>CM066733.1:53176920-63176920 GCA_033961575.1 Aselliscus stoliczkanus | reverse complement strand
AAGGGAAACACAACAGCTGGCGTAATCAGGAACCTGCGATGATTTTTGTGGGGCGGCAGCACTCTCCCAGACCCAGGTGGGAAGGATTCTTGCTGAGGACCCCACACTGCCTGGGGCCCTTCCTGTCACAATCACTGCTCAGGTCCTGCTTCTCCACACCATGCCAGATCAGAAAGCAAGCTCTGATGAATGGCTGAACAAAATTTGGTGTATGCCGACAGTGGACTGTTACTCAGCCATATAAACAAATGAAGTTCTGACACATGCTACAACATGGATAAACCTCAGAAACATTATGCTAGTGAAGTAAGCCAGGCACAAAAGGACAAGTACTATATGATGTCATTTATGTGAAATATCTAGAGCAGATAAATTCATAGAGACAGAAAGTAGATTAAAAGTTTCCAGAGGTGGAATTACTACTTAATGGGTACAGAGTTTTTGAAAATAGATACTGGTGAGAGCTGCACAATAGTGAATGTAATAAATGCCATTGAATTGTACACTTAAAAATGATTAAAGTGGCAAACTTATATATATATATTTACACTCTTCTCCCTCAAGTGGCAAACTTGATATATATATATATATTTTTTTTTACACTCTTCCCCCTCAAAAAGTTAACTGCTGCCACATACTATAAAGTCGGTTGTGCTGCCACCAGACTCTTAAATGGACCCTGCTGAATTAAGAGTGAGGGGAGGATTTGAGCTACAGCAGCTTTTAGATAAGAGAAAAGGCAAATTCACTCATCAGATCCTTCTTCTCTTCGTGTTCTAATGCAAGGATCCAAATATACTCACAGATTAACACTGTATCCACAATAGTTGCTCATGGGGGCTGACAAATAGTAACAACTCTGAAATTTGCATATAGGTAAGTCTAGATGGAAAGTACGTGGAGCATAATAGTCATTCTTTATGATGGCAACTAGGTGTTCATTAAACATTAAAATTGAAAGTACATTTTTTAATAAAAACAAGATTCCATTGAATTTTCAAAAAATTAAAATGTTGGCATTAAATAATTTTGAAACAAGTGAAGGGCAAGACCATCCTATTGGTATTAGCACAGCTGGCAAAGGAAAAGGTGTGCATGCCAGAGTTTTGGCAAATATTCCACAAGTATTTTTTGTGCTTTGAGCAATGCATAGTCTTTTGAATTTGTTGCTAGAATTTGTGGTCACAACCCTGCCAATAACGATGACATTCTTTGGCACAATTTGAAAGTTGTTTATGATATTTTCTGGATCTGCCCAAAGAAAGATCATCTTGATGAAATAGATATCAAATTTGACCTTGCAACCACCGTCAAACACGTGGAGGGACTGCTGACTAAAAGCATTTGAAGTGATTATATTTAATTTTGAGAAGATACAAGATGAACAAAAAAGAGCTAGAACCACAGAAATTTCTCAAGGAAAGAATAAACCAAGGCCTTCAGAGGAAAATGAAATCAATATCAAATGGTGCTATCCAGTTACTTGGTATAAACTATTGCTTGTTACAAATAATGTTAGCAAAGCTCGCACAAAAATTATATCTAAGTTTGGATATTTTAATAAAATAATTTTTTTTTAATTTAAGGAAAAATAGCTTTTCCAAATCCACGGAAATTCAGACAGAGAAATGAAAACATTTACCTAATTATGAAGAAGTTTCACAAGCAAAGAATCTTAAATTTAATTTCTATAGAGACTATTTTCTGGTCATTATAGATAAAGTATATTATTCTAAGAAAACCATTTTAGTGAATCTCTTATTTGTTGTTAGTTCTGGGAATGTTACTTACATTCTGTGGGGTGAGTGAAGGAATATGCATTGTTAGAAAAAGTTTCAATTTTATCATTTACTTAGAATTTGAGAACAGTATTTATTCATTTTGAAATATAAACCGTGAGATGTAAATAGTTGTCTCCATCAGGATATGCAGAAGAGAGAGACTTGGGAGAAGATACCAGATGGGGAAGGGAGAAATGAATTAGCCCCTAACAGGGGAGAGTTGAGACACAGGAGAGGTGGGGTTTCAGTGAGGGCTTGTCAGCCCTAAGATTTAGGTGGGGAGCGGGGGGAGAGGAGGAGGGTAAGGGAGATTCTGCAGACAGGCTGAGGTGAGCATCATCACAGGCCCTCCGAAAACAGTGAGGAAACAGGCCCAACTAGAGCAAAGGATATGAGTCCGTGAGTGGAGGGAAACATGGGCTGCGGCCCCGAAGTCCCAGTAGCAGTTTTCTTCTTCCCCTAAAACCCTGTAAGAACTTGGGTGTGTTTCGCCCAAATGTTTTTCAAAAGGGCTGTGCCGGTTTACTCTTCCACCAGCCATTCGTGAAAGTTCAAATTTCTCTGTATTTGTGCCAATATTATTGTAAGTTTTAAACTTCATTAAAAGTTTAATAATTTGGTACTCTGCCAACATTTCTAAAATATAGCATTACAGTAAAACTAAAACCATCTTTGTTTTTAAAATGTGTTTTGGAGACTCACAGTGCTCTCTGCTTTTGATATGGTGGCAGGAGCCTTAGCTCCCAGTCTTAGGGACCAGACCGTGAGCCTCTCTCCACCTATAACATAAGAGACACAGTGGGTGTCCTGCCTTGTCCCAAAGTGGTTAAGATTAAAGGCGACGATACAAGTGGGCCTTCATGAATAGTAAAACTCTAGATCAATGTAAAGTTTAAGATAATTGGTATGTATTATATTAGTATAGCATATGTTATAGTAGGACAACCTGAGTACCCACTTTATATGATGTGTGAGACTTAAAGATATCACTTCTGACTCCAGTTTTTTAAAAATTGAAATTTGAGGTTGGGGGATAGACAAAATCCTGAAGTTCATATTGAAAATCAGATATATAAGAATTGCCAGGAAAATTCTCAAAAAGTATAATCAAGGGATGGTAATATTCATTAGCCAGGCTAAATATTAAAACATATTACAGTGCTATAATTATTCAAAGTTTCGTGTTTGTACATAAATTAATTGAGCAGCTGAGAAAGACCAGAAGTATACCCAAATATGGATGATGAATTGAACATATGATAAAGGTAGAAAAATAGTCTCTAAACTATGTTGGTAACCAAAAAAAAAAAAAAAACTAAGATACAAAGCAATGGAAAGGTATATTGTGATATTCTTTATTTCAAGAAGATAATCAGGGAAAATATCTGTCTTGTATACATGTAGTCTATATCCAAAAACACAGTTATGTGTATGCTTGTAAATGCATGGAATTATCTGGAAGAACACATGAAACTGATAAAAGTGGTGGTTGTTGAATGAATTCAGAGATGAGAGGGAGGCGTACTACTGAATGTTACCCTTCGCTATAGTTGGGAGCTTTTAAACCAATTTCAGGTATTACCTATTTTTAAAAAGCTTAAAGAAAATATTAGCTCAGTGTAAGGCAGAGCCAGTAAGAAGTTCTACAAACCAAGAATGTTGGTGATTTTTTTTGAACTTTTCAGTTAGGTATTTTAGTGTCCTGGTATCTTAATATATCAGTTGTATAGACCTACCTTTCTGTAATTCTTTGCATGGTCCTGGACACAGCGTTGGCTTGTAATAAAGACTTGCTGGAGTATGAAGGTAACTTTCCTTTACTATGGAATGGGTCTAATTTAGGAAGCAGGATTGCATAGTTGGCAGGCCTCTTAAATACTTTCCCCATGGTACCAGTGTGAAATATCAAACCTTTGGCAGCCAGGCAAGTTCCATGAATTCATGTGTAGCGTTTCTTTTCTGTTCAGAATTGAGATCCAATGCCCAGTGCCTAGCTTTTTAAAATTATCTTTCTGAAATCTTGCTACATTTTTGTACTGGTTGAAATGAAGCCCTTTGGACACATGAGGAGCTGTTAAAAATGTCTTCCCTTGGAAAGTCACTGCACTGGACTTCAGCAGAGAGATTTGTTTCTTGCTGCTCTTTCAAATTCTGCTTGTTGTTTGGGTCCTCCACAGTTCCTTCCCCGCCACAGCCAGAGACACGACATCAAAACCTCTCTTCAAAAAGCCAACTAAGCAAGTTTTCTCTTTTTTAAATGTAACTTTGAAGAAAAAAAAATAAACATATATTGCCAATAATTTTATCCAGTCAGGAATTCCACAAGCCTATGAAGTCAGCATCTCACACAATGGACTCCGCCTCCCAAAACGATGCCTATAACAACCAAATATAAATCAGAATATAATAATATAACTGCTGGCCTTTGGCCAACCGTGACCATTAATAATAGTATCATCTGTAATAACTGGTGGAATGACAGTAGTTTATGAATGATAAGAGCATCACAGTAAGCTGTTGCATGCTCTCAAGGTTAGTAGCAGTATTATCTATTGTATCATATCTACTCTATCTGTAACACATAACCCAGAACTAAGTGTCTTAAAACAACAGTAATCATGACTTCTGTAGGGTAGGGGGAGCAGCATTGCTGAGCCATTCTGGCTGTGGTTTCCCAGGAGGTTGCAGTCAAAAGACAGCCAGGTGGTCACTGAGGCTAGACAGTCCCCTTCTGTGGCAGCTCACTTATGTAACTAACAAGATTAGTACTGGTCATCGGCTGGGGGCCTCAGTTCTCCATGGAACTGCTTAAATGTTCATATTGCATGGCAACTGGCGTATTCCAGAGCAGCCGATTCAGGAGAGCAAGGTGGGAGCCTCAGTGCCTTCTGGGACCTAGCCCCAAAGGTTACATACACGCTGTTGTCACCAACCCTGATTCAGTGTGGGAGAGAACCACACGAGAGTACGGCAAGAGTTACTGAGGACCATCTTGGAAGCTGGCTACCACAGCAGCTCAAGCAGGATCTAGTTTTAAGGAAAAGAGCAATTTGGGATAAGTGACAAAAACCACAATGCAAAGTCAAGAGCTTCATCTCTTCTCCATATGTACAAATGCTGAAGGTTAGGTTATGTTACATCCAATAACTGGTGATTTTAAAAGAGGAAATTTTTACTGAATAAAGAACCACAGTCAAGAACATACTTCAGATTTTTCCCCCCACTAAATCTTCAGTGAACATTTTTCGAACATCAGATTTCTGTAGGATGACTAATGGACTGCAGGGTAATTCAGCCATTGTTTTTAAAAATCCAGTTTGGCAAATAAACCTGAGATTCTGCTGAAAGAGTTGAGGTTAAATCCCCCTCTTTCAAAAAACTCCTGAGGGGCCTGTGTGTGTCCTCTCTGTAGAGAGAAGGCCTCCCTTCTCGGTGTCTAGCCGGAACCCCCCAGTAACTGGTCTGCCTGGCCTTGCGTTTATCCTCTGTAGTAGGACCTTGGGTTCAGTCAGCACGACTGGGATTTGGAATCTTGACTCCAGGAAGTCTGCATTTTTTAAACCTCATGCCATTCTCTGATTTTAAAACTAGTCACATTTTAAGTTCTATACTTAAAGGTAGATTTAGCATTAGATAAGATAATGTGAATAAAATAAAATAAAATAAATAAATAAATAAATAAATAAAGATAATGTGTATAAGGTGCTTTGGCATAGTGCCCTAAAGAGAATCAGGATGCAGTAAATGAGACGGCATCACGCCCATCCTAATCATGTGGTCATATCACCGTCATGCAGTTGGCCTTGACCTTGACCCGTCCAGCTATACTGCATACCGACCTTGAAGCAGCCTGAGTTTTCTAAGCTGTTTTTTAAAAAGTGGGAAAGAGTTGCCTTTCTCACTTTTATGACCTAGAGGAATCATGTCAGTGAAAGAATATAGGAAAATTACTTAGGAAAAAGCAAAATAGGAAAGCAGTGCTTTTATTTTTTAAATTTTATTAAATTTATTGGAGTGACATTGGTTAATAAAAATACATAGGTTTCAAGTGTACAGTTCTATGTCATCTGTATATAGCATTGTGGGTTCACCCTCCGAAGTCCAATCTCCTCTGTCACTGTATATTTGACCCCCTTTCCCTTTTCTGCCTCCCACCTCCAACCCCCTTCCCCTGGTAGCCACTGTACTGTTGTCCGGGAAAGAGGCGCTTTTCAAAGTCCGCTAGAGGAAGCTCTTGAAAAGGTTCAGTTACCAGCTCTTTTGTGAACCGTAGATGCCTCGTATTTACAGTTGGAGTTTTAAGACTACATGATCCTAATGATTTCTTCAATCATTAATCATCTTACTGGTTTTATATTTGATCCTACAACCTCCCAATGCAGTGTTCTCATTGGGCTAGTTCTCCGTGACTCAGTTTCCTCAGGTAGAAAATGTGACTAATGATAGTGCCTTCTCCTGAGTTTTCTAAGGATTAAATGAGTTAAAATACATAAAAACCCTTCGGACAGTGCCTGGAACATATTAAGCATGTTGTGTGAGCAATGATCATGATTTTTCAGATGAGGAAGCAGAGATCCGTGACAACTAATCAGTTTTTCTGAGGTCACACAGTGATAGAGCTGAACTTGAATTCAGTTCTATGAAGCCACATTATTTGCACATATATTTTTCAAACCTTGTTAGTTATCTACTTTTGAAAAGCGTAATTGATGATCACAGCTACACCCCCAGTCACCTTCTGCCAAGGTTGTTTTATGGAAAAAGGTAAAAAATGAGAAGATGGGATATTGTTTGTCCCCAGGATTCTGAATGTCTATGGAACATAGATCAGTGCTTCCTTCAAAACTAAGACATCACCACCTAGGAAGGCAGAAGCGAATTCTACTGTACTTGATTTCCAAGAGCTCCTCGTGGCTGTCTCAATCCCACCGACACTGCCCGTAAGGCAGTTTTACCCTACCTTAGTTATATCTCCCCATTTCTCACTTATGTGGATAAAGACAATGAATTTTACTCAGTACTGTACAGCAGTAAATAATGGTTTGGTTTTAAAATAGATGTTTTTACTCTCCAATTCTCCACTGTTTTCTACTCATTGTGATTCTGCTTTGGGTGAATGCACAAAAAGTGAAATCTCATTGTGATCCGTGCAGTTATGGCACCAGGGCCCCAGAAAATGCAAACATCATTGTAGCCCTTTGGAAAACAGAGGTGAGACTAAAACGTAATTTGACTAGCTTTATTGTTCTTATTGTTTGTTTTGCTTTCAAATATAACCAGAGCATTATTTCTCGGAGGCTGTGTTTTGCAAAATAAAATGTCCTTGAATCTCTCTACAATTCCAAACAGTGCTGCCTTTACTCAAAATATTTTTGAAATTACTCTCTAAAAATTATCTTCAGAGCTTGCAACACATTCTTTTGAAAACTCAGTGGTGATGAATCAATCACATTATTTTATTAATGCACTGTAGAGGTGTAGATTCAAACTACTGACATAAATATAAAAAGAAAAATTATGGAATGGATTATATTGTGGCTCAATTCAGTGGCTATGTATAATGAAACTAAATTGATGCAGAGAATTAAAGAAGTATTAAAGAAAAATTTTTAAGAATTGTTATAATAGATTATTATCATTTCTGAATATCATTGGCACATTTCCATTGTATCAGTAACATTAAGAGTATTTATCTTCATAAACTCTTAAGTTTATCTAGTGCAAAAGTTAAATAAAAAGTCCTATTGGAACTTTTTTAACAAAATAATGTTCAGTTATTATACTGTTCAACTTTTGTATTTTATATTATTTTTTAAATGTTATAAAAATGAATTGTTTTATTGCCCTATAAAACACAAGCTTATTAAACTGGTTTTCGTGGTTGGTTTATGAGAATGTTTTATCAAAATGGATATTTTAAATGTTATAGAGATAATAAGATTGTGCTAAATTAGACCATAAATTATTAATTTGGAAAACAAATACATTTTTATTATTTTTCTAGAATGCCTTTGTATGTTATAATAGGCACCTATTTAGGTGCCTATTAGGAAGTAAGATGCCTTGTGTTTGCACATGTGCTATCTTTGGGTACACAGGTCTCTGCTGTAAATGCATAATTGCGTTCACATTCGTCCAGACTTAAGTGTCTATTTTTGTATTTGTACACTTATGCACATTTATATTTGTTCAGAAGACTTTAGCTTTTATCCTTTAGGGACCTATTAATTTGTGATGAAACAAATAAGAGTAGAGAGAAGGATAGAGTCAGAAAAATGGAGCAGAATTCTTGAAAGAGATTGCAGAAGAAGGAAAGAAATTAGATTTTTGGCTGCTCACACTTGGCTCAAGGGGTTTGATTTAATGAAGCTGCATGGTGTGGTGAAAAGAGCAAAAGTCAAGAGGTTTGGCTTAAAAGCCCCTGGCTCTGCCACTAATCTCTCTAAAGGACCTCAGACAGATCACTTAACCTCTGCGAGCTTCTGTTTCCTCATCTGTAAAATGACAGTTTTGACGACTTGGTTGCTAAAAACTCCTTCCAACTATAACATTCTATCATTCCAATTCTGAATGTACTGACTCAGATCTTTTTTTCCCCCTGTATTATTTGCATGCAGACAACCTAAATGTCCACAGATGCCTAACTGCAAGAATTTGTAGTAGTCAGCTCAGGCTGCCATAACAAAACAACACCGTGGGCGGCTGAAACAACAGACATTTATTTTCTCACAGTTCTGGAGGCTGGGAAGTCCAAGATCAAGGTGCCGGCTAATTGGGTTCCTGATGAGGGCCTCCTTCCTGGCTTGCAAATGGTCACTTTCTTGCTGTCTCCTCACATGGTCTTTCCTCCGTGGGAGAGCGTGGAGAGAGAGACATCTTTCTTCCTTTTATGAAGACACCAATCCTATCAGATTAATCTGAATCCCACCCTTACAACCTCATTTAACCTTAATTACCTCCTAAAAGCTCTGTCTCCAAATAACAGTCACGTTGGGCAAGAGCTTCAGCATACAAATTTTGGGGGTACACAACTTAACCCATAGCAGTTCCCTTTGATACTTCACTCTAGACCCCCTCTTCATTCCAAGTGGTTTGTACTTACTATACTCCTTTTTAAGTTGAGAAGAAAAACTAAAATTACATGAGCTTCTAAAATCAATCAGAGAAATAATAAATATACTGTCAACAATGTGTAAAAGAAATAGAAGTGGAAATGGCATTTCGATAAAACTATGCTTTAACATTTTGTTATGGAAACTTAGTCACATAAAATACACAGGCTTACAGAGAAGTTGATAGAAGTTTACAATGAATACTCATCTACCCACCACCTGCATCTGCACTTAATATTTCACTCATTTTGTTGCAAATCTGTCCATCCTCCATTCATCCATCAACCAACTTTTTTTTATTCATTTCAAAGTTGCACACACCAATACTTAAGCATGCATGTTATTAACTAAAGATTTTTTTTGAGATTAAATTTTCATACAATGAAATGCGCAAATATCAAGTGTATCATTCTGATGAACTTCTTTTAGATCACCATTTTAAATCTTGCTACGTTTTATGTACAAATTAATTGAAAGAGTCATATTGTGAGAAAAGGGACACTGCACTATAAACAGAGCTATTTGTAACTTACGGTAGTTGTTGAAAGCATCGTTACTTAACACTAAAAGGGACAGAGCTAGGAAGTGGGAGGATGAAGAAAAATGTCAAAATTCCTTAAAAAAAGGGGGGCAAGGGAGGCAAATTTGTCAGCTGATTAGGAAAAAGACTGGTTATAGGCGTTGGGGTACTTCATACATACATATATAGATAATTCATTTTCTACCTTTGCTTTGCTTTGTAAAATTGAGGGCTGGGAGGGAAATGGAAAAAACATGGTGTCTCTCTCTCATCCCTAGAAATTCTTTCTCAACTAAGAGAGAGAATCACGTGTGGTTCCTAACATGTGCTTATTCCCTCCTTAAAGATTGATAGGCGACTCAGTGAATGAGTCAAAATGAATGACTATCCTTAGCAGTCAGAGGGCCCCTCTCTAGGGACTCCTTAGCTGGTGGTTATGAGATAGTTTTGATGTATCCTCATGAATGCACCATGCACCGTGCTCTCCAAACCATGTTAGAGGAAGGCATTCCAGGCAGGTTAAAAAAGGGCTGTCTCATTCATAGGAATACAGACATTTATATAGAATATATATACAACTATAGCTATGTATACATTTTTAGTTATAGATACAGACATACTGACGTTGTCTGAGCATATTGGGAATGTTTGTCAACATGCTTCTTTTGCCTAGCCCCTGAATTAGTTGTAGATTTCTTAGAACAGTTGTAACTGAAAGTCTGTCTGCATCCACGGGAGTCTTAGTTGCTCTTAGCGGTGTATATCTCGGCTCTGTGTTCCCCACCCAGAGTCTCCCACTGTCTGAGTGAGTCATCCAGCATTTAGCAGCATCCGTGGCTATTTTCCTCCAAAGTCACTGGAAGTGAACTCCCAAGCACTGGAAGGAGTTGTTTGTGCAGGTAACGGATGATAAAGGGCTGTCTTGGTACTGCCTCATACCTTGGGGTGTGATGTACTATTTGTCTTAACAAGCAGAAAGAAAAAAAAAAGACAAACCAACATCTTCTCAATATTGAGCATTGTTACTTCTGACGTTTGGACTAGAGAAGGTCTGCCTTTCTAAGCGCTGCTTGTGCCATCTACCTAGGAGGACTCAAAGCCTCAGCATCCCCATCCTGCTGCCGATGGTCTCACGCTGTAAATGGGTGATAGAAACACCAGTGAGATGCGGCGCTTTGATTCAGAGTGACCCAGAATGGCTGAGAGGAACCAGAATCAGCAGTAGGTCCACCCTATGGGGCAGATAAGATACGAAGGAAGTTGTTCTCTCTCTCACAGAAGCCCAGCCTGGAGCCAAAGCATGGGGTTAAGGGTCGCACTGCAGCAGTGGGCCTGTAGTGTTGGGCCTCAGCCAGAGACAATCCATCCTGTGAGGGGGTCGAGGCAAACATCAGGAGATGCAGGAAGCTGTTGCTGCGGTGAAATGCGGGAACACAGGCAGCAGGCGCTAAGAGACTCCAAGAAAGGGGGTCGGACTGGCAGGAGTCCACAGGAATGAGAACCCCCATGGGCACACCTGACACCTGGAGGGACCCCTGCAGCATCCTAGCGAAATGACAGAGGGGACAGGGCAGGGCCTAAGCAGAGAGAGCCACCTCCTCACACATGATTTTCCTTCCACCCCCCAAAACAGAAGCATTGTAGGATGCAGCTTCATCTAGGCAGGCGGATGGTGACATCATCCTTAAAAGGCTGAAATGGATGGTTCCATGCTTAGCGTTTTTTTTTTTCTTTAAAAAGTATAATTATTGCGGCAAGAAAAACTGTTTTGAACTTGGTTTTTAAATTTTACTTTACATTTTCCTGGGGTTTAGTTCTGTTTGCTTCCAGCATGGTCCAAATACCTACTTCAAAGCAAACATTCTAACAAGAACTTGTTAAAAGGAAGGGAAACCAGCTCCTGTGGCTTCTTGTACACCAGCTATGGAGGCACTCACAGAACCACGTTTGTGAGTTGAGTGTAAATGAATCCGAAACCTACAAATTAGATTTCCCTTGAAATACACATGGGTTTAAAACCTTAACGGGAAAAGAACTTGGCAAATCAAATCTGACCATATTCAGTAAAACCTCACTAATTTGCACTAATGACCAAGAGACCCATTGAGAATTACTGAATATTCTGTGAGCAAGTTAGCATGGGAACAAATACCAAAACAGGGGTGAGGGGATGAGGGTGGATGGAGGGACAGCGGGAGGGGGGAGAATCAAAGTTCCAGCATCAAACAAACATACTTTCTGGTACAATGAAGAATGTATTTGAACAGTTACTGGAATGAAACTCAATAGCTTAATGAGTGCCTTGCTGCGGTGCGCCTGCCGCTGGGGAGGCGGCCATGTCACACAGCCAGCCTCCGCCAGCAGCTAATGTGCACTTAGGTAAAGAGGCCTTTGCCTCATTGAAAGTTTGGGGGGGTTGTGGTTTTTGCAGGGGTGTGAACCTACGAGATTCTACCATATGTCATGCACGTTAGCTATGGGCTTGCCCATGCAGGCTGTGCTTGTAAATCAGCTTTGAGGGTGGGATTGCTTATGACCGCTTTTCTTAAAAAAAAAAAAAAAAAAGCAAGAACTTGCTAGAGAGATAGCAAGGGAGGTTGGACTTCTGACTAGCTGAGCCTTCTTTATGTGTTATATCTATAGAAGAAGATACTTAATTTAAGTTCTTCTGAATTGAAGATTGACTAGCAACCCAATATTGGGACGTGTATTTCATTCATAAGAAACGTCGCATCTTCCTTTATAAGCAACTGTCTAAAAAGTTCTTTGAAGGTTAAATTATCTATGGCCCAAATTTCAGTAGTTATAGTGACTATGTAATTCATTTCATATGAGAAATGGAACACTTTTTTCCACTTGTTACTATTTTAACAATTGCAATTCAAGTACAGTGGGAATGCTGCCTTTCACTCTCCTCTCCATCATATCTAAGAATTTCGAGGGTTTGGGACGTTCTTGATAACTGAGGGATATCTGTTAACTAAATGTGCTCTGACTTAAGGTTTCTGTTTATACCGATTTCAGTTGTTCTTCCCACTCGCCTCACTGTGAGCTCATGTTTTATCAGCTGAAGCATAGTTTAGAGATTCCACTCCAGCAGCCGTTGAAGACTGGAGAATCATAACCGTGTGTAGCCAGGGCTTCCTTGAGGATATAAGTCAAGCAAATGGTGTCAGGTCTTGTAGTACTGCCCCGGGTCGAGAAAAGCAGTCGTTAGCCCACAACTGGTGCAGAAAAGACTGAACTTCGTTTGACTCCCACCAGAGCCTTCTAATTTCGTAGATTTTCATCTCTCTTCCGAACTCCCCAGTTACACAGTACAGTGTGGTTCATGCAGACCTTCTGTACCATCTCCTCTTCCAGTCATGGGGTAGGGAAATGAGGGAACGGGAGGGTGTGTTCATTAGCACCTCCACAGGAACTGTACCAAAAGGGCTCACTCTTCCAAGCCCCCACCATGACTCTGGCAGGCGATCTGCTTTGCTTAAAAAAAAAAAAAAAAAAAAAAAAATTCCAAGGCCAGTGTCGGCTTTTGGAATTATTTTCTACCTCAAAAGTTCTGTAATTTAACGTCTGTTTCTCCCTTGGGCTTGTTTCTGAAGAAGAAGCACTCACTGCTTTGTCCAGCAGTGCCTGAACTTTTCGCCACAAGCTGTCTCTCTGCTCCCTTCCTCCTCTCTATATGAGTAGAGTCAGGTCTCCACCATCTTGAGTCCTGTCCGTGGCAGTTCAGTTTACTATCCCTACTATGGCCCTTTCACAACAGAACGCCTTAGAAGGTTGGAGAACAGTCTGCCTCGTGTGTGTGATGGACTCCGAGTCTTTGCCTCTAATGCCCGACGTGACCTTACTCCCTACAGCCCCTCCGAACTCACCTCCCACCCCCACCGTCTTGCTCATTCTCCTACAGCCACACTGGCCTCTCTGCTGTGCCCCAAACACTCCACTTAGGCTCCTTGCCTTCCATTCAGTACTTGTCGTTCTCTCTACCTAGGTTGCACTTCTGTCATGTATCTGCATGGGCTTACTCCCTCATTTCCTGTCGGTGGCTCTGATCAAATATTACCTCAGCCGACAGGCCTTCCCTGAACCCTTACACTTGATAGTGGTAGCTCCATCCTCTTGTCAGGGTCCCCATTACTTTCTCCCAGCTTCACTTTTTTCCATAGCACCTGTCACCCCTGCCATACTGTGTGTTTATTTGTTTGTTTGTTGTCTATTTCTCCCACCATAGTGTGTACCTGAGGGTATGGACTTTGCCTGTGTTGCTCTCAGATGCATGCCTCCACCTAGAAGAATAACTGGTAAATGGAGGGCACTTGATAAAGAACTAATGAACAGTTGGATGAAAGATATCCTACAGATACATATAAATGCTCTATAAATATATACTGATCCTTTCTCTGCTTAACTGTTCTTTTGTTGTTTTGTTTTTAATGATTTTTCAGGGTTGTGGGGGGGAGGGTTGTTGTGGGGGTTTTTGTGGGTTTTTTTCACTGAGGGAAGTTTTTAGAAACAGTTTTTAAATTAGTGTTGTTCTCTGGCTAAACCTTCGTATTGCTTCCTAGCAGATACTATATCATACAGTCACATCCTTTTAAGATTCATTTCTTCATGTAACTTGGAATTAAGATTTTTCACGATAAGAGAATAAGCCTTCAAAGAGCTAAGCTGTGTGTATCATCAAGCTCTTTTTCAGAATTTTTGAAATTAAGTTTTTGGTAAAGTTCAAGATCTTAGTTTTTAATTCCCTCTTTCAATACTATTGAACTTTAATGCACTAATATTTTAAAACAGAGAAAAGAGAAAGGCCTTGGCCATAAAACATTTACAGCCCACTTGAAAGAGACCGTATTATTTTATTATAATGTTTAATGTGATAATCCTTCACAGGATGAAAATGCGAGCAAGGGGAGGGTACTTCCCCCAGTTCTAGAGTTCAGAGAAGGCTTCACAGAGGGAGGATCACCTGAGCTGAATTCCAAGGATAAGAAGAGTTTAGCCAAGCAGACAGGGAGGAGGTGCAGTGGGAACCTGAGCAAAAGTCGAGTCCCGAGGGTGAAACAGCACTGAATTTGAAATGAAAGCATGAAGCACATGGTAAGAATGACTGGAGAAGACGAGGACAGGCGAGGTGGGGGCTGAGGCCTGGGGAACGCCACATGTGGGAGCTCAGACTTCATCCGTGATGGGGTGTCAGTGGAGGGCCTTTGAGTCGGGGCAGCGAACCTCAGAGTTAGAAGGAATATTATATTATACTTTCAACTTTTCGGTGGTTTTGAAAGTTTACCACATAACTTGTTCTTCAAACAAAATCTTCTATATTAGCTTAATATCAAAATTAGATCAAAGCAGAGCTGTCAGTTGAGGTTGGAGTGGGAAACTGAGACCCTCCTTGCCTGGCCTCGCCCTCACTCGTCCTCACCCGTTTGTCACCTCTTAGGACACCTACACAGGACCTCCAGGCTTCTCTGCACCCGCTTCTAAACAGCAGCCCTTTCAGCTTTACTACAAAAACTGCCTCAGAAAGTTACAGCATCCCCATGAATTCATGACAGCATCCAGGATAGAATGAGGTCTCGAGATTCCCACTTCTGTGCTTTTTTTCAGTATAATATGCTATCATTGGGGAAACCATTTACTATGTCATACAACAGAAATTTCTCCTATTTCTGTTACATGGATGTAACATATGAGATAAAGGAAGAATAATTGTCCAAGTTAGAATATTCTACATTCTGCATATTCTACACATTCGTTATCTGTATATAGGTTTTTAAAAACATATTAGATTCATTTAGAATTGTATCCTAGTTCATACAGTTCCCTTGGCCTTTTCATGCTGAGAGAGTACCAGGTTATCCCTCAACTTAAATTTTTAGGAATTAGATACAGGGAGTTTTCTGTGAAGGCCCCTTGTGAATGGAAGCCCATCCCATTAAGTCTGGATAGTGTTTGGGTTTACTGACCTTGTCTAAATAGTATATCATGGCTGAAACTGGCCATAATGGCAAAAGCAGTGGAGTAAAAGTAAGGAGACCTGATTCTACTCCCAGTCCAGCCATTAACTGGCTAAATACCATTTGGAAAAGTCACTCAAGCTCAACTGGACAATGAGAAGGTTGAACTAAATTACCTCAAAGGCCCATTCGAGCTCCTACAGTCTGTGATTCTAATTACAGCATATGTTGTGTTTTATCTTCAAATGTGTTGATGTTTTATAGACTGCCGTAAGCTCTCATTTTTTTTGGTGGGTACAAGATAGTTGGGTACATGATGCAATTGATTGCGACTATATCAAAAGAGAAGGGGTCATTTATTAATTAATCATCAGGGCAATGGATGTCTGCTAATGAAATGTGCTAATTTATTCACAGTTGTAATCCCACTCTGGGGGTTTGAATGGCTTCCCCGCAGTTCTGTTAAGACAGTCCCTGTGACCTTATCAGTGGACAGCTCGGCCTTGGACAGCCCACTTAGCAGATAGGAGGATATTTATGAAGAGGTCTGTTGATCTCAGTGAAAACCATGGCACATAAACTCTTTAAGGACGCTCAGAATTGTACAAGTCCTCCAAGTCCTTCTCTGAACTCCCCATCCTGTATTTGATTCCCCAATCTCATTTTTCCTCAGAAGCCCTTCCTCAATGTGCTATTTAAAGTCCTTCCCATCAAGCCCTATTACTTTAAGAATAAGTGTGATATAACAAACAATGATATTATTATATTGTGAGGACAAGAAATAGGGGGTAAGTTATAAAGCAGAACATTTTTATTTACACAGCAGTGTTTTAATAACCAGTAAAATTTTGGAAGAGAGCTAGAAAAATAGTTAAAAGATAAATGGACTTATGTTTCAATGTTATGATTTTTCACATACACTAAAGTTCATTTTTACTTTTTTTTTTTTTTCTTAAATCCTTGAATTTCGGACAGGACCCTGGGAGAGTTGTTGGCATCCTTTGGTCAACACATTTGTCAGGGTATTTTCTTTTTTCAATGTCCTTCTATGGTTCTATTAAGCAATAACCTCATTAGCAACACATGCTGAGTGGTATAGTATGATAGCCTTACTACAAAGGGGTTCTGTATTTCAGTTGCCAGGATATAACACTCTTATGACAGGGGAGAAAAAGAAAACTTGCTGTGAAGGGGAAGGTTAGACATTATTTACTCTAAATATTGGAGCTTTCCATTTGAAAGTTTACAGAGGCTGAAGAATTGTTGAATTTGGAGATTTCGAAATAAAAATCTCCAGCGAACTCTAAAAATGTTTCCACCTTGAAAACAAGAACTATTCCCTCCTGTGAGCGTTTGCCTTACATAGCTTATAAGTTATTTTCATCACAAGTACCTTTCACTTAGAGACACAGTATCACCCTCTTCTGGAGCGAAACAAATAAAACATTCTGGTTCGGGGCAAGGCGACTCGAGAACAGACTGTCTTGTGTTGAGTTAGGGGGACTTTTTTCACCTCTTTATATCAAGTCTATTTTTTAGGCTACATCAGGTTAGAGCAATGCAGACTAGGAAAGAAAGGCCCAATCCAACGGAACCCTGGCAGTATTCCAGAAGCGCTGGCACACTTAAATCATTTTCAACTGAAAATTCTTTTTTTTTTTTTTTACCTTTGGCTTTATGTCATCATATATGAATTAAAACTATGGAAAAATACGTTCTTACTGATTTCATCTCTTTGGGGCCCTTGACTCGGTTTACACAGGCAGAATACGTACAACCAATGCCATTGTTCACAAAACGATTATAGATGGCAAAGAGATTGTTACGTCTCAGAAAACTGTAGAAATAAGGCTCTTTGGACACAGCTACAAAGAATTCTGTGCATAAATGCTTTCTCTGGTCCCTGTCCACGTACCTGTCACTCTCTCGCATGACGATATGTAGGAGTGTAGTGTTTTCTCCATC
This sequence comes from Aselliscus stoliczkanus, assembly GCA_033961575.1. NCBI lineage: Eukaryota > Metazoa > Chordata > Mammalia > Chiroptera > Hipposideridae > Aselliscus > Aselliscus stoliczkanus. Next base: position 63,159,582 of record CM066733.1, on the reverse strand, counting down.
TGTGGGTGGATAGGGTGGGTCACATGGATAAAGACTAAGCTATAGCTGAACCCAGTGTGGGAGGAAAACCATATGAAATTTCTATATTTGGAAGTCAAAACCAATTGAATGTCAGCGGTTTCATATGATTCAACCTAATATTATTTTCTGTTACTAATTAGCAGTGACCCTTCAATTCACTTTTGCTCCCAGCATCAACTAAATTGACAAGCCATTTCCAAAGCAAAGCAACTCAAAAAGATACAGAAGGTTCTCTATACCTCAGTTTTTTCATCTGTTAAAATGGGGATGGTAATGGTACCTATCTTGTACGGTTATTATGAAAATTAAATGTAAAGGGCTTAGCATAGGACCTGGCACATAATAAGCACTCAATAAATGTAGCTATTATTGACATTGTCATCATTATCAGCGTCTTACTTTGTTTGTTCCACAAACATTTATTGGCATCTGACTACACGTCAGGCCGAGTGTCAGGTGCTGGGACCAAATTTCTAAACAGGCTATATTCCTGCCCTAAGGAGCTTGCAGGCAAGTCTGTGGCACTCACAATGTAGTGTAGTAAGTGCTGCTCTAAGGTCAGCAGGTACTGTAGACACACATAGGTGAAGCCTAACTTTGTCGTAACAATCAGGGAAGGCTTCTTGGAGGAAGTGTCATCTGAGCTGAAACCTAAAGGACTGGTAGAAGTTAGTTAAGCAAAAAGAACCAAAAAGATCCATCAGCATGAGTATAAATTACAGAGGCCTGAGGAAGAGAGAGCACGGTATGTCCTGAGACCTGCGATTGGTTAAATTTGGCAGGAGCAGGAAGAAAAAGTGAAGTCACTGCTTCCCTCCTGCTTTGCACTTTGGACCCCATACATCAGCAGGCTTCACCTGTTGTCCCTGAAGCAGACGTGAGTATGACTTCTGCCAGTATGGTAAAGAGCTTATTGCCAGTTGCCAGTTCAGATAGCTTGAAGAGCTCCTTACCAAGGGATTCTAACTGTAATATTTTTGTCTTGTATGGAAGTGGCTATTCTATATTTTTATATATCAAAGGCACTAGTTAGGAAAAATGGACTAAAAAAATACGGCCTCTAGAATTTTAAAAAAAGTATTTCTAAAGAAAATCTGTTCATAATGCCACATAATAGCAATAGTAATATGATTCTAGAAGCTGAATTGCCTATTTATCTGAATAATCAAAGGATACATTTAAAAAAAAAAGCCAGTAAACATTGAACTAAACATGGGCATTAAAAATCAACCTCATTGATTTGCATTTTTTTCTCTAAAGCACAGTCAATCAGGGAATGCCAAAGACTGCAACAGGCAGATCCCTTGCAGTGAGGTGAGGCTGCTCCCCAAACAGAGCATCCCTCTCCTTCCTCGAACCCATGTGCATTCAAAGGATGTGTTTTCCTTTCTGCTTTGTACTTTTACTAAGGTAGAACTCACATACCCATTATGGTACTTTATGCTGGGTAAAAGTACTATAAATAATGCCTTACACTTCTATTGTATTTTCAGTTCTCCGCCCAAAAATAAATAAATAAAGATTAAAATGGTTAACAGTGTGAAAGATGCAAAACATAGAGAATAAAAATGACAAAGATAATCAATTAATATTCCATTGAGAATCTGAATATTTAATAAAGGGATGTATTTCTTTAAATTTAAAAAGTCTGCTTACTGTTCAGCCTAAATGTTTGGGTTAGTTTATGATATAGAAAATTGATTGAATTGAAATGTATATCTTTCTCCCATCTAATAGTATACCTAATTCTATACCCATAAATGCTGAGGCCCCCATGATTTCTTTATTACAGAGTTTATTCTCATTTATGAGTTCCACGTTAAACTGTTAAATCAATGGAGTCATCACCTTAGCCTTCAATTAGCATAGCACATCATTAGGGAAAGCAGTGCTGTACATTTAATTGCCATTCTTAAAAGTTATGTCATGTTGCCGTGCCCTACGTTTGTGTTCATATGTTACCATGTTTAATTTATAAGGAGTTTGTTTAATTTACAACAAGCTTCTGGGCTGCTTCCTGTTATTCATTAGCTCCCTCAAAGCCCAACTGTTTGGTAATAGCTGTGGCTATTGCTATGTGAATATTTGAAATATAGTGAAACTAAAGTGATATAGGATAAGAAGACACGTGTTAGAGAATTGGAAAAATAGAAAAACAGTGCAGCGTGAAATGTCAAACCACATTTGAGGGCACTTTACTTTATTTCCATGAATGCATACAGGAACTACGTTGCAAATACTTGAAACTGCTTTTATTTTTGGCCTGATTCTGTAGCATGGAAGAAACCATGCCTAATGATCCTGAGTATTCTTAAAGAAAAAGAAATTACATTTTACATAATGCTTTGCATGTGTGAGTTCCCTCTGGCAGAACCACTGTAATTAGTGTGTCGTCTCTGAGAAGAGACTGTCTGTCTTAACACTGGAGTGGCCACATCGGGGCCATTGCCGGGGCTGAGTGCGTACAGAACGTTGTGATTTTGTTGAAAGATAAACACCATCTCTTTTCACTTATTCATTCCCTCTCCTTCCTGCTTCTTTGGCTGAAGCAAAAAAGCGAAGGACAGCTGAGTACAAACAGTTTTCTTCCTTCCTCATTCAGCAAACCATGGAGAAAGATCTTGGCTTCTTGACATCAATAACTTTACTTCAACTCTACTTGGAACTATGTGGGCAGCTGTTCAAAAATGAAAAAGGTACAATAAAAGAGGACTGACCTTCCTGTTTCACTCATAAAGTAGCAGATTCAGCAAAGGCTCACACTCCTCTGGAAATGACCATATTCTTCCCTGGAGACCCAAGATGGGAAAATATTATTTTCTTGCACAAGTTTCATTGAAACTATTAAAAGACAATCAGCTTGAATAGGCATGGTGGCAGACAGTTATGGAGCTTTTCAGCCTTGTTATTAAATAAGAGTAATGGTAGTGGAAATGCTTGACTGCCTTTTAGACAGTCAAAAAAATGTCCTTGATGAGGAGGAGAGAGGGGAGCTAAAGGCTGTCCTTGAACCAAAATAGAAGAAAAACATGTGAACACACATACAGTGGGTGTGTATAATGCAAGAATGTATCTGATATCTGCACTATACACATGTGCTCACATGCACACCCCATCTCAGTCAGAGGAGCCTTTGCTGTATATTAACTCGATTCCCTGCAATATTGGAGAAACTGGAATTGACCAAGGGTCAAATGCAGCACATTTCAGGTCAATACCTATGTCTGCACAGTAGGAGGAGTGGACAGATAGGAAAAAACGATTCTACAAATAAGGATGACAGTTTTCATTAGGGGAGCAAAATAAGGGAAAAGTGTGCTTTCTGATTCTGTTTTGCATTAGTTTGCATTCGTTTCTGAGTGCAGGAGAGACAGGATGTCTGCCACCCCTTATCTGGTACAGTGTGGGCCATAAATCCTGCGAGATGAAAAACTGCTGCCTCGGGAGAAGCACCTGCCAATCAAACCTGGCCAGCCCCAGAAGCAGGGCTGCAGCCCATGAGCGCCTCCCTCCTCCACGGCACAGAGACCCAGGTGGAGGGGCTCAGACTTCCGTGCACTGTGTTACCTGACCCTCCCTGGCAAGTGCAGTACGTTTATATACAGTTCCATGAGTTGGAAAAAGCCTGAACTTCAAAATAGAAAATGTGATTCCTTGTTCAGATCTGCCTGTTCTTTGATAACCCAAGAACTTCAAGTTGTAGAACTTGAATGGAAAAGAATGAACTCGGTGGTGGTTTTCATTCTAACATGTGCCTTATCCAAAACACATTTTGTGCTTCTTCCTTTTCATTTTTCTTGTAGATAAGGAAATACTATGTTTTTATCTCTGGGGGTTTCCTTGGAACTTAACTGGCAGAGCTAATCCTGTTTCATAAGATAGGCCCTTCAGGTTTTTGAAGATACCTATTATGTTCCCAGATTCTGTTAGCAAACCTTTAAAAGAAAAAGAATTATCTAAATAGTAAATACGGTTCTGATTCTTTTATATAGGAATCATATTTTTAAATCGCAATTTAGATTTATTTTAAATGCTCACATTTTCATGTTAGTGTGTTTTAGCGATGAGCTGGGTCTACAAGAGGCTTAAAAGAGGGCTCCGGCTTGGGGGGGAGGGGTAGCAGATGGGGGCAGGGGGAGGATATCGGTGATGATGACCCCAGGAAGCTGTCCTACTCCAGAACCAACTTCACTAGAGGAGCAGAATGGCTCACAGTGTACTGTTCAGTATTAGTTTTTCCTGAGGAACTGATTGCGTCTTTTCAAAGTAGATGGTAACAGATCACTCGGACTGCTGTAAAGAGGGTGTCCTCTAGGCAGGAAGAGAAGCAAGGAGACCAGCTAGGAGGTTATTCCTGCAGGAGTTCACAGGGAGATGACAGTGCCATGTATTTTGCTTTGGGACAGTTGATTTAAGCTAGCTCTTTTTGCCTGTTGTCACCATTCCTGCATTCATTTTTATTCCCCTGTTTGGGGGCCACCACTGTGCTTACTTTTGTAATTTGCTCAATGTGCATTTCTAAGCCCCAAGTGTAGTGTAAGTATTCGTTTGTTTAAATGACTGTGTGCCACGCCAGTGACGCCTGTCTTGTGCATCCATCTTTCTCCAGCGCACAGCCCAAGGTTAGGTGTAGGCTAAGCACACAGCACGTGTTTATTATATGTATCCATTTATCGAGTGCACGTTTCCTAGGAGGATTTAGAACTTTCCAAGAGTATCTCTCAATGATTTCCAGGCCAATATGATAGAGTGCTTGAGAACATGGGTGCTGGAGCAACCACTGAGGTTCCCACCATGACTCCATGTGACCTTAGGCAAGTTATACCGCCTTCCTCATAGCACCCACCTCACAGAATCATTGTAAGAATGTGTCAATACAAGCGAAGTGCATAGAACAGTGCCTGGCACCAGTGTTACCTTCTTAATTATCATAAAGAAACAAAAAACGTATTTCTCTTTAATCTCCAGAAAAGAAAGGCAGCCATTAGGTAAAATACTTTCTACAGCCATGAGGACATCATTTAGAAATGTTAAAGATACCAATTTAAAGCGTTCCATTTAGAATTCTTTTGAACTAGGTGGTGGAATGGAACCTCCTAAAGAAAGTGTGACACTAAATGGTTGCCTGGTGTGATAGCAGCCCAGACACATCTTCCCTCTCTCTTGCTCTGAGGTTAGCTCACAAAAACAAATATATAAGAAGTAACCTTCCTTTGATGCAAATCACTACTAGTTTTGTGGGAGAACAAGACTATGTGTGAGCTGATGGTCTTTTTGATTAATAAAACACTAAACAGTAAAAAAATATAGAAAATTTACCGCAACTGTTCTTCTATGAAATAGTCTGTTCTCCGAATTAGACAAATGAGTAAATATAGCATAAATGTTTTCAATGTTTTCATTTCCTTCTCATGTTCATAAATACTGTTTCTTGTGTCGGGGTTTGAAAGAAGGATCAGGAAAGGAAGCAGAGGCATAGAGGAAGAGAGAGCGGCCTTTCCATCCAGTTTTTCAAAGGATTAAGTCCTTCACTAGCCTTTACAATCAGAAGTTACGTAAAAATGTAAAATTGAAGCTTTGCTGAAATTGGACCTCTGAAGCCATTTTGCGGTGGGTGCCATATTATATGTTCACAGCCCCATGGTGTCGTTTTCAGTACAGTTAATGAAGCTGAGCAAGGTCTGAGCATGTCACAGCCAAGCCTAGTGCATAATTAGGGGGAAAACAGAAGAGTGGAATTAGTTGAGAAGTAAAAGAAAGCCAAATGGAAAAGGTAACTACAGTGGGGAATTTGTCTGGTGTCACCAATAATTACTTTCCCTCAGGTGCCCATTTTCCTAATTCTGGCATACACACTTTTAAAATAGTTGATTCTAAGCCTCTTGCTTCCTCACTAGACTACAATAAAAATTAGAAGCAAAGTCTTTGAGTTTCCCCAAGGCTGGAAAATAGAAGATATTGGTATCATTACCATGAATTGGTCTTCAAATGTCTGAGGATGATGGATTTTCCATTTCCTTTGGCACCCAAATTTATAGGAAATGCCTTGGGGGGGGCCCCCCTTCTTTAAAGAAGAAGTCAATCTTCATCCCTTTGGCAGGTTAAGTTCCTGGGAAAGGCGTGACAAGTCAAAATGGTGTGAGTCAATTTTCAGTTTTCCTATAGAAACAGTTTTCAGTAGGAGTTTATATTCTTGACCAAGGGCTTGATGCCCAGTTTTTATAGAAATAACTCCAGACACCAAGATTTCATCAACTAAATCAATTAAAGAAGGTATTCTAATGTTTCCTAACATAAGACTTTTATGTATTTTTACTATAAGTCATAGTAAACGATTTGGAATGTTTTTTAAGATTTTTTCTATCACGTCTTTATTTTAAAGGAAACTAGAAGGCGACAACATGTCTACATTAGTATGGAAATTTAAAAGGCTGTTTTGACAAGTTTCTTCAAGGAAACGGAGGGCCACTCATTGATGACTCTTTGATAAAGAAATCACACATTTTCTCATTGCTCATTTCACTGACAGCACACGTTTTAGAGACGGAGTCTTTTTGGCAGATCAGTTTGAGTTCAGATCCATTTCCTCGTAGTTGCCATGTAAGTCTCTCTGCACTGCCAGCCATACCTGGTGTGAACACCAGACACGGTCATGCTCGTTGCTGAGTCACGTCCGAGACTGCCCATCTACCTGCACAAGGGAATCTCTTGTCTCTCCACATCCTGTTCACCTCAGCCAGTTTGGAAAACTTTTTCTATTCCTCAGATATGATGTGGCTTTCTTCTACTCCTGTATTTAGGTAACTTTTATATACAAAAACTTCAAAAATATTTCTAAAAAGCCTCATGGAAGGTATTTTTCAAAATTATGGAAACCATTCCAATGAGGAAAGCTATTCTCTTCCCATGCTCTCTGCACATGGGAAAATGCTCAAGTCCTTGATGCTTATATCTAGAATTCCATCCCATGAACTAAATTCATTGTCCATGTATATCATCTGTCAGTGGTCACAGACTCACGGTTTGATCTTGAATTCCCAAAAAAGAGGAGACTTAGTCTATGGGTGCGATTCATATCCTAGCAAACTTTGAACATAATCTGAATCTGTATCTCTAGATGAGTCAGTAGCCATTGTGAATATAAATGTGACTATGCAAGATGCCATGATAAGTGATGGCTTCACAATACCTATATATGTGGTACACAGATACATTTAGATGGATAGATAAATTAGATGATTGATAGCTAGGCAGACAGACAGACAGACATAGATAAGATAGGTAGAAAGTATATAAAAACAATAACAAAATAAGCCCAGGCTTCCCCAGACTCTGACTGACAAAGAGCAAAATATTTGGGAGGGAAAAAAAGAGTTCAGCATTTCAGTCATAAATTTCCAAGACTCATTTCATTTTGAGTGTTTTGTCTTGCTAACCACAGAGAACAGTTGGAGCGAGTGGATCATTTTGTTTCGATTGCTTCTCCGGCACTGGCCCTGAGGGACAGACTTGATGATCTAATAGGTCTTTTCCATCCCTAATATCTATAATTTTGGCTATTCTGTGGCAGCTTCTTATTGCTTTAAATAAGCCATCTTAATTCAAAAAACATACATCTGGATTTGACCTGCCTAATATATGTCAAGAAGTGTGTGTCCCTTCAGCATCCCACTAGGGACTTTCTAAGAGACTGAACGGAAGCAAGAAAAAAGAGCAGGGAGAAGTGGGGAGGCTGTGAGTCAAACAATTTTCTGTTTGTTTTACTTAAGGTTTTATTTTTCAATAATGAGATTATCCTTTAGGCCTCTTTAGATCTTTTTTTCGTTTTGTTTTGTTAACATCTAATCTGAACATTGGTACGTTTTTACTTTAGTAATTTTTAAAAATTGTTGATTCTATTTCTTGGAAGTTGTCCTACCATTAACTAGCATTTTGTTTCTTGGATTTTGGTCATCATCTCTGACCAATTCTTGGCTTCATATCCCTTTGCGACTTCTCAGACTTGAAAGTCTAAAGAGGAAGTGGCGTCTGTGTATTCCCCTGAATGTCAGCCAGTGGTGGTCCTCGGGCCAGGTGTGTTGGGAGCGTTATTACAAATACATAATAACTGTCTTCTCCCCAGCTAAATGCATCACCAACACTATGAATTAGCTTTTATAAATGTATAAATATGCAGCCTCCATAGTTGTACTCAGGTCATACATCTGGTTGGTCTGCTGGAATAGCTGTCCTTTATTCTTCCTGCCCAGCGATTTTCATTTAATATGTAAGTCTTATAAGCTGTTGTCAGTTAATATTTTCTCCTGCACATATTTAGTTACTGAGATCGTTCTTCCAGACAGTTAGAATCGAGAATTGGGTTTGTATGTCTTATTGTTGTCCATCGGTTTGCCTCAAAGACTAATATAGCCTGAATGTCGACTGCCTTTTTCGGACCCTTTCTCCAAGTCTTTACAGTTCTAAGGAGATTAAACCAGGGTGAAAATGGGGACTCATCAGGAGTGCTTCTCTCTGTAGCTGCCCTCTACAGGAGGGTCATGTACGTTGCCATAAATAAGTAGGATTTTGTACATTTACTCATTCAACAAATATTTGTTCATCATATACTATATTCCAGGCACCTCATTAAATTACATTGAACTGATTCCATATGTGGTATTCAGTACCTCAGCTATAACTTAGTCTCTTGTCACAAGATAGCAAGAACGTCATCTTTCACTCACCTCGGTTCTCCTTCAAAGGAAGATCGGGTGGAATGAAATAGTGGAAAGTGTGCCGGGTTGGGTGTTAGCTGTCCTGGCCCCTAGGCCTGCCTCCGTCCCTGAACTCTGAGGTTTAAACAAGCCATTTAACCTCCTTGTGCCACAGTTTTCTCATCTAAAATGGACCTAGTAATCCTGCCTGCTTTCCAGAATTGTGATGAGGTTCCCATGAGATAATGCTTGCATGAAGTACATTGTCAGCCATACACCACTGTGCAAACATGCACATAAAATGTGTTGTTAGTAATGCCAGCTGATACTAAATGATGACCAGAGATCAAGAGCAAGCAGTTTGGACTTCTTTAATATCTATCAGTCTCTAATCGAAAAGATTCACTTATAAGTTAGCCGACAGAAAACCCCTGACTAGAACAGGCCTGAGATGCACACAACATATGTACACAGAATAGAACTGTAATATATTTTTTTTAATCACAAGGGATGAAAGCAGCAGGGAATTAAAAATCAGAATAACCCTGAAAGACAAATGAGGGTTTGATCTTTTTTTCTACATGAGTGGTTCTCCACCCTGACCGAACATTGGAATTGATGCTTGGGCCCCACTTCCAGAAATTAATTGGTCTGGGGGGTGCCGTCTGGGCCTCAGGATATTTTAGGATTCCCAGGTGGTACTAATGTACAGTCAGCCAGTGTTGAGAAAAAGCACTGTGCTAGAGAGATTTAAAAAGAAAAAAAAATGCCTCCTTAAGTCTAGTTATAAAGATAGAATTTATGGACACAAAGAGATAACTGTCAACAGTGGAAGAATATATGTGTGTAATGAATGATAGAGAAAATTAGTGGGACCTATAGTCCTCCAACAATAGCTTTATAGTAGCTTAGGCTGACATCTTACCAGGTGAAAAATAAAAGCCGAAGAAAAGACAGAGTTACAAAAATCTTTCCATAATTGTTAAAGTTTCCGTTTGAAAATGAGTTTCCAACCAGTAATATGATAGCTATAGAGTCAGTCAAATGGCAATAGGTATATGCAAACATGAGCATTAAGTGTTATTTTCACAATTCTTGTTCCCTGTAGTAAATATTTATGTAACGGCTAATCTGAGTTGTTATAACTAATCATGGCTGGTTCCCTTTAATGTGCAGACACTTTGATTGTGTCCAGACTTGTAGTCTCAGGTCATTTACAGAAATGCAAAAAGAAAAAAAAAACAACCCAAACTGTTTCTGCAGGAAAGACAGTGGCATTTTATACTTAGCAAAATAACCATCAACAATCGGAAAAGTAGAGAGTTAGCACAGTCCCGATGCAAGACATAAAAGATTAGCCTCTCATTGTGGTGCCCAGGGCCCAGGCCCAGAGCCCTGTCCTGGTCTAGGCCCAGGGATTCAATCTGATCCCTTAATGTCAGTTACCAAGAAAAAGTCACAGTTATGTGTTTTCAAGTTCTGTTTTTAAACACTGAAAAAGTCAAGAAAGTCAAAGAAACTGTAATACTAAAAAACTCCGTTTCTGGTGTGGAAAGTTATTCTTCACTCTTCCAAAAATATTTTCAATTTGGAAAAGACAAAAATGTTCAGCAAGGTCAGGCCTCCCATGTTCTCTCCAAAGACCCTTCTCAATTTCCCTACAATACACGTGTCTGTCTCAGTCTTGCCTCCTTTGCTCCACTTTTTCCCTTCGAAGAGCTCTCTGTGTTTCTTTTGTTTCCTGCCCCGCATGGTTCACTGACGTGCTCTCAGACTCCTCCCCAGGTCTCCCTGGTGCCTGGGCTCGTCTTGAGCCTCTTGTCGCCGTTTCTGTGGTTACCTTGTTGGAATGGTTAGAAATTGAGCACTTGAAGAGATCAGCGAATCCAACTGCTTATACCCATAACTAGCCTTTTGCAATAAGTTGAGAAGTCCATGACTGGCAAGTCTAGAGTGATGGTGCAGAAAGGGAGCAAAGTTGAAAAGCAAAGTGATGAAAGGCACCACGGGTCAGCGATGGTCTCAAAACAATGTTTCAGAGCCTGCTACTTCGTACACCCGTATCAAAGGATGGTGCTCTGGAATTAGATTTCAGGCACTCCACAGAGAAATATCATTTCACAGCTTTCTACTGATTGCTGAACGCTTCCAGGGATGGCGTATGAATGGATGGGTCGGATCTACCACCTTGTGAGTCCCTGGCGGTGCTGTTTATGCCTCAGGGACCTGTGTTCCTCCCACTTGGTGCCTAGCCCAGTGCCGGGTACATAGTAGACATTCAATCAGTGTTTGCCAAATTGAATTGACTTGATCCATATATACACTTTTAACTTGGTTTTAACTAAATCATTCTAGCCATATAATTTTTTTTTCATTCAATTCAGCCTTTCTAATGAAAACATAGCATGCTGCCATGTGCAAAACCAATAACTTAGAAACTTGCTAAGTGTTGTTTTTCATTTCCTAGCGCTGTTCAAGTCCAAATATTCTTCCTGCCTCTGATGTACATACCCTGACCATCCCCAGAAAAGCATGATTATTTTGTTTTGTTTTACTGAGTTATAATTTACATACAATAAAACTTACTCTTTTTTTTAAATTAGTTTCAGGTGTACAACACAATGCAATAGTTATACTCTTTACCCCCCAAAGTGAAAACCCCCTCCCTCAGTTCGCCACCCCACTCCCCCCCATATCATACATATCCATCACAACTCCCCTGACTCCCCTCCACAGTATACTCCACATCCCGTGACCATCCACATATTCAGTTGCAGTTGGCATACAATACTATACAACATCAGCTTCAGGTGTACAGTGCAGTGATCAAGCCTCTACTCCATCCATGAAGTGATCTCCCTAACAAGACATGTGACTATCTGACACGCCACAAAATTTTTACAACATTATTATATTCCCCGAACTGTGTTTCATATCCCTGTGGCAATATTGTAGTTGTCTATTTATGCTGTCTAATCCCTTCCCCTTCCCCCATCCCCACCCTACTCCCAACTAGCAACCCTCAGTTTTTTCTCTACGTCTACAAGTCTGTTTACTTTGATCGTTCACTCAGCTCTTCAGACTCCACACCCAAATGAGATCACATGGTACCTGTCCTTCTCCGACTGACTTATTTCTCGCAACATAATAGTCTCTTCACAACATTATCAATTACATTCCCAGAACTGCCCCCATATCCCTGCGGCAACATTGTAGTCCCACATGCGCTGTCCAAAACCTTCCCCCACTCCCTCTTCCCCACTCCCTCTCAGCCAGCAACCATCAGTTTTTCCTTTATATCTGCTTGATATGACTTCAATCTTCTTAAATTGTCTTTCTGGGTTAGCTTGTTTACCCCTTTCTTTTGTTTAAAAAAGCCCTTTTAACATTTCTTGCAATGCTGGCTTGGTGGTAATGAATTCCTTAAGCTTATTCTTTTCTGAGAAGCTCTTTATGTCTCCTTCAATTTTAAGTGATAGCTGTGCTGGGTAGAGCAATCTTGGTTGTAGGCCTTTATTTTGTGTCACTTTGAATATCTCCTGCCACTCCCTTCTGGCCTGCAGAGTTTCTGTAGACAAGTCAGCTGTTAGTCTAAAAGGAGTTCCTTTGTATGTAACCTGCTGTCTTTCTCTTGCAGCCTCTAGGATTCTGTCTCTGTCTTTAACTTTTGCCATTTTAACTATGATGTGTCTTGGTGTGGACCTGTTTGGGTTCAGCTTGTTTGGAACCCTCTGCACTTCCTGGGCATGTATGTTGATTTCCTTCACCAGGGTAGGGAAGTTTTCAGTCATTATTTTTTCAAATACATTTTCGACCCCTTGCTTCTTCTCTTCTCCTTCTGGTATCCCTATGATTCGAAGGTGGTTGCGCTTCACCTTGTCCCATAGGGCTCTTAAACTATTTTCATTGTTTTTTATTCTTTGGTCTTTTTGCTGTGCCAACTGGGTGAGTTCTGCTATTTTATCTTCCAAATCACTGATCCGCTCCTCTGCTTCATCTACTCTACTGGTGATGCCTTCGAGTGTGTTCTTCATTTCAGTTACTGTATTCTTTAGTTCTAACAGATTGTTTTTTATGGTTTCCCTATCCTTCTTTATGTCCGCGCTAAGTTCCTTAAACATTCTTATCATCAGTGTTCTAAATTCTGTCTCTGAAAGGTTGGATCCCTCTGTTTCATTTGGTTCCATTTCTGGAGGTTTCTTCTGATCTTTTACTTGTGACATGTTTCTTTGTTTCCCCATTCTGGCTGTTGCTCTGGAATTGCTTTGATGTATTAGATAGATCACCAGGAGAGCCCTGGCTGGATCACACAGGCACATGGCTCATGGCCCAACACTCCCAGGAAAACTCCCAGTCTCACCCTGTCCCAATCAGCCGCTCGCAGATCAGGCCGAGCAGCCCGACAACCAATCACCAGCCTGGCAACTCTGCAAGCGGAGTGCGGAGAGCAGGGACCCGAGGCAGCTTTCGCACTCCCAGGTCTCAGTGAGCAGCCTGTTGGAGCTGGATCACTCCCACTAGACGTTCCCCTGGCAACGCAGCACAAGCCGAGTGGAGGGTGGGGATCCGAGGCGGCTCGCGCACTCCCGGGTCCCAGTGAGCAGCCTGTTGGAGCCGGAGGGCACCCGCCCTGCATTTCCCTGGCAACGCAGTATAAGCCGGGCGGAGGGTGGGGATCCAAGGCCGCAGGCCGGCGCGCACAGGGACACACGTACTTCTGCGCCAATTCCCCCAGACCAATGAGGTCTCGGACCTGATCCTCCGTGGGCGGGCCCAAGCCCGACAAAATGGCGCCCTCCCTACACCACTCACATGCAGGCTCCGCACCACGGGAACAACAGTTCAAAAACCTCCAGCCCTTGCACCAAAGGTGCCCAGCCCAGTCCACCCCCCACAAGCTCCTGGGCCCGGCTCACACAGCCACTCCCTCCACCAGGAACCAGGTAAGTGCTCACCGGCAACCAAGCCCGGGCGCCGGCCCCACTGATTCTCCAGCCGCTCTTAGCCTCACTGAGCTGAGCAAAGAGAGTCCTCATTAATTTACTGCCGGCTATCTTAGAACTCCTCTTCCCGGCAAAGGAACTCTGGGCTGGTGAGCTTGGAGTGCAGCCGGAGGGTCTCTCCCCCAACCAGACAAGCTTCCCACGGCTGGGGCTTCCCTCACGGGGCTCGCCCTCTCTCGTCTCCGCCCGTCCTACCAGACCCGACATGGCCTCCTCTTGAAGTTCTTCCTTTAGTGGTTCTGTTCCTCCAGTGTTCTGGGGACCTCCAGGGTTGAATGCTGTATAATTTGCTTGTAATTTTGGTGTGATCCTGGGAGGCACTTAGTACAGCGTCTGTCTATTGCGCCATTTTACCGGAAGTCCAAAACTTACTCTTTTAAAGTATATCGTTTGATGTATTTTGACAAATGTAAAAAGTCATATAACTGTCATCACAGTTAAGATATACAGCATTTCCATTGTTGAAATAAAAGGTCACATGCCCCTTTATAATCAATCCTCTTTCTCTATCCCCCACCCTGTCAACCACTGATCTGTTTTCTGACCCTATAGTTTTGCCTTTAGAATGTCATATAAATGGAATCATATCCCTTCGAGTCTGACCTCTTTCATTTAGCATAATGCATTTGAAATTCATCCATGTTGCTGCATGTTTCAGTAGCTCATTTTTTATGTAAATGTTCATTTTGCTCTATTTCCAGTTTGGGGCAATTATGCATAAAATTTACATTAAAATAATATAAACATTCGCATATAAGTTTTTATATGAACATGTTTTCATATCTCTTAAGTTTCTCATTTTGAAGTTCAGTTTGTTAATTATTTTCTTTGTGTATAAATGTGTTCGCTAATCTTCGTTTATCATAAGGTCACAAAGATTTTCACCTATTTGTTCTTCTAGAAGTTTTATAGTTTCTAATGTTTGGGTCTATGATTCATTTCTAGTTAATATTTGTATATGGTGTGAAGTAAGGATTAAGGTTCTGTGTCTTTCTTCCTTTCTTTTGCATATGGATGTTCAGTTCCAGCTCCATCTGTTGAAAAGACTATCAGGACTGTCCTTTTCTCCGCTGAATTATCTTGGCACCTTTGCTGAAAATAAATGCACCACATACCTGTGGTTCTATTTTGGAGCGCTTGCATCTTCTGTTCCATTGATCTGCATCTCTGTGTATGCTATTATCACACTGACTTAATTTCTTTAGCCTTATACTAAATTTTGAAATCAGGTAGTGTACACCCTCCAACTGCATTCCTTTTCAGAGTTTTTTGGCTGTTCAAGGTCCTTTGCATTTTGATTTAGAATCAACTTGGCTCTTTCTACAGAAAAGCCTGGTGGGATTTAGAAAGTAATTGCACTGAATCTATGAATCCATCTTCACAATATTGTCTTCTAATCCATAAACACAGTATATCTCTCCTTTTATTTCTGTCTTTTAAATTTTTTCTCATCAACATTTTCATTGTACAGATCTTGCACATACTTTGTTTAAATTTTCCCTAATTATGTGTTTTATGCTTTTGTAGTTTCTAATTGAACTTTCTGCCTGTTCATTGCTAGAATGTATAAATAAAATTCATGTTTATGTTGACCTCATATTCTAATACCTTGCTGACTCAATTCTAATAACTGTTTTACGTTTTTTGCCCTCTAGATTTATCATTTAGGAAAGCCTTACTTAATAGTACCCTTTGGGGCCAGTCTTTAAAGTGACATAGCACCCGTTTACCTGCTGAAAAAAGCCAGAAAGGGAAGATTTCCTGCCCGGATGGAAGCAGAACTGATCTCATTTGCCCCCCTCAGTCCAGAAAATCAGTGATCGCACCATTGCAAGTACAGCTGTTTCTGCTTCCTCCACTGATTTCGGTTTTTGAGGACTTCAGCAGTGGTCTTAGGTTCCAGGCTGTCTGGTTAAATCCAGGTGGAAGAAGCCAGATTTCTTCCATACCACACATATCTATACAAGAAAATAGTGAAAGCAGGTGCATTACCACCTGTATTACTTTCCTAATACAGCTGCAACAAAGTACCACGAACCGGGTGGCCTAAGACAACAGAATTTTATTCTCTCACAGTTCTAGAGGCTGGAAGTCCGAAATCAAGGTGTCAGTAGGGCTGGTTCCTTCTGAGGGGCCCGAGGGAGAACCCGTCCCATGCCTGTCCTATAGCTCATGGAGACTACCAGCCATCCTTGGTGTACCTTGGTTTGTAGATGCATCACTCCAGTCTCTGCTGCTATCTTCGTGTGGCCTTCTTCCCTATGTGTCTCTCTTCTTATAGGGACACCAGTCATATCAGACTATGGCCTACCTTCAGGACCTCATCTTAACCTGATTATACCCGCAAAGACCCCATTTCCAAGTGAGGGCTCAATCACTGCTACTACCGAGTTAGGACTTCAGCTTAGGTTTTTGGAAGACACAATTTAACCAATAATGCCATCTAATTACCATTTTATCAAGATGGTAATTACAGATAAACTTTGCCCCAGTATAAGCCCCATAGAAATGGATTTGCTGATTTTATGGTGAAACAAATGACCAAAAAGAAAAGAAATTAAACAAGGCACACTAAAATGAGTGGTAAAAAAATTTACCATTGTTATCTCCCCATTTTTGAATCTCAATATTTTTGAAAAATAATTACAACATAACTCTAAAACAATGAAGTAATGGAATACCTTCCCTCCACCTTCTCATTTATAGTAGAGGCTGGTTTTCTTTTTTTTTAGAGGGCAGTGTTACTGGCCCTCAAATGTAGGATTCGAACCGGGGCCGCTGACATCCCAAGCCAGCTCTTAACCAATGCACCACTAGGCCGGCCCCCGAGGCTGGTTTTCTTAATTTACCTTCCTGCACCCAGCACACAGAGCTCTCGGGTGGCTTAGTGACCTGAGACTCCAGCTTGGAGATTTTAGAAGCTTGTCAATTGGCCTACTCAAGGGACCAGCTCTTCCAAGTTCCCTCTGCCCTTGAATGCCAGCACCCTGCCATTTCTTGTCATACCCTGTCTGGATGGACCACCCATACTCTGGGGCAAGGCCAGTGAGTCCCAGCTGTTTTGAGTATGAGGACTCCATTTCACATAAATACTTTTTATGGCAACCTAACCCCCTCTCTCAAGATAGCAGTTGTACAGTCCTATATTTAATAAAAGCTACTCTGCATTTTTTTTATTAACTGCAAATACAGAGGGTGCCCAAAAAATGTATACACATTTTAAGAAAGGGAAAAACTTTAATTGGCATTAAAATTGTAATAATGTATACCGATAACAAAAGATGAATACAAGTCATGTGTACATGTTTTTTGGCACCCCCAGTATATCTGAAAATAAAATATGTTTGAAAAATAAAAATTGTCACTTTGTGAAATAAATTATTTTGCAAATATAAGCAGTTTTCTTTACATGAGGACTATCCAAACTTGAATAGTCTTTACTCATGTACCAAATATTTATTGTGCAGCTAACAGTAAGGCATTTATAGGAGCTATAATAATGGCTTGAATAGAGTTTAAAAGGTAGAAATCTATTTATTAATAACATTTAAAAATAGAAATATGTATTACTAGAGAATTATAATCAGAGCACTTCTGAAGTTGAGAATATGCATTTCAATGAACATATGTTTGGTAAACGTTAAAATTCTTCACGCATATGACTTGATTATATGTTGTTATTACATATACCTATTAAATACAAATATAAACACCCTACACTTATACGGGCTTTGCATTTTACTGAATACTTTCATGTGCATTATCATAGCCAAATGCCCACATCTCTCTTCTCCAAAGTTAGATTACAACATCATGTTTTAAGGCATTACAACCTTAGACTTTCTTTCATTAAAAGCTTGACTCTTTTAATATCACCATATAATTATGTTTACATGAAAAATTGGAAATAAGGCATAGAGTCTCCATATGTTCATTTCAGCCTGGGTGGCTAACTGGCTTATAACAGTCAGTGCATGAAAATGGCCTAGATTGAATAAATTAGCAAAATCACAAAAGGAAACCACTGTAGGAAATAGTTTTACACATGTAATTGCTGAAATCCTCTAGTGAATGTGTCAATCTGTACTAACTAAATAAATTTGTTTATAGACATGTTCTGTATTAGCTTCCACTCTTTCACAGCCCTTTGCCAAACAAAATCCCACTAGAAGTAGGATGTTCGCACCCGAGTAGGAGTTTCTTGGATAAATATTTTTACTATATGGAGACCAAAACCACTTCTACAAATTTCTGACTTTGATTGAAATAGTATATTTCTTTAGCTTTTTTCCTCCCATCTTTTCTCCTGGCAGCGACTCCTGCATCAGCTTACCTCCTCTCACCTCCCAGGGCTGTGGTGAACAAGAGGCTGGCTGCACGCACAGGGGGCCAGTGGCCCCTGAGAGTGATGGGACCAGCCTACTCTGTCACCGCCATCACCACATGGACAGGACAAGCAGAGAAAGGTTCATTGGCAAAACAGCTTTTCTTCCCCTCTCTTAAAACCCAGTTGAAATGATTCATTGAATTAATTTCAGCATAGAGATTATACATCCT
Organism: Aselliscus stoliczkanus; assembly: GCA_033961575.1. NCBI lineage: Eukaryota > Metazoa > Chordata > Mammalia > Chiroptera > Hipposideridae > Aselliscus > Aselliscus stoliczkanus. Next base: position 63,141,308 of record CM066733.1, on the reverse strand, counting down.
ACGGTTATAGAATGCTTGCTTATATTAGGAACAGAATACATAAAGGTAGAATTCATTCAGCCCTTCCTCAAGAAATCATGGTGAGAGTTACTGAAATATAACAGCCGCATTCTTTCGTAAGGATGACTCTGATCTTGACTTTTGTCAACCAGTTTGGAACAAGCAGCTCAACTGACTTCTTAATTCTTTAGTCTAGAATTGGTGCTGAATTTTGCATAGGCTTTCTAAAGACCTATTTTTTAGATTTGGCTGTTGACTAATAAACATATTTCAGAAGAAAGTATTTTAAATAGTGATCACTTCTGTTAAAAATGAAATGAAGAACATTTCTCTTTAATGTGCTCAGCTGTTTGAAACCTCACTGTTTTTGAGAGACAGCATGACCAGTAAATAGCGCTGAACAATATAGTGTGATGGGGTGATCAGGACCAGTGCAGGGTCCTCGTTTCTACGACCCAAATGGCCCACCTTTTAGGATGAATTAGACTAATACCCAATAAAATGAGCACTGTCACTGCTATGTAAGTAATATATCTCCCTTGGTCTATATTTCCAGATCTCAGGAGATTTAGTCACTTGGTATGCTAATTCTGTTCAAATTAATCTTTCGCACTGGAGAACACACTTGGTTACTGTATTTTGGAGGTGAATTTTCCAAATGGTTAAGGCAGATTGTAAGTGTCTGTGGCAAATTCCACTGACACAACTGGGTTCTGGAACTGTAGGTGTACTGTATGTACAGGGACAAGAGTGTGTCCGTGGGGCCTCGAGGACACCTCACTAGGGAAGGAGACTCACAGGCATGGAGGAGGCATGCTTGTCATTGTCACTACACAGCAGTTCAATTTTGAAATAAATGCTGAGAGAGAGTATTCCAATATTTTTAAATTCCTTAGTTTTTATAACAGTTTTAGATTCATAGCAAAATTGAGTGGAAGCAATGGATATGCCCCATATACTCCTTGATCACACAGGCACAGCTGCCCCCATTATCTGCATCCCTCATCAGAATCATGCATTTGTTACCATTGATGAACTCACAAGGACACATCATTATCACCCGAAATCCATAGGTTACACTAGGGCTCACTCTCGGCATTGAACATTCTGTGAATTTGGACAAATGTATAATGACGTGAATTCACCATTGTACTCCCAGAATTGTTTACCCTAAAAATCCTCTGTGTTCAGCCTATTCTTCCCTCCCTCATCCCTATCACCTGGCAACTACTGATTTTTTACTTTCTCCATAGTTTTGCCTTTCTCAGAATGTCATATACTTGGAGTCATACATTGGGTTACCCTTTTCAGATTGCCTTATTTCACTGAGTAATCAGCATTTAACTTTTCTCCATGTCTTTTCATGGCTTAATATCTCATTCCTTTTTAGCGCTGAATAATCCACTGTCTGAATGTACCACGGTTTATTTATCCATTCACTTACTGAAGGACATCTTGGTTGCCTCCAAGTTTTGGCAAGTATGAATGAAGCTGCTATAAATATCCATATGTAGGTATTCATGTGGACATATGTTTTCAACCCCTTTGGGTAAATAACCAAGGAGCGCAAATGCTGGATTGTATGGTAAGAGTATGTTTAGTTTCATGAGAAACTGCCAAGCTCTCTTCCAAAGTGGCTGTACCATTTTGCATTCCCACCAGCAATGAATGAGACTTCCTGTAGTTGGACATCCTCGCTAGCATTTGGTGGATTTTGGACATTCTATCCAATAAGTGTGTAATGGTATCTCATTGTTTTAATTTGCATTTTCCTGGTGACATATGATGGGGATCATCTTTTCATTTGCTCTTTTGTCATCTTTATGTCTTCTTTGGTGAGAGTCTGTTAAGGTCTTTGGCCCATTTTTTAATCAGATTGTTTTCTTACTCTTTAGTTTTAAGAGTTCTTCATGTATTTTGTATAACAGTCCTAATAGTTTACAAATATTTTCTCCCAGTCGGTGTCTTGTCTTTTCATTCTCTTCACAGTGTCTATCACAGAGCAGAAATTTCAGTGAAGTCCAGGTTATCCATTGTTTTCTTTCATGGATAGTGGCCTGCCTAGAAAGTCATCACCAAACCCAAGGTCGTCTAGATTTTCTCCTGTTATATTCTAGGAGTTTTCTAAGTTTTGCATTTTACAGTTAGGTCTGTGATCTAGTTTCAGTTAATTTTTGTGAAGGGTTTAATGTCTGACTAGATTCATTTTTTGCATGTATATTTCCAGTTGTTCCAGTACCATGTGTTGAAAAGACTATCTTTGCTACATTTTATTGCCTTTGGTCCTTTGTCAAAGATCAGTTGACTATATTTATGTGGATCTATTTCTGGGCTCTCTATTCTGTTCCACTGATCCATTTGTCCTTTTGCCAGTACCACATTATCTTGATTACAGTGGCTTTATAACAAGTCTTGGATTCGAGTTGGGTAGTGTCAGTGGTCTGACTTTGTTCTTCTCTTTCAATATTATATTGGCTTTTCTGCGTATTTTGCCTCTCCATTTAAACTTTAGAATCATTTTGTCAATGTCCACAACATATCTCGCTAGGATTTTGATTAACATTTCATTGACTCTAATAAATCAAGTTAGGAAAAACTGACGTCTTGACAATGTTGAGTCTTCCTATCCATGAACATGGATTATGTCTCCATTTATTTAGTTCTTTAATTTCTTTCATTAGAGGTTTGTAGTTTTATACATATATAGCTTTTACATACTTTGTTAGCTTGTACATACTTTGGGCACAGTGCTAATGTGTAAATAGCAGTGTGTTTTTAATTTCAGATTCCACTTGCTCTTTACTGGCATATAGAAAAATGATTTACTTTTGTATATTAACCTTGTATCCTGCAACCTTATCATAGTCACTTAGTTTCATGAGTGTTTTTGTCTGTTCTTTCAAATTTTCTACATACACGACCATGGCATCTGCAAACAAAGGCTGTTGTATTTCTTCCTTCCCAGTCTGTATCCCTTTCTATTTCCTTTTCTTGTCTTATTGTATTAGCTAGGACTACCAGCACAATGCAGAAAAGCCGTGGTGCAAGGAAACATCCTTGCCTTGTTCCCGATCTTAGTGGGAAAGCATCTAGTTTCTCATCGTTAATGATGATGTTAACTGTAGGGTTGGATTTTGGTTTTTGGTTTTTGGGTTTTTTTTAACGGTAGTGTTTCTGTAGATACTCTTTATCAAGTTGAGGAAACTCCCCTCTATTTCTAGTTTACTGAGAGTTGCTTCCTTTGGATGAGCAAAGAAAGTGGTTTCTTAAGATGGACTCTACTTCCGGTGAAGATGCTGTGAAGATTGTTCAAATGACAACAAAGTATTTGCAATATTATATGAACTTAGTTGATAAAGCAGTGGCAGGGTGTGAGAGGATTCACTCCAATTTGGAAAGAAGGTCCACTGTGGGTAACATGCTATCAAACAGTATTGCATGGTACAGAGAAAGTATTCATGAAAGAAAGAGTTAATCAATGTGGCAAGCTTCAGCATTGGCTTATTTTAAGAAATTGTCACAGCCACCCAAACCTTCAGCAACCACCACCATGATCACACAGCAGCTATCAACATTGAGGCAAGACCCTTCATCAGCAAAAAGATTGTGACTCACTGAAGGCTAAGATGATGGTTAGCATTTTTTAGCAATGAAGTATTTCATAATTAAAGTCTGTGTATAGTTAACTTGAGACATAAAGCTATTGCACACTTAATAGACTATAGTATAGTATAAACGTAACTGTTATATGCACTGGGAAACCAAAAAATACATTGACTCACTTTATTACAATATTTACTCTATTGCAGTAGTCTGGAACTAAACAATATCTCTGAGGTATGCACATATATACATTTACGGCTAATCCAAGTCTATTTTCCAATAATATTATACCACTTCACAGATAGTGTAAGTACCTTATAAGAAACCATGTTCTTGGTTACATGGTTTCTGAGAAGTTAAGTGTAATTTTTATCTTTGCTCCTCAATAAGTAAGGTGTTGTTTTCCTCTGGCATCTTTCAAATTTTATCTTTGACTTTCTGTATTTTGAACATGGTATACCTAGATGTCATGTTCTGTTGTTATTATTTTTGTTGATTTTTTGGTTGTGTTTGTTTGTTTGTTTGTTTGTTTATTATGGCATTTGCCCTGCTTGATGTTATCTGAGGTTCCCGGATCTATGGTTTGGTGTCTGACATTTATTTGGGGAAATTCTCAGTCCTTATTTTTTCAAATATTACACTATTTGTGTAACTATCCCACCGGTTCTTGGATATTCTGTTCTATTTTTTCCAGTCTTTTTGCTCTTCACTTTTCAGTTTCAGAGGTTTCTATTAGGATGTATACTAATTCAGTCTACTAATTCCAGTCTACTAATAAGACCATCAAAAGCATTCCTCACTTCTTCTACACTGTTGTTTCTTTTTCCCTCTAGCATTTCTTTTTCATTTTTTCTTAGAATTTCCATCTCTTTGCTTATATTGCCCCTCTGTTCTTGCATGTTCTACTTTATCCATTACAGCATTAGCATATTAATCATAGTTGTTTTAAATCCCCAGTCTATTTCTAACATCCCTGTCATAAATATGTCTGATTCTGATGCTTACTCTTTCTCTTCAAACTGTATTTTTTGTCTTTTAGTATGCCTTGTAATTTTGTCTTGATAACCAGACATGATATCCTGGGTACCAGGAGCTGCTATGAATAGGCCTTTATTACTGCGGTGGTAAGATAGGGGCAGGAAGCATTGTAGAGTCATATATGATTAGGTCTCTGTCTTTTAGTGAGCCTGTGCCTCTGGACTGTGAACTTCACAGTGCTTAGTAACACCCGCTCCACTCCTGCTCCCACCCCCTGATAGGTGGGAAAGGTTGGCTGCAGTGAGCTGAAGTTGGGTATTTCCCTTTTCACAGGTCAATAGGTTCTGAAAAAACCCCAGCAGGTTAGGCTCTGGTTAAAGAGTTTCTTCTGAGAGCAGATGCTCTGGAGTATTTCAAAATATTTTTCCCCACCTCTCTCTGCCTGAAACAAGAGGAGGTTGGTTATTGTCCCGTATTCGCTGTGAGATCCTGGTAGAGCCCCAGGAGGTAAAACTCACAAAAGTGTGAGGCCCCCACACCACCCCCTATGACTGAGTCCCCCTGAAGTTTTGTCTCACAGATTGGGCCACCCTGAGCTTCTAGCAATTTGTCAATTACAGTTCAGGTTTCCCTACCCTGGCACTGCTTTCTGCTTGTAGATTTATGCTCCAGTAAGTTGTGACTCTGTATTTGCCTGTCTCTTCAATTTTAGGGGCAGTGGTTTGCCCTGTGACCTCACTTCCCTTTTGGATCTATGAATAGTTCCTGATTTTACAATTTGGTCAGCTTTTTAATTGTTGTTAAGACAGAATGGCAACTTTCAAGCTTCTTACATGCTGGGCCAGGAGTCTTTAGATTATTCCAATTTAATATAAAGAGTTTATATCAGTCCCTAAAGCAGTGATTCAAAAGAATTAGTTGAGTGCTTATATAATATGGGTGTTTCTTACCTGAATTTTGATAAACCCTTCAGTGGTACATAGTGTGGATTGGTGTCATGGAATTAATATTTATGTTGACAAGCACAGTCTATAGACTGGCATTTGGAAATAAGGTAAGTCAAGCTGTCTGTCCTCGGAGGTCTTACCTAGAACACTCTTCTGTCCTGCTAACCATTCTCCTCTTACCCCCAGCTCAGGTCCCAGCTGATATCATTTCCTTCAAGAAGGCACCTTCATCACCACCACCCACCTCTACCACCCTCTTATGTGGTCCCTTACACTCAACACTCATTTTTTAAGTTGCATCACTTTCGTCATTTCTTATACAATACGTCTCCTTCATTGGACAGTTCAACATGAAGGGCAGGAACCACATTTCTGATCATTGCTGTGTCCACTGCACCTTACACTCTGTATTGTTGAATCAATTACAGTAAATTCATACAGAAACGTACCTTCTCAGATGCCTGGCCTATGTGATTGATATTATTAACTACTATGTCCTGATGGTCTGTGTCATAATGTTTAGTATAATTAAGAACCTTAATTATAATTAATTTATGATCCTAAGTTGATGTCTTGACCATTGATAAACAGGTATTGCTACCGATGTTCTTATTTTTTGTGTTGTGTTTCTCGAGGTGGCACAGGCCAGTGAGGCAGTATTTTCTTTCTATTTTTATCTTGTATCATTGTTGAAGACTAAAAATGCAGTTCATATTGCCACACAACCAAGATTGTAAAAAATAATTTATTTCATACTATCTACTGTAAACTCACTGTAAATTATAATTTTCAGCAGCATTATATTTGAATTTAAAATGTTTAGACTCAACAAAATAATTCAACAGTGTTGTTTCAGATGACTTGGATTCTCTTTTTCTGGCAAAGACAGGAGCAAACATTTTTTTTTTCCTGGCAGATAACAGTTAAGGGGAAGCCCAGAAATGCTCCCAGTGGAAATTGAGAACTAATATCAGAATAACTATTTTTTTGCAGCATTGCTTATGGTTGAATTATTAAGGTCACTAATTTATTTTTCTTAATAATTGCTGCCGATGATTATCTTGTGAAAAAATAAGTGTGTGTGGTCTAAGCCTACGTTTTAGGAGCTGACAGTATCCCAGCTCTGCTCTCATGGTGAACCTGTTTAGCATCTCTCATTGTTGTCTAGAGGAAACGAAGCTACTTGCTAGTCAAATACATTCCTTCATTAGCTGATCATTTATTGAGCACCTACTTATTTGCCATCCATTGGGTTACATCCTGGGCATACACAGATAAAATAGTAAGCTCCCTGCCTGCTGGAGGCTATGGGTCAATCAGGGGAAATGACAATTAACTGTTGTTAGACCTGAGCCCTCCCAAAATGGAGATTTTGGTTAGTAACTCCCGCCAATTTAGTACTGTTGACACATATTTGTGTTTGCAGCTTGGAATAATTTCAGACATCTGTGTTTTGATTGTTTATAATATAAGGTAGCTGAAGAACAGTTTAATATTATTGGCATCAAATTATTATTAACTATAAATGTGTTTAAGTACATACAATATCATGGAAAGAATACTGTATAAATAGACATGGTATACTTTTAGCTCATAAAATTGCTCAAAATAACATTCACAAAAAAACTCTTTTTCGGGCCGGCCGAGTGGCGCATTGGTAAAGCGCTGGTTTTGGGATGCCAGCGGCCCCGGTTCAGATCCCACATGAGGGCCAGTGACACTGCCCTCTACAGCTAACAACAGCTCTACCTGGAGCTGGGCTGTGCGAGCCCCGGTAATGGTGTGGGCTGCAGCCCCTGCTGCAGTGGGCTGCCATAGGCTACAGTGAGTGGCCCGCAGCCAGCGTGAGCTGCCAATAGCCGCGGTGAGCGACATCCAGAGGCCAGCGACCGATCTGCCTCATCCGGGAAGAGCGCAATGACGATACCAACAGTGAAGAAGCAACATCCTCCGCAACTAAACTGAAGAACAAAAAGACAGCAACTTGTCTGTTCCCCTCCCCCGATTCCCCAACGCTATTCCCCTCCACCAATTCCCCAATAAAATCTTAAAAAAAACAAACCTCTTTTTCTAAAATGCAATTTTGTTTGTATCAGCCCCTTAATTATTTTGTCAAACAACAAAATTAACACATCTCTCATAATTGGATTGAGATACCTTGGACAATTAGAAATGGTCATTTTTAATAACTAAATTTTAATGTAGAGATTTTTGTATTCAGAATTCTGAAATAACTTGGTCATAAGAAGACTATGACAGAGTTGGAAAAAAAACAAGCGTAAAATGACAAGTTCCTCAAGATTTGTAGGCTCCTAATTACTTGGATTAGAATGAGAATTAATGCTATATGTCTTTTTTCCCATTCTGCCAGCCAAGGAAGATCTCTTACTTAAGGGGCAGGGCTCCCTCCACTGTTCTCAAATCAAAGCTCTGCTCTCTGACAAGCTGCCCTCCATGATTTTCACAGGATATTTATAACACTGAAAAGTATACAGAAAGGAGAATGTTTAATGAAGAGCTTTGCATGTTGCAATGCTATATACATCATATGGTTCAATTTAGATTCTCTGAAATATCAGAGTTAGAATAAAATTATCAAAAGGAGAAAAGTCACATGGCATTGGTACAAACAAGATGTGCCTATTTGTATTTATGTTTGCTAATGAAATTCAGCCATGATTCCCACTTTGATTGTAAGCGTCTTGGACCACCATTCAGTTTTATTCATTATAATTAAATCTCTTGCCCACACACAGACACAAGGGCAGCAGAAACAACGGGGCATATTTTATCTTTTCAAAAGCTATTACATAGCTTTGATATGAAGCTCCAGAGCTTCAAAGATTTATAGTATTAAAGCAAAACAATATGTCTCTCAGGGCACAGACACCTTCCGCAAATGAAGGCGCTGGCAGAGGGCTTGGACTCTGAGTCCAGAGAGTCCACAGAGTCCAGGGCTCAGCTTGGGCTCCTAAGGGCAGTGGAACTTGGGTCTCCAGTGCCAGAGGGAGGTGGGAAAGGTCAGATACAAGAACACCTGGCTTTTACTAGAAAACTGGGGAATGCGATGGAGCAGAGAGGAGGGCTAATTCAGCTAGTCTTGGGGAACCACATTTATACATGAAATTCGAAGGTCTACTTACCTTCCCAGCCTCAATTCAACCGAGTATTCCAATAAATCAAACACTACATTAACTTAACCGGTGAGGACTGATGCAAGTCCATTGCTCTCAGTTCACTGTACTCCCTCCCTCCCTTTTCCTGCCAGGAAAGCCAAGCCAGTGGCTGTAGAGCCTCTGCCCTCCATGCCCCCTTCATCCCTGCGGAGTGGGAAGCCACCAGGCCCTTGGTAACCAGGACAGCCCCTGCGGCCCGCCAGTCATCCAGAATGTCTACCCTACACTTACTTCACTGGCACTTCACAGTAGTTTGGGAGAGAGTGAATACATACTCTAAATCTTTTTGTTGTCCGTTTTCTACTGGATTTAACCCAAATCGGCCGACTCTAAACATATCCAGGCAGGCCACATTATTTGTCCAGCCCTAAATCAGGCACTGGGCCCCGCCTTAGTAAGACTGCAGTGGGAACACATGGCACGCCACCCCCATAAAGGTCCGAGAGACGTGTGCTTTTGCCACAGAGCTTTTCAGCCAGGTTTACCTTAATTGTTTTGATATTTCACCCATTTATCAAAATTATTATTGTGGGCACTCAGGGAAATTAAATGATTCTCCAAGGAAGAGCTAATCATATAGCAAAAGAGCCACAAGTAGAACTGAAAGCTCATAATGGCCTGCCTTGTTCTAACTCCTCAGCTGTGCTGTTTTGGACATCATTAAGTCCCTTCCTTCCCCCAGTCCCTTCTCTTTGGTTCTGCTCCCAAGGGCTCTTAATCCGGAAAAACAATTTCTTTCTCTACATCTGTTTTCCCCATTAAGGTCGGAGAAGCTAAACACATAGCTCTGGGCAGAATGAGAACCATCTCTGAAGAGCTCTGGACCGAGCCAGGAATCCTGGGCTCTCCCCACCTGCCGTGGATGGGTCACTCTCTCCAGGCATTAGTTTTTTTCATCTGTTAAATTTGAAATTGGACTAGAGGACTTCACAAAGATGCTTTCCAATTCCAAAATTCTATTGTTTCCTGATTCTAAGTGTAAGCAAAGGGTTTGTTCAGCTTGGTTTAGTAGGCTCAGTTTCCAAATTCCTGTTCCACCATGGAATTAAAGGTGGTACTGTGCTCCTTCATGGTGGTTTCCCAGCATCTGGCAAGGAACAAAACAATGACCACTCTACAGATGGACTGCACGTGAGAAATGTGAGAGATACAGGCAACCCGTCTGCTGTCTGGATGAAAGCCATGGCCTGAAAACCTTAATTTCTATTTCTTGTGTATTAAATTAATTGCCAATATTGGGATTTCCCTTAAGCAGTGATGTTTGCTGTATAATCATGACAGATTCTGAAAGGGTTCCGTCTACTGACAAACCCATCTTTGGGCTTATTAATGGTGTCCTCATCCACTCTACTGTCATCCTCAGCTCTCACTGTGCATCCAAATCACCTGGACCACTGTAAACTATTCCAGAGCCTAAACAAAGCAGTGAGGCCGAAGTATCAGTTATTTTTCAAAGCTCCCCAGGTAATTCAGTCGCACGGCGTTTTTTACTATATACTATTCTTTAAATTATTCTGGAAAATATGCACTAGTTGAGAATGCCTCAAACTGAAGATGATTTAGATTTAAATCCCATCTGCACCCTGAAGTATTGCACCAGGTTGATTTAGTTTAAATTTGAAGTAAAATTTTAGTTTACCCTTTAAGTGATGTTGAGTTAACAAGAATTGAGTTTGCTAGGAGTAGGAGACTACGTATATCTTCAGTAATCTGGGTGGAATAAATTGCGCCAGATGTCAGGGGTTTCGTTTTCTGTTGTGTAATGTAGGATAGTGTGGTATAATGAAAAGAACAGAGACCTTGGGTTTTTAATCCTAAATCTGCCATTCACTGGACATGTCACTTTAAAAAGGACAATAATAAGACCTTTTTTTTTTTTTTTTTTTTTTTTTTTTTTACTAGTTGTGGTAAGGCTAAATTAGATATGGGCATGAAAGTACTTTATAAACCATAAAAACATGTATCATGTTTTAATCTTCGCCCCTGCCAGCTTTAAGAAATCTGTAAATCCCATGCCCTTTTAAATGTTATTTGAAATTAAATACTGTGATTAAAAGCAAACAAAAGGGATGCCTAGGTTTCTCCTTCCTTCGTACCCTTGAGAAAGACTTCTCTTTGCATCTTACTTGGTAGTTAAACCATTTACATTAAATTGGAAGTTTATGTAGGGCCTGTGTTACTTATCTTTGTATCACCAAGCACAGAATGGTTTACATAGAGTAAGAACTCAGTAAAGATTTTCCAAAATCAAATTACACACATTTATATGACTTCAGACAATAGAACCAAAATCTTCTGTATTAGACCTTTGAGAAAGGAAGTATTTGTAAGTGAATTTGGGACCTACTATAATGAATTTATTTTTTTATTTCCAACTTTAAGGAATAATTGAAATATATAATTGTATGTATTTAAAGTGTACACTATGATGACTCTATATACATAAACATTGTAGAATGATTACCAAGATCAAGATAATTAACACATCTATCACCTCACTTAACTCTTTTTGTTTTGTGTGTGGTGAGAATGCTTAAGATCTACGGTCAGTGACTGGCAAGTATACAATACCATATCATGAACTCACCATGCTGTATACTCGGTCCTCAGAACTTACTCTCTTTATAACTGAAAGTTTGTATCCTTTGACCTACATACCCTTTGACCCCCATTTCCCTGTCCCCGCATCCCCTGGCAACCACCATTTCTGCTCTCTGGGAGCTGTTTTATTTAGAATCCACGTATATGAGTAAGTGATACCAAACAGTACTTGTGTCTGGCTTATTTCACTTAGCCCTCCAGGTTCACCCATGTTGTCAGAAATGGCAGGATTTTCTTATAGTTTATGACTGAATAATATTCCTGTGTGTGTGTGTGTGTGTGTGTGTGTGTGTGTGTGTGTGTGTGTGTTGTTGGGTGGAATGTTCTGTATATGTCTGTTAGGTACAGTTGATATAAATTATAGGTCGAGTCCATTATTTTCTTTTTTAATTTTATTGGGGAATTGGGGGAGGAGAACAGCGCTGGGGAATCGGGGAAGGGGAACAGACAAGTTGCTTTTTTTTTGTTCTTCAGTCTAGTTGTGGAGGATGTCGCTTCACTGGCCCATGTTGGTATCGTCATTGCGCTCTTCCCGGGTGAGGCAGATCAGTCACCGGCCTCTGGATGGTCGCTCACTGGGGCTATTGGCAGCTCACGCTGGCTGCCAGCCATTCACGCTGGCTGCCGGCCACTCACTGTAGCCTATGGCAGCCTACTGCAGCCGGGGCTGCAGCCGTTGCCCGGGCTCGCACAGCCCAGCTCCAGGTGGAGCTGTTGTTAGCTATAGAAGGCAGTGTCACTTGCCCTCATATGTGGGATCCAAACCGGGGCCGCTGGCATCACAAAACCAGCCCTTAACCACTGCGCCACTCGGCTGGCCCAGGTCAAGTCCATTATTACCTTACTGATACTCTGTCTGAATGATCTATGCATTGTTAAAAGTGGAGTATTGAAGTCCCATAGTATTATTATATTGATGTCTATTTTTGCCTTCAGATCTGTTAATAATTGTTCAATATATTTAGCTGCTCTGATATTAGGTGCATATATACTCATAATTGTTACAGCCTCTTGATGAATTGATTTCTTTATATTATATAATGGTCTTTATGTCTTGTTAGAGCTTTTGACTTAAAGTCTATTTTTTCTGATATAAATATAGCCTACCTCTGTTCTCTTGTTTTACATTTTCATGGAATATCTTTTCTCATCCTTTCACTTTCAGCCTGTGAATGTCTTGTAGGCAGCATATACTTAGAGGTTTTTTTTGTTTGTTTGTTTGTTTTTAAAAAACCATTTACATTTAGAGTAATTATTGATATGTAAGGACTTACTATTGCCATTTTATAAATGTTTTCTGATTGTTTTACATTTCTTTTGTTCCTTTCTTTTTCTGTTGCTGTCTTTCTTTGAGAATGGATGGTGTTTTTTGTAGTGGCATGCTTTGATTCTTTTATCATTTGTGTATCTATTACAGGTTTTTTAGTTGTGTTTACAATAAGGCTTTCATACTACATCTTATAACAGTCTATTTTAAGCTGATAACAACTTTACTTCCATTATGTAAAAACATTCTACACATTTACTTGCTCCATACACACATACTTTGTTGTTGATGTCACCATTTACATCTTTTTATACTGTGTATCCACTAACAAAATATTTTAGCTGTAGTTATTTTTAACACTTTTGTCTTTCAACCTATATGCTAGAGTCCAAAGTTATTTGCATACCACCATTGCAGTATTATAGTATGTTGAATTTGTCAGTGAATGTTATATCTTTATCAGTGAATTTTATACTTCCCGTATGTTACTCATTAACCTCCTTTTATTTCATCTTGAAGAACTCCCTGTAGCATTTCTTGTAAGGCAGGCCTAGGTGATAAATTCTCTCAATTTTTGTTTCTCTGGGAAAGTCTGTATCTACCTAGGAACTACTTTCCTAGGTAAAATATTCTAAATTGGCAGGGTTGTTTTTCTTTGAGCACTTTGAATATATCATCCCACTCTCTCCTGGCCTGCAAGGTTTCTTCTGAGAAACCTGCTGAGAACCTTATCTGTATTTGCTTCTATGTAATGACTCCTTTTAAACTTGCTGCTTTCAAAATTCTCTCTCTGTCTTTGGTTTTTAAGGGTTTGATTATAATATGCCTCAGTGAAGATCTCTTTGGGCTGAATCTGTTTGGGGATCTTGGAGCTTTATGTACCTGGATGGTTATCTCTTCCCAGATTTTTCGGAAGTTTTCAGCCACCATTTCTTTAAGTTTTCTGACTCTCTCTCTCCTTTATTCTAGGACTCCTATAATGCAAATTTATTGTTTCACTTAATATTGCCCCATAACTGACATAGGCTTCTTTCACTCCTTTTCATTCTTATTTCTTTTTTCTCCTCTGAGTGGATAATAGTAAGAGATCTGTCTTCAAGTTTGAAGATTATTTCCTCTGCTTGATTGAGTCTGTTAATGAAGCTCTCTGTTCATTCAGTTTGGTTCTTTTTTATGATTTCTATCTCTTTGTGGAACTCTTCATTTTGTTCATGCCTTGTTATCCTGAGTTCACTGAGCTGTCTGTGTTCTCTTGAATCTCACTGCACTACTTTAGAGTAATTATTTTTAATTCTTTTTCAGGTAACTCACAGATCTCCATTTCTTTGGGGTTAGGTACTGGAAAATTATTGAGTTCCTCTGGTGGTTACTGAGTTCTTCATGTTTCTAGTGACTTTGCGTTGATGTCTGTGCACTTAAGAGAGCAGTCACCTCTTCTAGCTTTTTTTGGACTGACTGTGGTTGAGAAAGTCTTTCACCTGGAGGTGTCTATGAGGGCTTTGGCTGGGTGGGGTGCAGCATCTCTGATTCTAGGGAGGACACAGTGAGATATTCTCTCCATCCACTGAGGTCTAAACTGGCAAAGACTCTAGGGGTCCTCAGTGGCAGAAGCAGCTGAGGTCTTCGTGTCTTCCGCTTTGGCCTGTAGGAGGAAGTTCTAGCCAAGGTGATCCCTCCTGGCTCCAGGTCTGGTGCACTGGCACTCAGAGCAAAACCGATGTCGTCGGGGTCCCAGGGACAGGCACATATGGAGCTCCCACAGTGCCTGGGTCCTGGGGCACAGGTGCACTTGTCACAGTGGTCACACTAGTGTCTTAGGTGCAGGCTTGTTCAGATCTCCCAAGGAACTGGGCTCTGAGTCTCTGGGACTTGCCATAGTGTTTGGACCTCAAGATGGGACACAGTTCGTGGGATCACAGGGTTAGCAGTGGCTAAGGTGCAGGGTGCAGCAGCAGTAGCTCAGCCTCAGTGATGCCACTTCAAAGCCATGACTCAGGTCCTGAGGGATGTAGCACAGAGCTGCAACAGTGCTATCCAGGGATGGCAAGTTGATGCCATGACTGAGGACCCAGGGGTGGGTCAGAGTGCAGAAGCTGTATTAGCTCAGCTGGTGATGGTGGGTCAAAGCTGCAACTTAGAATCCCAGAGGCAGGACACAGAGCAGCAGCAGCTGCTGTCCTGTAGATATGAATTTGTCTTCTTTAAAATGTGCAATTTATGATGACCCACAAAAAAAGCAGAAATTAACCACTTTGGGATGTAAATGTTTTCTCTAGCTTATTCATATGCAGATAAGCAAAAAAAAAAAAAAAAAAAAAACCAAAAAACTTTTTTGTAAGTGCAGTTAGGAGTTAATTTCTCCACCAATGTCCAGTGCAGTAGATAGAATCAGGTGTGTTGGGATTCTGCTAACAGGTCGTAATTTGGGGCTGAATGAATAAATGTCAAAAATTAGGAGCTAGTTTGATCTTCAGTTAAAAAGAAAAACAAGTCTGGGAACTACAATTGGTCCTTAAAAGAAACTAAATATCATCTTTGCTGGTAAATTTGAGAGATGCTAAAATGTCTGAGTTATTCAACAGATTCACACAGGGGCAACTAATTGAGTACAGAGCTTTATTAAATCAGAAATAAAGCTTAAGTGGCATATAGGAGCTGGTTTATTGTAAGTCTGATTGTGTTATTGATTAATTCACACTTTTCAGTAGTGGGGTGTGGTCCTGGCTGTTTGTGGTCAAGGTTCTGCAGAATGTCTGTGAAGATACAGAACTGGGGATCACAGAATCTGACAGAGAGAGTAAGTGAGATACAAAGTGTTTCGTGAGAATGTGGCCTCTGGAAGGCCCTCACACCAAGCAGTGTTTAAATTTAGTTTCAACATTCGCAACACAAATAAAGAGAAATTCACAGTTGACACAAAGATGAGTTGTCTTCATCCATCTTCCTTTAAAGTTGCTTACTTGGGAACGGATGCCAAGTCTGCGACGTTCCCATAATCGTCCTACACAGACAGCATACATCCTTTGTACATCAAAAGGGAAACGCAGTGACTCAGGGTGGAGGACCCTAGGGGATTGGTTTGCCGAAATTGCTCTTCACTAATTACACATGCATGTTTGTTCCTTCTTTGTTTTTGAATTAGAATAGGAAGAACTTATTCCAGAAATCTGGGTCGGCTCTAAAATTTGATTTTTCTCATTAAACTTAGCTACTTGCAGATCTATTATTAAATAAGCCTGTAATTTTTTAGTTGTTTGCAAACCAGAATGATACAACATCTGTGGTGGTGAATTGATCTTTGCAAAGTAGACTTTTCAGTCCTGGAGAGAATCATTTCATGTGGCACACTCTGGAAAGATTAAACGTGGTGATTTCTCAGGTTGGTTCAGCCAAGACGCTTCCGCTGAGCCAAGATTTTTTTCAAGCAAGGCTCACTTCAGCCATTTACCTTTAAGAGAAATCCAGCTTTCCTCCCAGGTCCATTTATCTCCATGTAAACCACCCCTGTGTTTTAAATAGTATGTTATGTTAAAGGTTGTCGCTGTGGTTGTACAATTTAAAAGACGAAGGTCGAGAAGCTGAAAGTGTTAGTTTGGCATGAGGTTCTCCAAGGCAGCCTTGGTGGTGGGGGCCTTTTCGCAGCCTGAGGCTCCCCTGCCTGGGGTGGTGGGAAGACACTCAACCCCTTCCTGCAAGTTATTTGTGGCTCTCTGAGGAGCTCACTTAACTACTGTTCTCCAGTGCACCATTTTAGAAGGTAGGACTGCAATTTTCTAGTCCTTGCTAGAAGGTTTGCTTCAATCCAGAAGTGTCCGGTGGCACAAAAAGCCTGAAGTCAGGAGCAAGCTCAGAGAGCGCCCTGAGGACTGAAACTTGGAATGCGCCCCTGTTCTCTCAACCTTTGATACGCTGATCCAGAAGTAGCAGCATAACTGACTGATGAAATTTAAGCCAGGGCTCCAAAGCCTGACAACCATAGTAAATCCTGTGTAAGCTGGATATTTCAAGGGATGGTTTTGAAGTTGATTGAATTTTATGATTCACAGAAAGTTATCCAAAAAGCCATTTTTTTGTTTCACCTCATGTTAGTGGAAGTCTTTCTAACATGCTTGGGGTTCACTTTCCTTTTTTTCAGTATAATTAAAAATGTATTTTCATCATTCTTTTTAGAATTAAACACTATAGTCCATCCATAGCATTATCTTAATCATAAAAGCTTCTCTATTTTCTATCATGTGGCTGATGGAGATAAATGTATTGGACTAAAAGTGGACAGACTCCAAAACAGTATCTAATTGAGGGTTATGAATTCTCTGAATGTGACTGTGCCTGATTTAAATAATGAAAAATATGGTGGGTGAAAGGGTAAGTTTGTTCCTAAGTCCTGGATTTTAGTTCTGCTTTACTCTGGGTCTCATTGCACAACTCAGGACAAGTTACAGAGGCCCTGTAGCCCAGCTCTGCCTGTTCTGAAATGTAGAAGAGATCTCTGGGGATGAAAAATCATGCAATTTTACTCTCTTTACTGGAACATATTATATAATTGTAATTAATATCTGTTTTCCCATTTTCTTTTATGGGACTATTTTATCCCATCATGAATATCCATATCTACCTCTATATGTGCATGTCTGTATATAAAATCATGTAAGATCCGAGCTTTCAGTACTGTCTGTAACATATAGAACTCCTTCGAGACCACCATATTTCAGGGGGGAGCAAAGGTCTCCATTAGTGTCTGTTCCCATACCTTTTCACTGAGACTATAAATTAGGCCTGGGAAGGCTATAATGAGTCGGTAATTTATAGACTATTAAGATACTTAGAAGTGATTCTTGAGCATGTCCAATAGAGAACACATGTTTAGAAAGGACAAACAGATTCAACACAACATGTCTTTGGCCTAACCAACCCCAATCAATTAACAAAATGGGATGACTTATTTTGCATATCTCCCACTCCCCCAAAATAGAATCACTAACCACTTGTTAACCACACTGACTTTAATAGACAAAGTGGTTGCCATAGCTTTGCCCCCAGAAACGTCCATATCAAGCGCCCTGTTAGACTGTAGCCAGCAGAGTCTAAAAAACAGGAAGAAAGCTCTGTTTGCTGTTTCGCCTCCTTTCCTGGTTTGACGCGATGTGATAATTCATTGCAGATTTCTTTTTTCTTTGACAGAGTGCCTACCGCAGGAATGGGATGGCTTTTCTGGCCTGCTGATGGGGCTGGGACTGCAGCAACAGGAAAGGAGGCAGCTGTTCTATTAAGGTGATGTCTGTTCGCCTCTTTGGACACAATAAAACACAAGTTTACCTTGTCTGTATCCTCAGGAGTGGGTTGGTTTGTTGTGACTATCAACAGGCTGACTCCAGCTCTTTTCCAGCCCCCTCACCGCTCAGCCTTGTTTACTAGATGGGCCGTTTAGCTAATTAATGGCAGGATGTTTGGGATAGTGTGTAGGTGGACAAGAATGCAGATCACACAATTTTGAAATTTTAATTTAGAATGGATTTACTGCCCTCAGCTCACATATCTTAAAAGCAGTGCCTTTTTCTTTCTTTCTTTCTTTTTTTTTTTCCTCAATGTTTAGTCTATGTTTTACATGATGCATTTTGTAATCCAAGTTTGGGACAAAGGAAACAAAATTAAAAGGACACTCAGTTTTCCCCTTGCCCTTGCCCTATCCCACCAACTTTCTGACGTTAGTGGACTCACTCTACACGTATTTTAGAGAGAAATATCCATTTTAAAACTCACACTACTTGACCTGATGAACTGTCTGTTCCCATCTTCCCTTCACCCCACTTATACTGGGGGGTGCCAAAAACATGTATATACCTGGACACTTTGGTTAACATTGCTCAAGCCGTAGTTCGCCGTAATCAGAAGTGTCTGCGCATTGATGGTAACCACTTGAAGCACCTCTTACAATTGCAGAAGTCAAATGTGACTTGTATTCATCTTTTGTTATCGGTATATATTATTATAATTTCAATACAGTTTTCCTTTCTTAAAATGTATATACATTTTTTTGGCATTCCCTGCATAGCTAGTATATATGTCATTTTCATGCCTTCTTCCCCAAGGTCCCGCGTGACTTCCTATTGTGTGTGTTTTTCCTCACATACATCCTCTTCCCCATCTTCACTTCTTTCCCTGTGCGTCCAGCCCCCAGGCCCATTGCTCACACACATGCTAGACCATTGAGAAGCAAAGTAATCAGAATCAGGAGAGGAAGGGGAGCCTCAGGATTTGCTTTCTCCCTTCAGAGCATTCCCACACCTCCACTGGAAATGGAAGCTGGGTGACTTCTTGCTGAGAGCAGCTGAGCTACCCTTCTGGCATGAGGAACTTTAAGCTCTTGGGAACAAACCAAAATAGTGCAGATATAACTATATAGTTCCTGATTAAACTTGAATTGCAAAGAAAAAAAAGTATTTCTTTAATTCTGGAGAGGTTTTGTGTAATTTTACTTTTATCATGGTTTTTACACACACTGAATCAACCTTTGTAAAGAATTAATGAAAACAGAAGTGAGAAGCATGAAAGATTTTCATCCTGTGACCGAATCATTGTGAAGCTCAGTTAATATGATTGCGCCATGTTATTCACATTTGTTAGCTATCACTTACCTGTTCTGTGTTAGTCCTTCTGGAAAAAATCTGTGTCAGGAACAAAAAACGCAGATATATAATATCAAAAAATTGCCAAAGGGTTTTGATGTTCCATCTGGGCTTGCTGAAATGTATGATTAAACTTTTCTTTTTATCATCATTCTTATTTTTCTTGGCGTCCCTAATCACAGAAAATTATAAGCTTGCAGTAAACATCCTAACTTTTAAAACGACAGCATTTATTGTATTTGGTTTCGATCTGCCAGGCTTATTGATGTATAAAATTTTCAGGGGCTAATTTTTCACATCAAAATTCCTTCTCTCCCACATTTTACATTTTAAAGTATGCACAAGGCAAAAAATACAGGGTTTAGGTTTTTCCTCTTCATTTTATTCTACCTGATCTCCTTATAGTCCCAGAGAAGGAAGACTCAACGTACATTTCTCTCAGAAATATGACAGGTCTGTGTTTTTGTTGGTCTGGCGTGTGTTTGTCTATCTTGAACAGTCTGACAGGTAATTATTTATAAAATCTGGTTTTGCCCAGTAAGTCCATATAATAACCTTTCACTTTTCATCAGAAGCCAGTGAGCTGAATTTAGAATAAAACACGGTCATTAATGTCTGTCCCGAACCAGCCTCGATGTCCCCATAATTGCTCAATGTTAATATTTTTAATTCTTTTTTTTTTCTTTTCTACCATTAGGTTCTTTTTTTGACTCTTTTCACAGCACTAAATTAGAAGTGAAATAAAATTTCCTTAAGCAGTAAATGTAGAACAGAAAAAAAAAATTCATAGAAGTTTCAGAAAATGCTACCTCAATAAATTTCTCTGTAAAGATTAAAATATTATATAGAATCATTAAATGTTAGAACAGAAGATAGTCTTAAAGATCATTGAAAACAACCACTCATTTTGCAGATGAGAAAACATGGCCTACACAGGGAAATTGACTTTCCCAAGATCACTCAATAATGTCAGAGGCCAGATCCAGGGTCCCTAATTCACAGTCTAATAGTATACTCCACCACACTGTTGGGATTTTATGGCATGTTTATCTTAGACAATAACCTAAATTTATTTTTTTAAATGACACTAAGTATGGACACATAACTGTTACATTAAAATTTTCTTCAACGAGACAGTGGTATTAATTAAATAATCTGTTATGTCAATTACACATCAATTTTTTAAAAAGAGATCTGTAAGAAAGAGAGGAGAATTAGCGTACTTTGGGTACCTACTTTGTGTCAGGAATCTTAACCTCTGGTATTCCATTTATCCTCACAATGACTTAATGAGGTAGATGCTATAAAACAAAACAAACAAAAACTCAGATTCAACTCTAAAGCAAATGTGAATACATGAAATAGTTTCTACTTTTGTAGCCTTGTGTTTTTGAGATCAAATTTGAAAATAAATAAAACCAACAAATAAGTAAATAAATACCCTCTCTGATGGGAAATTGACACTGCCTCATAGATTTGAGGATAAAGGAAAGAGAACTATTTCTTTCTTCACCTAAATTTGGAAATGTGACTTTCTTGAACATGCCATTTTAAGGCTATATCTCTAACCTTCCTGCCTTCACATACTGCAATAATTGAGATTCAAAAATAATGTTCCAGTTTTAGAACCAAGAGTTTTATTTAAAAAAAGCATCAGAAGCACAAATATTTTTTAAAGGGTGTATATAATTCCTATATCTGGGAAGAATTCTTCATTTATTACTGTTTGTTCTTTGTTTCTATAAAATAATAAACAATCCATGTTTAATGCTTTCACCATGTAGAAGACAAATACACATAACTGGAGATTCTTAGTCTGAAAGAAAACAAGTTTACTTGTCTAGAAATTATAAAGTTTAATTTATGAAAAAGATTTTATAGAGTTCCCAAATTAGATATTTCTTTCCGGTTCATATAACCCCTTGTGTAAAACTGAATGACTATAGAGAAAGTACTCCCTCATCTGTCCTGGAATTTAGATAGAACCTTCCCAGGTTGCATTTAAAATTTTACCATCAACCATGTATACATCTCATAAAATATTTTACAGTTTCCTGTATGCTCTGGCTGAACATTTCATAGTACATAAACACTTCTGCAAATAATATAAGGGCATCAAGTTGAATATGTCATAGCAGCAGCCCCCACATAAAGCTGATTGTTCAGCAATTTATTTTCTCATTTTTATCTTCTTCTTTGAAAGCCAAGCTAAAATTGTATGCTCTTATTCTGTTACAGGGGGTGGCGGGGGGAATCTAGCAGTTTTAGTTCATTAAAGCGAAAGCTTTCTGCAGAGGGCATCAAGCCAAGCTTAAACAACAAAACCATGCCTGCAGGAATTGGATGTAAATGTGATGGTTAAATAAGGGCCAGATGCCTTTAAAAAGTCAAATATTAAAAAGTCCTATCTCTTCAAGCAAGTCTCTAACATTGTGAGTAGGATAGTGATACCGTAGCCCTTTAAAAAAAGAAAGAAAGAGACTTGCATTCATTTTCTGGGACAAAATATCAAATATTCAAGCTGTCATAAGTCATGGGAATTTTGGCAATTGAAGCATATTTTTAAAAAATCAATTCCTACAAAGTCACGAGAAACCCACATACAGTATTTCATTGTTGGAAACCACTGTCGTTCTGTATAGAGCGTTATATTCGTGTTCCCTTGGCTGCTCATCACCACCCAATATTCACTGTTCTCATTTTTCTCCAAAGAAAATAAAAATAGAAAAAGATCCAGGAAAAGTCAAGATGATTACTTCTTCTATGATTTTACTTATAACCAGGTACTACCTTACTTGCTATTAAAAATGGTGATGGGCCAGCCCAGTGGCTCGTTGGTTTAGTGCTGGCTTGGGACACCAGCGGCCCCAGTTCGGATCCTGCATGTGAGGGCCAGTGACACTGCCCTCTACAGCTAAGATGGTGAACAACATCTCCACCTGTAGCTGGGCTGCAGTGAATCCCCGGGACAGCATAGCTGCAGCCCCTGCTGCAGTGGGCTGCCATAGGCTACAGTGAGTGGCCAGCAGCCAACATAAGCAGCTGGCAGCCAGCAAGAGCTGCCAATAGCCTCTGTGAGCAGCCGTCCAGAGGCTGGCGACCGATCTGCCTCACCCGCTAAGAGCGCAATGATGATACCAACATGGGTCAGTGAAAAAACGTCCTCTGCAACTAGACTGAAGAACAGAAAAGGACAGCAACTTGTCTGTTCTCCTTCCCTGGTTCCCCAACACTGTTCCCCTCCCCCCAATTCCCCAATAAACTCTTTAAAAAAAAATGGTGATGGATTTTATCAACTTTAATAATAAATCTGACCTAATAATTAGAGCACACCGTGTGCCGCCCTGTGTGCTAAGTAGTCTGTGTGGGTTGCCTCATTAAATTCTCACAGCTCCACTACAAGATATGCACTATTACTCTCCCTGCTGGCCTTATGCAGTAGGGAGGAAACTGAGGAACCAAAGGCTCTGTGCCATGCATGGAGGTCCCCAGCGTGGAGCTGGCATCCGTACCCAGCACTCTGTCCCCAGAGTTCGTGCCCCAACCACTGTCACACAGCATGGAGTGTGCGAAAGTCTTTTAATAATGTGTAAAAGAGAATCGTTGCCGAACCTAGAAGCACTTTTCAATACCCAAAAAAAACTTGATTACGAGAAAATTTCATTTGAACTTAACATTCCTTCTCTAAGGCCAAGTATTGTGTATATAATAGAATATCGTATAATGTGTAATAGAACATAATTATATAGAATGATGCCAAGTCCTCGATAATGTCTTAAACCTTAAGATAAATACATACGATCAATATGCATGCCAAGAATCCTTATACAAATTACGAGAAAAACTTCCTCAAAGACCCATGTGTACAAAGCCTCTCCCTTGTGAAGGCCTGGCTTACAGGGCTTCTCCAGCAGGCTCTAATTACCTAGGCTACTAGTTTATGCTTTTATGCAGCGTACTTCTGTTGTGTTATAAAGTAATCCCCATCTTGTTTACATGTGTTTATAGTGGCAGATACAGAAATACATCTGGTCATCTGTCCCGTCAAACTTGGTACAAATGCATCCTATAGGGTTGGCTCATTGGTTATGATACAGCCATGGTTTCTCCAAGCCCAGGATGTTTATGTGTGCTTCCGCGGAGTGGTGGACAGAGATAAAGGAAGTGGAATGAAAGTTGCTGAGCACAATTTGAATTAGAAATGATGATTTTTTTTCTCTGTCTCTCATCAGTAGCTAACAGCTTTTTAAATTCCACCCTAGGGGCTGTTCTGCCTCAGGACATGTCACTTTCTGATATGTCCTTCAAGATTCCGACTAGGAGTGCCCCGGGCAATGTACTGCTACCTGCAGTTTTCTTTTCTGAATGGCGATGACTAGCTTCTTCCAGCCACTTCACTTGAGGGGAGTTAGTTCACCTACCAGCACACCAGCCCCTTCTCGTCACTCCTCCCTGGTCTGCACGTGCCCATCAAGCAGTCCCTGTGCAGCTGTGACTACTGCAGCTCAGGCTGTCCTGCCACTTCCATAGGTCTGACTGTGAAGACACAATGAGTCCAAATGGGTTTTGGCAGTTTGTTACTTACACAGCAGCATAAGCAAGATCATCATGGTGCCAAGTTTCCCACAGGAAGGTACCAAACCATAAGGGCCAGACGACAGAAGACGTGAGTGCTGGGTCACTGTGCCATGTGAGGCTCCAACTCCAAACTCCCACCAAGCAGCTTGTTAGTTTGCGTCCACACCCAGGAGATGGAGGTGGATGGTCCCATCTGCACCAAAACCAGGGAGGCAGAGAAACTACCTATGGAAGCTTATCCCAGGACTGGCCATCTCGCCATCCCTGGGGTGATCACAGACAGTGGCAGAACCTTACCTATGTGGCCTACGTGGAGACATGCAAAGCCACCAGGGTGTCTGTCCCCAATATGTAGGGTCATGTGTCCTGTTAATAGTCTGAAAAATCAGTCTGCCCCTTTCCTGGGTTTTCCTGGTGGCTTCCTTCCCCAACTCTTTCCCATAAGCCATCCTGCTGGCCTCAGTGCATAGTACCTTCTGCTTCCTCTGAACTTTTTATGTCCATGTGGCTCTCTCTCTTTCCCAGTTAGTCTCCATAATCTCCTCTCCATGTGCCTTGTAGCCTGTGCTAGAGTAAGAATTTCTTGAGGGCAAGCCTTGTAGTCACCCTATGCATATACTAGGTGTTCAATAAACATTTGTTAGTTGGTTGATAGGAAAAATATTCATTTAAACAGAAGTATAGAATCCTGTTTGTTGTTCAATCTCTGTTTATCTCTTATTGATGCTTGCTTCGCTTTGGCTACGAATCTGCCGAATTTCAGATGATCACAGCCTTTTAAGGAAAAATAGTGTCTCAGGGACCAGGTGTCTTGTGGCCTTTATGAGTTGGTCATTGTAATTTCAGTCTTGTTTGCGGGGGTTAATCACCTCAGAAAGAGAGGTAAGCCTCAATGTCATTGGTACTGCTAAAGACTTAAGGAACCTTTGTGTCCCACCTGACTGTTTACAAATTTGAAAAAGAGTTATAGACTAATCACTATTTTTGTACATATAGTACCATCTTTGAAAACCTACTAGTTCTCCCACTAGTTGACTGGAAAGACAATGAGCCATTTCAGGATGAAATTTCTTTAAAGGTAATGGAAATAACATGTCCCCTGAGCTTAAAGCAAATATGATGATCTATTTAGACTGAAAATAATGAGATTTTTGTGACCTAGAAACAACAATTTATCACCCAAGAGTAGCTTGCAAGGAAAATGTCTGTTAATCTCTGCTCCTTCATTCATTCATTTAAGAAAAAAATTTTAGCACCTTTGAAAGCCACGTAATCAATGTGGAGTCTACAGTTCCCAAACTGTGAGTGAAGGACCTGTGGGAACTATGGAATTATTGAAAGGGGCTCATGAGGTCACTTACATTAAATTATCTGTAAAGTAAACATGTTTTGCCTATACAGGTGCCACTGTTTTAAATACATATATAAAAACGCGTGTGTGCGTGAATGCGTGCATGTCATTGTGATTGATAAAATATAAATTCATTAATTTTTTGACATTACATTTTTTTAATTCAAGAGGTAGCAAAAGTACAAATTATAGAATGTATGGGTCAGGGAATGTGTTTATGTTAAAAAGTGATTCTCAAGCTCAAAAAAAAAGTCACCTATAGCTTTCTGTACATTAGCTAACTTGTCTCCTCAGGTCTTCAGTGGTGAGTAGATTGTGCCTTCGGAAGTTTGGAGGCTGCTGTAACTTAGTATTAAGGGTATGTTTTTCCTTCAACATAACGTATCACCTGAACTTTTTTCATACATCTTATTTGGGGGAAAATTTATGATCTTTTTAACATTAGGAAGTTTTGCTTTTCCTGACATTTTATTGCTTTGCATATTTGAAACATTTCAATCCCAGACAATAAATATTATGTGATTATTGTTTTCATATGGATAGGCTATTTCCTCCTGTTTTTTTCTAAACCCCTTTCCCAACTAATAATACTCAAAAATTTATTAATACTAAACAGTGCCATGCAGCTTTTCCAGAATCGTGTATAATGAAAATTGAAAGAGGGGCAGGTTAGAGAGAAGAGGAAGGTTAGTAGTAGTTAAAAATAAGTTGAGGCGTGTGGTTTTCTTTCAGTTGGATTTCAAATGTTTCTGGTTCAGTTGAAATGAAGATTATATTTATTCTGTAAATCATTTTTTAAACTGTCATAACCGGTTATCACATTAAATGGTATCTTTTTATATCATTATTATGGAAGCTACTTGGGTCTCACCAAAGGGGATGGTGTTAGCTGAGTACACCATGATGACTATTTAAAAGCACCCACCTTAAAATAGCTATTCCCATGACTTCCTCACCTCCTTCACGTCTTTTCTCAAATATCACTTTCTCAATAAGGGCCTCTTTAACCACCCTTTTCAATATCGAAACCCTGACCTGTGCCCTAGCATACCGTATTCCCCTTCCCTGCTTTTTTGTTGTTGTTGTTCACTCTAACACTTACATGTCATTTCATATACTTATTTATTTTGTTTATTGTCTCTCCCTCTAGAATGTAAGACTGTCTGAGGTTAGGGAATATAGTCTGTCGTGTCCACTGCTGTATCTCCCATACTTAGAACAGTGCCTGACACATAGTACATGTTCAGTCAGTATTTTACTAAATGAATGACTGATTGGTGAATCATACATTTTTCAACACGTTAACCATGTTACTGTACTCTCTGGTTCTTCTCCAGCCTTGAACTGTTTCTTCCCACTTCTGTCCTGGCTCCTTGTTTTATTCCACGCCCCAACTGTAAGCTTCCCCTTGACCTTCCAGGTTCCTCTGAACGTCAACTGTCTTCAACATAACTCTTTGTTTAAATGTTTTTACATTTTAGTGCTCCCTAAATCACAATGCATCTTCAACAGAATAAGAAATTCGGCCACGACAACCAAGAGTTAGTTATGGTTTAGTGAGGCTTTCATTAATAATATGTCAAGTTTTTTGATCTATCTATTTCACTACTGATTCAAATTTTTACCACAACTTCAGGTTCATATTTTTAGTGCATTTATTTACAACCTCATATATTGCAGTAGTTTGTGGTTGTTGTTTTTACATAGGGCACATAGAATATATTTCTTTTTCTTAGAAATCAGTTTAATACAGTATAGTTTACATACAATAATAATCCCTTCTTAGATGTACAGTACAATTCAATGACTTTTCACAAGTAAACACAGTTGTGCAACCACCACACTTAAAATACATGAACACCAAAAAGTTCCCTCATGTTCCTTTGTCATTGATTCCCACCACACCCCACACACATACCCTCCCCGCCCTGTGGCATCACTAACTCCTGGCAACCACTGATCTGATTTCTGTCTCCATGATTTTACTTTTATCAGAATAGTATATAAAATAGAATAGTTCTATGTGAATTTGGGTTTCAAGGGTGTTTTGGGTTTGTTTTGGTTTGGTTTTTGTCTGACCTCTTTCACTTAGCGTAATGCTCTTGAAATTCATCCATGTTGTTGTATCAGTAGTCCCTTTTTATTGCTGGGTAGTATGGATGCATCACAATTTGTTTATCCATTCACTGTTGAATGGACTTTTTTATTGTTTCTAATTTCTGGCTATTAAGAATAAAGCTGCAGTAAACATGAATGGACAGAGCTTTATGTGGATGTATGTGTTCATTAGTATTGGGTAAATACCTAAAAGTGGGATTACTGGATCATATGGTAAATTAATATTTAATTTCATAAGACATGGCCATGAGTTCCAAGGTGGCAGAGTACATAAACACTGTGCTTGCCTCATCCCGTGAACACATTAAAATTACAACTAAATTGTAGAACAGTCAACTTGGAGAACCATCTGAAGTCTGCTGAACAGAAGTTTTATAGCTAAGAATATAAAGAAGAAGCCATGTCAAGATTTGTAAGAAGAGTGTAGACACGGAATGGGCAGCTCCACACCAGCATGTGGCAGTTGAGAATCAGAAGGGATATCTCAGCTGCAGAGGTTCCCTCCTGGCCCCACACCAGGCTCCCCAGCCTGGAGTACCAGTGCCATGAAGAGAAGCCCCCACATCTGGCTCTGAAAAATAGTGGGAATTTCAACCATCTGGATGGAACAGAAAACTGTAGGAAATCCAGACATTCTCTTAAAGGACCCACACGTAGATTCACTTGCTTGCAGGCACTCACCCTGGGCTCCAGCAGAGGGAACAGGCATCGGAAACATATGGGGAGAGACTTAGTTGTGTGGTTTCAGGGCAAGGACTGGAGGGACTGGCGACATTTTCTCTGTGTGGGGTCCTCATCCTGTGCAGGCAACAGGCGAGCGCCATATTTCCTGTGTTGATCACTCCCCCATAGGCATGGCCAAAGCTGAATCCAAACTGAATTCACCTTGGTCACTTCGTAGAACCCCACCCCACCCAACTCAGCCATCCCAGAAGCAATTTCTAGCTAGTAGCTAGACCCACCCATATCGCACTCTTTCTTGGACAACTCTCAGGAGTCTGGGGGACTTAGGCAGGCAGTGACTGGCCTCGGTGTGCTCTGAGATTTTTGCTAAGTGGTTCCAGGCTCAGCACTGGCACCAAACCAGAATCTACATTAACCTGGTGACCACAACTCTTCCCACCCCAGTGACTCCCTGAGACCCTGCCTCGCCCACCTCATATATCTCACGAGGTTTTATCGATGTCTGCTCCTTACGGGAGCTGGCAAGTGGCAGCAGGCCTCAGGGTGTTCTGGCTTTTTGTGGAGTTACCCCAGTATAGGTGGCAGCTGTCCTTGGTTTGCAGCGTGGCCTCTCCCATGTTCCACCAGGTTTGTTTAGCACAGGTAGCGCCCAACTGTGGATCGTGTTTTGCTCCTACCAGGTAGTCCCCAGCCAGTCACCGGCAGTGGCTGACCTGGGCCTGCACCAGAGCCCCTCCCATGAGGACCAAGAACCAACATACTTGGAGACTGGCATCATACTACAGCAGATACAACCCAATTAGCCCCACAAGCAGCACACTCAATGAGTGGTCTCAACAGGCCCCAGATCCCACTGTGGCAATCCCACTCTGTGGCATAAGCCCCCTGCACAGCAGCCCAGAAATGTGGATGTGGCCAAATCCCACAGCTAGTCAGCCTGGGTCAATCCCACCCATTAACATGACAGTGGCAATCAAGGTTCAACTATAACAGGAGGGCACACACAACCCACACAAGGGACACTCCTGGAGCACCTGGCGTAGATGACCCACAGGGCACCTACTACATAAGGCCATCTGGCCAAGACTGGGAGATATTGCAGATCTACTTAATACATAAAAGCAAACAAGAGAGGCAGCCAAAATGAGGAAACAAATACATCCCAAATGAAAGAACAGGAGAAAACTCCAGAAAAACGAAGTAAACAAAATGGAGGCAAGCAATCTACCAGATACAGAGTTCAAAACACTGGTTATAAGGATGTTCCAGGAACTTAGAACTTCAACAGAGATATAAGGCATAAAAAAAGGACGTAGAAACCATAAAAAAGAACCAGACAGAAGTGAAAAATATAATAACTGAAATGAAGAATGCACTAGAAGGAATCACCAGCAGACTAGATGAAGCAGAGGATCAAATCAACGATTTGGAAGACAGGGTAGCAAAACACACCCAATCACAACAGTAAAAGAAAAACGAATGTTTTTAAATGAGAGTAATTTAAGAGACCTTTGGGATAACACCTACGTAACAACATGTACATCATAGGGATACCAGAAGGAGAAGGGAGAAAGCAGGGATTGAGAACCTATTTGAAGAAATAATGACTGAAAACTTTCCTAACCTGGCAAAGGAAATAGACATACATACAAGCCCAGGAAGTGCAGAGAGTCCCAAATAAGATGAACCCAAACAGGCCCACACCAAGACACACTGTAATTAGAAAGGCAAAGGTTGAAGACAGAGAATCCTAAAAACAGCAAGAGAAAGGCAACTCATTACAAGGGAGCTCCCATGAGATTGTTAGCTGACTTCTCAACAGAATCTTTGCAAGCCAGAAAGGATTGGCACAAAATATTTAAAGTGATGAAAACCAAGGACCTACAATGAAGGGTACTCTACCCAGCAAGCAAGACTATCATTCAAAATCAAAGGACAGATAATGAGCTTCCCAGACAAAAAAAAGCTGAGGAAGTTTATAACCATCATACCAGTATTACCAGGAATATTAAAGGGACTTCTTTAAGATGGGGAAGGGAAAAAAAAAAAAAAGTCAAAAGGGATAATAAAATGGAAATAACTACATATCTATTAACAATAACTTTCAATGTAAATAGATTAAATGCTCCAGACAAAAGATAAAGGGTACCTGAATGGATAAGAAAATAAAACCCTTACATATGCTACCTACAAGAGACTCACTTCAAATTGAAAGGCACACACAGACTAAAAGTAAAGGAGTGGAAAAAGATATTTCATGAAAATAGAAATGAAAAACAAAAGTGGTGTAGCAATACTTATACCAGACAAAGTAGACTTTAAAACAAAGGCTATATAACCAGAGAGGTTATACATAACCAGAAGACCCAGTAATCCCACTTCTGGGTATTTATCCGAAGAAACCCAAAACATTACTTCGAGGGGACATGTGCATCTTTTATGTTCATTGCAGCATTGTTTACAATGGTCAAGATATGGAGGCACCTGGATGTCCATCAATGGATGAATGGGTAAAGAGGAGGTGGTACATATATACAATGGAATATTGCTTCGCCCTGGAGGAGAATGGATTCTCACCATCTGCAGAGCCATGGATGGACCTGGAGGGTATTGTGCTGAGTGGAGTAAGTCAGACAGTGCAAGACAGATGCAATGTGGTTTCACTTATATGTGGGATCTAAATAACAAAATAAACAAAACACAAACTCATAGATACAGAGAGCATTTTTTAATGATTGCCAAATGGGAGGGGGTTTAGGGGTGGGTGAAAAAAGAGGAAGGGATTAAGAAATACAAATTTTGCCATTGTCTTTATTTGGAGGATTTTTAAATACGGTTAAAAGAGGTATGTATGGGTGCAAATTAACAAAGCATAGACTGTGATGGTTGGTACTATGTCAGCTTGGTGAAACTGAAACTACTTTTCCCTAATCCTCTTCCCTATATGGTTGGGCAAAAGAGAAATTTATACTAGATTTGGAAGGTGGAAGTGAAGCAGTTATTAATTAATTGTGGCTAGATGCAGTTACAGACAGACACGGAAGTGCTGGCAGTTCTAGCTTGTCACTTTACTGTCCATCTTCTTCTTGACTGAAGACCCTGTTTACTCACAGTGGCTCCAAGCTCACTACCAGACACTTGCTGGTGGGTTCCCCAATTTGGTAGTTATACCGAACCATGGCTTCCTACAGACCTTCCTCTGCAGTCACTTTGGGCAGGTGATGTGCTTTGCTTCTCAAATTGATGGGTTGGTGACTTTCCCTGATTCTCCAGCTTTCTTCCTAGGCTTTCACTTTCCCAGCTCCTTCCATAACTATGTAAGATCTGATTCCTATAATACAATCTTTATCCCACAAAGCACAGTGGATCTGACTTTGTGATTGAACTCTGACTGATACATCAAGCTATGAAAGACTAATCCTTGACCTGAAAACAACTATAAAAGTTGGAGAAAATACAAAACAATTGTGCAATAGCTTATACTACCATAACCAGTTACCACAAATTTGGCAGTATAAATCACACAAACGTATTATCTTACATTTCTGTAGGTCAGAAGTCTGGTATGGGTCTTGTGGTCTAAATCCAAGGTGTTGGTAGGCTGTGTTCTTTTCTGGAGGTTGTAGGAGAGAACCAGTTCCCTGCTCATTCAAATAGTCAGGAGTAGTCAGTTCCTTGTGGCAGTAGGACCGACCGAGGTCCCCATTTTCTTGCTGGCTATAAACTAAGGGCCATTACAGAGGCCACCACATTCCTTGGCACCTGGCCCCTTTACCCCATCTTCAAAGCCAGCCACGTCAAGTTCTTCCCATGTCTCATCTCTCTTACCCATTTCCCTGCCTTGTTTTTAAGAGCTCAGGTGATCAGGTTGGGCCCACCTGAATAATCTGGGATACTCTCCCTTATTTTCAAGTCAGTTAATTAGCAACTTTAATTCCATCTGCAACTTGAATTCACTTTTGTTACATAATGGAACACATGCCCAGGTTCTGAGGACTTGGATGTGGCACACTGTATTTGAGGCATCAGAAAAAAGCAAGGTAGTCAGGATTTGAGAGACTAAGAAATTGAAGACAAGGAAAGTTCTTAGTCACAATGAGGACACCACATCACGTTTATGTCCCATCTCCTTAATCTCCTCTTGGCTGTGACAATTTCTCAGACTTCCCTTGTTTTTGATGACAGTTTTGAGGAGTACTGGTCAGGCATCTTGTAGAACATCCCTCAGCTGAGATTTGTTTGATGTTTTTCTCATGATT
This sequence comes from Aselliscus stoliczkanus, assembly GCA_033961575.1. NCBI lineage: Eukaryota > Metazoa > Chordata > Mammalia > Chiroptera > Hipposideridae > Aselliscus > Aselliscus stoliczkanus. The sequence continues at coordinate 63,109,120 of CM066733.1, read as the reverse complement.
AGCATGCTGCATGCTAACCTGCCCTTGAAATACGTAAACACCTTTGTGGTCTTCCTCACAAAAACCCATTACCTCAGTCTCTTCAGTGTGTTTCTGGAACAGAGGGATATTAGGTAAAAACTAAGGAAGTCTGACTGAAGTATAGACTTTAGTGAATAATAATGTATCAAAATTCGTTCCTTAATTATGACTAAGTTACCATACTAACATACATTATTAATAGGAGAAACTTGGCGTGGGGTATGGGAACTTCGTATTATCTTCACAGTTTTTCTATAAATGTAAAACTATTCTAAAATAAAAAGGTATTTTTTTTAAAAAAAAAACAGGGATATAAAGTATGGTATTACCTATTTGGGGGTGATGTTTGTTCTTGTCTTTGAGTTGTGCTTCTCCCTTTGATACCCTGTAACTTAAATACTGAACTATATGGCTAACCACCTATAATACCGCTTATGTTAGACAATAGAGGAAACAGACTCTACTTTTTTTTTTTTAATATTGGGGAACAGCCATGGTCATTGGTTACACATTGATTTCATGCTACAATGGCATAGTTGACCCTCTTAAGGAGGGCACAGCTCATAGGGACCCATGCGGGGATCGAACCAGCAACCTTGATGTTATCAGCACCATGCTCTAACCAACTGAGCTAACCAGTCACCCCAGACTCTACCTCTTGATAAGAGGAGCAGCAAAGAATTTGTGCCCATTTGTAATCTGCTAAACCAGTTGTGGAAATCTCTGTTTACTTCCTTGAATGTAAACTCCTAGAATTGTAATTACTGCATCAAAGTCTGCCTCATTTTAAAAACTTGTCACCTATCCCATTGTTCCTGTGTTCAGGTTTTCCCAGTTGGCAGTCTCATTAGTAATGTCTGAAAATCAGTTCCTCTGTGCCTTCACCAACACTGGATAACATTACCCTTTTCTATTTTTTTCTGATTGAAAGAAAGGAAGTCTGACCATTGCATTTATCAGCATTTTTGGATACCATTGAAGCTGGAACATTTTTCATGTGTTTATTGGCCACGTGTCCATGTTCTTTTTTTTGAATTGCCTAATCTTGTACTTTGCCCATTCTTCTTCTGGGCTATTCCTGGTCTGAGTGTTGATGTTGGTCTGAAATCTGGGTTATTAAAGTTTAATTGACCTCACACAACCCTACTAGGTTTAAATATTATGAATTACTCTTGCCCAAAATAATTTTTCTTCATTTCTATTCATTTATTCTTTATTTCCCTAGATCATATCACCATTTCAGCCCTTCCTTTCTCAGATTCACAATATTAGAACTACAGATCACCTTATTTTTCAGTTGAGGCAGTTGACACTGAAAGAGGGAAGGGTCTTGTCCTTTCTGCATGTGGGGGAGTCAATTCAGTTTGGACCCACAGAACAAGTCTTTTGGCTTCCAGTCAAAACTACACCAACAGCACCTTTGGCTGCTTCACCACAAGGTTTGTGTCCTTAGGTCTGGCACTAAGAAATTCAGTCTATAACTTTTGCCTCAGGACTAACTTGGATCATAAATTCTCCCTGCCCCAACAGGCTGTGTGGCATTTGATAAACTGCCTTAACTTTAGGGCCTTGGATTCCCCATCTATTAAGTGGGAGCATTGAACGGGTGCTAGATGACTCTAAGGCACCATTTTTCCTGTTGAAATCTCATTTAAGACAGGCACTTACAGGGTAAGGATTAGGGAAACCAGCATAGGTGGGAGTCAGACCTTTAAGAAATTTATTTCAGCCTCGAATGTCTATTTTTGAAGGGAACCTAATCAAAGCTTTTTTAAAAATAGTTTTTAATTATAGGTTTGAAACTTTGTGTTATTTGTAATACCTGTTTAGGAGCATGAAAATACCGTTTCTCTCTGTACCAACTTTGTGCTTTTCCATTTGGTAAACACTGATTTTATTTCTCTCTGTGCCTGTAGGAGGAAACCAGGCCAACTCAGGACTTCCTGTTTACCTCCTGGTCATACATATTGTAGATGGTGACAGACCTGCTCTCAAAATAAGCTTCTTTGGTTCAATTCTGCATTTTCCTGTTAGGCCACCAGCCTGTCAATACCTGAACAATGAAACCATTTGGCTATTGAAGCCTTGTTGTGACATTCCCCCTTCAAATTATCAGTGGAGAGGAAAGTCACTTAATCACTTAATGTAATACTTAGATAATATAATCGTAGGATTTATATTTAAGTGAGGCATCGCACAGTACCTTTCATTTGAGACTATCAAAGCATTTCCAATTTTCAAAGTTGAAATGTATAACATGGGTGCACACAAAGATAGTAAATAACCCAATTGCCTCTCGAGATTCTCAGTGGTCTAAACACCTCTGTTTTTTAAGGAAGAAAATTGAGTTTTATGTGTATTGAGTAACTAAAGTGTAAGCTTAGAAATATTTTTATGTTTCCATCATAGTTTATTCTGCTTAGCATAAATCATCAGAGCCAACCATAACTTAGCATGTACTAGAGCTTTTTCAGTTGTATTACACTCATGTCAGACACACCTTGGTACAAGTCCCTCCAGGTCAATAGTTTAGAAAGTCTGCCTCTTCCCTCTCCTTCTCCACTCAACACTTATGGAAATATATGCTAATTGGAACAGAAGCAGCCTACCCAACTGACAGGGTTAGACCATTCTTAACACAAGATTAATGAGATAGAAATTTAGGGAAAAAATAACATTTCTCAAGCAGTAGGAGTGCAGATGCCTAGTAAAAGCCAACCGTTTTCCTGAATCAGTCAGATCCCAAGCTTTGCTTTCCCTTGACTTCACTCAGAAGGTAAGGAAAAGAAGAAATCCTGTGTGCCCCGCCTTGCTCTGGCCACTGTTGCCACCCTCTGGCTCAGTGGAGCTGGTTCTGCCACCTTCCCTGAGGCCTAGTCACCATTGTGCAAAATGAGATCGCAGACTCAAGGTTTAGAATGAGACTCTGCACACGGTCCACTAAGGTGGCACGCAAGAAGGAAGATGGGACACAAGCATACCACAGGTGGCAACCTGTGTTCATGACAGGCCTTTGTAGGTGTGTGGTTTATATCCGTTAAAAGGGCATTCAGAGACCATGGATCTTTAGTCACAGATACTGGCAAGAAGTTAAGTTTGTGGAATATTCTACCTTGTTAATGTGCGAGTGAGCCATGGGTTAGCAGACTAAGAGCTGTCAGAGGCTCAGAGAGGCTCAGAGAACAGTATTTGCTCAGAGAGAGAAACGCCTAAGGACCTTATCAATTAGCTGAAACTACAGTTGGCCTACTGTGAGACATATCGGGGTTAAGGGTGCTGATTTCCTTGTAAATTTCCACCTCTTTCAGGATCCTTTCACACCTGGCACACGCCCAGCTCTTTATAAGACACCCTAAATTCTTCCAGAACTGACCAATCACACCAGAAATAAATTTTACACATTTTAAAAGTGACGTTCTTTCATACCTAGTACCTAGATCTTAGTTCCTAAATATTCTCCACTAGGATTTAGGCTCCTCGGAGAAACGTCTGATTCCAGGACTGGGGCAGGGAAATATGCCTGGAAAAATGAACCTGGAACATCTTAATTCATTAGAAAATAAGGAATTGAACAAAGAACCATGGGGACATGTCAAAAATGGAAGGTTGAAGAGGCTCCCACCTGGCCAAATGTGGGACAATTTGATCATCCAAATAGTGACAATAAAGGGTTATCTCCCATAGAAAATAAATATCCTTGGGTCCATACGATGTAAATATGTAAATAGAAGAGAAAGTAAAAGCTCTTCTTTGCCATAGAATGACAACTAATATATAGACAGAATCATGGCATTACAAGGTCATCAGCAGGGCAGAAAGCCCTACATTTACATAGTCTCAAATTGTATCCCACAAGTCACTTATCAATTACAAAGAAAAGCCAATAACAGAAAGAACCCAATACCCTTTCAACGATTCATTGCAAATATTAATTAAAATGTTTTTTATCTCTGGTTCACAAATGTTTGAGCACTAATTTTGCTTAAGTTTTGTCTTTAGGCCATGCCATTAAATAAGAAACGTGGACAGAAATTCCTTTATAAGAATTCAAAGACTATCTCCAATGATGACAAGCCTTTGATAAAATATCCTTTAGGTAAATGCCTAATCCAGCTCTTTCTGTTCAGATTCAACCTGGAAACTGTTCTCCCCTCCACAAGCCAGAACCCCACAGCACAGCAGAGGCAGGTGGGAGCAGAGCTCTGGCCGAGAGGTTCCAGGCTGGCCCCTGAATGCCACCTGGTCCCTTCCTCAGAGGGGATTCTTGCCTCCTTTGTTTCCCCCCTTTTATTGTCTGCAGAAGACCAGAAACACTGTTTTCCGTGCCTGTGATGGTTGCGCATCTGAGGCAGGCCAGTTGCTAGTGTCCAGCGAGGGCAGCCGGGGTAAACAGGACACCTCAATAATGCTGGCTCAGCTGGGCTCATGGCCACCTGGTTATGTGATGAGCTGCACCGCCAGTCCTGGGAGGCGGCACAGGCACCTCGAAGACTACAGACAGACGTTAAAATACACGCCCACAAAACAGCCATCCCAGACCTCTAATCTTACTTTATGACCAAGCTATAATTACATTACAGCAATTACTTGAATATTACATTTTTATTACTGTTATGTCATTTGTCTACCAGGAAAAAATATGCCTACTTGAACCAATAAAATTCTTAATGACTCATTTAAGCTGTGTCTCCATGAAACCCCTGACTTAACAACATTTTGGTCAAAATAATGCCTAGGGCCTGGGGCAAGAAGAGGGTTAATGTCCATCTACATGATTGCCCAAAAGTCAGAAAACTTGCCCTTTGTAGGGGCGCTTCTAGCAATTAAACAGCTCCAGCCAAGGCTAATCAAAAAGTTAGGAGGGTTATATTTAAGAGCTGTATTTATAAAGCCATCAATTCTTGATCATCTATTGATCAGTTCCAACAACTAACAAAAAGTAGAAACATGTATGTCTCCATCCTCTGAATGCATAGAGGAACATCTTCTATACTTCCAAAATGCCAGTGGACCCAACTGGGGAAGGATTCTTTACAAGCCAACTAGGCCAGTTTTTTCAGCCCTTTGTCTGGCAGCCAGTGATTTGGAACTCAGTAAGGACACTCCTCCAAATAAAGTTACTAATGTGTGGTACTTACGTTTTGTAATCATTATAATTATACTTTACTTCATTACCTCTTTGTAGGTAGCATCTCATTTGCTGGAGGCCTTATCGTACATACCTTGCTGGAAAATTCCAGGCTGTCGGACTTGGTCCATTTTTGCAGCGGGGGACTCCTGACCCTGACCCCTTCCCAGCTTCACCCAGACTGTGTCCCTTTCCCAACTAGTACAGACCCAGACATGCCTAGGATGCTGCCTGTCTCTGAAACAATTCTGTACTTAGAGCCAGAATCCAGGCCCTTAAATTTGGGGGATTTACCATATGTGCTGACTGAGTCAAAATATCCAGATTTAACCACTTTTTCATTTTTTTCACACACATACCCCCAAATATTCTATGCATTGAACAAGCACTTTCCTACCGGAAAATGAAGTGGCTAACGGGTTTTGCTTCCCCTCGGTAAACCATGCCCAAGGTTTGTGTTTTGCTTCATTTTTTTTTTAATCCTTTTGGCAAATATATGTCCTTTATGTTACTGTGTAAAATTCAGTGCCTAATTCTAAAGTTATGTGCATCTGTTGGACATACACACTGTTAAACATTCATGACTGCCTACAAATGTGAAAAGTATTACCAGGTCTATTTTTAACATTGTTTTGGCAAGGCCTTTGCTGTGGAAAAAAAATTCCTATAGAATCTTAATGAGAAAACTGAATGATTCTTTGAAATGTGGTTGTGATTCCCTGACTTATTAAGTGGTGATGTCACTGGTGCTGAGAAGCAAGAAACAGTAGAATCACTCATTTGCCAGCATGCTCTAGAGAGAGATACACCAGAAGGGAAATGAAACTCATCTTGAATGCGGTTTTTGCTGAACTGCACCCTCCCTCACGGCACGGAGGGTCACATATGTCCCTGCACAGGACACGTCTCACACACTTGGTTTGTCATCTCCGCGAGCTACGTCATGGAAGGGTGCTCTGTTTGCATGTGTTTTTTATAGAACCTGATCTGCCCACTGGCCTTTTTTCTGTTCGTTACCCCACATTTGTCTTCAGAAAAGAACCACCTTGTTCCAGCTGTTGGAGAAAGACAAGGGTTTTCTCCAGCTCACCTGCGTCCCCTGTCACTTCCTTAGCAAGGGGCAAGAAGTTCAACGCAGTCTGTCAGGACAGAGAATGAAAGTCCTTGAAGGAGGCCTGTTCTCATGCACGCGTGCGTGCACACACACACACACCTCCTCAGATCTCCTTGCCACCCAATGTGAATCCAACTTGTCCTGTGCTAAGTGGGCACGGGCCCTGTTGGAACGAGATGCCAGGATGTTCACTGGTGAGCTGTGCAGGCTGTGTCCTGCAGAAAGGCACCCAGCCAGGGGGCACACGTGGAGGCTCATTTCCAGCTGGGGCTGCATTTGCCAAGCTTGTGGTCCCGGCACCAGACCTGTGTCAGCCACGAGCGAGGTCCACTCAGAGGGAGCATTGTTTCTCCTTTCTCTGCCTAGAGGAGGCACTTTTTTGTAATTATTCTGCCCCGAGAGGGCACACTTTTCTGGTTGGTACAAAGTCACCATGTGTAGAGGAATCAGGACAGGGTAGAGTTGTGCAGCTTAAATGTTGACTCAAGCCGTGAATATAAATGGTGTCATTACTTATATGGAAAAAGTGCTACAGGATAAGTTATTTCATCCTAGACAGTAAGCCTGGAACCATTCAAAGTTCCACAAGCAGCCCTGGCTTCCGGAGGAATCATTTCCATGCAACCCAAAGCCTGCAGAACCAGTATCTACAGAGAGAACTGAGTTCCATTTAAATTAGGGTCCAGTTTGGTTCTGTACTGGGGGAAATAAATATGAGGGGTGGCCTAGCTGGCCTCCTTCAATCTGTCATAAAATCATAAGACTGCTGAAGTTCCGAGCAGGAAGAAGCCTTGGGCCCTATAAGATCCAGTCAGCACTTTCCAAGATGGGCCCAGGAAATTGAGGCGCTGGCCCTCACTGCCCCTAAAGGTATTAATAGTATCTTCTCAGCCACAGGAGCCTGCTTCTCCCTCCACATGCATTGTTCCCCCAGCCTAATGCTCTAGATCTTTTGGGGAGAGAATTCTTGGACACTGACCCACTCATGCTCTGCTTCCTTCTACAAGTCATTTGGGAAAGGCCTTGCTGCGATTAATGCCACGTGACTCCACCATTTGCACAGCATGATGTGATGGCTCAAATCCTCTTTACTGGCCATCCATGATTGCCACAGGCTTCCAAAGGAACGCAGAGTCATCAACCTACCGTCTTAGCCCAATCCCTGTCCCAGTCCTCACCGAGCCTGGCATGACACCCATTCTCACCAGGGATAGAGGACTCTGCATGTCTGCCTTGGCTTCCTGGAGGTCCTTTGCAGTCCACTGAGATGATGCAAGGACCAGGACACTCTTGTTTCCTGTTGCTTTACCTTCTGATTGAGGTCCAGCCCCGCTTGGTGGAAGAGGTTCCCTGGAGCCAGCCGTCTGATCTATGCCTCTGCAGAGACTCTTGCCAGGCTCCACTCAGCTACCCAGATTTGCACCCCATTCCCCCAGCCCAGAGCCCTGTTTACCACACCCCATGGAACAGTGATTTGGACTAGTGCCTATCTTCCATGGAGATAGCCCTACATTCCGTGTAGTATGCTAACCCCAGAACCATGCATTTGTGGGTTTCTTCCTTCTCTGCATGAGTCCCCAATGAAGCCCAGATACCTCACAACAGAGGCTACACTGGAGATTACACATGGGATTTGAACCCACTCTTGGAAGTTTCTTTGTCTTTGCAAGAACGACGTTAATTTGGCAGGTTAATTTAGTAAATCTGTAAATCAAGAATTGGGGTTCTGACTTCAAACTATTATATTTACAATGCTGCGTATTGGTTTAACAGATTCCACAGAATTCACTTGTTACAATAATATTTTTATAAACCTCAAATAAACATTGGCTTTCTTTTCGGAGGCTGCCTCTCACACACACTAATATTACATTATTCTTGTAATATTACAAACCCACCTCAGACCTGAACAATACACCATTTGATGTGCTATTCCATCCTCCTGCCCAAGGGCGTGAGCTGGGGAAGAGCCCTTGAGAGCTGGTCTCCATAGGACCCCCTTCTGTGAGGAATCCCATGTGCCACTGCCGTTATCTGAGATATGGACGTCAGCCTTGATGATTAGCTCTGACTGATTCTCCACAAGCTCTGTCTCAGCAATTGCCACATAAACACTCCAAATCTCAGTAGCTTTAGCCAATAAGCACTTAACTATTGCTAATGAGTTCAGAGGTCTTCTAGCCTCAGCTGGCTTAGTAATGCATCTGTTTTGGGGTTTGCTGTGGGCTAGGAGGCAGCTCCCCTATTCTTGGCTGGACACTTGGGGGTCACGTGACTATGTCTGGCTTAGAATGGCCATGGCTAGGACCATTAGGGTTGTTTTCACGTGGTCTCACCCTCCACCCCGAGGCTGATCATAGTGGTGGCACGATTCATGAGTGAGAGAAAGCACACTGGGTCTCTTGAACCCTATGCTCAGAACTGGTACAGTGTCATTTCTGGCACAGTCTATCGGCCAAAACAAATCACAAGGCCCGCCCAGATTTGAGGGGTAGAAAAATAGGCTCCACCTCTTTATGAGAGGAACTGCAGTGTCACTACAATGGGTGTAGACAACAGTGACAAAATAGATGTTTTTGCAATCCATCTACCAAGGCTCTGTGAATAGCTTTTATTTTCTTCGCTCTAAATCTAAGCAATTAAATTTTTTTATAATTTTAAAGCTCTTTATCTTGTGTTATTTTACATAATAAGGCAGTGAGAAAACTAGAGGCTTTAAGATGTGAAATTGCTTGCCAACAGCTAGTAAGTGCAACATAGGACCAGAAAGCCAGGACTCCTGAGAGCAAGGTCGGAATCATTTCCAATATTCCACTCAGATGGTCCTCTTTGGCCTAATGGCATGTATTTAATAATAGTTTCCTCCAAAGGAGGGAGCAATGTGTGGCCTTGTGATGGGGGTAGGGGTGGGGCCCATTAATCCAAATGCAGGGTAACCCCATGCTCTTGGTCTCCGTATCTCCGTAGCACAATGTTAGAACCCCCTGGGCCAAATAATCCCACCAGCAAGATGCTGCATTCCACACACCCTCGAACACTTCATTCCAGAACAAGTGATTTCATGACCCTTGTTCACTTTCATGTTCTTATTTCTTGTTAAATCTGCCTCTCCCAGCTAGCCCTACCTTAGCACTTTTCTCTATTTCCACTGTCACACTTTAGCCTCTGGCTGCATATCCCAACTTCAGACCTGCCACTTGCACCTCGAATCTGTTTTCCTCCTCCTCTTGATGTCTTCTTGTTATCTCAGCATTGTTGATTTTTTTTCACCAGGATTATAGCCCTCTTCCAGTTTTTATGGGACCAGCTGGTGACCTGACACACGCCTCAACTGTGCTGCAAACCATTTAAATTCAACCACTGGCCTCGGAGTTTTAATAAGAAACTTGACCCAGAGTCCCTGGATCTGTAGCAGCGTGGTGGAAGCTCAGTACGTGCTAAAGTGTTGCTTCCCCCTGGCCCCGCAGAAGGATTGTAAAAGGTTAGGGTTCTGAGAGTTTGGACAGAGGCACACAGCCTCCTGGGCCCAGAGAACTGCTTTCTTCAAGCCAGTCTGCCTTTCCTCCTGGCATATTTTTGTTCTCCTGCCGTCTCCTTCAGTAAGAGCTCTATGCTCAAGACAAGCAGCGGCCCAGAAGGCTGGCCAGGTCTAGCATTCAGAGAAAAGGTGGCAAGGCACTCAGAAATTGCCCTGGACACTGTCCTTCATCTCACGCAGACACTCCCCGAATGCCCAGCTCCACTCTGAAGACCCCAAGGGGTGGCCATGGGCAGATGGGGCTGACTCAAAGCTTCCCTCACCTTGGCACTTTCGCAAAAAGCAGATCATAGGCAGCAGAACTTGATCTTCCAAGAGTGTCTTTGGGCATTGCTATTTCTTCTGCTTTTATTAATCAAGTAAGTAGTGTCTCCTTATAAAAGGAAAAACGAATCTTCAAGAAATGATGACATTTGGCCAGTCTGAAAAAGAACAATTCTTAGCACTCACTGCTCTCGGATTTTCTGATAGCTAAGTCATGGTGCGGACAGGGTGAGGGAGTGAGAACTGCTTGTTTATTTGAAATTTCCTAGGGGTTATAAAAAACAAACAAACAAAAACACACAAAAAAGCTTGACACTCAATAAATAAACCATTTACAGTAACCTCAGCCAGAGCTCAGCTTCTGAGCCCCTTCTGTTTGTTGCTGTTCTCCAATTAGCCGAGAATGCCCGCAGATTGTGCTAACGCAGCACTAAGCCCCTGTGCCAAACACCTTCTCAGGTTTTTTCCCCTCTGCATTTTGCTAATCCCTGGATGAAACATAATCGCAGAGAAATGTTCAAGGTTGGACACAACAGGGAGGAACTCGGCGTTGGCTCCCACCCAGTGGAAATAACATGCCATTGGACTCGACAAGGCAGGAATAAGGATGTTAAACAAATACACTCTCTCCAGCCCTGCCTAGCAACGGCTTGTTGCTTTCCGCAGAAGCCCTAAATTTCCTCAAGTTGTTCATTCTGTTCCAAGGTTTCATCATCTGAGATATGTTTTATAAGAAGTGATCTACAGGCAGGGAAGTCAATGAACAACAATTCCAATCAGGAAAAGAATGGAAAGGGAATTAAGTCATTTATTCCCCTCCAGGGCAAAATAAAAGTAACGAAAGCATTTATATATAATAAATATATAATTATATGTAAGAATTAAACTCCAGCAACTCGCAGTCATAATTCTTTTCCACTTTCTTTTAAAATCAGAGGGAAACGTTTCTCCCTACTGTGGTTTCAGGTTAAGATCTCTGAATTAGAAGTTCCAGGTTTCAACTGACTCCTGTCATCTGTGTCCTGATGATGGTATTGGAAAGGAAATCAGAGAATGGGACAGAATTTTCTGTAGTGAAAAGAAAAAAAGCTGTCTAAAAGTGCCTATAATATTACACATAATATTATCTAAAATATACACACGTATTCATACGTATTAATATCACATTTGATTTTTATAACAATCCTATGAGATTGATACTGTGATTATTTTACAGATGAAAATCTGGGGTGCAGAGGGGTTTAAGGACCCCCAGACGGAACCATGGGGTGAATTGGAGATCCCCATGTGTTTCTAGACAGAAAAGGGGGCTCAGAGCAGTTAGGGAGGGAGAGAAAGAGGTTAATAATAATAACAACAGCACACCTCTGTACTTACAGATGGATACGAGCAAATAAATAATGGAACCAGGCCAAGGTTCTAGATCTTTCCCTGAGGGGGTTAGGAAATGCTCGGCAGTGAGCTTGAGTCTCTGTCCAGGTACAGTTGAGAAAACGGAGGCCTTGCCCTATAGCTTTGCCTGAGGGCATGTCATAAATTTGTGCTGAAACCAAACCTGGAAAAGACCTCTCCCCAGCCCTGTTGATCCAGCTCTCATGAAATCAGACATGATGGAACCAAGAGGAACACTAGTCTTTTTTACCTGGGATGGAGAAGGTAAAATGGCGGCCTTTGTTATTGCAGCTCCCAGAAGGGATCCATGGGGCCTTTCATTGACTTACTCCAGGCTTCTTCCCTTTCCTCTGAAACCAGGAACTGCTTCCTAGCCCTGGAGCCGTGAAGCCAAATATGGCCGCTGACCTCAGTACTGGCTCCTATGGCTGGTGCCAGTGTCGGCAAGCATGACAGACTCCATCTTCCTGCAGTTCATCCAAGACCCTCTGAAACAGCCTTTTTTTCTTTTATTGCTTGAGCTCTCAATGTGGCAAGCACTGTGCCACACAGCAGCAGCAGAAGGAGTGTGCAGCTTCGCAGTATTTCCTCAGTCAAGTAAAGTGAGGTTCTACCTAGTGTAGATTTACTATTAACTGTGCGATTCTCTCACCCCTTCTAGAGTTTGCTGACCTTCCCTGGATGTGGAGGTAGTATGAAGTAGTGAGAACGCCCTGGGCTTTGAGGTCTGGTTCTAGTCCTGGTCAGCTGTCTGGTCTTAGGCATGTCACTTGACCTCTTTGAACCTGAGTTTCCTCATCCATAAAATAGAGGTGATAATTTCTCCCTAGTGGGACTTGAGGTAGTGCCAGAAATGCAACCTGCACAGAGCATTAGTCAGTAAGTGGGCTCCATTATTATATTCTTTTAGTTTTAGAAGCATATCTCTAACTCTCTTGTTTGTTCTGAAGATTTTTTTTTTCCTACCACAGTAAGTATTCACCAAAAGCCAAATGTTCCATCCACTCCCTGTTTTTTTTTTCATTGTTTGGTTTTGTTTTTCATCTGATGATTTCCTCCAGAAAAGCATCTTGCCTATCTCCTGGGTAAGTGTACTCCTGGCCAACTTCTTTGAAAGCCTTTGGCAGAGAGGAGCACACTTCTACTAAAATACCACCAGAAAAGAGAATGGAAGGAGAGACAATGAGACCCCTTCTGTGTAAAGAGACTTGCACAGACACAAAGGGCTTCCTTATCTGCTGCCTGAGATCATCCGACAGCAACCCTGAGAAGTGAGCAGAGCCAAGACCGTCAGCCCATTTTACAAAGGGGGAAACTGAGGTTCACAGAGATCATGTGGCTTTCCTGGGGCACACAGCCAACAAGTAAAGCCAGATCTCTACAGCAGGTCTCCAGCTCCATGTTAGTGCTCCTTCCACCACAAGGAACCTCTTCTTGGAGAAATCTTTTTTTCTTGTTGCATATAAAAAACAGGAAAGGTTTTTTTTACTATGGCCTAGGGTATGAGAGCCAGGCATCAGGGTGACCGAGGCCTGCCTTGCTTCCTGCATTTGTTGGAAATCTCTTGCTATCGCTTCCATTTCCAGGAACACAGAATTAGCGCCTCTGTTTCTATACTCAGCAGTGGAATTAATCCAAATAAGGAATTATTGCAAGTCCAGGACTTCCACCAGCCCGAACTCACTCAAGTCTCCGTTTATTACTACATGTGAAGGCTTGCCTGAGTTATCACACTGTCTGAGCCTTAGTCTCCTCATCTGTTAATTGGAGTTAATAATGCCCACTGCTCACTGTGGGGATGATGTATTCTCAAATATCTACATTTCCATGTTGTGGACATCTTATGTAGGCATATTATATGCCAGGGATTATTCTAGGTACTGGGGATAAGCAGTGCCCAAGACAGAAGGGGACTTACCTGCTAAAGGGGGAAAGGTCGATAATAAACAAACTAACCATGAACAAGATAAATTCTGAATAGTAATAACTGCTATGGAGATATATGATTGAACATATAAGTGAATATTAAAAAATTATTCAAACAGAAAGACATAATCTTAATTGTATATAAAGTTGGTGATATAGCTACACAGAGAAAGGACTACGTCAAGTCATTTTTAAACCACAGTATTTTTATTATACATCACTAGCAAGATATATTCTCTGGACAAAAAGAATAACAAAGAAACCTAACACTTCGTTCAGTGACCTTATTATAATTTTTAATTCATATTGGAAAATTACTATGAGTTCATAATTATTTTTTCTCTTAAAAAAATAACATTTCCTGGCTTTATCCAATGGAAAGTCTTAGACGCTGACAACCCAGTAGCAATAAGCTCATAGTTTCATGGTCTCTAAATGTGATTTCCTATCAAAATGAACCAAACATTCATGGAGAAATGTTGATTCCAGGTCTAGGGCAAGAGATACACAAGATGAGCCTTGGATGTCTTGTACAAGAAAGCAAGGAAACGATCAATGACTAATTTTAATGAGTATATGCAATAGAACGTAAGACATAGAAGAGTCTACTTGAAAGGGCTCTTGTTGGCCTATAGATAATTTGAACAGAAAAAAGACCAAAACACATCAAATACACACACACACACACACACACACACACACACACACACACATTTTATCCATGAGCTCAAAACAATTCTAAAACGAAAATTCACATGTAACCCTTTTGCAGGTTGCTGAGCCACCAACTCATTATTCTGAAAACTGATTTTAAAAACTAGGAGGAATTAAGCATTTATCCCATTTATCCCATTGTTGCTAGGGGAAAGTTTTTTGTTTTGTAGAAGAATTCCAGGTAATAAATGGGAGAAAGATTTATAGAAGTATAAAAATCACCATTTTGCAACTCCTAATGAAATAAAGTATCTAGCAACAATCACTGGAGGTTGTCAAAATCATTGGGTTAAAGGTTGATTGGGAACTTTACGATGGAAAGGTCAGGGTGGCCCCACCTGAAACCCGTTTCCTCCCCCACCCCAATTAATCTTAACATCACCAAAGGTGGGACCGCTAAACATTGTGTGTTTCTTGATGTGATGTACTCTTACAAAGCATTGCCAAACTTGAATCTGTTCCTTGTAGGTCTAATTACTAGTGTACAGGGGACAGAGGAAAAAAATCAAATACTACCATGAGAAAGCAATCAGTCAAGTCAATAATCCCTCTACCAAATCAATGGCATTAAAAAGGTAAGTGGATTGGGAACAACCCTAGTATCCATTGATGGATGAATGGAAAAAGAAACTGAATATATGGCTTCGGAATACAAGGAAAATAAAGAGAAAACAGAAAAAATATATATATTTGAAGTAATAATGGCCAAACACAAATCACATATCCAGGAAGCTCACTGAATATTGTGTAATATAGATACTAAAAATCTACACTTAGGTATATTATATGTGTGTTATTAGTCAGGTTTCTCTAGAAAAACAAAATTAATAGGATATATAGAGACATATAAGAGATTTATTATGGGAATTGGCTCCCATGATTATGGGTGAAGTCCCACACTCATAATTATAATTATAAAATAAAATTAAATAAAAACTAAAAGGTTAGTGTGGTGAACAGGAAAGGTTTTAAAGAATAAAAAGGGCTTGGGAGTGATAACAACCCAACACAATTTGTAGACCATGCTCAGATTTGAACAAATCAACTGTTAACAAATGAGGACAACAAAATCAGAAACTTTGAATGCAGACTGGCTATTACTATTAATGAATTCATTTTAAACTTTAAGATATGATAATGTCATAGAGATATATTGTAATAGTTGGGGATGCACACTGAATTATTTTTAGTGAAATTAAATGATGCCCCTGTGTGGTAGGCAGAATGATGGCCTTCAAAGATGTCTGCCTTCTAATCGCTAGAACCAGTAAGCATGTTACTTTACATGGCCAAAGAGACTTTGCCACTGTAATTAAATGAAAGATCTTCAGATGGAAGGATAGCCTGGATTATCCGGATGGGCCCAATGTAATCACGTAAGTGATGGAGGAAGGAGGCCAGGACCCAGAGAATGTGGGCAGCTCTTCGAGCTGGAAAAGGCAAGTCAACAGATATCCCCCAAAAGGCCTCCAGGAAGGAACTCCATCCTGCCAACACCTACAAAATAATCAATTTATGTTGTTTTAAGTCACTAAGGTTTTGGTAATTTGTTAGACTAGTTATAGAAAACTAATATGTATGGGCCCTGTTTTAAAATGCTTCAGGAAAAAAGTGGTGGAGAATAGATGAAAGGTTGGAAAAAGATCAACGACAGTGGAAACTGGGAGATGGGTACTTTAAGGTTCATTATACCATTCTACATTTGTTTGAGAATTTCCAAAATAAACGGGTTTTTAAAAAATGACTTGGGGGTGGAGAGTAGGCAAGGGGGAAGAAGAGAGTTTGAAGGATAGGATGGGAGGGTGGTTTTGTGGTACAGCATGAGATTGGAGGTCTCCGACCAGAGACCACCAAGAGTGACACGTTGCATGGATTAGACAGGGGTGGCTCCCAGTCATCAGCGTGATGCTGAATGCTTTGCTTGGACTGAACCAGAAGAAAAGGACTCTCTCTAGAAAAATAATAATAAATCATTCGCTTACTGAACACTTTTTGAGCATCTACTGTGGCATCAATTACAAGACCTCGTCCTCGTGCTCCAAGAGTGTGACCTCCACGAAAGACACAGAAGTGAAAAACCAGGAAGATGGCAGAATTCAAGGTGTCTTCCTTGAAATCACATACTCCTCTGGTGGTGGAAGTAAGTGTGAGGTCTGACTTGTCTCTGAGAGTGAGAATGATTTGTGTCTATTCGACACTTGCCTCACCCAACCCCCATGAAAAGTATTTGTGTGGCCACCAGCCTCGCTGGCACACATTCCAGCCAAATGAGCTCCTTGGACCCTTCGCGCTGTCTCAGGTGGGAAAAAAATAAACATCCTCTCAAGCTGGCGTAAAGAAAAGGGAGGTTGGTATGAGGACTCGGCAGCAAATAGGGCAGATCTAATAAGGACTACAACTCGAACCTAGCTCAACAGAAAATGCAGCAACTTCTCTCTCTGCCAGCTCTGCCCACCAGCGTTCTCTCCCTTATGTAGGGAGATAACATCTTGAACAATTTGCTTTCTTTGGACCTGATGCTATTTAGTCGTGACATCCATTATTTCAGAGAGTATTGGGGCTATTCATCTAAAAGGAGGGGGACACAGACAGAAACCATCAACGCCCATTTTTGGAAAAGAGAATTCTGACATTAATAGCAAAAACATTAGCCTTGAAAGCCGGGGCTTTTGATTGGCAGGAGCCAAGCTATTGTGGGAGCAAAAGAGTCTTTGGGTTCTAAAAACCAGGTTATGGCGAAATCCTGAAGAGCTCTTATGCCATAAGCCATAGATTGATAGCCTAGGTGATTAGGAGAGGAAAGAGTTCAGCAAACCCCAGAGATTAACTATTCCACAGCCTGGAAAATGGATGGCACAAGCAAAGGGAACATGACAAAGGGAGATTGGGGGAGAGGAGACTTGTTAGAAACTGACAAGTCAGCACCCGCAGATCCTGGGCCACCATTCATCGTCCTACTCAAAAGCCCAGTAGAGAGTCTCATTGTGAGTCAACACGTGCCTCCCATGGGCAGCAGCCCTGCACATGGCCTGGTGATTGTTCTGGCATGAGTAATGCCCAAGACACTGCTCATCCCCATTCTAATTGCATCTACTAGAATGGCACAGGACACCCATAAGCTCCCCAAACAGAAGGGGATGTAGTATGGAAGTGAAGCGTCCCCCACCCCCAGCCCCTTCCTTTGCATTGGGAGTGAGTGGCCAAGGATCGTTCCCTGAGCAAGCACAGTGGTGAAATGCTGCCCTCTTATACTTAGCATACAAACAGCCATTCCAGACCCAGAGGCACCCATCAATCAGCTAGAGTCACTGCATCTTAAGTCCTCGGTCAATCCAATTGGCTCAGCTTGGGTAGAGTCTAACCTGTACCTCTCATCTGTGGCCAGGGCGCCGGAGTCGCATGGCCTGCGGCCTCCTCCCTAAGGGTTATGTGGGTGCTCTGATTCCTCCCCACTCCCAAACCTGTCCTTCTCCAAGTCTTCCCTCCATGTTGTTGAGACCGTCAGTGACCCCACACGCCAAATCTAGTGTCACTCCTCTCCCCTTTCTTTTTTAGCATCTCAGCAGCTCTGGCACCATTGACCACTCCCTCCTTTTTTTTCAGCTCTTGTCTCTTGTTGTCAGTGACACCATCCTTGCCTGGTTTTCCCCCGACCTCAGTTGCTATTTATTCCTGGTCCCCTTTGCTGGCTTTTCCTTCTCTGATGACACATTTAATGTTGAAATGCCTGGAGCTTGGTCCTAGGTCTTTTCTACCCACAGTCTCTCACTAGAAGGTCATATCTAGTCCTATGGCTTTGAATACCAACTCCTTGCCAGGGATCCCCACATTTGTACCCATAGCCCTGACTTCTTCAATGAACACCAAGCTGATTACATGACATCTTCACTTGGCTATCTAATTCAAACTCCACATGGCCAAAAGATAACCCTTTACCAAGAGTTATCAAATTTATGCCAGAAACGTTCTTTCCAATCTCAGGAAATGGCCCCAGCTTCCACCCAACTCAAAATGTCAGGAGTCATTGTCAGTCATCCTATCTTCCCCGAACCCCATTTCTACAACATCAAGCTAAAAGATGCCCCCTTCTTCACTCCCTTCTCTCCATGTCCACGGCAACCACCCTAACTCAAACCCCCATTACTTCTGAACTGAGCTCCTGGAATCCTCTAACTTCCCACCTACCTCCCTACAGGGAGAGCATGGCAGCTCCCTCCTGTCATTTATATCTCAGCTCACTGTCACCTCCTCAGGAAGTCCTCCCCTGACTTCAAGTAGCTGCCCTCATAGACCCACTCAATCTCTGCCACATCACACTATTAACTATTTGATTTTCTTTACATCACTCAACATTATCTACTTAATTTATTTATTTTGTCTCTTTTCACCAGAATATAAATTCTAAGAGAACAGGGACCTTGTATCCCCAATACCTCACACGGTACCAGGCAGTCAATAAATATTTATTGAAAGAATGAATCCACAAACTTATATGTAGCTGGGGTCAGGTTTTCTGTTTAAAAAGAAAGTGTGGTTTACAAGCTGTAAACAAGGGTAGGTAGAGCACAAAGGGAATCCTTAGTGAAAGCTAAGTGTTTATGGAAGAAAAATCAGATTTGCGGATCTGGGAGAAAGGACGAAAATAACAGTGCCTTCCATTTTATAGCACTTTTCCAGATATTATCTTATTTGGCTGTCACAAAACCTCACCTAAAGGAGAACAAGGGTAATCCCTCACTTTTCTCTATTTTCACCTATGAAGAGATCAGGAGGGGTGAAGTGAATTCTCAAGGTCACACAGCCAGTTAATAGGATTTGGGTCTGGAGCCCCGATCTCCACACTCCCAGTTCAGTGCGTCTTCATGACTACGTACGACACACTATCTTACTCTTGGGCCTCTGGGAAAGCCTGAGTGGCGTGAGCTCTGTCCTCCACTCTGGATGCCCCCCACTTTGAGGACACGGGCAGGCTTTGGAAGGTGCCAGCCGGGCCTCCTGTTCTGTACCAGCTTTCCTTTCCTCATTCTCACTGGACACTCTCAGGATCTCATTGTGTAATTACCCAGTGCTCCCTATCAGATCTTTGAGCCATAAAAGGGACATTGGATCATCTGGTCCAAACCTTTCATTCTACAAACAAGGCAATTGAGATCCAAAGAGGGGTGTGACTTGCCCAAAGTCACATGGGGAACTAGTGGCAGAAGTGGGGTACAACCAGGTATCCTGCACCCAGAAAACTATAGTGAATAATATACCCATATCCTAGCTCTGTCAACATTTTACATTTTGCAAAATTGGGCTCCAGTATTTGTTTTTAAATAAAATATTATGACAGAGTTGAAGGTCCCTGGGTACCTTCCCCCAGTTCCGTTCCTCTCTTCTTCTTCCCAGAGGTTACCACAATCCTGAATCTGGTGTTTAGCATTCCCACGTGTTTTGATACTTTTACAACATATGTCTATATCTATAAACAGTACGTAGAATCATTTTGTATGTTTTTAAACTTGATATAAACAGCATTATACTGTACAAGTCCATCTGCAACTTGCTATTATGTTTTTGAGATTTAACCATGATAGTAAATGGAGGGCCAGTTCATTCATTTTAGCCACTCAGATACCATAATTTATTTATCCTTTCATCAAGGGACACTTAAGCTCTTTTTGTTTTTTGTTTGTTTGTTTGTTTTTTGGAATTTTTTGTTTTCTGTTTCAAATAATGTTGCAACGAGCATTTTGAGTCATCATTTTCCCATTCTCCATAGACGTTTTTTTTCCCCAATGTGTGGTTATCGCCACCAGTGCTGCCATATCTCCTAGACAGGTGGCCCAGAGTTCCTCTGGGGACTTCGCCTGAGAGGAATAGCTGGATGGTGGGACATGCGTGGCTTCGGCTTTACCAGAGAGTGCCAATTTGCTCTCTAAAAGTGGTTGTACCAATTTACACTCCCACCCAGTTCAGTAATCTTTCCATTATGCCAGGCTGCTGCCTTATTCTGCTTTCAATTCCTTATAATTTATGAAAGGAAAATATAAAAGAGGTGCTATTACCTTATTAAAAAATCCAGCTTCCTTTCCCTGCAGAAAGGAGAGGAGAAAAGAAGGGCAATTGCATATTGGATTAGGACCTGGCACGCATTCATCAACTTTATAGTAGCGCCGGCTTGGAATTCATGTCTCCTGAGGGGGGAGAGTGGGGCCACTGGAAACAAGAGACACTTTCACCACGGCTTTCTCCAGGAACGCAGATATAATTTACTCTAAGGTACAAAAACGTTTGCACTTACAGCCTCCCTGGTTCCAATCAGGACATGAAGGGGAAAGTGCCAAGACACCAGAGAATAAGCCAGTTCTCATAAACTTTCCAGCCAAACTCTGCAAACTTTGGAAGGTAGAATCCAGACTGGTAATGAACTTGAGCGCTTAGGCCAGGTCAGCTCTGAGCTCTTTTCAACAGTGACTGGCAGCCCCTCACTACCGGGGAGACCCCTCGCATCCCCCCCACCACTGCTACCCTGAGGCTCTGCACCAACCTCACAGATCCCTGCTGTGCTGCCCCAGGCCGGGCACCCTCTTCCCCAGGGCTTTATTTAAGAGAAATGCACTGCCCACAGAGGCCTGTGGGATTCCTGGGTTCTTCTAGTCTCCTCTGAATCCTTCTCCTCCTCAGTCTAGACTCATCTCTCTCTCTCCTCAGCCTCTGTGACACAGGGCTCACCACTATGTCACAGTAACTAGTATTTAGTTGGCCTGCCTTGATCTGGCCTTGTGAGTGGATCTATCGTCCCTAAAGCCTGTGGTCCCCTGAAAGCAGGGATTATGTCTTCCTCTCCCTGGTACCCTGCCCGCCGTGCATCCACTGGTTTGTTCCAGGAGGAAAAAAGGAAAAGAAAGACAAACAAAAACACCCGACAACAGGTAATCAGGCAATTTCTTATTCCTTCTGTTCCCTTCCATATAAGCTGTGGCTCTCATCACTCTAGATTGTGATGATTGGCTACAGTTTTTGTAGCAAATTTAAAAAGATAGTCGGGTTTCCCTACTAGGCTATGTGTCCCCTGAGATCAGGGGCCATGTTGTGGACAAGTGTTCAGTAGGGACCAAATGGCACCTAGTAGGTGTGCATTGAGCTGAGAGGCATTGAAATTTCATTTCCAGTTTTAGATTTGATCCAGTTCCTTATGTCTAATTAGCTACAGGTATCTCTTTACTTAATGGAAGAATGAGCTCGTTAGCTTCTGGGGTAGAAGGAAAAAATAAGAGCCCTGCAGATGCCTGGAGTGGAGGCTGAAGATGAGAGAATGCCTGAGGGGAGGAAGAGCGAGACCCGTTTTAATTGGAAAGCTTTTTAAAATTTTCCTTTTCTTCTTCTTGTTTTTAAGTTCCAGTCTTGGATCCTAGAAATTACAGGCTCCTTCAGCATCGCCTCAGTGGTTGGAAAAAATGCTCATTTCACTTTTAAAACAAACAATGGAAAGTTCCTTTTAAAGGAAAAATCCTATTAGCCCAAGTCCAAGGAAATCTGCAGAGAGCTGCAGTGGGATGTGGAGGGATGGCCCACAGGGCAGAGGTGGCCCCCCAGGAGGCAGCCCTGAGGGAGGGTCTGTCTGACCTGCCCCCCTCAAGGGCTCCCCTTCTCAGGAGAAACATCACTCTCTTGTCCCTGTGGGCCAGCGCACAGAAGACCTCACAGTGAACAAACGCTGGAGGAAGCCACTCAGACATGAAAGGGAGGAGAATATCTTTTACCCAAATAAACAGCCAGAGGACGATGCAGAAGGAAGCGAATCCCATCAGACAAAGCCACAAATTAGGATCACAAGAGACTGGGCTTTGGAGTCTGTCTTTAAAACATCTTCCAGGAAGCTGCCCCTGGGGCGGCCTTGTCATCTCGCCTGTCTCTGTGCTCATGCTGGGCATCCAGTGGCCTCACTGTGAGCATCAGGACTGCCAGTCATCGGTGGCATAGGGAAGCTGGAGGGGCCTGAGCGGGGTTGGCATGGGGGTGAGATAGGTGATAGTTTAGGGTCACTGATGTGAGAGGGGGAGATGCAGGCCTTCGCAAAATCCTGGGTGGCTCCAGACCAGAAAAAAGAAGCCCGGGGCCTGAGCTGGCACTCTGTCTCTGACCAAGCCCTCTCTACCCACGAGCAAGGCATCAGGCCCTCCACAAAGACTCACGTGTGGCTCCCCTCCTGGGATTCAAGATTTTCAGATCACCTCTGCTCACGCTCTTCTTCCGTTTCCCCGTCACAGCTTTTGACATGGGCTAGCCATCAGTGTGCGGTGGGTCTCGGGATTAGACGGTCTTCTCTCTGAGATGCCAGCACAGCTGGTGTTGTGGGAACAGTGTGAAGGTGTTCAGTGCCACCTGAGGGCTCACCTGGTCTGTTTCAGAATGCAAAACAGAGCATCCCTATGTATACTGTACTCTAGTGGGTAAACAGAGAAAGGGATATGGGGAACAACTTTATGTTAGTCAGTTTAGAAACTTAGATGAAAGGAAATGGATACATTCTTTGAAAACTATGATTCGACAAAAGTAACTTAAGCAGAAATAAAAAATCTGGGTAATTCTGCTATTTAAAGAAATTGAATCACTACTTTAAAATCATTTTAAAAAGCAAACGTCAGTCCAGAAGGCTTCGCAGTGAGTTGTCCTTTAAAGAATTGTTCATTCCAATATAAACCAAGGAATAGAATAATCAGAATTTATTTCCCCCCTCTCCAGTTTATTGAAGAGGCTAAGAGGGTACCAAAACCAGAGAGGACAGCACAAGGAAGGAAAATTACAGGACAACCTCACCCCTGAACATAGATGCATAGATCCCAAATAAAAGATTAGTAATATAGTCCAGAAATATATTTAAAAACATAGTACATCCTGACCAAGTTAGAAACTACTAATTATATAATTATATCAACAAAGTAAAGGAGAAAAACCCTTATGGTCACCTCCATGCTTTTTACAACAGTGAATTCATATAAAGCATTAGGTAAAATTCAAAAATTCACAATGGGAAAATAACTCTTTGTAAACTAGAAATAGAAGAATTCTTCTTAAATATGATAAAGAACAGCTACAAAGAGCCTGCAGAAATCCCAGATGCCCTTTAGAACCCCAGAAGCCTTCCCTTTAAGATCAGAAAAACATGGGTTGTCTACTCTCATTACTCTTAGTCAACACTGTCATAACCATCTCCATAAAAAAAGAAAAAGAAATGAAATGGCAGAGTTGGGGGAAAAAATACAAAATTGCTATTATTTGCAGGTAACTGGTTTCCCAAAGAGAAAATCCAAATTAACCTAGAGATAAATTATTATAATTAATCAAATAGATTTAAGGTGATATGTCAAATTTCTTTCTATACATAGCAACAATCAGACAATGTAATAAAAATACCATTTACAACAGCAAAATATAAAACATGCAGAAATAAATCTACCAAATATTTGTTCTATAAAGTTATAAATATGTATTAAGAGATACAAAGGCCTAATTAAATTAAGTGTAGATATACTTGAATAGGAAGAATCCGTACCCTGAAGATGTTAATTTGCTCCCAAGTTGATAAATAGAGTCAGTGCAATTCCAAGCAACATCTCATTAGGTATGTACATGGTACTTGTTGGGGAAGAGAGAGTCAGAGGGAGAACTAAACAAGCTGATTCTAAAATTCATGTAGAAAAACTAAAGGTCAAAAATAATCTGAAGGTGGGGGGACTTGTCCTTCCAAATAGCAAAACTCACAATAAAGTTATAAAAATTAAGGTAGTGTGGTATTGGCATAAGAAAAAGGCCATTGGAGGGGAATAATAAACCTAGGACCAAACAGGCATGGCAGGCTGGATTCACCAATGTAACTGAAACTATTTTGTTATCTACATGGGACAAAAATAAAATTGGATCCTTACCTCACACCCTACATAAAAATTAAAATTTAAAATTTCAGGTCGACTAAATATCTGTGAAAGGTAAAAGTTTACATCTTTTAGAACATCATGGGACGAACATCTCTATGATCTCATAGTAGAGAAGACATTCTTTAACAAGACATGTAAATACAAACTATAAAGGATAATAATGACAAATTTGACTGTTAAAATTAAGGTACCATAAAGAGTTGATATTACAAAGCAGTAAGAAACAGTGAACTACATGTGGATACATGGCTATGTCTCAAAGCATAGTGTTGAATGGAAGAATATGGAATAAAACAAAAATTAGAGCATATTTCTATTTAAGCAAATTAAAAACATATACACAAAACATTACATATTTTACAAGGATACAATTTAAGGATGTTCATCCAATACATTAGAACGAATACCTATTGGAAATAAATGAGAACATGAGTCAGAGAGAAAAGGGAAATGTAATAAAATAGAATGAGAGAAGGGCCTTGCTCAGGCTGGTGAAGATAGCTCACTACAAACGAGGGCATATGGTTATCTCTATTCCGCTTCTGAAATCCAACAGGAAGAACAAAAACACAAACAAAAGCTGCCAATGTTACCTCAGCTGGGAATCCCTGAATTTGACATTCAAGGCTGTCTCATTCTTCTTGTTCCTGATATCCATAATGATTTCAAAAAATGTCCTAAAACTCCATTATAAAGTGCACATATCTTGAATGAACACCACTTGATAATTACTAGGTGTTTTAGGTTGAGTTTCCTAGAAGCAGAACCTGAGACAAGGATTCTCTGTGTGAGTGTTTTCTTGAGGGAGTGAAGAAGGCACAATAGGGTGAGGAAGAAGCTAGGCAAAGACAGGGACTCAACTGAAGGAGCCTCAGTCAGATCTTATGGGGAGCTCTGAAACATCAGTGATACCAAAAAGTTATGCCTCCCGCGGGCAAAGAGATTATCCTTATCCTTATGTATCCGAGTAGCAGTTCATGGGTACCGCAGGTCACACCTAGGACAGGGGTAATCTCCCAGCAAGGCAACTCCTAGTAGGGGGCCATCTTTCAGGCTGACTATCACAGTCTTCTCTCTGTCTCCCCGCCCCCCACCAAATTCACATGCCCCACAAGCAAAACTCGCTCACCCACTCCCAAAGTCACCAAAAGTCTCATCCCATTACAGCATCAGCTCAGAGTCTAGAATCTCATGGTCTAAAATGAGACAGACAAGTTATCCCCCCTCCCCCTGGCAACCTATGATGTTAGCACATGGTTAGCACATGCTTTGGGCATTCCTGTTTTAAAAAATGGGGAAAGTGGGAGGTACAAAGGAGTCACTGGCCCATAGTAATTCTGAAATCCAGTGGAGAAAATGCTGTACATTCCTTGATAAGGACTCAGTCCTGTTTCTGCCAGGAAATTATTCTCCATGGCTCTTGACTCTATCTACCTTCTAGACTCTTGGATCTACCCTCTCGAGCTCTTGGTTTCATCCTCTGAGCCATCCTTTACTTTTTTTTTTTTTTACTTTTTTCTGCTTCCTGCCAGTGGAATTGTGGAGGTCCAAACCTCTATTTATTTTGTACTGTTTCTGTCCAATCTGGAGATATTTTTTTGAATTTAATTATCTTTTGAAATTTGTGGTTTTCCTATGAATGTTCTTGGGGTTTTCTCCATTAGATAAAAGCCACACAGACAAATCTCTTTGAGATAAGCCCTTCTCTACTTTGGGTCTCTACTGTGATGGCTAAGCTTACCTGTAAGCTCCTTAGAAACTGTTGTTTGATTGAGATGATCTATGAGACAAATCCTTAAACACTTTGGAGCACCTTTTGTCTAGCTGAACGCTGCTGTCAGGTACCCGCTTCAATCTTTCTGAGGTCTTAACAAAAGATTTCACAGCCATACCCACAGCTTTATTTGGAGACCATGCTTCTTTAGCAGTGCCCTTGATTTGATCTTTAGTCAAAAGGTACTTTTATCATTATTTGGCCACTGGAGTTTCTGGAAAGCTAAATCAACAAGTCTATGTTCCCTTTTGTTTAGTGGTGTTTCCTTTAGCTTATCTCCCTCCTGTTGAATTTTAGCACAAGTAGCAAGAACCAGGAACATTTTTAACACTTTGGCTGGAGCTATTTTAGCAACATCACCCAGTTCATTGGGTGCCTTTTCTATTTCCACAGAAATACAGGTGACACCATTGCTAAGCTTTCTGCCATTATGTATCAGGGATTCCCCTTTACCCAGTTTCTAATACTACGTGCCTTGTTTCCCTTTAAGCGCACACCAGCAGCCTCCTCAACATCCAGACTATTCAAAGCACTTTAGGCTTTTTTCATTGACACTTTCATCAATGTCCTTCTAGCTTCTACTCACGTCTTGGTTCCAAAGTCACTCCTAGATTTGTAGGTGTTTGTTATGGCAGCACGCCCACCTTCCAGTTACCAAAAATATGTCTTAGTTATTGATTGCTGTGGAACAAACATTTATTATCACACAGTTTCTGGGTTGAGGAATTCAGAAACAGTTTAGCCGAGAGGTTCTGGCTTAGGGCCTGCTGTGTAGTTATTGTTAGAATAGTAGTAGAAGGCTTGCCTGAGATGGAAGGACCTGTTTTCAAGATGACTCACTCACATTCGTATTGGTGGGAGGCTTTTGTTCCTCACCACACGGCTCTCCTCATAGGCTGTTTAAGTGTCATCAAAACATGGCAGCTGGCTTCCCCCAGAGCAAGTGATATGAGGAGGAGCCTAACTTTAGGTTTCAGCAAGAATCATTTTGGCTGCTGTGTGGGGAATAGATTGCAGGGTACCAAGGGTAAAATTGGGGAGCTTATTAAGAACCTAATAAAATTATGCCAGCAAGAGATGATGGCTTGGACTGGAAAGGAAGCCGTGGAAATGGTGAGGAATACACAGGGCCTGGATATATTTTGACATTTTGAGGGCAAAACTTATAAGATTTGCTGACAGATTAGATAAGGTGTCTGAGAGAAGGGTTAAGAAGATCAATAAGGTTTATTTAATTTATTTTTTTTATTTAAGTATAATAGGTATACAACCTTATATTGGTTATATTGTTTCAGGTGTAAAATACAGCATGTTGACATTTTTATACCTTACAATGTGATGCCTCCACCAATTCTAATAATCATCTGTCACCATATAAACATATCACAATATTATTGACAATATTCCCCTTCCCCTTTTCACCCACCCCTCCCAACGCCTTCCTTCTGGTAACCATCCCTTTGTTCTCTGTTTCTATGAGTCTGTTTTTGCTTTGTTTGTGTGTTTGTTTTGTTTTGTTTTGTTTTGTGTTTTAGATTCCACATGTAAGTGAAACCATATGGTATTTGTCTTTCTCTGCCTTATTTCACTTAGCATGATACCCTCTAGATCCATCCATGTTGTCGCAAATGGTAACATTTCTTTCTTTCTTGTTGATGCATGATATCTATGTCTCATATCTTCTTTAGCCATTTATCTATTGATAGGCACCCAGGCTTTGATCTAAGCAAACGGGAGGAATGAAATCACCACTAACTGAGATGGCCACCCTCAGTATAATTCAGGATTCTCTATCTTCCAAATTTTACAAGTGAGCATAGTGAGATTTTGAGGGTTTAAGTAACTTGCCAGAGGTCTTCCAGATAGTAAAATGATATGGCTGGTTCTTAACTACTGTACACTATGTCCACTGAGCCAGGAATATTACTCGATGGAATCACTTCTCAACATACTTCACTAACAGCTGGCAGATGCCCGTGTTGCTTCTAGATGGCTGGCTCAGCAGTAGGGCAGAGGCAGAGAGGGAAAGTCACCCCTACATTAATATACGTGGGGCCATGTTGCTCACTGCCTGTGCCCTGCTCTCTTGGGACCCCAGCCAACATCTGGTGCTAGATCTGAGTCACACTGATGTGGAAGCTTCCAAAAATGCACCTAACATCCTTGAGAGGAGGCAAAGATAAGGAGAGACCTGTTCCCCACATGCCACCAGACGACCTGCTTTCCAGCTAGAGAATGTTAGCACCACTTTAGGATTCACTGCCAGGGCCAGTGAACAAACCCTGTGGTGCAAACCCACTGCTGGCTTTGCCCAAGAAGATGCTAAGGGCAGGAGCTGAAACATTCAGCCAGGGCCCCTAGGACAGTCATTTCTGCAGCTGTCCATGTCTGCACTGTCAGGGGAGGCGGAGTTCAGCATATTCTATAGCCTGGATTCCTTTAAAGACAACTTGGTTTTCCTCTTCCTTCTCTAACTTAATTCCTGCCCTCATTTCCTAGGCTACATTCCAGTGCTCGCTTCCGCAGCACATATACTAAGCTACATTCCAGTTCCTGGGGAGGTGGAAAAAAATTCCAAGTGGTTTCCCTGGAAGGAGGGGATCTGATTTCCATATGGTCCCATTCACTTGTCCTTCCTTGGGAATCCCTTTACAGTTTCTGGGAGTGAAAATGTTTTCCATTTTCTCTTTCTTTTCTTTCTCTTTCTCTGTAGGAGGTTATGTAATGGATGCTTTATATACCTGATGTGGAAAAGTCTCAAAAAAAAACAGTGAGGGCTGGCCGGCTGGCTAAGTTGGTTAGAACACGAGCTCTTCACAAGGTGGCTTGTTCGATTCCCGCATGGGATGGTCAGCTGCGCCCCACCTGCAACTATATGGAAAGCGGTGACTGGACTTGCTGATCTTGCTCCCTCCGCAACTAAGATTCAAGGACAACAACTTGACTTGGAGCTGATGGGTCCTGGAAAAACACAATGTTCCCCTTCCCCAATTCCCCAACACTGTTCCCTTCCCCAATTCCCCAATAAAAATCTTTAAAAAAAAAGAAAAAGAAAAAGAAAAAGAAACAGCGAATTTTTTTATCTGGTAGTAAAGGAAAAAAAAAAAAACGTCTAAAGGGGGAAGCAAAGAATACTTCAGTGGTTTCACTTGGAGCCTCATTAGGGAAAGTTTCCTTGGGGGATTTGGAATGGGAGACCTCAGAGTTTCCTGCTGACCTGGGAAGGGATCTGGGTGTCACCACCATTACTTTTCAAATAGAAAGCAAAGAGATCCAAAAGGGCACTGGTCTATGGGACACTGAGATACAAAAAGCCAGGGCGACACTGTCCAGCCTCACTGGGAATGGAAGAAAGGCAAGTTGAAACAAGTCACTGCTTTTCACCTATCCCATCAGTCAAGATGTTTTGAAATGATAAATCCAGCATCCAGCATAGGTGAGGATGTGGTAAGACTGTTGTTCCCATGGCAGGTAAGAAGCTATATTGTCACAGACTTTTGGTGGGCAATTTGTAAGGCAAGTTTTTAAAACATGCCCACCTATTGCAAATTAGTGCAGCCACCATGGAAAACAGTGTGGGGGTTCCTCAAAAAATTAAAAATAGAACTACCTTATGACCAATCAATTCCATTTCTAGGTATTTATCAAAAGAAGCTTTAGAAAAACTAATTTGAAAAGACATATGCACCCCTATGTTCATTGCAGCATTATTTACAATAGCCAAGATATGGAAGCCACCTAAGTGTCCATGAATGACAATTGGATAAAGAAGAAGTGGCATATACACAATGGAATATTACTCAGCCGTAAAAAAAAGAATGAAACCTAACCATGTCTGAGAACATGGATGGAACTAGAGGGTATTATGCTAAATGAAATAAGTCAGACTGAGACAGACAAATACCATATGATCTCACTTATATGTGGAATCTAAAGAAAAAAATAAACGAACAAACAAAACAGAAACAGACTCATGGATACAGAGAACAAACTGATGGTTTCCAGATGGGAAGGGGGTTGGGGGGCAGGGCAAAAGGGAGGAAGGGTTTGAGAAGTAGAAATTGGTAGCTGCAAAATAGTCATGGGATGTAAAGTACAGCATAGGGAATATAGTCAATAATATTGTAATAACTATGTATGGTGCCCGGTGGGTACCAGACTTCACAGAGGAATCACTTGGTAAATTATGTAAATGTCTAACGACCACGCTGTACACCTGAAACTAATATAAAATAATATTGAATGTCAACTGTAATTGGAAAAAAAAAAAAACCGCCCACCCATTGAACTTGCAATTCCTAAACTACAGGTGTACCACAAAGAAATATTCCTGGATGTCCACAAGGTTTTGGCTCAAACAATGCTTGTAGCAACTTTGCTCATTTGAGAAAAAAGTTGGAAGCAATGATAGGAAAATTGTTACTAAATCATGCATCCGCATACTGACATTAAAACGTGTGTTGTACAAGAATATTTACTGATGTAGGAAAATAGGCATCTAGCATTGTTAAATAAGAAAGCAAGAGGGTTGGCTGAGTGGCACATTGGTTAAGCGCTGGCTTGGAAAGCCGGTGGCCCCGGTTCAGGTCCCATGTATAAGGGCCAGTGACACTGCCCTCAAAAAAAAAAAGGAAACAAGATATGATAAAGGGAGATATATAAGAAATATACAAATAGATAAAACAGACAATAGCCTAGCAAAATGACCAAGAACTCAAAGTCAATATTCACATAAATTAAGCAACCTAACTTACTCTCGCAAAGCCTCCGCTTCCCGACCTATGAAATAGGAATAAAAGGCCCTTTTTCATGCCCAGTGGTCAGAAGGGTGCCCCTCAGAAGGCTTCAGGCCCGCCCTGCCCCTGGCCATAGGTTTGATCCGCACTGGGTCAGGAGCCACTTCCCCTTGGTCCCTGTTGACTCCACAGTGCCCGGGGCCAGTCTCTATCATGCAACATTAACTCAGGCAGTGCAGGTACTCTTCCCACTGGAGCACCCATGGGCAGGCCACATGCCCGTCACTGCAGAGGTGGAGATGGTAAGTGCCTGCCTGAGTCAGGAGGCCCCCACACTGCCAGCACCATCACATCCTTTGCCACAGTAGGCTTGCCTCCACAGAATGCCACTGCCCTTCATCTTCTTGTCCCACTGCCTTGATCCTCCTCGGTATTCCAGGCCCAGATCAAGCCTCACCGCCTTTGAGAAGTCTCCTGGACTGCCTTAGACTCCCGTCTCTTCCTCCACTCTATCCTTCCAGCCCTGCTGAGCTGGCTCAGCACAGCCCACCGCTACCTTAGGACACCCTTCAACTCCTCAGCCTTCATCCCAATATACTATAAACCTTGCTCCAGACTTACTAGATTGTGCCCTGTAACAAATTACTTGATCTTTCTGGGCCTCATTTTTTCATCTGTAAAATGGGGATCATCATACAGCCTTGCTGGGTGTTGTTGTAGGCATTAGAAATAGAACCTTTAAGGTAGTTACCACTCCATAGCAGTCACTCAATAAATGGGAGCTATTACGTGTCAATGCCACACATCTCTGTGTGTAATTCACTCTCCCTGTCTATGGAAGAGTGAGTAGGCTGTGAACGGAGCTCAACTGTGGGAGTAAAGTGCATGATGTTTGGCACACAACCTCTGGAAGGTTCGAGGATCCTCTGCTTCCTTTCTGGTTCGCAGCTGAGAGTAGCCGAGGGGCTTCCCGACTTGTTGCATGAGTTAACCATTTCTCTGTGGGTTTCTGTTCCCCTTTGGAAAGTGTGTTTCACATCCAATGTCACATACCCCGAATTTGAGTAAAACTCTCCAGTACTTTCCAGGTTTTGAAAAAACTGCTGTACGACAGAATTTCCCACCTTGGATGAGTCAGTGGAGGAAGTGGCATTGGCAGAGACCACCTGTATTTCGAGCACAAATAAGGATCCAGCATGTGTGTCTCTCGAAGGGCTCACCAAGAAGACCACAGCTGTGCAAACAACCATTGGAGCCACAGGGGAGGCAGTCACAGGTGGCTTCCAAGGTCAAGGCCTGAGTGACACAAGAATGTAAGTTTGAGCTAAGAGAGTGTGCTCTGAGCGTCACTTGAAGGCCTAATGATTGCCCACGCTGGGTTTTGCTATGTCTAAAATTCCCCCAGAAGGGCTGCATTCCCCCAAGCTCCTCTCCCTCTCTAAATAGGAACACACACTGGGTAGGGAATCACCCAGCTAACTGTGCTTGCTTGCACTAAGATGTTGCTGAAAAAGACCAACGACTCAATTGAAAAAATGGCCAGAAGGTATAAATAGTAGGTTCACAGAAAGAGAATATAAACAGCCCCAAAACTTATTGAGCAATGGTCAGTCACACTCATCATAAGAGAAATGCATGTTAACTCCATTGAGATGCCATTTCTCACCTATCAGGTTGGCAAAAATGCAAATGTTTGACAATACTTTGAGGTATTCCTGTTAAGACATTCACTCTCAGCTCCAAGCTCATTCTTCTCCCTTCTGCTGTGACACGAGCTGGGTGGAACCCTGCACACAGTATCTGCTTTGCCAGTGTCTCTCCCTGAGGTTCTGCCATCAGGGGGCGCTAGAGGAAGACTGCAGGTTGGAGAAGGGAGAAAGAACGTGATCCTTCCTGTTTTGCCTCCTGTCTACTTCCCGCTTATTTACTTTTCTTGAGAAGATCACCCTGGCCCTTGAGTGATAAAATTAGTAAAGTCGGTGAAAGCACAAAATGGTACCACCCTTATGCCAAGCAATTTAATAAGATCTAACTAAATTACAAATTCAATTCCCATTTGGCTGGGTCATGGATTCCTCTTCATTCTAAATGGCACATGTTCAAGAGCATCTATTGCAGCATTATTTGAAATAGCAAAAGTGTCTGCCTAGGGGAATGGCTAAGTAAACTGGTATAGCCACACCATGGATACTCTGCACAGTAAAAATGAATGAGAAAAACATATTGTCAAGTTTTTTTTTTTAAAGTACATAATGATGAATGTAGTGCTCTGCTTTTATGCAGCAAACAGGGTAAGATTAGAAAATGTGTTTATATTTGCTTACAGTTGTAGATAGAAATGCTGGGAGGGTACGCAAGAAACCTAGATGGGTAGTGGAGGGTATTGGGAGACAATTTCTGCCTGTCTTCCAAGCAGAGGCCTGACAGCGTTTGTTGTAGATTGCCTTTTCAAGGATGTTTGTGTAGAAACAGCCTTAAAAGATAGCGTCTCCCTCCAGAGCCGAAAACAAGTTTGTTTGCTCCCCCGTAAAATGAAAAAATATCTCTCCAGGGCAAATCTTAGGCAGGTTTATTCTCAGCCCAATATAAAACTGTGGGGATTCCTACGCTTGGGATTCCTCAGCTGTGAGGCAAACCCACTGTGTGTGCAGTACCCACCTGGGCCACTCCACATGGCCCACACGGAACTTGGGGGGCCACAGAGAACCACAGTGAACATCCAGCTCACACTGCCTGCTGTGCCGTGAGTAATGCAGTTCTTTGTCTCTTATTTAAGTGTCACATGTCTCCTGTCAGTATCCATGAAAAAGTGGCAATTTACTTAGCTTGTGGGTAGGGAAAAATTTTAGACCCTTCACAGTTCTTGATAGGGAAGAAGGGAATGAGATAAATGGGGATGAAATAGGATGAGACTACTTATTGTATATTTTTTCATATTACTATGTTTTTAACCACATGATTGTGTTACCTACTCAATCATAACTAACATGTAATGTGAAACCAAAATGTTACTCTTGCACGTGAGTCACAAAACTTTGGAGTTCTGGACCTGGCAAGGGGCATTAGAGAGCATCAGTTATGACCTTGGACTCTTACAGAGGAGCAGACCAAGGCCAATGACATCTAGTTACTGGATGATCCTAGATGAACCCAGACTCTCTGACCTCCAGTTCATTGCTCTTTCCAGTACCCAGGCTGAACCAGGGGAGACCATGAGATATAAGAAATAAAGATGCTGAAGAGCCGGCCGAGTGGCGTGGTGGTTAAAGCACTGGCTTTGGAAGTCAGCAGCCCCAGTTCGGTCCCACATATGAGAGCCAGTGACACTGCCCTCAAAATAAATAAATAAATAATTGAATAACAAATAAAGAAATAAAGATGTTGAAAATAGAGATGAAGACCATGATTTTGACTTCACAATTTAGCCTAGAACCAGCCCTACCTGAAATTATCCCACCAGGCTACCAAGGAACACTCAACATTTTGTTCTTACTGTAGTATCTACTGTAGAACATACTTGAATTAGACTACCTTGAATTATGTTCAGAAGAAAAAAACATTTTAAAATGTATGTTCATATTCTACTCCAACCTAGCCTCACCCATCCTATTGTATAAGCAACTATAGAGAGAAGGCTGATTCAAGGCTTCCTAACATGGCCCCAAATTCCTAATACGTCAGCAGCAATATGAAATGGGAAAAAAGAAATGTGGGATATAAGAGTATGGGTGATGGGAGTTCTTGGACAAAGATGCTCAGAGGCCGAAATTGAAGTCCATCTGTTCAAGAATTACACCTGGACCTTTAAAGGCAACATGGCTATAGAATGTGCCTAATACAGGTTTGTCAAATGAACAAGTAAGAGAAGTAAGTATGGCTATCACTCAGGTGAATTTCTAGGATCAACAGTATTGGGCTTGCTGATTCCTGAAAGAGAAGGACCACACCATTTTCCCTATTGCCATAGAGCTTGATATGGTGTGGAGAAAGGGTACAGGATGGGCCCTGAGAAGGTGCCTCTGTAATCAGACCTGTTCTACCTGATTCTATACATATAGGCATACATACATCCATTCACGCATGTATCCATCCATTCACGTATCCATCCATGCATCCATCCATCCATCCATCATTTATCTTTCCATCCTGTCTATCTAACCAATCCCTGTCTTCTACAAACTTTGAGCCTGTGTGGAGGAGAGATATGCAAAGATTACTAGAATACAGTCAGAAAAGTGCCAAAGAGTGCTGATATCTAACACAGATATGTGTGAGATAGAAGGGTAATGGATTTTTCTATTTCCCTGTCTACCTCATCAAATGATGAGCTCCTTAAAAGCAGTGAACTGACCTTTATTAGTTCTTGTATCCTTGGGACTCAGGAGGCACGTACTGAGTCAACATTTGTTCAATAAAATAATGAGTTTGTGTGTTAGACAGTACCAGTGAGAATGAATTAGATTATTCTGTGGTAACTAATAAAACCAAAATCTCAGCAGCTTAGAACAAACAACAAAAGGTTGATTTCTTGCCCATAAAACATATTCATTTGGCCAGGAGCTCTAAATTGTCATCAAGCTGGACTCAAGCTGATAAAGCAGCCATCATCTGAATAGTACCTGTCATCATGACAGAAGGAAGGGAATGGAGAATGGCAAATTGTGCCCTTCCCAGGAGTACCCACTTCACCTCTGTTCACATTTCATTGACTAAAGTCATGCACCAGGCTGCACTCCAAGGAGGAAGAGAGCAACCCGCACCCCCCATCTCCATGTGTTCAGGAGATGGGAAACACTTGTTGAATAGTGCTGATGTCTACCACCGTCTGCCCTTCTGCTCACAAAATATTTGATTAAATATTTGATTCACTCTCTTTATCTCATGAAAACTCAAGTCCCTTCTTCCCTGAGGGGGACAATTGGAAAATCCCCTACAGACCTTTGGTGGTGGTCTAGCATCTCCGGGTGATGCACAACCATCTCATCACTAGGTATGTTGGTGGCTTTTCCTGATCTGAATGCCCATAGCAAGTTATCTGCCCCACACCTCAAGGGTGCAAGGGGCACAGAAGCGGAATGGCACTCCAGTCTTGAATGGGGAACAAAGGGAGAGTGGGACAGCAGACAAGGAGTCCCACCTTGAGGGCACCTATCCTCAGATGGGATTGCTTCCTGTTCAGGCCCTGATGTTACTTTCTAGGAGAAGCTCCCATTGTCCGTTGCTCCCTGTGATCTCTGGGTCAACGTTCTGGAACATACTTTATTTTTCATTATCCCCTTTGACCAAATCAGAAGTGACCTTTGGAGACTATGTCCCCAGTGGGGGCTGAGTGGCTTTATCAGAGCCTCTGTTATCTGGTATGGTGGCGGTCACCACGGCAGAAGGAAAGCTCAAGAAAATGGAAAATCACGCACTGGCTTTTCATGTTTCTACCCAGAAGTGTCACGCGCCTCTTTGGTTCACACTATTTTGGCCAGACCGTGTCACATGGCCAAAATCTGGCTACAAGGGGCAGGAAAATGTAATCCTGCCATGGGCCTGGAAGAAGAATTGGAAATCCCGGGTGAGTGATATTCGTGTTGAGTGAGTTTCATCTGTCTGGCCTGGAAGTCAGGCCAGGCCTCCAAACAATGGCATTTGGTTTCATTTAGAGAAGGTGCGGAGAAGGGCAGCTTTGACCAAGAGGAAGTGGGAGAAGAGAAAAAAGGAAGCCTGAACGTGGGGCCCATTCCCTCAGACCACACGGCATAAAGCAGGGAAGGCTGAGATCCAGGGAGAGTGGACGGGGACCTGAGGCCCCACCGCATCCCCACCCCGCTGAGTCTATCATGAAAGATCCTGCTGGGTTGGGCTGTGGAGTTGAGTTCGGGGAAGTAAAAGGAAGTCCACCTTCTCCGTGGGAAAGTGTGGATGGTGTTCCCCAGCGGAGGAACTAAGGGAGGACTCACCGCATTGTTTTAGGTGGCATAATGGAGGCCTGTGAACCAGGAAGCTATAGATATTTAGAAACCTTTTGAGGGTGATATCACCACATCTCCCAGCCATCTCCCCCTCACCCTGCCCCCAGCACTGGAAATCAGAGAGGCACCTGTGGGGACCTAGATGGCGATTCTTATGGGCCTACTGCTATATAAGCTGGAAATTAACAGAATGGATTAAAACTCTCAACTACAGACTGTGCTTAAAGAAATCAAACACTGTCTAAAGAAATGCAGTTTATTTCTTCTGAGGTCAAAAAGTAACCTGACACAGGCTATTGGCAAGGAGAGTCTTTAGAGCTTCCTCAGGTGCAGCAATGAAGAATGAAGTGGACTTAGCAAATAAACTGGTTACATGTAAACGACCTGTCGAAAGGGCTTAAAAGCGATTTGTTCTCTTAAGTGAGTTAAACATCCCACCTCCATCCCTTTTTTTTCTTTTCTTTTCCTACATCTTTCTGCTGCCAGTGAAACAGACAAGCTCTGGCCTGGCCCCTGGCCCATTAAGGCCACATCCCTGCCTGTGGGTTCTCACCAGCAGTGGAGTTACCGTGCTAATAAGCATCATTTTCTCTATGCTGGCTTTTGTACTTTGCCCAGAACTGTCTTAAATCGTAGACTATTTCTGTAATCAGAAGCACACACAGATGTCTGAGGCTCCTGGTCTTGATTTTCAGAAAATTTCAAGCATCATGTCCATGTGGAGGAAACTCTTCTTGTGGAGAAAGCTGGCAGGGAATGAAAAAACCTTTCTGGAATGAGCAAGCAGCATTTGCAGGTGAAGGTGATGAGGGAGGAGGCTGGGGTTCCCCTGGGGTTACATTTTTGCAGCCTAAGATCCTTCTCTGAGCGCAAGGTTCAAGGAGCTGTTCTCCCAAAGATCCCAGGAAAAGCCTTGTTGTGGCAACACAAACTTGCAGCTGTCCCCACGTCTGAGCCATTTGAAGTGATTTACGTGGAGACTATTGAAAGAGGAGTCATGGAGATATTAACATATGCTGTGTTTGTCTCTTTCTGTTGCAAGTAAGATGTCTCTGGGCTCCAGCACTTCTGGGGAGGCTTGTGGTGTGGGCTGGGGGTAAAGGCTGCTTGGGGACAACCCATCTTCCCATCCTTTGCCTTCCAGAAACTGGAGAAGCTTAAGGGGATCACTCAATAGGAGAGAGGGGAAGAGGGGGACTCCATACAAGGAGCCTGTGGAGTTTCCCTAGTCATTAGGACCTGCAGTCCCCACCCCTCCCCTGAAGTGACAGGACCTCCAGGAGAATGGCCACCTGGAGAACTTGAGTGGTGCAAAGTGGGAACCATCCCACTTGCCCAGAACTAAAGGGGTTTCCAGGACAAAGGACTTTCAGTGCTAAAGCTGGCAAAGTCTTGGGCAAACCAGGATATTTTGGTCACCCTAGGTTGGACAGAGGTCCCAGCTAACCCAGGGTGAGAGCCCCTGCTCTCAGCCACGACCAAGAAGAAGAGAAAGTGACCCATCACCTACTTGATTCTTGTGCCATCCCAGGAGAAGGATCCCACCCACCCAGTGGCAATGGGGACTGAGGGGTCAAACTTAATTTAATTTAAAGCAAATAATGGGGTTTCTTCTTTGCTAAGAGTTGTCTGCCTATCTCTTTCTTTCTCTATGTCAAAGTTTCCTCCCCTCTCTCCTGCCCCACATTAGATCAAATAAGATCTGCTGATGGCTCAGTGGCCATAAGAGTGACCAAGGATATGCCTGAGCATCTGGCTTTCCTCTTAACCCCAAGACTAAAACCTGGATTTTTGTGTCAAAGAGGTGCTCCCCTCCAACCTTCCTTCCCCATTATTGACGGGAAGAGGGAGCCCTACTGGGCAGTTAGGGACTGGGGGAACTCAGCTCGCTCTCAGAAGCTGGCTGTATCTCCACCATCCCCACCACCCCACCCCCACTCAGACAGGAGGGAATTCCTTGGCAGCTCTTGTTCACTCAGATAACCGGCTGGTCCACAGAGTGTGCCAGCACTCAGAGCAGAAATCACTTCAGTGTGTGCTGTTTGTTTTCTGAGGCTTGCTCTAACACTCACAGGCTGCAGCGGGGGCACTGAGCTGTCAGAAGGCATTAAGGCACCAGCCAGGCATCCCCACGCTGTGGGGAAGCTGCTCACTCGACTCTCCTTCACAGACATTGCCAGAATCCCACTGCTTGGCCAGGCCAGGTGAGGGAGACTACCATGGGGCTCAGTCCCCCGAATGCTAGTTGGAACAATGACTGTGGATGCGTTCTGTGAGGGAGCCCTTTCAATATAAATCTTCACAGGATTTCCGATCAAGATGGTGGAGTAGGTAAACACTGTGCTTACCTCCTCTCACAACCACATCAAAATTACAACTAAGCTACAGAACAATCATCATTGAGAATTGCCTGAAGTCTGGCTGAACAGAAGTCCTATAACTAAGGACATACAGAAGAAGCCACCTCGAGACTGGTAGGATGGGTGGAGATGTGGAACCGGCTGATCCCACACCTTCCTGTGACCATTAAAAATTGGGAGGGATATCTTGGCTAGGGAGGTTCCTCTGAGCGGAGCAAGGGGTCCCAGCTCTACACCAGGCTCCCTGGTCCAGGGACTCAGTGCCAGGGAGAGAAGTCCTCATAACTTCTGGTTGTGCAAACCAGTGGAAATTGTGGCTGAGTGAGATGGAGGGAGGCTGCAATATCAGGCTGTCCTCTTATGTCCTCTTATGCAGACTTATTCACTGATGGACTCCCTCATTCTGAGCTCTAGTGCTGGGGCAGCAGCTCGAAACGCACCAGGGACATACCATGAGGAGCTGATTTGTCTGACTTCAGGGCAAGGGGTGGAGGGTCAGCTTTCTCCCAGATAGAAGTGTTGGCAGAATTCATTGTCTCTTTGTTGAGCCCTACCCCCTCCCATCATGCAGACACAGGCAGCCACTGTATCTGAGCTTCTATCAACCTGGCTAACACCATTCAATCACCTCACCCTAGTGATTCTGAGACCCCACCCCACCCAACTTGGGTGCCCACCCAAGCCACTCCCAGTGGCTTTTCCGCACAATTGGTCTGCCTTGGCTCATGTTACAGACTTTCCTAAAATCTCTCAAAGTTTCACAAAACCTAAACAAGCAGCATCTGGCTTATCATGGTGATCATTTCTTTTAGGTATATAAATGTTGAAAAGCTCTGGTGTACACCTGAAACTAATATAATATTGTATGTTAGATATATTTTAATGAAAATCTTTAAATAAATAAATAAATAAATAAATAAATATATAAATCTTCACAGATGCCATTTACTCTCCCCCAGGGCTTACAAGGTGGCACACCCCAGTGTCACCGAGGGCTACCTGCCCCTTAAGATGCAGACCTCATAGGTTGGGGCCACCTTCCATGGTATGTCCGGTGCCTACCCCAAGACTTCTGGGACTTCTCAGAGATTTGCATTTTTTCTGGCCTCCTTTGGCTCTGATTCTAGGCTTCTGCCAAATTGTCCTTTTCTCTGTATTTTGTTGCTCTTTCTATGATGCCTCTCCAGCACTGACTCAGAAGTGGGGTGACCCTTTTCTCTCTGTATACAATCAGTGCTGGAAGTTGAGCCTAGAAATTTTTCTAAAGATTCATGGGCAATAGCATGAAGCATGTATACTTACTCCAAGCTGCAAAGAAAATGAACAGTGGACTAGGAAGCTCCAAAGAAGTGCCTGGGCTATTTCCTCACTCTCAGTTTCAGGTCCATGTTGCTCCAGCTCTCTCTCCCCTAACCCCTCTGCTTTACCTCCACTGCCAACCCCTGGTCCCTTCTTCTGCAGACTGGGATGGTTCTCTATTCCTCCTCTTCCCTCAGCACCCCTGAGGGCCTCCCTCCCACCCGCCAAGTATTTTCTATATGTGTATTTTCCTAAACTAAGATTGTTCCTTTCCTAAGTGAAGCTGATGCAGATTGTTGTGAAATCATACTTTTCTTTCTCTGAAAGTACTGTTCCTTAGGGATGAGGACATTTGAAGCAGAGTGGGATCCCACTCAGATCTGACTTCAAACAAAGTTGCATTTCTTCCTGGGCTGACCAGGGGCTTGGCTAAGGCTTTGCCCTGCAGGTGTGGTCTGGAGTAGGAGGAACAGGTGGTTCTGAGAGAGGGCCTGCATGACCGAGGCCGGAAATAGAGATGCCACTGCCTAGTCATAGTTCCAGAAATAACGTCACCCAAAGTCCTTAGAGAAAAGGCAATCCTGAGACCTAGAGAGCCTATGGGAGGTGGCTGGGACAAGACCAGGCCAGGGTGTTTGGTGAGCAGCTAGCACAGGAAGCAGGGCATTGGCCCCCAAGCAACAGGATTCAGGATAGAAGGAGACAGGAAGGAGAAAGCAGGCTTGGGAGGGTTTGGTTGGAGGGTGGGGATGGGAGGTGCTAGGAGGTAGGGGGATGGGGAGGAGGCCTTAGCTCTAACACAGAGCTACTAATCCCTAGGTGCCTGGAACTGTGCTTGAAGCCTGTATAGCCATTATTGCTAATCTATGCAGCAAGCCTGAAAGGTAATTGCTTTTCCAATTAACAGGTAAGGAAACTGAGGTTCACGGTGGTTGTGTCTTACTAAGAGCCCCAGGTAATAAACAGTTAGCCAAGACTCACGTTAGGCCTGTCCGCCTCCAAGTTCTATCCCTGTTCCTCTTCTTCACATAGCCTGAGCCAAACAGTGGTGAGGAGCCTTGGACTCAGTCCTGAGCCCTTGATCCTGGGGCAGATAGAACCCAAGTCATGTTTTGGCTACTGACTCCCAGCCTGGTTAGTGGGGGGACATCTGCCACTGACCAGTTGGCTCTGGGAAAATACTCAGCTGCTGGCGTGGTGGGTAAACTGGGTCTGTCCATGCCTACCTCATGCTCTAGAACACTCTCCGCCCAGATTTCA
Organism: Aselliscus stoliczkanus; assembly: GCA_033961575.1. Classification (NCBI taxonomy): domain Eukaryota; kingdom Metazoa; phylum Chordata; class Mammalia; order Chiroptera; family Hipposideridae; genus Aselliscus; species Aselliscus stoliczkanus. The sequence continues at coordinate 63,067,711 of CM066733.1, read as the reverse complement.
ACATGGTAGGTCCCATCACATCTTTGGGACTCAGTTCAGGTGGGTCCTCCTCTTTGAAGAGGCTTCCCTGACCTCCAGACCCTTTCCACCTCCTCACCCTACTATGTTTTTTTCAAGGCACTTGTTCTCCATTCATTTATTATTTACTGTCTGCCCCCTCCCCCAGCATGATAGAGTGGGCCGTGTCTGTCCTGTCCTCCCAGAATCCTCAGTGTTAGATCACTGCTCACACACAGCAGGCACTCGCCACCCATTTGGTGAAGGACTGAATGAAGGGGACAGTCTCTGAACACCAGCCAAGGCCATGTTTGTCTATCCCAACGTCCCTCTCTCTGCAGCCACAACCACCTCAATGGTCACTTTTCCTCCCCATTTCCCTGTGAAAACTTTCCTATAGCAGACATCACATCTCAACCAGATGTCACCCAACAGGACAATGACCTACCTGGTGGCGTCCACCCTGGCTGACCAGGCTTTGTGAAGCGCTACCCAACTCTGCCCAGGAATTCCTCCCAGCCCTGCAACCCCCTCTTCTGCTTGAGGTTTCAGGGAAACAAAAATAGTTCTGCCCCATAACAACGTCAGGAACCTGGCTCCAGGTGGCTAAACCCTTGTCATGAAATGGGAGGAATGCAGGACTCAGTGTCGGTGACACCACTTGGAGGCCTGAGCATGAGGCCGAGACCTGGACTCTGAGGCACCTGGTCCTGTGTGAAACATGCTCAGCATTACTGGGCCATGATTAAATTCTTCTATCAAGCAGATTCAGCCTCTTGCTCCCTTTAACTGCCCGGGGGGAGGCCAAGGGATCAATGAGATATGAAATCGGAAGCACGTTGTGCTTCTCAGATGAAAAGTGCCACAGTCGGAGAGAGATCCACGGCCATAAATTGCTTTGTCTGGGGGATTTTTATGTGGGTGTAAAGTTTAGGGTTTGAAGAAAAAACACAGCTCGTTTCATACAGCTATTATGAGATTTTCTCTGTAAAAGCAGACGGTCTCTGCACAACTCTGAAATGTTTTGACAGCTCAGGCAAATCCTCAGGAAAACCTGAGGCCAGAGCGTGCCAATGAGATGCTTATCGCTCACGCTCCACACCCCCCTCGGTTGTCCCAGGAGCTTTCCCAACTGACTCCTAGGCAGGCCCAGCCACCACCTTGCCCGTGGGGACCAGCTGCACATGGCCCAGTTATGAATCAAGCTTGTCCTCCTGTTACAATGTGGGAAAATGGGATGATGAATTCATTTCCATCACCACACTGCCCATAAGTCATGGCTTGAAGGGCCTTTTTTTTTTTTTCCTTTTGGAGTTTCCAATGACAAAGATTTCATTATCCGAAGCAATAATTTTTAACCAGAGCAATGCGAGATTTCACTCTACCTGAATTAGGCCCATATGTGAGAGGGAAGCTGGGAGAACGTCAGTGTCTGGCGTGGCAGTGGAGGGGGCTGGGAGGCCTCCTTCTGTGTTCTCATCCCCTCCCCCTATTCTTTACTTTTTTCTCTCTGTGTGGTTATCCGCATCCTTTGTTCTCTCTCCCTCCTCTTGAGCCAACCCATCTCCTTGTGCTCTACAGCTTCCAGGATCTTCTCCCCCAGAGGGTAGGTAATCCCAAGTCCCAGGGACAGCTGCCTGGGCTGACATTCTGTCCCTTCCGCCTGCCTGTTCTCTCCCCAGCTGCAAACCCTCTTCCCCCCAAGCATCGGAGCAAAAGAGGGGCAGAGTTGCCTGTCTTAACCCTTCTCCCGAGAAGGTAAATTCTCAGCAAATGGAGCCAAAGGATTTTCTTGTAAATGGAAAAGCAATTTCAAAACCACTGCAAGAGAGAAGATACCCAGGTGGTTGGCTCATTCTAACGCTCTGAATGTGCCATCTCAGCCAGGCCCCATCTGCCTGTTCATTTTCATGCTGAGGCCTCATTTCTCCAAACCCAGAGCCTAAACTCATAGGAAGTATAAGTAAAAATCTAAAGAGGGGCATACGGGGATCTTCTACAGAAGCTCAGGAGGAGGCAGAACAGGGCCCTGGGCTCTCAGCCCTAATGGAAAACAATGTTTCTTTTGGGGTTTCTTTTGGGAGCTGACCTGGCTTGGGAGGACTGGGAGCCCTGCCAAGAAGGGCTTACCTTGGGGTAGGATTGGAGTGTATCTGGCTTCCACAACTGTCCACGTCCCTAACTCACGACATCCCCTGTTCCACCTTCCTTGCCATCTCAGCCCTGCAGGCAAATGCTTTCTTGCTAAAGATGCTGCTTCCCCCTCAGTCTAGGGCCAAGCCAGGATCAGTTCACCCATTTGACAAGCCTGAGGTGAAACTTTAGTGTCAGATTTGACGGAGCCACAGGCAACAGGTCTGAGTTTAAACAGCAACTATTATGTATGGGATACTGACCAAACATAAAAGATAAAATAAATGCATAAGATACAGCTCATTTTCCCAAAGAACAAATGCAAAGTATGTCTGATACTGGATTTCTTGAACTACTGTAATGCCAGCTGCATACAACCAACCTACATCCACACCTGGGTAGAGTGAATGAATACTAAGGAAGAGGCCCAGAGAGTTATTTCAGGAATTCAGGGGAGGGGAGAGTTACTGGAGGTTGGAGAGGTGGGGAGTCTTCATGGAAGATGTGATGCTCAGTAACTGGAGAGCAGAAGAAAGGGCCTGCTGTGGGGGCAGCAAGGGGACAGGTGTGCAGGTAGGTAGTCATGATCAAGAAGGTGACAAGCAGAGGAGCAGCATGTCATCCAGGAGGAGTGGGAGTGACATTAGTGAGGTATGTGGCCCACCAATTGAGCTTGAAAGGCCAACCTGAAGATCTGGGCCTCACAGTAATCCCCAGTCAGCCACAAAGGATGTGCCTTGAGTCCTCTGTTCCCTCAGTTTTCAGCCACCTTTATTACAGATGTTAACTCCTCCCCGGAAATGCAGTTAGTGTGCCTGGGGATAAGGAGACAGGAGGAAAAGAGAAGCTGGGAGGGGCGGTGTTTGCCTCAGGCCAGCCTCTAGTGCACTCACTGGCTAAGAGTGGCCCCATTACAGGCCAATCGCAAATTCCTGGCTTGACAACCTCACCAAACAACCTCATGTCATGAAAATGGAGGTCTGGATGAGCAGCTGGAGTATGACTGATACGTGTATGCCAGGATGCTCTAAGATTTGTAGACAGTGGAAAAGTTTTCATTAAAAATATTTTTTTTCAATTAAAAATGTTTTGAGGGTGAATTTCACATAACACAAAATCAACCATTTTAAAGTGTACAATTCAGTGGCATTTAGTACATTCATAATGTTGTGCATCTGCTGCCTCTATTTTGTTCCAAAACATTTTCACACTCCAAAACGAGACCCTATATTCACTAAGCAGTGACTCCCTATTCTCCCTTCCCCTAACCCCTGGCAACCACTGATCTGCTCAATGGATTTACCTATTCTGGATATTTCATATAAATAGAGTTGTCAACCTTAAAAATAAACTAGCCAGTTATTTTATCAGCAAAGTGGCTTTATTTGGAAATGGCAGAGAAATTGTAATTTGGGACATGTAAACTATGGCAAACCACAGGCAAGCAGAACAAAGAAAAGGAAACATTACTTTATAGAGAAAAAGGAGAGTTGTGAGGGGTTGTTATAAACTAAATGCCCATTGCAGGAAACTGGAGTTCAAAGTATAGTGGCTTCCCATTGGCTGAGTCATGGCAATTTCTCATTGGGTAGGTCTGAAAGAGAAAATCTTCCTTCTTCCTGCTGGAGTAGCAAAGTAGGCTTTTTCCCATTGGAGTCTGCAAGGTGCAATGAATGGTAGCGTGTGACAGCTTCCTCTTCAGGGCTTCCTGACCCTGTTTTCAATAAGGTTTCTTTTATTCATTTTCAGAATTATACTGTATGCGACTTTTAGTGTCTGGCTTCTTCACTTAGCATAAGTCAGTACTTCATTCCTTTTCATGACTGAATAATATTCCATTGTATGTACATACCACATTTTGTTTCTCCATTCATCTTTGATATTTTTTCCACTTTTGGCTATTGTGAATAATGCAGCTATGAACATGCATGTACAAGTATTTTTTTGAAGTCCCCGCATTCAGTTCTTATGTACCCAGGTGCAGAATTACTGGGTCATATAATAATTCTATGTTTAACTTTTTGAGGGACAGCCAAACTCTTTTCCACAGAGGCTGCAACATTTACATTCCCAGGGGAAAGGCTGTGAGAATCCTCAGACAGCAAGTGGTAAAGCCTTCATCTGGAGGTTTAGTGTAATGTGGGAGTGGCTGAGATGTGGCTCCTCCCTGGTGCTCCCAGTGCACCCAAGTTCCTTTTCCCCTAACACACAGAACAGGGTGGGCTCAGAGAAGGCCCTCAGAGTCAAAGGTACGAAGAAAGGAGGGAAGGAGGGAGGAAGGAATAGGAAGATAGTCATGATAAAGGTTCTGAGACACACAATTTTGAGACATGGCAGAGCCACACCGAAAATCAAGGCCAAGTGCCTGAGACTGGACAGGCTTCCCGACTTGAGCTCCTGCTGGAGGCAGCAGCCTGGGAGCCAGACACCTCTGCAGATCCCATTACTGGAGACTGGGCTGCAACACGCAATGATGAAAATGTAAAACATGAGGAAACATGCTGTAAATCATTTATTGGCAGCCCACTTGTCTCCCAGCCACGCCTGATCCGAGCATGATGCTGCGGCCGCTCAGGATTTCCTCAAGGCCTGGACCAGGCTTTTCCCTTGGGTGCCAAGATCCTGACCTGAGAACTGAAACAATGTGAGAAAAACACCTCGGGGCCTGACTCATCCTGTCCTAAAGCCGGGAGCATCACCCCTGAGTCTCCTCCTGGCGGGGAGCCCACCAGCTCCAGGCTTCGAGAAACCCCTTGCCCTTCCATGCCTGCACTTTCCAGGTTTTGTGAAATGACGGCACCTTGGCTTGACTAGCCTCCCAGTCTCTCCAGTGCATTCCAGATATATCTTTGATTCATAGAATTTCCCCTCAGTCCTGGCTCTCCTCACTTGGTCCCAGGGAAGAAATTGGGAAACAAAAGTGACTGGCTCAGGGAGGCCCTAAGGGCAGAATGTGTGGGGCCAGTGTCTGCAGTGAGATTCCCAAGGCCAGGTGTCCCTGTGACCCTGCCATTCTAGGCTGGGCCAGGTGGGAAACGGGCATGCCTGGGAAAGCAGGATTCCAAGTATAACTGGAAGGCTCTAAATGTTCAATCCAAAGTGTGACTCCCTGGAAGCAACTCCCAGATTAAAAGTCAAACTAAGAAAGAGAGAAAAAAAATGTCTGCTTTCTAAATGGACTCCCCTTAGGATGCCTTTGCATACACAGAGTGCCAAAAAGAAAAAAAAAAAGAATGTACACACATTTTAAGAAAGGAAAATGGTATTAAAATTATAATACTCAATATATTCCAATAACAAAAGATGAATACAAGTCACGTTTGACTTCTGCAATTACAAGGGGTGCTCAAAGTCCAGACACTTCTGATTATGGGAAACTACTGCTTGAGCAATGTTGATCGAAGTGTCCACTTGTATACATGTTTTTTGGTACCCCCGATAGTTTGTTCTAAGTGGGACCATATCTCCACACTCCTGTGCCGTTTCACATGTGTTGTCTGAAGTGCAAGTTAACGTGGATAGCTTTGCTTACTGGGTGGACTTTCTCAGTCCCTGTTTTAAGCTGTCCCCTTCAGCCCAACTTGGATTGGCCACTAAAGCAAGCCCTGAGCAGGAGAAGGGTGGGGCAGGAGGAGACAGCATGGGAGCTGGAGGCAGAGAGGCCTATGGACATTAGCTGAGCTCTGGCTAGCAGAAAGGCCAGTGATGGAGAAGAAATCCTGTACCCTCTCATCTCTGGGCCTCAGTTTCCTCCTCTCTACAGTGAGGATCTCACACTATTCTCTGAGCCTCCCGAGCTCCAGTATTCTAGACTGTGGGTCCTCATGGAGCAGCTGCATATTTATAAGCTCTGGGCAGGCCAGTCCAGCTGGAGCCAAGATGAAGCACAAGCAAGTCCCCCTCCTACCTGCGAAAGAGCAATGATGTTGTCAGGGTCCACACACTGGCTGAGCAGACCACTCAATTCCTTGTTTCATCTCTCCTCTTTGTTCCCATGGCCCATGCAAATAGCTTCTTTTTTGCATGGGAATCAAATGTCATCCTGCCATCTGACTGTCATTTAACAAAGCAGGGATCCAGAGGTGTCAAAAAGACTACTATTATCATGAAGTAAAAGATCGGTGCATCCAAAGCACTCCATACTCATTTACTAAATATATCAACTAAAATAGCTTCACATGCGGTGAAATGTTGGGGGAAACAGCTGTCTTTCCTCACGTCGTAGCAAGTTTAGCCTATAATGCTTCTTTGGTTTTACTGCATGCAGCCATGTCATCTCCCCAGATTCACACTTCTTAATCAGAGTCCTTTTGTTATTAACCCATTAGGACAGGCACACAGTAGATGCTTAATAAATGTGTGTGGATTTGTTTCTAAGACGTGTTCAGGAAAGGAAGACCAGTATTTCAATTACCTATGGCTGGAAAAAAAAACCACACACAACTTGGTGGCTTAAAACAACAACGATTTATTCTTTCTCATGAATCTGTGGGTTGACTGGGCTCAGCTGGGTGGTTTAGCTGGGCTCACTCAGCAGCTGCATTCACCTGGGAGCTTGGTTGGGGCAGGAATGTCCAAGATGGCCTCTTACCCTCCAGAGTCTCTCTCCCATGGCCTGGCATTATTCTGTGGTCCAGTCTGGATTTCCTTACAGCATGGTGGCTGGGCTGTAAAGAAGAAGGACCATTCTGAGAAGACAAGCCCATCGAGCAAGCACTTATCAAGGCTCTGCTGCATCATACTTGCTAATGTCCCATTGGCCAAAGCAAACCACATGGACAACGCAGAATCAATGTGGGTGAGACTGCACAAAAGTGTGAATTCTGTTATAGGAGATGTAGTCCATTCAAGGCCACCAATGCAATAATCTACTAAGTCTGCTGAATCCCCGTGGTGGAGACAGAGCCATGATACCCTGAGCCATCCTCTATTCTTCCAGGGAGCTGGGAAACAAGGCAAGTTTCTCAGCAGACAGAGATATTTCCTAGAGGGGGGTATGAAGACACTCTTGAGGTAGGGGGAAGGTTCCTTAAGTCCCATCATCATCATGTTTGAATGAAGCAAAAAGCATGCTAAGATTTCTCTTCAGATCTTGGAGGATGAGCAGGGCCTGTGACTTACATTCCTTCCTTCCTTCCTTGTTTCCTTCCTCCCTCCCCCTCCCTCCTTCCTCCCTTCCTTCCCTGAACACAGTGCCTGAACACTGCCATTATGGGATCAAGGTGTATCATGGCAAATCTTGCTACCAACAGTAGCACATGCATGTCTTCCTGCATCCTTGTGGGCCATGGGGACTGACCTTTTTCTCACTGGGGAGCAATAGTGTCATGCAGTGGTTCAGAGCTTGGACCCTGCTGGCTTGGCTTCAGGTTCCAGCTCTGCCACCAACCAACTCTGTGAACTTGGTGACCTGCCCGACCTTCCTGAGCCATGGTTCCCTCATCTGAATTCTTTTGAGAGTTTAATTCCTTAATCCCTCTAAAGCACTCAGAACAATGCCTGGCATGAAATAAGCACCAGACAAGCATTTGCTAATATATTCATGATGAATCCTTACAGAAAGAACTTTTTTTCAAGTTACAAAAATGATATATACTCAACGTAAAAAGAAACAACCAACCTTGCAGTATCTGCAAAAGTGAAAAAGAGAGAATTCACCCCCACAATCCCACCCTCCAAAGATAAGCCTACCAACTACATGGCAAATGCATTGAAATATGTACACATGTCCAGTTTTCCTTCACGAGAACATTATCTCAAGCTACTCATACGGTTCACAGCCTATTCATTAAAACTTAACATTATGTCAAAAACGTTGGCCATAAATAATATTCTACAGTTTGATCTTACTGGCTGCATGTATTTCATTGTTTGACCAATCCCTGCATGTAAAACATTTAAATATAAATCATGCGGGGATGACCAGTTAGCTCAGTTGGTTAGAATGTGGTGCTGATAGCACCAAGTTTGCAAGTTCAATCCCCACATGGGCCACTGTGAGCTGTGCCCTCCTTAAAAGAGTCAACTATGCCATTGTAGCATGAAAGCAATGTGTAACCAAGGACCATGGCTGTTTCCCCAAATAAATAAATAAATAAATAATACACAAACAAGCATCATGCTGTGATGCATATCCTCATACCTGCCCCTGATTATGTCCTCAGAATAAATTCCCGGAAGAGGAAATGCTAGGTTCAAAAGATATGTCCCACTTTAGGGTTGGTTGATTCAGACACTGCTGGACTGGCCTGGAAAGAATGAGTGTCCCCAGAAGGCACAGCAACAAAGGAACACATGCATGTCTTCCACGTCCTTATCGGCCATGGGTTTGCCTTTTTCTCACTGGACAACAATAGTCAGTCTTAAGAGCCATGATACCCTGAGCAGGGACATTCTGCTATGGTGTGGCCTCCCTTTGGCATCAAGCAAAGCCAGAGCCACCTCCAGACCCCCGGGAGCCTTCTGCCTGCCCGTAACCACTGACATGCTGCCTGTCACCACCCAACCCTCCCGTACCCCTCTCTCTATGCATGGGATTTCCCTGGCTTTAATATCTACTCTCCAGCAGGTGACCCCAAATCCACAGGCCCTGCTCTGATGCCCATCTCTGGCCTGGACCTATATGTCTGCCTAACTATATGTGCTCCTTGGGCTCAGCTGGCCTAAACCAGCCTCCTTGCTTTTCCCATAACCTGCTCCTTTTTGAGCTGTTTGAGCAGCTGCACAGAATTCAGGAGCCAGGCAGGCTGGGTTTGCCTCCTGGCTCTGCCATTTTCCAGCCACTTGTGGACAAGTAAGTGACTTGCAGTTTTTTCTCAGCTGCAGAATAAGGATTGTAATCTCAGCCTCTCGGAACTGTGGGGATTCAGTGTGGTCATTCCTGATCCTAGCACAGAATAAATGCTTCATAAATGGTAACAAGAGCAATGTTTATTATTATTTTTATTGTTTCCACCCAGTGCTCCAATTGGAAACCTCCTAGTTATTCTCCCTCCTCCCAGGCTCCCTGCTCCTTCACAAACCCAGGAAGTAAACCTCAGAAGAGACCCCGAAAGCCCCCTTGCTGCCCTGCTCTGTGCACACACACATCGAGTGGACTCCCTGCATCCCCTCTCAGCACACAGCACACGCCTGGATTGCTGCTTGAGTGAAAACTACACTGGTCCCTGCTCTCATGAGCTGTGTGACCCAGTAGGTCACTTCCTCTGCTGTCTCCCTCTGGACCCTGCTTCCTCATCTGTAAAGTCATTCCAAGAGTCCTCACAGTAGGGAAACGTTGTGATTCCCTCATCTCATCACTGGTTCCCTGCCCCAGGGAACTCGGGAGCCTGGCCATGTCACTCAGGCAGGCAGACTCTGAGCGGGACGGGAATGAAATGACAGCTGCTGTGATCACTCAGCTTTTTATCTCCTAAACTATCAAACCCTCCTCAAGATTTCTGGACTACTGTCCCTTGGCTGGCTCAGAAATTTATTAGCTCTCCCAATATTTTCTTTCGTAGATCTGTAAAGCAAGCTCAAACTCGGCAAGCACTGCCCATGCAAAGACTTTAAACCACATGTTTATTTTCCTAAGCTATAAAAAGTTTATAGGGGGAGCTGGACTCCTTGTCCAACACCATGCTCAGAATTGCTACTGCATTCCACAGGAAGACAGAGGGTTCTGTGTCAGCCCACGGATGGGGAGTGGGCAGGCAATAGGTACAGTAAGGCTGTCTAGCTCCCAGTGGAAAGGGCACAGGCCATGGGACAGGATGAGGGAATTGCAAACCCATAGGGTAGAGGGCGTGGTGGGGATGAAGGATGAGGGGCAGGATGGAGTGTGGCAGCAGCATACAGCAAAGCAACTCGGCCAGAAAGCAGAAGGCAAGGTGTACCCCAGTATTCTGCTCTTCAGGTCTCTCTCCTGTTGAAGCAGCTTTGAGGACACCGAGTCAGCAGAAACTCTGGGGCCGGCCTTGGTGGAAGCACACCTCTGACCCATTCCCTTATTCTAGTATGTGGAGTCGTAGATGCTTGACTCTGGAATAAACTACCCAGAATGGACACATTTGCTTAGTTGTTCTCTAGTTTTGTACTGCCTTCTGCCATCTATTTACCCATTTCCAAGGAGCCCAGTGCTTCATGAGAATCAGATGCCCACAGTGTCATTTAGACTCAGGCACCAGGACTTCTGAGACACGGAGTGTTTACCCACCAGCTTGGCATTTCTGGGATACCTGATAAGGACTGAGCCCTTGAGAAGAGACAACTCCTAGTTGGAATGCGGGTCCAGGTTTTCCCACTGAGCTGGTGCCCAGAGCGTTAAGTGGACATCTTAAGTGGCTCTTGGACCCCGGCATCTACACGCCTCCTGCCAAGACCTGTAAGACTTGCTGCCTCCAGGCCTTAACCCTCCAGGCTCCCTGCTCTGCCCTGTCCTGGACCTCACTGGGGTCACATTACAGGAGGAAGGAAGCAGGAAGTGTGTGCAGACTCTCAGTCCTCACTCCCACTGCATGGATTTCAGCACTGGATGGGGGCAGGGGCAAGACTGTGTGACCTTCCGAGTCTCTTCCAACCCTCAACTCCTGTGATTCTTAGGAAAAGATAGAAAGTTCCATTCGTGCAGGGCAGGGGTTCTCAACCTTCTCAAACGCAATGTCTCTTCTCTACTACAAATATTTCATAATGCTCCTTTACTGTCCTGAAATGAAAGGTAACATGTATCTACACACAGTTTTAAAAGGTCAATACCTTTATTCTAATAGAAAAAAAGTAATGTATGATAAGTTAGTATGTTGCCATATGCAAATGCCTGGGCACGGCTACTCTGGAAGCCCTGATGAAATACAGCCTCACCTGTAAATGGACCACCCCACCCCCACCCCCGTGCTGGCTGCATCACTAATGCCCAGAGATGATGGTGGGTCACAGTGGGGGGATTCAACAACTACCAGGGGCATTTCTAGTGGGGACAAATTTTAACTAAATTGTGCCCATTGTTCAAGTACAATCTTATCTTAATTTATGTACCGGTTGCATTCCTGGGAAAATTCACTGGATTCTAAAACAATGCAAAAAAATCACTTTATTGGGTTCCGATAGCAGATGATAAAAGCAGGCTTTATACCTCCAGGAATGACCATCCAAGCTGGACACCTTGTGCAGGCCGCACAATTCATTTTATAGGACAGTCTCAGGAATGACGAGTTGTCAGGCATCTTTTGGCCCACCTACTAAATGTCATCTGAGGCCCCAGGCTGGTGGCACCACCCTGTTCAGAATGACTGAACTGGAGTCTCGTCTTTGCCCGGGAACTTTGGGAAGCAAGAAGTGAGGACACTGAGCATCACAGAGTTAAGGACCTACAGGGTTTGCCAGGACATCACCCTGGATGCTGAAGCAGACATGGTAGTACCTGCGTGGGGCCTCCGACAACTTCCCCCAACCGGGCCCTCACCCCACCCCAGCTTTGTCTCTCACCTGGTCCTCAAACTCTCCCCAAGCCCCAACATCTCAGGTCTCATTTAGCTTTAGACCCATTTATAAACCAGGCTGGTGGCCCTAAAGGCCCAGGAGTGGCCTTTTCTTGTATGGGATGCTTTCAGAAGAACCTGACACTCACACTTTTGGACCAGACACTGTCCATGTGTGATATTTGCAATGGTTGTTCTTTTGAGCCCTACCCAATCTAACCACTGGGACTCTTATAGTTAGGAAACTGAACAGAAAACAAACAAAAAAATTCCTGTGAGCTGGTCAAGTTGCTTAACCATTCTGTGCCTCAGTTTTCTCATCAGTCAATGGAAATAATATTATAGGGATAATATTATAATAACTTCATAAGATTGGTGTGAGAATTAAATGAAATAATATCGATGTAAGGGCTTTTCAAAGTTGAAAGTACAAATATAGGGAGTTACTACTCTTTAATTTTGCAGTTTAATAACTCCAGTTCACTGAGCCTGAGAAACACCCAACATGTGCTGACCACAGCCCATCCTTTGGCCTCAGAGGAAGAGGCCTAAAGAGCCGAGCCCCCCACCGCCTGGACTGGCCTGCTTTAGGCTCTACACAGAGGCTGGCATGCAGGGGATGTTCCCCACACATGGGATCCTGCTGGGTTGCCAACAGAAGGCCCAGGGCAGCCGGTGAGGCCACTGTGGGGGTGCTGGCTGTTCTGGAGCACAAACGGCTCCCCAGAGGTGGCGTGTCTAGTCCTCTGTCTGCCCCAAAGCACAGAGCTTCACCTGGAGAATTCTAGACAGTTGCCATGACTGAGGGACACAGCTGACTGCAAAGTGGTGATCCCAGGGGATGCTGCCGGCTGATCAGGAAGCTATTCCCAGTTGCTTAAGATGGCTCAGCCCTTTCCAGAGGGCAGGGCCAGGCTTGGGACCTTCAGGGTACAGTTACCAGAGGAGTCTGCCCCAATCCAGGGGAGATGTCTAGAGCTGACAGTGTGACAGGGACAGAGAAACGAGACTGAAGAGGCAACCTGGGACTAGATAATGCTGCGGGGCTCGAGAGCCCTAAGGAGAAAAAGAGGGGAGGCCCGGCTATTTAATTTGCTCTTCCGTCCTCCTGTGTTGCTCCCCAGCTCCTCTCCCCAGGCATGTTGCTGGCTCAAGACCCGCTCAGGCTGCTGGTTTCCCTTCCTCTCACCCCTGCCGGCTCCCTGATCCTGACCATCCTCCTGTGGCCTGGCCAAAGGTCAACCCCTCCTGCCTCTCCTGGGCCCCTGACCACTCTGCTGTCTGCCTCTTGCAGTCAGCGCCGGCAAGCAGCCAGGAGAATTGCCAGTGGTGTGGGAATGGCTGCCTGTGCGCCACCTGCGTCCCTTGTGCTTGCATGCCAGGCAGGAACAAGCAAACCACTCCATGCCTGCACACTGCTTTAGGCTTGTCTGGAGGCTGCTTCTCTGGCCTCGGTTGGGAGTGTGATGGCCTCATTAACATGGCTGACGGGTTTACAGCCACGTGTCCTGATAAAAGCCACAAGCTTGCGGGCCTCGCCAGGGAGCCTGTGGGGTGGCCCAGCCTCAGCTCTGTGACCTTTCCACTAGTTCTGCTGCGACTGCTCTCAGCCTGTTCAGGTTTGTGGTCACATTGAAAGCATTCAAGAGGAGGCAGCCAGAAAGAAAACTGAGGACCCCCAAGTGCAGACAGAGAGGGGGGAAAGCGCAATTCCGACTCCTTCCCCAAACCTCTGTCCTAGAGCTGTCCTTCAGACTGGGATGGGATGGAGGAGGTGAGATGGAAATTGGTAGCCAGGCCATGAAATCCCTAAGAGAGTGGGTCCACAGACAGAAAGGTGCTTGATTTTGCTTTTTTTGAATCTCGATTGTATTGAGCCCCATCTAGGAACCAGGTGTTTTACATTTTGAGGAGGTAGATACTGCTGTCTCTCTTTACAGATGGGGGAACCCTGGGTGGGTGAGTAACCTGCCCAAAGTCACACAGTAACTGGCAGACCTCAGATTTGAACCTATTTATCTCCTGCGAAAACATTAGCCCTTTCAGCCACTCTGTTCAGCCTCCCTAACTTAAAGGGCCATGAGCTAAAGAGGGACCTGAGGACATTTTCCACAGCTGTATGTGGTTGGCATGATGAGGGTGGGGCATGGTCACTTTTGGTTACACATCTCAAAATTTCAAGGGACACGTCTATCTCTAACACGAGGAAGAGATGGTGAACCTCCCAAATTCTGGACACATATCCACTCCAGCAGCCACAGCCACAAAATGCATCTAACATTTCATGTTTTATCTCAAAAATTCCTCTAAAGTGTGCTTTCTACCCCATAAGATATCCAGAGTTTTTTTCAAATAAAAATGTTTGAAAGGTGTAACACTTGAATAAAATTGATTTTCCAGGAGCCATTTTCATTCATCCAGGAACCCGTGCTGTGTCCTCAGGCAGATTTTTCATAGTAGCCATCCTCATGGGTATGCGGTGTGAGCCATCCTCATGGGTATGCGAAACAGTTTTATATGTGCTTCGTTATGAAGGCCTTAAATAGCAAGCTTCAGTCATAGGTCTAATGACCACCATCATACTGGAGTAGCAGTGGGCATAAATAGTATGTTCCGATGTACACAGCTGTAGTATCAAAGTATCTGTGATTTCTGCTGATGGTAAAGACTGCACCCTAAAGGGTGGGGGTAGGAGAAACAGGTGAAGATGGTCAAAAAGTACAAACTTCCAGTGATAAGATTAATAAGTCCTGGAGGTGTTATGCACAGCCTGGTGACTATACTAATACTATACTGTAAATCTGAAAGTTGCTAAAAGAGTAGCTCTTAAAAGTTCTCAATGCAAGAAAAGAATTTTTACTATGGTCATGGCTGTTACCTAGACTTATTGTGGAGATCACTTTGCAATATGTACGAACATCGAATCATCATGTTGTACACCTGAAGATAATACAATGTCAATGTCAATTATAGCTCAATTTTTAAAAAGGGAACGCTCAATGTCAATTTGAGGTGAGTAAAAATAAAAATGCACTTTTCTTTTCACCCAATTTCATGGATCCCTTTAAAGCTTACCCCCAGATTAAGAAAAGTTGTGCGAGAGAGATATCCCTGGGGGAGAATCCTAGAAACCTGACAGGTTGAAGCTAAAGGAAAAGGTCTCACAGATTTGTACGCCCATCTTCCAACTGTCATGGTGACATGGCAGAATGACCCGGTGGGTAAACGTCTTCCCCTTTACCCATGATCATTGGATGAACTCAAGCTATGATGAGAGTCACTGAACAGGGTTTGCAAACCCACCATGCCCTTCCACTCTGCCCTCCATAGTCCCTTGCTACCCATCCCCACCACTCTGAGACTTGACCTCCAAGTACTCCAAAAAACACCACCCTCCAGGCCACATGGTCCCTTCTGGGAACCCCTTGCTGCAGAGGAGGCGAAGGGCTGCTCTGTCCAAAGGGTCACTCCACCGTGAGAAATGAGGCTGAGACCAGGAAGGGACTTTCAAAGCCCCAGGAGTCAACCACCCAACCCTCCCAACCACATCTTGAAGCATTTTTACTATCAAGAAGGATCTGCATGCAAATTTCACAATCTGTCTGCCGGTTCTCTTTGCAAAAAGTGTTAGAACCATGGCATGAAAGGAAATCCAGAGAGACAGGGTAATGGGTGTGGATGACTGCTAATGGGACCCCAAGTCTCTGGGCTGTCAGCCCTGTCTCCCTTAAGCACACGTTTGGAGTTCAAGTTCAGCAAGGTAGAGGTGTGTTCTGATTTGTTGATTTTGGAGGAAAAAAAAACAAAAAGGAAAGAACAGGAAAAACCTCAATCAGTCATCTTTTGGAGGCTTTGTTTAAAAAAAAAAAAATCAATATTTTAACCATTCATGTATTCAGTGAGGGCTTATTTTCAAACACTAGGTTGTGGGAATGTTATGAACAATTTTCCTCATATGCTAAAAATTAGTTCTTTGTGTTCTGAAACACACAATATGTATTTGAAAAGAAAGAGTGGCACTGCTTGTGAACAGGAGGATATTTCTTTTCAACTTCTGTTACCGGCTTTTTTTTTTTCCACAACAATTTTTTTCTTCCTTAAGATGGAAAATTAAACTAAACATTATAATAGTAATATACCTGGGATATCTGACTTTACAGTTTGGGAGTGAAAATATAACCCCCCTCCCAATATTGTGTCAAAGGGCAGTGCTTGAGGCTCCAGTATGTTGCGTCTCTTTCTCTCCCCCACAACCCCTCCTTAAGCTCCTTTCCCTTAACCTCCCCTTCCTAAAGGAAACTCCAGTATGTTGGTCTGGCTATTCTCAGTGAAACCTAGTTATGCGGGGAGTTCGAGTCCCTCTGCCTGTGGCTACTGCCTCAGTACAGGAAGCACTATGGCTTTTCCTGTGTGTCCTGATCTCTGATCACTGCCACTCCACCAGTTTTATTTCAGGAGGTTATTTCAAGCCCCTGGGTTATAGCCTGGGCTTTTGCGTCATCCTGATTAATGTGCACAATTTGAAACCTCTACGAGGAGAGACTGAGGGTTCATTCTAATTTCTCCCAGAAGGCCCTAGTCCCTTATGCAAATTTGCTCACAGCTTCCCAATAAGTTTCAAGCCAATCATATGCAAGCTGCCAGAGTAATCTGTTGGCTACAGATGGAGTATCCGTTATTTTGGTAGGTAACAAGCTACCCCATAAGTTAGTGATTTAAAACCAGAGCCATGTATCCGCTCATGATTCTACAGCCTGGAGGCTGCATTGAGTTTACTCACACACCTGGTGCTTCAGCTGCTGTGGCCGAAACAGCTCAGAGCTGAGGGAACCTTTCTCTCTGTAGGGTAATCTGACTTCCATGGAGTAGCTCCAAGTTTTGGGGTAGCAGAAGCTGCCAGGCCCCTTAAAGCCTAGGCTTGGAAGTCCCAGAATGTCATCCACAGGTCAGCCCAGGTTCAAGGGGAAGAGGAATACACTCTATATTTCCATACCCATAAAGGATGGGAAGAATTGTTAATTGGTTGTATTTGCTGGAAGTCTACCCCAGTTAGAATAAGTCTTACCCCTGGACTATTCTCCAGAAATGACTGCTGTACTCCAAACTGGCAGTTTCCATGAAGGTGTGAGAAGAGGCATGGAGAGCTTGCTACCAGGGAACGGGGGTGGGGTGTGGGGGGGGTGGGGGGGTGGTAGTGGAGGACACCGCTGCTGCTCCGAAAGGCAGGATCTCTGGAACCTTCCTCCAGGAAGCGCTCTGGCCCCTCTCTCACCAAGCTAGCTCAGGGACTGCCTTTAGAAAGCCTCAGCAAAACCAAAACTGAAAACAAGAAAACCCCCCCACAGGCTGTGGAAACCATTTCAGGCAGTGTGAATTATTGTCAACATTATAAGTAGCTAATATTAATAGAAATATGATTTTGGTTAGTAGGTAATTCAGCCTGATCAAAGGCCGTAGTGGGCCGTAGATCCCCCAACTGCTTTCAAATAAGGGCTGCAATGAAACGAGGAACACCGGCGAGCAGATTATGTGGCAAACTGATTTTTGGCAAATCAGTCTGTTATCTGCAGAGCACTTAGAGTTTACAGTGTGCTTTCTCATTACTTAATTAATATAGTCAATTTGAATCCATCTCATAAACTGACAGCTCAGACTCTTAAGTTCACGATATTTTCATTTACCCACAGCCATTATTTATCTTCAGACAAGCAGGGAAGTCCTCAGTAGGAAATTGGGCTCGTCTGGGTGAGTCTGTGAAGCTCATTGGCAGAGTCACCAGAAGCACATGTGACCAAAGAAACAAGGAACTCCTGGAAGAACACAGCCCAAGAGACAGGACAGCCACAAGGGATCCACTTAACCAAGACACACATCAGGGTCAGAGGGAAGCCACGACTCTGAAGAGGTTTGAACTTGAAAACTGGGACTCTAGTTTGTCATCTCTAAAATGCACAGGGATTCATTTCTGAGACCTAAGAAGATAGAAGGTTGAGGGCAAACAGATGTTTCCTAAGAAAATGTGGAACGGCACAGAGGTGGGGGAGCCTTTGACGGTCCCAAACAAGTGGGGTGCTGCTTCTCCACAGGCTGTGCCTATGGGGATGACCCCCAGAAATACTCGGGGTGGGGGGATGAAAGCCAGTCAGATGTGGGTTTTTTTGTTGTTAATAGGCTTAGGGCCTAGGGAAACTGGGATCCCAAGGGAAAATAATTAGCCCTAGAAAAGCAGTGTACATACAATCATAGCACATTCATTTGCTAGTCATTTTTCTGTGTTATGGACCTAAGTCTCTCTTCAGGTTTTGAGATACCTAAAAGGAAAGTGAGAAAACACACTCTTCACATGAGTGATGGATCACCGTGGATATATCAGTGAACTACAGAATCCCATTAAGACACGTAGCTGCCCTCCTGAGGACAGGGAAATTCTGGAAGTTAGAGCAGGACACCAGACACCAGAAGTCCTGCTGGTATTTCTTGTGCCCTCATGTGCTGTCAGGTGATTTAGAAATTTATTTCACCTCTTTGGTTCAAAGCAGTTGGTAAAATGCATCTAAAAGCAATTTTTTTTCTGCGATGACTCCAGTATTTCCTACAAATGTCGTGGTCCTCAAAAAGTGTGAGGCCGGAAGTTAAAATACATCGATGGACATGAACTTAGTTCAAATATCTGGTGAACTTTCAGGCTAAGGCCTACTTCTACTGCAGGCTTTTCCAAGTGCCTGTGGGGCTTGGGGTCAAGCTGTTATGCTGCTTATTAGGAAAAATAAAAAACAAAAATAACTATCTCCGCCATGGTCCTGCAAGGCAAGGTGCATGGTCCTGAGGTCTCTCAAATGGTCATGGTCATGTTTTAAGATGCTTGTGAGCCACTCTTTTCAAGTAAGTTTTTTTGGGGGTGTTTTTTTTGAGGGCAGTGTCACTGGCCCTCATATGTGGGATCCGAACCGGGGCTGGCGTCCCAAGCCAGCGCTTAACCACCACACCACTCGGCCGGCCCTCAAGTAAGGTTTTGATGCATTGCCTACGGCCCAGCACCTTGCAGGATGTGCAGATGAGCTGACCTCTAGGATATCACAGTCCTCTCTTCTTGCGCATGTCCCAGAGAGCAAAAGAGAAAGAGAATCAAAATCCCCTGGTCACACTCAGAGCTGAGCCACACTGTGCACCTCCCAGCAGCCCAAGCTGCTCTCTTCAGCAAAAAGCCCAACGAAACCCAAATGCTGCTTTTCAAAGTTTGTTGCTAACCAAGCCAAAGATTTTCCAAAAGTCCAGCAAACCGGTTTGAAAAGAATAATTGGACCTGATTTTTAAAAAATAATATTTAAAAATGAATATAAAAGCCTGAACTGGAACAAAAACAAAGCATGAATGTCCTTTCTAAATTGGGCAGCTATTTTACATGGTTTAGGTGTCTGGTAAATATAAGATCGTACTCTTTTAGGCTGTCGAATTCAGCCAGAGAAAGCCTGTTTCTTAGAATCATAGCTATCTTCCAGGCAGTTATGTGCCCTCTCATGCCTTTGTTCGTTTAATTCTCCCAATACCTGTGAAACAGATTCCACTTTTGCACAGGGCGGTGAGGAATTTGCTTTTGACTAGCTGAGCCTGCTGGGATTGGATGACTTCACTGTCCCTCCTCCCTTTGCGACAGGGCCAACCATGAAACCGTACAAGTGGGACCATCATACAGCAAGAGGCTCTTTAGTGGAAACATTGGCACGGAGGAAGCTTTCATCATATGTGGAATAAGAAATGATATTTTTATTACTCAGTCATTGATGTGGGTTTTTAAATTAGGCAGCTCAGGAAATAGCACCTTATAATTTTGTGGTACATGTTTAAACAGATTTGGCACCTTGAAAGACCCCTACGCTCCCATGAGCAAGGCCACAGGCCCCACTTGGGAGCTTCTGGGAATCGCCAGGACATCCTGCCCCACCTGCCTCTATCCTGCTCCCTCTCCTACTGCCTCTGGCTGCCCATTGCCTCCCCCCATCCTGCCTCTCAGTAAGGAAGCTTGAAGGGGATTATGTTTGGTTTTGCCTTGGGCAATGCCATTCAGAACTTCCCCCTATTCCATCCAGCAGTCTATGGGTCATACCTGGGTCCCAGGAGCCCCTTTCCCCCACCCCCACCCCCACCCCCACCCCCCGCAGGGGACACTTCAGGGGAGGTGCCTAAACCCTTCTTCAGGTGAAGCTTCCGGTAGCAACTATCCCTGAGGAGCTCAAAGCATGTCCCAAACTCTGTTGACTCCAAGGCCACCCCAATGGGTGGTGGGTCACAGCTGTGCTTTATTCACCTTGGGGAAGGAGACGGGATTCCTTCATGCGACAGATGGAGGAGAATGAGCCGAGCTCTTCCTGGGCTCACAGAAGCCCAGCACCTCCAGAAACACCTGGGTGAGGAGGATGAAGTCCTGCACTCCTACTAGCAGGGAGTCAAAGCCACCAAAAGTTGGAGTTTAATATTGGTGGGGCTTTGTTTGCACCCTGTATTTATGAGTGTGGGCTAAACTGTTATAACAAACAGACCCACACTGTACTGTCTCAATGAAATACAAGTTTATTTCTTGCTCACATCAATAGTTCTGGACAGCTGTTCAGAAAGGCGGGGTGATTCTCCTCTATGCTCTTCAGGGACCCAGGCCCCTTCTATCTCGTGACTCTGTCATCCTCTAGGGCATTGTGCATCCAGTTTGTGGAAGAAGAAAACAGGTGGATTGTACATGGGAGACTTTTTGACAAGACCTGGAAGCAAGATTCTCATTTCCTCTCATATTCCATTGGCTAGAACAACCATGTGACACATCTTCCCAGCAGGGAAGGTGGAAAATGGATCTAGCGGTGTGCCCAGGAAGAAGGGAAAAAGGATTTTGCTGAGCACCTATCACACACCTATAGATTGGTGAGATCTCCTGCAAGCATTTGCAAGTTTACTTTATAAAGAATCTAAGGGAAAACAAAAGGAGATGAAGAGAGAGAGATTTAAAAATGACCACAATGAACTAAATAAATGCGAGGCTGCAGGTTAAAATAACTAGCCCGATTTAAATAATCCATGTAATCTATCCTGAGAAAGTTCTCCTAAATCTTTCATGCAAACATTGTTAATCATGCTTTATGTGTAACAATTGACTATTAAATTCCCATTCATAGGGGAAAGATAAATTGAATCTTGGGTATATTCATCCCTTTAATAATGATATTTTTGGCGAGTAGGTAATAACCTAAAAAATACTTCAGTTCAATAGAAAAAGCAGAACAGAAAGTTGTATATACAGTATAATGGCTGCTGTGTAACACTAGAAACAAAACAAAATACCAAACACTTGCACAGGGAAAAGGCAGGAATAAATGCATAAGAACACTAGCAAAGTTCTCTTTGGAGAAGGGAACTCTAGGGGATTTGTTCCCCCTAGATCTTAATATTTTGTAATGTTTAAAAGTTTCCAAGGCAACATGTATTGTTTTGTAATGGAGAGAGGTTATAGAAGAGAATCAAAACCTTGTCTAAGAGCCCACCCCGCCCCATCTGTCCTAAATCAGACCTTCCTCCCGCATTCGCTGTCTTCCCTTCATGCTCCCCAGGGTTGATCTCTCCTGTCTCCCCAAGTGCAATAGGATATTCATGTTTACCAGTTCCCTTACCACTGACCCAGCAGATGTCATCTTCCACTGTCAGGAAAGAGCAGGGAGGCCCTTACTCACAGAAACACCTTGGCAGGGTTTCCTGGGCTGGGAGGGTCCAGGGTTACAGTTTTGTTTGTTTGGGGTTTTTTTCATTGTGAGGATTTGTTTATGAGCTCTGGTGCTGCTCCTATCAACCTCTCTCCATCAGTGCAGTCTTTGCCAGGGTCAGGTGTTAATATATGTGTTATATATTAATGTATGTGCACACAATATATAACACATATTAATGTATGTGTGCACGTACGCAAACTTACATCCTTGTGCTAACAAGTGTGAAAGACTGAAAAGAAATTACGATCTGCATCCAGAAATCTTTTCTATTTTCCACCACAGTCAGTGGCTGATGTATATTAAAGTCTTGGTGCTTTGGGTCATCATTATTATCTATGAACAAATAGAAGACATTTAAGCTGAGACTCAAAGTAGGAGGAGAAGACCGATGATGTGTGTCTGTGAAGGGTTTGAGATGCACGTGCATGTCTGGGAGAAGTGGGGGAATAGCTGGATCCCAGGGAAGACAGGGTGGCATGTAGAGGGGGTTGAAGGAAGCAGGGGTTGGATCATGAGGTCTTAGAGGTCACTGTGAGAAGACTGGATTTAATTCCAACTACAACAGAAAACCCACTAAGAGGTTTCATGCAGAGAAATACATAAAATGCATCATGATCTGAATTATATTTTAAGAAGAGAAACAGCTCCTAGGGCAGCCATTTTGGAGGATGGATTGGCAGAAGCATAAAAAGAGCATGAGTGGAAATTGTGGAGGCCATTTTGGAGGTAATTGAGGTTGTCTAGGCAGAAGATGCTGGTGGCCTGGAGGGGGACAGTAACATGGTATGAATTCAAAAATATCTTGGGACTGGATCTGAGAGAACAATCAAAGAAGAATCTGAGATCAAGGAAGAATCTGAGATTTCCAGCTTGTGTCGATGCCATTGTCACTGGCTGAAGTAAGAATATCCAGACGGTAGCAGAAACAGAGTCCCCTTTTAGATGTGAGTGTGAACAAATACGTTAATTAAGGCTTTGGAGTTTCTAGGAAGGATCCCAGTTGAGCCTGTGATCGAGTGTCTAAAATTTTCAGGAGAACATTCGATTCAGGACAGACTCTGAGTGAATTCCAATCACTTTTTATTTTGTGTCAAGTATCATGTCCCAAAGCGGAAAACAGGCCCCTCCTTTGAACAATGACCATAGCTGTATAGTAGTGGCAATCACAGACTCGGGTCAGTTTTGGAGAGACTAACATTGCAGGCAGACTGGAGAGCCAGTCCCAGCAACTTCTCTTGAGAATTCTGCCAAGCCACCCTGAGGAGGTGTGACTAACATGGCCTGTGTGTAGGAAGGGCAAGACCGGCCCAGGAGCCACTGCTGGGACAAGTCATCACCTCCAACTCCATTCCCATTTTTGAGCTCAGCAAAACTCCAAATGCATTTGGGCCCCAAACTCCCTTTCTTCTGCATGGAAGTCCCTACATATTTTAAGGAAATCTGTAACCGATTTGTGAGTAATCTGCCTACCCTGGAGCAACTTTGTCACAAAATACAGTATTTTCGCATTTTTGTTGAAACCACTGATGTGTCCGCCCCCACCCCCACCTCAGCACACTCCCACCCCACCAATCAGGGCCTCTTTCCACACATGTAACTGTTGCAGAATAGATGCCAAACCCAGCAACTGGTTATCTCCAAAATAATTTCCATCTTCCACGGAGCCATGTGCTCCAGGGGAATAGTTAGAAGGTATATTATAAATTAGAACAGCTTACTTTCAGAAGCCACGTTTTAGAAACTTGATAGCAGCTCTGTGTTCTTGATAACCAGGCTCCTTGGAGGGCCTCACATATGTCTCCGTTGATGCTGGACTGGATGCTCCCAGATTAGCTAGCAGGATTAGTCAAGAGGCTCAAGCCCCTTTCCTTGTATGTTGGGCTCATGAAAACCCCAAACGCTCCCCCCTACCCTTCCCTCTGGGTTGAAATTCTGCATTTCAGATAAATTTTATCCATCTGTTTCTGATTCATTTACCCCAACTCATCACGATATTTGTTTTGCAAGAGATATTCAACAACTAAAACGTTATTTTCAAGTTCTTCATAGAGAAAGGCTAACGTCTTCTTATGTACAAAGAGAATGTCTGATCTTGTAAAAGTAGTGGAATCTCTAAAATACAGTCACTAGAGCTCTAAGCCAAGATGGTGAGAATAGAGGTCCAACCTCCATTTCTTGCTAACTCCCAATTGTAGAGGAATCAGGAGAAAGCCCATTCATGTGACATTTCAGGCTTCATTCCTGGGATGCAGGGTGGGGGAAGGGAAAAAGGAGACAGAAGACACTTCCCAAGTGACCACCCTGGAGTCACATGCTACAAGAAGCAGTCACACAGCGGAGGTGCTGGGGATGGTACCAGGGGATGAGGAAACTCCTAACAGATGGGACAGCGAGGCCAGCTGAGGTCATCCATAGAGGCCCCGAGACTTGACTGTCCAGGAACAAAGACGATATGAGACGGTTCTTCTAATTATGACGAACACCTCATTTCAGAAAGGGTGGAGGTTACTTATAATAAATAACCAGTCCAGACGTCACAATCTCGGCAGTGCATTGGAAGGGCAAAGTCCTCCCCGGTTAGGAGAGGATCTCTGCCGAGCCAGGCTCTCTCCTAGGTGATACCCAGAGAAAGGAGGCAGATGAGCCCCTCAGTGGGTCAGATGCAGGAGCCCAGACCCTCTGGATCAGGGGGAGGGTCCGGATACTGGCATGGGTGGGTCATCATTTCCATGGTGACCATCTGCGCCTCCTGCCAGTGGCCATGACCTTCTGCTGTCCCTCTGCAACTGGCTGCGGCCAGAGCCACGAGGACGAGGGTCCAGCTCGCGTCACCACCAGTCTGTCTAGCAGGCCAGGGCTGAAGCATGGGGAAACACCAAAGCAGAGGCAGAGGCGGGCACCATCTGGGAACAATTAGAGGCTGACTTTTATCCCGAGGCCTCTATAAACCATCCATCAGGGAGGCAAGGAGAAAAAAAAACACAACCGTCTTTCCCTTTTTATTTATTTATTCTCTTCTTTGTTTATAGTGACAGTGGTCAGTTTCCCTGAAAGGAAATCACTGAAAATTACAGGGTGTTGGGTTGGACTTTTTAAAAATTAATTTCCTCTATTTTTGCATGAATTTGATTTGCTCTCATTCCCTTCCACTAACTCATGCTTAGTGAAAAATCTCTTTTGATTTGTTCTTAATGTGGAAAATGTTGGCAGTTCCACATGGCAATTGGAAAAAATTCGAGGAGCACAAACCAGGTAGGGCTTCCCACGGGCTTCCCGGAGTGAAGAGAATCTGCCTGGACAGAGCCTCTCACCCGGCCTTTGCCCCACGGCCTGGGGGGGCCCTCCTCCCGCTTATCCCTCAGTTTCCCCTAGTCAAATCCCTCACCCAAAGCCTTGCTTTGTTTCTTTGCCTTCTCACAGCTCCCTTCTCTTTTCATTTCTAGTCAAATTACCTTTCCAAAAGAATATCCCCCCGTTAAAGACACACTTCTCCTGCAAGGTGTCTACCATTGTCCCCAAACTGGAAATTCACTCTTCGGAAATCAGCTCAAAATGCTGACCCCTAAGCTGGAATGGACTCTAGTATAAGGTCTTCAGGATTCAGAGAGGTCCTGTTTGAAAACTCCAGGACATTGGTCATCAAAGGACCCAGTGGCCTCCCAGGCAAGTGCCAGGAGCTGGGCTAAGAGCTCCGAGGGAGATTCAAAAAACCTGGTTCCACATTTAGTTCTGCCTTTCCAGCTGTGTGACCTTGGACAGGTCCTTTTCCCTCCCAAAGCTTCAGCTCCCTTAAGAAACTGAATCATCATCATCGTTGTCATTGTTCCTTCTGTGTATAAAGGCTGCCTTGTGCCAACTCTGTGCTAACCTCTATACTCACCTTGCCTTACCCATCCTCGTAACAACCCCAAGGGGTAGGCATTTTCATCCCTGTTTTACAGATGAGGAAACTGAGGCTCTGGGAGTCTCGATTGTTTTCTGAGAGCTAAAGCCTGGGATTCAAACCCAGATTGCCTAATTCTAAAGCAAGTGTTCATAACTCCTGCTGTTTTGTCCCACCCACTTCCCACTAATAAGAATGAGTAGTTCTTGAGCATATACGCTATTCTGCTGGTCTTAGGTGGCCTAAGTCCTTTAGCCCTTGCAAAGCTCTTTGAGACAGACTACCAGGTAGGGGTGGGACCAGGACTTCAGTGTGGGCAAGGAGCCCAGAGTGGACAATACCAACCACTGTGCCGAGTAGTAGGGAGTGGAGGGAAAACGTTTCACTCAAATTATTTGAAAAACAAGGATGATCCAGCCTGAGCAGAACCCAAGAGACCCAGGGTCCAATTCTAGAGGCTCCAAAGCATCTTGTCAAAGGGGGCTCATCTGCAGAGGGCAATTTAACCTAGATATCACATGACCCCTGGTTCTCAACTCCCTCACAGAAACTCCATCCTCAGCACCCACCTTGCAGAGCAAGCCTGAGCCATGTCTTCATGACCCCTTTGCTCCTTTTGTCAAGCATCGTCTTTGGCTGTAGTTGAGCTCCTATGGAAATGAGCCGTGGGCCCGCTCTGGACTGAGGGAGATCCACAGGGGTGTTTCTGAGCCCTAAGTGCTGCTCAGGGTGATGGGCACTGATCCTTTGGGAAGGCACCCGCCAAACCCACGGTCTCATCAATGGGCTGGCTGCTGCTGGTCATATGGCCCACCACCTGCTCAGTGAATTTTAAGTCTCATCTGAACGGTCCCATTTCTCTTGTGACTCAGAGAGAGCATTCTAGTTGAGTCTCAGCACTTCTCTTCCGTTTTTCTGGCCATTTCAATGTGGTGGCCTGGTGTTTCCAAAGCCAAGCATGGTTTGGTCAGTTACAGGGACATGATATATATCTATATATATCTTAAAATCTGGGACCTGGGACAAGACCCCCTTCTGGGCTGGGACAATGTTGGCCTGTAGGGATCATTGCTCCATTGGTGAGCACTGGAGTTGGCCCTGGCCTCAGCAAGCATGACAACATTTGGGCACAGGTAGGCCAGGTGTGGCCTCAAGCAAGTTACTGAGCCTCTCTAGCCTTCTGTTTCCTCACCTGTAACATGGGGCTAAGAAGAACTACCTATTGTTTAAACCAACAAGTACATTGTGCTTGCTTTGTGCCAGACACCATTCTTTGTGCTTTACATACAGTAACTCATTTAGCCTTATATCGGCATGATGAGGTAGGTGCTATTGTTATCCCCATTTACAACTGAGAACATCGAGTCCAAGAGGCTCAGTAACTTGTCTGAAGATGCTTAGCAAGAGAATGGCTCATGAATGATCAGTGAATGGTAGCTCTTGCCATGTAAAGATGTCTGGACATGGCAGGCAGCATGTGGCAGGACAGAGGCAGGCCTTGTTCCCAGAGCTGAGCAGGAGGCAGGGACAAGCTCAGAGTTCTGGGCCTGGAGAAGGGCCTGGAAAGAACAAGGCAGGGCCAGAGCTGAGATACAAATGAGCAGGGGGGTATGGGAAACACAGTTCCAGCCCAGGGGACAAGAAAATGTTGAGTTAGCAAATCTCCAGCAAGAAAGTATGTCCATTTCCTTCTTGTTTCTCCTATTTACTTAGGACTCAAAGAGGAAAGTATTTATTTTTTAAATGTACTACTTGTCCTCCACATTGAAGTGGAGACTACAGCTGGAACTCTTTCTCTTACCTCCTCTCCTCTTCTCTTGGAAACATGTGGTAAGGAGTCCTTGGTTTTCCTGCTATACAGTTTATTTCTATCCTTTAAATAGCTACCCTAAACATGCAAAGAACACATTTGACCTAACCAAGTCGGAAGTTAATCAGTATCCCTCCCCTCTTTCCTACCAAAACAAGGGCCTCGAGAGGTTTTAACTCTGATTACCATGCTCATCTCCTGTGTTATTTTCTAGTATGTTTTTGTTTTTAATTCCCCCTCCTTCAACTCAGTTATTATAATTACTGTTTTTTTAAATCAATAATTATTTAGAATTAGCCAATATTTACCAGTGTCTTAGCTCACTGTTTTGTTTTGCATCTCCTCCTTACCTTATAGATTCAATTTCCCATTTCCTGGAGTCTGTCCTATAGATCTTTGAGTGAGGGTCTATGATTTATAAATTCTCTTATTCTCTGAATTATTGGGAAAAGCTATATTTTACTTCCTTGAATGATAGTTTAAGTATAAAATTTTGGGTGGAGTTTTTTCTCTTCAGCACATTTAAGATATTATTTCTAGCCTCTGTTGTTGCTGATGGGAAGTCTACTATCAGTCTATTATTCCTTTAAAGGTAATTTACCTTTCCTTTCTTTTGTTTTTGTTAGATTTTTTTTCCTTTGTTGTTCAGGAGGTGGATTTATTTTTCTTTTTTAAAATCTTTCCTGCTTGGAACTCTGAACATGCATGTCTTTATAGCCATATTTTAGCAATAATCTCCAAATATTTTCTTCCATTCTCCTTTCTCCAGAGTTGACTTTCTCTGCAGCTCCTAATATACATATATATATATATAGCATCTGTCTTCCATAACTCTTCACTGTCTCATATTTTCCATCTCCTTGTGTCTCCATGCTTCAATCAGAATAATTTCCTCAATGCTATTTCCCAGTTTACCAATTCTCTCTTTAACTCTATCTAATCTGTTGTTTCGCCTGCCCATTGAGGTTTGGGGATTTTTGTTTGTCTGTTTAGCTTTTCAATGACTATTTTACTTCTAGAAGTTGCACTTAGCTCAACACTGTGGGTGATTTTTTTTCTTAGTGACTGTCTTACATTTTGATATGTTGCTAGCAGGTGATAATAGATGATGGTGGCTGTGCACCACTCAGGCAGGGAGTATGATAGCCTTGAAATTAAGAGGTTAGTTTATTGACTTTCTTACTTTTAGTGGTATGACCTTAGAGTTTCAATTAAAATTATGCCTGTGGACTCACTGTCCATAACCACATCTTTCTAGTGTGCCTCCCCATACTAAAGAGTCTGGGTGGCTAAAAACTACCAGAGTTCTAGATGACAGTTAAGTTTTGCCAACTGGGTGCAGAAACAAGACAGAAGCCTTCTTCCAAATGCTTTTGGCTGTTTTCTGCTGGTAAGAAAGATCATGAAGATACAGGGCCCATTCTGTTCACATGTTTTTGGAAAGGCAATTAAAGCACTATGCCAGCTGAACACAGCTTTCCAGTGTTTGATCACCAGCTTCTTGGGTCTTTAGGAACAATACTGGTGATGACGACAGCTTCCCTATCTGGTTTCCTGATTCCTGATTCAGTTACTGAGGTGGTTCCTGATCTCTTGATCCCCATCTGATCTCCTACCTTACTCACCTTCCTGATGGGCAGGTCATTTCTGCAGTGTTCTGGGAGTCTTTTCTTGTCCAGCTGACAGCCTGCCCCTTCAACCCTGCCAATGGTTTCATAGGCAACAACTTCATGAGATTAAATCCTACTTCACTTAAAATACAGAGTGGCTTCTGTTTCCCTACACTGAATCCTGCATACTATATAATAATGTCAAAAAGTAAGGTCTCTTTACAAGCATAGGTACGCTCAAATACCTTTCAGTATATAGAAAAAAAGTGCTTTTCAGCTAGCCAGCCATATCTGGGTTGACTCCTTCTCTGCTTTCTCCTTTCATGGCCTGGGGAAAGTAACTCATCCTTTCTGAGCTTCAGTGGTTTTTCTTCTGTAAAGTGAAGTTACAATGTCTCATTCACAGGGTTGTTAGAGAATGAAATGAATTGGTGTGTGGATCATTCTTTTCACAGAAAAGGAACTGAACAAGATTTAGAAAGGAAGGTTGAGATAATAATTCCCCAGGGCAAAATTTTAAGATGAATAAAACTTTAAAAATACAAATTTGCATCAGTCCTAACCTAATGTTCCTCCTTTTTGTTCTTTTTCCCTTTTACCTTTTTATCAGTCTTTAAAGTAAAGCCTTTGTGTTCTTTCTCCAATTCGCCTGTTTGGTGTTAAAACCCCTCAAAATGACCAACTCACTAAAACATTTGCGCTTAGTGGCATTGTTTTCCAACTATCAATTCTTAAACTGTATACCTTAGGCCCCCATTTTCTAAGACATAATGGAAACAGGCAAGATGCTGAAGACATAGTTTATCACAGATCCTTCAGATCTAATGTGCCAAATCCCACGAGACGCACCAAAATCTCTTTGGGAGAATAAATCACTTCAAATTTGCTTTCATGGAATCTCAAATTAAATGCTAAGCATGGGATTTTCTTCTATACACAGTAACTTCTCTTCCCCTCTTACCTTTATGTGGACCACAGGTGCAGAGCATCATGCTCAGCTACAGTACCTGTCAATCTGCAAGGCCCCTTGTTCCATTGATTCCCCATGTCCTGCACCCATTTCTCTCTCCCCATAGACTACCACGCTAATTAATGTGTTTCATATGTATCCTTTGAATTTGTGTACATGTTTCTAAATTCTTAGGATGGTAATTAAGTGTGCAAATATTTACTTTGTGTGAATCACATGGTCCTATGAACTTCATTGTGTTTCTCAGTCTCGTTCCACCCCCTCACCCCCTGCTACACACCATGTTCTTAAGATATAGCCATGTTAATAAAATAAAATATTCTTAAAATCTTTTTTAAAAAAAAGATATAGCCATGTTGCACCATGCTTCTCGGCTTCACAGTACTCCATAGCATGCATTCACCCCATTTGTCCACACTGAGGTTTCCTCCACTTCATGCTTCCACAATCCATGGTGAACACACTCATACACATTCCTTTAGAGACCTAGAAATTGAATTCACTGAGCTACATGTGCAGCATGTAGCCAGTGGGCATAAACACACTTCACTGACTGTGACCAGCTTGCTTTTAGTTTGAGTGCACCTCTCTGCACTTCTACCCTCAGTATGCAAATTTCCTCTTTCCCCAGATCCGTGAAATCTTGGCATTGTCCAGCTTTTCAATTTTGACATCCCAGTGTGTATCAAGTGATACATTATGGTGGTTTCGCTTTGAATATCTCTGATTTCGGATGAGTGTGAGCATCCCTCCACATGCTTCTTTAGCCATCTGGGTCTCCCTTTTCTGTAAATTGCCTGTTCACATACTTTGCCCATTTTTTTCTACTTGGATTTCCTTTGTAATATATATTAATGCTTGGTAAGGCAAATCTCTCCATTTTGCTCATCTGTTGTTGACATAATTATTTGTGGACTTCTTTGTTTCTATAAAAATTTGAGAATAAATGCATTAAGTTTCTCAAAAAATGCAATGGATTTTTACATTAGGATTACATTGAATTTGCAGGCCATTTAGGGGAGATACTTCAACCTTATAATGTTATTCTATCCCACCTAAATGTGTGGAGTATCTTTCCCAATTATTTAGATTTTCTTTAGTATCCCTTAGAAGAACTTTAACTTTTTTTCTATGGTATAGACTTCAAATGAAATCCTGGATACTTCAGTTTTTCTGTTATTAAAAATAATATTGTATTTTGTATCATATTTTTAGTTGTCCATTGCCAGTCTAGAAAAAAAATGCTATTATTGATTTTTTTTTTTGTAAGTTAAACTTGTACCTTGCAGCCTTGTTAAACGTTCTTATTCTGTGAATTTGCTGCTTATTTGGGTTTGTTTGTTTTTCTTTCTTATTTACAGGTAAAGACAGCTATTTCTTCCATCCTTATCTCTGAAGTCACCAAATTTTCTTTTTTCCAACTATGACTTTAGAATCAGTCTCATGATTTTCTATCAGACTTTCGTTTCTTTTCATTTTGTGCTTCTTTTCTTTTTTTCTTTATCTTTCTCAAAGATCTGGCAAGATTGCCAAGGAGTTTCAACATTCCCCAGACAAGTTTCTAATTAGGCAGAGAGATAAACTTTTCATTGCCAACTTCTCCAGGAACCTGGCCAGTGTCCACCATGGCCAGGGCCTGCTCTGGTTTTTAAGGCCGCTCAGAACTGTTGAATCCTCTCTGATCCGGGGGCAGCTGGAGAGGATGGAGCCATCACTGCAGAAGCCGGTCCTTTCCTCTCATGTGATCCCGGGAGGAGGGAAGCCCTCCCTGGCCATAGCCAGCTGCTCTATACAGCGTATCCTCAGGACCCGTGGTGGAGAGACACAAACTGCTTCCTCTGAGAGACTACGGACATTGAACAGTAGTGAGCATGTTATCCTGCACCCACGCTTTATTCTAAAGAAAAGGGAGGACCATAATTCAAAGGTCTTATTTTCTTTGGAATATAACTAAGACCTTTATAATCTCTTGATGGAAAATAATAATATTTTTCCCCTAATTTCTCTGATTCCCCCCTCCATGTCCCCAGCTTTCACAAGACTAGGCCCCACTGACCCTGCAGAGACTACTTCTCAGAAATGACAGGAAGCTGGAGGGGGCCACTACATGAAAATAGCCTTCCAGGGCACCTCCTCCCAGGTGGAGAAGCTGCAGAAGCTCCCTCAGTGAAAGGAGCCACATATTGTTACACTAGTAACAGGTCCACCAAGCACTGTCCAGGGGCCACTTACCAAGTGTCGGGTGCTGTGCTGAGAGTGTTAAGTCATGCTCTCATTTCATTAATTGACCAACCTGATAGGAAAGCCTTATGATCTCCATTTTATAGATGGCGCAACTATAGCTCAGCAGGGTTAAATCACTTGCCCAAGGTCACACCTCTGTGTGGTGTGGCTGGATTTGAACCTGGCCTTAAACCTGCTTTACTACCTCCCTTAAGCTTTTAAGCAAGATGATAGAGTTGTGCAGACACCTCAGAACAGAGAGCACCAGAAAGGAAGTCTGGACACCCAGCGTCTTGACCCACCTTTGTCCCCAAATGGCTATGGGACTTTCTGAACCACGGTTTCTTCATCTATCGAGGAAGCAGGCTGTGTAGATGACTTGTAAAGACCCTCCTAACCATGGTTGTAGGGCCAAGAAAACATCACATGCTATTTTACACTGAATTCCACCCAATTCCTCATGCCCAGTACCAAGTGGCCTACATGGAAGAGCCTCCAATTAACAGCTTTGTGGGTCCAGGGTGTGGACGAGCAACTACATGGGACAAACAAACCAAAACCATCCCCACAGGCAGACCACCAACATGCTCTCCGAAGCTGTGTTCTCAGTGCTGGCCGTGATGGAAATCTGCAATTAGCTGTTTTAATCCCTAAAATAGCTTTGCTACTGTTGTATATAGTCACGTAAGAAAAGAAAAAAACCGGGGCCACCACAGTAAGGTCAGGGGGTAGCTGGAGATTCAGGGTTCCAAGCGCCAGCCTTCTATTTGAGTTGTGTGTGGTTGCAGATAATGTTCTGATTTCCAGCGAGCTGACAGCTGGGATGAACGGCTGCTTAACCTGATTAGATATGCCTCAGCCACAGACTCTGGGGCCACAGACAACTGCTCATTTGAAATGCATGCCACTGGCACCCGACTGAAAGAATAAAGGCCAGCCTCAAACAGACAACACATTCTTGGATGCAAACCTTATGGTTTCTACACAGCAAAAAAAGGTTTGTAACCGCCTGAGGTTCCTTTTCACTGAATATCCTTTGTCGAAGAGTGTTTAGAACAACTTGTAACTTTAGCACTTTACTGTAATTGCAGCTTGTCATTTAGGGCCTAGTGGTATGCGGGGAACCCAGAAGGCAGGGAGGCGGGGGGACCCAAGAGCTACTGAGTTCCCACGTTGAATCTACTCTGTGTTCCCTCGGACCCTTGGGGTCGCTCGGGACATTGCCCATCAGGACCCTGGTGTGGCCAAGAAGCCTGCTGTCTTCCTGCTGGTTGTCAGGACTGCACAGCATCTATTTCACTATCAGTTAGAGTCGCTGCTCAAAGGATATCTCCTTGCTGATGCACCGGGCCCCTGTTCTGCCACTGTTCTAGCTGTGGTTCTTAGTAGCACAGGCCTCTCCATGCGTCCCTAGGAGCCATGTCAGTACAGTTGCAGTATCCATTGTGACCCCGTGGGAGGCTAGTGGGAGGGGTCAGAGGGACTTTTTCTTTGAGCATTTTTATGATGCATTTAAATGTAAACACAAAAACATTAGTGGATGAGCACACACTATTAACCTGGGATTGAGAATGACACCTTCCTGGAGTTCCCTCCTAGAAGGACAAGCTTTTCCTTTCTTTCTGTCTCTCAGAGAAGCACTATGGGCCGTGGCCAGCTGCTGGAGGTACACGCTGCCCCTATGGGAGCCGCAGGGAATCCATTCCTTCAGAGTCAAGTACATATACTGAGGCCTATCAAGCACCCCTCTACACTTGGAAATTTTTTTAAAAAATTGAAACCTGCTCAAATACTATCTATAAATTATGAATCCTAAATACTCCTGATTGCTTCTCTTCCAGTGATAGGCTTTGCAAAAGTCTTTGTAAGCCTCCTTGTCTCCCCCTTCACCATAGTGGTAAAGAGCAAGGAAGGGAAAATCTGACTTGGTCATGTGGAGTGTGGGAGAACCTAACTTGGGATTGAATCCCTGCTCAGTCTGAGGCTTCATTTCCTTGCCAGTTAACTGGAAATGAGTATCTGCTCACAGGATCGTTATGAGATTAAATGAGCCCGCTTAGCAGAGGACCTGACTCCTACTACAGGCTAAGTAAATCTAAACTATCATTATTATCATCAATAATCCATCCTCCACCTGATCATCAACTTTGGCTTGGTCTGAACCCCTCTTTGATCACCTTCCTGGTTTAAGTTTCCCCCCCATGGAAGCATTATTCTGCCCTGTACTGTGATTGTCTAGGGACTTGTCTTATTCCCTTTATTACAGTCAGAAGCTCCCTCATGGCAGGAATTGGGTCCAATTCATCTATGCCTTCCATGCATTGCCTCTCACACAGAATCTGCTAATTATATGTCAACACCTGTTCCCCTAAACCTCCAAGATGCACCAGAGCCTCTGATTGAGGTCCAGGCTCCTATCTTGATGTCTTAGGGTCTTCACTTAGAGCCCCAACTGTGCGTTGAATTCCTACTGCCTAGTACATTTGCTGATGCTGTTGCTTAGAACCACCTTCCCTCCCCTACCTCTTGAGCTCTTATTCATCCCTCAAAGCCCATCTTAAGTCACATGTTCTCAGTGACATACCTCAGAAGACAATAGTCAGGTGGGCTTCATCCTGGCTCTCATCTCCTGTATAATTTGACTTTAGTCCAGGTGTCAGAAAAATTTTTCTCTGAAGGGCCTGATAGCAAATATCTTTGGCTTTGTGGGCTATACAGTCTTTGTCACAATTAACACAACTCTGCAAAGCAGCCATAGCTAATCCATAAATAAATGTGCATGGCTATGTCTTAATAAAACTTTATAAAAACACGTGGCAGGCCAGATTTGGCTTGCAGACTACAGCTTGCCAACCTCTGCTCTAGTCTTTTATGGTATGCATCATAGGCTGCCTTTATATTATGGTTATCTGAGGTCAAATCTCCTCTCAACTTCTAGAACAAAAATTCCTTGAGGGCAGGGACAGCATTTTTCTGTTACTATCATTCATAACAGGCACCAAGAAATTATTTATTAGATATTTGAAGACCAAAAGCATGAAGTGAGTGAGAAGGCTTGGGGGTGACTGTAGGAGAGATACCCAGAGAAGGACACACATACAGGAACAAGGATACAGAGAGTCAGAAAAGCAAAGAGACCTACAGATAGAAGCAAAGGCAGGTAGACTAGACAACAGACAAGAAAGCTAGAATCTTCTCAGTGCAAAGCTGTAGCGGGATGAAGAACAGAGTGTTATGGGCTGAATTATGTCTCCCCAAAATCCATATGCCAAAGTCCTAACTACCAGCACCTCAAAATGTGACCATATTTAAAGATAGAGCCTTTAAAGAGGTAATTAAGTGAAAATGAGTTAGAGTGGGCTCTAATCCAAGCTGACTGGTGTCATTTTAAGAAGTAGAAATTTGGACACACAGGGAAACAGCAGGGATGCACGCTCACAAAAAGATGACCATATAGAGACACGGGGAAGGCAGGCGGCTGTCTGCAAGCCAAGGAAAGGGGCATCAGGGAAAACCAGATCCTTCTGACACCTTGATCTTGGACTTCTGGCCTCCAGAATTGTGAGAAAATACACTTCTGTTTTTAAGCTACCCAGTCTGTGCTATTTTGTGATGGCAGCCCTAGCAAACTATAAACACAGGCCAATTAGAAAAACAGAGAGGGAAGGCCCCAATAAACGTTCATGATTTCAAATATTTTGCCTGTTATTTCTCAACAACTATAGCTTTCTGAAGACATTAGGGTTTTATTCTGTTGGGAGCGGGGAGTCCAAGATGGATTCAGTTTCCAAGTCCTGGGTTTCAAGTTTGTAGCTCCAGGCTTGCATTTCTAATACTGTCAAATCCTGGTGACCCTGACGAGCGCGGTCTCTGTGAGTTGTACCACAGTTTTCCAGAAACATTACTTGCATGTCCACTCAAACTTAATCACCTAACTACCTACCATTTCTCATGGACTTTTGAGAGGTTTTGTTTGCTTTGTGGAGCATTTGATATTTTTCCCCTTGAAAATTTTATTTTCCCCTCTAGGTTTATTTTGCTTAGCTAAAGCCATTAGAAATAGCTTCAGTTTTACATTTTTCTTGTCTGCTTGCAAAGCGTATTAACACGGTGGTTGAATTTCAATGGATTGTTTTGAATGACTTCTGTGTTTTTGTTCCCAATTCCACAAATACTGGTTGCTATCTAGGTAAATGAGTTAATTAATAATTAGTATTTTCACTAAGTATAGGTTTAAATATGTATATTGAAGTTGAAAAGTTGATGTTCCCATAGATACAAGACAACTTGTATCTCCCTGGAGAGCACGTCCTGTGCTAGGTCAATAACCAAAACCATCTGGAAGGATCTAATAGAGTGGTACTTCCCTGGATCCCATCTTCTGGCAAATGATGCATTAGGACATTTCCATTTGACTAGTGTGATTTTGTGATGCTCCTACAGATTTCAGGACTTCGTTACATTTTCTTAACAATGTTCTAGCCATTTACGTGCTCTTTTTGTTATCATCATACCCATTATATCGATAAAGCCAACTGAGGGTCAAAGAAGTTGTCAAAAGCTGCCATGTGTGTCAGTTCTCTTTCGTGGCTGTGCCCTGTCAATCAAGAGTTTGCTGGAGGAGTCCCTGGGGGCAGGGCCTGCATTCTTTCACTCCTTAATGTCCCGTCTTAGTACCCGGTAATATTAGAAACATTATGTCTTATGACTCTCAATAGTACTTGCAATTGCACAAGATGTTTATCAAAATTCACAAACTCCTCAGCTGAGGGATTTCAGGGACAGTGAAAAAAGGCAGCATGGAAGAAATTTTTTGGACCTCAAACTTTCCTAGAGGCACTCCTAAAATCACACTATGATGTGGCAGCTAATCCTGTGCTCCCCAGCCCACCCCACCCCAACATAAACCTGTTCTTTTGTCAGACAAACATGCCCTGAGGTGCACTCACCTCCCTAATAAAACTCTGAGATGGAAGAGGGAGAGAGCTCCCCTCCCCAAATTGAAATGCTGTCTCCATGGTCCAACCAGGAATTGTTTGCAAGGTGGCACTGGGGACATCTCAGGCATACCTCTGCTGCCAAGGAGGGATGTCTCCTTCCTGTGCAGGAAACAGCAGTTAGGACTGATCTCTAAGCATTTTTTGAAGGATGAGAGGCAAGACTGGGAGAGGTATGAACTGCCTATCCATCAGAAGATTCTCCTCCTTTTGCCAGTTTTGGGGTACCTGGAGCTCAATTTTGTGGAAGAAACCAAGTGTTTATACACACACATCAAATTAAGAGAACAGTTTCTGACTTCTTGCCATGAAAAGAGACTTCTGCCTTAAGCATTCATGCTGAATTGGCACTATTCCCTTATCAACTTGGAAAGCTGCCCTATCCTGACAAGGTCTCTCCACTGACAGAGCCCCAGTCCTCTGGCCTGGATTCCAGCCCCCACCCCTAGCGCCCTTCACACCTGCAGCTCCCTGATTTAATGATGGCTGTCAGGGATTATCAAGTCATGAACTCGCTTGCATCCGCCAGACGCTCATGAATGATGCATTTTGTTCAGCTACCTCTCTTGCTTCGTGTTTCTTGGAGCCAACACAAAGGGAAACGGCAGCAAGTGAGCAGCTATTTTAGGCAAGGGTCTAACCTGAATATTGCATGATGAAACAGTGGGCCTATGGAGCCTTGTTATTTTTGTAAGTTTCTTTTCTCTCGGTCTTCCTCCCACCTCAGCTCACCCCTCTCCCACCTTCTAAACCCTGTGGTGCCCTTGACGGTGGGCTGGTGACTCTGCAGCCCGTGAGTCACAGCTCAGTAACTGAAATGGAAACTAGCTGCTGCCACAAATACCCTGATGAATGGTCACCGGAAGCTGGACCTGTGAAGGAGGGGCTGTTGGCCAACATTTGAGCTCCCTGAGCTGGGTAGATTTAGAGTCCGACCCACACTGAATCCTTCTTGATCCAAGTTAATTTTCTGAAGGAAATCTGATGGGGAGCGGCCTTATAATTTAGTGATGTTTTGAGGCTTAAAAAATATTGGCCAATCACAGAAGAAGAAAATGGGAGTTTGAATATTCAATTGCTTTTGGTTGACAACATTTTGATCGCCAGGGTGTTAGAAATTTTCAATGTGAAGCTCTCCTTCCCGGAGAAGTTTGAGAGCACAGTTGGGCCAGCCCTTGGCCTTCAGGCAGGATTCCCTTTATTGCAGCCATAATAATTGCCGTTATTAACAACAATTATAAGAAATTATTCCTCCTTTGTTTTGAAGCTCTCACTCCAGAGAAACCCAAAGCCTTTGGCTGTAGTCAGAGAAGAGAACACATTATCCTTCAACACCCTCCTCACAGCAGCCTGAAAACAGTCTTGAGCGGGACTTTATAGTTCATAGGAGTTTGTCATGTATATTCCAGTCAGAAGAAAAATCCTACCTTGGTTTAAAATGTTTCT
Organism: Aselliscus stoliczkanus; assembly: GCA_033961575.1. Classification (NCBI taxonomy): domain Eukaryota; kingdom Metazoa; phylum Chordata; class Mammalia; order Chiroptera; family Hipposideridae; genus Aselliscus; species Aselliscus stoliczkanus. The sequence goes on along the minus strand of CM066733.1, from coordinate 63,029,438 downwards.
CTGGCATTAACATTATTTATATATCAACATTATGAGGAAATGTTTCCTTCTCAAAATATACCAGCATCTGGAACCTTTGAATGAAGTCTCTAGACTGAAAGACATGGAAGATGGAAAACAAAAGGTAAGTCTGCCTGGATGTTCACAGGTGAGAAGAGGAGGAAAAGAACCATGGTTGAGTTGGTGACCATTAAAACAGGGCCGGAGCAAGACAGCTTTCCACAAAGTAGCTCTTTGTGGCTGTAAAGAACTATTCTGGACTGGGTCTGCCACAGACCACAGGAACATTCAACTTAGAGGCCCTTTGAAGGATTAAAACAGGAAGACTGAACTTGGTGTCCTCCTCTGACAGGCAGAGGTTCTTGGCTACAATGGGCGTCATATCACGTCTGATCCGTGGAAGTTGACTCTGTAGTTGGGGTCCGTGTGTCCAGAGTAAGGATGACTGTGGCCGTGTGCAGCTGTGGATTGTGGCTTAGACTTCTTGTGATTGCTGTGGACAGAGTTGAGTTGACTGTGGTGTCCTATAACCAAAACTGGTCAGCAATTCCGGAAATCGTTGGGTAAAAATAGCTGCAGAGCCGCCAACCCCTGGTCAGTGCTACCACGGTGGAGAGGAAAGGCGAGCTGGAAAATGCTGAGTTTCATGATCTTTTCTTCTATCCGGTGGTGGGAGGTTCTCAGAATAAGAAGATATGGGCTTTGGATTTCCCCCAAAGGGTTTCTCGGTGCTTCCTGGGCCTGCTGAGTCAATGTAGTTGGGATTGGGTGAGCTTTCAAGGAGGGCTGTTGGTTTTTGAGAGAGGGGGCGTGTAGAGAGAGTGATTCAGGCTCCGCAGCCTGGAGAGGTCACCGCCGGGGGGGCGGGGGGGGGGCGCCCACTGGTTGTTGCCGACCTCCCATGGCCCCAACATCCTGTCACAGTGCTTTCATGGCCTCCCAGTCACCTTCCAAAGGACCCCCTCAGGGCCAAAGCCTCTTCTTGCTCCATCTTTTTTGCCTCTTTTCAATTCTGCCTCTGAATGTTGCCATTTCTTGACAAACACATTCCTCCTCTCCTGTCTGTATAGCAAATTTTGTTAAATGCCAAGTCCATGGTCTGGTTCCCTCCCTTTGGGACCATCCTGTATGCTCTCCATTTTATCTTAACCCTGCATCCCTCTGGACCATATTCTCCACATTTTTCTGGTAAATATTTATTGCAAAAATGCTCTGGGACCCCATGAGAAATGGAACACATAACCTTTCTATACATGGTCCACAGAGGAGCTGGACTGAGAGGAACATGCATTCTGAATTCAATGTACATCACATCTAAATTCTAGAATGTCTCTAGAAGGGGAAATCTTAGTATGTTAAAGCTCCCATATCAGCTCCCACTGTGCTTATTAATGTTGAGGCGGTATCAGCCTTTTGATATCCTGCTTTAATAACTTGATGAGAATAATTTTAATCACAAAGTTAATCTTTCAAATTAAAGGTACTTCTAAGGGGAATAAGTTTCTGAAAATAGTTAGTTGAGTCTTAAGCTGTCTTGGACTTTGCCAAACCCAATTCATCCCTCATGTCCCTGTGCTCATGCAGAACTGGATTTCTTAAATTGAATTTAAAAAATTTATTGTTTGTGTGTATGTGAACACTAAGGTGCTTGCTTCTTAAGCTAGTCTATGAGTTCCTTTTGATTTTGAAAGGGACCAATTCATTCAGTTCTGTATCTCCAGTGCCCTTATGAAATGTTTATTGAATTGAAAAGAATTACGTGGACTGAAGATTTTTCTGGAAAATCCTGTTCATGTTATTAATTTGCTTGGCAAGTTCTTTCTTTCTAGATAACAATCAGACAATTCATTTCAAGCCCCTGTCCAAATTTAAAATTCCACCTTAGTGAGGCTCCATCATCTTTCCATGCGTCTGTGGCTAGATGTCTACAATCATGTCTTTGCTTCTTTTCCAGGTGTTCCCAGAATGACTCCGTTGCCTGGAGTGTGGTGCCCATGTGGCCAGAATCAGATATTAAGGCTGCCATGTCCTCAAACCCACAGGCTTCATCCTGCACACTTGGCCCAAGTCCGCCAGTGTACACTTGTTCTCAGAGGGCAAGATGAAGTTGGAAGGGCTCATCTGGTACACATGGGAGCATGGCATTTCATGGGCTTTGGCGCAAGACCCAACTGGTACAAATCTTGGCTCCAGCACTTTCTAAGCATGTGGTCTTGGTCAATTCATTTACTTTCACTGAGACTCAATCTCCTTTTCTGTAAAATGAAGAAAACAATGCCTTAGCTTTAAGAGCACTGAAAAGATTGGAAGTAAGTATGTAAAATGGCTATTGCAGTGCCTGGTAGCTGTTGACCGGAGGGAAATCTTTTAAAGATGTTCTTCATCTACCAAAGGTGAGTCACACCACCTTTACTAAGGTCAACGCTTTGAGTTTCAGAGTCAGAAGCCAAGGAGATGCTGAAGATTCCAGAGGCCAGTTCTGTAGTTTGCATCAGGGAGTCTTGGCCTGAGAGGAAGTTGGAAAGTAGTAATAGTAGTAAATATAATTGAGTACTCACTTGTACCAAGCACGATGTTTACCAAGCATTTTACATGGAACATTTTTTTTTAATCCTCCCAACTCCCTTTTTATTTCAGTTTTATTGAAATATAATTAACAAATAAAATTGTAAGATATTTAAAGTATACATCATGATGCTTTAAGATACACACACACACACACACACACACACACACGCACCGGGGATGCCAAAAAAATGTACACACATTTTAGTAGATGTTATCTATGTATTACTTTTGAAGTTTAATTGAATTGCAGTAGCAATGTGTAGTATGGTATTTGCTCAAAAATGGCATTAATCAAATGAATGCTAGCGTTGTCATCTTTTGTTATCGGAATACACGTATGTTGAATATTACAATTTTAATAGAGCTTTTTCCTTCCTTAAAACGTGTATACATAAAATGTGGAGAGAGAGAGAGAGAGAGAGAGAGAGAGAGAGAGAGAGAGAGAACATTTAAGTTCTCTCTTAGCAAATTTCAATTATACAATACAGCGTTACAAACCATAGTCACCATGCTATATATTAGATCCTCAGGCTTTATTCATCTTATAGCTGAAGTTTGTACCCTTTACCAACCTCTTCCCCCACCCCACAGCCCCTGGCAACTACTTTTCTAGTCTCTGTTTCTAGGAATTTGACTTTTTTTTTTCTTTTTTGGTTCTACATATAAGTGATAACATGCAGCATTTGTCTTCATCTGGTCGGCTCCTGCAACTTTCAGCCTCACTGCCTCAGTGGGACCCTGGCCTCCTGAGGGCACCCCTTCCTTAAGTCCCATAGCTGGGGTCCAGCACAGGGGTCAGGCACCCAGATAAAGGAACAAATAAGTCCTCAGAGATGGTGAGAAGTGTACAAAACCATGCTTCCCATGAGGAGGTGGACGCCTGAGGAAGTGGAAGGAAAGATTTGCCCCTTTATGTGAGTGGTTAGGGCAGAGCTGGGACCCACTCAGGCCTTACAAGTGGGAGTCAAACAAAAGAGAGGACAACAGCCCACTTCCCTGCATCCTCGGAACCATCATCCTCTTCTTGACTCACGCCTAACAAGCTTACAGGGTTGGGGTGGGAGGAGAAAAACTGACAGAACTAGTGATAGGAAAAAAAAAAAAAAAACGGATTGGAACATTTAGCTTCGTTCAGGAGCAACTACAAACCGCACCTGTGCCTGCCAAGTCCTAATCGTCATCTCATGGCAGAGTCCCTTCTTAGTCATCGTCTGCCCCTCCAGAGGGGCTTGAAAGGCCGTTACAAGAATTCAGCGATAATCTCTCCCTATTTACATCTTTCAATTTTTATTTCCCAGATTGTCCAGAATTTGCCCTCATTCAACATCCAAGCCCAAAAATAGCCGAAAAGGGTTTTCAGCATATGTTACTGTCTCCCTCTGCCTGATTGCATTCCTCGATCAAAGTCCCATGGCAGTCCTGGGGTTTTGGGTCAATTTCAGAAAGATCAAAAGAGAAAAAGACTAGGTTCTTGGAAGTGAAGAGCCACTGGGAACTGCGAATAAGCAGGGCTACTGGTTCCATGGCATTTTATGTTGAGTCGGAGATGGAGGCCTATGCCAAATAGGGGCTGCTTGCTGGGTAGAGGGACCTACACCCAGGGAGTGGGGCTGGGACATAACCCAGTGATGACTATACCCTGAAGGCTGGGGGCAAAAGTCAAGTCTGGTGTGAGAGCCACAATCCATCACAGCTGGATAGTCGGCCTGATGTACAGAATGGAAGTTAAAGCATGCCTTCTAGATGGGGGCCTTGTTTAAAGTCCCAACCTTCTTCTATTTAGCCCTCACAGCACCATACATGCACACACAAACGTATACACGCACACACCCTTCACGAACAGGGAAGACTTGAAAGTTCTATAGGTCAGAGGGGAGCCCTGGGGTGAGGAGGACTTAAAGTCACTGCCTCTTTGAAAGGCTGCTCCTACCTTTCTGAGGCCAGAACTTGGTTGCGACCGAGGGGGAGCTATGGGTTATGGGAAGGCCTTGGAGACCCCCTGGGTGTCTTTCCTCAGCATCACTGAGAACTGCTCCCTCTTCTGCTGGTGTCTTACCACATTGGTCCTGTTTAAGTAGATCCCTGAAAGGTTGGTTTCCTGGGGGAGACGGTTCTAATTTTCCCTTTTAGGTTCCACATACCATACCCTGACCTTGACCTTTTATACTTTTAGCAAAATATATCCTCTGCAAAAAATGATTGTAATTGAGGAGTAAATCCTAGGCTAGTGTGGTAATTAGGACATAGGCCGTATGAGCTGCTGAACAGAGACCCCAATCAGACTGAAGGATATTTCTCTGTGGCATGACAGTCTAGTGGTGAGTGACCCAGGCTGGCAGGAAGCTCTGCTCCACATGGTCACTCAGTACCCAAGCTCCTTCCATCTTATTGCTCTGCTGTCCTCTAGAGAGTTGTCCTCAATCACATGGGCAGAGCTTAGTCACCACCATATTGGCAGCCCTGTGCACTGGAGCAAGATAGAGCAGGAATGGAGGGCAATGTATTTTCATGTAAGCAAGTGATGCAGAGGTGATATACCTCAGTTCTGCCTATGCGCCGCCCATGAGCACTGAGTTACATGGCCACACCTAGCTGCTAAGAAGGCTGAGCAATGTGATTTCTACAAAGGTAAATGTCTTCCACTGCATGAATTAAGGTTTTCATATAAAAATATAACTGTGAGCTTTTTATTTAGAGCATTATATAATGAGAATTCATACTTTGAATGATAACCTTGAGAGTTCCTAGATCCCTGTCTATCTATCTATCTATCTATCTATCTATCTATCTATCTATCTATCTATTGCCTATCTATCTATCTTCACTGAGAATGTGGTGGAAAATATGGTGGGAGATAGAGTCAAGATTTAAACTTCAAGTAAACTGACCATTTAGTCATTCAATCAACAGACATTTATCAAGTTCCTATTATGAGCCAGGTGTGCTGGCATTGACATATACAGATGTGGAAGGCATGTTCTATGACTCTGAGTAACTTTGTGGTTTCTACAACTGCCAATCCACCCTAACGCCCTGAGATAGGCAGGTGACCTTGTTTTTAAACAGACCTCAAATGATGCTCCTTAGCCATCTCTGTTTAATTGAAGAGTATCCTGGATTGCAAACTAATTAAAAATGATTGCCAATTTCAGCTATTTCTCTTCCTAATGACCTGCAACAACAGCACATGCAGAAATAAATTGAATGCTGATGTACATGTGATTATAACCATCACCCCTAATCCTGAATTTTCAATTTTGAGACCCATCTAAACAACATCACTGTCTTCATTTATGGACTCTGTAATAAGCCAATGTTATAAACTTGAACTTTAAAAAACATATCCCTTTGGGTGATTTCATTTTCTTTTACCAAAACTACTGATAAGATTGGAAGACCAATGGAATCAAGTTTCTCTAGATTTTTTCACTGCAGAGGCTCTGTGGCTCCCTGAGCCTCTGTGATGTCTTGAGGAGTTAAGATATGAGGTGGGACCACTGAGAGACAAAACAGCATGAAATAGGGGAGAGGTCCAAAAGATGGGCTCAGCATGGCAGTGTGTCCTAAGTCCCAATCAAAACCTCCCGACCTGGGAATGGGTGCATTAGAAGGTTTCCCTCCTGAATCTTTGGCACAGAAGCACCCTGGGTAGGAATCAGATATCTGACAGGGCTTGGAAAACCCCACGGCCAGGGATCCACGTCCCCTGCAGCTGCCAGATTTATTGTTGAAGGAAAATCATTTTCCTCTCAAATATGTGCTTGTAACCCCACAGCTGCCTTGCACGTGGGCTGTAGCGGTGTCTTGGGCAGCCCCTTACTCCTTCCAGGCATCCCCCAGGGTGACTGCCATGAGCATCTGGCCTAAAGCAGCCAACTAGAGCTTTGTCAACAGATCGTCACCCTCCAAAGCATCTAGAGCTGAAGTGTGTTTGCTGCATTTCAAAGTCATTAGTGTCTGTTCACAGTCTTTAACCTTCAAATCCCAGAGGGCTAGACAGATGACCTAGCACAGACTCTGGGGTTGCAGAGCGGGCAAGGAGATGCCAAGGTCACACAGCAAGCTACCAGCTGTGCCCAAATTTAAACCGGAGATTCCAACACCCCGTCATCCCCATCCCCTGTTCTTCCCAACATGACAGCAATCATGTTCAGCACATATGTGCATGTGGTTTAATGAGCAATAACAATTAACAGTGACAGCCCCTATCATCAAAGCTCTGTTAACCCTTTATGTCATTTTAGTTGTGCCTATGTGACGCCCCTGTCCTTGCCAACAATCTCACAGAGTATATGGGACAAGGATGAACCTCACGACCTGGGAAGAGGCAGGATTGGACACTGAGAGTGGAAAAGCCTTAGCACCAGCACACATGTGGTCCATGACATATCTGTGATTTGAACCAGACCTCCTGGCCCACTCTTCTGCTCAGCTTCCCTACTGGCAAGGTGCCACCTCCTCAGGTCCTGTTAGCTTATATGCTAACAAAGGAGGTGGGGGGAATAAAACAAAATGAAACAGTGACAGTGTCTCCTATAGCCTTAAGGCTGATAACCAGGGCAGCACGACACAGCGAGATGTCCCAGCACAAGGCACATGGATGATGCCTGTGTGTCAGCTTGTCACCAGGCAATGTCCTGAGTCTCTCCCCCAATCTTTGTGGAGTGATCACCATCTGCTGGGTGCTGGTTGGCACTTGGGGAAGCGGAAAGCAAGGTCACTCACTACTTTCAAAAAGGTAAAGAGAGCTAGAAAGAAGAGTTAGAGTCATTGCCTACTATGCTAAGCACCTTACAAGCATTATCTTATTTAATTGTCACAACTGCATTCTAAGGCATGTATAATTGGCCGCCTTTTACAAAATCTGAGGTTCGGGGAGGTTAAGTGATGCCTGAGTTCATACACCTAGTTAAGTAGCCAAACTGGAATGTGGACCTCGGTCTGTCTGAATGTATGAGCTTTCCAGGCACTGGGTCTGGTGTGTACACGATGCTCAATGAATATGTTGCGTGAATGAATGGGCAGAGTGAAATTGGACCAGGCAGGGGAGAGAAACGTGAATTAGTGGTTCATGGTGCCATGGATGGAAATTGTGGTCATCATGAAGATGATGGTGGAAAAGGATACCATAGTCCTAAGGAAGAACAGAAGGGTGACTTATCACAGCCACCAAGAGGAAGGCCAGCCTCCCTGGCTGGGGAGGGTGCGGTCAGGAAAGGCAGCTATATTTCTCTGCTCCAGGCCTGTCCTGTGTGCCCACTGGGCAAGGCACTCATATTCATGTGCATGGTCATCACCCAGGAGAGGAGGCAGCTGTCTGCCTGTCCATCCCTCAACCTCCCCTTACCTAAGAGAGAGAGGTAGGTCACTGAGTACCCAGCACAGCCACACCCAGTAACCCGCTACTCTTCCCACACTGCCCTCACTGCACACTCCTGTATTCCTTCCCAGAGCTGATGTAAGAATTAGCAACCTGAGAAGAGGAACCTAAGGGACCCTGGCCCACCTTCTTGGCGGTTTGACGCTCAGCGCTGGGTGCCGACAGCCAGCTTAGCTGAGACACATCTCCAAACCGCGGCTTCAGCCGCTGTGGTGTGAACTGTCTCTGAGCCTCCTCCTGGGGCAGCCACGGTCTGACACTGTGGTTCCTAAATGGCTGACAGATTCTTCTGTGCACTCCCGAGAGTCACAGGAGGATTAGAACTGTCTGCCCCATCCCATTATCCCCTCCAGCTGCCTCTGCCTCTGCCCGTGGAGAATGCCTTTCCAGTGTGTAAGGATGTCATCATCACAGCCACATTAAAAAAAATTTGTGACATTTTCAAAACTGAAGCGTGACTGATGTGTGTGTATAAGAAAGTGTGTGTGTGTGTGTGTGTGTGTGTGTGTGTGTGTGTGTGTGACTATAAGCCACAAATATATCAAATACATTCATCCTGCCTCTCGGGGTGGTTTTTCAGAGGATGAGAGAAAGGGTTGAAGCAACGCATGAAACCTCCTTAGGGTCTTGGGGCCTGGTGTGGTGAACTTTTTCTCTCTCAAAATCCCGTACTCCCCAGCATGAAGGGAGTCCGTGGTCCAAGAGGGACCATAGGGAAAGGCACATCTGGAGACCAGCTTTGCAGGCGTGCCAAGGCCTGAAGGCTAGCACAGCTGGGCTGGTCTGGCAGTGGTGCGCCCCACCTACCCTCCTGTCTCTGCACACCCCGGATGCCACCCATCCTTTCCTTGTGTCCTCTCTGCAGCCCACTCCTCCCACACTGGGTGTGAGTCAGAAGCTTCCCCATGTCGGAAGCCGTCTCTCATTCAGGAACTTCATGAGACCTGACAGGTCTAACTGAGCCTTGTGCAGTCACTGCCAATGAGCCTCTGGGTGTGTGCTGTCTTCAGGGAGGCTTGTGGCGATCTGTGTCCGTGTTGGTGTCACTCCAGGGTTGTGGGGTTCCCCTGTGAGTCTGGTGGGGCTACCAATAAGAGCTTTGAAGCTGGAGGGAGACTCCTGTCTGAAGAGAGCAGGACATATCCCTACGGCTGGGTGAAACCCTCCCTCCATGCGCACCCCCAAATCAATGGAGACGTAAGTCCTCAGGAAGGGCCTGCACCCTCCCAGACGTGTACCCTGGGTCTCTTGGGAGGAATGGGATGATGAAGCAGATTATCACTGATTTGGGAGCAGTTTTCTTTCCTAGAGACCTAAGGGGCAGGCTAGGAGTGCTCTCCCTAGGTCCTTTCTGCCATCCCATGTCGCCTGCTGTCCTTAACAGCTGTGTACAGCACCCTGGGCTTGAGATCAGGGGTCTGTCTCCATTCCAAGCTAAGATGTGGAAACTGTTTCTCTCTCCTCTGACCTATGCCCAGGGAAGGCAATAGTTGGAAAAAAATCATGGGTCCTGTTTCCTTAACTATTTTCTAAGTTTTATGAAAAAACTGTGGTTATGATTCAACCCCAGACAATGACCAAAAGAAATTGGAATATTGCTTTGTTAAAAATAAAGTCTGGATTGTATTATTTTAATTCAAGTTCTCCCTTACTTAAATTGGTTTCTACCATCTACTGTTCATTATTCATATTAGGAGCCCTTTCTGTTATGGTAGATGGCATGGCCACTATTAAAAATATACAACCTCTCATTATATATTATAAATTAAAAATCCTGACTTTTATATATTCCACATCACCGTTATTTAAGGAGTCTGCCAAATCATATATTGAAATGTCATATTTAATTAATTGGCCTAACTTTATTAATTTTGTTTATATCCAACCCAAATATCATATAGTCATACTTTAGGAGTCAATAAATTGAAAGAACATAAACACTTATTATATATTTCATTTTTTTGTTGTCAAACAATAAACATTTTTTCCCTTTGGAAAAAAATCTAGTATTTTTTTTTTTCTTGGTGTAGATACTCTTTTTTGGTTGTTTCAAATGGGTTATAAATCAGTTGGGGTCTCAGCAGGAAACAGATGACACAGTCAAATTGGGTAATTCCAGGAGAGTTTGATAAAGGGTAGCCAGGGACAGTGCAGCATCCAAGGGTTCCCTGCCAGAGGCAGTCCTCACTGAACCCAAGCCTAAGAGGAAAGCCAGCTGTTAACAACTTCAGAGAGAGAACTCTGTGTGAAAGGCAGCCCAAGGCCCTTGGCTTCAGAGATCTCCTCAGGGAGGCAGCCTGGCAATAATCACTCTGACCTCTGACTGGTTCCTTTCTCAGACCTCTTGCTGACCCTCCAATTTACCAAAACTGGGAGCCCCTTGATGAGCCCATACAGGTCAGCCTTGACAGGACAGAGAGCAGAGCAGAGAAGAAAAGAGAGAGGGATCTGCAAGGACACACAGATTCTATTGCTTTGTCTCAGTAACATCTTCTGTTTCATAGCTTCCCATATTTAGTTTTATATGCTATCTCCAAATGCACCATCACAGAAACTTTTTTTTTTCTTACGAAGCTCAAGAAAGAATTGATACTTTTGTTAGGATATCATTTATGAAAGCTGACTCCCTAAAAAATACTGTTTTCAAAATGTTCAGTTATTGCTGTTCCTAATTTCTGTTGAAACAAATATCCCAAACCTTAACACAAGTTCCAATCTGTTTTTGTAACTCTTACACTGCAGGCTGCCTCTTGAGGTCTCAGTATTCTTCTAGTTTTTATTATTTAAATTCTAAGCTCTTAAGTTTCTTTAAAAAGAGTAGGCTTTGGATTTAATGGCCAGAGAAAGTGTCTCACTCAGGTTGATTCATGACAAGATACAAAGCCAAGGTTGGGTTCCTTGTTCACTTGCTTGTGAGGGGAGTAATCTGAGTGTCGCCAGTCTCTGCACCCAGGCAGTCCAGGCAGGGAAAGATATCAATTTATAAGAGTTATTGGAGAGAATATTTCATACATTTCTTAGACTATAACAACAATAGAGTAGTGACTATAAAGACCATTTTACCTGAATATAAACCATGTTATTTGAATATGAGAACATGTTACCTGAATATAAGCCTAAGTTAAAAAAAATAAAAATTCAATTTTATTGTATAAATAAATAAATAAATACATTCTAAGCTCTTCAAATGTATTATTTAATCCCTAATAATGTTTTATGTGAAGAATGGCAGCAAATATATAGTTTATAGAAGAGAGATTTAAAGTGATTTGCTTTATTTGCATCTTCCATTGCATCTTTCAAAGACAGTGACTAGGACTATACCAAATTAAAACATCTAGAAAATTTCCTAAAATTTTAGCTGAAATCTCAGACATTTTTCCTAGCATTATACTGGTACTCTACAAAATGTAATGAGATTTTCATGTAAATATTGCTCAATGAAAAATTATTTTTCTCAAGCATTGATGATAAACTTAGATATATTATCTCAAATGTTACAACTTCCAGTTCCAGGAGATAAACAAAATCTATTAATCTATTTTCAAAGTCTTAAATTTCACACATCAGTAAATTATTAACAACTCTTCAATGTGCAACAGTTGAAGCTTTGACAATAATGGTTGACATTTTATTGCCTTGAGGTATATAAGTTTTCAAAAAGCAATTTTCATGCTTTAGTGGATAAATGTTTTATAACAAACAGGACAATAAACCTAGACTATAATAATATGCCCATGTTGAAATTATTATTTTTTTGAAGTTTATTAAATATTTTATATCTGAAAATAGTTATTTTTAACTAACCACTTGATATGGTTACAAAGTCTAGTAGTACTTTCTAAATGTTTCTATATTGATAGCCTTTGATAAACTTTTTTTCATAAATTTTGATAATTTTAAATGCTCTTTTTAAAGATTGACTCAGGATAATCTTTTATTCACTGATGATTACAACCTTTCTTTGTTTGGACCATGAGCTTCACTGGAACAAGATTACCATTTTGATAACATATTTAAGTGTTTAGCACTGTCAACTTTTTATGATACAATGTTGAACGCTATTTGCATCCCACGTTTATATCGCCAGCAAAATAAGTGATTCATGTTTTTGTTGAAATAATCAAGTTGTATATTGTTTTTCATTCCAGAAATATGAATTATTTGGTTTAGTTTGTGCCAGTTCTTCTACAGTATCACGAGACAGTTGGGGTTGGTTGAGTGGAGTTGGGAGATGTCCCAGGCAACAGTTGATGATTAATATCATATCTTTGTTTTTCTGCAGTGTCAGAAGATTAACATTTATGATATTTTAAAAGGAACATTAAGAAAGTTATCTCAAGTTTGAGGTTTCTTTATTCTGAATGTTCAGGGTTTTGTTTGTTTTTAAGAGAGCCGATTATCATTAGTGGAACCAGTAAGATGGTAGAAAGAAAATTGGAGTCAAAGAAAACTGGAATAAGCAAACTATACTGACTGAAAGAAAGAAGGTTTGAATATTATTGCTAATTTAGATATACAAATGGTTACTATCTCACAGAGCAATAACTAACACTGTAATCTTTAGAGTTATCTTTTCTGACAGGCAAAAATAGGTATAATTCCTTTGAACAAAATTCATTTACATTGCTATTAGACTAGAGTCCTTTACATCTTTCTCAGTTTTCTACAAGTTAATACCTATCTTTATGGATCTATAAAATAGCTTAAATCAATAGTAAGTAGACTTTCCTCTGTTGGCTTGCTCTAGATCCTTTTTCTGTAATAAACCTTAGGTGTAATTATAACCTGCTATTAGCTTTTGTGAGTTCTTCCAGCAGATCAGCAAAATGGAAGATGTTCTTCAGGCCCCTAAAACAACTCTTTTAAAGAACCACAGCTCTTTCAAAAGTAAAAAAGTTTTGTAGATTGCTATGTTAACTTTCAGTTATAAAATCAATAAGTCATGGGGATGTAATGTACAGCAGGGAATATAGTCAATAATATTGTAATAACTTTGTATGCTGACAGATGGTTGCCAGACTTATCGTGGTGATCACATCATAAGGTATATAAATGTCAATTCACTATGTTGTACACCTGAAACTAATATAATATTGTATGTCAACTATACTTTAATAAAATAATAATAATCGAAAACATGAAAGAATTAGCACAAAGCACAGAAAGTCATTCTGAAGTATGGAATCTCTATTATCGAGATAAAGAAAAATCTTTTACTACCAGTTGTTAAGAGCCAACTGAGTAATTTGTCACTTTAGTAGAGAGAAAGCAAAATTGTGACTTTTACATGAATATAACATTTTGCATAAATGCTTAACAAGTTTCTCTTTTCAAAATAACCTTATGAAGAAATCCATAAAACCTTAGCCAGCTTTGGCAAGATTTTTACATTTCATTGCCTTTTTTGAAACTCATTATTTATAGGTATTATAAGACAAAAAAAATTCTCCTTTCACAAAGTTCTATGACTTTCTGTATTCAGAGAGGTTCTATCCTTCACCACCCTCTTTCACAGTCTGTAACAATCAAACTCTTTATTTTAGGACAAAATTACTTTTTCCCCTTAATTAGCACAACACCACCCAACACCTTATAAAACCAGATGTACTTTTCTGTCACTATTACTCCTGGTATAGCCTTTTTTTTTTTTCCTGATATAGTCTTAATCACCCATGTTAATTATAACTTTTTCCAGAATAAGCCTGTTCTGTTCCATGATGAGACCTAAAAGGGTTTTGTTGTTGTTTTGTTTTGTTTTGTTGCTTATTTGTGTGAATTTGTGACCCCAGCTTACATATAACAGATTATTGTGATTGTTAGGTAGTCCTTATAAAGATGAAAGACACAAGTTATATTTTAGAGTTGACTTTCTTTGATGAAGAGATACTAGATAAATCCCATACACACTTGAAGGCTGGAAGGTTTGTCTAAGATGTTTGTATCCCATGGATGCAGGCATGCCTAGACATGTTTGGGAGCTATTAAAACATCTGGAGAATACTGTATTTGCATGAGGCCAAGGAAGGAATTCTGGAAGGAACTCTTCATACTCAAGATGTTTGGAACCAATGTTCTGTCTCAACCCAGCTGAAGTAATGTGATCTCCAGAGGTGAGGTAGATGGGCACCTCTACTGAGGTAGCTAGGACTGCTTTTGGCTAAAACAAACAGAAATCATAACTAAACAGTACTTAGCATGAATTGAGGAGAACTTTTTTTTCTCGTAAAAGAAGAAGTCCAGAAGAGATAGTACCTAGTATTGGTTCAGGGAATTAAGCATTCCAAGGCTGAGGTCTCTGCAGTTTTCCTGGCCTTTTCCCTCATTGTCACAATATGGCTGCTGAGATTCCAGCCATCGAGGCCAAATTCTAGCTAGAACGTAGAAAACAGGAATAAAGAGTAAAGAAAAAGGGGGCAAGAAGAAAGGGAAACGCTTATATTAGAAAAGCAAAATATTGAGCTGGCTGAGTGACGTATTGGTTAAGAGCTGGCTTGGGACACCGGCTCTGAGCAGCAGGGCCCTGGTTTGGATCCCACATATGAGGGCCAGTGACACTGCCCTCTACAGCTAAGATGGTGAACAACAGCTCCACCTGGAACTGGACTGCTGTGAGTCCCTGGGGACGGCATAGCTGCAGCCGCTGCTGCAGTGGGCTGCCATAGGCTACAGTGAGTGGCCAGCAGCCAGCGGCGTGAGCTGCCAAGAGCCGCCGTGAGCGGCCGTCCAAGGCCCAGAGGCCGGCGACTGATCTTCCTCACCCAAGAAAAGTGCAATGATGACACCAACATGGGCCAGTGAAGCAATGTCCTCCACAACTGGACTGAAGAACCAAAGGACAGCAACTTGTCTGTCCCCCTTCCCCGGTTCCCCAACGCTGTTCCCCTCCCCCAATTCTCCAATAAAATCTTTTAAAAAGAAAAAAGAAAAGCAAAATATTTTCCCTAACTCACCAAGAGTTACGGTTTATCAGTCACAATGATCACATTTGGACATTTTAGTGGGGCAAATGGCTGCCCTGTTAAAATCAGGATTCTGTTAATAAGGAAGGAGGTATATGTGTATCTATCAGAAAAATAGAAGACAATTTGTGAAGTTCAAGTAGAAAGGGAGTTGATACAGGGAACTGAGTGCTTACAAGACTGTTGAAAGGGCTAAAGGAGGGAAGGAAAGGCTGGTGCTAGCTCTAAGTTTCACTGCTAGATTTCAGGACATCAAGAAGTTACTCCCACAGCAACCACTAGTAATTCTAGAAGCTTCTAGCTATTAGACCTATTGGAGCCCTGAGGCAGGTGATTCACAGGAGAAAAACCAGAGGTGGCTGCCAAAATCAATGTGTCTGCCGACCACTACTGGAGGAAAAACATGGCCTGTGTTTCCCTTCTGCCTTCTATTTCTCATGTGAGTGCCTCTCACTGGGGAGCCTAAACCAGATAGAAGCCTGATGGTAACAGATTCTAGGAAATGTGGTCCCCAGACTTCTCGCCCCTGCATTACAGAGGTGATGGGGGCCTGAATGGTGGTGAGACCAAAGGTCATTTTGGCACAGCAGACAACTAGCAGTGGTTACTATACCCATGCAGAGTGGACACATCAGAATCTCTATGTGTGTGACAGAGGGTCGGAAATCCCCCCAGGTACTCCCACTACTAGACCACCTTTAAGAGTCACCTCTGTACAGGAAGAGATTTACAAATGCATATGCTTGATGCAAGGACAATGGGTCATCCCTAGAGGGGCAGAGAAACCCCTAAATAATTTAATGTGTGCAATGTGGATGACCCTTTCTTATTGCATTCTCCTTTACCCCAAGCCCTCCAACACAAGTTACCTGGACATGTGCCTGAGTCCCCAAGAAAGGAGGTTGGGAGAGAAAAGGATTGTGTCATGGGGTCAGGGCTCATCACCTTGGAGCTGTTGAGGGGGCGAGGGATGTTTTTGCTCATTTTTGGCCATCGGCATTTGAAACAGACACAGTGCTGAGAGAGTGCTAGAAGCCGCAGCAGTCTGGGTACCACTGGCCAGTGTCAGGAGCAGAAGAGACCTTAAGGAAAGAGCTACTGAATCACCACAGTCTCTGTCTAGAGCAGCGGCCTCAGAGCCGATGTAAGAAGATGTCACACAGTGGCCAGGAGAACTGTGATTGAGGAGCTGGGGGAGGGATCTGGGGCAAGGGTGTCAAAGTTCTGAGCTGCAGAAATATTGTTTTATTGCTATTACTGGGGCCTTACTGGCCCCCTCCCCAAAGATAGGGGTCCACCTTTACCATCCAAGAGCTCGATCATCTGAACATATTACAAGAACAGCAATGAGCTGCTCCAGGCTGGAAACTAGGTTCTGTAGGTGGGAGGAGTGTTAAGTGTCAAGGGGTGAATTCTGCCTCTGTTCCCCTGATGGGGCCTGCAAGCTGCTGAGCTTCACTATTGCTTTCTATGTTTTGAAAACATGAGCATGTTTAAAGGGGATTTGAGAAATACTTGGTTGGTGGTTGCAGGGATTTCCGCAGAAGGGCTTTAAGGAGCCAAAAGCATCACGGGCCTCTGTCCTTACCCTCAGAACATTGGAATGGTCGCTCCACGAGCTGCAGTTGACCTCAGCAGCAGGGGAGGTTTGCAGAGCATAAGTAGCTCTTTTTAGGTAATATGGAGTAAGTAAGACCAGAGGCTTTGGAGCCAAACCCTAAAGTGGATGGGAATTCGTCACAGGAGCCAAAATGGAAGTTTTTAGAACGAGGGTGATGTCACAGCTGCCTGGAGTTCACCTCAGTTACATGGTCATCTGGTCACAATTTTGAGTTGTGGCTGGAGTACAGCCTCAGCTTCCGCTTACAGAGCCAGAGAGCAGGAGGGAGGGAGCAACCAGAAAGCAAAGGAAGGATAGGAAGTGACACACAGGAGTCTGGAATTGGTGTCCTGGCTCTCATCCCTGGAGCCAGCTGTTGAGGGGCTTTGAGGGGTGACAGCTGTCCTGTGGAGAGGAAAACCCAGGTCCACAGGGAATCCTAAGGCTGTGGGTCAGGGGTCACTGACTTCTAGCCAAGGAGCTTCTGGTGGTCATCTCCCCAGGGTGGACAGAGCTGGCAGTCACAGCCAACAATGTTGCCATAGCTTTCATGAGGAAAGGGCCTACCTCACTGATGGCTCCCTTTTCCCTTCTGGGGAATTAAGGGTTGTTGGGGCCTCCTATGGCTCTCCCTATAAAAGCAGGGGACCTGAAATTGATCCAGGTCTGCTGTCCCAGACTGTGTCTCCCAAGTCAAGATATTGGCGGAAACATAGCTGAGCTAAAGCATAAAAAAAAAAAAAAAAAAAAGAAGAAGGAGAGGGGCCCCTTCAACACTGGGTGCCTCCTGAATAGGTAGGTGGGTGGGTGGGGGTGGACCCCAGTTGGAGGAAGGAGCCAGAGCTTTGGGAGGGGGAACCCACCACCTGGCACTCTTCTCTGAGTCCCCTCAGCTGGTAGCATTTGGATTCTGCTTAAGAAAGCTTAAATCATCCAGGGCTGACCTTCCGCAAACCACAGGGTGACCCAGCGACCACAGGGACAAGTTGGGTCAGAGAATGTGCATAGACTTTAAAAAGCAGCCTGTCATGGGAGGGACTGCATGAGAGAAGTCAGGCCGGGGCTGGCGGTGGGGCGTAAATCGCAGCTCCTGGGTAGTGGAAGGCAGAGAGTGAATAATGGGACCCAGCTGAATACGCTACTGCAGGCAGGGCGGGGCAAGGCTACCAGCAAACGTCACCCTTTCTGTGAACATAAATAACTGCTCTCTGACAGCCGGATACACCACATTTGGCCTCTCCCTTCTACAAATATGAAGCACCTACTATGTGCAGAGCCTGGTCTCGATGCTGGAGAAACAAGGAGCAAGACAGACAAAGTCCAAGGATAAATAGTGTCATGTCCTGTGGGTGACAGGAAACAGAGCCCTTCCAACTCGCCTGTCAAGACTAAAGACACCACCATTCCCTGCCGTTCTGTGACCTGCCTTGGATGACTCACAAGCACTCTCTGACCTAACTGGGATGCCCTGCCCCTGAGGTGGGTTTGTTGTCCTCATTTGGGGAATGAGAAATAAAAGGTTCAGAAAAAGGGAGAGAGATTAGAATACTATGCCCAAGGTTACACAGCTGGTCACTGGAGAGGGGTGGGAGGCCTATGCTTGACTTTGTCAAGTCCATCTCCAGCATCCTGTCTCACTTTGGACAGAAAGGTAAAAACAGGCTCAAACAGCCCCACTCCTGCACTCTCGCCTCCTTTCTAAAACTCTGTTACATTTTACAATAAGTAACTAAGCTCTGGGCCTTGTCTGCATGCACCCAGCCTCATTTCAGCCATTTGTAGGAGTTAAAAATAATAATCATCATCATAGTAATATTAAGTTGTACTCTCTGACCTTGAGGAGCTTAAATTCTATTGGCAAGTGTGATTGCACACCTGTGAATTAACCTGAGGCTGGTTACAAAGCAACCAACACAACAGAGAAAAAAATAAAAAGCACATCTGCAAAGGACACCAAATAATAGGGCATCGAAGTAGAGTAATCAGGGAAGGCTTCCTGGAGGAGGTGGGTTTTAAAGGGGGATTTAGAGGATACAATGTACCTGATGATTGGAGACGTAAGAAGCCTGCATCCTAAGAAGGTGTGAACCAGTCACAAAAGAAGGAAAGATCTGGGGAGCAGAGGAAGGGAGAGGGGTTGAGTGGGGAAAGAATTTGTTTTGCTTTACTTTGAGCGATGGTCTACAAAAGAGAGTAACCAGGAGCGGGCTTGGAGAGGCTGCAGTTGTATTTGGAAGAGACCTGTGAGTCTTAGGGAGACCAAGAGGGCTCCCTGTGGGTTCAAGACCCTCCTCTGACAGGTTGTTGCCATTGTCACGCCAACCAGCACTAAATGCCAGCTTACTCTTTCTCGTCAGAATCCAGTACACTCAGCCCCACAGCCCTAAATGTGGAGTGGTTCAGAAATGAGTTCAATGATGTGTTTGATGGGAGAATTTGTACCTCATTTGCACAAGCCTGTAGAACCCTATGAAGAAATGATTTTACATAATGACCGCAGGCACCTGATCTTCGCATATGCTCGGAAGTCATCCTTTTGCCGAGTGGCATGCTAGCAAATGTTCCTGGCTCTCCAGGGAAAGAAGCCCTGGTTTACAGGAGTCACCCTGCACAGTAAATACTCCCTCTACGGCTTACTTCAAGCCACTGCTGTGAAGCCCCTGAAAGTAGAGTTGGAATAAGATGTGCACCATAGTTTCTAGCAAGCTGGCACCCGGGGCTGCAACACACCACAGCCTGGGGCCTTCCCATTTGCCTGGCTAATTCCCACCCCTCTCTCAACTCTAGCCTGTCCCCACCACTGCCCCACCCGACCCCAGACCAGGACAGAAGCTCTCAGAACCTGCAGCAACTCTGTACTCTCCTGCATAGCCTCTACCACAAGTGTGACCACACATTTACTTGTGTAATTCTGTTACTGTTCCCTCCCCACTAGATTATAAGCTTCATGAGGACAGGGCTGTGTCTGTTTGTTCCCAAACACAGTGCCTGGCACTTACATAAGACTAATGTGTAATTATTAAATGAAGGAACAAGTGAATGAAGGAAGGAATCACAAGCATTTTTTCTATATTTAGTAAACACTTCATTTGTTTGCAGGGTCACTTTGACTCCCACCTCTGGGACTGATGACCCAGTGCATGACATTATTAGACTCTAGGGGGTGCCACCTAGAGATGTGGGCAGAGAACGATCATGGAAATAGAAATAGGAGAGGCAAAGGGAACAGGTGTGGCTGGTGAGAACAGGTAGGAAAAAGAACACTGACCTTCCTTGGCAAATCAGTTGAGCTCATCAAATCTTGACTCGGAACTTCTTTACGTAGGAATAAAGGAGCCCAAGGAAATGTTAAGCTGTGTCCTGTAGCAATCGCTCTTGGCAACTATTCAGCTTGTGTTATATTCCAGGAATAGTACAATGTAGACTCCCAGTGTTTGCATATGTGTAAGAACATATGTGTATTTTTTTGCATATGTATATGTGTGCATATGTGTACAAAAGAATGTTTGCATGTTTGTGTGTACATGCACATGTGCACATGTGCAAATACGCATACATGTGTGTACGTGTGCATATGTACCTCTGTGTGTGCAGAGTAGGAAATGATATAGTAGTCAGTTACCACCTCATCTGTACCCTTTGTCTTTTGAGATATTTTTTAGCCCATACTTGGAATTTCAGCTGTAGGTCAATAAATACTATCAAAAAAACTAAAAAATAAAATAAACACTTGCTACTGATTACATGAAAACACACTGATATTTTACAGTTCCCAATGGTGGAGTCATTTGTGTTAACCTATGCATGGGTGAGTCAATATATTTCTGCCACATATATTATTTGAGGTGAAAATACTGATTTATTTGAGCAATGTCACACTGACAAAAGGGAACCACGTGTTTATGGCATATAACATCACCCATCCAGACTGTGACACTTCGCTGGGCTGGCTCAGGGGCCACCTGTGAGGCAGGTGGGACTTTATCTATAATAGATGGAAGTCGGAGAGATTCAAAGCATGAAAAAAAACTGTGTGCTCTTGCTGTTGAAGATGGACAGGGGCACACCAAAGAGGAATGTGGGTAACTTTAAAGAGCTGAGAGCAGCTCCAGGCTGACATCCAGCAAGGAACTGGGTTCTGCCAAAACCCGAATGATCTTGGAGGTCAACCTCCCCGATAGCATCCAGATAAGAGGCTCTGCCAGTGGACACCTTGACTTTGGCCTTTTGAGACCCCAGGCTGAGCCACGCCATGCCAGGCTTCTGACCTCTAGGACTGGAGATAATAAACGGAGACGTTTGCGATGATTTTTTACAGTAGCATGGGAACCAGTATACCCACCCACCTGGCTTTGCAGGGCCCTGGATGGTAGCCTATGTCCTGGCTGGTTCCTTATTCCTCCCCTTGAGGAAAAAAAATATTACCTGTTCTCCACTCTGTGCTTCTTGGTGCTTGGCCTGGCAACCAAGAAACTAATTCCTGCTAATCTGCAAATGGCAGTGACACGGATGTCTCCTGGCTGACCCTTTGGAGTGGATTGAACAGGAGACACCCAGGTATTGGGGATGATGGCGCAAGCCAAGCCAACAGAGCTTACTCCTGTCCCAACCCTGCTTCTTACAAATCTCACAACTGACGTCACCTCTGATGGATCCAGTCATAGGAAATCTCCTGCAGGCTGAGTGAAGAGCCCTTTTGGGCTGAGTCAGTCAGGGTCTTATGGGATTTGAACCCAAGGCTCCAGAATGTCTAGGACTGAAACAGGAGACCACAAAACCAGCATCCCCGCTGGATCCAGTCAGGGCCTACCCGCCAGTAAACACCTCCTTCTGCTAAGAGGTCATTGCTTTTGTTTCCTGGAAGCTGTCTCATCAAAGCCTCTAAGAGCCTTCTCTCCTCTGGGGAGATCACCAGCTTGAAAGACAGAGATCTGCACGGCCCATGCTGGCTCCCCACCCTGCCTCTGCAGGCTCATTGGCACAGCCACTCACTGTTCATCCAAGATACCAATGAAAATGCTCAGCAGGACAAAGCTGAGGGCAGCTTTGCTCAAACAACATTCTAGAATGTGGTTCTCTAGAAAGTGCTCTCCAGGGTCATACCCCACCCTTGGATACAGTTGTTCATCCAATTACTCTCCTACCCAATTGTATCTGCACAGGGGCAGAGCTCTTGGTCTTGCCCAGAAATAGAATTTCTACTGTCTTTCAATGATGTTCTTCTCCTGGAACATAGTAGAGGAAGACAATGTGACCGTACTGACATATTTGCTCCTAGCGGATCAGGGTCCTCTCCAGGAGGCACTCACCAGAGAGAAAGTGTGGTGCAGTGGTTAGGGTTCTGGAGCTGGGCTGCCTCGGTGTGAATCTGATGTTCGATTCACATTTTATGGATGGATGGATGGATGGATGGATGGATGGATGGATGGATGGATGGATGAAACAATGAACTGAGAAATAGCACACAATAGAAGACAAGTGTGTGGAATGAAAAGCCTGCATCTTACTGTCATTCTTTTTGAGAGACTGAATTGGTTGGTAAAGAACCTTGGCTCTAGGGTGGCCAGTTAGCTCAGGTAGTTAGAGCACAGTACTCATAACACAAAGGTTGCCGATTCAATCCCCACAGGACCCACTGAGATGCACCCTCCACAACTAGATTGAAACAACTACTTGACTTGGAGCTGATGTGTCCTGGAAAAACACACTGTTCCCCAATAAAAATATAAAAAAAGAAGAAGCTTGGCTCTGATTTGTTGGAGGTTTGTTTTTGTTTCTGGTTTTTTCTGGAAGTACCAGAGTGCAGGCCATTTTGGAAATATCATTCATTGGGTTATTTAGCATCCAACAAGTCCCTTACTAATGAGTCCACCTCTTAAGCTCGGGCTTGTGTCTCCATGGCCAAGCTTTGGAAAGAGAGCTGCTCAGAGGTCCAACCAACCTCCAGGAGTAATGGCCTTTCTGCCTGGGTCTGGGGCAATGGCCCAATGTCAAACTTTGTGGTGGAAAAGCGAAGCAGTTGATCTGTGTGGGACCTTTGTCCGCGGAGGCGCCAACTCCACCCTGGGTAATTTCTGTGGAGCTGAACTACAATACTTTTGGAAGCCAGGAAACACGGGTGACTAACGGCTCCAATATGAAGAGGGAAAAGAAGATTTGCATACAAGTAGGGTGTGCCTCTGTGGGTTGGATTAAGGCAGTTTAGAAGTCTAATAATAGGCTTTCCAACAGGTAAACTTCTGAGGCAAGTTCAGTCTGCTCAGACTTCTGGTGCCCAGGATTGACTCATCTTCCCAATGCCCTGAGCAGGTTTCCATAAAAGAACCTTCCTTCGGGCTTTGCTGGCTTTTCTGTTACCTGTGGGTGAGGATCCCTGTTGTGTTTTGAGGAGTGGGCACAGCTCATGACAGAGGTGTGGATGGCCCTGACCTCACTGAGATCACAGCATCCTTCTGAGCAGCGCTCAGTTGGGCTGGGGTTCTGTCCCAAGCCTCTTTCTCCATCCCACTTTGTCTGCTTGCCCTTTAGAGCTCAGCTCTTGCAGCTGCTGAGAAAACTGTGTTCAAATGCAAGGAAATATAAAGATCACAGGTTTTGTTAGGAAGTCTGGAGCAAACATGAGCTTCCTCCCAGATTCTTCCTCTCAGAAAAACTAATCAGCCGTCTTCAAGACCTTCTTCTCCTCACCCCATCACTTGTTAACTCAAATTTTTCTCTCCTTTCTGTTTTTCCTGCAACCCTAGTCCAAGCCATAACCATTCCTCTTCCCTAAAAGCCTAATGGAGGGCTTCCTGCTTCCACACTTGCCCTTATAATCCATTCTTTACACTACAGCCATAGGACATCTTTAAAAGGCAAATCTAGTTGTGTTGCTCCCCTTTAGAAATCCTCTAGTGGCTATTCATTGCTTCAAGAATAAAAATCAAAAATTTTTTTTTAAATTGAAATTTATTGGGTGACGGGCCTGCCGAGTGACACGTTGGTTAGGAGCTGGCTTGGGACGCCAGCTCTGAGCAGCAAGGCCCCAGTTCAAATCCCACATATGAGGGCCAGTGACACTGCCCTCTACAGCTAAGGTGGTGAACAACAGCTCCACCTGGTTGCCTCTATAGCTAAGATGGTGAATGTTGCATCTATAGCTAAGATGACCAACGATGGTGTGGGCTGCAGCCTTGGCTCCCATAGGCTACAATGAATGGCCCGCAGCTAGTGTGAGGGGCCGGCAGCCAGCAGCCGGTGTGAGCTGCCAAGAGCCGCTGTGAGCAGCCCTCCAGAGGCGGGCGACCCATCTGCCTCACCCGGGACGATACCAACATAGGCCAGTGAAGCAACGTCCTCCACAACTGACTGAAGAACAAAAAAGGACCACAATTTTTCTGTTCCCCTCCCCCAATTCCCTAATAAAATCTTTTTTTAAAAAAAATTGTTGGGGTGAGAATGGTTAGTAAAATTACATAGGTTTCAAGTGTACAATTCTGTAATACATCATGTATATATCACATTGTGTGTCCACCACCTAGAGTCAGTTCTCTTTCCATCACCATATATTTGACCCTGTTTACCCTGATCTACTACCCCCCACCCCCTTACTCTCCCCTTTCCCCTCTGTTAACTATTGTCTGTGTCTATGAGTTTTTGTTTCTTTGTTTGTCTTGTTCCCTTGTTGCTTTTAGTTTTATAGCCCACATATCAGTGAAATCATATGGTTCTTGACTTTTTCTGTGTGACTTAGCAAAAAATCCAAATTTTTAACCCAGCCACTAAAGCCCTGCATGGTTTGGTCATTGCTCCAAGCCCTCTTCTGATAAAAATCTCATCAGATTCCTTGCTTTTTCTTTATTGCATGAATCTAACTTTTCAACATAATGGTAGGATGATTTGAGTAAAGAGTAGATAGAGTGCTTTGTGTGGCCATGCAGGTTGTACACATGCACAATTCTGGGGTGTGGGGCTCATTTACATTAGGGTATAACTGGATATCTGGGATTGTGCAGTGCACAACCTGTACAACTTTGATATATGGCAGCCCAGTTGTGTCTTCAGGTCCTGGCAGAGTACCTGGTGTTTGGTAGGTGCTCAGCAAATATTGCTTAAATGAATACATGTTGATGCAATGTTAACTGAGCAGATAATATGAGCACTAAATATCTTAGTGAACCCTAAATATAATCAAAAGATCCTAGACTATTAGAGGTGTAATAAAGATTCTTCACATGCAAATATTTTGTTGGCATTTGATCATAATAACATTTATCTGTAATCTTTTACTCCTTGACACAGTTCTAGATTGATTGCTTGCTTTGTTGTACTCAATCCTCACAACAAACACATGAAGTGAGTCCAATTATTATTTCCTTATTATAAAAATGAGGGAATTATTCCTCAGACGAGCAAAACCACACAGCTCCTAAGTGACAGCACGAGGATCGGAAACAGGGTTGTCTGACTCCAAAGCGCATTTCATTCCCTGAAGCCTGACACCGAAGACCAGAGTCAAGACGGTTTCTTTATTTCTTTCCAGACTCTTGCTTGGTACTTTTGAAGCAAACTAGGTTTTCAGCCCTGTGCCTGACAATTCTGAGTCACCTAGAAAAAATTCTCCGACAATGCCCTAGGGTAGTGGATGAGGGAATCAGCTGCATCTCCATGGGTCCTGATTCGCTGGCAGCCAGAGAATGGGGAAGAGGCTTAGTAGATTGCCTGAGGCTTTTGTATTGGCCTCTGGCTCAGATGGAACCCAAAGTGCTTCTTCCTCCCAGCAGTGGGCAGTGATGGATGGGCAGGGAACAGACAGAGCCTGCTCCTGAGCCCAGAAGCTTAAAACTTCTCGTATCATAATGATTGTAACCACCTATCAGGTACCCATGGTGTCCAGGATTCACACAGGCTCTTCTGTATATGTTACGTCTCTGGAAGGCTGATAGAATTATGCCTATTTTAGAGCTAGAAAAACTGAGGTTCATTGAGCTTAAGTAACTTTCTAAAGCTTCCTTAACCTGAAAATAGCTGACCAAATTTTTTGAACCCCAATGATTTGAGCTCCAAATTGGATCTGTCACGACCTAAAACCTAAGCTTTTGTCAGGATGCCCTGTGGCTCAGGATTGTATCTAAGACCAAAGACCAGCTCCTTGGGAAGGCGGGCAATGTGATGGCCCTCCAGCCTGCCTCCAGCTTTTCCCACAGTGAGGCAGCCATGCTTGTTTGGAGGAATTAATTCTTTCCCCAGCTTCATGAGCCAATCAGCACAGCCTCATCCTCCTCACCACAGTGATTTCTTCGGGGATAGGAAGGAACCCAGGCCTAAGCCAATCAGCATATGATCTCTTCCAAGCCATAGTGATTGGCTCTGACTGGCCAATCAGAGGGAAGTATGGGACTCATGTTGAATATTTGGTGGTGGGGTGGGGTGAAGAGCTATCTCTCTCTTGTTCTCATGGTGTGGTGTATGGATGGGAGTCTGGAACTATTGCAGCTGTTTTGCCACCATCTGGGGAAATCAGGCTGCTATGAATGAAGCCAAGCCACCTGAAAGGGCAGAGCAGAGAGGATCACAGAGAAATGGAGACATTGCCCCAATCAAACCACTCCTGAAAGTTGAACCACTCCTGGACTTTCAGTTATACTTCCCAGTGTATTATTTCCTACACTGTGTATGTTCAAGTCATGTTTGAGCTGAGGTTTCTATTAATAACAGTAGAAATTATCCCACCCAGAATCTCTAAGAAGTTGGCCTGGGTTTGTTGCTTCTACTATTAGATTGCGGATGGAATGGAGAAGTGGTTTATGGAGGACCCAAGGTGCAAGGAAGCAAACGGAGCAGGATGTAAGCAGGGAAGGGTGAGGGTTGAAGGAGGTGAGGGTGAGGAGGCTGAGGACGAGTGAGGGGTCAGAAGAGTAAAAGGGTAGGAGATATTAGGAGATTAAGGAGTGTGAGAGGGATGAGGGAGTTTAGGGGAGAAGGAGGGCAGAGCATGGAGTCAGAGATAAGGAACGTGAGGGGTGAGAGAGTAAGGGGGTGAGGGAAGTGAAGATGATGGAGGAGGAGAGGGAGCAAGGGAGTGAAGAGAATGAGGAATTTAAGAAGAAGAGTAAGTAAGGGAGGCGAGGGATGGTGAGGTGGCCTCGCAAGGGCTGTCCCAGGACAGACAGCTGCCAGAAGTGCCTCTCTGGCAGCTGGCCAACCCCAAGCTTGCTGGGCATGAGGAGGCCAGCTATTTGGGGCTCTGGGGGAGGAATTGGGAGTAAGAACTTGAAGCCTCTTGACGGAAATCTTTGCCTTCAGTTCTTTGTCCCTTAATTAGAGGAAGCAAGCCCTGGGTTTTAAAGAGCCTTGTTCCAGAAAACTAAACATAAAAATTCACCTGCTTCAAGGAGAGGAAAAATTTCGGAATTAAAATGGTCCCACACCTCTTGCCTCAGCCTTTGGTCCAGAGAGCACCAGGATGGGCTTGGGCAAGACCCCAGAGGAGGAAAGTGGCCCCTCTCTCTGTGGACTCCATCTATGAAAATCTTGAGAAGGAGAGCTGAGGGGCCAGCGTTATTATAAAAGGTTTTTTCCTGTGACAAAATCAGGTTCTATAGTAGTCTAGTGAATAGTGAGTTATCCAACTGTCTTTAAAATAGGTCCCAATTTACAGACATCTGGCCCCCGTTTTATAGAATCCGTCACTGTGGGAAAGCAAAGCACACCCAAAGATAAGACACACCTAGTGACTTCCCTAGGAGAGTGGCCTAAATAAATTAGCCATTTCTCTGGTCCCTTCCTCAGTGCCTCTGCACCTAATCCTTCCAAAAAGTGTGCAGCCAGAGCCCCTCAAAATACCCCTGGACTGGCATGCTGGATCTCCTCTCTCTAAAAGACACACATGCCTTTGTCCCTACACCAGTCCATCCTTCTTTCAAAACTATCCTGGAAGTTTTAGGTCATGCAGTGGTGGGCAAATTAAAAATCTTATCCATCTAGCTGTGTGGGCTGAGTTATGTCTCTTAACCTCTCTGAGCTTCAGTTTATTCTTCTCTAAGTGGGTATAATTGTATCACAAGGCAGTTATCATACATGCATATCAAAGCACAAATTCTGGCACATGGTAGATAAATTGTTTGAAGAAAAGAATGTGTCTTTGAAATAAACAGAAGAATGGATTGACCAAAGTGTTTAGTTGGTCTTAGTTGCAGAAAACAGAGTTCATTTTAGCTAGTTTGCATATAAAGGGATTTCTTATAGAGTATTGGGGAGTTTATAAAATTTCTTGGAAGGCCAAGGAACCAAGGTAAGAACAATACAGACTGAAGAAACACTCAACCACACCACTGGACAATTTCAGCAGAAACGCCATACCTGTGATGTTTGGGACCAGTCAGGATGGTTGCAGAACAAACAAATGCCTCCCTCAAGGGATCTGAAGTCCCCACATCCAGGGGCCACCTCATGTTGCTCACTGCTGCCATCCATGCCTCACATGGGACCAACATTTGGTATACATGGGCCATCCACAGAACTCTGGCTGCAAGGGGTCAGCCCTTCAGATTCAGGGAGGCTGGTTGGGCAGATGTTTAGTGAGCCAGCCTGCAGGGTTGGCATTCATGTTCAGGTGAAAGAAGTCATGCTGTGGGCCCTGTGTTGTCCCCACCACTGGTCTACAGCCCAGAGTTATAGCCTCAGGCTCTGCCATACTTGTTAGTCTGCTCCGAAGGCCTCCCAGAAGTCAGCCCAACCTACTCCCTCGGCCTCACCTTCCACCTCTATAGGAGTCCTCTGCTCCACGTAGCCCAGCCTACTGGCCTCTGCCTCCTGAGATATCATAGGGAAAGAGGGAGATGGTGGGAGCTGTGCACACAGGGACACAAAACCTTAATTTCAAGTCTCAGCTCTGTTATTTATTTGCTAGCTGTGTGATGAGGACACATGATTTCCTCTGGGCTTTAAACTCCTCATCTACAATAGTGTGATAGTCATTATGCCTGACCCTGTTGTGAAACTCCAAAGAAGGAAGAGGCAATAAAAGACCTTGATAAATTGTAGAGCGTGCATAACATCACTCAGAGCTTTCCCATCATTCAAGGCTCAGCTCAACGCCCTCCAACCCCATCTGGGTCCCAACTCTTTGGGAATTGCTCTGAGAGTCTGCTCTGCATTCTTGGAAATGTCCTTTAAAGGTTGCTAGCTCTCATCATTTGAGGGTTGATCTGATATTTAGAAGTAATTGAAAGCCATTTGAGGCCAAATCCTGGGGAATTAGGTGAGTAATCAAGCTGGGTAATAGAATTTTTCGGTCAATAACGTGGTAGGGCAGAGTGGTTTATTTTTTTTTCCATGTGGCCCACACAAAGGGGCTCTGAAGGCAATTCCAAAAGGAGCTGCCACAAGGCACTTGAGTGATGGCAACTTCTCTTAAATAGGATGGAGCTTTCCAGTGGAATGTCTTTGGAGTCCTAGTCTGTTTACTGAAAAACATAGTCATTATTTCCTAATCACATCTTGCATAAACATCAGCTTTTCGCTCTAGCTCTGAACTCTGAAACTGGCTATATATAGTGTTGCTTCAATTTATTTTGAGCAAATGGCCATCATCAACAAGCAAAAAGCCTATGAAAATTGAATATATGTATGTAGGATTTTAGTGTTGCAATTGAATCAGGCTTACAGTGATGTGAATCTGATATATATTTAATCATTTACATAGCTGTTGTTATATGGCTTGGTGCTGAGGCATACATTTTCTTCACCTAATTTTGGAACAACACCTTCAAGCGTTTTGCACATTGGCTGGGATAGGGAGAGAGGGAGGAATGGGGAAGGGTTTGGACCCACCAGCCCTCTGCCCTGACACTCCCTCTCCACCAGACCTGATCTTGGCACAGGAGGCCGCCCAGCCTTAAGCTAAGATGCACTCCCAATGCCGAGCCTTTGCACTGGGCCTCTGAGGACAGTAGGCTGTCTTCTGGAAGGAAAAAAATAAGCCTAAGCTTGGGAAGATGCTCAAGGCCCCAGGAGACTGGCATGTCTTACCCTATAGGCTGAAGGGTCTAGGTGTGAGCCTGGTATGTGACCCTCGGTTGCTTACTAACCTCCGCAGGTCCTAGCAGCCTCCCTGATTCAATCACGAGGTCTGTGGGGCATAAAAGTAAAACTTTGGGTGCATAGTAGGTGCTCCATAAAATAAGTCTGTGGTCCCCTCGCCCCTCTCTCCTCAGGAAAGCTGAGAGGACACAGAAGCCCATAAGCGCTGGACGGGGAGACGGGTCTGGGATGTTGTTTGTCCATCTGCTAGCAATAACAGCCCAGGGCTTTGGGGACGCCCCACTGAGGGGTCCTGCATGGAACTGTTCAAATGTGAGCCCCTCTTTCTATTATCAGAGTAATTCCTAATGTCAGCATTAAGGGTAGGGGTGTTCTGTTGGCGTAGAGAAAAGAAAGGGCTCCCTCAAGAAATAATTGTGGAACGTGGACCATTTCTGAAATTTCCTGTGGCTATGTGATGCCTGGGGGCAGGGGGAAGGTTTGGTAGGCAGGGAGAAGGGGGCTGGACCGTGGGCCCAATGGGGTGGGTCACTGAGGTACTGGGGGGCACAAGGGGGAGTCACCAGAAGTGAAATGGAGGTCTTCTCTGCTTTCTGGAAGCTAAGGGACTATTCTTTGACCCTCTGATGGTTGGGTTAGTAATTCTATTCACCCCGAGGAGGTGTCCTTGTTTGGGGGAGCCAACTGAAGGCAGATACTAGGGGAGGAATCAGAGATGTAAGAAGCCAGGGCTCCTATCAGACCCTCCTCACCGAAATGACAGGTCAGCGTGGCCTCCCAGATTCTGGGAGAACCCTGCCATATATCCCTGTTAACTTGGCTGGATTTTATTCAAGGTAAGCGGTCTCGTCCTGGGGGGTGGCGGGGAGAGGAGGGAGAAGAAAGGTGCTCAAGTTGTGTTGCTTATTAATCAGAAAGAAGCTTTCCCTGGAGACGAATCGAAAGAGGAAGAGAAAACCAATGACGGGTCTGAACAGTCCAAAAAGCCAGAGAAAATGAGATTGTCAGACCCTAGCCCTCCCTGATTCTGCCTCCTGCAGCATTTTACAGGCCTAAAGACGACTATGACTCATTCACTAATTTGAAGAGAAAACGGGAAGAAAACAACAGAGGAGTCCAGACGCAAGCATTCTTCTAATGCCTTCCATTCCCCAAACGCACATTTTAAACCAGATTCCTTTGGCTTCCCAGAATGTCTTAATTTTATGCTTTCATGAGTCATTAGAGAGAAGAATTTTGAACCCTATAGAAGGGGCAGCAGTCAACACAGTTACTGATACTTAAGGACTGAGGCAGGGAGGCAGGAGTGGGGGAATGTCAGCTGGGGGTCCCCAAGCTCCTGCCAGCCTGACTCCATCTTACAGTCAGGGGCCTGAGCCCAGGCAGTTAGAAGACCTGCCCTGACTCTTGCCTCCATGCCCCTCCTCCTTTATCTTCCCCTCTCTTTGCCTTCTCTTCCCTCTCTCCCTCCCTTCTTCCCAATACTTCCTTCACACCCTTTCTTGCCACTTCTTTTATCCTTCTGGGTTTCCCTTAAAGGACAGGTCACCTTGGGTCATTGTCCTACAAAAGCCCTGGTTCTCAAAATCCCACCTATGCCAACAAGCACGGTCTCTGCCCAGGTTCCTTTGCAATGCAGAACAGACGTACCTGGCTTTATGCACAGCTTCACCAATTATTTTAAAAAGAAACAGCCAACTTGGAACGCTATGGGAAGGAACTCTCTCTTTTTGCTTCTGCTTTTTCCTTTTTTCTAACCAGCGTCTTCTCCTACCATCCCTAGCCCCTTCTGGACCTCTCCTCCCCCCAGCTGCTTGCTTTGGCTTGGGGGAGAGGTTTTCGATATCTGACACCTCTTGAAAGTGTAGTTTGGCAAATGAGAATTGAAATCCACCCCAGCCAGCCAGGCCTGCACTGGGGGCTGCGTGAAAACACCTGGGTGCCTCCTCATACTGATGACAAAAACCAGGCTTCCTGGCGACAAAAACAACACCCTGCTCTTTCCACTGCTCTGTGTCTTGCTCCCTGCTCAGCTGCCCCCTGCTCTTTGGAAACTAAAATGAACTGAAAAGCCTAGTACTAAAATCAGGTGATAGAAGCAGGCAGGAAAGGCCTTGGGCAGATTGGCAGCATCTTACAGGAGCCCAGACAGGGGACTTTTCAGGCTGGGCCTCTGGGCGTGTTCCCTAACCCTCTCCCTTCTCCTCACCCCTGTCGCCTCTCCCAAACCCTGCCATGATCCTCAAAGCTTTGCAGATGTTCAAACTGATGTAAGACATTCCTGGAAATGACAGGGGAAAACTGTCAAGGTGTCTCTAGCAGGACTCATCTGAGAAACCCCCTCACCCTGCTGTTGGCCCACCTCCCTCTCCCTGGGAACCAAAACTATTTTCCCAGACCTAGATGTGGGCTGGTGTCAATTGCCCCATATACAACAGCAAACACCCCATCTAAAGAAAAGGATTTTTAAGGTGCAGCAGGACACATCACAATGGAGCAAGCTGTGGACAAGCAAGCAACCATGGGGCAGATAGACAAATGTGCTGCCAGTGTGAACTGTTAAACCAACAGGGTGGTTAGCACATCCTAGTCCTGGGCTGCAGGGGACACCTGCTCATGGACACACACACAGAGCTGGTCTCCACCCCGCTCATGTGTGCGTGGGCACGCACACGTGCAAACGTACCCCCACAATGGCAACAAAGGAATTCTGCATCGTGTGACTTATACTTTTATTTGACACATTATCTACCTCACATTTAAACACTTCTTCCCTTCTAGTTGTAAATTATTAGTGGAAAAAAACCAGAAAATGAATTTCAGTTTCCTCTTTTAAATTGTGTTCTCCGAGAAGGGTTCCGTTGCCAAGAATCGTTTTCAACACCTCTGGCATTGTTATGGGGGCAGCGCTGGTCTGCAGATGGCCCTGTGCCGGGGCCAGGGCTCCTGGGTTCTGCCTCAGCTGCCCCACAAGCCAGCTGGGTGGCCTACAAGTCCCTTCTCGCTGGTGACCTCAGCTTCCTGTTCTGCTGGAAAGTAAAAATGTAAAGGTCTGTCAGCATTGATTGGTGGTTGAGAACCATAAAATGCTAGCTGCAGTTCCTTTGCAATGCCCCTTTTGCCCCCTTGCTCGCCCAGCCTTGCCCTCTGCCTTTGCTTGCTGGATTTGAAGCAGTTCCATTTGGGCCAGCCTGTGAGAACTTGTCCAGGGAGGTCTGTCCTTGTGGGAGGAGGGTGGCTGGGCAGCCTCCGGGGACTGCAGTCTGTGTGAGGGCCACACTGGCCCAGCAGAGCCCCTCAGTGTCCGCTGGGTCACTGGGCAGGCACAGACCCCAAGAGGGTGGCCTCAGAGCCAAATTATTGATCCAGCAGCTTCAAGGCAGGACCATGTACTCTGTCCCTGAAATTTTTTGTTTATCTTACTCAAGTGTCTCTACACATAGGACTGGGGTGTGCGTGTGGGGCGGTGGGGAGAGGGTGTGGGCAGGGAGCTGTGAGCTCAGTCCCTCTCTGGCTAAGCGCTTAACTTTTCTTTGGCTCCAGATGCATGTTCCAAATACGAGGGTTTACATATAGACATATCTATTTGCAGATAATTTGTCTGAGCCCTTATTATCCAGTAATTGGGTTAAATACTGCTGTGTAGGCAGCAACATGCCAAAGCCATTGCTGAATCCTTACAAGGCATCAGACCTACCCCCATTCCTCCCCCTCACCCCCCACCCACCCCCACCCCCCCGTTTCCTTCTGAAGGCCTATTGGAAGAAAAAGGTAGAGACATAAATTAAGACAAGGAGAACATATTTCTTTCTTGGAATGAGCTATTTAAAGAACAAGCCAGATGGTGCAAATAGACATTTTCCCTTTGCTCTTTACATTTTAAAAGTGTGTGTGTGTGTGTGTGTGTGTGTGTGTGTGTGTGTGTGTGTGATGGAGACCACCACATTTCAAGAAGTGCCGCCAGGTTGGTGGGTCTGATGTCGGTAGGTTTCGCCGGGCAACTCCTGCCCATGGGAGCAAGTCCTGTCTGTTCTCTCCATACAGGCCACCCACACCATCCTTCTCTTCCAAAGGCTTTTCACCTTTCCAGGAGTCCCTAGGTCAGACATGACCCATCTATAGGACCAGCTCAACATCCTGGCAACCCCCCAGGAATGACTCGGCTTTTCTGAGAGTCCATGTCCCCAGTGGATGGGACACAAGCTTTTAACAACCCTCACTTAGCATGGGAACACTCACTTCGGGTTCTCCCCAGGCAGTGCACTCTTTGATATTTTAACTGTGTTATGGAATCTTTCTATAATGCATAGTGTGCTTTCCTGCCTTAAAAATATTGTATATTGTGTTGAGCATAAATTAACTTGAAGATGTAAAACGAAGGATGATCCTGGTGGCCTGGAACAAGCTTAGAGTTGGGAGTCAGAGCTGAGTTCAGATCCAGACTGCATCACTTATTATCTGTGACCTTGACAGCTCCAGGAGGCTGTCTCCTCACACAGAGAAATGATTTTGACCTTTTGGGGGTGTGGGGAGGGTTAAATAAAATAATCCTGTCACGCCCTTACCTTCCTTTTTGTCTCCACTGCCTTCGAGCACTCTCTCCCCACTAAGTAAACCCCTATTTTCCCCCTCTCCTCTTCTCCCCTCCCCTCCCCTCTTCTTGTCTCCTGTCCTCTTCTTTCCTTGATGCTCTCTGCCAGAATAACCTTTCCAAAATATAAATCACACTATGTCTCTCCCCTGCTTAAAATCTTCAATGTTTCCTATAGCTCTGAGAACTCATTTTGAGCGCTTGGTTGGCTGCACAGCCGGCCCCTGCCTCCCTCCGCCCTCCCCTCCCTCCCTTGCACCGCACTCCAGGCCATGCTTTTGCAGATCACAGCAGCCAGGTCCTTTGGTCTTCCTTCTACTTGGCTACTCTCTTCAAAGCCCATCCTGGAAGCTTTCCCAGACGGCATTAGGTCCACCTGTACTGGGCTCCCTCGCTCATGGAATTCATCTTACCCCACAAAAATCCTACCTGCATGCCTATATGAACCTACCTGTAAGAGCCAGGCTGTCTTTTCCCCCTGTGCTCCCCAGCGCCCAGAGTAGCCAGTGATAAACAGTCAGCCCTCAATTATTTAGACTCCACCTTCCTTCCTTTCTTGCTCTTATGCCTTAGTGTCATGACTGAGGATGGCAGTGGTAATGACAACCCTAGACCTACTTGAGTAAGGGTATTTATCTCTACCCTAAATAGGCCCAGACCATTGAGGTTTTTAAATAGTTGTTGTTTGTTCTTCTGTTGTCAATGGGCTGCTGATGGTATATCTCACTTTATGCACAATTATTGAGCAAAGACCTCACCTACCTTAAAATTTTAATTGCAGGGCCCTGAGCTGTTTTCCTCACCATGCAGTGGTCTTATTCACTACCTTTGTCTCTGCTCTGCCCTCAATGCTTGGGGTGGCAGAAATCTGACTTTGGGACAAGCAGTGGGGGAGGCTGTGTGGAGTGTGTGTGCAATGCCTCTGCTCCTGTAGATTTTGGGAATGTGAATGGACACCATGCCAACTGCAGAAATCAGAGCTTCCGGATTGCTTCAAGGGCTAATTTGATTAAGAATAACTTTCATTCCTGGAACCTGCTTTGAGAGCTTGCATCTGTGTAAATGTCAAGTTTCTTAGTGTCAAATTCAAAACCACAAAAGGATAGATGTTTTGCTTAAGCTGGAGGACGACTAGCCCTCTTGGGAGAAGCATGCACAGGAAGGCCAAATGGGGCCACCAGGAGAGTCTGCGCCCTTGAAAGGTGCTTCTCTTGTGACAGTAGGTTTCCCGTAGGCATGCCCTGTGTGTGAGGCAGGTCAGCCACCAACACAAGGACACAGCTAAAGGCAGGGGGGTGCACCCACTGCAGAAAATGTCCGTGTGTAAGAGGCATAGGCATAGGATCCACCCTGAAAAAAATGTGAGAAGATTGAACCACCAAGTTACAGGAAGTTCAGAACTCAAGAGGAACATGTTGAATTGCACCACAGAGGTGTGAGAAGCACAGTCGGGGGGGGCGGGGTTCTCTATGGGGTCTCCACAAACTTCGGTTTTCTCAACAAATAAATTATAAGAAAAAGAGAGGTGGAACCTCTACGTCAAGGTTTCTCAGCTTCAACACTCTTGATATTGGGGTCGGATAATTCTTTGTTGTGGGGGCTGTCTTTGGCATTGTAGGATGTTAGCAGCACCCCTGGCCTCCATCCACTAGAGGCAAGTAGCACACCCAGCCCCCTCACCACCACCACTACCAAGTTATGATAAACAAAAACATCTTCGGACATTGCCAAGAGCCCCTTGGGAACAAAATTGCCCCTGGTTAAGAACTACTCCTAGAAATGAAGAGGCTTAAGAAACATATTGACCAGTCACCGTGCATGGACTGTATTTGGATACTGAATCAAGCGAGTAAACATTTAACTGTTTAAAAATAAAAAGAAGAAACATTCATGAGACAATCACAGAACTGTAGATTTGATGTTGTCTAGGAATTACTAATTTACAGCTGTATAATGGCATTATGAATATCTTTTTTAAAATCCCTTATCTTTTAGCAATATATATGGAAACATATGAAAGAACTGCTTCAAAATAAGCCAGAGCTGGAGACAGAGAGTGAAACCTAGATGAAACAACAAGATTGGTCATGAGTTAAAGGCAATTTATATGTGATGGGGTCATGGGGTTCGTTATGCTCTTCCCTCTACTTTTGTGTATGTTTGACATTTTTCACATAAGAATACGTTAAAAAAGAAAGAAAGAAAAAGAATAAAAGGAGAGAAATAGTAGCCAGGATTCTGAAGCTGGAGATAATTTTTTTTCTTCTCCCCAGTTTTTTTCTTCTCCCCAGTTTTTCCAAATCTCCCTTTTAATAAGAGATCCCTCTGTGTGGATGCATTCACCACCCTAAACGGCATCAAGCCGTGCAAAGAAAAGTCCCATTCGTTTGAGTCCTTGCTCCATGAGTATTTTAATAGTCCATGGTATCTGCATGACCCATCTTGCCTGAGCAGTTCTTCCTATAAGGAGTTCTGGCAATACTAGATAGGCACCCCACAAATGATTTGCACGCAGGCATGCATGAATGAACGAACTCGTGAATGGGCAGAGTTCAGGGTAATCCGCTGGACTGTGGGAGAAACGTGGAAAAAATAAGTCAGGGTTCCCTGCTCTTGAGAAGTTCACTGTCTACTGAGGCTAGAGATGTTTAAAACAACTGACATGGAAATAATTCAGAATGAAGTCAATGCTAAGTAGACTCTAAGCGATGCGACAGGGCATGGCCAATTTCTAGGAATTAAGAAAGCAAAGTCCCAGCTGAAACCTTGGGGACTGATCTCAGAAAAAGCAGCACCAATTCTTATGACATCCAGTTCCATTTTTTTCAACCCTTTTCAGTTGTGAAGTCATAAAAGCCGCCATGCTCTAACAGATTCACGGAGGGTGACTTGGCTGGCTACAGAGGGCCAAGTCTGTTTACATTAAAAAGAAAAAAAGAAAAAAATCAGTTCAACTACTGCAAGAAAACCAAAAATCAGAAAAAGCTGTGGACGGCTTAATATGCTCTTTAGCGGCTTCAGAAGATCTGAGTCATGCCTTTTCCTAATATGTCTTCCCATGTCAAAATCCACCACCACAAAGGGAAGTGGAAGATGGTCTTATGGAGACCGTGCACAGGGAGGCCGCATATGAACGGTGCCAATGTGTTAGCTCACTGCCTGGAGTCCTTTTAGGAAATTGATTTTCCTTGGATAAAGTCACTTCCCCTCTCTGCACCTCAGTCTCTTCTACTGTAAAATGAAGCAGTTGGATGAGATCAAGCATGGCAAATCTGTGGCATGCTGGTTCCTCCTTAGGGCTCTGCGCCCGTGGCAGACATTGCCAATTGAGCTAAGCACCCTTCCCCACCGAGCCCAGACACGCCTGGTATACTCAACAGAGGATTCCAGGCACCCACCATCCAGCAAGGGGAACTGATGCTTGCCTCAAACCTACTTATCATCTCTGGCCTTCAATTTCCCAGAATTCTGAGTAAAAATGCCCTGATCAAGAACACATCAACGGAGAAAAAGCCAAGCACATGATTACTTCACACCATTGTCATCAACAACCAAACCGTTAGGGAAACCCTGCAGATCGCTGAGTGTTGTGATGAGAGCTGAGATACCCACAGAAGACAACTTACGGGGCTTATGATTTGGATAGGAAGAGAGGAATTAGAAAAGAAAAACAAGCCTAATACAACACCAAGGACCAGGAGAGTGGCCACAGATAGCCAGGCTGCAGGAGGCAGAGTGACACGGGGAGAGGGCGGTCAGGAGTTGGAACAGGTTTCCCCAGAAATGGAGACTCGAATGGAACTTTGAAGTATAAGCAGAGTAGACAGGACAGTGAGAAGAGCCAAAGTCACTCAGAAATCAGGCTCTGGGCATGCCCTCTGCTCTCAGGAGTGATAAGCGAGCCCCTTCTCCTTCTCAACTCTGTTTTCTTTGCAGAGCTCCATTCCTAACCCATTTCCCCGATGATGTAATGTCCTCGGGGCGATTAGATGGTGAAGTTGTTCTAACAGCACCCACCATGGGAAAGGAAATTAATCCTGAGAAATCTGCATTCAAAACCATTTTTCTCCCCACAAAGGGAATACCTGGAAGAAGTATACTGGAGGGTGAGCATTTTATCCACTTGCCTACAGAGGCTGTGCTTAGCACAGAGGATGGAAATGAAAGGATAGGGCATTCCCTGACATTAACTGCATAAACCCAGGACAAAAGAAACCTGGGTATCTGCAGGCTGCATTTCTTTTACCTGAATCTTTTTTATTTGTTTTTGAAGAGGCTGCCCCAAATCTTTATTCCAGGAATAGGGCTGGCCAAGGCAGAGTCTGCAGATGGAAATGTCTGCTTTAGCTGTGTGGATAACAGGACAGACAGTGTAATAACAGAAAAAGGCACAATTTGATTATGTGTAAAGGGAAATATATTTTGATCTGTTACTGATTTCTAAAGAGGAGTAATTTAGGAATTGCACCTCAGCCAAACTTTCTTTTTTATTTTTTTTGAGGGCAGTGTCACTGGCCCTCACATGTGGGACCCGAACCAGAGCCACTGGCTTCCCAAGCCAGCGCTTAACCACCATGCCACTCAGCCGGCCCTCAGCCAAACTTTAAAGGGATGTATTGGAGGCAGTCACCTGTGTCTCCCACCTGGGTCTGGCCTTAGGTCAGTTGGACAACAGACTCAAGGCATGTCTTCTCTCCACAGTGACCAATGCCACAGTGACCAGGTTTTGGCTCAAGCTGGAGCTTACTGACTCCCAGGATTGTGAGCCCCAGGCAAGCCCAGGTTCATAATAGACTGCCTCAAGCAGCCCCCAGACCAATTGTCCAATCAGTCAGCCTTCCCTGCTGTGTGCCCAGCTCTCTGTCCCTCAGCATGACACAGGTTACAGAGGAAAGGACAGTCGGGTAGGCCTTGAGGAATATCCCTTATGAGCAGAGCAAGCAGCTGTCCATTTGGGGTGCAAAATAGGAGTAGAAGACATTTAATTCTAAACCTTGGAAGCAGGTCTGGTCTTTTCTGACTCCATGACCTTTTCCCTGTGAAAGCCTCCAGTTTATTTAGGGAAAGAACACTTGGAGATGCTTTACCTCTACTCTGCTTTCCCTCACTGTGCTTTTCACATCACAATACGTCTGAACAACCGAAAACTTCGGAGGCCCTTTAGTGCAACCCCTCCCCAACACATCCCCATTCCTTCAGTTTCGATGCTTTTCTCTGCTGTTGTCTGAGAAATCCACTCCACAAGTTTGTTGGGCTTGGGTGTCCATTAAAAATACGTAGCTTGGAAGCTGGAAACTACCCGAATGTTCATATAGTCAAATGGATATATAAATTGCGGTCTAGCCACACAACTGAATACTGTACTGCAGCAAAGGTGAACAAACTACAACCACACACAACAGTACGAAAACAGGTATAAGCCAGCCTCGACGCAGGAGTCAGGAGAGTGGGTCTCTCTGGGGAGCAGGACTAAGAGGTGGGATGAGAGGCTTTGGGGACTGGTAATTCTGTTCCTTGATTTGGGTGGTGGTTACTTGGGTGTGGTCTGTTTATGAAAATTTGTCAAGCTGTATAGTTAGGATCTGTGCATTTTATGCATATTATACATCAATAAAAGGGGTTCTTTTGTTTTTTTAACTCTCTATCTTACAGTAAAAAGTACACAGTTTAAAAAATAGCCAGAACATGTAAATCCAGAGAGACAGAGAACACACTGGAAGCTGCCAGGTTTTGGGGAGTGTGCCGAGTGACTGCTTCATGGGTAGGAGGTTTCTCTGGGGGTGATGAAATGTCTTGGAACTAGACAGAGGTGGTGGTTGCACAATGTTGTGAGTGTACTAAATGCCAGTGAATTGTTCGCTTTAAAATGGTTAATGGTTAATTTTATGCGATGTGAATTTTACCTCAAAAAAAAAAAAAAGCTATCTAGGATGGGCCACCCTCTAAACGCCATCTTTGTTGCTGTAATTCCTGCAGCTTGGCAGTTTTGCCAGCCCTCCCAGCCCTTGCTATAGTCACACACGTTTATGTTGAGGGGGCTCTGATCTGAGCTGCAGAAAACTGTGGGTTCCAGGATGATGCTCTTACAGTGAAGGCTCATGAGACTTTTAAAAAGTCCATGACAGGGCCGGCTGAGTGGCACAGTGGTTGGGGGCTGGCTTGGGAAGCCAGCGGTCCCGGTTCAGGTCCCACATATGAGGGCCAGTGACACTGCCCTCAAAAAAAAAAAAAAAAAAAGTCCATGACACTTTGTATTGGTCCTTGGGCGACAGAGGCTGGGCTTACAGAAGGTCAAGCTTCGTCCCACTGCTGTGTCAATGCCACTCCACAGCTGAAGATTTCCTGGGTCTGTCACCGAGGCTGGGTTTTCCCTTCAGCCTCGGGTGGAAACTCACACCAGCAACAGTGTGTGAGCCCCAGCTGGGGAGCGATGGCCACTCACACTGTTATCCCTTTCTTAGCAATAATGTTTAGGTTCAGGAAAGAGTTCCAAGATATATATAATTCCTCATGCTGAGTAAGGGTTCCAGCCCTGACTCCAGTGCTGCTTGGGCTACTGCTCTCTCCAGGAATGTTATTACACCAGCCTTTGGCCAGCGCTATAGATGGGTGACTCTCAATGTCCTCATTATGTGCTCCGTATTTTTCAGGTCATGTAATTCAGCTGTAAAAATTTGCCCCTGGCTGCACCTGGCATAGGAGTGGCACAGAGGGGTGTGTTTATTTTTTTTAAGGTGCTGTTAAAAATAAATTTAATAAGAGAAAGAGAGAGGAAGAGAGAGAGAGCAAGAGACGGAGACTGTGTTTAATTTGAGCTAAGGAGGAAAAGACAGGAACAGAAGGTCTGAGATCCCAGTGCTTTAGAGGGTGTGTGTGGGGAGGGGGGAGTATACATGAGCGCACGCGAGCGCGTGTGTCAGTGGGCACAGGCAAATGTACGTTTCTCCTGACTAACTCAAAGCCAGCTTTGTTTATTAAACTGAGATTTTCCAGATCGTTAGGTTGTGATGTGGCTTGGTTTATATTATGCAATATCCCATTTTAAACACACACAGGTACATAAGTGAAAACCAACTGACCTACTTCAATTAGTAAGAGTATGGGCAGCAATTAACTTTAAATGAACATTTTCATGAGTTTTTTCCTTCCCCTTCCTTCCCTTGGCCATATAATTAATGAGTCTTTCAATGAACTCGATCTCTGTCTGTGAGACTAGAATATTTTGGCTCTGGAATCCACAGCATATAGATGGAGAAGAATGCAAGGGTGTCCAGACTGAAAGCTTAGCTGGCAGGGGGCCTGTCCTTGTTGACACTCCATGGGTAGGGGAGAGCCATCTCCCCTTCCCAACAGCCCCCAGCGCTTAGGTCACCCATGGGGACCTTATCATCTGGACCAAACCCAGAACA
The DNA here is from genome assembly GCA_033961575.1 of Aselliscus stoliczkanus. Lineage (NCBI taxonomy): Eukaryota > Metazoa > Chordata > Mammalia > Chiroptera > Hipposideridae > Aselliscus > Aselliscus stoliczkanus. The sequence goes on along the minus strand of CM066733.1, from coordinate 62,987,905 downwards.
TTTAGCCCAGCAGAGGAGTTCTGTTCCACTTCTGGCTGAGAGAAGCTGTTTAGGAAATACCATGGTGAATATTGGGCTTTCTAGACTATTTTCAATGGTTTATGAGAAACACTGGGCTGTCTGAAATTGACATGTCCTGGAAGGACTGAGATAGTCCCAGTAATGAGAAAGTGGGGTCAGGGACGGGATGATATTGACACCCCAGTTATCCTTTTTGCCACTTGAGCTGTGATGCTAAGGTTCTTGGCTTGTCTGTGTCCCCCAGACCTCAGATATCTATGTTTTCACTCAAACATTATTACACAGTGAAATCGAGAATCAAGGCTCCATGCGCAAAGGGAGAAGGGCCAGAGTCAGGGATAGAAGGGCATAGCTTCCAAGGGAAAGCCCTAATGTTAGACAGTCCTCTCCTTCCACCCCCTGCCATCATAAACTGGGGAGCTAAGGAGGACTCCTCTGAGGACACCACACACATCTGCCAGTGTTCACCCAAGGCACCATGGAGGGCCACTCAGAGCTGAGCAGGTGCTGTCAGGTGCTCTCTGAGGGGACACTGGGAAAAGGGCCTCTTAGGTAAACAGAAGGAGCCCACCCACCACCACACACCTTCCATGTGCTGTCCCTCTCACCAGCCTGGTGGGACCTCCTGGCCCTGTGCCCACAACCCCTGCCCAGTCACTCTGCTTTAGACAGCAAGAGAGGGGTCAAGTGGCTTAGTGTTGAGATAGGGTGCCTTTACAGAGTCATTCGCCAAAATGCCACCCTACCAGAGTTGGGACACCTCTTTTTCGCTGGCGGTCACATTAACCCACTCTGTTGAGTCTGTGAACACTGTTCCCCTCAGGATCAGTCTGGTATGAAACTCCCCATTTAGCCTTACTTGGGCGCCCCCTGGTGGCCATGAAGGTCACTGCCAGTGGGTTCTGGCCTTAAAGAAAGTGCCCTAAGTTTTTGCTTTCATCTTTGTTCAGGAACCTGCCTTTCTTTTAGGTCCAAAAAGTCTCTGGTGTAAGGTGGGGTCCATCTCTATTCCAGCAGCTGAGCAGGCACAAGCTAACTTGGGACGTTCCCTGCTATAAACGACATGCCATGCTCTGGGCTTGTTTTCAAAAGTTCTCAGAGACCCTCAGTTAGTCTTTCAGGGATTTGTTTAGTTTTTAATATGCCTATGTAGAGAGAATGGATTGGTTAGGTGTCAGGTTTGGGTTCTGTCTTATCTCAGCCACTTACTAGCTGTGTGATCTTGAACAAATTACTCGGCTGTCTCGGAACCTCAGTTTCTTTATCTATAAAATATGAACAGCACCCACTTCATGGGGTGATGTGAGATTTAAAATAAGAGAAGTCTTCCCAAGTTCTTCTTAGCAGACATAGAGAGGCGTAGATAAAGATATAGGGAATAATTAACATTTAGTGACGCAGTGAAAGTCATATTTATTTCTCGTGGTGTGTGTGGGATAAGCAGAACAATTGGGAATGCAGGGAGCTTCCTCATTCTTCCTTTCCTCCAAACCCCTGCCCCCAGAGTCTTTGCATGGCCAGCAAGAAGCATCTGAACTGCCGATGACCCTGTGCAGCAACCTTCACCACACCTCCATCAAAGTGGCTAATGCACACTTCCATTCCAAACTTTAAATGAAACTGGTTAATAAGCAATAAGGCAAGTTACTGTTGACTACGCTTCGTTTGGAAAAGTTCTCCAAGGCCCTGTATGCCTAGCACTGATCAGCTTTCATCCCATAATGCTCCTCACCATTTACTGAGCACCTACCTAGAGAAGCACAGTGAAGTATTTTACAAATAGTGCCTCACTGACTCTTGTAACAACCATTTGAAGTCAGTATTACTGTTCCTATTACATAGATGAGGAAATTGGGACTCAGAGCAATCAGATCACTTGCCTACGGTCACACAGGAAGCAGTGAAGTCCAGTTTGTCCTTTTCCTGCTTCTCCTGACTGTCCCTCAGAGCCTAGCCAGCCTCTTAGGGATTGTCTTCTAGAGTGGCAGCCTGTCTCTGAGCCAACCAGAAGCAACTTTCTCCACCAGTCCCAGCCCCGGCATAAATCACGTCTTGGTTCCTGCCCCACGGGTCGTTGGTTGGACTTCCAGCTGTCTTCCATGTAGAGCCTGGAGCATGGCTATATTAAGACTGTGAACCGTAACATTAACACTTTAAAAAATCCAAAAAAAAACGGAAGAAAAAAAGAAATACCCCTAAAGAGTCTAATGTCAGGTCCAGCCAAGGGTCATAAATCAATGTCGGTAAATTTATAAACAGTTCATAAATGTAAGTGCCTTTTACAGGGCTGTTTGTTATTGTGTCGGGGCTGAAATGGGGGCAGGGCTGGGTGCAGAGAGGAGCACTCCATCCATCTGTCTTCCAGTCGGGAGCCACTCGCATGGCCCCTGTAGCTCCTATAGCAGAGGGAACAAGGAAAGGACCAGCCCCAGCCTAAATACTGATGTTCTGGTGGTTGTGACATGGCAGAACCTGGATGATAGGCAAACTGAGCCCTGAACTTGAACTGAAGACTTGAGGACATTTAAAGCAACAAAAACATCACAACTATGGATTTTTCTCCAGGTTCTCTTTTTACTTTTCTTAAGTATTCTGCTCTTGGGAGTTCCAGTGTGTGCTAGGCTGAGGCGAATGGCCAAAAGGGAATACTATGAAGCAGAGAACCAAAGTCTTCACGCATCATTCCCCTGCACACCCCCTCCTCACCTTCCCTTGGCCAATTCCAGGACCCCAAGCCCAGAGGCTGAGTTTAAAGAGAGGCTTTGTCATGACACAGCCTCTCCAACTGTAAAACGGCGACCCTGGCTAGAGAGTCTGGGTTTTGTAAATGGAAGGCGGAATGGCTGACCCCACCCCCTGTCACCCTCTCACGGTGTTGAGAAGGAGCAGGGCTTGGGAGCTGGAAGTTCACAGAACAGGTCTTGAAAAGAGCTTCTCAGCTCCTCTCCATCTCTCCACCAAGACTAGAAAACACACAATGTCTCCTCTATTATCTTCATTTTTCTCTCATCCTAGATACTCCTTCACTTGCGCATGCCACTTCCCCATCAGCCCCAAACTAAGAGACCCTATGCCAATGAGCTCTTGCCAATGGGTCCTTGGAGCGGAGAGAAGGGTGTGGGGCTGCCTCCATCTTCTCTCCAGAGGAGCCAGTTTCTGGAACTCCAGCACTGGCCCAGCCCAGATACCCTGTGGTATATCTACCTCCACTGGCTGGCCAGGTAGTGATTGGTAACGGTGAAGAGTGTGGGGGTGTTGATTTCTAGTTTTAGCCACCAACTTAAAAGCCCTGGTCCCCTGAAGTGTCACTGGTGATCAGCTCAGAACATTCACGAAGACCTGGAGGATCAATCAAAGCTGGGTCAACCTGTGACTGCTATTATGCTTTACAAACGCAAGACCCATGAATCTCACTGGAATCTATGCATAGACCCAGTGTCTCCTGGAAGCTTTTCCCACCCCTATTCTGAGACACGTACATTTCTAAGTGTGATTTTAATTCTGACACAAAGCAGCTCTTCTTGTTTAGTGAGACTTTTCTCAAAGCGCATTTGCCCATTTGTTAGGAAAGTGGTTCCATTATTCTATAACCTTGTCCCCCAGTTTCCAGGAGACTCTGGTCACTGCACACTTTTCATGAGGCTGCTGGGTCTGACAGAACCGCCTTGTGCAGACAGAACTGCCCGTGAAAAAATCCCTTAACCAACTGCACCTTTCCAGGCCGACACTAAACAGGGAATTCATTTATTTGAAAAGTAGGTATTAAATATGTCAGATATAGGAAGTTAAATGTAATGGGCCCAATTCCACACTCGGTTCCATATGCGTAAATCCCACTGATGGAGAACAGAGTGCGGCTGAAGCAGCACAAACAAGGTCCCTGAACTGCGGGAGGAAATTGCACTCTTGATGGATCTTAGCTGACTTTCTAATGGACATCAAATTGAGACTGTTAAAACTGGTAGGGGCCCTGAAGTTCCTGGTTGGGTTACTTTGGGGTTTTTTTGTTTTGTTTTGTTTTTTAAGCTTTAGGAGTTGTCACATGCTTGCTTTATTCCTTGTTTTTATTTTCTGACTCCCAGTAAACATTTGCCATTTCTCAGAGCTTTTGTTTCTATTCAACTGTGCCTCAGCGGAGTTTTCCAAGAGGGTGGCTGAGTGCTTGGCCAAGAAACAAGCAAACATTTCACAGCCTAAGATTGGGGAGCAGTCTGAAGGCCCCGAGCCACTGAAACTACATGGAAAGCGTTGCTACTCCAAGTGCGGTGGTCCCTGGACCATCCGCTTCCCCAGGGAACTTGCTAAAATTCAGGGTCTCAGGCCCCACTCTGACCTACTGAATCCAAATCTGCATTTTAACACGTTCCCAGTTGATTTATGTGTACATTACAATTTGAGAAGCCCTGGATTAGAGAACAGAAACTGGATGTGACCCTTTCTTTGACACGAATCTATCACCAGGCATTATCTTAAGAACTGCAAGAATTTGGTTCAGATGTTTGTGATAACTCTGCAGTGGTAACTCACTAGCCCAGTGGATTGCTTCTCTGGCTATGCATTAGAATCACTGGGGGAACTTTTTTAAAAATGTGGATATGTGGGACCAACCTAAGCAACTGTGATTCAACTGTGTCTAGGAAGGGACTCAGACATTTGTGTTTACTTATTCCAGGTCATTCTACTGTGGGGTCTCTGGGATTAAACTATCGCTGCCATGGATAGACTTCGTTAGGAAAGAGATTGGTGTCGTTTTCTGACTCATCCACCATGTTCAGCATGTTGGGCCTCGTGGGTGATTGAAAAATGAACACTATTACTACTCTCCCAAGAGCTTGCAATTTGGTTGAGAAAAAAACACACCAAGATTCATGGCAAGAGGTGCCACACAGCACGGCTTTGAGAAATGCCCATGTTCTGTGAGGAGAGTTGAGAGAGTGAGTCCATAGCAAGAAGGCATAGGACAGGACCAAGCAGGGAGAGCTGGAAAGGGTCGGATCTGAGAGAGAAGGCCCTACGTGATATATCGGCGTGACTTCACAGAGCTGGCAGGACCTTGGGAGTCTTCTAGTTTTTCCACAAAATACCATACAGCAGGATTTCTCAGTCAAGATGCCAAAAGAATAGTTTGGGGGGCTGTCCTGTGCACTATAGGATGTTTAGCCACATCCCTGGCCTCTACCACCATATGCCAGTAGCACCCACCCCACTTTTGACAACCAAAAATGTCTCCAGGCTTTGCCAGATATTTCCTGGGGGCAAAAGCACTCCTGGTTGAAAACCACTAGCACAGGACAATTAAGAAAGGTGGAGGTAGGACCAGACACTGACATGGAAGGTGCAATAAGATATGTTTTAAGGATAAAAAGCAAGTTGCCAAAGACATCGATGTTAGTCCCAATAAAAATGTGTGTGTGTGTGTGTGTGTGTGTGTGTGTGTGTGTGTGGTGTGGTGTGCACACAATGGAAGTGGTACCTCCTTTCTCGGTGGTTAAAGCATGGATGCCACCATTTAGTTGCCTGGGCTCCAATCCCAGCTCTACCACTTCTTTCCGTCTCTGGCCAATGTCTTTAATCTCCATGTGCCTCAGTTTCTTCATCTGTAAAATGAGACTAGCAGTGCCTACTTCAATGGGTTGCTCTGAAGATTAAGTTCAATCACTCAGCAGAGATAAAAGATTTCTGGCAAAGCCTGGCTGATAGTAAGCAGTTCCCAGGTTTGAGCCCTAAGTGACATCATTAACTCTGAGAAGGTGATTGGAAGGCAGGGGTATAGGACAGAAGGGAGACTTCCAGGTTTAGCTCTGGAAACTTCAGTTTGCTTAAATCCTGTATAATGGGACTGTCTTTACATATTAATTGGGTAATAAAGCACACACAAAAGAAAGAAAAGGTCTGGTTCAGCCCACCTCATCTTTTTAAATAAGCTTTTTGATCTTGGAATAATTCTAGATTTGCCAAAAAAACGTTGCGAAATAGTACAGCATGTTCCCTTAACATCCCTCACCCGGTTCCCGTTTCCCCTAATGTTATCATTTTACATTCCCATCGCACAATTATCAAAGCTCAGAAATATCGGTATGTTGGTATTAACTAAACTCCAGGCTCCATTCACCAGGATTTGTTTTACCAAGTTTTCTTTTCCAGAATCCCGTCCAAGACACCACAGTACCTTGAGTCATCCTGTTTCCTGAGGCTGTCCTGGCTGTGACAGTTCCTCAGTCTGTTTTTGTTTTTCAGGACCTTCTCACTTGTGAAGAGTACTCATCAGGCATCTCATAGAAAGCCCCTTGATTTGGGTTTGTCTGATGTTTTCGCATGTCTAGACCAGGGCTATGAGTGTGGGAGAAAGCTGCAGAGGTAAAGTGCCCACCTCCATGCATCAAACCAGAGACAATGCTTCCTAGCACGGGTGATGTCAGCCTTGATCACCTGGCCAAGGCAGCATGCGCCAGGTTTCTCCACCATAAAGTGTCCCCTTCTCCCTTTCCACACTCCATTCTTTGGAAGCCAGCCGCTATGTGAAGTTCATACTCCAAGGGGGGAAAGATTAAGCCCTTCCTCCTGGAGAAGGGATCATTGATGTATTTGGAGTTCTCCTACAAGAAGACTTGTCTCTCCTCTCCGACTTATTTATAATATGTATTCAGTCATTTGTTTCTATATGTAACGATTCATGGGTATTTATTTTAGACTTTGGTTTATAATCCAATCCTATGTTACTTATTTTGTTGCTCAAAGACGCACTTTATTTTCATCAGTGGAGAGGCCCTGGATTGGGGGCGCTGAGGGCTGATTTTTGGATCCGGGGCTCCAACAGGCACATGGATCACGAGTTATAGACACAGCTTGGGCTCTTTGGTTCGGGTTGGTCTCTGTGAAGGCCATGGTCAGTGGAAAGCAAAAAGAGCAGAGGTTCTGTGATTTGTAGGAGAGCTGCTGCCAGTGCAGGGGGAGAATGGGGGACCTTCAAGAGTTGGGGATGCAGAAAAGTTGTCTAGATGTGTGATTTCAAGGCGCTTCTCATCTGTCATATCCTGAGACAGCAAGGCCATGATGTGCTTGACAAAGTGATGCTGTGGAGACTGAGGACTTTCTCAAGGATCAAAGAACACAGACTGCCAGAGCTGTAGGCTGTGTGTTATTTGGGGTGAGGGAGACACAGCATGTTGAAATCCCCAGTGTGTGGGGTTGGCAATAAAATGTGGTGTGAAAATGTGTAATCACAAGCTCTGACGTTAATGGGAGGGGGGTGGAAAAGGGAATGTCAGCCTTGCTACCATTAGTCAGTCAAGCTTGAACAGGGAGTCCTCAGATGTACCCATTAGTCTTCACTTCAAGGTTGGGTCTTAAGTTAGGTCCTGCAAGGAGCCCGCAGGAGTATGCCAGGCACTCTTTTCTCCCTCTGTGGCTTCATAGTGCTTTTCGCCCTTTGCTGCTTCCCCCAGGGTCCTTCTTCTTCCTTCTGTTGGCCTCCCATTGAGGTCTGAATCTTTCTATTCATCCTGGCCTCACTCACTGGTCTGAGAGCAGGGGAGGGGAAGGGAAAGGTGGTGAGCGGGTCTTGGATCCTGTGAGCAGCCCTCCTGTGACTGCCTGGCCTCTCCCAGCACCGTTCCTAGGCGCATAATGTTCTGGGGCTCCTCTCTGCCTAGAATCACATCTCTGAGAGCCCCATCCCCTTGGCCTCCTTATGTGTATTTCCCCAAGAACCAGGTCACCTGTCCTTCCACAAATGCTTGCTAGACAGCCTGTGAGAAGAATGACTCTTTATTGTTTTCTCAAATTAAGAGACACAAAGGACAGTTCTACAAAATCCCCTTAGCTAGTAGGCATATGCCTAGATAGACTTTACCTACAGGGTCAATGTATATAACATATTTATTCTTAATGGAGCCATGCAGAGTATCTTTTGGTGGCAGGAGAAGAAGGATTTTAATATTTATCAGAAGATGAAATGGATTACAACTCAAGTATGGAAGCTCAGGCCTAGTCCCATCCACAGATTTGGGCAGCTGAGGGGTCGGGCCTGGTATGGAAGGAGAACTGGCCAAGGGCAACCCAACTCCTCCTGAAAGGTCCTTCCAGCCAACTGGAAGCTTTAGGCTTCTCCAGGACTTCTTCCCATGTGATCCAGCTGGTCAAGGCAAGAATAACTCACACTGGAAGAAGAGGTGAGTCAAAGAGAATGGCCTCCAGAAGGGAGGGAAGCAGACAGCCTGACCACAGACCCCCCCAGGGCAGCTTCCGACTCCTACACTCATGGGAGAACCTTCCTGGAAGCCAGAAGTCTCTAGCCAGGAATGTTGTTTTTTTTTAATACCAAAATGAACCATATGTGGATCCTGGGACTCAGACTATCAGACAGGAAAAAGAAGAGGGATGAGAAAGGCCAACAAGAGGCTATGATACAAATACAGCATCCATAGGTCAGTTCCTGGAAACCACCAAGGTGGTGGTAATGTAAATGGGTGGACACTCCTGAGCACAGGAGGGGGCCTTAGCTTGACTCAGCCAGGCGTGGCTCCCATTTCTGACCAGTGCCCCACTGGAGGGAGCCCCGCCTGGCCAACTTCAGCCAGGCTTCCTCTGCTCAGCAGCCTTATTGTGAGAAGGAACAGGGAAAGCCTTGGGCCATCTTCTCTGGCAGGCCTCCATGAGCAAGACACAGAAAATACTTGTGGCTGATTCCGTTTTCAACAGAAGGTTGTGCCAAAGCTGCACAGGACACAGAAGACACAGTCCCTGCCCTCAAGGAGCTGACCATCTTCTTTTTTATTAATTTATTTATTTATTTATTTATTTATTTATTTATTTATTTATTTTTAGCTGAGCCATCCTGCCACCTGTTGGCAGCTCAACGGCAACTCAGCTCGGGCTGGCCTCGAACAGCTGTTGCTCAGAGCTCAGCTCGCACTCTTGAGCGAGCTCTTAACCAACTGAGCCACTCGGCCGGCCCTTATTAATTTATTTTTAATTATACTTGATATACAGTATTATATTAATGTCAAGTTGAATCAACATAGTGATTCAACATTTATATGCCTTATGAAGTCATCATCACAAGAAGTCTAGTAACCATCTGTCACCATACATAGTCACTATAATGTTATTGATATTACTATAATGTTATTCCCTATGCTGTACATTATATCCCCATGACTTATTATATAACTGGAAGTTTGTAGTTCTTAATCCCCTTCCCCTGTTCTGCCCTTCCCCCTACCCCTTTCCCCCCCTGGCAACCATCAATTTGTTACCTGTATGGATGAGTTTGTTTCTGTTTGTTTAGCTTGTTCATTTGTTTTCTTTTTTTAGATTCCACATATTAAGTGAAATCATGTGGTTCTATGTCAGATATATTTCACTTAACATAATACTCTCTAGGCTCATCAATGTTTTTGCAAATGGCAATATTTCATTCTTTTTGGAGGCTGAGTAATTCCATTGTATTTAGGCTGGTGTTTACATATGCCACATCTTCTTTATCTAGTCATCCATTGATGGACACCTAGGTTGCTTCCAAGTCTTGGCTATTGTCAACAATGCTACAGTGAACATAGGGGTGCATGTATCTTTTTGAATTATTGCTTTCATTTTCTTTGGATAAGTGCCCAGAAGAAGTGGGGTGGCTGAGTCGTATGACTGTCTACTTGAAGAGACAAGTCTGATCTGGCAGGTAGAGCAGTCTGGGGATCCAGTGTGGATTGGAGCCTCAGCTAGGCCATTAGTGAGGTGTGCGTTAGCATCTGCAGAGGTGGTGCCATTAGTATCTTCCTCATGATACATATAAACAAACAGACCAAGAGAGATGCAAAGGACATGCCAAGAGAATAACTGAGGGTCTTGGAGATTGGTGGGACATGAGGGATGGAAAGAGGACAAAGACAACCCCACAGTTAACTTTCTAAATGGGCTGCAGAGGGCCAGCTCACCACAGACACAAATATGGTTGTGATGTGAATGATTCCTTCTGCAAAGCAAGCAGGCATCACTCCCTTGGGACATACCCCAATAGTCTCTTCAGGCTTAGGGCAGGTGTCCCAGCATTCACGCTCCCCTATACTTTTCAGGCCCTCATCACATGGAGGACATCTCCAGCCAGTGTCTAGGCAAAAGTGTCTTGCCCAGGAAGCCTGTAGTCTCAGTGCTGTTATTGCTTGGGAAGTTGCCCCAAATCTGTCGTGGAACCCCCAGCGTCAGCAGCAGGCCTGGAGCAGGAGCTCTGCTGTGTCTTCTTTCTTTCATGTCCCAGGGAGGAGGATCAGGCCCGGTGCAGGGTCTGCAGCTCCTGCCCAGCTTCTGACCCTAGGAAGCCTGGCTTGGAAGACCCAAGGTGACTCCAGGACAGGCCTATACCCTCCAGACTCAACCCAGAGAAGAGAATGACCCTTAAGACACCTATCTTTGAAACAGGAATATGCAGAAAGTGCTAGAGGCCTCCGGAGTAGTCAGGCGCAACATGCTTTGGCAGAAATGTCTCCACAAACACTTCCTAGTGGGTTTTATTTGATGTTGCTGCAGGCATCTTGACACCCACAAAGGCCCTAAAGAGAGACCCATTGGACAATCTAAAACTGAGAGATCTGAGGGCAACCATTTTCCATGTTTCTTTCCAACTCCATCTTTTTGTCTTTCATTCTTAATGTTTTGGCCCTGGTGGAAGTTTGGGTGGAGATCTATTGTAATAGTAACCACATCAATGATAATGGCCATTTAATAAAATACCTGTCTATATGAACTAGCAACTGGGCTAATTGCTTTCCAGGTATTATTTCTAATCCTTATAAGAACCAAAGTAGGTGATATTCCCATTTTACTGATCTGGAAATTGAGGCCAAAAGAAGTTCTAAAAACTTGTTTAAGGTCACACCATAAGTCAGTGGCCAAGAAGGGATACAAACGTAAGTCTATCTGACCCTGAATTCTTCATGTTTTCACTAAATCACACTGCCACCCAATCCTATGGTACTGATATTCCAATTTCTGACCTCGCAACCTTTCTCACATCGTGGCACACAGCGGAAGCATAACATTTGTATGGCACAGGACAGCAAACAGATGAGGCTGCTTGTCAAGGTGGTGACGTGCCCTGGGGCTCTGGAGGCCCCGCCCCCTGGCTCAATCTTGATGAATGAATGGACCAAGATCTCTGCACTCTGTGACCCATCCCTAGAAGCTCTCTGCCCTAAAGTATTCATTAAATCAGGAGTTTCCCACTTCGGCTCATTGTCAGAATCACCTGAAGAGCTTTAAAAAATACCTATGCCCAGGCCATACACACTCTCTGGGAGTGGGCCTGGGTGTAGGTATTTTCTGAAAAAAGCTGCCTGCTGTTCTTGCTGATGCCTGATGCCTGATACCATACCTGGCTCCCCGCACCCACCCATCCAGCCTCATAGTCCAACCTCCATCATGTACACACACTGTGTGCAAAGACGATATCTATCTTGTTCATCACTGGACACCATGACTGGCATGGTGTCTGACATGTAGTAGGTGCACAATGGCTCTTTTTTTGTTTTTAATGAATAAATGTTGAATATCTTGGAAAGATTTTAGGCAAAACTCTTCCATTTTCCTAATGGAATGACAACTCTTGATCTAGCACAGTAATTCATGTCTAATATTTGTTGAATTAACTTTCCTTTCTTCACGTTGGGAATTTGAAACATCAGTGTGTACTTTAACATAGAGATCTCCACACTGACTGTATATTTTAATCACGTGAGTATCTACATATACCACCCCAGACCAACTGTTTCCTTTAGTTCAGAAAAATGAGCTTTTTCCTCTCCCCAGACTCAAAAGAAAGTATTCTATTGAAACCCAAATACAGTAGAGGGAGTGACGTTAGGCTGCTGACACTTAGAATGTTGTTCACTTACCAAGGAGGAGAGCAAGCAGGGAGAAACCAAAAGGATGGGGGAATGAAAAACATAGCATGTGAAAAAGAAGGGAGAGTGAGAGGCATCCTGGTGCCAATTGGTCACCTCTGGGTCTTTGATAGGATAGAAAGTGGAAGAAAAAAAAAATACCCAGGCTCAGATGACCTCCCAGCTGGAACAGTCCATCGCCTATTGATGAAGAGTCAGCTCTCTCCACTACCAAATGACTAGCTTGATTAAATTCTGTCAAGTCTCTGAGGAAGAAAAAGCTCTGTAGGCAGAAGAGGTTGTGGAATCCTTTCTAGAAAAGATAGGATTTAAGCTTCTAGCTTAAATTTAGATTTCTGCTTCTAGCAATGTGGTAGACTAGCTGTCCAGACTAGCCCTCCTGCCTCTAACAATGCAGGGAAAACATATTTTCATTATCTGTAAATGCCTCCATGAACTATCAAGAAAGTATGGAATACTCTGGCCAAAGAAATAAATGAAGGCCGAACTCAGAAGGTGAGAAAAGCACTGAAGCTAGCATTTGCCTTGAAGGAATTTTCTGGATCTGGTGAACTTGAGAACTGGTATGTTTGGAGCTTTAGGAGGTTGTGTGGGCAGGAGACCAAACTTGGAGGTCTCTCCAAGATGGACAGTCTCATAGGAGACATTGCATAAAGTTAGAATCTCCCAGGGCCATACCCTTAATGTAAGGAAGGACTAGAAATAAACCCAACCTCATTTTCAGATTTGGGGAGCAGGTAACACCTACAAGGAAAATGGCTTATCTGAAATTTGGCACTGGAGTAGAGAGGGGAAATATCTTTTCTGAGAACTACAAGCCAGACTTTGTGTATATTTGTAGCCTGAATTCACTCTACAGGGGTCGTCTGGAAAAAAAAAAATTAGATGAAACTAATCTTAGACTAGATGATTAACAGGCACCCAAAGAAACAAACAGAAATCTTCTCTGAAGTAATTTGCCTTTTCCCTAGGCCTCGAAGAATTTCCAGCAATTTCTAAGGAAGATGAGAAGCTCACAGCTAAAAATCAACACAAATATAAGGAAACAAGTCACCAAGCACAAAAGCCAACAGAAGCGACAGACAGTAAAAACAACCTCCAAAGACTTTTAGTTTAGGAATGATCAAACAGAATATAACCATTTTGCAATAAATACAATCTTCAAAAAGATAAGCAGAGTTTGTAAAAGAATAAAACAGACCTTCTGGAAAATAAAAGTCTGGAAATAAAATAAAGTATAAATTAAAAACTCAGTGGTTATACTTAACACAGCACACAAAGAGAAGCTTTGAGACCTGGAGGATAGAACTGGAGAAATTATCCAGAGAGATAAATTATCCAGAGAGATAAATAGGAGGGAAATATAAAAGAGATGAAAAGTCATAGAGGATAAAATGAAAAGGTCCAAGATATGGGTAATCAGAATTTCAAAAGGGGAGGAAAGAGGAAATGGGGCAGAGACCATTCAAAGGCATAAGCTGAGAATGTCCCAGAACATACGAGCTGAGACGTGAAGATGGAAAGGGTGGAATGTGGATGTTAGAAATGTGGCATGTGATGTCATCTCCTTGAGGAAAACAAAAGAAAAGAAGAAGAAATGTGGCATGTGAGAAGCAGGTGATGAGGCCAGCACCCTGGGAACTAGTCTCCTGTGACCAACAGAAGGTTCAGAGCCTCGAGGAGACTTTGAGATGTGAAGCACTGAGTTGAGCCCTTCCTCCTGCTGGCAGATCTGTGAGGAAACGTGCTCTGCTCCTCTATGAAAGAGCAAGAACATCACGGCAGTTCTGTTCTGTCTTTTGGGGGGCAATATCCCTCTGAGAAAGGGAGAGCAGAGACAGTACATACCCACTGCATGGATTAGGGACTGAAGCATCGAGAACAGAGCCCTGAATGGAAGTTAAGTGGCGCCCCAGGATCTGTGCTCTTTCTGCTGATCTCTGGCACGCACCTCTGGGTTACTGATACAGATATTCTGGTTCACAATGTTTGGCACATCAGCCTCAGTGATGGATGGAGCCACTGGCATCATTTTCAGCCCTAATGAGACTTCCAAAAGGAAAACAAAACCACAAAAGGACGTTGTTGTGCAACAGCGTCTCCTAGGCCCAGGTCCGGATGCCTCCGTCACAAGCAAAGTCCTAATTACCCATGACCATCTCTACCTGATGACTTAGATCTGGCCGATGCAGTGTTGTAACATCTATGTGAGGTACACATGAGTAAGTCTGGGCATAGCAGCTGTCACTGGTCACGGAAAATGGGCCTGACACATACTGTCCTACGTGCAATGTAGTGGAACAGCAGACAGAAGCTCAGCAGTGCTGAATTGTGTGGGTATGTCTGGTTCCCACCCCACTTCCATCTCTACCTCCTCCTTTGTTATTCCAAGAGGATTTCATTTAAAGAGCAGGAGACAGTATCAGTAGTGATTATGTTCTCCAGCTCCTCTGAACTCCAGTCCCAGGCTTATGATTATATATATCTATATCTATATCTATATCTATATCTATATCTATATCTATATCTATATCTATCTATCTATCTATATATATATATATATATATATATATATATATATATATACATATATGTTTTTAACTGAGCCATCCTGCCACCTGTTGGCAGCCTAGCAGCAGCTCAGCTCAGACTGGGCATTAAACTGCTGTTGCTCAGAGCTCAGTTCGCACTCTTTTTTTTTTTTTAAGATTTTATTGGGGAATTGGGGGAGGGGAACAGCACTGGGAAATCGGGGAAGGGGAACAGACAAGTTGCTGTCTTTTTGTTCTTCAGTCTAGTTGCGGAGGCTGTTGCTTCACTGACCCATGTTGGTATCGCGTCATTGGGCTCTTCCCGAATGAGGCAGATGGATCGCCGGCCTCTGGGTGTCGCTCACCGCGGCTATTGGCAGCTTAAGCTGGCTGCCAGCCACTCACACTAGCTGCCGGCCACTCACTGTAGCCTATGGCAGCCCACTGCAGCAGGGGCTGCACAGCCTACACCATCTCCAGGGCTCGCACAGCCCAGCTCCAGGTGGAGCTGTTGTCAGCTGTAGAGGGCAGTGTCACTGGCCCTCGTATGTGGGATCTGAACCGGGGTCACTGGCGTCCCAAGCCAGCTCCTAACCAATTGAGCCACTCGGCCAGCCTGGGATTGCATATATTTTTATACATATATCAAGAAATGGTAAATATTATTATCAGGCTTATGTCTGGTACGATTAAATTAAACAACCAAAAGACTCAGTTTGGCTATAATTAGACATGGTTGCTTTTGGCTTAAGGTTTTCAAGGAGGGCTTAGAAAATTGTTGTAGAATTTCAAAATGAAATAGTAAGAATGTCAAAAGGAGAACTAAAAATGCCTAAGGGGAAGAAGTCAGTGAGTAAGAGTTTCACTTTCTTTAGAGTCATATTTGACAGTGATTCTCAGCTGGGCAGCTTCACCATTTTCTTGGTCTCAAAAACATTCTTGGGGGCCGGCCAAGTGGCGCGGTGGTTAAGCACTGGCTGGGGAAGCCAGCAGCCCCGGTTCGGGTCCCACATATGGGAGCCAGTGACACTGCCCTCAAAACAACAAAACAAAACAAAAAAACATTCTTGCTATTTTGCCACTTTCTTACTGCTAAATTTGACTCAAGGAGTTGAGATGATGGGACTCTGGCACAAAGAGGTGATGTTTGCATGTGTGTTTTAGAGAATCAAGGTGTGATTAGACAGATGGCTGGACCTAGAGTGTGTCTGAATCTAAGAATGGGACTCCAGTCTCACAGCCATGCCTGCTGACAATTCAAAAGTGTGTCATAGCCCAAATCATGTTGGGAAATTCCAACCTACATGTTTGAAGAGCAGGCACAGTGGGGGATCCAAAGGGATCCAGTGAGAACATGACAGTAGAGAAAGAAGGAAAGGAAAAATTTGATTCAATACGAGGGGGAAAAAATTCCAAACGGTGAATTCGTTCTCTTTGGCTGCAGTGTAACCCCTCCAGGGAGCATGGTGCAACTTGAGTCATTTAAACCTTGGCTGGGAAAAGTTGTGGAGGATGTACAATAGACAAAGCTGGAGTTTGGATTAGTCTGGTGGAGGGAGCAGGAGACCCACTAGGTGATTTGAATCTGCAGGGCTCTGATTCACCAGACATGCCCCCTGTTGTCAGCGGCCAGCTGCAGGGGGCTGACTTGGGGCAAGGTGATGGGTGATGCCTGAACATGTGTGAACGGATGTGTGTGCCAAGGGAGGTGTTTTCCAAGTCATCATCGCCTCGTTTCCTCAGACTGACAGGGATGTTTGGAAAGTTAGCATGTTCCCTCTCATAATAAGTTTCACATTTCTTGCAAAAAGTTTGCTTTATGGGGGGAAAAAAAAATAGGAGCAGGGGGAGGATATGCCATCTGAGTTTGCAGGAAACAATCTTTTTAATTAGAAGGCTGCCACACATTTGGGATTTTCCAATAGTGCTTAAGTTCACTGCCGTCATATGTATGTGTGTTTTCTATAAAAGCACATTACTGTTAATCATTTGCTTTTCCTAGAAAGTACTGGTTAAGGTGTGATGTCTGTGAAATGAGACCATTTCGTGTTATCCATGTGATCAATACTTGGTTAAATGGCATGTTCTGTGGGGTTTGATTCATAAAGTTATTTGAAGCCAGGAACCATCACTATAAACTTGGTATAAACTAAGATTTATATTCAGTGTCATCCATAACTAGTACAATGCTGGCTAAACAGAAAGTGCTCAATAATTGCACATTACTGATGGATTTGGTAGGTTGTCCAAAATAATAACTCTCCCAAGGTCTCTGCAGGAACTAAACCAATGGGTGATTAAATCTAAGCCACTTTTACAAAACCCGGGTTGCTTTTCATTTCAGAAACACACAAAAATCTGAGGTGGCCAGGGTGGGGGTGGGGGGAGAGAGGCAAACTAGACTTTACATTAAGAAACCTGGATTTGAACGTTGCCCGTCTCATGACTCATCAAAGGACTTAAACACTAGCCTATGCACCTACCCTACCTTGGTTTCTGAATCTGTGGGTTGGGGAGCTATCTCCAGTGCTTTCTGTGGTTCCCTTAACCATGTAAAGCCCTGCCCAGCATCAGCCAGACCCAAGCTGCCAGGGGCTATCCTGCCGCTGGGAATCGATGATGGGTACCATGGCTACCATTTCAAGGAAAGATGAAATGAGAATAGTCCAAAAAGTACTAGGTTATCCAGAGAGTTTTGCCGATGCAGCAGAGGAAAGAGAAATCAAGGAAAAAAGGACCCCTAGGTTCTCATTCTCAATCTGTTTTGGACCCAACTTGCTCTGTGATCTTTGACAAGTTGTTCAACGTGTGTCTGGACCAAGTGTTATAGACATATAAAAGGGCAGAAACTACAGTTATTACTAGCAGTAATTCCTTAAGGGTTTGTTTGTCTGTCGGCTTGTTTCTTTGTTTGTTTGTTTCCCCAAGGGATTTGCAACAGCTTAAAAATAAGGTAACACCATGAAGAAACCTCGCCCCCCAAATCAGATCCCCTTCTCTGGCTCTCTCAGTATTTTAATGCTGGTCTTTAAGAAGACAAGTAGCTGGCGGGGGGGGGGGGGGGGGTGGGCTGCTAGCTCAGTTGGTTAGAGTGCAGTGCTAATAACACCAAGGTTCCTAGTTGGATTCCCACATGGGCCACTGAGTTGTGCCCTCCACAACTAGACTGAAACAACTACTTGACTTGGAGCTGATGGGTCCTGGAAAAACACATTGCTCCCCAATAAAAAAATAAAACAAAATAAAAATAAAAAAGAAGAAGAAGATAAGTAACTGCTGGGTCTGCTGTTCCAATCCCAATCCTGCTAAGAACCAGGTAGCCACGGAACTTGGGGAAAATCACTTTACTCTCTGAAACTTGGAATGTGTGGTGTTTTTAAAACATATCCACACATTCTTTACACTCTTCCCAAAAAGAGCTGATGCCTAATTCCTCTCCCCTTGAACAGAGCCAACTCAATAATGCACTTGTAACTCACTGAAGTACAAAGTGCGGTGATATATGACTTCCGAGGTTAGGCCTGGTGCTCTCTCAGGACACTTACATTTGGAGCCCTGAGCCATCCTGAAGCCACCTCGCTGGAGAGGAGAGAGAGAGAGAGAGAGAGAGAGAGAGAGAGAGAGAGAGAGAGAGAGAGATGCCTGAGACCCCAGCCAAGTACTAGACAAGTACTGTGACCCTGGTCACAGGCATTCTGTGACTGTGACCTCATGAGAGGTGCTGGGCTACAACCACCCACCTGAGCTGCTCCCAAATCCCTGACACACTAAAACCAAGAGGTAATAAATGACCAGTGTCATTTGAAGCCACTAAACTTCAGGGCAGTATGTTAAGCAGCAGTAGATACCTAATACAGGGACTTTCTATCCTCTCCTTCCCAAGGAACCCCTGCAAAGGGTCTCATGTGGCAACCTCAAATGCATCTTGGGAGATGTTTCCATTCCTGGAGCCCACATCCTATGGTTTTCCTGAAATAGACATAGAAATCCAAGAAACTGGAGACTCCTAACTTTGATACGGCAAACCACTTCAGTTCCTTGGGACCTTAGTCTTACCTACTATAAATAGAAGAGCCTTTCTCCTATCTTTGTACTTCCCAGGAGTATAAATTATACAGCCTGGGACTTGAAGGCTTATGAAGCATTTTGAACTCCTCTGAAGGCCCTGTTTAAATTGAAGTACTGTCAGGAAGTGTCTTCCACATAACGCCTCCTGTGGGCTCAACACTCCCCCAGGAGGAAACGGAGAGGAAAGGCCTAGCTCAGGGTGTCCTGCTCCTGCTCCCTCCAGCCCTTGGCCAATCAGCTCACTGGTCCCTGCTCTGAACCCCACCTTGCCTGCATCAGGAGTGGATGGGCCAGCATGTCCTCAATCCCTTTCCAGCTATGGGATGCTGCAAACAAGAACAAAAGAAGGAAGGACAGGCTCCCTGCTTTCAGATGTTTCCAACCCGGTGAAGAGACAGATACAACCACTGCAAACACTAGAAGACAATAAGCGATTTAACTTTAAACGAGCTGACACATTTGAACACAGGCCCATCCGCAAACTCCAAGGCCCCAGGCAGGGTAGTAAAAAAGTGATTTCTTCCGCTGCTCTTGAAGCATGGTGCTATGGACTGATGTCTGTATCCCCCACAAAATTCAGAGGCTGAAGCCTAACCCGCAGTGTGATGGTATTATGAGATGAGGCCTTTGGGAGGTGATTAGAGCCCTCATGAATGGAATTAGTGCCCTTATAAGAACAGAGATCTCTCTCTCTGCCCAGGAGAAGATGGCCATTTGCAAACCAGGAAGAACACCCTCCCCAACCCCGGATCCGCCGATGCCCTAGTGGAGGACTCCCCAGTTTCCAGGACTGTGAAAAATGCATCTTATTTAAGCCACCCAATCTATGGTGTCTTGTTACAGCAGCCCCAAAATGACTAAGACAGATGGTGTGATAGTCACAGTTCTTGCCTGTGAACAACAGAAGCCATTCTTGTTGATTTAAGGAAAAAAAAAAAATTTACTCAAGACTATTAGAGAGGTCACACAATGTCCAGGAGAGCCAGACTCTGAAGCCATTAGCCATCGAGCGCCCAACCACATGAAGGAGTTTCACAGAGAAGACCCCAGAGCCACTGGTCACCTAGGGGCCTCTGCACTGGAAACCAGAAGCTCAATCTTCCTATACCTGGAACCAAGCATCTCTGCTATCTCCTTATGGTTCTCCTGACGGCGACGCCACCCCCAGCCCAATTCTCATGTGGACACCTCACATACAATAACATGGCACAGGAGTCTAGATAGGTGAGTTTTCTAGCTTCTCCCTTCATAATCTGGTGTTTGAAATGCGGGAGTTATCCAAAGTATAGGGACGGTATTCAGAGATGTGCCCTGCGGCGACCAATGTCCCCCAAAGGTGGGGAGAGTGTGAATAAGCAGAGGATGGAGGAAGGGGAACCCCTTCAGGAGAGGGGAGCAACATGAAGGAGGAGCCGGGGCAAGAAAGAATGTGGGGTCAGGACCCCTCCTCTGACTGATGCTGAAAGACTGGCTGAGTGGATGCGGGCACAGCTGAGGGGAGCCAGGCTGACAAGCCACGAGCACTACACCTCAAGATGCTTGTCGCCTGGCTGTCTGAGCCCCATCCCCCTGGCTCACGCCAGCCCTGCTCTGTCATTTGGAAGGAGCCGTTCCTCCTAGAGCTGGCGTTTCGCAGTTGGCAGGGAGCACCCTGCTTTCCCTCAACAGCCGTCCATCTTCTTGTCTTCCCCTTTCCAACAGGGTGAATACATTTCTCTTCGGCTGCATATGCCAACATACCTTGAATTTGCTGGCAGCAGGCACTTGCCCTGTGTTGGTTTTGGAACCCGTTAGCAGTTTGTCCTATTTCTCTTCCATCTGGACTAGAAACATGCCAACCAGGATTTCTCTGAAATTTTTTTCTTCACCCTGGGCTGCAACCCAAGGGAGTGTACATCCAGGCTCCCTGGGTCTCAAGCTCCATCACCACCTCATACCTGCCTCCTCCTACCTGCATACCTCTCACTGGGAAGCATGGCAGTCAGTCCACGAGGTCCAGTCCCAACTTGTGCTGACCCCTCAAGCTTAGCACTCAGAGGCCAGTTGATTACAAAGGGACATTTGAGCTCCCACTGGATATTGGTAATATATACTCTTGGCAGCAGTGAAGACAGGCTGTGAAAGTTCGTTTAGTGTTGAACTTTTAAGGAGCAGGGTTTGGTTTTCGCATACTCACAGGCAGCAGAAGTCAGTGGGGGCTGTGAAATGGGGAAACCGGGCTCAAGCTGGAGGTGGGGGAGGGTGGCAGGTGGAGCCCACAGCCGTGTGCCCAGAGAACATCAGTGCACACCACCTAGTAGGTACTCAATAATTATCTGCCTCATAGACAGCTGGGTAAAATGCAGGAGCAAGCAACACGGCTTCGTTTTATTAGACTGATTCATCAGCAGGTGTCAATCTTGGAGTCCCATCGAGTCTGTCTCCTCAGACACCTGGGTCTTTATTACCTCTCTTTTCTCTCTTTCTGCAATGGCTGAAATTCCTGCCCTCAACACCTCCCACGGGCTCTTGTCCCACCTCCTTCCTGGATCCCCTGGCTTCCAGACCTGGGACACTCAGCACACCACAGGTGCATTTATCTTTCTACAAACAAACCTGTTCAATGTGGGATCCTGGATTGAACTCTGGACCAGAAAAAGGACATGAGTAGAAAAATTGGGGAAATCCAAATAAAGTCTGAGGTCTACTTAATAGCAATGCATCAATGTTAACCTTGTCGTGTTGAGAAATGCACCATATGTATGTGAGATGTTAACCATAGGTGGAACCAGGTAAAGGGTATACGAACTCTCTGTAGTATCTTTGCAACCTCCCTGAGTCTAAAATTATTCTTACAACAAAAAGTTATTTTTTTAAAAAAAAGAGAGAGAGAGCAAATCTGACCATATCACACTCCTGCTTAAAACTAGGGTGACCCACCATCCCGATCTGCCCAGAATGGAGGGGTTTCCTGGGATGCAAGACTTTAACTGTCAAAACCAAAAAAGACCCTGGGCAAACAAGGATGGTTCATCACCCTAACCCGTCAAGTGGCTCTTCATCGGGTAAAGTCCAAACTCCTTAGGCTGGCTTAACCAAGCAGTCCATGGTCTGAGCACCCGCCTGTGCCTCTGGCCGCAGAGCTCACTGCAGTCTCACACCCTGCCTGGCCCCCGGACTCTGCTGCGTGCTCTCCCTACAAGCCCCCCACTAGCCCTCCACCGATGCCCTCTCTCATGCTGTTTCCTCAGCCCAGAAGGCCTTGTCATCCTTCTTGTCCCCCTCACCAACACACGCAGTGTTCTTGTTTCAGGGCAGCTCCTGAAAAACACCTTTCTCTACCCAAAGGAGTTGAAAGCTGGTGTCCACACAAAAGCCTGCACATAGGTGTTTACAGCAGCTTCATTCATACTTGCCAAAGCTTGGAAGCAACCACCATGTCCTTCAGTAAGTGAATGGATAAATAAACTGTGGTATATCCAGACTATGGGATATGACCGAACGTTAAAAAGAAATGAGCCATCCAGCCATGACAAGACATGGAGGAACCTTAAATGTATATTACTAAATGAAAGAAGCCAATCTGAAAAGGCTACATACTGTATGACATTCTGGAAAAGGCAAAACTAAAGAGAGAGTAGAAAGATCAGTGGTTGCCAGGGGTTAGGGGAAGTGAGGAATAAATAGAGCACAGAGGACTTTTAGGGCAGTGAAACTATTCTGTGTGAGACTACAATGGTGGATACGTGTCATTATACATTTGTCAAAACCCATGAAATGTATATCAAGAGTGAACCCTCAGGGCCGGCCGAGTGGCGCATTGGTTAAGACCTGGTTTTGGGATGCCAGCGGCCCCGGTTTGGATCCCACATATGAGGGCCAGTGACACTGCCCTCTACAGCTAACAACAGCTCCACCTGGAGCTGGGCTGTGCGAGCCCCGGCGATGGTGTAGGCTGCAGCCCCTGCTGCAGTGGGCTGCCATAGGCTACAGTGAGTGGCCAGCAGCCAGCGCGAGCAGCTGGCAGCCAGTGTGAGCTGCCGATAGCTGCGGTGAGCGACCATCCAGAGGCCGGCGACCTATCTGCCTCATCCAGGAGGAGCACAATGATGACACCAACATGGGCCAGTGAAGCAACGTCCTCCACAACTAGACTGAAGAACAAAAAGACAGCAACTTGTCCGTTCCCCTTCCCCGATTCTCCAACGCTGTTCCCCTCCCCCAATTCCCCAATAAAATTAAAAAAAAAAAAAGTGAACCCTAATGTAAACTATGGACATCAAGTGACCATGATGTGTGAATATAGTCTGTGCATGTGGGGGGGGGGAGGGGACACCTGAGAAATCTCTGTACCTTCCTTTCAATGTTGCTGTGAACTGAAAAGTGTTCCAGAAAATAGTCAATTTAAAAAACAAAACAAAACAAAAAAAATCACCTTTCTCCAAACATCTGTCCCGCTCCCTCCCATAGAATTGGCCCTGCCTTTATCTGGATCCCCCGCTCCTGTACTCATCTGTGGAGCCTCTACAGCAATGTACGAGGAATTAAGTTCACGAATTTAATTGTCAGACCTTGTATTAAACCTCACAGCTTCCATGCCTGTTTGCTTCCCCTCCTCTAGGAGCCCAGGGAGCAGGGATCGTGCCAGAGTCACTTCTACATCCCCAGAGCCCAGAGCACTTTTCGGCTCCTGGTAATTTAATATGTTTGTTGGATGAGTCAGTGTTACTGGTTGTCTACTACGTGTCAAACACCCTCCCTTCCCTCCCTCGCGAGTGTTTACCTTCTCCATCTCGAGGGCATCATTTCCTTCAGCCTATACAGAAGTTAAAAGAAATGTTCTCTTGCTCTGTAGTAATTGCCCAATTTCCTTGTCATAACACAGGCAAAGTTCTCACAGGGACACCCCTATATTCACTGTGGGCTTCTCCTAACGGTTCATTCGGGGGACTCAAGTGTCACTGCACAGTCTTCATGTGGCTGCTGGGTCTGACAGAACCGCCTTAATGCAGACAGAACTGCCCATGAAAAGTCCCTTAACCAAACATCTGCTTGGCGAGGGGCCCTGTGCCGCTCCTCTGGGCTACCCAACCCTGGGAGCAGGACCCGGGAGCTCAGGCCCAAGGCTGCTCTCACCAAAGGCATCCCTGGCTCCCACTTAACGGAGCCAGCCCATGTCCAGGCCACTTCTCACTCAGCATGTCCACAGGCTCGGACACTGCGGGCCACTCTTCTGCCCTTCTGTGATGCGGGCAGCCATGAGCAGAGCGTGTGAGGGACTTCTGTGCCTTTCATTTAGGGTATCTCAGGTGCTGGTGCTGTGTGCTCTAGGACAGGGCAAGGGCCGCTTTCTCCTCACAAGGCAGCCCTGTTCTACGGACAGAGTCAACCTTGAAAAAAAGCCTCAGCCTGCCCCAGAAATCCTTTCTCACTATTAGTTTGTCTTCTCAGAATGCATCATTTAAAGTTTGTATACCCTTAAACCCTCTCACCCAGAAAGTCCAATTCTAGGCGTCTACTCCATAGAAATACTCACACACACGCCTCAAGATGTGTGTACAAGGGCTTTCTGTTATAGTGAAATATTGGGCATAATCTACATGTCAATCAGCAAAGAAATACAATCTATATCAGGGGTGGGCAATGAGTTCCATAAGCCAAACCCAACCCCCTGCCTGTGTTTGTACTGCTCACAAACTAAGACTGGTTTTCACAGGTTTAAATGATTGAAATAAAATCAAAAGGAGTACTATTTTGTGATACAAGAAAATTATATGAAACTCAAATGTCAGCATCTATAAATAGCATTTTATTGGAACACAGCCATACCCATTCACTTACATATTGTCTATAGCTGACTTCTTGATACAATGGCAGAGTTGAGTAGATGTGACAGAGACCATATGGTTCACAAAACCCAAAATATTTATTATCTGGTCTTTCACAGAAAAAGTTTGCTGACCCTACTTTAGGTGATAAAAGGCAAACCGTGTGTGTGTGTGTGTGTGTGTGTGTGTGTGTGTGTGTGTGTGTGTACCAAGGGTGCCAGAAAGATGTATACACATTTTAAGAAAGGAAAAAACTGTATTAAAATTGTAATACTCAATATATACCAATAACAAAAGATGAACACAAGTTACATTTGACTTCTGCAATTACAAGAGGTGTTCAAAGTGGCTACCATCAGCGTCCAGACACTTTTGATTATGGCGAGCTACTGCTTGAGCATAGATAACATCTCCTAAAATGTATATACATTTTTTTTGGCACCCCCGGCATATATATAACATATACAGAGGGTGCAAAAAAAATGTATATACATTTTTTTTTTTGAGGGCAGTGTCACTGGCCCACATATGTGGGACCCGAAACAGGGCTGCTGGCGTCCCAAGCCAGCTCTTAACCACAGTGCCACTCGGCTGGCCCTGTATATACATTTTAAGAAAGGAAAAACCTGTATTGAAATTATGCTGATGGTAACCACTTTGAGCACCTCTTGTAATTGCAGAAGTCAGATGTGACTTGTATTCCATCTTCTGTTATCAGTATATATTATTACAATTTTAATACAGATTTTTCCTTTCTTAAAATGCATATACATTTTAACACACACACACACACACACACACTACTCCTTTCATGGAATACTCTCATAAAAATTATACACACACATATGTATTTAGTATGTAAATTAATAGAAAAGGTATGAGAGGATACACCCTAAACTGTTAACAATGGTTCCCTATGAGAGAGGAATAAGATTGGAGAAAGACGGATGGATGAAGGGAAATTACAGGTTTTATTACTTATACCTCTATTCCTTTAATGTTTATACCGAATATATATATATATATATATATATATATATATATACACACACACACACATATAGTCAGTTCTTGTTATTTGCAGAAGTTATGGTCTATAAAGTCACCATAAGTACTGAAATAGAGAATACTAGACCATTGCTTCTAGAGGAAATAGAAGGTTAGGTTCCTACAAGCCTCTGGTCACAGCATTTTCATCAACCAATCAACACATAACTTTGTTTTATGTGTTTTTCTGTGTAAGACTCCTTATTTAATATATATTGTTCATTCAGTAACATTGAACTTACAGCCAGCAGCTCCGTAACTCATGCCTGGAGGAAGCAGCTTATCTAACACATGTATTTTTTTCTGTAAGCCACACCACAGCCTTCTTTGGCTGAGGAACGCTAAACAATTTTTCAGCACTACGCTTGGGGGCCATTTTACATAACAAAATCACCAACAGAAATCACAAAAACACACACACACAAAAAAAACATGGCACTAAATAGATTGGGAAACTGATACTTATTTACAGCATGAGAGCTAGAACAAGTATCGTGTCACCTTGTTTGACCTCGGTTGGGAATGTGCCCACATGGGTGACTCAAAATTGTTGCCACTCTGCCCATGTCCACAAATGGCTACAAAAGTATCACACATGTACTGATTTGTGAGTTACAAGAAAATTTGATTGAGTAGGCAAATTCACAAACACAGAATTGGTGAATAATGAGGATTATATATACATTTATACATGCATTGTTTTTGTACTTAATAATAAATATGTTTTATGTTTGCCTTTGACTACAGAGTTGCCCCCCAACTTTTGGGCAGCAGGCAAGCATGCAGAGGGTCTCTAGCCATGCCTCTGTTGGGTAGAGATGTTCATTTTTATGTAGGAGAGCCAAACTTTCACCAGGAACCCCAAAAGGACAGAGAGAGCTCAAAGCAGAAAACGTGGCAAGCCTTCCTCATAGCTATTTCCTATTGTTGAAGGGTTGACTTCTTGGATATCTATGAACAACTGCTTCCTGGGGACTGGCAACGCCATATGCCATCTCTGAGGCACAAGAATGCTGGTAACTCACAGGTGGGCCAGCCAGTCCTCATCTGTTCTTTCATTTCTTCATTCACTCATTTCTTCATACCATTCATTTATTCACACCATTCATTTGTGGGGTCAATGCATTCGTGCTCTCCTTGAATCCACTTCATAAAACCTTTATCTGGGGCAGAGTCAAAAGACACAGCATCTTGTTCTGTTTTGCCCTTTCCTCCCTTGGCACCCAGCCATTCAGGGCCAAGTTAGAGTGATAAGCACTGTTTAATCAGCATGATGGCAATAAATTCCTCAACGGATACCCTCGTTTGCCAGCTCACAAGAGTTCCCTGGCAGCGAAGGGAGCAATACAAGCAGGGTCCTGAAGGGGGGTGGGGGTGGGGCTTGTGATCCCCCTCCTGTCCCATTCCGGCTTTCCAACCTCCTCCCAGAGCTGCCATCCAGTGGCCCCACCATGCTGCCTGATGGGAAGAAGCGGTCAAGAGCAGGGGTTAAAGGGAGCTTATGGGGCTGCTGGAGGGAGGGTACAATATTGCTTCCAGGTGGAAAAGTCTCTTTAAATTTCTTCTCCTAAAATGGAAAATGTAAATTCACACTGCATATGATACTGAATTATATATAGTTGTGTTTCGTAACAGGTTTTCAACCTTTGGTTTATCTTCCCATGGGTCTTTTTAAAATCCGGTGAGTAAAACTGTCTTTCTGCACCCTCCCTGCCCCCCCAAAGCTCCCACAGAGTTTATGGAAGAACTAAAGGGCAGGGATCAGAACCAATTAATAGGTGCACATCAGAACAGAATTCAAGGCCACAAAACAGGATGGAGACACATACCCAGGACCACATTAAGTGAACTCTCAGCCTGAACTGAAAGTATTGAGGGAACACTTAGACCATCAGGGTTAGTTGAAGGATGAGTCCTCACTCAGAGAGTGCGGGACACACACACACCCCAAGCTGGGGCTCGTACAAAACTCTGTTGCCATCTCGTGGTGAGCGGAGGTGGGCCTCAGAGCTCTCACTGACTGCTCAGGCTCTTCTCAAGTAACAAGCTCCCCAGGGGCTTACATGTGTTATTGGAAATGCAGTCCCTCCCTAGGGCTTCGGCTGCCCAACCCCTCCCCTGACACGGGAGCCCTGGACCAGGCACCTCTGCAGACCAGCCATGTGGCTGGAAGAGGCTCCTTTCTGGGTCCATCTCTCCTCTGTAAAACTGCAAACTGTCTTGGCATCACAAGCCCTTAAGATCCCTTCCAGCTCTTGCATGCTATTTATATATAGTCACTGTTTTGTGCAAGGCACCGTGGGAGACCCAGAAAGCTCTAGGAGCTGCTTCTCCCCCGCCCCAAACACTTAGCATCATGTTGGGGTTGCTGAGTGACTGCATCCTGAGTGGGCCTGAGGCGGTAAGGGCTTTTACTACTCTTCCTTTGGGAATTCCCCACAGTCAGTCCCTCTTAGTAAGTAAGGAAGATGAAAAATATCTTTTCTATGCCTGCCCTTCATGCCTAAAGATGCAATACAACCCCTTTATGTCTGGTGGCCAGAGGGACAGAGCAGATAAGACCTGGGAGAGGGCATGGCGGGGGTATATGCATGCATGTGTGTGTGGGTGTGTGCATGTAGCCTGTGTGTGAGTTTCTGCATATTCGTGTCTCAGTGTCTGTTCCCCTATGAGAAACGACAAGACCTGGAGGAGGAGGGAGGATACAGAGGAGTTCCTGGCCTGCTCGCATCTGGGGAAACAAATACAGTAACCTTGGATTGCGAGTAACTTGGTTTACGAGTGTTCCACAAGACAAGCAAACATTTCTAATACAATTTTAACGTGGTAAACAAGCGATGTCTTGCAATACGAGTAGTTTGTTTCCGGAATGAACTATGCTTGCAAACCAAGGTATTACTGTACTGACTTTTCTTCCACGAATCAAGGCTGGCCTGGGGAAACAGTCAAGCCCACTTCTCAGGGGCTGCCCTCAGGGCTGAACACGGCAGCCTTTGTGGCTGTTATTTCAGCTCCGGGTGACACTGGTAAGGCCTGTGACGAAAGTGCAGTGTCCTACTGTAGGAATGGACGTCCACCTGTGTCTTCCCCGGCTTCCCAGCAGACCCTGCACCTCACTGTCTCTGTCAATGCTCTAGAATGCCTCCCTTGCTCCCTCTGTCCCAGCACGGCTCTGTCCAGGGACCCAGCCAGCAGGCGCCATCTCTGTCCTTGTCCATACCGTCTCACTCTCACAGCCAGCCTTCATCTCTGTGACTGCCCCTGATCAGCCATGCCGGAGCTCCTGGGAAGAAGTGGGCTCCTCCTTGTGAGTCCTGTCCTGCCCTGTTTTAGATCCAGGAGGCCCAGTCCCCTGGGTGTTGAATGGGGCGGTGACGGACAACCCTGGGAGAGTTTGTTTTTCATACTTTGCAGAGAGAAGGTTGCCCAAACCAGCCCAGGTTGGGATGAATGAGGAGACAGGGAGAGAGAGTACAGAGGGGCTGGAGTTATCACCATTCCAATAATGGGATAAACAAGCCCAATCTGGGTAGTCCAGCAGGTCTCTAGGTTTGCTAAAGTTGTACATGAAACTTCTATATCCTCTGCAAAGGGTGATAAGTCAGTATGACTGCATCCATTTCACAGGAGGGAAAACTGAGGTATGAGGCTGTTCATCTGTGAAGTTCTTGGCTTCTGTAATAATACTATTTATGTGTATTTACTTTACATTACACACACATACACACACACACATACACGCGTCCATTTCACATTTTTACTTTTCCATCATCTTTCTTGATCCCCAACAGCTCTGTGCAGCAGAAAGGCCAGACTGCCAGTCTCTCAGCCCGCAACAGAGCTCTACTGGGACACGGCCCCTGCGTTTCTGGCTAGGAACACTGTTGGTTGCTTAACTGCTTTCATCTCCAATGCACCCTCCCCTTACCTTCCTTATCAAGTCTAAGTAAGGCCTGCTCCCTGCCCCACGTAATGCCTGTGTCTCAGGGGAACCCAACCGGGCAGTGAGGATGACCCAAATCTCCTTGCTTGTGTTGAGTTCAGAAGCCTGGGTTAGGCCAGTCTGCCCAGGATGGCAGCCCAGAGGCTGCAATCAATCCAGGGGATGGCTTATGTTGACCAGTTCAGACTGAAGGGGGAGAGGTTTCCTCTTTCTCCCTGGACATGACCAAAGAAGCAAGTTCCAGAGCTGGTACTGGCAGCCACCTTGCAGCCATGAGGAAAGTCAGCCTAAGAGAAAGAGTTAGAAGAAGGCAGAGCAGCCGAGATTACAGAAAAACAGAGTTAGTGCCCTAAGCATACCCTACTTGAAGGCCTGACTCGGGGCTACTTGTTAGATCATAGAGCACACTCCTTATTGTTTCAGTCACATTGTGCTGACTTTGCCTTGTATCCAAAAGCATCCTAACGGGCCTGTCTGGATGGACACACTTTCCACAGCTCTCACTGTTAGACGTCTCCTTGCTTCCTCTGGCCCCTGTCAGAGCCAAGTCAGCACACATCGAAAGGGCCGGGGAAACTAAATGCATCTTCTGGACACCACAAATGTCTCTGTGGTATCTTAAGGCTTTAAAAGCTGTGCACAGAGCTGCGGCCTAGCTCAGTCCTGCTTCCCATTAGGATAAACACATCCCTCAGTATGGCAACCCATGCCCGGCTCCAGAAATAGCCTGCCCACCAGAGAAAAGGCACTTTATCTGACAGGCTCCCACAGCCATATCATTATCATATAATCTCTTTTATCCACCCCTTTCCCCCGCCTGAAACTCAAATTGCATCTTTAAAATGTCTAAATAGCAGTTTGGTGATCTTCAGGGATGCTAGGCTTGATACCGAGCTGGGAAAATCCATGTCAAAAACCCAACTTTGGAGAAGTCTGGGGGAGGGGTGGGAAGGATGTTTTCCATCCAATTTACTTTCCTGTGCAGAAAGATGGGTTGAAAATACTTGACAATAGACTCAATTTCAATGTCCAAAGGTGCAACTTTCAACTTCTGAATCGAACCCATTAGCCCTGCCGACCTGGCCTGACCAGTGTGTGACTTTCCACCTTCCTTACTTACTGGCTGGTGACTCTTACCCCTGGCTTCCTTCTCACAGGGCTGGCACAGCTATGCATGGGTATAGATGCCTAGGGGCTCCAGGATAAATCAGGAGAGATGCAAAGAGACAGCCCCCAGAACAAATAATGATGACATCTAAAAATGCCAACCGGGAAGGGCAGCATCAAAGCTATTCCTGTGGGGACTGCTCAGAGCAGTCAAAGGCAGTTTCAGAGTAAAACAAAGGAAGCTCCCCAGAGGAAAGAGGGAGTCCACACACTGGGTTGTTGAGGGCTGAAGGCATCCGGACTAGCGATTGTGGAGACAGGTGAAGTTCATTTATCCGGGGCTGCCTCTGAGCAAAACTGGGGAGCAGGTGGGAGTTTGTCTCCTGTGCCTGGCCTGCCGCCTCCTGCCTCAGTGCCCTGTCTTTCACTCCTCCTTCTTTCCCTTTCTGGAACCTATTCCAGATCCTTCCTGGGACTGAGTGACAGACTCCAGCTCCAAGTGCTGAAGGGAAGCCCAGGGAGGCAGCCAGGGTGTAGGAAGGTAGGGTGTCTTTCCAAAAGGGAATAAAGCCTTCCTTCCACCAAGTCCATTTCCAACAGCTTGGTGGGAGAGGACAGTATGCGGCCGCTATTCCTTGAGCATCCACTCTGTACCAGCCATTGTGCTTATACTGTCTCCTTGCAGCCTCACAAGAATTGCATGTTATGGAGATCAGTGCCCCCAATTTACAGATGAGAAAACTAAGGCTGAGAGAGTCCAGTAACTTTCCCAGGGTCACACTGCTAGTAAAGTGATCAGCAGGATTCAAGTCTAGGTCTCTCTGTCACTTGAGGCCTGGCTTGTTCCCCTATCTACCCTGCTTGCCTACTTAGGTAAGGTGGGCTCTCACCTTCTTAACTGCCTCTTAAACTGACCTGGGGAAGCAAATAACAACTCCCCTAGGAGAGCCCCCCATAGGCAGGATTGAGCAGGGGTTGGGAGTTGAGGGCCTAAAAATCAACTTTTTCTCTTCCTGCAAATTGCTCCCAATCAATACTGGGTATAATAGGCCAGCCCAGGAGAAAGGACAATATGGAACTTTCTAGAAGTCCACAAGTTTTCAAGTTTACAGGGGATTATTGGAGTCTCCCGGGTTTCCACATTTCATCTCCTGTCATTGTTTCCCTTTGGTGGCAACTACTACTTCCTCAGGCCTCCTGTCAGATCCGTCATGTTTCTCCTCATCTCTACAGAGCCCTCCTCACCTTTTTCTTCTCAGGATCCCCACCCTCCAGACACACACACACACACACACACACACACACACACACACACACACCATACACATACACACAACAATCAGTTCCTCTTGAGACCAAAATATATGAGCTTATTATAAACCTGTTTTCTTCTCAATTTCTGGAATATTAAAAAAAAGGGTCATTGTCCCTACACTTCTGGTTGAGAAAAAATTTCAGTCATCAGTATGAAGTAACAGAGAAGCAGAGCAGACCTGTTTCTAATGAAGCAGGCTTGGAGATAGGTGGCTTTTCTGCAGGCACTTGCGTGTCCCGGGCAGCTGCCACTTGTGCGCGTGCTGTGGGTGCGTGCTGTCCTGCCTGAGTCTGTGCCCTGGGGTGGCTCTGTGCACCCAAGCGTGTGTGCCGAGAGACCCAGAAAAATTAGTCTCTTGTCCAGTCAGAATCAGGCAGCAGAAAATCTGCATTTAATTGCAAATGTTGTAAAAATAATCACACAGAAGACCATGCTAGCATTGAAACTATGTGCCCTTGACTTTGTGCCTGAGTGTGGGACATTGTTCTCCTGAAATGCTTATGAAGCTGTAAACTATAAGTCAAAATTTCTTCAAGAACATGTCTTCTCTTGTTAAGATGATTTTACTTCTGAGGGTGTTCCCAGCCTTTTCCTGGAAAAGGGGAAGGGGGGTTGGGGAGGAGCGTTTGACATAGGGGATTTGCTTGGTGAAGGAGCCGGACAGGGAGGCTGCCTTAGCTCTGTCTTAAAGATGTCTTTGTTTTTAATTATCCGTATCTTGGGCTACAGAGAAATCAGCCTCTCTGTAGCGTTTAGGCTCAGATAAAGTGCTATACGTTGCAGCCTTCTCTCTACCTCCCAGACGGCAGCCTTTCCCCATTTGAAGGTTATTTATTGTGTCTCAGCCACCTTTCATGCTGCTAAATGATTCTCCATGCTCAGCGAAGAAAACAGCCCAGCAGGGTTTTATTTTATTTCCCTCAGTGCCGGCTTGTCCTATTCTGCTCCCAGGGAGCATTTGGGGCTGGACAATCTGCACCGTCTCAGCCCTCCTGGGGCAGCTCTGTGTCCCCTCACTCTGGCCAGGAAAAAGCCCCCAGAGTCCACTAGTCACAGGGCTGCCTGGGGGCCTGCACGGCTATACTTTCAAAAGTGGGGGAAAAACAAACTCTTTCTAGAAGCTTGCTGAGAAGGAGCTCAGTCAGAAATGCTTCCCTTCCAACTTCTCCACCCCTCAGGATATCCAGTAGGTGGGCACCCCTCCTGGACTTTAAAATGCAGATTTAGCCTAAGTGGGTGGATGCCAACCCCCTGGCTCCCCACCCAGGTCCAAAATAAATTCACACCTCCTCATTTCTGTCCTATTAATCAGTCAGTCTGAGGGAAAAAACTAGCCAGCCAAGCTCCGCCAGTTGGACAAGCCACAGAATACATGTTTTCAGGTATTTTAAAATTAATTTTATTTCCTGCTCATATTTTTAATTTTGCTTCCGTTACCAGAATGTAACGGTACTGTACCTCTCGTAAGAAAAACGGCAAATTCTATAGTTAGACTCCCCTCACCTGCCCCACCCTAAAAGTCCCGGCTTTATTTGCAGACTACATTGCCCTACCACCTAGGCTGTGGCCCTGGGGGGAGGGTAGGCCCAAGCCCCTTGCTCCTTCAGGCTCTAGTTTGCAGCTCAAGCCTCCCTCCTTGCTGGGCCTTAACTCCCACTTCCTGGTCCAGTTCGGGCAGTGTGGAGGGGCCCTGAGACCAGTGCCCACTCCCCAGCTTTGGAGATTGCAGCACCCAGGTGTCCGCGTAGCTCCCTCACTTCCATCCCTCCTCCTTCCTCCTCCTCACTCCAGACCTTGCCCTTGTTTGCCTCTTCCTTTGGCTCCTGAGGCTCTTTAAAAAACAAAAAACCTAAATAACAAGTCAAATGTCTTAAACTTTAAAATGCCCCTGCATTAAGTGAACCATAAGAATAGCAAACACTCACGAGAGGTTACAAGCGCCAGGCACTGTCATAAGTATCTTACACAGATTAATTCATTTGTAACTCAGGACAACCCATTTTGCAGGGGACTGAGGCACAAAGAGGCTGAAATTTGCCTGATGTCACTCAGCCAGGGCATGGGAGGGCTGGGATCTGAACACAGGCAGCTCCTAACAATTGCATTTTTCTACCTTTCTAATGAGAAATTTGGGGGCTAGGGGTCAGATTTTATCATTTCTACTAGCACAGTAACACTTTATTTATAAAGAAGTCAATTATTTGATAATCTCAACCATTTAGGCCTCTGTCGAGAACTGAAAATGTAAGTAAAGGGGGCCTTTAAGAGACTAAAGAATATGTCACAAAATTCAAATCCAAAGGTTCCTGAGGGAAGCCCCTCAGACCTTACCACAAGATCACAAAAACCAATTAACTCTCCTAACTTTACATACAGTTCTAACAGGCTTGGTGGGTGGTTTCCCAGCCACAGCCTATTAGGAACAACAAATTAGAAAGAGATTAACATCAAACTTAAAGGGAGGTAGAAGTCAAACTGTAGCATCATGGCCAGCCATATTTGCAGTCAATATAGATAATGTTAGTGATGAATTTAGAACTAACACAGAGAAATGCTTATATGATAATTATAACTAAAAACAAGCAGGATGCAAAATTATATCTATAATGACTTCAACATGGAAAACAAGCAAACAAAACTCGAAACTGTGAAAATAGAGGTAAAGTGGGGATATACCAAATTTGGTTTTCTCTGGATACTGTGGGTGATTTTGTTTTCTTTCTACTTTTTTGTTATTTTTTCTGTTTTCAAATTTTCTGTAATGAGTGTGTAGTCTTTTTATAATGAAAAACTCCCGATGAACTTTTAAAAAGAGAAATAAGGAAAGAGGAAGGGAGAGAGAAAAGGGAGGTTAGGTTAGGTCAGGTGCAAGCCATGTAACCAGTAATGAGGGAGAGGAAGAGAAACTATCTTAATTCACATCCAAAAATTGAAAATTCCTGATAGTCTAGAGGCCACTACCTAGAAGGGCAAATTGCTCTACATAAATTAATCACCTTGAATATATCCCTGTAGAATCAACTGACAATTAGAATGATAATTACAATTAACTAAGTACTTACCTCTTTCCAGGCAAGTAGTTTATTTATAAAATCACTGGGCTTCAAATGGTCCATGTGAGAGAGGTATGCTTTTCCTCAGTTTATCTATGAAAACTTGAGGTATGACAATTGATGTTCTCTAGAGTGAGGGTTTGATTCTGTTCATGCTAATCATGAGGCAAGTTCATGATATAAAAAGGCTGAGAGGCAAGAACCCAAAAGTAGACATATTTCCATTTAAAATATCTAAAATAGGGCTGGCCGAGTGGCGTGTTGGTTGAGAGTTGGCTTGGGAGTGCTAGCTCTGAGCCGCAGGGCCCCAGTTCAGGTCCAACATGAGGGCCAGTGACACTGCGCCCTCTACAGCTAAGATGGTGAACAACAGCTCGACCTGGAGCTGGGCTGCTGTGAGCGGCCAGTGATGGCATAGGCTGCAGTGGGGCTGCAGTGGGCTGCAGTGGGCTGCCGTAAGCTACCGTGAGCAGCCAGCAGCTGGCGTGAGCGGCCATGAGCCGCCATGAGCAGCCGTCCAATGACCAGCGACCGATCTGTCTCAGCTGGAAGAGCACAATGATCACAACACCAACATGGGCCAGTGAAGCCACATCCTTCACAACTAGACTGAAGAACCAAAGGACAGCAACTTGTCTGTTCCCCTCCCCCAATTACCCAATAAAATCTTTAAAAAATAATAAAATAAAATATCTAAAATGGATGAGAGCATTTTGTTCCGTAAAGAAGGAGTTTCAAATGTGAGAAACACTTACCTATCACACCTTATAGTGCTAGGTAGTGAATATAGAAGAGAGGCAATGTTAAGTTCCTTAGAACTTCTCCAGCCTGATCACAGCAGGACTGGCAAGGCTCTACCTCTCCTGTTGGAGAACAGGCCCTGCCTTCTAGCACCTTGAAATACTTCATTGCAGCTTTATTTATGGTGGCCAAGACATGGAAGCCACCAAACTATCCTTCCATAGATGATTGGATCAAGAAGATGTGGTACATATACACAATGGAATACTACTCTGCCATAAGAAAAGATGAAAGAGTGCCATTTGCGACAACATGGATGGATCTTGAGATTATTATGCTAAGTGAAATAAGTCAGAAAATGTCAAGAACTCTATGATTTCACTGATATGTGGGATATAAAACTGAAAACAACAAAGGAGCAAGACGAACGGATAAAGAAACAAAAACTCATAGACACAGACCATAGTTTAGTAGTTACCAGAGGGTAAGGGGAGAGGGGGCAGTAAATGAGGGTAAAAGGGATCAAATATATGGTGATGGAAGGAGAACTGACTCTGGGTGGTGAGCACACAATGTGATGTATAGATGATGTATTACAGAATTGTACACCTGAAACCTATGTAACTTTACTAATCATTGTCACCACAATAAACTTAAATTAAAAAAAAAAAAACAAAGAGAAGAAATAGTGCATTCCCTTCTGTGTGGATCATGCCTAATATTGCCGTAACACAGGGTTTCATGCAAAGGAAGCACTCAACACAAGGTCTACCAGCAGGAAAGACAGAGTAGGGATGGAAGGAGCAAGGAGAGAAGGGAGAGAAGAAGTTTCTGTGACTGGTGGGCCCACAATTCTATTACACAATCCGAATTACTGAGGGAACCTCAGGTAATGACATCCAAAGCCTCTGTTAAAATAGAAATGGTTTCCAGGAAGGCTGCTGAAGCTATTAAGTTAGCTCTCTAATGAGCATGGAGTTAAGGGAGTGGAACATGGGAGGGATAAATTTCGATGAAGGAAGAATTGGGTACGCAACTGGGGAAGGGAGACTTTGAGTCTTTTCCTTAGAGACATAGTTAATTTAAAATAAAGTTGTTTTTATAGCATCATAACACTTTAGCCCTGAAAGTTATCTTGACCATCATCCAGTTTCTAGTCCAATTTTCTTGTTTTACACAGAAGGAAACCAAGTCCCAGAGAGGGGAATTGATTTACCTGGAGTTGCATTGCAAGTTTGTGCCCAAGCTTGAACCAGAAATCACTTTCGTCATTTCTGGCTACATCAAACTCATTTTGACAGTGGGAACCTAAGGCTGTACTGCAGAGAACAAGACCCCGTTTCTCTTCCAAAGCTGCTTGCTGCAGGAGAGAACACACTGTGTTCTTCTCAGCGCAGTTACTAAAAATTCCCCACGAAGTGGGTTCCCAGGCCACATCCCTCTGCCCTTTCCATCCGGGATGGCTTGAGATAAGGGTCTTGCCAACAACCACCTTGTAAAACTCCAACCAGAGCAAGCCCCAACCCTGGCTCAACCCTAATGTGCACCCAACGCAAATACCAATCTTTTCACTGAACCACAAAAGGAACTAAAGTCCTTCAGAAAAAATTCCTAGTGAAGCCTTGTGAACCAGAACCAAATGGATATGCTTTCAATGCAGTTGAAGCAGAACAGACCCTGGCATATCAGAATGTTCTCTCACTCCAAGAAGTTTCAGCTCTTGGCCATGTGTGTGATGTGGACAAAGAAGAGAGGGAGTGGGGGTAGAAAGAAAACTCTATCCTGGTAGAGAGAAAATGGAAGTTTGTGGTCAACTACCCACAGGGGTGCACTTCCCCATTCCATGCCCTGTCAGGGCATCTGAGACTCCTGTTTATGGGGCAAAACAAAAAGCAGAGCTATGTCTTCCCCAGCCTCAATGCAGTGACCGCCTTGATCATCAAAGACCCCAAGGATGAAGGCTGAAGACAGGCAAGGCTGTCTGTCAATGTCTTGTGTGTGTTGTATAAAAGGTTAAACTATGCTTGCTTTATATCATAGAGGCAGTAGTGAGTTATGAAGACCCGCATTTGAAGTACGTGCCATGAATTATATCTGGCTTTTTATCAGAGGGTCAGCATTTTAGGAATCTACCAACTCGTTTCATCCAGGTGATGGCAGACACCAGCAGGTTAACATGTGGGCACTTGTGTGATATGCCAACATATCATTTGAGGTCAAACTTTCACTCATCTTTCATTTTCCAACTCAATTGTCATTCCCTCCACTGAACCCACTTGATTATCCTGCATAGCTCCACAGTGGAGACAATTTCCCTCCTTTGAACACTCACATAAGTGGGGCTATACTTCCTCTGAAAGGTAGACTCATTTCTACTTCTGATTATGGTTCTTGATGTCTGTGGGCAACTTAGGGAAAGGTCTCCGGTCTGACTTTTCCCTGACTCCCTGGCCTCTCTCGCAGCACCCAGCACATGACAGCCACATAATAAATGTTCACTGAGTGAACAAATGAATTTTTTAGCTTGCTAGCTCCCGAATGAGGGTTCTTAGCCTCTACAGATGGGCTGACGAGGAGGCATGAGCCCTCTGAAATCACACGCAGATCTGTGCAGACAGTCCACGCACATGTGCTATTTTGGGAAGACAATGCACAGCTTTTATCAGATTCTCAGAGGGATCCAGTTTCCAAAACAGTTAAGAACCACAGCTCTGGAATTGTTGTAAGGATAAAACCAACGAGGCCTATGAGAGAGCTTCAAATTCTCTCTGGGGGAATATTTCATGTGGAGCTCCTGGGAGCTGGTAGATAGGCCATGTTTCCACTCTCTCTCCCTCTCTCCACGCCTCACTTAACAGTAATAATGTGAATAACCACCACCATTTTACCTGCACCTATTAGGCACCAGGCTTTGTTCTAGTGTTCACTACATTACAAA
Source organism: Aselliscus stoliczkanus (assembly GCA_033961575.1). Lineage (NCBI taxonomy): Eukaryota > Metazoa > Chordata > Mammalia > Chiroptera > Hipposideridae > Aselliscus > Aselliscus stoliczkanus. The sequence continues at coordinate 62,949,440 of CM066733.1, read as the reverse complement.
TGAAGAAACCAAGGCTCAAAGAGGAGGACTGAGGTCCCCAAGCTAATAAGTACAGGCTGGGTTCTTAACGCAGGCCTTACTCCTCTGAGGTGGCTTATAGGACAGACACATGCAAATAAGACTTTAAATATTTCCCCTGGAATGGCAGGGATCCCCAATTAGGAACTCCTAAAGTCCCAGGTATATAAAGTATGCGTGTGTGAGTCTGTATGTGTGTGTAACAAGAGGTGAATGGATGGACGATGGAAGGAAGGACGGAAGGAAGGAAGGAAGGAAGGAAGGAAGGAAGGAAGGAAGGAAGGAAGGAATTAATTACTGGATAGAGGGCGAGAGAAAGGAACCCACTTTTAGCTTCTTCCAGATGTTTCCAAATTCATGGTTGTGGCACAGACTGAATCAAATTAATACACCCTGATTTGGAGAACAATAAATTCAAACAATAAGACTATGTTCTCTTTTATAAGTTGAATTGTATCCCCTGCACTCGAACAACAATAAGAAAAATTAATATGTAAAGTCATAACCCCAGTACCTCAGAATGTGACCTTATTTGGAAATAAGGTTGCTACAGATATGATTATTTAAAGGTGAGGTCTTTCTAAAGTAGGGTGTGCCCCTAATTCAATATGACTGGTGTCCTTATAAGAAGGGGATATTTGGACACAGGCATGCACCAAGAGAATGCCATGTGAAGATGAAGGCAGAACTGTACAACCCAAGAAGCACCAAAGATTACCAGCATCCCCCAGAAGCTAGGAGAGAGGCATGGAACATGTTTTTCCTCACAGCCCTCAGAAACAACCAACCCTGCTGACACCTCGATTACAGTTCTAGCCTCCAGAATTGTGAGACAATGAATTTCTGTGGTTGAAGCCACTCAGTTTGTGGTACTTTGTTACAGTAGCCTTAAGAAACTAATACCCTCTCTCTCTCCAAAAGAAGAGTGAGAGTGTGGAAAGGTACATGTGATCTGAACTGTAGTTCTGCCCCATGTGCCTAATTCTAACCCTTTACTCCTTTAGTTTCCCCCCAACATGGAGACAAATAAATCAGGCAGTACCAGCATGGCAGGAGTGAGGGAAAGTCATTCTGAATTGACTGAATTTTGCCCAGTACCCTGGCTTAGTTTTCACCAAACTTTCGTAAACTGCATAAACTTCTTTTTAATTCAAACTACCGGTCTCTAGAGGTCTACATTACTTATTTACTTGTACTTGCTTACTTTCAAGGAATAATTAAGCAAATTAGAAAGTCCAGGCTCTGGAAATCTGGTTGGAACACACCTTCTTTCCAATTCTAGCTTTAGACTGAGCAACCCTCAAGCCGTAACTGTGCCCCATGACATGCCAGATACTGGGCAAATTTCACTGGAATGGGGAGGAAAGAAGACTGAGGACATCGCTTCAGCATCAGAGGTCTATAGTTCAGCCAAGGAGACAAGACTAAAGGGAGACGCATAGTATAAAATCTGTGTAATGATAACAGATAATAATGTGAGAGAAGTCCGGGCAACGACCAAATGACAACTACAACAACCAGAGCAATGAATTTAGAAAGGGGAGGAGGAAGTTTGGGGAAATCAAAAAGATGAGAACAGATATATTAAAATATGCAATAGCTTGAAATTCAGGCTTTGCCCATGTCAAGAGGAACTTGAAACTCAACTTTCCAGATCACATCTAAATTTAGAGCCAGAGTTGTAAGTGGGTTTGAAACCTGGCCAAATTGCCTATCTTTCAGATTCAATTCTCTTGGTATATTTGAAGCCACAAACATGGCATTTCTAAACAGAGGAACCAAAAGTCAAAGGAGGTCAGCTGGGTTGGGTCCCTTAATTATCATCTGTGTCCCTGAGTCCTGAAGGAACAAATCTTTCCCCTATTGTGAGCAAAAGACCAGGGCTGTTGTGCTACAGATGGGTTTTTCATTCTGCTGCCATTCTCTTGGGCTGGGGTTTATTGGGCACTTACTGTATGCCAGGCACTGGGCTCCATTCAGGAGAACTGCCTGTGGGGCCTGCACCATACCCTGCCCTAGCTTACCTTTTGGGACTTAGCCCAGAGATTAAGTAATGTAGAGGTGCAAAGTAAACAAGCCCACCCTGCAGGATGGAGGCATATAATGAGTCAACACAGACCCAGAAACAGAAGGTACAATAATTTCTATACATTGTCTTTACTCACAACTGTCAATTTACTCACAAGATGCTTAAATCTCTAGTAATTAAAAGTGAAATGTGGCAATGGAAGATCTACTCTTTGAAGAATTCTGCTGCCTCTGATATTCTAATTCTAAGTCCTGGTGAGGTGAATGGTGAGGCTGACTGTCCTTGAGGAGCCTGCAGGCAAACCAACCAAATTGAAGCACTGGAGTGAGGAGGGAAGAGCTGTAATCAGTGCTGGCTGGAGGGAGACAGTTCAGAGATTTCAGAGGGTGACAGTGCCTGTGTGTGTGCATGTATGCGATGGGTGAAATCCTCCTCCAGGACCTCCCTGATCCTCAGAAGTCATGTCTCTGCAACATGAGGCCTGGCGAGTGTCCTCCAGAAGATCCATCCATGCTACCCTGGGTATCAGCAGTGCCACTCCCACTTCAGCATCATGCAGGGGACACACCAAGCATTTGAGGGAAGTAAGATTGAGGTGCTGGAAGATCAGCCATAATAGAGTCAAACAGTTTAAGAACTTGGAAATGGGCTGAAGGCCCATGACCCACCACTGCTGGTATGTTGCAGGCTGCTTCCTAGGGGAGCCTCAAGCTTAGGGTGCAATCAGGTTCACACCTTGAATTTGTCAGTTCTCTTAGGAGCACACAGGCCCTAAGGAATCAAATCATTATCACTAGCTCACAGGTGGGGAACAAAGGGAACCAATGTGCCCTTTACATGGTAGGGCAACTGGTGGCCATTTCTTCCAAGGAGGTGGGTTCACTCTGGAAATCAAAGCCTGTGAGTGGACAGAGGGTAAAGAAAAGTAAATTAGTGGCCTCTACTCTTTATATACTGATTTTTCACTCCTGTAAAATAAAGGGATCAGATTTGATGGTTTCTAGAGTCTTTTTCATTCCCAAATTCCTACTCTAAGAAAGTTAGTGCCTTTCTCTAAAACCAGGTAACCTGTTCATTAGTCACCACGGATGCCTTCCTAGTTCCTCACATTCTCTCTGTAAGGAGGGGATCCATATAAATAAAGTAACAGGATTATGAGATGGGCCAACTTTGGCAGGGCATAGGCCAGAGGGGACTCCATTTCCATCATCACTGTTGCCTTCAGTCACAGTCTGGGGTCTGATTTCTCCAACCCTAGATGACCGCTTTCCTGGTCCCCTGTAGAAAAATGTAGCAGTCTGATTCTCAGTTGTTAGAAAGTCCAGTACAATCTAAATCAAAACTTCAATCTCTCATCAATTCAAATTTCTGTCCTCCCTCCTCTCTGCTTTGGGAATTTCAGCAGAAACGCAAAGACAATAAGTTCGGCACCATCTAGCCCACTCTTATATATATAGAAAGCACAATTGATTCAGTGTTGTTTTGCCACTTTTCTCTAAGCTGTGTGTTGTACTAAACAACCCCAAATCTCAGTGGCTTAGAGCAACAAGATTTACTTCTCACTCACATTTTATGTACTTGCAGGTGTGGCTCTGCTCCATGTGTCTTTATTCCATTGGCCAGAATAAGTCACATGGTCATGCCCAACAACAATAGCACCTGGAAGTATACTCCTCCCAAAGGGGGCACTGTAACCCACATGGCAACAGGCAGGGATGTATGGTCCTCTGATAGGCGAGCCCCAAATAACTGGGAACAATAAGATCATCTGCAGCAAGTAATCTTAAATAATTACCAAGAAATTCATTATTTCATTTGAGTCTGTCTAATTAATATCAATTACAGTTTCTCTTACAATAATCACTTTTTAGATTGTGTCTCTCTTCAAGATTCTAAGGTTGTCCTGATCCCTAATTTACATCTGATGGTCAGATGTTCTCAAGATGGACACTAGCATATATTTTATTCCAGTTTCTATTTCCAAAAGATACATTTTCTCATCTTGTCCCCAAATTATTGGACCTACGGCCCCTCAATTCTGACTTACATTTATTTTAGGAAAGAGAAGGTAGGGAAAAGGGGGCTTAAGGTCAGGGCCTTACTCACTGCCTGGCACATAGTAAGTGCTCAACTGGTGCTGAGTCAATGAATAAACAAATGAATGGGCTCTGGTAACTATTGACTGTGTCCCTGGAGGACTTAATGATTTAAAAAAAGGGTCAGGCTTTGATTTCAGCAGGAAGCAATGGTGTTCAGTGTTTGAGCAAACTTCCTGGTTTGAAGACCTTTGGGAGCCGTGGCAGACAGTCTCTTAAGGTGGCCTACATGATTCCTGCCTTCTGGCATCCATGTCCTTGTGTGATCCCTACCCCTTGAGTGTGGAGCCTGTGACTTGCTTCTCACCAGCAGACTATCATAAGTTGTATGTGATTACATATATGTGATGATACGATTACATTCCGTAAGGTTGTAACCCTTGTCTTACTGACATCTCTCACTCCCTTATTGCTGTGAAGAAGCAAGCCACCATGTTATGAGCTGCCTTTGCTGAAAGGCCCATTGTGACAAGGAATTGAAGGTGGCCTCTGGGAGCTGGGGACAGACTCCAGCTGACAGCCAGCAAGAAAGTGAAGCCTTCAGTCCTACAGCTTCAAGGAACTAAATTTTGAGCCCCAGCAGACAATTTGATTGCAACCTTTGGAGACCCTAAGCAGAAGACCCAGCTACGCCATGCCCAGGCTCCTGACCCACAGAAACTGAGATAAGAAATCTGGCTTTTTAAGCCAAGTGTGTGGTGATTTTTTTATGCAGTAATAGAAAACTAAACACTTTAACTCTACAAGATCCTCCCCAGAGAGTTCTGAGGAAGATGTTATCCACATTGTGCACCAGAAAACTGGGCTCATGAGGCAGAAAGACTTGCCCAAAGCTATACAACTATTGGGTGACAAAGCCAAGATGAGAGTCCACCCTTCCTGCCTTTGTGCTTAATAAATTTAAGAACACCAGAAGTAGCTCCCTGCCTGGGGTGCTGTGAGTCCATTTCTCTGCTAAGGATTCTGGGATATCTGATCAAGAACTGGTCACCCGGCAGGCAGGGGACCTTAGCTGTAGTGTTGAGCCTTCTGTGCTCTGAGAATAGGAGACTCCACATAAACTACCTCTAGTTCAAAGCCCATCCTTTCCTCAGGCCCAGGAGAATTAGTGGGAAACTACTAATTTACCATTCCCCCAGAGCACAGGTTATTTGCCTAACAGAGCTTAACAGCCAGAAGCTGAAAGGCTTCACTATACCACCTCAACAGGTAAATCACAAATCAGTCAGGATGACCCAATAACTTCATTCAAACCTCCCTTCTAGAAAATTGTGGATGGTGTTGATATCAGAAAGGGTTATGGGAGCATTCCTCAAAGAGAAAAGGCACATACCACGGAGAAAAGAACCCAGGATAACTAGAACATCTGTACTTTTCTGAACAGCTACTGTCTGTGAGAGCAGAGGTGAGCTTGCATGGTCCCCTAAGAAGAAGGGGCTCCCAGCTTTCAAGTAGGAAGGCCCCTTTTTAATGTAGTAGTTGATGATAGCAGTTACGCTTTTTTACATATGTAGTGGAGAAAATTCCTAAAAATGAAAAACTACTAAAAATTCAGTAACATTTTCAATTGATTCACATTTGGATCCTTACAATGGAACCCACATTTGTCATGCACATATGTGCAACATCAATATTTCTCTGGTCAAAATCAAGACATGGGCTTGCCTAGTATGTGGACTCATTTGGTGAACTCAATAGCACTGCTTTGTAGCTTTCGTCAATTTGAAGTTTGGCTGGAACAATGAAAGTTTCTACCTTAAATCTGATCACACATCCAGCTTATTCTAGAATTTAAATTTTGGTGCCATGGTGTTCTAAAACAATGCATCACTTTACGATGGGAAGCCCAACAGAAACTCAAAAATGCCCAAATGGTATAGAACAGACGAGATATCTCATTGCAGAAAAAAGTCGTAATTTTGATTCTAAAAGCCAAAAAAAAAAAAAAAAAAAAGGATATTGTTTCTATGAGGCACAAATGAAGTGCTAACAATAAAATTACAAAAATAAAAAAAATGTAAAAACCACCAAATCTATTATTTGTGCCTGTCAGCTGGGAAGCAGTAATGGTTAAAAATTCAGATTTGGAGATGGACTTCAGTTTGAATACCAGCTCTGCCACTTAGCTCTCTAACCTTGGCAGATTTCTCAGATTCTCTGAGCTTCAGTTCTCTCAAATTGAAACATATTTGTTTTCCATTGCTGCATAAAAAATTACCAAAAACAGCAGGCCTTAAACAAAGCCATTCGTTATCTCATTGTTTCTGTGGGTCAGCATCCAGGTGGGGTCCTCTGCTCAGGGATACACAAGACTAAAATCAAGGTATTGGCACCCTGGACTCTCATCTGGAGACTCTGAGGAAGAATCTGCTTCCAAACTTATTCAGGGATTGGCAGGACTCACCTCCCAGCAGCTGTATGATTGAAGTCCCCATTTTCTTGCTGGCTGTTGGAACAGGACTGCTCTTGGCTCCTAGAGGCTGCCCTGACTCCTTGCCATGTGGCCCCCTCCACTGGAAGTCCACAACATGGCAGCTCACTTCTTCAAGGTCAACAGAAGACTCTCTCTCCCTGTCTGCAAAGATGACATTTTATATACCCTAATGATGGGATTAATGATTCTACCACCTTTGCTTATTACATAACTTAACCACGAGAGTGACATTCTATCATATGCACAGGCCCTTCCCACATTCAAAAGGAAGGGATTAAATAGGACATTTACACCAGGGGGCAGAACTCTTGGATGCCATCTTAGAATTCTGCCTGCCACAGGGCTGTGGGATTAAATAAAACTCTGAAGGTAAAGTGCTTACTTCTATGCCTGGCCCACAGAAAGCCTCAACAAATGGAAGTCATAGTCACCACCACTGATAGGTGTTCTAGGCAGAATAATGGCCCCTGAAGATATCCTTGGAACCTGTGAATATGTTGTACTACATGGCAAAGAGAATGAAGGTTGCAGATGGAATCTGGGTTGTTAATCAGCTGACTTTAAAATAGGGATATTATCATGGATTCGCTCCTTATGTAATCACAAGCATCCTTCAAGGTAGAAGAGGAAAGAAAAAAAAAAAATCAGTACTAGAGAGATGGCAGAATCCAAAGACTTGGCCCAACATTGCTGGCTTGGAAAATGGAAGGAAAGGACCATGAGCCAAGGAATGTGGGTGGCAAGGAATGTGGCCAGGCTGGAAGGGGCAAAGAATAGATTTTCCCCTAGAGCCTCCAGAAGAAAATGCAGCTGTTGTCACCTTGATCTCAGCCGAGTGAGACCCATTTCAGACTTTGGACATCCAGAACTATAAGACAATAAATTTGTGTTGTTTTAAGCTACTGTTTGTAGTAATTTGTTACAGCATCCATAGAAAACAAATATAATATGTTATATATTTCATTGGGGCTAAAGAAAAAGATTCAACTATATTGATTCACTAACCATTTATAAGACCTGGTTGAGAAACTGAAGTAGAAAATCTAAAATGGAGTAAATGATAGTCTCATTCTGTCTTCCCTCCTTGGCCTGAGCGCACGTGGCGTGGGACCGACAAAGGGTGAAGACCGAGCACTTCCAAAGGAGACTGCCTGTCCCACAGAGAACAGTGGAGCAACTAGAGCTGAAATGACAGTGGTGATGTGGGGACTGGATGGGGTTTCTGGGAAATATTTGATGGCTATCTTTTGGAAGAGAACTTAGAAATATTGTGTACCTTGTCAAGGGGGGGATCTACCAGGTGGAAGCTACTAGAACTCAGCACTCAGCTCAGTATGATTAATTGCTTCCTGGAAGTCAGTGATTGTATTGGTTAGGAATAACAGAGACCAGAACAAACAGTGGCTTCAATGAGTGGATCCAGGCCCCTTCTCCCTTGATGCACTGCCTCCCCTGGGTTGATGCTCTCACCCACACAGTCCAAGACAGGGAAACATCACATCCACATTCCAGGGAACAGGAGAGGGAAAGGGCACAGCCTTTAAGTTCACATCCCAAGATGAACATCACTTTTGTTCTCATCCCAATAACAAGAACATAATGATAAGCCCTCACCCGGCTGCAAAGGAAACTAGGAAACTCATCCTTATTCTGGATGGCCATGTGACCTGCTTAAAAAAAAAAAAAATGGAGTTCTATCACCATGGGAGAGGAAGGGAGAGTTGATCTGGGCGGGGGGGGAGGGGGCAATAACCAACAGGCTCTTTACAGCGATGATGGGTTATTTTGGACATCGGGGTTTTCCTCTCTGTGATTGACCCTCACTGTTTGGAAACTCTGGTAGCACCCTGATTTCCTTTTGTGGAAATGGACATCTCTCTCATGGAACTGTCTGAATGAACCATTAATGGAGGTGCTGCTCTCCCATAGCCAAAAGCTCCATCATTCATTTTACCCCCAGCCTCAGGGAGAGACTGTTTCCTGTCACCTCTCGAAATGCCTGGTACCTGCCCTTTTTCACACCAGTTCTCACACCTTTCCTTGTCTGTCCAAAAACTTCCTTTCTGCTTTGATCAGTTAGAGGGGATTTTCTATTGTTTGCAACCCACAGCCCCTCACAGATACCCTGTCCCCTGAATCTCCCAGCAGAAGCTCACGGCATCTTAGCAAAATCCTGTTGTAGGGCAGTGCACATTTTAGTATTACATTGGAGAGTCAGGGAACATAATGCCCACTAAATTAAATGGTTTATGCAAGGACTTATACTGCCATCACTAAGACACTCAGGGATAAGCAATTCAGACAGGACACACTCATTCCGTTAAGCAGTGATTGGAAAACTTTTTATCTCTTTTCTTTTTCATTCTTTTCAAAGGCCAGATCATAAATAGTTTAGATTTTGCAGGCCACACAGTCTCTGTCACAACTACTTCATTCTGCCATTGTAATGTGAAAGCAGCCACAGATAATACATAAAGGGATGAACACAGCTGTGTTCCAGTAAAGCTTTATTGACAAAAACAGATAGCAGGCTGGCTTTGGCCTATGGGTCCTATTTTGCTGACTGCCATTAAGGTCTCAACTCCTCTCTCTTCCTGCTCTGCCTTAGCATGATGGCTTTTGTCTTCATGCTTGTCCCATCATTGTCAGAGGTGGCTACTCCACCTCTAGCATTGTCTCCTTTAGAGAGTCTTGCTAGATCCCACCCAATGACTCCCACCTACATCTCATTGGCCCAAATCACATCAGATGACCATCTCCATCAGAAAAAAAAAAAAAAAACAGCGAGGAAATGGTGGTTTTTAGAGAGATAGTATGCCACCCTGCATAAACAAGGGCTCATCATGGAAAGAAGAGAGGGAGAAAGGGAAGAAGGGAAGAAAAAGGAAAGGAGAAGGGGATGGGAGGGGGAGAAGGCTTAGATAAAGGGCAGGCAATGAGCAATGTCTACCACAGGCCTGGATTTGTTCACTCTGGGGTCCCCACACCCAGCACAGTACCACACACACAGTGAGGAAGAAGAGTACGGTAACCGCTATGGAGCCAGATGCGGACTAATCAATTTTCGTTCATTTGTTTGTTTAATCCTAAAACCAACCCTGCAGTATAGGTACCATTATTTTTCCAGGTTTACACACTGGAGATTAAAGTTAAGCATCATGCCCAAGGTCATAGTTAGGAAGTAGCCCAGCTAGGTAGGATTCAAAACTCCATCTCTCAGACTTTGATCCAGCACTCAAAGCAGCCAGGACATGTTTATGGAAAGACTGAGGCTGAACAAGATGACCTTGACGCTGACGGCCCCTCTACCCTGATAGGCTGTGATAGCTGCTGTTGCTTAAGCAAACTGAAATGGAGCCTCTCTGTGGTTTCCACTTCATGTCCAGAACCAGGCTCCAATTACTGTCCTTTCCAATTTCTCTCTCCCCACTTATGCTGACCATATTTTCTCAAACAAAAATCAGGACGCGTTCATCTGGCACTGGCCTGATACATGGTCTCCCAACGCAGCAGGCTGTTGGAAATCAAGACTTGTTGGAAATTCTGGGACTTAGAATTGCTGTCCTGGGGCCCCTCCGAGTTGGGAATGGGGGCTTCATCCAGCCGAGATGCAGGACTAAGGCCACTGAGTCTGACTCTTGTATTCATTCAGGACTGGGAAGATGCAGCGTTGCTATGGACATTTTGGAAATCATGGAACCCACAGATTTTTCTGCCTCAGAGCAGAGAACTGGCAATCAGAAATCTGGAAAATTTGGGTCTATGAACCACCACTGTAGAGCATGGGGCTGACCCAGCCTCATTGAGGCAAAGAGTCTCAGAGCCTTGGAAGGTAAGAGCATCATAATGACTGTGCAGATTCTAACTTGAAAGCCAAGAAGGGAAATCCACCGAGGTGAGTTCAAATAGGAGCTAGCCAGGATGGACTAGCTCATTTTGACTCACTCAGCCCATTGATCCCAGGGGTAGGAGAGAGGAGGACACCACGACCACCTCCATTTCTCTGCCAGCATCCTCCTTCTCCTCCCCTTCAGAGACAAACCCTCTGGTGCCTCAGTCGGCATGTCTTCAGGCTGCCTCCATGCCACCCCAAGGTAGCCCAGCCTCCTCCTGGAAGCTACCTGGACACAACGCCTCTCTCCCAAGAAGCCCCTTCCTGGGATCCGCATCACTAGAAATTGGGTGACATCCACTGTAGCCCAGAAGAGGAGCTGGAAAAGAAGACCTAGGCTTCCCCCATCTGTACTCATGGGACTGCTGGTCTCCCTGAGCCCAACCTGGAAACAGACCCAGAGGTAAATACGGAGGCTTTGTAACCAGGGCAGATACTATTGGGAGGGTGGAGTAAGGACTTACAGCATCACCACAGCCCTTTGTGCTTGGGCTGAGCAAAGAGAAGACAGCTCAGGTCTCTTCACTCCCTGAGTCTTCCTCTCATCTTGTGCCTACTGTGTAGACACTTGCGGATTCCTCAAAGGGCCATAATGCCTCAGAGCCTCCTTGCACTCTATTCCCCTACCTGGAACATTCTCCCCCAGAAAACAAGACTCTGAAATAAGGGAGGCCATGCTGGGTGATCCAACGTGTGTGATTTTCCATCTGGTAATTGGGAGAGGGTGATCACCCTCACAGAGGTGCCGGAGGAGGAGAAGAGAAGATGTAGTCAGAGTGCCTCGAACCCCACCAGGTACACAGGAGCCAAGGGGCAAAAACACGGGAAATTTGAAGGGTTCTGGGTGTCTGGCCCACCACAGAAGAAAAGGAGCAGCTCAGGGAGAGAGGATGAGGGCTCCATGGTGAACCATACCAATGCCACAAGTTTTACTAGGGCAAGGAAAGATAGGGTTTATTTCTTGCCTTAATATAAATTGTACCTGTGGACCGAGACAGTAGAACAAGTGTAGATTCTGGAGCCTGCCCACCTGGAATCCAATCCCAGCTCTCCATATACTAGTAAAACATTGGACTTCTATGTATTCTGTTTCCTCATCTGGGAAATAGGCGAAGGGAATTGATGGGCTGTAGTGTGTAAATTACTTAGCAGGGCTCCTGACACCTGGTGAGTACTAAGTGAGTGCTTCCTATTATTACTCAAACCGACATTAGCAGCCACCATTTCTTGAGCTCTGATAATGTGGCTGGCACAGAGCCAGGCCACATCTGTTGTCTTTGATCCTCACACAGCCCACCATGCTATCCCTGAGAAGAACAAGGCTCAAAATGGTGGGATGACTTGCCCAGGGCCTTCTAGGTAGAAAGTGACTGAACTGGGATTAGACCCCCAATTATCTAGCTCAAGAGTGGAAGCCAGGGCACAAGATTTTATGGTCACTTTGGGAGGCAGGTTATGGGGAACCGAAATCCCTCTGTCCAAGTTCATCTGTTTTCACAATATGTTTTCTGACTCCCCACCTGTAAAATGATACAGAGCAAATAGAAACAATTCCCAGAATGCTTTGGGAATTAAAACAATAAATTTTTTGAAAGCTGATCGAAACATCAGAACTGGTTCCAGATCTCCTTTTGGTTCTCAAGTCGGGAGAAGAGCTCTGGTGTCCTAGACATAGCTCTGCCATCGGCAGGAGTCTAGGCCGGCTATGAAGCACCTTTGGTTGTCTAAGGAGATGCCCTGTGTCTCCTCTGCTGCTCTCTGCCCTGCTCCGCACCTACCCTGTGAATCCTGTGGCTCATCTTGGTCAGTAGGCTGGGGATGTGGGGCCACTTTATCAAATACCACTTGTCCTTATATGAGGAGCCTCCTTTTAGTAGTGTCCCCAAGAACTTTCCTGGGATCAGATATGCTCATATCTCTTTCCCCTTCTTCTATCAATCCTACCTCCACCTTACACACTTCTCTTTCTAAACCAATGAAAGACCCTGGCAAGTCCCAAGCTTAACCCTCTACAACCCACCCTCAGAAGGCTTGGTATGAGGTCAACTCTGAGAAACCACACTCCCTGACCCATTCCCTCTTGCCGGCACTTGGCCCTGCTGGAGAGATTTGAGATGGGGACATTTTAACCAGGCAATGGTGGCCTTTAGTGAGGGCCTTGAAGGGAGTGATACAGCCATGTCCCACTGCATTTCTGCTCCCAGCCACCCCTTCTCCCGACCAGATGTCTCTCCCCTCTCATTAGCAACTCCCAGAATTGCAACCTGCCCCCATCAAAAGCCCCATAGCCTGGGTTTATTCTCTGGACCAGAGTTGGCACCTCTGAAAAGAACCCAGACAACGGGCATCATAAAACCACAGCCTGTGAGAGTCACCCAACATGGACCTGGCCAGTAGGAAGTTCTGACCTCCCATCACCACAGGTGATGGAGAGGAGAGATCAGAGGTTCCAGTCTCAGCCCACACATGAGAACCCCACACATGCCAGGCCCCACCACCAAGATGCAGATGCCACTCACATGTGGGGGGCTCAGGCGCCCAAGCCATCTTAGTGTCTTCCCGCCACAGCTCAGACCATCTTCATGAAGGTCTCTGAGGGGCCCACATGAGGGGCGGCTGTTAACGTTAAATCTCCCTCAGTTCAACCCACATGTATTGGAGAACTACTCTGTTGCATAAACTTGTGCCAAGGCATGGGAAAATGAACACAGCAAAATCGTGCTGGTAGGCTCCCAGCTGAGAGTGAACAACTGGAATAAGACAAAGACATCTCAGCCCCTTTCAAACCCAAGACCCAGCGTGCTGTGATGCACAATTCTGGGGGGCACCCTTCGTGATATAGACCTTAGGGATGTTCCCCGAGGGCGTTTCCAACATGGAATGGATGCATATGATGCCCCACAGCCATGCCGCCTGGAGCTACTACAAGAATCTAAATAGCCGAGTGGCGCATTGGTTAAGAGCTGGCTTGGGACGCCAGCTCTGAGCAGCAGGACCCTGGTTCAGATCCCACATATGCGGGCCAGTGATGCTGCCCTCTACAGCTAAGCTGATGAACTACAGCTCCACCTGGAGCTGGGCTGCTGTGAGTTGCCAGTGTAGCTGCAGCCCCTGCTGCAGTGGGCTGCTGTGAGCTACAGTGAGTGGCCGGCAGCCAGCGTGAGCGGCCAGCAGCCAGTGTGAGCTGCCAAGAGCTGTCGTGAATGGCCATCCAGAGGCCGGCAACTGATCTGCCTCACCTGGGAAGAGTGCAGTGATTATACCAACATGGGCCAGTGAAGCAATGTCCTCCACAACTAGACGAAGAACAAAAGAACAGGAACTTGTCTGTTCCCCTTCCCCAGTTCCCCGATGCTGTTCCTCTCCCTCAATTCCCCAATAAAATCCTTAAAAAGAAAAAAAAAAGAATCTAAATAGCAGATGGCAGCAAAACATCAGCTCACTCTTGGGACATGCACGGATTCCAACAAGCCACTTCCCAACTACAGTCCAGCTTTATCTCACATCACTCATCCCAAAGCATGTGCCGCTTGTTTTTTCTAACTAGACTGTGAACTCTCCAGGAGCATTTTTATATGAGAATGAACATATGATGTATTCAGTCCAGGGTGCTCCTGAGGTTAAAAAGGTGAGCAAATAAGAATTACATCCCAACAAGCCAGGACTGCATAGGAAATGTGGAGTGTGGTTCCCTCAACTTCTGTTCCTGCCGTATCCCCCTCAGCAGCTACCACAGAACTTTGCACATAAGAAATATAGAGAATATTAATTTTTTTATTGCTTGATGGGTTTACTTCCTTCTTATCAGCTGCATCAAGTTCAGAAACAATCTTCATTTTGAGCATGTCCCACTTCACAGCAACAAAGACGAAATCGCCTCCTTGGACTCTGCATTGAATTAATTTCCCTGCTAAACAGAGCAAGACCAGGTTGCAGGGTCCGTCATCAACTAGCATGACAAAAGGGCATGCATCTGACTCTCCCATTTGTTCATTGGCTCAAGTGATCAACGTCATGGCCCTGCCCCCCAACTTGGAGCCTTGCTAGGTTGCTAGGCCTGGGTTCCTAATGTTTTGGTTGACATAGGAGAGGTGGGAACAGGATTTCACTTCCTTGTAGAACATAGAAGAATAATAGAAGAGCACTGGCAGAATCATAAGTGAATGGTTAGCTCCATGAACTTTTGGACCAAGGCATGGCCCTGAATCCATAGTCAGTCAGCCAAGACAATAAAGTCAGGGAAATTGGGGCTTATTGCCTCTCTGCACTTCTCACTACAATGTCTCCAGATGCCAGATCCCCACGCTGCTCCTGCAGCCATCAGTCTCTGGCTGCACATATGTTCCTGTACCTGCCTCCAGATCAAAAGACACCTGTCCTATGTTACATGCCCTTAACCGTGGACACACCTCCTCCAAATAAATGAAGGCTACTCAGGTACTAGTGCCTGCTAATGGGTAAAGCAGGCTCTCCCTCCCTGGTTAGCTACTTCTTTTTGACAGGGGCATGTCTCCTAGGAGGAGGATTTCTATTTCAGGCCAAAGGATATTTGGACATCTTAAAGCTCTTTAAAATTACATCCTATGTAAGTGGACACTTCTCAGCTGACCCACAAAACCTGGGAGTACCAAGGCCAAACCCTTCAGTAGCTGACAAGTGGTATCTGGGGCAACGGGCTGTGTTCTTTGGTTATGTTTCTGACTTGCCCGCAGCCCAGTGTCTTGAAAATAGACCCGCTGTCATCCCTGGGGCTTGCAACTGTGGGATTGTCCTGCCGCAGAGCCCATCTGAAATGACAGACGCCCATACAGAGCAACCTAAGAGGACTGGTCCCAACCAGGAAACAGAAGGGTTTGGGGAGGTCAGGGGTGGGAGCACTTGCCTGCTGGCAGCTATCATGCTCCCTGGCGAGTCTAAAAGAGAAACGGGGAGAGGAATGGCAGCTGAAATGACCGAGTGTCTCCAAAATCTGAGGGCTGGAAGGCAAGGATCAAGGCTCGTTTTTCTTTTTCACTGGCTCTCTTCACAGCTGTCTTTATTTTGCCAAATGTACTGGAATTAAAATGCTAATTAGAATTAGAATCTCTGTTTGAGGCTTCAAACGGCTCTCTCTCTCTCTCTCTCTCTCTCTCTCTCTCTCTCTCTCTCTCTCTCTCTCTCTCTCTGCCATTAAGGGACTGCCTCTCATCAGCCACTCAGCAAGGAACACAGGATGACCACTTGCACAATTGCAGTGTCCCTCATGTTGCACATGCGTCTAGGGACTCCACCTCTCTGCCCAAAGATGATGCTTCCAGGGACCAGGAAATAACTGGCCCTTGCACCTACGCAAGAGCCCTAATTCTCTGAGCCATTGAAGATCGCCCTGTCGCCCTTGGCATCAGACACCCTCAGCCTGTCTTTCAGTGCACCCTCATTCCTGTGTCAGCGCCCTTCTCCCCAGTTGCCCCGGACCTTCCTGGACACTGACCTCTCCCTCAGACCTTTTAGGGAGAAGCAACCTCTGTTGAGCATCCAGATGTTCCAGGTACTCGGCTAAGCACCTAGCACTCACCATCTCATTTCATCTTCGTGACCCAAATGCAGAAGGAAACAACTTTCTGGTCACCCAGATGGTCCTTGTCAGAGTGAAAATTTGAAATACTCTCTGTAGCGCCAAAGCCCATGCATGTCTTCTTTCCTACTCTCCCCCACTCAAAACCGAACTGTCAGCCTTTATAAACCCTCTTAGTCTCACTAACTAAACAACCAATAGGTGAGTAAGTGCTCGATTGTACATAGTTGCTAATGGTTTTAAATAGTTTAAATGCCTACTCCTTTCTTTCTTTGTCTGAGATTGCTGGCTTTCAGTTCTGAATACCCAGATGGTGTCTCTCTCCCCATCTCCATTGCCCCGTCCCTTGTCGCTCTTTCCAGCTGTTGGCGACAGACCTTCCCCTCTACCCCCAAATCCCAACCCAACACCACATGAGGGAAAGGCGAGTGAGCTCTGGCCCAGAGGGAGATGAATAGAGACCAAGCAGGCCCTTAATTACTGCTGTCATTATGAACAACTAAAGCTTGCTTGTGGATTTGGAAATGTTTCCATCTCCCATAGGCCTTCCAGCTGTGAACAGGTGTCTCACCTGTGGGCTATAGACTCTTCATGTCCTCAGAGTTTTTGTAGTTTGTGAATCCATGTGTGCATCAGGGAGTGTCAGAATAGTGCATAAATGGATATAAATAGAGAATATAATATGCTATTTCTAGAATGTATACAGATTAATAAGTACAAATTCATTTAAAAGCACTTGGTACTTTACAAGCATAGCTACTATCATATATGCATCTATGAAATATTTTGAGGTTGAAAGAGGACTTCCTACTAAAAAAGGTTGGGAATCATGGATTAAAACATCACCCAGCCCCCATTCCAATCTCAGCATCTTCAGGTTATAGACATTCAGTTCATTCAACAGATGTTTTCTGGGTGCCCACCGTATGCTACTTTTCTAGGCACTGGGGTTGTATCCATGAACCTAATAGACAAAAACCTTTGCCCTTTTGCAGTATACAGTAGTCCCCCCTTACCTGTGGGGGATACATTACAAGACCCCCAGTGGGTGCCTGAAAGCATGGCTAGCACTGAACTCTGGATATACTCTGTGTTTTCCTATACATATACCCTATGATATTATTTATAAATAAGGCATAGTAAGAGATTAATAATAACTGATAATAAAATAGAACAATTATAACAATATAGGGTACTAAAAGCTAGGTGAGTTCTCTCTCTCTCTTTCTCTCAAAATATCTTATTGTACTGTACTCACCCTTCTCCTTTTTGTTATAATATGTTGTCCGCATGTGACTGAAACCGCATGAACGTGAAACCATGGATAAGGGGGAACTGCTATATAACCTGGGAGAAGGAGACAGAAAATAATAAATAGGCAAAATGTATTGTATATTAGGTTAACAGTGCCATGAAAGTAACATATGACGGGATAAGGGAGTTGGAAGTTTCAGGTGGTAAGATTACAATTGGTCGGTGTGGATCTCATTGAGATGTGGCTCTGAGCATGGAAATGATTTATTATGGGCTTTCTAGCAACATTATCAAGCCAAAAACTTCTCTTATTTCCAGATTTTTTTTTTTTTTTTTTTTGAGGGCAGTGTCACTGGCCCTCATATGTGGAACCCGAACTGGGGCTGCTGGCTTCCCAAGCCAGCGCTTAACGATCGCTCCACTCGGCCGGCCCTATTTCCAGATTTTAAAAGGATGATGGAAGAGATGTTAAGGGACCTAAGGGGGGCTTTTAGCACCCCACAAAGATTCCTCACAGATCACACATAGGCACTTTCTGTGGTGTACAGCCTCATAGAAACACGAAGGGACTAAATGACTTTTATCCTTCCATTTCCTAAATATAAACTAAAGTTCCTTCCTAAATGCCCTGTGTGGGAGAGCACAGGCCTCGCCTTGTCTCTCATAGTTTCTGTAGGCCAAGAAGGCGGGCCCCTCACTATGGAGCCACCCACGCACAAACAGGCCACCCACTCCAGGCACACTCTTGTTCCAGAATGATCTGCCCTATTCCACTTCCCACTCAGCATATTCGGTCTGTGTTGCCTTGACCTTTGACCCACCCTGGCATGACTTCTTGGCTTCATACTCCCCTCTGACTGAGCCTAGCATGGGCCATGCCCTGTTTTGCTCCTGGCTCGTCAAGCACAGGTGCCCATGACCTTCACAAATACTCAGACTCTAAAAGTGTCTTTGCAGGTCCAGGCATTGAGAATCATGTGTTTTCTGAATTGATCTTTCCACATCAGGGTAACCACCTTTTAGACTATACTAGGAACACTTTCTCTTTGAAAGTCTCTTTTCACCAAGAAACACAGTCCTTAGATGCACCCATGAGGGGAGAGCAGGGAGTGCTGGCTGCTCACATGACTTCCCCCCTCCCCACATGCCATCCCACTGCAGAGGCCATCAAACTGGAAGGAACCTCAGCAAATCTCCTGATTACCTCCCAGGGGAGAATCAAACTTTGGAACTACAGGTGCCCTGTCCACCAACACCAAGAGCTGGCCACATGGTGACCTCTGTCTTGTACCCTTTGTGAGGGGTAATTTGTCAAAAGCCCTACTCCTGCTTCCCTCCCCAGGAATCAGGTGGGCTGCCTGAGCCTGAGGGCACCACTCCGGGTCCCAGAGTGAGACTGATGGAGAGGGAGCTCTCAGATGTCTTCATTTTGGGAAGAAGGGAGCAAGGCATGGAGGACATTAGGGATCAGGAGCTTAAAAATGCCCTGCTGTAGAAAAAGCGTTCTCTTGGGGCTTGAGCAAGAGAAGAAAGTTCCAAGAAGGCAAGAGAAGAATGGAGCCAAGAGAACCATAAAGAGGGAGATGAGCAGCCCACAGAGCGCTGGGAAAATCCACATTCCTGATTTCCCCCTTAGAGTCCCAGGACCAGCTGGGCTTCACTGGCTGACCTCAGCACTGGGACGCACCCTGCTCCATTCCCCCTGTACTCGGGCTACTTTAAGTGGGGTTCTTCCTACTCCTTGAAACCAAGATAATCCTGCCTTATGGCCTGACCCAGGCCCTGAATGTATGTGCACCAAACTGCTGCCCCCAGCTGCTGCGATGCACACTCTGAGCCAGGCAGCTGGGGGGTCCTCGGGGATGACTGGGGGGGGGGGCCCTTCCCCGTGGAGTAGAGGCCTTGCTCCCAGACCCCTGCTCCAGGGACCCTGCCTACAAGGCTGCATGTTTGCCTCAATTTCCTGATTTGCCCTCCAGGTCTCCCTTCTTGGCCAAAGTTCCAATCCCCTTTCTAGCACATTTCAGTCCTGGTCTTGAATTTTTAAACATTTTTTTTCCTTTATAATAATAGTAATTGTCTTGTAATCATAAAAATCTGGACAATGGTTACCTCTAGGAGACACGTGGAAGAGGGCTTCTGGGATGCTGGTAAACGTTCCATTTCTTCACCTGGTGGCGGCTGAAAGGGAGCCAGCTTCATCACCATTTAATAAGCAGTGCGTATGTGTTTCACACCTTTTTATATGTATGTTATGTATTGCATAAAATGAGATGTTGACATGGAAGATGTTGCCTGAAACTTTAAAGAGACTGAAGTCTCTCTTCGCTAGAATGTACTCCTCCCAAGATGCTCTCCTCCTCCTCCTCTTCCTCCTCCTCCTCCTCCTCCTCTTCCTCCTCCTCCTCCTCCTCCTCCTCCTCCTCCTCACCCATATTTGCTCGAGCCCGCCTTCTGGTTTCTCTTCCTCTCCACCTTCCTGCAGATCTCACCAGTAACCCACAGTCCTCCTTGCCTGCCCCTTTCTTTCTATCTTTGTCTGAGATTGCTGACTTTCAGTTCTCGATACCCAGATGGTGTCTCTCTCCCCATCTACAATGGCCCCTCCCTTGTCACTCTTTCTATCTGTTAGCGGCAGACCTCCCCCTCTACCCCCAAACCCCAACCCAACACCACATGAGGGAGAGACGAGAGAGCTTTGGCCCAAGCAGGCCTCTGCTTGGTCTCTATCATTATTACTGTCATTATGAACAGCTAAAGCTTACTTGTGGCTTTGGAAATGTTTCCACCTCCCAACAGCCTTCCAGCTGTAAGCAGGACGAGAACTGATGGAGAGGCAGAAAGAAGACTCAAACAAATGGAAAGTCACACCACAACCTTGAATAGGAAGACGCAATGTCAAAATAGAATGTCTGGGCCGGCCGAGTGGCGTGGTGGTTAAGAGCTGGCTTGGGACGCCAGCGACCCCGGTTTGGGTCTCACATATGAGGGCTAGTGACGTACTCCTCCTCACTGCCCTCAAAAAAAAAAAAAAAAAAAATTGGAATGTCAATCTTTTCCCAGTTACTGTTTTAATTTAATACAATTCCAATAAAAGGCTAAGGTGTGTTTTTGAACGAGATTATCTGATTCTAAATTTCATATGGAAAAATAAACAAATAAGAATAGCACAGACAACTCTGAAAAAGAAGAGAAATGAGAAGGTCCTATCCTATTAGATATAAAACACATTCAATAGTTTAAAGAAGTGTGATATTCGCACATAAATAGATAAACAAATGTAATAGAATGGAAAAACCAGAAATGGGTCCAAGTAATATAGAATTTTATTATGATAAAAGTGGAATTTCAAATCATTGGTGAAAAACTAGATTATTCCATAAATGGCATTGGAATATCTTGCTAGCACGCAAGATAAAAATAAACTTGGACTCACTCAATTAGAAAATTCAAAATTAATCAAGACTTAAACAAAAGAGAATAAAACTATAAAAGCACTAGAAAGAGACTTGGAAGAATTCTTTAAAAATCTTGGAGTCAAGAAGGCCTTTATAACTATAACAGACAATATTCGTCTGTAAAATAATTTTTACAATATTCATATTGTAAAAAGAAAGGCTGATTTTATTACATGAAAATCAAAAACTTCTGCATGGCAACAAAACAAAAAACAAGAAAACAACAAACATTCTAAGCAAAAAAAAAATTTCTTTTAATGTCAAACTGGGAAGAAACAATTGCAACTCATCTTATTGACGAAGAACTGATCTCTATAATAAATAAAGAGCTCCTACAAATGAGTAAGAAAAAGACTGACACAGTATAAAAATAGTCACAGGAGAGGAACAGATAATATTTTTTTAAAAAACTACAAATTTTGCATTAGCATTTAAAAATATGCGCAACCTCACTTATAAGAAAAATATAAATTAAAACTATTATACTTTTCTCCTATCAGAAAGACAAAGCCTGAAAATTTGAACACATGTTCTGTTAGTGAAACCATGCAGAAAACGGCACTTTCATACATAGCTGATAGGAATAAAATTGTTACAACCACCCCCGTAGAAGGCAATTTAGTATTTACCAAACTGTAAAATGCATATTTTACTTTTGACCCAGCAACCTCAACTTACAGAAATATATCTTTCGGGTATAATTGAAAATATGCAAAATGACATATGTGGAAGATGTTTGTTGCATTATTTGTAAGAGCAAAAGATTAAAAACAACCTAAAGGCTTATCGGAGAGGAACTGGTTAAATAAATCATTGTATATCTTTATCATGGAATACTATACATCTGTTGAAATGAGAGAGCAAGAGACAGCAATCCTTATGTTCTTTTTTATCACATGGAAATTCTTCCAAGATGTATTAAGTGAAAAAAGCAGGATGCTATATAGTGTGACATTATTCATGATAAAAAGCAAGCATAAAAAGGCTGTATATCTCAATCACCTTGCAAATTAATAAGATAAAATCTGAACAGAAATAATAAACTATCCACAATGGTTTCCTGTCAGATGGAATGGGACCTGAGCAGGTAGGAGAGACAAGGGTGGGAGAGTACCTTTTTACTCTATACCTTTAAATTTCCTTAAATGTTTGAACCCTATATATCCTACCTATTCAAAGAATACATTTAAAACAATACAGAAAGAAAAAAACAGAACTAGCACTTGAGTGGCTTAACTATAAAGGATGTGGCTAGCAAACGGGCACACCCCCAACAACAGTGGCCCGGTGAGAATGACGGGCAGCCTTGAGGTAGAGGCCTCATTGAACATCTCCATCCTGCCATCTTTAGTTTTGTGCAGTTTCAGCGGTTTTATTGCCACTCATCCTCCTATCCAGAGAGCACTTAGAGCCAGGCACGTGAGTCCTCAAAGTCACATCTCTGTGGTTCTAACTCCCTGGTGCTGGGGGACTCACACAGGGTATCCCCTTGCTTCCAACGGGTCCTGATCTGACCAGAAGGCTGAGGATATGGAGGGAAGAAGGAGCCAAGCTTCTCCTTGAAGCTCTCCCTTAACTCACATTGCCCACTCTGTACTTCCCCTTAATTTTCAACAGTCCTACCAGCTTATTTTTCTAGCTGCATGACCTTAGGTATGTCACTGCCACAGCTTGCTCATCTGAAGAATGGAAACTAGGGTTGTTATGAAAAGCAAGTGATGTTACATAACTGAAGGGACTATATTGATGTAAGGGGTTGTATTAATCCAAGTACTAGCAGCCTCCATATCTCAGTGGCTTAGCACCATAAACACTTCTTTCTCACTCAGGAAAATTTCCGTGCGGCTTGGACAGTCTTTCCCCACCTTGCAGTTAGGCCATCTGGACCACAGAGTCTCCAGGGAACTCTAGCAGGGGAAGAGGGGCACGGAAAAGGTATGCGGGCTTTTAACTGCCTCAGCCCCAAAGCAACACCCATCATTCTACTCATAGTCCCCTGACTCCACCTGGACCATACAAGAGGCCGGGGAATACATGAAAGCTCTAGGAGTGTTTGGAGAGCAGTCTGCCCGAGGCTTTCACCACCATCCTCACCCCATCACCCTACTAGCCCTTGTACTTTGCCACCCAGAAAATGGCTACTTAACTTTTTTGTACTGAAGCTTAGGCAGCAGGCATGAGACAATGAAATGCTAATAATAGAGAAGCCCAAAGACATCTCATACTTGCCCCCATGTGCTGATCCTCAGGATATCTACTCATCACCTGCTTTCCCATCACATCCACCCACACAGGAGCCTGATGGCCTTGCTGGGGCAAAGAGGCAAGGGACAGCAGCAAAGACTCATGCCTCAGTGTTGGTCCCAAGTGAGTCCCTTCGTTTGCCGGAGAGGAGAGCCAAGTGGACAGATGTGTGGCACCAAAAACTAGCTCATCAAAGACAACACCATGGAGACCAGGGCAGGATGGGACAGCTGGATCTCTCTGACCTTCAACCTCTGACTTCCTGGGCCACAGTCTACCCTGGGTAGCTAGCTGCCCAGGTGTCCAGCTGTTGGAGATAACTTGACACTTGGCATCTATGTAGAGCCATGTGGTCCATGAGGGGCTGTCATACATCTCATCTCATTTTCTCTTTGAACAAAACTTCAGCGGACTCCCATTAGGTGTGGCCTCCTGCAGCCTCTAGTGAGAACTTGCCAGAGGAGCCAAGAGAGGTCTGGGGGAGGAGGGTCTTTCTTTAGTTTGTTCCTGCCTTTCTCTGGGCAGGTCACTTTTCCTTTTGCGAAGATGGCAGTGAGGGGGCAAAACAAGAAAACACGTCAGAGAGATGAAGTAGAGAAAAGCAAGGCACATTCTGTCTCTCCAACCCCAGTTCCAGTCCTCACATGCCCTCCTTCCCAGAATAGCCTTGGGCAGGAGGAAAAAAATGGGTGGAGAAGGGCGTCTTCCTCTCCTCACAGGGGCTCATTCCAGCTGCTTGCTGGCCCCAGAATGGCCAGCTGCAAGGGGATGCTTCCTCTCCTGTGGGCACATCCCCGCCACACTTCCTGGGAGGGTGGTGCCTTCTGTTGGCCACATAGGGGAGGAGCACCCTCCCTCCACATCCCAGGTCACCCTCTCTGACCTCCTGTAGGCTGGACCACCCTGGCCCTCCTCTAACAGCCAAGGTGGCTCCAGTCTCACACCACATGAATGTGGGAAAGAAAGCAGCTTTGTCCCCAAAATCCAAAGTCTCCTGGGTGGTGTCCCTTCTCAGGGTCTCCCCTCCCATGGTTGTTGTTCTTTTTCTGTACCCACCCGTGTAACTCCCACAGCTCCTCCTCCCTTCCTCAAGGTACCACAAATCTACCCCGCTATATGCTATATGTGTGACCAGTGAACAGGAGAAGATACCAACCCAGAAAGCAACATAACAGCCAGCTTGAGACCTCACTGCTCTAGAGGTCTGCAATGGCCACCCAGATACCCAACACGCATGCGCGCGCACACACACACACACACACACCCCACATACACACACACCACACACACCACACCCCACACACACACACCACACACACCACACACACACACACCACACACCATACACACCACACCACACACACCACACACACCACACCCCACACACACAGCACCCACCATACACACCACACCACACACACACACCACCATACACACCACACACACACACCATACACACACACAACCACACACACCACATACACACACACCACACACCACACACACACACCACACACCACATACACACACACACCACATACACACACCACACACCACACACACACACCACACACACCACACACACACACACCACACACACACCACACACACACACACCCCAAACACCACACACACCATACACCACACACACACACACCACACACCATACACCACACACACACACCATACACCACACACACACACCACGCACACCACACACACACACACACACACACACACATACACACACACACACACAGTCAGTCTCGTGGGGGCTGCCCTTTTCCTTAGGCCTGGCTATATCTGTTCTCCTTCTTGTCAGGGCCCTGTCTCCATGGCTACATCTCTCTTTTCTAGGACCAACCAACACCCTACCTGCCAAGAAGTTTCCAAATTCCTGATTTCTTAATCACCCAGAGTGATTTCTCTCCCAAACATCAAAAAGAGACAGAATAGCATGACGTTAGGAATACACAGAGCCCTGAGCCATGCTGCTGGGGTTCCTATCCCAGCTCTGCCACTTACTGGTCATACCACTTTGAGCAACTTACTTAACCTCTCTGAGTCTCAGTTTCCTCATCTATAAAACCAGGATAATGATATTACTTACCCCATAGGTAACCACCCTCTGAGGATTAAACTATATAATGCTTGTAAACTACTGAATGGTGTCCACCCACCCCCCAAAAAAAAGATATGTCTACATACAAATCCCCAGTATCTGTGAACATTTATTTGGAAAATAGGTCTTTGCAGATAAAATTAAATTAAGGATCTCGGGATGAGATCATCCTGAGTGGACCGTAAATTCGATGATAAGTGTCCTTATAAGAGACACGCAGAGAAGTCCATTTGAAGGCAGAGGTAGAGATAGGAGTGACACAAGCCAAGAAACACCTGAAGCCATAGAAGCTGGAAGAGGAAGAAAAGATTGTCCCCTTTTAACCTTTAGAGGGAGTGGTGCCCTACCAACCCTGAGTTTGGACTTCTGGCCTCCAGAACTGTGAGGGAATAAATTTCTGTTATTTTAAGCCACCTAGTTTGTGGTAGTCACTACGGTAGCCCTAGAAAATTAATGCAACTACTCAAACAGTGCCTGTCATGTAGAAAATATTCAATAAATGCTAGCAACTATTATTATTGGACCTAACTATTATTGGACATAATTATGATTACCGGAACCTAATTTTTACTAAAAGTAATAATTACAGGGAAAAAAAAAACTCATCCACCTGTTTTGCTAAACCAAAGAAACATCTCCCCAGATTTCACCCTTAGCAATATAAAGATGCCTCCTAAAGCTTTGAAATTACATTCTTTTTAGGTCAAATCCTTTGCCTGGGCTCACTCCCACCACCAATGTAGGACTGAGTGGAATCTTTGTTTCCTGTCACACTCCCAGAACCTTCTAGTCCATTCTCTTTGTTGTCTAGAGACTGGGTTTCTGGCCTGAGCACTTTCTGAGGAGTTTTATTTTCCCCAGTCCTTTGTTCCAGCCAAATAAGAGGACTCGCTATCTCTCCTGCATTCCCCAGACTTTCCTGTCTCCTCGCCTATGCCCACAGTGTTCCCAGAGCATGATATTGCCCTCTGCTATTTCCATGTATTCCAATCTTACCCACCTGTCAACACCCAACACAGATGCTATCCTTGTTCAAACCCTTTCTGACAGGAAACTATGAACGCTCTTGCCTCTTCATGCCTGTCTGTGGGCACTTATATAAGATGCCAGGCTTCCATGCCTGACCTCACATCTACATTCTGTGCTGATACCAGCAAATGACTCTTCAATGGCTCCGTCTGCCAAACGGGGCTAATTACATCTTGTGATTTAAGGGGGCCATGAGCAAAAGCCAACATATGCCTAGGATCCTACTTGTAAAGGAATGTCAGTGACTTCCACACGGTTTTAACTAATAAAATTCTCATAATTTCAAAGTTTTTTAACATTATTTCTCAAAGTTATCCTACATCCACAATCTCATCTGAGGCGCTTAATAACCCTATGAAAAAGCAGGCTGGAATTACTATCCCTCTTTTACTGATAAGAAAAGTAAGCCCTAGGAAGATTCAAATTCAGCTAATGATAGAGCACTCTCTACATGACGGACACTGAACTTAGCATCATCACATATTTTCTCAGGAACTCTTTGAGGTGGGTACTATTTTCCCTCATTTTATAAATGAGGAAAGTAGCTTAGAGAGGGAAAGGGACTTGACCGAGGTTACTCAGGTAGTTAGCATCAACAACAGGACTTGAACCCAAGTTTCCTGAGTCCCAAAGCAAGGGTCTTTTCATGATCCACATTTCTACCGGGAGAATCCAATGACACAATCTGTGAGTGATGCTTTAGAGCAAGAAGGGAACAACTATACTTCTGGGTCAACTCTATTAAGGAAAGTTGCTTTCTGTAACTCAGTTTCCCCATCTGTGAAATAAGAGTGCTTGTAGAAATAAACACCCATGGAATACTGGCTTCCATGGAAGTGGGTATTGTCCTAGCTAATTGGTACATTCAGCACTGGGGTGTATGGACCAAATAAGACAAAGGATGTCAAAGTGCTTTATGGAATGGAGAGAGCTCAACAACTGAAAGGATAGTTTCAATTATTAATATTAATCAAGTCCTCTGGTTAACAGAACACCAAATATGGATTTCCACATTTTAAAAGAATCAGAACCCACAACACAAAATTCATTTTGAGTGTGCAATGAACGTCACAAAATCCAGGCTTGAAAACAACCCCCTTAGGGTAGGACTATGGGTAAGTGCTTGGGCCTCAATGTACTTGCTGAAGAAATGGGATTTATGTCTGGCTTCTCTTATAGGCATGCTATTTTTTAACTTCTGGGAGGCCCATGATCTTGGGATCATTTTCATGGGCAGTGATGCTGTAACTGCCCCCACACAGTCGTAGAAGATAATAGAGATGGAAACCTGAACTGTCATTCTGCATCAGCCCCTTGCAAACTATGTGACTTGGAGAAAGTCTCAGTTTTCTCATCTATAACATGGGAATTTAGTCTCTCTTATTCACTTCACAGAGCATTGGATAGTTGAGAAGAACTGACTCCGTGTCTGTAACAATTAAAAAAAAAAAAAAAGACAGGGGACATCCATTGTAACATTACTTTTTCCATCTCGGCTGCCATAAGAGTGTCCAAGGATGAAAAGGCTTCAAGATTCCAATATCGCCAGACCCCAAAGTTCGCAGGAGCTGGTGCACCGAGCTGGAGGGAGGTCACAGGGTAGAGCAGTGAGGCCTGCATGTGGCTTTGATTTCAACAGTTTGCAATAGAGAAGATGATCCTTGCAAATGCAGTGTGGCCTCACCAAAGGCTTAAGGGGCAGGATGCTGGGACTCGAGAAGAAACTCTGCATTCTTGAAGTTCTGAAGTCTGACACTTTTTATGTTTTAAATCCTCTCCCTTATTTCCTGTTACCCTATTCTTCCTGACTGTAATCTTACCGATTAACTCAGGAGCAACAGTGATTTAAAGAGGACACACAGTTTCAAATAGTTGCAAGGTGCTCAGAGTTGTAAATAAACCATTCAGTTTTCTCTCTTTTTTTTTAATTTTTATTTTGTAACCGAGAAAAAAAAATCTCGGTGGTTTTGTTTTCCTTTCAGCACTTTTTGATTAAAGTCAGATAGAGTTTTTAAAAGTAATCTTTTAAAACCCAGCCTGAATAATACAGTTTAACTTTATTTTCCGAAAGCTGATGTATAGACTATTTTCTACATTTCCTGTTTCTAATGATTATAGCTATCATTCAATGCTGTTTTGAATGTACCCAACATTGTAAGCACTTTAGCATTCATTATCTCAATTACTTTTCACCACCACATCATTCCCAGTTTACAAATAAGGAAACTAAGGCTCAGAATCCAGGGCCACACAGCCCTAACACATTTCTAACTTAAACTGCTGTTCAGAAGCAGCATTCATTCCCAAATAGTTCCAAGGTCTGCTCTTGGAATTGTATTTCTGGACTCAAGTGAGGATGCCATTTGGGAGCATTAATGAATGGGCCTGTAGAGATGATGTATTTATTGAACACTTACTATATCAAGCACTGGACCAAGTGCCATGAGAACACAAATGGCACATAAGACAGGTACACTGTCCTCAAGGGGGTTCCAGTCTAGTTAGAAAAATGAGATTAAAACAGGAAATGGCAGAGGAAATAATGTCAGTATTCAGTTTCATAGCATAAACTAGAAGTTGTGTAGAAGTATAGAACAAAGAAACACTAATAGGGACCAGAGGCAGTTAGGAGATGTGGAAGAGAGAATGAGGAGGGCTAACATTTCTAATCAGAGTTCTAGAAGAAAGAAAAAAGAAGATGGAAAAGAGGCAATTGTCAAAGAAATAATGACTTCATTTTCTCTAGAACTGATAAAAGATCGGAATCCATGGATACAAGAAGCACAAAATATATCAAGCAGGATTTGCGCACACACACACACACACACACACACACACACACTTGGATATATGATAGTGAGCTATGGAACACCAATAATAAATAGAAGATATTAAAGCAGCTAGAGAGAAGACTAATTAACAAAAAAAAAGTATAACAATTACAGAGTATAATTCTCAAGATAAAATATGGAAACCATCTTCAAAATGCCTACCCAGATTTGTGTACCTGAAAAAAGAAAATCTTTTAGAATTAAGGTGAAATGAAGACATTTACAGATATAAAAAGAGCAAACCCAACAAACTATCAATTTAAACGGGAAAAAACTTCTAAAAAACATACTTTATGAAGAATAAAAATGATCCCAGATAGAAGGTCTAAGATGCAAGAAGAATTGATGAACAAAGAGATTGATAAACATGTACATAAATCCACCCAAACATTTCTATATATAAATTATAATAATATCTATTTGGGGGCATTTAGAAAAAAGACAGAACTAAATTCTGAATGAAAGCATACATGAGTAAATCTGGAAGGTGTGCACAAAATGTTAATGACTTACAAGTTCTTGTATTATTTGTGAAGAGGGTTAAGATATTGATTAACTTTGAATTTTTTAAAATATGCATCATAAAATTTTAATGAAAGAATAGAAGGCATGTACAACATTCAAATCAGTAGGAGGGTAGAGGGAATGGCATAAGAAAACAAACTTAATAAAAGGGGGGGTTAAGAATGGAGAAAGAAATGAATCATAGAAAAAGCAGGACAAATAGAAAGTATGAAGTAAAATGACTGAAATAAGTCCAAATATGTCTGCAATAACAATAAATGCAAAAATATTAAACTCATCACTTAAAAGACAGAGATTATCAGGCTGGAATTTTTTAAAAATCAACTATATGCTGCCTATAAAAAAGCACACCTAAAACATAAGGGCACAGAAAGGTTCAAAGTAAAAAAAGGATGGGGGAAAAAATACACCAGTGAAATACTAAACAAAAGACAGCTGGGAATGCAAACTTAATATTAGACAAAATAGACTTGAGAAACTGAGGAGTCCAGGAGGGCCCAAAGGGTTGATCACATGGTCACCGACCTTTCCTGGAACTCTTTAAAGCTGGAGCAGAAAAGAGAAGCCCTTTCCTTTTCAGTGATAAACCTGGGAAATGTGAGTGAAGATCAGGCAGCAGCCATGGTCCCACGGTGTGAAGAAATCTCATCTGAGGTAGGAGAAAGTATGGGGAGGCTTCTGGTAACTTCAAGTCTAACTGTTACTTCCCCCAACCCCACCCTGCATTTCCAGAGTAAAGGGGTGATTAAAGTCCCTTTTCACCACTAGTTCCAGTTGAGTTTCTGTCGCTTATACCCTGGGGTCCTGACTAGTACAGGAGGTGCTTTGTCAAGGGTTCTCAGCTTGTTAGTGGCTGGGCTGAAGCAAGAACCCAGAGCCCACCTCCTCAGATTGCAAGGGTTTTCAACTGGCTAAGTGATCTCAGACAAGCCACACTCACACTCTGGGCTAGACATAGGGTTGGATTTCATGATCCCAAAGGTTGCTCAAGAAATAAAAGTCTTATGATTTTATGTGGTTTTAAAGCAATAAAGAAGAGTAAAGAAAAATAAAAAATGAGAAACAGAAGGGGGTGTGTGTGCGTGAGTGTGTGTGTGAGTGTGTGTGTGTGTGTGTGTGTGTGTGGTGTAGAGAGAGAGGGAGAGAGAAAGAGATAGAAGGGGAGGGGAAGAGAGGGAACAAGAGAGGAGAAGAGAGAAGAGGAGAGGAGAGGAGAGGAGAGGAGAGGAGAGGAGAGGAGAGGAGAGGAGAGGAGAGGAGAGGAGAGGAGAGGAGAGGAGAGGAGAGGAGAGGAGAGCTGCTTGAAAAACAGCCCAAATAGCACAATTAACCTGTGTTCCTTAGTAGAGGTTAGAAACGTGAGATTATTAGGAGTTCTGAGACAGACTAGCATCAATAAATTGTACAGAATATAAAATTTGGGGTTAGAGAGTGTTCCACCCCAGACTAAACTTGTGGAGAATCAGATGACCCAGCTTGAGAAGAGCCAACGATGGCAGCTCAAGTTTGTGTGGCCAAAAATAGCAGGGGTGAAACAATGTTGCCTAGAATAAGTGGGTCACCAGCCAAGTGCCAGAAACTTCTATAGCTTGGGGATTTCCGTTCTTACTGGCATGGGTGATGGCACAGGTACAGTGATTCTAGGACATCTGTGAGAGACGCAGCTTCCGGTTAGGGTCAGGTCTGCAGCACGGTTCTGAGAGTATTCCTGGAAGCTTGGTCCTGGGTGTGTTTCTCCAGCTCCCTCAGCAAGCCTGGGACTTAGTCACTACCTCTGTATTTTTTTTTCAGTTATAGTTAACATTCAATATTATTTTATATTAGTTTCAGGTATATAGCATAGTAGTTAGATATTTATATAATTTATGCAGTGATTCCCCCTGATTAGTCTAGTACCCACCTGGCAAGATATACATAGTTGTTGCAACATTACTGACTATATTCTCTATGCTGTACTTTACATCCCCGTGACTACTTTGTAACTACCAATTTATATTTCTTTTTGTGTTGTTGTTGTTTTTTTGTTAGCTGAGCCATCCTGGCAGCTCAGCGGCAGCTCAGCTCAAGCTGGGCATCGAACTGCTGTTGCACAGAGCTCAGCTCGCACTCTTGAGCAAGTTCTTAACCAACTGAGCCACTCGGCCGGCCCCCAATTTATATTTCTTAATCCCCTTTCACCCAGCTCCCCAACCTCCCTTCCCTCTGGCAACCATCAGTTTGTTCTTTGTATGCATGAGTCTGTTTCTGGTCACTGCCTCTTAATACAATCCTTTTCTGGTTAAACTAGCCAGAGCAGATTCTATTGCTTGAAACTGAGAACCATAATATATGTAGGCATCCATATATTGGTAGAATGGAGCTTATTGGAAAAGGGAGTACCACGTGACAGGAACTGTAGATTAGTGCAAACATGATGTTATGTATTATCTCCTAAGAAGCCCATGAGATGGATACTGCTACCTTCACCATACAGATGACAGAAACTCAAGTCAGAGAAGTTACGTAGCCTGACCAAAGTCACCCAGCAATTAGCAGAGCCCAAATTCAAATGCTGTCTTCTGCTCCAGATATTTCTCATGTACGTTCAATGATTCACTTCATTTAAAAGCTAAGTTTCTTGGTGTTTAAAAGTGACTTAAGAATTCAATTTGATGGATCTGAGAAATGTCCATTGGTGACTCCAATGCCACGTGGTCCCCCCTCAGCCATGTTTCTCTGTGTTCCACTTCCCTCAGGAATGCAGGTGAGCAAATTAACCCCTCAGGTCCCCTAGACTCTGCGTGGCCTGACCCCTATCTACCTTTCCAGTCTTGTTCCCCCACCCCATTTACATTGCTCCTTGCTGTCGTCGGAATGTTGGTGTGCCCCCGCAAATTCATATGCTGAAATCCTCATGCCCAATGTGAGGGTGGTATTAAGAGATGGGGCCTTTGGGAGGTGCTTAGGTCTTCAGGGTGGAATCCTCATGAATGGGATTAATGCTCTTATAAAAGGGACCCCACAGAGCTCCCTAGCCCCTTCCACCATGTGAGGACACACCAAGGAGTCTATGACCCAGAAGAGGGTCCTCACTAGACCACACTGACACCCTGATCTTAAACTTTCAACCTCCAGAACTCTAAGAAATAAATGCTTGTTGATTATAAGCCACCCAATCTGTGGTATTTTGTAATAACAGCCTAAATGAATAGACCAAGGCATTTCTCACACTGACCTTTCATCTCCTAGAACATTTTAAGCTCTTGCTTGTCTATTATTTCAGCATTGTATCTCCAGAGCTAGCACCAAACTTGATACATAGTAAGTAAGTGTTCAATAAATATTTGTTTTGGATGGATGGTTCTCTTGAGGGGGTTGCTGTGTAGTCTTACAATACGGAAGAATAAGTTTGGAAGAACACAAGTTCTGCTTCTTAGAGCCCCATGGCTGAAGTGCCATGAGATGCAGGATCTGGACCATTTCCTTTTAGTGTGGGGGAAAGGGATGGAGAGATGCAAAAAGCAAAGACCATCTGGGACTTTCTTAAAGGATCTCCTGATTCCTTTCCTCTCTCCAGTGATCTTGAGCTAGGAGCATGGTTGAACTTGCTGGAGAACGTTGCTGGAGAGGTTGAACTTGATGGAGAACGGGTCCGAAGACACCCTCATTGGAGAAGTTTATTAGAACACCATTCCACTCTACCCAACAGTTGTGTACACACATATGTGCCTGTGAATATGTATAAGCATACACATTGAGTCATTGATCCACAAATCTCATGACCAGATGACAAACCTTCAGGAAAGGGGAGTAGAAATGAATAGATGAAGAACTTAACTGCTGAAATATGAGTAAAAGCTGTATAGCATTCCTCAAGAGGATTTAGATACTTGTTCTCAAATAGCAAACATTTGTGTCTGGTTCCCAGAGACCTGGTTTGGGTAACCCAGCAGTGACCTCTCTGGATTTATCCTCATGATTTTTCACTCTCATACTTTTTGGTGGTGGTGATGTTAAGTGAGCATCATCATAATTGTATAACCCATCTTGGTTCTTTTGTGGTTGCTTCATCTAAGAATCACAGATTCTTTGGAGGTTTAGCAAACGATTTGTTTGTATTCTTCTTAAGTAACAGAACGAATCAGCCTAAAACTCACAAAATACCTTAGAGACCACCAAATGTGGTCCCTTCTTATTTTAAAGGATGGGGCAAATCTGTCCCAGAGAAGGGAAATAATTTGCCCTGAGTCTACACTGCTAGCAGAAGCAAGCTTCAAGCCCAGATCCCCAAACACACAATCTAGGTCTCTTGTCACAGCACCACATGTCCAGCCACCCAGGACCACAGGCTTGATTTACACCACAACCTGTGGGCTCTTACAGTCTCCAACCTGGGCTCCCCATCACGCTTTGGGGGTCTGGATGTGCCCCTTACCTCACACGTTGACTTGAGCAACACCACCTGATTGGTTGCTCTGCCATAGAGCCTAAGACTCCCATTGTTAATCATCTTTTAAAAGAGTTTAACATCTGCTGCAGGGAAATTTACTGGCCTCAAGTTACCAGCTATAATTTTGGTCATTTGGGGGAAATAGTGATGCTATAGTCGTCACTTTCCAAATGTTGCAGGAACCTGACCCAAATCAAGAAACCTCTCAATAAATCAGCTCCAAAACGGCATCAATTTCTAGTCTTGCTATTTAGAATGTTGCTGCTCTGAATCAGTGTCTGGGCTGGAGAAAGCATCCAGCCCCAAGCCTCTAGATTTTAATAATAGCTGCCATTGTTCAAAGAGGGATTCATAACTCCTGATGGACGCCAGCCAAAAACATTGAGCCAAACTCTGTATTTATGTATGTTTGGATGTACTAAGTGCTCTACAAGTTCCATGAGTGGTTCTTTCAATGTGGGAGCTGCCCAGGTCTCCAAGCCATGATCCCGCATGTGGACATCAGCCTGGACCAAGCCCTCCCTGCTGACAAGTCTTCTTTGACCCTTAATTTATGTGCAGATGGCCAGGATCATTGTACATCATGACATAGGTCATTAACAATAAAAACAGCAGCTAATTCGTACACAGTGCTTGCTTTATGCCAGGAACCATTCCATTAATTCATATAATCTTCACAACCTTATAAAGGCTTACACATTTACACATGAGGACACTGAGGCACAGAGTGGGTAAATGACTAGCCCAAGGTCACAACCATATAGTAATCAAAAGAGCTGGGGTTTGAACCTAAGCAGTCTGGCTCCAGAGATCTCTTTTCTCTCTCTCTTTTTAAATTATATTTATATAAATATAATTTACATACCATAAAATCAGCCCTCTTAATTTGTACAATTCAGTGGTTTTTCATATATTCAGAGTTGTGCAATTATCATCGCTGTCTAATTCCAGAACATTTTTATCACCCCCATAAGAAACCCTATATTTATTAGCAAATACTTCCAATTCCCTCGTTCTTCCAGTCCCTGGCAATCACTAATATACTTTCTGTCTCAGTGGATTTGGCTGTTCTGGACATTTCATATAAATGGAAGTATGCAACATATGAACTTTTGTGACTGGCTTGTTTCACTTAGTATAATGTTTTCAGAATGCATCCATGTTGGAGCATGTATCAGTACATCATTTCTGTTTATGACCAGATAATATCCCATCGTATAGATATACCACTTTTGTTTATTCATTCATCAGTTGATGGATATTTAGGTTGTTTCCACTTTGGATTATTATGAATAATGTTGCTAGGAACATTTGTGTACAGGGTTTTGCATGGATCTATGTTTTCTTTTTTCCTGGATATACCTAGGAATGGAATCACTGACTCACATGTTAACTCTATGTCAAACTTTTTGAGGAACTGCAAAATTGTTTTCCAAAGTAGCTACACCATTTTACATTCCTACCAGCTAGGTGTGAAGTCCAATTTTTCTATATCATCGCCAACACTTATTACTTACCATTGTTTTGATTACAATCATCACAGTGGGTGTGAAGTGGTTTCTTATTGTGGTTTTGATTTGCTTTTCCCTAATGACTAATGATACTAAGCATGTTTTCATGTTCTTATAGGCCATTTGTGTATAAAATTTTTTCCTTTGGAAAAATGTTTATTCAAGTACTTTGTCCATAAAAAATGGTTGTTTGTCTCTTTATTGTTTTTTTTTGTTTTTTGTGGGTTTTTTTGAGGGCAGTGTCACTGGCCCTCATATGTGGGACCCGAACCAGGGCCGCTGGCTTCCCAAGCCAGCACTTAACCACCACACCACTTGGCCGGCCCTTGTCTCTTTATTGTTGAGTTGTACGATTTCTTTATATATTCTCTATACAAGTCTTTTTCAGATAAGCAATTTGCAAATATTTTCTGCGGTTCTGAGTTCCTTTGCAATTTCCTGATGCTGTACTTTGAAACACAAAAGTTTTCATTTTCACGAGATCCGATTTATCTGTTGGTTTCTTTCGCTGTTTAGGCATTTGGTATCTATCACATTTAAGAAGTCTTTGCCCAACTCAGGGTCATGAAAATTTGCTCCTATGTTTTGTTTTAAGACTTTTAGGTTTTATATTTAGGTCTCAATATGGTGTGAGGTAGAGGTCCACTTTTATTCTTTTGCATGTAGATATCCAGTTGTTCAGGCACCATTTGTTGAAAACCCTTTCTTCTCCCATTGAACGGTTTTGGCATCCCAGAGGCCTCTTTGACTCTATACTCAACTACTTGTCTTAAAAGCGTGTGTGTGTGTGTGTGTGTGTGTGTGTGTTACCAAAAGTAGTTCAAACAAACCAAAGCTAGTCTCTCCTCAACTTAAATCATCAGATGTCTGAAAGTCTGAAAGGTAAAGGAAATGAAATAAGACCAAGTCCAGAATATCCATCTGACCTCTAAAGACTGAAACACACAATAGGAAAGGAGGTGAGGTCTTAGTAAAGATTTGAAAAATGAAACTCTTTCAAGGAGGAAGTAAGACAACATCATGAAGAGAAGATGCTACCTAACCTAGCCGACACCCTCCAGTTATCTCCTAGATGGGATCTAGTGTTCTCTGCACAAGGCATATATGAATGAACATATAGAGTCAGATGAAACCAGCCAGTGGTGAGATTGGAGTTTCAGATCTGTGATGATTTCAATCAGTCCTTCATCTGAAATCTAGCATTATTTCCTTCTTTGTCACAACTGTTACTACAATAACTTCTTGCCCAACAGGCCGTATTCTGTCCCATTGGTGACTCAAAGTCCCTATTGCCTAGCCTTTCCTACAGTAAAGAGGCTATGATTTTTATTGCCCTCAACCTTACACAACATCTCTTCAGCCTTAGAAAAAGCCTCAGTGATTCACTGCGTGTGTGGTGCCAAAGATGGCACCACACGAGGCGTGCTCAGGTAACTCAGAAAGTCTCTGCAATGATTAAGGGACAGTCACAAATGTAAATTATTATAGTTAACTTGTTGTCTTCACTGAACTAGAAGATTAGAACACTAAGGGGGAAAAGACATAAACCTGGATGATTTGACAATTTGTTGCCTTTCAGGTAAAAGAGACATTTTAATGGATGAAGGGTAAACGGAGTCCATCATCTGGGCTGCAGCTTTGCCCTAGTGGGGTAAGCAAATGGTAGCACCACAGAATATGGCCAGAGCAAGTGCTGAAAGGGGAGGGATGGAGGCGTCCTAAAACCAAACCTGTTCATACATCTCAATTTTGCTGGGGTCTAGGCTCATTTTTGTGACTGAGTGGATGATGGGAACACTCCA
Source organism: Aselliscus stoliczkanus (assembly GCA_033961575.1). NCBI lineage: Eukaryota > Metazoa > Chordata > Mammalia > Chiroptera > Hipposideridae > Aselliscus > Aselliscus stoliczkanus. The sequence goes on along the minus strand of CM066733.1, from coordinate 62,912,212 downwards.
CCACCTGAAGACAGCTCGGAGCAGAGGCCTAAATGTCTAGGTAGCACGTCTATGCTACTGGCCCTTAGAATGAGCTGGCACTATCCAACACTCTCCACCCAGGCCAGCAGGCTGCACTGAGAGGGTATACCCGTGAATGAAAATCACACTGGGCCCTGGATCAAATGGTGCCAAGAAGGTCCAAACAACCTTTAGTATTGCTAGAAGCTCTTCCTCAAGACCTGTGTTTCCCAATAATTTATATGGAGAGCCCCAGTACTAATAAATAAAAAGTGATACAGAGAAAGGGTTTAAGTGTGGGAAACATTGAATTAAATACAATGAGACAGATAACTTCATTGCAGAACATCTCAGAGGCTTAAATAATTTAACATGTGTTGCAATCCCTAAGATAAGCAGTGTTTCTCGAATTTGTTGGACCTAGGAGTCCTTTTTCATGAAGCATCTTATGGACTTCATGTGCCAGGGAGTAGATTTCTGGAAAGGCTGGTCCAGCTGATGCCAAAGCTGGGAGGGGGAAATGGAATGTTATTTAGCCTTAAATATGGGCTTAGAGGGCAGGATCTCATGCAACCACATATCTAATATTCACATGAGCTACCTGCTTTTTTCTCTGGGAACTTGTGTCCATTCACCTTCACTTCCATGTCCAGTGCCTTGGATGGACACTTGGGGTTGGAGAGTCTTCTAGGCTCTCAATTATGGCTTTACCTTTAGGTGCCACAGGCTTTTTCACAAGGCAGGTTTTAGGACACCAGGTATTTCCTCTTCCTAAATAAGGAACAGTGTACTGCAATGGCTCAGTGACAGCCAGGCAGTGTACTAGGTCTGCCCACTCCAAGGCCTGAACCCAAGGGTATCTCAGATCAGATTGGTGCAAAGGTTTATTGTCCCACATACAAGGTCAATCATTTAAGTTCAAGAACTTATCCTAGAAAAATGCTATATCCCTCATTACTGAATATCACTATGGTCACCTTCGAAGTACTCCCCTTGGAAAGCTATGCACTGATGCCAGTGCCTAGTCCACCCTTCAGAGAAATTTTGGAACTCTTTTTTAGAATGGTCATCAGAGCTGTCGTAGTATTACCTTTGACATCCTGAATGTCATAAAAATGCCTTCCTTTTTATATTTCCTTTATCTTCTGGTAAAGAAAGAAGTCATTGGGGGCCAGATCAGGTGAGTAGGGAGGGTGTCCCAATGCAGTTATTTGTTTATTAGCTAAAAATTCCCTCACAGGCAGTGCCATGTGAGCTGGTGCATTGTCGTGATGCAAGAGGCATGAATTGTTGGCGAAAAGTTCAGGTCATCTAACTTTTCCATGCAGCCTTTTCAGCATTTACAAATAGTAAACTTGGTTAACTGTTTGTCCAGTTTGTACAAATTCATAATGAATAATCCCTCTGATTTCAAAAAAAGGTTAGCAACATCGTTACAACAAGTTCATGATCTTAATTGTCAGACCCTCATACATGGGGGTTTCACAGCCCAGGGGCAGTGAGAACAGTTCTGGGGTATTTTTTCAATCTGATTGCACCCTTTTCCAGCAGCCACAAGGAACATTTAACAGATGTAGCATTTCAGATCGTCTTCAAGTGGCAATCTCTCGTGCCTGTAATACAGACTGTCTGTGGCAGGATCTATAAGATGGTATCAGAATTTCCTACCTGCGACTCTTCTGTTGTGTCCCCAAGACTTAAGAATAACATCCCGGCCCTCTTTCTGTGACAAGCTTTGGAAAAACTGAACTGAGACTGGACTAGAAGAAGGTCCATGAGCCATGTCCCAAGGCCAGGTCTGCAAGGAAGTGAGAGAGAACGGCCAGTACCAGCTCCTCCTCCTGCTGCTGCTGGGCTCCTGTTTACTCAGCCACCTCCAGCAGTTCCTACTTTCAGTTGTGGCTCCAGTGAGAATTATGGAATTGCTATTATTACCCCAGCTCAGTGTCCAGGGCTTGATGGCTGCTGCCCTGGCAGCTCCCATCCAGAGGGAAGCCAACTACAGTGACAATAAAACAAAGTCTTTGGCAGCTGAAGGCCTCTCCTCTGCGTGCTGGGGCTGATGAACGAGATGTGGAGCCAGCCCTGACTCCGGCTCCTTGGGAAGTCTTGGAGCTGGCCCATCGCCTCCTGGCATCTGATTCCAAAGGCATTTTTCAGCCCAGCTGGGAAGGCCGTGACAATCTCAACAAGGCTCATTCTATTGGCCTTGAAAAATAAGAGTCTCCAAGCCTCAGCTGTCCATCCAGCGCCTCTTCTAGAAGAAAAGGAGACGGGTTTGCTCTAATTTGGCTGGCTTTATCAGTCAACCAAGTAACCAAACACAAACATCATTTAGAGTGCACCACTGCATGCAAGGGCATTGCTCAAAATTCATTCACTCAACACATCTTTCTGCAGCACCTACTTTGTGTTAGGCACTGTGCTAGGTGGTAGGGATACTCCATGAACAGAGGAAACCAAAGGCCCTTCCCTTCAGGGACCTTATATTCTATTGTCAGGAGAGAGATGAGAAACAGGAAAAACAAGTGATTTGTGAACAGAAGGTAATAGGTGCTATGGGGGGGATTTGAGCAGGGTCAGGGAGATTGGATGTATAGGAGGCAAGAGTGAGGTTTCCGTGGGAGGTCAGGGAAGGCCCCACTGAGAAAGTAACACCTGAATCAAGACTTGAAGGAGAAATGCCCAGATACAGATAAACCCCAGACGGATCTTCCTTCCAGGAGTTCACCAGTTCTGAGCAAGAGCAGACCTGTTCACAGACAGCTGTGATAGTAGATGCCTCATGAAGTACCAGACCCTCCTCTGAGGGGAACTTAGAGGAGGAAGCTATCAGAACCTACTGTAACCTGAGGAAGAGGGTTCTCCACCCTTGGAACTGCTCCCTAAAAGCAGTTGCTTGCAACTTGAGTGAGATACCTAAGACAGGTGAGATTCAGCTAAGATGTGACCAGAAATATGAGGAAAGTGTACAACTGGGGCACAATAGAGCAGAGTAGGGGACATCCACAGGAAACAGCAGGGCCTGAGACCCATTCGAGCCTGGAGCCGACCAGGGAAGAGAAATATCTAGGAAGGCTATGCAAGCTCAGCCTGGGGGCAATCTCCCTGCCTGCTGTTCGGAATACTCCCAGATCTGGACACTATTCTCCTAAGACCAAACCCACTAGAACAGGAGATCTCCAACCTGGTTGCCCATCAATGTTACCTGTTTTTAATAAGACAGCTTCCTGGGCCTCATTCTGGACCCATAAATCAGAATCTATGTTTTTTTAAAAGTTCTCCAGATGGTTTCAGAAACCCATCGGTTTTGGGGTCCACTGTTCTGGCCTTACACTGCTGTGTGTTTACTGCCTGCAGCTCATATAGTAAGAAAGGTATCTCAGGGACTCTCTCCCTAAACGGAAACAATCTGTTCAAATGTCAGAATCCACTATGAGACTGTGAGCCCCTTGAGGGCACAGACTATGTCTTATTTTTCTGTGTGAAAACTCAGTCTCTGAAAATAAGAAGTATTGATAAATACATTCTGAACTGAACTGAGCTAAGCCTGGTTCCACCAGGTACTATCTATCTGGCTGTGATCATGACACGTAACCTCCCTGGGCTTCAGTCTGCATCTACTAAATGGGTACAATGATTCCTGCCCTTTCTGCTTCAGGAAGGATCTGTGAGAGGCCCAGAGTGAGGCAGCTTGTACACTTGAAAGAGCAGTTGAACAATTTCTTTAGGAATTCCCAGTGGAGGGGAAGCTAGGCATAGATGACCCAAAAGAGGTGATCCTCGTAACCATTACTTAATACAATAGAAAGATGAAACGACAACAAAAATATCTTCATGCTTACTTCCTCATCTTCTCAACAAAACTCTTAACTGGGAGAACCTTATTCTCCGCTCCTCCCTCTCCCTTCTCCACTTCCCACTTATTCTCACCTTATAATATCAGAGAGCACGTGGATTATGGGTCTGAACAGAGAAATGCTTTCAGAAAATCATTAGCCCACATCCCAGTAACTTATACTCAAAGGTGGGATGGGGTTGTAAAATGCTTTTATAATACAATATTATTGTTAAAGGCAATGGTTGACTCTTGTTTTATTTTGACATGACATGTCCTGAAATAAATGTCAATTCAATGTGGCAAATGGGTAGTATTCTCTATTTGGAATAAGTTGTGATTTCTGACATGGCAGTGGTTGTCTTCCTACACTGTAGTGCTTAATTTTTTATGTGTCTTTAAGACAGTAGTAACCAGTTATGCTGCTTTTAATATTGGTATTTTTATTTGTCTTGGGTTCTTCAACTGAAGCAGTGACGTGTGTTCATAGACCAGACTTTTTTTAATAAACACAATTTTGCTGCCAAAAATGTAGAACTAAAACACAAAATAGATCATCTTAAAGCTTTGCTTGACCTTGAAATCCAACCATGAGGAGGCTGAATTTTTTTTCTTTTGCTTTAACTGAAACTCATTGATTCATACTGAACAAAGTGTAAATAAGAACCTACCATGTGCCATATACCACATTTGGCAGTGGGGACTGACAAATGAAGAAGACATAGTACTGACTGTCACAGAGCACAAATTTGAACTCAGGGGGACAAACATGTAGACCAAGAATGCTGATATAAGCAAGTGGGAGGGAGGGTTATGGCCAAAGCTTCATTTCTAGGCCTGAAGTAATGAGCAGAAGCAGTCTCCAAGTGTTCAAGTCAGACAGTGCACAGTGGCCAGAGAAAAGCAATGACATAAAAAACAGGGCCGGCCGAGTGGCACGCTGGTTGAGTGCTGGCTTGGGAAGCCAGTGGCCCTGGTTCGGTCCCACATGTGAGGGCCAGTGACACTACCCTCAAAAAAAAAAAAAACAGAGAACGCAGATAGCTCTGTTAGCACCAGCAAGTCAATGATATGAACAGAGAGAAGAGTGGGTGCAGATGTAGGAAAGGAGCCAGATGGTCCTCAGTGACCTCTGCCTCCTGGCATTTTGCCTTTCTATAATGCCCTCTCCCTGAGTATGGCCTGGGCTTAGTAACTCGCTTCTAACAAATAGACTATAGCAAAAGTGGTGAGATGTCACTTCCAAGATTAGGTTGCAGAAAAAGACGATGACTTTCTTCTTGGATGCTCACTCTTGCTGTCTCACTGGCTCACTCGGAGCTGCCCTATGGAGAGACCCATATGGCAAGGAACTGATGTCTCTGGCCAATAGCAGGTGAGGACCTGAGGCTCTCAGTCCAACAGCCTGTGAGGAGCAGAATCCTGACAACAGTCACATGGGTGAGCTTGGAAGGGGGTCCTTCTCCCGATGAGCCTTTAGATGAGACCACAGCCTGGCTGCCACCTTGACTGCAGCCTTCTGTGACCCTGAGATACAGGACCTAGCTTAGCTGCACCCAGATGTCTGATCTACTGAAATTGTGAGACAATAAATATTTGTTGTTTATGTTAAGTTGTTAGGCAATTTGTTACCCAGCAATAGATAACTATTACAGGTGGCCCTCAGAGTTTTCAAGTGTGAAAGTGAAATATTCAAACCTAATCTTTAACAACTGAGTTGACTGGCAGTGAGGGGCCTCTGCAGGAACCCCAGTTTGAACTAGGCAGTGGCAGAAGGAACAGAAAGAAAAGAACGAGGGATCTTGTGAGGTACTGTTGACAGGACTTGGGTTCCAGGAGGCCAGACTGCCCATTCATCTGGTTACTCAGACCAAAAGCCTCCAAGCTGTCGTTGATTCCTCCTTTTCTCACACCCCCGCACTCAATCCACCAGTAAATTCTATCTTCACCTCTCCCTCCCTCCCCCAGGACTGCTCCCCACACAACAGCCAGATTATATCACTTCCCTGCTCAAAACACACCAGTGACTTCCAACTGCACTTACAATAAAATCCAAAGTCCTCCCATGGTCCCATGGTCCGTGAGGCCCTGTGCGACCTGGCCCCTGGCTAAGCTGCCTCTCCATTCTCCCTGCTCACTCAGCCCCCCACCAAATAGTCACTTGCTAGCCCCTGTGTCTCGAATTCTCCTCCTGCACATGCACTGTTTGCTCCATTCGTTCCTTTCGTGTTTTCAGAACAGGCTTCCCGATGATAAGGCATTTAAGCTGAGATCCTAAAAAAAATGGAACTTGCCACCCTGGATGGCTTAGGGAAATTGGCGTCATTCCTTTAGAATCACACCACCTGAGACAGAATCAGTGGTGTTCGGTGGAGCGAAAGCTTTCCTGGATGATGCTAGGCTAAATGATGACCAAAGGCAATGGGGGACATTCTTCTTTGAGGTTATTACCCATGTGGAACATCTCCACAGCAGCCCCTCATGCCTGTCACAGCCACTTTAACTGCCCCAGTCCCATCCCCTCCTCCAGTGGGCTGGGTCCCCAGTTAGGCTGCTCGTACTGTTTTCATCACTGACTACACAGTCGGGCGACAGAGGCACAGGGATTTATCCCAGGCTTTCTTGGGCCCAGTTCAAGTGCACCCCATCATCCTTGGGTCTTTGAAACAATTAGTGCTGGACAGGAAAACATAAATGTAAATCTTAATAAGAAATTAAGTGACATGTAACAAGCACTTTGTTGATTGCATTCCATTTAATAACTCTTTTAGCTTAATGCATCGTGGGTTGGAAGCAGTCATTCATTAAGTTGACCTTCACTGGCCACCTACCAACCATGTGGTCAGGCGCCATGCTAAGTAGCGGCTATTTACTCGTTGTGCCCAGTATGTGCCAGGGCGTGGCCTGTGGGGCTTCTCCGTCTGCAGGGCCTGGGAGAATGGAACTGAAGAAAGGAGGGCTTTCTGGGTGGTTGCCTGGCCTTAATAAGAACCACAGCCCCATAGGGCTCTTCATTGTGTGTCCAATGAAGGGTCTCCATAGCCCTCATCAGAGTCACCCATCCTCCTTCCACTCACACAGCCAGCATCTCTCTGAGCTCCTGGGAGGCCTCCTGAGGGGCACTGGACCAAGCCAGCTGGCAGCAAGTCCACAGCAAGTATGGCGATCGTCTCTTGGCAGTGGGCAGGTCTGTGGTGATGTGAAATGGTTGGGTGAGTCAACAGTGTGCCCCTCCCCCCAGTTCTCTACCTCATTATCCCCCTTACAGGCCACCCACAATGTCCTGGCAATGCCAGCTCTTCTATTTTCACTTTTTCCCTAAAGACAGAAGGAAAAAAGGACAAGGAATTGGAAAAGCAAAGGGGCCAGGTAGTAAGCAGGGAGATGCCATTGGGAAGAGCCAGACAGGATGGGAGCAAAGGGCTCCAAGGACAACGACCTTTAGACCTCAAGAGCAGTGGGCCCCACCCCTGTGCTGACAGGCACTTCGCAGTCCCCCTGCACCAGACCAGAAAGGGGCTTTAAACACCATCTCACCCAACCTTGGTTTCAAGTCAACTGATGTTCATGAATTGCCCATGTTCGTAATTAAGCCAGATTTGTTCTGGCCTTAGAGAATGGAAGAGAAAAGTTGAAAAAATAGTTACTTTGGACAGAAAGTACATTTTAAGGCACTCAACCATATAATGGCACCTAATTATTTACCTATGATTGGTCTCCATCTGGTTTCCTCTAGGCAAACACAAGCTCCTTACAGGGCGGGCTGTTTCTGAGATCCTCTTGTGTCATGGACACCCAGGAAGTGCTGGCTCAAATAGATGAACAGACGAGAAAAGAATAGCGGATGGAGCCCAAGCAATGAAAAGAATACATGATGAGCAAAGAAATACCTTTGCCTATAGTCGTTCCTGCTGAGAAGTCAAAGCCAAAGTTAAAAGGCACTGTGGTCTAGTGGAAAAGCACAGTCCTAAATAATTATAGTCATATTAATAACAATATCAAGAAACATATGTTTCGTGGAACACTGTTTTGTCACAAAGCCTCTCCATCATGGCCAAGGGACTGCTGGCTGGGGAAAGGTCATGGCCACACTTACTCCACCCACCCAGCCCCAAAAGTCTCACGGTGAGAGGAGTCACATCTAAAGCCCAAACAATGCCCGGCAAACTCAATTCCCATGCCTACCTTGAATGAAAAATAGCATTTTTCAGTGCTTGCCCCGTGTTTATCAAAACCTCCAGGGGACATGAGAAATCTGGGAAAAGCATAATCTAAAATTACCACAGCTTTTTTTTTTTTTTTTTTTTTTTTAGAAATCACTGTGTCATTTATTTTAAAATTTCAAAACACCTCAAGAGAGGTCCCAAGATGTTTTTAATGCTCATCAGAGAGGGTCCAAGGGTGAAGGCCTGAGAAATCCCACAAATGTGTCTGCTGCTGCTGAGGACACGCTCCCAATACCCACCCTCGCACAGAATGCAGGAGGGGTGAGCTGGGGTTACTTCTCCTCACCACTCTTCTTGTGAAAGATAACAGAGAGTCCTGCAGCTATATTAGCAAAGTACTTCCATCCTCCTCATTTCATGTGGTCCTTGTAATATCTCTGTGAGCCAGGCAGGAGCCTAAGTTAATTTAGCAAATATTGAAGGCCACTGTGAGTGAGGCATGGCATTCAACAGACAAGGGAACTGGCCCATAAGGGTTAATTGCCTTCTAACTGTGTGTCTGGAGGAGGATTTAGGGGGGCTCCCATTTCCCAGATGAAGAAATGAGGCCCAGTGAGAAAAAGGAGTTGGTCTTTGTCACCCAGTTAACGTAAGAGTCAAGGTTTGAATGCAGGTACCCCACATCTTCAGAATGCAGTGTCCCATCACCACATCACACAGTCCCTTCAGTTGTCCCCTGCCCTGAAGAGGAAAGAGGGACAAGGGAGGGAGCTAACACGGATTGCGCACGTTGACCTGCCAGGGGCATGCTAGGCCATTTATTGGAGATGGTTGATAACCACTTGTCTTCTGCACTCTCTACTTGCATGGCTCCTTCCTAGCTGTGAGTCATTTCACCCCACCCTTCAAGCTCTGCGAGTCTCCTAACCCCTTGAATCCCTTCCTCTTCCTTTGTAAATGGCAATACTCACAGAGCTGCCCAGGATGGCTGTGAGCAACTGTGTCAGGGTCTCCCAACACCCACCCTCTACCTCAAGGCTGCAAGACTGTCTCCTTGCCCTTATTTTGCATCCAAATCGCAGAGATGTCACATGGAAGTCCCTGACTACCAGCTGAGGGCTCTTTCCCTGTCCTGCTGGGGGACCAGCCTGCAGTGTGTGTGTGTGTGGGGGGGGGGGGTTATCTGTATGAAAGCACAGGGGAATTATGACAAGAAACAGAGCTCTAGTGCCCTGGTACCCCAGTGCCCCCACACAAGCCAACTTGGAAAGCAATCACTACCAAATTAGGCTGGCCATTTTCCTTTGAAAACCCAGATTTTATTTGTGCGGTCTGCTTCTCCATAGGGTCTGTCTCAGGCATTTGCAATTGCTTTTAGGGCCTGGGAATTCCTGCTGGAGCACCTGGATGACCTCACGGTCAAGACTCCCGTGTGCACAGCGACCTGGGCTCTGACACCTGGCCAACGGCCCTCAGGCCAGGTCTCACCTGTGCACCAGAGAATCTGCTTGTTCCAGACATTCATCTGGGCATCCTGTTCTGGGTGCTCATGCCACAGGCTTCACGTCTGGGTGGGAAAATTGGTAAGCTCCGCATGATAGACATGGAAAATTTCTAGTTACTAGAATATAAATCTTTAAATGGGAGCAACTCATTCCCACCCATTGATACCAGGATGTTCCCCCAACTTGCTGGTTTGGGGTTCCTTTGCTTTCTTTCACCCTTTTCATAGTTCCTTCTAAGTCTGTCAGGTGGATCCCCGGTGTAGTTTATCATAGACAGGAAGTCTCCAGATGTCAGACAGGAAGTCTCCACTTGTCAGAAAAGTGTTCTCATGTCACCATCTTCTTAGACTCTGCATGAGGAGGCTCCAGGCGGCTAAAGGACAGCTGGGCAGTAGTGGGAAGAGCACTGGTCAAGGGCCAGCTGGGCTCTAATTCCAGCCTTGCCACTTTGCTGTGTGGCCTTAGGCAAGTTACTTCTCCTCTCTGGGCCTCAGTCTCCTAGTTTGTAGAATCACCTGCTTGTTCATAAGACTCCAGGGGCCATGAGGGCCTGGACTCAGGAACCAGAGAGATCTTGTGAAAGCCACCTAACCTCTTGGTGCCTAAGTAACATGGAAATGATAATAATAAAATGCCTAGTTCTTTGGTTTTGTGAGGAGTAAATGAATTAATAACACATATCAAGTGCTTAGAACAGTGCCTGGCACCTGGTAAGCACTCACTAAGTACTAGTTAGTACTTTGGTTATGTCAACCAGAGTTGTGTATTCACTCATCTTTGTATCCTCAGCACTGGGTGTGGGACCTGGCAGGTACTGGCTGAAAGGTGGGTTGAGTTCAAATAATGAGTGGAAGAAACATCTAGCTCTGAACTAAATATATGAAAGGGGAAGGGAGGTTCAAGAGGTGCAGCTATTCTGTGGAATGGGAAATATACTCCCTGTCCCCAATCTTTTGAAGTCCATGTTGGCATGGGGGTAGGGAGCAGAATTGAATGCCCCCAGCCCCTCTCACTCCCCAATCCCCACCCCACTTCTGGAGCCTGAGGAAAGCCTGACCCCTACATTCCTGGTCTGTGGTGGCCCCCGCACAACCCCACCCCCCAACCCAGCCCATCTCAAATGCCCCAACGTCTTCTTTCATCCCATAGTTCATCTTCAAACTCAAGGGAAACAGTAGTCAAAAAAGAAACAGCCCCCCACTGCCCCTCAGCCCCTGGCTAGTAATCTGAGCTGCAGAAGGAAGGGGGCAATTATGGTTTGGGGTTTCTCCCCCTCCTTTTCCAGCTCCTTGACTCACTTTTCATTTTTTTTCCTGCCTTTTGAGAGCTCGGCATTGAGCAAAATGGACCTGCATTCTAGGGGTACCTGGGGTGGGGGGCACAGCCAAGCCCTCCACTTCCTTCCAGAAAGATTGGAGGGCGAGAGCAGCAGCCCTGGGGAGCCCTAGTGCCTCTCTGCTAATCCACAGCCCAGGGACTCTTGCCAAGCGCCTGGCAGGCTCACCCCTCTCCCAGAAAGAAATTTATTAGCAGAGGTTGTCGAGAGGGCTGGGGTTACTGAGACTTCATTACTCTTACAAAATATACTATGGGACGTTTACTAGTGTCCCGTGAAGTGTGGCCATAAATCAGGGGCTCCGCAGCGCTTGTCAGAAGAAATGAGGAAAGTGCGTTTGCTCACACCCGGCCGTGGCCTTGCTGTTGACCCCACCCCCGAGCAAGGCCCCAGCCCTGGGCACAGCCACGCCACTGGGCCACCCTGGGGGCTGGACACAGCTCTGTGCCAGCTTGCACGTCCTGAATGAAAATGTCGTCCAATTTCAAATCCACACATATCACACGTTGAAGCTCTCCTGGAAATAATATTTCCTGCGCCAATTTTATTCTCCTGGCCCTAGGGACCTACAAAACTTCTGTGTAGCATGATTCTGTTTCTAATATATACATACATATATATGAAAAAAAAAAATACACCCGAAGTTTAACAGTGATTCTCTCTGGGTGAAACAATTATCGGTGATTTTTATTAACATCTTTATACTTTCCCAGGTTTTCCACACTTTTTAAAAAAATAAATGAGTGACTTTTATAATCAGAAAAATGCTACTTCTTTAAAAAAAGAAAATCAAGAACCAATCGTGGGGAAATATAAATATGTTCATGTTATTTATAAAAATGTAAAACTATAAACAACCTAAATGCGTAGCAATTATTCTGAACAAACTTAAAATAGTTTTGAAGAGGTAGGAAAATGCTTACAATTTAATACTTAGAGAGAAAAAAAAAGGCAAAAAAACAAGTCATTTTTGTATGCATATGTTGATTGATAGCACATAAGAATGTCTAGAAAGAAATATCATTGTTGTATTAAGGTATGGGCTTCTGGAATATTTCCTTTTTCTCTTCTCCGTTTTCCAAATTTTGCATAATGTGGTTATAGTTCTTTTGTAATTAGAAAATGTAAACTGGGTCTGGGGCTCCTACTCCTCCCCCCACCCCATGGCCCATTACCACACACGTGTTCTCACCCCACATTAAAACATGAGGCCTGGGGTGCCGTGGTGGGTTCAGTTCCGTCGGGACAATCTGGAACAATCAACTCCACCAATGAACTTTTTATGGAGTCTCTAACTTTGAAGCTAAGTAATGAGACTTGGCCCCTGACCAGGCCTTGAAATGTTCAAAGTGATCTCCCTTCATCAATTTGCTAATCCGAGGTAGGTCAGCGGGCAGGCAGACAGCAAGCCCTGGTTCCTGGAGGAGGACAGGAGAGGTAGTTGTCCCTGCTCCAGGCCAGGCCAGGAGTTTGAGACTGTATGGCCACACCCAGGGGCTGGTGGCTACTTCTGAAGGACCCCACACACACACCTCCTCCCAGCTTATCAGCCTGTGTGCACCAGCCCATTGCTCCTGTGTTACATTTGGGGGCGGGGAGGAGGGGTGACTCCAGAAAGGGAGGTGGGTGAAGCGCTTTGGGCATTCTTGGGGCTGCAATCTGGTCTGAAGAAGCATGCTACATTTGAAAATAAGATTTCTGTTTGGAGGAAACAGCCTGGTCTCCAGCACCCCCTGGCTGACCAGGAGATCCACTGCTGCCAACCACCACCCCACACATAAGCAGAGGGAAGAGGGGCCTGTAGACTCTCTTCAAAGAATATCTCTGGGAGTTTTCTAGGTGCAGGGTCCGAAGGAAGCATCCCTCGCTACCACCCAAAAAGTTTAAAAATAAATCGACCTTCCTCAGTGACGGGATTCCTTAACCCCAGAAGAAGGGTGTGTTTCTTGAGGTTTGGCTTGCAGTGGGGAGAAGGTGGCAGGCTTCCCCCCTCCCCCCCGCACTTTATTTCTAATAAGAAGCTACTCTCTCTCCTGACCTGGTGGGGATGGGGACAGGTAAATCTCTGGTCCAACCCCCACCATTGCCCTTCTCTCCGTATTTTGAATGGGTCTCACAGCATTTGGAATTTCAGTGGCATTTGGTTTTGATTTTTAAAAGTGGGGAAAAAAGAAACCTTTGCTTGAAGCAATGATTTCTCTTGGCAGCTCTCGGGAGCCTGGCAACGTTAAGACCTTTCCTGGCAGGGCTGAGAAGATGAGCCGGTTGGTTGTGGTGTGTTTAGAAGTTTAAAACAGCAAAAAAGACAGAGCAAGGGTTTGCGGGAGAAGGGCCTGGGCCTGGGGGTGGGGGGTGACAAGACCTCCAAATCTGTTCTCCTCTCTACTGTAAATTACAAGCCTGCTTTTTTTAATTTCCTTTCCCAGAACAATGTTATTCATTCAATTCCAAAGTAAACATTGGGCTTAGATACTCAACAGTTTGGGAGAACAAACTGTCCTCGTTGTTAGGGTCTTTACCTGTCAGGGGCCTGATTAAACCCATATATCTTCATGGCAGCCATCAGCAGCCATAGTGACCTGTGAGGAAGGACCAGGCACCAGCCCCCCTGTTCCCACACAAGTGAGGGCAGTCCCTTGATGCCAGCCCTGAGCTTGGGGCTTCCCCTCTCCCCCGGGCCGGGCTACAGTAGGGTGTGTGTTCAGGGCTCTGGCTTGACCCTGAACCTCTGGGGTAAGGGAGCAGATCAGAGGAAATGCTGAGGCCTGGAGGGCACCAGGAAAGGGGGAGGAGGAGGGGAAGGTGGCGTTTGAACAGCCTTCAAAGTGATAGATGTTTGTACTATAGAGGAGTTGATTTGGGGAGAAACGCAGGCCTTGGGTAGTAAATCATGCAATTCGATGTCGGTGCTAAGAATATGGAAGCCCATTTCCTTTCTCCTAGGGGAAGGCTGCTTAATTAAGAGATCTTGGGTACTCGGCTTTTCTCATAAATTTTAGAGAGCTGTAAAATTCAGTGTGTGTGTGTGTGTGTGTGTGTGTGTGTGCAAAGGCAAAGGAATTGGCAAAGGAGAGCACATTCAAAGCTCTGTTCAGAGTGACATCACACAGCTGCTCACCCCATTGAGCCTCAGTTTCTCCACGTTGGGACCAGCTGTAACAGGCTGCCTCTCATATCCCTGCTTGCCGTAAACATCGAGACACTAAGTTGGAAAGCTCGAGGCACTCTGACTGTTGAGTGAATGCAAGGGGCTGGGTACCCACAGGGAGAGAAGAGAAAGAGGACTTGACCGCATTGCCTGGGTTGGGTAGGGGTGGACCCAGAGCCCAGGCTCCAGACCCAGATGACAGTTGCAGATGTCAGGAGCAAAGATTCCATCCTTCCAGCCCTCACCCCGGGAATGGTGCAGGCTCTCTGGTGAGCTTCCCTCGGAAACCCGTGGCTGGAATCTTAAGTTTCCTGCTCTCCTTTAAGGAATATTTCATTTCCAAAGTACAGTCTGTTTCTCTTCCACAAGAACTCGCTTTTCCTCCTGGCTTATCTGATGGTGGGTGTCTCAGGGAGCCACTTGTCACCTATCATTTTCCACAGAAGTGAACATTAGCAGTTGGGGAGCTGCAAGGGGGCCTCCTGAGGAGCCAGGGATGCTGGCACTGAGGGGAGAAACCAAGTGAGGTACAAGAGGTGAAGGAAGAAAAGAAAAAGCAGTCAGTCCTAGAACAATGCAGGTTTTGCTCACATGGAAAGAAAATACTTTTCGGTGGTGTTTTCCCTTCTTCTCACCTTCAACTCTCATGGCCTTGAGTCCAACCACGTCCCAGAGAACAGAAGGGCAAGGCCAGGTTATTGTTCTGTGTTGCAGAGAGAGAGCACAGCCAAGAAAAGGTGGTGGCCTGTCATAGGTCACACCGCCAGAGATGTAAATCCAGTCCCCTGACCCATTTCTGTCAGGCTCTGGTCACATGCTGGGTCAACCAGTGTCCACATAACATGTAGACTTACAGCTTACAAGGGTTGGGTGGGTGATGTTTTGTTTTCTCATTTTAGGACTGTTCACTAATGGCACTCACTGTAAGACAGTATATAACCAATGTACAGAAGTTGCTCTGACTCCTTGGCTCCAATGCTCTTAATACAGGACAACTTCCTGGCAGTGATTACCAGTGTGTGGGATGGTTTGGGTGCACTCTCCACTCCCAGACAGCGTGCTTAGTTCTTTTAAGACTTGGATTCCATTTTGTGGGGAGGACATGGAGTGGTCTGTTGTGACATATTCTTTCGTTCTTCCAGAAAATGGAAACATGCATTTGAGCTAAATAACTGGCATGCTACAACCCTACCCTGAGCTACACCTGTTGCAGAAACAAGATTAAATGCTGGAACTTGGTTTGTTCATAGGTTTCCTTCTTTCAAAGATGATAATGCCAAGGATACGAAGAAGGGGACCAGAACACCCAAGTGGGGTCTGGTGCTACAGGAAGAGAGGTACTGCAACATCTCATGGTGACACGGGGGTGAATAAATCGCTCTCCCCGACCAACATTACACAGCTTAAAACAAAGTCGTATATGTTCTTTACAACTTCTACCTCTAGAATGTGTGGGAGACCTAAAGACCCACCCTAAATTCCTGCCTGGCCAATGCAATGCGGTGGAAAGAGCTGCAAGCCAGTAGTCAGGAGAGGAGGGCTGTGGTCCTGGCTGTGTGACTCTGTGTAAATCCCTTACACTCTCTGGGTCTCAGTTTCCCCATCTGCACAAGAAAGGGTTGGCCTATAGGATTCCCAAGGTTCCCTCCAACTGTGTGGTCCTGTGATCTGAACCCCTTCTTGCCCAGGTCTGATCCCAGAGTCCTCCATCTCTCATCATGTGTTGGCTGGGCCTAGATCTCACCCTAATGTCTCCCCACCCCCCAACCCTGGCTTGTCCACACAGGTGACCCAAGTAGCCTGGCTGGCTTTCCTACTGTGGTCCTGGTCGGGGTCCAGAACACATGGCCTTCCCAGGTGAGGTTGGGCCTGTGTTGCTCCCCTGGCCTCCTTGCTCTCTCCATTCCATCATGCAGAATGAAGGTGGTGAAAAATAGTACAGAGAAAACCCGAAACACTCCTAATTTGAAGTAAATGTGAATCAAAGGCAGAAGAAAGTGGGCACCCAACCACAATACAGAGGTCCTTGCTGAATTATGAGCTACAAAATTCCAACTAGACATCATGCCCAGTTTTCTGTATCTGGATGAGGAATAAGAGATACCTACCCTGAGCTGATATATGTCTCCGAACATTTCAGTGTCCCTTTGAATTTACATACCTACCCAAATCCAATATATCTGTATATCAATGTAAATGGAAAGATCTCTGACCAGGTCCCTCTACTGACCAACTAGTGACATTGAGCACATCCCTGACATTCTCAGGACCTCTGATTCTTCTTTTACACATTGAGGAGGCCCCCACATCCTTCCTGCAGGGATCTCCGAGGTCCTTCCAACCCTAACTGCTGGGACACACAGGGCAGGGCCCTGTCAGTGAGACTGGCTCTGATGGCACAGCTTCCCCAGGGCATGGAGCTGTGGTCCCAGCTGGCTCCAAGCTGCTGACCAACCTACCACTGGGTTGCATGGTGGCACAAGCAAGAATCTGCTGGCTTCTACTCTGCATATTCTGGAAGCCTTCCTAAAAACCTCTGGAGTTACCGGCATTGTCCCTCCCTTTCTCTGATCCCAATGGAAACAACGTGGTCACATCAAAAAGCTTTTGAGGGAGATTTAAGTGTCCATGGGGGCCCAGTCATTTTCACAGAGGCCCAGCTACCCAGCTGACCTTCCATGACTCAATTTGTCATAGAGATGCCCAGTATATGTCTTTTGTCCCCTCTTAATTATTAGCACTGCCTCCTTTCATGCGCAAGGGTGACCCAGTTTGGAAGATAAATATATGGTGACCCTACCCATGAAGCAGAGTGGCCTTCCCAGGAGCAAGAGTTTGGATCCCACTACACAAGTTTGGGGGCACAGATCCACCCTAGGCTAAAATGTGAGGAGAATTAGAGGGTTAGGCTCTTCTGACATCCCCCAGCTGATTTGCAGCTGTCCCGTCTGAGGCAGTGTTTCATACCCATTCCAGCGACAGGTATCTCGCAGAGTTACCCCTCCTACCCTTTCTTAAAGTGTGGTCCCAGGTCAGCGGCATCAGCATCACCTGAGAACTTGCTAGGAATTCAGAGTCTCCAGCCCACCCCCAATCACCCCTACCAGATTGGGAACTCAGGGAATGGCACCCAGCAATCTGTGTTTTAACAAACCCTTCAGGGGATGTTGACGCCTGCTGGAGATGGAGAACCACTGCCTTAGACCGTGTTAGAGCTGACCTAGAAATTCCCTAGACCGGTGCCTCCTCCACTTCCTGTTACAGATGGAGAAGTGGAGGGCCAATGGAGGCGACACTGTACCCTAAACTGCCATGGAGTGATGCCTACACCTCACCTGGATTACATCTGACTGCCTACCTTTCAGTCCCTTGGGAATAAGGCATCAGACCTGCTAGTGGAGCTAACTGTAATCTTAGCAAGACACTTTCTCCTCAGGACCTAAGTTTCCTCATCAGTACAACTGAGAGATTTGCTTAGATGAGCTTTAAGGTCCCTTGCAGGTGTGACATTCTCCCATCATAAATCCTCCTCCCAATAATGTCCATATTTCATGGGAGCCTCAGGGCTCAGACCATGACACAAAGATTACAGGGATATTTCAGGGCTTCTGGTGACCCTCAAATCCACCTTAGAATCAGACTCTTACACTTAAAAGAGGTTTTAAGGCAGGCTTTCTCAGCCTCAGCACTATTGAAATTTTGTTCTGACAATTCTTTGTTGAGGGACTGTCCCAGGCACATTGAATGATGTTTAGCAGCATCCCTGGCCTCCGCCCACTAAATGCCAGTAACACCCCCTCACCCCAGTGACAAGCAAAAATTGTCTCCAGGCATTGCCAATTTTGCCCTGGGGGTGGCAAGTCACACTGGGTTGAGAACCACTGCTCCACAGGTTCCCTGGGCAGGCGGGCGGGCACTCACATTATACACTTCTCAGCAGCTTTCAGGGTTGAAGAGAACTCAATTATGCGGTTCTAAGCCCAGCCCAGCCAGAGGAAATTAGCCTCATGTAAGATGGCACAAGAGGGTCTGGACACCTGGGCAAGTACAGGGTTCCCTTTTACCTCAACTCAGTTCCAGACAGTTGTTCGCAAGGAAATGTAGACGTAGGATTGTCATGGCTTCCACTTATTCATGAGAAGCTGAATATCTGTAATTTTATGTGAAGTTCACAGATTTTTAAAAATAGTGTATCAATGTAAAACCTGGTAAGAGAGATCCTAAAAGAAATCAGTAACTTAATAGTCACTTAAAAGAACCCTGTGAAATATGTAATATGGTCCTCCTGATTTTATACAAAGGAAACTGAGGCTCAGAGAGGTTAAATAATTGGCCCAAGGTCACACAGCTAACAGTGGGCAAGGGAGAGCCCTGCACAGGAGGGGTTAAGAACTATAGGCCCTTGTGTGGAATAAAAGGAGACAGAGCCAATTTTTCCACCATCACAGTAAATTGGCCCAAATTAAGCCAATACCCAGCTCTTATTGCTTCTGCAAAGAATTAATAAACCATGACATCTTCTGAAATGGGGGAAGGCCAGCTGCTCAGAGAGATGTCAGAAAGCCCTTTACAGAGTTGGAGTTGTTCTGCCTTAGCGAGTAAAATGATTATGCCACAAACATGCAGAGAAGGAGAAAGCGCGGGGGCTGCTGATGCCTATGTCTGCTCCTGGCTCGGCTCAGAAGTGTGCCCACCACGAGGAGACGAGGCCTTGAAGTAGCTGGCTCTCGGGCATTCATGGCTGTGGCCTCCCAGGGAACACTCTGGAATATTTTAGGTTTATATTTGGGAGATGGCGTGCCAAGTCTTTCCCTCATTCTGTCTATTAGATGGTTAGTTTCCTTTTCCTAGTTAAAGGATTAACTAGAATTATCAGTAATCACGAGTTTCCCCCCAAGGACAGGTCAAAGGAAATTAATGGAAACTGCAGCAAATAGGGGCATGAATTAGCTCCACAAGAGGAATTCCTGACTGAGAGAATTACCCCTGGCATTGGTTACGAAGGAGTGGAGTTAGATAGAACCGATCACAGAATCCAGGCAGAGCTGGAAATTCGTACAGGCCCTGGCTTAAAGAAGAGGTTACAGGTAAAGAAGAGGGAGGAAGAGGCTGGTTAAATACTTTACCATGAAAAGTTCCAGAAATTTAGAGCTGAAAGGGGCCTTTGAAATACTCCAGCCCGGCCCCTTAATTTATAGATGAGAAAACTGTGGTCTGGAGTTGGATACAGACTTGTGAAGGGTTCCCACAGCTAAGTCACAACAAAGCTGGGACTCAGGACCTCAGTCCTGGCCATAGTTTCCCAAATTTGAGTTAGTAATGTTCATTAGAGATAAGACTACAGACCTCCCAGTTTCTCAGTGTGTCAGCCTGTAGAATGGAGCATTAGCCTTAGCACACTATAATGCAATTGTCTAGTTACACATCTGTTCCTACTCTGGGCTAGAAGTCAATGTCTCAAAGAAGGGGACCACAACTTCCTCATCTAAAATGATGAAGTCATTGGGGTGCCCTCCACATAGTGCACCCTCAGTAAGTTGTGCAGGATTGGGTGAATAGTCAACTTTGGAGGTACTGAGGTTTAGCTCCTGTGCATGCAACCTCTGTGAAGTGCTGTACAAGATGTCCCCAATCAAGACGGTATTATTGCAATCAGAGCAAATAAGAAGCCTGGGTTCTGGGAGCTACATCAAATATAGCAAATGCTATTCGTTAAATGTAGGCAATGGGTATAGGAGCATTCAGTACATTATTCATTATATTCAAAAGTATTCATTATAGGTTTCTGTTAGCTTGAATATTTTCATAAAAATAGTCCCAAAAAAAATTAATAGCAACCTAAAGCTGATTCCTAAAAAAAAAGCCCATGTTCATGAAGCTTGGTTCTAGAAAAATAGCCACATCATTGATTCAGTAGATATCTATTGTTACTAACGGAACGTTCCTGATTCTTGGTGAAGCAGGCTCAGCCCCTATCCTCAAGAAACTTGAGGGGAAATCAGATTCAGGTGACATGGCCACAAAACAAGGCAGGTGTGACTGCAGGGGAGACATGTGGGGAGCTGGGTCAGCCAAGGTGCAGCCACTGACCCCATCCCCTTACCAGTACAGCCAAGACTAACCCACTACACACCCACAGTCACACCACAGGCATGTTTGGAGGCAACCAAAGGTGGACTAATGACCAGAGTCCCTCCCAAGGAGAGCTTGGAACCCCTCACCTCCACCTCTCCTCATTTCCTGCTATGGAATATTTGTACACATGATCCATGAGGTTGAAATGAAACAAAGAGGAAAATGAGCCCCCAAAGGGCATCCTGGGGCGTGTACATGTGGAAGGGGGAGTGCAGGGTCATTGCTGTGTTTATGGGCTGGTGATACGGTTAAGAATGTCACTGTCAGGGCCGGCCGAGTGGCGCATTGCTTAAGAGTTGGCTTGGGACGCCAGCTCTTAGCAGCAGGGCCGCCGGTTTGGATCCCACATATGAGAGCCAGTGACACTGCACCCTCTACAGTTGAGATGGTGAACAGCAGCTCGACCTGGAGCTGGGCTGTAGTGGGGCTTGCCGGAAGCTGGCATGTGCTTCCCTGAGCCTCCATGAGCGGCCGTCCAATGGCGGGCGAGCGAGAGCGACTGCCTCACCCGGGAAGAGCACAATGATAATATCAACATGGGCCAGTGAAGCAATGTTCTCTACAACTAGAGGACAAAAGGACAGCAACTTGTCTGTTCCCTTCCCCCAATTCCCCCAATAAAATCTTTTAAAAAAAGAACGTCACTGCCAGCAGCAGGGCACCCAAGTCCAGAATCATGGCTGATGGGCATATTCGTAAGCTCTGGGCTACAGCAAGAGAACATGGAAGAGCACTAGATTTGGAGTCAGACAGCCTTGGATTCACATCTTACCTCTATCATTTACTGGCAATGTTAGGCAAGTGACTTAGCCTCACATTTCCCCACCTAAAATGAGGTTAGCAATGGGTATCTGCCTCATAAGGCTCATGCAGATGGCTGCCTAACACAGCCTGGCATAGAATGGGTGCTCAGTAAATGGCTTCCTTACCCATCACTCCTGCCCCATTACAAAGACACCTGGATGAGGACATGTATACACAGAAGAGTGTGAGCATTTGCCCAGTTTTGAGAGGGATTTTTTGGTTTTGGTTTTGACTCAGAGTAGACACCAAAACCATCCCCTGTAGGTTTTTACTTTGAGTCCTGTGTGATAACAACCATTTCTTTCGTGTAGGCACAGTCTTAGGCAAACACTCCGTGAGGCAAGTGGGTGATGATTCCTCCTGAGTTAGTGTGTGTTCCCTAATAGCCTGACCTGGAAGGAGTCAAGTCAAGAAGTCAAGAGATGATCCCAGTAAACACAGGCAGGGAGCGGGGAAGTGAGACAGGGAAGAGAGAAAAGCCAATGAAGGGAGTGTGAATATGCATGTTACCACAGGGGGCAATTGGGTAACAGCTAGGGGCTCAATCCCACAGGGGAATTCGGGGAGACTGTAACGTTGAGGGAGCTGGGGTATTTATTGTCAAGCTCCCATCTGTCGTTGGCTAAGGGCTGCTCCTGAGCACGGGAAGATTGGGAATTTCCAACCTGCTGCTCAGGAAAACTAAGGGAAAAGCCTCCAGGCCCTGAGTTGTAGGTACTTGTAGTAGAAAGTGGTGGAATGCTCTTGGTGCATATTAAAGTGAGAGCCAAAGGGTATACGAATGGGGTACTGATAACACATGTATATCCCCTTACATGGAATTTCTTCCCGCTACAGTTATTTTAGCTTGGTTGTTTTTTTTATTGCTTGGGGCCTCTATTAGATGAAGTTCCTACCTGTATTTTCTCATAGTCTTCTAAAATCTTTTAGCTCATAATGAGTATGTAGTATGACCTATTGAGATATATGTAATATGAATTCAAAGGACCAAATCCTTTAGGGCAGCAACTTTTCTTCTGTTTCTTTTTTACCGTGACTTGGGCTAGTGATGTGCCCTCTCTGGCCTTGGCTTTTTCATCTGTTTCCCGGCTCTGTGATTTTTATGCTGTCAGCTATCATCTGAAGCCCCTGGGGCCAAGTAGAGCCGATAGCAGGCATTCCCAAATGTTGGTGGACTAAACAGACACACACTGCCCCAATCCAGAGAGCTGGAGAGGACTGCAGGGCAAGACAGCGGCCAGCAGAAGCTGAACAGAGAAGCATTGAATTCTGGGAAAGGACGCTAAAGTCAGAAATGGCCTCAAAGTCAGATTTGTGTGGACAGAGCCCCCCAGAGGTCACAAAAATCCATCCCACTTAAGAACACACTAAAGCTCTTCAGATTAAAACACAGGCTACTTTTAAAAACCTCCAAAAAAACTAGAAAACCCCTGGCCCTCCCACTGTAAGCTACCAACCATGCTGTCCTGAAAAGTCAGCGAGAGAGAAAGTAATTGTTCAATAGTTTCAAGTCAAAATATCCAAGTCTCTGGTAAGTGGGCAGTTCGGGTGACACAGGGAATGGGTTTCAGCCAGGACCCTCCAGGAACTGCCTGCCCTCCTCATGTAGGACCAGAAATTGCCCAGAGTTCCAATAGCTTAGTCTCCTTCCTCTGGCTCTAGGTTCGCTGGAGATGGTGAACAGCTGTTTGCTATTCTGAGTGGAGGAGCCCTTTATATACTTGACGACGTATTAAATCATATCTTAATGATGACTGGGAAGACTTCTTGTTACAGCTACCGCGTGGATAAAAAGTGATGGGCCATACGGCACTGGTGTTAATTTCATCTGGGCTATGGAAGTGCAAGCATATGGTAGAAATTGAACAAGTAGAATAGTTTTGTTTTTTAACACTTTGCCTTCAGGCACAGAGACTGTTAAATGTGAACATTAAAAGACTAAAATATTAGCAGCAGTCTAGTTCTGGGTGGTGGATTTTATTTCTATGTATTTCCTAAATTATCTACTATGAACATGAATAATTTTTATAACCAGGAAAAAATAAATGATGTATGCTTCCAAACATATGTGGGGTTTTTTAAGTAGTTGTAAGTTTATACCTGCTGAGACTTCCACTCAGGGGCGTTTTTCAGATGCTGGTAAGTAAAAGTAGCAGCAGGGGTAAAGGATTAAAGACCAGAAGGAGAGGTAACAGATTTCCCTAGCAAGTGCCTCACACATAGTAGGCACACAACAATGATTTGGGAAAATGCTATTATTTACCCCGTATATCTTAAACTCAAACAGCTTCCCTTTATCTCAAGAAATAGCCATTGGCAGATGGACACAGCATCTCCTAAGAAAACTTTAGAAGAAACGGTGTGTGTTCAAGTTCTGATTATTCTGACCTCTGAGTTACAAACTGTCTTTGACTTTTGGAGTGTGACTGAGCTTTGAAGGGCATACCCACATTTGCATGGTACAGGAGGAATTCCCCAAACATGAATGTACTCCCCAAAAACCATAGATTCTGGGGAAATGTTAATACTAAATTATGAAATGAAAAAAGCAAGTCATAAAATACTACATGTACTATAACCACATCCATGAAAACACTGTATTCATAGAGATAAGGGCTTCAAAAAAAATCAAAATTATTGTGTTGGGGTGGTTGAATTATAGCTAAGCTTTTTATAAAAGCTCTTAATGTAGCTGTTGGCCATTCAGGGTTTTTAATCCAACATTTTCTTATGAATATTTTCAAACATACAGCAAATTGAGAGAATTTTACAGTAATCACCTATTTACCTGCCACATAGATTCTGCCTCTAATGCTGCTTAGTTTTTAAACTATTTAAAGTTTTTTACACTTTTCTAATACGTAATATTTGGCACTCACATTAACATGTGAAAATTACCGGGCCTAATCATAAAATAAAGACACGTGAACCCCTCACCCAACTTAAGAACCAGAACATCACCTTTACTCTTGCATCTTCTTATGTGCTCTTTGCTGTTCCCAATCCATTTGCCTTCTCCAGGAGTAGTCATATCCTAAATGGTGGGTTGATCATTATCTTCCTCACTTTTCACATAGCTTTTGTGTGCGTCTGCACTGGCCAGGGCAGGCCCGATCATGCTGCAGTAACCAAGTACTCTAAAATCTCAACTGCTTAACTCATCATCAAAGGTTTATTTCTTGCTCAAGCAGAACCTACTGCAGATCCAGCTGGCTCACCAGAACAAGTGTCTCCATGTGCTAACTCCACAGTCCAGGAATGCTTTGATTTTCCATCGTTGCCATCTAAATGAGTCCTCCCCAAAATTACCTCAGCAGCAACTAAATGCTTGAGCCCAAGAGGGTCACACAGACCCCTTTCATTCACAACCCATTGGCACAACTAGTCACATGGCCTCACTCTCCTGTAAGGGAATTCCTTCCATCCGCCCAGGAGGAGAAGACAACAGGATAGGGGTGAGCACTAGAAATCTCCTCCATAATACACCCAAGCAATAGATGCAATATATGGTTTAGTTTTTGCTTGGGTTCTTTTAGTTTTTGAGCTTTACCAAAAAAAAAAAAAAAAATACATACACACACACACACACAAATAGCATGTGGTCCTCTGCAAACCTGCTTTTTCTTACCCACTGCCATGTCTCTAAGGCTTCTCCATATAATTGTAGATAGTTGTAGTTTCATTCATTTTTACTATTGTATAATACTCCATGTGTGAACACTATTGGGTTGTTGGACATTTTTTTCTATGTTTTTCATTGCAAACATGTGTCATGACCTTCCCAACAACCCAATAGATCTCAAAGTTGCATCCATTTTCCTATTGTGGGACATAGGCATTTCCAGTCTTTTGCTATGACCAACAATACTGTCAGGCACAGGTTTCCCAGTGCATGTGTTCAGGAGTTTCTCTAGGACACTGGTTGTTCAGGTTTTTTAAAGCTAAATTTTTTAATGAGAGAGCAAAGAAGAAGTGGCAAAAAGAAAAAAGAGAAGAGGAGAGAAAGAAAAGAAAAGAGCTTTCTGATCAAGATTGTGGGGTAGGTAAATGCTGTGCTTACATCCTCTCACGACCACAACCAAATTACAACCAAACTACAAAACAACCATCATTGAGAACTGCCTGAATTCTAGCTGAAAAGAAGTCCTATAACTAAGGACATACAGAAGACTAGAAGGAGGGTCAGAAACTCGGGCTAGTCCCACACCCATGTGTGAGAGTTAAAAATCAGGAGGGATATCTCAGCTGCAGAGTTCCCCCCATAAGGAGCAAGGGGTCCCAGCCTCACACTAGGATCCCCAACCCAGGGTTCCAGTGCTGGGAAGAGAAGTCCCTACAATTTCTGCTGTGAAAGCCACCAGAGAGTGTGTCTGAGTGAAATGGAGGACTGCTGGAATCCTAGGCATTTCTCTTAAAGGGCCCATGCACAGATTTCCTTGCTGAGGGGAATCACTTGCTCTGAACTCCAGCAATGAGGCAGCAGATCAAAAGACTCCACAGATATATGAAGAGGCACTGAGTTGTCTGGCTTCAAGGGAAGAACTGGAGGGGCAGTTTTCTCCTAGACAGAAATGCTGGTGGGTGCCATTCTTCCTTTGTTGAACCTTCCCCGCTCCCAGCGTGCAGACACAGACAGCCACTATATCTGAGTCTCCATCAATCTGGCTAACACAGTTCACCCATCCTGATGATTTCCTGAGATCCTGCCCACCCAACTGGTGGACCTACGCATCGAAGCCACTTCCAGTGGCTTTTCCATATATGTCTTAGTTCATGCTTTGGGCTTTCCTAAAATCTCTCAAAGGTTCACAAACCCCAAACAAGCAGCATCTGGCACCAGCATGCCCTGAACCTCTTGCTAAGCAGTCTCAAGCCTGGCAAAAGAGTAGACAGTCTCAGTTCACAGCTGAGCCTCTCCCAGACACCTCTAAGGCCAGCATGGATAGGAGATATCTATGGATCATTCAAACCAGTTGGCCCAAGGCAGGGCACAGGCAGCAGCTGAATGTGGCCTATTGTGAGACCAGGAGGCCTTGGGTCCAGCACACCCAGTGGCCAGCTTCGGACCACACTGGAGCACCACCTGGCTTCCTCCACAGATGATACACCCAAAGGACAGGCTGGGCAGGCACCAGAGCTCTGTTAAACTGAATCCTGCTCAGTAGGATCAGCACCTGCACAACAGTTCCTCCACTGTAGTCACAGCCAGTCCTCACAACCAATCAGCCCAAAGGTCAGTCCTTCCCACTGACATAGACACAGCAACCAAGGGGCAACTACAATAGGAGGAAACACAAAACCCACACAAGGGACACAGTTGGAACACTCAGCTCTGGTGACCAGAGAGACTGCTCCACTGCGCCCCACACCTACTACATAAGGCCATGCTACTAAGACCGGTAGGCATAGCAACCCTACTTAATACCTAGGAGCAATAAGGGAGACATCCAAAATGGGGAGACAGAGAAACGTGTCCCAAATGAAAGAACAGAACAAAGCTCCAGAAAAAGAGCTAAACAAAATGGAGACAAGCAATCTACCAGATGCAGAGTTCTAAACACTGGTTATAAGGATACTTAGTATCTCAGGGAGAACATCAACAAAGAGATAGGAAACATAAAAATGGAGATAGAAAACACTAAAAAGAACCAGTCAGAAATAAAGAATACAATAACTGATGTGAAGAATACATTAGAGGGAATCAGCAGTAGATTAGATGAAGCAGAAGATAAGGTATCAGGAAACACCTAATTAGAACAGCAAAAAGAATTTTAAAATCCCCCCAAAAGTGAGGATATTTTAAGAGACCTCTGGGACAACATGAAGCATACTAACATTCACATCACACAAGTACCAGAAGGAAAAGAGAGAATTGAAAATCTATTTGAAGAAATGATGACAGAAAACTTCCCTAACCTAGCAAAGGAAATAGATATACTCTCTGCCCAGGAAGCTCAGATAGTCTCAAACAAGATAAACCCGAAGAGTCCCACACCAAGACATGCCATAATTAAAATGCCATAGGTTAAAGACAAAGAGAGGACCTTAAAGGCAGCAAGAGAAAAGCAGTTAATTACCTACAAGGGAGCTCCCATTAGACTGTCAGTATATTTTGCAACAGAAAATTTGCAGGCCAGAAGTGATTGGTATGAAATACTCAAAGTGATGAAAAGAAAAGACCTATAACCAAGATTACTCTACCCAACAAAGCTATCATTTGGAATTGCAAGAGAGATTTAAAACAAAAACAAAACAAAAAGAGCCAAAGGAATTCATCACCACCAAACCAGTAATACAAAAAATGTAAAACAGACTTCTTTGCGAAAAAGAAGAAAACAAGATCAAAAATCTGAGTAATAAAATGCTAATAGCCACATGTCTATCAACAATTACTTTCAGCGTAAATGGATTAAATACTCCAATCAAAAGATATGGGGCAGCTGAATGGATAAGAAAACAAGACCTTTTCATATGCTGCCTACAAGAGACTGACTTCAAATTGAAAAACACACACAGACTGAAAGTAAAGGGATAGACAAAGATTATTTCATGAAAACAGAAACAAAAAACAATGCTTATACTAGACAACATAGACTTTGAAACAAAGGCTATAACAAGAGACAAAGAAGGACTCAGTAATCTCGCTTCTGGGTATTTATCTGAAGAAACTAAAAACACTACTTTGAAGGGACATGTGCATCCATATATTCATTGCAACATTATTTACAATGGCCAAGATGTGGAGGCAGTCTGGGTGTCTATCAATGGATGAATGAATGAAGAATAGGTAGTATGTATAAACAATGGAATATTATTCAGCCATAAAAAAGAATGAAATCTTGCCATCTGCAACATGGATGGACCTGGAGGGTATTGTGCTGAGTGGAGTAAGTCAGACAGACAGAGAAAGACAAATACCATGTGATTTTGCTTATATGTGGATTCTAAAGAATAGAATAAATGAGCAAACAAAAAAAAACAGAAACAAATTCATAGACACAGAGAAATTTTGATGGTGGCCAGATGGGAGGGAGGTTGGGTGGATGGGTGAAAAAAGTGAAGGGATTAAGAAGCACTAATTTACAGGCAGGCCAAGTGGCACAGTGGTTAAGCACTGGTTTGGGAAGCCAATGGCCCCGGTTCAGGTCCCACATATGAGGGCCAGTGACACTGCCCACAAAAAAAAAAAAAAAAAAAAAATCAACACTCCCAAAAGTTGGGCCAGCCGAGTGGCTCAGTTTAACCAACTGAGCAAGCTGATCTCTGAGCAACGGCGCAGTTCGATGTCAGCTGGAGCTGAGTTGCCGTTGAGCTGCCAACAGGTGGCAGGATGACTCAGCTAAAAAAAAAAAAAAAAAAAAAACACTAATTGGTAGTTACAAAATAGTCATGAGGATGTAAAATATAACACAAGGAATACAGTCAATAATATTGTAATAACTACATATGTATAATGCCAGATGAGTACTGGATTTATCAGGGTAATCACTTTATAAGTTATATAAATGTCTCATAACTATGTTGTACACCTGAAGCTAATA
The DNA here is from genome assembly GCA_033961575.1 of Aselliscus stoliczkanus. Taxonomy (NCBI): domain Eukaryota; kingdom Metazoa; phylum Chordata; class Mammalia; order Chiroptera; family Hipposideridae; genus Aselliscus; species Aselliscus stoliczkanus. The sequence goes on along the minus strand of CM066733.1, from coordinate 62,883,739 downwards.
TAATACTGTATATCAATTGTAATTGAAACTTTTTTTAATATTTTTTAAAAAGAAAAGTCAGCAAATGCCAAGACACAGAAATATTCCAGCTTTTTATGCTCTTCTTCCACCAGGCACAGGTTGGACTAAAGAAGAAAAGGCAGAGATTAAATAAATGTCTTTGCATAAAACTGCACATTTATAAAGGAGAAACAAATGATGAACCCAAGCAGCTGTTTCTTTCACATAATTTGGAGTTTCTAAGGTGATGTTTCTCAATGTCAAGACATCACCTGATTTCAAGAGACACCTGATTCTCAGATTTCAATGCAAAGTTGATTTTCGCTTGCTTCCATTTTGAAAATAAATGAATGCCATACTGTGATCTTTTTTCCCTTTTTTGCTGGAGGGAGCGACGTCTTGGAATCAAAGAAATAATGACAAGGTATTTTTAACTCCCCAAAGATTGTTAATCACTAGCATACAGCCCTGGAAGGAAATACATGACACAGGGGAAGTAAGGCAATCTGTGACAGAGTTTGACATGTGCTAACTAAGGATTAATGTTAATCACATAATTTATCCTACTAGGTTTCTGGTAAGCTCCATCATGTTAGCTTTGACCATAAGCAAGAAACTGTCCTTTTCATGTACAATTTCTTGAGGCAATAGAGGGAATCTGTTAAGTCATCTCTTGACAGGTCAAGAAAGAAATTAAGAGATAGTCTAAAATGGTTTTGGAGTAGATGGCTCATGGGCAAGTTGGATGAAATGCAAGAAGTCTCAGGATCTGTCATCATTGGTTTTGCTGATAAGAAGAGTGGGATGGATCTTAGCACTGACCTTAGAGGACCAGGACACAGTTGGCTGCTGTCCAAGGACATCCAAAGTACAGGGCTCCTTTCCATGGGAATATAAAAATGACCAGTTGTCCATGAATGAGTAGGAGCCAGAGCTTTTAATTCCATAATCAAAGCATTAATCAAGTGGAAACAAAAGTAGATGCATTGCTTGTTTTTGCTGTCACTAATGGAGCATTTCTGAGTGCCACCCACCGGGCACTATCTCCTCACTTCTCAGAGCAAGCCAGTAAAGTACGTAAGAGTTATCACTCAGGCTTCTTGGTAGCAAGTGACAGAAACCAATTCTGGGTGATGTTAGCAGAAATGTTTACCAAGAGGATACTGGACATCTGAGAGAATTACAGGGAATATCCAGAAAGTGGGCAGCAGCCAGGGGAAGCCAGGAGTTTGAGTTCAAATCATGAATAACTAATGCTATCACTGGATGGCCATATGTCTGGTGCTGCCACCACCCCTGCTTAAAAAAAAAAAACAAAAAATCCTCTACCATCCCTGTGTCTCTGCATCATGTGTCCCAGATTCAAAGCCCTGGCAGAAGGATGGGCTTAGCTGAGGCTGGGGTATGGGCCAGTGTCCTGGGCCAGCAGATGGAGGTGGAGGTCACAGCACAGCAGGGAGAAGCAAAAGTCTGCCTTTTAGGCTTTCATACTTTGAAGCAGCCCTGCTCCCCACCAAGACCCAAATGGGGGTGAGGAATTCACAATTGTAGGAAAGATATTCAGATGCTGGTCAAAGGCAAAAAAAAAACTGGGAAGTATCCTCTAAAGTAGAAGCTGTTGTTGTCACCATTTATGCATGAGGTGTTCTGATATTTCCTGCCCTAACACACCATGACTGCTCTGATACCTCACAACGTATATCTGCATTCAGCTGGCTCTGGTGAAAGGGAGAATAAGTTAAAACAAAGCAGTGTATAAACTGCAATAGCTAACATTTACGGTGCTTCAGAAAGTGCATTAACCCATTTGTTTCTCTTAATCTTTACCCAAAATAATTCTTGCGTGGAACCTAGTAGGTAGAGAGGGCAGGCATTCTTGTCACCCCATTTGGCACATCCAACCTGAGGCCACCTGGGCTCTATAACTTTCCTGAGAGTAGAGGCTAAAACTAGCAATTCTGCCTGCAGCCTTCATGCTGTACCAAGTACTTGGTTGATGTTTTTCTTGGTGTACTGCGGCATTTAATGCTTTTAAATGTTATTAAAGCAGGACTTCTCAAATTTTCATGTGCACAGGAATCACCCAGGGACTTTTTATAAGTGCAGATTCTCATTCAGAAGGTGTGGAGTGGGGCCCGAACCTGCATTTCTAACAAGTTTCCAGGGGATACAGATGCTGCTGGTCCAGGGAACACATATTGAACAGCAAAAATTTAGAGGGTTAGTAATAAGGATCAAGAGCAATGTATTCATCTGTGTCACATAACTGCAATATCTTAATAACTTAATGAAGAATTGTTGGTGACATAGTTGAGAATTTTTATTTCTTCCCTGTTTTGATGCTTTGTGTTATTTCTTGATTAAGTTTAAGGTTTGATTAAGAAGGTTTGAGGGAGAAAGGTGTTGCACAGATGTAGTGCTTCTTGTTTAATTTTTGTTCTGTTCTAGAAAGACGCACATGCAGAGGGTGACCCAACAGCCCCAGGAGCAGGGAGCAGGCCAGATTTGGAAAGGCAGCACTACTGCTCAGAATCTGCCAGTCATTAGAGCAGGAATTTCACAGATAATATATCTCAGCAGGCAGCCTGAGATAATTCAGAAGCAATTCTCTCATTTCAAACTGTAAGCTCTCCTGAAAAGTTTATACATATTCAATATCCCTGGTGGAGAAACACAAATAGAAGAGAGGAAAAACAAAACAAAACCAACCAAAAACCTTCTGCCAGCAAGAAATGGACGCCACACAAGCCTGAGGGCCCTGGTCAGGCTTGAGGAAGCAGCAGAGACAAAGCCCAAAGGCATTATGGGAACCAGGTCACAGATAGCCCAGCAGAATGAAGGTAAGTGGACAGAAGAGGACAGTTAAACAGGAGATGAAAACAACTGCAAAACATAAAGAGAACAAAACGGGGGGGGGGGGGTAATAAATACAGCCATCTCCTCGTGAAAGTAAACAAGAGGAAAAAGAAGCAGAGAGAAACCAGATGCAAGGTTTGCCTGAAACACCAGCAGCGGTGGCAGAGTCCGGGGTGTTGCAGCAGATGAAAGCTTCAGGGAAATGAGTGGGAGCCAGAAGAGGAGAGCAAACTCAGTATCTGGAGGGAGCATCAGCTGGGGGCAGGCTAGCTAGCAGGCTGCCATGGGCCTGAGCTGTGATTAGGAAAGGGGAGTTGGCACCAACCAGCCCTCCACAGATATGTTTGGGGACAATTATTAGAAAGCTATTTTTGTGGTTTCCTTTGTCTCTTTGAGCCACCATCTGTTCATCTGTTTCAGAGCCTGAAAAAACAATGCTGATTTCACCAAAAACCCTTGAGCTTTTAAAAATAAGAAAAGAAAACACCCTTCTAAAGCTTCCGCAAGTTGTTTCAGTCCTTTTTCAAAATACGTATTTCTTTTCAAGGGGATATTACTGAGCAGTTTGCTTTCCTTTTCTCCTCGCTCCAACTAGATTGCCTCGTGTTTACACATGAAAGTAAGAAAACATGGCTGGAATATTTTTAAGTCCCTAAATTGTAGGCTTTGAGGGTGGAGAGCATGCAGGGTCTTACATTGGAAATGATGCTGTCTCTCTCAAAAAAGGTTCTCCCTCCCCCTGCAAACTCCAGCCTCTTCAAAATACCTGTGACCCACTGACCCAGGCTCCTTGAGATGTGGAGGGATGCTCAGAACGGCTTTGCACTCAGTCTTAGAGAACCAGCTGCCGTCCCTGTCTCCCTTGGACCTTTCTCTTTCCTTCCACTCCCTGTCCTCCTCTTATGGTGTTCTCATCACACCTCTGGCTTCACATTTAGAAAAGGTAGACTGTTGCTCCCATCTACGTTATCACGAGCCCTGTAAACCCCACTGATGTTCTCCAGATTTAATAGCTCCCAGACTCTGTCTGCAGGTCAATATTAATGGGTGTTATTGTCCTAGACACTTCTCAAATGAAACTTGGTCTCAAGTTGTCTTGGAAACAACTAGGTGTCTAGGAGAACAGAAGAGGCCCCCAGCGCAGCCTGTGGGGGTGTCATCCATGAGCTTCCCCTCACACACTGCCGTGGGTCCCCCCTCCCCAAGTCTCTGCTCATAGAATTACTCCCATCTGCTCATGCTTACCTGTCTCTTATTCAAATCCTACCCATCCTCAAGGTCCCTCTTAGGAGGCAACCCTCTTAGTCAGCCATCTTGGCCCAAACCCCAAGATGCTGCCTCCTGGAGGTGAGTCCCAGGAGTCCCTTCTGACTTTGGAAAAGTCCAGGACTCACCTCATGTGAGATATGCAAGTGTATTGTGGTCTCAACACTCTGGTTTGAAGAATCTCATGTCTATACCCCCAGGACTGCCTGCTGTGTACTTCCAACAGGCCTAGACCTACCTTTGGCACTCCTGGCATGGAGTTTTTCTGTGTGTGGCCCCCTGATACTTGCTATTTCCTTGGCTGATCACTGGGGAAAAGGGGCTGCAGAATTGGCTTGATTTCTAAGGAGATTGTCAGGCATAATTATGACATGCGCACTGGCCTTTTCTTTTCTGCAATCACATCAGTCAGTGGAACGGTCTTTAAAGGCAAACATGCAGAGGTGTGGCTGGCCCATGTCCACTCTGTCTGTCCAGCACCCACATCCTCCAGGAATCTTACCATGACTCCAGTCGCCACAGATGCCTCCTTTCTATAAAGCCCTAGAGCAAGGATCAGCAGACTATGACCCACAGTCCAAACCTGGTCAGCCACCTGTTCTTTTAAATAAAGTTTTAATGTAACGCAGTCATGCTCATTCATTTACATATTGTCTATGGCTGCTTTTGTACTACAATGGTAAAGCTAAATGGGCACAGCAGGGACCATATGGCCTGCAAAGACCAGAATATTTTCTTTGTTTCATTATTAGTTTCAGGTGTACAAAACAACTTCATGATTAGACATTTATACACCTCACAAAGTGATAACCCCAACAAGTCTACTACCCATCTGACACCGTACATACCATTGACTATATTGCCTATGCTATACTTTACATCCCATGACTATATATTTTTTTAAATTATAGTTGACATTCAATATTATTTTATATTAGTTTCAGGTGTACAGCACAGTGGTCAGGCATCCATATAATTTATGAAGTGATCCCCCAAATAAGTCCAACACCCTCTCACACTATCCATAGTTTTTATACTATTATTGACTATATTCTCCATACTGTATTTTACATCCCTGTGGTTATTTTGTAACCACCAATTTGTACTTCCTAATCCCTTCACTTTTCTCACTTTCCCACCTTCTTCCCATCTAGCAACCATCAATCTGTTCTCTGTATCTATGAGTCTATTTCTGTTTTGTTTGTTTGTTTATTCTGGTCTTTAGATTCCATGTATAAGTGAAATCATATGGTATTTGTCTTTCTCAGTATGACTTATTTCTCTTAACATAATACCCTCTAGGTCCACCTGTGTTGTTGCAAATGGTAAGATTTTATTCTTTTTATTCCATTGTATAAATGTACCACAATTTCTTTATTCAATCATCCATTAATGGGCATTTCGGTTGTTTCCATATCTTGGCTATTATGAATAGCACTGCAGTAAACATAGGGGTGCATATATTAATATCTATTCAAATTAGTCTTTTGGATTTCTTTGGATAAACACCCAGGAGTATAATTGCTGGATCACAAGGTAGTTGTATTTTTAATTTCTTGAGGAACTTCTGTACTGTATCATTGGCAAATATCTTCTCCCATTCAGTAGCATGTCTTTTCATTTTGTTGATGGTTTCTTTTGCTATGAAAAAATTTTTTAGTTTGATGTAGTCTCATATGCTTACGTTTGTTTGTTTTTTGTTTCCCTTGCCCAAGTAGATATATCAGTAAAAATATTACTAAGGGTAGTGTCTGAGAGTTTACTTCTGAAAAATCCGATATCATTGGGGTTAATATCCAAAATTCATTAAAAAAAAAAAAAACTCATACAACTCAACACCAAAAAAGCAAACAATCCAATTAAAAAATGGGCAGAGAACCTGAACAGACATTTCTCCAAAGAGGACATATAAATGGTCAATAGACATGAAAAGAAGCTCAATTTCACTAATGATCAGAGAAATGCAAATAAAAACCACAATGAGATACGACCTCACTCCTGTCAGAATGGCTATCATCAATACAACAACAAACAGCAAATGTTGGCAAAGATGTGGAGAAAAGGGAATTGCAAATTGGTACAGCCACTATGGAAAACAGTATGGTGGGTATTATGCTAAGTGAAATAAGTTAGACTCAGAAAGACAAATACCATATGATCTCACTTATATGTGGAATCTAAAAAATAGAATAAACAAACAAACAAAACAGAAATAGATTCATAGATACAGAGAACAGATTGATGGTTGCTAGATGGGAGAGGTTTGGGGGAAGATGAAAAAAGTGAAGGGATTAAGAAGTACAAATTGGTAGTTATAAAATAGTCATGGGGATATAAAATACAGTATGGGGAATATAGTCAATAATAGTGTAAAAACTGTATATTGTGAGGTGGGTGCTGGACTTATTGGGGGGATCACTTCATAAATTATATTAATGCCTGACCAATATGTTGTATACCTGAAACTAATATAAAATAACATTGAATGTCAACTATAGTTTTTTTAATAAAATGTAGTCACAAGATGTAAAGCACAACATAGGGAATATAGTCAATAGTATTGTAATAGCTGTGTATGGTGTCAGATGGGTACTAGAATGGTTGGGTTATGTGAGGTCTTTAAATGTCTAATCACTCTGTATTTGTGAAACTAATAATAAGTAAATAAGTAAATAAACAAATAACCCCCCTACAACTTGGCCTCTTAGTGATTTTCCACCTCTTGATCCCCCCCTCACTCCCCTCCTTGGCTAAAAATCCCCAGCTGCCTTCACTATATTTGAAGTTAAGCCCAATCTCTCTCTCTTTCTACAATAGTCCTGAATAAAATCTTCCTTACCATTTAAAAAAAAAAATTTTTTTTTGTTATTACTGTCCATTGTCACTTCTCTTTCATTTCTGATTTTATTTATTTGGGTCTTCTCTCTCTCTCTCTCTCTCTCTCTCTCTCTCTCTCTCTCTCTCTCTCTCTCTCTCTCATCTGGTTAAACACTTGTCAATTTTGTTTACCTCTTCAAAAAAACAGCCCTTGGTTTCATTGATCTTTTCTATTGATTTTTTAGTCTCTATTTCATTTATTTCTGCTCTGATCTTTATTATTTCCTTCCTTGAACTCACTTTGGACTTTTGTTGGCTGTTCTTTTCCCAGTTCCCTTAGGTGTAAAGTTAGAGTGTTTATTTGAAATTTTTCTTGTTTCTTTAGATAGGCCTGCTTTGCTATGAATTTCCCTCTTAGGACTGCTTTTGCTGTGTCCCATAGATTTTGGGTCATTGTGTTTTCATTTTTATTTGTCTCACAGTATCTTTTGATTTCTTCTTGATCTCATTATTGACCCATTCATTATTTAGTAGCATGTTACTTAGCCTGCATCTGTTTGTGTGTTTTTCAGTTTTTTTTTTCTTGTAATTGGTTTCTAGTTTTATACCATTGTGGTCAGAGAAGACGCTTGATATGATTTCAATCTTCATAAACTTATTGAGACTTTTTTTTTGGCCTAAAACTATCTTGGAAATTTTTCCATGTGCACTTGAAAAGAGTGTATATTCTGCTGCTTTGGGGCTAACTACTCTGAAAATATCAATTAAATTCATCTAAGACCAGAATATTTTCTATCCGACCCTTTATAAGAAGAATTGTCCAACTCCTGGCATAGAGTATCTACCAACACAATTTAACACTATTTTGTGTTTTTCTATGTCATTCTCTCACTTATCCAATAAACATTTGAGAACTCTGAAGAACAGAGACCATGTACAACATGTGCTCTGTTGTTTATCTCCATTTAAGGGTTGGTATAATGCTGATAATAACAACACCATCAATTATATAAATAGCTGTGTCAGCATGCTTTCCCCTTAGGTCACAGAAACTCTCTCAGACTTACTTAAATAATCTTGGCATTTACTGTTTCACAGGACAGGAAGTCTAAAGGGAGGGCAGGGGTCAGCATCAGTAGATTCAGTCATTCATCCCAGGTGGCTTTTCATTTCTCTGCTCTGTCAGCAGCTGTGCTTATCTCATCCTAATACTGTTTCCCCCTCATGGTCTCAAAATGGCTGCCAACAGTACCTGGAGCAACATACTTCCTTGCTCACATCCAGCAAAGCGGGAGGAGAAAAAGAACAGTGGAACTGGCTGCTCTTTCCCAAAAGCCCTGAGCAGGCTTCCCATTGAGTCTCATGGGCACAAATTGGCTTACACCTGCCTGGTGCAGAGCCAACCCCTGGCAAGCAAAGTGGAATTAATAGGACTAACTTAGGCTGCTTCATCATTTGGGGTGCAATGGATGTTGGAGAGTCAAATACAATGTTCCTACAACTGAAATTTACAAAAATAGTCTTGTCACATCTTTACCTCTCAGTATACTGTGTTTTGAGATATTTCAAAACAAAAACCAAATTGGAATTTAATCACTAAGAATGATGGTGTATTTTGTGTGTTCACCTGTTCTTCATGGCATTATTGAAGCCACTGTGAACATTCCTTTAGTACTGTGATCCTAAACATACAATGTCTGCCCTCTGGAATTACAACTAAAATGACCCAAAGACATATATTCTCCATATGTTATACATTTGTGTTCAAAATCAAAAATCAAAAATATCTAATTCTAATACATCCTAGAAATATTAACTTACTAAACCAAAGATTTCCCCCAAGACTTTCATTTCTAGAACATCAAAGCAGGAGTCTTCTCCCCACGCTCCAGATAGGTGGAATTCCAAAGGCTCCTGATCACCATTTGAGGTCATAGGAAAATACCTGATATGTCTACAAATGTGTTCAGCCTGCTTTAACACTCTGCTAACCAGCTCAGATGTTTTCTAGAGGTTGCTAGAAAGTGATTTCATTATTAGAGGAAAAAAGAAAAGAAACCAACAAAAAGTAAAACTAATAATTTCTCTCAGAAAAGAGCAAAAAGGGCAACCCACCAATGCATTGCCCCTGAGTGCTCCCATCAAGGAACAAACACAGACTCACAAATAGCAAGCCTAAGTAAGATAAATAACTGGGCAGCCCTCACCAGAGTGTGTTACACAGGTGCTAAAAATCTACCTAGACGCAGCCATTGCCCATCTCATCACCTTTAGGGCCAGGGACCACCCTGATATACACAGGCCCAAGCTAAGCTGTATTTCTTCCTTAAAATCGGTGGAACCGATATGTGCAGGAAGAGCGGGGAGTGGCGAGCTGCACTGGTACAGATAGTAACAACATGTCAGTAGCTGAGTCAGGTGAATTATAGGTTGGGGACCCGACAGTGGTCTTCTCATAGAGAAAGGGCATGAACCTGCCTCTGAGAGTCATTCCCCTTCTCCCAGGGAAGCTGTATATCTGCGGCACCCAGTGAGGCCCTGCTCCAATGAGGGAGAATAGTACTATTAAATTATGTCACTTTGATATAAGGGTCTCTGTCTAGAAATTCAGTCTTGAATCATGGAGTGCTTACTTGAACAATCTTGAGGAGGGCCGCCATGTCCCCTGGGTAGGTACAGGTCTGGACTCCCCTGCAATGATGACATTGCTGCTGACGTGAATAATAAGTGTGATTTATTTGTTCAAGCTCCATATTCCAGGCAGGAATGGCTTGTGAGGCTGACATTCTGCAAATTGCAAAGCAAAAAGTTCAACTAAATGCCTCCTAAGGAAAGATCTTGCTCTTATCAGGCAAGCTTGTATCTCACAGAGTCTGTCCTGCTTGTAAAGAAAGGAGGAAACCGGTCAGCCGAGTGGCTCAGTTGGTTAAGAGCTCACTCAAGAGTGCGAGCTGAGCTCTGAGCAACAGCAGTTCGATGCCCAGCCTGAGCTGAGCTGCCGCTGAGCTGCCAACAGGTGGCAGGATGGCTCAGCTTAAAAAAAAAAAAAAGGGAGGCAGGAGGCCACAGAATCACTGTGGACTCTTATTGGTGCACAGTGCTTGCCATGGATCCCCCAGCACTGTTGTCAATATTACCTTGGGAAGTCCCCATCACAATCATCACTGCCTCTGTCACTTCCATTATGACTCTCATCACCACCAACATTATCGTCACCTCCACCCTCAACTCTAGAAACAAATGCTATACATCACTTTATTCGCCTGCTTGTCCCCAAAGGCCTTATGGCACATCAAAGGAAAGGCATGACGTTTGGCTTTAACAGCCTTGAGTTCAAATCCAGACTTTCCTTTTTACTAGCTGTGTGACCTCAGGCAATTGTTCTGCTCTCTGTGAGCCTCATCTGTAAAATAAGGATATGAAGGTTGTCTCATATAGCATGAAAAGCTCTGACAATTAAGTTCGCAAACTTTCCACTGTGTATTTACATGGTGGAAATTTATTAATTTAATTGTCAGGCCTCTTCATATACACAAAGACATACTTCTTAGATCCCCACCCCTTCAAGGACACATTACTGCCCTCGGTTCTGGGGGTGCAAGCAACAGACAGCATCCCACTATTGGCTCCTTGGGATCTTGCTCAGCTGCAGAGAGCTGTCCCCTTTCCCTAGGTCACATCTTTCCCAGGACAGCATGTATCCAGTTACAAAGCCAGGTGGGAGTATATAAGTCTGGTCATTTCGACCCAACACTGGACCATCTGGTGAGCAAATCTTGCTTTGTGCTCCCCACCACTCCTATGTCACAGTTCAACATTTTCTCCTGCACATCCTACGTCCTCCCCACCCTTCTCAGGTGTTAATCCCCAATAAACATCTCTGCCCCGAACTCCATCTCATCTCAGCATCCACCTCTGAGAAACCAACCTGTTATAGAGATTGTAAGAATTACAACTTATGATCCAAAAGCATTCCTGGCATAGTAGGTGCTCAGAGACCTCCTTGCCCTCCAATGAGGAATAAATGGAAGGCTCTGTTGGGGCAGTTTGAGTTGAATCTTTCCAACGGCGTAGGAGAGACCCAACACCACATGCCAAGTTCCTAGAGAGGCCAGGCAGGAGACACGCGGGGCCCTGTGATTAAAGAGACAGAAGTGGATTCAGATGGCCAGGAAATATCGGAACTCACCACCATGAGGAGTAGCCAAGGATGAGTGGAAATCTATATGCGGAGTTAATGTTTTCCAGCTCCTTCAGACGCTACTGCCCTGCAGACTTCTGCTGTCTGCCCAGGAGTGGAGGGTTGCTCTGCTTTGAGGAGTTTTTCCTATAAAAACAGCCCCTGGCTATTATTTTTTGCAGTGTGAAGTGGAAAATTACCTGGATGAGGTTTCACATGAAGGAGCAAGTTGTTGGAAATTGTTGGAGGAACTTCTGAGCTGAGAACAAGATATGAAGCAAGTTCTTGGGGGACAGAACTAAATGGAAGACAGCAATAAAAGGGGCTGTCATTCTGGCATCAGGGGCCTGGTGTCTGAGTTTCCTTATCTGCCTACCTTTTACCATCTCTTCATCTGCCTTCACATCAACTCTCCAACTTGAACTACATGTAGGGTGGTTTCTGTCAAGGGCCTAACAGAGTACAAGTGACCCAGGGAGAAAGCACAGAAGGTATGAGCACTGTCTTCAGAGCCAGGCAGCAACAATCCAGCCTCAGCTATGCCACTTTATAGCTGTGTGGCCTTGGGCAAGTTATTCAACCTCTCTGGTCCACAGCTAACTATTATTGTCTTTATTATCATGTTGTTCTTGCCATCAAGAGTTAGAATCCCTGGGCAAAAGATGAACACGCCCTGAAACAAAAGCAAATCATTTGCTGTGCTCTGCCCTAGTGGAGCTCATTAGAACAAGTACAGGCTAGGCTGCAGCAGTCAAGGTGGACTTCATGCAGGAGGTGTCATTTGAGTGGGCCCTTGACGGGCAGGCTTTGAATGGGTTTGGGAAAGAGAGGAATTGGGGGGCATGAAATATTCATATGAAACCACAAAGGCAGGAATGGGTGGGGATGCTTGTGGAGCAGAGAGGAGCCTGGGGAACCACATGAATACAGCATCTCCTTGCTAGTCCTAAGGACTCAGAGGTGAGTGATACACAGTCTGGAGGAAGCAAAAGAAATACACAGTCTAGGTGAATCAGGGTCCAGTCAGGAAAACAGAGACCCACAGAGGACAGCGGGGCAACTGGGATTAGCACCATACAGGAACCAGAGCCAGCCAGGGAGGCTGAGGCTATGGGGGTACTGAGGAGCCTGCCAAAGGCTCCACCAGAAGAGAGTAAGAAATGCCCTGGCATCTCCCCTCTGCTTCCCTCCAACCACATGCCATTGGTCCCCATTGATGAGACCTAACCAGAAGCCATAATTGGCAAGGGAGCCTGGGAAACGTGGTTTGCAGTGATCGGCTCCCCACGACATGGAGCAGAGCAGATGAAGGCACAGACAATATAGCAATGACCGTGACAGATATGTTCACAAATGCCACAAGAGTACTGCAGGGTGACTCCCTAGGCCTGGGGGTCAGTGAGGGCTTCTCAGAGGAGGCAACACCTGAGTCCAAACTGCCAGAGGAGAAGTTAACAAGAAGAGAGGAAGGCTCTGTGCCAGGCCAAGGAGCAGTAACTGGAGGGCCTAGAGGTGCAGAGGCATGGTGCCTTGCCACCCAACATGCCAGTCAGGGCATGGTTCCAGGGAGGCAGATGGAGGCCAGATGACAGAGAATCTTTCTGTAGTATCTGGGCCCAACCCTGCAGGCTTCTGGAAGCCCAAAAAAGTCTAAAGCAAGAGTGACCCAATCGGGCCTGTATGAGCAGCAGACTCTGACCACACTGAGTTTATCTGTGTTATAATGCACCCATTCCAGGTAAGAAAATGAAACTCAGAAAGGTGGACTGACAAGTTCAGTTCACAAGCTAGTAACATGCACGAGGCTCTAAAACAGAGGCTCTTGACCTAGGCTCCGTGGATGTGGAAAGCACCCCTTCCTTCTTACGAATCTCTACCTGCAGTTCAGCATTTCCTTGCATTATGAATATGGGCCCCAAACACTGTTAATGGCACCTGGGACTTGGTCACCTGTAGAAACCATCCTATTGACACACCACAGGACCGATCCTATGGTTACCTCATGACCGTCATTACAACCTGCTGCTCGATCTTGCTATTTAATGTGTTAGTATGAAATACGCATCTTGCTCTAGCACAATTTTTATAACTATTTCAATATAACTGGTTTCCTTTGTAATCTTTAGCCTTTTTTTTATCTTATGCTTTTGGAAACAGTATTCTGGGAAGGGTCCACAGGATTATCGTTTCACCAGACAAAGAGAAGCCTGATCTAAAACCTGGGCTCTTTCCACTACTCCAAAATTCTTTAGCTAACACGGCCCATCAAGGTCCCTGGGGGTTAATGTCTGCGGGGAGCCCCAATACTGGTAAGGTGCTCAGGAAAGAACAAGGACTTTCTTATTTTACCTCAATTAACACCACATGGATAGGTCAGCTTCAGAGCCTGATTTTTCATCATGGCCCCTAATTGAAACCTATTTGTCTTTGTCAGGCCATGGGTCCCAGACTGGGGTTCAGACACTGTGGCCACAGGAACCCTCCCACGACAGCCGGGTAGGTAGGGAAGGCAGAGTATTCAGGCTGCTGGAGAGGCTTTGAGACATGCCCCAAGATCGGAGCCAAGCCGGGGACTTCCACCCCAGGGCCCCGCCGGGATGTGGAGAGCAGGTCAGCCTGGGCTCCCCCTAACCTACGGGGCTCATGTCACCACCTGGTGCTCCCACCACTTGCCTACAGGGACCCAGTGCCTCTCCAAGTGCTAGCCCTGAGCAACCTGCACGGCCGTGGCTCTCACTGTTTGTTCTCAGGACCAAATGCATTACACATGACAGACAACCCCAGCTTTTCCCTGGAAGAGGCCAAGGGGCTGTGAAGGGACCTTTGCCTTGAGCCTGACTCCCCCAGAACAGTACATCTTTGTGTGCAACATTCTTCCCTGCTCTGAGGAAGGCTGAGCCCCATTCTATCACACTACTCCAGTCCCCTGTGGTCCAGCACCACCCAGCCCGAGTGCTCATAACCTCCTCCTCTAGACCTCTCCCAAACACCAGAGGGTTCCTTGGCACCCAAGACCCAGCAACAGGGCCCAGAAAGAAAAATAATCTTGAAATTGCAGGGTCAGAGGCCAAAACAAAGGGGCAAAATGTCAGTGCCTCAAGGGCTGGGTGGAGAGTGGCCCTTTCAGCGCTGGGCAGGAGCCTGAGGAAGGAGCTGGGGTCGTGGGTATGATGGCGCAGCTCAGGGCCGTCACAAGGGCAGGTGCTCTGCACACGTTGCAGGTTGCAGGCACCTACAAGGTAGGCCGTATGTGAGTCTACTGACCCTCTTCTGTGCTCAGTGCTAGAGATATTCATATCAATGTGTCATCACGATCTCTGCCCTAGCAATGGCTGGCAGGTCCAAACCCCAGGCCATAAATGCTTTAATCCAAGTATGTACAAAGTATGGAGGAGCACAGGAGAGAGTGGTCCATGCTCCTGGGGGCGCTCGGGCTCCCTCTGTGGTGGACACCATCATGTACATCCAGATCAACCCTCAAGGAAGGATTTGTGCCCACAGCTGCTAAGAGTGGTGGTAACAGACAGCTCCAGGCTCTAGCCCCTCAACCACTCCCTCAGCTACAGAGAGCTATCTCATTCAAGGTCATGCCCTTTCCCAGGCAGCCCATACCCATGACTGGAGACCTGGGAAGAGCTACTTCGGCCAAGACCAGGTCTACTCTAACGGGGCCATGCTTGCTGCAGTCCCCTATGGAGTCGGCCAAGGTTGTCAGACCAGCATGGCATCTTGACTTTACCTTCTGCTCATCTGTTACCTTCCCTACCCCAACCAAAGGTGCCCAGGGCCCTTCTTACTAAACATCCTGCATACAAATCTCTTCTCAGAGTCTGCTTCCCAGGAAACCCAACCTGTAACAACTTTCCCCGAAGAGGTAGCAACGTTTAGCATTGTGTGCAGGGGCCAAGGTAGAAAGCACACACCTTGGTCTCTGCTCCCGCTAGCAGCTGGCATCCTGGTGCTGAATGAGAACTGGTCCCGCTTTCACAGAGCTGTGTCTAGTGGGCAGCCAGTGTTTAAAAGGCAATAATAGGGCCTGCCGAGTGGCGCATTGGTTGAGAGCTGGTTTGGGGATGTCAGCGCCCTGGTTCGGATCCCACATGTGAGGGCCAGTGACACTGCCCTCTGCAGCTAACAACAGCTCCACCTGGAGCTGGGCTGTGAGCCCCGGCAACGATGTAGGCTGCAGCCCCTGCTGCAGTGGGCTGCCGTGCGCTACAGTGAGCGGCTGGCAGCCAGCGTGAGCTGCCAATAGCGACAGTGAGCGACCATCCAGAGGCCGGCGGCCGATCTGCCTCATCCAGGAAGAGCTCGGTGACGAGGCCAACATGGGCCAGTGAAGCAGCGTCCTCCGCAACTAGACTGAAGAACAAAAAGATAGCAACTTGTCTGTTCCCCTTCCCTGATTCCCCAACGCTGTTCCCCTCCCCCAATTCCCCAATAAAATCTTTTTTTAAAAAAAAGGCAATAATAGACCCTTTCTGGGGAGCACCGGAGGGATGTATTTGCCTGAAGTTTGCCTGAAGTGGGGAGTGGCAGTTTCCATAGGAGCTGACATTGAACTTGGCTTTGAAGGAGGAGAAAGAATCCACAGAGGAGGGAGAGGCACAGCATGGGGCCCTCCCACCCTGAATATTTGCATCATCACGGGTACAGAGAGAAAAAAGGCCTGTTGCAGGCCTGTTCAAGTAATAATGAGATGGTCAGGGAGATGTTTCCAGAAAGGCAGGCAGGGCCAGACCACGAGTGCGTTATTTAGACTTGAGTTTTTAGATGATGGGAAGTCTTTGAAGGGTTTTAAGCAAGGGAACATCAACATTGGTTTGTTTTCTGGGGAAATAACTAGGATGGCAGAGATGCACGGAAGATTAGAGCCCAGTTGGGGGACCTGAGGAAAACCAAGGCAGCTGAACTGAGACAGCAGCGGGGGAAGGGGATATGGCACTTCAGAGTTACCACTGACTGGCAGATTTTAGAAACAGGAAGCCTGAGTAGGAGCCCTGCCTATTTTAATAGCTCTGTGATCTTTGACATCATATGACCTCTCTGATTCTACATTCTTTTCCTCATCTGTACATACCTACCTCACAACACTGCAGTGAGAAGCAAACTAACAATATATACAGAAGTGCCTGGCATGCAGGAAATGCTCCATACCTTTCATTTTTTATTTCTTTACCTCCCATAGAAGGGGTTCTTGTCACCCCAGGCTACCAATGAAGAAACTGAGATTCCGGGTCGGCCGAGTGGCTCAGTTGGTTAAGAGTTGGCTGAGAGCGCAAGCTCTGAACAACAGGTCCATCTGGTCGATTCCCACATGGGCCAGTGAACACTGTGCCCTAGCTGAGCTGTTGCTGAGCTGCCAACAGGTGGCAGGATGGCTCAGCTGGTGTAACAAGGTTGCCTGTTCAATGGTGGGCTATGCCCACCCGCAACTAAGACTGAACTTGGCACCTTGAGCTGAACTGCCGCCCAGGTGGCTCAGTGGATTGGGTGTGTGCTCTTAACAACAAGGCTGCTGGTTCAACTCCCACATGGGATGGTGGATAGGCCCACCCACAACTAAGATTGAACACAGCACCTTGAGCTTAAGAGGTCATGAGCTGCCGACGGGAAGCCAGATGGCAACTGGCGTCCTCCACAACGAAGACTGAAGAACAACTTGTCTGTGCCCCTTCCCCAATTCTCCAACACTGTTCCCCTCCCCAATTCCCCAATAAAATCTTTATAAAAAAAGAAACTGAGATTCCAATAAGACTGAGTGTGACAGCATGGAGACTGAGTAACCAGGCTGCCGGCCTACCCACTCTACCCACTGGGACCCCACCCTCACTGCCTGGGCCAGAGGTCAGGATCTAGAGGGTCCCAAGACACTCTCAGTTCGGTTGAGGAATAGTCACACCCCAAGAGTTGCCTTCTGGCCTAGACTGTTGCCCAAAAAGATACAAAGATGGAAGGGTTTGTGGATGCAGGTATTCAGAGCACAGAGAGGGGTGGGAGAACTGGCAAGGCCAGCAGGAGAGCCTTTCCTGCCACTGCTTATCAGAAAGTTTGGGAGTCAAGGAAGGTGAGAGCCCCAGGATGAGAAAGAACAAGGGGAGACATTAGAGGCAAAATGTGAAGTTAATAAAAATACTTTTTCAATCAGACTCCAAAAGCAACTGCAACCCTGTAATGGCAGCCAAAGCCGCTTTCTGATTTTTCACTTGGCTTAATTATCTAATGGCTTGCAGGGCTCCCTGATGCTTTATGACTTGCACATTTTGTAGTTTTTTTTCTCTCCCCACGCCCCACCTTCCGGGTCTATTCTGGTCTTCAGTCTCTGGAGTCCACCTCCCCTCGAAACCAGCTTCACTCCATCTCCTCTTTGTCAAAGGGGATGCTGAGTCTTCGATGGGAATGTTCTGGACCCCGACCTGCTCTGGCTGAGCAGGTGCCTCCAGGGAGCACAGAGAATTAAGGATATAGGCCCTGTCTCTCCCAAGTTGGTGGTCAAGGTGGGACAGATACTTTTTTATTCATGCACCTGGCACAGAAGGAGAGTATGTCTCAGTAACCAGCCATGTGGTGAGGGCTCAATGCATTCTGAGGGGCAAAGAGGCATCCCCAACTCTGACTGGAACAGTACACAGCCTCCCGGAAGAGCAGCTGGCTGTGCTGAGTGTTATGGGATGTGCTGGCCAGTGGAGGAGGGGACAGGGGGTAAAGTTGTTCCATGAAGACTGAGCAGCCCACAGAGAGAGGCAAAAGAACAAGACTGCATGTTCACGGGCAGGGTGGGTAGACACGTGGGAGTCAACAGCAATTACTAGGCTGGTGGTCAGAGAAGAGGCCCCTGGCAAAAAGACGTTAGCCAGTCTGCCCTTGCAACAGGACTACAAATGGAGGTGTGGCATGCAAAGAATCTGGGTCTTGATCCTATGGGCCATGAGAATAAGTAATTGCCTTGGGTTGGGTTCTCCTAGAAGCAGAGCCTGAGATGAAGATTTGGGTGCAAATGGTTTACTTGGGAGGTGATACCAGAAAACATCAGTAAGGGAGTAAGGAAGTAAGGCAGGGATGGGAAGGAGGCCAATTTGGGGTGTAGTAATGAGCAGATTATCACTGAGGGCATCTGGAGCTCAGTGCTGCTGGGACCTCTGAGACCCTGAGCAGAACATGCCTCAGAGTTGTCCCACCTAAGAGGCAAGGGAGCTGGGGTATTTATACGCCACTGGCATCAATGGAGGGCTGCTCCCTAAAGTGTACATACCCTGGAATTTCCAACCTAGCCCTCAGGCAGAAAGTCACAGGCTCTGTGACAAGCCACCACCAGCATGTGTGGGAATGGTGAGTGCCAGGGGCTGTGGGCAAGGCACCAACTGTGTCCCCTTCTGATGCAAATTCAGCTCTCATTACCACCTGGGACACCCATGATGTCCTATGAGAGGCGGGGGAGGGGAATCTGAGCTGACTAAAGAAATGCATAGAATTCAGAGATGCGGGAAGGGAGAGAGAGAATTCCAAACAAGAATGAAAGTCATTTCTTAACAAGTCCTGGACAGATGGTAGGATGTGCAAGATTGTCACAGCAAGGACCATTCTTTTATCATTCAAAGAGTCTGATAGTAAAAACAAAACAAACAAATGGAAAAAAACAGGAGGTAGGGCTGGGTAACAGAGATGCTGCCAGATGCACTCAGGCTCTGCTCTGTAGACAACCAAGCGTGTGGTTCCTGACATTCTTTGTTCCTGAGGCTGAGAGAGCCCAGTGCTCCCCTGCTCCTGGAGGAACCAGCCCTGTCCACTCTGGGCTGCTTTCAGAGAGATGAGGCTATGGGTGAGAAAACTGAGTGAGGGGCTTTCTCCCCCACCCCACCACCACCACCAGGCCCCTCTGTGAGTCCTGTGATGCCTTTAGAAGGCTTAGGATGATTCAAGGAACAAAAAAGTCTGACCATAGTTGCTTAAATAATAGGATTCATAATCTCTCCTAACAAGATATCTGAAGAAGATGGCTCGTTTTGGGTTCATTCAGCCACAAAAAAAAAGAAAAAAAATAGGCCTTTTTGTGTGGTCTTGGTGTTTCCTGGTGGTCACAGATAGCTGCCACAACCCAAACATCACACCTTCGCACAATGATAGGTGAGGCAAGATGGAGGAAAGCAGGAAGTTTCTCCTCTCTTATCAGGGAAGAATGGGACTAAGCTCCCTTACATCCTATCAGCCAGACTGGCTCACATGCTCACACACTGCCATGAGTAAAATGGGGTTCTGTAGCAGGAACCGGGAAATGGCTGCTGGGTATGACCAAGAGGGTTTGTGGCACTCTGATTTCAGAATTCCCTCACAGCAAGGTTTGAGTGTGTGCACCTGACCGAGGCTGGTCAGGTGTGAGAGGAAACCCCTCCGAATACTTGTATTCCCAGGCTGCTCAGTCTCCCCAAATCATGCTCTTCCTTGAGGTTTCTTTCCCTCCCCACTTCCCCCATAAAAACCTGCTCTTGGCAAAACGTTAAAAATCCATTCACTAAGGGGTAAATAATAATGTTAAATTGTTACTCCAATCATGGGTTTTGCATTTTAACAGAAAACAAGAATCTTTAATCCATTGATTTCCAATTAAGCTTTCAGGAAGGCAATGATGGGGCCCTTCATTTCATTATTTCTAAAACTATGAAGACATCATATGTTTGTCTGCGATAAAGTCAAACAGGTAAACTCAAAACATAGTGTTCCTCTCTTCAGGCTGTGAGTGCCTTGCAAAATCCCTAGCCATTGCTTCTGACCTGAAGCTCTAAGTGGCAGTTACATGGGTCTTCGAATGATAAAAATAGAAAAATAGGGCCGGCCGAGTGGCGCATTGGTTAAGCGCTGGTTTTGGGATGCCAGCGGCCCCGGCTCGGATCCCACATGAGGGCCAGTGACACTGCCCTCTACAGCTAACAACAGCTCCACCTGGAGCTGGGCTGTGCGAGCCCCGGTGATGGTGTGGGCTGCAGCCCCTGCTGCAGTGGGCTGCCATAGGCTACAGTGAGTGGCCCGCAGCCAGCGTGAGCGGCTGGCAGCCAAGCATGAGTTGCCAATAGCCGCGGTGAGCGACATCCAGAGGCCAGCGACCGATCTGCCTCATCCGGGAAGAGTGCAATGACGATACCAACAGTGAAGCAACATCCTCCGCAACTAAACTGAAGAACAAAAAGACAGCAACTTGTCTGTTCCCCTTCCCCGATTCCCCAACGCTGTTCCCCTCCACCAATTCCCCAATAAAATCTTAAAAAAAAAAAAAAAAGTAGAAAAATAAAATTGGCAAATCAATCAGTAAATAAATGCAGATATAATATTCCCAATATTATGGTCTCTGAGGGAGAAAATTTAACAGCGAAAGTCTCTTTGTGGTAATGAGTTTGGGAACTATTGCTTTAATGCCAATGATACATATCATGGAATCGCAAGCACCCATAATGTGGGAGACCAGGGAGGCCCATCAATCTCCCCAGAAACTTCTTCCCATACTCAGCCTCTTCCTTCTACTGTTCCAAAGCCAGACCTGCTATTCAAGGGGTGCTGCTCTTCCCTCATGTTACCCTTCTATGCACAGGGACCCTGGGGAACACAGAGACGCAGTCCCTGCCCTCTGGAAGGGACTAGGAAGGGTGCTAAGATGAACTACAACCAAACCAGAGAGGGCACATGAAGGGAGTAGGGGGACCATGAAGCTCCCTGGAGAGCACCCTTAGCAATAAGCTAGGAGGATGGTCCACACCCAACACATACAGGGTGGAGGTGGCCGCCCAGACAGGGGAGCAGTGGGAATGACCATACGGAGCAGGGATTGGGGGCACGTTCAGGAATCTGCAAGGGGCCTCCAAGCCAAGGGGTGGGAGCAACAGCCACGTGTAGCGGTGGAGGAGGAAAGAGGTTGGCAGAGTAGATTGGGACCAGATTGCAGAGTGTCTGGAATTCCAGACTGAGAAGAGTATATTTAATTTATCGGAAAACAGGGAAAAGTTGAAAGGATATTTGGGAGGGTGGGGGTGTTTAAACAGAGAAAAAACAGGCTCAGAGCTACGGACATGGGGAATTGCTCTGACAGATGCTTCAGGGGTTCTAGGTCTCAAATGGATTCACCTCCAACTCTTTTGGTCAGTGTGAGATGCTTTGAGACCCTGTGATTTTATTTCCAATGGAAGCCAGGCCAGGGAAAGGAAGGACATGAGAAGAGCTGGAGATGGCCACCCTCTGGGGCCACGTACCAGGGAGGGTAGGCCAACCGGGGAAGACCTTTGCCCACCAGGCAGTGCAGGTGGGAGAGTGCACTGTGGTGGCAGAGAATCCCAGAGGAGGTGGGAGTGTCATGCAGGGAGAGAGCTCAACAAACCCACTGAGGAAGGAAGTCAAAGCGTGCAAGACCCTGGGAGGAGTTTCAGGAGCAGGGTCAGCAGAGCAGCGAGGATAGACTCAACTATCCATGAGAGAATAGTGGGTGGCACCACCACTCTCCTAAGGGAACTGTTTCTCCGAACCCAGCCATGATCCCCAGTAACACAGCTTCCAGCCTTTCCCATCACCGGCATACCTCTGGGCAGGGCCTGCCCCCAGGGGCTTTGGCTGGGCCAACTGCCAGGCTCCAACCAGCACATCAAAAACCCACCAAAGATGATTAGAATCTCAATTTCAGATGACATTCCTCCCCTTTTACTCCTTCAGGTAATCCTAAACCTTATGATGTCTAAATTATTCTGCTGAAAGCGAAATCAAGTCCTTGCTAGAGGCAGGCGATGCTTCCCAGGGAGTGCGTATAGCCCTGTGAGTGTAGTAATGGTTACCAGATGCAGGTGCAAACCTTGGGCCCACCCCAGTCAGCGGCATCCAGGCCCTCTCTGTGCTGACAGCCACCTGCACCCACATAGGGGCTCTCAATTCACACAGGAAAGTTGGGGCTTGAGGAGCACCCCCCGTTGAGCACATGGTGAAGTCATATTTAGCTCTCGCTGTACTCCTTCAAGGCCCTGATGTGGTCAGAGAATCCATGAATGTGAGATCTGGAAGAGCCTTTAAGTACGGTCATATGCCACTTAATGACAGGGATACTTTCTGAGAAATGCGTCATTAGGCAATTTTGTCACTGTGTAAACATCATAGAACGTCTAGGTGAAACCTAAACGGCATCTCCTGCTACTCACCTAGGCTGTATGGTATATATAGCCCATTGCTCCCAGGCTACAAGCGTGTACAGAGTATTACTGAACTGAATACTATAGGCAATTGTAATACAATGATAAGTTTATGTATCTAAATATAGAAGAGATACAGCAAAAATACGGTATAAAAGATAAAAAACGGTCCACCTATCCAGGGAATTTTCCATGAATGGAGCTTACAGGACAGAAAGTGGCCCTGAGCGAGTCAGTGAGTGAGTAGGGAGCGAACGTGAAGGCGTCGGACATTACTGTATATACTGTAAACTTTATAAGCACTGTGCACTTAGGCTACACTAAATTTATAAAATAACAAGAGATTAAGTCAAGTACAAGAGGAAATGATGCAGTTAAGACATGTAAAGCCCGAGATGCTTGAGGCTGCTGCCGGCATAACACAGCCTACTGTTTTACAGCAAATTTTTCTTGTCATAGGTAGAATGAGTACACTCTAAAATAATGATAAAAAGTGTAGTATAGTAAATACATAAACCAGTAACATGGTCATTTATCATCAAGTATTATGTACCGTACATAATTGTATGTGCTATACTTTTACACAATTGGCAGTGCAGTGGGTTTGTTTATGCCAACAACACCACAAACACGTGAGTAATGCATTGCACTCCAATGTTATGACAGCTACAACACCACTAGGCAATAGGAATTTTTCAACTCCATTATAATCTTATGGGACCACTGTTGTATATGCTGTCCATCATTGACCCAAATGTTGTTATGAGGCGCATGACTGTGTATAGTCTCATCCACTGTTTTGGAAAGCCTTGCTTAAAACAAAAATTGAAATGTTATTTCCAAACCCCAGGGTATAAGACAGAAGGGGAGGTCCTTTTGAAGAGGGGTTGAGGTTGGGCTCCACGTCCACTCAACAAGTCCTGAGACAGTCTCTATGGAGACCGTGTGAAACTGCTCCTTGCACAGCTCAGAGGGAAGCAGTGAGTTGCCTGTGATCACACAGCCAGTTAATAGCGATGCTAGAACACAGACCCAAGACTCAGCCCTCCTAGTGTCAAACTGTTGTTTCTACCACCCAATCTCCAAATCAGGCCACTGAAAAGTCAAAGTTAGCATGCTTTGTTCCCCAGGTCTGCAGAACCGCAGAGCATCCAGAGAGAACCAGCTGTAAATGCAGATGATGTGATAAATGACAGTTCCCATGACATATATACACACCAGACCTCCAAAATAAAAATTGACAGTCATTTCTTAACCATGCCAGTAATGGATCACAGCAGTTTGATATTTGGGGGGGAGGGATATTTCTTTATTTTTTAACAGTACTAAAAAAAAAAAATCATTAACCCTCCTCAGTCTTTCCAGGAAACAACTTTATCTCAAAGCTGATGTAACTTCAGTGAGTCTCTTTCCTTCACCTCCAGTGTCCAGCCGTTCACCAAATCCAGACAACCTTAAAAAAAAGTCTCAGCCCATCCCCCACTGCCACCTTGGGTGCTGCCCCAGTTCAACTCCTCATCTTCCCTGGAGACTTGCTCCAATCTCTTTCTCAGCTCCCTGCCTGACCTGTCCTGTGCCGAAGCTTGACAGCTGTCCCTTGAGTTCCACAGCAGTGTCTGTGCACCAACAGGAACTTACTGTATCTCCTTCCCTCCTACCCAGGGTAGTCCCCAGGGCTCCTATGACAGGGCTATGCTCTGCAGGGAGAGCTGAGGATTCTATAAGAGGCAGCGTGTCTCTTCCAGGATGTTAAGCTTAAAGGTGTGGGCCCCACCTGCCCCAGCTCCCTTTAATTATCCTTTGCAGCATGATCATGGTTATCTCAACATGCCTTCTTGGGACTATCTCCGTTTCCAGCCTAAACCTTTTGTTGAGGAGGTAAATTCTCAACATTTATTCTCACTTCTGTGTTTCAATTGCCCATACCCACATCATCTGAGGTTCAGGCAGAGTTTGGGTGGGATCAGAGGTCCTTGACTCCAGTAAATAAATGAGTTCATAGCCCCCTATCCATTCCCTTCATGATCTGTAAAACAGAAATAAATAGTAGCTACCTGTTTAAATAAATCATGGGATGTAAAGTACAGCATAGAGAATATAGTCAACATTATCATATTGACTGTACAGTGACAAAAGGTTACTAGACTTTCCATGGCAATCACCTCATGAAGTATATATGATGTCAAATCACTATGTCGTACACCTAAAACTGATGTAACATTGTATGTCAACTCTACTTCAATTAAAAAAAGAAAAGAAAAGAATAATAACTACTTTTTAGGATTATTGCGGGGGCTAAATTTCATTCCAGGTACAATAACTGGCTCAGCGTAAGTGTGCAATAAATGTTAGCTTTTTAAAAAAAATAGCACCCTGGATGCTTATATAAAGAAAAGGAAAGAAAACAATATTTCGTGAGCTCCCTTAGTGGCACTACATGGTGCCAGATGTACTCATATATGTCACATAATCTGCTCAGCTACCCCTAGAGCTATGCTATACATTTTTAATCCCAATTTTTACCATTTTATAAATCATAAAACTGAGGCACTATGAGGGTGATTTGCCCAGGATTTTTACATGAGTCTGACTTCTTTTGCTTGCAAATGATCAAAGCCAACCTGACACAGAAAGGAACGCAATTGGTTCAGGAAATACAACAGAGTGTTTAAGAAGCAAACCGTGCATGGGAAAAGCAAAGAGCAATCCAAGCAACTGGAAGCAGGGCTCAGACACCACCAGGCTGCCCCCACTGCAGACCGGCTTTCTGCATGTGGCAGGAAGTACATCTATCTACATCCTCCCATGTCTGTCATTCACAGCCTTTGCCAGCAGAAAAGAATGGACTCCATTTCTCAGTCCTAGTTTCAGAAATCCCAGGGAAAGACTCTTATTGGCTAAGCTTGGCCCAGATACCTGCCCCTTAACCAATCAACTATGGCCAAGGGGATGTGGTCCTGCAAGATGTGCAACTTCCCACAGAGCCACATGGATAGTGTAGAGGTATGGGCTGTCTCCAGAAAGTGAGTGTGCAGCTCCCTAAAGACAAGGGTGTGGGGCAAGCCACAAAATAGTAGCACACTCCAGTTTCATCACCAATAAGTGGAAGAGTCTGGATTTATGCCCAGGTCTTTTGGGCTCCAAAGCCCACATTGATTCTCTGACACATGCTGCCTCTCTGAGGCTCTAAATAACTACTTCTACATTAGGAAATCAGAGATGGTCAGTCAGCCTCTCCAGAAAGTTAAAACCGATTTACTCTCCAGGCAATAGCACCCATGGATACTTCTGGTATCTGAAGCCAGATGAAGCACAGCACTAGACAGGGAGCAATATTTCCCATCTTCTATTTCATAGTCATTGTTGTCTCCGTTCCCATCACCACTTTCTTTTATTATCAACTTTTTAGTAAATTTTGTCCTCAACCTGGCTGGAAAGTAGGGTTTTCTGGCTAATAGAGAATATCTTTAAGTATTGTATTTGAGTTACCAATTTTCTAAGCATGGAAATCATTAATTATGAGAGCTAAAAAAGAGATCTCAAAACTATTAAATATCTCCATCCTTCTCATTTTACAAAGGAGGAAATGATTAAGTACCCACAGATAGTTAGTGAAGAGCTGAACCCCACCTGGACCTTTTCCTTCTTGGTCCAGTGCCCAGCCCCTCCCCCACTACGTGGGTCCTTCACATGTCAGCACATCTTGCCAACAGAAACATTGACTACGTTCATTCTGGATTTTCTTTTCAAGGAGCTTGTATAGTGACCAGGCTTAGATAGAGATCGTGTCTCCCTCAAGAGCAAAGGGCAGACATGCTTACTAACCAGAACAAAAGATTCAAAGTGCCTAAGCTCAGCATTCCTCTCCTGAAACATAACGCACTTCATGTGTACATGTCACCTGACTTAATTAAGGCTCAAAGAATCAATGCAAATGCTAATTTCTGTCACAAACTGTCCTTTGTCTCTGACTCAGGATTTTCAAGGCTTCTGACAGAATTCCTAAAGCTGTGTCAGGTTAACTTGTTAGCTTGTAAGTGAAGTTAAATCCCAGACCCTACCCAGTTCTTGACAAAGAGGTGGAATCCATCTCTTCACTCCCCAGTGCCACTTCCAGGTCACTTCTTCTCCATTCCTCTTAGAATTCCTGCTCTGTTATGTTTCAGTCTTACCTGGTGAGACCACTGTAATTCTCTTCATCTCTGTTATCTATTAACCTTCATCTAGAGATGTCTTTGGCACCTTCCTCCTCACCCCAAGTCCTGCCATAATTTTGAATGATTTCACAGGTCACATGAACAATCCCCTGGCCTCTCAGTTACTTCATCATGTCAACTCCTCTGAATGACTCCTCCACAAGCTCCCACTGGCCACACTGGACGATGCCAACACCAGTAACTGCTCTACCTCAGAAGGTAGATCATTTTTTTTTTTATTATTCTCTAGTTTGATCAAACGGATTATTCTGTATTTTAATTATTCTTTTTTTCAATTCTAAAAATGCTATTTGATTTTCCAATCTACTATGCTATTTTTTATAGTTTTCTGTTCCCCGTGGATATTTTAAGCCAATTTATTATTTCCTTAAACATAGTATGCATAGTTTTTTCATAATCTGTGTCTGATAATAATAACATCTAAAATCCATGAGTTTGTTACATCTATGGCTTGCTCATCATTACTTATTTCCATGTTGTTTAGTTACTTTGACTATATACTGGTCATTACAGTTGAAAAATAATTTATAGAGGCTATGTTCCTGGTAACCTTAGTGTAGATCCCACCTTTAATCCAAAAGCAAGGCTTGGGTTTTCTTTAACCACCCAAGTGGTACAAATCTGAGCTGCATGAATTGGTTTAATTCCGTTCACCCTGCTTTAAAGCATCTTAAGAAGCCCAACTCATAATGGAGAAAGCTTCCTATTAGACTCTACACTTTGTGCTGGTGTTCAACTTTGATTTTGGTAGACAAAACAAAAGTTCAGGTTTGCTAAGGTGGTAAATTCTCTCAGGGCAAAAGCAGAGCCTGTGCTCACTCACCTCTCTGGCTTCTGTTTTCCTTTTAAACGTTGGCCTGGTAATTCCTTACAATCTTGTCAGCTCTCGCTAATTTTAAGTATATGTTTTGTTTTTGTTTTGTTTCGTTTTTTTGTTTTGTTTTGTTTTACCCAGCACTCTTGGTTGTTTTCAGCAGGCAGGTTAGTCCAAATAACCAAACTCACCATTTCTTGCATCTAAAGTTCAAATAGTCCAGTCTCTGTAAACAATCACCTGTATCTTCCAGCACTTTTTCTCCACTAATCTCACAGCATCTGTATCTAACCTTAGTGAGGCTCCAGACCGTTAGCTACTTCATTTCCTCCAATCTATCAACCCCTTCAGTCTCTGTTCCCTTCTTTATACCCCATGATGCATCAATTCAGCCTCTGTCTTACAAAAACTCTTCATCCCTTTGCCCCATTTGCCTTTCCCTATATCTACCTGGAAAAACTAATTCTACATTGAGCCCTCCTTCTCTGCTCCTACACTCATGCTGCTTGCTGAGTATGTCTAGGGGAACCTACCAAAGCATTCATTTTAGTGCAACTTTTCTCTCATGGTCCCTGACGACAGCTGGGCCTCGTCATCACCCAATGGACATTATGACACAGTCAGCCACCGTGCCAGTTCTTTCTAGCGGGATTGCTGCACTCTTCTCTCTCATGAAGCCCCTCACCTTCTTACCACCCCCATGTTCTCGGCATATGCTCACACCTCTCAGTTGACACAAAGCAGTCACATCTTCTCATTTCTTCTCCTCTAGTTTTTTTGTCTATCTCATGCACATCTGTGTCCACACTTGTCTCTTTCTTATCTGTGTCACAGGCAGGATTCTCCTTGGTCCTCAGGCTCATCCCCTCACCTGACTCCATCCTCTTCCACCTTAAGAAACTTAGGCTAGTTACTGACCTCTATCCTTTGTCTTTTTGGTGGTTCCTTCCCATCATCTTGTAAACACACTCGAGTTCCTCCTGTGTTTAAAAGGAGTTCTTTCCTTCAACCCTACAGTCCTTCCAAGGAAGTATGCCTGGCCCTGCTCTCCCAATATGGAGCAGTTACTTCTTCTACATGTTCCCATTGGACCCCATTATAGTCTGTTTCCTTGTACTGCAATTCCTTCCCAAAAGACAATGAGTTCCTTGAGGACTGGGACTTTGTCTTAATCACTGTTGAATCCCCAACATCTAGCACAGAATTTGTGGAAAGAATGAAAGAATAAGGCCTGGGGTGATTGTTAGGCCCAGCAGCCCCCATTAATCTCTGTGTACTGGTTACCAGGGAATTCTGCTTTGATGAGCAGCCAGTTGGCTGAGTGCTAACTTTGCAGTATTACTGATTCTATGCAATTCTTTTCAGTCTATGGAAATTCTGGCTTTATTTAGTTAGTATCTAATTTGTGGGTTAATAAGTCTTTGTCTAAAGGTCTTGGTGCACAGTGCAGGGCTAGGATCACCTTTCTCAGACTCCCCTGGGGAGGCTAGGGTGGGGGATGAGTGTGTTTTAAGGCCCTGACTCTTTGTATAACTTACAGGATCTCAGTCTGGGCGTATTACTCATTATGGTTTATTTACCTTTTGTGGTGGCCTAGAAAAGCCAAGCTTAACGAAGTGGTTACCAAAAGCCTTTAACATCATATTTTCCACAGAGTTCATAAAAATATTGACAGTGGACTTTACTGACACACTGCATCTTTCAAAGAGATGAACAATAATGATATTAAGCATATTGATTTGGTTTTTTTTGTACAGCCTTCAGAACAAGAAGCTTGGTGTGCTTATTACCCATGGCAGCAAGTAGGGCCTTCCAATGGATGAGTAAGTCGGCCACATAGCCTTGCCATGTCATTGTTCCTCTCTGGGTCTCGGTTTCTTCACTATAAAATAAATAGCTTGGATAAAATGAGTTTAAGGTTATGTCTATTTCAGAATAGAATAATGTTATTCTTTCTTCATTCACTCCCAGAACAACACACTGCCTTTATTTTAAAGGGAGGAACAACGGGGAATATTATTTTTATCTCTAAGATGCCCCACAATCAGCAGAGATGGCCATAAAGTTGAGGGAAGTGGTCCTCAGGACCCACGTTCCATGTTCAAAGTAAGCTTTCTTGGCTCCAGCCTTCTTGGTTCACAGCCCAGCCTGTCCCAGACCTGGCTTGCATTGGACCACTTCTGCTCTCCTCACTTCCTGCTGAGGCATTCTTCCAGCCTTCTCTGTGCACTCCTCAGTAGGGACAAGAGAGGATGATCAGGGATGCCTAAATCATCAGTGCCGGGTAAACCTTAGTGATCCTCTGGACTATGTGGTTTTCAAAACCACTTGAATAAAACATTCTGATACTCAAGCTTCACCCCAGACCAACTGATTCGGAATCTCTAAAGTTGGGGCTCAGGCCTCAGTATTTGTGAAAAGCTCTCTAGGTGATTCTGATATGTGGAGAAGGGTGAGACAGTTCTTTTGAGCTTCCGGCCCAGACCCTCCACAAAACTGTGATGCTCATATGGAATGAAAACCATGGAGTGAAACTCCTGATGAGTCAGGAGACCTGGGTATGAGTCCTGGTTCAGCACTTACCACCTACGTGATGCTGTTATGCTCTTATCTTCTTTGTCTCTGGTTCCCTTCATCAGTGGATATGAGATGCTTAGCACAGTGCCTGGCACATAGTGAATGTCCAAAAATTGTTGGCTTTCATCCTGTTTCTCTTTCTCACCATCACCAATATCATTTCATTATCCACATCATCTTAACCACTCATTTTCTCTTTTTCCTCTCCTCTTCCTTCCCCTCCTCTGCCTTCATCATCATCACCAACATCATTATCATCACTAACAACATCTTCTTTGCCTCCTTCTCTTCCTCCTTCTCCCTCTTTTTTTTGTTTGTCTGTTAAATTTCTAAAGATCTTTATTTGAACTCTTCATGGTTTGATAATAGCTTCACTTTTTTGATATTCAACATTATTTTACATTAATTTCTGTAGTACAGGATAGTGATTAGACACTTATATAATTTAAGAAGTGATCCCCCTGACTACTCTAGTACCCACCAGGCACTATGCATAGTTATTACCATATCATTGATTATATTTCCCATGCTTTAATTTATATCCCTGTGACTATTTTGTAACTACCAATTTGTACTTCTTAAACCCTTCACCTTTTTCACCCTGCACCCCAAACTCTTTATTATCTATCACCCTGATAAATCTAGTACCCATCCAACACCATACGTAATTATTACAATACTATATTCCTTATGCTATACCCTACTTCCCCATGAATGCTTTGTAACAAACAATTTGTACGTCTTAATCCCTTTCTGTTTTTCACTTACCCCCAATCCCTCTCCCATCTGGCATCCGTCAAAATGTTCTCTGGATCTATGTGTTTGTTTCTGTTTTGTTTGTTTAATTTGTTTTCTAGATCCCACATGTAAGTGAAATCACATTGCATCTGTCTTTCACTGTCTGACTTACAACACTCAGCACAATACCCTCCAGGCCCATCCATGCCACCACAGATGGCAAAAATCCATTCCCTTCCCTTGGCCGAGCAATATTCCATTGTATATATGTACCACCTCCTCTTTATCCATTCTTCTATGGACAGGCACCCAGGCTGCCTCCACATCTTAGGCATTGAAACAATGCTGCAATGAACATATGGATGCACATGTCCCTTCAAAGTAGCGTTTTGGGTTTCTTCAGATAAATACCCAAAAGTGGAATTACTGGGTCCTTCTTTGCTTCTTCTTGTAGCCTTTATTTTAAAGTCTATTTTGTCTGGTATAATTATTGTGACCTCAGCTTTTCTGTTTTGTTTTTGTTTCCAGTTTCATAAAATATATTTTTCTATCCTTCTACTTTCAGTCTGTGTGTGTCTTTCAACCTGAAGTGAGTGTCTTGTAGGCAGTATATGTAAGCATCTTGTTTTCTTATCCAT
Organism: Aselliscus stoliczkanus; assembly: GCA_033961575.1. Classification (NCBI taxonomy): domain Eukaryota; kingdom Metazoa; phylum Chordata; class Mammalia; order Chiroptera; family Hipposideridae; genus Aselliscus; species Aselliscus stoliczkanus. The sequence continues at coordinate 62,852,480 of CM066733.1, read as the reverse complement.
TCACCCTTTTTTTTTTATTGAAGCATTTAATCCATTTACATTTAAAGTAATTGTTGACAGATATGTAGTTACTGCCATTTTATTATTCATATTTTTTACCTTTTTTCCATCTTAAAGAAGTCCCTCTAACATTCCTTGTAATAACTGTTGAGTGATGATGAACTCCGTTAGCTTTTTCTAGTCTGGGAAGCTCTTTATCTGTCCTTTGATTTTAAATGATAGCTTTGCTGGGTAGAGTAATCTTGGTTGTAGGTTCTTGCTTTTTATCATGTTGAATATTTCCTGCCAATCCCTCCTGGCCTGCAAAGTTTCTGATGAGAAATCAGCTGACAGGCTAATGGGAGCTCCCTTGTAGGTAACTAACTGCTTTTCTCTAGTTGCTTTTAAGATTCTCGCTTTGGCATTTTAATTGTTATGTGTCTTGATGTGGGCCCCTTTTGGGTTCATCTTGTTTGGGACTCTCTGGGCTTCCTGGGCTTGTTACCTATTTCCTTTATCGGGTTAGAGAAGTTTTCTGTCATTATTTCTTCAAATAGGTCTTCAATTCCTTGCTCTCGCTCTTCTCCTTCTGGTACCCCTATGATGTAAATGTTAGTATACTTGATATTGTCCCAGACAGTTTTCTTTTTTCTTTTTGCTGTTCTGTTTGGGTATTTTCTGCTACCTTATCTTCTAAATCACTAATTTGATTCTCTATTTCATCTAATCTACTGCCAATTTCCTCTATGGTATTCTTCATTTCACTTACTGTATTCTTTATTTCTGATTGGTTCTTTTTATGGTTTCTATTTCCATTTTTATGTTTCCTATCTCTTTGTTGATCTCCCTGAGATCATAGCATCCTTATAACAAGTGTTTTGAACTCTGTTTTCTGGCACATTGCTTGTCTCCATTTTGTTAAGCTCTTTTTCTGGAGCTTTGTTCTGTTCTTTCTTTTGGGACGTGTTTCTTTGTCTCCCCATTTTGGCTGCCTCCCCGTGTTTGTTTCTATGTATTAGGTAGGGCTGTTGTGCCTCCCAGTCTTAATAGAATGGCCTTAAGTAATAGGGCCCAGTGGCCTAGTCTACCTGATCACCAGAGCCAACTGCTCCAGATATGTCCCTTTTGTGGGTTGTGTGCCCTCCTGTAGTAATTAAGCCTAGGTTGCTGTGTGTATGCAGTGGGAGGGACTGACCCTTGGGCTGACTGGTTGTGAGGACTTGTTGTGACAACAGTGGAGGAGGTGTGGTGCTTGGACTGACCCTAGATGCCTGTCCAGTCTGTCCTTCGAGTGTGTCATCCTTGGAGGCAACCAGGTGATGCTCTGGCTCAGTCTGAAGATAGAATGCCAGTCCCAGGGGCTCCTGGGAAGGGACCTGCTGCAGACCAAGTTCAGCAGTAGCCTGTGCCCTGCCCGGGGTCACCTGACCTGAGCCACAAAGTAACCTGCATATGATGGCCACTCACACTGGGCTTGGAAGTGGCTTGAGAGTCCAAGCCATGAACCAAGGCTGGCTGTGATTAATGCTGGGCTTAGAGCTGCTCAGCCAAAGATATGGGACACACTGAAGCCAAATGTTTCTTATTTGGGCTTTGTGAACCTTTGAGACATTTTAGAAAAGTCCATAGTATGAGCCAAGGTATGGAAAAGCCACTGAAAGGAACTTGGACGTGCCTGAAGGTTGGGTGGGGCAGACGCTCAAGAAATCACCAGGGCGGGTGAACAAAAGGTGTTAACCACGTTGACTGAGACTCAGATATAGCAGCCACCTGCATCTGGCACCAGGAAGAGGAGGGCTCAACAAAGAAACAATGGCTCCTGCCAGCTCCTCTGTCTGGGAGAAAGCTGCTCCTCCAGCCATCACCTGAAGCCAGACAATTCAGCTCTTCCCTGTATGTCCCTGGTGCCTTTTGGGTTGCTGCTCCAGCACTAGAGCTCAGAGCAAGTGAGTCCATCAATGAGTAAGTCCATACACAGGCCTGTTAAGAGGAGTGTCTGGGACTGCAGCCACCCTTGTCTCACTCAGCCACAATCTCCACTGGTTTTCACAGCCAGAAGTTATGGGAGCTTCTCTCCCTGGCCCTGTAACCCTGAGCTGGGGAGTCTAGTGTGGGGCTGAGACTCCTTGATCATCTGGAGGGGACTTCTGCAGCAAAGATATCCCTTATTATTTTTAATGGTCACACACTGGTATGGAACCAACCCAATCCATATCTCTGCCCCTCTTACCAACCTCAAGGTGGCTTCTTCTATATGTCCTTAGCTATACGGGTTTGGTTCAACTAGACCATCTCAATGATGGTTGTTCTGTAGTTTAGCTGTAATTTTGATGTGATGTGAGGAAACAAGCACAGTGTTTACCTACTCCTCCATCTTGACCAGAAATCCCTCCTCCCCCTTCTCTTTCTTCTCCTTCTCTTTCTTTCACTCTTCTCCTTCTCCACCATTATCATCATCTCATCATCATCACCAGCAAGACAACCTGACTCAGCCCCTCTTACAATGTGATTAAACGTTTGTGCCTCATTTAACATATCTCACTTTCTCCCATCTGGAAAATTATTAATTTAATAATAATAATACTAGCATTTGTTCATTAGTTAGTATGTATCAAGAATTTTAAATACTTTATATGAGGAAGGTAAGTTATTCCCATTTTACAGAGAAGAAATCTAAGGCACAGAAAGATTAAGCAGCTTGCCCAAAGTCACACAGCTAGAAGTGACATAAAAATGGAAATGGTAATATTAGCATTGATATCACAGGGCATTTTAACTGAGATACAGATACAAGCACCTGCTACCAATTGGGACACATGACAAGTTCTCAATATGCATTCTCAGGTCTCCCAAGTAGGTGCAAAGGCCCTGAATTAGGCAAACAGATACTGCCTCCTCTCATGTCTCTCTTACCCCACATACACACACTATCTGTCAACAGAGTCTGAAATCCCAGGATAAGCAGCACATCTAGTGGGCCAAAAGGAAGGGAGGAAGAACATGCTGGCCTCTTTCCTCACTTCAAACCATAGTCCCTTGCTGAGTCCCTGGACCCCCAACCCATATATGCACACACTCACAAACACATATACACCTCTCTGAATAACAATGAATGTGCTTGGGGATTAACCACCCAAGGGACAAGGATGGGTTCCTGAGCCTGAGTCCTCTCCCCATTCCTTGATAAAGCACCTATGCTGAGCCAGGCTGGTGGGATCTACTCACCATCCATGCCATTTCTTCTAGCTGACAAAACCCAATTTTATTCAGGTGGCAGCATATTTAATTCTGAGATGAAAACTGGTTCAACTGAAACCAGGTCATGGCCGCCCCATTTTCCTTTTCCAGTGCTACTGTACGGATTCCATGAGGCCCCACTCTTGTCCATGAGATGTAAGAGAAACTCTCTGGGTTCTTCTGGAAGAGATTTTCCTCCCTGATAAAAAGTGAGGGCAGCAGGAGGAAAAGTGCCTGGGCCCCCAAGCCCAGCTTCTCGCTCTAGAAGCTGTCATGTAGTGGAGGGAGGCTTAGGCTGTTGGAACCATGAGGGGAGGCTATACGAATCTCAGAGACACTGACACAGCACCCTGACCTCACTGAGCTCCTGCCTAACCCAGAACCCCTACCTCAAGACCTGCCATGATAAAGCAACAAGAGAATGTAGACCCAGGGACACACCACCTTCGAACCAGTCAAGTTCTGGCTCTACCACAAACTTGAACTTGACCAAGGTGCTTAACTTTTCTGAGGCTGATTCCCCACCTGTAATATGGAGACCATACAGCACTTCCCTCATAGGGAAAATGTTTGGACTAAGTATGTGAAGAAAGCATATTGAACAAACGCTGGCAGGCAGGAGGCCCTGCATAGGGGTTTGCTATTTTGATGTGAGATCATTAAATAACTTTATTATTTAAACCACCAACAATTTGATGATTTAACTTCTATTACTTGCAACCAAATGCATCCTAATGGGTACATATGCCTAACAGCTATTACATTTTATTTCATTTCATAGTGGTCAGTTGGGCAGAAGCTGAAGATTCTTGCTTTAAAACAGAGTTCTTTTGAGGGGAGAGAAAAAAAAAGACAGAGTTCTTTTAATTAATCAATTAATAACTATGTATTACAGAGTCAGCAAAGGCAGGAGCCTTGAAGGGGCATAAAGACATGTCAAACCTAGTCACTGTCTCCAAGGACTCAGGGGTCAGTCTTAGGGAGGAGCCATTCCTTCAAAAGGAGCCACCCCAGAGGGGTGAACCCAGGAAAGCTACCCAAGCAGGAAGGATTTTACTCATTGAGCCACCAGCTCTGACCCAGAGCCCATGGACTTCTTCCCTGGGGATATGATGGTGAACATGTGGGCAAGATCCTGCCCTCAGTCTAGTAGGGCAGACAGACCAAACAAGTATACCCACAAACAGGCAAAACAATAGCAAATTGCATTGAGTGCTAGGGAGAGCCCAAACAGGATGCTGTGGTCGAGACTTAAAGAAAGAATCCTGTCTGGAAGAGTCAGGGAAGGACACCATGAGGAGGTCACACCTAAACTGAGAACTGGGACATGAGAAGGAATTAGCCAACAACCAAGTGGGGTGCGTGTTCCAGGCACAGGAAAAGCCAGTGTAAAGCTCTGAAGCAGGATATAGATTTACTTAAGGAATCACTTATAGATTCATTTAAGGGATCCAAAGAAAGCCAGTGTGCCTGAAGCATAGGGAGGAAGAGAGGAAGGGAGAAATGTGAGGGCCAGAGCAGGCAGAGCCTCATGGGCCATGGTGAGGGGTTTAGCTTTTATCCCAACAGCAGTAGAAATCTACTAATGGTTTTATCAGTGTGGTGACAGCTAGTCTTTGGGTAGGAAAGGAAGTGGCCTTTCAGAAGGCAAAGGTGTCACACGAGAAAACAAAGGCTGAAAGGCTTTGTGAGATGGTCTCTAGAATGCTAACCAAGGACAGGAACTATAATGACTGGGATATTTTAAATCTCTCTCTCTCTCTCTCTCTCTCTCTCTCTCTCTCTCTCTCTCTCTCTCTCTCTCGTAGAAAATTCTTGGAAATTTTAAGCACTAATACAAAGAAAGGATGCTGAGGAGTTTTAGGAGACTTTAAACAGCTTGCACAGTTAAAAACCACCCTCAAACCCAAAGCTCACACACCTCCTGATAAATGTCAGCTGGAAAGCAATTCATACTGAAGCCATACTGGGTAAGAGTGGGAGGGATTGGTTTAGCTCGGGGTGGCCATCCACAGACATCCAACATGGTGAATGACAGGAGCTGGCTGCCCAGAGAGTATTACGGGAGGGCAAATGCTTCTCTGCATCAAACAAGAACACAAAATCCTCCACCCCATTACACATGAAAAGTTCAGTGAGAGTTTGAAGATATTACGCCAGGATTTCTGAAAGCCAAGGAAAAGCGACCTTGAAAATAAACCACATGCTGCTGCTAATTAATCTTAGTTCCTGGCTCTTTCCAATCAGACCCTGAACTATAATCCATCTTCATTACACATCTTTTAAAGCAAAAATGGTGCATTTCCGCAAGTCTAATTAAGGAAGGAACATTATAAGGCCTTGGGTCATAACTCTCTTTCTGTCACATGTACACACATCTGCTACAACGTACACACACACACACACACACACACACACACACACACACACAAATGCTTTTTAAAACCCTACATGAATTATTCATTTGTAACCACAGACAGAGTACTCAAGAGTCTAAGTATGGATGAGATGGCCAACTTGGGTGCCATCACGGTCATGTCAGCCAGTAACCCTCTCAACTCCAGTGCCCCCACCTTGCACACATCTACCTACCATATTGCTGTACACACACCTGGTGGGCAGTCATGGACTCAAGGAAGGGCTGCCTGCCCCCCACCTCAGGGGATGAGCTGGAAATGGCAATGGAGCTCTCTTTGACAATACTTGGCTTTAGGGTGGCATTTGACCCACTTTTTCTGACCAGTTAGATAAAAGGAAAGCCCGTTGGGGGCTTCGGGAAAAATTCTCTCCCAGAATAAAAGCAGTGAGCTCTGAATGTGGTTGGGTTGTATAAGGGTGAGATGTTTGTCTTTGCAGCAGCCAACATGGGAAAAACTAGTGACCACAAAGAGGGAAGTTACCTACCTGTGTGGACCTGCCAAAGACAAGACTTTAGGAGTTTGGGAGAACTTTGGGAGGAAAGTGTTTATATCATGTTGTGTTATCTCTGAGACCTTGTTTGATTGTCATCATCTAACTCCAATATTTTGACTTGGGATCCCAAAGAAAGATTAGAATGGTTTGGGACCTGTCTTGTGATAGGGCCCACCAGCCCTTCACATTGTGGATGGGGACCAAGTTGTAGTCATGTTTGAGAGTTTGGTGATAGGAGTTTCCCAGCTTGGGATGGGTCCTTTCCATTGACATATTCCTCACCCTCATTTCCATCACCATCACCACAACCCTCATGAATCATAAGGTAGATTTGAATTTTTCCAATTGTTGATAATTGGAGAATTCCTACAACCCTCTCACAGATTTTATTCATCTAAGTCCATGAAACAACTAACCCTCAAGGGGGCTTCTGAGGTTTACTAATGTCTCACTCTCATTCACCCATGGCCTCTCTACCCCAAGCCCATCCCCCACTTATTGCTGTAGTTCCTATCAGTCTAACCCTGGAAGAACCTCTAATTCCAGTTCTAGCCTATATTACACATCATGAGGAGAGATATACCAGCCCTTGAATTTCCTGCTTGGAAAATTTATTCACAAGATTCCCCCTCATCACATAACCAGCCCACCCCAGAGCTGGTCCATTCTCATTAAAAGAATATTCATCGCTGCAGTTTAGAAGGTGCCCAAGCACACAAGTGTAGATGACATCCTCTTAGAGGCCATTTTCACACACATATATTTGCTTGTATTTGTATGCCCAGTGTGAGGCCCGGCCAGGGGTCAACAGCAGGGTAGGAAGAGCCGGGATACTCAGCTGCCACAGCCAGCAGGTGATATTAGAACTTGAAGGGACAGCCCCCTCACTATACAGATGAGAAGCTAAATCCCAAGAAGGAAAGAGTATTGGCCAGAGTCCCAAAGCTCCTAGCTTAAAATAAGTGAAAACAAGTGAGTTAATAGTGGTGTTAAAGATGCTGGTTTCCTGTGTAGTAAAGTGGTAGGAATAACTTAATACACTATCCAAGGTTAAGCCTTGCTGGTGTAGTAGAATTTCACAGAGCACCATCGACACCTCTTGGGTGGCTCCCTGGAACTCTCCCTTCCATGGTGGACATAGCCAGACATTTTAAGGGACCCCAAAGGCCATGTCTCTGCTATGTGATCCTGCCACTAGCCATCGCTGACTGACCATGAGGGGATGCATGCCCCAAAGTGGGTCAGAGACTTTCTGCTTCCCAGGCATTATCAGCACACATGGACTGGAAATCTTTGGGGTGGGTTATGTTAATGGGAGCCCACTGGGGAGAGGATTTGGAACTCCTGCTGCTGAGCCATCAGAGGCAGCCCCATTTCACTGCAAGTCTTAGTTGTTCAAGCCTTCCTTTGATTTGTGAGATTCCCCCACAGTCCCTCTAACAAATTACCTTTTTTCTTTGCTTAAGCTAGTCAGAGGGGTTTCTGTTGCATGCAACCAAAACCAAAATAAACAACAGCAGCAAAAAGCTTTACAAATAGAAAGACCAGTCTGATGGCTTATGAGTGCCCCAGTTTACTGCTTTGTGTACAGCATGTCTGAGGGTTCCACGAAGCTGAGCTAAATAATTCATATGGCTTTCAATCCCCCAATGCTGTTTACTGGGGCAAAACAAATTCATTAAATGAATAAGCCTACACAGCATCACCAACCCAAAATTTTCAAAAGCATGTTGAGTTTTATTGAGACCATTCAACACTATACATCAACTTTGTCCCAAAAGGATGACATTTTTGTCCAGACAATGATCAATCTCAGGGGGCAGAGACTGCTGAATGGGTCTCCCATTCAAAGACCTTGGACTCCAAATCCAGGGTTCTTTCCCCACCCCAAGCCCTATAGACACACAAGTTAGGAGACTGGATCTTTAATCTTTATTCAGCTACAAACTGACCCTCTTGCCTGAAACAAGCCATTTTGTCTATCTGGAAACAAGCCATTTTTCTCCTCTGTAAAATGGAAGTATTGAAATAAATTACTTGTAAGTTCCTTCATAACTTTAAAACCCCCCAGTTCCATTAAACCAGCCTTTAGAAATCTATTTATTCATATTTAGGCACCAATTCCAACAGTGGTCCTTCTTGAGGTCATTGAATGGGTTCTATCTCAAAACAGATTATTGTAAGGAATTTAGATTAGGTCCTGTGGTCACCAGCCTCCAACATGATCCACAATGACCTTTGCCTCTAACCATTCATGTCCTTGTATAGTCCCCGCCCTCACAAAATCAGGGTAATGTGTGTGATTATAGCATATCGTAGAGGTGACGGTGTGTAACTCCTGACGCTGGGTTATAAAAGGCATTGTGATTTCCTCCTTGGCCTTTTGGATCTCTCAGTCCAGAGGAAGCCTGATGCCATTTTGTGAAGGTGCTCAAGCTGGAAAATCTCACCTGAAGAACAAAGACCTACCACCAACAGCCAGCACCAACTTGTCAACTATGTGAGTGAGCCACCTTAGAAATATATTATTCAGAGGACTGCAACCCTGGTCAATACCCTGACTGCATCCTCATGAGACACTCTAAGTCAGGACCACCCAGCTTAGCCACTCCCATATTCTTGATCCACAGAACCTATGAGAAATAATAAATGTTTATTGTCAGTTTAAGCCACTTACCTTTAGAGTAATTTGTTGCACAGAAAAAGATGGCGAATTCAGTCTCTAAAAATTTATATCTGATTCATTTGATATAAAAATTAGAAATTCTGATAAAGGCAATAATAATGATAGATTGTGGTATTTTTTTCTTCCAGAGATCCAAATGCTTTCAAATATCTGTCACATTTTCCCTGAGAGAGTGTATGAGGTAAGTAGTAGACTGTGAAAGACTTACTACCTGAGAAATTTGTATATTATTTTAAAATGATAATAGATTTGGCCAAACATTGATAAGCTGATGTGTACCTGGAAGTTTATTATGCTATTCTCTTTACTTTTGTGTTCATCGTAAGAATGCTATGCTCAAAACGACTATAATTGTTAAGCCTTTATTGAAGTGAGTGAGAAAGGGAGAACACCTTAGCAGTAGACCTCTCTTGACTCTCCTTCTTTATCTGCTATCCCCTCTACTCCAGTCTCACTCTGCTCCAGCCACGCTGGCTTCCTCATTGGTCCTTGAATATGCCATCTGAGCCTTTGTACTTTCTAGTCTCTCTGCTTCTGACAGAGACCACTAGCTGTCTATCAAAATCCATTGTCCCCTTGTTCCTGGGCACATGACTACACTACATTTCCCAGATTCCCTTGCAGTTGGGGTGACCATGTGACCAAATTCACTCCAATGGAACATCAGCATAAATGATATCTGTCACATTCCTACTGGCTCATAGAAAACTTCCAAGATGCTCATCCAAGCTCTTTGTCCTTCCAGCCAACCAGGACAGCAATGCCAGGAAGACCTTAGAAGTCAAAATTTGAAGAAAACTGAGAAGCCATCAGCCTGAGTCGCTGTATGACTCCACAGAGGAGAGCCATCTCACCAGCCTGAATACCCACCCTGAAGGATTACGTAAGAAATAAAGACAACTACAATTGCCCCAGGGATATGAAACACAGTTCTGGGAATATAATAATGTTGTAGAAATTTTGTGGCGTGTCAGATAGTCACATGTGTTGTTAGGGAGACCACTTCATGGATGGAGTAGAGGCTTGATCACTGCACTGTACACCTGAAGCTGATGTTGTATAGTATTGTATGCCAACTGTAACTGAATATGTGGATGGTCACGGGATGTGGAGTATACTGTGGAGGGGAGTCAGGGGAGCTGTGATAGATATGTATGATATGGGGGGGGAGTGGGGTGGTGAACTGGGGGAAAGGGGTTGTTACTTTGGGGGGTAAAGAGTATAACTATTGCATTGTGTTGTACACCTGAAACTAATTAAAAAAAATTTAAAAAAATAAAAAAATAAAAAAATAAACTTTTTATTCTTTAAACCTTTTGATTCTGAGGGTCTATTTATTATGTCAGCTCAACATATAACAAACACAATCCTCATTGCTCATCCCTTCATATCATTCAGACCTGTTCAGATGATGCTTCCTCAAAGAAGCACCCCCTTGCAGCCCATCTAAATTGGCCGTTCTCCACTCTTCATCTCCTTATCCTGTTTTCTTTTGCTTTGTAGCACATACTCCCATCTAAAATTATACACATATTACTAGGTGAGCTTCTTGGAGGCAGGGACTTTTCCTATATCCCCATAGCACCCAGCACATATGAGTACTCAATAAATACTTATTGAATAAATACCATGGGCCATGTTGGGAGCCCAGGCTGGGAGATTCTGAAGCATAAATGAACTTAACAAACTGGCTTCTAAATCTCAGGGGGCTATGTCACCTTGGGGAGCTTATTAAAAGCAGTTTCTGAGTCCTATGGGTAGGGACCAAACCACTGTACGTTAGTGCATGACCAGGTTTGACAGCCACTGCCCTGGCTGTGGTCAGGAGCTGGACATGGCCTTCCAATGGGATCTCATAGGGTGTCCACACAGTGGAAAGAAGATGGCCTACATCTGACCTCCATCCACGGGGGAAGATTGAAGAAGACCAGCTCTCAGGGGAAGATGATTCTCCTCGCAGGGAAGCAGGCATGTTACTTAGACTTGGCCATGACTGACAGAGACTTCACCCAACAGTGCTAAACATCTCTGACGTAGAAGTTTGAGCTGGGATGGCAGCTGTGCTCGTCAGGACCCAGCCTCCTCCCATCTTGTTGTTTTGCCATCTATAGAGCGTGCCCACCATTCAGGTCAAGAATGCTCTCCACCATGTCTACAATGCAGCCAACCAGAAGCAGAAGGGGCATGCCCTCACTTCTCTCAAAGGCCATGACCTAGAAGTTGCTCTTCCCATATTCTGTTGGCCAGAACTTGGCATACGGATGCACCTGGCTATAAAGAAGACAGGGAAATATCATCTCTATTCTGGGCACCACAAGCCCAACCAAAATTATCTAACAGTGGAAGAAGGTAGAGGTGGATAATAGGAGACAATTAGCTTTCCTGTCACAGAGACTATGTGGCTGCTGGAGAAAAGACAGCCAACCACTGGTGCACAATTACAGGCCTAGGAGTCAGGATGTTGATCCAGCCTTAACCTCTGCCTTCAGCCCTCATAGACCATTAGGGAAGACAGGCAAGCAAACAACCACAACTGAATGTACCATAAGTAGATAGAAAGGCCTCCAGAAGCATCGAGGACGGTGGACTGACTCACACTGGGGGATTGGAAAGGCTGTTTCCAAAGGAGCCATTTCTACTGGTCCCAAATAGGTGAGTGGAAACCAAGCAAGCAAGACCACACACACATACACACACACACACACACACACACACACACACACACACACACCAGCAGAGAGGCCAAACCATGCAAAAATCAAGAATCATGAAAAAGCCTGGGGTCTTTAGAAAAGGGAAATAAATATGGGTTTAGATTCCAGGGAGCTTAGAGGATGGGAAAGAAGGTGGGGCCAGACGATAGAGGCCACATTCAAGACCCCGACTGCCTGGTTTCAAACCCCAGCTCCCCATTGACTAGCTGTGTGACCTTGGCTATGTCAACATAACCTCTCTGAGCCTCAGCTTCCTCATATACAAAATGGAAATAAATAACAACACTTCAACCTAGGCTTTTGTGGGGATTAAATGAGTTATATAGCTGAAAAGCTTAGGAGAGTGCCTATAAGTGCTGACTGCTTTTATTATCACCCTGCAAAGCGATGTGCTTTATCCCTGGTTTCTTAGTCAAGGTCTTTGAGACAAGGCTCAGCTCCTGTATCTGTGCTGAGAAGGAAATAGAACAGTGGCCTTTTTCTGAACGCTTCAATCTAGAATAAAAAAGTGGGCAATTGGCAGTGTGACTCCAGAGTGCAGAGATTTGGGTAGACCCAAAGGGAGGGGATGGGGACAGTCTCCTCCTTTACCTCCAGTGAGCTGGGTGACTTCTTGGAGGCTGGTGTCATCACCACCTCATCCTGTCTTGTGCCAATTTTATGAAAGAGAGAATATCAGCCCATACCAAGTAGGGCCCCAACACCTGGCAAGAGGAATGCTGGCGGGCTCTGCTGCTATTTGGAGAACACGAGCAAGACTCTCCATAAGGACACATGGGACACCTCTTCATTCATCTGCCTGGTTTTCCTGCTCACAATTGACCAAACCTGGAAGGCTTGAAGCTCCGGCTTTTGGTATTTTTTGTACCGGGTAAAAAAAAACCCCACTCTGGGGTTGGCATGGCAGAGGACAGTGCCCTGCTTCATGGCACAGAAAGATGCAGGTTTGAATCCCACCCCCCCGCTAACGCACAAACATGGGCCACACTATGAGCCAGATAGTGAGTTTTCGGGCCTCGTGGGTTCTTCTTACAGACAGAATGAGACTATTGACCCACAGTCATCAGTGAGGCATAGCTGTTACCATTCAGAGCCTAGCAAGGTGATTATCCAGCTACTCAGACAAAGCAAGCTTCTCATGGACATGTCTTCTTCTTCTAAGGTGGTGTCTTGGTCACCTGTCGATGGGGAGTCAGTCCCTGGCAAGTCGGTCTGACCAGACACAGCCTAAAAGGCCATTTCCTGCAGGGGCCAGCCCAAATGGCACAGAGGATGGGGAGTAACCAGAGACAAGGACAGTCTGTGCACAATGACATTAAACAGCCCACCCGGCACACAATCCCCACCCATTGCCATCTAGTGCCATCTGCAGCACTTTTCAGAAAGACCCCCAGCTTGCTCCAGGGTGGGCAAGGGAGCAGCCCACTGAGAGACTCATAACCACCCTGTTGCACTCCATTACCAAGTTTTACGGCAAGCCAGGGAGCAGGCTTTCCACGTGTGCGCTCTCCCCGATGAGCAATAAAAAAACGCCCAAACACAAGAGTCAGATGTGCTGTATGTTAGGAGTTTTCTGTCCTCCCTCCATCTCTGAGGGTCCGCCAAGACCCATAAATTAGGCAAACGCCTCCTCCACACTCATGAGCCGCAAAAGGAGAATCATCAGCAGGCACAGCAGCAAATCCTGAGAACAGGAAGAATAAATGAAACATCAGTCTGGCCTTGGAGGAAGGAAGTTGCTCGTCCCTGAATTTCCCAAGTGGCCCAGTTTTGCACCACTTAGCAATTCTCTAGGATAGCGATTCTCAAAGTACGGCCCTCAGACCAGCAGCCCCTGTGTCACTTGGGAATTTGCTAGGAATGCAAATTCTCAGACCCCATCCCAGGCCTCCTGCATCAGTAGCTCTGGGGCTCGGATTGGCAATTGATGTTTAACAAGCTCCCCCAACCAGCCCTCCACATGACCTTGCACCCCTTAGTCCTGGCCCTTGCATTGGTAATATGTAGATAGTGAGAGACTGTAGGGGTAGGAGCTGGAGCTCAGTGGAGGCATTTGGGGGCTGACAGCCTCGCCAAATTACAGAAACCAAACTCCACTGTGCTCACAGCCCAGAGGTGGGGAGGCTGACAAGGAAGGCTAATGCTGCAGGGATGGCTGGAGAGCTGGGAGCAGGGAGGCCACACAGGGAAGGGCAGGGACCCATAGGGCGTGGACTCATCACTGGTGAGTGCCCACAGTGGAGCATGCCCCGTCAGGCACTTCACACCGGTTCCCCCACTTGATGTCCACGGCCAGCAGGGAGGAAGATGCTGTCACCCCATTTAGCCAAGGAGGAGTCTGAGGTCCTCAGAGGGTGGCATTCACTCAAACTTCCCCGGAGGTAAGTGGCATTACTGAGGTGGGCCCTGCCCTTCCATCATCCATGCCGGCTGCTTCCCGGGATGGTGGCCATAGGAAAGGAGAGAGAGGGCCAGAGAGGAGGTGAAGAAAGGAAAGAGGGCACCTTCCATGCTGTTGTTATGGCAAAATCTCCATTCAGGACTTTCCCTTGACGCGTTTCAAGAGCCTGTCCTTCTCTCCACAAAACCTAGCCAGCAAATCTCAAGTAGGGTTTTCACAACTATTGTTTTGGAAGTCACAAGGCTGGACAGCACCTGTTTCTTTCCTTTGGTTTTCTGCTCAATCACTCCTTATCCCTGCAAGGTGATGTGGACACCACTAACACACAGGGGAAGGTGTGGAGCCAGGCAGGGGGAAGGAAACAAGAGCTGGAAAGAAGCTTAGAGACCACCCTGCCTAAGCCCCTCATTTTATACACAAGGCACAGAGAGGGAAAGCGATTTGTTCAGGGTCATACAGCTGACTGGTGACTGAGCTAGGGTTGGAGTCTGGATCAAGCAGTGTACTGCAGTGAGAAACACATCTCACCTGACATTGCTGTCCATGGCTATCTCCATGGACTAGGGTTTATCACTCCCTTAGTCTGTTTTTCCATTATTTTTCTAACACCTCACTGGTGCTGCATTGTTGTAGATATCTTTCTCTCATCTTCTGAAACACGAGATTTGTATTAGTCAACATAGGCTTATTCTATGGTACCAAACAGCCCAAAAATCTCAAGGCCTTCACACCTACAAGTTTGTTCCTCCTTTGTAAATTCCTCCCAAGTGGGAAGTGTGTCTTCCATGAGCCCAGAAGGAGAGAAAAGCCAGGTATGTTTATATACTGGTGATGTTGCCACAATCTGTGGCTGAGTCAGTGTCTTTACCATGTGTGACACATAGAAACCACTCACTAACTACTAGAACGTGTGACTGAATGAACAAATGAGACGAAACAAGGAAAGAATGGGCCTGACTCTCCCCTGTCTCTGGTGTCACAGACAGCAGGGGAGAGTAGGACAACGACACGGGGTCAGGAGGGCTATGGGAAAGTCCGAGCTCTGCTATCAACCTGGACAGGTATGAAATAGCCGAAAATCTACATATACTGGTCTCTGCCCCTGGTTCCTGGCACAGAGCTCCTAAAACCCTTATAATTTCCTGAGTGATAGGAGCATCTTTCATTCTAATGAGGTGATTCTTAGAGGGCTCGTGGATGGCTCCTGGATGGGGTCTGGTCACCAGAAAGACAAAGCCATGATTAGAAGCTTGGAACTTTTGGCCCCACTCCTCATTCTCTGGAGTGGAAAGAGGGGATGAAAATTGACTTAATGATCAATCATGCCTATATGATGAAGACTCCATTAAAAAAAAAAAATACAGGATTCAGAGAGCTTCCAGATTGCTGAACACGGAAACTCTGCGCCCCCTCCCCAGACCTCACTTTATGTACCTCTTCATCTGGCTCTTTACCTGTACCCTTTATCACATCTTTTATATATAATAATCCAATGAACATAAATTAGTGTTCCCCTGAGTTCTGTGAGCTGTCTTAGCAAATTATTGAACCCAAGGAGGCGGCCGCAGGAACCCAGATTTATAGCCCATTGGTCAGAAGCACAGGTGCGATCTGGGACTTGCGATTGAGGTCTGAAGTGGGGGCAGTCTCATGGGACTGAGCCCTTAACATCTGGGACCTGATGCTAGGTCCAAGTAGACAGTGTCAGAACGGAATTAAATTGTAGGATACTCAGCTGGTGTCAGAGAATTGGTGGGCGTGGGAAAACATCCCTATGTTTGGTGACCAGAAGTGTGAGTGTGATAGTAGTAGGGAGTAAAGGAAAAGATTTTTTTCCTGAGAACAGATCACTTCCCTTATCTGGGCATCAGTTTTCTTATGAGTAGAATGGTACAGCTGGACTATCAAAGAAAAATAAGGTCTCTGCCAACTCTAACATTTTCACTCTACAACTATACACTATCAGGAAGAAACCACAGGATCGAATTCCGCTGTGTAAGTGTCACTGGAGCTTTAGTAGAGCAAGTATAAAGGTATACATTAGGGAAAATTGACCCAAACTCTATGTATTGTAGATTCTGAATTCTTCATCAGTTATGACTCAAGAACTCCTGGAGATAATGGCAAATATGTTTTTGCCCCAAAGGGCAGACACTATTTGAAGGGATAGTGGAAACTGTACCCTCCCTGGCCCATGCTGCCAGGGGAGGCCCCTGGAATAGAGTGTGCAGCACTGGACTTTGCACTTGGAGAGGAAGACAGCTGGGCCTTTCTTTACCGCAAACCGTCCACACTCTCCACCGTACCCCCTGCTCTAGGACCCAGGATCCAACCATGGCCTACACCCCTGACCCGCTTGTCCTCTCACCTCTGGTTGCATTCAGCCAATGAGAGGCTCTGGCAGTACATCAGAGGACAGGAGAGAGTGAGGCTTGGGTGCCTGTTCGCCTGTTCACCTGTTTCCCTCCTTGCACTGTCCCCTCAGGCTGGCTATGTCCCTCTGCTTCTCTAGATGGCTCTCCTTCCAGGTACCAGAAACTGCTCCTCTAGCCTTCCTTGGACCTAGGAGTGGTCACAGTTCAGCCCGTACCAGAGTCAGTCATGGTACAATTCCTTATGGCTCCCCAACACCCACACCTTTGCACATAAACCCTCCTCTAAATGTCCTATTATTATTAGTGAGCCACTAGTTTCCTGTAGGAATGTAGGGAAAGGCTACTGATGTTAATGGCAGACTAAAGAAATGAGCTTCCCAGACTGGAGGAGGCAGGAGTGAGAAGACAGTATGAGGGTCTGCAAACCTAAAAGGGCTGATCCTGGGCCAGCCGAGTGGCATGTTGATTGGGAGCTGGCTTGGGGCGCCAGCAGCCCTGGTTCGGATCCCACATATGAGGGCCAGTGACACTGCCCTCTACAGCTAAGATGGTGAACAACAGCTCCACCTGGAGTGGGGCTGCTGTGGGTCCCCAGGATGGCGTGGCTGCAGACCCTGCTGCAGTGGGCTGCCATAGGCTGTAGTGGGCTGGCAGCCAGCATGAGCTGCCAAGATCCGCTGTGGGTGGCCATTCAGAGGCCAGTGACTGATCTGCCTCACCCGAGAGGAGCTCAGTGATGGTGCCAACATGGGCCATGGAGGCAATGTCCTCCACAACTAGACTGAACAAAAGGACTTCAACTTGTCTGTTCCCCTTCCCCGGTTCTCCAATGCTGTTTCCCTCCCCCAATTCCCCAAGAAAAATCTAAAGAATATAAAATCTAAAAAAAGACTGCTCCTGGGTTCATACACTTGCTCCCCAGAACCTAGAATATGAGATCAGGGGAAATGCTTCCATTAGCAGAACATAGAGCTGTATCATGTAAATGACACATCATGAGGTCTCTGCCCCTCCCAAGTCCCCTTCTCTGGGAATTGCCCCTCATAAACATCTGCTGAAGATGGGCCTAAGTGGGTGTGTCTGTGCTGTACAACCCTGCTGTCCCACCCCCTGCTGCTACCCATTGGACAGGGCATGGACAACAGACAAAAGCTGGACCAATCAGATTTACTCCATCTAACACTAGAAATAAGAGACCCAGCTGCTGAGTCAGCCCTTGACTGACAGATTTGGTAGAACACACTATCACAGGGATTGTGAACTTACAAAAATGGTTACTCCAGAAGGTGGTAAACACCAAGAACACAATGCAAGACAAAGCAGGTTAGATATATCCATGGACAATTTACTATAAACGGATTTGGATTTTACCCATGTCCTTTTACATATATAATAATAAAATGTATATATAATATAATATATTTTAATTTTTATTTTATTTTAATATATTAATATTTTGTACATTAATATAATTCTATTCTCTATTAATGTATGTCATTATATGTATAATTTCTTCCCAGCCTTTCCAGAACGGATCTTCAAGCAGCTGGTTATTGGAAGAGGGTGGGAGTGCGGGAAAAGGACCTAACATCTACTGAGCACTGTTCCGCACTGTTCTGCCATGTGCTGCACATAAATTTTATTATTTAGTCCTCACAACCCGCTAAAAGTGACAGTAATTTCTCTCATTTTGGAGTTAAGAAACTGAGGCTCAGAAAAGTTAGGCCATGCATTGGGCAAAGGGTTTTGAGCTCCTACTATGTGCCCAGCACAGTTCTAGGCCCTGGGGATATGTGTGACCAAAACTGACCAAAGTCCTGCCCCCATGGAGCCAACATTCTAGTGGAGAAGAGATAAGAACCAAATAACTAGAACTTGTGGTCCATCAGTTGACAAATGTTATGAAGGAAAAAAGCATTTGGAGCAACAGGAAAAAGGCATGGGGGTGGGGACAAGAGAAGGATTTCACTAGGTGCCAACTGAATCAGGATTGTGCAGAGGTGACAGTGTGAGCCACGCAGCCATCTGAGCAAGAGTATTCCAGAAAAGGGGAGCCATAAATGCAGGGCTTGAAGCTGGGCCAAGGAGCAACAAGTAGGCCAGTGCATCTGCAAGAGATAGAGAGGGAGAGAGGGAGAGAGGGAGAGAGGGAGAGAAGGAGAAGGAGAGAGAGAGAGAGAGAGAGAGAGAGAGATAGAGAGAGAGAGAGAGAGAGAGAGAGAGAGAGAGAGAGAGAGAGAGAGAGAGAGAGAGAGAGAGAGAGAGAAGGAAATGATTTTTGAGGCAGTAGGGGGCCAGAGGGAAATGAGAGCCTTTGGAGTATCCTGAGCAGAGTGACATGGTCTAACTTGGGTTTTACAGGATGCATCAAGCTGCCATGTAGAGAGCAGATTGAAGGAAGGCAGTTAGGAAGCTGTGGCAATAATCCCAGGAAGAAATGAAGGCGGTGGCTTGGACTAGACTCATGGCAGTGGGAGTAATGAAAAGTGGTCAGATTCTAGATAAAGTTTGATCGACCCAACAGGATTTGCATACAAGTTGGATGTGAGTTTGAGAGAAAGAAAAGTCAAGAACAATTCTGGGAAGGTTTTGGTCTGGCAACTGAGAAGATGGTGTTTCAGTTTCCCACTGCTGTGTAACAAACTACCCCCAAAACTTAGTGGATAGAAACAACCATTTGTTTTACTCATGATTTTGTGGGTCAGGAGTTAGGAAAACGCTGGCTGGGTAGCTTGTCTCTGCTTCATGTGGCATCAGCTGGGGAGGCTGGGGTGGCAGCTCTAGCTCCAAGATGGCTTCTTCATTCATGCTTAGTGCTCAGTGTGCCTTAGCATCTCTCTCTCTCTCTCTCTCTCTCTCTCTCTCTCTCTCTCTCTCTCTCACACACACACACACACACACACACACAACACACACCTATCTCTCACATCTCACCAATGGACATGGCAACTGCCTTCCAAGAGACAGGAAGTAGAAGCTGCCAGCTAGTTAAGGATTATGCCCTAAACTAGCACAACATCACTTCCAAACCATATTCTATTATTCAAAGCAGTCACAGGGCCTGACCTATTTCAAAGGGGTGGAGAATTAACTCTACTTCTTGATGAAAGAGCAGTACGGTCACATTGTAGAAGAGCATGTGGGATGGGGAATGGAATTGTGACCATCTTTGGGAAATACAATTTATCACATATGAAGTTAGTGGTTTCTAAGATGGGGAGGACAACATGGGTCAGGGGGAGATCATAGCTCAGTATTAGGCATGTTAAGTTTGAGGTGCCCATGGTTATCTAGGCAGAGATGGAATAGAAGTTCCCAAACCTGCCTTCATCCACCTAGCCATCCATCTGCCAGTCCTTTAGGGAACATCCCGGACCTCTACAGTTGGCCGTTCAGTGGCTGAACAGCTTCAGAGAATTTTCATAGATTTCCGCTGGGGCGGGCAGGGAAGTAGAGATAAGGGAGATCAAGACAGCTTCCTCCCAGGCAATGTCGGACCATCTGTAGTTACGCTCTTCTGCTGGCTCTCTCCAGGGCCCCAGCACCAAGGTGTTGTAAAAAAGGCTCTGAGTCAATGAGCGGCAGCTGGTTGAAGCGTTTCCCAGTTTTTCATATGACTCATAAATTTGTTACATGGTGAGGAAATTCCCTGAAAGCTTTTTGGCAGTCTCATCCAGTCTGACCAGTAGCTAAGAAACACATAACCTTCCAGTTAAGAAAAGGAAAGAAAACACACAAGGCTTTGACTCAGGGCTTAAATGGAGGGTCACTTTGAAAGCTTTCCTTCCACCTAGTTCACAACCGCTTTCCGGGAGAGATCAGAGAATTATGAGGAAGGTTTGCAGTTGCAACCAGACTTCAAGCTGTAGATAGATCATGGGGAGGAGTGTGTGTGTGTGTGTGTGTGTGTGTGTGTGTGTGTGTGTGTGTGTGTATGCATGCATTAAAGACAAGCCCCTGGCAGGCAGGGATAGATAAAAAGAGAGTTGCTCCCCTACAGGCCTTTCTCTGATTGCTGAGAAATGCATGGCCTTCTCCCCCGATACACAGACATCCATGCCTGCGACCTAACAAAGTCAAGGCCAGGATAGAGCAGAACTGTGAAATCAGCTCTGTCTCTCCTGTCATTGCCATCACAGAAACACTGCCCACCTTTGGGGCTCATGGTACAGGTAAGAGAAACGACACTGGTCTCTTTACTCTGAAGTGTAACTTCAGACAAATTGCCTTGCCTATTTGTTAGAAGCCAGGATGATGGTTACTTTTGGGGAGGAGAAACAGGCTAGTACCTAAGAGGGGGACGGGGAGGGGAGGAATTTCTGGGGCACTGGTGTTCTGTGTCTTGTTCTCGGTGGTGGTCAACGGATGTGTTCACTTTGTGCTAATTCTTCAGGATTCTCAATCACCAAATCTAATTATTTTTTTTTTTTCCTGTTTAGGCAAGTTGCCTGCTACTTGACATCTTGGCATCATATGATTCAGTCAATCAATGTCTTCTCTCAGTTTCTAGGATATACCTTTCTCCATAGGATGTGTGTACTTCTCTATATGTATGCTATCCTTCCATAAAAGGTTTATTTTAAAAATTACCTTGTCAAATCATTATGCTGTACACCTTATATCTATACAGTGCTGTATGTCCGTTATACCTCAATAAAACTGGAAAACTTACCTTTTCTACCTGAGCCTCAATTTCCTCATCTGTACCATTACTTCCCCAGGGATAATAATAAACACCTCATGCCCCATGGGATGTGGTAAGGATTACACGTGTTGATAGAAAGTGTCCAGTATAATACCATCATGCAGTAGACACTCATCTGCTGAAGCTACACGTGATAAAACATGTTGACATGCTGATCTCCTATGATATGATAGGATTGCCACGAAAAACCATGGCTTCTCCTTCTCTGTCCTCTCATCTACTCCCAACCATCAACTCCGAGGTGTCTGTTGGTTGTTTGGCATTTGTTTTATTTTCATGGGTTGAATTTTCAGAATTAAAATTACTAGTATAAAGAAAAAATTAAGTTTCAATATATTGGTAACAGAAATTGTATTTAAAAACCACAACCTTCAAAGACCCAAAGGATTTTTCTAACGCTGAATAAGAAGCAGTGAGGACATTCCAGTGGAAGGAACTTCCCGTGCACAGGCTGAGAGGTACAGAGGCAAGAATGGGTCTGGAGCGCATACAGACAATGGGAGAATGTTAGAGCAGAAGTTGATGGACACGAAGGTGTACAAGTAACCTTACATTTCCTGGTTTTAACTTTACCCTGAAGGCAGAGGGGAAGACTCTGGGTTTTAAAATAAGTGTCAGGGGTGTAGGTTGCATCTCAGAAAGAAAGCAGTATGGAGGGTGGAGATTGAAAGGAGGGAGGCAGGGTTGGGAGATACTTAAATCACTTTCTTTAAACTGTGGTAAAATATACACATAAAATTGATCATCTTAACCATTTTTAAGTATACAGTTCAGTGGTATTAAGTACATTCATGTTGTTGTGCAGGTGTGTTGAAAAGCACCTCCAGAGCTTTTCATCTTGTAAAACTGAAACACTATACCCATTGAACAACAACTCCCCATTCTCCCTCAGACCACTTTGATAGGCTTTTGACCTTCTGAATCTGGTGTTAAAGAAGAGGGAGGAGAGAGGGTTGACTCTCAGGTTCGGGAGTTAGAAGACTGATTAGGTGGCAATGCCACTAACTAATTTAAGGAATATAGGACACTTCAGTTATCTATTGCTCATAACAAACTACCCCAAAACTTAGTGACTTAAAACAACAAACATTTATTATTGCTCATGATTTGAAGAGTTAGCTGGAGGGTGGCTTTGTCTGGGTTCACTCACTCAGCTGTATTTAGCAGAAGGGTCAGTAGAAGGGCTGGAAAGTCCAAACCGAGCTCACTCAGGAGCCTGGCAGTTGGCACTGGCTGTCAGCTGGGGCGCCTCAGTTCTCTTCTACCTCTCATCCTCCAACAGGCTAGACTGGCTTCCTTATATGACAACTGACTTCTCTTGGGGCCTAGGCTTGAGAACTCAACCAATGCCACTTCCATCACATTCTATTGGTCAAAGCAAGGCACAAGTCCAGCTCATCTTCAGGGGGAAGGGAAATAGATTCCACTTCTTGATAGGAGAAGCTTCAAAGAAGATGTGGCCATATTTAATCTGCCCCATAAGAGGAAGACCAAGTTTAGCAGGGAAAATGGTCATATAGATAGAAGAGAATGTTGAAATCAACTCAAAGGAAGAGATTTTCCAACCCAAAGGAACCATAACATTCAAAGGAATTGAAAAGATAGGTGGGAGAGATGCACCTAAAGACACCAAGATACAGTGGCCAGAAGGGTAGAAAGAACCAGGAGAAAGCCATAGCCTAGAAGCTGAGAGAAGAGGGTGGTTGACAGAATCATACGCTGCCAAGATACCAAATAGTATTCAATTTTCCAAAAGAAAAAAGAACCATTACCTGTGGTGATTGAAAAGACTAATGATCATGGTGAGAGAATTTTGGTGGAGTGCTAAGAACAGACACCAAACTGCTCTGGATGATGAATCTAAAGATGCTGAATTTTTACTTGTATACACAGAACAAATCACACCAGCAAATGGAGGTGTTTCTGGGAGATCCTCCTGGTAATAGGATTATTCTTTCCCACCCTACTGACCTCAGGCTTGGCCATGTGACCCGTTTTGGCCAAGAAGATGTGAACAGAAGTCATGTGTGCCACACCTGAGCAGAAATTTCACGAGCCACATTTGGTGCCACCATTGTTGTCTTTCTCCCCCTGCATTGAGAATGGCATGTCCCAGATGGAAGCTGCTCCTTCAGCCTGGATCCCAGAATGAATGGGCAGTGTCACAGCCAGCCTATAGTTGACATGGAAGGCTACTGTAAACTACTGAGATGTAGGGGTCATTTCTTAACACGGTATAACCTAGCAAATCTGACTGATACGACACTCAATAAACGTTCATTGAATTCTATCAACTAGGGACCAAGCAATGGGAGCCTAGAATAGGGAATGCTCAACTTTGACTGAGGTGATGGTCAGAGAGGGACCCCAGAGTAGGGAACATTTCTGCTAGACCTTGAAGTCTGGCCAGGATTTAAAGAGGAGGCAGCTGGGGAGGTGGTATGTTAATGTCCTCATAATCAAGACCAGGCACTCTTGGGTTCTTTTTTGTGTAATAAACTCTGCATAAAAACTTTCTAATTCCTATGTTTAATAGTATATGTTTGTTCTCTTTTGAAATATGCTTCAAAAACATGTAACAGCAGACAGGGGTTGCATATGGCTTGGCCCATTTGGTGCATAGGAAGGAGGTCCAAATAAAATCAGTCTTTCAGAGCAGAGAAAATAACAGACCTGAAAAAAAGCTCCAGATTCTTCCCTGAAAAAAATGCTTCTCCTTTTAAGAGACAGACATCTGACACCCAGGAGACACTCATCCATACAGGCTAAGCCAGAGCCTTACAGGAATGGGAGGGTGGTTGACAGCACCTGAGAGGGTCCCACTAATAGCTCCCCTCTCACTCCTTAGCGCCTTACTGGCTTCAAAATGTAGCTGGCAAAGGCAAGCTGTGAACAGGTTGGGAGTGTAAACCCTCTAGAATTCAGAGGCTGTACCAAGCCCTCCAGAGGGTGTGTTCCAAGGCCTTGGGTGAGCAGATTTTGTGGAGATGACTGTGTGTGTGTGTGTGTGTGTGTGTGTGTGTGTGCGCGCGCGCGCGCGTGTGTGTTACGCACGCACGCGTTCAATTTAGCAGAGGAAGTTAAGGCAAATAGTTTAATCACAACCATCCCTCGGGGCAATTTGGAATAATTTTCTCATTAGAGAATGTAATGTGCAGCATGACTAATGTTCAATCAGACAGTAGCTTCCAGTCCCCTCCCTTTCCGACAGTACGAGGGCCTCCGCTCTGATTAACGGTGAGGGGCGCGGGGGTTCTGTCCTTCCTCCTCAGGCCTGGGATGGTGGCTGGAGTCCAGTGATGGGGAGGGGAGGGCAAAGAGAAGGGGAGATCTTTTTTCAAACATAAACATGAGAAATAAAATAATGGGACCCCTCAGGGCTTGAAGCAGGCCTGATTAAAGCTGAAGGGAGCACCACCCTGGGGGACCAGGATGCTGGGGCCCAGCTGCTGTCTGCACGCTCTCCCCCTGACGAAAGCAGAGCTGGAACCCTGTTTCTCCCTTTGCCTCACTATTTCTCTCCCGCCTCTACCTGTCCATTTCCTGTCTTCCTCCTTTTCTCTGTGTCTCTCTGCCTCTCAGTTCCTAAGTCTCTCCTCCTATCTTTCCCTATGCACAGCATCCCTCGCTATGTCTGACCCTGGCTACATGGCATACACTGGCTGTTTTTCTGTCCTTCCTGGCTTGTCTCTCCTGGTATCACGCTGTGTGTGAGACCTCTGGGCCCAGCGCTGTTTGCCTGAGGAAGCCCTGAAACGTGACAAACCCACCTTCTGTTCTCTCACTTCAAAGCTGTAGCTAAACCTTCACATGGAAGGGGCTCTTGGGGATTTTCTAGAGCTTTGCTACTCCAAGTATGGTCCGCGGACCAGCAGTATCGGCATCACCTGGTGCTGGTTAGAAACACAGACTCTCAAGCCCTTTCTCAGGTCTACGGACTCAGAACCTGCATTTTATCAAGACCTGCATATAATTGTATGCACAGTAAACTCTGGGAAGTCCTGGCCTCACTGTCTCATTTCAGAGGACATACCTGAAGCCCAGAGTGCCCTGACTCACCTAGAGTGGAAGGTTGTCATAGCCTCAAATCCAGGACCCCTGACTCACGGCAGCCCATGCAGCCCCCCAACAACCAAAAGAAGCCCAATTATTGTCAAGGTGCCTTTAAGATAACTAGTTTTAGATTGTATCTGTCTAAGATCACTTTAGAGAAGGTTTATCCCCCAATACAAAAGGATCCCTCTCTTTACAGGGATCCCCCTCCTCCATCCTTATTCTCCAAGTGCATTAAGTTGTGGGCATTTAGAAAATCTAATAACACAGCAAAACACACCTATTCTCAGTCCATGATGGAGACCCATAGAAAATTCAGAGCTCAGTCCTTGGCCCCAAGAAACATTCATTCCCCAAGGGTTATGGCCTGCCCCAGATTACACTGATTCCTCAAGTCAGGGTGAGGGTTCCCCAGGTGCTACACACACTTGTATGCTAATTATGTCCCCTGAACACACACACACACACACACACACACACACACACACGCAAGTTAAATAAACCAAATAGCTGAACCAGAATGGAAAGACTGGGGCCAGATCTACAGTTAATCAAGCAAGACTTCCCTGGAGCTAGAACTTCTCAAAATTCCCCTGGAAATAACTAGGACAAGTCACTTCCTCTGTGTCTCAGTTTTCATCATGTAAAAGGGCAACAGCCCACCAACAGCAGGAGGGAGTCACCGAGGGTGCTACCCTCTTCTCTCCCTCTCAAGAGTGTGAAGTTTAGTGAATGAAGAAATAGTGAGACAGCAGCAGAGGCAGAGCCAGGCGACCTCAATTAGGCATTTCTCTTTTCTTCCTTGGCCCAGATGATTGACAGGTTATGAAATCTCAATTTACAACAAACAACAGCTGCCAAGGCCAGCACAAAACCAGGCACATCAAGGGGGAAACATTATCCCAACTAACATATATCCTGCAAATTCAATCAAGGTGGAAGAAGCACAAGCTGTGGGATCAAGGGACTTCCTGAATCCCTATCTGCCTCTCAGTTGTGTGGAACACTTGTGTTCCTTGGCCTCCCTCAGCCTCACCTTCCTCATCTGTGAAAGGGCGAGCATCAGGTGGGGGCAGGCACCTGAAGGCCTCAGCAGTGTGCATGTGCATGGACCACAGCAGGTATCACAGGGGTTGTCCGCAAAGTGTAATTATTTCAGAGACCCTCCGGAACTCCAGGCCTTCAAGGCGCCCGGCACAGAGGCATGGGGCAAACACTAGGCCCTGCTGAGCGTTGACAGGAGGCCTCAAAGATCCACCAGGCCTCAGGGCCAGCCGAGTGGTGCGGTGGTCAAGTGCTGGCTTGGGAAGCTAGCGGCCCCGGTTCGGTCCCACATATGAGGGCCAGTGACACTGCCCTCAAAAAAACAAACAAAAAACCCCCTCAAACAAACAGAAAGAAAGATCCACCAGGCCTCTCTGCAGAGAGCAGGAGCCCAACACTCAGCTCACAGCTCACAGAGTCAGGGTCACAGGAGCAGAGCTGGAATCCATCGGCGCCACAGATGGGGACCCCTTTCAGCGCCACCTGCAATCAGAGTGACAGGTGGGGTATATGGATGCCAAAGAAACCACTATGCCCTCTACTGGCTCTCTCACAGAAGCTTCTGAAGGAATCCCCACATACAAGCCTGGGTGCAAATGTTGTGGGGAGCATCTGTGAGGCCAGTGAGGTTTGCTCCAATGCAGCCCACTTTCTCCACTACGTCCATCTCTTTTGGCCAGACACCACCCACTGCCAATACTTCACACACACAAGTTAAGCAGCCTCTCTCCCCTCAACATCCCCATCTAAGATCTTCATGCCCCCAGTTACCCAGACACCCACCTGGACCTTCATGGGGCACTCAGTAGCCCTTAAAAAACATCAGCTACTTTACTGGAATAATCACCAGCTTATTAGTGAGCAATTGACCTTTCACCTTACCCATTCAAGATTATTAACCCACAGTCAAACTTTAAAAAATCAATTCAAGGGCCAGCCGAGTGGCATATTGGTTAAGTGCTGGCTTGGGATGCCAGCGGCCATGGTTCGGATCCCACATATGAGGGCCAATGACACTGCCCTCTACAGCTAAGATGGTAAACAACAGCTCCACCTGGAGCTGCGCTGCTGTGAGTGTCCCGGTCAGCATAGCTGCAGCCCCTGCTGTAGTGGGCTGCCATGGGCTACAATGAGTGGCCGGCAGCCAGCATGAGTGACTGGCAGCCGGTGTGAGCTGCCAAGAACTGCTGTGAGTGGCCATCCAGAGGCTGGTGACTGATCTGCCTCACCCGGGAAGAGCTCAATGATGATACCAACATGAGCCAGTGAAGCAACTTCCTCCACAACTAGACTGAAGGACAAAAGGACAACAACTTGTCTGTTCCCCTTCCCCGGTTTCCCAGCCCCCAACTCCCAATAAAATCTTAAAAAAAAAAAATCAATTCAACCCTATATTTCAGAGAAGGAGGTGCAGTGGGAGGCCAGCCTGGAAAGGTGTGCAGGGGTTGTCAAGTTCCATCCCACAATTTGCCCTGAACAGGGTGGAGAAATGGTTCTGAGGGAGGAGTGGCCACCAGCCTCAGCTCTGCCCTTACTTGTAACATGACTTTGGGCAAATGTCTTCCCTAGTCAGCCTCAGGCTCCTTTCCTTGCCCAAGGAGAGACTAGCAGATCTCTAAAAGAATGTTCCCCTGCCAGCTCCATATTTTTTGGATTCTGAATAACCCATACTGAGTCTCCCTTGTTGAACCTTTTATGGGAGCTTTGACAACAATTTCCATTGTCCCATTGTCCCTCCTCCCTCTGAGATTCCCCAATCCACTTAGTGCCTTCAGCATCTCCCCTCACAGAATCAAGTCCCAGGAAGCGATGAGGGGTTTGAGGGGATAGGGGTCAGGCATGATATCTGTCACCTCTGGAAGCAGGTGACTTGGATCAACCCTCTCTCTCTCCCAAGGATCCAATCTCTGATTTTATAGACTAAGTGAAATGGAGGATGTGAGCATAACTTGGAAACTGGGAGAGTTAGAGTAATGCACTTAGAGTTATTTGCATCTCGATTTATCTGCCCCAACTTGAGGGCTACGACCCTGATTCATTCATCTTTAAATCCCTCTAAGGTATCTAGGACAATTCCCAGAGCATGATAGGACAGCAAAAGATATTTGTTGAGTGGATGGATCGATGGATGGACGGATGGATGGATGGATAGATGGATGGATTGATTCATGGCTAGGAGGGTACAGCAGGCATGCTGTCAGGCAGAGGATGAAGGATGGTTGACTACCAAACCTAGTGAATGGCCATCCCTCTTATGGACAAGTCCTGACAGTTGGGCCTGGTTAAAAACACTGGATAGCATTCTGGTGTTGAGCAACCAACATGGAATATTTGGCATTAAATCCATATCAGTCTTTTATTTAAAAAAAAAAAAAAAAAGCCTAGTAGAGTACCTCTCTACACAGAATGGGGCTTCACAAATCTAAGGCCCCAACCATCTTCCCTGGTCAGCTCTTCAAATCAAGCTCTGCAGCCACAATGGTGAAACATAGGAAGAAGAAACCTAGACAAAGGATGGTCACCATTACCCTGTCACCACCAGTCCCCAGTATCCCTGGGCCCACCCATGTAGAAAGACCCAAATGGGATCAAGAGTGGTGGCATCTGGCCCAGCTCTGATTCCCTGATCTGAGCCTCAGTCTTCTTGGGGCTCTTTGGGCCCTTCTAGCTCAAGCATTGAGTGTTCTGTGAGTACTTCTGATCTTTGATGCTTATAGTGCTTGTGGTCAAAGTGCCCACTAGGGTTAGAGGTCAGTGAAGCCCCACACATCACAAATGTCTTCTGGGCACTTGGATGCTCTGTACATTAAAGCCTGGTTGCTCAAAGGGGGTCCAGACCATGGGCATGAGCACCTGGGAGCTTGTTAGAAATGCAGACTCTCAGGTCCCCACCGCAGACTGACTGGATCAGAATCTGCATTGCAACATGACCCCCAGGACATGTGTGTGCACACTGAAGCATGAGGAGCAGGGTCTCAGGCTCTCTGATCCCTGGAAAAGGCAGCCATGAGGAAGTGGAGAAAGCCTGGATTGGGCCTCGAATCCCTGTGTCTCACTAGCTCGTCGCCACAGAACTTTTTGTCAGTCTGTGATGGGGTTTTGTACCTACAAAGTGGAGGGCTAATGCTTGACCCACACACATCAAATACCATATGGGAATGAGTTTCTCCAACTTAACTTGTTAACAATTAGGTGCCCAGGTAACACAGATGTTCCCTGCAGCGTTGTTTCTGATAGCAGCAAAACTGGACACAACCTACATGTCATTCAGGAGGAGATTGCTGCAAGAACTGGGATACTCCCAAACCATATGGGATGGCACGATGAAGAGGGACAAACAGGGCCGGCCGAGTGGCGCGGTGGTTGAGCGCTGGCTTGGGAGGCCGGCGGCCCCGGTTCAGGTCCCACATGTGAGGGCCAGTGACACTGCCCTCAAAAAAAAAAAAAAAAAAAAAAAAAAGAGGGACGAAAAAGAATTGTGTGTTCATGGTCTATTGCTAAGTGAATAAAGCAGCGTTACATAACAATATGTGTCATGTGATACCAGTCATGTAAACAAACAAAAAAAACCAAACCTCACATATATGTTTATGTATGGATTGTAAAGTCTAGAAGATTATAATCCAAACTGCTAATAGTAGATAACTGGGAGGCAGAGAGAACTGAGTTGGGAGCAGAGAAGAGCCTTTAGCCTTCTCAATATTGTTTCAATTATTAAAACTGATGAGGAAAAAAAATAACATGCTGGATAAATCTGAGGTACTATTATCATCATTACTGACAAGATGTAAGTAATAGCACTAATGACTTTATCCAAGAGAGAGAACACATCTCAAAAGTTGTGCATCCCTCTTTGGCATGACTCACTTCCACAGGACCAAGACACTGGGACCCCCGGGACACTGGGGGGCTTCAGGGGGTTCTCAAACTCAGTTCCTGGAATCGGGTGTGTAGTTGCTGGAGTGAAATAACTCACGAAGGGTAGAATGTTTTCAAATGTAAGTGTCCTCCTCCTGTACATTTGTGTCTACTAAAATACCACTGGCCTACAGCACAGTAGAGGTTAAAATGACATCCGATTTAGAACAGAATTATAGTATCATGCTCATTTTGAAATGAATATATCTATATCTCCCTGGGTTCCACAAAATCCTGACTCCCACATCTGTAGACAGCAGTTGGGGGAGGACTGTGAGGGTGTGAGGGGGACACCAGGCAAGAGCTGCTGAGGGGTCAGAGGGCACGACAAGAGAGCACCATGCCCAGGCAGCTGGGAAGCAGCCCCAGGAAAGGAAGGGCACCCTGGGAGACCCCTGCCTCTGCCCAGCGATGCCCAGGAAAGTAAGTCTATGTGACTCATCAAAGGAAGGAAGGTAGGTGTCCAAGGACTTCTGGAATCATAGCACCAATGCCACCCACTCACTCCTGCATGAAAGACTAAGACTGGTGGGAGCAGAGGAGCCCAGGAGGAGGCTAGGTGGAGAGGGTCCTTGGGGGAACTCACCCCTCACCCAGGACCTCTGTGGTCCACAATGCGAAGACAAATATAAAGAGGCAAGGGCTCAAAACCCCAGAAGTGCTTCCAAATATGCTGCCTGGTGAGGCAGGAATTGGGCATGGAGTACAGAGAGGATTGGGAGGTCAAGACTGGGAGGGCAAGGGAGTCAGGTGCAGAGTGAGCACCTACAAGCATGAGCATAAACATGAAGACTGGAGTGTTTACCAACTGCTTGGCACATAATAGGTGCTTAATAAACAGCTGTATGTCCTCCTTAGCCCCGCTGCTCCAGGGCATCTGCCTTCCTACCACTTGCCAGTGCTTGAGGAGCCAACTCAAATCCAAGGATGGATGAGTCCTGATCTCCCCTTGAGAAAGGAATGCTCTCTACCCAAAAGGAAGAGGCCAGCTGAGGCCTGGGGAAACCATCCTGCCAGGGCCCACTTCCAAGTCATTTCCACATGTTCCATCTCATGTAGGGTTGCCAGGTAAAATACAGATGAAATATTACATGGGACACACTTATAATTACTCATGGTTTATTTGAAATTCAAATTTAACTAGGCCTCTTGTTTGGTTTTATGTTGTTTTGTTTGTTTGCTTGCTTGCTAAATCTGGCTATTCTAATCCCAGAACAATCTTTGATGAGGAGGCAGCAAAGATGTCATTAATCTTACACTGCAAAGAGGAAAGTGAGGTCCAAGATTTTCTACTGTGCTCACATTCCCAGAGCTGGTGAGCAGTGGCACCAGGACAAGGCCTCGGGTCCTCAGATCCCCAGCCTGTCCTTTCCCCCATATCAATAGCTCCCCAGCAGCAAAACCACCCAAGGAGCTTATTAAAAATAAAAATGACTGAAGAGAAAGGTGTGTGAGGATGCACCCAAACCAATGGATCCCTGGAGAGGGGAACCAGAAAACTGTGTGTTTTGTTTCACATACCTTCATATCGCTTGACTGGTTCCCCTTGGGTGTGCATTGCTTCTGTGATTTTAAAACTAAGAAAATAAGTGAGCAAATGCTCCATAATGGAAGGAGGCAGGTGATGCGTGCATCAAGGGAATGAGCTGAGCTAAGTATTAAAAAGTCACTCTAGAGCATTCTTACACAGCCAGGAACCCAGCTCAAGGAAGTATGAAAATCAGACATGCAGACACAGATTCCCTTATGAGCAGCCTGTACAAATCATGCTTTCAAAAAATATTGAATGTCATGGGGAAATATTCGTGATGCTCAAAAGGAAAAGGACACCAAAGTGAGTGTGTGGTACCGATCCAGATTTAAATATGTATGTACAATAACAAAGACTGGAAGGAGGTTTGCAGAAATGTTCAACGTGACCGTTGGAGGGGAGGAACAATATGGTTGACATTTTAATTTTCCAAACGTTCTAAATGAACACACATACAAGACTTTTTTGAAATAAAGATGCTTGAGTCCCACCTCAGACAGACTCAACTAGAATCTCTAAAGGCTGTGAATCCCAGAAATCTGTGTTGGTAAAGTGTTTGGGTCTTCTCCGTGCCTACACCTTACTAGTGCTCTAACTCACCACTAAGAACCAAAGGTCTTGCTCCTGCCTCTACAGGACTCTGCCCACCTGACTTATTCTGCCCCTCCAGGTGGTTCTAGGGAAGGAATGGCTGGGAAGGGCAAGAAAGGGCACCTCCCAGGCAAATGCTCCCGGGCATGTGACTTCCTCTGACTTGGAAGAAAACAGAGCTCTGTGGCTCTATGGAAATCACTTTTAAAATGAAATGGAAAGCAAGGCCTTGGAGACAGCCAGCCCCATAGCACATCCCTAAAGTCCCTCCCTCCCTTGGAAACACAGTTATAGCCAGACAGGTGGCACCACCCAGTGTAATTCAATCAGAGTTTTATCTATGTGCTGACAAAGTAAAAAAACCTTTCACACATCGCTTTGCCATGGGGCCACCATTTTGGATTTAGAGTCCAGGAGACCCTTGCATTTTTCCAAGAAGAAAAGCATTTGCACACCATCAAACCAAGTCAAGGACTAGGTGGTCTGTAATCACCTTAGCCAGAAGTCTAGTGGCACCTGGACAGGATAGGAGACAGGACAGGCCACTTTGGATGGCTGAGAGCAGGTTGAACCCAGAGATCTCTCCATCCTTTGGTGTCTCTTTCCCCTCCGCCTCCCCCAAAGTGCCCAGAAACCCCTCCTACAAGTTCCACCACACAAGGGCCTCCCTCAAGATGTGTTTAGCCAAAATTCCCTCTCTCTTATTCAGTCTTTTCACCCAAACTTCTAACCCCTCAATGGGCAGGGCTTGACTACATATTAAGCAGAAAGAAAAGTGATCAAATTCATTCACTTGAAGGTGTGGTAAATCCATGAACTGACCTCTATGAGCCACAGGAAATGGGGAAGCCATGAAGAATATTCTGACTCCCGATTCCCAGTGGGCTGTGGGACTCCCGTGTCCTCTTGAGAGGCTAGGAAGAGAACAGTTTCTTCTGGAAAACTTCCACCATCCAGAAAGGAGGTTTCTTGCTGGGCTGCCTCAGGGACCATCGGCAGGCCCGGAGCCCTAAGGAAAGGCTCATGGGGCAATTACATCAGCACAGGACGCCTTTGTTTTGAGCTGAGGCTGGTTTTCCCACAAGCGACTGAAATAAATTAGAACGTTTTCAACGAGGGCGGTTGAAAGCGGCACTCTTGGAAAAATCTCAGCAGCTGCTCTTTATTGGATTATAACTAGGAGCAAAACACCCCAAACCACACAATCGCCTGCAAAGGGGGGAAAATCAAATCAAATACAACATTGTTGTAGGCTCTGGAAAATGTTTCCCCAGGAAAACCAGCCTGGGAACCTGGTCAATGTCCTCTAGCTCGGCTGCCCAGAGACAGAACTGCTCCTCGGGGGTCAGAAACAGTTTGTCTACACTCAGGCAGCCAGAGACACCAACAGACAGCCACACACAGGCAGGCTGGAGACGGGACAGGCACCCCAGTGCAGACTGCCGCCACAGGGGTGCACGGAGGCCCCAGGACAAGGTCCTATCTGCAGGGGCGGCCCAACCCAAGACCAAGACACACTCTGGGACCTCATTGCCTAGAGGGCCTTAAACATAGACGAAACCACCCTGCAAGTCCCACTGTGCCCTGGAAGCCAGAGATCGCATGCTTTCCCCCAGGAAGACCATGGAGGCATTAAATCCATTGTCAGTATCCAGTTCAGTAGATGGCTTGAGATAAAAAGATGGAGACCAGGAACCTGGCTTATCCTGCCACCACCTAGCTCTCTGTATGCTAAAGCAAGCCATTTGCTTTTCTCTGAGCCTCCATTCTCTTGTCCATAAAATGGGTATTATCTTACTTGTCCTCCCTCTTTCCAGGTGGTGGTGGTGTATTCATAAGGTTCAAATGAGAAACAAAAGAGAATAGAAATAAATGAGAGCAGTGGGGATGGGGAAGGATCGGGAAGGGGCAGAGGGAACTCTCTGGGCTGATCTAAGTTCCTCCAGTATATGCATTTGTCAAAATTCATCAAGCTATACATTTAAGACCTGTGCATTCCACTATATATAAATTATACCCCCATTTTTAAAAACGAGAAGTCGAGTTAAAAGTGCTGAACAAATAAAAGCTAACTCCTGCCATAAAGGACGCTCTAGCAGCCTGCTGTGAATAGGACGCTCAAGCAAATAAAGTCTCACTTCGCCCTCAGATAGGAGATTATTTTGAAGTTCAGGTTCAATAGTTTCAGCAAACACATATGTTTGTGTCTAGTTCAAACTGGCTTGGTAGGTATTTAAGAAAAAAACATTAGTTCAATTCAGAGTTCAGTTGAAAAATAATAATATTTGGATTCGGTTTTGGGTTCAGTGAATCGGGGCAGTGTTTTCCAATCTGGAGGTCACGGTTCGGTTCAGTTCAAGTTCTTGTTAGAACAGCCCAGCATGGGACTTAGCCCCTGGGACACAGATAGCCTGACCCACCAGCCATTGTCTGCACACTTTCAGCCCTTCCAGATCAGCATTGGTCAAGGCAGCCCTTTCCAACCTCTTTCCTGAGCCTTCCAGAAAGAGAGGCCAGCACTAGGTCCACACTCCAGCATACATGCATGCATGGGTAAGAGGCAGGAGCTGGTCCCTGAGACGCTGCCACCCACCAGGAGGAAAAGAAAATAATCATGAAATCGGCAGCTTATGCTCTAGTCACCGGGTGGACGGGAGCTGCTGTGCCCTTTTGCAGGTGGCAAAATGCAGGGGGAGGGTGTTTGGTTTACCTAATATTCTATTCAGGGGTACAGACTGTGCCCACACAGCTAGTATCTACACAAGCAGGGCAGGTATGAGAAGTCCTTCCAGACCACTCCCAGCACAGAGCTGGCTCCTGCCAAGCCTCCAACCCATCCCATGTCCCCTGTTAGTTCCAGCAGGTACGTAAGTAGTATCACAAATTCCTTCTTCAGACTTGGCATCTTTGCTTGAGAGTAAGGCTCCCAACTTCTATTTCCAAGACTCCCAGCAGGAGTAACATGATGAGCAAAGACAGAGCTCAAAACTATTGATGGCAGTTTCTGGGAATAGCATTTATGTGTTACGGGAGTAACGATCAGGGGAGCCTACAAAAAGAGATACCTACCCACCTGCCCTCCCATGCTGTCCTGTTCTCTCCAGCCTGGTTCATCCTGTCCTGGCCTCAACCACAGGCTTCTCTTTACCTTCTGGCCCCTGCCCACCTCATCCCCCATTGTGCCCACCTTACACCCTACTCTCCAGGCAGCCTGGAGGTTTTGCGCCTCTGTGTGTTTGTACATGTTATTCCATTGCCCAGGAGGCCCTTCGTCCTCATTGTCTTCCTGAATAACTTCTGCTGGGTGCTTGCAGGCAGAGTTGACTGCTCTGTGCACAGAGGGGGACAGGTAGGAAGAGCACCGCCCAGGATTCAGACATCTCCAGCTTCACTCCTGCACCCATTCACACCTGGCACTCTCCTCCTTCCTGATGGAGGCTCTCCCAGGGGTCTCCTCAGTCCCTGACACACACAAGCTTCTGTTGGCCCCACTGCCATGTGGTTGTGCAGTCTGTGCACTGCGCAAAGCCCTCCAGCTGAGGGCGCTAGTGGTGACTGACCGCCACTTGCAACCTGTGCTGCTGAGAGTTGTGTGCATCCAGAGGGGGCGCTTTTCCTTAATTCTCACCTTCACAGATTGGCAGATCCCAGGCGTGAACAGGTGACACCTTGCGCAGCTGTCCTGATAAGCTTGTCCCTCGTCCTGGTTGCAGTGACTTGCTGGGCTGGCTGCTCTTGCAGGCAGAATGGGATTGCTGGCCCTGAGCTCTGCAACATTAGTCCCAGCACGGCGCCCAGCCTGAGCTGACAAGAATTTAGTCTTACCAAAAGGACTGAGGACTGTGTGAATCATTTCACTTGGGTTTTCATGCTCAGCTTGAGTGTTTTTCCAGCTTCCCTGTCAGAACTTGACACCATTTCATGACAAGCTGGGCAAGTAGCTCATTGTGTCCCTACCTGTCCCTCAAAGGAGATCACAGTGAACTCCCTTCAGAATCTGCTTCCTCCTGCCCACCCCAACCCTGCCCAGCTCAGCCAGGCAAACCCCTTTGCTGTGCTCCCACACTCAGGTCCAGAGCTCAAAGGTTTGGGGCTTTTGTTCTTGCATTAAAAGACATTTTAGGTCAATGTCAGGGCAACATAGGAGGTAGATGAATTCAGTTGGGCTTTCTGGTGCGGTCTGCCCCCTCCAACTGGTGTTATGTGGTGTTATTCCCCTCCAAGCCCTGTCAGGCCCAAACGTACCCCTTGGCCTGGCCCAGTGTGCACCTTTCTGCAGCCTGTGCTCTGACTGCTGATCCACACAAGGACTCACGTTCCCCCCAGTTTCCAACACGCTGCTTCCTTCAGCACTCCAAGCCCTTGAGGAGCTCCAGAGCTGCTACTCCAGCTCAGGCAACCACGGTGGCACATGTAGTAATTATCTATGCCCAAGACCACAGCTGCCTACCATTTGGGCCTCACAGATTTGCCTGTGAAAGCCACTTCTCAGCTCCCAACTTCAGAAGCATCCAGGAGACAGTGGAGTGCAGCAGAAAGAACACAAATGGGCTTGTATTCAAATGCCAGCTCTTCCTGCCCCATCCTGAGGCCTTGGACAGCTTTGTTTAGCCTCTCTGACCCTCCTTTTCTTCTGTACAATGGGGATGCTAATATTACCACCAATGTGGATAACATGAGATAATGCCTGAAAAGTGGCAGGTACCCACTTAGGATGATCAAGTTGTTTCAGGCTGCCCTGGGATTTCGGGGGTTTAGCACCAAAGTCTTGCATCCTAGGAGCCCCGCAAGTGCTGGGCAAATGAGACAACCGGTCACCCTATAACCCTAAGAAGGTGAGCTGCTTTCTTTTCTCCTACTATTCCCAGGAATAACTGAAAACCTGGAACAAGAGCCCCCATACAGCCCCTGGAGGAAAGAAAAACAGGCTGGAAAGAAGATACACTTTTAGCTTGCCCAGACCCAA
This sequence comes from Aselliscus stoliczkanus, assembly GCA_033961575.1. Taxonomy (NCBI): domain Eukaryota; kingdom Metazoa; phylum Chordata; class Mammalia; order Chiroptera; family Hipposideridae; genus Aselliscus; species Aselliscus stoliczkanus. The sequence goes on along the minus strand of CM066733.1, from coordinate 62,815,367 downwards.
GCTGGGCCCCCTTTTTGTTACTCCTGAGAATTCCCCTTCAAGTTGTCCCACCCCCTGCTGGATTGTAAATCCGTAAGAGCTGTGTCCCTCACGCCCTTTCATCCATGCACCCCAACAACTGCCAGGGCAGAGCTTGGCAGGCAGTGGGTGCCTGGGAGACCTAACTGCTGAGTGATACATGCCCTGGGCAGACCAGGGAGGGAAGGTGCAGCCCAGCAATCCTGCATGACGTCCTCTTCGGACTGCACTTTCCCAGCCACTTGGGGGGAAAACGAAGGGGGGTTCACTCTTTTTCTTAGGCAGAAGGCGGGGGGGGGGGAGGGAGGGGAGGTGGAACACAGGTTTCTAACTCAGTCATTTTGAAGGCAAACCCTATGAGGTGGGCACAGGGCAGTTTGATAGGCGCGCCAGTCTGTCTGCTGAGGCAGCAGCGACACCTGCTGGCCGTGGTCGCGGGGCTACGGGCTCCATCGGCGCCGACGCGAGCGCGCTCGGGATTTCCCACTGTTTGCTGGCCCCCTGAGCTTCCCCTGGACCCGTGCTGGCCGCAGAGGGGAGTCCCGGCCCGCCTGACCCTTCGGCCCTGAGGCAGGAGCGGGGTCCCTCGGCCGCTGGAGCGAGAGAGGCCCGGTCGGGCAGCTGGGCTGCTGAGCCGAGGCCTCTGCGTCCCTGGGAAGGAAAGGATGAGTGGCCGCACGTCTGTCCTCTCGGAGCGTGGCCTCCCACAGCCATGAAGAAGGAGGGTGGGAGCGGGCCTGAACCGAGCTGAGGGGTCGCCGCAGTGGGCAGCACCGCGGCCTTGTAGCCGCAATCACCCTCTCTCTCCGATTCACCCACTTCCTCGTCAGAGCTCCCCAAGTGCCCCAAGAACACATCATTTCTCCCATGACTTCGTAATTGCTCTTAAGAATCACCACTTTCTCTGAAATTTCATTTTCCCTTTCAGTTCTAGCACTAATAGCTGGTTTTTCTCTTCAGGGCTTCCTCCAGACTCAATATTTTGGCAATTCATGAGCATGATAGGGAGGTGCCGCCGAGGGTGCAACCACGGAAGCCGTGTTGAGGTGAGGACACCCCGCCATCAGCTGCCACCCTGGTGGCTAACTCCCCACTGCCCACTCCAGCCTCACAGCAGCAACCATTCAAAGATGAGGCCGCAGCAAAATCACAGGCCATCACATGCCTCCAGTGCCAATCATCTACACAGTATGCTATTCCCACTCGACATATGGGGAAACTGAGGCTGGGAGAAGTGCAGTGCCTTGCCACTGCTGTATGCCATGCGTCAGGCTCCTGGAAGAAGTCATAAACATGTTTGGAAATACCCTGATATCAAAGAGAAAAAACTGAACACAAAGTTAAATCCATAGGGGGACTGATAACATAAATAATGGATATCCACTCAATGGAATACTATGAAAAACCATAGGAGATATATATACACAGATAGATAGATAGATAGATAGATAGATAGATAGATAGATAGATAGATAGATATCTTATACTTTCTACATACATATACATATATATGTACAGATTACAAAAATACGTGCTTGTTATTAGTCAAGGTCCTGCATAACCTGAGGTGAGTGATTTGAGGAGAGTTTAATGAAAGGGTTTCTTTATAGGGTTTAAGGAAATCAAGGGATGATGAAGCACCCAAGGGCCTGTAACCATCCCAAAGGCAGAAGAGTAAAGGGGGGAGGCAGTTCTGGAATCCAAAGAGGGGAAGCCTCCTGACAAGAGGCCTGACCAGAAGCAGAAGCAGAGAGGGAGCTAGCCAGGGACTAAATATTCTGACCCCTGCAGGGGCAGAGTAGGGTGGAGGAGTATAGAGACAGGACCTGGAGAAGTGCCCACAGAAGAGACCCAAGCAGGTTGTATATATATGAAAATGTGCAAAAGGCTACATACCAACATGCTAAAGTGTTGAGTGGTAATCATGGGGGGAGGGGAAGGCGAGGAATTGCAGGGAGGAGGAGGAATTGCAGGGAGGGGGAGGAATTGCAGGGAGGAGGAGGAATTGCAGGGAGGGGGAGGAATTGCAGGGACAGGGAGGAATTGCAGGGAGGAGGAGGAATTGCAGGGAGGGGGAAGAATTGCAGGGAGGGGGAGGAATGACACTTTGACCTTTTCCTTTCTATGCCCCTATATTTGAGTTTATAACAAGTACCATATAGGAAATCACCAATAATAATTAAATATTCCATTTTGGGAATAGCATATAGATTCTGTGAGCTCTGATGAAAAGAGCCCTGTGGGTTGAGGGTCACCTCCTTCAAGAGATCCTGCCTATCTTTCCACTCCAACCACCCTCATCCTTCCCTGCCCGAGCTCCAGAATGAAGGATGTCGCTCACGTTGGGTTGTTCTAGACTGTTCCACATAAACAAGGCATGTTTATCCACAGCTAGACAAGGAGCCACCTCAATGTCCTTGCCAACAGCACCAGTGCTGGGCACAAAGGAGGTGTCCAGTAAATACACGGTCATGATAGACTGAGCTCCATGTCTCCCCAGCGGGTGACCTGTGCTGCGAGTTACTAACGTCATGTCCTCATCTCTCAGGCACAGATTGGTGGAGGCCTTGCTCACCTCCCAGGGCTGCCGTGAATTGGAAACATTCTGCAATGGCAGAAGCACGTGCAAACCCAACGTGTCAGGAGTAACACGCTGGCATTCATGCACCTTTGCAAATGCTTTTCTTTTCATTATTCAAAAAAAAAGAAAAGAAAAGAAAAAATGCTTGAGAAGAGTGATCACTTCTCTTCATTTCCTGCTCTCTTCCCAGAGCAGGGGCATGAGACATTATATTCAGGGTCGCAGATTCTGTTTCTGTCTGGGGGAGGCAGGCCTCGGGGGAATGGGCCCCCTGTAGGAATTTATACCGGCTGGGAAATATAATCCAGTGTTTTCCAGCCATCATTTAGCAAAAAGTTGTCATCGGAGCGGTTTCCTCCCGCCCAACACTGCCTCCCACCTTATGCCTCCCAGCCCCCGAAGGACTGACTTGGTGACTCTCTTCATAGTTATGAACAAGCAAATCTGCGAAAACTTAGGAGGCCTCGGCTGAACCGAAACGTTTTTCAAAGAAACACTTTCCAGCCCAAGAAAGGTAATATCCTGGAGGGCTGCCCGCCTTCCTGCAATTAACTAGAATACCACCCAACAGAGCTTTGGTTGGCTACCATTTCCCATGGAAATACCTCAAATGCTTTTCCTCCTGGTGGTTCAGCAACTAGAGACATGGAAACAGACAGCAGCCCTAAAATGGGACCTTTGTCTCTTTCCTGTTCAAGCCGCAGAAGGGCAACCGGGACCAGCAAACCCTTCCTCGCCACCCACTGAAGCCCAGGCTCTGTGGGCAAGGAGAGAGGGGCCAGGCTCCAGGGTGGGCTCTGGAGATGAGGGGAGGGAGGGAGGAGAAGGAAGGGAGAAGGCACTGTCTTAAGGGAGGTCTGGGAATTGAGACTCTACTCAATATGCTATCAAATGCAGCCCCAGCAGAGAACCACCAGCTCTGTGATCTTGACCAAGTAACTGCACCTTAAGCCGCCCTCCACTTCTCTATCTGTTAAGTGGGGAAGTAAAATCTTCCAATGTTGTTGTGGAGATCAAATGAGGTGATGTTACGCAAGCTCCAGACACACAGTAGGTGCTCAATACACCCTAGTTTTTATTGCATTCTTTGGATTGGAGCATTGCCTTCTCCTTCTGTCCCGCTGTCACCTTTTAAAATATAAATGCTCCAGGAAGGGATAACCTTGGAGGGTTTCCAGGAAGGGGAAAGGAGGTGGTGGTGCCACGTGGAGGGGAACAAAGAACTTCAGAAAAAACAAGGTGCTAAGTGGCCCATTTATCAAACCAGGGCCAATAGCAGAGAGGTCCCCCAGGCAAATTTTGGGGCACCTGAGCTCCCCAGATACCTAGAAAATATCCCCTCTGATGCAAGGGCTGCAAGAGCCAGCTCCTGTCCCTTAGCCCATGCTATCATAGTTTCACGACTAACAGGGCCCAGAAAGGGAACTGATGTGCAGGGCATGTCCCTCCAGCTTCCGGTCTGCCCTGCACTCACCTCCAGGACCTAACGAATTCACATTGCCTCCCTCCCAGACCCTCACCTCTATTGGCCTGCAGCCACCTAAGTCTGGGTTATTGGCACCAGGCCCCTAATTCCCACGAGGCAGGCCCTTGTCCCCCAGTGCAGTCTGACTAGCCCAGGGAGAAGCTCCCACCCCAAGTGATCTGTCCAACTGCAGTGCCCTTAAACCATTAGCTATTTATTTCTCTCAGCAAGGAATGTACAATTTTGAAAACATTCAAACCATGGAGAAGATGAGAAGTAAAAGGGAAAAAGGGAGTTTTACTGTTGTTTTACAGGGAACAAGGAGACATAGGGAAAAATAATTTTATTGTATGATTCTAACTTGCACTTTGCTCAATAAATCATGTCATTCAGTATTATCTCTGATCCTTTTTGGAGTAAGACAAGGTATGAACTAGTTATTTAAAATCAAGTTGTGCATTAAATTTAAATGTGTAATTTGGTCAGAAAATAATAACAAATTTACTCATGGAATTTCATTTTTTTACTTTTTTGTATGCAGAAAACATGGCTATAAGCTCTTAGTCCTTTATAAATCTAGCACCTTGTCTTTTGTCAGTTTCTGAAAAGCAGTTTTAAAGTCATAGTAAAAGAAGAAAATTTTGCTATTACAGAGCAAACCTTTGGATAGTCATGTCCTTCAGACATCTTCAAGGAAGGAACAATTCTGAGCCCCAAAGTAAAAATCGAAGAGCTGAGGGCTAGAACAAAAAGGAAAAATATGGGCCGGCCGAGTGGCTCAGTTGGTTAAGAGCTCACTCAAGAGTGCGAGCTGAGCTCTGAGCAACAGCAGTTTGATGCCCAGCCCGAGCTGAGCTGTCGCTGAGCTGCCAACAGGTGGCAGGATGGCTCAGCTAAAATAAATAAATAAATAAATAAATAAATAAATAAATAAATAAATAATACAAGATCCAAGATGGCAGAGTAGATAAACTCATGCCTGCATTCTTCCATGGACACATTAAAATTACAACTAAATTATAGAACAATCAATCTGGAGAACCATCTGAAGTCCACTGAACAGAAATCCTGTAACTAAAAATATAAAGAAGAAGCCACATCGAGACTGGTAGAAGGGGCAGAGATGCAGAATGGGCCCCACACCTGTATGTGGCAGTTGAGAATCAGGAGGGATTTTCAGCTGCCTTGGTTCCCCACTGGAGAAGTGAGGGACCCCAGCCCCCCACACCAGGCTCCCCAACCCAGAATACTGGTGCCGATAAAAGATGCCCCCACAATATCTGGTTGTGAAAAACAGTGGGGATTCCAACCATTCGGGTGGGACAGAAGGCTGTGAGAAACCCAGAAGTCCTCTTAAACAGCCCACACACAGACTCACTCACAGGCACTCATCTTGGGCTCCAGCAGACGGACAGTGACTCAGGGAGGTCTCAGAAACATATGGGGGTTGGGGGGACTGAGGAGTGTGGCTTCAGTGGGGAGGACTGGAGGGTAGACGGCATTTTTCCATTGAAAGGCCCTCCTTCTGTGTAGCCAGCAGGCAGGCACCGTCTTTCCTATGTTGAGCCCGCCCCCTCCAGTCAAATATGAATCTGATTGGCCTAGTGAGGTGCTCTGCCCTGCTGACTCACTGGGGACACCAACCCACCCAACTCATGCACCACTGGAGGAACTTTCTCTTCAAGCATCCAGCCCCACCCACATTGCTCTCTTTCCTAGAAAACTATTTTTGGCAGGCCCCAGGTGGGTGGCGACTGCCCTCAGTGAGCTCTTAGACTTTTGCTGCATCGCTCCAGGCTCAGCACTGGCACCAAACTATAATTTACATTAATCTGGTGACCACAGTTCTTCCCACTCTAGTGACTCCCTGAGACCCTGCCTCACCTAATTCGCAACCCACAGGAGGCTTTATCAGTGGCTGAACCTTAAGGGATCAAGCAGGTGGCAGCAGGCCTTGGGGTGTCCTGGCTTTTTGCAGAGCTACCCCAGACCCAGTACTGGTAGCGGCCATCCTCAGTTCACAGCATGGCCTCTCCCAACACCTCCAGGTTCAGCACAGGCAGCAAACAACTACAGATCGCTTTGTAGCTTCTACCAGGTAGCCCCCAGCCAGTCACAGGCAGTGGCAGACCTGAGCCTGCACTGGAGCCCCTCCCAAGGGGCCCCAAAAGCAACATACATAAAGGTTGGCTTCAGACCACAGCAGACCACAACCCAACTAGCCCCACAAGCAGCAAACACAAAGGGCAATCTCAACAGGCACCAGAGCCCACTGGGGCGAATCCCACTCTGTAGGATAAGTTTCCCACACAGTAGCCAATAAGCTGTGGACGTTGCCAAACCCCACAGCCAGTCAGCCAGTCAGCCAGTCAATCCCACCTACTGACATGCCAAAAGTAATCAAGGCTCAACTATAAGCGGAGGATACACACAACCCACACAAGGGACACTGCTGGAGCACCGGGCTCAGGTGTTCAGGGAGATGGTGCCACTGGCCCCAACAGGACATCTACTACATAAAGCCACCCGGTCAAGACTGGGAGACATAGCAGATCTAATACATATAAACAAACACAGAGAGGTGGCCAAAATGAGAAAACAAAGAAATGCATCCCAAACGAAAGAACAGGAAAAAAATCCAGAAAAAGAACTAAACAAAATAGAGGCAAGCAACCTACCAGAGACAGAGTCCAAAACAATGGTTATAAACATACTCAAGGAACTTAGGGGAACTTCAACAAACAGATAACAAGCATAAAAAAGACATAGTAATCATTAAAAAAAAAACAGTCAGAAGGGAAGAATACAATAACTGCAATGAAGAATGAACTAGAAGGAATCACTAGGAGACTAGATGAAACAGAGGACTGAATCAATGATTTGGAAAACAAGGTAGCAGAAAATACCCAATCAGAACAGCAAACAGAAAAAAGAACCCCAAAAAATGAGGATAGTTTAAGAGACTTCTGGGACAACATTAAGCATTACAACATTCACATCATAGGGGTATCATATGGAGAGCAGAGAAAGCAAGAGATTGAGAACCTATTTGAAGAAATAAGGACAGAAAACTTTCCTAGCCTGGTGAAAGAAATAGACATACAAGTTCAAAAAGCACAGAGAATCCCAAACAGGATGAACCCAAACAGGCCCACACCATTTATAATTAAAATGGCAAAGATTAAAGACAAAGAGAGAATCCTAGAAGCAGCAAGAGAAAGGCAACTACTAACTTATATAGGAGCTCCCATAAGACTGTCAGTTGATTTCTCAACAGAAACTTTGCAGGCCAGAAGGGATTAGCACAAAATAAGGACCTACAACCAAGACTACTCTACCCAGCAAGGCTAGCATTTAAAATCAAAGGACAGATCAAGAGCTTCCTAGACAAGTCAAAGCTAAAGGAGTTCATTACCACCAAACCAGTATTACAAGAAATGTTAGAGGGACTTCTTTAAAACAAAAAACAAAAAATCAAAATTATGAATAATAAAATGGCAATAGCTACATATCTATCAACTATTGCTTTCAGTGTAAATGGATTAAATGCTCCAATCAAAAGACATAGGAGGGATGAATGGATAAGAAAGTAAAACCCTCACATATGCTGCCTACAAGAGACTCACTTCAGATTGAAAGGCACACACAGACAGAAAGTAAAGGGATGGAAAAAGATATTTCATGAAAATGGAAACAAACAAACAACAACAGAAAAAAAAGCTGGGATAGCAATACTTATACCACACAAAATACATATTAAAATAAAGGCTATAAGAAGAGACAATTAAGGACCCAGTAATCCCACTTCTGAGTATTTGTTTATCCAAAGAAACCCAAAATGCTACTTCGAGGGGACATGTGCATCCATATATTTATTGCAGCATTGTTTACAATGGCCAAGATGTGGAGGCCGCCTGGATATCCATCAATGGAAGAATGGATAAAGACTGGGTGGTACATATATACAGTGGAATATTGCTTAGCCATGGAATGGAATGGGTTCTTGCCATCTGTGGCAGCGTGGGTGGACCTGGAGGGTGTTGTGCTGAGTGGAGTATGTCAGACAGAGAAAAACAGATGCAATGTGATTTTGCTTATATATGGGATCTAAAGAACAAACTAAACAAACAAAACAGAAACAAACTCATAGATACAGAGACGGTTGCCAGCTGGGAGAGGGATTGGGGGTGAATGAAAAAGGGAAAGGTGGCTTGGGAAGCCAGCGGCCCCGGTTCAGGTCCCACATATGAGGGCCAGTGACACTGCCCTCAAAAAAAAAAAAAAAAAAAGGAAAAGGAATTAAGAAGTACAAATTGGTTGTTACAAAGTAGTCATGGGGATGTAGGGTATAGCATAAGGAATATAGTCAATAATATTGTAATAGCTATGTATGGATACTAGATTTGTTAGATATTAGATTTGTTGGGGTGATAAATGGGAGAGGGTTGGGGTACAGGGTGAAAAAGGTGAAGGGATTAAGAAGCACAAATTGTAACAGCTATATACAATGTCAGAGGGGTAGTAGATTAGGGGAGGGAAGTTGTCATTTTGTGAAAAGTATAAATGTCTATTACATTGTTCTGCACACCTGAAACTAATAAAAATATAATAATAATAATAATAATAAAGAAGTACAAGTTGGTAGTTACAAAATAGTCATGGGGATGTAAAGTATAGCGAATATAGTCGATGATATGGTAATAACTATGTATAGTCCTAGGTGGGTACTAGAATAGTAAGGGGGATAGCTTCTTCAATTATATAAATGTATAACCACTATGCTGTACACCTGAAATTAATGTAGAATAATATTGAACGTCAACGGTAAAAGGGGGGGAGGGGAAGGGGAATAAGAGGTCCAAATTTCCAGGTGTAAATCAAGTAAGTCATGGAGATGTAATGTACAGCATGGGGAATATAGTCAATAATAGTGTGATAGCATGGTACGTGTCAAATGGTCGCTGGACTTATCATGGTGACCACTTATTTAGGTATATAAATGTTGAATAACTATGTTGCCCACCTGAAACTAATATAACATTGTATGTTAGCTACATATTTAATAAAAATACTTTTTAAAAAGGGGAAGAACACCACTGTCAATCACCTACCCTATTATACAAAAAGTCAAATGCAGACAATGGGGAGCAGAAAAGTGGCCATGAGGACAGTGGTAATGGGGGTGGGGGGCCCACAGGGCACAGAAATTGGAGTGCAGAATTCTGAAGATAAAATGTACCTAATTTGCAATTTTGCTAAAGAATGCATCTGGTGCCAAATGACACCTTAGTAGAGTTCTTTGTTTGTGCTGACTTTTTTTTAACGATATCACAATAGAATATTTCAAAACTGTTTTAGATGACCCAAGTTTTCTCTTTCTGGGAATTTTTTAACTCAATACAAAAGAGTATAAAAAATAATAACAAGCACTCATATTCATACCACCCTAAATTAAGAGTTGTTCATTTTAGGGGAACATATGCATAACTATGAGGTGTGAACTGCTATAATCATGCCTGTTCAGCTTTTATTATAGGTCCATGACGGAGCTGTATTTGGGTAGTGTCCAGATGTATTCGCTGGCAAAAAGTTAAAGTTCTTACACACTGGTTGGCCAATAGCCCTCGCCCTGGGCCCTTCCTGGGGCTCCTGCACCTGTCTGCAACCCAGCCCCTAAAAAGTTAGCACCTGGCACAGCCCGGGGTCCCCAGGACAGAGTTTACTGCACTACCACCCCTTTGAAGCTCCTGAGTGCAAGATTCCATCCCTGCATGCCTCCTTGGCAGTGGTGGTGGCATCCTGCATGGAAAAAGCCATCCCTCACCTCCACTCCCAAAGGCTCAAGCTGTAGCTGCCCACCGCCACCCCTCTGGAGTCGCCCTCACATGGCCACATGTAGGAACTGCAGTCTCTGCAGAACTGAGGACACTACAAGAGGCCAAACCTGTGGGCACCCATCTGACAGGAAGATGATACAGGATGGCCCAGATCTGTAGGGGCAGTTGGGGGCCAGAAGTCACCTCTGGTGTAGGTCCCTCTTTCCATAGTCCCTGTTGAATTTCACTTCTTTTTCATGGAACACATATGGAAACTCCTTAAGTACCTGCCCATCACTGGCATTAACAATCTTAATTTCATTAATGAAAATGAGAACAGGCACATAGTGCTTGCTCATCACCGGGACCATTTTAAATGTATTATACCTCACTAAGTACCATGAATATCATCATCATCCTCATTTTTATAGGTGAGGAATATGAGGACAGAGATATTTAAAATCTAACTAGCAGAGCCCAGGATTCAAAACAAGCTATCTATGGGGCGGCTGGTTAGCTCAGGTGGTTAGAGCGCAGTACTCATAACACCAAGGTTGCCGGTTCGATCCCCACATGGGCCACTGAGATGTACCTTCCACAAGTAAATTGAAACAACCACTTGACTTGGAGCTGATGGATCCTGAAAAACATACTGTTCCCCAATAAAGGGAAAAAAACAAAAAGCAACCTAGCAATGGAGCCCATGCATTTAGCCAGCGTGCTACACCACCTCTCATTTACCTGAAAGATTAGACTTGACCTAACTAAACATGACATTTCAAAGAACAATTTTCAACAATTTAGTTAATAATAGAGATGTGGAATATATGGAAAGCTGGGATGATTTTTTATAAGGCCTAGAATAGAAAATGTTTAATTTAACTGCTGTTAGTTTAGCAGAATCTAAGACGAGATCAACACCATTTAGAATATAGTTGACATTCAGACAGACTTATTAAGGTTACAAGTTACCTAATGACTAATTTAATAGGGAAATTGTCGGACGAGTTTGAGGCCATTTCCTGTGTCAAGTCATGGCTGAGACAACTGCATCATTCAATGAGAGTCAGCCACATCAAACAAAAGCTCATACCAACAATTCCTAAACATGAACAAATAATTTGGAAACTGTCAGACTTAGTGGATGAAAAATTTGTGCTGCATCTTAGAGAATAAAAGAAACTATTTTTAATTTTTTATGTATATATTGATTTGTAGTTTACATTATCATTCCAGTTAAACATTTGAGTACCAATGCCTGTCCCTCCCCAAAAGATAAGTGGGGCAGATTTTCATAAATGCTACTTTGTCAAGTGTATCATTCTGCATCCCATTGTTTCTCAGCCATTTCTTTCAAGTGCTGCCCAGCAAATCATTTTGAAACCCTCCCACATTTGACTTGTCCTTTCCCCTTCTCATGGACATTCAGGTTGTTTCCAACCATATTCACTTCTGGTGCACAAGTTGAGAAGTTTCTCTTGGGTATAAATACTGAAATAGAATCGTTGGACCACACAAAGCACACGTTTTCCACTTTCCTAGATTCTTAACAAGTTACTCTCTCCCACCGTCAGTGTATGAGATTACCATTTCTTTTATCATCATCAATATTTGATATTGATAGGCTTTATTTTTTTAAATCTGATGTTGTTTTAATTTTTAGTTCCCTGATTACTGGTATGGTTGGGCATCTTTCCATATGCGTATTAGTCATTGAAATTTCCTCTTCTGCCAACTGCCTGTTTATTTTTTATTATTATTATTAAGCCATTTGTCTTTTTCTTTAACTATTGAAAGAGTTCTTTATAAAGTCTGGTTAGCAATTATTTGTCTTCTATACACATTACAAATATGTTCCTTGTCTTTTCATTTTTATGTGAGATCTCTGGCAATCCTGAAAATGAAACCAAATCGATTGTTCTTTCCCTTTGAGGTTGGAAAACAGGGTGTGAATCTTTTTAAGAGCACCTTCCCTACCTGAGATCTTAAACATAGTTTCCTATTTTTTCTAATAGTTTCAGGACTTTTTTTTTTTTTAATGATTTTTATTGGGGAATTAGAGGAGGGGAACAGCGTTGAGGAATCGGGGAAAGGGAACAGACAAGTTGCTGTCCTTTTGTTCTTCAGTCTAGTTGTGGAGGACGTTGCTTCACTGGCCCATGTTGATATCATCATTGTGCTCTTCTTGGGTGAGGTAGATTGGTCGCCGGCGACTGGACGACCAGCTCTTGGCAGCTCACGCTGGCTGCCGGCCACTCACTGTAGCCTATGGCAGCCCATTGCAGCAGGGGCTGCAGCCCACACCGTCGCCAGCAACTCACAGCAGACCAGCTCTAGGTTGAGCTGTTGTTCACCATCTTAGCTGTAGAGGGCAGTGTCACTGGCCCTCATGTAGGATCCAAACTGGGGGCCCTGCTGCTCAAAGCTGGTGTCCCAAGCCAACTCTTAACCAATGCTCCACTCAGCCGACCCAGGACTTACTTTTGTTGTTGTTAACTTCTTATAGCATCTATAATGTATTTTTGTGTATGGCATGAGGTAGGGAGATAAGGCAAGGAGACACACAGAAGGGAATTTAGAAGGCAAGATGGCAGCCACAAAAAATAATATTGCAGGAAAAATTCTAATGACATGAAAATCTTTACTCTAAAAATTGACATTTTAAAAAATCCAATTACAAAGCTGCATGTACGTTATTATTATTGCATTTTTATTAAACAAATATGCATATTTTTGAAGGGTATATCCAGGTCATTCTTGGACTCCTCCTCTCTTCTGGTGGTCCTTTCTACCCGGCCCCCCGAACTCCCTCTTTCTAGTCTCTGGACTAGACTAGACTTTTCTAGTCTCTCAGAAGGAGAGAACTATTTCACTTTAGTCCATAATGGGATGCCCCAGGAGACATCCCAGTTTTCCCTGATTTCTCAGCTGTCACTAGCAGCGCTCTTCACTCAGCATCATATTTGATACCCAGAGTGAATCATATTTTAATACATCCAACTCTTTACATATTAAAAATCATTGATTGAGCTAAAATTTGCACTTATCAAATAAAAACATTACAACTCACCATTTATACTGTTTCACTGTTAAAATTTTGAATACAAGTAAAACTCCAAGTTGTCACATAGAGTAACAGAATTAAAGTAACTCAAGTTCTGTTTCTTCATCTTTAAATTCATTGTACTTTTATTGCTTATTTCTAATCTATTGTTTAAAGACAGGAGTACTTCACCAGGGATTGGAGACTTACATTGTTCATCAAGCATGAATGAGTTTGAATAGCTATGAACTTCTCCAAATGAACGAACGTACAGGAGTTCCCATGTGTCAGGGGCCAACTGTATAACTGGGTGTACTTCAAATTAACAGCCATGTAGAATATAAAATGTATTTATTAAAGGTAAATGAATTAAAACAAGCTAATTTTAAGCTTATGTGTCTATTTAAACAACAGTAACGATAGCAATTATTTAGGACTTAAACCAACAAAACACTTTTTTAAGAAAGAACATGTTATCACTGACATGGTCCAGAATTGCTGATTGCTGGTACATAGTGATCATGAAAAGCTGATTTTTACTTGGGTGTTTTTTGGTTTGGGAGGGTTTCTTGCTTTGAGGTTGTTTTGTTTTGTTTTTCATTATTTAGTCAATGTACCCCCTTGCTGGATTGCCCCTACCACTCATACCATTATCACTCTCAGAAGTATTCCAGTTTGTGATAAATTATATGGTCAGTAGTTTCTTTGCATCTTTGTCTTTGCTTCTATATGGAGTAGGGGAAGGAAAATAGCCTTTGGGTACAAGTGAGAGAGGAAAGAAGCATGGAGCTACACAGGGAACTGGCAGATGAACACTCTGAGGTATGATAATAACATTCTTACTGGGCTAATCTGTGGGACTCCCACCCTAGCCCTGCTTCTCTCCCCTGCAGTCACATGAAAAAAAATAAGCCTCTTTTACATGACTACCCTCCAAATAAACTCCCATTTTCAGGATGGTGCTGCTTGCCAGAGGAACCAACCATTTGACCAGAGGGTTGCAACTTTCAGCCCAAGCCCTCCACCTCCAGAGAGGGAAAAGGGGGTGAAGGTTGAGTGCAGTCACCAATGGCCAATGATTTAATCAGTCATGATGACATCACAGAACCTCCATAAAAACCCTAAACGACAGGGTTCAGAGAGCTTCTGAATTGTGCACGCATCCACGTGCCAGGAGGGTGGTGCACCCCAACTCCACGGGGGCAGAAGCTCCTGTGCTTGGGACCCTTCCATACCTCACTGTATATACCTCTTCAATCTCCTTGGCCACTCATTAGTATTCTATATATAATAGCCTTTATAATATAATAAACAGATAAAAGTAACTAACGTGCTTTCCTGAGTTCTCTGAGCCATTCGAACAAATGGTCAAGCCTGAGGAGAAAGTCATGGGAACCCCCAATTTATAGCCAGCCGCTCAGAAATGCAGGTGGCAAGCTGGGACGGGTCTGACGTGGGGGCGGTCCTGTTGGACTGAGCCTGAATCTGTGGGATCTGACACCACCTCCAGGTCAACAGTGTCAGGGCTGAACTGAATTGTAGGACACACTAGTGAGCGTCTAGAGAAATGGCTAGAGTGGGGAGACAAAAACCCATGCATTTGGCGCCAGAAGTGTTGTGAGTGAAAACAATGCCGAGAGAAGGAAGAAGGGCCCCACCTCTCTTTTTAAGAACACATCTCTTACACACATTCAGCTTTCATCCCTCTGGCCAGAACTTAGACACGGAGCTTTTTTTTATATGGACTCTGAAAACTGTTAAAGAGTGCCGAGAATGTTAATTGAGAGAGTGGTAGTTATTTTGGAAAAATACAAAACAGGTTTAAAGGCTAGGCCATATGTAGGAAGTCTGGGGCTTGTAACATTAAATTCTTTTCCTAAAAGATGTGGGGAATTTATTTGTAAAGTAAGTGTATTAGTTGGGATTAAATTCAGCTGTAACAGAAAACCCCAAAGTAACAGTGGTTTGGTTCTGTTTCCCGTTTGTGAATGAATTAAGTGATAGTAATATCTACCATTGATTGGAGGCCTGCTGTGTGCCAGGCACAGCTCTGGACACCACATTTAATCTTCACAAGGTCCTATAAAGGAAATCCCCACTTTACAGGTGAAGAGACTACAGTTCAGGGAAGGTAGGTAAATTGCCCAAGGTCACACAGCTCTTTTGTGGCCGAGCCTGCATGAAACCAAAGCTCTTTCCACTCTGCTGTTTGCCCCTCAGGGGACAAGTGCCACCCTCACGTCTCCCCCATCAGCACTAAGGGAGGAGGGACATCATCCAGCTAACTGTGCAGTTGACAGAAGACTGTTTTCCCAGACTGGCTTTCAGGTCATATGTGTTAATGGTTGAAAACTAAAACTAAAATGTGTTTCCACACTCATCACCACACACTGCTCTTCCTGTTAATTTTCTTTAAATCCCACAGAGGAACATATTTTGGTCGTGTTTCTGGTTCACCAAGTACAACTAATCAGCACAGTCACTCAGATATAAACCAATGCCAAGGACATCTGAGTCAAGACACTGTGGGACGATGAGTCCGCAGGCGCTCCCAGCCCCCCAGGTCCCCAGTGGAGTCCCCTCTTCCTCCACAGTTCCATGTTTTGGCTCTGAATGTGGTGTGAGGCTCACTCTAGCATCTTTCTTCAGGAGTTACAGTCAAGCAGTCATGAAGGGCATGGGTGGTAAGAAAGCTTTGCAGGTATGGGCTCCCGGCAGCTCACAGGCCACACTAACCTGACTCTCCAGACAATCCTTCATGAGAGCATAAGAGCTGCTCTCACGGAGAGGTCAAATTCAGAAACATCAAGTATTTGTCCCAAGTCATATAGCCTAAAAATAACAGAGGCAGGACTCAAACTCAGGACTTCTGACTCTGATATCTTCCCATCTCCTGTTGTCCAGCACAACAAAAATAATCGTTTGGTAAAGGCGATGGAATTGTAATAACAGCTATATGCAAGGGGTGGTAGATTGGGGGCGGGGGGAGTATCACTTTGTGAGGGGTATAAATATCTAACTATCACGTTGCTTTGTACACCTGAAACTAATTTTTAAAACATTGAAATATAACTTGTTGAATGCTTAATGTTTATTTTCTTATTGTAAGTTAAAAGTTATACAAGTAAAAAATAAATAAAAAAGTAATTGTTCCATAATTTCCAGACTTACTGCACATCTGCTGGTGTGGATGCCAGGGGTGGGGACTGACAAGGGGGATCTGGTGTTTGTGGGCCAGAGGTACCCAGAGATGAGAGGGAGAGGGAAACACACTAGAGAGACAGAGACAGACAGACAGAAGAGAGACACAAAGCAAAGTGATCGAGCAGTCCTCTTTCTAGGCAGATGCGTAGAAGACATGGTTCCAAGAAGTTTATAATCTAGCTAAGGAGTTAACACGTGACACGGGAAGAAACCACAAATGAGGTCGAAAGTATATGAGCCCAAATTCACGTCAGTACCACAGGCGACTCAAGAGGAGGTCTGAGTCGGGAAGGTGGGCTGAAGCTAGCCTGGCTAGATATGGACCAGAGAGAATGAAGGGCGCCCAGTGGGAGGATAGAGAGAAGACCGGGGGAAGTCCCCATTCCAGGGTATAGGGCTGTGCAGGCTTCCACAGCATGGCTGCTGCCAGCATGAATTTAATCCATTGATGGGCATTTAGGTTGTTTCCAGGCTTTCACATACACAGTGCTGCAATGATTCGCCTTGCATTGCCAGTATATCTGTAAAATAAACCCCCAGATGTGGAATTGCTCGCTCAAACAGCATTTTTTTAGGCATTCTGATTACATTCTGGATCGCATGGTTTGATTTTTTTTCTGCCAGGCTCCCTGCTGTCTTCGCTGTGCTAAAACAGCCCCAAAGGGGCCCTCCTGCCTCTTCCCAGCTCAGGGACACGGTAATTTGTGCCCTGTTGGTATATTTGAGGAAATGTAGAGAAAGTAAAGTTTATAAGCTTATGCTAACCTTTCAAATGTAGTAGGAATCCTAGGCAGACCTGTAAACTCCACACTGATTCTTGAATACAGTGAAAAATCACTCTCTTTTATGTGCTGTGGGAAAATGTCCAGGTTTTGAGGTGGTTTGGGTTTACAAGACTTGTTTAAAAGGGTGTGTGAGGGGAACGGTGTCCTCTGGCAGTGACCCCCACATCCCCAGGCCCAAGATGGCCAAACAGGTACAAGGCTGAGAACCGCGTGGTCACAGATCTGGGCTGAACCGTAAAGGCCTCTGAGATTTTGCTGCCATACTAACCTTGTCTTAGTTTCTTGGACATTTGGATATGTTTTCCCATGGCTTGCACTATCTAATTGATGCCACTCAGTATGTTTTGAGTAGTTTTTGCTAAAATTCAATATAATGGTAAATTCATTACCATCTAACAAAGGTTTAGAATAAAAATAATGTCATTTCAGTTAATCTATGACAAGGGAAGCAAGAATTTACATTAGAGTAAAGATAGTCTATTCAATAAATGGTGCTGGGAAAATTGGACTGACACGTGCAAAAAAATGAAACTGGACCACCTCCTTACGCCTTATACAAGAACAAATTCAAAATGGATTAAAGACTTAAATGTAAGACCTGAGACCATAAAACTCCTAAAAGAAAATATAGGGAGTACATTTGCAGACATTACCCTGAGCAATATTTTTACTGAGCAATATTTTTACTGATGCATCCCCGCGGGCAAGGGAAGTAAAAGAAAAAATGAACATACGGGATTTTATCAGACTTAAAAGTTTTTTCACAACAAAGGAAACCATCAATAAAACAAAAAGGAAGCCTACTGAATGGGAGAATATATTTGCCAACGATATATCTGATAAGGGGTTAATATCCAAAATTTATAAAACACTCATGAAACTCAACACCAAAAAAACAAACAACCCAATTAAAAAATGGGCAGAAGATATGAAGAGACATTTCTCTAAAAAGGACATACAGAAGGTCAACAGGCATATGAAAAAATGTTCAACCTCCCTGGTCATTAAGGAAATGCAAATAAAAACCACAATGAGATACCACCTCACTCCTGTCAGAATGGCTATCATCAATAAATCAACAAACAACAAGTGCTGGCGGGGCTGTGGAGAAAAGGGAACCCTGCTGCACTGTTGGTGGGATTGCAGATTGGTGCAGCCACAATGGAAGTCAGTATGGAGTATCTCAAAAAACTGGAAATGGAACTACCTTTTGACCCAGCAATTCCACTCCTAGGTATTTATCCTGAATAACCCAAGACACTAATTCGAAAATATATATGCACCCCTATGTTCATTGCAGCGCTATTTACAATAACCAAGACTTGGAAACAACCAAAATGCCCAACAGTAGATGACTGGATTAAGAAACTGTGGTACATTTATACAATGGAGTATTACTCCTCTATAAAGAAGAATAAAATCGTACCATTTGCAATGATATGGATGGACCTAGAGACTATTACGTTAAGTGAAATAAGTCAGTTAGAGAAAGACAAATACCATATGATCTCACTTATATGTGGAATCTGAAAAACTGAAAAAATGAGCAAAATAAACAGAAACAGTCTCATAGATATAGAGGAAAAACTGAGGGTTGCTAGTTGGGAGGGGGGTGGGGATGAAGGAAAAGGGGAAGGGATTAGACAGCAAAAATAGGTAACTACAATATTGCCACAGGGAAATGAAAGACAGTTCAGGGAGTATAATTAATAATGTTGTAAATATTTTGTGGGGTGTCAGATGGTCACATGTCTTGTGAGGAAGACCATTTCATGGATGGAGTAGAGGCTTGATCACTGCACTGTACACCTGAAGCTGATGTTGTATAATATTGTGTGGTAACTGTAATTGAATATATAGATAGTCACGGAATTATACTGTGGAAGGGAGTCAGAGGAAGTGTAATAGATATATATGATATGGTGGGAGGAGTGGGGTGGCGAAGTGGGGGAGGAGGGTTGTCACTTTGAGGGGCAAAAAGTATAACTATTGCACTGTGTTGTACACCTGAAACTAATTAAATATCCATTTTAAAAATAAACAAATAAAAATAATGTCATTTATTTACAAAGCAGCTCAAAATGTTATTAAATGCATAAAATTGTCAAAATATAAACTTTTTTATTTTGTGGATTTTTGACACAGTTTGAAAAAAAAATTGAAATCAATTCACGCAGTGAAAGAGTTAAATTGTTGACCCTGACTAAGGCATTCCCTCTCTCTCTCATCCACTTCAGTACTGTGTAGAAGTTTGCACCTTTGTTCACATATTGTCTATAAGACGATCTCAGCTGAGCTTGAAATACATTGAAATATGCTATCAAAGACCAATTGGCAGACATTGAGCTAATTCTTAGATGCTGTTTTACTTGTGTGCAAGGAGAACCAATCAATAGTGCTGACTCAATGAGTCAAAAGGGGAAATAAAGGCTTCTTATTGACAGGAAAAACTGCAAGGACAAGATGCTTTGAATTGTAGTCAGAAAATGTATAGACACATTTTATATGTGTTAACCCCTAAATAAAATGTTGAGCTATACAAGAAAGCAAATATTTTTGTTTTTTAACATGTTCCTTTTGCTAAGTTGCCAAACTAAGATTTTGTTACATAAAACAGCCTGCATCAGGGTTAGTTCCAAACTTGTTAAAATTAAATCTCAAAAGCAATATTAAACTTGTACAACTTGATTTTCTAATATAATATAGTTAAATATTCACCCCTAAGGGGTGAGAGGGGTGATAGATGAGGGTTAAAGGGATCAGATATATGGTGATGGAAGGAGAACTGACTCTGGGTGGTGAACACCCAATGTGATATACAGATAATGTATTACAGAATTGTACACCTGAAACCTATGTAACTTGAGTCAACAATTGTCACCCCAAAAGACGTTAATTTAAAAAAAAGAAACTAAAAATGTTCACCCTTGAGTTTTCTCCTAGACAAAATAATAAGCACATCATTGGAAGCTCAGGTGACAGGACTATATTTTTTTGTTGCTGTTGTTTAATAGTGTTGTTGCTGTTTTATGTAACTAAATAAGGGTTTGTGAGTTTTGCATCTTCTAGGCCCCACTGCAATTCAGAATCACACAGTCTGTCTCTCTCTCCAGCACACAAGCACACTGCCAGACACCATTGTTGTATAAAGAGACCACTAGTGTTACCAACTGCCCCGTGTGACACAAGACAGACCATGAAACCAGGTCTCCTGGCTTTAGGCTCAGTACATGGCCTGCAGCTCCTTGGCACTCCAGCAAAGAAAATGGGCACAGATGCCCATGTTTTTCCTTTTGTCCTCAATGCACCACAGAGAAAGAAGGCACACTTACCCACCCTTGCCCAGGAAAGACCATGCAGACTTTCAGGCCCTCTCTGGTGCAGTTCAGTTTTAAATTAGAAATAAATTACTACATCTTAGCAGCCAACATGGGTCTTACAACTTAAGTCCTACAAACCTATACAACTTTCTAGAAGAGCACTACCCAACAGAATTTTCTCGATGGTGGAAATGTGGCTACTGAGTACTTGAAATGTGGCTAGGGTGACTGAATATAATTCTATTTAAACTTATGTAAATTTAATTAGTTACATGTTCATTTTAGCTGTATGTAGCTAATGTCCATATTGAACAGCACAGTTCTAGGGGAACCAGCACCTTTCTAAGCCATTATTTTTCTGTGGATTTCTCTGCTTCTTTGTCAAAGTACAAAAATGAGAACTATGAATACAGCAAGAACCTTTGTTCTCCCTATCCTGACCCCCTAAATCCCTTTGCCCTTTCTACCATTCCCCTTTCCACCCAAGTTCTTTAGAGTTTTCTAGGACCAAATATTATTTCTAATAACAGGGCTTTCTCACTCCAGTTATAATCACAGCTCCCTCTGGAGAGAAAGTCTTGTGGTGAAACAAATAGCCCATCCAAATGTTTCAGAAATTTACTTTTTAAAAACTCTTTGGAGTGGACTACGCAGAGAAATAAAATAAGTATCGGGTTGGTTTGAGTAAGTTATCACATATGCCCCATGAGCTTCAGGGCATATTTTGAGAAGGCTTTTTTCCCTGCTCCCAAATAACGGACAAATTGTTGATATAATGAGTAATCGAAGGAAGTGTGGTTGGCAGCCTTCAGAGCAGGAAGGCCTCTGCAGGGAGAAGAATATTAATCAAGACTTCCCGAAAGCAGGGGGCAACCAGGAGAAAAACAAGCTTCTCCTTCATGTATGAGGAAGCTCCTGGGTACAGCTCCGGCAGTGTTTCTCAAACTTTAATGTGTATGCACACAACCTGGGTAATCGTATTAAAATGCAGATTCCCATTCAGCAGGGCAGAGTGATGCTAAAGCCACTGGTGCAGAGACTACACTTTGCATAGTGAGGCTTGAGGCCTCAATGCTCCTGAAGTCCACAGGGACAGTCCACTCAGAGTATTGGGCAGTTGGCCATCAGTGCCTGGACTCCCAACCCAGGCTCCCAGCCGAGGGCTAGGCTCTCTTGAAAGGATCATCTTGGAGCCTGTCTCCTAGGAAGTCAGATCTATTTTATAAACTTGCCTACTGCAGCCAGCAATCAACAGAGCTTTGTGAAGTTGCCAGAACCCATCAAATATATAGGACCAAAGTCCAGAGAGACAAGTGTGGGGCAGCAGCTGGGTGAATGCATCTGCTCTGTAAACTCACACTGGCCTATAAGGCGGCTGCTCTGAGGTGTGGGGGTTGTAGGAGTGCTAGAAAAGCACTGTTAGCACAAATCGAAACTCCATCCACCAGTATGGGTTCATCAGTAATGACACTGATGTTTTCATTTATTTCTTCTGGTTTCTTACTCTCACTTAATTCAGCCTTAACTGGTGATGAAATGGGTATAATTTGCCCTTTCAAACCACTTTATCTCCCTCTATAATGTGAGAATAATAGAGCACTTACAACTCTGTTTTGTGAGGAGTAAGTTAGTGCACAGAGGCATTTAGCATGGTCCCTAGTATGGCAGATACTTAATAAATGCAAGCTGTTATGATTAGAGGTATTTTACAATGTTTGTTCCATAACTAAAGTACAAAATCATCTCTAATAATGACCTCCAGACCTAATGCCTGCTTGATATTTCCACAAGAAACAAACATTTCATCTTTTCCCCAAAATCAGTTCCCCTCACCAACTTTTGTCAGAAGTATCATCATTGCCCCTGTCAGAGACGACTAACAGAGCCATTTTTGCCTCCATATCCAGGTACTGACACTTTTCAATTCGGCCTTCACAAAGCCTCTTGAATCCATCCTCTTTTGTCTCTGTTGCCCCCACCCTCATCGCCTTGGACTCCTGCAATAACTTTGTCTCTCTCCTTCCCAATACCATTACGGGAACTGGCCTCCAGGTCAATCTTTCCTGAGCACCACTGGGGGTATTAAAAACAATCCCAATAAGCTGTTCCAAAGATATGTTTTTTAAAGCAGTGGCAGCACTGTTGGAAGTGCATGGCTTCCCACGGGACTACTTGGGAAAAGGCCACACACATACGCCCTGATGCTTATGAAATTGTCCCACAATCCATCATGATACTTGAGAGCCACCAGCTGCAGCCCTACATTGGCTCATGCACACTCAGGGAGCTCCTACTAGGGCTGGATGCTGAGGTGTTGACAGCTTAGTTTACTGATATTTAAGTCTCAGGTTGGATGAACTTGTTTCTCAAAGAGCACTGGTTTGGTTTAATAGGTTTTTCCGTCTACATATTTGCTGTGGTTTTGTCATCAAGCAAAATCATTGTTTTATTTCCTCATTATCCACCAGGAATTTTAGGACCTAGCATTATTTTGGAATTCATCTAGTTCAAAATAAAGATTTCCAAAGAAGCAAGTTCATTTAAAATAGTGATGACACTTGAGAATGAACACATTCTGTGTCTCGGATTTGAAGGTCAAAGAGTCATCGTCAAAAAAAGACATTACTGGCCCCTGAGGTAAAAGCAATGCCTCCATTTAACCACTAGATGGCACTTGAGCCATGGTACGTGGAGCCAGCTGGCTCAAGTTTAGGATCCCTCCCCCAAGGGCCCCTGACAAACAGCAGACAGCCAGGATTTGGGAGAGGTGTGCCACCACTTCCTTAACCAACCATAACAAGCATGTCACTTGGAACTGATTCTTATTAAAGGCAAGAATAAAACACTTAATTATCATCAAAGCAAGAGCGGAAAATAAAACCTAACAGGCGACTGGAAAAATCATTCCACATGAGTCTGTAAATCATGATTCTTCATAGTCCCGCCCTCTAGTTCCATCCTCCCTCCCCCTGAAAATGACAGCTTCTGAAGGTTAACTGCCCCGAGCCCCTCTAGTTTAGTGCCTGTTCCCATCTGCAAGCTCATCACTGGTAAAATCCCCACCTTCCCTCTGAGCTTGGATCTCATAGGTGCAATCCTGGAAATATTCAGAAGCTGCTCCTTCCCGTGGGCTTCTCCTAGCTCATCAGGCAGAGAGGAGGCTCACTCATGCCAGGCCTCAGTTCCCTGCCAGCCGAACACCAAATTCACTCTTGGCTGCTATTATTCTCCCGTCAGATTTTATGAACCAATTCTGAACTTTAGGGGCAAAAACCACGTTATGCTCATGGGTTTCTGTGGGTGGGAATTCAGACAGGACATAGAAGCCATGGCTTGAATCTGCTCCATGATGTCTTAGCAAATCCCAAAGTTCAGAATTGGACGCATCTATGGATGTTAAAAACTTCTACATTTCTCAAGCGAGCAAATCCTAATCTGGATAGGTTTCCTTGACTCCTCCTTCCTTGGGTAAAGAATTTTAAGAACAAAACTACAGTTGGCAGACCCGTCCTTTTTGTTGGGGAGCAGGGAGTTCTCCTTGGAGTAATCAAGTAAGTATCACCCACACATTTTGAACAATTCTACTCAGTCAGATATTAAGTTTCCCTGCAAGGGTTACTCTGGGTGCAGAGAGTAAATCCTGTTTCATCTTCCGATGAATCCATGATACGCCTCCTAGAGGCAGGCCATATGATCACTTCTCAAGTCTGGTCCAGCTCGTTTTTTGGTCACTTCATTAGACCAGGACAACTTTCAGTACACTAGGCCAATGTTCTTGGTGGGAAAGGGGACAACAAGTGATCTTAATGGAAAAGAATGACAATTGCTCTTCCATTAATTGTTTTAATGGGTATCAGTACAAGATACATCCCCAAGATATAGAAAGAACCTCCATAATTATTCATGAATCCAAAATGTGGATTTCTTTAAACCTTCAGTTGATGCCAGCTTTCAGGGAGATGAGTCCCTCAGGTTTATTAAGTACAGTAATATAAAGGGTTATGTTACTTAAAAATGAGTATGTAGGGCCTGCCAAGTGGCGCGTTGGTTAAGAGCTGGCGTGGGATGCCAGCAGCCCCAGTTCGGATCCCACATATGAGGGCCAGTGACACTGCCCTCTATAGCTAAGATGGTGAACAACAGCTCCACCTGGAGCTGGGCTGCGCGAGTCCTGACAACGGTGTAGGCTGCAGCCCCTGCTGCAGTGGGCTGCCATAGGCTACAGTGAGTGGCTGGCAGCCAGCGTGAGCTGCCAATAGCCACGGTGAAGGGCCATCCAGAGGCCGGTGACCGATCTGCCTCATCCAGGAAAAGCGCAATCATGATACCAACATGGGCCAGTGAAGCAACGCCCTCCGCCACTAGACTGAAGAACAAAAAGGACAGCAACTTGTTTGTTCCCCTTCCCCGATTCCCCAATGCTCTTCCCTTCCCCCAGTGCCCCAATAAAAATCTTTAAAAAAAAAAAAATGAGTGTTACAGGATTGGTCTAGTCTGAGATTTCAGAGCCCACGGTGGCTGGCTACAGAGGAAAAACAAGCTGGCCCCTTGCTTGGACTTAGGTTGAACATTAATTTCATTATTTTGTCAAATCCCTTCCTTATCCTCACGAGATTTGTCACTCATCTGCACGTAAGATTCTAGTACATTAATTGCTCAGTGTTCCCTCATGACTATATTTTGCACACCTCTTCTAGGATCAGTAAAAACAACAAAATCTAACTAGTCACTTCTACTGCTTATTTAAGTTGAAAAACCTTAGACTACAATAATGAGAGAATAAGGGAAGGGTAGTGACACTGCACACACTAGACACAGCCGCCACCAGCCTTTCCCAGGCACAGGTGGAGCTGGAAACACCCAGGAGAGCAGGCCACAGAGCCCCGGAAAGCTGTAAATTCTCTGAGCAGGACAAGTTCCGTACATCCAGCAAGTTTAATCTAAATCAGCAGTTACCAATTTGGGGGTTTCAGGATTCCTCTATATTTTTGAAAATTGAGGATCCCAACAATCTTTTAGGTGGGTCCTATCTATTGGTATTTACTGGAGTAGAAATTAAAACTGAGCAAGTTTTTAGATATTTATCTATAAATTCATTTTAAATTAACAAATACTTGGGGCCGGCCGAGTGGCACCGTGGTTAAGAACTGGCTTGGGATGCTAGCAGCCCCAGTTCGGTTACCACATATGAGGGCCAGTGACTGCCCTCAAAAAAAAAAAAAAAAATACTTTACTAGAGCAGGGGTAGGCAACGTTTTTCTGTCAGGAGCAGGCAATAAGTATTCTAGGCAATAAATATTCCAGGATCTGTCACAACTTCACAATTCTGCTATTACATAGTGTGAGAGCAGTCAGACAATGTGTAACAAGTGAGCATGGCTGTGTTCCAGTCAAGCTTTATTTATAAAAACAGGCATGAGCTATAGTTTAGCTTAAAAACAAGCCTCAAAAGGATTAAATTGATCTGCAAGTAAATTATCTGACAGAATCAAACCGAATATAATTTAAAGGAAACAAAAGCCAATAATGTAGTACTCCCAATGTGTACCATCCTTTGTAGGTACTCGAGCTGCAAAGAACTGGAAAATGACCAGAAACCAGGAAACACCCGATCAATAGAAATAGACCAGAAATGACAGATGATGCAATTAGCAGATAAGGACATTAAAACACCTATTATAAACATGTTCTATATGCTCAAAAATGTAACAGAAAATACGAATATAATGAAGAGAGCAATTATGTAAAAAAGAACAAAGTAGAACTGCTAAAGACAAAAATATAATATCTGACATGAACATTTCACTGCAAAGAAATAACCAATTAGACACTGCAGGAATAAAAATCAATACACTTGAAAATCTGCAATATGATTTATAGAAAATGAGGAACAGAGGGGAAAAAGGAATGATTTTTTTAAAAGAACAGAGCCTCGGTGACCTGTGAAATATCAAGCAGTCTAAGATACATGCCTTAGATACACCCCAATCAATAACATTATACCTATAAAAACCCACTTTAACTATAAAGACACAGAGAGGTTAAAACTAAAAGGATGGGGGCCGGCCGAGTGGCTCAGTTGGTTAAGAGTTGGCTTAGAGCGTGAGCTCTGAGCAACAGGGCCGCTGGTTCGATTCCCACATGGGCCAGTGAATGCTGCACACGAGCTGAGCTATCGCTGAGCTGCCAACAGGTGGCAGGATGGCTCAGCTGGTGTAACAACAAGATTCAAGATTGCCTGTGTGATGGTGGGCTATGCCCACCAGCAACTAAGACTGAACTCAGCACCTTGAGCTGAGCTGCCACCCAGATGTCTCAGTAGATACGGCATGTGCTCTTAACAAGGCTGCTGGGTTCAACTCCTGCATGGGATGGTGGCTACGCCCACCCACAACTAAGACTGAATTCAGCACCTTGAGCTTAGCTGCCGCCCAGATGGCTCAGTGGATAGAGCGTGCTGTCTTAACAACAAGGCTGCTGGTTTGACTCCCACATGGGATGGTGGCTACGCCCATCCCCAGCTAAGATTGAACACAGCACCTTGAGCTTATAGGCCACAAGCTGCTGATGGGAAGCCAGATGGCGACTGGCGCCCTCCTCAACGAAGACTGAAGAACAACTTGGCTAATTCCCCAACACTGTTCCCCTCCCCCAATTCACCAAAATCTACAAAAAAAAAGATATAGGACACTTGAACTCTACCAATCAGTGGGATCTAATTGGTATTTATAAACATTAAAGCCTGCAGAATACACATTATTTTCAAGTGAACAAGGAACATTCACCAAAACAGACCATATGCCGGGTCATGAAATAAGTCTCAATAAATTTAAAAAGATCGAAATCATCCAGAGTATGTTCTCAAACCATAATGTAATTAAATTAGAAATCAGTAACAAAAAAATTAGAAGTGTTGAGTAGAAATATAATGCAAGCCACATATGAAATTTTAAATTTTCTACTAGCCACATTTTAAAAGAAACAGGTGGACTTCATTTTAATTTTATTTAACCCTCTATTATAAAAAAACCTCATTTCAACATTCAAGTGAGATTTTTTAAAATACTATTCATACTCAGTCTTCCAAATCTCATAAGTTACATACAGCACATACCAGTTTGAACCAGCCACATTTCAAGTGCTCAATGGTCCCATGTGGCTAGGGGCTGCCATATTGGACAGCGCAAGTGAACATGGCTAACAAATGTTAGAGCTGATAGTTAATACCCACATATTACTAAGCTGTTTTATTTTTTTTCCAAAGGAAGAAATCTTGTCTTGAGACGGACTTTTTATTTTTTTTATTTTATTTTTTTTAGGTGAGCCATCTTGCCACCTGTTGGCAGCTCAACAGCAACTCAGCTCGGGCTGGGCATCGAACCGCCGTTGCTCAGAGCTCAGCTCACACTCTTGAGCGAGCTCTTAACCAATTGAGCCACTCAGCCAGCCCCGAGACAGAGTTTTTAAATGTGTAGACCTATCTAAAAAAATGTTAACATGTTATTCATCAAGGTTGCTAACGGGCAAAACCCTTCCCAATTTTATCCACTCATCTCCAATTGGTCTACCACTCACTCCATGAATACCTGTTGGCTACTTTAAGGTTCGCCTGTTTTTAGGTGTGTCAGGTGCCCCACTGCCCCTCTTATTTTTCCTGCAGACACAACAGCACACGTGTTGTGTCTACTAGTGGATTATTTCCACCCACACATATTTCGGAATTCACGGGGGGGTGGATATCTCATCATTTAGCTATGTTGTAAATATTGTCCACGGGGGTTGGTTGCTATGATTTCATGTGGAGAGTAAATAAATCCAAAAAATATTCCAGCCATCATCATCATCCCAGAATTTGACTTTATAAAACATACACATATATTGTTGATAAAAATAAACTTTAAAAGAGAGAATATTGTTGAGCTCCCCTCCTTGTCTTTATCTTTGGCTGGCATAAAGGGGATCCAAAGAAATAATGTGGGATTGCAGGAAGGATAAGGAACAAGGAAACACTTCCAAGGAATGCCCTAAGTACAACAGGCCAGAGAGATGAAAAACTTGAATCTAAACTCGAAGATTCGCCACAAGGGACAACAATCAGATAAATAAACAGCTGTGAATAGTGAACTAGGACACATACCCTGGGGATTTCTGAGAGACTAAAAATAGAGTCCCCTTAACATGGTGTAAAGGAGTTCTTTTGCCCTGCTTTGTGATGCTGGTGGTGTAACCTGTAAGCATTTCTCATTTGCCGGTGGACACAATATTAGGCACTATCCGGAGGTGGCACTGAAGGGACATTGCAAGGGGCTTCACTTCTCCTGGTTCCAGAGCTTTTGTTATCTCTTGCTCCTACGGTGTCACTGTCAGCATGTGACTTTCTTGCCAGCAGGAGGCTTCTCTACCAGCAATGCGTGAACCCATGCCACACACTCACCAGAGTTTTGTTGACACTTTCCTCCAAGTGTCAACAGCACCCCTGCAAGGGGCTTCCTAGAGTTGCCCTGACATCCTGCCTGCGCCCTCAGACTGGGGCCTGAGCAAACTTCCCCGTCCAGTGGCCCACACATCCTCTTGTGTGAGCTCTGAGTCTCAGACTTGCCGGCAAGGGCTCTTCCAAGCTTGTTCCTTCCCTGGGTTCACTAAGTCTACGAGCAGTGGCTGCTCCCTACATTTGCTAGTCCTGTATTCTTTAGAGATGTCTTGGCTCCTCTTGGTGGTTAATCTGTTACTAGTTAATAATTGTTCATATTGAATTTTTCCTGTTCAAATTATTGGTATGGTTTTTTTCTCCTGAATAAATCCTGAACCCTAAATGATACCATAATCATTTGTAAAATTTAAAAGAGGATGTATATTTTCTAAATCACTAAGAAAATTAAAGCCAGGAAATTACAGTCCATTTAGGAAATGAAAGGAATCAGTGAGAAAGCAAAAAACATGATCACAGAAGACCAAAGTCAGTAATTAACATAAAAGCAAAGGGATCAGACTCCCCCACTAAAATGCAAAGACCCTCCAAAGGGGAGAAATATAAAATCTAACAAGATGCGCTGTTTGAGGAGACAACTAAAAATTACATAAAAAAGAATTTATCAAGCAAATATAAACAAAAAAGAGCAATAGTCTATTATCCAGGAAGTAAAATTCAAGGCAAAAAACATAAATAAGACAAAAAGAAGAACTTTATAGATGAGTAAGTCTTCTTTCTGAATTGTACCTGACAGACACAAGTACACTAAATAACAGTATCAAAGTACACAGCTTTGGACAAAATGGAATCGAAAGAAATAACCATATAAAAGACTTTAAGACAACACTGTTAGTCTATGATAGTTTATACCCAAACATAAGAAAATAAAATTTGAATAACTGAAGTGGTTGAATACATATTTATCTGTCCCACACAAATTGAACACACCTTCATTAAAAACATCCACAGAACACTTTTTTTAAAGGTTAGGCCCCCAAACCTCAATAAATTCTAAAAAGCAAAAACTATATAAGCCATATTTTCTTTTAACAAGGTAAAAACCCTACAAGCAGAAATTTTAAAAAAATCCAACCACACAGAAATTTTTAAATATTCTTAATTATTGAACCAAAAATGTAAAACACAAACTACTTAGAAAACAAAACACATCAGCATAGCTGGGGTGTGAATATATTTGAAATTAGAAATAAGCAAAAGCCTTCAATGTATTAATTTGTATACAACAAAAACAAAAAATAAGCATCAGACTCAAAAAGCTACAGGGGAAAAAAATCTAGAGAAAACAAAAATAATAAGCATAAAATAAGAAATTAATACATTTTAAAAACAAAATCACAATTGACAAGTTAAATCCAAACTAGTTTTTTTAAAGGGGAAAAAAGATACCTTTAAGACCAAGTCTAATCAAGGAAAAAATAAGAAATGGTGGTAGAACTAAGAGAAGGTAAATTTCTTATAACCTGGAAGTAGCAAATTTAACAGAAATACTTATTTTCTATTACAATTCTCTACTAATAAATGTATTAAATTTCAAAAAATGAAGTTTGCTAGAAAAGTATAAATTACCTAAATTTAGTAAATAATAAACATAAAAGGAGAAATATACTTTAAAACAAAATTTTAAATTTAAAAATAGATGATGTACTAACAGTCACAGAAGAAACATAATTACCAAGAAATTATTTCTAAAAAGGGCTCTGAACACTAAAGTTTTAGAAGCACAGTCCTTCAATCTTTTATGGCACAAATCACTCCCATGCTATAATGTAACTGCTTAATGCATAGAAAAATACACACAGTTATCCTATCCGCTTTACAGAGCTAGGAAAATCCCTATGTCAAAACTTGGACAACAGCCCAAAAAGACCAAACTCACTCATGCAAAAATGCAATTTTCCCAAGTAAAATATTAGCAAATCTAGTTCCAGTAAGGCAGTCAGTCAGTCACATTTTAGGAAAAATGCATTCCAGAGAACATCACGTATTTCAAAACTAATTTTCCCAGAAAAATAAATGTAAAAATAGGAAGGGTACAAGGTTGGACAGCGTAAGTCTATAATCACCGTACCGTATGTTTTCTTTGAGTGCTTTTTCTTATCTCACCATTATTTCTAATATTTCCAAAAAAGCTCTTGCTCATAGTGGTGGTTTCTTTTGGATCTTTATCACACTTAATTTCTGTTGCAAAGTTACTGACACTTGAACATGCTTTTCAACACATTTTAACACTACCACTGAATGAATGCCTGTAAGAGAATATGATCACTGTGAAAGTTAAAAGTCACCAAAATCGCTTTCACAGTGGTGCCGGCAGGGAACCCTGGGCTTCACAGGATAGTAACAAAGGATGGTGGCCTGTTTACCAGTCAAAGCTGCACTGCTAGGTGGCAAAAGCATGAGCAGTTTACAATGCACCGAGACTGCCAGTTTTGTAATTACACAATTCTTGGTTATTTTTTAAGCTATAAATATATATATTACTTCAAATTTTGAAAACAAAGTGAATCTTTACTAGTATTATCAGACCAATGATTTTCAATCTGTATAATTCAAGTTTACATAAGATGCAAGTAAACTGTAAATCTTTTTTTTAAAATTTTTTAATTAAGCTACCTGATTCCAGGAGTTCAAAGATGATTCAATGTTGGAAAATTTATTAATATGTCATCAGAAATCAAATGAAAAAACTATATGATCTTAACAGGTACCCAAAAAGCATATCTGAGAAAATGCCAGAGCCATACCTAATTGAAATTCTTTAAAAACTAAAAATAGAGGAAGATTTCCTTTCTAGATGAAGACTAGCTGACTCCACACAGTCAACCTCAAGATAAAACACTATGGCTGTTCCCATTAAAATTAGCAACAAAACAAGAATGTCAATATCAGGGCCGGCCGAGTGGCGCATTGGTTAAGCGCTGGTTTTGGGATGCCAGCGGCCCCGGTTTGGATCCCACATGAGGGCCAGTGACACTGCCCTCTACAGCTAACAACAGCTCCACCTGGAGCTGGGCTGTGCGAGCCCCGGTGATGGTGTGGGCTGCAGCCCCTGCTGCAGTGGGCTGCCATAGGCTACAGTGAGTGGCCCGCAGCCAGCGTGAGCGGCTGGCAGCCAAGCGTGAGTTGCCAATAGCCGCGGTGAGCGGTGAGCGACATCCAGAGGCCAGCGACCGATCTGCCTCATCCGGGAAGAGTGCAATGACGATACCAACAGTGAAGCAACATCCTCCGCAACTAAACTGAAGAACAAAAAGACAGCAACTTGTCTGTTCCCCTTCCCCGATTCCCCAACGCTGTTCCCCTCCGCCAATTCCCCAATAAAATCTTTAAAAAAAAAAAAAAAAAAAAAATGTCAATATCATAATTGTTCTTGAACATTCTCTTAAAACATTTCAGCCAACAAAATATGCAATAAAAATTAAACTATTAGAAGAAACATCATTATTTATAGATGATAACAAAGTATTTCCTAGAAAACCCATGCAAAATTACTAGAAAAGGTACTAGAATTAAGTGGATACCAGGAATATATACAACTATAGTCTGATGCGACTACAGAACTATTACTGCTCAAATCTTTCCGTCTCCATCAGGACAGCTTCTGTCCTAGTTTGAGTCACTGTTTGCCTGGATTACTGCATCAGGCTCCTAACTAACTGGCTTCCCTATCTTCAGCCTGGTGAGATTACAACACAGTATGGCTCCAGGATGTTTCTACAACAAATCTGATATTATTCCTTTGCTTAGAGACTCCTCATAACTTCTCATCATAGAATAAGACCCAAATTCCTTACCGTGGCCTTGTAAATATGGCCCTGTATAACCAGGCTTTATGCAAATGCCATTACTGACACTCGAGCAACACTGACTTCCTTTCTGTTCCTCACACACCTGGGTGCCAGTTCTTTACCCTGTTGGCGTTG
Organism: Aselliscus stoliczkanus; assembly: GCA_033961575.1. Classification (NCBI taxonomy): domain Eukaryota; kingdom Metazoa; phylum Chordata; class Mammalia; order Chiroptera; family Hipposideridae; genus Aselliscus; species Aselliscus stoliczkanus. The sequence continues at coordinate 62,782,721 of CM066733.1, read as the reverse complement.
CTCTTCCCTTGAATGTCACAAAGATGGCTCCTTCTAACATGTCACATCCCCTCTTTAATGTTACCTCCCTAGAAAGCTCTTTGATCATCCAACCTGAAGTAGCCACCCAGTCACTCTTTCCCATTACCTATTTTAATTCCCTCCATAGAATCTCGAGGTCATGATCCGATACTTCTCCCTGTTGTGTTTAGTATCTCCTCCCAATAATGTCACCTCCATGAGAGCAAGAACTTAATAGCGGTTCAACTCCAACACATAAATTAGTGCATGGCACATAAGAGTCACTCAGTCAACATTTGACTTTCAGTTGTCTGTCATTCTCAGTAGACTGTGTAGGCTCCACAAAACAGGAACCACGCCTATTTTGTTCACTGTTGTATCCCCAGGACTCTGACGCTGGGTATGTATGGTCAATAAATATCTGATGAATGAATGAATGTCCCTCCCTCCCTTTTAAGACCATAATATCCTAAGATTGGGCAAACTATTTTAGTAAATCTAACACAATTGCTGGCCTATACTGAACTCGTACCCATCTCTACCCATCCATTCCCCAAATTCTCCATATGTGTGATTGACTTAAGATAAACATAGCTTTAATCAAGTTTGACAGCCTTGTTGAAATTAATCTTTAAAATACCTTTGTCAAAAAAATATTTACAAGAAAATAACAGGTCAAGAAAAATCAAATCTTTTTAGTCCTAATCTGTAAAAGGTTAAGTAGCTGGGCAGAAAAGAGACTTTTTTTAAAGTTACACTGAAAAAAAATTAGGTATTGAAAAGTTAATCTTGTCAGTATATAGATAAATGACCATTCTATGCTAAAACAGTCAAAGCTAACAAAGCCACAGAAGGACTACCGCTTAGGGATTTAAGATATTGGATCGCCATTATGATTACCCAAAAGTTACTCATTAAATATGACACAGTGTACACAGTCCCTGGTTTGTGGGCACCCTAAGTATCTAATTACTTCAAACAAAAAGCTACATTCTCAATTTTTTATATTTTGTTTTTATTCAAGAGTATACTCACAGGCAGGACTTTAAAATCAGGCTTTTAAAATAAAGGCCAAAACTAAAAAAAAAAAAAAAAAAAAAAAATTTGCAAATATGACACTGCTAGAAGAATGATCGTCTTAATAATTTAAACCCTAAAATGTCCTGTGGAATTAAAGTCTTTATACATAGAATGTGTAAGATCGATATCACTTAAAATAAACTGAAAAACCACCAAATCATGGGCAAAATTTGTCAACGAAGATAAACATCAGTTTCAGGCTTCCAGAGCAGGAAAACGAGCAATTAATTCATCTTGTGACAGAAGATAAACTGCTTCAGAACTTGGCCTTGAGAGCCTCCTTCTCCAGCAGGAGGTCGGCGTACCTATGCTGAAGCTCCTTCTCTCTCTCCTGCTGCCGCTGCACATCTTCTTTTAGACACTAGAAGAGACAAGAATATTACAAAATTATTTCCTATGTAAACACACTGAAATTTTTAAAAACATTATGGTATTTTATCATCTTACAAACAGCTGAGTTGAGTCCTCATTCTTAAGAGACAAGCATTCCCCAAAGAGAAACAAAAATAGCAACTACTTTTGCTATAAAAGAAGTACAGGGCCGGCTGAGTGGTGCATTAGTTAAGAGCTGGCTTGGGACGCCAGCAGCCCCGGTTCAGATCCCACATATGAGGGCCAGTGACACTGCGCCCTCTACAGCTAAGACGGTGAACAACAGCTCCACCTGGAGCTGGGCTGCCGTGAATCCCCCGGAAGGCAGAGCTGCAGCCCCTGCTGCAGTGGGCTGCCATAGGCTACAGTGAGTGGCCGGCAGCCAGCGTGAGCTGCCAAGAGCCGCTGTGAGCGGCCGTCCAGAGGCCAGTAACCGATCTGCCTCACCCGAGAAGAGCACAATGATAATACCGACATGGGCCACTGAAGTGACGTCCTCCGCAACTAGACTGAAGAACAAAAGAACAGCAACTTGTCTGTTCCCCTTCCCCGGTTCACCAATACTGTTCCCCTCCCCCAATTCCCCAATAAAAATCTTAAAAAAAAGAAAAAACAAGGACAACTTCTGCCATTCTTTGTTCCTATGAATGACTACCATCTTTTTGTAAAAGCTCTGCTTCTATTGCAAATCCACAAGCCATTCTTGTCCTATCACTACCCACAAACGCACTTAAATAAGCCCTGGCTGCCCTTTATCTGGGCAGCGGCTACCATGTCACTTGAGAAATAAGTTAAACCAAAGGAATTTGATGCTTTGGAATGACTCGTTATATTCCCAGCATCTAAGTGACTAAAGAAAAAGACACTGGTTTAATGTACCTTGGAAAGCATTTGAAAGGGATGCAATTAACTTTCATGGGGACAAATCACAGGGTTACTTATTCCATTTCATAACATATTTTTATACAAAACAGAAAATGAGCCAAGGGGAAGCCTTTGTACCCACCACTGGCCTGGTCTAGCCATCCACACCCGGGCAGTTCTAGATCAGAAAGTAAAAAAGTTTAGGCTCTCAGAGCAGGAAGCCAGATAGTACGGACTTCAGAAGACAGCCTGAGCGGGAGGAAGAAGAAAAGCGCTGACCAATTCTCTGCAGCTCAGTCTAAGAAATGCCTCCCGGCAATGTTACCTCTAGCCTCCGGGGAATGGCAGAATCTTCATGTTTCTTGAGTTCTTCAAAAGTACGTAACTCTAGGTAAGCCTGCTCAATCTGGTCCCATAAGTCATTCAGCTGCTTCATGAGCCCCATCGCACGAGACTGGTAACCCCCAAGCAGAATTTTCATCTTCTTCTCCATCTTTGCAGCTCTCTTGGCTTCTGTAGTCATGTGACCCCTGTTTATCTGGGGACAGGGCGGGGGAGTCACATCAGTACAGGTGAGAAAAGCAGGCTAAGTAACAGGACTGACAAGGCACTGCCGGTTCATCTACTGCCTCAAAGCAGGAGTACGTTAGAGTCCCTTATACTCCAGTTACCACAAAATTAGGCTTAAAAAGGGCCTGTCATGCACCTAAAAGGTTTTACAGGTTAGTCCCAAATAATCTACTATTTATAATAACTTCACCTGTGATTCAATCTCAAAGCAGACTTGAATTCCACACGATGGTAAACACTAATGCTACTTCTGAAAATAACTATTACTAATCTGCATTGATTCTGGAACTGGCAGAGACCCACCTTTCACCTGATCTCAAAAACGCACTTCTACATTACATGTGCAGTACGTTTTCCAGATCCGAATCATAGTCAATTGACATATCACAGCTGTGATCAAAACATAACCCCTCCAACTATAAAATTACTCAATTATTTTTATAATGTAATAATCCTAAATTTGACGTATAACATATTAAGGAAAGTACATTTGGCAACAAAAAGTGTTTAATTTTTGAAAGGACACCATAACATTAAGAGAAATGACAGTTTTCCTATTAAATATGTATGTTAAGCACAGGTGGGCTGCCTCCTCAGATCATTCTAAAATTGGGGGAAAAGATGTAAAAATGTATCAACTTACAAAAGAACAGGAGACGAACAATTAACAGAAGAAAGATTTGAACAAAACTCTAAAGCTGATGCCCGGGGCAGAGAAAGCCCCGGCTGAGAAAGTCCAAGGAGAGGTGGATGAGAAGGGCGCAGGCATGGGATATCACTGGCATAACACCTTCGCTAGGTGTATACTCTTACGTCCCACAATATAATCGCTTCCTGTTTTAAAGTGATCTGCAAATGCTTGTTTTCAACATACAGCGTAATAGAAAGGTCAAAGCTTTAGGAATAATTAACGGTGTTGATTTCTTTGTGTCTGTCTGTTCCTCTTTCCCTCCATCAGCTTACTTTTTCCCACCTCCTGCTCTCTCAAACCAATTCCATCAAGTGGCATCCAAAACTAAGTAGTTTCGGCATAATGGACGCCCAAATGATACTCTGTAATTCATAGTAATGTACTGAGACAGCCTATACCAAAGGAAGACTGTGAAAATATACTTTTCTGAGATACTGAATGTGGGAATGGCAGTAAATAAGCACAGAAGGTACCAAGGGGAAATGTCACACATAAAAGGCTGATATGAAAACTGTACATAGGATGTTTTTTAAATATTTAGAAACAATATAATTCCAAGACAAACACGTAGTTTTCCATAACAACTTTGAAACATCCTACAAATGCATAACATCTGATTTAAAAACAAAGTTGTCAATCTCAATGCTTTATGTAAAGTCAGAATATATAAGAACACCAAAACTGAAATGTTCCCCAAAATATAAAGTGCATTTCAAAAATAGCACTTGGGCCGGCCGAGTGGCGTGGTGGTTAAGCACTGGCTTAGGAAGCCAGCAGCCCCAGTTCGGGTCCCATATATGAGGGCCAGTGACACTGCCCTCAAAATAAAAAAGCACTTATGGGCTGGCTGAGTGGCGCATTGGTTAAGAGCTGGCTTGGGACACCAGCAGCCCTGGTTCGGGTCCCACATATGAGGGACAGTGACACTGCCCTCTACAACTAACAACAGCTCCACCTGGAGCTGGGCTGTGCGAGCCCTGGCAATGGTGTGGGCTGCAGCCCTTGCTGCAGTGGGCTGCCATAGGCTACAGTGAGTGGCCAGCAGCCAGCGTGAGCGGCTGGCAGTCAGCACAAGCTGCCAATAGCCGCAGTGAGCAACCATCCAGAGGCCGGCGACCAATCTGCCTCACCTGGGAAGAGCGCAATGATGATACCAACATGGGGCCAGGGAAACAACGTCCTCCACAACTAGACTGAAGGACTAGTTGTTCCCCTTCCCCGATTCCCCAACGCGGTTCCCCTCCCCCAATTCCCCAATAAAATCTTTTTTTAAAAAAAATAGCACTTTGTATCTATCCATCTCCAATTCAGTTTATTAAAAGTCAAAGTCCAGGGCCGGCCAAGTGGCTCAGTTGGTTAAGAGTTGGCTCAGAGTGAGTGCTCTGAGCAACAGGGCCGCCAGTTCGATTCCCACATGGGCCAGTGAATGCTGCACCCTAGCTGAGCTGTCAATGAACTGCCAAGAGGTAGCAGGATGGCTCAGCTGCTGTAACAACAAGATTGCCTGTTCAATGGTGGGCTATGCCCATATGCAACTAAAGACTGAACTCTGTACCTTGACCTGAGCTGCCGCCCAGATGGCTCAGTGGATAGGGTGAGCGCTCTTAACAACAAGGCTGCCAGGTTCGACTCCCGCATGGGATGGTGGCTACGCCCACCTGCAACTAAGATTGAACACAGCACCTTGAGCTTAGAGGCCACGAGCTGCCATCAGGAAGCCAGATGGCGACTGGCACCCTCCACAGTGAAGACTGAAGAACAACAACTTGGCCGGTCCCCTCCCCCAATTCCCCAACACTGTTCCCTTCCCCCAATTCCCCAATAAAATCTGTGGGGGGAGGGGGAGTGAAAGTCCAATAAGTCTTTGGGGAGGGGAGAGGGGAAGGACATTTTGCATGGGTGTACCTTAAGACCCTGAGATTAATCTAAAATTAATTTAAATAAAGCTCTTTTAAAACCAGTCATATCTTCAGCATTTTATAAAAGTTAACAGCTTTTATTCCTCTGCAATTCACTTGAAGAATAAATCCATGAGTATATAATATCCTTTATAAAGGAGCCGTTTTCTAATAGATAACAAGTCAAAGTACGTCCCACGGCAATGCTGGGTGGGGCCAAGCAGCATGGCCCAGTGTGTAAGAGCGAGCGGTTACTCCTACCCAGCACTGCCACCCCATGTTCTGAGTTGTTGCAAGTTATGTTACCTCTGTGTCTCTGGTTCATCATCAGTAAAATGGCAGCCTTTGCTAAAAGTTATTATGAAGCTTAAATAAGACAATGTATATGAAACCCTTAGTCACCCAGTGATGGCATAAGCAGTCAACAAATGTTAGCTCTGATTACACTTATTTTATAGGTACTAAGTGTTCAACCATTTTTACTCTCCTCTCTAAAGGACTAAGGGACTAAGGATGAGACTTTAATACCATCTTTAAAATTCCAACCGGAATAAAAAACAGACATGGCCCCTTCCTGGAAATAAAGCAAGGAAAAATAGCTGTTCCTTATTTTCAGTGAGCAGTTTACCTTTTGAAAACCACCACACCAAGTAACACGACTTGAGCGCGTCTTTTCAAGCTGATGGTTTTCAACCCCTACTAAACTTGAGAATTACCCACAGTGCTTTTTAAACATCTGCCAGTAGCCCTAAACCTAGAGACCCTTATTTAAATGGTCCCAGACCTTTGTATTTTTAAAGCCCCCAAATGATTCTAATAGGCAATCAGGATAGAAAATCCCGTTTCAGCCACTGTCCTTACAAAAGCTAGGTTATCAGCTGTTTTCTCTTAACTAGACCTACCAAAAAGTTCTCATTCCCAGTAAGTGAAAAACTAAATCCATGAGTTGCATCAAGTTCCTTATACTCTAATTCAGCCTGTTTTAAGATACCAACATTTGATACTCTAATTACATGTGGATTCAAATACCCATTCCAAAAACCTTAACAGCACAGAATTTCAAATTAATACATACAGTGGTTTTGGATTTCTTATATATATTAAAATGTTTTTTTTGAAAGGAGGCCAGGAGTGATAAGGAAGATGGCATTTCTTATAAAACAGGCTTCCTTTTTTTTTTTTTAAAACTTTATTGGGGAACAGTGTGTTTTTCCAGGACCCCTCAGCTCCAAGTCAAGCCGTTGTCTTCAATCTAGTTGTGGAGGGCACGGCTCACTGGCCTATGTGGGAATCAAACCATCAACTTTGGTGTTATGAGCCCGCACTCCAACCAACTGAGCCAACCGGCTGTCCCCCAGGCTTTCTTTTTAAAGGAGATCTAAATTAGTGGGAATACATCCCATGTTCTTGGGTTGGAAGATTTCATATTAAGATGGCAATATCCCCAAATTGATCTAAAGTCAATGTAATCTCTGTCAGAATCCTAGCTGCCTTTTTCTTTTCTCATCCCACAACACCCTCCCCTTTAGCAACCATCAGCTTGTCCTTTGCATCTATGAGTCTGCTTCTATTGTATTTATTCATTTGTTTTGCTTTGTTTTTCAGATTCCACATGGGAGATCATATGGTATTTGTCTCTCTGTCTGACTTATTTCACTTAGCATAATACCTCTAGGTCCATCCCTGTTGTCGCATATAGTGTTTTTTTGTGGTTGGGTTTTTTTGCTTTTTAAAAATTAGTCATACAAATTAATTTTCATACGATAAAATAATTCAATTAGCTATATGCTACGTTCCATGGATATTCAATTTCCAGTCTGGTGTAACAGCATGATAGTTTAACTAGTCATCAAGGTACATTTAGTATGACTGGTACCTTATATACCTGGGAACTACCTCACCTCACACAGTTGTCATTTATTATTCCCAAATGCCAAAGACTTCGAAACTGCGAAGTTGTTAGCTTCCATTTAATGCCAACAATTTTATGTAGCTCGAGCTTTATAAAAAAGTATTCTGGGGCCGGCCGAGTGGCGTGGTGGTTAAGCGCTGGCTTTGTGAAGCCAGTGGCCCCAGTTCAGGTCCCACATATGAGGGCCAGTGACACTGCCCTCAAAAAAAAAAGTCTTCTGACTCAAATGTTGTGCTAAGATTCCAAGCAAATACGGAAATAAATTATACAAAGAAAATTTAAGTACAGGCAAAAATTAATGTAGTCAACTATATAAAGTTAGTCACTAAAAGTATAAAGAAAAAATGGAATACAGCTTTTAATATTCAGTTTTAGCTTACTTATCTTATCTCTGCCACCTGATCATTAAAATGTGAAGAAAGGTATCTGAATACTTTGTAAAATGCTCAATACACTTTAGGAGGAAAACAACTAACCTAAAACGTCTGGCCTTTTTCTAGCTAATAAATCCCAAGCATGAAATGTACATGCAAACATAAGACAGAACTACCTTCAATTAGCCCTACACTCATACACATAGAAGCAACACAGATGTCCAACAGAGTATTAAATCTTATTGCTTAAAATACAAAGAATCAAGAAGAACCAGACTCAGATTCATACCTCTAAGCCCTTAAAAAAAAAAAAAAAAATACAATTAAGCATTAACAACTGCCCTAAAGGACAACTTACTTTGAAAAAAAAAAAAACAATATTAGTTTAAGGAGCTTGCACTGCATCTTACAGCAGATGTACCAAAAGTTATCAAAAAATTTTGTTTCCAATCCTTATATGCACTTAGATACACTTCAAAGTCTCCTTAAAACATCTAACAAAATTAGTAATGGGGTAGGATTAAATAATACTTTGTTCACTTGTCACCCAGACAAGCCTCCCAAATATGGTTATAATGGTAGTTTGTGATTTTTATGTGTATCAGCACTAAATTTCTAATAATCTTAAATAAAATAAAGTTCACTATAACTATTAGAACTTTAAATAGGACAACACTTGATACAATTAAAGCTGACTACATCCAAAATGAAAGAGTAAAATTCAATTTAAATGAGACTGTATCTACATATAAATGTGTAAGGAAACCAAGTTGACAAATTTCGCACACCATAATTCTGTATTATATAATATGATGTCTGGAACTTGCTTCAAAATAATGGGGAAGGGCAAGTAGATGAAACAAAGTGGCTATAAGCTGATGACTGTCAGATGGGTAATAATATATGAGGACTTATTACATTAATCTACTTCGGGGTGTATTTTAAAATTCCCAAAATAAAAGATTTTTCAAAATCAAAATTCAAATTCAGTGTCTACTCTAAAGGCTATTTTAAGACTACATACCACAAACCATGAAACATCAATACAATGAAATATAATGGAGATATTAAAATGTATGTCAACTATTTCAACACACCGAAATTTACATATGAAATGTTAAATTAAAATCCTCAGTTACAAAAGACCCATTTATACTAACCAAAATCTGATTGATTCTTCTCCTAAAATCAACACGTCTCAAATTTCAGACAGTCATCAAAATATATAGAATAAAAACTCAGCCACCCTGCTGTTCAAGGTGAAGTTATTTCTTGATTCCTCAAAGCATCAAACCAAGTTTATCCCATTTAGATAACACTGAGGGTGAAATAGACCTGAAGAGACAGGGGAGAGAAATCCCACTCACTTGCTATTTGCCTGGCACCTGGTATCTCATTGAATCTAACATATCTAAACTCCAACTTCCATGAGATAAAAACTATTACCTACCCAAGTTCTACAGGTAAGGGAATTTGAGACCAGAGAAGTTATAAGTAACTTGTGTGAGGCCACGCAGCCACTAAGTGATGAAGCTACATAGTTGTGTCCTACTTGAAAGTCCAACACTTTAGGCCAAACCACTGCTAATAAACTGCAAGTCCTCCTCGCCTCAGATCCCGAACCACAAATATGCCTGAAGAAATTCAAGCTGTGGGACTAAATGGCTTAATGCCACCAGACAGTTCCCTGAAAAACAAATTATTCTAGACACATGTAAACAAGGTCTTAATTAATGGACCTGCCCATCATTCTTTCTCTGACTTAAGACAATAACCTATACACAGCCACATAGAGGAATTCTGACACTTCAGAAAAGCTTTTACTTTTCCCAGCTTACATTTTTAAATTCCTAATTCTTTTCTCCTTAACAAGCTATAAAACTATAGGAAAAGAAACATCTCAAAAAATTTTTATGGGGTATAAAAAGTTACTTGACAACTTTTTAAGAAGTTGGTCAGAATATAACTCCTGTAATTATTTGGAGACTTCACCAAAGCCAGTCTTTCCCACCAACTTTAAATGAGAGCAAGTGATCAGGTTTAATTTTTTAATAATATTTATAATATTATACTATTAAATGAACAAAGTAGTATATGATGACCCCAATTTTAAACAGCTTCCTCCTTTCACCCACACATATGTGTGTATGTACATAGAGTAATCTTTTTCCTATCATATTTAATCATACACACACACACACACACACACATACACACAGCCCTGCAAAATGGTTAAGGTGATTATGTCTAAATGACAGGCTCTTTTCTTCATTTTTTAAATGTCTTCTTAAATTTTCTATAAAGTACAGGTATTATTTTTAGAAAAATGCCCTACAAATGTTGTTTTTTTTAAATACATAGAAGAGAAACTGTCTAAAAAAGACTGGCCAGCGACCAATGGAAAACTGATGGTCCCCAGGAGATGAATCAGTGGAACCATAAGTGTTTCCTTGGGTCATCAAAAAAGGGAGCTGTATGGGACTTATAAAAGTATAATTGTTACTTTCAAACTCACTAAGTTTGTTAAGGTTACTAAGTTTAAGTAATTCCAAAATAAACACATTATCCTTGGGTCTCCAATACTGTCTTCAGTTAAAGTGTGTTCCAGTGAGGTTCAGAAACATTAAGAGCATCCCTCACTGAAACGCTTGCTTGGGGGCCCAGAACATAACCTTATACCACTGGAAAACCAGGTTTAGGGATGCCCAAAATAAATACCGAGTCCATGGCAGCTCCAGTCCATCATTCAGCGACATGATCCTGCAGTTGTAAAGATGTGGTTCCACCATCGAAATGTTTGTAAACAAGAGTCCATGAGTGACTCTCCTTTAATCTCTACACTGCTCACTGGCATTAAGTTTTATCAGTGAACCTTCTCTATATTGATGAGATGCAGGTCCAAGTAAGTGATTATTGTCAGCATCCCTGAGAGGCAGCAACTGCAGAATGCATCCCTGCAAAGCATGCTAAGCAGTAAGGCAAAATCTTAACAAAAACCTTTCCAAGAACAGTAATGTACTCAACAAAGCAATACCGAGAGTACTTTACATCTGCACAAATGAGGAAATGAAACACAAACTGCATGAAAGAAATTCAATTCAATGTTAGACATAACAGAAGCAACATGGCTGTACCAAGATCTCTGGTCCAGCTCTAGTGTTCTTGCTAGAAACTACCAAGAAATCTGCCCATGCTTTTAAGGGTCGTGGCGGAGCAGAAGGTGAGAAACAGTCTTCCAAAGTACTGGGAACTTCTCTCCTGCACTCCATGCCACCCCCGACACACCCCCACAAGGAATATAAGCACAGGCCTGCTGAGACACAAGATACAGTCCTCCACCTGGAACTGCCCACCAACTAATCCTTACCCTAAATTTTCACTCTTTAAAAGTACTAAGGGGATATTTTTCCTGTGTAAAAACATCTGACTTTATAACGAAAATCACCGAGAAAATGGTATCCATTGTGCAGCCAATTTTGCTGAAACGTAACCATTCGGTAAAGGCAGGGGTCCTCACAGAGATCTGCAAATACACTGAGAAGGATTTTAAATGTGTTATCTGTGTTCTTTAAGTTACTTTATTTCCAAGAAGTCAGTGTTACATAATATTTCTTGACTAAGTTGACTGTGCCAATGAAATACAGGGAGAAAGTATTACTTCTGGACCTAGTTTCCACCTCTAAGGAAAGCCTTCCCATTTTTATAGCTAACATGACAAAATCTACTTTTCAGCCAAACTTCCTCAACACAGCAGTTTAGATACTATTTCAAATACTATTAAATTTAATAGCAGGCCTAAATTCAGACTTCTCATTTCACTTTTGCACCTACTGGAAATTATTTCACTTAAAATAATTATGTCTTCAGACGATTTCCTATTTCCACTTAAAGTGGAAACAAATTAGAACACTTCACATTCTATTTGCACTTCCCAAATACAGTAATGACTCATTTATCTGGCATCGTCAGAAAATGAGGTTCTCCACATGAAGCGTTTTCCAGATAACTGAAGTCCACAGGAGTGGAGCACTTGTCTGCCCTGTTTCCTGCTGTATCACCAGGGCCTAGAACAGGGGCCGGTACATAGTAGATGCTCAGTAATCATCCCTGGACATGGGATTAAGTAAAGTACGAAATAAGTATGAAAGCTCTTTTATTTTTAACCCATTTGGTGCAAACTTTTCTACAATTATAGCCATCCCTTTTTTAAAAAATGCCACTGTACAGAAATTAAGCTGCTCTTATGTATTTGGTATATCTCTATAAAAAACAATCACTCTACCCTCCGACCATACACTTATAATGCCCTCACAGAAGCTATGAAAATATACAGGGCATTCTGCCACCGTATTTCAATAGCCTCAACATGCTGTGCTTTCTAACTTTTCCTTTTCTGATATTAGCTGTCAGTTCTGTTAGCTGCTGCCGCCTGATTTTACACACAAATGTCTGGCAAGGTTCTAAAATTAATTCTGCCTCCAAAGCAGAATAAAATACATGGACTTGGTTATAATTCAGAAGTCATTCTCACTTACTTCTGACCTGTGAATACTTTCTGATTCTATTTATTTAACAGACTCCTTGCGCCACCCACCATATTCTACATAAAATCTAAGATGGTTCTCTTAGTTTTAATGGGTATCTTAAGGATTTTCATTTAAGTTCTAAGTTTCATATATTAATCATGAGTAAAGGCTGAAAGGCTAGCTCCAACATAAACTTCAGGGCATATTTTTTTAATCCATTTAGGAGACACCAACCACGACAAAGCTGGATTTCATCTTGCTTGATATGCTGTGATAGGGCCATAATTTAAATTTGCTGGCCCAAAGTTCATGGCAGCAAAAATCAAACATACTGGCAGCCATGGTGCACTATACTTGCAGAAAAAGGCATATCTCCCTGAACCTAAGAGTGGAAAGGATAATTTCAGTATAGCATTTAGTTTATATAATACAACTGGAGTTTCTTCCCCACAACAAACTCTGAATAATGTTTATAATTTAGCAATCAACTGAAATGATGAAAGAATTACCACAATTGAAATAAAATATTTATGTATTTCAAACCAGTAGAATCATGTCTTCAAAAACCAAAATAAGCAAAGACAAACCTAGTTCTGAATTAGGGATGGATACAAATAAAATGGGGGGATTTGTTTATTTGGGTTTTTGAGTCTCTTCTCTTCTTTTTAAAGATTTAATGAACTTTCACTTGAAATAAGCATGGTTTACTAAATTAGAGGATTTGATTACATATTCTTTAAAAGTAACTAGTCGGGTAAACAATAAAGTAAGTTATCCAGGAGTCAAGAAAAGAAAAATTACTTCAGACTGTTTTATGAATATTCTTCCAAAATCACCAATCCTTCAACAAAAATAGTTCAACGGAAGATTTCAGTTCCTGGTACTGAACTGAACAAAGAGAACCACATGTTTTTAATGGTTGCTCATAAACGACCCAAATAAATCTCCTAAAGAACAGCAGTGGTTCTTTCTGTACTTTTCCCTTCAAAACTCACAAGACCAATTCAACATAGAAATAAAAATCACTGTACTTTATGGCACCACTCACTTTGTGACACATTTATTTGCTGTCATGAAAGTTAGTGCCTCAACAAAGTAAATGAGATTTAGGGAAAAACTTTTTTTTACATTTTAAACGGCACAAAATGTCCTTACCATTTAAGACAGAGTTTACCGACCTCAATCAAATGAGAAGATTTTCAAACTAAGTGAGAGACCTAAGTATTTATATATAAATGTTACAAGAAAGCTTTCCAAATAGCTTTCCAATCAACTATGCTACTGACCTTAGATCAGAATTACACTAACTACCACTTATAAGAAATGAAGCCTACAGAACCGAAAACATAACTTAAAATTTAACCACTGACGTACTACTTTCCCTCACTTTAACTGTGAATTAAAACACAGAGCAACAGCACGCCCTGCTGGAAGTCATTAACACAACTAAGATGATCAGTAGCACTGCATGGCTACGATTTCATCCAAGATCAGAATTACTTTAGAAAGAAACTCTAATTTCTCCCTAAATGCTAAAAGAGGCTCACAGGCATTAAACACTATGTGCCTACACATATGATCTTAAAGGTAAAATTAAGGTTTAGAATAATTTCAAATTAAAAGATACTGATTTTTCCTTCTCATTCCCCTAGCTCCACACAGCCCCCCAACCACCCCAATGATTTTACCAGTTTTGATTTTAACCCTAAATTAAAATATTTTCAAATCTGCCTTCTGTAAAGAGAAATGGATAATCACATAAGAGAAAACCGAGGCCATTTTCTGTATGTAACTGCCTGAAGCACCCCTTTTTTCCTTCCCATTTCATGTTGGCCTAAGAAACATCCCTGACGACCACCACCAAGAATGCACAAGGCACACCGACAAGTTTAGTGGTTACTAGAGGTGAAGGGGGGAGAAGGGGTGGGAGAAGAGGGTAAAGGGGGTCAAATATATGGTGACGGAAGAACTGACTCTGGGTGGTGAACACACCGTGTGATATATAGATGACGTATTATAGAATTATACACTTGAAACCTATATAGTTTTGTTGACCAGTCACCCCAATAAATTTCAATTAAAAAAAAGAAAAAGAATCCACAAGCCAGTCTAGTGGTCCATGAACCACAGTTTCCATGCCACTGGCAAAATGCCTACACAGACTCTGGAATTCAAAAAATGCAGACTATATTAAGAAACCACATATCATGAAATTCCCATATAGAACATTTCAACATTTTCACAGACATGAAAAATCATGGAAGCCATTGTCTAGATAATCCAACTCAGCACTCTCTCTATAACAAACTCACAGGAAATTGGAGGATGAACAAAAAGGTATCCAAGTTTTGTAAATGTGCTCTTTTGGCTATAGAAAAAAGGCTCCTTGGTACCACTGAGACCCCTTCTAAGAGAAAACAACTTACTCTAGCATTGATTTACACTGCTTCGGATGCCTAGTGTTAACTTCTTGGCTCCTTGCTCCCACATCTAAAAGGTTCTGAGTGACCTGTGGCCAACTTGGAGGGCACTCTATCAGGAAGGCCAGCAACTCTGAAAAATCCGACCAAGGGAGGCCAAAGGAGATCAAACGCTTTAGTGGAGTTTTCCTGCAGGAACTGCACAGGCAAATCACCGCAGGTCTAATTTTCTGAAGTTGTTTCCAGTGGCATTATTTGGTTATTTCAGTGAAGTACATTTAAAGTAAAATGTTAGAAGGATACCAACCTCAAGCCTCTTTTCCAGCGACTCAATTCTGTCCTTTTTGCTTGCTAGGTTGGCCCGTGTGTAGCGGCTCTGCCCAGGGAGATATAAAACTTGGCTGTAGCATTCTTCCCACACCTGGTTATAAGCTTCACTTGAGAGTTCTCCATGGCTCATACCTTGTTTTACCACTTCCATCTCCTGTACCAAAACGTCCTGGGCCTGTTCACAACAATAATTTCAGTAAGTTTGAGTATCAGAAATACTTGCCATCAACAGAAAGCTTTAAAAGACTAGTTTTTCCTCCTTCTTTGGGCAAAGGAAAGGAGTTCTGGTTGCCTGGGGTTTTTCTGGAAGAGGGGAACAATACCTAAGCAAAATGAATTAAGAAGCCTATAAGTCAGTGCAGACTGGTCTGAAAAGTCAAGCATCCGTGTATCCTCAATAACATAAATGTCCTTTCCTTCACTCATTATAATAGCACTATCATTTCTCAGGTGTCTACTATGTGCCAGGAACTGGATTTAATCCTTTTACCTATATTATCTCCAAACACCATGACTACCTTACAAAGCAGCCAAGATAACCTCATTTTGAAGTTGATGAGAGAGATTAAACAACTTGTTCAAAAGCACGTCACTAGTAAGCAGACATGGCAGGAACATCAATGCTTGGGTGAACTCCTCCAACTCTACCCTCCCTCCCTACACTTAGGGCTTCACAGGATTATGAAAGGGAACTAGGCATTTTTTTTTTTTTGACACATGCCTTTTTCTCATCTGAAGGAATGCCCCTGACATTGCCAGAGAATGAAATTGGGGGCACAAATCAAATAAAGATGGGTCACAGACCAGCTTTTATTTACTACTAAAGAAAGTTTAAGATGACAGAAGGGTAGGTGGGTGTTGCACAAGCCTGGGTTCAAATCACAGCTTTACCATTTAAGTAGCCATCTGACCTTAACATCTGAGCCCATTTCTCATCTGTAAAATGGGGATAATATACATAAACAGCCTAGCCCAGCATCAGACACAGACTCCATGAGCATACCACATCAACTTTTCCAGTCCTTTGCTTCATGGCTCATGAAAAACTGACAACCACTTTTTGTGCTTTATAGAAAGCTTTCAATCATTCTAGTAATATTAGAAAATAAACACAGACAAAAATATATAAAATCAAGAGAAATGACCAGTATACAAAAAAATTTCAACAAAAATGTGGAAAATCACATCTATAAAAGATAAAGAAGGTACACTTTAAATAATACCTCTTAAGGAAAATAATAAACAAACCAATTTTCATATACTTAATGAAAATTTGACACTTTATTATAAGAGAAATGCTATTTCACTCTGAAACTATACAGAGTAAAAAATTTACAATTCCAGCTCTTACAATTCTGAGACAGTACAGCTAAGCTTTCTTTAAACTGTCCATAAAGAATCTGTCAATAGCTGCTTCGAATTCTTTTTGTAACAAACAAGACTATTAAGTAGATAAATAAAATATGGGAGAATATTTAAACTACTTTGCTTCAAATAATTCCAAAACACTACTTACAATTACCATTTTCAAAATTTTTGTTAAGACTCTATCCCCTACAGAACCTCTAGAAGCAACAACGTTATTCTTATTTCAAGTTTCCATACTTACAATAAATTTAGGAAAATTTCCAAAATCCCCTCACGTTTTCAGTCTCAAAAGAGGGAACTCTTCAAGCAGCACGTTCAGAGTCCAATTCTCAGCCCTATCAATGATTAAATGTGCGTGCCACAGTGTAGGCACTCAACAGATGTCCATTTCCCAACACACTTACTTAAAAAAAAGTAACTCAAAGTTGCTCAGAAAGAAGGGGCAAATAGTTGAAATAGAAATCTAAACTCTCTTCCCTTTCCCTATTTTCTAAATATCTTATAATAAACATGTATTACTTATACAATCAGGAAAAACACAAAGAAAGAGGGAAGGGAAAAGTGCAGGAGAAAAGACAGAAAAAGGAATCTTATTTTTTCTCCCAAGTATGCGTTAGCCCATTCCAATCGATGGGTTTATCACTGCCCCCCAGGGATAAAGATTAAAGAAAAAAGACTTTTAAGCTTCCAACCATAAAACCAAACTGTATTTTCTTACACCGTTGTACAGATTTCTATTCCAACCACAGCTGTTTGCTCTGTCAGAGCAGACAGAATAAAATACATATATGGAGGAAGAGGCAGGACAGACTTTATAGAATAAAAGTGATTTCCTTATCCAAAAGGACAGAGGGAAATCATGTGAGGGAATACGGTTAGTAAAAAATAATATTTTAGGGCCAGCCAAGTGGCACATTGGTTAAGAGCTGGTTTGGGGATGCCAGCAGCCCCAGTTCGGATCCCATGTATGAGGGCCAGTGACACTGCCCTCTACAGCTAACAACAGCTCCATCTGGAGCTGGGCTGTGCGAGCCCTGGCGACGGTGTAGGCTGCAGCCCCTGCTGCAGTGGGCTGCCATAGGCTACAGTGAGTGGCCAGCAGCCAGCATGAGCGGCTGGCAGCCAACATGAGCTGCCAAGAGCCGCGGTGAGCGACATCCAGAGGCTGTTGACCGATCTACCTCATCCGGGAAGAGTGCAATGACGATACCAACATGGGCCAGTGAAGCAACATCTTCCGCAACTACACTGAAGAACAAAAAGACGCAACTTGTCTGTTCCCCTCCCCCAATTCCCCAATAAAATCTAAAATAATAATAATAATAATAATAATAATAATAATAATATTTTAGGCCGGCCGAGTGGCTCAGTTGGTTAAGAGCTCGCTCAAGAGTGCGAGCTGAGCTCTGAGCAACAGCAGTTCGATGCCCAGCCCGAGCTGAGTTGCTGCTAAGCTGCCTACAGGTGGCAGGATGGCTCAGCCAAAAAAAAATTTTAAAAAATATTTCCTAATTGGACTGACACATGCAAAAAAATGAAACTGGATCATCTCCTTACGCCTTATACAAGAACAAATTCAAAATGGATTAAAGACTTAAATGTAAGACCTGAAACCATAAAAATCCTAAAAGAAAATATAGGGAGTACATTTGCAGACATTACCCGGAGCAATATTTTTATTGATACATCCTTACGGGCAAGGGAAGTAAAAGAAAAAAAATGAACATATGGGATTATATCAGACTTAAAAGTTTTTTCACAACAAAGGAAACCATTAATAAAATAAAAAGGAAGCCTACTGAATGGGAGAATATATTTGCCAACAATATATCTGATAAGGGGTTAATATCCAAAATTTATAAAACACTCATGAAACTCAACACCAAAAAAACAAACAACCCAATTAAAAAATGGGCAGAAGATATGAAGAGACATTTCTCTAAAGAGGACATACAGATGGCCAACAGGCATATGAAAAAAAGTTCAACCTCACTGGTCATTAGGGAAATGCAAATAAAAACCACCATGAGATACCACCTCACTCCAGTCAGAATGGCTATCATCAACAAACAACAAGTGCTGGAGGGGCTGTGGGGAAAAGGGGACCCTGCTGCACTGTTGGTGGGACTGCAGATAGGTGCAGCCACTATGGAAGTCAGTATGGAGGTATCTCAAAGAACTGGAAATAGAGCTACCATTTGACCCAGCAATTCCACTCCTAGGTATTTATCCTGAAAAAACCAAGACACTTATTCAAAAAAAGTTATGCACCCCTATGTTCATAGCAGCACAATTTAAAATAGCTAAGACTTGTAAACAACCAAAATGCCCATCAGTAGATGACTGGATTAAGAAACTGTGGTATATTTATACAATGGAGTATTACTCCGCTATAAGAAAGAATGAAATCATGCCATTTGCAATGATATGGATGGACCTAGAGACTATAATGTTGAGTGAAATAAGTCAGTCAGAGAAGGACAAATACCATATGATCTCACTCATATGTGGAATCTGAAAAACTGTATGAATGAGCAAAGTAAACAGAAACTGTCTCATAGATACAGAGGAAAAATCAGGGTTGCTAATTGGGAGAGGAATGGGGATGAGGGAGAAGGGGAAGGGATTAGACAGCAAAAATAGGCAACTACAATATTGCTACTGGGATAGGAAAAACAGTTTGGGGAATATAATTAATAATGTTGTAAATATTCTGTGGAATGTCAGATGATCATAGGTCTTGTTAGGGAGACCATTTCATGGATGGAGTAGAGGTTTGATCACTGCACTGTATTACTAAAGCAGAGGTGGTATACCTACTGTAATTGAATATATATAGATAGTCACGGGATGTGGATTATGCTGTGGAAGAGAGTCAGAGGAAGAGTAATAGATATATATGATATGGGGGGGGAGTGGGGTGGTGTATTGGGGGTGGGGGGTTGTCACTTTGAGGGGTAAAATGTATAACTATTGCACTGTGTTGTACACCTGAAACTAATTAAAAATAAAATAAAAAATAAATAAAAATATTTCCTTTCTTTGAATAGGCAAAAGGTTATATTCTTGCTTTTTCATACTAATCTAAATAAGTGACGTCTAAGTATTAAAGGCATTCCATTCTATTCAGAGATAGCAAAGTTAAAGAGTAAATGGCAATTGCAGTCACTGTCAACAGGCACATGGCCATGAAACAAAAACACCTTACCACCAAAGCCAGTGTTTACCTGATGAATATCTACCACTGAACTTTGGGGGGGGGGTGTCTCCTTTCTTTTCATAACATTTAATATGAACACTTATCTCCTACTATTTCAGTTGTTTATGAATATCAGTATGTGGGGGCAAGTTAGTATTTATCCATGATACACAGTATCAAACAAATACTTATATTGCAAGATAGAAATATTCCTGCTCCATCATACCTTTTTCAGGTCTTCTTTGGAGAACTTTTCATAAGGGTTATGTTCCAGATAGGTAATGTGCTCTGGATTATTAGTAGCAAATCCTACAGTTTTTCCTTTTTTGTTTCCAGACGGTTCATAAGGGTGATGTAGAAGGTCATAATGAAGCATTGTAATCATTTCTTTTTTGATTAATTCTTCACTTTTCTGTAAATCTGTTAAAGGTGGCTCTACATTTAAGGGTCTTAGAATAGTTTCATTTACCTGAAATTTTAAAACAAGTATAATTACCAAACATATCGCTACAAAATACTAATATTATTACTTGTTCTCTCATGAATTGAACAACAGTTACACATTTTCAAAAGAAATTCTTTTCTTTTTTCTTCTAAAATTTTATTTGTGGGCCAGCCAAGTGGTTCAGTTAGTTAAGAGTTAGCTTAGGGCCGGCCGAGTGGCGTATTGGTTAAGCGCTGGTTTTGGGATGCCAGCGGCCCCGGTTCGGATCCCACATGAGGGCCAGTGACACTGCCCTCTACAGCTAACAACAGCTCCACCTGGAGCTGGGCTGTGCGAGCCCCGGTGATGGTGTGGGCTGCAGCCCCTGCTTGCAGTGGGCTGCCATAGGCTACAGTGAGTGGCCCACAGCCAGCGTGAGCGGCTGGCAGCCAAGCGTGAGCTGCCAATAGCCGCGGTGAGCGACATCCAGAGGCCAGCGACTGATCTGCCTCATCCGGGAAGAGCACAATGACGATACCAACAGTGAAGCAACATCCTCCGCAACTAAACTGAAGAACAAAAAGACAGCAACTTGTCTGTTCCCCTACCCCGATTCCCCAACGCTGTTCCCCTCCGCCAATTCCCCAGTAAAATCTTTAAAAAAAAAAAAAAAAAAGAGTTAGCTTAAAAGCACGAGCTCTGAGTAACAGGGCTCCAGGTTCGATTCCCACATGGGCCAGTGACGCTATGTCCAAGCTGAGCTGCAGATGAGCTGCCAACAGATGGCAGGATGGCTCAGCTGGTGAGAGCACATGCTCTTAACAACAAGACTGCCTGTTCGATGGTGGACTACGCCCACCCGCAGCTAAGACTGAACTCAGCACCTTGAGCTGAGCTGCCACCTGGATGGCTCAGTGGATACAGCGCACACTCTTAACAAGGCTGCAGGGTTCGACTCCCGCATGGGATGGTGGCTATGCCCACCTGAAACTAAGACTAAACTCAGCACCTTGAGCTTAGAGGCCACGAGTTGTCGATGGGCAGCCACATGGTGACTGGCGCCCTCCACAACCAAGACTAAAGAACAACAACTTGGCTGGTCCCCTTCTCCAATTCCCCCAACCCTTTTCCCCTCCCCCAATTAAAAATAAATAAATATTGGGTTATCAGAAAAGTCATGACGTATTTTTTCTGTTTTTCATTGTAAAAATGCACCATGGCTTTTCCGACAACCTAATAAATAAAATAAAATCTTATTTGTACCAGTGATTAGGTTTAAAAACTGCTTTACTATATTCCAGAGAACATATGAAATTTTGTTTTACATACTTTATGAATAATATAAAAAACATCAATCACATGAAAAGAAACTTAAAACTTCCTAAGCCAAAAGTTCTAACACTTACTTCTGATGGTCTTGGAAGATCTTTCTGAACAGCTTTGTGCATTCGTTTCATTTCCTTTATACGCTCTGCATCTCGTATGGCCTAAAAATTTATTTTTATATCCATTATTGCAGTTGTACAGTATTTGACACATTTCAATAAAGCTGAAAACACTTTAGTCTATAAGAACATGTATGTGCAAGAGCTAAAGCTATAGACATCTGTAAGTTTGTAGAAAGGCAATATAAGGCAACAGAAATTAGTCTATTCATTCTCTCAGTAAAACAGAAACTAAGAACTTCCAGTGTCTACTAGAACATTCTCCAAATTTATATGGCTGTATCCATCAAATAATCATCCTTTTCTTGTCTAAATCAAATCCTAAACTTTGAGGGGACTCTTAGTTATTCCTCCTGCAACAAACCCTTCCTTTCCAACCCCAAAGCTACCAATTCTGAATTTAAACATCCAGCCAATGAATTTGTTTCCTAATTCTTGAATTACGAATAATGTGGGATAAAACACATTAGAATTTCACACCATTTCTGAGAGTGTAAATGTAACTCAAAGTAGCTAAGAAACGAAACACAAAAGTATCCTATATTCCCCACCAAAAAGTACATTCATGTGGTTTCCCTATAAAATATGCTTTCCATTGATGCCATTCTCACTCTAATCTTGGGAAATTATTCAACTTCTAAAACCATTATGAAATGAACTGCAGCAAGAATTCCTGATGGGGGTCACATGAGCTCAGTTTTAGTTCAAGCTTCAGTACTTTCCAGCCATGAGACCTGGGAAAGTTAATTTATTCACCTGAGCCTGTTTCCTCATTTCCAAAATGAAGCTAACACCTATTCTATTTACATCACTGGGCTGTTATCACAAATGAGAAAGTAATTAACTATATGATATGTTAGTACAAAGTGTTAGTAATATTATTCTGGCACACTCTAAATTTCCAAATCCACATTTTTTATTAGTTTACAATGACCTAAAACCATTTACTCAACCAATCCAAAATGTGCTTGTTTTTAAGACTGCTCAGTAATGCCTTTTCTTGGCTAGAGTGAAAAGCAACATCTAAAAGCCTACTTATGTGAATCTTAAAGAAGCCAAATGAACTTGACAGAGGGTATTTAAACTGCTATATACATATAAATTTTAAGAATGCCTATTCAAGATATTTTAAGTATATTATGAATTATGTGAGTATATATTATAAATGCTTTAAGTCATTTTAGGTCATTTTTTTAAATATTGAAAAAACTTTTAAATAGAGATTTCGAGCCATTAACAGTCATTCTGCATTCTTTCAGTCTACTGGCATATCCCACGAGCTCACACTTCCTTTCCAGCACAATTACCCACCTGTTTTCTTGCGTCCACATCAGCAGCATCTTCAATGTAGGTATCGTCTATTTCACGGTCCTCCAGCTCCTTCTCAGCATTTTCTGGTAGAACAATTTCAAAGTCATTCTTAGGGGCAGGAAGGCCCAACAACCCTAAACGGAGGTGCTCACGAGATTCTCTTTCCTGTAGAAAAGAATTGGTCCTTCTCAAGTTACACACATTAAGTATTCAACCAATATTCTATAAGAGTTTCTAAAAAATAATTAGCCTAATTTTAATTCTAGAAAACGATCCCTAACTTCAGAGCAGAGACAAGTTTTTTGTTTAATTTCTATCTCCATTTTCAGCCACATTAAGACCAATCAAAAACTGATTTGGAATTAGTGAAGTTACTCTGGGATATTCTAGTAAGAGGTTTGGGAATTACCTCTTCACAGGCAGAAAAAAGTCCTTCAGGATTTCCATTTAAGGAAAACATCTCTGAAACTGAAATGTAGTAGCAAATGAAAAGAATAAGCTCAAAAGTTAGTTTGTCCTTGGACTAATAAAACCTAATCTGAAGATACCTGAGTGTGTGTGTGTGTGTGTGTGTGTGTGTGAGTGTGTGTGAGTGTGTGTGTGTGTGTGTGTGTAATAGCTCACCTCTGCAGTCTCATTCCCTACTGCTTCATTACACACATGCTAGACGCTGTGGCCTCAATGTGGAACAGCTGTCATCCACCTGAGCACACCTCTTCGAGGAGGGCTTTCCTAGTACTCACCCAACAAATATTTCTTTCTTTGGCCACCCTAAACATGTTGGTTTTACTCAACTGTAGTTCTTATACTACAATTATTTTCTAACTTGGTTTCGTACTGCCAATCCCTCCAGAGCAGGGGTGGACAAATTGCGGCTCGCAAGCCACATGCAGCTCTTTGGATGTGGCTCGCAAGCCGCAGCTTGCCGACCCCTGCTCCAGAGTATTAATTTCTTTACGTTAAAGGACATCTTTACTCAACTTGAAATCCGGAGGTGTCCAGATCCATGCTCTGCACACATTAGATTCTTCATTTAAGTAATTCTTATGTAGCCATTCAAAATTGGCATACATTGATATCAATTTGGACATCAAAAAATTCTAAACTAGCCGGCCAAGTGGTGTGGTGGTTAAACGCTGGCTTGGGAAGCCAGAGGCCCCGGTTCAGGTCCCACATATGAGGGCCAGTGACACTGCCCTCAAAGAAAAAAAACAAAAGCAATTCTAAACTAACCAAATCTATACATGAAATTAAAATTAATTTGTAAACTGAAGACAGGCCAACATCACTGGAACTCATTTAAAAAAAAAAATCTGACAAATGATTTCTAGGGCATCAGATAAGGCCCAATAGTGATGCAATAAAAGCAATAATGTGGGCAGAGCAAAACTATAACTTTCATAATTACCTTTCTACATTACCATGCAAAACATACAAACAGAAACTTCATAAAATCAGCAATAAACCACAAATTAACTTGGCTTTGAGATCTAGATTGTCCTTCAAGGGTCAAAATCTAATTTATGAGACATTCAAAACAAAATTTATTTTACACAAAAAATGTTTAAATAAATGTATCACTCAAGAAAATATTAATTACTAAGTTATAAAAATTAACATCACAAAAGAGATACAAGGAGCATCTCTTGTATCTATCGGCATGATCAATATTCACAAACATATTAACACTTTGTAAGCGGGCATTTGAGCTATATGACGAGTTTACTCGTTTCCCGCAAAAAATGTGTTAAGAATAAGAAAAAGTAGGCATAAGATCAAAAGGTTCCCTTCCCAAGTACTCCAAACCATTTTACTTTTCTGACATCCATAGGTGTAGAGATTAAGGTATATGTAATATGCACTGACAAGGGGAATAATTTTATTTTGGCACCCATTAGATTTTTTTTTTTTTTTTTAAATTTTTAAGAGTCTTAAAAGGGAACTGATATGTACCATCTGCTTCACATAAGAGGGATCGCTGTAGTCTGCCATTCCATCCTCAGGATTAATGTTTAACTTGTCTCGAAGAGGAGTTCTACCGGGGGTGGAGTTAACAACTGGTTTGGGAGTTGTCCCACTCCGGGGGGTCAGCCCTTCAGATCCTTGAGAGGGAGTCCTAGAAAAGCAGAAATTCTAATCAATAAAAGTGCCACTTTTATTTGTATTGTGCTTTCAAATGGTTTTCATAGGAGTTATTTTACAAGAAAAACAATAAAGAAGGATTCCAGAAATTCTGTCAGGTTAGATTTCTAGGTTAAGATAAAGGTGTACGTCAGCTAGCTTAGTATTTACACACAGTATTTTTATTTCCATGATTTCAAGTAGTCATTACATTTCACATTTTCTTGCCTTCCAAACTAGATCCACCAAACATTATTTCCACTTTTTCCTGACACATCAGGCCGGCTAAGAACACATGGTGGGTAGAGAGGTGAGCCACCACACTCACAAGCTGAGTCCAGGGTCCCCAGCGTATCATGTGTGTCCCTGCCCATAGCTGTTCACTATCACATCATCATCAACAGTGGCCTACTTCAAGTAATTCTTCCCTTTACATTTTGTTTGGCAGCCAAACATCAGGCTTTTAGAAACGTATTTAAATATGAACAGTTCCGAGTGAGGGTTAAGACAATCTCTTAGGAATAAAGTCCACAGACTTTGCAACTTAAACTTCAATTGTTCAAAGCCTTTTTTTTTTTTGGTTGCTTACTTCCTGTATCTTGGCTGTGTTCCAGACAGATGGTGCTGCCAGACAGCTGTTCCCCAAAGGTGAGGTGAGGTGCTATTGTATAAGTTATGGTCCCTGCCCCCAAGGAGCTTACAATCCAGGTTGAGAGACAAGACATACACAGGGGAAGAAGGATGAGGTTCTCTCACAAGCCTTGCAAGAAGTGTTAATATAGAAGGATATGGCTGCCAATGTTTCTTGATCCTGCTGTCATGTACAGCTGTAATAGTCTAAGACATTTCCCATACTAAATAACCAGTAGGAGGACGTATTCTAACATTTAAAATTAAAAATAAACCCCAAATATGTCCAACCTTTAAAAGCTCCACTTCCATTTTAGTAAGACTAGCTTCTATAACATTGGTATCTTAAAAATTCTTGTTAAAAACACAATAGCTTAAAACAAACAAACTGCAAACAAATACTAAACTCTGAACTCAGTTAATGACATGCACGAGGAAGGGTTTAAGGGTGAAATGGACTGATACCTGCAATGGGTTAAAATAAGATGGATTGATAGATGGGTATGTGATAAAACATAGTAAAATGTTAACAACTGAAGAATCTAAGTGGTGGGAATATGAATGTTTGCTTTACCATTCTTTCAACCTTTCTGAATGTTAGAAATTTTCATAATGAAATATTAGGGGAAAAGCAATAATACATACGAGGTCTGACAATTAAGTTCGCGAACTTGTTGCAAAGATGTTGCTAACCTTTTTTTGATATCAGAGGGATTATTCATTATTAATTTGTACCAACTGGACAAACAGTCAAGTTTACCATATGGAAGTGCTAAAAAAGGCTGCGTGAAAAA
Organism: Aselliscus stoliczkanus; assembly: GCA_033961575.1. Taxonomy (NCBI): domain Eukaryota; kingdom Metazoa; phylum Chordata; class Mammalia; order Chiroptera; family Hipposideridae; genus Aselliscus; species Aselliscus stoliczkanus. The sequence goes on along the minus strand of CM066733.1, from coordinate 62,756,392 downwards.
GTTAGATGACCTGAACTTTTCGCCAACAATTCATGGCTCTTGCATCATGACAATGCACCACCTCACACAGCACTGTGAGTGAGTTTTCAGCCAGTAAACAAATAGCTGTATTGGAACACCCGCCCTACTCACCTGATCTGGCCCCTAAAGACTTCTTTTTTTTTTTTTTTTTGAGGGCAGTGTCATTGGCCCTCATATGTGGGACCAAACCAGGACCGCTGGCTTCCCAAGCCAGCGCTTAACCACCGCGCCACTCAGCCGGCCCAAGGCTTCTTTCTTCACCCGAAGATAAAGGAAATATTGAAAGGAAGACATTTTGATGACATTCGGGACATCAAGGGTAATACAGCAACAGCTCTGAGACCATTCCAGAAAAAGATGTCCAAAATTGCTTTCAAGGGTGAACTAGGCGCTGGAGTGGCACATAGCTTCCCAAGGGGAGTACTTCGAAGGTGACTGTAGTGATATTCAGCAATGAAGTATGTAGCACTTTTTCTAGGATGAGTTCATGAACTTAATTGTCATACCGCATGCACACATTTAAAACACTGCAATTTTTATTAAATTCACCAAATGATCACTAACAATGGGGTTAATTTGCTCTTTTAAATCAGATTTTGCAAAAAGAAGCTCCATGTAGTATTTAACCATTTCCGTGATACTATTTTGTTATTTACTACTATGAGGTGAAATGAAAAAGGCAAGCTTATCACACTTATTTCGATTCTCTGTTAACATTACTAAAGCAAACATTTTATCCAAGTCCTCAGATTCACGTTTTCCTAAAACAGAAAACATTTGTTTATTTACAATACCTGAATGGGGTAGAAAGAACTGTGTTTGGAGTCTGTACAACCTGCCGCTGTGGAGTCACACCTGAGAAGTCACTCTCATGCAAAGGTGTGTTTAGTCCACCTTTTAATGGGGTGTCCACATTGGTCAGGGCCATGAGGTTCTGGGCTTCCTGATTAATAAGAAAGTAAAGAAGTGTGTTTTAACAGTTTAGACAGAAGAACAGAATCCTCTCTTCTGGTCCTACTACACAATTTTTTTTTTTTTTTTTTTTTAATAGCTGAGCCAGCGGCTGCTCAGCTCAGGCCAGGAATCCAACAGACAACCTTGTGGCTCAGAGCTCACACTCTTGAGCGAGCTCTTAACCAACTGAGCCACTTGGCCGGCCCTATACAAATCTTAAAACAGGTAGAATTCTTATATATTTTCTCCATGAAAGCCAAGAAACAAAATGACTACTGGGCCATGGTAGAATTCAACACTTCCATTCCTTCTGTCAACCTAACACAGCACCTCACAAGTTTAAGAACAATGCTTTATGTCAAGAAATGCTTTTGTGGCCTCACATAAAATTACCATTACTCAAAGCTTTTTGCTATTCCAATTACAAAGCATTTTCCCCCATCTAGACTCCCAAAAGGGTGGCCAGCTTTATGCCCTCCACGCAGGAGACTGGAAACTCCTTACTTCTTTAGGTAATCTAACTAACCCAAGAGAAAAGATCTAGAAATACCGACATCAGTAAATCCCCAATGAAACACCCCAGGCGGCTCAGTCTACAAGGAAGCCCAGAGTTGAGGAGCCTCACGCACACCCAAGGAGTTTCTGCTCAGCTTTAATTGCCCCACCTCTACCTCCTAAATATAGGCACAGAGCCAAAGATCAAAACATACTTTAGGAAACATCTCATACGAAAGAGAATAAAAGTAACAAAAGAAGCTTAAAGAATATGCAGGGGGGGGGGGGGACCTATAAAAATAAAACAAAACCATCACTAATAGCCTCAGAAAAATAAAAGATATTCATAAATACGAATAAAATCTTAAAAACTGAACACATTTTTAAAAATCTCTTGGAAATTAAAAATATGACAGTAGAAATTTTAAAACTGCATAAAAATGGAATTCTATACCCAGTTATATACTACATCAAGTAAGAAGGGAGAATAGTAATTTACAGATATGCCAGGTCTTAAAAATTCTATCTCCCATGGACGTTTCCTCAGAAAGCTACTGAAGGAGATGCTGCATTAACAAGGGACTAAACCAAGAAAGTCAAAGACATGGGAGCCAGGAAAGAGGAGACCACCCAAAGGACTCTTCATGGTGACAGTGAAGGGTAATCAAGAGACGGAGCTATAAACACATCTTAAGAGTAATTAGTCCAGATGAGAACATGCAGAAGTTCTGGGAAAGACTTCTTCAAAAAGATAACAACTAAAATTTGCCCAGGTTATAGATTTACACGGTTAATGTAAAGTTTAGAGTTGAATTAGTTCTAAGCAATCCGAAAATTTAGCAACTGAATAAAACAAGTATTGTCTCAAAGAAAAGCAAAATACCATGCAGTAATTAATTATAAGGCACTTTGTGGCTCAGCAATGAATATGGTTTACGTAGTCCTAAGATAAACCATGAACACGGAGCTAACCAAAATGACAACGTAACTGTAATGGAAGATGAGGGAATAGAAAGAATGTACATGCATGATAAGAGGCAGAAGACGTAAGAGAGCCAAATGTTCAAATTCTGGATGGAAAAACGACGAAGTGTAAAAAGAAAAAAAAAAAAATCAATACAAGTGTTTTCACAATAAGGTGATAAAAACAAAGAGTTGTATTGTAATTCGTGCCTCTAAAGGGCAAGTGATGAGGGACTCCACTGGTTTCTTACTAAGCCTTATAGGACACTACTTGACTCCTGAATCAAGACTTTAAAATTATATTCCTGACTTTCAGAAAAAAATGGAATGAGAGTTAAGGATAATATAAGACTCAATAGAGTTTTGTTATTCTCTGGCATGCAGACACCCTAAGAACACAGAGCTGTAGACCTCATGTGTTAAGGAGAGTTGGGAGTAGAACTAACGGCATCACATGCCAAGCTAAGTCCAGAAACGCAAGGAAGTTTTAAAAATTACTGACTATACACATCTGATTTCTCTCTAGGATGACTAGGCAACATGAAATTTTAAAATGCTGTGCTTTACTAACAGATACTAAAGACTTTATTAGAAGGTAGAAGGGCTGGCTTCACAAAAGGACTATGACTTAATACACGTAGAAAGGAAACCACCTAATTACTGAATCTGCTGATTTAGCTTCCCTGCTCTAGAAATCTCTAAGATCTGTGCATTCAGGGCTAGGTTTCAAACTGCATCCCCTAAAAGAAACAAAACCAAACCACTCTGTGTTCACCTTCCTGCTTTCACGACCAGTAAACCAAGTGAAGGCTGCCTCCGCTGTATGACAGCTTACCTGCAGAATTCTGTCCTGGGAGGCAGGCGTCCGTGGTGTTCGAAGAGCGATGCTGTTGTTGGTGACGTTGTACTCAGACAAAAGAGTGCTGGAGGCCGAGTTCGTTATGCCAGACTCCTCAGCAGTCTGACGTGCAATTTCACTTGCTTGGCCTACTTTCACAACTTCCTGGAGTTCTGCATCTGAAATCTAAAAAAATACAGGTATCACAGTAAACAATATTTTAACCAGAGAAGAACACAGCTTAAAATGTCCATATTCCAGAAAGATAAATTGCTGAAGCTGTGTGATGAGTACATGGGGTTCACTGTACTACTTTCTTTACTTTTTGTGGGTTTGAAACTTTCCATACGAAAGTTTTTAAGTCTTCCCTATATAATGTGGGGGTGGGAATAGGGGGGAATTCCATGGTATCTAACTGCAAAATCTTGTATTTCCATACTGAAATTCTTTTAAACCAAGCAACATATTAATATACCAAAAACATATAATAATAGTGTTTGTACAAAACTATCATATGTTAGGATGACCAAAAACCAACTAAAATATCCCACAGAGAGTCCACTCAGCTACAAGATCCCTTAGAAAATCAAAATGTATTATCTTAGTAATTTTACCAAAATTAATATCCTAAGGAGTACTAAGAAAATAAAAGGCAAAGTCTCAATTTAAGAAATATCACTACTAGGCATGGCAGCATCTGACAAAATTATTTTGTTTGTGCTGAAGAATCTTGTGTTGATACACCCAGTGCACGCATGTGGGGGGAGAGCCTTCTCCAGCCTCCCAAGTGGCTCACTATGTTCCATTCAACTGTCCAACTCTACAGAGCTGCGCTATGCAAAACAGAACAAGCGCTTACTCAGCTCCTCTCTGCAGCAATCTACCAATCAAGCAATAATGCCTTTTTCATCTGCAGAGACTAAAAAAAAAAAATCCCAGCTTATTCAAAATTCTCATGTTTCTGCCCAACTATAATTAAATCAATGGAAAAGAGCCTGTGATAAGCTGAATGAGGGAATGTTTCTATCTGCTCCACAATTTCCACATTGACTTTCGCTGTAGTGAAAGATACAACAGGGCCGAGTGGGGCGGTGGTTAAGAGCTGGCTTGGGATGCCAGCGGCCCCGGTTCAGATCCCACATATGAGGGCAAGTGACACTGCCCTCTTAAAAAAAAAAAAAAAAAAAAAAAAAGACACAACAAAATTTTTCCAAAACAAAGCAGTATCAAGTCCACAGAGCCAAACACCACCTTTATCCTGGTCAACCACAAAAAAGGGGCCTGGGAGCCCCAAACTGCTGACAAACTAATAAAAGTTGACCATTAGTTACTAAACCATCATATGAGTAGTTTAATACCTGATATTATTATGCAGAGAAGTTGGTGCTTATTTATCATGCTATTAATACAATATATCACAATGACTTATTTTTATGTGGCTCACTTATTGTACTGTGAATTTCTTAGGGGACCCAGCACCTAGCAAAACCTGATACATAGGCTCTCAGATATTTAATAAATGGATGATTAGCATATGAGTCACACACAATGAAAAAACTGCTTTTATCATATTACCTGAGGGGCCGGAAGCACTAGTTTGCTTCTCTTTTTAGTAAATTCAGAAACACCACTAGTTTGAAGAATAGCTGATGGTAAATCAGATTCTTTTTTCCTTTTCAAATGCTGCTTGTCTTTTTTCCTATCTCTTCCTTCTTTTTCACTGTCATGGATCAAGACAGAGAAGAGATTTTTTTAGAAGTTACATATAGGCAATAACATTAAAAGCCATATAAATACTCACACAGTTGAACAAAACAATCCCATTTCTACAAAAATTTCTAATAAGCAGACAAAAACTATATACATTAAGTTGGTCCTTACACCATTACCTACCCACTATATTCAAGAGGGATGCAGGCTTAGAATAGTTAATAATTATTAATAAAATAGGATACGCTAAGTATTGGGTTGTCGGAAAAGCCATGATATATTTTTCTGTTTTCCGTTGCAAAATTGTGTCATCACTTTTCCGACACCCCAATAATTTAAGTATTAAATGTTAAAACTATATAACTACAAAAACTAGGACGATAAGCTAAATGTTACATATAACATCAAAAGAAAAACAGAACTATTCCTATATCGTATACATATATATATTCATATATAAGTATGTGTATGCACATAAGAAAATGATCAAGTATTCTAAAAGGAAAACAATATGAAGGAAATGAAATTAAAACGCTGTGAATTTTTAAATTTAAAAATTTAAAACTTTTGTTCAATTGCTTATGATTTTAAAATTCACAAAATTTTTAAAAAGGATATTTAAGTCCTGAAAAATTATACCAAAAAATTGTTAGGAAGTCTAAAGCCAGGCTTCAGGCCATCTTTTAAAGGCCAGGAATGCCTCCTTCCCTTCTGTGTGTCATCCTCTTCCCCCTTCTAGCCTACTCCTTCCAATGATTAGCTTCTATCTTCAATCTCTTTATTTGCAGAAACTACCTAAAGCAAGGTCCTAATTTGAGAAAATACAATGGGGTACATCCAAGAAAATCTTGTTTCATAGTGGCTGATAGATGTTTAGTAACAACTGGAGTTGGTAGAAATGGAAAGTCAATCAGAGTAAAAAAAAAAAAAAAACTCTGGACAATCATAAAGGTTCTCCCCACAATATTCAGATATAATTAAAGAAACTCTAAAAATCCCTAGAAATCGGCAAAATCTTATGCACCCTATGACAAACATTTTATAAATATACCTACTAATCCCCACTAAGTGAAAAATTTTAGAATGTATCAGTGAGTTTTTTTAATTTTCGTTTTAATAAAACTGAGATAAAATTTTCACTAGAAAAGATAGAAAGAACCAGACAAGATTTTGACAGATTCCTTCAGGCCATCAGTAAAACAACTAATCTGGTCACAAGACAGTTCACTAAGACCCAAAGTGCAGACCTTTCAAGAGACACAAACAGCTATCTATACTAAAAACAGGATAGCCAGGGTCTGGTTTTCTCAGAAAGGTGAACCCATTAATCAATAAAAGCATACGTGAGCCACACTGTGCTAAATAATAAAAATCTGTCTCTGACAAGGATAATACTTGGCCCTTCATAAAATTCCTACTAACTCCTTTCCGTTTTCAAAACCAGAAAGGCAACCTACGATCTTAGCTCCCCATCAAGATCCTGCTGTCTCAATTTCCGGAAATCCGCATCAAGGGCCTGGTAGCTTTCCTCTGAAGTATCATAAAAACCAAGAGCAGGCTTCTTTTCAAATGGGATTTCAGCATTATAGTCAACCCCTCTCTTCTTTTTTCTTTTCTTCTGAATTTCTATGCCAGCTGCTCGAAGTTCTCTTCTCTTTTGGAGGGCAGCAAGACGCCTAAGGAAAAAGAACACAACATCACCTTGAAAATCATATGCCATGGGGATGAGACGGTCCGAAAGAGTTAAGAAAACTAATTGGTTATTTGGGGAAGAAATAAATCCTCACCTAACACCATTCACCAAAACATCGTTCAGTTTCAATTGAAAGGTACATGCATGTACGCACATGCACACGTGTACACGTGTGTACACACACACACACACACACACACACACAAAAGGAAAAACCAGAAGGAACTATATAAATAAATATGTCATCTTATCCCTGGACAGAAACGTACTCAATAACTATAAATTAAATAAAGGACAAAAAAGAGATCAATGACTTTGAAATTTAAATTTTATATCTCTGTAGCACTCTTTAAAAAAAAATCATTAAAAAAATTAAAAGGCAAATAAGAAAAATATTTGCAATTAATATTAGGAATATTTAGATACAATTGATGCAAGTTTTTCTAAATGCAACGCAAAGGAAAAAAAGAGCAAAAGGAAATAAATGGTTCACCAAAAAAAAAAAAAAAAAAAAAGAAGAAAAAATGCAAACTGCTAACAATGACAAAAGATTTACCTAACTAATAACTTAAAAATCACAAATTAAATCAACAAGTACCATTTCTGCATATCTAATAGTATTTGACTTTTTGTTTTGCTTTAAAGGCAAGGGTGCAAAAAGTGGGCACTCTCCATTCTCCCACACTGATAATAAGAAAGTAAACTGGTGTACCTTTTCCCAAAGAGAATTTAGAAATATACATTAAAACCCTAAAATTTAAAAAATGTTTTAACCCAGCAATTTCACTCCTCAGCCATTAGCCTAAGGAAATAAATAAGAACAACGACTAGCTACAAGACTGCTCCCTTGCACTGTTCGTAATACTGGATAACGAGACATAATCTAAACATCCAAAAATAAGAAATTAGTTAAATGAATTTATAACATAGCTATGAGATAGGGCATTATTATACAGCCATCTATATAACCTTTAAAAAGCCTATAAATCTATTATGACATGGAAAGATGCTCAAGACACACTGTTATGTAAATATTGTTCTGAAATTTACATGTTACAGAGCAACATGTAAATATTATTTGCATATCTATCAATTATTATATGCATGGGGAAATGTGAAGGATGTCCGCCAAAATATTAACAGTGATAATCACTGGAAGTTGGAATTTCATTTAATTTTTACTTTTTTCTTTGTCCTTTCCCATGATATCATTTTAATGACTTAATGATAAGGAAAGTTATTCACAATATTAAACAGGGGGAAAATAAATTTACAAAACAGTACACAGAAGCAACTTTCAGCTCCAGGAGGCTCTGCAGACCCATTCTCCAGGAAAACTGACAAAAATTAGTTTAAAAAATATATATATATTAAGTTTCTGAAAGCAATCCTAAGGGGTTAGAGCAAATGAAGAGGCATTTATTCAAGAAAATCTAAAACTTGGTAAGAAAAGTATGAGTCTGTGATATCTGAATCTAGACCCACTCCTTCTTCCCCTCTTCCGCCCTCCCAGCTTAGGGAGATGGAAACTCCACTCCACACCAGTACAGCTAGGAACTCAGAGTTCTCCCTCCCCTCCAACCCCCAGTAGGAGGGCTTTCACTGCAAGAGGAGCAAGGTAGCACCATGTTTAATCCTGCCTCCAGATACCCTTTAAAGAAGCTAGTTCAATCCAGAGCTTCCTTCTTCTACCCAGACAGAGGCTCTATCTTGAGCACAGTGCTACCGAAAATATTGGAGTCATAATGGCCCCCTGATTGTGGGATGAGGGTTCCACGCTGGGGGAGGCTGGCCAAGGAGAACTAGGGCTGCTACCCGCCCTTTCACCGAGCACTCAGCTCCTAAAATGAGGGTGTCACGCAGAGACAAACACGTCAGGGTGCAGCAGTACAACAGAGAACTCCAGGTATCTCCCCAAAGACTCTAAAACTTCATTTGCAACAGAGGATGGAGAAGTTCAAGGCTAAGGATGCTCTCAGGAGCTGTGGAAGTTGTGGTGAAAGACAACTGGGAAGAAAAACTGAGAGATTCATTGGAGAAACAGGCTAAGCTGTAGGCCCACTAGTTTGCCAGAGAGAAACATCGAAAGAGATAGGTGGGAAGAGCCTCCCTGGAATCAGAACAAATATCAAGCACTGACTTCAGAAAGTATCCCTTCAAAGGAGCCCAAATTTGACTGAATCCATGTATGGAGCAACTTATGTCCCAAGACACTGAAAACAATAAAGCAATCAGCTGGCAATTAGTGAAGTTTAACAGCTGGATGCGGCCAGGGAAAAAGATGTCCAAGTCCTGTCAAAACCACATCATCCTAGGGTGGCTGTGGGCATACCAAGATAGCACTCCCATGAAGAGCAAGATCGGAGGCTTCACATTTCTGAGGGGAGGGAAGAGAACAGACTCACTCAATAATCCAGCCAGTCACTACACAAGGAAATAAGTAACAATAACAGGAGGGGGTGAGGGGAACATGAGTACCCAGAATTGCCATCTCATCTAAGTTCTACGGTTCTCAACAAAAAATTATAAGACATGCAAAAAAAAAAACAGGAGAGCATGACCTATACAGTAGGGAAAAAAGCAAGCCACAGAAACTGCCTGTGAGAACTACCATATGTTGTATTTGACAGACTTCAAAGGGGCCATTGTTTAAGTATGTTCAAAGAACAAAAGGAATCCATGATTAAAGAAGGAAGGTATGATGACAATACTGCATCACACAGAGACTATCAGTAAAGAGAGAGAAATGATTAAAAAGAACCAAATGGAAATTCTGGAGTTGAAAAGTATAAAGCTGAAATGAAAACTTCACTAGAGAGGCTCAACAGTAGATTCAAACTGACAGAAGAATTAGCAAACATGAAGACAGATGGATAAAGATTATGCAAACTGAAGAAGAGAAAAAAAAGAATGAAGAACTATGAACAGAGACTCACAGAAATGTGGGGCACCATTAAGTGCAGCAACATATGCATAAAAGGAGCACCAAAAGGAAAGAAAAAAGGGAGACAAACTACTGTGAGATATAATGGCTGAAACTTTCCCAAGTTTACTGAAAATCATTAACCTACACATCCAAAAACCTCAAAACTCTAAATAAGATAAATATAAATCTACAAACAGAAAATTTATATTAAAAATGTTGAAAGCCGAAGACAAGGAGAAAATCTTTAAAGCAGCAAAAGAAAAATGATTCATCCCTTACAAGGGAATCCCAATAAGATTAACAGCTGACTTCTCATCAAAGCAATATATATAGTGTGATCCAATCTTATATAAATGTTATTTTGAGTGTGTGTGTGTGTGTGTATATATAAATGCACATCTATATTGACAGAAAGGTTTGAAAGGACACACTTGAAAAGTTAAAGTAACTTCATTTTTAAAATAAAGGAAATAAAGCCTTCAAATGACATTAGAAAATCTTTGCAATATAATACTAAGTGAATACAACCAAGCTATACAACATTATACCAACCATGCCCCAAAAAGAAAATAGAGCAACACTAAAGGAAAAGTATATTATTTTTATAATCAGTAAGAAGCTTTAAGTTATAAAACAGATCTGTAATTCAGAATTTAAAGTAAATAGCCCTGCACTGCACTTTCATACAAACCAATCTAGTCTATTACAAGATACATATACAACGTTAAGTTGTAAAGATGCGTAGATACTTCAAGAAAATCTGCAAGAAAGTATAGGGTAAACTTAAACCTGAAAAAATTTACTTAAAGCAATGTCAGCCATACTTGGAGATTTTTCACACATGCACTTGCTACATCCCTGGCCCGATCCACATGGTTAAAGGCTCAAAAAAACTTGGTTTTCAACCAACCATCAATAAAAATGGATGAGTGAATTTTTTTTAACCTTGCTCACATTATTTAACCCTAACTAGTGTACAGAATAGAAAGGTGCCTGAGACTGGGCAAATTTAGTACCACCTATTGGTTTCTGTTTACTGTCCCAGGTCTGTTATCCTTACATCGTAAGTTACTATTCTGGGCTAGTGATTGGCCAGTGACACAAAAACAAGCATCCCCAGGCATGAAAGAATGTTCCATCCCAGGATCTGACACTTTAAAGCCATTATTGGGGCCGGCCAAGTGGCGCAGTGGTTAAGCGCTGGCTTGGGAAGCCAGCGGCCCCGGTTCAGATCCCACATATGAGGGCCAGTGACACTGCCCTCAAAAAGAAAAAAACACACACAAAAAAACACGCAATATTGGGCCAGCCGAGTGGCTCAGTTGGTTAGGAGCTCGCTCAAGAGTGCGAACTGAGCTCTGAGCAACGGCGGTTCAATGCCAGCCCAAGCTGAGTTGCCAATGAGCTGCCAACAGGTGGCACGATGGCCCAGCTAAAAAAAAAAAAACACAAAACAAAAAAAAAAAAAAAAAAACTTAAAGCCATTATTGGAGAAACCATCAACACAATGCTAATCATCAGGTCAGGAAGCAGTTCTTGGCTTGGGGACCACAAACAGCAGCTGTGTACTAAGGAGGTTATTACAAGCCTGAATTTCAAAAGTTAATAAACTCTTATACATTTCAGGTTTTTCCTTTATCCGCTTTCTCTCGGTTTCTGGGCCATCAGGAATGATATCAATCATGGCGCTAACCGAAAGGAAAAAAACGGAGGGGAAAGTGAAGAAAACCTTGAGTAGGAGGCAATACTTAATTCACTTACTTTTTTTTGTTTTTGTTTTTTTGAAGGCAGTGTTACTGGCCCTCATATGTGGGACCCGAACCGGGGCGGCTGGCTTCCCAAGCCAGCACTTAAACTACCGCACCACTCGGCTGGCCCATTTCACTCACTTCTTAAATAAAAATTTCTGAGACCCTAAAATTTGGTTTGAGGTTCATTAACTCCATCTCTGTTCAATCAAGTTGCCTGTTTCAAGCCAGTGCTTGCCCAACACTAATCAAGTAGAGTAGCTAACTGGCAATCATGCACAAGTCACACAGTCTTCTAGCCAGCTGACTCCAAGATGGCGACAACAAATGAGGCTAACAGAAAAATCCAACATGTGAAATGAACTAGCTGGGCATTACTTCCGCCATATCTTACCAAATATAATTTTTTAATATGTACTTTTTTTCTATATTCTAAAATGGTTTGGGGGAGAATAAGTCTTTTTCAAGTAATAAAGAAACTAAGGAATACTAGCAAAACTGGACTAGGACAATTCTAATTATTAGTCACCCACCAGGGTTGGCTAAATCACAGTTTTATTGGGCCTATGATGCACAGACCCATTGTTCAACTGTGGATGAAAACAACCATACCTTGCTTCCTCCAACTGTTTCTCTCTTGCTTTCCTCTTGGCCTTCTTTCCCTGAGTATTAGCCAGGCGGGCTCTAGCTTCAGAAAGCATCTCAAGTTCATCTGCAAAAATAAAGAGAAGAAAAACAAAGTTCTTCTCCAACAGAAGCAAGGTATGCAAGAGACATACCCTAGTGCTTAAGATTAGAAAAACCACATATAATTATTATAAGGTATAGCATAATGGAAATAGCTTGGATTTTTAAATCAAAGAAACCTAAGTTATAAACCAGGCCCACCACTTGTTAGCTAGGCATCCCTGAGAATGTTTCATCATCTATAAAACTGAGAATAACAATTCCTACTACACATGGATATTGAGAAAAGCTAAGAAAATGAAACAGGTAAAGCATCCAGCAAGTATCCATTAAACAGTGGCTAAAATTATCACATCCTTCATCTACTAACTGGCACAGCACAACTGTGAAATATAGCAAAACTACTATTATAAAGGAATTGATCATCTTCATTAGATACACCTTTCTTTCCTCAGAACTATTTCTCTCCTCCAATACATTTTCCATAGCTCCTCAGAGTAGAATAATAAATGTCATAAATGTCATTACTGATGCCTCAGACCAGGGATCAGCAAGCTTGAGACAGAAGAGCCGCCAGGGGTGAGCAAACTGCAGCTCGCGAGCCACAGGCTCTGAAGTAAAATTGAAAATGAAAATAAAACTGGGCCAGCCGAGTGGCGCATTGGTTAAGAGCTGGTTTGGGACACCAGCAGCCCCGGTTCGGATCCCACATATGAGGACCAGTAACACTGCCCTCTACAGCTAACAACTGCTCCACCTGGAGCTGGGCTGCACGAGCCCCGGCGACTGTGTAGGCTGCAGCCCCTGCTGCAGTGGGCTGCCACAGGCTACAGTGAGCGGCCGGCAGCCAGCGTGAGCTGCCAATAGCCACAGTGAGCGACCATCCAGAGGCCGGCGACCAATCTGCCTCTTCCAGGAAGAGTGCAATGATGATACCAACATGGGCCAGTGAAGCAACAGCCTCCGCAACTAGACTGAAGAACAAAAAGACAGCAACTTGTCTATTCCCCTTCCCCCAATTCCCCAACGCTGTTCCCCTTCCCCAATTTCCCAATAAAATCTTTAAAAAAAAAAAAAAATGAAAATAAAACTATCCTAGTTTCATTTATAAAAGTTTTAAAGGATATTATTCACAAAATGGTGATTATATAAAATATATTTATGGCTCACAAATAATTTTTAAATTGTTGTGAGGAATAGGATTGGCTCTTCCAGGGGTCGGCAAACTTTTGAGACGGAACATACCCAAAGAGCCACATGTGGCTCATGAGCTGCAGTTTGCCAATCCCTGCCTTAGACCAATCCTCATACAAGACTGTCCAATGGAATCACAAGGGAACTTTTTATTTTTTTTAATTGGGGAATTGGGAGAGGGGAACAGACAAGTTGCTCTCCTTTTGTTCTTCAGTCTAGTTGTGGAGGACATTGTTTCACTGGCCCATGCTGGTATCGTCATTGCGCTCTTCCCAGGTGAGGCAGATAGGTCGCCGGCCTCTGGACGGCCACTCACAGCGGCTCTTGGCAGCTCACACCTAGCCACTCACGCTGGCTGACGGCCACTCACTGTAGCCTATGGCAGCCCACTGCAGCAGAGACTGCAGCTATGCCGATCCAGGGACTCACAGCAGCCCAGCTCCAGGTGGAACTGTTGTTCACCATCTTAGCTGTAGAGGGCAGTGTCACCGGCCCTCATATGTGGGACCTGAACCGGGGCCCTACTGCTCAGAGCTGACGTCCCAAACCAGCTTTTAACCAACGCGCCACTCGGCTGGCCCACAAGGAACTTTTTTTATTGGGGAACAGTGTGTGTTTTTCCAGGACCCATCAGCTCCAACTCAAGTAGTTGTTTCAATCTAGTTGTGGTGGGCGCAGGTCAGTGGCCGATGCTGGGGTCCAAATGGCAACCTTGGTGTTATCAGCACTGGGCTCTAATCAACTAGGTTAACCAGTCACCCCACAAGGGAACTTTTAAAAAATTCAGATTCTAGGATCGCCCTCCACCCCCAAAATTACTGACTGAGTTATCTCTAGGTGAGGCTCTCGTACCTGTGTTTTTAAAAGTTTCCCATGTGACAATGATGCAGCCAGACCAGCCACTGTCTGCCTTTGGGAACCACTACCCTCCAACTTTTAAATTTTAAAAACTCAACAAATATTCATTAAGTGCTTCACAATAATCTTGTAAGGTAAGATAGGTATTATTCTCCATCCAGTAGGAAATGGAATCAAAGCACAGAGCCTATGGTCAAACAGCTAATAAGAGACAGACATTGGGCCAGCCGAGTGGAGCGGTGGTTAAGCGCTAGCTTGGGAAGCCAGTGGCCCCGGTTCAGGTCCCACCTATGAGGGCCAGTGACACTGCCCTCAAAAAAAAAAGAGACAAACATTGGTCTAAAATCCAGTTCCTCTGATTCTTGCTTCAATCTCTCAAGGAGTCATCTTAAATCTCCATCACAGTCTTGCAGTGTTGCTTTTTCACAGATTAAATTACCTGCCTCAAGTCAAAGGAGTGGTTAATAGGATTGGAGCCCAATATCCTGACTTATTGGCTCTCTGGGCAGAATGGGAATGAGAATACAGGTTCTTCAAAGCCTTACTTAGCTCTGGCGTCCAGAAAATCTGTCCATTAATATTACATTGCTAACCTATTAAATCAATTGAATAATCAGAAGATAAAGGGACACTGTCCAAAAGGAGCAATTACTCTATAATAGAAGTCTGGACACATTTAGAATGAGATTTAGAATAACAAATGCAGATTTAATTGGGATTCTAAAAAGTCAGAGCTTAGGGCTGGCCGAGTGGCTCAGTTGGTTAAGATTTGACTTAGAGCACGTGCTCTGAGCAACAGGGCTGCTGGTTTGATTCCCACATGAACCAGTGAGCTGCGCCTGAGCTGAGCTGCCACTGAGCTGCCAAAAGGTGGCAGGATGGCTCAGCTGGTGTAACAAGGTTGCCTGTTCAGTGGTGGGCTATGCCCACCTGCAACTACGACTGTACTCAGCACCTTGAGCTGAGCTGCCGCCCAGATGGCTCAGTGGATAGAGCGTGCACTCTTAACAACAAGGCTGCTGGTTTGACTCCCACATGGGATGGTAGCTACACCCACCCACAACTAAGACTGAACTCAGCCCCTTGAGCTTAGAGGCCACGAGCTGTCGACGGGAAGCCAGATGGCGACTGGCACCCTCCACAACGAAGACTGAAGAACAACTTGGCTGGTCCCTTTCCCCAATTCCCCAACACTGTTCCCCTCCCCAAACTCCGGAATAAAATCTTTTAAAATAAATAAATAAATAAAATAAAAAGTCAGAGTTTAGAAAGGAACTAAGAGTTTAACAGAAGCCTAAGGAGTATATGGTTACCAAAGAAATAAATTTCTCACGAGCCTACACTTACCCTCGTCCATGTCAATCGGATCAGGCCGTGCTGGTTTTGTTTCTGGATTTGGATCTATTTCTCCAGGTTTCAGTTTTCTTGGATCATCTGTTGTTTCTTCTTCATTGTCTCTTTGGGCAGCTTTATCCCTAGAAAGGAGTCCAAGTGAGTTAGGCATAGTATCACATAGTTTAGCCTTAGAAATACAACGTTTCCTAGCACTGACGTTCTTTTCTTTCAAATACCCAATGGATGGGCATTAACAAAATAAAGCATTTCTACTATTGCTTCACCTGAAAGAAAGGTATTAAAATTCCCTCTAATTTCAGTGAGTGTTTCCATTCACTGTAAAATAGGGTCCAAGCAGCCCCTTAATCACAAATGCAGTAAGCCATACAAATTTAAAAAAAACTATTAGTGAAGAATCAAAATGTTCCAATTGTTAACTCTCGGCAGTAAGATTACGGATGATTTTTATTTGTTTTACTATTTTTTCCCAAGTTTTCTATGATGAACATATACGATTTGTATATTTTTTAATTATTCTTTTACAAAATATATAACAGAAGACACAATTTTGATCAACCACACGAGATTTGGAGCATATAATCCAATAGCATTAGCTCCTTTAGCTTTACTCAGATCTGTAACTAAATGTTTAAAGGCAGAAAAGGATAGTTTATTCAGCCTCATGCAGAAGACATACACACATTTTTGAAGATTCACTTACAGAAGAAATTCATAGTGTTCCAAGCACTGGGCAGCTGTTCTTCCAATGATGGGAGCGATGGTCCTCCACTGAGTTGGCATCAATTTGGCCAAGTGCAACAGTTTTTCCTCTTCTTCTCTGGACCATTCTGTTTTCTTAATGCTTGGATCCAGCCACTCATACCTAATAAAAAGATACAATTTTATATATTAATCAGTCACCTAGCATGAATATCTTATTTATACATTAGACTTCTGGTGTCTGAAAAAAGCAAGGTAGCTAATTATGAAAGCTGTTCTTTTTTTACAACAGAATATTCACTGCTTTTGTTTGGTGTGTTTTTAAACTTAGGCAAAATTACCATCATTATCTGTCTTTCCTAATGCCCCACCTAACCCACCTTTTCCATCCATTCTTAGCAAGACGGGAGGCTGGCAAACAAACTATAAGGCTTACCAAATGTTAAGGCAGGGGCTTAGCTTCACTAAGAGAAACAGATATCAGAACCACTTCTTCAGACTGAGGACCACCGTTTTCTTTGGGGTCCAATCTCTACATTTTGATCCTTTCCCCTACCAGGTGCCTAGGAAATTAGGTCATTCTTGTACAATTCAAAATATGATCCTAGCACCACATGGGTCAGAGCTGGGGCCAGATCACTCACGCCATGAATACATGTAAAAGTTTAATGTGTCCACCACCCTATGACTTAAAGGGGACACCCCAGATGTAGTGTTGGGTTATATTGGGGGGAGCAATATACAATATTTCAACTGTATTATGAAGACACTCAACAACTGTGAACTAGCCTAGAAAATTAACCATGATTTATCCTTATTTCTTTGGGAAATTAAGTTCTAATCAACTTTTAAACTTTGGGAACACAATCCATTTACAAGCTGGAGTCCATCTCTACGTAAAAGTATTGGGTTGTCAGGAAAGTCATGACGTATTTTTCTATGTTTTTTCAATGCAAAAATGCGTCATGACTTTCCCAACGACCAAAAAGATTTATTTTATGCTTCACAAAGCACTCTCACACATTAACTCACTTGAGCCTCATCGCTCCATCAGTTAAGGCCAAGTATTATTATCATCCCAATTGGGAGAAAACAGGAGCAGGGTAGAGAGGATAGAAAAATATTAATAGCTTGCCTAAGATCACATAGGAAGCAAGTGACAGCTAAGTCTTAAATCTAAATTCCCATCTCCCACTCCATCCTTTCTGTCATATCACAATGCCTGCTTTCTTTGATAAGCTTCAAAGAACTGACATTTTCCTCATCATAATTAAGGTCATTTTTCTATTTTCCATTCATTAACTGGTACATACCATCTGGCTTTGCACTGCTTTGCTGATTTTCTGTGCAGCAGTGAGGCAATCCTAGACCACTGGTTTTTCCCATATTTCATTACCGCTGCTTTCAGAATTTCATCCTTTAAAAATTGTCAAAGAAAAACAGTTTATTCAATCACAAAACTCCAAGAGAAAAGACAAAATTTAAATTAACTCTGACAGGGTAGTTAGCAAGAAAGAGAAAGACACACACACCTCCTACGTCTTAAAAAAAAAAGTACAAAAATCTCATTTACTAGCATAATAAACAGCAAGCCAGAATCTCAGCAAAATGCAAGAAACTAAGAAGACATCTCTCAGAAGGGCACTCTACCCTCTTTTACAGACCACCTCTTCCCCCACCACCAATAAACTGAGGTGGGTAAAGCCCAATCTAAGAAACCCTATTTGATGGCGGATAACAAAAAGTATTCTCCAATGTATGGCTGTCCAATGTATGGCTGTCATTCTCCTCAAAAGTATACAGCTTATTCACTTATTCATTCATTCAAAAAACATTTCCTGAACACCTACCTTATACCAGTCTCGAACTGGACACATCCAACCCTCAATAGCAAGTTAATGGCTCCATTCTCCAATCTACGTTTCCTGCCTCCAGTTTATAAATGGCATTTTCTCTCCAGTCCCTTAACCCCCACTCTGACAGAAGAATCCACATCTTAGGTCTCACCTAAGGATTAAGAATTTCTCCCCCACCTCACTAGCAGGCTCTCCCTCCAACCTCACCCAGTATCTAAACAATATTTCACCATGGCACCCATTCCAATATGGAATTAACCAATCCCAGAGGAGCCCAGCAAGCTAAGGCAAAGACAACAGGGATAACAGAGCCATAAATGAATGCACTTGGGGCATTTTGCTTTTAGGCTTTTTCCCACATTGAACTTGAGCTATATGCCTCATACTTGAGCTACTCCACCCCCACTCCACCTTCCCATCGTCAGAGATTTAGAAAGACTACAGGGCTTTAGCCACTGGAGGGGAATCCTGCTGTTACTTGATTTTGTACATCTGTTTCTCCCCCAGAAGTCATCTCTTCTCCAATTTAAATAGCTTGGTTCCAATATAATAATGTTGTAAATATTTTGTGGAGTATCAGATGGTCACATGTCTTGTTAGGGAGACCATTTCATGGATGGTGTACAGGCTTGATCACTGCACTGTATACCTGAAACTAATGTTGTATAATATTGTATACGAACTGTAATTGAATATATAGATAGTCATGGGATGTGGATTATACGATGGAAGGGAGTCAAAGGAATTGTGATAATATGATATGGGGGGAGGAGTGCGGTGGAGAATTGGGGCAGGGGGGTTGTCATTTTGAGGGGTAAAAGTATAACTAGTGCACTGTGTTGTACAACTGAAGCTAATTTAAAAATAAATAAATAGCTTGGTTCCCTCTGTGCAAACTGTGATGCAAGGTTATCACTGACTTTACTTGTAACTTTTTTGCAATACTGCTATACTTAAATCCATCTTCAACTAAGTGTATATAGCAGTTATCTACCCTACTAGATTCATTCTGCAAACATTTGCCAAGCAACCTACTTCATGTTGGTTACTGTCCTAGGTTCTAGGGATACTAAGATCTGGTCCTCTTCTAGAGCTGTCTGCTGGGCAAAAGAGCAAGCAACTTGCACTTACTGAAAGACTACTATGTGCCAGACTGTGTTCTAAATGTTCCAAATATATTGATTCATGTACTCCTGAAGAGATAGGTATTATTACTATCCCCATAAGAAAAATGAGAACACTGAGGTTCTGAGAGGTTAAGAAACTTATCCAGCATCACATAAAAGGTTGTGATGCCTGCAAAAGAACAAAGCAAGCTATAACAAATGGATGAAAGAGGAGCCATGAGCCCACTGGGGTGCAACTAATTTTTACAGGATGAATGGCAAAAATTCCAAGCAGAGGGTTTGAAGGATGGTGAAAGATGCTAAGCAGGAGGAGGATATTTAAAGAAAGTACAAGGTATAAAAAGACACAGATCATGAAAAGTTGCAATGTGCTCCAGAAACTGACAAATTCAGTGCACCCTGTACACAAACTGCACTAACATCTCATTTCACTCCCTCTCTTTGGCTCACCACTGGCATTATCCATTACATTTCCGGAAGCAAAGAAACTACTGGAGTCAGTTTATCCCATCTGGCTTCTACCCAGGGCGAGGAAGAGTGACGGGAAGAGACAGGCCCTGGGACCTGTAGGGAGGGCACACAAGCTATGCCTTGATAACAGATAAACCCGAGGTATGTGGGCATACACGGGCGCTTGGAACTTGGCACTCAATTCAAGCTCATTTCCCTTTGCAAGAGACTGTCAATGAAGAAACAAAGTTGTGGCCACAGCACTTCTTTATTTTTGAGTATCAGAGACAGGCACGGTGCACGGGCTGAAGAACCGAGGCGCCCCGTAAGACCGACTCTCGCGGATGTCCCTCCTCCCCCTCCAGACTCTGAGTTCCTCCAGCGAGAGGGGCGCGCCCCCAATCCAATAGGTGTTCACTGGGGGCCTAGCAAGTGCCTGGCAGGTAGTCGGGTGTTTAATCGTGGTCCCTGTCCTTGAGGTGCTCAGATAACGCAGGGTCGGGAAGGAGAGGCCGGGCGGGCGCGCCCCGCGCCGCCCCCCCACGCACACCCCGCAGGGTACCCTTGCCGACCTCCGCGCGCGTGCGCACAAGCTGCCGGAGGGGGCGCAGGGCAGCGCGCGGCGGGAAACGGGGGCTTACCTCGGTATTCCTCCACACGCCCCCTTTAATCATAATTCGAGGCATCTTGGCGGCGGGGTGTCTCGGCCAGCGGCTGAGAGGAGCTTGAGAGAAGTACTAACGGCTGTGCGGCCACGGGACCCGAAGGCACCACTTCCTCCAGGCGCGACCTTCTGCTTTGTAAAGATCTGCGCAGGCGCTAGGCGGTGGGCGGGGGAGCGGAGTTGCAAGTATCGCGAGAACTCGAGTGGCTGAAACGAAAATAAGTGCCTCGTTGAAAGACTAGTATAAGACCAACAGAAAACCGTCCAACCGCTCAGGCCAAAGCGCACTAGGCCGCGCCCCCAAAACAGGTTGGAGGAAACACACGATCTTCGCGAGCAGGAGCCTAGTGGTGGGCTCGGCCGTGACGTCACCGAGTGGCCGAGAGGGGGTGCATCACCCGTGTGGAGTTTCAGCCCAGTTGATCTAAAAAGAGCTTTTTTTAAATTATTAACTTATCACTTTATTAGGCATTTAATAGGCATTTATACACAGAATACTCAGGAAAAGGCAATAGCTTATGTAAGCCTAAATTTTCCAACCTGTGAAGATAATAATAGTACCAACCTCATAAGGTTGTCCGAAAACTTAAATGAGATATAAACCTAGCATAGTATCTGATACATAGTGACTACTCAAGATGTCATGTTATTATTACTAGAAGGGCAACGCCACGTGATCAGTGGTTGTCCCAGAAACCCTCTGCAGTGTGACCATGACCTGCCCACTCCACCCCCAACATCAACTCAGTTACTGTGGTTACAGTATCTCTCTCACACGCGCACACACACACATACACACACACAAACTGGCCATTTGATTTATCTGATCAAATCTAAGCCAATTTAGTCTCCTCCCCAGGAATTTTGAACCTGGAACCTAGAAGAGGCCAGCTTCTCTGCTGGCTTGATGAATCTTTAATATGTGACAGCCAGGAGTTGTCTGCGACCATGCTTTGTACTATGTAGACTAAGAAGGGAAGAAAGCAGGTCCCAGATGCATTAAGAGAAGAAGAAAGGAGTACAGAAAGACAGAGGTAGGTCCTGACTCTGCAGAAGACCCTAGATGCAGTATGTTCCTCAGTCCTAGATGCATCCCTCTTTTGAATTCTAATGATTAGTTCCAGTTTGGGCTTTAGCCAGACAGAGTTGGGTTTCTATTATTTGTAAGCAGGATTCCTAACAAATTTAGTCCTCTCTCAAGAGCCATTTCAGATCTAGCATTCCAAGAGCCCATGATGATGGCTTTTCCTTCCTACTCAGGACCACCTCTACTCCATATGTCACCTTTATACCAACTTGCAAAAGGTGCCCCTTCTTCAAGGCACTTTATTGACTAATTTTGAGAACAGGACACTCTTACTATAAGAAAATTAGATCTACCGTATCTACAATGTGAATTGTGTCCCCTAGGGGCATGCGTTGTACAACCTGACAACCTGCCCATTCATACAGAGTAGCCTTGTCAAATGTCCCTCAAGGCATCCCTGAACATGCAGACTGCATGTTCCATTTTAGGATTCAGAAAATGCGGCATCATACCAGTTCCAGGATGCCTAAAACCGGAGCCCCATAGCCATGAGCACCAGAGACTCTCCTCCACCATAGCCTGGATTGGCCAGTCTTCCCCACCATATCATCCCCGCCTCACCAGCCAGACCTTGGGGCCCCCACAAAGAGGCCATCTCACCCCAGGGGCTGCCAAGGATCCCTTGCAAGGCAGCCATAAAGAACAGTCGCCATCAGTCAATCAAATTGTACCGTAGGTCACTGTAAATCTTTAGGAAAGTGAGTGGTCATTTCGAAACAGGCTTAATGAGAAAGAGCCTCCACTTTCTCACTTTCCCAAATATATTCCTCAGAACACTGGGATACCCCATTAAAAATAAACAAGTTTTGCCGGCCGAGTGGCGCGGAGGTTAAGCTCTGGCTTGGGAAGCCAGCGGCCCCGGTTCAGGTCCCACATGTGAGGGCCAGTAACACTGCCCTAAAAAAAACAAACAAGTTTTTCACGATTACTTGAATTTGATAAAAGCAGGCATGCTCTGTCAGCTCCCTTTTACAGAATCACCAAAATTGAAGCCTGTAAGAAGTTGGAAGATGAAGACATCAGTTTCTCCCTGTTGTGGGTTGAATTGCATCCCCCAAACAGTTATGTGCAAAGTCCTAATCCTTGGTACCTATACATATGATGTTATCTGGAAATAGAGTCTTTATGGATATAATCAAGCTAAGATGAAGTCATACTGGAGTACAATGGGCCCTAATCCAAT
Source organism: Aselliscus stoliczkanus (assembly GCA_033961575.1). Taxonomy (NCBI): domain Eukaryota; kingdom Metazoa; phylum Chordata; class Mammalia; order Chiroptera; family Hipposideridae; genus Aselliscus; species Aselliscus stoliczkanus. The sequence goes on along the minus strand of CM066733.1, from coordinate 62,733,883 downwards.
CACTAGTGTCCTTATAAAAAGAAGAGATCTGGACACACAAGGGGAACAGTATTTGAAGAAAGAGGCAGAGGTTAGAGTGATGGATCTACAAGCCAAGGAACACCAACGATTGCCAGCAACACAAAAACCTTGAGAGAGAGGCATGAAATATATTCTCCCTTTAAGCCCCCAAGAAAGAACCAACCTTGGGCCGGCCAAGTGGCGTGGTGGTTAAGCGCTGGTATGGAAAGCCAGCGGCCCCGGTTCAGATCCCACATGTGAGGGCTGGTGACACTGCCCTCAAAAAAAAAATAATAATAATTAATTAAAAAAATAAAAAATAAATAAAAAAAGAACCAACCTTACTGATACCTTGATTTCAGACTTCTAGCCTCCAAAACTGTGTGAGAGTGAATAAATTTATCTTGTTTTAAGCCACCCAGTTTGTGGTACTTTGTTATGCCAGCCCTAAGAAACTACTACACTACCTTCTTTTTTTTTTTTTTTTTTTGAGGTCAGTGTCACTGGCCCTCATATGTGGGATCCAAACTGGGGCGCTGGCTTCCCAAACCAGCGCTTAACCACCACGACACTCGGCCGGACCAACACTCCCTTCTTAATTTAGCATTTGCAAACTAAGTTGACCCTGGAAAATCTTTTTCTTATAGTATCTATTGACATGCAGAAAAACAATTTGGGAAACTCTGGCCCAGGGGAAAGAGGTTGGAGGTCCATCCGGCTTACAAAGAGGTAACAAGAGATGTTAGCAGGAGGGTTTTGTAGGTTTCATTACACCCTCCTCCCCCCCCCTTCCCAACCCCACATCCTTTTTTGGGGAGCTGGTTTTGACGGGGCTAACTTTGCTTAATAGAGAAAACAATCAAAACTCTAGTTTCTGGCTCGTCCTGTTTTTTGCATCAAGAAACTGTCCAGGAAAGAGCTAAATTAAGGCTCAAGAGCCTATGACAACAAGGCATGGCTAGGGGCTGGGGTTAGCCACTCCCATAATCTTCCAAATAAACAGGTGGAATTCAAGTAAAAACACTGTGTTGCTTTGTAAATACAATTTCAAAACAAGTCTTCTAGCCCCAACTCATCTATCAGATTGCCACCTCTAAGCCCCTCCCTCCATTTAGAAATTCCTCAGCTAGCGTTGGGGAAAATTTAATGTCTGGGTGTCAAAGTTATTACAAAATAGTCCATGCACCGTAAATGCTGGTAGTTCATATCGTATTGATAACCATGGTTAATCATGGTAATTGGCTTGAGGTTCACCTACCGAGGCTTCCTTGTGGTAGGTCCAGCTGTAGTTAGTAATTTTTTCTCAGAAGCTCATCTTCATGAGTGTTATTTCTAGGGCGTCCCCTGTGCCATGAGGTGGGGAAGTGTTCCCCAAGAGAATTTGTTTTTCTCTCAGTTCCCAGAGATTCAAGAGTCGTTTTGAGCTCATTTCTGTTTGGGATTGATAGTCCAGTCAGGTAATTTACTTTTTTTTTTTTTCCTGAGCCATCCTGCCACCTGTTGGCAGCTCAACGGCAATTCAGCTTGGGCTGGCATCGAACCTCCGTAGGTAATTTACATTTAGACCCTGCATCAGGGATTTACATTTCTCACAAGAGACTTTTTTTTTTTTCACATGCATATACCAGACCCCAGACTCGAATGCCCAATGACATCCCGGACAGTTCTACTTGTGTGCATCACAGGTTCCTCAATTTCAGCTTCCCGAAATTGAACTTCCCACAGAAAACCTATACTTCTCCAGGGGATTCCTTATGTCAGTGAATAACACAAGGCTGCCAGGTGCCATGTACAGTTATGTAAGTAGTTCACTGCACAAGGGACAAATGGGGCTGAAATCTAGCTTGCACACTGCTCACGTGGTACATCATGGTACTGTGTCCACCAAGAGGGCATCTTTCTCTAGGTGTATAAAGATACCACATGGGCTAGCTAGACTCTACATGTTACCCTGTCAGCAGCACCACCATCCATGTTGCTGCCACTTTTCCTCCTTCCATACCTTCCCCACCCATATCCAAGCCATCCCACGTAGAGTCTTACCATTTTTACCTCTTGCTCCCTAGTTAGTCCTCAAATCGCTCTCCTTTGTGCCACCTCTGCTGTAAGTTGCCAGATTTAGCAAATAAAAATACAGAAGTCCCACTTACATTTGAATGTCAGATAAACAACAAATAATTTTCATATAATTATGCCTCATGCATCCATTCTGTCCTCCCTTTCTAAGATAACCCTAATTTTTACTTCAGCCCACAATTGCACCTGATCAAAAGAACATATTTCTCGCCAGATGATCATACCCACGCTCACACCATCGCCACTAGAAGCTGCCCCCACACCCTCTCCATGTTTGGTGGAGGCAGCCACATTTCCTCAGAAAACAAATCATTGGGATATTTGGCTTCCTATTTGATCTGAGGCTAGGTTCCTTCATGAACAAGAAATGTTCACTTGTCGTGTACGTATTTCTTACAAAGTCCAGGTTCGCAAGCTTCAGTGTTGGCTCCTCAAGTCAGCAGTGGCTGCTGCCTGCTCTAGGGTGGGATCAAGCTATAGCCCTTCCTCGAGTTTCCCAGCATTGAATGGATACCAGGCATCTCAAACAGGCTCCCATATCCTTTCCCAGAGCCCACTGGGAACTTGGCCAGTAGCCCCCCGAAAAGGGGCACCATACCACACCTGGCACATTGCCAAAATATCACTCGCTCCTGATTTTCCAGCCAGGAAAGAAAAGCCTCTTTGGGCCAGTGCCATGATCTTGAAGAATTCTAATTTGAAAATACTTCACAGAGTCAAATGCTGTAAACAAGGCTTTTACCTACCTACCTTTTGAGGGCCAGATGCCTAAGAGCAAAAGGAAACAGTCTAATCAACTGACTACCTCATACCAGAAATATAGGACAATGGAATCACACAGAATATTCTTAAATTGTTTGTGGAATTTTAAAAGTTTAATGCCCTGATATCTTAATATTTTGATAACTTAGAGTACAGAGACTATAGGAACAGTATATGAATTCTCTTCATTTAGCTTATTTGGATGTGAGTGCAACTAGCTAGCAGGGGCCATTTTTCATTTTTCCCAGGATCTGAAATTAGAATACCTTATGTGCAATGTAGGTTGGTACTCTATTGAATTTACTTGGAAATGTCACGTACAGATATTTCTGTTAAACCTGCAAACTTCAGTTATTGAAAGTAAGAAATGAATACACACACACACACCCTGGGCACATACATTTTTATTTACTAAAGAACCTAAAGAGGTGAAGGTGATCATCACATGTAATGCATTCAACCTCTTTGTGCCTAGAAAGAAGAAAGGGCTGGAACAGCTATGACACTCACATATTTTTCCCATTTGGCCTCAGTCTCCTCAAAACACTCATGCTTGGGCACATATGGCCTACACAGATTTGGTGATAGAACTCTTCCCGTCAACTATAAGGGGTGCCATGGAATAAAGCCTAGCAACTGAGGTGTGCCCACAGAGAACCCTAAATCCAGTGAAAATTGCCCTGATTTCCAGGAGATGGGATGTGGCCCTGCAACTTCAGAAATTTAAGTATTTAATAATTTTTTAAAACCCTATCTATTCAGGTTTAGAGCAGTAGCAAGGGATTTCATAGACCTCTTTGAAATCTAAAGACAAATCTTCTGAAACTGTATTTTGGCTGTGTGTAGGACTGACTGCTCTTTCCTCCCAAACACCAGAGTGTCTACTGAGAGCAGTTTCCTGTTCCACCCCAATAACTCCATCTGGAAATTCCTGAAGAACCTTTCTTTTTTATGTATATTGTGTTCTCCATTATACACGCACACAGGTAATTGCAGTTGACATTTTTTTTTGAAGAAATATTATTAGGGAAAGTGTGTTTTTCCAGGACCCATCAGCTCCAAATTAGGTAGTTTTCTTCAATCTAGTTGTGGAGGACACAACTCAGTGGCTCACATGGGAATCGAACCAGCAACCTTGGTGTTATGAGCCTGTGCTCTAAACACCTGAGCTAACCGGCCACCCTGAATTGATATTTTTGTATTTTAAGTAATAGAAGCACACAAAAAAAATTGTTCTAAAAAGTTAACGTATTTGAAAAACTCTGTTGGCAATCTCTTTTTTTCCTTTTCTAAACTATTTGGTTTTATTTTTCCTGGATTCTGTTGGGCAGTGATATGGGTCTTGTGTCCCAGGGGCAAGAGAACTAGCACAGAAGTATGCTTAACCTAAGGAGTCGTCGGGCCATATGATCTCTCCTAGTTTGTGTAAAGGCATGTATGAAGAGAGCATGAACGTACCATGTTCTAAGCCTGTTTCACTCACTCGCTTTGGAATTGTCTGAAGACAAAGTTTTTTTGTTTTTGTTTTTTTTTTAAAGATTTTATTGGGGAATTGGCGGAGGGGAACAGCGTTGAGGAATCGGGGAAGGGGAACAGACAAGTTGCTGTCTTTTTGTTCTTCAGTTTAGTTGCGGAGGATGTTGCTTCACTGTTGGTATCGTCATTGCACTCTTCCCGGATGAGGCAGATCGGTCGCTGGCCTCTGGATGTCACTCACCGCGGCTATTGGCAACTCATGCTTGGCTGCCAGCCGCTCACGCTGGCTGCGGGCCACTCACTGTAGCCTATGGCAGCCCACTGCAGCAGGGGCTGCAGCCCACACCATCACCAGGGCTCGCACAGCCCAGCTCCAGGTGGAGCTGTTGTTAGCTGTAGAGGGCAGTGTCACTGGCCCTCATGTGGGATCCAAACCGGGGCCGCTGGCATCCCAAAACCAGCGCTTAACCAATGCGCCACTCGGCCGGCCCCTGAAGACAAAGTTTTGACAGGGAAAGAAAGTGTCTCATGTCTTGGGCACTTGGAGTCTCAGCATGGGCCCCAATTGTCTCTTTCCACTCTGAGGTTTCAGGCAGACCAGATCTGCACCCCTCATTAGCCAACCAGTGGGGTCTTCTTAGTGGAGAAGGAGATTGGCTACGATTATGCTGAGTCATTGGTTTGACTGCTGAGAGTTACAGCCTGACTGTATAGGATTGGCTTTTGTTGCCACCTTTTCTTATAAATGTTTGCTTCTCGCCTTTGATGAGAGACCCTCAGACTCATGATCTGTGCTCATTGATCTGTCACCCTGCTTAGCTGTGTAGACAGACGATACTGAAGTGGGGAGTGGATCTACAAGGCAATAATATTAATAGTCTGGTGGAGATCAGCCTTTGTGTTATTCTGACATGTATATCAAGAGAATAGTAGAGAAAATCTCAAAAGGAATTAATGAAATGAGAATAGTTTTAGCAAAATTAATGAAAGCTCACATAATGTGTGTATCTTACCATGGATTTGAGGACATCCTTAGAAAACTAAATTTACCTGAATAAAACTGAATGTGGAGTGTCTAGTAGGAGTTTTGTTTCAATGTTAAGTGCTCTGAACTTGATATCGGTATTGTGATTGCTGGAGAATACCCTTGACCTTAGGAGATACATACTGAAGTATAAAGGTATGTTGGAGTAAAAGGTTATGCTGTCTGCCACTCATTCTCAAATAATTCAGCAAAATAATAATAGTAATAATATGAGAGAGCATATGCACAAATTTGGACAGATATTAACAATCGTAAAATCTAGGTGATAGAGTGTTCAATTGATTGTTCATGTACAATTCTCGCAACTTCCCTATAAGTCTGCAATTTTTCAAAATATAAAGTTAAAAAAAAACAAAGCACACTGTTTCCTCATCGAAGTCAAACATTTGATTTAGAACAGTCCCACGGACAGAAGCAATCAACTGGAAGAGGCTCCCTGGAGTTCAGTCAGTGTGTGCTCTGTGAGCCTGTCTCTGCTCAGGGCTGCCTTAGGAAGTCCAAAGAATCTGTGGACAGAGGCACAGAGTTAAAGGTTGTATTCCTTCAAGAGTTTCCAACCAACACACTCGGCTTATGACATCTGCTGAAGGGACCACCTGGGACAAAAGACATTATCCACTTGGGGAGACGCTCTGCCTTCTCTCCTCTCCGGCGAGAAGTCTCTCAAAAGCCTGCTATTCTGGGCTCACCTCCAGTTTTTATGCTATTTTTTGAAGGCTCTTTAACCCACCAGGAGAGAATAAACTGTGTATCAAGGAGACCGCTGGCTGCCACTTGTCAAGCTCCTCAACTTCTTTTATCTCATTCTTCAGACAGTTGGCCTTCTCCTTCACCCAGAATGGCAAGCTGTAGGAAGAAAACAGTACCCTGAGTTTGAATTTGCCTGACACCCTCCAAAAGTAAAATGGCCAATTTTTAGAAGATCAGTGTCAAAATAAAACACTATGTTAGTCGTTCACCATTTGCTCCTACCTCAAACCCAGATCTTTGGTCTGCCCAGGACGCTGACCCCTGTAGCTGACATCACTTTGACTCCTCCCTGCCCCCACCTTTGAGCTGGGCTTGACTAATAGGAGGTACCCACAAGAGATCAGAAGGTGAGAAGAGAGAGGTTGGGGGTATTCCTTACCTAGCTCCCGCCCTGTCTCCTGAGGTATCCCACTTCTGGCAGTGGCTGCATCTCCACTGCCACAACTCCTTCTGGACAGCCCTTCTCCATCTCCTATGGCTCGGTGAACCATAGTCCCTCCTCTGGCTGCTCAGACCTCAGAGAAGTAAGAACTTCCCACTGTCGGGAGCCCCTGGCTGCTTCTCCCTCCCATGTGAGTTCTCTCAACCTGCTCCTACATCTGTAAACAGTCCCTTCATTAAACTGCCTTCTGCTTTCTGCTGGGACCTCAGCTGATGCAGACACCCAGCATCCTCGGGTCTGTTGAGATTTGAAATGGCATATGCTGGGCTGCACTGTGAGTGTTCCAAGAGGTACCAAGGCAGTGTGACTCCTGGGATGAGTGGGAGCAGGCAGCTGAAGAATGTTTTTCTCTTTTAGCAGTTAGGATTTTCATTCTTTCAGGGAGAAGAGCAACATGATTGGGGAAAAGCCCTGATAAATCTGCTGAGGGCAGGGAATTCCCTACAAGAACGAAGAGCGGGATCACCACTTAGGTAATAGATGGCAATCAAGGTTATCATTTAAAGCTGACAAACCAATAGTAAAAGCCCAAGTAAGAAAAGCAGGATGAAGAGCAATATACTGACATATACCTCTTTCTAGGTTAGGATGCTATTGCTTGGAGGAAAAAAAAATGAGGTTCAGAGGGAGCAAAAATATTAGATCAGAGACATGATACTTCCTTTAAATACAGGAATACTCCAATGGGTTTCTCTCTCTGCCTCTTCAAACTCGAACCATTCTCCCTGGCTGCACTCATTTAAGCATGCATCCTTCTTTTCCAACAAACGCTTATGTTTTGGAAATCAGGGGCCCTGTCTTTTCCCCCTACATAACACGCTCCCCCCACCAGTGCATACCTAGTACACCACATAGCATCTGGTAATCAGTCTGTCAATCATATCTGTTAAAGCGTGAGAAGCCCAGCAGCAAGACTCCACAGACACTTACCTCCAAGTCTCTCACCAAAAACCCTCCATGCACACTGCCCCACCCACCTGCTGGGATTCAAAAGGTTCTATGTGTTAAGTGTCTATGAGTTCCTCCATAGGAGAAAATAATAAATGCTTGATATTTTCATCAAGATAGGATAATATAAAACATGGTGAGAGAACCTACTTAGGAATTTGTGGAAGAGGCTCAAGTGGAATAAATGTATCAAATTTCTTTTCATAAGGAACCCTGGAAAACAGAAAAGGTGATGATGAAATGGGCTTGGCTTCTACAGCAAAGTGATCAATACATCACTGTGTTCAATAAAATGTCTTATTTTCTCATTTTAATTGCCATGTATGGGCTTCAAAATTGGAAGGGCCATAATTCTTATTATTTTTATCATTTTTAGTAAACATCACTAAATCAAACATGGTTAATTTTTTAATTTGCATTTTTAATGTAATACACCATCTATTTTTCTTTTAATTTAATGACCCTCCCTTTCTCCTCACTTGCTTTGGTCTAAGTTTAGTTCTAAGTGTTAAGTCAACCCAGATAGTAGTCACTAATCAACAACCTTATTTGGCATAAAAATTGAAATGTTTTCAGATTTGTGGTAATAACAATAGGGATAAAATAAACAGCCACTTCTTTTTTTTTTTTTTTTTTTTTAGCTAAGCCATCCTGCTACCTGTTGGCAGCTCAGCCACAGCTCAGCCCGGGCTGAGCATCGAACTGCTGTTGCTCAGAGCTCAGCTCGCACTCTTGAGCAAGCTCTTAACCAACTGAGCCACTTGGCCGGCTCTAACAACCACTTCTTTGTAGTCAAGATCCTGTGTATAATTTTAATTATACACTCACAAGCATGCCTACACTAACAAACTAAATATGGGTTTTTTAAAAACTTCACCAACCATGTCTTGTTGATATCTACCCCTTATAAAATATAATTTATATGTGGGCCGGCCAAGTGACGCAGTGGTTAAGCGCTGGCTCAGGAAGCCAGTGGCCCTGGTTCGGGTCCCGCATATGAGGGCCAGTGACACTGCCCTCAAAAAAAAAAAAATATATATATATATATATATATATATATATATATATATGTGTGTATATATATATATATATATATTTAAAATTTATATGTAATAGAGAAAGACACAATTCCTTTAAAGTTAACTAAATAGCCCTGGTATGATAATACACTTACGTCGAAAAATTCACAGGTGGGAGAGTTGCCCCTGCTTTATGGAAGCCCTTACTCTGCTCTGCGTACATATACGGATTATCTCCTGGAGTTAGCTTTGGGATTCCATTCCTGGGATCAATATCTGTGAAAGACGTTTAAAAACAAAATCATAAAAAGAGGTTGAGAATGATCCACAGATTTGCCATGACGATGGAAATAAGATAATGTAGTATTTTGTTATGAGATAATGCATAGGTGTCTTAAAGTTCTGTTTATAATTGTCTCACCTTGAGAGGAAGATTAAAATGTGAGCCTATGTTTGGGACATTTTCTAAAAAGTGTTGTGATGATTACCTCACCTTGGGAAAGAAGAATAGCTCAGGTTCCAATGGGGTGTTAAAATGAATGGTGAATCAGAGGTATCTCTGACATGATGAGCAAGAAGGCTGAGTTAAAAATCTTGTCATTCCTGGGCATCAGCGCATTTCTCAATCACTGAGTTCTACAAGGCTCTCAAAGCAACTGTGATTGGGGCTCTGCCTCCCTGACTGGGCCTCAGGAGGAAATCAGCTGATGAGAGTCCTGCTCCTCCTGCTTCAAGGTCTTGGGCAGTGCAGCAGCAGGAGGTGACCCTCATGGTGGAAAGGAGTCGGGCGAAAGTCCACTGCTGCTGGGTACACACTGCTTAGTCAGCGGATATGCTGACACCTAGCTCAGTCCCTTCAAACAACCCAAGAACAAGTAACCAATCACATGAGCTCGAAAAGATTCAGCTGACACAAGATGGTCATTTAAACCCATACATCTGCCTCCAGATGGCACCTCCAAAGAGAACAAGCCTGGGCTGCAAGACAAGCCAGCCTTAGGATCAGAAGCAGGGATGCGTGGCTGAGGGCACGTCCTCCTTTTTAGGCCACACACACAATGAACAGAACTCTTCTTTTTTTTGTCTTTTTAAGTTTTTGTTTTGATGTTATTCAGTTCAGCTGTACCCACCACGCAAGCCAGGGGGAGAGCGAGGGAAGGTTTTCAATAAGCTATTTCCTACCTGCCCAAATTCCTCTCACTAACGTAGAGAAGCCATCTTACAATAGATGGCAGTACTTGAGTAACTGAAATACTTAATTTTTTTACCATTCTCTTTCAAAAGCCTTTTCAACAGTTAAGACTCTTCATTTAAACTTTTTATTAGCTCTTAAAGGTAGTGAAATAGCATCAATTATACCCATGGGTTGAGAGCCTGCTGGGTAATGAGGTAGGTGCAGAGGATTCAAAGCAAGGAAAGTTTAAAAAGTAAAGGTCAGGTGACAGTAAAAGGTGGTGAGAAGGGTTTGGATTTGGGAGTCAGTCATGCCTGAGTGCAAATTCAGTTCTGTACTTTCTAGTTCTATGCCCTTGGGCTATTTATTTAATTTCCCTAAGCCTTAGAATCCTCATTTGTAAACTGTTTATTTCAAATGTCTACTTTGCAGAGTTATCATGAGTACTAAATGAAAATAATCTGGACAACATAATCAGCACTCAAAAAATGGTAGCAGTTATTATTTGAAATCAGGACTCGCCTAATACCATCCCATCCTGTTTTTTTTTTTTAATCTGGAAAATACAATTGCCATCTAGCTAAGGTATAAACCTTTTCCTAGAAATTCTTGTCTAGTTGGGAAGATAAGACATGTATATAAGAGATTAAATAATACTATAGACGGTTGTAAATGCCACCCATACGCTACAGAACAGTAATCCTAGAATTTTAGCATACCTCAGAGTCACCCAGGGAGCTCATTAAAAATGTAGCTTTAGGGCCGGTAGAGTGCCGCAGTGGTTAAGCGCTGGCTTGGGAAGCCAGAGGCCCTGGTTCGGTCCCACATATGAGGGCCAGTGACACTGCCCTCAAAAAACAATAAAAAATAAAAACAAATAAAAGTACTTTGTAAAAAAAAAAAAAAAAAAAATGTAGCTTTAGGGCCGGCTGAGTGGCGCATTGGTTAAGAGCTGGTTTTGGGATGCCAGCGGCCCCGGTTCGGATCCCACATATGAGGGCCAGTGACACTGCCCTCTACAGCTAACAACAGCTCCACCTGGAGCTGGGCTGTGCAGTGGGCTGCCAAGGCTACAGTGAGCGGCTGGCAGCCAGCATGAGCTGCCGAGAGCCACAGTGAGTGGCCATCCAGAGGCCGGCGACCGATCTGCCTCACCCAGGAAGAGTGCAATGACAATACCAACAGTGAAGCAATGTCCTCCACAACTAGACCCAAGAACAAAAAGACATCAACTTGTCTGTTCCCCTTCCCCATTCCCCAATGCTGTCCCCCTCCCCCAATTCCCCAATAAAATCTTAAAAAATAAATAAATAAAAGAGTATGAGCTGAGCTCTGAGCAACAGCAGTTCAATGCCCAGCCCAATCAGAGCTGCTGCTGAGCTGCCAACAGGTGGTAGGATGGCTCAGCTTAAAAAAAAAAAAAAAAAAATATATATATATATATATATATATATATATATATATATATGCAGCTTTATGGGTCCCAGCCCAAGAAATTCCATTTCAGAAGGTCTGGAGTGGTTCCCAGAAATAGCATTTTTTACAAATTTTCCAGTTGATTCTGATACAGGTGGTCTGAAAACAATACTTAGAAATCTAGTATTTTCAAAGATCTCGCAAGATAATGTCAGCAAGCAGAAAAAGGACCAATGGCTTGTGTGTAAGTATTAGATGTTACTTTTAGGGGGAAATCTCCCAAAAAACATTATTAGGTATAATATGGGATCTTAGTATAATTTCTGAATATTCCACGAAAACAGGTACCGGCCGAAAGTGCTGACCACTGTGTGCCAATTGCTGATAGATCCACAACACATCATGATCAGTTCTAACACTTGTTTATGTTTCAGACAAACCATCTAATATCCTCGATATAAAGATGCTCAGCAGGCAGAAAATGGGATATACACATTAAAATCAAAGAACTATATGAAGGAGCAAACTGTTCACCAAATAATATATTCTGCCCCCCATTTTTCTACCCTGTGCAGTTGGGTAGAGCCACATTCTAACCAATAGTCTGTGAGCAGAGTCCAGAGATATGTGCCACATCCAGAAAGAAGCATTTAAGAGCTGATGTGGGGGGCCAGCCGAATGGTTCAGTTGGTTAAGAGTTGGCTTAAGAGCACGAGCTCTGAGCAACAGGGCAGCCAGTTTGATTCCCACATGGGCCAGTTACACTGCACCCGAGCTGAGCTGTCACTGAGCTGCCAACAGGTGGCAGGATGGCTCAGCTGGTGAAAAGATTGCCTATTCGATGGTGGGCTATGCCCACCCACAACTAAGACTGAACTCAGCACCTTGAGCTGAGCTGCCACCCATATGGCTCAGTGGATAGAGCACGCACTCTTTTTTTTTTTTTTTTTTTGAGGGCAATGTCACTGGCCCTCATATGTGGAATCTGAACCGGGGCCGCTGGCATCCCAAGCCAGTGCTTAACCAATGTGCCACTCGGCCGGCCCAAGCATGCACTGTTAACAACAAGGCTGCCGGGTTCGACTCCTGCATGGGATGGTGACTACACCCCCCACAACTAACACTGAACTCGGCACCTTGAGCTGAGCTGCGCCTGGATGGCTCAGTAGAGCGTGCGCTCTTAACAAGGCTGCTGGTTCGACTCCCACATGGGATGGTGGCTACTCCCACCTGCAACTAAGGTTGAACACAGCATCTTGAACTTAGAGGCCATGAGCTGCCAACAGGAAGCCAGATGGCAACTAGCACCCTCCACAATGAAGATTGAAGAACAAGAACTTAGCTGGTCCTCTTCACCAATCCCCATCACTGTTCCCATCCCCCAATTCCCCAATAAAAATCTTTAAAAACAAATAAACAAACAAAAAGAGCTGATGTGGGTCTCTCCAGCACTTTCTCTTTCTCCTGCTATGGCAACCTTAGAAGCCACGTGCTGAAATGGAGAAGTCACAAGGTGAAAGCAAAAGGAATCCATGAGTAACTGCTTGGAAAGGGGCTGCCCCTGGATCCACAGGAGACTTTGCGAAAGAAAGAAGCACACCTTAATGTTAAGCTGCCGAGATTTCATGGGAAGTTTGTTACTGCAGCAGAATCCATCCTAGTCTGACTACAATATGCTATATTGTAGGAAGACCCATACAAGAGAAAAAATATATACTTTAGGCCTAGTTCCTTACAACCTATAACTACAGACAACATTTTGTTCTTCCATCTGTGACAACAAAAAAGAAAACTCTACCAATAGCCTGATCATAGCCGCTGGTAGTCAACTATTAATTAAATATATTCTTTCTATAATAAATGTATTGATTCCAGTTCAACATGGTAGGTGGCTGGCAGTCCCTGATGATGCTTCTCCATCTTGTTCAAGAAATAATGAGAGTTAGATACAGAGAACAAACTGATAGCTGCCAGGTGGGAGAGGCCTTGGGGGTAGGGAGGGGAGGGTTGGGTAAAAAAAAAAGAAGGGATTAAGAAGTTCAAATTGGCAGTTACAAAATAGTCATGGGGATGTAAAATACAGCATAGAGAATATAGTCAATAATATGGTAATAACTATGTATGGTGCCAGGGGGTACTACACTTATGAGGGGATCACTCCATAAGTTATATAAATGTCTAACCACTACACCTAAAACCAAAATAATTTTGGCTGTCACCTGTAATTGAAAAAAAAAATATTTAATTTAAAAAGAAATGAGAGAGGAGAGAATTTCACGAAGGAAGAAGTGTTCCATGTCAAGTTTAACAATATCAAGTGCTGCAGTGAAATCAAGAAAGAAAAGAAATGGAAAAATACCACGGCATTTGATATTTAAATAACTCATTGCACATCACCACCTGAGATAATCACACTAAGACTGGATTCAGTATCAGTTTACAAGACATACATAGGACAGTTAAATGATATCAAGAAATGGAATCAGCAAAATCCTGACTGTGGCAAGCTCTACAAGACAAATGACCTAGTTTCATCACCGAATAAATTGCAAGAGAAAAAGGGAGGGAGAACCTGTATCTTTAAAGAGACCTAAGATGCTTTTTAACTAATTGCTAAATGTGAACCTTATTTAAACAAACTACAAATATTTTTAAATGACGGCATTTGTGAAGTAATTGGATATTTGAGCACTGGCTGAATATTTGGTGATATTAAGGAATTATTGTTAGTTTTTTAAAGATATGAGAATGGTATTATGATCATGTTAATAAAATTAATCCTTACCTATTAGAGGTACATAATGATATGTTTACACATTAAACTACCAGGGCTGCCAAAAAAAAATGTATACACATGACTTCTTTTGTGATCGATATATACAATTTTAATATAGTTTTTGCCTTTCTTAAAATGTGTATACATTTTTTGTCACCCTCTGTATATGATGTCTGGAATTTGTTTTAAAATAATCCCTGGGCGAGAAGGGTAAAATGAAATAAGAGTAGCCACATTTTGATAATCGTTGAAGCTAAGTAATGGGTATTTGGTTACATTATGCTCTTCTCTCTACTTTGGCACCTTTGAAAACATCTCCAATAAAATCTGTTTCTTTTTAATAAAAGTAGAAGAGGGGTTACCGCTGGAGTGGGGGAAGGAAAGAAGTTGCATTCAGGGAGGGGCCAACTGGAAGCTCCAAATTTCCTTTTTTTTTTTTTTTTTTTAGCTGAGCCATCCTGCCATCTGTTGGCAGCTCAGCAGCAGCTCAGCTCAGGCTGGGCATTGAACTGCTCAGCTCACACTCTTGACAGAGCTCTTAACCAACTGAGCCACTAGGCCAGCCCTTCCATTTCTTAAATAGAATAGAAGCATACAAGTGTTTGTGAAATTTTATTCTACATTGTCAATAAATATTTCATAAATATACCTTTGCATTTACTCAGTATCTATTAAAAACCATAAAAGGAAGGGAGGAAGAAAGGAAAAGGAATAATAAACACAAAATTCAGGATAATGTTTACTGTTGAGTTAGGAGGGAAGTGATGGGTTATAGTTAGGACTTACTTAGATCATCATGATAATCCCATTCACTTTGATATATCCTTGTAGCTGGCCCCGTTTTGGCCAGTGAGTCAGGAGTGGAAGAAAGTATCCTAAGGACCATATGGTAAGACTTTTCCTTCTTTCTAAAAGGGGAAGGCAACAAGAGGGTTTCCTCTTTTTTGTGTCTTAAATATAGACCTGATGTTTGGAACTGCCAACAGTTATCTTGCTCCCATAAGATGTTAAGCATGAAGACAAAAATCCAACACTACTAAGAATGGTAGTGCACAAAGACAAAATGAGCCTATATCTTTGATGACATCACTGGGAAACCAGACCATATGGGCCACCTAGATTTCAAAACTTCTTGTTAAGGACATAATATCTTATGATTTAAGCCTCTGATCAATTGTTTTTTTCTCTTACATGCGGCCAAGAGCATTCCTAAGTAACATACAGCTAAACTTAGACCCTTCTGAGTTTTTCTCAGTGGTTTCAGATTTAAACCAGTTACATAAATCCTTCCTGTTCTACCTTATGGCTGCATCTCAGTTGGGAGTGGGAAGTAGGGGTGTGCACAGCAGGGTTGCATGATGCCGAGGCTTTTGTAGAAGGCTTTGGGGTCTGGGTGACTGCATACCACACTGGTATCTGCTGTTCAACTTGCCTCTGCTACTTCCTGAGAGTTGGCATCTATTTTTGTTGTCTGCTAAAATTTGTCATCCAGTCTGATCCTCAGGAAGCCATCCCCCTCCACAATGCCTCAGGTGAAGCATAAATTCATTTTCATAAGATCCCTGGCTTGATGAGCCATAGGGCATCATACTGTGTGGCCTCCCATATTCCAGTGTGAGACCTGTGCAGCTCTCCTGGCTTGTGCTCTCTCTCTCTCTCTCTCTCTCTCTCTCTCTCTCTCTCTCTCTCTCTCTCTCTCTCTCTCTCTCTTTCTCTCTGTCCTAACCCCCACAGCTTTCACAGGACTCAGGAATGCAGCTACTCTTCCACATCTACTGGTGGGGGGGGGCGGGGACCCTGAGGCTGGCTTCTGCTCATTCATTACCCACAGCTATCACTATGCTCTTGCTTGGATACAGGGAAGATGGCACTTTCCTCTGAGGCTCAAGGTCGTTCCCCAGCCACACTCTGAGACAGATGCCCCAGCTAGGTTCACATCCAATCACCCATTAGAGTTTGATCTCAGGAGTTGGGCAGGATGCAGGGCTCCTCAAAGTCCCCCCATCAGTGGCTACTCTCCCTCCTCCTCTAGCCTGGCTTTTTTGTGTAGTATTCTCTATGCAAACAAAAGCCTTGGTTTTCAAAACTTTTTGTCTCTGATATGAGTTTAAAAGTATATTTTAAAACCAAAAAATGAGAACTTTCTATTTCTTTCTCTTTGTATTCCTGCAACAGTAATTCTACTCATCACTGAAGCGGTGGCTGCCACCTACACAGGTATTTCTGCAGAACAATGTGCCATAAATGGTTGGTTGGTACTCAGCCACTCTTTAGGGTTTTTCAATAAATTATGGGTGGATTGGGACAGAGAACTCAACAAGTTACAAGCCAAGTATAGAGATGGTATGTAGGTAGGTAGGTAGGTAGATAGGTAGGTACGTAGATAGATAATGCTCATCTCAATTACCTGTAATTAAATAAGCTATGAAATAACAACATGAATGTCAGACTAAGGTTGATAGGATGTTTTCCTTGTGAAGAATACAAAGTACAGTTTAAACGCATATGACAGGCAGCATCTAATTGAAACATGAATTATTTTCTCCAGACTTTAATGAAAGTTTCTATTAATAAGTATCTGAGAGAACTTATCTGGTGACTGAAATGTCACATTAGCATTTCACGAAATTCAGAGAAAAACAAAAATGTGGATCAGCGTATGTTGTGAGTTCTTTGCCAAAAAGCATAGCCTGCCAACCATCCCCTTCACTTCCCTATCTTCCTGGCTGCCCTGGGGTGGCAGGGAGACCCTGCAGGCTGCCCCCAGCCATGGAATGCTGGGCCTGCAGAATTACGATTCAAGGATATTTTCAGGCATTGCAGAGTCAAGGTCCCGGAGGAAAACATTACCATATTTCTTCCTCCCAAAGCACTTGTCCACCGTCATCTCTGATAGAGACCTCTTGTTTCCGAGGAAGACCCCATTAAAGAAGCACTGCTTTCCAACATGGTAGGTGTGAATACGGCTGCTAAACCGTGGGTAAAATGTCCACTCAGGACGCTGCCCATCTTCTGCAAGACATCAGAAATCCTTCTGTTATCGCCACTCCCAGACTCATAATGCAATGGGATGACAAAAGGTTGTGAAAACTCCCCAGGCACTATCTGGCTGTACAACCTTTATCAACATGTATAATTCCTTGGCTTTACATCAGGGCAGTGGTATTAGGCCTCTGTGGGATTAGACACAAAAGGAAGAGAAGTGGGGAAAAAAGGAGTCTACGAGGCCTCTTGTTTTTCTCCCTTTTATCCTCTCCTCCAAAAATAAAGCCAATTTTATTGTTGGAAGTAATGTATGGGTTGGGAAGCTCAGAGAGTTTTACAAGTACCTATGGTCCAACCTTCACTCTGATAAATGGGTAGGAAGAATAGAATGCCCATCAACCAAAGAAGGGCTGGTCCAACCATGGCAACTGAACTGGATGGAACATGGTGTTGGCAGCAACAATAGCACACGCATGTACTATAGTAACACCGGATTATGTATACATGTGATTATGGCAAATGAAAAAGGTTGTTGTAAGACCTCTCAGTCTCTTTGTCTCCTCATTCAACACTATTCCTATAAAATTATTAACGCAATTTTAAGCAATAAAAGATCTCTTAACAGCTCTAGGGTTGCTTGAGAAACACTTGGGCAGCGTGGTGGCCAAGAAAGAATACAGGCTTTAGAGGCAGGCAAGTTTGAGTTCCAATCCCATCACTCCACTTCCTAACTATGTGTACTTGTATGGGTGACCAACTCTCTCTGAGCCTCAGTTTCCTTCTCTGTAAAATAGGTAGGTCTCTACTAGCCACATAGGTCTATATGTATTGACACAGAAAAAGGTCCATGATTTATTTACTTTGAAAATAATTTGTATACTATTTTCTACTACTGAAAATATGGTTATGTACTACACTATATATATATATAAATGAATATATACTTATATGTGTATACATATATATGAACACATGCATTTCAAAATCCTGGAAAAAATAGTATATATATGAAACTCTTCATAACTATTGGGCAGAATGGGGGATATTATTGGAGAATATTGGGGGAAGGGGTTTCTATACTCTGTGTACTTCTTTATTTTTTATTTATTTATTTATTTTTAAAGATTTTTATTGGGGAATTGGGGGAGGGGAACAGACAAGTTGCTGTCTTTTTGTTCTTCAGTCTAGTTGCGGAGGACGTTGATTCACTGGCCCATGTTGGTATCGTCATTGTGCTTTTCCTGAATGAGGCAGATCAGTCGCCGGCCTCTGGATGGTCGCTCACTGAGACTATGGGCAGCTCACGCTGGCTGCCGGCCACTCACTGTAGCCTATGGCAGCCCACTGCAGCAGGGGCTGCAGCCTACACCATCGCCGGGGCTCACAGCCCAGCTCCAGGTGGAGCTGTTGTTAGCTGTAAAGGGCAGTATTATTGGCCCTCATACATGGGATCCGAACTGGGGCCGCTGCCGTCCCAAACCAGCTCTTAACCAATACACCACTCGGCCGGCCCACTTTTTTATTATTTTAGCATTTGATACGGTTCTTTTATGGTTCTTACATAAAGGCATTTCATTTTTGAAAAACATAGAACAATATCTTCCCCAGCAGAGTTGTGAGAGTTAAGAGATGAAGCGTGTTGAATGCCTGGCACTTAGTGGGTCTTCAGTGCATGATGCCCAACAGTATGCCAGACTTCTGAAAAGACCCTGGGCATGGAGGCATGTGGAACAGCATCTATGACTTACTCACCTGTCTGCAACTGAAGAAGGCAGAACTCCTTGGGATATTTATCCTTTTGGACTTCAGGCAATGAAGTTTCAGAGGCGTGATCAGAATGTGAGGAGGAGGGTTTCAAATCCAAATCGGCAGCAGGGCTGGGAAGGAAGCAGAGGATTAGATTCTTCCATGTGCTTAATTGGTGATTAGAACCTGATCTTACATATCTTATACTAGCATTACCTTCACTTATGGGAACTAAGCCTACTCCTCCATAAACGTCAATGAGCATATAATTTCTTATTCACAATTTGAGGAGACTGAAACATATTCAAAAGATGCATGCTTAAAAACAGTTTGGTGGTTCCTCAAAGGGTTAAATATAGAATTACCATACAATCCAGCATTTGGGGTATACCCAAAATAATTGAAAACAGAGACTCAAACAGTTACATGTATACGAATGTTCACTGCAGCATTATTCGTAAGAGCCAAAAAGTAGAAACAACCCAAATATCTATCGACAGATGAATGGATAGAAAAAATGTCCCATATACATACAATGGAATATTATTCAGACATGGAATGGAATGAAGTTCTCACACATGCTACAACATGGATACACCTTGAAAACATTATGTTAAGTGAAATAAGCCAAACACAAAAGGACAAATATTGTATGATTCCACTTATATTAAATATCTAGAATAGGTAAAATTTATAGAGACATAAAATAGATTAGATTAGGAGATTAGAGCCCTAGGGCCTGGGGAAAGGGGAGAATAGGGAATTATTGCTTAATGGTTACAGAGTTTCTGTTTTGGGTGATGAAAAATATCTTGAAAATAAATAGTAATGATGGTCACACAATACTGTAAGGATAATTAATTAATAACACTGAATTGTACCCTTAAAAATAGATAAAATGGCAAATGTTATATTATATATATATGTGTGTGTACTTTACCATAATTTTTTAAAAAAGGAATGATGTGCTGATACATGTTACAACATGGATAAACCTTAAAAACATAATGCTAAATTAAAGAAACCAGTCACCAGGCTGGCTGAGTGGCACAGTGGTTAAGCGCTGGCTTGGGAAGCCAGCGACCCCAGTTCAGTCCCACATGTGAGGGCCAGTGACATTGCACTCAAAAAAATAAATAAATAAATAAAAATAAAGAAACCAGTCACTAAAGAAGACGTATTTTTTATTCCATTTATATGAAATACCCAGAATAGGCAAATCTATAGAGATAAAAAGTAGATTAGTAGTTGTCTAGGGCTGCGGAGATAGTGGACAGGGTGAGTGATGACTACTAGAAAGGGGTGACATGGGGTGATGAAAACGTTCTAAAATTGATTGTGGTAATGGTTACACAACTCTGTGAATACACTAAAAATCATTGAGTTGTACATTTCAAAGGGGTGAATTATATGGTATGTGAATTATGTGTCAATAAAACATACAAAAAAGATACATGCTCAAAACCATTAAATGGAAATTAAAAATCAACAAGTATAAAGAGAAGAGGAAGAAGCAATCAAAAACAAACCTAGGGCCGGCCGAGTGGCGTGGTGGTTAAGCGCTGGCTTGGGACGCCAGCGGCCCCAGTTCAGATCCCACATATGAGGGCTAGTAACACTGCCCTCAAAAAAAAAAAAAAAAAAAAAAAAGCAAGCCTAGACTGAAATGGTTATAAAAAAGAGCATAATGTTTAGTGCTGAACTTCCTGGCAGTTAAAAAGGCCTACAACAAACTGCTGTGGGAGTCCTAAGAAAAAGTAATCACTTCTGGTTTAAGTGACTTTGACTGTGATTCATGGCCTTGGCCAGTTATCTGTTATCAAATCATAGGCTCTTTTTTTCATATTATTTCATTACCCTTTTTATATTGGAGTAGTTTCAAAGCAACTTCACACTGCTTGTCTCATTTGCTGCCTACTAACAATCCTGTGATGGCCAATAGAATCGGTTCCACTTGAAAAGGAAATGGACTGATTTCCAGTCAAGATGGAGGAGTACATAAATGCTGTAATTACCTCCTGTCACAACCACCTGTAATCTGAACTACAACTAAACTACAGAATAACCATGATTGAGAATCATCTGAAGTCTAGCTGAATCAAAGCCCTACAACTAAGGACATACAGAAGGAGCCACCTCGAGACTGGTAGGAAGGGCAGAGACATGGAACACTTTGGTCCCACACCTGCATGTGACCATTAAAAATCTGAAGGGAGGGCCGGCCGAGTGGCACATTGGTTAAGAGCTGGCTTGGGATGCCAGCAGCCCCGGTTTGGATCCCACGTGTGAGGACCAGTGACACTGCCCTCTACAGCTAAGATGGTGAACAACAGCTCCACCTGGAGCTGGGCTGCCAGCCCTGGCGACAGTGTAGGCTGCAGCCCCTGCTGCAGTGGGCTGCCATAGGCTACAGTGAGTGGCCGGCAGCCAGCGTGAGCGGCTGGCAGCCAGCGTGAGTTGCCAATAGCCATGGTGAGCGACCATCCAGAGGCTGGCGACCGATCTGCCTCATCCAGGAAGAGTGCAATGATGATACCAACATGGGCCAATGAAGCAACGTCCTCCACAACTAGACTGAAGAACAAAAAAAGACAGCAACTTGTCTGTTCCCCTTCCCTGATTCCCCAATGCTGTTCCCCTCCCCCAATTCCCCAATAAAATCTTTAAATAAATAAAAAAATCTGTAGGGATATCTCAGCTGTGAAGGTGCTCCCCACCCCAAAGGAGCGAGGGGTCCCAGCCCACACGAGGCTCCCAATCCAGGGTTCCAGTGTCAGGGGTTGAAGTCCCCATTACTTCTGGCTGGGAATACCAGCTGAAATTGTGGCTGAGTGAGATAAGAATGGCTGCAGTCCCGGGCTCCCCCTTAAAGGGCCCATGCACAGACTTACTCGCTGACATACTCACCTGCTCTGAGCTCCAGTGCTGGGGTAGCAGCTCGAAAGGTGCCGGGGACATACAGAGAGGAACTGAGTTGTCTGGCTCCAGGGCAAGGGCTGGTGGGGTAGCTTTCTCCCAAACAGAGGAGCTGGCAGAAGCCATTGTTTCTTTGCTGATCCTTCCCCCTTCCCAGCATGCAGAAACTGAGTCTCCATCAACCTGGGTAACACCGTTCATCTGCCCCACCCTGGTGATTCCCTGAGACCCCATCCCACCCAATTTTCAGGCACACCCGAGCCATTTCCAATGACTTTTCTGTACAAACAGTCTGTCTTGGCTCATACTGTGGTCTTTCCTAAAATCTCTCAAAGATTAAAAGAAAAAACCAAACAAGTAGCATCTGGCTTTGGTGTGTCCCATATCTCTGGGTGAACAGCCCTAAGCCAGCCTCTAATGAGAGCTGGCATGGGTTCATGACATCTCCAAGCCCAGTGTGGGTGGTGGCCATCTGCAAATTAGTTTGTGGATCATGCCAGGTAACCCCAGGCAGGGCACAGGCTGTGGCTGAACTTGGCCTGTAGCAGGTCCCCTCCCAGGAGGCTCTGGGGCTGGCACACCTAGTGGCCAGCTCCAGACTGAGCAGAAGCATCACCTAGGCATCTCCAAGGATGACACACCCAAAGGGCAGACTGGGCAGGCACCAGAGCCCTGCGAAAGCAAATCCTTCTCTGTAGGGTCAGCCCCGGCACAACAGCTCCTCCACTGTAGTCACGGCCAGTTCTCATAACCAATCACCCTGAGGGTCAGTCCCTCCTATTCACACACAAACAGCAACCAAGGCTCAACTACAACAGGAGGGCACACACAACCCACACAAGGAACACACCTGGAGCACCCAGCTCTAGTGACCAGGGGGACTGCACCACTGGGACCCACAGGACACTTACTACATAAGGCCATTCTACTAAGACCAGGAGGCATAGCAGCCCTACCTAATATATAGAAAGAAACCAATGGAGGCAGCCAAAATGGAGAGACAAAGAAACATGTTCCAAATAAAAGAACAGAACATGGGCTGACCAAGTGGCGCGGTGGTTAAGAGCTGGCTTGGGACGCCAGTGGCCCCGGTTCAGATCCCACATATGAGGGCCAGTGACACTGCCCTCTAAAAAAACAAACAAACAAACAAACAAAAAAGAAGAGAACAAAGCTCCAGAAAAAGAACTAAACAAAATGGAGACAAGCGGGGCCGGCCGAGTGGCATGTTGGTTGGGAGCTGGCTTGGGATGCCGGTGGCCCCGTTTCGGATCCAACATGTGACGGCCAATGACACAGCCCTCAAAAAAAAAAAAAATGGTAAAAAAAATGGAGACAAACCATCTACCAGACACAGAGTTCCAAACACTGGTTATAAGGATGCTCAGTGATATCAGGGAAACATCAACAAAGAGATAGGAAACATAAAAATGGAGATAGAAAACATAAAAAAAGAACCAGTCAGGGGCCGGCCGAGTGGCGCATTGGTTAAGCGCTGGTTTTGGGATGCCAGCGGCCCCGGTTCGGATCCCACATGAGGGCCAGTGACACTGCCCTCTACAGCTAACAACGGCTCCACCTGGAGCTGGACTGTGCGAGCCCCTGGTGATGGTGTGGGCTGCAGCCCCTGCTGCAGTGGGCTGCCATAGGCTACAGTGAGTGGCCCGCAGCCAGCGTGAGCGGCTGGCAGCCAAGCATGAGCTGCCAATAGCCGCAGTGAGCGACATCCAGAGGCCAGCAACCGATCTGCCTCATCCGGGAAGAGTGCAATGACGATACCAACAGTGAAGCAACGTCCTCCACAACTAAACTGAAGAACAAAAAGACAGCAACTTGTCTGTTCCCCTTCCCCGATTCCCCAACGCTGTTCCCCTCCGCCAATTCCCCAATAAAATCTTTAAAAAAAGAACCAGTCAGAAATAAAGAATACAATAACTGAAATGAAGAACACAGGGCCTGCCAAACGTTGGTTAAGAGTTGGCTTGGGATGCCAGCTCTGAGCAGCAGGGCCCCTGTTCAGATCCCACATGAGGGCCAGTGACTCTGCACCCTCTACAGCTAAGATGGTGAACAACAGTCTGATGTGGAGCTGGGCTGCTGTGAGTCACAGGCAATGGCAGAGGCTGGTGAGGCTGCAGTGGGCTGCTATAAAGCTATCATGAGTGGCTGGCAGCCGGCATGAGCTGCCAAGAGCTGCTGTGAGTGGCTGTCCAGTGGCTGGTGACCAATCTGCCTCACCCAGGAAGAGTGCAATGATAATACCAACATGGACCAGTGAAACGACGCCCTCCACAACTAGATTGAAGAACCAAAGGACAGCAACTTGTCTGTTCCCCTTCCCTGATTCTCCAACGCTGTTCCTGTATCCCAATTCCCCAATAAAATCTTTAAAAAAAAAAAAAACACATTAGAGGGAATCAGCAGTACATTCAATGAAGCAGAGGGTCGAATCAATGATTTAGAAGATAAAGTAGCAGAAAACACCCAATCAGAACAGCAAAGGGAATCACTTCTTAAATTCCATAAATGTCTAACCAATATCCTGTATACCTGAAATTAATATAAAATCATACCGAATGTCAATTGTAATTGAAATATTTAAAAAGGGGGGGGGGATGGTGGAAAGGAATAACAGGTTCAAATTTCCAGGTATAAAACCAATAAGTTATGGGGATGTAATGTACAGCATAGGGAATATAGTCAATAATATTATGATAGGGCCGGCAGAGTGGCACATTGGTTAAGAGCTGGTTTGGGATGCCAGCAGCCCTAGTTCAGATCCCACATATGAGGGTCAGTGACACTGTCCTCTACAGCTAACAACAGCTCCACCTGGAACTGGGCTGTGCAAGGCTCGGCTAAGGTGTAGCCTGCAGCCCCTGCTGCAGTGGGCTGCCATAGGCTACAGTGAGTGGCCGGCAGCCAGCGTGAGTGGCTGGCAGCCAGCGTAAGCTGCCAATAGTCGCAGTGAGCGACCATCCGGAGGCCAACGACCGATCAGTTTCATCTGGGAAGAGCGCAACTGAGGATACCAACATGGGCCAATGAAGCAACATCCTCCACAACTAGACTGAGGAACAAAAGGACAGCAACTTGTCTGTTCCCCTTCCCAGATTCCTCAACGCTGTTCCCCTCCCGCAGCCCCCAATAAAATCTTTTTTTTAAATACTAATAATATTATGATAGTGTTAGATGGCTGTTAGATTTATCATTGTAATCACTTCTTTAGGTATATAAATGTTGAATAACTATGGTATACCCCTGAAACTAATATAACATTATATGTTAGCTATATTTTAATAAAAATCTTTTGAAAGTACTTTCCAAAAATGTGTTCATTTTAGCAATTATTATTAAAATAAATCAAGTGGAAAAAAAAAAGAAAGAAAAAGAAAAGGAGCTTCAGAGAATTTAATGTTAAAATACACCTAGACAGTATCAAAGCTGGATCTGCAGTCTCACTCTAGACTATGTGCCCTAAAAATCACAAAGACCCCCTCGTTCAATAACTCGGAAGTTGTATACAGCTTGATCTCCAGTTTTAAATAAACATATGTATACTAATATCTTTGAACTGCTGTGCAGCTACAGCAAAAATGCAGTAACTCAGAGCCCCCCACCATCAAGTGCAGAACATATGCTAATTTTGGCATTGGCATGAAATAAGTCCCTCCAAAATATTTTTCAAAAGGCTTTGCTGAAAAAACTATGTAGAAAAGATTGCACGGATAAAGAAAACTTTCCAAAAGAACTTTAGAAGTACTCACCTACTTTGTTTACTCAACAAACATTTATCTGAATACATTTTGTGGCAGGCACTGTTCTAGACACTGAGGATCCAAACACAGTCCCTGCTCTCAAGAAACTTAGGGTTCAGGGTGGGGAACACATGGACAGATAAACAGGGGAAGAGTGTGTAAATGCAGAATGGGAAAAAGCAGGTTTTAAAGAGCAATAGAATATGATCAAATAAATATATATGTATATGCATAAGGAAAAAATAGAAGTCTTTTCTTATGCATGTTAAAAACATCAAAATTTTAACACTGTTTCTCTAAGAGGTAGAATTATTGTGATTTTTGTTTTTAATACTTTCTAAATATTTTCAAAATTTTAATATTTTCAAAATTTCTACAATGAACTTAAATTTCATTATAACAAAATTTATAAGAAAAAGCTCTTCTGGGCTGGCCGAGTGGCACGCTGGTTGTGCGCTGGCTTGGGAAGCCAGCGGCCCTGGTTCGGGTCCCACATATGAGGGCCAGTGACACTGCCCTCAGAAAAACAAACAAACAAGTCCTCATAATGAGAAAATAGGACAGACATTTAAAAAAAGAAAAAGAAAAAGAAAAAGCTCTTCAAAACTTTTACTGTAAAAGAAATATAAACAGAGCAAAGTACATAAAACATAAGTACAGCTTTATAAATAATTATAAAGCCAACATCCAGGACAAGAAGCAAAGCAAGGCCAGCCCTCCCCTCTTGCTTCCCAGAAAAGATCTATGTTATCCCTTTTCAAAGAGGTAACTACTATCCTGACTCTGACTCTCAAAGTAATCACTTCTTTGCTTTTCTTTAAGATTTACTACCTATGTATGTTTTCCCAAAAAATATAGTTTAGTTATACCTGCTTTTGAACTTCATGATAAAAAGCACTTATTATATGCCAGGAAGTCCTCTAATCACTTTACATGTATTAACTCATTTAATCCTCACAATGATCTTATGGAGTTACCCCCATCTTACAGTTAAGAAAACTGAGACCCAAGGAGGTGAAGTAATTTGCCCAAGTTCACACAGGTGCCAGACAATCTGGCTCCAGAATCCACATTCTTGCCAAAGATTTCAAGCTACCACTCAGACTGTTGGCTCCCTGGTGAGAATTTATCCCGCCATGTATGGCTCTTCACTGGACCCTTACTTACTCCAGGTGAGCAGACAATCGGCAGGGGCCTGAAGACTCACTGACATTTAGATCTGTTGCAACAGAGGATGTTGTGTTGGCAAAGCATCCCTTAGATTCCAGAAAATCCTTGCATTTAGTACCTGCAACACATAGATATCACCATTTTGGTTACATTAACGAAAATACCTTCCACTCTATCTTGTTCCTTAGATTATAAATTTTTTTTTAAATTAACATTTGCGGGGAGGGCCAGCCAAGTGGCTCAGCTGGTTAAGAGCTTGCTCAAGAGTGTGAGCTCTGAGCAACAGGGTCACCGGTTGGATTCCCGGCCCGAGCTGAGCTGCCTCTGAGCTGCCAACAGATGGCACGATGGCTCAGCTAAAAAAAAAAAAAAAAAAAAAAACTAACATTTTTTTTAGCATTTATTGTATACCAGGGTTGTGTTGACGTCTTACACCCATTTTCCCATTTAATTCTCTTAACCATCCACACATGTAGGTATTACTTATCCTTCTATTTTACAGATCAAGAAACTGAAGCTGAGAAGGTTAAGCAACTTGCCTAAAATCACATAGAAAATCAACATCTCAGCCCAGATTTGATCACAGTTTTTGTGACGCGACAGTCTAAAATCCTAAGCACTATGCTAGACGGCATCTCCTCTTACATAGTTTGTCTACCCTGAACTAAGTGGAAGAGATAAGATCTGACTTGAGCTATATATATATCACTATATGTTGTCTTGACCATCTCAATACAATTTTCCAGAGGATTTATTCACAGAAAGACTAATGAATATACCTGCTGATCACAACCCAAAGAATTGCCTTCAGAAACCTCCATCCATTCCCCTCACACTATAGTGTCATCAATATTTACATACATGTTTTCCCCACCAGACTGTGTCTTATTCATCTTAGCAACATCAGAACAAAGCCTGGCACAAAACAGATGTCCAATAGTGTTTGAATTAATAAATGAAAAAGAATTATAACTCCCCAGCCATCCATGATCACAAGTAAGAGAATCCTAAAAGCCAGTGACTGTCAGATAGAGAAGTGTCTTCATTCTGCATACAATTACTGCTTAGCGAAAGACAATCTGTTCTCTCATCATTTTATATAGGTGTGTGTCTTGTTCATTCACTTTTTTAAAATGTCAGATGAAGGGATAGTGCATTTCTTTATGCATAACCTCATACAACATAGAGGCTCAATAGACACACTGTAACCTCTAGTTATAAGAAAGTGACAAGAAAGCCAGCCCAGTGGCTCATTTGGTTAAGAGCTCGCATGAGCTCTGAGTAATAGAGTTGCCGGTTTGATTCCAGGCCCAGCTGACCTGCCGCTGAGCTGTCAACAGGTGGCAGCTTAAAAAAAAAAAAAAGAAAGAAAGAAAAAGAAAAAGAAAATGACAAGAAATAAGATTCAGACTTCTCCGACTCTGGAGTGCAATTTTAGGCTGACTACTGTTCCACCTACATTGTCATGCTTTGCGTGTACATGGTATCTACCACATGCAGTCTGCAAATTCCCATCATCTATCAGTAGGACTGCTACTTAGACAATTTTTTTTTTAAAAGATTTTATTGGGGAATTGGGGGCGGCGAACAGCGTTGGGGAACCGGGGAAGGGAAACAGACAAGTTGTTGCCCTTTTGTTCTTCAGTCTAGTTGTGGAGGACATTGCTTCACTGGCCCATGTTGGTATCATCATTGCACTCTTCTTGGGTGAGACAGATCAGTCGCCGACCTCTGGACGGCTGCTCACAGCGGATCTTGGCAGCTCACACTGGCTGCCGGCCGCTCACGCTGGCTGCCGGCCACTCACTGTAGCCTATGGCAGCCCACTGCAGCAGGGGCTGCAGCTATGCCGTCCCACGGACTCACAGCAGGCCAGCTCCAGGTAGAGCTGTTTTCACCATCTTAGCTGTAGAGGGTAGTGTCACTGGCCCTCATATGTGGGATCCGAACTGGGGCTGCTGGCATCCCAAACCAGCTCTTAACCAATGCGCCACTGGGCCAGCCCCTAGACAGTTTTTTATTCATTTCTTATGGACTCCCTCTCAAATTCATGTAGCAATTGGATCATATCTTTTATACTCTTGTCAAGTCCCAACTCTATCACCAAACCCTTTACTCTTAAAAGGACTATGCCTGTGACTCTACCCATTTTGAAGGCCAGCTAAGCTTCTTCATCCCCTCACAATAAGGGCATAAGGGCTGTCTGTATTAGAACTAAAAATACACATTCCCAAATGCCATCACAGACCCACTCACTGAATTAGAATCTCTCTAAGTGAGGCCTGGGAACCTGCATTTTTAATAAGCCCCTCTCCCCCAGTAGCTCTAAGGCTCATGTTCAGCAATGATTTTCCTCCACTGCAAGTCTAGCTCCATCCCTGCGCTGCATTCCTTCCCGTCCCACTTCCTGATTTCCAACTGCACAGTAGTCCCCCAATTTGCCCGGTCATGAGAATCACCTTGGGGCACTTGTTTAATAACATGCAGATTACAGAGCTCTGACCCAGAACTACCAGGGAAGACCTGGGAATCAGTATGTTTAATAAGAAGCACCTCAGCTGATTTATTCTCAGGGCCAGAAAAGTGTGGGAAGAGCTGTTGGGAATATGACATGGTGTCCAGGTATAGCGAAGATCAATAGGTTGCTTGAGGCATGAGTAGTGGAAATGGAGTAGAGCCCAGCAGAGGGGCTAGAAAGGGGTAGAGCTGTGAAGAGGAGAGCACAGGCACCCAGCAGCCAAAGGACTAACCTCCCGTAGGGCCACAAAAGTAGCGTCAACAAATATAACACAGTCCACACTCTCTGACCACAATGCAATAATAAAAAGACAGCCAAAAATAAATAAATAATCCATATGCTTGGAAACTCAAACCACACTTGTAAATATTACATACAAAAGGAGAAATCATAATGGAAAGCATGAAATACTTAATGATCACTGATATAAGTACTAGATATCAAAACTTGTGGGATCAACTAAAACAGTAATTAGAAACTAGAGCCTTAAAGGTATATACTATATTTCACTGAATATAAGACATCACCCATGTAATAACATTATTATTTTATGCACCACAAAGAACAAAAGCTGCCAATTAAACTATGATACATGCTTTATCACTTAGGATTTTTTACTTTATACTTATTGAGGCACTTTTAGAGATGTTAATCGTATATCACTCGTGTGCATATTTAAAGAAGGAAAAAACATAAGCAAAATAAATTCAGGCATTCTTAAACCTTACATTCGAAAGTTTGATTACTAACTCGCTCTTTAACTCAATCACTGATGTCCAATTTTCCACCTAAATTGACCTCAGTGCAACAGCAACATGGATGATGAAGCACTTCTAAATGCTCCTCTATTGCCTCTGGCATTTTCTTCCAAACCACAGACACACCTTCTGCATTATTCAGTGCTCACACAGCAAAGTTTATGGTAGCTGCTGCTGGACCCACAGCGTTGGTAAGACCAATCCAACTTCAAAGATGCAAACTGTGAAAAATGTTCATCTTAGAATTGATGGGTTAAAGTGTAAAAAAAAAAAAAAAAAAGAAGATTCCAAAATTAATGAGCTAGGCTTTCAATTCAAGAAATAAGAAAAAAAGAATAAACCCCCAAAAATGGTTAGGAAGTAAATCATAAAAGAAATGAATGAAATAAAAAAAAGATTATCAGAAGTATGGCTTCATGGAAAACAACTAACAAGGTGACAAAGTTCAAGAAAAAGATTTTAAACACAAGTAAACAGTATTAGAAATGAAAAGGAGGTCATAATTACAAATAAAATACATAAATAAATTGAGTACAAGATATGTCAAATAACTTGTTCAGGGTTACAGAGCAATGGAGTATAATTATAAAATGTAGTTTAATGTTACAGTAATCAAGATGGTATTGAGACAAACCCTGACAGAAAAATCAAAAGAACAAAATAGCAAATGTAGATAGAATAAAATTTTATATAATAATGGTGGCATTTTACCTCAGTGAAGAAAGGATTATTTTTAAAAAATAAAATAAAATTGCTGCAACAATTAATTAATGATTTGGAATCAAAATAAAATTAAATCTCTCTTATCCCAAAATAAATTCCAGATAAGGTATAGATTTGAATATAAAACTTAAAATAAAAGATGTACCTAAAAAATGATAAGTGAATGTTTATATAATCTTAGGGTGGGGAAATTATTTCTAAAAAAAATATCAAATACAGGCAAAATAAAAGGTGAATAAACTTGAATACATATATTGAGTCATGGGGAAAGTCATGACGTATTTTTCTACATTTTTCATCACAAAAATGTGTCATGACTTTTCCGACGACCCAATACATTTAAAACTTCCATAGCAAACTATAAACCGGGGGAAATTTATAACATACATGATAAGAAAAATAGTAGTCATGACAAATTATAAGTTTTTATAAATTTATAAGGTGAAAATAAATACCCGAAGAGAAAACAAATGAGCAAAAGACATGATTGGGTAATTCATTAAAAACACATACACTGGGCCGGCCGAGTGGCGCGGTGGTTAAGCGCTGGCCTAGGAAGCCAGCGGCCTCGGTTCGGTCCCAC
Organism: Aselliscus stoliczkanus; assembly: GCA_033961575.1. Classification (NCBI taxonomy): domain Eukaryota; kingdom Metazoa; phylum Chordata; class Mammalia; order Chiroptera; family Hipposideridae; genus Aselliscus; species Aselliscus stoliczkanus. Next base: position 62,702,842 of record CM066733.1, on the reverse strand, counting down.
ATGTGAGGGCCAGTGACACTGCCCTCAAAAAAAAACAAAAACACACACACACACACACACACATAAAAATAGCCAATGTACATTTGCAAAAAATTTCATCCTTTCTAATAATCAAAGAGCTGAATTTAAAATGAGATACCAGAGTTGCCGCTAAGCTGCCAACAGGTGGCAGGATGACTCAGCTAAAAATAAAATAAAATAAATAAAATAAAATAAAATAAAATGAGATACCATTATTTGCTATCAATTTGCAAATACCCAAGCTTGGCCGGGCTTGGAGGAATGGCATTCTTGTACATTGCTGGTGGAAATGTCTCTCCATCTTACTGAAGGGCAATTTGGCAGTATGTGTCCTCTGATGCCTATGAGAAGTACACTTTTGATCCAATGGATCTACTTCTAGAAACATACCCATATAAAAGATACGAAATTTACATATAAGGATGAAGCAGAAAGGACCCACGTGTGCATTGAAGAAATCAGATCAAGGGCAGAGATATCTTCTATGCTGATTCTCATATGTAAGTTCTGAGTTATTTATTACGGCATTGACTTAACGATAATTTTTGCCCATAGTTTTTAACAGCAACTGCCTTTTCATAGCATGTAAACATTTAAACTGTACTCATATATTTGCCACTAGAGGACTTGAGAGTTCACCAAAGCAAGAACTGGTTGCTATGGATGTATCACGAGTTTTTCAGTATTCTGTTTTTAATGTTAGGGGCAAAATGTAAATGTATTACATAACCCTGAGCAGCGAGTAGTAAAATCACATCTACAAATTTTGCATATTTATTTGTTTGCTTAAGAAGTGTTGTGTTGGCAACACTCTAGAAAGTGGCCTGTCACTGCTGGGTAACAGGAAAGTGTTATCTAACCTGCAAGGTCAAAGAGTAGTCTCTTTGCTAAACTGGCAAATATCGCATGCTCCAGATCCACCTAATTACAGGATCTCTCTAGAAGAAACTCAGCCTCAAACATGACCTGGAGACCCAAACACGGCCTCAAACTGCCTCTCCACACCTGCTCAGGTAGGAAAAGAGTGCTGGAATTGCACATCTGGACGCTTCTACTCTGATACTGATATGCCCTTTTGGCAGAGTGACATCAAGTCACTTTAAGTCAATTACCTCTCCATGCTCTGTTCCCAATGCCCACCCCACCTCTCTATCCAGCTCACTAGACTGTAGTGAGGAACCAATAAGCTAAGGTACATCCTTCTTGAAAGGATCACCATTTAATATAATTGTTATTCAAATGTAATAAATGTTCAGTAAGCCATAAGACAGGAAATTCTAACAAAGTCACTGAAACACTGAGATAAGGGGAGGTGATGCAACCAAAAGGACCAAGAGAAGATTCTGGTAACTAGAAAGGAATCTGGGGGGGAAAGGAGACTTTAGAAGAAATTCTGTTTTTTTGTTACCATCTGTAGAATTCATGATAATTATTTCCATTTCTTTAGACAGAAATAACAACCTTACATAACCAAGGCATTTTTCACACACTTGTCATCTCAGCTGATTTACACAATAGTACTGTCTGGCTGGCAGAAGATAACACATCAAACCAAGTTAGCATAATGTGGATACCCTTTAACAAAATACCCAGTTTCCCACTCTGCGTATCTGCTCAACAAACAGTCTAAGGATCTAGGATGGTGGTTTTTAAGCCTTTTTTGGATTACAGGCTCCCCTGAGAGGTAGTGAAAGCAATGGGACCTCTCTGCTGGAAAAATGCATATACACCCTATAGCAGTACATTCGTCTTCAACTGGTTTTTGGAGCTCCGCATTCTGGAACCCTGTGGGCTCCATGTTAAGCTGAGCTCAGCTGTGGTCTCCTGAGTGGGCACACCTACCGAGCATATAAGAAAGTCATGGCTCTTTGGTGAATGTGGTCTGGGGATCTCAAGGGCTGGTGCTCTTCTGGTACCCCTAACTCAGAAACATGGAGCCCCTCTACCCCACCCTTAAAATAGCAGCTCCCTCCTTAACCCAGATCAACCTGGAAACTGCAGAAGGGTCTGGAGCTTAGATTTCCAGAACCTTCTTCGCCTTGCTGACCTAGGCATGTTGGCCAATTAATGGCTCTAACTCCTGCTCTACTGGCCCTGCTTATAGGTAGTATAGTAAGTCATACCTCCCTCCTCTCCCCACACTTAGGAAGTGGTAGATCACAGACCTGGAATTTCAAAAGAGCAGGAACCCAGCTAAGAGCTGATGGGGCAGAAACAGAACATTTTACAATCCCTTTTGTGTAACCACACGTGAACTGCATGTCTTTAGCATGCATTCTGCTTTGATCCAAGCCAGCTTTGTTTAGCCTGTTAGCACTGTAACTCACTTGCATTTTCCCCCCAGATCCTCCTACCTATGCACAGACTGTATGTCCACTCCTTTTAATCATTAAGCCCTTAGGACATTAGGTTCTAGTCAACCTCAAATTCATTTAAGAATAAAGCTTCAGGTTTATCAGCCATGACTAGGATATAAGAACCAAACCTCAAACTAGAATTCGATTTTAATAAAATAAAGATAACACTTTGGCCTCAGTGATGTTTCAGCTTCAGGCTCACGAAAGTGGAATGACCCCACAGACCACATCCCCTAGAAACCAAATGGAACAAAGTCATGAATGACACCAGGACCTGAAGCCATGATCAACTGCCTTAGCCCCGACCAATCAGTACAGCACCCAGGCTGAACTCCCATAGAAACCACAATTAATGATTTTTCTTTGTATAGCCTAGCCACTAGAGGCCATCAGGGAGCCAGGGTTTTGAAAGCACTAGCTCACCTGTGTCTTTGGGCTTGGTGCTAACTCCTTAAATAAACCTTTACTTTTTTTGCTGCAAACTCCTGCTCCTGTTTTCTTTTGGCTTGGATGCACGCAGGCAAGCGGACCCTTTGAGTCTGCGGTAACATTTGCAGCACACAGGCCACTCACCTATAACAGGTAAATGCCAACCTGGGCATATACTCACTCTGAGGCTTTCTGAAAAACTGTGGCTATTCTGCTCCATGACACTGTTCTTTAAGACAACTGTACTCCCAACATCCTTCTCAGCCTTAAGAAACAATTACTGAGCTACTATCCATTATTGAATTAAGCATTTCCCTAAAGTGTCCATAATTTCCACTTGACCCATCCCATCCAATAAACAGTGCCACAAATCTACTAATATATGAGCAAAGAAAAAAAAATGAAAGGGCACAGACTTTGGAGACCGGAAAACTCATGTCAAATCCCAGCTTCACCATTTATTGACTGAAACACTGGGCAGGTCAAACCTCCCCCTCTCTTTACTCATTTGTAATATACCCCTTGCACTGTTATGAGATCCAGGGAGGTAATTTATGAGACTATGTTTTGATGCTGTTCTCTGCCTTATCAGATCTTGGGTTAATACTCTACAGACATAAGCTACTTACTCTTCAAGTAATACACACACACCCGCGCGCACACACACACACACAGACACGCGCGCACACACACAGACACGCACATGCACACACACACACCCGAACTAGCCTCCTTTTAAATTTCAAATGGTGCTTCTTGGACTTGGATATGGCCACCTAAACCACACCCAGCCCTCCTGGTCTCTTAAGCGCATCTGTATCTCCTCTCCACCGTGGTCATACCGTGGTCTCCTTTCTCTTGAACCTTCTCCAGCTCTCTGCTGCAAGTCACTTTGGAGATGGAAGGAAGGTGACAGCCCCGCAGACCATTTCCCATGAACATGGACTCACTTATGCACGTGTTGATTTTAAATATTAAAAGCACCCCAGAGACAAAGAAAAGATCTTTTCAGAATGATAGCAATCAAAACAAACTCCACAAGACATTGAAATTCAAGAGGGCAGGGTTGGCTTCTTAATCAGAGCTCCCCTGGGTGCCCATACCTGGGCGTTTCTTGGTTTGGATGCTCCCTGAGCTCTGCCACTAGGCGGGAGCACAGCCCACTACCCCGCCCACTCGAGGTGCTCCTTCCCTTTCCACCTCTGGGTCTTTCGCCCCCTTCCTCCCAGGGTGGCTCTGCTCTAAGCTGGAAGGGCCTCCAGGGAAGATGCAGCGAGATTAACACAACAACTGGCAGCCAGGTGAGGAACGGAGAGCCAAGGGAAGAAGGGACGCGGCCACTGCCTGCTCCTTGGGCAAAATCGCGTTCCGGGGTTGCCGGGACACTGGCCCCAGCAACGCGCCGCCACGCGGCTTCCCACCAGGCCAGGCTTCCGGGTCCTCCTCGCGGCATCCTGGGGCTCTCCGGTCCCCTGCATGCAATGGAGTCTTCTGAGAGAGGCACAACTAGAGGCTCCGGCCACGGTGGGGCGTCGTGGCCAAGGACCACGGGAAAAGTTGCTTAGTGTTTCTTGATTTCTTTTTTAACAGCTGGGCTCTTCTCCAGGCAATTTTCCATTACTGGAACTATAGGCTCTGGTGGCAGTGAAGGATGAGCCCTCCACAAAGCTGTTCATGCTTGGGGTCACTCATGTGGCTGCAATCAGAAGGTGGCTGGAGCTTCCTTATTCATATGTCTGATGACTTGTGCTGGTCATCAGCTGGGACCTCAGCTAGAGCTTTGGCCAAATCACCTACCTATGGCTTTCTCCCTGTGCTTCCTCACAGAGTCTGGCATTCCAGATAAGAGCATCCCAGGAGGACCAGGAAGAAGCCATATGGTCCTGGATGCAGGGAGAGGAAACTTTGACTAGACGTCTCAGTGGGAGAATCAAGGTCACATTGCATGAAGAGCCTAGGGGATAGGGAATCTTGTTGTGGCCATCTTAGAAAATATAGTCTGCCACACCACTACTAATATTTAGGGTCTATTTCCCACCTGTACATTTTTGTATGCACATATATGTTAACATAATTAGAACTAAACTACATATGCAACTTTCTCTTGTTATATCCTGGGCATTTCCTCTTATTAAAGTTTAAGGAAAACACATTTTATCTGTTTAATTATCCCATGGTAGAAGAGGTAACAGTTTTGTAATAGAAATGTTAGCTGGGCAACAGCATAATTATTAATGGCCTGACCTAAGAGGCTGCAAAGCCAGGATGACAGCGATTTTTGTCTGTTTTGTTCACTGCTATTGACCAAGTACCTAGCATGGTGCCTGGCACATAAAAGTGCTCAATAACTATTTGTTTAATGAATGAATAAATGGATGGATGGATGGATGGATGGATGGATGGATGGATGGATGGATGGATTGTTGCTAAAAATGCCCAAAGCTGAGACTCTCCCTCTCCTGTTTGTATCCTCTTGGGAGGAAAGACACCAGGTCCATAACCTGCACCACCAGGTTCCAGGGCATCAAGACATAGCTGTTGGTCCGAGGATTACAGGGCAAAGGGTGAATCCCAGAATCGACATTCTCTCACTCTCCGTGAGTGATGGGAATTGCGACTCATAACCTCACGTTACTCAGCAGCTTTAGAACTTTCCAGGCCACTTTGCTTTCATCCCTTGGGCAAGTTTTAGATGCCTCCTGTACCTGGCCTGGTTGGGTGGCCTGCTCAAAGGTTTGGCGCAGTGGGAGCCACCTGAGGGATCCTGGTGGCCATTTCTGGGCCCAGCACAGACAGAAGCTTTTCACATGCAGCAGCTGGGCTGCTGGGGTTGAGCAGAGGAGGTGAGGGTAGAGTGGAGGGGTGCTGGGTGTGTCCAGAGTCCAAGGCCTCTTGAAGCTCCCAGAAAACCCTGTGGGTCCAGCTGGGAGGGCAAGTGCCGTCAAATAAAGGCTTGTCCAGGGTTCTCTTGCTGCCTTGCGTGGCGCTGATGGCTCAAACCTTGGTTGCACAAACCAAGCCTGGCCTAGAGGTCACCACAGAACCCACGCAAGAACTGTGGGGCCTGATATGGGGAGTGGGGCCGGTCCTGGGCCCCTTACCTGAGGTCAACTCGACCTTCTCTAGTGCCTTGGGGCCCTCCTTGCAGCTCAACAGTCCCTGATCCTGATGTGCCATGAGCCTGGTCTGAATGAGCCAGCGAACTTGGGACTTCGGGGCCACCACTAGCACTTACGGGGTATACGAGCTTAAGCATTATGTTGAACCATATGAAATTGTTTGTGTAGGTCAAAAATGATCGCATATCAGCAAATTCATGATTCAACCTAATGGTTAAAAGCATATAATTCTGGAGCCCAGGCTACCCCCACCCCAGAGCTCCCCCACCCCAGGCTCCCCAGGGGGTCGGGGGAGCCTGGGGTGGGGGGCGGCCAGGGTTCTAGCAGATTCCATAGAAAGAGCAGCAGAAGGTGTGCTGGACTTTAGTCCCCTTTGGCCCCCTTCAGTCTGTGGGACCCCACACTGCATTCACTGAACCAGAGCTCTGCTCTGAGAAGGGATAACAGACAAGAGGCAGGGTGGCGGAAGCAAGTGGACTGGGCTGGCTATTGCAGGATCTGTCTGGGCTTGAATGTCTTCTGCAACTGCAGACCCTTGAAAGCAGTTGGAACAGCGCTAAGAATCAGGTTCCCAGGAATTAGAGAAAACCAGACAGCAGAGGGGGAATGATATCAAACTTTACCCTGCTCCCTTTGGGTCTTGGCCAAATACAAATTGTCTACCATAGAAAGAAACTTGAGCCTAAAAGAATGGCATTATCTGGTGGCTGAGTGGCCAGAGACACCGGTATAAAAGCCTCTTGTGTTTGGTAAACCTCAGGAGTTGAAAGTTAAATTGCAGAAGGGGTCTTAAACACTATTTCTACACACACACACACACACACACACACACACACACACAGCACTGCAAACAGCCCCTATAGAAGAGTCTCTCTTCCCCAATGTCAAGAAAGTCACCACAAGACTCATTTAACATGCTTGTCCCATAAATACACGCCAGAGGGCAGTGTAAACCAGGACATGGGAAAGAAATGTGACAGGATTCTCCCCAGTAGCCTATAAGGTGAGATGTCATAGGGCCTCCTACAAAGAGGGCCCTGAGGAAATGGGTGTTGAGCAGATTACTGGCGCAGGATAGCCTTTGAAAACCATCAGTGCTAGGCAGAGGGGGTCTGACAAAGATGTGAAGAGGAAACATTAGCTATCTGAGAACTCACCGGCTTCCAAATCCTCAAAGGGCCTTGCCCCCAGTTCAGGACAGGAAACAGTTAACACGCACTTCCTGTGCGTGCTAGCCGCAGGTTTTCAAAGGTGGGTAAAAATAAGTCACTTGCCCCAGTTGAGTGCCTATGCTATGCCAATCTCTTTGCATGTATTATCTCATTTAATCTTTACAACCGTAAGGTGCTGTAAGAATCCTCCACATTTTACAGATGACAAAAAACAGACTCAGAGGGGTGAAATACAGTCCAGTTAGTAACTGGCAAAGTTGGAGTTTAAACCCTGTCTCTCTAGGTTCAGAGTCTGGGCTCTTACCACTGTACCAGAACCTTCTTAGCATGTGCTCTCAGCAGTGAGGAGGGCCAGTTGCTATCTCAATACCAACCAGGCAATTGCCACTCCCAGTATAGGCAGCCAGACTGCCCAAGAGAGGCCTGAGTGATGCTCATTCCCATCTTCAGAAGCATAGCAATCCCCTTGGTTAGGATATCAGGGTAATATAAATACACAAATGTACACAACATACACAATATATAAAATACACACACAGAGGAAAGATACCAGTGTAGGAGTATGTGGGTGCAATGCCTGTTCTTTGTGGATTTTGAAGGAAGAAGGCTGAATTTCACCCAATGTGGAATGGGAAGTCATTGCAAATCCCTCAGTAGAAGAATGATGAGGCAAAAGTAGTATATGCTATGTACCTTTATATTATCCTTTTACCCCTCCAGGTTCATTCCCTACTGTCCCCACCATGGTTTGTACCCAGGAGGCTGACCTGTATGGACTGCATCCCCCAGCTCCCTTGGGAGATACTGGAGGGTATGCAGGAGGGAAGGAGAGAAGTGAAATCAGGGTTTTTATTCCCCCAGCTCCTTCCCTGTTGGGCCTCAGTAGTTGATGCTCCTCTCCTTGAGGCCACAGCTCCTGTCAGGGGTCCCCTCCACACAGCTCTCTTTGGGGTCCAGTAACTACTTCCTTCCCTGGATCCTCAGGCCGAGGGGTAACAATGACTCCCCTCTGTTATAGCCCTGGGCCTTGGCCCCACCCCTCGCTGACTTCCCTAAACCCCACCTGCACCTTTGCAAGTGGTCTCTTTATTGCACTCTGCAATTACCTAGCTTGACTGTGCCATGTCTTTCCTTCTGGAACCCTAGTGTTCTAGGTGGATTAGTCTGATGAAATGGGAAGGCCACTGTCTCAGGAGGAGGGTCTGGCCAGAAGGGACTTATTGGACATGAGAAGCCAACCAATAGAGGAGGCAAAGACACTCCAAGACTTGTAGGCCGAGGAGGCCAGATCTCGGAAGATGGGTCTAATTTTACTTTAGTTTCTGTGTGAATTAGTGAGAAAAGAGGGAAACAAAGGAAATGGTTAACTTGATTTCAGGCAAGCTGAGAGTGGAGAGATGTTGGCATAATATTGAATGGACTTTTCCTGTTGCCTGGAATAGGTACCTGAGGCTCAAAGTAGGGGACAAAGAGACATTAAGTAATTTATGTTCTAAAGAGAACGTTTACCAGTGGAGGGCCAAATTCTTCCCAGGGCCTATTAGAGTCTGACAAATCTCTTAACATTCTTGAATATCTGTTACTTTTCCAGAAAAAAAAAGAAGTAAATACATGTTGTGGTGGCTTCAAACCAGCCAATACTGTGAGGATGACATAGGGGGTGCAAATGCAGGCTTCAGAGCCAGACTCCCCCAGGGCAGATCTTGCCAGGTCCACTTACCATCTGTGTATCCCTGGGCAAGTTAGCCTCTGCAAGACTCAGTTTCCTCATCGGTAAAAGCGGGTGAAAACAGTACCCACCTCACAAGGTGACTGAGCAGATTAATGAATAAATACATTACAATACTTAGAATGAAATGCATATCATAAGAAGCCAATAAGTGTGCACTTTCTTTGAGAGCACTTCCTCCTACAACTGATTTATATCATAATGAAGTACAAACTCAAATCCGATGCAAGAGGAAATGAAAAGCGTTTGGCCTGTTCTCTAAGGGAAAGGGCAAGGAGAGAAAGCAATAAAAGCAATTTTCATTTTTGCAGGTTGTTCAAGAGCTGGACTAGAACTGGCCTTTGGGTAAGGGGTTGGGTCATGCCCATTTGTTGAGGGCCGTGTAGCCCAATATTGAGGAGCATGCAGGCTGACTTTAGTGGGCTTGGTGAATCTGAAAGTACTGTTAATTGGACATGTGTTCCTCAACTTTGTATTCCCTTGAAGCCTGTGTTTTATTACAAAGTTTATGCTTTGTTAAGGTTTGTGAGAAGTCTTGAGAGAACTTTAGGTATAGTTAAGCCAAATATAATTAAACAGTTAAATTTAAATATCAAAAGTGAAATTCTCTTTAGTATTCAGACCCAGGATTACAGATTATGTAGAAACTGAGTCTGGGTCATAAAGAGATTATCACAGATGGGATTATCCTTAAACTAGAAAAGGTCACAGCGTGCCCTAAGGAGAACAATTATAAGGACTAAAAGTCTTAAGAGAAAAATACATCAAGACTATGTGGAACTTAAACTTGTGATTGGATAATGGTCAAAAGTCCCTATAAAAAGGACATGTTATTGCAATAAAGTGTGACGCTTTTTTCTCTTTAACTCCCCCGGTGTCTCCACTGTCTCCCTTCTTTATTTTCCTCCCCCGCCGACGCCATGTCCACCTTCTTGAACCCTGGTCAGCGGAGGCTGGTCTCCCGCACCCATTGATCTGGGAAATTCTCCCCCGGAAATGGGGAATGCGAGACAGAGCTGGAGCAAATGCATACTGCCAATAAGGAAATGAATGCAAGTTAGTGTTCAGAGACCAATCTGGCTAAAAAAAAAAAAAAAAAAAAAAAAAAATCCAGCTGCAGTTGTGATAAAGGTCATCTGATCCATTTTACAAACCACAAACCACAGATGTTACAGAGGGATCACCTACAGCAGCTCAGGGGTCTGCAAACTTTTGAGACGAAAGAGCCATCAGGAGTCAGCAAACTGCAGCTCGCAAGCCACATGCAGCTCTTTGGGTGCATACATGTGGCTCGGAAGTAAAATTGAAAATGAAAATAAAACTATCATAGTTTCATTTATAAAAGTCTTAAAGGGGGGCCGGCCGAGTGGCACATTGGTTAAGCGCTGGTTTTGGGATGCCAGCGGCCCCGGTTCGGATCCCACATGAGGGCCAGTGACACTGCCCTCTACAACTAACAACAGCTCCACCTAGAGCTGGGCTATACGAGCCCTGGCGACAGTGCAGGCTGCAGCCCCTGCTGCAGTGGGCTGCCATGGGCTACAGTGAGTGGCCAGCAGCCAGCGTGAGCGGCTGGCAGCCAAGCGTGAGCTGCCAATAGCCGCAGTGAGCGACATCCAGAGGCCAGCGACCGATCTGCCTCATCCGGGAAGAGCGCAATGACGATACCAACATGGGCCAGTGAAGCAACATCCTCCGCAACTAAACTGAAGAACAAGAAGACGGCAACTTGTCTGTTCCCCTTCCCCGATTCCCCAACGCTGTTCCCCTCCACCAATTCCCCAATAAAATCTTTAAAAAAAAAATAAAATAAAATAAAAGTCTTAAAGGATATTATTCACATAATGGTGATTATGTAAAAATATATTTATGGTTCTTGAATAATTTTTAAATTTTAATTTTAAATTTTAAATTTTAATTTTTAAATTGTAATTTTTAAATTTTAATTTTACACTGTTGTGAGGACAGGACTGACTCTTCCAGGGGTCGGCAAACTTTTGAGCCACAGTTTGCTGACCCCTGGACTAGCTCATGGTGGAAGAGCCAACTAGAAAATCCATATTGCCACAGCCCAAGCTGTGGTAAGATGCAGCATCCTACTGAGCTCTGCCATCTGCTCTTTCAGATCCACCTCCACCTACCCCCACCACCCCTCAAGCGTAAAAATTCTTTTTCCCTGAGAAAAAGAAAAAAGGAAAACCAAAAGCCAGCAAGTTAGCTGATGTAGGCCGAGGAACAAGGTAGCCAAATATGGGAGGACTGCTCTCTGCTCAGAGTATTGTCAATGAAAGTTCAGGACTTGGTCAGGTGTTAACAATGCATTGGGTGGGACTCCTGCCTTTATTAAATATCTAGGCTCAGAAAAACAAGATACAAACATGTCAATTTCCTACTGAACACCATGTATCAGTTCCTATTATAAAATGGCAGAATACTTGTTGACATTAATGTATGGAGGGCTTCACTCTGTGCCAAAACCTCACTCTTACTCATGACAATCCTATAGAGTAGGTACGATTATTATTTCCATTATCTCCAAATCTCAGCCTGGAGAGCTTATGTAACTTCCCCAAGGTCACAAGACCTTACAGAGCCCAACACACAGCAGGCATCTGTGTTTTGGAGGGCTGGTTCCCCTGTACTAATGACTTTTTAAACTTAGGGAGCATCCCAGCTAGTGGTTACTGGTGCCAGTACCCTTTCAGCAGGGTTCTGTCCTTAGAGCTCACATTAGCCACCTTTTTAATTTGCTCCAATGACATATGAGGTCTGATCAAACAATATGGTAAATGTTTAAATTTTTAAAAAGTTATTACAGTAAAAGACACATTGCCATTAATCCCCCTCAAACTACTCCCCCTGGCTTCGAACACCCTTATCCCATCATTCTTGCCACTTTCTGAAGCAGTTCAAGAAGTCCTCTTTCATGAGTGTCTTTTGCTGCGTTGTCATGGCTGCCTCAATGTCCTGAATCGATTCAAAATATTTACCTTTATGGTCATTGACTTTGGGGAAGAGACAGAAGTTGCATGGTGCCAGATCTGGTGAATAAGGTGGATGAGGACACACCGTAATGTTTTTATTTGACAGAAATTGCCGTATCAGAAGCGATGTGTGACACGCCTTTCCTGTTGTGATCACAAAATATGGTGAATGCTGCTGCTGAGTGCCATCCAATGGAAAGGCAGGGATCTTCAATATGGGAAGTGGCATGTCAAACCTTAGTAACAGTGTGTGACAAGTTTCAACTCATTCAGTGCAGTCAGTCGGGTGTGAGCTACGGTTGAGAGAAGGTGTGTTTTAAAGTGTGCCATAAATCATCCATCATGACAGCACTCCATGTCACACATCATTTCTGGTATGGCCATTTCTGCCCAATAAAAACATTACGGTGGGCCACCGAGTGGTGCATTGGTTAAGAGTTGGCTTGGGACGTCAGCTCTAAGCAGCAGGGCCCCGGTTTGGATTCCACATAGAGGACCAGTGAGGCTGCACCCTCTACAGCTAAGATGGTGAACAACAGCTTGTCCTGGAGCTGGGCTGCCGAGTCACCTGCGAAGGCATAGGTTGCAGTGGGACTGGCCGACAGTGAGTGTGTACTTTCAGGAGCTGCCGTAAGCAGCTGTCCGATGGCCAGCAAGCAACTGCCTCACCTGGGAAGAGCACAATGATAATACCAACATGGGCCAGTAAAGCGACATCCTCCACAACTCGACTGAAGAACAAAAGGACAGAAACTTGTCTGTTCCCCTTCCCTGGTTCCCCATCACTGTTTCCCTCCCTCGATTCCCCAACAAAATCTTTTTTAAAAAGAAGTTCCAGATGTGCCACTATGAGTTACGCCCTCCTTATAAGAGTCAACTATGCCACTGTAGCATGAAAGCAATGTGTAACCAATGACCATGGCTGTTCCCCAATAAAATAAAAATAAAAATAAAAAAGTTTACATGTTCCTTATTCCACTAAATAGGACTCAGATTTAGGGAAAGGGTCAGGACAGAAAAGAGGCAGAACTGAACACTTAACACATTTTTCTTTTAAACACTCTTGGATATGAAACCCTGATATTTTAGGAAGCAAGTCTTTCAGAGCAGACGAAAGAAAAACATTCAAAAATCATCACTATTGGAAAAAGCATCCTTCAAACATGGCTTTGATTTATTCTAAGACATGGCGTTCATACCACCACTGAGCACTCAAATGAATCCACTTAAGGAGAAGGAATCCACTTATTACTGTGACAGGCAAGAGAAGTTAACTGTGAAGTTGGCATTCCCTGGTACTCACACTGGAGACAGTGGTCTGACCCCAAAACATTAGCTGCCTAGCAGTTTCTCAGGGTGATGACAGGACATGAGGGAAAAATGCGTAAGAACAGTCTTCAAGGCACCATTGCTAGCTGGGGCTGTAACCACACATTAATAAACATTAATAAACTTACACTAAATAAAAAGAAATGGGAGACATATGTGCCCGAGGGACACCGCCAGTCCAATCATATCAAAAGTCCACTTAGGAGGTCCCTGCAGTAGTCAAATTCACAGAGATAGAAGGTAGAATGTATTATGCTTGGCGAAATGAGTCAAACAGAAAATGTCGAGAACCATATGATTTCACGAATATTTGGGATATAAAACGGAAAACAACAAAAGAACAAGACAAACAAATGAAGAAACAAAAACTCATAGATGTAGACAGTAGTTTAGTGGTTACCAGGGTAAGGGAGGTGGGGGGTGGAAGATGAGGTTAAAGAGGGTCAAATATATGGTGATGGAAAGAGAACTGACTCTGGGTGGTGAGCACACAATGTGATGTATAGATGATGTATTACAGAATTGCCTGAATTCTGTAATACCTGAAACCTATGTAACTTCGCTAACAATTGTCACTCCAATAAACTTTAATTTAAAAAAAGAAAGAAAGTAAGTAAAATGATGGTTACTGGAGGCTGGGGGAGAGGGAATGGAGAATCAGTGTTTAATGGGTACGGAGTTTCAGTTGGGGATAATGAAAAAGGTCTGGAGAGGGATAGAGGGGATGGTTAAACAACAATGTAACTGTACTTAATTGGATACTTTCCACTGAATTGTATACTTTAAAATGGATGAAATGATCAATGTTATGCATATTTTATGATAAAAATAAAATTTTTAAGAAGCCCACGACCACTGGAAAAATCCCTCCAGTTCACCTAAGCTCGCCTTTCTGCTCCTGTGTTCTTTTTCAATGACAAGTTTTTATTTTATTTTTATTTATTTATTTATTTTTTTGAGGGCAGTTGCACTGGCCCTCATATGTGGGACCCGAACTGGGGCCGCTGGCTTCCCAAGCCAGTGCTTAACCACCGCGCCACTCGGCTGGACCAATGACAAGTTTTTAAATGGCAGAGAAAGAAATCTGAAAGTGAGAGCTAGAGATAAGTGTTGTAAAGAAAATGAAACTGGGTAAGGGCATGGAGAATGAAGGAGGGAGCGCCAGGACTCCAGACGCAGGGCTTGCCATACTGGGTTAGGAATTGTATACTCTCTCCTAAGAACATCAGGAAGAAATTTTATCCTTTCTTTTTTTTTTTCATATTTACAATATATTTATCTATTATATCAAAAAAAAACAATGTTAATTCATTCAGGGTCTATTAGAAGCCTTTGCATTTATAATTGAAATTTCATTTCAAGGGCTTTTTGTTTTGGTATTTTATTGAGTCCTTTTTTTTTTTTTTTTCCTTTGTGCATCTTCTTTTATCTGGTCTTAACTTTGGGGACTGAAGAAGTAAGCAAAAAAGTTGGGATGGGCCCCCAAAGAAGCCAAGCTCAAACCACAATTCAGGGAAAGACAATTGTCACGACTGGCCCCATTCTACCTCTGCTTGCTTCTCTGTGGCCTGCAACTCACCCCTCAGCTCCAACTACCATCATCTGGACTCGTCTCCTGAGTTCACACTGTCTGGGGAAAAGGAAATGTCAAGTGTCTTTCCGGCATCAATATTTCTGCAAAACTGTTCCAAAGTAATTAATTACTAACTTTGTTTCTCAGTCTGCCAAGTGCCATCTAATCCCTTCGATTTATCATTCCTTACAGTCCCTTGCTTGGGTAAGGGTAACATCACCATCCACAGAGCTGACAACCAGAATTAAATATTTTGCCCATTATCTATCAGCCTGTCATTGAGGAGGAGAGTGAGCAGGAGCCAGCTCTGCTTCCGTGAGCACTCTTTTAATCCTCCAAGCCCCTGGCTGCTGCGTCAGCTACTTAAAGATGAAAGAAGATACTATTAGCTAAAGACCCTTCTGATTCCTGGGTGATATTCCTATACCTGCTTACTCACATCCCAAGAGGGCACATTGGCCACCCTAAAGTTTGCTGAAAACTGTCCCGTGGGTGGGAGGAGCTTGGAACCAGAAGGAAAGGAGGAAAAGGGGAACCTCAGATGTTAGTTTCATGGGACACATTTCTCAGAGCAGACATCAAGCCTCTGGTTGGGCTTTTCAGCTCCAACTTCCATTAAGACACAAGCCTTCCTCTCTTTAAGGAAAACTCAGCACTGCCAAGAGCTAAAGCACTGGTCCTTGTTACTTTAGAAGTGGAGGGAAAAATATTTTCCTCTTCAGTCTTCTCCAACTCTTGTGACAAACTTGTGGTCCACTTTTTCTGACATCTTGCTCACTGGTTCACTTAGTGGGGCTTTGGAGAGAGTAAGCCCTTGACTGCAGGACTGCCTGCTTCCTCCACATCAAATGTCCTCATTCTACTCAGCTTGGAAGTCCCTCCAAAGAGCCTTACCTGATGCCCCAGGTTGGGGTTTGGTATTGTGCCCACTGGTGTTGATCGCTTTCTGTATCCACATGCTCATGTGTCTGTGTCCCCTGCACCCCACTGACTGAGCTCCCTGATGGCAAGGACTCTATGGCCTCGTCTAGTACATAGTAGCCATTCCATAAATATTTGTGGAACTGAGTTGAGTTTACATCGTCTCCTTATAACATCAACCTCTTTCTGCCAGCATTTAGAAAGTTTCTAGGGATGTTTCCAAATGATTAAAGTTGCCCCTATTAGACCTCAAAGCTTGTTATTGAACTCTTTCTAAAATGTTTTGAATATTTCCTTGATGTGTTAACAGAACACAGCAAACATAGCATAGCTTTTCCTTAATGTCCTGTGTATATTCATTGGCTTGTGATTTTGGCTGCTCTAAGGGAGATTTAAAATGGTTTTAAAAAGAGAGTTTTTTGCAGATGTTGCAATATAATTGAATGAGATTAACAATAAATTCAAACTCTTTTCCTGAAATGGGTTCAGAGATATATATTGAATTTATCAAGAGTGACCCTAGATTACTGTTTATACTCAATGCCCGGTTATTCTAAAAACACTTGATTTGTTTTCAAAACAAATGTTTTGCTAAATTCTAAAAAAAAAAAAAAAAGAGAGGTTTTTCTCTTGCATGTAACAATGCAAGAATGAATAGTCCAGGACACCCATGGTGACTCCACAGTGTCAGGGATCCAGCCCTTTTTATCCTTGGCTGTTATCTTTGGGTATTTCCTTTCTCACCACCTGACCCTAGACCACATCCCAGCCCATGGAGAGGAAAAGGCAAAAGGGCAGAGCTTGTATGACCTGGCATATCTCGCTTCTGCTCCTAGTCTAGGGGCCAATACTTAGCCACATGGCCATGCCTAGCAGCAAGAGGCTCAGCAGCCAAGGTCCATGGGAAAGTTGGGGTTCTATTACTAAGAGAGAGAAGGGGAAATTGAACACTGGGAACAGCTTACAGTGTCTGCCACAGCCATCTTTATACATCTTAATCATAATACTATACTGTGTTTTGGTGCTTCCTGCAAGGACAACTGAAATGTGCACGAGTGACTGCTAGCAAGGAGCCAGACTGCTTGAATTTACAGGTTCTCCATCTGTCTCTTGATGTTATGAGTATGCTTGCTTCCAGTGGCCCTGCTTCCTAATCTGCTGAGAGTTAGAAAACCAAACATCTAAGCTTTTTAGAATTATGTGTGTTAAACACACACACACACACACACACACACACACACACACACAGAATCAGATGAACATGAGTAGAAGTGGTTAATGAAGTAGGCTCTGGAGCCAGGCTGCCTAAAATCAAATTACTGCTCTATCACTTGCTGTGTGACCTTAAGCAAGTCACTTAACCACTCTGTTTCTTCATCTGTAAAACGGGAATTATAATAGTAATTTACCTCATTGGATTGTTGTGAGGATTAAATAAGTTATTACATGTAAAGTATGTTACCTGGCAGACAGTAAGTACCCAATAAGGAAGAGCTGTTGTATTAATTAATATAAAATAAGTTACTGATTCCACAGGCCCTGACTGAGTGTGGGAAAGACCCTCCTTTGAATTGAGCTTCTTGAGCTTTATGGCAGCACTTTCCACTGCTCAGATGCCCTTTGCCTCTACACCCACACTCTGGCTGTGTTCCAGATGGCTAAAGCTGCTGGAAGCCAGAGGGCCAGGGAAATGGAGCCATTACAAATTGGAATCAACTTGAATTTTGATATGTTTTATCTCCCTCACATCCTGCATGCATTTTTAATAGCATCTCAAAGACAACAGGGTAAGCCGCTAACAGATGAAAATTGCATTAATGTGAGGATTCCTAAGTCTGTGTTTACTTTTCCATTCTCCAGACATCCTTGCAGACAGACAGATGCCCCATCTCATGAAGGGATAATGGAAGTCTGTGTTCTAATTTATTAGATACTGATTACAGGACTTCTCATCATAAGTCTCCTGACCAAAGTCAGAGTGCCTATCTCCATCCCTAAAAGCTCAGATAAGAAAGAAGCTTCAGGGAAATCAGACACTCTGGCGAGTGAGCTAATTTGATTCCCAGGAGCCACGGCCATCACATGATGCCTGATTTTGCAGCATATGTTCTAGAAGACAACGCTCGTGTGCATCCCCAAATCCCACTTATGAGTACAGGCAGGGGTCTGCCCAAATATCCTTGTGAAAGAGGAAGGATGTGATGATAAACCTACCTATAGAATAAACAAATAAAATTTAAAAACAAAGAATTAAAACCAATATCAAAATAATGTACCTTGATGGCAGAGTCACAGGCACGACAGTTATTAAGACAGGGTCTCTGTCACTCACTATGTAATGCTGGTCTCTGTAACTAAAATTACAATTAATCAGGGGATGTCACAGCCTTAAAATTTGCCATTTTTATTTCCTCCAAAGAACTGGAAAGCATTGTCTCATGTTACCCTATATGCTCCCGTTTTATATATCATTTATTTAATTTTGATAGGGAAATACATTTACATAGTTTGTAAAATCAAAAACTATAGAAAGGTATGCAAGCAAAGCCTCCCTCCCACTGCCTCCCCGATCTGGCTAGGCCCCACCTCCACCCCATCCCAATAGAAACCAGTTATTGCTTGTGTAACCCTTCCAGAGCTACACAAGCAAATACGAGTGTTCTTTTTCCATCCCTTTGTGCACAGTTATAATGTACACTCACATCATGCAGCATGCTTTTTTCACTTTTGGAGGATTTTTCACAGCTTTACAGAAAGGACTTCTTTATTGCAGATTCTCTCAAAAAGGACAAAACACTACCCAGGACACCCAGCCTTGGTCAACTGTGATGAGAGAATAGAATCTTAATTGTACAGTCCCTTGGAAAGCTGCTCAGACACCCCCTCCAAGAACATTACTGGCTGCCAAGCGATGGGGCTGGGCTCATGAACATGCTTTTTGTACATCTTACCCCTCCTCCTGCTCCTCACAGCACCAAAGCACCTCCGGCCCACGACTGGAAGGTGCTTTCCTGCACACTACACAACCCTATCCTTCACAGCCACACTTAAATGAAGCTGCTCCATCTTCAGCTTTTCTACACTACATGCACTTTTTCTGAAATTAAAAAAATATGCAATAAATCTGACTTTTAAAAAATCAGTGAATAAGTATTGGTGCCCCGTTAACATTTGACTTACAAGTTTTGAGTCCCTTTTCCCACTGTCTAAAATGAATACCTCTAAATTTATCCTATTTCTGATGCATTCTAACAGTAAGTTAGAAATATCTGAACACTTTACCTCCAAATAGTTCAGCATGCACATCATCAATTAGATTGAATATTGTTTAGTTTTTTGAAATTACACATCATGAAATATTTTGACATGAGTTTTGACAAATGCCTACATTACCTTGCTTAGCCAGGGTAAAGATGTTTTACAGTTTTCTAT
Organism: Aselliscus stoliczkanus; assembly: GCA_033961575.1. Lineage (NCBI taxonomy): Eukaryota > Metazoa > Chordata > Mammalia > Chiroptera > Hipposideridae > Aselliscus > Aselliscus stoliczkanus. The sequence goes on along the minus strand of CM066733.1, from coordinate 62,683,776 downwards.
CTGCCTACCTGGAAAAGATTGCTCGACTCGGGACTGCCACTGAGATGGTGAGAGAAAATCCCATTGGAGCCAATGTTAGTGGCAAGTGGAAACTTGCTTCAGCTCCAACCGAAAATGCATTGCAGGAATAGAGTGTACAGAAAAATGCCACTCTCTGAGGTATCAAACATCGTCCCATGTACCATCTGGGAAGGTAAGCAGAAGGCATGAAAACTGCATAGGATTAAAACCCGAACAGAACCCATAGAGATCATAAACTCTGAAAAGGGTCTAATAAATAGTCTGAGTATGCCACTGGCTGTCTAGCTCTAGAATCACGTCTTCTAATTTCTTAGCACTTCCCATTCCTCAAACATGGGTTGTTTTATGTACCTCTGACTCCTGTGTGCAAAGGTGTGGTTAAGAAATCATGGAAAATACCCACTGGATAACTGACTTAAAATGTCACAGCCTGGGGCTGACCGAGTGGCTCAGTTGGTTAAGAATTGGCTTAAGAGCGTGAGCTCTGAGCAACAGGGCTGCTGGTTCGATTCCCAGATGGGCCAGTGACTCTGCACCTGAGCTGAGCTACCGCTGAGCTGCCAACAGGTGGCAGGATGGCTCAGCTGGAGTAACAACAAGATTGTCTGTTCGATGGTGGGCTATGCCTGCCCGCAACTAAGACTGAACTCAGCACCTTGAGCTGAGCTGTCGCCCAGATGGCTCAGTGGGTAGGGCTTGCACTCTTAACACCAAAGTTGCCGGGTTCAACTCCCACATGGGATGGTGGCTACACCCGCCCACAGCTAAGATTGAACACAGCACCTTGAGCTTAGAGGCCACAAGCTGCTGATGAGAAGCCAGATGGCGACTGGCGCCCTCCACAATGAAGATTGAAGAACAACAATTTGGCTGATCCCCTTCCCCAATTCCCCAACACTGTTACCCTCCCCCAATTCCCCAATAAAAATCTTAAAAAAAAAAAATGTCACAGCCTAATTCACTGTTCATAGGAAGAAAAAAAATCTGCTAAGAGAAGCATGGAGTCTAGAAAGGAGAAGACCAAGGGTCAAAAATGTGAGTGTGGGGCCAGCTGAGTGGCGCATTGGTTAAGAGCTGGTTTTGGGATGCCAGTGGCCCTGGTTCAGATCCCACATATGAGGGTCAGTGACACTGCCCTCCACAGCTAACAACAGCTCCACCTGGAGCTGGGCTGTGCAAGCCCCGGCGATGGTGTAGGCTGCAGCCCCTGCTGTGGTGGGCTGCCATAGGCTACAGTGAGTGGCTGGCAGCCAGCGTGAGCTGCCAATAGCTGAAGGGAGCGACCATCCAGAGGCCGGCGACTGATCTGCCTCATCTGGGAATAACGCAATGAGGATACCAACATGAGCCAGTGAAGCAATATCCTCCACAACTAGACTGAAGAACAAAAGGATGGCAACTTGTCTGTTCCGCTTCCCCAATTCCCCAATAAAAAATCTAAAAAAATAAATAAAATGTGAGTGTGTCCAGCTCTGTCTAGAAGAGAATGTGCTAAGTCCAGCCAATGTGCACCTTCCGATTGGATTTCCAGGCATCCATCTGGCCATCCTAGGTCAATGTCAGCCATTAAGCCATCAAGCCATCATCCCACTCACTCCTCTTACTACATTGCTCTGCTCCCCAAGGAGGCTTCCGAAGATGTTTTTTCTCATGCCCATGAAAAGAATGCAATGACCATCTGCCCCACATATCTGATCCACTAGGCACTTCTATATCTCATCATCTGGCTTGTGTAGTACTCTCCTGTGAAGGGGTTGGCATGATCTGGGCACACATGAGGTACTCAGATGTTTTTGTTTCTGCACTTGCAATCCTGAGACCAAACCATGAGCCCTGGTACTATCATGCCACTTGGAGATCCTGCCCAAGTAGCCAGCTGTCCTCCCTTAGTTCACATTGCTATCTCGACTCTATAGTATTAAGTCCCTAAAGTAACAAGAAAACAAGTAATATATGTAATCTCCTTGTCCAGACAGGTCCATCCTAGGTGAACATTCAAAGGTGGAGACTCTCTTGGGCCGGCCGAGTAGCATGGTGGTTAAGCACTGGCTTGGGAAGCCAGTGGCCCCGGTTGGGTCCCACATATAAGGGCCGGTGACACTGCCCTCAAAAAAAAAAAAAAAGCTATTAAATGTGGAGATTTTCTCTAATTGCCCTCCCTCTTTCCCATTCTCCATTCCTGGTCCCCTTGATCCTTTTACTCTTTCTCCCCACCCCCACTTAAGACAAACCTACCTAGTTTCAGGTCTATTGGTTCTACACAGTTTCCCCTGAGGCCTCTAAATTGCTAAAGGGGTCCTTTCACCCTTTCAGGTCCCACATTCTCTAAAGGAGTGTTGGCTGGGATCAAAAATTCTCCAAGACAAAGAAAATTCCCCCCCACCCGAAAAAGATTGATTATGAAAATTCCAAACATAAAGTTGAAAGAATTATTAGTAAGCACTCACAGAGAGCCGGCCAAGTGGCTCAGTTGGTTAAGAGCTCACTCAAGAGTGCGAGCTGAGGGCCAGTCGAGGGGCGCGGTGATTAAGAGCTGGCTTGGGAAGCCAGCGGCCCTGGTTCGGGTCCCACATATGAGGACCAGTGACACTGCCCTCAAAAAAAAAAAGAGTGCGAGCTGAGCTCTGAGCAACAGTAGTTCGATGCTCAGCCTGAGCTGAGCTGCTGCTGTGCTGCCAACAGATGGCAGGATGGCTCAGCTAAAAAAAAAAACAAAACAAAAAAAACACATTTTAAAATTTAAAATAAATAAATAAAAGTAAGCATTCATATACCCACCACCTAGATTCTACAATTGTTAGTATTGCCTTATCACCTTATATATCTATCCATCCATTAATCAAGCCATCTTATTTTTGATACATTTCAAAGTAAGTTGCAAATAGCAGAATACTCCACCCCTAAACACTTCAGCATGCATATCATCAACTAGACTCTCTTTAGGGTTTTTCTTTCTTTTTTTAAGATTTTTTTTTTAATGGGAAATTGAAGGAGGGGAACAGCATTGGAGAACAGGGGAAGGGGAACAGACAAGTTGCTGTCCTTTTGTTCTTCATTCTAGTTGTGGAGGACATTGCTTCACTGGCCCATGTTGGTATCATCATTGTGCTCTTCCCGGATGAGGCAGATCAGTCACCGGCCTCTGAACGGCTGCTCACAGTGGCTATTGGCAGCTCACACCGGCTGCCGGCCACTCACTGTAGCCTATGGCAGCCCACTGCAGCAGGGGTTGCAGCTATGCCTTCCTGGGGACTCACAGCAGCCCAGCTTCAGGTGGAGCTGTTGTTCACCATATTAGCTGTAGAGGGCAGTGTCACTGGCCCTAATATGTGGGATCCGAACCAGGGCCACTGGCATCCCAAGCCAGCACTTAACCACCACGCCACTCGGCTGGCCCTACGGTTTTTCTTTTTATGGGTTTTTTTAACGTTTTTCAAGATTTTTTCTTATCAAAACTAGTTCAACTCTTCTTGCATGTTTAGATTTTTTAATTACATACTTTGATAACACCTCACATCCATTAGGATGGCTACTATCAGAAAATAACAAGTGTTGACAAGGAAATGAAGAAATTGGCACAATGTGATATATAGATGATGTATTACAGAATTGTACACTTGAAACCTATATAATTTTACTACCCATTGTCACCCCAATAAATTTTAATTTAAAAAAAAATTGGGATCCTGGCACATTCTTTATGGGAATGTAAAATGGTGCAACTGCTATGGAAAACAGTATGGTGGCTTCTCAAAAAATTAAAAATATAATTACCATATGATCCAGCAATTCCACTTCTGGGTATATACCCAAGGAATTGAAATCAGGGTCATGAAGAGATATTTGTATACCCATATTCATAGAAACATTATTCACAACAGCTAAAACATGGGAAAAAAAACAAGTGTCCATCAATGATGAATGGAGAAACCACATGTGGTAATACATGCAATGGAATATTCGTCAGCCCTAAAATGAAGGAAATTCTGACAGATGCTACAACATGGATGAAATTTGAAGACATTATGCTTGAGAAAATAAGCTGATCACAAAAAGACAAATACTGTACAATTCCATATGTGATGCTTAGAGTAGTCAAAAATTATAGAGAGAGGGGATGGCCAGTTAGCTCAGTTGGTTAGAGTATGGTGCTGATAACAACAAGGTTGCCTGTTTGATCCCCACAGGGGCCACTGTGCACTGCGCCCACCCTAAAAGAGTCGACTATGCCATTGTAGCACGAAAGCATTGTGTAACCAATGACCATAGCTGTTCCCCACTAAATTTTTTTTTTTTAATCTTTGAGTAGATTAAAAACACTGAGCAATCCCTTAAAAAAAAAATTATAAGGGCCGGCCGAGTGGCGCGGTGGTTAAGCGCTGGCCTGGGAAGCCAGCGGTCCTGGTTCAGTCCCACATACGAGGGCCAGTTACACTGCCCTCAAAAAAAAAAAAAAAATTATAGAGACAGAAAGCAGAATGGTGATTGCCAGGGGCTGGAGGGAATGTGGAGAATGGGGTGTTATTGTTTACTAGGTTTCGAGTTTCAATTCTGTAAGATAGAGTTTTGAAGATGGATGGTGGTGATGGTTGCACAACAACACAAATGTACTTAATACCACTGAACTGAACATATAAAAATGGTTAAGACGGTAAATTTTATGTGATTTTTACTACAAGAAAATTGGGAAAATTACATACCACAAAATGTTTTGACAAATGAATACAATACTGTAACCCAACTCCTATGAAGAAAGAATATTCCATCACCCAGAAAGTTCCTTCAAGTCTTTCATAAGTCTATCCAAATCCCCTACCCTCCAGAGGCAACCACTTCTTCAAAAATCAAATTTCAAAAGTCAGACCTAAAAAACAGGTTTCCCTGTTCCAAAACTTTATAAAAATGCAGTCATCAAGTAAGTATTCTTCAGTATAAGGCTTCTGTCACTCAGCATGCTTTCGAGATTCATCCATGTTGTATGAAAATATACGAATAGTTTGTTCTTCTACGTTCCTAAGTCCCATTTCATCATACAAGTATACCCCAACTTGTTTATCCATTCTCTTGTTGATGAACTGGACTGTTTCAAGTTCTTGGCTATTACAAGTTGTTGTGAACATCTATGTACAAGTATTTTTGAAATGTATGTTTTCATTTGTTTTGGTTAAATATCTAGAAGAGGAATTGCTACGTCATGGGATAATGTAATTCTCGATACAGTTGGATTTAAATTTACCATTTTGCTATTTGTCCCATTGGTTTTTGTTCCTCTGATCCCCCTTCCCTACCTTCTTTTGAATTTAAATAATTTTTCTAATTCCATTTTAACTTCTCTATTGGCTTTTTAAGTACTTTGTCACATTTTTAAATCAAGGTGAAATTCACACAACATAAAATTAACCATTTTTACATAAAACCATTAAAAATAATTCAGTGGCATTCAGACCATTCACAACACTGTGCAATCACCAGTTCCATCTTCTCAAAATGAAACTCCATAGCCATTAAATAGTCACTCTCTGTTTTCCCCTCCTTCAACACCCAGCAACCACCAATCTATTGTCTTTATGGATTTACCTATTCTGGACATTGCATGTAAATGGAATCATACAACTTGTGGCCTTTTCTGTTTGGCTTCTTTCATTTACCGTAACTTTTCAAGGTGCATTCACATGACAGCATGTGCAATACTTTATTCCTTTTTAAGGCTGAATAATATTCCATTATGTGTATGTGTCACATTTTGTGTGTGTGTTCTTCCATTGATGGATGTTTGGGTTGTTTCCACATTTTGGCTGTTGTAAATAGTGCTGCTCATTGCTTTATTTTTTTAAAAAAAGATTTTATTGGGGAGTCATGGAAGGGGAACAGACAAGTTGATATCTTTTTGTTCTTCAGTCTAGTTGTGGAGGACGTTGCTTCACTGGCCCATGTTGGTATCATCATTGCGCTCTTCCCAGATGAGGCAGATCAGTCGCTGGCCTCTGGATGGCTGCTCACCACGGCTATTGGCAGCTCATGCTGGCTGCCAGCCACTCACTGTAGCCTATGACAGCCCACTGCAGCAGGGGCTGCAGCCTACACCGTCGCCGGGGCTCGCACAGCCCAGCTCCAGGTGCAGCTGCCGTTTCATTGCTTTATTTATAAATATTTCCTCTATGACAACAATTTTCAAGTGTTTTAATCTCAGGACTCCTTTATACTCCTAAAAAGTAATAAAGACCCCTCCAAAAGCTTTTATGTGGCATATATATGTGTATATATAATTATATATATAATACTTTATATATATATATACAAGAATATATATAATTATATATATAATTAAACCAAAAATTTTAATATTTATTTTTACTTAAAATAAATAAATCCGTTATATATCACCATAAACAACATGGTTTTATGAAAAATATATTTTCTAAAGAAATAAAGAGAAGAGAGGCACTGTTTTGCATTTTTGCAAATCTCTTTGATGTCTGGCTTAAAAGACAAATGGCTTCTCATATAAATTTCTGCATTCAATCTGTTGTGATGTGTTGTTTTGGTTGGCACATTGAAAGAAAGCCAACCTCACGGAGATGTGTAGATAGCAAAAGGAGGACCTCGCTGACCTAAGTGGGTTCTGGAGACCCCCGAAGTCTTTGTACCACACTTTGAGAAGCTCTGCTCTGGAGATTATAATATACATCTTTAACTTTTCAGAGACTACCTGAATATTATACCACTTCATGTAAAATGTAAGACCTTTGCAACTATATAGCTCCATTTACCATTCCCATCTTTTATGGTATAGTCAGTTATATAAATTATATAACATAAAGGATAGGAACAATAAATAGAACCATACAATTCTAGAATTCTTTTGCTTTATAAAGTTAAGTGCATTTTATTTTATTTATTTATTTTTATAAATTTTATTGGGGAACAGTGTGTTTTTCCAGGACCCATCAGCTCCAAGTCAAGTAGTTGCATCAATCTAGTTGTGGAGGGTGCAGTTCAGTGGCCCTTGTGGGAATTGAACCGGCAACCTTGGTGTTATGAGCCTGAGCTCTAACCACCTGAGCCAAGTGGTGGCCCCTAAAGAGTTAAATGTATTGTCAATAAATTGACGGGAAAAGGTAGCCTTTTATATTCATTCACAGTTATCATTTCCAGTGTGCTTTATTCTCCTAAAAACTCACCTTTCTATCTGGTAGCATTTCCCTTCAACCTGATGAATTTCCTTGTGGCAATAAACTCTCTTAGTTTTTATCTAAAATTTTTATTTTGTCTTCATTCTTGAAAAATATTTATGCTGATAAGAAATTCTGTGTTGACAGGCTTTTTTTGTTTCAGCACTTTAACGACCCCTTTCCACTGTCTTCTGGCCTCTATGGTTTCTGATGAAAAGTCAACTTAATGACAAATTTCTATATTGCTAAATTAGTGACTATCTCTTTAACATAATTTTTAAATGTTACGGGTTAACAGTCTCTTGTCTCTTTTCTCCACGTTAAAGTAACAAAGCTTCCAAAAGAGGGAATGGGGAGGGAGGAAGAAGCCATATCTCACATATATCATTTTTGTTTAAGGTTTGTGTTTTAAGATTTGAGACATGATGTTAACTAAGGCTATTAGATGAGATGAGCTTATATGGATAGTGTTTAGAACTCAAATACTGAACAAGGTTCAGGACTTGAACCATTTCCCAGCAAACACCCTTACTCATGCCTGCCCCTCACCCCCCATCACATTCAGATGGCAGAACCACAACCTTGATGCGATAAGTTAAGAGTTAACAGGGCTTGTGAACTGGCAGGATGTGATAGACAAGGAGTTAACAGGAGCAAATTTGTGACCTAACAGGAACAAGCTTAAACATTAACCCCTTGGCTCTGACTACCCTGGCCAGCACTGTACCTACAAGCTGACAAGCACCTTACATCCATCATAGGTGGGAACAGAACGGTTTCCAATGGCAACAGCATCCCCCTGCAAACTGACATCCATCATGGATGGGAACAGGACAGTTCCCAGGAGAAGACAATTGTAATGGCAGCCCCCCTGCAAGCTGACAAGCACCCCATATCCTGCATGGAAAAATATAAATCCCTAGCACCCCTGCTCATCAGTGCAGCTGCCCCGCATCGGGCTCTGCCCTGGAGCAGCTCCTGCCAGTATCTCTCTCTTCCCCCTCCGTCTCCGCAGCTCTCCCACTCACACTGCCCTGGCAAAACTGCTACCAGTTTCAAATAGAACTCTCTCCCTTTTTGACTTTCAATAAATCTTTTTTGGATACTCTTGTAGAGTCTCGTGAATTCTTTTACAGTCTGCAAATGACCAGAAGTTAATTCTATACGAAGATAAGCCCCAATTATACCCCATTACCCACCTATTCTGTGCTTGCTCCTGAACACCTAAGCATGGATAGTGAAAATCCCACTGTGTGACCAGTCTCCGTTTAAACTGATAAACTCAAATCTTAAAAGAATGGCCAACACTGTTAGCTAATCCTACCACATTTCTCCAGTCAATCTCCTTCTCTCTTTCAAGACAACAATTTTATCTCTTCACCTCACTGTGTATTCACTCAGGAAATAGATGCATGAGGATGAGTACTCCCTAGCTTTCCCTGCCTTAGATCCATGGGCCTACTAGCATTTGTATTCAAACCTCTCTCTCTTATTATAGTGGAAGGAGTGTCCCTGATGATGGCTATGGCCTATCCCTCTGTTTTGTACTGAATTTTTCAATCTCTTCAAATACTTTGAAAACTTCACTACTGCACTAATCCTCTCATTCTCTTGTTTTATCAGTTTCCTCCCAGTATTGGATCACACCCATCTGTATACAAACTAACCTTAATATTGCTATTATTAAAAATAAATAAACATACTCCCTAGAGCCCACAGCCCCTGCCAGCCTCTACTATATTATTTTCCAGCTTTTCTTCCCAGAAAAAATCCCTCCAGACTTGCCTACATTTCCTGTCTCCACCTTCTCAGCTCTCTTTCTCCCTCACTCTGGCTGGGCTTTCCTTCCCACCGTCCCCCTGACACAACTCCCATTTTGTCCAATCCATTGATCAGGCCTCCGGCTCTCATTTTGCTCAACCCTCAGCAGCATTTGCTACAACTGGCCACTCCCTCTTTCTTGAACATTATCTTCTCTTCTTGAGGCTTGGATGTGACCACACCCTTTCCAGTTTTCCGCCTGACCCTGACTGCTTTCTCAGGCTCCCTTGCAGGCCTTTCCTCTGCTAGCTACCCAGCCTGCAGCTTGGAACCTGCCCCTCCTCTCTTCTCCTCCCTCCCACTTCTCCACCAGGTGGTCTCACCTCCTCCAGGACCACCAATGTACTACTAGTGACTCCCAAATCCATAGCTGCAGCCCTAATCGCGTCTCTGCGCTCCAGACTTTTACACCCAGAATCAAGTGAGATCTCCCCTTAGATGTCTAAACTTAAATTTAACCTGTTGATTCCTTTCCACAGATCTGCCTATTCCCTAGGTTTTGCCATGTTAGCAAATGGCACCACCACCACCCAGTTACTGAGATCATAAACTTGGCAATTAGTCTTTCCCTCTTTCCTGTATCCCATCCATGGGCTTATGTAGCTCTATCTCCACTTATAGCCTAAATCCAACTACTTCTTGTCTCTACTGCTGCAGTCCTGGCCATCACCTCTTTTCTGGACAACATCCTAATAGGCCTTCCTGCTTCGCCGCTTGTCCCCATAGGCCATTCACTCTCAGTGGGATGATCTTTCAAAAGCATAAATCAGATCATCGTTCCCCTGCTTAAAACCCTCGAATAGAATATTTTATCTGTAAATATATATTCTCCCTATCTGTGTACTCTATAAAAACCTAGAAACAATGAGTAGCCCAGAAACAATGAGCATCCCTAGCACCCAGTTTGTAGTTTTGAAATACCATTTCCTACTAAAAGTAACAAGGACTTTTGGAAATGGCTGATTCCAAGTCTGGCGCAAGAAATGTACAAAATGAGCCAGAAATGCCTTCTCATAACAGAAAGCAAGAAACCTATCACAGACTACCCGGGTCATGTCAAAAGGACTCAGGAGCCAAATCGAAGAGGTTCCCACTGACCAAAGGTGGGACAATTTGAGTTTTAACAGAGATAATTGCTGTCAATGTACAAAATGTCCAAACCTATAGAGAATTTTTATGAGTGTATTTGGGCCAAACTGATGACATATGCTGGGGAGCAAGATCTCAAATGTTCCCGAGAATAACAGTTTTGCAGCTTCTTTTATGCATTTGAAATTAAGGAGGGAACAAGATTACATGCTCTTTTGAGGGTTAGTATTCCCTTCAGGGAGTATTCTTTCTGGCATTTCAAAGGTGTGTTAACCTAGATGCATAAGAGCAGTGGACAGGGCTGGCTTCAAACCTCTCACGACTGAAGTTATGGGCCTGAGCGTGGCTGCCCACCATGACACGCCCAGTTAGGGATTTACGATCAGATCAGCCTGTGAGGTTACTTTCCATTGAATCCCTTTTTTTTTGGTCCACAATGCAATGGATTGAAACCATCAAATATGCTGCAATCCATGAGTTCATAATGTTATTGAAAAATATAATAATAGGTCATCTCTGAAGAGTGATAAGAAACAAATTCACTATCTTAAACACTGATAACTAAAGGGGGAAGAAGTCAAGTATTTATCCTGCCATCTCTATGTGCACTGTACCACTAGTGAACAAATAATAGATGAGAGGAAACACCTCTTTATAGAAAGATTCCAACTAATGAAAAAGGAATAATAGAATTAGAATATCACCAAGTTGCACCCTCCAGTAATTTTTCAGATATAGGCATTAGGTATAAGTAGCTGCTAAGACCATAGAAAGACAGCCAGACATCAATGTGCCCTCTTCTGAAAGGGCACACCACTATCTAGAGTCTTGCAAAAGGATCTAAACCTGTTTCTGATCAAGTCTTTAGATCCAGGTGCTAATTTACATGAAAGAGAGAAGACAGAGGAACGTGTTGAATTCGAGTTAATGTTGAATATGCAGTCAGCAAATACTTAAAGACTGTGGGAAACTCTACAGGTCAAACCTCCCTGGCTCTGCACTACACAGACTCTAAGGAAAAAAGGGGGATTAACAGGAAACCTATAGGGGCTGCAGAGTGGCACGGTGGTTAAGCACTGGCTTGGGAAGCCAGCGGCCCCGGTTCGGGCCCCACATACGAGGGCCAGTGACACTGCCCTCAAAAAATAAAATAAGAGGGAACCTATAGATTAAAAGATTTAAAATATATACCAAGTGAGCTTTTTAAAATAACAAAGAAAACTATTAATACCTAAGGATGGAAATGAGGACAAAATTAAGGGATTCTATAGAAAGTAACCTCTCAGGGTGTTCTGATCATAAATTCCTAACTGGTCAGGTCATGCTGGGTAGTCACGCCCCAGGACTATAAAAGATTTCTTTGTCTTAATCGACGTCTGTCCATTGTTCTTGTGTATCTCAGTTAATACACTTCTGAAATACCAGAAGTAATACCCCTGGTATTAACCCTCAAGAGGGCATATATCATATTAACTACTTTGTAATCCAATCCCCACCTCGCTTTCTCCAAGTTTCCTCAGGTCACCTCCATAATTTCAAATGCATAAAAGCTGCTGCAAAGCTGTTATTCTATGGAGCATTTGAGGTCTTGCCCCACCCACCACCACCACCACCCTCCCCCAGCATATATCATCAGTTTGGCTCAAATAAACTCTTTTAAAAGTTGTCTACAGGGCTGGCTGAGTGGCTTATTGGTTAAGAGTTGGCTTGGAAGCCCGAGCTCTGAGCAGCAGGGCCGCTGGTTCGGATCCCACATCAGGGCCAGTGACACTGCCCTCTACAGCTAAGATGATGAACAACAGCTCCATCTGGAGCTGGGCTGCCGTGAGTCGCCAGCGATGGCGTAGGCTGCAGTGGGCTGCCATAAGCTACCATGAGTGGCTGGTAGCCAGCGTGAGCGGCCGGCAGACAGCATGAGCTGCCTTGAGCTGCTGTGAGTGGCAGTCCAATGGCTGGTGACCAATCTGCCTCAGCCGGGAAGAGCACAATGATCACAATACCAACATGAGCCAGTGAAACGACGTCCTCCACAACTAGACTGAAGAACAAAAGGATAGCAACTTGTCTGTTCCCCTTCCCCGATTCCCCAATAAAATCTTTAAAAAACAAATTTAAAAAAAAAGTTCTTTACAGATTTGGATGTTTCTTACGTTGACAGATATTTGGGTGATAAAACTATAAAGACAACTCAGAGTAGTGATCACTGTGAGAGTCAGGGGAGGAGTCACCTTTGGGAGGAGGAAAGTGGTAGGGGTGAGGCAGAATCCATGGAGGGCTCCTGGGGTGGTTGTAAAGTTCTATTCCAGACCTGGATGGTGGATACAAAGATGTTTGCTTTCTAATTAAATTTTTAAACCTTTAAAACAGGGGTTTTAAAACGGGGGTTGGCAAATTTATTTCAAAGGACCAGATAGTACAAACTTTGCAGGACAGGAGGCAAAAACTAGGATATTGTGTAGGTACTTATATAACCATTTAAAATGTAGCCATTTAATAATGCATAAAAACAAACCTGAACATTGCGACCCACAAGGGTCCACTAATCCTTTAATTTCTGATCCCAGGAGGCTCCCACTCCTGGAGCCTCACCATCCGTGCCCTCTCTAGGTTCCCCAGGTCGATGCTCTCCTACCTTTCCTCCCTCCCCTGTGTCTCTTAGCAACAGGCATGACCCTCAAGACCACCAAAGGTGGGGAGGATGGAAGGAGAGCGAGCGTATCAAGAGCTCTCGGCTCCACCAACCCTTTCCAGAAGAAAAGGGAGAACCAAGGGGCACCTAAACCTTAGGGCCTGGCCCCAGCAAAAGTCTGTGTCCCAACTCTTCCCACAAGTCCTCTACCACATCCTTGTCACTCAAGGTATGGCCTAGTGGACTGGGGACTGCAACAGCATCACCTACGAGCCTGCTAGAAATACAGAATTTCCACCTCACCTCACACCTACTGAATCAGTGTCTACATTTTTAACAAGATCTCAGGAGATCCCCATCCTTATTAATGTCTGACAAGCCTTGCTTTCGCAATCCAGATAACACAAAAATACATCAAGCTAGGAACACCTCTTACAGGACGAACTTTTAACCTAGACACTAAAGACAGCCCTTATGATGTATAAGAGGAAGTTCCCAAAGCTTAGTTCTCTATGCTCAGTAAGGGTGAGAATTCCCTCCTGTCTCCTCTGACCATCAGTCCAGGACAGAATGCCTCACTGACCTCAGGTTCCTGCTCTCAAAGTCAATGGGGAAATCAGGAAGGACAATCTCCATTCCCAGAGTTAGGGTGTTGCTTCTCATGAATAATGTGGAAAGAGGGTTCAAAGAATGGGCACCTTGGACCCGCCAGGATAAGTACGTCAAATGGCAACATAAGGGGAATCCCAGACCCAGGGAAAGCAGCACCCAGACCCAGCTGAACAGCTCCCAGGAAACAGACCCCACTTGCATTTTAAACTCCAAAATGAAATTCCTACGAATACTAAGTCAGCGGATAAGTACTTTTGAGAGAAGTTCCCCAATCACTTCCCAGTCTGGTGAGTTCTCTCCGTATCCATCTATCATGGGAAACTGCAGACTGTAAGTTTAACTTTCTCATCAGAAGACAGTGGCAAATCAGAATAGACACATCCCAGTCCTAGAAGAACCACTTTGCTTCACTGGGAAACATTATTGTAAAAAGAAGAGACTGACTTACCAGGGAACACCACATTTAAATAAAATGGTCATTTATTAATGGCAAGGACAAAATAGTAAGATGGGGGAAAACCCTTCCTCAAACAGAAAACAACTCAAAAAAAAACACATTTCTAAAAATCCAGGACCGGCCTAGTGGCACATTGGTTAAGAGCTGGTTTGGGACACCAGCGGACCCAGTTCGGACCCCGCATATGAGGGCCATAACACTGCCCTCTACAGCTAAGATGGTGAACAACAGGTCCACCTGGAGCTGGGCTGCTATGAGTCCCCAGGACGGCATAGCTGCAGCCCCTGCTGCAGTGGGCTGCCATAGGCTACAGTGAGTGGCCGGCAGCCAGCGTGAGTGGCCTGCAGCCAGTGTGAGCTGCCAAGAGCCACTGTGAGCAGCCGTCCAGAGGCCAGCGCCTGATCTGCCTCACCCAAGAAGAGTGCAATGATGATACCAACATGGGCCAGTGAAGCAACGTCCTCCACAACTAGACTAAAGAACAAAAGGAGAGCAACTTGTCTGTTCCCCTTCCCTGGTTCCCCAATTAAATAGATAGATAAATAAATAAATAAATAAAAGGATCTCCCCCAAGATAGTCATTAAAAAAAAAAATCCATGATACGCACTACAAAGGGAAAGTTGAAAATATTATGCTACGCAAAAGAAGCCAGTCACAAAGGACTATATATTGTGTGGTTCCATTTACATGCAATGTTCAGAATAGGCATATATATATAGGGACAGAAAGTAGATCATTGGTTGCCTAGGGCTGAAAGAAATTGGGGGATTGGGTTAATGGCTAAAGGGTATGGGTTTCTTTTGGGGGATAATGAAAATGTTCTACAATTGACTGTAGGGCCAGCCGAGTGGCACGGTGGTTAAGCGCTGACTTGGGAAGCCAGAGGCCCCGGTTCGGGTCCTACATATGAGGGCCAGTAACACTGCTCTCAAAAAAAAATAAAATAAAATAAAATAAAATTGATTGTAGTGATGGATAACAACTCTGTGAACTGTATTAAAAGCCACTGAATTGTATGCTTTAAATAGATGAATTGTGTGGCATATGAATTATATTTCCATAAAGCTATTTGAAAAAAACATCCATGATTCCATACTAGATCCACATTAGTCTAAAAACATGAAGTTCCTACTACAATGCAAAATCTTTCTGAACAAAATCTTAGGGGGAAAAAAGTTGACATCAGTACTAGGTTTTCTCTACCAAAACACTCCGATCTCAGTTTGGGGAAGAATTTCACAGTCTTGTCTCAAGATCATCAATGTCACACAATCCCCCATCTGACTTTAGGTTCCTGTTTCAAACACACTAGAAAAACCAAAACAGGCAAAACACACTTTTCTTTTTTTTTTTTTTTTGAGGGCAGTGTCACTGGCCCTCATATGTGGGACCGAACCGGGGCCGCTGGCTTCCCAGGCCAGCGCTTAACCAACGCGCCACTCGGCCGGCCCCAAAACACACTTTTAAATCAACACCTTTAATCTACGTGCACAAGGGAAAAAAAACAGGATCATGGGATAGCTGCTACACTTATGGTCTCTATTAGAATAAAAAGTTAAGAATTTACTAGCACTATAGAAACTCAAGTCCAAAAAAAAAGACTACATTTCCCAAGAAAACCATATTTCAAAAGTTCCTGAATAACATAACTC
Source organism: Aselliscus stoliczkanus (assembly GCA_033961575.1). Lineage (NCBI taxonomy): Eukaryota > Metazoa > Chordata > Mammalia > Chiroptera > Hipposideridae > Aselliscus > Aselliscus stoliczkanus. The sequence continues at coordinate 62,668,322 of CM066733.1, read as the reverse complement.
AGAAAGAACGGTAGCCAAAAGAACCCACCTGGATGGCTGAGGCCTTATAAGTGACTACACTGATCTCAGCTCTGCCGCCCCTGCTTGAGCTTTCACCTTGGCAAATTCTCTTCTCCATCTGTTGAATTTCCCAAACCAAGAGCAGAGGGCATCATGAGAAGCCCCGTGACAACCTTGGCTGCAACTGTAAGGGTGAAACTCAGGAAATTAATGATTTAGTTAGACTTAGTTCAGTCATCTTCTATGAGTAGCTTACTATTCAACTGTTTTCTCTTTGTTTTTCCTCTTTACTCCTTCATTTAATCTCTCCTTGGTTCCCTTTCTTAAGACTATACATACCTTGTTGATCTAAATAATCAGCAGAGCACTAACCTGGAAAGATCAATTTCTCAATTCCTGGGCACCCAGATACCAGGATCTATGGTTGCAATTCCCCTGCAGTTTTTGCTGATGACACATGAAATACTCCAGCGACGGCTGCTGTGTTCATGATAACATTGTGAAGCTGACCAGGCCATGGAAGGCGATTTCTCAGACCAAGCCCTAGGAGGTGTCTTGGTGTAGAATTAACCTCTGGTCATTCACAGAAAGTAAAAGAATTTGTGAGACTCTATAAGAGTATCCAGAGAAAAGATTTATTGAAAGCAAAAAGGGAGAGAGAGAGTTGTTTGGAACTGGCAGCAGTTTTGCCAGGGCAATTTGAGAGAGAGAGCTGTAGAGACAGAGGAGTAAGAGAGAGATACTGGCAGAAGTTTTGTCAGGGCAGAGTCCGATGGAGGACAGCTGCAGAGACAGAGGGGTAAGAGAGAGATGCCGGCAAATGCAGTTTAACCAGAGCAGAGTCCAACGGGGGATGACAGCTGCACCAATGAGGAGTACTGGGTTTTTTTATCTTTTTATGCAGGATATAGGGTGCTTGTCTGTTTCCAGGGGAGCTACCATTACAATTGTCTTCTCCTGGGAGCTGTCCTGTTTCCATCCATGATGGGTGTTTGTTAGTTTTCAGGGGATTGCTGTTGCCATTGGGAACTGTTCTGTTCCCACCTATGATGGATGTAAGGTGCTTGTCAGCTTGTAGGTACAGTGCTGGCCAGGGGAGTCAGAGCCAAGCGGTTAATGTTTAAGCTCGTTCCTGTTAGCCCACAAACTTGCTCCTGTTAACTCCTTGCCTATCACATCCTGCCAGCTCACAAACCCACTCCTGTTAACTCGTTACTTGTCTCATCAGGAGGCAATTTCTCAACTGTCAGCCCTGAAACTTACATGACCAACTCCACTTTCTTTGTTCTTTCTCCCACCTGCCTGACTGCCTATAAAACCTTCTGATCATTCTCAGTTTGGACCACCAAACTCTCAGGAAGGTGGTTTTTCTCTGGATATTAGGCTGATCTTCCCTAGCTTCCAGCATCTAGAATAAAGTATGCTTTTCTCCTCACCAACTTTTGTCACTCAAGTTCTCAGACCCCAGATGACAAGCGGTGCTGGGCCTGAGTCTGGTAACACAATCAACGAGGGCACGTTGGCCTGACGGTCACAGCTGTGGGTCACCATGGAGGGAAAGGCAGAAGGGGGAAGTGGAACAGGTATTTCTCTTACCCTAAAGCAAAACACACAAAACTCTAGGGCATTGAGAGGCTGAGAGAGAGAGGAGAGAAGAGAGGAGTCCAGAGCAGACAGGAGGGAGGGGAGAGGAGAGAAAGGAGATGGAAGATGGAAGAGGGGAGGGGGGAGAGGGGGAGGGGAGAGAGAAATCTCTGCAGCTATTGGCCAACAGCTTCATCCTGCCCTGACAACCTGGTTTCTCTCTAATCCCCCGGCAAATAAATTGGAAGGCCAAATGTCATTAAGCAATTAATGGAGCAGATGCTATTTGGCTTCTGCATCTCTGCCAGTCTCCTACTCTAAAGGGTCTGCTTCAGTCCCTAGGAACAAAGCGGCCATTTCCAATGCCAGGGGCACAGGGAACTGATAAGTGCCTAGGACAGTGCCTGGCACATAGTAGGTAGTATAAATTTGTTGAATGACTCTTGCATGAATAATGATAGTACCTTTTTTTTTTTTTTTTAAGCTGAGCCATCCTGCCACCTGTTGGCAGCTCAGCTCAGGCCGGAAATTGAACCGGGGACCGTATTGCTCAGAGCTGGCACTCTTAAGTGAGCTCTTAACCAACTGAGCTAGTTGGCTGCCCCTGATAGTACCTTCCTTGCCACTCTCTGTCTTCATCTCTCAGCCTGAACACACACATACACACAAAAACACACACACAAAGTTGAATCCACACCTGTTCACCGCAATTCCATTTGTAACTTTGCAAAATAATAAACATAACAATTACTGCTACAATATAGATTTCTGGAGGGCAAGGATTTTTGTTAATTTTGTTACTAATATAAATTAAGCGCCCAAAACACTGCCTGGCACATAGTAGGCTCTCAATGAATACTTGTTTAATGTCGAATGAATTAAGGGCCTACAATGTGTCAGGCCGCGGTGCTAGGCTACTCCTGCTTCACAGTCATTTCCACCCGGGCGGTAGAGGCTGCTTTGAGTCCGCCTCTTACTAGGCGGCGCTGTAGGAAAAGCCCGGCTTTCTTTCGCACGTCATCGTCTATTCCCGTGGTGCCCTTTGACCCCGTGAAGTCTCTGCCCCGAGTTAAGATGGCGGCGTCGGTGGCAGCCGCTGCCGCGCGACTGCGGCGGGCCATTCGAAGGTCGTCTTCGTGGCGGGGCCCCAGCTGTCAGCCCCTGTCATCCAAGCCCCCTCCAGCCCAGGCGGCGGCCGTGCGTGACGCCTTCCTGAGCTTCTTTCGGGACCGCCATGGCCACCGACTGGTGCCGTCCGCTTCCGTGCGGCCCCGCGGAGACCCCAGTTTACTTTTCGTCAATGCTGGCATGAATCAGGTGGGGGCGGAGTGTGTGCTTCCCGCGCCCCCACCCCCGGGAGAAAGGCGCTACGGGATTGGGCAAAAGGAGCAAGGGGCGGGGCTCAGAGCTTTTTGTGGAAAGAGGGCAGTGCGTGGCGGGGCTAAGTGATTGGGGGCGCGAGGTAGGGTTCGGGGAGCCCTCGACCTGGAAGTTCCTGGGTTGGGATTGAGTTTCAGGCCCAGGAATGGCGGGTGTGGAGTTCCATGGGGGCAGACTGGTGGGGGACGTCGGGCTTCATTTATTCATTCTTTATAAAGATCATTCATTCATTAAATAAACGTGTGTGTTGAGCACATGCTACCTGTTAGACTATGTTCTCTAAGCCTTTGACTTGGAGCACCAGTTACCTTCCCTACACTTGATTGTCTTCATCAGTAAAATGGGTGGGTAGGGGAGTGTGCAGGGGGACTAGGTTTACTTAGAGGCTATGCAAGATCCCTATTACATGCTGACATTGTTAGGTGTGCCCAGGACCCTGTCGTCTCAGTTTTGTCCTCTGAAGTTACGGGGTGTGGTTGAAGAAGCTGAGATGGAGGATGTAGCCGTTCAGGACTCTTTTTCCAGCTACCAACACACTCCTCTTACCTTGCCTATTTTACTAGCAGAGGGTCTCTGTTCATGACTTGTTTACCCTTTGCCTGCCTACCCCAGACAGACCAGAGATGGGTGTTCCAAGGCTCCGAGGTGGGCCTCCCTGGCCAAGATCACACTGCACGCTCAGGGCACAGTCAGCCTTCAGTCAGAACAGCCATCTCTGTCCTCACTCCCCACCTTTCCCTTCTACTGAGGGAAATTTCTTCATGTGTTTCCAGTTCAAGCCTATCTTCTTGGGCACTGTGGATCCACGAAGTGAGATGGCAGGCTTCCGACGTGTAGCCAACAGCCAAAAATGTGTGAGGGCTGGAGGACGCCACAGCGACCTAGAGGATGTGGGTCGAGACCTTTCCCATCATACCTTTTTTGAGATGCTTGGCAATTGGGCCTTTGGGGGTGAATATTTTAAGGTGAGTCTCCAGGAAGCCCTGGAATTAGGAGACGGTCAGCGGTGAGCCAAAAAGGGGGCTATGGTTAGTTCTGTCTCCACTCCTCAAGTCTGCTTAGGCAAGGCCTCATACCAGACTCAAAGGCAAAGTGCAAGATGAACATGTATAATGGGAATGTGTCTCATTTTCCTAAGCTCCTTGAGGGCCAAGACTGTGCCACCTGCCTAATGGCTGGTCAGTAATTGTATGAATAAATAGTAATACTAAAATGCAGGAGTTAAAAATCATCCCAGGCTTGGGTGGTTAGAGGATTTCATGGAGCAGGTGCGAGTTGAAAGAAAGGAGGGCTTAGAAGAGGGAGGGAGATTTCTCGGCAAGAAAAAAACTCAGAACAGAAATGGTCATGTCTTGTTCTAGAAACACAGAGGACAGTAGAAATGGTTTTGTCTTTAACTGAGGACTGAACTCATGTGGCTTGATTGACGCTTCAGGTGGGCGTTCTTATCACCCATCTTCCTCTTCCCACCCCATGTGGGTTTCCGTTGCAGAAGGAGGCCTGCAGCATGGCCTGGGAACTGCTGACTCAGGTCTATGGGATCCCTAAGGACAGGCTATGGATCTCCTACTTTGGTGGTGACCCCAAAGCGGGGCTGGACCCAGACCTGGAGAGCAGGGACATCTGGCTCAGCTTAGGGTAAGTCTGCCCTCCCCAATGCCCACTCCTGGAAGGCAGGTGGCCTGGAAAATAGAGACTATTAGCACCAGTCCTCAGAGCCTCAGCATATTCCAGGAGATCTTGCTGAACTTGATGTAGGGGCTCTCATGGGAGAGAGGGTCCTGGTTTCTGGGTTTGCCTGTCTCCCCACCACTTGCTTGGCTTTCTTTGCAGGGTGCCCGCCAGCCGTGTGCTTTCCTTTGGACCACAAGAGAACTTCTGGGAGATGGGGGATACTGGCCCTTGTGGGCCCTGTACCGAGATCCACTATGACCTGGCGGGTGGGGTGGGAGCCCCCCAGTTGGTGGAGCTTTGGAATCTGGTCTTCATGCAGCACAACAGGTAATGGGAAGCTGAAGCAGGAGGAAAATCCCTGACTGGAAGTGAAAAAGGTGGCAGTCAGGAGACTTTGATCCATTTCTTCTAAAGAAAGTTAAATGGCACTAACTATGTGCCAGCCACCTTTCTAAACACTTTCCAGATAATAACTGATTTAATCCTTCGCCCATGACAGTTTAAACTAGTCACAGCTGCTCTCTGGCCTCTTCTGTCTTATCACATGATGGAGTTGAACTCTTAAGATTTTCTTCCAGCCTTGACATGCCTCTTTTCTAAGGGCAAAGAATTATGTCCCAGAAAGGAGATGTCTGGGTCCAGGCAAGGGCCCAAGTGGGAGTGAGGGTGGAGATCACACTTTATGAGAAAGGACAGGACCCAAGGCCATCATGGTCATGGTCTGAGTTTGGGAGGGGGGTGGGGGAGCTCACTGCCCTCAGGTCCCTCCCTCCATCAGCCCCTTTGGCCACCTCCTCATTCCTCTACTCCACTTGAGCATCTGCGTCACACCTATAATCCTGTGCGGGGCCTCACCTTGCATACCTTCCCTGGCCAGAGAGGCAGATGGAAGGCTGCAGCCCCTGCCCCAGCAGCACGTGGACACAGGAATGGGCTTGGAAAGGCTGGTAGCTGTGCTACAAGGCAGACGTTCCACCTATGACACTGACCTCTTTTCCCCGCTGCTCAACGCCATACACCAGGTAAGCCTGCCTCTTCCCTTCCAGAAGCCTCTCTGGCCTGCTCGTCCCAAGTGCTCACTGCTGTTGCTTTCCATCTTTGTTCAGAACTCAGGGCATTCCAGCATGCGGGGACAGTGACCAGCCAAAGATATCAGCTAGGATTCATGTGTGTTACCTGATATCCCTCCTATCTCCTTCCTTCCCTCGTTGATTCAAAAACTATGTGCTGAGTGCCTACTTTGTGTTGAGTTCTTTGTGCTTGGTACAGGAGATATAGCAGTAAACAGAAAAGAGATCATGAAGACTATATTCCAGCCAGATAATAAGTAAATGTATTAAAGAACAAGATAGCAGCTTACAGATTGAGAACAGACAGTAAATATGGGTGATAACAGACAGTAAATATGGGTGATAATAACTAGGGCGAGGGAGGGGAGTACAGAGGAATCTTAGACAAAGCATCTGGGGAAGGCTCACCTAGAAGATGATCTCTGAGCTGAAACCTAAAGGAGGGGGAGTCAGCCCCAGGAAGCTCAGTCCAGGCAGAGGGGACAGCAAGGCCCCACAGCAGGAAAGGAACAAAAACAGTGGCCAGCCAGCTAAAGTTGAATCACCTGGGATGTAGTTGGAGAGTGTCAGTTAGCTTTTGGTGTGTAAGAAGCCATCTAACACTTTATAGCTTAAAACAACAAACATTTATTTAGCATATGAGTCTGTGGGCTAGCAATGTAGTCTGAGCTTAGCTGGGTCATTCTTTTGGTCTGGTATGAGCTCACTCATATGTCTGTGGTCAGCTGCTTCGCAGCTATACTTCTGGGTGGTGGCAGGTTGTCATTTGGGGGCAATGGGAGTGACCAGTCTGTGTGTCTGTCATCACCCAGCAGGCTACCTTGGGCTTAGTCACATCACAGCTCAGCAAGCTTCAAGGAGGAAAGCAGGAGCACACGAGGCCTCTTGAGGCCTAGTCTCAGAACAGTGTCGTTTCCATCACATTCTGTTGGCCAAAGCAAGTCACAGGCTAGCCCAGATACAAGGGATGGAGAAATACTGGGTTGACGGAAAAGTCATGATGCATTTTTGCAACGAGAAGCATAGAAAAAAATACGTCATGACTTTTCCGACAACCCGATAGATTACCCCTTGATGGAAAGCAACTGTGAAGTCACATTGCAAAATAGCATGCACAGAGGAAAGGGTTGTGGCCATTTTTGCAAACAACCTACCACAGAGTGAAAGGCTGGAGTCCAACCTATTGGGACTTTGAATTCCTACGTGAGGCTTTTTATTTTAAGTGTGGTGAGCAGGGCTCTGAGGGGGAGGGGCATGATCTGATTGACACTTTTAAAAGACTACTCCTATTGCTGTGTGGAGAGCGGGCTGAAGGGAGACAAGAGTAGTAGCTGAGAAACCAATTGGGAATCTACTTTATAGTCAAGGGAAGAGACAGTAGGGCATGGCTTACTTAGGCTGGTAGTAGTGGATGTGGAGAAAAGTGTTGGGCTGTCGGAAAAGTCATGATGTATTTTTTCTGTTTTTCGTTGCAAAAATGTGTCATGACTTTTCCGACAACCCAATAGACGGCTTTGAGAGATCTCATGGAGGTAGAAGCAAAGGACCTGTGCCGATGGATTGGATGGGGAGGGGAAAGAAAGTCAAGGCTGGCTAAGTGTTTGACTCGAGCAGAGCGGTGAATGGCAGGATTGTTTATTGGGGGGAGGAGGGGCTTGGGGAAGATACAGCTCTGGAGCTGCATGAATCATGTACTCTGCTCTGGAGCATGTATGTACGTGTAAACACACAGCTTACACCCTCCCTCCCTGCCCCCCCACAAAACCTGTAGAGGTGGGTGTGTGTAATGGAGTCAGACAGGCCCGGTTCACATCTCAGATCTGCTCCTTCGGAGTTGTGTGGCCTTGTGGCACTTAGCTCCTCTGAGCCTCGGTGTCCTCTTAAAGCCAAGATAGTAATACCTCCCAGAAGAGGATGTTTTGGGGATTAGACATCACATCATCCAAGCACCCACCCATTCCCAATAGTAGGAAGTCAGTAAAGATCTCTCCCAGCTGTGATCACTGTTAGTGTGAGTGGGAGCCTCTCCAGCCAGGCCATTCCAGATGTGATTGGCTCTAGGGGTGAGGTCAGATGCTCTAGGGGTGGTGAAGAGCATCCCACTTGGGCCAGGTCAGGCGGGACCAGCAGCCATGTCTCCTTCTCTCCTGCTTTCCAGGGCTGTGGAGCACCCCCTTACTTGGGCCGGGTAGGGGCAGCAGACGAGGGACGCACAGACATGGCATATCGTGTGGTGGCCGATCACATCCGCACACTCAGTGTCTGCATCGCCGATGGCGTCTCCCTTGGCATGTCAGGCGCCCCGTGAGTCTGGAAGGACTACAGAGAGGGGCAGGGGCAGCCGGGGCTTGCAGAGGAGAGGAGGGAACAGATGGAGGGGCAGATTGGGTTCAGATGGCAGGAGGAGCCAGGGAAGGGAGAGGTCTCTGGAATGGGAGCACACGCTCTGGACCTTGTCCTCCCCCTTCCCGTACTGCTGACCAGGGGTGCTGGGGGTTCATATCTGGGCTCCGAACCCCTCTAGGCTGGTTCTTCGTCGGATCCTCCGTCGAGCCTTGCGGTTCTCTACCGAGGTGTTGCGGGCACCACCTGGCTTCTTAGGCAGCCTGGTACCCATAGTGGTGGAGACGCTGGTAAGGGCAGAGTTTTCTCACCCCTCTGAGCTTCCCTGGGCACTCGGGGAACCCGCCTCTGAGCCCAGGCTGTGCTCCCCGCCTGGGCTCCCCACCCTAAATGTCCAGCCCAAAGTCCTGTCAGCAGGCTGAGAAAGCTGAAATTGCTTACAAAAAGCAGGGAACCTTCAGGAGGCCCACTTGTCCAGGTTGCTGAGCCTTTGACCTTGGGACCCCTTTCTGCCTATGTCCCCCGACACACAGGGAAACTGATTCCCCATTTGGGTCCTCCCCCGCCCCGTTCATCAGCCTGTCTAAGCCTCCTGCGCAGGTGTCCTCAAGGAAGCCCAGGGTGGGGAGGTGGAGAGCGGGCTGGTTGCCTTTCACACCTCCTCAGCCCTGTCCACCTCCTCCAGGGAGACACTTATCCGGAACTGCAGAAGAACGCAGCCCAGGTACTGGATTCGGATGGGGGAGGGAAGGGCTGACAGGAGAGCGGTGGAGAGAGGCTCTCCCTCCAGGCCTGTCCCGCCCCTGGTTCAGATAACCAACCTGGTGTCAGAGGATGAGGCCGCCTTCCTGGCCTCCCTGCAACGAGGTCGGCGCATCATTGATCGGACCCTGAGGCGCCTGGGACCTTCGGATGCATTCCCTGGTGAGGGGGGTGCCTTGCCAAGGCCTGAGGGTCTCCCTTAGGTGAGCCAGGGTGGGCTGAGGAAGGAACCCTGGGCCAGGCCTGTGCCTCACATCCATGCCCCCCCTTCCCATGTCCCTCTCCCTGTACTCTTTCCAACACCCAGACCTCTGTGGTGGAAATACCACCCTGCTTCTCCCCATTTTCCCCCTTCCCCAGCTGGGCCTGTCTCAGTCTTTGCTTTCCAAGGCTGGCTTCATGCCCAGAATGAGCCTGCCTCCTCCTCTGAAATGACGGTTGCCAAGGGAGTATCCTGAGCTACTGCCGGCTCTGGCCTTGGCGCGCGAAGCCTGAAGGTGACCCCTGACCTGAGCCTACCCGGTGTGGGCAGGAGGCGCTGTGCCGAGCACCTGCTGGCTTCTGTGTAGTTAGGAAAGCCCAGGCCTTTACTTCTCCCTCACTTCTCCTCCTCCCTCTATCCTGCCCCTCCCCACTCAACACCCCTCATCTCCCTTCCCCAAAGCCGAAGTAGCCTGGTCCTTGTCGATGTCTGGAGACCTGGGGCTCCCCCTGGACCTGGTACAGCTGATGCTGGAGGAGAAAGGGGCGCAGCTGGACTCCGCTGGGCTGGCGCGGCTGGCCCAGGAGGAAGCCCAGGTACAGGCCGGGGCGCCCCCGCCAGGGCTCTGCTGGGACAGTCAGCCCCAGCCCAGCCCTGACCGCCTAGGGGAAGAGCTGCAGCTATTGAGGGAAGCAGGAGGCTGAAGTAGGGCCTGTCCCACCACAGCCCATAGAGAGGAACACTAGTGCGGCCGAGGAGCAGAGGCCAGCACAGCGTCCTAGGAGGGGCCTCCAGGGGCAGAGGTGGGTCAGGGAGGTCTGATCCTAAGACTCTGCACCATGGGCGGCGGTTCGCCAGCCAGCCCAGGGTCTCTAGCAGCCAAACAAGCCGTGAAGGCTTATTTCAGAGGGTTCTGCAGGATCCACGCAGCTGTGTGGCAGGGACAGGGCTCTGTGGCGCCTCCAGGTCCGTTACACTCTCCGTGCACCCCTTCATACACATACGCCCATCCTGCAGCACCGGGCCCGGCAAGCTGAGCCAGCTCAGGAGCAGGGACTGCGGCTCGACATCCATGCACTGGGGGAGCTCCAGCGCCAAGGGGTCCCCACAACCGATGACAGCCCCAAGTACAACTACTGCCTGCAACCGAGCGGGGGTTATGGTGAGAGCCTGGACTGAGGCGGGTGGCCGGAGGCTTGCCTGACTGTAATGGGGAGGGACTGCAGAGAGGGTTATTACCAGCCCCTGCACCCCCAGGGGTAGCCACCAGGGGTCACTGCGGCCCTCAGCTGGGGGGGCCGCCCCCACAGCCAGGTGCCTCTTGCCTTCAAGACAGACAGACGCGCATCCACATCCAGACCCCTGCCTGGCACTAATAAGCAGTCTTTGCCCTGGCAGAGTTCAGCGCCTGTGAGGCCCAGGTGCTCCAGCTGTACACAGAGGACGGGACAGCGGTGGCCTCTGTGGGGGGAGGTCAGCGCTGTGGCCTCGTCTTAGACAAAACCAACTTCTACGCTGAACAGGGGGGTCAGGCTTCAGACCGAGGCTACCTGGTGCCGGTCGGGCAGCAGGTGAGCCCCTCTCCGCCCTGCGCGCGCTCACACACACGCACGCACGCGCACACACGCGCACACACGCACACACATGCACACACACACGCTAACTTCTGCAGGAGGCAGACCTGAGCCGGGAAGGGAGCCAAGGGGAGAGAATGGCTGCAGGCAGTCACTCCACAGTCACTCCAACACCTTGTTCCATACCCTCCCCAGGATGTGCTGTTCCCAGTGGCCCGGGCCCGGGTCTGCGGAGGCTTCATCCTCCATGAGGTGGTAGCCCCTGAGTGCCTACAAGTGGGGGACCAGGTGCAACTGCACGTGGATAAGGTAAGGACCCCACCCCCACCCTTGCTGTTCTTCATATCCTGCAGCCCCTTTCCTCTCCCCAGCCCCCACCCTCACCCAGGACCCTGGGTGACACAAGCGTTTCAGGCCTGGCGTCTAGGCTGCATGGAGAAGCACACCGCCATCCACCTGCTAAACTGGGCCCTGCGGCAGGCCCTGGGCCCCAGCACAGAGCAGCGAGGCTCCCATCTCAGTCCCGAGCGGCTGCGCTTTGACGTGGCCACCCAGGTGAGCAGGGCACAGAAAGACAGGCTTCAGGTGAGAGAGTCGGGCTCCTCGTCACTCGTCACTGTGGGAACTTGGGTTGGTGTCTTCCCACCCGCACCAGAAAGGGATCAGCTACACAGCGTCCAGAGCCCTCCCTTCACCTCCAGTCGGCCAGCTCCCGTGTTCCTGCTGTCCCCCAAGCCAGTCTTGCTCAAACTGAGCTGCCCTCTCCCTTCTCTGCCACCGTTTCCCTCCTCTCCTTGCATATCTGGCTCAAATGCTTCCTCCAGGAAGTGCTCACTGACTAAACCCCGCTCCACCTGACTGCTCCTTGCTCCTGCATCTCCCCCATCCTGTACTTCTCTTCCACTGGGCTGCCCCTTGTAAGCTCCCTGATTACAGAGCCCCCATTTTCTGTTTCTCCATCAATTTTCAGTGCCTAATAAAAGACCTGCAGCTTCCAATAGGCCCAACTCCCAAGCAGCTTTCAAAGGAAAAGAATTGTCTGCTCCACAAATGTTTGCCGAGCACCAGTTCTGTACTAGCCACTGCTCTAGAATCCCGGGGAGTTCAGTGAACAGTGATCGCTCCATAAATGCATTAGCTGCAGGCATGGCACTGACTGCCTGTTGATCAGTCCATCCCCGACCCCCCGAACCCACCAGGCATCATTGACCCCAGAGCAGCTCCGGGCAGTGGAGAGTCTTGTGCAGGAGGCCGTGGGGCAGGATGAGGCCGTGTACATGGAGGAGGTGGCCCTGGCACACACTGCCGGTGTCCCTGGCCTGCGCTCTCTGGATGAGGTGAGTGGGGTGAGCCGCCCCGCCAGAGATGGCCTCCCCCTCACACACACACACAGGCCAATTAACAGACCTGTCCCCTCTCACCCACAGGTATACCCAGACCCAGTACGGGTGGTGTCAGTGGGGGTGCCCGTGGCCCATGCGCTGGACCCGGCCTCCCAGGCTGCACTGCACACTTCTGTGGAGTTGTGCTGTGGAACGTGAGTCACGCACTTCTGCCTGCCCTAGGGCTGGATCCCCACCCTTCCTTGGTCTTTGAAGCCACCAGCCCCTGGTTTGGAGCTCAGGCTGCTCGTTTCTCTCCCGTCATCCCCCCTGACTCCTTCCTCCCTCCTTCTGCCCACAGGCACCTGCTACGCACGGGGGCTATAGGAGACCTGGTTATCATCGGGGAGCGCCAGCTCGCCAAGGGCATCACCCGCCTGCTGGCCGTCACTGGAGAGCAGGCCCAGCAGGTGGGCACACCAGCAGGGTCCAGGAGGCGGCTGAGCATGGATGGGCGGGAGACACACAGCTGACAGCCTCAGGCTAGGGGATGCCCAGCAGCAGAGCCAGTGTTCCTGCATGTGCACTGATATGGCCTTAGCTGCTGGCATCTGTTGACACTATTTGGTACCTTGATTGGTCCTGATTTTTAAAACCTTCTAACTTGGCCCCAAGCAGCAATGGGTTGAGAGCCTGAAAGTAAGCTGAGCAGCCCTGTTCCCTCCCTGCAGGCCCGCGAGGTGGGCCAGAGCCTGGCCCAGGAGGTGGAAGCAGCTGCAGAGCGGCTGAGTCGGGGCAGCCGGGATGTGATGGAGGCTCAGCGGCTGTCCAAGGACATGGGACGACTCACTGATGTGAGGGCCACCCCAACATGGAGCTGTGTTCCCACCCTACCCCCGTCTCCTGGCCCTGTGCCCTTCCCCGTGCCTCTCTGGACCCTTCCATCCTCTCCCCTGCATTCCTGTTGAGCCCCAGCTGGCCGGGATGTTTGTTGTTTTGTCTGCAGGGTGGGATGTGGTGGGTGTGGTCTCTTCCCTGGCCCTGCGGGTCCCTGCCTCAGAGGCTGTGGTATCGGGGAAGGGCAAGCACGAGGACTGCTTCTGGCCACAGGCTGTGGACTCCGCTGTAATGCCCCAGTGGCAGCGGCGGGAACTGCAGGCCACACTGAAGGTGCTGCAGCGGCGTGCCAACACTGCTATCCGGAAGCTGGAAATGGGGCAGGTAGGAGAGGGCCAATACCAGGCACACCCAGCAAGGGTTAGAGACCTCTAGTGCACACCGAGAAGCCTCAAGGCCTGGCATGGGTGGGGTGGGTGACAACACCTCCCTCTCCTGCCAGCTGGATACCATCACCTGTCGTCCCTACTTCTCTCGGCCAAACTATGTCTCCCCCACTCCCAAGCCTGCCTCAGGCTCTTCCTCCAGAAAGCCGACTGACTTGATTACTCCATTCAGCCCTAATTACTCCTTGTCTGTGCATCCTCCTTCCACCTGCCCCTCTCATCCATCAGTGCTCCAGCCTCAGCCCTCTCACCTTCAGCAACCTACTTGTAGGGACCTGGAGCTAAGATGAAAGGTAACAGGTGAGGGACAAGAGACAGGACACAAGGAGGACCCAAAAGAAGGGGGACATTCTAGGCAGAACTCCTGGCCTCTCTGCTCAAAGCTGACGACCTTTGCTGGGGTGAGGGGAGATTTCTGGACTGGGCCTGAGTTCAGAAGCGGGGGCCAGTTACCCTCTAGCCTGACCCCTGTGCTGCCCTTCCTTCCCCACAGGCTGCACAGAAAACCCAGGAGCTGCTGCAGCGACACTCACAGGAGCCCCTAATTGTGGACACAGTTTCCACAGAGTCCCTCTCAGTGAGTTATTGGGGTTGGGGGGATGGCCCCAGGGTCTGGGAAGGGGAGAGTCCTGATAGGGAGGAAGGTGGGAGTCTGGGGGCTATGGGATCACTACCCGCCCTCCCTCCCTTGCTCAGGTACTGGTGAAGGTGGTCCGGCAGCTGTGTGAGCAGGCACCCAGCACGTCTGTGCTACTCCTCAGCCCACAGCCCATGGGGCATGTGCTATGTGCCTGTCAGGTGGCCCAGGTGAGGGAAGTGGGAGAGCAGCCCCCCACACCGCCCCTCTCCTGCTCCAGCCCTCTAATTCCATGCCTTTCATTCCTCACAGACAAGGGGGACAAGGCTGGGTAGAGGTGATCTATGAGGAAACCCCAGGACAGGGATAGGGCCATCTTGTCCTTAACCACCAGAGAGGGTACCATGAGATTCCCTAATTACCAACCGTGCCCCCCGCCCCCATCCCCACCCCCAGGCTGCATATCCTTGCAAACAAGTAGCAGACCTTCATCAGCCTCCACACACATGCCCATCCCAAACCTCGCTTGTTTCCACCCAATCGCCCCCACCCTGTGCACAGCAGGGGAGGGGTTGCTGATCACCATGACACCACTCTCCAGGGTACACTGAGTGCATGGTGGCAGAGAGGGCTGCTCTGCATTGCTTCCCCTTCTGTTTCTGTCCAGAGTGCCACGCCGGCCTTCACAGCAGAGGCCTGGGCACTGGCCGTGTGCAGCCACATGGGGGGCAAAGCCTGGGGCTCTCGAGTGGTGGCCCAGGGCACCGGAAGCACTGCTGACCTGGAAGCTGCCCTCCGTACAGCCCGAGCCTATGCCCTGAACCAGCTCTGACCCAGGGACTCGTACAGACTAAAGAGACAGCAGATGGGCCAATGCCAGGAGCCCTGGGGGTGTCAGCAGCAGCTCCCCGAGGCTGAAGCAGAGGACTGGAGGCTGGAGGCCAAGTAGTGTGGGCACAAGATGTGGGCTGGCAAAGGCAGAAGCCGGCCCAGAGACACACCTGCGCTAGGTGGATGTGAAAACGTGGACTGTGATTGCTCATTAAAAAGTATTTCACAGAGGAAAGAAGTTCCAGAAGGTTCTTTTTGCTTAAAGAGCAGACTTTTCCCTCCCAGCAACCTGGTATGGGTGCCCCCTCACCCGTCTGACTCCTCATTCACATGGGCTGACAGGCCAGCCGGCATCCACATCAGGACCGCCATCCCCATCACGAGTGCTCGGTCAGATTCCCTATGCCAGCTGGTTCTGGGCCTCCCTGGCCCACAAGATCCAGGACTATCTTGTGAAAGTCATTACAGCAGAACAGATCCTCTCTGGTGTTCCTGATTTTTTTAACAATGACTTGTCTTAACGAAGGCCTTGGTGATTTGTTGATAAAATGAGTAACAGGGTCTGATCAGTTGCTGAGAATGTGGCAAGAACCAAACGGACACAACTTCTGCCCTTGTGGAGCTTATGTCTGGTGGGGAAACAGGCAATAAAGAGAAGAGGGTGTCAGAGGTGATGAGGCCTATGGAGAAAGAGCAGCCTGGGGATCGGGCAGGCGGGGTGGTGGTATCACCTCACTGAGGTGGCATCTAAGGGGAGGGTGTGAGCCACATGTTTATCTGAGGGAAGAGCTGTCCAGACTAAGGGAACAGCCCATGCAGAGGCCCTGAGGGGGAGGGAAGCAGGCACAGCAAGCTGGGAGAGTGGCAGGTGATGGGGTCAAAGAGCAGGAGCCAGAGTGACTCGACTCTGCACAGCACTTGCCCCACGCCTGAGCTGAAGCTGCAAATTGGCAGCTCAGAGCAGAAGGAAGCCCAAGAACAGAGGGCAGCCCTCTGTCCCTACCAGGACCTATCCAGACCAAGTTAGACACCGGAGTTCCACCTAAATCCCTGTTGCTAGATGAAGGAAAGGACCTCAGGAGACTCATCTTCACGTCAAAGACTCCCTGGCTACCAAGTTCTGGGGCTGTTTAGTTGAAATTATTAGAGCAGAGCAGGTCCTCCTGGCATCGTTTCCTGCACAGTTTCTCATTCTAATTGAGGCACCAGCGATTTGTTGGTAAATCATTGATGAGGGCTTAAGAGGGACTAAGGGTCGGCCGAGTGACGTGTTGGTTAAGAGCTGGTTTGGGACGCCAGCGGCCCCGGTTCGGATCCCACATGAGGGCCAGTGACACTGCCCTCTATAGCTAAGATGGTAAAGAACAGCTCCACCTGGAGCTGGGCTGCTGTGAGTCCCCGGGGATGGTATAGCTGCAGCCCCTGCTTCAGTGGGCTGCCGTAGGCTACAGTGAGTGGCCAGCAGCCAATGTGAGCTGCCAAGAGCCGCGGTGAGCGACCATCCAGAGGCCGGCAACTGATCTGCCTCACCCGAGAAGAACGCAATGACAATACCAACATGGGCCTAGACTGAAGAACAAAAGGATAACAACATGTCTGTTCCCCTTCGCCAGTTCCCCAACGCTGTTCCCCTCCCCCAATTGCCCAATAAACTCTTAAAAAAAAAAATCTACCTGTAACTGAAGTCAGTTCTCCCCCACAAAAAAAAAAGAGGGACCTGAATCCCTGGTACCTGGCCCTGACTGCTTGCTCAGCTCTGTGGAATTTGCAAAGTTTTACCTCAAGATCTCAGTAACTGCAGCTCACCAACGGCCTAACTCTTTACACATGGATGCTATGGTAAGACGTTGTACTCCCATTTACTTATAAGTTAACCAAGTTTCTAAGACATTAACTTATCCAGGTTAACCAACTAGTAGAGTTGACCCTGAGCAATACAGGGTGCAGGGTTAGAGGCACCTACTGTCCTTGCAGTTGAAATCCATGAATAACTTAAATCAGCCCCCTGCATATGTGGATTCCCAGCCACAGATCAAAAATACATAATCATCATTGGCAAAGCTGAAATTAAAGCTAAGCCCTGCCTCCCTGTGAGACACTTCCCACCACCCTGGTTGCCTCTCCCCTCCTGAAGGACAATTTCTGTTTCTCCCTAGCCAACCCCTTGAAGTTGGTCATCCGTTGGTCATCCGTGCCCCTCATCAACCACATCCTGTCACGGGAGGCTAGGGGGTTGGGGGTTGGGGCACCACATCCTGTCATCCAGGGCTGGGTTGGGCTTAGGACAGTCCTAAGCATCAGGCTTAGGACTGTGTGAAGGAGCTGTGGAGGCTGGAACTTCCTACCTAGTGCCAGACATCAGCCTTGTTTACATCTTAGAGAAAGGTAGAAGGTGCCACTCTGCAGGGATGCTGCAGCCCACAGCCCTGCAGGGCCTGGTGTCAGCAGGAGGCCTCGGGAATTCCAGTAACTCCTGCAGGTGCCCTTCACTCCGCTCATCTTCCAGAAGAGACTGACTGCTGATGCTTCTCCAGGATCTTCCTAACACTCGCCACCCCCACTCCCGTTTCCACACAAAACGTACCAAGAAAGGACAGCACTCCAGGAGTCCAACCTGGGTCTCCAATTGCTCACCTCCCCCCCACAAAAGCCTGTTCATAAGCATGTCCCCCAGAAGCACAAAGCATGCCTGATGGCCAGAGAGTTCCCACTGCCCGCACAGCAGCCCTGCACAGCGACCTTACACAGCGCATGAGACAAAAGTCCTTTGGTCAACCCCTTGCCAAGGCTTGTAATGACAACCGCCAAAGGACAGCCCTGTGCGCCTGCACCGCACCCGACGGAGACCTGGTGTGCAAACGAGCAGGCGCGCGCATGTGCACACCGGCCCTCGGACCCGCCCTCTGGAGACGCCGGGCGTCCCTAACGACCGGTGGGGCCCGCGCGGGGGCCCTAACCGAAGGCGAGCGCCTGGGTCCCAGGAGCGGGTGAGGTGATCTCCGGGAGAGACAACACTCAACCCTGGTTCTCCCCTATCGGGCTGAATTCTACCTACCCCCACTCTCGTCCTCGGGGCGCCCTGAGCTCACCCGGCCCGAACCCGCAGATGGCCCCAGTCTTGGCTCCCACATTTCGCCTGGCGGGGTAGGGCCGGTTGGTACCAGCAGAAAGCCCTCCACCCCCACCCATTTGAGCTGGACCCGTGCCACCAGCACTGCCCACAGTCACTGTCCGCAAACTGACCCAGAGGCTTGGGTTTGCGAGTAAGGGGAAGTGGAAAGGGTGGGGAAGGAGCCTTAAGGAGAAAGGGAAACGTGGGGCGTCCGGTAGAGTAGGTCGTATAGAGCAGCCCTAAGCCCGGGGCCCCAGTCTTCTCTGGAAGGCTGACCCCACACACAGAGCCCCACACCCCAGCTCCTGCGGGCTGCAATCCCTCCTGCAGGTCTAGAAGCTTCCGCACCTCCTTCCCTCCCACAGCGGGGCTGGTATCCCTTGGTTACCAAGGAGAAGCACTGGCCTCATCACCCTAGGCGGGTTGGGGGAGGGACTGGCTGGCCTTTGGAGCTGAGCTTCCTCGCTGGGGTGTCTGAGCCGAAGGTAGGGATGAGGGGTGGAGAGAAAAGCCGCTGGAGTCCTTTTTAAGACAACAGACTTAAGTGGATAGGACTGGGAGGAATGCCAGGCCCAGGGCTCTGAGAAGTGTGGGCCCAGAGACCAAGCAGGCTGAGCCTGGACTCTGACAGAGAAACTTTTTTACCCTTCATTTGTGATTCTACACATTGGGAACTCCCAAATGGGAATTTGGTAGTGACCTGGCCTGAGGTAGGATCTGACATGATGGGCATGAAAGAGATCAAGGAAATGCAGACAAAAGCCCAAGGCCCTGAGGACAGATACCTGAAGTGAAGGAGAGGCTGGGTGAGAAGGCACGGGAAGCACCAGAGAAGTGGATGGAGTGAGAGGGCCCTTTGTCAGGTAGCCCATCAGAATGTCCAGGGGAACAGAGGTGCTCGTGGGCCTAAGGAAGGCCAGAGGCTTCGGCTTCTTGGTTCAGAAGAGAGAGGTGAGGACCACGACTGTGATGAGCAAAAAAGGGAGAGGACTTCCTCCAGCATCTTCAACTTAACTATTTGGGCAGGTGGGAGGAGCTCCTACCCCAAGTGGTTAACTGGGAACTTGAAAGGATGCAGAAGGTCTGAGACCTCCTCTGAGAGAAGGGAAGGTGATAGAGATTCAAGCATTGAATCCTGGGTCTATGAGGAACACAGTGTGTGGGGGGCGGTGAGCTGTGGGGCAGGGGAGCACAGCTCTGCAGGATGCTCGTGGATCCCCATGGGGCCTCAAGCAGAAGGATACAGACCATAATCCAGTTCTGTGGAAGGACCCCTGTACCTGGCAGCGATTTAGGGGGTGAGGGAGCCTGGGTTGTTCAGTTCAGCACCAAAGGGTGCTGAACCCCAGGTTCCACGCTCACGAGCTGGAGAAAGTGAGAGGTCCACTGGAAAAGTGCTGTGAACAACCCCAACATCTCATTAGTTCTTATGCTTTTGTGCACGGCTGTAAAAGAGTACTTCAGACAGACATGGGCTGAAATCTCAGGTTATCCACTTACTGGCCACCTATGTGACGCTTAGCAAGTTACTTAAGTTTTCCTTATTTGTGAGACGGGGATAATAATGTTATAACAACAACAATCCTCAACAATAAATGTGAAGATTTAATAAACTTAGCAAGGTAAGGCATCTATAATAACATCTTCATATAATATCTAACACATATCTTGAGTGCTGGCTCTGGCCCCAGCACGACATGAAATGTCTCACATACATTAGCTCCTTAAACCTTTAGATAATCCTATGAAGTGAGGACCATTAATTACCATCTCCATTTATAGATAAAGAAATGGAGGGTTAATGGGGTTAAATGACTTGCCCAAGGTCCCTCAGATGCTAGGGAGCAGAGGGGAGATTTGACCTTAGGTAGCATAACTCCGGGGTCCTTAGCCAGCTGCTATGCTGCCTCGCTGCGCACACGCTACTGAGGGCCTAGAAGTCAATAAACTAGCTCTATATAGGCAAGGAGATGGTTCCCAGAACACTTGTCCACCCGACACAAGCCATCAAAATTAAGGTCGACCTTGGGAGCATCTTTTCACTGTATATCACCTGTGCTTGGGCATGTAGAGAGCAGGCCTTAACATCTAATCCTTTGAGTTATGGCCTGAATCTGATTTCAGGACGCTGGACCCTGATGCTGAGGACACAGGGTGGGACCTTGGGGAAGGAGGATTGGACTTTCCCTAGGGATTGTGGTCCTGGGTTGGGTTGGGTTGGGTTGATGCTGGAGGCATAGCATGCGAAGCCCAACATGCTCATAGGACACCAGGTAGTGGCACAAAAGGTTCCCACCACCGGTGGTGCCAACCTTCTCTCTCGAATTTCAGGGAGGATTCCTGCCCCAGAGAAGGACTGGAGTCTTGAACATGCTACCAGCTTCAAACTCGGGGATTCTCTGACTGCCTGGTATGTTCACTAGGGAGAGAAGGCTCCAGAGAGGAAGGTGACCACTCTGCCACTTCCGGGGCTGCCCTCTATGGGCCCTTGGGGGCTGTATGGGGGCCCCAGGCCCCTGGCTAATTAATGTATGTCTACCCATCCCTGCAGGCTTTCAGGAGGGAGAGTGCCACCTACTGCCACTCTCAGCTGAAGACTGCTGATGCCCAGGCCAGACGAAGGCCACCCTGTGAGGTAGGTTTTCTGCCTTCTCTTCCTCGGTGGGCCCTCCCCACCTTCTCCTCACCCATTCTTCTTCCCCATTCCTAACTTTGTTTTGAGATCTGAAACTCTTCCACACTGAGGTGTGGATGACTGATAAAAGGAGATACTTATATTTCATTTCTGTACACTTAAACTGTCCGAATAATAATATATCAAATGACTTCCAAATCATTTTAAAGTTTGCCACATTAGCGTCAGCATACATTTTATAATTTACTATGTTTCACCTAAAATGAAATGCATTTTTAAAAAGCAGTTCAAGGTTAACATATGAATATATACACACATATGTAATATTAAAATTTCATTTCATCAAGAGGGAAAGTGCATTTTTTTTTTTTTTAGAGCTACAGATTTTTTTTTTTAATTTTTTGTTGGGGAACAGCCATGGTCATTGGTTACACATTGCTTTCATGCTACAATGGCATAGTTGACTTTTTTAGGGAGGGTGCAGCCCACAGTGGCCCATGCAGGGATCGAACTGGCAACCTTGATGTTATCAACACGCTCTAACCAACTGAGCTAACCAGTCACCCCCAGGAAAGTGCATTTTAATGTAATAGGGATGAAAGCCTTAGGTTAGGAGCCTGAAATCCCCACAGTGGGGTGCCAAGTCCTGGTTGCTCTCCCAGCCTGGGAGACCCTCCCTGACAGGTCCTCTCTGCGTGAAGATCGGACCCCTACTTCTCAGGGAACATGCTTTCTTCTTTCCAATTGGAGAGGAGGAAAGTGTGGGGAGGGGGACACACCAAGTGACTGTGAAGAGCAGTGCACTGTGCTTTAAGGCAGGAGCCTGCCCTCAGGCCCTGGCCCCAGCCCTCCCAGATGTCCTAGGGCTAGTCAGTTCCTGGTCTGGTCCTCAGTTTCTTCATCCATAGAATGGAGCTAAGAAGCCTGCCCTGCCTCCATTGTAGAGTGTTTGTAAGACTCAAATGAGAGAAGAGTTCGTTTCTGAAGGGAGCTTGTAAGTGTTAAGTGCTGAGCAGATGTAAGCTGCTGATACTGACCTATGGCTTGAGAGATGGGAGTTGAAACTGGAGGCCACAGGAGTTGGATGTCAGGCCCTGTGTATAATAACATGGGGGCCTTTGGCCCTTCTCAGCCCTCTCATTGAACTATTTCATTTACTGATTATCTTTCCCATAATTTCATTCACCAAACAGTGAGCCACCTATCAAAAGGTCAGAAATCCAGCTCAGCTTCAGCTAAAGGGACTCAGAAGATGTCCAGTTAGGTCTCAGAATTGAGGGAGCCACTAAGGAATCAGGCAGTTCTGGGGTCTCAGGGACTAGGAGTGGGGACTGAAGGTAGCCCGGTGTTCTCTGTCCCCCTCTCATTTCTCCTGGTCTCCACCAGGCCTCATTCCTCCTGCTGCGGATAGGTCTTTTCCAAGGGAAGGGAAACTGCTGTCAGCAGCAGGGATCCGAATCCTTCAAGGACATATGTCCTCTGTCTATCTCCAAGGACTCTGACTGGCTTGCATCAGGTGGCCGTCCTAAACCAATCACTCTGACTGACACAGGGCACTTCCATTGGCCAGAATCTATTATCACAAGGGAGTGGGGCAGCCCAAAACACCAGCTACCTCACCTAAAGCAGAGCTGACATTGGCTAGGAACTAGAGACCCAAATAAGTAGGAAACAATCCCTGCACCCCAAGGAGCTCACAGTCTAGTGTGGGGGTAGGGAGAGAGTACTCAGTCAGATCATTCAAGTGACACAGGTACTGGGGCTCTGATAAAGGGAGGGATTGTTTGGGGGGTGGGGGACAAGAAAGGCTGAAAGGTTTCAGAGAGGAAGTAGTGCTTGAACTCAGACTCACAAGGACCCCTGTCTCCTTAGCTGAAAAGGTGGAAAAGGCATTCCAGGCAGAGGGAACATCATAGAGTACAGTCTGTATTGAGTTGAGGAAGCTGGGCTGTACCCAGTGAGCAACGGTGAGCCACCCAAGAGCTCACACAGAGGCCTGCCATGGCAGCTGTGGGAAAGCTAGATGTGAGAGGACTGACTACCCTGGATGACTCCCCAGGAGCTGAAGCTCCGATCCAGGCAGACAATGAGGCCCTGAGCTAAGGCAGCAGCAGGAGGGAGACTATGGGCTGCTGGGGTGTGAGGCAGATCTGAGAGGCTCCAACAGTAACAAGATTTGGGGGCCTGAAGGAGAGTGGTGACTCCCCAGCTTCTGGTTCAGGCATCTGGATGAACCCTGGTGCCCAGGCCAAGGTAGGGAGCCAGGAGGAGGAGCACGTTGGGGAAGCACTGAGTTCTCTTGGGGGGCAGTTGAGTTTGAGGGAACTGGAGGGTCAGTGGACCTGAGTCTGGAGCTCAGAGGAGAGGTGAGAGCTGCCATCCATCAACAGGAGTGAAGCAGGGCGGCTATCTACTACAGCAGAACCCTGAGAGATGGCAACATGTGAGGGGTGGGCAGAGTGAGGGGAGCCTGCGCTGGAGACTTGGCGAGAAGGATCAGGGCGGGAAGGAGAGCCGAGGGGTGGCAGGCTTGTGGTGGTTGAGAGGGCATAGATCAGGCGCACGACCTGCCAGGGAGGGGCCACACATCACATCATCTTTATAACATTAATAGCAAGGCAACTAGCTCGTCTTGCTCATTCAATGTGTGATACAAAAACTATGGTGAGGGCCAGCCGAGTGGCGTGGTGGTTAAGCGCTGGCTTGGGAAGCCAGCGGCCCCGGTTCAGATCCCACGTGTGAGGGCCAGTGACACTGCCCTCAAGATAAACCAACAACAAAAACAAAAACTATGGTGAATGTTTAAATTTTTTTAAAAAATGTATTACAGTATAAGACACATAAGAGGACTTCTAGAACTGCTTCAGCAAGTGGCAAGAATGATAGAATAAGTGTGTTTGAAGCAAGGGGGTGTATTTTGAGAGGGATTCATGGCAATGTGTCTTTTACTGTAATAAATTTTTTTAAATTTAAACATTTACCGTATTTTTTATCATACCTCATATCCTTTTATGTGTACTTTGTTTTATATTTTATTAGTTTTTAATAATAGATCTTTAAAACAACATTTGGAGGGCCGGTCGAGTGGCGCATTGGTTAAGCGCTGGTTTTGGGATGCCGGCGGCCCCGGTTCGGATCCCACATGAGGGCCAGTGACACTGCCCTCTACAGCTAACAACAGCTCCACCTGGAGCTGGGCTGTGCGAGCCCCGGTGATGGTGTGGGCTGCCATAGGCTATAGTGAGTGGCCCGCAGCCAGCGTGAGCGGCTGGCAGCCAAGAGTGAGCTGCCAATAGCCGCGGTGAGCGACATCCAGAGGCCAGCGACCGATCTGCCTCATCCGGGAGGAGCGCAATGACGATACCAACAGTGAGGCGACGTCCTCCGCAGCTAAACTGAAGAACAAAAAGACAGCAGCTTGTCTGTTCCCCTTCCCCGATTTCCCGGCGCTGTTCCCCTCCGCCAATTCCCCAATAAAATCTTTAAAAAAAAAAACAACATTTGGAGCTAAAAATCCTCCTTAGAAGAATCCTCTGTGTCGGATAATAGTTTGTTTACCAAAAATATTTCTGTAATATCTCTTTCTGAAAAATCAAGAAGTTATTAAGTGGGACCAGTCGAGTGGCTCAGTTGGTTAAGAGTGTGAGCTCTGAGCAACAGGGTCGCCGGTTCAATTCCCACATGGGCCAGTGAGCTGTGCCCAAGATGAGCTGCTGCTGAGCTGCTGACAGGTGGCAGGATGGCTCAGCAGGTGAGAGCACATGCTCCTAACAAGAAGGTTGCCAGTTCGACTCCCAGATGGGATGGTGGGCTATGCCCACCCGCAACTAAGATTGAACATGGCATCTTGAGCTGAATGGCCATGAGCTGCTGCCGGCTGGCCGGATGGTGACTGGACTTGGAGCTGAGCTAGCTGTGCCCTCCACAACTAAGATTGAAGGACAGCAACTTGGCTGTTCCTCTTCCCCAATTTCCCAACGCTGTTCTTCTCCCTCAATTCCCCAATAATAATAATAAAAAAAGAAGTTATGAAGCAAAAACAACCAATTCTGACCTTATTATGAGGTTAATGGTTTCAACATTTGCCTTACAAATGACATCAGACCTGGTGCTATGGAGGTTTCTGTAAACATCACAAGATGGTAGCGGTTCTTTTTTACACCAGCCATGCACATGGAGCCCATGGAGGGACATTTTGCCCTTCCTTTCAGAGAGGTGGCTCTGGGCTCTGGGACCCACCCCATTTTAGGTCCTGCAGTGTCCTGCTCAGAGGCAGTCTGTAGGCTCCAAATAGCAGCAAGAGCAATTAGGACCAGACCTCGGAAAGAAATGCCAGATCCTGAGACAATGAGGCATTAGGCAGTGGGGCTGGGCCCACCCACCTTCAGAGGGTGCCCGCCTAGCCTCAGGTGAGGTGGCCCAACATGTGGCCTCGCAGGAGCAAGGAAAGGCATTATCTACCAGGATACTGAGGGCTGACAGTATTGTGTGTAATGCCTGGAGAGCCGGCTCCAGGGTAACACCTGCGAATCACCTGGGGCTCCCCTGCCAAGGTGGGTCCTGCTCCCTTGGGTATGGCCCTCATGTTGTCTTGGGATGCATCTGGGACTGAGGAGAATACAGAAATGTTTCAGGCCAGGACTTTGAAGGGACCCCAGATGTGGAGCTAGCAGGAACAGGGCTGGCCTGCTGTCTCTGTCCTCCTCGCTTGCCCAGAAGGCCAGACCCCGCCTGTCCTTCCATCCAGACCCAAACACCACCACTACCACCTTGCCCTTCACATCTCCCATAGAGATAGGGAAGGGTCTCACTCAAAGATAGCATCTCAGGTTATCACTCAAGAAGCAGGTGTCCAGGTATCCTCTCCCCAGCCTAGGACCTCTGCCCTTAATGCCTTCATCCTCCACATACTCTTCAGTCCCTCCAGGACTCTGCAAATATCATCAATATTATTCAAATATTATTTCAGAGAAAACCCCACAACACCTGAATAGGAAGATGGTAGTATCCCATTTTACAGATAAGGAAACTGAAGCTCAGATAGGTTAAGTAACTTGGCCAAAAGCCACACAAGTCACTAGCAAGACCAGAAATTCGAAGTCATCTGACACCTCTAACACACACACAGCCACACCCTCTGAGGGGCCATTAGTCAGAAAGTACTAGTTGGTTATTGCACAATTCTAAACAGTCTGCAAATTTGCATTTGATTTGCATAAGGGTGTCACAAGCACATAGATGTCTTCCCTACACTGCCTTCTTCTTTCTCTCTCCCTCTCTTTCACACACACACACACACACACACACACACACACACACACACACACAGAGCCAGGCCCTTCCTCCTTGAGACGCCTGATGGGCTGGGAAGCACCATCTGGTCCCCTCCATCTGCCAAGGACACCTTTGCTGGTTCACAGTGTTCCTTCCCACGGGTCACTACGCAGTATCCAGAGTTAGGGAGCAAATCTGAGGGAAAATCTGCCTGGAGGAGGAGCTTCATGCCGAGCAGCCCCATTTCTGCCTGCAGTCTCAGGGGGCAGGAATGGACAAATTGGTGGGGAGGGTTCCTCAGTCCCAGATACACCCTCTATCTTTTGTCTTCAGCCCCAGATTTAGCTGCCTTTTTGCCTCCCACGACTTCCCACTGCTGTCTGGAATGCAGAAAGGCTGAAGACTAGGATGGGGAGATTAAAGGGAGGGGTCCCAGAGCTTGAGCCCTCACAGGGGAGGAGGAGAAGTTGCTGGCACCCCAGAGCGGGTGTGGGTCTGGTTCCCCCTCTTCTTACTCTCAGCCTGCACTGTCCAAAATGGTAGCCACCAGCTACTTCAGATTCTGAAGGCTTAGTATGAAAAAAAATATATAAAATGTCTCAATAACTTTTTTTTTTTGTATTGGGAACAGCCATGGTCATTGGTTACACATTGCTTTCATGCTACAATGGCATAGTTGACTCTTTCAGGGAGGGCGCAGCTCACAGTGGCCCATGCGGGGATTGAACTGGCAACCTTGGTGTTATTAGCACCATTCTCTAACCAACTGAGCTAACCAGTCTCCTCCCCTCAATAACTTTTATATTGATGACATATTTAAATGATGATATTTTGGACATATTGGGTTAAACATAAAATTAATTTCACCTTTTCTCTTTTTAATGCAGCTACTAGAAAATTTAAAGTAGTATATGTGGCTTGCATTTTGGCTTGCTTTATATTTCTGCTGGCCAGTGCTATTCTCTATCCATCCTCTGGGCCAGGAAGTTGCTATTCTATAAAATACTTCAGGGAGCTGTTTTGAACTAAATAGTTCTTTATTATACCTCAGTCTTTTGGCAATAGACAGCTTCCCACCCTTCACCCTCAGAGGGGCAGTACAATGTAAGAGTAAGAGAGTGAACTTCATAGACTGAGTTGAAGTCCATCCTTGTTATTTTATTTTATTTTTATTGGGGAACAGTGTGCTTTTCCAGGACCCATCAGCTCCAAGTCAAGTAGTTGTTTCAATCTAGTAGAGGGCACAGCTCAGTGGCTAATGTGGGAATCGAACAGGCAACCTTGGTGTTATGAGCACTGCGCTCTAACCACCTGAGCTAACTGGCTGTCCCCTGATCCTTGTTATTTTTAAGCATTTGACATTGAGCAAGTCAGCTAACCTCTCTGGGCTTCATTTTTCACATCAGAAAAAATGGGAATAACACAAGTGGCTTTCTCAAAAAGGCTTTTGTGAGGATTAAATGAGTTAATATGCATGCTAAAAAAAAAAAGTGCCCATCATACAGCAGTTGCTTGTAATTACTATGTAGTTATTGTATAAACTTTGGGGCTGTCCCTTGCTAGAGTTTCATGTGTGGAAGTACCCTATGCCTCTTTGGGTGCATTCACTCCTCCCAATCATCTTATTGGTAACTATTATCCTCATTTCACAGAGGAGACATCTGAAACTCAGAGAGGTTCAGTAACTTGCCCAAGGCCACACAGCTAATCAGTGGGATTTGTACCTGGGTTTGCTCTACTCCAGAGAACTGACCCTTAAGAACCACTCTGTGCTACCTCTCTTAGTAAATGCCCACTGAGACCCTCCAAAGTAACACTTCTACCCCCTCCTCTAGCTCCAGGTTCCCACCAGCCAGTCACCAGTATGCAGAAATTCCCAACAACACCGACATCCTCAGCTCCCAGCCGGTCCTTAATCTCCACCCAGGACCCGTCCTCCACTACAGGTCACGTTTTGAGCATAGGTCCACAGCTCTCAAAGCCCTCGGTCCCACCCCTGTGAAGACCAGGGGCCCGAATTCTGGAGCTGGTGTTTGTCGGATGCGCAGGATTATCGCCGAGGATGCTGAGTGGTCTTTGGCCATTGTGCCCCTGCTCACAGAGCTCTGCATTCAGAACATCATCAAGAACTTCCAGAGTGAGTCCGTCCCTGCTGGGGCAGGAGGAAGAAGGCCAGGAGCGGGGCAGGATGGGTGGCTGCTGCCTAGAGGAGAGGCCTGAGAGGCTGGGCCCTGGGGCAGCCCCTGCCCTCTCACACAGCATCCTCATCTCCACTCAACACTACTCTTAACCCCTGTGGCCAGAACAGTTTCTCCTGCTACTCCTACTTTCAGACCCCACCAGACTCACACCCACACTGGGCCCTCCATGCCTATGCCCTCTCCTCATCTTTCCCACTCTCTCCAGCAAAACCCAGCCCAAACCCTATCTACCCCCTCCTCCAGAAAGCCTTCCTTGGTTGATCAACCTCCACTCGCTTGGAGTCTTCCATGCCATGTAGAGGTTCCTGGTTTGTTCTGCACTCTGTGCCCTGTATATGTTCAAACCTTTCAGAGATGAGTCGCCAGCCTCTTCTACTGGATGGCGGGGGCTCTCTGAGGACAGGGCTATTGTTTTGTCTACAGCACCTATCACCACCTGCCCTACAATGTATTTGTTTGACTTGTTTATTGCCTGCCTCCCCTCAGAAGAGGGAGCGGCTTCCTCTGTTTTGTTGGCTCTTGTACCCTCAGCACTTAGAACAGCGTCTGGCACATAGCAAGTGCTCAAACTTTTGTTTGTTTTGAAATGAATTAATCATATCAAATTGGGGACCTCTGAAGTCAGGGATTGTCTCCACCGTCAGACTTAAGTGATTACTGAGGGCTGGACCTGAGATTCTTCCTCAGCCTGGGAGCTCCCTAAAGCCAGATGCTAAGATATCAGCCTTCAGACATGGAACACTCCAAAGCCAGGGGCTGTGTCTCCCCCCTCAGACTGAGCCTCCCTGAGAGTAAAGTCTGACTTCTCTCCCACAGTGGGGCTCCCTGAGGGCAGGGGAGGGTATTCCCTTTCCTTGGTGCCCCGAGGCAGGCCTAGCCCAGGGCACCAGCTGTGCTGTCCCCAACGCAGTGACTCCTGCTTGCCTTCCTCTGTTCGCAAAGACAACCCTATTCTGAAGCAGCTGCTCCCAGAGCACCAGCGGAAGGTCCTGAACTACCTGTCTCCTGACCTGCCACTGGCTGTGACCGCCAACCTGATCGATGATGAGAGCTACTGGCACCGCTGCTGCATGCATCGCTGGCCTGTGTGCCACGTGGACAGCCATGGCGGCAGCTGGAAGTGCATGTTCTTTGAGCGGCACCTGGAGAACCTGCTAAAGCACTTCATCCCAGGCACCACGGACGCGGCGGTGATCCTTGACCTACTACCGCTATGCAGGAACTACGTGCACAGGATCCGTGTGGATCAGTTCCTTCCTCCCCTGCGTCTACCATCCCGGTCACGGAGTGGGGACCAGTCCGACTCGAGCAGCGAGGGAGAGATGGAGGAGCCCACCATCGACCACTACCAACTGAATGACCTGGTGGCTGGCCTAAGCCAGTTGGAGGAGCTGGACCTGGTGTACGGTGTCAAGGACTGTGGCATGAATTTCGAGTGGAACCTCTTCCTCTTCACCTACCGCGACTGTCACTCCCTGGCGGCTACCATCAAGGAATGCCACACTCTCAAGGTACCATCATCCACCCCAGCCTTTCCCCATTTCCCATTCTCAGCGTCTCTGATTTCCTGCCCCTTCTTCTTCCTCCGTTATCAGCATCTTCCTCCTCCTATTTCCATATTCATTGACCAAGTATCTTTTTTTTTAACTTTTTTAAAATCTTTTTTCCTCTCCAAGTATCATTTTATGCACCCTGCACCCTGCACCCAGCTGGGTTCTGGGGATGCAAAGATGAACAAAGCACTGCCCTCCCCCAGTTCACTAGCCATTTATTCATCCAACAAACATCTGCGCTCCAGGCCCTGTCCTAGGTGCTGAAGAGTCAGCATTGAGCAAAATTATACCATTTGTGCCTTGTGGAGCTAGCTGTCTAGTGCGATAAAAGGCACTAATCAGCAATCATATGAATGTAAAATTGCAACTAGGATAGGGTTGCCAGATTTAGCAAATTAAAAAAATAAAAATCAGAATGTCCAATTCAATTTGAATTCCAGATATACATCAAATAATGTTTCAGTATAAGTATGTCCCAAGTATTCTGGTTGGAAGAGGGAGAGCCCACCAGGAAATCAGAGGAAAAAAAAGGGGACAAGGCACTGAGTCACCATGCCAAGGAAGGGCTGTGTTTCAAGAAGAGGGGGTAATCAGCAATGGGGTGGGGTGGGGATGGAGCTTAGGACTGGATTTAGCAAACATGGAAGACATTGAGGGAGCTCTAAGTCAGTGTAGTATCAGAAGCAGAGGCCAGGTTGGCGTGGTTGATGTAGAGAGAGGAAAGTAAGGAAACGGGATGACTGTGATCAAATTTTTCAAGAACTTGGCTGTGAAGGGGGCGAAAGGTAGAGTAGTAAATAGATGAGGGGCTTGAGTTTTCTTAAGAAGAAACCCCTATGTTTAAAACCAATGTAAAGTTCCATCCAATTGCAAGAAAGGGGTTGAGTACAGGACAGAGGCACAGATTCATTGACCAAGGAAGGTTCCTGAGAAGGCAGGAGAGATGGGATCCAGGACTGAGGTAGGGCCGTTGGCTCTGGGCAGAGGGAAGAGTGGATGTGGTGGGTAGCAATGAATTTGTGCTTAGTATTAGGAAAATTAGGGCTTCCCATTCAATGGCTAGGGAGGTGGGGAGAGACTTACTTACTGAAAGGAAGCTATAGGGTGGCTCCTGAAGTTTGAGGAGGCTGGAGAAGGTTGAAATGGTTGTTGTAGATTATGAGAAAGTATGTCAGCCAGAGAAACAGGGTCCAGTTGGCACACCACATTGAGGGCCTATTGGTGATGCCAGTCCTGTCATGTGACGTTTTCATCATGTCAGTTGCCTGGGCACAGACATGCAGACTATAGAGAGAGGGCTGGATCTAGGGTTGAAGCTTTGTCAGATAGTTGCGATGAAAAGACAAGAAGAGCTAAGAGGAATGTATAGAAAGGAGAGGACTGCAGGATAGGGAGAGAGTGGGGAAGCCAGCCACTCTGAGGTCTCAAGGAAGAGAGAGAAGTGGAAAAAGCCAGTGAAAAGAAAAGGGAAAGGAGCGCCCACCTCCAACATTCACCCCCTTTCTTTTATCTTTTTTTCCCATCCCATCCATTTCCTGGTCCTCGCCCTTCCCACTTTCCCTCTCATTCTTACCCTGGTAACCTCCTTCCAAAAGTTCCCTCTCTTTGCCATGGTGGATCTTAGCCAGCTGAGGAGGGTGCAGTGAGGAGCTGCAGATCTGGATTCGAAACCTGCCTCCACAGCTTAATCACAATGTGATTCTGGGTAAATGGGGTGCCTACCCTAAGCCTCTATTTTCTATCTGTGAAATAGAGAGAACTCCTTCTACCTCACTGGGATGCTGAGGGTGAGAGATAATGGTTATGAAGTGTTCTAGCCGCATGCCCAGCACATAATAATTTCTCAAGAAATGGTAGTCTTTTCCCTCTACTACCTGCCACCAATTCTGCACCCCTCTGCCATGCTATATAGGCCTGCCCCACCCAAAAGCCAGCCAGGTGACCAACACAGGGTGAGCAGCAGCTCAGGTCTGCCTGTGTCTCCCCGCTTTACCCGTAGAAGGTAGGAAGGGAGGCAGGTTATCCCTGGCTGCCAGGTGCTAAGGACCCCTTCCCTGCCCACAGATCTTTAGGCTGACCCGAAGCAAGGTGGATGACGACAAGGCACGCATACTAATACGCAGCCTCCTGGACCACCCCGCCCTCGAGGAGCTGGACCTGTCCCACAACCTCATTGGGGACCGTGGCGTGCGTGCCGCCGCCAAGCTGCTGAGCCACAGCCGCCTGCGTGTGCTCAACCTGGCCAACAACCAGGTGCGTGCGCCTGGCGCCCAGTGGCTGGCTCACGCCCTGGCACACAATACCAGCCTCCTTTCCCTTAACCTGCGTCTCAACTGCATTGAGGATGAAGGCGGCCAGGCACTGGCCCACGCCTTGCAGACCAACAAGTGCCTCACCACGCTGCACCTGGGTGGCAATGAGCTGTCGGAGCCCACAGCCATACTCCTCTCCCTGGTGCTGTCTGTTAACACCACGCTCACCAGCATCAACCTGTCCTGCAACCACATAGGATTGGTGAGCCGCAGCTTCTAGGGCCTTGGGGGTGGGGATGGAAGCCAACCATCAGGGGTACCTACAGGGTGATGGTTAAAATCACAGACTTTATTTACCTGGTTCAAACCCCGGCTCTGCCACTTAGCACTTGGTTAAGTTCCTTAAACTCTTGGGGCCTCCATTTTCTCCTCTGTAAAGTGGGGATCATAATAGTATCTACTGTTAAGTGTTGTTACTAGAAGGATTAAATGAGTTATACTTGTAAAGCAATTAACCATTGCAGGCACTGGCTAGGTCTCTAGTAATTGCTAGTTGTTACTATTACTCCAGGTTATACGCTGTGCTAGGCACCTAATATCCATCAGTTTTAATCCTCACAGTTTTCTAGTAAAATGTGTACAGTGAGTCCCCGACTTACTAATGAGGTCGGTTCCAGGAGAACATTCATTAGTCGTATTCGTTCATAAGTCCGAAAAAGTGAGTCTTATACACCTTTTACACAAATATACAATGTAAAGCCAATGGTTTAAGAACGAGCAATGTCTACCATCTTTTTGCCTCAGTCCAATCTCTCAATGATTTTCACTTTTGTTTCCATGGTTATTGCTTTGCACTTCCTAGCAGTCCCCTCCACATCCCCACTGCCTTTCCTCTTGCTTCCGGACATCCTGGGCTCTGATTGAGCACTGTACTACTGTCCACTATCGCACTGCACAGTAAGCACACAGCAGCACACCTGCGACAATGTCCGGCAGACACGCGAGCTACTTCCGCGATTTGTTCGCATCTACTAATGCGAGGTCTGTTTGTATCTGTGAAAGTTACTTGAATGTCCGTAAGTCGGGGACTTACTGTATTCCTTTTTATTTTTATTTTTTTGATGGCAGTGTCACTGGCCCTCATATGTGGGACCCGAACCGGGGCCGCTGGCTTCCCAAGCGAGCGCTTAACCACTACGCCACTCGGCGGGCCCCTGACTTACTGCATTCTCAAACCTACTTTACAGATGGGAAACTGAGTTTCAGAAAGGGTAGCGAGTTGCCCAATGGCATCCAGTCAGTAGAAAGTGGCAGAGCTGTGATTCAAACCCAGGACTGACTGAAAGCCGGGGTCCTTTCCAATAGACAGTGTCTCTCACATTTTCGTGATCAAGTCTCAGAGTAAGAAATGCAATTGCCATGAACACCTAGTGAACCTATACATCAGTATCATATAATTGAAATTGACTTCTACTGTGGTTGGCCTGTGACATATGCTGATGTTTTCCTTTATACTCTACTGGCCCTCACATGTGGGACCAAACCGGGGCCACTCGGCTGGCCCTGTGTGTGTGTGTGTGTGTGTATTTTTTTTTTTTTTTATAAATGCTTCTGTGTTACATTGACTGCAATACACCATTGGGTCAAAATGATAAAACAGCAGCATTCTGCCTCCTAACATGAAATTCTTTTTCACTGGTCCTGGCCCACCCAACCCAGAAGGGGCTGCAGCTGTGAGGCACGTGAGGAGGGCCCTCTGTGTACTTCAGTTAGGGCCCTGTACCGTCTACCAATCCTCCCCAGAGAACAGGCTTGCTCATACACATCCTGTATCCAGGGAGAGTACTCTTGGCTACAAGTAACAGAAAGCTTAGCCAGGAAATGGCTTACACAAGAGGAATATTCATCATGTCCCATAATCAGAAGCCCCAAGGTAGGGGGTTCTAAGGTTGGAAAATTCCTTGGCTCGGTGCCAGCCTCTACTCTGCCTACTCCAGCCTTGTGGTCCAGGCCTCTCTGGTACTCCTCATGTGGCCCCAAGATGGCTGCTGCAGCTCACATAGGGCCATGCTCAGAGGCAGAAAAAGGGAGAACACTCTTTTGTTCTCTTTTCGGAATGAGGAAAACCCTCCCAAAACTTCCTCTTCACATCTCATTAGCCAAGTTTGTCTCACATGCCCATGGCTGAATGGAAGGAATGCCATTACCATCATTGCCACTGAACCATGTTTTTTAAACCATTGCAGTTGAAAAATCAATATAATGAGTCTTGAGCACCATTTTTCTTATGGAATAGGATAGAATGAGATAAGATAGGAATGGATAGAATAGAAAATGCCAGCATGCTTCACAAATAGGTTAAGCACTATTCTGTGAAATATTTGTCCAGTCACATTTCTATATGTGTGTGTGTGTGTGTGTGTGTGTGTGTGTGTGTGTGTGTGTGATCCTGGGTCGTGATGTAAAATGCCCTTCCCTTGTACTCCTCTCCCAGGATGGTGGGAAGCAGCTCCTGGAAGGCATATCAGACAACAGGACCCTCCTGGAGTTTGACTTGCGCCTGTCTGGTGTAGCCCAGGAGAGCGAGTACCTCATTGGACAGGCCCTCTGTGCCAACCGTGAAGCAGCCCGCCAGAGGGCCTTGAATGCCAGCCACTTCATGTCCCCACTCACTGCTAAGGGCCCCGAAAACCCTTTGAGATGAGAGGGCACTGCCCCAGCCCTATCCCTCATTTCATGCCCTCACCATGCCTGCTGCAGTGTCCAGAGAGATGGAGGAGGAGAAAACCATGAAGATCCTTAGGGTGTAATCAAGGGTTGTGTGGATAAAGATATGAGGAGGGGGAGGTGCCTAGGATAGAAGGAGAAGGGTATGAAGTCGGACCCAGCCCCCTACCCAGGAGTAGGACTCCCTAAAACAACTGCCTTCTTCCAGGTACAGGGAAAAGCAGAGAGGATTCTAAGGGATTGTGCCTACCCAGACTCTCCCACAGGGTTGCCCATCTCCCTGGCTCTCCCCCAACACCCCATAGCAGAGCTTTGTCTGGACCTTTCACCCTCACCCCTGCAGATGCCACCTCCCTATTACTTGATTCTGCTTAAGTGACCCAGTTCAACAGGCCATGCCATCCCCTAGTCCTCTCCCCCAACCTGGAAAGGGGGACACAGTGGTGACTGGAAGGGCTCAGTCCCAGAGGTCTCCCCAGAGAGCATCTCAAGGGAGGAGGATCTAGATGGTGGGGGAAGTGCCACACTGGGAAGGGAAGTCAGTGAGTCATCCACAACTTTATTATCCAGTTTGATTTGTACAATCTTTGCGCTTGGAAATCCATGACAGAAAGGCCACAGTGTGATGCACCCAATTGACAGAGACCTGTCTTTTCCCCAGCCAGGCCCAGCCCACCCCACAAGCCCTTGTCCCCAGAAGACTTCCAGGTACCCTCCACCAGTCACTCTGTAGCTGTCCACCCTGGAGCCACAGGAATCCCATCAACCCATGGGGCCACAAGAGGAGCTGTCTGATGGATTCAGGCCAAGCCCCATTTCCCATTCTCCTCAGGCTGAGGGACTCAGCACCTCCATATCTGCATTTCCAAAGGGTTGGTTATGGGCTGCAACCACAGCCTAGGGGTGCCTGCCCTCTGGGGACTCCTTCCAACAAGCAAGCACTGAGCAGAGCACCGAAGGGGGCTTGGGAGTGACTGCACGTGTGTGCCTGTCCGGGCAACCTAGAATCTGTCTGTGCCTGATACCCTCTGACAGTTCCAGAGTGCAAATGTGTAGGTGTGAGGGTGTGTATACATAGCCACAGCTGCTAGCAGAGGTTCTAATTAGAGAAACAAGAACATTCAGTGTAAAGTTTAATTTTAGAGATTAATTAATTTTCTGGTTTTCCTTTTCCCTGGCAATCAATAAAGCTACCAAAAAAACAGACCAAAGAATTGGTTTCTCTCTAAGTCTGTGCGAGTGTGGGGTGGAAGGTGAGGCGGTCTGTGTGAGAACACCTAGGCAGAAATGGTTAATACAGGCAAAAATAACAAGGCCCCCCTACCCCTTCTCCCCGCTCAGGATCTATCTCAGAAATGGCTGAGAGAAGAGGAGCTGAGTTCCTCCTTCCTCAGAGCCAGGAGGTGTCCAGCCTGTCCCCACACAAGGGCAAGACATCCAGGTGCCAGCTGGCCAAGAACTGGGGCCTGAGGCCTCAGCTCACCATCTGTACCTCACAGATGTCCGTCCAGAGCAAAGTGGGGTGCTCCAACCACCAGGCTGCCGAGGAGCACAGACTCGGGGTCTAGAAGGGTTCAGTGTTGGCAGGCAAGTGGGCACTGCTGCCCAGGGAATCCTAAAGGGCAGCTGTTCCCTCCTGTCCAAGCCTCCCCGTCTTCAGCCTCCTCTCCCTTCCCATTCAACCACCTCCACAGGAAAATAAAGCTCAACTCCGATGGGCCATGATGTCCCCATAATCTGTGCCTCCCAATCTCTCCCTCACCCCCAGGAAGGAGGGCAGGGGAGCCAGAGATGTTGCATAGGTGGAGGCCGTGCCCTTGGTGGGTGCATGCCTGACTAAGCTGGAGGAAGATGAGAGAGGCTGCAGGAAGGGAAGGAGGAGCTCTGATGGCTCAGGTGAAGTGAGAAGCATCAGGGATGAGCAATGTCGGGTGGCCCAAGGATTATCCTCTCCAGCTTGAAATGTGAGCTCAATCTCTGGGCACTGATTTTGCTGGGAAAACTTCAGCTGGGGGAGTTGGGAGGGCAGTGGGGTTGTACACGAACATGCACACAGAAGCGCATCAAGGTGGGAGTGGTGAGGAGAGAACGTGGCATGGGAGCATTGAGGGAACAGGATGTGGGGCCAGCCAGGGCCCTGGCATGGTGGCAGGCTGCCTCTTTGAAGACCCTGGGACACAGCAGGGCTTCTTCAGCTCATCGGATAGGACAATGTGGTCAGGCAAGATTTAGAGAATTCCTGCCTCTGACCCTGCCATTGGAATTGGGTATTTCTCCAGCTGGGGCTTGTGACATTGTTCTCAGCCCTGAAGAAGCAATGTGTGGGGACAACCACTCTCCATTCCTGCCCAGAAAGTCTGGGGAAGGCAAGGGTTGCTCTCCACAGACAGGCCCTCCTTTGGCGGCCCTTTCACTCTACGCTTCACTGCCCTCTCTGCCGAGTCCCACCTGCTTCCATAGTTCCCCACTGCCACCCAGGTCTGTCTTCCACTCTCCCCACTCATTTCACCTTGGTCAGCTTTAAGAAATGCCACCCAGGTGGGATCTTGCCCTCTCTGAAGGGAGCGCTCTCCCAGAACCCAGGTCAGGAGTCTAGTGCCCGGAGGACTGAGAAGGACTGAGGTACCCTCCCCTGTCCCCTCCCTGTGGGCAGCAGCTTTTCAGAGCCAGAGAGCAGGAGTGGAGGGAGGACAGTGACGTCTAGTGTGGTGAACACAGTCCCTCCAGGACCCAGGCTCTGGGGCCCAGTGAAATAAACAGTGGAAGGAGTGGTAGAAAGGAAACCCCGCTCTTTGGGGCCAGCGCCAAGAAGAGGATAGCAACATTTCCACGGTTTTGAGATGGGAGTATCCCGGCTGACACCTGGCCGGGGCCTCAGACCCACTGAATTCATTAGCTGGTTGGAAGCCAGCGCTGCTGTACACCAAACGGGGCCGCCCTCTCAGTAGAGAGAGGCCCCAGGGGGGCCAGGCAGCTGAGGAAGGAAAGCCCCAATTTCCTTCCCCACAGCCTCCGAACCTCCCTGGCTGCACAGCTAAGGCCCTCTCACTTGAGGTGAGGCCTAACACGGGTCCCACATCACAGTTGCCACATAACAGTCAGGAGATCTGTTGAAAGGCTGGATGGAAAATCTCGAGTGTGCGTGATGGAAGAGGAGGTGTTCCCTTAGGAACTCAGGGGCAGTCCTGGAAGAGAGGACTCTGCACTCTGCCCCGGTGGGATTCTCCAGGAACTGCAGACCCCCTCCCGCTCATCTGTCTCTTTATGTACAGGGAAGGGGGGCGGGGGTGGGGGGGTGTCTCCAGCCCCATCGAGGTCTGTCCCGCGAACCCTCCCCTCCCCTCAGTACAGCCTCAGTCACCATCATGACTCTCTGCTACACGCAGGGAGCACAGTCCGGCGAAGGGCAGGAGGGAGGACGGCAGGCCTGTCGGGGGCCGTTGGTCACAGTGAGGTCTCCACGCAGGAGCCGTGGCGGTGCAGCGGCCGGTGGCTGTGGCCCAGACACCCCTCCTGCCGGTGCACGATGAGGACCGGGAAGTAGAGGGCATCGTGGTAGGGCGGCGGCGGCCCGCCTTCCTCCTCGTCTTCGTCCTCATCGTCCCCCATGCTGGCCTGGCTCGACAGCCGCGTCTGCTCCGTGGGACAGCTCGCCTCATTGACGCTCCCGCTCCTGCTGCGCCACAGGCAGCTGCGCCGCGAGCCGTAGAGGCGACCGAGCGAGAAGCGGCTGCCCCCGCAGCCTGGCCCTCCGCCGGGCCCCGGGCCCGCCCGCGGGCTGGCGCAGATACTCAGGGCGCTGCGTGAGAAGATGGACGAGCTGCTGACCGCGCGCTGGCAGTGCTCGCAGCTGCGCCGGTAAGGGGCCACGCCCGCCGCGCCAGGGCCGCCCACCCCGCCGTAGCGGCAAGCGGGCGCGTAGCCGCCCGCCGCGCCCCCCGCGCCGCGCGCCGCCAACCCAGCCAAATCCATGAGCACCGCCTCGGAGTAGCTGGGCACCAGCTGCTGGTTGGAGCGGATGTGCCACTCGAGTTCCGTACTGTCCACCGTGTTGACCCGCGGCAGGCGGTGGGGGAGCTGGGGCAGCAGTTCGTCGCTGGGGCTCAGGCCGCCGGCACTGCTGGCGGAGCCCGGGCCCTCCAGCCCGAAGAGCTTCTCCACGTGGTAGTGCGCGTAGGCCGTGCGATACTCCGCCAGCACGCGCAGCGGCCACGACAGCGTCAGCAGCGCCGCAGCCCAGAAGGCCGAGGAACAGGCGTACCAAGGAGGCCGGGCCGGGTCCGGGAAGGCCACCATGAACTCGCGGAAGTCCACGTTCTTGAGGTGCATGCCCTCGCGCGCCTCCATGTAGTCGTCCAGGCCCTCGTTCTCGGCGAAGAAGCGCGCGCGCTGGCACAGGTACGCGTTCTCGGCCTCCACGCTGGCAAAGCTGAAGCACTTGGTGAAGCGCAGCCGCGTGGCTGGCGCGCCCTCCAGCCCCACCAGCGCCTTGGAAACGTCGCGGACCCCGCAACGCGCGTAGTCGAATTCGGCCTCCGCCACGTGCGTATTAACACGCTCATGGTAGACCTGCGGGGCCGGGGAAGGCGGTGAGAGTCGCTTCTGTCTGCTCACCCTCCTCAGCCCCATCGCTGCCCTCGTTGCCACGCCAAACCCTAAGCCCATCCTGGTTTTGACCCCGGTTGGAGCGGGTAGGATCATCTCATCTGGTTCATAGAGAAACTGAGGCCCTCAGCTTCATCAGTGAGTTCGAGATGAGGGCAGGACTCGACCTCATCCCTACCAGTGTGCGTTCTACTTTTAATTAAACTCTGCTTCCTCTGCGAGTCAGGCCCTGGCCATGAACTGCTCAGCTGGCGTGCCTGGCCTTTTGCCATTGCTGCCATTGTCCTACAGGGCCCCCTCATCACCACAAACAGCCTGCCCATCTTTCTTTTTACAAATATATTTTCAAATAGGCCCTGGGGGAGGAGCTCCGGGTTGAAGGCCTTTGTCTCTGGTTTCTGTTTCCACCTTAGCCATCACCCAGCCTCCCTTCCCGGTTCTCACAGGCTCGGGTTTCTTCTACCCATCCCAGTACTGAGATGGATGGCATACTCATCTGAGAATATCTCCTCCTCCTCCAAGGCTCTAATATGTCTAATCCCGGAGGGACCAGGCAAGTGCTGATTGACCATTCCCCCCACCACCACTGTCCTTGGGACTTAACGTGCCTACCTCCACCTTTTTTGCCAGCTGACCCCCACTTCTGGGAGCCTTGGACTTGGGATCCTAGGTTTGAGTCTACCACTACCATGTAGAAGCTGCAGACCTTAGGTCAGTCCCTGAGCTTAGGTCTCCTTACCTGTGAAAGAGGAGTTGGTAGCAGCCACCTCACTGAACAGGTGAGAGCATGCAGTGAGACAGTGCATGTGAAGCCGTCTCTGACCATTAAGCACTAAACCATATAAACCCTGGAGCCAGACTGCCTGGGTTTAACTCCCAGCTCCCCCACATACTAGCTGTTTGACTTGGGGCAATTACTTAACCTCTCCAAGCCTCAGTTTCCTCATCTGTAAAACAGGGATAATAGTTCCCTATCTCACTGGGTTGTTATGAGGGTTAAATAAATGATTTTTGTAAAGTACTTAGAATAGAGCCTCGCTCCTCGTGTTTGCTGTTATTATTATGGTAGTTGTTACTACCCTCCTGTTGCAGTGCCCACAAGAGCTCACTGGTCCCTGTGCTCCTACCCCTGGGGGCAGGGTCAGGCAGGGTCTCAGCACCCCCTTCCCTCCCCATCTGGACTGCCCTGTATTCCCCTCCAGCCCCTCACCTGGGTGGTGGTGTAGGCGTCTCCATTGCGGTATCGGGTAACCTGGCGGGTGCGGCGGACATAGTGGTAGCTGATGGCCTTCCACCATATGCAGGGCGTGGCCTGCTGCATTCGGCCCACACGCTCCCGAACACTGCTCACATCAACACGGTGCTGCAGCTCATGGCGGGCTTGGCAGTGCCAACACTCCACCAGGTAGACGGCGTACAGCATGAGCAGGAAGGCCAGGGGGATGTAGACATAGCCATTGGAGCAGGGGCTGTCATGGTACATGAGGCTGTTGCCCTGGTAGGCGCTGCTGAAGGTGAGGCGGGTCACTGTGGTGACGTGGCACCAGGCCACGGCCCCCAGGCAGCCGTACATGAGCAGGGAGAGCAGCAGGCACTTCCAGTGGGATTCACGGCAGAGGGACTTGGTGAAAGAGGGCTGGATGGGACGCTGCTGCTCAGAGGGGCAGGGAAAGGGGCCGAGATGAGAGGAAAGTGAGACAGAGTGGCAGGACCCAGCAAAGAGAGAGCAGCAGAGGCCAGCACCAAAGATGACAGAGACAGGAATGTGGAGAGAAGGGTGCCAAAGATCAGAGATAAACACCGAAGTGACCCAGAGTAAGCCACAGGAAAAGGAAACAGAATGCCAGCACAAGGAAGTGCAAAGAGAAAGACACCCCAAGAAGCAGAAAGGAATCCAAGCCAGAGATGGAGGAAAGAGGCCCAGGTAGCAGAGAAGACACAGATGTATAGGATGGCACACAGAGAAACAGAGTCCAAAGACACAAAGATGGCAATGAAACAGGAGAAGGTGGATGGGGAAGACAGGGGAGGACAGACAGGCATCAGCAAAGGCAGGTCCCCAGCCCGGACCCCTTCCAGGTGTTCCACTGACATCACCTTCCCGCTTAATAAATGGCGCCCTCACTTCTTCCAGATTCTTTTCAGTCCTACGTGCTGGAGGAACTACCCTCTTTGGCCCATACAACTCTGTGTCCCTCACAGACAATTAGCCTCATACCTCCTTTGGAGGGGTCCCCCAGGAAATCCCAGGCCCTGTCTCCCCGCATTGTGAACCCCAGGCCTCCTGTGAGTCTCCCCTCCTGCACCCTAACATCCTTCCCCTGTTCTAAGAGGGGAGGGAGGGGGCTAAGCAGAAGGCAGTCCCAGAGGAAATACTTAGGGGGGCAGAGGCATGTGGAGGTGAGAGGGGATGTGGGATGGGGGTTGGGGGATAGGAAGGAAGAGGTTTGCAGCCCAGCCACTTGTCATGAAAAAACAATTTTTGGTGCTCTCCCAGGGCCTGTTAAAGCACTTGATGCGTTCTGTCCCACGGTCACCCCAGTGACTTGTTTACATGTCTGGCTCTACCACTAGACTGGGTGCTCCTAAGGGCTGCCTGCCATGGTGCTGGCACCCAGTAGCCACTTAATAGTTGGGTATCAAGTTGGATTTCTGGCAGTGCCTGGGCCTTCTCACTCCTCTTCCCTGCTGTCTAGCTTTAGGAACCCTGAGCATACCCCCTACTTATTCCTTCAATTCCCACCGCCTGACCTGGAGCGAGCTAGCCAGGGGAAGGGAGAAAGGGGTATAAAGTATAAAGGAAGGGAGTATCAAGCAGTGGGTCCTGGACCTGGTGTGAAATCAAGGGGAAAATCTGGAAGTGCAGACAGATAGGTGGGCTAGGAAATAGCACACAGCATAAACAAACCAGATTGGGGCACATGAGCCTTTCAGGGAGCCTTGTCCTTGGGGGTGGGGTATATATTTGTATAACTACCTGGGTGTGCACTTGTGCCAATGAGAGCACATCTGAAAGCGGCCCTACCTGCAGGCCAGTCTGCCTGTGTGCTTCTGCCCTAGTGCAGTGTGCATGTGTGTGCATGGGAGATGGGGGTGTTCCTGGTACCTTCCTCAGTCTCTTTGTCTCAAGGTTCAGAGGACTGAAGAGTAAGGCCTCCTAACTAGGGATATGCTTAGTACCAACACTCTGAAGGATTCCTGGGCTCAGGGCCCTCGGGGGTGCTGCATGGACATTGTGGGGGAGAGAGGTACACCACCACACACATACACTCCCAGTGACAGGGATGCCTCACCTCTGTACACATTTGACCTTCTTAGGACCCCAGCTCGGGTAACACCACCATTTGCACCTGGTATTCTCCTGACTCTGTAGCCCCTACAAATCGCCCTTTCTGGCCTTCAAGATAGCATCCCCTCCACCAGATACGATCCCTCTCACCAGCCCTACCCGCATCCGCCCAGGGTCCGCGAGGCTCCGCCCCTAGGCCCCTCCCCTTGTCCGGGACCCCCGAGCCCCGCCCCCGGCGCGGCCCCTTCCCCGCCACCGTGGACAGCTCCGGCCGCTGTGTTGGGGCAGCAGCGCGAGACTGCGGCTGCAGCGGCCGGCTCGGGGTGCGGGGCGCCGGCCGCGTTGCGGCGGAACCGGCGGGGGCCGTGCGAGGCGGGGGATGGGAGAACCAGACTGCGGCCGCGCCCGGGGAAGGGGCGCCTCCGGCTCTCACCTCCTCTCGGGCGGAGCCCTCGTCCGCCGCCGCCGTGAGCTCCTCCGGGACCCCGGGGCCGCCACCGCCGCCGCCGCCGCCGGCGCTCTCTCCCGCGGCCGAGCCAGGGGGGGACATGGCGTAGAGGTGGCGCGTCGAGCTCAAGGCCTCCCGGGGGGCTGCCGGGGGCCGGGGGCATCCTGCGCGGGCCCTGGGGAAGGGATGGGAGGGGGCGGGGCCCTCACTGCTCCCCACCCCCCGCCGGGGGGAGGGGATCTGGAAAGGGCACCGGGGCTAAGGGTGTAGGGGCTCGGGGTGGGGAGGCGGGCCGGGGGGCCGGGCCGGGGGGGCCGGGGCCGGGGGCGGGTGTCACCTTGAGGCCCTCGCGGCGCCGCTCCGCCTCCCGCCCGCTCCCGCCGCCGCCTTTTGTCTGAGCGGAGCTGAAGCCAGCGCGCCCCCCCTTCCTCCCAGAGCAGGAGCCCCGCCCCCAGCCCCCCAAACTCCGCCTTCCCCAAGCCTACCTAATAACCACCCCCAAAGAAGAGAAGCAACAGGGGCTCCCCGCACCCCTTCCCCACTCCCAGCTCTGCTAACCACGCGGAGCGCGCGCGGCTGCGCGCGCACACATATACACACACTCACACTCACACCACACCACCATCCTTGGAAGATCTATGCTGCAACTCCTTTCCTCCTATTATCCGTGGAGGGGGCGCCAGCGGTTCAACCTACATACCTCCTCCCCATCTTTGGTTCCCTCAAATTCCGGGGGCCAAAGGTGGGAAGAGGAAATTGAGTCTTGGAACCCCAGGAAGATCCTTATTCCCAGTGGAGTGGTAAAGAGTTAAGGCAGGAGCCAGTCTTCAGAGGCCAGACCCAACTGAACCGGGATGGAATAGGGTGAAAGGGAAAGGATTGAACCTAGATGTGAGAAAGGACTAACAGAGGGCAGAGGGGAGGACGCTGGAACCAGCCTCCATGGAACCGTCTTCCTTTCCTAGAAGAACAGCCTCAGAGAAGCAAAGAAGTGTGTACATTGCCCTAGGCTGGAGATAAGGAAACCTGAGTTCTAAATTCTTAATCCTTGTTCTTCCATTTAACAAATTGTGTAATCTTGGGTAAATACCTTCCCCTCTCTGAGCTTGTTTCCTCATCTGTGCAGTGAGGAAGTTGACTGGACATCTCTAAGGCTCTGACCTTCTGTGGATATAGGAGGCAATGTCACAAACCATAGGCCAGGCTGAGTGACTACCCCTTCATGCCATCCACCTGAACTGTGTTTCCTTGCCACCCCTAGGACAAGCAGAAAGGAAACTGGCATTCA
Source organism: Aselliscus stoliczkanus (assembly GCA_033961575.1). Taxonomy (NCBI): domain Eukaryota; kingdom Metazoa; phylum Chordata; class Mammalia; order Chiroptera; family Hipposideridae; genus Aselliscus; species Aselliscus stoliczkanus. The sequence continues at coordinate 62,624,336 of CM066733.1, read as the reverse complement.
TTCATTCATTCCTGGATGCATCCATTCAATAAATAGGTGTTGGGTAACTATTCTGTACCCTGTTCAGAAATGAAACACACACTATCCTACCCTCACGGAGCACAAAGTCTAAATGGGGAGGAGGGACATGGAAACCAATCATTATGACAGAATAAGATAAAGGCTATGCATGATCAATCTGTGTGTGCACAGTCACTGTAGAATCCTCCTGTGTGTCATGTGCTACATTGGAGTCTTTGACATATAGTAACTGTTGCCCCATTTACCCTTAAGGAGCAGAGGTAGAGGGAGAGTAAGTGACTTACTCAAGGTCACCTGCTCGTTATCACAGAGGTACTCCTAGAATCCAGATCTTTCCCATTCAAAAGTCCACGGAGGGGCCGGCGAGTGGCGCGGTGGTTAAGCGCTGGCTTGGGAAGCCAGCGGCCCCGGTTCGGGTCCCATATACGAGGGCCAGTGACACTGCCCTCAAAAAAAAGAAAAAAAAGTCCACAGAGATGTTTGGGAGTAGAAAGTTAGCGTGAAGTAAATAAAGCCTGCATATCTCATCTTTGGAGATGGAGGACAAGCACACTGATCTGCTGGGGTTGTCCTGTCGTCATCTGGGGCAGAAGGGCCACTACCTCCACCACCACCATCGCCCCACACACACACACACACACACACACACCACTCCTGGTCCTGCCTCCATTTTCCTACTGTTTCCTTACCAGGCGAGGTGAAGGTGACTGTCTGCCTATTGCTTCAGAACAATCCAGCCTGCATGTTCCTCCCCTGGTCAGTGAGTCCATCCTCCCGGCCCAAACAGAAGAAGGGTATACTCCTGAAGAGGCAAAAGTTCTTCACTCCCATGGCAGAGGAGGAATTTCACTTGGTGACTCATTCCAGAATCTCCCACCCATGCTTTTGCGGAAGTCCTGCTTCACAGCTATCTCCAACCCTTCTACTGGTTTTACCCACTTCTACCTAGTTCAGTCCTCACTGCAGACAGAGAGCAGTTTCCTAACCCAGATAGGCTCCTCACTCTCCCCATTTAGTTGTTATAATCTTCCTCTTGTCCCCCACCCTCACTGCCTTCCCTTCCTCACTTCAAGGGCCTTTGGAATTGAAATATGCATAAATAGTCCAACTCCTTTTGGCCAACCCAGGAGCTCCCAAGAGATAAAAGACTATTCCTCACCCCTTCTCCATTCATGTATATTGTCCTTCCAGGGAAAAGAGGGGTGAAGAGATGGGGCTTGGAAGGACCCAGCTGACCAGCTGGTCACCATGGCAACCGGACCTCTTTCCAGACAATGAGCCTGCCTGGGAGTGGGGACGCAACTAAGGAAACTAGAAAACACAAGCAGAGCTAGAAGAAAATCAGAGGGGCCCAGCCTCGGAGAAGACTGGGGCTGAGGAAGTGAAATCAGGGTTCTGACTATGCTATGGCCTGAGTCAAAGTCCCCAGGTCATCTTTCCAGATGACAATGCATGGCCCCTCTCCCCATTCCTGAAGTTTCCCCAGATGGGCTTCCTGTCAGAGCGCAAACCAGGTGCTGGAAGCACTGGGCAACTCAGTGCTGACCTCATGTGGCCAAAAGGAGTTGCCACACATCTCATGGCTCACAGCAGGACTCCGGCTGGATGGGGGAGGTTTTACCTTAAATTCAGCCTCTGTATGAATGGGATGGTCACTGCAAGCTCCTGAGTTCTTGTGTCCTTGCAGAGGGCTCAAGTGCTCCAAGCCCTTAGAACCTTCATGAAAGAAAAGTTTCACTGAAAAAAAATCTTTAAGTTTTGGATTAGAGACAGGAAAACCCAGCTCTGCAATTTCTGACTGTTTTGACCTTAGGCAAATCAATTCACCTCTCTGAGCCTCAGCTTCCCAACTTTAAAATGGGGCTGATAGTGTCAGATTTTTTGGTCTGGGTCTGGAGTTTATGACTGTATTTTTGCTCTAGCCTTTGAGGTAGAGAGAGGAACATGTCAGGGGAGGAAGTTGAGAACATCTGAAATCACACTGACCCCAAGGGAAGGAGATGCCTCAATTTCCTTTGGATTTCCCCTCATGGTTTCTCACTGCCTCATGCTCAGCACTCGCTCCCCACTCTGATTCTCCATGGGAATGGAGAGCAGTAGGTCATCTCCTCCTGTCTGCACTCCCCATCTCTTCTCTCTTTACTAACCCTCTCCTTCCAGAGACTAGGTACTTCTCTTCTCCCCAGCCCTCTTCCCTTCCCATTTCCAGCTCAAATGGAAACTTCCCTGTCCTTCACCCCCACTGGATAGTTGGCCCCAGTGTGTGCCCCCACAGCACCCTGTTCTCGCTCCTGTCTTAGCACAATTACTCTGTGTTGTAATGACCAGGGTGCTTTTTTGAAGACTGGGACCATGAGACATTTTTTGGTGGTGGTGGGGTTGGTAGTTGGTGGATATAACTGTTACTGTGATACTCGATTTTGCTTCCAGCAGAGAGAACAATGGAGGAGATGCTCCATACATGTTTGTCAAATGGTTGAACAGGTGAATAAAGTGAGACTGCATGGGGGAGGGCAGAAGGGAAGCTGGTTAGTAGCTGTCTCCACTCACCCCAGCATTCTCCCTCCAGTACCAGAGATGGAAAAGGATGCTCCCTTGGGGGTGATCTTCTAAAGGCTGGCCCATGGTTGATGGCATTTTGGGTAGAGGGTAAATCATGGGGCACTGGTTTGGGGCTCATCATGTGGATGGGGTTTGCCTATTGCTTCCCTGGGCCCAGGGAAAACAGGGACAGGGAAGGATGAAAGATGCGTTGGCATTGGGGTTGAGGCTGGGGTGGGCACCTCAGCAGTGTGGCCCAGCATATCTGGCTCCCCCTTTCCTGGCCACACCATGAGGAACTTAAACTTCCCTGACCACTGGCGGTAACCAGATGCTGTAACACTGAGGCCAGTGTTTCTTCCCTGTGAGGAATGACCACTCTGCTTCTTTTAGACAACAAAAAACATGACCACCCTGCTTTTTTTAGACAACAGTCTGCCTGAGAACAATCTACTTTTGAAAAACACATCCTCGTGCCCAATTCTATGTGATTTGGGAAGTTGACACAGGAAACCCTCTATCCAGGACCCAAAGGGGAACCTCTCCTTTAAAGACAATGCGTGTCCCCTTTCGCTACCCAAACTCCTGGACACTGGTAGATGAGAAAGCAAGAGAAATTGAGAGAAATGAGTAGGAAATAGCAATGCTTCCCCAGCTTCCACCACCCCTGTGTCCTAGACGTCTCGTTTGTACAATTAATAAATACTTCTTTTAAAACAAACGAATGAATAATGAAAAAGGAATCAATGAAGAAATGGAGGAAGTGAAGGAAGGAAAGAATGAATGCATGGAATTAATGGAATGAAGAAGGAGGAGAAAAAAAATGAATGAGTAAAGGAATGAATGAATGAATGAACGGATGGATGGATGTATGAATGAATGATGAATGGGTGAATTAACGCACGAGTGAGTCAGGACCGGGTAACCCCGGCCTCCCAGCCAGCGCAGAGGGAGGGGTAAGGGGGATTCCGACGGGCGGGGCCACCGCCCGGAAGAGCCTCCCGGGGGCGGGGCCTGGGGGCGGGGCGAGCGCGCGCGTCAGATTGGGCAGCCGGGCTGCCCGCAGTTGCCTCTGCTGTGGACGCCCCCAGCGCTCCGGGCCAAGCCGGCACTTCTCTCCGATCCCTCGGGCCCCCGCAGCCCCGGAAAGAGGCCACTTCGAGCTGGGCGCCCGTTCCGCAGGCAGCCCTGCAACCCGGAAAGGCGGTGCGGCGGAGCCCAAAGCCGGATCCTGCTCGGACCTGGCCCCCGGGGGCCGGAGCAGCAGGCATGTCGGAGCCGCGGAAGGGACCGGACGAGTCGGATGAGACCCAGTATGACTCGGGCATCGAGTCTCTCCGTTCTCTACGCTCCCTACCCGAAGCCACCCCCGCCCCAGCCTCCCGGCCCTCTGACGGCGGAGGCCCCCAGCCCTGGACCCATCCTCCGGGAACCGCCAAGGAGCCACGGGAGAAGGAAGACACAGATGGGGAGAGGGCTGACTCCACCTACGGCTCCTCGTCGCTCACCGAGTCCCTGACCTTTCTGGGGGACCTCGAGACCGAAAACCCATCCTCAGGCTCGCCGCTTCCCCCAGGGGGGGCACTGAGCCCTCAGCAGCTGGAAGCACTCACTTACATCTCGGAGGACGGAGACACGTGAGTATGGGGGCTAGGCTGAGACAGCACCCCTTCTTCCCGATGCTAACTCGGCGCCTCCCCAGGAGCTGCAACAGGCCAGGGACCCCCTTCAAAAGGATCCCTCAAAGCACCTGCCCTGGAAGGGGCAGTCCCGACTCTCTCTTCCAAACTCCAAACTTAACTTTCAACCCACGTTGGAACTCTAGCCAGGCCCAGATCAGAGGACCTGGCATTATCTCTCTGCCTTCTCTTTAGGAGGTGGGCAGAGCTGTCATGGGCCTTTACCAAGCATCTGGAGCCCCAGCTAGTATCTTGGAAACCTACCAATAACCCACCACTAGGAAGAGAAAATTCCCCTGGCCGGTCCAGTTTTTTTCTTGCTGGGGGAGAGGGCATCCTTGCTTGCACAACATCTGGGATTCCCGGCACCTGACCTCAAGAATGCCTTGTCTCAAGGAACAAGAGATGCCAGTTACAGGTTGCCAGTGAGGGCCAGGAGGCGACGGTTAAGGGTACCTCCAGGATGCAGAGCTGAGGCTGGCCCTGAGGAGGAGGGGGTGAGCCAGGCTGGGGCACTCTTGCACCAGCAGACAGGCGGCTGGCTGCCTCAGCGTACTTCCTCCTCTGCTGAGAAAGGGGAAGTGAGGGCTGGAGTCAGCCTTACCTACACCTTCCATCTCCTGGGCCCCCCTAAGTCCTTCCTTACTATCCTGGCTGACCCCCTTACTTCACCATTCCTCCCCCAAGCCCAGGTGGAGCTTGGTGGGGACTGGGCTAGGGGGCAGTTGAAGTAAGAGGAAGTCAGGAGGGAGAGGCTGACCAGTTGGGGATTTGTCCCTCAGGAAGAAGAGGCAATGTTAGGAGAGGAGGTGGCTGGGATATGGGGATGAGAAAGAGTGGAGGGGGCTGGGGTCCCAGATAAGGGATGCTGAACAAGGGGAACAGGCGTGTAGAGTTGGTAGGGGGTTCCTGTCCTGACCTGCTTTTGTGGAGAAGCCAGGGTCTCAGTCCTGGCTGGCCTTTGGGACCCAGAGGCCTCAGGACCCAGTGGGTGGAAGAGGAATAACCCCAGGCTTTTTGTATTCTGTGTTCAGATCAGCAGCCCTCAAGCCCAGGATCAAGATTTGGGGTGCTCCCTGAGGAATACCTATGACTGACCTTTGACCCAGGGAGTGGGGACTTCTGGCACTGCCCTCCTTTGTTAGCCCCTCTCTCAGCCCAGGCTTTACCTCTAATTAAGGACAGGTGTTGTGTCTAGATTGGGCAGGGGGAAGTGTCAAGATTCCCCAGGGGGGTTCCTGGAGGGGAGGGAGCACTTTCTTCCCTCGGAAGTGTCTGAGCTGTGGGGCAATGGAAGTGGGAAGAGGAAGTGGGAGGAGGGGAGACTGAGGGAGAGAGGGAGGTGGCTGCAGGAATGTGACCCAGAGAGCAGGTCCTGGCGGAGGGGATTTCCAGAGCTGTTCCTCCCGCTGCTGACACTCTCTCCTGGGCCTCTCCCCTGCCTGCCGCCAAGTCTGCTCCCCTCCTGCCTGAGCAGCCCCCTCCCCAGCCCAGACAGGCTTTTTAGCTCAGCTACCCCAACTCATGTATGCCCCAAGGCAGCTGTCCCAGCCTAGACCCTCCAGCTCTGGCTTTCATTTTCCCCATCTGATGTGGGGAAACCCCAGGACTGGAACTTCCCCTCCCAGCTACCCCCCTAGCGCTCGGTTAAGGCTCTTTGTCCAACAACAAACACACATTTTCTGCACTGCACAGACCTCCCCTAGGAGGTACACACAGAGTGGAGGGCTCTGACCAGACCCACACCGTCTGTGCTGTCTGAGAAATGGTCCTCTTGACTCCTCAAGGAGCAGCGGGACAGGATGTTGCACTGTCTCCTTGCTCCTTCCTCATCCAAAAGCTTCTGTTTTCTCTTCCTTGGCATGTGCAACATTGAGTTGTTGGGGGGAGGGGGTGACCCCATTTCTGCCCTCTTTGTCCTCCCCATTGTGGTGGTGGGGAGGTGGGGACCGAGGCCCTGGAAACCACCTCTGCACTACCCTGGCAGCTTTCAGTTTGGCTTTGAGCTTCAGCTGACCTGGTGGGGCCTTGGGGCCAGAAGGGAGTGGGGTGCGGGCAGGCTGGACAGGAAGGACCTTGGCCCGTCAGCATTCTGCCCACACTCTCACTGAGCCAAAGCCCTCCTTGAAAGCCAGAGATGGGAACTTGAGCTCCCACCCCCAGGATTCTGGCTTCCCGTACCAACCCTCACTTCCTGGCCCAAACTCTCACTTCCTGCACCTACGCTATGGGTAACTTCTGAGAGATGTGTTCCTTTTAACCCCAGGACCCCAGCCCACTCTCTTGGGCCTGGGCCCTGACACGAAACCCTGCCCATGCCCTCCAGGCTGGTCCACCTGGCAGTGATTCACGAGGCCCCACCTGTGCTGCTCTGTTGCCTGGCTTTGCTGCCCCAGGAGGTCCTGGACATTCAGAACAACCTTTACCAGGTGGGTGGAGAGGGTGGGCTGTGCCCAGATACTCATATCTGTCCTGAAAGCCATTCCCAGCAGCCACATCATGAGTGTCTTTAAGCTGCTCATTCAGGAAACCATATGCCAGACACTGGGCTAGAAGCTGAGGACACAGACATGAGTAAGACACAGCCTCTGTCCACAAGGTGCTCAAACCTGGGCTAGGGGACTCATATCAATACCTAATCACACCACATGTGACACAGTTGTAACGGAGACCCATACCAGCTGCTGTGGGAATCCAGTGTCTGTGGGGAGCAGCCAGGGAAGGATTAATACACGAAGTGACATCTGCATGGAGCCTTAAAGAGGAGTGTGCCAGGTAGAGACTGTCTGGTGCCTCTGTCTTTTTTCTCCATAGCCCCTCCCTGCCACTTAGCCTCTGGGGATAACAGAGTTCTCCCCTAGGGGATGAGAAGGTAGACCCTGCCCCCACCTGTCCTTTCCCCAAGGTCTAAGGGGCCCTATAAGAAGAGCAGGAGGACGCTTCCCTCATCCTGCCTCCAGAGTTGGGTCCCAAGAACGTGGTGGGGCCTGACAGAGGGAAGGGCTTGGTAGTGTTGCCTTTGAAGACCAGGGCCACAGCCTCTATAAGCTGCCCGCAAGGAAGGTGCTGGCAGTTGGCAATTCCTGTGCCCACCTGAGCATGTTCCCAGGGTTGGGAACATGCTGTAGTGTCCCTGTGACCCTCTGTTTGTGCCTACAGACAGCACTCCATCTGGCTGTACACCTGGACCAGCCAGGTACAGTTCGGGCCCTGGTGCTGAAGGGAGCCAGCCGGGTGCTACAGGACCGGCATGGTGATACAGCTCTACATGTGGCCTGCCAGCGCCAGCACCTGGCCTGTGCCCGCTGCCTGCTAGAGGGGCGGCCAGAGCCAGGCAGAGGACCACCTCACTCCCTGGACCTCCAGCTGCAAAACTGGCAAGGTACAGGCAGCCTCAGGGCTCGTGGGATGAGGAGGGCACAGGAAACAAGGACCCCACTCTCAGGAAGGGGGGCCACAGCTTGTCCATTGATGCACCTCCAGTTTTAAGCATTTAGATACTCAGTACCTCTTTGCTGAATGAATGAATGAATGAATGAATGAATGAATGAATTTGATTGAGAATTACTGAGAACTTACTGTGTGCTAAACAGAGAGCTAAACCTAGCTCTCAAGATACTCAGTTTAATAGAGATCAGATGAACTTATTAATTCATTCAATGAAAATGGATTGAAGGCCTCTATGTGCCAGATACTATTCTAGGAACTGGGCTTGCATCTGTGAACAAAACGGAATGATTGAGATAGACAATAAATATAAGAAGTGAGTTCTCTAGTCGGTTAAAAGGCAGTAAGTGCTATGAGAAAGTAGAGCAGAGTGAGAAGAACTGAAATGTGGGGAATGTGATTATATATGATTAAATAGGGTGGTCAGGGAAAGCTTCATGGAGCAGGGACACTGGAGCAGATCCTTGAGGGAGGTGAAGGATGTGAATCTGAATCTAGTTCTCTACGCAGAGGGGGATCCAGGCCAGAAGGAGATAGCAAAAAGGCTAGGGGAGCACACTAGAGGAAGTGGACCTGGGGAGGGGCTGGGAGCATGAGGATCCAGAGACATCTGAAGATGGTGGCTTTGGGCCGGGCGTGAAAGCAGGGAAGTTAGAGTTAGAGAATGGGGAAGGGGTATGTGGGGGAGGGTAAGTGTATGGGGGTGTCACTCAGCAACCTGACCCCTGAAGCATGCAAGTTTCAATAACATGACTCTGAAAAGGTGGAAACTTTGAGTTCCTTTCCCCTCAGACTTTTGAGGGGTTTTTTGGGTTTGTGTTTTAACAGCCCCGTGATCAGAGGTATTGAGTGGGCAGTGGGTCCCTTGGGGCTGAAGGGTAGGGAGGTCCCTGAAGAGTGGGAAAGAATTGGTAGATGCAGATTAGCAACCCCCATGTTCACCCCATGCCAGGTCTGGCCTGTCTCCACATCGCTACCCTACAGAGGAACCAGCCACTCTTGGAACTGCTGCTTGAAAACGGAGCTGACATTGATACGCAGGTGAGGCAGCCAATCAGGGCGCTGCTCCACCACCTGGTCCAGTCCCAGGTCCCCTCCCAGTGTCAGAAGTGGTGGCACTTACCTTCTTATCCAGGGCCTAGGCCCAGCATGCTTCCTTTTGAGGGCATTGGTTGACATACTTATTTTCCTCCAGGAGGGCACAAGTGGGAAGACAGCACTGCACCTGGCTGTGGAGACCCAGGAGCAGGGTCTGGTGCAGTTCCTGCTCCATGCTGGTGCCCGGGTAGATGCCCGCATGCTCAACGGGTGCACACCCCTGCACCTTGCAATGGGACGAGGCCTCAGCAGCATCTCATCCACTCTGTGCAAAGCAGGTGCCGACTCCCTGCTGCGGAACGTGGAGGATGAGACTCCCCAGGACCTCGCTGAGGAGGTAAAAGGCATATACTCAGCTCTGCTATCCAGGACCTCCCATACCCATAGCAGAGACAGGCGAGGTAATAGCTGAAAGGGCCAAGGTGTTAGGACACAGGCTGCAATCCAAGACTGCTGCTCACCAACTGTGGGACCTTGAGCAAGACTCTGCCCTAGGGCCCAAACTTGGGCTCCTGCCTGCAGCTAAAGTGGATCAGTGAAACAGACCAGGTGTAAGACAGCAGGGTGGTGGGGCCTGTGGGAAATCAGAGCCTCTTCCTGAGGGTCACGCTATTAAGCTTCAGCAGATAGTTGCAGAGGAGGAATATAGGCCCAGGTCTTGGGAAATTTTTAAGAGATGAAACCTAGATTTTATGTATAGTCTCCCATTTTTAAATGTTCAGTGTAAAAAAGTATTCAAAATGTTTGTGAGTACCACTTTCTCCCCCACAAAAAACAAACTCTTGGGCTGGATCGCCTCCTTGGTCCTTCTTATCGGTGGTATTCTGGCATTATCTTGGAGAGTCAAGGTTTGCCTAAGTCCTCAGGGCTCTGCCTAGCCCACAGGGGCCACCATTTGGGAGATTAGTAGGAACACTTGTTCACTGATATCCAACTATTATTTTGTAGGGAGAACATGGCCCAATAGGTCTCCCCAGTTCCCTTTCCCCCACTCCTGCCTTTTCCTCTGGACTCTGATCTTGCTCCTCCCCATTCTCTTTCTCAGCTCTTTAGTATTTTGTTCTTCGATGATCTGAAGATCTCTGGGAAGCCACTATTGTGCTGACTGAAGCCAGGGCAGCATCTGGGGCCCTGGAGGCTTCACCTCTTCCCTTCTGGAAGCTGGAGCCACAGTTGCTGCATACTGGGCCCCAGCATTGTGCCCTTACGGTGTCATGGGGACTGCTGAGGCCAGCACAGTCCTGTGCCGAAAGGAGCGATTGCAAGTGAAAGAGAGCCAGTCTGGAAGGAAGAGCTTCCCAGGCGGACGGAGATTCTTGGAAGACCCCGCCCTCCCCCACCAAAGCCCCAGGTATCCTGGGTGAAGCCTGTTTCCCTCTGGAAGATGGCACGGGCTCTTGTTTCTACCCACATTGGGTCACCCTGAAACTGCCAACCAGTAGGAAAACATGGACTCTCCTGAGTGCGGAGAGAAACTGAAATATGAACAGTCAGGGCCCTGAGGGGCTCCATCTCACTGCTGTGTGAACTCTTAAACACTGTTTAAAGATTTCACACAGAAGGCCCAGAATGGAGCCTTAGGGAAGGGAAAGTTTCAATAACATGACACTAAAACAGTAAAGACTTTTAAAAAGTTTTCTCCCCCTAGAGTTGTTTTACTCGCATTTGTGTCTGTGTGCCTTGGGGATTTTTTGACAGCACTGCCCTGTGACCTTGTGGTAGAGGCCCTGATAGAGGCCGAGACAAGGCAATTGTCACCTGAGCAGGGTAGGAACTTGCTAAGCAGGGGAGGGGGCCTAACAGTCCCCAGGCCTCTCTGTCCAGCACGGACCTTTCTGTGGAAATGCAGAGGTGTGGAGGAAGAGAAAGAGAAATAAGACACAGGCAGGAGGCCTCACCACTGCCCTGCGGTTGCCATCTGGAGGAGCCTGGGGAAAAGGACTAGCCTAGATAGGGTGACAAAAGGGAGCTTTGGCTTTTTATGTTTTTTCTCATAGTCCATGTTTGAGGGCCCTGTTAGGTCAGGTCTATGCTGAGATGAAGAACATGGGGGTGTAAACCAACACAATCTCTGGCTACTTGGAGCATGTAGTCTAGTGAGTGAGACAGCCATTGAAATCATAAATGTGTGTTCACATGTAATATGTAAATGTGTAATTACAAGTTGCAATGGGTGCTGTAAAGGAAAAACTAGAGGGAAGTTTGGACAATGGAGTGGGTGGAAGGCCATACTTTGCGTGGTCAGGGAAGGCCTCTGAGCGTCATCTCAACTCGAACAAAAGGCTGAGTAAGGGATGGGGGAGGGCGTTGGGGGAAGGCCATTGATGAATTAGAGGAACTGAGAACAGGCCAGTGGGGCTCTACATTGGGTGGGTGAGTGGGCGAGGCAGACTGGGGACCAGGTCATGCAGAGCCTGAAAAGTCATGGGGGAGTGGGGGGACAGAACTGATGACCCAGCCAAGAAAGGGAGACACATGTTCCTGTCAGGAAATAGTAACAAGGGGAAAATGCTTGGGACACAGAACCTCAATGTCCCCGTCCCTAAGATGCCAGTGATCACCACTGCCTCTCCGGCTGGTTGTGAAGGCCAACGGCCATGACAAAGCAGGGAGAGGCACAGGGCTGGGGTTTCCCCAACTCCCCTAACCAGGGCAGCAAGCTCCCGGACACGGAGCCACGTGTCCCTCCGGGCCGCGCGGGGGCGCTGTGGCCCAGCGGCGGCCCGTGGCCCAGCCTGGTCGCAGCGGTGGGGTGACGAGGAGGGGAGGTAGGGGCGGCCGTGGGGAGAGAGGGAGGGAGGCGGGAAGATCGCGGCACTTCCGCTAGCCGCTGGCTCGCTGGCTGATTTTGGAGGCGGCAGCGGGAGCGGAGGGAGCGTGCGGCCCGGGGCCCCGCATTCCCCGGCCCCCCTCCGCCCCACGCAGCCCGGACCATGGATGCCAGGTTGGGGGCTAGGGGGCGTCAAGCCCACGTGACCCAGCCCCCGGGCCACGTGACTGCCGCTCCTCAGCCCGGGGGGCCGGGTGGGGTCTCAGCTGCCGGGCGGTGGGCGGGCAGAGCGCTGCCACGAGCCGGTGGGGCCGGCGAGGTTGGGGACGCAGCGTGGGCTTGTGCTTCTTGGGCGACATCGGGAGTGTCAGGCGGAGGAGGTGGGGAACCCCGGCGTTCTCGGCACCTAGCGGGCAGGGTTGGGGGAGGGGGCGCCGCCTCCAGCCGGAGCTGCCGGCGAGCGCTGAAGGGAACAGAGGGAACCTGTGTGGCTGGAGGGGCGGATCTGTCCCCGGGGAGGGAGGGAGCCCTGCCTAGCCGGCGCCGGCCCCCCAAGGAGAGAGAGAGGCTCTTTGTCCGCGCTGGGCTGCAGCTGAGGCGGGGCGGGAAGGCGATTCTGGGCCCTTCTCCAGTGTGGTCCCCTCTGGAGGGTCGAATGGATGAGGAACTGCACCCTAACACTTTGTCTGCTGTCCCCACAGGTGGTGGTGGGCAGTGGTGGTGCTGGCTGCGCTTCCCTCCCTGGGGGCAGGTGGGGAGACCCCCGAAACCCCTCCGGAGTCATGGACTCAGCTATGGTTCTTCCGCTTTCTGGTGAATGCTGCAGGCTATGCCAGCTTTATGGTACCAGGCTACCTGCTGGTGCAGTACTACAGGAGGAAGAACTACCTGGAGACAGGTGTGTGCGGAATTATGCTGGGGCCGCATTAAGAGTGCTGGCCAGCCGTCCAAACAAGGATGTGGCTTGGAAAGGGAGGCAGGATAACAGGCCTGATAGCAGGGTGGGCTGGCTGCTCTGGGGAAGATGAGGCGCTGGGGAGAAGACTGGGGCTTGACCTTGTGTGCCTTCTTCAGGCAGGGGTCTCTGCTTCCCCCTGGTGAAAGCTTGTGTGTTTGGCAATGAGCCCAAGGCCTCCGACGAGGTTCCCCTGGCTCCCCGGACAGAGCCTGCGGAGACCACTCCCACTTGGCAGGCCCTGAAGCTGCTCTTCTGTGCCGTGGGACTACAGGTAGGCAGGCAGGCCCTGCTGCTCTTCCTGGGTCAGCTCCAGTGGGCGGAACTGTGGAACCAAAGCTTTCACCCTGCCAGCCCCAACAGTGTGCTGGCTGGTGTGTTATGTGTGCCCCCTCCTCCCAGAGGCACACTGTGCCACCATCTTTTTAGAGGTGGTTGGAGGAAATGTCTTTTTTCTCCTCTTTTCTCGTACCCTCTTTTCTGTGACCTATACTGTGCTACTATTCCGTATGCCCCCTGCAGTGATGTGTCTCATATATTGTAAACCTAATGGTAAAAGTTTGGGGAAGCCATTCAGCCTTCCCCCACTCTACATGAGAGAGAGAGGTGCTAAGAGGCTGACGTCATAACATTTTGGAGTGGGCACTACTAGTTCCACCTCATATACCATATTGAACTGACAGATGTCCTTAGATCTTCTCTGAGAATTCTTGCCTCCCAGAATTGGTTGGGAATAAATAGGAAAATAGTTGGGATGAAGTCAGCTCTAACATACCCTACTGTGGAGACAGACAGGGTCTGGGAGTCCTAAAGCATTTGTTGTTGTGTTTCACACACACTTGATTTCCTACAAGGTGAATCCAGGCTTGAGAGGGGAGGGGCAACTTCTAGTTACTACAGAGGGACCAAAATACGTATGCTGCCCTTTAAATAATCTCAGTAGTGTTCTGAAGAGGGAGGTTGTTGAGATCTTTTTGCCCACCTTTTCCTTATCTTCTCTGTTTCCACCCTCCCCCACCCAGGTGTCTTACCTGACTTGGGGAGTGCTGCAGGAAAGAGTGATGACCCGCAGCTATGGGGCCACAGCCACATGGGCAGGTGAACGATTCACAGACTCACAGTTCCTGGTGCTAATGAACCGAGTGCTGGCACTGATTGTGGCTGGCCTCTACTGCCTCCTCTGCAAGCAGCCCCGGCATGGGGCACCCATGTACCGGTACTCCTTTGCCAGCCTGTCAAATGTGCTTAGCAGCTGGTGCCAATACGAAGCTCTCAAGTTCGTCAGCTTCCCAACCCAGGTGCTGGCAAAGGCCTCTAAGGTGATCCCTGTCATGCTGATGGGAAAGTTGGTGTCCAGGCGCAGCTATGAACACTGGGAATACCTGACAGCAGGTCTCATCTCCATTGGGGTCAGCATGTTTCTGCTGTCCAGCGGACCGGAGCCCCGCAGCTCCCCAGCCACCACACTCGCAGGCCTGATCCTGTTGGCAGGCTACATTGCCTTTGACAGCTTCACCTCAAACTGGCAGGATGCCCTGTTTGCCTATAAGATGTCATCGGTGCAGATGATGTTTGGGGTGAACTTCTTCTCCTGCCTTTTCACAGTGGGCTCTCTGCTAGAGCAGGGGGCTCTCCTGGAGGGGACCCGTTTTATGGGACGACACAGTGAGTTTGCTGCACATGCCCTGCTGCTGTCAGTCTGCTCTGCATGTGGCCAGCTATTCATCTTCTACACCATTGGACAGTTTGGGGCTGCTGTCTTTACCATCATTATGACCCTCCGCCAGGCCTTTGCCATTCTCCTGTCCTGTCTCCTCTACGGCCACACCATCACTGTGGTAGGGGGGCTGGGGGTGGCCGTGGTCTTTGCTGCCCTCCTGCTTAGAGTCTATGCCCGGGGCAGGCTAAAGCAACGGGGCAAGAAGGCTGTGCCTGTCGAATCCCCCGTGCAGAAGGTTTGAGGGATCTGAGGGGCAAAGTGGAAGGCCCTCTCACCCTATCTTACCATACCCGTTTTCCTCTCCTACTGTAACATCTCAGAGGCTGCTGGCTCAAGGGCAAAATGCAGGTGTTTCCTGTATCACAAACCAGCTCCCCAGTTGGGGGTGGAAGCCCAGGAGGCAGCCTTCCCTTTTGCCTTAAGTTGCCAGTCCTCCAGTAGGCAGGCTTCTTGAGCACCAGGGAAGAAGAGGGCCTCTCCCCTCAAATTCCCTGAAGTTTTGCCCTGTTGGCTCTGCCACCAACACGCCACCTGTGCTTGTCCCCTACCTTGAATATCCAACCCTTTTAGACTTCCAGAGACCTGCATTTCTTACTCTGGTGAGAAAAGCACAAGTATTGTAAGCTCCGAATGCTGCTTTCGTAGGAGTAAGTGGAAGATGGTGCCGTGCTAGAGGAGGGGGATGGGAGAGCCCTGCCCAGCACCACCACCCTATGCTCCTGGACCTCGAGGCTCTGCTCCAATGAGCCAGTTGCAGGTTTTGGTACTTGGGAAATGTTTAACTTTCTGCTCTCATAATTTTATTTTATTAAATTGCTGCAGTGGGCTTGGTCCCGTGTTTTGGTTGACTTGCATTTACCTCATCTTTAGTCAATGTTTTGTAACTTAAACTGCTACAGGGCCCCTAGTGACCTTAGCTTTTGATGTACTACTAGCATATACCATGTAACCTGTACTCAGGATGACTGGCAGGTAAGATTTGGAGAGAAGCTAAGGAAACTTCTAAGGTATTCTTCTATCCACTTTACAAGGGAGAGCAAAACTGTATAAAACTGCATCTTCTTTATTTTGCATACTTTAATTTCAGAACAAAATAAACAAACAAAAAACCCCCACAACACACCATGAACATCCAAACCCAATGTCAAATGTGGGAAGGGAAGGCCCAAGGCTCTTGTATCCCGCCTTAGGCAGAAAGACAGGAGAGGAAAAAAAACCACTAGACATCAGCAGAGGAAACCAGGTGGGCCAAGGCCACACAGGGCTGCTGGGGGAGCCATGGAGACACTATACACAGGGCACAAGGTCTGCAGGTAGAACTCCTACTAATCTACTTCTTCCATGCGAGAGGCATCCTCATCACCTTCAAGGGGAGGGATCTCGTCAGGAACAGCAGCACTGGGTTCTTCTGCTGTCACTTCATCTTCATCAATGCCTGAAAATGGAAAGAATGTCACATAACATTTGACCCAGAGAGCATGAAGTCAAATTGGTCCCCCATGTTGTCCAATGCTTTGCCTTGCCACAATCTGGTAAAGGGGTGCTCACCTAGGCCTAGCTTGATCATGCGGTAGATGCGATTGGAGTGGGTTTGGGGATCTTCAAGTGAGAAGCCAGAGGAGAGCAGCGCAGTTTCAAACAGCAGCACCACGAGGTCCTTGACAGCCTTGTCATTCTTGTCAGCTTCTGCCTTCTGCCGCAGGGTCTCCACAATGGGGTGGTCAGGGTTGATCTCCAAGTGCTTCTTGGCCATCATGTAGCCCATCGTCGAGTTGTCCCGAAGTGCCTGGGCTTTCATGATCCGCTCCATGTTGGCTGTCCAGCCATAGGTGCTTGTCACAATGCAGCAGGGTGAAGACACAAGCCTATTGGAGATTGTCACCTGTGGACAGCAAAAACCTTAGGTTTGTATTGAACCACATTATTGTATTGAACCCACTTTAAGGCAAAAATAATGGTCTTTTAAGTTCTGTTCTCAGAAGAAATTCAGCAGCAATGCCAAAGTTAATGAAAAAGGCAATCTTAAACCTGCCTGCTGAGAGCAAGAGGTAAGAAGATGGCTCTGAACAATTAAGTTGCTTAAAACCACTGATTGTGTAGCAACACAAGATCCTGAAGGAAACAGCTCTGAAGGCATTTATTATAAAATAGGTCCTAGGAACCAGAATCACTTACCTTCTCAACCTTCTTATCTAAGATTTCTTTCATGAGTTTGCAGAGGTTCTCAAACTTGGCCTTGCTCTCTTCCATTTTCTTCTTCTCCTCTTCATCCTCAGGGAGCTCCAAGCCCTCCTTGGTAACTGAGACCAGGCTCTTCCCATCGAACTCCTTGAGCTGCTGCACGCAGTACTCATCGATAGGCTCCGTCATATACACTACCTCGAAGCCCCGCTTCCGCACTCGCTCCACAAAAGCCGAGTTGGCAACTTGCTCTTTGCTCTCACCTGTAGGGTTATTGAAAGTGACTTAGGTACTAGAATACATCTTACCACCAGTTCCCAGGCATTCCTGAATGTCCCCACCTCTTCCCTACACCTCTGAGGAGAGACTTTGATCAGACCTCGGCAACATACCAGTGATGTAATAGATGGACTTCTGGGTCTCTTTCATGCGAGAGACATATTCCGAAAGAGAAGTCATTTCGTCTCCAGACTGGGAGGTGTGATAGCGCAGCAGCTCAGAAAGGCGTCGTCGATTAGTAGAGTCCTCATGGATTCCAAGCTTTAGGGATGGAAAGGAAAAAACCATCTTACTTGGAAACAATCTCTTATCCTCTTACACAAATGCAAAAAAAAATAAAAACTAAAAAATCCACAGTAATTATTTAAAAAGCCTTCTTACCTTTAGGTTTTTAGAGAATGCCTCATAGAATTTCTTGTAGTTCTCCTTGTCTTCTGCCAGCTCAGAGAAGAGCTCAAGGCACTTCTTAACAATGTTTTTACGAATGACCTTCAAGATTTTGCTCTGCTGGAGCATTTCTCGGGAGATGTTCAAGGGCAGGTCCTCAGAGTCCACCACACCACGGATGAAGTCTGCGATTCAACGGGGGGAGAAGTACAGGTGAAAAAGGTAGTTGGGGGCACCCAGATTCAGCAGGACACTTTTCTCACTGAACCTTGTTGTGCTTGCTATGTTGCAGAAAATTCTTAATTATCTAAGATAAAGACTTTAGTCCCCTTGAGAATGCTGAAAGCCTCACAAGACTTGACCCAACCGTTACAGTCTTGTGACAGTAAGATGATACTCACTGAGATACTCTGGTATCAACTCATCACAGCTGTCCATGATGAACACACGCCGGACGTAGAGTTTGATGTTGTTCTTCTTTTTCTTGTTCTCGAAGAGGTCAAAAGGAGCCCGACGGGGGATGAACAACAGCGCCCTGAATTCCAACTGACCTTCTACAGAGAAATGCTGAAAGAAATTCAAGATAAATCAATAGTGCAGTTCCAGGTAAAGGGTAGTTTTTAGTCCCAACACCAAAGCATCAAACTGGAACAAGGATCTTCCCTAAGCACTAACAATAGAGTACTCTATGGAGCAGCTGTTAAGATTAAGTTCCAATATCCTAAATGACTAGAATGGTATAAGCTGTGTATGATCCTTGAGTCAAGGAGAATAGTCAAGTCAGAACCCAGGATGTGTCAGGCTCCCATGAAGACCAAGTCAAATGACATCCTTCCAAGCGACCACATCACTGGGAAGGATATCATTTCTCCACCCTGTGGAAGTGTCATCAGTAAGTTAACTCATGTGGCTCTATGGCTTTCACTCCCAGCTACCAACCAGTTGGGCAAGTCCCATTTGCCTACTACCAGCAACACCCTTCCACCTGTCTCTCCTAGAGCCACTATGCAAAGCTGCTCACCTTGACTGCCAAATGGTCTTCCCAGTCATTGGTGAGGCTCTTGTAGAACTCTCCATATTCCTCCTGGGTGATGTCATCAGGGTTTCTGGTCCAAATGGGCTTTGTCTTGTTCAGTTCCTCCTGATCGATGTATTTCTCCTTAATCTTCTTGGTTTTCTTTTTCTTATCCTTAGCACTATCATCCTCCTCATCTGAACCCACATCTTCAATTTTGGGCTTCTCATCATCATCTTTATCTTCCTCTTCCTTCTCACCTTTCTCTTCCTCTGCTTCATCATCACTGATTTCTTTCTCTCGTTCCTTCTCCAACTGAAAAAACCAAAGACAATAGTTTCAGAGTACAATACACCAAGGATAGCAAAAAAACAGGAACCAGGCCAGTTCTCCAGAGCAGCAGACATCATGCATTGACGGTTTCCAGCCCATACTCACATAGAGGGTGATAGGATAACCTATGAACTGTGAGTGCTTCTTCACAACTTCTTTGACCCGCCTCTCCTCTAAGTACTCTGTCTGGTCTTCCTTAAGATGGAGGATCACTTTGGTGCCTCGGCCAATGGGCTCACCTACAAAAGTCAATTACAATGTATTAAAAAAAAAGAAAAAGAAAAGAAACTAAACCCAAAACTGCTTTACAGGTAGGATGCTCAAGATGTCTATTTAAGTTTACCCTGAATTCTAACCCAGAAACTTTTACAGTTAAGCTAACTTACCGTGGTCAGCTCGTACAGTGAAGGAACCCCCAGCAGAAGACTCCCAGGCATACTGCTCATCATCATTATGTTTTGTGATCACAACCACTTTCTCTGCCACCAAGTAGGCAGAATAAAACCCAACACCAAATTGTCCAATCATGGAGATATCTGCACCAGCCTGCCAAAATGTTTTAAAAAGTCAAAAGTTTTGAAAAACAAACAAAAAAACCCCACAAACCAAAGAACATGGATAAATATGCATGGTGTGTGCCTAGCTGAAATACCACATACCTGAAGAGCCTCCATAAATGCTTTAGTACCAGACTTGGCAATGGTTCCCAGATTATTTATGAGATCAGCTTTGGTCATGCCAATGCCAGTGTCCACCAGAGTGAGGGTGCGTTCCTGGGGGTTGGGGATGATGTCAATTTTCAGCTCTTTACCGCTGTCCAACTTGGAAGGGTCAGTCAGGCTCTCATAACGTATCTTGTCCAAAGCCTGGAAATACAAATTTCATTTTTACAATTCTGCTTTCTTAAAGCATAATTCTTCATCCAAAGGAAAACTATTTTTTACTCCCCCATAGCCCCAATTCTGATTACTCCTTGGGGTTTAAAAGCCACATACAGTTAGTTACACTATCCCATCTGTCAATAGAGCAAGACAAACGTTACTGGAATGCCAGGTTTATCCCCTTCAATAGCAGACCCTACAAAAATGCCAAACCACCCCTTATCACTTTTCTGAAGTGCTAAAAACAAGAACAGCCACAAAGATACCCCCCCACACACACACAGCACTCACATCAGAAGCATTACTGATCAATTCCCGCAGGAAAATTTCTTTGTTGGAATAGAAGGTATTGATGATAAGAGACATGAGTTGGGCAATTTCTGCCTGGAAGGCGAAAGTTTCCACCTCCTCCTCTCCATGGTGCACTTCCTCTGGCATCTAAATAAGAATGGTTAAGAATTACAAAGGAACACGATGGCCCTGAATTTAAGACGCCTCAAGTTCCCCCCAATCAGTGAACACAGAAAAGAGATTTGGCTCAAACTGTTTTAAGCTGGGTACTATTTAAGATTTCAGGCTGTACTCTTAGCTGCAAACCATTTGGGGGACGGGTATCCAACATGTTCAACAAAAACAAAAAAGCAGGTTTTTTGGAGATTAAACAGTTGTTAAGTAGTCCATGGACCAGCAGCCTCAGCATCACCTGGTGTGCCTTGTTAGGAATGCCAAATACCGGCCCCAAACCACCTATCTCGAGTAAGAAGTCTAGGTAATTCATACCCACGTTTATATTTAGAAATCACTAGCTACAGTTTTATTACTTTTTTTGGTACTAGGTGGGGGGGTTGGGACCCGACATCACTAGTTTTACGTTAAACGGCATTAAAGTGAAACTGCCTCCCTAGTAGGTACCTCCTACCCCCACCGAGCACAGGATTGCTGACTCACGTGGTAGGAAGGGATAAGCCCGAGATCGATGGGATCCCCGCCGGGTGAGTGCGGGGTGGGACTGTTTTAAACAAAGAAGCGATTAAACAAAAGCTCAATCGCGACCCCTCCGCTCACGTGATGCAAGGATAGGACCAAACACAACTAAGATGGTGCCCGTGGTCTACCGGATCGACCCTCGTCACATGCGTCGGCCGGGGCCACGCGAAAACGGGGTGCCACCGCGCAGCCTCCCTGAGCTCCACCATTCAGCCTAAGGGCGGGGCGTCGGGCTCCAGAAGCTTCCAGAACAATCTCGGCTCTCGGAGAAGGGCGGGGGGGGTTTAGAGCCCACGAATATTCCAGAGCCCGCCTCTTCCCCTCCGCCTCCACCGCAACTGCAGGAAACATCTGGAAAGACGGTGGGCCAGGGCGGGTCCAAAGCGTTCATCCCCGCGGACGCCCCGGGGCTGGTGAGACGGGTCTCATTCAGACAGGTGGCAACGCCAGGCCAGCACCGGGCCGTGCTGAGTCACACCCAGCGCGCACGCCCCCCGCCCTGGCGGACCCTCCAGCGCCCCGTAGCCGCGTCCGGAAATGGAGGGGGCCAAGATGGCAGCGTCCCGGGCCGGCGCGGCCACCACGTGCAGCAGCCCACTCCCCCAAGCCCACTGCGCGGCCCGCCTCGGCCAGGGCTCGTCAGGGCGCGGGGGAAACTCCACTGCCGAAACACAGAAGAGAAGACAAGCTACCTTCGAGAACCCCCTCCCACCTACCCCGAAACATTGGTGTTATCCCAAAGGCCACCCAGGACAACAAAATCTGGTCTGCGGAAAGGAAAGGTGGCACGAAAGCACCTCAAGACAGAAAAAAGCTGGAAAGAGGAGATTGCGGCCTTACCTTGAAGGTGAAGAGATGCACGTACTACAGAGCAAAACGGGCAGGGACTGGGGCCGGCTCACACACCGCAAAAGGCGTGCGCGGCGGTAACTCCAGAGAGGGGCTGTGTGGCCCCCAGTCGCTCTATATAAGGCGAAGCACAGCCCAGAGGCCCTCCCACGGATCCCTCCGCCTTAAAGGAAGATGCCTGTCATCGCCGCACCTGCTGTCGCCTGCCCACCGTGACGTCATGGCCTAAATAGGGGAGGAGACAGCGAGTGGGAGCAGTCGGTCTCAGTCTCTGCAGTTAGAGCGCAGGTTTATTGGCTTGTGTAGCCCCATCTCCGCGCTTCCCGGGCAGGACCCCACCAGAACTAGAGATTGGGAATACTTGGATGATCTAGCTGGATCTAGGGTCGAGGGTCCCACCGATTTCCCTTAAAACCTGTAGGGCAGGCCCCTCCACCGGTGACTCCCGGTCTTGAGGGTCACCGAAATCAGGGAGGGTGGAGGTGGCCGATCACTCCGACCTCCGCTCCCAGGCTCGACCTGCCTATTAGAATCTGCCCTACACATGCCTACATCTGGATAAGGGGAAGGGGTGTTCTCCCAGGACGGTACAGAGTCCTAGGCCCAACCTCAGCCAGCCATCCGCCAAATCAGGCCCTCGCGGGGTTGAAAGGTGGTGGGCGGGGAAAAGGACTAGCGTTTCGCAGCGAGGCGTGGCGACCGCCCAGACTGGCGGAGGGACTCTTTGCGGCGGAAGGAGAGGCAGCGGAGGTACTACGATAGTTCCAGCAGTTTCCAGACTCCAATTGGCAGTCCCGCCCCCGCCCTGCCCTCTTCCCTCGAGGCTCCGCCTCGCCCGCTGCGGCCTGGGTGGTGTCTCTGTCGCTGCTGCGGCCCGCGGCAGTTCTGCCAGAGTCTCTCGGGAGAGGGTGGGCTTCTTCAACCCCCTGTACTCTCGGAGACCGCATGCAGAACCCTCTTACTCCACTCGCCAGGCCCAGCTAGCCTGACACTGCGTCGTGGGTGGGATGGAGCGCAAAGGTAATGATTGACTAACTGCTCCTATCTCCCATCAATCACATGGTCTCCTGGTTCTGGGAGCCTCTTGCAGGGAGCCAAGGTAGGTCGCTCCCGGAGGGACTCTCCCTTTGGGAGGGACCCTCCCTTTGGGAGGGACCCAGCCTCTGCAGCGGCCTACGTGTGTGGAATGCAAAGCCGTGCAACCTCTCTACATACTGAGGTGTGATCAAAAGATACGGTGAATGTTTAAATTTAAAAAATTAAACAGTAAAAGACATATTGCTATTGTCTTTACTTCATCCTCCATCATGACAATGCTCCATGTCACACATCACTTCTGGTGTGGCAATTTCTGTCAAATAAACACGTTAAAGTAAGGCCAGCGGAGTGGCGCGGTGGTTAAGCGCTGGCTTGGGAAGCCAGCGGCCCTGGTTCGGTCCCCCATGTGAGGGTCAGTGACACTGCCCTCAAAAAAAACAAACAAAAAACATTAAAGTGTGTCATCCACCTTATTCACTGGATCTGGCACTGTGCGACTTCTGGCTCTTCCCCAAAGTCAAAATGACCATGAAACAAAAACGTTTTGAATGGATTCAGGACATCAAGGCAGCCACAACAGTGAAACTAAAGACAAAAGAGGACTTCCAGATCTGCTCCAGAAAGTGTCAAGAATGATGGGATAAGTGTGTTCCAAGAGAGGGGGATTAATAGCAATGTGTCTTTTAATGTAATATTTTTTGTTTGTTTGTTTGTTTTTTGTTTTGTTTTTGAGGGCAGTGTCACTGGCCCTCATATGCAGGACCGGAATCGGGGCCGCTGGCTTCCAAAGCCAGCACCTAACCACCACGCCACTCGGCCGGCCCCTGTAATAATTTTTTTTTTACTTTAAACATTCACTATAGTTTTTTATCACACCGCGTGAGCACATTGAGCTGTTTCTCAATCTGGTTTTTTTTCTTTTCACTCTCCTCCCTCCTGCAGCTACCTAGACCTGGGGAGGGGAGAGTTTCCAGGGCCCTCCTGAAGGCTGGCAGGGCCTTTTGGAGGCTGCATGAAGACGCTGACTTAGACAGCGCCCACTTCAGATGGCCAGAACCAAGTTGTTCTTCAGCTGTGGGGCCTGATGCCCAGAGAGCTGCAGGTCGCCTTGCCTCACCAGGCTCTGCAACTTTCCATGCCCCTCAGCTAGCCAACTGTCTTTGCCTTTCTAAGGCCTCATCTTGGAAGCCTGCAAGGCTCACATCCTCTCCAGGAAAGAATGGCCACTCCCTGTTCTGTGACCTTGTAGATGTCCATCAACTCCCTTCCTGACCCACTCTGTCTGCCCCTGGAATGCTGGGGAGGTATTCCCCCACCACCATCTAAATTCCTGTCTCACCAGCCTTGGTGCTCAGTTTTCTTTCCTTCCTTCATATTTTCTTTGTTCGTGTGTGGAATTCCAAAGAACAAAGGACCCTTGCTTTCCTTGCCTCACATTCCAGACCTCATCGCCCCTGCCATCAACACCCTAATTTCCTCTCTCCTTACCCATCTACTCCCCATGATCATTGTCTGTGACAAGTCTGTGGCTGGGAGATGTCAATGAATACAGGAAGGGGCATGGTGCTACTTCCAGGAAGATTCCAACTAGGAGCATAGTCCCTTAACACACCCTCGCTCCCTCTGGGCAGAAGGGGCCTAGCTAGTTACAAATCTGTTCCCTAGTTCACAAAGAGCATTCACAACATCTCACAGTCCTGTGAAGAGGTAAAAGTGAGTTGCACATTCTAGGGACTGGGAAGGGAAGGCTTCAGTGACTATACCAGGGTTAGTCAGCTCAGAGCCTTTGCTACACTAACTCCCTTGCTCCCTGCTACAGAAGTGGAGTGGGAATGCTGTCTCTGCTCTCAGGACCCAAGTCCAAAGCAGAACGGGAATCACTCCTGTGGATCAGTGTCAGGAACAGAGACTACCCAGGGGTTTTTCTAATGGGAAAAATCTCAAATCTTGCACCAACACAGAAATTCCACCTTCTCTTCTGAAGCTTTCTAAGATGACTTCTCCCATTCATTGATGCTCAGTAAGGCCCCCACTGTAAGCTTCACCTGGGAATGCAAAGATGCATAAGGACAGAGTCTTCAGAGCAGTCGGGGGTGCAGGAGGCCAAGTGTGAATCATAGCAGTGTGGAAGAAGATCAGAGACTGCTAACTCAGCCTGTGGAAGGACACAGGCTTAGGGCTATGGCTAGCTAGGCCACATGGTACAGGTCGACTCCCAGGAGAGAGAAAAGCAAGGCACAGCCCTGGCAGAGGGACCATAGACCAGGAACCCCTGAGGGAGGCAGGAAGAGCTGAAAGTGACCCTGCAGGCAGGGGTCAGGTCACAGGGGGCCACAAATAGCACACTAAGAAGTTCTGACCTTAACTAAGGGTGAAAGAAGCCACTGGCAGCAATTAAAGATGGCTTAAAACCCCCCAGATCTCCAGAATCCTATTCCCAGCAGCACTTGCAATGGTTGATGTTTCCAAGGTATCCATTATTCCTGACCTGGCCTCAAAGACCCAGCCAAAACTTTTGCCATTGGAGGGCATCCAGATGAAACGAGACAAACGATGGCTGGCAGCTAGCAAGCCTGTTGCTTCTTTTTGTATGGCCTATGGGTAAGAGTGGTTTTTACATTTTTTAATGGTTGAAAAATTTCAAAAGGTAATATATTGGCATGTGAAAAGTATATGAAACTTAAATTTGTGTCCACAGAGTTTTACTGAAACATAGCCATGCTCAAGCTCTTTTTTTTTTTTTTTTAGAGGGCAGTGTCACTGGCCATCATATGTGGGATCCGAACCGGGGCCGCTGGCATCCCAAGCCAGCTCTTAACCACTGCACCACGCAGCCCTCCCTCAAGCTCATTTGTTTACATGTTGTCTTTGGGGCTTTCATGCTGTAATGCCATGGTTGATAGTTCTGACAGAGACCATATAGCTTGCAAAGTCTAAAATATTTACTCTCTTACCTTTTACAGAAAAGATTTGCAGACCTCTGATTTAGCTAAAGCTAGGTGAGGTCTTAGAAGGAACATGGAGACTCAGGCTGGACAGGCCTCCTGCTGCTGCTCAAACTGAGAGGTCTCCTAGTTGGCTAGCACCACTGGCCTTTCAAAGGGATCTAGGAGGCTGCTGAGGGGTGCTCTGACAAGGGGCAATGGATAACAAAGTACCCAGGGGGCATCAGGACGGCAGGCACTTATAAGCATGAGGAGTCGCTCTGAATCCTTAAATCCCAGAACAAGCTAGGTGTCTTCTGTCAGTTCTGGTCCTTCCTAGTTACACAGGGTTTACCTCTCTGAATTCCGCAAGTAATACCCCGAACTGGCGTCCTCACAGCCAATATACTTGATGTTCAGATACTTGTACATTAGACAATTGAGCAGGTCTGCACGACCAGTCTGGACTTCATTCCTTCACCTCATCTTCCATGTTCTTCTGGGACATGAGAAATCTCTTGTACAACTTTCAAAGCTCACTTTATGTGTTAGTACATTATTATTATTATTATTGATGCTATGGCAAATGGGACATTTCCTTCAATTTCTGTTTCCAAGAGTTTGAAAGCAATTGATTTTATTTTTTTAAGGAAGTTTTATTGGGGAACAGTGTGTTTTTCCAGGATCCAAGTCAAGTAGTTGTTTCAATCTAGTTGTGGAGGGTGTTTTTCCAGGACCCAGCAGCACCAAGTCAAGTAGCTGTCTCCAATCCAGTTGTGGAGGATGCAGCCCCTTGGGAATTCGTGGGAATTGAACCGGCAACCTAGGCGCCATCAGCCTGCGCTCTAACAACCTGAGCTAACTGGCCACCCCTGAAAGCAATTGATTTTTGTTTATTGATCCTGTACCTTGGTAAATTACCTTATTAATTCTTAATTTACCCATCGGTTTGGTTTTATATTTTCTAGGTACAGCCCTATCTATCATCTGAGAACAATGACAGTTTGGTTTCTCCCTCTCTAATCCTGTGTCTCTTATTTCTTGTTACACTGCACCAGCTAGGACCTGCAGAACAAATGATGAGTGGAAACAATGATTTTGGGCATCCTATGTCATTTCTGATCAGAAAAAAAATGCTTCTACCGTTCATCATTGAGCATATTTGTTCTTTCTATCCCTAACTTATTTTAATCTGAATAGATATCAAAATTATTTTCTGAATCTATTGAGAATGTCACTTAAAAATTTATTTATATGTTTAATTTATTAATGACTTGCTAATATTAGACTGAAATGATCTATTTCTTTAAAGTTTTGTAGAACTTGCCTATAAAACTGCCAAAGTCTGTTGTTTTCTTTATGAAAATATTTGAACTAAAAACCCAAATATTTTTTTGTTGTTGTTGTTCTTTTTTTTAACTGAGCCATCTTGCCACCTGTTGGCAGCTCAACGGCAACTCAGCTTGGGCTGGCCTCGAACAGCTGTTGCTCAGAGCTCAGCTCGCACTCTTGAGCGAGCTCTTAACCAACAGAGCCACTTGGCCGGCCCTTCAAATTTTTTTTTTTAATAGTATAGGAATATTCAGGTTTTCTACCTCTCCTTGAGGCAATTTTGTTTAATTTTTCTGGATTTTTTTTAAGGCTTTAAATATTGTGACATACTATTTTCTTTGACTATCTTTTTAATCTCTGTTCTATCTAAAGTATGTCTCCTTTTTCATTCCTAAAATTGTTTTTCATGTCTTATCCCTTTTTTGTGACATTTCGCCAGAGATTTATCTATTTTATTTATATTGACCTTCATTTCATTGCTTTCTGCTTCTTTGATTTCTTTATTTTTAAAATTCCTGCTAAATTTTTATTTCATTATTTCTATTTTCTTTGAGTCAGTTCTGTTGTTCTTTTTCTATTTTCTTAACTTTAATACTTAGCACATTAAATTTCAGTCTTTCTCCTTTACCAATATAAGGATTTAAGGCACCAAATTTCTATAGTACTATTTTAGCTATATCCCCACAAGTTTCAATATATATTGTTGTTATTATAATTCAGTTTTAATTCAGTTTCTGATTCTCTTGATGGTATCTTTTTTGATCAATTTGAAAGTGTTTTCTGCTTTTACAGACCCCTGATCTAGCTAAAACTAAGTGAGGTCTTGGAGGAAACAGAGACTCAGCCTGGGCAGAGGCCTCCTGCTGCTTCTCTGACTGGGAATTCTCAATTTTAAATAATATTATCCTATAATTGTGCTGTAGACATACAATGTGGTGTGTATAATACTGGCTTTTTTGTATTTGAGACCTCTTTTGTAACATAGAATGTGGCTAATATTTATAAATGCTCCATGCATGCTTGACAAAAAAATATATATTATCTAGTTGTTGGTCTAAATATGTTAAATCTATTAAGTCAAGTCAGATAATTGTGTTGTTTAAAACAAGCAAACAAACAAACACGTAGAGACTCCACAGGATATAGCTTGGAGAAGGGAGAGGCTGAAGGTGGAGAAATGAGACAGAGGCGAAGAGACATAGTGTACACCTTTTCTGAGATAGAATGATAGAAGGTGGAGGCTGAGGGGAATGGAGGAGAACCGTTCTAGGTTGGAGGAGTCAAGAAGTCTGTTTTAGGAATGTTGTGGGGCACGAGGAGAGGTGACTGGGAGGCAGAAGCTGATGGCTAAAGTCATGGACAAGAACTGAGTCACTCAGGGAAGCTTAGTGAGACTAGAAATTGTGAGCTAAGCTATTCTGGAAGCGTAAATCAAACATCATTGGTAACTTGCTCTATTAATACACATGAGTGTGTCTTAACTCTCCAAGGATGTAGTATCAGTGGCCTAAGGGATGTGACTCAGTCCTGCCGACCTGCCATTGTTCAGCCCAGCCCAAAAATATTTGCCCTCCTCCGGCTATCATGCCCACCAGGCTTCCCTTTTGGTCTTGGGTGTTGTTCAGTGTTCCAGGCCCTCTTTGATGAAGAAAGTAAAATTTAACCCCAAATCGGTTCAGCCCAGAGCAGGTTATAAGCAGGGGAAGGTGCAGGGGTCAGCTAGACCACAAACAACGGTGACATACTTAACTGTTCTGCCTGCCACCTATCTGGCCCCAGGCACAAGTCATTCCTCAGTGTGCAGGTCTCAGCTGACTCTAGGTCAGGGGTTGACAAACTTTTGAGACAGAAGAGCCGCGAGGGGTAAACTGCGGCTGGCACGCCACATGCGGCTCTTTGGATACGCACATCTGGCTCTGAAGTAAAATTGAAAATGAAAATAAAACTATCATAGTTTCATTTATAGAAATTGTAAAGGATATTATTTACATAATGGTGATTTTATATAAAAATATATATATATTTTTTTAGATTTTATTGGGGAATTGGGGGAGGGGAACAGACAAGTTGCTGTCTTTTTGTTCCTCAGTCTAGTTGCAGAGGACGTTGCTTCACTGGCCCATTGTTGGTATCGTCATTGTGCTCTTCCTGGATGAGGCAGATAGGTTGCTGGCCTCTGGATGGCCACTCACTGCAGCTATTGGCAGCTCACGCTGGCTGCCGGCCACTCACTGTAGCCTATGGCAGCCCACTGCAGCAGGGGCTGCAGCCTACACCATTGCCAGGGCTCGCGCAGCCCAGCTCCAGGTGGAGCTGTTGTTAGCTGTAGAGGGCAGTGTCACTGGCCCTCATATGTGGGATCTAAACCGGGGCCGCTGGCATCCCAAAACCAGCTCTTAACCAATGTGCCACTCGGCCAGGCCCCAAATAATTTTTAAATTGTCGTGAGGGACAGGATTGGCTCTTCCAGGGGTCGGCAAACTTTTGAGATGGAATGTACCCAAAGAGTAGCATGTGGCTGGTGAGCTGCAGTTTGCCGACCCCTATTCTAGGTCATTCATTGGACCCAGTGCCTGCCTAGTCCACCTGCACCCAGACTGGTAATGCTACTGGGGGGAACTGAGGTTAAATGTCAGAAAGGACTTTGCTGGTTTCACCTGGGAAAGATGACACCGGAGTTCAATATTCTCAGTTGCTTGGGATCCCTGGGGGTGTGAAAAGAGATGAATCTTTGGAATGTTTTGGAGACAGGTGAAGAAGGGGGACCATCCCTGCATTATGGTGCCATGCGGTCACATGAGACCCTGTATCTTTTCATCTGGGAACTCTCTCCTATGGGGGGGGAGAGAGAGAGAGAGAGAGAGAGAGAGAGAGAGAGAGAGAGAGAGAGAGAGAGAGGAAGGGAGGGAGAGAAGGCTAAAGACATTTATCTGGTGCTTTGAAATTTACAAAATAGTTTCCATCTTTAACCTTTTCAGCCTCGGTTTTCTGGAGTAAAATGGGTATAGCAATAGTTAGCATTTCATAGGGTAATTGGGATATCGTAGGAAATAATACATATATGATTAAGACGGTGGGCAGTGACAGGAATAGTTGTTATCCAATATTATCTCACTGGCGTTTCACAACTGGGAAAGGTAGGCAGGGCAAGTGTTACTGGCCGGGCTTTAGAGATTAGTGACTCCGAGATGGAAAGTGCCTGCTCAAGGTGACTCAGAATTAAAGGACAGTGGAGTCCACCTGATGATACCCAGTCTGGCCAGGAGTCAGATGCGGAGGGCTCCATGGCTTGGGGCTGAGCTCCCGCTAGGGGGCGCACGGGACGGGTGACGTCATCTTCCTCCCCTCCCCCTTGCCGAGGGGCGAGGCTGAGCAGGATCACGGGCTCCAGTCGTTCCTGCCCCCCCCCATCCGGCTCCGCCTTGGCCCTGCAGTTGTCAGCCCTCCTGCGCGTCGGGCCCCCTCCCCCCTTAAGGGGTGGTTGCACTGGGAATGGCTGCGGTGGGGGAAATGAGGCTT
Organism: Aselliscus stoliczkanus; assembly: GCA_033961575.1. Taxonomy (NCBI): domain Eukaryota; kingdom Metazoa; phylum Chordata; class Mammalia; order Chiroptera; family Hipposideridae; genus Aselliscus; species Aselliscus stoliczkanus. The sequence continues at coordinate 62,594,380 of CM066733.1, read as the reverse complement.
GATTCTCGAAGCTTCCCGCGGCGGCGCGGGGGAGGCGGACGGCTGGAGGTGTGGGGCAGAGGAACGGCGCGTGGGGAGGAGCAGCGCGCCGCTTAGGTGGGGTGCGGGGAGCACACCGTGCTGAGGCTCATCCTAAACTCGGCGCCACGTGTCTCTCTAGGGTCCTCACCTCCTAGGTCTAGGCTCTCCTGCAGACACCCTTAATTTCCTTAGCCAAGTCCATACATACATGTCACCCCGTTTTAAGAACAAAGAGCTGGGTCACATAGGATGAGTAATTTGTCCAGGGTCCCACAGCTGGTACCCAAGATGGAATCCTTGGCTCTGAATCTGAACCATCCTACAACCCCATAGAAAGGTCTGGGAGAAGGCAGCTTTCATAGGCAGAGGCCCCCACTTCATGGGGTCCTGCTGACTCATCTAGCACTAGCCCTGCAGTCTGGGGCCAGAATGCCAACTGGCTTATTGACAGGGAGCACCTGGACTGCTAAGGCTTTTTTAGCAGGTTCTCTCACCAGGGATCCATGTAGAAAGCCAGGTCATGTGGAGACAGAGCCCAGCTAGGAAATAGGCCATTGATGGATTGGGTGGGTGGGTCTGCCCATCTGAGGTGCTCATGTCCACACTCAGTGCCAACTTGCCCCAGGAACCAGACAGGCCTTGCTGCCAGCCTGGCCTCCCTGTCTAATCTGCTGGCTGGCTGACCTTCCTCAGACTGCCACTCTTCCTGTGTGTCAAGACTTGGGTTTCAGGCAGGGCCTGCTGGCCAGAGAGCAGGGCTTTTTAAAAATGACTGCATTTCTGGGGCCGGCCGAGTGGAGCAGTGGTTAAGAGCTGGCTTGGGAAGCCAGCGGCCCTGGTTCGGGTCCCACATGTGAGGGCCAGTGACACTGCCCTCAAAAAATAAATAAAATGACTGCATTTCTCTGCTCACCCACTTTGAATTGCCATCACAGTTTAACATTTTGAGAATAATTTATGTTCCCAATAATCAGGTTTTTCCTGTCAAGCCAGCCGCCCCACACACACACACACACACATTATACTGCCCTCACCGTCTTTCCATGTTTGCCTCAAATAATTGATGGACATATTCATCGGTTATACCTGATGGTTCACTTCCCTTTTTAAGGAAGACTGCTGATTTTGCTGGGGCTCTTAGCTTTTCCAAAATTTAAAGCCCCAACAATTTACCACATCAGATTAAACTAGAGGGAATTTCTGTGTTGCAGTAGCAGCCACCCCAGGGTGGAGAGCAGCTGAATATACAGACTGATGGCTTTGGGCAGAAATGTCACATGGAAGGAAGTTGATGACCAGCATAAGTCATGGCAGATTCAGGGATACCTGGCAGATTCTCATGCTCAGACCTCCCCACTTTACACGAAACAAAAGTTCTAGGTGGAAAGTGGTGAGGCTCAATAGAGGCCTGCCTTCCACAGCTGGTGTTGCCTGCAGAGCGCCCACTTGTGGTCTGGACCCGTCACTGCAGTTAGGCAGGCAGATCTGGATGCTGCTTTTTCTAACCCCTATTCCTCCCCCGTTTTCGGGTGAAAAGACTGTGTGTGGTCAGGAGAATGGAAATGAGTGAGACTGCAAACTTTTGTCATTTGCATTAGAAAACGTTCTGCCTTTCTGGGAGGAGTCTAAGACAATACTTTGGGGAAAACAGTAATTTTCAACATCAGCATAAATACAGAAAGAAGTGACTAAATGGTTTTCCCTCCTTCAAATCATTGCTGGGCTTGGGGATCCTACTTAACACCTATCTCTATCCCATGGGCACAGGCAGCAAAATGAGTGCTACCACACCCCTCCAGTCTGGCATGTGAAGACTGTATGGGAGGAACCAGCAGATACAAAGAGCAAACACGTTGAGTACCCCTGGGAGCCAGGTACTGCATTTGCAGCTTAGAGTCAACCTATGAATAGAATGTAGACTCTAACCTGAAAAACACAAGACTGGTAGCTGGAATAGGAGAAGTGCATGATAAAGGATATGTTGCAAAATTATAAAAGTTCTGAAGTGCAGAGGGAGAAGCAATTGCATAATCTGGCTATTGACGTTGCTGGTGGTAGAAGATTTGGAAATGCTAGGCATGTTCCAGGGAGGGAGACCAGCATATGACTAAATTTGGTTTCAGACTATCCTGTGGCTGTGTGTGGGATGGGTTGAAGGAGACCTGGGCAGGAGTCCTGAGAGGCCAGGCAGGAAGCAGTGATGGGACCTGGGGAAGAAACACAAGGTGTCTGAAGGGCTGATGGTACTGAGGAAGGAGCCCAGTAGGACTTTCAGGTTTAGGTATAATAGGGAAGTCTGGAAGGACTGAGAAAGAAGAACACAGGTTTATCTCAGCCTGACTCACTGCCAAGGGGCACTGCAAAGACTCAGGGAACCCTACTTTTGAACCTCATAGGAACTACCTTGTTTTCACCAACCTCAGATATGTACTCTGGTTTGATATGGAGTCCATGAACTCATTCCCCATATAATGATACACTAATTATCCTTGAATGAGGCCTAAAGCCTTCAATTAAATTAGACCAGGGGTCGGGGCAAACTTTTGAGACTGAAGAGCCGCGACTGGTCAGCAATCTGGCTCTGAAGCAAAATTGAAAATGAAAATAAAACTATCATAGTTTCATTTATAAAATTTTTACAGGGTATTATTCACATAATGGTGATTATGTAAAAATATACTTATGGCTCTCAAATAATTTTTAAATTGTTGTGAGGGACAGGATTGGCTCTTCCAGGGGTCGGCAAACTTTTGAGATGGAACGTACCCAAAGAGCCACATGTGGCTTGTGAGCTGCAGTTTGCTGACCCCTGAATTAGACTAAGAAACGAAGCCCTGACAGAGTGCCAACTCTGTAACAACCTTCTGGTCAGGGACCAGTGAGCAGTGTGGGCTGTGTGAATACCTCCTGCCCTTCTGGGAACTGAGACATGTGCTGAGGGCCAGAGCCAGTGAGGTGTGTGTGGTGGTGGTGGTGGTGGTGTTTCCACAATGGCCAGAGCTCTGGTCCCATTTTCTGACAGGAAGAGTCATTTTTGAGAAGGGCGACCCAGTGGTATGGCCCCCACCACTGAGACATTCTCATGTTCCCACACCATCCCACCTCTCCCTGGGCCAGAGTTTGAGAAGGGGAGAGCCCAGCATCAATGCAAGGACGCATAGGCCCCTTGTTCCCCCAGAAGTCTGAGCTTTGGTGTCGGGGCAGAGTGCCAGGTAGGAGAGAACCATCAGGCGCAGCAGCTTCTTCTTGCCGGGAGGTGTGGGAGTACAGCCAGGAGCTGGGTTGGGGGAGGCTGGTAGGGGGAGAGCTGGCCAGTTTTGCAGAGCTCATTTCTGGGGCTGGGGCTGAGGGGTGAGGACAGAGTGGAGAGGGTGACAGTGAAGACAAAAGAAAGATGGGGTGCTGTCTCCATCCCCAGTCCTATGGAAGAAAGAATGAAGCAGCCCCAAAATGGCCAACAGTCTGGGTGTTATGGCTGCAGGCCTGTCCCTCTTCTGTGGCCCCAGCAGGGGGCACTACAGCCCCTCTGAGGCTAAGAGGACTAACTCCCACCCCACCCCCAAACTTTTGCCCAGGCCTAGTATTGGCCAGGACCCAGCTGGGTCATGCTCATCCCCCACCCCCAGACTCAGGCTGCCATTCCTCTACTGTCTTCTGGGCGTGAATCCGTGGCTGGAGGACACAAAGAGTCATGAAGAAAAAAAAAAAAAAAGAAAAGAAAATAAAAAAAAACACGTTTATTTACTCAGACAGCCTCTGAAGGTGCCTTGTTTCTGTGGAGTATAAAAAAGGCAGTAAAATGGCAACTGTGCAGAGTGCATGATGTGTAGGAACAAGTCAGGGGGAGCAGGGGAAGGACAGGGAGAAGTTAGGGGAAAAGGCACAGGGTGGGTAGTGGGATGGGGTGGGGTGCGGAAACATCAGACTGGACCTTGTAACAGACAGTCCTGGCCCCTAGCCAGGCAGACAAACATACAGACACACAAACACACAAACACTGAGCCTAGGAACCTCTGCTGTCCTGCTCAGTCAAGGATCAGTAAGAACCAAGTGTGGGGTATGACTGTCCCCTCCCTCGACTCTGATCCTCAGGCTCACAATGTCCCCACTGTCCACTCAGAGGCTTCGTCCTCAGGGCCTGGCCACCCGGACCCAGCACAGGTCGTGAGAAAGCAGAAGTCGGCTAAAATAGAAAACCTCCAGCTCAGCCCTGCCCATCCCTGAAGAAGGGGCAGGAGCAGGAGGCCAGTGCAGTCCTCTATCGATCCATGGTCACACAATCGCCCGGAACAGGAAGGAGAAGACAGCCCCCAGCGCCAGGCCCAGAGACAGAAAGAAGGCCATGATGGCTCCAGCTGTCTCTGCCTCAGCAGGCTTCACTTTCCTAAGGGAGGGAGGAAAAGGCCGCCTTAGGATGGATCCTACTCCAGCTCCCACCCAGAGCATCACGGGTGGGGAGACTTGCCTGAGCGCCTCTTTAGGCTGGCCAACCCATCCTACTTTCCCAGCCCCAAATCTGTCTTTTCCCTCCTGGGGGAACGTCCTGGGTGCTGTCTTCCACCTTACTTGTGAGCCCCCTCCCACATACCCATCTAATTAAGCCTGGGCATCCCATCTCTCACTCCTCACCTGGATCCTTTCAGCCTAGGTGCCCCTCCCCAGCTGGCAGTCTCCTCTCTCAGCCTGGAAACCTTAAGCTCCAGTATCAGCGAGTCTCCTTTTGCCCTCTCTCCCTCTATTGCATGTTCTCCACTGGAGCTCTAGACCCTGCCCGATGCCACCAAGTTCTCTACTCACTTGGGCCCAAAGCACATGCAGAGACTGGCAAGGTAACCATTGGAGAAGGCGAAGGCAGCCACGAAGATGAAGAACCAGGCGTCATGCTCAAAGACCACAGCCAGGTATCGGCGGGGCTGGACGTTGCACAGCAGCAACAGGGGCACGAACACTAGCCGGGCCAGCACCAGGCTTGGTAGCCAGCGGCTGTCCTTCCCAGGCTGTGGGGACCAGGCAGGGCCTCAGCCTTGGCTGGCCCCCAGGGCTCTATTTGGAGCCCCTCAGGATCTGAATTGAAACCTCAAAGCCTGGGGGCTGGCCAAGTGGCGCGTTGGTTAAGAGTTGGCTTGGGAGTGCCAGCTCTGAGCATCAGGGTAGCCGGTTCGGATCCCACATGGGGGCCAGTGGCGCAGCGCCCTCTACAGCTAAGATGGTGAACAACAGCTCGACCTGGAGCTGGGCTGCTGTGAGTCGCTGGCGATAGCATAGGCTGCAATAGGGCTGCAGTGGGCTGCCATGAGGTACCGTGAGCGGCCGGCAGCTGTGAGCGACTGATCTGCCTCACCCCTGAAGAGCGAAGTGATCACAATACCAACATGGGCCAGTGATGCGGCATCCTCCACAACTAGACTAAAGAATCAAAGGACAGCAACTTGTTTGTTCCCCTCCCCCAATTCCCCAATAAAATCTTAAAAAAATAAAATAAAATAAAATAAAATAAAAAGAAATCTCAAAGCCTACTTACCCTTAGGGATACTGATTGGGAGGGGGCAGAGTGGAACCCTCTGGAATGCTATAAATGTTCTCCATCTAGACCTGGGTGATTACTCAGGGAGTGTGTGTTTGTGTGTGTGTTCATTAAGCTGTACACTTAAGACTTATATACCTTATTATACATTGATTATGCTTTGGGGTTTTTAAAAAAGGATAGTCCCCTTGCCACCATACTTTCTTGGTACCCTTTCTGAGTCTCAAGGTGGGCTCTTCTATCTCACAGGGACCTGCTACTGTCTTCCACTTACCCACATAGTTATGGCTGTGAGGCTCCGGCCCAGCCAGTCAAAGACATTGAAAGTCAAGAAACAGGACACAGGAATGAAGTAGTCACCTGGGAGAGGAAGACTACATTAGGGGATAGTTATTAGGTCCACAGGCAGATTTAGCAAACTTGACCTTCACTGGGGCTCAGTCTCCCCAGCTGCAAAGTGGAGAACATGCTTTTAGCCCAAAGTAGGGCAAATGAACAAGGAAAGTCCCAGGGTCCCCTCTCCCCCAACTCCAGTCCCTGTCTGATCCCATCCTGGGAACCCATGGTGTCCTCACCCCAGGAGCTGGTGCCTGCAATGCTGGACTTGACCTCTGCAGTCACAGCGGGAAACACCCCAATGGTGACCGTGAAGATGAAGCAGACAGAGAGAGCCGGAACTAAGATCTGGAGGAAAGGGACCCAGGTCCATGTCACCATGGTGTCTGTGCATTAAAGAACCAAGAATCCCCACCCTGACATAGACACAGACACACACGCACACACATACAAATGCGCGCACACACACGAATCCAGGAGAGTGGCCAGTCTCAGGTCAGAAAGGGATGGACTGGACAGTGCTGGGTGGAAGTGGACAATGAGGAGAGAAAGAGGGTGAGAGATAGAGGGCAAGACACCCATGCGCCACGCACATTTTTGAGGATGGCTCTGATTGAGTGGCTTTGATTGGTGGGCTGAGAGTTGGGAACTGAAACTCCAGACTCCTCTTTGCCTGCTCTTGGCTCCTCTCCTGGGGGGGAGGGGGACAGGTTGTGGAAGGATCTTCAAGTTATAAGAAAGACAGAGCAACAAGAAATGACGCAAACGTTTCCCAAAAGGGCTGGGGTTAGATGGGGGTGGACACAGTACACAGCCACACCCTAACACCTAGCCCAGACCGCCTCCAAATCCCCATAGTAACAGTCCCTGGGTCCTGACCTCTGCCAGGAGCCTTAGCTCATGGTACATCTAGTCCAAGAATCTGAAATTGCTTCCCACTGCCCTCAGGCGAAGGTCATCCAGGATCTCCCTCCCCTTTATTCCCCCCCCCCATTTCCCTTTGTCTCCCTCCCCCCACCCCTTGTCCCTCTGGCCTCTGGCTCATCTGTCAGCAAACAGTGTACTCGTTCCTACCCTTTGTGCCCAGCTGCCCCCCTGTCAGGGAGGCCATCCTCCACCCTCCAGCTTCCTCAGGATATTCAGACCTTTATTAATGAGGTCCAGCTTGATTTCCGGTTCCCCAGGCCCTTCGAGCTTCAGCTGCTGGTAGTAGCGGTAGAACTCCTATCAAGTGAAGGAGACGGGAGGTGGATTCAGGGGCAGGGTCTCGTGAATCCCTACCTCCCCCAACATTTCAGCCTCAGGACACCCTTGGCCTGGAACCCTGGACCCCCAGACTAAAAACCCCTCCTTTCTCCTTTTGCTCACCAGCCGGGGCAGGCACAGATAACAGATGATGGTCAAAATGATGACCCCACAGGCTGTGATAAAATAGCCGAAGGCGCTGTCTGATAGCGCTGAGCCACCTGGGGTGGAGGGTATCAGTAATGAGACAGGTCCCATCCCCTTCTCCCCGCAAAAAACCAAGGTGACAGGCAGGTAGACAGCAAGACTTACTGGCGATGGCACAGATCATAGCCACTGAAGCGAAGATGCCTGCCAGGCCCTGGCCACTCATGATGGGGGCCGTGTAGGAGGCAGGCAAGAGGCCAGCCAGACCAAACAGGCTGCCCTGCAGGATGGCACCGAACGCTGGGGGAAACAAGGTGGGCTTTAGCAGGTGAGGGGGCAGGTTGGGGCTCATGGGAAAACAGGTCCCAGACACTCCTGCTTTACTCCCAGTCAGTCTTGACACTCAGTGGCCCTTCTCGCCACCCCAGCTATCAGTCCTGGTCCTTGCCTGCCCAGGCCTCTGAACCCTGATTGCTCATGGCATCCACTTCCTCTGGGGCCTGGAATGGGCTCCTGTCTGGCTACCTGTGGTCTGAAGGAAGGGTGGGGGGTATGTGAAAAGGTCTTTGTCCCAGGTCCCCTCCCAGCCCTGCTTACAGTTAATGAGCATGATCTTGATCATGGTGAGGACAAAAAAGGGCAGGGCATCCAGCTGCACCCTCACCAGGATAGCAGTCATCAGGAATACCAGCAGGATGGCCATCAGGCTGCCCAGGATCCGAACAGACTGGGGGATCCTATAGGAGGGGCCAAGGTGGCAGAGTGGCGTAGTTAAAGCAGGGGCTCAGCCCAGGGCGCACAGGGTTGGGCTGGGCCTGGGCGCTCACCTCTGATGCAGAAATGAATTGAGGCAGGTGAAGAGCAGCAGGGGCAACATGGCACACAAGGTCATGACATTGTTGAAGATGGCACTCAGAGTATTCCGTTCTGGAGGGGGTGTGGGGATGGGCGAGGCCTCGATTTCCCTGCTCCGGTTGGCAGGGACCAAGGACGCGTTCTGGGACTGGTCCAGGCGGTTTGTGAAATACTGTGAGGGATGCAGAGAGGACTGTTGGAACCCCTCTCTCTGTGCCCATGAGTACAGATCCAGGCCCTACATGCCCAGTGGATATGCCTCCTGGAGTCCAGTCCTCTCAGTCTCACCTTAGTAGCTGTCATGAAAAAATTCCAGGGGAGCAGGGTCCCCAGACCCAACATGAAGAAGATAAGCCAGACGGCTTTGTACCTGCGGATGGGAGAGGAAAGAGGGGCCAAGTGACCCACCATCCCACCCTCCTTCTCAAATCAAACCCAGGGAAGCCCATCCCTCCCTGACCTTCAGTCTCCAGCTGTCCCAGGGCAAAGGGCATCTCTGTTTTTGTCCATGGTATTCCTGTGTGTGTGTGTGTGTGTGTGTGTGTGTGTGTGTGTGTGTGTGTGTGTTGGGGGGGGGGCGGAGGAATCCTGGGACAGGGAAAAGAGCCCAGCAGAGTCCAGAGGGGTGGGGAGACCAGGGACACAGGACTGAAGGGCATGATTGCAGGATGATGGTTTTTAGCCCCCCGAAGACTCAGGGAGACCTGCAGGATTGGAAACTAGTGTGACCCACACATCCGGAGGTGGTTTTGGAAATCCTGCCTAAGGCTGGGGGTGGCGAGTGAGTAAGAAAGCAAACAGCAAGTATTTTTCACCCCTGCTGCAACGGCTGGAAGTGATTATGCAGTCTGGGCAGGGAACTGTGTGGCTCCCCAACCAGGATTCTGAGGTCAAGAAACTCCCAGATCACTGGGACACAGTAGGACAGGCAGGCGTGGTGCCTTGGGGCAGCTGGGAAGTGAGAGAGCTGTTTTTTTCCGGGTCCAGACAGAACTGGCTTTGTAGATTACACCACCCAGGGTAGGCTAGGAGGTATCTGGCCATTGGATGCCACCTGGGTCCCAGAGTACAAATAAGTGCAGCTCCAGCTTTGGCTAGCGCACAGCCCCAAGCCCTGCACCTCAGGGCCTGTCTGGAATGCGCCAGCTTCTCAGTCACTGCCCCCTCACTGTGGTCTCTAGATATGCCTACCATACCCTCTCCACAGCCAACATCTGCTTTCTTCACAGAGATGGCAGGGAAAAGCCCAAGCAGTGAAGACAGGTCTGGCCAGAGCACAGGGCGTAGCCTCACACTGGGAGGGCCTGGGTGAGTGCCCTGATTAGGCCGGTGTGGACCATTATAACTGCAGCCCCCCAACTCCCTCATATACTGCCCACCCTGAAAAAGAGAGCTAAGGGCTCAAGGGCTCTCTTGATTCAGAGACCCAGGATGAAGGGAGAAAACACCCAGCCAAGGTCACACACAATGGAGGATCAGAGTGGGGCTGGATGAGTGCAACAGGTGATGGAGATGGAAAGAGGTTCAGAGACCGGCTGTGAGTGGTGAGGCTGGGAAGGGGCAGGCAGACAGCCTGGGAGCGAGGGCGACGATGAAGGGAGCCAACCTAGGGCCTGTACTTACTGTCTCCTTCAATTCTGTCCCATCCAAATAAACCTCACCTCTATTTTACAGGTGGGAAACAGTCCCAGAGGGATCAGCCTAAATACCCAAAGTCCCACAGCTAGAATTGGTCTTTGGCACAGGTAGGAAACAGGACGGGCAGGGAGAGGTGATGGGGTCAGGGGCCTGAATTGAAGAGCTCTGGACCTCAGGCATGACATCATCAACTTTGTTGGGTCCTAGGCTCCTTGGAGAGCTTGAATCGAGCTACAGCTTCTTCCTCCAAAACACACGTGCATGATCACAGACGCGAGTCTAACTTGAGGGAGTTCACAGGCTCCAGAGGTGGGGAAGAGAAGGTCAGAGCAAGGACCAGGGCGGGCAGAGGTTGTCTGAGGCGGAAGCAGCCCTGAGGGAGGGGCGAGTTCTGCCAGATGTGCTCGGAATGAAGAGTACTGCCAAACGTCTCCCTCATGGTGGTGGGGGAGCCAGAAGCTGCTGGCTGGCTAGAGAGCAACAGTGGAAACACTGACAGGCCAGGGAGGGCTGGCACCCACCCACGCTGGCCCCCACTACAGACACCCCCGCCAACATCCAGCCAAGGCACACATAGCCTCCAGCCCTGACACAGACTCGACTCACAGCGACAGGGCTGTAGGGCCAGTCAGCAGCAACAACTCCAAATTCCAAAGGACACCGCACCCAGCCCCCGTGGAAACCCATTTCCACTCCCCTGGATCCCCAGCCCAGGTCCCTCAGTACCTGTCCTGTGGCTGGTGACTGGTTGTCATGGTTACAGCGTTCTTGGTTTTGCCTAGCGGACAGCTCACTCCCTCGGAGGCTTGCTGGGGACAGAAGCAGTGTGAGGCCTTGTCTCCACCCTGTCTCCCCACAGGCCTCTTCAGACTCTTGGGGGGTAGGTAGGAAAGGGCAGAGAAGACAGAGCTGGCAAGCTCTCGAGTCCAGCAGGACCTCTTCTGGTCCTGCCTCTCAGGACTTCTCAATATGACCCCCTGGGCAGTCCTGTTGGGTCCCCCTGCCTGCTCAGGCTCTACCTGGCGCCAGGCCTGGCCTGGCTGCTGCCACCGCTATTTTTATCCAGCAGCGAAGCAGTTTGTAAGCTGGGGATCCAGAGGGTGGAGAACAGGGGAGAAGGAGGAGGACTCTGAGAGGGAGGGGAAAGACAGGCAAAGGCAGGGAAGAGGATGAGAGGGGTCAGGGACAGTGACGACAATGGAAGGAGGGACAGGAGGAGGGAAACAGAAAGGAGGTAGAACAGAGAGGAAGAGGGAGAGGGAAAGAGGGGGAGAACAAAATGAGCAGATCTGCAGTAGCAGCAGCTGCAGGGGTGAAGAGTGAGGCCAAGGCACAGAGGCCTGCCCCTCTAGCTCCGCTCTGCAAGTCTGACCTCTCCACCCTCCTGGGAAGCCCCTGGACTCATGGCTAGGGAGGGGCTCTGGAGAACCTCCTGGAGGCACCCCAGACTCCAGCCTCTCTGCCAGTGGCACCTTAACCTTCCTTTCCAGCTACTGCCCAGGATCTTCCTAGTTCCTGGCCAGCTTTCCAGGAAAATACTTTCTGATAGGTGTGGGACACTGCTTTTTCCACAACCTCACCCCCATTCCTGGCCCCGGGTCATCCCATCCCCCCTTGGTTCCTCTCTGACTCACTCCCAAGCCCCTGTACTCTTCCCCTTTCTGAGAGCAAACATGAAGGGAAGATTGAAAAGGGGGGGGTGCCAAGGGAGGGCACAGGCCTAAAAAACTGCATAGTCCCAAAGATCCTAGCCTCCCCACTTGGTGTCCCTGTCCTGCTCCCCCACCTCAGTGTTCTCTTCCTGTTCCCCCGTCGTGTTATTTCTGTAGCTAGGACCTCTTTGGCACCAGCTTTGCCTTTGGATAGCATAGAAAGTCAGGAAGGCGTGCGGGGTGCATCTCCCACGTGCAGGCCTAGCTCTGGAGCCAGGACTGACTTTCCCCCTCGCCCACCTGGGCCAGTACTCACCGGATGCCCACACTTGCCAGCAGAAGGGTGGGAGCACAGGGGGCCTGGGCAGTCCCTGGGAGGTGGTCCTAGCTCCAGCTCAGGTGGCAGACTTTGTCCATGGGATCCTACTGGGTTTAAGGGTTCAGAATGAAGACAGTGGCACAGGGCATATGGGGAGAGAACCCCCCAGACCTTGCTGTGAGAGGAAGTGTCCCCATTCTGAGAAGCTACACTCACTCAATGAGGGAGATAAAAAACACACACACAAACAGCCCAGTAGCTCAGGAGATAAGAGACCCAACAGTCTCAGCAGGGGGCCTGGGGGTGGGTCAACTCACAGGTACAGCCAGTGTCCCAGGTCCCAGCCCAAGGCAAACAGACAAGATCGGTAGGTTTGGTACCCCAGACCCTCAATGGGCTTTTCTGTCTGTCCCAATAAGTTCTCTCAAACGCTCCCTGGGTAAGCTCCACTCTCCAAAAGTCTTCCTGAGCACCCCATCCTACACCTGAGTTGTAAGACAAGGAAGAGAGAAGTAGACCCACATCCTTTCAACAAATATTTACTGAGGACCTCTGCATGCTAGCCAAGCACTGGGGACAGGGTGATGAACAAGTTTTTACATTTTCTAGAGAGATGGGGGCAAGAGCGCTTTACCCTGACAGGTGGAAGGAAAAGGCTCAGGACTTAAGTTTTCTATTAGAAAGCAGGGAGGGGAACCCCCAGCATGTCCTGTGCTTTACCTTACCCCCACCCCGTACAAAAGGCTCCTAGCGGGCCAGCCGAGTGGCACAGTGGTGAAGCGCTGGCTTGGGAAGCCAGTTGCCCCGGTTCAGGTCCCACATATGAGGGCCAGTGACACTGCCCTCAAAAAACAAAACAAAACAAAAGGCTCCTAGCAGTAAAGAACAGGTGCAGTTTCAAACCAGAGCAGAGACTGGGTGGAGAGAATAGGGTATGTCCCTTTCCTTAGTGACATCTGCATCAGGCTCAGAGGAGTATTACTTTCTGTCCTATCCCCCAGCTAACACTCCTGCTCTCTGTTCTCAGGAAACCCACCCCAGTTCTGGGCACAATTCATCTCCAAGGACAGCCTCTGCACTGCCTACATCCTGACTGGCAGCAGGCCAGTCTAGGTGTTTTACTCCTGCCTGCCTTTGCCCAGTAGCAACCAGGGATATGATAACAGCTCAGGGCATCTGGTATCCCTCCAGCCTTGCCTTAGCCAGTCCAGATGGTCCCTGAAAGTAACTACTAACCTGAGCACCTCCCCACACCCAGGCTCCCAACACCTGTCATGCACCCCAGCTTCTAGACACACTCTTGTGGTATCATCAGATGCTTCACTCCCCAGGATCCCATATGGGACCAGCCAGTACTTACAGCTATACTCTCTTCCCTCACAACCACCCAAAAACTAGTTCTCAACTGTCTCCATTGAACAGACAGGGGCAGCTCAAGTTCAGAGAGGTTGACCCATCTAATGAATGAATCAGGTGGAATTCAAATTCAACAGGACAGCTTATTCTAGGCTCCTTGGGGGAGGGGGAGGTATAAAAAGACTGGGAGGTGGGGGTGCTCTACTCCAACTAAGGGGGAAAAATAAGGTAGGGGCCGAGGTCACCTCCAGCCTGACATGAGTGTCAGGTATAAGGCAACTCCCCCCCACACCCCCATTATACACGCATCCTGGCATGGAGAGCTCACACAGGCAGGTGGACAAGTGGGAGGGTCTAAAGGTTACCAGAGGACTGGGCAGAGGGGAGGCCCCAAGAGGGGTGAGGGGCAGTGTGGGACCAGCCCTCACCCACCACTGCTCTCCCCTGGGAAGAAAACATGGGGTGTGTGTGTCCGTGTCCTTTCTCTGAGTGAAGGAAGGGTCCTTTTTGGGGGGGAGTAAATGAAGACGCGACCAGGAGGGGGAGGTCAGGAACTGGCAATAAAAGGCGAAGGTTAGAGACAGCTACAGCTCCTCCACCTCAGTTCGGCGCCCTCAGCCCCATTCTCCTCACCCAGTGCAGTTAGCGGCGCAGCCCCTCCCCTGTACCAAGATTAATCGAGATTAACCATCTACTCGCCCTTTGCGGAGGTCGGCTCAGCGACAGCCAGTTTCTGGCCCAGGAGCCGTGCCATCCCTGCACCGCTCAGGTCCTAGTCCCCGCAGGGTCCCCCCTCGCCCCGACCCTTGCACGCGGCTCTGTAAGCGCCACGTGGGGGCCCTCTACTCGGCGTCCCCTCTCCTGGCCGCGTAGCTACCAGGCCCGGTCTCCCTGCCCTCGTGGCAGGCAGGAAGTGGTGCCTTCCGCCCGGTGGTCCCCGGATCCTCGCCCTCCCCCCGGCCCTGGGCAGCACCTGCTGGGAAGGAGTCCTCCCACGGTGAGATCCGCGCGCGCTCTGGTCGCTTCCCGCGCCAGCCGCAGAGCATTCAAACCCGCCTTCCCCTGGGCCCGCCCCGGGCGAGCCCCCGCCCCCGCCAGTTCCCCAGCCTTCTCCAGCGGCCTCTTGGGCCCCGCCCCGGACTGTCCCTGCCACCCGCACAGCAGCTTGGGACCCAAAGGGGCCCCCTTCCCGAGACCCTGCTCCCTCCCACAGGGCCGCCGGGCCCACACCTTGCGTTATTTCTAGCTAGCACCTCTCTGGGCTGGCTCCCACCAAACCCTACCCCATCAAGGAGCACGCGGCTCGGGAGCGTACAGTCTCACATCGGTACCCCTAGTCTCCTCCTCTGAGCCAGGGCTTCACAAATCCTACAAAGCTTATCACGGGGCTCTGTCAGCGACAAACCTGCTCAGACAGGCCCGCCTGCCCCCATGTGCGCCTGCCCCCATGTGCGTACTCCATCTCAGATGTTCCGCTCTCTCTCCCTAAACCCCCTCCCACACCACTTTCTTCCACACTGCACCTCTTTCCTTTTCAGTGCCCCTTTCTTCCTTTCAGGCCTGTCTGGTCGTCTGCCTTTCACACACACACCCCCCAATACATACACACACACACACACACACACACACACTCTCACGCACACTCATGCATGCATGCATGCATGCATGCATGCGGGCGCACGCCTTGGGATGCCTCCCACATAATCTGCATAATCAGTGACCTGTATGGTGGTTTTTTCCCATCTCTAACACACACAAACCACCTACAACCCTGACTTGGAGGGGAATGTGTGACTCTGCGTGGGGTGATGGGTAGAGGCAGAGCCCTGTAGCCACCCATGGTTCACTCTTTCTAAATCCAGATCTTTGAAAAGACTGAGGCACAGTTGGGGAGGAGAAGAGAAAACGCCCGGGAAGAGAAAAAGACTGGAACAAACAGTCTTACATCCTGAGCGAATCCTATTGTCCTGATACTCAGAGGCAAGGGCAGAAGATTTACCCAGCCCCATATCCTCCACTGGTGGAGGAGGAAGGGAGTGGACATGCTGAGGAGTCGTCAGTCACTGCTTCTTGTACTTCCAAGGGAAAGGGAAGGGATTCCTTCCTTTTTTGTTGGTTAGTAAACTGGGGGGGTGGGGGGGAATCATTGCTCCTACAGCAACCCTCAGTGCTGGAGGATAATCCAAAGGCTGGAGAGGTGCTGAGGAGATAAAAACCCATACCCCCCCCCACACACACACACATACACACACGGAAGATCTGTCCCCTTGGAGAAGCCACAGACACTAATTAACAATTAGGAGTACTAACATAATAGGGATAAGGCCAAGACACACCCTCTCCCCAGAGAACAGGCTGGGTCCTGAAGGGAAGGTAGCTTTTCTACTTAGGATCAGTGGATGCTCCCCAAGCTACTCCAAAAGGGGTATTTCCAGCCTTCCAGGTCCTTGTCCCACAGAGATATGGCACAGCATCATCCCCCAGCCTTACCCAAGCAGAGGGCAGGAAGAGGGGTATTGGTGGTATTTTTCTAGGCACTGCCCCATGGCTTGCGGGTAGCTTCATGTCTGGGTCTATACTCCCCCATTCCCATCCTGTGTTTGTCCAGTCTCTCTCTCTTCCTCTCCTGGCTCTCCTCTCCCCTCTTCCTTGGCTCTTGTTTCTATGCCCAACTTCATTGCCTGGCTCTGGGCCTGTGGGGGTGGCAGGCCTTAGTGGTCAGACAGATCTGCCAGGCATGGCCAGGCTGGTGGCCAGTTGTGTGCAAAGGGAACTGAAGTGGAAAGAAACGGGGGAAGTGGTGAGGGTCCCAGGCCAGGACAGGGTTCCTCTCTCCACCCCTGCTGAGCCTGGCCTGCTCCTTAGATGGCAGCAGCCAGGGCTGTTATTGCTGGAGAAAAGCCCGTCTGGCACTCATCCTGCCTCGGCCCCCAGCCAGCACCCACACCCCTCCAGAGCCACCTCCCTGGGCAGAAATTGTTGCTGGGTGCCAGGGCCCTCTGCTGGGCAGCCTAAAAGCCCCAACTCACTGGGACCTGTGCCTGGAGTTTTTCTAGGCAGGCCCAGGCAGTCCTCCTCACCCTCTGCCCAGTTTTATGTCTCTCTACCTCTCTGGGCTCCCTCAGGTCTCTGGCACAGGAGTGCAGTGAGAAGCACTGATCCAGCTGTACCCCTGCCCCCACTCTACTTGAACTGTGGCTTGCCCCAGACTCCCTCCTCCCCCATCCAGGCCCTAAACTTGCCTCACCACCTCACACACAGTCATATCTTCCGCCAGGGCTGTATCCATTTGTGTTCTCTGGAAGTATGTTGGCTCAGCCCAGCGTTTTGTCACCAGCACACGTCTCATGACTGTGTGTGTTCTCAGTTGTGTTTGTGATTATTTCACCATGGCCTTCTGGCAGGGCTGGGACTAGGACACTAGGACAAGGCCAGTGAGGCACTTGCCTGAGGTGCAAAATTTAAGGGGGCGTCAAAAAAATTCGGGAATTAAGATAAATAATATTTTAATGCAGTATTTTTTTTTTTTTTTGAGGGCAGTGTCACTGGCCCTCATATGTGGGACCGAACCGGGGCCCCGGGCTTCCCAAGCCAGCGCTTAACCACCGCGCCACTTGGCTGGCCCAAATGCAGTATTTTTTTTAAAAAAATCAAAGTTAATGCAAAAAACTCATGGTGAACAAAACATCAACATTTAAAATAAAGCCAGGATCGGCCCTTTTAGGGTCAGCCTCACCTCACTTCCCTGACTTTCCTTGAGCATGGGTACGGGCTGTTTAGTAGGTCTGGGCTTGCCCTTCTAGCCTAATTTCTCAGATCTCTGACCCTTACCCTCTGCTCTGGGAGGGTCTCTGACCTTGCGTGCTCTGTATGTGGTCAGGGCGAAGGGCAGTCATCTAACTGCGGCATTCGACGTCCCAGAAAAGTATCCCTTTTGCCAGAAACTGCAGATTCGGACTCCATTGATATCCTCACCCCAAAGCGGGCCCCACCGGCACCTCTCTCCGCCCCGCCCCCCGCAGCCCCGCCTGCTCCACGCACACCTGCGCAGACCTAGGAGGGGAGTCGGAGTTGGGGAGGAGGGACGGAAATCCTCGGGCCCGCGGGCCCCTTGTGGTCCTCTTGGCCCCCTCACCTCGCTGTTGGGGTGGTAGCTGGAAATCGCTGCGCGGGGCTCTGTCACCAGGCGGGAGAGGGGCTGTAACGGGTGATCCGGCGCTCCGCGGCCGGCTCTGTAACACCCGGCGCTGTTGGAGAGCGGGAAGCGCTTCAGGGAAGCCGGCGACCAGGAAGGCCAGCGGGAAGGAGGCCAGCGGGAAAGGAGCAAGGCCCGAAGCGAGCGGGGTGGGGGTGGGGTGTGTGTGTGCGGGGGGCGGGGGGAGGCGCCGTAACCCCGGAGGGGAACGGAGTTCCCAGAGGCCCTCGCCCTCTTCACTGCCCCCTCCCCCAGGCCTCCTTCCTGAGAGGGGCGAGCACGTGCACTGGCATTTGAGGACTCTTTGGAGGAAGCAGATGGCCGAGCAGGGGGGAGGCAGGGGTCTGGCGGAAAGCCCCGCCGGGCTAGGATGGAGGGGCGCACAGCTCTGGTCTCCGGTCTTGCCCCTGCCTAAGCTTCTGACGGGTGTGGGGACAGGATGAGGGTCCTGAAAGATGACTGTATTCCTCACTATCCCCCTCTGACTCGAAAGCCCAAGACTCACTGCTTGAAGAAGGGAGGGATGACTATTGCAGAGGAACCCTAAGCAAATTATCCGTAGGCTGAATTGCAAATACAAGTAACAATGCTTATTGGACCCCTGAGGGGCCTCCCACTGGGAAGAGGGAAATGAAGCGGTGAATTCCTCAGGTCACCGCTCACGCCATCTCTTTAGGGTCATAATGCCCCCCTGGGGGGCTGCCCACGGGGTCCTAAACCCACAAATCTCCCACCACCACTAGCTGAGAAGAGTCTCCAGACTCGGTCAGGGACGTTTTCTTCCTTACCTTGAGGTGGACAACCAAACTCGCTCTAAGAGAACCTCAGGACTGCTGGGTGGGAGTGTGCCGCACTGACTGAAGTGAGACAAAATAAACAACTTCCAAGAGGTGAGCACTGAAAAGGACAATGCAACAAGAACCCTCGAGTTGCTCCCCACACACTTGCCCGGTGAGATGGTCTTGCCGCCCAGGCTTGACTGCTGGTGACAAGACTTTCAAAGGCATCCGAAGAATTCAAAAGTATTTATTGAGTACCTGCTGCATGCTGGGCTGGAGTGGGGTGGGGGGGACGGGGGACGGGCACAGGACCGAATCTCTGGGGAATCAAGGTCTTAATTCTTTCAAGGTAAATCCCGAGTCTGGAAAACAGTCCGGATTCAAATCTTGCCTCTCCACTAATACTTGTCCCTGAGATAAGTATTGTCCCACACCGGACCTCCTGTCCCCACTTGTCAGGGGTGTGGAGAGAGGAGAGTCAGTTCCTCTGCATGCCGAGGCCCGAGACGATTAGGATGGATCTTGGGAGGAATGCAGGCAGGGAGGGGTAAGGGTCAGTTCCCTGCCGATGCAGGTCATTGTTGCAGTTGTTTCTGCTGGGAGCCCAGGGGCATGTCTGGGTCAAACCCATCTCATGCTCAGTCCTGCACCATAGCTAATGCCTAGTGGGCAGGCTGCTGGTAGTGATGGTGCCAGAACTCTTACTCCAAGAGAAAGCCTTTCATTTCTGCTGCTACCGGGACTCATGGCCTTATTTTTGCGGGGCTAGCCTCTCCCTCCTCTCCGGGTGGGCCACTCTGGAGGCCTCCCCAGCATCTGGCCGGTGTCTCTGGCTGAGGATGAACAACAGACAGCCCAGCAGAGCCTCTCGTATGTCCTGGGAGCCCAGGCGGTGAGCCAGTCGGCGCAGCAGGGGCAAGAGGTGCTGGCGGGCCAGACGGGCGGCAGGCAGCAGCAGGCGGGACAGCAGCATTCGAAGCAGCAGCGGGAGCAGTGGAGCAGGCATGGCTGGGTCAGTGGCTTTGAAGGCAATCCAGAGTCTAGGCTTGCCTTTCCTGCTCCCTCCTCACCTGGCAAAGACATGGGATGGGCAGGATTCCCCCCACCACACACTTTGGTTTACACCCTCATGCTCCCCAGACCTCAATTCACTGGTCACTTTTGCTTCCCTGAAGCCCTTTCTCTTGGCAAGCAAGGTAGCTGTGGCAGGAGGGTTCTCACTGTAAAGCTGGGACTAGGGCCTCCAGGGGCTTCTTCTGTTCCCTGGACCCTCCCCTCCTCTAGTCATCGCCTTCTTTTGCACACCCTCAGTCTCCTGACATTCTCCATTCCTTTTCCCTCAATCCAGCAGGAGTTCTTCCCCAGGCAATTTTAAGTTTTCTTTTGCAGGCCCTTGATCCACCCTGACTTGATACTTCTTACCTTCCCCATTCCCCACCCCCATTCATGGGCAGCAACTCTCACCAGTCGGAACCACTGCTCAGAAGCAATCTCTGGCTGAATTTGCCTGCCTGGACACAGCCGCACAGGACACTCAATACACAGGGCTGCCCCACCCAGCTCAGCCCCACCCAGCATAGCTTGCCAGGGTAGGGGGAGCAAGGAAGAGACAGCTGTCTGTTGGCACCTGGTATATGGAGGGAAAGGGGCAGCTGGGCTGCAAGAAGTGGATGGAACAGATGTAAGAATTCTCCCTGCTGGGTGCAAACCTCTGAGTTGGAACCCAGATTACACTTTCTAATGATGTAACTGTAGGCACACTGATTCTTTAAGACTCCAATCACCTCCTCAGTTACCTCAATAACTGGTAATAGCTGGGAAGAGTAATAAGAATGGAACTGTGGGGCCAGCCAAGTGGCGCGTTGGTTAAAAGCTGGCTTGGGATGCCAGCGGCCCTGGTTCGGATCCCACATATAAGGACCAGTGACACTGCCCTCTACAGCTAAGATGGTGAACAACAGCTCCATCTGGAGCTGGGCTGCTGTGAGTCCCCGGGGATGGCATAGCTGCAGCCCCTGCTGCAGTGGGCTGCCATAGGTTACAGTGAGTGGCCGGCAGCCAGCGTGAGCAACTGGCAGCCAGCGTGAGCTACCAATAGACGCCATGAGCGGCTGTCCAGAGGCCGGCAACCGATCTTCCTCACCTGGGAAGGGCACAATGATGATACCAACATGGGCCAGTGAAGTGATGTCCTCTACAACTAGACTGAAGAACAAAAAGACAGCAACTTGTCTGTTCCCCTTCCCCAGTTCCCCAATGCTGTTCCCCTCCCCCAATTCCCCAATAAAATCTTTAAAAAAAAAAAAAGAATGGGACTGTGTATGAGACCTACTTACCCAAATCTCAGAAGCAGTAAGACTACAGCCCAGGCACGCCAGGTATGCTCACAGTGGCCAAGACAGGGAGAAAAGGACCTGTGCAGGCATTTGGGGTTCCTCTCCTGGGGTAGAACTAGTGAGATCACAGTCCATCTCATAGCTGGGCCCAATTGGACAGAGCTGGGTGGCACTCCCACTCACGGACAGGAAGAGGAATACCCACTTCAGGACCCTCTTCACCTATTTTCCCCCGGGATTAAATGATAGCAAGATATAGAGACAGCCTGGGTTTGTTTTGTTCTTAAATACTTGATTCTCCTACTTCATAAAATGGAAATAATTTCTGCCTTGCTGGACTCACATGAGGTAATGGCTTTGAATGTGTCATGTAAACTTCACACCCTTGGGAATATGATCATTTATCCACCACCTGGCTCCATTATTAGCATCATCACGTCTCCAAAACCATTGAAGACTTTGAAGAAAGAAAACAACCATCAAAAAGGACTGTTCCACTTCTACCTGGATGAAGCGGGGGAGGAAGTAGGAACTGGAGTATAAATTTATAGGCATCGTCTCCTTCGCCTTCCAATTGCTTCCTGAAAAGATATGGCAATATGTTATCTGTTGGCCATGGGCAGGACATGTATTGAGTGCACATGCATTCCAAACCTGTGAGTTCATGATCTCATGCAATCCTCATTACCACTCTGCAAGGGAACGATTTTTATAACCATTGTACAGATGAGGAAATTGAGGTTCAGAGTGGTCAAGCAACTTACCTAAAATCACACAGCAGATTCATGCCCTGATCTCCCCCCAAAACCTGCTCCTTCCTCCCTCAAGCTTTCTCATCTCTGTAAGTGGCAACTGTACCTTTCTAGTTACTCTGGCCTAAATCCTGGAAGTTATCCTTGACTTTTCTCTTCCTATCACAGTTCACTACCCACATTAGTAAATTCAGGTGGCTCTACTTTCAAAATACTCAGAATCTCACCACATCTCACCAACACCACATGACTACCCTCGCTGGAGCTTTCATCACCTCTTGCCTGAATTATTGTAGCAACCTCCCAACTGGTGTTCCTGTTACTCTTTTCCACACAGTGACCAGAATGATCTTTATAAAACATGAATCATATCCCGTCATCTTTTTTTGGGGGAAGGGGTTTGTGTGGGGAGGGGGAACAGTGTGTTTTTCCAGGACTCATCAGCTCCAAGTCAAGTAGTTGTTTCAATCTAGTTGAGGGCGCAGCTCATCAGCCCATGTGGGGATCAAACTGGCAACCTTGGTGTTGTGAACACTGCGCTCTAACCAAATGAGCTAATGAGCCACCCCAATCCTGTCTTCTTTCTGCTCAAACTGTCCACTGACTCCCATTCACTCAAAGTTAACGCCTTGAATTATGACCTACAAGGTCCTGAATGGTATTACCTCTCCTGGCTTCCTGATTCAACTTCTAGTTCTTTTTTTTTTTTTTTTTTTTGAGGTCAGTGTCACTGGCCCTCATATGGGGGACCCGAACCGGGGCCACTGGCTTCCCAAACCAGCGCTTAACCACCACGCCACTCAGCCGGCCCTCAATTTCTAGTTCTTTTCTCTCTATCTCTCTCTCTCTCTCTCTCTCTCTCTCTCTCTCTCTCTCTCTCTCTCTCTCTCTCTCTCTCCTCTTCCCTCCCCAAGCCACACTGGCTTCCTTGCAGCAACTTAACTGTGTCAGACATATCTGCCTCAGGGCCTTTGCACCTACTATTGGTCCTGCCTGCAAGGCTCTTTCTTCTGGTATCCACATGGCTCCATCTCTTACCTCCTTCAAGTCTTTGCCCACATGTTACTCATCCATCCTATTTAAAAGCATACTCCTTCCAGCCCATCTCCGGCTGCCTCCTCTTCATCCCCTCCTCTGCTGTCTCCACAGCAAATCATCGTCTGACATGCTATATATTCTATTTTACTTCCTTATCTTGTTGATTATCTGCCTCCCCTACTAGAATATAAACTCCATGAGTGTAGGGACTTCCGTCTTTTGTCAACTGCTGTGTCCCCAGTGCTTGGCAATAAACATTTGATATAAGAATAAATAGGAGCTGGCTGGGTGGCCCAGTTGGTTAGAGCACAAGCTTTGAGCAACAGGGTCACCGGTTCGATTCCCACATGAGCCAATAAACTGCAGCCAAGCTGAGCTGCCAATGGGCGGCCAGGTGGCACAGCTGGTGAGAGCGTGTACTCTTAACACCAAGGTTGCCAGTTTAACTCCTGCATGGGATGGTGGGCTGCGCCCCCGCCCCCGCAACTAAGATTGAACACAGCACCTTGAGCTGAGCAACTGTAAGCGGCCAGATGGCTCAGTTGGTTGGAGCGCATGCTCTTAACAAGGTTGCCAGTTTGATTCCTGCATGGGATGGTGGGCTGTGTCCCCCACAACTAGATTGAAAATGGTGACTGGACTTGGAGCTGAGCTTGCACCCTCCACAACTAAGATTGAAGGACAACAACTTGACTTGGATCTGATGGGTCCTGGAAAAACACAATGTCCCCTTCCCCAATTCCCCAACACTGTTCCCTTCCTCAATTCCCCAATAAAATCTTTAAAAAAAATAATAATAATAATAATAATAAATAAATAAATGAAGTTTCTGTGGTTGGATCCACACAGAAAGCACAGGCCTGCTTTCTCCAAAGCCTGTGCTCCTGAACCCCAGAATTCCATTGATCTGAACACACTCCTAGGGTACCAGTATGTGTGAGAACCCTGAAGGTCCCATACAGCTGGAGAGAGCTACATGGAAGGGAGGAACTGACCATCCTGAGCCAAAGGGAGGCAAAGTCAGACTCAATGGTTCCTTCTCGGAATCTCCAGAGCATGTAATTTCCAGCAAACCATGGAAGCCCCACCAGGCGCCAGCCCAGATCTGCAGCTTCTGTGACCTTGGGTAACTTATGCCCCACCCATCTCAGCCTAGTTTCCACAGCTGTGAGATTCTTGGACCCCGGGCCTGGGGACAGTGAGGAAAGTATGGGAAACAGGATGTGGTCTCTGAGAACAATGGGGAAACTCCGGAGTAGTTTGGGAAGAGATACAGGGAGGGGTGATGCCTGAGTCCAGGGCCACCAGGGTCTAGTCTAGTTTATTCTCTACCCTCACCCCCTCCTGGGTTTAACTCCCCTCTCCACTTGGGATTAACGCCACCCCAGCCCCCTCAGCCTGCCCCAGACATTTTCTCCCAGACAGAATACAAGGGCTCTGCTAAGGTTATCCTCAACCTTGTCTGGAAAGATAACCATCCTTTTTGGCAACAGAGCTGCTGTGGAGAAGTTCCTGATAAGCCTTGTGTAATGGATTCTGCCCTGACCCGCTACCCTTTATCCTCTGCTGGCCAGGGAGGGGCCCGGCAACTTTGAGGAAATTGGCCAAGCCTCCTGTTTTTAAAAGTCAATTTAAAAAGAATTATCTGAGGGCCAGCTGAGTGGCGCGGTGGTTAAGCGCTGGTTAGGGATGCCAGTGGCCCTGGTTCGGGTCCCACATTTGAGGGCCAGTGACACTGCCCTCAAAAAAAAAAAAAAAAGTATCTGGAACCAACTTGTGAAGTGGAAACCTTTGGACTGCGTTCTTGTGAGACTTGGGAGCCCTGGGCCTCCTACTTCCCCCCTCTCCCCCCCCACCCCCCACCTCTTTCAGCTTGTCTCATCCAAGCATTCAAATTACTCTATAACCTGGCTACCGCCTCTGCTATGACCTGCACAGGGAAGTGAAGAGTGCTTCTGTATTGCTGGCTGAGGTCGGGATTCACGTGTTGGGACCCTGTCTCAGGGCCGCCCTGGCTGCCTGAGTAGACTGTACACTGCACAACCTGCGGTAGGGATGACACCCTCTGGAATTGTGCTGTGGGGTGGTCCTCTTCCCTAAAACGGGAACGGGCATAACACCTACCTCCAACACGATCAAGGGATGGGAGAATATGAGGTCCAGAGCTTGACTCCTTGAATGTCCAACAAACAAGAGTTTCCTTCCTTCCATCGTTTTGGGTTTTTCCCTCTTAGTACACTTGATGGTCAGCCCAAGGGGCTTCTCCACTGAAAGCTTGCCACTGAGAGTGGACGCTGGGGCTCAGTTCATGCTTGAAAAATTGATGGAGCCCCTGGGTGTTGGCTCTGTTATTGTTTCACTGTCCTGTTGTTCCCTCCAGGGGATCAGCATTAGCCTAGAGCACTTCCTGGTTATGGGAGGTTGAGGATAGCGCTGACCTCCATAAAAGGTGTTCTGTAAAGAGGTTACGAAGGCCTCATGGAGGGAAGACAGTGCTGAGAGGCCCAAGTGCCGAGGAGCAGGAACAGAGGCTGGCCAGGTGTAGTAAGTGTCAATGGGGAAGGCTAGCCCAGAGGGATCAGGAGTTCAGCCCTGTCACCTATCACAGCGACAGTAGTCCTGAAATCACCTACCTTAGTGGAGCTGTTGGGAGGCCCTGGGGCCCCAGTGTGGAGACAACTGAAAGAACACTTTAGGAACTCAGCACCCCTGAGGTATGAGATTATGCACACAGGGGGGACCGTCCCTTACCCATGACCACCATACCTCTGCACACCAATGCCAGGCAATGACAGACCCATGACCAGGCAATTGGGCAGCAGGACACACACAAGACATGCTCATATGACACACAGAAAGTGGGTCAGGGAGTTGGATGTTGCCTGAAAGCGTAGAGCTGACAGGTGAGCCTACCCTACCCACAAAAGCAGTTGCTCTACCCAGGGAGAAGGAAGCCCAGAGAGTGGCCTGTATAGAATGCAGTCCATTGTCCCCACTGAAACAACTGTCACTCTCCCAGATCAGCTGGCAGGACTCAAGTTGGGAATGTGAACCCAACCCTTCTGTCAAGGCCTCTCAGGAAGAGTCAGCTGTTGGGGTGAGACAGCTGCTCCCTGGACAGTGGGAGGGAGAGGAATGGGCTAAGGAGCTGGAGCTGGGATAAAGAAAGACATGCCGGGCATATTTGACATGGGGAGGGAGAGTAGCAAAACCCACAGGCCCCAGGAATCAACTTAGCAAAGATTGAGCAAGATCCTCAAGGAAAAAACAAACAACATTTTTATAAAAAAGAAGACTTAGGGGCGGCTGGTTAGCTCAGTTGATTAAAGTGCAGTGATTATAACACCAAGGTTGCTGGTTCGATCCCCACATGGGACACTGAGCTGTGCCCTCCACAGCTAGAATGAAACAGCTACTTGACTTGGAGCTGATGGGTCCTGGAGAAACATACTGAAGACTTAAATGTTGGATGGATCTGTCAAGGTAATGGTCAGGAAAGTTCATATTATACAGGGGTTAGTTGTCTTCCAAATTAATCTGGAAGTTCAATTAGATTCCAATTAAGAACCTAAGAGTTGGGTTTTTTTCTCCTTTCTGGAATTGAGTAAACTGATCATAAAATTTATATGGAAGGAAAAGAAGGCCAAGAATAGTCAAGTCCATCTGAAGAAGAAAAAAAAAGAGGGGATGCAAAAACTGGCCCTACAGATACCAATCTGGTGAATCTGGTCAGATGGGAATGAAAAACAGTGTGACAAGCTGCAAGAATATGGACACAGTGACTAAGGAATAGAATAAAGAGTTTAGAAACAAGCGTAAGAGTATATGGGGCAGAGGTGGAATTTCTGGTTAAAGAAGAAAGGACATACAGGTCAGAAATGAGGCCAGGACAGTTAAGCATCCATGAGGGAAAGATAAGATTTGATCCTCTGACACACCAACAATAAAAATAAATTCCAGGGCCGGCCGAGTGGCACATTGCTTAAGAGCTGGTTTTGGGGTGTCAGTGGCACCGGTTTGGATCCCTCATATGAGGGCCATTGACACTGCCCTCTACAGCTAACAACAGCTCCACCTGGAGCTGGGCTGTGCGAGCCCCTGCGATGGTATAGGCTGCAGCTCCTGCTGCAGTGGGCTGCCATGGGCTACAGTGAGTGGCTGGCAGCCAGCGTGAGCGGCTGGCAGCTAGCGCAAGCTGCCAATAGTCGTGGTGAGCGACATCCAGAGGCTGGCGACCGATCTGCGTCATCCGGGAAGAGCACAATGACGATACCAACATGGGACATGGAAGCAACATCCTCCACAACTAGACTGAGGAACAAAAGGACAGCAATTTGTCTGTTCCCCTCCCCAAATTCCCCAATAAAAAAACTTTTAAAAAACAAAAAAATAAAAAAATTCCAGTGGCGTTAGAGACCTCTGTGTAGAAAGTAAAACTATAAAATATAGGAACCGAATCTTTAGGAATTTGGGATAGTAAAGAATTATTTGTTTTATAAATTTTTACTTCACATTATGGTAATTTTCAAAATTATAGGGAAGTGGAAATAATCCCCATTTATTGATCACCCAGTTTCAATAATAATTAAAAAAACTTTCAATTGACAAAAGACACTACACACAAAACGAAAAGACAATCCCTCACAGACTGGGAGAAGAAATTTGCAACTATATGACTGAAAAAGATTTAGTACCAATCATAAATATTTTTATAATAAATCAGAAACGAAACAAAACAAAACAAAACAAAAAACCAGAAATTGAACACAGGATACGAGTAAGTCATTTCCTGAGAAATAAACATGAGTGGTCTATAAATGTGAACAGTATAAACAATATCTTGAAAGAGCTACCATTTTGCACCCCTAAGCAGTGGAAATTGACAGAGCGCTGGAGGAAGGGTTAACTGGTACAATCATTTGAAAGAGCAATTTTGCAATATCTGGTAAAGCTGGAAACACATATGTCCTTGGAACTCAGTAATTTTACTTCTAAATGTGACTAGAGAAACTCTCACAGATGTGCACAAAGAGACGTGAATGATGTATTTGTGGATACAAACCCATGTAAAACTAGAAGCACAGATGGGAAAGACAGACAGGACTTTAGGAGAATGATTCCCTCTCAGGGAGAAGGGACAGAGGAAATGATTTCCACAGATGACCTTGCCACACCGCCCCCATGGCCATCCAGGGGATCACAGCCTGAGCTGCAGACCCAGCAGGACTGCTGGTGCCCTCCAAACCTCCACTTATCTCTCTCCTCCTGCCCCTTGTGTATCCAAGTGGAGAGCCCACTCAGGCTGTCCTCTTCTCTCCCTTCTCTCACCCCTGTCTCTCTTGGTGAGGGAATTCTGAAAATATGAGGGTAACACCTGCACACCTCATCCTGAGTGGGCAGTGGACCTGGAATGGTGGGTTTGGGGAATACACACCTCTCAAGACCAATGACAGTAAGCCTATATCAATTATGACAAAACAGATGCTATTAAACTTCTCTGTGTTTAATTCAACGGATAAGTATTTATTCTATTTGAATCTAATAATACAAATGTCCAATAACAGAAAATATGCGTATGGTTCTGTCCAAGGAGCTACATTTTGTTTTTGTTGTTGTTGTTGTTGTTTTTGTGTGTTTTTTTTTTTGAGGGCAGCGTCACTGGCCCTCATATGTGGGACCCGAACCGGGGCTGCTGGTTTCCCAAGCCAGCGCTTAACCACCGCGCCACTCGGCCAGCCCAGGAGCTACATTGTGAACATGTCTTCACTCTTGGAATAGATAAATGTTTATCTACACAAAAATCTACCTACAGAATTGCCATTTGAATTCACATCGTGCTGGGGGAGGTCACACAACTCAATTAATCAATTAATTATAGAGGGCAGCTATAAATAATGCATAATTTATCACATTGCCATTTACAAAGTATATGATTCATTATAATTTTCCCCTGAGTGTTCTCGTCTCTAGACAGATAAATTTAACAGTCAGAAGAGGGTGGTAGGAAGACAGCTGAGGTAAAGGAGTTTGCATATCAGACCCAAGAGGGTTCCAATTCCAGCAGGGATACCTAGGTCCTGCTGGAGGCATCCTCGATGGAGAGCTTTAAAGGTTCCAAGTGTGGGAAGCATTCACATTAGTTAGGAGAGCCATTTGTTTCCTTAGTCATAAACTTATTTAGTGTTCATACATACATCAGTGAAAAAGACAGTCCTGTTCCAATATGTGGTCAGTAGGAGAGACAGAGTAATCAAGTAATGACAATACAGAGAGATAAATGCTGTGCCAGGGAAAGTGCCTGGTGCCTTAGGAGTCCTGGGTACCCGGTCAGCGTGGGGTCTGGGGGGGTGTGTACATGCTGTGGAGCTTCTCAGAGAAGGGCTCCTGGTGGACAGAACTTCTGAGCTGAGGTTTGAAGGAGGAGTGGCCAGGAAATGGGAGGACTCAAGAGGAAGAGGAAGGGGCAGAGGATATGTTGGGGACAGAGGATGGGAAGAATGGGACACACAGTTGTGGGGGGACCTGCTGCCGGGTGGGGGAGAGAGTCCAGGCGAAGAAGGGCATGAAGGCTGAACAGCGTGGGGCGAATTCAGGAAATGTTTGGTGCATGCAGGCATTGACTGAAAGCAATGCTTGGGAGAGTCTTGAACATTCCTTCTGGCTGCTGTTGCTAATTGCAGGAAACCAGGGTCATTTGCGGGGGATGGGTTGATGAATCCAGGTTTCCAACAAGACGGTCCTGAAGACCCCATGAGACATAGAATTTGACGTCTCTGGCAGGAGTTTGGGCAGCGGTGAAGCGTGGAGGGAGGGGGTGGGCAGGAAACATGTGGATGGTGGTCCAGGAGAGAGAATGAGTCTGCTGTGGGGATGGACAGGCAGGGCAGAGGAGTTCTCACTCATATCAGCACCTTGAGTTCACCTCCTTGTGGAGACAGAAAAACGCAAGAACAATCCAAGAGGTGGGGAAGTGAAATTATAGACTTCCAAAGGGACTGGGTACATGTGAGACACTTATAAATAAATAAACACACACATACACATACATACACACATAAGCATTGATAAACAGGAAATGGTTATCATGAGAGGGTGAAATAAAAGGCAAGCTTTGTTTTGTTTCTGTGTTCTTTTCTGTGTTTTCCATGTTCTAATGAGAATATGTGACCCCTGAAGTCAGACAAGGACACAATGAATGTTATTTGCACACAACAGGAATCTGCAGTATAGAGCCAAATGTCATCAGGAAGAGTGAGGAACTACCAGGGCTTTGGGATATGGCTTTAAGAAAGGGGACAAGTGGCCTGGAAAGAGCTGTTTCGCTGGAGTGAAGGGGCAGAGTCCATGTGGCAGGATTTAAAAACCTAGTGGAAAAAAATACAAACAAAAAAACCCCGGCAAAACTAGTGGAAAGACAAATGACAAGCAAAACAAAATATTTGCAGCCTCTATGCAAAGGTCAAATCTTCCTTAAAAAATAGCTCCTAGAATTTTAGAGGAAAAAACACAGAAAGCCTGTATAAAAATGGGTAAAGACTATAAAGAGACAGCTTACAGGAAACAAAATGCAAGCAAAACATGAATATTTGTTCAGCTTCACTTGCAATAAGAGAAATACAAAAAACTACAAGGACACTGAGAAACATTTTTCTTCTATCAGATTAGATATATGCAAACGTTTGACCACATACCTATTGATGAGACTGTAGGAAAGTACATACTCTCTTATATTTCTGGTGGGCATATAAATTGGTATGACCTTTATGGAGGGGAATTTGATATTTGTCCGAATTACTGATGTATGTACTCTTTAGCTCAA
This sequence comes from Aselliscus stoliczkanus, assembly GCA_033961575.1. Lineage (NCBI taxonomy): Eukaryota > Metazoa > Chordata > Mammalia > Chiroptera > Hipposideridae > Aselliscus > Aselliscus stoliczkanus. The sequence goes on along the minus strand of CM066733.1, from coordinate 62,564,368 downwards.
TATCGCACTTTTTTTTTTTTTATTAAATTCTTTTTTTTTTTTTAGAGGGCAGTGTCACTGGCCCTCATATGTGGGATCCAAACCGGGGCCGCTAGCATCCCAAGCCAGCACTTAACCACCGCGCCACTCGGCCAGCCCAATATCCCACTTTTATATATTTATCCTATACAAGTATTTGTCTTGTATAAAATGGCATATGTATAGTTTATTCATTGTAGCATTGTTTATAATAGTGAAAGATTGAAAACAACCCTCAATAAAGAACTAATAAATAAATGATGAAACTTCACTACAGTGGAAAATTCACTCCTATGTAGCTATAAAAAATCATAACGGGGGTCGGCCAAGTGGCACGGTGGTTAAGCACTGGCCTTGGAAGCCAGCGGCCCCGGTTCGGTCCCACATATGAGGGCCAGTGACACTGCCTTCAAAAAAAAAAATCATAACGGAGGGGTGGCTGGTTAGCTCAGGTGGTCAGAGGGCAGTGCTCATAACACCAAGGTTGCCAGTTCGATTCCCACATTGACCACTGAGATGTGCCCTCCTTAACTAGATTGAAACAATTACTTGACTTGGAGCAGATGGGTCCTGGAAAAACACACTGTTCCCCAATAAAATTAAAACAAAAAATCATAACAGAGCTCTCTACATAGTAAGAGAAAAATATCTCAAAGGTATATATTTTAATTACTTTAAAAAATTGGACTATATCTTTTAGAATAGTTTTAGATTTACAGAAGAATTATTAAGACAGAATTTCTGTATACCTCACATCCAATTTCCCCTATAATTAACATCTTACCTTAATAAAGTATAGTTGTTACAATTAAGAAACACATATTGAGGGCCGGCCGAGTGGCGCATTGGTTAAGCGCTGGTTTTGGGATGCCAGCGGCCCCGGTTCGGATCCCACATGAGGGCCAGTGACACTGCCCTCTACAGCTAACAACAGCTCCACCTGGAGCTGGGCTGTGCGAGCCCCGGTGATGGTGTGGGCTGCCATAGGCTATAGTGAGTGGCCCGCAGCCAGCGTGAGCGGCTGGCAGCCAAGAGTGAGCTGCCAATAGCCGCAGTGAGCGACATCCAGAGGCCAGCGACCGATCTGCCTCATCTGGGAAGAGCGCAATGACGATACCAACAGTGAAGCAACATCCTCCGCAACTAAACTGAAGAACAAAAAGACAGCAACTTGTCTGTTCCCCTTCCCCGATTCCCCAACGCTGTTCCCCTCCGTCAATTCCCCAATAAAATCTTTAAAAAAAAAAAAAAAAAAAAAATGAAACACATATTGATACGTTAGTATTAACTGGAGTCCATACTTTATTCAGATTTCCTTAGTTTTTACATAACGTCCCTTTCCTGTGCCAGGATCCCATCCAGGATACACAATTAGTTGTCTTATCTCCGTAGGCTCCTCTGGGCTGTGACACTTTCTCAGACCTTCCTTGTTTTTGATGACTTTAACAGTTTTGAGGAACACCGGTCAGATGTTTTGCAAAATGTCCCTTAAGTGTGATTTGTCTGATGTTTTTCTCATGATTAGGCTGGAGCTTTGGAGAAGGAAACCACAGAAATAAAATGCCCTTCTCATCACATCATATCAAGGGCACATTGTAGGAGAATGACATCACTATTGATGTTGACCTTCATCAGCTTCCTAAACTAGGAACAGTGTTTGTCATGTTTCTCTATTATAAAGTTATTCTTTTCTTTCGCATTCCATACTGTCTTATTTATTTATTTATTTATTTATTTATTTATTTATTTATTTATTTATTTATTTATTTATTTAAAGGTTTTATTGGGGAATTGGGGAAGGGGAACAGCCAAGTTGTTGTCCTTCAATCTTAGTTGTGGAGGGTGCAGCTAGCTCAGCTCCACATCCAGTCGCCATCGGGCCGCCCGGCAGCAGCTGGCGGCCACTCAGCTCAAGGTGCTGTGTTCAATACTAGTTGCCGGTGGGCATAGCCCACCATCCCATGTGGGAGTCCAACTGGCAACCTTGTTGTTAGGAGCACATGCTCTCACCAGCTGAGCCATCCTGCCACCCACCTGTTGGCAGCTCAGCTTGGGCGCAGCTCACTGACCCATGTGGGACTCAAACTGGCGACCCTGTTGCTCAGATCTCACACTCTTAACCAACTGAGCTACTCAACTGGCCCCAAACTGTCCTCTTTAGAGGGAAGTCAGCCCACACTAAAGGGGTGGAGAATTATGCTCCATTTTTGACATCCTTCCATCAATGTGCTTTGCTATTTTTTTTTTTTTAAAGATTTTATTGGGGAATTGGCGGAGGGGAACAGCGTTGGGGAATCGGGGAAGGGGAACAGACAAGTTGCTGTCTTTTTGTTCTTCAGTTTAGTTGCGGAGGATGTTGCTTCACTTTTGGTATTGTCATTGCGCTCTTCCCGGATGAGGCAGATCGGTCGCTGGCCTCTGGATGTCGCTCACCGCGGCTATTGGCAGCTCATGCTTGGCTGCCAGCCGCTCACGCTGGCTGCGGGCCACTCACTGTAGCCTATGGCAGCCCACTGCAGCAGGGGCTGCAGCCTACACCATCACAGGGGCTCGCAGCCCAGCTCCAGGTGGAACTGTTGTTAGCTGTAGAGGGCAGTGTCACTGGCCCTCATGTGGGATCCGAACCGGGGCCGCTGGCATCCCAGCGCTTAACCAATGCGCCACTCGGCCGGCCCTGTGCTTTGCTATTTTTTTGAGCACTTCCTTACTTTCCGGGACTAAAAGATGTCCCCAGGCTCATCATGTACATTTCCTGCCCCTGTCCTAGAATCAGACATTTTTCCAAGGAGCCCTGTTTCTATTTATTGGAGAATGGTATTTAAAAACCAAGTACAGTGCCTGCCGAGTGGCATGGTGGTTAAGAGCTGATTTCGGACGCCAGTGGCCCCGGTTTAGATCCCACGTATGAGGGCCAGTGACACTGCCCTCTACAGCTAAGATGGTGAACAACAGCTCCACCTTTAGCGGGGCTGCTGTGAGTCCCCCCAAAGGAATAGCTGCAACCCCTGCTGCAGTGGGCTGCCATAGGCTACAGTGTACAGTGAGTGGCCAGCAGCCAGCGTGAGTGGCTGGCAGCCAGTGTGAGCTGCCAATAGCCACGGTGAGCGACAATCCAGAGGCCGGCGACCGATCTGCCTCATCCGGGAAGAGCGCAATGACGATACCAACATGGGCCAGTGAAGCAAGGTCCTCCACAAGTAGACTGAAGAACAAAAAGGACAGCAACTTGTCTGTTCCCCTTCCCTGCTTCCCCAACACTGTTCCCCACCCCCAATTCCCTAATAAAATCTAAAAAAAAAAAAAGAATATACATTTGTATTTGCATAGAGAAATTCTAGAAAGATGTATAGGAATCTACCAAGAGAATAGAAAATGTATCCTCCCACAAAAACTTGTACACAAGTGTTCATAGCAGCATTAGTTACAATAGTGGTGGTGATGGTTACTCAACAGTGTGAATGCACTTAATGCTCCGACAGCATATACTTAAAAATGGTTAAGATGGTAAATTTTATGTTCTATTAAAAAACACCATTTTTTTTAAATGTAAAAAAAAAAAAAAAGCTATTGTATTTATTGTGCTGTACTGTTTTCTACTCGGCATGTTTTTAGGCTATAAAGCTGAAAAGTGGGCTGGCTGAGTGGTGCATTGGTTAAGAGTTGGCTTGGGGCTGGCTGAGTGGCGCGGTGGTTGAGCGCTGGCTTGGGAAGCCAGCGGCCCCGGTTCGGGTCCCACGTATGAGGGCCAGTGACACTGCCCTCAAAAAAAAAAAAAAAAAAGAATAACTTGTTTTGGGGGAGGGGGTTGTCACTTTGAGGGGTAAAAAGTATAACTATTGCACTGTGTTGTACACCTGGAACTAATTAAAAATAAATAAATAATAAAAAAAAGAGCTGGCTTAGACGCCAGCAGCCCTGGTTCGGATCCCACATATGAGGGCCAGTGACACTGCCCTCTACAGCTAACAACAGCTCCACCTGGAGCTGGGCTGTGCAAGCCTCGGCGATGGTGTGGGCTGCAGCTCCTGCTGCAGTGGGCTGCCATAGCTGCGGTGAACGACCATCCAGAGGCCGGCAACCCATCTGCCTCATCTGGGAAGAGCGCAATGACAATATCAACATGGGCCAGTGAAGCAACATCCTCTGCAACTAGACTGAAGAACAAAAAGACAGCAACTTGTCTGTTCCCTTCCCCGAATTCCCCAATAAAATCTTAAAAAGAAAAAAAAAAAAAGTTGAAAAGTTGCCATGTGGCATATAGTCCATTGTTTTTTTTTTGTTTGTTTTGTTTTTAAAGATTTTATTGGGGAATTGGCAGAGGGGAACAGCATTGGGGAATCGGGGAAGGGGAACAGACAAGTTGCTGTCTTTTTGTTCTTCAGTCTAGTTGCGGAGGATGTTGCTTCATTGTTGGTATCGTCATTGCATTCTTCCCGGATGAGGCAGATCGGTCGCTGGCCTCTGGATGTCGCTCACCGCGGCTATTGGCCGCTCACGCTTGGCTGCCAGCCGCTCACGCTGGCTGCGGGCCACTCACTGTAGCCTATGGCAGCCCACTGCAGCAGGGGCTGCAGCCCACACCATCACCGGGGCTCGCACAGCCCAGCTCCAGGTGGAGCTGTTGTTAGCTGTAGAGGGCAGTGTCACTGGCCCTCATGTGGGATCCGAACCGGGGCCGCTGGCATCCCAAAACCAGCGCTTAACCAATGCGCCACTCGGCCGGCCCAGTCCATTGCTTCTTACACTGGCATGGTAGTCCATGGTTTTCCTAGCACATTTTATTTAAATTTTTATTGAGATATAACTGACAGATGGCATTATATCAGTTTCAGGTATACAACATGATTGCATGTTTGTATGTATTGAGAAATGATCACCGTAATAAGTCTAGTTACTATCCACCACCATACATAGTAACAATTTTTTTTTTTCTTGTGACGAGGACTTTTTTTTTTAAGAGGGCAGTGTCATTGGCCCTCATATGTGGGATCCAAACTGCCGCTGGCATCCCAAGCCAGCTCTTAACCACTGTGCTACTCGGCCGGCCCCGATGAGGACTTTTAAGATCTATTCTCTTAGGAACTTTCAAATATGCAATACAACATTATTAGCTGTGGTCACCATGTTCTATATTATACCCTCATGACTTATTTATTTATTTATTTTTAAAGATTTTATTGGGGAATTGGGGGAGGGGAACAGCTTCGGGGAATCGGGGACGGGGAACAGATAAGTTGCTATCCTTTTGTTCTTCAGTCTAGTTGCAGAGGATGTTGCTTCACTGGCCCATGTTGGTATCATCATTGCGCCCTTCCCGGATGAGGCAGATCAGTCACCGGCCTCTGGATGGTGGCTCACCGCGGCTATTGGCAGCTCACACTGGCTGGCAGCCACTTACGCTGGCGGCCGGCCACTCACTGTAGCCTATGGCAGCCCACTGCAGCAGGAGCTGCAGCCTACACTGTCACCAGGGCTCGCACAGCCCAGCTCCAGGTGGAGCTGTTGTTAGCTGTAGAGGGCAGTGTCATTGGCCCTCATATGTGGGATCCGAACCGGGGCTGCTGGTGTCTTAAGTCAGCTCTTAACCAATGCACCACTCATCTGGCCCACCCTCATGACTTATTTATTTTATAACTGCAAGTTTATACCTTTTGACCACATTTGCCCATCTCACACACTCCTCACTCCCTGCCTCTGGCAACCACCAATTTTTCCTGTGTTGTGTATATGAGGTTTTTATTTTTATTTCACATATAAGGGAAATCATATGGTATTTGTCTTTTTCTGACTTGTTTCACTCAGCACAGTGCCCTCAAGGTCCATTCATGGTGTTGCAAATGGCAAAATTTCTAGCACATATTAGACCCGATTTTCTCAGAGACCAGAGCTGAAACTATGGATGTATTCTGTAGGGCGGGAGAAGTCGAGTTGAGTTGTTCCTCTGATGTGGTCTGTGTAGCAAAATTTGAGGCTGTGGAGAAGGTTCTGGAGGAAATGGAGGCAGCAGCTGTGGAGAATGGCAGTTAATCAAAAGACGAAACCTAGATTGCTATGTGGCCTCAATCGAGGTCACCGCAGCCATGAGTTGTGCAGGGTGCAGGCAGCATGACGTAGTGCCTTTCCCGGCAGACCTCCACCACCTAGCACTGTGAACAGAGGAAACTACCCTTGCTGAGACACAGAAAAGAAGAGCAGAGAATGTGGGAGATAGCAAGGACATAGTGGGAATGGTTTTCAGGGCATTAGGCTGGGCAAGGAGACAGTTGAAGTTGAACTGGGATTGAGTCAGAAGCGGGAATAGAAATGGTGAGGGATGTGGGGTGCAGAGACTAGGTTTGGCAGGCAGGAGAAAGGAGCAGCCAGGCTGGGGTGTAGCTGGGGGGAACTTCTGTTTTAGATTTTGAATGTGGAGGAAGGTAGTGTGCATGTTTGCATACGTGTTGAATGCATGTGTTAATTTGATATACCGAGGGTACCAAAAACATGTATACAAGTGGACACTTTGGTCAGTGTTGCTCAAGCAGCAGCCCCCCATAATCAGAAGTGTCTGAACGCTGATGATAACCACTTTGAGCATCTCAAATGTGACTTATATTTATCTTTTGTTATCAGTATATATTGAGTATTACAATTTTAATACAGTTTTCCTTTCTTAAAATGTGTGTACGTTTTTTTGGCACCCACTGTATTTATTAAATGAATGCTAATTCATCTCACATCTCGATGGCAAGGCAGCCATGTGATTAAAACTCTGAGGGTGCCCCTCACATCATAATCTACATGAAAGGATGCCCCCTTGTGCCCCTGAATTGTTCAGCATACAAACTATAGATGGGTTTTGCTGGAACCTGAATGTGACAATGGTGAGCTTACCACCTATTTGGAATGCTGACTGACGCTGAGCACCAAGCACTCTGCTTCACTTTCGTGGTCTCAGTCGTCCCCACAACACCCCTCTGACATAGGCACTGTCACCCCTAATTGATGAGAAAAAGGACTCTGTTAGAGAAGGAAAATAACTTGTCCAAGGTCACCCCATCAGAAGTTAGCAGCATCTCTTGCTAGGGTTAGGAGCAAGGACTAGGCTCCCCAGAACCAACTGGGACTGCCTCGGACCTCTCAAAAGCTCAAAGGACCTTTTAGTTTTCAAGGCTTCCCCAAATGATACCTGACCCCGCCCCAGGGGACCTTCACTCCTCAGAGAGCAGCTCTTTGGAGAAAAGCTGGCAGAAGATAGGGGTGGAGGAATCAGTCATGAAGAGGCTTCTTAACATAGTATGACCTTCTCTCTCAGGCAGCAGGGCAGAGGGGAGAGGAGGGAAGAAGGGGGTGGCAGGGCCGGAAATGATTCCTCAGGAGCTGGTGGGGGTGGCGATGGAAGGAGTGGGCTGCAGACTCGGTTTAGTCTTTGAAGTCACAAAGGATTGGGGGCAGGGCTGCTGCAGTTAGTTGTGAGATCAAGGGAGATTGGAATTCCACGCCCCCAACTAAGCATAAGAGAGGTGGATGGGTTAGTGCAAATGGAAGGGAGCCTCTCTCACTATTGTAGGAGGAAACATGAAGCCAGCTAGTCTGGGAAGACGGAAGTACACAGATCAGGAAAGAGTTGGAGTCATTTGGGGTTGACAGCTCCCTAATCAAAGGAAATTTGGAGGCTGTTCCTGTCCAAGAGGTTGAAAAGCTCGCTTGTCTGAGCCCCAGTGTCCGGGCCAGAGAGACCAGAGCTCTGGAAGCCATGGAGAGGTCAGGAAGGATGGGAAGGACCGCAGAAGTGCTGTTGAGGAGCTGCTGCAGGAAGTCTCCATCTTTTCACTGCAGCAGGAGGCTGGGGGCTGGGGGAAGGCGGGCGTCTGGGGCAAAGACTCCAAGGTCAAGACCTGGTGGACCGAGGATCCCTCCATGCTTCCTATGAGGGAACTAGTTTGGCAGGAGCAGTTTTCTAACAATAATAACTATTTGAAAACAAACACCTCAAGGCAGGAGTCAACTCATCTGTGACACAGTTCTCACCCCTCCCAGCGTCACACCCAGGAGGGTCAGTTCATATCTGACCCGTTGGCTTTTGCAACTGTTGGATTTTTGACCTTTGAGACACTTGCAATGCCACCTCTGGAGACCCCATTTTTAAATTTTTTTTTTTTAAGATTCTTATTGGGGAAGGGGAGCAGACAAGTTGCTGTCCTTTTGTTCTTCAGTCTAGTTGTGGAGGACACTGCTTCACTGGCCCATGTTGGTATCATCATTGCGCTCTTCCCAGGTGAGGCAGATCGGTTACCCGCCTCTGGACGGCCATTCATGGCGGCTATTGGCAGCTCACACTGGGGCTGCTGGCCACTCACGCTGGCTGCTGGCCACTCACTGTAGCCTATGGCAGCCCACTGCAGCAGGAGCTGCAGCTATGCCGTCCCTGGGACTCATGCAGCCCAGCTCCAGGTGAAGCTGTTGTTCACCATCTTAGCTGTAGAGGGCAGTGTCACTGGTCCTCGTATGTGGGATCCGAACCAGGGCCACTGGTGTCCCAAGCCAGCTCTCAACCAACACGCCACTTGGCAGCCCGGAGAACCCATTTTGAATGGGGTGATGAGGAGGCTCAGTGCCCTGTGAACCCAAGCTCCAGTGGGACCCTGGCTCAGCCCTCCCCTTGGACACTGCCCCAGGGTACTGCTCAGCACAGTTCATAGAGACTGCTGTGCATTTAGCATCCCTGGCATTGCCCATAAATGCCGACAGCACCCTCTAGCTTTTGTGACAACCACACATTTCTAAATGGTCCCTAGAGGTGGGGTGGTACCATCCTGAGAACTGCTAGAATCCCCACCGCCACCCCTGTGCTGGGGAAGTGACTTCCACCCCAGCCCCCCACCAGTCTTTTGCTGGCATAGAAACACAGAGACACAGAAACCAGTGGCAAGTGCTGTTTATTATAATAATGCCCCTGAGTGAGAAAGAGAAGAGAGAGGCCATGCCAGGCAGGGTGGTCAGCAGGCAGGTATGGGCAGAACAGAGAGTGTGGAGAGCTTCCCCAGCCAGGGGACACTGGGGAAGTGTCATTTAATCTTTAATAAAATATACTCAGAGACGGAGAGAGACTATGGGGGTGAAACCAGCCACCAGAAACCATGCTGGGGAAAAAGAGGAACACTTTGAGCTGATAGGGTGGACATGGAGGTCCCCTGCTGGAGTTAGCACGGCATCTGGGCCCAAGTGCTGCTACCTGGAGCCCATTCTGTCAGCAGAGACTGCAGAGCTGAGAGCTGCAAAAAGTACTCTCCCCTCTGGGGCAGAACCCCCAGTGGGAGGGTGGTGGTGGTGGTGGTAGGGAGCCAGGCTCCTGAAGCCCCTCTATCCCCACATGGTTATCTGCAGCCACTGTGGGGAGAGAAGCAGCAAATGGGAGAGGTGGGGGTGGGGTCGAATGGCTCTGGGGAGCCATGGGTCAGGGTGTGGTAAGGTCCCTTCCATGTACCTGGTTCAGGTTCAAGTGAATATGGCCAGTATTCATGGGGTCCATGGTTAGAAAGTATGCTGTTTGGGGGAGCAATCAAAGGAAGAGGAGTTGAGAACTGAGCCAATGGTCTGAAAGACCCACTCCCAGCCAGGGAGGAGGATGTCAGGAAAGGTGTAAGAGGCTGTCCCTTGCTAAACCCTCCACCTCTCACCAAGCAGGGGATTAATGATAATAACTCATAGAAAGCTGCTATGAGCCAAGCCCAGTTCTGAGTGCTACCCATAACTAACTCATTTAATCTGTACCTCCGTCTCATGAGGACAGGACTATTATTATCTCCATTTTATAGGCGAGGCAACAGAGGCACAGAGAGATAAAGTGACTTACTGAAGGCTCAGAGCCAGCAAGTGGTGGAGCTAGGATTTGAACCCAGATTATCTGTACGCTATGAAGCGGGGAGGCTCTGGGGCAGAGCCCCTCATGTGGGTGTGTGGGAGAAGGCCAGTGGTCCCCACCTAGGGTGGAGAGTGGGCAGGTGCTTGACTCACTGAACATGGCCTTCAGCCTCAGGAAACAACTGATGAAGCTGTCAAAATCCATGATCATGTTCTCATTTGCATACCTGGCCACCAGCACCTGTGTCACCTTGTTATTCACCTTGATGCCTGTGAGAGAGAGGAGTGTGGAAGGGGGCGGATTCTAGCCCTCTGACCTCTGCCACCCCCTCTCCAGGACCCTGGCCACCTGCTTTCTCAATTGCCAAGCGCATCTCATAGGAGTTCAAGCTGCCTGAGTTGTCCTGGTCACACTCTCGGAAGATGTCCTGAAGGGACACACAGATGAGGTAGGGCCATGTGCATGGCATGGTGGTTTAAATAATGAAACAATAGATCCTGTCCTGGTGTGTGTGTGTGTGTGTGTGTGTGTGTGTGTGTGTGTGGTCAGGCGCTGCAGTTCTAGCTTCATCCTTACTAGTCCCCATCCCTCGTGAGGACCGCCCTTTCTCACCCACATAAACTGCCCCCTTGATGCCCGTTACCGTCCATTTCTTGATTTTTTTCCATAGGATCTGGAACTCCAGAAGCCCCAGCTTGCCAGAACCATCTTTCTGGGGGGAGGGGGTGGTCAAGGATATCATAGAAAGAGTGAGGGGAGGCATCCTGGGGGCAGGGAAGCTGAGGGACTCACAGGGTAGGAGGATAGGGGGACAAGACCATGGGGTTCTGTATGGTAACTATGGTAACAGCCAGAAGAACTGGCATCTTTTGCTGCCCTAGAGCCTACCCCCATCAGGAAGGAGGGCATGGCTGGCCAGAGAGGTAACGACTGAGGGGCCAGGCTGAGGGGTAGGGGGACAGGGACGGAGATCACTGGACAGGACCACCCACTGGCCAGGAAGATACATCCATGATGTTGATCATGCCGCGGCACACGTCCGTGCTGAAGCCCTTGGTTTTAATGTTACTGACTAAGAGGGAGGGAAGGGGCAGGAAGAAGCGGAGTGAGTGGGGGGTTGTGGGGGAGGTAAAGCGTGGTCAAGGTGGGGGCGAATGCTGTGGGGGAAGGGCTGTGAGTAGCATGGGTGCAACACTCACGTTTGAAGATCACCTTGTTGAGCAGCCTTTGTAGCTCATACATGCCTATCTCCTTGTCCTAGGAAGGGGAACTGTAAACCCCCGCTCTGGCCCCTTCAGCTCCCATCCACCTCCTTTCAGCTCCCAGCTCTCAGCCTCTCACCTCTCCTGCCACTATCTCAAACAAATGTTTGAAGTCTTCCTGTACATCATCCTCAGAGACATTCTCCTGGAGGGAAAGGAGTGGGAAACAGCCCCAGTCCAGGAAGTTCCTTTGCAAACCCCCAAGAGGCTTCCTCGGACTCCCCAACCCCAGAGCCTCCCCTCACCTCTTGGAGGAGCTCAGCACGGTTGGCTTCATCCATTTCCCTGGACAAAAGTAAAAGAAGCAGAGGTCAGAGAGACAGGGATTTCAGTGGGGTGGTTAGGGGCTTGTCATATCGTATATCGGAAGCATTATGGAAAAAGCTCCATGGCACCTGGGTTCTGTCTGGCTCTGCTACTCACTGGGACTTCCCCTCCTCATGCCTCAGTTTCCCTGACTGTAGAACAGGGAGAGGGGAGGGGAGGACCAGGTGGCTGCTTCCTGAGCTTGGTATCTTACAGCCCTTGGGCAGGTGACCTTGGAGCAGTGGGTGGGGCCCTTACCAGGACTCGCTGTGCTTCTCTGTGAAGACCCGAAGCAGGAAGTCGGCATCCCTGTGTGGCTCAAAGGTGGAGGGGATGATGATATACTCCCCTGGAGGCAGCTGGAGATGGCTGCTCACCTCCCGTGTGTTGGTGAAGGCCTCTGAGAAGCCATTGTCCTTATACTTCATGAAGAAGTCCTTCTTCAGGTGGATATCCTGGATGTTCTGCAACTACATGTGCCCTGGAGGTGGGCTCAGGGCTGGCTTGGGCGGGGCTGGGACAAAGGGACCCCCCAGGTGAAGCCTGGCTGCGTAGGGCTGGAGCCGGGCACCTCCGCCAACTGACTGGGCCTGGACCCCGCCCAGCTGGCAGGTAACCCCTGTGTGGTCTCTTCTTTCCCTGACTCCCCCCAAGGGTCTGAGGGGGCTGGGATCCTAACCCAGTGGCCCCCAGAGCCCTTTGTCGAATTCCACCCTTTTCCCATCACGTGCACCCCTTTCCCATCACCCTTTTCCCATCACGTGCATCAAGCCCAACATCTCCGTACCTCCTTTGGAACCTGGGAAGGGAAGAGAGAGGAGGATCAGGTTCCCAGGGTGGTGAAGGGGCTCAGGCCTGTGGAAGCCAGGTGAGGTGTACTCTGTGTGTGTGTGTGTGTGTGTGTGTGTGTGTGTGTGTGTGTGTTGGGCAAGGTGTGTTAAGGGCACTGGGACACTGGTGATGGGGTGGGGTGTGGGCTCTGGTAGCTAAAAGTCCTAGCATTAACAATTCCTGAGCTTTGGACAGCAAAGTACAGTTTACACAGAGTTTTGCCAGGGGAAGATTTTTTACCACTGCCGGTTAAGGCTAGGAAACAGGCTTTTTCAGAGGTGAGGTAAGTTGTCCAACTTCACACTGCTCAAAAGTGAAAAGAGCTGGGGTGAAAATCTAGAAGAGCTCTTTTCCTAAACATGAGCATTTCCATGGAACATTCATATCCCGCAGGAAGCTAATAGGGGATTCTGAAATTGAGGACTGAGCACAAATACATTTGTAGAAAGCAGAGTGAAACCAAGATAAATAGGTTGTTCTCCTGCAGGGATGGTCAGAGCCTTTAATATGCTGTAGAGCTCTGGGTGGGGGGAGAGAAGATAGCTTTTGCCAGAAGGAATGCATCTAACCTTGAAAAATATCTTAAGGGATGACCAGTTAGCTCAGTTGGTTAGAGCATGGTGCTGATAACACCAAGGTTGCCGGTTTGATCCCTGCGTGGGCTACTGTGAGCTGTGCCCTCCTTAAAAGAGTCAACTACATCATTGTAGCATGAAAGCAATGTGTAACCAATGACCATGGCTGTTCCCCAATACAATTTAAAAAGAAAAATTGTTTTGAAGTGTGTTTGTGAACTTGGTGGACTCGCAGCCTTGGAAGAGGGCCCCGCTTGTGTCTGTTTTGTTCACTATTGATCCACCGGAGACTGGACTGGGGCCCAGCATACAGTAGCTGCTCCATAAATACTCGTTGAATATATAAGAGAATGAACAAATGGCCATTTCTAGGATTTGGTAAAGCGTGGTTTGGGAGATACTTGTCGGGGGTTTCTCTTGGCCGCTTGAAGTCAAGCTGGGCATCTGGGGGGAAGTTTTCTTTTTGGGCGGATGGCTTGTGCAGAAATCTCAGAGTGTCTGGGAATCAGGGCACAGGCTCTGCTGCTGACCCTCGCCTGTGTGAGCTTGGGCAAGTGACCAATCTCACCTCCCTGGCTCTCAATCTCCTTTATAATAGGCATTATTATTCATAAGGACTTTGGACCCATGCCTGGAGCAAAGGAAGCATCGCCTATGTTTTAGATTAAAAAGTCTGTTAAAAGGAAGCTGCTGGCCTGTCTCAAAAACACTATGCACCACTCAAGAAAGAGCCAGGGCTGTGGAGCCTGTCAGAGAGGGTGTCCACTCCTGAGTGGACAGTGACCCCGGGGGGGTGAGGCCAGGAGAAGGGGCAGGAGTGGCTGATGGATAGGCTGGGGCGCCCACCGAGTAGATGACAAAGCCGATAGTCTGCAGCTGGGCTCCTTGGGGCCGTGCCTGCCGCCAGTTCTTCTGCATCAGGGCTATCAGGCAGGTGCAGACGGCTTCGCCATCCTCCAGGTCATCATCCTTCTCAGGCAGAGAGATCTTAAACTGGGGGTTGGTCCAGAATGTGTCTGTGGGGGAAGCCGGTCAGGATGACTCTGCCCTTCCCAGGATGCACTGGCTGCCCAGCCATATGCCTGCCTCCTCTACAGAGCCCAGTGGAGCCTGACCTCCTCTTGGATCCTGACCCCTGTGACCCATATCAGGCTCCCTGCCCTCTGTATCCCCTCACCCACCAGGGTGGTTCCTGCAGCCCCCCGCAGTGCTGCCCCTCCGCCAGCTGCCCTCGTAGAAGTTGGTGTGCCAACAGCTCTTGTAGTCCCCAGAGAGCGCATCAGGCATCAGGCTGCAGATCTCCAGGGATGTGAAGTTCTTCAGGAAATCTTGGTAGGACATCCTGTGGTGCAGGGGGTGGGTGCTAGAGCCCATCAACATCCACACTCATAGGAGCCCCCCTTCCCAGGAGCCTCCACATCCAAGGCACAGGGGGAGGGTGTGGAGGAGGGTAAGGGGTGTGGTGTGGGGGGGCAAAGGAAGCCCACCCAGGCCACACTGACCAGAACTCCCCATCCTCCATCCTGTGCAGCAGCTGCTTCTGGATGTCTGGGGACACCTCTTCCCACTCCCTGGCGCTAGAGCAGAAACAGGCAGAGGGGGAAACCGAGGGGGAGGGCTGTGAGTCAGGAGGCACCCCTTTTCTCTCCAAGACATTCCGTCACCCCTGAATGCCTGCCTACTGGGGGTCCTGAGTCAGTTGGAGAATCCAGAGAGGAGGAATGCACCCTCGTGCACCCAGGGGCCCCTCTGCGGCAAGGCCTTGTTCCTGGGCACGCTGTGTGCTCTGCCTGAGAGCACAGGGCAGGGGCACCTACTTGTCACTCCAGGCTCCATTCCACTCAACCCGGCCCCAGGGATTCCGGACCCGAATCAGTGTTTCAGTCTTGCCTCGGTACCAGACCTGGGAGGGGTGTGGGTAAAGGTCAGGAGCAAAGGGGAGGGAGGAAGCTCTCTTCCTTCACGTGCTTCTCAGGGTAGGGCACAGCGGTCACACTCACATCCTGAAGGCCAGTCACTGAGTAAGCATGTCCTCTCACCAACTTCCTCTGGGTCATGGATTCCAATTCACTGTCGCTGGTGATCTACAGAACAGAGAGGAAGGAGAGGAAGTCAGGATCTGGTCAGAGGGACTGGGGCACCTGAAGAGAGGGGAGAACTCTACAGGCTCATTTCTTTAAGACTAAACTTTGTATTTTCAAATACTTGTCGATTTACAGGCAGTTGTAAAACATAATACAGAGCGATCCCATGCACCCCATACCCAGTGTCCCCCTTCGTGCAAAGACTAGTACAATATCAAAACCAGGGTGTTAGTGTGGACGCAATCTATCCATTTTATCCATACTCCCCCACTTTTACTAGTACTTGTGTTCTGTGCGGTTTTATCACAGGGGTAGTTTTGTGTATCCACCATCACAGTCACGGTACAGATTTCCATCACCACAAGCATCCCTTGTACAGTCTTATAACCACACCCATCTCTTCTTCCTATCCTCCTCCCTAACCTCCAACAACCACTAATATCTTTTCCGTTTTTTTAATTTTATGATTTTTAAGACTGTCATAGGAATGGAATCATATAGTATGGAAACTTTTGGGATTCGCTTTTTTTTTTTTTTTTTTTAAAGACATTTTACTGGGGACCGGTGTGATTTTCCAGAACCCAACAGCTCCAAGGCAAGTAGTTGTTTCAATCTAGTTGTGGAGGGCGCAACTCAGTGGCCCATGTGGGGATTAAACCAGCAACCTTGGTGTTATGAGCCTGAGCTCTGATTACCTGAGCTGCCTCCCCAGTTCATTTCTTTTTTTCTTAAGATTTTATTGTGGAATCCGGGAAGGGGAACAAACAAGTTGCTGTCCTTTTCTTTCTTTCTTTCTTTCTTTCTTTCTTTCTTTCTTTCTTTCTTTCTTTCTTTCTTTCTTTCTTTCTTTCTTTCTTTCTTTCTTTCTTTCTTTCTTTCTTTCTGCCTTCCTTCCTCCCTCCCTCCCTCCCTCCCTCCCTCCCTCCCTCCCTCCCTCCTTCCCTTCCTTCCTTTCTTTCTTTTTTTTTGAGGGCAGTGTTACTGGCCCTCATATGTGGGACCTGAACCGGGGCCACTGGCCTCCCAAGCCAGCGCCCAACCACCATGCCACTCAACCGGCCCAAGTTGCTGTCCTTTTGTTCTTCAGTCTAGCTGTGGAGGACATCGCTTCACTGGCCCATGTTGGTATCATCATTGTGCTCTGCTACAGTGAGGCACATCAATCACCGGCCTCTGGACGGCCGCACACAGCAGCTCTCTGCCACTCACTCTGGCTGCCAGCCACTCGCTGTAGCCTATGGCAGCCCACTGCAGCAGGGGCTGCAGTTATACCGTCCGGGGACTCACAACAGCCCAGCTCCAGGTGGAGTTGTTGTTCACCATCTTAGCTGTAGAGGGCAGTTCACTGGCCCTCATATGTGGGATCCGAACCGGGACCGCTGGCATCCCGGGCCAGCTCTTAACCAATGTGCCACTCGGCCGGCCCTCATTTCTTTTTATTGCTGAGTGTGTGCACCATAGGTGAACTGCTCGCCCTTTGAAGACATCCAGGTCATTTCCAGTTTCTGGCTCTTACAAATAAAGCTGCTACAAACACTTATGTTCAGGCTTTGGTGTGGGCATAAGTCTTCATCTCCCAAGGTTAAATGCCCAAGATTGCAATCACCAGGTCATATGGTAGCACTCTAGGTTCACTTATTTATTTGAACAAATATTTGTTGGGTATCTATTGCATACCAAGCACCATGCTAAGTTGCAGGATCCAGCAGCGAATAAGACAAATAAGGTCACTGCCTCAGGGACTGTGAAATCTGTCTGGAGAAGACAGGCTATGAATAAATACATAGATAAGTAAGGTAATCTCATATCATAATTTCAAAGTAGACAGCAGCTAATTTAGATTGGGAGGCAGGGAAGACTAATCTGAGGGAGGGGCATTTGAATTGAAATGTGAATGACTAGAAGCTATCTATGCAGGTATCTGGGGAAAGAACCTTCTGGTGAAAGCAACAGCAGGTGCAAAGGCCCTGAGGCAGGACCAAGCATGGCTTACTTCAATGGAGCAGCCCATGAGAGAGGATCGATGTGTGGCCTTCCTAAGTATCCTCAGCAGGTTCCTAGGGGGCCTTTGGAGTTGGAAGTTCTGGGTCACACCCCCTGTGAAGTCCTCAAAGCCCTCTACCGTATTGCCCCCAGACAGTGCTTCATAGGACCCGCTCAGCCTGTGGGCACAGAGATGGCACTGTTCGGAACTCTGGGATAGAGATGTTAGCTTGGACATCAGAGGGTGTGGTGAGGGAAGGGAGGAATGCCCTGCCACTTCCCTGCCCTTTCCCTTGATTCCAGGTGTCCCATAGCTGCCAACTGGTGGGGCAGGTTTGGAGGCAAACCCAGTTCCTTGGCTCAGGTCACTCACTTGGCATACGCTTTCTCCAGCAGGGCACTCCAGAACTCAGTACACTCGACTGAGTGCACGAAAACCAGTTTGCCATTCTTTGTGGGCAGCCGGTCATCCACCACCACGTCCACCCACTGCCCAAATTGCCAAATCTGTAGACAGCAAGGTGGACCTCAGCGGGGCATGGGGCAGCTGTCTGTCCCAGTGCCCCCTCCAAGCACATGCCTATGAACTCTCTCTCTCTCTCTCTCTCTCTCTCTCTCTCTCTCTCTCTCTCTCTCTCCCTCCCTCCCTCCTTGGGTTAGAAGTCTGTTACACAAGCACCTCCTGGTGGCCATGTTGAGTGACACACCAGTGTCAGAGAGCCCCGATTGCCCAGAAAGGCTAAACAGGGAATGAAACGCAATGGAAAGTGTGAACCGCACCCCCCACCTCATTTCCAGGTCATTCCATGGCCTCTAGAGGGACCCCACCCATCTTTTG
This sequence comes from Aselliscus stoliczkanus, assembly GCA_033961575.1. Taxonomy (NCBI): domain Eukaryota; kingdom Metazoa; phylum Chordata; class Mammalia; order Chiroptera; family Hipposideridae; genus Aselliscus; species Aselliscus stoliczkanus. The sequence goes on along the minus strand of CM066733.1, from coordinate 62,546,627 downwards.
ACTTTGGCTGGACTTTGGGGTTTCCGAGGTCTTAAAAACCCTTGTGATTCTCAGAAATGTTTTATGATATTGTCACTACATTTAAAGAGCAGATTACAAAATTTATGTGACAAAGACTCCTGAAGTCTGTGTGTGTGTGTGTGTGTGTGTGTGTGTGTGTGTGTCTAGAGAGAGAGAGAGAGAGAGAGAGAGAGAGAGAGAGAGAGAGAGAGAGAGAGAAGAAGAAGAAGGAGGAGGAGGAGGAGGAGGAGGAGGAGGAGGAGGAGGACAAGGAGAGCCACAAACTGATAACAATTATTTTTGGGGGGAGGGGGTTTAAAAAATTAGTGAACAGATTTTTAGTGATTTGTTTTCTGAGCAGGTATTTCTCTGATAATAGGCAACAACCTACCCTAATAAATGCATTTTCCAAAAAGAAAAGCAAAAAGGTAAACTTCAAAGCACATATTAATTCTCTCTCTTCCTCTCTCCCTCTGTTCTCCCCCCGCCCCCCACATGCCCCACAAAGCAACTCTGGCTTTCAAATCAGCCTTCACCTGAAAATGGAAGATTCCAGCATAATTTATCTTGAAGCTCTGCTCCTTGGGTACCACGCGGTACAGCAGTTGGGGGCACGTGGTCAGGGAACCAATGGCAGCCAGCAGCCAGCAGTCCCCTGGAAAAACAGGCAGGGGTTCCCCCGCTGAGCACTCCCATATGCACGTAGGCCCCAGAATCCAAGCCCTTGAGGAGCAGGAATGGGGGTTCTGTGGCCCCCTCCCCGGCAGGCCCTCCTGCTAAGGAAGCAAGCATGGAGAAGCAGGAGTGAAGGGATAAGCTCTGCAGAGGGGGTAAGCTTCTCTTCCATTTCTGTTAGGTGAGGGATTTACAAAGTAGAGCCAGGTGCTTTTGTTGTGGGGTTTGCGGAGGAGGAATTTGGGGCCTTGGTCTTGCTCCTCACTCTGGGGCCTGCTTTCTTTGGGAGAGGGTCAGTTGTCTCCCATCCTCTGAACAAATCCAGTCACCTTCCCTCATGGCCCCCCACCTCTACCCTACCTCATGATTACACTGGTATAGAGACCAAGCTATCTCTCCCCGATACCACCCATATAATATTGGAGTCCCAAGGGGCTCAGGGCCAGTATGCCTGGTCTGAGGTCATCTGTGACCATCTCTCTCCTGGGGATCTCAGACCCCATGGGCTAGGGCTGGGGGGCAGGTGGTGCCTTGTGTGAGGACTTGGAGCCAGGCTGAGGCTAAGGGCACTGGGAAAGCTGCTTTGATTACCAATGACCTCTGGATGCCCGAGGTACCCAGGAGGGAAGCAGAGGGTAGGAATGGAAGGTTAAGGACACTCCAATCCACCATTGACCAAAGGGCACCCCTAGGGAGAAGCCAATTTTCTCCTCTGACAGCTAGCCCAGGGCTGCTCCAGCCTAGTGACCCAACGGTTGCCTTAGCCTCTGCCATGCCCACACCTTCCCCTCTTCTCTGCCACAAACAAAGGACAGAATTCAGCCTGAGAGGAAGCTCACCCTGGCCTTTTTTCCTAAAAATGCAATGAGAGGTTTGGAGAAAACCATGGAATAGGACCAGGCTTAGAGAGGAAGATAAAATGTATCTTGGGGCTGCCCATCGGAGCCAATGGCAAAGCAGGCTGAGGGGGCCCAATGCTTCCTTAGTTGATGCCTGAGACACAGGAAGTTCTTTGACAAGCCTCCCCTCAAGAGGTGGAGCCTCCCTCCCCTTCCCTTGAGTGCGGGCCAGCCGGATTTTGTGCTTGCTTCTAACAAGTAGAATGCGGTGGAGGTTACCTTACCGTGTGTGTGTGTGTGTGTGTGTGTGTGTGTGTGTGTGTGTGTGTTCTGAGACTAGGTGGTAAAGGCATTATGGCTACCCCCTTGTTCTTCTCTTGGCTCACTCACTCTGGGAGAAGCCAGCTACTATGTTGTGTGGACACTCAGGCCTCCAGCCATGTGAGCGCACCCCTGAAAGCAAACCCTCCAGCCCCTGCCAAACCTTCGGGTGACAGCAGCACTGGCTGGCACGGTGGCTGCAGCCTCCTGGGAGACTCTGTGCCAGACCCATTGGGCTATGCTGCTCCTGAATTCCAGCCCCGCAGAAACTGTGAGATGATATCACATTTGTTGTCGCGTTCAGTCTTGGAAATCTTGGGGTAATTTATTGTGTAGCGGTCGATAACTAATATGCAGCCCAGTTTACTCCCAGATTCAAGGTGCAGCAGGTGGGGTGGAATCCGGATTAGGGGAGGAGCAGAGAGACCCACCTGACACGCTCACTACCATCTCCTCAGAAGGCGGTTCTGAACCGAGGGGTCCCAGTTCCCCAGCCTTACAGGACGCTTTGGCATTTCCTTCCCTCTCTGCCCCCTCCCCCCAGTGGAGACCAGCTTTCTGCTCCCCACTCACCGAGTACCCCCTGGCAGATGTCTGTCGGGGTGATGTCATCTACAATGAACTGAGGATTGCTTGTGATTTCCTGCAAGGAACGAATAAAGGTTAAGGTTTCCGGGAGCCCAGGACCAGCGCCCCCTTCCCAATCTCCTTCCCACCTCTCCTGGGGAATGATGCCCACCTCCAAGTTCTAGGGGAAAACATGGATGGGAGGGGAGAGGGAACAGGACCAGCTTGTTACAGATGCAGGTTGTGATGGCAAAGGTTGGTTCCCCAGGGGAAACCCCAACCTGAGAGGTTTTGCTTAAGCATGTCCAGAACTGCCCCCAGCCCTGATGGAGGTGTAGCCAAGGCCAGGATAGGGCTATGGGGACTGGAAATGACCACAGCGACTCGGGCTTCACTACAATCCGCCCCCTGCCCACGAGTCCATGCCCCCCCTCCCGGTGCCCACAGTGGGCCGCTGCCAGAAGATGTTTTGTGCTTTTCTGGAGTTGGGGCCCAGCTCCTTGAAGCCCAGTGAAGTGGGTTCGGCAGGGAATATGGGGTCCTGGAACAGTTCCTGCTTCCTCAGACACACTGCTTGCAGCTCCTCAAAGCTCTGATTACTGTAGTTCCGGGCTTTGTGGTGTTGGCCGACACCCTTGGCTTTCAGTCGATTCTGGCTTATGTAAGCCGCCATTCCCTTATCAGTGAACATGGTCCCCACTTAATCATAAAAAGACAAATGACCAATTAAAAAAATAGGCAAAGGATCTGAATAGATATTTTTCTAAAGAAGATACACAAACGACCAATAATCACATGAGGAAATGATTAACATCTTTAGTCACCAGACAAATACAAACCAAGGCCATAATGATAAATTACTTCACACCCACTAGGATGGCTCTAATCAAAGACTAATAAACACAAGTGTTGGTGAGGTTGTAGAGAAATTGGAAGCCTCATGCGCTTCTGGTGGGCGTGTAAAAAGGGTGTAGCCACTTTGGAAAGTAGTCTGGCAGTTCCTCAAATAGTTAAACATAGAGTTACCATGTAAACTAGCAATTCTACTCCCAGGTATATACCCAAGAGAAATGAAAACATATATCCATTCAAAACCTTGTACACAAATGTTCATAGGCAGCATTATTTACAATAGCCAAAAAATGAGAAAAAAACCAAATGTCCATCAGCTGATGAATGGGCAAACAAGATGAGAAATATACAAGGTCTGATAATTAAGTTCATGAACTCATCCTAGAAAAAGTGCTACAGATCTCATTGCTGAATATCACTACAGTCACCTTTGAAGTACTCCCCTTGGGAAGCTATGCACCGACACCAGCACCTAGTCCACCCTTCAAAGCAATTTTGGAACTCTTTTTCTGGAATGGCCATCAGAGCTGTCCTCATATTACCCTTGATGTCCTGAATGTCATCAAAATGTCTTCCTTTCAATATTTCCTTTATCTCAGGTAAAGAAAGGAGTCATCGGGGGCCAGAGCAGGTGAGTAGGGAAGGTGTTCCAATACAATTATTTGTTTACTAGCTAAAAACTCCCTCACATGGGCCAGCCGAGTGGCTCAGTTGGTTAAGAGTTAACTTAAGAGCGCGAGCTTTGAGCAACAGGGCCGCAGGTTCAATTCCCACATGGACCAATGACGCTGTGCCTGAACTGAGCTGCCAACAGGTGGCAGGATGGCTCAGCAGGTGAGAGCATGTGTTCCTAACAATGAGGTTGCCGGTTTGACTCCCGCATGGGATGGTGGCTACGCCCACCTGCAAATAAAGATTGAACTCGGCACCTTGAACTTAGAGGCCACAGGAGCTGCCAACAGGAAGCCAGATGGCGACTGGTGCCGTCCACAATAAAGACTGAAGAAAAACAACTTGGCTGGTCTCTTCCCCCAATTCCCAACACTGTTCCCCTCCCCCAATTCCCCAATTTAAAAAATAAATAAATAAAAATAAAAACTCCCTCACAGACAGTGCACTGTGAGCTGGTGCATTGTCATGATGCAAGAGCCATGAACTGTTGGCAAAAAGTACAGGTTGTTTTCTTCTTTTTTTTTTTTTGAAGGTTTTATTGGGGAACAGAGGGAGGGCAACAGTGTTGGGAATTGGGGGAAGAGACCAGCCAAGTTGTTTTTCTTCAGTCTTTATTGTGGACGGCACCAGTCGCCATCTGGCTTCCTGTTGGCAGCTCCTGTGGCCTCTAAGTTCAAGGTGCCGAGTTCAATCTTTATTTGCAGGTGGGCGTAGCCACCATCCCATGCGGGAGTCAAACCGGCAACCTCATTGTTAGGAACACATGCTCTCACCTGCTGAGCCATCCTGCCACCTGTTGGCAACTCAGCTCGGATGCAGCTCACTGGTCCATGTGGGAATCGAACCAGTGACCCTATTGCTCAGAGCTGGTGCTCTTAACCAACTGAGCCACTCGGCCCCCTCTCATGCCAAGATTTTCAGTTAAAATTTTCCTAACTGTTTCTCTATCAATGTTTACTTGGTCTGCTATGCTTCTCACAGTCAACTGGCGGTTTTGACGCACAATTCGATGAATTTTTGCAATGTTTTCATCAGTTCTGCTTGTTACTGGCCGCCCTGACCTGTCTTCATCAGTGACGCATTCTCTCCCCTCAGAAAAACATTTAATCCATTTGTACACTGCCGTTTTCTTCACAGCATTATCCCCATAAAGTTGGAATAAAATGTCCCTGATTTTACTTCCATTCTTGTCAAATTTAACAAGAAATTTAATGTTGGTTCATTGCTCTAATTCAAGCTCAGGTTTCTGGCAATGACACACAAAAACATTAACAGCAACAATAATGAATGCCACTCAGCAAGACACCACCACACATGGACACAAACACAGCTATGAGATGCTGGTGTTCCGAGATTATGAAACCTTACCGAGCTGTTTGTACAGTGCTGCCAATGTAAGCGCACGGTGACAATTTCACGAACTTAATTGTCAGACCTTGTGCAGTGGCCTGGCCCAGCAGGGGCTCAGAAAGGCTTTTGGTGGATGGATGGATGGATGGATGGATGGATGGATGGATGGATGGATGGATGGATGAATGCCTTGCCTTGTACTGTAGTTTGAAGATTTATGTTTTCTCTCTCCTGCCCTGCCCCCCAACTCTCTGTCTCACTGTAGTCCCCGATATGCTAAATATGTATTTTATTATTTTCCTCCCTCGCTAGATTGAAAGCTCATAAGGACAGGGAGTTTTGTCTGTTTTGTTTGCTGCTGTATTGAGCACATAGTAGGTGCTCACTAAATGTTTTTTTTGTTTGTTTTTTTGTTTTTTTGAGGGCAGTGTCACTGGCCCTCATATGTGCATCTGAACCGGGGTCGCTAGCATCCCAAGCCAGCTCTTAACCACTGCGCCACTTGGCCGGCCCAATAAATGTTTTGAATGCTGTTTCCCGGCAACCCCTGGAAAGGAGGAGGTTTGTGCACCTTAGTTCCTTCTCAGGAAGGGCCCAATAATGATCCTGTGAAGGCATAGATGGGTATGTGGCTCATCCATGGGACCCTTCATTCCATTAGAGAGACACCCCTCACCCCACTCTTGAGCAGGTGCCCAGTAAATGTTGGGACCTGAAAACTCTAACCCAGCACTGCCAACAGGCCATACCTGGGGCTGCAGACCAAAAAGAGCTCAGCTTAACCCAGGAAAACCAGAGCACTGGTGTGGGTAAGGGCAGAGGTCCTGGCTACAGGATAAGGGTCTCTTTGGGGTCCCCTTGGGGTCCTGAGGCCTGGAGACTCCCAGCCCCACTTACTGGTCATAAGGATTAGGGTGAGTTTGCTGAAGAAACACTTGGGATCCTGTCCTTTGCTTCTTCCACAGAGGTGTAGCTTGTGATGAGAAGATATTAGGAACCCTCCTTTAGGTAGAAAACTAACTAGCACTTACATAACATTTATAAAAATAATAGCTAACAGTGTTTGAAGACTCACCACATGCATGGCATGGTTTTGAACACTTTACATGCATTGACTCATTGAATCCTCAGGACACCCTATTGGTTAGGTTTATTATTATTGTCTCCCTGCTACAGATGGAGAAATCGAGGCACAGAGAGGTTGAACTTCCTCAATGCTGCACACCTGGCGGGCAGCAGAGGGAGGGTAACACCTAGGCAGGCCAGTGCATGCTCTCATCCATCACATTCACTGTCTTACTGGGAGGGAGCCTTGATGGAGGGGCAGAGGCTGTATTGGAGAGAAGGGTGAGTGGCTCATCCCTTCCTCCATTTCATCCCAGCCTCTAGATGGTCTTTGTTAAACCACTTCCCCTCAGCTGAAAGGGGTAACTGAGGATGGATAAGGTACTGGAAAAGGGGTCAGGGAGGTAGCTGATTCCTCTTTAGCAGAGCTAGCGCCCTGGGCTGCACCAAGCCAGAGTGAGTAGCTGTGTGACATTGGGCAGGTTGCTTTAGGTCTCTGAGTCTTGGTTTTCTCATCTGTATAAAGAGGCTGCTATATCCAACTTTGAAGGGTGTTTCAGGATTAAATGATGCAACGTACATGAAAAAGACTGGAATTTAGCAGGGGCGCAGATACTGTTAGTTGCATTCTCCCCACTGACCTGGCTGGTTGACTAATAATATTTATTGAGCTCTTACTAGGATCACATGGCCTCCTGCCCACTCCTTTTTCATAGGACTTAATGATCATAGGAAAGCAGCAAACATACTCCATATATTGGGAACATCTGTGGGCTTGTTTATCTCTGCCACGAGGTTTGAGCTTCTTGGAGCCAACCTGAGCTCATCTCAGCCGCCCTTGGGAAGCATTTATTCTGTGCTGGGCACTGATGAGTCAGAAGTGAACATGGCCCTATGTGGAGCTCTGAGAAGACCTTGCCCAGGCTGTCCCTCTCAGGGTCAGCTCCGTGGGCCACAGAGACAGGGAGAAGGTGCCAGGGAAGGAGGCCACGGAGGCTGGCTTAACCAGGGAGCTCTGGAGGAGGGACTACCTCCTTTCTCTGCTCTAAGCTCACCCCACTTCCTGGAGGATGGGGTGCACCGGGAGTTCCTGGTTCTGGAAGAGTTGGGATTGGGGGGGCAGGGAAAAGGGTGAGTGAAGTCAGAATCTAGGAGTTCTTCCCCCCTCCCTATCCCTCCACCCTCTCTTTTCCAACCAAGCCCTCTGGGCTTCTCTTGGAAATGGTTGGTGAAGCTCCCTTCCACTCCCTCAGAGTAGGGGGGAAAAGGAATAGAGGAGTGTGTCTGTGGGGTTTTTGTGTCTGTGTGGGTTTCTTTGCCCAAAGAGCCAGTGGAAAAGCTTTGAAGGGGGTCCAGAGAGAAGGGTGAAGAACATCCCTGAGAGGGAGGAGAACCGAGGACTTTGTTTCATCGCCGGGTCCTTACCCAGTGTGGCAGGCAGGGCAGGAATGGCTGCCATCTGACCCAGGGGCCACCCGGGACCCGCCTACAGAAGTTAGGTCAGTGGTTCTCAACCGAGGACAATCATGATCCTGCCCCCAGGGAACACTTGGCAATGTCTAGAGGCATTTTTGGTTGTCATTACTGAGGAGTGGGGTGAAGGGTGCTACCGGCATCCTGTGGGTAGAGGCCAGGGCTGCTGCTAAACATCCACCTGTGCATAGGACAGCTCCCACAACAGTTATCCTGCCCCCAATGTCAAGAGTGTCGAAGTTGAGAAACCTGGGTTAAAGCCATGGCCAAGGGCACCCAGATGGTGAAGCGAACTGCCCTGTGATGGGCCTGTCCCCAGGAATGAGTGTGCAGAGCTCTCCTGGGGGCCTGGAAGGACCACAGAAGGTGCTGGGGTCAAGAGAACATCAGAGGGCCGACAAGGCGATGAAGGTTAATGCTCACTGCCCTCATTTCCCTGGGACCATCCGTCCGTCCTCTGGTCATCACCCAGCCCGAGGAGCCATTGCTCAGCACCCTGATTCCAAGCCCTGCTTGAGATCCTGCATATCTAGTCTGCTGGGCGTGAGTGCGTTACTCAGCCAGTTGGCAGAGGACTCACACAATCATACACACATATTCCATCATAGTTATCAACAAAAAATGTTTCCAGAGAGGGAGAGAGGCCCAAGCCCTGTCACGCGAGCTTAGGTAGGGGCATGGGCAAGCTGAGACAGACAGATGAGGCTGGCTGTGGAAAAACAGGCAGATGGCCAGAGCATGAATGAATTGGAAGCTTTCTGTCCCTGGTGCGTCTCCTGTCTTCCCCATCAGACTGGGAGTCATCTCTGAGACGAGGGGCTGCAGCCCATTTCCCCCCCACCCGGCCCCCCGTCATCAGACAGGACCTGTAGATTTATGGAGAGCTGGATTTCTAGAGGAAATTGTCTAGAATTTTCAGTTAGGGAAATTTCTGAAGAGCCAGGACTGGATTGGGTCTTCTACTAGGGCTAGGCCTATATTTCCAGGGCTCAGGCAGATGTGAGGTCTTGAGAAGCCAGGAGGCAGTGTCTAGGACGCCCTTATAGCAGAAGCCAGCTGCCCTCCGCTGGCTGAGGAGCAGGGCTGAGCCCTCCGCTGTCTGGGGTCGGCTGTCTCGGACCCCTTACTTTCCGCCCCACAGAAGAACTCAGCTCGGCCAGCCCCTCCCTTCCCCTGTGGTCTGGTCCCGGGCCTGAATATGCAAACTGCTCCTGCGACCATCTTAAGATCTGGAGTTTCTTTTCTAGCCTGGGGAAAGGTTCTCTCTGTTCCTGGAGCTTTATTTCTCCTAACTGCTGCTGGGACCTCCTTCAGGGAAGCCTTTTCCCTAGGCAGCGGAGGTGACAGTGGGGTAACCCATCCCTCTCTTCCCCAGACTCAACCTCTCAGTGGAGCCAGGACAAAAGGCTCCTGTAGTCTGAATACCAGCAGCCTGTTCTTTCCCAAACTCTCTCAGTAGAAGCTCAGCTCCTGCTCCGAGGGAGCATCCAGTCTGATGGAAGTCACCCTCAAGGGGACACAGCCCCTTTTGTGGGGGAAAGCCCTAGTGTGCAGTGGTACAGGAGTGGAACTAGCCCCCATCAGCGCCTACCTGCAGAGAACAGTCTTTTGGTGGCTAATATGGTGTTTGACAGTTGACGCTTCTGGGGGAGGGGCAGGAAGATCCCCACCCCCACACCCAGAACTCTCCAGTTGCAGTGGGATTCCTAGGTGAGCAGCCCGTTTTAACAGCTAGCTGCCTTCCTCTTCTCTATTCCTTGCCACTGGTCCCCCACAGGCTGGCACTGTTGGTAATGTAGCCCCTTTCTATCTGCCCAGTCCCCACCCACCAACCAGCCTGAGGGCCACCTCCCTGCAGAGTTGGGGGACTCAGCACCCCTACCCCAGGTGGCCTCCTCCAGGCTGGCTGTCCCAGTGTATAGCCAATCAGAGGGAGTCCCTCTCCTTCAGCCCAAGGCTTCCAGGGAGGGGTTGTCTCTGACACGCCCACCTGACACTATTTTATTCTGAAAGCCTCCTCATTGCCAAAAGCCACTTTCCTACTGACAATAGCATTCTCTCTGTGTCTCTGGGTCTTCACATGGTGCGCTCTGTGTCTCTGTCTTCTTACAGAGCTACCAGTTGATTGGATTAGAATCCCCCCTACCCCCCCCTTATTCCAGCATGATCTCACCTTAACCAATAACTTCTACAACGACCCTCCTTCCAAATAAGGTCCCATGCTGAGGAACTGGGGGTAAGGACTTCATCATATCTTTTTGGGGTGACACAATTCAACCCATCACACCATCCTCGGCATGATTAGGCCACTGGCCTGACGGTCGTGCCTCTGAGGAGAAAGGGTAAACTCTGAGCTGGGGAATCTGCCTTGCAGTTCGGGTTTATAGTACAGAATGTAGGGTTTTTGAGGACGGGCACTGTCATGGTTGTCCTCAGCCCTGCCAGCTGGTGCGTTGTGTACCGAGCAGATGCTCAGGCAACTGAATGGAATCCCCGAGGCTTGCTCCAAGCAGAGTCCTCCCTGCCCCCTATTCTGGGTCTCGATTTCCTTATCTATAAGACTGTCAATTATAGTTTATTAAGTTCTTATTATGTACCAAACACTGGGCTAAGAATTTTTCACTTCTCAAATCCTTGAACCACTTCAAGGACATGGTATCATCATTCCCATTTTATAGATGAGAAAAGCAAGGCCCAGAGGTGACATAATAAGAACCTCTGCCCCTGGTTCCTGGCCCAGAGCTCCTAAATCCTTTGGGATTTCCTAAGTGCTAGAAGCATCTTTTGTTCTAAGGAGGTGATTCTTGGAGGCCTCCTGGGTAGCCTCAGGGTGCTGGTCATCAGAAAGACCAAGCCATGACTAGACGCTTGGAACTTTTAGCCCCAACCTTTATACTCCAGGGAAGGGAGAGAGGGGCTGGAGATTGAGTTAATAATATGTCATGCCTCCATAAAAACCTCCACAAAAACCCCTAAAATACCAGGCTCAGAGAGTTCCTGGGTCTGTGAACACATCCACATGCCAGGAGGGTGGCACGTCCCATTTTCACAGAAGTAGAAGCTCTGTGGTCCCTCCTGGACCTCACCCTGTGTACCTCTTTGTCTGGCTCTTCACCTGCACCCTTTATCATATCCTTCTACGACAAAGTGGTAAATGTATGTAAGAGTGTCCTTGAGTTCTGTGAGTTGTCATACATAGCAAATTATTGAATCTAAGGAGAGGATTGTGGGAACTCCTGTTTATAGCTGGTCTGCCAGAAGCATCGGTGACAACCCAGGACTTGTGATTAGCATCCGAAGTGGGGGGCAGAGCCCTGAATGTGGGATCTGACGCTATCTCCAGGTAGACAGTATCAGGGCTGAATTGAATTGTAGGACACCTGGCTGGGCCTGGAGGGCTGGAGGATTGGCTGGTGTGGGACAAGCCCATGCATTTGGTGTCGGAAGTACTTTGTGTGTAAAGGACAACAGGAATTCTCCAAAGTCACACAGCTGGGATTTGAACCTAAAGCCTCAGCTCTGATCCATTATCGTCTGCCGGCCCCAGCTGTAAAGAGAGGACGTGAGGCGCACTTTGGGGCTCCCCGTGGCCTTCCTCTTCCTCTCCCTTTGGTGATTCCACCACCGCACCTCTTGGATCCTTTGAAGCACCCAGCATGGAGCTGGGCACTCAATCCCTGCTCAGAAAATGTCTGTCAGATGGCCGTGTGGTAATTTCCCTCCTGACTTGGGCTCTGCCAGTGAGGAGGCATCTGGCAGGGTGTGGGCGAGTGCGGGTATTCTCGATCACAGCCTCCCACCCAGCTCCATGTGCTGTTTGGACAGTATTTGGGGGCTCACAGCTGGAAATGCTCAAACCTGGCTTTGAGCTCAGGTCCTGTGAGATGGGGTTAGGGGAGACCCTCCCCCGAGAGAAGGGGAGGCTTGCTGGGCAGTGAGGAGCCAAGGTCTGTTCAGACCATGCTGTGCAGACATAGACAGTGGGGCTTGCCAGGCATGTGGCGGTAATGTCGCCCTGTCCTTACAGAAACAGGCTTTAGGAGACCCTTCATGAGCCAAGGTTCTCAGTTCTAAACTGCTCCTGGCTGTTTCTTAAAGCCAGTCCTGCAGGACCCTGCTTAGCCTCACCCTAGTCAACACCAGTGGTCATTTCCTGATGAACAGTCTCCTAAACACATCTGTTTTTTCCCTTCTGCTTATGTTCTGAAGAACTGATCTAGAGCCTTCAGAGGCCAACCCCGGGCCCCTGGCCTCAAGACATTTCAGTTGCCTCAGCCTCCACAGACAATGCCAGCCAGCCCTTACCTGGGACCCTACCCCCTTCCTTCCCTGCCCCTCATCGCAGTTCACAGTTCCGTCAGCCTCTCTTGGCCTTCTGGACTTTTCCGTGTGAGCTGATGAGGGGTCATCTCACTGCCCCACCCCCATTCCCAGCTGCAGAGGAGGTGATGGGGATGATTCTGGTTTAACCCAATGACCCTGGGGAAGGATTGAGGGTGGGTCTTTGGATGTCAATTTTCTCAGCTGCACAGTAAAAAGTTTGAATGAAGCAAGACTGTCCTGTCTTTGAGCTCCCATAACATCCAAAGAGTTTTTTTCACCCTTGTCCTGCTCCACTGAGTACAAGCTATGTCAGCTAGGGCAAGGGGCCTCAACTCTGTGTGCCTCAGGTTCCACAGCTATGTACTTGGGACAAGGCTCCTGTGAGGATTCAGTCAACTTGGAAAGTGCTAAGAACAGCGCTGGACATAATGGATGCCCGGATCTGCCTGTTCCTGCCCACTGGGCTGTGGGAGCCTAAGAGGCAGCCTTGATTCTCACTGTGTCATCAGCACCCAGCTCAAGGTCTGGCACACAGCAGGTGCTCAGGAGGGTTTGGAGGGTCAAGGGTAAGACGGCTGTTTGAGGCCTCAGGTGCCTGCTATGTGAGCTCCTGGTTTGAAACAGCCAATTCCTCTCCACCCACTGGCTGGCACTCTGCTCCTCCACCCTTAGCCTGGCAGCTCCTGCAGCGCTGGGACTTGGGGACACCACATTTCACAAATCTGCTGACCTGATCTACATGTGAAGACTGAGGCTAGGACTGCCCTGGTCTTCATCTCCACTCGATTGGGCCCACCCGCGGCCCACAGCCAACCACCAGGAAACACTGGCCCTCCAAGCAGTGTTTGCAGTGCAGCTGGCATCTCTCACTCCAGGCACTGTTTGCTTCTTGCCCCTCCCTTGCTGGCACCCAGGCAATTTTTATCAGGTTTTGTGCTGAGTTTGCTGTCTCCACTGTAGGTTGTTTCCGGCTGACAATCTGCAGGCCTTTGTGGCACCTGTTTCTTTTCCTCTGAGCTCTCTTCCCTTCTGGGAGTTCTGTGACTCTCATTTTTTGGGTCTGCTGGTGGGTGGTGGGTGGGCAGCAGGATGCCCCAGGGTCACTTGGTCACACTGACAAGGAAATAGGTCCGGAAGAGAGAGGTGACTTTCCCGGGGTTGCACAGCGAGTTAGTGACAGAACCTGGCCTGAGGTCCAGGTCTCCTGGCTCCTGCTGCACACACAGTCTATACAAGTGTGTGTGTGTGTGTGTGTGTGTGTGTGTGTGTGTGTGTGTGTGTGTCAGGGAAAGGGGTGACCACATGGCTCTGTGGGCCTCTGGAGGGTGGGCTAGAGCCGTCACAAGAAATTTCTTAGAGAAGGTGAGTTTGAGTTGGGTCTTAAATGATAGATAAGATTTGACCAGGGGACAGGGACAGGGCTTTTGGGGGAGGGCTTGGATACTCCTGAAGGGGAAGGGACAAATGGGCTGGGGGCCAGCTCACTGAGATGCTCAGCAGGACCTTTCAAGATCCCTCCTAGGCCCATCACCTTAGGCAAAGTTTATACCCTCCCTGAGCCTGTGTCCTCATCCACAAAAAGGAGAACCACACCTGCTTTGTAGGGACTATTAATGATCATAATATTAATTATAGTTGACATTTACTGGGTACTCACCAAGTGCCAGACCCTGGGCCAAGTGAGCACTTGACATATCTTATGTAATCCTCCCAGCAAACCCACACCTGACCTAAGCAAGCTGAGTAAATGCTTTCAAGCATATAATAGTCATTTAGCATAATCCCAGGCACATAATAGCCACTCAATAAACTGTAGACCGAGGACAACCAATGATGATAGAATTTGGTCAACTTCTATAGCCCCCTTTTCTTGCCTCTTCCCCTGCCAGAGCAGCCTGACAAGTTCCTTTCTGGAAGTAGCTGTCCTAGAATTTTCCTCCTCCAGGAAGCTTTCCTGGACCAGGGTGAAACTTGTAGCTTTGCATGGTCTTTCTCTCCTGATTCTCTGTCCTGTTTGTGTGGCTCTCAGGGATTCAGTGTGTGGGCCTGTGTCCCTCTCCCTCAGTCTGAGTGGTCCCACAATTTCCTCAGGGCAGGGGATGTGGGCAGAGCTTGCAGATGCAGGGGAAGGTTGGGGGGTGGACGGCAATGTGAGCACAGCAGGTCTCTTCCCAGAGATCCTTGGGAAGTCTCTGCACAAGAAATGCCCAGGAACATGTAGGGACTCTGAAGAGGTTCTGCAGACCCACAGAAAGTTGGCTGGACCCCCGGTGTGTCCAGGGCAGCAGCAAAAACCAGACACCTGCCTCAGAACTTTTCTTCCCACTTTTATTTTAAAGGAAAAACAAAAAACAAAAAACAACAAAATACCCAAACAGTGCAAAAACCCATTTTCCAGTGTCAGCCATGCCCACCCCCCACCCCAGGTTACCCCCCCGGCTCAGGTCTGACTCTTCCTCCCACTCAGCACCCCTCCCCTCTCATGCAACCCATAGGGGCTGGAGGCTCCACTTTTCCTGGACTGCCAGATCTCAGGGGACTTTGGAGGGAGGAAAGAACTGGGGGGACTGCCCTGATCCGCTGGCCCCTCCAGGTCTCCAGCCACGGCACCAGGTACCCCTCTTGGCTTTCATTAACCCTTTCCTGATCATGCTACTAGCCTGGGGGGCACTGACCAGGGGGAACTGTGTCCATACCCCTCTACCCCGGGTCCGGCTCGGGGCGCTCCTCACTGAGGTTAGGGGGTTCCCTCCCTCCCTCCATGGTGGGGGGTGGGGAGTGGCAAAACCTCCAGGTTTAAGTACCTTAATGAAAGCAGGGGATAGGGAGGAAGGGGCTTTAGATCTAATAAATTATTAGCGTTTTTTTAGTGTCCGTGGGGGGCGGGTGAGGTGGGGCAGGGCGTGGCCTCCAGGGCCCCTCCCTCCCCTTACTGATGAATCTCATTCTCTATGAGGCTGTCCTCGCAAGATTGGAAGTCTGTGTCCGTGAGGCCGTCAGGCTGCATCAGCAGCTCCTCATCTTGGGACGAGGATGACGGAGGCTCGTCTCCCGAGCTCCCAGGAACCCCATCCCCATCCCCGTCCACCTCTGAGTCCTGCAGCACCTGAGCGATGTATTTCTGAAGGGGAAGAGGAGTGGGATGTGAGGGTGGACAGCTGCCCCTTGTGGGGAGGGGGTGATGGGGAGTCACAGGGCTGGGGCGGGGAGGGGGAGGGGCAGTATCCTCTGCCCAGGGGGAGGTGGGCAGCTGCCAGTGAAGCCAGGTTTCTCCCTGCTCATTCCCTAGTCCACGGGGTCTGGAATAGGCCTTTCGTTTCTGGAAGATTATGGGACACCCAGCTTTGGGACTGAGTCTCAGAGGCCCCTCCCACCCTTGGCCATGGCGCAGGGCACTCACCGCAGATTTGGGGACAGTGGCAGCAGTGGGGGGCCGTCCATTGCTTCTCGAATCCGCGGTATCGGTCTCTGTGTGCTCAATCTTGAGGGGCCCAGAATGAGTCAGGGGGTGGGGAGAATGCCCTTGCCCTCAGCTGCAATCAGGACCCCACACCTTTCTGGCACCCCTGTGGCCCCTGCCCTCAGATCCCAACCATCCCCCTGATCTTCTGTACCCCTTTGAGCTTCTGCCCTCAGCCATCCCCCACCCCCCCTCACCCCACACCTTGTAGTTGTGGGCACTGAGGTATTTGAAGTGTCCGAAGCAGACGTGGCAGAGACAGATGACGATGGTGATAACCAGGACCACGAATGTGAACATGGACGTGGGGGCTAGGAACCCTAATATGGGGGGGGGCAAAAACGGGGCTGCTACCTCTCCTCTGGGCTCCCCTCCGGGAGGCCCACCATCCCACTTTGCTACCTTCTGAATGCAGTCCCACGCTTCCATGTGCTGCAGCCTCTCCCACTCACTTTGTCTGTGGGCCCCCCCCCCCGCCATCATGGACTCCCCCGGGGGCCTGCTCTGCTTTGACTCTGGGGTAGTCCCCTCTGCCCCCACCCTACCTCCCTGAGAGGCGGCCCTCACCCGTGCGCATGGTGGAGAAGAAAAGCAGCCAGAAGAGGCAGAGGATGGGTGCGGCCACCACCTGGTTCACAGCCCCCGAGTGAATCTTCTTGTCCAGCTTGGCCGGCAGGTACGCGTAGTAGAGATTGTACCTGTCTACCAGGTGCTTCAGCAGCATGTACATGAGCCCTGGGGGAAGCCACATGAGCCCTGACCTCGGAACTAGTGCCACTTCCATGTGTCTGTCTCAGGTTGTCCCAGTCCTCCTGAGGTCGCTGAGGGGCTGGCCTTCCTTCTCCTGCCCCAGCCCCATACAGGATCATGCCCCAGGCCCCCAGCGGGACCAGAAAACCTCTGCTTCCTCTGCTTCAACCCCTCGATTCTGTAGGCCCTCCCTAGCAATTCCATTAGAAATCTATTCATTTGGGCGAATGAACATCCTCTTGAAACCTATACCGTTTCTTCTACCCCTGTTCCTAAACATGAGCATAAATTAACTGGTAAGTTCTGTTTTCCTGGAGGCTGAGGGAACAGGAGCATTTGAACAAGGACAAGGAGGTTAGTTTGGGAGTTTGAAGCCTTCAATAACCGGGGAGGGTGGTTAAGGGTTTGGGATGTTATCATGGGGAAAAGAGAGACCACTAGTGGGGGCAAGAGCTGAAGAGAAACTTGGCTAAATTTTAGAAGGTAGAGGGACTTGCCTAAGTCACATAACTCAGCTATAGCATGCCATCTCCATGAGTTGCAAGGACCCCCGACCCTGCATCCAACGGTCTTTCCTTGAGTTTATAGGGCTGTGTACAAGTATACTCATGGATTCTGTGTAGAAGTGTGTGTGTGTGTACCTCAATGGGTATGTGATATGTGTCCCAGTATACCCAGTTGAGGGAAAGCACTGCTGTTGGCGAGTATAGCCACGTTGGCATGACTCTGTCCAAGGGTCCAGCACACCAGCTGGGTCCAGCCTGGGCTGAGATGGCTTTTCCCCTCCTCCCCCCAGGCCAGGCCCCAGACTGAGCCAGGGACCGGGCGGGAGGCCGGAGAGGCCGGTCTCCCAGCCGGGGCCCTGTCCACTCGGGGTGGCCTGCCTTACTAGAGTGGAGCCAGTGAGGTCCTGGGTCCCCCCGAGCAGGGCCCAGGTCCCGGCGCGGCGGTGCCTACCGAAGGGCACGATGATGGGGCAGGTGATACTGTAGGTCATGACCACCGTGAAGACGCACATCATCCAGGCGTAGGCTGCGCCAAACTGGAACTCGTAGGCCTGATGCTGGGGGGGAGATGGGCAGGAGGGTGGCTCAGGGAGGGGCGCAGGGCAGGTGGGAGGGGACAGGGTGCCAAGAAAGCAGCCGCGGGGAGAAGGTACCCCATGTGCAGGATAAGGAAGGGCAAAGCAGATGGAAAAAGGGGCTGTGGCTGAGGAGGAGATCAGGGTGGATAGTTACGGGACACGAGGAGGGGCCTTGGAGGGATCAGGGGCTGGCAGGGGGTGGGCTTGGGAATGGGCTGTGTAGGGACCCAGACCTCCCCGAATGCCCATCACAGAACATTAGATTGTCAGAACTGGCCTATGGGTTACCTATGTCGATTCATCATTGTACACATGGGAGAAATGAGGTCCAGATGGGAAGGGGATGATAGCCCAGGGCCATGGAACTGGGATCCCGAAGTCCCAGCACCCTTGGGCCCCACACCCTAGCTGGCTGCCGCTGTTCCTAGTCGGGCCCACCAGGGGGCGCTGTGCGGGCCGCTGCGGCCCCGGCGGCCGTACCCGCTTCACGTTGCGCCTCTCGGCGGCTGAGCGCGCCAGGCAGAGCCGGATCATGTACATGAGCAGGCCCGGGATGCGCAGTAGGTCCATGGCGTTGCCGATAAAGGCTGAAGCAATGACGTAGTTCACGAAGAAGGCGCCGTTGTCCGGCAGGAACACGCACCTGCGGGCACCAGGTGCTCCAGCACTGCACTCTTGGGGGCTTGGTGGTTGCCTGCCCACTGCCAGCATGACAGCGCAGCACACTTTCACCCCCAACGTGCCTTGTCGACACCCATGTGTCCCCAGCTCAGGCCTCGAGCACCTGTGCCCCAGTACCTCCAGAATGTAAGCCCCAGAGGCAGGTACCGGTGTCAACAGATACCCCAACACCCTCGATATAAATAAACAGGATCTGATAGTGTGGGCCCCCACCCCGATAACTTGTACCCCGTAAAGACTCAGGGAGAGTGCCCGAGACCCCTAAGGCCATCAGTGCTCAGGGGCTGGCTGCTGGAGATCTTCACAGACAATCCACGAGACTTCCAAAGACCGGAGGGTGTGAGCCCCAGAAACATCCAGAAAGCTTCCTTCCCTAGACCTTAACTTAACCCAGAGCTACCCTAGAGTAGGAGCCTCAGTCACCTCCAGGACACAAGCTCCAGAGACCCTCCCCCAGAAATCTTCAGATTTGTCAATGACTGTGACAACCCAAGCGTGAGCCCAACATTACCACAGATGGCCTAGCCCAAGACTCCCAGAGCAAGACTCCACAAATATTCAGCCATGGCACATGACCCCTAAGACACCTTTGCAGGGATTCCCAGAGAAGGAGGTTGCATCAGAAAGAACGCCCGTCACACCTCTGAATAGGAACCTGAAAATTCAGAGGTGTTCCCAGAACTTGTGCCCCATAAGCACCCCAAAGTATGAACCCCAGAGTACCCCATAGCGTGGGCCCCATAGGCCCTCAGGGATACCTCTAGGAACTCCCAAGCACTCTCACAGCATGACCAAGGTTCCACTGCAGACACCTTGCCCAACCTCCCGGGTGACGTTCCAGACCCCAGAGCACAAGCCTAGAGCCCTCATAGAAATCCCCAGAATGCGAGCCCCAAATACACCTTGAGGGTGACCTCGGAACCCAGAGAGGTTCCCAAAGTGATGGCTCCAACACAAACCCTGGGGACATCTCCCAGGTACACGCCTGAGACATCCTGTGGGTCCTTTGGAGACATTATGCCAGCCCTTGATGGGAACCCCTTTTCTTCTCTGCAGAAGGGGTGGAGCGCTTTGCTGCACCCTCCCATGGGGAAGGAAGTGTCTCCCAGGCATACCCACCCCCACCATCCAGTCTCCTTTCTTGGGGGCCCCTGGTCACTCACTCAAACCGAATAGCTGCCTCAGCCAAGAATTTCTTGTCAAAGAGCCAGCGGAAGAAGAGGTCCAGACTGGAGAGGAGGAGAGGTATGGTGGGGGGCTGCAAGGGGGAGGGGAAGTCCCTGCCAGGAGCCTCCAGAGATGCCCCCTGTACATGGGGCCTTGGGCTTGGTAGGGGAGGTAGAGCCTGAGCTGCTCCCTCCCCCCACCCCCGCCCCCATTCCTTCCTCCGAAACCTACCTGCTCAGTCCCAGTGAGGGCAGGAGCAGCACCATGAAGATGAGGAAGGTGTAGCACTTGTGCATGGTGGTCCTGTTCTCTCCGGAGCTGGGACAGAGGGCACAGTGGCAGAGGTCAGGTGGGCTGCCTCCCATTCTGCTCCCCTAGCCAATACAGTGTCCCAGGAGGGTCCCCTGGCAGGGGGGTGCTTCCGAAAGTGAGGATGCTGGCGTCACCCGACCCTGCCAGCTCTAGGACCTCTGGAGCAGGCAGCCTGAAAGGCAACAGGGCTGCCCAAGGACACGGGGGTACCCCTAGGAGGTGAAGGTGTCTCACCGTGTCCAGTGGGCTTCAAAGAAGGCAGAGTAGTAGACGATGGTGGGGAGCAGGGCCGAGAAGCACCACAGCAGCAGGGTGGGGAAGAACTGGGTGATGATGGGGTTCTGCAATGGGGTATGGGGGGATGTGTCAGGCAGGGGCAGTCTATTGCGCTCAGCTTGCTTTGCTTACCTGCCCGCCCTGAGTTCTGGGCTTCAGGGCCCCAGGTCAAAAGTCCAGAACATCTTGAGGGCAAGAATTGAGGATGGGGGCCAGGGCCATATGTACAACCCCAGGGTGAAGAACATTAGTTAGCCTTGGCTGAGCACCTACTCTGTGCCAAGCACTGATCATGTACTTTACATGCATTCATCCTCACAACAATGGTATCACCCTATTTTATAGATGAGCAAACTGAGGCACAAAGTGATTCAATAGCTTAACCAGCTAGTGAACAATGGGGTGGGGATTTGAACCCAGGAAGTCTAGCTCTTATTTATTATGCTATTATCACACCATGATTTTCAAACGGTCTTTCTTTGAACTATGGGGCTCCAAAGTTCATGGCAGGAGGGGTGAGGAGAGACTAGGCAAAGTAGCCCCACTCTCCTGCCAGCTGAACAGCCGTGCTTTCCACATGAAGTTTCAAGGAAGGTTCCTTTTGATAAAAGCATCAGACTAAGTTCGGAAGCCAATGATCTAATCTGAACCTTCCATTCTTCTGTTGGGGGGATGTGAGGGATGAGGAGAAGGGACTTGTCTGAGGTTAAATGATCAGTTAGGCCTGTGCCCTCTTTCTTCCCTAGGTGTCTCTCTACGTGTGTGCACGCCCACGGGTGGTCCCTCGTGGGGGAAGGTGATGGGGAGCCCAAGGGGAATGCACAGAAGGGTTTGCAGCCCTTGGTCTCGTGGGTGCTTCTTGGTGGAGCCAGACTAGGCAGGGAGCGTTCTGGTTTCCCCGAGGAGGGATTCAGGGCCTGCTTTGTGTGTCTTGTGACACAGGATGGAGGGGTGAGGTGGGCATGGCCTCACGTTGAGGTACTCCACGGGCTTGGTGACGTTGAACTTGTCCATGGTGGTGATGATGATGGCCGGGGTGGTGAGGAAGAAGAGAAGGATAAAGAGGACGACATTGATGACCAGGCAGCGCAGCCACCAGATGAAGCCGCGGATGGAGAGGTGCTCCCTGGGAGGGCAGGGGAGGTGGTCACTCCGAGGACCAGACACCGAGGACCTCCCTGCCCTCCCCTCTATTCCTGGAGCCTGCCCACGCCCCACAAAGCCTGCCCACGCCCCACAAAGCCTGCCCCTGCCGTCCCCCTTTGCTCACCAGTAGATGTTCTGGGGGTCAGGGGCGTAGGACACGGTCCAGTTGGAGATGTGCAGGGACTCGCTGCAGGATGAGGAGCGCGGTTCCCCGCGGCAGGTGCAGCCCTGGCACTTACACACGTTGAAATCCTTCAGGATGCTGGGGGAGGGAGGGGGATGGACACCAGTTACTGCAGCACCAGCTACAGGGGACAGGGGACCCCCACTGCCGTCAGCTGGCTGTGAGCGCAGGGACCCGGGAGCCCCAGCTGCTCACTGGGGGACTAGGCCAGGGTGGGCAGGCCGGACAGGGGCTCACATGGCGGTGATGGTCTCATTGTGGAAGGTGACAAAGGCCATGCCAAGAGGCTTCTCGTTCACCTTCTCCTTCTCCCGCTTGTAGTCCTCCTTCAGCTTCTGTTCCAGCTTTGTGTAGTACTCGATGGCCTCTACCTGCCAGGGCGGGCAAGGCAGGTTCTGGCGGGGCTGGTGCCCACAGCACCAGCCAGTAACCAACCTGGAGCCTGCTACAGGCCAGGCAGTGCTTTCAGCTCTCTCTGTCTTTCACAATAGTAGGTACAATTAGCCCAACCTTACAGATGAGGAAACTGAGGCACAGAGCAGTCAAGACACCTCCCTAAAGCCACAGTCAGTACCTACAGCATAACACTGTCCTCCTGGCTGATGTTTTCATGGGGTTTGAAAATTTGGTTACTGTAGTGATAGAGGACAACCGAACAGTGAGGATGGGGCTTCAAGGAATATAGGAAGAAGTGGGGCCCTCTGAGGGCGGGGCCGCATCCTGCCCCTGGCCCTGGCTCCAGCCCGGCCTAGTCTGTTTACCTTCCAACCCTTGCCCACACAATCAGGAGCACTGGGGCCCTGAGGGCTGAGCCAGGGCCGGGCACACTCCATGGCCAGGCAACCCCATACCTGCTCACAGCCTCGAACCACGCAGCAGCAGAGGTGGCCACAGGGCTTGGGGTTAATCATGGTGGGGACATTCTCCTTGCTCTGGAGGTTTGTGAAGTACAGCTTTCCCCGCTCGGCCTTCTTTCTGCAGGACCCAGGTGCCCAGTCACCCACTGCTCAGCTGGGTTGGATGGGAGGATGGGTGGGGAGCCTAACTCAAGGGTCATCTAGTCTTGGGTTTGTTTCAGACATGTCCCCATCCTAGGGTCTCCCTAGCCATCCCTTGAGAGCCAGAAATTCTTCTTCTTTTTCTTTTTTTAAGAGGGCAGTCACTGGCCCTCACATGTGGGATCCGAACCGGGGCCGCCGGCGCCCCAAGCCAGCTCCCAACCACCACGCCACTCGGCTGGCCCCAGAAATTCTTCTTATAGTTTGGCCTCAATTTCTTATACTGTAGCTGAAAAAGGATCTGTCCTCAGATGGGGTGGGGATGGTGGGCCCTTGTCCTCTTGCAACCACCTCTAACTTTCAGGCTTTGCTCTCTCCAGAGGTTGAATTAAAATCAAACGCCCTGGGAAACACCTGGAAGGGGAGCCAGGCTATTCTGTGGCAGCCCAGATGCCTTCCACAATGGGCAGGGGGCCCTCTGGGTCACACCCACCTCCAGGTCCGGGCCCCATTACCTCTCGGCATCGAGGAACATAAGACGAGCCACGTTGTAACATGGGCGGGCTTCTAGGACCGTGCAGTTGGGGTAGGCCTCCCTGAAACACAGCCCACCATCATTTTCTGCAGGGACCACCTGCCCCCAACTTTCACGCCTGACCCCATCACCTTCGAGTCACACATCCCCAACTGAAGCTCCCTCTCTTTTTTTTTTCTTAGTCTATAAAGATGAGAGCTACCCAAGAATCAAACTTTGAAATCCCTCCTCATGCTTGTCTGAGTGTGGGGAGTGTGTGCCCAGAGCCATGGGGAACTGCGGGAGCCTAGGATGAGCTAGTGACCTGGGAGGTGAGTGCATGCTGCATGGTGCTGGGGAAGCCACGCCTGTGGTCTGATTCTTGTGCAGGGCTGTGAACTTGGAAGTTGAGAGAAATTGTTTCTAGTCCTGGGTTATTACCTTTACTGTTCCCAGAAGATCTGGGTACAGTTTGACACTTAGTCTGGACCACGGACTGACTCCAACCAACCCACAGCCCGGTCCACAGAATGGTCCCTGCCCCAAGACCTACCAAAGGCAGATTCTGAAGCCTGACCCAAGCCAGACCTCTAACCTGGGACAAAGACGGATCCTTTACTCTGACCCAAACTGACCCATAACCCAGACCCAAGACTGACATCTAACCCTGACCCCAAGTTGACCCCAACCTTGACTTGAGGCTGACCAGAGATCGCCCATCGCCGGCTCTCAGTACCTGGGACATGACAGGGCAGGAGGGATACCTGCTGATGGAGGGCAGCCGATGTTCTTTTTAAATTTTGGTCACACACTCCTTCTTGATCCTAATCCCCTAATCTAGACTGAGCCCCATTTAAAAAAAAAAAAAAAGAATGAAGGACCACTAAGTGTTAAAGAGACACAAGATATGTTTTTTGTTTGTTTGTTTGTTTGTTTGTTTTGAGGGCAGTGTCACTGGCCCTCATATGTGGGACCCAAACCGAGGCTGCTGGCTTCTCAAGCCAGCGCTTAACCACCGCGCCACTCAGCCGGCCCACAAGATATGGTTTTAAAGTAACAAGGTGGACTGCACAAACCCATGAGAATTTGGAAACTGAAATCTGGGATGGGGTCCTTCAAATGCACTTCCAGGAGTTTCCACAGACACTGTTTTTGCTCAAAGGTTCCTCTTTTGGAAGCGCCTCTCCTCTGTGTCAGGCTGAGCCCTCATTCTCATGTGACTGATCTCTAATCTCACAGCCCCCCACACACAGGCTCCCAGATTTTGCACACAGGGTATCCCCTAACTCTGCTGGGTTAGTCCTCCCAATCCAGACAGACCCCAGGCCTGGACAACAAGTCCTGCTCAATGCTGTCACCTAGTCCAGGAGCCCGACAAGGACAAGGCTGCCTTTTGTGCATCCCTATATAACCAGGCCTGAGCCAAGAGCCTGCACATAGTAGGTGTTCAACAGACATGTACTGAATGATTGGGTCAATGAAATGGCTGTTCTGTAATGTTCACCTCACCGATCCCCAAAACTCCAATTGGGACCACAGTCTCCCACACCCTGCTTATAGGCTAACAACCAATTTTTTTTTTTTTTTGAGGGCAGTGTCACTGGCCCTCATATGTGGGACCGAACCAGGGCCGCTGGCTTCCCAAGCCAGCGCTTAACCACTGCGCCACTCGGCCGGCCCGACACATATACTTTTGAAGAAGCCACATACCATGGACCCTGGGGCAACAACCCATGACCCAGTTCAAGCCAGAGAAGAGGAAAGGTGGCAAGTATGTGGGACAGACTGGACTCACTTTTCAAGTATTTCTTCTCAAGTCTTCCAAGGATCTCTCTCATGATCTTAGAGAGGCCTATCACCCAGCCCAACGGCTAGCCCGCCCTGGAGTCACAAAATGCTTCTTAGTCTAATCTCTACCTCCACTGCACCCAGACCTCCGAGTGAGAGGCGTGTGAGGAGGCTCTTGGGAGGTGAAAGGCAAAGAAGGGTCCGCAGACCATGCTGGGGTTGGGGGTAGGAGTGGCTACTCACTCAAAATGCTTCTTGATCTTTTCTGACTCTGCATATTTGGAGATTCCATTGATGAAGAGAGTCCGCTTCACCTGGGGTGAGAGGCAGGTGAGAGGCGCCGGAGGGTGCAGGAAGGGAGTGGGGGGAACTGGTGGGCAGAGAGGAGCAGGCAGGGCTAGGAGGAGGCCGTAGGGATGAGCCAGGTCCCAAAGAATTTCTGGGAGAAAGCAGGCAGTAAGCCTAATGAAAAGAGCCATCTGGCCCCTTGAGGGCTTTGGTGTGGGGGAGGAGCGGCCATGAGGGCCCAGCAGAGTGGCTGCCATGGAGTGGGCATTTGTTACTAGTTTAGTGAATGAGTGTGGAAGTGAAGGGAATTTCACTACCGTATCATCCACCACAACAAGTTCCTGAGTGCCAGGAATAGCCCGGATGGGGTCCTTTCCACGCATGGCCCCACTTCACCTTCCCACTGGCCTTGGGAGAGGCACTGCTGTTATCTCATTTGACAGATGAGGAAACTGAGGCTTGGGGAGGTAACTAACTTGCAGGATGAGGGCTCCTGAGTGGCTGAGTCAGGATTCAAACTCCGCTGGCCTAACCCTGGGGCCGACACCCCAAGAGAGGCCTGGAGGGAAGAGGCTGCAGGTGGGGCGCAGCTGGGTCTGCTCCACTCACCAGGTCGTCCTCTTTGTAGCGCATCTTGGAGGTGTGTCTACGCATGCTGTAGACGGTGAGCAGCAGGTATAGGAAGGCAAAGGAGGTATGCAGCCATAGCAGGTTGTTCCTGGGTGGTGCAGAGCATAGGGAAGCCATGGGGACTAGGGACCTCCTCAGACACCCCCAACCGCCCCGTGTTAAACCCCGGTACAGGGCCACTCTCTACTGCCGCCAGTCTTCCGGCACTGACACCCCACAGGGCGGGCCCCACTCCACATCCTCTAGATGTCCCCAAGTTTGTTCCATTCCAACTGAAATGTCCCAAGAGATCATCATGTCTTCATACCCTACCCACTGGCTGCACTACCCCCACCAGCCCCCAGTCAGCCTCGCCTGCCTGAGGTTACACCCTCCTTTTTATTATTATTATTATTATTATTATTATTATTATTATTTTAGCTGAGCCATCCTGCCACCTGTTGGCAGCTTAGCTGCAGCTCAGCTCGGGCTGGGCATGGAACTGCTGTTGCTCAGAGCTCAGCTCGCACTCTTGAGCGAGCTCTTCTTTTTTTTTTGAGGGCAGCGTCACTGGCCCTCACATGTGGGACCCGAACCAGGGCCGCTGGCCTCCCAAGCCAGCGCCCAACCACGGCACCACTCGGCCGGCCCTTGAGCGAGCTCTTAACCAACTGAGTCACTCGGCCGGCCCATGCACCCTTCTCTTCTTTATCTGGTCATTCCTTCCGCAGGGATCTACCTCTTTTGTCTCCAACCCAAACCCTCAGGGCCCCTGAGCCTGTCCCCTGAACACTCCCCCTCTGCTACCCTCCTCGTTAGGGACGGGACTCTGGCACAGACCCTAGCCTCACTGACCAGCTTCCCAAACTTACCCTGATTTCAAGTTGGCAATGGTGGTTCTCCCGAAGCTGTAGGCATTGTTCTCTGGGGGGTGAGAAAGGGGAGAGAACGACGGTGGGGTCAGGGCCTGTCCCCTCCTCTCTCCACCCCTCACTCCATCCTGGCCCTCACTGACCCAGCAGGTCCCCTGAGAAGTTGACAGGCAGCACAATGCCTACGGAGAGGACGCCCACGACAACCAGCAGCCCGATGATGTGCCGCTGGAAGGACAGGTAATGCACGGCGTCGCCTCCACACTTGTCCCGGATCTCATCATCCCTGTGGTGTGGCAGGAGAGAGGAATTAGGTGAGGACCAGGGTGGCAGAGGGGCCACAACCTGCCTGCCCTGGCCCATCCCCACCCACATCCACTCTAGCCTCTACCAAGCTGGTAGCAGTGTGGGGCTGAAATGGGGTCCCTGGGTCCCCTATTTTCTGGGAAGGGAGGGAGAAGAGAAGGAGAGGAAAGGGGAAGGGGGAAAAAAAGGATGCAGGGAGAAGGGGAGGGAAAGAGGAAGAATAGATACGAGAAGGCGAGAAATGACAGAGGTGAACAGGAAGGAAGTTAGGAAGAAGGCAGGGAGGAATAAAAGAAGCAGGAAGACTGCAGAGAGAGAGAAGAGAAATGAGGGATGGAGAGAAAAGGGAAAGGAGGAGAGGAAGATGGGAAAAGGGAGGACGAGACAGGAAGAAGAATGATGATAGGAAGAGGCAGAAGCAGGAGGTTGGATGGGGGTTCGAGGCCGGTTTCAGGAAGCAGTGGCACCTTATGGGTGCTGGTGCCGCAGGGTACTTGATATCCTTGGGGAGGGGCCCTGGGGGGCCATGGGCAGCGGCGGTGCTGACCTGTCCATCTTCCTGCCTCTCAGCGCTCACTGCCTGCCTGTCGCACTCTGGCTCGATCTCCTGACTTCTGCCTGCTGGATACTGGCTCCTGCCTGCTGCTGGCTGGCTGCTCCCAGCCTGCCTGCTGCCCCCACCCGCTGGCTGCACGGAGGCTGAGGTGGGGGCTCCAGCTGCTCCCATGGGGTAGCAGGGGCAGGGAGAGCTGTGGGCAGAGTGGCCCCCCACACAGGGGGGCACACAGGAGGCTGTTGGGGGTCAAGCGAGGCCAGCTCAGAGGCCAGGACCCCACGGCCTGGGCTCCTGGAGTAGGGAGGAAGGTGCTGGGCTGGCTAGGAGCGCTAAGGCCCTCAAAGCTGCTGGCCTCTGGATTTTGTGGGGAGATGACCAGTTCTGAAGTTTCTCTGTTTGTCTTTCTTTCTTTAGAGCCTGAAGACCGTTCACTTACTTTATCCTGAAGATGGCTGTCAGCCAGGAACAGAAACCCTGTGGGGACAGAGGGCTATCAGCTGGAGCCCCTATCTCACTGCCCCGAACCTCCTTTCCCCCTCAAGTCCTGCCCACCCCATTCTCATAATCACCCCAGGCTGGGACTCACCGTGGCAGAGCATCCACAACCCCCCAAAGAAACTAGTGTGCCCCAGAGAGGTGAAGAGGGAAGGTGCCAGCCCTTGAAAAAAAGGACCAAGGCCAAAGTGGGTTGGTTATCTGTACACTCTCATGCCCAGAGCTACAGATCTCCTCAAACACCCAACCGGGCAGCAGAACTAGAGGAAGTCCTGCAGCAGTGTGGGCCAGGTTGGGGATGGGTGGGATTCGGGGTTCCACGAAGAGTAGTGAGGACCTCCAGACCTGTAGCTAATAGGAGTTTGCAAAATGGCTGCCAAAAGCAGAGGGGTGGGCCAACCTGCCCAAGCTCCTGCCACTTATCTTCTAGTACACCCCAGAAGGACCAAAACCCGGTCACAGTGAGCTGCAATCTCCCACCCATAAGCCCCTACGCCTGCCTTTGGGCAGAGATGCCACTCAGAGCAGGGTGGAGATATACAGGGGAAGGGCTATGCAGGGAGAACCCCCCCGGGACTCCCGACCTTCCTACCAGACTTATCATAGGATGGGGAGAGAGGAGCCCTCCGGCCAAGATGCAGGGCTATGCTACCTGTTGTCAACAGTACCTGAGTCTGGGGACCAGCTGGACACCTCTGGCTGGCAGGGGCGATACCTTTGCTTAGCCACTTACCATTAGGAGTCCAACTCAGGAAGCTGACAGGTTTCTTCTGCTGCAGCTGCTACAGGAGCTGCCACCCCAGGGACCCCCAGCCTAAGCTGGACTGACCAGGGCCACCCTGGAGCCTAAAGATTATAGTACTGACCAGGGTCCTCACGCTGGCAGAATGATAGGGGGCCAGGCATGTTGCACCAGAGTGCTGGTTCTGACGTGAAAGAGGGTCTGGGGACTGCTGTGAATTATCAAGTACAAGCCTTGTCTACAGCAGCAACTGCCACTCAGCTTCAATCCACAAGCAGGTCCAGTGGCCCCACCCAGCCAGCCAGGGGCTACCGGCCAGCAACCTCTGAGCAACACAACGCAGTCTGTATGTTTGGCTAGGTGGCGTGGCAGGTTCCTTATTACTTCTAAGACCGTGTGTAAGGACAAAGGGGTCCTGAGAATTAATCGACAGAGGCAGGCACAGAACTCGACTGTGGAACAAAGTCTGAAATCACAGCTGCTGGGCTAGTGCGAGTTTGGAGGCAGACATGGAGGACAACGCCAGGAGTTCCGGGTCTGGGTGGTTATCCTGGGGTTCTCAGGCAAGCACTGCCCCCCGGCTGTGGAGAAGGCCACACTCCCTAGGTCCCTGGCTCTGTATCCCTGGAAGCTAGAGGCTGCTGAGCCCGCCTGCCCTGGAGGAGGAGCGGGTGGCTAAGGAGTCCGGGGGAGTGCACTCACATTGTCTCTTTGATCAAAGTCGACGGAGCTGGAGACAGACGTGAGACGCTCATACCGGTCATGACTGTCCCCGTGCATAGCTGAGGCCACACTGGGGGTGGGGAGATGAGAGAGCCAGGTGAGTCCGAGCCCTTGGGGAGCGGGGGTGAAGTGGGTGGGCTCCCCCTCCAGGATTCCAGGGCTTAGACAAGGCACAGAAAGCAGAGAGGCTGAAGCGAGAAGGAATGACTGCCCTCTCCCTGCCTCCCTGAAATGTGCCTCTTCCCTCCAGGGGGTCTGGGGGCAGAGACACAGGCAGCAGGGAAAGGGAAGAAGGTGTCTTCATCATCTCTCCCTGGAAGTTGAAGGAAGAATGTGAACCCTCCCTGCAGTTCCGAAGCTGACCAGCAGGGGACTGGGGAGACAGAGCCAATATTATGTACAGGGCAATGGGGAGGTGAAGGAAGGGGTGGACCAGGAGAGCCCCATCAGGGTGGGTGTAAGAGGGGCTGGGGGATGTCTCCCAGGTGGGCCCCTACCCTCCCTCTTCTCTGACCCCAGAAGCTGCCGCAACTCCAACACCAGTCCTACAGACAGAAACCATGTTGTGACACAATGGGACAGACTCGGGGGACTCCTTGGGCAGCACCCCCCTCCCCTGCCTCCAGAAGAAGTGAGCAGGGAACCCTGAAATATGAAGGACTAGCTGTCAGGGGAGAAGAAGCCCCTGGTGACGCCCAATCTTGTCTCTGATCAACAGGGTGAGTGTCCTGTGAGTTTCCGGGAGGATGGCTCCTCCGCTCCAGCTAGCCAGTGCCATGAAGACACACGGGGAGGGACTTCTCCCAGGCAGAGAGCCAGAGGGAGAGAATGTGTGTGTGTGTGTGTGTGTGTGTGTGTGTGTGGGAGGGCGTGAGGCAGAGACAAGTTTGGGAGCCCCCTGCTCTGCAAAGCACACCGCCTGCGTTAATCCGAAACATGAGCCTGCAGAGGAGAAAACTGCAAAGAGAAACCAGCAACTTGGCAGGAAAAGAGAAGCATGAGAGAAGAGGAAAGGGGGAAAGCTGGTTCAGTGGGGATGAGGGGGCTGGTGCCCCACATACTATTCCTGTTCCACTCGGTCCCTTTCCTGCCGCCGAAGCCTGGGGATAGAGAACACACAAAGTTAGCAGGGTAGGAGGGAGGGTCCCAGGGGACTGACAAGGAACGAAGGCCCGACTGCGGGCTCATGCCCTCCCATGCCTGCTCTGGGACTGGTCCCCCTTCATCCCCCAACAGAGGGGGATGAGAGAGGGCTGGCTCCTCCCTATCCATGAGGAGTGTGGAACAAGGTGTGTGCATGTGTGTGTGTGTGTGTGTGTGTGTGTGTGTGTAGGGCAGAGGAGGCGTCCCAAAGCTTTACCTGTCTGCATCTGTAACCAAAGCCAGCCGCCCATAGTCCCAGGCCACCTTCCGGAGGATGGAGAATAAGAACAGCAATGCCTGAAGGAGGAGGGAGTGGTTGGCAGGTGGAGAGCCCACTCACCCACGGGGACCAGCGAGGAGGGCAGGGGCAGAGGGGCCGAACCCTGTCTCAGAAGGGGGTGGCTCTGGCTTGGGAGAATGCTCAGAGGCTAGGCTTGGGCTGGGTGATGGGGATCTCTCCTGCACTTAGGCCTGGGGAGTTCTTGCTACTGCTGGGTCATCCAACCGTCAATAGTCCGATGGTCCAGGTGGATGGGGTGGGTAGAGGGAGGGAAGGGGCAGGCAGCCCAGATGGCTCTACCCAGCCATGGGTAGAGCTGCAGGTGAGGGGTGGCAGGTGGGCACTCACAAGGAAGCACATGAAGTCGAGAGCCAGCACGGTAGGGACGCCTCCAAAGGGCAGGCCCTGCAGGACAGTGCTGCGGATGCGGGCACTGTAGCAGTAGTCCTTGGGATTGCTGTTGTTGAGGGCCGTGGTGCCCAATGTGGCCAGCAAGAAGGGCAGCATGGCTGCTACTGCCGCATGGTCCTCCTAGGCAGAGGGCAGATCGGTCAGCTGGGTCCAGCCCCCAGCCCCCTCATGGCTTTGGGTATGGTGGGTGAGAGGAGGTGGAGGTGAGGGCTGATCATGGCATAGGGCTGCTTGGGTGGGTGGAAGTTCTGGCCTCCAGAGATAAGGGCTGGGGAGGGGAGGGTTGAGTCTCATGGATTTACCTTCACTGGCTGTCAGGCTGCCACCCCACCCTGGGTCTGGGGAACCTGGTCCAGATCTGGACTGGGGAGACTGGTTTTTCTAAACTGGAAGCTGTCTGTGAGTCTCTAACATCTATCTCCCACCACCTCTATTCTCATATTCTCTCTCTCTCCCCCACAAACTTACACTCTGTCTCTCCCAGTCTTAGGTAGGGGGGAGAGCTGAGCCTGAGGGAAAATGGGGAGGGGTCCTAAGCCTGAGGATCCAAGGCTAAGAGGGAGGAATGTCTAGGCCAAGACCAGCTGGGTTAGGCGCCAGCTACCTGACCCTCAACTTCTTTCTACTCCTATTTAAAAAATGGAATGTTTCCATTTACTTAATTTTCAACTTTGTTAATCACCTCCCCAATATAATTGGCTTCCAAATAAGATAACACATTCAGCTTCAGAGCAGAGGGTCTGAGAACAGGGTCAGAATGGGAAGTCAGTTAAAAAGTAGGATTTCTCAGGGCCGGCCGAGTGGCGCGGTGGTTAAGCGGCTCTGGTTCAGGTCCCACATATGAGGGCCAGTGACACTGCCCTCAAAAAAAAAAAAGAAAGAAAAAAAAGTAGGATTTCTGGATTGCGTTATTTGCCTGGACCCAGTCACTCCTGCTTACCCTCATTCCTTTCCCCTGCTAAGGCAGCAGCTATACCTCTCTCTCCTTCGACTTCCTCACCTCTCTCCAATTATCTCTGCACAGGAATCACCTAAGTGGTTTGAGGACTACAACTCCCAGAGTGCCCTACTCCTGCCTTCGGAGCAGGGCAGGCTGGGAATGTCGTTTCTCCACCGAGCTCTTCCATTGGCAAAGGAATGGAGAGTGGGTGCGGGGGGGGGGGGCTCTTAGCCCGCCTAAGCCCCCTGCCACCAGGGTGCTGCCCTCTAGCCGGTTTCTTGCTACTGCTGGGTCGTCCAACCGTCAATGGTCCGATGGTCCAGGTGGATGGGGTGGGTAGAGGGAGGGAAGGGGCAGGCAGCCCAGATGCCTGGGTTCTGGAAGTGCCTGGGGATGGGGTGAAGCAGGGCTCTGGGGAGGCTCCCAGGGCAGAGAAGTGTGGCTGTGGCATCACTGCCCCACCCCTATCGTACTGGAGGGCCCCTGGGGGCCCCTCTGCAGACAACACCGAAGCTCTGCCTTTGGGGGAGGGGGGTGGTCTCCAGGGAAGAAAGGAAACCAGACAAAGAGAAAGAACAACAAACCCAGAATGAGCCGCTGCAACCCCGGGAGCCAGTGTTCCCCCAGCCCCCTGGGGTGACTCAGAGGGTTTCCTCCAGTCCACCAATCCCCAACCCCCCCTCCTAACACTTCAACTGCTGGGCAAGAGGCACCAGCTCTCAGACTAAGGAGGAAGCTGGGGTTGTTTATGTGTTTCATTTAGTCCCAGGGAGTCACTGAAAAGCCTGTGTTAGGAAGGCTAAAGAACTGCCCCGTGTGTTATGCCTCCATCTTCCTTTCCAGCCCAAGCTGCCTTAAAAAACAAAAAACAAAAAACCATCAATTTAGTAGTTGTAGCAGGCGCCATTTTTCAAGAACCCACTGTTTCAAGAATAATATGTACGTGATTTCATTTAATCCTCAATAATCCTGAGTTGGATGCCATTGTCATTTTAAGATGAGGGCACAGGGGCTCAGAGAGGTTAACTTTCCCAAAGTCATACTGTTAATAAAATGATGGACCCAGGATTCACACCTAGGTCCACTTCTTTCTAAACCTAGAACACTTTTTCAGGCACCGCTATGCTTTTCTGATATGCCCAGCACAGGGTTCTGCAGATCATAGAAGCTTCATATAGGCTCATTAAATGTGCTCTGGCTAGAGCGCAGAGAACACTGCAGGCACGTGTGTGTTTAGGTATGTAAATGCATATTGATGTATGTGTGTGGGGGAAGCTAGGCGACTGCATGGCAGTCCACGGAAAGAAGTGAGTTGTTGGTGTCTAAGTGGGGGTTTGTCTGGGAGCCTGGGTATGTACACATAAGGTGCTCAAAACCTTGGGGTACCAGGGGAGGTTAAAGGTAGGTATAAGTATCTTGAGTCTGTGGTAGTTGGGGTGGGGTGGGCTCTAAATTAGTTTCCCCTTGACTCCTAATTCCAATGTACTCCAGAAATCAAGACAGTCCATTCCCACTCCTTGCCTGCTTCTCTCCCCACCTCCAAGGCTCCACAAGGCCAGAATGGAATGGACACAAACCCCTGGAGCACCAACCCCCTTCCCGTCCTCTCCACTTGGAAGAAAGATGGGACGTCCTGGGAACTTGGACATTAAGGGGACCTGGTAGGATGGCTAAGGGTCTAGGTAGATACTTAGTAACTGAAATCACCATGTCCACTGGCTGCCTCCTTTTTGACAGCCACAAAGCACTTTCCCCTCCACAATTGCATTGATCTTCCCACCTACACCTTGGGGAAAACAGGGCAGGCTTGATCAGATCACTATCCTCATTTTCAGGGACCCAGGGAGGAGAAGCAACTGGCAGGAAGTCACAGGGCAGGTAAAGGGTGGAGCCAGGGCTGGTGGCTCTGCTAAGCTGACAGTGTTCCTTCCAAGCTCTTAATTGTGGGGGCGGGGTTGCTGGGCTGTTTCACCAAGGGCAGCTGCTCTCAAAGCCCTCACTGAGAGCAGCTGAGGGAAGAGAATGAGGCAGAATTTTTTTTTTTGGGGGGGGAGTAGGGAGCACGGGTGGGGGGCAGTTCCTCCACTCCACAGGGTTGCCAGAGCCAGCTGTATCTCGGAATTTCTCTAGTCTGACACTGAGGCTTTTAGCTGGAAGTGTGTAGATAGAGGATGGAAGATTTTATTTCTAACTAATTGAAGGTTGTTATGTTACCATTAAGAAGTGTGTGCATGGTAGGGGTGGGGGAGTTACGTTACAAATTTTTTTCTTATTGTTACTTGGAAAGATTTTAATTTAGGGCCTGGGATCATAGGAAGGCAAGCGGTCCGATGAGAGGAGACAAAGATGGAGGCTAGCTCTGTTACTATGTAACCTGGGCCTCAGTCTTCCAATCTGTAACATATTAATATCCTTGCTCTACGCCTACACACTTCAGAAGGATGGGCAAAAATGTATCTACAATTGAGGATAAAAGTATCAAATACTTATTTAACTCTTACCTGTGCCAGGCACTGTTCTAAAAGCTTTATAAATATTAACTCATTTAATTCCCCATCACAAGATAACCCTAGGAGGACAGTGAGGCTCAGATAGGGTACATAACTTGCCCAATGCCACACAGCCAGTCTGGCAGAACCGGATACAGACCCAGGCAGCCTGGTTGGAGTCGATGCTCTTAACCACTGCACTTTGCTGCCTGGGCCAACAGAAGGGCCACTTCCACCAGGGAGGCAGGGGCTGCCAGCTACCATGCTGGAGAAATGCCACACCCTGTTTTCTATCCGTTTGGCTCCCCTACCCTCCTGCTTGTAGCTCCCAGACCCTACACTCAGGTCTTGGGTTTGTAATTTTAGGTTCTGAGGCAAGTGTAGGGGACAGGCAACAGAACCTCGTGGTTAGGATGAGACAGATCTGGCTTCTGACTTGGGCAAATTACTTTACCATCCTGTGCCCTCAGTTCCTTCATCTGTAAATGAGGATAATAATTCAATTGTGTGGTTTTGAGGATTAAACAAGATGACTTATACAAAGCTTTTAATACAGTTCAAAGCACATGATGGGTTCTAAAAAATTAGCTACTATTATTAATGAAGTGTGGAATAAAAGGGGTTGGTTTAGTAGAGGCAAACAAGTAAAAATCAAAATAAAAGGAACCGTAGAATTTAATATAATACAGCCCCTCAGTCAGGATGCGCTTCTTGTTTAGACCTAATGGTTTACACTGCATTTGGGATTCTGCTGCTCAGAGGCAGGAAATGTTCCCACTCTTCAATTATACCTGATCCATCTGCAGGAGGCTGGTAGGTGGGGGTACGGGAGGGTGAGGTTATGCCAGGATGGGTCAGAAGTTCAGAAGAGAGAACCTGTTATTGATCAACTACCAGGCAGGGTGCCTGTCTTTACCTGTGTTGTCTAGTTTGATCCCCATGATAAATCTTGAAAGGAAGTGATAGTAAACACACTTTTAATTGAAATTAAGGTTCAGACAGGTTAGGTAACTTGTCAAGGTCACACAGCTTAAAGAATAGCAGAGCTGGAATTTGAACCAAGGTCTACAAGACTGTTATAATTGGAGGGAGCTTGTAGGATGTCCAAAAGGGGGTTCTTAGCTACCCACCACCTGCCTCTGCCTTGCCACATCCCCACCCACCCACCCATGGGCCAAGACTGAGTTGGGTGAGCCAACAGCAGGTCTCAGCATGTGCCACCTGGGGCATGCCAGAACTTGGACCCTCTGGTGCCTGGGAGGACAGTCAAGCTGCCAGCACACCCCCACTGGAAGCCTGGTAGACACTCCCACTCCCTTTTTCACATGTGCCTGGGGGCCCCTCCTCAGGAGGGGTTGGGCACAGCCTCATTCTTCCTAGGCTGCTGCAGACCCAGGATGAAGCTAGAGAGTGGTATGGGGTAGAGAATCCCCCAGGGAAGTAGAGTGCAGAGCAGCCAGACCTCCGCCCAGGGGACCCAGGCAGATGGCAGCACAGAGCCCCAAGGGCAGCCGGCCCCTCTGACCTCTTCTCTCCACTTCCCAAGCTTCTTTCTCTTCTGGGGAACATGGCACCAAAGCTTTGGGACTGTCTTCCCTTGGTGGTCAAGAAGGCCAGGAGGGACCAACGCGCCCCCTCCCTCCAAAGGGGCCTTTGCCCCACTCCCGGTTCCCCGCTGAATCTTTTCCCCACCGCACCCTCCAACGCAGGCCCGGGCGGCTCATGAATGAACTGCACTGTATGGGGCGCAAGAAGAGGACACGCTCCCGGGGCCAGCCGCCTTCTCAGCCCGCCGACCCGTCCCCAGACCAGCTGGGGGCAGCGGCCGGCCGCGTGCCAGCACCCACGAAACCTGCCCTTGCTCGAGCTCGACCCCCTGCCCCGCGCCAGCTCCGGCGGTACTCGGCCCGGGGAGCAGAAGAAAATATAAGAGAACGAGGCCATTGGACTTGGCGACCCTGGAATTCAAAACTCGGGGGCGGGGGCGGCGGCGGCAGGTTCCCCCCAGCCGCGGCGGGTTGATGGGGCGCAGCTGGAACCCTTGAGGGGCGCAGAGGTGACGCGCACCTGGACCGGGCAGAAGGGAGAGGAGTGGCTCTACGGGGGCGGGGGCGGGGGTCCCACCCCTCGGGATCTCCGGAGGGGTGGGGACTGGGGTCTGATGACTCACATTTGGCTCTGGGTGGTTCGGGAGGGGAGCAGCGCGCGGCACCACTGGGTCCCGCGGGCCCGGGCACCTCTGGGTCCCGCAGGAGGTTGAAGGGAGGGGACGCGCAGCTGAGTCCGGGGGTTTTCTTTGGGTAGTGGTGGGATCCTCAAAGAAAAGAGAGGAGGCTGGGGAAGGGTCGCGTACTCACCGCCAGGCGCAGACTCGGCTCCGGCTCGGAGCCCCGGGTTGGGGCGGGGCGGGGCTGGGGGAGGGGGAAAGGGACTCGCAGGGCTGCTCGAGCTCCGGGCTCCTGCGGCGGCCGCGGCAGTGTCGGGGGAGGGGGAGCGGGAGGAGGGCGGGGGAGGCGGGGCCGGGCAAGTCCCACCCCCACGCCAGCACACGCAGGCGCTCGCGCAGCCTCAGATCGCCGCGCGCCCAGCAGGGGCCGGCGCGCAGGCGCGGGGGGAAAGGCTGCGTGGGGTTGGAGGGGAGGCGGCGCTTGGCCTGGGAGGCCCACGGCGGGATATTCCAGGGCGGCGAGCGAGCGAGCGAGCGAGAGAGAGGTATGGGGTGGAGGTGGGGGCGGGCGCGTCCGGCTCCTAACTCTCTACTTGCCCTCTCCTTTTCTTCCCTGCAGTTGGGGAGGCGCACTGCCAGGGTGGGTGGGGAAAGGTCCGCGTGGGCTCATAGTGGACCCTCTGGGGCAGTGGGAGGGGCCCCGACGGGGGGGAAGGCCTCTGACGCGTACCTTCCTCCCTCCCACTCCCAAAGAGCGGCGGGGGCTCCTGTGGCCTCTGCGCCCCCACGCCCCCAGCCGGCGCTCACCTGCCTTGGGAGGGATGTGGGGCTTGGTCCGGAGACGGGCCGGCTGCGGTCAGGCTTTCGCAGGGTGGCCCCTGGCACGGCGCCTCCAGTTTGTCTGCTTCTGGTGTCCTCCCTCCCCGACCCAGCTTGGGTCTGGAGATGACTTTGTAACTCCTTTGTCAGGTGCTTCTGGTATGAAGAGTGAGTCTATTGCTTTCACTGTCGTGCCGATGAGTGGCCACCTCCCGTTTCAGGGGGTTCCCGGTGTCTTCTCATTTCACCAGAGGCTGCATCTGCCAGAGATTAAAAATGGAAAGATAGGGATGGGGTGGGGGTGGGGGGCAGTGTGTGCGCGCGCACGTACACATATGTAGGAGTATGTATCACCCCGCAAAGGCAGCGAACTGAGCTCCCATTCAAACGGGGTCCCATTGGTTGGAAATCAGTTTAATGGATCACAGCCATCATTTATTAAAAAAAAGAAATAGAAGATATTAGAGTGCATTGTCCTTAGTGAGGGTATTACTGCTTGACACTTGCTTCAGGTATATACACATGTGTGGGTGTATTAAGAGGTGAGACAATGTGTTTCTTTATGTCACAGAAAAGTTGGAAGCATATTGGTCTTCTGTATTCTCCTGTTCGCCGCTTTCTTTCCTTAGCCTGAGTTTTCACTTACTTAAAATTGTCCACGACGATGCAGTCAGCACCAGGAATATACAGTAAAGAACAGAGTGGGTCCCTTTCTTCACGAAGGATATTGCCCAAGATGAAAGATGTTCACTCCTCACTCGCTGGAAACACGTGCAATGGAAGAAAAGGATTTTGTTGGGGTAGGAAGTAGGCTGGCTAACCTAGGAAGAACTGTCTGGTAGACTGCCTGGCGGGAAGGAAGTGTCTTTGTGGGTTTGGATTCTCAGAGTTGTTTTTGGGTAGGAGCAAGCAGTTTAGATGAAAAAGGATTTGCTCTAGTTTTTTTTTCCCTCTTGGATAGAATTGCCCATTTCCCCCTTAGAGCTGCTTGGATGTGTATTTCTTATGGGACGTTTTACATATTGAATTGATTTTATGGTTCTAAAGCTGGTGTGATCAATTGCTATATAGCACTTGTAATGGATATCTGGAAAGTGGAAATGGAGGTCGTAGTTACCTGGTTTTTGTACCTCTGAGGATCACTGAAGGCATTTATTATGTATTATTATTATTTTTAATAATACAGTTATGAATCTGAACATGTGATGGATTCTTGACCTATTTTTGCCTGTGCTTAATTAGGGCCACCACAGGTTAACAGACAGAAGAGGAAACATTTTTGAAAGCCTGAAATGAGCATAGAATTAAGGACACTGGAATACATGAAGAAACAGTAGTCAAAAAGTTTTGTGTTTTTTTTAAAGATTTTATTGGGGAATTGGGGGAGGGGAACAGACAAGTTGCTGTCTTTTTGTTCTTCTAGTCGCGGAGGACGTTGCTTCATTGGCCCATGTTGTTATTGTCATTGCGCTCTTCCTGGATGAGGCAGATCGGTTCCGGCCTCTGGATGGTCGCTCACCGTGGCTATTGGCAGCTCACGCTGGCTGCCGGCCACTCACTGTAGCCTATGGCAGCCCACTGCAGCAGGGGCTGCAGCCCACACCATCGCCGAGGCTTGCACAGCCCAGCTCCAGGTGGAGCTGTTGTTAGCTGTAGAGGGCAGTGTCACTGGCCCTCATATGTGGGATCTGAACTGGGGCTTCTGGCGTCCCAAACCAGCTCTTAACCAATGCGCCACTCGGCCGGCCCCCAAAAAGTTTTATTATTGCCCCTGAATATGAATGTTAAAACTTTCCCTGGAGTCCACATACCAGGAGGTACTCTGTTGGGCAGTGCACATGATTTAGGCTCTTCTCAGCATCTATATAGGATCTTAGATGATGCAAGAGTCCTTAAAGCCTATCTGCCCCACTCGTGTCATGGTGGATATAACACCTGGACCCAC
Organism: Aselliscus stoliczkanus; assembly: GCA_033961575.1. Lineage (NCBI taxonomy): Eukaryota > Metazoa > Chordata > Mammalia > Chiroptera > Hipposideridae > Aselliscus > Aselliscus stoliczkanus. The sequence continues at coordinate 62,507,345 of CM066733.1, read as the reverse complement.
ATAAGATGGATTTTCCCATTGTTTAGTTTTTATGATTGTGTGTGGGCTTTGGAGGGCCTCAAAAACCAGGTTATGATTTAGCCTTCCTTTCTAAAGGCTGATGGTTTGCACTGTATGATTTTACATGTGTATTAACAATGGCAACCAGCATGTAAGAGAGGGCTATGATTCAGATCTCAGAAATGTTGCTCTGGGTCAGATAATATGCTCTCTTATTCATAAAGGCACTGGGTTGTTTATTATTTACTAGTGAAACAACTCAGAGTCGGAAAGTCTCCCTGTCAAAACTTAAAAAAACAACAACAACCCACCTATGCCTTTAGAAAAGAGAGGGAGCACTTTCCCATGTCTACTTTAAGCTGAAAAACACTTTTAGGATTGATTGATCTTAAAGAGACACTCACAGTGCTGTCCTGAGCATCAGGGAGTGAGGCTGTTCTCCCTGGTCAGGATTTGGAAACAAAACAGCCTATCTTGCAGATCTGGTCCTTACTGGTTAATTCAGAAAGGGATCCCCCACTTTAAAATGATGACTGACAGGAGGGAAGCTAAAGCACATTCACTTCCGTGCCTCTTTGCTTTTCCCAGTTACTTCTGCTTGGAAGAGCCACTGAGGCCTGGAGAAGTTGATTTTAAGGTCACGGACTTAGCAGAATAGGGAAGGATGGGGTGGAGGAGGTATGCTCGCCATCAGGACATTCCATGTTTGAGTGCAGGGGCTCCTGTGGGCTTTCCTCCACTGCCCTTCTGCCCACCTGACAGCTCCTCTGTGAGCCTGGCTCCTTGTCACCTGCCCACTAGAGGTGGTAATAGGAAGGAAATATGTACACGATTACACAGAACTGAACTTTGCTTTGTGCAGCTTCTCAGAGTTTAACCATACCCCTTATTACAAAGGTTTCTGGAATATAGGTGTTTGCACACTTGTGAAGTGGGCATGGAGAGGGAGCAAAGCAAGAACAGATAAAATCTACACATTGAAAAACCAACTTGAATAATTGAGAATTGTCCGATGTATTTCAAGAACCACTGCTTTAAATACTTCTGTGAATACAAGGTGAGGCATGAGGTGAATGCACAAACAAATATAGGGCAAAAGCCCCGGAAACATTTTTCTTTCGTGAATCAGATTGAGAAATGGGGTCCTGAATGGCAGCCATGGCAGAAACAGCCCATTGTGCTATTGAAGGTTACTTGGCTTACTGATAGTGACCCTGTGAAGACTCACCTTGGCAGGTGATTCAGATCAGCTTCAGCTTCTATCCTGTGTTGTGCTGGGTGTAGTGCAGATATTTATTGAAAAGACAACTTTTAATTCCTGAGTCTTCAAAGATTATGTGACAGGCTTGATAGAGAAGAAAGAACACTTGCCCTGTGTGGGGTGTAAGTTTTTCCGTGCAGTTTATTAGTGTTTAAAGCAGCATCTTAGCTGTACAGGTATTGCTCAGGGTGTGATAGAAACAGCCTTCTAACCTCGGACAAGTCAACAAGTTGCTTATCATTTCAGACTTCAATGGTACTTACTCTGTTGAGTCCCTGGAACCATTCAAAACCCTTAGCTGATTGAGCCCCTTGCAGACTGTGGTACTTTGTCATTTGTCTTTGTGTTTCCAGTGGGTGTTCAGGAATGGAATCATCCAAGGAAATGGTCTGTGTGAAAGTCCTTTGAGAATTTGTAACATGTTATATACTTAATGTGAGGTTAAAAAAAATTTCTGCAAGAGGATCCGTTCGACAACAAAACAGTAATGAGTTTTTTTTTTTTTTTTTTTTTTTTTGAGGGCAGTGTCACTGGCCGTCATATGTGGGACCGAACCAGGACCCCTGGCTTCCCAAGCCAGCGCTTAACCACCGCGCCACTCTGCCGGCCCTCAGTAATGAGTTTTTAAATAACAATAAGAATACTTACTGGTCCAGAACGATTGGGGATCATTCCTGCAGGAGATGGCAGGGGTTGTGTCTCCATGACTGATGACAGAGCGCAGTGTCCTGGTATTTCCTATTCCTTGAAGCTGCCAGGCCTCTGCTTTTTCCTGCTTTAGCTAGGAAAGATGTTTAGGCCCTCACGCTTGTGGCTGGGCATTGCATTTTTTCTCTTAGTGTTTCTTTTCCCTACTGTTACGAACAGGATCTCTTTTAAACACGCCTTTGCGATTGTGGAACTTTTAATTTGTCTTGTCTCTCTTTTTTTTAAAGATTTTATTGGGGAATTGGGGGAGGGGAACAGACAAGTTGCTGTCCTTTTGTTCTTCAGTCTCGATGTGGAGGGCGTTGCTTCACTGGCCCATGTTGGTTATCGTCATTGCGCTCTTCCCGGGTGAGGCAGATCGGTCGCCGGATGGCCGCTCACCACGGCTATTGGCAGCTCACGCTGGCTGCCAGCCACTCACGCTGGCTGCCGGCCACTCACTGTAGCTTATGGCAGCCCACTGCAATAGGGGCTGCAGCCCACACTGTCGCCCGGGCTCGCACAGCCCATCTGCAGGTGGAGCTGTTGTTAGCTGTAAAGGGCAGTGTCACTGGCCCTCATGTGGGATCCGGACCAGGGCAGCTAGCGTCCCAAGCCAGCTCTCAACCCATGCGCCACTCGGCCGGCCCTCTCTTTTAAAAAAAATATTAGCCCATTCCTCCTGAAAGGCCTTTGAAATGTATATAAGGATGGAAATTGTTCATGTGGAAACAGTGTATAATTATATATAGGTCTGTGATACTAAATACATTTCCATGATCCTCAAAGCTCAAGTAATGTTGCTTTCCAGCTTTCCACAAAGCATCAGTAGTGTAGGCTCTTTCTGTTTTGCGTTTTTTGTTTGTTTGTTTGTTTGTTTGTTTTTTTCAGCTCGGTCTCCGTGTATTAAAATTGGCTAAAAAAAATGAGCTCTCAGTGTGTAGGAGGCTCCCTGGAGTCACTGGGAACCTGGGAGAAGGGTACAAGAAAGACACTCCTCCCCACCCACCCCCGCCCCAACATGGAGCCTCTCTGGAGCTAGAGGTTGAATTGCAATTACAGATTAATTTTATTCATTTAACAGATACTCACAGAGCTGCATTTGTGTGCCAGGCACTGTTCTGGGCCCTGAGCATGCAGGCAGGCATGGCTCATGCCTTCATGGCGCATTCTTCCAATTGGGACCTATATAGGGGATGCCAAGTGAAACACTTGTGTGTACCTGAAAGAGTTCTCCCTGACCTCCACAACTTAAAGTTAAACCAGGATGAAAAATGAGCATGGCTGTTGGATTGTATGAAGTTTCCCTCCCTCCTCGTCTCCCCCAGAGGTTGTGATTCATGCTCTAAACTTGGAGGACAGCACTCAGTGCTGACCAGGAAGTAGCATTAAAAACTTGCCCTGGCACCGGAATCTCCTGAACACCTGGCCTCTGAGGGAGAGTGTTGTAGAGGAGGAAATATCATTGGGGTTACTTTCCATGCAAACACAAGGCTCAGTGTGGAAACAATGCGTTATATATAGACCGCATCTGAAGTGAATCAGGGCCTGTGTCTACAGGATGGATTTGTGCTAGGAAATCACATTAAGACCAGTCAAGGTTGCTTTGAAGTAAATTGCTGCCTCCATTACTCTTCCCTGATTCAAACCAGTTATTTGGTGGCTGGATGAGGTGTTTTTCCACAGTGGGCAGTGTGGGCACTAGGCCGGGGAAATGAATCCAGGGGTCTGTAAACACAGAGTGGGCTCATCCTTCCACGATCAGCAACCCGGTTCTCCTAAAGCATGTTTGTGTGTGATGTGTTATGTCCTGGCTTCTGACAGATAAGAGCTCTACAGTATGTCTGGAGCCATAAGTGGGGGGTGTCTTTCCGTTTGGTACCTCATTCATTTTATTCAAGAAATGTTTATTGCATGCCTACTCTATGAGGACCTGCTGGGGTAGGGGTGGAGGGCACCACAAATTTTTTTTTGAGGAATAAAGGAGATATATATATATATACACACACACACACACACACACACACACACACACACAATAAGTGAATATTTGTGTGTGTGTGTGCTTTCAAGTTCATACAAAGGCTTACTGTTGTGCATTTCATGTCTTAAGTCCTTTGGGTGTGGAGGTCACCATTAGATCCATCAAGAGCTAGTGACAAGTCTTTGAATCGGCCCCTTTCTTGTGAAAGTGGAAGTGCTCCTTGGAGACCAGAACGTGTTGCACTTGTGTTTGAGGGCAGTACAAGTAATCCTCGTGGTCTGAGTCTGTGTGATTCCTGCATTCCTGCAGCGAGTTCAAATGCCAGGCTATCAAGATTTCTGAGTTTGGGGCCGGCCGAGTGGTGTGGTGGTTAAGCACTGGCTTAGGAAGCCAGTGGCCCCGGTTCTGGTCCCACATATGAGGGTCAATGACACTGTCCTCAAAAAACAAAAACAAAAACAGATTTCTGAGTTTGGGATAGTGAGTAGCAAGCACTAGACTGTTCAGGGATATCATCAGCCTCATCTCAGAAAAAGTATCTAAATTATTCAGTTTTTGAGCCTGGATAGTGAAAGCTGGAGCAATGGGAGTTGCTTGGGCACAGGAAGCCCGGATGTCCTCGTCGCACAGGACGGGTAGCTACTGATGGTGCAGTTAGTTCTACACAGGCTTCGTGGAGGAGATGCACTTGGAACTGGGTCAGATGTAGCTGGGTAGCGATGGGTGTAGGTTGTGGGGGGCGGCTTGTGAGCAAGGTGCGAGAGGAGGCCTGGGTTTGGGTGTTTGCCTAGACGGCCCTGCAGAGTTTAGGGAGGCGCCTTGAATGGTGGGGTTTGTTATACCCAAGTCAGGAAAGTTCTGGGAAGCCTCTGGGCACTGCTGCAGGCCTTGGACTAACACACATGTTATTGAGGAAGCAGTGCTGTGCGGAGAAGCAGGGTGTCACCATTCTCAGGTGGGTGGTGCTGGGCTCATCTCGAGGGTTCTGGGGAGTCACTGAGGAGCCTCTTCTATCCTAGGGAGCGAGGGTGAGGCCCATCAGCCTCAGATGGGAAAGCTTGGCTGAGATTGGAGGTAACTGCGGCCTGGACCAGAAGGACTGCTCTTCAGAGCTGTGTGTGTGTGGGTTTTTTTTCCTTAAAGCCAATTTTCAGTTACTGGTCAGAGTATGGAGCTATTCTTACCACCTACACTACAAATTGTCTTCAAAACTTAAATTGGATTCAAGTGAATAATTTTCACCTGGTGTTTGTGTACATTTCAGTTGGTTTAGCAGACCTTGAGTTGGGTATGAGTAAAATGTGCACGCAGTGTCAGTATTTTTTTTTTTTTTTAAAGATTTTTATCGGGGAATTGGGTGAGGGGAACAGCATTGGGGAACCGGGGAAGGGCAACAGACAAGTTGCTGTCCTTTTGTTCTACAGTCTAGTTGTAGAGTATGTTTCTTCACTGGCCCATGTTGGTATCATCATTGCGCTCTTCCTGGATGAGGCAGATCGGTCGCCGGCCTCAGGATCGCCACTCACCGCGGCTCTTGGCAGCTCACACCAGCTGCCAGCCGCTCACGCTGGCTGCTGGCCACCCACTGTAGCCTATGGCAGCCCACTGCAGCAGGGGCTGCAGCCACGCCATCCCCAGGGACCCACAGCCCAGCTCCAGATGGAGCTGTTGTTCACCATCTTAGCTGTAGAGGGCAGTGTCACTGGCCCTCATATGTGGGATCCGAACCGGGGCTGCTGGCGTCCCACGCCAGCTCTTAACCAACACGCCACTCAGCCAGCCCCAATGTCAATATTCTTGATGAAACGAGGATGATTTAATAGTTGGAAAAATATTAATATTTAAATTAAAGCTACCATGTTCACTGCTGAATAAGACTAAGAGCATGGGTTCAGGAAGCCGACTACCAGGGTTCAAACTGCAGCTTTGCCACTCCCAGCTGGGGGACCTTGGACAAATTAGCTAACCTCTGGGTGTCATTTCCTCATGTATAAGAAGGGGCTAATAATAGTGCCCATTTCATAGAGTTTTTGTGAGGTTTAAATAAGATGATAATATTAAGGACTTAGTCTAGTGCCGGATGCAGTGTAACTACTCAGTATATTTTCATAAAGGAAACGGAAAAAGACCAGATGACCCTTAGAGCTGCTTCTTACCCTGAGCTCCCTTGGGTGATGTGGGCTTTTGTGAGGTTGTAGGGTGTAGTGAAAACCGTGGATAGAAGCTAGATCCACTTTTGCTTCTGGCTCTGCCCTTGGCTCGTTGTGCGCTTTACATAAAGTTGCTTCATCTCTCTGTATCTCAGTTTCCTACTCTGAAATGAGTTGTGACTAGATGACGATGATTACAACGACGATGGTGACAATGATGATGAAGACAGATAATAGGTATTGAGTGCTAGGCACTGTGCTCTGTAGTACGAACGCTCTGTGGTTTGAGCGGCTTATCTCATGACCACTTTGTGAGTATGTGTTACAGATGGGAAGCCCCGTGTTACAGACGGGGAACCCCGTGTTACAGATGTAAAACCAAAGCTCATAGTGCCTTGTCTAGAGTTACTTAGCTATAAAGGTAAAGCTAAAACTGGCCTCGTCTAACAATCTTAGATTGTATGTATCGGATGCTAGGAGTTCTATAAGTTAGCCGCCGCCTTTTGCACTTAATTTTCTGATCATAGTTACATTTTGGCCAATGCTTCTTGTGTTGCCTTAAGGAAAGCAGTGGAGGATAACCTTGAGATTTGAGGCTAAATTATAATTAATAAGCATTTCTGGAGTGTCTAGATATTCCTTTGGGAGTAAATAGTGGGCTTCCCCCCACCCTTATTAAATAAAACCTTATCTGCGGTGCCCTGAACTTGTGCAAGTCAAAGCTATGTGTAAACACTACAATGGCAAAGCCTTTCTCAGCAGAGCCCTTGAATGAGGCCCTTTGCAGCCAGACATTTTGGCTGAAGGAACAGTGTTTTGCAGCTGGAAATTCTAGGTGGCTGTAGGTTTTTCTTAAACACATCCCTACCTAGTTCCCAGGTGTTGCAGGAAACGGAGGATTGCCATATTTGTTGGTGCTGGAAGCCACAGAGTTGGGGTTCTGCAAACTGGAGTCATCAGTGTTGGGTTCGTGTTTGCTCTTTCACCTCCAACTTGTTCTCCCAAAACCCCACTTTTAGCTGTAGTATGGCGTCGGTAGTTTTTCTGAGTTGTAATGTTGTTTGGGAGACTGACTCAAATAGAGGCCTTGGTTAGTGACTTGGCATGGCCATCCTTTGGCCCTGCTTTGCTAGCCTGGACCTGTCCAGGTGTTCTGGCTTTTACCTTTGGGGGAAAGGTGATGTGGTGACAGACAGCCTGGGAAGTTGCTCAGATAATCTGCTTTCTTTCAGGGAGTAAAAGTCCTGGTTTCAAGAGGCCATGAGTACCAACAAGGGCAGTACCATGTGCAGGCTTTCTCCTGGAGAGGCTGGAAGGGGGTGACTGGCCGGGTGTGTACCAGAGGATTCCTGCTTTCCTCCTGCCTGTGGCAGTGATGTAATGACCAAGGCATCTTCTGTGCTGTTGTATTCCTTATGGCGAGAACTGTGTGGGTCTTTCCAGCTCTCTGACCCCAGTTAGAATATGAATCAGCAAAATGGTAGCTGGAGTTCCCGCGAATCACCTGCGTGTCTTTTAACCACTAAGATTTATATTTAGTGACTAATGATCTTGTGCTAGAAGTGCAACCGTCTTTTATTAAAACAAAGCAAAACAAAACAAAAAAACTGGCTTTGAGTGAGGACACAGACTTAGAAATAAACCCTTTCCCCCTCTTTTTTTCCTGCAGGATTTGCCCTCGTTGGATCCCATGGCTTCCTTTACTGGGCTCTGGGGCCCTTTCACCCACGTAAGCAGAGCACTCAGCCAGCGCTGTTTCAGGTAACTTTCCCCATTAAGTTCTTAGCTGTCTTTGAGTAAACATCCCATCAGGGCTGGACATTATGTTGAGTAGAACAGGAGTAGAAACCCAGGGAGGTGGGCTTGGGGTCAGGGAAGCTAAAGGAATCCGATGGAGCTGTGTCGTAATGTTGTCAGGTCAGGTGAGGACACAGGTGAGGGGGTGACATTGCTATTGGAGGTGGGATAGGAATGGCACATGGTAGAAGATGAAACTTTTCAGCCCTTCCAGGCTTGTAGTGAATCTGACATCTCTCGACCTTATCATTCCCCCAGTGCATTAAAACCTTCTCTTTTAAGAACGGAATCATTGTTTAAAAAATTACATGCTTCTTACCAAAACCTCAAGCATGATAGAAGAAGTGTGACAACCTCCTCTCCTTTTAGATGCTGAGCCAGGGGGAGAGCATGGATTGCATTCCTGTTGGCAAACGTGCCTTTTGGCCCCATTCGTACACTCATTTCACTAGCATTTGCTGAGCACTGTGCCTGGGATGGTCATAGATGAATAAGAATTGCTTCCTGCCCTGAAAGAGTTCTCATAGTTGGCCACGGGAGCAAGCTTGGAAACAAATAACTCTAAGAAAATGTGACAAGTATAATAATAGAGGTTTGTATGGTGCTGGGGAAAGCCTGAGACCAGAGCTGCCAGTGGAGGAGGAGAAGGAGAGGGAAGTGGAGGCGGCCTTCCCAGAAGGGTTGAGGGAGGAGGCCCTGTCAGGCCTCCCTGAGGGTGGAGAGGCACGTGGACAGCTTCCCGGCCAGCGGCAGAGTGGGAGTGGAAGTGGAAGTGGTCGGACCTCAGAAGGCAGGTAAATCGGGGCCAGCCTGCTGACAGCATAGACAGTGGGGAGCCACTGAACAATTCTAACCAGGGGAGAAGCCCCAGTTTTATGTTCTAAAAGAAGCTCTTGGTTGGTAGTGAGGTGCCCTGGGAAGCGGTGAAGACACTAAGATAACAATCTTGGTATCGGAGAGCGAGCTGCCAAATTCAGAAGTGTTGATGTGGTGGGGGGCGAGGCGGGGTGCTTAGGCGGTGGTGTCAGTAGGACTTGGCGGCAGTGGGGGTTAATGGTGGGGATTGTGTATGGCTTTCTGGAGAAGCCATCATCTCCATAGGAAATGCAGCCACAGGAGGAGGCAGTGAGGTCAGTGTGGGGTCTCCTGAGTTTGCAGGGTCTGTAGGACATGTTGAGGGCTTAGAGTGGAAATACGGGACTAAGATACAGGAGAGAAGTGGGAGTTGATATGAAATTTACTAGTTGGAAGCAATGGGAATAGATAATATTGCCCAGAGCAAGGGTGTGGAATGAGGTGAGAACCTGGGATTACCCTGGAGAACACCAGTTCTTAAAGTCCTAGCATCAGGAAAATAGAAATCCCCCTGTTATCAGATTGCTAAAGAATAGCTTATCTGCCTTTAATAGGTACCCTTTAAAAAAATTTTCTTTCTAGTGGGGAAAAATGCATTAAAACAAAAGATTGTTACCTTGACTTATTTCTAGTTTCTGCTATGTTGTGTCAAGGGACTCCCTTAGCAAACCTAAGTGAGTACTCGTATCTTCTGGTCCCCAGTAACATATACAAGGTGTGATCAAACAATACAGTAAGTGTTTAAATAAAGGAAACTTACTACAGTAAAAGACACATTGCTATTGATCCCTCTCAAAATACTCCCCTTCACTTCAAACACACTTATCCCATCATTCTTGCCACTTTCTGAAGCAATTCTGGAAGTCCTCTTTCATGAGTATCTTTAGTTGTGCTGTCATGGCTGCCTCCATGTCCTGAATCCATTCAAAATGTTTACCTTTCGTGGTCATTTTGACTTTGGGGAAGAGCCAGAAGTCACATAGTGCCAGATCTGTGAATAAGGTGGATGAGGACACACCGTAATGTTTTTTGTTTGTTTGTTTGTTTTGTTTTGTTTTAATATTTTATTGGGGAATTGGGGGAGGGGAACAGACAAGTTGCTGTCTTTTTGTTCTTCAGTCTAGTTGCGGAGGACATTGCTTCACTGGTCCATGTTGGTATCGTCATTGCGCTCTTCCCGGATGAGGCAGATCAGTCGCCGGCCTCTGGATGGTTGCTCACCACTCACCGCGGCTATTGGCAGCTCACGCTGGCTGCCAGCCGCTCACACTGGCTACTGGCCACTCACTGTAGCCTATGGCAGCCCACTGCAGCAGGGGCTGCAGCCTACACCGTCGCCGGGGCTCACAGCCCAGCTCCAGGTGGAGCTGTTGTTAGCTATAGAGGGCAGCGTCACTGGACTTCATATGTGGATCCGAACTGGGGCCGCTGGCATCCCAAGCCAGCTCTTAACAAATGCGCCACTCGGCTGACCCCTGTAATGTTTTTATTTGACAGAAATTGCCGTACCAGAAGCGATGTGTGGCACAGAACCTTTCCATTGTGATCACAAAATACGGTGAATGCTGCTGCCAAGTGCTGAGTGGGAAGCAGTGCCTCCAACCTTAGTAACAGTGTGTGACAAGTTTCACTTTGTTCAGTGCAGTTGGGTGTGAGCAACGGTTGAGAGAAGGTGTGTTTTAAAGTGTGCCGTAAATCATCCTCCATCATGACAACGCTCCGTGTCACACATCGCTTCTGGTATACGGCAATTTCTGTCTAATAAAAGCATTATGGTATGTCCTCATCTACCTTATTCACTGGATTTGGCACAAGCAACTTCTGGCTCTTCCCCAAAGTCAAAATAACCATGAAAGATAAATGTTTTGAATCGATTTAGGACATTGAGGCAATGACAGCACAACTAAAGATACTCCTGAAAGAGGACTTCCAGAACTGCTTTAGAAAGTGGCAAGAACGATGGGATAAGTGTGTTTGAAGTGAGGAGGAGTATTTTGAAGGGAATTAATGGCAGTGTGTCTTGTACTGTAATAAATTTTTTTATTTAAACATTCACTGTATTGTTTGATCACACCTCCTAGATGAGAAGCTTTGGGAATCAGTGCATCCTGGGAAAGCAAGATTTGCAGGGTAGGCAGTGGATGAGGCCTGGCCCATACTGTATTCCCTTAATCCTCAGAGTCCTTTTGGAAACCACAGGCTTTAAATTAAGGCTGCCATGAAGTTTGTTGTAAGAGAAAATCGTGTTCTCTTTAAAACCCATCCAAACCCAGACCTTGACCTGGCAGCAGAAGCTTTTGACTGTAAGGAAACCGCTGGGTACAGAGAAGTCCCCATAAGCACCTGACTTCCATCAGGGCCCTGGGTTGTGCTAACGTGTGCTCTCTCCCGAGGCTTGCCCTCCCAGAGGCCCCTGCACCCTGACCAGGAGAGATACACATCTCAGGCTTTCTTCTCTCCCACCAGCACCGCCAGGAGCCTCAGTGCAATTCAGAAGATGACGCGGGTACGTGTGGTGGACAACAGCGCCCTGGGGAACACCCCCTACCATCGCCCTCCTCGTTGCATCCACGTCTATAACAAGAATGGGGTGGGCAAGGTGGGTGACCGCATACTGCTGGCCATCAAGGGACAGAAGAAAAAGGCACTCATTGTGGGACATCGAATGCCTGGTCCCCGGATGACCCCCAGGTTCGACTCCAATAACGTGGTCCTCATTGAGGACAATGGGAACCCCGTGGGGACCCGAATTAAGACACCCATCCCCACCAGCCTACGCCAGCGGGAAGGCGAGTTTGCCAAGGTGCTGGCCATTGCCCAGAACTTGGTGTGAGCAGAGGCCAGGCTGCCGGCTGCAATGGGGCTCATGAAGGGAGCAGTTCTGAGAAGTGCGCCTTTGCTGAAGGGAAGCTTGGGGCCCCGTGGCTGGGAAGCAGCATCCTGTGAGAAATAAACATTTTCACGTATGTTTTCTTCCTGAGCTTTCCGGAATGTGGGTATGAGATAAATGGCACCGAAGCAGTTAAAAGTGGCCATGTGTGTTCATGTAAGATGGTGGTCTTTGCTTGGAGTAACCTCTGCTCCCATTAGGCTCTGGAACACGGAGGCACAGACCGAATGCCTGTTTGTGAATGTATAGTGGAATCTGTCACTTCTAACCAGGCAAACTTTTCTTTTTTTTTTTCTCCCATCCAAAGTATCCTCTCCTGTGTCAGAGGGCTTGAGACATTACATGGTTATGAAGATTACTGGGTTTGCATGAATAAGAGCAGAGGAACTTGTTTAATCTAATGGAACGTTACTTTTAGGCCCCGACAGAACTGGGGCAGTAATCCTTTCCCTACTGTGGAGTACCCTCTGCTCGGGACCAAAGCGCTCCTGTGCCCAGAGTGGAAGGCTTCCTCCCTTGGCTTGGGGAAGTGGACCAGCCCTGTGTTTTGCCGATGACCTAATCATGGGCCTGTGCAGGTGATTCAATGCCCATTTACCTTCCATTTATTTGTTGGTATCCTTAGGGAGGTTTGGGGTCTCCTTTAGTTCCTTTGATGGAACCTCATCAACTCATTTATGAATTCATTTGTTTGTTCACAGTATCCCGGGTGCATACTCATTAAATATTCCAGTGGCCTCTGAGAGGTAGAGTAGCGTAATGATTAAGAATGCATGCTCTATAGCCAGCCTGCCTGGAGTCTTATCCTGACTCCACCCCTTACCACTTAGTGACTTTGGGCAAGTTATTTAACTCGTCTTCCCTCAGTTTTCTCTCCTGTAAAATGGGGATATAATAATGGTACCTACTTGATAGGGTTGATGTGAGAGTTCAGTGAGTTAGTGCCTGGTGATAATAAGCACTCGAGAGGTATTACCTATTTTCTATTATCATTACTGAGCATGTGCCAGTATTGGGAAACAAAAGGTGAATATAAGCAGATATGGTCCTTGCCCTTGTGGAGCTTACAGTGTCCTGGGGAAAACTGACACAAATTATGGAATTATTCAAATGCAAATCCCCACATGGAACAAGTGCCTGTTATAGAGAGGTTAGACCTTTTCAATGGGTTGGAGGCAGCTTCCCAGAAAGGGTCGTATCAGCTGCATTCAGAAGGACAAACAGGCATTTTTTTTTTATTGCGATAGAAGTCAGAACAGTGGTTATCTGGGGGCGGGGAGGAGCGTAGACTGAAAAGGCGCAAGAGGGAAACTTAACGGGTGTCGGAATTATTCTCCGTCTAGATCTGGGTGGAGATTACATGACTGTACGAGTATACATTTGTGACTAATTACGGAGCTGTGTACTTCAGTGCAGTTTATGTACTTTATACCTTAGTAAAAATAAATGGACAGGCATTAGCTAGGGGAGGGAGGAGGGAAAATGTTCCAGGAAGAGGGAAGAGCATGTGCAAAAACCCAGTGGCAGGAGGGAATGGGTAAGTACCAGGGACTGGAAGAAAAAGCCAGCAGGGAGAGCCAGAGGGAGCATGGTGTAGAGGGAGGCTGGAGGAGGAGCAGGGCCCGACTCTGCAGGCCTTGGAAGCCCTGGGAAGGAGGTTTCCTTATCCGGAGGCACTGGGATATGGTTGTAGGGTATTTAGCAAGCAGGGTCGGGGAGGGGCAACGTGCTTAGATTCGTTCTGCGGAGGGACTGAGGGAGGCCAGAATGGATGGGCATAGGCTTTGCAGGAGGTTATCTGCAAGGTGATGACATTTTGGGCTAGGGTGCTGGTGATGGAAGGGAGTAGAAACCTTCAGGAGGTATAGCTGGAAGGTACAGTTGACCTGGGTTTGGTGGGGAGGGCCAAGAATGGGTCCTAGATTTCTGGCTTCCATGCCTGTGGGGGGAGAGGCCTGGGAGTGGGGGAGGAGAAGCAGTTGGGGCATCTGATTGGAGGCGCCTTTGAGACACCAACAGATGTCTAGTAGGTAGCAGGATATAAATAATCTCTTCAATTGGAATAGCACTTGGTATCTATTTTGAAGGCATGCATGTATACGCATATTCTTGGTGTTCCTCACAGCCCTGAGGTTTGGCAGGCACTGGTCCCATTTTTTAGGCGAGGACACTGAGTTTCAGAGGTGACATGATTTCTCAGGGTCCTACAACTAATAGGTGGTAAGGCTGGTGTCAAAGCCAGATCTTGCGACATCCAACTCAGGTCTGTCTACAGCGTTATGGGGTGTTTTGCGGTTGATGAGTCTTCACCATCTTGGGTTGATCCTCTCTAGCTGTGATCCTAGAGGAGAATAATCCGATTTCCCTATAGTCAGTGGGTACACTTTGGAGCCTCCTGCCTGCTAAGCCTTGACTGCAAGGAAGTGAAAGCTTTTAGTTTTCTGCCTTCCCGGTTGAGGAGTGCATTTCTCTCCAGGGCTCCTCTGACTAAGATCGATTCAAAGCACCTCTGGGTATTTTCTGAGCTAATATCCCTCTCCATCTGGCCTCGGGAAAGGCCAGCAGAGTCTGTGGCGGACTTGCTCTGCTGCAGTGGTGACTGGCCAAGGAGGAGGAATCACCTAAGCCAGGCCTGCTTTGCCCGTAGTGGGTCTCTCGCCAGCTGCAGCAGCCAGTATCCAGCAAGCTCTTACTTTCTGTGTGTTGGGCTGCTTCCCAAAGGCTGCGGGAGGAAGAGACCCCTCTCCTGAGGTAAAGGAAAGGTGGAATTGGTATCCTCAGCCTGGCACCACCAGCTCAGCGGCTGGGCCTTTGCTTTGACCTGGGCAGCTTGACCTGAGCCGCCCTCTAACTGCAGGTCACTTGCTTTCTGGGGTCGAGCTAACTCCTTCCTCTCTCCTTAATCAGCAGAAAGTGTGTTCATCCCCTCATGAATCCGCAGGATATTGGCTGCTCTGCTGAAGTCCCTCAACCGCCTCCCAGGTGTGGAGGTTTACCCAAGTCATTCAAATGACTGTCCTTGTCCCCTCCTCTGGTCTTCCCTGGGCTCAAGCATTCCTCCCAAGGTGTTCTTGCCGACCACTGGAAGGCTGTGGTTTCCACAAAGCTGGTGGCCAGAGCCCACGCTCCGTCTGTGACGCAGGCCCTCACTGCACACAGCCCAGAATAGCCTCAGCTTTGCTGCTTTTCCAGCTGCCCTATCACTTTGCAAACTGGGATCTAATTTGCTGTCCACCCTCCCCACCCCAGTCTCTCAGCCAGTACTGCTTTCTTTGCTCATGAAATATTTATAATCACAGATTATGTTTCCCTATGAGTATAAACTTGCTTTTGTTTTTTTCCCTTCTGTGCCCTAAAGAAGCTGCCCCTAATGGGTCAGAGAACCTCATTTCTCGGGGTTCACAGACTTCACCACGGTGACTGCTAAAGTGCCCAGCTCCACCCGTGGTTTGATTCCCTCTGCTGTACCACTGCCGAAGAAACGTGGTGGAAACGGGCTGGGGATTGGTGGCCGCAGCTGGGACACCTGGGTCCTAGTCCTGCTAACTGTGTGACTTCCGGCAGGTCACAGCCTGGGGGGTGGGAAGTGGGGTTGTGTGGAGGCTCGGGACCCAGCAGTGCGGTGCCTGTGGAGTAGAACAGGCATGGCTCTGACTGTAGCCCTCGCCCTAGCAACCTTGAAGGGTGTGCCCTTGGCTGCAAATGGGGGCCCTGGCCAAAGAATGTGCAGATCGTCCTGTCACCATCAACACTCCTGGAAAAACAGCAAGAAGCCAGCCACCTCTGGTGGGGGTGGCCAGCCACTTCCTGGATGACTGGCAGCTCCCTCCTGGAACTCTCAGGCTCCGCCTGGCTTTAGCAGGGCCACTGAGAGTAGTGAAGAGAGCCCCATGCTAGGCAGCAGTCACCTGAGGCCTGCGGCCCTCCTTCCAAGTCAGTGGGAGGGGAGCCCCTCCCTCAGCAGGGGCTAGAGCCCTCAGGCAGGCGGGGGCCGGTGGGGGTCCTCTGGGCCTGCTGCTACCCTCTAGCTTCACCTGGGCACGGCCTCCCTGGCTGCCCCGCTCCATGTGCTCCTTGCCTTTTTTGGTTTCTTCTCATGTTCTTTTTTTTTTCTTTATTGGGGAACAGCCATGGTCATTGGTTACACATTGCTTTTGTGCTACAGTGGCATGGTTGACTCTTTTAAGGAGGGCACAGCTCACCGTGGCCCATGTGGGGGATCGAACCGGCAACCTTGGTGTTATCAGCACCATGTTCCAACCAACTGAGCTAACCAGTCACCCCTTCTCATGTTCTGTTGTGTTCTTTGAGAAGCTTGGTTTTGACAAAAATTGCATGATATTGGAATTAAATACTTAAATGAAATTCAAATCTGCCCTAGCGACTGCTTTTCTTTCCTATAATTTTGTAATTCAATCTTTAACAAAAAGTTTTGGGATTTTGTTTTATTCTTTCCCACCTGGAGAATGGTTATAGCTCACAGTTCAGTTCCTCTCAGTATTTTGGACAGTTGCTGAATTGTTTTGTCAAATATTAATAGTTTCCCAAAGTATTTGGGCTTACTAGACTCAAAGTGGTCATCAGCTTGTTTCTCAACTTTCAACATCAAGCCATTTTCTTTATGATTTTTTAAAGCCGGTGGTTTCCGGCCAGATGCAGGAAGTGATAATTTGTTGTTACTTGCTGAATATTATGATAGGCTATCTGATAAGACATATCACAGCATTTTTTAAAAATGAAAGTGAGGGGCTGGCTGAGTGGCTCAGTTGGTTAAGAATGCGAGTTCTGAGCAACAGGGTTGCCGGTTCAATTCCCACATGGGCCAGTGAGCTGCACCCGAGCTGAGCTGCCAACAGGTGGCAGGATGGCTCAGCTGGTGAGAGCATGTGCTCCTAACAACAAGGTTGCCTGTTAGATTCCCGCATGGGATGGTGGCTACACCCACCTGCAACTAAGATTGAACACAGCTGCTGCTGGGCCGCCGGATGGCGGCTGGACTTGGAGCTGCAACTAAGATTGGAGGACAACTTGGCTGTTTCCCTTCCCCAAATCCCCAATAAAATCTTAAAAAGGAAAAGGAAAAAAAAAAAAGTGAGTTTAAACTTATTTTATTTTGAGGATTTCCCAAGAACTCTTGAATAATCGAGGTGCCCTTGGATATTATGAAACCTTGATTGGCAGTTGATTTTTGGCCAAATGTTTACATGCCAAATAGAGGCAACTCCTGGTCAGTTGGGAGTACTTAGAGCCACCCTCCCTGCTCCCCACACCTGCTGCTGGCTCCCTGCTGATTTGTCCCACCTCCTGAAGGCAGGGAGGGGAGAGAAAGAGACCTCTTCCACAGGCTAGTTTTTTCAAGGGATGCTTCCCCTGACCTCCGGTGGCCTTCCCGGGCTGGGAGTGGGCTGTGCCACCCCATCCCCACAGGCTAACCCAGTGCCCTTGCTGGCTGGCACACACGGGCCAGGGAGCTGAGCTTTCATCTGTCCATGTACCTCACTGGCACTGTCCTCAGCCAACTGGTTAGCTCATCGTTTTGCTGCCAGCTCTGGTTAAAGGTTTGCTGAAGAAGAAGAATGGAACCCTTGCTTAAAATGAGGCTTTAGGGTTGTCTGTGAATTTTTTTTCTCCAGGCTGGTTCCCACAATACACAAACAATTGAGAGTTATATAGTTCTCTATTTTGAACAACCTTTGTCACAGATCTCTGTCCCATAGGCTTCCTTTTATATTTAATTAAATTGCTTTCTAGTAGGTAAGTTTACAGAGACAGCCCGTGTATATACATTTTTTCTTTGTTTTGTTACATATAAAAATTAGTTTTACCCCATTCCCTTTGTAAGATCATGTATTTCTGTTTTTTTGTTTGTTTGTTTTTTTGACTGCAGTGTCACTGGCCCTCATATGTGGGACCTAAACCGGGGCCGCTGGAGTCCCAAGCCAGCGCTTAACCACTGCACCACTCGGCCGGCCCAGTTTTTGTTTTGTTTTTAAGAGGGCAGTGTCACTAGCCCTCACATGCAGGATCCGAACCGGGGCAGCTGGCGTCCCAAGCCAGCTCTCAACCACCGCGCCACTCGGCCGGCCCCTTTGTATTTCTGTTTTTAAAAAGCTAATGTTGGGGTCAGCCGAGTGGCTTAGTTGGTTAAGAGTTGGCTTAGAGGGTGAGCTCTGAGCAACAGGGCTGCCGGTTCGATTCCCACATGGTCTAGTGATGCTGCGCCCAAGCAGAGCTGCTGTTGAGCTGCCAACAGGTGGCAGGATGGCTCAGCTGGTGTAACAACAAGATTGCCTGTTCGATAGTGGGCTAGGCCCACCAGCAACTAAGACTGAACTTGGCACCTTGAGCTGAGCTGCAGCCCGGATGGCTCAGTAGATAGAGTGTGCGTTCTTAACAACAAGGCTGCTGGTTCGACTCATGCATGGGATGGTGGCTATGCCCACCCACAACTAAGATTGAACACAGCACCTTGAGCTTAGACGCCATGAGCTGCCGACGGGAAGCCAGATGGTGACTGGCACTTTCCACAACGAAGACTGAAGAACAACAACTTGGCTGGTCCCCTTCCCTAATTCCCCAACACTGTTCCCCTCCCCCAATTCCCAAAAAAAATATTAAAACAAAAAAAAGCTAATGCTGAAGTACTTAGAAGTGAAGTGTCATGATGTCTGCAAAAAAATTATCAAGTTATGAATCTAAATGAGTATATGGTGACTGTGCTATTTCAACTTTTTTTATGTTGGACATTTTCAAGATGTTAGGGATAAACGAAGTAAAAAGGAATTTTTGCCTTTTTATTTTTAAATTCTGATGCTAGAACCAAACCTGTGATTGAAATGTATGCCTGCTGGCCCGGACCCAGGCTGGGCCCTCTGAGTCTGGGGCTCTGCACTGGCTGGTGGGGCCTGGACAGTTCGGTGAGTAGCAGCCGAGGCCGTTGTCTACTCCTCCACTCACTGCTGCCCCACTCCAGCTCTGGCTCAGCCTTTCACTCCCCTCTCCCCTTGGCCTGGGCATGGGTTATATCCTTCCCTCCTTCCAGTTCGAGAACGTGACTATCGTATTTCTTTTAACTCTGTGTTTCCACATCTGCCACATAGTAGGTTCACGGTAAATGTCAGGTTAATAAATTACTTCTGTTCAAGTATGTGGTGAGTTTTTAAAGGAAAGGAGAACTTTGTGTTTCCCAAACAACCACTGCTAGTCTTGTGTGTACTTTGAGTTTTCCCTTCGGTGATGTGGCTGGGACCGCATAGGGTGCCTTTCTTACCAAGGGCAAGGGCATGGCAGAGCTAACCCACCTGCAGCTTGAGTTCGTTTCAAAAGACAACTGGCATGGTTTGAACCTTTCACTGGGAGCGTGTAGACTTGGGGGCTGAGGAGGCCCCCGAATTTCACAGATGAAAGTAGGAGATTCAAGATGAGAACTCGGGATTTTTAGGATCCCAGTCTAGTTCTCTTCAGTGTATCTCACAGCATCACTGAGCACTGTTTTTCACCACTGAGTTTAAAAACTTTCGAAAAGTGTGAACTTTCCGAAACACATTTTTGGATGGGGCCATACCTGCCCAGGCTGTCAGGGTGGAGAGCAGCATTGCTTGTGAGGAATTGGGAGAAGCTTAGCTGCCCTGATGAGAGTGAGATTTCCTGAGGTGTGGTGACAGGGTGGTTTGGGGGTGCGATGGGGATGGGATGGGGAGCAGCAGGGCGTTTGTGCTGCTGTGGAGTCTGACACCGCCCCTCCAACCCTTTCAATCCCCACCGGGTCCCAGAACTTCACAGTCCACCTCACTGCTCCCTCTTCCTTCTCTTGAGTGGCAGCTGCTCCCCCATGGGGGTCCTCACAGTTTGTGAAGAGCACTGCTGGCAAACCCCTCCCTCTGCAGAGCACCTTCAAGCCACAAAATGCCCTCGCCTCACGCCTACTGCTAAGTTTTCCTCCAGCCTTGAACTTCTGTGATGCCAGCCTTTGCAACAACTCTGGGTGGTAGGTAGGACCGCTGTCCTTATTTTATAGATAGCAAACTGAGTAAAAACGCAGTGGAGTTGGGCCCATGTTCTTTTCCTTGCTCACACACACACACCACCATAGCACTTTCACACCTTTGTAACTGGTCAGGCCCCACGGGTTCAGGTGCAGTGTCCATCTTGTCCACTGCTGTGCCCTTCATGTCAGTAGGCGCACAAAATATATTGAGTTCTCAAACGTTAAAATTTGGGTTTTCAATTTAGGAGTCTGTGTACAGGAGCTGAGTATAGGTGTGAGCAAAAATTAAGACATTGACAGAGTATTTCCAAGGACTGGTGTTGGACAGGGTTGCATATCTCCATATAGATCCTTACCCAGTAGATTTCACCCACCCTGGCTGGATGCCCAGTTTCCTGCTCATAGGCTGTCATCCCATGCCAGGTCTAGACTGATAACCCTGTTAAACTGGAGTTCACGTTCATGTCCAGAGAATCAATGTGTGCTTTCTTGGAGAGAATCCATGATGAGGTGTGGCTTTTGGCCATACCTTTGATGTCTGTCCAGGACTAGCCAGGATGAAAAAGGAGCCCTAAACTGGAACGTGGTTTCTTTTTTTTCCCCCAAATATAAAACACTATCCTATCCTAAACTTGCTTTCTATCACAAAAAATGTTAGTACCTTCAAAAATTTCCGGCAACAATAAAAAAGAATTATGGGTGGGTGATAAGGCATTATTTTTCTACAGGGGTTCAGAGGGCAGCAGTCCTATCAGGCTGGGCAAATATGGGATGGATGGAAGGGGTAAGGTGGACTTAAACTGCCCCATCCTTGGCTCACATTCATAGGGTTTACATGATGTCCTTGGGGGTGGGCCAAGTGGCACATTGGTTAAGAGGGCGTGGGATGCCGGCTCTGAGCAGCAGGGCCCTGGTTCAGATCCCACGTGAGGGCCAGTGACGCTACTGCGCCCTCTACAGCTAAGATGGTGAACAACAGTTCAGCCTGGAGCTGGGCTGTTATGAGGCACCAGCAACTGCGTAGGCTGCAGTGGGGCTGGCTGGCAGCTCGCGTGAGCTCCCATGAGCCACCGTGAGCAGCTGTCCAATGGCTGGTGAGCAACTGCTTCACGCGGGAAGAGCGCAACGACGATACCAACATGGCCAGTGAAGCGACGTCCTCCACAGCTAGACTGAAGAACAAAAGGACAGCAACTTGTCTGTTCCCCTTCCCTGATTCCCCAACACTGTTCCCTCCCCCAATTCCCCAACAAAAATCTTTAAAAAAAAAATGTCCTTGCACGTAATCAGCGGTCCTTGGGCTTAGATGGGACAGAAAGAAAGGGAGTAAGAGTGGAAAACAAATAGGAAGCGATGCATGTGATGAAAAGTGACTGTGCCACCGTAAATTGGCTTCAGTGTTCAGTGCCCAGGCTGTCGGTTACTTTTTAAAAAAAAAGATTTTTTGGGGGAATCAGGGAAGGGGAACAGACAAGTTGCTGTCCTTCTGCTTCCCAGTCTAGTTGCGGAGGACGTCGCTTTACTGGCCCATGTTGGTATTGTGATCATTGTGCTCTTCCCAGGTGAGGCAGTCACTCGTTGGCCATTGGACTGCCCTGCCACTCACGGCAGCTCACAGCAGCTCATGAAAGCGCATGTTTGCTGCCTGCTAGCCCCACTGCAGCCTACACTGTCACCAGCAACTCATGGCAGCCCAGCTCCAGGTGGAGCTGTTGTTCACCACCTTAGCTGTAGAGGGCGCAGTGTCACTGGCCCTCATGTGGGATCTGAACCAGGGCCCTGCTGCTTAGAGCTGGCATCCCAAGCTAACTCCTAACCAATGAGCCACTCAGGTGGCCCTGTCAGTTACTTCTTGTTGACAAAACTTTCCCACCTTCCTCCATCTTGTTTCCTCCACCCTCCCCACCCAGAAGGATGCTGAATAAACATGTGTACTAATGGACTACAGTTTTTAAAATCTTCACCATGTTTAGGAGAAAAAACTGCAAGGGATAAGGCAGTGGTCCTCAACTGGGGACATTTGGCAATGTCTGGAGGAGACATTGTTGGTCATCACAACTGGGTGTGGCCTCTAGTGGATAGAGACTAGGGGTGCTGCTAGATCTGCTATGATATACTGGACAGTCCTCATAAGAAAGAACCATCCAGCCCTAAGTGTTGATAGTGCCAAGGGTGAGAAACCCTGGGGTAAGACTAGGTGGGACCTTTGGTATGTAAGAGGACAGAGGACATCTGGGAGTCATAGTAAATGTGCTCCCTAAATGGCATAGAATTATAGGAGTGAAACCCACACTGAAATCCATGAAACTGCACTTGACCATTGTTTATTTGCTCATTGGCCTGACTTGAGCCTTGAAGCTGGAGCAGGTGATGAGGATTTTAGAAGGGCCACAGCTTACCTAAGAGTTGAGAAATAGACCAACAGGGTCAAGGCCACCAGCAGACTGGGACATTTGGCTTACAGAGTGCAGAGTGCAGAGGGACTCCGTCCACACAAGACCTTGGGCTGGGGTTGAGGTCAAGGCTGTATGTAGGTTGGGCTCGGCCACTTCCTCATCTTGGGTTGGGGTCAACTTGGTGAGTCGCCTTTCTCAGAACTTTAGCTTCTGCCTCTGCCCTTATTCTTCACAACTGTCCCAGCAGTAGTACCAGCAACCTTCCTACCTTACAAATCTTACAGCTTTGGAGTCACTTTTGGGTTTGTCCCGCTTGCCCCTGTCCGTTTTTAGTTTTTTTTGTTTTTTTAAAGATTTTATTGGGGAATTGGGGAAGGGGAACAGCCAAGTTGATGTCCTTCACTCTTAGTTGTGGAGGGCGCAGCTAACTCAGCTCCATGTCCAGTCGCCATTCAGCACCCATCAGCAGCTTGCAGCCGTCCAGCTCAAGGTGCTGTGTGCAATCTTAGTTGCAGTGGGCATAGCCCAACTTCCCATGCAGGAGTCGCAACAGGCAACCTTGTTGTTAGGAGCATGTGCTCTCACCAGCTGAGCCATCCTGCCACCTGTTGGCAGCTTAGCGGCAGCTCAGCTCGGGCGCAGCTCACTGGCTCATGTGGGAATTGAAACAGCAATTCTGTTGTTCAGAGCTGACGCTCTTGACCAACTGAGCCACTTGGCTGGCTCTTTTTAGTTTTCACAAAGTGCTGCCCACTCTCCAATAGTAGAAGCTGTCCTCCTCCATCCCAGGGCCCTAATCCAGTCTTGGCATACTGCTGCTGAGTTACTGAGACAACCCAGCCACCTACCAGAGGCAGCTCTCCATGTAGAAATCACATCTCTTTCAGACTGGGGTCTGTAGCACATGGTGGTAGGAGCAGAGAAGAGAAACCAATATACTGAGGGCTTGCTTTGTTCCATTTTTGTCGTAGGCGACTTACACATTCTATTCCAAGTAGCCCTCACAGTGACATTGAGGTGACTGTTGTGACTCATGTAGGAGTGAGAAATCCAGGCTGAGAAGAGTCAGGGGATGTGCAGTCAGTGGCAGGCTGGGATCTGAAGGCAGACCTTTCTGACCTCATCGCTCCTGCTCTTGTCTGCTGTACTGACTTATGGTGGAAATATTCTCAGGCATATGTTCGCCCTCAGCTATTAAAATCATCTTCCGGAAGCATCAATTGGATGACCACTGCGGATACTCAGAGCTGCTTCTTAGGTCAGCTCCTTCCAGCCAGCCAAGGGCAGTGCTTCCCGCCGGAGGCCTGCTCCCTGCCTTATTGATCAGTGCTGTTTCCTGTCCCTCGCAGCTTGAGCATCTACTCTGGCCAAAGAAGTGGGCCTCCGCCTTCCACTCTGTTTCCCTGAGGCTGGCGCCTCCACTCTGCTCACTGTGCAATGCTCAGCACCAGTACGCGGTGGACTCTTAGTTTGCTGAGAGTCTGTGTTCTCTGCCCCCATGTAAGACTGCCTCTGCTTCTCCAAACCCATTCCTCCACTGTAAAACCCAGGCCAAGGAAGTCCTGTATAGGCCAGGGAGACAGCTCTGCTCACCTGGTCCGCTCCCCCCATCTTGAGGTGATGGGGTTTGTTCTGCTCACTCTTTGTCTCTCCAGCCCCATCCACTGGGCTGCTGTCTCCATGCTCAGCACTAGCCACACTGAGCCCACAGCTGTGCCTTTGCATGTGTTTGGCTTGGAATGTCCTTTTCTCCTGGAGAGGCACGCCCTTATCCTGTGCAACCTGCTCAGACATCTCACCAGTTAAATTCTGATTAGCTGACATTTATTGAGCCCCCGATTGACATCTTAATGTGCTCTGCAGGGCCCCTCTTGCCCCTTTCAACACTGCTCCGTGCCCGGGAGGCTCACCTGTCCGGACTGTGTCTGGGGCTCCCTGCTCTCCAACTTCGACGTCCGGTTGGGTGTGGCCAGTGGGAGGTACCAGCAGGAGCGCAAAAGAAAGGGTTGGGGTATTTATCAGTGCTCTGGGACAGTCCCCACATTTCCACTTCCCGCTTTCTCTTTCTCTCTGCAGGACTGGTCTTTGTCACCACACTCCTTCCAGCAGCCGTGGCTCCATGGCATTGCAGTGCCCATTGCACTGGCCCACACCTTTGCAAATAGTTCCTTTGTTAAACCTTCCTTAAATCACCCTAATGGCAGAGGCCCACCTGTTCCCTGCTTAGACTCCACCTCACACAAACATTTACTGTATGGACCCAGCTGGGCAAAATAGGCTTCCTGCCCTGGAGAAGCTCCCAGGAGGTGACAGATTTGGTTTATTCTAAGTGTCAGCGTGCCTGTATGTGTGGCCACCATTAGCCTGGGAACTCAGAAAGGTCTCCTGAGGAGATGCCTGGAAGCAGGGAGTTAGTCAAGTGACAGTTGGAGTTGCCAACATCTTTCAGCCCTGCTAAAGCCAGAGGGTGACACCCAGTGGGATATACCAGGACCTGCCAGCAGTTTAGGGTTCCCAGAGGGCGGCAGTAAGTGAGGAGGCAGGTGGAGGTCACACCAGGAGGCCAGAGGTAGATCTCGTCACTGTCCTGTTAAAGGCCCAGTGGCTCCTTGTCCCAGATGTGCATATGTCAAGGCTGCCCAGCTGTGTGCAGAGCTGCCCTCTAAGGGGATGGTGGGAGAGGCCAGGCAGGCAGCAGAGAATCTGTAAGTTCAAGGGATGATAAGAGCAGGGCAAGGCAGGGATGGTATGGATGGCAGTCAAGAAATATTTGGGGAAAATAAGTATTTAGCAGGTTGAGATAGTTTGGCATAAAGAAAAGTCATTTTGGGAGACAGGGCAGGGGTCCAGATAGCACAAATAGCACAACCAAGCTATTTGGGGATAGGCTTTGAGGGGTGAGCCTTGCTTTTCAGAGGGACCATGTGATGGGAAGCAGTGAAGGAGGGTGGGTGGGGAGGGGAGAGCCACTATGGGGCAACCTGCAGGCCGCGGAGGGAAGCTTGGCTAGCTCAGGGGATGACTGTTGGTGGCCTGGGCTGAGGAGGGAGGGGGCAATGCCTCAGCATCCCTGTGGTGGGGGAGGCCAGGTCAGAAGCCCCTGGGATGTGCTGTGGTGCTTGCTCCCCCCTCTGCTGCCCTGTGCAGCTTCTCAGCCCTGCTCTTGCATCCGGAGCTGCCCCTCCTCTGAGCCATGTCCTTGAAATAAAGTGCCTCCATGCACCTTGTACCTTGAGGGTTAAAGCTGCTGGGCCACCCAATTGTTAAACTGCCCCAAAGGTTGAATAGGCCAGACCTGGCGAATGAGTGGAGGTGGAAGGAGGCCAGAGTGCCTTCTGTCTTGGTCGCCTGGCTTGGGGGAGGAGGGGCTGGTGGGGCTCCCCATGCGGTCTGAGATCCTGGGTCGGGAGCAGAGAAAGGGAAGGGAGTTATTTTCTGGTCGTTGAGTTGTGTTTGGGGGACAGGGGACTATCCAAACACAATGTCAAGGGAGAGAACTGAGTGGGAGATTTTAGAGGCACCAGGACATACATAGTTCTTAGTTCTTGACCATGAGGTCACTTGAGGAGAAGAGAAGGAGAGAGGAGCATAAGCCAAGGGCAGAGAGCTGGAGAACACTGGTGTTTAAGAGACACGTGGAGGAGGAAGAAGTTGGGCAGGAGATCAAGAAGAAATGGGGAGGGAGAAGAAGGGCTGGGGAGTGGAGTCCTCGAGGCAGGGAGGTGAGCGTGAGGAAGACGCTGTCAACCGGGTCAGATGTGGCGGGGGCCCTTTAAGTGAGGTCGGCAGAGGGATGGGTGATGTGACCACATGGCTGTCATTGGAGAAGAGGGCCAGAGGCAGCCCCCTGGGGGGAGGGGGGAAGGCGGGGGGGGGGGGAGGCGGGGGGGGGGGGGGGGGGGGGGGAAGAGGATGGTACCAGGGGACAGTCACCGGGAGTGTGGTGGACCTCTTCAAGAACAGAGGTGGGCTGTGGCTAGAGGGTGACATAAGGAGTGTTTTAGCCTGGGAGAGACCTGCGCATCTGTTTGTTGACACGTGGGTCCCTTCCCTCGCTGTGCCGTGCCGGGAGTCTTTGTTAAGATGTTAGCGTGTCTTAAAATAAAAAACATGGAGACCAGCCCTTGGAAATTCCCTGAGGAGACAAAACCAGTTTCGTCATTCAGGCAAAGCTTAACTTAGCTTATTTTGCAAGACGAACTTGATCTGTGTCATTTCTTGCTTATGCCTCTGGAAATCACAAGAAAATTTAAGATGTGTCCCAAGGTCAATCTGAGGTATCCACCGAACAATTCCCTATCATTTAAGAAAATTCCAATATTATAACCAATCTCTGTGAAGAACAGTTAGTACCTTGCTACTATGTAAGCTACTTTACAGCAACATGCCCCTGAGCCTCATTCTGTGTTTTGGTTTGAGTGCTCCCGGTTTACACACTGTCTTTTTGGTGTGCGTGCAATAAACTTTTACTGACTACTGCTTTGGTGATTCGTTGGTTTAACTTCCGTTATTGCTGGACTTTTGACACATGGTAAGTGCTAAGTGGTCAATGTTAGCAGCATGGTCTGTTTCACTCTGAAGGCCTTCTCTCCAGTGACGCCCGGGCCCGAGGAGGTTGATCCCTGGAAGGACCTTGAAACAAATTGCCTGATGGAGAGCCAGGCCCCAGGTGGAGATGGGCAGAGACCCTGGGAGGCATGGATTTGAGTGTTCATGTGACTTGGACTGAAGGATGGTTTGATGTTCTGGAAAGTAAATAACCATTTGGTGCCATCCCCAGATTCTACGTTCCTGATCACCTGAAGACCATTTAATGGTGCCTTTGTGCCCTTTTGGATATTGTGGGTGTCTCCTGTGGGTTAGGGCAGCAGTAGTCACATTTAGTGAACACTCCCTGCCTGCCAGCCCCCTTCTAGGCGTTTTATGTGCTGATGCTAACTTGTCTTCCCAACTCCTTGGAGGTAAGCCCTGTTGGTCTGGCTGGGTTTTGCTCTGTACTGCAGATGCAGGAACTGTAGTTCAGGTTGTGGGATAAATGACTGTCTAAGGTCCCAGGGCCAGGAAATGGCAGCACTGGGGTGCTTAGCCTCTGCAGTGCTGCTGGAGGTGAGAAGAGGTCACGGTGCCTGATGGGAGGAGGTCCCAGCAGAGGAGTCTGAACATGTGAAGGGCACCCCGGTCCTCACCTGGGAGCAGACTGGGGGCTCAGTTTGTGTGTATGTAGGGGTAGGAAGGCCTTGGGGGACGGAGACTGTCCGTTGAGAGTGGGGATGGGGTGGAGAAGGGGCCAGAGGGAGGGGGAACCCAGGATGAGGAAAGGGTTGTCAGTGCCCTGGGGCGCTGAGCCCCCCTGATTCCCTGTCTGTACAGTGGACAGGGTCTGTCCAGCAGGGCTCAGTGGCCATGTGGGCGTGGGGGAGGACAGCAGGTGGCTGGGTCGTCCTGGGTCAGGGTCAGCAGCGCCTGGCAGGGGGCAGTGCCTCCTCTCTCCCAGGGGGTTTGTGGCCCCAGGACAGAGCTAACTATACCCTCCTATCCTCTCTCTGGGTCTTGAACACACTTCTGTTTCTGGGAGCCACACACAGGGCTGTGCTTGTCGAATTACGTGTCTTGTTTCAGAGGAGTTAATATCTAACTTCAGAGGAATATCATGTCAGACTCTAGAAGGCAAAAGAAGAAGAAGAAGAAAGAGAAGGAGAAGGGAAGAAGAAGAAAAGGTGCATCTTTTTCTGTCTCCAGCACTTGGTACAGTGCTGGCACCTGGTAATATGGCTTGAACCCAGCTGTCTTGTGTTCATCCCCTGTGAGTCCCCCAAGGTCAGGCGCAGTGCTTGGCACCTAGTAGGTGATTGCATATTTGCTCTCCCATCCTGGAAACTCTTCAAGGAAGTGGGTCCTGGCTCTGGCCTCTCAGGAAACTCTGGCCCTCCTTTGGTTTCTGCTTCTCTCAACACATCTGTACACACTCATACACACACACACACACACACACACACACACACACACACACACACACACACCCTACTTCAGAGCTGCCCCTGAGCAGGACCACTTTAGGTGCAGGATCTGTCCTGGGGCCTCCCGGGGGCCCCACTGAGGTGTGACCCAGGGAGGCAGGAGTCTGCTCACAGCACAATCGCCGCTCAATTTGTCCATGGCAGATTTAGGCTCTGAGTCTAAGTGGGTTGTAGACTCTGGGTGAGCCTTGGTGCCAGCCCCGGAGAAGTTTCTAGTTGTCTAAAGGGCTTGGCCAGAAGTGAAGGAGGCCAAGGGCAGGGACATGTGACAGCACCTGCTGCCTGTGCTAGATGTTTGGCACAGGTGATTTCATTCACTCATCATACCTATGAAGCAGGTATTACTCGCCTCACTTTATGAAGTGGAAACTGAGGCTCAGTTGCCCACAGTGAGGCCAGGATTTTGGCCTAGGTCTGGCTGGAAAGGTCCTCTCAGCCCTAACATGGAATCCTCGTTGGCAAAACCACGGGGGTGAGGGCGTGGGGGGAGATGCTTTATGCTGCCCACCTTGTCCTTCTGAGCATGTAACATGTATTGTGTAAAGGCACAAACATTAACATTAGCTACCCCTGAACCCTGAGGAGGGCTGTCGACCCTCTCTGAGCAGAGGCCACACGTGCAGAGGCACATAGATAACTGGGTACAATGTCAGGGGTTTGAGGCCCCAAGGCCTCCTGTGGCTCCCAGGTGGAGCATTGCCGTGAGAGGTGTTCCTTCACAGTGTGACAGACACAGAGGTGACTGTCGGAGCCCTGCACAGGACATGTCTCACAGGGCCCAAGGAGGCCCATTTGTGTACATTTACTTCAGTCCTATGGTTCATAGCAAGAGCTAGAAACAACTCGAAAGGCCATCAGAGGTGGGCTGGTTCAGTAAACAAACCCCTTCCCTGCAACGGAGCGCCACGCAGCAGTTCCGAGAAAGGATGGCATAGGCCTAAAGAGCTGTGGCTCTCCCAGATATGTTGTTGCGTGGGAAAAAGCATGTCGCAGAGTGACATACGCACGTCACTTATGCAAAACAACATAAAAGCACTCAGCAATATTCCCTATTTCCTACACGTGTAGAAAAATGTGCGCATGCATGTTTAAAGGGCTTGAATGATATCCAGGACACTGATAATAGTGGGGGTACTTTGGGGAGGGTAGATGGTCCTGGTCAAAGGGGACACAACCCTATCTATAGAACTTTAATTTTATTTATTTATTGATTTATTTACTTATTTATTTATTTGATTAGTTTCAGGTGTACAAAACAATGTAATAGTTACGTTTCACCCCTCACAAAGTGATAATCCCCCTCCCCCAATCTATTATAGTGCTTTAATTTTTTGTAAGGAGAATATATCCTTGTATTATTTATGTACTTAAAACTGATTTTTAAGTGCAGCACCCCCACTAGGTAGGTGGGGGAAGGAGGGATGGAGGAAGGGATTCTGAAGGGGGTGATGTGGGGCAGGGAAAAGCCTTCATGTTAGACAACCCTGTAATCCAGTCCTGACCTTGACCATTACCTCCCTGTGACCTTGGGCGGCAAGTCATTAGACTTGAACTGTGAGTTCATGAGGCTTGAGGCTGAACTCTCTGAGCCTGGACTTTCTCATCTGTGAAATAAGATGATAATGTCTGCCTTCCAAGGCTCTTGTGAGGATGAAATAGGAAAAAGAACTCCCAGCATATAGTAAGGGCTCAATGCGTTAAAACCATTGTTGTTATTTCAAATTTCAGCCCAACAGATACCTGAGCTCTTACTAGGTAACACTTGGGTTAAGACTCTGGGATCACATCTGGTTCAATCTGACATGACTTCCTGGAGGAGGAGGAGTTTAAGCCACCTGACTGTGCGGGAAGCAGAGCATCAGAGTCTGAGAGAGGGCTGTGTGCAAAGGCCAGGAGGGGTATCACAGACAAGGACCCTTGGAGAGTCTAAATAAGGTGCCCACAGACACATAGCTAGGAAGTGCAGAACCGATCCCATGGAAGGAATGGGCTGAGGAAGAGAACTTGGGAAAATGCAGGAAAATGGGGTGGTTCTGTGGGAGGGAGAAGAGGGAAAGGATGGGCTTTGGCCTCAGAAAGACTCTTGGAGACAGGGACGTGGGGTTTTGAACGGGTCAGTGTGGCCTCGGTGAGCACTTAGTAAAGGTGGGGAGAGCAAGCCCAGGGGAGACAGCAGGACCTACGGGCTTACATTTGCAAGATGTTGTTGTCACAAGTTGTTGTGTCCAAGTAAAAGGATTTGGCAGGGGTGACAGTCTGCACTGTCCAGGGGGCCCAGTGGTCTTTTCCCCAGACATCCTCCAAGAAAGGGTGAGTTGAGAGCTGGCTGGTGGTGGTACACACATTAAGTCAGCGCGTACCCTGTGACCCTGCGACTCCTCTCCCTAGGTTGTCTGACAGGACCTCAGGGCTCATAGCTGGATTGGTGACAGGTAACGGAGGGAACCTGGGGGCCCTGCACCCTCAGAGCGGGGAAATAAATATGGGGTGCCCACCAGGGAGTGACCATCTGTGCCCATTAGCAACATGGATGGGTTTTAAAAATATTAAGTATGTAACTGAAAATTACATGCTCACGTGGTGCAAAAACACATACAAATGATTGGCTGTAGGGTGAGGGTGAGGAATGGGGATAAAAAATGAGATAAATACAAAGGGTGTGTGGTGAAAATTCAGTCCCTCTTCCGGTGAGAGAGGAGGACCAAAGTTCAAACCGATACTACTGTGTGCATTTCGCCATCTAGTGGGCACAAGGGCTCCCAGCTCCCTGGGTCTCAGAGTCAGAGTGCACGGGCCTGGAGCCAGGGCACCCTGGGCTGGGGCTGCCTGGCTGGGCCTTCGGAGCTGAGGAGTGGGGGAGGGCTGGCTGGCGTTGGCTGTGGGCGGGCTTCCGGGTCCGGGCGGGCCCTGTACTGGATGGTGCAGGGTGTGGAGGGTTCAGAGGGCTCGCCCTGCCTCCCCAGAGGGGCCCTCTGACATCAGACAAGCTCCTCACCCCCCATCCCCACCCCCTACTATTGCAGGCAGTCTCAGCCTCCCGAGGCTGAGGCCCAGGTGCCAAGTCCCCACAAGCGGCCCTCACTCCTGGCAGGAATCGGAGCATCTGGCAGGATTGTCATGAAAGCAAAGAGGGGTGAGAAGAGAGAGGGGTGGGGACCTTCAGAACCAACAGAGAACAATGACTAACTGAAGACCCGGCATAAAGGAGTCTACATCCAGACCCTGGCACCAGATTGCCAGGGTTCAAGTCCTCTGGGTCATGGTGCCACATTTTCCCCTCCTTGGAACACACAATAGTATTTACTTTGTAGAGATGTTGTGAAGATGAAATAAGTGAAAATAAAGCACTTAGAGAAGGGCCCCTCTCACAGTGAGGACTATTAAGGGTTGGTCGTTATCAGTATCTGAGAGTCACCCTACCCTGTGGAGTTGACACCCTACCCTTTATGCTCCCCAGATAATGGGAGCGATGGGCCCTGATGGGCCTGGGGGGTTGAGGGGCATGAACAGACAGCCCTAGGCGAATGGGCTGGCAGTAGGGCCTGGGGCTATTGGCTAAGAATGAACCAAGGGTCCAGGCCAGGCCTAGAGGGGTGGAGTGAAGTAGGATGGGGTCCATGCTGTGGCACCCCACACTTAGGGTCTGCAAAGATATCTCCTTATCTACTTCCTGAGCTCCTCCGCTCTCTCAAATACCCCACAGCCCGGTTGTGGAGGTTAAGTGTGATCAGGATAAACATGCCACTGTCCGGGTTAGGAACGAGCAATGCTGGTTATTTCTGGGGTCTGAGGGGCCCACCCTATCTTCCCACCTCCCTCTGCAGTTTGTGACTCACCACTTCCCTCCTTCCTTCTTCTCTCCTTTCCTCATTTATTTGAGCTGTCCTGTCCCCCAGCCCCAGCCTCTCCTGGCTCCTGCTCCAGAGGCATCCTCCTAAAGCACAGGATAGCTTAGCCTGCCTGAGAACCTCCCTTGGCTTCTCATTGCCCGTGAGTGAATCCAGAAATCCTTAATAGGCATCCAGGGCTCCTGGTCACCTGGCCCAGCCTGCCTCTCACACCTGTCTCCTGTGACTTCCAGGCTCTGTAGCTCATCGTCTCTCATTCCCCAGACAGGCCGCGGGCTCCCCATCTCTGCCTTCTCTTATGCTCTCTGTTGCTTTGAATGTGCTGTCTCCCCACCCCACTTCTGCAGCTGGGAAAGTCCTCGTTGTCATCCTTAGAGGCCTGGTTCAGTCGTTAGCGTCTCCACAAAGACTTCCCTGGCAAGCTGGTCACCCCCTGCTCCTGTCATTAAATCATCAGGTGTCATTAATCACCGACCAGTTACCACATTTGGAACAGCCAGCACAGTGCCTGTTCAGTGGGAAGAGGGAAGAAAACATGTAGGCTCTGATGTCAGATTGCACGGTGGAATTTCAGCTTGGCCACTCACCAGCTGTGTGACTTTCGTCAAGGTAGTTAACCTCTTTGAGTGTCGGCATTCTTATCTGCTAAATGGGGACAAAGCTCTTATACAACCTACATTCCTTACCGTGGCCTGCGAGGCCTTGCCTGACCATCTCCTTCCTCTCTCCCCGTGGTTCCCATGCTGCAGTCATGCCCACCTCCCTGCTCTTCTTTGAACCCGGAAAGGCCTTTCTTGCCTCCTGGTCTTTGCACTTGCTGCCCTCTCATCCTCCTCCACCTCATGTCCAATGTCATCTCCTCAAGAGGCCCTCTGCAACCACCCTCAAATCACCAGCCTCATTCTGCTTTGCCTCATCTCCTGTTTATTTTTTTTTCTAGGGCTTACCCCAGCCTGTACTTTTCCTACTTTCTGACTTGGTTGTCAGTTCCATGACGATGGGGTTCTTGTCTCTGAGATTACGGGGGATGAACAGACTGGATAAGTGTGGGTCCTAGACTCACCTCTTCCACCTGCTCATCTAGGAGCCCCTCGGGGCAGGGGCTGCGTCTCTTTCATGTCTGTATTCTGAGCACCTAGCACTGGGCCTGGCCCAGAGTGG
This sequence comes from Aselliscus stoliczkanus, assembly GCA_033961575.1. NCBI lineage: Eukaryota > Metazoa > Chordata > Mammalia > Chiroptera > Hipposideridae > Aselliscus > Aselliscus stoliczkanus. The sequence continues at coordinate 62,474,312 of CM066733.1, read as the reverse complement.
GCCCTCTGCCTGCCCTCTCATCCTTGTTTTTATCCCTTCTTCTCCCTTCACAATCCTCATGGTCAACTAATGGCTTCTAATGCATGTTGGGCAGAGCCTGGCATCTCCTAGATGGGAGTGTGTCACGCAGGCCCCAAGTCTCTGCTTCCAAGCCAAAGACAGGATTTTAAATGAGGCATTTGAGGTACATTCCTGGCTGTAGTACAGAGATCTTGGCCATGCCAGCATCACCCTGGGTGGTAGGACGGTGACCTAGAATGGTCTGATCTAACCTGAGAGACTTGGAGGAAGCCGGGAGGTCCCTGTGATGCCCGCGGGCCCCTCTCAAGTAAGGGAGCTGAGCTTGGGCTGTGAGATGCTCAGGGTGAGTGGGGTTCACGTAGTCTCCTAAAGCCTCATGTGGTTCACAGGAAAATTGGTCCCTGAACATGGCTTGTCCCTTCTTATGCTGAACTGGACGTCTGGTAAACCGGAGAATGCCGTGGTTCCATGTCGCCCACTCCACTGCTGGAGGACGGGCTCTTGCGCCAGGATGAAGGAACCAGTCTGTTGGTATGCAGAGGCTGGTCCTCAGGCTGTGACGTGAGTCTGGAATCAGTCCACTGCTATGGGGACAAGGGGGAGGGCCAGAAGAGAGCCACCCTGGCAGGGAAAGACCCCAGGGCCCCGTCCTGCTCCCACCCACTGAGCAAGTGAGGCAGGGCTCACCCCTCGCCTGAAAAGGGGGGCAGGCAGGTAGATCCATGCTCCTTGGAGTTAAGGATTTACCAATAAAATTTCAAAAAAGTCATTTTGGGAATTGATATAAGGGTTGCTGATGTTTTATTTTGTTAAGTAAAGACAGGATAATTTAAAAAATTAATTTCTTATTATTACATTCTAAAAAATGAACATTTTAATACCAATAAATAAATAAATAAATAAAGACTAGTTAGTCCTTCCTGAGAAAGGTTGATAGGCATTCTTACACTGACATTTTGAGAATGTGTGTGAGTGTATGTGTGAGTGTGTGTGTGTGTGTGTGTGTGTGAGTGTGTGTGTAGGAAAGTGGTATAGAAGCAGTTAGCTGCCTAAGTGGTGTGACTGGAGGGAGAAGGGAGGGCCCTCCATCCCAAAGATTTCTTGGTGAATCCAGAATTTTCTTACTTCCCTATATCACTTAGGTTTTCTGTGGATTAACTAGTTTTTTTCTTTGAAAGTACAAATATCCCATGGGTAGAGGTCCATCAGGGAACCTGGCCAAAGTGCTGCCGTGTGTACAGCTTCCAGGAAGGTGTTTGCTCAGGTGAAATAATGTCAAGGGCATGTGTGGGTAAAGGAGGCAGGAAAGGCACCAGCCATTGGGAGCCTCACTGTGCCGGGTACTGTGCTTAGGCTTTCCCTGTGTGTTAACTCATTACATTCTCCTGAAGACATTCAGAGCTGCTTCTTATCTCCATTTTCCAGATGAGGAAACTGAGGCCCAGGTCACACAGCCAGTAGTCAAGCCAACATTGACATCCAGGTCTGTCTGAACTCAAGACCAGAGCTTTTGTTTCTCCAGTGGGCCAAGGCACAAAAGTGTTTAAAAATACCTTGAGCCCCATATCTATGGCCGCATAGCATCTGGTAGGCTTGTGCTTTATTTATTCTGTCCATCCCAAAACACTGTGGCTGACTCTGTGTTAGCCATGCCCAGGCTCGTGGAGGGAAGGTCGAGAGCTGGTGTGGTCCAGGCTCTGCCCTGAGGTCATTTTAAAAAAACCCAACTTTTTATAAAATTGTAGTAAGAGATATGTAACATAAAATTTATCATTTTAGGGGCGGCCGGTTAGCTCAGGTGGTTAGAGCACAGTGCTCACAACACCAAGGTTGCCAGCTCGATCCCCGCATGGGCCACTGAGTTGCGCCCTCCACAACTAGATTGAAACAACTACTTGACTTGGAGCTGATGGGTCCTGGAAAAACACACTGTTCCCCAATAAAATTTCTAAAAAAATAAAATTATCATTTGCACATATCAATTATATGTGCAAAATAAAATGATAATTTTATTTTTTTTAGAGATTAAAAGTTATAATTCAGTGCACTAAAGTGTAGAATTAAAAGTGTAGAATTAGGGCTGGCCGAGTGGCACATTGGTTAAGAGCTGGTTTTGGGATGCCAGTGGCCCCAGTTCGGATCCCACATATGAGGGCCAGTGACACTGCCCTCTACAGCTAAGATGGTGAACAACAGCTCCACCTGGAACTGGGCTGTGCGAGCCCCGGCAACGGTGTAGGCTGCAGCCCCTGCTGCAGTGGGCTGCCGTAGGCTACAGTGAGTGGCCGGCAGCCAGCGTGAGCTGCCAATAGCCGCGGTGAGCGACCATCCAGAGGCCAGAGACTGATCTGCCTCATCCGGGAAGAATACAATGACATACCAACATGGGCCGGTGAAGCAACGTCCTCCACAACAAAAGAACAAAAAGACAGCAACTTGTCTGTTCCTCTCCCCCAATTCCCCAATTAAAAAAAAAAAAATCTTAAAAAAAAACAAGTGTAGCATTATTCTTTTTTTTTTATTTTTTTTTTTTTTTTTTTGAGGGCTGTGTCTGGCCCTCATATGTGGGACCCGAACCGGGGCCGCTGGCTTCCCAAGCCAGTACTTAACCACCGCACCACTTGGTCGGCCCAAAAGTGTAGAATTAAAAGTGTAGAATTCAGTGCACTAAAGTATACTGAATTCAGTAGCATTTAGTACATTCACAATGTTATGTCACCACTGTCTAGTTTCAGTATCCATTAAGCAGGCACTTCCTATTCCTTTTCCCCCAGCCCCTGGCAACCACCAATCTACTTTCCATCTCTATGGATTTGCCTATTTTGGACATTTCATATAAATTTCATATGGTCTTTTGTGACTGGCTTCTTTTCTTCAGCATGATGTTTTCAAGGTTCATCCATGTTATAGCATGCATCAGTACATTTTATGGCTGAATAATATTCCATTGTATGGATATGCCACATTTTGCTTATCCATTTATCAGTTGATGGACATTTTGGTTGTTTCTACCTTTTAGCTATTGTGAATAGTGCCGCTATGAACATCCCTGCCCAAGTTTTTGTCTGAACACCTGTCCTCAATTTTGGGGATACATACTAGCAGTGGAATTGCTGGATCATACAATCACTCTATGTTTAACTTCCTGAGGAATAGTCAAACTGTTTCCCACAGCAGCTGCCTCATTTTACATTCCCACCAGCTGTGTATGAGGGTTCCAATTTCTCCACCTCCTTGCCAACACTTATTTTCTTTTTTATAGCCTTTCTAGTGGGTGTGAAATGGTATCTCATTGTGGTTTTTGTCTGCATTTTTAAAAAGACTGGTGACATTGATCACCTGTGCTCTGAACTCTTGGGGGGGGCCTCAAACAGGTCCCTGACTCTCTCCACTGCTTTAGTTTCCTCATGTCTCAATTAGGATACTGCATAGGGTTGTTGTGAGGACGAAGTGAGTGAATGAACCATACGAAGAACTTAGCATCTGTGCTGGGCACATAGTAGGGGCTCTCAAGACCATCTCAGGCAGCCCAGCCCACCCTTGCTCAGCTAGGGGGAGAGGCTAGCCACTCCAGGGACCTTCCTGGCTCTGACAAGCTGGCACTGCCGGGTAAGTTGGAGCTGCTCCCCTCTGCCTGGCAGTGCCCACCCCCTCCACTGCACTCCACAGGGAACCATGACCCTTCAGAGGCTGGGCCAGGGCTGATTCCCATGCAACCCAGAAGACATTTATGGAGTGTAGCACAGCCCCTGAAACCTCTTTTCCATTTCTGTGCACGATCCTGTCCTCTGTGTGCTTTCCCTTCTTTGTGTGCCCTCTCTGCAGACTGCTTGCAGCTATTGGAACAGAGCAGAAGTGCCTGGGAGTTTACCCCGCAAAGTGGCCCTTGGTTAATGACTGGGGTGCAGGAGAGTGAGGTCCCAGCTCCCTAACCTCTGATGGGGACAACCCTGAGGTGTAACTTACACTCCAGAATCTCCTGGCATCCTCTGCACCCTTTGTCTCCTCCTCTCTTGTCCTGCCCCCCCCCCCGCCCCCGCCTTCCCTCCATGTCCCCGGAGAGCACTCCCTCAGTAACTCACTTCCCTGGGCATCCCCATCTCAGGGTCTGCTTCTGGGAAACTCAACCTAAGACACGGAGCACCTACTGTGTGCCAAGCCCTGTGCAAAACGCTGAGGAAGACAAAAATAGACAAGATCCATTTCCTTCCCCAAAAGGAGCTCACAGCTTGGTTGGGGCTGGTCCTGATGGCAGTAGAAATGTAATAGCCAATGTTGCACACCTACTGTGTGCCAGGCCCCAGGCCGAATGCTTTAAATACATTACTTCATTTAAACTTTGTAACAAGTCTGTGAGAGGATGATATTATCCCCACTTTACAGATGAGAAAGCTGAGGCCCAGAGAGGTTACCTAATATGTGGTCTCAGGAGTGGCGGCACTCGTCTTGAGCCCCGATTTTGTCTGCTTCCAAAGCGCATGCTCCTGCCCACTGTACCATATGCCATTTCTCTTCAGAGGGACAGGTTTCAGGGGGAAGGGGACGAGGATGCCTTAGCTCTTCCTATTCAACAAAGGACAGACATTCCCCAGGGCTGCACTATGTCTGATTGTGAGGCCGCTTCACACGTCGTGTGTTACTGATCTTGGTTAATTCTGTGAAATTTTAATTAAGAAAGAAAAAAAGAGTGAATTCAAGCCCATCTCTCTGATACTGTCACTCCCTGCTTGCTTCCCTTCCACTCTGTTTTCCTGAGCAAGAGACAAATGGGGGTCCTGTCCATGTGCCCATGCCGGCTGCCCCAGGTAAAGACCTCAACCCACATATTGTGGTGTAAACAGGGTGCCAGCTGCTGCCTCACCTGGTCTCCCCACCATCCGAGCTCCCATGGATGGGGAGTGGGTGCCTCAGGCTCCCACGGAGGAAGGAGGCATGGCCACTGACCTGTGCCCCTCTGTGATAAAGCCCTCTCACCAACCTCTCCCCACTGTCAACAACCACCAGAGCCCTGGGAAATGAGACGTATAATCTCAGAAGAAGCCAGGCTGTGGCTCTCTGAGAGTGTACTGGGGTGGCTAAGGACACAGACTCAAGGCAGACTGCCTGGGATCAAATCCTAGCTCTACTAGGTACAAACTGAGTGACTTTTGGAAAGTTACTTACCCACTCAGTGCCTCAGTCCCCACATCTGGAAAGTGGGGACAATAACGACATTGGCCTCTTAAACCCGTAGTCGCCAGAATTGAGAAAATATACAGAAAGCAAATAGAACGCTGCCTTGTACATACAGTAGTCCCCCCTTATCCGTGGGTCATCCGTTTCAAGACCCTGAGTGGATGCTTGAAACTGTGGATGGTATTGAACCCTATATATTCTATGTTTTTCCTATACATGCCTACTTATGATAAAGTTTATAAATTAGGCACAGTAAGAGATTAACAACAATAACTAATAGTCAACTAGAATAATAACAATATACTGTAATAAAAGTTATGTGAGTGAGACATTATTAAGTAATAAGGATTACTTGAACACAAGTTCGGAGATGCTGTAACAGTCGATCTGATAACCGCTGAGTGACTAATGGGAGGTATCGTGTGTAGCGTGGAGACGCTGGACCAAGGGATGATTCACATCCCGGGTGGGACGGAGTGGAATGGAGCAAGATTTCATCATGCTACTCAGAACGGCATTCAATTTAAAACGTATGAATTGTTTATTTCTGGAATTTTCCATTCAATGTTTTTGGACCATGGTTGACTGCAATGAACTGAAACTGAAGAAAGCAAAACCACGGATAAAGGGGGACCACTGTAGTAGGAACTCTACAAGTGTTGGCTATGGTTCTTATTATTATGAAAAGAGAGCCCAGGCCAGGCTTAAGACTCCTGACTTAGGAGTCGCCCAGTGGCCCCTGATAAAGCCCCTGAGCCTGGACACACGCTCTTGAACAAAAGTCTCTGGACCCCTGTGTGTTCTTGGGCAGCAAGGTAAAGGCGTCTGCCTCTCTCTTTCCTCAGCCCTCCTCTCCCTGGCTTGCATCTTGCCCACATAGGGTTCCTGGTGGCTCTGGGAGTCAGGCTGGGGGCTCGAGGGGGTGCTCCCCCTCTGGACCCTGAACAAAGGCACTCTGTCCACCAGCCTACAGGCCTCATGGTGTGTGTGGGGGTTGGCAGCTGGCTCAGCGTCCTGCACCTGGGAATAAGCGAACTCTGCCACTACCTGGCTGTGTGACCTTGGCCAGCTCCCTCCACTGGTCCTGTTACAAGATGAGCATTTACAAAACATAGCCTCATTGAATCCTCAAACTCACCGGTGATTCTGGCCCTCATTAGATCGCCATGGATGCAGAGGCAGCAGAGAGACTGGGCGTTGCCAGCAGAGACTTCTCCCCACGGTTAGCAGCAGGATACACTGGGCGTTTCCTCTGTTCCAGGCACGTGAGCTATTAAGGTGAGGAGCCTGGGGCCATGAGCAGGCAGTGCTGGAACTGGAAACAGGCTTGCTTAGATGTGGGTCCAGGGACTAACCCTTGGGCCTCAGCAACAAGGGCCGAGTTGGGGGAGCTCAGCCCTTGATGCTGGGACCAGGCCTCTGTCCCACACATGGCGCCTGGCCAGCCGGGCGGGCTGAGAGGATAAGGTACAGCAGCAGGGAGGTCTTGGCCACATGGAAGGCAGGGGCTGTGTCTCCCCTATGAGAGCAGGGGCTCCCTGGGGTCAGGGGCTTGTCTCCTCACATGGGAGACTTTCTTCCTGGGAACTTCGTAAAGTTTCTAGTATAGAAACTTTTAAACATACACATAAGTAGAGACTAAAACATAATAAACCCCCATGCACTCATTCCCAGGCTCAGCAGCTGTCATTCATGGCCAATCCGGCTTCATCAATCCCCACCCTCTCTCCCTGCCCCCACCCTTAGACTATTTCGAAGCACACCTCAGCATGTGACTTCACAGATCTTTCTGAATGTGTCTGAAGATAAGGACTCTTCTTTATGAAAAGGGAAAACAAAACAAAACAACCTTTAATTGTAGAGACTTGCGAATCGGAGGACTTGCTTCTCATTTCCTCCTTGCATCCAGCTCAGGCAAGTCCCATTGCTCCAGATTTAAGATTCTTTTTGCTTCCATTTCCAGGGCACAAGAGCTGCAGAAGCTCGTTGGGGCCGAGTGTGCAGCAGATGGACTTTGGCCAGGACCCTACCCCTGCTAGTGGAGGTGACCACTGAGGTCAGCCTAGCTCTAACCCACATGCACGTGGCTCCTGGCTCCCCCCCGTGAGCCTGTGCTGAGGTCCTCTGGGACTGTCCCCCTCTGTGGCCTTCAGGTGCAGAATTAGTCTCAGTTCATGGCAGGCTTTCAGGTATCACTGGCCTTCCTTGTTTTATTTATATGTTTATTCCTTTTCACCCCCTTCCCCACATTCTTCCCTTTTCCTCCCAGTATTTGATGCCAAATTTTCTGTTTGTATGTTTTATGCAAATGGGTATTGCTGTTTTATAAACTTTTTTTTTTTACTTTGGTGAATGTCATTGCGTGATAGATCTCCTCTTAGCACTGTTTGCAAAAAAAAATCTAGCTTTGTTGCTTCAAACTGCTTTCTCACTCCATGACGCGCAGCCCCACAAATTTCTGCCCACTCCCCGCACCATGAGTGAGTTGCATGACTCCTCTGCCTGGCCGGTGGGGACCGGGCTGAGATTCCAGGATCTAATCAGCAGCAACGTTGCTGGGTCACAGGACACACTGGTATTTCATTTCACTAAGCACGGCCAAACTGTGTGGCCGCCTAGGCTTCTGTGTCCCCACATCCCTGTCAGCATTGGGTTTTATCCAACTTTGTCATTTTTGCCTATCTGCTAGAGGGAAGTCTGATTTTCAGCAGCTCTTCTCATACTTGTTAGCTTTTGGAATCTTTTTCAACTGCCTGTTCATATCTCTGGTCCGTTATGGGGTCAGATTGCTGTCCTGTTATTGTTCAGCAGATGTTCCTTGTATCATCCAGGTTAGATATTAATTCTTTGTCAGTTTTGACATGGCAAGCATCCACCATCATTCTGTCATCTTCAAGCACTTTGAAACCTAACCCCTCTCCCTCCTGCCTGCCACCCGGCTCTTTTCTGAGTGGATGGCACAGGTGAGGCCCTTCTCACTGTCTCTGCCCTTTTGGTAAATGCCAGGCGTCCAGGACAGGGTACAGCCTGCACCAGGAACTTGCTTTTAGCACAGGACACAGGCATGGGGGTGGGGGAGACTGGCCAGGGCAGGACAGCAGCTGACCCAGAGCCCTGCACCTACCCCTTGGGTGTCCTTGCCCCTGGCAGGTCTGGGTCCGACTGGTCAGGGTCCTTTCATTCCACACACACCAACAATAGGTTTGTCATGGTGTCAGACTTGGGGCCTCGAACTTGACTGACACCCCATCCCTGGCCTCAAAAACTCCAGCTCCCAGTGGGAGGAAACAATAAGTCCACTGACCAGGGAGGTGGCTAGGTCTAAGAGAAGGCACTGCAAGACACAGCTTGGACCACAGCTGCTGGCCAGGGAGGGCTTCCCAGAGGAAGTGCCTTTGGTCTGGGCTTTGGAGGAAGCACGCACATCCGCAGGCCTCCACAAGCTCTTAGCTAAAGCCCTGAGTGGGAAGAAGAGTGGAGCTTTTCACATCCATTTGCAGCGAACTAGCCTTGCTGCATCAAACCGCTTTACCGAGTTCCATGATGTGCAGCCCCACCAACTGGGTTTGTGGATCTTTCTAAGTTTTTTTTTTTTTCATGGAGTTGAGGAGCCTTTGCCCCCAGCTTTCCCTCTGAACTAGGGCCAAGGCGCACCACAGAGAAGAGGAGGGTGGCTTGGGGGCTTGCAGATCTGCCTTTGGTCCTCACTCACAGAGTGAATCTTGGACAAATCCCTTTTCTTCCCAGGACCTCGGCCCCCCTTGTGTGCATGATGATGGCATAGGGTGGGGGGAAGCTCCCCCAGGGCACTCTGGAATCCCCTGGTGCCAGCATGGCAGCAGTGGCTGCTGTACCCTCTTTGTTTTTCACTCCCTTCCAGGGACAAAGGCACTGAACACAGGTTGTCCTGGGTCCATGGCCCCAGACCCCCCTGCCTGTCTGTTCTGTAAACCCTCGCTAACAGCCCCAGGGCAGATTTGACTTCATTTTCAGGGTTTGCTCTCAGAGCCTTTCTGGACTTTCCTCATAACAGCCCCGGTGAGTTGAGCAGATTCTGTGTGGTGGGGCCCTGTGCTTGGTGTTCTACACCCATGACCTCATTTACTCCCCACAAGTCTGTGAGGTGGGGACTACCGTTTATCCCCATTTTGCAGATGATACCGACGGGATCAGAGAGAGTAAGCCACCTACCCAAGGTCACTCATCTTCTACAGGACAGGATAAGGATTTCATCCCAGCTTTGCCTGCTCTAGACTCCGCTTCCTGATCACCGCATCCCATGCCCTGATGGGTCTTCCTTTCCTAAATTCCAGTTGCCCTGTTAACACTCCTTGGCTAAGCCCTCTCCCTACTTCTCCTTGATTCCAAACTATGACCTCATCATGGACACCATCACCTTTCCCGGATTCACTCCTACTTTCCCTTCTGCCACCCCCACACTGCCCCCTTTCCTGCTAGGCCCTCTTGGCCCCTCCTGAGCCTTTCCTTGTTGCTCTGTATCTCCCTGGAGGGTGTCCAGGGGATGGGTGCCCACACAACGCCAGGGGGATCCCTGAGGCTCCTCATTAAGCTCCATGTGCTGGCTTTGAGGAGGGGCTTGGGTGGGAAATCTGGGCCTCCCATACCAAGGAGCCACCCGCTTCCTGAGGTTGAGAAGGGTCGGCCATGGAGGCCACCCTCTAGGGCCCAGTGGAGCTGGGGACCTGGGCCCCGGCAGCTGGCCTGGCACGTGCTAGACGTGGCCAGCCCGAAGGGTACGAAGGGTACGTGCCTATCCTGCTGGCAGCTGCTGGGTTATCAGAGGGGAGTGAGGGGGCTGGGAAACCCCACCTCCTGGGACGTGCAGGGACGCATGCCACCTGGGGGTGTGTGTGCATGCGTGCATGTGCCTCTGTGCTAGCCCAGGGCATTGCAGGCCCAGAGGTAGGAGTTCTGGGTTTAACACTCAACTCTCCTGTATTTAATAAACTCAGCAGTGTCTGGGACCCAGCAGGCCTCTGTCCTGTCTACAATGATATTCTTTTTATAATTGTAGTCTAAATCACATTTTCGTCCCCCCAGGGCAAAGCCTGTTTTCCACATGAAACCCCAGCTGGTGGAGGGCTGGAGGTAGGTGGGTGAAATGAGCACTGGGCTGGGAGTGCAGTGACGCAGGCCAAGCCGCAGCTCTATCTCTTTTCCAGGGGCAAAGTTGTTCCACTTCTCTGAGCTTCCACCCATCCAGGAGGGCCCACACCACCTGAGAGGGCTGCTATGAGTCTAAAATGAAACCCAGGGTGTGCACATTGTGTGTAAATGCCCCAGTACAACCTAAATGTGGGTGGTGCTATTGGTCAGCGTCTTTTACTTCCCTGAGTGCAGGGCCAGGCCCAGGAAGGCAGACTGATGGATTCCTGACTCCATTTGTTAAGGAGTTAGCCTGTACCCCTGAAATGGATTGGGTAGTTCGCTGGATGGGAAGCTCACTGGATAAATGAATGAGTGAATGACTGCATGAAGCGACATGCATGGGTGCAGGTGCTGAGGCAGAGGCTGCTCCCCACTGAAAGGTCATGGGGGGGCTGGACCAGATGACATTTGAGGTGGCTTCCCACTGCTGGTCCTTTCCACGTTCTGTGACTTGAACTGAGTTCCACACCCTTTCTAAGAACTTCTTGCTCGCCAGCCTCCCTGTGGTTGGTGCTGGGCTGGGCACAGTACCTTTTGTGGCCCCATGGGCCTGCCCTCAGGGCTTCTGGGGTTAAGTTATGGGGAGACCCACAGCTAGAAGGACCTATGTGATGGGCGAGGTGTGAGGCAGGGGAGGGGAGGATATCCTCTGGGGGGTCAAGGCTGGGATACTGCCAACCCTTTGTGGATCCACCTGGAAGGCTTCTTGGAGGATTCGATATAGAATCTCAATGTGGGAGCCACTGGGCTGGCCCTGGTCTCAGCCATCACAGGCTTGTGGTGACTAGGATGCACCTGCCCTCTGCTTGCTGCCCTCTGCATGCCTGGTCCATGACTCTGGAGGGCAGGAAGGAGAGGTGCCCTGTGGTGGGGGGTAGAAGGGCTCCAGCCCAGGTGAGCATGGCTTCAGGTTTCAGTTCTTGCTGGCTCACTTGGGGAGTCTTTTGGGAAGCTGGGGCTTCTAGGTGTGGTTCTGACACACTGCCTGACCTTGACTAGTTCTAATCTCTCAGAATTTGTTTCCTCCTCTGCAAATAAGTGGTTGGCAAAGGTGATCACCCAGACCCCCTAGTGTAAGATTTCTGGGTGGGGGTCTGCTGGGAGCTACCAGATCAGCCCAGCCTGAAATCTTGTGCCCTGGGGTGAGCTGGGGTTGGGGATGGCTTCTCTCTTTGCAGCTGCCATCTCCTGGAGGGCCTTTTGGGGGCTGGAAAGAATCCCCAGCAAAGTTCACTCCCTGGCATCTACTCCCGCTCTAGGGTTCGCTGCCCCACTCTGTGTTACATTCCACAGAGGAAAGTGATCTCTCACTCAAGGCCTGAGGATTACAGGCAGGAGAGAAGCCCGCGTTGCCCTGGGAACGCTCACGTAGTCCTTTCCCACCGGTGCTCTCCTCCTCCCGCCAGGGTGGGGCGAAGATCCGGGCACACCCCAGGCTGAGAGAGCAGCAGGGCCTCTGGGGTAGAGAGGCCGGTCAGTCCTTCTCTCCCTCCCTGGGGGTCAGTGATCCCAGGGTGGGGGTGAACTCTGTTGGGCATCTAGTAGGCCCTCTGAAGGGGTGGCTAGGGGCTAGGCCCTGGGATCTCCACGTGCCTGGGCTCGCCTGCCCCCTCACTTCTGCCCTAAACTCCCTCCCAGGCTGAAGCCCCCCCCAATCCCTACTAAGCTGGGGATTTCCGCAGGCTGAGCCAACCACCTGACCCTAATTATGGCACCTTCATCCTGTTGGGGTTAAGCTCCCCATGGCCTTTCCTGCCCCCACCCCAGAGGCAGAGCCTGGGGTCAGAGATTCAGGGGGCTCAGGCCTGCTGGACCCCCTCTGGGAAGGGCCGATGGCCAGTATTCTCCCTGAGGGCCGTGGGGGGTGCGTGGGCAGGCAGCTTGTCCGTGGGGTCATGGTGAACAAGTTAAAATGTCCAGGGAATGCTGGAGGATGTAGGCGGGTGTCTCTGGAGAGCGCTCAGGGCAGGGGCAGCCCTGAGGAGCTGACCGCTGGAGGGCAGGGAAGTCTGAAGATGGGAAACTCCCAGACGCCCCATTCTCAACTCTGGCTTCACGCAGAATCACGTAGAAAGATTTTTAAAAACACCCATACCTCAGCCACACTCATACTGATTTTGACTTCATCAGCCAGGGCTGGGGCAAGTATTTGTAGTTAAAAAATTCTTCCCAGGTGGCCGGCCGAGTGGCGCATTGGTTAAGCGCTGGTTTTGGGATGCCAGCGGCCCTGGTTCGGATCCCACATGAGGGCCAGTGACACTGCCCTCTACAGCTAACAACAGCTCCACCTGGAGCTGGGCTGTGCGAGCCCCGGTGATGGTGTGGGCTGCAGCCCCTGCTACAGTGAGTGGCCCGCAGCCGGCGTGAGCGGCTGGCAGCCAAGCGTGAGCTGCCAATAGCCGCGATGAGCGACATCCAGAGGCCAGCGACCGATCTGCCTCATCCGGGAAGAGCGCAATGACGATACCAACAGTGAAGCAACATCTTCCGCAACTAAACTGAAGAACAAGAAGACGGCAACTTGTCTGTTCCCCTTCCCCGATTCCCCAACGCTGTTCCCCTCCGCCAATTCCCCCAATAAAATCTTTAAAAAAAAAAAAATTCTTCCCAGGTGATTCTCATGTACAGCCATTTTGAGAACCACTGCTCTATCCAACACCCTATGGTGCCCTAGAGGATACAAATGCTCAGCCATCAGAAACCCCTGGATTAGTTGGGCAAGGCTCGATTGGAACCCGAGGATTCTAGCCCTGTGGCAGGACACTTTCCCTGTCCCCCAGAGGCTTGCCGGGTGTCCATTTATGTCATTATTTGGACACCTAGGAGCTGAGTGACCCTGAGCAAGTTGCTTAACCTTGCTGTGCTTTGTTTCCCTGTTGTGATAATAGGCCTCAGTGATAATAATTCAATGAGACACTGCATATAAGGCACCAGCAGCACTTGGGGGGAAGAGTAGCCATTGTCCTGCCTTCTGCTTTCTGCCTGGGGCCAGAGCAGAGTCTGAGCAAGGGCCTCTTTCATCATCCTGCCCAGCAGGTAGGTGCAACCCTCAGGGCTAGAGCCTCTCCCAGGTGGAGTGGGGAGTGACCATCCTGGAGGTTCTTTGGGTCCTTAGAGGAAGTTGGGAGGTGCAGGGTAAGTGCTAGAAAGAATGGCTCCCTCATCTACCAACACCTCAAGTCCTTTCTGTTGGGAGGTGTTGCTGGTCTGGGTCCTGCAGGTCCAGGAATAGCCACCAGGTGTCACCCTCAGCTCATACTTGAAATGAAGGCAGACCAGAAAGAAAAATAAGCCGGATGGGAAAAAGGGGGAAGACACCTCTCCAAGGAGTGAGTGAGCTTGGAAAGGGCCTAAGGATGCTGGGGTGGCTGCTAATTTTTTCAGGAAGGTGATCTGCAGTGGTTTATTTGTCTGCTTTCAGAATTCTCCTTCCCATGCAAATTACAATTCAACAGGTTCTTTGTGGGTACCTGCTGCACGTATGTGTGTGTGTAAGAATCTTACTGAACACCTACTATGTGCCAGGCCCTGTGCACACAGTAAGCCATTCAAAATTCACAATAATCCTGTATAATAAGCACAATTATTAGTCCCATATTATAGAAGAGGTAAGAGAGGCTCATATTGGTTATGTGTTGGACCCAAGGTTACCCAGCTGGACAAGGATTGAGGCTTGTCTAGATCCTAAGTTCTTCTATATCAGGTTAACTTCCGGAGCATTCTAGGATAGGAAGCCTGCAATAGGCTTCCCACCGTGTTGAGAGAGGATGTAGCAGGTGGCAACCCTGCCTGGCTCTGCTAATCAGGAGCTAGTGAGGAGCTCAGACAGGCTATGCTGCCAGTGGGCAGAGGAGGTGGGTGGAAATGGGGTTTGGGTACATTCTGGATGGTAGGCATGGGCAGGCTGCACACATAGCAGCCATGAAAGGCTCTCTCTACCCGTCCATGTGCTTCTCTGAACAAACTCCCCACCCCAGAGTTATTTCAGTTTTCCTCATCTGTCAGTTCTAGGGGTAGACTTTGTTCCTTCAACACTGTCCCTGCTTCCTGCCTTTGCCAGGCTCTGAGCTGACCACTTCTCTGGACAGATCCTAAGGTGAACAAGATAAGCCAGCCCCACCCACAACTGTCAACTGCCTCGCCTTAAGACTAGGCCAGTGGTTTCCAAAACTTTTTTTGATCATTCCCCCAGCAATAAAAAATTTTTGAGCATGCACCTGTAATATAAGCATATTTTTATATTATTTACTTTATAAAACACACTCATACTAAATGAAAAAAAAAAAAGATGAGGTAAAAAACAAAGATGTCCTAATATTTTCCTCTTGCACCCCTGGACCCATGCATACACAGCACTGTAAGACCCAGCTGCTTTCAGGAGATGGGAGGGTAGACTCAGTCCAACCCCACTCAGGATGGATGTGTGGTCCATGTTCTAGAACATTCTTGCCCACCCCTTCATGGCCTTGCAATGGAAGGGAGGAACTTCAGGGACAGCAGGTGGGAGTGTGGGCAGACAGGAGGCATACGCAGGGCCATGTCTGGGGAGAGACACAGATGACCTAGGCAAAAAGCAGACTTTTATTTTAGACCCTAATGCTGAATACTTTTTACACTATCCCAGCACGTACAGTACCAGGATAGTGTATCCCAGGTAGTATCTGATTTCACATACTTGAGGTAGTTCTATTTCATTTCCAGGAGTTTAAAATGTCCACCTCTCCTGGAAGTGGGGGTTCACTCCCCCTACCACACACACTTGGGACAGGAAGGACAGAGGCCGCCTGTGGTGGCACTTAGTGCCCCCCCTCAGGGGCGGCATTCTCTGCTGCCCCTCCTGGGTTGGAGGACCCTGTGTCCCGCTTGCGAGGACAGGTCCTCATGCAGGGTCCAGCCCTTAGGGACCTCCACGAATGTGGGCTGCAAGAGAGGAGGGGCAAGAAGCAGCTTTTGGGTTATAGAAGGGAGCCCCTTTAAGAGGCCCCCTTACTCAGAGAAGTCTCAATGGAAGCCCCTTCCCCCCAAACCTGGCACAGTGTTGGAGAAAGACCAAATGGCTTGTGAGGGCATCTGTCTGCTCCCAGGGTGGCTGCCAGGGCGGCTGCCATGATGGCTGGGTGGTGTGGGTGCCTTTGTATGCAGTGACTGGGTGTCTGTTTCTGCAGTCACTGGGCACTTGTTCTGTGGGGTGAGGGGTGTGGGGGGTGGGAGCACAGCCTGTGGCTGGGCACATACGTGAGGCCGGGCACGAACAGTCTCACGCACCAACCCTGCTACTACCAGGTACAGCCAGCTACTATGACTGCCGGGGGTCAGCCTCCTCCCATCCCTGAGCATGGTCAGGCCACGGGGCAAATGACTTGGCGAATACCTCCCCTTGCTTAGACCCACTGGGGCAGGGCCAGCTCACCTGGGGCACAGGGACAGCTTCCAGCTAAGTGGGTGCTCTACCAACCCCTCCCCCACTCCTCACCAGGGGTTTGGGGTGGTGAGGCTCAGGAGAGGGTACTGGCAGAGCTATGCCCCCTGTCCTCTCCCAGACTCTGGATGGGTAGAGCAGGACAGAGGGGGCTGAAAAAAGGGGGAGTTTCTCTGTTTGGGGCCAGGAAACAATTTCCATGCAAATGAGATGCAAACTCCCTAATGAGTTTGCAATTAGGAAACCGAGGCTGTCATGCCCGGGCAATGCCTGCGAATTTTATGAATGGGCCTGCGTGGGGGGTGGGGCAGCGCCGGCCCGCCCCCACATTTCCCTGCGCTGCACTGAGCCCGCGACATGCCGCGCCGCACGTTGCTGCCTCCCTGCTGCGACCTGGCCAGCCGCCAGCCGGTCAGCTGCTTCGGATGGGGCTCGGGAGGTTGCCCCGCCACGCTGCCAGCCGGCAATGCGTTGGGCTGACGACAGGCCCCCTGGGGCCCTGCAGGGTCTCTATCCTCGGAGCCCCTTTCTCAGATTTTTAGAATGGGTTCCTGAAGCTGGAGGAAGTGAAGTTAGCCTTCAGGCCCTATTTACCTTAGGAGGGCAGACCTGGAAGGTCACTGACCACAGCAAGGGGGCGGGCCCCTACTTTGGGGGTGAGGGTGGCAATTACCTTGGGAGGGATGGAAGTACAGTCGTTTCTGGGTGCCCTGGGTTTCTGAGTGGGGGAATTAGTTCCAGGGCCCCCTGGGAAAACCAAAATCCATGGATGCTCAAGTCCCTTACATAACACTGCATAGTATTTGCATAAAACGTACACACATCCTCCTACATACTTTAAATCATCTCTAGATGACTTATAACGCTTAATACAACGTAAATGCTATGTAAATAGTTGTTAAACTGTATTGTTTACGTTATAACGACAAGAAAAAAAGTCTGGATAAGCTTAGTACAGAAAAACCATCATAAGCCTAACTAACCATCATCAGCAACAAGGTAACATTTTCCTTTTTTTTTTTTTTAGAATATTGTCCGTCTGCAGTTGACTGATATGAAGGGCCAGAGGGTTGACTATATGTGTAGGAGAGAAACCAGCTCCCCCATCCCAGAACCCCCTGCACCTCCCCATTCTCTCTCATGCCAGTTTCTACCTGCCTAACCTCAAAAGCCTGTTCCGCCACCCCAGGGCACCTGCTTTATCCTGTAGGGCCACCCCAGGCTGTCTGGGCCTTGCTCTGACCTGGGGCCAAAGAGTGGGTCTCCTGGGTGAGTGGATTCTCTCAGCTCAGCTCTGGTCCGGAGAGACACACCAGAGTTTGAGGCTTTAAGCCCTATTAAGCCATAGACCCTACTCCCCTCCCTCCCTCCCTCCACTGCTTTTAGAGTAAATTAATTACCTCCAATTAAAGTGCCTGGCTCTCTATTCCTTCCTGGGACTCAATCCCAGCCCCTGTGAGTCCTCTTCACCCTGGCTGGGTCTGGAACGGAGGTCTGGATAGTAAGGTGGAAGTCAGTGAGTAGAGCAGGGGAGGGAGGAGAGGGTGGAACCCCACAGTGCCATTTACTTTTTGGGAGTGGTCCCAGCAGCCAGGCCCTCTGCCTTTCTTGGAGTCTGGGGACTTCGGTCCTTATGGGGCCTGTGAAGGTCAGGAGCAAAGGTTGCCTTTGGAGGTAAGACCTTGTCGAAGGGCTTATGCAGATGGTGAGGCGCCCGGCAACCCTCTTCAGGAGGGGCAATGTGAGGGGCAGGCTCCATGAGCTGCCAGTCCTTGGTGGCACCTGCTGCCTCCCTTACCCAGCACACCAGGAGACCCCAGATGTCTGGGGGTTCCACCTGATCCCTCCTCTCTCTAACCTCAGCTCCTCCCTCTGCAGCAGTAGAGCCCCTTCATTCTTTTCCTCCTGCTCCCCCATCGGTGGCCCTGAGACACAGACCGTAGGGCTAGCATGGCCCACCTGCTTTGACACCACCTTGGACCCGCCCTGGCCCATGTGTGAGACGTGAGCATGAGACGTTATTGGGAGGATGCCTGGTGGCTAGAGTCAGGGTGAAGGGTTGTTAACCTGGGTCTCACCTCTGGTGGAGCTGGCCTCTCCTGAGGCACAGCAGAACCACACCAGACTGTGTGACTCAGGTCCCTACCCCACCTTGAGCTCCATTGTGCCAAAAGCCTGGGCTTGGGCCATCCTCGTGTCTGTGGGGTGAGGACGGGGGCAAAGATTTGTCAATTGGCGGCTTCTCTCTGGGTTCACCTTCTCTCCCAGCCCCAAGAGCCAGGCCGTGACTGGAAGGTTCAGGGCTTCTAGCCCTGGCTATTCCTCCCAGCTCACCCCTCCAATAGAGGCTGGTGTGAGGACCCCCAGCAGAGCACAGCAGCCATCAGAGTCAGTGGGCATGTGTGAGCCATCCAGGGCAGGGGGACGCGTTGTCCCTGGGGTGTTCTCAGCCTCCATCT
The DNA here is from genome assembly GCA_033961575.1 of Aselliscus stoliczkanus. Lineage (NCBI taxonomy): Eukaryota > Metazoa > Chordata > Mammalia > Chiroptera > Hipposideridae > Aselliscus > Aselliscus stoliczkanus. Next base: position 62,456,069 of record CM066733.1, on the reverse strand, counting down.
GCCAGCTTGGTTTGCCCTCCTCGGCCCACTGAAAGCTGGCTCAAAACTCCCACCTTCAGGAAGTCTTCAGGATGCCTCCCTTATTTGTGGCCAGCTAGCCACCGCTCTCAGCGGGCTCCCAGTTTTCACTTGTTTTTCTGCCTCGGGTCCCTGTTTCTAGACCCTTGGTGAAAGCATCTACAGGACTCTGTTGGTTCCTGCACTTCTCACCAGCAGAGGGCGCCGCCTAAAAGACTGAGGCACCAGGGAGGGAAAAGGCAGAGTCCACTTCTTTGATCCAAGCACTGTGCAAAGCCCAAGCTCATAGGTCTATTTGTGTGAAATGAATGTGACCCAGGACACCTTCCTTCCTCGGGATCTAGACTTAACCTGCCAGCAGAGGGATAGAGGTTAGACCATAGGTTGAACCCCTTGGCTGCCTCAGAGGTGAACCCAGGTGACCCTGGGCAGGAAGGAGGGGGAGCTGCCCCTTGCCAGCAGCAGAATGGGAAAGGGGCACTGGAGGTCGCCAGCTTTCCTCCCCAGACCCTGGGAGAAAGGCTGGGAGGAGCTGCATAGAATAGCTGGGATCCCACCCTGTGGGCAGGGCTGCTGTGGACATCTGGGCCACATCTGGATTCCTGGCAGGATGGGGGAGCTGATGTGTTTGGGATCCTCCAGGGATATAAAATCCACCCCTTGGTGGCCTTTCACCATCAGTTTCCTGGGGCGCTCTTTGCAAACAGGTGTCTAGGGCACAGCCCCATAAGGCAGTGAGTTCATCCCAATCTAGGAGGGCCCCTCATGACATGCATTCCTTTGGATGCGGCTCTAGGGACCTGGGCAGCAGTCTGCACTTTAGGGTCATTCAACCTTCCCCGTGTCCTGAAGGCGTATGGTGAAATGCTGGCCTGCCCCGTGTGGGAGTGCTGGGAAACGGGCCCTGGCGCCCATTCTCGCCATGCCACCTTCTCCAGGTGGGTGGGAGACAGAGGGAAGGGGGGTTACACTACCGTGACCCTTAGGAACAGCAGCCCTGAGAGGTGGCGTGGGGCAGGGCTTGCTGTTGGCTCATCCCACACAAAAGCCTGGGAGTGTGATTAGGGCAGGAAGAGGGGTCCGCAGGAGTGATTCTTTTTTGGGTTTGGGTTCTGGGTTTTGGGGAGGAGGCAGCACAGAGAAAACCCCTCGTGGTCGGCTAGGGTCCAGGACGCCCGGGCACAGAACATTGGAATGGCCATAATGGGAAGGACGGCGAGGGGGGGAGTGGCGGGGGGGAGCACCGTGCCTGCCCGGGTTCTGCCCAAGCCCCTCTCCCCTCGCTCTCCCTCATCCGACTGGCCGCGTCCCCTCCTCCAGACGCGGGCGCCGCCTCCCCCTCCCCCTCCCGCCCCGCGCTGCAGCTGCTGCCGACGGACCAGTCTGCACGTAGCGAATGGAGGAGACGCACAAGGGAGGCCTCGAGTGCGCGCGCGCGGGAGCCGGAGCCGCGCGGGCGGGGGAGCGGCGGCGTGCGCGCGTGCGCGTGCGCGAGCGGCGCCGGCCCTGGGCGCGCGCGCCGGACTCTGGAGCGCGCGGCTTCTCTGCGCGCCGAGGTTGGGGATGTTCGGCGTTCGGCCCCTCGCCGCTCCCAGGCTCTCTCCCACGGCATTCTGTCCCCCTAATAGCTAGCCCTACGTCTACGCAGGGCTCTTTTCATCTTCCACCCCCAATAGCACAGCCCTTTGCACGTAGTAGGCACTTCATGATGACTGGGTGCTGCAATAAATTGATGCCCTCTCCCTCCTCATCCCCGGGGTCACTGCCACTCACCCACCCTGCCTGCCACCCAGAGGCATGGGATGAGGCATTTTCCGACTGCGTTGGCTGTGCGGAAGGCAGGTGCAGGGCCTTGCAAAGGGATGTCTGAATAGAATTGGGTGCCTTTTGAATCTCCTGGTGGTGGTAGTGGAAGTGCATTGAAGGGGACTGGTCAGTGGCATATGGGTGTGTGGGGGGGTGAAGGTGACTGAGGGCTCTTTGTCACATGGTAACTTGAACTTGTCCAGGTTTGATCTCTCTGAGCCTGAGTTTCCTGTCTACTGGGAGTCCAGCACAACCCAGTGGGGCTGTTGAGGATTAAAATGTCGTCTGCATGTAACATGCCTCATGTGTCGGAGGCACATGCTCAGCAAGAGTTAATCTTTTTTTTTTTTTTCAAGTGTGTGAACTGGCTGGAAGGCTGGGGGCCTTTCCCTCAGTTGTGTTTCCACCGATAAAATGAATTCAAATCCCAGAGCTGGCAGCTCCTTGGAATTTGGAGGTGGGTTTTGAGAAAACCATAGAGAAGCCAGTTTATGTCATACTTCTGTCATCACCCAAGAATGAATAATTTCACACCAGTTTTCCAGACATTAATACCTAAGACCTTAAAAAGAGATATTTTAGTTGGAAATCACTAGTGGGCATTACACACTTTCCTGCCTTCTTAATCAGAGGTTACAGAACATGTGAGTCTCTGTGACTCAGAGTTGTGGCTACAAGTGTAACCCTGGTTGTAATACAGTGACAATCCAAGGTTTTGTTTGACCCCACACTAAAGGCCCATGCCATGATGACTGCATTTTCATAGTTCTTGGGTCTACTTTTCATAGTTTTTCATCGCTTTATCAGCTCCCTCCCTATTAGCTGTCCCTTTCTCGACCATCAAGCTGCTGCCTCAGACAAACCACCACCCCACTTCATTCTTCTCACCTTGTTTGTATTCTGAAACGGGCTGAGACATCAGAAGATCACATCTGTTGGAAGATGTGAAAAGCAACAAGAGCTTTTGAACTTGACAAAGTATATTAAAATTCATCTGGAGAAATAAACACGCAAAAAAGAGCTTGGTAAATTCTGGAAAGGACATTACTAGGGATGACCAGAGCTACTAAAATGCTGTATAAACTCCCAGTAATAAAACAGTTGGGTACTGGCACAAGAACAGATGGATGGATCAAAGGAACAGAATAGAGGACAGACACACATCCATGAACAAATGAAAACTAAATATGTGATAAAATGACATTTTCAATTAGAGGAGAAACGATGAATTATTCAAACAAATTGAACAACTGTCCAGCTGTTTGGGGGGAAGAAAAAAAAGCCAGCTCTCTGCTTTATTTCTTAGTCTGAAAAAAGTCCCAGATGGATCAAATACTTAAATGTAAAATGGAAATCATAAACTTATTAGAAGAAAACACTAACAAGATAATTTTAAATTTATATTCTTGAATTGGGGAAAGTATGACACAAAACATAGAAGTCACAAAGGGACAGTTTAAAAAAAAATCAGCTGCGTAGAAATGTAATATCCTAAAATCTAAAGGCAAATAAGCCAGAAAAAAATATTTTCAAATATATGACAGATGAGTTCTTATAGGTCAATAAGGAAAAGAAAAGCAAATAGAAAACTGGGCAAAGCTCATGAACAGAAAAGCGAATACAAATGGCTAACAGATGAAAATGCCCAACCTCAGTCAGAAGGCAAGAAATCAAAATTAAGAAATGATAAGGTCTTCTTTCCCCCTAACTGATCGACAACAGCTAAAGTGGGTGACCCCTTACTTTGTGAACACAGGTCTCCTCGGAATTGGTGGGAAGACAATTACAGCTGTTGTGGGTGGAGTGGAGGTTGGCAATATATATGAGAAGGATTGATTCACAAACTGTTGGCTCAGGGGTTCCATGTGTGCGAATTTATCGGGTACACTGTCACAAATGTTCAAAGTATACATACAAGTGTGTTCATTGCAATTTTGTTTCCAAATCTGAAAAAATGTCAAGTCCATCAATGGGGGACTGATTAGCTAAGTTATGGGGTGTCTGAACATCAGAGTAGTACGCAGTGGTTAAGAAGAATGACATTCATCTTTGTGCCTTGAGATTCACTAAGAGGAAAAGCAAATGGTAGGACTTTGCTTAGACACTCTTTGTCAACACTGGGCATCCGACAGAGCCTGTTAGAGACCCAGAATCTTGGGTGGCCTCAGAACAACTGGGTCAGGAGCCCTGGGGCTGGGGTGCAGCAGTCTGTTTTAATGCTTTGTCCACGAGATTCTGATGTATCACTGTTCTAGAAGTACTGGTGAAGAGGATGTCATTATTTGTGTAAAAAATGGATATAAATCTATCTGCCCTCTGCCTGGAAAATTTCAGAGATACACTCTGAGCAGAATGAGGTGGGGCTGAGGTAAACTTCCAGTTTTCACTTTATTCACTTTTGAACTCTTCAGACTTTGTACCTGAGTATATGTTACTTTCATTTTCTAAAAATGTAGTTAATAAACAAGTTACCTAAAAGGAGAAACAAAATGTGATATATACATGCAAGGGAGTATTATTCAGTCTTGAAAAGGAAGGAAATTCTGACACAGGCTATAATGTGGAAAAATTCTTGATGATGTTATGCTCAGTGAATCAGCCAGTTACAAAAGGACAAATACCATATGACTCCACTTCAATGAGGTATCAAATTTATAGAAACAGAAAGTCGAATGGTAGTTGCTATGGGTTAGGGGCAGGGGAGAATGAAGAGTCTTTGTTTTAAGGATACAGAGTTTCAGTGAGGACATAAAAATACTTCTGGAGGGGCCAGCCTAGTGGCACGTTGGTTAAGAGTTGGCCTGGGATGCGAGCTCTGAGCAGCAGGGCCCCAGTTGGGATCCCACATGAGAGCCAGTGACGCTGCGCCCTCTACAGCTAAGATGGTGAACAACAGCTCCACCTGGAGCTGGGCTGCTGTGAGTCTCCGCGATGGCATAGCTGCTGCCCCTGCTGCAGTGGGCTGCCATAAGCTACAGTGAGTGGCTGGCAGCCAGCCGGTGTGAGCTGCCAAGAGCCGTGGTGAGCGGCCATCCAGAGGCCGGCAACCTATATGTCTCACCTGGGAAGAGCGCAATGATGATACCAACATGGACCAGTGAAGCAACGTCCTTCACAACTAGACTGAAGAACAAAAGGACAGCAACTTGTCCATTCCCCTCTCCCAATTCCCCAACACTGTTCCCTCCCCCAATTCCCCAATAAAAAAATCTTAAACAACAACAAAAAAATACTTTTGGAGATGGACAGAGATGATGATTGCACAACAATATGAATTACTTAATGCCACTGAAATGTGCACTTAAAGATGATTAAGATGGTAAATTTTCTGTTCTGTATATTTTACTACAATTTTAAAAAATGTAAGAAAAAAAAAAAGCTACCTGCCCCAAAAGGTGTGTAAAGTAGGGATGATGGTTGAAGCTGGCAGGTTCTGTGAGAGCCTCTCTCTTCAAGATTACAGAGTTGAACTTGAGGCTTGGGCTTGATGATGACTCTTCCTGCTGCAGAGTTGGGTTGCAGCGAGTCTTGGCATCCGATAAGAGAGAGACCACATCCTCACCCACACAATGGGAAGCAGACCTAATGAACTTGCCGCCTTAAGAGATGGCATAGGCTGGCAGTGGGACAGATAGGAGAGCGGTTTGGGTGGAGAGGTGTGCTAGGTTATTGGGGTAGCTAGGCCGTTTGTTGCCCCTTGCTGGTTCTCCACATGGGTCAGAGCTCTGTAGAGGGTATAGTGAACCCAGTAGCCTAGGGGGTGGGGGGTGGGGCAGGGGAGATGGCTCTTGTGGGGAAAGGAGGGAGAGAGGGCAGAATGAGCAGAAACGGGCAGGATAGGGTATGGTTTCTTGGGGACAAGTCTGTGTTTAGACATCTGGCTGGAGCAAAGACTGTACTTGAAAGAGGGATGACACAAGGATTGAAAGGGGAGGGGGTACTGGCTAACCTGGGGCCTAGGGGCAGGGGAAGGCACACTGGCTGCTGGCAGCCCTTGTGCCAGTTTGGGGGACAGGGCCCCTGAACAAGGCTTTGGGGACTTCTCCAGGTGGGCCATTCTGGCCTGGACGCACATCTACTGTGCGCTGTAGACACTTGCTCCCCAGGCACCAGGAATCCAGGGCTGCCAGGAACCAAGTAGGGGGGCTTGTGGCCAAGGAAAGGCCCAGAGGTGAGGAGGCCTTGTAGCTAGCACAGGGAGTAGGGAGAGGATCTTCTGAACTTCTGTGGGTTCTCTAAGGATTAAGGCAGGAGACACTGGTGAGGAGATCCCGGCGTTGAGATTAGAGGTTCCCTGCCTGAATCCCGCACCCCCGGGGCCAGCGTGAGCTGAGCACTTAGCCTGCAGCCTCTTACCAAGCTCCTTTCAGGAGGTTGGAGACAGTCCCTGACTTCAGGGAGCTCACAGTCTGACTGGGAGAGGGGCTACCCTGACTCAGGCCGAGTGGGTGCTGACCACAAGCCTGGCTGGCTCCCTCCAGGGCTGGATCGACCCTGGCTCCTCGACAGCCACAGGCCTCAGTCCCCACATGTGTGCAGTGGGTTTGCTCTCTTGGCGCTCTCAGCCATGGTGACTCCCAATTCTTAGTGGTGGGTGGGGAGGCACACTCTCTGACCCTGCCAGCCTGGAGGTACGGTTGTCAGTGGAACAAGGAGGGCCCAGGAGTCTTTGTTTTGGCTGTGGCCATGCCAGCCCCAGTGCTGCATGGCCCTGTGGTTCATTTCCCTGGAAAAGGTGTGGGAAGTCAGGAGGAGACTGGGAGGGGTGAGGGGAGGAGGAGGCTGGGAAGAGCCCTGCTCCAGGTATGGAAAGGTGATTAAGGATGTGGGGACTCCCAGGCCTGTTCAGCCCATTTCCTGCTTCCTTCACTACCAAATGTGCCCACTCCAGGATGGGGCTGCTGCCTCGCGGTGACCCACTGACGTAGGTGGCCTCACCGTCCTCTAATCCAGGGAATAGTGCGCAGGGTAAGGATGAGCTGATAGAGTTTGGGAGACCCACTTCACTGTGGATCTAGGGGGGCAGTGGACGTGTAGACCCCTCTAGCTGAGGGTGGCCCATATGAGATGCTGATGCCAGAGAATGCTAGCCCTTCGAGCTGGACTCCCACCCCACCAGGCCCAGGCAGACCTGGCACACACGTCCTGTGGGTCTTCCCTGGCCAGCAGATGAATTAGCCTGGGAGACTGGGGCTAGACTGTGAGAGGGACCAACCAGAGGGGTGAGTGGGTGAGTGGGAGTGGGCTGCTCATGGAGGGTGCCCTTCCCAGTGAGAGTGATTGTCCTCTCTCAGGTTGGGAGCTTGTTGGGAAGTTGATCCTTCCCTCCTCCAACCAGTCTGAAAACCCCAGTGATGTACATGTGGGTGAGTCACCTGTTCTAGAGCTAAAGAAGATGCAGTTCAGATCCATCCTGATAGGAAAGACACAGTCCCTGACTTCATGGAAATCACAGTCGGAGGGGTGACCAGCCCTGCCCTCAGGGAGCCACCACTTGATGGGGCAATGCCATGTGCTCCCCATTTCCTCCCTCTCCGGAATGTTATTTTTCCTCCCTAGCCCCATCCTCTGCTCTCCTAGGGGTTTCCGTCCCTAGGAAGGACTGGGGGTGCATCAGAGCTCCTGGCTGGCTCTGCTGGCTTCCTCCCTTCTGACTCCAAGCCTGCTCACTGTGTCTGCAGGAAGCCCGTGAAGCCTGAATTTAGGGCTCCAGTTGGGGAGACTGAGTCATGGTGACTCAAGGGTGGCCTGGATCCCCCTCCTCCTGACATCAGTGGCTATGTGAGAGGCAACATGAGCTCTAGGGGCAGGAAAAGAAGGGGTGCCTGCTGACTCCCAGCCCCGGCCCCCCTCTTCTGTGCGCTAGGGCTGCGCACGTGTGTGGGAGAGCGTGTATAGCTTGGAGACCATGTCTCTGCTTGGAGTGAATCATGGAGCAAGAGGTGGATGTCTGGCAGCCAGATGTGGCCCAGCTGTTCAGGGCAGCGAGCCCAGCCGCCCCCAGACCAGATGTGGCGGCACTTCTGTCTCCTTCTGCTCTCTCTATCTTACAGTGTCTCAGAAAGCACTTCTGCAAGATTCCAGGCCAGGCCCAACCAAGGGCTCTCTGTAGAGAGTTACAGTGAGGAGTCCTCTCCCACCATGGGGGTGGGTCCTGAGGGGGTGAGCACAGAGGCTAAGACTTGGCCTCCCTAGGCGCAGAGGCTGCGTCTCCCCATCACACTGTCACTTTCCTAAGGCAGACCGGGGTCCCCTGAGGGCAGACCCCCTTTCTCTCCCATATCAGACTGGGGCCCGGCTGAGGGCAGGGATGTGTGTTCCCATCAGCCAGGGGTCCCTGTGGGGGCAGGGCTGGATCTGGGCCCCTCAGGCTGCCTCCTCTGGAGTCCCTTGAGCTAAGGTCTGCCCCAGTTCCCTTCCTTATCTTGTTCAGCCACCTCCCCATTCCTTGAGGCTTCTCTGTCTCTTATTGGTCCCTCCCTGTGGTCACTTCCCTCTGCACGGCTGGGAAGGCAGCAGATTCCCATCATCTTTGACATGGCTGGTGATTCAGCCCTCTCAGCCTTCCACCCCACAAGTAGACCCCACATCATGGTGGGGTGGCCCCTCTGCTTCCCTTTCTCTGATGACTCTGCCTGTCTCCCCTGTCCTCCTGGTCAGGCTGGTCCCCTTCCCGCTCCCTGCCCCCCAACCCCTTAGTCCTAATCCACCAGCAGAGATCATGAGGAGGGAGTGTATTACACATGTGGCTTCATTTTATCTTCACCAGCCTAGGATATAGATAGGGAAAGTGATCTCCATTCTCCATTTGACAAGTGAGTCAATCAGGGCTCAGAAAGGCTGAGGGAGCTGCTCAGGGTCACACAGCTCCTGGGAAGCAGACTGGGACTGGGAGCAGGGCCTGATGATGCATGTGAGTCCAGCCAGGTGGCCCAGCCCAGGTAGCCCATGGCTTGCTCAGCCTCTGTTCTCAGGGAGCCCTAGCTTAGGGTTTCCAGGTCTGAGGGAGCACTCTGCTTGAGTGAGCTCTGTGCACTTAGGTGCTGTCACCTTTCTTGTCTTCCTTCAGACCCTCTAATCTGATGAGGGACACGTGGCCTCTGCTCTCTGCCCGTCCTCCTCCGCCCACTGCAGGCACTGATAATGTTCCTGAGGAGAGAGCAAGGAGAACCCAGTGCTCATGGGGGGTTAAATGACAGTGCTTGAGCTGAGCCAGCCGCGCCATCAGGGCTGCCTGGCTGGCGCATGTTACTGGCTTGCAGCAGAGCCTGGGTGCCAGGGAATGGAGCTGCCCTGTGGGTTTGGCCCGAGGGAGTGGAGTCCTGGATGGGGGGGTTCAACCAGCCATCCGAGGACGATCTAATCACTTGATGGAAGAACACTTTGAGCTCTGCTAGGCGAAGGGCAACAGCATCTTTTATACGTGAGGCACCTGCTACTACACTTCCTCACAACACCACTGTGCCCATTTAATAGATAAGGAGACACTGGCCCTGAGAGGGACTTTACTTGGCCTAGACCAAGAAGTTCCCAGTCTCGAGCCCATGTCTGTCAGACCCCACATCTATTGCTCCCATGGGGTAGGAGGCTGAGTGTTGTCCAGTCCCATCCCTGCTCCTGCTGTGTTCTACTGGGGAGCGGTTTGGTTCTTGACTCGGCCTGCCTAGGTTTGAATCCTGACTGTCCCTGCCAGCTGTGTGGTTGTGGGTAAGTTACACAGCCTCTCTGTGCCTCTGTTTCCCCAGATAGTAAATGGGCATAGTGTAATACTACATATTATATTGAAGCATAATTAATATTTGTGAGCTGGTGATCCAGAGTAATTATACAAAGATGTCAGCCTCTTTCTTCTCTCCCACCCCAACCCCCTCAGTCCAAGAGGGGAAGAGTGGTTGAGAGTTGGGACTTGGCAAGGTGGAACTAAAGTCTCTGGGGATTGGATACTCCCCAGGGTGTGCTCAGGCCCCTCTTTGGGGGTTGGGGAGGAGCAGGAAGCCTCACTCCCGACTGGGCCCATCCATCTCAGGTCTGTATCCCCTCTCCTCTGCAGAGTGTGGGCATGTGGGCTCCTGGCACGTACTGGGTGATAAGGGCCACCCAGCAGGCAGGACGTGGACTACGTGAGGGGCTAGCGGAGGCGGCTGCTTCAGCTGTCAGCTCCCTGCCCAGCTCAAGGGGCCAAGGCCAGGAGGCTGGGCTGTGGGGTCCATTGTCTGCCCGCTGCCCCCCTTCTGGCAAACTCAGGCTCAGCAGCAGCCGACAGCGGACTCTTGGCAGAAGCTTGGTCCTGCTCCCCCCACGCAGGCACGCCCTGGCTTGCACGTCCTCTCCTGGGCCTGCAGCCATTATGGTGCTGCCCGCTGCACTGGGCACTGCTGCTGTTGGTCTCTAGGGGGCGCTGCTTGGGCACCTAGGAAGTCCTTGCAGGCGAGCCAGGGCTTGGGGGGCCTCTTCTTGGGGCCTCTTGTCAGGAGGTCAGTACATCAGAGTAGGGCGGACTGAGAAGAGGGCAGAGGAAAGGGGGTCCACTGGGCAGGGGCTGGGGCAAGGGGATCTTGGAGAGTTGGCCTTGGAGAGTTGTTCAAATATCCATGTCGGATTTCAGGTCTGCAGGTGGACAAGGGGGCAGGGAGCTGGGCTGACCAGTGGTATGACCTTGGGTCTTCTCCCTCAGGTCTCAGTTTCCTTAGCTATACAATACAGGGACTGGACGAGACCCATCTCCATAGTCAATATTCTGTGAGTTATGGTACCCTTGCTCTTCCTGGCTGAGCTCAACCCCAGTTGAGACCAGTGGACAAGATGGGGCATGCGCTGATCTGTGTCTTCCCTTTCCCCTTCTCAGACATCAAAGTGAGATAAGGGCAGGGGTCTTTGTACCTTGATGTCCTTGGGAATCACTGAGGTGAGGCTGACAGCTCACTCACCCCCTCAGAGCCCCCAGCTTTAGGCCACCCAGGGCCAGAGGTGTGGCCTCTGACCAACAGGTTAAAAATAACCCCATGGGCCCTTCTCCCTCCAAAGGAATGGTGTTTGTGTTGGCATCTGTGACCCCTCTGGTCCTGCCAACTTCCACAGCATGTGACACTGTCAGGGGACCGTAGGTGTGAGAACATCAGCCGAGGGGCTCGTGCTGCTCTGACTCCAGGTGAAGGCATGATGCAAGGGTCAGAGACAGCTGGCAGTGCCACCTGTGGCCACGGGGCTGCCATGGGGCGAGGGGTACGTGATGGGCAGGGTGAAGCCCACTTGTGGAAGTAAAATGATGCGGTTGCAGGTGGAGCTGTCAGGTGCTGGGCTGGGGCTGCATGGGGCGGAGCTGTGCTGTCAAGTCATCCCCAGTCCTCAGACCCCAGAGTCAGAATTGGGGAACCACAGGATTGTGGAATCAAGGGATTCAAGACTTGAAAAGAACTCAAAGAGACACTTGCAGTCCTATTCCTTCCCAGACAGGAAAAAAATAGCAGCTCACTAGAGAATATTTATGGAGCTTGTCCTGGGTGCCAGGCTCTCAGCTGGCAGCCACTGAATTAATCTTCCCAGAAGCCCTCTGAGCCCAGCTCTGTTTGTTTTGTTTTTGTTTTTTAAGCAGAAGAAGAAACAAAGGCACAGAGCAATTAGGTAATTTTGTCCAAGGTGGCTTTAAACTCACCTCCGTGTGAGTCTCAGACCCACGCCGAGTTGTCACCTTGTCCTGGTTTGATTCTGCAGCGGTGGGAGCAGAGGCGCAGAGGCATAGCCCCTGGCTGGAGGTTGCACTTAGGGTTGCAGGACCCTTTTATTCCTAACTCTGCCCACAGCTCCCTCCATAGCAGAGCTCATCTCGTGGGCAGCCAGAACTCTCCCTTGGACTACCTGGGATCGTGGTGACTCTAAAGTAAAATCACTTTTCCTCATTTGCTGCTCCAAGGAGACATGAGGGCCCTCAGTTCCCCTCATAAAGCCCCTTCTTATCCTTAACAGTGGTCTCTCTCATAATGTACCCCCTACCCTCTGCTTTTTCTGGGGACTTTCAGGAAGGGCATCCCTGTCCATTAGCTCATCTAATTGCTAAAGATTAACACTGAGGTCAACCCTGAAACTTCCCTTTCTTTCCCCCGGCAGGACAGGCCAATTTCTTTCCCGTCCCTCTCAGGCCTGTGTTTGCCCTCCATGTAGCCTCTGCTGCCCTGCCTGGCCTCTCACCAGCTTCTTGTGACCCAACGTGGACCTGCTGAGGGCCTGGCCTGACTGCAGTGGGACAGCAGGCTAAACCTTGCCCTCCCCACTCCCACTATTCTTATCCCCTGCCCTGGGGGTCCTGATGGGGTGGAAGGTGTGGCTCTCCCAGGGAATTAATGTTACTTGAACTTTAGGAACCCCGAGAGCATGGTGTTGCTGTTCTGGGGTGAGGAGTCCAGAGCTCTTTCCCTAAACTCATACCACAGGCCAGCCGATGGCATCTCCTAGTTCCTTATACCCCAGGGCAGCATTTCAATATTAGCACTGGCAACACAGACAGTTTCCTGAGCATTTGCACTGCGCCATGCACTGCAAGAAGCACCTCGCAGGGGTTGGCTCCCTGAATCTTCATGACAACCAGGGGAGGCAGCTTCTATTGTTATCCCCACTTCACAGGTGAGGAGTCCCAGGCACAGAGAGGGACTGGGGGTTGTACTGGTGTAATGCCATGCTGATGCTCTGGGTTTTTAAAATCACTTCACATTTGTCTTGAGTAGTGAGGTGGTGAATGCCTGTTCTGAAAGCACAGTTTGGGAAACCAAGAGTAGGACATGGACGGTGGATCAGGTCAGCCAGCCTGATGCCCGCACCCTTTCCAGGCTAGCTGGCTGTCAGCTGAGGCATTTTCCCAGGGTATCTCCTTCCTTCTGGATATCTCCTCTCATCTCACCTGTTTACCTGATTCTCCTCTTCCTCCCTCCCTCCCTTTCTTCTTTCCTTTTTTTTTTTCATCCAGCCAGCCAGCCAGCCAGCCATCCCCAGCTCCCCCTGGAGTTAAATCTTCCCAACAGGGTATGCAGAAGGAAGTGTGACTCCAGAGGATGTCTTCTCTTTCAGAGACCCTGTCTGTCCCATCCCACCCAGCCATACAGGAGCCTTGAGAGACCTATATCAGAGTTAAGTTTGGTTTACACAAGATAGCCCTGCTTTTTTTTGCTCACGGATTTGAAGTCTGGAGGTAAATGTCCCTGAGCTGGTTTGACAGCTACATGCTGTCAGAGACTCAGCCTCCTTCCTTCTTATTGATCTGCCGGGTATAGGTTCCATTGCCAAGGTCACTTGCTCAAGATGGCTGCTAAAACTCCAACCAGCAGGAAGAAGGAAGAAAGGGCTGAAGAAGGACATGCCCCTTCCCTTTAAGGAAACTTCCTGGAAATCGCACACTGTTTACATCTCATTGGTGAACGCAGTCACCCAGCCACTCTTAGCTGCAAGGGAAGCTGGACAATAAGGTCTTTCTTTCATGGGGTCTGGCTGAAAACTGGGTAAGAAGGGAAGAAGGGATGTTGGCAGACCATGTCTAGCACAAGCACCTTGTTCCCTTAAGTTTGCAATTGGCAGAGGGTAGGTGGGGCCTTCCCAACTCCCTTCTCAGCACCCTGGTGCTCTGCCTTCTCTGAAGCCTCAATTCTTCCATGGTACTGAGATGTTAATGGCAGCAGCATAATGCCAAGAATGGCTGCCATTGGCTGTTGTCCACCCACTGTAGCTCCAGGTCACTGCACTCATTTATTCTCTTGGCAACCCAAGAGGCAGCTCGTCTTAGTCTCATTTTACAGTTGAAGAAGTTGAGGCCCGGAGAGGTTGGGTAACTTTTCTAGGAGCACCCAGCTGGGCTGTGAGCCCAGTTCCTGGTGTTCCTTTCTTTCCTATTGAGCTTTTCCTGTAGTAGTGGATGCCCTGGGCACTCTCAAGGTCTAACAGGAGGAACAGGAATTGTCTGGGTCCCAGGAGTGGCCTGTCTGGCAGGAGAGGGCAGGCAGGGGTGTGACCTCAGTCCGCAGGTGTCTCCTCAGCACTTACTTAGAGCCATGGTCAGTGAACACGTCTGAACAGGCTCTACTGACGGGCTTGGGGATTTCTGCTGGGGCTAGGAGCTGGCCACTGTAGCCACATACTCAAATGCCACTTTCCCCAGCATAAGCACCCAGCAGAGAGGAAGGGCAGAGATAGTCTGCCTTCACAACTTCCCCTTTCTCCCTTTTGCTCACCCTGGTGGGGGAGGGGGCAGTAGTGACTGAACCCCCCACCCCAGCTAGGCTGGTTGGGGAGAGGGGGTAGGGTGGGCAGCCAGCTCTGAGGGGATAGGACCAGACCCTGGGCTTCTCGGGCAGACCTGGCCCATCCAAACCATCCCCTGACCTTTAGGATGGATGGTGCTTGCTTGCTATTCACCCCTTAGGGTGAGGTCATTGCTTTGGCCTTGAGGTCCGGGGAGGTGCTCTGTGCGTAAGCGTGGTCACGGCCACGACGTGCGGTTAGTAATGTTACTGTAATATCTGCTAATATCTGCTCCCTGATCTCTAGCCAAGAGGAAAGGCTTATAAGCTGTGAGTCACAGCTGGCAGTTGACAGTGGAGCAGGCCACGTGCACACGGCTCCAATGGCGATGTGCTAGGGATGTCCCCGAGACCCAGACATGACCTCTGCCCTCCGGGAGTTCCCACCGGAAGCAGGTGATGAGTTGGAAGAAAATGTGAGACTGGAACCCCCCTGTTCCCTGCCCGTCTCCATCAGGAAGTCTTCCTTGATTAACTATTTTGGAATTGCTTTGGGGTTGACCTTGAGTTCCCAGCTCTGGCAAGAAGAGCTCCTTTTTACTTTATCATCCTGCCACGTCTGAGCACAGAGCACCTATGGGTTCTGTCTTAGGGACAAGGGTGTGGACAGGAATATGGTGTTTTCAATCAAGTCATTCATTCATTTATTCATTCATTCATTCATCAAATGCACAGATGCTCAGGACACACTGGTGGACTCTGCAAACTCAGTCCTGCTGTCATAGAGCATGGAGAAGGAGAGACTGAAAGCAAATGGTTACACAAATACAAAAGAATTACAAACAGGGCCCAGGGAAGGCAGGGCCTGGGGGAGGAAGGTGGTGGTCAGAGGGCTTCCTGGGGCTGGGTCACTCCTGGTGGATGCTGACCACCCCCCTCCTCCTACCCCGATGGCCCCTCCTCCACTGACAAAGGTTCTGCAGGGAGCTGGCTGGCCTGCACAGTGGCATAGTGCCCACCAATGGAGGCCGTGCCAAGCGTGATGTGATGTGTGCTGATCGCTTTCCACTCCTCACTGAAGACCAGCGTCTGCTGCCCCAGCAGCACAGGGAGCCTGAGGCGACTCTCCCATTACACTCTCCCAGGACTTTTGGGGGAGACATCAGAGTGGGGAGAGGGTTCCATTGTGCGGGAGGCAGAGGAACCAGTCTAAAAGAACCACTCCTCCACAGAGCTAGTCCTCCACCCTGAGTTGATGTGGCTCCTGGACACTGTCCAGGGTGTCAGTCCCTCTGCATCCCACTTGCACCTCCACAATGGACAGAGGAGGTGGCCCACTGACCCTGTTGCTCCTCTCACCCACCAGGCTTTGGACCTGTCTCACCAAGACATGCTGGAGACATGCTGTCTTCTTTTGGCCTTCCCTGCTTAGGCCCCAATGAGAGAGAGAGAGAGAGAGAAAGAGAGAGAGAGAGACAGAGAGAGAGAGAGAACCTAGGATTATAGGGGGTACCAAAGCAGAGATGCTTCCACCCCTACCCCCAGAAACAACCAGTGCAGATGGTTACAACTCTGTCATCCCTTTCTGTTTGTGGGATCCCACTGTCTGAGATAGGAGCTGCACTGGGCAGGAGGAGGTCCAAAGCTGGGGCAGCTATTGTATTTAAATATAGACTCTTGGGTCCTAGTCACAAAGACTCCAATTCTTTACACCTTGGGATGTCTGATAGGAGCTGAGGGCTCTGCATTTTAAAAAGTCCCTAAGTGTTTGTGACATCAATGGCAGAGGATTCTTCTCCACTTTTGAGGGACAAGCTCAGATTCTGGAGGCAGGAAGCCTTGAGTCCTGATCCCAGCTCCTCCTCTTGCACTCTGGGTGGCTTTGGACCTTCCTCTTGAGGTTTTGGTGTTCTTAGATGAATAGTGGGACCAAAAGACCTACCTTGAAGACTAAATGGACAAGCACAGGTAAAGCAGCGGCATCAGGCCTGGCACACAGCAGGTGCCCAATAAACAGTGCATATTCTCGTTATTTACTGAGGCTGTCTTCAAATGCAGATGGCTCCTTCACTCTCTGGGCAGGGTTGGGGCCCCTTGTCCCTTGCACTATTTGGGGATCCTGGTAGGGTGAGGTAGGGGATTCAGAGTTGGGAAAATGGATGTGTAAGGGGAAGCTCCCCAGAGGCTTCTGCTGTTGCTGCTGTTAATGGGAATGTGAGAACCCCCCACCCAGTGTACAGGGATTCTCACCTTACAAATAATAACCTAAACCACCATGTGCTGGGCACTGTTCTGAGTCCATTAACTAATGCAATTCTCATGAGCAAATGTTATCCCATTTTACAGATGAGGATATTGGGGGCACAGAGGGATTCAGGAAGCTGCCAAGTGCTCACAGCCAATGATTGGCAGGGTTGGGGCTTGAACTCAGGCAGCCTGGATCAACCACGGCCTCTCCCTGGCATGGGGCCCCTGGGGAGAGGGATGGACTTGGCTTCCCTTCATTCCCCTCTGTGGGGGATTCTGGGGCTGGGTTGTCTTCGTGGGGCTCTGGTGCCTGGTGGGAAGAGGCAGGTTCTTTCGCACCTCTTGGGGTCTTCCAGCAGCCCTGCACACCCTACCCTGGGTTGACACCCTCCACCCTGCTGCTCCTTCCCCAACTCCCAGGTCAATGTTCACTTTCTCCAGCTGTGAACATCTGGACCCCCCCCCCCCCCAGGAGCTATTGTTGGGCTCTGCCTGCCCCAGGTTGCCTCTGCTTAGAGCCCAATCACCAGGGAGAAGTGAGGAGCTTCCATCTGAGCTCCAACTTGACCCAATGGTCCAAGACCAGTGGCCTCTGTCCACTGCTTCCTCAATCCGCAGGGACTGTGTGCTTGAAGACACTGGCCCCCATTGAGCTGCTGTTTATGACCCGGTAAATCATTCATTGTCCCCACCCTTAGCCTTAATGAGGACCAGAGCCCGCTACGACACCCCAATTAACCACACCATCTGTTTTCCTTTAGTGGAAATAGTGTGGCTGGTGAGCAAGAGCCCGGAGTGGGATGCTGTGGGGTGGGCTCCGGGGCCATTTTCCTCCCTGGAAAATGACTTACCACCCACCCCGACCTCTTCCATGCCTCCCCTCCCTCCAAGGGAGAGGCTGGTGGCTCCTGAAGGGCACGATTTTCTGTCCCACAAGCAGCTAGCTTCTGCAGCAGGCTGAATTTGGGTTCAATGGTGACTCAGATGGGATGCAGCAACCTATTGCACACAGGCTTCCTGGAGATTTGGGAGGCCAAATGTCAGTGTCAACAAAGGTATTCAAGTACGGGAATGGGCAGGAGGCGAGGATGGGAAAAGGGAAGCCAGTGGTTGGTGAGGTCACTCCCTAGCAATCCGTGTATTCTTTCATTGATCTATGGGTTTATCGAACACTTCCTGAGTGCCCAGCACTGATTGGGTACAGAGATGTGTGAGGGAGGGGTTTGGGGGAGACTAGAGGTTAAGGCTCTTCCTGGAGGAGGTGTGGGCTTACTTTTAGATCAAAGAATTAGCCCATTTGAGCTCCAGCTTTCCCCCCACTGAGGTCAACTCCTGAGGTCAGTGCCCCGGTGAGCGGTGAGCGTGAGAGCTAGTGTGAACACTGGAGCCTGGCTTGGGGCTGTAAGTTGGAGAGGGATTAAGTTGGGGAAAGGCATCAGGAAGCAATAGGAATTGTTGGTAAAATGAGCCAATGAACAAATGAGTTGGGGAAATCAGTAGGTAGTCTCAGGAACCTGTGAGGTGGCAGTAGGGCTGCGTAGCTGCCTGGGGAGTATATGGATGAATAGACTCCCGTCTGGCTTAAGCAGAAAGCACCTTCATTCATTCTTCCCTCAAGTATGTGAGCAACTACATAGCGTGCACATTGTCAATGTCCACTTCTGCACCATGGCAGGCATCACTAGCAGATCACAGAGCTCTCTCTTTCTGAGTTCAGGAGCAGCCTCGCACGTTTTCCTCAAGCACTGGTCCAGGCCATCACTCCTAACTGATCAGAGTTGACAGATGAAATGAAAATCTATTTATCACCTTGGACCCTGGATTGGGATTCAGGCATGCACGAAAGTCTAAGGGAACTCTTGAAGAAAACTCATCCAAAGGTGGGAGACAATCTTGGCCAAGTGACAATGAGTGCTTCACTGTCAAGGGCAAGGGCTGTTGCAAGCCAAGTGGTGACTGTCAGTGGACTTGCTCTGACCTAGCTCTCTGGTAGACTCACATTTGGGAGAGAGAGCTGGGAGTAGAATACAAAGCAATGTGTATCAGGATTCCATTGTAGAGGACAGAGTCCACTCTGGCGAGTTGAAATGGGAGGGATTACCAAGTATGAAATGGCTACAGAATTATTGGGAGGACCAACGACATAGGCTTGAGGTTGAGCTTTCAGGAACAGCTCTCAAAACCACACTGCAGAACTGGGCCACCAGGGGAGCTGCGGCCTCTTTGGCAATCATGAGGTCTCAAGCTCTGGGTGTGCATGCAGAACCTCGATTGGGAGGAAACTGCTACTGCTGCCTGTTCCATGCCGCACCTACTGTGATCCACACTAGGAAATAAATGTACTGGTCCTCACTTCTGGACCCCCTCTGCCAGCATTGCAGCAAAACAACAACAGCAACAAGTACAGCAAAACACATGCTGCCCCTCCCTCTTTTTCCCAGAAGGCAGCAGTCAGGAGCTGCAGAAGCACAGCCTTTCAGATCTCATGCAAAAGCATGTGATTCACTAAATCTGAATCTAGATGTTGAAGCCTAGTAGCAAGGGATACCAGGAAATGTAGTTTTTTTAAAAAAACGTTCCCTGTCTCTGCAGTCTAGAAAGGCACCTAGCAAAGGGTGAGAGGGATGTTGAGAACCAGTTTACCACATCCACGGCACACACTGTCTCCTAAACTTCTACAAAATGCCAGACACAAGTGGCTCTGTTTTTAGGCTCTCTCAGAGGGGAATGGAAGGGGGAGATGCATTTTCCCTTCTTTACCACATACCACTGCACAGCTTTGGCACCTTGAAGGCCCAGGCACATCAATGGTGCCCTTTGTGGATGGTCCTGGGGGACTTTTGGCACCAGGCGACTGCACCAGGTGAGGAACCCCCTAGGCCTGTCGGAATAGCTGGTGGGGATTTGGAGGAAGCTGGGACCAACAAATATTTGTTATTAGGGTCTGAGTGACTTTATTGTACTCCTGGCTGGATCCATCTTTGGAAATACTACTGTGTGCCAGGCGCAGTGCATGGTGTTGGGAATACATAGAGTAATGGAATACAGCCCCCATTGTCCTTTGTGGTTCCTCATCTAGCCAAAGAAGAAATGTGGAAAGCAAATAAAAGATGCCCATGTCACTGAGGGTGCTCAAAAGAGAATGGGTCCAGGAGATCCGGGGATTGTCCCAGGAGAGGTGACATTTGAGCTGAGTCTTGGAAGGCCCAAGGATGCTGAGGGGAGGCCTGGGTGAAAGTCAAGCGTACGAATGAGAAAGGCACCAGAGCCTCAGAGAGCTGGCCCGGCTGGAGGGGATGTGGAGGATGGAAGGAGACAGTGTTTAGGAAACCAAACCAGGGATTTCTCAAGATCTGAGATTCAGCCTCCTCCTCCAGACCAGGCTGGGTGCTCCTGCACGGGGCACCTGCGTCTGGCCACTCCTGCCATTTGTGCCCTGGTCTCCTCAGGTTGTGAGGATGGGGTTTGCTGCTTCTGCTCGCACAGACTGCTGGGAATGACTCATGGCTGAGGAGGAGCTAGGGGAGCCATGAGCTGCTGCCCAGGCTGGAGGCTATGTGGAGGCCTCTCCCCCAAGGGTGGTGGCAGTAGAAGAAAGTAGCTCATGTGGGCAGGGCAGCCCCATCAGTCCATTCCAGGCTTCCAGGCAACAGGGCCAGGCGCTCACTCAGAGGGAGTCAATGGAATCCCCAAACCCCCTGCACCCCTTGTGTTCTGCTTTCTGTCCCTGCCTCCCTACCTCCCACCATATCCTGATGCCAGCTCTCCCAGGCTTGGGGGCTTGGGTGGCTGGGGATATCTGTGGTGGGGTCATTACAGGACACAGCCGCCTGAGGGTCAGAATGGAGGAGGCCCAGCTGTCAGCTGGAACCCATCAGAGGCCAAACCAAGCCCTGGCAGCAGGCAGGAGGGGGAGGGCGGCTAATGAGAAAGGTGTCCCTGCAAGCTGCAGTCAGCAAGGCTCTCCTTAACCCTTCCCACTCCCATTACCAGGGTGTGTCCTGAGAGTTTCCCAAGGCTCCAGATGGCTCCAGGTTCCTAGTTCTTCAACCCAGGTTGGCGAGAGTGTGGGGTGGGGTTGATTTAATGGCGAGAACCTGTCCCTGCCTCAGGGAGCCCCTAGTTTGAAGGGAAAGAAACAACATAACCCCTGTTTTCAGCGAGACCTTAGTCTTCTGGGGGAGATACAGCTCAGACCTAGCCCGAAAGGGGAGATGCAGTTCTGCCCTCACTCAGCTCAGGGCCAGAGATGGGGGAGGTTTTGTCTCCTAATATTAAACTGAGAGATCAATATAATGGCACCACTTTTGACTTTCTGTGTGATTTTGTGAAGAATCAGCAACTGGAACACAAGCAGGCTGGGTGGTCTAAAAACCCAGGAAAGATGTCTGTGCAGATCCACAGAGCTGTCACTAGGGGATGGTTTTGTCCTGGTTATCCTTTTGGAGTCAGCTGCTCCTCAGCCACCTGCTTTTCTGAGACCCCTCCTCATCCCACAAGCCACTCAGCAAGTGGGTTCTTTTCAAGAGATCTTTCAACTCCTTCTTTGGTATCCAGGAAACTTACATAACTCACAGCTTTCAATTAACAATTAAACTTGGTGAGCAAGAGCACAAAAGGAAACATGTCTACGTGCAACTGGCCCTTCTTCAACGGCATGGTTTAGATGTCCCTGATTTATTTTCCACAATTAGCAGCTGGCCTTCTCCCAACTTCTCTCCCAATTCTCTTTGTAGGGCCTGCTGCTGGCTGGGCACAGAGGCCTGGCAAAGCTGTCTGAGGGCACCCCTTCCTCTGCTGGGATCATCAAAGAGTTCAGGCCTCTTCGCAATTGGGCTGCACGAAGCAAATTGTCAAGATCTCTGGTGGTGGTGGTGGCAGTAGTGGGAAGTGGGAGTGGGGGAGGAGGGTGCTTTCAGGTCCACATGCAGGGTGAGGAGGAAAGGCTCAGAAAGGCTGGTGTCTTTGCAAGCCTTTGCTGGGCTCTTCAGCTTCAGGCAAGTTATTCCAGCCCCAGGGCCTCAATTTCCTCATCTGTTAAATGGGTGTGAACAATTGAATTACGTGGTTCCTGGAGTCCCTTGCACTTGGATTTTGATGCTCCTGTCTTCTTCCCTCTCCACCCATCTGGGCTCTCCCAGCACCCTGTCATGACCACAATGGGTGGGTTCATCACTGACCAGCAGCCAACATGGTCAGCAAGCATGCCACCAGGCAGCCTTGTGCTGCTGGCCAAAGGGCTGCTGCCCCATGTCCTCCAGACATAGTCTGGCCTCCAATGCCTGAGGACAGTGTGGCTCTACAGGCCAGTGGGACCGTTTGGCCACATTTTTCTGGAACCCCTCTGAGCCAGCCTCTGGGCTTTACCTACAAAGGCTCCCAGCACAGCGAGGTAGGCATGTATTGGAGACTTGAGGTGTGTGAGTGTTGCAACCATCGAATATTATATTAACCGAGTACCTCCTCTGAGCCAGGTGCTGGACTGGACAGGGGGATGACAAAGATGAATAGGCAGATGTTCCTCATGGTACTTAGATGTATGGATGTGGGCTCTGATGTCTGCCTGCCAGGTTCAAACTCTGATCTGATGCTCCCTTGGGTACTGTTCTCAGCATTTCTATGCCTTGGTTCCTCCATCTGTAAAATGGGAATACTAACAGTACTTCAACCAAGGGGGTGTGGTGAGGATTAAATGAGTCCGTGAACATAAAGTGTTTAGAACCCAGGGTGTGGTCCTTACAACTTCCATTTTATGAACACCCACTCTGTTCCAGGAACTGTCTTGGCATCTGGTGTAAACCAAACCCCTTACAGGGAAGATGAGAGATTATTTTTGGCTTAGCTGAAGAAAGAGGCTTCATGGGAGACTTGGTACTATAGTTTGGCCTTGAATGATGGAGTTAAATACAATAAGTAGCAATGGGGGAGGGCATTCCAGAAATGGGGAATAGCATGAGCAAAGAGCTGGAGGCAGGAAGGCACAAAAATGTGTTAGGGGAACTTGGAAAGGACCAGAGAGACTAAAGCACAAGGGAGATAAAATCGGAAAGTGGAGCTTAAGCCAAATGAACTTTTAGGCCATAGAATGTAGCCTTTATCCTGTAGGCAAAGGGGACCACAGATGGTTGTTGAGCGAGGGGATCCTGCAGGGAGATGAAGCCGCTGTATTCAAATGAGACAGCAGGATTAATTTCCCTAGATGAAGATAACAACAATAAGAATGATAATAAGAAGCCTTTCATTTTGCGGATTATATAGTCCACTGGGTTCTGGACTATCTGGGCGGGCATACCTTGCCTGATCACCATGGCAGCCCCGAGAGTGAGCTGAGCAGGGATTATCATCTCTATGGATAGGAGAATGAGGCTCATCCAAGGTTACCAGCAGGTTGACGGCAGAGCCAGGAGGAAGATAAGTCCCTATCCTGTGGCTGCCCAGGATAACTGGACCGCTTTCTCAAGCCCCATCCTTATAGCCTCTTCTTGCCAGGTGGCTTCTGCTCCATCTTTAGGGTTTGGCAGGCCCGTCAATGTGTGTGTATTGTGGCGGGATGAGGGTGTCTGTGCAAGGAATGCCCCCCTCCAGCCCTGTTCCCCTGGCAGGGCAGCACTGGGTCTGCTGCACTTCTGGCCCACTGCCAGGGGCCAGCCCATCTAACACACCGAGGCGGGCGGGGGGGGGGGGGGCGGGGATCGAACTTCTGACGGGTACTGAGAGCAGTGGTGACTTGAGTGCAGTGTAACTGGGCCACTGCCAGGAGGTGTGGGGGGCAGGCAGGGCTCCAGAGGGGTGGGGTCGGTGCACACATAGCTCTGCCCTTACAGTAAGTCCTTGAACTCTAGTAACCCCCAGCTGAGCAGCAGCCACAGAGGATGGGGAGAAGGCTCCATTTGCTTTTCCTCTCCTGCCAGCTCCTCCTATCTTCTCTGGTTCCTGCCCCAGGGCTAAGAGTCTGGCTGCTGGTGCTCCAATCTTAGCTCTTTCTTCTGTTGGGATCCTGCCTGTTTGGCTGCCACCCCTCTCCCTTCCACTGGGGACTACCTCCTTTGGTGTTCATTTTCCAGGTCCCAGAGTTCCCCAGCAGGGTCTGGAGGTGAGGAAGGAAATGGGAGAGCCCCTGGCTTCCTGCTCTCCTGCCCCCCAAACCAGGGCAGGCTTATCTACCTTCTAGGGACCCAGCGCAGGGCTTGCCTCTTGGTGCAGCCAGGTAGCCCCTGTTGGTACTGTCTGCCAGGACCCCACTTTTCAGGGGCATCTAGGGATCAACAGTGAACCCACTGAAAGAGACACATCATAATATCACCATGAGAGCAGCTCCAGCAGGGGTGAGGTCTTAGAGCAGGAGTGAAGGCAGTCAAGGACTTCCTGGGGTGGGTCCCCGACTGCAGCTAAGCTTGTAACAGAGGGGGGCTTGGATAGGGGAGGGAACATCCAGGGAATCCTTCCCAGAAGGTGGGGAGCCACCTTGCTGAGCTGTATACAGCAGTGGTCTGAGGGGGAAGAGCAGGGGAATGTGGCCCCTGCCAGCCCTGGAAGAAATGTGCATCCTGGCCCCACAGGCTGGCTGGTTATCGGCTGCTGATGTATTCATTCACATTTATCCAGCACCTCTGTGCCAGGTGCTGTACTTGGGGCTGAAGGCTTAATGACAAGTAGGACAGGTGTGTTCTTTCCCTCCTGGATCTGTGTTCAGTGCCAGGAGAGAAGAGAGGCAGGGGCCCTGAGAACAGAGAGGAGGGAGGGCTTTGTCTTCAGGCCTGGGTGGGATACAGGAAGGCTTCTGGGGGAGGCCGAGCAGAAACCTTTGGGATGATGAGTGCACTGGGAGGAGAGGCCTGGAAGGAGAGGGGAGCATCCCAGGACTGGGAGTTGGGTGCGTAGCTGTTCCTTCCAGAGGATGAAGATCATGGCGCGAGGGGGCCTGTGGAGGGGAGGCACAGCGGTGGCAGAGGCCTTAACTCACAGGCTGTGCTATGGTAAAGGAATTGTCTGAAGGACACTAAGGAAACTTTTGAAAGGTGTTATAAGCAAGGGCTGGGTGGAGGGTGCCTGAGGGGAGTCCTGTATCAGATTCAGCGCCAGGATTAGAGGAGAGCCTCCTGGACAAAGCCCTAGGAAGGCAGATGGCATCCTTTTTGCTCTCACCCCACGGGCCCAGTGGGGTGTGTTGCCTAAGTCCCATTAAGGGAGGCCCCATGGGGCCCTGGCTGGTGGCTGTCTTCTTGCCCACAGGGTCCCTTCCTCTGGCTGGGGTGCAGCCACTGTGATGGTGGCCCAGCTTTCTGGCACCATCAGGGAGAGGTGAGGGGCTGCATTCTGGGCAAAGGCTGCCAGGTCCCAGTGGGAAATCTCTTGGAGGGGGCAGGGGAGAGTCAGCTCTCAGGGAAGGAGCCTTTAGATGAATCCATTTAATACCTGCACTGCCCCACACTCCCCCTCACCCCCAGTTTGGCTTTGAATGGCTAATTATGTGTGGTTTCCATTGCCTGGGGATGGGAGTTGTTGGGAGAAAGAGCGTTTGCCCCAGACTAAACCCAGTCTGTGACAGACTGGACATCAGGGACGGGGATGGAAATGAATGTCATGGTCCAGGTGACAGGTGGGCATGGGCTGGACTTCCCAGACTGCCTGCCCTGGGAAATATGGGGGATTGTGGAGCCTGGTCTGTGGGGCTACAGCCTGCACCTGAGTTCCCGTGCAGGCTGCCTGTGTGGGCTGGGGGCTGGGATGCCAGTGATTTGGGAAGCTTTCTTCTTGCCCACTTCCCCGCACACCCGGTCCCCCCAAGGGGAGAGGGGAATGGGAGGGCAGAGGAGGATGGTTTGGCCAGGCCCCTGGTTCAGCCAGGCCTGGGAACCCTGCCTAGGGCGCCTGAGACAATGCCAGGCCATGGAGGCTGGCTTGGCCAGAGGCGGGCCCGGGGAGGGGCATGAGCAGAGCCCACTCCATTCACAGTCCTGGCGCAGGCATGGTGGCCCACAGCACCCTCCCCTTCGCTTTCGGGCTCCCTGCCCCTTCCTGGGCTTCTGCCCATCCACCCCTTGGCACTGCCAGCCATGTCATCCTCCCAGAAGGCCCCTCTCTTACCCAGCCCCCACTCTAACCCCTTGAGGGACAAGTATATTTGTTAGAAGTGTGGGTGTACATGCATATCTGAGTGTGCCAGGTGGATGTGTGTACATGGGCATGTGAGTGAATGGCAGGTGAGTGAGTGTTCGTGTGTACAGGTGTTGGAGTGTGTGTGGACAAAAGTATCTCAGTGTGTCTCTGTGGGTGGGTGTATATATGTGTGTGAGTATGTATACAGTGCATGTGTGTGTGTGCCTATGAGTGTGTGGCTCTACGAGTGTGTACATGAGTGGTGGGTGAGAGTGTACACGTGTGAGTGTATCTGTAAGTGGGTGTGAGAGTATGTATGTATCTGTGAGTGTGTGAATGTGAGTGTGAGTGTGTGTGTGTGTGTGTGGGGGAAGGGGTGAGGAGTCAGAAGCCATCCCCACTCTCTCTGCCCTCCCCCTCCCCCAGCCATCCTGACTGCACAGTGGGTGCCGTACCGCTCATCTGGGGATGCATGCTGGACATTTCTCAGGACAGCCCTCATTCAAACGGTACCCGCCCCCCCGCCCCAATAGTGCCATTTATTTTTCCAACCCACACAGCCTCATATTCAGGGTAGGAAATTCAATTGCCTCTTCGGGAGCCTCCTGCTCTTAGGGCTGAGGGAGGTCCCCATGTTCCGTCCACCTGGCTAGCCAGAGTGGGCCTGGGGGCCACGGAGGGGCCATTGCAGGTTCCACAGGAGATGCACCCAAATCCCAAGGCTCCAGGTTGTGGGGACAGGCTTCTCTGTCCCCAGCCCCAGGCCTAGACTGGATTTCCCTGGAGGGGACAGCAAGAGGGAGCTCTGGCCCACAAGAGAAGTTGGATTCGGTTATTAAACCAAGTGGCAAGTTCAGCATGCTTTCCGGCCAACTTTTCTTCCCTCCTCCCCTTCTTCTCAAGATAATAGAAATACCCAGGAGGGGTTCCTTTCCACACTGGGGGAGGTGAGGTTCTGCCATTGGCTCAGGCCCCTGTCATCAAAGGCACACCCCCCTGGGCGGGGGGCCAGCTCAACTCCCTCCCCTGCACTCAATGGGGAGCAAATTACATCAGCAGCTCTCACTGCAGCTCCAGCTTCTCTGGGAGAGGCCTCTGACCTGCTGGACCTGCTCATTCTGAAGGAGGGATGTCATCCCTGACGCTACCTCCTGACCCTTTGACTGTCCCTGACCCTGCCAGGCCTTGAAACCTTGGTAGCGGCAGGGATCTACCTGGGTTTGAGCTCTTGTTCAGCCACTTTCCGTCTGGGTCTCAGTTTCCCCTTCTGTATCTGGGGATGACAACAATGTCGTGCCCACAGGTTTGTTCTGGGGATTCAGTGAGTTAAGGCTTGTAAGGGCCTTGTGTTATATTTTGCTCTATATCAGTGCTGGTTGTTAACTAAATACATCACTTCTGTAGGATGGCCAGTTAAGAAACAGGTGGATGGGTGGGTCACCAATCCGCTGACCCCTAGCTTCATGTCTCAGCACTCATTCCTTCCCTGGCAATTAGCTCCTACTCTAAATGGACCCAAGACATCTCTGACCTCTGCCTCATTTCTCAATGTTGAAGTCCCAACCCTACCATTTTACCCTGACCCGTGTGTTTCATTTCCTGGGCAGAACATGGAGCCAGTGGGGTTCAGGAGAAGATCTCTCTAATCCTGGTCTGTCTCCCTGCTGTACTTCGGCCACTGTAGCCATCCCCAGAAAGGGGCCTGCAAGAGGAAGAGACGCCCATGTGGCGGGTCCCTCCCTGGGTGCTTTCTAGGTCTTTGCTGTCCTGGAAAGAGGACGTGGCAGCTTGGTCTGCTGGGCTGGAGATGTAGGTTTTGGTCTCAGGATAGAAAAGATCCACGCATAGAAACTCATCTGCCTTCCTGAGGCTGTTACCCTGATGTCTTACTAGCCGCTCATGCTGGGCTGGGGCAGTTGTATGGGGTGCTCACCACCCTGCAGGGTGATGGAGGGATTCTCTGCCCTCCCAGACACCCCCTCCAGCTCCTCCCTCCTCCCCAGGCTCAGGTCCCGCTCCGTCACCACCCCAATCTTGCTGTGCTCGCTGGAGGTCTGGAAACAGGCAGCTTTGTCCCTGGGCCTGGGGCCTGCCTAAACCCTGGCTTCTTGGTGCTCAGAGCCTTCCAGCTCAGCTCTGCTCTCAATCATAGTTTGAGCACCCACACTGGGCTCTCCTGTGCCTGACTGAGGGGCAGGGATGGAAAAGGTCCATGTGCTCCTGGACCAGAGACTATCCCTCAAAGGGAGGCCTAAGAGCCATGAGATTCCTTCCAGCCCCTCCTTTCCCTTTCTTCCCTCCTAAATGTGAGTTACTGAGCCCCTCCATGGTAGCAGGCATGTGCTAGGCCTGGCCATAAATATAAATGAAGGCTTATCCTGCTAGGAAGTTCAGAGGGAACCCTGCTGGAGGACCCGTGAGGGGGTGTCTTTTCTTTGAATGTCACAGCTCTGTTCCCTGGGAACTGCTAGAGGCAGAGGGAGAGTCTTCACCCTCAGACTGCAGGCTCCCTGAGGGAGAGACTGAGTCTCCACCATCAGACTCCGGGCTACCTGAGGGCTGCCTGAGGGCAGGGCCTGAGCTGTCTCCCCCTCAATCTTATGCACTGATTGATTTATTGATTCATTCATTCATAGTCACAGGGGGTGCCTGCTATGTGCTGAGCTCTTGCCCATTGGCCAGCCATGCAGATGTTGGCTACACCTGTTCCCAGATGATGAAAAAAAGATGGTTCTGGGAAGGGGGTTCTAGGCGGAAGGAGCAGCACGTTCAGAGCCAGGAAACCGAGGGCTGTTGGAGGCCAGCCCTAGGCTGATGTAGGAAGGAGATTTGTAGTTGCAGTGACTCATGGGAAAGCAGGGTCAGACCTAGAAACCATGGAGAAAGGGGGTTTTCAGAATGGTTGGAAATTTCACTGCTGTAGCAAGACAGAAAACCCAGGAGCTTGTTGAGTATCCTTGCCCGAAGGAAGACAGGAATTCAAAATTCTGGGGAATCTCTGACTCACCTCTGGAGCAGAAGGGAGGTGGGAGAAGGCTGGCTGCCTGGTCTTCAGTTCTGGCCTGCTGCGAGGCTGGTCAGCTCCCTCTCCAGACTCCTACCACCCCTGGCTCTTTTACATCCCTGCCCTGTGGAAAATGCATCCTGGAGCCCTAGCTGTCATCACCTTCTCCTTTGTCTAATCATACTCTCCCCTGCTACATTCTTTCCTATCCTTGGGGGAGATGGGTCACAATTGGGGCCTGTAGTCTCTCTTTCCCTTACCTGCCCCAGGTACTGTCCTGGGTCACCAGAGCTGGGTCCAGGGCATAGGCTTAGTTTCTGGGAGACAGCTTCACTCACAGGCCCAGGCCAACCCTCCACCTTGATCTCTAGGATGAACTGAGGTCTTAGATCAATCACACTGAAAGTGTGGAGGGGTTGGGGAAGCCTGTTCTCTGTTCAGGTCTCTTTCTTACCATGACTATTAATCTTTTGCCTATCTTTCTCTCTTTTTCTCCCTATCTCTCTTTCTACCTCTTCTTCTTTTCTCTCTTTCTCTGTCTTTCCTTGGTCCTGTCTCTACCTTCCTCCTTCCCAGTCTCCTTTTATCTCTGCCTCTGTCCCTCCCTCTAGTCTCTGTCCCCATGTCTCACCCTCTTTCTGTTGATCCCTGGCAGTGCCAGAGGATGAGAAGGTAAAATTGTGGGACTGTAGGCAAATCTCTGCCCAGGTGGCCTGGCAAGAGGCATGGTGCCTGGTCACCCTCTTTCTCACCAGAGTCAGAGGAGATTCGGGGGACAAGGTCTCAGATCAGCAGCCTGGCTTCCATCCCAGGCTCACTGGAGGAATTCATAATAAAGGGCCAGACACTGAAGCCCTAAGAACTTTGTAGAAGAAAGGTGATATGGTTGCTTTCCTAATGGGGAAACCTTGCCTACCCAGTTGAGGGAAGGAAGAACATACAGTAGTCGGACTTTAAGTCTCCCCTGCAAAAGTTCCAGCTGTTCGTGGGGTTGAGGACACTCTTTTGTCATGGAGAGAGGACAGGTTTAGAGACAGGAAATAAAGGAGGAAGGTGACTAGTCACTTCTTTGGCTGGTCAGTACCTCCCTGGGGATCAAGCTGGGTGTGCTCAGGACCTCTTTATGAGCATCTGAAGGAGGCAGGTGATAGAAAGTGCTGAGTTTGCAGAGGAAATTAAGCTCCTGGAGAAGAGACTAGCCAAAGACAAAGGGGACAGATTTCCAGAGGGTCCCAGGCATGGTGTGGCGGGCCAGGAAAGCAGAGTGAGGAGAGCTTTTCTTCAAATGGAAGGCAATGCATTTTAGGGAAAATATGGAACTATGCTGGCAGGATGCTCGGTGCCCCTGGAGGTCTGGGGGGCCTCGGCCTCGTGTGAGGTCTGCCCAGACTGAGGGGTGGACAGACATTGGTGGGGTGTTGTAATCCATACCCTGAAGACTAAACCCAAGAGCTCAAGAGTAACAGAGGGGAGTGTCTACCTACCCCCTTGAAAAGGTGGATGAGCCTCAGAATGTTCTATTTGAGAATAACAGTGGGGCGAGGGATGTTTAGGAACTTTCCTGTTGAAAGGTTCAGTATGAGTAGCTGAGGGCGCTGGGGTAGAGAAAATGGGACCCCCGTCCTGCATGGCTGATGGCGGAGGACTCCCCTATCTCCCACTAGACCCCAGTGTCTTGCTGTAGTTTTGAGGGTCTTCCTCTCACTATGTTTGTCTCCCTTTGTTGTTCTCTCTCTCTGTCCCTTTTTTTCTTTCTCTTGTTCTCCTGTCTCTCTCAGGCCCTGATTCTCCTGTCAGGCCCTCCCGTCTTTGTCTCTGTTTCTCTCCAGCCCCACAGCTCGGCCTCTTTGTGCTGTCTGATAAAGGAGAACCCCCTCTCTCCATAAACATTTCCACCTGCTGGACACTGAGTGACACTCCATGTGTGTGTGTGTGTGTGTGTGTGTGTGTGTGAAGGGGCTGCTGGTTGAGTCAAGGTGGGGCAGGCTGTGGAGTTTCTGGCTGAAGGTGGAAGGGTGAGGGCTGGGACAGGGCTGCTGTCGCTCTGGGTGGTGGGCCGAATCAGGCTTTCTAGGCTTTCAGCCCCAGCCAGCCCCAGCCCTGCCCTGGGCCCCCACTCATTCTGGGAAAATTACAAGAGCCAGCCCCAGGGTGGCCAGCACACACAAAGCACATTGTTCTCTCCAGGCCTTTGCCTCTGTCCCTGTCAAGTTTGTTATCAGTTCCTGGTTGGCAACCTGTCAGGCTCACTCTGTGAGCCCCGGACTGCTTCCCTGCCTAGGTGGGGATTCCTTCCCTGCTTACCTGTGGTCCTCAGGCAGAAGGTAGGAATAGGGCCCACTCTGGGGCAGGGACATGCAATCTGTGGGCCTGCTGACCCTCAGAAATGGCAGCCATGCCCCTCCCTGCCAGCTGCCCACCCTGTGCACCTTGCCCTATTCCAGGAGCTAAGCAGGCTGGTCAGCCTTGCATCCCCACAGCAGCTTGTTCTTTCCCATAAGTCTTTGCAGAGGCCGGGTCTGCTGTGTGGGCCGCTTGCCCTCCCTTCACGCCATTTCTTAGGCTTCAGTTCCTAGCTACAACTCACCTCTCCCGGGAAGCTTTCTTTGATTGCCTTCCTCCCCACCCTCCTTTTTAAAAAATCTCAGCCCATCCCTCCTGGGCCCTGCCAAATTGCTGGGCCCACAGCTGACATATTACATGATTGATTCCCAAGTTTCCTAACTGAGTGCAGTTCCGGAGAACAGCCTGAGGCAAGGGGAAGGCACAGGCACTGACCACCGCCCGCCATCTGCTGTGCACTTCCTGTGCATTATTCACTTGATTCACACAGCAGCCCCTTCAGGTAGAGTTTATTATTCCCAGATGAGAATAACTGAGGCTCTAAGAAATTAGCCAACTTGCCTGAGGTCACACAGCAATACCCCCACACTAAGACACTCTCAAAATGACATGGGCATGGCAGGGGCTTCCAGGGCAGAGGGACAGAACGCCCCACTTCTTACTACATCCCCCCCCACCCCCACCGACCAAGGAGTTGGTGTGTCAGCTCCCACATGTTGGGATGGAAAGTCCAGGTGCTGCTACCAGAGTTTGGGGTGGAAGCAGGAGGTTGGACGAAATGATCCCTTGAGTTTTTGCCTGGGTTTAGTTTGCCTTTGCTATGAAGACCCCCTAGGACCACCTTCAGAGGGCTCCCTCCCACCCCTGCACCCTCCCATGAGGGAAAACACTTAGCAGCTCCCAGGTCCTGTCCATTTCACCCAGACTCTGCCTCTGACTCCCTTCCTCAAGGCTGGCCTCAAAATGCTAGGGGAGGCCTGGTTCCGAGCAGCCTGCTCTTTTCCTGCTTCAGCAGGCTCCCCACCCTGCTCCCCTGTTCCCCTCCACAGACCACCTTGGCTAGGAGGATTCACCCAGGATCTGCCTCCTGGAAAAGCCTGGATTTAGACTTCCCATACTTGTGACCTTACATGGAGCCCATCCCTCCCTTTCCCACCCTGATTCTGCTCTTCTCTCTTCCTTCACTCTCTCTTACCTTCAGGTCATCTGCAAAGCACTGTGCTCATGTCAGACCCAGGGCCTGAATCTGTGCTAAGTGGGTCCATCAAAGCTAACTAGGCAAAAACATGAACTAGTGTAACAGGAGTCCAAGCAAAGCATTATGGGAGCTCGGGGAGAAACATGAATGAAGGTGGGTGCCACCTTGGAAACTGTCCTTAAGAGATAGCATGGAATTGAGTCTTAAAGTATTCTGATAGGCAGAGAAGAGAGCATTTGGGTGCCGAATTGGTGGAGGGGAAAGGCCAGAGGAGTCTTCCATCTTGGATTGTGAGCTTCTTGGCCGGACCTGTATCCTCTGAAACAACGCTTCCCAGACTACCTTGGGGAAGGACCAGTTTTTGCTTCCTTTCTTTCTTTTTTGTTTCAAATTCTAGTTTGTCACAGACCAACAATATAAAATACAACGCAAAAGAATTATTAGAAAAATGAAATCAGACATAGAGAGTACAAGCCCCAATATTTTGTTGTTGGATTCAACAGACATAAAATCATTCTGTCAAATTGAGATTCTAAATGCCTGTGCTTGGTCTCAGTACATGCCTTGTCCCAGGCCTGATGGATGGGCCTGGAGAGCAGATCACTTCTTGAGTGTCACTGGCCTTGAACAGAGTTTTCAAGCTGCAGATGACCTGTTAGTGGGGAGGGAAATTAATTCAGTAGGCAGGGACTAGAATTTTAAAAACATGAAATAGAAAATAGTGCGCCTTACCTGTAGTAGGGGAAGCATGGTTTTGTGAAACGTTATTTCAGGTGTATGCACAGATACATGTACTTGTGTTGAGTTGAGAGGTGAGTATCCCTGTGCGTTGTGGCCGGGTACTGTGTCCCACAGTGTGTATGAACAGAATCTGCTCTCTGATGCCACTATCACCACCTAAGCACCTCGTTTCCCTCCCTCTAGAGTCTATTTCTTTCATCTCCTCCTCTGGCTATCTTTGTGCCACTCTGGGTTCCAGGGAAATTATCTGGCTTGGGAAACCCTGGCCCTTCCACTTGCTGTTTCTTTTTTTCTGGACAGTCCTTCTCCTCTCTAACCTTCCCCCAATGCTCCCTCCCTTCTTCCTGGGCCCCTTGTATTCAGGCCCCAAATGCCGTATTGGGTCTCGGGCAGCCCTCAGACACAGAACAGGGGGTCCCTGCCCTCAAGAAGGGAGCAGCTGTGCCTGGGGACAGAGCTGTACTGGAGACTCAAGGAATGGAATGCATAAAGGAATATGTGATAGGAACTGAACCCGGAACCCAGCTAAAGGCTCCTCCCCCAGGCTGGGTGAGGAGAGGACCTGGCTCCCCCTGGAGACCCTCCATGAGGGGAACCACAAGACCCCCATCCAGGGCCCCTGCTTAGCTACCACCTCCTCTTTTTGGGCCATGTGGACACCCTGCTTCCACTTTAGGGATGATTAAGTCAATTCTCTGTAAATGAACCTCTGGGTTGTTTACACTTTTAAAAAAACAATTATAAATAATGCTGCAGTGAACATCTTTGTACCTCTCCCTTACCACATCTGAGCTGCTGATTCCCAGAGGTCCCCCTCATTCCACCTCCTGTTTCTCATGTGTTTTTATCCATACATGGTCCTCATTCCTCCTCCTCCTCTCAGCTCCCACATGTCTGGGTCTGGTCTCATGTCATGGGGCTAAATATGAACCAGAAGTTTGGAAAATGTGATCTCCTTCCTCCACAGGCCACACACCCTCCTTTCTCATAACGACTCATTTAGTTGCTTCAGCCTGGCTTCCCAAATGCCCAGTGGTATCATAAGGACCCTTTGATCGCAAGTAACAGAAAACGCAACTCAAAATGCTTTAGAAAATACAGGAAGAGTTTATCTCATAAGAAAAGAAGTCCTGAGGTAGGGTGGCTCTGGGAAAGTTAAGTGAGTGGCTCTACCCCATCATCCAATACCCAGGGTCTTTCTGCCTTTCTGCTTTGCTCTCCTCAGGTGTTGGCTTGCTCCTCAGGTGATATAGCTCCCTTCATGACTACAACATGGTTGCAGAAGCTCCAGACGTCACATCCAAACAAGATATGTCTGGAGGTTGAAGAGGGGCCATCACTCTCTGTGGATCTGTTTTTAAGATCAAGAAAACTTTTTCCTGATGTGAAACTCACCCTTGGCTCTCATCGGCTAAGGTTAGGGCTCATACTCATTCCTTTGTTAACTCTTGGAAGGGAGAATGAAGCTTCCCTGGGTGGTGAGTCATGGGGCTCTGTGAAGGATGGGTTGGGTTTTAAAGGAGAAACAGGGTATGGAGACAGAGGATGAGTGGACAATCCACAGTGTTGATCACGCTGGCTGGTAGAGAAAGTCTTCCTAATGGTGAGGGCTCCATTTCTGTGTTTCTCAACCAGCTGGGCCTGTGGCTCCTGCTCTGGAGACTTAACTTGACTCTGATTGAATTGGAAAACATTTGTTGAGGGAATGAAATATGGCTTCACCCTTAAGAGTGTTTGTTGTAATGCAGGAGAGGAAAGAGGGGGCAGCATGTGCTGCAACTGGAGACCGGAAGTGCCCTAGCCCTTTTCTCTGAGGGAAGGAGTTAATGAGGAGTCCCCTGTTCATGCTGGATTGGATGCAGGGGACTGACTGAGCAGGCCTTTGAACTGGGCTTCTCCTAGTCCTGGGATCAACTCTGTTAGGGACAGGGTGACCAAGGTGCAGGAGGTACTTATCCCAAGCTAAGGTAAGGGGGGCACTTATTCCAGGCAAGGGTCCCCTTTGTCCTTGCCCCTGAGTCACAGAGGGACAGGAAGGAAAGAAGGAAGACTGTGAGTCAATAATCTACCTGGGGAAAAAGACCAACACAGGAAGTGACTCAAGGCCTATAGGGCAGACAGGTGGCCTGTGGTGTGCTGGGCCAGACCCCGGGGGAGTAGCCTGCGGGCGAGGGTCCCCTCCCCAGAGGCTGCTGGCGCACACTGTCCTAGCTATTTCTGCCAACCATGTTTCCCGCAAACCCTCCTGACCACAGCAGCCTGCCCACTTGCCCACAAACCCAGCCGCCAGCGGTTGCAATTCCTGGCTCTCATCCACCCCCTGCATCCGGGTGTGCTCATCACCTCTGACCCTAGAAGGTGGGTCAACCTCTTTCCCTGATTCTCCCCAGTCCATCTCCCTCTATCCTCATACCTAGAAGAGAGAGATGCTGGAGCCACTTGAAGGTGGTGGGGCTTCTGAGCAAAGCAGATCAATTTGTGTGCCCATGTATGACTGGCTTGTCCTTAGGATGAAGGATACGACCCCAGGTGGAATGATGGGTATAAAGGTGGAGGAAGCACAAAGCTTGTGAACCCCTGAGTCCTCTGCTGTCAGAACAGCCTTTGTCTTACTCACTGGAGTTTGGGTTTGAGGCCAGGGTCCCAGCTAGTGCTAAAATGATATTTGGCCTCCCTTGACCACTGTTCTTATGCGTTAAGCTTCCTTAGGGATCTCTGAAGGAGGAGGAATGGCTGGGCCAAAGCATGATTAATGCACATTATCTTAAATTTTATTTTACAAATGTAGGTTTTATTACATGTAAATTTAGCAACTTGTTTTTTCACTTATTATTGTAGACATTTTTCCATAATAGTATATATAGAAAGCTTCCTTATTCATTTTAGTTGTTGCATAGTATTTCACTGTATGGGTGCATATAATTTTATTTAACTTATTCTCTACAAATGAACCTCTGGGTTGTTCCCCTACTCTTTAAAAAATTATAAACAAGATTGCAATAAATATCTTTGTCTGTTTACCTTTGAGCACTTATAGAAATGCTTTTGCAGGATAAAATCCTAGAAGTTAAACCGTTAGGTGAAAGAGTAGGAACATTTACATTTCAATAGATAAGGCCTAATTGCTCTCCAGGATGTAATACTTTTCCTTCCATTAGCATTGTGTGAGACAGCCTGTGTAACCACACCTTCCACAACACCTCACAGAGTTAGGAATCCTCTTAAGCTTTGCCAATCTGATAAAGGAAAAATTATATCTTGTTTTCATTTGCATTTAAAATTGTTAGAGAGATGGAACATTTTGTATAATTTTATTAGCCAGGTGCATTTTCTGTGAGTGGCCTGTTTATAGGCTTTGCCTACATTTCCCCCCGGGTTGTTGCCTTTTCCTTCTTGTTTTGTAAAATATGTCCTTTTCAAAATTAGGAACATGGGCACTTTGTCATACATCTTGCAGACATTTTTTTTCCTCTTATTTTGTCTTTTGATTATGCTGATGAGAATTTTTCTTTTTTAATTTCTATGTAGATATAGTTATTAATCTCCTCTGTTATGACTTCTGTTTTGTTTCAGGACTGAAAAAGCCTTTGCTACTCCAGGATCATAAAAACATTTACACACATTTTCTTCTGGCATTTTTATGGCTTTATGTTTCGAGTGTTTTATTTAATTTCTTTTTTCTCTAAATCTTTGATCTAGTTGGAATTTATTTCAGGTAGGGAATGCAGATTTAGTTATTACTTTGTTCCAAATACCTGGCTAGGGTTTCAAATTATTGAATTGAATTCTCATATTTATCTGGGTCAATTTCAAATTTCTGCATTCTTTACTACGGATCTATCTGTTTGTACGGGTTCCATATACTATTTTAATTACTGTAGCTGTGTAATATTTTAAAAAGTGTTTTATGGGGCTACTCATCCCTTGTTAGTTTATTGTTTTCCCTCCAGGGATTTTGTGGCTATTCTTTTATGTTTCCAGATGAGTTTATAATCATTTTGTCAAGTTATCTCCAAAAAGTTCCACTGAATTTATAGTTTCGTTATGGGGACACTGACATATTTACGATATTATTGACTTTTCATCCAAGAACCAGGTCTCTCTCTCTCTGTTTATTTAAGTCTGTTTAAGTCCCTCATTTGGGCTTTACAGCTCTTCCCAAGTAGACCTGCACATTTTTTTTTTCTGTTCCTTGTTATGATTTTGTTACCTTCGTGGATGGGACCCTATTTCTTATGCTTAGGTAATCTTGCTTTTAGAACTAGCTACCTTGCTAAATTTTCTGGTTATTACTAAAAGTTATTTGGCTGATTCTCTTGGTATATCCATGTATAGAATAATATCATCCCATGATAGCAATTATGCTTTCTCTTTACAATATTTATACCTCTTATTTTATTCTTTTATCAATTGCATTGTCAAGTACATCCAGAATATTAAACACTAGTGGTGATAGTTGATGGTGGCAACTGACATTGTCTTTAATTTGAAATTGTGTTTACAGACTCCTATTAAACATGTGTGAGTAAAATTAATCTCTTTATTTTACATATTAAGATAGTGGGTTATGTTATGATTCCCAGTATTTGGCCTTCTTTTCTTTCTTTCTTTTTTTTAAAGATTTTATTGGGGAATTGGGGGAGGGGAACAGTGTTGGGGAATTGGGGGAGGGGACCAGCCAAGTTGTTGTTCTTCAGTCTTCATTGTGGGGGGAGCCAGTTGCCATCTGGCTTTCCCGTCGGCAGCTTGTGGCCTCTAAGCTCAAGGTGCTGTGTTCAGTCTTAGTTGCGGGTGGGCATAGCCACCATCCCATGCGGGAGTCGAACCCAGCAGCCTTGTTGTTAAGAGCGCTCGCCCTATCCACTGAGCCATCTGGGCAGCAGCTCAACTCAAGGTGCCGTGTTCAATCTTTAGTTGTGGGTGGGCCTAGCCCACCATTGAACAGGCAATCTTGTTGTTACAGCAGCTAAGCCATCCTGCCACCTGTTGGCAGCTCAGCAACAGTTCAGCTGGGGCGCAGCTGTTCACTGGCCCATGTGGGAATTGAACCAGAGACCCTGTTGCTCAGAGCACGTACTCTAAGCCAACTCTGAACCAACTGAGCAACTCGGCTGGCCACAGTATTTGGACTTCTTGCTCTTCTGGAAAGAGCCACACTTAGTCTTAATGTGTTGTGCTGTTATTAACACAGTCTTAATAAATACATTTTTCCTTAACTTGGAACTTCTCCCTCAGCTCCCTTGGAAGTAGAGGCTGGAAGACAGGTGGAGGTGTGAGAGGGAGGGGTGTGGCCACAGGGAAGTGCTGAAGCTCAGGATGGGGGCTCTTAGAGGAAACAGCTGAATAGGAGATGAGGACGGCCTGTGAAGGGAGCAAAGCTAGTGAGGACTAAGAAGCAAGGGGCAGAGGGGTCTTGGAAGAACATCAGGGGATCTTCTGTTTGTCCCTGAAGATTTCCTGCCGTTCTGTCACCCAGGGCTATCTTGAGCCCTTGTCTTTGGGGCGAAACATGGTTCTTGAACCATGGTTCTCTCGAGGAACCAAGAGAAGAACCTTCAAGTTCTCTCTGATTGATGGAAACAATACAGGTGTGGGTGGATATTCCTACGCTAGGGGAGGTAAGACAGGCTAGAGGAGTCTTCTGAAGCTATTAGGTCAAGAAAGATGTCCAGCCTGGTGTGGCTAACATTTGGACGTCAATCAGCAGCTCCTGAGAGTGATGGCCATGTCTTCCCTCCACCCATTTCCTGAGGGGACCTGAGAGTTGTTCTTTTGTCCTAAACAGATGACCTTGCTCCACTTTCCCCCCATTTTCTGATGTAATCTGGGGTCCCCTGGCCACGATCCTTTACTAACAACTTGGCTAACTTCATTATTACCCTTGGGTGAACCTTGCTGTGTCCAGGGCTTGCTGGACAGAGGAGAAGGTTGGGGGAGAGAAGAAGGAGATTTTCTAGTGTGGGCCACCAGGTGGCCAAGGGCTCCTATGTAGGTGATGGACTAAAGCCAAGTAGCCAGAAAGAGATAAGAGGGCCCTTCAGATATCTTCTCTGAGCTGGCCTCCCTTTCCTTACTACAACTGTCAGCTCAAGGAGCACAGAAGGACCAAGCCCTTGACCCAGAATCTCCACATCTTCTAGGCCCACAAACTCCCTCTGGCCCTTAATTAACCCAGTCATTTAAAAGG
This sequence comes from Aselliscus stoliczkanus, assembly GCA_033961575.1. NCBI lineage: Eukaryota > Metazoa > Chordata > Mammalia > Chiroptera > Hipposideridae > Aselliscus > Aselliscus stoliczkanus. The sequence goes on along the minus strand of CM066733.1, from coordinate 62,417,205 downwards.
AAAGGAGGTAGGCGTGGCCAGGTAGCTCAATTGGTTAGAGCGTGTGCTCTGAGCAACAGAGTTGCAGGTTTGATTCCCACATGGGCCAGTGAGCTGCGCCCTCTGCAACTAGATTAAAGACAATGACTTGAGCTGAGCTACTGCTGAGCTGCTGGTGGGCGGCTAGATGGCTCAGTTGGTTAGAGCATGGGATTGTGGGAGTTGAACTGCACCACCTCCCACACACAACTAGATTGAAAATGGCAACTGGACTTGGAGCTGAGCCGCGCCCTCCACAACTAAGACTGAAAGACAACAATTTGACTTGGAGCTGATGGATCCTGGAAAAAACATATGGTTCCCCAATGAAGTTTAAAAAAAAAAAAAAAGGAGGTGGCTTTATGTCTGTGTTTATATTACCCAAATGGGGTATCGACACATCCTCATTCTTATCTCATGAGAGAAGACCAAGAGCATACAGACCTGTGTGGAAGTAAAGCGAATTTTAAGCAGAATGAGAGAGGTCCTGGTCAGCCATTGACAGGAGGCCAGCAAGAGTGAATGGTGGGCAACCTGCCCAGAGGCAGGAGATTAAATGCTATGACCTCTGGAGGCTGATGACACTGTGAGGATTAAAGGATTCTGAGTCTTTCCCTGCTACTTTTGGCACATCCCAAGAGGGTCAACTGGTGCTAACCCCATTTCCCAGCCATGGGAGGCTGGAATAGAGTGGGGAGGTTCGGTGGGTCAGCAGGAAGAGGCTCCTGCCATCAGACTGGAGGTCAGGGCGGAAATCACCTTCTGGCAAGATGGCAAGAGCAAGGCAGACCCCAGCCTTGGGGGACTCAGGACCCTGGGTAGACACTTGAAATAAGGCCTTGGATAGAAAGAAGAAAGATGGGCCCTGGAGTTTGGACCTGGGCTTCTAGAGAACATGGAGGGGGGCATGGCAGAATGTGGAACCCTTGGGGCATTTGAGTTTACCCCTACCAACCATAACCCAAAAGGGCTTTCCCTAGAATTGTCTTGCAAAATCATGATGAATTCTTCACTGATGTGGCTTCCTGTGGAAAAGTAGGTGCTGCTGGTGGGTCCTGTTAAGTGCCGTGGCATGTCTTACTCATTTCCAGTCTTCTCAATTTCTGCATGAGGCCCAGGCCCCTGGAGGGAGCTGCTAGTAAATATGTCCCAGATGTGTGCTGTGAGATGGAGCCAAGACGGTGAGATGACTGCTTTTTGGAATAACTGCAATTTCCTCAGAAAAGCCTTTTCCTTTGAACAGACACTACCTGATGTTAGCAGTTTAGTGAAACCAGAGAGCTCTCCCTCCCCTCCTTAGGGCCAGAGGCCCTCAGAGTTGTCTAACTTTCTATACTGTGCTCCAGGGCAGGTTAGGGGTTCTATGGAGCCTCCTGAGGCTGAGCAGGAAGGGCTTGGGTACCACCCCAGTCCTCCCCAGCTACAACCAAAGATGGACCTCTGCTTTGATCAGTTTGTAGTACATATGGGGCTTCTGAGTAAGGGTCATTTATACATTGAGCTCTGAGTCTTAAAATATGTTGAGAAGGCCCTGGCATGGCTCAGAGAGCCCTGCACTCCGAGGTCTGTCTGTGCCTTGGCCATGGGATGCTATGCTCCATTCAGGTTTAGAGGCTGGGATCTGTTTCCTTGCTGGCTGTCTGGGTGACAGCTCCTACAGGCCTTTCTCTGGTCAGGGCATGTGACCCCCCTACATCCCAGGACCAGCAATGGCATGGAGTATGTTTTCCATGCTTAGATTCTCTGCCTTCTCTATACCTCTCCTGTCTTCCTCTTTTGCCATGTCTTTCTTCTACTTTCAGCCAGAGAACTGGTCTCTGCTTTTAAGGAGCTTATGCGATCAGATTGGATCCACCCAGGTAATCCAGGAAAACCTTCCTATTTTAACCCTAATCACACCTGCCCAGGCCCTTTTGCCAGGGAACATAATATATTCCCACGTTCTAGGCATTAGGGCGCAGACATCTTTGAAGGGACACTATTTGGCCTACCACAGTGTTTAAGCTTTCAGTCTTTTTTCCAGGCATATTATCTCTGTAAAGAGATATTTGTAGGGCCGACAGAGTGGCTCAGTTGGTTATGAGTGCAAGCTCTGAGCAACAGGGTCGCCAGTTTGATTTCTACATGGGCCAGTGAGCTGCACCTGAGCTGAGCTGCCGCTGAGCTGGTGAGAGCACATGCTCTTAGCAGCAAGGTTGCCAGTTTGACACCCAAATGGGATGGTGGGCTGTGCCCACCCCTTCCCCCAGCAACTAGATTGAAAGCAGCGCCTGGACTTGGAGCTGAGCCTGTGCCCTCCACAACTAAGAGTCAAGGACAACAACTTGAATTTGAGCTAATGGGTCCTGGAAAAACACAATGTTCCCCTTCCCCAATTCCCCCCTCCCACCCCCCCACTGTCCCCCACCCCCCACCCCCAAAAAGGAAATATTTGTAAACGTTTGCAGTGTTATTTACTGGCAGCTCAATATCATTTCCTTCCTCTGGTTCCATGCTTTTCTCTGCCCAGCAGGGGCTGGAAGCCACGGAACTAGAGTTCTCAGAATCCCGGCCAGAAAACGAGAGGCACTTCCATGAGACCTGGCAGGTAAAAGAGAAGAAATAAATCATAGCATTGTTCTCCTGGCAGCTGTGGGTAGGTTTGTGGGCTTCAGATTTGGGAGTAGCCTTCAGGCATTGTCTCTGCTCTGGTGCTGGAGGCTCAGGTGTCCTGTGGTTACGGCAACTGCCTGATGCCCTAAAAGCTAGTAATGAACCTGATAGTCTTCCACAACGAACCTTCCACAGTTTTGTATACACCTAATTCCCTGTACTAAGTCCCTTTCTGCTTGAAATGACTGGAGTAGTTTCAGTGTTCCTAGCTGACAGACACAGGGATCTTGTTGACCATAATAATTTATAACCTGCCCGTTTCCACTTAATAATACATCATAAAGGGGGCCGGCCGAGTGGCTCAGTTGGTTAAGAGTTGGCTTAGAGTGTGAGCTCTGAGCAACAGGACCGCCGGTTCGAGTCCCACATGAGCCAATGAATGCTGCACCTGAGCTGAACTGTCACTGAGCTGCCAACAGGTGGCAGGATGGCTCAGCTGGTGTAACAACAAGATTACCTGTTCCATGGTGGGCTATGCCCACCCAAAGCTAAGACTGAACTCAGCACCTTGAGCTGAGTGCCACCCAGATGGCTCAGTGGTAGAGCGTGTGCTCCTAACAACAAGGCTGCTGGTTCGACTCCCGCATGGGATGGTGGCTACACCCACCTGCAACTAAGATTGAACACAGCAACTTGAGCTTGGAGGCCACGAGCTGCCGACGGGAAGCCAGATGGCGACTGGCACCCTCCACAATGAAGACTGAAGAACACCTTGGCCGGTCTCCTTCCCCAGTTCCCCAACACTGTTCCCCTCCCCCAATTCCCCAATAAAATCTTAAAAAAAAAAAAAGTAATAGATCATAAAGATAAATCTGCCCATAGGTGATTCAATCTTCTTAAAATATTCAATAAAATGTGGGTTTTCATGGCTATGTGCTAGCCTATCATATAGATATATTATAATTTATTTAGCCAACCCCCTGTTATTAGACACTTAGGTTGTTTCCTGTTTTTTACTTTTGTAACCCATGCTGTCAAGAGCATCCTTGGCCATGAATCTTTGTGCGCAGTTTGAAGTGTATATACTTGAAGTGTAATTTTAGTTACAGGGCATTAAGTTTTGGAAAGAGTTTATGCATATTTCCAGGTAGGTCACCTGTGTTTTCTTCCTTTGGCCTCCAAGACACCCCACTCTTCTGGTTCTCCTCTCACCTCTGTGGCTGTGCTGCTCTGATTCCTTGGCTGGTTCCTTTTCGTCTCTCTGACCTCTAACCATTGGAGGGCCCTGAGACTCTCCTTGCATATTTTCTCTCTCTCTCTCTCTCTTTTTTTTGTTTATCTACGTTTACTTCCTTGGTAAATTAATTCACTCTCATTGCTTTAAATACCATTCCTGTCCCGATGACCCCTTCATTTATATCTTAGGCCCAAGCCTTTCCCCTGAATTCCAGGCTTGTACATTCAAATTGCCTGCTCAACATCTCTACCTGGATATTTAATGGGAATATCAAAATCAGTAGGTCCAAAACTGAACTCTGATCTTCCCTCCCAAACCTGCTTTCCCCATAGTCTTCCCCACCTCAGTTAATGTCGACTCCCTCCTCCTAGTTGCTCAGACCGAAGAACCTGGTGGTCATCCCGATGCTTTTTTCTTGTTCCCTTTGTCCAATCCATGAGCAAATCCTATTGACTTTAACTTCAAAATACAGTAATACCTTTGTTTGCAAGCATAATTTGTTCCGGAAACAAACTACTCATATTGCAAGACATCGCTCGTTTACCACGTTAACATGTATTAGAAATGTTTGCTCGTCTTGCGGAACACACGCAAACCACGTTAGTCGCAATCCAAGGTTTTACTGTACATCCATAACCCAACCACTTTTCACCAGCCCCACCATTACCACCTGGTCCCAGCCACCATCCTCTCTCAGCTGGGTCACCTCAATAGCCTCCTAACTATAAAACTCTCTGTCCCTCCCCACTTGCTTAGTCTATTCTCAAAAGTGGCTGGAGTGATCCTGTTAAAACACAAACCAGATCACGTTGCTGCTCTACTTAGAACCCGCCAGTGGCTTCAGTCTCACTCAATAAGCGCCAATATCCTTATAGTGTGGTCTGCAAAACCTTAACCAACTCCCTCCCCATTGCCCCTCTGACCTCCTTCTCCCCACTCTCTGTTTATTTAATCCATTCCAGCCACTGGAGCCTTCTTGCTGTTTCTCAAACATTCCAGGCAATGGTCCACCTTGAGTCACTGCACCAGCTGTCCCCTCTGCTTAGAATACCTTCCCCAGATGTCCACATGATGGGCTTCCTTGCCTCCTCGGGTCGACCGTCTCTGCAGTGACACCATCTTTGATCCCCTTACCCTGTGTAAAATGACAACCCCCTACAACGCTCACAGTCCCTATTTCTACTTTACTTTTCTCCATCGCTCGCATCACCATCTATCAAATACACACAAATATAAAACTCACTTATTTTATTTATTGTCTGTCTCCTCCCATTAAAATGGGAGTTCTTTGAGGGTGAGAAACTTTGTTTTGTTCATTGAATTATCTTCGAAGAATACTGGGAACAGCAGACACTGGATGAGTATTTGTTGAGTGAGTAAATGAACTGGTATTTTTCTTGTAGCCCACAGTCTGAGACAGTGCATAAGGCTCCAATGTGGACTATTTATTTGTGAAGCACAACACAATTTGCAATGTAGACCTTACTTCACCTCGAAGACTGACAGGTAGGGTTGGTGCAGGGGTGAAGAGCATTGCCTCACTGCTAACTCTTTTGTGCTGTAGTTTTCTCATCTGCAATAATAAACAACTTATAGGATTGTTGTCAAAACTAAATAAGATAATTCATGCAAATAATTTGCATAGTGTCTGGAATCTATTAATTACTAAATCATTACAAGCTCGTTTATTTCTATTTTTAGTAGAGGAATCTGAGGCTCTGAAAATTTAGGAATTTGCTAAAGTTTACACAACAAGGAGAATAGTGAGTCTTGAACCCTGGACTCTTTTTTGTGTGTGTGGGTGTGGACGAAGATATTTTTAATTAGTTTTTCTCAAAATGTTCATAACAATGTCATTTGTACTGATGGTTGCAAATGAATGAGGTATTTTTATTTCTTGTTACCAAGAACTTAGCCCAAATAACTTTAATATGAATATTATTTTATTGTAGGGAATAATTGACATTACTTCTTTTTCTGGATTAGTTTTCTATTTGCTAATTGAATCACTGATGATAATTTTGTCATGGGGAAAAACATTCGGGAAATTATAATGAGGAGAAGTATGTAATTAGCTTGAAATACATTTTGCTACATATTCATCTTTGCTATTTCGTTACATATATTATAACAAAGTGAATTTTCTAAAATACTTACCATAACTAGTTTTGCCTTGCATGAAAGCATTCTAACAAATGAACAATTACTAGTTTTGTTTAATAGATAAATATATCTAATAGGCCTTGGTACTCGGCCTTTGTTCTTAACAGTTAAAAACTTTAATTTTTTTGTTCCTTTTCTTTATGATGTTTCTTTTTCTTAGAATGTATCTATGTAAGCCACAAAATCTCCAGACAATGGTAATGGAAGTGAACCAAGGTTTCTTATTAAATTTATTTTAAAAAATGGCAAGTCATTTCAGGATTGTGAACCCAGGAATTTTGATTCATAATACTTTCTGTATTAAACCAAACTTATATGATAACCCAGTTAAGGGAGTGGGCTCCCCCAAAGCCCTGAGGCTAGAGAGAGCTGAGGAATCTCTTGATTTCTTTCTGTTTGAATCTCCTCCAGGACATTTTGCCCAGATCATTTAACCTTTGTTTAAATATCTCAGGGTCGAGGGGTCTCACTGCCTCCAGGCTGCACATTCCGGAGAGAATCCTTCAGGCATCCATGCAGTTTGTCATGCTATGTGAGCAAGGCGGCAGACAGCATTAGATGCCCACCAAATACCTATCCTCCCTTACCCTTCTTGCTTATACAATTCCAGTTCTCTCCAGGGCAGTGATGTACTTAGCGAAAGCTAGACTCTCCAGGCTCCTTCATAAACTAAGGTGGGCTTTGTGACACAATTGTGGCCAACAAGATGCAAGTAAAGCTTGACTGGGGTTTTCCTGATTAAAGCCTGGGGGATTTTCAGCAGGCAGCATGCTCTGTCTGCCCTTCCCTCTTCTCCCTTTCCCTGCCTGGAATGTGGGTGTGATGGCTGGAGCCCTGACAGCCATCTTCTGAGCATGAGGGGGGAAGCCGCATGCTCAGATTGGAGGCAAGGAAAGCTAGTCCTCTAGCTTTCCTGGGTCGTGGAGGGCAGTGTAGATGGGTATCATCAGTTTGGGGCTGCTGCTACCCCCATGCTTCTCATTGTGTGAGGAACATAAGTCCCTCTTGGTTAAGCCTCTGAGGTCAAGTTTCTGACACTTGCAGCCGAACGCAACCTTAAGTGACACAAAACTCCAGGATTCTGCAGAGGATGATGGTCTGTAGGCAAGAGCAGCTTGGGCTGTAGTCCCATCAGTCAAGAGGCACAAGAAGCTCGAAGGCTGTAAAATTCTGTAGTGTCCCTAGGAAGCAACAGGGGTTAATACTCCTGTGATGGATAAACATGTGCTGCAACCAACCCCAGCTGGACATTCCTGAAAGGGTCCTGCTGAGGCAGGCCCCTCTTCTGCTGTGCTCATCACAGGGTGTCCTAAAGTAGGATGTCCTGCCCTACGGAGCAATGTGCTTTCCGTTAGGCCTAGCAATTCTGCTTCTAGGACTTTGTTTTAGAATGCTAATCAAAGAAATGGAAAAAAAGAAAAAAAGCTATTTCGGTATGAGAACATTCATACAGCATAGCACTATGTATGCCAGTGGAAACTAGAAAAATGATGAAATACCCTACAGCAGACGAAGGGCTAAATAAACGGTGGCATGTCCACATTATACGATATATGTAGCCTAGTGAAATCGTGTTGTGGACGACTCTTAAGGTGGGAAGTTATTGTTGAAAAATATGAATTATGAGTATGTTTAGTATAGTTCTAATTTTGTCAAAAATACATATTATGACCCCCTTCTCTCTGAGTCCAGCTCTCTCAGGGGGTGCCCCAGCAGCAACCACTCTATTCATGCATGACCGCCACTGCCTCCCCGACTAGAACTTGCTGCCTGGAGGGCAGGGACCATGTCTTTCCTCTCTGGAGCCCCGGGGCCTTGCCCTGGCCCCAGCACAGAGCAGGTGGACAGTAAACATTTGTGGAATAAATGAACGGGAAACTGGCAACCAGAGACTCAATGCCACCTACTGCTTCCTGTGAGGGTCTGAGGAGGACCTCCAGCCCCTGTGTTTCCTACTCCTGCTGACCTGTCCCTCTAGTTCTCTGCCAGGCCCGGCAACCACAGTCAGGTGTCTCCCAGGCCAGAGGTGGTGGCCCCCACTCCTGGCTGCTTGTCAGCTTCACCTGGGGCCTCGCTTCATACCAGTGGCATGAGATGCTCTGGGGTACGCTGGCTTTGCAGGCAGGGACCAGACTGCCCCTATACAGCCCCTATGCAGTACTGAGGCACAGCGAGGAGTGGGGCTCAGTTACCATCCTGAGAGTGGGCCTGCTGCTGGCCACTGTCAGCTGTAAAGCGATCATGTCCACACCATTGTGCTGCAAACAGGAGAATTCAGGTGGTCCTGATGGCAGCCCCTGAGGAGCAGCCATTGTCTCCACCAGCCAGCATGGTCATCATGTGAGTTAACATGATGGGAGGCATCCCACAGCTCAGGCCTTGTTCTCAGGCTTTCCCTGGATCCATTCACTTAGTCCTCACAGCCAGCTGGAAGCTACTACCATCTACCACCATCTGCATTTCACAGAGTGGCCAATACAGGTACAGGGAGGTGAAATAGCCATCTCAGGTTACATATCTGGAAAGGGTGGGGAGTCCATCCTGGGTGGCAGAGTCTGGGGCTGAGCCCCCCGGCCCTGTTGGGTGGGAGTTACAGATCTAAGTACCTTCTATGTGCTTGGGACCCTCTCATAAAGCTGACAATCTAGAAACTTGAAAAGAAGAGAATATGGATAAAAATACAGAAGGAACCAGTATATTAAAGACAACTGGCTCTCTTCCACACTGCCTTTCCCAGATCGGTCTTGGGGTGCATGCTGTTCCCGTACTTGTGCCCGCTGACTCTGGCCTTGTCCTCTCTACCTCATCCTTCTGAAAATCTTCCTCTTGTCCCCAAAGAACCCAAGCTCTCTGTAACAGAATTGTATTATGGCTCAGGACCCTCTTGCTTGGGCATCCGGATGAGAGGCGGGCATCACACGGGCGAGGCAGGGGAAATGGAGACAGATGGCAACCGGAGAGAGATTTGATTACCTGCTCCTTCCCAAAGCCGATCTGCGGGGTAACTGCGTTAGGGCCAATTATTGATAGGCTTCCTCTCAGCTGCTGCTTGAGATTTGGTTTATATGTGACTTGTTATATCCGTTAGAGCTCAGAAATGGATGAACCAGGACCCAGCTCGGAAATCTAGGGAGGAGGGAAGCGGCAGCAAATGAGCAATGTGGGGACAGGTTGGGGAGCAGGTCAGTCAGGGCCACGTCAGCTGAGGGCAAGGGGAATCTGGTGAGACAACGGGGAGAAAGTGGGGCTGGAAGGTGGGATGCAGGGACCCTAAATGCCAGGTTGAGAAGGCTGGTTTAGATGTGGTCAGTAATAGGGAGCTATGATAGGCTCTTGAGTAAGGGAAATGACAAGTGAATATGGTTTTGGAGAAGAGGAGCAAGGGAGTGTGGCAAAAATCAGGTAAGACAAGGACGGTTGGGACCCCTTCTGTCCCTCCGAGGGACAGAAGATAGAATCAGGGGCCTGGACTCACTGGGTTCAGATTGAGACAAAAGGAAGCAAGGCAGACGCAACAGACACTGCACTAGACCCAAGCCTGTATGAAATCTCACTCAGTCTCTGAAGCAGGCCTATAAGGCATCTTGTGTATCAAGTGGAAGTGGAGGTCTGATGAGGATGAGTCATTGCCGGGCTCACAATATGGAGCGGAGGCCCAAGGGGCTTATCTGATGCCAATGATACGTTCTCCCCATCGAACCACTTGGCCTTCCGGGCTTAGGAGTCATGGGCAAGAAATACCCATTCCTCCCCACTCCTCCCTGCACTTATTGCTCAGAACCACAATGGTAATAGTCGACTTGCCACTGTGTACTCAACACGGTGTCTTACACACATCCTCTCTCATCATGGTCAGACTTGATGATTTTCATTTGACAAGTGAGGAAGTGGAGCTTAGAGAGGTCAACAGCTTGCCCAGACCATACGTGTGAGGGGCTGAGCAAAGGTTCCCATGCAAGCCTGCCTGGTTCCCCTTACCACACGGCGCCTCATTCCCAGACTCTGGATCCTGTATTCCTGGGTTGCACTTACTCTAATCCCGGGATTAATGAGGAGGAGGAATTGGCAGAGTCGCTCAGAGCAAAGCTGTTCAGCATGAAAACTTTTCCTGAGCATCCCCAGGCTTGCCTTCTCCCCACCTCAGCTCCTTCCCAGAGCTCCATCTCTCCAGGCCTGAGGCCCAGTGATCTGAGCAGAGGGACCGTGGGCAGGGCTGGGGAGGGTCCGGGGCCCATGGGCATATGGGGGTGGGGGGAGTCTGGCTGAAACCCTGGGCTTCCCATCTCTGGTTGTACCAAGGAGGGATGGTGAGTTGGGGGAAGGGAAGGGGACATGGTGGGGACCATGTCCCTGCAGGAAGCCCAGAATCTCAGAGAAGAACCAAGAATGACTGGGCCTCAACCCAGCCCTAATCCCTTTGCACACACCCCTGTCCCGAAGGATTTTTCCTCAGAAAACTCTGTTTAATTTTCCCATCTCAGAGACAATAAATGGAGGATTTGGGGGTGGGATGAGGATGGGTAATGCGGGAGGCCCATGGAGCTTGCTAAGGAAAAAGACGAGCAAATGGATGAAGCAGTTTCTGACATGCCCATTCGCCCAGGAAGAAGCTGGGAATGCAGGCCATCTGACTAGAGGACAAGCAGGGCCCCGGACCAGGCACATGATCAAAAGGCTTGGGTTGATGGTCTGAGCTAGTTTATTTTATTGTTTGCATGTTCTCAGAATAGGAGACCCCAAAGGCAGAAACTGCATGTGTTGGGCACAGGAAATCCCATGTTGGTGAGTGTAATTATTGTGGTGGGGTGGATAGTGACGGTGGTGGTCACAGTGGTGGAGGCCATGGTGGGCGTGATGACGGTGGCAGTGTGAGGGTGATGGGGGTGGTCACAGTCACAGAAACTTTGAAATCATGATGGGGGTGGGGTGGAGGTTGAGAGGTGGGCTTTATAAGCTGACACACCTGGGTCCCATCTCAGTCCCATTTCTCTTTAGCAGTCACTTGTTTGAGTCTGCCTCTCTGAGTCTCAATTTTCTCATCTGAAAAATGGAACTAATAAGAGCTCTGGTTGGAGTTCAGGGTTCCATGGGGTGGGCGCTGACTCCCTCAGTTCTGCTGCATCTTTGGGGTTCTTTGGCCTCTCTCTGCCCTGGCTCCTTCCCTTCTGCCCACAAACTTCCTCCAGTCATTTTCACCAGCTCTTCCCTTAATCACCATTCAATTCCTTCCTTCAGAGCCCCACACATTCTAAAAAAGAAGTTTGTATGCTCTGCCTCTGCTTCCTGGCCTCCCACTCGCTCTCTAACCCTATCTCAGTAGCTTCCGGGTTCCTGACTCTACAGAAACAGCTCTCAAAGTCAGCAGAGGCCTCCCCCACATCTCAGCCTCAACCTTTTGGGAGGAAATTGGCCCTACAACCCCCAAGGCTTCAAGAGAATCTCTTCCCAGGGTCTTCAAGACCTGCCTGTCTCACCTCTCCACCTAGAGCCCATCAGCCTCCGTCTATCCCCAACAGTCAGCGCTCTGACACACCGTTCTCTGTACACTCTCCACAAGGGTCATTTAGGTCCCCTGGTTCCGAGTCCAGTCTGCGCACAAGCAGCTCCCAAGTCCATTTTTCTGGTCTATCTGATGACCCAGCCAGAACCCCACTTCTGGCCACCGACTGGCCACCCCTGCTCGACCCCCTCCAGCCTGTTAAAGGGGGGCTGTCTGGTGCTGAACCCGTTATGCTCTCCCCAGATCCACCTCCCTACCACTCCACGCTCCTCAGCCCTTCGTATGAATTTCCACCCATTCACCCGTCCTGTCAATTTTCTTGGGTAGTGATTCTTTTAAAATGAACAACATGCACTGTGTTGTACACCTGAAACTAATTAAAAAAAAAAAAAGAACAACAAATCTAATTTTATTTTCAAAACAACACAAAATGAGCTCATCCTTTAACTTTTGCTCCTTTTAAATTTATTGTCATGATTAACCTTCTTTGGTATGAAGGCCACTAAATTATGTAAATCTTAGATTTTTTTCTTTTACCCTAGAAAAATAAACACTGTTATGATAATTCATAACATGTTAATCTGTGTTATGTAAACTGTTGACTTTTATATATATAAAAAAAACCCCACTATTTTAACATTGGTGCAATGTCTCAGAAACATCCTATACACCATTGTGCTTGCCTTTAGAAACATCAGCTAGGTAACATGGGTTAGCCTTCCTGTGGAAGGCAACTAGAGAAATTATATATTAAAACACAACAAAACAACAAACTGTTTGAAGATCTGAGTGCTAATAAGATAAACAAGGTAGTGGGGATTTATTGGGCCAAGATATGGAGAGGGCTGGGAGTAGGGAGGTGAGCCTACCTTTGGGAATGCTTTTCTTTTGGGAAAGGAGGAAGCAACTGAGAGGCTGAAAGGTTGATTGGAAAAGATGGTCTCCTGAGGATAAGGGACAAGGCTTATAAAGAGGAGTGTTTGGTGAACCCTCTTGCTTTGGGTTGGGACCCCAAGAGGCTGCCCCTGTGAACCAAAACTAGACAGGTTCTGACAGGGGCTGCAACTCAGCTTTAACTCATCTCAATTCCTGAAATTGGATTAAGGTGATTGGATGTTGCTAATGCCTTCAGGCTCCTGTAAATCTTCTCTGGAAGAAGTTATCATCTAGTGTTAAATATTTCTACAAATAATTTTGCAATTACAATGTCAAGGGCACATGCACATGAGCGCGCACACACACACACACACACATCCTGGCAAAAAACAAAACCCCCCAAATCCAAAAACTACAAACAAAATCCAAACTACATGATAAGACAACATGAACAAATATATAAGATAACATTCTCTCTAGATGTTGGAGTTATGTATGTAGATTTTTTTTTTTTTGAGGGCAGTGTCACTGGCCCTCATATGTGGGACCCGAACCGGGGCCACTGGCTTCCCAAGCCAGCGCTTAACCACTGTGCCACTTGGCTGGCCCTGTATGCAGATTTTTAAATTAAAAAAATACAGTGCTTAGCATGATCAAGGAGATAAAAGACATAATTAAGAATTTTGGCAGAGAATTGAAACAATTTTTTTTTTCTAAACAGAAATTCCAGAACTGAGAATTATAATACCCAACACTAAGAATTCAAAGGATAGGTTTAACAGCATAATAGACAAAGCTAAACAAAGAATTAGTTAATTAGAAGTGAGATGAGGAAAAATATCCAGAATGAAGCATGGAATGGTAAAAGGATAGAAAATATAAAACAGAGTTTAAGAGACCAGAGGAAGCGGTGAGAAGGTTTAACAGAATGGGGCAGGAGCAATATATAAAAGGATAATGGCTGAGAACTTTCAAAAACTGATGAAAGACATCAATCCGCACGTTCAGTAAGTCCTAAAAATCTGAATCAGGGTAAGTAAAAAGGAATCTACACCTAGGTATATCAGAATAAAACTAAAGAGTATGTCTTTACTAGTAGAGTAAAACTGAAAAATCAAAGATAAGGAGAAGATTTTAAAAAGTCAGAGAAGGGCTGGCCGAGTGGCGTGGCGGTTAAGCGCTGGTTTGGGAAGCCAGCGGCCCCGGTTCGGTTCCACATGTGAGGGCCAGTGACACTGCCCTCAAAAAAAAACACACCAAAAAAAACAGTCAGAGAAAAACACAGATTACCTTCAAAGGAGGCTACAATTAGATATACAGCTGATTTTTTAATGAAAACAATGAAGCCAGAACACATGGAATTCTTCAGAGGGCTGAAAGAAAATAATGGCCAACTTACTATTCAATATCCAGAAAAAGCTATTTAAGAGTGAAGATGAAATAAACACGTTTTTCAGACTGGTAAAAACTGAGGAAATTAATCACCAGCGGACCCACATTAAAATAATGTTTTTCAGGAGGCCAGCCATGTGGTGCAGTTGGTTAGGAGTTGGCTTGGGAGGCGAGCTCTGAGCAGCAAGGCCACTGGTTAGCTTCCCACATGGGCCATTGATGCTGCGCCCTCTACAGCTAAGGTGGTGAACAACAGCTTGACCTGGAGCTGGGCTGCTGTGAGTGGCCAGTGACAGTGTAGGCTACAGTGGGCTGCCCTGAGCTACCGTGAGTGGCTGGCAGCTGGTGAGAGCTGCTGTGAGCGGCTGTCCAATGGCCGGCGACCGACTGCCTCACCTGGGAAGAGAGCAATGATCATAATACCAACATGGGTCAGTGAAGTGACGTCCTCCACAACTAGACTGAAGAACAAAAGGACAGCAACTTGTCTGTTCCTCTTCCTTGATTCCCCAACACTGTTCCCCTCCCCTAATTCCCCAATAAAATCTTAAAAAAATATATATATAAAATCATGTTTTTCAGGCAGAAGGAAATAATCCCAAATGGAAGGTCAGATATGTAGAAAGGAATGAAGACCAATGAAATGATAAACATGTAGATAAATATAATATTGGCTGAATAGAAAAATACTAATATTGCAGTATTCAAGGGAAGTTAAGGTCCTAAGGCCCCTGCCTACATTACGAGGGAAGAGAATAAAAGAATCAATTAATATTAGGATTTATTAAGAATGCATGCTTTAGAGGCGGCTGGTTAGCTCAGGTGGTCAGAGCGCAGTGCTCATAACACCAAGGCTGTAGGTTCGATCCCCACATGGGCCAAGGAGCTGCACCCTCCACAACTAGATTGAAGACAACTACTTACTTGACTTGGAGCTGATGGGTCCTGGAAAAACACACTGTCTCCCAATAAAATTTCTTTTAAAAAAAGAATGCATGGTGTAATCTCTGGGTAGCTACTAAAAAATTTTAAGAGTGAGTAACTTCCACATTAATAATGGAGGATAACTGAATAAGATAATTTTAATATGAGGCAAAGAAAGGAGAAAAATAGGCACACAGAGTAAGTAGGAGATATAGAAAGCATTCATAGTAAGATGGTAGATATAAACCCAAATATAAAAATAATTTTATTATATGTAAAATGACTAAATTTTCTCATTAAAAGGCAAAAATTTTCAGCTTTTCAGACTTATCTGGATAAGAATTAAAATTCAACTGTACACTGTTTACATAGATGTACCTGAAATATAGAGACAAAGAAAAAGGATGGGAAAAGATATAACATACAACACAAACAAAAGCAAAAAGCTAGTGTAACTCTAATAAAATAGATCTAGATTTTAAAACATTGCCAGGTATAAAGAGAGGTACTTCATAATGATATAAAGTTTACTTCACTAGGAAGATATAACAATTCTACATTTGTATGCACCTGATAACTCAGCATCAAAATACATAAAGCAAAAATGAACAAAACCATCTGTACTTCAGATTCCTTCTCTGCCTTCCTGGGGTCATTTCAGCTGTCAGGGCCCTGTCTCAGAAATATCCTATCTGGTTCATGTATGGAGTCATTTTTAGACAGGGAACCAAACTTGGCTAACTCACTCCACTTGTATGTAAAGAATGTGTGTTGCAGATACTATCGATGCCTTGCCCCATTTTATAGGTACTCACTATTTTCCTATAAAGCTGCCCGGTAGTTTCCAATTGCAAGCTCCTGAGCCTCTACACCTCAGGGCTTTTTCTGGCTGCAGAGCCTGCTCCTGCATGTGGGGCATTCCAAAAGTGCCAGAGAGCTAATGCTCCCAGGGTTCAGTGGATAAATGCCCCAACTCCCTTGCAATCCAAGGATTAACTCAGAGGTATGTATTCTCTACTGCCATCCAGAGATCTCCAGCAAGATTGATCTCCAGTTGCCCACGGGGGTAACTGGCTTGACAGAATGCACTTTTTAAGGGGGGCTACCTTCCATTTCCTACATGATTTCTCCTACTGTTATTCTTTGAGATCATCTTCCAAATAAACTGTGTTCAAATCATTTTCTTAGGGTCTGCTTCCAGGGGAACTCAAAACAAGATAATATCCTTTGTTTTAATGATAAGGACATCACCAACTCCTGCAGTGCTGCTTCCCTCTGAGGTGATCTCCTTTCCTTATTGCATCCCCTTGATCCTGTTGTCATCCACGACCTCATGTGTGTTTTTCACCTGGACTGTTCTGACAGTGGTTTCCTGCACCCATGATTTCCTCCCATCCCTTCTCCACAGGCAGCGCCAGTAACCTTCCTATTAAGAACAGGGGGGCCAGCCGAGGGGCGCGGTGGTTAAGCACTGGCTTGGGACGCCAGTGGCCCTGGTTTGGTCCCACATATGAGGGCCAGTGACACTGCCCTCAAAAAAAAAAAAAAAAAAAAAAGAACAGCGTTCATCATTGAATACCTTCTATTCTGATATCAGCAGCTTCTCATTGCCCGTAGCAGAAAAATCTCAATATTCAGCCTGACATGCAAAGAACCCTGTGAGCTAGCTCCAGTTTACCTTCAGTCTTGCCCCATTCTCTACTGCTTTCTTCCTAAAGTCTGTGCTCATTTCTCAGTTACCTTCACTCCTGGGCACCAGTCCTCATGCCCCACCATTGCCCAGCATGCTCTCTCTCTCACCTCCAGAAGTCGAACATCCATGAGCCATCCTTCAGGGCTCAGCTCAAATGATGCCTCTGTGAAGCCCTCGCTGTATGTCTCACAGCTTTTGACTCTCCCATAGTGTCGCAAACCTGGTAACTGTTAGTCGGTTTTAAAAACAAATAACATTGAAATCTTCAAGAACTAGAGCTCCTGGGTCCCCTTCATTGGCCTGCCTAGCAGACAAATTGGCTGTGCAATCTTTGGTCGCTTCCTTATCCTCCCTGGATCTTATTTACTATAACTCCACAGTAAGTACTATTGACTAGAGTCAGTGTTTCTCCAAGGAAGGAAGGGGTGCAACTCTTTACTATGCAGACTGCCTTGTGCATTGTGGGTCATTTAGCATCCCTGGCTCATGGCACCCAATGCCAGAGCACCCCTACTCATTGTTACAATGAAAGAGACTCTTAACACATTTTTAATTTTAATTTTTTTTTTTTTTTGAGGGCAGTGTCACTGGCCCTCATATGCGGGATCTGAACCGGGGCAATTGGCGTCTCAAGCCAGCACTTAACCACCGCGCCACTTGGCCGGCCCTCTAACACATTTTTTAAAAAAGATTTTATTGGGGAATTGGGGGAGGGGAACAGTGTTGGGGAATCGGAGAAGGGGAACAGACAAGTTGCTGTCTTTTGGTTCTTCAGTCTAGTTGTGGAGAACGTTGCTTCACTGGCCCATGTTGGTATTGTGATCATTGCGCTCTTCCCGGCTGAGGGAGATCAGTCGCCAGCCATTGGATGGCTGCTCAGGGACTCTCCTGGCAGCTCCTGGCAGCTCATGCTGGCTCCAGGCCACTCATGGTAGCTTCTGGCAGCCCACTGCAGGCCCACTGCAGCCGACGCAGTCACTGGCAACTCAAGATGGCCCAA
The DNA here is from genome assembly GCA_033961575.1 of Aselliscus stoliczkanus. Lineage (NCBI taxonomy): Eukaryota > Metazoa > Chordata > Mammalia > Chiroptera > Hipposideridae > Aselliscus > Aselliscus stoliczkanus. The sequence continues at coordinate 62,399,810 of CM066733.1, read as the reverse complement.
CTCCAGGTTCGAGCTGTTGTTCACTATCTTGGCTGTAGAGGGCGCAGTGTCACTGGTCCATGTGGGATCCAAACTGGTGGCCCTGCTGTTCAGAACTCGCACTCCCCAGCCAACTCTTAACCAGCAAGCCACTGGGCTGGCCCTCTAACACATTTTAAAAATACGTTATGAGCATCTCCACCAGGCTGGGCGATTCCTTAGGCTCTTCTAACTTGGAGACTCATGGAATCATCGGACTGGTGTGTGGGGACTCTGGTGGCCCAGAACCATGTACAGGCCTGGCCAGTGAGGCCATGGGTGAAAAGCTGGAACCAAACTGGAGACAAAGCCCCGCCTGTGTCCTAGCACCTGAGGATACAACTAGTGTCCAGTGTCCCAGCCTTCAAAGGGGCACAAACTCCCAGTTGGCTCTGGCTGTCCTCCCAGTCTGCGGGGTGTCAGTCTGTCTTATGGACAGGAGTCCAGATAGCAGGTGATGTTCCCGGTGAGGAGTAGGCCACTCCTAGCAGGATTTAATGGATGAGGGCCAGCTGGGGCTGGCAGGGCAAGGACTGGGGCTTGGCCAGCACCATGGGCTATCAGTGAAGCTAAAATAATAAGTAAAAAAGGTCAGTTTTCTTATGCAGACCATTGTAGGAGGTTGGGAAGGGTGAATGAGAGACAGCTGTGCCTTGGGGAGCAGGCGAGGGCTCGAGACTGACCACCAAACATATGGGCAGCGGAATGGTTCTGACAGCACTCCAGCTAGGGGAGGCTGCAAACATACCTGGTTGTAGACTGGATGGTGGGGTGGGGCCAGAGAAAGGTGGCTGTGTTACTGAGTAAAGATGGCGGGGGCTGCTGAGACAACTGTAAGCAGCCTTTCCTCACTGGTGGTTTGTGGCTGGGGCCCTGTGGAAACCAGGGTGTTTGTTGCCTAGTGTTGAGAGCTCAGGGTGAGTTTTCAGGAGGTTCTGGGAATTGCTTCATTCATTAATTAATCGAGGCAGCCATTCCGCAGGCATCTCTGGGGCTGGAATGAGACCACCCCAGTCTTGTACATGTTCAGGAAACATGGTTCATCTGGTGTGAGGTGTCAGAGCTTTGGTGACTGATAAAGGAGGAACTTGAAAGGAGAAGAATTTGTCAATATTTATCCAACGGGGTCCAGGGGAGGCTGCTCTGCGTTGAGATGAGACAATCAGCCTCCAGCAAATGATGAAGGCGGGGGAGAGGGCGAGGCAGGAGGAGGGCTAGAAGAGACGGTGCCAGGTACTGTGTCACTTGACCTCATGCACACAACCACCCCATGAGTTAGAGGCTATGGTTTCCCCCATTTTCCAGAGCCCTGTTCTTGAGTTCAGAAGGGCAGTCCTTTGGGCTCACCCAGCTTGAACAGCCCTGCAAATCTCCAAGTGCCCTTGCTGTGATGTCTGCAGTCTTTGGATCTCGGGTGGTGGCTGCCAGAGTGGGAGGCAGCCTCGGTGGCCATTGAGGTCCTTCTGACAGCAACATCTGTCCCCATGGTAATACATCGGTTTGCCGCAAGCCTGGTTATATGGCCAGCTTCCTGGAATCTGCTCACCCTTGGGCAAACTGGTAAAACCAAATTTTTGAACTTTGCACACTAAGAATCAAGTCTTATAATGCCACCACGCACTTAAGAATGTTAGCTAACACATCCTTGGTGCTGTTACGTGCCCAGCACTACTCTCAACAATAGTAACCTATTCAATCCTCACACCTGGGAGGGAGGCACCACTGTTAGCCCCATTTTATAGATGGGGAAATAGAGGTATGGAGAGGCTGAGTCACTTGCCGATAGTCTCACAGCTGGTAGCTGGCAAATCAGGATTCAAATCCGGGCATGCCAGCCCCCGAAGCCTGGTGAGGGGCTGCCTGAAGCCGATTGTCCATCTGTCCTGAGTTAAGGACATCTTGATTTGGGTCCCCAAAAACTTCAGTCAATTTCTGGCCATACCACCATTTGCTCTGTGACCTGACACACATCGCTTGCTCTCTCTCTGAATCCCCACTTTTCTCCCTGGTTGAACGAAAGGGCTGAACCACATGATTCCGAGCTTCATTCCAACTCTGACATTTCAGGAGACTTCATCAGGCTAAAATAAGCAGCAGGAGGCACGCTGCGGTTGGGAAAGGGCAGCCTGGGACGTGCGTGCGTGGATGCTCGGAGGCTCTCCATGGTGAGGGGGTGTTGAGGGCTAATTATGAGTGCCTGAGCTCAGCAGGGGGCCACTTTCTCCCCTTCATGCCCACAGCCGGCTGTGAGTCACTGACAGGTCATCGGCCACAGCTGGGCTGCTGGAGACAGGCAGGCCCCCAGCATCGACAGAAGACAAGTTCAACCTCATCCCAGCCTCAAGGGCCCCAGGGGGCTGCATGCTCTTCCCAGTCCCTGTCTAGATGCTATTGTACACCCTTTGGGAAGGTATTTCATTTCTGTTCCCCTGAGAGGGACACCCCTTTCTATCTCAGCTCGGCCAGTCCTGGCCCCAGTGCTGCTCACCTCACACTCAAGGGGTACCTCCTCTGTGCTAGGGGTGGGATAGAGGCAGGTAAGACACATTCCCTGCTCTCAGGAAGCTCATGGGGGGCGGGGGTTCCAGAGACAGGGCACCTTCCCCCTGCTCACCCCTAGCCTCTGCAGACAAGGTCATTGCCAAGTGAGACCAGGTACCAGGTCCCTCCTTTCCATACTTGATCCTGAGCAGGAAGCTGTCAGAGGGGCACTAGCCTCAGGACAGACTGATGCCAAGGGGTCACCCCTGGGAAAGAGGGTTCTGGAGAGTGACCTCTTTGGGAAACCTGGGAGGTGGGGTCAGGACTGAGCTGTTCCCAAGACCCTTCTCTCCTTGTCCCGCTATAAATGCATCCAATATGACATGTCTGGCATTGTTGGCGTGATTGGAAGTGTGCTTTCCTGTATATGATCAACTTTCTTTTTCTTTCTTTCTCTTTTCCTTCCTTTCTTGCTTCTTTCATTCATTAGTTCCTCCCTTCATTCATTCAAGTAATAGTTCCTTTGAGAAGTGCTCCTCTTGGTTCTGCTTAAATTTATCCTGAGAAGCTCAGTCTTCTGGGGCAGCCCAATCCACATTGTGACCACCTGACTTCTAAAACCTCACTGTTGATTTGAAATCTGACTCCTTAAACTGACCTGCTGGTGGTTCTTCTGCCCCTGAAGAACTAGTTTAATTCTCCTTTATATGGCAGCCCTCGGAGGGGTCAAGGCATACTCAGCTCCTCCCTCCCTCTCTCCCTCCGTCCTTTCCTCCCTTTCTCCCTCTCTCTCTCCCTTTCTCTCTTCCTTCCCTGCCTCTGTAGACATTTATTGAGCTTCTATTATGTGCTAGGCACCAGGAAAACAAGAGACACACGGCCCCTGACCTCTCACAGCACTTACGGTCTAGTTAGGAAGACACTGAGACCAGAACCATCACATAGATAACTGTAAGCTGCCTTTGCTAAGTGTTAACCCAAGACCAAGGCAAGGTGGTGGGCAGAGCATATCAAAGTGAGACATAACCTGAGAGGGGTCAGAAAGGCTTCCTGAGGAAGTGGTGCAACCTTTAGCTGATATGAAGACCACATAGGGCTTAACTAGCTGAGGAGGAGCAGGAAAGTTGCCAGTGAGGGATACGCCACACGAAAAGGCCGTGGCTGGAGTGTGGGACTCCCAGGTGCCTGGGTCTTTCTTTCTTGGGACTAAACATCCATATAATGGGTTTTCTGGACCCCTCCCCACCCTATCACTTTGTCCCCTCATCTGTCTCCATCAGAGATCCCCAGGTTTGAAAGATCCCCAGGTCTGAACCCACTGCTCCTGGAAGGTCTGGCCAGCTCCAAGCCTGGGGGCCACCCCTCTATCTGGCTGGTTGCTGCCCTCCCATTAAGACAGTCCAAGTCTGCACACTCGTTGCCCCCTTGGGGAAAAATCTCCTTTTAGGAATGCTCACCCCTGATTTGTGCCTGAACTGTTGGGTGCCAGAGTCCTTGTGTTGGCCCTGTGACTGTCATCTCCCTGGTATGGCCTGTTCACATTCCAGCTCAACGGGGTCTGTTCTGAGTCTTGATTGTGCAGCTGGCTGTGATGCCCAAGGCTGCACTACCTGTGCAAGGAGTCTGCACATCCTGTCTGTATATCTTCAACAAGGTGCCCAGCAAGCCAGGTCTCAGAGCATACAAAGTCTGACAATTAAGTTCGTGAACTTCTTGCAACGATGGTGGTAACTTTTTTTTTTTTTTTTTAAAGATTTTATTGGGGCATTGGGGAACGGGAACAGTGTTGGGGAATTGGGGAAGGAGAACAGCCAAGTTGTTGAGGGTGCAGCTAGCTCAGCTCCAAGTCCAGTTGCTATCTGGCTGCCCGTCAGCAGCTCGTGGCTGCTCAGCTCAAGGTGCCGTGTTCAATCTTAGTTGCAGGTGGGTAGCCCACCATCCCATGTGGGAGTTTAACCAGCAACCTTGTTGTTAGGAGCACGTGCTCCACCAGCTGAGCCATCCTGCCACCTGTTGGCAGCTCAGTGGCAGCTCAGCTCAGGCGCAGCTCACTGGCCCATGTAGGAATCGAACCAGTGACCCTGTTGCTCAGAGCTCGCACTCTTAACCAACTGAACCACTCAGCTGGCCTCTGACTTTTTTTTTTTAATACCAGAGGCATTACTCATTATAATGAATTTGTACCAACTGGTCAAACAGTTAACCAAGTTTACTATTTGGAAGTGCTGAAAAGGCTGTGTGAAAAAGTTAGACAACCTGAATTTTTCACCAACAGTTCATGGCTCTTGCATCTTGACATGCAACAGCTCTCACAGCACTGTCTGTGAGGGAGTTTTTAGCCAGTAGGCAAATAACTGTATTGGAACACCCTCCCTCCTCACCTGATCTGGCCTCCACTGATGTCTTTCTTTACCTGAAGATAAAGGAAATATTGAAAGGAAGACACTTGGATGACATTCAGAACATCAAGAGTAATACAGCAACAGCTCTGATGGCCATTCCAGAAAAAGAGTTCCAAAATTGCTTTTAAGGTTGGACTAGGTGATAGCGTCGGTGCATAGCTTCCCAAGGGGTGTGCTTTGAAGGTGACCATAGTGATATTCAGCAATGAGGTATGTAGCACTTCCTCTAGGATGAGTTCGCAAACTTAATCCGGCCTTGTATTACGGGGGTGGGGGGAGGAAAGGGCAAGGGGTCTGAGAGCCTGGGAGGCAGCTATAGAAGGGCATCTGCCCTGGGACTCCAGGAAGAGGTGCCTAGAGCCTGAGGCCTGAGCTACGCAGAGCGAGGAGTGCAGCCAGCTGCAGATGTGTTTGTGCATGTGTGGTGTGCATGTCTGTCTCAGTGTGTGGAGTGTGTGAACCTGTGTAAATGGTCCCACCAGGTCTTGCTGTTGGCTGGTGTCTACTTTTTGCCTGGAATTACCCCGTCAATCTGGGGTGGCCAGGTCACCAGAGCCTGGAGGGGGCCCTGTCTGACCTGCCTTGCCTAATAGGCACACCAGGTGGCCCCATCTTCAGTCCTGCCTTTCTACCTGCCTGGAGGGTCCTCACGCATCACCCAACCCCTTCAGAGAGCAGACCAGGCAGCTGGGCAGTCCTTGACTTCTGCCCACAGGTCTCCCTGCTGCTGGTGCCACCCCCTTTGGCTCCCCTTCTCTCCTCATCACTTCCCCTGGCACCCCCTCCTCATCCTTTCAGACTCAGCATAGACATGGACTCCTCCAGAAGCCTCCTTGATGTCTCCTCTATGTTCTCACAGACCATAGGATCTAAGAGGGCAGGCAGCGCCCATGTGGGATTTAGTGCAGTGTTTCCAGAGGCTAAAACTCAACTTATCAAATGAATGAAACAAAAACGTCTGTGGGCTTCCTATAGTTCCTATCTGTAGGGGGAAAATAATACTATCTGACACACAGGGTTCCGAAGAGGGCAGTGGGAGGGGACGGACGGGAATTTCCTATCGCTGAGCTAGACATACAGCAGATGCTCTAGAAAGAGCTCTCATTTCCCTGCCTTTTAATGTTTATGGATATGTATTTTCTGTTTAAAAATACTATACATTTTTGGAGTCCTTTTGGCCCCACAGCATGACTGGCTTCTGGTAGCTCAGGTCTCCATTCAAATATCATTTCCTCAGAGAGACATTCTTTGACCACCCCATCTAAAATAGCCCCACCATTCCAATAGTTGTCTGATCACGACCTGCACTTTATTATTATTATTATTATTATTATTTTTTTTTTTTTGAGGGCAGTGTCACTGGCCCTCATATGTGGGACCCAAACTGGGGCCACTGGCTTCCTAAGCCAGCGCTTACAGCCTTGGCCCTGGAAACTGCTGGATAGCGTGCCAGGCACGGCTCTGGACACAGGCCCCAGGAATGGAAGAGTCAGCCGAGCGAGGTCTTTGCCCTCATAGTGCTCACATTCTACAGAGGGAAAGACAGACAGATGATCAACAAGTTAAAAAACAAAAATAGGGCCGGCCGAGTGGTGCTTTGGACTCAGGCCCCTGCCCAGTCTCAGCAGGGTTGCCTAGTGTTGAATGGACTCCTATAAGCTCAAGACGCCACACTGTTACCCCTCAGTCCGGCTCCCTAGACCCGGGCAGCTCACAATCACTACCTCATCCTCAAAGCTGTCAGCACCCCCAGTCCTAGAGTTCCGAACCCTGGCAGGGCCCCACAATATTTACACCAGGAAGGATTTCAGGGCTTAGAGTTTTGTGAAGTATGCTCTCTGCAGAGTGCCCTGAAGCTGATTGGTGTGCATGTGTGTGCGTGCATCCTGGACCAAACACTGGGGCTCTGGGCACCCATTTGTATTTTGACCATAGAACCCCAAGCTTTTTTTGTGTTACCAGTGGAGGCTCTACATAAGTTGCTATTTTAAACAAAACAAGCCATTATTTTTTTAAAAAGTTTTAAAAACCATGAAAAGTAGACAAAACTCATTTTATACACAGAGAAACTGAGGCTCAGAAGAGCAAAGAGCGTTTCAAAGTCACAATGGGGTCAGTAGCAGAGCTGGTACCGTATTAGGCTGTCTGGCTCACAGGCTGATGTTTTTTGCCAAGACCAGGCTGAAATGTCTCTCTCAGGAGATGGCAGGTGGGAGCAGTACTAGGAAGGCCCAGTCCAAGAGAAGCGGGTTAAGGTTACAGTCACCCCTCCCTTGGTTCCCCTGTGAAGTGCCTGAGAGGATAGTTGCATGGGAAAGGTCACTCAGTTCCTAACTAGAGGTTTAAGGTTTTGGAGTGGGAAGGGGCAGGATGAGGGAGGAGGAGTGGGGGGACAGGGATTCACCGCCTGGGTCACTCATAGCCCTTCCCCCTTAAAGCACCAAATGCCCTCCTGCCAGTAGCAGACTGCTTGTGCAGTCTACTGTGGTCACTTGGACAGTTCTCCCCAAGAGCAAGAAGGGCTCCACAGGCATTCTCCACCACAGCCCCTGTCCCTCTGGAAGCAGCCCCTCCACCCCCAAACACCCACTTCCAAGTAGAGGCAACTGGTGTCCAGGTATGGATGAGGTTGGGTGACACTGAGGTGATAACTTCTGAGGTGGGAAGGCTGTGGAAAAGGGGTAATATCTTCCTCTCAGGGGTCCTGTGGGCACCCTCCTATTGGAAACAGCAGAAGTGGCACAGCAGGTGGCTCTGTGGCACTCACTGTGTTCTCCCCCAGCGTCTACCTGGGCACCTGGGAAAATGCTATTGAATGAATTGATATGTCCATCCTCTGCCAAACCCTCCACAATCACCAGCCTCCCTCCTCCCCACATCTCTGTCCTTTAGGGACTACAAGGACTGAGTTATTCTTAGTAGCTTTCATTCATCAAAGTGTGACAAATGGTGTCCTCGGAGGAATGCCTGGGTGCCAAGGAGAGCCAGAGGAGTGGGGTGGGGTGCAAAGGCCCCATCTGAGGGAAGAATCCAGTGCCTTCCGGGAGCCCCAGTCTGAGGGGAGACACAGCCCTGCCCTCAGGGACCCCCAGTCTGAGGGGAGACACAGCCCTGCCCTCAGGGACCCCCAGTCTGAGGGGAGACACAGCCCTGCCCTCAGGGAGCCCAGTCTGAGGGGAGACACAGCCCTGCCCTCAGGGAGCCCCAGTCTGAGGGGAGACGAGGCCTGCCCTTAGGGAGCCCCAGGCTGAGGGGAGACACAGCCCTGCCCTCAGGGAGCCCCAGTCTGAAGGGAGACACAGCCCTGCCCTCAGGGAGCCCCAGTCTGAGGGGAGACACAGCCTTGCCCTCAGGGAGCCCCAGTCTGAGGGGAGACACAGCCCTGCCCTCAGAGAGCCCCAGTCTGAGGATAGACACAGCCCTGCCCTCAGGGAGCCCCCGTCTGAAGGGAGACACAGCCCTGTCCTCAGGGAGCCCCAGTCTGAGGGGAGACACAGCCCTGCCCTCAGGGAGCCCCAGTCTGAGGGGGGAGACACAGCCCTGCCCTCAGGGAGCCTCAGTCTGAGGGGAGACACAGCCCTGCCCTCAGGGAGCCCCACTCTGAGGGGAGACACAGCCCTGCCCTCAGGGAGCCCCACTCTGAGGGGAGACACAGCCCTATCCTCAGGGAGCCCCAGTCTGAGGGGAGACACAGCCCTGTCCTGAGGGAGACCCAGACTGAAGGGGGAAGACACAGACCTGCCCTCAGGGAGCCCAGTCTGAGGGAGACACAGCCCTGCCCTCAGGAAACCCCAGTCTGATGGGAGACACAGTCCTGTCTTCAGGGAGCCCCAGTCTGAGGGGGAGACCCAGTCCTGCCCCCAGGGAGCCCCAGTCTGAGGGGAGACACAGCCCTGCCCTCAGAGCTCCCTGTTATGGAGGATACTACCTCCACACCCCCACTTGCCCTGCCTTCAGTGAGATCTCAGTCTGAAGGGAGAATTCTAATATCCTGCCCTCAGGGAACCTCTGGTCTCATGGCAGAAAACTAGCTGTCATCCCTGCTGGAGAAGATATGGTGCATAACCAAGGGACAGATTGAAACTCAAGATGAAAAAAAGGGGGTACCAGAGGGGTATCCAGAAGCAAATGCAGCCACCACTGCCACCACTTTTGGGGAGCCTAAAGAGGGGCTCCTAGGAATACTCACCTCTGCAATGCTTACGGCGAAACATGCAAAGGTTCCAAAGGGGTGGCAGTGGTGCAGTCTAAGGTCCTAGTAGCTGAGGCTAAGCAGGCTGTTCTGAATCAGAGGTCTCCAACCAAAATGCCTTTGGGGACTACTCTGGCCTCACTGACCTTCCCAACGGGTAGGGCAAGCAGAGAACCAGCACTGCCTGTAGGCTCTCACATCCAATATAAAAACCACATGCTCACTGCAGGCCAAACCTCACTAAAGATTAAACTTGGCCAAGGCCACGAATTTGCAACCTCCTCAACATCAGTAAAGAATTCCTGAGAGAGGAGAGGTTTGAGCCTGGTTTGGATAAAGAAGCTGACAGCCAAGTTCCCTTAGACCTGGCCACCCAGCTTGGCTTCTGTGTCTTCAGGGCCTCCTCCCACCCTTCTTGGTTGGGATGGGAGATTTGAGCCATTCTTCACCTGCTCCCTTGTGGTGGCTAGGTCACAGCTGGTGGGCTACCCAGAGCTTCAGGTCTGTGATGGGGGTGTGGGTGGGGGAGCATCACCTTCCCTTTCTTTGCAGGAAGGTAATTCCCTGTGGGGCCATCATAAAGCCACCATTAAATGAAGTTATGGTTGACGGGCCTTGCCTTACTTTTCTGTGCCTCATATGCAAAATGGGGATATTGTTGCCCTGGTGTCCTACACCCTATTCCCCACACAGTTAACTTTCTAGTGGGCCTCAGTGTTCCTGTCAACAAAATGGGTCCCTGCCCCTTCCTACTTACCCAGATCCTTCCAGCAGAGATCTTGGGGGAACTGTGTAGGCTTATGGGAGGGGAAGGGCAGGCTTCCATACCTTCAGATCCTGGGGCTTGACTCCCCAAGTTCAGCATCTCCCCTCCACCCACCCTAGGTGGAGTCTCAGCTCTCTCTCAGGACCACAGGGCAATTCAAGAGAGGGGCTGGAGGCAGCGGCGGGCGAAGCTGATGCGAGCGCCTCAGGGGCCCGAGGGGGGTTCCCCGGACCCGGCAGGAGCGACCTAATTACGGCGCGTTGGCCCAGAGCCGCGGAGCGCTGCGGAGCGCGGCAATGAGAGCGGCGGTGGGTAATTACAGCGCATTAGCCGTGCCCCTGCAATACTGTAATTTTTCCACGCGCTCCGGGTGTGTTTCGTAGGTGAAGCGATACGGGTTCGCCTCTGAGTCAGACTCTTGGAAGCCCTGGTGGGGAATCAGGGGGCGACAGAGGCTGCCACAAGTAGGCACCGGCGTCTTCCGCTGGCGCGGAGGGTCACCTGTCCCCGGACTCCCCGCAACGCACCTGACTCCCGCCCACAGAGGAGGGTGGGGTCTGGGCGTGGTCACGACTGGGCGTGACCACGAGAGGCCGTGGCCCGTTTCTCCTCCCGCCTCCAGGGGGAGCTCCCGGGCCCAGCGGATCTTCCACGGCCCTCGAGTCTGGTCCCCTACGCTCAGCCATGTGGCCTGCTTTCTGCGCGCAGGTGGCCTGAAATAGAGAGATTCAGACGCAATGCGCGAGGCAGAGACACGCTCCCCCCAACCCCGAATTTCGTCAGAGACGGGCAACAGACCCGGGACAGCGATAAGAAAAAGAAGTCAGAGACATCATGAGAGAGTGGGACGCTTGTTCTAATCTAGCCCTGAAATCAATTCTGGGGAAACAGGGAGGAGCCAGCCGGGGCTGAGGCTGGGAGGGGAGTTTATTTATTAGCCAGATTAGCCAGCATTAATTGAGAAGCAGTGGTGGCCGGCGGCGGCCGGGACATAGCTGGCATAGCTGGCATAGCGGCGGGGCCTCCCGCGGCGCGGGGCTCTAGCTGCTTCAAAGGGGCTTAAAGAGGCCCTTGGTGGCACTGCCACGGCCCCGCGGGGGGAGGGCGTGGGCGCGGGGCGGAGGGGGAGAAGGCGGCCATTGTGCACGGAGGGATTAGGGATCTGGCCTGGAAGGAATTTTAAACTGCTTCTAGCCGGCGCGCCAGGACTGCCCTCCCACCCGCCACTGCACTCCTGAGCACCGGCACGAACATGCTGAGATATTTGCCTGCATTTCTGTGTCTTGAGGGGGTCCTTCCTCCTTCCTCAGACTGGAGAGACTTCTAGGGTTGTCAGATTTGTCAAATAAATACAAGACGTCGAGGTAGCTTTGAATTTCAAATAAACAATGAATACGCTTTTAGCATGCCCCATATGTTGTATGGAATATACCTACACTAAAATATTATTAATTGTTTACCTGGAATTCAAATTTAACTGGACACCTTGTTGTTGTTGTTTTTCCCTAGCATCCCTACAGTCACCGAAATATCGATTCCATGTCAGCAACAGATTGGGGGCTCCTGAAAAATTCCACTGGGCTGTGTCTCTACCTTCAGACTAAGTTTCCCGAAGCTGGATGCTGTCTCACCTTTCAGAACGGAGCTCTGATGGCAGTATATATTATATCTCCTCCATCAGACTAGGAGCTTCTTGAGGACAGGCTCTGAATTTCAGATTAGAGCTTGGAGGTCAATGTCTGGGTCTTCTTCATCTCCCTGGGGGTTCCCTGGCAGGATCAATGTGCTTCTAGAAGGCAAGGTGTTTCCTTTCCTCCCCCAAGCAGCTGGAGGCCCTTCCCCCATTGTGCATCTTCCTGCCCAGAGGGACCGCTAGGGACCCAGAGGACTGACCTATATAGTTGGATGGGTCTTATTTTTCAGGGCTCAGGGCTGTAGGTTCTCTGGGGTTGATAACACCTCGGTACTTGGGGGTTGGGTTCCCACGTGGCTCCTGACCTGCTCCCCCTGGCCCTTTGTCTGACAGTGGAGGCCAGGCCTGCCTGGGCCAGAAGCTGTGGCCAGCATGTAGGAGACACCCTAAATCTGGCTACCCTCAGTTTCTGCCAGGAAAGGACCGTGTAGCCCTTGAAGCAGAATGGCCCCGATCATCCCTCCTTACCCCATAACCATGGCAGCCAAGCCCCCGACATCCATCAGTCTCACTAAACCCCACTGCCCAGCCTTTGCTCGGGTTGTTCTCTCGGCCTGAAGCACCCTCTCTTCCTGTCCTCAAAGGGTGCTGGAATGGTCACCACTCCTGGATGCTCTAACATGCAGCAGGGTAGGTATGGCCAGGTAGGCTGTTTGTGCCAGGAGGTTTTCTGGTGAGAAAAGCCCTGCATCTACTCCCGCCTTACTCACCACCCTGGCCACAGAGGCCAAATATGGGGGGAAGATGGGGGGAGTGTAGGTGGTGGGGAAGCAAAGAAGCCTGTGCCGCTATCTCCTCCCCCTTCGCCCTCTGTAGCCTCTTCCCAAACCCCCTCATCCCCTCAGGGCCTCTGACTCTTTGCTTGAAGCCGAGGGAGGCCCAGGAGGAGCCCTTTCCCACGGTCACAGCCTCAACATCCCCCCACCCCTTGCTCCTTTGGCCACAGCCCCCTCAGCCTCTGCAGAGTGCAGGCCTGGCTCAACCCATCTTTGCAGGGCCCCCTCCTTGGGCCAGGGTGCCTGCTTCCGGGAGCCAGTGGCATCATCACCCCACTCCTCAGGCCACCCAGTCATCAGGTCAGCAATTAGCTACTTCCTCTCTGCTGCATGAGGCCACTGAACGTCATAGCCCCTCCCCCGCCAGCTTCTGGCAAGAGCGTTGTGGGGAGGAAGGGAGGTGCTCCCTACACTTTGTAGTCAGTGCCAAGTCCTGGTGCTCCCCCTCAGCGCAGACTACTGAGTTCTGGGTTAATGAGCCTCCCATCTAGGAAGCTAGGTGCCCTTGAGGGCAGGAGAAGCCTTCCCCGCCCTGCTCCATGTCATTCCATCCCATTGGGTAAGGACACTCCTGCTGTCTGGGTGAGGCGATTCCCAGCTCTTGGGCACCAGCAGCCAAAGCAGGCGGGGCTTGAGACTCAGGTGTCTCTGTCACCAGTCATGGGCAGTTTGTTTTCACCCAGCTCTTACCTGGGGCCTGGGAATATGTGAAATGAGGATGGTGGCAGTTATCTGGTAAGGAGGGAGAAATGGGAGGCCACTTCACAGATATTCAAACAAGCAGGTTCTTCACAAACACCCACAGGGCTCACACGCCTTACAGATACAACTTATGCAAGGTATGCCCTCACGTGGCCCTGGTGAGCAAACCCACACAGAGGTACACCCACATGCCCAGTTACCCCTCCTGCAAACATGTGCACACAAACTCACTGAGGGAGACAATAAGCTTGCTGCTACGCCAAGAACAAAACCTAGGAAACCACAGAGGAGCCTGGGAGGGTGGTACCAGAGAAGAGACCATCCCAAACCTGCCCACCCGCCCAGTGGGCCAGCAGAAGCCTGCATTACGAGGGTGTGTACGTGGTGGGCTGCAGTGGGAGCAGCCATGGACTGAGTCTGGAGGAGGGGGAAGGGTGCAGATTTCCAGAGAGAATAAAAACTTTCCAACAAATATAAACAAATGTGTGTGTCTTAGGCAGATCACTTAACTCCTTAGGGCCTCAGGGATAGCTTCTGTCAAATGGGGGTGATGAGAACACCACTTAAACTTGGCTTTCAAGTTTAAATGAAATAACCAGCTCAGCACAGACCCTGATGCTGGGTGGTGGTTTTGCCTAAACGAGCTGTCCTGGGGAAATAAACAGGTAGCCCTCATCCTAGGCCTTACCTGGCCCTCTGAGCAGCCCTGCCTTTCTCCTTTTCCTGGGATCCAGCCCCAGCCCAGCTGTGGCAGGAGATTGGGTGCTACTTGGGATTAGCCTGGAAGTGGAGCCTGGGAGGGGCTGGCTACCTGCCCCATCTCTATCTGGCTGACAACAGGTAGCTGAGTGCTGGCTTCCAGCCCCTGAGAGCATGAGTCAGCCAGCGTCTCCCCATCCAGGCAAATGGGGTGCAGGGGATGGGAGCTTGGGTGGAGGGGCCTTCTAGGAACATTCCTAGAGAGGACCTGGGCACGGGTGCTGCTGCTGGGAAGCCACCGTCTCAGCCTATCAGCCTGTGCTCTCAGTTCAACACATACTGTTGTCCTTGCATCTTACGGCTGGCCTTCCAGATTCACGAAGAAAGGCCCAGGGTGCCCGCCCTGATGGCCCCAAGTACCTCTTCAACCACATTAGGGAGCCCGGCCTGCTCCTTGCTGCCTTGTGATCTTTCATCCTTCTCAGCCCGTCCAGCAGGGTGTCTGAGCCCTGGACACAGGGGCACATGTATACACACTTATATACACGTGCCCGTGGCCACACAAGGACAACCAGACACCAAGGCAGACATGTCCTTACAAGTACACACACACATACTCAGTTCATGCTCACATAGACACTCATGTACAGTCACAATGTCACACGCAGGGCCGGCCGAGTGGCTCAGTTGGTTAAGAGCTCGCTCAAGAGTGCAAGCTGAGCTCTGAGCAACAGCAGTTCAATGCCCAGCCCGAGCTGAGCTACCGCTGAGCTGCCAACAGGTGGCAAGATGGCTCAGTTAAAAAAAAAAAAAAGTAGACATTGGATCTCCTAGATTCAGTCTCCAAAAACAATGTCACACACATACGTGCTCATGTATACCTATACACAAACATACAGAGTCCTAATCACTGTTGTTGTTGCATTGTGTCCCCTCCCCCCGAAAGATATGTTAAAGTCCTAACCCCCAGGACCTGGGAATGTGACCTAAGTTGGAAATAGGGTCTTTGTAGATGTGATCAAGTTAAAATGGGATCTTACTGGATAAGTAAGGGTGGGTCCTAAATCCAATGACTGGTGTCCTTTAGGGAGAGAGGGATTTGTAGACACAGCTACATAGCGGTACAGCGATACACAGAGAAGGCCATGTGACAATGGAGGCAGAGATTGGAGTGATGGAGTCACAAGTCAAGGAACACCAAAGATTGCCGGTGTTGACAAAAAACATCCAGCCTAAGAGAAAACTTATAAGAGTTTATTTGAGCCAAACTGATGACAATTGCGGGAAGCAAAATCTCAATGCATTGAGAAAAACGCTCCGTGAAATGGTGGTTTGAAACTTATTTTATACATAAAATCAAAGGAGGAAGGTTACATGAAATCCATTGGTGGTAGATTAAGAGGGTGGGAGAAAGCAAAGCAAGGAAATCTCTGGGATTGGATAAAAGTAAACTGGAGAGATAGGTACTTCTTTTACATAGGTGGGTGCAGGATGGTTAACACCTTGCCTTTTTTTTTTTTTTAAAGATTTTATTGGGGAATTGGGGGAGGAAAATAGTGTTGGGGAATTGGGGGAGGGGAACAGCCAAGTTGTTCTTCAATCTTAGTTGTGGTGGGTGAAGCTAGCTCAGCTCCAAGTCCATTCTTGCTGCTCAGTTCAAGGTGCTGTGTTCAATTAGTTGCGAGTGGGCATAGCCACCATCCCACGCAGAAGTCAAACCAGCAGCCTCGTTGTTAAGAGCACACGCTCTATCCACTGAGCCATCCAGGCGGCAGCTCAGCTCAAGATACCAAGTTCAGTCTTTAGTTGCGGGTGGGTATAGCCCACCATCTTGAATAGGCAACCTTGTTGTTAGGAGCACATGCTCTCACCAGCTGAGCCATCCTGCCACCTGTTGGCAGCTCAGCAGTAGCTCATCTTGGGTGCAGCTCACTGGCCCGTGTGGGAATTGAACCGGTGTCCCTGTTGCTCAGAGCTTGCACTCTTGAGCAAGCTCTTTTTTTTTTTTTTTTTTTTTTTTTTTTTTTTGGTGGGACCTGAATTGGGGCCGCTGGCTTCCCAAGCCAGCACTTAACCACCGCACCACTCAGCTGGCCCAACAGTTTGGTTTTTACAGCACCGAGAGAGATGGTAATCAGGAGACAAGCATAATAATGAGGAATTTTGCAGTTTCCAGGTCTGGTCTGGCAAAAGGATTACAGACATTCCAAAGATATTATCTTAGGTGTAAAAAGACAACAGATAGGCCCACTGAAAAGGCACAGATTAACTTTATGAAGGAAGCTAAAGATGTGACTTCCTGTCATGGCCCACTTAGTTATGAAATTTTTTTATGCTCACGCCATCTCATGGGGTTGTTTTCAGTCTCCTGAGCTTGTCAGGTTAATATGTGGCCCCTTTTCCATCCACACCGGCAACCACCAGAAGCTAGGAGAGAGGCATGGGACAGAGTCCCTAGAGCCTCCAGAAGGAACTAACTAACTCTGCTGACACCTTGATTTTGGATTCTGGCCTTCTTAACTGTGAGAGAATATATTTCTGTTGTTCTAAGCCACTAAGTCTGTGGTGATTTGTTATGGTAGACACAGGAAATGAATACATTCATTTCCTCTCTCTCTCTCTCTCTCTCTCTCTCTCTCTCTCTCTCTCACACACACACACACACACACACACACACACTCTGCTGGCTCTAGGCTCATTTCCTCTCTCTCTCTCTCTCTCTCTCTCTCTCTCTCTCTCTCTCACACACACACACACACACACACACACACACACACACACACACACACTCTGCTGGCTCTAGGCTCAGTAATGAAGTTGGGGGGGGTTCCTCTTGGAGGCTGCTCTATCTCTGCCCTCCTTTCCCTGTGATTGGTGGAGTGGGCCCGGAAAGCTCATGGCCCAGGGGAGGAGTTCAATAATCTTTAATTCCTCCTTTCCTCCCTGGGGTTCTTAATGAGGCATCCCCATCAAAATCAGCTCTCGAGAATGGGTTGCCATGTTTATGTGCACCAAAAAACACGTCTAAGAATGCTATAGCTCCTTTAATCATATTAATTAAAAACTGGAAACAACCCAAATGCCCATCAACAGCAGAATAGATAAATAAATTGTGGCTTAGACACTCAACAGGAGGCTCCTCAGCCATGGAAAAGGAAGAGGTGCAGGGACAGCATGGATGACCCTCGGAGACTTGATGTTGAACAAACTGGACCAGACACAGAGAGTGCAAGCTCTAGATGTTCATCTGTATGAGGGTCCAGAACAGGGAAAGCCAACCTGTGGTGACACTAGTCAGGATGCTGGTTACCTGTAGGGGATGGGATTGACTGGAAGAGGCTTGAGGGAGCCTTCTGGGGTGCTGGAATACTCTGTGCTTGATGTGGGTAATGATGACATGGGCATATACATACGCACAAATTCACCAAGCTGTGCCCCTAATATTTGGGGAAAATGATACACAAATCTTACACCTCAATAAAAAGTATATTTAAAAAAACCCAAAAAACTGAGTTCCCAGGAAGCCAATGACCAGAAGCCACTGCATAGCATCTTCCTTGTGCCTGTGCTGCACTCGTGTCCTCAGGCCGCACGTCTGGCTGACTTTCCAGGATATTTATTTACTGTAAACATTGAGCCTCCTGTTGCCTTTGGAGACCTTGGGGTATCAAGGCAGCCAGATCCTCAGAGATGACCCATCTCTGGGTGGAAATGTGGTAGGGGGAGCACAAGATCATACTGCAATCTACTTCCCCAAGTAAAGACCAAATATAATGATTTCCTCTACGAAAAGCCCATGTTGAGGAAGGATAGCTACGTTTTATTCAGGTTTGCTATCTAATCTGGCATGCACTAAGCACCTTTGAGGGACATGGCAGTGTTGCCATTTCACAGACAAGAAAACTGAAGCTCTGAAATGTTGAGTAAATCCTTAAGATTACACAGGAAGCTCAACAGAGGGGATTTGGCACAATCATTTCATTAGACTGGGCTCCCTGAGGGCAGGGCTGTGTGTCCCCCTTAGTATTGGCTCAGGAGAGGTTTGTCTTGAACTTGACTTTGATAGCACACACACTGCTTTCTTGGCATGGCTGGGTAGGGGCTGTTGAGCTGCCAGTCTTATTCCTCCTCACCCTGGCTCCCACCCTTACATCTATCTATGGTTTGGGATATGGATATGGGGGATGAGGAAGGGAGGTAAGGAAGGGTGTGGATCAGAGGGACCCAAACCTTTGGTAACTGTGCTGGGATCAGTGCTGGAAGCCCCCATCCCTTTCCTCCCTGCCTGGCCTGGGCCCTTGGGTGTCAGAACTACCCAGCTGAGCCATGCCAGAAGGGCCCCCAGCACCTCCCAGGACCAGGTGCTTCTCACTCTGCCCACGCCTCAGCATCAGGAGCTGGGTCATATGATGGGGTTGAGGTGGCAAGTGTAATAGGAGCTGCAGCCTCCTCAGCCTGCCCTGTGACTATATTAAGTTCTGTGCCTGGTCTCCCCTCTCCCCCCCACCCCCCGCACCCCACCCCCAGGATTTTCCCTCCTCCCCCAAGGGATCCTGCACTGCAGATTAAGGAGTCGTTACTCTCCCCCATCCCACTGTCCTAGGAAAAGGGGGCAGAAGCCTAATGAGGTCAGCGGGTGGGGGAGCCAAGGAAGTAAATTTAGGCTTTGGGTGCTAATGAGCTGCAGAGGGAAATGCCTGGGAGGCAGGTCACCTGCTCCTGAGGTCTGAGCACCCTTCACACTCAGTTGTCCCCCCACCGATACCCACACATATCACCAGGGCTCACAAGGGCACACGCAGAACCTGTTCACCAGCAGCTGAAACAAGGTTTACACTGTTTCAGTGCAACCACATGTAACCATGCATGCATGTACCCCTAGGACCCCACTATCAGTCTTATAACCCTTATAGGCAGTCAGGTCTGTACACCTAACCATGCATGCAGACACTCATGCATGCTTGCAGCTCCAAGCGCGCGCGCACACACACACACACACACACCACCCATCCCTTTTCACCATTTCTCCTCAGCCCCCAGAGTCTGTGGTTGAAGCAAAGGGGGGATATAGCCTCGGGGCTACAGGGCATTTGCACCCCTTGCCTAGATCTAAGGGCTCAGTCTTGGTCTCCGCGCCCCCTCACATCGGGATTCACTACCCTTGGGGTTAGCGGCCAGAAGCCCCAGGAAGCCGTGCTTTTTCCCCAGGGCCAGGGCACGGGGCTGGATAGAGTTTATTAATAAACTCACTCCTGACTGGAAAGCCTTATGCAGAAGCCCCAACCTCAAGCCAATCAGAGCAGAACTTTCCAGGAATGCCACCCCAAAGCAAGTCTGCCTCTGACTCCAGGATTATTTCTCACCCCTGACTTCATCCCCTTGGTGTGTGGGGCTCCTGCCAGGTTCCACTGGCTCTGCCCAGCAGGCCCGCTGTCACCTGGCGGCTGACATCTGCCTTGGCTGCCACCCAGAGAAGGTCACAGTCAGCCAGTGGTGGGGCCGGGATTAGAACTGCTTCCTCTGTCATCCACTCTTGCTACTCCCTGCTCTCCCAAACTGAGGACGGCTGAGCCTGCTTTGTTGGGAGTGCAGAATGGCCTCACCACTCACCCATGGCACCCTGATGCCGCCCTGACACCCCATTCTGAGTGGGGAGGAGCCCTGAAAGGCAGAGGGCCTGGGCCAGTTTACTGGCCTTGTGACCTTGGGCAAGCAGAATGGGGCCTGTCTGTGGGGTTCATTGTCATCATTTATAAAATGAGGATAAAAATGCTCACCTGAAGGTAGCTGTGAGGATGAGGAGTGAATGATGGCTGGTATAAACCGGAAAGGGCTGTGCGGGAGTGTCAAGTTGATGGTATTTATGCTTTTGCCTCTATCACTAATAACATTCCCATCTTCATCGCCACCACCATTGTGGACATCGCTACCATCACGTCCCCATCTCCTTCCCACTATCACTTCCTCTATCACAGACATCATTCTATCACGGTCAGCACCGTCACACTGTTCTCTTTGTCAGCATAGCCATCACAACCACCGCCTTATCACCGCTCAGTCATGCCGAGAACATTTATTCAGCACCCACTATTGTTTACGATCATGTGACTAGCCCTTTGGGGATTATTCCTGTGCAGGGTCCCATCCATTGGGAATGGACTATACCCTCTCACTTCCTTTAAGCCCTGACACACAACCCATCTCTGCCTGGAACCCTTCCTCAATCTACCCTGCACGACTCCAATGACTTCTGTACACCATGGCTTAACTTTGCCTGTCCCCTCCCTGGTTGTGTGTGTGTGTGTGTGTGTGTGTGTGTATGCATGTGTTCACACCCACACTGTTTAAACTAGTCTGCAAAGTCAGCATCCACACAGATCTCCTACATGTAGCAGAATGGCCTGGGTCCCCATCCTGGCTCTGACACTTTGTAGCTGTGTGATCTGGGACAAGTTACTTTACTTCTTTGTGCTTCAGTCTTCCCATCTGTAAACTGGATTAATAGTAGAGTTAATACTAGTTTCCCAGAATTGTAGTGAGGATCCCCTGAGATATTGTATATAAAGCACTTAGAATAGAAGCAGGCAGACAGCAAGTGCTCAATAAACACTATTGTTCTGATGTTCTGATGCTGATGATGCTGATGATGATTAGTCTTTCTACCGCCAGGTTTGTTTTTTTTTAAAGATTTTATCGGGGAATCGGGGAAGGGGAACAGACAAGGTGCTGTCCTTTTGTTCTTCAGTCTAGTTGTGAAAGATGTCGCTTCACTGGCCATGTTGATATTGTGATCATTGCACCCTTCTCGGGTGAGGCAGGTTGTTCGCCAGCCATTAGATGGCAATCATGAAAGCTCATGCTGGCTGCTGGCCAGCCCCACTGCAGCTGACACCATCGCCAGTGACTCACGGCAGCCCAGCTCTGGGACATGCTGTTGTTCACCATCTTAGCTGTAGAGGGCACAGTGTCACTGGCCCTCATATGTAGGATCTGAACCTGCCGCCCTGCTGCTCAGAGCTGGTGTCCCAAGCCAACTCTTAACCAATGCACCACTCGGCCAGCCCTACCACCAGTTTTTGATATAAGGCTTTGCATTGTTAGTACAAATACATTAATGGATACACTTGACTTCCCAAAATAAACACCTTGGGAGAAAGGGAAGGGTTAAGCCTTTCTGAGAACTGTGTGGACCCTTGCATGCTCTTGGAAAGTGCATGAACTCTCTGGGTGAGCAGTGGGCAGTGGGTTGGGAAGGAGCTGGAGCCAGGCAGAAATGAGTTTAAATCGACTTCTTCAGCTGAGCAACCCTGGGCAATCGCCACTTAACCACCTCAAGCCTCAGTTTCCTCTGTAATGCGGATTACTACTCAGGGCCACTGTGAGACTCTCATTTCTGTTGATGTTAAATGCAGGTGCCCCAGGTAACTGTGGGTAGGGTTCAGGGCTGGCATACACTTTGGGCCTCAGCTTCCCCACACAGACAATGGACAATCCTGGCAGAGCCTGCTTCCCAGAGCAGATGGAGAAGATGCTGACTGATGGGAAGTAAAAGCCTGGAGAAGTTCCAGGGACGGCATTCACAATGATGGACCCAGCTTGGCCTGACCTGAGAAAAGGCACTGAGGTCTGAGCTGGGCTCCTGGAGCGTGGCGGGGGTGGGGGGCGAAGGGGAGGAGGGCTGAAGGGCCCCTAACCGCGGGCTCGAGGCCACTCTGCATAGACTCCCACGTGCACCACGGCATGCTCCATGGAGAGGGGTGGGGCTGCTGGGACATGGCAGCAGGGGTGGCCTGGGGGGCCTACAGGCTTTTTGGGGTTCCCAGGACATTGACAGCCACACAGCTGCAGCCACCTGAAGATTGCTTCCACTCTCCTACTCTGTGGCGCCCTGGCCGTGAACCTCCAGGGAATAAACAGGGGCAGTGGCCAGCGGACTGGTGTGTACTCCCGCCCCCACAATGTAAACTCCTGGGACATATTTATCTTGTCTGGGCCTGGCCCCAGTCCCCAGGTGACCAGCTTGGAGAGGTCACGCCATGCCCAACGTGACATGTGCAGAGTAACTGGATTCCTCCCTGTGGTGGTGGGGGTAGGGGGATAATGGGGGACAGAGACCAGAGGGAGAGAGTTGCAAAGGGGGGAAGGGAGAACCAGCACTAACCCTGGGCGCTCAGTGGTGCCTGTTCCTAGAACTGCAGGTCAGAATTCTAACATATCCCTGGCCTGGCCAGTGACCCAGGTCACTCTGTGGCCTTCCAGGGCCAGTTGTGGCCCCAGACTCTGGGGTCACGGCTCTACCCAACCCACAGCTGGCCTGAGAATTGACCCACTAGGCCTTTCTTTGGTTTACTTTTTCTCTATCCTCTGCCGAGCACTGTGCCAAGTCTTTTGTGCACATTATCTCTTCTAAGCCCTGCCACCCACCTGGGGCAGGGGCTGCTGCTATCCTCGTGACCCTGGGAAGGGGCAGGGGGGCAAGTAAGCAGCCTGAGGTGATGGAGCCTGGAAGCACTCAGGCTGGGGTTGGAACCTGGATCTGTGACCAGAGCATCTCTGCTCTTAAAAGCCAAGCCCAGCAAGACCACTGACTTTGGGGGCAAAGTGACACCACAGTCACACTACTAGAACTCAGGACTCTTGAGTTCTGGATTAACTTTATTCCTGCTGTACCAGAAACAGAGTGGTAAGGAGACCCAGCCCTGCCCTCAGGGAGTCCCAGTCCGAGGGCGAACCCAGCACTCATCCCAGGGAGACTTCTGAGGGGGAGTCCCATAGCATAGGAAATTACTGACTGGCCACAGCACTGACAGGTGGAGCCAGAGGGCTTCATACAGCTGGAGTCAGTGTGGGAAGGCTTCTTGACGGAGGAGGCTGGCAGCCCGGTTAGGAAGGAGGAGCTGGGCAAGTGGTGGACAGCTCTTGGTGGCCCTAGAGGTGGGAGCTGGATTCCACACTGCCCTGATTAGGAAGCAAGGCTCATCTCTGCTCCCTCCCCCACACAACCTCCAGTCCCTGGGCAGGATTGCCATTCTGGCCCTGTGCAGCCTGTCTGGGAGTGGCAGGAGGAATAACCGTGTGACAAGCATTCATCTGGGAGCTGAGCACATCCCAGGAATGACACCCAGGAGGGAAGGCTATTTTAATCTGGAAAGTTGCCTGCTCCAACTGCCCACCCTAAAATAACCTGGTTCCCAAAGGAACCTGCAACATGTGGGCTGCCTGCAGCCTAATGGAGAGCTCCAGCCCCTGCACCCTGACTGTGGTCAGCCTCTGTCCTCAGACTGGGTCTCCCTGTTCACTGGAGCACCCCCATGCTGGGGCTGTGTCTCCCCGCTCAGACTGGGGGGCTTCTTCAGGGCAGAGGCTATACCTCTCATCAGATTAGAAGCTCTTGGAATGCAAAGGTTGTCTCTCCCCACTCAGAGTGGGACTCCCCAGAATACGTGGGTCATTGAGACCTGCTTCCTCATGGAAAAGGGTGCCAGGCGACCTTTTCCTCCTTTTGGGCTGTATTAGTGGGGACGCCCTTGTGATGGAGAAACAAGATCCTCCTCCCCCTGTGGCCACAAGTGTGTTTGGCTGGTGGGCTCATGTGGGGCCTAGGTCATGTCTGGCAGTGCCAGGCTGCCCTGCTGCTGGCCACATGGCCCCTGACAGGAGGGTTCACATGTCTCAACACCAGCCAGCCAGCCACCTGCTACCTCCTGCCTCCCAAAATAGGAAATCACTGGCCTTCTCTCGTTACCAGCTGCACGCCCCACTGCCCTTGTCCTCGGGATGGGGCTCTCACTCAACCCCAACCAGCTCCTCTGTGGAAGATATGGAAGGGTCAAGCCCAATCCTGACTGTCCTCAGAGCTGAATGATGAATGTAATCAAAAGGGAGGGTTGCTCAGCTCCTGGGCTGGGTACCAATGGGGAGGTGGCCCAATAACTTCAGTGTGCCTTGTAATGAGCCAGTATCCTCTGGTCCTGTAAAGAGGGGCCCTACTATACCCTGCCACCTTCCCTCCTTCCCAGCATCCGACACAAACCCTGGCACAGAGTAGGGGCTGTGGCTGCGGAGTAGACTCCAGTAATATCATTAACTGCTGCTTATTGAAGGCAGAGAAACTGAGGTTAAGAGTTTGAGAAGACAATCCCCTCCACCCATGCATAACTTCCCCTCCATTCATTTCACAGCCATTTTTAACTGAGCACTTACTATGTCTAAGGCACTGGGCCAGTGCTCCCCATTATCATGCTTAATCCTCACAATATCCTATTGAGAGGAATGTAGTGTACCATTTAACTGCAAAGGGAATGAAGCCCAGAGAGGTTAAGTGACTTGTCTAAGGTTACACAGCGAGGAAATGGTAGAGTTGGTATTCAAATCCAGGTTAGTACATTTTTTTTCCCCTTTTATTTTGGTGTTTTATTCTGAAAAAGTTTAAACATTCAGACAAGCAGAGAGAATAGGACAATGAACCTGCAAATACTCATTTTCAAGATAGAACAATGAACGTTTTGCGAGATTTGTTTTGTCGTTTTTTGTGCTGAAATATTTTAATTATAGACATTATGACATGTTACCCCAATCACTTCAGAATGCATCTCTAAAAAATTAAAATCCAGTTTTCTAAACAAACGAGCATGGCATTCTCACACTGAACAAAACGATTTCCTACTATAATTTAATACACAGACCATGTTAATCCTTCGAGTTGAACAGAGTCTTGGTTGTATTCTTGTCATTCTATCACATTGCCGCTGAGGAGTGTGTGGACCGGGTTTTGGGAGGTCTTTGCTAGCCTCTGCCTATTATGTTCCCATGGGGGTCACAATCCCTTCCTTCTCTTTTTCCCATTGCCAGGGGCAAGATATCTAGACAGGAGAGTAACAGGACCTGAGGGGTTTTGGGGGGTGGCAGAAGCTGTGGGGGAAACTTAGGGGAGCCCCTTGTCTCCTGGGGTGGGGATGGAGGAACATGGCTATCCTGGAGGGTCAGGAAGGGGCCCTGGGCTGGCAGGAGGGGATCTTAGCAGGGGCTCTGATGCAGGGGGCCCTCCTTGGAAGCCCCTCCCCCACAAGGTCCCCTCTCCACGCTGGGCCTGCAGACCAAACAGCCCACTGGCCTGCTTCAGCCAAAACAAGGGCCCGAGGAAGGTCAGCTTATCGGGCCTCCTCCTCCTCTCCCTC
Organism: Aselliscus stoliczkanus; assembly: GCA_033961575.1. Taxonomy (NCBI): domain Eukaryota; kingdom Metazoa; phylum Chordata; class Mammalia; order Chiroptera; family Hipposideridae; genus Aselliscus; species Aselliscus stoliczkanus. Next base: position 62,374,904 of record CM066733.1, on the reverse strand, counting down.
ACCTCATGGGCCTACCTTTCCCTTTTACCACTATCAATTTCTGGGGTGAGGGAAGGAGATGACAGGACAGGGTAAGGTCTCTCCCAAGTGGAGAACAATGCTTTTTTTTTTTTGAGGGCAGTGTCACTGGTCCTCATATGTGGGATCTGAACCTGGACCGCTGGCGTCCCAAGCCAGCTCTTAACCACCGAGCCACTCAGCCGGCCCGAGAACAATGGTTTTTAACAGGATTCTGGGAGAGCCTGCGGCCCCACAAGTGACAATGAAGAGGTCTGCCTGCCGGGTCATCTCTAAGTTCCCTTCCAGCTCTATGCCTGTCCGGTCCTTAGTCTTTGGTGTGGGCGGGAAGGACCCTGACCTAAGGCAGGAGATGGTCCTGGTGACCTCTTGACCTTCACTCCCTGGATGGGATTGAGGTGTTCAAGGCCAAGCCAGACCAATCCTGAAGGGATAGGGGCTGTGTCTCCCTACTCAGACTAGGGGCTCCCAGAGGATGGCTCTCCCCGAGGACAAGGCTGTCTCCCCCTCAGACTGGGGATCCCTGAGGATGGGTCCACACTGGCCTTTCCTCACCATGGTTACCTCCGGGGGCTCCAGGCTGCCCAGATATGCTGAGTGTGGTTCCTGTGAGAGCAACCCCCCCTCCTGAGGACCCCCAGCTCCTCATGGCTCAGGAACCTGGGGACAGGCTGAGAAGAGAAGTGAGTTGGCTTCACTCTGCGGAATGGGAAGCAGAGAGGGGACAGTTTGATTAGAGCCCACTGCCTGGGTGAATATAGAATCACTTCCTCTAAAGGTTTTAGGTGTGACCCCTGTTGTGGAGGCGTGGCATGGAAGAGAGAATCTCCTCCAGGAGTCCTCCTACCTTTTTTAGAACACCTTCTCTACCCCTCTTGTAAGATACTCCCAGGCTGGGAGGGCCTTCAAAGTGGGGAATGGGGTGCTCAGGGGCCAGCAGGTGGGTCTTGGAGGGTCCTCCATGGGCTCTTGAGGAAGCTCCTTCCCCTGGACCGCAGTAAGGACTTGCTGGGCAGGAGCAGGAGGAGAGCGGGCTTAGCCTTGGGTGGGGCTGAGTGGCAAGTGCCTGGATGGGGCAAGCTCCAGGAAAACATGGCCCAAGGCTGCTAGATAAGTGGGGGTGGGGTGGGAGGAAGGCCGGGATGGGATGGGGGTGGGGCCTTTTGGGGTCCCCCAAGCACCAAAGCTGAGGCCACAGGCCCGCTGACCTCAACCTGCCCCCAGAAATTGGTCCCAGCAGGGTCTCTGCCTGGCTGTGGAGCCCACTCCTTCCTTCTCCCCGACGCACCCATCCCGGTGCTCCCTGCACATCCTGCGTAGGTCCTCCCCTTGGTGTCTCCCAGAACACATGCCACTGGGCCTTGTATACAGCACTCATGTAACAAAGCCAGCTACCTAATGGCTCTGAACTGAAACCTCTGATGGCAGCTCTAGTCTGTCCTAAACCAAGTACTCGGAGAAATGGCTCTATCAGCACTTTCCTTCTCAGAGGGGCCCCACCTTGTTCCCTTGGGTGGTCACTCTGTGGTGCAGGAAGACAGTTGGAAAGGCGCAGGCTGAGAACCCTATTCTGGGGCCTGAGAGGGGGCAGGAGCCCTGGTATGAGGTGGAGACACAGCCTGTCCTCAAGGAGCCCCAGTCTGAGGGGAGACATGGCCCTGTCCTGAGGGAGCCCCAGTCTGAGGGGAGACACAGCCCTGTCCTGAGGGAGCCCCAGTCTGAGGGGAGACACAGCCCTGTCCTGAGGGAGCCCCAGTCTGAGGGGAGACACGGCCCTGCCCTCAGGGATCCCCAGTCTGAGGGGAGACACAGCCCTGCCCTCAGGGAGCCCCAGTCTGAGGGGAGACATGGCCCTGCCCTGAGGGAGCCCCAGTCTGAGGGGAGACATGGCCCTGCCCTCAGGGAGCCCCAGTCTGAGGGGAGACATGGCCCTGCCCTGAGGGAGCCCCAGTCTGACGGGAGACACAGCCCTGTCCTGAGGGAGCCCCAGTCTGAGGGGAGACACAGCCCTGTCCTGAGGGAGCCCCAGTCTGAGGGGAGACATGGCCCTGCCCTCAGGGATCCCCAGTCTGAGGGGAGACACAGCCCTGCCCTCAGGGAGCCCCAGTCTGAGGGGAGACACAGCCATTAAGGGAGACTTATCCCTTCAGCCTGCGCTCACTATCAAAGCAATACTTAGAGTTGGGGGAGAAGAAGGGCTAATGGCTTAGGGTCCCCACGTTGACTCTTTCCAGGTTCCTGATAGATTTCTGTCCTCAGCCAGGGCCAGGATGAGGTGAACTCTCTACTCAGAACCTTGTAAGTTTATTTCACCACTAAGAGCTAGTAACAAATGTCTGGGACCTCCAGCCCTTGGAGATGTTTTTTTGTGGAAGAGCCAAGCTCTTTGCTTGGAGCACACTGGGGCTTGTCACTGGCCGCATTTGACTAATCACTGTCTTTTTCCATCCACTATATCAGGTGAATCTCACACAGCCACATATCATGCCTCCCTGTTTTATAGATGTGGAAACTGAGAGTCAGAAACTCGAGAGGATGCCTGAAACCCCATAGCTAGGAAGTGACAGAGGCCCATTCTGCTTGGCTTCCAATTGTATGTTCTTTTCAGGATCCATCCTGGGGAGGGGACTGCCCCTCTGTTCACATGGAGACAGAGCTCCATCCAGCTCCACCACTCCCAGCTTATTGTATATACAGTCCCATTGGGGAGCGTTAGGGTCGGCTGTGAGGTTTCTGGAGGTCTGAATCCTGGAGCCTTTGGGGACATGCCCTGTGGGTATTCGGGGAGACCTCTCAGAGGGGTGTGGGGCAGGTCACCATTGTGCAGTGATTGGGGGCCTCATGGAGAAACAAAAGAAATAATCTCAGCAAATAGCAACAGGCTCTGTGACCAAGCAGGCTCTGCAAACACTAACAGGCTACATGGTGACAGGCCCTGCAGTGGCAAAGGGAGTGAGGAACATTATGGAGGGGAACACCTCATTGTCCAGAGCCGCTAAGGGCAGTTTCCACTCACCTCAGTAGGGAAACCAGTGCTTGGTTTCCATCCATGGCTCTGCCCTCCTGAGGGAGTCCTGGAGGAAGACACCCAGCCCTCTCCAGTGCCCTCTGCCTGGTGCTCTCCTCCTCAGCTGGCTGCAGAGGTGCCAGGGCAGGAAACTATGGTTGGGGGAGTGCATGGGGGATACAGGGTGGGGTAGGGGAAGCAGACATGGGAGGTTCCCTCATGTGGAAGCCTGCCTGGCTGGGGGATGGGGTAGTTCTGGTCCCAGGTAGCCATGATATAGGCTGGAAGTCTGTCTGCCCCAGCCCATGGCCCTTCTGAGCCCCAGAATGTCTCAGCTGTCACCCTCAGCCTTGGGAGCAGGAAAGAGAGTGGTGGAAGCAGCAAACTTTTCCAAATGGAAAATGATGAAATCTTTCTGGAAAGCTGGCTTTCCTAAGCTTTGGTGGGATGAGCTGACAAGGGGAAACCTGAGCTCTGTGGGCAGGCAGGGGGTCCAGAGGCAGGGGATCAGATCGGAGGCGCCATTGTGCAGTGATTGAGTCCTGTGACAGAGTCCTGGGAAGCCACACCAGAGCTGTGGAGGGCCTGGTGCTCATGGGCCACCTGGTGGGGGCAGGGGAGTGGGCAGCTGAGTCACCTCAGCCCATGGTCCCTGCAGTGTACACCCAACCCAGCAAGCAGCCAGAGTGCCACTGTAACAACAAAGTCAGTTCCTGTTTCTCCTCTGCACCCCTCCCATATCACTCAGAGTCAAGGCCAAAGTACTTACTGTGACCAGCAAGGCTCCATGGGATCCCACCCTACCATCACTCTGCTGTAACTTCAGATGTGCTGGGCACACTCCTGCCTCAGGGACTTTGCACTGTCTGCTCCCTCTGCTGAGATGCTTTCTCCCCAGATATCAACATGGACGGTTCACCCTCTCATTCCCCTGAGGTCTTTGATTATCACCTTCTCAGTGAAGCCTGTCCAGATCACCTTAATTAATATTGCAACCTGTCCTCTCTCCCCAGCACAGCCCTGCCCCCTCCAATTATAAACAGAGGGTGCCAAAAAAGTGTATACACATTTTAAGAAAGGAAAAAAACTATTAAAATTGTAATACTCAATATATACTAATAACAAAAGATGAATACAAGTCACGTTTGACTTCTGCAATTACAAGAGGTGCTCAAAATGGTTACCATCAGTGTCCAGATACTTCTGATTATGGCGAACTACTGCTTGAGCAACGCTGACCAAAGTGTCCACTTGTGTACATGTTTTTGGCATCCTGGTATTACCATGCTTTATTTTTGTCCAAATCTTGCACAGTCTTCTAATACATTTGTAGTGGGTTAAGGGCAGACCCCCAAAAGAAATGTCCACATCGTTACCCCTGGAATCTGTGAGTATGACTGTAGTAGGTTTAAGAAGACAGTAGTGGCATAGTGGGTCTCCTCCCCCTCCCAAAATCGGTCCTTCTAGAACCTCAGAATGTGACTGTGTTTGGAAATAGGGTCTTTGCAGATGTGCTCACGGCCCTTGAGGTGAGATCATTCTGGATTTAGGGTGGGCCCGAAATCTAATGCCTAGTGTCCTAATAAGAGGAGAAGACACAGAGAGACACAGAGGAGATGGCCATGTAAAGATGGAGGCAGAAATTGGAGGGATGCAGCTACAGGCTACAGGCTAAGTAACTCCCAAGATTGCCAAGAACCACCAGGAACGGAAAGAGGTGATTCTCCCCTCTCGGAGACTCTGGAGGGTGCATGGCCCTGCCAACACCTTGCTTTCAGACTCCCAGTTTCCAGAATTGTGAGAAATTTCTATTGTTTTAAGCCACCAAATTCTGTGGCAATTTATTACGGCAGCCACAGGAAATGAATGCAACACTCTATAATTTACTCATTAATTTTGTTTATTGTTTATAATACACTCCCCCGCCCCCCAACCCCAGCTTTCACTCCTCAATCTGAGCTCCTAGAAGACAGGGGTTTTTCTTTATTTTGCTCACTGATAAATCCCATGCCTAGCACAGTGCCTGGCATATAGCAGGTGCTCAATAAATGTTTGTCAAATGGCTAAGCAACTAAATTAGATGAAAGCAAGGCATGTAGGAGCTTGTGTGAGGGGATGGGAGGTGGGTCCTCAGAAGGCCGACTTGGTTGCCCAACATCTGGGCCCTCTGAGTTCAACTCAGTGCAACTCAGCACCTGGGCAAGGGTCCGCCTAGAAGAAGAAGAGAGGGAGACCTGGGGTCTCCTGGAAATAGCCCCCCTCCCAGGATAGGTGGCCTCACCTCTCTGTGAGGCCTAAAATGGATGAACAAGGCCACTTGGACCTCCCAGACGAAGGTAGCTGATTAAGTGACCTAAACCTAAGTGAGACCTGGAGAACAGCCATAATAACCCCAGAACTGAGAAATTAATAAACCATTGTTGTTTTAGGCCACTAAGTTTGGGAGTAGTCTGTTTGCAGCCATAGAAACACTTGGCGGGCTGCATCTCGGAGGCCCTTCTGATTCTAACATGGTAGGACTTTTGAGAGTTTAGCGAGAAGCTGGTTCCCTATGGAGTGTGGAGAGACACACGTTTCAGACTCTGCAGACATAAGGTCTTGAGTTGAAAGGACTTCCTGGGCTCTAGGATCCTGAACACCGAGCCCCGTCTCAGCTCCTCTCCCATCACCTCCTATCAGAAAGTTTCCTTCTAAGCTCACAGGCCTCTGCCCAACGCCAGCTCCAGCCCAGCCTCTAGGACCTGGCAGAGGGCAAGGGGCAGAGCTGGTGAAGGTGTCTGGAGCGGCTGGCAGTCAGTCACCTCTCTCTGTGTGCTCCCTGACCCGGAGAGGCTGTTGATGAAATGCCCTGTTCCATATGTGGCCCAGAGAGATGTCAGGAGACATCATGATACTGAGGGCAGCCAGCCAGGCCACTGGGAGCCTAGTGGGGGCAGGGAATGCTTGTGTCCTGCTCTGGAATGGCCCAGTGCTCAGCCTGGAAGCTGGGCACAGAGAAGGACACTGGAGAAGACCACACTGATCCAATCTGCACTGCAGAAGACAGTGGCCTTCCCTGAGCCTGCTGGTTCTGTGTTCTCATGGCCTGGGCTGTCTTGAATGTGTGTGTGTGTGTGTGTGTGTGTGTGTGTGTGTGTGTGTGTTGACAGGGGGCATTGCAGGCCTAAACCTGACCCTAGATGCCATGCCCACCCCAGCTGTTCTGCTAATTGGCCTGGGAGGTGCACACTTCTGACCAACATCCAAAGGGACCTTCAGGATCTCATTTGCAGGGTTTCCCAAGACACACAGTGACTGGCCTGTCTTCTGAGCTCCAGGGATCACACAGGTCCATCTAGGATGCCTGAATCACCCTCTGGCCTCTGGAGACAAAGTTCCTGTGGCCCATCCTGGGGGCCTGTGGGCCTCAGGACACTGCTGTGAATGTCAGGAAAGAGTTCCTGCCTCTCATGCAGGTAATATACCCACCTGGGAGCCTAATTAAGACAGTCACGGGCTGTGGGGCCGGCAGGGATGGGCAGCTGGCCCGAGAGCCATCCTATGCACCTCCCTGCCTCCAGGGCAGGTCTGTCTTGGCTGAAAATCTTTCTTTTCTTCTGCAGAGGGTGTTTTACAGTGTCACCGTCAGTTCCTGCCACTCCTCTGGGTGGCCCCACCTGCCCCAGGGCCCAAATCCCCAAGCCCTCACTCAGTGGGGGATTCTCCATGTAACCTTGAGCAAGTCACTGCCCCATGTCCCAAGAGGAAGACTAGAAACTTCCTCAGAGCTGGCTTTCCCATCTCTGCCATCCTAGGGTTCTCTGCAGAAGTGGTACTCACAGGTAGCTCCCTGCCTCCTTTCTCCCTTCTTCTCTCCTCCCCTTGCATAAACTAATGATCCTCTCTGATCCTCAGTGTCCTTATCTAGCATAATTCCCCTCCTTGCAGGGTTGTTGTAAGGATTAAATAAAGAAGTGGGAAGGAGGAATGGAGGAGTGTCTCAGGCCTGAGCAGAGGGAACCTCAGACTAAGAAAGCCTGGGTTGGCTCGGGCCTCATTTCTGCAAGCGGTGGGCCACCTGCGGGCCCCATCTGAGCCTGAGTGCCCATTCCGTGTCTGGCACACCTGTTCTCTACACATGCCATGTAGGCCTACGTGAGGTGTGTGTTTGGCTTGCATGTGACATGTAGTGTCTGGATGGGGCATGAGGTGGTGCCAGTGCCCCCGGGTAAACCTCCTTTCTTCGTTCCGGCATGAACACGGGATGGTCCTCCTTTGTGCAGTGGACAATGGCTACCTTGTGTGAGTGAGACGGAAAAGTGGGTACTTGTAATTGCTGATTTAGGCAGGGCCCCAAACAGACTTGGAAAGGGCCAAGCCACAGGGGGCCTGGGAAGCCAGTGCCAATGTCTGAGGCCTGTAGGTGGGCAGGAGGGTGCTGGGGGTGCGGCACAGGAAAAGCTGAGACGCTGAGCAGGGAGAAAGTGGAGAAGCCCCAAAGAGCTGCTTGAGAAATGAAGTGAGGCTGGCTGGGCAGGAAATAACCGCGTGCGGAGAGGCCAGGCAGGGGTTGGGAGCAGCCAGGCTGTGGGGGGAGGGCTCTGGCGGCAGTTCCAGGCAGAATGGACTCTGCTTCCTTCCGGACCGACCGAGGCCCCCTGGCGAGGGAAGCACTTAAGGAGTGAAGCCAGACCAGTCCTGAGCTGGACAAAGCAGAGCAGAGCTCTGAAACCTTGCTGCGTACTTAGAATTTGCCCACTTCCATGCTGATGTCCAAGCTCTGAGCTTTCTTTGGTTTACGGAAAATATTTTTCACATTCTGAAAGCGATGGCTTGGTGAAGGCAAAGTGGAGGCCTGCACGGGACACTGGGGTCTAAGTTCCTTTGTGCTCACCCCCCCGCCCTTACTCCAGCCCCTGCTGCAGTGACCAGCTCCACGCAGGCTTTCTGGGCCCCATGCAGGTGTAATCTGGGCCTTGCCTTGGCCCAGAGCCCCCCACCTTCTGCCTGCGGCTTCTCGGGGGTCCTGTCTGTGGATGCCTGTAGGGGGCTCACTCAGCACTCTGGCGTGCACACCCCAGAAGGGAGGCCTATGGGGACTCCTTTGCCCAGAGAAGGGACAGAACCCAGTGGATAAATGTCCCCCTTTTGCTCTCCTGGGCAGACAGTTTTGAGACACATTTCATAAGGCTGTTAACTAGGTTCCTGAAGGGCCACCTTTCACCCACAGGGGCAGCTCATGCGATAAAACATCCTGTATTTATTGGTCTATCTCCCTTCCCTGTTTCACTTTGTCCCCTGCCCTTATCCCCTACCCCTGTTCCCTGGGGTCACTTCCCAATAAACTATCTGCACCTCAGTCCAAAGCACACTCAGGCTGCACTTTTAGGGAAACCAGTCTACGACAGAGGCGCCCTCTCTGTAAGAGTCCACTTCTTGCGGCCAGGGTGAGAGGCGAATGGAAGCACAGACTATGGAAGGAAGCCCTCTCTATGCTTCTTCCAAGACTAATATTTTAAGGCACAGCCCCAGGCTGGCCCCCTCCCTGTGTAGAAGCCTGTAATGATGACTTGGTATTGGCCTTGTTGCCCCGATGGACTCCATTGGGCCTAAGCATCTCCCCAAAATCCTGACACCCTGAGGAAGAAATGCCTGGCTGGTGCTACAAATAATTAGCATATTTTGCACCAGTAGCAGGTGCAAATGCATCCCTCCCCGCCCCTCGCCATGCTCCGTTGCTTAGGGAGGAGTTGGTGGTGAGACTGCCTGGCTCTGCCTCTGGTTATGGATATCGTCTACAGGCAGGGCCTGGCCTCTTCCATCTCATCCTTCCAGAGTGCACCACCACAGGCTATCCATTAGACTGTTCTGCTGGGGGCTCATGAAAGTGAAGACCCAGCCTGTGCACGCCATCCCAGGCGGGAGTTCTGAGATAGTGCTGTGTCCCTCCTCCATGCCTGTGGGACGGTAGGGCTGGTGTCATGGGAACTGGGCCAGATTAGCCTGCAGCCAGGATCCGGGAATGCAAGTGTGCTGGCTGGGAAGCTGGGCTGACCTGAGGCCTTGACCGTGACCCCACTGCAGGCATGGTCCAGGTCTCCTCTGACCTTTGGGTTATGAAGGAGTGCCTATTTCTTCTCCCCTCCGTCTCCAGACTCTGGCTGGCCCTGAGTCACCAGACCTCCCCGTTTCCAGAGGCCTTAGTTTCCTGCATGTGGCTTCTGGCTGGAGCACGACGGGAGGCCCCTCTCGGTCTCTGAGTTTCTCTTCCTCTTCTGTGTAACCGGCCCCACACATCCCCCAATGCCTGGTGCTGCACCCACTGCACTTCTCAAGGTGTATTGAGTGAATGGGGACAAAGGAAAGGGAGGTTAGGGAGTGAGGGAACCCCTGGATACATACGTGTGCATGAGGTGGCAATGCTGGGCTGGAACCTACTACAGAAACAGGCTCTCAGGGGAAGAACCTCTGTGGTGAGCAGGCTGAACTCTCCCTGCTGCTGTGAGGTTGGAATGATGGAGAACCACCTCTCTGTGACCTTAGGTCTGAGGTCACAGGAAGGAGACTGGCCAGAGGTCAATGGTTGACCCCACTGGGGTTTGACAGCAGTGTCTATGGTGACCTCAAATTCTTCTCTCCTCAAACTAAGGAAAGTATGGAGTCTGGGCCAAAAGCTGGTAGAACAAAGGTCTGAAGTTAGCTTTACATTTACTGGCTGTGTGGCTAGCCTCTGAGTCATAATTTCTTCAGCTGTGAAATGGGGAGAGTAATGTGAACCCCACTAAGGTTGGTGTGTAGAGTAACTGAGGTAATGAGCATAAAAGGACTCAAAACACACACTCCTCTCCCTGGCTGATGGGCACCAGGCTTCTTGCCCATCCCCACTCAACTGGGTATGCCCCAAGGGACCAGTGTCTTTTTTGCAGCATGACAATCACTGAATTATGAGGGACTGTGACCTTGTTTGTCCTCTCCCACCCAAATCCTACCTATTTCAGCCTGGTAACCAGGGGTGTCCATTCCTAGAGAGGGGTGTGGACAGAAAGTCGGGGCCTCCACTGCCCACCTTGAAGGGGGCTGATGGGAGTAACGCAGGAAGAGGTGTTGCTCAGGGAAACATCAGAATGGGCCCTAGAATCCCAACCTGGTCAGGCCTAGGTGTTTGGGGAGGCTCGGGAGGAGTGGGTTTCCCTCTGACATTTGTCCCTTGGGTGAAGGCCAAGCCCCTAGCTCCCATCACTTCCTGTCATTACCTGTCACATATCTGACACACAGGAATGTACGACCTCTATGTCATCGCTGGAGGAATGACGACTTGGTTTGGCTACATCACAGCTGTGGGAGGGGCCCTGGGAGGGGCCCTCCCCGAGCTTGACCTCAATTTGTCTCCTTCAATCCATCTGCTGATCAAATGAATATTCTGAGTGCTTCCTTTGTTTTGGAGGGAGGGGGAGCCCAGATATGCACACTTTGGGACCTGGGACCTGCTTGAGCTCAGACTGTTCTGGGGTCAGGAATGTCTCCTCTACTTGCCAGGCCAGTGCCTCTGATTGTCCAGCAGCTCCATGGCGGGTGGAATGAATTGAATCTGACTGCCCCAGTGGCCCTATCCACAGCCATCTCTTCTCCACTGTCCTCTCTCCACCCCCATGATTTCACAGGCCTGGCATGTCCTGTCTCTGCCTGTATCTATAGCTCCTGGGACCTCATCATCCCCATAGCTTTACTCCAGCCTCTGCTGCCCCAATCCCTTCTGGAGGGGACAGCAGGCCCAGAGGTGGGTGCTCTAGAGGGTATAAGTGGCATATGTTACTTTCCAAAAAGAACATGGAGGATGGGCATAATTTCCCATCCTCCATGTTCTAAAACCTCGCCACACCAATTAAGTGGTGATGTCTAGTGCCCCTGGCCTTGAATCTGGATGGGCTTATGACTTGCTTGTAGCCAAGAGAAAGTGGCAGAAGAGACAGTGCATGACTCTTAAGGTTAGGCCAGAAAAGATGACAAAACTCCCACCTTGCTGGCTGGAATACTGCTGGAGCCCCGAAGCTGCCATGCGGTGAGGAAGTCTAAACTAGCCTGTGTGGAGAGACCAGGTGCTGAGGCCCTGAGGCTGCATGAAGACGGAGATACCCAGAGCGTCCCTTCTGCCCCAGCTCCAGACGTGTCTAAGAGGGCAGGAAAGAACTGGAACCACCCAGCTGAGCCCTTCCTAAGCTGCTGACCCCCAGGCACAGAGAGGCTATAAAACGAGGTGTTGTTTCAGCCACTCGGTTTTGGGGTGATCCATCATGTAACAGTAGATAACTGGGTAGGCTGGTGGAAGCTTCTTTGTGGTGGGTGTGGAAAGAACACTGGCCTGGCATCTGAGCATCTCTGCCACTAACTGGCTCATGCATGATTCCAGGAACATGGCTGCCTTTCTGTGGACCTCGTTTTCTTTTCTGAAATGACAGGCTTGGACTAGATGCACCCTGGGCCCAGTTCCCCATGCTGCTGGGCAGCAATAAGTCTGAATAATGTGCTTCTCACTGCCCACCGTGTCCTCTGTATCAAACCCCACTCCTCCAAAAGGTTCGGTCCCCCCAGGCACCACCTCCCTCATGAAGCCCCCTGATTTGCCTCTAGCAGGATGCTCAGCATACAGGCAGCTCAGCCCCTCCTCGGCCCCACTCCACACAGCCTCGGCCCTGTGCCATAGTTAATAGGACGCTGGCCTTTTTCACCGAATGGATGGTGAGTGATTGAATTTCAAGGGCTGTCTTCTTTCACGGTGTTTCCCCTACAGCTTTAGACACAGTGCCTGGTACATAGCTGACACGCCTCCCTCACCCTCCATTATAACTAGTTCAATGAATGAATGGATGAATGAATGATGTTGACCATCACTTTCATTGTCATTATTGAGCACTTACTATGTGCCAGGCACTGTGTTAACCTCTTTACAAACTTCAATTCATTTACTCTTCATAAGAACCTTGTGAAGTGGACAGCATTTTCAACCCCATTTTATAGGCGAGGAAACAAAAGCACAGAAAGGTTAAGTAATTCGTCTAAAGTCACACAGCTTGTAAGTGGTAGAGACAAGATTGGAGTCCAAGGAGTGCGCTCTTAACTACCACATTATGGTGCATTTTGTCGTCTCCATTTTATAGATGAGGAAACTGAGAATTGGAGATCTTAAGCCTCCAAGTCACATAACTGGTAAGAAGGGGTGGAGCCAGGATTTTAATTTGGTCCTATCTACAAAGGGCTGTGCCCCAACCCCTGGGCTCCCTTCCCATAGCAGGTACTGTCATGCCTCACACTGCCCATGTGGGTATGGTTAGGTCCTGCTGAGAGGGCAGGCAGGGGACACTGAGACAGGCTCACGGCCTGGAGAGGGTCTGATGTCCCTTCTAATTTGATGGTGACAGTGCAATTAGGGGCCCTGGGCATAAGCAGCCCTTCCGTTCAGTCCTGGGCAGGGTTCTTTTTGAAGGGAGGGCCACAAGCTGCCAGACGTGGCCATCCCCTCAACCCTCTCCACCCTCTTGTACTTTCCTTCTAACCAGATGTCAAACCTCTTATCTTACTGGGTGTGCATCTCCTCTGGGCTTGCGAGCACACTTTGGCTCAAGAGGGGTCAGTGACTCAACTGGGGTCATTGGTGAGGCCCAGCAGGGCAGGGGCTTGCCTGGATCTGCAGTTCACTTGCCACTTTGCCAACTTATCACCACACTCGCTGTCATTGCATGCTTTGCGGTGGTCTAGGCCGGGGGCCTTTCCGGGATAGCGCATTCCGAGCTCTGCCCGCAGCAGCCACTGTGGTCAGCGAGCTTCCTCACATCCAGCTCTTGATGTTGAAACTTTGGTTGGGGCGGAGCTGCTTGCGTGCTACTGATGCTCCTCTGAGTGGGTGGCTGGGGGCTTGTGGCCCCACATCTGAGTTCCTGGGGCTGATGTCACGCGGATGGATCTATTGGCATGCGGATGGATCTGTTACGAGCAGTACTTCCTGAGAGGAGTGTAGTGGCGCGCGATCAGTCAAGGACGGCCCCTCGCCCGAAGCTTTGTTAGGTTCGTTTTTCCTATACCAACGAAACAAAATCCTACCCCTTCAGTTTATTTAGGCAGTATTGGATTCAAATAAATGAGTTACTGAACCAGGAGACTTTTACGAGAATGTTTAGAGCAGTGCGACGGACCCTAGCAAAACCTGGAAAACTGCCCAAATGCCTATCAGTCACAGAGTGGATAAACGGGTTGTGGTCGCATGGTGAAATACTATACAGTAGTCAACATGAATGACCTACGTACTCTACATGCAACAATAGGCAGGAATCTTGGCAACATAACATTGAGATGAAAAGGTCCCAAGAGATTATGTACCAGATGCTACTTTTTCTATAAAGCTAAAAACCATTAAAAAAAAAAAAAGTTTTGAGCCGGCCGAGTGGCGCGGTGGTTAAGCGCTGGCTTGGGAAGCCAGTGGCCCTGGTTCGGGTCCCACATATGAGGGCCAGTGACACTGCCCTCAAAAAAAAAAAAAAAGTTTTATGGAATCCATATGGATGCACTTAAACTCTATAAAGCATTAAGTAAAGGAAAGATGAACATGGGATTCAGACTATAGAATAGGGAGTGGAATGGGGAGCCATGGTTAGATGTGGTTATTGTCAAGAACTAGTTATTGTCAAGAATAGTTCTGGGTGATGGGTTTATGGATGCTTATTGCATTATTAAAACCAACTAACTGGGCCGGCCGAGTGGCGCGGTGGTTAAGCGCTGGCCTTGGAAGCCAGTGGCCCCGGTTCGGTCCCACATATGAGGGACAGTGACACTGCCCTCAAAAAAAAAAAAAATCAACTAAGTAACCAATGCAAATAAAAGTGGGCTGTGATGGAACATTATCATGGACCAAGGATTCTCTAAGCTTGAGATCCAAACAGAAGAACAAAACAAAGCAAAACAAAAGGCATGAACTGGGAAGGCCCTCATGTCCCCTAAAAGGAGGGGGCATCAAGAAACCCTGGAGTGGTGGAGAACAAGAGCTTGGGGCGGGGGTATGGGTCCCAGCTCTGGGACCCCGGGAAAGGCCCCTGTATTAGTTTTCTAATGCTGTACAACAAATTACCATAAATGTAGCAGCTTAGAAGGACACACATTTGTTACCTTATAGTGTCTGTAGGTCAGAAGTCTGTGTGAAGCATAACTGGGTTCTCTGTTCAGGGTCTCATCAGGCTGAAATCAAAGTGTTGACCCGGGCTATGATCTCAGCTGAGGCTCCCCTCTGCCAAGTTCCTTGCAGTTGTGGGACTGAGGGCCTCAACTCAGATGCCACTGCTGTTCCCTGCCATGTGACCCTCTCCCTAACATGGCAGTTTGCTTCTTTAAGGTCACCAGAAGAGCACCTCTGTTGCTTTGCATCTCTCTGATTTCTTCCATCTGTGCCCTCTGGATTCTCATTTAAAAGTCACACCTGGGGTCGGCCAAGTGGCTCAGTTGGTTAGAGCACGAGCTCTGAGCAATAGGGTCACTAGTTCGATTCCCACATGGGCCAGTGAGCTGCACCAGAGTGGAGTTACCTCTGAGCTGGTGAGAGCACATGCTCTCAACAACAAGGTTGCCAGTTCAACTCCAGCATGGGATGGTGGGCTGCGAACCCTGCAACTAAGATTGAATACGGCATCTTGAGCTGAGCAGCCACGAGCTGCCAATGGTGGCTGCATGGCTTGGTGTGCAACAAGGTTGCTGGTTCGACTCCTGCATGGGATGGTGGACTACACCACCACTCCCCCATCCCCTAGAACTAGATTGAAATTGGCGACTGGCTTGGAGCTGAGCTTGTGCCTACCACAATTAAGATTGAAGGACAACTTGACTTGGAGCTGGAAAAACACAGTGTTCCCCTTCCCCAATTCCCCAACACAGTCCCCCTCCCCAATCCCCCAATAAAGTCTTTTTTTTTAAAGTCACACCTGATTAGGTCAGGCCCCCAAGAAAATCTCTCCTGTGATGAATTCAAAGTCAACTGATTAGGGACCTTAATGGCATCTGCAAAATTCCTTAATTTTTGCTGTAGAATGTAATCTAATCACAGGAATGATATCTCATATTCATAGGTCCTGCACATACTCCAGAGGAGGGGGTTGGGATCTTAGGGATTATTTTAGGAAAATGCCTACTGCAGCTCCTTTCTAAGCTTTGGTTTTCTCCTCCACAACATAAGGAGTATAATCATTATCGTGTAGGGATTGTAGGAAGATTAAATCAGATGATATATGTAGAAGTGTTGTCATTCATTCAGAATATTTAGTGAGGGCCTGCTGCATGTGGCCTGGTGTGCAACATGGATGTGATCTCTACACTGACATGGCTGATAATCTAATGGAGGAGGCAAGTTTTAGTTGAACAAATAAAGGCCATAATGTGATACGTGTGATCTATATGCTGAAAACTACAAGTGCTGTTGCAAGAAATCAGGGAAGATATAAATAAATGGAAAAGTATACTATGTCCATGGATTGGAAGCTTCAACATAGTAAAGATGTCAGTTTCCCAAAACAAATTGTAGATTTACACAATACCAGTGAAAACACTAGCAGAATTTGGAGCAGGGGGATGGATATAACAAGCAGATTCTAAAACTTTATGGAAGGGTAAGAGAACCAGAATAGCTAAAACAATTTTGAAAAAAAAAAAAAAGAAGAAGGAGAAGGAGAAGAAGAAGAAAGTGGGAGGAATCTACTCAATTTTAACCTTAACATAAAACTACAGTAATCAAGACAGTGTGGTATTGGTAAAGAAATGGACACAGATCAATGAGACAGAATAGAACATCCAAGAAATTGCTCCACACAAATGTGATCAACATGTACAAAGGTTCAAGGTCATTTTGATAGAGAAAGCGTAGTTTTTTCAACAAGTGGTGTTGGGACAACTGGTCACCTGTAAGCAAAAACCAAAACAAAACAAACAAAAATACCCAAACAAACCCACAGAAAACAACCCGCCATAAACAAACAAAAAATTTGACCTAAACACAAAGATTAACTCAAAATGGACCATAGATCTAAATGAGAAACATACAACTATAAAACTTTTAGAAAATAATATATGTGAAAGGCTTTATAAATTATATCAAAAGCATGATCCATGAAAGGAAAATTTGATAAATTGGATTTCATCAAAATTAAAATCTGCCAAAGACACTGTCAAGGGAATGAAGACACATGCTACAGACTGGGAAAAAATTATTTACAAACTACATATCCAATAAAAGACTCCTATGTGGAATATGTAAGGAACTCTCAAAACTAAACAGCAAGAAAACAAGCCACCCAATTAAATAATGGCAAAGGACTGGTACAGACACCTCACCAAAGAAGACACATCAAAAGATAGTTAATGTGGGCCGGCCAAGTGGCGTGTTGGTTGAGAGCTGGCTTGGGAGGCCAGCAGCCCCGGTTCGGATCCCGCATGTGAGGTCCAGTGACACTGCCCTCTATACTTAAGATGGTGAACAACAGCTCCAACTGGAGCTGGGCAGCTGTGAGTCCCCGAGACAGCATAGCTGCAGCCCCTGCTGCAGTGGGCTGCCATAGGCTACACTGAGTGGCCATCAGTCAGTGTGAGCAGCTGGCAGCCAGTGTGAGCTGCCAAGAGCCGCTGTGAGCTGCCGTCCAGAGGCCGGCAACCAATCTGCCTCACCCAAGAAGAGTGCAATGATGATGCCAACATGGGCCAGTGAAGCAACGTCCTCCATAACTAGACTGAAGAACAAAAGGACAGCAACTTGTCTGTTCCCCTTCCCCAGTTCCCCAACGCTGTTCCCCTCCCCCAATTCCCCAATGAAATCTTAAAAAAAAAAAAAAGATAGTGAATGTCATTCACCATGAAGGAAATGCAAATTGCAACCATGATGAGATACCCCACATGCTTATTACAATAGCTATAACAAAAAATATTGGGCTGGCTGAGTGGCGTGGTGGTTAAGAGCTGGGTTGGGGGCCGGCCGAGTGGCGCATTGGTTAAGCGCTGGTTTTGGGATGCCAGCGGCCCCGGTTCGGATCCCACATGAGGGCCAGTGACACTGCCCTCTACAGCTAACAACAGCTCCACCTGGAGCTGGGCTGTGCGAGCCCCGGGGATGGTGTGGGCTGCAGCCCCTGCTGCAGTGGACTGCCATAGGCTACAGTGAATGGCCCGCAGCCAGCGTGAGCGGCTGGCAGCCAAACGTGAGCTGCCAATAGCCGCGGTGAGCGACATCCAGAGGCCAGCGACCGATCTGCCTCATCCGGGAAGAGTGCAATGATGATACCAACATGGGCCAGTGAGGCAACGTCCTCCACAACTAGACTGAAGAACAAAAAGACAGCAACTTGTCTGTTCCCCTTCCCCGATTCCCCAACGGTGTTCCCCTCCGCCAATTCCCCAATAAAATCTTTAAAAAAAAAAAAAAAAAAAAAGAGCTGGGTTGGGACGCCAGCAGCCCCGGTTCGGATCCCACATATGAGGGCCAGTGACACTGCCCTCTAAAAAAAAAAAAAATATTGACAAAACCAAGTGCTGAGAAGAATGCTGAGGAACTGGGACTCATATACTGCCAGTGGAAATATAAAATGATGCAGGCACTTCAAAAATCAATTTGCTGGGGGCCAGCGAGTGGCTCAGTTGGTTAAGAGCACAAGCTCTGAGCAACAAGGTCACTGGTTCGATTCCCACATGGGCCAGTGAGCTGCGCCCGAGCTGAGCTGTCGCTGAGCTGCCATCAGGTGGCATGATTGCTCAGTGGTTAGAGCACATGTTCTTAGCAACAAGGTTTCCGGTTCAACTGCTGCATGGGATGGTGGGCTACACCCACCCACAACTAAGACTGAACACGGCACCTTGAGCTGAGTATCTGTGAGCTGCGGCTGAATGGCCAGATGGTGACTGGACTTGGAGCTAAGCTAGCTGCACCCTCCACAACTAAGACTGAAGGACAACAACTTGGCTGTTCCCCTTTCCCAATTCCTCAATAACAAATCTTAAAAAAAAAAAAAGCAAAAAAAGCAATTTGTTAGTTTCTTTGAAGTTTCAACATACATTTACTATATGACCCAAACATTCCACTCGTACATAGTTACCCTAAAGAAATGAAAACTTTCCTTCACATGAAAAACCTGTACATGAATGTTCATAGCAGCTTTATTTGTAATAGCCGAAAGCTGGAAACAATCCAAATGTCTTTCAGTAAGTGAATGGTTAAGTCAAATATGGTAAATCCACATAATGGAATACTAGTCAGCCATGAAAAGGAACAATGATGATATACACAACAATTTGGATAGATCTCAGACATTTATACTAAATGAGAGAAGCTAGTCAAAAAGTTACATGCTGGATGACTCCATTCATTTGACAGTCTTGAAAAGACAAAATTATAGTGATGAAAACCAGATTAGTGGTTGCCAGGGTTATGGGCATTGTGAGGGTGTAAAGAGCTAGCACGTGGGAGCTTTTTGGGGATGTTGAATGGTTCTGTATTCTGATTGTGGTGGTGGTTACACGAATCTATACAGGTGCTAAAATGCATAGAACTGAACACCAGAAGGAAAAGGAAGTCAATTTTACTGCATGATAATTTTTTTAAAAAAAGAACAGTGTGGACAAGGGCTCTAAGAGATGCTTGGCTCTTGGGGAACAGGCTCGTATTTCAGAAAGCTTGTCCCTGTAGTGTGGAGAAGTTGGCACACTGCATAGAACTTAATAAATGCCCAATATACAAACAGTAGTAATAAAGCAATAAATGAATTATGAACTCAGTGAGTCCAGGAAGTGATGTCGCCAAGAAAACAGGCACCGGATTCTTTTGGGAGGTGGATTCCTGAAGTGAAGGCCAGGTGCCAGAAAATGGCCCAAACCAGGTTTGCCCTGACACAGCTGGGGGATGGGACTGTCCCCAGAGAGGGAGATAGTGGGTAGCCTACAGGCCTGGGAAGGCTGACTCCAGGACCCTCTCCAATGTGGGACCTTGCTCAGAGCTGCCCGGGGGACTGGGTCTTCATGGGTGAAGGAAGAGATCGAGCTCTGAATGGAGATCCGGCTCCCTGATGCTCACCTCGCAGGTGGCCCTCAGCCATGACCTACTTTTCCTACCTGTCCATGCAGGTGAACTCCCCTGCCCACAGCTATTTTTATCCCAGCGGGATTCCCAGCTATTTTTACCAGCCTGGCTGTTGTGGGACAGTTGGAAAATGGAGCTGAGCTTCCTGCCCTGTGGGAGACCCTGATGAACATTTCCTTCCCTTCTCCCAGTGAGGACCAGGTTGTCTTCCCACAGCCACACCTGCCCCAGGTATCTCTCCTGGTGCAAAACCTGCAAGAGCATGAAGTTCAAACTCCAATTGGACATTCAAAGCTCTCTCTACCTGGGACTCAGCTCTCCTTTGGCCTCATGCCTCTCCACACCTCATGGCTGGCCTGCCCAAGGAGCTGGTGAACTCAGGTCCCCTGCCAGACACTGACAAGGCCTCTCGATTTCTTGCTTGCTTTTGGGAATGTCCAGCTCCACTGGGCCCAGTGCTAAATAAAGCCCCCTCCTCCATGGAGACCTCCTTGATTCCCCAGCTGGCAGGGATTGTGCCCTCTCCTAGAGAACTATTGTCCTGGGAACTCCCATCTGGCCCTCTCCGCTCTTCTGCCTCCGGCGATGTCTGTCTGTGGATCTCTCTCTCCCTGGTTCTTGGGGTCTGCCCTTATCCGCCTCTACTCCAGCACAGAATGTGTGTGAAGGATGGCGGGTATGCTGCTGTCTCTCCTACATCCTCCAGGCTGGCCCTGTGATGCCTGGCCTCCCCAGGGCAGGGCGGAGGCTCTGCCATCTTTTGGCTGCCAGGCTCTTCACTTCAGTGAATCAGCAAACCCTTCCCAGGGCCTGCAGTAGGCTCAGCACTTTTCTGAGTGCTCTGGGGAGGGTGTGGGGGAGGAAGTCAGAGGCCATGCGCTTCAGGGGAGCCTGGGCAGGCAGACCTGATGCTCTAGGGAACTACACACATGGTGTGGGGCATGTCTGGGATCCCCCATAGCTACACTCCTACCTCCCCTCTAACCACTGCCCTGTCTTTCTCCTCTTCAAAATGCCCCCTTCTATGGCCTGCCTTCCATGTCCTCCTCACCCCACAGTCGGCCCTGGTTCCTGCTCTCTGCAGGAACTGCCAGGACCGCCTAGGCACCAAATCTGCTGGGTGCCATTGAGTTGTTATCTTCCTGGCCTGCTCAGAGCCTCCCCATGCTGCCCTCCCAGGCCCCCAGGATGCCCTCATCTCCTGGGTCTCCTTCTCCATCTTCTTGAATGGCTTCTACTTCCACTGGTCCTGGAGAGGTCAGAAGTCCTCAGGGTAGGATTGGGGCCTCCCTTCTCCCTGAATCCATCTAAGTCCATCAATGTTGGCTTCCACATCCTTTCTCCCTCAGGCCTTTTCCCCTGAGCTCCAGACCCTCGCAGTTCTCACCACCCCTCAAACTTACCATGATTTAAACTCAGCTTGCCACCTTCTTCCTTAACCCATTCCTCCTATGCTTCTCCTGCCCCCACAGTCTGGAGGCCTCTCCCTCTCCCTGTTGACCTGGCTTCTTAAGCACTGCAGGGCAGGCCTCCTGTTTCTCAATTATGAAGTTGCTCCTGCCCCTGCCTTTCCCATTCCCATTTTTCCTCCACTCAGCAGCCTGCATGAACCTGGCCAGACCCTCCTTAAACTCTGTTGTTTGCAGAATAAAGTCCAAGAGTCTTAGGAAGGAGGCCAGGTGTGCGTAACATTGGGAAAGCCGGTGCCTGGGTGCACATCCTACTGGCTGTGTGACCAGGCAAGTGACTTTTTGAGGCCTCCATTTTCTTACGTCAGGTGAATCTACCTCTAGGACAGTTGTGAGAACCAAATGAAATAACAGGTGTGATGGATCTAGAAGTTGGCCGGCCTATAGGGCCTGGGCCAGCCTCAGTGGATGGGGCATTAGATTAGCCAGCTGCCCCCTCTCGCCAGGCTCTCTGCAACTTCAACCCTTGCCTCTTTCCCACATGGCCATGCAGCCCAACATAAAAGTCCCTTTCTGCGAGAGAGGTCTTCCTTCTACCTGCCCACCTAGTGGACAACTTGTTCAACTTCAAGGCCCACTGTGAATTCCATCTCTTCTGTGCAGCCCTCCGGAGCTATGCTTAGGCCTCCTCAGGGCTCATTTCAAGGGAATGGAACAACCATCCACCATGAAGCTCTGGGGCTGTGCCTGACTCCTTCTTGTGGCTTCAGCATCCAGCGCTATTCAGGACCCTAGGGACAGAGCAGGAGGTCTGTCAGAACATCCCACCAGAGTCTTGGGGACCTCAGGCCCCAGGAAAGGGTATAACCTAGGAGGGGTCCTCCAGCTTGAGACCCTGGTAAGGGAGTGCTGTTTATACATCAGCCCAGCAGGCTCAGGTCACTACGCACCCACCAAGGAGGGTTGGGTCCCCGCTGTGGGGCAGGCAGTGCTCTCTACCCCTGATGTCACTGAGGCTGTCAGCACAAGCAGGGCCAGGCCCCACAGGGAGCTTACTCAGACCCCAAGGCCCAGCCCTAGCCCTGCATCGGGCTGCTCCTGCCTTCCAGGACACCTGTGGAGACAGGTAGGGAACATGGAGGCAGACATGGGTGGGACAAGGAAGCTTTCCCAGGGGAATGCGGGAGAAAGAGAGAGCTTTCCTGGATGGAAGTCTGGGCTGGGAGTGGCCAGGAGGAGAGCAGATGAGGCATGAAAGGAGCACATCTAGATGACCCTTGTCCTGCCTAGTGGCTCAGCAGGGGCTGCAGAGCTGCACTGTCCAAATAGCCCATGTGGCTAATTTAAATTAAAATTAAGAAAAAAGTAAGTGAAAGTAAAATCCAGTTCCCCAGTTGCATGATTCAGATCCAAGTGCCTTGAAAGCCACATGGGACTAGTGGCTCTGCTATTGGACAGCGCAGATACAGAACATTGCTGCCATCACAGAAATTTCCAGCTTGAGTGTCGGCACTTCTCTGGAGCCTGGCTGCTCTGCCGCCACAAAGCTTGGGCAAGTTATGGCACCTCTTTGTGCTTTACTTTCTTCTCTCTAAATAGGGATAACAACAATCACCAAGAAGGTGAAATGAGTGAAATGTATGTAAAGGAGGTGTGACAACATCTCTTACATGGAAAGTGCCTGTGAGCCTGCTGGTAGAATAAGGCACAGCTTATTAAAAGTAAGATATTGTTGGAGGGCATACAAAATTCAAACATACAGAGAAAAGCCACCCGCCATGAGGTCTCCCACATCACCTTGCAGCCCATACCTGTATTATGTGCTAGGATGTCATTGTCACCTTCCTTCGGCAGGCGACAGAAAGGACCTGCTCAAGGCCAGCAAGGCGTGAGAGGAGAAGGGCACTCTGACCCAGCTCCGGAGCTCACCTCTCCTGCCTTGGTGGGGCTGTTGACTCCCCAGGTCCTTAAACATGCCCCGAAGGCACCCCTCCTTGGATGATGCATGCCACTGCCTTATCTATCTCTCCACTCGGAAGTCCTTTCCCATGTCTGGCCTCAGTCCCAACAGCCGCAGTGTGATGGCTGTATCTGAGGCTGATACCACAGAGGCTGAGTGGGTAGGGGTAGTGAGACGAGGAGAGGGCTTTGGTATGATCTACAGAAACCGCCCTCACGTGGAAGTCAGTTCATCTTGATGTCTAAGTCCGCTCCCACTTACTGTGGGTAAAGCCTGTCTCTTCTTGCCTGTCCTTGGAAGACATGGGCCATTTCCTCCAGGGCTTTCATATCCGCCCCACAGAGACAGGGATCAAGGCCTCACCACTCCTGACTTGTCCCTTGGCAGGGGGCCCACGGTTGCACAAGGCAGACTCAGTGCCAGCCCAGGCAAGAAGGCACATCTCACCCTGGCTCTCCAGGGAGGCGAGGCCTCTGGCGAACCTTGTGAAAGGTGATGCTGCCTGTTGTACAGATGGGGAAACTGAGTCCCAGAGCAAAAAAAAAAAAAAAAGGTAGGGGGCTTTCCCCAGGGCACACAGCCGGGACTGTCTCCTGATGTTCACTGCAATCCTCTCTCCAGTCTTTCCAAGTTTTTAGGAAGGCACGGTGTGTGTGTGGGGGTGGGGTGGGGGGCGGAGGCGGGGGCATCCCAGAGCCTGGATCACATATGGAGGAAAAGCAGACTGAGCATCTATCCTTTGTGACTCCAAAGCAAGGAACTCCATCTTCTTGTTTCCTGAAGGTCCAATGTGGAGTTAGGAGAGAAGCCAGAAAGAACTCACTGCCAAGAGGAGGTGAGAAACACTATGGAATTCACTTTTCTGAGGGTATTTAACTAAGAGATAGGCAAGCCTGCCTGCCTCGTGCAGTGGTACAGGTTGTCTACTGTCCAAGGAACAAAGGGGAGAATGAAATTTCTCTGATTCAAACCAGCAAGCTCAAAAGACTTGTGGGGAGTGGGTGCTGTGGACTAGCAGTTCTCGCACCATGCTTTGCCTAGGTCTAGCCTGGGAGAGAAGCAGTGGCATCCTAGGGGCGTCCCCACTCTTGCCCCCAGCCTTGTCTGCTTTGTGTCTCGCCCTCCTGGCCACCCTGGCTGCCTCTGGTCTCCTGTGATTGAAATCACCCTGTTGCTCTCAGAGCTGACCTTCCCGCCTTTAATTCAATCAGGAATCACAAGCCCTTTTAATTTAGGAAATAAAAGGCCGGCTGCTGAGCCGGCTGCACCTGATTGACGGGACTGCCAGCATGGTCAAGCTGGCCTGGGGAGGGGGCACAGACCCATGACCTCAGCCAGCCTCTCTGGGGTAAGGACGTTCCCCCTAGGCCTGGGGAACAAAGGAGAATCACCCCCCTCCTGGCCCCAACAGAGGAGGGGCCAAGGCTGAGTGGTGGGGGGTGGCTGCTGGCTGGCCCAGAGAAGCTGTGAAATGTCGAGTTCTCAGTGCAGCCTGGAGGACTTGGGATAGACATGAGGAGGGACTTTCCAATCAACTCACTCATTTCTCCCTTAGTTGTTATGTGACTCTGGGTTGATGTTCTAAAGTGCCCCAGTAACAAGCCTTTCTTTTCCAAGAAAATAAAAGAGGTACCAGAGGAATCAATGCTTGTTTTTCTGAACTTCAGTTTCTCATCTATATATTGGGATTATCATGGGACCCAGCCACAGGGTTGTTCTGAGGATTAAATGAGTTAATGAAAGCTCACTGGCACATAATAACCTTTCATTAAATTATAGCTAATAATATCCTTAATAATATTACTCTGCTAGAGGCACACAGAGGTCCCCATCTCTACTTGGAAGTGGCAGAGACTTGGGGGAGAGTGTCCAGGGCCCTGGGACTCCATTTCTCTTCCAGGAGACAGCCAAGGACAGGCTCCCCCAGGGTTTAGCCTCTTCCCCCAGGGAGGCAGGATGAGGCTGTGGAAAGCTGCTGGTTTAGGGTTAGAATTCTAGTTGAGCACATTTTGGTTCTGTGACCTTGGGCAAGCCACCTCCTTTCTCTGAGCCTCAGTTTCCTCTTTCGAAAAGTAAGCTAGTAACACCTACTGGCAGGATGGTTGTAATGCTGTGTGAAGTGCCCAGGCCAGAGCCTGACCTGTAGAATGTACTCAGAATATGGTACCTCCCTCCCCTAATCCCCAATCAAGTGCTCAGCACAGCTGATCCTAGTAGAAAACCCTATAACCCTGTGGGTCTGCAGCTGAGTTCTGAGCAGCTACTGCCTTGTTCCTGTTCAGCCACATTGCTTGAACGTCCTATGGCCTGATTCTGCTGGGGTCCTGCTTGTGGCCAGGGCCTGCCCCAGATGCACCCACTGTGGCATGCCTCACCTTCTTCCTGAGCTGCTCCTATGAAGGAACCACTGAGGGTAGAACCAGATGGCCCACTGCTCCCTGTCCGTGTGCAGCACAGTGCCTGGTACAGAAAAGACGCTCTCTCAAAACTCTGACCCATCCTCCTTCAAAAACATGTACTGTAAATTCATTCTTTGGTGTCTCAATAGGCAATTCCACACAGCTCCTGTATAAAGTGGGTTTGGAGCTGAAGGTAATAGTCATGGTGGCCACCCACTGAGTTCCAGGCTTCCTACGTCCTAGGCTTGGGGCTGAGCCATTGACCTTCCCACTGCCCTGTGAGGTAGGGATTGCATTGCACAGCTGCAGACACTGAAACTCCAAGACATCAAGTACCTTCTCCAACCTGACCCAGCTATGAAGCAGCAGTGCTGGGATCCAAACCTAAGCCCTCTGCAGATTTGGCTGGACAGTTCATAGAAGCCTCTCATGTCTATTGTTTCATTTGCTATCACAGCAACCTTGGGGTTATGCCAAGCACATAATTGTCATTCTTATTATCTTGTCATACAGAAAATAAAATGGAGGCTCCCAGGTCACACAGTGAGTCAAAGATGGGACAGGGACTTACACTCTAACCTTGTGCCCAGGCCCTGACTCCAAGCACAGCCCTCCCACTAGATTTAAAAGCAGTTTCGTATTCCCTAAAGTCAGCATTCCAACTGAATCATTCATTCACTCATTCATCCATTTGGCAAATATTTATCAGGCACCTACTATGTTCTAGGCCCTATGCCAGTGATTAGTGCTGAACAAGCCAGAACCCGGCCCCTTCCTGAAGCTTACCATCTTTGTGGACCAGAAAGACCTGACTAGGCACAGAAAAATGATAAAAACAGTAATAAGCCTTCTTCCTGGGGTTGGGCGAACGGTCAGAGAAGTTCTTCCTGGGAATGTGGAAATCGGAAGGCACATTTGGAATTTGCCTTGAGAAATGGGTGCGGTGATTGGGAAGGCAGTGTAGGCAGAAGGAAAAACATATGCAAAGGCCCTGAGGTGGAAATAAGCAGTACAAGTAAGGCTGGAAAGTAGTCAGATGAAAAGCAGAAAGAAAGGGGTCAGAGCCTGCAAAGCCTGGTGGGCCTGCCTTCATCCTAAAGGGATGGCTTAGGGTTGGTTTGCATTTCAGGGTAGTGGAGAAGAGATTGGAGGGGGTTGAGTGGGTGTGAGGACCCTAGTTAGGAGGTCCAGGCACAGGGCTGCAGTGGGGTTGGAGGGGAGAAAGAAGAAAGAAAGGTTTGCCCAGGGGTCGGCAGACCGCGGCTCACGAGCCACATGTGGCTCTTTGGGTACATTCCGTCTCAAAAGTTTGCCCACCCCTGGAAGAGCCAATCTTGTCCCTCACGGCAATTTAAAAATTATTTGAGATCCATAAACATATTTTTACATAATCACCATTATGTGAATAATATCCTTTAAAATTTTTATAAATGAGGGCTGGCTGAGTGGTGCGTTGGCTTGGGATGCCAGCTCTGAGCAGCGGGGCCCTGGTTCGGATCCCACATATGAGGTCCAGTGACACTGCCCTCTACAGCTAAGATGGTGAACAACAGCTCCACCTGGTTGACTCTATAGCTAAGATGGCGGGCGATGGTGTGGGCTGCAGCCTCTGCCGCAGTGGCCTGCCGTAGGCTACAGTGAGTGGCCGGCAGTCAGCGCGAGCAGCTGGCAGCCAGGGTGAGCTGCCAAGAGCAGCTGTGAGAGGCCATCCAGAGGCCAGCGACTGATCTGCCTCACTCGGGAAGAGCTCAATGATGATACCAACATGGGCCAGTGAAGCAATGTACTCCACATCTAGACTGAAGAATAAAAGGACTTGCCTGTTCCCCTTCCCCAATTCCCCAATAAAATCTTTAAAAAAAAATTTATAAATGAAACTATGATAGTTTTATTTTCATTTTCAATTTTACTTCAGAGCCGCAGTTTGCTGACCCCTGGCAGCTCTTCTGTCTCAAAAGTTTGCTGACCCCTGCTCTAGCCCCTCAGGGCTCCTCCAGTCCTTTCCCAGGGGTTTATTGTAGAGGCCAATGCTTATTGTACCCTGATCCCCAGGCAGTGGTGTGTGCTGGTATTGTTTAACAACTGGCTCTCCGGGGGGAAGATCATTATTTGTAGTGTATCAGTGGTGTAAATGCCCCAGCCATGGTTGATTTCAGTCTGATTTCAACCTGAAGTCAATGAATGAGAAGCTGGGAAGAGATGTTTACAATTGCCCAAGCTGTAGCAAGTTGGCTCCAACACACTACTGCCCTCAGGTCTCAGAAAGGCAGTGGTTCTAATGAAATGTTGTTTATATGTGTCTCACCCCTTTGCAATTCTTGTGTATGGGTTGGGAGGTGGGGAGAGGGTAAAGGCTGAATGGGGATGTGAGGGAGGGAGGATGGGTAAGGAATTAATAGTAATGCCAACCCTACCCCCAGTCTTCCCAGTGACCCTGAGAGGTTGGTACTATTATCCCTGCTTCCTAGATGAAGAAACTGGGGCACAGAGAACTCAAACAACTTGTCCAATATCTCACAACAATAAAGGGCAGAACTGGAAACTCAAATCAGGTCAGCCCTGGGTTCATGCCTGTGTCCTCCTGAATCTCTGTCCTGTACCCCCTGTGAGCTGGCCAAAAGGGAGTTAGATGAAGGTAAATTGGGGGGAGGGGCAGTGAACGGAGGATGAGCTAGCTGGTAGACGGCTGCTTTGGGGTGGAGCCTGAAATTCTCTGGCTAGAACCCTAATGTTGAGGAGGTGACCTCTAGGAGTTAACTTGGGGTAAAAAGGGTTTTTAGAGGGAGATCATGAGCTTACTCTGCGAATGCTCCCTGGAGAGGGCGCTGCAAGATGGGCTAGGCAGAGGTCAGGCTCCTGGAAGCGCCCCCCACCCCACCCCACCCTGGGTTCCTGCCGCAGAGTGGGGGCACCAGGCCAGAGTCCAGGCAGGTGCAACTTTCTCCTGGCTTGCAAGGCAGGTGACTCCGTGGCTCCCGATGTCACAGCAAGTACCTGGGAAAGGTTGGCTCAGGCCAACCAGCCTGGTAACCGTTCGCAGACTGCAGGGATTGCCGCGCCCCTTCCTTAATCCCCGCGGCGCCCGCCCGCCCCCGCCCAATCCCTGGTCAATGAGCTCGGAGTTGGCATCTTCCCCTGCCCAGTACGGATTGGACGAGGTCCGTTGGAGCGACGATGGTGCTCCGGACCAGGGAAAGGCAAAGGGATGAGGGGCACTGATGAGATCTCAGGAAGTTGGGGGCCCTGCCCACCGGCTGCCTGCGTTCTCCTCCTTGTAGAGGCTGGGGGCTCCTGACACCTCCCCCATCCCCACATGTACACCATCCTTCCCCTTCTGTCCCTCTCACCTCCTCTCTCTTCCCTGCGCTGCTCAGAGCTGCCATTGCACCTTTGACATTTCCTTGTCAAAGTTCTTTCTGGCCATGGGAAATGAGAGTCCTGCCGGTGTTGTAAAGAGCTAGTGTCCTCTCTCTGGGCCTTAGTATCCCCATCCGCACAGTAAAGGTAAATTCTCATTAGACTCTGTGAACCAGTAAGGCTGTCCGCATAGTGTGTGTCTGGGATGGGGGAGTTTTAGTCTTCAAACCTGCCTGCTTGGTGCTAAGCACACAGTAGGTGCTTTATGGATTGGTTTGGTGAGTCTGCCTTGCCCAGGAGATGGAATGAGGAAGATTCCTAAAAGGTAATGGGCCGGCCGTCCAGTGGTCACCCCAGGGATGGGTTGGGAGTAGTCCCTCCCCATTGCTCCTTCCCAGAAGCCTCTGGGCATCCTGCTTAATTATTACTAATCTCATTATCCCCATTTTGCAAAAAGAGAAACAGCCCTAGAGAGATTACATTGCTTCCCCACCGTCATTTAGCTAGTAGGTGGCAGAGCTGCAATTGGAACCCAGGCAGCCTGGCTCCAGGGCCTACGTCTCTAACCATTAGGCTGGCTACATATCCCTCTTGTAGTTGAGTTTAGTGATGTTCAAAGTGGGAAGAGTTCAGGAAGAAATGGCTAGAAATTAAGGTATATTTATTTTATCTCATCCTTTAAAATTTCTTTTTTTGGTGGTACATGTATATTTCATATGCAGTACACATATATAATTTTAAAAGAGCCTTATTGAGTATGATTTACATAGCATAAATTCACCCATTTTAAATGTACAATCCAGTGATTTTTTTAGTAAACATAATAGTTGTGCAACCATCATGGCAATCCAATTTTAGAATATTTCCATCACCCCCAATTTTAGAATATTTCCATCACCCACCCAAAGAGATCCGCCCTGCCCATTTGCAGTCAATCCCAGGCCACCGTTAATCTACTTTCTGTCATCATAGATTTGCTTTTCCTCGGCATTTCATATAAATGGAATCATACAATGTCTGGTATTTTGTGTCTGGTTTCTTTAAGTTAGCACAATGTTTTTGAGATTCATTCATGTTTTAATAAGTATTAGTATTTCATTTCTTTTTATAGCTGAAGAGTGTTCTATTGTGTGGGTAAACCACACTGATGGATCTATTTATCAGTCAATGGTTATTTGAGTGGTTCACGCTTTCTGGTATATAAAATGTCTCTTGTAGGCAGCACATAATTGGATCTTGTTTTTCTAATCCAGTCTGATAATGTTTAAGTCATTCACATTTGCTGTAATTATTGATATAGTTGGATTTATCTCTGCAATTTTGCGTTTTTTCCATATACTTCATATCTTTTTGTTTGTTCCTCTGTTCGTCTTTTTTTTTTTCCTCTGTTCTTCTTTTACTGCCTTCTTTTGTGTTAAATAAATATTTTTTCTAATGTACCTTTTAATTCCTTTGTTGTTGTTCTTTATTCTTTTTAAAGTTATTATCTTAGTTGTTCTGGGAATTGTAATATTTAATTTATCAAAATCTACTTAAGAGGGGCCGACCGAGTGGCGCGGCGGTTAAGTGCTGGCTTGGGAAGCTAGCGGCCCTGGTTCGGGTCCCACATATGAGGGCCAGTGACATTGCCCTCAAAAAAAAAAAAAAAAAAAAAAAAAAAAAATATACTTAAGAGTAATACTAATTCAATTCTAGTAAATTATTGAAAATTTGCTCCAATATAGCTGTGTTCCCTCCCCAATTCTTTGTGTTATTGTTACATATATTACTTCCACATATGTCATAAATCCAATAATAGGGTTATAATTATTGATTATATCATCTTGTCTTTTTAAAATTTTAAGAGGAGAAAACTATATTTACAGAATCATTTATATTAACCCACATATTTATAATTTTTTTGTTCTCTTTATTTTCTTCTGTGGATTCAAGTTACCATTTGGTGTCTTTGTCTTGCTCCAATATAACTCTATTACCCCTTTCTTTGTGCTAATATGTATTATATATATATATATATATATATATATATATATATGTAATTTTTATGTTATATGGCTTTATTGTTATTTTATGCAATTGTCTTTTAAATCAGTTAAGAGAAGGAAAGAGAAAAACATATTTATAGTGTTTTTACAATAACTTTTTTTGGTGCTCTTTATTTCTTCATGTGAATTCAAGTTACTGTCAGGTGTCATTTCCTTTTACTCTGAATGATTTTAGTATTTTTTATAAGGCATATGTGCTAGCAACAAATTCTCACTTTCTGTTTGGGAGTGTCTTTATTTCACCTTCATATTTTAGGATACTTTTATTGGATATATATAAACTTCTTGGTTGACATGCTTGTTTTCCCCCAACATTTAGAGTATGCCATTTCACGTCCTTCTGGCTTTCATTGTTTCTGATGTGAAATCAGCTGTTAGGTTTTGTTTGTTTGTTTGTTTTTCAACATTTAATTGGGGAATTGGGGGAGGGAACAGTGTTGGGGAATCGGGGAAGGGGGACAGACAAGTTGCTTTCCTTTTGTTCCTCAGTCTAGTTGTGGAGAATGCAGCTTCACTGGCCCATGTTGGTATTGTATTTTTTTTTTTTTTAAAGATTTTATTGGGGAATTGGGGAAGGGGAACAGTGTTGGGGAATCAGGAAAGGGGAGCAGACAAGTTGCTGTCTTCTCATTCTTCAGTCCAATTGTGGAGGACGTTGCTTCACTGGCCCATGTTGGTATCATCATTGCGCTCTTCCCGGATGAGACAGATCAGTCGCCGGCCTCTGGATGTCGCTCACCGCGGCTATTGGCAGCTAACACTGGCTGCCGGCCACTCACTGTAGCCTATGGCAGCCCCCTGCAGCAGGGGCCGCAGCCTACACCGTCGCCGGGACTCGCACAGCCCAGCTCCAGGTGGAGTTGTTGTTAGCTGTAGAGGGCAGTGTCACTGGCCCTCATATGAGGGATCCAAACCGGGGCCACTGACATCCCAAACCAGCTCTTAAGCAATGCGCCATTCAGCCTGCCCCCATGTTTGTATTGTGATCATTGCGCTCTTCCCCGGGTGAGGCAGATTGGTCGAGGGTGATTGGTCGCCGGCCATTGGACAGCAGCTCATATCAGGTGCCGGCTGCTCACACTGGCTGCCGGCTGCTCACGGTAGCTTATGGCAGCCCCAGTGCAACCTACGCTGTTGCTGGAGACTCACAGCAGCCCACCTCCAGGTCGAACTATTGTTCACCATCTTCTGCTGTTAGTTTTATTGTGGTTCTCTTGTATGATACATCATTTTTCTCTTGTTTTCAAGATCTTCTCTGGCTCTGTCTTTCAACAATTTTACTATGATATCTCTAAATGTTTATGTGTCCCTCCTACTTGGACTTTGTTTGGATATGTAAATTAATGCTTTTCATCAAATTTGGGAACTTTGGGACCATTGTATCTTCCAACGTTTTTTCCTGCCTCTGTCTCCTCTTCTTCTGGAACTCCTGTTAAGGATATATTGGTATGTTTGATGGTATCCCACAGGTCTCTGAGGCTCTGTTCATCTTTCTTCATTCTTTTTTTTCTTTCTGTTCTTTAGGTTGGGTGATTTCAATTGCTCTATCTTCAAGTTCATTGCTTCTTCCAGATCAAAAATGCTGTTGAACCCCTTCAGTGAATTTTTTCATTTCAGTTATTGTACTTTTTAATTCCAGAATTTCCATTTGGTTCTTTTAAAAATATATAATCTTTATCTCTTTATTGATATTCTCTATTTGATGAGTCATTTAATGAGTCCTTCCTTTAATTATTTATACATGGCCTCCTTTATTTCTTTGAATACATTTATAATAACTGCTTTGAAGTCTTTGTCTGCTAAGTACAACATCTGGACCCCCTCAGAGACAGTTTCGACTGACTGCTTTTTCTGCTCTGAGTGGATCACATTTTCCTGTTTCTTTGCACATCTTGTGCTTTTTGTTGAAAACTGGACATTTTAGATAGTACATTGTAGCATTTCTGAAGTCTGATTCACCACTACCACCACCACCACCAGGATTGTTGTTGCTTCGTTTATTGTTTGTTGTTTGTTTAGTGATGTTTCTAGACTAATTCTATGGAGCCTGTCTTCCTCATAGTGTAAGGCCATTGATGTATCTACACAGTTTCTTTTTAAAATTTTTGTTTTGACTGTTAAGACTGGCTTCCTAGGCATTGCCCTAGGTCAGCATAACTTAGTGTTCTGCCAATGGTAAGTCAGAAATTGTCTTTAAATACTTTGATCCAGTATGGCTTCTACCCTCTGCCAATGCATCTGTGTGTGACAAATCTGCCTCAACTTTTACTCTCTCTATGCTTAGCCAGGGATGAGTTGATAGCTAAGGCACTCTCCCGTCTCCTCTTAGTGTGAAAACAGCCTTCCACACCCCCAGAGATATGTGGCAGCTTATCAAGGCTCACTAGGACTTTCTTATTCCCGGGTATCCCTGTTAAATATCTCACTCTTCTTCTGGTTTGTTACCTGCCCCAACTAGTATTACACCTCAGGCTAGCTGCAATGTTGGCCGTAACATACATAATTTTAAAGAAATACACCTATATTGAGTGCATGTTCATATTGTATTTCCCAGTAAGGGTGCACAGTGAAACAAATTTGGCAACCACTGTTCTAGTTTTGAGTGTTTCTAACTGGTCTACCCCTGCTTGGGGCTGTGTCTGGAAGCTGAGCACTGGACCTGACGTCCCTTGAATGGGGTTTATGGGGAGGTCTCTTTAGAAGCACTGTTGTAGCAACAGGATTCTCCAGAAGGCATCTCAGGGGCAAGTGGTGGTCATCTAAGGTGGTTGAACTTGTCTTCCTGGGACAGCCAGCCCTGCCCATCCTGGCTGGGCCTTTGCTCCCACAGGGATGCAAGCCTGGCTGCTCTGTCAGCAGGCCTGGGGTGGGGAGCCAGGTGCCCTCTACACTGGCTGCCAGTCACCGGAAGCCTGCCAGGCACTCAGGAGGAAGATTTAGCAGAGCCAAGAGAACGATCAATTCCCCCAGGGCAGGGCTGCCAACAAGGAGGGTCACACAGGAAGCGGCTGCCCCAGGAGCCCAGGCTGGAGAGGGCCGGGGCCTGTGGCCTCCTTCGTTCCCTGGGTACTCACATAGAAGACAAGAAGTGAGAGAGCAGCACCCTCCTCCCTGGGTACTGCTGCTGTCCTTGGGGTGGGCATGTGGAAAGGCCTGTGCCCGTAAGCTGAAGGTCAGTGTGCTCGGCCCGCACTGCGGGTGGGAGGGGTGGAGGGCAGAGGGGAAAACTGGGCTGACAGTCACGTACGCTGATGTCACTGGTCACTCCGCCTCCCCAAGGTATCACTTTCCTCATGGCCAAGCCTGCAGCTGAGTTCAGGGGGGCAGTCACGTCCCATCCCTGGCATAGCTCTTAGGCTGCTCGTTGCACTGCCTCTGGGGCTGCTGAGGTCAGGGTGGCACTCACCAGCACTGCCTATTGTCAGCTCAGCTCCAACTGTGGGGAGGGGGAGTCCAAGGAGTGGGGAGAGTGGCAGGAACAGGTGCCTGAGGGCTGGGAGTGGCCAGGCTTCTGAGAAAGTGTCCCAGGGAGGGTTTACATCACAGGTAAACAGAGGCACAACTCAGGCACTCCCAGCCTGCAGGGGGAGACAGCTCCTGCCCACAGGCAACTCTCAGTCTGAAAGGGAAGACAGACCCCTTGCCCTTGGAGTTTCCAGTCTGAGGGGAGAGATGGTCCCCATTTTCAGAGAGCCTCCTGCCCTACAGAGGAGACACAACCCCTGTCTGCAGACACAGGGGCTGTGTCTGAGTTTAGTGTGGTGGTGGCAATGGTTGGAAACCCCTCCTCTGTTCTCTCCTCCAGTTTAAGTCTCCCAGGACACTCAGAACAGATCCTTTGGAGGACCCCTTCCCTAGACACTGAGGGGACCCTGCAGGTACCCCATGTGTGACCGCCCACATGCAGTAGGGAGGGGCTGTCAGAGCCGAAGTACAGACAGACAGCAGCGTCCCTGTGTCTGAACCTGTCCTCAGGGCTGGTCCAGCAGAGGGAGCTGGCAGCCAGCATGAGCTGAAGCAAACCGTCCCTGACCCCTGAGATGGCCTTGAGGAGCTTCAGCTGCCCATCCAGGGAGGGGCATCCAGGCTGGAGCTGGAGTGTCGGCAGCATCCAGGGGGCCCAGGCCTCCTCTGCCCATGCCAGCAGGCAATGCTGCCCCACAGAGACCCTGCTACAGAATCACAAATTCTACACTCTTCCAGCTAGGCCTGGGGAATTCTTCCCACTGTCCTCTAGGGTAGGAAGTAACACAAGGGATCAGAGCCCTGGAGGTGAATTCTGATCCCTTACTTACTAGTTGTGTGACTTCAGTCAAGTTATATAATCTCTCTGGGTCTCAGTTTCTTCATCTGTAAAATGGGCTGAAAATATGGAGGGGAAAATATGTGAAACATGTCTAGCACACAGTAGGTGCCCAGGTTCCCTTTTCCTCACTCCACTTCTCTTTGCTTCATTCAGGGGATGTCTCCCTAAGATGAGGCTGAAAGGCCGGGAGTGGGAGAGTGTACTGGAGTGAAAGCCTGCCGAGGGTCAGGGGGCATGAACCAGGGCACCTTCCTTTGGAGATGAGCGTTGAGTTGTGTTTGGGAGATGCTCCCTCTCAGTCCCTAACACAGACACATCAACCTGCAGCCAGAATAATATGGCACTGAGTGGGGCAAGGGGCATGACCCCATTGGCTCTTCACTTAGCACCCTACCTAGCAACACTTCCATTCATGTACTCCTGGGACTTCAGGTCAGTCCCCAGTAGGACTAACTGGCCTCTTGCCACCCCTATCAGAGCTGAGGTCTCCTTGGGGTATGGAGCTCTCTGAGTGTCCCATCCTTTTCCCTTTGCTGCTCAACATATTTACTGAGTACTTACTATGTGTCAGGCTTTGTTCTAGGCATGAGGGAGACAGCAGTGAGAAAAACTGACAATGGTCCCTGACTCACAGAGCTGAAATTTTAGTGGAGGGTGAAAACATTCAACTAAATAAGTATATTAAAGGGTAGTAAGTGTTCTGAAGAAAAATTAAAAAAGCATGAAGGACAGGAGTGTGGGTATAAGGGAGTGATGAAATTTTAATAGAAAAGTCAGGGAAGGCCACATGGAGAAGGCAACATTTGAATAAAGACCTAAAAAGGGGAGCCATGTGCACAGTTAGGAGGAAACATTCCAGGAGAGGGAACAGCATGTGCAAAGGCCCTGGGGTGGTAGCAAAGCTGGCTCTTTTAAGGGACAGCAGAAGGGCCAGTGTGGTATGAGTAAGAGGGAGAGTAGTGGCAGATGAAGGGAGAGAGGTAGGAGGGACCAGACCCTTTAAGGGTTGGTAGGCCATTTTTAGGACTTTGGCCACAGAGCATACATGGATGCAGAGAAGGAATAGGGGGACACTTCCTTTACCCTGATGGGCAATAGGACAGTAAGGAAATGACACCTGTTTAATAAAGATGAGCCCTAGAACTTCCAAGATAGGTGCTGGAAATATCTTCCTGAGAGGAGCAGCTTAGTTCATGAGGATCTGCCCCTTTGGGGGTCTCCCACCAGGTTCTGGTGTTATCTCACACTGGTTTCAAAGGGAGGGACAGGAGTTGCTCCAGGAAGTGCTGAGAGCAACCCAAGGGCAGGGGTGTCTTGCTGATGCTGCTTCCTCAGTGCCTGGACTTATAAAAGGTACTCAGCACAGCCCAGTGGAAGGAAGGAAGGAGGGAAGGAAGAAAGGAAGGAAGGAAGGAAGGAAGGAAGGAAGGAAGGAAGGAAGGAAGGAAGGAAGGAAGGAAGGAAGGCCCTGTCCCTAATG
Organism: Aselliscus stoliczkanus; assembly: GCA_033961575.1. Classification (NCBI taxonomy): domain Eukaryota; kingdom Metazoa; phylum Chordata; class Mammalia; order Chiroptera; family Hipposideridae; genus Aselliscus; species Aselliscus stoliczkanus. The sequence continues at coordinate 62,338,854 of CM066733.1, read as the reverse complement.
TTGGCTCCTGGGTGGCACTTCTGTGGCTGAGCCACATTGTTTCTCCCCTACCCGCTGCCCAATACACACACGTTTCAGACACCCATACCCAGTACCTTCAGAGGCTGAACTATGTGTCAGGATTTCCACCTCCTGAAATCCAGCATCTTGTCTGAGGTCCTTTTCTTTCCTCCCTGAACCACACCAGGAGGGGCTACCCCTTGTGGGGAGCTCCCCTGTACCCCCACACCAGGCTGTGAGTGTGTGGACCTCACCTAAATGAACCCAACCTCAGGGAGTGGGGGGGATGGGCCTAGAGACGAGTAATAATACCATTGACAGCAACAATAATGGCAGCGACTCACACAGATCCAGCACCGACCACATGTCTGACTCTGTTCCTAGACCCGCCACCTGCATGATCCTATTCAGCTCCAGAGGCCTCCAAGCACCAGTGGAGGGGACTGGGGCTCCGATGGGTTCAGGGATTTGCCTGGGAGGCATTTCCAGGTGCCTTATCATGGGTGGGAGGTGGAAGGCCTGCAGGGCCCTGGCCCAGAACTACCCGCTCCTGCGGCTGCCCTGGAGCAGCTGAGCAGAGGGATTCAGCCCAAGGCTTCCCCATCTCCTGTGAGACCCGAGCTAAGAATGTTAAACTCCTGCACTACCCTTCAGAGGAGAGGCTGGGTCTTGGGGTTAAAGGGGACATGAACTGCGAGAGCCAGGGCTGTTGAGACTGAGCGGCCCCTGCCATCCCTTGCTGCCCTGCAGGGAGAGCAGAGATGGCTGTCAGGGCTTGGTGGCCCCAGGGTGTGCTGGTGCTTCCCTAGTCTGCCATGGCTGCCTGTTGTTGCTCACCCTTCACTTCTGGGCTGGCCCACTGGGGAGAGGTGCTGTGAGCAGCGGTAGCTCCAGCCTCTCCACTCAGACTGAGAATGGGTCTCCTGCCTGCAGAAAACAGATCTGGGGATCCACTTGTTCAAAGGAAGACCCCACAGAGCCTTCTAGAGCCCACGCACCCCACACTGGTAGAAGAGGCTAAGTGTGAGGTCCTGCTTGCTCCGAGCCCTGCTCATTCCAGCCCCAGCTAACCCCTCAAGGCCAGTGACACTGCCTCCCTCCCTCCCTGCCTGGCTCAGCAGAGGTGAGAGCACAAGATACGAGAAAACTGCAAAGTAGTAAAGTGCTGTGCAAACTGTGATTTCACACAGTTTCACCACCTTTCACAACTGGGGAAACACTCTCCTCTGAACTGAAATGCCTCACACTAGGCACAGCTCACCTTCCCCTCTACTGACAGTCATTCATACACATGTCTGATCCCTTGAGCATAGGGACAAGCCTGCGGGGGGGGCGGGGGGGGGCGGGGAGAGGCAGGGCTTGGTTGGAGCTGAGGCCGGTCAGCATAGGGCTTGATACAGAACTTGTTTTCCTTCCTACCTGTTCCCTTCCTGAGAACAGCAGGACAGAAGTGGGCACATGGTGGGTAGTAAGGTGGGGTGGGTGGGGCTTATGGAACAATAGAAATAATCTGGGCTGCGAGTCCCATAGACCCGGTTTTGTGTCCTGGCTCTGCCTCAGTGTTCCTACCTCTTGTTTGCCTCCCTGTTGAAATGCTTGAGGGTTGAAGTGATGCTTTTGGGGACACATGTTCAGGCTGCCTCATCAGATCAAGGTTCAACGTGTCTCAGAGTGCAGAGCCGGTATGATGGGAGGACACGCTCCTGACAGAGGTGGAAACTGGCAGAGAGAAAGCCTGCAGAATTAGCCAGTCCCACTGCCTCAATACGTGCAGCCGCCTGATTCACAACCTATCGTGGCAACCAGGGATGGCTAGGTCTTCATGTGTCTCCTCAGGAGTGGGTCATATTCCATTGTGTTTCCAGTGCCCGCAACACTTGATTGTTGAACAAATTTGGGCAAGGTGAATGGGTCTGTTCTCATGTGAGCACCAGCTGGAAATGACAGTGGCTTTGTCATTGTGGACACTCGCTCATCAGTGAGCCTAAGGAAGTGGGCATCCTGGATTCCAGGAAAGGAAGGATCCCATGGCTTTGTACTTTGGAAGGCACCGAGAGATACAAGGCCCGGAAGTGGAGCTCTTCCCAAACCATCCCGACCAGGCCCCAGGTGGAGAGGACACTTCATGTGGCACTGGGGCTGGAGAGGGTGCTGGAATAAACTCCATTTTGAAAGCCCGTATTCAAAATCTGGTAAAATGAACTCTTGGCCAGATCACAGTGCTGGGATCACCCCGCAGATAATGAGATGCTGAGGTAGGAGGAGTTCAGATCTTAGGGAGAAAGACCTCGGGTGGTATTCTGTCTTTTAGCTCCATTGGAGCAAGAAATAGGCCCGACTCTTCCCTTCCTGAGGGGAACAAACCAAAAGCTGAGAAGAATGAGTCAGTCCTAGCAAAGACAAGAGATGTTAGGATGGAAATGGCCACATTCGTGGGGCTTAAGTCTGGGGCCGGAAAGGGTTCATAGCAAGCTGAAAGACCTCCTGCTTATGAGCACAGACTCTCGGCTATGGAGGGAGGGCAGAACACCAGACATGGCTGACCACGTTCTTATGTTTAAAAGTGCGAAGGGTTGGCCCAGCCGAGTGGTGCATTGTTTAGGAGCTGGTTTGGGACTCCAGTGGCCCTGGTTCGGATCCCACATATGAGGGCCAGTGACAATGCCCTCTACAGCTAAGATGGCGAACAACAGCTCCACCTGGAGCTGGGCTGCTGTGAGTCCCCGAGACGACATAGCTGCAGCCCCTGCTGCAATGGGCTGCCATAGGCTACAGTGAGTAGCCGGCAGCCAGCGTGAGTGGCCAGCAGTCAGTGTGAGCTTCCAAGAGCCGTTGTGAGTGGCTATCCAGAGGCCGGCGACCGATCTGCCTCACCGGAGAAGAGTACAATGATGATGCCAACATGGGCCAGTGAAGCAACGTCCTCCGCAACTAGACTGAAGAACAAAAGGACAGCAACTTGTCTGTTCCTCTCCCCCAATTCCCCAATAAAATCTTTAAAAAACAAAAAGTGGGAAGGGTCTTGTTGGGAAACGACAGACTTCTGAGCTTGAAGCCAGTCGTCAGTAAATACTTGGGAGTTGATTATTTAGCATGTGAATTCATAGATAAGGAAGACAGACAGACAGACAGACAGGTGGATAGCAGTAGAACCCTATTGCAGACAAGTAATTTCATATATCCTCACAACATGGAGGTGGGGAGGGGGAGGTTATTTCCAAGAGTTGGCAGGTGAGGAAACTGAGGCTTCTGGAGGTTAAGTAATTTGCCCAAAGCCACATAGCTAGAAAGGGGTAGACCAGAGTCCCCGTTCTGCTGACCACAAAGGCCAAGGATTTCCTCCCCAGACCCTCCAGCTGGCTCTGCTTGGAGCAAATCATGCCTTGTTAACCAGCCTCAGGCGTCTTTCTCACAAGGATGTGTGGCTGCTGGAAGTGGGAGTGCTGGATTTCCACGAGGAGGGTGACAGAGCCTGTTGGGATACTCTAGTGAGTCTGGCTCCCATGACAACAGCGGGGACAGGCCTGTGGTAACAGCTGATGAATGGACGCCTGGAATTCTCTAAGGCTTGCCCCGGGGCCCTGGTCTAGGGCCCCATCACCAGGGACATTTTTATCAATGGCTTGAATGGAGGCCTGAGAGCCTGCCTCCCCCTGCTTGCAAATGACCCACAGCTGAGAGGAACAGGCTCAGCAGCACAAAGAGGATTCAAATTTGCCTGCGGGTGCCTGCAACAATAGGCAAAACTGAGAGAGATCAGCAGTAGGCAGAAAGGACAAAGTCCAGCTCCAGGATGGAAACAAAATCCAAGTCAAAAGGCATGTGGGTATTGATCCTACAGAGATGCTGGCTCATATATGGAATGAGCAAAGGTAGTCCTGGCAGCATGGTCTGGAATGCTGCAAAGGCCTGGACACAACCTAAATGTCCAGCAGTAGGGGATGGGTTAAACAACCTTAAGTAGATTCACACAATGGAAGGCAAAGGGCTGACACAAAGAATGAGGCAAGGGGTTATATACTGATAAGGAAAGTTCTCCAATGTAGATGGTTAAATAGAAAAGCAAGGTACATGAGAGTATAACTGACAGTTTAGATTATGCTTCTCTTTGTGCAATCACAAATGGGTATATATAATTGTGTATGTACGATAATCTCCAGAGGATATACAAGCAATCAAGTATGTTGCTGGGCTCTTGCTTTACTCTGTATATCTTTTGTACTTTTGGTTTGTGCCATATACGTTTGTGTATGTAGGGGGGAATGGACGGAGCAGGTTTCATAGCAATTCTATTTAAAAAGACCTGGAAGTTTGGCTGACCATAAACTCACTGCTTTTAAAAAACAAGAACTATAGGGCCGACCGAGTGGCGCATGGGTTAAGAGCTGGTTTTGGGATGCCAGTGGCCCCGGTTCGGATCCCACATACGAGGGCCAGTGACACTGCCCTCTACAGCTAACAACAGCTCCACCTGGAGCTGGGCTGTGTGAGCCCCGGCGATGGTGTAGCTGCAGCCCCTGCTGCAGTGGGCTGCCATAGGCTACAGTGAGTGGCCAGCAGCCAGCGTGAGCGGCCGGCAGCCAGCATGAGCTGCCAATAGCCGCGGTGAGCAACCATCCAGAGGCTGGCGACCGATCTGCCTCATCCGGGAAGAGCGCAATTGGACACCTGATAATTAATGCCAGCCTTCAGCTTCTGTAAAATGCTTTGCTTACGAGAAACTGCCTGAAATCTATAGAAACCACCTACAAACTGTGAGAAAAGCAGCTTTCGGTTTTAAAAGCTCTTCACCCTGCTTGTTCGGGGCTGTGAGTTTGTTCAGGGCATGAGCCCACTCACAGTCATCGGCCGTAAATAAAGACTCCAAACAACTGTTTGGTTTGTATTTTCTGAGCACCCTAAAGGTTGTTTGGCTTCAGAAGGTCAGCGACTGGGTCCACTGCCCTCAGATTAAATTTAATTTCATTTAAGTCTCCACAGGACTCTCCCAAAAGAAATATTGTCACTCCTGTTCCTGTGAGCCAATCAAAGACCTTAAGCTCCTCTTTAAACAGAACTACTAGAGCTATTCATTACTGTTGTTGTCTTACAGCCCTGGATTTCTTCTATAGAACTAGGTCGTATCTGTACCTTCCAATTAATTAGACAGGGACCTACACCTTAGTCTACTTGACTCCAAAGATTTGCTGGGTACAATACAATGACGAAAACAACATGGGCCAGTGAAGCAACGTCCTCCACAACTAGACTGAAGAACAAAAAGACAGCAACTTGTCTGTTCCCCTTCCCCAATTCCCCAGTGCTATTCTCCTCCCCCAATTCCCCAATAAAATCTTTTAAAAAAAAAACCAAGAGCTGTAATCTGAGGTTATATTAACAGGAGCATAAGACCCTGACTGGAGGAGGTGTATGTCCTGCTATGCTGTGAGCTGGTCAGGCCATAACCAGAGTGTGGGGCCTCTCTGAGGGAGCCATGTTTGAGGACAAACACTGGTAGCTAGATCAGACGTGAGGGGACAACTTGGCTAGAGTGAAGATGATGTAGAGAAGGGAAACTTGACAGACACGGAGATGCTGAAGAGATGAAAGATCATTGAAAGACTGGCATGTGGAAGAAGGAGGAACATGATTATTTCATTTGCTCCAAATAATAGAACTCGGATCAATAGCCTGGAAAGGTACAGGGAGATGAATTTTGGCCTCAGGAAGACATTTCTAATCATTAGAACTAAATCATGTAATAATAATATAACATATTATATAATTTAACAATATAATATAATAAGAAGTACTTTCTAATAATTAGTACAGGAATGAGCTCTGTGTCACTGGATGTACTCAAGTAGTCACTGATGACCTCTATCTAGGATGTTGTAGAGATCATTGCCAGGACCACTGGGACGTGTATTTTTGGCCTCACCCAGGTCTACTGAAGCTAAATTTCTGTAGTTGAAGTCTAGAAATCTGCTTTACTTACTTATTTATACCACAGATGCAGACAATTGAACTAATTGCACTCCTCGGTTCACAGTATGCTATCATCATTGGTCTGTTCAAAACCCCCTTTAATGTCGCTTTTTAAAATTTTTCTTCTTTACCCCTGATCTCTACTCTCACTCCCCACCATCCACAACCCCCTGTCTCCAGACCCTCATTCTATGTGCTTACACATGTCTTGAAATATGCATAGTCTTTATATTGGGTCCTGTTGTTTTCTGCATGTTTTATAATTTATATAAATGGTGTTATGCTGTTATGCTGTAACTTTCCTGTGTTTCTTACTTTTTTCATTCAACAGTGCTGTTAAGATGTATGCATCCTCGTATGTACACCTGGCTTGTTCCTATCTGCCACTTGGAAGGGAACTGCCACATCTTATTGATCTATTCCCCCAGGAGTGGACACTTAGACTACCTCCAACCGCCCATTACCCTATATTTTGTTGTGATCGGCACCTGTACATGTCCTCTTCCCACACTGTATAATCATTTTTCTGGGCTACATACCTGTTTGTGGGACTTTGGGATGCAGGGTGTATGCAGCCTGACAATTAAGTTCGTGAACTTGTTGCAATGATATTGGTAACTTTTTTCGATATCAGAGAGATTATTCAGTATGAATTTGTACCAACTGGACAAACAGTTAACCAAGTTTACTATTTGGAAGTGCTGAAAAGGCTGCGTGAAAAAGTTAGACGACCTGAACATTTTGTGAGCAATTCATAGCTTTTGCATCACGACAATGCACCAGCTCCCACGGCACTGTCTGTTAGGGAGCTTTTAGCCAGTAAACAAATAACTGTATTTGAACACCTTCCCTACTCCCCTGGTCTGGCCCCCAGTAAAGAAAATATTGAAAGGAAGACATTTTGGTGACATTCAGGACATCAAGGGTAATACGACTACAGCTCTGCTGGCCATTCCAGAAAGAGTTCCAAAATTGCTGTGAAGGGTGGACTAGATGCTGGCATCAGTGCATAGCTTCCCAAGGGGAGTACTTCGAAGGTAACCATAGTGTTATTCAGCAATGAGGTATGTAGAACTTTTTCTAGGATGAGTTCGCAAACTTAATTGTTCAACCTCGTATGCATACTTAGTGTCGCTAAATACAGCCAGATCGCTGCTCTCAGAATGGATACAGTATACAGGCATATTTGTTTATTGCACTTCACTTTTTTGTGCTTCATAGATGCTGCATTTCTTACAAATTGAAGGCAAGAAGCCTTCCACCAGCAAAAAGATTAAAGATTATGACTCTCTTTATTGGGATACTCATTTTGTTGCAGTGGTCTGGAACCGAACCCACAATATCTCTGAGGTATGCCTGTACACTTTATCCTCTCACTCGCAGGACATGAGTTTCATCTCCCCACATTGGGTATAATCGACCTTTCTCATTTGTGGCATTCAGTTGGGTGTGGAGAGGTATACTGTTGTGTGAAGTAGACATCTAATGACTAGTGAATTTGTTCATCTCTTCAATATACTCGGCCATTGTACTTCCTTTTTTTGTGACATGTCTATGTATATTTTTTCCCATTGGATTTCCTGTCCTTTTCTTATTGATTATCAGGGGCTCCGTGACTATTTTTGGTTTTAATCCGTGGCAGGCTCTCACGTTGTGAATACCTTCTCCCAGTCTGAGAATCTTCCATCTTAGCAGATGTTCTAAGGATCAGTCGGGTTCGGGATGCCCCAGAGTAGATATATACCACCTGAGATCATTTCTAATTCTGCCATTGAATGCTTTTAAGATTCTTGGTCTTTCTGAGGAGTTTCCTTGCCGTTTCTAGGGGGAAAACAGAGGCCTTAGGAGGGGTGAGGGCAAGGGTGTCATTGTCAACGTGGACATGGAACTGAAGTGCCCCCTTACACCTTGACCACTGCTAGCAATGCATTCTGTTATGAAGATAGTCACGTGACATGCATGGCCCAGACAGGCTTGTGAGATCCTCCTGGGGGTGATACACAGTTTGGTTGGATCAAGTCTAGACTATCTCATTGTTCAGAAGAGATCATCAATCTACTGGAATTTTCCCAACAATAGAAGCTTAACTCTTTTATCTCTGTGGAAGTTTCAAAATTTGACTGCAGAATTTTTAACATTCCTCCCATTGAGAGGTAGTGGGGGGAGGTTTGTGTTCCCTCTCCTTGAATCTAGGCTGGCTTTACTCACTTCTTTGTGCCTCATAGAATTTACTAGAAGTGATGCATCTGACTTCTGAGACTACGTCAGAGGAGGCCCTGCATCTTTTGCCTAGCTCTTTGGGACACTCACCCTGGAGGAAGCCAATTGCCCTGTAAGATATACAACTACCCTGACACTGCCATGCATAGGTGCTCTGGTCAACAGCACTGGCCAGACTCCCAGCCAATGACCAGCACCAACTGCCAGCCATGTGAGGGAGCTATGTTGGATGTCCAGCTCTAGCTGACACCTGACAGCAATGATATGAGTAACCCCAACTGAGAACTGCCCAGCCAAGCCCTTCCTGAATTCCTGACCCACGAAATCAAATTCCTGACAACAAAATTGTTGCTAAAAACCTAAGTTCTGGTCATTTGTTATGCAGCAATAGTAACCACAACAATCTCCTGGGACATAGCAAGCATAATTACTTTACATCTTTGCTGATAACTCTAATACATGTAGCCGCTATGGATCTGTTTCTATTGTCTATTGTTTCTGATGTTTTTAACATTATGTTATCTGACTCCTCATGTGTGCATAGTTTCCATTATGTGTTGGACATTGTATTTACAGACTTGTTTGTAGAAAAAATCTGAGGCCTAGAATGATGATACCTTCCTTCAGAGAGGATTTGCATTTGTGGCTGCCAGATGTCTAGGTCACTAATAATACAGAATCACCAACTTCAGTTTTAAGGACTGCAGGATTGGAAACTGAATTGTCTATTTCTGTTTCATTCTTTACTCCTAGGGTACAGCCCTTTTGGTGTGCTTCCTCAAAGAGAGAGGGTTCATTAAGTTCCAGCCCTTGATAAGCCCAGAACTCCAATTCATGTCCATTTAGTCCTGCAAGGCAGAACAAAAGAATTGTTCTTCTTCTTGGACTCTTAGCTGACCTCTCCTGAATAGCCAAACACCCTGAGGGGAAAAAAATGGCCCCAAATGCCACTCTTTCTTCTCTAGGTCTTAGTCATGACCCAGAAATGCTTCACTATCTCGTTAGCTCCCTGAGGCTTTCAAGCAGATTTTTAAAATATTTTCTCCAGCTGTTCTAGTTGTCCTCAGTGGGAGCATTGGCTTAAATCACATAGTCTGACATTATTAACTCTCGTTTACTTAATTCTTTAAATGTCAAAAACATAAGGAAGTATGAAATCATGTTCTTTGAAAGTCCTTAAAAAATGTATCACACAGTCTCAAACTTTCTTAAACAGAGATTGACCATAATCCAATTTTCCACTGAACACTCAGGGTCCCCATTAAGAATATCCCTTACAGGGCCAGCCAAGTGGTGCAGTGGTTAAGAGCTGGCTTGGGACGCTAGCAGCCCCGGTTCGGATCCCACACATGAGGGCCAGTGACACTGCCCTCAAAAAAAAAAAAAAAAGAATATTTCTTACTGTAACTTAAACATAGTGATGCCCCTAATTGCTGGGGGATGTCATTTTCTTTGCCTGTATCCCAAATAACGCAACATTACTTGTGTTTTTTCGTTCTTGGGTTTAATTTTTATTGTTTGTGTCTTTGCCACCTGACCCCTTTTGCTGTCAATGAGAATATCCTTATGGCCTTTGCCTATTCTGATTTTATTCCTTTAATACATATGTAAATTAGATAACCAAGCATGCTAAAATTGTGTGTAAGGTAAGAGCACATAGGCTCTGATTCAGGTAAGAGAAACATGGGTGAGTGAAGCTCTAAAATTGTCAGACCCTTGTCAGACAATTGTCAGGACCGTTTGTAGCCTGCTCAGAAGCCTTTTGATTGCAGATCTTCTCTGTCTGGATGGTAGAGGTTGTCAAGTACATGGGCTCTGGGTAAGTCAGGTAATGCTGTGCTTGCCCTGACTTCAGCACCCTCCACTGTAAGCAGGCGGTTTGGGGGCACGAGCAGCCCTAAGGCAGATCGGGGGCTTTGGCCAGCTCTACGCTGCCTTCTTTTTGTTTCTGGGACCCCACCCTGTCTTCTGGCCCAGGAGGCTCAAGAAATCCTGGCAGACAATGCTGTTCCCTGCTGCCCCATGGAGATGACCACTTCATGTAGAGCAAGGGAGGAAGGAGGAGAAAAATGAAAAGAAAGGTCCTCTTTCAGACTTAAGATGCTGTAGAGTGGCTGCCCCACGGCCTGCCAAGAGCTGACTCACTGGGCTGGGACAAGGCACTACAGGTGCACTCAGGCCAGCAGACAATAGGTGCCTGTTGCAAACAGTCCACACCCGAGACAGACCACCGCGGTCAGGTGGAGACAGTCTCCGAGGGAGTGAGGGGGCTGGAAGGGCAGGCGAGAGAAGGTCTGGCCTGGAAGCTGTCCTTGTCCAGCCTTCCCAGGGCCTGCCTCTGAGCACTCAGAACCATGGGGACCCTGCAATTCCATGGCCAAGGGACAGGAGCACTGGACCAGGCATCCAGAGACCTGATGTGGGGCAACCTCTAATGTGAGCCTCATTCCTCATTTCCCAGCTCTAAAGTTCTGGTTCTAACTGCCACTGGTATGCCCTGTGATGGTGGAGAAGGCGCACACATTTTCCAAGCCCCATTTTACCCCTCTCTGGGTGAATTCTTCACCTGCAGTACCTCTTTAAACTATTACCGTTCTTTGAAGTAGGTGCCATTATTAGTCACACTTTCCAGATGAGGAAACTGAGGCAAAGACAGCCACGCGATGTGCTGTTGAGAGCTAGCTTTCAAAGCCAGAGCTGTGTGAGTCTGGAGCTCATGCCAAGCCCTGCATCATGGAGCCATGCAAATCGCCACCCAAGTGACCCAGTGCTCTGCATCTTTGCAAATGTAAGGACTGCTCTGGGGTCTGGTAGAGGCAATGGGGTGGGATGGTCAGAAAGCTTCCTGGGAAATTGAGCAGCTCCTGACATGGGGACAGGCAGCATGGAAAGTGTGGGCTGGGAAACTAAGACCTAGATGCTTAGCTGAGTCTTGCATTCAGCAGATTGTGGGGAGGAGGGAAGGATGGAGAGGGAGCTGGATGGGACCCCTTACTTCCACCTCTCTTCAGCCCTGGGGACCCCTTCCAGGGCTGGATACCATGGCAAGCTGTCCATTGCTCTGTCCATTCATTGCCAGCGATGTGGACTTGGGCAAGTTCTAGAGACTTCCTGGATTTCAGTTTTCTCATCTGTAAAATGGGAATTATTGTATGGATCTCGTGAGGTTGTTAACATGAAGAGATTTAATGAATGCAGCGATTCATGCAAGGCTTGAATCTGTCTCAGCACCCCCTCACCTACACCTCTCCTTTTCTTAGTTGAGATCTCGCTTCCCTTCTTTCCTCAGAGGCCCCCTTGCTGGAGTCTTTGATGTCCCCTGTGGCCCAAACCATCCCTTCCCATTGGAGTTAACCCCCTGAGCAGCCAGCTCTTTCTTACCTTGTCCCTGTCTCCTCTCCTCTCCCCAGTGGGGCCATTCTCCATAGCCTGTGTGCCCTGACTGCTCTGCTGGTGGGCCCCCATGGAACTTTTTCTCTGCCTTTGCCCCACTGCTAGGAGATGAGGTCTGAGTGCAGCAGAACCAAGTGTCTGGAGACCTGGACTCAAGGAGGGCTCCATCTTATTTAACAGTTGGGTCAGCTACCAGCCCTCACTGAGGTTTCCTGTCTGAAAAGCAAGGTTGTTTGGGGGCCCACTCCCATGGAGGGGGCTCACAGTGACCCAAGATGGTTCCAGTGTGCACTTCCTGGGGAGGAGGAAAGAGGGTGGGGATGAAGCTGGGCTGGCAGGGATGGTAGGAGAGCTGCCTCCCTCCTCCTGTCCAGAGGCCTCCCGGGTTCTTTGCCTGGGAAAGAAATTGTCTGCCCTCCCTTGTCAGAAGCCAGGGCCACGATAAAGAATTAGGTGAGCAAATCCAGCCTGCTTGTTAATCCCCCCTGCTCTGAGCTGGCCAGGGAGATGGGCAGTGAGGGCCCGGCACCAGGAGCAGTCATGTCTAGACCTCTGCTATCAAGGCAGCAAATGATTAGCCAATTAGCCCGGAGGAAACTAGATCTGGCTCCTGGGGGCTCTGGGCTGCATTTCCCAAGAGAGCAGGGGCTTCTGGGAGCGCTGGTTTAGGTGGATAGGGACAGCTGTGGGGCCATGCCCAGAGCCCACAGCAGACCCAGAGCAAGGGGACTTCCTGTCTGCCATTTACAAGGGAGGGGATTGCAGGGCCCTGCCCTCAAGTACCCCAACCTTGCCTTCTGGGTGTGAATCCAGAAATGGCAGCGAGGACCTGGCGCATAGCCAGTGCTGGGTTCAGGCCAGCTACGGTCATTGTTATTACTGCTGTTATTATTTCTACCATGTGTAAGCATCTATTATGTGACATTATTTCTATGAAGTCATATGATTAACTCCACTTTAAGGATAGGGAGAAATTGAGTGCGTTTTCACACTCAGGTCTCTAAAACATGATCTCTCAAATATTATACTTAACTGCGTTTGTGCCACCCCGGGTCATCTGGAGCCCTTGTTACAAATGCTGATTTCCTAAGCCACCCAAGGCCTGCCCAGTCAGGCTTTCTTAGGAACGGGGACAATCCCCAGAACCTGTATTCCCAGTGAGCCCCCTACCACCACCTCACAACGGACTTTGATGCAGGACATCAGTGGTCTGACTTGGAGAAACCCAGACGTAAAAGCCCCCCTGCCTCCTTCCCCTCCCCCGTGCACCCGGTAAGCAGTTTGGACAGGGGGTCCCATTCCTTTGAAGGGAGGAGAGTTCCTCTTAGCTACTTCCCTTTCTCACCCACTCAAGGATGCCAGTGCCTCTGGCATCCTTCTAGAGGCATGGCAGTGGTGGGAGTGTGGGCAGGCAGGCGGGCAGCCTCCCCAGCAGAGGGCCTTGCTAGACTCACCTCGGGCCAGCCTGGCAGCCCTGGCTTCTTGTATCGCTTCCTTGCATCCATACAGGGAAGATGCAGAGAGGGCCCTTGGCTGGTCTGAGGCCACTTGGATCCCAGAGAGGGCAAACCCTTAACCCAACAGGTTCCCACACTTGGGCCACCCACACCCATGAGCTGCTCAGTCACGTCTGTTTCTCATCAGCCTCTTTGGGCCTTGAGGAAACCGAGGCTTGAGGCTGGCTAGCGGCCTTGTGGTTTTGGAAGTAAGAGGAGGCCAAGTTCTCGAGTTCCCAGGGCCTCTGCCTTCATAAGCATGCACATGCCAGCATGCACATACGTGCGTGTGCACACATGTGTACATTGGCAGGCATACGTGCAGCATGCAAACAACCTCATGCATGTGCATCGGGGCTCAGGCTGCAGGCCTGAGAGGGGGCCCTGTTACAGGCTTTGGCAGCCGGGGAGACGGGGGGCCTGGCCTGAGAAGGCCTCACCCTGGCTGGTCCCAGAGTCTCCCAGCTCCATCCTTTCCACCTCAGGCTGCTTGGCCCAGGACAGGGGAGGCCACTGGCTCTGACATCAGCTCTGAAAGGCTCTCCTTTTCCTATGTGTCCTAGAGAGGCTTCTAGGCCTCATGAGGTATGTGCGGTCCCCACACAGTGAAGAATAAGACTGATGGCCAAGAAGGACTCATCCTACTGGTATTATTCTTGCTGGGTGGGGGTCAGGCAGTCATGTCTGGGTCAGACCTGAACTGACTAGTATTCAGTGCCTCCTCCCTGGTCAACTTCAGATAAGAGCTGACTCCCACAGCAGGGCCTAGGGCTGGGGGCCCATTGCCCTGGGCCAGGAGGAGAGGGCATCTGGGGCCCAGGGAACTTGGGCACAAACCTGGTCATCTGGCCCTGCCTCCGTGGCGGGTAAGCTGAGCAGACTCAGGGATGGCTTATCCCACCGCAGTCTCCCATTCCTCACTTGGATTTAGGGGCCCACAGGCTACCCCCAGCTATAACCAGCTTCAAGATCTCCTTGAAGCCTGGGGCTTCCCTCTCTATATTGTACTCCCAGGATCAGCACGGTGCCAGGTACACAATAGGTGCCCAATATACACTGAGTATACCAATGTACCCCCTTTGCTCCCAATCCCTTTCTTTTTACATATTTGGTTTCTTTCTCTTTTTCTTTCCCTCCCTATGTCTCAGATCTGGGACTCACCACTGAATCTGATTAGGACCACTGGGGAGGGGCATAACATGAGCTTCCAGGGGCTTCCCTGTCAGGGTCCAGACCCCCCCCCAAAAAAAAACAAACACCTGTTTCTCACCAGCTTCTCTGGACCTTGAGGAAACTGAGGTTTAAAGCAGGCCAGTAGGATATTTAAATCCAGAGACAAGCTTCTTCAGGGGGTGCTGGGGAGGCCATTTGGGGATGAGCGCTTCCTTCAGGGTCATTACAAGCAGAGCTCCTTTCCCAACTACCCTCTGCCAACCCTCAGTACCCACCCCTTCCCGGTCTGAGGGCTGACCTCCTTGGCCAGCTCAAAGAGTCCCGTACCGGGCACATGCTGGGCCCGGTGCTGAGGAGGTCTCAGGCTCTACCCTCCAGGGCTGACAACCTGGCTTAGGAGATGCCTGCTCTCCACAGTGAGATAGGCCACAAGCAGCAGGCCAAGACTCAGGAGAGCTGGGTCAGGCGGGACCAAAGGGCAAGTCACGTCTCTCAAAAATGGCCTTGACTTAGCCCTGGGCAAGAAGCCGGACACACAGTGAAACTATCCCAGGGCATTCCCTCAGGTCAAGGGATGGGGCAGGCCTGAGGGTGTGTAGAAACATCCCTAGACTATGAGGTAAGCAGCCTATGAGAGCTCAGCCTCTGGCCCAGACTGCCTGGGTTTGTGTTCAGGCCTGACCCTCATGAGCTGAGGCTGTGGGCAAATAGGACTTCTGTGAAATGGAAAGATGGATAGCCCTACCTGGCAGAGCTTTTTCCAGAATTACATGTGTTTTTCTACGTAAAACATTCAGAATACTGTCAGACACACAGCAAGCCCTCAGATGACATCAGATATGATTGTTATAGATTGAAGTAATCTGAAATTCACCCTAAAGCGTTTTTATTGGCTGTTGACATTTGGTTTCCTCCACTGGACTCTGAGCTCCCAGGCCCTTTATCTCCTATCCCAGGCACATCTCAGGGACTCAAAAATATGTACTGAAAGGATGAACACATGAACGAGTGAATTAGGGAGAGTAGGGCATCAAGAGATACTTCCTGGAAGAAGCAACACCTGGAGAAAGGGCCCCACAGAGGTAAGAAGGATAGCCTAAGTGAAGGCTGGGGGATCTCTGGCTGGGCAGGCATCAGGGGAGGCTCTCAAAGAAAGCAGCTGAGCCAGGCCTGAGGGGGCAAGCGGGAAGCTGGAGGGAGGCTACCACAGAGACTGGACAGCTGAGCCCCCGTCCTGGGTCATAGGGGTTTGGGGCTGGACAAAGGCTGCCCCAGGTGAGGATGCATGGGAAAAGGGCAGCAAGAGGCACCTGTGGTCTTCAGCTTAAACCCATCTTCCTCCTCTGCCCAGGCACGCTTGGGACATTTTTGGAGCCTGGTATTCTGTTGTCACTGGGAGAAAAATGAGCCTCACTCCACAGGCCCCTCAACCGGTAGGGAAACAAGTGTTGGAGATAAGAGGATTTTAAACAAGAGACTTGAAAAAGGAAAAGGTTGTGAGTTTTCACTCCTCTCCTCTCCTCTCCTCTCCTCTCCTCTCCTTTCTCTCCCCTTCTGTCCTCTCTCCTACCCTCCCCTCCTTTCCCCTTCCTCCTCTCTCCTTCCTTCCTTCCTTCCTTCCTTCCTTCCTTCCTTCCTTCCTTCCTTCCTTCCTTCCTTCCTTCCTTCTCTCCCTCCCTCCTTCACTCTTGTCCTCCTTCATTCTGATTTCTTTAACAACCTAACCCCAGATCAAAAAACAAAACAAAACATAAGCAACTCCCCCATCACCGTGTCCTCTTGCGCCGAACACTGAGAACCTATAAAAGGTTTTATTGACCCAAAGAGTCAATAAAAGGATCATCATGTCCATTCTCCTGACTTTTGTTGCAACTGCATATAAATCCCCACAGGTGATGCGTTTTCCCTCAGAGGCGCCCTGTGGGCTCTGCTCTGGCCCCTTCTCCTTTCTAGCTGTCAGGCAGCACTCTAGGGATTATGATCCTTAGGCAATGGAAGGCCCAGTCTAGGCTCTGAGTGCTGACCACTGACCCATGGAGCAGGTGAGGCTGTATTGAAAGCAGATCAGGCTGGATGGTGGGGAAAGTGTCACTGAAGCAGAAGACACAGCCCTTCCCTCAGGGAGACACCAGTCTGAGGGAGACACATAGCCTCTGCTCTAGGAAACCCCCAGTCTTAGGGAGTAGGTAGATAACTGCACCACAGATAGGGCGCTCCCCTCACCCACCCCCCCAAAAAATCTGTATCATACAGTGGGTAAGAATGTGTGTGAAGCTGTCAGGTCAAGGGCAGTGGGGAAAAACTGTCCTCTCTTAGTTCCCTCTAACCCTTTTCTGTCCCCAGCCTAAATGACCAACAGAGAGAGTCAATGGAATCTGGTGCCCCTTGGGGCGGGGGAGAATCGGGGCTGGAGAAGAAAGTAGTTGGGAGAGGTCTGCTGAGTGGCTCTCTGCAGTCTGGCAGGCGAGTGACCCCTGGAGATAAGCCCCTGTGATAAGAGGCAATCAAGCCACCTCATTTAACAGAGAGCCTGTCAATGACAAGCTGAGCCCAGGATGTGTGTGTGGTGGGGCGGTGGGGGAGTGGGCTTGATTCAGGAGCTCTCAGGCTGAGGTCAGAGCTGGTGAGCAAGAGGCCTTATGAGGCAGGCCCCCAGCTCCTCCTGTCCGTCTCTACCCAAGTGGACACCTTCTTGTGCCCTGACATGGGAGCATCTCCAGTGGGACTTATTAAAATGGAGATGGTGGAGATGGAATGGGGGTCGGGGGTCCTGATTCCCAGCAGCTTCTTTACTCCTCCCCTGGTCACATCATAATGAGTGTGAGCTGACTGGAAGCCGGCACATCCAGTGAGCACTCACTAAAGCTCCTATGATCTAGAGGCCAGAGCAAAGCTTCCAGGGGAGGGAAAGTGTGAGCCTCAGGATGGTGGAGTTGGCTGTGGCCTTTCCAATGACAGAAGGGTCCCCTCTGGGGCCCCGGATGATGAGCTGGGGTTGCCTGCATTCATTTGCCAAAGCTGACACTGTGAAGACTCTTATGGTACAGAAGGGGAAACTGAGGCTCAAGAAGGAGCAGGGCCTTGCCTAGGGTCACATAGCACTTGAGAATCCCCAATTCTCTTCTGTACTCCAGACTGCACAAGAACTGCAAAGTCAAACTTCCACTCTGCTCTGTGCGTGCGTATACTTGTGTGTGTGCCCAGGTGCTGGGGGCATGCTTTGCAGCCCCAGCAGTTTCAGAAGAGCCTTGGAAGCAGTCCTGAGCCCAGCCCTGACCAGGACCCCTACCCTCTGGTCAGCTGAGGCCCCTAGACTTGTAGGCGACGCTCACTCATCACTCCATTAGCTGCTGTTCGACCAACAGTCCACAGACTGTTCTCATTCTGGCCTGGCGCTCCACTAGGCCCAGCAAAAGCACTGAGGACACAGCTCAGCTTACGAGTCTTCAGGGACCTGTCAAGCTTATAGCCATTTCAGCAGGAGCACAATATGGCCGGGCAGGCTGATTAGCTCCCAGGAACATCATGTGCATCCTTCACCAGGCAATGCCACAGAGAAACGCTGGGATAGCTTGCAGCTGGGTATGGTCCCTGCCCTGTCGTCCCTTCCAGAAGGGGGAGCAAAAGACATTGGGACAGCCAGCTGGGGGGAGGGGAACAATGACATAAATCAAAATGCCTGAAATGAATATGGATAGGGACATTCTTTATGCAAGCATACGCAAATAGGCAAATAGGCATGAAAATCTACCCTAGGGTAGGGAGGACAAATGCAAATCAGGGCTCCAGAAAGTCCTGACAATGAGGCTCTATTCTAATGAACGGGACCCAGGGATCCCCAAATATGTTCTTGCAGAGAGCTTGGGTCTTCCTGCTCTACCAGAGTCCTAACTCTTCCACTCCTTCTTCACCTTCTGCTTGGATTATGTGGTCTGGTCTGCAGGTTACTGAGGGGCTCGGGCCAGAGCACAGTATGGCCCAGAGGCAGCACCCCACAGGGCCCAGCTTCCCTCTACCTGCGCCAGGCTGCACTGCTCTCTGCCCTCCATCTCCTAACCACTATCCGCCTCCGAATGA
Organism: Aselliscus stoliczkanus; assembly: GCA_033961575.1. Lineage (NCBI taxonomy): Eukaryota > Metazoa > Chordata > Mammalia > Chiroptera > Hipposideridae > Aselliscus > Aselliscus stoliczkanus. The sequence continues at coordinate 62,320,528 of CM066733.1, read as the reverse complement.
CTGGGAAGGGGCTACAACTGCCCATTCCACATAACTGCAATCTCTACCCAAGCTTGGCCGGTGCCCAAAGCGGGGGTCAAGAGAATGGTCTGCCCATTGGAAAGATGGCTTCCTCCAATGGCGCTCCTCTTGATTCCATCAATGCCCAGTACACAAAAGACGCGCAATAATAGATGAATGGTGGAATAAGTAAACACAGAAATGCAGATTCAAATGCAGGGTCCCTTCCTCTGGGACCATCGCATGCCCCTTTTGCTTCTTGCTCAGTATTTTTTACAGCCGCCTGTGTATTGGAGTTAAAGTGTTTGTGCCCTTTCCTCAGGTCTTCAACTGGTCTGAGCTTGCCACGGGCAGGTGTGTGTCCCAGTCAGTGGCCTGGTCCTGGCACCTTTGATGAAGAGCTCTCAATCGTTGGTTGACTCAATGAACACATATGCATGTGGTTTATAAGTGTCTGCCTGCTCCCTCTCCCCCTTGTCAGACCATGAGTGCCTGGAGGATAAAGACAGGCTCACTCGTCTCTAGAACTCAGAGCTTGGCACATAGTAGGCGCTTACTACACATGGGATGGATGGATGGGTGAAGGGGGCTTCTGGAGTCCCTGACCTGCTGGTAGGCCTGTCTTTCTTATTAGACTCTGAGGGGCTGTACTCCCTGGGGAAATAAAGGTGAAGTGAAGGGATGAACAAGTAAATGAATGAGTGAATAAATGGCTGAGTACTTTGGGAGAGCTGAGAAAACTATTGCTTGCTGTACCCACAGCCCAGGACATATGTGTCCTGTGTTCAGATCTGAGTTCTTCTCCCAATTTCTCCCCTGGGGTCGGCTCCAGCCTGCAGGCGCCCACACCAGTCATCACTCCAGCCTCGTTCCCATAGCTTTGACCACCCCACCCCAATGGTTCTTCTTGTGGCCTTGACCCCAGCTGTCCAGCTGTTTGACTCAGAGCCCCACAGCCTCGGGGTAGCTTTTTCCTCCCTTCCTTTGAGCTTGCCAGGTCACGTGCAGCTCTGGAGCCAGCCAGATTTTCTGGGCTTGTCTTCCTCTTATCATTTCCAGGCTTAGTTTTCCCATCCATAAGATGGGATAATACCAGCTGTTAAGAGTATTAAACAAGCTCCCAAATTGACTCCTGGAGTGACGCCAGCTTCTTGGTCAAGCACTCGGTGTGTGGGGCTTCCCTTGCCTCCTTGTCCTTGCTGCTGTCCCTGCAGCCTTCTCTGTGGCCCAGGAGAGGCCCCCTATTTTCTGGGAGCAGGAGGAAAGGACTCACTCCTGTAGGAAGTGGCGTCCTGGAGCTGCTTCAGGGGGAGCCCTCAGCCTGAAAGCAGGAAAGGAATCGGGAACGTTAAGCCAGAAAAGGGGATGCGCCCAAAGAGAGAATCAGAACTAGAACCCATGTGTGAAGCATTCCAAAGCAATGGCCCAAATCGAAATGAGAGAACCTGACGTTAGGTACAAGAAAGGACTTCCTCAGAATGGAGGTTGAGGGAGACGCACATTGGCCGAGGCAGAAGCCAAGGCTCTCTTGACTGAAATTTAGGGGGCTTTGAGAAAAAAAGAATTTGAATGTATCATCTGCTTTCAAGTTTTCAAAGTGTTTGCCGAGTGCTCCTCTTATTTTATCCCGATAATAAGACTTTAATACGGGGCGACAGTGTCTTGTATAGAACAGGTGGGGCGAGCATGGTGATCACCCTACCACCCAGGGCAGGAAGAAGGTTCTGAGAGGTCACAGGACTGGCCCAGGGTCACCCAGAGGAGAGCCGGGGAACTGGGCTGAGAGCTGTCCTATGAGTGAGCCCAGGTGGCTGGCCCTCTGACTCTTTCCAGAGTTTAGTACGTTTGGCATATTTTTTGAAGCTGAGTTTTAATGTTTATTTCTTTGCTTAAGGAAAAAATGGGAAGTGGAGGGTGAGGGAGGTTTTCCCAGTACAGTGACGTGCAGTGAGGCTTGAGTTTGGCCCTTTACCTCTGGATCCTGGCTGGGACTGATATGGATGGAGGTTAGTAGGGAGGACTCTCTCTGAGACAGGAAAGGGACCATCAGGGCAGGGACGAGGGGTTGGGCCTGGGAGCTTCCATCAAAGGCAGACGCCTCTTTGACCCCTTCTGGGAGGCCATCCTTTCACCGCCTGTGTGCGGCCAGACCCCCACCCCATTCCCACCCCAGCCCGGCCCATCTCCGCCTGGCCCCAAACCTACAAACAATGCTTGTTGACAATTCGCGGGGGCTAAACACTCGATAACACAGTCCCCACCATGCCAGACATCCTAACAGCGGGCAGGGCTCTGTGCTGTGACGGGAAGATGCTTTGAATACATCATCCTGTCAACCGAGTTTATTATTCTTTCACTCAAGATAAACTGCAGCCGCCAACGAGGGGCTGTATAAATTCCAGGCTCAGAAGTCAAGCAGGCCCCACTCCTTGTTAAACACACACACACACACACACACACACACACACACACACTCACATGCACACGCACATACACATAAATCCTGCTGAGAAATACCACCCCCTCAGCCCCCCCCAGCCCCCCGCCCCAGGTCTCTCGGGGCCTCAGTAGCCACCACCGCATGGGGTGTTCCCAGAAGCAGCTGCAGACATGGGAACCAAAGGCTTGGGCCCATCCTTGGGCCACTTGCCTGGTGGGGCCTGAGTAGCCTCTCCCTGGGGGCTGGGGAAGGTCTCCCCACAGGAGCCAGCTGTCCTCAGGTCAAGCCTAGCCTCTTGACTCTTGGACTTCTGTCTGTCCAAGGCCACAGCCCTGCGTGGGTGGCCAGAGCACCCACATGGCTGTGTTGGGAGGAGAGAGGCTTTCAGACTCCAGAGTCAAAAGCCAGGCCCTCAGGGAAAGTGGACCCGGATGAAGTCTTCAGAAGCATCCATCCTGGGTAGGAGGGGACCCCATAAACACCCCACACAGGACACACACACATAGAGGAAATGCTGAGGACCCCATGTCATGTCCACGTGCTGCCCAGAGAGGGGTGTCTCTGCATCCAGTGTACAAACCCAGTCCTTTCCTCCCAGGGCTCCTGGGAATTTGCAACTGGAGGGAAAGGTTCTATGGGTTTCATTTCAGCCTGGCCCTGTCTCACTTGGGGGCTTAGACTAAAAACAAAACTCCTTGCTAGATGCAGGGACAAGAATCAGGAGGCAGCAGGCTGCAAAGTGCGAAGGACACATGTTTTGGGAATGGGTTCTGCTCCCCAACCTTCAGTCTTCTCCTCCATAAAATGAGAGTCATTTCTCTCATGCTGTGTTGTCATGAGGACTGGGCACAAAGCATACCACGTAGTAGGTGCCTGCATCAAGTTTCTCCATTTGCCATGCCTTCCTCCTACTCTCCACCAGGATTGGGAGATAACAGCATCATCCCCGTTCTGTGGATGAGGAAGCCAAAACTCCAGGGTCCCAGGGATCTCATATAAAAAACTCATTTCATTTCTAACTCCAAAGCATGATTATCACAGACAATTATTTAGCACCTGCTGTATGTAGGGGACTGTCCTGGATATTGAGGGAGCATACGGATTTCAATCTGAGGTTCCCCCCTCTAGAGAGCAGGCTCTGGCTGGGCAGGGGTCTGTCTGTCTGTTTTCTGCAGGGCATAACTTTCTCTGCCCAATCCGAGGGCCTGAGGTTCAAGAATTGATCTCACCACTTTTTTTTAACCACGTGACTCCAGGCAGGTTGCCTGATCCCTCCAAGCCTCATTTTCTTCATCTGTGAAATGGCCACAGGATGGGAATCTTGGGGGGCGGGGGTGGGGGTTGTGGAAGGACTTGGACAGTTCCAGGGGCCTGGTCAGGCAGAGGTGTTCTTACCAATCCAAAGCAAGAAAGGAGGGTGAAATCAAATATCAGAGGCCCTGCTCACGTGGCAGCAAATTCCTGTTCCCACCAGCTAGATAGCTGCCACCCAATATACTGGTCCCCTGTAAGTTGTCCAAGGATTTTCCCAAGTGTGTGGGACGTGCCACTTCCTCCTCCTCAGAAAAGATGGCAAGCAGGTGGAGGAACCTGGCAAGCTGAAAGAGGTTCACTGTGTGTGCAGCCCCAGGGCTGCACCCCACCGCCACCCAGACCTCCCTAGAACTCAGAGCTGGAGTTTGGAGCAGGCTCCTTGGAATACTCCTGAAACAGGATTTACAGGATGTACACCAGGGACTTTGGGCCACTCCAGGGGCACTGCTTTGGGATGAGAGGAAGCAGTACAGATCCCTGCAACTCAGAGCTCGGGCCAAGTGGCTGTGCTCTCCAGAGACTGGAGCTCAGAAACTGGATATGTTACGCTTCAGAGGCTGCCCAAAGACAAAGGCCTGAACCCCACCCAGCATCCCCAAATAAAACTCCATTGACTTGGGTTGTCATATCTTGGGCTCAGCCTAAGACCTTGATTGAATGGAGAAGTCTACTGCTAAAAAGCAATTGGGGAATTCACTGATGAAATTCAACCTTCTCATTTCATAGATGAAGAGACAGGTTCAGAGATGCTGAAGCCACTCAGGGATCAGAGAAGAGCTGGGGTTGGGCTCCTGGCCCAGGGCTCCTTCCTCCACTCCTCCAGCCTGCCCACAGCCATCACTCAGTGGCTCACCAAAGCTGGGGTCACGAAGACTCTGTCAGGATCACCCAGGTAGCTTGTTAAAATTAGGAACCTGGTAATCTAGATTCTTTATAAATTTCATGGGTGATTCTAATTCATACCTGGGACTGGGAACCAGTGCTTTGGGTGATTAAAGAGGGTCGCAAATCATTGGTACAGAGCTACATACCAGCTGTGTGACTTGGGGAGATTACTTTCCTTTCTATACCTCAGTTTCCTCACTAGCTAAAGGGAATAACAATAGTACCTGGTGCTTGGCAGTGCTGTAATATTAAATGAGTCCACACACGACTAACACAATATCTCATCTTTTGCGCTGTACTCCTATCTCATTCTGCTCCAGGCACAGCCGCCTCCTGGCTGTTCCCTGAACACACCAAGTATGTTCCTGCCCCAGGGCCTTTGTACATACTGTGCCTCTGCCTAGCACCTTCGTCCCCCAGATAGTCCCATGCTCCCTCTCTCAGCTCCTTCAGGGTTTGCTCAAATGTCACCAAATCAAAAGCCTTCATTGATCACCCCTTCTGATTTACTTTTCACCACCTAGACTATTCTCTATTTACTCACTTCTTGGCTTATTCTGTCTCTCCCACTAGGATGTAAGCTCCCTGAGGGCAGGAACTTTGTTTGACTTGCTTACTGCCATATTCCCAGCACCTAGAATAGTGCCAGGCACTCAATAAATATTATTGATTGAAGGAATGAAAATAAAGTACTTAAAACTATGCCAGGTACATAGTAGGTATCTAATATATGTAATTATTATTGTCATTCACCTCTCCACCTACATTGGACATGGTAAAGACCAAATATGGGGCATGGCTCAATCCCTAAGGATGGGAAAAGGGAGGAAAAGATGTCCTTTACAGGCTGAAGTTGGTCCACATGAGCTGTGTGACCTCGGGTAGGTGTGTCCACCTCTCTGAGTCCCAGTTTCCTGTCTGATCAAATGGGAACACCATACCTGTTGTGTGCTTTGCCGTTGCCAGGAAGGGTATCCAGGCACTCTGTCTCTGCTGATATTTTGCCTCTCAGCTCAGAAGCAGACAGGACCCAAGGACAGATACCTGAGTGAGGTCACGACTTAGGGATCTAATGTCATCCTGACATGGGAGCAGAGTGATCACCTGCCTGGGCAACGTGGACACAAGGACAGTTGCCTCACCAACAGGAGGATGTGCTGGGAGCTCCTGACAGGTGGGAAGATGCCTCTAGATGCCCCCTTTCTTGTCACCACCTCCTCACGCTGGCTTCTGTTGACTGAGGGAACCTGGGGATTGCTGCTGATCTGGTGCAGGCCCTGCTGGGCTAAGCAGATAGGGCAGCCATCCCACTGCCACTGTCCACCCTGGGGGGTGGATTGCACTGGAGGGCAGCTTCAGGATGTTTTCCCCTGGGGTCAGGACCTTCTGGGGAGCCTGTAAGTGTCATCAGGAAACTGTTCGAAGCTGATGGGTCTGGTCCTTGGCCGGTTCTTTGGCTCACAACCTTTATTCAGATTAGACAAATGAGTGAGTGAATGAATGAATGAATGAATGGGCAAGTTTTCCAGACCTTGCCCCACCAGCAGGGCCTCATGCTACATCTGCCTCTTCCGCATTGTGCAAAAGGCAGCAGTTCACCAAGAAAGACACTTCTGAATGCTGTATGCAGGAGTGGGACAGCCAGTTGCTCCACCAGGGACCTCACAGTCTAGTGGGGACCCAGCACAGAGACTGCTTTTCAATCTGGCTCAGCACTTGCTAAGACTGGGCTTTGCTCAAGTCGGGGAGCACGTGGAGGAGGCGATTGTAGAGTGGAGTGCTAGCGGCTGGATCTAAACCGTCTAGTTGAACAAGGGGAAGGGTGAACCCAGCAGGGGGAACAGCTTGCGCAAAGGTGTGGAGGTGTGACAGCCTGCGGTGTGCTGGGTAGGGGCCCACGGCTCAGGTAACTTGGGTTACACACAGAGCGAAGTGGCAGGAGAGGAAGGTGGGCCCAGACCTGAGACTCTGGGGGTGGGGGGAGTGACGTAAGCAAGGGCCCAGCGTGATCAGAGTTGCAAGTGTGAGCAAAGGACCTGAGGGCTGAGGTTGGAGGCCTGCACAACAATCCAGAGGTGGTGCGGGGGTCTGAGTGAGAGCAGTGCTTGCTGGGATGCCGGCCCAATCTCCACCTCCTTGTTGATAGTACCTATTCCTCTCCATCAGTTCAGAATCGAGGCAGCTGAGGCCTGGAGAGACGACGTGGAGGCTTGGGGTGGCTGAGGCCGCATTCAGGAGGCAGCTGTGATATCTCCCCTTCGCAGTCAGAATGAAACTGCTGGGGCTGGACCTTGTTCAGAGAAAGTTTCCCATAGGGCAGTTAGTTCCTTAACTCTGTGGTTTTCTTTCAAGAGAGAGCCGAGTCCGTTGAGCTTAAGGGCAAATCTGTATCCTTGTCTTCCCTCTGCAGAGATAATAAAGTTAATGGGATTATTTCCTGTCCCCAAGAATAGGGCTATTAAGAAAACATTGTGGAGTAAAGGCTGTTTGCAAAGGCCATACAGAAAGGCCAAATCTTTGCCACCAGGAGGAAGTAAAGAGTGTGTCTCCCAGGGCTGGGGGCACGGTGCCACCCCTGCCTTGCTTTGCCCGAGCCTGCCGCGTGCCTATGCTCTGACTTCCCTCTGCCTCACTCGGCTCAGATTGCAGAGCCACCAGTTCTGTCTCCCTGGTCTCCAAGGTACAGGTTAGCTGGCTAGTTGGTTAGCTTTTGGCAAAACAGTTCATCCTGAACCAGGGAAGATCCAAGCTGGACTGTAAAGAGTGTCTGGATCATGTCTCTCATGGTACATGGGGAAATTGAGGTCTCAGGTCACAGCCAGATGTGGCAAGGCCTGGTGAGGGAAACTGAGGTATGGAGATGGGAAATGACTTGCCTTGGTCATAGAGCCAGCTGGTGGGTAGCAGTGGGGAAACTAAGGGTTGGAGAAGAGAACTGGCTTGTCCAGTCTCCCATTGCCAGCTGGTGGCTAAGCTTGGAGTTGATCCAGGTTCCCAGCCCCCAGGACAGAGCTGACTCTGTCATCAACCTCAGATCCTGTGTGTGTCCCAAACCCCCCTCCACAGAGAAAAGCCTCGGAGAATCACTGCTGTCCATCTCTGTTTGCTGAGCCTCAGTCATCCCTGACGGTGTCTCCAAACCCCCCTGCTCAGCTCTTTCAGATCTTATCGTCCCTGCCCCGATGAGGGCTCCTCACCTGGACCATCCTCAAACAGCATCCGTGTGCACAGGTGCAGCTGGTAGGCGGGAGGCTGGGCATTCCAGCAGCAGGAAGACAATAGCTGGGTTAAGAGGGTCATCTTCTTTTCGCACCTCCTGATTCCTCAAGTTTGTAAATCATTATCCCAGGCCACACAAAGCAGGCAGTGAGCTGGCCTTACCGCTGCCCCGTGACACGGTAGGCAGGGGCTATTAGGGTCCCCCAGTGGCCGGGTGGCAGCTCCTGGCCCTGTGCCTCCTCCCAGTCACCAGGATTGGGTTACCCATCTAATCCCTGCTCCTTGTCCACTCTCTTTGTGCCCATTGTAATTTATAATCGAGGGGCATGATGCAACCTGCTAATTACATTGCTTGATTTTTTAACACATCCCAGCTCCTCTGACTCAGGCAGCAGAGGGAGGAGGGAGCAGCTGGCTGTGCTTTGTGGCTTATCAGGGCTGGGTTATTCCACTCACACCCGCTCACGCCTCCCCAGCCCTCAGCCTTTGTTAACCAGGGTTTGCATCACCTCCTGCTTTTCATTTCGCAGAAATTTTTTTTAACGGCCCTTTTTATGAGCTACTCCATCTTGTTAGCTAATGACTGATGGTGGGCTGTGATGGGGCTCATATTGTGTCTCTATTAAATGTTACATGATTGCAATTATGAGTTAACAAGGGACAGCTAATAAAAATAAAAAAAACCTATTTTGCAGCCTGGAGCAGACATGAAACTCACCGCCTGGTTCCCAGGCTGAATAATTCTGAGCCCTTGGTAACACAGGCTGGACAAGAAATCCACAGAGAGAAGAATGGACACCCCCAGGCCGTGGGGGTACGACCCGCTAAAAGGAAAGGGCTCTCTCTCCAAACTTCTTTGGAGACCTCCCCACCCATCCAGAGAACTCAGTCTTCCACAGGCAGGTATCTGGACTATTGCAGCTCCTTCTCAGCCCTCCCTTGAGCCCAGCAATTTCCCCACAGCCCCTCTCTACATCCCAGTAGAATGAGCTTCTAAATATGATGCAGGCTGTGCCACTGCCCTGCTCAAACTGCATTCAGTGGCCGCCAAAACTTCCCTTTATCACTGGGCCCTATTTCGACTCTGCTTTCAGTGAGCCATTCCCATGGCCTGCCTGTTGTTCAGAGGGGGCTGGGTCCTGGAAGACGACCCACAAGTTAGGCATGAGGAGGGCCTGAGAGTTGGAAGGGGTGATGGGCGCCGAGGGCCTTCAGCCGGCTATCATTTTCCTGTGGCGGGGCCTCAGACTTACCAGTGGTGCCCAGACCATGGGGCATGGAAATGCCCCATGCTCCGAGGAGGCAAAGGGCAGGCTATTGGCGTGGGATAGTCCCCTGGGGGCTGCTGTGGTGCGTCTTAAGGATGGACACTGAGATTTTGCAGGTGCTGGGCACACAGAGATACTTAATAAACACTCAGTGATCTGAAGGATGGGAAGAGGCATGGAGGATGCCCACAACCTGTCAAGAAGACCCCAGCTCATACCCTGAAGATGGAACCTGGAATATCACCTGTTCACACGTCACACAGCTGCTGAGTAGCAGGACTGGCACCCCTTCTGCACGACCAGGAACATGGCAGGGCCTGTCCCCAACGGGTATCTGGTGAGTGGAGAAACAGGACCGCTGCGTCCTGGGGTAAGTTAGTCTCATCCTCTCCCTGGGCCTCGGTGGCCCCACCATTCGAGCTTGCACACCAGTATCCCGTCTGCATTCTAGTTAAGGAGCTTACACTTCTGCCTACAGCCACCCCCCCACCCCCTGCACCCCTATATCTCAACACTTAGAGTATGAGCTCCTTCAGTAGGGGCTAACTTTTGTTGGCTTGGCTTTTTAACAGTACTCATTAAATGCTGAACTAATAAGCAGCTGAAACTCAGTGCTCTCCAGGTAGCTTTTCTGTGCCAGGCTGCCGATCAGGGGCTTCCTGGGTGTTACCAGCACCCTCCCACTAATGCTGTGGGGAGGACCTCTTCATCCCCATCTTATAGCTGATGCAAGTGAGGCTGAGAGGGCTTAAAGCTGGTATCCATGAAGGTGGGGCTGGGCCATCTACCGGAGGGCTCTGAATAGGGGCTGGGGGCCCCTCTTCCCAGCTTCTCATGGCCTGGGCAGTAGCAGGTGGGCAACCCTAGGGCGGGAGCCAGCAAGGGCAACCACAGGCTGGGCGACAGAAGGAACACAGTCTGAGGACACCGCTGAAGTGCATCTTCAAACACTGTGGCCGCGCTGTGGGCGCCGGGAAACCACAGCCGCCCACATCTCAGCAGCCTGGGCCAGCCCGGGGCAGGAGGCCGAGCTGGCAGTGACAGGAGTGGCAAGAAGGCTGGGGGTGGGCAGGGCTGTGCCAGGTCACCCACAGAAAGCCTCAGCCAGTGGCAGGGCTGGCTGCATAATTTGCAGGGCGCTGGTTCACAAACTATTAAGTATTTCAAGTTGGCAACAGCAGAGCATTAAACTAAGCTTGGGGCCCTTGTAAGTATGGGACCTTCGGGTTGCACATCCATGCAGCCGAACCAGACCAGACCTGGCTCCCAGCTCGAGGTTCTTCTCTACGTGACACTTGAGTAATAGATACCGTGTGAAAGGTCTGACCCTTCATCACCAGAGCTGGGCCTATATAACCCACAGCATAGGGCAGGGCTGGAAGAGGGACCGGGCATCAGGGAGACGTGTGCTGTGGACCTTCATGGAGGCTGTGTGGACAAGGCCAGAGCAGCACGCTGCTGGAGTGGCAGGCAGGTAGGAGGTCAGGATTGGGCCTGACTGGTGACCCACACCTGCCTGGAGGCTCAGAGACGCTGTGCTGCTGCTTCCACTGTGAGTAAGTTGGGGGGATGTCCTGGGTCCTGCCAAAGGGCCAGAGTCCCTGGCTGGACCACTCGCAGACCCCCAGCCCGAAGGATAGCCCAGCGTCCCGCGAGTGCCCAGAACTGTGCCAGCAGCTCAGCCCCCAGAGGCAGGTGTGCCATCACCAGAAGGGAGTTTGGAGCCTGCTTTGAGCCTGCGTTGCCCAGGCTGACTCTTGGCAGCAGGGATGATTGTGTCCAATAGCTCATGGACTGTGTCCACTGCCCTGCCTTTGGTACTCCTGAGGGGCTGGGCTTAGCCCCAATATATGTGTCCCACCACAGTACTAAGCATAAGGCCCTGCACACAGTGGGTACTCAGGAAATATTGGTTGAATGAACACATGAAATAATAAGAGAACACCTACTTCTGCCTCATTTCTCTTACAGATGATGCTTAACTTAGAGGTCAAGGAATGGAAGGAAGTATGCTCTCTTGTTTAGTAAAGCACGGGGGGACACACTCCATCCATCCCGTGAGCTATGGTGTGCACATCTGCATGTATGTGCGTCCATGTGGGAACATACGTGTGGGACTGTACACATAAAGAGTGGGCTCGCGTACAGAGGGTAAAGATACAGTTATGTATGTGTGGGGGTGCTTAAATACACACAGATGTGCATACATGTGGCTAAGGACACATGCCCGAGATGCACGCACGTGTTTGTGTGCGAGGCACCCAGGCCCACTGGGTGTGCCCCTACAGGCACAGGGGCACATGTGTGTGGACTTGTGCCACAGATACCCAGCAACCCTCTCCTTCCTGGGCTCCAACCCCAGTCTGTCACCTTGCCCCATCTTGGAGCCAGACTTGCTTGGGCAGCACTCTTGGCATGGGGGAGGTGTAGTGTGGTGGCTGAGAGTGCAGGCTGCTTGGTTAAGTCTGGACTCTGCCTTTCAGTCACTGTTCATTGTTGGGCAAGTTTCATACTCTGCTTGCCTCAGTTTTGTTGTCTGTAAAAGGGGCTCACAACAGCACTTCATAAGCTTATTATAAGGCATGAAAAATGGTGCCTGGTACCTAGTAAGGGCTGAACGAAGGTTAGTTGTTATTAGTGTTTTAGCTGGAGCCTGCTGCTGCAGCGGATACCAGGGCTAGTACTGAGAGCAGGCTGGTGCCTGTGTCTATCCATCTCCATGAATGTGATGGAAAAGCTTCAAACACCAGCTGCCCTGGTTGGAGAGGTGAGAAGAGGGGAGAGTATGGCCGAGGGGTGCAGGGGTCTGGCCCTACAGCACCCTTCAGACTCCTCAGAGAGCCCTGGCAAGGCGGCTGAGGAATCCCCAGGTTTGGAACACACACGTGGCAGAGCACGGCAAGGTAGGGGCAGCTCTTTAAAAACAGTCCTCCTGGGACAGCAGAGCTGGGCCCCGGAGGCCACCCACCCACTGCAGGGACTGGCGGCCGCTAGGGGTGAGGTAAATCACCCACGATTGCCCTCTGGAATGCGGTCGCTGTGAAAGGTAACACGCATGTTACTGCTACATAAACACAGTTAAACTATTTACGATGGCCTCGGCCTGGCGGCCCCAGGAAGCCATGTGGGGGGTGGGTGGGCCTGCCTCAGCCCCGTTGGGAGAGGGAGTTATTTTGGCAAGAGCCAGATCCTTGGCACATTCCCGCTGCCACTCAACCCAAGGGCCCGGCATGGCCCGGGGGAGGCATCTCCTTGCAGGCCAGAAAAATGTGTTTTGAAATTATGGTAAGTAGAATAACAACAAAATCCCCTCTTTGTTTTATTTTAGCTCTTGTCCTTTGGCCTAGTTTGTGGAGGACACTTAAAAAAATAATAATAAGCAGGAGCTTTTGACCCCGAATCCCAAGAATACATTAGGGCAGAGATCTCCATGCAGGATCCCGGAGGAGAAACTGAGAGAGAATACTGCAGCCTCCTCCCGAGGAGCCCCCAGTGTGTGGGAAAGAGCCAGCCCCTGCCCTCAGGAGCCCCCTGTCTGAAGGTAGAGACACAGCTCCTGTCCTGAGCCCCTCTCCCACCCTTGCCCAGGCTAAAAGTGGAGGCACAGTTCTGTCCCCCAGAATGGGGGCTCCTCCCCGTTTGTGGGGTGGGCTGCATCATCTGGGGCTTAAGTAGAACCAGGAAACACGTTTTTCTGGGAGGCAAAGGCCATTCAGTCTTCCCCAAGGGACATATTGCTGAGTGCTCACCTGGATTCATTTCAGAGCAGGGCCTTCTGTACCCCCAGGACAGGTTCTAGCCTTGGTCCATTTTCTTTCTCTAGATATGCCATACATTTATTTAAATGGTACCAGCATCACCAAAGAGATCATCAAGGCTGAAAAACACTAGAGGGATTTACTAGCAGGATGTGGAAGTCTCCCTCTCCTCCCCTGCCCTCCTTCACTCCACCCAGGCTGCTCCTTTGTCCACTTCCTGTGTTCACTCCTGTAATTCCGGTACCTAGAGTGCACCCCTCACCCCTTCCTGCTCATCCCCACTCCGCACTTTCAGGACAGCCCTCCCTGAGCAGCTCAGGTAATAAGGCCTTCTCTCTCCCATTGTCTACACAGCCCAGTCCAAGACACCTGGATTCATCTATTTGTCCTCCAGGTCCTCCGCCAATAGTCACCATCATTAATTGAAGGCCTTTGCCATGCCTGGCTCTGACCATTGGCTCACATACATACATTCTCTCCAATTTCCCATCACCACCCAGTAAGTGGGAATCTGGCCCCTTATAGCAACAAGGGAATGGAGGCTGAGAGAGGCAAGGTCATCTCCCAGGGCCATACCGCTGGTGTGTGAGCTGGGGTTCTATCACCTGTGCTCTGTCCACTGTGCCACATTGCCTGCTCAACGGCACACCCCAGGGAACAAAGAGTGACATGTCCTCTATTAGGTGGGGTCAGGTGGAGGGATTTTGTTTTAATTAAAAAAACACCAGGGCCGGCCAAGTGGTGCAGTGGTTGGGCACTGGCTTGGGAGGCCAGCAGCCCCGGTTCGGGTCCTACATGTGAGGGCCAGTGATACTGCCCTCAAAAAAAAAAAAAAGAAAGAAAAAAAAGAAAAAACCACCAGAACTTAATCACATGAGTGAGGTTGTCCTTCAAAAAGTTTGCCTCAGAATAGAGCAGTTATTCTGATCATGCTACTTGTTTACCTTATTTTTTGGTTTCGTTTTACATTTTGTTTATTTATATCAACACGTACAAAATGGAAAAGGTCAAAAAAGCAAGTCTTGGTCCCTGCCCCATCCCAGCCCACCAGTCCTTCCTTCCAGAGCTTCAACTACGGAGAATCTACCCTGACACCATCCCGTCTTGGAAACATTCCTGTTTGTCTTTTGATAATTTTATTCATGAGTACTTTTTTTTTTCTTTTCTTTTTTTTTTTTTTTTTGAGGGCAGTGTCACTGGCCCTCATATGTGGGACCGAATTGGGGCGGCTGGCTTCCCAAGCCAGCGCTTAACCACCACGCCACTCGGCCGGACCCTCATGAGTACTTTTAAAGTCCGTTAAACTCATCAGTTCAGAATCAACGTGTTGTTTCTTTACCCAATTTAATCCATCACATTATTCTTTCATCTTGATCTCAAGTCACATTTTAAAAACAAAATCTGTACTCAGAATAGTTTTAAGTTTACAGAAAAATTGCAGAAATAATAGAGCCCCCATATACTCCACACCCAGGTTCCTCTATAATAGACGTCTTAATTAGTGTGCTATACTTGTTGCAATTAATGAACCAGTATTGATACATTAGTGTCAACGAAAGCCCATACTTTATTCACATATTCTTAGTTTTTGCTAATGTCCTTGCTCCATTCCAGGACACCACATTGCACTTAGTCATCATGTCTCTAGGCTCCTGTTGGCTGTGACAGCGCCTCATTTCCTTGTTTTTGATGACCTTGACAGTTTTGAGGAGTACTGGTCAGGTATTCTGTAGCATGTCCCTCATTGAGGGTTTGTCTGGTGTGTTTCTCATGATTAGGCTTGAGTTAAGAGTTTACAGAGGAGGAGCACAGAGGTAAAATGCCTTTCTCATCACGTCATATCAAGGGTACTTCTCTCAAAGTGACTTACCACTGTTGATGTTGACCTTGATCATCTGGCTGAGGTGGTGTTTGTCAGCTTTCTCCACAAAGTTGCTCCTCCCTCTCGCCCCTCCCGCCACTCCCCCCATTTTCCGTACTGTCCTCTTTTGACGGAAGTCACTATGCGGAGCTTATACTTAAAGGATGGGGAGCTATGTTTCCATACCGTGAGAGCAGCATCCACATAATAATTTGGAATTCTTCTGCACCAGAGATTTGCCTTTTCTCCCCCATTTATTTATTTAGTCATTTATTTATATCAGTATGGACTCATGGAAATATATGTTATGCTTTGGACTATAATCCAAAACTACTTTATTTCATTTCTCAAATTGTTCCATGTTTGGCTGCTGGGGTTTCTTGTAGTTGGCTCCTGTGGGGTTTTGGGGGGAGTACTTTCTTAACTTCTGGCACTATAAAGTACGCTGGGCTCATCTTGTATATTTCTGGCCCCAGTCCTAGAATCAACCTTTTCTCCAAGAAGCAGCAGGAGCCTTGATTTCTTTGAGTGAAGAATGGTATTAGAAACCACATCTGAGCACTAAGTGTGCTTGTCACTACTGGGGTATGGTTGTTATAGACCCTCCCAGCTGACAGAGGAAGGAAATATATGTGTGAACACAGGCATATCTTGGAGATATTGCAAGTTTGGTTCCAGACCACTGGAATAAAGCAAATATTGCAATAAAGTGAGTCATATGAATTTTTTGGTTTCCCAAGTGCGTTTGAAAGTATGTTTACATGATGCTGTAATTTATTAAGTATGCAATAGCATTATGTCTAAAAATGCAATGTATGTACCTTAATTAAAAATACTTTACTGAAAAAAAATACTTTATTGCTGAAAAATGCTAACCATCATCTGAGCCTGCTGGAAAAATGACACCGATAGATTTGCTCGATGCAGGATTGCCATAAGCCTTCAATTTGTAAAAATTATACCTGTGAAGCACAATAAAACAAAGCACAATAAAACCAGGCATGCCTGTACTAACTCATGTATATACACATTTCTGTAACTTTTTCTTATGTAGCCATCCGTATCTATATTAAGCTGAACTTGAGTTCTTTACTTGTCTGTAACCTTGCACCTAAACAGTGAGAAGCCTGGCTCCCACCGTCTGCCATCCACTTGCTTCATTGTTCAATCAACTCCAGTGTACATGTATTTATTTCAGATTGTTAACCCATATTTCCACGGGAAACAATTTTATCGACTAGAGTACAGGGCTTATGTGCAGGTCCCTTTTTCTTTAGTCTTACAGGCTCCGCTCATTTCCAGAGTTAGTCAGTCAGCATCTTTCCTCCTATCCCCTTCAATGAAGTGGTTTTTATACTTTTTTTGTAATACAGTAGATTCTGCATTCTATCCTACAATCTCCCAACCTCCTAAATGATTTTCAAAATTTGCATACATTAAGGCTCACTCTTTGTGTTGTAGAGTTCTACGGGTTCTGACAATCACGGTGTCATGTATCCACTAGTTCAGCATCGCACAGGATGCATCCCACCACCCTAAAAAAAAAAATCCCTGTGTCTCACCTGTTCAGTCCTCCTCCTACCTCAAACCCCTGACAACCGCTGATCTGTTGCCATCTCTATAGTTTTGCCTTTTCTGGAATGTCATATAAATGGAATCATATGTAGCTTTTCCAGACTGGCTTCTTTCACTTAGCAATGTACATTTAAGATTCATCCATGTCTTTGTGTGGCTTTAGAGTCCATTTCTTTTTACTGCTAAATAGTATTAAATTGTGTGGCGGTACCGGAGCGTGTTTCTCTTGAAGGGCATCTTGGTTATTTTGGCAATTACATTTTTGGCAATTCTGAATAAATTACTGCTATAAATACTCACATGCTGGTTTTTGTGTGAACATAAGTTTTAAAATCAGTTGAGTAAATACCTAGGAGAGCAATTATTGAATCATATGGTAAAACGATGTTTAATTTTGTAAGAAACTGCCAAATTGTTTTCCAAGTGGCTGTTCCATTTTGCATTCGCACCGGTGATGAATGAGAGTTCCTGTTGCTCCACATCTTTACCAGCAATTGACATGGTCAAAATTTTTTTTCTTTTTTTAGTTTAGCCATTCTAATAGGTATGTGGTGGGTTTATCATTGTTGTTTTAATTTGCATTTCTCTAATGACAAATGACATTGTGCATGTTTTTCATATGCTTGTTTGTCATCTATATATCTTCTTTGATGAGCTGTCCTTTCAAGTCTTTGCCCATTTTTAAATTGAGTTGTCAAATAACTTTTGATTGTTTTTAAAAAAAAATCAAGTCCACCTCTGAAAGAGGTGGGTCCAACTGAGGACTATCAGCATTTAGGTAAGATACCTAAGAAATATTTGTGGAATAACATCCATGGAAACCTAGACTCACAGAGCTAAAAGATAGCTCAGAGTCTTTTTATAGGATAAGAAAATGGGGTTTTGAGAGGAGAAGTAGTGGAGTGCCAGAGACATTGATTACTCACCACATACCCACATGTTCCCCCACAATTCCCAGCCCCTTCACCATTAGGTGAGACCACAAGACTAGTTTTGGCCAATAGGCTGTGAATAGAGATGTTGTCTGTTACTTGGGGCCAAAGCATTTAAGGGCCAGTGCACAGCCCTCCTGCTCCTTTCTGCCCCTGCAGGCACAGCCACAGAAGACATGTGTTGAAATTTGATGTATCCAACATTCAGGGTCCCTAATTGGCTATGTGGAGCAGAGCTCCTGACAATCTGCCTTGGCCAAATTGCGTGAGCCAGAAATAAACCTTCGTGGTGTGAAAACACTGAGAGTTTGTTACTGCAGCACAGCATGGCCTATCCTGACTCACACAACTAGTCATTGGATCATGCCTTTGGCATGATGCTTATAACATTAGAGTCCCCCAAACTTGGTAGTGTGCCGGCCTGGGGGAAAGTTGCTTAAAGGAGAGAGATCATTTAAATGACCAGATGCCTGGCCTTATGTAGGCACTGTACCTTCATCATCTCAGGTCTGTCTGGAGTGAACATCCATCTGTCTGCTGAACTGTCTGCTCTCGCCACTCTCTGGGGCTTATCTCCCCAGATGACACATGGGGGTTGACATAAAATTGGAGCTACCTTGCCCAATAATAGAACAATCCTTACAGGATATCAGAGGCAGATCTCCCACTCAAGTCAAGCCCTCAAAATTCCCTGTCAACCCTATGTTC
Organism: Aselliscus stoliczkanus; assembly: GCA_033961575.1. Classification (NCBI taxonomy): domain Eukaryota; kingdom Metazoa; phylum Chordata; class Mammalia; order Chiroptera; family Hipposideridae; genus Aselliscus; species Aselliscus stoliczkanus. The sequence continues at coordinate 62,302,568 of CM066733.1, read as the reverse complement.
CCCAGATCTACCAAGGAGAAAGCCTCAGAACCTCTGCTCTGTCTTTTGCTTCTTTTCTTCTAACTCAGGCCTTGCTTTTTGCTGACCTTCTCCTTTCTAGAGAAGGAAGACATCCGCATTCCCATTGTCCAGAGGACATGCACCCACCAGCATTGAGCAGGCCTCTTCTCCAGCCCCGCCCTGCCTAAAGCAATTTGCCCTGAGCTGGGTGGGCCTTTAGTAGCAGACGACGGGCTATGAAGATACCTTATCCACAGCGTCCTAGCCTCCTAATCACAATCGCTGGGGACCTGATGCAGCTCCCAGGGAGAAGAGGGAGGCCTTCATTTGAAGCCATGCTCACTGGGCTCAAAATCAAGACCTTGACCTCATTAGCACCACGTTCTGGTCGGCCAGCTTGGGGAAATGCGATGATGTTAATTATGTGCTAATGTATTTAATCCCTATTCTTGTGAAATGCCTGAATTTGCCTTCCCTTATTTTCCCCTGGAGCTATAAACTCCTGGGGGCACGGCAGGAGGTGAAGGACAGGAGGCGACCAGGGTCACCCAGACCTGGACTCATTTCCTGGCTCCTGTGACCCTGCATAACCTTCCTGAGCCTGGGATTGAGTAAGGATTATGGGCTTGGCACGGTGCCTGGCACGTAGGAAGCTTGATAAACTATAGCCATTATTATCACACTATTAATTATTATTTATTCTATCAACTGAAGGATGATTTTCCACTGCTCTATCTTGATGCTTGAGAGGCAGTAGATTGTAGGCCAGCGTTGTCCAAAAGAACTCCCCACGATGATTGAAATGTTCAGTGTCTGCTTTGCCCAATGCAGTAGCCACTAGCATTGCGTGGCTACTGAGCACTTGAAAAGTGACTGGTACAGCTGAGGCACTGCATTTTTAATTGCATTTCATTTTTAATGATCTCAGAGTTAAGTAGTCCCATGCGTTTAGTGGCTACTGTACAGGGCAGTGCAGGTGTGGAGGGTAAGAAAGTGGTCTCTGGTTCCCATCCTGCTTCCAAGATGTAAGCTTGGACTAGTTGCTCAGCCACTCTTGGCCTCAGTTTCTTCATCTGTAAAATGTGGATATTGTAGTTCTGACTTTCTAGGGTGGTTGTGAAGATTAAATGGGTCAATCTATATTAAGTGCCCCATTTTGGAAGGGCTTAAGGAACATGAGTTGCCATCATTGTTCTCTTTAGCATTGGTGCCTGGCCTGTGATCCACTCACGTGACTGTCTCCCAGCTAGAGGGCCTGCCTGCCCCTGCTCTGAATGTTTCATGCGCCCCAGCCCAGGGCGGACAAAACTAGTGTCCATTGACCAGGGAGTGAAGGGGACTCAGAATGCCCAGAGGAGGATGAGGACGGACGACGCCCTGTTGACAGCTCAGGCTGCCCCTCTCCCCACAGTGGTGTGGGCCTGTCACTCTTTTTGAGAAGGGCTGGGCTTCAAGAGGCAGGCTCATCCTCTGACGCTAGGGCATCATTTGGGATAGGGCAGCCTGGAAGGGGGTTTGGATGGGCTCAGGGGTGAGGGGCTTTCTCCATTCCAATCTCCCAGACCAGGGAGCTGTAGAAGCCAAACTGTGTCCCCTTTATCCTGTCTCCAAACATGGAGATGATCTGGTCCACCTGCCAAACTCAGCCACGAAGCCAGGAAGGCCAGAAGTCAGGAGAACTCTCCCGGAAAGCAGAGGACTTCTAAGAAATGGAGGATCTGGGTCCAATGCCAGGACTCTGGAGTCTGGTCTTTGGAATTCCCCCTTCCTTCTCATCCGATGAGGAATTGAATCCCTCCATTTCAGGGAATGGATGCAAGCCTGTGTCCTTCCCATCGGCGTCTTCCTTTGCAGGAGTATGAGGGCCATATGGGGATTTCTGGATCTTAGGACTTCTTGGTGTCCCCAGAGGCACAGCCTCAAATTCCCCCAAAGAATTTAAACAGTGTCAGAAGCCCCCCTCTGAGGGTCTCACAGCTCCTGCCTTCATCCTGGCTTGTTCCTCACCTGTCCCAGGCTCAGTGAGAAATGGAAAGGTCTGCAGGCAGGGCCCAAGCCTCCTCTGTGAAGTGGCCCAAGAGAACATCTCCATCTTCTAGTACAAGGCCAGAGCCCCATCTTCCCCCAGTGTCTGGACTCTTGCTTCTGCAGCCAGGAGCAACCCCCACTTCAGAGCCACCGAGGAATGCCACAGTCCTGTAGAATACAGTCTCTAAGGACAGGGAATGGGGCAGGGGTAGGGGACCATCTTTGCTCTACTTACTCTGATTTCAGGGTAAGAGACAGCAGGAGATACCAATGTTAGACTCCAGGAAGGACTTCCTGGTGGTGAGAAATATGAAACTGTGAGTTGTAGGAGCCAGTTATATTAAACCATCTGATCAGGCTGATGGGGGAGGGCTCTGGTAGAGTGGGATGATGAGAAATCTGGGATTTTAAAACACAGGATACATGGCTGATCTGACCTCTCAGCTGGATTTGGAATCAGACAGACAGGTTTAAATCCAGCCATGTTGCTGGCTGGCTGTGTGACCTTAGGCTAATTGTTTAATGATGCTTTTATTCAGTTTCTTGATCTGTACCATGAGGATAAAGAAATCCACCACCTAGGTTGTATGTAGGAGTGAGGGAACCTGTAGGTGAATGGCCCTAGCCCAGTGCCTGGCACATTGAGGAATAGAGAGGTGGCCAAGTCTGAGTGGGCTGCGGGTTTAGGGTGCAGTGGGAGGGGAAGGCCTGCAGGAAGGCTGGCTGGGAGTGGGGATTTCAGTCCCCAGTGAGAGACTGACCATCACAGCTGGAGATGGCCTCAGGCCCTAATGCAGACCAAGGAACCCCTGTGCCCAAGACACGTCTCCTACTCTCCAACCCCATTCCTACATCCCACTTCAAGGCAATCATGGGGGCATAAGGAGAGAACTGGGACCCCCTCCCTGGAGATGTCTGCTCTTCCAGCAGGCCCCTATACAGCCCCCTTGATCGGGGAACCCTCATTTGCCAAACCCAGGAAACCCATCATGCACCACGCAGAGAAAACTGGTTTCCCCCAGGTAGTCCTACTCCTTCCCCTGCAAGACCCCCAGGAGTCCCGAGAAAGACCCTGGGCTGTGGGCCAGCCTGCCTGGCCTGCTATAGACCAGTGCTGCTGAGCTTTGGGGTGGGGAGGCTGCTAGTGATTTGGGGGCCAGCTGGCGGGCAGGTTTGCCAGGGGCCCACTTCCCACCAGACTCAAGTGTAAATTGAAAACCCGTCTGGACCTCGAAGTGGGGACAGGAAGGAAGCTGGCTTCGCTCCGCTGGCACTGTGGCACCAGCTGGCCCTGGGCTGAGCAGCCTTCAAGAGCTCCCCCCTCTCATGCCCCCAGCAGGGGTGAGAAGGGCTCTGTGGCCACTGGGCTGTAAACAGCCTCATAAAGTCAGCTCAGGCCAGACTCTCCCACTGCCAAGGAGGAAGCCAAGGGATAGAGGGGGCTTGGGAAGCCCAGAGCTATACGACCCAGCGAGTGTCTTTAATTCAACTTTGGGCTTCTTGGATACAAAGGAACAAAGCTCTTGTCATAGGTTAAGACATAGTCCCCACTCCCTTAGACTGGGGGAATCCCTGGGAGATGGAGCTGTGTTTCCCCATTAGATGGGCCTTAGGAATAAAGGTTGGGGTGGCTGCAGTCAGCTTTGACTTACTCCAGCCATGTGAGTAAGGCCACAGTGTGCCCAGAAGGGAGGGAGACACCTCTAACTTGGGGTGTCCAGGATCAGAGAGTGATTCATTACCAATGAGGGTCACACGGGATGTAGGTGGGGGGTATTTTTAACCTTCATGAAAAGCTGTGGACCCCTGGAAGGTTCTCTTGGTCTTCCCCACATGTTGTTCTTCTCCCTTACTTCTGCCAGTCCTTCCAGGGACAAGAGAGCTAGAGGCGGAGGGTGGGGGTGCAGGATAGGGCCAAGGATGTGGCTCAGGTGAGGAGAGCTGCCTGGCTCCAGGCCCCTCCACTTCTCTTTCTCCCTGGCCCCTTTGGCCTCTCTGCAGCCCTTTCTTGGCCAGAAGAACCCCCTCCCTCCCTCCTGTACCCACAGAGCAGGCTGCCCACTGCCAGGTACAGAGGATAAAAATACCCAGTGGAAAAACATGTGGCTGCAGGTCAAACATTAACCTGTAAGACCTGGCATCCCAGCCACAGTGTCCTTTCCCAGGCCACCTAGCCACCGACATGCAGCTAGGGACGATGCCTTCTCCTCCCTCTGACCATCACTATAACGCTCAGACATCCACCCCTATGCTTCTGCCTGAGGACTCCAAAGGCACAGGTCTGGCCAGTCTGGGCTGCATGGGTGATCCTCTGCCCAGCCTGGGGTCTCCCCTGAAGCTCTCTGGGATTCCAGGACAGCCCAGCATCCAGGTGAAATGAAAACAGCACCTCTGACCCTCTGAGGGAGGAGCCCAGCTCAGACTTCCTGGGTTCCTCAGGTTTTCTGTCTGTCTGCTGCAAAACCAAGCTCACTTAGAATCCGGAAGGAGGGATGGCAGGTGAAAGGAAGGGAGTGGGGAGAGGAGAGAGTCCAGCCAATGCTGGCACAGCACCCCTCAGCACACTGGAAGGCCACTTGGAGGTGTTGGGAGGGACAGCAAGTGAGAAGTTCTAGCTCTGTCCCTACAGTACCCTGTATGTCCAGCTCTGGTGTTGTCTGGGGCTGGGGAGACCAGAGGGACAGGTGTGCCCCTTGTGGGTCCAGGTGACTGCTACATGCCTCAGGCCCACCCCAGTATTACCAGGCAGGTGCTACCGCTCAGCATCCCACAGCTACCTGAGGCTCTGCAGGGCAAGAGCTGGACTAGCCCTTGCTCCTCACACCTCTGGAGCTCAATGTCCAGTGGTTCTAGGAAATGCCTGCATGGCAGCCTTGAGCCTGGGCCAAATGCCCCATTTTTTGTCAAGGAAGCCTGACTGTGCATAGTGAAAAGAAGGTAAAGTCCAACTGGGCACAGCCTGACTGCCCCATCGCCTGGAGTCCAATAAGCCTCACTTAGAACCTGAAAGAGGTTCAGGGGTTCATCCTCTGGCCACTTTGATGTCCATGGCAGCATTGCAGCAGCACAGTGGAGAGGGTGTTAAAAATATTAATGTTTAAGGGGAAGCAGAGGGTTTGAGTGGAGGTCAGCAAGGGCCTCACCTGTCTCTCTTGGGGCAGCTGAGAGCTGGCTCAGGTGGCCCTCTGGGGATTGGCCTCTGTGGCGCTGCCACCGGGTCTAGAGTCTAGTGCCGGTGGCAGAGTTGGGAGGTCTGCAGCCTGGCCTCTGAGGAACAGTGAGGCTCCCCCAGGCACAGGAATTACTACCCAGAACTGTTCCCCAGTCTCCTCGAGATGTTTCCCACCAGGGTAGCTGTCACTGTGCTTGACTGGACAGGCCTCTAGAGAGAGCGCCTGAAGGCCTGGCCCTATCACTGACCCAGCCAAGCCCTACGGAAGGCCCCATGGGCTTTGAAAGCCTTTTATTTAGAGCCAAGTTCCGCCTCTTAAGTAGCCATGTGATCTTGTGTAAGTTACCAAGCCTCTCTGAGCCTCAGTTATCTCATCTGTAAAATGGGGACAGTTATGTACAGCTCTCAAGGTGTTCCAAAGATTAAACTAGCTGATCTCCCTCTAGTGCCTGACACAGAGAAATTATTCTGTAGGTGGCGGCTCCAATTAGTTTTTCTCTCCATTCTGGGCCTCGATTTCCCCGTCTGTAAAATGGGAATAATCATGCCCAGCTCGCAGGACTAAATGAGCACATCTGTATATTGTTGTAGAACATTGTACATGGACCTTGGTCCATAACTATCGGCATGATCGTTATCTGTGCCCCTCTCTGCACTTCAGTTTCCTCATCTGAATTTGGTCATCTCTAAGGACCTCAGCTAGAGATCCAGGGCACTTGCCGCCTGCTCCCCAGAAAACAATCACACACCCTGCTCTCCTCTCTTTGCTGGGGCCAGAACTGCATCAGCACCACCCTCATTATCATGCTGACATTTGCTTTGGCTCACAGCGCAATTACCTGTTAAATTGAACAAAGGCTGGGGAGAGCTAGAAGCCCTGGCTTTGGAGAGAGAAGTAGACAGAGGTGTTAGCCTGAGCCCAGATCTCAGGTCCAAGACACAAAACCAGTGATGCAAAGAGGTGAGTGCGAGGTGGGGGTCAGGATTAATTTTCTCCAGCTGAGAAGCCAGAGCTGGGGGGACAGGAGGGTGGGAGGAGGGATGTTTGCATCTGGATGCCATCTGGATGAGGGCAAACACTGAGGGGGCCACTTGAGAAAATGCTTGACTGGCAAATCAAATCCTGCAAAGAAATTGTCTACAAATCCTGCAAAGAAGTGAATGTCTGAAGGAGAGGAATGTATCTGGGGTGTGCTGGTGGTGGCAGGGAGATCAGGTTGGGGAAAGAGGCCAAGGAGAAGAGGAAGGGACCAAGCCTGGGGACCTGGGGTTGCGGGTGGCGGGGGGGAGGTCTCTCTGGATTGTGTCACCCCCAGCCCAGCAGACACCTCTGGGCTGGGTTGATGAAGGAGGCAGGGTCCCCAAACACACAGAAGGTCTATACTGCCTCAGAATCCCGGGTAGTACAGCCCTCCAACCTCTTATCAGAATGCAAGCTGTGGAGTGCTGCTGTCCTTCAGATCAATGGCCTTGTCTACTGCACACATATCGATATAGCACCTATTATATGCACAGCCCCAGGTATGGGCAGCCTAGACTCTCAGAAGTATGGATCAGCATGTCATGGTGGCTTTGGATTCTGACAGACTTGAATTCAAATCCCCTCTCTTCTTGAATGGGTTAAGTAACATGCCCACACAGCAGATCCAGGATTGGAATTCAGGCAATCCTGCCCTATGGTGTGCCTGCACGTCGGCCTGTAGGTCACTCAGTCATGCTACAAATACCCACCGAGTGCTCATGATATGGCTGCATGGGGGTTCAGGATCCAGAATGCTGGGGCTTGAATCCTGTCACCTCCTAGGTGTGTGACAGTGGACAAGTGACTCAATTGCTTGGTGGCTCAGTTCATGAAGATTGTAAGAAACTTAAGCAAACCAAAAGGTCTGTCATCAATTTCAGGAAAATAAAACGTAGTGCAAAGGAAATAAAAAAAAACAATCACAGTTTACTAAATGGCTCTACCCTGGATATCAATGCTTTCACAAGGTCACGTTCCACTCCCATCTAGCCGGAATGACATGGAGATTATGGTGGCGCAGGTGGGAAGGCTGCACGTATGAGCTGTGGCCAGAGGCACCAGAAGAATTTGTCATGGCAAGTGAACGTGGTCACCTCTGCTGACTGAGACTGCTGTCTGTAAGGAACTTTATAGAGCTGAGTGACTCTTATGTACATAAACAACTTGGATAAAGATTTTTAAAAAGCCACTTAAATACATCAAGTAGAAAGCTGTGCCTGTGCTCAAGTATACCTGAGCTCTAAGTATTGAACGGGATGATGTTGGCTTTCAATCTCAGCAGAGGGTGAAACAACACCCACAGGATCTGCAGGGTGCCAGGGAGTAGTAGGTCCTCTCCCAGCCCCTCCCCAACCACCAATCACTTCAAGTGAAAAGAAGGGGGTATTCTGGTAGTTCTGCTCCGGTTTTTATTGAAGCTGACAATGGACCATTATCACTTTATCCTGCTGACACCTCCCTTCCCTCTGAATTGGCTATTTAGTCATCAATCAAAATGTGTGACAAGAAGATATATAATAATATTCACAATAACACGCTGTTTGAGATGTACCACGTGGTTTACACAACTCATTTAATCCTCAAAGCCAACCTTATAGCAATCTGTTTGCACTTTAAAGATGAGAACATGAGTCACAGAGAGGTTAAGTAATATGCCCAAGGCCACACAGCAGATCAAGGATTGGAATTCAGGCAGTCTGACCCTGGAGTCCATGTTCTCAACCACTGATTATTTGAGAAGGCCCAAGGAAGCAGAGTGGGAAAAAAGACGGACAGTATACCTGGCCCAGTGCTTTGGGGGCAGCCGGCAGCCAGGCCACCCTGAATGACCTTGATGGACATAGCAGGGGGAGGCCAGGTTCCCATAGGGGGTAGGGATTATTAGGCAAGGCATCCCTTCCAGTGCCCTAGTAATAGTGCCCTGTTTGAATGGCCTGTACAGGGCCAGGTGGGTATAGGGTGAGGAGCCAGAGCTGAGAGGACTGCCGATGCCAAGCTGCTGACTTCAGCCCCCAAAATCTCTCCAGAAACCTAAGTCTGGTCCCCTCGGTGTGCCTGCCTGTCTGCGTGTAGGTCACTCAGTCACTCTACAAATACCCACCGAGTGCTCATGGTGTGGCTGAATGTGGGCTCAGGATCCAGAATGCTGGGGTTTGAATCCTGTCACCTCCTAGCTGTGTGACCGTGGACAAGTGACTCAATTGCTCTGTGCCCCAGTTCATGAAGATCGTAATAGCATTGACCTCACAGAATCGTCGTGAGGCTTAAATGAGTTCATACCTGCAAAGTGCAATGCCTAAACCATCATGTGCACTTAATCTAGTTGGTGTTCAGTCCCTTGACCTTTGGGGATATTAAATAACAGCGTTGAACTTGAGCTTCCCCTACCCACTCCCTCAGCATGGTTAACAAGATGAATAAGAGCTTGCCTCTCGGCCCTCATGGGATTTTCGGTCTATCAAGGGGAACTTAAACATATAAATAAAAAATGAGGGCCTGCTGAGTGGCTTGGTGGTTGGGCGCTGGTTTGGGAAGCCGGTGGCCCCGGTTCGGGTCCCACATATGAGGGCCAGTGACGCTGCCTTCAAAAATAAATTTAAATAAAAAAAAAAAAAAAAAAAAAAAAAAAAAAAAAAAAATGAAGTGGGGGCATTTGAGATCTTGCTCCTCAGCATATGTCATCAGTTTGGGTTCAGATAAACTCCTATAATTTTTTTTTTAATGAACTAAAGCATAAATGAGGTAATTATGGCCGAAGGTGGGCACCTAACAATCTCTGGTTGTGAAAACTAGCGCATGGGCAATGGGCTCAGACATGGCATTCCTCCTCCTCCGCTTGCTTCAATCAGGAAAGCAAAGCAGATGGGCTGCTTGACGCCCCTAAAAGAAGGGCTGGAGCATCAGAAAGGCATGGATGGAGGCACCTGGGGGCCCAGATGGCAGCTCCTCCAAGGCCAGTGAGCAAGGCTCGGAGGAGCCCAAGCCCATGGGCACAACTGCACATGCTATACTTTTGCTTGTTCTGTCCTCCTTCAGGCTAAGTCCAGACATTCTTCAACCTGTCATGAGAGCCCTTGCCCACCAAACGGCCAAGGAGACTTTCTGGGCTTTGAGGTGATATTTTCTCCTGGATGTGGCTTCTGACTGTAGTTGACTCCCTGCAGTCCAGCTTCTTAGTGGGAGGGAGATGCAGATGGCACTGACAGGTGCATACCTGGCCTGGATGGCAGGCCCATTTCTCACCTCTGAATACCTGGGCAGTCTAGGGTCTCTCTTGGGCTGTGATCACCCTGGCTGCTGTGAAGTAAGAGTCAGGAGCAGCCAGCCCCCATCTCTCCTTCAGTTTTGTTAATAGACCCTCTTCAGCAGAGGCAGAGGGGGAGATAGCATGCCACTGCCCATCAGCCTTCCTTCTGCCCTGCTTTCATCTGGTCATTCATTCTATGAATGTTTATCATGCATCCACTTGGTACCAGCCACCCTCCTCGACCTTCCTATGAGGCAGGACTAATCCCCATTATACAGATGAGGAAAATGAGGCTTTGAGAAGTTAGTCAGAGAGCTAGAAAGATGCAGAGTGGGATTGGATGCCAAGTTGTCTTAACTCCAGAGCCCAAACCTCAATTATGGCTCCTTAGAACCTTCTGTCTGAGAGTCAAATGACAGTAACGACCATGAGAACATTCATCGTGCACTTCCTATGTGCTAGGCATTACTCTGAGGGCTCGGCATGTCTCAACTCCTTCCCTCCTCACATCACAGAGATTAAGAACTTGCCCCAGGACGTCTGGCTCCAGAGTCATGCTCACACCACTCCCAGGTGGATGCCAACACCTCAACACAGGGAATGCCATGTCATGCTGCTCTCCGTGTGCTGCTGTGGAATGCTAACAGATCTCCCAGGGAGATTACGATGTGAACAAGTCAAGTAGCAGAACAGTGCGGTTAGGAGGCCACCATTTACATGAGGGAATCGGAATAAGGTAGACCTGGCTGACCTTGGAGGCTGAGGGCTCTGGGGCCCCGGAGGGGTGGCAGGCCCATATGTGTGGGGTGACAAGGCCTGAGAGTGGTGGGGCCACAGGGGCTGCGTCCTTGGGGAGTGCCAGCTTATCCGCAGGTCTGGTGCTCATGACATCTGACTGGAAAAGGTCTTCGGGGAGACACTGAGAAGAGGACACCCAGGTATATAAGCCAGCCTTCAATCCCACACAGAGCTGGCAGTACCAAGCTAAGGACTCAGGCTCAAGGGAAGGAGGGCCATGCCAGCCGAGATGAGGCTCATTCAGGCCTTTAGGAGGCTGGGCTCAGAGGGCTCCAGAGGATGCTTCTTAAAATACAGCTTTCCAAGATCCAACCCTGGAGACCCTGAGTTATAGGAGGCCCAGCCATGGGGCCCTGTTTTGTTTGATTTAAAAGTTATTTTCATATCTTTTCTTTTTTTAAAAGGTGAAAAGAATGAAGGAAGGAAGGAAGGACTAGAACTGAAGAGACTACAGTGACAAGCAAATCTCCTGCTTGTGCTCCTTCCTAGGGACTGTCCCCCAGGGCCAGCGGTGGCCAGCTACTGCCATCTTTCTGGAATCATTCTTGGCACACAGCACCACATTGATGCATGCAGAGCCGCCTCATTCTTTTTCATGGCTTTGTTGTAAAGAAGATGTACTTGGAAAAAGCTTCTCAGCAAATTTTGATAAGTAGCTAGTTTTGGAAAAGATTAGCTCAGAGAACTTCTTTGGAGCTGACAGCTCTAGATTTAAATCTAGGTTCTGACATTTACGAGTCTGAGTGACCTTGGGCAGGATACGTAATCTCTCCAAGCTCCAAGCCTTAGCTTTCCTACACATAGATGGGGGGTAATAATGGTAGAGTTTTAATGAAGATTAGAACCAATTTATGGACAATGCCTGGTGCGTATTAGGAGATAATAATAGGGGTGGGGGGCGGAGAATGAGTCATTTACACACACACACACACACACACACACACACACACACACACACGCAGTTATGAGAACAGTCACAAAGAACAGGTCAGCAAACAGAGTTCCGAGATGGGCAGCCTGCAGGCTGAGTCCCTTCAGCTTAGATGGTGGAAGAATCAGGGAGAACAAGATAGACCAGTGGGTCCCCATCTCTGCAGTTCCCAAGCAGTGCTAGGAACCAGGAGCTGTGATGGAGCTGATGAGGTGCCTCTGCAGCTCTGGCCCAATGACTCTGAATGCTGAGAGGTTAACTTTCCTGGAAGAACTGACAAGTCTGGCATGCGCTCTGATGTGAAGGATAATCCGTTGCTGGTCTGGATGGCATGTGTCACTAAATCCAAGCTGGCAGCGCCAGCATTTGCTGGGAACTGCAGCCACAGGAAGACGGGGTCAACTGTCACAGGAGCTTTGATCAGGCCTTGTGCTCTGCTGTGCCTTGGCATGTTGGATTTAGGGACTAGGGCTTTTTGGGCACCTTATTCCCCATTATGCACACACAGAAGCTAAACAAATCTTTGTGGAATTACTTTTTGATCACAAAACTAACTGGAAAAAATAATTCCGTGGAATTCAGCAACATGGTCAGGGGAAAGATTGAGTCAGGTGTGGGTTTGAATCATGGCTGTACAATTTCCTAGAGTTATAAATTCAGGTGAGCTGTGTAATTTTCCCAAGCCTCAGTTTCCTTGTTTGTAAAACAAGGCCTTCCTTCAAGGCATAAATGATATAATGTCTATAAAGCAACTAACATAGGGCTTGCTACATAGCAATTATAATAGCCTAAATTCATCGTTTTTTCCTTTCAAAACAGCCAGTTGTTAGAATTCAATTGAATACATTTGCAAATGAATTTGACATTCACTGCTGTGGAGTAGTTGTCACTGAAGTTGGGAAAGCTTTATCAAGATTTTTGGGTTGAAAATGATTTCTGAGTTAATGTGGTAAAAAAAAAAGACTCTAATTCAATAATATTTTTATTGAGCAATTAACAAGTGCCAGGCATGGTTTAGGCCTTGGGGATGAAAACTGTACAAGGCAGAACAAAATTACTGTCCTGTGGAGTTGTCCTAGGAATAAAGCTCCCTGTTTTGGAAGGAAATTTTTCCAGACTCAAATAAGCCCCTTTCTTGGTCTTTCTACACTGAGAGGGTCAGCCCAGGCTGCTTCCAGACCTGGGAAACAATGGCCTGGCTAGTACCATAGGGACACCTTGCGGACTCTGTATTATCTGCAAGACTCAGGGAGTAAGGAACTGTCAGTGCCTAGCAAGAGGCTCAGGTAATGGCAGAGCGCCCACCGCGTTCTGGTCTAGGACCAGTGTGGTTCGCTCAGGTTGCCTGTCCCAGAGCCCTTCATCTTGTCTCGGTAAGTAATGAAATGAAGGGAAAGGATGGATGCTTCTCACGGATCCCGGCTGTTTGGCAGCTCTGTCCTGGACTACGTCTCTTCCCTTCAGACGGGGGGGCCCCCTGAGGGCAGGGCTGTGTCTCCCCTCAGACTGGGGCTCCCTGAGGGCAGGGTTGTGTCTCCCCTCAGACGGGGGCTCCCTCAGGGCAGGGCTGTGTTTCCCTCAGACTGGGGCTCCCTGAGGGCACGGCTGTGTCCCCCCTCAGACGGGGGCTCCCTCAGGGCAGGGCTGTGTCTCCCTCAGACTGAGGCTCCCTGAGGGCAGGGCTGTGTCCCCCCTTAGACTGAGGCTCCCTGAGGGCAGGGCTGTGTCCCCCCTTAGACTGAGGCTCCCTGAGGGCAGGGCTGTGTCCCCCCTTAGACTGAGGCTCCCTGAGGACAGGGCTGTGTCTCCCTCAGACTGGGGCTCCCTGAGGGCAGGGCTGTGTCCCCCCTTAGACTGAGGCTCCCTGAGGGCAGGGCTCTGTCTCCCCTCACACTGGGGCTCCCTGAGGGCAGGGCTGTGTCTCCCCTCAGACTGGGGCTCCCTGAGGGCAGGGCTGCGTCTCCCCTCAGACTGGGGCTCCCTGAGGGCAGGGCTGTGTCTCCCCCTCAGACTGGGGCTCCCTGAGGGCAGAGCTGTGTCTCCCCTCACACTGGGGCTCCCTCAGGGCAGGGCTGTGTCTTCCCTCAGACTGAGGCTCCCTAAGGGCAGGCCTAGTCTCCCTCAGACTGGGGCTCCCTGAGGGCAGGGCTGTATGTTCCCCACAACAGACTGGGGCTCCCTGAGGGCAGGGCTGTGTCTCCCCTCAGACTGGGGCTCCCTGAGGGCAGGGCTGCGTCTCCCCTCAGACTGGGGGCTCCCTGAGGGCAGGGCTGTGTCCCCCCTTAGACTGAGGCTCCCTGAGGGCAGGGCTGTGTCTCCCCTCAGACTGGGGCTCCCTGAAGGCAGGGCTGTGTCTCCCCTCAGACTGGGGCTCCCTGAGGGCAGGGCTGTGTCCCCCCTTAGACTGAGGCTCCCTGAGGGCAGGGCTGTGTCTCCCCTCAGACTGGGGCTCCCTGAAGGCAGGGCTGTGTCTCCCTCAGACTGAGGCTCCCTGAGGGCAGGGCTGTGTCCCCCCTTAGACTGAGGCTCCCTGAGGGCAGGGCTATGTCCCCCCTTAGACTGAGGCTCCCTGAGGGCAGGGCTGTGTCTCCCCTCAGACTGGGGCTCCCTGAGGGCAGGGCTGTGTCTCCCCTCAGACTGGGGCTCCCTGAGGGCAGGGCTGTGTCTCCCCTCAGACTGGTGCTCTTTCCCCCTCTCCCCATTACCCCTTCCTGTTTCTGAGGTGATGCCCAACAAATTGATGACTGAGCTGAGTCCGACCCTCTGCCCAAATGCCAGGCCATGACTCTGGGCCCCACACAGGACATCCTCAAACTTCCAACTTGCCCTTCATCTTCTAACAAGCCCCAGGGTCATCTCTGCCCTGTCAGGAGGCCTGGCTGCCGGGCCTGCCACTTTCCAATCTCAGGAGAAGGGCAATCTGTGGGCTGATACTTTATATCTCACCCTCCCTGGGCGTTATTAGGCAAGCGAGGCGTTTACTTTTCTGAAGCCCTCACTGTTTAGATCTAGGATTAGTTCTAGTCCATTTACTCACCAAGTCTGCTGGCCAAACTCTGCCACCAGAAAAGCACCTCTTCCTCACATAATAAATGTTTAATAATGACAGACAGACAGTTGGGACTGGCCAAAAAATGCCCCCGCTGGCCTGCCTGAAGCCACACTGGCTCCAGGGAGGGATTCAAGTTCAGCTCCACTGCCCCCACATGCCGACTCTGCCTGCCTCCAAGCTCTCCTAGTGCCCAGCACTCCGGCAACCTTCCTGTTTCCCTCTACCACCTGCCCACCCAGTGACAGCAGAGCTGGCAGAGTGACAGCCTCTCTCGCTGCTCCAGGGTTCTCTGCTGGGTTTTTGTATGGGTCCTGTCTCCTCCATCAGCTTGGGGGCTTCTTCAGGCAGGGACTCCCCATCTGACCAAGGCTCCCTGAGGCAAGGCTATGCCTCCCCTCCCCCCATCCCAACCCCAATGGAGCCTGGGATGTACTTCCTCCCATCTCTGGCCCAGCCCAGCCTAGCCCAGCCCAGCCCAGAGCGGGTTCCACCTGAGGTTGCCAAGCTCCCAAGCTCCAGGCTGTTTGCAAACAAAGGCCCGATGTGTGTGAGTGCTGGCAGATGTTAAAGATAACCCCACTCAGTCCTTCAGGAATTAGTCTAAAATATATGATTGTATTTCAGGAGTCTTAAGGGTGTTTCTGAAACGTTGGGGCCCAAGACAGTTATAACATATGTCCATTTTAGACTTTGGAAAATAGGGCGCTATAATTGGAAAAGTTAGCGAAGCACTAAGTACAGGGAGCCGGTCTCTTTACATCTCAAATACCAGGTATTTAGGTGGCTTTCTTGGAACCTGGCATTAGGGACGCGTGTGAATGGCCAGGCTCATTTCTGAGGAGTGAGTGGCAGCAGCAGTGAAGGTGCCGATAGGGCCGGCAGCACCCATCCCTGGGCCCCAGCCCTAGTGCTCCTGCTGCCTGGCACATGGATCCCAGACTCCTCTTCCTCTCCTTCCTCTCCTTCCTCTTCTCTTCTGACCTTGCTTTCCAAGGTCCCCAGGATCACTTGGTAGACTCAGGGTTGACGTTTGTGCCCTAAGGCACGCCAGGTCCTGGCCTTTTTACTCCAGCGGTGGAATATGGGACTCCTATTGTTTGTCAGAGCATAGTGGCTATGCCTTTTGGTGCTGGCGCCAGACTGTCTGAGTTCAAATACTCCCATTCCCACTCTGGCAAGTTACCTAACCTCTGTGAGCCTTGGTTTCCTCATCTATAAAATGGGATGAAAGTTGTAATACTTACCTCCCAAGGTTGTTGAGATGATTAATGCAATAACGCATAAAGGATTTTGCACAGTCCCTGGCACGTGTTAGTAACTCAATAATGTTAGCTACTATAATTATACAGTAAACCTTGAATTGCGAGTAATGTGGTTTGCGAGTGTTCCGCAAGACGAACAAACATTTCTAATACGTGGCAAACGAGCGATGTCTTGCGATACGAGTAGTTTGTTTCCGAAACGAATTTTGCTCGCAAACCAAAGTATTACTGTGTTTTTATGGGGTTAAAAATAATTCCAAAACAATCTTTTATTAGACCTAGACCTCTCTACCGACCATCCAATCTGGAGACCCCTCTATATTTCTTTCACCTTGACCTTCTGCTCTGATCCAGGTGAGATACTTTTTGTTCACCATTCACTCATTCATTCATTCATTCATTCACTGGGGTGGGGTGGGGTGGGGGTCCACTGTTGACACAGGCAGCCCTTGCCTGACAAATACTGCCTCCAAACACTTATCTAAGAGACATGGCACTTCAGCAGGTTTTGGAGAAAGCAGGGGGCATTTAGAGTTTTTCAGACAACGCAAAGGGCCCTGGGCAGTCAGTTACTTAGTGCTGTATAACAAGCTACCCCAAAAGTGAGTGATTTAAGACAACAATTATTTATTTGATCCCAGTGCTGCAGTTTGGACAGGGTGTGACAGGGACAGCTAATTTCTGTGCCATGCTTCAGACTGTAGGACCCATTTCCAGGATGGCTTCACTCATTTGCTGGCAAGTTGGTGCAGGGTTGGCTCAGGCTGAGGACAGGGACTCAGGTTTCCTCCACGTGGCCTCTCCTTATGGCTCGGTTGAGCTTCTCAAGATGGGCAGCTGGGTTTGGAGACAGAGTGCTCCAGGAGCCAGTGTCCCAAGAGGACAAGCCCCACTAGGCAAGTGATCTGCTTGCATCACTCCTGCTAATGTCCCACTGGCCAAAGCAAGTTACACGGTCAAGTCGGGAGTTACTATGAGTGGACACCTCACAAGGGTGTGAATACTGGGAAGGATGACATATTGGTCACCACCAAAGTGATAGTCTACCAGCACATGGGGCCCCCAGTCTCACCAGTGACCAGACATATCCACATAGGCCCAAATGTGGCCGTTCTATTGAGAGACAACAATAGTGAGTTCAGCTGCTGGAACAAAGTAATACCAGAAAACAGAGGCTTAAACAGGAAAGAAATTGAACTCTCTCACACATAAACATCCAAGTAGGTAGTTCACGATGACGTGGTGGCTAATGGTGTCAGGCACCCAGCTCCCTTCCATTTGTAGCCCTGCCTTCCTCAATGTGCAGCTTTCATTATGTCTGAGGTGACTGCTCCAGTATGTATGCCAGCCAATGAAAAAGGGAAAAGAGAAAGCGTGTGCTCCTTCCTTGCCATCCCAATGGCCTGCATCTAGTCACAAGGCACATGTAACTGCCAGGGAAGCAGGAAAATGTAGTCCCTGGTGGACTTCCTAGGGAGCAGAGAGGAGCACCATTTCCTACTGGTTCTGTCAACTTCACTGCTCATGGGCATCTCTAAGTCAAGACAGAGGAGGGTCCACTGAAAGACCACTCAAAGAGGAGGCCCACAAACCATCCACTGCAGCCCAAAGCACTGGGCGTGTGCTGGCTGCCAGAGACTGGGATGGAGCACTGGACTGCAGAGGCCAAGGTCACGGGTGGGATCCCACATGTAAACCTGAGTCCCTGGTTTCAGAGAGAACCTCTTGTGTCACCCCGCACACACCCCTCCCCACCCCAGCTGGCAAGAGCAGGCAGCCCAGTATAATGATAGCTGACTACTCATTAAAGGCTGACCTGATAGTCGCCTGCTCTCCCCACCCACAGGGGTTTCTCTTACCTCAACACCACTGGCGACCTCAATGTGAGTTTCCTCTGGGCCCTGGAGCCCTCACTGTCTGTGGCAACTGCATGGTTTACTTTGTAGCACACCACCTCCCAGGCCTTACCCCCTTGATGGAAGGTTCTGTGCCTCACTGCTACAGCAGGAGGCCTTTTGTCACTCACAGGGTCTGGGGACAGAGGGCCGGAGAGGACCCTCAGCTTCTTATAAGAACAATGACACATTTCCACAGAGGTGCAGATACCATAGCACTCTCAGGAGGCTTAGAAACAAAAGTGTACACATATGAATATCAGCCCAGAATCGGAATGAGGTAAAAAGCCTTACACCAGAGGTCGGCAAACTTTTGAGATGGAAGAGCCGCCAGGGGTCAGCAAACTGCGGCTTGTGAGCCATATGCGGCTCTTTGGGTACTTACATGTGGCTCTGAAGTAAAATTGAAAATGAAAATAAAACTATCATAGTTTCATTTATAAAATTTTTAAAGGATATTATTCACATAATGGTGATTATGTAAGAATATATTTATGGCTCTCGATAATTTTTAAATTGTTGTGAGAGATAGGATTGGCTCTTCCAAGGGTCGGAGAAGTTCTGAGACGGAACGTACCCGGAGAGCCGCATGTGGCTCGCGAGCCGCCGTTTGCTGACCCCTGCCTTAGACCAACAAACAGCAGATGTGGGATACAGCTCAAGGACGAGTTCCACAGTGTGAGCAGCAAACTGGGGCCCTTGAAAATCCCTAGAGGTTGATTTATTCAGAAGAAAGCGTCAGACAGCAGAGGGTAAACGCAGAGATCCTCCTGGCTGGAAAGGTCCCTGTTAAAGATGATCCAAGAAACATGCCAAGTTGGGAGGGAAAAGGTGATTTCTCAGAAACACTGGTTAGGATGCCAGTCAAAGCCCCTGAGGCCTTCAGGACAAAGGAGAAGCCACTTAGTGAGAAACTGTTCTTGCTCCACTGCAACCCCTGTTAGCATGGTTGTTCTGTGTCGCTTTCATACCTGTAAGATATAAAGCATGACCCAGGTGGGCAGATGTAGACAGCACGCACAAAGGAAAGAAACATATGGAAACATGTTCCTCCTTACAAATATCAAAGAAACAAGTTAGCATATATACCAATCATACTAGTCTTTGATAGTTTTTAGCAAAGTTCAATGCAGGACATTAGGATGGTCTGTCCACCTGCCCTCATGGTCCATCCTCTTCCTGTGTGATCCCGGCCTCATCAACAGATGATCGGACCGTGACATATAGGTTTCCACTGCATAGGCTGGTTTCAGCCAATCAAGAGTCTCCCTCTTCAGAGGCTGGCCGAGTGGTGCGGTGGTTAAGCGCTGGCCTAGGAAACCAGCGGCCCCGGTTCGGGTCCCACATATGAGGGCCAGGGACACTGCCCTCCAAAAAAAAAAAAAAAGAGTCTCCCTCTTCAGGATGTGACTCCAGAAATAACAGACAAAACTAATTTTGGGGAGAAAAGATTTTGGTAGAAATCAGAATAATTTTTTTTTTTCTCTCTGGAAGACAGGAGAAGATTGACTGCAAAGGGGCACAAGGAACTTTCTGGAGGGATATAAATGGCCTATATCTTGATTGGTGTGTAAATTACATAAGTGTATACAGTTGTCAAAGACATCCATGACACACTTAAATTTGTGCATGTTTTTGTATGTGAATTTAGACCTAAAAGAAAAAAACTTGAGCCCAGAGACACAAATGATAGGCTATAGTGGTGAATTTTGGGGCTCCTGTGTTCCCAGGGAGACTGCTGTGGTGGTCCTGAGTACCTGTCGAAGTGAGGCGGGCCAGTGAGGGGGGACCTGGTGCTGTGGTTACTGTCTACATCTTTGAACAAGTTACTTAGTCTTCCCATGCCTCAGTTTCTCCATCTGTATCAGCAGAGATACTTATAATCTCTACCCCAGAGGGTAGTGTGAAAATTAAGATAACCCACATAGGCTATCAATGCAGTGCCTGAGACAAAGCAAGCCCTCAGAACATGTAACCAGTTGGTTATAAAATGTGTGCTCAGAGCTGACAGCTCTGCTAGGTAAAAAAAAAAAAAAAAAAAAAGTGAGGGCAAGAGAAATGGAGGGAAAGCAGAGAAGATGAAACAAGGCAGGCCCCTGGGAGCAGGAGGCAGCTGTTTAAGCTCCTGTTGGCCCCAGGCTCCGGTTTCCCTGAAGCTTGACTGTACTTGGCTCCTAGAATGGGATCTATCTTTACATTAACCCTCCTTCACCTTCTCTGGCAAGCCGTTTGCCAAGCCACATCAAACGGGGCACAAAAACAGACTTGCCCGCTGACCTGGACACTTATCTTACAGAAATAATTAATGAAAAGAAAAAAAACACATTTGCACAAAGATGTCTAAGTGGCTTTATTTATAAAAATGGAAAATTGGAAGCCATCAAATGCCCAAAGATCAGAGAACAGGAAATTCCCCTGGATGGAATATTATGCAGCCATTAAGAATGACAAATATAAAGTTCACATAGCAACATAACATGTTTATGAAAGAATGTGTTTGAAAAAGAGCGGAACACAAAATAATTGCAGCAAATGCTGATTATATTGAGTAAAAAAATGTGTACGCATGTGGACAGGGCTGGCTGGGATTGCCGAAAATGACAACAACAAACTTATTCTTGGGCTATCTAGAGGGAAGGACTCTCTGAAAGGAGGGATCTCCTTTCCAGTCACCCCTGAGGCAACCCAGCCCCCGGGAAGGATAAGGATGAATGCTCCTCAAGCTCCTGGTCCCCCCCAGCCTGCTCCTTGCAGCCCTCACCCCGCCTCTCTGGAGAAAGGGTGCTCAGGGCTTGGGCTGCTGGTATTTTTAGCCAGCCCGCTTCCAGTCCAGTGTTCCAGGGTAAAAATAGCTGGGGTGGAGGGTACAGCACTAACTTCGTTGCTTTCTGCCCACCCCCACCGCACCCCCCCGGACCAGGCGCCTCCTGGTCTTGGTGCCAAGGCTTTCTGCTGCTTCTCTCTGGCTCCATCCCATCTCTTGAGGCCTCCGCGGCCAGGGCTGGATGTTCCAGTCTGGTACATCTTGGAGACTAGTTGTTCATGGAGGCCAAGTGCTCCATTTTATGGATAAGGAGACTGAGACTCAGGAGAAGGAAGACACCAGAACATAATTGGCCAAAATACCCTTCCTCGCCCACACCCTTCCTTTCTTGCCCTGACCCCAGAATGAAGGAGTTGGACAAGACCAGCTCCAAAGGCTTTTGAATCCTCCATCCCAGGCTGGAGGCCAGACCTGCCAGCTTTATTCACCTTTATTTACCACCTTCCCAGGACCTGCCAAATACTGTGAATTCTGTTACCCAGGTGGATGGCAACCTCAAGGATTTTTTTGTGGCTCTCACTGCCTATCAGGCAAGCTTTCTCCAGCTCCAGACACACATTTGAGCCCCTCCATCTGTTGGGGTACCTTCTTAAGGAATGCATACTAATTGTAACACCAGCTGAAGCCAAATCTAATTACGGAAATAAATCTGCCAGCAAAAAATAAATCCTGCAAGTGCAGTTTAAGGCAAAATACATGAGACTTGAAGACAGTCAGCTGCCAGAAGCCTGGTAGTCCTTGCCACTCCTACAGAGCATAAAGAGAGTTATCCTGGCGAGGAAGTGCCCAAATGGACCCAGCACAGCAGTGTGATGTGCCTTCCCTGGGGCCCCCAATTCTGCTCCCTTTCTGGACCTCCCTCCTGCCCATAGCACATGCCATGCACTGTTTGACCTGTGATTTGAGTGCACAGGTCTCATCTCCCAACTAGATTGTAAATCCCTGCACATCACCAAGCTTACGGCTCACATGGAAAGGGCTCAAAGTGAACAGCCCCAAGTGAAAAAATCACAACGCCTGGAGTCAAGAGACAAGCTGAGCCTCAGGTACTGGATTGGCAAGCAAGTCACACGACCTCCAGCCCAGCCTGCTGGTACTTCTGAGGCATGTATGTGCGTGTGTGTGCGTGTGTGTGTGTGTAGCCCATGTGTGCCACAGAAGAGTTCAATGACTAAGTGTCACCAGCATGAGGCCCAAACTCTCAGGAGCCTGTGATGAGAGTAAGGATGACCCCGAGCTCTTTCCAGTATTTCAAACATTGACCTGGACCTGCTACCACTTCTCTTGTTCAATCGCAGCCGCTAATTCAGCTGTCAAATCTCTGCCCTTAACTGACGCTTTCTTAGTACGGAAACACTGGAAATTCTGATTATCTTAGGAACAGGCATCCTGCATTAATAAAATGAGGCAATGGATCAGTGCATAATAAACGCGGCATATGTGGTAGACAAAACACGGAACTCAGGCAGGGACATTAATCCTGAGGTCCTAGGGCTGAGGGGGCAGAAGCCCCAGATCAAACACTCTCGAGGATTCTGAGTCAGAGCTCAGAGGTCTCGAGAGCCGAGGTGGCGTAAAGAGGTCTTCACGCTGTGGTGAGTCGTCTGACAACATGTGAAACACCCCTTGTTGTCAGAAAGGAGGGTGGGCTGGGAGAGGGGGGCCTGCGGGGCGGTCCCATGGGATCAGCCCTCTGGCCTCCTCTCTTGCTGCTCCTCACTCCTGACAGCGAAAAGCAGAGACATGCCCTCAGCCTGGCATGCAAAGGAGGAGAGAAAGAGACGGTGATGTCCCACCCAGCCCATTTCTCTGCCTCATGTCACCTGTGGGCAGGACCTGTGTCCTATCCTGTGGGCAGGGCCACAAGGGCACATCTGGGATCCCCAGGGCATATAGCTCTAACCCAGCCGGCCACCTGGCAGGTCCCCTGACATGGCCCTGGGATTTCTGAGCTCTCTCTGAAAGCCTGGTGTGCCCCAAATATGTGTCTACCGTGTGGAGGTCAAGAGGGTGGTCCGGTCATCAAGGTTTAGAAGAAAATCTAGAAGCTTAGGTTTTCATCTGGACCCTGTCTCTATTAAGCTCTGTTTCCATTGTTCTCTGCATCAATTTCCCTATTGTAAAATGTGAGTTGCAGACAGGCCTCTGGGTTTCTTACTAGCCCCACCTGCTAACTGACCTTTATAGCATATTACCTGACCTCTTCGTTTTCTTTTGTTGTTTTTTTTGAGGGCAGTGTCACTGGCCCTCAGATGTGGGACCCAAACCGGGGCCGCTGGCGTCCCAAGCCAGCTCCCAACCACCGCGCCACTCGGCTGGCCCACCTGACCTCTTTGAACCTCTGTTTCTCTGCCTATAAAATGGGGATGTTAATTCATGCCCTGCCTCCCTCACCGGGCTGGGTGAGGATCAAGTGCTAGAGCATCTGCCAAAGTGCGTTGAAAACCAGAGGTTCCTTACGACCACAGGAGAGCATTATTATGACCAAGGACATCCAATGCACCCCACCTGGGCCAGACCCTGGGGCTACAAGAGAAAGTGAAGGTGTGGCCCTGCCCTTAGCCACCCTCTGACTTTGGGGGGAGATGAAAATAATCAGCACCCATTCAGACAGGGAGAATGAGATACCTAAGAACTGAAGGGTTCAGTGGCTGGGAGGGACCCTGGGGACTGGGGCTAATCTAGGAGGCTTCCTGGAGGAGGTGAGTCACCTCAAAGAAATAACGACTTTTGTAGTAAGCCTGGGAGTCACTTAGAGAGGGAGTGGCTGTGCTCTTGGCCCACACCAAGCCCCTCGAAGCCCCATTACTGAGGTTTTTAGTTACAATACATCATCTTATTTGAGCTCAAAAACAGCTTGGCTAATCAGTTATTACATATGCCCACTGACAGAAAGGTCCCCCAGCCAAGAAGGTGCAGAGGTGGGGCTTAGACATGGGCTCAACCTGAAACTAATATAAAATGATATTGAATGTCAACTATAATTAAATATATAACATATATATATATATTCCCCCCCACACACGGGATGTAAAACATAGTCACAGCATAGGGAATTAGTCAGTGGTATTGGAATAATGATATACGATGTCAGAGGGGTAGTAAGCTTGGGGTTATCACTTTGTGAGGGGTGTAAATGTCTAATGATTATGTTGTTTTGAACATCTGAAACTCAAAAAAAAAAAGCGTTTTAAAAATTGAGTTAATAGATTGCTAGCTCATGTGATATTTTACTTACTTTTTAATATTATAATTAATGTTTTAATATTTTTAAAAAACACGGCGCTCAAGAGGCCAAATGTGGCCCTGCTCAGCATCCCCCAGATGCCAGCCGCCCTCCCTCTTTCTCTCCCTTCCTCTCCCCATTTGACTACCTGTAAGAAACACAAATGCAGATGGCTCCTTTTATGTCTCCGGGGATCAAAGGGTTGGCTTTGGAAGAAAGATGTGCAACCTGAAAGCCAACCAGAGCTGGGTCTGCACAAAAATCTTTTCCTGCTTCCCTTTACAACTCAGGCATGGAGCCCCTCCCAGCCAGTCAGCCAGCCATGGGCGCCCACACCTGACCGACTTCTGGTCCCCCTCTGCCCCCACTCCACAAAACACACCACAGGGCCAGGCCCCTCATGTTGCCTTGAAGCCTGTTCTCTTCGCTTTTGTTGGGTAATTAGTCTGTGGAAAGTGTTGTCCCTGCTGGACCAGGCCCTGTCATGTTTCAGAATAATGGGAGAGGGAGAAAGACAAAGAGAGACAGAAGGGGCATGGGATGGAGAAACTCTGGGGACAGAGGAGGAAGAGAAACAGGGGGCCAGAGTGAGAGAAGAAAGCAGATGGGGCAGAAACCTCACAGACACGCAGAGGGAAAAATACAGATATAGCAAGAGGGGTAGAAAAAAAGGCAGGGAGAGAGAAGCAGGGCAGAGATAAGAAGGTGGAGGAGGGAACAATGAAGCCAAAGAAGAGGTGGGCTTTTCAAATGAAAAAGAAAGAGCAAAGTGGAAAAAAGAGGGAAGTGACTGTAGTGACCTAGAGATGGTCCAGCAGAGAAAGAGCGGGCAGCCCGCAACTCGGGCCAGGGCTGCCGGCAGGGCCTTGGGCAGGGCCCTGAGTATCCCCCTCCATTACTGATGTGGGGTCCTTCAGACCCGACCCAAACTCTGAGCTCCACATGCCCCAGGCCACCAGGTTATCTGCTACCCTCTGGGGCCCACAGTGCCCAACTCCGATGAGGCTCATATGCAGCCTCTGGGACAAGGTGGCTGGAGGGGGAGGGATAAGGGAGGGAGAGCAAGGGCACCTCAATCAGGAATCAAGTCTAGGACCCCCAGCCTAGTGCTGAGAGCCACCCCCACCTCCCAGCCCTGCCCCTGCTAGAAGCCAGGGGGGAGGCGGGGCAGGAAAGCAACTAATTCCAGGTCAAGTTTTTGCCACCTGTCTTCTTAGGTGCCTAGAGCAGCAGCAGAACCAGCCTCTGTGGCTCACCCTAACTTGCACCTTGCCTGGCCTTCACCCTTGGGAGTGGAAGAACCCAGACTTGCTGAGGCTCGAACCTTTGGGTCCTCAGTTTCCCCCTCCCCCCACCCCCATCACTGACAGGTTGGGTGAACTCAAACCTGTCCCTTCTTCCTTCTGAGCCTCACTTTCCTTATCTGTGAAATGGGAAATAATCACAGCGACTGCCTCATCGGAGGCTGTGAGGATTAGATAAGACAAAAGGTGACTGTGCTCAGCACAGGGCCTGGCACGGAGCCATCAAGGGGGCCAGTAGCCCAGTAGCCGCAGCGCTGATGGTGTGGGATAGGAATCCTGGCCCTGACTGGCTCACGGGGACTACATGAGGCTTACTAGAGTTAAGGGATGGGAAAAGGCCCAGCTTATCCACTCTGAGCAGCAAGCACAGTGCTAGCCCATAAGACCTTCAGGGGCCCAGGAAAACGTTTTGATTTAAGATCAGAGGAACAAAAATGATGTTTTAAGTCAAAGAAAATGTTTTCATCTATAATCTGAACATATTGGTCTTTATTCCCAGGCAGCTGTAAAATGTCATCTTTGGTATTTGTTGGTGGAGGAAGGGGCCCATAAAGGCCACGATGCAGTCCTGCCAGCCCGTGCTGCTGTCAGTGAGGACAGGGTAAGCATATTCTTGGTGGCCTTGTGGATAGATGTGACCAGAGGGAGTAGAGTTGGACCAAAGCCCTTCTAGGGAACACAGGCCTTAGGGAGTGATGAGGAAGGAAGAGAGAGAAGGGAGCAGAGATGTGAAGTAGGAGCAATTCAACCCCTGCCCGTGGGGAGGCCCCAGACCCCAGGTGCAAGAATAGCCTCAAACCTCAGGAGACCCCTAATCTGAGGGAAAAACACATTCCCTGCCCTCAGGGAACCCACCCTGAGGAGGAAGACACATCCCTGGCCTCAGGGAGTCTACAATCTCAGAGAAAAGACGAAATAGAAAAATGCAAAACACGGCAAGCAACTGGGGGAGAAAAGCTTCAAAGCTCATCCCATAATTAGCCGTATGGCCATCGGAGAAACCTGGAGGAGGGCGGTCATCTCAGCAGAGATGGAAACCTTGGCCTAAGGCAAGGAGAGACGTGAAGGACAGGCAGGAAAGAAGGGTGATGCTGGCACTGCTATCGGGGAAGGAGCCAAATGGAGAGGGGAAGATTGTGGGTCTGGGTATAGAGGATCCTCGATGTCCAGCCAAGCCCCTCCATGCTGTGACCACACCTGGGGCCTCCACAGGCCATGGCTGTCCCTGGGGCATCTGTGTTCAGAGCTGCACAGAGACATAGGAGGCACTCCTGGTGCGGTCAGGTAACCGCACGCCCCAGGTGCCCCCCCAGCCAGGCGCCCTACAGAATTAAATTACCATATTGGAAATAGCAAAGTAAACACCAATAGGTAAAGTGCAAATTAAAGCCGTTCCTCCCAGATACCTTATTTATAGACCTGAGCTCAGTGGCCGCGCCCTCCTGGGCAGGAGCCACAGGACAGAAGAGGGCACCTGCCTGGTGACAGCCTGTTCCCAGGGCACTGGGCTTCTTTCTGGCAGGGGTTGGGGCAGGACCCCCCTGAGGCCTAGGAACCCCCAGGACCTGGCTTTTCAGGAGGGTGAGATGGGGGCCATCCATGTGACCTGGGCTTCAACAGCACGAGGCCTATGGGGCCTGCAAAGGCTTGGGTTGGCACAAGAAAAGATGTCTGTACGGAGTCGGGGTGGAATGATGTAGGACCAGAGATGAGGAGTAGAGTCCATGGCACAGGCGTTGGGGGTTGAGATTACTATAATAACAAGAGCTAATACATAGCAGTTACTGTTCTACGTGCTATCAAGCCTTAGGTCACTTCATCCTCACAAGAGGCCTGTGATCATCCCCATTTTACAGATGGGGACACGGAGGCATGGAATGGTTACATAAATACATTGTTACTAGGTGTTCTGTCAGAGATTTGAACCTCACAGTCTGTTCTGTTCTCCACTGACTGCTGCCTCTCCAGAGACCTTCCCAAACAATCCAGAAGACCAACTCAGTGGCCTTGTGCCTACCTGCCTGACACTTTCTTGGTCTCCAGTGCTTTCCCACCAACATAAAGTGCCAGCTTTCGTATAGGAAAGTGCCCAGCTCTGTGCCTTGCCCAGGGACAGGCAAGTGGACCAGCTCAGGCCCTCTCAGGCGCTGGGGGCACAGAGATGCCCACACACTCTCACTGGCCCACAGCCCTCTCCACGCCTCACCCCCAATCGCAGCTGCACAGGCGAGGGCTGCAGGCTCCCCACGATGCTGGCCTGGCTGGGGCAGAGCCTGGTCTTGGCCTTGTTGGCGTGGTGCTCTAACCCACGGAGCACAGGCCACGGATGGTTAGCCACAGGTTTATTAGCAGAGGGAAGATGCTGGCCAGGGCCAGGAAACCACACTTTGCCTGATTTGCTCATCCCACCAGACCTGGGAAGGCTGTCACCCTCTTGGCGGCGGAGAGCCAGGAACAGAAGCTGTGGGCTTGGCAAGAAGATGGACGAGAAGGGGAAATGGCCACATTTTGGAAAAAAGGGAAAAGCCTGGCCAAAGCTTCATGCTCTCAGCCAGTCAGCTGCACCTCGGAGAGCTGTTTCCAGTTGGAATTCAAGGGACACCACCAGACTGACCCTTCGCAAATATCCCCTGTGGCTGGCAAACACCACTCGCTAAAAATAGCCCCTGTCCTGAGTGGGCTGGCTGGAGGCACCAGGCAAGGGGCAGGCAGGCCCAGGGAACAGGCTCAGCCTGGCTCCTGCTGGACACACACCTGTCAGGGTCCCTGCCTTCTCTTGCTGGGATTGGTCAGCGGGTCTCCTTATCTATTTGGTGAGGGGTAAGGAGAGGACTCTCGCGGTTAAAGATCAAGAGGCAACCTGTGGGTGGGGGGAAACCCCGAGCAGGCCTGGGTTCTGCAATTCCCCAGCTGTGCGCTTAGAGAGGTCGCTTTCCCCACTGCAGATCCAGCTTCTCCATGCACAGAGAGAGGACAGTCCTGCCTGGCATGAGAACAAGAGCTGTGTGACAAAGGCCAGGGTTGCCACCCTCACCAGACCCTGGAGGTATAAGAACACAGACTTTGACTGAGTACTTTCTATGTGCCCCCCTTGGTGCTAAGCACTTCACCTGTATCAATTTTTTTAACCATTGTGATAACCCTGTGAGACAGGTACTAGCACTAGCTCCATCTTACAGTTGAGGAACCTGAGGCTGAAAGGGGATTGGGGTTACCCAAGGTCACACTGAACCAGGGCCTGAAATGGAATCAGGACCCAGGCAGTCGAGCTCCAGAGCCTGTGTTTGAACCACACTAAACACTATGGGAGGTGTGTGTCGCTATCAGGGTGGAAATGGGAAGGGGTGTGTGTCTGTCTTCCTCAGTGTCAGTGCCCCCCAAGAACCCATCTCTCCTCAGAGACTTCCTAGGAGCCAGAGGCCAGGATGAATAGGCTGTTGACCCCTCATGTCCCCTCCATCTCTGTCCCTCCGCCCCCCATCTCTCCCACCCTGTGGTGGAGACAGACAGCTGGGAAAGCCACTGCTGAGCTGGCAGTGTAGCCATCGTGTGAAACGTGCCCCGGTCATAGTACCAGGTGGGGTGGGGTGGGGGTAGCGGGCTGCCAGCCATGTGGTCCCCAGCCCACGCACTGTCTGGCCGTCTGGGGGGTGGGATGGGGGGCCCATAAATAGCAGGCCTCTCACCGGTGTTGGGAATAGAAACCCAATCCAAACAGTGTGGTGAGTCGGGGCTTTCCAGAGTGGCCACAACCCCCAAGGGCCTGGAGGCAGCTGTGAGGGCCCCCTTCTCCTCTCGCGTCTCCTAAAAGATCAGGTCATCTTGGGAAGAAAGCCTCCTTGGCCCCAATCCCAGAATCCTTCATAGTTTAGGAAGGAATGCCAGGAGGTGACAGGAATACAACAGGTGGCATTTATTGAGCACCTAGTATGTACGTACCTGGCACTCTTCTAAGTGTTTTCCATGGATTATCTCAGTTAACTTCACCACAACCCTAGGAAATAGGCTTATTATCCTGCTCATTTTACAGAGAAGGAGATTGAGACAAATTCCTGTGACTCAGGTCACACAGTGGGAAAGTGTTAGAGGTAAGATTTGAATCCAGGTCACTAGCTGCTGACTGTGTCTCCTGCTCTTGGGCCTGGGGGCAAAGACCATTCACACTGGGTCCTACCCTTAAGGTCATCATGGTCTGGGGGGGCCCCAACATCCAAGGAGAAGACATTAATGGCTCAAGGTGCATGCACTGAGGCCCGCCAGACATGGCTGGGGTTTCTGAAATGCTTGGCACAGCCTGAGGAGCAAGGGGGCAGGGAGCCCCCAACGGTGCTGACCTGCTGAATGCCAGCTCAGCCTCAAGGTGAGACACCTGTTCTGGGGCCCTGCTCGGTTCTATAAAGGGGCAAGGGTGTGGAGGAAGTGAGAGGGGACCCCCAAGGCCATTGGAAGGAATACATGGAACCCTAAGGAGACAGGTCCTGAGGCTCCCACACATTTGCCACCCACTCAGAGGCCCTTCTAGGATCAACTGTTGATGACTTTTTGAGATTTTATCAGGCTCAGATACCACCTCTTGCCATACGGGCCCCACTAGGCTCTATTTGTATGTTTGCCTGTTCCCAGTAGCTGCCCCTCCTTCAGGGTCCCTCCTGAGGACACTCATGACACTCAGTTGCAGGCCTGGTGAAGGCCTTCATTTCTCTTCTCCTTCCAGGATTCATTGCCAGCACCCAGTGAAGAGAAGGAAAAACCTGGACAGAAGCCTGATGTCTGAATTCTTGGAATGAGGAAGCCTATGTACAGGGCAGGTGGCAGCTTGTGGCTGGATTCCAACAGCCCAGGCAAAGTTTGCCCACCTCTTCCTTGCGGGGACATGGGTGGGTTGGGGGGATCCCCGAATCCTGCCATGGCTTCCTGGAGGGAGGAGCCCTGGGCAGGCACCAGGCATCTCTGGGGAAGGAGGTCAGCAGGTGGGGGGAGGGGGAGGGGAGACAGGCGAGGGAAGGCTTTCTCAGAATTGGGTTCAAGGAAGAGAACGCAAACTGGCAGGTCTCCCTTAAACCAAAATGCCTGGCTTGTTGTCCCGCCTTGCAATGCTGGCTCTCCACCCTGCTGAACCAAGAAATTGCCTTTCTTCCCCAAGGAGTAGGGTGGGGTGGGGCTGCTTCCTGGGGCTCTTTCTCCTGCTCCCACAGTCTCAGCCAGAGGGTGGGGTGAAGGGAGGGGAGCATCCCAAGACTTACCTGCCTCAGCCACCCACTATATAGCAGCAGCACAGAGAGCTGGGAAGTGGGTCCCTGCCCTGCTGTTTGTGCCTGGTACATAGAAAATGCTCAGTACTTTGAGTGCATAAGCACTCAGAGGATTGAGGAGGCCTTTTGGAGGAAATTCTAGACGTGGCGTTCAGAACCTGCCGAACTCCTCTGGACTTAAACTTGGGGGAGAATCCAAGGCTGAGAGAGCAAAGGGAGCATTTCCCTCAGGCCTCCGAATCAAGAGGAAGGAAGTGAGGGAGAGGCAGCCGAGGACCAAGCAGCCCAGAGAAGGAGGCTGAGCAGAGCCTGAGGCAGGCTGCTCCTAGCTGCACTAAACTGAACCAGGCACAGGAGATGGGGTGCTTGGGGCCAAACTCTCCCAAGGTCACTGCCCTCTGTGCCCTCTGGCTCCAAGGTTCAGCAGAACCTTGGCAGTCGCCCTCTCTAAATCCCAGGATACCTGGTGGTTAGAGGTTTTGAATTCAAGCCTTGGAGCCCTTCGATCATTCTGCACGTATTTATCGAGCACAGACTGCATGTCACGCTGATCAAGGTCCTGACCAACCAGTGAACAAAAGGCAAAATTGCAGCCATCAGGGGGTTACATTTTAGTGAAAGGAGATAGGCAATACACACATCAATATATAAGAGCTACTAAAATAATAATAATAATAATAATAATAATAATAATAATAATAGTAATAATAATAAAGCAGAGTAAAAGGAATAGAGAATGCTGGGGTGTTCAGGAGGTGACATTGGAGCAGAGACCTGAAGCAAGTGAGGGAGAGCCACATAGCAGCTGGGGGAGAAGCCTGCCAAGGCAGGACCAGGCAGTGCAAGGGCCCTGAGCGGGGAGCTAGTGTGGAACAATTGAAGGTTTGGGGGCCCTGGGAAGCCAGATCAGGAAAAGGAATGGAGGCCTGTGTGAGGCCTTGGGCTTTTACCCTGAGTTCAGGGTCCAGAAGGAGGACAGCTGTGGGCTGACTGCGTCCGTCAGTCTGAAACTTTGCCTGTCCAGGCTGAGCTTTAATCTTCCCCTGTATAAAGAGGACCTGGGAGCAGTGGCCTCACAGAGCTGCGGTGTGTTTTAAATAAAATGGTTTCTATAATGGGATCCACCTGAAACATAGTTACGACTCAACACACAATAGCTGATAACAGGTTATTCTTGTTATCCTTAGTGTGGGGTCCCCTCTAGCATTACCCCCAATAGGTAGCCTTCTTGCTTCTGCTTGCATCCCTTTTACAAAGCCCAGTTGTGCCAGGACTCCCATGTTTTCCAATATTCCCTCTGATGCCCAGGCAGGCGTCTATCTCTGGGAAATGCTACAGGGCCATGACTTAGGCAGCTGCCCACATGAGTGGGATGGATGACAGAGCCGGGCAAAGAACAGGAAAGAGATGGCAGGTGCAGGGTGTCCACAAGGGATTAGGGGGATACACATTGTCACAGCTTCTTCCTCCTTCCCAATACCAGCGTCCTGGGGGCAGATCCAGGGATGCCTGTGTTGGCTGGCAGTGCTGCCCTTCTACCACGCAGCTCAGGCAGCCGGAACAGGCAGGCACTTCTCACCGGTTCCTTGATCCTGGACAGAGTCCCTGTCCTACGCAAATACATGAGACTCTGGACCTCTGAGACCCCGGGCTAATCCTGGCCTTGAGCCAGACGCAGCCTGTGGCTGGTGAGACTGAAAGACTTGGGGTGCCGTTGACCAGGCGCCTGCCATGCATAGTCCCTGCTCGTTGGCTCCTCACAGCAGCTGTCTATGGAGGAGACTGCTGGTACTTCCTCAGATCCCCCCAGGCTCCCCAGATCTCTTTATTGGGCACCTCTCCCATCTTCTGTGGCTTTCCCCTTCTATTCATTCTTCCTTGGGTGGCTGAGCTAGGCTATAGGGGCTGCTTTGCCTGCAGAGCTGACAGTATCTGGAAGTTTATACCCCCAAAGTGGCCCTTGGCTAATGACTGGGGTGCAGGAGAGTGAGGTCCCAGCTCCCTAACCTCCGACGGGGACAACCCTGAGGTGTAACTTACACTCCCAAGTCCCCTGTGGGACAGGCTGAAGACGTCCTCTGCATCCATTGCTTCTTTCCATCCTGGCCTGCTTCTACCTTCCCCCACCCATCCCTCCATGTCCCCGGAGAGCACTCCCTCAGTAACTCACTTCTCTGGGAATCCCCATCTCAGGGTCTGCTTCTGGGGAATTCAACCTAAGACGCTTTTGAGGTCATACTAGCAGTAGTAGTAGGAGCAGTAGTCGCTAACATTTATTGAGTGCCTACTATGTACAAAATATTGTCTTAAAAGTGTTTTATAGTATTAACCTCACAACAACCCAATGAAGTAATTTCTCCTCTTATCCCCATTTCACGGATGAGGAAACCGAGGTACAGGGATGATAAGTCAATTGCTATGAAGATACTTTTTTTTATTAGCCTTCACATAGGTAAGTGGTCAAGATTCTTACTTGATAGCCCCTCTGATAAAGCAGGAATACACACAGATACACACACAAGCACACATTTTGAGGGCTCATGGGCTAAGCCACAGCACACACTGTGTCTAGCCCTGGTAGGCATTTAGAGAATGTCCTGTGACACCATGTGGCTGCAGGCCCAGAGCAGGCCACCCCACCAGGCCATGATTTGTTTGTCCCTGTGGGTTCATCAAGGGAAACCCAGGGGATATTTCTTGTCCCATCCCTCCCTCACATTCAGGGGACTGGGCACAGAGAGGCCCATCAAGTGAGAGCAGCCCTTGGGTCTCCAGAAGCATAGCCATTGCTTGGCACATGCCATGCTCATAAAAAGCCCATTGAATAAATACACGCATTACTTCAGGCCTAAAGGTGGGGCCACAAACCAATCAGCCTCCACAGAGCCAGATTTTTCGTGGAGGAAACCAAATGCGCACATACACATTAAATTGAATCAACAAAAAAATACAGTCACTTCTGAACAAACAAAATCATAATCAGATGCAGAACTGTGAGCGCTAGGGCCCCCACCCTAGGCCACTCGCTTTGCCAGAAGCCCCAGGGAGCCCCTTGCAGGCAGGATGGAGGCCCTGACCTCTAGAAATACGCAGTCTTCCTGGGCTGGGGTCTTGAGGAGACCTAGAGAGTGTCATATCAGGGTCCCAGGAGAAGGGAGTATCCAGCCAAGGGCAGCTGCATTTTACATTCTCAGCGAAACAGCCGAGCACCCGACATGAGCCAGCTCTGCTCCACCCTTTCTCAAGCCCCCACCCCAGTTCAGCTGGTCACTTGGGCCCAGAAGCAACGAAGGAGAACCTTCTGTTACCTCATACAACCCAGGCTCAAGCCCTTTCAGGCCCCGCATCAGGAAGATGGAGAACCCAGCCAAGCCCACCAGGCCGACTCAGTGAGAGAATGTTGCTTCCTGTCTGAACCTCTCCTGAGGCCTCCGGTGGCTCCTGTAGGGGTTTCCCCTGTGCAGGTGGGCGGCCCTCCTTGTCTGGTGTAGGACATCAATGTGTCCTTTGTCACAAGCCCCTTTCAGAAAAGAAGCTATTCAGACAGGGCGGCAAACTTTGGAACGATTCATTACCAGGCTAGGCAGCAGCCGACGGCTGATCCCTTCCTTCCCCTGTCTCCGTTCCTCCTTCGGGTGGGGGTGACATGTGGGGAACCAGCCTGGGTGGGAGCCCCCACTCTTCCTCTCAGAGCTTCCTATGGGGCAAGACTCAAGCAGGTCAAGGCTGACAGGGCCTCATGACTTCTAGTGGTGTCTCTGCCATGCAATGTCCTCTGAGGGGTGTTCCGGCCAAGGCCCCAGGCAGAGAGGCCAGCCAGAGATGCCTGCGGCCCAGAGATGGGCAGATTCATTTCCTCAGGGCTGCAGATGAATGTGAGGGCCCTGCTCCCCATTACTCTGATCCCCCTTCTTAGGGCAGAGAAGAGGGGCCGTGTGCCAAGCACAGTGCCAGGCACACAATGGGCTATCGACAGATACTACTGAATACCAGGCAGATTGCCTCTGCCCACTTATGAACTCCTCCCCCACCCCCAGGAGAGCGACTCAGGCCAGAGCCTCCAAGATTGGAGAGCCCACTTATGTTCCTGGCCTCAGCTGAAGCTGCCCTCCCTCTCTCCCACCTCTGACATGGCCATGCTGAGCCATCGCTCCCCCATGGCCCTGACCTGAGATCGCCCTTCCTTTCTCCAGCCCACCCCCAACCCACACTGTCCTCTCTTCCTCATTTTTCTTTCTCTTTCCCCGTTCCTCTGTCTCTTTTCCCTTCAATCCACTCTACAGACATTTTTCTGCACTCATACACTGTGCTGGGCCCCTGGGGAAGCCGAACGAATAAACCATGGTCTCTGCCCTCAAGCAAGCAAGGTAGTCACCAGATGTTTAAGTTTAAGTGCCAGGTAGAGGTGTTGGGCCAGGGGCTCCGGAGTGCTTGTCCTGCCTGCAAAAGGGGAAAGGCTTCCGAGAGGAGGGGCCGTTGAGATGAGTCTTGGCAAATGTGCAGGGGTTTATGAAATGGAGAAGGGGCGGGTGGAGGGGGGGAGGGGATTGCTGCTAGAAGGAATAGCACATGCAAAGACCTAGAGACAAGGCGCAGCATGACGTGGGTGGGAAGGGGGCTCAGTGACCCTGGGTAGCTGGAACAGAGTTATATCAGCTCCTTTCCACCAACTCCTGCCCAGGACACACTCCTCCCCGACTCTGCCCTGCCCTGCTCTAAGGGCATGGGATGGGAGGGTCTGGAGTCAGTATCTGGCCCCACCACCTGTAGGGGGCACTGCCAGTCTCTCTGTCCAGCCTCTCCACCCCTTCTCCAGCAGCCTCTCGTGGGAGCAGCCCAGTCCCCTACAACCTGTATTTCTGGCAGGACTGCCAACGGCTGTCCCCGGGCACCTTGCCTCAGGAAAGGCCTGGGATCAGAGAAGGCCAACCCCAGAATCCCATCCCCTTGGCCAGAACCATGGATCCCAGGTTGGGCATGTGATCCAAGATCTTCCCTGGATCTTACATGTAGCCACCAAGGAGAGAGATGCTCTGTAAGCTGCAGCGAAGGACACTAACAGGGTTGAGGTGGAAATCAAGTGGGATAATACATGTGAAGTGTTTGGTTCAATGCCTCCCCTAAGTGCTTGATTAATGTTACCTTTTGTTTCTGGTTTCTTTTTCCTTCCCAACCACACACACCCAAGAGAGCCCAGGCTAGTCATGGCACACAGGGGGGCCCTGAGGCCTGGGGCTGGCCATGACTTGCCCCCTCCCTGTCTCCTGCCTTTTGGGCAGTTCCCACCCCCCTGCTCTGCTCGGCAGTGACAGCGTGGGCTTTCCCATAGTGATAGGTGTATGTGACCCTTTCCTATGAAAACTGCAGCTCAGAAGACACTCAGCCCTCAGCATGCTATGGCTTCATTGTGGCCGAGCTGAGAGGCAGTAATGCCTTAGCCACCTGCATGGACAGCAGCCGAGTGAAGACCACCTCACAGCCCCCACCCCAGCTCTCCTCCCCACCGTGTTCCGCAGGCCTTGGCTTCTGTGGGCTCATTCTGTGTTCCTGCCCTGACACAGCCTGGCCCAGGAGCCACCATGGGCCATGCCAGGTCTCTGGGCTCGCTCTGCCCAAACCACCGCATGTTTCAGAGTAACCTCTGTTGTTCCCGTGGGAGTGGGACAACCAGGAAAAGGCCTCAGAAAACCAACCTGGAAGAGTTTTCAAACAAACGAGTGTGATTTCCTTCAAGGGAGTGAAAGAAAAGGGGAAAAAAAAAATACCCCCTGTGGTCCTCCTTGGCTCCAAGTACCTCAGTCACTGTCTTGGGTGCATTTAGTGGTTTGGCAACTGTGGGTGTATTTTAAAATCTGCTGTCCAGGCAGAGAGACAAAGGAGGCTGGTGTGGGGCCAGGGGAGACCTCAGAGGACAGGGGTATTCATCTTGTTAAAAATAGCCCACCCCGTTGCTATTTCTATTGAGGTTGGCAAACAGAGCTCTATGATTTTCCCTTTTTTCGGCCATGCTTTGCTTGGACCATCTGATAAAAATAGTAGATAACAAGCTCAAAAAAAAAAAAAGCTGGATATTTTTACATGTAAGCCCCCACTTGGAGTGGACCTGAAGTGGGGTGGACAGGAGGGGAGAAGCCTGGGTAGCTGGGTGGGGGCAGGGCCCGTGACCACAGGGGACCGGGGTAGGGAGAAGGAGGGCAGAACTCAGCCCGGGAGAAGACATAGGAAGAGATGCCATGCTCTCTCCTGTGTCCACAGTTCAGGGTCAACAAACAGAAGCTGGGCCCTCCTGACCCACCGTGGACTTGGCAGTTTCCCAGGCCCTGCTGGCCCCTGCCCCGACCCCCAGCATTGTTCCCACCTCCTACTCCGGAGGCAGGAGGCTGGGCTGGATATGAGGTAGGCCCTGGGCCTATCTCCGGGCTGGGTTAGCAGTGCCAGAGCCCGTGGCTTGGAGAACAGCCTTCTGAGACAGGCCCACAGCTGAGGGAGACAGGTGCTGGGACAGATCAGGAAAGCTCAGGCTGTGCAGGCCGGACAACGGGCCCATTCAGGTGGCGTCCATCGGCACACCGTTTCCCGAGGCTGGATATACATAATTCTAAGTGTGGCGACCACACAGGGACTTGAGAGAGCCCTGGTATGTGTGTGTGAATAGTGGCCATGCACACAGCTGTCTAAGGGGCACTTCCTGAGGGCCTCATAAAAGTCACTGCTAGTTCCTACCCAGCCATGACCCTGACTGCAGAATCAGTGCTGAAGGACCAGGACCCAATGGAACTGAGCTGTGAAGACATAGCAAGAGCCACTGACACTGTGGGAGGCTCCAGGGCAGAGGAAGCCATCAGCAGGGAGGGGCTGGGAGACCCCACGTGGGTCAGCCTGTATGCCGAAAGCAGAGGCCTCTTACCCTTTTGAGCTAGAGATTAGGGAAGGCACCCAGCTCACACACCAGCTTCTCCAGCACTGTGGGGGCCAGTGGGCCCTGCAGGACCATTGGATGGACTCTTCATAACTTGGGCCCTCAGGTGGATGAGCCTGGGGACTCGCCCTAGGAGAAGTTGTGTTTCCTCCCATCAGATTTGGGCGGGGGGCAAAGTGGGTCTCCCCGCAACCCCCATACCCACAACTGCAGATTTCCTGGAAGTGACAGGCCTATTA
This sequence comes from Aselliscus stoliczkanus, assembly GCA_033961575.1. Classification (NCBI taxonomy): domain Eukaryota; kingdom Metazoa; phylum Chordata; class Mammalia; order Chiroptera; family Hipposideridae; genus Aselliscus; species Aselliscus stoliczkanus. The sequence continues at coordinate 62,265,398 of CM066733.1, read as the reverse complement.
GCTGACAAGCCGGAAGCCCAGCACAGAAATTTGGGGAAATCTGGAACTCACCTCCCTGCTCTCTCCCATGTGACCTTGCACTGCTCCGGTCTTCCCGGTGGAGGCTTTAGAAAAGCACGTTCACATTCTCCACAATGATCTTGACAGGTGGCAGGGCAACCTATTCCCATTTTAAAGATGGTGAAACTGATCCAGGAAGACTATCCTGAGTGGGCTAAAGCCACACGGCATGCCAGAGGCACCACCCTTCCTGCTGTTGGTCCAGGACCCCTTAGCCCAGCCAACCTGGAGATGTGTCCAGCTCCTCCTCTAGCTCCAGCAGGCCTGGGTTGGGCACAGCCCCTGTCCTTTCCCAGGTAAGAAGGCAGACATAGATTCTCTAAGGAGGGAGCACTTGGGGACCGGCTGGCCTCTGCTACCCAAGAGATGGCCAGAGCAGCCAAGGCACTGGCTGGTCAGAGCACTGGACAGAGAGTCCAGAGTCTTGGGTGGGCTTTACAGCAACTCACAATGTGATCTCGGGAAAGTCACTTCCTCTCTCTGGATCTCACTTTCTCTAAGAAATGCTCCTTGTAGGAGGAACGTTTTTTTCAGCCCAGACCCTGGCACACAACAGCTTCAGTATGTTGAATAAAATAGATGGAGTCAATGAGAGGGTGCAACAGGGCTAGACCAAGCCCTTTCTGGGCCTGTCACCTCAGGCTTCTAGGCTGATGTCCTCCAGGGAAGGCAAATGTCCCCAGCTGCCCCCAGAGCCATGCCTTGTCTAGCATAGCCATCGTCCGTCCACAGCCAGGAGAACCAGTCCTGCAGGCACTGCAGCCACCAACCCGCCCCCCCAGACCTGAGCTCCCCCCAGCCCTCCCCCTCCCTGGGATTGTTCCCCATCATTACCTCCAACAGTGAACCCAAGGGTCACATGTTTTCCAGGGAGCACAGTGGGCTGTCTGCTTCTGTTATCCCCTCCCCCCCTCATCATTCCTGGGCACTGTTGACTTTGCAGGAGCAGCTGGAAGCCCGAGGTGGGGGGATGCTAGGCCCAGCGACTGGACTGGCTGGCAGTTCCTCAGCTGAAACTTCAGTGCAGGTAAAAGGTAAACAAATAAACAAGAGGCCTGGGGCACCTCTTCCCAGGGGTGTGGAGCAAGAGGCAGGCAGTAGTGGCACCGTGCCCACCTGAGCCCTAAGACGCTGGGCATTTAAACATGTTTAAACCATTCTTCCCATGACTCAGCTGGCTCCGTAGATCTCAGCTTTTCTGGGCTTAGCTAATTGTGCCTTGACTATGTGGTTCCCAGTACAATGGGTTCCTGGGGGTTAATAATGACTAAGACTTGTCATTGAGTGAGCTCCAAATATGTGCCAGGTACTGTGCTTATGTCTCATGTAGGCACCACAAAAACACACACCAGGTGAGTGCTATCATCACCATGTTTTCCAGATGAGAAAATAGAGGTTCAGAGAGGTTAAATAATCTGCCCAGGGGCACACAGCTAAAAAGTGGCAGAGCTGGGATCTGACCGCTTTCTGTCCACTACTCCCCTGGCTACTGCTATACCTTATCCAAGCCACCATAATCTCTCACCTGGACTGCTGCGGGGCCTCCTCCTTGGTCTCTTGCTTCTACTCTCACCTTGTGCCGTACAGTGAATTCTCCACACATCAGCCAGGGTGAACCCGTAGGTGAAACCATGTCCTTCCTCTGCTCACCTCATTCACGGCTGTACACTGACCGTCGAGGCTCCACATGATCTGCTCCCCTGCTACTTCCCTCCACTTGACTTCTCACTCTACTCCAGCCACGCTGGCCTTGGGGATTATCCCTTCCACACAACAAGCATACACCTGCGTCAGGGCCTTTGCACTTACTGCTCCTGCAGCCTACAGTGCTCTTTCCCATATATCCATATGACTCCCTCCCTCAGGTCTCTGCCCAAATGTCACCTTTTCAGAGACTTATCCGCCTTCCTGCATAATATAGCCTACTATCTCCTATCTACTCTCCACCCCCTTGCCCTGCTTTATGTTTCTTCAGAGCAATTATGGCTACTGACATGAGTATGTGCATATTTATTTGTTTTTTCTATATCTACCAAAATGTGAGTTCCATGAAGGCAGGGATTTTTTTATCTGTTTTGTTCATTGCTGTATTCCCAGAGCCTAGAATGGTGCTTGGCATATAGTAGGTGCTTAACAAATACTTGTTGAAGAAATGAATTAAAGAACGAGCGATTCTAGAGCCGGAGTGCTTATGGGCTCTGCTCTTCCTGCCTCCATGCTCTGTATCCTCAAATTCTCCTAGTGGGTGCTGGTTATGTCTGACCTCCTGGCAGATTAGGGGCCCTTCAGGCTGAGGACTGACCACCTACCCTCATCCGCACCCAGCACCCCTCCCAGAACAGCACAGAGATGAAGAAAAGCCATAAGGCTTTGCATATTCGACTTTTTCTTTCACTAAGATCCTGCTGGCTGCTGAGGAAGAGAGCTGTCCTAGACCTTCTGGTGATTGTCCAGCAAGGACTGGCTGAACCCCACTGTACAGGGCACTGCTTTGGGCACCGGTTCAGACCCTGGTGGACAATGGTGCTCACCAAAGTGGTGCTGCCTTACCCACGTGAATGAAGGTCCACTGACCCAAACTGGATTGACAACCAGGCTGCTGGCTGACCCTCCCCTGGGGCAGTCTGCCCTGGTTCACCCCAGCTGGCGCCCCCATGTGGCAGGGCAGTCCCCTACTTCCGTTCCCTGCTCTTGCCTGCCATGGCGTAGAGTCGCCTCCTTCCCAGCTCCCCTCTGGGGAACAGAGATTCTACCCCAGTCAACAGTGTCCTGAGCAAAGACTCAGACCCTCGGGATTGGTGTCCTGGTCTGTAAAATGGGGAGCCCAAGGAAAACTTTTGCTTCCCTTTAAGGGGCTGGCCAAGTGGTGCGGTGGTTAAGTGCTGGCTTGGGAAGCCAGCAGTCCCGGTTCGGTTCCACATATGAGGGCCAGTGACACTGCCCTCAAAAAAAAAAAAGAAAAATGCTTCCCTTTAAGTAAACCTACGTTTCTTTGGTTTCCTCAAGAAACGCCCTCTCCACTTTACAAAGGGATTTGTTACAAATCTTTCTAAATAACCAGTGACTTCATGGCTTAGAATATAGGATGCAATTTACAAAATAAAATTCTGATAGAGGGCTAGTTGCCCAACCTTGGTCACACCTGCTCCAGCTGTCCCGGCAGGTCTCTGGGCGGCTACGGGGAGAAGGCCGGTGTATTAGAACTTTGGCAGGTTCTTTGTGTGACGTAGAGGCCACCTCTCTGTGCCCTGAGGGCTGTAGGGATCAGTTTGGGTTTAGCATGCTCTGGGCATTGCTGGGCATCCTGAGAGCCAGGGCAGTCAGTGCTGGGCCAAGGCCAGGGCGGCTTACGGGGGTGCTTCTCCATGATGCTGGCAAAGGTCTGCATCTGGCAACCCTGGCTGCCCTCCTGGAATTCTCTGGAGGGAGCGTGAGGCCTCCAGACTCGGAAAAGGAAAGGAAGTCTCTCAATGTGAGTAAGGACTGACATAGGGAGGTGTCACTTGGTTTCTTCATCTATCAAGCATTTATCGAGGATCACATGTGCCAGGGGTGGTGCCAGGAGTTGATAGGCCCAGGCCTGCCCTGGAGGAGCACATAATCTATGAGGAAGCAATGTGAGGCCCGGTACAGGGCTGGCCCTTGGTAAGGCAGCCAGGGCAGCTGCCTCCAAGGGCTGTTACAGACCCTGCTCCAATGCTATGACATTGCAGTGGTCACGTCCAATTTACAGATGAGAAAATGGAGGCCTGGAGAGGTTGGTTTATAAATGGTAAAACCCAAACCCAAACCCAGTTCTCCTGGCTCCAGGCTGATGTTCCCCTGACTACTCCTTAAAGTGGGTCTTCTGAGGACTTATTTCTCCCTTGCTTCTACACTTAAACTTGGACTCGTCTTTTTAGAAGTGGTAGATTTTCTCTAGACCTTCCATTCTCTCTAGTGGGTCTTTTCTTCCAACAGAAGCATCAGCAAGAAGATGAATGGGAGTTAGAGTTTCAGACCTCAGTGAGAAAACAGAGCCACTCTGGAAAAGGAATACAGGGTAATGGTTTAGCACAAGGACTGTGAGGCCAGGCCAGCAGGCTTAGATCCCAGCTCTGCTAACTACCAGCTGTGGAACATTGCTTTACCTTTCTGTGCCTCAGTTTTCTTTTCTGTAAAATGGAGTGATAATAGTACCAATCTGCTAGGGTTATGAGATAACCCTTGAATGAGTTGATAAATGCAAGATGCCTAGAACATGCCAGGGCACAGAAAGAGTACTAGACAAGCATTAACATGATTGATAAGCAAAACTTTCAGCACCATGACTGACTCCTGATGATACAGACTGAGAGCTTTTACATGAAAAAAAAAGAGACATTATGCAAACTCCTACTCATCCTTCAGAACTCATTCGAGCATGACCCCTCTGGGATTCAAAAAGGTGAGTGTTTAGTGAGCCAGAAATCAAATTCACTTAGCATTTATCTCTTCATGTTTAGTTCTCAGTTTCATGTCTGCCTGCCCAGAAAAGCTGATAGCATTTAGAAATCTTTAACCTCGGTTGGTGACATAGGCAGTTTTCTGGGAGAGGGGGTATATACTATTCATCATTTATCAAAAAGATTTGCTCTGCAAAAGGTTAAGAACTCTCACTTCCCACTTCTTGAGACCTCTAGAGCCCAGTAAAAGGCCAAATATTTGTCAGGTACTCAGGTGCCTTTATTGAATGAATGACTAAATGAACTAATGAATGAACAAATGAACAAATAAAGAAACAGAGGAAGGAACAAACAAACAAGGCAAACACTGAGGAAGAGATGGATTGTATCAATGAGTCTGAAGGAAACGGGACGCTTGTCTTGATTCTCTATTACTCTGGAAGACAACCAGCAGCCCAGGAAACAGAGCCCTCACTGCAGGGGTTGTGGTGCAAGGTGACAGTGAGCTCTGTTTTCTTCTGCCTTCCACCACTGGGGAGCGATCCCATCCATGCTCCTCCCCCTAATAAAGCCTTACCCCCTGGGGCCCACTCGGCTACACCTGGCCCCTCTCTGAGGAGGCCCTTCTGTGCATCACTGGAGAGGCTGAGTGCCCCTTTTCCTTGGCTGCCTGCCCTCTGGACTGGGAAGGCTGGGGGAAGGGCTTGGAAGGAGGCCTGAGAGGATCCCCATGGCCTCGAGAGTCAGTGGAAGCCTGGCACACAGTAGGTCCTTGGTGGGAATGGCAGGGAGCCCAGCACAGCTTTCAGCCCCAGTGGGCCCTGAGAGGCCCCAAGCACTAGGGCCCTGGGGGTGCTCCCTCTCTGATCCCCACCCCACCCCTCACAGTCTGCCAGCTGCTCCGCACTCTAGAACTCACTGGTGCCAGTCAGTGTGGCCTTTTCCCAGGCCCATGCCCATAAACACTGCCCCCAGTACTAGAAGCTCTGGCTTTCCCAAGGGCCCCAAGGGCAAAATGACCAGGGGGCCGGGGGCAAAGGGCAGAGCCTTGGTCACTCTGCCTGTGGCTGGCGTCCTGTGGGGTGCCAGCTGACGAGGGGCACCTCCTTCTTCCCCACACAGAGCTGGCAGGACAGCTGGTTCATGCTTCTTCAGCCACAGCCTACAGAAATCATGTTCCCCTGAGAGCCATGGGCTGTTGGCCAGTCCACTGGGGACATCCCTTGGGGGAGGGAGGGATGGGAGGGGCAGTTCGAGCACCCAGGCTGGCGCACTGTGGTGGGCCACCCTGCTTCACTGACTGGTGGTTTTCACATCTGGCTCCCTGTGGCCCAGACGGCCCCAACATGTCACTGGGGGGTGAGTAGGCTCCTGCCCAAACTCGAACTCATAGCTTGAGTTCCCAGAGGCTCTGAGTCAGGGCTATAAGAGGAGGGATGGGAGAGAGGAAGAGGCCCCTGGAGCCTGAGCAGGGCTCTAGCATGTGACTCAGGGCAGCGGGGAGAGGAGAGGGCACTGGACTTGGTGGTGCTGAGCCCGGGAGTCTAGGAATACTGGGAATACCAGGAGACGCAGATCAATCTGTAGGACCCCTGGAGAAGGTGGGGCAGAAATGGGCAGAGAGCCTCAGGGAAGAAAGAGAGGAAGACTGCATAATGGAAAGGGCAGAGAGCTGGGTGGCCCTCAGGAGAACTTCCATCTCTCTCCTACTTGCCTCCTGTCCCTCCTCATCCCCAGCAAGCTTCCCAAGGAGGTCCAGGGCCTTTGCTCATGCCATTCCCTACCAGAAGTGCCCTTCCCAACCCCTCTCAAGCTCCTTTAAGGCCAGCTCCCAAGTTGCCCCTCTGCAGTCTTCCCTGATTCTCCCTAGCTAGAAGCAATGTCTCCTCTGAACTCTCAGAGCCCACATATTCCATTCTTTCTGCCTGCTTTGCCTCCCACATATCCATTCATTCATGCGGGTAAGCAGCCCCTATATCAGATATGAGGGGACACTGAGCAAAGTTAGGCTTGGTTCCTGCTCCCAAGGAGATGGTGATCTTGGGGAGACAGCAACATAAAAAAGAACCCTCCTGCAGTGGCACAAGTGCTAGAATTCAATGTAATAAGCATTTAAATGAACACTACCTGTGCTGGGCAAGAAATGTGCATTTTGAAACAGTCTTGATCCTCAGGGTGAGCGGAAGAGACCTGAACAACGAGGAGAGCTAAGTGCTGGGTGGAGGGGAGCCCAGGGGGCCTTCAGAGCACAGACTCAGGGCCTGGGGAAAGAGGTAATACCTTAGCTGAGGGTCCGAGGATGAGTAGGCCTCAGCAAGGACAGAAAGTTGGGGGAAGGGCTTTCCAGGCCCAGGGAACAGCAGCTCAAATGTACAAACGTGGCAAATTGGGGCATGGCAGGTTCGGGGTTCTATTTAGCTGGAGCCAGAGAGGGTGTGAGGGGCGTGTTGTTGGGGAGGTGGGCTGGGGCCAGGCACCAAGGCAACCACACCTGGAGCTGGGCCCATGATGGCTGTTCTCCACAGGTCCATTCTCCACCCTTCTCTGTTGGGGGGTGGGGTGGGGGATGGGGTGGAGCTGATTCCCATGGACTACATCACCCCCAGCTCCCCTGCCCTTTGCTTCTGTTTGAATGAAGCCAATGGGAGGCATGGCAGGTGGTCTGAGAATGAAAGGAGAGAGAGGTCCCATAGCAGCCTCTCTGGACCACAGCTTGTCCCTCTATCTTTGGCCACCGATCTAGGCAATTTACCCCTCTCCTGTAGCAACAGCTGCTTCCCCGATTCCTTCAGGCAGCTCTGCCACAGCCCTTCCCTGGGCTGTTCCATCTCACGTCGGTCCCCTCAGTGCTGCTCGCACCCCTGTAGATAGCCCTGCATCCAACTCTCTTCAGTTACCCCATTAAGAGAACCTCAGAGGCCTGTTGGGACCCTTGATCCATCAGGACTTGATTCCGGAGGTCTTGGAGGAACACGGAAAAGTTTTAGGGTGGAGAAAGAGCCTGAGGGAGTGATGGAGATTCCACCAAAGCTGCACTTCGTGGGTTGGAGAAGAGGAGGAAAGTATTCTAGGCAGAGCAGAAGCTTTTGCCGTGGCACAGAGGTAGGAAAATGTGAGGGATGCAGTCCCTGGTGATTTACGGTGAAGACTCAAGGAGTAGGAAGAGGGAGAGCCAGAGAGAAAAGGGCGCCACTTGTTTAAGCAACTCACTGGTGACCTGTTAGGGATAGAATGGGTGGGAACTGAATGAGAGGCCACAGAGCCCTCTAGGAGCCTGATAGAGGAAGCAGCTGTGGCAAGGAAGAAGGGCACCTGGGACGATTCAGCAGGTTTGGAAGGTAGACTGAAAGGACCTTGTAAATGATGACTGCCTAGTAATAGGGCCCTGGAATTGTGGCTGGGCTGACTTAATGGGGAGCAGGTCTTCCCCTGGCCCCTCTCTGCCTATAGTGGGCAGAGGAAAAGGTCAAAGACATCAGAAGGCCCTGGGAATCCTGGGAGCAGAGGGAATCCTGGGAGCCGACAGAAGGCCCTCTAGCATGTAGAAAAGAGTCGGCCCAGCCTGTAGGGCAGACATCCCATCAGGCCCATGGGGAAAACACCCCACAAAGCCCTGGAGCAGGGGTCGGGGAAACTTTTTTGAGACTGAAGAGCCTCCCGGGGTCAGCAAACTGTCCGAAGTAAAATTGGAAATAAAAATAAAACTACCACAGTTTCATTTATAAAAATTTTAAAGGATATTATTCACATAATGATGATGATGTAAAAATGTATTTATGGCTCTCGAATAATTTTTTTTTTTTAAAGATTTTATTGGGGAATTGGTGGAGGGGAACAGTGTTGGGGAATCGGGGAAGGGGAACAGACAAGTTGCTGTCTTCTTGTTCTTCAGTTTAGTTGCGGAGGATGTTGCTTCACTGTTGGTATCGTCATTGCGCTCTTCCCGGATGAGGCAGATCAGTCGCTGGCCTCTGGATGTCGCTCACCGCGGCTATTGGCAGCTCACGCTTGGCTGCCAGCCACTCACGCTGGCTGCGGGCCACTTACTGTAGCCTATGGCAGCCCACTGCAGCATGGGCTGCAGCCTACACCATTACAGGGGCTCGCATAGCTATAGAGGGCAGTGTCACTGGCCCTCATGTGGGATCCGAACCGGGGCCGCTGGCATCCCAAAACCAGCGCTTAACCAATGTGCCACTCGGCCGGCCCTCGAATAATTTTTAAATTGCTGTGAGGGATTGGCTCTTCCAAGGGTCGGCAAACTTTTGAGAGAATGTACCCAAAGAGCCGCATGTGGCTCGCGAGCCGCAGTTTGCCAACCCCTGCCCTAGAGCAAATGCCTCTCTGTGCCTTTGGAGTAGGTTAGCCTATTGCAAAAGGTTTCATTTCTGTGCATTACAGAATCTCTGAGACCCTTTTGGGGAAATGGGACAAACATTTCTCGAATTATTATCTTATTTAACTCTCATATTAACTGCCTCAGAGAGATAAGGAACTTGCCCACGCAGCTGGTGATAGATGAGACCGGGATTCGAACCTGGGCAGTCTGAATACATAACTCTTCAGGTTCTTAAATGATACATGTACCGCCCCCCTGTGCTGCGGCGTCCTCTCTCTAGCAACTGGTTTTGTGGTCATACATACTTCACTCACTCTCCTTCCATATCGGGAGCTTGCTTCCTTCCTTCCTTCCCAGGACAATGCTCTTATTGCTACACAGCTTGGGGCTCAGAGTAGTTTTGTCTCAGTTGCTCTCCCACATTACTATTAATCTTACCAGTTGGGGAGATCTCCCCAGAAACCCAGTCTGTGCTCCATAGGACAGCATTTTCTGGGTTTGATGTCTGCTCCCACAGCTTCCACTTCTCTGAGCTAGGGTTTCAGAGTCCATTTCCAGCCCTCATGTTCTGAAAGACTGAAACATAAGCAAAAGCCTCATGGGGATTTAGAAGCAGGCTCTGCTTCCAATAAATGTAGCACGTGAAAACTGAGACCCATGATGACGAATGCCTCCTTTCCAAAGTTGCCCATTGCAACCCAAGGCCTGGTGGCAATAATGTGGCCTGGGGTCCTTCCAAGCCTGAGGTCCTATGGTTCCGAGAAGGCCTCTGCAAGGCCTGACTCTCCTCAAGACCATGAGGTCTCCCCTTGAGATAGTTTCCAGGCCTTCTTCCTTCCTAGTCCCATAGACACCACACCCCCATTCCAGCCCTCGCATCGGAGGCAGTGTGGCCAGCCCCACTACACACACACCCCAACACACATACACACTGACACCCCCTGCATCTCGCAGCTGCAACCCTAATCCTAGACTTGTTTAAAACTGAATTATGAGCCTGTCGTGCAGTAGCTGAAAAGCCCAGGCGGAAAAGGATTTACTGGCCACATTAAATCATGTGCTTATTGTTAAGTGAGCTGGGCCAAGGAGGTGCTCGTCAGCTCCACATCTCTCCCCCTCCTTCTCAGGTCCCGTCAAAGTGCCACCCTCTCACCCACAAAGACCATCTCTGGGGCTCTAGCAGCTTCTTCCAGAGGCCCACACCAGTCCCCAGGGCGCTGCACTCCTTGCAGTGGTGGGCAGAGGTTATTCTATCCCCATTGTACAGCTAGAGACCTGAGGTCTCAGAGTTGGGGGGCGGGGGGAGGCATTTGCTTTCAGTCAGTCATACTGCAAGGAGGCAGACATGGAATGAACAGGCTTCTTAACCAGGTGACCATGTGCCCCTGCTTTTATAAGCACATGTAAGCAGCCCGGACCCTTTTCTGGGAAGAGCTCCTTAGCCTTTAGTAGAAAGGGCACAGAGTCCAACTCTCCCTGTAACATCAAGGGCTATTACGGTGAGACTCTTAGAAAGCACAAAGGCCTGGCTTAGGGGTTCAGGGGAGGAACCCCAGCACCCAGTACTCCCTCCCAACCCCATTCCACTCCTCATGCTGGTGAAAAGCTGGTGAAGCACAGTCTGAGTGCTGGGGCACAGGGTCACAGCCCAGTGTGAAGTTCTAACCTGGGAACCATTCACTCAGCCCCTGACCTCCCCTCCAGTCACAGCTGCCAGTGCCCCCCACAGCACCCCCACATCGCATCCACATTCCTGCTCCCCATGGTCCACCCGCTGCTCATTCCACTGTTTGCTCTCCCACTCTGCAATCTCTGCTCACATTCCTGGCCAGTCCCCTCCCAACCCTGTCTCTAGGCATCCCCTACTCATCACTCCACCCTCCCATCCCCCCACGCCAGGTGCCCCTGGACAAACCAGACCCTGAACCTGGGACACAGTGAGATTCCTGCCAGGCCACCTTCCCAAGGGAACAGGCTGCCAGGAACCTGCTGAGAACTCAGGGTGTACAACCAGGGTGTTTGTCCGAAGTGCCCAGGTGGGCGGCGGGCTCTCCATGTTGGGGTTGGCAGGACGAGCTGCCTTATGTTGCCCCCAAAAAAGAAGTCCAAGGTATCTTTAGCTCTGTTTAGCTGGCATTTTTACAGCTTAAGGCTGGAGGAGGGCAGGGCCAGAAGCATGGCCTCTTGGCATTGGCAACCTTTCTGCCAACCAAGAATGCACTGTGGTCTAGCCTACAGCCCACAGCCCTTTCCGAGTCCCGACAAGGGACCCCAGTGCCATCTGAGGGGCACTGCAGACACTTAAAAGTGTTTGTCATTCATAGTCATATGAGATACCCATGACATACCAGTTTAGGTAAGCTTGGAGTCAGGCGTTTTTCACCCATTTTACAGAAAAGGAGACTGAAGCCCAGAGAGCAGACCAAGGTTGGAGGCAAGGTTGGAGGTGGTGGCATAGCAGGGACAGGTCGTGGGAGAAGACCTTATGTCGATCTGGGGTGCTCACCCTCACCCAGGCTGGGCAGAGAGGGGCCACCCAGGTTCTGCAGAACCCTGACAGGGAGACCTTGATTCTCCCTGCCACCCCCCAACTTCATCTGGGGCCACTTTCTGTTCAACTAGAGATTCCTGTCACAGCTGCTTACCCCATCCTCACCTGGCAGGGTTGAGCTGCAGAGTTGAGGGGGAACAAACGTCCCCTGGGGGACTATTAAACCCCGCCCCCCCATAGGACATCCTAAATGGGTGTTTTGTTTCATTTTGGGAAGGCAGCAAAAGGTATGCTCAGAGACTGATTCTGGTTTTGCCAGCAATTTATTTGGCACGGATTCGCTGTAGGAATTATAATAATTTTATAAGCCAATAGCGTACAGGAAAATATCTCTTAATAAGCCAGGTAAAGAAATAACATATTCCAAACAAATACAGATTAATCACTATGCCAGGCAAAGGGAGGTGAAGGAGGAAAGTCCATATTTAATATGAGGTGTACCTTTTTATACCAGGAAGCACTCACTTGAGAGAGATGGTTACTGATCAAAAAGCTGATTTCCAGCTGCCAGCGCCGGTGTCAGTGCCCTGTTGCTAGGGCACGTTGCTAGGGAACAAAGGTGCTGGTGTTGGCTGGTGGGCTGACTTCCTTCCTGAGGCCACTGCTGACCAAAGAGTAACCTTGGTCATGGCAGGAGCTAAATGCCCCAAAGGTCTTCCAGGAGTTTTTAGGTTAGCAAGGAGTCACCTGGCCCAAACAGAAACTCTCAACAAGTCCTCACAAACTCGCAGTATTTATTGTCTAAATGTCCCCTTGCTGTTGTCACTGCTTTTTCACATGTTCTTATTGATAAGGCCTTAGTGGGACCCCTCAGTGGGTGGGTGGGTGGGTGGGGTGCCGACTGACTGCTTATCTGTGGAATGATGACATATTCTCAAACAAATTATTTCATACTTAAACCAAAGCAGCTTTTTTTTTGTCCTTGGCATAATAAACAAGTGTGTTAAAACATTTTCACTTATAATAAACAAATGGATGGATTTGAAATCATATTAAACCAATACACAACCGCGGGGCTTGTTGATTTCTGCGTTTGTCTCTCTGGATTTGTCCCTCAAGGGCATTGAGACAGGGTTGCAGTTTCCCCACCAGCATCAAGAGTAAAATGAGTCTTGATGGTGGGGTGGAGGAAGCAGTATCCTGGGCTGAGGAAGTGTCTGTGGGTCACCCTGTCTCTTCAGGGTGGGAAAGGATTGAAGAGGCTGCAGGGAAGAGCTATTGCCCCCAGTGGCGACCTCCGGTGCTGCCCAGCCTCCCCTAGAAGGGGATCCCCATTTCCTCTCAAGCTAGGACAGAGCTGGGGATGGATGGTGGGGGAGCTGACAAAGTTGGGCCAAGAGTTCCGGTGTTTCCAAAAGACGTGGTCAGTCATGAGGGAGTGGTCAGAAGGGGAGAGGGAAGAAAGGAGGCAGGCAACAGTCGAGCAGGAAATCGAAACAGGAAGAACACATCATGTGAGCATCATGGTGTGAGAGGCATTGGGACAGGCATTGCATATATCTAATTGTAACGAAAAGATTGGAAGGAATGGAGGAGCGTCCCCATTCTAGAGATGAGAATATTTGAGGCTCAGGAGGTTAAAGTGACTTTTCCTCAAGGTCATATAACAACAAATGACCCTCTAGGCTGGAAATCAGACCCAGAATCTGTGATCCTAAGTCCCAGACTCCTTCTTCCCCACCAGGGGAAAACTGTAAGCTTCTTGAGAACTAGGCCCATTTAGTCTTCCACCACATCTAGTATCGAGCTCAGGGCTTAATAATATAATAATAGGTATTCAATAAATATTGTTGCCCTAATGACTTGTCCTGGCTCCAGTTTTCTTGTTTGTAAAACCGAGCTGATAAAGCCTGAGGTGGACATGCTTGGAAGCAGCATTCAGAACAGGGCTCTTGGAGCCCCTTCCAGCCCTCTGATCTTTGATCTGGGCCTTCCAGACAGTCCTCCTGGGGCCATCTGGGTTCAAGAAGGTCTTGATGGGGCCGGCCGAGTGGTGCATTGATTAAGCGCTGGTTTGGGGATGCCAGCGGCCCCGGTTCGGATCCCACATGAGGGCCAGTGACACTGCCCTCTACAGTTAACAACAGCTCCACCTGGAGCTGGGCTGTGTGAGCCCCGGTGATGGTGTGGGCTGCAGCCCCTGCTGCAGTGGGCTGCCATAGGCTACAGTGAGTGGCCCACAGCCAGCGTGAGCGGCTGGCAGCCAAGCGTGAGCTGCCAATAGCCTCGGTGAGCGACATCCAGAGGCCAGCGACCGATCTGCCTCATCCGGGAAGAGCGCAATGAGATACCAACAGTGAAGCAACATCCTCCGCAACTAAACTGAAGAACAAAAAGACAGCAACTTGTCTGTTCCCCTTCCCCGATTCCCCAACGCTGTTCACCTCCGCCAGTTCCCCAATAAAATCTTTAAAAAAAAAAAAAGAAGGTCTTGATGTCTCCATCTATGGAGTGACATGGAGAGAGAAGATGGCCACCCAGGTTCCTCCCAGCGTCTGAGTCCAGAACCCTAATCTTGGCTGTGGGGACCATGCCCTCCACCTTCCACCCTGGGGACGGCTCCAGGCATCTCAGGAAATTTATTTTAACAAAGCTCCCTGGAAGCACAAGAAGTCTAATTCATTGTGTGCTTTGACAGGAAGTTCCACAGACAAATGAAGGAGAACAGGTAGTGATTCACAGAGAAGTGACTCGAAATAATCAAGTCTCAGCCCTGCTCCTCATTAGTCACATGACCGTGGGCAAGCCTCATCTCTCTCAGCCTCAGTTTCCACATCAGTGAAATGGGGATAGCTGTTACCTGTCCTACTAGCTTCGCAGGTCTGCTATGAGCCTCAGATGAATCAAAGATGTGAAAGACACCTTTGCAAGCAGGGAAGAGGTGTACGAAGGTTATTTGCATTTATTGCATTTAAATTATTGTAATTTCCTATTATTAATGCCCAAAAGGCTTGGGAGGCATTTCTCTAACTGAGGAGTTCATGGGGAGCACACACTCACTTCACCTTTTAAAAGGTGTTTTATAGATCGAGGTGACTGCAGGAAGATGAGCTGCTTAAAACAGTGCCTCATGGTCAATAAATGTTGGTCCAGAGAATGAAATAGAGAAAGGAAGCAATGATGGTTGTGTGCGGTTATCACTGTGTCCTGTGCTAGATATCAAGGTGGTAACATATGAGTGGGGCTCCTTTTATGTCCCCTAGGTGAGCAAATAAAAATCCCTGAAATGAAGATGTTGAATTTGACTCTGATACAAGGTTCATTGTGGGGAGGAAAGGGCCACAGACACACAAACCCTTAGGAATTTTGAACCATTTCAGGAAACACTTCAGAGAGCTCCAGGCAAAGAGGATGGTGTCTGATGAAGGGGGAGGGATAGCCCTGAAATCAGGGTCAGTCACTGTCCCATCCCCCACCATCTTCTCCTGCTCCCTTCTTCCCCTCCCCTTCCCTATTCCTGCTCCCTGCCCTGCTGACACCCTCTGGTGCAGCCAGAACCTGGCCTTGTGCTGTGGATAGTGTGGGGAGCCGTGGGAAAAACAATCAAACCTTGGTCAGCCGGATAATTAGCTGTTCCTCTGTGACCATGGCCTCCCTGTCTTCTCCCTGTTCCCGCCACCCCTCACCCCTGCCCCTCCAGGACATGGGTTTCCGAACACGAGGGCAACATCACCTCATTAATGTTAATGGGAAGTCCGGACGTGAGCTGGGAAGGTCATAAATTGCTCTGTGAGAAAGAGCGAAAGTTTCTGTTTGTGTGTAGTGCAATATGTGTGCATGTGTACACAAGTGTGTGTGATGTATGTGCAAGTGTGTACTACTTGTGTGTTGCATATGAGTCTGTGTGTATTGCACAAAAGAGAAAGTATACTGTGAGAATTGAATGTGTATTCTGCAATTTATGTGAGCATATATGTGTGCACTTGCAAATATCTCTGCAGCACTTTGTATCTTTGTAATAAATGTGTACATTTATACCAAAGTATGCTCTGCATAATTATTTAGGTTCCTCCATGTACATACGAGTATGTCATACAAATGTGAGTACATACATGATATACACATACACATACAATGACAGCTCTGATGGCCATTCCAGAAAAAGTTCCAAAATTGCTTTGAAGGGTGGACTAGGCGCTGGCGTCAGTGCATAGCTTCCCAAGGGGAGTACTTCGAAGGTGACCGCAGTGATATTCAGCAATGAGGTATGTAGCTCCTTTTCTAGGATGAGTTCACAGACTTCATTGTCTGACCGTGTAGATCTATTTACACATGTAAACAGGTGGGTGCCAGGGGGCTGGCTCTGTGTAAATGTGGGTCTCAGGATATGTGAATGTCTGTATCTGTGTTGTGACTACATCTGTGGGTCTAAAGGTATCTGTACATATATATAATATCCACATCCATTTGGCTTTGTGTCCTCCTGCCCGTATGTACGGGTTTACTGGCACACTAACAGTGGAGACTAGCTGGACAGCGGCAACCTAGCCCCACTCCTGTCCCACAGGATTACTCTGAGGGGGCGAATTTGGCTCCAGCATCCACATCCCATATGCAGACGCGTGCAGCCTGCCCGGCACCACTGACCGCCCGAGATATGAGCTGGAAACATGGAGCCTCTCTTCCTGCACATCTGGCCAATCTCCAAGTTCTGTCAGTTCCCACCCTCAATCTCTCAATTTGTCCATTCCCCTCTCACACAGCAATAGCCTCTTGTCCCTCCTAATCCACTCTCCACAGAGCAGTGAAAGTGATCTTTTAGAAATGCAAATCTCATCACCTCCTCACTCTCCTGCTAAAAACCCCTTAATAGCTTTGCATTGTTCTCTGGATAAGGTCTCAAGTCCTCTCTACAGCCCCTGAGGCCTGGCCTGACCAGCCCAGCCATGTCTCCCACTCTCTCCAGCTGCCCCCAGCTCCTGCCCTCTGAGGGCTCCTCACCTTAGGTTCCCTCAGCCTGGAATGCTCTTCATCTCATCCTTCCTGGCTTCTGTTATCCCCTTTAGGTCTTACCTCTGAAAGCCTCTACTTATAGACGCCCCCAGTTTTATGCTTCCCTGCTACCGTGGAATCTCTTCACTGTCCTCAACACACAGGTGATTCAGTAAGTGTGCTATTGTGTCATCCTTGACTTCTGTAAGCACTATGAGCTCATGAGGTGTCCTGTTTGCCATGCATCCAGGTGGTGCTACCCACAGGTGGCCCAGGTCTGGTGTCACTCAGGCACCTGCTGTGCCCCACCTATCAAGAAGCCAGCAGTCTCTGGGGAACAACAGATGCAGACCCAGAGAAGACTGTTAGTGAGACCTGAGAGACCTGAGGAGGCGCAAGAGAGGGGCTTCTAGGGAGTGCTAGCAGAGCTGGGCCTGAAGAAATGAAGAGTAAGTCAGGAAAGGGTATTCCAGAGAGTGGGAACAGGAGGAGCAAATATTAGGCCGGTGCAAAAGTGGTTGCGGTTTTTGCCATTGTTTCTAACCTGTTAAACCGCAATTACTGTTGCACCACCCTAATAGCAAGTGTGTGTAGCTTGCTGTTGCTGCAGCATAAATTATAAGAAGCAGTAAGATGTGAAACTGGGAAGGCCAGTGGAGACCAGACAGTGGGACTTTGAACACCTTCTCATTTTTAAAAAAATCGATCAGTCTGAGATCCCAAAGTCCCATCTATGTTGGGGACACTCTTATCCATCTGGTACCACGTGGCTGAGAAGTAGCTTCTCTGATGCCTGTTGGAACTAGCTCAAGAACCCCTGGGATGGCCATTGGGTCCATGGCCTCAAATTTCCACTTTATCAGCAGGAAGGAGAGGCCCAGAGAGGAGCAGTGATTCCCCTGACTCAAACCCACAGCTCAGCCAAGTGTCCTAGTTCAGCCCAAATTGGGCCACCCAGTCTGCTCAGAGACCGTGCCCCAGAGGTCAGGGGTCAGGGGTCAGGCTGCTCCTTCCCCAGGAAGGCTCCAGTCCCCTGTAAGTGGGTGGGGGAACCAGTCCTTTGCACAGGCCCCAGGCAGGAACTGCAGCAAAGCAGCGGATTAGCTCCGTGAGGAGGCCCAGGCAGGGACGAAGCGGGTGGAGGCCGATGCGAGAGGGGCCAGGAGTTTTAATTCCCTGCTTTCAGTTGCTGTTGCTAATTCAGGTCCCAAGGGGCTTGCAGAGTTCGCCCTGGACCCAGCCGCTTAATCTTATAATGCCTCCCAGCAAAGCCCCTTTGTTCTCCCTCTTGCATAAGGTGGTAGAAACTGCTGCTGCCTGCAGAGCCCTCCTCCAGCGCCTCCCACATCTCCCAGCCTGGAGCCTCTGCTGGTGACTGTGGCTGCACCGCCTGTCCCTCCGAGGTCCCCAAGAACTTCCCAGTGGGCCGTGTTTGAGGCAGCTAGCTGCTAATAAAGACACACCCCTGGATCTGTTTCCCTGCCCCCCCCGACCTTTGACCTTTGCAAGGCCCAACATTGTACCCCACTGACACTCTGTGCAGGAGAGATCCCCAAACTGTGGCTTTTACTCATCTTTGAAATAGGAAGCCTTGGCTGACTCAGAGACTGCTCCAGCTGTGAGGCGCATGGCCTCGGACCTCCCAGGGGTGATCTGGCTGGGGCCTGCCTCTCTTCTTCCCCGAGTCCTAGGGCACCGGCAGGCTCTGTGGACACGTGAGCTGTGCCATTGTACAAGAGCCTGTGTTTAGAAGGGCCACATGCTAGGTTTAATGCTCTGCAATCTGTCACTGTACTGAAATTGTTAATAATTTTGAACAAGTGAGGTGGCCTTTCCATTTTGCAGTGGACTCCACGAATGATGCAACTGGTACTGCCTAGAGCCTGGGAGCCCAAGGAAACCTGGGTTCTGGTCCCAGCTCAGCCCTGGCTGGATGTATGCGCTTGGGTAAGTCCTTGTCTTCCTTCTGGAATTTAATTTCCCCAAGAGAAAATCAGTTCAACTAACACCGATGTGGAATACTAAAGTAGTTTAACTAATTTGAATACTAAACATACTATCTATAACTACCCAAAGGCCATGCTTAACAGGGGCCAAATAAAATGGAGATCATTGAAAGATAAATGGCAGAGAGGGGACAGAAAAGAAGAAGGGGGTCTGTCTGGGGTGACCAATCAGTTCAATTGCTTGGAGAGTCATGCTGGTGGCACCAAGGTTGCCGGTTCGATCCCCGCATGGGCCACTGTGGGCTGTGCCCTCCTTCAGGGAGTCAGCTGTGCCGTTGTGGCATGGGGCAGTGTGTGACCGGTGGCCATGGCTCTTCCCCAATAAAATTAAAAAAAAAAAAAGGAGGGGGTTCTGTCAGTATTTGCCATTTGGGCTCTTTCCAGAGACCTGCTGCAAGGAACTGGGGGGAGGGGGTGGGGAGCAAAGCAAAGTGCCTGTCCTGGGCCTCTGTGTCCTTTCCCTGGAGGCCTGGACGTCTGGGCAGGGAGAAGGGATGGTTGGGTTGGCCATGGGCAGAGAGGGAGGGCAGGCATGGTCCAGGTGCCTTTTACCTGTTAACGGCACTCCTCTGAGCCCCCTCTGGTAGGCCAATGCTCTGACCATCCTTGCCATTGCTAGGTGTAAGGGTAGGCTCATGTTTGTGGGAACATCCAGGGGTCAGCTGCTCATGTGGCACCAGCCAGAGCAGCCCCTCTCCACCCTCCCAGATTCTGGAAAAACCCAGGGTCTTACCCAGGGCATGATCACTTCCACAGACAATTCCCCCAGACCCAAAGGGCTATGAGATCCTGTCCAACCTCCATTCCATGACCTCCTCTCTCTGAACACTGCGGATATGCCAGGGAAGAGGTCCAGAAGGAAACAGCCTCTGCTCCTCGGGTCAGGCTACCCTCACCCAGAACTCTCTGGGGTAGGGCCTGGCTTGGCCAGATACTATTACACGTGGGCCTGCTATATTCCAGTTCCTCGGGAAAATGGGCCAGGCCAGGCCAGGACCTCCAGTTGGGATTGGGACCCTGCCCATCGGGTTCACCGGTAAATCCAAGGTCCTAGCACAGCGGCCTGGCGTATAGTAGGTGCCCCCTAATATTTGTTAACCAAATGAATGAATGAATGCATTCTTCAATTTCATCCAAGGAAAGAATGCATTGAGTCATGAATGATGCAGCACCTAGAAGCCTTCAAGTTAGATCCAGGAAGCTCTTCCTTACTCTCACACACACTGTGTGACCAAACAGAATACTTCTCTTGCGTGTGGTTTGTTCTTTGGAGTTGGAGTTGCTACTAAATGAATGAAGAGGGGTAGGTATTCCCCATGTCCAGAGTCTGGAGAAAGGTGGCACAATCTCTCTAGGGCCTCTAAGTCACAACAGCTCAGACTCCCAGGATGCCAGGAGGGAAGGCATCCTGGGTCACCATGACCAAACTCCTGGAGCAGCCAAGGTGACTAAAGCCCAGAGAGGGGAAGGAACTGGCCCGAAGTCACACAGTGAGTTGGTGGGGGTATTAGGACTAGCACCTAGGACGTCTGGCTCTGCTCTGCCCAGAACTCTTTCTATCCCACCAGAGACCCAGCTATGCCAGACCCAGACACTGGGAGCTAGGCTTCCCCCTGGTCAGGCAGGCCTGGCCTGTGACCTAGGCTCTGGCTGTTCTGAGTAGTGCCGGTCAGGCCACCTGCTGGTCAGAATGCTTGGAATTGCCAGGGAGGCGTTAGGTTTACGGTTTGTTTGGAATCAGCCTTGCACAACTGTGAGGCCTGCAGGAAGCTGGGCAGACCTGTCTTCTCCACCCCGGCTCTGGAGCCAGAGTACCGGGGGACCACAGGGCACACAGGGCCGAGGCACCAGATCAGTAAGAGAAACCTGACTGTTTATGGTGGAGATAGCTCCCCAGGCTGTTATCAGACCTCATGCAAGGATATCAGACATCTGCTCGGGGAGCAGTGGGGATGGCGGCCAGGGCCCCAGGGCTGGGAGACCAGGCTTTGGCTCCCCCAGTTGCAGTCTTGGAATGAGCTCCAGCCACCCCCTCCCCTGGGATGCACTGCCTATTTCCAAGATAGGCTCTCCCACTCTCTTACCCACCACTTAGCCATCCATATCAGATCTCAGATCGTTCCCATTCTACAGACGAGGTAACTGAGGCTTGAACAGGGTCAGTCACTTGCCAGAGCTCAAACAGCAAGGGATCCGAATTCATGTCTCTCTGGCTTGGAAGTCTTCTCCCCGCAACCCCCAAAACTTGCAGTTGAGTGACTTGTGACACTGTCCAGCTCATATGGCAGCCTGCCTTCCCAGAGCTCTCTGTTAAGAAGGATGCACAGGATCCACAGCCGCTGAAAAGACAGCGATACATCAGGTGCTGATGTTAACGGACAGTGTCAAATTGGCAGACCTGACCAGTCATTCCCTTCTGGCTAAAACCTTCCCATTACCCACGTAAGGGCCTAGCTCCCCACACTCACCTGAGATCTCACCCCTGCAGGCCTTTCCAGCCTTAGCCCCACACTCTCCCTGCTTTGAAGCTCATAATTTAGCCCTTGGAAGGTGACTTTTAACCCAGCCCTGGCCATGCTGTTTCTAGCCTCCAGATTTAGGTTCAGGCTATTCTGTCTGCCTGGACACCCCCCAGCCCATTCCTCCCTTCTCATAATTTGAGACTCAGATAAAGTTTTACCTCCATCATGAAGACTTCCTTGCCTTCTCCACGCCCCACCCCCCATGTCTAAATCAGGTGCTTCTCCTATGTCCCCTTAAATCCTCGGCATACTTATACCACACTGGAGAGAAAAAGTCTGCTTCTGTGCCTTTTCACCTGCCTATACCGTGAACCATACCTGCATCCCAGTGCCTGATGGATGTTCCATGAAAGCTTTTGATTGAATGAATGAGTGAATGAATGAATGAAATGGAGCAATGGCCTCGGGAGGTGAGCCTCAGAAGGTGTGGGAGTGTCCAAGGGGGCTGAGAAATTTCCTGGTCACCTGAAGGAGCCAAGGGAATGCTGTACCTCTCTGGAAACACTGGCCTGACACCAAAAAGGTGAAATCTGACTGGGATACATGAAAAAAATTCCCTGGCGGTATCCAAGAAGGCTGTGACCAGGTGGCCTGCAGCCCAGCTCAGGGGAATGGAAGGTGACCTCCTGCCCTCCCCACAGGAGGGTCAGGAACCAGCCAGGAAAGGTGTGGCCTCCAGGAGCTCCTGTGACTCCATCCAGCCCTCTCTCCCCCTCAGAGCAGCACAATACCTCAAGCTCCTAGACCTACAGGCAGGCTCAGAAGGCCATTCACTCTCAGAGGGAAGAATGGAAACCTCAACTGGAGAAAGTTTATGTAACCTTCCAAAAGCATGCCACGTGGCAGTGAGCCACAGAGAGGAAAGTCGTCCTGTGCAGCCTCTCTGCCTTCAGCAAGGCCCTCAAGAGGACTGAGCACTTCGGCATCAGGAGTCTTCTTTTTGTAACTAAATGTATTGGGGTGACATTGGTTAATAACATGACATCATTTTCTGGAGTACAACCTTATACAACATCTGTATACTCTATTGTATACATACTCCCTGCAGTTTAGTCTCCTTCCATCACCATATATTTGATCCCCTTTTCCCTCTTCATCCTCCCCAGCCCCTCTTCCCCTCTGGTAACCACCATTCAGTTGCCTGTATCTATAAGTTTATTTGTTGCTTTTTGTTTTATATGTCACATATCAGTGAAATCATGCAGTTCTTGTCCTTTTCCTTCTGACTTAATTCACTTAGCATAATATTCTGAAAATCCACTCATGTTATCACAAATGGTAATATTTCACCTTTTTTTTTTTTTTTTTTAAATGACTGAGTAAGCAACAGGATTCTTGACCAAGGGGCAGGTGGGGGAGAGGGAAATGTGCTGTCCACAAAAGCATAATCCATATTGTAACTTAATATTTGGAAAATGAAAACACACACCCCTGTTTTTCCATATACCAGCTGCAGACCAAGTTGTTGGCTGGTGGAGCTATGCCGAGGACAGTGGGACAAAGACAGGGCCACCGTTTAAACAGCGTCGGCCTGCATTACTTGAGCGATGTTTTCGAGGTGATTATTTATAGACAATTGGTAAGTGATTAAGAATGATGATTGTCATGCATTGTTCCCTTCCTTCCCACTGTACCCAGACAGCATTTTCAGATGCATTCTTTTACTGTCCCTTGTTTAATGCATTAATTAGGCCTTGCTTTATTTTTTCTCTGCTCAATGTTGATCTTTTGTGTGATTGCCTGAATTCTCCTACCTTGCCAAACACATGAAAATGCTTTAGGATGGTTAAACACTGAGTTTTACACAAGTCTTGCTGTGAGACAAATACAATTTTAGCTTACTGGTGGTCAGCAACGAGGGAGAAGCTCGCTGTTACTTATTTGAAGGCTTTCTTTGGTCTTCTGTGAACACAGTCGCCTGCATCCTTTGATCCTAGAGATGCTTGGTGCCCGCCCTGCTCACTGAACTCAACGGGCAGCATGATGGGTGTTTTTTCCACAGTCCTTTTTTAACCTGATGAGACTCTCAAGGACAGGTCCCAAAAGAATGGTCTTCACACCACCGCAGCAGACTCCCCTGGGGACTTCAGTGAGCATGCAGATTCCTGGGCAACCCCCCTCCCCCCACAACCCCTTTCTACTCCAGGTTCCCTGGGGTGGGGCCCAGGTATCAGCCTTTTCCAGATGCTTTCCTCGCTGATTCTCCTGTGCACTCAAGTTTGAGAACCTCTGGTCTAAAGCATGGCAGGTATTCAGGAAATGTTTGCAGAATGAGCAGTTGGTGAATGAGTTTCGAGAGGTGTAGTTTAAACAGAAGTGCCATCTGTGGAGTGGTTCAGTGTTCCTCCTGGCCATGACATTGGGCAATGGTGCCTCTGAGCCACTCACTGGACCTTGCCTGGGCAACAGACTCTGGCACCATGAGGTTTCAGGTAGTGGTCCTGGTGACTTCTCAAGCTGAAGCTTTCTCTGTGAGGGAGGAGCCTTCCTACCTTTCCCTCGTAACTCCTGCAGGTGGGTACCCAGAGTGAGAGGCCAAGGGATCAGCAAACTCTCTCCCCTCCACTCCAAACTACAATCTGTATGCTCTGCCTTCTATGGCTACTTGGGCCAGCATCATCTTCTGTGACCAAGTTATAGGTTCATTTCCTGTGCAGAATATATACCTACCCTTTGGTGCCCATTAAACCCTAATTCTGCATATAGACTACTCTATTCCTGGGTACAGCCTGAACCTTGATCCTGTGCACAGATTGACTCCTAATCCTAAATATAGACTGACCCCTAATCCTGGGTACAGGCTGAGTCCTGGTCCTGGGTGCAGACCAATTCCTAATCTTGAATATAGATTGACTCCCTACTTTTAGATATATACTTACCCCTGGTCCTGGGTTTGGACTGGCTCCTAATCCTAGGTATAAACTGATCCCTAATCCTGGGTTTAGCCTGACCCTTAATCCTACCTAGCCAAGGTCTAATCCCCCTAACCCAGAAAACAGGCTGACTCATAACCCTGGTCAGAGTCTGATCCTAAACTCTGATCTCAGTCCCCCTAATCCTAGCCACAAAGGGGCCCAGTTTAGCAGATTATCCAAAACCTTCACCACAGAATGACCCCCTGGGGCTGGTCTAGTGTGTGGGAGATGTTAAAAGGGACGTCCTGCCCATGGAGGCCACAGAGCCATGTCCAAAACAGAGGACTGAGGTCTGACCAGCCAGTTTTGACAACTTGTGTCTTCCCTACCAGAGCTGGGGCATTGGTGGGAACTGAGGGCACTGGAAACTTGTGACCTTGGCCAGGTGCCTATTCTCCACCTCCCACTATTCCTGCCTGGCTGCCCCCGCCTTGGGGTCCCTGGCCAAACTCCACCCCATCCACTGGCTCACTCCAACAAAGTCAAACATGAAAGGGAAGATGACAGGCCTGATGTAAGGCCCAGGAATGTGCAGGTATCATTAGTGGACAGAGGCCTGGCATGCTATGGCCTGCTCATTCCCAACCCCTTTTTGGGGTGGACCCCAGGCCACAAGAAGAGAGAGTGAGCCCAGAGTATGGCGCTGGCAGGGCCAAGGACTGACTGTCCAGATGGGCAAGTAGGGCCTGGCTTCTCTGCCTCATAGGTTGGGGCCTCAGATATCCCATGAGCAGGTGGCGGCAAAAGCTATTTGTAGGCTGGGGTCTGGTCCCTAGGACTCAACTGGCGCCTAAAGGTTCCCCACTTTCCAGGCAGGTTAGAAGGCAGTTCAGGCTTGGATCTAAAGGAATGGGGGTGGAGACTACATCTAATAATTCCAGTTTCAGCAGCCAACCCATCTTGTTCTGGGAGACATTTGGGTGGGTGGGGAGTTGTCACAGCCTCAGGCCTCAAAGAATCCCCAATCTGAAGGGGAACCATAGACCCTAACCTCAGGGAGCTCCCGGTCGGAAAGAAGATACAGGGGCCCTGCTCAACCCAAAAAATAACCCCGTCCCCTCCCAGCAGTAAAGATGGGTGTCTATAGGGCCGGCGAGTGGCGTGGTAGTTAAGCGCTGGCTTGGGATGCCAGCGGCCCCGGTTTGGAGCCCACATATGAGGGCCAGTGACATTGCCCTATTAAAAAAAAAAATTTAATTGAATTTAATTGAATTGAATTTAAAAAAAGATGGGTGTGTATAGAACTACTGGCCCAGTCAGAGGGCAGACTGAAGGGAGTAAGACAGATAGGCCTGTCCAGGCAGCCTTATTGGAGATGGTCCTCACGTCTGCAGGAAGACTAGCCACCCCTCACATACACACCCACTCGCTAGCCCTCACAGAGTACCCCAGCCCCAGGAATGTTCAGGGCCCAAACCATTTATTTCCCTTGATGCTGCCCAGGGCCCAGCCAGCTGGAAGCCTGTGCTCACTTCTCCCTGGGGAGTTGAGGGGTGGGGGGTGGAGGGTGGGGGGCAAGAACAAGCCTCCCAGGCATTCCTCCTGCATTCCTGGGGACCATGCCTTCCTTCCTCCCTGCCTCAGCCAGGCCATAAACTATTTCAGGCTTACAAATCGGCCCTGTTGCTCTCCTGCTCACAGTCCTCAGTGGTGGAGGCCTGGGTCCCCGCCCAGAAACCCGCAGCACCCACAGAGCCCAAAGGGTTCTGGCCAACTAGGACAGAGAAACTGGGTGACCTCATGGGCACCAACATCTTGGGGAGCACAGAGGGTGGGGACCGGCCTACTCCACGGGGCAGAACCCCAGAGCCCCACTCCCCAAAAACTGTGCCTTAGGAAAAGAGAAGTGGTTAGGAGGACAAGCCAGCATGTGTTTGAGTGTCCAGCAAGCACATTGAGACAGAACATCTCATATAAGGCTCACTTCCCCCCAAGCCCCAGGGTCATGCCATCATCCCATTTTACAGCTGAGAAAACTGAGTCTCCAACCAAAGCTCTTCTTTTGGTTGTGTAATGTCTCCCCATCTGACCATATGCCTTGCAGGGCTGGAGCCTGGTCTCCTGTCTCTCCACGCTGCCCCCACCCTCCAATCCACCCAAATATCAATAAAGGTCAATGTCCCTCTTCCTCCACTCCCCGCCCCACCCCCCACCCCCAGCCTGCCCTAGACATTCACGGAGTAGACCCCCTGCAGCACCCCACTCACCCTCCTCTCCCAGGATCCCCCTCTATGCTCCCACTCCCTACACCCCACAGGTTCCTAGCTTCCTTTCCCCTCCCTCTGGTCACACGTACCTGTGTTCATACCTGTGGCTTCTTCTGTGCCTTGGAGGCTCCCCTGCTTCTGCTCTGGGGTGTGACCCAGGTCTCAGGGAAAATTCTTACTCTCTAGCCCCAGCTCCTCCCTCCCCTAGGGGACCTCCCAGAGTCCTCACCATAGTGTCTGGGCAAGGTGATCCCTCCCATCTTCAGGCAGCTGAGACCTGGAGGAAAGGGCCTAAAGCCACCCACTCCATGGGACAGGGGCCAGGTCTGACACCTCTCTGTGTTTTCAGAGTCTGGAATGGAGTTGGCACACCAGAGAGCTGACCAACGAATGGATGAACAAACGAATGAATGAATAAATGAATGAATGAATCCCACAATTACTTACTGAGCAATTGTGTATTGTAGATGCTGACAATATAGCCATGAATAAAATGGGGGAAAGAATTCTTGTCCCCACGGAGCTTCAGTCTAGTGGAGGGCAGAGGCAGAAGATAAACTGCATAAGTATATAATGTCAGGTGCTGCTGTGAAGCAAAATAAAGCTGGAGGTGCTGTGGTGGGGATGGCTGGGTGCGTGAAGGATGTTCATCAAAAGGGTGCTTTTGTGCATATTAAGTCAAAGAACAAATATGGGAGCTGTAAGGCAAGGTCTTGACCCTACACGGTCACTATCTGTAATCTTGAGCAAGTCTTGCCTCCTCTTTGAACTCCAGCCTCCTTATCTGTAAAGTGAGATGGTTGAGCTGGAAGGCCAACATCGAGGTCTGGCCTCAGCTTTGACCTTCAAGGCCTCCAGCACAGAATGCCTCTGTGAATGTAATGGGGAAATTACAGGCAGCTTGGAAGCGGATCTGAAGAAGACCCTTCTTGGCCCCAGCAATTCCCCAGACTCCAGTGTTTCTGTTGATGTCACAAAAATCTGCACATTGGGGAGTGGATTTGCATGCTAAGTCCCCAAGCTTCTGGGATGGCATGTCATGCAAATGTCAACAATTACCACAGATAATGAAACTGTATTCAAGCTTCTTCCTAGAGCAAGGGGAGGAGGGCAGGGTCACTTTGGGCTATAAGGGCAAACTTCTCTGGAGGCCTGGGGGCCAGCCCTGCCTCCTCTCCCCTCTCCTGATGCCCTCAAGCCTATTCTCTAACCCCTAGTCAGATACTCCTGGCTCTACTGCCCTACAAGTGCTCACAGGAACCTCCTCAGGACCACTCTTGACAGTAAGACCCACCTTCCTATCTGGGATTGGGGGACAACTTCACCTGTCTCTAAGAGGAGCTCCCCAACCCTGAGATCATCCCTGCCCTGCCCTGCCAGCTCCTAAGGCAGTAGCCTTTTGGGTCTGCAGCAGCCTGGGGGTGTCCCAGAGAACCTCCCACTTCAGGTACCCACCCCCATGCCAGGCCAATCTTAGAGACTCCAATCTCTAATGTCTCCCAAGATCAGTAAACACTGGCTTCCCCTTGCTGCGGACGCATGGACAGGATTTGCAAATTTCCCTCTCTCTCTCTCTCTCTCTCTCTCTCTCTCTCTCTCTCTCTCTCTCACACACACACACACACACACACACACACACACACACACACACTGAAACACATAGAAAACTCCCACCCGGGACTAACAATTTGGGGAGAAGAAAATTAACTTCACAGGCAGCTTTACCTGTGCCCATCTCATTCAATCCTCCCCCGCACCCTAGGAGCAGGATTGGAGCACTCCTATTTTACAGAAGAGGAGATGGAGGCTTCAAGTCACTTCCAAGGGAATGGCCGACCCAGGACACAGCCTGGTCCTGTGTGACCCCTGCCCCGTGAGCCCATTGCCCCACACGCCCACCTGTGTGCACAAATGGAGGCGCTGCTGCTATGGGTCTCAGAGTCAGGAGTCCAGGGACTGAGATGCTGAGCCTGGTGCTGTCGCTGCCTCTCCAAGGGATCCTGGGCATAACTCTACCCCTCCAAGGCCTCAGTGTCCTTATTTGGGAAACGGGAACCCTAACACCGCTCTTTTCTCTTTATGGGATCACACCAGATAGCCCTTAAAGGATCCTTCCAATTCCCATGTCCAGGGTTTTCCAACGCCAAGCTGGAGCCTCAGGCCACCCAAGGTTGCACACCTGCTTCATGCCCCTGGCCAGGCCCTCCCAGAATGGCCTCTTGCCTTGCCTCCCCATAGGGAAGGGGCTCAGGAGGGGCCAGGCAGAGCCCTTTCTTCTGTTGGCCCCTAAACACAACCCACACTAGTGCTGACTTAGAGCTTCACCTGCTGCTGACATCAGCACCCATCTGTTTGTGATGGGAAAGGAGGCCTCCCAGGGAAGCAGGTTTGCTAAACCTCAGTGAGGAAGGACCTCCCAGCGGGACTGTTGGAGCGGGTTTGGTAAATACCCTGGGCAGGCACCTTGGGAAAGAGGAGTGCGTGATCTGAAGCAATGCTTCCTCCAGGGAACCCTCCCTCCTCTCCAGCCACCCCAAACTGTGATAAAATTTCCATCTCCAGCTTGGGACCTTCTACAGCTACTCAGCCCGTCATCCCAATAATCATCCTTCCTCTAAAGTCCTATCTCCTGCACCACCATCCTCCACCACTCCTGTCACTATCCTCTCTCTATCTGTCATCTCCAACCATCGAAACCCCATCATGCCCCACCTTCCTCCTCCTTGGTCATCTTCACCCTCCCACCAGCAACACTCACCCACCCAACCCAAAAGGTCACAGTCTAATCCATAACTGATTTCACTCCCTGTTTAAATTCTCTACTAAGTGATCAACTTTGGCTGGAATAGTATCCAGACCACAAATCTGAGACCCAACAACACTTCCCGGAGGCAACAGTGTTCTGTCTGCTATTCAATCTGTGTCCCTTTCAACAGGACCTATTCATACAGCCATCTGCACATACTCAGAGAATGTGGACACTTTCTTTACTTAATAACCACCTGTCCCAGGGTGGGCTGAGAGGGTTCCAGCTCGATGCAGTGCCATGTCTAATCCCTCTGAGCTAGCACCAAGCAATGTACCTGGCTTGTGTAAACACACACCCATCCCAGGTGCTAAAGAACAATTAAAAGCGATCACAGTGGATCAGCTTCCCTCATCAATCTTACGTTTTAGGCTCAGATAAGTCTGGAGAGGAATCTGTGTCCAAATCCGTCATTTCTGACAACAGATCTCTGACAATAGAATACTCTGGATTCCCCTTAGAGAGCCAGCTAGGGGTCGATGAAGTTCACACCCCAACTAACAGAACTTGCCTTAGCCTTCATCCAACCTGATGTGACTGCAATTTGGCTAGAAATTATTCAGGGAAAACTTAAATAATATTCAGCTGTAATGTAGTAAAAAAAAACAAAACAAAACGCCAAACCAGCCAACCAACAAACAAAACAAACCCTGCCTCATTTTGGGTTCAAAATCTGAGTTGGAGACAAAAAAGATTTGTGTTAGAATCCTGAATCTGCCATTTAACTGCTGTACCTCAGTTTCCTTATCTGTAAAATGGGAATGAGAATACCTGCCTCGCAGGATTGGTTGGAGGGTTGGGTGTGTTAAAGAGTTCTTAAGGCCCCTTTTTTTTTTCCAGGCCCAGCTTTACCGCAAGATTGAGCTGAATCTGAATAATCATTCTAGAATAGTGCCAGAAAAAACAGCACTTACTATCTTGTCTGACCCATGTAATTTTAAAAGTTCTTTTTATATGGATCACTTCTAAAATCAAAATTAAGTTCATCGTGGACACGGCAGTTAAAACAGAATAATGAGTTCTGATGATTTCTTTTATGAAACCACTTAGTTTTATACTCAGACACTCTCTTCAGCTTTGATCTGTTTTTATTTTTACGATATGTTGGAGATAAAACATTGTATCTGTTCTTCCCGGCATAAGTCTTGCCATGCCCTTTGGCCAAAGGCAACTCGAGTGTGAACTTCCTACTGTCATGGTCACAAGGATCCCAACGTTGCCTGGGACTTGTGCAGAGAAGGAAGTGGATGCCTCCTCCCCCCCACCAGGGGGAGGGTTCAAGCTGAGCCCTCAGGGGACAGACCAAAGCTTTAGAGCAGTGGTTCTCAAAGAGTGATCCCCAACCCAGAAGCATGAGCGTCACCTGGGAACTTGTTAGCCAGGCAGAATTCTCGGGCCCCACCCCATGTGTGCCGAATCAAACACTCTGATTTCTGCACTTGAGCGTGTATCACTCAAGTCTGAGAACCACCGCATCTGAGAACAGAAACCGTCAACCACAACGTGTTTGGACAGTGGAGCCATTAAGGCACATCCAAGTCCGAGGAAGTCATTTTAGCACGGAAAAAAAAGGAGGGAGGGCATCATTGGCACAGGCCTGGGAGCCCACACCCTCAGCGCTCCTGGAAGCATGAGGGAAGGATGGCCTGGGGTCTGGAAAGACATCAGGAATCTTGGGAATTGTGGGGCTGAGAGGGAGGCGGGAAGGGAGCAGTGTGTCTGGCTGCTGCTCAGGCCTCTCACTGGCTGGGGGTCTCAGCAGCTTCCCACAATTGCCTTGGCCTCTGTTGGCAGGAGCCCCCTCATTCCCCAGGCTCACGCTGAACTCGTTAGTGATGCTGGCAGTCCCAGCTGTGGTTTGGCAACAAGGTCTGGCCATCCCCCAGACCCAGTCCATGACCATTTCCCTAATAGGGACCTCACCAGAGGGCTGAAATCAGGGTGCTCAGGCTTTGACTGTATAAAGCCCCCCAACCCACTGCCCTGGTCATTGTCTTCCCTCCTTCCTCCCTGCATGCCTGCCGCTGAACCAGGCCTTAGAGTTACAGTGCAGGGACACAAAAGCCAGGATTCCCGCCCTAGAATTGCCCATCAGGCTGTGGGGAAGATGAACAACAGAGGCCACTGTTTCCCAAGTCCTAAACCGTGTGCCAGAATGTGTTGGGCTTCGTGAACATTATAGGACTTAATGAGACAGCCACCCATGAAACAGATACCAGCCCGGGACAGTGAACTATGAGCACCAGGGGAGGGTGGTTGGCCAGGGAGGCAGACATCAGAGAGGGACATGGTTGAGAACAGGGTAGCTGGAAAGTTTCCCAAAAGACAGGAGGCCCAGCACTGATCTGGAGGCAACAAGAGTACTGTCTTCTTTGTCTCTACCTCTCTTTATCCCCATGTCTCTACTTCGCTGTACCTTTTCTTCTTCCCATAAATAGACCTGTCTGTAAATGAGCAATCTCTCCTTATGAGAGACTATGATCCAGTCATTAAAATCCAATGAACAGAATGGATAAACACATTATGGTATATCTATATATCAGAACACTACTCGTCAATGAAAAGCAGCTATTGATACAGCCACAACATGGATGAATCTCAAAAGCATTATGCCCAATGAAAGAAGAAAGACGGAAAAGACTACGTACTGTATGACTCCATGCATATGAAATTTCTAGAAAAGGTAAAATGACACAGAAAGAAAGCAGATAGATAGGCAGTTCCTCGAGACTGGGAGCCAGAGTAGGGACTGACTGCCAATGGCACAGGGGGACTTTGTCCATGACAGAAATGTCCTAAAACTGGATTGTACTGATGGTTTCACAATTATCTTAATCTACTTCGATCATTAAATGTATGCTTAAAATGGGTGAATGTGAAGGTGCGTAAATTTTACCTTCACACAGAAGCACTACAATTAAAGAAGATAGTTGACAGATGGATTGATAGATGGTGATACATGTGAAAAAAAATCAATTATAAAATGTTGATTACATGATTAGAACTTGTGATTGTGCTGATCTGGGCGCTCACGGTACAATATTTTGAGCTTTTCTGTATATATGAAATGTTGGGGAAATTTTTAAAATCTGGAAGCAGGAAGATGATCAAAGAATCTGTATATAGTTTAGTAAGGTCATTGTGACCAGCAGAATGGTAAAGTGAAAACCACTGACAGTGGTGTTGGTGAGGATGTGGAGAAACTGGAGCTCTCATACACTGCTGCTGGGGACATAAACTGATGCAACCCCTTTGGAAAATCGGCAGTGGCTTCATTGTCTTCCCCGTAACACAGTAATTCCCTTCCTAGGAATGTAACAGAAATGTGTACACTTCTATACCACAGGCATAGATAAGAATGTTTACAGCAGCGTTATTCACCATAGCCATAAACTGGAAACAACCCAATGATTATCAGTGGAAGGGATTAAAAATTGTATATGCACATTATGGGATGCTACACAGCAATGAAAATGAATGAACCACATACACCACAGGGTGAATTCATTACACATGAATTTTACAATGTTGAACAAAACAAAAATCAGGCACAATCAAGTCCATGAGATGTGGTTCCATTTATATCATGTTCCAAAGCCAGGCAATACTAATTGTCAAGAACAGAAGACAGAAAACTGCCTGCCTTTGGCGGGGGGAGGGGTGACAGCAGTGGGGGACATCAGGCAAGGGTTGTGAAAGCTGGTACGCTCTATTTCTTGATCTAGATCAGGGGGCGGCTCACGAGCCACATGGGGCTCTTTGAGTACGTACATGTGGCTCTGAAGTAAAATTGAAAATGAAACTAAAACTATCATAGTTCCATTTATAAAATTTTCAAAGGATATTATTCACATAATGGTGATTTCATTTGTTTTATGGGTCTTGCAAAACTTTGAGGGACAGGATTGGTTCTTCTGTCTCAAAAGTTTGCCAACCCCTGATCTAGAAAATCAGCTGCATGCAAAACTCATAAGTTGCATGTGAAAAAAATCATCAGGTGGTACACTTAGGATTTGTGCATGCTTCTGCATGTGTGTTTTGATTAGATAAAGTTTATTAAACAATCGGAAAAAAGGAACCTATTTGACCTCCACTCCAGGATGCCCTCACCTTAAACCTGACCCCTGAGGCCCGGTTTGCTCCCCCCTCTCTGAGCAACTGGGGATGGTCTCCACACCAGATCCAGTGTATGCAGAGTCCTTGGCATTTGTCAGATATGCAAGGTCTTTGGAGGGGAACGAGGCATTGGAGGCTTTGATTCCAGGCTAGCCCGGGGAGCCCGCAAAAGTCCTAGAAAGTCTGGCATGCCACCCTAAATCAGAGTGAATTATAAAGGAGCATTCCAGCCCAGGCCTGTATGAGCTCAAGGTATGTGCAAGCCGTTGGTAAGAGGAACAATAAGAATTGGTGAGAGATGCAGCCCGCAGCCGGCTCTCCTCCCAAAGCCGCCATCCTCAAACAAGCCTCTGCCTTGTCACAATTGTCTGAAAAGGCTTTCATAAAAATCTACTCAAATCAACTTGGTAGGAACTCCTTTTGTAAAAGGAATACTCACCCTTTAGGTATATTTTGTGTTGGTGAGGTTTCAATTTTCAGATGCTAGGTCTCTCAATGCAGGGTACACCTTTCTTTTTCTTTATCATCAACTCCAATTTTCCATGAAGAGAAAGAAGGGAGAGGGGTTGGTTGATAGCGTTATCCACCACAGGAGGTCTGATTCCAGGTAAAATAGTCAGGTTTCCCCATTATTACAGCTAATTGTGCACTGGCATTGTCTGTGTGCCTTCCTATGTGTGATAAAATGTTTAAAATGTAATCAGATATTGCAAGCCCCTGACTCAGGAATGAAATGGTGACAGCAAGCACATTCTACAGTCTTACCAGATTTAGCCAACAGTTTTGATGGGCTAACAGACCCAGAGAAAACAGCCACCAACAATGTATAAACTTGTTGTGAGCACCATAATGTTTAATAAAAATGTCTAGAATGGCCTTGGCCTTTAGGAGATTTTTGCTGGCTGTGGGCTGGCTTCTCCCAGCAAATACCCTGATAGACTTGGGTAGGGAAGAGGGGAGGGGCTCAAAG
This sequence comes from Aselliscus stoliczkanus, assembly GCA_033961575.1. Taxonomy (NCBI): domain Eukaryota; kingdom Metazoa; phylum Chordata; class Mammalia; order Chiroptera; family Hipposideridae; genus Aselliscus; species Aselliscus stoliczkanus. Next base: position 62,231,550 of record CM066733.1, on the reverse strand, counting down.
GCCAAGCAACGCCCCAGGAAGCTCCTTCACAGATTCTGTGCCCAAATAAATTTGAGAAACGCTCTGTCCAAGTGAAACACCATTCTGTGGGCATGGCTATGAGGAAACAGGCTCAGCTACAGCGGGTGGCCATGCAACTGGGACCACCTCCATGGAGGGCAGGGCAACCTGGCAATATCTTTCAAAATTAAACATGGCCTTTGACCCAGCAATTCTACTCCCTGGCATTTTTCCTACAGATACACTCCCACAAGTACCAAGTGACGTGTGGACAAGGATATTCATTTGCAGCATTGTTTATAATAATAAAAGCCTGGAAACAGCCCCACTCTCTCAAAGGGGGCATGGCAAAATCATCTTGGGAGGAGTTGCTAACATTTATTGAGTGCTTACTGCACACCAAGCAGTGTCTGTCCTTAGCCCTTTACAAGTAGTATCTCATTTAATTCACACAAAAGTTCTGAGGTACATGCCACTATAAGGAAACTGAGTCACTGAGAGATTCAGTAACTGAAGCAAGGATCTAAATTCTAGCATTCCGTCTACAAAATCTATGCTCTTAACCACTCCACTGTACAATCCCTTCCAAATGAAAAAAATTTGAACCACCTGTTTGATGAAATATGCTGGAGCCATAAAAAAAAAGACAAGATCGCTCTATCTGTACTCATGTAAAATGGTAGCAGATATGTTGTTAAGTGAAAGAGGTACAGTACAGAACAGGGTGGGGGAATGTCACCATTTGTGGGGGGGAAATAAAAGTCGTATATATTTTGGACTATTTTTAGAAGGATGCACAGGAAGTTGGTAACTTGGGGGCCTCCGAGAAGAGGAACTAAATAGTAGCTGGAGGAAGAAATGGGAGAGAGACTTACATTTCTGTGTGAATTTGTTTTTCAGTCTTTATTGTATTTTGAAGTAATTTCAAACTTACAGAAAAGTTGTAAGAATAAGATAGAATTGCCTATATACCCTTCACCCAGATTCACTGATTGTTACTGTGCTTGAATTTTTTTCACCACGTCCATATATTGAGTCATCAGAAAAGTCATGACACATTTTTGCAATGAAAAACAGAAAAATATGTCATGACTTTTCCGACGACCCAATAGTACCTCTCTGAAATAAAAATTAACAAGACAAAGTTAAACAAGTATTGTCTACCTCAGAAATTGGGGAGTATAAAATGTTAGGTGTGTAAATCTCTTGAAGGGAGCTGACTGCCTAGCTTTTTCAGGAAGCTGATCTTAGGCTTCCTCACCCAGCAGGGTATGCCTGAGCCTAGGGTTTTGGAGAAGGGGGCTAAGGAAACTTCCAGAACCATAGAGCTGAGGCCAGAAGCAGCCATGCTTCACTCAGGGGATGGGGCAGGACAGGGGTAGGGCTGCTGCCTCCCAAAGGTTCTGTCCAGAGGATGAGGACAACAGCATGTGGGGACGAAACAGAGGTGTGCCAGATGTCCAGCAAGCCCTTCCAGTCCTGTCTAGTCCCTTTTATTATCTGTTCAAACCCTGATGTCACTGGGCTCCATGCTTGACATGGGCCGAGGTCCCTCACCCTGTGAACCAGAGCCAGACACCAGGGAGTTGGGGAGGGGATGTCAGGTCTAAACACATGGAGGGGTGGGCTGGGTTCCCTGCCACCTTAAAGGCATTGCCTTCCCTGAGCACTTGCTACTTAATCCCAGAGTCCCTCACTTGTCCCCTGCCCAACCATTGGGACTCTGTTGCCCTATAATATTATACCTGCCCTAATTTTTTCTAGTGCTTTGCAAGGGTCATCAGTCTGTTCCATGTGTCATTCTTTCTTGCCCTCACCTTCACCTGGGATTTTTGTGAGGGCAAAGCTCTGTCTACCCCTCAGACTGGGGCTCCCTGAGGGCAGGGCTGTGTCTCCCCTCAGACTGGGGCTCCCTGAGGGCAGGGCTGCAGCTCTCCTCAGACTGGGGTTCCCTGAGGGCAGGGCTGTATCTCCTCAGACTGAGGCTCCCTCAGGACAGGGCTGTGTCTTCCCCTCTCAGACTGGGGCCCCTCAAATCAGGGACCTTGGAGAGCAGTAGATTGGGCACTGTCCCTGTGCTCCCAGCATTTCTTTTTGTTCCAAGGCCGAGGCTCTGTGTAGGCCCCCATTTCACACACCGCCAAGTCTAGGTGCATGTATCCCCTGAGGCCCTTTGCCTACCTGAAAGGGAGGCTGAAGGCCTGTAGCTGACACTGGCAGGCCGGTGATGGGGCCATTGCATAACAGCAGCCTGGCTGCAGGTTTTTGATGATTCAGCAGCACTGTGGCCTGCACAGGACTTCTGTGGGGCTGTAACCAGGAAAGGGCTCCTGAGAATCGACAGGAGGCCCAAGGAGCCCAGCTCATCAGGGAACCCTACACTGTAGCCCTGACACACTGGGAAGGGGACACACTTCCTGAGCCCCTCCTGGCTGCCCTAGGCCTGGTCTCTTGAAGCACCTGGGCCTGAGTACAGGTGCCTGGACATGGGCAGGGGTTCTAGTCTGGTATTGGACCAGGAGAGCCACCTTGCCATCAAGAACCCATTGTTGGGGCTGTAGGGTTGTGGTCCAGGAGGAGAAGAGCCTGGTGGCCAGTGAAGGGACCCCAAGGGCCAGTCTGGGCCTGGGGGGCTGGCTTGGCAGTTCTGTTTCAAACCACTAGATGTCACTTCCACTTCAAAGGAACTTACTTGTTGGCATTTTCCCCCCTTAGGTCCCCCCACCCCACCCCCACTATTCCTTCTCCAAGTCTTAAAGATACACAGGCCACAAGAGAAAACTCCACTTTCCTCTGAAGACCAAGACACTGGAAGCCTGGCCAGAAGTTGCCTCCAAGCCTGAGCTGAAGTTTCGAGGAGCTTCTTAACACCCCACCCACCCCTGCAAAAAGCCAGAAGCAACTGAACCCCATCGTCCCATCCCCCACCCATCCTACAGGTTATTATGGGATGGTATTTTTTGAAACCAAAAATGAAACACATGGCCAAACTAATGTGAATGTATTTAGCGGGGGACAATGCTTGAAACAGGGGATACCCTCAAAGATCCTACTCAGGGCCAAGAGATTCCGGGTTCACCAGGGGCTATGTGGTCTACCCCCCTCACTTCAGACTATCATCAGGAATTTCTGGTGAGGGGAAATCTGAAGTGAGATTCCTGCGACTTTGCTTTTCTCCACCCAAATTCCCAATATTCAGTCAATACCTCTTGGTTGGCTGGTGTCAATTATTTTTTTATTTTTATTTTTTTTAAAGATTTTATTGGGGAATTGGGGGAGGGGAACAGAGTTGGGGAATCGGGGAAGGGGAACAGACAAGTTGCTGTTTTTTTGTTCTTCAGTCTAGTTGCGGAGAACGTTGCTTCACTGGCCCATGTTGGTATCGTCATTGCGCTCTTCCCGGATGAGGTAGATTGGTCGCCGGCCTCTGGATGGTTGCTCACCGTGGCTTTTGGCAGCTCACACTGGCTGCCAGCCATCATGCCAGCTGCCGGCCACTCACTGTAGCCTATGGCAGCCCACTGCAGCAGGGGCTGCAGCCTACACCGTTGCTGGGGGCTCGCACAACCCAGCTCCAGGTGGAGCTGTTGTTAGCTGTAGAGGGTAGTGTCACTGGCCCTCATATGTGGGATCCGAACCGGGGCCACTGGCATCCCAAGCCAGCTCTTAACCAATGTGCCACTCGGCTGGCCCTGGTGTCAATTATTATGTCTTACAATGTTATTCTGCTTGAGTCCCCTCACTCAAGGGGACTCAACAACCTCTATGGGGCAAGTATAATTTTAACCCCATTTTACAGATGAAGAAACAGAGGTGGGGAGAAGTGAGAGAGTTCTTCCTTGAGTCTTTTAGTCAGCCTCATCTCCCTTAGCTAGACCCCACAGAGATGGAGCCTGGAGCCAGCTGGTTGATTTTATTCACAGCTCAGGCGTCTGAGTAAAGATTCCTTCTCTTTCACTCATTAATTAGTACAGACTTTTACATAGAGATTTCCAAACTTGGTTGCACATTAGAATCACCTGGGCAAGTTTTAAAACTCTTGATGCCCAGGTCACCCACATACCAATTAATTCAGAATGTGGGAGGCCTAGAGGGAGAGCTGGGCATCAGTATGTTTTTAAATCTGTCCAGATGGTTCCAATGAGCAGCCAAGTTTAGAGGCTTTAACAACCCCGCCCCCAAGCCAGCCGCGGGACCACTGAGGATTTACCTATAGGCCTGTCGGGCGAAGCGTATAGGCTGTGGTGCCATATGATATTTAGCTCCTATTTCATAATAGAATACCCAGTCAAAAAGAGCTTGCACACTAAGCAGGCGTGTATTGTTACAGGCATACCTCGGAGATCCCACGGGTTCGGTTCCAGACCACCACGATGAAGCACGTATCACAACAAAGCTAGTCGTCATCATTTTGCTAGTGGAGGGTCTGGCCTTCGATGTGTAAAAAAAAGAAAAAGCAACATCTGTGAAGCACAATAAAGCAAAGTGCAATAAAGTGAGGTATGCCTGTACTTTCCTACAGAGGCTGAAGCTCAGAGAAGAGAGGCAACTCGCCCAGTCACCAGGTTCTACGTTCGCACAACCAGCTCTAAAACCCGTCTTCAGAATCCTCAAACAAATGCTCGGACCTCTGAGGAGAATGCCTCCGAGACAAGGTCAGCATCTTCCAGAGCTGTTAGCTTAACCCAAAGAAAACAGTTCCCAGTCAGTACCTGACCCCTCGCCCTGGCCGCTGACCCACGGCCAGTCATAACCATGACTGACCCTTTATCTTGACCACAAGCTTGCTCCACCCTGGCCACAGCTTGACCCCTAACCCTGCCCACCACTGACCCCTAATTGAGACCACAAGCTGTTCCGAACACTGGCCACTGTGTCCCATACATGTTTGATGCTGGTCAGAATGTGGAGGGCTCGGGCTGCCCAATCACAAAACCAGTAAATAACTGGATTCATGATTTCTTTCAAAAGATCTCTAATGTTTCTCGATTAACTGTCAGGTCAGGTGTCAAGGCTTCCCCAAAGCTTGAAAACACTCAGCCAATCTTTCTACCTCCCCACCTTCTCTCCTCTGTGTACCCAAGGCTCACCCTTCCCCACTGTCCGATCAAACACACACTGTCACACACGCCTCCTGGCTCCTGCTGTCCCCAGGCCAGAATGCACTTCTGCTCTCCATATCCATTCTCCAGGATCCCACCCCTGGCCTTGCCTCTCCAGGAAGTCGACAGGGCCCACAGGGTCCCACGTTGTCCAGGCTGACTGACCCCCTCCAGTAAGTGTCACCAGGACCCCCAAAAGCGTAAACGACCACCCAGCCGAAGCAGCCTCAGCAGGTGAGGGAAGTCAGGACCAGCACCTCCTGGGGAGTGAAGGTCAGATAGCAGGGGACGCTCGCCTACATATGCACTTGCATTTGCACACATCCACCTAGTATGTTTATAGAGTTCTGAGCAACCGTAAACTTGGCTCGCTCCGGCTGACCCCAGGAGAGGGAAATCCATAAACACCTCCTGCTCCAGCCAGTTCCCCCAACAAGGCAACTCACCTCCCAGGACTTGGATGCCTTATCATCACAGGGAACTGGCTGTACTTACCTACTTTTACTCGGTGAGCAACACCTCCTGCCCCCCAAACAGGAGAAGAGCTCCCTCCAGGATCCTGCTTGTGGCCCTCCTGAGTCTTCACCGCAGCTGTTCCTGTCCCTGGGAGTGCCTTACCCCTCTCTTCTATCCAGCCTCACCACTCTGAAAGGTGCATATTAAGTCTTACCTTCACTAAGACACTTCCACTCATCTCTGTCACACACAGTGACTACTTCCCAGAAGGGGCTTTAGGACAAAAAAAAGCACCTTGGAAAAAGACGAAACATTTCACTATTAGAAATCCATTCCTTTGGCTTAAGCATTGCTGTCTCCTTAGGAATGGTCCCTGGGTATTTATGTGGATGTGCCCCCATCAGAGGTACATAGGTGGGTGCTACCCTGGAGCATGCATTCTGGCTCTAACTCTGTCACTACCCACATAGGGGGATCATGGCATCTCTGAATACATAGTGAGACACATAGGCCTGAAAATCTCTAGAGTCTCTCACCTCCAGTAAACAGTGGTTTCTCCTTCTAATCAAGGTTTTTTATTGGGAAATCACATACTTGACCTTGCCACTTTGAAATGTCACCATAACTTTAAAGGGGGAAAGGAATTCTCCTGAGCCAGGCCTAAAGCAGGATGAAATTAGGTTAGCTATGAGGGAGGACTTCCAGACTGCATTACAAGGCTTAGGGGATTATAAAGCAAAACCACAGAATGTCTCTTTTGGAAATCTTTAAAATGCAAGAAAGATGCTCCTCAAAGGCTTGACTTTGCTGAGTCTTGACTTTGCTGAATGTCAGGGGCCTTTTACTACTATTATTAAAAGGAGAGTGTGACCTCTCCTCGAGGAAGCGGGTAGGGGTGCAGGCGTTGATGGAGTTCCCAGTGCCAAATGATAGAGAGCTGAATGTGCCCAGGGCCTCACCCCCACCTCCTCCATTGTTCCCTGTTCCCCTTAATGAAGGCTCAAACCAGAGCAGCCAATGAGGCTTGGAAAATCCGCCTGTTGTGTGAGGAGATTTTCCATAAATCTCCCTCATTCAGGCTGAGACAGCCCCATGCCCTGTGGAGGGAGGGCTGCCGGGATCCTGGGGACCCTCATTAAGAACAGGTGCTTTCTGGTGGGCTCCCTGCTCTTCGAGGCCCCTCAGCTGCCTGGGGAGGGGGCGGGGAATCGGGGTGGGATTGGCAATAGGGGAGGAAACCCACCCAGCCTCCCTGGAACCACCTCCAAGGAAAATGACCTTGGGCCCCTTCAGGGCAAGGACATGGGCTCTGACTCACCAATGGCATAGCACTTTGGAGGGTTGTTTGGCATAAATTTGCTAGCCACCCGTTCAAGTCACCCCTTGTGAAACTTTATGGACTTCAGCTGTGGAGTATAGTATCCGCTAGCCACATGTGGACATTTAATTTTAAGTTAGTTTAAATTAGGTTTTGCAAATTCAGTTACTCAGAGGCACAGTTTAAGTGCTAGTGGCTACTGTATTCAACAGTGCAAATTTAGAACACTTCCACCATCTTATTCTATCGGACAGCTCTGTATACCAGTACTAGGCAGTGCAGCCTCCCATTGGAGAGGATGGACCTATTCAGGGCAGAAATTCCAGCCTCGATAATAGGAACAGAAGTCTGGTACTGACAATGGAGAAAGCTCCAAGAACTCAGGAATCCCATCTGAGGCTGAGACACAGTCCTCAGAGAGCTCCCAGCCCAAAGAGGGTTAAATAATTCCTTGGCCAGATCTTGTTTTCCCAGCAGGTGAGGAGGAAAGTGTCCAGCTGTCACTTAGCAGGCTCATTAGTGATGTCTTCTGGGGCCTTGCCCTCCCCAGGGGTAATTATTAACAGGCCTCAGGTAGGAGAGCATGCAGCCCAGACCCCATCCTCCCATTCAGCCACCTGGGTCAGCTAGGCATCCTGGGGGGCCCAGAGCTGAGAGTCCCACCTGGAGACAGGCCCAGGCCTGAGTAATGTCCCCCTCCCAGCCCCCCACTCTGAGCCAAGCCTTGCTTTATGTTTAATGAGGTGAACCTCCAGCGAGGGACAGGGCACTGACCAGGAAAGTTGCCCACCACCTCCTGACTAAGAACAGTGGAAACTGTTCAGCATTGGGGTCCATCCCTGCAGCCTCACACGGGAAGGTCTAGTCCCCCCAAACCTGGGCCCAGCCTGCAGCTTTGTCAGCAGGAATTTTCCACATTTGCTGAGATTTCAGTTTGCCTTCCCCATTAGCTCAACAAGCATGGATGGAAAGATGACTAAGGTAATTAGTGACTGAATGTAGCTGGGACAGAGAGGCCAGGCCAGGATGGGATGGCGGGTTTGGAGTGTGGTGGGAGAGGCTGTGAGTCAGCCAGAAAGTTTGAGCACAGATGCCTGGGCCAGGCCTGGGAACCTCAGGCCTGAGGAAAGGGGGCCCAGGATTAGAGAAAGCAAGTGACGGCTTTGGCCTTGTTACTGTGGAGACAGCTCCAAACTGAGGCTCCTTCTACCAAAGAGGGCACAAGCCCCTGGGTGTGTCAATGGGCCTTAGAAAGGAGAGGCTACTATTCTGCAACCACAAATGGCAACTTCGCCCATGTTCACAGGGGTATGAACAAGAGATTGGGGATGCCACTGACAGCCCAACCTAACCGTCTTACTGATGGGGGGACAGGCCAGTGGGAGAAGTGGGTCATCTTCCTGTGACATGTCCCTAGCACGCCCCCAGCCACCATTCACTTCAGTAGACTCCCGATTCTTTTAATCCTATAACTCCATTAATAAAAAGTCTGTGATGTGTGCCCCAACATGTGCATGTGTACTTATAATTTACATGTACTACCATACTAATAAATTATGTGCATTGTTTTTAAAATACACACACAAAAGACATTTTATTTTATTTATTTTTTTGAGGGCAGTGTCACCGGCCCTCATATGTGGGACCGAACCGGGGCCGCTGGCTTCCCAAGCCAGCACTTAACCACCACGCCACTCAGCCGGCCCTTAAAAGACATTTTAAAAAGAGGAAAGAAAAAATAAATAGAAGTAAGCTCCCGATGCCTTCCCATGTCTTGCCCACCCTGTTTTGGAGACCACTGATTTACTTAAAAACTGGGTGACACGTTTCTTACTGAGCTCATTAAATCAGCAAATCTTCTAGTGTTTGCAAATTCAACACCAGCCAGTCCTCCCAGGTTAATGTTAAGATGAGTTGTTATCTTGAAATTAGTTTCAACTTGAGCTGACCCATGTGCTGGGGTAGAGATGGTGGCAGAGGTGATGACATCAGCTGACAACAGGCTCAGAGCACTCCCCACCCCACATCATGGCTTTGCTCATGTTCCTTTCTCCACCCTGACAACTACTCATCCTTACAAACTCCTAATCGCTGCTCTTCTCCAGAATACCTTTCCTGAATCTTAGGCTGGTCAAGTGTCCCACCTCTAAGCTCCCACAGCTCGATATGGGTACCTCCATTCTGGTATTTACTCCACTGCACTGCAGTGATGGGTTTAACCCTCTGCTCCCTCACTAGGTTATGAGTGGCCACAGGGCAAAGGGTTGCTCTACTCATCTTTGTATCCCCAGATACCAGCATATGCAGACACCCATATCCTTTCAGCACTCACCATTCAGACATTTTGAACCCTGTTGGGTTCATGTGCAGAGCAGGCCAAGGGTGCCAGGGAGTTGGCACCACCCCACCCCTTCCCCAGGATCCCTCAACCAATGACAACAGGACTGGGGGAGATAATGCCCCAGCTCCCTTGCCCCGTGGGTGGTAACTTTGAGGTTACCAAAGTTACCCAACATGACCCAGCCACAGTTGCCCACAGCAGTCACCTCCTGCTTGATAGCAGATATTTTATCAGCTTCCTTCCTTTCCCTACCTCACTTTCCTACCCCATGACCGGTGTTTCACGGGATCACTTCCCAGATCAGCTCCAGTCGTTAAAATCCTTATCTCAGGGGAACCAGCCCAAGACAGTGACATATACTAGGTGCCCAACAAGTTCTAATTAATGAGGGTCTATTGAGCAGCTTCTATGCCCCAACCATGGAGGCTTCAATGAGGGGAAAACTCTCCGGGCTGGAGCAGTAGTGGTTTCCTGAGGAGATAGATTGAGTTGGCCATCAAGGATTCACAAGGTGGAACAAGCAGATACCCATGGAGATGGAATTCCCACGAGGAGGAAGGGCCGAAGCAAAGGTGGGGAGGCTAAAGAGAGGGTGACCAATGCAGAAGGCAATGGGCAAGCACTGAGTGACACATCCTGTGCCTGCTCTGAGGGGTTTTCCCTTTCCATAACTAGCTCCCAGGTTCCTATTTCCCTAAGTCCAGAGACTTAGCAGCTAGATTTAGGCCTTGGCATTTTGGGGGAGGGGCTTCTCCACAATTCCATGCACTGGCAAAGAAGTGAACTCCCTCTCTGCCCCTGCCCTTCACCCTTCAGAGCAATTCTCCCAAAGAGCTTTTCCCCAGAGTCCAAGGGATTAGGCTGACTTCTGGGAAGGCCCATGCCTCCACCTGGCCCCTCTTCCCATGTCTGGAGAAGGGAGGGAGGCAGAAGGAGGGAGCCAGCGCTTCTTGGTTCCTCTGCTGATCATTAGAGGTGCAATTAAAAGCAGGCAGGAAACAAATCTGGGCACGCTGAGAGTGGGCCCGTGAATCTCCTCCTCCACCCTGGCCCCTGGGATTCCTGCCTGAGCTGGCAGCCATGCAGGTGGTAGTGGCAGCAGCAGTGACATCCATTCTGGGTACCCACCCTCAGCCAGAAAGGGCATGTGGACTTCTTTTGAGGCAGCAGGCTAAGCCCCCCACCCCTGAGGATGGAGCTCAGAGAAGGCTGGCCTAGGAGTCCAGATACCTGGTGCCCAGCCTGGCTCTGCCATCTGCTAGTTGGTGGGCCTTGGGTGGTTTCCTTACCCTACCCGTGACTCCATTTTCCCAGTGTTATGATGAAGGAACTGGTTACTGTCCCTTTAGGTCTAGCGTTGTAAATTCTAAGCCTGAGCTGCTTTCTGCCTGAGATTCTTCAGCCCAGAGATTGTGGAGTGTTGACCCACAAATCTCAAACTAAGCTGCTCTGGGATCCCAGCTGGGGCCAAGGTGCTGTTGTAAATACTGACAATTCCGAAGGAAGGAAGGAGGCTAGCATCTGCATACTCAGGCAGGTTCCAGAGAGAGAGGATTCTATGCTGGCCATCCTCTGAGCCTTCGAGACCTCAGTAATGCCAGACCCATGTGTGTAGGGTCAGGTTGCATCTGGCCTCACCTTGAGACATTAGTCTCTGGAAAGAGTGATCCCCTGGAGCAAGGATGGGTTCACATAGAACAAATCATGAAGTTTACCTTGTTTTCTCCCCCTACAGGGTCTCTGGTCCTGCGGGATGCTGGATACTGTGATTCCAGTAGGACCAAAATGGGCCTATCACCTAGTCATCATACACTGGAGTCTCCCATCTTGTGAGTCTTCCATCCATAGAGGATCAGCTTGGGAGAACGGCATGGTCTTCAGTGGAGGACAATAAACCTCAGGGAAGCTTCCCCACTGAGGTGAGGTCCCAGGGATCTAGCCATGTCCTGGAAGAGCGCACTAAATGATATACCCAAGTCCCACCCACCCATCCACAGGCAAAGACAAGTCAAAGTGGTAAATAAAGTCAGGAGCACGGGTCCCGCCACAACATCTTGGCCCTGGGAAATCTTCACTCTCCGACAGAACACTGCATCTATTGCACCTCAGCCAAACACCTTGTAAATAAAAGTATGTCCAAATTAGAACTATGGTAAGATACAATTTTTCACCTATCAGATTGGAAAAAATCCAAAATAAATAAAAACTAAATTGATAACACATTTTGTTGGCCAGGCTGTGGGGAAATAGTCACACTCATCCATTGCTAATGGAAGTTTAATTGTTACAATCTCTGCAGTGAACAATTCCGCAATATGTAGCAAGATTACAAGTGTATATACCCTTTGGCCAACAATTCCAAGTCTGGGAATTGATGCTACAGATACACCTAGAACATTCAAAATGATGCATGTAGATTATTCACTGCAGCAATGTTTGTAAAAGCTAAAGATGGAAATGACCTAACTCAACAAAGGACTGGTTGGATAAATGACAGATTAACCATACAATGAAGTTACTGTGAAAAAGAAAAAAAACGGGTCAAGGCATTCTTTATATACTAGTATCCAAATGAAGAGGCAAGGGACAGAACCCTGTGTAGAGGGTGCCAGCTTTTATGGAGAAAAGGGGGACATAAGAAAAGAAATTTTAAAATTCATGCCTTCCCTCATGGAGACTGGGTTAAAAACTCAACAACCTTGAAGGAACTTGCCCTGCCCACTTCTCTACCTCGGAATGAGGAGCAAATGAGGTAATAGGTGAAAGTCAAGTGCTCTGGACACTGTCACAGGTCAGGAGAAGGCATAAATAGAGCCTGGTTGGAATTAATCCTGTCTCTAAGTTACCAACCTCACCTTCCAGGGCCTTCTTACTTACAAACTAAGCCCCCAGGAAAAGAGTTGAAGTACACTGTCCCTGACCTGGTTAGGGCCAATTGTCCTGGGCCAATGAGGAGAGAGCAGAGGTGGAGGTTAATATGTAAATGAGACAGTGGGCCCAGGTATGAGCAGCCCCGCCCAGGGCCCCCCCCGCCCCCCCCACCCCCCACCCCCGCTTCAAATGAACAAAACCCTGTATTCTGGTGGTCCCTGCACTGTTCACAATGCAAGTGATGATTTAATTTCAGCAGGAGCCATCACACTAAAGTGTATGCCCTCCATTTGAAATTGATTGCTTATATTGTTTTGTTTGTATTTAAACTGCAAATTGATGTTCATTTTGGAGTTGTGTAAGCTGAAAGTGAAAGGTGTTTTATATTGGATTGCAGGAAAAGTCAATGACGTGTTTTTGCAACAAAAAACATAGAAAAAATACGTCATGACTTTTCGACAGCCCAACACCTCATTGTATTTCCACCTATATCTAAGTAAATTTGATTATAGTTAACACATTGAGGATGGAGCATTTAAATGTATAGACACAAATCTGTGTCACCTGTCCAAAATGTCTTAATTGTGGGGTTCCCTGAGGATCTTTTCCCCTTGAAATGAGATCCTTGACATCATTTATGGTTGAGAAAAGTCCATTTGATTATGAGCTTCTCAAGGACCTGGGAGAAATTTTTCTTCTTCTGTTTTTTAAAAGGGGTATTCTTCTGAGAACACAATAGGTACTTGGGAAATGTTTGCTGAAATAATTATCTAATTTCAGTAGGAATCTCAGAAGGAAGTTGATGGGGTCCTGCCCTTCCCTCATTGATTGCAGCTGGCAAGGAGGGGGCTTCATCATGGGGAAACAGGTGTAGCAAGGCCAAGCGCCCACACCTGGCCTGCATCCTCCATGAATCTCTTACCTGTCGGGGCCTCCAGTTTCCTGCCTGGACATAGGGGTGGTGGTGGCAGCAGACCAGGACAGACCACTGCCAATGTCGGGCGTGGTCCCCAAGTCGATGGGAGCGCGTTCCTGAGATAGGGGTGCAATGGCTGGAATGTGAGGGGCCAAAGGCAGTGATGGACCGCGCCAGCCCAAGAGCTGAACAAATATTGACTCTGAGCAGGGCGGCCTCTTGAAAGCTCTCCACAGGATGCCTCTCGCTGTTCCCCTATCTCCAGCCACCATTATGGCTGGGTGCCTTCAGTTTGGGGGAGGGGAGGTACTACTGACTCTCCCTCTGAGCCCCAAGGCTAAAACCTAGGCCTGGGAGTGTGTAGCACCTGGAACCAGGTTACCCTTAAAATGCCCCCTGGAGGCCCTTGTCCCAGCCCATTCATTAAAAAAGAAACTCACTACAGGCCCTCCTAATTCTTGATAATAAAAATAATGATAAGTAACACTGATTGAGAGGTTTCTGTGTGCCAGGCACTGTATGTACTAAACACTTTACATGTATTAACTCATTGGATTCTCACAATAACCTTAGGAGATAGGTGTTATTATTATTATTATTATTTTAAGATTTTATTGGGGAATTAGGGAAGGGGAACAGCATTGGGGAATCCAGGAAGAGGAACAGACAAGTTGCTGTCCTTTTGTTCTTCAGTCTAGTTGTGGAGGACATTGCTTCACTGGTCCATGTTGGTATTATCATTGCGCTCTTCCCAGGTGAGGCAGATCGGTCGCCTACCACTGGACGGCTGCTCATGGCGGCTCACGGCAGCTCATGCTGGCTGCCAGCTGCTCACCCTGGCTGCCTGCCGCTCACTGTAGCCTATGGCAGCCCACTGCAGCCCCACTGCGGCCTACACCGTCTTCAGCAACTCATGGCAGCCCAGCTCCAAGTCTAGCTGTTGTTCACCATCTTAGCTGTAGAGGGTGCAGTGTCACTGGCCCTCATGTGGGATCTGAACTAGGGCCCTGCTGCTCAGAGCTGGTGTCCCAAGCCAGCTCCTAACCAATGTGCCACTCGGACAGCCTGTTAGGTATTATTTTTTATCCCCATTTTATCCCCTAGAAACTGAGGTGCAGCAAGAGCGAGAAATGCCAAATAGAGAAAAGGGTCTCAAAGATATTGTGTCATTCTGTCTGTGGATTAGAAACATGGAGATGGGAGGTCCTTTGAGAAGGCTGGGTACTCACTTCCTTTTCCAGAGAGGGAAACTGAGGCCCTGAGAGGGAATGACTTACTCAAGGTCACTCCAGGCTACAGAGCAAAGATGCTGCTGACTGGTGGCCATTTCTAGTGAGCTGACCACTGAACCTTGGGTTATCTGAGGTCTTGTCTTTCAAGAATCCCAAATGCTTTGTTTTCTCTTCCTACAGGCTTAGTACACTGAGCAAACACTCCCAGCTTCTCTCCCCATTGGATATCTTTCCCCTTTCCCATCTCACTCATCCTAACCATGACAGTTTCCCAGATCGCCTCAGCAAATTGTTTTCCAGGTCCCAGTCACTGGGCCCTCTCTTCTGTGGCTCTTCTAGTGTGTTTTGGAAAAGCCTCTATGGTCTTGTTACCCTACTTGCCCAGTGAGGGCATCGGACTGGATAATCCCCAAGATTCCTCCCTCTCTACTTCTGAAGTACAAGGAATCTCAGACCCTATTTCCATACTCAGCACAGAGTGGCTGCTGTCTCCACCTGGGCCCTGCTCCAACCCTGCACACACCTGGGGTCTCCCCGTTGGTTTCACAGGTCATGAAGAGAGACAGGAAGACAGGAAGGGTGAAGGAGCTCAGAGAGGGGTATTCAAGAAGGGGTTCACTCCATTGCCAACCTCCAGTCTCCCAACCAGACTTCGTCAGTCTACCTCCATATACTGTTCTAGCTTCCAAGGCCTGGCCAGACCCCTAGGACTCCCTGTCAGCAGAAAGGGAATGTGAGCTGGGATGAAGGAGTGAGCACCTCCAGGGGAGGGGTGCCTGCAGTCCTCTGACCTCGTGGCCTGGCTTTTCCTCAAGGATGCTGAGGAGCCCTGGCTGGGGATGGGGACTGGCCCCTCCGCTCTGCCGAGGGCAGCACCTTCTGCTCAGAAGGAAACAGCCTGTGTGTGTCCTGGCCCGCCCCGCCCGGGATCACCCTTGCCTTCCCAGGTCAGTGACCCCTGGAACTCTGAGAACACTCAGGACCTCCCACCCTTCTGCCTGTCTCCAGGTCAGACTTTCTGAAATGTAATTCCCAAGCAGGGAAAAGCCTCCAGGGCCCTCCTCTCAGCTCTCATTGACCACATGCTGCTTGGGCCAAGGGCAGGGCAGCTCCCAGACCAGCACATTGGCCCACCCTCACTCCAGCCTAGTCCAGGCCTCAGTTGAGTGAGGGCTATGGGGGGGTGGGGAGGGTTGGGGGGTAAGGGTGGTTCTCAAGGAGGCAGCCAGCTCCCCTTTGCCCTCAGGACATGCATTCCTGGCTCTGGGAGAGACTAGAGGCAAGGAAGGACACACAGACACCTTCCAGGGACCAGGGACAAGTACTAAGGGGAAGTGAATTAAGTGTTGACCTACTAAACAGGCTGGGAACCCAGGAATGGGAAGGGAAAGCCAGGCCCAAGACAGAAGTGGGTTTTTCAGAACACAGAGGAATCCCTCCATATCTTTCAACCTGGTCTGAGGAGCTGGGCTTGGGAACTCCCTGGGGGTGGGGCTGTGTCTCCCCCGACAAACTGGGCGTTGTCTGAAGGGTAAAAGTAGGTTGTTTTCCTCATCAGACTGGAAGTTTCTAGAACAGGGTTTAGGGGCCAAAGGATAGAAGTTAAGGAAAACTACTTCCAAGCCATGACTAGAAAAATCTCACTCTATTGTCTTTTAATCATTTAAATTGATTATTTTTACAGAAAATAAAGCCCACACATCTTTTGGATATCAAAAAAGTTTCAGTTTCGTCATCAAGCTCATCTAGTCTGAGAAATACTTCATCTCTCGGAGGAAAAGTGAACAGTTAAAATTTCATCTCACTTATTTTAAAAATAAGACAGCATATCCAGATGGTTCTAATATAGAGGTAATACACAAGGAATGCCCCTTCAGAATTTTCACCCCCAATCCTTCCCCACCTGCTATATGTAATCACTTCCCCTTGCTTCTATGTATCCTTCCCATGTTTGTTTATGCAAATACAAGTAAACATTCTTGCTTTCCTTTCTCCAAAGGGAAATTCCTGGTAGCTAGAACTAGTCCGCTCAAAAGCCCAGGATCATATCCCAGTTGTGACACTGACCTCTTTGACTTTCACAACCCTCTCTTGGTGGTGGCGGGGTGGGGCATGAGAACCTAAGGCGCAGCTTGCTGTGAGGAAGGAGGCAGCCTGTCATGGCCCAGCACATGCTCCATAAGTGCTTATTGGTTTGGGGTTCTTTGAAATAAGAAATAATGTGACCTCAGTCTGTTCCCTATGCCCTTCCATGGGGCAAGTGGTTTTGGAGACAAGAGCTCTTACGGTGAAGTGGGTGGGTTGTGAGGAGGAGTCTGAGAAGTGGGGTGAGGCCCATGCAAATGTAGAGGCAAGTGGCACTTCTGAGGTCTGCAGGCTCTGAGACTCTCCCATCAAGGCCTCCTGGTCCTGGGAAGAGAAGTCAAGCCCAGGTTTCCCTGGCAGTTCGGGCCCCAGCAGCCTCAGAGGCCAGGTCAAAAGCCCTATCTAAGGTACACAGCATTATCTCCATTCCTCCCCACCGGGAGAGCCCAGGCCTCCCAGAGGGCCCGGCTCCCACTGCTTCGTTAATGTTTACCGTAGCTGGAAAACAGTGGGCACACACTGCTTGGGCCACCTTCCTACCCAGAAGTGCACCCGGGACACGCAAACACCACACTCAACAGGTCATCTCTGAGGGTCCCCTGTGAGCCCCTTCCACAACCAGGCAGGAACCAGGCAGCACAGACTGCTGGTGTCAAGTCCCTGCACACCCACTGGCAGCTCGGGTTCCTTCAAGCCCAGGGAGAAACAGTGAGACAGACAACCGAGACCTCACGGTCCAGCACAGACGTGGCTGGTCCAAACCAAGATGTGCTGTACGTGTAGAATACACAATGGATTGTGAAGACTTAGCATGAAAAAAAAAATGTAAATTATCTCAGTAAGTTTTCAGATATCGATGACCTGTTGAAATGATCATATTTAGGATATATGAGGTTAAATAAAGAGATATATAAAATATATTATTAAAATTCATTTCACCTGTTCATTTTACTTTTTAGTGTGGCTAGTGAAAAACATGAAAATACAGTTCTATTGGACAGCGCCAACCGAGAGGACTATAGGAAATATGTCTTAGAGTCTGTGCCTTTTCTCCTGCTGGACCCCGGATATGGTTGCACCAACTCCTCCAGCCTCTGGAACCTGTCCCACCTCCTGCCATCAGACTGCGGGCGCTCCAAGGGCAGGAGCCAGGTCTCTGCCCTCTCCTAGTTTCCCAGACATTTGGGAGGGGACAGAGTGGCAATGCCATCCATGCCCTGCGCCAAGCCAGCTGCAGCATGACCCAGGGAAGGCCAAGCCCTAGAGCTGTGACCAACATAAACCTCCTCTGCTCTAATTGAGGATCAGATTAGAAGTTGCTCATTTCATTCAGGTGGTGAGGCATCATTTTCCCAAAATTGAGATTCAGGCATTCCACAAGTTGTGAAACACACCGACATCAGAAATGGCTTGGAGTGCTCACAAATGACAAAAGTTCAGGCAGAATTTACAAATAAAGGTAGGAAACGTCATAACACAAGGTCTGTCAGCTTTCCCTCACTCTGCCACGTTTTTAGACACAAACCCTTCCTAGGAGAGCTTTTCTTGAAATGGAAGACCTCCCCACCTCCAAGTTCACTCTTCCAAGCTCTGTATTCTAGTTCTTCACCCATTTCTCATGAAGCCTCATTGCCAAGTCCTTAGCCTCTGTGTAGACTCAGTGTGTCTACCTTCCACCTCACCTCCCCCAGCTGAACCCACTTCCCCTCAGGTGCCTTGTGCTGCTGAGCCCAGCAGGTCAGTCACCTCCCTTGTTCTGGATAAGATATGCCCATTAACCCAGCCTGTAATTGCCTTGTTCTTCAAATCATTACGCGTCACTGCTGACACACCAGGAGTTGTCAACAAGCCTCCAAGTCTTTTGTACTAAGTCCCTCTGCCCCTCCCACTTAGACAGTTGGCATTTGGGACCCCAGTGTCAGGCCTGGCAAATGCCATCTTATATTACTGTATCTCTCCCGGCCACCTGTCATGGCCCTCCTGGGTGCTGATTCTCTCACTGGTGGTTCCCTTTTCCTCCCAGTGGGATCATGTCTAGGCCCTCTTCCAAATCAAAGCTAGTGATGGGATGGATTTCATCCCCACCATGGCCTCATAGTACTCTGGTCACTCCTCAGCCCTCATTCCAGTTGGTCTCTTAGCACTATCTGTTCCAGTTGGCCACCCCTCTTGCTGAAACCTTTTTTGCACTTGATTTGCAAGCCATCACACTCTCCTGGCTTTCCTCCTGTTTTCCTGACCAACCTTTCTCAGCCTCCTTCACTGGTTCATTCTTAGCTCCCCAACTCTGTAACATTAGAATTCCTCACAGCTAATATTTGCACCCCTTCTCTTCTTTATCTTCACTCACTCCCTTGGTGACATCCAGACTAGAGGCTTTAACTATTTGTAAATCTATGACTCCCAAATTTAAATCTCCAACCCAGATCTCTCCTCTAAATCCCAGGATTGCTTGTCCAATTGTACGCTCACATCTCCACCTGGATGTCTAATGGGCATCTCAACCTTAGCATTCCAAACCTGACCTCCTGGCCTCCCCACTCCCAGCTAACATGTCCATTCACAGGCCACACCATCTCAGGGTCTGCAGTCACGTCAATTCCATCCTTCCAGCTGCTCAGATCAAACATCTTGCGCTCATACTTAACTCCTCCCTTCCTCTCATATCTCATGTCCAATTTGTCAGCAAATCCTATTGGCTCTGTCTTCAAAACACATCAGAATCCAACTGTTTCTCTGTCACTTCCAATCTGGTTCAAGCCACTATCATGTCTCGCTTGGATTTTTGCAAGAGCCTCATGACTTTTGTCCTTGCTCCTGGGATTACTACAATTTCAGTTCCCTGCCCTTGCGTGCCCTGCCCCCCCCATACCCCTCCCCCCCACCAGTCTATTCTCAACACAGCAGCCAGAACCATGCTATTAAAACCTAATTCAGATCCTAACCCTCCTCCAGGACCCTACAATGGCTCCAGCCTCGTTCTGAGTTAAGTGTGAAGGCCTCACTGGGGCCCCCAGGCCCTGCGTGATCCATTTCCATTTCACTCTCTGCCCTATCTCCTCCACCCTCCCCTTCGCTCACTCTCTCTGCTCCGGCCACCCACCTCCTTGCCACCCCTCCAACACCCGGAGTATACCACAGCCTTTGCAACTGCCATCCCTCTCCAGAGGGCCTCGTAACTCCTCCTTCCCTCCTTCAGGTCTTTGCTCAAATGTCACCTCCTCAGTGAGGCCTTCCCCATTAGGAATCACAACCCCGGTCTCTGACACTTGACATCAACACTTCCCTCTTAATTTTTCTTTATAGCATTTTTTTTCCTTCTAACATGCTATATATCTTTCTTACTTATTTTGCTATTGTCCCTCTTCTACTACTAGAATACATGCTCTGAAAGGACAACAACTTTTGTTTCATTCACAGCTGTGTCCCTAACTCCTAAAACACCACCCAGCATATAGTAGATGGAACATCAATACTTGTTGAATGAACAAGACAGGACTAACGACAGAGCCCTGTCCCTCATAACATTTTTAGTAACTATTCTCTTCCAGACCGCTGTGTATTCATTAAACACTACTCTTGGGGTATAGCCTTCTAATGTCCTACATAATTAACTTATTTATTCTGGTTTCATTTATTGTCCACCTCCTTCTGTAGAACATAAGCCCCGTGAAGGAATTTTTTTTATTGTTGTTCTATTTTGTTCACTGATGGATCCCAGTGTCTAGAGAAATGCAAATAGTAGGCACTCCATGAATGTGTGCTGCATGAATGGATGGCCATTTATCTAGCAACTGAGGCATAAAAACCACTTCAGGATCCCAGCTATATGTATCCATTTTGACCATGGAAGAACCTGAGAAACTTAATCAAGAACTTTGTTGAGTTCCCACAGTTTCCGCATCTTTCAGTCTTTACTCCTCTTCAGAGTCAGAAAATCCATTAGTCAGAAATCTTAATAAGAAAAATGCATATTAAAACTAGGGTTTTCTTCTCTCTGATCATCCAGCACCAGGAAGACCTGAAAGTTAGAAAACTTGCTGTTAGCCAAAATATAGAGAAGCAGACACTCAAGATGGGGACAAAAATTGACACAAATTCTAAGGGATGTGACAGTATCTATCAAAATCAAACATGTATACATTCTTTGGCTCAACAAATCTATCTCTTTGTATCTAGTCTACAGAAATACATACATATCACATATATCAAACATGCAGAAAGAGACGTATATACAAGGTCATTCATTGTGGAAATGTTGCTAAGAGAGAAAGGCTGGCAATGGTGGAGGGCAGGTTGAATAAATGACAAAGCATCCATCCCACAGTGCTCCACTGATGTTAAAAGAATGAGGCAGCTCCATGTACCCTGTTGTGTAAAAATCTTTAAGATATGGTTAGAGGAAAAGAAAGTTAGTTAAAAAATGGCAAGTGAAATATGCTACAATTTGTCCTTTTAAAGGATAGATAGATAGATAGATAGATAGATAGATAGATAGATAGATAATAGATAATATGGCTAAGCAATGGTAACTAGAGGGAAACTGGAGGCTAGGGGTCAAGGGTAAGACTTTTCACTGTACTTTTGGGATTTTATTCCATGGGTGTTTCTTATCTATTTCTCAATGCTCTTGTTTTTAATTGGCTGACACACTAGGCATAATGGGCCCATACTGGCACCTGGTGACCGCCCCCGCCTTCTTCTAAGAGCTCACAAACTATTCCTTTTACAACCTACAAGGATCCTGGCCAGGACCACCCTCAGCTGTGTAGCTGCAGATTCCAACCTCCTATTCTTTTTAAACTCAGAACCACATTTTCCCTTTACCAGGCCCCTGTGCTCCAAACTTCCTCAGAGGGAACAAAGTAGACCCAGCAGTCTTGTTCACAAACTTCCTTTGTACCTGAAATGTTGCTTTATGGGGAGAGGCCCCCTGCAGACCCCAGGAGGAGCTGCTACTCATTCCACCTACAGGGCCCCCACCGCCCTCTGTGGCCCTGCTCTGGGTCCGAAGGCCAGTCTCCAGGTCTTAGACAGAGGGGCGGCAATACAACCCCCAGGTCACCACCCTTTCCCCATCAGGGTTATGCCCTCAGGCCCAGCACAACTTCTTCCCCCTCCATTTCTATGGGCTCTGATCCTGGCTAAACAGGATTGGGTTGCCTCGGGGAGGCCAAGTGGCTCAGTTGGTTAGAGTGTGTGCTCTTAACAAGGTTGCCGGTTTGATTCCCACATGGGATGGTGGTCTGTGCCCCCCACAACTAGATTGCAAACCGTGACTGAACTTGGAGCTGAGCTGCACCCTCCACAACTAGATTGAAGGACAACGACTTGACTTGGAGCTGATGGGTCCTGGAAAAAACACACTGTTACCCAATAAAAATTTAAAAAAGAAATGAATTAAAAAAAGATTGGGTTGCCTCAACTATCTTTCGCAATGTTCTGCCTAATTTTGTCTTCCAGACACCATCTTTACAGGCCATAGCGCTGTCTTGTATTTGCCCTTCTATCCTCTGTTCAAGGCTTCTTTTTTTTTTTTTTTTTAATTTTATTGGGGAATTGGGGAAGGGGAACAGCCAAGTTGTTGTCTTTCAATCTTAGTTGTGGCGGGCACAGCTAGCTCAGCTCCAAGTCTAGTCGCCATCTGGCTGCCTATTGGCAGCTCACGCATCTCAGCTCAGTTCAATCTTAGTTGCAGGTGGATAGCCCACCATCCCATGCGGGAGTCAAACCAGCAACCTTGTTGTTAGGATCATGTGCTCTCACCAGCTGAGCCATCCTGTTGGTAGCACAGTGGCGGCTCAGCTGGGGCACAGCATCACTGGCCCATGTAGAAATCGAACTAGCGACCCTGTTGCTCAGAATTTGCGTTCTTAACCAACTGAGCCACTTGGCCAACCCCTGTTCAAGCCTTCTTAAAACATCGATCTGGCAAAGAGCTCCCATGCCACCCACTCATCTCCTTGCCACCTCCCCTCTTTCTTCATCACAGGACCCAGACTACCCTGTATGTTATTGCACAGTCTGATGTACATTTTGGGAGCTTCCCAGCCCTCTTAAGACATCTTTCCCTCCAGAGATTTGTGCCATGGAATCCTGCCTATCTTGTCATTGAAATATTGGCTCTCAGCAGCTCTCAGCTGGATGGTTGAAAGAACTACCCTTGCTTCAGTCTGAGCCTCTTCTGACCCCTCCCATCCATTCTCTGCACCAGAAATGAGTGATTTTTCTAAAATGCACAGCTAACCCTGCCCCTCTACTGCTGAAAGCCGTTCAGGACCCTATAGGATACAATCCAAGGTTGCAGCATGACTTGCAAAGCCCACCATGGTCTCGTTTCTTGTCACCTCTCCACCTGCACTGCCCACCTCTCACTCTCTAACTTCACCCTTTAACTAAACATCTAATTATGCACACTTCCCTAGACACACTATATGTGTGTCTATGCTCCTGCTCCTGCTGTTCCTTCTACCTGGCATGACCTTCTAACTGCTCTCAATAGGGGTGCTCAAGACCTCACTCACGGGGTCACCTTTTGTAGGAAACCTTCTTTGAGACCCTCCTCCTCTCCCCCCGCCAGTAGAGCTAACTCTGCTCCTCTGGTTTCTCTTTGCACCCTGGGCCTAATCTTAGCTCTTACCACACATGACATTTTACCTAATAGCCATTCCTCCCCACTCCTTCCTCATTGCCACCAGAACCCCTATCTTTTCAGGTGGCAATGTATCTAGACTCAGGGGATGAATCAAGGTTCACCTAAGGTATCATGAGCATCCTGCTCCCAGCTGCCTGATCCTCACTTTCCCGTCTCCCTTGCAGCATTCCCACTCAGTTCTGGCCAATAAGACATGAGAGGTCATTTTCTGAAGAGGCTGCTGGGAAGCAGAAGCTAAAAATACAGGGCCTGCTGAGTCACGCATTGGTTGAGAGCTGGTTTGGGGATGCCAGCAACCCCGGTTTGGATCCCACATGTGAGGGCCAGTGACACTGCCCTCTACAGCTAGCAACAGCTCCACCTGGAGCTGGGCTGTGTGAGCCCCGGCGACGGTGTAGGCTGCAGCCCCTGCTGCAGTGGGCTGCCATAGGCTACAGTGAGTGGCCGGCAGCCAGCATGAGCAGCTGGCAGCCAGCATGAGCTGCCAATAACTGCGGTGAGCGACATCCAGAGGCCGGCAACCGATCTGCCTCATCCGGGAAGAGTGCAATGACGATACCAACATGGGCCAGTGAAGCAACGTCCTCCGCAACTAGACTGAAGAACAACAAAAAAAGACAGCAACTTGTCTGTTCCCCTTCCCCGATTCCCCAACGCTGTTCCCCTCCCCCAATTCCCCAATAAAATCTTAAAATAAAATAAAATACAGCCCCATTTTCTCCTTGGCCTTTTTCTTTTCTGCCTTGAATATAATTATAGGAAGTATCATAGCTGCCAACTTGCAACCATGAGGCAACAAGCATGTTGGCACGTTAACATATTGAGGATGGCAGAGCAGAAAGATAGAAAAAGCCTGCATTTTCAGTAACACCGCTGAGTCCTTTCACCAATCTGGAGCCACCTGACTTCAGCCTTCCTGCTATGTGAGACTGATAAACATCTTTATTGTTCAAGTCACTGTCCATTGGGTATTCTGTTAACTGGAGACCAAATACATTCCAAACTAACAGATGCATTATACAAAAATGCTCTTATGGGGGTTTGTCTCCACGACTAGATGACATGCTCCTTGAGGGCAGGAACGGTGTCTTAT
Organism: Aselliscus stoliczkanus; assembly: GCA_033961575.1. Lineage (NCBI taxonomy): Eukaryota > Metazoa > Chordata > Mammalia > Chiroptera > Hipposideridae > Aselliscus > Aselliscus stoliczkanus. The sequence continues at coordinate 62,207,481 of CM066733.1, read as the reverse complement.
TCCTCTTGGTGTTCACAAGGCCTAGCACTATGATTCAATAGATGATGGTTAACCAAGCTGAACTGACTTCCCTCCCGCTACTACCATGAATAAAGGGACAGGTTCACTTTTATCCCTGGTTACCCCCATCACTACCACTCTGCCAACCAATACACCTTCCTCCGTTCACTTCCCGCAACCCTCTGAGAAACGAAATGGTCCCCAACACCAGAAAAGAACTAATCAAATGCCTGGCAAGTCCCCACAGATGATGTTCCCCACCCGCTGTGTCCCGCCCTGGACCAGGTGGGCACTGTGCATCAAGAAAGCACCATCTCTCTTGGGAAGCCAGCGGCCCCAGTTCAGGTCCCACATATGAGGGCCAGTGACACTGCCCTCAAAAAAAAAAAAAAAAAAAAAGAAAAGAAAGCACCATCTCTGTGCTTCTGTGGCCCCAGTGACTGGATGGCAGGACACACAAACACCCTACTGGCTCCAGCCAGGTCACTCCTTCCCAAAATCCAGATCTAGATTCCTGCTGCTTCAGAGAATTTCACCTTTACTCTCTTTGGAAATAGAAGTTACCTGAAGGCAGAAACTTGGCCTTCAGGATGGACCAGGGCCTAGCCAAGTGCAGACATCTAAGTAACAAAGAGGGCACTGCGTCAGCCACTCTCAACCATGCTACCTTTCACAGTCCAACTCATTATTAAGAGACCAATTATTTAAGGCACAAAGCATACCTTTTAAACCTATCCAATGCTGAGCACTTAAACCACAGACAGCATTTCATATTGATTACCAAGGGCTCCAAATATGTGTACTAAATACTGAACATGGAATTTGTCTCCTGGTAAAACTTAACAGAGTTGTATCACCCAGACACAGCTCTCTACCTTGCCCACATTCTCATCTGGTGACCGACCTCACCTACAGCCTCATCCAATAACCCTCACCGTACCCCCTCTTTCCCCCGTGAAGCCTGCAGAACAGTGCCCACCTTATGGAGGGCTCAAGCCAGACCCCGGGGGGCCTCTTTAACATGCCTGCCGGTTTCTGCTCCCACCAGCCAAACCACATGTGTCCCAAGAGCCATTGTGTTTGTCCCCAAACCTGTTTGCCCATTACACTTACTATTGTAATTATGAAATTAAATTAAATAAGACACAAAACAATGAAATATGATGGTGAAAAGAAAGGGTTTTTTGTTTTTCGTGGGTTTGTTTGTTTTCGGTTTTTTTTTCCTTAGAAATCCAAGTTGAATGCTTTGGGAGAGTTTGGTAATAGCAAACTGCTGGGGGAAAAAATGCCATCGAGTTAGATATGAAAGCGACAGACTGTAAAGGATAGTGCTGGCAGACTGGGTTGAATCTGGGGCAGATTTAAAAATCTGGAAGAATCCTGTCCTCGGTTGGTTCTTAAGAGATATGAAGTCCTTGCTCTACTCCAAGTAAACAAAAATTGGAACCCAAATAAGATAGTGTCACGGAGTGGTTTATTCAAGAAAGACCCTTCAGGGCTCAGGTGGGCCTGTGCTCAGGAGAAAGCCTCAGCCACACAACAAAAGGCTGGCAAATGTTAGCACACCCAGAAGTCTCCAGTTAAAATGAAATATTTACACTGTATAGGCCTCCTGATTTTATGATCCCCATCCTAACCAGCCAACTACAAGCCTTGATGGCATGAGGTAGGAGGGTTTCACTGCACCAAATGTAACCCTCCAGCAGAGCTCTTATCATTCTGAGCCTCTGTTTCCTCATGGAGTATCATCCGACCTGCCTCAGGAGGTTGTGAAGATTAATTGGGAGAGTGAAGTCGTGAGCAACGGCTCCAGCACACAGCAAGCACTCAATCCACCAGCCAACCAAGTAAGCCAGCCCGAAATTTTGGGCGCACTCTCAGCACCTCCGTCTCCCTCACCTCCCAACTCCATATACCCAGCTTCTGAGTGCCACCCTGCCAAATCAACTTCTGAAAAACCTCCTGATTCTGTCCTAGGGGTCCCATCCCACCAGCAACCAGCCTGGCCAGAACCACCACCATCCCTGCCCTGGAGGATAGCACCAGGTCCCTACCTAGTCCTGCTGCTTTCACTCTACCTCTACTGCAGAGCCTAGCCTCATTCCAGCAACATGAGGGTGTTTTAAAAACACAAATCCTATCATGTCATTTCTTTGCTTGAAACTCTTCAATAACTTCCCAAACTCCTTCAAATGGCCAAGGAAGCGCTACACCACCCACCACCCATTCCACCTCCCAACACACAGAGAGCACTCCAACTGCACTAGTCTCCTGTCAGTTTCTCCGAATGCACTCTGCCTCCCCCTGCCACAGGACATTTGTACATCCTATGTCTGCCACCTACAATAGTCCTTACCCCTTCTTGACCTGGTTAATACCTCCTCATCCTTCAGGCCTCTACTTAAATGCCATCTTCTCAGAAATGCTTTCCCTTTCACTTCTACAAAAAAATATTGGGTTGTCGGAAAAGTCATGACGTAATTTTTCTATGTTTTTTTTTGTTGCAAAAATGCGTAATGACTTTTCTGACAACCCAATATTTATTTGGCACCTTCTACATGCCAGGCACTGTTCTAGGCTCTGGGAATACAACAATGAGCAAAACAGGCAAAGTTTATATGCCCTCAGAAAGATTCTATCCTAGTGGGAAAGAAAGATAATAAACGATTAAATAAATAGTATATTCCAATGGTGGTAATAAAAGCATGTGATCAAAACATTATTTATTATTAGAAAAAAATAAATATTAGAATATATGATTTACATTTTTAATTGTTTAAGAAAATTATGTTTCAACAATATATCAAAGGCATTTATTTTGATATATGTCAAATACATGATATTAAAATAGTATATACATGTATATGTGTATAGTCATTTAACAATGTTGTTTTCATTCGTGTAATTTTGAAAGTGTGACTTTGGCATGTCCCCCAATCATAAAATAGAATGGCGCTGCTCATGGATATACACACATGAATACACATAACCTTAAAACCAACGTTCAGAGCCCATCATTGGTCATAGGCTCACCCATGTATACATATATACAAGGGTACATCAGACTTGAAGCATGTCTCTCTCTCTCTCTCTCTCTCTCTCTCTCACACACACACACACACACACACACACACACACTCTCACACACACACACAGTCATAAACACACAGAGACCAGGGGCCAGAGTGTGAGTACCCCCACCCCAAGGGCTGGCCCTGCCTGCTTTAGGTATGGCAAGTCTATGGCTGCCTAGGGTGGCAAGTCTCTCTCCTCCATCATCATTCAGATGATAATCAGCAGCTGAGGTGGCAACAGGAAGCCCTAAATTCCCTCCCACTCCCAATTACTCAGCAACCTAACCCCTGGCAGAGGCTGAGGTTAAATTAAAATAAAAAGAGATCAAGGTACCTTGTAATTTTGTGGTCACTCTCTACTCTGACCTCTACTCAGCCCCCTAACCCCGCATTACCCTCAATGCCCTCCCCATCACCAGCATAGACCCCCACTCACTGTATACACGCACACACACCACACACGAGAGCACACCCTCAACCCTCACTCCACATAGTCCCCATCCTCACATCCCTACACAAACACTCAGACACCATACACCTACACAAGCCCATCACACACTCATGGAGATGCAGGACAGCTACTGGGCTTCTCAGAAGATGGAAACATCTGGGGTTTGACCTGGACTCCCCACCCCTCACATTTACACATATCCAGTGCCCATGCCCTGCCCTCTCTCCTCACCACTGCCCAAAAGGTAATGTGACTCACTGCACTTACACCCAGAGCCAGCCATGCAGGGCAAAGTGGTACACCCGCCCGCGGCCCCAAGCCAGACTCCAAGCCTCTCCATCATCCACTGGCACCTGACCCACCTACCACACTGCCATGAGCATCCAAGGAAAGTCCAAAGTCTTCAGGGACAAGGTCCTCCTGAGTGGGGCAGGGCAAGTCACAGGATCTGAAGTGATGTCAGGGAACTCGGGACATCAAGAATCCAGGGAGGGTTGACCCTTGGGCAGAGGGCACAGCTGACTGCTTGGGTTCATGTCAGCCTTCTACTCCTGGGACACAGCTGGCTGTGGCAGTAGTGCCCAGTGAATGGAGGGCAGTGGGGCAGCCCACAGAGGAGACGGCCCATTGCCACGGGGCCCGAGAAGGATCAGGGACGTTTCTCCACCTCAGTCCAGGGCTTGGCTCCTGGGTGCCTCTGGGAGTAGCAACGATGCCAAGGAGATCATCAAAAAAGTCATATAAGAGAGTCTCTGGAAGGAGAAAAGGCCAGCACCCTTTCAGAATGCCTAAGGGTTTGCTCTCTGATTCTAAGAGAGAACCAGGCAGCTGGCAAGCTATAAGGAAAACAGGCACAGAAAGGCCCAAGTCATTCCGTGGCAGTAGAACAGTCCTGAGATTCTGTGATTCTGTGACCTGGGGCAGTGGGATACAGAGGAGAAAGAAAATGGAGAATGGCAGCTCTTGCCCAGCCCCCACCCTCCTGACCTGCCACCCCAGCCCATCAGCCCCTGTCCCCGCCCAGCCCCAGGATTCCTTTATGAAGGGCTGAGAACCAATAGTTTACCTTCCTAGAAGCCCTTTGCTGGGTAGAGGAAGATAAAGACCCAACTGTGCAGCAGGAAAACAAGACCAAAAGTGTCAGGGAGTTGCAGCAGGAGAAACGAAGGGCAGAGTAAGGAAGGTCTGTTTGACAAAAGACAATTTAACTCCGTTAACAAATACCAACTGAGTTCCAGCTCTGCGTTGGCACTGTGCTAGGCCCTGGGCCCACAAAGATGTAGGAAATATGTTGTGTTCTCTGCCCCCAGAGAGCTGAGACTATAATGAAGTAGCAACAGCCAGCATGTAATTACATCATGTAATGTTTATGATATGCTAAGCCCTGTTCTCAGTGTTTCATGAGTCATTTGATTTTCATAACCAACCTTCTAAGCTAGATACCATTATTACTCCTGTTTCAAAAATGGCAAAGAATTGAGGCATGGAAGGGTTCGGTGACTTGCCCAAGGCTGCACAGCCAATAAGAGGGGATTCAAATGGGGCACCCTGGTTCCAGAGTCCGCTCCTCGCCATCTTGCTCTACCTCTCCTGTATGGCAGCGGCAGGCTGTCTTTCCTTCATTCTCCATGATACTGGGAACTCCTCATCTCTCCCAACACCCCACCCCTAGCCTGAATCATCGGTCATCACACTTAGGTCATCTTCACCCATTCACCAAACACACACTAAGCACATGCTATATGCCAGCCCCTGTGATAGTGCTGGAAATATGGATCTCAGCCAGGCCAGGGCCTGGCCCCTAGGGAGCTCTCAGTCTGGTGGGTGAGGTTAGCCAGGTAAACGGGCCATCAATGCTTAGAGACAGATTAAGAGGCGGTGCAGGTACAGGACACTCTGGAACCTGGGTGAAGGTGCCACACTTACAGCATCAAGAACTATGTGCATTCATGAAAATTTAAAGTGCTTTGTACATCAAAAGACACTATCAACAGAGTCAAAAGGCAACCCACAAGACGAGAGAAAATATTTACTGATATGTTCTGATTAGGGATTAATATATCTGATAATATTCAGAATATACTGTAGAGAACTTCTAAAACTCAATTCAAAAATGGGCAAAGGACTTGAATAGCTATTTCTCCAAAAAAAATACACAAATGGTCAATTAGCACATGAAAAGGTGCTCAACATCACTAATCATTAGGGAAATACAAATCAAAACTATAATAAGATACCACCTCACACCCATTAGCATGGCTGCTGTTAAAAACCAAAACAAACAAACAAACAGAAAATCACAGGTGTTGACAAAGATTTTGAAGAAATTGGAACCCTGTGCACTGTTAGTAGGAATGTAAAATTCGGTATGGAGGGTCCTCAGAAAATTAAAAATGGAATTACCATCTAATCTAGGAATTCTACTTCTGGTTAGATATCCAAAAATATTAAAAGCAGGGTCTTATAAAGATCTATCTGTACACCTGTGTCCATAGTAGCATTATTCACAATAGGTAAAACATGGAAGCAACCCAAATGTCCATGGATGGATGAATGAATAAGCACACTATGGTATATAGCCATACATTGGAATATCATTCAGCCTTAAAAAGGATGGAAATTCTGCCACAAGCTAAAACATGGATGCACCTTGAGGACATTATGCGAGGTGAAATAAGCCAGTCATAAAAGGACAAATCACAGAGACGCAAAATAGAAAGGTGGTTGTCACGAGCTGGGGGGAGGGGTAGTGGAGAGTGGTTTAATGGGGCCTGAGCTTCGTTGGACAAGATGAAAAAGTTCTAGAAATGGGTGGTGATGGTAGTTGTGCAACAATAAGAATGTGCTTTATACCACTGAACTGTACACTTTAACATGGTTAAGACATGGTTAAGACAGTACATTTTATGCAATGTGTATTTTACTACAATGAACAAAAATTAAGTAAAAGAACTCGGGGCAAAGTGTAACTGCAAATCCAGCCAGGCTGAAATGAGAATGTTCCGGCAGGGACAGGACAGAGGCAACGGAGAGAGCAGCACCGTGAAGTCCTGAGTGTACGTGCAGGGGGGAAGAGCCGACCTCTGTGACCAAGCCTTGCTGTGTTCTGCAAGTGTCACTTCCTCGCTCAAGGACTCACTTTCCTCATCTGTCTAGTGGGGTTAATAAAACCTGCTCTGCCAATCCCGTAGGAAATCATGTGTACAAAGGGCTTGGGGAAGATTAAATCATGAGCATGCGGTATTTGAGACTGATGATAACAGTTAAAAGCCACAGTCGGGAATGTAGCGGAAATCGTTAGATTTAAGCCCCTGAGTAAAGAAGGGTGTTCATGAAGAGCTGTATGAATCAGAAACAAAAGAGTGAGAGCCTTCCCAGAAGTAGGGTCAGCCCTTTTCACAGAAGGCTCTCCTGTGAGGGTCACCTTGTCCATCCCTCTGTCTCCTCCAGGCCAGTCTTACTCCACGAGCCCCTCTGAGCTCCTGCCCATGTCCCCTGGGAATCCCCCAGGATACAGGGAGACCACAGACACTTGTATCCACACAGCCCAAGGCAGTGACAGCCCAATCCAGCCTGGCTGAGCTCAGGGCACTAATTCTCATGGGGTGTTGGGGAGAGGGTAGAAAAGGTGTCACAGGCTGGATGGGTAAAGCTCAACAGCTTCCTGGAGGCCTCGCTGAGAGCCAGTCTGCTGGGGAAATAGCATAGTCCCAGCCCATCACCCACAGTGGCGAAAAGCACAGAACTTTGACGCAATACGGACCAGGGGTCGAGTCCCGCTCTGCCCCTTGCTCTGTGTGTGATCTTGAGCAGTTACATAAGCTCTCCGGGCTTCCATTTCCACTCTGACAAAAATGGGAATGAAACCTGTACCCTTCTCCAGGGCTGTTATAAGGAGTACAAGTGAATCTATATACTATCCCCAGGGCCCAACAGAGGGTGGCTCTTGTTATCATTATTACTTATTACTCTTCTCCTCCAGACTAGGGAGGTAGGACAGAGATGCAGAACAAAAGGAAGGCTGGGGGTTGCTAGTTTGTGATGGGGTGACACTGAGGCGCCTTCCAAGTCTGTGGGACATGAATGCGTCTGGGGGATGGAGGGGGGACCTCAAGGGCCTCCCTAGCCAAGGCTTGACCTCCTGAGGTCCCAGGCATGCTCCTCCCTCTTGTTTGGCTAAGAGACCCCCCTGCTACACACACACATACCCCCCCCCCACACACACACACACCTACTATGGGAATCCTAGGCCTGGCATGTTTTTTCCTCTCCCAAACTGCTCTCTTGTCAGAACTGGGGGCAGCACCCTGGACTTTACCCTCCCTTTTGGGTGCACAGTTCCCTGGGCTGTTTGGCCTTAAAGACACAGGGCCCTCCTCATGGCCCAAGACCAGTCAAGAGAGGAAGCAGTCCCTGAGAGGATGGATTCAAAGGAGCCACCATCCTCCTCAGATCTCTTCGCAGTCCCGCCCCGGGACACCCCTCTGTCACCACCTCCCACCCACTCTCACACACAATGACATCTATATCTATGAGCAACCCAACAGGTAATCATTAATCCCAGAAGGAGGTGCTAGCCCTTTAAGGCTGCCCTGGGAAGAGATGACAAAATCACCCCACTGGACTTTGTGCCCTGAGGCTGCTGGGCAAAACAAGGCCGGGAGCTGTGTGGGAAGTCCAGCCCAGAGAGAGCCTCCTGCTGGCCCCTTCCCCACTCTATCCCTCTGATAGGTTTGCCCTGCCGTGAATAATGGACTCTGCTGTGCGTGCATGTCTCCAGGAGCCATACTCTCTCAGATGGGCATCCTTCTGCCTGAATTGTGAGGCTTCATTCATACCCCACCTCCTTCCAACAGGCATCTCAGCCTGGACCATCTTTTCAATGCTCATCTGTCACTGTGCAAGAAGGGGGCCCCTGAGAAGGAGCACCCCTCTGTGCCTAGCACCCAGCTCAGAGCCCAGGGTACTGACCCAGCAAAGCACCGGCCTAGTAAAGGCAAAGGGAGTTTGGGGGCAGGGGTGGTCTATGGGAGAAGCACAGGGCTGGGAGTCAGAATACTTGACTTCTGGACCCAGCTCTGCCCTCAATCACTGTGAACCCTCAGGAGTGTCTCTGCCTGTCTCTGAGCCCAGCATGTCTGCCTGTAGGTGATGGGTCCTCTCCTTGCCAGCCAGTGTCTGTGGCTCTGAGGCCCTCGGTGGCGATGATAGAGCAGGAGGTGCTGACTCAGGGGATTGCCTTCACCCTCCGGACTGTGAACCAAGACCACAGGAGGTCACAGGCATACCTTGGGCGAACAGAGATGGGCAATCCTTTCTTATATGGCTTACACCAAATGAATGGTTATGTAAGAATCTTTCAAGTGCCTTAGGTGCCATCTTCTCAAAGTACTTTTATTTTTTATTTTTTTTTGAGGGCAGTGTCACTGGCCCTCATATGTGGGACCCAAACCGGGGCCGCTGGCTTCCCAAGCCAGCGCTTAACCACCGCGCCACTCGGCCGGCCCGAGGTGCCATCTTCTCAGAGAAGCATTCGCTGACTGTCCCAACATTTGCCTCCAGCCCTCAGAACGGCGCTGGTAAATAGTTCACTTCCCTGAATGGCTGGTACCTCCTTGAGGCCAGGAACCATATGACCTCCGACTCTGAGAGCCAGAGCAAACACAGTGCCTGCCATGTTGAAGACCTAGGCAAACGTCTTTTGACTAAATGAATGAATGAATGGTAATGGTTTTTAAAATATCAGCAATGCACACAGAAGGAATCTCAAGTCTGAGTGATGATGTGCAGGTTGGGCGGGACAGATCCAAGCTCTTTCACCAAAAAGCTGGGTGACCTTGAGAAATCACCTGACCTTCCTGGGCCCCCTTTGGCCCGGATCTCACAGGCCAGTTCGGACTGCTAAGTGCGGGATGCTGTGGTGGGAGTGGTCAGAGGACCACATGGGAGAATTAAAAGACATGGTCTCTGCCTTTACCGAGCTTGCTTGTGTTGGAACGCAGCCATCTGAAATAATCCGAGAGCAACAGTAAGGAGACATCAGAAGAGGAACTGACAGACAAAGGTAGGGATGGGGCGGGGAGGAAAAGAACAGAGTAGAAGTAATCCCAGGAGACTTCCCAGAAGAGGTGAGTTCTGAACTATAGACCCAGGACATTAGTCTCATTTGTCCATTCATCCATCCATTGAAATGGACATTGTTAAATGCCAGGCCCTGAGGATACAATAGTAAATCAGCAGCCCTTCCCTTGAGGAGCTTACAGCCTCACTGGGAAGCCGGCATCTAAATTCAGGTGACCAAGTGGTCTTAAATGTGACCAAACAGATACATAGACCCTGTACCAGAAACTGGAGGCATGGGGAGACTCTTAGGAGGGTCAATCTTGAAGAAATCCCAACGAAAATCCGCCCAGTGGATCTGAGCTTCTAAGGGAGCAGGAGATACAGATAATGAGAAGGGGCAGGAGGATTCTTATAAGGCAACCGGTACCTGACAGGTAAACAAGGTTAATGAGGACCTGTTGTTTCTCCACGTTCTTGGTGACCTCACCTTTGACCAACAATTTCCTGGCACTGGCTCAGGCTGCCAAGGGGGGCAGAGGGGGAGGAAGAGGAGGGTAAACAGCAGGTGAGGCCAAAGGTGGCCCTGGAAGGCAAGGGGCACATTCCGAAAAGTCTCCCTAGCCTGAGGCCTGCGGTGGAGCCCAAAGTCCGATAGAGAGCTAGAGTACACCTGCATTCCAGTCATCCAAAGAGGCTATAAATACCTGAGAACCCATCAAAAAGGATGCTTTGGGCCGCCTGGGAATGCCTTCCCTCCCCCACTCCACAGCCACAGCTTGCCAGCTCCCCAAATGTCCCCTTCTCCAGGAGGCCTTCTGGATTTGCTGGGAGAAGCTGAAAAGTTCCACCTGGGCATAACCTCTTCCTCCCACCATCTTTTCCTCTTCTCCCTTCTCTTCACTCACCTTGGCCCAGACTAGCCTGTGAGGGGAGAACTGTGGAGGCCTCACTGTGTGAGACTCTGTGGGCAGTACAAGGGAAGCCCTGAAATTTCTCAGCGAGCAGCCGGGTGTCGGGCCCATTCTGCCAATCACAGGCTGTGTGACCACCTTGGGCAAGTCACCAAATCTTACCAAACCTTGGTTTTATCATCTGGACAAAAGGGGTGGGGGATACAGACAGGAGACACTTTCACAGGCTTTTGGAAAGAGTAAATGAGATAATGTACATAGATACATGAAATAAATGAAATAAAATTAGGCATTCATATTTTCAATGCTGGATGTTACTAGAGATCATTCCAACTTCTAATTTTACTGATGAGGAAACTGAGGGCTAGAAAAGACATGAAAAACATGAGGGGGGTGGGTATTCTCTCCTCCTCCGTCTCCGGTCACTCATCTTCTTAGTTCAGCTTGGCCTAAATACAGGTTCCTAAACTTTGGGGGCCATAGGTCCCTTGGAGAAAGCAATGAAAGCAAGAACTTGCTCTTCCTAAAATACATTCATTTACATACCCCCAAGTCTGTGCAGGCAGGTTCAGGGGGTTTGTTTGCCCCAGGTTGGAGACCCTTGCTCTAGAATAGAGCAGGAGAAGAGAGGGGCTGTCACAGCCCTCGGATTATGCTTCCCATAGTCACAGTCCTAGGAAAGCAAGAAATGACAAGGGCCAAACCCTGAACTTTGAGGATCAAACCTCACCCCAAGGGTCCCCCAAAGCCAATCATCAAGGCCCTCGAAAGAAAGCCCCCCTCCAAACTGCTCACCACCCCTTTTCCCCCATCCATACCTTCTCAATCCACTAAAACTCCCTGAATTTGTTAATTCCTTTCTGGTCCTTGAAAGTCAAACAGAATCTTAGAGACCATCTGTACATTCCTCTTTCCAGATGAGGAATATAAACCACAAAACGTGGTTCATACGTGGACTTGCTTGAAGTGACCAGATAATTAGTACAGGAGCCAGGCTGTATTAACCCACTCAGTCCCAGAACCTACTATGTGTTCTGTGCCCTGATGGCATGGGTGGGCGACCAAGAATTGATAAGCTGTCACTTGATTGGCCAAGCAAGCCTAAAATTCTTGGAATGAGAGTAAAAACAGGTTACCAAGCTCCTGATTGTGTAACAAAGGTTGCAAAATCTATAGGAGATCAGCAAAGGCAGAGTTGGAGCATTCATTCATTCATGTATTCATTCAACAAATATGTACTGGACCCCAAGCACTGGACATGGGCAGACAGTGAGTGGCTAATCACCCAGACAAGGTTCCTGCCCTCCTAGAATCTTAGAGAGAGAGAAAACCAATACATAAATAAATAAAATAAAATTAGCTGGAGATAAATACTATGAAAAACATAAATACAGGGATATTTGAAAAACTCGGTGACATAAGGGATATTGTGGATGGGGAGAGGTGTGTACAAGGAAGGTGTCTTGGAGGAGGTGGCATGTGAGCTCAGGCCTGAAAGGTAAGGAGGAGGCATCCATGCAAAGGTGTGGAGCTAGAGTGTTCCAGAAGGAGGAGAGAGCAAGGGCAAAGTCCCTAAGGCAGACATGAAACTGATATGTTCGGGAACAAAAACATCAGTGTGTGCACAGGGTGAGAGGAGCCCTCCAGGTAGAAGAGGTGGTCAGCAGACAGGAGAGGAGGGCAGGCTTTATGCTGCCCGCAGGGAGGGTTGAAATGGAGGCAACATGGTCGTCTTCGTCATCATCTTCGTTGTCATATTGTCTTTGTATCAAAGCTTACCCTGGCTGCTGGGAAGGGCAAGAATTGGAGGGGCTGGAGGGGAGCAAGGAAGCCACAGAAGCCAGGGCCAGAGGGTGGGAAGAGGGGAGCAATGGATGGAAATATTTTTGAAGTAGAACAGGCCCTGGGGTTGCGGATGGATTTGGATGGGGGGATAAAGCCAAAGTGCTGATCCAATCTGAATGCCAGGCTTTGGGTCTGAGCCACTATGGGGTGGTACCACGTACAGGTATAAGAAAGTAACAGCTTAGGAGGGAAGCCAAGGGTTAGAAGTTGAGTATCAGGAAAAAAAAAAAAAAACGCTCAATGTCCTTTGCCCACAAAACCTGTTCCATGTGAATGTTCTATATGACAGTGTGTCCATATCACAGCAAAAGATAGGGCCTTTGAAAGAATTCAAAGGAGGTTGTGACAGAGGATGGGGGAGCAGAGGCCAGGCCCTGAAAATGTCCAAAATGTCCAGCAGTGTCTCAATCATGAATAGAATTTCAAAATTGCTTTCCTTCTGGGTTTTCCACACCGTGCGGCAGGTGGCCAGGCCTCTCCCTCCGGGCAAAGGCGAGAGTGTCTGGGCTGGGCCTCCGGGCTGGCAGGGAGGCCTCAGGCCTGCTATGTGCGGTTCTTTAACTCTTGCTCACTCTCTTATCCCATTTCCACTTTGTGCGAACTAACAGCGATCATTGATTTTGGCGTGGTTCTTTCTTATAAGTCAAGAGTTCCTTTTTACTGGATAGTATCAGCTGGAATCACATAATCTGAGTATGAAAACCATACTCTCAGTGCCACAATCTGAGGGAAACAGGGGTATTGGACGAGGAGTCTCCTGGGTTACAGGATGACGTTATCCATCTCCCCTATACCTGTCAATGCAAACTACAGAGGGAGACCCACCCAGCAAATTCTTTCCTCTAAGGATTCTGTTTGGGTAACCCAGCCTCTCTTCCTTCTACTCTGTATCCAGTGAGGCCCCACCACAACCCCAAACCCAGCCCTTGGGGCCCTGATCCTCCCTCCCTCTACCCCCCCAGTCTCAGATCCAGTCTCAGCCCTGCCTCTCTTCTGGGCCTCTGCTGACCTCCGTCACACCCTTCTTCTTTCTCCTCCATCCCAGTCCCTCCACATGGTCCTTCTTTACTTCTGACTGAAGATTCAGATGTTTTCCCTCCTGTGCTAGTCTAGCACCAAGCAACTTCCTCCAGAAAGTTCCAATGGGTGAGCCTGATGCCACCATCAGCCTGACAGCACAGTGTCCAGCCTTTTTTCCCTCTCTACTCTGTACACGCATGTGTGGTTATTCTGGAGTGTGTGTGTGTGTGTGTGTGTGTGTGTGTGTGTGAGAGAGAGAGAGAGAGAGAGAGAGAGAGAGAGAAGAGAGAGAGAGAAGAGAGAGAGAGAAGAGAGAGAGAAGAGAGAGAGAGAGAGAGAGAGAGAGAGAGAGAGAGAGAGAGAGAGAGAGAGAGAGAGAGAGGGAGACCTGGAAAAGCACATCTCCTCCTTAGATGGGATCTTATGGGGCCTTGGAGTGACCAGTGGACACCTGTCCATCCTCTTCCTCATGAGTGCCCCGTTGATAGGCCTGTTCGTTGTAGCTGTCCTGCCTTCCTGCTCTCCCTGGTCTCTGCCTCTGGCCCCTTCCCTCCAGCCGACAAATGCATATTTACTGAGGGCTTACTCTGTGCCTGACAGGTGCTGGGAGCACGCCAGTAAACACGCAGACACGGCCCCAGCCCTCCTGGAACTGTTATTCTGTATGAGGAGTCCAATTATAACCAGGTAGATGGATGGGTGAGTGGGGAGTAGGTAACTACTAGAGGCAGAGAGAGAGGAAAAAGATCTTTGCAACAGCGATAGGAGCTATCTACTCACTGATGCTTAAGACACATCAGTGAACACAACAGACAAAGAGACCTGCCCTTGTGGAACTTAAATTCTACCGACAGGAGACAGACTATACAAAATGCACATAATGAATAAATGTATTTTATACGTGACAACATTGGTGTTTAGAAAAAAAAGATAGATCAGGGTAAGAGTGATGAGAGTGCGGGAAGAATATTGCCATTTTAAGTAGGAGGCCCAGGGTAGGCCTCATTAAGAAGGTCATGTCTGAGCAAAAATGTGAAGAAGGTGAGGGGGTGAGTTCTGCAGATATCTGAAAGAAGAATATTCCAGGCAGAGGAGAAAGACCATGCAAAGGCCCTGGGGTAGGAGCATGCCTAATATGTATAAAGAGCAGCAAGGAGGCCAGTAGGGTTAAAGCCGTGAGGAGGACAGGAGCTGGAGATAAAGTCAGAGAGTCAACTGGATTGGGCAGGGATCGTGCAGGAGCTTGAAAGTCATTGGGAGGAATCAGGCTTTTTTATTTTTATTTATTTATTTATTTATTTGGAGGGAAGGGGTCTCTTTTCGTCTGAGGAAAATGAAGAGCTATTGCAGGGAGCTGAGCAAAAATTGACATGATCTGACCGACCCTTTCCTTATTGAAGGATGTAATGGCTAGAAAGTGAGGAGTATCTAAGCTGGGCGCTGAGGGACAGAAGATGGACACCCACTCTTCCTCCCCTCCTTTTCCTCGATCTATCAACCAGAGAAAAGCCTTCTGCTGTCTAACAACGCCTCTCTCTCCTCCCCTCTAATCTCCTCTCTGCCCCTTCATCCTCTTGCCCTCCCTGCCTCTCTTCTCCCACTCCCTTACTGACCTTCCCTCTCTCCCCGCTTCCTCCTTCCCCTCATCTCTTTTTACCTTTTGTCTGACCCCACGGAGATGAGGCCCTCTCCCTTCCCAGCGTTCTTAGAAAACAGCTGTAAAAAGCAGAAGGAAACCCTGCAGCAGGTCCTTGGCAGTTGGATCACAGCGTCTGGTCCTGGCTGCTCAGCCTATAATCAGCAGGGTGTTTCAGGTGGACAGGGACCCTGGGGCATGACCTGCCAGGCCAGGACTCCCTCTCCTCAGCCAACCCCTCCCAAGAACCCCCACCTCAAGCACAGAGGAGAGAGAGGGCAGCTTCCAGGCCTGGCCCTCAGCCCAGCTTTCAAGCCTTCATGGGAGAAAAGCTACAAGGAACCCCCAAACTTTCAAACACAGCCCCTCATAGTACAGAGGGTGGGGCTGAAGCCCTGAAGGAAACGATGCAGCTCCAGGTCACATCGTAAGATTCAAACCCAGGACACTGTCCACATCCCAGACTATCTCATCCTGCATCCTAGGTCCTGAGGTCAAGCAGTAGGTCAAAGTTGTAGCGCTCCCTGCTTCAGGCAAAGAAGACAGGGGTGCCCATGGTCAGACGCTGCTCTCTACGGGCAGGGCAGTGTGCTGGTGGCCAGGGAAACTCTGGCTCCTTGAGAGTGACCCTACTCCCACACCTCGGGGGCTATGGGAAGGGCTCAGCACAGCCCGTCCTTGTCCCACTGGAGGACTGCTCTGCCAGCCAGTGGATCAAAGCCACGGGAGGAAAGAAAAGCTAGAGGGCTATGTTGCCCTGTCAGCCCTGCCACAGTGGCCCAGGCTCCATGGGAGTGAATAGGAGCCCTCCTGTCCTCTAGGAAAGAAGACTCGCAGTGTCAGCCTCCTGGGTCACCTGTCTGTCCAGAAACAGCCTCAGTCCTTAGCTGTCACATGCCACGCATGGCTGTGGCCTCCAGCACCTGAGTCATTTGTGACTCATTGCCCTCTGCCCTTGGTCCCAAGAGGGCTGGGCTGGGTGGACTTGCCATGGGGATAGAACAAGATCTGTCTGGTATCCCTGGTACAGGCCTGTCCTTCCCCCTCCACCCTGTACCGAGACAAAGGAACAGCCAGACCCCTCGCAGAGGACACCCATGTCAACAGAGGATTGAGAGTGGCTTGTACCAGATTCCTACTTTCACCTCTCTCTCTCTCTCTCTCTCTCTCTCTCTCTCTCTCTCTCTCTCTCTCTCTCTCTCTCTCCCTTCACACTCACACATGTGCGACATGGTTCCACATCCCCTAGAGTCTCCATCTAGCCCAGAGCACGAGTCTGGGCATTGGACTCTGCTGTTATTCCCTGTGACTGCAGAAAGAATTCCTCCCCTTTCTAGGCCTCAGTTTCCTCCTGTGACCTGGGACTCCCAGATCTCCAGGATTCTTTGTAGCCCATAATCTAAGGAAGGATTCTAATGCAGTGATTTCTGATATGTGGTCAGTCAGTGAAGGGAGAGCTAGGAGGGTGATGGGGGGCACGGTGCAGGGGAAGGACCGCTTCCTGGTAATTCCAGATCACGCCACACCTAAGGCTGCAGACAAGCACTGCAGGGGAAGGGCTGGTAGTGCCCTGGAGACCCTTCCCCAAACCAGCCTGCTTGGGGCCCCTAGGGGAAGGGCCAAGGAGGTGGATTTCCACAGGGCTCCCCCCTCAGACCGGGGCTAGCCGAGGGCAGGGTTGTGTCTTCCTTTCAGACTAGGGGCACCGAGGGCAGGGCAGTTCTCTCCCTCAGACTGAGAGCCCCACAGGTCAAGAGCTTTTGGTTCCAACTTTTTTTTCCCCCAAAAAAATCAAAGTCTCCCCTCCCTGAGTAAGCCTGACCCCAACGTCAAAGCCAGTTTGCCTTTCTGCCTGTTTCACTATATGTGAGTTGGACCCCAGGATGATGGCACCCACAGGGAAGCAGCGATGTCACATTCCAAATACCCATCTACCAGGGCTTTCCCGTCTTCTACCTGTTTCATCCTCAAATCCTCCCGGGAATATGGGTCACACCTGGACCTTCATCCCCAGAGGAAAGACAGGGCAGTGAGTTTCAGGAAGCCAGAGATCTGTCAGGTCACACAACAAAGGGCCCCCAGCCCCTCACCCTCTGTCTGTCATGCCTATCTACCCAGACTCTACAACCCCTGGAGAGGGCACCCCCGCCCCCTAGGAAGGGGTTAATGAGCACGAGCCCTGGCAGGGTGGAGGGCAGTTGGGAAAGCTTGGGAGGGAGCAGTATTTCTCCACTTGGCCAGAGCTTCAGTTTCCCAATACACGGCTACTGTGGGGCAGAGACAGGCAGTCGGGCAGGCTGGGCACCGCCAGGCTGAGGATGCCAGCACCTTCCGTTGGGGTGGCCGGGGAACCAGACTAGCCCCTGAGGCTCTCAGCTGGGGAGGAACCTGGCCTCTGGAGGGGTGTGTGTATGTGGGGGGGGGGGTTCCCACACCCATAGAGGCAGGAAGATAAGGCTTAGGAGAGCAAAGAAGAGCCCCAGAGAGGGGGCCACTGGCAGGCCTGGCATGAGGTGAAGTAGCACGTACCCACTTCAGGGTTCAGGGTCTCCAGTTGTCCCAGCCACCACCCATCTGTCACAGCTTCTAAAATATGGTCCTCTTGACATTTTTGTTTTACCATAAACCATGTGAAATATTCTACAGTGTGACCCCTGAACACATATGCACACACACGCCCCAAGAGTTTCAAGAAACAATGCTTACCCTTACAACACGCAAACCTCTCTGAATACTTTCTGGCCTATTTTCTTGATTGTTAAGAAAGAGTACAGTGTTGGTTGCAAACCACAAAACTGACTTCGTGACCCACTGATAGGTCATACCGTGTTTCCCCGAAAATAAGACAGGGTCTTAATATTAATTTTTGCTCCAACATCTACATTTATTCATTTATTCATGTACAAAAATCTACATTTATTCAAACAGTCATGTCTGGCTGACGATCTTAACTGGGGCTTATGTTTGGGGTAGGCCTTATATTACAAGCACGCTGAAAATCATGCTGGGGCTTATTTTCCGGTTAGATCTTATTTTCGGAGAAATACGGTAATTTGCCATTGGGAAAACACTGCTCCTAGGTCAGCAGGCTAGAGACATTGCCATTGTACAGATGGGGACACTGAGGCCCAGAGAGGAACAAGAGCTTGCCCAAGGTCACAGGGCTGGTCAGTGACAGAGCTCAGGTGGCTCCTATGGAAGAATTTCCACCGTAAGTGTCCAGAGCCTGGGGGCTTTCTTGAGATATCTGCCTGCAAAAACAAAGCTTTTCTGGCTGACGTCAGAAAAGATGAAATGAATGTTTGCTGGCCAGCAGGCTCTCCCAGCTCTCACAGCACATATTGAGTTTATGGAAAAGGTCAGGCCTGGGGGTCAGCACCCAGTGCCTCCAGAGAAGGGTCCCAGCAATGAAGGACAAAGAAAAGGGAGCTCTCCAGTCTGAGGGGAGAGAGACAGAGCCCCTCCTGGGGGAAGCCCTGCTTCTCTGCCCTCAGCGAGCTCCTAAATGGTTTCACATCTCTGCTGCAGGCAGAGATTGAGGACATATCCAGAACAGGGGCCTGATCACAATGTCTACACTGGGAACCTCACTAACAAAGCAGCGAGAAGCAGGGGAGGGAGGAGAGATGCATCAAAGCCCAAGAAGGAATCATTTGAGAGGGAGGTCCAGCCACTCCCTCCAAGTATGGTTGCCAGATTAAGTACAGAATGCCCAGCTAAATTTGAATTTCAGATAAACAGTGAAAAAATTAACTGGGTAATCTCATATTTTTATTTGCTATATGTGGCACCCCTACCTCCAGGACATTCCCTCCTCAGACCCAAAAGGGTCAGGTGGACCAGGGTTCCCTGAGGCCTACATAGCACTAACAGATAGCAGAAGCTCAGGTCTCCAGGTGCAAAGCACTGATCAGAGGGATGAGGCAGGGGCAGAAATGAGAGTTCCTGGGTCCCCCTCAGCTACCAGAAGACAGTCTTCAGACCCCCAGCACCCCCAGCTTGAGCAGCAACCACCCCCAACCCCAGGAAGTGTGGCTGGGATGGGGCAGGCGAGGAATAGCTTTTGGAACGGGCATGGGGTGGTGATGGGCAAGGGGGTGCACGGCTTCCTTTGCCCCTTCTCAGCAGCCACACCAGGCCAGTCAAGATAAGCCAATTTTCAGGGGAACTTCCTGTTAGGCAAACGCCAACCGCTGGGCCTGGCAAACCACTGACTGGCATCTGGGGACAGTTTCTCTGAAGTCATGAGGCCAAGGGGAGGGTTTTACCAGCATTGAGCTGAGCTCTACCCCCAACCCTCACGTCTCTTCTGCCCTCCTTCCTTCCTGCCCCCTCAATACACACATCCACAGTTCTGGCTTTTAGTGTGACGCCGGAGTCGGACAGTGCCAGGAGAGTGGCTGGGATGGCTGCAGCCAGAAGGAAAGGGGGTGATCCCACTGGCCTCACCAGGAGGGCATTCCCTGAGCTCTCATAGCTTTTGTGGGTAAAAACATTCCCTTCCCCAGGCCCAGGAGGTGGGGCCAAGTGCTGCGTCCCAGGCCCTGCCTGCACCTCATTACTAAGAGGAAAGGAAAAGTTGTTTCTGCCTTGCCTTGTGGGTTTCGACACTGGCTCTTTTCACATTCCACACCAACCAAGGGAATAAACTACCTAAAATGTTGAGCCTCTTTTGGGTTCTGTGGATCAGCCTCAAGGAAGCAAGCCCCGAGTTGCTCTCCATTCTCAGGGAGCATCAAGGCTGCTGAGACAGAACCGGTCCCTGCCCTTGGGGACCTTGACAGAGTGACATGACTGACATTCATCTATTCATTTAACGAGTACTATATTTATTGAGCCCCTCTGAAGTGGCAATCCTTTATATTCATTATCTTATGTAATCCACAATCACACCTGGAAAGTAGGTGTTATCATACCAGTGTTACAGATCAAGACAATGAGACCAAGAGAGGTCAAGCAACTTGCCCAGGGCCACAGAGCTGGAAAACTACTGTTGTCAAATGTAGAGCCCAACTCTGTTTGATCCCAAATCCTCTTCCCACCACCCTGTGCCCAGTCACAACAGTGACAAGAGCTGACCTTTTTTAAAAGAAATATTATTAGGGAACAGTGTGCTTTTCCAGGACCCCTCAGCTCCAAGTCAAGTAGCTGTCTTAGTCTAGTTGTGGGGGAGGGGCGGGGGGCAGCTCCATGGCCCATGTGGGGATTGAACCAGCAACCTTGGTGTTATGAGCACTGCGCTCTAACTAAATCAGCTAACCAACCACCCCAAGAGCTGACCTTTTTGGGGCACTTACTACACACCCAAAGCCCAGCAACATTTCTCTGAGCCTCAGGTATCATGGTACCTGTTTAACAGATGACAATTGAGACTCCAAAAGGTAATTTTGTCCTAAGACTCTGTTGAGAAGCTAGCTGTCAGGGTTAGGGCTGTGTTTTGGGTTTGGGTTTTGAATATCAGGCACCCAGAATTAGCAACGAAGGTTTGAACCCAGGCAATCAGGCTGGGATGGGCCAGAAGTGACCCAGTATTATCAGTTTTGTGGCTGCCAGATAGAGTGTTATATTAATAGCCACGAGGTGCTTATTGCTGAACACAGCAGCTCCCTGAGGGCAGCTTGGGGTCATGGGACTACAGCCATGTCAGTCCCCTGCCCCCCAGCCCCATGGGGGCTCGTCCTGAGAAGCGAGATTCCCTCAGCTGGGCCTCACAGCCCCCACCCCAGGAACCTTTACCCAACCATGCAGCCGCCCCGTGACTGGGAGTGGTGACCCCTGTCACACTTGTGTGTGCACGGGCGCGAGCCCGTGTGGATGTGCTCGAGCGGCCTGTGACCCAGCATCTTGCTCAGGGTGAGAAGATGCTTCAAGGTTGTCTGCCAGGGGCAGATCTTCCCCCACAGTTTCAGCCTCAAGGGTGCAGCGGCCCGAAATCCAGGCCAGCCATCCTTTCTGTCTCAAGCTAGATAGAGACAAGCCAGGGTGAGGCAGCTGAGATGGAAGCACTGGGGAGTGAAGCAGAGAAACCAGGGATGCGGTGGTTTCCTCTGGAAGCCAAAAGCATACAGATATGCAAAACCCTCCCTAAAGAATTCTCCAGAAACCATCCTCCTGCTGCCTCCCCAGGAGAGGACACGTCCCAGCTCTCAGAGTCCCAAGGAAAGCCTTTCTCTCCCCGGCCTCAGTCCCAGAAGTCCCTCCCTGTACCTGTACCACATACCTTTCCCCCTAAAGATCCTGAATGACAGGAATTTAGTCTTGGGGGGCTTCTGATTGTGGGCCCCTCAGATGTAAGAGCAGGCCCCAAGGTTTTCTGCCAGAGCCCGGCTGTGTGTATAAGGGTAGACACAAGCCCTCCTCTTTCACGCTGAGACTTCGGAGTTTTTTTTGGGGGGAGGCAGTGAGCGAAGACTGGCTTTGTGTTCTGGTCCTGTATATTTGTTCATTAATTCCACAAATGCTCATTGCAAGCACAGAACCATGGGAGCATCATCCTGGACCAAGAAAGCTTTCTCCATATCCACACCCTCCTTCTCTTCAGTCCAACCCCACTTCCCCACTACTGGCTCCAGCGGTGAACCCGCCCTGTCTTGCCTCACTCCTCAGAGGAAAAGTAAGGATATAGACATGCAAAGATGGGTGTAAAACCCCATCATGGTATTTCAGCTTAATAATTAAAAAGTGAGGAGGGAAAACACCCAACCAAATTATACTCAAGTGGGAGCTCAGAGAAGAAAAAGGCTTGATGTGGGGACTGGATATAACAGCATAATTATAATGACCATTTTGGAGCACACCCTGCATACCACGCACTGTCACATGCAAGCCCTTCATCCATCCCCTCAAGCTCACAATGCAGATATGACTGTCCCTACTATAGCGATGAGAACGTTGAGGCTCAGAGAAGTCGTTTGGCCAATGGCAGACCCGGGATTCCAACCAAGCTCTTCCAGGAGTCTTGGTGGGGCTTAGGGTGGCCAAGATTGGGCTCTGCAGAGGCACCAAGCAGGATGTTTGAGGACAGGTCCCTACAGGCCAAGGCCTCCCAGGCAATCTTCCCACTTCCAGTCCCAGGGCCGCATCAGCTGCACAAAGGGCGGAGAGTAAGAACATAGTCTCCTTGCAGGGAGCCTGAGCTAATGATGAATGGGGTTCTCAGACCGCCTCTGCAGAGGAGACAGGACTGGCCCCAGCAGGGGGGCCATGCATTGGCATTTGCCCCACTTGGAGCCAGAGCCAGGGACCGTGTGGCATTATGTGGGGAAACCTCAGGGTGCAGATTGGTGAGGCATGCTTGGCTCATAACAAACAGACAGAGAGCCCTATGGGGATTGTAAATGTGCTGGGAGAAGGGGGAAGGGTGGGGCTGCAGGCTCTCCCGAAAGCGCTCATCAGGATCAATATCCGGTGATTCCAAACATCTGCAACAGCCAAATGGAGGCAAAAGGTGCCTCCTGAGAACTGTTTCCATCTTAATCAACAAGGAAATGTCTGATGGCAGGGGTTCTGACTCTTCCCTCAAACTAGAAACTCGGTGAGGGTGAAGGCCACCCATCACCCTCCTCCAGCTGGGAGTTCCCTGAGTTCCCAGCACTTATGCCCCCTTCACTAACAGATGAGCACCCCAAAGGCAAATGCAACTTTATAAAATCTGTTTTCAGGTCCCGGCTTGCGGAGAGCATCGTCAGGAGACCCAGGCCCAGGCTTCCTCCCATAGGCACATATGCCTGATGGGTCGTTTTCCTTTTGAGTCGCTGCTCCTCTCAGTTCTAGCACTTCTGGCTCCTGTCCCCTCCTCTACAGATGCTTAGCCAGGCCCTATCTTTGCCTTGCATGTTGCTTTTCCAGGCAGATTATAAATATTTACTGATTCCTTCCCTGCCTTCCCCCATCTCCAGTGTCCTGATGGACAAAAATCCTGTGGATGCAGCTGAGCTGTCACCCTCCCAACAACTCTGAGACCAACCTGGTAGGGCCTTGCAAGGGTCATCTAGGGTATCCTCCATCTCTCAGCTGGCGTAGGCTGAAATCACCCCTAATAACTGAGAGACTGTTCTATACCAGAGCACAGCACATATGGCTGATATTCCATAAATGCTGGAGGATGGGAGGATGGGAGGAAGGAAGGGAAGGGACAGAAAAGAGTCTCTAGCTTTTTCCTCCAAATCCCTTGTGCTTCTCTTTCTGCCAGTTCTTCTCGTCCTCTAGCTTCTCTCCCTCATGCTGTAGGTGAGGCCCATTTCCTCTTAGTGAGACTTCAATAAAGCTCAGTTGCTCTCCTCACTCTAGAAATTTGGACAATATTTTGTCCTGCCTGAGTTCAGCCCTTGCACTACATCTTCCCAACAGGGCAGAGCCCTGGTCCCTGATCCTCTTATATAATAAATATGTCCTTCCATCCTTGGACTTCCATTTACTACCCCCTACCCCGATAGCATCATGCATACCAGTAAAACATTATGGATGGAAAGGGACAAAGGTCCTAGCCCCTAGAAAATGACCGTTTAGTTTCATTGGGTGGCTCAGTTATGACTGCTATGTTACAACCAGCCCAAAACTCCACAGCTCGAAACAACCCTTGAAACCGCCCATATATTCATTCACAACTCTCTACATTTGGGCAAGGGATGGCTTCTCTCTGCTTTGTGTGTTGTTGGCTTGAACGGCTTACCTGGGTCTGTAGAATCCAAAATGACATCACTCACATGTCTAGTGACTCAGCTTGGGGTGGCTGGAACAACTGGGGGGAGGGGGGCTGTTTCTACCTGAGCCTCTCTCTTTCTCTCTACCTGGCTTCTCTCTCCAGCAGGGTAGCTGGATTTCTAGAATCACCAAGGTCTGTACAGATCCACCCAACCTCCTTGCAGGAGGGAGGAGAGAAGGCTGACAGGTTCTTTGGAGAATCAAGTACCCCAAAGGACTTTGGGGCTGTGACCAGGAGAGGTCACTCCTTAGGAAAAAGGGAAAGAGACTCAGGGTGGGCAGAGCAGAGTTGAGAAGGAGCACTGTGACTCTCCAGAGAAAACGGTGGTCAGACCAGGGGAGGGTGGGAGGGTGAGTCCCACAGAAGGAAGATGAGCTGGGACAGCTTGGCAGGGCCAACGACAGAGAACAGAGGCTTTGGGCCTTGACTGGGTTTTCCCTGGGCCCTGAGCAGTGCTTTGGGAAGACTGCAGGGGTGTGTGAGTGGGACTTATACCATTGGGGGAAGCAGCATGTTCATTTTATCCTTCTTTCCTCCATAATCTATTTAAAGACTGTTTCTCTCTTCCAAGGCTACGTGTTGCAATCTCTTTCGTACTTAGGTTTCGGATCTTCCACTGACGAGCCCCGGTCCCTGGAGACGTCTCTTGCCTCCCCTTGCCTTGCCTTACCACACTTGGGTAAGTCTGGATTTCAGCTCTGGGTTTGGCCATCACCACATCCTCCCCCTGTCCCACTTTTCTTCTGCCTGTTTGTATTCAGTCTAGACGACTCATTTTTATTTGTTGATGCTCTGCCCTAGCCTGGGGCAACCATGGTGTGATGGAAAGAGCACTAGAATTGGAGTCAGGAAAGCTGGTTTAAATTCTGGCTTGGCCATGTACTGGCTGTACGTAAATGTTCAGGCAAGTTATTTACCCTCTCTGAGCCTCCTGCTTCTCCCCTGCCAAGCAGAAATAATGAGGCCCATCTCCAGGATTGCTGGAGACAGTGCTTGGCAAAGAGGCCGTCATTCCTAATCCCTACCACTGATGCTGAGCCCCCTTCTCCTTGCCCAGCCATGCTCAAATCCCCACCTGTGAGCAAGCCCCGCCACCAACCACTCTCACCAGGACCAGCCCTCATCCACCTCCACAATCTTGGGGTGAAACCCTCCATCACCAGGCCTCAGTTTCAATGTCAGTCAATTAACAACTGTTTATCGAGCATGTATTATGTTCCAGGAACTGTTCTAGGAGCTGGAGAGACAACAATGAACAATACAGACAAAAATCTCTGCCCTCACATTGCATGCATCCTAGTGGGGGAGAGGGGTGGGTGAAGACAGACCAAAGGTGCAGTACATTTAGAGCTATACTATCCAGAATGGTAGCCGCTACCCACGTGTGTATATTGAGCGTTGGAAATGTGGCCACCCCCGACTGAGAGGTGCGATAAGAACAAAATACAGAACAGATTTGAAGATTTCGTTTAGAACTGAAATCTTTCATTGATTTTTTTACATTGATTAGATGTTGGAATGGTATTTCAGATATGTTGGGGTCAAGTAAAATACATTGTTCCAATCAATTTCGCCTATTTCTTTTAACCTTTTAAAATCTGGCTCCTAGAAAATGCTAACGTACATATGTGGCTCACATTATAGTTCTATTGGACAGCTGTGACCCAGAGTATGTTAGAAGGCGGTGTGTGCAACGGGGAAAGAGGAGGCGGTGAAAAGTACAGCGTGAGGAAGGAGGTCAAGGTGGACTCACTGAGAAGGTAACAAGACTTGAAGGTTAAGAGAGCCTCACATGTCATGTCTGGAGGAAGAGTACTCCAGGAAGAGGGAACAGCAAAGGCCCTGAGGAGGGAGCACGCCTGCTGTTTGAGGAACAAAGAAGAAACCATGGTTGGAGATGAATGACCACTGGGGGTGGTGGCAGGGGGTCAGAGGTCACTGAGCCAGGATGGTAGAGGCAGCCTGGGTGGTGCAGGGCCTTTTAAGGCCATTGTACAGACTTGGGCTTTTTCTCTGAGTAAGACAGAGTACAGGGTTTTGAGCCCAAAGGTGACATGATTAAGCCCACATTTTAGCAGGTTCACTCTGGCTGATGTGTGAGAATCAACTGAAGGGAGGCGAGAGAGGAATCCAGGAGGCCAGTTGAGAGGCTCAGGCACATATCTACTGGGGATGACAAGAGTCCCATCTCACAGGCCATTATTGTATGGATTCATCATTAACCGATGGAAGAGCTGGCAGGTGGAAAGTGCTTGGAAAATGAGTGCTTACTTGACCAAAAGCTCCAAGAGGGCAGGGACCTTGCCTCATGTCTTCCTCACAGTGTAGCCTGTAGAGATGGGGGCGGGGGGGGCACCCTCTCCAATCACTCTCAGAAGTCAGCACCATCACCACCCCCTTGGCATCTCACCCTGGAGGACTGCAACAGCCTCCTGTTGGCCTCCCTGCCTCCTGCCTGCCACACTGATGGGATGCTCCGTTTAAAACCCCTCAGTTACTGCTCATCCCTGACAGGTCGTAGGCTCTTGGCACTGGGGCGGCATTGCAGGCTCCCCACAAGCTAACTCTGCCTCTCTCTCCAGCCTCTGCCCCTCACCCACTGCCTTCCTCAGTGCCCCCTCCATGCCTGTGCTCGCACTATCCCTTCTGCCTGGGATGTCTGCTTCAACCCTTTCCCTCTCCACCCACCCCCCGTTTATCTTAAGAGGCAGCCTAGAGGTAAGACTTCGCCCCCCAGATTCTGCCACCCCCAGTACATCCCATGCCCCCACGCTGGATCAAATGGCCCCATCATATTTTATATATTTTCTTATTTGTGGATTTATAGTTCTGTGTCTCCTCACCAGATCATTGAGGGGTGGAATAGTGTCTCAGTCCTAACAGCATCCCTTGCCCTAGCAGGATGGCAGGCCCAATAAATACTATTGGAAGGAATAAAAGAGAGGCTAGAGAAGTGGATTTGGAAGCATTGCTCATAAATGCCAAAGACCCAGACAGTTCTACCTTCCCAAGGACTGCAGGAGACAAGTGCCCTCAGGGGCGACCAGAGCTGTGGGTCTACCTTACAGGGGCTCAAGGAACTCTAGGACTAAGTAAAACTAAATTATGCCCCGGGGTCCAAGCCCCTGTGATCACCGGCTTCCCACTCCCAGCCTGTTGCATCCTACAGGGCCCCAGTCCTGTAGCCAAACCCAGCCCTCTCCTGTCCCCTGGGCAGCAACATCAGACACATGGCCTGTTCCTTCCTTGACCAAGGGACAGGA
Organism: Aselliscus stoliczkanus; assembly: GCA_033961575.1. NCBI lineage: Eukaryota > Metazoa > Chordata > Mammalia > Chiroptera > Hipposideridae > Aselliscus > Aselliscus stoliczkanus. The sequence goes on along the minus strand of CM066733.1, from coordinate 62,180,514 downwards.
CCAGGGTCACGTGATTCCTGAAGGCAGCACTACTCACTGCAGAGCCTTGGCCCCTTTCTAAGGAGCTGTCTCTCCCTCTCCCATTTTCAGAGCACTCCCACCCCCTCACCCCATACACACACACACACACACATGCACACACACACCATATTATGGCAGAGAATGGACAGGTTCCTCAGGACCAGCCCAGCCACAATGGAAGGACTCTGGGCCCCTGCACAATGAGGCAGGTGACCCCATATATAACACGTCTGGGACCCCTTTTCCCAGACCTAAGATAAACACCATGTTCCCCAAGGGCAGAGGGAAAGGGGGCAGGAGGAAGTCTGGAACAAGGATTCAATGGAGAAGGAGAAACCAGGAGGAGCTTTGAGATCAGAATTAAATTCTTTAATACAAAATGCTTTTTTTAAGATATATCTGTATTTCTTTGTTGCTGTTTAAAAATAAATATGTACTACGGAATATCTCGAAAAACTGCACTAGGGACAAAGATGTGATGTTAATATCTTTCCCACCACAATTATTATGGATAAACAGTAGCACCAATAAATAAATGATAACAAATATTAAAATTAAAAAAGGAGAAAGATTTAGTATGTAGAATTCTCTATTTTTTCTCGTTTTGTTTTTACATATAAAAAACAGAATAGCAATGTCTATTTTATCAGAATCACATATATACATAGACATATATATATATATATTTATATATATATATACACAAACACAAGTTGCCAAATATATATATAGTATGTAAATGTATATTGAAACCTTATTTCAAAGGAATGTGTGGTGGGGAGCCAGGGGAAAGGGTAGGGCAGAACTGAGTGTTAGCAAAATTAAATATCTGTTCAGGACAAGCTGGTGACTGTCACCGATCAGGGGGAGAGAGAGAGAGATTGGAAACATGAATTTTATACACAAAGACCAGTACAAATAAGAGAGCGAGAGAGAACAAGAGAGAGATACATCTCATAAATAGTTGAAATTAAATATTAAACAAGAATACTGAAAAAACCCTACTCTTTAATTAAATTAACTGCTTTAATTTCTAATTAAAAAGAGATATTAAATAAGTACCGTATATAAAACACTTTCTCTTTTCTCTGCCTCCGTGGTGGGCATGTGGATCCTGCCCTGTCTCTCTGTGCCGCGGGGAAGGGTTGGGTTGGGGGGGGGCAGAGGAGGGTTAACCACTCACACACACAGAGCTAGGTCTCCTGTGGGGGACAGAGCTAGTGGTTTCAATGGTCTGAGGACATCAGGCTGTCCTGGGCTGCACCCAGGGAGGGGACCAGGGAAAGGACCGAGGCAGGAGGCCCTCCCGTCGTATGACAAGCTGTCACCGGGCTGCCCTTCTTCCACCAATGTCTCTCTTATCTTCTCCAGGACATGTGTCAGTGGCCTGCTGGGCTTCTCGGAAGCAGGTGAGAGTAGGTAAAGGCTGCCCAGGCTCCTGAATCTTCCAAGCCAGTGCCCCTGGGAGCAAGATGCCCATGCAGCATGTGGCAGGGATCCCCAAAGCACAGCAGTGTCCTCAGGCTCCCCAAAACTCCTGTTCGGAGCCAGCATCCTCATCTCTGTACCTGTCGTCTGTCTTTCTGTCCATTTGACTTGGGGTAGAGGCTCAGAACCAGGGCTGGGTTTGTCGGTGTTCCCAGAAGCGGGCCAAATTTGCCCCCATGCCCTGGCCTTGCATGTTCCTAGGCAAAGGAGGGGACCCTGGCCTCCCTAAGAGGGTCAAAACGATCATGCCAGAGTCTTTCCTCCCATCCTCTTTCCTGTCAGGATCTAGGTGGGAACATTCTCCTCCCATCTCGAGTCCACAGCAGTCAAATACATCCAGTGAAGACACCAATAACATTAGCAATGTTAATTTAAAAAAAAAAAGAATATATATATTTTATATATATAAAATATATATATTTATTTTTATATATATATAATATATATATATAAACGTTATGTATGTGGGTGGGTGTGTCTACAAGAATCCCAGAAATAAAAACTCTCTAATCTTCCGGGCTCGGTGATTTAGCAGCAAGAAAAATAAAATAGCGATCCAATTCCAAGGGGGACCGTGCTTGGTCACCCGCCCGGGAATGCTTCTGCCGGAGTCTCGTCTTCCGGACCCAAAGTGCTCTGCGCAGAGCCTCCTCTTCCTCCATTTCAGGTTTCTGGATTAAGGATTGTTCTGTTGATGGTGGTGTGGTGGCAGCGGCATGGTTTCTCTATCAGTCGTTCTGTATCCATCTTTCCTGGTGAGAGGTCTGGTTCCCGAAACCCTGAGGGAGGCTCCTTTCTCCAGCCCGGCTCACCGCCTTGGCTTGTCACATCTGCGGGAAACGGGAAACAGAGGCCAGGGGTTAGGGCCAGGTGAAGAGATCTGGTGGTGAGGCAGGCAGTCTCCGCTTCCTGGCTGCCAGAGTCCCTGCAGCAGAGAGGTCCTGCCTCAGGGAGCCCTGAGGGGAGAGAGAGAGCCAGCCCCTGTCCGAAGGACCGCCCCCCGGCCTGAGCTACTGTCTGAGCAGTAGCTATGCCCAGGGCTCCCAGTCTGCCCTCTAAAGCGTACAGTCTCGCTGAGACAAAACAAGAACATAAGGACATCTCATCCCATGCAACAAATGAATAAGCACTAAAGAACGGTCCCTACTTGACATTGAAGAGCTGATGGGTGAACCAGAGTTGGACCAAGTTCATCAGGAAAGGGTCCCTGTCCTGAAGAAGGAGGTGTTTCAGCTCACTCTCTATGGGGCTGCTTTGGGGACAAGAGTGGGAACAGCACCGTGAGCAAGGGAAAGGGCCTGTGCAGAGGCCCAGCCAGGGACAGCCAACTGAAGGGGAGGCACTGCCCCTGGGGAAGTGAGGCTCCCAAGAGAGGGGGAACCAATGGGGCCTGGGGCCCCAGGAAGGTGAGGGACACCACACCCTTCTCCACGCCTGCTCTCCCAGCCTCAGCTACAAGCCTCATCTTTCTTGAGCTCACTGGCAGCAGCAAGCCCTGGGTATGAGGCTGCCTTTCCTTCCTGATATGCTATTTAACTCCGGGTGAGGAGAGACAAATTGGTGGCTGTGCTACTCGCACTGAAGCAGAAGGGACTCCCAAGAAGTTTCTCATCATGCTCCTGCCACTGGTCTGATAACTTTTACCCTCTCAACTGTGAGGAAGGTTAGAGCAGGCCCTGCCCTTCTGAGACCCTGGGAATGAGGATCCTAAGCCTCCAGTTTGGGGCACTCAATTTCCCCATAGAGCCAGGTCAGGAGTGGGTGGGTGGGGGAAGCTAGGATAGCTTCAGTTAGCTCCCAGATTACCTCAGACATTCCCATCCCAGAGAGTCAGTCTCTCTGCAGAATAATCTCTACAGAAACCCTTCCCTGATGCCCCTGGGGAATATGGAGACCCTTCATCCAGCCCTGGAGTTAGACAGAGACCCCCACCCCAATATTAGTATACACTTCCTGTCTTCACATACTGCCAAAACAGAGAGCCCCACACTCTACGACCTGGTCGCCAGCGTCCTCTGAACACTCACAAGCCACAGGAACATGGAGGATGGGAAGCGGCAGCCACACTCCAAGGACTTGGTTATGGAGCATCTGGACAAGCCAGGGGACACCCTGGCCATGCCTGGGGAATCCTCATAAAAGTCCCTCCTCCCTGGGTAACACTCAGGCTGGCTCAGAGGGCTCCCTTCCTTTGAGCACAGCCCAGAATGGTACAAACGCCAGTCAAGGCATCAAAAGTTGCCAGCCACCTGTCACAGCCCTGTGCTCCTGACCTTACTCCCTGAACTCGCTCTTATATTCACTCACACCATTGACACTTCCTTGGTCCTGTGGACAAGGAACAGAGATACCTTGGAGGTGGCAGTGGATGGGGCTGGTGTTACCCAGGTGAATAAAAACCAGGCCCAAGGTATGAGCTCAGTGTAATGTTAGGAAAGTGGTCGTGGCCCCTCCCTCCACCCATCCTGTGGGCATTTGGAAATATGTGGGCTGTTTGAGGTTGTCACCATGACGACTAGGGTATTAAAGATATCTAGTGTCCCCAGATATTCAATCTCCTACCTGCCCTAAACCACCAGCCAAAGCCCATGCCATCCAGAACCCTAGTCTGAGGAGGGACTCAACCCCTGCTCCCTGTGGAAGGATACTGAGGGATGAGAAGCCCAGCTGTGTAGGCTTCAAAGGGCGAGGCTCCCAAGAGAGTGTTTTCACTTTGTACATGGCAGAGTCCCCCACACCGGGAAGGGCCCTCAGTATTAGTAGCAAAGACAGTAATCACAACATCAGGACCAACAGCCAACCACGAGCAGGACCACGGGACACAACACTCAGCTTGCGTCCATACCACCACATTAGACCACGTCAGTCTACCCACTCAGGCAACCAGGGCAACCTCTGAATGGGCCCTGCAGGCCAGACCAGCGCCCGCCACCCACTGCGGAGGGCTTGCGAGCCAAGGAAGTAGCAGTCACCAGGCAGGCAGCTAGAAGCCGAGCAAGCAGCTGGCCCCTCAGGTACATGCTCTCAATCTCTCTCTCTCTCTCTCTCTCTCTCTCTCTCTCTCTCTCTCTCTCTCTCAATCTCTCTCTCTCTCTCTCTCTCTCTCTCTCTCTCTCAATCTCTCTCTCTCTCTCTCTCTCTCTCTCAATCTCTCTCTCTCTCTCTCTCTCTCTCTCTCTCTCTCTCTCTCTCTCTCTCTCTCAATATCTCTCTCTCTCTCCACCTCTGTGTGAAGTCCCTCTCTGACTTGCTCACCCTCTGGGAACCAACCTGCAAGTACGTTCGTTTAACTCAAGCTGCCTCGCCTTGCAACGCGAGTCTGTGTTTTTGCAGGAACATTTACACGTCTGCGGATCTTGTACAAACAAATGCTTTCTCCGCTCTGAGCAAGGCCCACAGGGACTGCAAAAAGGCAAAAGGAAAGATATCTAAGCTAGAGCGTCAGCAGAGAGAGAGAAAAAAAACCATGCAACACCCCCTAACATGTGCACAGCGGCGCCCCCACCCGGCTCGTGGGCCCCCACATCCTTCCACACCCTGGAAAGAACCAAGTGCTACAGCGGAAGACAGAGCGGCGGAAAGAGGCAGCAATGGCTAGGAAGCCTGCCCGCAGGAAGAGGCAGACACAAACGGGCAGAGAGTGCAAGGAAAGGGCTGCAATAAGGGGCAGTGCGGTCCCATGGGGACAAGTGCAAGTCTCGGGTCACAGGGCCCCAACAGCAACTGCCTCCAAAAGAGTACACCTTGACTCTTCACCTGCTGAGAATGGCAATTGGGGGCCACCTTCTCCATGCAAGGAGGGCTCATGCCCACACCCCTGCACCAAAGGTGGGCTGAAATAGGGTGTGACAGCAGGCTGAGCCCAGAGGCAATGTCCATAGGCCAGGCCACCACTGGCGGCCAAAGGGCCCAGAGCAGAGTCCACCACAGCCTCCAACCCAGAGGAAGCAGCTGTCCTATAGGGAGGCTTCTTCTGTGGGTATCATGGGTTGGGCTGGAGCTGGGGACTCCCCTCCAGGGGCCCTAAGTCCATAAGATGAGCTGCCAGATGGTGCTTGACCCCACCCCACCTCCTCCTCCAGCCAACAACAAGCAGCCTCATGTCATTCAAGCCCCTTCCTCACACCTGGTCTGCCCTCCTCACCACCCTTAGCTTCCAGACAAGCGCAGAAGCCTAGAGCAGTGGAAGGCAGTTGGGTGAACAGGCACCATTGCCTGGCACCCGTGCCAACATGGGCCCGTCACCAGTGCCCAGTGGGTGAGAGAAAGGTCGTGCCCAGCCAAGCCAGAGCCCCCTCCCTGATTCCTCCTGGCCGACCCACCCACCCCCAACCTTGGACCAGCAACGCCACCACCAAATCTACCCATTGGTGCCAATTAGTGGAGTGAGAGTGAGAGAGAGACACTGGGGCAGAGGGGAGGATAAGAGCCAGGGAGGGAGAGAGGGAGGGAGGGAGGGAGGGAGGGAGGGAGGGAGGGAGGGAGGGAGGGAGGGAGGGAGGGAGGGAGGGTTAAGGGGTCCTGTGGGCAAGAGTTAGATTGGGGGCCCTGGTTAGGCCCCAGGGAACGAGAGCAGGGGCACCACATACAAGCTCCAGGATTTATACCGGGATTTCTTGCGCTTTCTTTTTTGCCCCTTTCCCTTTCCTCGAACTGATTTTCTGGAAAATAAAAAAACAGAGCCAGAGAGAGAGAGAGGGGGCAGGGGAAAGGAAAAGAAGCAGCAAGGGGGGCACGATACAGGACGCGTTCAGGGGACGGAAGGCAGGCAGGCTCCAGGAAAGAGCTGGCACACACATGTGGGCTGGGGCAGCAGGCACTGATGGCTCCTTCTTCTCACTGTGGCCACCCTGGGGTGGCAAATCCAGCCCCCTGCAAGGCTTTGGTCAGGGAGCACAGGTTGGGTGGAGGGCACAGGCCCCAAAGGCCTTCATGCTCATGGTGGCTCCTGGTCCCAGGCAGGGGGCAAAGCACTGTCAAGACTTACCCTGAAGGTCAGGGGGCTAAAAAGGTAGGCCAGAATTTGGGGATTAGGTCAGAGACCTGACATGATTAGGGGGGCGGGGGTGAGGGTACCAAGGCTGTACTTCTTTCTTTCTTTCCAAGTGTAATAGCAAGAGGGTCCCTCCAGGGGCCCTGCCTCTGCAAATGTGAGAAAGCAGCTCCACAAGAGCAGTACATAAAAAGCACCGGCCTGCCCAGCCATAACCTGGGCTGAGAGGTGAGGCTGGGAGTCCTCAGAGCCCCAGGCAGGCTGGCAGGAGGGTGGGGTGGGAGTTAAGGAGGCATGGGGAGGGGTGGCCTGGGCATCACTCGGCGGAGCTGTCTCCCCAGCCTGTCAAAGCCTGCTACAACATCTCACCAGACTCTCTTCCAAGCCCAGGCAAGCCCCCCACTCTCCCTGTGGGCAAAGCAGGCATTTGGGGAACGGGCAATGGGGGCAGGCTGAAGCCTGTCCACCTCAAGAGAACCAGTACTGTGTACACCTGCCAGGCCCAAGAGAAAGCTCCTTAGAATGTCTGCCACAGGGGAAGAAAGAGAGGGGAAGGGTCCAAGTGAGGGGCATGTCTGCTCCCTCTTGTTGGGAGAAAGTGTTAGAAGGGGGAAGGTCTTCACACACACACACAGAGGCCTTCCCCCCTCCACCCCCCACGTGTGTGTGTGTGTGTATGCACATGCACATGCACACGCTTACTCTGTGGCTTATCACTGGTGATAGCCACAGCAACCCTGGAAGTTGGGGACTTAGGGAAGGGGCAAGGGGTTGAGGTCTAGGGAGCTTCAATGTCTCCAGGGCAATGGGGGCAGATGGGATGGTAGGGGTGGGGAGAGGAAAGGCCATAGGTGCTCTCTCTCAGTCTCTTTTCCTACAGACTCATCCCCCATGCCAGTGCTCACCCTGTATTGATGGGCTCATTACCCCCAGACCTTGTGCCCACCTCAGCCCTGCTCCATCCTGACTCAGCCCTCCACAATGAGTAACTGGAAGTCTCAGAAAATGACCAACATTCAACTCTTTCTCCCTGGCCATGAGGACTGAGTGTCTCTAGCCCGATTTACTCCTACAGGAGGGCAGGCACCAAGAACACACCCCAGCTGGCCCCAAATCCAATTGCACCACCACGGCAGCCACCAAAAGAGGCCATTTCGTCTAACACACAAAAGCTCTGCCACCCACTCCCTCTCCCCACTATGGATGATGGGAGGCCAAAGCGAGCCAGGGAGCCAGAGTCCATGCTGCCCCTCAACACATCAAACCTTCCAAGTCCTGGCCAGGAATGACCTAGAGACCTGGAACATGCCGTAGCTTCCAAAGGAAGCTCCAGGCTCCAGGCTGGGTTTTGTCACGAATTCTGTAGCCATCATCCTGGAGCTTGTTCCATCCCACTGCTGCCACCACATGTCTTCGTGAGACTGACTCCCTAACCCAGTGAAGCCATCAGACCCCTGACAGAGGAAGCCAAGAGCCCCAAACCAAGAAAACCAACCAAGGGAAAGGAGAAGAACTAGTCATGACCACTTACTTTTCTTGCCTTGCTCTGTCTTTCTTTGGTCTGCAGTGGAGAGAGAAAGAGAAAAGAACAAAACAGAGAGGGGTTCAGATGGTGATGATGATAATAACAATAACAATAAAAACTTAACATAGTATTTATGATAATAGCAATACAGTTTTAATCTCTTTACATGTATAACTCGCTTAATCCTTATCACAATGCCATAAGGTACATGCTATTATTGTGCCCACTATACAGATATGGAAGCTGAGGCACACGGAAGCAACATCAAAATGCCCGAGGCTCTACATTTGGTAGATGGAAGTGGGCTAACCGGTGGCACGCGCTTAACCCTGGCCCAGAGCAGGCGCCCTGCCGCGGTCTGCTGAACGGATGAGTCCGCACTCCCATCCTCACCTGCATTCACATTTGTTGTGCTGTAGGAAGCTCATCTCTCCTATGTGCTGGACTTTGTGAAGTCTGATCCGCATGATCTGGAGGGAAAGGAAGCAGATCACAAAGATTAGTGACCCAGCCAGCCATACCCACATGGGACACCCCTGTGGCTCTTGCCACTCAGCACCCAGGGGTTCTACAGAGCAGGGATGGGTGGCGGAGGGAGGGGGACCAGAGGCTCTACCAGAAAGAGCCTCAGGCCCACCCCAACTCCCCCAGCCCTGCTGACCCTCCGGAGCCCCTGCTCCTTTTGAGGGCAGACATGGCTACAAGGGTTGGCCAGGCTGGGAATTCAGGTCCTGGGTTCTCGCCACTCCCCATCCCTCCTCTCCTTTTATCCCCTCTAGGCTCACCCTGACCCCTAGTAGGAACCCAAGAGCCACACCCCCACCCCAGGTCTCAAAGCTGCCTCCCTCCCACCCTGTCCAGGCTGAGATGGACCCTGTCACCAGGCAGCACCAAACAACTGGCTTTTAAATTCTCCACAGATCACTCTCATCCAGCTTCCCAAAGAGGGAGGGAGGATGAAACACAAAACATGCTTCTATAACAGGTGTCACCCTCCTCCTGAGTCCAGGAGACAAAAGGTCAGGGAGGAGGAAGAGGTGATCGGGGCTCGATGGAAACCTGGACTGAGAAATGCAGGCATCTTTTCCCCCAACGAGGCAAGACCCCTCACACCTGCCCCTGACTGAGGCAGGGGCAGGAGCTGGGCAAGGCCAGTCTGGCTTCTGCTCTCAAGTGTCCCCCTGCGCCATTCCCCACAGGTACCCACCTGCATAGTGATGTTGAACTCCTCGGTGGGCACACACTCCAAGCCCTCGTCATTGCAGCAGCCCCCGCACCGCATCAGGGGCACACAGGACGGCTTGAAGATGTACTCGATCTCATCGGGATATTCCTGGAAGATGTCCACCAGGGTCTCGATTGGACGGCAGTAGCTGCGCCGGTAAACATCCATGAACTTCACCACTGCAGGGGAGGGGATGACACATGAGCCCAGCAGGTCACACACAAGATGGCCGGCCCCTATCTCCACCCAGCTTAGTAAGTTCACTCCTCAGCGTTTCTGTGAGAGATACCCACGTTAAGGCAAGTCCTTCCATAAATCTAACTTAAGTCCCTCCGATGATGGTTGAAGGCCGTCCCTAAGTTTTCCACTGTCAACACTGATGAAGGCCTGTTTTTATGCCAAAATAGCACATGACGCTGTCAGGTTCCAAGGGAAACGGCCTGTCACATCTGATCCCCCTGCCTCACCATAACGGTCAAGCCCATTTCTGGGTCAACCTTGATGCCAGAGGACAGTCTGAGAGGGAGTGTATCTGTTGGGGTGCTCTAAGCTTCCCATGAAAGGAGGAACAGCTAGCTTGGCCAACCTACTCCCCATTGCCCTACAACCTCTCCACAGCCACTGCCATATCCTACGAACAACCTACCAACAATCATTTAATGAGTGCTTATTATACGGTGGGTACTGGGTATGGTAGTCCATAGTTGTCATCTCCGTACATGGTACTATGAGACTCTAGTAGGACCCTCATTTTATAAACAGGGAGCTGGGAGGTCAGAGAGGCTGAGTAACTTACCCCAAGGCCATACTGCTAGTAAGTGGTAGAGTTAAAATCAGCTGGGACATCAAGTCAGCTTCCCGAGCTGACATCATGGGAAAACAGACAGGAAGCTTCAGGGGGCACTTTGCCACCTGCCAGACCCCTCCCCAGACATGGGCTGAGGTGGCGGTAGGCATCTGCACAGGGACTGTGGTGGCCTGGAATCAGCAGGTGGCAGTGGGCGAGCACGCTGAGCAGGCCCTGCCAGGCTCCGATAACCCCGCCCAAGAGGGCAAACTGCTTGCATCATGGAAAAAACGGTGCTGCCATTGCAGCCACAGAGCATTTCTAGAAGCTGATCTGGAGGGAGACCAGGGCACAGACAGCTTTCCAGGCTGGCCACGGAGCCTGGGGTGCATTGGAGCATGAAGGGGTAATTCTGGGCCACAGGGGCGGGCCCTTGAGAATAAATAAACTCAGGACTCCCTCTGGAATGACTACTCCAAATTGTGGCCCAGCCTGCCACTCCCCATCACACCCCACACCACCACCACTACCCCCACATAGCAGTCCTGTCCCTGAAATGAGTTTCCCCTACACAAGAGGGAAGAAGCAGCACCCAGCCAGAGAGGAGGCTGGGCTCTAGCCATGACTTGGTGTGACCTTGAGTCAGTCCTCCCTCCCTGTGCCTCAGACTCTGCACATCTGTGTAAGTGGGCTGGGCTGATCTCTAAAGGCACTGCACAGGGGCTAAAATGTGGAGTGTTGCCTTTCATTTCTAGTCCTGTGAACCAGCTCCCTTTTCTCAGCCCAGGTGACACAGGGTTTGGAACCTCACCAAGGCTGCCTCTCCCCAGATACTAGCTGAGCTTCTCCTTCCTCCTCCCTCTAAGGGGCAAAGGAAGAGGAGCCTAGGGGTGGGTATACAATAGGTGAGTTGAGAAGAATTTAGAGTTGAGGCGAAGTGGGGGAGGGAGGAAGCCACAGGTGTGAAAACAGAAAGAATAGTAGGGGTCCCCAAGCCTGTCTCTGACCTTGCCTGAGGTCTCTATTTCTCCTGTCCAGACAATAGCACAGAATTCATCTCCATCCCCCAAAGGGTTAAGGTAAAGCACAGTTGAACAGACATAGTCGAAAAGAGTATAAACAAGACCTGGGATCTAAAGAAGCCCTTTTCTAAGCCAAGTCTATCTTGAAGAAGATGACTAATCAAGAATTCATGACCTGACACTTCGTCATGGTTGGGGACAGAGGTAGCCCAGGCTTCAGGGCCACAGGCCCCACCCAGGATAGGATAACAGAAAAGTCTGGCCTGGGCCATGGCGGCTGAGACCTGAGAGTAAAAAGACCCTGGAAGAAAATTGGAAAAGCTCCCCGGAATCCCCAAGGCCCATAGGAGGTGACGGGGGGGCAGCTTTGCCAGCACCCTTCATGCCCTAGCCCCTGCCTCCGAAGAAAGCCGTCCTGCTTTTGCACAGGGTGTGGACACACATACACACCAACCTCATACTTCCATGGTTTTCCTTATTTCTGAAGACAACCTTTTCTCCAACAAAGACCATTTGTCTTGCCTCTCCCAGGCCATGGAGACCACTGGGAGCACTGAGAATTGGTGGCCTGTCAGTGGCACAGGCTGCGGAGTGGCCAGGAAGCCAGGCCCGGGGCCAAAAAAAAAAGGGTTTCCAGGCCAGAAAAGAGGCAGAACCGGCCTGAGAGTGCAAACACAGCCCTGGCCACTACCCTGAGCCCACTGGATTTAGGTCAGGGGAGCTGGCGTGGAAGAAGACCCCACGGCCTTCCCTCCACAGAGGTTTGGAACTGCGGTGGGGGAGGGGGGCAGAGCATCAGGCACTCCTACCACAGGCTGGAGCAGAGGCCACAGTCAGTAGTGGGGAGAGCCTGGGCGTCCCTAGAGAAATGGGAGGCTCCCTACTTCAAACCACAGGGAACAAAAGACAGGCAGACTAGGCTTGGGCCTGGGGGGCGGGGCACCTGGGAGCTACTGCCAGCCCTCTGCTGGCCCAGGAGGGAAGTTCACAGCACCCAAACCTCCTCCACCCGGAGGGCAGGGAGAGGCTGTAGGGCTTTCTCTCTCTACCCCCAAAGGAATGCAAACTGGGGAATGGGTTCCCAAGAGTTTGGGCCTTCTGCACCTCCAGCTCATACACAGCCAGCTCTCTGGGTGGCAAGGCTCACAGCCCCCTCCACATAGGCCCCAAAGGTGGGCCATGGCTGGGTTGGAAGTGACAAGGACTATCTATCCTCCCCTGGGAGTTGTGGGGACAAGGGATGCCTCCCTCAACATCTGGGATCATGGAACAGTGTTTGTCTTCCTGCTCTGTGCTCGGAGCTCCCTCTCCAAAGAAAACTTCACTAGAAAGAGCAAGAGAAAAAGGCCTTAAGTCCTATTCCCAGCAGAGGCCTGAGTAGGACAGCAAGTCCTCCACCATGAAGGGTTAATATCATCCTTTCCCGTCAGAGAATCCTTCTCCACACCTGAAAAGAAGTAATTAAGCCTCCTCACCCAACCCATGGGAGGCAAAGGGACCCCATCCAAGAGCCAGGGGACTCACCTGGGTGGGCTTTCTGCTCTCCTTCTGCCATGGGCGCAGCCTGGGACCACTGAAGACAAAACAAAAGAATGAGGCATGGGCATGGGCAGGGACACACAGGCCCAGCCACCCTGTCTCTGCTCCCTCCCCTGCCCTCACAGCCCATGGCCTCTGGCTTTGCCAAGGCTTCTGAGAGGAACTGGGCAGCACCATAGGCTCCCCACAGTATAGGGCCCACCCACCGCCCCTGAACTGCTCCAATGCTGAAGCCAAAGATAAAAACTGACCAGACATTGAGGAGTGGGAGGCTCAAAATGCAATAAGAAAACACCAGAATACTGCACTGTCCGGGTCCCCGCCCCTTCCCCACGTTTCCCTCTCCCAGCTCTCACTGGCCCATAGCTGACCTAAGGTAAGTGAATCCTCTCAGCCCCCCTGACTCCCTGGTCCAAAGCCACGGGTACGTATTAAGGTCAAATAGGAGGACAAATTTGGACTGAGGCAGGAAGGAAGGACTGGGGGCGAGAAAAACAACATGGTGACCTTCTCCTGCTGACATGACAAATACCAGGGTGAGCTGGTGCTGGGAAGGGAGGGGGTGCAGAGGACCGAAGGGCACCAACCACCCTCCCCCACCCAAACTCTTCAGTCCTCAGGAATATTCAGCAAGCCCACAGGTTGCCTGGAGGGTAAAACCCGAAGGCCCTGTGGGGGGGTGGGGAAGCCCCATTTCTCCCCATGCACAAATCTAGCCAGGGCCTGAATGTATCTCCAAAACCTCAAACTTCACACTCCTACCTTGTTCCCTGGTTTCTTCTCCCTCCCAGACTGAAGGGGTCCCCCTAAGTCCCTCTCACCTGGGCACCTTCCTTAAATGCTACCAGGAAAGCCTTTTATGCCCTAGCACTGCCCAGCCCCTAGGGGGCCCCCTGCACTACGTAGGCAGGAGGCCTCCCCCAACCCTCCCCACCCCCACCAGATCATTCCTCCCCTCCCCAGAAGCTGTGAAGGTCAACAAGCCTAACCATGTGGACCTGACAGCACCAGGCAAAGGCTTCTCCCCGCCCTTCCAGAGGATCTCCAGTTCTCACCAACTGCCCACCCCACCTGCCCCTCCTCAGGGGCAGATCCTGATCAGCAAAGGTGCCCTCTAGCCCACAGAACTGCAGACCCTGAGAGGGAGTCTCACAATCTGTCTGGCTCTCTTGCCTTTCACACCCCACCCCACCCCAATGCACACCAGGTCCCCCAGCCTTGCCCCCAGGGCCAAGGTCAGATAACAGTTTCCAGAGTCCCAGATGGATAGCCTCCAACTGCAGCTCCTTCAGGGGCCCCCCAGAGTCTCCACCTCAGCCCCTCGTCCATCCCCAGGACACCCCCTGGCTTCTCCCTACCAACATTCTCTATGCCCTCCACTCCTCGTGGGCCCCAACTAGGAAAGGGGATAGAAACTTCACATCCCCTCCAAGGCCAGGGGGCACAGGGAGGAGCACTTCTGGGCAGGGAGGGGCCAGGTGCCCTTCTCTGGGGGCCTTTGAAGGTCATACTGTAGCCAGTCCGCCACTCTTTCCCCTTCCCCCACCACCTTGGAGGCCTGGAGCCAAGGCCTTTGTGCCAGGGTCTGAGGAACTCTGGGTGGCAGCAGGGACCCCAGCCCGTTTCCTTCCTTCTGCCTCTCTCCAAGGGGACTCTGGCTGAGGAAAGGTGTAAGAAGAGGGGTGGGAAAATGGCCTCTTTAGGTGGCTTTGAGAAGCAAGTTGGGTGGGCAGATTTCGAGTTCCAAAAAACCACCTGCTCCTGCTCCAATGTCCCATTTACCAGGACAAAGTGTGTTTGCAAGGCTGGCAGGAGTTCCTTCCAAAGGTTCAGGAAAGGCTAGTCCCACACTGCCTATGTCACAGCAAATTTCACACCATTTTTCCAAAGTGTAAAGTGGAGTAATGACACTCTTTAAACCTTCCCTTAGCCCACCTTCATAAAAGCTAAAGAGCAGCTCACTCGGAAGTGTGGGGGAAGGGAGGGAAGCTGACTGTCACCAAGTCTGGACTTTAGGTACAGTCTCAACAAAGCACCCGGGTGGGCCCTGGCACCCTGACTCTGACATAAACCATCCTTTCCCTGGATTCTGGGGCTGGAGAGAGGTTAGATGGGTCTTCTCAGCAGAAGGGAGTAAAAACTAAAGGGGTGGCAGGGGTTTCTCTCCAAGCTAGTGAGGAAATGGGCAAGGGGCTTTAGGAAATTCCTCCTAGCACAGGAAGGGGTTAGGGGCTGCGGACAGCGGGAAGGGACAGGGTGGTTCTCCGGGTCCTCTGGCCGGGGCTAGCTCGAAAGGTCACCTTCCCGCGGAGGGCCGGCGTGGGGGAGGGGCGCCGCTCGCCGCCCGGGCTCCCCGTTCGGGCCGCGGCGGCTCCGGGAACACGCGGCCGGCCAGACCCGGGCTGATGTAATCGGCTCCGCGCCGCGCGCGCCCGGCGGGGCGGGGGAGGGCGGGC
The DNA here is from genome assembly GCA_033961575.1 of Aselliscus stoliczkanus. Taxonomy (NCBI): domain Eukaryota; kingdom Metazoa; phylum Chordata; class Mammalia; order Chiroptera; family Hipposideridae; genus Aselliscus; species Aselliscus stoliczkanus. Next base: position 62,165,458 of record CM066733.1, on the reverse strand, counting down.
ACGGAGCGGGACGCGAGCGAGGACGAGCGGGGGTGGCGCCGCGCAGGTGGCCCGACGGAGGGGGGGGGGTCCCCGCAGCAATCCACCCCAAAACTTTTCTCAAACTCGAAGAGCGGGCCGAAGAGATCGCGCGTCAGTGACAGCAAGCCCCCTCTCGCGCCTGCGCCCTGCCCCCTCTTCGCTCTCAGCCCTCCCTCGGTCCAAGGTCCGAGCACCCCCCTGCCCGCTGGGCTCCGGCTCCCGCCCCCGCTGCCCGGACTTCCAGTTCTTCGGAGACCAGCAGCCGGGAGCAAACTTCAGCAGCCGGCGGCAGCGCAAGCCCAGCCCCCTCAGCCTCCTCCTGCGGCTCCCGCCCTCCGCTGGTCGGCCCAGATCGTACGTGCGGTGACTCTGGTGGGTGGGCAGGGCCCGCGTGGGCGGTGAGACTCTATCCTGGTGCCCTCCCACCTAGCGTGCGCCCCCTCCCCCTACACGTCCGAGGAGACAGGGGGAAGCCGCGCGCCCGGTGCCGAAGGACCCGCGTGGGGCACGGAGCCCCCACGCGCGCGCTCGCACGCACGTCCCCAGCCGGGAGAGGACTCGCAGCGGCCCGCAGCGCCAGGCAGGCACCGCCGCTTACCTTGGCATGGTGGAGGTAGAGCAGCAAGGCTAGGCTCCAGTGCACCCAAGAGAGCAGAAAGTTCATGGTTTCGGAGGCCCGGCCGGGGCCGGCGCGGCTCGTGTTCCCTCTCCGGCTCGGGCTGCGGGGCGGCCCGCTCTCCTCCGCTCCTAGGCGGGCTCCTCTTCTTCCCGGAGCCGAGGCCCGGGCCAGGGCCTGGGTCGCGCGCGCGGCTGGAGCACTGTCTGCGCACACAGCCGCCTCACCCGTCCATGAGCCCGGCTTCCGAGCGCCGACTCGCCACCGTGGCCCCCTCTCCTCTTCCTTCTCTTCTTCCTCCTCCCCCTCCTCCGATTGCGGCTCCTCCCGGTCCGAGCTAGCACTTCTCCCGGTTCCGCTCTGCTCAGCTGCCCCGGCGCGGACCACGGCTCCTCCGGAGCGAGAACAGCCCAGAAGTTGGACTAAAAGTTTCAGTGCAATGCCGCGAGCCCCGACCCCCTCCACGCCGCCTCCGGGCGCGGGCTCCGGCTCCTTCCCGCGGCTCGCCGCCGCGTCCACCGTCGGCCGCCGGCCACGGAGGAGGTGGGCGCTGGGGCCGGGGGCGGTGTCTGTCTGTCTGTCCGTCAGCGCTGCTGCTCCGATGCGGGATCCGGAGAGGGAGGGCTTACGCTGAGCTCTGGCGGTCACCCCCAAAAGCAGGTCACTCACTTTACCCCGGTCCCTCTCGTTGCTCGCTCGCCCGCGCGCGCTCTCTGACCCCGTCTCTCTCTCTCTTCCTCGACTTCTCTCCGGAGCTCTTGCTACCTCTTTCTTCTCCCTGCTGGCTTCCAAAATCCGGAGTGATGTGGAGGAGTAAAGGAACAATCTCCCCAAACGGTCAGCCCGATTTGAGCGGGGAATGGGAAGCAAAAATAAATTAAAATGGATAAGAATACGGTTTTTTAAAATGTTTAAGAAAAAAAGGAAGGTAAACCGTGGATAAATGAATATCAAATTCCAGTGCGGAGACCCCTGGCTGGTGACTCCGCGGGTTCGTCCTCCTCGCCGCTGCGTCTTCCGATCGAGCGCTGCTGCCGCCTGCTCCACTCGCCCCCCGAGCCGCGGCCTCCCCGCAGCCCGGCTGCCCCAAGCTTCTGCGCTTCTCACCGCTACCAGCCGCCTAAATAAGGCCTGATTCCGTCCCCGCCCTCCCGGACCCCGCCTCTGACACGCCCCCAAAGAGGAAACGGACCCCTCCACTTCCAGCCGTTCCGCGCTCTGCTCGGTCCCTTGGCGCTGGCCTTCGTCTGGGGACACCTAGTGAATCCTAGTCTTCCCCCACCCACCCCAATGAAGAGAAACCTCGACACCCACCAAGGTTCACAGCCTGAAAATTACCCATCTAATCCCCTTTGCCCGGAGACCCACACGCGGTATTTGTGGGGAGGGAACAGGAAAGTGAGGTTATGTGCGGACAGGACTCGAGAGCTATTCCCCACCTTTGCTGAGAATATTGGAGAGGGCGTGGGGATGGGGGTCGGACAGGGACGGGTAGGAATAGGGAAACACAGATCTACTGGAATCCTGGGGTGACCCCTGCTCTTTCCCTCCCCTCCAACACTCTCAGGTCCCCCCTCCCCCCTCCACACACACACTCAAACTGACACACGCGTCCTCACTCACGCAGACGCTGCTCTCCCAAATTCACCAAGCTTCCCTGCGGTGGCCGAGCGCCCCCTAATGACTACTGTGTGTACACCCCAGCTCTGGCTAGAGAAGGAATGGGCCTCCCTCACTCAAGAAGAGGGTGAAAGATTACCCATGATGCCCCCATTTCTCACCTCCCAAACAGTGGCATTTGGGGGGCTCCAATGGCCTTATGTACAGAGAGCCCAGTGCTAGGCACAGAGGGCCCGGTACATCCATCTGGACAATGACATTCAGAATGACACCTGGAGCCCTCAACTGGCCTGCTGACATTCAGAATGAGCTGCAGCCAACAGACTGGGGTGACTGGGGTCCTTTGGGAAGTGTCCAAGGAGGCGTCCCTGGGGAGCAGTATTTGGCACCAAATTTGCGGGGCTAAGAACGGGAAGCTGTGTGGTTCTGGGGTTAGTCAGTGGCCCAGAGGGAAGAGGACCTGTTGGAGCCCACGTATGCACTGTGGAGTCTGGCAGAGCCCAAGGGGAGAGGCAGCTGGGCAGACAGAGGCCCTTGTTCCTGCTCCCCTCGCCCAGATGTTGCCAAGGAACTGAGCCAGGGGGCTGGTGGGGAGGATGGAGGCCAGGGCCTGAGTGATGATTCAAACCTACTCACCATCACTAAGGAACGTCTGTAGGCCAGCTGCCCGGAGCTCCCACCAGGCTGGGGGCCAAGGCTTCCATCAGCCCCAACCCAGGCTCACAGTTCCTCTTATGAACAGAATTGGAAGTTTGTCCTCAGCAACCCCCAGCCCCCCAGGATCCCTTGCCCACTTCTCCCAGCTGGTGCCCTCTCCTCTCTCTCCCAACTCCCCATGTCTTCTCTAAGTGCTCCCTAAGGCCTCCCCACCCCACCCTTGCATATAGGAACCAGCCTGGAAAAATTCCTGGTTGGGCTTTGACCCAGCAGCTCCTAGGCTCCCCCAGGGAACAAAGGGGGGCTCTGATACCTGTGGGAAGAGAGGGACCAATCAGTCTCATTATTCATCTAGACCTGGCCAAGGCCTGGCCAGGGACTGATTATAGCCTCTATGAAGGCCTAGGCTGAGAATGAGAATGTAGCAACTTCCCCCAAGCTGACCAAAATGATCCAAGGAGGTTACTCAGCCGATCCCCACTTCGGCAGATGGTTCTGTGGTTTGGCGGGAGAGCTAGGTTACCCCTTTAGTACCCCAGTTCCACAGGAGTGGTGTCCTGAGGCCCCTATGTACAGAGGGACTGGCTTCTGCCAACCCTATCCTACTCTTTCCATCATTCATGCCTCAGTCCTGTCTCCACCACCTGGCAGGCTCCCCAGCAGCAGGAACAAGGTCTTTTTACAATTTACTTTTTTAGTAAATGTTTATTTGCTGGCTCAGGGCCCTCTCTCAAGCAGGCTTCCTCACCTAGGCTCCATGCTCCAAGCTGCTCTATGGGATATGGAAGGGAAGCTGCTAAACTTCTTCCCTGCCCAACTTGGTCTGCCTGTTGCACCTCCAGAGCTCAAGATTTGGGCACCTTGGCAGAGTTCCCCTCTCATCCCTACCCTGGGGCCAGCAGAGCCCAGGACAGAGGCCCCCAGCGGCTCCACCTCTGTACCCCTTCTCATCTCCAGCCCCTGGAGAGGCCTGAAGAGGAGGTCTTAGTAAAGGACCCTGAAGTTGGGAGGAGGATGGAGGGGTTCCAAGGGGGGTGGCCATCGATTGTCACTTAATAACCACAGGACTCTCCCCCAACTTGAGCCAACCATCCCCCCTTGGTGGCATTCAGCAATGTGTGTTACAATGACCTATTTGAAGTTCCCTCTGCGAACTCTGCCCAAGGAACCAGAGGGATGAGGGGAGCAGAATTGCAGCCTGGCCTGACGGGTTTTGAGCACTCTTCACCAGAGTGGGGAGGGGTGTCCCATCTCCAACATTCATTTCAGAGACACAACCTGGTGATGACTCGGAGAAGGGATATTGTCTGCATCCCATCACAATATCATCAGCTTTCACAATAATACACTGTCATGGACCCAGCCAATGCCTACATTATCATCAAACTGAGAGCCCAATGCACCTGAGTCTTCAAAAATGGGAGCAAGAAACACACAGAACAAGGAACAAATCAATAATCATAAGGCCAAATCATGTCTCTATAGCACCTTCTCTTCCCAATGATTTAATCCACAAACTTAATTCAATTTATCTGCCCTCCTCAGGTGGCTTCAGGGCAGGGAATGTCAGGGCTGACTGTCCCTCCAGAGAATCCCAAGGGCACAGAGGACCCAAGGTCATCCAACAACATGATGGGGATGGGGCATGGAGCTGGGAGCAGCCCCAACAGAGGTTATGCTGGGTCCCCTCAAGGGATGACCTCAGCTGCCCTCAAGTCTGAGGAGACCTCTCAGCCTCTGAACTCAGTCTGAGCAGTTCAGACAGAGCCTAGAAGGAAGGGGGAAGGTGTTCCAGGTGAGGGGGAAGGGGAGAGAGGGGCAGGGATGGGGTGGAGAAGAGTGTGAAAGGTGGCCAGGAGCCAGCTATGGGCCCAAACAAAGGAAGTAGTGATCAGGCCCAACGCACAATAGTTGTACTTTGTCCTGACATTCTGTCACCTCTGATGTTCAGGGAAGCTCTCCCCTGCCTGTGTGGGCATGGGCAGTTCACCTCCCAGCCCATGGATAAAGGGACAGAGCCCCTCCAAAGTGAGGGAGCGTCGCTGAGTCTTGCTGTTGTCTAAACATTTCTCCAAGTGGTTTCTCTGTAATGGAAGGAAGTTCTTCTTCCTCGCTTGATTCTCCGACCGCCATGTACAGAGAAGGACATGGATCTGATCTGCAGCGGGGGCAGGAATATGAACCTGTTGAACTGAAGGAAAGAGAATTGGGTTGGTTCCCCTCAATTCTCTGTCTGGCTGTGGGTCAATCTCTCTCGCTCTCGCTAACTAGATCTTTGCAACAACGCAATGGAGAGACAAAGTGAAGGCCAAGAAGAAGGACCTCTTCCAGTGCCAACATCACAGGCACATCTAGACCTGTGATGATGGGTAACGATGCCAATTAATAACAAGATGGAAGCAGAGGAAGCCGGAGAGATGAACTCTCTTGAGGAGCCAGTCAGGAGAAGGAGGGTATGAGATGGGGAGTAAGCAGGGGAGGAGGCAAAGGAGCCAGGCAAGGTCACTGTCTGGGGGAGCACACCTACCCATGCCAAACCCCACCCCATCAGCCAAGTCTCTGCCTCTCCTTCGTGGGCCTTGGTGTAATTCCCTAACACCAGGCTGTCTCCTTGGATTGCTTCTGCCTCAGGCACATGAGCTTCTGACACCCCAGTCTTTGCTACCCCTCAAAGTCAGATCCCCATCCTGCCCACTGCTGTCCTGGTCCATATCCCTGCCCAGTCTTGGAGGGAGTCTCTTGGCTGGGAAGAAGGAGGTGATGTCACAACATGGCAGCTAAGCTCCTAAAGCTACATCCTCCCTCCAGACCTGGGCCCTGCCTAGTAGCCAATTTCATTCCAATTTGTGGATCTTTTCCAAGGCCTACCGGGCACCAGGCACTGTGCTGATGTTATAGGAGATAAAGGGACACCTATTAAGTAGGACAGCTCAGAAGCTTTGGATCCGAATGGACCCAAGTGGCACTCCTGGCCCTGCTGCCACTTTTTAATTATGTGACCTTAGGCAAGTTACTCAACCTTCCTGACCCACAGTTCCCCTCGTCCGTAAAACAGGAGTGAAAATACCTGCCTAGGAGATTTACTGCACACAGTTACACCAGAAAGTAAGATGGAAAGAAGCCCCGAGAGAAGGTATTGAAGCAGAGCAGTCAAACTGGCTGGAATGGGCATCAGGAAGGTAGTACAAGATATTTACTCCATCAGCAGGTGTTAAACTCAGCCAATGAGCCCTGTTTGGGGCTGGGCCCTGGGGCTGCAACACTGCGGAAGGGGCTTCCTGTGTGGAGGTGAAATAAAGAATAAACTGAAAATAGAAACTCCCCAAAGGGAGCACGTAATTGCTGGGAGTAGGGGAAGGCTTCCTAGAGGAGGTGGCACTTGAGTCTTGATGGAAGAGTAGGAGTTTAGCCAGCTGAGTGGAGTGGGGATAGAGAACAGGCAGGGGAAGTGAGGTCTGAAGAATTCTGATAGCTCACATAGCTCTCCCACTGCACCTCTGGGCAATAGAGACTTGAGGGCTAGGTGGGGAAGGGGATTAGGGCTTCTTCAAAAACATTCCCAGCCAAAGCCTACAGGGACAATGACACTCCCTCAGTGGGTGGGCCCCACACTGGTTTCCCCGCCCTCTGGGACAGCATGTCTCTGCCAGAGAATTTAAACAAACAAGCAGACACTAGAGGTAGGTCTGCACACTGAGCACTGCTTTTGTTTGCCCAGGGGTGAGAGGAGGAGGACAGAGGACACCAGCCTGTGACAAGCACAGGGACACTCAGCTGGAGCAGGGCACAAAGCAGAAAGACCTTTTCTCCAGCTTTGCCGTCTCCCTATCCTCAGCAGGTGCCCAGAGCTTTCCTGTCACCTGCCATAGATGTGTGGAGACCTGGAAACAGCCCTGGGCAAAAAGGTCGAGTCTGCTACATGCTGTGTGACCTTGGGCAACTCAGTACCCCTTTCTGAACCTCAGACGACTCCTAGGTAAAAGCATGAGGTCACCTTCCCTAAGCTTTAAGGCTCCATAACCGCTCCATCAAACACTCCAACTGAGATCTCTGATACAAAGTATCACACCTTCCAATGTATTCTTTGTTTTTTAGCTGAGCCGTCCTGCCACCTGTTGGCATCTCAGCGACTGCTCAACTCAGGCCGGGAATCCAACCGGCAACCCTGTTGCTCAGAGCTCGCACTCTTGAGCGAGCTCTTAACCAACTGAACCACTCAGCTGGCCCCCAGTATATTCTTAAAAACTCCTAGAGAGGGCAATACTTAACTCAAAGAAATCCAACACAAATGATGAAATCTGAGGCACAGCACCAAGTGGTGCATCGGAGATTCCAAGGAACCCTCAAATTCCAGCAGGTAGGGAACTGCTTTTTCTCTTACCTGGGAGGTCAGAGCCTCTGTCCTTTTTGAAAAGACACTGACTTGGTGAACCGTCACAGTGAAAAGCCCCCACTAGCTCCCCTGCCCCACCCTCCACCTGCACAGCATGCAGTGGAAAAAGCCAGACAGGCGAGACTCAATTTTGGTTCCCCATGTCCAAACTGGAATTTTGCACAAGTCACTTCATCTGTCTGAGCCTCAGTCTCCTCATCTGTAAAATGGGAGTCATGGTCCTGCCTCCCAGGGTTATAGGGAGACATAGTCTGCCCTCTATCTCCCAGGGATTCGGGGATTCAGCAGGAAGGATTTTTGTGTCTGCAGGGGTCCTAGAATCAATCCCCTATGGGTACCAAGGGACAGCGAGTGTTAAGCAAAGCTCCTGACCTATAGCAGGTGTCACATAATATTACTTCCCTTCCCCTTCTTTTGTTCCTACCTCCATGTGTGAGCAAACTTTCAGAAAGTGCACACCCACTATCATTTACCTAAAGTCAAACAGAAAGAAATAGGGAAATGCGTTTATTCCATCCACCTGTTTAAAAAAAAGAGAAAGAAAGAAAGAAAGAAATCACACAATGCATGCCAAAAATGACTAGGAGTGGGGGTATGTTGGCTTCGTTCTTGCTTTAGCCTTTCTTCAGAGCAATTGTGAGACTGGGTTGTCCCTAAGTTGGATGCAACGTAGGTTTCTTCAGGGAAATCCTAGGAGGGGATAAAAAATAGGCAGGGATCTAAAGTGCCCCCAACTTCTTAGCAAGAAGGGTCCTTTCCTTCCTCCGCTAATGAGCCCCTGCGCCTGAGCTGGAAGCCTGGCCCATGACCCAGGCCCCCCAGGACGGTTCACAAAGATAAAGCCAGTTAATGATTGGCCCCCTGAGAGGAGCCACCCCACCACCCTGCCTGCCTTCCCAGACCCAGAAGTGCAGGGTAGGCCATGGTGAGTGAGGAAGACCTCCGCCCGCTCAGTTCCCAGGAGCAGCATGGCCTAAAGTCCTAGAGATAATCAGTAAAACAGACAATCAAGGGGTATCCATGTGAGAACATCAGACCGTGTTCCTGGAGGCCTTGCGGGTCCTCAGAGGTGGGGCAGGTAAGGGAGAGCTGGGAGTGGGCAGGCACAGCACACCCAGTTTTATCTGCCTTGCTGATTGGAGTTTTACTCGGCATTTCATTTGAAGAAAAGTCTCCACTGCTAAATAGGAAGTTTGAAAATCCCTTCACTGGCCAGATGAGCAGAAAGAGGCCCAGAGTTGTCCAAAGCCACTGAAGCAACACCCAAACTCAGATCTCTTGATTCAGAGCTTGATGCCATTTCTCTCTCTCTCCAAGAGCCACTTAAGCATTTACTCCAGGTCCAGCATGGAGCTAGGCACCTTTGGGATACACAGGGTTTCTGCCCCCTATAGCTGACTAGCTAGTTGGGGAGCCAGGCGGTGCCAGGGAAGGGTGCTGGCACAAGGTGCCATGTGCATCTGGAGCAGGTCAGCTGCTGGGCCCAGGGCTCCAGTGTTTGCTCCTCCTTCCTATGTGGAGGGGTTCGGCAGTGCTCTTCAGAAGGTACAGAGGGCACAGAGGGTGAACCATGCCCCCCTGGGATCCCCTGGAAAGAAGGTCCTGCCTACACCCCCCTGCATGCCAGCCCACTCATTCAGACCCACCTCCCCCCAGAACACAACTGGAAGCATCAGGAAAGGTAAGGCAGGGCACGCTGCAGGCTGCTGTGCCTGCTGCCAGTCTCCCCAAGTCCCAAAACCTTGCCCTGGGCAGCTCCAGCTCTGAGATATCTGCCCCTCAGCTGAGGGTGATAGCTAAAATATTTAACTCCCACTATGGCCTGGGCACAATTCACATAGAGCTGGGGATATATGCTGAGCTAGGCATAAACCCCTCAGTTTTCACATTGCACGGAAGTCCAAGGGACCCAGGAAGGCACTATGATGCCCAGAGACATACAGGGGACACAGGGGCTGGAACAGCAGCTATTTACCAATCAGGTGGCTGTGCTGGGCTGTACCAGTTGAATGTCTGCCCTGCCCCAGTCCACTCTCGACTCTAGGCTGGAATGTGCAGTTACCAGCCGGGAATGAGGCCTGTCTGGGGCCCTGGTCTACATGCCTCCATATCTCCTCCGCTCCTGGGAATACCAATCTAGGACTGCCCCCACTTTCTATACATAAATGTAGCCCACACCCGACATAGCAAGGATCTCACCGCTCAGGAGTTCCAACCACTGTTGAAAAAATGGTGGACAGAGCCAGCCCCAACCCTGGGCTGGAATTCCAACCCCAAGTACCCAGAGTAATCAGAGCACTTCCCTTTCCCTCCCTCTCTCTCTCTTGCCTTGGATGTCTCCATCCTTCCACTCCTTTCTCTCAGCCCTCACTGTCCCAGGGGACCTCCTGGCTGGTCCTGCTCACTGAGGCATCTCCTCTGTGCCTGTGAGAAGCCTAAGCTTCTCAGAGTCCTCTGGGACGTGACTGCTCCCCGCTCCTCATTCTCTGTTGGGGGCCAGGCTAGACAGTGGGAGACAAACTAGGGGAAAAGATGGTCTTCACATCTTCCCAGTTCCCACTGGCCCTCCAGAGACTAAGGGAGAACCTGCAGAAGGGAGGTTTCTGGGTGCCCATCTAGGTGCTGAGGGAGTTGGGGTGGCAACGCTAGAAAGGGCAACGAGTACAGTAAGGGACACCAACCCCCTTCCCCCAAACACTGGCACGAGCTGAGGCTTTAAAGAGGATGGAGTTAGGCACAGCGAGTCAACCTCCCTGTGGGGGCTGCTCCTACTGCACTCAGTGGCCCTCTCCCCACCACTCACCCACCAATCTCCTCTCCGTTGCTTCTCAGATCTCCAGGCTGAAGGCCACAGGGACTAATGAACCACACACACACCACCGCCACTGCCACCACCATCACCATCACCATCCCCCAGCCCCACCCATGACGGGGCCCCACAGAGAAAAGAGGAGTGTTCCAAGAAATCCAGGTGTTCTGGGCAAACTGAGCAGGGGTAGAGAGTCTGGGTGTGCCCCCCCAATGCCTCCACAGAGGTTACCCTGAAAGCCCCTCACACAAAGAATGTCTCTAAAGCCCTGCCAGTAAGCACTGCTTCTTCCTGACCAGCTCCTCCGGTGTCCACGTGTGGAGCAGTGGCTGGTCAGGACGGCTAAGTTCAAAACCAGCAACTGTCACTGCCTTGCTGTGTGATCTGGAACAGGGCAATTCCCATCTTTGGTCTCAATGTTCTCTCCATAGAGTAAAGGGTGGACTGATTTCTAAAGCCCTGTTAGGGCTCTCAGTCCATAGCTGTAGGGGATGGGGTGCAAGCACTAAGGATGTAAGCTGTGGCCACTCTGGCCAATGACCTGGCTGACTAAAAGAGATGGAGGGAGGACCAGGGAGCACATTTGCGACCACGTTTCAGAGATGCTGTAAAGATTACTGGAGTATACGTGGGCAGGGAGGCAAAGAAGAGTGTACTCTTCAGTTCATTGTCTGACCAACAGCCTGAGTTTGCCCATTGCCATCAACCAGAACAGCTGGGAATGCAGCAAGAAGGATTTAAGTTAGATAAGCAGAGGCCTACCAAACTCATGGTCTCTGGGGGATTTATGGGATGATAGCAGCAGAATGTTTATCTAGAGACCTCTAGGCCCATTCCTGGCCTGGATGAAATGTCAGGAAGTGGGAGAGAAGCGGAGAGGACAGGGAGAGAAAGGAGGAGAGGACCAGACAGGATGTCAGTTCCCAGGCCCTCCTCTTTGGGAGAGGAGGTGGGTGGGGTGCCTGTGTCTCTGATCTGGGAGCTGAAGTGGGGGAAAGAATTTGTCAGGGGTGTGGTAGGGCCGAGAGCAGGGCAGCAGGGGAATGGAATGAGAAGGCTGTCAAGTGGCAAAGCAAGTGTTTGTGGGAAATGGAGAGAAAGACCCTTTCCTGATGGGAGGAGATGAGAGAGCGCCTCAGCCCGGGGCTCCCTGCCCCAGCAACCCCAGCTACACTCCAGGCACAGCAGGACCTTGTTGGTGCAGGGTCTGTGCCTCTACTGTGATATCAGCTTGTGCAGGAGAGCCTAGGGCCACTGTTTGAGAATAGAGATGACACCCACCTAGCCTGGGCCCAGGCACTGGGCAAGGTAAGAATGGAGGTATCCCAGTGCAGACTGTGAGGATAAGGGGTCTTCCTTCCCCCCAAAACAGCCAGGATGCTCAAGCCAGTTCTGCTTTTAATCTGGGTGTTCTCCCACCCCCCACCCCCATCGCCTGGGGGCACCTGGTAAGACTCTAGGAGAATGTCTGCTGTTGCTGTACTACTGGCCTGACACTTAGGCAGGTGAAACAATTCTGTAACTCATTCCATGTCCCTCCTCCTACTCTATTCCACACCCAGGAATCTCTGGTCTCCTAAGGGAACTGAGGCTGGAAAACCACCCAGGAAGCAAGTCCCCCCTTCCCTCTATCCACCTTCCTTTTTGCTACAATGAGGACCAGGTAAGGGAAAGAATGAACAAGAGAGTGGGGCCAAGCCCCACAAATGCCTCAGCCAAATAGTGGACAATTTGAGGTGAGGCCAAAATACCTTGATGGGGGCCAGGTGAACAGATATGCAAATGATTTATGTATCCCATCTCCCCTGGAAGCCCAGGTCCCCAGCACCCAGTCCTCCAGATTGGAAAGGTTTGTTAAGTGATTCCGCACCTCTGTCCACTCTCCCAGGCTCTCTCCGTCCTCCTCCTCCTCCTCCTTCTCCATCTGTCCTACTCAACCAGAAGTTGAAGATTTCTCCCACCATCATCAAGGCTCTGTCCTCACAAAGCCACCTTGAGACATACCTCAGCTATCCTCCCCTCCTGGCCTGAAGCTCCTCTGGGGACTCCTGGCTGTCAGACGACAGAGCCGCAGTTGTCCCCACATTTCCCAGGGCTGATAGAGGCAGCCTCCAGCCTCCTTGAAGCTGCCCAAGGGGAAGATGAGAAGCGGAAAGGGGCTGTTCAGCTGAGCTGGCAGGAGGCAGGCTAGTGAGCTCCTTCTCTGGCCCACAGGAGAGGGAACCCTCTACACCCGCCCAGACAGAGGTGAGGGGCCTTGAACCCCCTTCTGCCTGAGCTGACAGCACCACCTTGCTGGGCACTTTCCAGCAACAGGTTTCAGATGAAGCTGTTGTTTGACTGTGGACACCTTTCAGACATTCTTGGGAGCCCAGGGCCCCCCTGATAGAGGGCTCCTCTATCAGGACCCCTCCTGAGCGCCTCACCAGTGCCACCCCAAGCCTCTAGAGGGCGAGGGAGAGCAGTGCTGGACTTCCCAGCCCTTGGGCATAGCCAGGTGGTCCTCTTCACAGGTCCTTGGGGCCAACCAGCTGCCCCATGCTAGAGGCTGTGCAGCCAGGCTCAGCCATCTAGGTGCAGAAGAGTATGGACCATTCCTGAGAGGGTGGCTGCTTGGAGGGTACACTTGACAAGAAGGGTGGGTTCAAACAATTGAAAGATTACCTGAGACCAAACCCTGCCCACCTGTTCAATTAGGGACAGAAAGGAGAGCAGTGGCCTGGTCCTAGAAATTTCTGCCTGATTTTGGAATAAAAGGGGCTTCTTGGCCCACACAGCAAAGCTGCAAAACCTCCCACCCCCATCTTGGGTCACAACAGGGTAAGGCAAGGGAGGCAGCTAGGGCACAATATTTAAGGAGGTGCTGGGCTGGCCAGGTGGCTCAGTTGGTTAGAGCATAAACTCTGAGCAACAAGGTTGCCGGTTCGATTCCCACATGGGCCAGTGAGCTGCGCCCGAGCTGAACTGCCGCTGAGCTGCCGACGGGCAGCCAGATGGCTCAGTGGGTTAGAGCGCATGCTCTTAACAACAAGGTTGCTGGTTCGACTTCTGCATGGGATGGTGGGCTGAGCCCCCCAGAACTAGATTGAAAGCAGCAACTGGACTTGGAGCTGAGCTTGCCCCCTCCACTACTAAGATTGAAGGACAACTTGACTTGGAGCTGATGGGTCCTGGAAAAAACACAATGTTCCCCAATAAAGTTTAAAAAATAAAAATAAAAAATAAATAAAAAAAGAAAGCACACAAAATGGTTTTAAAAAAGAAAATTAAGGAGGTGCTTACTTTCAAGTGCAGGACTGGCCCTGATAGTGATTGCCTGCTTAAATACTTCCCTGTCACCTCACTCCCCTCGTCTTAGTTTCAGCCCTGCCCTCTGAGCTGCCGGTCCTGGGGCCTAAAGCCATAGAAATATTTGAGGCAGAAGTGGGGTGGGTGAACAAAGAGGTCACTCTGTCACACTGGATCTCTCAAAGGAAAAAACTAGCATCTAACTCAGCTAGAGGGGACGGGAGCAAAGGCTGAGGAGGGACATAAATCTGTTGCCAGAGCCTGTGTCCCTGTGTGTGTCTGTCTGTGTCCCTGTGTGTGTCTGTCTGTATCAGTGTCTGTGTATTTGTGTGTCCAAATTGTGGATCTTTCAGTTTCCAGCTATGTACCCTAGGGCAAGTTAACCAACCTCTCTGAGCCTCGGTTTCCTTGATAACTTGTGATAATAATATCTACATCATAGGGTTGTAATGAAGGTTAAATGAGATAATATATAGAAAGAGGGTATAACATAAGCACTTGGCCTGCACATGAAGCTAAATAAATAGTGATTGCTATTCCCATTGTTAATTTATTATTATTATTATTATTATTATTATTATTATCATTATTTGTGACCCCGGTTTACTTTGAAGCCTTATGGCCCACTGCCTCCGTATACATGCATCCTGCTCCAGCCAGAGAGGTCTTCTGACAGCCCCAAATACACAAATTGCTTATTTCCTGGTCTAATGACCCACCAGCCATGAAGGTGTAACCCCTTAAAACAAGAAGACTTCCTGGACCAGTTCTGCTCAGTGGTCTCCCCAAAACGCCTGTGACAGGAGCTGTCTCTACCTCTCATGCCAGCCTCAAATTGCTATTCAAAGCATTTAACTTTGCGACTGTATGTGTGTGTGTGTGTGTGTGTGAGAGAGAGAGAGAGAGAGAGAGAGAGAGAGAGAGAGAGAGAGAGAGAGAGAGGTCTCCAAGCACATTTAACACAGGAGGGATTGTATTTTGTAGCCCCTCTACCCCAACCTAAGAATTAATACAGGCCTGCAGGTGTAGATATCCACACGTAGATCCATTGTGAATGACAATGATAATAATCGTAGATACTGCCTTTGATGGCATTCCTACTGTGTGCCTTATGTTATCTCATTAATCCCCACAAAACCCTGTGACGTAGGTTCTCATTGTAAAACTACAGCTTGGAGCCTTTAAGTTGCCCAAGGTTATACAGCAAATGAAAAACAGAACTAAAAGCTGGGATTTAAGCTGGCTGGTTGGCTCCAAAGCCTGCCCTCTGGTTTGAGTAAAAGAATGACCTGAAAACCAGACTATCCTTTTTGTCCTCAAAGAAGGAAATAACAATGAAGCAAAGTAATATCAAAACTTCAGTCAAATGTTTTCAGGTTTTCAAATCAGAGTCCACTGGAGGTTGAGTCTCATCACACCCTTTCAGAGTGAGGCCAGAGCCTCGTTGCAGAAAGAGGCAACCAGGGTGGTCTTGCCGTACTAAGGTTTTAGAAAAGAAATTAGCAAATGAGGTTGAAAAAATACTCATACCAGAGTGAATCAGAAAAATCGCTTACCTTGATCACTCAATCGCCAGTATGTTCTGGTTGATCCTAGCTCTATTTTAACTGTCTGTAAGAGAAACTTATTTTCTCACCCTTTGTTGATCACTAACTTAGCAACGTTTTGATAATTAAATTGGCAACTTTGGTCAGTCAGTAAATAGTACATGGAGTAAGCACCAGAAAACCACTTGCTGACTAAGTTCCACATATACCCCCATCAATCCCCCGCTGTTATAATAAAACATGGCTATGGGGAATGTTTATCCTTCAGGCCTCCTTTGTCATTTTCCGTTTGTCATTCTGCGGCTAAACTGACTTTGAATATCTACACTCTATTCCTCTCCCTGTGACTCAGTTTTCTCACCTGGAAAAGGGGGATAATAATAACACTACCCACCCCACAAGGCTATGGCTATGGCAAGGATCTAATGAGATGATGTGTGTAAAGCACAGGGCAGGCATGGAGTGGGTGCATAATAAATGTTTTGGGTTGTTGATATTGTCATTTCAAGCCAGGTAGAGATGCCCAGATGCCTGACCACATGCTGGCTGCAGGGAAGCTGCTACTCCCAGCATCCCTTCCCTCCTGCCTACATGGACACCTGTCCCCTAGAATCACCTTGTGTATTCTCTTGCCCCTGCAGTCACACCTTACCTCCCAAAGACTTAGCATCAAACTCAATGGTCGAAAAGGCCGTGAGAACTCACCCAGTTCAACTTTACTTTTTCTGACATGGAAGACAAGACCTTCTCTAACCTAAATGGTTTGCCCCAAATCATATATCATTTGCTTCCAAAGTACCTGCAAAATTTTTACATCCAAAAATTGGGCCCTATACACCTAGGTCAACAAAACCAAGTTTACTCAAAATACTTTTGGACTTTACTTCTTTTTGTGAATTGACCTCAGACTTTGTTGTACACCAAACAAGGAAATCAGTCTCATAATTTGATGCCACACCTTGTTTACAACCAAAAAAAAAAAAAAAAAAAAAAGGTGTTGTCGTTACCTGCTCAGATCACTCTTCTAAGTCACATGTCTTGGCATTAAACACCTTTTGGCTCTTTCCACATACTCATACAACTCAGCTTCCAAAGATGAAGTCATGACATCATTGAGGAAAATTTTTTTTCTTTAAAAAAAATTTTTTTTCGGGCCAGCCAAGTGGTGCGTTGGTTAAGAGTTGGCTTGGGACGCCAGCTCTGAGCAGCAGGGCCCCAGTTCGGATCCACATGAAGACCAGTGATGCTGTGCCCTCTGTAGCTAAGATGGTGAACCACAGCTTGACCTGGAGCTGGGCTGCAGTGAGTAGCCCAAGATGGCGTAGGCTGCAGTAGGGCTGCAGTGCACTGCCATAAGCTACCGTGAGTGGCTGGCAGCTGGTGTGAGCCACTGGCAGTGGGTGTGAGCTGCCAAGAGCCACTGTAAGTGGACGTCCAGTGGCCGGTGACCGATTTGCCTCACCCGGGAAGAGTGCGATGATAATACCAACATGGGCCAGTGAAGCGACATCCTCCACAGCTGGGGTGAAGAACAAAAGGACAGCAACTTGTCTGTTCCCCTCCCCCAATTCCCCAATAAAATCTTTCAAAAAAGAATTGTTTTTTCAATTACAATGGACATTCAGTATTATATTAGTTTCAGGTGTACAACATAGTGGTTAGAAATTTATAGTTTATGAAGTGATCTCCCATAAGTCTAGTACCCACCTGTCACTATACAGTTATTACAATATTATTGACTATTAATATATTCCCTATGCTGTACTTTACATCACCATAACTATTTTGTATCTGCCAATTTGTACTTCTTAATCCCTTCATCTTTTTCACTCAGCTTCCCAACCCTGTTCCCATCTGATAACCATCAGTTTGTTCTCAGTATCTATGAGTTTCTTTCTGGTTTTTTTGTGTGTTTGTTTATTTTGTTTTTTAGATTCCACGTATAAGTCAAATCATATGGTATCCATCTTTCCCTTTCTGACTTATTTCTTTTAGCATAATACCCTCTAGGTCCGTCCATGTTGTAACAAATGGTATATTTTCTTTTTTTTTTTTTTTTACAGCTGAGTAATATTCCATTGTATATATGTACCACATCTTCTTTATCTAATTGTCTATTGATGGACACTTAGTTTAGTTCCATATCTTGGCTATTGTATATAATACTGCAATGAACATAGGGATGCATGTATCTTTTCAAATTAGTGTTTTGGATTTCTTAAGATAAATACCCAGAAGTGGGATTGCTGGGTCATACAGTAGTTCTATTTTTAATTTTTTGAGGAACTTCCATACTGCTTTCCATAGTGGCTGCACCAATTTGCAATCCCACCAAGAGTGTAGGAGCGTTTCTTTTCTCCACATCCTTGCCAACACTTGATGTTTGTTGATTTACTGAAGATAGCCATTCTGACAGGTGTGAGGTGATATAGCTCATTGTGCTTTTAAGTTGCATTTCTCTGATGACTAGTGACTAACATCTTTTCACATGTCTAGTGGCCATCTGTATGCAGCAAGGAAAAATTTTAATGTAATAATGGCTCTTAAGGCAGCTCATTTGTCCATTTGTTGATGCATAAGTTTAGTAAAAATTTACTGATACTTTCTTATATATCAGGCCCTCTTCTGGGGGGTGAAATATCACAGTAAACCAGATGGACACAGCTCTTGCCCTCTTGGACTGTACAGGTTAGCTCCTGAGCAGAGCATACATGATATATGGAACTGGTAATAATAAAAGCCTCTACTAATGGAATAAGGGACTGGATGCAGCCTGAATACCTGCATCCATTTTTTCTCTTTCCTGAAACTCTGAAAAAGCAAAGTCAAAGCCTTTCTAATTTTTTATTTAATTGTATTTTTTTTTTACTTAAGGCATACAACAACAAGGGCAGGAGAATAGGGGCAAGGTGTGATTGCAGGGGCAGGAGAATGAAAAGAGAACAGCAACACACTATTAGAAGCTACAGAGCAGGTGGAAGAGAGGTAAAAAGCATGGAGGGAGATGGGGAAAGCCATAACCACTAAATCGACACCCCAGAATCTCCCAAAAGACTCAGGAATTGGTGGCACTAGTTACTTCTGGAGCTGAGGATAAGGGGGATTGAGTAAATTAAAAAGAGTGGTAGAAAGTGGTTTTTAAAAGCAATCACATCCTCGGATCTTCCCCCTACCCCACGTAGCCAGGCAAAAGGCTAGAGGATTGTTCCCTGGCGAGGGGAAAACAGAACATATGACAGGGGAACCCCAGGATACCGAAGTATCTTATTGAAAATGTTCACAGAGTGGATGCTGAGACCTGCGTCCTCCTCCCCCGTGAAATCCCAGATCACTGCCCTTTATCCTGGAGGCTAGAAACTGAAGGATGTATCTCTGTGGAATCTGACCAACCTGAAAGGAAGAGAAGACCCAAAGATACTAATAATGGAGACATCATCATGAAATATTCCAGCCAGTGTGATCATCTTAGTGTAAGGCTCACAGATGACAAATCACACATGGTCACACACATATGCATACACACACTTCCAAACAGCTTTTCAGATATCCATAGTTAAAAAATAAGCAAACAGGGCCGGCCGAGTGGCGCGGTGGTTAAGCGCTGGCTTGGGAAGCCAGCGGCCCCGGTTCGGTCCCACATGTGAGGCCAATGAGTGACACTGCCCTCAAAAAAAAAAAAAAAAAGTAGTCATAGGGCCGGCCGAGTGGCGCGTGGTTAAGTGCTGGCTTGGGAAGCCAGCGGCCCCGGTTCAGTCCCACACATGAGGGTGAGTGACACTGCCCTCAAAAAAAAAAAAAAAAAAAAGCAAACAACCAAGGATTATGAGACATCTGAAGAAGGCTTCTAACACAAAAAAGACAGAGACCAAAACAAAAACAAAAAGTGACTTAGAAGAAGCCAAGACTACATAGCAAGGAGAAAGCTTAACAATAACAACAAATTAGCATTATATCCTGAGAATAAGAAAAAATATTGCAAACATGAAACAAAAACAGAATAGTATTTTCTGAAAAAAAGAACAAAAGAGAGATCTTGAAAAATCAAACATGAGCTAAAAGAAATTTTAGAAAAATCAGTAAAAGTTTGGAAGATAAAGCTAAGGAAATGTCCATAAAATAGAGGGAAAATAGCAAAAAGATGAAAAAATATGAATGACTATACAATAAAATTAGAAGACCAGTTCAGACAATAATATACAAATGAAAAACACCCACATAGTAGGAGAAACAGAGAAGGTAAAGGAAAGACATCATCAATGATATAATCTAAGAAAATTTCCCAGAACTGAAGAGTTCCTTAGAGCCCAGTGCAATGGATAATCATTTTTAAAAGAATTTAATTGTTCATAACTAATACATGGAAATACAATTAATTTTTGTATACCTATTTTGTATAACCTTACTAAATCCATTTATTCATTCTAATATATTCCTTCAGACTTTCTACATAGATGATCATTTCATCAACAAATGACACTTTTACTTTATCTTAATGTCTTGTATTTATTTTTCTTGCTTTATTGCACTGGTTAGAACCTCTGCTACAATGTTGAATAGAAACAGTATGAGTAGATATCCTTGTCTTATTCCTGATCTTAAAAGGAAGATAGTAGGGCCGGCCGAGTGGCACATTGGTTAAGAGCTGACTTGGGACAACAGCGGCCCCAGTTCGGATCCCACATATGAGGGCCGATGACACTGCCCTCTACAGCTAAGATGGTGAACAACAGCTCCATCTGGAGCTGGGCTGCTGTGAGTCCCCAGGATGGCATAGCTGCAGCCCCTGCTGCAGTGGGCTGACATAGGCTACAGTGAGTGGCCAGCAGTCAGCGTAAGTGGCTGGCAGCCAGTGTGAGCTGCCAAGAGCCACTGTGAGTGGCCATCCAGAGGCCAGCGACCAATCTGCCTCACCTGAGAGCGCAATGATGATACCAACATGGGCCAGTGAAGCGACGTCCTCCACAACTAGACTAAAGAACAAAAGGACAGCAACTTGTCTGTTCCCCTTCCCCAGTTCCCCAGTGCTGTTCCCCTCCCCCCAATTCCCCAATAAAATCTTTAAAAAAAAATAAAATAAAAGGAAAACATTAAATCTTCACCATCATATGTTTTATGTAGAGGTTTATTATCAGATTGTGGAAGTTCCTTTCTATTCCTGGTTTGCGGAAATTCTTTTATCTGAAATGGATATTGGATTTTGTCAGATGCTTTTTCTACATCTATTAAGATGATCATTTTTTTTCTTTTTTAACTTGGTAATATGATGAATTATATTGATTATTTTTAATGTTAACAACCTTGCATCCCTAGGATAAATCCCACTCGGTCATGATGTGTTATCATAGAGACAGATGTAGAGATAGAGACAGAAATAGAGACAGTGATAGAGTTAGATTCAACTCAGAAAAACTTTGTTGAAAAATTTTGCATCAACGCTCATGAGGGATATATTGGTCTGTAATTTTCTTTTCTTGTAATCTTATCTGGTTTTGGTATCAGAGTAATGTTGGCCTCATAAAATGAGTTGGGAAGCATTCTTTCCTCTATAACTTTCTAGAAAAGTTTGTGTAGAATTGGTATTATTTCTTCCATAAATGTTTGGCAAATTTAATCAGTAAAGCCATCTGGACCTAGAGTTTTCTTTGTGGAAAGGCTTTTACTACAAATCCAACTTTTAAAAAAATGTATATAAACCTATTCAGGTTACCTATTTTTTCTTGAGGTAACTTCTATAGTTTGTGTCTTTTAAGATATTTATTTATTTCATCTAAATTATGGAAATTATTGGAGTAAAATTGTTCATATTATTTTATTACTTATTTAATATGTGTATAATCTATAGTGAAGTCATCACTTTCATTTCATTCTTTTTTTTTTTTTTTTTTTTTTTTTGTTAGCTGAGCCATCCTGCCACTTGCCGGCAGCTCAGCTAGGGCCAGGAATCAAACCAACCCTGTGGCTGAGAGCTCACACTCTTGAGAGAGCTCTTAACCAACTGAGCCACTCGACTGTCCCTTTTATTCTTGATATTGGTAATTTGTGTCTTCTCTCTTTTTTTCCTGATCAATCTTGCTAGAGTTTTATTAATTTTATTGATCTTCCTAAAACACAGCTTTTGGTTTCATTGATCTTCTCTAATGTTTTTCTGTTTCTCATTTTATTAATTTTCCTTGATCTTTATTACTTCCTTTCTTCTGCTTCCTTTGTGTTTAATTTGCTCTAGTTAAGGGCTTATAAATTCATTTAAAATTTTAAACTATAAACAAAAATAACACAGGACAAAATTTTTATCTATTTTGTGCTCTAGAATAATTTTTCCATTTCAAAAGCTCTCAGTAGGTATGAAAACACACCCAATAATTCATTCATCAAATATTTATTGAGTAGCTAGGCACTATTCTAGGTTCTGGAAATAGAATAGTGAATAAAACAATGTTAATGCCCTCACTTAGCTTACTTCTAGTGGGAGAACACAGGCAATAAATGTGTAATATGTCAGGTGGTAATAAATGCTATGCAGAAAAATAAAGTGAGGTGAAGGGATAAAGACTGAGCAGACTGGGTGGGACTGTTTCTATTTTAGATGGGGTCAGCAAAGGCCTGTCTCTAAACAGGGACCTAGAGGAAACAGGCCATGGACATGTCTGGGGGAAAGTGTTCCAGGCTGAGAGAGAAGCAAGCACAATGTCCTGAAGTTGGAACATGCTTGCCTTTTTGAGGAAAAATAAGAATGTCCAAATGGCTGGAAGAGAGAAGTAGTTAGGGGTCAGAACATGTAAAGCCTTATAAGCTGCTTGTAGAAACTTCACATTTAATCGAGTGTGGTAGGGAGAATTCTAAGATGGCCTCCCATGATTCCCCGCCCCCTGGTGTACACACTGTATATACAGTAGTTCCCCTCTTATCTGTGGTTTTGCTTTCCATGGTTTCAATTACCCACAGTCAACTTCGGTCCAAAAATATTAAATAGAAAATTCCATAAATAAACAATTCATAAGTTTTAAAATGCATGCTGCTCTGAGTAGCGTAATGAAATCATGCACTGTCCCACTCCATCCTGCCCACGATGTGAATTATCCCTTTGTCCGGAGTATCTGTGCCGTATACACTACCCTCCCATTAGTCACTTAGTAGCTCTCTCAGTTATCAGAGAGAGAGAGAGAGAGAGAGAGAGAGACAGAGAGACAGAGAGAGACAGAGAGAGATATCACATTCACATAACTTATAGAATTCAGTACCATCTTCAGTTTCAGGCATCCTCTGGGGGTCTTGGAACGTATTCCTCTCAGATAAAGAGGGACTGTGAATATGATCGCTTTCACTCCTATGATTAGGTTATGTTATATGACACAGTAGACTCTGGGAATGAGAGATTATCCCAATGGACCTGACCTGATGACATGAGCCCTTTAAAAATAGAGAGCTTTCTCAACAACAAGAAACAAACAACATAATCCAAAAGTGGACAAAGACTTGAAGAGACATTCCTCTTCAAAGAAGATATACAAATGGTCAATAAGCACATGAAAAGGTGCTCAACATCACTAATCATTAGGGAAATGAAAATTGAAACTACAATGAGATACCAATTCATGTCGATTAGGATGGCTGCTATCAAAAAAAAAAAAAATCACAAGTGTTGTCAAGGATATGGAAAAACTGGAACACTCGTGCACTGTACGTGGGAATGTAAAATGGTAAAGCCACTATGGAAAACAGTATGGAGTTTCCTCAAACAATTAAAAATAGAATTATTTTATTTTTTATTAAAATTAGAATGATCCAGCAATTTCACCTCTGGGCATTTACCTGAAAGAATTGAAAACAGGATCTCAAAGAGATATTTGTACACCCGTGTTCATAGTAGCATTATTCAAATAGCCAAAACATGGAATAACCCAAGTATCCATGGATGGATGAATGGATAAGCAAACTATGATATGTCCATACAATGGAATATCATTCAGCCTTAAAAAGGAAAGAAATTCTGTAATACACTATAATGTTGATGAACATTAAGGACATTATGCTAAGTGAAATAAGCCAGTCCCAAAAAGACAAATACTGCATGATTCCAATTATATCAAGTACTTAGAGTAGTCAAATTCATAGAGACTGAAAATGTAATGGTGGTTGTCAGGGGCTGGGAGGAGGAGAGAATGGGCCGCTATTATTCTTTAATAGGTAGTGAGTTTCAGTTTTACAAGATGAAAAGAGCTCTGGAGATGGATGGGGGTGATAGCTGTGCAATGTTATGAGTGTATTTAATACAGCTGAACTGCACAGTTAAAAAAGGTTAAGATGGTAAATTTTATGTTATGTGTATCTTACCACAATAAAAAAATATATTTTGAAAAAGAAAAAAAGCAAAGAGTTTTCTTTGGCTGGCCAAAGAAGAGGAAGTCAGAGATTTAAAGCACAAGAAGGAGTTGATGTGCCATTGCTGACATCAACATGGAGGGGGCCATGTGGCAAGGAATACAGGCGGCCTTAGGAGCTGCAAGCAGCCCTGGCTGAGAGTCAGCAAGGAAACGGAATCTCAGTACTACAGTCACAAAGAACTGAATTCTGCCAACAATAAGAATGAGCTTGGAAGTGGATTTTTCCTTCAGAGCCTCCAGATAAAAACTCAGTCCAGCCAACACCTTGATTTTAGCCTTTTGATACCCAGAGCAGAGAACCCAGCCACTCCATGCCAAACTTCTGACCTGCAGAACTGTGGGCTAATTAATAAACATGGTTTTGAGATGCTAAATGTGTGGTCATTTATTATATAGCAGTAGACAGCTAATACACTCAGTATGATGGGAAGTCATGGACACATATAACCTCTTTTATGAATTTTACTTTAATGTCACCCCAACTAGATAGTAAGCTCCCTAAAGGCACAAACCCAACAGTTTACATGTCCTGCCACAAGACTGATCCAGTGCTTAGTGGACACCCAGGAACAATTCCATAAATGGGTAAAATGTTTTGATCAAAGGCAAGCTATTTGGGAAAATTGTCTAGCCTCTCGTACTAACCACATTGTAGGACTGCTGATATTTGTGTGAGTTCTTTAAGAAAAAAAATTGTACTCTCTATATATGCATGGTTTGCCTTCATTCTTGCCCTCTTCTTGGGGGAGTGGCTTATCTTCAAATGCAACATGCTGAAATAGAGCTCACCTTCCATCCAAGCACAGCTTCTCCAATCTTCCCTTTCCACGGCCAATAACACCAACATTGCCCAGGTACCCAGGCTCCAAACCTTAGAATCACACTCCATTCCTCCATCTCCCATCCTCCCAACAGCCAGAGTCCTAGAGGTTCATTTTCCAAAATGCATCCCCAGAAGTCTCAGCTTTGTCTTCCCACCACTATCAGCCCAACTGAGGCCTCTTTAGCTCTCACCTGTGTGATGGCAAGGGCTCCCAAAGAGCTTCACCATCCCGCCCCTCCCCTGCCTCAAACCCTTCTTGGTCAGGGTCACCTGGCTAATCCCTATAAAATAACACTTGGCACATGTAAGCCCTTCCTCAGAAACCTCCGGAGGCTCCTCATTGGTCTCTCAGGTGAGCTGGGCAGTCCAAACACGGCTGTAAGCATCTTGAGAGGGAGGGCCATGTGTTGAGCGTCTTTGTAACATTGTTGGTGTTCCATGTCTGCATGAGGCTTTGATGATAATGGTCATGACCATGAGAATTGGAGGCCTCTTCTTTCAGGTCAGAGAAGACCAGCCTGGGTTTTCATTCTCCCACGCTCTAAAGTCTTAATCAGAAGCAGGGGGAGAGCTGTGGAGCGTGTCTGCTCTTCTCTATAAACCTACTGCCCCCCCAACTCCTCCCTATCCTGGAAACACTGGCCAGCATGCCCCCATCCAAGTTACTTCTTTATCAATATCAGCTGTTAGATCCTTTGTTCACAATAAAGGAGTTCCCTTTCCAGGAGTATTTGCAGTTTAACAAGTAGACAGCCTTAAAGAAGGAAATGTTAGTGGTGGGGTTTCAAGTATCAGTTGGTAGGTGGAGTGAGACATTTGTCCAGGGATATAAAGCATGGCTCCTGCATCCAAAAGCACACCCCATCCATGCAGCAGGACCGATGCTAATAAAAAGAATGGCATGGAACATGTGTGCCCCCCACAGCTGGGGACAGAACAAGAATCCCCCAAATGGACAAGATCCAAAGTAGGTGGCTGGGAGAAATCTCCAGTGAGAAGATGGAAAGAAAGTGTATGAGATGTGGAATGCCCTGGAGATCTTCACAGGATGAAAGAAAAGCTCCTCCCCACCGAAACCCTTCTCCTGCCCCCACAAAGATCAGGCTGGGTTAAGGAGATCACTCAGTCTAAAAGCACAGGGAAGGCTGTTATGGCCTTGGTCATTTTTATGCCCTCATCCTCAATACCAACTCTAAAACAAATGGACCCCCTTTCCATAAGTGCAGCCTACTTCCCGGAATGGGTGATGAAGACATCTTCATCTGCCTCTTCCTACTCTGTCCTATTCCCCCTGCTGAAGCCTAGAGGAGGGGACCCTTTTGCAACCCTTTCCTCCCTGTAATTGTAGCCCACAGCTTCCTGGGCCCAGAGAAGGGAAGTGTGTGTGTGTGTGTGTGTGTGTGTGTGTGTGTGTGTGTGTGTGTGTGTGTGTTTACGCCTGCATGGGTGTGCGTACATGGAGGTGGGGGTGGCAGTAATGGAATAGGAGGAAGGGAGGAAGATTGCATAGCTGGGTGGGGGGACTGGCCTTCTGGCATCCTGGGGGAGTCTTCCTCCTTAATTGCTTGAGTTCTACAGCTGTCATCGCTAACGAGAAATTAAAAAACACCCTGACCCCTGCCCCACCCCTGCCCCTGTGGCTCACAAGTGCTCCCTCAGCACGTTGCTCTTGGAGAAGCACCCAGAGGAGGATGCTGTGAAAATGCAGAATGCCCGGGCTGCCTGCTCCAAGCCCCTTAACGGGGTAGGCCAGAGGGAAGGGGGGTGGGACTTGGCCCCAGCTTCTTTACTCCTGCTCTGTTTTTCTGGAAGGCCCTCATTATTTTAGATATCCTGCTTCATAACGCCCACAGCTCTTCTGGGACTTGTCAGACCTCAGGCCCAAGAGTTTGGGAAACAGGGTCTTTGGAACTACAGATTGAAGGTCTACACTCAGCTGCCCTGCACAGTGAGCAACTATATAAAATGGAAAGGAAGAAAAAAAGGATGAGTTCAGAAACCACAGCAAGAAGGAGCACAGTGCAAGGAAGAATTTCCCAGCTGTCTGTCACAACGCACTCAGAGAGGAGTCTTCTCCCTAGGGATAAGGGACCTCTGCTTAGCATCACCCACAGAAGTCTGTGTGATGTGGCCACTGCCTGCCTTCTCTCCCCACCCCACCCAGAACTCAAAGACTGACACTAACTGAATTGGTCTCCGAATGGACTTCTCAGCACCCACAGATTTGACCTCATCACTGCAGGTCCTCCCCACCACCCATCCCCGCCCTCTTCCCCCAAGGACTACTGAATTTTCACAAGCAAAATGCTGTGTTCTCATGTCTTCCTTCCCATTTTCCACATGCACCGCCCCTGACAGTCTACACAGTTCAGTTGAATAGTGACATCATGTACCCAGATTACGGATGATTTCACCCAAAGGAACCTAGTTCTTTCACTTAGGATAGTAACACTGTCAGGAACATCTTTGTTCACAGAGTCCAGTGAATATTATTCTTGAATAAATTTGCTATTGTTCTTTCAAACTTGTTTAGATACTGTGGAAATTAATGATACACCGTTACATTTCAAATAACAGTCACCCCTCAGTATTTGAGGAAGGGATTGGTTCCAGGAACCCTTATGGATACCAAAATCAAGGAATGCTAAAGTCCCTCATATAAAATGGTGTAGCATTTGCATAGAACTTACGCACATCCTCCCATTATACTTTAAATCATCTCCAGATTACTTATAATACCTAACACAATGTAAATGCTATGTAAATAGTTTTTATACTGTATTGTTTAGGGAATAATGACAAGAAAAAAAAAAGTCTGTACATGTGCAATATAGCCGCAACCACCATCATAGGCCTAACTATATAGTACATGTGAGCAACAACATAACTTTTTTTTTTTTTTAGTATTTTCCATCTGTGGTTGGGTGATTCCTGGTGGTGTGGAACTCGCAGATATGGAGGGCCAACTGTATTTCTAACTTCACTGTAGCTGTTGCCTTCACAGAACTTCTCAGAGGATGGATATCTGTCATATGGCAACTGTCTTTTGGAGCTTTGTGATATTTCAGAGTACTTTTTAGTGCTACAATAGGGTTTTTTTCCTACTTCAAAATAATTGGCTCTCTGTACAGGAAGAAAACCAACCAGTGCCACACACAAGTGGTCCCCAAATCAGGTTAGTTCTGACAGATCTTACATAAATCCATTTTTACATAAGTCAGAACCCTTTCGAATCTGGAGACAAATGAAGCAGGTATCTGCTTGGCAGCAATGTAAACACAGGCAAGAGGAGGGAAGCCGGCCTCCTGAGGCTGCCACCCACTCTCTTTGCCCATGAACAAGGGTTACTTCAGAGTGCTGCCCGACCCGTTTATACCCGTCAGGCAGTGCTCTCTCGCCAAGGCTGCTGGAAAAGTTTGACTCACACGGAGTTTACATAAGTCGGCCTTATGTAAGTGTATACCTATAAAGACAGTGGAAGGTACAAGGAGAAATGTAAATAGCCAGGATTATGGGTGTGAGTTTAATTTGGGGTACCTGATATTACAAGACCGCTTTAAACATAACTTAAGCATACTCGAAATCAAGCTTAGACAGAATGCCTACTATGCACCCGGCCCTGTGGAGGGGTTGTCAGATAATTAAGAGGTGTTATGAGATGTCCCTGCCTTAACGAAGCGTATAATCAAATTGTGGAAAGGAGCTCTAGAGTTCACTAAAGCGGACTTGCATCTATCTCCCGCTCAGCTGGACTGGGGGTTCAGGCCACCATTTGCTCACTTTTAATACCCTTTCCCCTCACTACCCCTCCCCCACATTATTCTCTAGCCAAGACCTCCCCTCAGGCTTTCCCCCAGTTTGTCTCCACAAAGGAATAATCCTCTTCATGTCTGGGACATTCCTTGGCATGTCACTGATATTCTTAGCTACGACAATGTCAAAAGCACCCCCTACTCCCATCCCCCCTCCCTCAGCTTCCTTCCTTGCCTCCCCAGTATCTTTGGGAGGCTTCAGTGTTTCTGACTTCTATCTGTCCCCAGCCTCCTCCCCAAACACAGCCCAGGGGGGTGCTCAAAATGGAGAGGGAGGGAGGGGGGACAGGCCTCCACCATCTGTATGTTCTCAACAATCAGTCCTCCCCCAACGCCTCTAGAGCTAGGGGCCAGGGCAGGGGGAGGGGGGGGTGCCTGACTGCTGCTGAGTCAGGATATTCCTCACATTCCCTCCCTTCTCCCCAGCTGGCCCAAATGCCATAAACCCTGCCACTGGGTGACCAGCCTCAGCAGAGTGGCTGCTCTCCCCATCCTGACCCCAGCCCAAGACCAGCCCTACTCCCTCACACCTTGAAGGGAAGCTTTACAGAAAGGAGATCATTTTTCCCACTCTCCATTGGGGCCCTACTGGGAGGAGAGGTGGGGGGCCATACTTCCTCCTGCTGACCTCATTTCCCTCCTTCACCCTTGCTCCACCCCCCCACCCCAACCAGCCTCACTCACAGAATCTGCTGCCACTGATCAGGAAAGGAGAGCAAAGGTGGTGGGGAAACCAGAAGCAACCGCGCCCCCCAATATACACAGGAATATAGTCACCCTTTTAGTGCAACATCGTTGGGAAAGCCTCTAGTGAGTAGAGGCAAGTCTAAGAGGGAGTCCCCCGGAAAGACTTCCATTCCCAGGGAGCGCCCAATCCAAAGGGAGGGCCTGTCCTGTCCTTAGGGAGCTCCTAATCTGATGAGGGAGATCCCTGACTGGTGGGCAAGGGAAGGGGGCTGTTCCCTCTCACTAATGTATACTAACATATAACAAAACAAAGACTCAGAAGTTCAAGGGCAAAGCTATGTGAGTGAGCCTGGAAGGGGCAAGAAGCATGGGTATAATCAGCCAGTTAAACTGGTCGAAACAGGAAAAGAAGGCTTTCTGGAAGAGGAGAGTTTGGGGGAACAGAAAACCTTTCTGGAGGCTCAGCAGTATATAAGGAGGACAAGGTGAGTAAGTAGGAAGGCCCAGGACAGAAAGGAGGCATTCCTAGAGCTGTGGGGACAGGGACCAGGAGTCCTAGGCTCCACTCTTGGGTGGCAGTAGCCAAGGCCCTGCCCTTCTCAGGTCACAGACCCCCCTCCTCAGTACACTGTGGAGCTTGGCCCTAGGATTCCTGGGGTGCTTCCAGCAGGGTGTATAACAGGCCCCCAGGCTCTACTTATGCTCTGCTATTACACAAGGAATCTGAATTTTCATTTTGCACTGGGCCCATATAGCAATCTTGCCTCCCAGCTTGGAGGGTCTATTTTCCTCCCCATGTCTTCTCCTCTGGTGGGAAGGACAGAAGGAAGGCGGCCCTGCTCCTAAGAGGCTGTGTGAAGGGAGGAGGTTGGCCCTCCCTGAGGCTGCAGCCTGAGCCCTGGCTCCTGGTGCAGTCAGGTCCCCTGCCTGACCCTTGGCAGTCAGCAACAGCCCACTCAGCCCACAAATGGCCTCATCCCTTGGAGGGGCCAGCAGGATCGTTTCACAACTGTGTGCACTCTATGGAGCCTGTTCTTGGAAAGCTAGGGACGGGACAGCTCAGTCCTGGGTATGAAAAAAGCCTGGGCCCCTGAGGCCTGTACTTGAACAATAAACAACTGAGGGCTCGCTTGAGTAGGAGGGGATGTGGGGACAGGGTTTGGCTAGTGCACTGTGGCTGATGGGAGATAGGGGTCTCCCAAAGAGCTCCCACACAGCCTCTCTGCTTTGACAGGAATACCCCAGTCTGATGGGAGCATCGGACCCATCTCCACTGAAAGAGGCTGGGATTCAAGGACTTGAGGCATAAGGAATGTGGTGAGGCAGGGGAGGACGTTATAGCCCAGTATGCTGAGAGGTGGTCCTGAGGGCAGGGCCACCCCCAGTGCCTGTCACCATGTCTGACCTGGTTCCCATGAGCACATCGCATGGGCCTGGGAGGTAAAAACTCAGAATGAAAGTCAGGGGCGGCAGTATCCTAGAGATGCCCATCCCAGGGCATCTTTATTTCTTGCACAGCTGGCATCTGGCCACCTGAGCTGGGACACAGAGACAGGAGAAAAGCACAGACCACAAGAGGGCCCAATTTGCAGGGTACAGATGATGTCTTCAGTACACTGAGAAATAGGGCACAGAAGCTGAGTCGGGGGCAGGCATTCTCAGAGACGCCTTCCTGGATAAGGGGCTTCTTTGTAATGAAGGGGAAAGAGTGAGACTTTGCACAGAACAGGGCTGAGGGTGTCCTGGCAGAAAGAACAGCCTCTACAAAGGCCTGGGAGCATCTGGGAAAGGAAGACACCGTTCCCCTGTTGTGAGTGAGATGGGGGATGGTGAGAGAGGGGAAGTGCTGGTATCTCTAGGCTGATCCATGGGAAAAAGCCCCTGCAGAGGGGTCAGGGCCAATATGCCTTTGATGTGCCAATTTAAATAGCTGAGGCCTGGATGCACCTAACTGGGGGTAGCCAGCATGTGGTAGATGCTGGAGGAGGGGACTTAAGCTCAGCGACTGTCAAGGAAGGCACAGGTGCTAGGTAAATATTTCAATGAATGAGTCGATTGAGTATTGATTGATGGATCAATAGGGGTAAGGGGCAGCGCTTCTGTGAGAGACTGACAAATGTGTCTTAGGGCTCATCCCCCTACTGAGGGCTCCCTGGGGACCAGAGGTACACTGTAGATGTCACCCATGGAATAGTGACCCTCCAAGCTGCACCCTCAGCCCTCCTGGCTCCTCTGTCTCTAGCCACTTGTGTTCTCAGAGACCTCGGCCTCTAGAACAATACAAAATTAGCAAAAAGCACTTTCATATACACATAAAATTCACATGCAACAGCAGTAATAGTTAACATTTAGTGATCGTTTAGTATGTGCTGGTCACCATGCTGATTGCGTGACATCTAATATCATAAACCTCAGAACACCCCTTCTAAGTAAACACGATTAGATGCACAGAAAATGTGTCCAAGAGAAATGTTTTTTAACTTTATTTTGGTTCTCTGACACACATTTGAACATCTCTGAAATCAGTATGCGCCTTGTAATCACTAACAAGAAGGCACTGTGTCATAGTTTAATTAGCAGTGCTCTTTCTTCTTGGTGGTTCATAATTGAATTGTGTGTCTTGCTTTTGAAGAAACAGAGTTGATTATGTCCATGGTCTATATAACTGACCACCTACCTGCCCCTTTCAATCAGCAGCGGATGCTATACAGAACCTGTTTCTCTGTTTCGAACCTGTTTTCAGGGGGTGAAAGCTGTGTCTCTGTGTCATCAGCCTGGGAAGCTGCCTGAGGACAGTCTGTCTGTCTTCTCTCCCCAGAGCTGCCAGCAGCCTCCAGCCCAGCACCCGCAGCGAGGGAGCTTGGTAGACATGGAGAATGGCTGGGCACAAAGAATTGTGGGCCTCCCAATAAGCCCTTTTTGGGGCAGCATAGATAGAAGAGCCCTGGGAAGCTGCTCTCAGCAGCCCTGAAACAATGGAGGTAAAAGGGAAGGAACGGGGTTGCTCCACACTCCACCAGGAAGCTCCGGGCCAATGGAAACAACGCAGGCCGGCACTAGGCCATCCAATGGCGCCTGCCGGCCCCCAGCCTCCTCCAGCACTTGCTATGCTTACCTGCCAAAGCGTGCTCCCCTTGGCCTTTCCCTCTGCCCTCATGCTGGCCCCAGGAAGGGAGGCAAGAGCCAGCAAGGGAGTGAGCTGCCCCATTGGAGAGCTGAGGAAACTAAGCCTCCAGCAGAGGTACTGAGCTGGGTGCCCATGCCTGCCCTCTGGGCACCCCCCAGCGGGGGATCTCCAGGGTGGCAAGGGGCAAGGGGAAGGAAGAAGTGTCTCTTGCCAGGGACTCTCCCACTTGGTTAGAACATCGCCACCACCTCCTCCTCTTTTCCCTCTTTTCCCAGACTCCTCCCCTCAGAGGCCTGTCTTCTCCCTCCTCTACTTCCCAGAAGCTCCATCCCGGGGTCTTGGTGGCCCCCAGTTGCCCACTACCCACTCGGTCAGGTGCCTAGGCTCAGCCTGTTTGGTGGGGGAAGGGACAGAGAAACCATCACTTGTCCCCTCCCCACCAGACCTGGCGGTAGAGGCATCTGAATCTGCAGCAGGGCTGGAGGATTAGGGTCTTTAATGAGAACCAGGGACTTACGGGTTAGGGAAGGGAGCTTTCATCCTGGCCCGGTGGGGGAGGGGAGCCCAGGATCCCGTGCTGGGTTTCCCAAGCCCACCCTCTCAGCACTGCCTCCCCTCTCCCCTGCCTTTGGAGGCCCACTGATTGATCCTGCTGGGGGTGCAGGTGGGAGGCCAAAATAATGGCTGCCCCTCCTGTCCATGGCCCACCAGGACTCTCCACCAAAGACACACATGCTCAGAATCCCCATTCCCAGCTGTGGGCCTTAAAGACAAAACCCATCACCCTCCTGCTCATCTTATACCATGGACCCCTGCAGGCAGGTTTCAGAAGCACCTTCCCTTCTCTCTGCCTCCTGGTGTGGATCTTGGACACAGTCAATGACCTCTGGCAAAGGGCTGGGAGGGTGAGGTGTGCAGGCACAGGGACCCAGCTGCTGCCTGGGGTGACACTGAGCTTAGCCCCACAGGCAAACAGAAGCACAAGGGGTGGGGTGGGGAGGGCAGATGGTTAGAGCAGGGACTGAAGATTCTAGTCCCAAGACTAGAGCTGTAACTGGGGAATTGGGTCTGGGATCCCTGGGCCCTGGGTGGATAATGATCCTCTATTTCTCAGAGAGAAATTGGCCCCTAGGAGTAGAGAGGGCAAGCCCCACTTACAGGGGCTGGACCCTAGAGAGAGCATCTCAATCTCAAAGGCACTCAGAGAAGGAAGGAGCCTTGGGGATCAGTACACACCACTCCTGTTATAGCTTTGGAGACAGACCCAGAGAGGGAAAGGACTTTTCCAAGGTCCTACAGGGAGTTAGGAGTGCGCCAGGAATCTACCTGGGGTTCCTATAATATCTCCCAGCCTAGTACAACTAACCCATAATAATGCTAAGAACTATACAGGTAGTAACTCACCTTATTCCTCTTATGAGGAAACTGAGGCTCAGAGAGGCCAAGTGATTTGCTGAAAGTCACACCCAGGAGCCTGGCTCTAGAGCTTGGAAACATCAGGTTTACAATTCTCTCTCCAGGTTGCATGTTGTGTATAGGGACTGAATCCTGAAGTGGGAGCTGAGTGTCTCTGTGAATGCAGGGATGCAAGAACTGCAGGATGACCCAGGAGTTGTGGGGGCCTCCACCTGGCTTGGGCACTGAGCTGAGCTGGTCCCCACCCTATCAGGACCATCCCGATCCCCATCTGCAGGACCCAATTCAGGTGAGGTGATCTGGCACCCTATGGCCCAGCCTGCCACCGCTGCCCGAGTGCCATTCCAACCTTGTCCTCCCAGCACAGTGGGGCTACATTGTGGATAGAGCTGCTAAGCCTGGGCTCTGCGGGACCCTGAATCCTCCATCCCCTTCCAGCCTTCTTCCAGAGATGCAAGGAGACACCAGGTAGCAGAAAAAAGATGACTCTGTGAACACTAAGCTAGGCACAGAGCCAAGTGCTATAAGGGACATAGGCTCTCACCAGCATATCTCTAGCCCCCTGGCACAATGCCTGGCTTTCAAAGACACTCCTGCATAAATAACTGAGAAACATAAAGATCAATGAGGCATGGACCTGCCCTCCAAGATGTGACAATCTGATGGTTATGTAGACTACTAATTATAACACAAGGCAGACCAAGTACAGCAGGGATTCACTGGAAGGAGAGATTAATTTAAACTATGGGACTGGAGAAGGGCTCACGGAGGAGGCAGCATTTGAGCTCTGTAATAACAATAAGTGATGATGAGGACAATGGCTTGTACTTATTAGCACTCTTCTTGATGATTTTTATGCATTAACACATTTATTCTTCCTACTATCACCAGACATAGGTACGATTAATATACCCATTTTACAGATGAGGAAACTGAGGCTCAGACAAAGTAACTTGCTCTAAGTCACACAGCTATAATAAATGAGAGAGCCATGATCTGAGCCTAAATATGACTCAAAGAGATGGGTGGGATTTTTACATTTATTCATTTGACATTCATACAATTATTTACTGAACTGCTGCTCTGTGCCAAGCAGTCAGAAGTTAACTGACCATAGAACCGAGCCCTACAGGTGATTCAGCAGGACTATAAATGACCTTAACACAAGGCAGGAAGTAATTTGGGTCATAAAAGATGTACATACAGAGGACAGATGGAGTGCAAGGCAAGGGTGACAGAAGCTTCATGGGGGAGGTGGCCTGTCAGCTGGACTTTGAAGGATGGGTAGGATTTGGATCTCGGAGATGGCAGAGGGCATTCCAGGCAGAGGGAACAGCCTAAGCAAAGGTATAGAGGCAGGAATGGGAGGGGCTTATACAAGAAACCGGGAAAGGTGCAATCTAGCCAAATGGGGAGGTTGCAGACTGGCACCCCATGGACCACATCCGGCCCTCAGACGTGTTCTGTCTGGCCCACCCGCACTGGCCTGCACAGCGTCCTTGAAAAAGGTGCAATCCATTTCTAGAGCCAGAAGGTAAACAATGAGGCTGGGGGTGGAGGAACACAGGCTTTGGAGTCTTAAATTCCAGAAACGCAGCAACCATTGAGAAGCTGAGTAACACACCTCCCCCCTCAGTCCAGTCCACTTCCCTTGTCCGAAATTACCTGTCTGGCCCCTGTAGGCATTTGAGTTTGAGGACCTGGATGACAGCCCAGGGCACGGAAAAGAGTGGCAGCCGAAAACCATGCGCAGGTGCCTTGAGGTCTGAATACAAAGGGCCTTGAACATCAGGCTAAAAAACTGTAATGACAGCCCCTCTGCCACCAGCAGCTGGGTGAACAGCCCCTCTGCCACCAGCACTCACACGTGCGCTCACACATGCATACATATTACATACAGGCACCGGGGCTGGGGACAGTCTACATTGGTGTCAATTGAACCGGGTGGGGGGAGGGGGTTACTCAAGAGAAATCTTTACACACATTGTCCCAGCCTGCCTCAGTTTCAGATTTCACATTCCTGCTTCCCCTATGCCCAGCCCCATGGTTGTCCCAGCGATGCCCACATCTGCAACCCCTCCGCAAAGCGCTTTACTGCTTTTCGAGAAGGGAGTCCCATAGGTGTCCCCTGACCCCAGTAGCTCCCCAACCCCCACTGCAGAGCTGGCTGGCCAGGGTGAGAATTCCGGACAGGATTTAGGACTGGAATTTCCCTCTGGGTGGGCGGGGCTGATCAGGTGAGCCATGTTACAGGGCTGGGGGCTGAGTGGAAAAATTTGGTCTGTCCCATCCCCTTGCCCCAGTGACTCAGGCTCCTGGTGGCGGTGAGTCTGGGGAGGGGACGAGACAGGAACCCACAGAAAAATTTTCCCTTGTCTCTCTGGCTCTGCCACTGCCCAGTTCCCCTCCCCCATTCCACACACACCCTGCCTTACTGCTCACCACAGCCACTGTCTGCACCTGTAGTAACAGCCATGGAAGCAGTACATCCCAGGATCTTCCCAGCTTGGCCAGGAGCAGGGCGCCCAGCCCATGGGAACTGGGGCTTTCCCCACTTCCGGGCAGCCAGGGAAGACAGGTGTCCCTGAGGAAGGCCATGGTGGATGCAGGGGTAGGGTTGCCAGGTTTAGCAAATAAAAATACAGGACACCCACTGTCCCACACAATTTTTGAGATATCCTTATACAAAAACATTACTTGTTATTCATTCTCTCCTTCATGCAGAAAGGAGTTCCAGAGCTGAAGATCCGGAAATTCAAATTTAACTGGAAATCCAGAATTTTATCTGGCAACCCAAGGCACCCCACCACCACCACCACCACTCAGACCCACCCGTTATCCAACACTTTCCCTGCCCCTGCCCCCTCACCATGCACCCCTGCTAGACCTTACTATGCTTCCTCTGGCCTCAAGGCCTCCAGGCTCCAAAAGATAGAGTCCTAGAACCTCAACCCCCATGCCAGACAGGGAACCAGCAAGGATGTAGGGGGAGCTTTCTGGGGGTAATTGTCTGTGTATGAGGACATTAGACCCCATAGCATTCAGTTTCAAGCTAGAAGGGTTGTGGGGAGAAGAGGTCCACAGCTCCAAGGGACCTCTCAGACACCCTGCCTTCCACCCTCTTTTGAATTTCTACCCACATCTCCCTCTCCCTCAAGATCTGGTTGAAACAGTGTCTCGCTTTCCTTTTCTTCTTCTGGACCCCACATCCCTCCCAAAACACGCTTGCCTTGTCATATCCTCCCGCCCCCACCCCCACTCTACTGAAGTATTCAAGCCCGGGGGCTTTGTCCAGGGACCAGGGAGCAGGGGGGGATTGGATGCTACCAGCCATCCCTGCCTCCCCCCGTGAGCACCGCTCTTGGCAGACACTGTGCTAGGCCCAGGGACGGCGGTGGCCAAGGTCCTCACAGTGCTCCCAGCCTACTGGGAGACAGGGGACATTGAGCTGTGAGGCAGTGTGTGTGGGGGGGGGGCAGAGAGATCTGAGAGGAGGACAAAAGACCCAGCTGCCTCGAACTGGTCAGGGAAGGCCTTCTGTGGTTTTCTGAGGCGGCTGCACCCAGCCCCCAGTGTGGAGGCTATGGCTGTGGGAGCGCCTGCTTCCCCTCCTCCTCCTCCTCCTCCTCCTCCTCCTCCTCCTCCTCCTCCTCCTCGGGTTTAAATTGGGCCTCCATCTGCTCCAGCCTGTACAGGCTGGCTGACTCTGAGAGTAAGCTCCCCAAGGGCAGGGCCACCGCCTGCGAGCTGCTGTGTCAGATCTTCTCTGGAGATGGATGTGTTTGACTCAGGATTGATTGACAATTATCTTCTTGGCAGTGGGTGCCTCAGGCCTTGGGGTGAGGAATAGGTAGTGCTGAAGGACCATCTTGTTCCAGAGACCCACGCTCACCTTCCTGGAGATTCCCACACCCACCTGCAGTGCAGGGAGGGCAGGGCAGGGACCCTTTGTCCAGATGTGGAGGCCAAGTCCCAGTGACTCACCTCAAGTCATGCACCCCATGGGGGAGGGTGGAGCTGGGAGAAGAGCCCAGGGGTCCCAAAGCACATCCCAGGTTCCCATAGCCTGCTTTTCCTCCCCACCCACTTTGACCTTGTCAGACAAAGGGGAAGACATTGGCCCTCTTACTCCTTCAAGCAGAGCAATCAGAGGTCAGGGCGGGAGAAGAAGCATTTCTCTGGTCTTCGGGGTCCCTCCTCACTCCAGCCTAGGTCCTGACCCTTAGAAGGGGCTGAGGCAGGGCAACACCATGTCTGCACCCCCAGATGCCCAGTTCTTAGTTCGGCTTACCTGGTCCTCCCCCACCCACCCCATTTGGGATCCTGACTCCTGATCCTCACGGGTCCTGTGCAGGTCATTGGCTGCCTATCCACACATACCCTGCCTACACCTTGGTCTTGCCTTGAACGATTAGATGCTGGCCAAAGTTGAAGTTACCTGGCATCTGTCCGTCTCCAGGCTGGATAGTACAGTGGTCAGAGCATTGAGCTGTGAACCCAGCAGAACCAATCGGGCCACTGCCCAAACCGGGCACTCCTCATGCAATAGCCTCTGCTCTCTTTGTCAATAGGAAGGGTTATGTTGTTGAAAACAGAGGCTGAACCTGTTGGAAAGGTCCCCTCCCCACCCCCCAAACCACCTCCACCAGCAAACCTGGGCAGCTTGTCATGGAGAAATAAAGAGGCAATGAGGACAGAGTCTGAGCAGGCCCACAGTGTCAGAGCTGGAAGGGAGTCAGGAAACCCCTAGGCAATCTCTCAATACACAGATAAGGAAACTGAGGCTATGGGATAAAGGAAAGAAAAGCGGGCATCCAAAACTTTGGCTCTAGTATTGGCTCAGCCACTGTGTGACCCTGGGCAAGTGCCTTCCCCACTCTGTGCTCTGGGGTTCCCCCACCCATCCACTTTCTTGTACCAGGGTTCTGGTTA
This sequence comes from Aselliscus stoliczkanus, assembly GCA_033961575.1. Taxonomy (NCBI): domain Eukaryota; kingdom Metazoa; phylum Chordata; class Mammalia; order Chiroptera; family Hipposideridae; genus Aselliscus; species Aselliscus stoliczkanus. The sequence goes on along the minus strand of CM066733.1, from coordinate 62,127,329 downwards.
AAGCATCAAGCCTGAGGAGCTTAGGCTGACAGCAGTCAGTCTCCAGTGGACTCCTCTCCTGACTAGCCACCCCCACCCCCAATCCTTCCCCAGCCAGGTCCTGGAGACAGGGTAGATGGGGTGAAGTGGGGGAAGGAGGATGCAGGGAGGGGCAGCAGGGAAGGGAAACTGAGTGAGTCCTTGACTTGCCCCAGCCTGTCCCCTGCATCCGGGGAAGGGTGAGAGTGACTGTCAGCTGGGGGAGGGCGGCAAGAGGGGCAGGCTGGGGAGGGGCAGGGAACCCCCGTCTGGACTTGTTGGGGCAGCCTGGTGCAGCTGTTTCCGGCTGATGAAAGGGCTCTGATTGATATGAAGGCAGTGACTGACTCTAACCCCCAAATCTGAGCCCTCCCCATCCTCTTCAACCTGAGCACACCCAGGCTCCCACTTTAAGGACTGGCAGAAGCCAGGGATAAGAGAAGAGTGGGGCTCCTGCTGCCACTGGGGACAATACTCCCAGGACAGGAAGGTGAAGGCTTGTCTCACCTTCCCTGCCCCCATCCTGCAAGGAGGGGAGGTCGGGCTGGACCATGACACAGGCCACAGAGTTGGGGCCCAGGAGGACAGGGCCAGGGGAGAGAAACAGGGGGCTTGCTCCCTCTTCTCCCCATCCTGGGGTGCCTACCACTCACAGTTTTAAACATTCAAATACGTACACGTAGAGATCAATTCTATCTATTCTCCTGGGGTGGCAGGGAGGAGAGCAGAGATTGAAGTGGGACATTCATTTTATAAACCATCCAGCCATCTGCTTTTTGTCAGGCCCACAAAATAATAGCTAACATCTACTGAGCATGCCCTGTATGCCAGGCATCCTTCTAAGACCTTTAAGCACATGACCTCATTGACTCCTCACCACAGCCCTTTGAAGTAGGTGCTCTCATCACCCCCCATTTTGCAGATGAAGATACAGGCCCAGGGGGGAAGGGATCTTGCCAGTGGTCACACAGTGGTCAGAAGCAGAGTGAGGATGTAAACCCAGTCTCCAGAGCTTGAGGCCTAACCACAATGCGGCACCTCCTGCGCCTGCGGGGCAACTCAAGGTGGGGACGGGGAGACAGATCCAACTTGTAACCAACTGGTAAACAAATAAAGACCTTACAAGTGGGAAAGGTTTCAAATAGAGATGTAGAAGGTCTGATGAGTCTTCAGAGGAGGAGCACTGTGGGTGGAGGTAGGGGGCATAAAGGGAGAACCAGGAGAAGCTTCCAGGACCATAAACATTTGAATTGTAATTAAAGGGACTTTTCTAGCTTCATTATTTTTTAAATATTTATTTATTATGGTAAAATATACATAACATAAAATTTACCATCGTAACCATTTTAAGTGTACAATTCAGTGGCAGTTTTTAATTTTGACGAAGTCCAATTCATCTTCCTTTTTTTCTTTTGTTGTCTGTGTGTTGTTGTCATACTAAAGAAATCATTGCTAAATCCAAGGTCTTGAAGAATTTTCCCTTATATTTGCTTTCAAGAGTTTTCGAGTTTTAGTTCTTAAATTCAGATCACTAGTCCATTTTGAGGTAATTTTTATATGTGGTTTAAGGTAAAGTAAGATCATGTCATCTGTGAACAGAGATAATTTTACTTCTCCCATTACAAGTGGATGTCTTTTATTTCTTTTTCTTACCTAATTTCTCTAGCTAGTACTTCCATTATTGTGTTGAATAGAAATGACCAAAAAAGGGCATCCTTGTCTTGTTTCTGAAGGTAAGGAAAAGCTTTCTGTTTTCCACAATTGAATATGATGTTAGCTGTGGGGTGTTTTTTTTTTTATATGGTTTTGTCATAATGAAAAAATTCCCTAGTTTATTAAGTGTTTTTATCATGAAATGTTTTTTTGTATTTTGTCCAATTCTTTTTCCACATCAATTGAAATGATCATGTGTCATTCTTTCCTTCATTTTATTAATGTGGTGTATTACATTGACTGCTTTTCATATATTGAACCATCCTTTCATTCCAGGGGCAAGTCCCAGTGATCGTGGTGTATAATTCCTTTAATATGCTGCTGAATTCAGTTTGCTAGTATTTTGTTGAGGATTTTTGCATCTATACGCATAAGGAATATTGGCCTGTAGTTTGCTTGTAGTGTTTTCTTTCTGGTTTTGCTATCAGGGTAATAATGACCTCATAAAATGAGTTGGAAATGTTCCCTCCTCTTCAATGTTTTGGAAAATTTTAAAAAGAATTAGTGTTAATTCTTTTTTAGATATTTGGCAGAATTCACCAGTGAAGCCATCAGGTCCTGGTCCTGGATTTTCCTTTGTTCAAAGGGATTTGGTTATTGATTCAAACTTTTTAAATTTTTATAGATCTATTCAGATATTCTATTACTGTTTAAATCAGTATGGGAAGTTTGCATGTTTCTAGAAATTTGTCCGTTTCATCTAGGGTATCCAATTTGTGGTATATAATTTTCCATAACATTGTGTTATAATCCTTTTTATTTCTGTAAGGTCAGTAGTGATGTCTCCACTTTCTTTTCTGATTTTAGTAATTTGAGTCTTCTCTTTTTTTCTTAGTCAATCTAGTTAAAGTTTTGTTCATTTGGTTGATGTTTACAAAGGATTTTTTATTTTGCTTATTTCCTGTGTTGCTTTTCTATTCTCTATTTAATTTACCTCTAATATTTATTAGTTCTTTTTTTCTGTTAACTTTGGGGCTACTTTGCTCTTGTTTTTCGGGATCCTTAAGGTTTACACTTAGGTTATTGATTTGAGATCTTTCCTTCCTCCACGCCCCCCGCCCCCATAGTCAACCAAAGTTTAATGGAAAATCATCTTTTGAAAGACTTCCTTTTTTCTCCCTTTTTCTTAACCTTTCCATTAATACTTTAGAGACATCTGTTAAGACGTCTCCCAACTAAATAGCATTCTCAGTCATTCCCTTTCTAGGTCAACATTTCTATATCACATTGAACATGTTCTTCAAAACACTTGGAAAGTCCAAACAGGATTTTGTTTTTTAATTGAAGAATTTGTTAAGCCCCTCCTTATGTGGAGGTCCAGATCATTTCTATGTTCCTGCCTTTGGATTTGTGGAGAAAGTGGGTGGCAGCATGGCTATCTGCAGTGACAAGGTCACTGGTATGCCAGAAAGAACTACAGGACAAATTATTGTCACACTTTATTACTTGTTTTTTTTCTTCACTTCATTCCCAATTAAACTGAACCTAAATGATGTTTTGTCAGACAAAGGTTAATTTTAACAGTTATTGATAGTAATAATAATACTTAGAAAAATTTGCATGTACTAGTATTCACATTTAAGTGCGTGATAATTCTGCTAAGCATAGTGTATTAGTCATCTCATTTAATCTGTCAAAAGGCTATATATCATTAGCTCCACTTCATAGATGAGGAAACCAAGATACAAGTTTAAATGTATTACTTCTGCCATATAGTTAATAAACATAAAGCGATTCGAGTTCAAAAATATGTGCCTCAATAGCCCATGTTTTTATTTTGCTGAAGTCAAATTTGTAAAAAAAAAGACTTCCTATCTGTGTATATAATACAAATATATATATTGTATTTCTTTGTGTTTGCTGCTGTTCTAAGACATCTTTTCTTGATAAGATGCTTTTTATGCTTTTTGACTAAAAATGTAGGGATTAAATTTTTCCCACAAAAAGGTTTGAAACCATTCTTTCTAGTTCTTCATGTGCCATTAAAAGGTACACATGTATAGTGATATAGCTGTTGCGTGAGGGGAAGGAGGCTGGCACACTTGGCTCCTTTCCTTTTTTTTTTTTAATTGGGGAACAGTGTGTTTTCCAGGACCCATCAACTCCAAGTCAAGTAGTTGTTTCAATTTAGTTGTGGGTGCAGCCAGAGTGCAGCTCCCTGGCCTATGTGGGAATCCAACCAGCAACCTTGGTGTTGTAAGCTTGTGCTCTAACCACCTAAGCTAACCGGCTTCCCCGTCCTTTTTTTAATGTAAGCGTTTACAGATATGAATCTCTCTCTGAACACTGCTTTTTCTGTATCCCATAGTTTTTGTATACTGTTTTCATTTTCATTCATCAAAATGTATTTTATAATTTCTCTTGTGATTTATTCTTTAACCCAATGGTTATTTAAGAGTGTGTTCTTTAATTTCTACATATTTGTGAATTTTTCAGTTTTTCTTCCATTATTTATTTCTCATTTCATCTCATTGTGATCAGAAATTATACACTGCATGATTACAATATTTTAAAATTTATTAAGACTTGTTTTGTGGCTAACATATGATCTATCCTAGAGAATGTTCCATGTGCACTTGAGAAGAATGTTTATTCTGTTATTATTGGTTTGAGTGTTCTGTATATGTATATTAGGTAAAATTGATTCATTCATAGTGTTGTTCAAGTCCCCTATATCTTTTTTTTTTTTTTTAAGAGGGAACTGGTACGACGGGACATTTGGAGTTCAATTTTTTTTTTTTTTTAATTGGGGAATTGGGGAAGGTGAACAGCGTTGGGAAATCAGAGAAGGGGAACAGACAAGTTGCTGTCCTTTTGTTCTTCAGTCTAGTTGTGGAGGATGTCGCTTCACTGGCCCATGTGGGTATTATGATGATTGAGCTCTTCCCAGCTGAGGCAGTTGCTCGCAGTGGCTCACGGCAGCTCATGGCTACTCACACTGGCTCCCAGCCACTCATGTAGCTCACAGTAGCACGCTGCAGTCCCACTGCAGCCCACACCACCACCGGTGACGCAGCAGCCGAGCGCCAGGTTGAGCTGTTGTTCACCATCCTAGCTGTAGAGGGCGCAGCATCACTGGCCCTCATGTGGGATCCACACCAGGGCCCTGCTGCTCAGAGCTGGCACTCCCAAGCCAACTCTTAACCAATGCTCCACTCGGCTGGCCCAAGTCCCCTATTTCTTTATTGAACTTCTAATTTTTCTATCCATTATTGAAGGTGAGGTATTGAAGTCTCCAACTATTATTGTAGAATTGTCTATTTCTCCCTTCAATCGTGTCCGTTTTTGCTTCATATATTTTGGGGTTCTATTCTAAGGTGTGTATAGGTTTATAATTGTTGTATCTTCTTGCTGAATTGAAACTTTCATTACATATATAATGTCCTTCTTTGTCTTTTTTTTTTTTTTTTAAGATTTTATTGGGAAATTGGGGAGGGGAACAGCGTTGGGGAACCGGGAAAGGGGGAACAGACAAGTTGCTGTCCTTTTGTCCTTCAGTCTAGTTGTGGAGGACGTTGCTTCACTGGCCCATGTTGGTATCATCATTGCACTCTTCTCGGGTGAGGCACTTCGGTCGCTGGCCTCTGGATGGCCGCTCACAGCAGCTCTTGGCAGCTCACACTGGCTGCTGGCCACTCACTGTAGTCTATGGCAGCCTACTGCAGCAGGGGCTGCAGCTATGCCGTCCTGGGGACTCACAGCAGCCCAGCTCCAGGTGGAGCTGTTGATCACCATCTTAGCTGTAGAGGGCAGTGTCACTGGCCCGCATATGTGGGATCCGAACCGGGGCCGCTGGCGTCCCAAGACAGCGCTCAACCACCATGCCACTCGGCCGGCCCTTGTAATATATTTTGACTTGAAGTATATTTTGTAGATAATAATATAGCCAACCCAGCTCTCCTTTGGCTACTATTTGCATGGGATATCTTTTTCCATCCTTATGCTTTCAATCTCTTTGTTCCCTTATATCTAAAGTGAGCCTCTTGTAGACAGCATATCATGCTTTTTTAACCCAATCTCTGCCTTTTAATAAAAGAGTCTAATCCACTTACATTTACTATGATTACTGATAAAAAAAATTATTTACTTCTACCATTTAGCTGTTTTCTGTATGTTTTACATGACTTTGTTTCCCAATTCCTTCATTATTCCTTATTTATTTTTGTATTTAGTTAATTTTTTGTAGTATTCCATTTTGATATGCTTTTCTTTCCTTTTTTTTTGTATATTTTTAAATTATTTTGTTAGTGGTTACTTTGAGATTACAGTTAACATCTTAAACTTATAAATAACAATCTGGTTTTAATAATACCAACTTAGTTTCAATATACAAACACTCTGCTCCTTTACAGCTCCACCCCATCCCTTTGTATTGTTGTCACAGATGACATCTTTATACATGTTGTGTCCACTACATAGATTTATAATTATTGTTTTATGCATTTGCCTTTTAAATCAAATAATGACCTTATAAGTAGAAAAGGTTTCAAAGGAAGAGGATCACGGTACGATGCGTCCTCAGAGGATGAACACTGGGTGGGGACTGAAGGAGAAGGGAGAGAACCAGGAGAGCCTTCCAGGACAATAAACATTTGAATTGGAATTGAGTTTTGAAGAACAAAAAAATCACTGTGTAAAACTGCTTATTCATAGGAAAAGATATCCAGAATATTTCATTTAGAGCTAAAAGTAGGTTATCAAATTCCATGCATGATCTCATTTTTTTAAGTATGTGTGTATTTACACTAAAGATATATGTATATGTATGCATATAAAAACATTCATGATTATATTCCTAGTGCTTTAACAGTGGTTATCTCCAATTGTTGGAAATGTGGGAAGAAGAAACATTTCCTTTTTTTTCCCCCTAGTGTATCCTATATTGCTTAAATTATTTACAATAAGTGTGCATCACTTTTATAGTCAAGAAACGCAACAATGCCTTTTTTTTTTTTTTTTTGAGGGCAGTGTCACTGGCCCTCATATGTGGGACCCGAACCGGGGCTGCTGGCTTCTGAAGCCAGCATTTAACTACCACACCACTCGGCCGGCCCAAGGGATCTGAAATTTTTTTTTTTTTTTTTTTTTTTTAGCTGAGCCATCCTGCTACCTGTTGGCAGCTCAGTACTCAGCCACAGCTCAGCTAGGGCCGGGCATCGAACTGCTGTTGCTCTGAGCTCAGCTTGCAGCCTTTTTCTTCTGAAGAGTAAAATGAATGAGTAGGCATTCACTGTGGAAACAAAGTTGAGAAGGATGTGCTAGGCAGAGGGAACAGCCCAAGCAAAGGCAAAAAGGCATGAAAACCATGTTCTATTATAGGAGTTACCATGCACATGGCATGGCTGAAGGGCACTGGGGTGGCTGGAGAAGAGGTGTGTTCGGGGCCATATTACCAACAGACTCTCATTTCAAAAAAAAAGTCTAGAGTCAGTTCTTGGCGTGAGATCAGGAAAACGACAGGTTTTTATTTACATATTAAGCAAATTAATTAATGGGGATAGGGAAGAGCCCAGAGGCTGAGAAGAGAGTGTTGCAATAACTGAGGAAAGAGAAGATGGGGCTGGATCTGAGTAAAGTCTTAGCGGGAAGAGAATAAAAATGGAAATATGAGATAAGTGAAGGCCAAATCAAACAGCAATTATCCATGAATGGAAAGTGGATTTTTTTGTCTTACCAGAGTCTCCAGTGCTCACAGCAGGAAGCCGTGTGTAGAGATGATCATGATCATAATGAAGATAACGGTGATTCACGAGGAGGAGGAGGAGGAGGAAAATCCCATTAAAAGAGCCCTGTAGCCCCTTTACAGCTTTCAAAGTCCTCTGAGTTCCATCTCCTAGTACATCACAATGTATATTCCCATTCTACAGGGAAAGAAACTGAGGCCTAGAGAGGTGATACGACCAGAGTAAGATCCAGAGAGCATCATTTAGTAGGCACATGGGCGGGCAGCCACTGCTACCCTTAGTAAAGCCTGAGCAATGACTGTGTGTTTGCATTCTAGTTTTGTGACCTTGAACAATTTTTTTTTTTTTTTTGAGGGCAGTGTCACAGGCCCTCATATGTGGGACCCGAACCGGGGCCGCTGGCGTCCCAAGCCAGCTCTTAACCACCACGCCACTCGGCCAGCCCATTGAACAATTTATATAACCTCTCTGTGCTTCAGTTTCCTCTTCTATAAAACAGGGGAAATAGTATACCTACCTCACATGATTGCCTTAAGGATCAAATTACTTGACATACATAAAGACCTTAGAGCCTGGTACATAGTAAGTCCTCAGTATATATGTGGTCTTATTATATTTTTATAATAATTATTGACATCTACACAGTATCTGGAATCATACTGATCACCTGGAAAGAATGAATGGGGCAAAGCCAGGCTCCTGGCATTCACCAGGTCCCTTCCTGACTTCTCAGACCCTGAAGCCAGTGAAAAAGCCCCTGGAATCTGCCTCCTTGGTGGGATTCATGAGGACTCTGGGGCCCTTTGCAGCACCCATTTTTTCTATTCATTTCCATGTTCCTTAGTACAAACTTATTCATTCAACAAACATGTGCCAAACCCTGATCTGGGCCTGTGCTGGGGACTAGGGCTGCAAAAAAAAAAAAAAAAAAATTATGACCTGGGCCTGCTTCCAAGGAGCTCGCTGTGCAGCTGACTGAACTCACTCACTCTCTTACTCACTCACCCGCTCACTCATTTATTCATCACTTACTAGGGAGCTTCCTCTACATTGCACACATACGCTCTGTTTATATATGTCCTCCTGCCTTGGAGCCATTTCCCAGTGGTTGTTATGTTTCAGATCTTTTTCTCATGCTTTTCCCTGTGTACCTACTCTGTGCCCACACACAAAATCACACAGAGAAACCAAAACAGAGATCCAGGAAGAATAAATTCATCCCCCATGTTTCCTGTGGCTAAAGATCTCCCACTAGTTCCTGGAGTCTGGAGGGGAAAGCAGCAATAACTAAGTCCTCTGGACTCTCTTCCATTCATTCATTCATTCATTCATTCATTCACTAACAAACCACTTACTGAGTACTGCCTCTGGGCCAGGCCCTGTGTTGGGTAGCGTGGGAGTAACAGACATGAACAACCATAGGGCACACCACACACTCAAAGAGTCTCTATTGAGTGGGTCAGTGGCTCACTCTTTCCACAAGTATTTACTGAGCATCTCCCATGTACCATGTACCAGGCACCAATCAAGGTTTAGGGAATGTGAATAAGAAAGACAAACTCCCTGCCCTCATGGAACTTGCCCTGTAAACAGAGAGACAGACAATGGGCAAGCAAATACAAAAATAAATAGACAACTATCCAGGGTCAAGGCTCTGAAGAAAATCAAACAGGATGAGATGATAATGACTGAGATAAAACAACACGAGCTATTTGAGTTTGAGCAGGTCTCCTCCCTTCTCTGAGCTTCAGTTTCCTCACAGATAACAATTATACGTAGCTCTGCTCTGAGGAGGAATTGAGTTAATATATGTGAAGCCTAGCACACAGTAAGCACTATATGTTATTTTTTAAATAGCTACATAAACAGGTCATCAAAATACTATGTAGTTAGGGCAGGATAAAACAACATAGACGCAAGGAAATCTGGAAGCATTGGGGAGGAGCCCCAGGGAGCCAGGAGCAGCCCAGCCAGGGAAGGAGGTGAGGACACCGGACACAGGTGCCCTTCCTCCCCTTCCCTAGCCCTGCAGCCCACTGGCTGCTCCCAAGGATGGGGCTGAAGCAGGTGACATAGGCAGAAGGAACACACGGGCCTCACCTCTCTCCAGCACAAGAAAGGAGGGAAAGTTCCCAGGTAGCCACTGAAACCCTCACCAGGCACAGGGCAGGTAAGATAGTACCTGTTTTCACTACTCATCTCCCTCCAGGGCCCGTGGCTCTCCAAAGTGCCCGTTTCCCCATCTGGTGATGGAGATGCTGGGGGTGCTCACTCAATCCATGTGAGATGAAATGAAAGGGCAATTCCCATTCATGGAGCTCCTTCCAAGATCCTAATATCCCTTCCAACAGCTCTGTGGTGGGAGTAGCTTTGCGCCCATCTCTCAGATAAACACACAGAGCTGAGGGGGAGCACAGCTCAGTCTCAGTCACTAGGTACAGAAATGGCAGTGGGAGGTTAGGATCTGGCCTGGTTACAATGCGGATGCTCTTTTATCCTCCCCCATTCAGCTTCTCCTCAACGGGGGAAGCAGGGATTGTGCAGGAAACACCATGAGTGGGGAGGACATGTCTGGGGGACTCAGGAGGGCAGAGGACGTGAGAGACAGATGTTGCTGTGCAAAATGACCTGGAACTGAGGTGAGGACTCCAGAATTGTTGGGGGGAGCAGGGACAGGGGTGGTTTTACAACCAGGAAGAGATGAAACCACAGGGAAGAACCCCACCTGCCCCCACCCCCATCACAATAGGCAACCTGGCAAACAGGATGAGGATGGGGCACAGCCACCCTCTCGGCACCAACACCCCCTCCAGCATCAGCTCACCAGGCAGCCCCTATGCCCACAGGGATCAGGATGTGGGCACCAGGGATGGACAAGTCCTGACGTCAACAACTCTGCGACCCCCGTGCCCAGCCCCCGCAGCCACAAGCCAAATACTCCTTGTGGTTTGGGCCCTAGCCAAGCGCCCACACCCCTGCTCACGGGACAGCAACTTCCCTGTTGCATCAGGTTACTGAGCGCGTGCACATGCCTCAGAGCTTGTTACACAACTGTGGTGCGCGTGCACGACACCCACACACCCCGGGTGGCCTGAGAGTCCCACAGAGAAAACCACAGCCTTGCATGGAGGGCATAGGCCCCTCTACAGCCTCCTGATAGTGAGAGTTGGGGTGAGGTGGGGAGGGCGTCTGGCCAGGAGCCAGAGTTCTGCAGGCTCTACCACTGGCTCATTGTGAAACCCCAATAAGTCATGTCCCCTCTCGCAGCCTGTTTCCCCAACTATAAAGGAAGGCCTCCTTCCACCCTGGTGATCTGGATACCCACTTACCCTCCAGGCCACTCACCACCCTCTGAATCATTGCTAACAAACTTCTTTCCTCTGGGAACGTCCACGAGAAAAGGAGGCAGGAATTGCGCAGGGTAGAGACAGAGGGTTGGATGAGATGACCTCTGAAAGGGCTTTTTTCTGATGGGGCTCCCCCAATAGAAGTGTATGTGCCTTGAGGAGAACCCTATGGTCACCTCCTCCTCCCTAGGAAGAGGGAAGACAGAGGCCAGAGCTTTTTGAGGCGAGTCTAAGGAGCTGGAGGTGAGGGAAGTAATTTCCTTCTTTGCACTTTTGACTCCCCCCCCCCCCCCCGCCATTTCTCTGCAACAAACACGTGTTACGTATTACTTTGCAATAGGAGGTGAAGGAGGGGAAGGACTTGGTGCATTAACCTCCCCTGGGGCCTTTGCCCTCTGCCCAGAATATGCCTTAAACCAGTGTTCTCCTAAGTGAATTGTGGTGAAAGGACTCCGATAAGCATAGGAAACCTGGGCTAAACAAAGCCTGACACGTTTTCTCAACTGCAGAACTTCTCTGAGCCTCCAACATGCTTATCTGGGTTACGACCCTATGAGAGGAGAAATGAGACGAGGAAATGCATTTGGTCTCAGGGATCTTTACAGGGAAGCATCACCATAGACACCTTCTAAACACGCTGGGAGCTCAGGGGGTCCAGCGAGGCGGAAAGCCAGGCACACACCCAGCCATGAAGGTCCTCCATCAGAGGAGAGATGGCTCAGGCCCCGGAGGACACAGATGGCAGCTGCTCGAGGACGCCACCTCTAACTGTGTGAGTCAAACCCCAATCTCTCTGCCCAGAACTGGCCTGAGCCCTGAATCCCAGCAATGACATTTACAAAGGCAGGTAGTAGTAACATGAGAGGGCCCCTGGGTGGCCTGGAGCCTCCTTGAGGTTACTCCTTAGATCTGCAGTGACCCCTGCTGGCTCTGCCAAAAATCACCCCACCCCCTAGTCCTCCCCTTCCTGGTCTACCTCACTCTCCCTACCCTCCTTCTCCTCCCCAGTCCTAGGCCTTCCAGCATCTTCGCCCACGCACCTTGACCCAGCCCTATCAGAATCCACCCCAAACCACACCCGACCACCCAGTCCCCCACTCATTTCCCCATCCCTGGGGTTGGAACCTGACTGGCCTTTGACAGAGCCTGTTAGTGAATTCTGGGGCTTGCACTGGGGAGACTTGAATGGCATGAGGAAGGGGGCTCCAAAAACTGCCTGCTCCCTCATCAAGGGCATGGAACAACCCCAAGTCCACGATAATAGCAAACATTCACTGAGTACTTACTATCCTCTAGGAACACAGCTAATCCCTTTACATAGATTATTCCCATTTAATTCTCATAAGAATTCTAAGAGGTCGGCACTATTCCTGTATTAACCCTGTTTTCAGATAAGAAACTGAGACTTAGAAGGGAAAAGTTCATAAATGGCAAAGCTTAGACTCAAGTCAAGGTCTCCAGCTACCAAGTCCCTCTACTTGTCTAGTCTGCTGTTTTACTAGCCTTGCATCTGCCCACCACCAAGTCCACCTTCATCTTCAAGTGTAGTTTTGTCTCCCTAATACCCACTCTCTGAGGAAGCGGGTCTCAGCGGGCCTTGCCCCATGCCCTGTGAGCCAACTCTCGCTGGTTGTAGCCTCCCCTCTGGTAAGCTGAGCTGTAGATGTGGTTTCCATGCCCTGGACCCATCCTCTCTTCTGATAAGTGTGTTTGGATTTCTTTGGGCAATGCCCAGGCCCTCCATAAACGGATGGGTGGAGATGACTCTACCCCTCTACCCAGTCTCCAGGGGGAGACATAAGTCAGGCTTGGTCACCCAAACATCAAAACATCCTGGCCACAGTAATTGGTTCAGGGTGGACAGGTGACCCAAACCAGGCTAAGAGAGTCAATCCCAGCCTTCTACTGGAGACCCTGGGAAGGAGAATGGTTTTCCGCTCTGGAGTTGCTGGGTATGTGTCTGTCAGAAGCTGCCAAAATTGCTGCCTGAGGAGATCATGAGTGAGATGAAAGCCGAAACAGGAGAACAGAGACCAGTCCTGATGACATTACTCACGCTGTGCCAAAGACAGGTCCACCCCTGGACTTGTCAGTGGCCATAGCCAAAAAATAACTTTTTTGTTGTTCTTGTCTTAAGCGAGAAGAGTTGGGTTCCTTCCTTTGAACAGAGATCTATTAAAGCCTGCCCACCCCCATTGTTAATCATTGTTAACAGCTGTGTCTCCTTCTTGCCTCTTTCTCCTATGCTTATTTAGACATACTGGACATTTTTTAAATAAAAACTGACACCACTGGCTACTCCTTCCTTTAAGATATACCCTTTCGCAGTTTTGTGAAACCTCACTTTCCTAGTTTCCCCTTGGTCCCTCTGAAGTCCTGTCCGGCTCAGTTTCCTTTGCTGGCTCCTCTTTGTTTGCAAGTAACAGAAACCAACTCTGGCATTTATAAGCCAAAAAAAAAAAAGAAAATTTATTGGAAAAATATTGAGGAACTAGCTCAGGGAATCGACTGAGAGGCTATAGGACACCGCTTGAAAATGGAACAGGAGTGACTGGGTTGAACTCCAAAGGCCTCCCCCATGCCATGTCAGGATGCTCAAGCTGCCCAATCCCTAGGTCACTGGACCACCCCTGCGCTGTCCTGTGGCTGTGAGAGGTAGGGTCTCGTGGAGCAGGTTTCTAGGGATGCTTCCAAACTCTGGAGTGGGACAGCAGATCATCTGATTTATCACTCCACACGATGGCAGAGAGACAATGCCCCCAAAGGGAACCACAGACCAGGAGGCCACAGAATGAGGGTGAATGTCTTTCCAGGGTCCTCAGGACTGTACCCCTAGCTGTTTTCTCTTCTCACTCTACACTGCTCCCTGGGTCTTCTCATTCCCTCCCGTGATGGCTGCAATTGCCACTAATATGCCTACAGTTCCTAATATAGACCTGTCCCCTGAGTCCAGACCTGTATATCCATGAGCCTCTCTACATGGGTGGACTCATGAGCCTTCCATTTGTTGGGTCTAACACTGAACTTGTTGATCACCAAACCTGCTCCTTCTTCAGGGTCCCTTAGCTCAGCAAATGTACCCACCAATCATTCAGCTGATCACACCAGAAACCACGAGTCATTAAGTCATTCTCAATGCCCTGTCTGCCTAAGAGCTGTCACACATGTCGGTCCCTCTCTCTGGCAGTCTGCTCTCCATCATTCCATCTCTCACCTGGTTAATCCCTTGTGGCACAGAATTCTCTCCATCTCCTCTTCTAACAGAACTGCTGATCTGTAGCTAGGCCCTTGGCTGCCCAGAATAAAGACAAATTCCCCGGCCTCCTTTGTAGCTAGGTGTAGAATCAAGCTCTAGACAGAGGTATGTAAGTAGAAATGGTGTGCTACCTACAAATATGTGTTCTTAAAAGAAGGGGCATACCCTTCTCTCTCCTCTTCTCTCCTTCCCACCAAGTGGACTATGGGCATAATGGCTGGAGTTGGGGCAGCCCTTTTGGACTATGAGATGTGTATGTGAGAATGGTGGGGCAACATTATTAGATAGAAGGAGCCTGTGTCTCTTATGGCTATGAGATGCCCTACCATGTCTGAGCTTCATTTATGTGAGAGAGAAATAAACGTTTATCTTGTTTACATGACCATTATTTGGGGGTTTTTTTCTGTCACTCACAGCTGAATCTAACCCTCTCTGCTCTCATCCTGTATGCCTCAGCTTAAATGCCATTTCCTCAAGGAAGTATTTTTTCCCGGATAACACAGAACTCAGGTAAATCAAAACGTTATAAATTCTCATAGCATAACATTCTGTACTTCTCTCTAATGCTTTTCAAATTTGTATCAAAGTAATTTTGTTTTATATAATAATCAGCTTATTGTCTTTCCACTTGAACACAGTTTCCAAGCGGGCAGGAACTGAATGTGTCTTTTCACCACTGAATCCTCAGTTCCTAAAACAGTGCTTGGAATTACAGAAGCCACTCCGTCAGCTTTGTTGATGAAATGAATGAATGAACGACCTTACTGTTTTAAATGAGATTAGTATTCCCCATTTCACAAGTCCGTGCAGTTGCTTTCAGCAACAGGTTAACCCAACCAGACGCACCTCCTCAGACTCACCAGCTTCTCTAATAAAGCCTAACACCCTTACATAGAAATGTGCCCTCCTCTGCCTCCATCCCAGCCTCTGTGGCTCTGTACTTCTCTTTCTCCTAAAATTCTGGGATCATCTACTGATCAATGCCAAGCTGGCATTAATGGGTCTCAGGATTCCAGCTCAGCAAACAGGGTACTGTCCCATTGGAAGTCTCTTCCAGCACCCACCATCCTCCCCTGCCTCGGGCACTGGCCCAGGCAACCATCCGAAGAAAGGGGCCCAGGGCCAGGTGCACCCCTCCTGTGACCTGCTGTCTCCAGCTTCCACTCTTGCTGCTTGCTCTGGTGCCCCCAGACCTTCTTTGACCTCCAGACCCCAGGGAATCTCTCTCTCCCCTTCTGTCCTCCATCTCTGGTGATCCTCCAAAGGGGTAAGGATGTGCCTAAGTGATAAAGTATGGAGGGTACCGAATGAAGGGCTAGTTTGGGATTAATCTCCACTAGGCTGTGAGCTCCTTAGGGCAGGGATCAAGTTTTATCCATCCTCTTCTTCCTGTACCTAGCATAGTGCCTGGCACATAGTGGGCACTTCGTAAATATCTACTGGATAAATAGGCTGTCAGGATGTGGTTTGAAGCAGAACAAAGGGCTTGATAGGGGTGAGGAGGGTAATTTGAGATAATGACCAATGGGTGTTTGAGGACTAGAGGAGAGAGGGGAGATGGGAGAGTACTGGAAATCAGAGCCTCCTGTCCCTACTCCTACCACTACTGCCTTTGGGGTGAGGGCCATAGTCAGGGGTGGCCAGAGGGAGTGCAGGGTTGGTGAGGATTGGATTCCAGTGGATTCTCTTCCAGTCCCCGCCCCCACCCTCAGATAGAAGTCTGTGGCTGAGCGAGCACATTTGTGCTCCTTTTGATAGAACAAAATCAAAGAGGTGGCTGCCGAAGGCCGCACAAGAGCTATCCAGACAGGCGTCTGCCGGGCCCTTGTCTTCCCCACCGCAGCCACTCCCAGAGCCAGGCTGATCCCAGGGAAGCCTAACAAACATGAGCAGTTCCAAATTGGGGTAGTGTAATTCCAGATGGCACTTGAAAGGACCTTCAGGGAGCAGCAGGCTCAGTCAGTACCTGCACAGGGCCTATGAAGATACTGAGGCCAGAAAGCAAGGATTTGCCCACAGCCACAGAGCATGTCAGGGATACAAGTCTCCACGTCTCCTGGCTCCAGTTTCTGGGCTGTTTACCTCACCAGGTGGGGACCCTGGGGAAGAAGATACAGTCTGCAGGTTTGGAGTGGGTAAGAGGAAATCCACCCTTACCCACCCTGGAGTGAAGAAGAGCGTGAGCTCTGGGGCCAGACAGACTGCGCACAGATCCTAAACCCACTTCTCATCAGCAGGATAACTTCCAGCAAAGTATAGATAGCAGTAATCACGCTAATCTTCCAGTGATATTGGTGGCGGGGAGGTTAAATGGTTTTATACAAAGTGCTTTGAAAGGGCCTGATATGTAGTAAGTACTCCGTAAACACTGGATATCACTATTATGTCATCTATTGAGTCTGTTGTGTCACCATTGTATCATATTCTTCATCAAAAGGTCTCCGTGTCCTGCCAAAGTCTTTCCTAACCCAGCAAAAGGCCTTCCCCTGAGGAGTGACTTGCAGTGGGAAGTGGGAGGCGGCCCAGACACACCCTCTTCCTAGGGTGTGGGGGAAGCCTGGGCCCCTCTCCAGTGCTCTCGCTGACCCCACCCTCCAATCCTCTGTCTGGAACTCAGTGGCCCCTCATCCTCTCCAGTCGCCAGCCAGTCTGCCGGGCCCTCACGCCTGATGCAGAGATAAAACACATCCCACAGGCAGTATTGTTTCCCACTTCCGAGGCTCTCAAGTGTGATCCTAGAGGTGGGATTAGCCTGGCATTTGGACAGTTTAAGGATTTGGAAGGACTGAGAGAGGCTGTCCCCAGAGCTTCTTAGTCCTGTCCTTAAGGGCTGTGAAAATGGCTGGGCTTGCAGGAAAGGGGTGAGGGGAGCACCTGTGGCCTTAGCTTCTGGAATATTCTCCGTGTTTCACCACCGCCACCACCAACACCACCACATATGCACATACTTGGCCTAATGTGGAAGAAGGGGCTGGCCCAGCTGAAATGGGGCATCCCTCTCCTACTGTTCATTGTCTCCCTGTCCCCAGATCAGAGCCTGTGGTCCCCATATTCCCTCAGGTGGCTGAACTGACTAGCCAGGTGTCCATGGGAAAGAAACTTGGCCCATGGCAGAGAAAGCCCACAGCACCCATTGCCCATGAGGAGCCAGGCAGGCAGAGGGGAGGGGAGCCTGGGAGAATGGAGTGTCAAGATGTGATGACTTCAACTCATTTAATAGGGTCAGCCTGGGGAGGGAGTCATTTTTCCCCTCCCAGCCAGGGTGGGCCCCCTCCTTCTCTCCCCACTCCTCACTACTCCCAGTACACTCCCAGCCACTCTCATGACCTCACTGCCACAGGCAGGCCAGGCAGGTGGCCAGGAGCCAGGGACCCGCCAAAATCCACATTGCCCCAGAGACTAGCACGAGCCAGGCAACCTCCACCAGCCAGAACCCATGCCTATGAAGACAGTCTGTCCCACTAAGAGTTTATTCCAGCCAGGCAGGCTCACCTCCTCTTTCAACAAGGCTGAATTTAGGGTAATCCGCTACTATTGATCTCATCTGTCAGCCTGATATATCCCAGCTCCACTCCTGCCCTGCTAAATTCTGCTCAGCTGTCCTGTCACAGGAAATCCCTCCTGAGTCACCTTGCCTGCCTCTAACCTCTCCATTATTTCACATAGTGAGGGCGATTGTGGTGATGGTGGTGGTGGAAGGGGTAGAGGAAAAATGATGAAGGTAGTTACATGGACATGGAAGTACTGGCTGTGACAGTAGTTCTAGGAGTTTTGGTGGTGGTGACGGTGATAGAGGTAGTGTTGATGGCAGTAATGGTAACGGCGCTTACAGTGGTGGAAGTAATGGTGGTGGTGATGAAGGGGCTAGTGGTGATGGCAGAGGTGGTGGCATTGCTGGAGTTAGTGACTGCCATGGAGGTAGTGATGGTTGCAGCAGCAGGAATGAGACGAGTGGGGGTGTCTCCCTTCTCTCTCTAAGGCTCAGGGACGTGAATAGACCATCAGGCATGTGTGTCCCTCAGACTACCCGAACAGTGGTGAGTAGATATTGTCCAGGGCATCTAGTCACAGAAGGACCCCAGAGCGTGGAGTCATGACCCCTTGCCTAGATCCCCAGGGAGGTACAATATGTTCGTCTCCCAGACCTTGGAGACATTCCCTCTATTTGAAACATCCATCGTCTGACCTAGAAACTGCTGAGACTTCCCTTGAGCGAAGGTGGGAACAGGCCAGGCTTAGAAGACAGAGGATCAAATACTGGAATCCCAATCAGTTGGAACAACCTTGGGTCTGAAGCTCACTGTAGAATGGGAATCATAATTCTTACTGGCAGGGTCATTGTAAGGACTGAGATAGGCATCTTTAAAAGTGCCTGGCACAAAAGAGCAGCATGATAAATAACAGAGATCTTTTTCCAAGACTTTCTTATCAAGCCCTGGTGTACCCACCCACCCCTTTTTGCCATATGCCTTCCTGTATTAGTTTTCTAGAGCTGCCGTAACAAATTACCACAAATTTCACGGCTTGAAACAACAGAAATTATTCTCTTGCAGTTCTGGAGGCCAGAAGTCTGAGATCAAGGTGTTGGAGGGTCACATTCCCCCCAGAGGCTCTAGGGGAGAATCCTTCCTTGTCTCTTCCAGCTTCCAGTGGTTCCAGGCGTTCCCTGGCCTGGGGCTCCAATCTTTGCATCCATCTTCACACCGCCTTCTCCCCTGAGTTTCTGTATATTCTTTTCTGTTTCTTATTGGATTTAGGGTCCACTCTAATGCAGCATGATGTCATCTCAATCCTTACCTAAATTACATCTACAAAGACCCTTTTTCTAAATAAGATCATACTCTGAGGTTTCAGGTAGATATAAATTTGGAGGGAACCATTTAAGCCACTACAGACATGCCCCAACCACCGAGTGAGCCAAACGTAATTCCGGACCCAACCCCTACCCCCCTTACCCCCCCATCCCTAACCCCCATCCCCCCCACCCCCACCAGCTGGCACAGTCTCGCAGGGCCCCTCTATCACTCCCTAAGCCTGCTCCCGGACACCCCAGCCCACCCCGGCCCTTTTAGCATCCCAAGCCCCTGGCCCTGTGCCCCAGGAACCCTGGTGCCATGTACGCATGCCTGAGTGCTTGTGCACAGACTCCCCTTTTCACTTGGCGGTGAGAAAGGGGGATTCTAGGCTTGAGCTGGAGCCCACAGGGGCCTCTCTGCTCGGAAACGCTTCTTCCTCTCCCCCTGGCAGCTGTTTGATTTGGCAGGGGCCCAGCTGGCTGGCTCAGCAGCCAAGGAGCCCTGGGGGGCAGGGGGAGGGAACGGTGAGGGGCAAGCAGCTCCCTCCTCAGGCCCAGGCCCTGGGAGCTGGGCCAATGGCGGGCCTCCCTGCTGGCCGCCTCCAGCCCCCTCTCTCTTGGTTCTCCTCCTCCCTGTTCTCCTGTCCTCTCCATCCCACAAAGGGGAATGCTGGAGACCCTCCACCACCCTGCCCCAGCCAAGCAGAAGACGTGCAGAAGGGGAGCAGCAATTGGCAAAGGAAGAAATGCATACTGAGAGGGCAGTCAGCAGACCCTGGGGCTTTGCTCAGGGGGGCTCTGAGTCCTCTTTGAGGGCACCCTAGGACAACCTGGACTCCTTCCAACCTCTGGATACCCTGTCCCCTGCTCCTTCCACATTCCTGAAATCTCATGTCTTTCGTGCCCCCTCTAGGGCACTTGTCTTCTCCTTCCAGGACCCTTCTGAATCCCAAGCCGTTGCTCATTTTTCTGTTCAGTCATCTCTTCAGATAAGCAGGGCTGAAAATGATAGCCCCATCCGCCAGCAGGTCCAATGACCTTTTACCGCTGATGGGAAAATAGTCAAGAAACACCCAGGGAGGGGCACTGTACAATAAGCCTGGGTTTTAGGGTCTCATAGGCCAGGGTTTATGTTGCAACCCTGCCACTTAACACTTGTGTAACCCTGCTTAGGTAATTTAGCCTCTCTGAGCCTCGATTTCCTCTCATAAAAAAATGGGGGTACTCATAGCTAACTTCCAGGTAGCAAAAATAAAATGGCATAGCTTCTGAAACAAAGTACTAAATGGTAATAACTTACTATGTCCCAGGCATGGTGTTTTGCATAGATTCTCATTTAACCCTAATAATAACTTCCTGGAATAGTAACCGCTTCATGGCTAAGGGAGCTAAGCAGTTGGCCCAGGGTCCTGGAGCTCATAGTATGTGGCTGAGCTGGGATTTGATTTCAAGCACTGTGAATTCAGACCCTGAATGCTAAGCCACTGTGTCCTGTGCCTCCACCACTGCCAGTGCAGCAACAGCAGATAGGAGTAAAGGGGTAGATGTATGTCAATTTGAGAAAGAAATGTGTCCAGTGAATTTCTTTTTTTTCAGAGAATTTTTTTTTCTTAAGCTTATTTAGGCTTCATTTTAAAACTTTTTTTAACCTAGTTATTTCACTTGATTTGCTAGCTTCAGAGAAGAGATCCACCTTTGTGACCAGACCTAAAAGGTTGTGCTAGTATGGCTTGTGCTGGCCATTGTGCTATCGTCTTGTCTTCTTGGAGATGAACCACAGCACCAGAGCCTGTTCTCCCTGTCAGTCTTGACCCAAAAAATGTCACCATTCCCAGTTATTTGTCATAGCGAATTCATGTTGATTAGAAACTTTTCCTGAAATGGGGCAGAGCTGCTTGGTTGTCTCTTCCATGTAACTTAGGCATAGAAATGTAAATAAATAGCTAGATGTAAAAAAAAAAAAAAAAAAAAAAAAAAGACTACAGAGAGCAGCTGGGCCCCAAGGGTTTTCCAGGGGCCCCTGCAGGTGCAGTGGGAGCATTACCCTGCACACATGGATTTGCATACAGTTTTCAAGTAGGCATCTGCTCAGCTGTCTTGGCATTTCTGAGGTCCTGGAGTGAGGGCCAACCCATCCCAGCCTCCCAGCCACAGCAGGAGACTGCTAGACCAGAGGCTCCCTCTGCTCTCGTGCCCTGGCACATCTGGAAGCTGTTAGCCTCCATCCCCTCTCCCACCTCTCTGCTCTAGCTGTTCTCAGGTGGCTAATTCTGGGAAGTACCCCTCAGCTGTGCTTGCAGATGATGGGATGGGGGTGGGGGATCCTTACCACCCTGTTGGTGGGGTAAGAGGGAGGTGGGCAGGCTGCAGAGGGTTAATGTGAGTCACCCAGAAGAGCTGGTCTCCTCCTCCCTCAACCCTGTACACAGCCAGTGGGGTTACTAGAGGTTGAGTAATGAGGAGGGAAGAGAAAGGGAGGAGGCAGGGGCAAATGTGGCCCGAGACCAGGCAGCAGAGATTGAGAGAATGTTTCTGGTGGAAGAGTTTGTCAAAAGGTCACCTGATACCGTCCATCCGCCTGTTGCCTGGGAGTCACAACGACCGGCAGTGTAGAGGAGAGAGGGCAGCCTGCGTAGTTGAGCAGAGCTGGGTCACAATCCTGGGTCCGTTACTGGTGGACTGTGTGACCTTGAGCAAGGTCCTTACCTTCTCCCCAGCCTGAACAACCTCATCTGTGCAATGAAAGGACGGTACCTCCCTGGCACGAGGGTTCCATGGTCTGGTCCATACCCCAAACATTCACTCCCTCCTAAGAGCTGCAGGAAGGGGCACAGGATACTTTCCCTTTGCTCCATTCCCTGCCCCACTTTTGGGATCTCACTCTCCAGTGCCTGCACCCAGCACACCCATCCCATGCCTAGACTTGCTCTGAAAGCCATGCCCTACCCAGGTGGAGCCTGAGCCTGATTCTCCCTCCTCTCTGCCCAGCTCTGCTCTCCTCATTTTCTAAACTTGCTGAAGACCCCCTGCTGAGGGAGAATGCCCAACCCTCCCTCCAGCCTGTAATACCTGAGGCCTTGCAGAGGTCATTGAATGTCTCTGAGACTCAATTATCCTGAGGGTTAAATATCATCACCGCTGTGAAGGTGGTCCCATATATGATACCACATCGGTATCTTCACAGTAATTCTGGACATTAAGGTTTCTTGGCCATGGTTTTAAAGACATCAGGGGAAGGACTGATGGCTAACATTTATTAAAGATTTGCTGCACACCAAGCCATGCACTGGACCTGAAAGAAAAACCGAGGAAATCCTGGATTCTCCCCATAGAACACATGGGCTTTAAAACAGCCAAGGACTGGTTAATATCTCCTACAGGTCCTACTGCAAAGGGGCAGTGTCCCCAGACAACCAGACTGCCTGCCCCTGGCTGGGATGCTCAGAGAACAGCTGCTCAGTCCTAAGCCTGGTAGCTATTCCATCAACTGGGGTTGGATGGCCCCAACACCCTTCCACCAGTCTTTCCCCTTCCTGTTGCCCAACAAGCTCCAGTCTCCCTGGAACAATGAAATCGCAGTCCCCAGGCTCCAGCCTCATTCTTAGTCTTTCCTTGCTCCAATCCCTAGTCACCATCCCCATAACCCATTTGATGACTGGTCCACAGGAGCCAGACCAGGTTGGTTCCTTGTTTTTTTTTTACTACCTTTCAAGTGCTTCTTTGGTGCCAGACACTGTGTTAAGTGCCTTATGTCTACTATCTCATTCAATTCCCCACAGCAACTCCCCAAATGAGTATTATACCAACCTTGAAAGGAGGAAACCAAGCTTCAGAAACAGGATTACCCACACACTGCATAGACCCAGTCTAAGGGATTGGCACCCTCTGTGCCTGGCAGCAGCCCTGCCCAAGTTTTTAAAGAACAGACTCACGTCAAAGGATTACAGACCTGAAGAGTCAGCTGCCTATCCATCAGCACCACCTTGGTGCCCACTAGATGTCTCAAATTCAATATATTCAAAACCAAAACTCTGATCTTTCCCTTTAAATGAGTTTTATTCATAGCTTCCTCATCACAGCTAAGAGCAACTCCAGCCTTCCAATGGCTCAGGCCAGATATCTTGGTGCCACCATTGACGTCTCTCCCTTACATCTCACCGTCAGTCATCAGGGAGTCTTGCTGTCTCTGCCTTCAAAATAGCTTCCTAACCCACCATTCCTAATCATCTCCACTGCTTGCACCAAGCTGCCATCCCCTTTCTCCTGGATTACTTCAGTGGTCTCTTACAAACCTCTCTCCCTTTCTACCCTTGGACCCTACAGACTGCTCTCCACACAGTAAGCAGACTTAGAGTTGACCCTTTTTAAGCCAAGCTCATCCATCCTCTGCGCAACACCTTCTAGTGTTACGTACCACTCAGAGTAAAAGTCGGGCCCTTACGATGGCCTCCAGGACCCACATTATCTGACCTCAGCCCCTTCTCTCTCCTCTCACCACTCTCCCTGTTCTTTTTGCTCCAGCCGCGCTGGCCTCAAACACTCAAGACACATTCCTGCCTCAGGGTCTTTGCTCCAGCTGTTTTCTTTGTCTTGAATGCTCTTCCCCCAAATATCCTCATGGGTCACTCCCTCACCTCCTTCGTGTTTTGATCCTAAATCTCACCTCTCAGTTAGGCCTACTCAAACCATACTATTCATTTCTGTAACCACCCTTCCCTCAACCTTCCCAATATTCCCCCCCTTTTCCTACTCAACTCTTAATTTCTAGATCCCTAATCGGTTTCTAATATACTTTATAATTTACTTATTTTTTATGTTTTCTTCTTTATTGTCTCTCACCCACTAGCATGTCAACTCCATGTAGGCAGGCAAATCTATCTGTTCTGTCCATTGCTACATCCCAACTACCTAGAACTATGCTTAGCACATAGTAGGTGCTTAATAAATATTTCTTGAATAAATGAGGTGACTGAGTTGGTAGATATCCTGAAGATGCTTTGGGGACAGCATATCTTGGGGGATTCAGGTGGGCTACAGGTAAATCCATTCTTTTGCTAACCAGTTTGAGAGAGCTGCTGTATATCAGGCCCCGTATTGAGTCCATGGAAAATTATCAGGGACAGAAGTGGTTCCTGCTCTGGAAACTCTACCCAGAAAAGGACACAAGCACCCTCTCTACCATCTCCAGCAGGGGAGTGGGGCAGGGGGTCATTCAGCTTCATGGAAACAGTCATCATTAAGCACACAGAATATGCAAGGTCCCTTGCTAAAATACCAGTGTTATTTTGACCTTAAAATAGTTTTCACGATTGAAAACACCTTTACATCCACATCTCCTGAGACCTTCACTACCACTACCACCATATCACCCCTCAAAAACCCTTCCTTCCTTCCTCCCTTCCTCCCTTGCACCTGTCCTCCTCCCCTCCCTCCCTCCCTTCCTTCTTTCTTTTCTTGCAGACACTTAACTGAGAATCTGCTCCATTCATAACACAGCAAGGTGCAGGCTGTATTGTACCATTGTGGTTCCAGAGTCCCAGGAAATTTAAATCTGCACCCAGAACAATTTCAAAAACAAGATCAAGCTGCTACATAAGAAACAAAGCAAGCCACAGTCTTCGAGAGCAAGTAGTCTCAATCAAAGACACAGGAAGTTCTCATGTAGAAAGTACATCTGAGGGGAAAAAAGAAAAAAAAAATTTTTTTTCAAATATTCCAAGGTAGAAAGAAGGAAGGAAAAGGTAGAAGGAACTGCTTGAACCAAAGCTTAGAGAAGAGAATGAGCCTACATGAGGGCATCAATCTGGTTGGAACAGAAAGGCTGCTTGAGGGCTGGTGAGATTCGAGGAGAACCCAGCCCAAGTGATGAGTGAGAAGGTCAACAGTTCAACTGTGCAGCTGGATTTACTGCAAGGACAGCAGGCAGTAGAGCAAAGTACCAACTCTGAAATCACACAGATCTGAGTTCAAATCCCGGCCAAGCCCCTTGGGCAAGTCACTTTCCCTCTGCCTTGGATTTTTCCCCTCTAAAACAGAGATAATAATTCCCAGGGCACAGCTTTTGTGAGGATTAAATGAAATGACATATAGGAAGACCTCCGGCATAGTGGAGGCTTTTTAAAAAAATGTTTATTGAATCTGAAAAAATGAAGGCAGTGGGTGTGAACTGCTCATTCAAGAGATTTAGTCACGGAAAGAGGGAAACATATTGCACAATGGCCAGAGAGTGCAGAGCAGGGCCAAGGGAGGCTTTTTTTTTTTTTTTTTTTTTTAAGTTGAGGAGAACCTGTGGGTGTTTGAAAGCTGCGGAGGATGGAAGCTGCCAAAAGATGAGCAGGCTGATGATGAAAATGCTCTAAAACTAATTGTGGCAATGGTTGCATAACTCTGTGACTAGGCTAAAACTATTGAATTGTCACTTCAAGTGGGTGAATGGTATGGTGTGTAAATCATATTTCAATAAAGCTGAGAAAGGGCCGGCCGAGTGATGCGTTGGTTAAGAGTAGGATTTGGACGCCAGCTCTGAGCAGCAGGGACCTGATTCGGATCCCACATATGAGAGCCAGTGACACTGTGCCCTCTACAGCTAAGATGGTGAACAACAGCTCGACCTGGAGCTGGGGTGCTGTGAGTCCCCAGCGAAGGTGTAGGCTGCAGTGGGGCTGGCCTACAGCTGGCGTGCGCTTTTGTGAGCTGTCGTGAGCAGCCGTCCAATGGCGAGTGAGTGACTGCCTCACCCTGGAAAAGCACAATGATAATACCAACATGGGCCAGTGAAGCGACGTCCTCCACGAGTAGACTGAAGAACAAAAGGACAGCAACTTGTCTGTTCCCTTTCCCCAATTCCCCAAAGCTGTTCCCCTCCCTCAATTCCCCAATAAAATGTTTAAAAAAAAAAAAAAGAAAGAAAGAAAGAAAGACAGAAAAAAAGGCAGGCTGGATAGATCCACCAGCTCCTTTGGGAGTCAGGAAGGAAGACTTAGGTAAGGGCCAGACTCAGAGAACAAAGGTGAATACAGCCTTCCACCAGACAGAATGGCAGAATGGCGGACTCATTCATCAGCTCCTGGGCTTTAAAGTGTGCCTATGAAGAGCCAGGCATTGTGTCGGGGACTGCGAGGCTGATATCTCACAGTGCCTGGCTGAGTCTAACATGAATGGGGGGAGGGGGGAGGAGGTCCACAAAGTATGGTGGAAGCAGGAGCAGAGATGGGATTCTGCCCTGCCCCATCTCACAGCCCTCACCAACTGGTGGCGTTGCTCTCTCAATCTGAGATAGATTCACCCACAGGTGGGCTCAAAGCTGCAGCAGACAGATGCTTGGGCTGTGACTGGGATCGTGGGGATCAGCAAGGTGGGGAGCTCCATAGCCTAACTGGCACAGTTGTTGAAAGTACCCCATCCTGGAAGAGGTCAGAAAAAGTCCTGAAGCCATCACCCCCAACCCCCAAATCACTTCTACTAGACCTCCACAGGGGAGCCCTGAAAGCATTTATGGAGTCTTCACTGTGTACACAGTTTCTGCATGTGGTTTCTTTGTTTGAGTAAATGCCACCACCCCAATAACACGGTGGGTCCTGCTACTGTGGTAAAGTGATACTACATGGTGATAGGTGAGTAGAGGGAGACCTAGTAGGCTTGGGGACAAGGCAAGGAGCCAGTTTGAGCCACAGAAAAGCCACCAAGCAGACAAGCCACAGCTGGAAGAACACCAAGAGTCAGATATAGCTTTTGAATAAACAGTAGGGGTTTGGGGGACACACCCCAGACCAACCTTCAATGTCAGGTATTCAGCATGTCCCCAGGCACCAGGCTGTCCCCATGACCACAACCCAGAACTAACCACAGCCGTTCTCTTCATTCCCACAGAGCCACACCCCTACTGACCTCTCCCCGTATGCCACTGGCCCCTCTCTGAGCTCATCAGGCAAACTGAGGCAGTGTGTTGCGGGAGAGTCCTAAAAGGAATCCTGGGTTCTAGCCCCCGTGACTCTGCCACCAGCTTGCTGTGAGGCTTCCCCTCTGGGCTCCATCTCCTCACCCGTGTGGTGGATCATGTGAGGGTTCAGAGCAAGGGCTGCAGGCCAGACTCCTGAGTTTTGATTCCCAGCCTTCCACTTACTAGCTTTGTGAACTTGGGCATGCTATGTGTCTTCTTTGCGTCCTAATTTCTTTATCTAAAACAGGATAGTGATAGTAGCCACATCAAAGTTTGTGTGAGGATCAAACGGGTTAATTGCTATAAAGCACTTGGAATGCTGCCTGGCACAGAAAAAATAATCAGTGTTAACTATTAATATCTGTATCATTGTGATGGTGAAGGAAGAATGCTAATGGCCTCTGAGGTACCTTTAACTCTGTTATTCTACGACCTTGGGATTCTGTCTGTACTATCATATTTGTCTGCATTCCTGATTGTGTCTCCATTATTTGAGAAGCCAGTCATTTCAAATCCAGATGACTTCTTGACCTTGGGCCTCCTTGACTTGCCCTTTCTTACAACATCCGACGGGAAGGTTTGAGCCCCGCCCTACATGCTGTGGAAAGTACAGAGCCCTTCCCAGCATCTCTGAGGCCTAGACAGCGGGGTTCTCCCTAGTCGTTTCCTCATGAAGCCCTCTGCTCTGTGGTAATCTGCCCCCAAGCTTCACCAGGCCTACATCTGTGTGCCAGACTTTCCTGAAGGTTCAAGTGTACAGCAGGAAACTAGAGCACAGAGCAGGAAGCAAGTTCAACATCAAGGTGAAACAATAGCAGTCTGGGTAAATAAACCCCTGTACACACACACAGTGGAACACTGTGCAGCTGTAAAAAAAAAATCATGCAAAAGCTCTTGCTGCTGATCATTAAGTAAATACAAAGCTAGGTGCAGGATACTGTGAATGGCGTATTTTCAAAAGAAAGAAGGAGATGGGGGAAGGGGAAATATGTTTATATACATAGAACATCTCTAGGAAGTCACACAAGAAACTGCTCGTAACCTTAGTGGCTGGGGCAGGGGGAGAGGGAGACTTTTCATTGCATACACCTCTGTATGCTTACAATTTTGAAATATGCAAATATATTACCTACTAACGAAAATAATAATTTTTTAAAAAATCGATATGAAACTGAATTCTGCCTAGAGATTTCTTTGTTGGTCCTCACTCACTGGCCCTCTTTTGAGGGCCTGACCTGCACCCCTCTCTGTCCTGCTACTTCAAAGATGCCATTTTCCCCAATATATTATACAAAACATCTTCTCTTGACCTCATTGTCGCCTATTCAGACCATGCCTTTCGCATTTAAAGGGCCCAGAGCTGTGTTTTCCCATTAAAGAACCACTTCCCCAAGATGAAACATACCACGTTCCTAGAAAGCAGAAAAGGAGGCAGCAGCTTCTGTAGTAAATGGCCCTTTCACTTTTCTGCTGGGTCTATTTCCACACCAGCCTCCCATCTGCACTGAGAGTTTCTTGAGGGTACAAACTTGGCTTATTGATGTTTTATCACCAGTAGGTGCTTGCAGGCACACCACATCAAGTCTCCAAGGGACTCTTAGCATCCTAAGGGCAGGGACTCCAATTTATTCACACCTGTCTCCCTCAAGGCCTGACACAGAGGACCCCTAGTACATGTCTGTCAAACTGCATTGGTTTGGTGAGGTGGGAGGGACTTGGGCCAGATCCGGGGCAGGAAGGCAGTTGCTGTATAAAATCATAGCAGCTCACATATATTGAGCATTTTACTAAGCACCAGGTACTTCTCTAAGTTGGCTTTGTAGGTATGACTCCCATGGAGTAGGTTCTATCACTGTCTCCATTTCACAGAACAAAGCAAGTGAAGCACAGACAGATCCTACCATGGGAATTCAAACCCAGAGGCTGGCTCCTTTTCTTTATTCAGTAAATACTTACTGAGCACCTACTAGAATCCAGGCACTGTCTAGGCACTTAGGACAAGATGGTGGATCAATAGTGAATTTATAATAGTCCATGTTTTCAACAACGGTGCTATGCTACCTCCCCGAGGTGGGCTGGACAGAAGCAAAGGTCTAAGCTTGGAGAGAGCGCTCGGTGCCCCAGGCCATTCTTGGTCTAGTTGCCAAAGAGAAAGAACAGCCACTCTGCCAAGAAGCTGATGGGCTCTGGGGCTCATCAGCCTACTAGACAGAAAACCCCGGGCTCAGGCTGTGCAGCACCCTCACCCGTGGAAAGAGTGGCCCTCCCCAAGTCTCTTTGGGCTGTACCCAATCTCTTGGAGACCACTGGGCAAGGGTGGGGAGTGAGAAGGGCGAAGGGCAATCTGCCAGGCAGACTTCACAGAGAAAATAAGAGAGACTCGGTTTCTTCCTCCCTCAGCCTGCTCCTGATCATGCAGCTAAGGGACTTCTGTCAGGCCTGGGGACCAAAGCAAGTAGACAGGGGAGATGGCAAGACCCTGGGGCAACTGGGTTGCTCTCCTGCCTGGGTGGTCAGATGCTACTTCTGCAACAGTGACTCAGCTGCAGGCTGCTAAAGACAAGACAAGGGAGAGAGAGGCCTTCGGTGTTGCAATTTTGCGTCAGCTGCTCCAGGCAGGCCGGGCCGGCTGAGGGCCAGGCCAGCCTCAAGGGTGTATACCGGGTAGGCGTATGTGTTGGAAGAATCTTTGGTGGCTGTCTTGAATTCACAGGCCAAGGACAAGAAAGACACTCACTGTCTGAATTTGTGTTAGTGCTGCAGGTGCTAGAGAGCCCTCTCCCTATGCCCTCCTCCCAACCAGTTCCTCTCTTAACTCCCTTTCACCAAGAACCTACCTGAAATGCTGCCTCCTCCAAGAAGCCTTCCTGAATGGACAGGAGTTAATGCTTCTCCTGACCCATGGGCTGATGCCTAGACTGACTCAGGGCTTCTCCAGCAATTTCCTCAAACTGCCATCCAAGTCAGGGAGTACGACCCTCTACCTATATGTATGTGCAGACACAGGCTTCCACACACAGTGGGGAAAGTCCTGATCTTGTAGCTTCAAATGTATCTAAGCTTTTCCTTTCAATCCAGGATATAGCTATACTTGTTATTATATTTTTTTAAATATCTTAAGTAACTTACAAAGTGAATCATAATGTTTCTACTGAAATCTTCTAGGAAGTGGATGCTCCAAGAAGATGCCCCATACTTAACCTGTAACTTTGTGAATCACCTGGATGTTGGTACAATCAGCATGTATACCACAATTAGAGGGCCAATAAAGCAATCAACTTCAGCTA
The DNA here is from genome assembly GCA_033961575.1 of Aselliscus stoliczkanus. NCBI lineage: Eukaryota > Metazoa > Chordata > Mammalia > Chiroptera > Hipposideridae > Aselliscus > Aselliscus stoliczkanus. Next base: position 62,097,290 of record CM066733.1, on the reverse strand, counting down.
GAAGGACACGCGAGCTTCTTGCTGGTACATAGACCCTAAGCCCTGTGGTCCTTAGGGGCAGCCAGGCAGGTGGGATGTTGGAGCCCCCTCTGTCGCCTCTGTTCACAGGGTACTGTTCAAATACTATTTCATTCTATGGGTACCAGGGTGTGACTATGATTAGGAAGTAGTTATCTAGAACAATGGTTCTCAAACTTGGCTGTAAATTAGAATCATCTGAAGATCTAAAATTGCTGATGCTCAGGCCACTACTTATACCAGGTATATCAGCACCTCTGAGGATGAAATCCAGTCACTGGTAGGTTTTAAAGTTCCCCAAAGATTCCAATGTGAGCTGAGTTTGAGAATCAGTGACCTGGGCCCTCTAAAATGCAGATGGAGATGCTGAGACCCAAGGAGAAGAAGCAATGGGCCAAGGTTACAAGCATGGCAGTGGCTGAAGTCTTCCAGTGCCCAGGGCAAGCCTCCTTCCGCTGTGCCCCCACCCACCCGTCCTCCATGTTGCTATGGGAACTGAGCTAGCTGGCCGACTGCTACTGCCACATGGACCTTGGTGTTCTTGGCTCTGGGCTGGCTCAGAGGTAGAGATCCAGGACAGACTGACAGAGCCCCCTCACCCCAATGTGCCCTCATTCAAGCAGCCCCTGAAACTGGACACTTTAGGGCAGAGGCCCACCTGGAAATTCTCCAGGCCTGGACACCAACCTGGGATTAACAGGAGCTCAGAGTGAATGATGGGGACAGGTGGGGCTGGCCGGGACACCAAGAGAAGATATGCTACAGTCACAGGCAAAAGAGCTGGGGGCGGAGATGGATGATGACTTCCTTGACCCCACCCTGTGGGACCCAGTACTCCCTGTTCCCTCCACTCCCCATCCTTCTAGTGACATACAGACCCCTGCCCTCCACCCCACTGCCCTCATCCCTGAGGGGTAGCTGACGGAAATGCCTAAGGGCTGTCAGCAACTGTTTTCATTCTGGGGTCTGGCTGGTCTTGTTAGGTCCATCTGGGGGGCTCCCCCACAGGGCCCTGTGCCCAGGCGTCCTGTCTGTGGGGTACACACACACTAAACAGAAACTCTGGAGCTAGAGGAGGAGGCATCCCAGGGGTTCTGAGCCATTGGACTTGGGGCGTTCATGGTCCTTGGTGGGGGCTGGGGGGGAGAGACACAGGGGAAGACTGACCAGGTGAGACAGTTTTTCTGTCCCCTTCCTCTTCTATCTTCTAACCCAGTGCTTCTCAATCTTGGCAGCAGAGAAGCACCTGGGGAGGTTTTTAAATGCTGATGCTTGGGTTCCAGCCCTCAGGGAGTTCAATTTAACTTAGATTTTTCTGGAAAGAGGTGGGGGGGAGCAGGGGGGGGGCGGCTGTGAGCTCCTTGCAGGTGATTCTAATGTGCAGCCAGGAGCAAGAACCCCTGCTTCATGGAATCATGGGGACGGAGAGTGGATTCTGTCACTCGGCAGAGAGGGTCAGGAAAACAATCTGTCCTTCCTGAGGCTACAGGGTGGGTAATGTACCCTAAGACCCCTCATTCAAGTCCATCATCAACACAATGCAGTAAAAGGTCATGTGCAGATCACGGGCAGACTCTGATCCTTGCTCTCCTCTCTCCTCACCTTGGGCAAATTATTTGGCTTCTCGGAGTCTCAGTTTCTTCATCCATAAAATGGAGAGAATAGTTGCTACCTAGAAGGTACTTCTGATAATTAATTAAGTCTATGGAGTCCTGGGCATATAACAGGCAATCAATAAAAGGTAGCCTTTTATTATAAAAAATAAAAGTCAATGTACACCCATGTTCTCATAGCAGCATTATTTACAATAGCTAAAACATGGAAGCAACCCAAGTGTCCGTTGACAGATGAATGGATAGGCAAAATGTGGTATATACACACAGCGGAATATTATTCAGCATTAAAAAGGAAGGAAAGGGCCGGCCAAGTGGATCAGTTTGTTAAGAGTTGGCTTTAGAGCGCGAGCTCTGAGCAAGAGGGCCACAGGTTCAATTCCCACATGGGCCAGTGACGCTGCGCCAGAGCTGAGCTGTCGCTGAGCTGCCAACAGGTGGCAGGATGGCTCAGCTGGTGTAACAACAAGATTGCCTGTTCGATGGTGGGCTATACCCACCCGCAACTAAGATTGAACTGGGCACCTTGAGCTTACAGGCCACGAGCTGCCGACTGGAAGCCAGATGGCGACTGGCGCCCTCCATAAGGAAGATTGAAGAACAACAACTTGGCTGGTCTCCCCCACTTCCCCAATAAAATCTAAAAAAAAGGAAGGAAATGCTAACATATGCTACAACATGGATAAACCTTATGGACATTATGCTAAGTGAAATAAATACTGTATAATTCCAGTTATATGAGGTACTTGGAATAATTAACATCATGGAGACAGAAAGTGGAATGGTGGTTGCCAGGGGCTGGGAGGACAGGGGCACGGGGTAGTTTCAGTTTTGAGGTAGATGGTGGTGATGGTGGCACAACGTTATGAATGTATTTAATACAGCTGAAAGGTACACTTGAAAATGGTTAAGATGGTAAATTTTGTTATGCATGTTTTATCACAATTTTAAAAATGTGGAAAAAGATAGAATCAAAGTCAAAATTGGTGATATATCTGATCACAGGCCTGAGCAAGGCTATTTCCAGAAAAGGGTGGACACATGGCCCTGCCTTCAGGTCTCCCCTTCCAAGACAGATACAGCGGGACAGATGCACAATGAATGAACTCAGGATTTACACAGCTAATAAACAGGAAATAATAGATGGGTTTAAATATTTACAGGGTGTGCAGGCTTCATGGTGAGGACATTACCGGGGAGGGCAGAGAGGAAGAGGGAGAGGGAGGGAGCAGGAGACTTAAGGAGAATGTAAACTTTAGTAGAAAATGGGGGTTGAAGCTGCCCAAACATGTGTTTCCAGCACACCCAGTAAAAGAGGAACAGCTACAGGAGGGGGAAACCCCTGTCCAGGCCTGGGGGAGTGTGCCAGGAGCCTGTGCTGTGCGTTCCTGCCGTCCACAGGAGATCCTTGTTTACCCTGCGAGGCTGGAAGAGAATGTAATCAAATTATGACTCGTTATTCTAAATTACTGTCTCCAGTGGGGAAAGCAGGCAGGCAGGGAGCCTGCACAGGGGAAACAAGTTATTTTCCAAGACATTGTTTGTTTGTTCATTCTCCAGCTCCCTCTGTCCCCAAGCCCTTTCCCTCCCTTTCTGCTTTCCCCTGTTCTGGCCTCTCCCTCCCTCCTTCCCGGGCTCTGTTCCCTCCCCACCTCCACCAGCTCCAGGAGCAGACTCCAGAGGACTTCTTAGTCTCAGCAGGTGACCACAGGTAGGACCACAAGGAATAAACATTCTTAGCCACCCTGGACTACCTGGTCCTCCCCAATAAGAATTTTTCCAGCCCCTCCCACCTCCCCACCAGAGAAAGCAAATACTACAATCCCTCTATTTCTGGAGGTCAGGTCACATGATTGAGTAGGGCTCTGTCTCTAACTTGCTCTGTCACTTTGGGCAACTCACTTGTCCTCTCTGGAGCTGGGAAGTCATTCCTGAAAGAGGACCCCACTCTGCCTGCCCCTGCCTGCTGAGCCTGAAAGCCAGAGGCAGATGATACTCACAGGCTCCCAGGGGCACGGGCAGCTGGGTTGTGGGATGGCCCTGTGCACTGCACCCCATGAGCTAGATGCCCCACTAGGGAACATCCTGCCCACCTCTCTGCCTCCACTCAAGCCTGCAAGCACTTTCTCAGAGAGGAGGGTAACAGGGTTCCTTTGAAAGGTCCAATGGGCTAGAAAGAGGAAGGGAAAGAAAGCATTCTCCTCTCCCTCTGCTCGGGTGCCTTCCAATAACCTGAAGGAGCGAGCAGAGGGCCTGGCTTCTCTTCCTGCCCCAGGTCCTCACATTCCAAGGCCTGGCAGCTTATGGTGATAAATACAACTGCAGATCTTCTCAGGCGTCAAAAGGAAACTGTGAGCAAAAGGGAAGGCACCATTTTTCCAAACATCAAGTTATGACACCTCTCTCTCTCTCTCTCTCTCTCTCTCTCACATACACACACACACACAAGCTGTGCACATACCACTAATACCACGTGGTCATGAATGCCCATGTCACAGATAAAATCTACTTTACATTCTTTTATTATTAATACTCTAACTTTAATCAAATCATCTTGAAACTGTCAGATACAAAGCTCACCCAGAGAATGCCACAGCCAGGAACGACACTATTGAGAGTGTCGTGACTGCCCTTTTCTGACTCCTGCAGTCTTCTCACCACCCCTACCTGCCCTCCACCCCCCACCCCCCACCCATACCCCCTTCACCTAAAGACAATCTCCCTGAGGTGTCTGCAATGGCTTCTGCAGGACCAGCAGGCCCAGAATGAAGGAAAAGAGGAGGAAGCTTAACCTCCCTGGCTCCCAGTCTCTCCCTTCTGCCCATCCTAGCCCCACGGACAGAGGTGCAAAGGAATTACTTTAGCTCTAGAGTGATGGAACCCTACGGTTAGAGAGGACCCCAGAGACTCCCACTCTTCAGATGAGGTCACCAGAGTCCCAGTAGTCAGGGCCATGCCCCAGGTCACAGGGCCAGTCAGAGGTGAACCCAGCACTGAGACCGGGTGTCCTGGCTATTCATCTGCAGTGACTCCCCATGCTTTCTTCAGCTCTCGCCTTCCTCCCTCTCCCACTACCACTGTCCTAGTCATTTTGGGCTGCTATTAAAAAAAAAAAAAAATACCATAGACCTGGTGGCTTAAACAACAGACATTTAGTTCTCACAGTTCTGGAGCTGGGCAATCCAAGATCAAGGTGCCAACAGATTTGGTTCTTGGCAGGGGTCCACTTCCTGGTTTGCAGATGGCCTCATTCTCACTGTGTCCTCACAAGGCAGAGAGAGGAAGCGCTAGTGTCTCTTCTTGTAAGGTCACTGATCTCATCATTGGGGCTCCACCCTCTTGACTCATCTGAACCTAATCACCTCCCAGAGGCCCCACCTCCTAATACCATCACATTGGGGGGTAGGGCTCCAACATATAAATTGGGGGAGGGGGGACACAAGCATTCAGTCCCTGACAACCACTCCATGGCTTTTGTCTCCTACCTGGCCTTTCCAGGAGCCTGAGAAAAACCATTCCAGATAATCGAGCTCCCCAGGGCCCCTGCCAGGTGGTCCCTAAGGTAACTCCCCTCTCAGCTAGATGAGATCCCTGACCTGGGACCCAATACTCTCCTGGCACTCTGATAACATCCCCAAATAGGGCTGAGGAGCCTGGGGGTCATCTCTGGGTTCAGATCAGGTCTTTCAGCCAAGTTCCTTCCACATCCAGCAGCCAGATGTAGGCCCATCCTCAGCCTATCACACCTGGTGACTCCTGAGACATTACTTTTTCTGAGAAGAGAAACAGAGGCTCAGCAAGGTGAGTGGACTGGCCCAGGCTGAGCCAGCTGGTCAGTGGCAACTCTAGAGCCCCATGTCTTCCACTCTGTGCTGGAAGCCATGATGCACTGTTCAGGCCCCATTTTGGGAACAAAGGACTTCTTTTCCCAGCTGCTGACAGTGCTGCAGACAGAAAGCCCTGAGCTGCCAATCCCTGTGGAGTCTGCCCAGCTGAAGAGGAGTTGACCTGTCCACATCCAATGGCTGATTGTCATGGGGATATAAAAAAAACCTGGCCCTCTTGTCCCCGCTTGAGACAACCCTAAAGAACCATCCCAGCTTCAGAACTCTCTGTAGGAGGAGGGGACACTCATTCCACTGAGTGAGATCCCATTGCAGCTTGACTCCTCCTATCTGCCTGACCCTCCTTCCTTCCCTTCCTGTTAGCAGATGTTTATCCTAAAAGCACTCCCTAAAAAACCTACTGCATGCTCACCTGTCTCAGCGTCCACTTCTCAAGAGCCTTCTCAGTCGGCAATGTACTCGAAAGCCAGGGTGCTTCCCATTGCTCTGAGAAACCTTGTACCTCACTTAGGGAAATAAACTTACCCAATGGAAGGCAAAAAAAAAAAAAGAAATACCTCCATGGGGAACATGGAAGATGAAAAAGGACATGATTCCTGACCCTGGCAGAAGTCAGAAGGAAAAGCAAGTCTATCAGCTGACGGTCAAATTTTAAATTTAGGCTCCACAGGAGCAAGATGGCAATTGGCATAAATGTTTCTAAAGACCTGCTTACTTTGGGGTCAGTCTGCCAGGGGAAGAGATTACAGAGTGTGAGTGCTTTGGGACCATGATGTCCACATGAGTATAAACGCAAGGTTAGTAGACAACAAGCCCATCAGACCTGAGATGGTTTTCTCTCTCTTTCTCTCTCTCTCTCTCTCTCTCTCTCTCTCTCTCTCTCTCTCTCTCTCTCTCTTTCTCTCTCTCTCATACACACACTAACAGAGGTACATTGCTGGGATGGGGTACCAATAGCCCAAGTATATCCTGCACTGGTCACACCACATCTGGGACACTGGGTCCAGCTTAGGGCGTCACATTTTTTTTTTAAAGATTTTTTTATTTATTGGGGAATTGGGGGAAGGGAACAGTGTTGGGGAGCCGGGGAAGGGGAACAGACAAGTTGCTGTCCTTTTGTTCTTCAGTCTAGTTGTGGAGGACTTTGCCTCACTGGCCTATGCTGGCATCATCATTGCTCTCTTCTCGGGTGAGGCAGATTGGTCACCGGCCTCTGGACGGCCACTCACAGCGGCTCTTGGCAGCTCACACTGGCTGCCGGCCGCTCACTGTAGCCTATGGCAGCCCACTGCAGCAGGGGCTGCAGCTATGCCGTCTCGGGGAATCACAGCAGCCCAGCTCCAGGTGGAGCCGCTGTTCACCATCTTAGCTGTAGAGGGCAGTGTCACTGGTACTCATATGTGGGATCTGAACCGGGGCCGCTGGCATAAGCCAGCTGTCAACCAACGCGCCACTCGTCCCGCCCAGGGCGTCAGTCACATTTTTAAGGAAGATATTGACCAGTCTTAGCTGCACACCAGGGCGCTGAGGTTTGGAATTTATGAGAGAAATATAAAAGAAGTTAAGGATGATTGGACCAAAACAGACTTGAGTGCCCATGTTGTCTTTCAATAATTTAAATGGTATAGTGTAGAAAAGGCTTAGAGGGCTCAGCAGATGTAAGTCACAAAGGGGCAGGTGTGGGCTGTCCAAAACGGAGCAGATCCCCTGACATAGCAGTGTGTTCTCCATCTTTGGGGAAATGCCCAAATGCCCCCTCAAAGTACCTCATGGATTATGGGCATGGCACGGGCTGCTAATGGTCCAACATCCGTTCTTTCCTTCTTCCTTAGGGTGTAATGGCACCTCTGATTTTTAGCTGTGCGTGTGGCTGGCCAGGATTAAGACAGTTCCCAGAAGTCCTTACAGCTAGAAATAGCCATATAACTAAGTTCCAGCAATATAAAGGATAGAAGCTAACATGTGTACAATTTCCAGAAGGCATCTTCCAGAAGGCCATTCTTCACTTATATCTCCTTTCTGCCCCCTAGACTACCTGGGAAGAACGCCTAGCAGTCATTTAAGATGATGAGGTAGCAGAGCAACATGCTAGAAGGAGCCTGCATCTCTAACGGCTTCCGGAGTCCTTTGTCATCTTGTTTATGCTACTGCTATTTGGGGGTTTCTGTCATGTGTAGCTGACCTGACTCCTAACCAACACAGGGGTGACCATTTGTTAGTTTTTCTGTCCAGCACTTTCCCTTTTTCTTGAAACAGTGCTTCCCTTATATGGGGAAATTCCTCTTCTTCTGCCTTGCCTGCAGCTTCTCCCTATAGCTCCACTGGAGCCTGCCAATCTTAGCATCTCCATCATTGTCTCAGGGCTAGACACTGCTGGCCACCTCATGGGGCAAGAAAAATGAGTGAATAAAGCTAAAAATGCAGAGAGAAACAGAGATGAGAGAAGGAAAGGAAGCGTCTGGCATTGGCTGAGTCTCTGGCTCCAGCTGCCCTGAGGCTCCACTGAACGCTGCCCGGTTGGCTATAAGAGGTAGCAAATATCCTTCTGCAAGCTGGGTGATGGTCACTTCCCACACAGAGTCCTGGCAAATGCAGAATAGCATGCAATTCAGTACCTGGGGCAGGAGCAGACTTCCTGCCACTGGAGTGGCAGGAAGGAAAGGGACTAGGCAGAAAGGTTGGATGGCGGAAATCCTGACAGAGGAGGCAGAAGTGGGCCTGGCCCTGAAGAACCGAGGGCTTTGACTAAGGTAGGAGGGAGGATGCCCCTGAAGAGGAATATGGTGGGAGTAAAGGGGGAAGGGAAATGAGCACGGGGTAGGTTTTGAGAGTCTGTGTGGGAGAAGAGGGCAGGGAAAGTGGAAAAGGCCGGGGATGCCCCATCATGGCAGTCCCCACATGACAGGCTGTACAATTAGGACTTTGAGACCCCTTGGTCAGTGGTTCTCAGACTTCAGTCTTCCAAGAGTTTCTTAAAAATGCAAAGTCAGAGGCCAGCTGTGAGCAATGAGATGCCATCGAGCAGGAAAGTGACCAGGGGTGCTTAGAAAAATTAGACAGAGACAGTACAGTAAATTGAAGATGGAGAAACAGAAGGCAATGGGCAAACCGAGGTATTGGAAGATGGTGGAAATTGACATGGGAAGGAAGAGGGGGAAATCATGAAGTAACTTTGAAATCTGTGAAATGTGCAAAAACTTTAGAAATTAGATGGGGGCGGTCAATGGTGACACTGTGAGTGACACAGAGACCAACCGTACTGATGGCATTTATCAGGAAGGAGCTGGTGGCTCCTTCATAAGAACCAGATGGAAAGTTCTGCAGGCAGTCAGAGGCTGGAGCTCAAAGGAGTGTTGCTATGAATTTTGGACTTACCAGCTTCAAGGTAAGAGCTGAGGAATGAAGTGGGTGGGATCTCTGAAAGAGAGCAGAGTGGGGAGAAGGAAGCTAAAGACTACACTTCATCACTCTGGGTTACCAGGATGGCAATGTTTCTAGAATCAGGATTCTACAATAGAACCAGGCAGGACTCCTTACAGAGGAAAACCCTGAGGCCCAGAGAGTGTATCTGATTTCAGGTTGCCAGTTGGTTAGAGCAGAGCATGATTTTCAGTCTGAAGCTCTTTCCTTTCAGTTTTTGGAGGTTTTTTTTTTTTAAGGAAATTTTATTGAGGAGCAGTGTTTTTCCAGGACCCATCAGCTCCAAGTCAAGTAGTTGTCTTCAATCTAGTTGTGGAGAGTGCATCTCAGTGGCCCATGTGGGGATCGAACAGGCAACCTTGGTGCTCTGAGCCTGCGCTCTAACCACCTGAGCTAACCCGCTGCCCCTCCTTTTGGTTTTGTATGTGTCCCCATGTGTGTGCTGGGGGCAGCGTCCACCTAGGATGCTATTTTGTACCCAATTAGCAAAATCGTATCAATAGTTCCAGAGTGCTGGGCCGGCCGAGTGGCGCATTGGTTAAGCGCTGGTTTTGGGATGCCAGCGGCCCCGGTTCAGATCCCACATGAGGGCCAGTGACACTGCCCTCTACAGCTAACAACAGCTCCACCTGGAGCTGGGCTGTGCGAGCCCCGGTGATGGTGTGGGCTGCAGCCCCTGCTGCAGTGGGCTGCCATAGGCTACAGTGAGTGGCCCGCAGCCAGCGTGAGCTGCCAATAGCCGCAGTGAGCGACATCCAGAGGCCAGCGACCGATCTGCCTCATCCGGGAAGAGCGCAATGACGATACCAACAGTGAAGCAACATCCTCCGCAACTAAACTGAAGAACAAGAAGACAGCAACTTGTCTGTTCCCCTTCCCCGATTCCCCAACGCTGTTCCCCTCCACCAAATCCCCAATAAAATCTTTAAAAAAAAGAAAAAATAGTTCCAGAGTGCTCTAGTTCCAGAGTGCTCTAGAATCCTTCCTTTATGCAAGAATTGCATTTGGGCACCAGGAGCAAGAAATCTGATGAGTTTCTCAGCCTGACAGGAACACGAAGGCCCTTTCAGAAAGGGCATCCCACCCTCTGCAGAAGTGCCCAGCCACAGCCAGGGCTTGCTTAGTTTGGGAGGAAGCTGAATTGAGCAGGTCTCACTGGCTCCGACCCCTGGCTGAAGCTAGGAGGAGGCTAATGCCAGCCAAGCACCAGGGGTCCCTACCAGGGTGCCCTCACTTGGCCTGGGCCTACGGAGTGCACACAAAGCTCAGCAGGCTCTCTCTCCTCCAGCAGTTTTGTTTGGGTCCTCCTTCCTCTAGCATCACTTTCCTGAAAGGTTTTAAGGTTTTGGGGTTCTGAAGGCCCCTAAAGCTGCCTCTCACCAATTCTATTTTGTTTTGGGTTTTTTTGTATTATCCCCCCTTATCCATATTAGGGCAGCAGCATGCCCTAGTGATCCAGTGTAGAAATGAATCGGTCTTGCTTTATAATTAATCTGTTATATAGAATATTTAGGTTTGATGTAATTTTTCTGAATGTGTGTTTTACTATTTAAAAAATATATATTTTAAGAGGGGATGGGGTGTAGAGAAAGCAAATAAATCCCAGGGAATTCATCCAGCTTACAAAATGTTTCTTTTGTCGAAAAAGAGCTTTCACCCCTGGAGATTGCCCACCCCCACCCGAGCCCATGCATGTAATCTTTTGTTTACAAAAGGCACATAGTAGCTGCTCAATTGATACTTGTCGGTGAAATGAATCAATGAACAAATGAGGACATAAGATGAATAACTTGGACCAAATCAGAGCCCTAGAGAGGAAGAGAAGCAACCTTGAAAAATCGATGGAAAAACATTGAATTAGCAAGTACTCTAGACACAAAGCAATTGTTTCCAGGTCCATTGCGTCAAATAGGGCACACCTGTGGAGAGGTCGCCACCAAGCAGGGGGTTCTTTGTCCCAGGCCTCCTCACCCACCCCCACTCATACCTGTCTGGAGGCAGCAGCCCAAACCAGCAGGAACTGCCCTTTTTGAAAGGTCATGGGAAACCGAGGTGAGCAGCTAGGCAAGTTAGCCCAAAGTAAGCAGTCCCTGGCTGTCCCAACAGCTCCACAGATCTCCCCTGATTGAGGTGCTTTCCCTTCTTCATCTGCACAAAGCCAGTTTGGGAGGAGGGGCAGAAGCTGCAAATGAAATCAGACCCTTTTAGGGAGGCTCACAGCCTCAGCTCCTGGCCAGGGCAGGGCAGGGCACATGTTGTTATGGTTGCTTCAGCCAGCTGGGAATCAGCAGGGGGTTTGTAAGGAAACCACATTAATTTGGAGAAAGCAAACTTGACAGTCACTCACTCTGCCAGCCCCTTTCTCCTGGTTTCTCTTGCAAGCCCCTCCCATCATGGTCTCTACAGATCGGCTCTCTGCACCTTCCTGCGCCTTTTCATTGCCTCTGCTCATTCACGGTGAACATCTGTGTGGCTCTTGGCTCTGAGCCGCTCTTCCAGGACAAGGTGGGAGGAAGGCTGGAAGAGCACATCCATCCACAGCTGGGACCAGCACTTCCTCAGCCCTGAGGCCATAGACAGGCTCACCCGCCCACGACCTCCTGAGCCTGGGGTCCTGTTGGCCGGAAGCAAGTCACTAGACCAGATCATTTCTGCCGGCTGTTTTAAGTTTTTCTTGGCAAAATGAACATTTATCGGTTTGTCTCTTGTGAATGTTTCCCTGAACATCTTCAATAGGTCGCTTTAATTGGAACTTGTGCTATCTCCAGATTTAAGAATAAGACCCAGGGCAAGGGGTAGAGGAAAGAAGGAAGATTTCCTTGGGAAATGGGTGGAAACATGGGGGCTGGGCTCCTCAGGACAAGGAGTGGTGCATCAGCCTCCCTTCTCTCATGTATGTCCACAGTGTCTGTCATTGCTGCTCTTCACGGTCCAGGAATGCTACTGGAGCTGGAAATAACTCCCCATGCACAAGAGTGACTCTGCCAAAGCCCCACAAACCCTGGCTCTTGAAATGACCCTTCCTTTCGATGGCAGCTGCCATTTTGCAACCCCCAGAGAAGAGCCCTCATTCCGTTTTATTCCAAAGCACAGTCATGCTTAAAAAAACAACCACAACATACCCAGCTGGGGAGAAGGGTATACAAGACTCACTGATGAAACAGAAGTTGCTATTTTTGGAATAGGGAGATGATAGGTCTTTGAAAATACAATCAAATTAAAAGCAACTTAAGTGCCTAGCAATTGGGGATTGGTTGAGTAAGTTATGGCACTTCCAGACAATGAAACGGTATATAGGCATTAAAAATTATGTTAAAGGACCAATGGAACCAAATAGAAATTCCAGAAACAGATCCACACCAGATAAAATGCAATGGGAGAAATTATAATATTTTTAATAGATGGTAGTGGGTCAGTCAAGTATCTCAAAGGAAAAAAAAATTAATCTTAATCCCAATCTCAGGCTGCATAATATAACAATTCCAGATGAGTTTAGATCTAATGTGAGGGGTAAAACAATAAAACTTTTGGAAGAAAACATTGGAGAACATTTTCATGACTTTGAAGGGGGAAAATTTTTAAATAAACTAAAGGGCTGGCTGAGTGGCGCATTGTTAAGAGTTGGCTTGGGATGCCAGCGGCCCCGGTTCAGATCTTGCATATGAGGGCCAGTGACACTGCCCTCTATAGCTAAGATGGTGAACAACAGCTTCACCTGGAGTTGGGCTGCTGTGAGTCCACAGGAAGGCATAGCTGCAGCCGTTGCTGCAGTGGGCTGCCATAGGCTACAGTAAGTGGCCGGCAGCCAGCGTGAGCGGCTGGCAGCTGGTATGAGCTGCCAAGAGCCGCTGTGAGCAGCCGTTCAGAGGCCAGTGACCGATCTGCCTCACCCGGGAAGAGCGCAATGATGATACCAACATGGGTCAGTGAAGCAATGTTCTCCACAACTAGACTGAAGAACAAAAGGACAGCAACTTGTCTGTTCCCCTTCCCCGATGCCCCAATGCTGTTCCCCTCCCCCAATTCCCCAATAAAATTTTTAAAAAAAGAAACTAAAAATGCCAACCATGAGAGAAAAAAAAGCCTGATAAATTGCACTATATTAAAATTTAAAATACTGCTTATCAAAAAAAAGACACTACAGACAAATGGAAAAGCTACCCACAGAGAGCAGATGACATTTGCAGCACATATAGTCAACAAAGGACAAATATCCAGGATTTATAAAGAACTTCTATGCATCAATAAGGAAAAGACAGGCAATCCAATATAAAATGACTTGAACAGACATTTTACAAAACAGGACATCTAAATGGCTTATAAACATATGAAAAATGACTCAGCTTCATTAGCCATTAGGGAAATGTAAATTAAATACACAGTGAGAGCCTATACATACTCACCAGAGTGACCAAGATGAAACATACAAAAAAAAAATTAAGTATTGATAAGGATGTAAAGCAACTAGAACATCATACACAGTTGGTACCAGAGTAAACTGGTACAACTACTATGGAAAAAGGTTTGGCAGGATCTACTAAAGCTGACTATACACATACCCTAAAACCCAACAGTTCCACTCCTAGACACATTACTGAGAGATTTGTTCTTGTGTTCACCAAAAATCATGTTACAAATGCTGTAACAGCAGCATTTGTAACAGTCTCAACTGGAAAGTATCCAAATCCTATCAACAAAAGAAAGGCTAAATAAATTGTAGTATAATCACAGTGGAACATTATACAGCAATGAAAATGACAACTACAGAGGGTGCCCAAAAAATGTATACACATTTTAAGAAAGGAGAAAACTATTAAAATTGTAATAGGGCCAGCCGAGTGGCGCGGTGGTTAAGCGCTGGCTTCGGAAGCCAGCAGCCCTGGTTCGGGTCCCACAAATGAGGGCCAGTGACACTGCCCTCAAAAAAAATAAAAAAAATAAAAAAATAAAATAAAATTGTAATAATATATACCGATAACAAAAGATGAATACAAGTCATGTTTCACTTCTGCAATTACAAGAGGTGCTCAAAGTGGTTACCATCAGCTTCCAGACACTTCTGGTTACAGCAAACTATTGCTTGAGCAACATTGACCAAAGTGTCCACTTATATATATTATGGGGGACACCCCCGGTATATGTAACAATATAGATGAATCTCACAAACATGATGATGAACAGATGAAAGCAGACACAAAAGAGTACATGCTATATAAAATCCTATTTATATAAAGTTCAAATCCAGCAAAAAAGTAATTTATGGTGCTAAAAGTCAGAATAATGATTATCCTTGGGGCAGGGGTAGTACTTGGAAGGGGACCCCAGGGGATGTTCTGGCTTGCTACAACAGTAATAGCCTACTTGTTTGTGTGGGTAGTGTTTCCCTTTAGGGAAATTCATCATGCTGTACACTGATAATTTGTCTACTTTCTTATAGAGTTTATTAATTAAAAAAAAAATTTAAAGGCTAGTCTCCTGAGCAAAATCTGATCTCACAGAATTATTTTTCACGTAAGAACAAATAATAGATTTGGAAAAATAAGATACTATCAAACAAAAAATATGTACTGTATTATTTCATTTTGCTAAATGTAAATAATGCTTATCTCTGGATTATGGATGATATTTATTTTCTTTTTACTTTATCCATTTCATTTTTCTACAGTGATCACATGTTATTTGTCATTGTAAAAATTACAAGTTGTTTTTTTAAATAAAATTTGATTATGATAAGTCAGGATAAGATAATGAGGAGAGGGCTGGCATTTACTCACTATGTGCACAAGTCCTGGGTATGGCTCTGCTACTGCCCTGGTCCCTATCAGATTGCCAGATGTTGAGGACTTGTGAAGAAACAGGAGATGTGGTACAAGCAGGAAGGACTCAAGGTCACTTGTACAGAAGAGAAGTGGGAGCTACAGGGAGAACCAAGGCTTTCCTGGTCCTGGCCAGGATACCTAGACCTCTATCTCCCCAAAACCCTCTGTTCTACTCCTAACCATGTGTCAGTCTCACCCACCTAGATTGACCTTCCTCTCAAGCTTCCCCGTCCCAGGATCTGCCCTTGCTGAATGTGGTGTTTTAAGGTACCCCAATGCCACATTTCTCCTGCTCTCTTGTCTATGGTGATGCCACTCAAGCTCCCCATGCAGCAGCTACTCTGCATCCTTCTAGCTCCAGGGTGGTTGTCCCACTGGAAGATGGGCTCCTTCTATTCCCCCTCATCAGGGAACATTCTGTGCCCTTTAATAAGCCTGATTTTCCCATCTATGAATCAGACAGAGTAGGAAAACTAGACAATCCCACTTTGGGTTTATTGTGGAGGGTGGAAAAGAATATTCTAACCACCAAGTAGAGGAACTGAGCTGTGAATGGTTTTCCCTTATTATGTAGCTCCTGGGGACCATCCTATTACGTCCTGCAAATGCCAAAGAAGGAACATTAAGCAGTTGTGTTTTCTTTTTGGAACTATACGCTTCCCTATTAGGTAAGTACGTCAAATTTGTGAAGAGTACTTAGCACAAGGGCCATCTCAGTAGCTGCCCTATTAATTAGCCTGTTTATTGAGCACTTACGCTTTAGCTCATCTGGTCTACACAACAACCCTATAAAATAATTCTACTCATTCATTCCACAGGTATATGTTGCACTCTTATTATGTGTCAGGCACTGTGCTAAGCGCTGGAGATATGAGTAAACAAAAAACAAAGTCCTTGCCTTCATGGAACTTACAGTCTGGCTGGGAGGCACATATTATACAAACAAATGTAAAACTGCAATTGTGCCAAGTACTAAGATGGAGAGGTATCTGATGCTGAGAACCAGTAACACGGAGGTTTTTAAGGACTCCACTGTGAAAGTAAAATTTGAGCTGAGTTCTGAGAAATAAGTAAGACTTACCAGGTAGGCAAAGAGCAGGCAGAAGCAAATAGCTGCGCAAAGGCTTTGGCCAAAGCGAAGGGCTAAGTATATGAGAATGGAAGATAAGTGTGTGTGGAGAGACGGGGTGGGTAGTAATTCTATCCTAAGTCAGTCTCATACTTGATGCTCCAGGATCAGAGTTCCGAACCATTTCAACCTCTCCTGTACCGGCCTAGCTCCAGCCACAAAAAGCCGAAAATCCACGTCTGACTTGCGGAGAAGAAAACGTTTTAAAGAAATAGGGGTGGGCCGGCCGAGTGGCATGCAGTGGTTAAGCGCTGGCTTGGGAGGCCTGCGGCCCCGGTTCGGGTCCCACATGTGAGGGCCACTGACACTGCTCTGGAAGGAAGGAAGGAAAGAAGGAAGGAAGGAAGGAGAAAAGGAAGGAAGGAAGGAGAAAAGGACGAAAGGAAGGAAGGAAGGAAGGAAGGAAGGAAGGAAGGAAGGAAGGAAGGAAGGAAGGAAGGAAGGAAGGAAAAGAAAGAAAGGTAATGCATGTGATTTTACCGAGGAAGCCTGCCAGGGGCCTTAAGAAACTTGGAGCACTGGCATGACTGAAGCTATAAGACCTCCCCTAGACTCTCGGAACGCAGTTACAGGTTTGACACAGAGGCCCTGGGCCCTTAGCCCAACGCGGAAGAGGTGAGGGGCATGGAAGTGCCAGGAGCAAGGCAGCGAGAAGCCTACTAGCCCCACAGTCCTTGCCCACCACTGCGGCTGCGCGAGCGCCGTTCCGGAAGCGGAAGTGCCTAAGAGGTCAGCGCTGGTTTTCAAGATGGCGGCCCTCAGTGCGCTGGTGTCCGGTTGTGGGCGGCTGTTCCAAGGGCTCCTGGCAGGCCCGGCCGCGACCAGTTGCGCTCGGCCTCTAGCTCGCGGGTTCAGGGAAGGTGAGTTCTGGGTCCCGGCGACCAACCAAAGTTGAGAAGAGCGGCAGAGGTTGCTTCCTCCAGCCCCCGGCGTGCCCCTCCCTCCCTCCCTTTCCTGCGCTGTTACGAAACGACGGAGATGCTGGCGCTCCCGGGGGGCTGGAAAGCGCCTTCCAGCCCCCGATACTGGTATCTTGACTTCCTAGCGCTCGTGCGTGACCTCATGGGCGGGGGCGGGCGAGGAGGACGGAGAGAAAGGCCTCTTTAGTTAGCCAAGGCAGAGGAGAAATCTGTTCCAGGGTTCAGAAAAGTTTTCCGTGAGGGTCTGCGTGTTAATTCTCCGAACGGCGGTTCCCTTTGCGGGAAGAGAGAAGGACACCTGGCTGCTCTCCCCAGGGCCTCCCTTTCCAGCTTCTCATCCGAAAATGCTGTCGTCTGATGGCGGCCTTTCCTGCCCGGGCCGCCAGTCTCCCTGAGAGGTGGAAGCTAAGGTGGAAAGGCCATTGAACAGCTGAAAGAGGCAAATGCTGCACGGTAGTCTTACTTTTCATTAATCTTAAGTGTGGAAAGGAAGCCTGCTTGTAGCATTGAACTGAGAGCTTACTAAAGGCCAAGTGCTGTACTTCAAGCTCTCAAGGCATTCTGGACAAAGAAAGCACAGCCCTTTTTCTAAGAAGTTAGGTTTTAGTGAGATGATATGTATGCACTCCAGGAAATGCAAGTTAGGTATTTACGTGCGTGGCGAAGTAGACGGAGATTCGGTTGGAAACAGCAAACCCAATTGGAAGATTTCAGTAGGGGTTGTGTGTCTTCAACAGGCTTATGAAAGGATGGAATCGGGTGAAGGCGGGCGGGGGGGTGGGGGGGGGTCTTTCAGGACATAGCCTTCCTTTGTGCACTGCTGGAAGCAGAAAAGGATGAGTGATGTGCTAAAGAAGTGATGGGTTTTTAAGGTTCTGGCATAGTATTGACCAGAGTTTCCTTTAACTAAAGCTGAAATGTATCCAGAGGAAAAGAGTGATCATTGTTTTCAGAGGAAGCAGAAAAATCCAAAAAGAAGAGCCTAATAAAGAGGCAATTGGATTTGTCACAGAAGAGGTCTCCTTTTTTTTAGCTTTCGAACAGCAATTTCAATAGGATGGCCAACAAGGAACCCAGCTGGGAGAAATCAAAGCGATAGTTCATGAAATGTGGAAATGGCAGGTATGTGAGAAGAATTTAGCTGTGAAAGGAAGATGAAACACTTGCTCTAAAGAGCAACAACGTGCAGATACTGCCTGGTTAACGTTAGATAAACTAATCCATTAATAAAGACACCCAAGAGACCATGCTGCTAATAGAAAGGACTTGGATCAGGTGTTTTGTCTCTTCCTATGTTGCAAAATAAGCATATGCTCATAGCATTTTTGAGGGTGTCTACCAAGCGTCAAACACTAATCGCTACAATTTACAAATTCAGAGTTGGGAACAGTTCTTTGCTACGTTCCCAGAGGATAGGCAAGAAGACTAGTTTTGTTTTTTTTATAAAGGAATATTTGAGATTCAAACTTTTTCAGTTGGAGAGTTTGTGAAATGATGGACTGTATAATCAGATGGGTCTTTGAGACGTCCTCCTTTCCATAAATATTTGAGTTGGTTGCTCTTCTGCATTACTCATTGTCAGACCTAAAAGTAATTGAACTGATGTAATCGTACGTGAAAACACTATAATATTCTGTATTCTTCTTGAGAACCACCTGTCTCCAAAGTCTTTAAATGAAAAAACTCTCTCGATGTTCTGCCTGTTATGTGTAAGGCATCAAATATTATTACACATATAGCTAATTTGGGGTATGTTTGACACCCAAATAATATCATACACGTAGAATTTAAAGTTGTGGGGAGGAAGCTGGATATCTTGCTGAAACTATTCAAGCATCCTACTTTTCAGGATATCATATAGTACAAGTTAATTTTAGTCAGAGTTCGTGAGCACTCAGCACCAGTGCTCCTGCCTGTAAATTCTTAGTCTAAAGCAGTGGTTCTTAGCTGGGGGGCAGTTTTGTCCCCCACAGAAAATTTGACAATGCCTAGAGACAATTTTGGTTGTCACAACTGGTGCTCCTGTCATTTGGTGGGTAGAGTGCCCGGATGCAGCTAAACATATTACACGGCACAAGACAGCCCCCCACAACAAAGAACCACCTGGCACAAAATGTCAGTCATACTGCTGTCGACAAAGCCTGGTCTAAAGTTTGACAAGAGGGACAAGCAAAGCCAAAACATATTATTATGGAAGAAGCAAGACCGAAGGAAGACAGAAATGGAAATTGTGGTTTATTAAGTGCCTGCTGCCAGCACTATGCTCAGTTTTCCACATACATTTATTCAATCTCAACAGTCCTTAAAGGTAGGTATTACTGACATTTTTACAAATGAGGAAATCTGGTTCAGAAGGGTTCAGTAGCTGCTCAACATCGCACAGCTATAAGTGATGGAGTTGGAAGGAGAGCTAGCACTCTTCCCTCTCCACCTGTGACATCACCTTGGCACTCCATGAAAGGGCTTCCCTGAGCTTCCCTCCCTTCCCCAAAAGCCCTTGTCAGTTAACTTGCTGAAGACCATTTAGTGCTTTTACGGTTGACACTGCCAGACTTAGCAAAGATTGTGTTAGACGTCATTCCTGCCTTATCACTCTTCGAGCTCTTCTGAAGGAAACATGTTTAAAACAAGAAAAATAAACACATACAAATATCTGATTTTACAGTAATGATCAGTGTGTTGAAATGAGTAAAGGCTGAAGGGAATTTTCTTTATCTTTGCCAGTTAGCTCAGGGGGCTTTCTGGAAGACGTAGCATTTTAGGATGTTCTGGCAGGACGGGCAGCCCTATAATAGCTAAAAGCTTTGAGATAGGAGGGAGGGAGTTGGGGGCTTTGACGAACTGAGAGTAACCTGCTAGTGGGAAGAGATTTTTGTGCAGCATTACAGACTCCTCATTCTGAAGTGCAATGCAGAGGGACATTCCCTTGGGCCCAAGTGAAAAGAGGAGGTGATGAGAGAATCAGGAAACTCTAGTGGTAGAATTAAAGATGAACAGAAAGGAGTGGTGCTTGAGCAAGGAAGGAGTTTGAGAAAAGTAGTTAATGGCCAGAAGTGCAGGCACACGTCCCAAACAGCACTCCACTCCCTGGCCCTACATAAGACTGTTCGTGCCGCCTCTTAGCCATCCTGCCATTCAGTTACTCCATTCCTCCATGGTGTACTTGGGACCTGGTTTCCGTGGCTCCTTTCCAAGAAGGACCTTGGTCTCTGGGCACTTTCTGCAGCAGCGCCCTCCACTCCTCATCATTCATCTTTCCACACTTCCTCCTTTATTAAACAGTTGAGCCTTTATACTGCTGCAGTTCACTGTGTCTGTGTTTATGTGGCCGTCAGGGTCTTTCTGCGTTCACTGCGATCTCACCGCAAATGCTGTTTGCTCTAGACTGTTATAATTCAGTTATCTTGGACTCCATCCTAGGCGAGTATTTACTGAAGCACTCAAAGGACCTCTTTACGAGGCATGGACTTTATTATAGTGAAGTTCCCATACTTGTTTTAGTTCCCTTTTGTCCCCTAGGGCAAAGATTCTGTCTTCCTATTCTGTTGTAACTCCCCACCATAGGTGGGGCCAGACGCTACAGCCCACGGGTGTGCAGCAAATATGTTGCCTCCTGTGGAACAGATTATTTGATTTGTATGAGAAGTGCTTATCTTCAAAGATTATGGCTCTCATTTCTTTCCTGAGTTCACTTGCTATAGCCATGTCTCCGAACACAAGGGTGATCCCATCTTTTTCTAAACAAGCTTTCTGTTAGTGCCTTAATCTCATAGTCCAGCTTTTCTTAGCCACCCCCACTTCCCTTGAATGGACAAGAGGCCAGGGACAAAATGGATCTCAGGTTTTGTTTGGTTTTGACATGTTTTTGTATGCACACTGAAAATCAATACTATTTTGATTCCTATCTCCTGTTTTCAGAGGCTTAAAATCTAGCGGGCCTCTTCAGGCTCCAGCCGGGCCTTCTGCCCCAGCATTGACACACCACCCTGATGAGTCTCAATCTCATGTGAATGCTCAGCTCATTATTTCTGCTTTAACAAATTGTCTCTATTAGATAAGCATCTGCCTAATGTTTTACTCACTGGCTTATCGTAAGATAATTCACTGGCTCAAGAGTTGCTGTGTGGGGAGCTTGTGAACAGTGGAGCTTGCCACAGGCTTTGATCTCTTTTCCAGGGGCCAGTGGGATGACTTCAGGGTTTGGTTCTTTGCCGGGAGTGATGTGTGTTTTGTTAGACTTGTTTACCTCATGGTTAGGACCCAAGTGCCTCCACCGAGAAGGGAACCACATGTTTATCTGCTTTGTTTTTCAGGGCATTGTTCTCCATGCTTTCCCCCCACCTGTTCTTGCCCAGATTTGGTCTTCCAACTTGGTTTTTGCAAATTTGTAAAGTTTCGGGGGTACATGGAAGCCCTTCTGGGCTGGGGCCGTGCCCTCCTGCATCCCCACATTTGTAGCTTGACACATTGCAGTGACAGTCCCCCTGCAGCTGTGCTGGCCTCCAGACCGAGCTCCAGGTTGAGTCTCTCCCACATCCCGTTTAGGCTGCTCTCTGAACAAGCAGGTCTGTGTGTGGGGTGACGCATTTTCTTTTACAGGGAGAAACCTAGTTTGTCTTTGAATTGATTAGTAACTACAGTGTTCTGGAGCTAGCCTCAGGGCCTTTCTGGCCATTGTTGCTCCTTTGTGTGTCTGGAATTGGACATGGAAGGGCTCTCAGGTTGGTTGTTTAGAAGTAATGAGTCTTTATGAATGACCTTGCCCAGAAAACCAACAGGGAACCATTCCAGGCAGTCTGCGTCTAATTAGGTGCCGGTCGCAGAACTCAGCGATCGCAGATGCTGCTGTGGGACCCCGGATGGATTAGAAGTGCCTCACTTTTTTCCTTAGACATTCTTTTTTTATTGTTATTTTATTTTTTTAATTGCAAAAGCAGTACACGTTTATTTTAGAAAATACAGATAGGTATAAAAAAGAAACTAAAATTACGTACTGCCACCACTGAGAGAAAACCAGTATTACCATTTGGGTACATAGCCACAGGGGTCTGTGAGCCTCCTAAAATCCATGTCCAATTATATGTATACTTATGGACACGTTTCTGTCCAATTATATGTATACTTATGGACACGTTTCTCAGGCGAGGTCCATAACTTTCACTGGATTTGCCAAGTTAAGAACCTTAGGCTCTTTCTAATCTGTATTACTTCTTGCCTTGGCTACAGCAGAGTCAAACTAACTGGTAGCCAAGCTGCTATTAAAATATGATGGTAGTATGTGGGGTGAGTTTGCAGCCCATTTACGTGGACCCAGGTTTTCTATTACAGTAATGAGCAGTCAGAAGGGGACCCTGGCAAGTATTTTGCTCCCTAAATGCTAGCCAGCATTAATTGAGCATCTGCTGTGTGCCAGTTCCTATGCTAACAATTACGGCTTCTCTCTTTCTTAAGACACTGGGAGACCAAGGGAGGGTCTCCAAGAACTTGCTGTTTGATTTTATTTGCCGAATGTGAGCTTTTAGCTTGACTCTTCCTTTAAATATTATTGAAGTTGTCATTCTGCATCCTAGTCGAGTAAGACAGAAAATATATACAGCCTGATGGATGTATGCAACTTTCTGTCTTGCCCTCGAGTTTTTTGACTGCTAGATCTAAATAGGCAAAGAGCTGACGGAGTCCCTCTCAGTTTAGAACTGCAGTACTCTCCTTGAAATTCTGCCTGGACCTAGTACCTATAGGTCCCCTTACTGCCCCTTCTTTTATCGCCCCGCTCCAGTGTAGATAACAGAATGCAGCCCTGCAGGGAGAGGAGTGGAGAAGAGAAGAGAATTTAACTCACACCGTTGTTCTTACACAGCTTTTAACACAAGGCCCTCAGGATGAATTTTAGGAGTGGATTTGTCTCATTGCTTATCCGCCATGGGGCCACTGGAGCAGTGTTAGTGCAGTGTTTATCTTCGATTGCAAACTCTTCAAGGTCAAAAACTATGTCTGATTGTCTTCATGAAAGGACACATGCAGGGGATACTTTTGAAGTTCTGTTAGATGCCTCCCCACCCCTCCATTCTTAGGTCACTATTCCTAGCCGTGGTAGGGCAGGGTCTTGCTAATTTCCTTGGATAGAATCAAGATGAATCTTGGCTTCAAAAGGCAAAACCAGCGTGGAGACCCTTGACTCTAGAGAGATGATATTACTTGGGCATCTGAGCTTGCCCCCACCCAGCCTCAAGGGCATAGAGCCTTGGCACTTGGAGCTGAACCCAGCAACCTTCCTCTTCCACATGGAGACCGTGGGAGAGTGCAGACTGAAGGCTCCGTTTTTCTGCATGTGTAGAATTTGAGCTGTTATTTGAAACTCCCTGTTCCTTATTAAATGGCTGACCTAATTTTTCCCCTTTATCTCTGTAGTGGTGGAGATCCAAGAAGGGAAGACGACTATAGTAAGTATCATCGAGTTGGCCACTTACAACCTCTTTAACACTTGGAGCTGCCCGGCTGCTCCGAGGGAATGAGGGAGGCGCACGCTGGACTCCTGGCCCCAGAGTCCGCTCCCTCTGTGATCATAAATCTCACAGTCTACTATTTTTCAAACTGCGCACTACAGTGTGTGGTTATCAGGAACAGTCACTTGTACCTGGATCGAGGTGTCTGTTATATGATGAAAGTGGCCTTTTGTATGGCAGAGTCTCAGAGGTCTTTGCTGATAATGTTCTTTGGAGGGTGATGTGTTAGTTTTCCAGAGGGGAAACTAAGGCAATGGCAGGACTAGAGAGCCAGAGTAAGCTGACCCAGGGCCAGGAGCCTGGATCTCAGCTCCCCCGCTTTCTGCCCAGAATGACTAAGCTGCTCCGTAAGTGATGCAGTTAAAAGGTGACACTGTGTGAGCCCTGGGCTCAGTAGCTGGCACCCTGGCTTGTGTGCTGGTGAGAAAGCTAGAGCAGTTCTTTATCTGCCCACTGCACCCTTTCCTGCATTGGGCCCATCTCACCTCCCTTCCTCCAGGAGTCATGGGGCCAAGATTATCCTATAATCCCTAAAAGACAGCATTGTTTTCACACAGCCTTCCATGCTTCCAATAAATCCGCAGCCATTCCACAGAGCTCCCAGAAGCTTCTATAACTTCCACATCAACTAGAGTTTTAACCCTTCTGCCAGCCAGCCAAGCTCAGTCCTCCCCAGGCTGTCCTATCCCCGGGACAAGCCCTTCGGGTTCCCTCTTTGTGTCTCCCCCAGAATATTCCCTCAGCTTTTACTGCTTAGCTTCACAACAGTTCTTCTGAGGGGGCGAGGCCCCCATCCTTTCCACACCTTGTTTGTTGCTTTATTCAAAGCTGAAACCAGCATTTACCCCATGAACTCTGTGCTGGTGGAGAGTAAACACATCTGGTTTTTGCGTGTGAAGACTGTTTGTCATATGGGGCATGAGATTGCTGTTTGTAGAAGGAGCACAGTGACATTGTGGCTGTGGGAGCCCATCCGTGCCTGGGGAGGTGCCGCCATCGCTGACCGGCTTGTTCACTCTCTGGGGGCTCACTTCATCCATAAAGTAAGATCGTGATGCCTCCCTCACTAGGTTGTGGGGGTTAAAAGAGATGATAGCTGGGGCCGGCTGAGTAGCGTGGTGGTTAAGTGCTGGCTTGGGAAGCCAGCGGCCCCGGTTCAGGTCCCACATATGAGGGCCAGTGACACTGCCCTCAAAAAAACAACAACAAAAAAGACCCACAGATGAGTGGAGACTCATGGCTGGTACAAAAGCAAAAGAGATGATACCTGTGACCCATGATGGGCACAGAGCCAGGCATGTCATGCGGCATCAATGTTAGCTCCCTCCCCTCCAGAGACCCACCTTAACCCCTGCCCGAGGCCTACTACGCACCTACACATTCTCCCTAGCACACCTCTCCACTTCTGGAGTGGTTGTGGTGGCCTTGGCAGAGAGGTAGGGAGCAGTGCCCTGCACAGCCAACATTGCTTCCGGCTTTTTGCCAGTTCTCCCCCAGGAGACAGTGTTGTTTCCCTCCTAAAGCCTCTCAGACCTGCCCCAGGCTCACGCTCATAATCCATGGCCTCAGTCAGCACGACTTTCTAAACTCCCCCTCTTGCAATTGGAACTGACGCCCAGGTCACTGGTGTGTTACGCTTAGTAATTCCAAGGCTGCATCACAGGATACCGCCACTACAGCGAAGGTCATTTCGCACGAGGCCTCAGCACAACTGGAAAGGTGGCAATCCAAAATAATAAAAGCAATGAAGAGAACAGGAGAATGTATCCTCCTGGTTTTTTTTTTTTTTTTTTTTTGAGGGCAGTGTCACTGGCCCTCACATGTGGGACCGAACCGGGGCCGCTGGCTTCCCAAGCCAGCGCTTAACCGCCACGCCACTCGGCCGGCCCTCCTGGGTTTTTTTAAAAAAAAGAGAAGAAGCGGAGGTGCACAGATATCTGCTCGACTAGGCAGACACCGGGCTTCTCACCTTGGCATTGTTGGCATCCTGGGCTGGCTAATTCTCTGATGTGGAAGCTGTCCTGTGCTTTGTAGGATAGTTAGCAGCTTCCCTGCTAGGTGCCAGTAGCACCCCATCCCCCAATCGTGACAATCAGAAATGTCTTAGACATTGTCCAGTGTCCCCTGGGGAGCAAAATCATGGCAGGCTGAGAACCACTGGCACAGACCTAGCTCTGTAAGATAAAGTTGGAGACTGCAGTTTCCTCTGAGAAGGATATGTGGGATGGGAGGGAGACTTCCTGTGGACTCTACAGTCCTTCGCAGTTTGCAACTTTTTGCCATGTGCATGTATTACGTTTTCCCAAAGGTTTTTGTTTGAGGAAGAAAAGGTAGCATTCAGCTGATACAGCAAAACCCTACCTCTTGCCACCAGCATTAAGTTCAGTTTCCACTACTCTTGAAGGCCACCAGATCACTTCTTTGTAGCCACCCCAAAGCCCAGTGTGCAGCAGCTCCACCACAGTTCCAGCGGAGAAACCTGTTAGCTATTCACACAAGACCCCCAGAGATGAACTTACCCCAGCATTCCCACCATTTGGGGGCTTGCTCAGGGATCAGAAGCTCCATACAGCCCTCCCTCTCACTGGCTCTCTTTCTCTCCGTCCTAGATCGAAGGCCGTATCACAGCGACTCCCCAAGAAAGTCTAAATCCCCCGAACCCCTCTGGCCAGTGCCCCATCTGCCGGTGGAACCTGAAGCACAAGTATGGCTATGAGGTGAGTCTGCACGCAGACACTGGGCTCTGCATGTCGTGGAGGTCATAGTCCCTGGTTCCTTAAGCGGTGTCTGCCCCTACTGCCCTGTAGCCACTGCTGCATCCATGGAGACACCAAAGACAAGCACTTTGTCCAGTGGCTCTTAACCCTGGCTACACATTAAAATCACAGGGGAGCTTTTAAAAAAATGCTCAGACCCCTCCCCCAGACATTGAGTCCGTGGGTAGAGCCTGGCCATCATTGTTTTTTAAAGCTCCCCAGCTGATTCTCCTGTGCAGCCAGGGTTGAGAGGCATGCAGTCCGTGGTCTGGTTGCATGCAATTCAGACCACCAGGGCCCCGTATCCCCGTCTTGCAGGGTTGTGTTCCCACGTAGGGTAGAATCAGAAGCTGAGTTTGGCTTTCCTTCTTTTATAATGAGAGTCTATTTGGAGAGTCCTCACTGTGACCTGGGGACACATTACTGTCTCTTTCTGTAATGGCACTACAGAGACCCCTGTTTGTTCCAGCTTCTCTAGCGCTTCATCTGTTTCCACGGAAGGATGATGCTAATGGTGAATAGTAACAATAGCCTGCGATGAGGGTGTGCCCTGTCAGGCACCATTGTGAGCTCTTACATGTCTTCACTCCGTTTTCACAGCCCTGGAGCATTCCGTACTTGTCCTTCCAAGTTCTGCTGTGACATTAAGCACCCTATTTTTAGGTTTCAGGTGATTCAGGCTCCGGGCCAGTTTGACCTGCAGGTTCTCCCTGTGCCCCTCTGAGGAATGGGATGACTGAGGGCCGGGATCCCAGTCAGGTGGCAAGAGAAGCAAGGCCACATGCCATGGGATCTGAACAGAATGACCCAACTCATCTACCAGGCTGGGAGCCATGGCTTCAGGCCCCCCCTGGGGTGGGCAGAGGGGTGGTTCTCTCGCTCTGCCCCAGCCTTTCTGCGGATGGCCGCTTGGAGTCAGAGGAAGCTGGCAGGCCATGGGCAGCACACACAGCTTCTTGTTATATGAGAGTTAGTGGGGTTATGGCCATACTTGGAATCCCGGCTGAAGACGAGAAGGTGAACCCCATACCTGCCTGACCACCATGGGGCACTCTTCCTACCAGCTGTTTCCAGGAAATAGACTTGGCTCTGTTTATCCAGCAGAAGAAATCCAATCCCCTCCGAGGTAAAGGCTAAAGTTGTTTTCCTTTTACCTCTTTCCGCTGAAGACACCCTTCGCCTGAGCTGCACAAAGCTGTCAGCTTGCTTGGCAGCCTGCAGTGGGGGAGGCTGGGGCTGTGAGCCCAGTTGATTAGCCTGAGATAATCCAATCCAAGTTCTTTTCATCGGATTCTGAAGATTTGGGGTCTGGGTCCCCTGGGAGCTGTCCATGATTACAACAAATCTGCAGTTACACAGCAAGGCGCCCGCCAGGACAGCAAGCCAGTTTGTGGATATGACTGCTAAGACTGACATGTCAGCCCCCTCAGGGCGGGCAGGGTGGAGATGGGGGCTTTTATTTAATCCCCTCAGTTGGGAGGGCAAATGGCCTCTTTTTTTTGTTTTTTAAGATTTTATTGGGGAAGGGAACAGTGTTGGGGAATTGGGGAAGGGGAACATTGTGTTTTTCTAGGACCCATCATCTCCAAACCAAGTTGTTGTCCTTCAATCTTAGTTGTGGAGGGCACAAGCTCAGCTCCAGGTCCAGTCGCCGCTTTGAATCTAGTTGGGAGCCGGGGGGAGTGGGGGGACATAGCCCACCATCCCATGCGGGAGTCCACTGGCAACCTTGTTAAGAACCTGTGCTCTCACCAGCTGAACCATCCTGCCACCTGTTGGCAGCTCAGCTCGGGCGCAGCTCACTGGCCCATGTGGGAATCAAACCAGTGACCCTGTTGCTCAGAGCTGGCGCTCTGACCAATTGCGCCACCCGGCTAGCCCAAATGGTCTCTTATCTTGATTCTGGCTTTGTTTACCCTTGTTTCCTTGACTCACCCAAAGCAGCCTGAAGGGTCCAAAAGAAGCCTGAGCATCCATTCACATCTGGTCACAGGGGGTTTAGAAGATGTGGAATTCAACTTCACAGCCCTGGTACCTTCCTCAGCTTGTATCCTGCCCAGCACTCCAGAGGGAGAAGGAGGGGCTGTCTGCATGTATTCTGGCCTGTGGCACATAGGCTTTGGGTGCAGAAATGGCACAGATTTTCCCTCTTCTCTGGAAACATGTGACATACACCCACCTTACCCTAGAAGAATAACATCTTTTGTCATCAGGAAAGATATTGCAGGTGCATGAAAAATTGTTAACACTTCTTGAAGAGTTTCTATTCTCTAGTCTATGGAAAGATTATCTCATGGAGGAGCTAGAAGCTCTTGGGGTTGGTAATAGTATCAGAAAATCTTACTAAATTGGGATTTAACTTTTGTTAGGGTGAAGGTAGGAGACCAGTGTGCAAAGCTCTGTGTGGGGAGAATAGCCTCAGATCAGTTCCCAGGGAGACATCAACCTCCTGGAGTGACGACCTCCCCTGTAGGTCAGGCGGCCTGGCTCCCCAGCGTCCAGCGCCCAGGTAGCTGACCTTCCTCTCCTGTTTCCCATTTCCACTAGGATGTCCTGCTGCTCAGTCAGTTCATCCGACCTCATGGAGGCATGCTGCCCCGAAGGATCACAGGCCTGTGCCAGGAAGAGCACCTCAAGATTGAGGAGTGTGTGAAGATGGCCCACCGAGCAGGTAGACGTTCCCCTTGGGGCCAGAGGGCAGTGGGCGCCACTCCCCACCCCCACCCATTTCCCTGCCAGCTACCCCATGCTGCAGCCCCTCCTGGAAGAGAAATGGACACCCAGAGTCTTCATTACACTCCTCCAATGCCAACCTTCCACCCCCTTGGGCTTTCCGTACGGCCCCCAAGAACTGCAGAGACTATCCCCTTCTGTGCTCTTCCCTCCACTCAGGTCTGTTGCCAAATCACAGGCCTCAGCTTCCCGAAGGATTTGTTCCAAAGAGCAAACCCCAACTCAACCGGTAAGCAAACCTGGGTGTCAACACCCTGAGCATTCTGCGTGCCCTCAGTTCCCACTGTATTCTCCTGGGGGAGCCATTTACCGAAGCTCGTGCCACACCCAGGGAAGCCATGTGCTCCTCGGCTGTTCCGTCCCATCCAGTATGAGCACACCCCCCCTCAGTCCCACCTCCCCTGCTGGCCTTAGCTTCTTTCCTCTTGCCTCCCCAGTAGGGCACTCAGCACAGGGGCAAGGAGGGTGAGGAGGTCTGCTGGTTGGGCATTAGAACGTGCTAATCCCCTGTTTATGACATCATACTGGGTTGCTATGGGAATGTCAGAGCACTTCTACAAACTTTTAGTATCCCAGCACTGGGGTTATTAAAGGGCAAAATGAGGCCTTAAAAATGGGAGGGTTCTCTGGGGTAGGGCCACTCTATATAGCTGTACAAGCTGTACGTACACTGCAAAACGTCAAGGCAGCATCCATGTAGATCAGATTGTGAGTGGTGCTTTCTAGAGTTACGCAGCTAACAACCTGCACAGCTGCACGTGGTGACCCAGGAGGGCCTGAAGTTTTATAGAAGAGGAGAGGAAAGTCCCTAGATCCTGGAATCAATCCATCAGCCTGCCTTTCAGCCTAAGCCCATGGCCCCCTCTGGTGTAGGATCCCTGCCTAACACTCAGCTATCCTGCTGTCCCCCATCGCTGACATTACCAGACTCACATACTCCTAGATCAGTGATCCCCCCTTGTTGAGAGGAGAGCCAGACCTGTAAAATTGATTTTGGTATTTCTTCTTGTTCTCCCCATCAACGGCCGCTCCCCTCTTTCAGCCTGTCTAGCTGCCACTGAAACTGCTCTCTATACAGGACCAAAAATGGCTGAAGCAAAGTAAGCCTTACTCCACCCCGCCCCCAGCAGCAAACCTCCTAGTCTGATCCCCAGCAGAACCCAGGCTTGGGGGTGGGAGGCCAGGCAGATACCAGCCACGGACTGCTGGGCTGGGGGTGCAGGGCCACAGCTGGGTCTTCACTGACACCTTGCCAGCACCCTGGCCCCATGCCCACCTCCACCTGCACTTCCTACATTTCTAACTGGGCCATCTGCCAGCAACCCTGGGGGAGCAGGACCTATTAACCTCTTCCTGTCTTTCCCATTTCCCAAATGTGCAATGCACCATTTGGGGTTTGAGCCTGCCCCCACCCCCCGACTTGTTAAGAGACAGCAGCAGGCCTAAGGACACAATCATCCTGCCCTCAGGCCTTTGAAGTGAGTCCAGGCTCCCTCCCATATATCCGGTGTCCTTTAACGTGACACAGGATTGATGATGTGTGGGGGCTCTGGGGTTGCAAAAGGCCACCCTGGGGGGAGGGGGAGTCCTGGCTATGAGGGAGGTTGATTCTCTTGCAAGGGACTTTATGATTCTATCCAGAGGTCCTTGAGCTGCCATGCACTGGCCAGGTTCTGCTGGGGCCCCGGAGGGGCCACACTTCTTCCTTCCCCTGCCCCTTCAGGAGAGGTGGGAGGAGCCTTGGTTCTTCTTGAGCTGGAGTCTTCCCAGAGGGCTGGCTGCAGGCCACCCAGGCCCGCCCTTCCCCACCAGCTGGCTGCTCCATGTGGCACAGGCATCAGGCCCAGGGCTAGCTGAAGCCCAGCTTCCTCAGGTCCCTCCAGGGCAGGGGGAAAGAACAGCTTTAGGGCCACACCTCTGGAGGATCTCTAGATCTTCTGGGGTCCTGGAGTCTTGGTGAGCACTCCTTTTGGGGAGCCTGCTTCCATACCCCATCTCTTCACCCACCCCCTCTAGAGACTCCTGCTATCCCAGCACCACCAACCATAGAAAAAGCAAGTCCCTGGGGCCAGCCCACTCCTCAGAGGTCTTTCTGCTGGGGGCATGGACATTGACAGTGGATGTATAGCGACCCTCTGCCGTCTGCCCGCGTCACACTCGGAGTGCAGCCAGCACCCCCATAGCCTTTTTTATTTAAAGATTTTATAGGGGGATTGGAGGAGAGGAACAGACAAGTTGCTGTCTTTTTGTTCTTCAGTCTAGTTGCGGAGGACGTTGCTTCATTGGCCTATGTTGGTATCGTCATTGCGCTAGGTTGCCTGCCTCTGGACAGCCACTCACTGCAGCTATTGGCCACTCACGCTGGCTGCGGGCCACTCACTGTAGCCTATGGCAGCCCACTGCAGCAGGGGCTGCCGCCTACACTGTCGCCAGGGCTCGTGCAGCCCAGCTCCATGTGGAGCTGTTGTTCACCATCTTAGCTGTAGAGGGCAGTGTCACTGGCTCTCATATGTGGGATCCGAACCGGGGCCACTGGCATCCCAAGCCAGCTCTTAACCAATGCGCCACTCGGCCGGCCCCTCATAGCCTTTTACTTCTCTCAGAGTAGTTCCCTTTGTGTAGGGCTAAGAGCAGAAGACTAAGGTCTGGGGGAGCTTAGTTGAGATGCATAAATCAGCCATCATTTTTTCACTTTCACCTAAAAGCCTTCATCCATGGGTGTTAATTTTTTTAATTAAAAATCTCTCGTTTGGGGGTTTCCAGAGGTGATTGGGTTGAGTCTCAACTTAGAGTGGGGGCAGGAGAGGATCCTGGCCTTTGCTACGGCTGAGCTTTCAGATGAAGGGTGGACCTCTCTGGACCAGACCCAAATTTCACTCTGAATGGAGTAAACCCCAATCCCAGTCGGCATGAGCCACTTTTCCAGGAACTGTCAGCGCTGTAGCCATCCCCCAAGGAGGCCAAAGGACTGTGGGTGGCAGCCATCTTTTCCTAGCCCCCTCCTATTTACAGGAGGGAACCTTCCTGGACTAGGTCTGCCCCCACCAGCACTCACCCTTGGCTCCCGTCATAGGTTGGGTGAGGGGCAGGGTCCTACATCAGCTACAGCTGTCCAGGGGAGCCCCCTGAAGGCTGGGGGACAGAATGAGCCAAGTGGGGAAGAGGGAAGGATCCCTCCAGGCCCTTACGTCGCCTCCTCTCCCCCTGGCTGAGGCCAGAGAGGAATGATCTGTCTGAGCAGCCTCTTCCTCCACCTCCTCCTCGACCAAACACACACAAACATTGACAACTCATAAAGAGCAAGGGAGCGCGTGGCCCTGGGCTGCCTGACCCTGGCCACACACTTGCAGCAAGATCCCAGCCCATCTGTTCACAGCACTCTCAGCGGTTGCTCCTCAAGGAAGGCAAACTAGTGAAAGGGGTTTGGTTGCACGACCACTGCTTTGGCCGGAGGAGGCAGCACCCACTCTCCCAGCTCCAGCCTGGAACCCGGCCCCCATAGCCACCTCCTGGCTCTCCCTCCACAGGTACCTGACCCGCTGGTCCCGCCGCTCTGTCAAGCCCATCTACAATAAAGGCCACCGCTGGAACAAAGTGCGTATGGCTGTGGGGTCACCCCTCCTGAAAGACAACGTCTCCTACTCAAGAAGGCCGTTGGTGCTGTACCATTGACTGAGAGCAGGACCTCCTGAGAACCTGGCCAGAGCTGCTCCTGCACTCCCACCCCATCCTACCAGGGTGGCGGAGGGTCAGTGGGACCACCTGCAGTGTGCTCAGCCTGCCAGCAGCAGTGCTGGGGGCTGGGGGCAGGCAAGGCAGTTGGGTCCCTTGGCAGTGGCTGTGGTCTCATGACTGGCTGGAGCCGTGCTCAGAGCTGGGGGGCAGGAGCTTTGCCCAAAGGAATACCATAAACCATGCTCACGTCTCACCCACTAGGTGTGTGCTCACTGCTTGGGAAGGATGGGGGTGGGGTGGCCCATTTCCGGCCAGTTATTGGGCATTGAGGCCCTGATTACTTGTAATGAGCCGCCACATGACTGCAACCAGAGGGGCTTCATGGGCCAAACAGGTTCCCGTCCTCTTCTTTTGACAGCTGTTAGTCTTGGGCCTGGGGTGGCTGCAAGGAGGGGATTTGGGCTGCCTGGCTGCGTGTAGCTCTCATCTGAATCCAAGAGCTGCCTTCCTCAAAGGGCTCCTGGCTGTCACCTTCTCCAACCCTCTGCCACTTGCTATAGAGCTGGGGCTCCCAGCTCCTCCGTAGACCTCTCCTCAGAGCCTGCACACCAGATGGAAGTGGAGATGAGGGGAAGCAGCAGGACAAAACAAACAGACCAAGTTCACTGAAATGTATGAAAAGAATGTTCACGTTTTACATAAGAAGTCCCCAGCCTGGCCCTTCTACAGCATGAAGGGCAAGTCTGTGTTCTTCTCACCGGCGCCCACGTAGATGTAGCCACAATTCTTGGTGCGGGGAGCGTGGTAGAAGGTGAGACCTGGCCAGAGCAGGCTGCGCAGCAGCACCAGGGTATTGCCCCTCTCCATCTGGATGCTCCAGGACCCTGGGGAGGAGACAAGGCCTGGGGCTGTGGAGCCAGCGCTCTGCTGGGTCTGCAGAGGCCCCAGCTCCTTGGGCAGCCAGGCCCTGGTGCAAGGTTCCACTGGGGAAAGGGAAGACAATTTAATTATCCCGGCACTTCACTCCTCCTGATTGCCTTTTAGCCATTTCACTGTTCATTAAAACCGCTTCCAGAGGGAGGGCAAAGGAAATGAAAAGAGGTGAAACTCAAACCAGTGCGTTTTGTTCCTGTCAGCAAGTCTAGTGAAAGGTTGAGTGGGGGAGGAAGCTGAATCCACAGGCAGAGGAGAATTGGGGCCAGGCTTGGGGAGACTTTCTCCACTCCCTCTCACCCTCTCCTAGGGGTGATCACCAGTGACCTTCAGTCCTAGTACGGCTTCCCCCTACTTGCCATTTTGCTCTCTTCCCCAGTCCCAGAAGCCTCTGCTCTGAGACAGATTAGACCCAACCAGGGGCTCCCATAGAAGTTTGGCAGGACGGCACTTGGGCTGCAGCTAATGAGCCTTTGTCTATCCTGGGTCCTGCCCTGGTTTTTGCTCCCCAGACAGGAGCAGCCCAGCTCCGGGCTGAGTCGTGCAGCCATGAGGACTTGGCGAGAAAGGCCTGATCCATCTCCAGAACTGAGGGAGGGAGCCGCTGTGTGGGAGGAAGGAGCCTGGGAAAATCGCCTCTGGATGCAGATCTGGAGCTTCTATTCCCCTGCGCACCAAGGCCCCTCCCCGGCCCCCGCCGCAGCTCGGCTCCAGGCGCTGCCAGAAAGGCAAATGCTTTGAAGGTTTTGGTGTTGGACCAGCCAGTGATGTACTGAGAGCTGCACTGAGGCCTTCATCGGCTGCCAGCTCAGCCCGGCTGCTTGGCTCCTGCCACTCCAGCTTCCCACAGGCCTCCAACCATCCATGGCCCACCCTGGTCACTCCACACCCAACAGCCTCACAGCTCAGTTCCCACCCACTGCATCCAAGAGACCTGACCACCAGGAACCCCTGGCCCTGACAGCAACTCAACCCTGCTCAGGGTGCCATCACCTGCCCAGATCAAAGCCAGAGCCTCCCGGGTGCATGTAGGTCAGCTGGCCCTGGCCTGTGCAGGGAGAGGCTGGCTCAGCGCCCACCACAGCATTATGCAGTCAGTGGCCTGCACCAAGTACCACCAGCCGTGCATGAGATGAAGAAGTGGAAGCCACAGTGTGGGCTTGATTCTGCTCCCCTGGTCCCACATAGTGCTGGCCAGACAGCATCAAGAATAAGAGTGGCCCTGGGTTATCAGAGCTCAGGCAGGGGCACTGCCTAGGAAGGGGGTGGGGGCTTTCCTGGTCAGAGAAGGGGAGTATTTTCCCCCGGCTCCTACAATTTTCCTCTCTGGACGCTTGAAATACTCCACCTCTCAGGCCTGCCCTCAGTCCGAAGAAGGTCCTAGCCTGTTGCTGTCCTAGTCACTCATCCCAAAAAGCAGACTGCTTTGGGGTAACGGGAGTGGGGTGTGACAGAACAAAGTGTTCCCAATGCACTGCATTCAGCCTTTGGCCAGCACAGACCCCAGGAAGGTACATCCTCAAGCCCCGCTTAGTCCATCCCCGTCCCAGTGCTCAGAACATCATCTGCGGACAGTCCCTCCCTGCCGTTGGAGCCCACAGTCACACAGCCCCTTGAACTGAGAAAGATCAGGCTCTACCTCACTCTGCCCCCGAGGGAGCGCTGCTTACAGCCCGCCTAGCCAAGTGCTGCTGTAGAGGAATGGAATCCTGTTGTCCCCCAACCTGTGTCACTCATCAGCCCACTGTCACCAGCACCTTGGCACAAAGCTGGGCAAAGGCTGGGTCCCAACCTTCTCTCACAGCAGCCTGCCCCACCTAGGGTTTGGTCCCCTCTTTCCTCCAGTAGACAAGGGGGCCCAGACTTATAAGCAGGGGCTTTCCTGCAGTCTCACCCCCAGAGAGCAAGGAGAAACTGGCAGGGATGCTGGAGAAATACAGTGGCCCCATTGGGGGGGGGGGCGGGCAGTGCCAATCAGGCAGAAGGGTGCTGGCAGAGTGCGGAAGTGGCATGTGAGGGGCCAGCCAGCCAACACTACCGCCCTCCCTCGCATTCCTGTCACACTCCTGTCCTCTGCTTGTTCCTGGCTCAGCTGGTTGCCCAGGAAACACACAGTCTCTCAACGTGCCAGGAGTCACGTAGTGTCTACCTGGGAAGCCAGGCACTTGCTGTCACCTTCACCCACTTTTCTTACTGCAGCTGCTGGAAAGGCTGGGCCTAGCCAGCTGCCATCACCTGTGCCTCCT
The DNA here is from genome assembly GCA_033961575.1 of Aselliscus stoliczkanus. Classification (NCBI taxonomy): domain Eukaryota; kingdom Metazoa; phylum Chordata; class Mammalia; order Chiroptera; family Hipposideridae; genus Aselliscus; species Aselliscus stoliczkanus. The sequence continues at coordinate 62,061,680 of CM066733.1, read as the reverse complement.
CTAGGATTCCAGGGGAAGCAGCCTCCTGCAGCCTTTGTGTATCAGTTCACAGCCCCAGTCTCTCCCAAGTCTCCCCAAACCTCCCCTGCTGCTCTCCTGCAGCCACCCTTTTCTACAAGCTCTGTTTTTTGAGGCCGTGGTGAGAGGACAAGCTGATAATTAGGAGCTCTTGCAATCAGCAGGAAGTTCTGGGTGTCCTGGGCCCCAGGGTCTCTCACCCACCTTAGTGTGGAAACCTCAGGCTAGGGGATGCTTCTCGTAACTACATTCCCCTGCCTTCCAGGAAGAAAGGCAACAAAGCTCTGAGAGTAAGTTTGACAGGGTGGGGGTGGGAGCAGCCGATGGCTTAAACCCTCTCAGAGCAGCTCTACACAGAAATGGTCACGGGTCCATTTCTCAGAGTGGCTGCTCCACAACACCAGGGCCACAAACTATAGTCTATCCCCCTAGGGGAGGAAGGGGAATGTGGGTGATACAGAGGCGGAAGAGGACCCTGTGTAATTGACCGGCAAGGTCAGGCAGGCCCCCTGGACCAGAAGGCCAAGCACCTGTCAGCCAGGCCTCCACGGGCCTGGTGGAGGGAGCCACCTGCGTACGGCCACAGGGGAATGCTGGTGGATTGCCCATCACCCTCCAATGCTCCAGTCTCCCTGTCTCCCCATCCTAGAAGGCCGCTTTCCAGGCAGGCAGGCAGACCCCTTGCTGCCCTCTGCTGCCTGAAGTGGGCATTGCAGCTGAGGGCTCCCTTGTGCTGGAGCCCCCAGTGGCCCTCGGTCTGAGGAGTGGCAGCTCCAGTTCAGCATGGAGCAAGGAGAACCTTGCCCCTTTCTACTTCCCAGGAAACCGAGTTTCGTTTGTGAGACACCTTCTATTTTACATTTCCACTTCCTATCCTATGTTTCATTTGGTCTTCCCAAACTTCTGTGAGGCAAGGTCAGTGTCCATCTTATTCACGATGACATCCCCAGTGCCTGACCTACAGTAGCTGCTCAGTAGCTGTTTGCGGATGGAGTGAAAGGTTAAGGAAAATGGAATGGCAGAGTACCTGGTAGAAACCTGGCCTGATCTGGTGCTCCATCTGTCTCACCTGGCTGCAGCCCAAGCCCAGAGAACTCGTAGCTATTGCCCTGCTTCCACCATGCAGATGGTTCTGCCTCCAAAGCTGCCCACTCCCACAAAACTCTGCAGGCCAGGATGGCCAGGATGGTCAGCTTCTGAGCTCCTTACCTGCCTCCATGGGCACAGAGAGCAGGAGTCCCAGGGCCAACCTATCCCATACCTGCTCACAGTGACACAAAGTCACCCTGAACAATTACCTCACACCCAGAAAGGAATCTGGTCCTACCTGGGCAGAAAATTCCATCCCAACAAATTCCATGCCGCCAGCTAGTGCTGGTGTCCCAGGGAACTCTTCCTTGGGATTTGGCCCTACCTAGCAGCCCAGTCCATCCCGCTGCTGTCTGCCTGGCAGGGCGGCCTCCCAACAACCCCTACCCTTTCACTGACAGATTAGAAATTAGAGTCATTACCCTCTTCAGCAATCCACACTGCCACCCCCAAGCTATGGCCGCCGCCAAGCCGTCATGATAAAAAGCTGGGCCTGACTTCCTGGAGGCGTTCTGATGGTGGCTCTGGGAGGAAGGGAGCTGGTGGCCCAGAAGCTGTGAGATTTCCCAAAGTCAGGCCAGAAGCACCCCTCCCCTCAGGCCCACACACACAGGAGGTGCCAGGAGACCTCAGCTCCAAGGCTCCAGCACTGAGGACCAAGCAACAGGCTGGCGTGACTGGGATTTCAAACCATCGGTTGATACTGGGGCCCCCCATTAGGGCAGGATGTCTAGGGCCTCTGGTCACTGCAACTCGCCCACCTCCTAGGCCCAGATCCTGTACCTCCCAGGGGCCTGATGAATTCACTTGCTGACTGATGTATCAGGGTGGCCCCAGGATCCTTTAGGAAGACTCCCAAAACTCCCTATCGTTGCAGGGAGAGACAGCTGCCTCATGTCTCCCCTTTACCCCAAACAAAGCAGGCATAGGAGGACTTAGATAGGCCCCCACAGCCCATCTCGTCAGTTTTGGTCTTGGCTGCAAAGACTCTTGCACCCCCCTTGCACCTCACATTGCACAGGATGAGGCTCCAAGACGGAGGAGGCACTTTTGTGTTAGCCCCCGCTAATCACCTAGCACTGTAGATGGAGGGCCTCGTCCACTGGCCTTGAAGCGTCCAGCTAGCCGCAGGTGAGAAGGCCGCACCAAACAGGGCTTTCCAGCCACATCTTGAATCGGGGAGGTGGGGCTGCTGCCCCCAGATTAGGGACATTAGGAGGACTTTTCCCCGCCCACCCCTCAGCCCCTGGTGCTAGGTCCCACCACCACCACATTCCTGGATCCCTTTATCAACCCCCCCGGGATGTGCGGCCCCCTCCAGCTCCCGGCCAGGCTGGGAGCACAGCGTTAGGGGAGATAACGGGAGCCTGGAAAGTGTGTTTCATGGGTGAGAAATGCCCCAGCCCCTATAAACCTTTATCTTCCCCTCCCAGTCCAGGAGCCCTTCTTCTATTAATATACGTTCAGGGAGGCTTGCCTCGAGCGCCCCCACGTGGCCAAGGCCAAAGTAGCCATTCCTTGCTGGCAGTCCCTACCCACTTAGGACCAACCCCACTGCAGTAGCCCCGAAATGGCCTCCTTCTCCATCCATCTGTGCACCACTGCCTTATCATCACAGACCTGTCACAAGCTCCCAGAAGCCCCTGCTACCTTGGTCTCAGCCTCCTACTCTTGGCCCTCTAGGCTCTCCTGGGCCTGCCCAAACCACCCCTAAGGACTTTTTTCCACTAAGCATAATAATAATTGTTGATTTTTATGTGAGTCCTTACTATGTATTAGGCACTGTTAGAAGCATTTTGTATATGTTAACTCATTTACTATAACAACCAAATGAGATAGAAAAATCCCATAATTCCCCTTTTAGAAATGAGGAAATTGAGGTTCAAGGAAATTGAGGGACTTGCCCAAGGCCACACAGCTAGCAAGTGGCAGAGTCAGGATTCCCACCCAGGCTGTCTCATTCCGGAGCCCTTGCCTTTAACCATTACTGCCATCCCACCCCTAACCTGAGGTCCAGCCCAACTGGATGGCTCATTGCTCCTCAGAAAGGTTTCCTCTAGGGGTGAGGGTGACTATTGTCAAGCAGTCCCCATTGTCCACTTAAAAGGAAACACCATCTACTTGACATGACAGGTAGTGCCAGAGCCCTGAATGTTCTAACACTTACTGTGTTCTTGGGTTTACCTCTCTGAGCCTCTGTTCCTTCATCTGTAAAACGAGGGTAATAATAGTACCTACCTCTTAGGTCGGCTGTGAACATTAAAATGAGATAAGGCATGGAAAGGGCTGAATACAGTACCTGGCACATAATAAGCAGTGTCACTGCTTTTATGAGTTATTATTTTCATTATCATTGCCATCATCTACAACAGATCCCTCTAGTTCTCATCAAATATGGGGAGGGAAAGAGGCAGGGGCGCTGAGTCAGTGCCGTGGGTCTGCCCCTGATTGCCCAGGGCCTGGCATCTGTCCTGGGGCACAACATCCAAGCAAGAGCATCTTCCTACAGGGGAAGGAAATGGGGTCTCTGTGACCCCGCCACCAACTGCTGGGTGTGTGCCTAGGCCAGTTGAGCCCTGAAGCATAGGAAGGCCTCTGAAGCTGTACGTTTCAAGATTTAAAAGTCACACACACATAGCAGGAAGCAAATGTACAGAACTCATGTCCTTAGCAAGTGGTTTGCTATTCAATCAGCACCCACTTATTGGGCACCAACTATGTGGAAAGCACTGGGTCTAATCCCAAAGTAACAGTTGAGATGGATGTATGGATAGTATTTTCAGGGATGTTTTCAGAGAGATTTGGAGAAAGATTCCCATCCTGCCTCCATTCAAAATTGATATGAAAATCAGAAGAGACACTGAGAGACTTCCGGTCTGTCAAAGCATATGGAGGATAATCCTTCCTTTTGTCCACAAACATTTACTGACTGTTTACTAGGAGCTGAGTCTTGTATTGGACCCTGGGGAAGCCCCACCTTCCAGGACCCATGGTGAGCCATCATTTCCCACCCAGGCCCTTGGTTCCACTCTCAGAGGAGAATGGCAGATGGTATGGCCCATTCCTCTGACCCCCGGGGGCAGATCCAATGTCCTTGAAGTAATAGGCTATTACCTTTGGGGATGTCATGCTCCAAGGAGTCCATGAAGTCCAGGGAGGGGTCTAAGTCAGCCTTCTCAAGCAAGGTCTTGTTCTTCAACTCAACAGGCTCCCTGAAGTGGAAGTAGGAACTGAGCTTCTTGGCTTCGGACAAGGACAGTCCTAAAAAGAGGTGGTAGGTAGGAAGGGAACCCCACAGCTCCCATGCTGTAGGCATGGGGACCACATGGAGGGGCTTGCCAAGGACTCAGGCAACTACTGACAGAGAACTGAAGAGAGAAAAGGGAGCAGTGTTCCCTCAGCCCAAACTTGGCCCAGATCCTGCAATGAGGAGAGACCAACGAGGAGGAAGGTGGGAAAAGGCAGGGAGCCCAGACACACCCAAAGCCCTGAGACCCAGGTAGCCAAACGCTCTGCAACCCATGGCAGAGAAGAGTCATGGTCCAGTGACTGGGTAGCCCATGCCAACCACCAAAGGCAGGCCAATGGACACATCCTCCAAAGTGATGTGGCCAAGGCTACTCCTTCTCTGAGGTAGGTTTCCCCAGATTCTCAGATGTGTGTTCACCTATGGCTGGAAGAGACGTACTCCCGCCCTTGAGAGAGAACCCAGGGAGCTCACCTTCAAAGGTCCGATTGACATGGACGGGTCCAAAAGGGGTCTTAAACAGGGCACCGCGAGGGATGACAGCCACAGCCTTATCAATCTGGTCAATGATGGACACCAAGCGAGTCTCTTCCTTGATCTGGACCTGAGGAGACAGGAAACAAGCCATCCTGCCAGGGCGCTGTGCCCACCCACCCCTGGTACAGGGCCCTCTGTATACCCTCTAACCTGAATCCCCACGTGGAGATACCAAGTCACTGGGAATCATGCTGGGTGAGTCCTCCCTTTCCTCCTGTCAAGGTTTTCTTTCTTTCTTTTTAAAATTGCTAATATATACTGGTGGTGCAATATTTAAAACTACAAAAGAAAGCAGTCTCTCTCACCCCATCCCTGGCCCCCCAATTGCCCTCACTGGGGGCAACCACAGTTAATGGTGGTTCCAGAAATATACCATCCTATCATCAGATTTAAATGTTGCTTATTTTGCCTTTTGAAAATATAAAAGCAATCGTGCTCCCTGTAGAATTCTGAGGTAATCAGATATATTTTATAATATACCTAAGGGAATCAAAAGCATTCATAATCCCACCTCCTAACGATAATGTATACTTCCTTCTAGTCTTTTTTTCTATGCATATATTTGAAGCAAAATTGGAGCATAATTTATATAGTTTCATATCCTGCTCTTTGACTGAATATTATTTCCCAAGCGTCACCCCATATTGTAACATTTTTATGTAGATGAAATTTGGTTACAATCACTATCAAGGGCAACCCTGAACAAAAGAATTTCATAGAGATGTTTGAGAAAAAGCAGCACATGACAGGAAAAACATGTCATCAGGGGCCCACAGTGTCACTCTGCTGCCTATTTCCCATGGGCTACTGACTGAAATTATTACAGAGGGGCAAATGGAAACTAATATTTAATCAATGCCTAGGCCAGGGGTTTTAACTATGTCACCTCACTTAATCTGCACAAGCCTGAGAAATAAATATAATTATCCCAATTTTACAGAAAATAAAACTGAGGGGAGGTTAAGTTTGTCAGGTGGGAAGGGGGTGCACCTGAGGCATCACAGACTTGGAACCCGACCTTTGGCATCATCCAGGTTCAAGTGCAGAGGCTGTATTTTGAATACTGGGTTTGTCTAATTTGAAAACTTGGGCTCCTTACTTTTGACCGAGCTTCCCATTTCTAGGAATTAACCCTTTAGATAGACTGAAATTATATGTGTACAAGGTCATTCATTGTAGCACCGTTTGTCAGAGCTAAAATTTGGAAATCTCCATTTCCATGAATAAGACATTGGTTAAATTATGGTACGTTCACACAATGGTTAAAAAAAAAAAATGGGGAGGCTCTTTCAGGCACTGAGGAAGAAAGATCTCCAAAATGTATTGTTAGGTAAAAAAAAAAAAAAAAAAAGCAATCAAGGTGCACGGCCAGCCGAGTGGCTCAGTTGGTTAAGATTTGACTTAGAGTGCGAGCTGGTTCGATTCCCATGTGGGCCGGTGATGATGCACCCTAGCTGAGCTGTCACTGAGCTGGCAACAGGTGGCAGGATGGCTCAGCTGGTGTAACAACAAGACTGCCTGTTCAATGGTGGGCTACACCCACCCGCAACTAAGACTGAACTTGGCACCTTGAGCTGAGCTGCCACCAAGATGGCTCAGTGGATAGGTTGTGCGCTCTTAACGCTGGTTCAACTCCCGCATGGGATGGTGGGTGGCTACACCCACCCGCAACTAAGATTGAACACAGCTCCTTGAGCTTAGAGGCCACGAGCTGTCAACGGGCAGCCAAGTGACGACTGGCACCCTCCACAACGAAGACTGAGGAACAACGACTTGGCTAGTCCCCTCCCCCAATTCCCCAATGAAATCTTTAAAAAAAAAAAAAAAAGTAAGATGCAGAACTGTGTACATATGTACTAGTGGTGCAATATTTAAAACTAAAAAAAAAAAAAAAACGAAAAAGAAACCACTTTCTCTGCCATTTGCTTTTAAGGTAAAAAGAGAATATGTAGAGGTAAGGTATTTGCTGAGGTTTGTATTTGCATAAAATGTCTCTGGAAGCAGAGTTTCTCACACTTACATGTGTATTGGAACTCCCTGGGAAAGTGCTAAAATGCAGATCCTGATGCCTCCCCACCTCCCATTTTGCATTTCGAACTTCCTCCGGGCATGGTCATGCTTCTGATCCAGACTGCACTTTGAATAGCAGGCTCTGGACACACACATGCAAAATGGTTACATTACTGTCCCCCCGCAAAGGACTGTCACCTGGGTGACTGGAGGACAGGGATGGGAGGAACGCTTTCTTTTCTGTACCTTTGAATTTTGAACCATATGGATATATGACCTAGGAAACCAAAAACTGATAAAAAAAATATATATATATATAAAAGCCTGTGCCCATGCCCTCACCCCAGAGCCAGGCTCTGCAAGAGCTGCCCAGCCACTCTCCCCACTGGTGCTCAGGAGCTGTGTGTTGTAGCGTTGTTGTCACCATAATTTTTACTGGGTGGGGTGGCCCAGACCCTCCTCATCTCATCTCCACTCACCACTACTTCTTCAAAGACCTTATCACCGTCGTTCACCTTCTGCAGCTCGGTGTGTTCATACTCATGTGAGGGGTCCCCCATGAAGCGGCCCTTCACCACAGCCGTCTGTACCATCATCTCCTCTGTGGCAGGGGGCAAGAGGCTCCACTCCATGCAGTTCAGGCTGCCAACAACATCCACGTGACCCAGGTTTCCAGCCGCCCCCTCCCACTCGGGCTTGCTACCACTGCCCCTTCTCCAGAGGGTAAGGGCCCAAGAGCAGCTGCTGGGAGTCACGCCTTTCCCCTCAGAAGCCATAAGTGCCTATGGTGTACCCCATCCCCGTGTGTGTGATACAAATTCAATTTTATTTTTAAAAAGGTCATGAAAGCTTCATGGATGCCCAAATTCCAAGAGCTTCTTCCTAGATATCTGGGCTGTGAGATTCCGGATGAGTTATGGAAGTTGAATTTTCCTCAATTGCAGGTGCCTCTGCTTTGGTGGACCTCAAATTCATGCTCAGTCTGCCTACTGAGCCCACAGTGCAGCCATCTTCCCCCATTTGTCAAGAAAGCCGGGCTCGGGCTTAAGGACCTCTCCTCCGATAAGTTCGTCAGGGGCAACTCGCCAGCCCAGTCCCTTCTTTCTCACTTCCCGTCAAGAGAAGATGTCCTCCCACTCCTCTCTAATCCACTCTGGGCCTGTGTCCATAGCCTGGTCTCTGCTCACCTTTCCTCCCTTCACTCTTCACTGGCTCCTCCTCAACATAAAAACTCCTCAGCTTTCTAAAACAACAGTCCTCAAATCCAGGCTCCTCCACAAAATGCCCTTCTCCGGTCCCTCCCTCCTCTGCCCCGCCTCTGAACAATAATCTCAGAACAATTTGCCCTATGGAAGCCCTCCCTCCCCCTCACTTTCATTCTTTGTCCAATGCTCCTTGATTTCTGCCTCCAGCTCCTCAAGAAAGTGCTTAGGAGAAAGTCCTGCATTGGACCTAAAAGCCAACAAATACATTTCCATTTCTATTTCCTTGGATATTTCCTTCTCCCTCCTCCAGTGCCTTAAATATTCTCAGGGATCTATCTATTCACCCCTGTTTTCTCTCTGTAGTCTCACCCACCTGACTCCCAGAGCCCCACCTATTGACTAGTTAGAATCCAGAATCCAACCAACCACTTCTCACAACCTCCACTAACTCCCTCCTGGTCTAAGCCACCACCTGTTCTTGTCTGGACACTGGGGTAGCCTCCTAACTGGTCTCCCCACTTCCATACCCACTTCCCCTTCAGTCCAGTCCCCACCCAACTCTTAAAACCTAAGCCCCACACCATGTCTCTGTGCAGAACCTTTCAATGATTTCCCATTGAGCCAAGTCCTTACACTTCAAGGCCCCACGAGGCTCTGAATGATTGTCTCCTGCCACTTGCCTCTCTCACTTCATGTCCTGTAATGACCCCCTCACTCCTCTCCAGCCACACTAGTATTTATGAGGTTCCGCAAACATGCTAAGCACACACCTGCCTCAGGGCCTTTGCACTTGCCTGGAATTCTTTTCCCTCAAATAAACACATACCTCACTCAGTTGCTTCAGGTCTCCTCAAATGCTACCCTATCGGAGACCATCCCTGACCACCCTATTTAAAATAGTACTCCATCCTGTGGGGTATCCCAGTTTTTGGGTACCCCCTCCCATTCGGGAGCTGTAACCTTTCTCTTGCTTTAATAAAACTATCCTCTGCTACAAAAAAAAATAAATTAAAAAATAAAATAGTACCCCATCCACCTTATTCCGGGACCCCATAGGCCCTGCCCCTTTCAATTCCTACCACGCTCCCACCCTTCACGGCCCCCAGCGGCCTCGGTGCGCCCGGGAGCCACTTCCACCTGTACAGTGTCTTGCGCGGTGCAAGCTGGTCCTCACTCAGGCCCTGCGCGATGTAGTAATCGGCAGCGAGACCGAGGATACGACCCCAGAAGAGCACCCGATCGTAGCGGTAGTCGCGTTTCACCAGCGTAAGGGAAGTAAGCAGTGAGGCCCGACGGTCGGGGCTGAGGCCCTGACCACTGCCGGACGCCAGCTCCAGCGACAGCAGGAGGCTATCCGCATCCATAGTGCCGGAGGCTCAGCTCAACGCTCACCAGGTTGCTAGAAGCCGTCTCCATGGAGACCCAAAGTTCCGCCCTTCCGTCAAGCAGGAAGCAAGATTCCACCCACCAACCGCCGGTGGTCCAGCCCTTCCCGGGCTTCTGCCCCGCCCAATTCCGTGGATATATTTTCCCGAGTTCTTTCACATGGTTGACATTTATTGAGTCATCACCGTACATGCAGTGGGGGCTTGGGAAGAAACATACAAGTGATACTAGCTGTATTATTTCACATGTCGCGTCCCTTCTAGGCCTCAGAATTATCTGTGAAAAAAATAATCTAAGATATTCTTAGCTCTAAAAGTCTAGGAATCTAAAATAATTAGTGCCCCCAAAGCCAGATCTTTCATAATGGGGTCCATCTATTCCATTTTCTTGTCTTCACCAGATGTCTCTTTCTCTACCCTTTCCATAGTACTATTCCACCTAAGTGGCAAATGGAGACTGAGGTGATTGGGGCAAGGCATAGTCACACACCTTGGGAAAGGGGGTGGTATGAAGGGAACAACAAGGGTGACATTTACACCTATATTTACCTACACCTGGGGCCCCACAACTGTTGCTTTTAGGCTCAAATGGTAGCAAGAGATGAAAGGCCAGAACCCCACTACAGCTGGGGCTCTTCACTCCTAGGCTAGAGACTGGCTATTTCTACACACCCATCTCTGGAGTTCCCAGCCGAGGTCAAACAGATAGCAGGGGCCTCGGCAAGCTTGTTGTCAGGGAAGGAGGTGGGATTTATTTTTATTAGCTGATCTTTTAATTTCTGGATTCCTTTGGAGAGGACTCATAAACTCAAAATGACCTGGGCCCCAATGCCAAGCCAAAAGAGAAGTAAGTGTATAAATTACCCAGATAATTACATTGTTTTGATTGTTTAGACATGGTTTATGAAGCCTTTTGAAATCAGTATTTGAGGGAACTTACTTGACTTAATGTGTCTTCCATCTCAAGACAATTTTTAACTCCCTTGTTCCAGACTCCCCCTCCCATTCATCAGATCCCCCACTTAGTCTGTCCCTTCCCAGGTGGGAGAGATGGCCCTGTTCCTCTTCTGTAAGGTAATATCAAGCAGAGACAGCTGAAATTCTAGCTAGTGGAATATGGTCACAGCACCAAAAAGAAGCCAAACCTTTAGTTTTCATTGATTCCGTATTTACTCAGCACCTATTAATGTCAGATCCCTTATCACGAAACACAATCTGAAGCCAGAGAGGGGCGTCCTGAAACTTTCCAATACTACCGTCTTTGGCAGGGCAAATCCCCTTTCATTATTTCACAATAAAACCACATAGAATGCACAGCACAGTGTAAAGCACTCAGCCTCTGGTGCCAGGTGGACTGGGTTGGAATCCAGGTTTCAACACTCAGGCAATTTATTCAATCTCTTCAAGTCTATAAAATGGAGACAATGATAAAAACTTTGCAACATTGTTGGATTAGATAATAAAGTGCTTAAAAGATAGCATAAAATAGAAACTTTTTTGTTTACTTGACAAAACATAAAAACATTCTTCTTCAAATATAAAAAATAGTATATATTTATATTATCCCAATTTACACTCAAGCACGCACACACACATACAATCTCCAGCATCAGCAGGGTGAGGATTCTATCTTCAATTTACTCTCAAGAAATAAGCAGGTGTTCGCTGGGACAAAGAGCATCGATGTTTAGTGGTCAGGACAGCATCAAGCTGGAGAGGCTAACAGTAAGGATCAGAAGAGCCAAGTCGGAGATGTAGCTGAGGAGGAATTGCCATTGGCAGCAAGGCAGGGTTTGCCTAAGGACAATATTGCCCACAGTACTGCCAGCAGTGGACAATTGCAATGGAGGCAGGCTGGGCAGAATTCCAGAAGGGACGTTTGGCCTAGGGGAACTGAACCCACAGGGCTTTCCTGGGGTCTCAGCCTACGATTCAATAAGCTTTGCAAAGACCCTTTGTTTTTTCTCAGCCCAGTCCCTCAGCCCCCTTCCCCTGTGTGATCTCTGCTTTGAATTAAGGGTCACAAAACCAGTATGGGACAGGAAAAGAATGTTGGGCTAGGAGTTAGCTGATGAGGCCTGAGGACTCTAGTTCCAACACTGATACCAAACCATAATAGAACCTTGGCCAAGTCACTTAACTTCCCAGACTGTCCTGGAGCTGATGAAGAGAAAGAACCATTAGTAAAAAAAATAAAATCCTGGAAGCCCTAAAGCATAAGAGACCAAGGAGAAAGATAAAATACTTTAGCATGAAGCCTAGAAAGTCTCTTTAAGCCAAGAGTTTCAGGAAAATTTAATATGAATTCATTCATTTTAAATTTAAGTTCATGAGCCACACCCACATTATATGTCCCTGGTAAAATTTATGTCCCTGGTAAAAACTCTGAAAGGCCCAAAAAAGGGCCATCTCCATAAAGCGTCTGTATGGGCCCACATTTGCTTTCCAATCTCAAATAGAAAAAACCCTGATCGGCACCCTCTGGGAAAATCATCCTTTGATTCAGAGACATTGTTCAATGACGATTATCACAGTCCCAGACACACCACCAGAGCACCAGGAAGTCTGAGGAGGGAAAGCAGGCAGCCAGGACAGAACCTTCTTCTCACCGGAAGCAACTACCTCCAAGCAAGAGATGGGTGACCTGGTGCGCGACAGAAGGAAAGATATTGAGTTGTTGGAAAAGTCATGATGCATTTTTGCAATGAAAAACGTAGAAAAAATACATCATGACTTTTCTGACAACCCAATAATTTAGCCATTGTGTTCACAATTAAGAAGCATCCTCATTCACTCGTGAAAGCCTTTCAATGTGACTGGTGCCTGGAACCAAATGTAATCCTCCCAGGCCGTGACTGGGATGGGGGGTCTGCCACAGGACAGGGTCACAGTCAGTTTATGGCCCCGGATGGGCACTCTATAGTTTAGCTTGGGTCGAAACCAATCTTCTCCACAGTCACGGTGCCCCTGTGCCATGACGATAGTGCCCATGAGCGGAGGAGATTGCAGCTCACTGAAAGCATCAGCCACAAAAATGGCTCGGAAGAGACGGCGCAAACAAGCTGCTGTGCTCAGGCTCTGGTCCATGCTGTTTGGGGCCAAGCGGGACAAGTCAATCTCGTAGAACTCCTTGGGACTCACGACACTGCCCCCAATGAGGATGAGCACCCGTGGTACTAGTGTCCGGGCAAAGAGACCCTCTAGGTGGCTGAGGACACTCTCCAGTTCTGCCAGGGTTTGTTGGCATGTCCTGTTGCTTGCCTCAGCAGAGGCCCGAGGTTTCTTCTTCACCATGTCCTCTGCCTATGAGGACAAAGAACGGTGAGAGTGAAGGCAAGGTAGGAGAAAGCTGATGACCTTTGAAGAACCCTGTTGGTTGGGATGTAGATTTATGGGGCTGGATTTCCAGTTCAGTGAACTGCCACAGCCAAGACACTGGGTTTTATCAAAGGGCAATATATTAAAAAGGAAAACACATTTTTTTTTGTACAAAACCATAATTCTCTCACACTTAGAACAGCAAAGACAATGCTCTGAAGTAGGAGAGAATCCAGAAGTATGCAACTGAAATAGTCAAGGATATCTAGTGGCATAGCAGGTGGGAAATTTTTGCTACATAGTAAGAGTGATAACAGGAATGATGATTATTTGGTCTAATAAAGGTGATTCTGGAGTTTGTTTTCCAATTAAACATGGCGAATGGAACACATGTTTATTTGTGCACCCATCTGAAATACTACTAAATGAGAGGAAAAGGAAGGGAGGGAGGAAAGAAAAGAGGAAGGGAGAGAGAGAGAAGGAGGGAGGAAGGAGAATAGACAACAGTGGCCGAAGGCAACAACAAATTTTTGAAGGCCAGAAAGCAGATGGAACAGTTCAAGAGAGCTGGAAACCTAGTGCTGACAGAGGGGACTCCCATAAGCAGCAAACTGATTCACACAGCAGATCCCCAGAAAGGCTCAGGAACTGCAGATTTAGGCACTGCAAAAGGCAAGAGTGAACACGTGAGGTCTGAGAGAAAACGTGAGGACCCTTAGATCACCTGCCAACTTCCTCCATCCAGAGAGACTTTCCAATATTGATGTTTTTGGAGTTCTCCAAAGGGACCACTAGGTTCCCACCCAATACCCTTCCAGTAAAGTCTATCAGTTCACAAGGTCCAGCCATGCCATGCCCACTCAGAACTTTCAATGACTTATTCTTAAGTATTCACCAGACACAGACTAAAAGCCTCTAACATGAAAGTCAGAGACCGAAACAAATAGGTCTTTGGAATAGGAAAAAGAATCTGGAAGAAACTGAGACACTGCAAGGAACAGAGGAAAACTTTTAAAAAAAGGGTCAGTTCATGAAGTCCAAACGTAACACACATAGGAGTTTCAGAAAAAAGAAAACGAGAAAAAGTGGGGTGGGTTAGACTATTAAAGGTTAGACTGTGGAGAAAGTGACTGAAGCCATGGGATGAAACACATTCCTTACAGTTGTTTAGGCTGACAGGCCCTGAAGATGCCTTAGACCCTCTTTTTACCTGCCTACGAACTAACAGCCACAGTCTTCCCACCAACTTTCAACCAAAGTGTGTGCCTACCTGGGGAGATTTTCGGTAGAAGTGCTTAAGATGTTCATAGGGCAGAGGGAGCTGCTGGCGTTGGTACATGATATGCTTTAGAAGTTCACAAGTAAACCGACAGCAGCCTTCCTGGCTCACAGGGCCGGGAAATACCACCGGCACCAAGCAGTCTCGGCGGCAAAAAGGCTCCGGAGAGATGGGAGGTTCTTGGGCAGAGGTAGTCTCAAGTAGTCCTATCTGGGGGGCGTGGGTTTCCTCTGACTCCTCACACCACTGCAAACCTGGTAGGCGCACAAAGGGACAAGACAGAAAAATGAAAACCTCAAAGGCCAAAAGCCAGTCTTTTCATTCCCTTAGGGCCACATCAGCCAGCACTGCAGAAGGGACAGCCCGACACACGCACATTGGCTCCGCAAGCTCCCGCGTGGGCGGAGGCGGGGGAAATGCTGATCTGTCTCCTACAGTGACTTAAGCGACGGCGGGACGGTGAGAAGGTAGGGTGGGGGGTTTCGGCTGGGTGGAGGCTCTGATCTGAGTTGAAAGAAAGTGTAGTCAGGCGGGGACCAGAAGGATGCCGAGAGGAAAACAAAGTGGGGGTGAACCAATGGGATCCAGGGCTGTGGGGGCGATGGTCACTAGGGCCGAGCCAGAGCTGGGAGGGACAGAGCCGGGCAATGCGGACAGAGAAAGGGTCAGGATGAAATGACGGGAGGGAACGGCGGCAGGAAAGAAACAGGCTCCCAAAGCTCCCCAAGCCCCAGACCCCACGCCTTACCAGGAGCTGCGGCCGGGGACAGGACTTCCTGCTCCGGCGCCGCCATGACGACCTCCTCGCTCTTCTAGGTGCGGTTTGAATAGGCGCCCCGCGCGGCCTCATGGGAAGCCTGCGTCATCCATTCCGGCTCGGTTGGGCCAGAGTCCGGAGCGGAGCAGCGCAGCCGCAGTGTGGTGGACAGGCTGGCGTGGGATGTGAGCTCTGGGCTCTCTCCCTAACACCCTCGCACCGATATACCGAACCCACAGGGAACCCACGCGCTTTCCGCCACTGAACGCTGCCTTCCAAAGGACACTCGCCTTCACGCATCCGTTCTCGTCAGCGTTCACTATTCATGATGCACCTACTTCGTGCCAGGCCCTGTCCTAGGTGCTGGAGACTCTGCAGCGAACAAGCCAGAAGCGGATGCTGTCCTCAAGGGGTTTACTTCCTATAGATACAATACAATGTGGTGGATTACACAGTGGGGTGTACACGGGCTGTGGACATGAAAAACAGGGGCGCCTAACCTAAATGGGGTGGGAGCAAGGGGCGGTCCAGAGGAAATGTGCCCACGAAACTGTGACCTGTAAGGTGAATAAAGATAAAGAGGAGGGCCTAATGGCAATGGAGACGTTGAGCGATAAGAGCATCCTCTATTCAAGGAATGAAAAGAACTTGGGTTATACACAATTAAGGCTGCGATGGACAAATAGGAGCCAAGGTCATGGCAAGGTTTTATAAGCCATGTTAGAGTCTGAACTTGATTCTGTGGGGTTGGAGAAAGTTTGAAAATTTTAAGTAGGGGAGTAGCGTGATTAAATTTACATTTTATAAATTTAATCTCTACACTAGTTGCAGTGTAGAGATTAGATTACAGGGTAGGATAAAAGAGGAGGCAGGAATACCAGTTAGAGCTAGCAACTACAATTACCCAAGTGCATGGTGACAGAGGCCTGAACTAGAGTAGTCACAGTGGGGTGGAGAGAACAGTGGGGTGGTGAACCCTAGAGATATTTAGGAGATCCAATGAGCATTACATGGTGATTGATCCCACAAAGAAAAAGAAAGATAGAGAGAGAGGCTGCCAAGAAGACAAGCAGGTTTTTCACTTCAGCAACTCGACAGCCAGGTATGCCATTCAATGAAGGAGGGAACACTAGAGGAGGACCAGGTTTATTGGGGTGTGGGTAAGGGGAAAAGATAAGTTCAGTGTTTTTTTGTTTTTGTTTTTGTTTTTTTAAAGATTTTATTGGGGAATTGGGGAAGGGGAACAGCGTTGGGAAACCGGGGAAGGGGAACAGATAAGTTGCTGTCCTTTTGTTCTTCAGTCTAGTTGTGGAGGACATTGCTTCACTGGCCCATGTTGGTATCATCACTGTATTCTTCCCGGGTGAGGCAGATCGGTCACCGGCCTCTGGACAGCTGCTTACAGCGGCTCTTGGCAGCTCACACTGGCTGCCAGCCGCTCATGCTGGCTGCCGGCCTCTCACTGTAGCCTATGGCAGCCCACTGCAGCAGGGGCTGCAGCTATGCCATTCTGGGGACTCACAGCAGCCCAGCTCCAGGTGGAGCTGTTGTTCAGCATCTTAGCTTTAGAGGGCAGTGTCACTGGCCCTCATATACAGGATCCGAACCAGGACCACTGGTGTCCCAAGCCAGCTCCCAACCAACACGCCATTCAGCTGGCCCGATAAGTTCAGTTTCTGATAGGTTGAGTTTGCCATTCCATTGGACAGTGAAGAGATATTTAGGTACACCATTAGGAACAGAGATATGTATTTGAGAGTCATCAGCATGGGAGTGGATAAGATCACCCAGGGAGGTTATGTAGAATAAGGATGAGCTAAAATCCCAAAGATACTAATGTTTAAGAGATGAGCAGAGAGAGAAAAGAACTTGTAGAAGAGACTGAGGAGTAGCCAGAGAAGTATCAAGAAAAGTAAACAAATATCAGGTCATGAAGGCCAAGAAAATCATGTGTTTCAGGAAGTAGGGACCAGAGATCAATACATACTATATAAAACTACAATGATTAAAATACTATGGCTTTGCGCTATTTACAATAGCCAAGACTTGGAAACAATTGAAATGCCCATCGGTAGATGACTGGATTAAGAAACTGTGAAAAAAAATAAAGTAAAAAAAGGGCCGGCCGAGTGGCTCAGTTAGTTAAGAGCTCACTCAAGAGTGTGAGCTGAGGTCTGAGCAACAGCTATTCGAGGCCAGCCCGAGCTGAGTTGCCATTGAGCTGCCAACAGGTGGCAGGATGGCTCAGCTAAAAAAAAAAAAAAAAAGGGCTGGCTGAGTGGCGCGGTGGTTGGGCGCTGGCTTGGGTTCGGGTCCCACATGTGAGGGCCAGTAACACTGCCCTCAAAAAAAACAAAACAAGAAAAAACCTGTGGTACATTTACACAATGGAATATTACACAGCTATAAAGAAGAAAGAAATCGTGCAATTTGCAACGATATGGATGGACCTAGAGAACATTATGTTAAGTGAAATAAGTCAGTCAGAGAAAGACAAATACCATATGATCTCACTTATATGTGGAATCTAAAGAACTGAATACATGAGCAATGGAAACAGAAATAGTCTTAGAGACACAAAGAAAAAACTGATGAGGGCTAGATGGGATGAGGATGGGCATGAGGGAGAAGAGGAAGGGACAAGGCAATATAAACTGATAACTACAATACTACTGCAGAGACAGAAGAGACAGTTTAGGGAATATAATCAATAAGGTTTTAAATATTTTTTTTTTTTAGGGGAACAGAAGGATGCATGTCCTTTTAGGGAGACCACTTCATGGATGGTGTAGTGGCCTTACCACTGCACTGTACATTTGAAGCTGCCGCTGAACAATATTATATGTTAACTATAATTTAACACATATATAGTCGTGGGATGTGGAACATAGTGTGGGGACGGAGTCAATGGAATTGTAATAGATATGTATGATATTGGGTGTGGGGGGGTAGGGGCGGGGGGATGGGGGAGTCACTTTGTAAGGGGTGAAAAAAATAACTATTGCATTGTTTTATTTTTTTTCACAGTTTCTTAATCCAGTCATCTACCGATGGGCATTTCAATTGCATTATTATTATAAAAATAATAATAAAAAAATTACTATGGCTTTGGCTCAGGAATAAACAAACAAATAATAAAATAGAAGTGAGTCCAGAAACAGGTCCATGTATATGTATATTTTAGTATATGATGAGGGTGACTTTTCAAAGCAAATAACTGGAGACAATTCCCTACCCATTTAGAAGAAAAAAAAATCAAACTAGTTCCTACCACACATCCTACATGAAGATAAATTCCAAATAAATTAAAGATCTTATGTAAAGGTACTATACACAAAGAATAAATAACTAATTACATACCAGAAAAAATGTTTGTGTATATATCTCCCTATCCCCCAGCCAACCACCTCATAAGCACCTCATAAGCAACTTCTCCAGGAAACTAAACACATACGAGTATACTACCTTCCCTCTCCTAATCTCCTGGACAGACATCCTTGTTCAGTCTACTCCTCTGCCAGCCTTCACGGCTATCTGTGGTAAACCAGGTTGTTTAAGAATGGGGTATCAAAATGAGTTTTCCCCTTCCATCTCTCAAAAGTTCTCTACTTTGGAGACAAAGGGATTGGGATGGATGAAATAAAACTGTGTGTTAAGTGGTTGAAAGATCCACAAAGATGACAGGACAAGTGTTATCAGGTGAGTGCAGCAGGCCCTGGTTATCAAGAGAGCCCAGAGCTGGTGGTGGTCAGAATGTTGGGGGAATGCTCTTAGCTCTCCTTTCCAATTCCCATCCTTCTTGAGATCTCTCACTGAGTTCTTCCGTCTCAGCCTCTAAGTAGCAGTTTCCCTGGCAGGGCTGTACCCCTGGCTACGGCTCGTCTCTGCAGCATAACCTTCTTTTAGCTGAACAGGGTTGAGAAGAGAGAAGTCATATGTACTTTTAATTGCTGAAGACCACATAGTTGGCAGGGTCTGCTAGGCCCTTTTGCAAATTTTGGTCCTTTTGTTCCCACTGCTCTGAGAAGTTATGCCATGTGGACAGCAACTCCATGATCAGTAACTTGCCCCGCCTCTTTGTGGTATTGGGAGGAAGCCATGGACTCCACCAGGTCTGAACCCCTGAAAGGATCACCAGAGGTAAGCCACTGTTGCTCCCTGAAAGGATCACCAGAAGTAAGCCGCTGTTGCTGCTTCTTGTTTTCCAAGGAAATCTGAGGTGTGGAGGAAAGGGCTGCTTTATTTCTTGGCAGTGTGAGCATCTCGATGTTTATGACGAGAGGGGAAGTGAACAACGATGAGGGTGAGTCATGAGATAGCCACGGGCTGGGAATTGAACCCTAGCGTCCTGACTCCCAACCCAGCAACACTAACTTGCTTCTCCACTCTGCCTTTCTAGTGTCTTGTACACTGGTTTATGTCGCTAAATGTGTTTACTCTTTGCTGACTACAAGAGCCCTAAAGAGCAAGAGAGATGGCTTGGCAATAAAGTCAAAAGTCAGCGATCCTCTGGGGCCCTTGGCCAAGTTTCTATTCCGGGGCACTTCCCCGCCCTCGCAGTGGTTGAGGTAACCCGAGCCGCAGCCCCGCCCCAAGTAGAGGCCATGCCCCTCCTACAGTCCTGGCTGTTTTAAAACCAAACTCGGTTCTTCTTGATTGGTTCTACTTCAAAACAAAAAGGAGTAGTAATACTCGTTGTGGATATCCTTGTAGCCCTCAGGCAGCAAGGCTGGTTTATGGGTTCGGGCCTCAGGTCGGGGCCACTGTGGTGTCTCGGACTGCTAAAACCGGCCCCCGGAGGGTGCCAGCCTGGTAATAAGCAATGACTACTATGTAAAGGTGGCATAATCATCGTAACAATAACAGCCATAATTAGGCTAACCACCACCCGCCTCCGCCCTGGCATTCGCCCTGACTCACTCCTACGGCATGCGGACCGTCGGGGAAGAAACTGAGGCAGGGACGGAGCCAGTAGGCTGCAGGGACTAGTCGCCCTGAATTCTACAACTCTCCAGGTCCAAACATTGTCTGAGATCGCGCTAAGGGGCTAAAATGCAAGAGCGCCCACAAAGCTTGAATCGGATGTAGGCCCTCTGGGTGACTGTCCCATCCCCAGGCTGTAGGGCTCTAACCCACTCCCCGCCACCACCCCCCCTCCCAAAAAAAAACAACCCTCTAGGAAAAGACCTGCTCAGAGCACGGAGACTACAGCACCCTCAGGCCTTTGCGCTCAAAGGCGCGCTCCTTGTCTACGCCCTGAAGTCACCTGCCGCCCTGTGCGCCGTGATGCCTCCTGGGAGTTGTAGGGCGGCGGCGAACTCTTTTGAAGGAGATCCCAGGCTTGAGGACTCTATATCCCGTGGTGCCCCGCGGCTGTTTCTGACGCGCCCGGGGCCAGAGACGGGTGGGGGCGTGGCCTGCGCAGGGCCCCACCCCGCTCTCCTCTGGCTGGCCGGACGCGTCGGTGGCAATAGGGGCGGTGGCGGCGGCGGTGGCGGCGGCGGCGGGGGGGAGGGGCCGGGTGGGGGGCTGGCGGCAGCGGCGGATGGACTCGCGGGTATCGGAGCTGTTCGGCGGCTGCTGTCGGCCCGGAGGAGGCCCGGCCATGGGCGGAACCCTCAAGGCTAGGGGGGCCGGCGGCAGTAGCAGCTGCGGGGGCCCGAAGGGGAAGAAGAAGAACGGAAGGAACAGAGGGGGCAAAGCTAACAACCCCCCGTACCTGCCCCCCGAGGTGAGCTCCTGCAAAGTGGCGGGGTAAGAAGAAACCACTCTTTCCGGCCCTGGGACTCCAGGAAGGCGGGACAGAGAGAATTGAGACCCCTTTCCGGTGTCAGGACCCTGGGGAAGAGGAGAACCCCTCCTTCCGGTCCCTGGACCTCAGGAAGGAGGGCTAGAGAGACTGGCCCGCTCTCCGGGGTCAGGACCCCAGGAAGAAAGAGTGAGGGGAGGACTCGCCCCCATTCTGATCTGGATAACCCCAGGAGGAGAAGTGGGGAAAGGGGACCCCGCCCTCATCCCCTTGCGAAGAGCAGAGTGGAATGCCCAGGCTCCATCCCGGTGCTGCAGCAGAGGGGAGACGGTGTCCTGGGATGAGGAGGCAGAGTTTTCTAAACTTGTTCCACAGGGAGGAGGGGAATATCTGGGGAAAGAGCAATATGTTCTGTCTCTGTCCCTAAGTGTACACACACACGCACACACACGCACGCACGCAATTAGAGAACAGCCAGGCTTAGTCCTCCTGCCCTTTGCCAGTTCTGTGAGGAAGTGGGGACAGCCTCTACCTACCTACTCCATCTACTCCCTAAGGTACAGAATAAATGCTAGTTTGCCCCTCTTAGGAAAGGAGGACCCAGAGGAAGAGCCTAAACCAGTGCTTATCAAACTTTAACTTGTATCAGAATCACCTGGATTGCTGTCCCATCCCTAGAATTCCTGATTCAGTAGGGCAGGGGTGGGCCCGATAATCTGCATTTCTTACAAGTTCCTGGGCGATGCTAATGCTGCTGGTCCTGGGACCACTCTGAGAATCATTGGCCCTAGACCATCATCCTTGTACCACTTCTCTGAAGCCACCCATTCTAATTCTTCATCTTCAGCAAAATGATAAAAAGGAAGGTCGTCAAATGAAAAAGATCTCCCTTATGCTTCATGATGTAGAGATTATGGGCGAAGGGCCGGCCGAGTGGTGTGGTGGTTAAGCGCTGGCTTGGGACGCCAGCGGCCCCAGTTCGGGTCACACATATGAGAGCCAGTGACACTGCCCTCAAAAAAAAAAAGAAAGAAGATAATGGGTGAAGACCTGTTAGAGCCTGGAGTCAAAGGGCCTTGAAGGGATGGAACCATGACAGGAAGGGAAAAAGGAGAATGGCCAGGAAGAAGTGCAGAAATGCAGGAAAAGCAGAACAAGCAAATCCCTTTGCACCCTAGAGGGGAAGCCTCAGGCAACAGGACACTTCCATGTTGGGTCACCTGATACAGGGAAGAGGTAGAGGAGACTGTGGGGTGGATTCAGGATTTCACCTCAGCTAAGGCATAAGAGTTAGGGCTTAAAAGGTAAAAGCCACAGTGAGTCCGGTTGCTGGAGTCTGTCCCCTTAGTTTTATTTTCTGAGCTGCTTCTCTTCATCTCAGCCCCAACTTTGGAGCCCTGCCCCTCTCTCACCCGGGCTTCTCTCTCATGGGGCTTGTGGTGACCAGTGCTGAGTTCACCCTTTGGCCCTGGTCCAGAACTTCTTGCAGCTTTTTACTCTTGATGGCATCAGCTGAAAGGGGTGGGCAGGAAGGAAATGGTGTCTCCCAGACCCGTGGCAAAGAATAGCCTCAGCAGCCCAGACACAGAGGAGTCAGATTTCTGGGGACAGTTCTTCTCCCTGAGAAGAAGAAAGGGGTGGTCTTAAATCTAGGGAGAATGTGCTGCCAGTGATCAAAGAAAGGAGGGACTCGGGGTTCTGTTCTGGCTTAGATGGGTGACTCACTGTGTTCTTAGAGGCCTTTCCTGGAGAGAGGTCACACTGGGGATGAGTAGAGGGTTTGTCTGCCACTGACCTTTGACAGGCACCTGCCTAAGCAGGTGTCACTGAGGCTTCCTGCTCTCTCAAGTTAGCTGCTGCCTGGGCTCCAGTGGGAATCAGGAAAGTAGGGGTTGGTCCAGATGGGTGTGTGGTAACTGCTCCCTGTTTCTTTTCAGGCTGAAGATGGAAACATCGAATATAAAGTAAGTCTTAGGCTGGGAGGGGCAGGTTGTCCTTGCTGGTGTGGGATGATGATTTCTCTGAGACCCTTCCAACTTCATGATCTATAGTAATTTAGGAATGTGGTTCAGGGTAAGAGCTCTGTACCTCATTCTGGTGGGGGAGGGACTCACTGTTAGAGGGGGTCAGGGATGAGGGGGCGTTTAAGTGGGAAGGAAAGGGCCTGGTCCTTGCCGTAGGACAGGTGGTGAGCATGTGAGTTTATGAGGAGCATCTCTGATTTCACCTTTTCATGATACCTCACCTGCCCTAAGCTGAAGCTGGTGAATCCATCCCAGTATCGCTTTGAGCACCTGGTGACACAGATGAAGTGGCGGCTCCAGGAAGGCCGTGGGGAGGCCGTCTACCAGATTGGGGTGGAGGACAATGGGCTGCTGGTGGGGCTGGCTGAGGAGGAGATGCGGGCCTCCCTCAAGACCCTGCACCGGATGGCGGAGAAGTATGCTTCCCCTTCCTCCTCTGTTCTCTTTTCCCTAATTCTGGGAGGACCCATGTGTACCCAGTCACTTAGGGCCTGAGGGGCCAAGGAGGGACTTCCCTTCTGCTGCCTTCTCTTGACAAAGGGTTGAAGTGGGGAAGGGCTAGTGTTCTGGGCTCCTCCACATTGGACTGAGGCTTTTTTGCTCCTTGATTTAGGGTTTGTTTAAAGGGAGCTGTGAATGTGGGATAGATTGGAGGGTGGTAGGAGGAGAGGTAAGGTGATGGGAGCTCTGTGGGAGGTGTGGAAAGGCCATTGGTCCAGAGCCTGGATGGAAGGAGTAGGGGAGTACAGGTGAGATGTGGCAGCTGTGGCCTTGCTGTGATAGGGTCGGGGCTGACATCACTGTTCTCCGGGAGCGAGAAGTGGATTATGATAGTGACATGCCCCGGAAGATCACTGAGGTGCTGGTACGAAAGGTCCCTGACAACCAACAGGTGAGCACACAGCCTTCCCTGCCCATGCTCCCCGGGAGGGCTCAGTGGTAGCGGGCTCTCTCCTGGCCCTGGATCCTGGGGGTGCCCAGGGGGCATCACTGCCTTTGGCCCAACTTTCAGTGGAGAGAGGTAAGGGATGGGAGCCCCTACCTCTGATAATTCATCCACAGTTCCTGGACCTTCGTGTGGCCGTCCTGGGGAATGTGGACTCAGGGAAGTCAACTCTGCTTGGAGTCCTGACCCAGGGAGAGCTGGACAATGGGCGGGGCCGGGCTCGGCTCAACCTTTTCCGCCACCTGCACGAGATTCAGTCTGGCCGAACCTCCAGCATCAGCTTCGAGATCCTGGGCTTTAACAGCAAGGGAGAGGTGCATGCAATCAGTGGGACCCAGTGGGGCCAGGCTGAGGGTGGGATGGTGATGGTGAGGGACCGTCCGAGGGCAGAGTGGAGACCTTTTGGAGTGAAGTAAAGGCCCTGAGGGCAGTGAACAAGCTCTGTCCTTCTTAGAAGACAAATGGGGAATCAACTGGATTAAATCAGAAATGGGGTTCAGGGTTAAGAGGCAGGGTCACCCAGGGGTTGGTTTAGGTCCCGTAACTCTTAGAGGGTTGGGGAGGCTGGCAGGGGGCACTGAGAACCCTGGGCTCTGGGCCAGGTGGTGAATTACAGTGACTCACGGACAGCAGAAGAGATCTGTGAGAGCAGCTCCAAGATGATCACCTTCATTGACCTGGCTGGCCACCACAAGTACCTGCACACCACCATCTTTGGCCTCACCTCTTACTGCCCCGACTGTGCCCTGCTCCTCGTCAGTGCTAACACTGGGATTGGTACGAGGCCTTGGGGCAGGGACGGGGCTGGAGAGGGGTTCAGACTCTCTTCTTCCCTGGGCCTCCTCAGATCTGGGAGCCAGATGAACGCGCCTTTTCTTCCCCCTCCTCACTCTCACATTCTCGCTCTTCTCTCCTGCTATCTGCCTGCCTGCTCTGAGGCAGCTGGCACCACAAGGGAGCATCTGGGGCTGGCCCTGGCCCTGAAAGTGCCGTTCTTCGTCGTGGTCAGCAAGGTGGACCTGTGTGCCAAGACCACAGTAGAGAGGACGGTACGCCAGCTAGAGCGCGTTCTCAAGCAGCCTGGCTGCCACAAGGTCCCCATGCTGGTCACCTCTGAGGATGATGCTGTCACTGCTGCCCAGCAGTTTGCCCAGTCACCCAAGTAAGCCATGCTCACGCCAGAGCCCTGGTCCACAGGGAAGGCTGCCACAGGGCCCTACAGCATGGGGTCCCACCCCAGGACCAAGCCAGCTCTGGCCCAGTTCTGTGGCTTGGCAGGGTGGGATTGTGGGAGGGAGTCTTTGCTGAAGGGCAACACATCCCCCAAGCCAGCTGGGAGCCTTGCTGATGCCTGGGACCCTGGACACGAAGTGCTCTGCCAGGCATTCACCATCTCCCTTGGGCCCTGGCTTTTGTGTACCTCATTCCTTGTTTGGCTCACCAAGAGAGGGCCCCGAGCGCCTGCGAAGGTTAGCAGGTAGTAGAGGGGGCCCCTAGCCATCCTGAGAGCTCACCCTTCCATGTCTGCTTCCTGTTAGAACTTTCTTCATCTGTCCATTTCATGCCTCTCCTCTCTGCAGTGTCACCCCCATCTTCACACTGTCCAGCGTGTCTGGAGAGAGCCTGGACCTGCTCAAAGTCTTTCTGAATATCCTGCCCCCGCTCACCAACAGCAAAGAACAGGAGGAACTCATGCAGCAGCTGACGGAGTTCCAGGTAATTGTCCACTGGACCAGGCAGCGAGCTGGGGAGCTGAGAAGGACTCGTTTTGACCGATCCCCAAGCCTGTTTAGAGATTTTGGACCTGCTGGCCCTGCTTAGCAGGCCATTGATAGAATTTTCTTTGGCTTCAGGTGGATGAAATCTACACAGTACCCGAGGTGGGGACCGTTGTTGGAGGGACACTTTCCAGGTGACTTGCCTTGCTTGCCACCCAGCCTGCTCAGCCCTCACACATCCATGCACTGGATGGCGTCGTGGCCCACAGGAGACCCTGGAGTTGAACAAGCCCAGCTAAAAGCTGGGCTTGTTTGCGGATTAGGCTTTCAGCATCAGAGGAGCTGGAGAAAGCTAGTCCATTGGCTTATGAGGGAAGAAGCCATATTGCTACCCCGAGGGAGACGTGTGGGTCCTGGGCCCCAGGAAGAAAACTAGAGTATATTCAGCTAGCTTCATCTCCAAGTAGGGAAATGAGAGGTCCCTTAAGACTCTTTCCAAGCAGAGGATGAAACCTAAGGGGATAGCTTGCTCTTTCAGGGATCAGGTGTTCACTATCAAACCGGCAGGTACCTCTCTGCCAGCTAGCACTACCTCTCCTGGTATTAGCCTTCAGGATTTGAACTCCGAACTGGGGCAGGGCAGTCATCTCCCCTACCTCCAAGTCAGAATTTAGGGTCTCTTTCTCCCTCCTGAGGGACTCAGCTTTAGAAGGGAAGGAAGGCTCTGGGTGACCCAAGCAGAGAAGCCGGTAAAGGAGCCTAGGCTGACACTGTGCCATCCGCCCTCTGGGCTGCAGTGGAATTTGCCGTGAGGGCGACCAGCTGGTGGTGGGCCCCACGGATGATGGCTGCTTCCTGGAGCTGAGAGTATGCAGCATCCAGCGCAACCGCTCCGCCTGCCGTGTGCTGCGAGCTGGTCAGGCTGCTACACTGGCCCTCGGGGACTTTGACCGTGCGCTCCTTCGCAAGGTGAGGTGGGAAAGTGGGTTGGAGAGAAAACACAAAGAGAAGGGTCTCGGAGACTGGCTACTTGAATGAGGAGCACCTGTCTAAGGGGAACTCCAAGAAAACATGGTCTCTCTCCTACGAAGCCAGTTCCACAGACTGCCTGTCCGTGTGGGAAACAGCTTCAAATACTCATAAAGCACAGCTCACTAAATAGGAATCACTGTGGTGCAACACGAGTGTCCAAGACCCTAGCAATACAAAGCATTAGAAGGGCTAGAGGACATGGGAGGTGGGTAAGGACGGGTTCCTCTAAGAAGAGAGCTTTGAATGTTGTCTTCTGAGGTCTTGTGTTTGAAGCCACAGAGGAAGAGGAAACTTAGGAGCTGTATGAGGGTGGCTGGGGAGGGAGAGACTAATGTGAGGTCTGCCTTTCCTGGGCCTGGGGTTGTGCCTCCCCAGGGCATGGTGATGGTGAGCCCCGAGATGAATCCCACCATCTGCTCGGTGTTCGAGGCCGAGATCGTCCTACTGTTCCATGCCACCACATTCCGGCGAGGCTTCCAGGTGACAGTACATGTGGGCAATGTCCGCCAGACGGCAGTGGTGGAGAAGATCCATGCCAAGGTGAGAGGACCCCAGCTATGCCTCTGTGTCTCCAGGGAAAAAGTCAGGATTCTCCTGCCTCCAGAACGCCCTGATCCCACAAAAGGGACAAAGCCCCACTTTGGGTGGGTAGGAGAAACCTGATAGGCCCCTGAGGGTGGCAAGCCCAGGCTGGTAGAGAATGGGACAGGAGACATTGTCCAGGGCCAATGACCACATATCTGCTGCAGGACAAGCTGCGAACAGGGGAGAAGGCAGTGGTACGTTTCCGCTTCCTGAAACACCCCGAGTACCTGAAGGTGGGCGCCAAGCTGCTGTTCCGGGAGGGTGTCACCAAGGGCATCGGCCACGTCACCGATGTGCAAGCCATTGCAGCAGGAGAGGCCCAGGCCAACGTGGGCTTCTGAACCGGGCAGGCACAGTGCAATTGCTCGCCCTACAATATATAAGGTGACTCTGGCCATGCTGCCCCCGTTGGCAGCTCTGTGTGTTAATAGGCTAGGGAGAAAGTGGTGCTCTCTGCCACTTGCTCCCCGCCTCCACTCTGGCAAGGTGCCAAGCTTGGTATGGCCAGGGAAGGGCTGCCCTGAGGGAGATGACAGGAGAATTCAGGGTAGTGCCCAGCAGCTGTGTCCACCTGGTCTGCTCCTCAATCCTGGCAACCCCACGGTCTGTCTGCTGGAGAGAGCTGACTGCCGCCACCTTGGCCCCACTGTCAGGACGGGGCACGATTCACCGGTGTGGTCCCTGCACTTCAGGAATTGTCACAACAACTGGGGGTGGTCCTCAAAGGCACTCCTTTTTCTATACCTCTTCTCAAGACCATGTAAGTCGGCCATCTCTACCTGACTGTGGACAAAAGACACCTGCGCCTGGTGGCCCAGGGTCTGAAGAAATGGCAGAGGGACAGTGAATGGCAGTGCTCGCATCCCGTGCTGAGACATGAGGCCTATTCCTGAGCTTTATTTCTCTTCCTTTCACTCAAGGGCCATGTCCCCAGTTTCTCCTCTCACAGGCCCCACAGGTGCTATTTGTTGTGCTGGCCCAGGCGTGGGGCCGCCGAGCTGAGGCTTGGCTTACCGAAGGTCAGCTGCATGTCAATCAGTTTTGTCCCCTCCTCTGCAGTGATCTGTTGGTTTTCATGCTGATCAAACAGTATGTTTTACTTTCCCAGATTGACCCAGCTCCCATTACTGCCACCCCCACCCCTCTTCCTGCCCCTGCATCAGTCCTCTCTCGTTTTAGTGATTTGCAGTGACATCTTTCCCTCTGTTGCTGGGAACCTGGAGGAAAGGGAAAGATGTCGCCATAGTTCCTACCCTTTAGGGTACGGACTCCGTCCTTTCCCTTCGTTAGTGTCCTGGGTTCCCATGGACTCAGGGATTTGTTGGTTGAGGTTTCTCTGCATATATATATATATATATATATATATATATATATATATATATTATACATATATATTTAAATACATATATATATTGTACAGAATAAAAATGTTTTATTGAACCACTGTGCTTATGCTTAAGACCCAGGCTCAGCTTCCAGAGCTAGATTCTCCTCTAGGATTAGAGATGCAAAACCCTAATACTGCTGAACCCTGAATGGGGAAAGAACCCATCAGGTATCTCATTCACGTTCTTCCTTTCCTCTCCCCCATGTGATCAGTGTTCCAGTATTGTGACTAAGTATTCTGGCCTGTATTGCAGTTTTTCGAGTGAGCAGAATAGAAAGTGAAACTATCGCTTTTTCAGTTGAGATAGGTAACCTCCCCATATGAGGGCTTGGCCATCTGCTAGTGGTCACAGTTCCTGTGCCCTGCAGAGATCTGGTAAAACATGGTAATCTGGTCCTTAGCTTTTTCTAGCAGTGTGAAATAGCCTGAAGTGAGGTTTATACAGCCTAAACTGGCTTCTTGGAGCTGTGAGGGCCACATGGCTAAACCTTAGTCCTTTCTCCCTGTTTCTGTGTTCAGAGTACCTGATTCTCACATTTTATGGGTATAGAAATAAGGCCCAATGTTAAAGTCAACTACAAAAAGCAGGGACTGCATTTTGAGGACTGATCTTTGCAAAAGAAATGTAATGATAAATGTGGCCTGAGGTCCCAAGGGGCATTCTACCTCCAGGGTATTAAAGTGATAGCTTTCCTGCCATTCACACTCAGCTGTTTTTTAAAATTATCACTGGTTTAACTTGCTGCTAAGAAGCCTGGAGCTGAAGACCTTCCTCCTGTGTTGGGAACTAAGAGCTGTTTACTTCTATACAGTTGTTGAGCTATGAGGAAAGGTTATATTCAGCCAAAAAGGTATGTTTTGTTTTTGTTTTGGGGAGACAACAAAGTTATGCTCAGAAACTGATTTGTCTTTGCCAGTAATTTATCTAGCTCAAGTTTACTGTTGAGAATTATAATAATTTCCAAGCCAATAGCATACAGGATAATAACTTTTTTTTTTTTTTTTTTTTTTGAGGGCAGTGTCACTGGCCCTCATATGTGGGACCGAACTGGGGCCGCTGGCTTCCCAAGCCAGCGCTTAACCACCGCGCCACTCAGCCAGCCCGATAATAACTCTTAATAAGCCAAATAAAGAAATAACATACTCCAACAAATGACAGATTAATCACACTACTGTTCTAGGCAAGTGGAGGTGAAGGAGTAAAGTCTAAATTTAATATGAAGTGTTCCTTTTTATATACCAGGAGGCACTTGGGAGAGCTGGCAACCAACCAAAAAGCTGATTTTCAGCTGCCAGTGCAAAAGTAAAAGTCCCCTGTTGCTAGAGCACGTTGCTAGGGAACAAGGACACCAGTGTTAGCAGGAGGACTGAGCTGCTCCAGGGATTGTCATTTCTGAGACTCCTGCATTGGTTTAACACACTGCCAACTGGTAGGAGCAAATGTCTCAAGGGTTTTCGGAGAGTTTTAGTAAAGAGTTGCCTCTCCCAAACTGAAACTATCAAATAGTCCTCACAAACTCTGTCTTTATAGTCTAAATGTCCCCATGTCATCCTTTACATGTTCTTATCAGCTGCTTATCAATGACAACAGATACAGAATGATGACATCCTGGCATGACTTAAAGAAACTTTTTTAAAAAATTTGTCATAAGCAAGTGAATTAAAACAACTTAGGTCATACGTGGATTTGAAATCGTATTAAATGTACACACAAGGGCCAGCAGAGTGGCACAGTGATTAAGCGCTGGCTTGGGAAGCCAGCGGCCCCGGTTCGGGTCCCACATATGAGGGCTAGTGACACTGCCCTCAAAAAAAAAAAAAAAAAGTACACACAACAAGGTACTGTAGCTTTCACCTGTTAACAGAAATTCATTTTTTTAATTAAAATTTTTTTAACATTTTCCCTGGATTAAGAAATTTTGGAAAATCATCTCTACTTACTGAGACATCTCCAGGAGCTAGCGAGCCACTTTGTTACATCAGTGGACCATTTAGGAGGATAAAAGTACATCAGACAGCCTCCCCCCACCCCAGCAGCATGTACATTTTTATTGTTCCTGTTCTGGTAATCATCTAAAAATTTTCACCGTTTTGTCTAGTGAATATCAAGCACCTATTATGTGCAAGGCACTGAAGAATTCTTGGCTTCAAGAAAATACAGATCTAGTAAGGAAAAGACCATCTACACAGAGAATACTGCCTTTTATTAAGCATTATCTGTTTAATATGGAAATATTTTTGAAAGAAATTTCCTGCTAGGCCTGATGGTTTTCAAACATCCTCACCCCCAACCCTTCTTCAAACTAAATACAGACACACACACACACTTCCCCCCAATGTATAAATAAAAAGTGGTTGGTTTATACATATGTACGGGAGTGGGGATATATAACCATTCTCCCTACTTCTCCCACTTCCCTCACTACCACCTAACAGTTCATCTTCAGTTTTATTCAAGGTTTCCCATATCAGAAAAGTCAAAAAAGCTGACTTTCCACAGATAAGAACAGAGATTAAGAATACAGTACTATAAACATGGACAAGTGCAAAAAGTAACAATCATTAATTTAAAAACCCTAAGCTAAATAGTCATACTTCAATAGGGAAGAGATGAACACACCAGTGACCCTGAAGACCCAAGGACTTACCCCTTAAATTTGTACTTAATGGTTTAAGGAAATGCTCTCTACAAGCCTGGCCAGCCGTTGGTATCTTCCAGAGCAGTATTTCTCCAACTTTCTGATACACCCTGAGGAATCTTGTTACTATACAGAGTCTGATTCAGTTGGGGTGGGCGTGAGGCTGAGACAACTTCTAACAAGTTCCCTAAGGATGCTGATGCTGCTCCTCAAAAGCACACTCAGAGTCGCGTAGTTCTAGAGATAATCTAGTTCTAATCATGATTTCCCCAATCTAAACAGTTCTGAAGTGGTCTAGTCACAACCTCATTCTACATGAGAGCAAGATGCAAGAGGCAGAAGGGCCATTGGCTAAAACGGTGGCTAGCATAGGGTTTGCTTGTATGAAATTCAGTATTTACTGAGTCACTTCTGTGTACAGAGCCTTGCCCTGAACTAGTTATCACTTTAGGGTTTCAAGTCTTCACCTCACATTCTCAAACCTCACATTTTGGTCAAGGCATTATCTGAACTGCCCGTTACAGAGAAGGGAAAATTTTTTTTAAAACTTTTTACTCAGTTCCTTTTCTGTCCTTTTATACCTTATTCTTAATCTTCAATAATTTGTGAGGCATTATCTGAGTTTTACTCATTACCTCAAAGATGAGAAGTGAAGAAATTGACTTGCTCAAGGTTGTGTATTCCAAGAGGCAGAACCGGATTTGGAACCAGACTTCTTAGCCTCTCAGGCTCCCAGTTTTTACTGTGTGACACTGCCTCCCTAAACTCTTCATTAAAAGACTCAAAGCAGGGCCAGCCAAGTGGCGCAGTAGTTAAGCGCTGGTTTGGGAAGCCAGCGGCCCCGGTTTGGGTCCCACATATGAGGGCCAGTGACACTGCCCTCAAAAAAAAAAAAGACTCAGCGCAAAATAAAATAATAAAAACTCAAAGCAGTTGTATCTCTGGAAGATGAATTTTTACATCTCTTATCAGCAATGGAATTAGAATCCATACCAGGATAGAGATGGGAGCCTTAATTCAGCATCTGATTATTTTTATCAAAGGTTTCATAAAGTTATAAATTTCCTTAAGAAGTGAACATATTTCCATTTCCCAGATTACAGATAAAATATTAAAAACCCTGCAGCAAGCCTGAAGGCAGAACTAAGGTGTTAATGGCTTGAAAAATGACTCCAAAGTCTGCATGCCCTCAGGCCTAGGGCGCTTATTCCTGGAGGCCAAAGGGCTCTTGGGATTTCTTTTGCTTTGAGAACTGGCAGGAACAACCAGGGGGTTTGAGGAGTGGGGCTGCAAAAAGGATTTCTGCAACTCCAATGCAAAATGGTAGTCCATATGTTCTGGCATCTCCCACACAGGTACTAAAGAGCCACACGTCTCACAGGGCACTTGGTCCTCGGGAGCCAGAAGACTCGAGGTAGTCGTTTCCTTCTGAATCACCTTCAGAACAGACTTGGAAGTCACCGGAGCCAGCCCGCTGGGGCTGTTCTGGGCCAAATCCATCTCTGCGGGAGTTGCTTTAGAAGGTTCTAGCTTCAAAACCTCTTCACAGACAGGGGCAGAATCCGGATAGTCTGTTGGAAAATTATTTGGTAACTCTTTAGGGCTAGACATTGGATTTTGTGGAGGGGAGACAACTGAAGGGTTATTTAACTCTTTTCGCTTTAGAAGCAGACTTTTCTGCTTAAAGAAGGGCTCGATTCCTGTAGTACGACTAGTTTGGAAAGGTAATGACGGCTTGAGTGGCGAATTGCTTTTGAGAGCCTGGGTCGTGGCAGGAAGGGATGGAAGTGAAGCTTCTTTGACTTTCTGCTTTTCTGCAGCTTTTTGGAAGAATGATTCCAGAGAAGTGGCTGCTTTCTTAGTGGCCACCGATGGGCCACTTCCCTGGGTCTTAGCTTCTAGACTAGTAATGGGCACCTTTGACGGAGAACTTGGATCATTGCTCAGGAAGACAGTGATGTCTGTGACAGACGAAGGGGCAGAGGAAGAGAATTTGGTCGCACAGAGAAAAAGCATCGTGAGGGGAGGGGACCTGTATAGAAAGTAAAGGAATATGATTAGCACCAGGTCACAGATTCAATTTATAAATGACTGGGATTCTGGTTCTGCCACAAGAGGAAATTATTACTACATTGATTCCCAAACTTTAGATGATCAGATTAATACAGATCAACAGATCTGGGATGTGCTGAGAATCTGCCTTTTGAACAAGTTCCCAGGTGATGCTGATATTGCTGATTTAGGACCTAAGATCCTGCTGCAGAGCTGCTGTAATTCAGGGTTTGGGCAAGAAAGTTATCTCAGGGCAACAAAAAAGCTTTAGAGTATTTAGACTGGAAAGACTCTTGAAAAAAACCCTCTCACCCATTCTGTTTTTAAGAGGGGACCTCCTTACCCTCTGCAGAAATTCCACAATGGCTTTTGGTTACCTATCCTAGACTCAGAAACATTTCAAGAAATTTCCTGTCATAAAGTTCCTCATTATGTCTAATTACCCAAATAAATTTTCACATGCATTGAATTTCAGAAGATGAAACTTGCTTTTATATGTAGATTAGTCCTTCAGTAAGGTAAAGAGTAAATGCTATTTTAAAGTTATTATGACAGTATCTCACTATCCTCCAGTTTCATGCTTGGGGACAGTCTTACAATCAGATAATTTTGATGCTTCCCTATCAATAAGGTTCATGCTCTTGGTGGATAGTATCTGTTATAGTCTGTCAGTTTATAAGGTTTCATGTGAACATAGTATCACAGTTACCATTTGGTTCAGTAAAAATGTTCAATTTTTAAAAATAAACAAATATACCAGGAAGTAAAAGTTAAGTCAGTTATTCTAAGGAAAGAACAAAGACTCCAACTTCAGAGACCCCAGCATTTTGTACATCTATACATACAATAGTAGTGGACAAATATTTAGATAAGCAGTACTCTAGGTGGGTAATTAAACTTTTATTTCTCAGAATCTTCAATATAGATCTATAGATAAACAACTAATTTATTTTTCTCACATACTTATGTTTCCATTTTGAATTTGGTATACTTTTTTCAATGTAATAGGCCATGTTAAATAAATAAAGGAGTCCAACACTGAAAATAATATCTGGACAGTAAATGAACATACGCCAGTCATAAATTTGGATATTTTTCATGTCCAACTGAAGTTTTTTATTTTTTATTTTATTGGGGAACAGCCATGGTCATTGGTTGCACATGGCTTTCATGCTTCAATGGCATAGTTGACTCATTTAGGGAGGGCGCAGCTCACAGTGGCCCATGAGGGGATCGAACTGGCAACCTTGGTATTATCAGCACCATGCTCTAACCAACTGAGCTAACCAGTCACCCCTTTGGCATTAGGTATTACACCAATGGAGCTTGTAACTGAGTTGGGATGTTAGAGATTATGAATGAATATAGGTCACTTTCATTCTCAAGGAAGATGTTTTCAAAACAGAACAATTAAGTAGTTGAGAGAGAAGTTCCCAAATGTACTGTATTCATGAAGCTTGAGTTCTGTACTCCCAAGTATAGGCAACTGGTCATTCACCTGACTATTGCAAATTGATATAGGCAGGGAGAGTAT
The DNA here is from genome assembly GCA_033961575.1 of Aselliscus stoliczkanus. NCBI lineage: Eukaryota > Metazoa > Chordata > Mammalia > Chiroptera > Hipposideridae > Aselliscus > Aselliscus stoliczkanus. The sequence continues at coordinate 62,027,169 of CM066733.1, read as the reverse complement.
TTGTTCACTCTGCCTCTCAAACCTACCCCTGGGAACTGGAATGTACCAAATGTAAGTGAAAAGCCACAGCTGAGCTACCCTTTTTCTGGCGTTTCCACGGTGTTCCCTTTCTGGTGCACAACCATCCCCCGCTGTAATAGGTCCTACTAGCCAGAGTCACAAAGACCCTACCCCAGCCAGAAAGCTGACATACCCACTAAGTTAAGAGCAAGACAGAGTATGAGTCTCTTCTGAGAAGATGGGCTAGAACACAGCTCACCATATGGTTTGGACTCCTGAAGTGTTACAGTTCCTGATGACAGCAAATGCATCACGGCTCATCCTGTGAGCATCGTAGCAGGTGAGGGCACAGCAGCGGCGCAGGCTGCTGAGACGCTTGTCACCTTGTACCCGAATGCTCACAGTCAGCTGGGTGGCCACCCTGTCATTCTGTGGGTGGAAAAGGATTGAGATCAGAACTAAAGTTACTGTGAGCATCCGGATTCTATATACCGAACTGAGTGAGAGGAAATTAACAGAACCAGGGTGAAAGAGTGGTTTGGAAATAGATGAGTCTAATTTAAAATTTGAAAATGTTTGTGCTGTTTCAGGGTGTACGAAGAAACTGGAGAAGACAATTTGGATGATGCAATATTAGCATATATAGGAAATTTTGACGGGTGATGGGAACAGGACAGAATAAGTACAAATGGATCTCCCGAATTTTTTGTGTGCTGTCCATGCAGGAAGATGGTAACAAATACCTCTATATTCTATTTTGTGACTGAAGGAAGGGCTCATATAAGTAACTGTCTGAAAGGAAGATCCAAGCTAGGATGTCAATAGATCCAAGTAGGGGATCTACTCTTTTTTTTTTTTTTTTTTTTGAGGGCAGTGTCACTGGCCCTCATAAGTGGGACCCGAACCGGGACCACTGGCTTCCCAAGCCAGCGCTTAACCGCCGCGCCACTCGGCCAGCCCGGGGATCTATTCTTTAATCTGCCCTGATGCCCTTATGCTTAATAAGAGCAGAAGTTCCCACTTCTTTACATCCCGTCTCTAAAAGCAGTGTAGTGAACCTGCCTCTAGAGAGCAAAGTCATTGATTCACTTTATAAGTCCCAACGGCTTATAGAGAGAGATGAGAATGCAGCGACGCCTAGTGGGCAAAGTCAAATAGGCCCACAACACAAGTGGGATCATAGCCCTCTATATGTCACCTCCCGAAGAACAAACACCACCAATCCAGCTAAAAAGGGCAAACAGGTAGTTTTGGATGATTCCTGACAGTATACGGTTGACCTGTAGGGCTCTCAGATGTTGCAACAGGAGAGGACACACCAAACAATACCATCAGGAAAATGAAAAGAAAACCCACATATTGGGAGAAAAAAAAATGCAAATTATATATATATCAAGGGATTTGTACCAAGGATATATAAAGAACTCTTAAGACTCAATAAAAAGACACATAACACATTTCAGAAATGGGCAAAGGATCTCGACAGATGTTTCTCCCAAGAGGATATGAAAATGCTCAATAAGGACCTGAAAACCATAATGAGATACCACTTCATACTTACTAATATAGCTAAAATTAAAATAAAGACAATAACAAGGATATAGAGAAGTTAGAACTCTCTTACATTGCTGGGAATGTAAAATAGTGCACCGACAGTCTGCTAGTTCCTCAAAGTGCTAAACATGGGCTAGCAGGTGACCCAGCAATTCTACTCCTAAGTATATAGGAGCAAGAGAAAGGAAACCGTAATACATAAAATCTGTATGTGACTGTTCATAGCAACATCATTCATAATAGCCAAAAAGTGGAAACAACTCAAATATCAATTGACTGATAAATGGGTAAACAAAATGTGGTATGTCTCTAGACAATAGACTATTACTCAGTTATAAAAAAAGAATAAAGTACTGATACATGCTACAATGTGGGTGAACCTTGAATATATTATGTTAACTGAAAGATTTCATACCAGTCACAACAGGCCACATACTGTATTGTTCCATTTATATGAAATATACAGAATAGCAAGTCTATAGAGACATATAGAGCAACTTAGTATTTCCTTAGGGCTGGGGGAGTAACTGCTAAAGGGTATGGGATTTCTTTTTTGGGAGATGAAAACATTCTTAAGTTGATTGTAGAATATTTGAACAACTGGAATATAAAAACTACTGAACTGTATACTGTAAATGGGTAAATTTTATGACATGTAAAATACATATCAATAAAGCCTTTTTTTAGGAGAGGATCAAGAAATGAATCATCAGATGTCAAATCTTTGACTTAATACTCTGTGTCTAAAACTGCCAGTACTCCTTTGTCACATGGCCTATGTTTAAGTCCAATTTTTTTTTTTTTTTTATAGTCCAGTCCCTAAATGTCCTGCTTAATGGCTCTGTACTCTGATGAAGACCCAATGTAGAGTCCGGGTTGCAGGAGTAGTTAGATAAGAAATAGACAAAAAATTAGAGGCAAATGGTAATGAGGGAGGCAGGGGTCGCCAGGTCTTAACACGTATGTTCACAGATCCAGGCTTTTGAAGAACATGTTGAGTTTTATGGCAGTTGCATTTTATGGAAGAAGATTCATTAAAATTTCTTTTTTCTTGAGGGGAGTGTCACTGGCTCTCACATGTGGGACTCGAACCGGGGCCGCTGGCTTTTCCCAAGCCAGCACTTAACCACTGTGCCACTTGGCCGGCCCTCATTAAAATTTCTTAGCTGGTATCTTTTTGTACCTTTTTTTCTACTCCATAAGGTAAGGTATTTAAACTGGCATTTAAATCCCAAAGCTCACCCAAGAAATAAAGAATATCTTACATCATTTCGGTCCTTGGTTAGTCTCTCCTCTAGTTCTTGGGCTAATTGCCAAAGCCACCATTGTACCTAAAAAAAATAGTGAGACTTTAATTTTTCATTTGAAAACTGTAGGTTTACTATAGAACTAGATGGTGGGTTTTTTTCAGTTCTCCCCCAAATGGAACTGTGTAAGAAAGTTTCCCCTATAATCAAGGGATCAACAGATCATAGACATCTTCAGTACGCTGACCTGTTCTAGCTCAAGACTGTCATTTTCTTTTCCTGCTGGCATGCCCTCAGGTGAATTTCGGGCATGTTCCAGCTCTGAGAAAAAAAAAAAAAAAAGACGCAAACTTGAGGCACAATATCCTAGGCCTTCCAAGTTTCCACCTACCCAAAAATGAGTAATTTCATTTTGAACTTCAATCAGTTCCATTTTATTTCTTTTTAGATAGGAAGAAAAAAGGAAAAAAAAAATCACATTAAAATTGGTCAATTTTCAACGCAAAAAAAGAACTTCTATTCCTTTCATACTTTATAGCACAAATGTTCCATCTAACTTAATGAAACTTTCTGCAGCTATCAAATCTACCCCCTAACCCCCTTTAAAGAGTCAGTGCTCTGTCAAGAATGCCTGCCTACCTGATCGCGCGTGGCCAGAGCTGTTTTTCCTGGGAAGTTCTTGCTGCAGCCAATGGTTTTGGGCAGTTGCCTGGGTTTAACTGGATCATGTTCAATCCCACGGCACATGGCGTATAGCCAAGATCTAATAAAACCAGCAAAAAAGTTTAAGGTGAAAGCAAATGATTATTCTTGTTAAAACAAAACAAAATACCTATATTCTACTACCCTATTATCCCCTTCATGAAAAAGGGAAAATTTGTCCAAAATTAAATATACCTCACCTCTGACAGGACCCCTGCCATTCCCAATGAACTGCAGTGCAAGGAGAGGAACACTGGTTATACTTTCTAAAGCCAAGTCATCATTTGTATTTTTGGAAATGTGCCAAGCAAGCCACTGATTTATAACCCCAAGTTTTTTGGTACTTACTAAGCCTAAATCAAGGATTTAAAGAGAATATCAGCATCTTAGCACACATAAGAATAGATGATGTATATATCCAAGCTTCAAAGTAACAGTTCCTATCTACCAACCTGTGTGGGTACCTAAAAAAGCTACTCTAGACTGATAGGCCATAGTGATGTAATATTTTAAAGCAAAGGGAGCAGGGCCAGCTGAGTGGCTCAGTTGGTTAAGAGCTCACTCAAGAGTGTGAGCTGAGCTCTGAGCAACGGCAGTTTGATGCCAGCCTGAGCTGAGTTGCCGTTGAGCTGCCAACAGGTGGCAGGATGGCTCAGCTAAAAAACAAACAAACAAACAAACAAACAAACAAAAAACCCAGAAGCCAGAAAAGATCACCTCTTTACTAAAGCAAAGGGACCAATGATTTCCTCGAGGCACAAATGTCAACCTAAAGATAGGTCTCGATTTTACGAGATGCATTTAACTATATGTGAATTTAGCATCTCCACAAAGGTTATGATTGAAAAGCATTAGGAATCACTTACCCACTTTTCTCCCCAAAATGACTCTGGAGCTGGGATTCAGTGAACTGTGTCAGCTCACCCATGTATTCTACCCCCAGGATTTCAATGACAGAGGCCCCCAGCTTTCCTCCAAGACTACGGCTGGCAAAAAAGACAAGGAATTTACAGGTCACATCCTAAAGGTCTAGTTATCAGCTGTTATAAGACATTTTGCTTGTGTAAGTAGCTCTCCAGAAGGTTCAGGGAAAATGAGAGCACATATAGGTCCTGTAGACTATTAATATTCTAGCATAAGACTAGAGGACTCTGGGAATTCAGATATTCTGGGAATTAGGACCTGGGAAGATTAACAATAGCAAAAACAAAAGGTTAAAGTCATTAATTAGTCACCAACTCAATTGTATATAAAACTTTCAGTTGTACAGGATCTACTATTGTCCCACTTAGGGAATAAAATTCCATCCCCCAAACAATTCCCTTTCATAGCTAAAGCCTTTTATATTTAAGAATAAAGTCAAAAAGCTTCAGCCTGGGCTTTAAGGCTTCCTATCATCTGTCTTCAACTGATCTTTTCAGTCCTATTTCCATCACTTATTTTCCTCAATATGTTCCAACTATACTAAGTTATGCTCCAATTCACTAACAATACCTCATATTTTTTCCCTGTTTGTGTTTAAAACATTCTCCAAATTGGTATTGCTCTTCTAGTCTCATTTGATTCTCCAAATCATGCCAAATCTCAAAACATTTTTCATAAATCCTTCTCAGGTTACCCTTCTATGAACTTTAATAACTACCTGCACAGTTCATTTAGCAATAACTCATGTACAGTCTCATGACAGCACTTTCACTGTTGCTTTGAACTGTTGTATCTTGTCCTTTCAACAATATTATAAACCCTTGTCATGGACATACAATTGGTAAGCACAACCTAGTTATTCATTTTATTTGGCTTCTTCTCTAATGCCTAGTTTGGGAGCAATTCAGTAGCCCTGAACCCCTCGGTGTGATATTAGAAGGAAAGAAGTAAAATTGCTATTGATTTTGATATTTTGTAATAGGGTTGAATAAAAAGCCCAGAGGGAAGTTAAACATATAGCCAAAAATCAGTTCATTGTTTGAAATTCAAGATTAAGGTTTTCCACAGATAATCCAGAATTGAAGTTTCATTGAGAAAAATGTCTTAGTGTGTTTTTGAAATTTTCTATGTTATTAATATCTCCCTTCTGCCTCCCTGGTACCTTTCTCCCCTGGCTCCAATCCTTCATAAGGAATAGAAGAAACTACAGCCAGAGAATGCCTTCACACGTATATGAGTAAAATTTAAGGTGCTCCCCCAAATACTTACATTTTGCTAATGGGCATGTGGCTGAAGAGTTGTGGGACCGAGCCGTGTGAGACCAGGGTCTGGCGGTTGGGCTTGTTTAGTCCACAGGCCAGCTTTGCCAGGACCTGGAGCATGGAGAGTGTAAAACCCTCATTATTGTCAACACTTGTGAACGCTTTGGCTTGGTGACTGCTATCATCCACATAGCCACACAGGCTCAGCTTACAGGCCATAACTAGTGGTGTTCACATTAAAACAAAACCAGAAACTCCAGGCATCTCGAAGCCTTCCTGTCCCACAACATCCTCAGTGGAAAACATGACCCGCTATCATTATCCTCGTTGTCCTTTCCACATCTTCCTTCCAGTCTCGGTTTTCCCTTAGTCATTTTTTACAGCCACTTCAAGAGGGTGAAAGGCAGAGAAGCTACAGAAGGAACTTAAGATGTATTTCTTAACGTGCCCATATGAAAATGCTGAGACAAACTTGTTTTGCCTTACCCCATTTATTTACATTTCTCCATGAATGTTTAGTCCATTTGAGTCCCAGATTTAATACATATTAACCATAATTTAGTCTCTCCGAGAGAGATTGGGCTCAGAATCATCTTCCAATAGCAAACATTACAAACAAGACTTCAAAATGAAAAAAAAAATTTAAATCCTTGAGAATACTTTTCAAAGAATGAGGTACTTCTTTGGTATCATTTCACAAACTAAAATTGGTAGGGAAAGTATAAGTCATTCTTTAAATTCACTGGAGAGGTTTCTCTGGAACTTTTCTACTGGGCAACATTTAGTCTGGTTTAAGTTACTGCACTTAGGACTTCTCTGTTTTCTCTCCCTCCACCCAACCAGAAAAAAAACCCAAATCTCTGCTGGGTAGTTTGGCACCTTTCCTCTTATTGGAGGGATTGGGAGAAGGTAGTAACCACTAATCAGTCATTGCCCAATCACTGAGCCTGGTCCCAGGCCCTCGCCACACTTTAATCAGAAAACCAGTGATTCTGCTCCTGGATTATCGCGAATTATCTGTATTCCTAAATCAAAACAGTTGTCCAAATTTAAAAAATTTTATGATTCCATTTCTCTAATTGCTTTCATTAGAGAATCGGGACTAGGCAAAGCATACAATACCCAGGCCACTCCACATAAGCTATAATACTAGAATATTCAGCAGGTGAAACGAAAATAAATAAGTTCATATATAAAATTCAAAGACTAGCCTCCTCCTGTCAGTCATTAAGGAATGTTCAGTCATTAAGGAAATACTTTGGATGCAACTACATAAATAAGCACTTTCTGCAAATTTTTCAGCCTGCTTCTTAGGGAAAAAGTACATGTTCAATGTCAATTCCTGTGTTAAAGAACTATTTAGGTGTTTATTTAGCTATTTAGCCCTCAACATGAATTTTTTTCCTTCCTTCTTTTTCTTTCTTTTTTTTTGAGGGCAGTGTCACTGGCCCTCATATGTGGGACCCAAACCGGGGCCGCTGGCCTCCCAAACCAGCGCTTAACCACCTGCACCACTCGGCTGGCCCCTTTTTCTTTCTTTTTTAATGAAGGCACAGGTCAAAGTGGCCCATGTGGGGATTGAACCGGCAACCTTGTTGTTCAGAGCATGCGCTCTAACCAACTGAGCCACCCATCCTCCCAGTCCTCAACATGAATTTTATATAGAAACCTATTTCAAAGTATATGTGTAACGATTTAAATGTCCCACTCATATCTGTCTTTGTTGTATTTAATTACAGTTATCTGTGTCTCTTTGAAATCTACTATTAGCATTCACCTTATTGTGTGAGATTCCAGCTGAACACTGAAAGCCAGTCTGACTCTCTATGGCTGCTCTCATTTCTTCCACAATCACTGCGCCCACGGTGAGCTGTAGGTCCGGAGAGGTGGCGTTATCAATCTGAAGAGAATCAAGCCATTGCAATAAGCCTTGTTTTCGCATCTCCTCTGAAAAAGTGACGAGGTCACATTTAGACATTTTTTAAAATTGATATTTTATTTACTTGTGTTATCTATTGCAGAAACGCTTAGATTTCAGGTAAGTTAGATGTGTAGTTTCCACACACACAAAAAATGGCAGCTGTTTTAGAAGACTACTTGATACTCACAAGACAGATCAATTTCTCCTTTATGCTGAAACGTATGGTTTTAATATACAGCAAATATTTTATATTATCTTTCATAAGCAATGATTTAAAAGTGCGTGTTTTCTCTCTCCAGTTCTCTTGAACTTTCTTCCTCCAACTTTCCCTTGCACATCCCCAAGAATTGTTATTCAATTAGAATATATTCAGAATTAACTCATGCTTCAATATAAACTTACATTAGTATGTAGTATATATTTTTAGAGACAGGTTCCCACTGAGTAGCTTAAAATCCCATCAGGGGCACTAGAAGATTTATTTTCCAAACAAGCTATTTAAATTAGATGAAGCTTTGGACTCAGGTTCTTGAACATATCTTACTATCCAATTTAGAACTAGCCACAATTTTGAAAAGGCATAAAAAGTTATTACATAGCAAGGAACTAGGTATGTAGGAAATACAGACATGCTGGTTTAAAGAGGCAGTAATGAGGCATGAACACGGCAAGAAAATATACTCAAAAGTATTCTGGAGAGGTAGAGTGAAGGTCCACATATGGAAAAGAGGAGGAAGATGAACACGTAGAAATATTTTCCAACTATTTTTAAATTTATTGGGGTGAAAATGGTTAATAAAATTATACAGGTTTCAAGTGTACAATTCTATACTACATCATCCATATATTGCAGTGTGTTCACCACCCCAAGTTAAATCTCCTTCCATCACCATACAGTTGACCCCTCTTTACCCTTTTCTCACCCCCTAATATTTTTGAACTATTCATGATTGTTGCTTCTCTTCTTTGCTGGCTTGTCTTCCTCTTCTAATACCCTAGTCGTGGGTGCTCAGCAACGTTCCCCTCTTCTTTGTATATATGCTTTTTCTCTTGGTGAACTGGTACTGGCTGATGTTTCAATTTGTTTATACAGAGTACATGCTAATCTTAATCTCAGTCCCTAGACTCTTATTAAATGCCGATCCCTTATTTCTGCTGCCTTACAAAATAAGTCTTCTTTAATTTTGCATTATAGTTTTAAACTAAACATAACTAAAAATCAACTTTTATTATATCTTTCTTCTCAAAGGTTCTCTTTCCCAAACAACTCCCTATTTCTATTAAAGACTTAAAATCCAAATAATATTGTCTTCTTTTTTTTTTAATCTTTCATTCCTCATTATTTGGTTAGCAAAGCCCACTTCAAAATTTCACATATCCACTGCAACCCACCCTATTTTAGTCAGGTTTTCTTTATTCTTGCCTAGACCACCTCAGTTCCTAAACCACCTTCTCCCTGCATGCATTCTACACAATTCCCACAAATTAAATATTCTCAAACACCAATGTTATCAATCTTATCCTCTGTTCAAAATTGTCAGTGGCTGTCTCACACCTACATAATAAAGTACCCACTCTATAAATTGGCATTGAAGGCCATCTGCCCTTTTCAATTCATCTTGGCACCAATCCCAAATTTGTTACATCCTTACAATTTCCTGAACATACCATGTTTCTACCTCACAAAATCACTTATTCTATCTCCCTGCTCTTACTCCTTAACTCTTGTCTATACTTCAGGGCTTATCTCAAGTCTCATCTATGATGAGGTCCTCTCCAATTAGTCTAGCTAACTGTGGGGTGCCTCAAGTCCTTCAGCTCTTACTGTAACAAGCACAGCATAATTGTTAACAGAACACCCTCTACAGTCAGGGTGGGTTCAAATATTGGCTTCACAGCTTGCTATGTGATTTTGAGCAAGTCACATAATTCTCTAAGCTTTGGCTGTGTTGTCTATAAAATGAGGATGATGGTACTGTACCTCATGGGATTGTTGTGAGAGTTAAAAGGTTATATACAGAGGGTGCCAAAAAAATGTATATACATTTTAAGAAAGGAAAAAACTATATTAAAATTATGCTGATGGTAACCACTTAACCACTTTGAGCACCTCTTGTAATTGCAGAAGTCAAATGTGACTTGTATTCATCTTTTGTTATTGGTATATACTGAGTATTACAATTTTAATAGTTTGTTTCCTTTCTTAAAATGTGCATACATTTTTTTGGCTCTCTCTCTCTCTTATACATATTAAGAACAATAAATATAATATCCTTAATTTAAAAGTATTTGTTAGATTTGGAAAACACAATTTATTGAAATTGTAGGGGTTTTCTGGACTCTTTCTTAATTAGCACAGCTAAGTTGTCTCTGCTTCAGCTTCCTCATTATTGCTCTCCTGATTAGGTAGTTGCAACCTGTTCCTCTATATCCATTCAATTAAGCAGGACCACAGAAGATAAGCAGCATTCCTCTGTTTCTTTCTCTTCTCTAGTTGTTAAGAAGAATCTCTTAAATTTGTGGTGGACAAATTTTTTTGACACACTGTGGTGGAGTAGAGGGAAAAGATTCATGTGAGTTCTGGTGAAAAAATGCCCACTAAAATGAGAAAAGACTTTCCTTTTCCTATTGGATTATCTGGGTACTTTTGTGGAAACCAATTGACTGAAAAAAGTGGGATCTATTTTTGTACCCTTTATTCTGTATCATTCATCTATATGTCTATATGCCTCATCTTCTACCAATACACACTGCCCTAGTTACTGTAAATTTATAGTTAACTTTTTTTTGACATATTTTATTCAACTACTAGTCTGATCACACATGGTCCAAGGACATTCAAATAAACCCAAAAGAAACAGATGTTAAAGATTGATCTTCAAACATTCTAGCTAACAATGCCCCGTTTACCTGTGATCTCACCGACATAAAACCATACCCACACCTCAGCGGCCACCAATCCATTTAGCAGAGCTGCCTTAACTGTGAGATGTTTGAAAGCTCCAGTTTGAGCACTATTGACTTATTTTTTCCAAGCTCTGAATAACTGTAGGGATTTTAGCAGGGTTGAGCTTGGCACAGTGCCAAAATGTGGCCAATTGAGGCTTCAGGTAAGTCATGGCAGCGTTTACCAGCGCTGGGGCCTTCTCTGCAAGGTGTCAGACAGATTGGACCATGGCTTGAGGATGGAAAGTCCATGGCCTTGAACAGCCAGGTGAATGTCTGTGGTTATATCTTAAGGTCAGGTAGTGTAAATCTTCCAACTTGGTTCTTCTTCAAAGTTGTTTGGCTATTCCACATCCTTTGCATTTCTATACAAATTTTAGAATCAGTTTGTCAATTTCTACAAAATCTAGCAGTGACTTTGGAAGGGAATACAATGAATCTGTAGGTCAATTTGGACCCCCAAATTGAGCCCTAATAACATTTAGTCTTTTGATCCATGGGTATAGTGCCTCTCCATTGAGTCCATATTCTTGTTTCTCTCAGTGATGTTTTGTAGTTTTCACTGAATGAGTTTTTCACATATGTAAAAATAATCTTTAATAATTTCGTGATTTTCATGCTATTGCAAATGACATTGCTTTCTAAATTCCAATTTCCCATTTTTAATTTTAGAATATAGAAATACTATTGATTTTTATACTGACTTTGTCCCCTGCAACCTTGCTAATCTCATTTATCCTAGTGGTTTTCTTGGGGGGGAGGGGAGGAGATAGATTTCTTAGGCTTTTCTATAAACATGGTCATGTCACCTGCAAAGTAAGTTTACTTCTTCCTTCACATATGAATATCTTTTATGTCCTCTATTGTTCTGATCGGACCACCTTGTGCCTCCAGTACAACGTTGAACAGAACTGGCCTAAGGGTAAGTGTTGATGACTTGTACTAAAACTTCAGAGTTAGACTGATAAACCTCTAGCTAGATGCCACAACTCCAGGGACCATAACTACAAAAGAGAAGTCCCTATACAGATAACAGGTGTGCCCTTCTCTGTGCTACAAGCTATTTAGTACTTTCCAAGTTCCATCAGGCTGTAGGTTGTCGGCAGAATTTATCACGGTTTGTAGGACTGAGGTCCCTGTTTTCTCATTGGCTGTCAGCAGGGGGCAGCAATGACAGCCTAGCCCTGGGGCCTTCTGCAAAAGTCCTCTCACAACGCAGCAGCTCACTTCTTCAAAGCCAGCAAGGAGTCTCTAAAAGTACCACAATTCTCACCTTTGGCGGTTGATTTATAAATTTTTGTACCACTGCACAACTGTTTCATGTCATATGCATTCAGAAAATATTCAATAAGTGCTTAGGAAGAAATGAATTACCAGCAAACAAGGGCAGGAGAGAACAAATGAGTTCCTTAGCTAACACAATCTAGTTACAACATGGCCCCAAAGAGAAAGTTTTCACTCTAGCAATTTTTGAGTATTACCCTTAAGTAATCTTATTACTTAAACTTTCCACACACATGATCTAAAGCACTAGAATATGCCTAGGAAAAATGGTTAGACACCCTGTTGCAAAGCTTCTACAATAGACACAAAATTCTTTGGTCTGGGAGATCCAGCTGAATTCCACTCCCATAATATTTAACAAATATAAGATCCATATTCTTTTAGATCTGGTACCTAGAACTATCATAATCTAATATTACCACAAAAGCAAGTTTTTATTGCCTTAATTTTCTTCTAGTCTAAGAAAATATTTTAAACCACCAAGTTCATTTTATTTTTTAAAGCATTTTCATGCAGATTATATCATAAGTTTTGGTCAGGTAGATGAATTAAATAGATGAACTCATAAAAATCACTTATCATTCCCCTATACATCAATAACCAAATAGAAAATATAATAGAAAAAAATATGTAAAAATCACAATAGCAATAAAAAAATTAAAGCATCTAGGAATTAACATAAATGAATGCATAAGGCCTTTATAGGAAAATGTAAAGCTTTAATAAAGATGTTATAATTGGGTATCCATATAATAAAAAAGAATCTTGATTCCTATCTCACACCCTACGGACACACACAAGGGATTGTAAATCTAAATGTGAAAGGTAAAATAATAAAGCTTCTAGAAAACACAGAAAAATTTCTTCATGACCTCAAGGTAGGTAAAGATTTCTTAAAGGGGCATAAAATATATTATCTATAAAGAAAAAAAATAAAGATAAATTGGACCAAATTAAGAACCTCTGGGAGCGGCCAGTTAGCTCAGGTGGTTAGAGCGCAGGCTCATAACACTAAGGTTGCCAGTTCGATTCCCACATGGGCTCTGGAACGGTGCCCTCTACAACTAGATTGTAAGACAACTACTTGACTTGAAGCTGATGGGTCCTGGAAAAACGCACTGTTCCCCAGTAAAATTTCTTTAAAAAAAGAACCTCTGTTCATCAAAAGCCACATTGAGAGTGAAAAACAAGCCACAGACCAGAGATATTTGCAATGTGTATATCTGATAAAGGATTCATATCTAGAATATATAAAAGAGCCCTACAAATGAATGAGATAAGACAATTCAACAAAAAATGAGCAAAAGACTTAAACAGGCACTTCATGAAAGGAGAGATCTAAATGGTCAATAAATTTACAAAAAGGTGCTCAATTTCATTAATACCAGGGACACACAAACCAAAACCACAATGAGATATCACTACACACCCATAAAAATGGCTAAAATGCAAGTGAAAAAAGCAAGTGTTGACAAGGATGTGGAACAACTGGAACTCTCATATGCTGCTAGTGAGATTACAAACTGGTACAACCATTGTGGAAAACTGTTTGGTCCTATCTACTAAAGCTGACTATAGACAAATTTTAAAAGCTCAATATAGGCAAACCCTGTAACTGAGCACTTCTCATCACATACCCAACAAAAATGCATACATTTGTTCATCAAATGATATTTCCAAAAATGTTCATAGCAGCACTACTCTTAGTAGCCCAACAACCCAAATATCCATCAATAGTAGAATGAGTAAACTGTGGGATAGTCATGTAATAAAACACTACACAGCAATGAGTAAACAAACTCAACTATGTACAACAGAATGGATGGTTCCCACAATGTTGAGTGAATGAAGCCAGACTCAAGTATATGCTGCATGGTTTCAATTTTATAAAGTTCAAAAACTAAGCTAAGGGCTGGCCCAGTGGCACGTTGGTTAAGAGCTAGCGTGGGACGCCAGCGGCCCTGGTTCAGATCCCACATATGAGGGCCAGTGATATTGCCCTCTACAGCTAAGATGCTGAACAACAGCTCCACCTGGAGCTGGGCTGCTGTGAGTCCCCAGGACAGTATAGCTGCGGCCCCTGCTGCAGTGGGTTGCTATAGGCTACAGTGAGTAGTTGGCAGCTGGTGTGAGCTGCCAAGAGCCGCAGTGAGCGGCTGTCCAGAGGCCGGCGACCAATCTGCTTCACTCAAGAAGAGCGCAATGATGATACCAATATGGGCCAGTGAAGCAACGTCCTCCACAACTAGACTGAAGAACAAAAGGACAGCAACTTGTCTGTTCCCCTCTCATGATTAAGAAAAAAATCATTAAAAGGGATATAAATGAAGACCTAAAAAATTGGTGAGATATGTTTATGGGTGGGATAATTTAACGTTAACATAACTATCCTCTTTAAATATGTAAATTTAATGTAAACCCATCAGGATTCCTTAGGAATTCAACTAATGGATTCTAAAATACATACTGAACAATAAAGATGCATAACTAGCTAAGATGATTTTGAAAAACAAAAGCAGAGGGGAGTCCTTATCAAATATTAAGACATACTACAAACAATAAAGATAACATAATAACGTGTTTCTGGCACAGGAGTAGACAGACTGATGGGGCACTGCAGAAACAGGTCCACTTATATATGTGTTGAAAGGAATGAATTGTTTAATAAATATTTGTTAGGAAAACTGGCTCACAATAATAACTAAGGTGGCTCCCTACCTTAAATCAAATAAAAAGGTGAACTCCATAAGGGTGAAAGACCTAAAAATAAATTATAAGGCAAATAGAAGAAAATGTAGAAAAATGTCCTTGTGAACTTCTGGTAGAAATGGAAGTCTACAATAAGATTCAAAATGCACAAACCATAAGGTGAAAAATTGAAGGGCAAAAAGGATTTTGTTTAATGAAGCATGGCATAAACAAAATTAATGGATGATGGACGTGGGATATTTGCAATGTCAAAAGTAGACAAGGCAGGGGTGTGTGTGACCAGTCAGCTCAGTTGGTTAGAGCGTGGTGCTGATAACACTTGAGGTTGCCGGTTTGATCCCTGCATGGGCCACTGTGAGCTGTGTCCTCCCTAAAAGAGTCAACTATGCCATTGTAGCACAAAAACAAGGTGTAACCAATGACCATGGCTGTTCCCCAATAAAATTTAAAAAAAAATAGACAAGGGACTAATCACTAGAAAATACAAGGCACTCTTGCAAAAAAAAAAAAAAAAAAAAAAGGCTGGAAATACAAAGGAAAATTGGGTAAAGATTATAAATAAGCCATTCACAAAAGTAGAAACTCAGTTGGCTAACAAGAATATGGAGATGCTCAACTCAATTAGTAAATAAAGAAATGTAAATTAAAACAATATAAAAACATAAAATACCACTTTATAGCCACCACATTGGCAAATATTTTTAAACATTAAATAATATTAATTGCTGGTGAGGATATGGGGGAAACAGGCATTTCTGTGTACTGCCAGGGGCAGGATAAACTGTTACAGTGATTCTGGAGAGCAAATTGGCAGTATTTATAAGAGATAAAGTCGGTATATGTGTATATCTTATGGCCTAACAGTCCACTCCTGAAAATTTTTCCCAGACAAAAAACCTTGCATAGGTCCAGAGAGGATGAATGAGGACACTCATCATATAAACAGCAGGAAGTTAGAAGCAGCCAATGAGTTCATTACTAGGAGCATGGTCTATAAATGGAGATTTATACCATGGATTATGTTGCAATTACTTAAAAGCAATCAATTACACATAAACACAGCTACATGGATAGAGCTATAAAATCACCATTAAAGAAAACTAAGAAAAAGAATGAGATCTATAACACAATACTACCTTGTAATTAAAAAGCACAAATTTACAAAGCATATACACAAAGCAGCACTGTATCATTTATAAAGACATATACATATTTAAGAAATATACCAAATACATCAGTGGGTGCCAAAGGGTGTGTGGGGTGGGGAGGAGTAGGGGGAACCACTATGAAGGAGGAAAGTAGCGAAATAAGTAAAATAAACTGAGAGAGGCCTTGCACATCCCATTAATGATACTGTGAACTGATTAGAACTTTTGAGTGACTCAATTCCCTGTACTTAAGACCCCCTTAAAAAAGTTTACCCTTCTTATGATGAAGAAACCAAGTTACAATAAGGTAAGTTAACCTACAAATGATGGAAGTGCTCAGTCAGCCTTCTACTGGTAACTCTAACCTGCCCTAGTTATATCTAAAGAGAAACTTGATTTCACAGCTTCTCAACATCCATATACCTGAAAAGATAAGAGAATTTGTATATCCTTCCATGTGAGTCCCTGTGGCTCCTTCAGATTGTAGTTTAAGTTTCCTTCCAATCAGTCCAAGAAGTATCAGTGTGACCAAGCAAAGCAGGTTCCAAAGGAAGGAAGCAAAAGCAACATGATGCTATGAAGTACCTTTCTGAACAGTCCCTTTTGTTGTCATAGGGCCGTGAGGCAACCCTTCAATGTAGGTGGTAGGCAACCAGTCTGCCGAGATAGGCTGACCTTGTAGCTTTTCTAGTCTCTCTCGTACAGCACTGGTCAGGTCTACATAAGCCTCATCAATGCTGGCGCGTTCAATCACAGCAAAACGAGACATGACCTCCATCACTTCCACACTGGCTTCCCGGTACCTAAAAAGTATAAGAATGAAAGTATAAACCAACCAGTGTTGGCGAGGATGTGGGGAAAAGGGAACCCTGGTGCACTGTTGGTGGGACTGCAGATTGGTGCAGCCATTATGGAAGTCAGTATGGAGGTATCTCAAAAAACTGGAAATGAGGGCCGGCCGAGTGGCTCAGTTGGGTAAGAGTTCGCTCAAGAGTGCGAGCTGAGCTCTGAGCAACAGCAAGCAGTTCGATGCCCAGCCCGAGCTGAGCAGCCACTGAGCTGCCAACAGGTAGCAGGACGGCTCAGCTAAAAAAAAAAAAAAAAAAATGTTAAAAAAAAAACAAAAAACTGGAAATGGAACTACCATATGACCCAGCAATTCCACTCTTGGGAATCTACCCAGAGGAATCCAAGACGCTAATTCGAAAAAATATATGCACCCCTATGTTTATTGCAGCGCTATTTACAATAGCCAAGACTTGGAAACAACCGAAATGTCCATCGTTAGATGACTGGATTAAGAAACTGTGGTACAGGGCCGGCCGAGTGGCGCGGTGGTTAAGCACTGGTTTGGGACACCAGCGGCCCTGGTTCGGTCCCACATATGAGGGCCAGTAACACTGCTCTCAAAAAAAAAAAAAAAAAAGAAAGAAACTGTGGTACATTTATACAATGCAGTATTACTACGCTATAAAGAAGAATGAAATTGAATCATTTGCAATGATATGGATGGACCTAGAGACTATTACGTTAAGCGAAATAAGTCAGTCAGAGAAAGATAAGTACCATATGATCTCACTTATATGTGGAATCTGAAAAACTGAATGAATGAACAAAGTAAACAGAAACAGACTCGTAGATATAGAGGAAAAACAGGGTTGCTAGTTGGGAAGGGGGTGGGGATGAGGGAGAAGGGGAAGGGATTAGACAGCATAAATAGGTAACTACAATATTGCCACAGGGATATGAAAGACAGTTTGAGGAATATAATAATGTTGTAAATATTTTGTGGGGTGTCAGATGGTCACATGTCTTGTTAGGGAGACCACTTCATGGATGGAGTAGAGGCTTGATCACTGCACTGTATACCTGAAATTGATGTTGTAGAATATTGTATGCCAACTGTAATTGATTATATAGATAGTCACAGGATGTGGAGTATAGTGTGGAAGGGAGTCAGAGGAAGTGTAATAGATATATATGATATGGGGGGGAGGAGTGGGGGGGAGAATTGGGGGAAGGGAGTTGTCACTTTGAGGGGTAAAAAGTATAACTATTGCACTGTGCTGTACACCTGAAGCTAATTAAAAAAAAATAATGTTTATTTCACAAGAATAAAAAAAAAGGAAAGAAGTCGGGCAGGCTGAAAAAAAAAAAAAAGGATGAAACGTGTAGGCAATAAATAGAGGCAACATTGAGACTGTGGGCCCCATCCCCTCCTTCTCATAATGGAACAATAATATGCATGACCAGCATGGCGTCTCCTTAAAGAAAGGAATGGCTTGTCAGACTAGATAGTAACTGAGCTAAAGGGATCAATGAGCAGGCAGATTGTCAATAACAGAAGCAAGGAAAAAGAACACTGGGGGCAGGCCTGTTCAGTGCAACTCTAGCACTACCAGGCGCCCAGATCATGCCCATGCCCATGCCCATGTGACAATGATCTCTCTAAAAAGGAAAGAAATGCTTCAAACTACTTTAACTAGAGAACATTTTACTACAATTACCTACTCCTTTTGTTGTTTTCATATACCCACCACGTAGTATCTGCTTCTACTTTTGTCTTCAAATACAAGGTAACTTACAGGGAACACTGCATCAATCAGTGAACCCAAGTATCTGGTCTTCCACAGGATGGTATTTCTCATTATAAATGAACAAGGTGACATATGGATTTTATACTTTAGTCAATGGGGAGTTTGATTAACATGGCAGCTGGTCCTCACTATGATACATGTATACACACATACACACACACAACCAACCAAGTCCAATCACTTCTGAATATACTAACATTCAAATTACCAAGTTGAAGATACGCTCCTAGAATGTGGTGATGCATCTGGAAAGGCAGACAACCTTTCCCAGGGGGTGTGAATCGCACCACACCATATACCCTATATTCAAACCATAACAAGCAGCTCTTCTGTCTGTATACAGTTAATCTTCTATGGCAATATGTGGGTGTTTGCTTTGCTTTAGACTTGCTATGGAATTTAAAGTAAGTTCTTTGTTCCTGTTGATCCTAAAATGGAAATGTCTGCACCTTTTCACTGAGACATCTACCAAAACTGGTATAATTATTGTCCTAAAACACTCTCAAATGAGAAAATTAGAGAAAGAAAGAGAGAAAGACTTAGCTTCTTTTTTTTCCCTTTTAATCATTATTTGAGCTGGGTGGAGAGTGGTTGGACCACAAAGAAAAAAGAACACAAGTGTGCAGAGCAGGGAGGGACGCTCTACTGCAGTCGCTAGCGTTCCTTCTCAGCCTCTTAAGCAAATTTCTCCAAGGTACTTTTAAGAACATTTAACTTAGTGTACATACATTTCTGCAAATCATGCTTTTATTTTTGTCACTTGGTATCTCAGGTTAATTATTAAAATAATCATTTTAGGGCTGGCCGAGTGGCTCAGTTGCTTAAGAGCTCACTCAAGAGCAGGAGCTGAGCTCTGAGCAACAGCAGTTTGATGCCTAGCCCAAGCTGAGCTGCCGCTGATCTGCCAACAGGTGGCAGGATGGCTCGGCTAAAAAAATAAAACATAAAAAAAATAATCATTTTAAGTCACGGGGTCTTAATCTCTCTCTGGTCTACAAACTTACTCCTACATTTTCTAAGGTCGTCTTTGTTCGAAAGGAAAATAAATGATTCAGTTTAAAGTTGATGGCATGTAACTTTTTAAAATCATACTCTGAACTCAACTACAGTTCTGGGAAGTTACAGTGTCTTTATCAGCATAAAATTCTATTCAATACAATGTAGCATATATCCACTAGCTTAATTAATTCTACTTTAGGGTTAAGGTATTAATCTTTAGTCAACTCTGTCTTGTTTTCTGGCAATAACTTTAATGTGAGGTTGACTATAACACTCTACCTTTAGACCTCCAATTCATAGGTGAGTTCAGGAATATCTCAAGTCCCAAGTCAAAACAGGATGGCTACACAACACACAACACAGTATAGGATGCTGTGAGAATGTGGATCCTGAAATCTGAAAAAAATTGAACCCTCAGTTTCTACTGTCTAGCTGTGTGAACTTAAATTATTTAACCTAACTTGTTTCACGCACACACGTGTGTGTGGTGGGGGCGGCAATACTAGAACCTCTCTTATAACAACGTATGACTTAAGAAATATTGTCTATGGAGAGCTTAACATGGTGCCTACCATATGACACTTGCTCAATACATACTAACTATTAGGATTATTATAATGGCCGGGGCTTGTACCTACCTCTAACTTGACTATGTCTATACATGTCTCCCATTTCAAAGCTAACATTCTAAAACTTGAGGAGAGACAGCTCAGGTCAAAAACAGAGAAGGTGGTCTCCTTTGAGATTGTTCAGTTCTGGCAAATAATTCTAGATATTGCACGAGAATGTCAGTTTGATTCAGCTTTCCCTGGGAAAACTCTTCAAAAATTACTTCGAACATTTCAGACTTGGCCTGAGAAGATGGAAATTGGTATTAAGTTTTTATTATAATAACAAATTTTTAAATAGTTAGGAAACTGAAAGGGTGTGAAGGGCAGCAATTGTAAGTTATGACTCCAAACTATTCCTGAAATACAATATCAGAATCTGTTTTCAATTCACACAGAAAAGTTGGTGGACCAAAGGGAACTTTTTTGGATATTCTTTACACAAAACAAATTTGAAACATCAGTTCTTAGCCTCATGGGATACTATTTCCAAATCTTTTGTCCTTACTTGGTGAGGTTAGCTTTCCCACGGGACTCACGAACTTGTGCCAGTAGAAGATCTGGGCATAACTTCTTAGCATCATCTGCCCACATGTTTCTAGTGACCCCAAATGCACGAGCTTCGTAACTCACTGCAATTATTCTAAGGTTAGAAAAAAAGGAAACAGAAAGATATTACATGATCACAAGCAAAAATAATTAAAATTTAACATGAATAGGCTACAAACCTAACAGTAGAAACTTTTTGGCTACAGATGCCACAATTTGATCTCAAACACAGCAGTTCAGAAACCTCAAAAATAGGTCCCAGAATAGTGCATGCATTCTTACAGATTAAAATAGTACTTGACAGTTGCAACAATAACTATGATACATACCCACCACCTTTCCATGATTTGTACTGCACGACTGCACAAGGTTTATTCCTCAAATGAGCATTCTGCCGCTGCTCCACTTGAACAAAAAAACAGTCCATGTCCACTAGAGCGACTACCCGGTCCTGTCCGTTGGCCATTTTCCTGTAAGACAATGTTTTATAGACAGTTAAAAAGGATACCTAATCCAAAGTGCCAAGGAAAATTGTATTTCCATTCTTCCACTGCTGAGTTACCATATACATGGAAGCCTGCAAACTAACAAGAGTTAAATAGGCATTTTCATTTACTGCTAGAAGGAGATTAATAAATTGGCTCAATTTTAATAAGTATTAAAAGCTTTAAAAATATTGGGCCTGGGCTGGCGGAGTGGCGCAGTGGTTAAGTGCTGGTTTGGGAAGCCAGCAGCCCCGGTTCAGGTTCCACATATGAGGGCCAGTGACACTGCCCTCAAAAAACAAACAAACAAACAAACAAAAATATTGGGCCGGCCGAGTGGCATGGTGGTTGGGAGCTGGCTTGGGACGCCAGCGGCCTTGGTTTGGATCCCACATATGAGGGCCAGTGACACTGCCCTCAAAAAAAAAAAATCCATCCCCCCAAAGAACTGAACACTTCACTTAAGAAGATACACAAATAGTCAATAGGAACATGAAAATTAGCTCAACATTTAGTCACAGGGAAATGCAAATTAAAACCACCATGTACATCAACAGAGGAATTAAGCCAACAGTTAATCCACTTAATAGACAAGCCTCAAGTATAAGTTCAGGGAAAAGAGAAGCAGAAAATGACACATAACATTACAGCATTCATGTAAATTTTTTTAAACTATTTATTTTGAAGTAATTTTAAACTTGCAAAAATAGCAGGGTTCTCTTACCCCACTTCCCCTAATGTTAACATTTTACATAACACAATGATCAAAACTAAAAAATAAACATTGGTATAATATTCAACTACAAACTTAACTTGAATTTCACCCGTTATTCCACTAATATCCTTTTTCTGTTCCTGGATCCAATATTAGTCATCATGTCTCCTTAGTCCTCTCCATTCTGTGACACCTCCTCAGTTTTCTCTTACTTTTCATGACTTTGACACTTTTGAAGAGAACTAGTCAGTTACTTTGAGAATATGTCTCAATTTAGATTTGTCTGATGTCTTCCCTTGACTAGATTGAGGTTATGCATTTATGGCAAGAATATTATGGAACTGATGTGCGCTTCCCGGCGTATTAAACTGGCACATATCAATACATCTTATTATTGTGATGTTAACCATGATCATTTAGGTGAGATAGTGTTTGCCAGGTTTCCCACTATAAAGTTACTATTTTTCCTTTTGTAAGGACTATCTTAGGGGAGATACTTTGAGAATATGCAAATATCCTGTTTGTCTTCATACTTTCAACCACTAAACACCATCAGTGAATGTTGCCTGTCACAATTACTTTGCAGTGTTTTACTGGTGATTTTCTACCCATTCATGTAAATTTCTTAAGACAAAAGAAAACAACACTGCATACTATTCGAGAATAGACATACATAAAGGTATGAATGGTAGATTGGAAGAACAAACTTTATATGTTCGATAGTGAATACAGACTAATATTATCATTTGACACTGTTAGAAATCTGGAGAAGAAAGTGGTGGCTCCCAAATTTTGCTGCAGATTGGAATCATCTAGGAATATTTAAATAATATTAATATCAGCTTCTACCACCAGATATCCTAATTTAATTGGTATAAATGTGACTTAGGCATTGTGATTTTTTATAAGCTCTCCAGGCAATTCTAATGTGCAGCAGAGATTGAGAACCACTGACCTAAAGTAAATAACTTATGGAAACACCAGTAATTCATGATTTAAATATGAGAAACACAGGTTACACAGTTGAGTAAGCACTCAACTGTATATTTTTTTTAAAGTGTCAAATATTAACATTCACCTTGAAAAAAGTGGCATGCAACTACAAACTAGAAGCTTAGTGGAAAGAAAACAATGAATTTAAAAATTAGATTGTCAAGGCATTAATTCCTTATAACTAGTACTTACCTAAAACAGGCAGAATGTGATACTTTAAACATTTATAAGTTAGAAACCGAAACACGTCAGAAATCACTTTACCTTGAAGTGCCTTTTGCATAGTACTGGGACAGATAATGCCAGAACAAAAATAGTAAATGCGTTTTCACTAAAACCCACCAGGTATGCACCATATTAGAAACAAATACGAGACGTGAAATATGAATAGGAAACAGTGATTTAAGTCCAGCAAACATATTACTAAGTATACAAACACAAAAACCAATAAGCAGGCTTTCACAGATAATGAAGCAGTTTAAGTTTTCATTTCATGTATTTTGCTGGAGAAAGCAATAGGTTTTGTTTTGTTTTGTTTTGTTTTGAGGGCAGTGTCACTGGCCCTCATATGTGGGACCCGAACCGGGGCCGCTGGCTTCCCAAGCCAGCGCTTAACCACCGCGCCCCTCGGCCGGCCCAGCAAGAGCTTTTTAAAGATGGAAAATGGAACACTCTGCCAAAACGCTCCTTTCAGAATAATGGTTCCACTCCTCTGAAGTCTTATATATAGCACTTCGAATGATTCAAACTGCACAAACCTTCAGTAATTGCAATTATTCATCTTTAAACATCTCGATTTATCTAGATCTGGACAAAACTAGTTTGGTGCTGATCAGAGATAACACATCCGAGCAAAATAAGTACAAGTGGGAGGGAAGCGGGAGGTTCAAGAGCTAGAGAGGGAAATACAACTTTTTCCACAAGAAAAATCCTCTTGGAGGACAATACCTGGGCCTTATCTCTCTGTGAGCACGTAATTTCGGCCCAATGTCACCCTCCACTGCTATATCATAACACCAGTAGCGAAGGTAACACCAAAAAGTTTGAAAACAGTGATAAGGAAAGTTTTGAAATTCTCTTACCAATGTGGCAAACACCTGGCAACACTGCCAACGGCGGACGCCGCAGATGCTGGAATGCGTGTCCACTGGAAGGGAGATGAAGGGAGCTTGAATATATCTGTTCCCTTTCCGGGAGCAAGCCAGTCGGTATCGAGGGAGATTTATTCCCCGCAAAGATGAAGAAACGGGCCAAGGGCCGCAGAGGATCCTTGCCGGGGAGCCGCCCGCACACCGGGATGCTTCAGCCAAGGTCAGCGCGCTCAGCCTGCAGCAGCGCTCCTGACAGCTCTCAGACAGCGCGCTCACTGCGAAGGGCGTTGACGCGCCTGCGCCCCGCGCCCCTTCCTTCTCCCGCTCCGCCCATCGAAGAGCAACCGGCACAAGAAAGCCGCCACTTCCGCCGGCGCGTGCGCGTTGGGAGATCGAGCGCGTGCGTAGCGCCGGTTCGTTCCCGGTTGGAGCCCCTGCGGTTCACGCTCCTCCTCCCGCTCCCCACCCCCTCCAGCCCGCCGCGGCCGGGTACTAGCGTGCTGCCCTGGCAAGGGAGGGGTCCGTGCCTTGTGCTCCCGGGACAGCCGTGCTGCGCTCTCGTGGCGCGCGTGGCAGTAGCCATGGCGATGGATCAAGTGAACGCGCTGTGCGAGCAGCTGGTGAAAGCGGTGACGATCATGATGGACCCCAGCTCCACCCAGCGCTATCGGCTAGAAGCCCTCAAGGTAGCTGGGGTCTGGCGCCTCGGGCCTGCCGGGAGACTCTTCCCCAGCCCTGCGGTCCTGGCGCCGCCCACGCGGCCCCTGGACCTCCCTCTCAGACCCCAACGGGCCTTCCCTGCCGCCCTCCGCGCCACTTTCCACCCCTAGCCTTCTCTGCTCGCCGCGCCTACCCCTTTCCCGGGACGCTCCTCGGGTCCTTAGGTGCTTTTGGCGGTCTCATCTCAGCACCACTTCCCACTGCTCTCTCCTCCCCCTTTCCTCACTTCTGTTCACTCGTGTCCGCACCACGACCCCCCTCCACAACTGGCTGCACGCATTTTATTCTCCCAAGCCCCACATTCCCTCGCCTTCCCGTGGCGCACGTGTCCATACTTACCCAGCAGCAGCTACATTCTTTATAGTCTCCCCTACACTAAGCGTTCCCCCGCTAACCCCCTCTCCTGACTCTCCCTAAACGAGCTCCAGCTTCCCCCGCCCTTTACGTACATCCATACAACCCTTTCCTAACCTTATGTGTCTTGGGTTTTTCTGGGCTAATTCTCACACAACCTCATCGCATGTTTTTTAGTGTGTGATATTCTTAGGCTGTTTTGTGCAAAGATGAATTTCCACCACTTACTTTGCATTTTAACAAGGGCACTTTGATTTCCTGAAAGTAGTTATCTTGAGTCCCGATGCTCTGCTTCCAAGACTGACTGTTTGGGGCTGCTAGTACAATATGAGCATATCCCCGCATCAAACAATGCATGTGGGCTGTGAGAAACGAAATTTGGAAAAACTACTTGTGCTGTGCATATTTTAAGTGATGTGCAGTGAGCATCACTTGGAGGAAACTTTACAAGATATACATGTATGCCACAGGATTTGGAATCAAATAGTTGGATTATATTTGCTTTTTACTATGAAATACTAAAAATAGATATAACAGTAGAGAGAATACTACAATGATCTTACGTAATACCTATTGCCTAAACTCAGCTATTATAGATTTTACCCCACTGGCTTTATCCCTCCCCCCCACCAAAAGTTTTTAAAGCAACCCTAGAAACCCTGTCATTTTACCCTTATATGCTTCAGGAGTGTATCTCTAACGTAATTTTTTACTCTTTTAGATCAGATTTTTTTTTCAACATTAGTTGGACATTACATGGGAAATACGGAACTGTGGAAGTGAAAGGAGTGTTTATTCTTTACTCATGTAATATTGATCTAGATTTTGTACCTTAAAAAGATAGCTCAGGTTGGAGTTTGTTAAGATGAAGTTTTTGTCGTTGTTGTTTTTTAAAGATTTTATTGAGGAATTGGGGAAGGGGAACAGTGTTGGGGAATTGGGGAAGAGGAACAGCCAAGTTGTTGCCCTTCAATCCTAGTTGTGGAGGACGCAGCTAGCGCAGCTCCAAGTCCAGTTGCCATCCAGCCGCCTGTCAGCAGCTCCCGGCCACACAGCTCAAGGTGCTGTGTTCAATCTTAGTTGCAGGTGGGCATAGCCCACCATCCCATGCAGGAGTTGAACTGGAAACCTTGTTGCTAAGAGTGCACGCTCTAACCACTGAGCCATCCGGAATCCCGTTGGCAGCTCAGGGCAGCTGTGTTCAACCTTAGTTGCAGGTGGGCATAGCCCACCATCCCATGCGAGAGTTGAACCAGCGACCTTGTTAAGAGCACATGTTCTCACCAGCTGAGCCATTCTGCCACCTGTTGGCAGCTCAGCTTGGGCACAGCGTCACTGGCCCATGTGGGAATCGAACCAGCGACCCTGTTGCTCAGAGCTCACGCTCTTAACCAACTGAGCCACTCAGCTGGCCCCAAGATGAAGTTTTGTTAGTCCCCACTCTCTTGGCTCCTAAGGGAAATGCTAACTTTTCTTCTTTCAGTTTTGTGAGGAGTTTAAAGAAAAGTGCCCTATCTGTGTTCCCTGTGGCTTGAGGTTGGCTGAGAAAACACAAATTGCCATCGTCAGACATTTTGGCCTTCAGATCCTGGAACACGTTGTCAAGTAAGGAGCTTTTGGACGTTAACACTGAAGTCTGTGAGAGCAAATCTTTATATAAATTCTTATATAACTCATAGAGAGACTCTTTAGGTAAACAGAAAAGAGCAATCCCCAAGAAGAAAGAATTGATCCCCACAAGGTCATCACAGCCTGATGGGAGCTCTCATTCAGAACCTAACCTTTTTCTTCTTCTTGAGTTTCTTCATCAATGAAAAGTATGTGATACATACTAAGCATTCTGCAAATACTAGCACGTAGTCATTCAGCCAGCAATTTTGAGCTCCAATTATACACCAGCAGTCTTTAGAATAGGCCTTTTGAGCCACGCTGTTGCTCGGGCCGCTGCTATCTCTTTGGAGTATACTTTTGCTTCTAATAAACTGCTGTTTCACTACTGTTAAAAAAAAAAAAGATCTTTAGAATAATGCAGTGTGTAGGTAAACAAATCTCTCATTAGGCACTGTGCCTTTAATTTTTTTTTTTTTAAATTAAGTTTGAGGGTGTGCTTTCTCTGAATGGCAAATCTTAAGGAGGATTATATGAGAATCCTCATATAATTTCATTTAACTGAAAACCCTGTGTAAGTTGAGCCTGCTACACCCAGTGCCTATCAGAAGAATCAGTTAAGATTTAGCCACTTTTTCTGGAATTGTGCTATAATCTTGTAAACCACGAAAAGAAAGTTCATGGTATCTGAAAAGCACCTACATTGTTGCAGTTCATCCCAGTTGCATATCTGCTTTTGGTCTGTCAGGAAAATCAAGGAGAAAGCTGATCTGTGCACAAATCCTGTGTGGATTCCAATTACTGGACCACTTCCTATGTAAAACTCTTTCCCAAGAATTTTTCTGTTAACACTTTGGCTAAATGGGGACTTTTTTTCCCCTCTTCTTTGAAGGGTATGAAAGCAAAAGTATAATTTCTTAATGAAATTACCAACATAATCTTACACAGGTATCAAACCCTAGTCTCTTACGAAGAGACTTCTAATGTGGTTCTGTTGACTTTATGCTTTTGGTGGCCAGGTTTCGGTGGAACAGCATGTCTCGATTGGAGAAGGTCTATCTGAAGAACAGTGTCATGGAACTGATTGAAAATGTAAGGAATGATTGATTGGTTGCAAGACTTGTGTTTCCAAGGTAGTTTAGACAAAGTATGACTTCTTCAATGTAGCATTTGTGTAAAAATCTACTGGTTCTACATACATTAAACAGCATGCTTTGTATGATATTACATGTTACCTTCAAGGTAAAAAGAACCACCATCACAAGAAATCATAATTCATCACATTTCTCTTCCTTGGTTTAATTAATCCCTTATGTGTTGACTTCTGTTTTGAAAATTATGTAAAGACGGGGCAGAGAAGATAAGACATTTTCAGCAAATGAATAAGATTCTTAGATCTAAATTAGATTGCACTTTGCTGCTTATTTCCTTTTATTCTAAACTTACTTTGTGCAAATGCACTGTATGATGTAACCATAAAAAATAATACAGAATGAATTTGTTTCAGGAGTTAGAATATGAACATGTTTAAAATCCGCAACCTTTTTCTTTTTTACAACAGGCATGAAAAGTGGAATTGCTACCCCTTTTCATCCCCAGAGTCTGGTGCCTTTAATAGAAAAGAATTTCTCCTTCAAAATTATTAACTTAGCTAGCTAGGATTTGTATTTTTCTAGTTTTAGGGAAACTTGATAGAAGCCATAATTCATTAATCTTGATATCAAACTAAGGAGGGTTCCAGTAATAGTCTTTCTGTATCTAATACAAGAACTATTGGTAAAATATTCTGGTGCTCCTTCTAACTCTCCCATTTTATCAGCCCCTCAGTATACTTCTTATTTCTGTATTCTTCCACTCTAATACCACTCTGGCCTCCTTAATGGAACAATCAATACAAGAGTCTCCTCAGTTTCCAAAGGAGAACAATGATGTTTTCCTTGCTCTGTGTGACAGCCATTTCAGTAGCTGGTACAACCCTCACTTAAACTTTAAGTGGGAAGAATAATTAGTGAGAATGCAGGACAAGTGACTCAGACATGGAGAACCAGTTTGTTTATTCTGTTTAGTTTAAAAGCAGGCCTGCTGATGAGTTTTTATACTTTTATAGCCCAGTCTTGCAGACCCCTTACTATCTCATTCTTTTTCAGGGAACACTGAACATTTTGGAAGAGGAGAACCATATTAAAGATGTTCTGTCTCGGATTGTAGTAGAAATGATCAAGCGGGAGTGGCCACAGCACTGGCCTGACATGCTAATGGAATTGGACGTTCTTTCCAAACAAGGGGTATGAAAACCAGCTGTACCAATTCAGTTTACTTCCTTTGTGGGGGAGGGGAGAGGCTCTTCAGGGGTTTGTTTTTGTCAACAGAAAAGATACCTATAATGAAAAAGATGTTTTAGTTTAATTTAACAAGCTTATTTCTGTTGATACAGGAAACACAGACAGAATTAGTGATGTTCATCCTTTTGCGACTGGCAGAGGACGTTGTGACCTTTCATACACTACCCTTTCAAAGAAGAAGAGATATCCAGCAAACACTAACCCAGAACATGGAAAGGCTCTTCAGTTTTTTACTTAACACACTTCAAGAAAATGTAAACAAGTACCAGCAAGTGGTAAGCGATACCCCCACCCACCCCCAAAGTCCTGGGTGTTTTTATTTTTTTGTTTTTTTTTTGTTATTTTGAAGGCAATGTCACTGGCCCTCATATGTGGGACCTGAACCGGGGCCGCTGGCATCCCAAGCCAGTTCTTAGCCACTGTGCCACTCGGCCGGTCCCCCGAAGTCCTGTTTTTTAATATGAGTGTGTTGTTGTTTGTTTCAAGTTAAAATGAGTCTTCAGCAAGGAACTAGGGTGTCTAGTTAGCAAAAGAAAAAGCCATTTTATAAGTGTAAAAAAAATAGATGATAGGAAAAACAATTGATTTTTCTAAGAAACTCAGTTCAGTGAGTTTCCATGTCTACTAGCAAATATCCTTTTATAGTACAAAAATTCTTTAAGTAGTATAAAAATGAAGTTTGATTCTTAATATTTGAAAACTTAGCTTTCTTATAAGTCAGGGTTGTATCCCTGTTAAATTTTGATGTCCCACTTAGTCCTGGTCCCATTTGTAGTATAAACTGTGTCAAGTTTTATTAATCTTGACTACATAATTCCTGGTATTTTGTTCTTCCTGATGAGGTAATTGTTCTTCAAAAAAGGGCAAGCCAGATACTCTTCTTTCCAACTATTGTCATTTTTATCAGAGAGCTTTCAGAAGGCAGTGTGAAAGTCAGTCTAGTACAGTAGTCCTCAACAGGGGATGATTTTTGCCCCCTAGGTTGTCACAAGTAGGGATTGCTACTGAAATCTAATGGGTAGAGGCCAGGGATACTGCTAAGCATTCTGTAATGCACAGAACAGTCCCTGTAATAAAGAATTATCCAACCCAAAATGTCAAAAGTACTGAGGTTGAAAAACCCTGATCTCGAGTTCTTATACTTGCTTATTTCACACAATAGGATTAATTAAAATTAGGTATTTTTTATGCCCCTTGCAGCTTCATTAGGTCTGTTTTCAGAGAACAACTAGTACAAACACAAATTGGAGAAGCTACTATGAAATGTTAGGGTGGGGAGGAATTCCCAGTGCGCACCGAATATATATCATATACTTGTTTGCACTTTACATGTTAGTTAATCCTCAGAAGTTAGAAAGTATTATCTGCATTTGACAAATGAGGAACCAAGGCTCAGAAAGTAATTATTAAAGATCCCCTAATTGGTGGTGATGGAATTCAAGCCCCATTTTTTTTCCTTACTAGAATGGACTCAATCCCCCAAAATATCTCCCCAAGGTTTTTCAAAAGAAAATTTGCATTTAAAACCTGTGTGAGGGCCAGCCTAGTGGAGGAGTGGTTAAGCACTGGCTTGGGAAGCCAGCAGCCCTGGTTCAGTCCCACATATGAGGGCCAGTGACACTGCCATAAAAAAAAAAAAAAAAAAAAAAAAAAACCTGTGTGGCCAACTGTAATTGAATATATAGATAGTCACGGGATGTGGATTATACGGTGGAAGGGAGTCAAAGGAATTGTAATAGATAGTATGTATGATGTGGGGGGGAGGATTGGGGGAGGGGGTTGTCACTTTGAGGGGTAAAAAGTATAAGTATTGCACTTTGTTGTACACCTGAAGCTAATTAAAAAATACAAATAAATTAAAAGATGGTCAAAAAAAAAATCTTCATATTATAAAATATATGTAAAATCTCCCCTACACTGGGATAAGTTCCAAAGTTCTTAGTATTTATTTAAGCCCTTCTCACTGCGGCCCCGAATGGCCTTACTAATCTCATCTTTAACCATTCCCTCCAACTCACCAAACCTCTTTCATTTTCTTAACTTTTCATGCCCTTTATACCCTATGCCATTGCTGAACTTGTGTAGTACCCTCTCAAGGTGGCATCTTACAGGAGAGCCCCTTGTACTATAGCGTTCCTAGTTAGGACCCCAATTCAGGATAGAGGAGAATAGGAATATTATTTGCACACCCCTCTGCAGCCCCAAACAATTCCTGACATACCTTGTTTCCATTCCCATTTGATAGGTTTCTGAAAACACTTCACAAAGAAAAATATAGAACCAAACAGGAAGGCCTCTCTCACAGTTACCTTCATAGATTGTTTCTTTGCAACCTGAAACAATATTGAAATTACTTCCTGATGATAATGATAAGTCATGATGATGATGATAAATATCTCATAGTGGCCATTATTTATTGAACACTTACTATGTGGCAGCCATTGATTTAAATGTTTTACGTATATTATAGCTAATACTCCTATCTTAACAAATCCAAAATGAAACTCATGATTTTCCTTATAAATATGTTCCCATCCTACCCTCCAATCATCCTGTCTTTTTTTTTTTTCTTTTCTTTTTTTTTTTGAGGGCAGTGTCACTGGCCCTCATATGTGGGACCCGAACCAGGGCCACCAGCTTCCCAAGCCAGCACTTAACCACTGCGCCACTCGCCCCGGCCGACCCCAATCATCCTGTCTTAATAAAAGTTAACTACCATCCACTCAGCTCTTCAAGCCAAAACTGGAAATCATCCTTGATTCTTTCTTTGCTTCATGACTCCTATTCTTTCTGAAACATAGCCCATTGTTCCTAGCAGCAGCATATGTTTCACATCTACTTCCTTCCATCTTCACTGCTACTAGCTAGTCCAGCCCACCCATATCTTTAGGCTGGAATATGGAAAAAAAATAAAAGCAACACTACTAAATCCAATGTGATACCCTGGGTTACATCCTGGAACAGAGAAGGGACATTCGTGAAAAAACTGCTGAAATCTAAATAAAGTCTGTAATTGAATAGTATTGTACCAACGTCAATTTCTTAGGTTTGACAAATACACCGTCATTATGTGAGATTTTAACGTTAGGGGAGCCTGATTGAAGGATATACAGAGAACTCTTTGTACTATCTTTGCTACTTTTCTGTATATCTAAAATTATTGCAAACAAAAATTAAAACAAACAAAAAACACCAACCCTGAGCTGTTTTCTCAGTTGACATCCTAGTCCCCTTCAGTTCATTCTTCATAGTAACAAGAATGATCTATTAATATAAATCTGACCATGTAACTTAGAGAGTTTAAGCAGCTCAGAAAAATTAATACAATCTGACCAAAATTATGTAGATATTTATAGCTGCATCCAGATCTGACAGGATTTGTTGTCTCCAAAGCATTACACTACTGGGTTCTCTATGTAAATTCAGCACATATAAGGAAGAATTCAGCATCTCCCAGCCTTGTACATATCCCATGCATGGTTTAAATTGGATCTGATTGAAAATCCTAAGATCAATACCAACTAAACTAATAGGCAAGGAGCATGAGGAAGAGTCCTTTATGCTTTTCAGCTATAATGCAATTTAAAAGGTTTGAGATAATGCATGGTTTGAGATTTTCTCAAGGTGTGAGAAAGGTTCATCCTGTGACGTTATTGCAGTCGTCACAATTGCCTTCACCATGATGGCTTCCAGGGGTGGACGTTCAAAAGGATACGCTAGCAGGATGGTCATTAGCAGAGGTCCCACGTTCCGAATATGGGACTTAATTCTCCCCTTTCTTGTGAAGCAATAGCTGGATCTTGAAAACATTCTTCTAAAGTTCTTCATCTCGCATTCTAGTGTATAGTAGAGAACTGAAACTTAAAAAAATAAATAAAATAACCTGTGTGTATTAAAGGTGAAGAAGGTTATTCTTTTCACTTTCCCTTAGGAGATGTAATCCCTAGGAGAAGGACAACAAATTATGAATACTTGGTTGCCCTAGAGATATAGCCAACATGCCAGAACAGGGCTGATTGGTGATGGTCTGACACAAGTTAGAAACAGCCACTGTGGTGATTTTATTTAGCCTCGTTTTCAGTTTGCTCCGCCTGTTAAACCAGGCTACCACTTGTGCTCAGGACCAGAGCACACCAAGAGCCATCTCTTGAACCTTGAACTTCTCAGTTAGCTCATAGTTGCTTCTGTGCTTACCATCCTTTCAACTTCCCAATTGGGGAGTAGGTTGAACAGTAAACAATGATAAGATGAATAGGCTCACTCTCCCTGTCCCATGACCTGGCTCCTGCATTGGTCCTAGGGGGCACAGAAGATCCAAACGGGAAAGAAGGATTTATAAGAGTGGAGAGTAAAGGCTGGACTTGACTGTTGTCACTTGGATCCCTGTTCCTTCTTGGGCAGCATCATTAGATGCTGATGAGAGGGTTCTAATCATCTGCCCCAGTAACACCTCTATTTGATCACTGATGATGAAGGCTTAATACTTGTCCTTTATGAAAAAAAATGTTTTTTTGGAGGTTGAGAAAAGGAATTGTGATACAAGTCCTTTATGATCCTAATGGTAGTAAGTTTTCGGGTACTTTAGAAGTTGTTATTCGTGCTTGTATTATTTTTCCTTCAACAGTCTTCAGGAGTTACTCTTAATTTTGATTTCAGAAATTCCTCATTAAAATATTAATTTTGTACACGTGTAAATTATACAGATGACATAATATTTTTATGGAATTTGAAATAAGGGTAAAAATCAGTCATAATTGTACAGTTACTGAACATTTTGCTCTATTTCTAATATTTTTGTGTACATGTTTTTTCCTATATTTCCATCAATACGTGGTCATAAATTGTATTGATTTAATTTTGTTTCTTGCTTTTTTCCATTAACATTACATCATTTTAATATACCTTTCCCAGTTATAATTCGTCTTTATTTTAATTTGTAAAAAATACTAATACTTTGTTTTAAATTGTTTCATCACTAGCGGTGTTGAGACTTAATTCATTATCTATTAGTTGTATTTCTTTGTAAATTGTGTGTTTTGAAACTGCCTTTGTGGATCTTAAAGTTCTAATAAATTTGTGTAAGCTCTTTAAATATTAACTTTCTGTCATATTGCTATAATTAAAGTAACCTGTCCTTCTTAGGGGGAATATCAGTTGTGTGTTCTTAGTAAAGTTGTATTTTTTTTAAGATTGAAAGTTGAGTCTATATTTGAGAATCTTTATTTGAGGGTCTTGATTATGGGGGTGGAAAGTTGTTATATAGCCTTTTGCTCATTAAAAACATTGGATCCTTCTTTTCTTTCAGAAGACAGATAATTCTCAGGATTCAAAGGTAAGAGCTCTTTGTGGAGTTGGAAGCAGACTTCTGAGGCTTTCAGGTACAGGATGCACACACCTAGTGAAGGATCTTGGTTTATGTGATCCCCGAGCTAAGGTGAAAGGGAGTTAAAATTACACTATTTGAGATTTCTTGAAGGAAATCTAATGGGCACACATGCCAGTATGGTCTTATTGATGTATGTTGAGAACGCTGTTGTTGAAATGTGATTGTGTTATCAGAAAAAAAACCTTTGAGTTGCTTATTAATGACTGTTACATGAATACATTTTTTTTTAAATCATTTTCTTTTTAGAATTAGAAAATAGGAGCTCAGGTATAACCACCGCTTCCTTTCTGTTAGTGAGGACTTAATGATAAAAGTTATTAACTCTTTTCGTGCAGGCTCAA
This sequence comes from Aselliscus stoliczkanus, assembly GCA_033961575.1. Taxonomy (NCBI): domain Eukaryota; kingdom Metazoa; phylum Chordata; class Mammalia; order Chiroptera; family Hipposideridae; genus Aselliscus; species Aselliscus stoliczkanus. The sequence continues at coordinate 61,992,684 of CM066733.1, read as the reverse complement.
GCAAACTGTCGAGTAGGGGTCGCGGCACTGAATACTCTAGCAGGCTACATTGACTGGGTGTCCATGAGTCATATTACTGCCGAAAACTGTAAGCTCCTGGAGGTGCTGTGCTTGCTGCTGAATGAGCAGGATCTTCAGTTGGGAGCGGCCGAATGTCTTCTCATTGCAGTCAGCAGAAAAGTAAGTTACCACTTCAAAATGACTTACAACTCAGAGTCTCTGAGGGGTGTGCGTGTGTATTTAATTGTATGCTGTGCAGAAAGACATTTAAAGGTTTGGGTGGTTTTTTTTTTTTTTGTTGGTTTGTTTGTTTTTTTATTTGCCTTTGGACAACAGTTTACCAGTATTCTAGGGATTCATTGGCAGAATATACAGAGATTTGTTGGGCTACTTGGTTCTTGAAAGAGCTATGAACCTTGGCACTTCACACTTAAGAGATAAAAGTAGTATTAAGGTTTAAAACTCAGTGTTATGTCAAAGAATCATAGATGGTGGCTACACTGGCTTTATATATGTATTAGCTAACAAATGGGACTGTGACTCTTTTCTCCATAGGAATGCTATCTCCTGATGTAATTTACTTTGCTTTCATATCAGCATTATTGCCCAACACATTTTCAAATATAAGTTTTATCCAGATTAGGTTTTAAAGAGTTGGCTTTTTTCCAGTGTTTAGTCCACCCGGGGCCTATATGAGAAACTATGAAGTCAGTGTATTTGATTATATAGGGATAGAAGATGTTAGTACTTGGAGGCTTTTAATAAACATAGCTTATATTACCTGTGTTTCCCTAAAATTGGGTCTAGGGCAAGTTGGAAGACCGGAAACCCTTAATGGTCTTATTTGGAGATGTTGCCATGCATTATATACTCTCTGCTGCACAGTGAGTATGCTTTTCTATGTGTTTTCTAATTTCTTCGTTATTTTTATATCGTACCTGGGTATCTCTGAAGTTTGTATCGGAATGCTAGCAGTCAGTTTGATAGTGTTTCTAATACGAAAATCAGGCGGTCTTAAACCTTTTTGAAGACCTTAATGCTGGAAATAAGTTGTGGTTGTTGACTCAGCACCCATTCACATTCACAATTTTCTCCATTCTCCCCAGACAACTCATCTCCATGATTCTTTTTCTTCTGATGATCACTCCTACTAGCCTTGGTGACTAAGCTTGAGAGTTCTCTGATCTGGCCCGGAGTCTATCCCAGTGCCTGCCTTGATGATCACAGGGCCTCAGATACTCCTCCCTGATCTCCTTGTCAAAGTAATCAATGCCAAAGTGCTGAGGCTCTGGGAAGCAGCAGGAACAATGTGTTCCATGAGACGTGTCCTAAAAGAATTGTTTCCGTTTATTTTCTAGTAATTGTTCTGGAAAATATTAAAAGTATTTCCTGATTTGTGTTTCTTACCAGGAGTCAGATAGAATAGTATATTACAAATAGTTGAAACTGTTGCAACACCCTCTTTTCTTTTTTTTCCTATTTTAGCTGAGCCATCCTGATACCTGTTGGCAGCTCAGTGGCAGCTCAGCTCGGGCTGGGCATCGAACTGCTATTGCTCAGAGCTCAGCTTGCACTCATGAGTGAGCTCTTAACCAACTGAGCCACTCGGCCGGCGCTTTTTTCTTTTTTTTTATAATTTTATTGGTCATTGGTTACACATTGTTTTCACGCTACAATGGAACGGCATAGTTGACTCTTTTAGGGAGGTTGCAGCTTACTGTGGCCCATGTGGGGATTGAACCACCAACCTTGGTGTTATCAGCACCACGCTTTAACCAACTGAGCTAACCTGTCACCTGCAACACCTTCTTTTTAATACTCTTCATGTATTCTTCGTCCCAAGGACAAGTTGAAAAGATGTGAGACACGTATATTACTTAAAATCTCTTACTATCTGTTCTAATTTAGCTTTTATGATGGCTTTCTTGCCTATGGAGACTACAGCTCTGTTTTGAAGAGGTCATGTTAATTAAATGAATGACATGTCTTTTGGGTAGCCACTGTAGTTACTGTCTCCAAGAACCATTAGTTCCATAGACACCATGACATTCACACTGAGGTGTCTGTCCCATCTCCATTTGTGCTGCTAATACTGGTGAGCAAAGCTAGGATTACATTATACTCTACTGCCTCCAGAACACAGTAAATATGGCTGCTGTCCATGCTAGTCATTATGAATTCTTGTTACTTGGAATAGTTTTACATCATTTCAGGTTTTGCCACTAAATAACTTATAAATTTTTTAAAATTTTTATTTAAATAGCTATTTGGATTCTAAAATAGGAGATGAGGAATTACAGATCTGAACTAAATTACTTGGAGAAATGAGACACAAAGTTATGCTTTTATTAGTCTTTTTTTTTTTATTATTAGTTTCAGGTGTACAAAACAACATAATGATTCGACATCACACACCTCACAAGTGATAACCCCAACTAGTCTACTTCCCCTCTGACACCATACATAGCTATTACAATACCATTGACTGTATTCCCTATGTTGTACTTTATATCACATGACTATATATTTTTAAAATTATAGTTGACATTCAATATTATTTTATATTAAATTCAGGTATACAGCAAATGGTTAGGCATTTATATAATTTAAGAAATTATTTCCCTAATAAGTCTAGTACCCATCTGAAACTGTCAAACTATCTTCCAAAGTGGCTGTACCATTTCGCATTCCCACCAGCAATGAATGCAAGTTCCTGTTGCTCCACATCCTTGACAGCATTTGGTGTTGTCAGTGTCGGAGTTTGGCCATTCTAATAAGTGTGCAATGGTATCTTGTTTTAATTTTCTCTGATGACATGTGATGTGGAGCATCTTTTTTTTTTTTTTTTGAGGGCAGTGTCACTGGCCCTCATATGTGGGACCCGAACTGGGGCCACTGACTTCCCAAACCAGTGCTTAACCACTGCGCCACTTGGCCGGCCCTGGAGCATCTTTTCATATGTTTATTTGCGATCTCTATATCTGAAGAGATATATTTTTAGGCCTTTGGCCCATTTTTTAATCAGGTTATTTTCTTATTCTTGAGTTTTAAGATTTCTTCGTATATTTTGGATAAACAGTCCTTTATCAGATGTGCCTTTTGCAAATATTTTCTCCCAGACTGTGGCTTGTTTTCCATTCTCTTGATTATAGTCCTTTTTCATTTTGTCATGGTATAGAAAATTGTTAGACATGCTCTCCGAGGGTTCTCTCTCTAAGTCCTCCCTGTGTATCGACCAGTGTCTTTGTGCAGCTTTTTATGTATATAAGTATATGCATTGTTTTATGGAGTCAAGCTCAGAGTTTACATTATTATCCCCAAATACCTAAGGACCATATAATGCCCCAAATTAGAGTGTCTTTTGAGGGATGAGATTGCATTGAATACTATTCCTCATCAGTGTTTGGAGTTTTTTTTAGTGGTGGTTGTTGTTTTTAACTTTAACAATCAACTGAAATTTGAATGTTGAAGCACAGACCATTTGATGGGAAGCCTTTTAGTTCTCTTGATATGCAACTAATTACACTATTTTCTCATCTACAGGACTGCTGATGGAGGAGGCTTGGTAGAAAAACACTATGTCTTCCTGAAGAGACTCTGTCAAGTGTTGTGTGCTCTGGGCAATCAGCTTTGTGCATTGCTGGTGAGTACGTACTTTCTGGAGAGTTTCAGGGCCATTTGAAGAGAGCATTTAAAAAGTTATATTTGTGGGCCGGCTGAGTGGCGCATTGGTTAAGTGCTGGTTTTGGGATGCCAGCCGCCCCGGTTCGGATCCCACATGAGGGCCAGTGACACTGCCCTCTACAGCTAACAACAGCTCCACCTGGAGCTGGGCTGTGCGAGCCCCGGTGATGGTGTGGGCTGCAGCCCCTGCTGCAGTGGGCTGCCATAGGCTACAGTGAGTGGCCCGCAGCCAGCGCGAGCGGCTGGCAGCCAAGCGTGAGCTGCCAATAGCCGCGATGAGCGACATCCAGAGGCCAGCGACCGATCTGCCTCATCCGGGAAGAGCGTAATGACGATACCAACAGTGAAGCAACATCCTCCGCAACTAAAACTGAAGAACAAGAAGACGGCAGCTTGTCTGTTCCCCTTCCCCGATTCCCCAACGCTGTTCCCCTTCACCAATTCCCCAATAAAATCTTAAAAAAAAAAGAAAAAAAAAAAAGTTATATTTGTGGGCCGGCCGAGTGGCGCAGTGGTTAAGCGCTGGCTTGGGAAGCCAGCGGCCCCGGTTTGGGTCCTACATATGAGGGTCAGTGACACTGCCCTCAAAAAAAACCCAAAAAAACAAGAAGTTATATTTGTATAAGAATTGATGTGCGCCATTGATTTTAACCTCATGGAACATTAGCGTACAGATTATTTCCTGTGGTTCTATAGATTAAATTGTTTTTTTGTTTTTTTTGAGGGCAGTGTCACTGGCCCTCACATGTGACCCCGAACCGGGGCCGCTGGCTTCCCAAGCCAGCACTTAACCACCGCGCCACTCGGCTGGCCCTAGATTAAATTCTTTTAACAGGGTTTGAGTCATATAAATTTCTTTTAACAGGTCAGTTATTAATATCAATAGTTATTAATAACATCCACATAATGTTATTCCATAAAATCAACATCGCTATTCTTGTGAATTTTGGTACTTGTAAAATATTAGTCTGCTAAATGCATGCATTATCCTTTAAAGTCCTCTTAAGTCATGAAACATGGATTTGAGTAAAGAACCCCTTTCCTAAATCTGAAGGATCTATTATTGGATCATAAAAGAAAACTTTAATTTACATAGAAATACCTGTCTTGAGGGAAATAGTTAATACTCAATCTTACAAGTTGTAAGGTAGGGTATCAAGTATAGACATTTATATTTGGTGTTACGCCTTTTTGTGGTGGCTTGAATGGTTAGAGAGGATAGAGCTTCAGACATAAGACATATCCCCTTGAGTGGTTATTTGTTTGTTTTTTGTTTGTTTTGAGGGCAGTGTCACTGGCCCTCATATGTGGGACCCGAACCGGCGCCGCTGGCTTCCCAAGCCAATGCTTAACCACCGCGCCACTCGGCTGGCCCTTGAGTGGTTATTTAATGAGCTGGCTCACAGAGATGTGAATAAGACGAGATCTGAAGAAATAATGTGGATTTTTTTTCTTTCTGTGATTTCTGAAATGAATACTCTTTTGTTTTACTGTATGACCATAGAGTGGTTTTTAATAATGATAATTAAGGAGGTAAAGTGGCTTTCATGTTTTTTAGCCCTTGAAATGAGGTCTTCCTTAGTCCACAAGGAAGTATAAAGTCCTTTTGAAACTGAAACTTTTGAGGGTTTAAGTTATCTGTATTTGTTACTCTGCTCTTTCCACTCCCCCCTCCTCAATCAGCATCATTAATGGAATGTACTTTTTGTCCTACAGGGTGTGGATTCTAACGTAGAAACACCAGCAAACTTTGGAAAATACCTGGAATCTTTTCTTGCTTTCACAACGCATCCAAGTCAGGTAAACTTTTTGCAGGTAACTTCTCAAAATTTTGGTTAGGAAGCCAAAATCAAGCACTATGGCCTGAAATAATCAGCAGCTCATATATAAAATGTGACTCTTAAGGCCCTAGAAGATAACTATAGTATCATTTCATTAAGAGAATTGCTGAATCTTCTTCCTAAACCAGCATTGCACCATCAAGGTCAGCAACTTTTCCCCTCAGGTAGTATCATTTTGGTAATAATCAAATGTGAGGTATGTCTCAGGTGACATGCTACTAAAGATATTTTAAATACAAAAGTCTGATTGATTGTGTTATTATAAAACTAATTTCATCCAGTTCAAGCATTTTTTGTAGTACCATGCTGAGATTCCTATGACCTTTCTTGCATAAAAGTTGAAGTGGTAGAGTTCAGCTCACTCTGGGCATGGCACCTGACCCACAGTCTGTCTTATTAACATGTGATTCATAATGAGTAGTTATTACTGATGTACTGCAGTATGGACAGTTCAAAGTATTATAGAGATTTATTTCCATGAAAAAATATAGTTGATAATTGCTGGGCTTAGTAGTAATCTTGGTTATATAAAATCCAAATCCTTAAGCAGGTTCTTTTCCTTTTTTTTCCCTTTAGTTTCTGCGCTCTTCAACTCAGATGACTTGGGGAGCTCTCTTCCGGCATGAGATCCTATCCCGTGACCCTTTGCTGTTAGCAATAATACCAAAATATCTTCGCGCTTCTATGACTAACTTGGTCAAGGTGTGCAGTGGGAAACAAAACAAATGGAATGTGGGACCTTTTTTTTTTTTTTTGAGAGCAGTGTCACTGGTCTCATATGTGGAACCGAACCGGGGCCGCCGGCTTTCCAAGACAGCGCTTAACCACCGCGCCACTCGGCCGGCCCAAAACAAATGGAATGTGGATGAATATACGTAATAAGACTCAGATTGGCATCATTGACAGCCCTGTCTTGGTCTAAGACCCCTTCCTCGGGCGTAGTCTCTTATTCCTCAAGAAGAAAGCAGTCTGTATCTACTCTCTCTATCTTAGAGTACTTATATACCAAGTACTGGGCTAGATGCTAGGAAAAAGAAGGGATAGGACAAGAGCAATGACCATGACCATGACCATGCAATGTGATCATTGCTTTTCAGAGGTTAGAAGCAGAAAGGAAGGTGGTGTGAAGAAGATTCTGAGAGGAAGTGGTCCTGATTGTTTCTAAAGACCAAGTGAATGAAAAGGGAGGGAGGGTGGAAGCAGATTGCTCTCTACTTCAGTAGACAGTTGCTGGCCAGCCGAGTGGTGCTGTGGTTAAGCGCTGGCTTGGGAAGCCAGCCGCCCCGGTTCAGTCCCACATGTGAGGGGCAGTTGCCCTCAAAAAAAAAAAAAAAAAATCTATTCAGTAGACAGTTGCTTATGCATTCCCTGAGACCTGTTAAGGGCTCGTGGAGCTGACAGATTTGTAAAATCAGAGAATGGGATCGATTCAGGGGTCCCCTTATTTCTTCTAGGAATTCACCTAGCACATAGTACATGTGTTCTAATTGTCTGCCATGGTCTTCAGTACTTTTTGCATAAAACATGCAAAGTTCCATGCTTATTCCCAAGGGTCAGCATTTAAGGAGACAAATAGTTCTTCATTCTTTTTTACTTATTGCATGCTGTATTAGTACTTTGTCTTGGGACATTTTTACACTCAAAGACCCTTAACAAATTACAGAATTTAATTTTCCCGAAGGAGCCTGGAAGAGAATATCAAATACAAGTGTCTCTCTTTTCTACCTGAGGATTACTGGAACTGGGAGCAAACTGTGTACGTGGAGTAAACCAGAAGCAGTTATTTATCATAAAATATCTCATGTAAACTCTTAACTCATCTATTTTTTTTTTTTTTTTTTTTTTTAGCTGAGCCATCCTGCCACCTGTTGGAGCTCAGCTCAGGCGGGCATTGAACTGCTGTTGCTCAGAGCTCAGCTCGTAGTCTTGAGTGAGCTCTTAACCAACTGAGCCACTCGGCTGGCCCTCCCTTAACTTTTTTTTTTTTTTGAGGGCAGTGTCACTGACCCTCATGTGGGACCCGAACCGTGGCCGCTGGCTTCCCAAGACCAGCACTTAACCACCGCGCCACTCGGCCGGCCCATCTTAACTCTTCTTAAACAAATTAAAAAGTGCTTGAGCTCCTAGCATTTAAGACTCTTCTGGTAGGTCCCTTTTCATTCCTTACCCCAACTATCTTTCTCTTTCCAGATGGGCTTTCCTTCGAAAACAGACAGTCCTAGTTGTGAATATTCCCGATTTGATTTTGATAGCGACGAGGACTTCAATGCCTTCTTCAACTGTAAGTAATATAAACCTGGAATTTCTCCCAGCAGCCTCAGAATGGCATCTAGTGTGGTGAGTCATGGTACATGATTTTTGGGATTTTATATTAAACAGCCCGAAATCTGGACAGCAGCCTATTACATCTCATTGCATAGGGTGACAGGGTTGCACCTATTCCAAGCCTAGTGGTTTTTCTTACACACGCACACACACCCCTGCCTTTGGACTTTGATGTTTAGAAGATAGTAATTGTATGTAAGACACTCTTGAAATTTTTCTATATTTAGGATTAAATACCATCTTACCTTGTGGATCTTCTAAGAAAGAAAGTAAAAAACCCATATAACCTGATATTCTAATTCTGTTGTGGGTTTTCTGTAGTCTTATTCCTTCCCTCCCCCTTTATTTTAACACCAGCTCTATTAAGATTTATTCATTTACCATACAACTCAGTCATTTATAATATACATAAACTATATACATAGTTAGCATGTTGTTCAGTGGTTTTTCGTATTTTGAGAGTTCTACAACCATTACCTCAAATCAATTTTAGGATATTTTCATCATCCCAAGAAACCCTAAACCCTGTACCCATTAGTAGTCAGCTCCCAATCCCTTCATCCTTCCCAGCTTTGGGCAACCCCTAATTCCTTTTGGATGTATTTCTGTATTCTGAACATATCATATAAATGGAATTACACAATATGTGGTCTTTTGTAACTATTTTCTTTCACTTAGCATAGTGTTTTTAATATTCATGGTGTAGCATATATTGGCACTTCATTTCTTTTTATTGCCAATTATATTGTATGGATTATACAGTTTATTCATCTGTTCATAAGTTGATGGATATTTGAGTTGTTTCCACTTTGGGCTATTTAGAACAATCCTGCTATAACATTGGTGTACTCGTTTTTTAGTGTACTTATGTTTTTATTTCTCTTGGGCATATGCCTATGAAGGGAATTACTGAATCATAGGGTAATTCCATATTTAATATTTTAAGGAACTGCCAGACTATTTCCACAGCAGGCACACCATTTTATATCTGTACCAAACTGATCTCCTTTTAATTCCAACGGAAATGGGAAACCACTTTTAGTTTGCCACTTAAAGGCTCTAGCTGACAGGGCAGCTTCCAGAAATAATTTATTTTTTGAAAATTTCTGGACTTGTTAAAGCTTTATTGAACATTTGTTACATTCAAAGCACACATCTGCAAAACAGATCTCTTTGAACATTTTCCCCCTGGGGTGGATAAATGAATGAACATTAATAAAGCACCCATTCTGTACCAGTTATTGGTTCATGTCATTCTCTTGGCAGCCTCCCGGGCCCAACAAGGAGAAGTAATGAGGTTAGCATGTCGTTTGGATCCCAAGACTAGCTTCCAGATGGCTGGGGAATGGCTCAAGTATCAGCTGTCAACTTCCACTGATACTGGATCCATGAACTGTAAGTTGTTTTTATGTATGAACATTAGTGAAATATTGTATCAAAGCTGTACTAGGAAATAAATCTTCTGAGCCACACTTCAGAACAATATGCTAATAGTGTTCAAAAATAGCTTTTAATTCACTGCCGAATTCCATCCTAGGGAGATAACACTAAATTATCTGAGAAAGCAGATAACACTCAATTTTTAACATGTTTAAATTAGGGTAAAACTATGTCCCTGTCAGTTTTGCCTGCATTTTTCTTTTTTAACAATCCATTGGGCGCAACTGATCTCAGATTCATTGCGCACAAATTTTCAAATATCTAACAGTTAAGTATTGTGACTCTTCACTTCCGTATCTCCCCCCCCCCCCACGCCAACCTATCACCAGTCGTGTTTGTGACTTAGTACAGTAAAGATGTATTCCTTAGCGGCATGTTTGTGTACAGTGAATCTGAGATCAGTTGTGCCTGACAGAGGGTTAACAGAATCAACTAATTGTTTATTGTTGATTGTATTACTTCACTTCAGGTACCATCGTAAATTACATGTCTAGACCTAACTTTTTAAAGCTTTTCAACCAAAGTCTTGCATAGTGCCACTCCTAAACTCAGAAAGAATGTGAGGCATAACAGGAGCACTGCAGGGATTTCCCATATCACTCAGCCACCTCAAAGCCTTTGGGAAATGCCACTTTATATACAATCAAAATAATTGCTCTCTACCCAAATGCATAAGCCAGGTTATTTCTCTGTACTCCTTGTCTTCTGTCCATCATCTTATTGATGCTGTGGCTGACAGGATTGATAAAGCAGGAGAGGGTGTAAATCACTGCTTTAGAAAAGGGCCACATTAATGGTCAGTTACCAAGTACCTTTGTTACTTGACATTCATGATTCACAATTGACTCTGAAGGTCCTTGGTATCTGTTGGGTTGTCGGAAAAGTCATGACGCATTTTTGTAACGAAAAACAGGAAAAATACATCCCTACTTTTCCGACAACCCAATAGTAAGGCAAATGTTTACAGAAGCTCAAATATGTTGCGTCAAGATGAAGCTAGTAAGTGGGAGCACTATTGGAAGCAGAAGTAACTTGTAAATCTTTTTGCCTGTGCCTTGCTGTTTGAGACATGTGGTTTGATGATACCTGTGAACTTGGAGGGTGGCGCAGTTCTCTAGACATAGCTCTTGCAATTGTCCTGAGGCTACTGGATTTTGTATCTTAAATCAGTTCCTTGTTGAAAGGACTCTTTATGGTTTCAAATATCTTAATTATTTGGATTCCCATGGACACATTATAAAGAAGGAGGAAAGGAGTGATTAATATTTATCAATTGCCTCTAATTGGTCAGGCACTGTTTTTGATGCTTACATGTATATTTCATGCAGTACTCAAAATGGTTTTATAGACAAGGCTCACAGAGGTGAATTCAGACAGCTCATTGTAAGAGCTGGAGGCAGGATAGGGACTTCTTCTCCTTTTTGTTCTTTTTCCAGGCTGAGGGGTTAGATTATTCTGTTACATCAACTGTGAAAATAACCAAGTGGGCTCTACCGCCCCATTGTCTCTGTCTTCTGTGATCCTACAATGTTGGGGTGTGTATGTGTGTGTTTTAAAACCCTATTTTCCTACAGCTGGAACTGGAGAAGGCAGCCTCTGCTCCATCTTCTCACCTTCCTTTGTGCAGTGGGAAGCCATGACAGTTTTTTTGGAAAGTGTGATCAACCAGATGTTTCGAACACTAGATAAAGAAGTAAGTAACTGTTTCCCATGTTGATTGTGTAATGATTTTGATGTTTTTAAAACTGGCAGAGGGATAGGAAAATCTGTGGGTGTGCATCTTAGAGAGGAGGAAATAGATTCAGAGAGGTTAACTAACATACTTAGGTTCACATACATGGCTAGTAAATAGCAGAGCAAACTCTTAAGCCCTACGATGTTTAGTGTTCATTTTAAGGGGATACCATGATGAGCCTGTTGGTACAGTGATGCACAGGTAGGCTAACAATTGCAGGGAGTACAGTGATGGAAATATTGAATTGGAAAATCTTGAGCTGTTTGCCATTAAGCATCCTTTTTAGTGTTATGGCAGACAGACCAGAATATTCATGTTGGATGATCAGTGTCTCTCTTTCCTGAGTAACTGACTAAATAGGTCTTGTTTTTTTATACTTCATGTTACCTATTACCCTTCTCCTATAACATTCTCTTAGATGAAGCTATAATGAATTAGATGACGGCATATACTGTATTAACTATACTAAATGGTCAGATTACCATTTTGGGGTAATTACATTTTAGTGTATTCTAGGTTATTTGTAGAAAGAATCTAAGTCCCTTGGAGTTAAGTGGGATATAGTGCTTTTTCTTACAAGTGGCATATTAATGAATTAGATCTTAGTGTATTACTTCATCTGTTTTGCTATTGATTCACTTCAGTTTGAAATGATGGCATTCTGAGTTTGTTCCAAAATCTAGGTGGGAAACTCTGCTTGGATCCTGTATTTTTCACTCTGTTAGTCTTTTTTCAAGTTGAGGTGGGACTTATGTTTTAGTAAGTGTGGCAAATCAAGGAAGCCCTTTATTAAATCAAGGGAAATGGCCCTGCTGTTTCCTGGCATTTTTTAAGTTAGACACCTTAAAATGCATCTGAATATGTGCGTATGATCCTTCTCAAAGGCAGGAGAAAGAAATGTTCAGGGTTTGTCAAGTACTTGTCTCTAAGATATATGAAAGGACTGGCAGTGCTGGGGAGTGGGGGGTGGTACCTAGTTGGTTGAATGCTGGATTTTACAGTAAATCTTTGAATATGATGGTAGTTGGTCAAAAAGTACAAAAAAAATGTTTGGAATGTATGAGTATATACAAGAAAGATATGGGCTAGTGACAAATCATAGGTGACAATTAGAAATTTGGCAGGCTTCTTAACCAGTGGTGGGGAGAAAAACAAACAGAACGAAATTCTTTTTTCTCAGGAGAATCCTAGATGGTATTATTTAGACTGCTTAATGGCTTAAAGTAAACCTGACTCTAAAACATTTTTCTTCACCAAAATGAAGTGGGTCAGAGTAAGCATTCCTAATCAAGAGAGATGAGTGTTTTAATATATGATTAAATTATTCACCTGCTTGTTAATGAAGCTGTAACACATTATAAATCCCAGGAGTGTGCAAGTGACAGATCTCAGCCTTTTACATTCCCACTTGTTACTATCAGTGTCTGACTCAGCAGAGCATTACCTAGGCCAGTGGTTTTGCAAACTGCTCAGTTTTCTGCACCCCTCTCACCCTTGGTGCAGAACAGATCAGCTCTTATGTGAAAAAGTTTGACCAAGAGCCTCTTTGGCTAAAAAGATTAAAAGTTACTCATCTTGTCCATATTGGAATTAGTTGAGCTTGTATTCCCAGTAGTATGTACTCAAAAACATTAGGTAGAGCTTTAACAGCTTTAGCAATATATAAAGCTACAATATTTTAAAGCATTGTGGAACTGGCGTTGGACACAGCTCATTGGAGCAAAATAGCCCCAGTACAACTTGGAGCATATATAAGCATCCCAAAGAAATCAAGAATGATTGGATCATTTAATAAATAGCGTTAGGGAAAATTAACCATTTAGGGAAAGGTCCCCTAAGTTGAAAAACAATGAAAGTAATAACAACAACAAGAGAAAAAACTGATGGCTTTAAATGCATATGTTTTTTAACTTATAAAATGAACTTTTAAGAGGCAAACTTGGAACAATATTTGCAATAAATATGGATGGGGTTGATATTTGTACTGTAAAAAGCTTATCTCTCTCAAACATTGCTTAGACAGTACAATTGATACCACAACTTTGGAGACTAATTTGGCAATGTCTAGTTGAAGATACATAGCCTTACAACCCAGCAGCTCCACTCTTAAAATCTGGACTCTGAAGAAACTCCACATGTGTACACTGAGCCACCAATATTCGTAGAAGAAGCCTTGTGTGTTAAGCCAAGAAAACACTTAATATCTAACAATAGGTTGTGTAGAATAGATTGTAATATAGTCATAGAGCAGTGAAAATGAACTAGGGTTATACTATGAATAAGGATGATTCTCATAAGCATAATGTTGACCCAAAATAGCAAGCCACAAAGTAAACATACAATACTGTATAATAGGAATATGTACATTTATGGCAAAGTATACAGAGATGAAGGTATCTGTGAAATTATAAACACCAAATTCAGGATAGTGGCTGCCTTTGCTGAAAAGGAGGGTATGCGCACAGAACCACCACTGTCAGTAACATCATACATCTCAGAGTGGTTGTACAGAGGGTTATTAAAGTATTGCTTATACTGGAATATTTCACAGTAAAATTTTTGTATAAATTGATAAAAACACTAGAACCCAGTGGAGAAATAAACAGAAGATATGATCAGATAATATATAGAGGAGAAACTGAAGTCTTAATAAATATGGAAAAAAAAAACCTCACCCTTAATAGTAATAATCAACGAAATGCAAATTTAAATAAACTTAATTTTTTTACTTACTAAATCAGTAAAAATTTTAGGTAATAAACTCACTGCTGCTGAGAACATGTTAAGGGCACATTAATGGATAGAGAATCAGTTGATACAACCTGTACAGAAGAAAAGCAACTTGACTTACACATATATTCATACCTTTTGATCCGGTGATTCCAGACACCCCCAAAAGTCTCTTATTCAAGTGGAACAACTGATAATGTAGCCAAAAAAATTTTTGCAAAGATATATATTAGCATTATTTACAATGGTGAGGAACCGAAAATATTCTCAATTTTTTATCATGTATATATAGGAGATGCTATATTCCTAGGATAGCTCATGGTATCATCATATATGATAATTTTTTATAAAACAGGTTAATGCTCAGAATTTTAAGGGTTAAAAAGCAGTTAAACAAAAAACCAAACATGTGGCAACTGTATTATGTATTTATAAACTAGAATCCAAAGGAGATTTAGTGAAAGTGGTTTATCAGCCATGTCAACCTCCTTTTCATGTCTGTATTACAGGAAATCCCTGTTAATGATGGGATAGAGCTGTTGCAGATGGTCCTGAACTTTGACACCAAGGATCCCCTCATTCTGTCTTGTGTCCTCACTGATGTCTCAGCACTCTTTCCATTTGTCACCTACAGACCAGAGTTCCTGCCCCAGGTCTTCTCTAAAGTAAACTCCATCTCCTTTGTAAACTTTATTTTGGCATTTCAAAGCTAATTTTTTTGTGACTGTTTTTGAAAGTGTGTGAGACAAGCTAAGAAATGGTCATTTTATTCATTTATCAAATATTTACTCAGTACTTATCGTGGATCAGGTGCCATGCTAATAATGGAAAAGCCTTACCCTTCAGGAGTGCTCTGGTTGGGAAGAAAGTCACACGAACAGATGTTCCTATGTGGCATTGCAAATAATAGTTGTGTACAGTGAGAAATGGAAAAGAATACCTAAAGGGAGAGTATCAGAGTGTGCTGTCAGATTGAGAGGGGATTTATCAGAGGAAAGGTCAACATGGATAGTTTCAGGTTCCCAGTTTAGATGACTAGGTGAGTAGTGGGGTACCACCTGAGTGAGAATGCTGGATCAGGAATAAGGAAGAGAAGGGATTGAATTCTATGTTTAAAGTGTATGTACAACAATTAGGTAGAGACACCTCATTGGCTATTTGAGGTTAAAGGTCTAGACTAGAAAATTATAAGGTAAAATTAAGGCAGTGTCATCACAGAAGTTCCAAGAGTAGAGGTGAAGTCCTAGGAAAGAGGATAGGTCTGTAGAGTTAGACATGTGGCTCAAGCACGGAACCCTAGAGATCACCATCATTGGGGGTGCAGAGAAAGAATGAGAAGCCCCAAAGAAGAAAAAAGAGAGAGCCAAAGAAATGGAGACAATGTTGTGTGACAAAGGCCAGTAGAACTTCAAAAAGCTGGACTCATTTGTTGCAACAGAAGTTCTCTAAAAACTGGAGAAGGTCCATTGGGTTTCTCAATTAGACCTTTGTTAGAATGTTATTATTCCATCATAGTGACTAGGGCAGCAGTCATATTGTGTTGGGTTAAAGAGTAAATGGGAAGTTAAGCAATGGAATCAGGGAGAATCGATCACTCAACTTTGAATAGAAAGAGAAGAAAGCGGCGTCACCACTGCTGAGTGTTTGCATGATGGCATGGACTGTTCTAGGATTCTATAACCTTTATCTTTGAGAAATGTTTAATGGTAAAACTGTGACTCGCAGGCCTCTTGTAGTTATTTGAGAAAAGGAATATCTGAAACGGTAATGCTGGTTGAAAGCCCTTTTGTTACCATACTGTAGCACTTCTGGGATTTTGTTGGAAACTTTATAACTATTGCTTAAAACATCTTTATGCATTTGGGACTGATAAGTGACCTTTTTTTTCCTTCCCCTTAGCTATTTTCATCTGTCACTTTTGAAACGGTTGAAGAAAGTAAGGTAAGACCATTAATACAACCAATAAATTCTAACTTCCTGAGAGCAAAAGTATAAATACCTAATGTCTAGATTTCTTTTTTAAGTAGAAAGGTTAAAGGCAGGGGTCATATGATAAGCTGTTTCGTACTGGAGATACCTAGAGCAAACAGTAAACGTGGATTCATGGTGACTATAAATGTCACTCCATTATGTTTTCACAGTTTTGAAAATTGATGGTTAATTTGCCTCTGAAGGAGATATTTACATGATTCTATACAGCATCTGTAAATTATATTAAAAGTGGCTCCAAATTTATTCAATATCTCTCTTCCCAGGCCCCCAGAACCCGGGCAGTGAGGAATGTGAGGAGACATGCTTGTTCCTCCATCATCAAGATATGTCGTGACTACCCCCAGCTCGTGCTGGTAAGCCGCTGGACTTTGGCCAAGTGCCACTGAGTCCTGTCAAGTTTGGTTACATTTCTCTATAAATTCAGCCTTATTCATACCTCACATAAAAGGAAAATTAGGAACTGTAGCTTTGCTAAGGATAAGTATTCTTTTTTTTTTTTTTTTTGAGGGCAGTGTCACTGGCCCTCATGTGGGACCCGAACCAGGGCCACTGGCTTCTCAAGCCAGCACTTAACCACCGCACCACTCAGCCGGCCCAGGATAAGCATTCTTAAATTGGTGTCTTCCTCCTCTCGTACTTCGAAATGGAGTTAAAAGAGCAAAGTATTCCCTCAAAATGAATAGTTTTCTTCCACATGGGTGGCCAGGTTTTCCCCGTTAGTGTATACCTCTTTACTATGTGATGTTCTTACCTACTACTGCCAAACGATGTTCTTAATCTCGAGAGAAGCCAAATGTGAACGCCGATCTTTTTTGGAGGGTTTCTAGAAAAAATTTAGCACTACTGCAGATTATAAATTAACCAGAAATGTCTTCTCTGAACGCACAGCAGTGTGTGTGTGTACACATATATAAAGAAACTGATCTGTGAAGGTACTGTAAAAGTTGATGTAGAAAAAAGACAAATTGTCTTCATAGTTGTTGTATGGGAAAGCGCAGTTACCCGAATACTCAAGACAAGAACCACCTTCTGCCTAAATTGCTTTGCTTGTCCAGGCGAAGGAACATTGTAGCTAAATTACTAAAGACAGCCTTATAGGCCCGACCTTCCTGGGGATACCTTGGTCCTCTTTCCACCTTCCTTGAGTGACCACCTCTCCGTGAAAATCAGACCTTCACCACCTGGTTTTTTTCTTTGTAATCTGCAGCCCAACTTTGACATGCTTTATAACCATGTGAAGCAACTCCTCTCAAACGAGCTACTCCTGACACAAATGGAGAAGTGTGCCCTCATGGAAGCGCTGGTTCTCATTAGCAACCAATTCAAGAGCTATGAGCGTCAGAAGCTGTTCCTAGAGGAGCTGATGGCCCCCGTGGCCAGCATCTGGCTCTCCGAAGACATGCACAGGTAGAGGAGACCCTTTGCCACTGACTGGCGCTGCACTCGGGCACCCCATTCCATTTCAAGAGTTAGGCCCAGGGTGGGGATGTAAAGATACCAAGGCATAATAGGACGGTCAGTGACACCTGAAGGTATTCTAATTGCTGAAAATAACCCCTTGCTGAACAGAGGTGTAGGGAGGGAGAAGAAATGGGTAAAAATGGATCGTGTGGGTTCGGAGGCCACAGAGTAAGATCTGATGTGTCTGCGTTGTAGAGAAATGAGAACAGCCAGTAGGGGCCATACGTAGTAGGAGCCACACAGACACTCATCTGTGCCCACTGAGCCTTCTCAGACTTATATCCTTTTCTTTTTTTTTTTTTTTTTTTGAGGGCAGTGTCACTGGCCCTCATATGTGGGACCGAACCGGGGCCGCTGGCTTCCCAAGGCAGCACTTAACCACTGTGCCACTCGGCCGGCCCCGACTTATATCCTTTCTGATCCAGAAAGTGTTGCTAATAACATTTAGACATAGGAAGGGAAGTTTAAACTTTCAAATGAAAGCTGACAATGAATGTGATTAAACTCCTCACACCATAACAACTTCTCTTTGGGGCCAAATAATCATAGCTTCTTAGCTCTTATGAAAGAAAATGTCCTTGCTTAAAATCGTGGTGTAACTTGTCTTTCCCCCTACCCCAACCTTCAGAGTGCTGTCAGATGTTGATGCATTTATTGCCTACGTGGGTGCAGATCGGAAAAGCTGTGACTCAGGCCTGGAGGACCCCTGTGGCTTAAATCGTGCACGAGTGAGTGAGCCTGTCCTGGGAATGGGAAGCCGAATTGGCCACGGGTAGGAGTAGGGTGTCGTCATTTGTGCTTTTTTCTATACGGATGAGAAATCTAGGAATCTTCACTTCCCTAAGCTTCTCCTTTCTTTTCTTCTTTAGTCTTGAATTCTTGAGTTAGTTCCCACAGCAGAGCAGATGGTCTTTTCTATGAAGTCATTATTTTGGCTTTAAGGATCTGTAACTAGCTCTGAAGACTGAAGGTGTAATGAGGAAGTAGGTCAGAACTTGGTCTGCAGGGTGAGTCCTCCCTGCCATTGCTCTCTGGCATGTGACGTCCTGAAAGATGGCCTAACTTGCACACCTGAGGTTTTTCAGTTCTTTGCTATTCAAATAAGCATTGTCCTTGGCTCCATTATGGCAAAAGTCATATTAATTAACCTGGCAAGTAGTAGGTTGGTTGAGAGTACTGTGAGTGGGGATTCGGTCAAAAGCTGTCAAGGCCTAAGCCAGAGGGTGTAAGGCCAACTCAAAATCAAGATAAAATGTTGTCAGTCTAAACACTGTTTTGAAGCATGTCCAAACCACCTTCTAATTGGGGTCGTGTGAGAGGGTCACTGCAGCCTCTGGAAGGACATCCTCATGAAAGGAAGCTTCTAGAGCCTGCCACTCACTGTACCTTAAGATGGCAATGAAAGGACCCCTCTTGGACTTGACTTTAAAGGAAGGGACAGGGATGGGGGCAGGGGTCTTTTCCTTCTCTCTGGCCTCTGTATCATTTTTGCCATAACCTTGCATATATCTAATAGCCCTTTTTCCCCCTTTTATGTTTACCCTGCATTTGTTTCTGTAGATGAGCTTTTGTGTATATAGCATTCTGGGTGTTGTGAAACGAACTTGCTGGCCCACCGACCTCGAAGAGGCCAAAGCTGGGGGATTTGTGGTGGGTTATACACCCACTGGAAGTCCAATCTTCCGTAACCCCTGCACAGAACAGATTCTGAAACTTCTTGACAATTTGCTTGCCCTTATAAGGTGAGTCAGAATAATGGTTTTTCTCTGTCTTTTTTTTTTTTTTTTAACCTTAAGAATCTCAAGAGCTGCATCTGTTTGTATTTCTTCAGATTGTAGTGGTGGTAAATGAAGCACTAGGTCTTATTTCTTTCAGGCAGGGCGGGGGGTGGGAGTCTTTTAAAAAAATAGCTCTCATTTGTATAAGTCTTACATTCCAAATGAACACATGGGGCTAATCCCAAAATGGCTTTTCTCATTTTGTGCCTCCCCGATGTTCTTTATACTTTATCCCTACTTTTTACTTTAAGTTTTATTTGCTCTAAATTTTTGCCATTGAAGGCATTGTTCATTGGGAGCAGGACAGTTGCTTTCTGCAGTGGTGATTCTCTAGGTGGTATTCATATGAGCTAATCTGTATTAATAATGACTCTGATATCAAATGGACCAAACATCCAGTGGCTGATTGTGCTGAAGGAAGGCATGATACATGCCCCCACCTCCCTTTCCTAGGTCTTTACTTCTCAAAGCTGTATCAGGCCAGCAGCGTCACCTGTTTGAAATGGCAGAATTGGGGCCCTGCCTCAGACATATTAAGTTAGAATCTGCATTATAAGAAGATCCCAAGGTGGTTCTTGTGCACATTAAAGGTTGAGAACCACCGGTAAAAATCGCATGAGCTAATTAATGTATTCAAGTGGAAATAAGACAAGTCTAGCTTGTTAGTTACTTGATGTATGTTTGATGACTCAGAGATGCCCTCTACAGATGAAGATAGGGTTTGGATAGAATTCAGTTCTTATTGGCCAAAGCAAAATTTGATCACTTCTTGTATCTCCTAGTATTTCTGACTTAAACAGGTCAGAGCTCTGTTACAATGCTTTTTGGCCCCTTTTTGATAGGGTGTAAGAGCACAGTCTCAACTGGGCAAACCAAATTACTCATGTCTCAGGGGCATTCTGCTGGCAACAGACACCCTTAGATGATAAACTTGAAAATCAGAGGAGAATAAAGTGAATGTTGACGACTTTGGAGGACTGGAGTGTCTGAAAGAGTTGTCATTATGGACATGTCTTTGAAAATAGACAATCTTTTGTTCTGATTTCAAAAGGAGGAAAGAGATTTCTTTCAATAAAGAAGTGTTTGCATGTTGAGAGGGCAGTAAAATATTTAGTCAAGGAAAGATTTGTTTCCATTGAGGGTTTTTTAACCATAAGGTTCTTTAGCTTAGAGAAGTGTGAAAGTGATGAAGTCACTTTCATGGTAACAGACTCATGGACCCGGCGCTTTTAGGCCTGTGGCCAGGGTCCATGTGGTGAGAACCCAGACCTGCAAAGAAGGCTCATTCCTGGCTGGGTGAGGAAGCTACAAGAACAGTGTGATTATCATCTTGATGTTTTTCTAAAAGTTCAATGCTTTGGGGAAATCCCAAAGTCAGTCAAAAGGTATTTTGGAAAATGTTGACCGTAGTTATGGAGCAGTTCGATTCCTTCATGGTATACAGCTGGAGCTATTAGAGTTTTGTCTTGTTTTTGTAGTAAATTTTATCTTGAAGTGTAACGTAAGGAAACAAATATATATAATAAAAGGACACAAATTAAGAGTGTCTGTAGGTGAATTTTCACAAAATGGACACATCCAAATTGGCACTCAGATCAAGAAACAACCATACCCAACACCTCTTTTCAAGTCATTACCTGCCCTTGAAGGGTAACCACTATTCTGACAGGTTTTTCAAGCTTTAATAATTGGCATCAGAAGCATGCACTCCTTTGTGTCTGGCTTCTCTTGCTCAGGATTATGTTTGTGAGAGTCACCCAGGCTACTGCATGTGCTTGTAGTTTGTTCATTCTCATTGCTATGTGATATTCCATTGTGTAATATGCGTAACTTATTTGTCCATGTAGCGTTGATGGACTTTTGGGTAGTTGCCAGCATTTTGTTTTCACAAACAGCACCGCTGTTAACATTCTCATAAATGTCTTTTGGTGTACACATAATTTCTGTTGGGTAGAAGTAGAACCCTACAGGTAGGAGTAGAATTCCTGGTTTATAAGGCATGTATATATTCAGTTCCCATAGAAAAAGCCAAATATTATCGTTTCCTAAAGTGGTATACTAATTAATTTACCATTTACATTTCCACCAATTGTATATTGGAGCTGTGAGTCTTTAACTACTTGTCAAATAGTCTGATAAGCAAAGAAGGTGTTAAAGCTGTGCTGTCCAATATGGTAGCCCGCTAACCACATGTGGCTGACTATCGAGTACTGAAATGTGGCTAGTCTGAAATGAGATAAGCTGTAAGCATAAAATACACACCAGATTTTGAAAACTTACTACAAAAAAAACCTCAAAAAACGTAAAATGTCTCATTAATGATTTTTTATATTGATAACATGTTGAAATTATTTTTTTGATGCATTGGGTTAAATAAAATGTGATTAACCTGTTTCTTTCACGTTGTTTGGCTGGCTAGAAAATTTTAAATGGCTTATGTGGCTTACATTTTATTTCTATTAGACAGTGATGTTCCTAGTAGGTTAGATAGAGGACAGATGTGGGGAGTAGAACTCTCCGGTTCTCAAAAGATGCATTACCATCATTATCTGTTTATAATGATGACAGCTTTTCTGTTAACTTGAAGTTTGTTATATTGTTTCTGTATATCTTCTATATGTTGTATTGAAATCTTTTTGTTTATGAAGTCTTGTGACTATACTCTGAGCTGGTGATACAAGAATATTTCAAATAGATACAGATTGTCCAAAATTTAAAGCTTTTATTACCTGATGGTCTTTTTCTTTGCCAAGCAATAACAAGCCGCTCTTATGTGGAAGCACAGAGCTCTAATTTGCAAGTGTATCAGGAAAGGTGATATTTCAGAAGTCTTAATATTATTAGGGGTTGTAAATGTCCCTGCTTATGAACGCCTGACCTGGAGTCAAGAGATATCAGAGCAGTGTGTGCCCTGAGCCCTCCTGTCTCTGCCTGTAAGAGGTACAGCCACCATGGTGCCACCTCCTTAAGGAGAAGGAGAGAACAGAGGGAATATATATGAGACTCTGTTGGAGCATCAGGGACATTTGACATATGATGCATTAGCCCTTCTTTTTTCTTAACTTATTTCTTGGGGTCACAATCATAATTAAAGAATAAAACCAGCTCATCTGCTGTCTGTCAAACTTAAAATTGAATTTTTTCAGGAAACATGTTATCAGAAATCATTTCACAGTATCAGACATCTTCCCTCAAAAAAAAAAAAAAACTTAATTCAGAAACCAAAAAGATAGTATGTTGCAGCTTTTAAAAGTAAATGGCACCTGTTACCCATTCTTGAGTCCCACACAGAAGGAGGTGAAGGCCAAGGCAGAGTTGTAGCCGACCTCACAGAATACAAGCAAACTGAACCCAGTATCATGTCAAAAGGATTATACACCGTGACCAAGTGGGATTTATGCCAAGGATGTAAGAGTGGTTCAACATACGAAAATAAATCAGTATAATATACCGTATTAATAGAACAAAGGATGAAAACCACATTATCATCTTAATTGACACAGAAAAAGCATTTGACAAAATCTAACATCCTCTCATGATAAAAATACTCAGCAACTGGGACTTGAAGGGAACTTCCTCAACATGAAAACTTATTTTTATGAAAACTTCATAGCTTATATTATACTCAATGGTGAAAAATGGAAAGCTGTCCCCCTACCATCAGTAACAAGAAAACAAGGATGCTCACTTTCACCACTGCCATTCAACATTATGTATAGGAAATCCCAGGCAGAGCTGTTAGGCAAGAAAAAGAACTAAAGGCATCCAAATTGGAAAAGAAGTAAAACTATTCACAAATGACATAGAAAGTCCCAACTGAAAAAAAATCCGTGTATAAGTTGACCTGCACAATTCAAACCTATGTTGCTCAAGGGTCAACTGTACCTGAATTCAGCAAAGTAGAATACAGAATCAAGACACAAAAATCAGCTGCATCTCGATATTCTAACAATAAATAATTTAAAAAGTAAATTACAAAAACAACTGCAGTTACAATAGCATCAAAAAGAATTACTTAGGAATTAATAACCAAGGAGGTAAAAGCCTTATACATTGAAAGTTACAAAGCATGCCTGAAAGAAATTAAAGAGGACATAAATAAATGGAAACATTCCCCATGTTCATGGATTGGAAGACTTATTATTATTACAGTGTCGATACTGCTCAAAGTGATCTACACATTCTGTGCAACCCCTATCAAAATCTCAGTGATGTTTCTTGCAGAAATAGAAAAAAACATCCTGAAATTCATATGGAATCTCAAGGGACCCCAAATACCCAAAACGATCTTGAAAAAGAAAAACAAAACCGGAGGACTTATACTTTCTGATTTCGAAACTTATTACAAAGCTACAATCATCAAAACAGTGCAGTACTGACATAAAGACAGACATAGACAAATGGACTACAGAGCCTAGAAATAAACCCTCACTTACATGGTCAAATGATTTTTGACAAGGGTGCCAAGACTATTCAATGGGGATAGGACAACCCCATTTCAATAAGTGATGCTGGGAAAACTGAATATCCATATGCAAAAGAATGAAATTGAACCTTACCTAACACCGTATACAAAAATTAACTCAAAGTGGATCAAGGGCTTAACTTAAGACCTAAACAGTGAAACCCTTAGAAGAAATCATAGGACAAAAGATTCATTTTGGATTTGGCAATGATTTCTTAGTTATGACACCAAAGGCACAGATAACAAAAGAAAAAATAGATTCTGTTTCATGAAAATTTTTTAAATTTTATGCATTAAAAGACACTATCAGAGTAAAAAGACAGCCCACAGAATGGAAGAAATATTTGCAAATCATATATGAGATTAATATTCAGAATACATAGAAGACTTCCAAAACCCAACAACAAAAAAAAACAAAAATGGGCAAAGGACTTGAATAGACATTTCTCTGCAGAAGACATATAAAATGCCAGTAAGCACATGAAAAGATGCTCAACATCAAGAATCATCAGGGAAATACAAATTAAAACTATAATGGGATATCACTTCACACCCATTAGGATTGCTACTATCAAAAAAATCCGGAAATATCAAGTGTTGGAGAGGATGTGGAAAAGTTAGAACCCTTGTGCACTGTTGGTGGGAATGTAAAATGGTACAGCCATTGTGGAAAACGGTTCCTCAAAATATTTGGTGGCCCCGGTTCGGGTCCCACATATGAGGACCAGTGACACTGCCCTCAAAAAAAAAAAAAAATAATCAACCAAAATATGTGGTGGTTCCTCAAAAAATAATACAATTACCATATTCAGCAATTCCAGTTCTAGGTATACACTCAAAGTATTGAAAGGAGGGTCTTGAAGAGGTATTTATACACACAGGTTCATAGCAGCAGCATTCACAATAGCTACAACATGCAAGTAACCAAAGTATCCATTGATGGATGAATAAGCAAAATGTGGTATATATCCACACTGGTATATATACATAATTAGCCTTTCAAAGGAAAAAATAATGCAGTATGCTACAGCACGGATGAACCTTAAGGACATATTAAGTAAAATAAGCTAGTCACAAAATGACAAGTGCTTGTTGATGAAAGAAATTCCAAATGTAAACAAAGATTTAAAGAGTTGAGCCAAGGTTTGGGGGCCAGTCCTGGAAGCAAAATCTCAAAGGACTGAGATAATGCTCCAAGGAATAGCAGTTTTACAGTTTACTTTATACTTTAGAATCAAAGGAGAAAACATAAGGAAGTTTGCATGCAATCCATTGGTGGCAGATTTAAGGAGGTGGGAGAAAGTAAAGTGGGGAAACCTCCACTATTGGATAAAAAGGAAAAGGGATAAATACATACTCTTACATTGGTGGGGGCAGGATAATTAACATTTAACATACATAGTTTACAGAGGTATGAGGGTAGAAGATAATAATGAGGAATGTTGGGGCTGCCTTGCCCCTTACGGGAGTGTTTATCTTTGGAGGTCTGACATTTTAAGAATGTTATTCTAGGGCCGGCCGAGTGGTGCAGTGGTTAAGAGCTGGCTTGGGACACTAGCGGCCCCGGTTTGGATCCCATATATGAGGGCCAGTGACATTGTCCTCTAAATAAATAAATAAATAAATAAATAAATAAATAAATGTATTTTTTTTAAAAAAAGAATGCTATTCTAGATGCACAAAAACAGTGGGCAGGGTAGAGACTAATCTATCATATAGGCCTTAGGATGTGACTTTCTATTCTAACCTGTTCAGTTAGAAATTTTTATATGATCAAAACATCCCATGTGGTTACTTTCCGTTATTGAACTTGTCAGGCTTGCCAGAGTGGCCCTTCTTTGTTCACATACTTCTATGATCCTCCTTATATGAGGTACTTAGCATAGTCAAAATCATAAAAACATAAAAGTGTAATGGTGGTTTCCAGGGGCTCGGGGAAGGGGGAGTGGGGAGTTATTACTTAATAGGTGTAGAGTTTATTTTACAAGATGAAAATAGATATGGGATGGACAATGGTGATGGTTACACAACAGTGTGAGTATATTTAATACCACTTAACTGTACACTTAAAAAATGTTAAATCTTGTTATATGTATTTTTACCACAATTAAAAAAAATAATAAAGCCTATTGCAATGTCAGTGCAAGCAAGTCAGGCCATGGAGTGGAAGATGGTAACTTGAAACCCATGCATTGCAAAGGATCGCTATGCATTAGGTTCTGCCTGTTTATGTCCACCATAGAGAAGCTGTCACATACGTACACAGGAGACCTCTGCAGAAAAGCTCATTGCTGGGCTCTCTGTGTAATTATGCAAGAGTGGGGACAAACTTAATTAGCTCTCAGGAGGGAGGTGGGGAAATAAACGATAACTTATTAAGTTATCTAAAAGACAGTGTAAACTAGTGACTAATAATGGTACATGTTTAATAGAAAAATAAACAAAAGTAAAAAGTAAAAAAAAATAAGTGGACATGTTATATTTTAAAAACAATGTTGCAGTTTTTTCTTTTTTCCTTTTTTTTCCAGGGCAGTGTCACTGGCCCTCATGGGACCCGAACCGGGGCCACTGGCTTCCCAAACCAGCGCTTAACCACAGTGCCACTTGGCCGGCCCAGTGTTTTGTTTTTTAATAGGCATGATCTAAAATGATCTGTTCAAGGGCCGGCTGAGTGGTGCAGTGGTTAAGTGCTGGCTTGGGAAGCCAGCGGCCCTGGTTCAGTCCCACATATGAGGGCCAGTGACACTGCCCTCAAAAAAAAATAAAAAAAAAATAAAATGATCTCTTCAATGTACATCTTAAATATGTAACCTTGAGGTGTCTATTATGGTCTGTAATTTTCTTAGTTTGAGATGTCTTATAATTAACTTTTAAAAGACAAGTAGGTAGTTAACACTCTCTGGCTCTAGATCAGGGGTCGGCAAACTTTTGAGACAGAAGAGTCACCAGGAGTCAGCAAATTGTGGCTCACGAGCCACATGTGGCTCTTTGGGTACATATATGTGGCTCTGAAGTAAAATTGAAAATTATCGTGTTTCATTTATAAAATTTTTAAAGGATATTATTCACATAATGGTGATTATGTAAAAATATATTTATGGCTCTCAGATCATTTTTAAATTGTTGTGAGGGACAGGATTGGCTCTTCCAGGGGTCGGCAAACTTTTGAGACAGAACGTACCCAAAGAGTCGCATGTGGCTCGTGAGCCGCAGTTTGCCGACCCCTGCTCTAGATTGTTCGGTGGTGCTATTGCTGTGGGCAGGAGGGACTGCCGTGGATGGCAGGTAGATCAGGTCCACAGTCACCTCTCCTTAGTCATCCAAAGCCAGTAACTGCTCGGGTAAGTCACTTTGGTGGGGAACAGACGCACATATTGGGAACTGTGGATGCTCCTCCAGGCAGCTGGAATAACTGTCAGAGCATTGTAGGGTCCATGTTCTTGGAATGGGGGCAAGACATTGGTAAAACAGGGGCTTCTTACCACCTGCTCTGTGTTCCTGCCTGTGAACCCACAATGCCTCTGACATTTTATCCTGTATCACCGGCAGTCAGAAAACAGCGCCAACGCACTGTCGCAGGTTTGAAAGAATTTTGCTTTCTAGCTTCAGACTATGGTATTGTCCAGATATCTCAGGATTTGCTTCTCGTCTTGATTGCTTTTATATACTGTACAGCTATACTTAATAGCTTCAAATCTTCTCTTTTGCAGAGGAAACCTTTAAATGTATGTACTGTCTTTGCTTTCCCCTGCCAGGAGTAGTGTGGACAGGGAAATTTGTCTATGTGGAAGTGTAGTATCACTGAATTACAAGGTGAAACCCCCTCTTCTGCAACAGACTAGGAAAAGTTCACATAGCATCCTTTTTTTCTTTTAGAACTCACAATACTTTATATGCACCAGAAATGCTAGCCAAAATGGTAGAGCCTTTCACAAAGGCTCTGGATATGCTTGAAGCGGAAAAATCTGCTATTTTAGGTAAGAAATCTAGCCTTTTTTTCCTTGAAGTTCACCTTATCTTTAATGGGCTCCTTGGACAGCCTCATTGAGCCTCGTGTCTCCACCTTCTCCTCACTACCTTGGCCACCTGTTTGTCCAGAAATGTGGATGCGGAGGTCCTGCAGACTCTCTAGGAACAAGTGCATTTGCTTCATGGTCTTAACATGCGGAGCAGGTCTTCCTTCAGAGTCAGTGTCTGCCCCTCCACACACACACACCCGCCACCCTCCCCATCCCACATTAACCCCTTCAGGTAGCGGTGTGTGTTAGAGCTTTGAGGTTATAAATTAACCATGGTTTTTTTGACCTGACAAATATTAGCATACTTTCCTGTCTTTTATGTATGAAAAAAAGGCATTAAAACAAGTTTAAACAGCTTTTATCAGTAAAATATATGTTATCAAAAATTTTAAAGGAATAGTTTCTAAGCCATGTTTCCTGGATTATAATATTGCATTAACTGATTTTTCCCATTCGTGAATAACTATACAAAATTGGGATATGTGCTAGGAAGGAAAGTGGCTATGACTGTTCATGGGTAGACCTCACCCAGTCTTGGGGGAGGAGGGTCAGAAGATTGCTCCCTAGTGGAGACTTGAAGGATGAGTAGGAGCTAAAAAGGTGGGGGCAAGAGGAGATGCTGAGCATTCCGGACTAACAGACTGGTAGGTTCAAGATGCTGAGGCATGCAGGAAAGAACTCAGTATGTCCAGGGAATAGAGAGGGGTGACCGTGTGGCTGGAATGCAAGGAGCAAGGCCATGTTGGAGGTCAGAGCCAGAAACATCCAGAGTTGACTAAACCTTGTGCTCTCGTCCCTGAAGCTTCATGCTGGCTCACCATCACTGCCCCCACAGTATCTTTTCATTCCAGCCGTAATCTCTGCCTGGGCCTGGCTATGATTAAGCAGTCCACTGAGCATGATAATGAAGGGTGTTAGTTTGCCTTTCCAGAGCTCATGTCTGTCTATCTTGGCCTACATGGTCCTAGCCCATTTCTCTGGCACCACTTCACTTAAGGTCTATGTTGCAGACACCAGTAAAAAACAAAACGAAATTTAAAAACTCCCAAGAATGTTTTGCCATTAATATAATAAGTAGATGTTGCTTCACCACCCAGTCTTCCCCCTAGTCAATTATTCAAATTAAGCCAGAAATTCCTGCTATAGAAATATATGGCCAACTAGAGCATGCTAGAATGGACAAACAGTTCTGTCTTTCAGCTTCCAACCCTGAGCCAGACTTGAAATATAAAATTGCTTGTGATCAAAAGTATAGCTCTTTTAAGGCAATTATTATACTGAGGTAAGTGGGTTTCATTTTGGTCTGTTCTACATCTTGGGCTTCACATAAAATTTTGCTTGAAGAAGAGATCCTACAACTTAAAAAGGGAGAGGGGCATCCCCAGTACTTTATGAAGAAATCATTTTGAGCTGTCATTGTATATTTTGGTAAAAGTTCCATCTGAAAAAACCCAGGCAAACGTTGGGAGTACCCAGGTCTAGTCTAAAGTCCCGGGAACTTAAATAGATTTCACCTTTTCCTACGAAGACAGTGAGCATCACTTTTAGGGAAGCTCTTAGCACCTCCAGCTGGTAGAGGACTTGGCCAGCTGCTTTGCGTTATAGCACTCATCACCTCCCCCAACTCACCCCCCATTCCCAAACCACATCTGCCTGCCGTAGGGTTGGCAAGTTGAGACTCTCGGCAGCTGAACAACATGTCCCTGACCTGTCTTTCTCTGTAGGATTACCTCAGCCTCTCTTGGAACTGAATGACTCTCCTGTTTACAAAACAGTCTTGGAAAGAATGCAGCGTTTCTTCTCCACCCTCTATGAAAACTGGTAAGGAGACAATGCTGCCTCTCCACCTTCTCATCCTAGACATGCCATAGTAGAAGGATGGCCATGGGGTGGGCTTTGGATCTAGATCCAGATAAGATGAGGCAAGAATTTGGCAGGGAACTAATGATTCGAGTGTCAATCCAAATGAACAGGCTGTTTTCTTACATTTGCTTTTTTATAATCATCATATGTGCCTAGCCATGACTTGATATTTTATGCCTAACTTGTCTGTTTCTGGTGCATAAAATGATGAGCCAAAGCAGAAGATACAGTGGTGAAGATGCATTTTCTCAGACCACCTCCCTACCTGTAACCTACTTTTCATGGGACACTGGGAGGTGGCTGACCAGATGTTGTCTTCGGGTCCTGGTTGTGGGGTGGGGAGGTAAATGGCCCTCCCGTACACTGCCACACCCAGGGAATTGGCCTCACTAACCCAGAGCTCTAATCAGCCAAGCTAACGAGATTCTCCGCTGTAAATCCATATTACTTTTGAAGCAATGAAGGCTACTGTTGGTTTGGGCTACCAACAGCTATCTTTAAAAGGATGCTGAATCTGCTATCAAGAAGTTGCCTTAAAAGTGGGAGGTGGAAGGGTGTCATTTTCACTTTTGATAAAAGATTATGTCCCCATCTTCGAAGTATGTATACTGATTAAGCTAAAGTTCTCTTAAGGAGTAAATACAGTTACTCTTCTAGCCCACGAGTTTCTTTGTAGACTACAAATCTCTGTGCCACCATTGAACAGACAATCTTGTAGTTACACCAGCTGAGCCATCCTGCCACCTGTAGGTAGCTTAGCAACAGCTCAGCTTGGGCACAGCATCTGAGACTCCCCAGGGCAGTCAGGGCTGGCAATCATAGATATTGGATTTGTGAATGCCCGTGGTTTTCCCTTACAGCTTCCATATCCTAGGGAAGGCAGGCCCTTCCATGCAGCAGGATTTCTACACCGTGGAACACCTGGCCACCCAGCTCCTCAGCTCAGCCTTTGTCAACTTGAACAATATTCCTGACTACCGACTCCGACCCATGCTTCATATCCTTTCAAAAGTCCCTAGATAGCCCAAAGGGCCAGAAGATTGAAGACAGGAGCAGTTGACAGGCACCAGAGGAGGCAGAGCTGAGCTATGTGGAATAGATGGAATCATTTATCAAAGTGTATAATAACATGTTAAAAGGACAAGAAGATTGAAGTAAATAAGCAGGAAAAACAGGAAGGCAGTCCAGGGGGCCTTGAAAGCTCTTTCTCCTTAGGGGTAAATCTTTACCAGCCCACTTCCTGGAAATACAAAAAAATGAAGCTTTTATCCCTTTTGAATATTTTGTCAGCATTCTCATACTTCATTCTCATTTGGATACTTTTGTTTGTTCATTTTTGCTTTTGTGACTATCTTCCCTGAAGTTAGAATGGTGTAGGAGAATTTATTACAAGGGCATCTCTCCTAAAGATTTTATTGGGGAATTGAGGGAGGGGAACAGACAAGATGCTGTCCTTTTATTCTTTAGTTGTGAAGGACGTTGCTTCACTGGCCCATGTTGGTATTATCATTGTGCTCTTCCCTGGTGAGGCAGATCAGTCGCCGGCCATTGGACGGCCGCTCACAGCGAGTCTCGGCAGCTCACACCAGCTGCTGGCCGCTCATACTGTCTGCTGGCCACTCATGGTAGCTTTACGGCAGTCCACTGCAGCAGGGGCTGCAGCCTATGCCATCGCCGGCAACTCACAGCAGCCCAGCTCTGGGTCAAGTTGTTGTTCAACATCTTAGCTGTGGAGGGCGTAGCATCACTGGCCCACATGTGGGATCCGAACCGGGGCCGCGCTGCTCAGAGCTGGCATCCCAAACCAACTCTTAACCAATGTGCCACTCGGCTGGCCCCATCTCTCCTATTTTTTTTCCTCCCTACTTTCGAGCAACCCAGTGCTCATAATATGCAGCCTGGTAGGAAGGACAGTTAAACTAAGAATACAGTGGAAGTGTATCCACGCAGCTTAGGAATTTCAGAAAAGAGCCTGAAGTTTTTTGCCTATTAACACAGGAAGTTCTTGGCATCTTGCGAGTCCTTTGGGGGTTGACTTTGGCCGACGGCTCAGTGTACTGCGTAGCAAGTGAGGGTGCTTTAGAATGAGGGAGTGTGTACTCATACCTGAAACTCCTTAACCTGCCGCGGCACGGGTCTTCGTGAAGCCTCTGGTGCTCTTCTGTCCCCCAGAGCACTATGAAGCCCTGGTGTCTCCCATCCTTGGGCCTCTCTTCACCTACCTCCACATGGTAAGAGATTGGTCAGGAAAGGGTAACAAAGAGGACTGTGAGGGTGGGTGGCCACTCATGAGTCTTGCAAGTCAGGAGCCCCTGAAAATGTCTCCAACCCCTGCCAGGGTGGCTATACAGCCATCCCACCCTCGCTGCAGTGGATTGAGCAGCCCCCCAAGAACCAAACTGGTTTATCCACAAAGCAGAGTCAGCTTCTGTTCCTAACCTGTTAACGGAGGAGAGGTGATCCAAGGAGTGCTTCCCTTGGTCTGTTTCCCTGACTCTGGAATTAGGCAGGTGGTACAGCTAGGTGGAGAACACGTGTCCAGAGTGACTCAGGAATTTTAAAATTATTGATCCTTTCCAAAGAAATGTTTGATCTGCTGCCCTCATAGGTGTGGGAGAGGTTACAGAAACCATATCTGTTTTTTTTAACTTTGTGGGACCCCCAAAGCTCTGGCATCGATACCTGCAGTCGTCCCTGGTTAATTCTAATCCTGAAGTAGACCTTAGATATTATCTGTTCCAGCTTTCTCCCTAGTTCTAGCACTTACTTTCTTTTTGTTTTCCCAGAGGCTTTCCCAAAAATGGCAGGTCATCAACCAGAGGAGCCTGCTGTGGTAAGGAACATCTCTTCTCCTTGGTGGATAAGTTGGAGCCACGTTGGGAGTGGGAGAAGGCTGGGAATGGGTGGCAGGTGGGGAAGGTGGTCCTGCGGGCCCAGGGCTGGAACAGCAGTGGGTTATAGTCATCCTCCGCCTAGATGAGTGATAGGTGGCTTATCTGACCATGAGGTGGGCTCAGATCAAGCCTTCATAGGGGTACCTCAGCTGGCTTAGGAGACTGCTGAGACATCTTACCCACTTAGGATGCAGATCCAGTACCCTCTGCCAACTGGAGATAGTCACAAGTCATAATGTCCCTCAATGGATCGTTGCTGTCCATTCCCAACATTTGCATGGAATGTAGACCAGAAAGAAGAGCAGGAAATAGGCATAGAGGATCTGGTTAAGGTCCTTGCACCCCCATCGAACTTGGCCCCGTGGTTTTCTGCAGTGGAGAAGATGAGACCGCAGATGAAAACCCAGAGTCCCAAGAGATGCTAGAGGAACAGCTGGTGAGGATGTTAACCCGAGAAGTCATGGACCTGATCAGTAAGTGGCGCGTGGGAAGCAGGGGTAGAAGAGAAAGAGCTGGTCCCTCACCCAACCCCATTAAGGCAGGTTTGCAGCAATATTGACAGACTGCTAAGAAATAATTAACTAGATAGAAACTAGGTAGCCCTTAAGTCAGTCTATGGAGATTTTATGAATTGCGAATTGAATTATATTTGTTCATAGTAAGGCCAAAAAATGGTCTAAAATAGCAGGAGGAATTTGGATTAATGGTAGGAATAACTTCCCAGCTTTGTCAAAATAGGAAAAAAAATGAATTCTTGGACATGAAGGTGGCTAAATTTTTTAATTTTTTGGTCATTTCATTTGTTTGAGATACAAAGTAGACCAAGGATTTATCAGGTATCCTCTCCTGGTCACTTAGTCTCCAAAAATTCTATAATTTCCCTCCAGTTACTTGAACTTGAAGAGGAGCCAGAACAGTCCGGTCAAATGCCTCTATTTCTATCAGTGAGGCTAATGTTGTGCCTGGACAACCCCCCCACCTTCCTTCCTCATCACCTCACATCACATCTGTTGGCCTGAGGTGGCTGTTGTCTCATGGTAGTAAGCCCAGTAACCCTGTTTTCTTGCTTTAGCGGCGTGCTGTGTTTCCAAGAAAGGTGCTGACCACAGTACTGCTCCCCCTGCGGATGGAGATGGTAAGTGAACATGTTGCGTGGCCCTCAGAGGCCTGCCCGTAAACTCTTAAATATACCTGCTTCTGTAGCCAGGTCAGTTCCTGTAGAAACTTATCCTAGCAGTCTGTGGATGGGATGTTGTACATCTAGCTTTCATTTACGCGGGCCCGCTTGCTGTATTCCCCCAGCATACTCCCACCTCGGAGCATATGCACTGGCTGTTTCCTCTATCTAGAATGATTTGCTTCCCAGCTGTACATATATGGTCTTTTTCCTTGCTTCATTTGGGCCTTCACTCAAATGTCAACCCTGAGTGGTCTTCCATGATGAGTTTATCAAAAATAGCAACCCCAACCACTCTGTATTCTCTGCCCTATTTTTCTTCAGAGCACTTATCACTACTTGACATTATGTTTTGATACACATGTTTATTTATTACTTGTCTCCCTCACTAGAATGTCAGCTCCCATCAGGGAAGGGACTTTTGTCCTATTCCTGTGGTATCCTCAGTAACTAAATCTGTTTACTACAGTGGGTCTGCAGATATTGGTTCAACGTCAAAAGATGCTGAGTAACTGTCCAGAAAACCTCGTTTCCCAGTGTTTCTGAAATGCGCAGCTAAATGCATCTCCAGATTGGCCATGGGCCAGGGCTTCTACACCTTCCTGAGGCTGAGGGGCTGTACCAGTGCTCCTCATCCACCAGTCAGCCCCGGGCACCTTCCCTTCCCCGTGGGCTTCTGCCAGGACAGGATGTCCTCTGCTCTGAAAGGATGGAGCGTAACGTTCTGCTGTTTGCTTACAGATGAAGAGATGATGGCCACAGAGGTCACCCCCTCGGCCATGGCGGAGCTTACAGACCTGGGCAAATGCCTCATGAAGCACGAGGTGGGTGGAGGGCGCAGATGAAGCTTTTCTCCTTTCCCAGCTGTGGGGCCAGCTTCTACTTTTCTCACTCTGTGATGCCATCAAAAGTTTTGGGGGGTAATACTCCTTTAAATGAGTTAGGTTCCTGGTTCCTAA
Source organism: Aselliscus stoliczkanus (assembly GCA_033961575.1). NCBI lineage: Eukaryota > Metazoa > Chordata > Mammalia > Chiroptera > Hipposideridae > Aselliscus > Aselliscus stoliczkanus. The sequence goes on along the minus strand of CM066733.1, from coordinate 61,958,321 downwards.
AGCCCCAGAAAACAGTGAGGAAGGCGCAAGGCCATGGTGTGTCCCCTGCTGATGTGGGCACAGGTTCTCAGGAGGGCTCACAGGCGCACTGGGGGCCAGTCCCTCATGTTCAGGCTCCCCCGGCCTCCTTCCCACACATGGGCTTCCTCTTCTATATCAGCTGGGTTTTCTTTTGACTGCCTGATGTACAGAGGGAAGAAATAAACTCACTTTTCTTTTCTAAATTTTTTTAAATAAACTCATTTCCCTGCTTACCTACTATTAAAACTCCAGCTCAAGAGAAAATTGTGCTTACTTTCCCATTGTAATCCTTCATCCTTTTCCGTTAGGATGTCTGTACCGCGCTATTAATTACAGCCTTCAACTCCCTGGCCTGGAAGGATACTCTCTCCTGCCAGAGGACGACCACACAGCTCTGCTGGCCCCTCCTCAAACAAGTATGGCTATTCACCCCTTCTCACCCCTCTGAAAGGTTTGGGTCATGAGGATTGACTGAATCAGTTGAAAGAATTGGGGTACAGAGCGTTTTGGCCCTGAGCACAACTGTTTCCTCAGGTGCTGTCAGGGACACTGCTTGCAGATGCCGTGACATGGCTTTTCACCAGCGTGCTGAAGGGGTTACAGACGCACGGGCAGCATGACGGCTGCATGGCTTCCCTGGTCCACCTGGCCTTCCAGATATATGAGGCGCTGGTGAGTGGAGAAAGCATGGGGACAGGATAGCTGTGGCTCCTACAGCCGGCTCCCACTCAGTCGGGCCTTATCCTAAATGTAGGCAGTTGCCAAGTTGTTAGTGCTGCCCAAGGGGTGGGTGTGGCAGACAATGGGCAAGGTGGCAGACCCAAACCTACCCCATTGAGTGGGTTTACCCTCACTTCTCAGCGTCCCAGGTACCTGGAGATCAGAGCTGTTATGGAGCAGATCCCTGACATACAGAAGGACTCCCTGGACCAGTTTGACTGCAAGCTTTTGAACCCCTCCCTGCAGAAAGCTGCCGACAAGCGCCGGAAGGACCAATTCAAGCGCCTCATTGCTGGTTGCATCGGGGTAGGTCACGTACCTTCCTTTGTGCTCCCCACCATCTTGCGGTCTTCTTAGACCATGTGTGCATGCTTGGGCAAACCCAAAACCAGCGATCGTCACTGGCCATCATGGTGAAATGGTCTTAAAAACAACTCACTACACAGGGTCCAGCATTATTAGTTCTTTCTCTTGTTTTCCACAGAAACCCTTGGGAGAGCAGTTCCGGAAAGAAGTTCACATTAAGAATCTTCCCTCACTTTTCAAAAAAACAAAACCAGTGTTGGAGACAGAGGTGCTGCTGGACGGCGAGGAAGGCGGCCTGGCCACCATCTTTGAGCCCTGAATCAAGCCTTTGGGCGTCCTTCCTCGGCCTTTATTGTCATCTCTTCTTCCCCTTCGTAGCTAACCTCTAGGCGTCTCTCAACTGCCACCTCACTTACCACCATTGTCAGCCTGGAGAGACCCAGGTCAGGAGCTGGAGCGAGTGGGCCCTGGGCAGGGCCAGAAGGAACTGTACTCAAGTATCAAGAAAGGGAGTTTGGGCTTATACCATGCTGTCTAGCTCTTCCAAGTATCTCACATTCTACTTGGAGTTTGGGCTTTTCCAAGAGAGAAAAGCTAGAGCAGAGTAGCCCTTCTCCCCAAGCCCTCCCGTCCCCGTGCAGCCATATACCTGTGAAGAGTGGTAACCAAGGGGATTCTACCCAGCATTCCAACTAGCTGGGCTGGTGGCAAGGGCTCAACCCTGACCTACTTGTGCCAGAGTTTCCCCAGGACCCTTGCAAGTCCCCCTGAGTCCCCATGCCACTAGGCTGGCAGGGAGACCTCGCCATTCCCCAAGGGCATGTTTGGGTCAGGTGCAGAGTGCTGAACCGAATTTGGCCAGTTCCTTCTGTTTCGAGCAAGAATCTGGTCAGCTAATGGGATCCGTGGTACAGGCTACTGCTGAGCTCTGGACGCGGTATCTAGTGTATTACCTTCAGAGACCAGGGCTGGGCCAGCGTCTGTAGAGCTAACATCCCTCTTAGAGCTCACACATCTCACCCTTCCATGAATGACCCCTCAATGTGGTGTCCCCAGCCCCAGGGTCCACTCAGGCACAAGAGCCACAGTACCCTATCTAGTGTCACATGATGCCATTGGCATCTAAGTATAATTCAGACCAACTAGGCTACATCTGTGACAAGCAGCTAGCAAAGCCACTGGTCTCTCTTAGGACTAGCTGAGTCCAGGTGCCTTCAGAAATCTCATGGTCTTTCAGGTCCCTGGTCACTTCTCTATTGGGCCATTTCCAAAAGAAAGAAAATATGCCTTCTCATCACAACCTGTATTGTGAGTCTCCAGTCCATTCTAGAGGTCACTAGACGGCCCTATAAGCATAGGGGACATAGATGCAGGACCCTAGCCTTGAGGTCACTGCCGGCCACAGACAGGCTTAATCTATACAACGTGTGTTCATGTGTTCTGCACCAAGACAGGCCTGTCATCGATCCAGTCCACGGACACGAGGTTCAGTGAGGACAGTGGAGCAGCGTGGACTGAAGCTACAGCTTTTAGCTGGTGCTGGCCCCCAGGCAGGGGAGACTCGGGAAGAGGCGAAGCTGGGGAAGCCGTTTCTCCAGCAGACTTGCCCCAGGCCCTCTTCCTGGGTGGTGCTTTGGGCTTCTTGTCAACCGTGAAGGCCATCACAAAGCATGTTTCCCTCCAGACTTGTCACCTGCCTATTCCTCTCTGTGGTTGGGGCTTGGAGGGCATAGTTGTATTTATTGTGTTGTACTATTTTTAACATCTTGTGACTTCATGCTAGAAGTTTTCTATTGTTTATAGAACCTTTTTGTAGAAACATTAACTCTAAAGCACATCTGCATGTCAGTAAAAATCTCAATTTCATATAGAAAGAGCCCCATCGTGTAGTTTTCAAATTAATGACATACTCCAGGGTCACTTCCTCATGAGCATCTCGTTAAGGGGACTGGATGGGAAGAACTGACTGATGAACCTGCTGTCAAGCTTTCTGAAGTAACGTAATAACATATCAGCCCGAAAAAGATTTCTATTCCTGACATACCTACACCAGGCGGCCCATACCATTCTCAGTGTCATCCATCATTGGAGGCCGCTGAACCTGACCCTGAGGGACCGTCCAAAGGGAACTGCTGTTCTTCCTCGTGTGGCTCTTGATAGCAGTGTGACTCGACAGCTAGGGACCACCCTTTTTTCTATCCCAGCAACTTTTTCCATTATCCAAGGGATAGGTTAAGTGGCACACAGTATTTTTGTTCAGCCTGTGCCCCCAGGAAACACCTCAATTTGGCGTTTCTCACGAGGCTTTGGAGGGTCTTGACCCTGACCTGCAGTGACATCTGAGCCCAATGTTCCTAACTGCTAAATAATGCCAAGCCTGTTCTACGTGAGGCCCCATATTTGTGGACCAAAACTGAGTAAGTGGCCTCTGACAAAACAAATTTTTGTTTGGACTTGAATTTATTTACATAAAAGCCTTACAAAGGCATAAAAGTCACATTTTGCGATACATTTAACAAAATGTATTGACTGAAATAAAGCTGGGATCGTCCCACAAACTAGTCACGCTGTGCGCTCTAGAGCAGTCCTATGGTGGCCGGTCAGAACCCAAAATCTTCAGCTTGCCTCAGGAGCATCTGGGCCCAGCCATGCCCGTAAGTCAGGTGCAAGCCTCAGTCCATCTGAACTGCATCTAGTTCATCCAAGAACCGCCGGCACTTCCCCATCAGTACCTTGATGGCTTCACTCACCAGCACATCTGGTGGCAACACCCCCGTTGACTCAACAGAGACTGGAACCAAAGAGACATTTTAGCCCAGGTAGGGCTTGCAAAGCTCCTGTGTAAGTTGTTGCTTGATTCTACATCTGGACTTCAAAGAAACTGTAGCACCAAAGAGCCGCACAACCCCCACCCCGTGCCCACTTGGTACTCACAGATATAATGGTCCCGAACCCGAGCAAGCCGTACAACCTTCTTTAGCTTCTCATTCCGGAAGACTTCCCTGCTGAAGGTATCTAGCCGGGGATTGGCAACTCTGGCCACCTTTTTACCTAATGAAAACAAACCATGTTATAAATACAAGAGCTCAGAGCTTGTAATTCTCTGCCTTCAAAGAAGATACACTAGGTCCTGACCTGAACAGCCTCCCAAATACTGTACCTTGGACTTCATGCACTTCAATAACGCCAGGTGAGAAGCACCGGCTCAGCTCCTCAGCTGCCTCCCCTTCCACGGGCTCGAGCAAGATGATGTCTGGCAGGAGCCTATAACTAGCTGTTGCCACAGGTGAAAACTTGGCATGATCTTTGCCTAGAGAGAAAACAGAGCCTGTGGGGAAAACCCTTTACATTCCCAAAGGCCCACTGGCTTTCTGCCTGTCACATCTTAGCTGCGTCCCTCAGTCACACCTCACCCCACTGTATTAGAACCACCTTCCTACCCAGGGCAGCCCACAGGGTTCTCACCAATGCCCTTGACACAGTGCATGAGTAGGTCAATCTCCTGGCCAGGCCGCAGCTGAGCAATGAGGATGTCATCATGCACTGGTCGGACAGTGCCCTCCGGGAAGAGGTCAGCCTGGTTCCCCAGAGGAACCCATGTCATGTGCCTGGTGTACACTGGAGGAAGAAGCACATCAGAAGACCTCAGTCCCTAAAACAGTCCGCCATCAGGTGGGCCCTCTTCCTGACCCTACCAATACTTACCTTTGTGGTTCAGATAGAGTTCATTAGGGTCAGAAGAATCTTTAGCAGCATGAGGGTTCCGAGTGCATCTGACTTGCAGCCGGAACTGCAGCGTGTCTATCTCAGTGCCTTCTTCGTCTCCTGCGCAAAGGGAGGAGGTGGTGGCAGCTCTTAAAGGACTAGTGAATATTTGGGTGCCAGGAACCATGCTAAATGCCTTAAATTTCTCATTTAATCCTTAACAAATTTAGTAAGGCAAGGGCAGGGGATCTCAAGGATAAAAATGATGTACCAAAAAATTAGTAACTTGTCCAACGTCCTGCAGTAGTCAGTCCAAGATGTCAACACAGTCTGATTCTAGAATCTAGTCTGCCAAGGAGAGCTGCTCCCTTTCCCCCCAAATTTCATTTTCTCAAACCCTCACCTTGGTTCCGATATTCAAAAGCACGGGGATCAGCACGGATTGGAATGAGCCCCAAGCGATGAGCGAGGATCTCATCCTGGACAATGGATGTGTTGTTGTACACCAGGACCTTTTCCACGGCCATGGTTGGCACCTGCCCAAAAAAAAGCAATCACTCATCTACAAAGACCTTACAGGCTTCCCACCTACTACTCCCCACCGCCTGCTGACATAGATAGGGAGACCTCTTCTAGAAGAATCCTTGATGAAGTTTACAAATGAGCAGGAGGAATGCTCAGCAAAACTGCAGGAAAAGTAAACCTTGAAACAATTCTACAAGCAAGGTAAATGGCATGATTTCTCCATGCAGCTCAATACCTCAGCTAATAGAATGCGTCGAAATGCATTGGCAATGGCTGCATCAATTCCCACCATGTCAAACTCCAATGAGTTTTCATCCATGTGTACCACATCCACGCGGAAATTCTAAAGGGACAGGAAAAACAATAAATGAAGCTTCCTCTCTGTCTAGTCAAAACCTGCCCCCCTGGATATTCCCCTCAAGGCGAATCCAAAAACCTGCCTTTGCCCAGATGTCCCTCATTAGATGTGCCATCCTCCCCAAGTCCTCCTTTATTAGTTTCTTTTTGAAAGTCTCCGTTTTTATCTTCCATTCATTTAAAACCCTCTGCAGTATGGCGTACGAAAGAACATGCTTCCATACCGTTGATGCTCCTCAGTCCTTATTACACTCCTCTGTTGTGTTTTGACACTGTTGATAGTATCCCTCCTTTTTCAAACTCTATATTGCCTTGAGTTCTGGGCACCCATCTTCTGGTTCTCTCCCTTCTCTGATCAATCCTAAATTCACTGTCTTCCACCTACTTCATACGTATTACTATTTCCTAAGTTCTTGCTTTCCCAAAACTTTTTCCCAAGTTTTCTCTCCAGGGTGACCTCAACCACACTCATGGTTTTAGCAACTATCCCCATATTATATCTCACTTCTGATCTCAAACATATATTCTACTAGCCTGCTAGACTTCACTTGAAGGAAGCTGAACGCATGCATCATCATTCCCCAGACCCATTTCTCATCAATAAATGACACCATCATCCATCAAAGCAGGTCCCCAAGCTAGGTCATTTTACAGTCCCCCTTCACGGCGGATATCAAAGCAATCACCAAACCTACCTTCTGTCTCTTTGCTCTGTCACCTACAGTGTCTAAGACGCCCTTTATTCAATCTTGCCTGCCACTCATGCTGACCCACTTGACATTCTAGCAATCGTGAACTGCCTGCTTGGACATTCCCGCAGCACGGCCCACACAAGCCCTTATAATTTAGCTTCTGTTTTCAGTCCCTCTGCTTCTGCTCTTCTTTCAAGGCTCAATTTGGATGTCATCTCCTTCAGGAGATCTTCCATACTTCTGCCCTGCTCCCCATTCTAGATTAAGTGCTTCTGCGGGATGGGACACCCCCCGACCCGCCTCCAGTCATCCTTACTGCTAACTGCCTTTACCACATTATACTGGGATCATCCGCTTACGCGCCCTCTTGCCCAACAAGGCTGAACATGTTCGCAGAACAGGGCAGAATACACGGAGCGCCTAGTATAGAACGCAACAAACGTTTTATGAACGGAGCGAATCTGAAGGCCAGCTTCTGGGGCACAGGCTGCTCAGATCCCACGGCCCGATCCTCACATCCTCTCCGGGCACCTCCGGCTCCACCCACCTTCTCGAAGCGGTCCTGGTCCCAGGCATCTTCATAGCCGGAATAGTTACCGGGAAAGTCAGTGGTGTGAACCTAGAGCAGAGAGGAGTCTGTCCGAGAAGGGGCAGCGAGGCCAAGCCCGTCCCCACTCCGATCCCAACTCATCCCTGTTCCACTCTCATTTCTCATCCCGAGCTCCAGACCATAAGGCTTACATTGCGAACCCCGAACTCCCCTAGAACCACGCGGCTCCGCATTTCCTCCACCGCCTGGGCCGCCGCCATCTTCGACTCCTCCACGTGACTAGGGTAGCAACTGGCGCGTGCGTTCTAATCGCCCTCCTCCGTCTCCGTGGCAACGCCGCACAGCCTGGCAGGTTAAATATCGCGAGATTATGCCTTGTCTCCGTCCACGTCCCCAGCTTCCGGAAGTTAGTTTTGCCAAACATCCGGGTTTTTTTTTTTTTCCGGCTCATCCCACCTCTCTTTTTGCCTCTGGACCTCTCCTTCCTTCGTGCCCACGTCTTTCCCACTCCTCCACGCGCGGGATTAGCGCAGGCTTCAGCGACGGGAGCCCTCGAGAGACATGGCAGCTACGGCAGCGCCGGCCGGCGGCTCCCGAAACGGGGCTGGCCCAGAATGGGGAGGGTTCGAAGAAAACATCCAGGTAATGGCCCCAAGGTTCCAGCTGACCCAGGGCGGGCCGTCGTACTGAAGTGCCGTGGGGACTCTCCCTCGGGGCCTGGAAGTCTGCTCCATTTGCAGCACTTTTTCTCTCCTTTGGGTCTTGGTGCACACGAAAGTCAGTGGGACCAGTGACGACCTGAAAAGGCCAGACTTGTACTCCAGTCAGAAGGCCTCGGGTCTCTGGGCCAACCTGCCCTTGCTTTCGGGACAAATTAGGAGGTCGGTCGGGGTCAGGCATGGCAGCAGGTGGGGGAGTAATGCACTGGCTAAAACCATACTGTGTGCACAACCTTGTATGGGGGTTGGGAAAGACAAAGGAAGTGGGCACTTTTGCAGCTCTTTGAGGCTTTGATAAGGAAGGTAGGAGAAAAACATGTATGAAAAATAGGGAGTAGGTTGCCCAGGCTAGAAAAGAGCCAAACAATAAAGGTTTTGAGAGCAAATAAGAGGAGTGGCAGCATCTATGGTGATTTCAAACCATATCCCCGTCAGTGGAAGGACAAAGCCCCAAGTCCCAGGATGAACAGAGAAAGACTTAATGGATGGAGCCGAAAGGTCCTGCACACTAGGAACTGTTGTCTTCACAGGGTGGGGGCTCAGCTGTGATTGACATGGAGAACATGGACGATACCTCAGGCTCCAGCTTTGAGGATATGGGTGAGCTGCATCAGCGCCTGCGCGAGGAAGAAGTAGATGCTGATGCAGCCGCTGCTGAAGAAGAGGATGGCGAGTTCCTGGGCATGAAGGGCTTTAAGGGACAACTGAGTCGGCAGGTGGCTGATCAGGTAAGCAAGACTGGATACCTGGCAGGTGGAAAAATATACCTAGGAGGCCCCAGCTTCTGGAGTTGATATTGGTGAAGGTCAGTCACCCCAGGTTGTCCAGTTCGAACCATGTGGAAATCCAACAGAAAATAAGCAACAGGGCTTAGAACTAAGAGTCTCACAATACCCACACACCCCACCCCGTCTTCTTTCGGGCCGACCGAGTGGCGCAGTGGTTAAGCGCTGGCTTTGGAAGCCAGCGGCCCCGGTTCGGGTCCCACATATGAGGGCCAGTGACACTGCCCTCAAAAACAAAAACAAAACAAAAAAAACTTCTTTTTTCAGATGTGGCAGGCAGGGAAGAGACAAGCCTCCAGGGCCTTCAGCTTGTACGCCAACATCGACATCCTGAGACCCTACTTTGATGTGGAGCCTGCCCAGGTGCGAAGCAGGTGAGGATCCTTCTCCTGACAGAAGCTGCCCTCCTCACACCTAGTCCTTCAAACATACTACAGCCAGAGACCAAGTCCTTAGATACCCCTCTTCATGACACCACCAGCCTTCATCATTGTATCTGTACCCCAGCCACACCATTTTTCCTATCAGTCCCCGAACAGGACATGCTGATAACACACTGCTTTCTTCCTCTTGTCCATCTAGTAAGCTACTCGTCTTCGCTCAAAACCGAGTTCAAATGTCGCTTCTTTTGTTCCCCATTCCTCAATCCCATCCCTAGTTTGTCCTTTCCTGAGTTCTCGTAGAGCTCTGTGCTTTCTTCTAACAAGTAACACTTTAGCAGCGCTGTACTTTCTTATTCTTGGGTCTGTCTCCCCAGAGACCTCTTCAGAAGCAGGCTCTGTTTTTTTTCCCAAGCACCAGAGCAGTCTCTGAACCAGAATATCAGTACATAGTTGTTAAGTGATTTCAAAAACTGGCTTGGTTCTTTGTTAATACTTGAATTTAATCCTTGCTTTTTATTTTTTTATTTTTTTATTCTTTTTTTGAGGGCAGTGTCACTGGCCCTCACACGTGGGACCCGAACTGGGGCTGCTGGCTTCCCAAGACAGCGCTTAACCACTGCGCCACTCAGCTGGCCCAACCCTTGTTTTTTAAATACCCACTGCACTTAGCAAGTACTTGCTAAGCTTTTGCTCTGTGCCAGGCCCTCTACTAGTTGTGTCTGATTTAGTGATGAAGACAGATGAGAGCCTTGAGTGTAGTTACAGTCCAGCACTCGTTTCCTCTGAAGGGACACATGACCCTGAGTAGGCTGGACGTGGAACAGGACAGGTTTCCCAGAGCGGGGTCAAATCTAGCCAAATTCAAAGGTATTTTTAGGAGCTAGCCACTTAAGAGAATGGAGAAGTGTCTTGTACTTGTACTTTTATTCCTTCTGCCTGGAATTTTCACACCACTTCAAATGTATTTTAAGAAAATGGTCAGCGGTGCCTTGAGGAATTGTTCGCAGACAGCAGCAGGAGGCACACTGGTTCCTTCAAGTAACACCTTCCCTTCAGGGCTTTGCTATCACTGTTTGGAATTCTGGGTATTCTCTGCTGAGGTTTGCCTTTTAAAGGAGAGCAGGTCAAATAGGTAAATTGTCAAGCCCTTTCCCAAGGCCCAGCTGGGTTCCCTGAGTTCATATTGCTGCTGCATCAATCAGCACAGCATCAAAGGTTTGTCCTTTCTGGAAGCATTTTTAGGGGCGAGGAAGTGATTTCCTCATTCCCTGTCTATTTTCGCTACCCTCTTCTCCCTTTACCATCCAGCATATTCTCTGGAGGTAGAGAGATAAATAAGAGTCAGGGTCTCCAGAACCTCATAGTCTAGTGCTGCCGCTGCTCTCATCTCTCCTCTCTTCTCCTCTCCCAGGCTCCTGGAGTCCATGATCCCTATCAAGATGGTCAACTTCCCCCAGGTGAGTAGTGGGTAGTATGACTAGAAGAGCCGGGGGAGGCACCAGGGCAGAGGGTGGGGCCACCAGGCAAAGCCTGGGAAGGAATAAACAAGAGCCATTGTACCCTCCAGCCTGAATGAGTTGGTATATTGACAGAAAATCGCAGGTGAACTCTACGGACCTCTCATGCTGGTCTTCACGCTGGTTGCCATCCTCCTCCACGGGATGAAGACATCTGACACCATTATTGTAAGCAAGACAGAGGACTTGGGGAGGGTGGCTGAACTGAGTTAAAAGCTGCCCAAAGAGACAATGGTAGAGTGAGTTAGAAGCAGCCCTGAGGACGGCCCTGAGTGAGGCTGAGACCATTGGCTTCCCAGGACTAAGTAGAGCCTTCACTCCACAGCGGGAGGGCACCCTGATGGGCACAGCCATTGGCACCTGCTTCGGCTACTGGCTGGGCGTTTCGTCCTTCATTTACTTCCTCGCCTACCTGTGCAACGCCCAGATCACCATGCTCCAGATGCTGGCTCTGCTGGTAAGGAGTCCAGCACAGTGGTGGGCAAGAGTGATCTTAAAAGAGTAGCCAGGCCTTGGTCTGCATCTGTCCTGGGGTCCTAGGGCCTGGAATGGGGTAAGCTGGCCGGTTGACCATTTATTTCTCAGGGTTTCCATGAGGGTCCAGAGGCCAACCCAGCCTGAGTGATTTTCCTCTCCACCATCCTCCTTCCTAGGGCTACGGCCTCTTTGGGCACTGCATTGTCCTGTTCATCACCTATAACATCCACCTCCATGCCCTCTTCTACCTCTTCTGGCTGCTGGTGGGGGGGCTGTCCACCCTGCGCATGGTAAGCTGGGCAGGGGATTTCCAGGACTGTGCTGTCCTTCTGGGGAGTTGCGGGGAGCAGCCCAGAGCTCAGGCCAAACCCCACAAAGGGTTCTGAGTGTAAGGGAAGAGCCCAAAGATGGTTCTGCTCTAGGGAGGAGTATCTTCTCCACACTGCTCACTTTGAAGCCAGGCCCTCTGAGCCATTTTCCTGTGGCCCTAGGTGGCAGTGTTGGTGTCACGGACCGTGGGCCCCACACAGCGGCTACTCCTCTGTGGCACCCTGGCTGCCCTGCACATGCTCTTCCTGCTCTATCTGCATTTTGCGTACCACAAGGTGGTAGAGGGTAAGTAACAGGAGGCCTGGGTGCAGGGAAGGGGGAGAACAGCTGCCTGGGGTGGTGCCCTCCCAACTCACACTCACCTTCTATCCTCCTCTCAGGGATCCTGGACACACTGGAGGGTCCCAACATCCCCCCTATGCAGAGGGTTCCCAGAGACATCCCTGCTGTGCTCCCTGCTGCTAGGCTGTCAGCTGTCGTGCTCAATGCCACAACCAAGGCTGTTGCGGTGACCCTGCAGTCACACTGACCCCACCTGAAATCCTTGGCTGGCCCCCTTTTCCCCAGCTGCGGAGTGGAGGAAGATTAAAGAAGAGGACTGATGACGTGTCTTTTTGATGGGGTCTGCAGCTGCCACAGAGCTGGAGCCGCTTAAGTACCTCCTTTGACGCCGGTTGGGGCTTCTGAAGGGCACAAGGCCAGGAACTCCTGGCTAGGACTGCAGAGCTCTGCAGCCAGTGCAGAAAGTGGGTCAGCGCCTGTGAGGCCCTCTCACCACCCATCCCTTCCTTCCTCTTTATTTCTCCCACACTGTCTTGCTAAATATAGACTTGGTAATTAAAATATTGATTGAAGTCTGGAACTGCAGCTACCACTCCAGCGGTCCTCCCTGCCATCCTACTTCCTGTACACTTTCCAGTTCTTCTGTCAGTGGTGGTAGAATGTCTTGTTCCCTTATTTATACTCTCAGAATGTAAGGTGAGAAAGGCAGGATGAAGGTGAGACAGCCCAGGCTACACTGAAGGCAGTGGCTGAATATGGAACCTGCCCCAAGGGAAGGGGACACTTGACCCCTGGAGCAGCAGGGAGGCCTCAAACACAAGAACCATAATTCTGATGGAACAAAGCACCCAGACTGAGTCTTGAGCTTAGCAGCACTCAGGACACCAATGGAGCAATGACAATTGGTCAGAAACTTCCAGATTCAACCCCATAGCATTACAAGACCCTAATGGACGGGCCATTATGTAAGGATAATTTTCCTGTAGGGGGCTCACATTTGAAGCCAAACTTGGCCTTGCCCTGGTTATACTGGGGCCAGAGGAACAAAGCTCTCTTCAGGAGTTCCCTGTCCGTCCTCTTAAAGAGTGCTTGTTACTCATAAAAGCAACCACCACCCAAGCATAGCACCATCCACCCACCACCCATTTAATCTGCTTAACGGAATAGAATTTTTGACCTCTCTTCACTACATTGACATTACTCATTTTAAAAAAAAAATCATTGCCCTAGTAAATCTAGGTCAGCATCTTTCCTTCCTAAGAAAGGGAGTAAGATGTGCCCTTCGTTTGCTCAAGCTGACCCCTATGTTCTGTGAACTTCCACACCATCACTAGTGGACAAAGTCCCAACAGCGCCCCCTACACGGTGCAGTGTGTCCTTCCTGAGAGCTCCAGCCCGCTCTCCACGGCCCCATCACCACTCCAGGTCGCTGATCCTGGCACTCCATTTATTTGGGCTACCCCAGATTCAGGGCGTCAGCAGTGTGCCCTATGCACCTGAGGAAGGGGCGGCACCAGTACCCGACCTGCATCTACTTGTGACTCACCTGCCCCAGGGACCCTTTGGGGTTCCCCTGTGCCTGGTGGTCCAGCTCGCTTCTGCCCGGCCTGGCCTCTGGGACCGGGGCTGCGAGGCCAACATCTTGGTGAGGGGCACGCAGGGAAGTTCTCGTGGCTGGAACCCCTAGAACGATGTGCCTTCCGTCGCAGGGGCGGGGGGTGGGGGCTAGGGGAGGAGCGAGGCCTGCCTGGATTAAAGGGCCCTGAAGACCCAAACAGGACGGGAGGGCGTGCCTGGCATCCAAGCGAAGGCACCGAGGGTCTGGCCTTCGGAACAACGGGAGAATGGGCAAAAGAACGCGGTCAACGTCTCAAACGCCATCTCCCAAGTGACGTGCCCTCCCCACCCATGCCAGTCGCCGGCCTCACCCCTGCTACCTACTGTCTACCTGTTGTCTGGCCCAGCACCCAGGGAAAGAGCGTCCCCACCGCTCCTGAACCACCGTGTGTGCGCAAACCTCGTGGGCCCGCGTGGCCTAGGCAAGGGGCGGGGCGAGCGGTGGTGACGCGGCCGTTGCCATGGGAACTCACCGCCCGCTCGGGCTCAGGAGCCGAAGCCCAGGCTGCCGCCCGCCGCCGGCTGCCGGTCTGCCCGCTTCGGGCTCCTCTCCCTGCGGGCGCGGTAAGGAAAGCCAAGCTGGAGGAAGGGAGGGAGCAGACGCGGCCTCTGAGCGGGAACCCGTCCCACGTGTCCTAAGCTGCGGCCCCGGAGCTGCCGCCGCTGCAACTGCGACGGACAAGGACAAGCGCGGAGAAGCACCCGGCCCGCCCCAGAACGCGCACCCCGGCCCACGGTCCAGACACGGACAGCACGGACCGCCACGGCCCCAGCGCCGCGCGGTCTCAGCCCGACCGGCGACCTCAGCGCCTCCGCCACCGCAGCCGGCTCCAGCCCGGGCGCCGGCGCTCTTCGCCACCGCCGCCGCCGCCACCGCCGCCGCCTCCCGCTCCTCTGCCGCCGCCTGTGCCCCCGCTCCGGCCGCGACCCCAGCCCCGGCCCCGCCCGCGGCCCCGCCAACCTCGCCCGCGTCCCGGGCCCCGGCCCCGGCCCCGGAGGCCCAGCCGTGGGCACGATGCTGCCCAGCTCCATCCAGATTTCGGGGGAGCCGCTGTCAGGCGCCGAGGTGCGGGACATCTGCCGCGGCCTGCGCGACAATGCGGTGCGCCTGCTCTCCCTGCGCGGCTGCCGCCTCTGCGACCGCGACTTCGGCCGCATCTGCCGGGCCCTGGCCGGGGCCACGTCCCTGGCGCAGCTCAACCTTAACCTGGGCGTCGTGTCCAGCCCCAGCCGCATCAAGCAGCTGGCGGAGGCGCTGCGGACCAACCGCTCCATCCAGTCCCTCTTGTGAGTGCGCCCCCTCGCAAGGGGGTCCCGGGCACTGCACCCCTCCTCGCACTCCCCTGCCACCTCCTCTTCCTCCACACACCTTCCTGTACCTCTTCCCACCAGCCTCCCTTCTCCCCATTTACACACACCCCTCATCTCTCTGCCCAGCTTGCACAATACCCTCCAAGCACATCCCTTCTCTCTGGACTTTGCACACACAGCCCCGCCCCAAAGGAGACGGGATACCCCCCTTTCCTGACAGGGCACGTGTACCTCCCTCCGAACCACCCGCACTGACTTCTGGGGGCAGCTCCTCAGTTCCCAGGAAGGAACACCCCTCTGGGGACTAGACCCCCGCCCCTACTTTCTGCCTACTCAGGGATCCTAATCCACCCCTGCGCCACTTCTCTGCTCTGTCCTGGGTTCCCAGTCCCTGTCCCAGAAAATAAACCGAGTTCCACTTCTACCTGTATTCCTTTAGAATCTAGAATTTTCTTTCTCCCTTCCCAAGGCCTCTCTCCCTAGTGCTGTGCCCTCCTTAACGCTAGGGCTCACCTAAGGGAAGGTACCCCTTCCCTCTATAGATAGGGCTGATGACTGCAGTAACCTCTGCTCTCTGATCTCAACCCCCAGCCTGCATGGGAGCCCCCTGACAGATGCTGGGCTGGCCTTGCTGAACCCAGCCCTGGCCCTCCACCCTGCCCTTGTGGCCTTGGACCTGGGGGACTGCATGCTGGGTGATGAAGCCATCAACCTCATCTGTGGCCTCCTCCCCCCAGACGGGGCCAAGTCTGGTGAGCAGGGCCCTGCTGAGGGTATGGGCTGGTATAGCTGTGATGAAAAGCTAAGTGCAGAGGGCAGGGGGTGTGGCTCAGAGCCAGGGCTCTGACAGTGTGGGTGAGAATGTTTTTAAATCCTCTCAGGAAGGAGAACGATTAAGGGCTGAGCAGGATGGAGACTCTGGAACCCAGGTTCCAGTGGGCAGGGAAGGCATGGGTCTCTGATGGCCCTGGAGTTCTGTGGTGGGGTTGGGGTGGCTCCAAGCCACTAGGGACACACCCCAGAAACCCGGGGCAGGGTGAAGGCTTAAGGAGTGCCTGACCTTCTCCATCCTGGCTTCTCCTTATGATGCTGCCCAGGCTTGAAGGAGCTAACGCTGAGTGCCAACCCTGGCATCACCCCTAAGGGCTGGAGCCGCCTTGCCATTGCTGTGGCCCACAGCTCCCAGGTCCGCGTCCTCAATCTGGACTACAACCCCCTGGGTGAGGTTCAAGAAAACCCCTTAGATTCTCACCTCCCACCCCCATCCAAGAACCTAGGACCACTGGTTGCCATGCTAACCCCCACACTGGGGGAGGGAAGATAGAGGGAGGTCTGGGAGGCAGGAGAGGAGCCACCTGTGTGGAGGACCAGATGACCATCAGGTAGATCAAAGCATTTATGACCACCCCAGGACCTGGCGTGCTTCATGTGTTTACTCACCAACCACAGTGCTCCCTTCCTGGCCGCCTATCAATTGCTTCCTGGCCTGGGGGCGGGATCTAAGGTTGCTAGGGCAATGGGGAGGCTGTCGGAAACCAGGGTTAGCAGACCTGTGCATGTATGCAGGTATATATGTGTGTGTGTGTGCTCTCTCCCCAGGTGACCACGTGGCAGGGATGCTGGCCGTAGCTGTAGCCTCCAGCCGCACCTTAGAGGTCCTGGACTTGGAGGGCACAGGGCTCACCAACCAGTCAGCTCAGGTGAGACATCTTCATGTTTTGGGTGTCTGTGGACATACCGAAGGTGTGGCAGGATGAAGTCAGGGGAGCCACCTTAACTGTGTTCATCCCTTTCCATTCTCTTCTCCACCCCAGACCCTGCTGGACATGGTAGAAAATTACCCCACGGCTTTGCGGAGCCTGGTGTTGGCTGAGAACAGCATTAGCCCAGAGCTGCAGCAGCAGATCTGTGACCTCCTTTCTGAGGGAGAAGAGGAAGAGGAGGTGGCAGGAGGGTCTGGTGACACCCAGGACCGAGAGAGGGGGCGGGAGCCTGCTGCCCACCAGAGAGGCAACAGCTCCTGGATGTGCCCCAGTGGTAAGAGCCCTGGGGGTCGATCAGGGCCAGGTCTGAAGAGGCCTGGGACCTGGGGGATGGGAGGGAGATGGGAAACCTAGGCCATTTCGCTCCTATTTGTGGTACCCAGTAGAGAGACGAATGGTGGTCTGAAAACCCCTCTGCCCTTCCACAGATCCCAGCTCTCAGATGGTGCTAATGACGTCAGGACTAGGGGACAGTCTGTTGGCTGAGACCGAGATGTGACTCTTCACTTGGGTTTCTACGCATCATTATATTTGTCTATGTCCCCAGCACCTTGCCCCAGATATCAGTCAGGCGCTGGGGCTTGGGAGGGAGGGGGGTTGCCTGGGGCTCTGGCAGCTCCTGGCAGTGTGGTGGGAGGCTCTGGAAGCTGTGAATGAGCACTTGAACTCAAGACCATGGTTCTGGACTTGCTGGCAGGTTTGGCTGCAGCCCGCTGGCTGGGAAGAGATTTTATGAACTCTACAACCTGGCGTGTGGCTGTGGTCACTGGGGACCGGCAGTAGGGGAGGAATTGGAAATACCATTAGGCACCTCTAGGGGGCAGTGCCACCCCACAGCCAAAGCGTCCTCTGGCCCCAAATGTCCCAAACAGGTCTGGCTCAGGCTTTGGATTTCCAGGATCGGGGGTTCTGAGATGAAACCTTACACAGGCCCCATAAGGATATAACTTAGGTCAAGAATCCACCTCCGGAACTGGGCTGGTCCGGACTCTTGCATCAAGGGGAGACTCGGGGGCCCTGTCAAGGTTACTTGAGGTACATACACCCTCTTCCACTGCTGATGCTCTGTGCCCAGAGAAGCCCCAGGCAGAGTCGGGCAAGGGAGTCCCTAGCAAAGAGTAGGACATCACAAGCACTGGGAATACTCAAAAATGGGGAGAATAGCAGATGGAAGGTCATTAATAGACATATTAAGCCATACCAGTAAAATAGTTTTATTTAATTTTAAAATAGTCATCGATGTGAAAATTTCCCAAAGCTGGGAGTAACAGTCTAGAGTCAAGGTTGGGAGGGGGGCAGGCCTCACCTAGAGCCCAGCCTTGAGGCCCCTGAGTCCTACTCTCTACTCCCTTCCAGAGGGAGGGAGGAAAGAGCTGAGGAGCGCCCTGAGTCAGCCCTCTCCCCCAACCCCGAAGGCCCACTGTGCTAGGCCCCTGAAGGCAACAGCTTGTGCAGAGGATCTGGGGGGAGAGGGAAACAGGCAAAAAACAGAAAGGTTAATAGAAAATAGAAATTAGGAGTTAATAATCACAATGATACCCCCCCCAAAAAAAAAAAAACCCCACCACTCATGGATATGAAAGGCAGATGGAGGATGACCACTGATGTGATAAAACCCTCTGCTCCCTAGGACCGCCCGATTTGGACTGGGCTGATCTAAAGAAAGGTCTTGAGCCCTGGCTGCATGTTACCTTTGGAGAATAAATATTCCAAGAAGAAAAGGGGAAAAATCATGAGGCAAGCTGGTGCCAGTCACAGTCAATGCAGCGGAAGGGCCTGCACAGGAACAGAGCTGTGCAGGCCTGGAAGGGGGCTGTTCCAGGGCCCAGGCTGGGGAGGGGACCCTGAGCTGCAAGGGTAGGGCCTCCTTGCAGTCCAAGTGCAGCAGTGGCAGGAAGGCAAGCAGGGGCCCTAGCTGAGCAGGTTGCCCTGCTCCTGGGCCTGGGTCAGGCTGTCCTTGCGGTGCAGGTGGTGCACCCCCATCCTCTTGGGGCTGCGCTGGGGGCGGCTGGAGCTGGGGAGCGCCCAGGCCCTGCCCTCGGAGTGAGAAGTGCCAGGCCCTTTCTCTGTGCCACTGTCACTGGGCAGCAGGCTCTGCTGTTCTTCCTCGGGGCTGAGGGGCAGGTTCAGCTCTTCCTCTTCCTCTTCCCTGGGAAGGCCAGAGTCAGGTTCCGTTGGCAGCAAAAGCCCTTGCTCACCAGGTGGGGAAGAAGGTGCCAGAACCACCTCATCTCTATCAGTGGGGCTAAGAGCAAAATGGTGCTGCAGCTCAGGGAGTGCGTCCCGTCCAAAGGCTGTGCGCTGGGCCACGGTGGCCAGCGGCGGAGTGCGGTCCACAAAGGCCCGCTGCCAGCTGGCCAGCAGGTCCTCCTCGGAGCTGGCGGAGCTGGCTGGGGCACTGAGCGACGGGGGCGCTGGGCAGGGCTGGTGCTGGGGTGAGGCCTGGGCGGAGGCAGGGCTGCTGGGCACTGGGCTGGGGCGTGCGCGCTCACTCCCCTCCTCCACCAGACTCAGGGAAATGGCCTGGCGGGTGGCATAGGTGCAGTTGGGCAGTGGGCTGTTGCGGGGGATTCGCACCTTGTCCTCAGAGAACTCGATTACCTTGCGGCCAGGATAGAGCGGGTGTGGTGGAGACGGGGTGGGGTAGGGGCTCAGCTTCTCAAAGGCCGGCAGGGGCAGCTCCTCCTCTGGGGAGCCCCCGACAGTGCTTAGAGGGCGGCACTCCCCGTTGGGTTGGGGGATGGGGCTGCCAGGGACTGGGGGACTGGCTGGGTCGCCTGGGGCACCCCCACTCATGTCTACATGCACAAACACGTCCTCTGCCAAGGGGCGCCCAGCACTGCCTGACTGGGCTGAGTTGAGCAGTAGAGACTCTGGCTTCTCTAACACCCGGGCAATGACCGAGGTGGGAACCACGGCCCCTGGTGCCAGGCTGGGGGCAGGGCCCGGGCTGGCGGCCTCTTGACCACTGTGCAGATGTTTCTGAACCATGTCCTGGAGCTCACAGGGAAGCTGGAGTAAAGGGGCAGAAGGGAAGAGAGACATGAATGAGCCCATCCTCAGATGGTTGGCCTGGTGGCAAAAACGGCTGCCACAGACAAGTACCGCTGTGTGCCTGGCACTGCTACCTCCTGTGCTGGCAGCAAGCCAGGGTACAGCCACGTTTCGTGGCTACACGGAGGCTCAGTAGGGGTAAAGGAACTTGAAGCTTTTGATGAATACAGCCAGGATCTGAACCCAAAACTAAGGCACAAGTATTCTCAAACATCTATCTCCCCCTCTTAGCAGTAGCTTCTGCCCAAACCAGACATAAGTTGGAGAATCTGGACTGACCTCGGGAATACCTCCACTCCTGAAGGCCCCTTGGGCCTGAGGCTCTAAGGCCTAGAGTTTGCCCCTTGGGGCAAGTTGGGCCTAATCCTCTCTCAGTATTCTTATGGCTGATAGCGCTGCCCCCCACCTCCTTCCTGTCTGGGCTTCTGAAACTGAGTCCCTCTCTCCTTGTCTCTGTTCCAAAAACACCAACGGGGCCAGCCCCAGCCCTGGTGATGGGCCCTTGAGGATACCAACCAGTGGCAGAGCTGACTGGCTTGAGAGGAGACATAGGGGCGAGGGGAAGACAAAGCAGGAAGGGGTAAAGGCAGGAGGATGGAGAGAGGTGTAGACACTGGAGTTAGAGCCGTCCTAAAAAGGCTGGGCCGGGGAGGGTGCTGTACTCACATCAGCAAGCTTGTGGTTACGGAAGTGGGATTTGTTACACTTGAGTAGCTGCACAGCCAGGTTGCAGTCCAGCCGGTACCGTTCCTGCAGATACAGACGGGGTTCAGAGCCCAGGCCTGCCCAGGGGGGCAGGGCGGGGCCAGGACAGGGCCAGCCCCGGTGAGGATGGGCCCCGAGGCGCACATACGTTGAGCTCCTCCAGCCTGTTGATGGTGTTCTTGGCATCCAGCAGCTTGTTGGTCAGCTCCACAATCTCCCAGTCCAGTGTCTTCCGATCCATCTCAGCCTTCTTGATCTGAGGCACGAGACTTGGGGTGAACCCAGCCCACAGCCCAGCCAGCCCTTCCTCTTCCTCCTCCCCTCCTCCCAGCCCAGAGACACAGGAAGCCATAGGTGCTAAGGCAGCCAAGGCAGACGGAACAGAGACAGATGATGGACAGACAGAAGGAGACCAGACGCCTCTCCTGTTTCCTGGGCTGACTGTGGAGCGGGGGCTTTCTGAGCACGGCCTGCTGTGCCCGGGCCAGGACAGGGGCCTCGGTAGAAGAGCTGCCCATCCCTTGAGGGAACTCGAGGGGCTCTATCCGCCAGGCAAGGCAACTGGTACCTGAGAGGCGGTACCTGCAAACCCAGGCACTGAAGCCTGTGTATGTAGTAGTTTCCAGGATCAGGCTAGGAGGGGGGCGGACGGAGCGGGCTGGGTGGCAGCTGGGGGAGCCTGTGAGTTGATCTAGTTGAGCAGGGCGGGAACGGTAGGCGCAGAAGCAGCCTTCTGCTCTTCAGCTCACGGGCTGGGTCTACAGCCCCCTCCCCGCAGCGGCTTGGGCTTGCTGCCACTGCAATTGAGAAGCACTTAGTGTTCAGTGGTGACATCAATCAGTACCTCTGCCCAAGCCAAGAGCAGGCTCCCAGCTGTCCCCCAGGAAGGAGGCACTGACTCCTGACCGGGCCTCACATAAGGAAGAGGAAAGGAGTGGGCAGAGGGACATGAACAGGGCCCCGGCAATCCCAGGTCTCAGCTGAGGAGAAGGCCAGGGTGAGGGAGAAAACACACAAACTCAGACGCAACTGCAAAAATCCAGCTGTGGCTAAGAGAGGCCTGAGAGGAGAGCGGCAGCAACGGTGGCAGCATGAGGGGAAGACGAGGAGAGAAGAGAAACAGTGTGAGCATTGGACAGTCCTGACTCGCACAGCGCACTGCGGTCCCCGCCCCAGCCCTGCCCCCTCCCCAAGCCCCAGGGCAGAAGGGCATTCCCTCGGCAAGTCCCAGCCCTGCTATGCTGTGAGCACAGTGCCCGCCCAGCTGCCCTCCTGGACAGGTTACCAGCGTGTGCAGCTTGTCCTCCAGCTCCTGGTTGGTCCTCTGGGAAGCTGTGTAGCTGTTCTGCAGCCTGTAGAGGAATACAAGGCAGACCCTTGGGCCAGGATCCCGGTCCCATCCTCAGACCCTGCTCAGCCCTTCCCTGATATGGGAGAACTGCGTTTTCTCATCAGAATCCGATGATCTCTGAGGCCTCTTCCAGCTAACCACCTATGAATGGGGAGATGCATGCATGTGTGTTCCTGGCCACTGGTTCCCAACCTGCGGAACTTGTCCTTGAACTTGTCCAGCTCCTCGCGGCTCTGGCCCAGCTCCAGCTCCAGGCAGTCCTGCCCGATTTCCAGCTCACGCTCCAGGGCCTCGGTGCGCCTGGTGGCCGAGGCCAGGCGCCTGCGAAGCTCCTCATTCTCCTGCTCCAACAGCCTGCCAGGGTGAGGGGGCAAGGGCAGAGGGGCATCAGAGAAGGCAGCCCAGGAGCCCTAGGCTGGGCTCAGAAAGGGAGGAGTAGGGATGACATGAGGATAGGCAGGTGGGGGCAGGGGGCTCCCTGAGACTCAGCCTGAGTCAGGGGCAGCATTCCATAGGCCTGCTGGAACCTCAGGACATAGCCCAGGGTCGGGGCTGGGGGAGGCAGAGGGGATGGTAGAGGGCAGTCCAAACCCTCATCCCCACCCCCCACTGGAGAAGAATGGGAAGACAGAATTGGGTGGGGGTATAATTCCCAGTCTATCTCTGATTACAGCCCAAGCCAGCCGGCCACCAAGCCCCCCAGCTCCAGTTTCCCCACTGCACAACCAGGCTGCTCCATTATTAATCTCTTGGAAATCCAGCCCAGCACTGCCCTCCTCTCCAGAGGCCTCCCGTGGCTGCAGGGCGGCAGCTGGCACAGGAGGGCCCGGAGCTGGGGAAGGGCTGCTGGCAAGGGCAGGCCCTCAGAGCCATCCCCTCCGAGTCCAGGTTCTTCTGGAGCCCATGGAACAAAACCTTTTCCCATAAGGAATATCTACAACGTCAAGCCTCTTCCCAGAGTCCCTAAAACACCCCGACCCAACCTTTACCTCTACCTAATCCAAGGAAAAGCTCAACTATACCAATAGCCTCGCCTCGAGCTAAGAGGGGCTGAGGCGAGGCAGGGCGAGCTCTCGGGGTGGTACTCACTTCATCCTCTCTGCATCAGTCACGGGCTCCTGGGCACAAAAGAACAGAAGCTTGAGGCTCAGCTCTGGACCACCAGCCTCCTGCTTGGCCCACCCTCCAAAAAGCCCTGGAAAGGGGCTTGTTTTTGAGAAGCCCAAAGACTCTCACTGCAGAAGGGGGCGGCAGGGTCTTGCAGAGATGGAGGCAATGCCCAGTAATGCCCAGACAAGCCTCGATTACTCTCTCCCATGCCAGCTAGAAGACTCAAGACCCCCTTCCAACCCTCACCCTTACCCACACCAGCTCTAATCCTTCTCTTAAGCCCAGAGCCAGCTACAAATAAGTTCTGGTACCCATGCTACCTCTCCCAGGGATAAAGGGAGCCTCTCAGCTGTTTGCTGGGATCCTCGTGACCCTACAGGCATGGCAGAGACCTTCCAGGGAAGTGAAGAAATCAGGCTGAGCTAGAGGAGGGCTCCGAGCTCTGTCAATGAGGCAGAATCAGGCCCTTATAGAGGCTCAGGAGGAGCAAGTATGTGGGTGGAGAGCCTCTGAGATGATCCAGACAGAGAAGTGAAGTGTCATCTTGCTTTTAACCTCCTGCCCATCATCCCAAAACCCCATGGTGGTCAAGGCCCAAGAGTCAGAGCTCAGCCAGACACAATGTAGGGGAGGCATGGGTTGTGGCAAGAGGGCAGTATTAAGGGGCCCGCTTCAAACAGAGCCGACTGCTTCAAACGTCAGTCAGGGGCAGGTGGGTGGCCCAGGCCCTGGACTTCGGAGCTGCTGACCTGGGATTTGGGCCTTTTCTGCCACACACTGGTTATGTTAACCTTGTTGAGTCCTCGTGTCCTCATCTACAAAAGCGGGGCAAGGCCCCTTGGGTGGCACTTAGCACAATACCTGGCCTTTTTATTAATGTGCCCTGACCTGAAATGGGAAAGTCATGGCATTTCTGCCCTGAAGCTGACCTGGCATGCCTGATGCTCAGCGTGTGCCACTTCTCTTGCAATTCTGTAAGTGCACCCCCAGCACTGCAACATGGCAGCAAGGAGGAGAAACCACCCCAACACCCGTTTCCTCTCGTCAGTAGGCTTAATGAGGGGGAATAACTGACTTAGAGAATGATTTGCAGTTGACGGAAGGCCTAAGAACCTAGCGCAGCTCCCAGCCAGGAGCAGGTATTTCACACATGGGAGCCAAACAATGCAAAGCTGGAGGAAGGACTGGACTTCCGGGGCACAGTGGGGAACAGCTGGGCTAGTGGAAGTAGTTGGAGCAAGGCCTCCCAACAGCCCCCAGAGGGGCCGCAGGTTTACCGGCTCTTCGCTAGTGGAGGACAGGAGTCCCAGCCTCCGGCAGGTGGAACCCCTCAACCTGGTGGGCTGCCTCTTGCAGGAAGAATAACACTGTGCGCATGGGTTCCTTTCTGCTGAGCTACCACGATTCTGGGGCGCCCTGGCAGGTGGACATGTGCCCACAGCTGCCCCCCATGAGCCTACATTGCCCCCACCAGCACTGCTGAAGATAGGAGGCCCCAGGTGCTAACAGCAGTGCCATACTCTCCCCGCAACTCGGGGGGCCAGTAGTCCCCTCAGGCAGGAGAAGTCAGCCAGACAGCCAGCCTCAGGGGCCTGGCTCCCCCAGCCAGGGTGGTGGACCGTCATGCTGACCTCCTGCTCAAGCCGGGATCCAGGAACTTCCAGCCGCAGCTCCCGGTGCTCAGGCGGTGCCTTACGGTAGGGTTTCTTAGCATGGGCTGCACTGGTCATTCTGGGAGGTGAGGGCTCCTCGACCAGCTGAGGGGAAGCAAGGAAGGAGGAGGCTCAGAAATGAGGGCAAAAGGTCTCTGGACTGAGGGGGAAAAGGATGGTAAAAGGGGACCGATGTAGGAGCTGTTAGGCAGGCAAACGGGCTGGGACATTGCTGGGGTCCGCAGGAGGGCTGGACTCTGGCGTGTCGGTGCCCATGGGGTCAGGAGAGGGAACAGAGCAGTGGGAAAGGCGGAGCCCGGGGCCTGGGCACCGGAAGAGGGGTTTGCAGGCTGAAGGGTGGCCCAGCACTCTCCTCTGTGGGCTCAGAGGCAGCCTCGGAGGGAAACCGTTCCCATGCATCAGCTTCCTCAACTCTAAATTTGGGTAAGAAAGCACGACGTTCATAGGGTTGTGGTGAAAACTATGTAAAGCACTAAGAACAGTACCTGGTACTTAAGAAATGTTCAATAAATCTTAGCTTAAAAAAATTATAACCAGAAAGTAAGGGTCTGAGGATGTTCACCAGACCCAGGCTCCTCAATGGGGTCTCCAAGCTCGAGAGAGCCCTGATGGCCAAGCCCCTCTGGCCTCCACCACTCTCTGGTCACCAGCCTCCAACCAAGAGGAGCCAGCTGCCTGCCTCACCTGCCAGCCTCCCCAGAGGAGAGTTGCAGGGGGGCGGGGGGTGTAGCCCTCACAGGGACATACCGTCTGTTTGTCGGCAGCTCGCTCCTTTCCGCTGTCCGGGAGTTAGCCCTCGGCTCTCCGCATCCCACAGCCCCTCCACTTCCTCTAGCCAACAGCTCCTGAAACCAGAGAAGGGAAGAAAGTGGAAACCAGGTGTCAGCCGCTGCTCTGTCAGTGCCACAGGCCAGCCTGCCCAGTCTGGGCCTGGAAGGCCCCCCAGGAAGAGCCAGGCAGAAAAGCCCTAGCACAGGGAGTCGGAGGGGAAAGCGGTGGAAGGGAGAGAGCTGGAAGCACTGGGCCTGCCTTTCTCCGAGCAGCCCTGTCACATGTGTGTCTATGTGTGTTCATGGTCTTGGCTTACCCACACGTCCAACTGAAATAGGTCTGGTCCTGCCCTATCCCTATCCTCCCCCACATCTGTCCTGTTCATTTCCCAGGCTTTTCAGAGCCTGGAAACTAAGAGATTTGGAGAACATGGTTTGCAGAAGAGAATACCAGGGAAAAGCCTCGTAGAGATGCGAGAAAAAGCTGGGGAGAAAGCTCCTAGCAATGTTTCCACATGGAGCCCACAGGCCACCTCTGTGTACAGTGGTGGTAAAGAGGCTTTGTGATGAAGAGGGTTCGGTCTAGGAGAGGGCTTTTGAAAAGGCAGCAGTTTAGAGCAATGATCGTTCTCAATGGGGTGATTTTGGTCACTCTTCCCCTTCTTAGATATCTGGCATGTGTCTGAAGACATTTCTGGCTATCACAACAGGAGTGGGTGCTATTATCATCTAGTGAGGATAGGCTAGGGCTGCTGCTAAATATCCTGTAATACACAGGACAGCCTGCACGACAAAGAATTATCCACACACAGTGTTTATGGTGGCAAGGTTGAGAAACACCGGTGTAGAAAGTCCAAGTCTGGGGAGCGGAGACACCTGGGTTCCAGGCTCAGAGATGATCCTGACACACTGTGTCGCCTTCCTCATGGGATAAGCCACATCGGCACGAGGTGGCTGGACTGAATGACTTGTATGCTCCCCTCCAGGTTGCTGGGGTTCCGAGCTCTGCCCCCACCTGTAATAAGCTGAGCTGCAGCATGGGGGCAGCAGCCACCACAGGGATCAACACAGGCAGTAATAACCTCAGGTGGCCTTCTGGGCATAAACAACCTTCCTACTGCCATCCACCTAAACAGAGCTGGGGGCTGAGGGAAGCCTAGCGGGCTAAAGCGTGTATTCCTGCTGTTGGGACATGCCCTGGCCATGACTCCTGTCACATTCCAAGAGGGCCTGGGGCAGGAAGAATGGTGAGGGGGTAGAGAGGGCGGGGACGCAGGAGTGGCCTCCCTCCTCTGTCTGGGCAGCCTGGTCTCTGGCTTGGGGTTCTGGGGGAGCTAGGGCGTGACAGCAGGCACGAGCCGCCAACCTCCGCCCCTTTGACGTGAGGCAGAACGTGTCCCCACAGGGCACAAGCAGCATGCGGGCTGACTCCCTGCGCAGGAATCCGGGCGGGCCTGAAAGGACAGTACATTCCTGGGGTGTGGGGAGCAAACAAGTCACCCCCACAGGTTCCCCAAGGCTACTCCTCCACAGGGCTCCAGGGTAAGCGCTCCTATGGCCTGGGGGAGAGGCCCAGAAAGTCCCAAGCAAGCCTGGGTACCAGGGCTGATACTCAGAGGGTGTAAATGGGAGGGAGGTGTATATGAGTTGGAAAAGGGGTAGAGCCAGAAACACAGGTATCCAGAAAGATGCTGCAAAATCCAGGGGAGGCTCCTAAGCTGGCCTCTGCCTTCTCCCCTTCTCTACAGAGAAGCTGCTCCTGCTCCCTTCCTGAGTTGATCCCATCAGCTGAGCAGCCCTTTTCTCCCCCACAGGCCCCTTTGTGTAGCCCCATTTATTCCCAGCCACTTCTTTTCTTCCCTACCTTTATTCCTGCCCGATGCCCGCACTGTCCTCTAGGCACACGTGTATGGGCGGTGGGCGGGCAGGGAGGACAGGGACACACTCGGGTGCTTGGGAATTCTACCTGTAAGGAGAGCGGCCTCACTCCACACTCGCAGTCCTAGCTCTAGCTGCCACACTTCCTACAGCTCGTCCTGACCTCAAGTTCAAGTCCCCACTCCCTAGCCCCACAGCACATATTCCTAGGGCTCCCAGAGCCAGATCGTCTGTGGGACTATGGCTTGCTGAAGGGGCAGACAGTGTGGATCTGCCTGGCAGTGAGATGGGGAGTAAATGCAGACACGGACTCTCTGGGATGAATGGTGGGAGATGGGGGGTGGGGGGGTTTTCTCTCTCAGCCAGAGCCTACTCTTTACTTGCATGTTAGCCACAGGGAGGGGAATCACTCCCAACTGGGTAGCAGAAGGCAATGCTACTTTGGGAAGACAGTCCACCAGGGAGCCTGCAGTGTCCACCGAGACAAGTCCACGAGGGAAAGTCTGTGCCACTCCCTGCCCCGTGTCCATAAATACCAGTGCGTGTCAAAGCCCTCACGCCAACTAATGAATTCTACGAAGTGCCCAGAAACAGCCCATAGGGGCCCACAATTCCAGCACTGATCAGGAACATAATGAGCCTGGCAGGCTGCTACTGCTGACTGGAAGTGTCACAGGGAAGGACAGTCCAGGAGTGAGAACAATGCCAAGTGCCGCAGAGGACAAGATGAGAAGCAGCTGGACACCAGGCCCACAAGCTGGGAGAAGATGAAAGGTAACCTGCAAGGCAGCAGAGCCATCCCTCCTTGAAGCCCAGCTACCAGGTGCAGCCTCTAATGGCCACATGTCCTTCACCCAGAGGTTCCCGGGTGGCCTCAGAGGATTTCTGCCCAAGGAGGACTCCCAACCCTGTGTCGAGAAAAGGAAGCCTTCAGGGAAAGCAGCCCGACTGCTCAGAATGGGCCACGGGCCATGACGAGCGAGCAAGCAGCCTCTGGGGCCTCTTGATGCTGAGCCAGCTCCAGGGCACCTCCAAGAAAATGGTCTTCTGGAAGGTCTAGAAATTGACAAGAAAGAATCCCACTCCCCAACTACCTGAGCTTCAAGGAACTGAGGACAGACTAAGGACGTGGGGCTACCAGCTCACAGGCTGGGTTTGTCCTATAAGAAGGGCTGTGTTCCAGGAGAAAGGCGGAGCCATGGATAAGGCCTCTAGCTGACCCAGTCTGGCCTGAGGCTTCCGGGGCTGGACCGACAGGCACTGTGGAGGGAGACACTGAGAGCAGCCTAAACCCTCCCCATCACGGGGAGTGGAGACGAAAAAGCAGCTCTCCTCACCCCTCACCACCCCTCTCCAGCCCCGCCTCCTCCTTCCTCTTCTGCATAATATTCATTCTTCACGTATTCAAAATCAGTCTGGAGGTCTAGAGGCTCAGCCCCAAATCTGCTGAGGGGTGGGGGGTGATAGCTTCCTAATTGCCATGTTGCAATCTGCCAGTCGGCACAGGCCGCCTGTTGCCGCCTGCCCTGTATTAAATACCTTCTCCCTGATTACAGCCCATGGGGCATGATTAGCTGCCTCCAGAGAACAAAGTCTGCTTTCATTAGCAATGGGCCTCGCACGCACAGCAAGCCTGTACTGTGAACCCACCGAACAGCTGAGCAGAGAGTGTAGACATCGACAGATATAAGGAGAAATGTGTGTCAGAAGTTGGCTGAGTGTATCGTTTCATCAAAGGACCCAAACTTGCAAGCATCACTCTTTAACCCCAGGAGATGGGATGCATCCCTGCCCCCTCTCATGGATATGGAGTATGTGTATGTGACCACGGGCGTCTGCCATGGGCAGGGATCACCCCCGCTGGAGATGGAGTAGGATAAGGAGAAGCCTCTTCAGGATCCGGATTCGCTCCAAATTACTCTCCTCACTCTTACTCCCAGCAAACACTCGCAAGGAGGGACAGCAAAAAGGTTCAAGGCCAAGAGCCAAGGACATCCTCTCATTCCATTCTGTCATTACGCCTGTGGGTCTCCCCAAGGCCCTGGGGCAAAGTCAAAGGTGCAGGAGAAGAGAGATCCAAGCATCCTCTGAGGGCTCAGAGGCCATCCCGTCAACACTGGCCCAGCAGAGGGAGGCTGGATTGAATCCAAAATGGGTGTGGCTCTTCAGGTTTTCAAACTACTATTATTACTACTATTACTACTGCTACTACCACCTCCGGAACTCTTCTCCAGCTCCTGAGTTCTGCAGTACGACCTCACCCCACCCCCGGTTCAGCTGCTCTGCCTCCCGGCTCTACACATCACCCAAACTCTCTTTAAGAAATCATTGCCCCGGGGCTGGCCGAGTGGCGTGGTGGTTAAGCGCAGTGGCCCCGGTTCGGGTCCAAAAAAAATAAAGAAATTATAGCCCCAACAGTTTATCTGGGCTCAGCCCCATTTCCAAACCTAATGATATGCCTTTCTGCTCACAGCTGCCGCTAAATCAAGTAAATATTGAGCCTTCAGGGCTCAATGAACCCAACCGATCTTCTCAGTCATGAAGGACCCACATTCATCACCACCAAAATCATGAAAGCTCTTCATAATTCACCCCAAAAATGTCAAACGGAAGTGAGCCATCACTACTGATTTTTAAATGAAAGGAAAACCAGCTCCTCTTCTGAATACTCCAGCTGAGTTGTATGCTGCCTTAATTCCCTGGGAACCCAACAGGATATAAATAAATCATAAAAATAAATACAGGCCCTTCCTAAAGCCCCTAAGCAACTGTTAAAACATGAGTGTCTGATCACACAGGGCCTAGGGCCTCCCCTGCGGGAACTGTCCTCAGCTCTGAGCCCTGGGTGGAGAGTCTCGGAACTCTGCAGGCCTGGAGGAAGCCGCGCCTTTGAGGACAGGCTGCACACCTGCCATACAAGTCCAGCTGCTTCTCCGGCCTCTGAGATCCAGGCTTTGCCTCCAACTGAGGCCCAGGAAACAAAACCCACCACCCTGCAAGGGCCAGCCCTGTAACAAGGTGATGGGGCAGGGGCCCTGGGATTACCCAGGAGGGCTCCCACCACCCTTACTATGGCCCCTCTCCACCAAGACTGTTAGCGAGCAGCGGAGCACTCCTCCAGCAGTGAGCCAATCCTTCCAGAGCTGGGGGGCTCAGCCTTCCCTACACCAGCCCCCAGGTGCCCCTCCCGCCTGCGCACCAGCCCCCACCCCCCCCCACCCCACCCCACCCCGTTTCCGGCGTGCAGCTGTTCCTGAGATACATGAGCAGAGCCCTCAGCAATCCTGGGCGCGTGGCAGGCAAGCAGCCAGCAGCTCACGGGGCGGGGCCTGGGCAGGCTCTGCTCTGGGCTCGTGACTAGACTGGAAGATGCCAGTCTGTGCCTGGACCAGCCCTGCCGCCCCTCCGACAGCCAGGCCTGCCAACCCTCTGGGCAGGTACAACCTCACCCTCTTGGGATAAACTGGCCCTGACCTGGCCTTTTGCCTACTTTAAGTGAAACAAACTGACAGGTTTTTAAAAGCCAAAATGGGGCCGGCCGAGTGGCTCAGTTGGTTAAGAGTTCGCTCAAGAGTGCAAGCTGAGCTCTGAGCAACAGCAGTTCGATCCCCAGCCCGAGCTGAGTTGCTGCTGAGCTGCCAACAAGTGGCAGGATGGCTCAGCTAAAAAAAAAACAAAAAAAAAACATATATATATATATATATATATATATATATATATATATATATATATATATATATAATAAAAAAGTAAATAAAAGCCAAATGGGTAGGTATAAATGGGTGGGTATACTTCTGCCACAGAGTAATCCTGAGGACTCAGAACTAGCGCTGGTGACCTTGAGCACTCACCTGGTTCCCCCTGGTCCTCCCCTGGTTCCCCCCTGAGCAAATACCTCAAGTCTATCACCTGACCTCATCCAAGCAAACACCTGACAGGAACAAAGGGGCTGAAGACTACTGATGATGATCCAAACCTCCCTCATCAAAAGCGGGTAGCCAAATATCCCCAAGATCAAAACCAGCACTTGACATGAGTCCCTGTGCCCTCCCTACAGAAGGGTGGAGTGAGGGGTGGACCTGAAGTAAGCCTCCACTCTAGCCCTCTCTGGCTTTCCTGGTCAGAGCCAAGCCACAAACCCCTCCAGCTTGCTAACTCCCTACGCAGGGACCCTGAATGTCCAAGCAGCACCTACCGGCTCTCCTATTGACACACTGCCCCCATGCTAGTAAGCAGCCCCCTGCCTTCTCACTCCTAGCCCAAGGATTCAGAACCCACTTTGAGGGCCTCAAGTTTCCCTACCCAGCCTACCCCATATTGCACTGCCTCAAGCATCTGTAAAGAATTACCTGTGCAGACAACCAAGGAGCTCCAAGCAATCGGCCTTCCTGTTATCTCCGGACACCCCCACCCACCACCCCCGCCTCCTTTCCAAGTCTAGCCGGAGAAGGGAGTTTGGCAGGTGTGTCTCCACGGCATACTGTTCACCAGTCTCCCAAGCTGAGGCCAGGGCCTGTCCGAGGCCCACTGTGGAGTCCAAAGCTGGGTCCTGCCCCCTCGGGCGAAGGTGCCCTACCCAGCTTTTCTCGGCTGAAGTCCACCTGAAGCTCTAGACCTGTAAAGTGGTGGGGCGCCAAACTCCACCCACTCCACTTCTCAGAGTGGCAGTCACCAATGGGAGCTACATCTCCCGGGTACCTGCTTCTGGACTCCAGCGTTCAGTTTAAGTAGCTTCACTCTTGTGCCCAAGGAATTTCCCACAACCGGGCCCAGGTTTTCCTCAACCTCCCCAACCCCAAGAAGAGCCCTGCAGCTGATCCTAAATTATTATCCTGGGGTGAGGATAATGGGGACACCATTCAATCTTCCCCTCTTAAAAAAGGGAGGAAACCATTCAGTCTAGAAGAAAATTCCCATCTGTCTCTGGGGCGTGAAAAAGAAACAGCATGTTAACTGAGGGATATTTTCACTCTGTGGTGCTAAAAGCAGATTAAACAGAAACTCTGAACGATTCTGTTTTAAGAAAGAACTGGGAAGCATGGCACTGACTAAGGCAGGCTGGGTCCAGCAGCAGGCTGGTACATGGGCAGGTGGCTGTGCATAGGAAGCCCTCTTCTCCTGGCCGTGGAGGGGGCACATCCCCACCCACCAAGGAGACTGGGAAGATGGAGGGAGCCCAGCGGTAGGGCCCAGAGAGCAGAGGAGATGGCAAGAGGCAGGCTAGGGGGCGGAGGCATCCCGGATGTGAGCAGGAAGAGAGGGCAGAGGCACTGCTGGTGGTACTCCCAGGGCAGGTTAGCTGACCAGGTCACTCACGGGGTTAGTGTCTTCTCCCCAAACAGACAGCTCTCCTGGTTAGCACGGTTAGCAACAGACTCATGGCAGACACCCTCCAGGCACTCCATATAAACAGACAGCTTGGGTTGTGAGCAGCTCAACTCCGGAGCTGCAAAGAGAGAACAGAAGGAATGCCAAGGGCACACACTGCACTCTCCTGCCAGGGAAAGTTCCTCTGCACTTACATTAGACCCTCAGGGGCTTTCTCTCATCCAGAAATTATGCCAGGCGGAAGTGCAGCGCTGCCCTGCCACCCAGGGGGTTCAGCTCACTGACCCCCAGGTAACAAGACTCACTGCTGGTCCACAGAGAGGTCTGCTGCTGTGGAAGGGTCGCTGCTACCAAGGGGCAGCTCCTATCTCACTTATTCCCTCAAACACTGCTGCCAGGCTACACCAGAGCCCTGAAAGCTGGGGTGTAAGAACAAAGCCACCCACAGCTGCAGCTGCCACCCATCCCACGCCGGTGCCAGCAGAGCCACCACACCACCTCCCACGGGCTCTGAGGAAAGAGGCTGGGAGAGAACTGGCCCCGGGATCAGAGGCTGCAACAAGAGCTGCATGGAAAGCACAGTACAATGCGGGGAGTGTGGGACCCGGCCCAGAGCTGGGCCAGTCAAGGGAAGGGGTAGCAAACTGCTAGCTTTCAGTTTCTGAAAGGGCCATGGTGGAGGGCTCTTCCCAGGGAGCTGGCCCCAGAGGAACGCACAGAGCAAAGATACAGGCTATGCTATAACCAGGCTCCGCAGTCTCCAGCAGGGACTAGTCCACCGTCTCAGAATGAGCGATGCCCAGAAAGGCTGGCATTCCCATCACAGCAGCAAACATGCTTTCCTGAAGCCTCCGGAACCAGCCGAAGGGAAGTCACACACCCTGGCTTAGGGATCTCAAGGCAAATGCAGCCACAGCAGTGGAACCCCAGAGACCCCACAAGAAGTGACCCTGGGTCAGCAAGTATATCAGCAAACACTGTTGTGCTTCACAGTACAGAAGGGCAACATGTGAGCAGGGAAAAAACAGGGAGGGAGCCCCCCTTCTGTCTGGAAAGCCCTGCGGATGATGAGATGACTCGGGGTAGAAAGGGGTGAACAGCGACCATCACCCCACCCCACATGTGGGCCTTGTGGTTTCCCCAAGCTCAGGTTAGTAATTAAAGCAGGCAGGAAACACCTCCTGTAGGCTCCCCACCTGCCTGCTCACTGGGTTTTCCATATTGCTCTGACAACAGCCCCAGAGCTCAAAAGGCCAAGGCCTGACCATGAGGGTGAGATAACTCTGGAAGAGAAAGACAACTCTTCCCGTGGGCTGACAGACTGATAAGAAATCAGGACAGGCTGCCTTCAGGATCCTTACCCGCAAGAAAAATTTTTAAATAACAAAAAAACACCAGCTGTGTCTGGTTTGCTTTCAAAAGGTAGGGCAGCAAGTGACCTGACTAACCCAACGTCTCAGAAATCCGGGCCCCGCTCTTCACTGAACTAGAGATTGAAAAATCAGGTCATTTTTATGCTCTTCCCAGCCAAAGATGACAGAGGACTGAAGCAGTGAGCGAGGCATGCGATGGAAATGTTACTGCCCATATTGCACTTGTATCCATCCTGATTCCCGCTCAGGGCCGCTCCTGCCGGACAGTTTCGGCTTTAGAATGAACAATCCCTCAGAGATGAACAGGGACCACTGCGATGGGAACATGTGGTCAAGCCCCTCTCTCCCTCCCAAGGAGCCAGCCCCACGGGAACCCCCCAAGCTGGGAAGGAAGCTACAACCAGATTCCTCAAAGGTCCAACGGGGAGTCGGCCCTGGGTAACTTGTTAGTAAACAGAGCAAGTTGAAGAACAGTCTGTATTGTTACTGAGTTTTGTTTATTTTACAGGTAATACATGATGAGGAATGTCTAGGAGGACACAAAAATGATTAGAAGGATACATGATAAATGGTTACGTTGTTAAAACTGTTAGTTCCCTGGCTTTAGGAAAAGGGCTCAGACAGAGGAGTGGGGAGGGTCTTTTTACTTTTTATTTTATATATTTTTCTTTGTGGTTGGCATTTTATACAAGGACATTACATTATGATGATGATAAAAACATACAATTCCTAGACAAACAGACAAAAAAGCCCTCCATGTGCACTGTACTTTATCATTCTGGGAGTCTTTTCCCTTCCATTATACGTCCTTTGATCCTTGTAGCCTAGTGAGGCTCACAAAACAGGGAGATTCTCCCATTTTGAAGTGACTGAGAGGATAAGTGACTTACGCCACAGAAAGAGCTGGGACAGAATCCTGATTCCAATTCCAGTGCAAAGCATGGAAGCTGTCTTCTCTTGGGAGCCACGGGAAAGCCACGACAATTCTGTCACATCTTTTATGGATGCCGAATGTCACCCAGAGCAGACAACTGGCACTTTCAAGACAGTACCTAACAAAGACGAGGTCCCATTCTCCTACTCATGGCCAGGTCCAGGAGGCTCAGTCCCTTCGAAGGCTAAAAGCACACAACACAATCCAGTCCCACAGGTTTGCCCAAGCTCCTCTCAAATCTGCTTAACATACAATGCAGCTTATCGCTCCTGCCGAGATGCCATCAGCGAAGACACTGCCACATTGCAAAGTGCACTCCCAAACCAAAGGACAAGGAGCAGCGCCCAGGGAAAACTCCTTTCATTCCACTTTTAGTTACTGGTTACATCCTTTTGACTGTGGGCATTAACAAGGTTGCAGTAAATCCTGGCTGTGAGCTTGGAGCACACCTAGATAAGACTGGTGATACAACCAGAAAAGCAAGCAGGTTACAGGGGCACTAAAAGAAGGTTAATGAATAACTAAGAGGACGTGGGCAACCAAGGACTTTTTAGAAGATGCTAATTCAGCAAGAAAATATACCGGAGTGTATCACCTCCTCTTTTAACCTGTCCTGCTGGCTTAGGGACATGTTATTCACATAAAAAAGCTGAAAAGAGGGATAGCTGAAGCTAAGCACCTTGGAAGATCATTTAGCCAGATAAACTCAACCCTGAAAAATCATTAGTAATGCTATTGTCCATACGATGGCCTTTTGTTTATGCAGGACCTTCCTGCCTAAGAGTTCAAAAGGTCCTGCCAAATCGATCCTATTGGCTTTCACCTACCTGAGGAAGGACTGGGTGGGGTCACAGTACTCAAGAGAGTTCCGCACCTACTATATATGGCCTAAATGCTCAGACTTCAGGAAAACACCCTGGCCCTAAGACGCCTCAGTGACAGAAGACCTTGCCCCTTTTGGGGGAGAAACAGGTTAACAGCCACTTGCATTAAAGCGCGGTGAGTGCTTTGAGGGCACAGAGGAGGAGTGCTTGGCTGGGGCAGGAGTTTAAGGACCAGGCAAGTAGGCTGCTCTCCTGAGAATTCACACATACCTTCCTCACCGGACTGTAAACTCACACTGGAGTACCACCTGGCATTATACAATTAAAAGGTCTAGACTTCTGCAAACAACTTCCTTTGGTGTCTGCTGGGAACTGGGGCCCTCAGGACTAACCCCAACCAACTACACTAAAAATCAAAAGGCAAAGAAAGGACAGCAACACCCAGCTACCAGCACCGCTGCTGGGGAGAACCTGAGTTAAGCCTACTCTACGGCACAAGCTCATCGAAGTCCTAAGAAAACGGGGGCAGAAAAGTCTGGCTTCCTCGATGGCTAAATGTGTTCCACCAGCTTTACCCAGCACTTTTCAGTTCACAAAACAACAGGAGACATGGATCTTCCAACTCGCCATGCGGTCATCCAGAGCCTTAGCTACATGACAAATCCATCATCTCTGCCCCCACCTGTACCCACCAAGGTCACCACCAATCTCACACCCATCCAAGGAGTCATTACAAGAATGCGGAGAAACATCAACAATCTTATTTTGCACAAGGTACTCACTGACAATGTCCCCAATCTCAGTTTGCTTCATTACAAGAAAGGAGACTCTCAATTTTACTCCCACCTCAAAAATGCACCTGGCTACCTGGCAGAAAGCAAAAGGCTTAGTCTAGCTTGCATAAAACAAAGCCTTTGCTTATACATTAAGTTTTCCACAGTGGGATTCATTCATTCAACAAATATTTACTGAGTATCTTTCATATACCAGGCACCATGTTATATGTTGTAAACTCGTTATCTCTAATGTTCAACACTCCTGCAGAAAAGATAATGTCTCCCTCATTTTATAAGGGACAAGACCAAGGACACTACTGGCTGAGAAACTTGCCCACAGCTGTTAAGTGGCTGAGTCTGGAGGTGAACCAGGTCTGCCTAGCTCCAAAATCAGACTCTATCACACTGCTCACCTCACTCCCAACTCCCCACACCCCCTCAACCCTCCAAGCCTGCCCTATCCCACTCTGTAATAGCCTCTCTGTAATCAAGGAGGATCAGCTCAGTGAATGAGATGGACAAGTAAACAGAGAACTCACTACACAACACGGTAAGCGCCAGAACACAGGTTCAAACAAAGTGCTGTGGGGCCAACAGGAAGAAAGGAAAGCAGAGAAGTCTTCTCACAGGAGGTGACAGAGGAGCTGGATCTGAGGGGATGAGCAGTTTCAGAGACAGGGTGAGCATTATGGGAAGAGTAGAGTGCACAGCAAGGAAGACTAAAGTAAATGGATGGCTATAACAGGTTCAGGAGCAGCAGAAAATTTAGGAGCAATGAAGAGCATGACAGTTGAAGTGGAGTGGCAACAACTCAGGCTAGACAGAGGGTTGGGTTTGGGCCAGGGTGTAAAGAATATTTCTGCATGCCTAGCTGAAGAGTGTGGACTTTAACCTGAACAAGGGGAACCCATGGCACTTCTAAGGGAAGAGATATCATTTTTTATAGGAAAGTAATTTTTACAGCAGCAGAGAAGACTGGAGTGGGGAGACTGTCCATCACATTTCATTCATTCTATGTGTACCACAGCATTATAAAGCACCTATTATGTGCCCTGCACTATCCTAATGGAAGGATACAATAGTGAATAAGACACAGCCCCTCTTCTAAAGGCACTTATAGTCTCGTAAGAGTAAGACAAGTAAACAGGCAATTATATATAATACAGCATAAGTGTTAAAGTAGAAACAAGCACAGAACAAGGGCACTAAAAGTGGGGTGGGATCCCAAAGTAAGTGACATTTAAACTAAGACGTGAAGGTCAAAAAGGAAAGGAAAGCAAGCGGGGGGGAGTGCAGTCCAGACAGCAGGACCAGTGCTGGCAGAAGCCAGAGAAAATGAGATCAATTCAGGGCACTGGTAAGAGGCTGAATCCAGGGGAGAGATGAAGGCCGGGTTTACCCAGAGGTCCCTGGCACTCAAAATGTGGCAGTAAGGATGTGAAGGGATTAGATTAAAAGATAATATATGAATAAGAGGTGTTATGAGAAGAAACTGATTTAGACAACAAAAAGAAAACAGCAAAGGGGGAGAATCAGCTCAAAACCCATCAGACTTCACCCGGCAGCTTAATCATCTGCTCAAATGAATCCAGGAAGTCGGACGACTTCTACCAAAACCCCACGGGTGTACTCGAAGGAGATAACACGTTTCAGCATGCTGCCTGCAGCACAAGTCAAGATAAAGTACACTAACCTGAGATAGGAGGCTCCTAAGTTAATGGAGAAGGGGAGAAGAGACTGACTAGATGCTGTCTAACTCTCCAATCACATGTGTCACAACAAATAGAAAAGTTCATCACGGGGCTGGGTCAGAATTCCCAGGGAAAGCCCTAATTCCTGAACCCCCAAATCCCTGAAATCTAGTTAGACATCAGGCACGTGCCTACTCTGGTGGCAGGGCGGAGCGTCATTTACTGAAGAAAAAGATGGGCCTTGAGGGAGAGTTAAAATAGACAGGACATGACTCAGAAGGAGGGGAAGAGTGAGTCTTAAAATACAGGGCAAAGGAAAGTCAGTCAATCAAACCTTGGGCACACCTCTGCCCCAAGGCTGCACACAGGCCTCCAGCCTGGCTAGAGGGAGAGAGGCTTGAGCACTGAGCCAGGGTCTTCCTCAGCAATACAAGCAGAAGCACATTTGTTTTCCATTTTCCTCTTAAGTTGGGGTGAGGGAGCTGTTTAAAATGCCATGTTTTTTGGGTTTTTTTCCTGTGTAGTTTGAAACTTGCTGGGTTTTTTTGTCTTTTGTTTTTTGTTTTTTTTGCTGCCGGCCACTCACTGCAGTAGGGGCTGCAGCTATGCCGTCCCGGGGACTCACAGCAGCTCAGCTCCAGGTGGAGCTGTTGTTAGCTGTAGAGGGCAGTGTCACTGGCCCTCATATGTGGGATCCGAACCAGGGCCGCTGGTGTCCCAAGCCAGCTCTTAACCAACACGCCACTCAGCCGGCCCAACTACTTGCTGTTTTTAAAAGATGCATGCAGACTATCTATAAATTTAACACTATCATTACTTCAACTGTTCATGTCAGTAATCCAAGTCAGTAATAAGCCTTATATTTACATCCACATTCACTCACGCTCACACTCACTCACACACACACATGCGCACTTCTTAAGTCATCCTTAGAATGGATCCTAAGTCACTCTGCTCACCCAACCTAGGCCCAAGTTTTCCAAAGGCGGGGTTAAGTCATGGAGAGTCTAGATTTGGCTAACCTGGCACAAAGGGCTCCATCACCATCACCACAGTCCTAGCACCAGTTATTTCTGAGAGGAAAGAGAGAGCTGTGATGAAGAGCTCAGCTCCTAAAACATTTTTTTAAATAACCAAAAAGTTTTACAATATGGATATACATTTAACAAAGAAATACAAATTGTTACTAGTCATATTTAAAATTTAACTTCATACCAAATAAAAAAAACCCAACTCAATTGCCAAAGCCAGATTGCCTGGGTTCAAATTCCAGATCTGCCACTTACCAGGTGGATGACCTTGAGCAAATTACTTAACCACTCCACACTTCACTTCTATTTACTCATCTGTAAAATGAGGATAATACTATCTATTTCATAGGGTTGTTATGAAAATTAGTTAATATATTTAAAGCACTCACAACAGTGCCAGGCTCATAAAATGTGCTCAGTAAGCACGATTATTATTACCACCATTCAACTGCAAAGAAGATAATTCTACAGCCTCACAGCTTCAAACAGGAAATCACTGGCATTTTAACATCACTTTAAATCTATATGCAAAGTCTATACTATCCAAAAGCTGGGCCTCATCTCTCTAACATTAGGGTAGCAGCCCAAACCCGTAAAGGTCCTCCATAGAGAGATACCAGGTTCGATCGTGAAGCATAAATTAGTGCCAAGATCTGACTAGCGTAATAAATAACAAATACGTATTGAGAGTCAGGTAGTGTTGTAAATACATTACTGTATTAACTTATTTAACTCTCACAACTCTATGAGAAAGGTACTCTTACCAAACCCATTTGATTGATGAGAAATCTGAGACACAGAGAGCTGTGTAATTTTCAAAGGTCACAGAGCTACGAATGGCAAAGCCAGGATATGAAGTAGGCAGTCTGGCACCAGAGTCAGTGCTCTTAACCTCTGTGCACTCACCACACTGTCCTTGCTGATCACATTTTCCAAGGGGGCATCCACAAATTGTCCTCAGAAAGAAAAGGTTCCTAACCTTCTAGAAATGGAGTCACAACTAAAGAGCATCAGTTCTTTAGGTATCTGAAGGTATTGAACCTGGCCTACTAACAGTGAGTTGGGTTGGTCTATCTGGAGTCAGACTTTTTGGGGGGTGGGGATGGGAGCGGGGAGCAGGAGATGGTTAGTGAGGTGTCCTAGAAGAAACCAAACCTCCCAGTTCAATCATGGAGCAGATGCCAGCCCTGTAACAGGATTCACTAAGAAACCTACTCCCAACTCTGGTTTGGGCATAACCACAGGGCATCAAAGGAAGTGAGGACCATATTCACTGCATCCTGTGGCTCCAGACCCCTTCCTTTTTCTCCAACCCCAAGTCCGCTATCTCTCAAACTACGCTTAGGTTGGCTACTGAAACTGATTTCTCGTTTTAAAATGTGGTTTGATGGGAAGAACACAAAGGAAGAGAAGCAAGCTACCAGAAGAGAAAAGGGTAAGTTCTACAATCCTTTCCTTCCATCACCACACTAATCCAGGCTGTAAGGCAGCTCTCAAATATCAGGGATCTCAGGAACAGAGAGTGATGCAATAAACACTCCCAGAGCTTTACACCCGTCAGCTGGACCTCTTAACCATAAGCAGATCTGAATTTCTTCTTCCTAATACCAACCTGCCTTTCCCCCTCCTCTGACCTCACCTATCCACCAAACCCACACCCCCAAAGCAACACTAATGAGCCTTCTCACCAAAAGATCAAAAGAAGTAGACATGCTGCAAGAGCGAACACAGGAGTAGGTGACAGCAGGTGCCTAAATGGTCAGTGAACGCCATCAGAAATTTGTTTTCTCGTGACTCCCCACCATCTGTCACCCACAAATCTCCACTTCAGGCAGGATATCAAACTGAAGATGTGATGGGGAGCTGAAGATACAGTGAGCATGTAGGAAACTGCTTGTGACAGGGCTGTGTTAAAATATTTTCAGCCTGATCTCTAGGTCCTTGCCCATGTTGGGCCCTTGCCCAGGTGAAGGCACACAGGTTCAATTCTACACCCAACTCTCAAAAATCAGCAAGCAATCTAAGCAGAATACTCATTTAGGACCACAGGCAAAGGGCGACCTCTATAGAAGAGCGCCCTCCTCAGATTAACTGATTCTCAGCATCATTCTGAGCTCATGCATCCTTCTTCCAGGGTGCATGCCAGCCTGTCACCGGAGGCCACCTTACCCGCTCTGGGGTTGGGCTTGGGCAAGTCGCTACCTCTTCTTCTTTCCAAGCAGACACTGTGATTCTTCCAGTCCCTAGGGCCCCTGAGTCTTCAGCTGAAATTGGGGCAGATGCTACTATAGGAACTGTGGAAAGGCTAATCTAAGTCTGGAAGAGGGTCATTTGGCTGGTTTTAGTTCCTTTTTTATCAAACCTGCCAAGCATCCTCCAGGTTTCTCTTTCCCCCTTTCCCACTATACTCCTCCACGGTAAACAACCCATTCCTCTCCCACCGGCCTGGTACATTTAGTTGGACCTCGGTCACAAGCTCCAGGGTTCTTTAGGTTAAGAAATTCCCCTCCAATCTGTGATTCGGCTTCTCCAGGGTCTGCACGCCTACTTCTGATTCCCCCGCCCTGGACCCCTCCCCCAGGGCTGCCACTGGATTCTAGGGCCCCTCCCTTCCTACCCAATCTGCCTCGTTTTCTCTCCAATCTCCCATCATTCCATTTCCTCCTCTAAACCCGAGAGCTAGTTCCTCCTACGCCCCTACTCCATGCTACTGTTCCCACGATGCCCCCCAACTCTAGCCTCCCGGCCCAACTACTACAAGCCCACAACAAACTTTCTGCCGCTGCCCGCTACCTTCAGGCCGCCATCTTGCCGCGGGGCAGGCCGGGTAGTGGCCACGGCCTCGGGAATCCCCACGCACTAGGCGCCGTGCGTCACCAAGGGGCGTGACAATGGGCGTGGTCTCGGGCTGAGCACCCGGTAATCGTAGAAGCTGGGTGTCTCCTGAGAGCGGGATTTGGAGGCCTGGCCACTGGAGAAGGAAGGAGGTGTAGGAGTAGGGCAATCGTGGGACGGATTGGGGGAAGTCTGGTACTCCAACAACAAAAAAAAGTGGGGGGGTGCGTTGGGGAAACACCACAAAAATGTGGTGGGAGAGTCGTAGCGCTGGCTTCTCAAGTTGTCACGCAAAAATCCGAATGGCCCTGCCTCTTCTGCATTCACCGGCCTCATTTTCCACCTCTCCTGGAGACTTCACGTTCCCAATTGTCCTGTGTTTTCAGGCCTTAAAATGTCCAAGCCCTCACCTCCCCCGGCATTATCAATTCCTACACTCCTCCTTCAGCCCAGAGCTCAAATTGTCACCTCCTGCAGAAATCCTTCCCCACCCCTCCCAACTAGATTTGGTGCTCCTTTTTCTGGGCATCTCTAGGCACTTTCACGTAACTTCATTGTAGTTATCCTGTGCTGTAATTATTTGTTTATATGCTGTATCCTTCACTAAGTTGATGCCCCTTCAAGGCAAAAACTATCTGGTTGCATTTTTATATTCCCTAGCAGGTGCCTGGCACACGAAAATGCTTAATGAATAAATTTCATCCTCTAATGCACTAAGCATACCTCTGCCTCAGGGCTTTTAGATTTGCTGTTCCTGTGTCAGAATGTTCTTCCTCTAGATATTATTCACTCCCATGCATGTCTTTGCTCAAATGTCACCACCTCAGAGAAACCTTCCCTGGCCATTCTATCTAAAACAGCATTCCCAGCCACTGTCTCTTACCCTACCTTAATGTTTTCTTTCATAACACTTATCATTATCTGACATATTAAATATTTCTTCGTTTGTTTATTGACCATTTCCCAATATAATGCAAACTCCACAGGCCTGGGACTCTTCCTCATTCATCACAGTAGCCCCAGTATCTAAAACAATTCCTAGCATAGTAGGTGCTCAATAAATGTTTATTGAATGAATAAATGGCATGGAAATGACTGATAGAGGGGTTTTAGAATATGGAGGTGGGGAGGCGAGGTTAAAAATACTACAAAATAGGTACAGCCGGTTAGCTCAGATGGTTAGAGTGCAGTGCTCATAACACCAAGGTTGCCTGTTCAATACCCGCATGCGCCACGGAGCTGCACCCTCCACAACTAGATTGAAGACAACTACTTGACTTGGAGCTGATGGGTCCTGGAAAACCACACTGTTCCCCAAAAAAACCCTTAAAAATTACTACAAAATAGGAAAATGCATTACAGGCCCCCCAAATCAGACTTGGCCCTATCGGGAATGGTAGCAAGTACAGAACCCAGACTCAGCAAAAGAAAGAGTAGAATGAGAGCCAGGTGGAACTCGGGAAGCAGATCCACAGGGAGCAGAGTCCTCCTGGGAAAGCCACAGTTCAGGTAGAAGAAATGGGGTGGGCTGGAGGCCGAGGAGTTTACTCAGATCTAAAGACACCATCCACCCTGAGCCCAGGCCTCTCTTGGCCAGATGGTTCCGGAGGAGCCTCAGCATCTGTTCCTCTGTAAATTATCCAGGGCTCCCTCCTGCCTGTCCTCTCTGGTGACAGCCTGAACAATTGTCCAGGAATTCCATCTGCTCCCCTGTCTTTCTCCCTCCCACAGCTCATCAACATTTCAGAGCAGAGAGGTGTCCCATTTCCCTGGGTCTAGGGATGGGAGCTGGGCCTGTCCCTTGGTGGAGCTGGCCTCAAATACTCCTCCACGAACACACACAAATAAAACTTCAGCAGAGACTCACAGGTCCCCAGAAGCAGGGTTGGCAATCTTTATTTTCCAGCCTGTCCATGCTTTCAGTCCCATACAACTTTTTATTAAGATTAATTTAATGAAATTTTACTAAATGAAGGAATCATATTGGTTCTTGCAGAGCTTAAATCAAGGGCTCCCAATCATTATACATTTCCTCATGGTTCCCCTTAAATTGCTTGTATAGTACATTTTTTTTCTTTTCTTGAGGTCAGTGTCACTGGCCCTCATATGTAGGACCCGAACTGGGGCCACTGGCTTCCCAAGCCAGCGCTTAACCACCACACCACTCAGCCGGCCCACTTGTATAGTACTTTTAAAATGTGACATTGATTGTGATATAAGACCACAAACTCACATCTTTTTGAAATATGATTTTTAGTGTTTACTAAGATGAGTGTGCCTGAAAGAAGAAATGAGCAAGCTAGTTTTCTTTTCTAAATAGGAATAATCCCCAGTTCCCCTCTCTACCTTTCCTGAAATTGTTTTGTGATCCACAGAGGGAGGGAAACCCATGAACTGTCAGGTAAACACACTTATGGTATAAAAATTTGAAAAGTAATCCAAGTTCATATTTTGTAAACAGGGAAAGTATTGGTAAACATAAATATGCACTTGAAAAGAAAAGAAGCCACAGTCCTCCAGAGTATTTAACTTTGAGGATATGTGAGATAAAGTTCTTTTTACTAGGAAGAGACTGGTTTACTTCATCACTCCCTCTGTGGCTGTACAGATGCATGCATATATAACCATATATTCCTTAGACCACAATTACATAATTGTTCACCATCACTGTAAGAGAACTGTGAAAAAGGTGGTGAAGATTAAAGATCTCTTTTAGGATTTCAGGGCTTTACGAAGTAGCTGCAATTTGTAGAAAAGTCAGGCATGCTGCATTTCGATGGCAGTTTTCATATGGTTGTGCCTTAGTGTCCGCAGTGCTACAGTGGCTGCAGGGCCCACCTGCACAAGCATGGTCCAGTGCTGCCCAGGGTACAATCCACCCAAGTCCAGGACAATTCTTTCTCCAATTTCATTTTTGCAGACCTAGTTTCCCATCTGGAATGAATGTGTTGGTGTGGAGTCCAGGTTTGGCCTGACAGACTATGTAAGTGGAAAAGGGCCTTGGAATAGAAGTGGGTCTTGGATAAAGACAACAATTTGAGCTCCTGGTGTTGGAGGAAACTACTAAAGAATTGAAACCATCCTAGATTCAATCCCATAGTCCTTTGAACTGTTCATCATGACCACTATAGGGCCTTAAAGTCATTTGCAACTTTTTGGTTGTAATTGACATTATTACTAATAGTTTAAAGCCAGGAGGCTGCCTATATTTTTATTCATGATCCTGATTGGACATGCTGAACCCTAGTTACATGATTGTTTTGACAATGATTTCAAAACTTCAAGAGGCATTAACTTAGTCTGCTTCCCTAGATTTAAGTTATACACATCTCCTGATTCTTCTATTAATAGAAGAACACAGCTGCCACATTGGGGGATAGGCTTTTATTAGGTGTAAATGTCTTTTTCCTAACTTGGGATGTTGAATTTGATGGGAGCCTAAGAA
The DNA here is from genome assembly GCA_033961575.1 of Aselliscus stoliczkanus. Taxonomy (NCBI): domain Eukaryota; kingdom Metazoa; phylum Chordata; class Mammalia; order Chiroptera; family Hipposideridae; genus Aselliscus; species Aselliscus stoliczkanus. The sequence continues at coordinate 61,913,483 of CM066733.1, read as the reverse complement.
GTGTAATTTTAAAGACCTTGAAAGTTGGTGGGATCTCGCCCTCTTGAACATTCTTAAAATCACTTACCTTTTAAAAGACAATGAAGGCAGGAACTCAGACAAGTATTTGTACACTCATCTATGCAGTAATCCTATTCACCCTATTCATAGCCGCATTATTACAATAGCCAAAAAGTGGAAGCAACCCCAGTGTTCACTGACAGATGAATGGGTAAACAAAATGTGGTATATACACACAATGGAGTATTTTTAGCCATAAAAAGGAGGGAAATACTGCCACATGCTACAACATGGATGTACCTTGAAGACATTATGCTAAGTGCAATAAGCCAGTCACAAAAGGACAAATACTCTATGATTCCATTTATATGAGGTACCTAGAGTAGTCAAATTCATAGAGACAGAGAATAGAGTGGTGGTTGCCAGGGGCTGGGGGAAGTGGGGACAGGGAGTTGTGTTCAATGGGCACAGAGTTTCAGTTTAGAAAGATGAAATAGTTCTGGAGCTGGATCGTGGTGGTGGAGGCCCAACAATATGGATGTTGGCAATCAACGTGAATGCCACTTAAAAATGGTTGAAATGGGGTCCGGCTGAGTGGTGCATTGGTTAAGAGCTGGCTTGGGACACCAGTGGCCCAGGTTTGGATTCCACATATGAGGGCCAGTGACAGTGCCCTCTACAGCTAAGATGGTGAACAACAGCTCCACCTGGAGCAGGGCTGCATGAGTCCTGGCGACTGTGTAGGCTGCAGCCCCTACTGCAGTGGGCTACCATAGGCTACAGTGAGTGGCCAGCAGCCAGCACGAGTGGCTGGCAGCTGGAGAGAGCTGCCAATAGCCGCCATGAATGGCCTTCCAGAGGCCGGCGACCCATCTGTCTCATCCGAGAAGAGCACAATGATGATACCAACATGGGCCAGTGAAGCCACGTCCTCCACAACTAGACTGAAGAACAAAAGGACAGCAACTTGTCTGTTCCCCTCCCCCAATTCCCCAATAAAAATCTTAAAAAAAATAAAATGGTTGAAATGGCAAATGTTATGCTATCCACAATTTTTAAAAAATATTTCCACTAAAAAACACTTAAAATATTCATCCCATACATCTTTATATAATACTGAGTCATGTTTTCTGGTTTCTGGTGGGGCCTTGCCTTTCCCAACACTAAGGCAGGGACTCCCTGAGGTCAAGACTTCTCTTCCTCCTCTCATTGTTTGGGCACTCTGACCTTGGTCCAGCTGGCCTTGGTCCCTTCAGTTAGAAAGTGGGACCTGGCCCTCCCCGGGCTGCTGGGCTGTGGAGAGATGGGGCCTCCTGGTTCCAGAATAACACAGGGCCTTCATGAGCTTCCTTCCCAGGCTCTAGGTCCAGGCCAGGTCACCCGAGGGGTGGCTGGGACCCCCAAGGCCTGGGGCAGCCAAGACACTGCCCTGGGTCCTGTGGTTGACACCCACTCCATCATCCATGTCTGGGCTTTGGAGAGAAGGCAGGACGCCAGTCACATGGGCCACTGCCTGAGCTGACGGCTCCAAGAGCCAGACCCTGTCCGGTAGGGAGATCCCACCTGCAGGCCTCTCAGCCACACTCACCCAAGGGTCAGGGGAAGCTACAGACACTCATGCTCTGTGACTTGTCTTGATCAGCAGGTAGGGAAACTGAGGCTGAGGGAGTCTGCAGCCCATGGTCTGAGGTGAAAGCCTGTGCCATCCCAGACTTTAATTTTGAGCCCTGGGGAGGCTCAGAAAGTACAGAAGCAACAGCTCACCTCCCTCTTCGGGACCACACACTGGGACTCATGTGTCAGGTCCTGCTTCACTCTGACCCAATAGGGGCTGGATAGTTCTGTGGTCCTCAGTGTCTATGCTGAATCAAAAGAGCTTCCAACCATCACAGGTCATTATGTGAAATTTGGCTTTGAATGTATGTGCTGTCCCATAGACTAAGCAATTGTTTGTAAATGAAAGGTTAACAGAGAAGGTTCAGCTTCCAAAACCTTCAAGTAAACCTCCAGGGATGGCTTCTTTAGCAGCTGCTAGAGGGGCTGGAGCATGACCTGCCTGGGCTGTTGATGCCCCCTCATTGGTGCTAGGTGGTTCCAGGTGGCAGGGGCTTCACAAGTGTGGGAAATACTGGTGCTGCTATACGTTACGAGTACACTCATATTTCTGGATAGGAGTGACCCTCTTACGCTTCCAGGCCTGTGCATGGGTCTGCACACCCTCATGGTTCCAAATGGACATGTTCCCTCTCTTGACATTTTGGACACTAACTACATGACTGCACTTTGGGCCCATCAGTGGGCAAAGTGTCTCCCTCTGCTACTTCTCATCTAAACCCACAGCTCAAAATCAGTATTTCCCCTCGCCAATCTTCTCTTTCCCTGAACAAGTACCACCAGGTACCCCAAGCATGGCATCCAGGGCCTGAGGCTTGGCACTCCAACCCCTGAGACACACAATAGGCCTTACACACACACACACACACACACACACCGTCAAACACAGCCAAAAGGTAGAGCACAATGACTGGTTTGGATTTCAGCCCTCGAGCAGCTGGCTCCAACTCCTGCTATGCAGTAGGGATGGGGGTGGAGAACAGGAAACAACCAGAGGGGGAAGACATTTGTTTCAGGACCCAAAGGCCTCTGCGCTGGCAGGAAGCCCACTGAACTACTTGGATGGACTACTTAGATCTGCCTGACTCCCTACCTGCTCCAACTCAGCTCCCACCTGGGGCTGGCCAGAACTGGCTTGGAGAGATGGCAACAGGACAAAACAAGCACGTAGATGACTGCCCCTAACCTGGTTAGAACAAGGGCCAGGTCTGTATGTCCCTGGGTCTCCACGAGGTCCAGAGCCCACAGTTACATCTGGTCCCCTGTTTACTTGGCGTGTATGGGTAGTGAGTGGGCATTCCTGGTCTACTGGAGTGTAAGCTCCTGGAGGTCAAGGCCGAGTACTTTTTTTTAAAGAAATTTTATTGGGGAACAGTGTGTTTTTCCAGGACCCGTCAGCTCCAAGTGAAGTAGTTGTTTTCAATCTAGTTGTGAAGGGCGCGCAGCTCCTTGGCCCATGTGGGAATCGAACCAGCAACCTTGGTGTTATGAGCCTGCACTCAAACCACCTAAGCTAACCAGCTGCCCCGGCCCATTACTTTTTAAATTCATATTAATTTTTCACTCATTCAGCGAATGCTTATTGAATGTCTGGATAGACCACAGTGCTGACTATTGTGCTAGGCTCTGACAGGGAGTGGGTGGGTCAATGAATGTGTGAATGGATGAGTGCCTCCACTTGCTCCCCATTCTCTTGTCTCTGCACCCTTATCTGGTATTGGTAATACACACAACATTTTTTAAAGTCAATTTACTTAACACTTTACTGGACAAGCTAGGCTTTTTTCAGTGGTATGAAAAGTTGTCATTACCATATATTACTAAACAGGTTACACCAAACTTTTCTTTTGAAAAGGAGGCTAGGGAGAGAGGAGGAAAACTTAAGAACCCACTCCCCAGGTGAGGAATAGGGAGGCCAGGAAGGATGAACCCATGTGGCTGGGGGCCTTGGAGGAAGGATTTATTGGCAGGTACTCCAAGAAGAAATGCTCAGCAAAGTGGGAAATCCTGAGGGTTGGGAAACTAGGGTGTTCTAGAGCAGTAGTTACTATTCAGGTGTGGGATCGAAGCTAGACATGAACCTCATATGTCTAGTGGTGCCCCCCCCAAAATAGTGCCCCCGGCCACTATTAAGGCAAACTTAGGATCCTACAGTCATCAAGCTTCCAACCCAATCTGTTCCCAGTGTTTTCCAAATGAAAGCTGAGTTGATCAGCATCAGCCAGAGGGAACTCACCACACGGCACATACCAGTCTCTTTTCCCAAGTGTAGGATAGTGATTAAAAGTGGGGTTTCTGAAGCAGACTGCCTGGTTTCATATCCTGGATCTGTCATGGATCCTAACTGCATGAGCATGAGCATATGGCTAAATTCTCTGTGCCTCAGAGTCTCCATCTATAAAATGGGTTAAGTATAGTACCTACCTCACAGAGTTGCCATGAGGCTAAAGTGAGTTCATGCATACAAAGTGCTTAGAACAGTGTCTAGTACGTAAGATATCCATCTATTTACCAGCAAAGACCTTGAGTCTCAGAGAAGTCAGATGTCTCCTGAGGGTTATCCAGATCCGGATGATGGAGCCAGGATTTGAAGCAGCTCCTGATACTCTTGCCTTGACATCATCACGCAGCCTGAAGCATAGTAAGAATGGTCTGGGACTGCTGAGACAGGAAATGAGATGATCCCCATGGTAGGGCAGAACAGTTTAACCTCAAGGCATCCTGCAGATGGGAGCCTAGGAGAAAGTGATGGGCCTGAAGCTGAGTGATCAGGTACAAAATCTTGTCATGAGTCTGTTGTGGTGAGGAAGGAGTTGACAAGGGATGAAGCAGAGGGATAGATTTCCCAGACCTTGAGAGAAAGAAAATCAGACAGAGTTCGGTGAGCAGCCAGAACAAGGAAATGGAGGCAAGTGAAGAGGCAAGGATGGACTTAAGGTTTTAAGCGTCAGTTACCCAAGGAATAGCGAGGCCTCTGCCAGAGACAGGTAATTGGGATGGGGTGTTCTTGGAAATCTAAGCAATGAAATAAACCCTCTTTTCTGGGTGATTGTTAAATGGGGAGGGTGTTTGTTAGAAACAGTTTTGTAGAGACAGAAGCCTGGACTAAATGATACCTTTTATATCAAGGGGCTGCCAACCCTAGTAGTGGATGGATACTCAAAGACACTTAAACAAAAACAGTTGCTAAGAGACAAGCCCCAGCACATCCTAGAACAGTTCAATTTCCCATCATTGCTCTTGTCGCCAATTCCCCTCCTACTCCAGAACAGGAAACTGACCTTAACCAGGGATCCTCCCCACAAAGATTCAACAACCACTCATCCCAGCTCTCACTCTCACCTTTCCTGTACATGTAACTGCACTTTTACACACACTATCTCATTCCACCCTCACAGCAACCCTGTAGAGAGTAAGGCTGGCACTATTCTCCATTTACAAATGAAGAGGCCCCAAACGTTTATGAGAATTTCTCAGGTGACCATCCTCCTTTCTTCAGGTAAGTGGTGCCTGGGGCATTTGTTTTTCTCTCTGGGAGTAATAAAATGGTGGGATAATGACTAGGTATTGAGGCAGTGAAAATGGACAGTGGGGGATGTGGCAACATCATGGATAAGCACCAAACACCAGAGTAGGAACCATCTTTAGAGATCACTGAGTTAATGCCTACTGTTTACAAGGTAAACTTAAGCCCAAGAAGACAGGACTTGCCCACTGAATACCTCTGACATTGTTACTCCCTTTGTTTCAGTTATCTCTCACTACAAATCACCTCAAAATGACAACAATTATTTGATTATCTCTCAAACTCCTGGGAGTCAGGGGTGTAGGAAGGACTTAGCTGGGTGGTTCTGACCTTGTCTCTCGTGCAACCACAGTTAGTCAGTGGTTGGAGCTGAAATGGCAGGAGCTCAAGCAGCTGGGGGCTGTTTGGGCCTCTCTCTCTCTATGTAGTCTCAGGTCCTCTCCATGTGGCTTCTCCATTGGGGCTAGTTTGAACTTCCTCATAACATGGTGACCTCCACGCAATTAGACTGATTACCTGGGCAACTCAGATCTCCAAAGGCAAGTGCCCAAGAGAATCAAGTGAAACTTGGATCATCTCCTGTGATCTAATCTCTGAAGTCATATAGCATCGCTTCCACCATAGCTACAAGACTGCCTCAAGCCAAGGGTAATCAGACTGTACCTCAACGGGAGGAGGGTCAAAGTCACACTATACAAAGAGCCTGTGGGATGGGACATCTTGTGGCAGCCATCTTAAGAAAACACAGTCAAGCACAACTTTGATCAATTGCCTAGAGCAAGGGTCAGCAAACTGTGGCTCATGAGCCACATGCGGCTCTTTGGGTACATACATGTGGCTCTGAAGTAAAATTGAAAATCAAAATAAAACTATTATAGTTTCATTTATAAAATTTTTAAAGGATATTATTCACGTAATGGTGATTTCATTTGTTTTATGGCTCTCAAATAATTTTTAAAATGTTGTCAGGGGCAGGATTGTCTCTTCAGTCTCAAAAATTTGCTGACCCCTGGCCTAGATCAATAGCATGGAACTGGGGAAAGACAGGCCTGAGTCTGAACCCTGACTTCATTATTCACTAGCTTTGACCTTGGCAAAGTCACATAGCTCCTAGTCTTCTCTCCTTCCTCATACATAAAACCAGAATAATAGCAATGCCTATCTTGCAGGGCTGTGAGGAGGATTAAGTAGAAGAGCCTGGTCCCTACAAACAATTTTTTTTTCCTTTTTCCAAGTTATAAGATGGGCGGCCAGTTGACTCAGGTGGTTAGAGTGCAGGGCGCAGTGCTTGTAACATCAAGGTTATCGGTTCAATTCCCACATGGGCCACTGAGGTGCATCCTCCACAACTGGATTGAAACAACTACTTGACTTGGAGCTGATGGGTCTTGGAAAAGCACACTGTTCCCCAATAAAAAAATAAATGACGAGTTATAAGAAAGCAGTGAACCTAAATTCCTCATCCTGCCCGTGCAGCAGCTGTGTTACAGCAATAAACAAAACAAAGTCCTTGCCCTCACAGAACTTACAATCTAGTGGAGAGGGTCAGTCAATATATAAATATGCTAAGAGATAGTATGTCTGGTGGAGAAAGTGTTGTGGAGAAAAATAAAATAGGATAAGGGAAATATGCCAAAGGTGGGGGTAGGGTTATTATATATGATGATCAGGGAAGGCCTCTTTACTAAAATGCAATTGGAACCAAGAACTGAATGAAATTAGGAAGTGAGATATAAAAATGTCTGGGTAAGAGAATTCCAGGCAGAGGGTATAGCTAGTGCAAAGGTCCTGAGGCAGAGAGCATGCTCCATGTGCTCAAGGATCAACACAGAGGCAGGTTTAGCTAGAGCAGAATAAGGCAGGGAGAATGTAGGGGATAGGTCAAATGGGATCCACTGGAAGGTTTTGAGCAGAGATGGGACATAACCTGACTTTTAGCTTTTAAATTCACTTATTATTTTTGAATAATTTTAGATTTCCATGAAAGTTGCAAAGATTGTAAGGAGAATTCCCATATATTATTCACCCAGTTTCCTCTAGTATTAACAATTTACATGACCGTGGTACATTTATCAAAACTAAAAAGCCAGCATGGTACTGTCATGTAAACTAAACTCCAGACTTTATTCAGACTTCACCAGTTTTTCCACTAATGATCTTTTTCTGTTTCAGGATTCGGTTTAGAATACATCACATTTGGCTGGCTTCCATTTTATCAGAATCACCCTGGCTGCTACATAATGGAAGACTCATTAAAGAGCTATTGCAATAGTCCAGGCAAGAGACAATGGGACTTGGACCAGGGTGTCAGAAGTCAGATTGTGAAGTGGTCAAATTCTGGATGCACTTGAAGACAGAGCCAACAGGATTTGCAGACATGGGATGTGAGAGAAAGAGGGGAAGTGATGCTAAGAATTTGGGCCTAAAACACTGAGGCATCTACAGAGAGGGTTAAGACTGACATAGGAAGACTATTTGGGGATGGAAATCAGGAGTTTGCATTTGGACATGTTAATTTAGTTGCCTATTGGATAATTCAAGTGGAGGTGTCAAGTAGGCAGTTGGATATAAGAGCCTGGATTTCAAGGATAAATTTTGTTTGGAAATATAAACTTGGGAGTCCTTAGCTTATAGCTACTATTTCAAGCCATTAGGCTGAACGAGATCATGAAGGGAATGAAGGAAGGTAGAAAAGAGAAGAGGTCTGAGTATTGAGCCCTGGGACTGTGGATAACATTGAAAGTGGGTTCAAGAGACATTGAGAGGGCGAGAAGGTGAAGACAGCAAATATAGACACATATTTTTGAAGAGTTTTCAGTGAAGGGGAGCAGAAAAATGGTGCTGGAAGAGAATATGGGCCTGATGGAGCTTATTTATTTATTTTAAGATGGGAGAGAGGGTGATGAAAATGATCCCATAGAGATAAGCAAACTGATAAAGGCAGAAGAGATGGGGAGAACTGGTGAAGCCCTGTAGTTATGTAAGTAAGAAGGGATGGGAACCAGTGCCCAGGTGGAGGGTTTCACCTACATAAGAACATAGGCGGTGCTTCTATGGTAACATAAAGGATGACAGAGTATATGGAGACAGATGCAGGTAGGTGGTAGAAGCATGGGGAAATTCTCTTCAGATTGCTTCTATTTTCTCCATAAAGTTGGAAGCAAAACCACGAGCAGAGTGAAGGGAAAGGAGGAGGGTTTAGGGGCTGGAGGAGAGCGGAGAAGGTAAAAATAACTGTCGAGTTGGACCGGCCGAGTGGCGCAGTGGTTAAGCACTGGCTTGGGAAGCCAGCAGCCCTGGTTCAGGTCCCACATATGAGGGTCAGTGACACTGCCATCAAAAAAATAAATAAATAAATAAATAACCATCGGGGAGGGTGGGAGAGTACACACAATTGAAGAAGTGCAGGCATGTTACATGGTGGTCAACACAAAAGCTGTTTGAAGGGATGAATTTAAGTGAGACCAGGCAGCCTGGAGATGTGCGTTTTCCAACCACATTCAGCTGCTTGGGTGTAGGCTGAAGAGGGCATAGCAGTAGGGTTTTACCAGATGGACATGACGGGAGAGAAGGGCCAGGGAGTTGGTATATGCAAGGGACTGATTACAATGATAGATCATCGAGTCAAAGCTGGGTAAGGAGGGAAGGGTGGATGTAATGGAGTTAGGGGACACTGAAAAGGAGGTAGGAGCAAAGGATGAGAGACAGGGCCAACTTATCCACAGGAGGAGCAGTGCCAAAGGCCCACAATTCTTTTAGAGACCCACAGAATGTTTTCATTTTAATGCGTTTTTAAATCAGAAGAAAAATGAAAATAATAAAAATGAATATGCAGCAAGTCCTTGAATAACATCATTGCATTCAACATCATTTCATTATAATGTTGAGTCAAAAAAAAAAATAATTCCGGGGCCAGCCAGGCCACGGTCTGTATGAAGTTTGCACGTTCTTCGCACGTCTTTGTGGGTTTTCTCGCAGGGCTCCGGTTTCCGTCCACATCCCAAAGCTATGCCCATGAGGGTTGTCTACATTGTCCCAGTCTGAGTGAGTGTGGGTGTGAGTGGGAGTGAGCCCTGCAATGGAAGGGCGTCCTGTCCAGGGTGGGTCCCCACTTTGGCCCAAAGCTGCCGGGACAGGCTCCAGCCATCCGTGACCCTGAACTGGAATAAGCAGGTTGCAAAATAATTATCTTACTTGTTTTTATTAATTTTCCTTAAATGTATGTATAGCTCACATTTATTTCAATGCTTAATATTAGAAGTGTTTTGGATCTTTATTTAGAAGTTTGGTGATGTTTTTGTGACCAGAAATACGCCATAGGAAACTAACTCTTGTTTATGTCAGTTAACCTATGGTAAAATTGGTTTGCTTATATGTCGTTTCACTGAAAGTCCCTGTTTCCAAGAACCTCTCAATGACATTAAGTGAGGACTTACTGTATAATAATGAATCCAGCTTGGATTATATTTGTCTTTATACCAATGCAGTCATAAAATATAATTTTTAATATTCTTTTGTGGAGGAAAGAAAGGAACCATAAAAGCAAAGTGCCCAGGGCCCACAAAAGTTGTTATGTGGCCCAGTGATCCCAACTCAATATTTGTTAAATGCATTTATAATGGCAAAAAGTAAACACAACCTAAGTATCCAGAATTGTCTGAGTCCAAAGCCTATAGGGCATGGGCTGAAAACATACGAGTTGGTAATAGGAAAGTGTGACACTTAAATAATGGAGTGTGAAGTATTGGTAGTAACAAGGTTTGGCTGGGGCAATCCTTGTTACCGTACAAGAAGAAATCAAGGAAATGGGAAGCTGGTTTCGTCAGTCATCTATTGCCATATTAGTGAACCACCCCAAAACTTAGTGGCCTAAACAACCACCATTTATCTGTTCACAGTGTGGTAATATCAGGCTGGGCCCTACTGAGCAGTTCGGTTGATCGTGCTGAAGCATACCCATGTGGCTGCCATCATCTGGGAGCTTGACTGGGGCTGGGTAATGTGACCTCACGTATCTGGTGGTTGGCAGCCAGGGCATTCCAGTTCTCCTCCACAGGCTTCTCATCTTCCAGTAGGCTAGACTGGACTGCTTTACATGATGTAAGTATTCTAAGAGGGCAAGCGAGCAAGCTGTAAGATCTCTTGAGGCCCAGAGTGTGGGGACTCACACAATATCGTTTCTGTCAGATGCTTTTAGTCAAAGAGAGTCATAAGGCCAGTCCAGATTCAAGGGGTGAGAAACAAACTCCACCTCTTGCTGGGAGGAGCAGCAAAATCATTGCAAAGGGTCACATGGCACAGGAGGAAGTATAGTGGCCATCTTTGCAAACAAACTATCACATTTATCAGAAGAATTGCTTATGTGGTACTGAATCATCAAGAATCTCCAAGAATTTGACAGAAGTGGGAGTGAAAGCAGTAACAATAAACCAGGTGCTAAAATCTTCAAAGCATGAGGGAGTGGTAAGTGATACAGTCTGATGCTGTCAACTTTCAAAGCTTCAAATATCTTTACTGTTCAATGTCAATGGATTTCATTAATAAGGAGGAATTTTTTCAAAGCTTCTTTGACTTAGTCACTCATCAATTTAGACTTTATCTTAAGGAAGGAACCTAAACCACGGAAAAAACTATATGCGTGAAAACTTGTGGCACTACTATTTATCTGGGAGCTGTGTCCCCAATACCTAGAATGTCTGGCACATAGTAGCACATAGATGCTCAGCAAGTATTTGTTTAATGAATGTATAATGGAAAAAAAAACAAACACAATTTTGTAAGGATTCATGAGTAGGTATACAATAACGAGGGCTAGGTTAAACAGACTATGATTTAGCTATTTAATGGGCTATCATGCAGCCATTAAAAATTATGCTTTTGAGGACTACCAATATGTCATGTGAAATAAAAAAGGCAGCACACAACATTACATGTACTCTGTAAAAACATCTGGATAGGAAAAATAGTCAAAACAACAATAGTGGTTTTATCATGCTAGTTGGATCATGGGTGATATTTTTCTTTTATTTATTTATTTATTTATTTCCTTCTTTATTTTGGTGAGTCAGATAGACATTTCATTTTAATTACAAAGTAGGAATAAATAAATTGGCAAAAAAGTTTACAGAAAATAGTTTTTTTTACAGATATGTATAGAAATTATGATTGATTTGTCTGATACCTTAATGAGAAAGGAAAAAGGAAGCAAATTTTTTAGCTTCCATGAACATTTCCTGTAAGATGCTGACTGCATCTCTTGGTATAGGTTCCAGATGAGACAGCCAACTAGTCCTGGATCATCAGGGCACCTGGTTTCTAGACGCCAATTTGATTCATCCACAAGTAGCTCTGGATTTTTTCATTTTACTTTAGTCTAAAAGTTCTTTAATGTTATTGATTTTTTTTATCTTAATAAAAAGAAGTTGTACATCTTCAACGTGGAAAAGGGAGAAATGCAGAAAAGCATCAATAAGAAAAAAACCCTATGATTCCATCATTCAGAACAAAAATCACTGCCAATATGGCTATACGTTCTGCTTTGTTTCTTGCACCTCCCCCACTTAACATATTCAAAGCTTTTTTCTGACTTTAGACTTCAAAAGGTGACTTTTAATAGTCACGTGGTGTTGATATACCATAATCTATAACCTACAGTAATTTGGACATTATAGGTTCTTTGCAATTTTTTACTGAAAAACAAATTTAAACAAAATAAATTGTTAGAGCCACGGCATTACTCAAATTCAGAAAGCTCTTCAGGTGATCAGAGTCTCGGGGAAGATGGCTAGAAAGATGGGGTGCGTGTGGCTGTAGGTCAATGGAGACTGAAAGAAAAATTAATCCATGGGCTCCATCCCTGTGGGGGTGTCTATAGGAAGCGGCTCAGCACAGGCTAGAGACGCCTCCTTCCAATATTTTCAACTTAAAGGTGGTGAAATCTTGATCTGAAGGCTTTGGTGGCGTTCCTAACTTCTGCCCTCACGCCCTGTGCAGACGAGAAACTGTTTCCTGTCCTCGCCTTACACAGATGTCTCTGAGTCACTAGCCCGAAGGGTAGTTCTCCCCAGTCCCCCACAGAATTTTCTTAGCCCCCCCCAACACACACACACACACACACACACACACACACACACACACACACACAGAGAACTCTCTCAGATCTCTGGGTTTGGCCAGTTAATGATTAGCTTGAGGTCAAGAATGGATGTGATTTAGGGTACAGAAGTGGGACCTGGTGTAGGGGGGCACGTTTACAGAGTCAGGGGCGTTCCCAGTACAGGGGGCTTCCTAGCAGCGGGTCACGGAAAGGAATGGGGTGGGAAACACGGATTTGACAGAGGGATAGATGGGGGTGGAGCAGACTGATACTTAGATACGCATGGGTCGATCCTGGAAGGCTGTGGATGGCAATGAGGCGAGAGAGAAGCGGAGGGCGCGAAGGAGAGGAGCAGCCAGATGAAGGAGGTGATGGAGGATTTACAAAGGGAGGAGGCGTGGGCTGGTGACAGAAGGAGGGCGGGGAGGGGCACTGTGCGCTGGGCGTGCATGGGCTACATATGCGAAGCGTGATGGGAAGCGGACTGGTGAGAGCAGAGGTGGGGCAGGGGGTGAGGGGTGCGGGTCAGCAGAGCCGGGATGCGAGAATAACAGGGCTGCGCGCCTCCAGCCGGTCCTTGATGGTCGGCTCCCACTTAGACTCCCATAATTTCCTCCTTTCAATGAAGAAAGCGAGGTTCGAAGAGGTTAGGTGGCAGCGGAGGGTAGGGGGCCAGGGGAGAGCAAGGCCGTGGAGGAAGAGGCGAGCGCCGCGGCGAGGTGTGAGCCGTGTGTGGCAGTGGGGTTGGCGGCAGACGCCGGCGGGTGGGGGGCGGGCCAGCGGCAGCCCAGGGAGGGAAGGGGGGAGGCGGGCTCCGCCGGCACACGCCGCCCCTGGCAGGCGGCCTGAGTGCGCGTGAGGAGCCGCGGCTGCCGCCGCCGCCGCTCGGGGTCGCCTTGAGCCCCAGATTCCCGAGCGCTCGGCTCGCATGGCAGCCGCCTCGGCGCCCAGCCCCGCGCCCCGCTAGGGGCGGTCCCGCGCCCTGGCTTGGCCCCGCGGCGGAGCCCGTCGGATCCGGCCTCGTTCTGCGCCCGGGGCGCGCCGCCTCTGAGCCCGAGGTGAGGACCGCGAGGGCAGAGGCGCTCGGGGACTCCAGGCCCGGAAGCCCCGGCCAAGCCCAACGCGGTGGAGATGGGAAGGGGACGTGGGAACAAGCCCCGGTTGGAGTCGGGGGTGGGATCGGAGACTGCTCACTGCCGGGAACCAGCCCCCGCGTTATCTCTGTGCTGGAGACCGCCTTTCAGCTCTGTCCCCATCCCCGCGGACTCCTCCGTTCTGCTGCGTTCCCAGCCCCGGCCCTTCCTGCGCCCTGACTTCGCTCTGCGCTGTCCATCCTTCGTCTCCTTCATACAGAGCTTGATCCCGGGTCCTGTTCCCCAGTGCCTTTGCCAGCTCAACCCTTCCCAGCCCCCGCCCTTCCGTTGCCCCCATCCCCTTCTCCTGTCTGGACGCCCCTCTACCCCTCGGCTCCTGTCACTCGGAACAGGAACCGGTGCCGTGCAGCTATCTCCGCGTCCGATCGCCTTCCAGCCTGTGCGGTCCCACAGGTGTCCGCACGTCCGGCAGTCCATCCGTCCGTCCCTCTTGGGGCCGGCGCTGACCATGCTCAGCGGCTGCCGCTGTCTACATCTCACGTGCCTGTTGTGCATCGTTGGGGCACTCGTTCAGCCTGCCGGAGGTGAGCGCGCTCCGGGCTCCGGTCGCGGCGTTCTCCCCCGAGTCCCTCGCTTGTACGTTGACCTCTGCCGGTCAGAGGCTGTACTGCAGCCACTCAGACCCGAGAGCTTGGTGAGACCCAGATTGTCCCTTTGGAAAGGGGCGAATCTCTGTCATCCCCTGGCCCAGAGCTAAGCCCACCTAATTACTGGGACCCGGCATCCTCTCCCAAGACCCGCATCTCAGAGAGCCCAACCCGGACCCCGGGCTCACCCCCTCCCACATCAATCTCTTGTAGCCGATGACTGCAGCTCCCACTGTGACCTGGCCCACGGCTGCTGTGCGCCTGATGGCTCCTGCAGGTACCTCTCCCCGAGCACGTGCTCCTAAACCCTTTGCTCCCCATTTCCCAGCCCTTCACATCCACAACCAGGTTAAGCCCCAGGACAGAGTGTCTAGGGGTTTAAGACCCTGCTGTTTACTCCCCACCCCCTCATGGCACACAGGGCAGACTGGCCAGCCTCCCTGGACCCCCAGTCCCCTTTGCCTTGCCTCTTTTTCCTTCTTCCAGTTTCTGTCTCCCCACTTTACTCTTCCAAGTCTAATCCAGGAATTCTGAAACATTCCTCCTCAAGATACCAGGAGAAAGACTTGAAGCTTGAGAGTTTGGAGATTGGGAGTCTTGAGGAAAAGGAGAAATAAAAATATACAGAGAATTGGTTCAGCCTGAAAAAGAAAGGCTGCCAGGAGGTTTGCCCAGGAGAAGCACTTATGAAAGAGGATTTTTCTTGATGAATTTGAGTAATTGACTCACTGGGGTGGGGGTGGGGCAAATTCTGTAGCAGGAGGACACTGTGTCTGGGTGGACATATGGACATGAACTGACAGGGCAAGCTGCTGGAGGGGTCGGGCATGTTTCAGACTCTCCATGCTTGGAGGGCTTAAAAAAAAAATAGGTCAGGCCTTTGCCCTGGAATCAGGGTAGTAGGAAGATAGTCCTAATGGCCTTTCAAGGTTACTTTTTAAGAAGTGTTTCTGAGCTCCTCAGACATGCCAGGGGTGGTACAGGGGTCAATTACCAATGTCATCTTTTTTTTTTTTTTTTTAAGAGGGCAGGGTCACTGGTCCTCATATGTGGGATCCGAACCCGGGCAGCTGGCGTCCCAAGCCAGTTCTTAACCACCACGCCACTTGGCCGGCCCCAGATGTCATCTTATTTAGTTTCTTCCTCAACACATCCCTGCCAGGTGTATCCCAATTTACAGATGATAAAATGAAGGCTCATAAAGAATAGATAAAGTGCAGAACTAGGACCTGAGTGCTGGTGTCTAATGGTCTGACTCCAGAGGTGGCCTATGATCCTGCACCTATCAGGGATAGGCCTGCTTCCCTTTAGGGACTGTCATGTGTCCTGTTTCCTGTTTCCAAAAGCTCTGGTCTTGCTGCCTTCATTTCCTCACATCCTTTTCCCCAGAGCCCTGACCCTGTGCTTCTCCCCATCAGATGTGACCCAGGCTGGGAGGGGCTGCACTGTGAGCGCTGTGTGAGGATGCCTGGCTGCCAGCACGGTTCCTGCCATCAGCCCTGGCAGTGCATCTGTCACAGTGGCTGGGCAGGCAAGTTCTGTGACAAAGGTAGGGGAGTAGAAGGTAGCTGTTGGTCTGGGGAAGGGACCCATGTGTCTTGGGAGAACATCCATCCATATTTATTGAACACCCATTGTGTCCAGCTCAAATCCTCTACATGGTATCATTTTAGACTTTAAATACCTATCTGCTGTCTGAATTGGCCATCAATATAACCCTATGAGGTAGGCAAGGCTGCTGCCGAAAACAGCACTCACTTTACAAATGAGGAAACTGAGACAGATGAGACACAACCTGCACAAAGTTACTGTGAGACAGACTGCCAGGGCTAGGAGCCTCCTGCCTCCAAATTCAGTGTAGTTGCTTTCCCCCACCACGCCATACCAGCCTGGGTGGGTTTGCAGTATGAGCCATACCTGGAGCCATGGGTGGGACCTGGGGCAGGTCTGGGTGCCAGATGTAAGGGGCTATCCCAGAGCCTTCCCTGTCTCCTTTCCAGATGAGCACATCTGTACCACTCAATCCCCCTGCCGGAATGGAGGCCAGTGTATATATGACGGGGGCGGCGAGTTCCACTGTGTGTGTCCCCCAGGATTCCATGGGCGGGATTGTGAGCGCAAGACGGGACCCTGTGAGCAGGCCGGGTGAGTGCTGGCCCTGTGGGGGTGAGTGTGAGGTTAGATGAGAATCTGGTCACAGGAGGAGGCAGGACTGCTGAGAGGGTGGTGGTGAAATATTAGGGCACAGGGTCAGAAGTCCCACATGGGGGCAACGAAGGATAAAACCCCAGCCTGCCCAAGTGTCCCTAGTTCAGAGTTTTTGTAGTTTTCTTCTATACCACCTGAACCATTTCTTCAGTAAGAAAAATCTATAGGGGCTGGAGGTGTAACAAATCAATGTGTGTGGAGGGGGATGCGGGGAGGTTGAGGACCTAAGACTCCCTTCATCCTCTGAGGGAAGCTGCATGCAGCCCCTAAGGATGTCGCACGCAGCAGCCTTATGCCTCATTGTGTGCATAAGGAAATGGGCAGCAGGGCTGGATTTGTCCTCCTGTCTGCCTCTGGCCTGAGAGCCTGTCAGGATAATAGTATACTTGCGTTGAGCTTTGCCTTTGGACCAGGCCCCATGCTAACTGCTTGACTTTGGATTATCTCATTTAACCCTCACTATTTGGAAAGCCGGGTACTATTTGTATTCCCATTTTTAAAATGAGGCATTCGAGGCTCAGAGAGTGATTCAAGGTGATGCAGCTGGAAGCGGGGCTGGGGTGGCAGCGCTCAGGATGCTGACCGGGGCTACCCTGCAGGCGTGAGTTCATATCAATGCCCTCTCCCACCTCCACCCAGCTCCCCATGCCGGAACGGCGGGCTGTGCCAGGACGACCAGGGCTTTGCCCTCAACTTCACTTGCCGCTGCTTGGCGGGCTATGTGGGTGCCCGCTGTGAGGTGAATGTAGATGACTGTCTGATGCGGCCTTGTGCTAATGGCGCCACCTGCCTGGATGGCATAAACCGCTTCTCCTGCCTCTGCCCTGAGGGCTTTGCTGGACGCTTCTGCACCATCAATCTGGATGACTGTGCCAGCCGCCCATGCCAGAGAGGGGCCCGCTGTCGGGACCGGGTCCATGACTTCGACTGCCTCTGCCCCAGTGGCTATGGCGGCAAAACTTGTGAGCTAGTCTTACCTGTCCCAGACCCTGCCACCACAGCAGACATCCCCCTGGGGCCCACCTCAGCTGCGGCGGTACCAGCCACTGGACCTGTCCCCCACAGTGCAGGGGCTGGTCTGCTGCGAATCTCAGTGAAGGAGGTGGTGCGGAGGCAAGAGGCCGGGCTAGGTGAGTCTAGCCTTGTGGCGGTGGTGGTGTTTGGGGCCCTCACAGCTGCCCTGGTCCTGTCAACGGTGTTGTTGACCCTGAGAGCCTGGCGCCAGGGTGTCTGTCCCCCTGGACCCTGTTGCTACCCTGCACCACACTACGCCCCAGCACGCCAGGACCAGGAGTGTCAGGTTAGCATGCTGCCTGCAGGGCTCCCCCTGCTGCCTGAGCTGCCCCCTGAGCCTGGAAAGACCACAGCACTGTGATGGAGGTGGGGGCTTTCTCCTGCCCCCTCCTTCACCTCCTCTGCCCCTCAGAGTGGAGTGGTCCTTTCTTGCCACCCCTCAGCAGCCTCACACCAGAAATATTATTTTTTTAATACACAGAATGTAAGATGGGAATTTTATCCAATAAAACTGTGGAAGTGTAAGTGGGCTCCTTTGCCAGAAAAAAACGTGCCTGGAGTCACAGAGGTAAGAGGGCCAGGGCAGAGGCCTGGTTCTGCACAAACCTTGGGCCTCTGCCATAAGAGTGAATCCCAAAGAGGAAGCCAGGGCATCTTTTCCCCCCTGGGGAAGTGCCAACTGAGGTAGAGCCATGGAAGAGAATGTAAACAAGCAGCCAGCTCTAAGCGGCCCAGCATGGGTGAGACACGGGGGACACCCTGGAGGGCCCTCAGGGGGAGGAGGGCGCTCCCTGCTGGCTGCTCTGCAGCAGCTGCTGGAACAGCGAGTGGGGCTGGTTGCGCAGGGCAGCAGGGGAGTCCAGCTCCACGACCCGTCCTGCTTGCAGCACCAGCACCCGATCCGAGTTCAGGATGGTGTTGAGCCTGTATGGGAGCAGGTGATCAGTGGCGGCATGGGAGACAGTGCCCTAAAGCAGGAAGCTGGCCTGCGTTCCCTCTTCTCCTCCCCTGGACAGCACAGGTCTACCCACAGGCTTCACCCCTGGCTCAGTGCTATGGGATGGAGGCTGCAGATCTCTCAGACAATGTGCTACGAGGATGAGGAGGAAGGGTTCATGGGGGGCGGGGAGGTTGGAATCTCTAGGGCCCTGACCCCTGGGGACCCTGCTTCCATAGGCCCTGATTAGTCTCACGCTGGACACTTGCATACCTGTGGGCAATGGTCAGCACTGTTTTGTTGGCAAAGCGTTTACAGATGGTCTGCTGGAGCAGTTGGTCTGTCCTCTGATCCACGCTTGCTGTGGCCTCATCAATACACAGGATCTGTAACATGGGGAGGGGGTGGCAAGAGGAGGGAGAAGAGGGTTAGCCTCGGTTCCTGCCCAAGCACCAGTCCTCCACCTCCTAGCAGGCCCAGCCCAACTTAAAGCCCCTCACCTCCAGCTCTAAAAGGAAAGCTAACTTGGTCCCCAAGATCTCTCCCCAACCCACTGCTTCACTCCTAACATGCCCTACCATGTTCCTGGCCTTCTCGAATGTCTCTTCCTCTCACCTTACCTTGGCATCTGTGAGGAGAGCTCTGGCCAGACACAGCAGCTGCCTCTGCCCCAGCGATAAGTTCCGGCCCCCCTCGCCCAGCTCACTGTCCAGACCACCTGCAAGGCACAGAGTCTTCACCCCCAGCTCCCAGCCCCCTCCCTGCTCCCTCCTCTCCCACCCTGCAGGGCAGGACCTGGTACTCACCCATGGATATGATCAGCTCACTCAGGTGGCACTGCTCCAGGGCCTGCCACAGGGCTCCGTCCTCATACAGGCCCCGGGGATCCAGGTTCTCCCGAACAGTCCCACTGAACAAAAAGGGCTCCTGGGGGATGATAGCCAGCTGGGATCTGGGGAACAAGAAGAGGACAGGACACGGGGTTTAGGCTGGAGATGTGGCCACTTCTGCTCCCAGCACAGGTTTCAGCTATAGGTCTAGCATCTCCAGGAAAGCTTGGCAAGAAGACGGAACATAACCCTCACTCTGCTCCCCAGTTGGTCGGCTATGTTCTTAGAACTGTGCCGGTGCTATGAGGAAACCAGACACACCAAATACCTAGGCTCTGTCCTTAAGGAGCATACATCTCACTGAGGTACACAACACAGAGAGTGAAAGTGGGCTAACTCGGTGGCACTGACTCCAGCAGTCACTGACACATCAGTGATGGCAAGGACTGAACAGAGGGTTTGAATGTGTAGGGGACACTTCAAGGTCGGAGGGCCTGGAATGGGGTCCTGTAGGTTAGAAGAGAAGGTAGGGCAGAGCCAGGGCCTGGAAATCAGCAATGGGCTTTATTTATTTATTTATTTATTTATTTATTTATTTATTTATTTATTTAATTTTTTTAGCCGAGCCATCCTGCCACCTGTTGGCAGATCAGCAGCTGCTCAGCTCGGACTGGGCATCGAACTGCTGGTGCTCAGAGCTCAGCTTGCACTCTTGAGTGAACTCTTAACCAACTGAGCCACTTGGCCGGCCCTAGCAATGGGCTCTAGAACAGAGCTTCCCTACCTTTGCCATGTCATGAAATTTAGCGAAAATGATACTAAGCTAATCTGGGGGTGGTGGGGGAGAGGTTGAGCCCTAGATGTGGCCACGTGTGGCCAGGAGCAACTGGCCCAGGTCTCAAGCTGTCCAGAGCACCATTGCCAAGCCTGAGGGCTGAGAGGATGAGTATCTTGGGCATAGCACCAGGGATGCTGTGATGCTCTAGAGAGCAGGGCATATGCTGGCAGTACAAGAAAGACGAAGCTGGAAAGGTGAGCCTGGGTCAGACTGAAGACCTTGAGACCCCAGCTATGACCCTAGACCTGCACACTGGGAGCTCACTGTCCTCACTGGCCCTGTCCTCCGTCTCGCCCCTATCGGCCCTGGCTGCCCTGAGGTGATGGAAAGCTTTCCTGGCTGGGCCTCCCTCTAAGTGCCAGTAGTCTGGTTCCCCTCTTCCCCCTCCCCCAGACCTGAGCTCGGCCAGCTCCAGTTGGCTGGTGTCCACTCCATCCAGTAGCACTCGCCCGGAACTGGGCTCCAGCAGCCGGAAGAGCACCAACAACAGGGTAGACTTGCCGGAGCCCGTGCGGCCCACAATGCCCAGCTTTTCTCCAGGCTGCAGGCGGAAGGTCACCCCATCCAGGGCATTCGGCAGCCCTGGCCGGTACACCAACACCACATCCTGGAACTCCACGCTTCCCTGGGTCAGCCAGCCAGTGCCTCGCTAGTGAGGTTCGTGGGTGGGAGACATGGGGAGGAAAAAGGGGGCGTTGGAGTGTGGAAGGAGGGGGAAATAATAAGAAATGGATGGCATGAGAGGAAAAGTGGGGGAAATGAGGGAAAGTGAAAGAGTGATGGAGAGAATGCACACAAAGGTGAGGGACACAGTGAAGAAAGGGGAGGTCACATTAGAGGAGGGGACATTAGAGGAGCCAAGAAAAATGGCGAGGAGTGAAAGGAACGTGGGAACAGCCTGGAGCCACCAGAAGGTCCTTCAGGATTCCAGTGCCCAGGCCTGGGGCGGGGGTGCAGGCCTACCTGTGACAGCTGGCCCTGGGGCTCCTGGGGCAGGTCACAGGAGTACTCCTCTAGCCGCTCCACACTCACCAGCATGGCTTCTGTCTGCGTGAAGCTGCTCACCAGGCCCGAGAGCAGGCCCGTCAGGGACAGGGCGTAAGACAGCGACAGGCCTACCAATCCTGGGGGGAGAGGTACACCAGCCACTAGGGGACGTTTGGAAATTGGGATGTATGTATGTGTGTGTGGTGGGGGGGGAGGCGTGCTGAGACAGACCGAAGAATCCCAAGTTGTGGACTATGGGCATTTAAAGGAGGCCAGCGGAGAAGCAGGAAGATGCCAGCACCAGAGCAGGACCACCGGAGGTTAGATGCAAGGCAATGGAGTGGGCCTGAAGAGGCTGTGAAGGATGACAGGTGGGCCTGGCTGAGTGCTGGAGATGGGGGTGGAGAGGGAAAGAGCGGAGGTCAGAAGACTTGCTCTAGTCCCAGATCCACCATCATCTGGGCAAATCGCTCTTTCACACTCAGTTTCAACTCTAAAGTGGAGGGCAGGAGAATTACAACACATTCTCCCAGGGAACCCCGGGTAGGAGGTGAAAATGTTGGGAGCACAGTGCAGGGAGAGGCCTGGGACAGGGGGTCGGAATCACACGCTTATGAGGTGACAGTGAAGGGTCCCTGGGTGATACCTGGGTCAGCGAGGCCCTGCTGGTGCTGTACCAGGGCAATGCCTGCGATGGCACTGACCACTGCGGCCCCCATGAGCTGCAGCCGAATGTCCAGCCACTGCATGGTGGCACTGGAAGCAAACTGGCACCTCTGGTTTAGCTCCAGGAGTCTCTGGTTCTCCTCCTCAAACCTGGGGGAGGCCAGGAGAGAAGTGAGCCCGCCCCGTTGCACTGACCAGCTCAGTCTCCTTCTTGGAGCTGATCCACACACCCACGACTTCGCCTCAGGGTACGGAGAGGCCAATGAGCTCTTTCTAAGAGGATCTGCTCTGCCTCACTATCCCTTTTTTCTGTTTCTTTCTTCTTTCCCCCACCTGCCCTTCTTCTCAAGGGTCCCTCTGCTCCCCTCCCCGCAGCATCTCATCCTCCTGGCTCTGGTTGGGAGAAGCAGACTCCACACACCTGTCTGTGGCCCCCGTGGCCCGGAGCACAGGGAGGCCGGCCAAGGTGTCCGCCAGGTGGGTGTAGAGTGGAGACAAGGTGAGGCTCCCCAGGCGCCGCAGCTCCCTGGAGGAGGCCCTGTAGTGACGCTGCACGCAGTAGTAGATGATGCTCAAGGGTGGCAGCAGCAGCAGCAGCCAGGGCAGGCCGGAGCCTAGCACGGCCAGGAGGCCCAGCAGGCCAGCTATGTTGGCCAGCAGGATGTTGAGGATGAAAGGCAGGCTGTCATCCACACAGGCCACATCAGAGGAGAAGCGGTTTAGGACCCGGCCGGAGGGTGTGGAGTCGAAGAAAGTCACCGGTGCCTGGGAGAAGGGCTGTGGTTGGGCAAGGGCAGGGTCTGCAGAACAGGGCTTGGGGAGAGTCCTGCGGGGGAGGGAAGGTGAGGGAAAAGGGCCAAGGTAGAGGATAAGAAGGGAGTATAGAGTGTCCCCAGAGTTTGGGGGCAGAGAGGAGGGGCAGGCAGGGCCTGGAGGAAGAATAGCCCAGGGTGAGAAGGATAGAGTTTCTTTGTTCCTCTGGCCAATGGTGGCCACTCCTTTACCCCTGTGCTAGACTTGCCTACTCCCCTTTCAACGGCCAGGAGCAAATCTCTCTCTGGAAGATGCGGACCTCAGGCCGGTGAGTGAGGTTTAGTTATATGTCAGGAGGAAAGTCCTGATTGCCCGGGGCTGGACAGAGCTGTGAGGGCAGCAGTCAAAGTCGTAGGTATCACGTGATTAAGCTCTCAGGCTCTGGAGTCAGACCGTTACTGGGATTCCAGCTCTGGCACTTAGTAGGTGTGAAACCACAGGCAAGAGGCTCGATCTCTTAAAGACCCCTGTTCCTCACTTTGAAAACACAGATTTAAAAAAAAAAAGCAAAACAGGGATAATAACGGAACTGTACCTCACAGGGCTGTTAGTAGGATTAAAGACCCTATATGGCAGCACAGTCTGCTTGGCATGGAATAAACGCTCAGTGACTGCTGGCCATCTGGACCAGTACTGGCAGGTAGTCTCAGGGACAGCCCCTTTCCATTCCCCATCCCCCAACTTTCTGTCTTTACCTGGGGAATGGCCCTATCTTAAGGCAGAAGACTTAAAAGGACTTTCTGAAGCACCTCCTAATGCCAATTTATGAGAAATTAATCCCTTCACAGGACAGCTTCAGGCTCCTAGAGGCTCCTCTTTGACTCCTAGAGGACGGCGGACATCTGCTCCCTGATAGGCAATGGAAAGACCCACAGAGTACTGGGTTCACAGCCTGGCTCTCCATGGAACTAGCCTTGCCTAGGTCACTTACACTCTCAGAGCCTCAGTTTCCTCATCTGTAAAATGGGGATAATAGTACCGACCTCACTGGGTTGTTATGAGGCCCAAATGAGATAATGGGCAAGAAAGGGCTATTTAACAATAACAACATTAATACTAATTGCTAATTGGGCACTTAGTATGAGCCGGGCACTACCCTAAGCACTTTCCATGTACTAATTAATTTAATCCTCATAATAAGGCTGTGGGGTAGACAACAGACTAGAATGGATATACACATGGCAACAAGGATGGAACTTAGAAACAGCCCTAAATAAAAAATGGTAAGAAATGGAGTCATTTATAAAAATATGTGTACACAAAACATAGGCATTTCGCCAAAAGACAAAAGGATACATATTAAACCCACTTAGAATGGTTGCTTATCAAGGAAAGGAGGGGAAATGGAGATAGGAGAT
Source organism: Aselliscus stoliczkanus (assembly GCA_033961575.1). NCBI lineage: Eukaryota > Metazoa > Chordata > Mammalia > Chiroptera > Hipposideridae > Aselliscus > Aselliscus stoliczkanus. The sequence continues at coordinate 61,889,855 of CM066733.1, read as the reverse complement.
GCAAATAAAAGGGGATGGATAAATAAGTAAAAAAAAATAAAAGGGCCTTGCATGAACTAAAGGGTGGTTAACTCTGCCCTCTGCATTTGGAGTCCAAAACAGAAGCAACTCTGAGGAAGACTCTCTTCTCCCATGTTCCAGATGAGAAAGCTATAGGCTTGAGTACTGGGTTTGAACCCAGGCAGCCTCTCTGCTCTTGGCCTTTCCAGGTCTCAAGTTGTCAAGGCTGCACTCATCTGTGAGGGCCTATTTCCTCCTGAGGACTAGGAGGTAGGTTGGGCCCCCACAATGGAGCCCAAGTACTGGGGGGACCCCCATGCCACCCCCACCCTCCCATCTCACCATGAGGACTCGACACAGCAGACGGCGATGCAGGGTGGCGGCTGCTCTCAGGGTGCCCGCTGCAAAGAGCACTGCCCGGAGAAGGGTGCAGAAGGAGTTGACACCAGCAATGGTCGCATACACGGTGAGGTAGAAACGGATGTCTGAGGAGCCATTGGGGGCAGCTTTGGGCAGTGGGAACACTGAGGTGCTGGGTGGTGGGGAGGGGGCTGTAGGTAACCCAAAGTAGGGCCACTGGGTGGGGGGGCCTTCCCCTCCCCCACACCTCTCCCCATCCTCCAGAGACAGACGCTGGAACACCACCACCAAATCTCACTCACTGCCTGGCAACCACTCTGAGAGCCCCAGGCCTGCTCCCAGCCCCAGCCACTCACTAGAGGCTTCCAGGGGAGAAAAGGAGCAGCTGGGCAGAAAGGAGCCCTGTGGAATCTGAGGTGGCGGGGGCTGGTGCCTCCTGGGAGCTATTCTTGGCTTCTTTCAGCTGAGAGATCCAGTATGAGAGCCACCAGTCAGCAGCGTTCCTTGTGGCTGGGTGGAGATGGGAAGGAGAAAGTTGCCCGAGAGATTCACCACTTTCTTTCTATTTCTCTGCCTTTGACTCCACTTTCTACCCTTCTTCACCCTGCTGCCATGCCCCCACCCCACCTGCCCTTACCACTATCCAATGTCCTGCCTGGTGTGCGCTCCCTTCTTGGGCCCATCACCCTTCAGCTCTGGGGAGAGCTTCATCTTGAATTTGCAAAATGGGGCAGAATATAGCTATAGAGTACATCTGTCTGGCCCTGGCACTCAGAATTGGGAGCATGCTTCTTGTCCCAACTGTCGCCTATGTTTGGCAAGTCTCTGGGCTCCGTAAGGATTAGCACCCGGTGATGAATGTGATGGAGACCTAGAAGACAAGGCTGTGGGTGGGATAAGGGACTCCAGGCCTTACTCCTACCTTGCATGAGGAGCAGAGAGAAAAGGATGGCCAGGCCGAGGCCCCAGCCCACGGCCCTCCAGTATGCTCGGTACACATGGAAGGCCACAGCGCCCTCCTTCTTGCTTTCTTCCTGCAGCAGGCGGCCAGATGGGCTCTCCTCCAGCTCCAGGACCTCCTTTGTTTTCTCAGGGCTCAGTATTGACTGGGCTGTGGCTGGAAGGATCAGGGAGGATGAGGGGGAATTGAACTTGCAGGATGACAGTTGAAAACCTCAGTGTTTCAGCGGGGCAGACAAGTCCTGCAGACAGCATCTCTACAGTGTGGGGGTGAGAAGCAAGCCTCTTCCTCACCCCTGGGCCATACCTGCATCAGACTCTTGTCCATCCTCAGCCCAGACTTTGGGGTCAGCTTGTACCAAGGGCAGGATCTCAGAGGGAGGCCCTGGAAGGTAGCAGGGGAGGTTAGGAAGTGCCAATCCACATCCCATTCTCTTTGGACCTCGTCCCTGACCCATCCTAGCAGGGCCTTGCCCTGGACCCCCAGACTCTGAGCAAGACCATCAAGTCCATCCCTGTGTGTCTGGAGTCCAATCAGCACAGACAGAAAATGTCCCCCCCTAGAAGGAGAGTCACAGCCACCCCATAAGCACTCTATCCAGTCACCTCCCGGTACTGTGAGCTTTTTCCTCGTACCTTACAAAATTCCTAACACTCTGGTGGGGCCTCATTTCCTCCTGTTTCTCACCCCATGAGCTTGCAGATGGTCATGTGCCTCTGGGTAATACTCCTTCCGTCGTTTGTTTTGTTTTTAATAAAAAGACTGTTCTAAAACTGGCTGCCTTCTCTTCTCCAAAGACATCATCAGACTGTTCTCAGAGATGCTGGGCCTCGAAGCTCCCAAAGCGCCCAGCCACAAAGCCCAAGTCCCACATCCAGTGGCATTTCATCCGTGTACTCCTTTCTTTCCTGCTCTCCATTTCCTCACACCAATTTTGTGAAGGTGAGACAAGGGGTCCCATTAGACCAAAGGATGCCGGGGCCCAGGCCACACACAGAGAGGGCGGCAGAGTCTGCACTTAACAATCCATCTTCCCTCTTTTCCTTCACACTCGGTAGATGGCTCCCTCACTCAGCTGGCCAGGCTCCCACCCTGGCAGCCCATATTACCAGCCCGGAGGAGGCGCCCGGCCCCCATCAGCAGCACCACGTCAGCCCTCTCCAGGTACTCGGTGCGGTGGGTACACAGCAGCCGCGTGGTGTGGCTCAGTGCTCCCAGAATGCACCTGTGCATCAGGTGGTTGGCCACATCTGCATCCACAGCAGCCAGAGGGTCATCAAGGAGATACAGTTCCTTTTCCTAGAGAGAGGTAGTAGGCACCATGGGCACCAAGTCTCAGGTCCTCTGGCGAGAACCCAGACCTCTCCTAGGATATGATCTCAAGGCAGTCAGAGAAGGTGGTTCGGAGCAACTCTGGGTGCTACCCCTACAGCAGTAGAGAAGGAAGTGAGACCTGAGGGTGGACTTCCCTCCAGTCAAGCAAGACCAGTGTCCCAGAGTCAGTGCTCAGCCTTGCTGGGCCACATGGACTTCAAGTCACATAATGCTTTTTAAACGGCCTCTAATTCCACCTTGAATCTACAAAAGAGGAATGGGATGGCCAAGGGACCATCACCTCAGGAGCATGAAGGGGTGAGGGAAGGAACCGGATGCTGATGAAAATATCCCCAATCCCATTCCTCCCAGTCAAGCTCCCAAGGCTACACCTGCCCCACCTTTAACTTACCTGGTAGACCGCACGAGCAAGCGCAATCCGGGCTCGCTGGCCCCCACTGAGGGTCACACCCTTCTCCCCCACCTCTGTCTGGTCTCCAGCAGGAAGGATCTGATGGGACAGGTCCTCCAGTGTTGGTCAGCGAGCTTCCCAATAGCTTCTACCCTAGTTACCATCCCTTTCCAGGGAAGAGAGCCAAGGAGCTTGAAAAGACTGGACTTGAATTTGGGGTGAGCAAACCAGAGGGGATAATCCATAATTCTAATAACCAGCATTTATTAAACACTTACTATGAGCTTAGCATTTTACAAGCATCATCGCATCCAGTCCTCATGACAACCTTATGAAGAAGGTATTATTTCCTTTTTACAGGTGAGACCAAAGCTCAGACAGAGTCACTACCTTGCCCAAGGTTGTTCAACAACTAGTAAGGGGCAGGACACAAACACAGATTCTTAACCACTCCATCACACTTACTACCCTGCCTTTTTAACAGGCAAGAATGATGAGGAAGAAATTCGATGGGCAAACTTCCATAGATTTTTTTCAAGAAGGAATTTATCCTGAGCCTTCCTATGGCTTCAGGAGTAATCTCCTTAGCTAAGCACTCCCCATACTAGAAGGCCCACCAGATGGGGAGTCCCCTGAGGGAAAAACTTGGCTATTCATCTATTTTCTAAGTGCCTACAACAGTTCCCAGTACCCAGTAGACGTTTTGGCAATGCTTGATGCAGAAACAAATTATAAATGGACATAGGATACCCAAATGGTCAAAGTCAAAGGTCCTCCTTTCCAGAGAAGAGCCACATTTACCTGACAGGGTGGTGGAGATAACAGTCCTGCAGGGGCCATGGGGGTTGGGTGGGGAAGCCATGGGAGAAATGTATAATCTCATCCCCTCCCGCTAAATTTACTCTGGATGTGAGGGATCTAACGGGTTTGTCAGGCTTTCCTAGAGTAACATTGACTCTCCCAAATTTTCCCAGTGGGAGGCAGGGGAGGGCCTCAGAGGCCTCAGGGTTCCCCCAGCTGCGGTGTGAAATACCTAGTTACCACTGGCCCTCTGGGTTCTATACAGAACAGGGAACAGAGCAGCTGGACACCCTGGGAGGACCAAAGCCTGACAGCTAGTCCTAGGGAGATAATAATGCCTGAGTGGAAGCAACCCCTTCCCAGAGTAGCGAGTTGCTGATAGCAGCCGAGAAGTGTCAGGGCCAGGTACTCACACTGAGGTCATCATTGAGGGCGCAAGCCTCTAGCACATCCTCGTACAGCCGGGCATCAAATGTCTTCCCAAAGAGGATGTTGTCCCGGATGGTGGCAAACTGGATCCAGGGTTCCTGGGTGGCTAGGCCAAAGCCTTTGGACAACTCCCACACTGCCACCCGTCCACGCAGCCTGCAGAGAGCCAGGCCAGCAGCATGGGGGCGCTGGCTCCAGGCTGAGTCCCTCCATGCCCAGCCCCTGGCTCCCAGAGCCTTTCTGGATGGCTGTCTTCTTCATAGGGTCCCCCTTCATGTCACATGGCTCTCTGGGTTGGCAGCCACTGAGGTGGAGAAGTCCTAAATGATAGGCTGTAGACTCATTCTGGACTGGGAAGGGAACAAATTGCTCTTTGGCTACAGCCAAGCAGCTGTCATATCTAGATGTGCTCAGCAGCTCAGAAGAGAGCACGGCCACCACCCTGCACTCATATATTCTCATCCTAAAATAAGAAGGTCCTGCTTCACACCTCAGCTCCTCCTTCTCTGCACAACCACATTTTCTCAGAGTAGTTGATGCTGGAGGTTTCCATGTATTTCTTCACTCACCATTAGAGTACTAATAACACACTGGTGTGGAGATTATGATAATTCACTTCCTTGACTGTCTCCCCCGTCTTCATCTTGGCATCTCTGGCCCCTAAAAAAGGTGTCTGACACATAGCAGGGGCTAGGTGTTTCTAAGGGTGGAGCCAAAGATGGGGGCCCTGAAGGTTGCTTACCTGTGGAGCTCCCCAGCAATGGCGGCCAGCAGTGAGCTCTTCCCACAGCCCACGTTCCCCACGATGCCCACCAGGACACCCTGCAAAAAAGCCACACAAGTATCAGGTCACCTCCTGAGGCTCTGGGCTGCCAATCATCCCACGGAGATGTCTCGCTAGGCCCCAGTTAGCCTGAGGAGAAATAACTCGCCACTGCATAGGCTGGGCTGTGCTGGACCTGGAAAAGTAGGGTGTTTTATTCTCCACCCAGAGGAGCTATCAATTTCACTATCTATGTGAAGAGCCCCTTGAGAGCAGCACCATGCCAGAGAATGGGAGGAAAACTACCCAAGAACTTCCAAGGAAAGCTCTGAGGCAATGGGGAGAGAGGAGAAAAGGGCTCCAGGCTTTGGAGCCTGGATACGGGACTGGGCAGGTCCACCGGAGGCTAGGCTTCTCATATCTCAGGGCAAAAAAGCAATGCTTTCAGAAGAGCCCATTTCTGTGATTTGCAGTTTAAAATATTCTGTGTTCCAAACATTGCTTAGTTGTTGACATACATTCATGGAGCTATCTCCCTGTACAAAAAGGAGGGAAAAAAATTCCTTCTCTAGAAATAGTGGGTCTCCCAGGAGCTCTGTCTGTGATGTCCCCACCCTGCCAGCCAGGGTTGACTGATCTACAAGTGGGCAGCAGACAAACCTGAGACCCTTCCCTGGGAATGCTCCCTCTTTCTGGCTGCAACCTGCAAGTGGGAGGGCTCTCGGCAGTCACATCTGCTGCTCAGTGGAAAGTGGGTTCACAGAGAAAAATGAGGCAAATACAGAGAGAGGACAGGAAAGAGCTCTGCAAGTCAAGGCCTGGTTCTGGGCTGCTGCTGCGGAGATTGGGCTGCAGGCTTGCCTTTGGATTCTGCAATTCATCTCTATATCTTTATTATACATTCTTGTTTGCTTAAGCTAGCTCCAGTGAGTTTCTATGACTTATACCCCCCCAAAAAAGCCCCAACTGACACATTAGTAGAATTCCTTTGAAAAATTCCAGCCTTGTCTTGCCTGAACTAAGAGGAAAAACAAACCATACAGCCCAAGCCAGAAATGTGAGCCAAATGTGGTGGAGGCAGTTCAGGTACCACTGCAGAACACTGGGTGAGCTGTGGGGCAAAGGGTCGGACAGGGGTCAGAGGAGCGTGCAAACTCAGGACTGGGGTGAAAGCAGGAGTTGCTATCTTGCCAGGAATGTTCTTTCAAGTGCTTCTTTGAGGGTGTATGCTGCAGTGTGAGTCACACAGTATGATTTCTTTTACCAGGCTAGAGGATTATCTTCCCATGGGCAAAATCCTTCTCAGAAGGGGCTGCTGGGCCCCCCCCCAACCCCCACCACAGCCTGGGTGACATGCTGGATAAGCTCTGGGGTCTGTTCTGAACTCAATAGCCTGGAGGGGACATGGAGGATTCAGGAGACACGCATACTCGGTCTAGACTGGTGGGTGTGAGCTGTCAAAAGACCAGGGGGAGATGTGACTACTCTGTAAAAACTGTGTGGAGGAATGACATTCAGAGATGAAGTGTCATCTCTTCCCCAATTAGCGCCTGCTCATCAAAATCCTCTAGTCCTTTCCTCAGTAATTAGAGCTACTGGGCCATCTAGTAACTAGACTGGCTCCATCCTTGTTTATCTGTCCTTGAGTCCCAATCTTCCTTATTAGTCTGGGGACTTTCATAGGTTGTCTGACCAACGAACCTTCTTTACTTCAAAGTGACTGATGAAGGTCTGCTGGCTGGTTCCAACTGGATCCCAAGAGAACAGGGCTTCATGCAGCTCCAATACTGTAGATGGGTCTGTGGGGGGGTCTGAATAGGGAAGAAGCCACACAGCTTAGTCTTCTAATCCACCACCTACCTGCTTGGGGAGGGTACACCAGGGGGATGCCATTGGCTTGCTTGTCCCATATCTACCTGCCAGGGGCTAATTCAGCCTCAGTCTTAGTCTGAGGATTCTCCCCCAGGAAATAGCCACCTGTTTCACCTGGATTCTCTACTTCTGGCTCCTCTTGGTAGCAGCTATTGTCTAGTACCCAGGGGGCTACGGTTCCCTCCTCACCCTGTGCCAGGTTCTGCCCTATATCTTCCCAGTACCTTGGCTATAGTAGGCCTTGGGGTTGTGGTTGGGAAGGTCAAGGAAACGCTGGATCCGGTCTAAGGACACTTTGGCTTCTAGGAGGCCATTGATCACCCAAGGGAAGTTGTTGAGAGGAAGAATGAGCATGTGCACCAGTGCTAGGGCTGTGAACACCTAAGGAGGGTAGAAAGGGGGCATGAAACACCTGAAGGCCTGCTCTATGGGTGGCCCTGTGGACAGGTCTGTAGAGGCAAGAACAGGGCAGCAGCAGAACTGAGGGGTTGGTGGGATCAGAGGTGGCAAAGGTGGCCACTCCAAGAATCTTAGAAATTCCAGATATTTCTCCAGGGAGGCAGGTTGTACCTTGGTAAGCACACAAGCCTAGCTCATTCTCAGACAGTCTCAAAATTTCTAAGTAGCAACATAATCTGGCCCTGGCCAGAACCAGCAATGGATCATGGATTTTTAAACCCCTCAGGGCTATCAGAATAAGGGGATTTAACACAGAGCTTGGGCCTGACCTGAAGTTTGGAAAAAAATGAAGAGGGAAGGGAAAAAAAGGAATTCCTTCAAAGAGGGAAAGGTTACATATCCAAGGCCCCAGAAAAAGGTGACTTCAGAGAATTTCCCCTTGGTTGGGAAAGGTTAAGGTAGTCAGGGATCCGTCTCCCTCCTTCCCAGCCAGCACTGGTCCTACCTCCCCACTTCACTGCAGTCTTCTTGCTGCTGCCTCTCTCTCATGCTTCCTTACAGCCACCCACCACCCCATCCTCACCTTGGTGGCAGTGAGCTGGTGCCCCATGAGGACATAGGTGATAAAGATGACGATGGAGATGACGACTGGCAGGGCAGCCCACAGGTACACACAGGCCGCATCCAGGTATTTGATGACCCGGAGTCGCCCCAGCTCTTGAGCCCGGCAGGCATCCACTCGGTTCCCCAGTGCCTGTTCCCACCCGAAGAACTTGATGACCCGAATGCCACTCAGCAGCTCTGTCATGAGCTAAGGACAGCGACAAGAGAGCAGTGTGAAGTGTAGACACTATTCATGTGTCTTCTCCTCTGCCCAGTGTTCCCCAAGCTCCTGGCAGAGGATGCCAAGTACTCTGAGCCCCCAGATACTCTGTTCTTCCCTAGCCCTGGTTTTCTTCCTCACCTCAGCTCTATTTGAAAATCCTGTCCTCACACCCTTTTAAGCCCCCACTTGCTTCCCTTCCCAGTCTTTTACTTCTGTACATGCTCCAGCTGGGGGTGGGGGGTGGGCAGAGCAGGATCCCCCCCACCCCCTTTCCTAGGAGATGAAGTGGTGGAAAGTGTCGGAGGCTACCACCCTGGGGGTAAAAGCACTCCTTCTGTTAGATGAGGGACTAATGATCATTTCCCAAAGCCAGAAGCTAAGGGCTTTCAGGGGCTGGTCACCAGTCCAGCCCATGGCTTGGGTGGTATGGGAACTATTCCCATAGGAGTACACAGGTGTGGGCAGCCACACCACAGCCCAGGGTCAGGCAGGCTGATGGGCCTGGGCAAGACGGGCAAGGGCCAGAGAAACTCCTTGGATCCTAACATTTGTAGATCCCCAGCTTGCAAGCCAGGGAGGCACTGGGAGCCTTCCCAGATGGCTTTGGAGACCCAGTCTGTAGCTATCATGGGCAGGGGAAAAGGTCTCATGCCATAACCAACTATCAGGGATACCCTCCACCCCATTAGCACTCTGAGCTATTCCAGTAAGATGATGATAGCTATGCTGTGTGGACTCCACTCCTGTCATCACCTCTGTAAAGGTACCCACAATCACGGCAGAACCCAGAACTGTCTCAGCCAGGTGCCCAACACCTAGAGTTTTAGCAGGCAAGAAAGTGACCTGCTCTCTTCCCCATAGCCCACCTCTAAGAGGCAGTTGAGGTTCCCCTAGGGCTCTCCACACGCAGTAATGGGATGATCTGTGCCCTAGATGATAAAGTGGGGGACTTGGTTCTGGCTCAATCACTAAAAATTCATTTGGTCCCTGACAGGTTACTTCCTACCATTTAGGGTTGCTGCTTAGGATTACATGAGCTAATATTATAATATGGGCCACATTTTTTTAGGGTTTACTTTGTGACTGGCACTGTACCAAGCATTATCTCATACAATCCTCATAGCAACTGTATGAGGCAAGCTGTTATCCTCATTTTACAGGTGAGGAAATGGAGGCCCAAAGGCTAAGTGACTTGTCTGAGATGATTAAACTGTTAAGTGGTACAGTTGGGATGTGAACCCGTATCTTTTTCCAGTCTGAGCTCTTAACTTCTAGATGACCTTTACTTCCTCAGGCACTGCATGGGAGGACCTGGGGACCAGGATCCTGGGTGGGGTCTCTGGATTGCTGAGGGACCTCAAACAGCCCCTCACCTTAACTCGTGCATCCTTGTACTGTAGCATCTCCTGGTTGCTGGCCATGAAGCGGGTGGCAATCACTTTGTTGACAGGAACCAGCAGCAATGCCAGGATCAGACCACCCACGAAGGCCACACCCACCTGGTGGTGCAGCAGGTAGAGGGTGATGGCCAGCTGCAGGGGCAGGCCCCAGGCCTCATGGAAGCTCCCAGCAAAGTTAAGCAACCGCTCAGAGTCGGTGCCTAGTAGGTTCAGGGCCTCCCCAGCAGGAGGGCGTTTGGGCCCCAGCTGTAAAACCTTTCGGTACAGGATGTTCAGCACAGCTCCTCGTGTCTGAAGTGTCACCTTCCGTACCTCATATCCATACTGATTCTTCAGCACAGCACCCAGCACAGCCCCACCAGCTAGCCCCAAGGCATAGAGCAGGCCATTGCTTAGTGGCTCCTGCTCCTCCTCCAGGAAGCCCACCAGCAGGGACAGCAGCAGGGGCCCTGAGAATCCTAGCATGGTCCCCACCAGCTTCAGCAGTCCAAGTGCCAGATAGAACCTCCCGAAGGCCCCATACAGGGCCCTCCACAGCTGGGTCCTCTCCTGCCACTGTGCCTGGAAGACACGGGCCAGGTAGGTTGGATGCAGCCTGTGGGGGAGGCGGCAAGTGTCCTGGGGCTGCTGGAGCTCTCCACGGGCCCCACGTGCCAACAAGGGTGTCAGCCAGGCATAGGAAAAGCGTGACAGCCAACTCTCCCCATCTTCAGCTACCTCAGGTTCCTGTCCCTCCGAAAGGAGAGGCTCCTGGGCCCAGGGTTCCTGAGGACCCCCAGGGACTGCCCAGCCGAGTCCATAGGCCAAGATAACAGCCAGCTGCAGGATAAGAATGCACAGGCGCGAGAGGGGCCCTGGGAGAAGTGGGGGCAGAAGTGTGCCTCGCTGGAAGTGCCATAGCAGGGTCAGCACTAGGGCTGGGGCTGGCAGGAAGGCAGCCAGAGCCAAGGCCAAGGGCCCCCGACAGCGGCCATAAGGGGAATGAGCCAATGTCCACAGGGCCAGGCTATGGCTGATCCAGGCCACCGCTGCCACACCCCCTGCCAGCACCTCTAGCCCTATGGGCCCTGGGCCTGCCCCTGGTGGCAAAGCAGTTGGAAGGAGGTCTAGCAGTGGAAAGACGGAGAGCAGGAAGGTGGCTGTGAGTCGGAGGCGCCAACCAGGGCTGCAGGGTAAGTTGTAACCTGGACTCCTGGGGACAAGGGGAAAAAGAGAAAAGGCAGCACATCATGGCTGAGTTGGGGCCCAGACATACAGCCAATAACTCACTTCCCTAGAGGGAATCCTTTTCCTGCCCCGTACACCTTATTTCTACCTCACTTTACTCTGGAACCTAGGGCCTTTTCTCCCAGAAAGTCTCTCTGGATTAACTGAATCCATTTTCTTTCTTTCTTTTTTTTTCCCCCCCAAGATTTTATTGGGGAATTGGGGGATGGGAACAGCATTGGGGAACCGGGGTAGGGGAACAGACAAATCGCTGTCTTTTTGTTCTTCAGTCTAGTTGCGGAGGACGTTGCTTCACTGGCCCATGTTGGTATTATCATTGCGCTCTTCCCGGATGAGGCAGATAGGTCGCAGGTCTCTGGATGCTCGCTCACTGTGGCTATTGGCAGCTCATGCTGGCTGCCAGCCGCTCACTTTGGCTGCTGGTCACTCACTGTAGCCTATGGCAGCCCACTGCAGCAGGGGCTGCACCCTACACCGTCGCCGGGGCTCGCGCAGCCCAGCTTCAGGTGGAGCTGCTGTTAGCTGTAGAGGTCAGTATCACTGGCCCTCATATGTGGGATCTGAACTGGGGCTGCTGGCATCCCAAACCAGCTCCCAAAATGCGCCACTCGGCTGGCCCCCGAATCCATTTTCTAATCTGCCCACACCATTTCTGATCATTCTTTCGCCATAGAAATAAACAGTTTTGAGTTAAGTTGTAACAAACATGAAGGCTCTAATTAGAAAAAAGAAAAAAAAACAAAACCCTACATTTTCCTACTGATAACCACTATGGGATGAGTATTCATTTTCACAAAGTATCTACCTAAAATAACCTTTCAATTGACCAGAAGCACTATTAGGTGAATACAAATTTGACTAAGTGCACCTTCTATACTCTATTACTATAGCCTAAGTTTTTTTTCTTTTGTTTTGTTTTTTTAAATTGGGTAACAGTGTGTTTTTCTAGGACCCATCAGCTTCAAGTCAAGTAGTTATTTCAATCTAGTTGTGGAGGGCGCAGCTCAGTGGCCCATGTGGGGATTGAACTGGCAACCTTGATGTTATAACCACTGCGTTCTAACCAACTGAGCTAACTGGCCGCCCCTAGCCTAAGTTTTATGAAGCCTCAGAGTATTCTACTCTCTGTCTCTCCAATGGTTGTAGAAAGCGGTATGGATCATTCTGTGACTCCTTTAGCTGAAAAAAAAAATCTCTTTCCAGTTTTGTCTATATTTCTTGGCATGCAAAGCATGTTTTTATTTTTTATTTTTATTTATTTATTTATTTTTTGAGGGCAGTGTCACTGGCCCTCATATGTGGGACCGAACCGGGGGCGCGCTGGCTTCCCAAGCCAGCGCAAAGCATGTTTTTAATAAACAAAAAGGTGATATGTCTGCATTGAAAATCAAGTATAGGAAAATATGTCTGCAGCAGTAAATGTTAGAATGTCTTGAAAGTTCATATAAAAAGAGGACTGAATTTTTTTCTCCCTTTATTGGTAGGGGAGAGTTACCGAAAAAGTTTAACTGTCGATTAAAAATGCCTCAGGTAGGGATGGCTGAATGGCGCGTTGGTTAAGTGCTGGCTTGGGATGCCACATATGAGGGCCAGTAACACTGCCCTCTACAGCTAAGATGGTGAACAACGGCTCCACCTGGAGCTGGGCTGCTGTGAGTCCCCAGGGATGGCATAGCTGCAGCCCCTGCTACACTAAGTGGCTGGCAGCCGGTGTGAGATGCCAAGAGCCACTGTGGGCAGCCATCCAGAAGCTGGCCAATCTGCCTCACCAGAGAAGAGCGCAATGACGATGCCAACATGGGCCAGTGAAGCAACGTCCTCCACAACTAGACTGAAAAACAAAAGGACAGCAACTTGTCTGTTCCCCTTCCCCAGTTCCCCAATGCTGTTCCCCTCCCCCAATTCCCCAATAAAATCTTAAAAATAAAAATGCCTCAGGTTTCCTTGAAAAAGTCCAGCTGATCAGTTACATGGAGGGATTTTATTGGAATAAAAGTCAACCTTTAATAACTCTATTTCCTAAGATGTGGAGACCGAAGAAAGATCACTGGGCGTCGAAGGCTGCTGGTACACTGGCCTCATTAGTCTCGTGACTTGGACAAGTCTCTTTCTCTCTACGCACCTCATTTTCCTCACCAGTACAGCAATTAGTGAAGACTCCAAACCCAAAGCTCTCCTAAGTCCTTTCCTGTCAGAGATTTTGGATCTCTCTAACCCTATTCAACAATGCACAAAAGTCTGATAAGTGAAGTGAGATAACCACAGTTTCTATTGATTACTTGATGGTCTTTTTGCCTTCTTGTTAGAGTGTGAGTTCCCAAAAGACTAGATGCTCCTCCGAGCAAGCTGTGGATGTCTGTGCTAACTGACTAACCCTCTCTTTTTTTGTCTCATTCTGCATAAGATACAAAACAGGGTTCCTCTCAGCCAAAGCAGATCCGAAGCTTCTACCCAAGGAAGGGATTCATCAGTTCCCTAATTCATCTTGGATAGGGACACAGTCCATCCATTAGACTAGGGACTCCCAAAAGCAGAGACTACAGTTCCCTTCTGCCTAGTCAGTAACCAGAGTGAGACTAACTTTAGCCATATCTAGCCATACAGGAACGAAGTACAAAACTAAGGTGAGTTTAGCACCTGCATCTTGTAGCCTCAAACCCAGGTAGGATTAAGGTTTTGGTTTTGCTCTTTTCTTCTACCTACTGCTTCCTCTCCAGCTTTGTACAAATGCTTTCCTTAGCCTAGGAACATCAAGGTTTCGTAGATGGAAGTGGCAAGAGACTGGTCGTACAACTTCAACACAAGTTATCCCCTTTGGCTAAAAACACTGTTCACAGACGTTTGTCTCCAATTCATGACAGTGGTGTTTGGGCATCTGAAAATCTACAAAAGTGATGATTTCTACCATGCATTGGGCCTTTAAAAATGTGCGAGGCACTGTGCTATAAGCTTAAATACATTATGTGATGTAAACCTCCCAACATGCTAGGAGGCTCAGAGAAGATAGGTAACTTGCCCCGAAACAGCCACACTGCTGCAAAGTGGTAATGCCCAGATTTCATCCTACTTTTGCCCTTCTCCAACGACCTCACTATTCTAGTTACAAGCCGCGCAGATGTGGGTTCCAGGTGAGGTCTGCAGGCACACGTGGACAGATGGCTTACAATCCGTCTCTACCCACCTCGGGGTGCCCCAGTAGCAGGCACTGAGCACGGCGAGGAGTGCGTGGGGCAGGGCGCTGAGCACCAGCTGGGTGAAGCAGTGGCCCGTGGTGCCCTCCTCCCACACCGGGAGCGGCTGCAAGGCGCTGGTGCCACACAGCTGGGCCAGGAGCCGCTCCATGGAGTCTTCACCTTTGGGGAAAGCCGAGGATGAATGGAGGGAACGTTCCTCCCAGAAAGGGGGTAACCCAGCAGGGAGCCGGCGCCCGGGGGCTAAGGTAGTGGGAGACCTGGGACGCTGCCCAGGCAGCAAATTGGTGTCAGAGCGCCCTGACAGCGCGTCCTAGGCGGGTTTCCAGGCCTCCAACCCGGCCCGGGACCTCCCCTTACATCCGCCCCGAAACAAGACCCCGCCCACTCTCGCGTTACCTCTAGGGGTTAGAAAGGAAGGTGGTTTGGCTGCTTGGAGCTGAGGGATTAATGAACTGGTCACTTACGTGGCCTTTGCGTTGCCCCCCTCTCTTGTATCCCCGCCGCCAGAGATCCGGAACCTTTAACCTGAAGAACTGCTTTCCACCGGATCCCAAGATCCAGAGCACTGGTGGAGGCAAAAGAGCGTGCTGCCTGCCGGGGTGGGGAGCCTGCCACACTCACGTGGCACCCCCTAGAGGTGGGATGACCTTTTAAGGAGCGACTCACCCGCCCATTCGCAGTTTTTGCGCGCATGCGCACGGCTCTGTGCTGCGGCCGGCTTCAAAGAGGCCTCTTTGTGTTTCCACACGCTTATGCTACCTTACGCATGTGGACTGCGCTGCAGTGCAACGCACTGTAACTGAAGAGCAAGTGCTTTGCTTAAGCTAGTCCCACAATAAATAATCGTTGGGGGAAGCAATAGGAAGGACATAAGCTTTATTGTTAGATGGACCTGAAATTGAAACTTGAGCTTACCAATTTTCAGCTGTGTGATCTTCGGCAAGTTGCTTCTTCATCTTAGTTGTATTATCTGTTTATTGGGCACGGTATTGGTATATATACTTCACACAAGTATATACAGCGTCCACAAAAAGTAGCTCAACAAATAGCAAAGATTATTGCATTTCATCTCAATAAAAAGCCTGGTATCTCCAACATCAGGAATTAATGATGTTCTTATTTTTACAAGTTAGGAAATGTAGGTTTGGGGCCTGCCGAGTGGCGTGGTGGTTAAAAGCTGGCTTGGGACGCCAGCGGCCTTGGTTCGGACACTGCCCTCTAGAAAGAAAGAAGAAAAAAATGTAGGTTTGCATTTCACAACCCTTACTAATTAATGGATCATTTAGGTAATGATCATCAATGGCTGCTAACTCACTAAAAGAGAGACAGCCAGAGGTTGTATGCCTCCTTATGAAAAATAAAATATTCTTGCCCTTTGGCCGGCAGAGTGGCTCAGTTGGTTAAGAGCTCGCTCAAGAGTGCAAGCTGAGCTCTGAGCAACAGTAGTTCGATGCCCAGCCCAAGCTGAGCTGCCACTGAGGTGGCAGGATGGCTCAGCTTAAAAAAAAATTATATATATATATATGTATTCTTGCCCAAAAAATCTAATATGAATGTGATCCAGCCACTATATCTAATTATCTACTTGCAAGAAATATAGGAGACAGTTAAGCAATACTAGAGCTGTTTGCAAATGAGCAGCTATTTGGAAGTTTACATTAACCACTGTAGACAAACACATCATCCTATACAGAGGCCTAAGCTAAAGGGTGTTTCATTGTATGTGTACAAGCAGGATAAGGTGAAGTTAGGTGTTGGAATCTAAAAGCCAGGGGACAAGAGGGCTTTTTAGAGAGGCTGCTTCTGAAAAGAGGGTAAGAGGGGCAGTTAATGCTTCTGTTATGGACCGGCTGAGTGGCGCAGTGGTTAAGAGCTGGCTTGGGACGCCAGCGGCCCACATATGAGGGCCAGTGACACTGCCCTCTAAAAAAAAAAAAGATTCCTCCTCCTCCTTTGCTACTTTCTACCCCAACCCATGTCCAACTTGGTGCTCAGGCACACCAGGAGGACCGAGTTGCCACTGAACACCTGAGGAAGATGGTGCAGGATATGGTCCCCTCATTTTCATAACACTGCAGTGTCCCAATTTTCAATAAGAAGTTTGGCAAAAGAGTCATACCCCTGATAAGATCCTTTCTGAGTGTCACAAACAACCAACTAACTTACATTTCCCCAGAACATAGAAGAGGAAAGATCACTTGAAACAAATAATTCCTCTATTCAATATCATTTGGCCTCTAGCTTCACCCAGTTTCCCAGAGAAATTTCGCATAGGCTGTTTAAAAAATGAAGTCAAAGGTACAAGTTTGTCTCCTTCCTTCCACTTTGGGGAGTTGTAGGTAAGTGGAATAACAGCTAGATGGGAAGATGAGGTGAAGAGGGAGGGGGGAAATCATTGGTCACTAGATAATTCACAATCCACAGATGGAAGGATGGCCAAATTCTCCAAAACCTGGATGGCCAGAGAAAGATTCTACCACTTTGAAAACTGACTTCAGACTCATCACACCCAGATCTGTTGTGAAGTGAGCCTGGATGATCAGTTGACTGCCTAGGAGGGGGTGGGAGGGAAGGGAAGGCAGCAGAGTTACCTCTGATGAATGAGGAAGAGTTCTCTCAGATGGTGACTTTCCAAGCTAGTAGGCTCTCTCTCTTAGGCCTCCTCTTGGCTTACTTTCTCCTTTCTGCTTGCACCTTGCTCCATAGTTATCAGCAAGGTGATTTGCTAGAGGACAAGGGGCAAGTGTGACTGGGGCTGAATCTGGGCAAGGCCTCTGTCACACCCAGGTGTTCATTTTGTTCACATCCTCTTCTACCAGGGAGTCATTTGAGAGGTCATTTGGAGCAGTGCTAGTCTTTTTTTTTTTAATTGGGGAACAGTGTGTTTTTCCAGGACCCATTAGCTCCAAGTCAAATAGTGTTTCAATCTATTAATAGTTGTGGAGGGTGCAACTCAGTGGTCCATGTGGGGATCGAACCAGCAACCTTGGTGTTATGAGCACTGTGCTCTAATCAACTGAGCTAACCAGCCACCCATGAGTGGTGCTAGTCCTAAGGCTGGGAGGGGAACAGGAACTAGGTCTTCCCAGACCACTTGTCATCTGCTTCTCTTTCCCAAAGATGACCTTTAATATAAATGGAATCATACAGTATGTGATCTTTTGCATATATCTTCTGTCTCATTTACCAAATGTTTTTGAGGTTCACCAATGTTGTAGCATATATCAGTAGTCTGTTTCTCTTTTTAAAAACAGCTTTACTAAGAGGAAATTCACATAACTAATTCATTCACTTAAAGTGTAAAATTCAATGGTTTTTAGTATATTCAGAGATGTGTTCAACCATTATCACAGTTACCTTTATAATATTTTTGCCACCTGAAAAAGAAATCCTGTACCCTTTAGCTATCAGTTTTTTATTCCCCATTGCCCCCCACCCACATCCTTAATCTATCTATCTTGAGAGATTTCCCTAGTTTAGACTTTCATGTGAATGGAATCATATAATATGTGGGCTTTTGTAACTGGTTACTTTTGCTTAACATAACATTTTCAAGGTTCATCCAAGCTGTAACATGTATCAGTACGTCATTCCTTTTTTTTTTTTTATTGTGGTAAAATATACATCACATAACATAATTTAGGGCAAGGGAAATATTGGCTTGGTATGTGAGGCTTAGATAAAGATGTAATTGGGGGTATAAACTCAGGATTGGTTGGTTTACATATGAAAAGCATGTTTGTAGGCAAATTGTTATAATCTTTAGGGATTAGCTACACTGGGTGGGGCAGTCTCTCCCTACCCACAAAAATGTTTTTTCTTTCTTTCTTTCTTTCTTTCTTTCTTTCTTTCTTTCTTTCTTTCTTTCTTTCTTTCTTTCTTTCTTTCTTTCTTAGAGACTTTTTTTTTAAAGATTTTATTGAGGAATTGGGGGAGGGGAGCAGCGTTGGGGAATCAGGGAAGAGAGACAAGTTGCTGTCCTTTTGTTCTTCAGTCTAGTTGTGGAGGACGTCGCTTCACTGGCCCATGTTGGTATTATCATTGTGCTCTTCCATGCTGAGGCAGATCAGTCGCCGGCCACTGGACGGTCGCTCACGGCGGCTCTTGGCAGCTCACGCTGGCTGCCAGCCACTTATGGTAGCTTTACCGCAGCCTCACTGCAGCCTCCGCCATCGCTGGCAACTCACAGCAGCCCAGCTCCAGGTGGAGCTGTTGTTCACCATCATAGCTGTAGAGGGCGCAGCGTCACTGGCCCTCATGTGGGATCCTAACCGAGGCCTTGTTGCTCAGAGCTGGCGTTCCAAGTCAAATCTTAACCAACGTACCACTTGGCTGGCTCTAAAGAGATTTTTTTATTTTATTTTTTAATTCTTTTAAAAAAAAGTTTTATTGGGGAATAGTGCGTTTTTCCAGGATCTCTCAGCTCCAAGTGAAGTAGTTGTTTCAATCTACTGAGAGTTGTGGAGGACGCATCTCAGTGGCCCATGTGGGGATTAAATTGGCAACCTTGGTGTTATGAGCACTGCACTCTAACCACCTGAGCTAACTGGCCACCCCACAAAGGTCTTTTTTAAGATGTCGTAATATACAGAAAAATTTAAAAATACTTACAATGCAATGTATTTATCTTATGATATATTTTAGGTGTATATTTTTGTAAAAATCTTGAAGCTGTATATATTTTTAACTTATTCAATGGAGGGAAAATGTCTGCCATATAAGTGTGCTGGCAAAGTCAGTCCTTTTTGTCAAATATTTTATCTATCAATTCAAATAAACAGGTTAGTAATGGTCCTGTGATGACAGCATCTCACTCTGAAGTTTAATGCTAAATAAATTGAGAAGATAAGGCATCTTGCCACGAATTCATCCTTGAATGAAATAAGATGAATTTATCTGCTGTTGTTTCTACTTACATTCTCTTTGCTTTGCTCTCTCAAGACCTCCTTCAGGTGGGTGTTGAATAGTAGTCATAAAGAGCAGAAAAGGGGAGGTTACTCGGTAAAAATTACCACCACTCTAGCCACATTCTACAACATATCTGAATTCAGAACACAACATGGGTCAAAATACCCCATTCCCAATTACACTTTCCTGTGACAAAAACAGATAAGACAGAGACAGGAAGTTCTACCACAGTGCCCAAGTAAAGAGGATCCTTTGGTTCTTTTCCCAGAAATTTTTACACACTAGGAATTACACTGTGGTTTTTGTTGCATTTCTTTTTTATTTTCAACTTTTTATTTTGAAATAATTATAGATTCACAGGATGTTGCAAAGATTGTATGGAAAGGTTCCGTGTATTTTCATGCAAACTCCCAGTGGTGACATTTTATATTAACTATATAGTACAACATCAAAACCAGAAAACTGAGATTCATACCATGTGTGTAAAGTTCTAGGTCATTTTATTATGTGTAGATTTGTATAACCAGCTCTGCAAGCAAGATACAAAACTAATAGATCACCACAAAAATCTCCCTCCTGCTACCCTTTATAGCCACAACCCCACCCCCTAACCACTGTCCTTAACCCCTAGCAACCTCTAATCTGTTTTCTTTCTCTGTAATTTTGTCATTCTAAGAATGTTATATAAATGGAATCATGTGACATTTTGAGATTGGTTTTTCACTCAACATAATGCCCTTAAGATCCATCTAAGCTCTTGCCTGTGTCAATAGTTTGTTCTTTTTTATTGCTAAATAGTATTTCCTGGAATGGATGTACCACATAGGTAAGTTGTTTTACTACCACTTACCTATGGGGACACATTTTAATTGTTTTTGGATACTGAAAATAAAGCTGCTATGAACATTCATGTATCAGGTTGTGTGGGGGTGCAAAATTTTTATTTTGGGGGATAAATGTACAGGGTGTGATTGCTGTGTTGTATGGGAAATGTATGCTTTGTTTTTTTAACTAACTGCCAAACTATTTTCCAAAGTGGGTGTGCTATTTTATTTTCCCATCAGCAATGTATGAGAGATTCAGTTTCTCTGCATCCTCACCACCAGCATTTGGTATTGACACAATTTTTAAAATTTTTAGCGATTCTAATAGGTGTAGAGTGATATCTCATGGTAGGCTTAATTTGAATTTCCTTAATGGCTAGTGATGTTGAACATTTTTTCATGTACCTATTTGCCATCTGTATATGTTCTTTAGTAAAATGTCTCTTCATGTTTTTTTGCCCATTTTTTAATGGGTTGTTTGCTTTTTACTGTTGAGTTTTGAAAGTTAGTTATATATTCTAGATAGTAGTCTTTTGTCAGATATGTGGTTTACAAATATTTTCTCCTAGTCATTCTCTCAGAGTTTTTCACAGAGCAAAAATTTTTAAATTGATGAAGTCCAATTTATGGATTTTTTTTTATTTTATAAGTCAATCATGTTTTTGGTGTCAAGTTTAAGAACTCTTCATTAGGCCTTAGGTCCCAAAGATTTTCTTTTATGTTTTCTTCTAAAATTTTCATAGTTTCACATTTTACAATTAAATCTATGATCCATTTTGAGTTAATTTTTTTATAAGGTGTGAGGTTTACGTTGGGATTCTTTTTTTTTTTTTTAACCTATGGATAGCCAATTACTCTGGCGCCGTTTGTTGAAAGACTGTCCTCCTATTGAAACAACACAGTCTTGATTACTATAACTATATAAGTCTTAAAGTCAAGTAGAGTGATTCCTCCCACTTTATTCTTTTTTTTTTTTTTTTTTTTTTTTTTAAGATTTTATTGGGGAATTGGCGGTGGTGAACAGCGTTGGGGAATCGGGGAAGGGGAACAGACAAGTTGCTGTCTTTTTTTGTTCTTCAGTTTAGTTGAGGAGAATGTTGCCCCACTGTTGGTATCGTCATTGCGCTCTTCCCGGATGAGGCAGATCGGTCGCTGGCCTCTGGATGTCGCTCACCGCGGCTATTGGCAGCTCACGCTGGCTGCCAGCCGCTCACGCTGGCTGCGGGCCACTCACTGTAGCCCATGGCAGGCTACTGCAGCAGGGGCTGCAGCCCACACCATCACCGGGGCTCGCACAGCCCAGCTCCAGGTGGAGCTGTTGTTAGCTGTAGAGGGCAGTGTCACTGACCCTCATGTGGGATCCGAACCGGGGCCGCTGGTATCCCAAAACCAGCGCTCAACCAATGCGCCACTCGGCCGGCCCCCACTTTATTCTTTTTCAAAACTGTTTTAGTTATTTTAGTTTCTTTATCTTTTATATAAATTTTAGAATACTCTTGTATACATTTTTTTTTTTTAAGATTTTATTGGGGAGTTGGGAGAGGGGAACAGTGTTGGGGAATTGGGGAAGGGGAACAGCCAAGTTGTTGTTCTTCAGTCTTCGTTGTGGAGGGTGCCAGTCGCCATCTGGCTGCCTGTTGGCAGCTCGTGGCCTCTAAGCTCAAGGTGCTGTGTTCAATCTTAGTTGCGGGTGGGTGTAGCCACCATCCCATGTGGGAGTCGAATCAGCAACCTTGTTGTTAAGAGTGCATGCTCTATCCACTGAGCCATCCATGTGGCAGCTCAGCTCAAGGTGCCGAGTTCAGTTTTAGTTGCAGGTAGGCAAACAGGCAATATTGTTGTTACACCAACTGAGTCATCCTGCCACCTGTTGGCAGCTCAGCAACAGCTCAGCTTGGGCGCAGCATCACTGGCCCATGTGGGAATCGAACCAGCAGCCCTGTTGCACAGAGCTCGTGTTCTTAAGCTAACTCTTATCCAACTGAGCCACTCAGCCGGCCCTCTTGTATACATCTTTTAAAAATCTTGCTGGGTTTTTTATAAAAGTTGTGTGATATAAACTTGTATATCACTTTGGGGAGAATTGACATCTTTACTATGTTAGGTCTTTTAATTCATGAACACAGTATATCTCTCCATTTATTTAAGTCTTTAATTTTTTATCTATGTTTTATAGTTTTTAGCATACAAGTCCTGTACATGTTATGTTAAATTTACATCTATTATTTTAAGTGGTTGTAAGTGGTATTGTATTTTTAATCTTTACCCCCATATGTTCATTGCTAGATTATGGAAGTACAACAGATTTTTGTATGTTTACCTTACATCTTGAAACTCTGCCAAATTCACTTATTAGCTCTAGGAGTTTTTTGTAGATTCCTTGAGATTTTCTATGTAGACTATCATGTCATCTACAAATAGGGACAGTTTTATTTCTTCCTTCCCTGTATATATACCTTTTATTTCCTTTTCTCGCCTCATTGCACTGGCAAGAATTTGCAGTACTGTGTTAAACAGACCATACTTATTTTTACTTTTCTGTTCTAAGCACTTTACAAATATTAACCCATTTAGCCCTCATAACAATTCTGAGTTAGGTGCTATTGTGTTATCATTCCTATTTTATACCTGGGGAAACTGAAGCTCAAAGAGTTTGAGTAATCTGCCATATAAATACCTACAGTTGGGCTGGCCAAGTGGTGTGGTGGTTGAGAGCTGGCTTGGGATGCCAGCAGCCCAGGTTCAGATCCCACATGAGGGCCAGTGATACTGCCCTCTTAAAAAATGAAAAAAATAGGGCCGGCCTAGTGGCGTGGTGGTTAAGAGCTGTCTTGGGAAGCCAGCGGCCCTGGTTTGGGTCCCACATATGAGGGCCAGTGACACTGCCCTCAAAAAGAAAATAAAAATAAAAAAGAAATGAAAAAGAAAAAAAGAAAAAAGAAATAAAAAATAAATAAAAGTAATATAACCCAAAAAAAGAATACCTGTAGTTGTGTTAAAAATTACCCGAAATTTAGTGGTTTTAAAAAACAATAAACATTTGTTATCTTTCACAGTTTCTGTGAATCAAGAATTCAAGAATGGCTGGGCTGGGAGATTCTGGCTTGGAGTCTTTCAGATATTATCTGGGGCTGCAGTCATCTAAACACTTGATTGGAACTGGGGGATCTGTTTCCAAGTTGGTTCATTTATGTGGTGAGCAAGTGCATGCTGGCTGTTAGGGTGTCTCAGTTCCTCTACTGTGGACCTCTCTATAGGGCTGCTTGAGTGTCCTTATGAAGTGGTTGGCTTTCCCAAGAGCAAGCAATCCGAAAGAGCAAGGAAGCTGCAATGCCCTTTATGACCTACTCTCAGTTGTCATACATTAATCATATAAACCAAACCTGAGTCAGTGAAGTACAGGGCAACGCAAAGGTATGACTATCAGGAGTCAAGGATAATTGAAAGCCATCTTCAAGACTGGCTATTACAGCTGGTAAATAGCAGGTAGTCTTGCTCCAGAGTTAGGAATTATAATTACCATGTTATATTGCCTAACTATGGTAAGATTTGGGCTGAGTAGAGGGTATGACTTATAAAGTGGGAGAAGAGCAATTGAGAAAGTACAGGTGGCATTCTATTTTAGGGAAAAAGACCAGTATTAGGAAAAGAATATTTGGAAATTCAGTATCTAGAAACTGATTCTCTCAAAATTGTCCACACTGTGAATCTTTTCGAATGTTGCCTTATGCCCAGACTGCCGGCCCTGGATGACTGTTCTGTACCGTCTCCAACCTCCTACACCTTCTCCTCTTCTCATTCTCTACTGATGACATTGCTTCTTTATCCACAGAGAAAATTAAGGCACCCACCACCACACCTACCCATTGACAGTATCTGTACCCATATGCTTTCCCTAACCTCCTGCCTTAGGTGGACTGTCTCTGCTCCCAAGGCCAACTTCTTGACTTGGGTACTAGATCTCTTCTCAACTACTCAAGGACATTGACCCTGCTGGCCATTCACCCCTTATCTTAAGCTTTGCCTATTTCCATCATTCCCATCAGCAAGTATATAAAGCTATGTTCATCTTCTTCCACTTTTAATTGTTCTCATAGTTCATGGTATTGTTGGAGAAACATAATTTACAGGTACAGCAGGACCTATAAGTAAACATATGAAAGTGAAAATTAAAGTATAATGATAATGTGCTAAATTGCATGGGGATTCTTTAATAATGCTATAGAAGTTTAGAAAATATAGAGCTAAGTGTAGTTTTAGGTGGTATAAGAACGAGAGAACTGAGGACAGCTTTCTGAAATGCTATATTTAATGTCATAGTTCTCAGTTGTAAGCAACGGAAATAGATTCTGATTTTAAGTAAAGCTATAAATAGTTCGCAAAATCACTGGGAAAGCTGGAGAACCAGGCTCAGAGCCTAGACAGGCATAACCACAGCCAAAACCATTCCGTAAACAGTGTCTGGTGAGTACACCACTGTCCACTAGATGGCATGCCTCACACCACTGACACTGAGGCCAGGGACCTTAGCACCGCACTGCTGCCACAGCTGCCATGGAAACGGGGAGTTCTGCCGCCAGAAACTCTTTTTCATTGACTCGACTTCTTTTCACCAATAACTCCCGAGTCAAAGTCTAAGATAGTTGCATCTGATTGGCCCAGCCTACGTCAGTGTCAGCACCTAGGTGCAAAAGGGGGCTGGAAGTCAGTGTCAGCACCTAGGTGCAAAAGGGGGCTGGGAAAGCAAGTATCTCACATTTCAGCCTCTATAGGGGGTGGGATCTGCTTCATAAAAGATTCATAAGCTGGGGAATTCTCAGATACTAAGCAGTCTCCATTTCCACCCTCCCCTCACGCCCACCCCAAAGAAATGTCTACCTATAGTTGTTCAAAGCTAGAGGGCAAGTAAAGGAAGAATGGTCAGTCAAGAAATAGAGAATTGGTCCAGGGCAGAGGGAATGAGCTTTTGAAGAAGCCTGAGATGGGCCAGTGGAGAGTTCTAGAGAGAGTAGGAGTGGTCTTCATATTTGGATAGAGAGGGGTGTCCTGTGACCTCACTAAGGGCAATTTCAGTTGAGTATGGAGATTAGCCAATTATAGGGAATTATGGAGAAAATGAGTATAAAGACAGGGAGGAATCTGGTATTGAGAATGTTGAAATTGTTTGCCTCTGTTAATCATTACAAAAACACAATCCAATGTGTTTTGATTACTAATGAAGATGATTATCTGTTTTGTACCTT
Organism: Aselliscus stoliczkanus; assembly: GCA_033961575.1. Lineage (NCBI taxonomy): Eukaryota > Metazoa > Chordata > Mammalia > Chiroptera > Hipposideridae > Aselliscus > Aselliscus stoliczkanus. The sequence continues at coordinate 61,864,922 of CM066733.1, read as the reverse complement.
AGTCTCCTCTTCTTATAAGGACACCAGTCATATTAGATTAGGGATCACCCTAACAATACTATGTTAACTTAATTGCCTACTTCAAGGTCCTATTTCCAAATACAGGGAGCAGGGATACAATTCAGCCCATAACGTATACTCCATCTGGAATTGACTTTTGAGTGTGGCATTAGCCTGAGTATCAAGGTTCTTTGTTTTTATTCCTATATGGACACCCAATTATTGTGGATTCAGCACCAATTATTGAAGTTTATCTTTTTCCCACTGTATAGCAATGGCAATTTTGTTGTAAATCAAGTGACCATATGTATGATGTGTGATCAAAATCTATGGTGAGTGCTGCTGCCGAGTGCCAACCAGCGGAAAGGCAGGGATCTTCAATATGGGAAGTGGCGCATGGAATCTTAGCAACAGTGTGTGACAAGTTTCAGCTTGTTCAGTGCAGTCAGTCAGGTGTGAGGTACAGTTAAGAGAGGTGTGGTTTTTTGTTTGTTTGTTTTAACATTTTATTGGGGAATTGGGGGAGACAAGTTGCTGTCCTTTTTTTGTTGTTGTTCTTCAGTCTAGTTGTGGAGGATTTAGCTTCACTGGCCCTTGTTGGTATTATCATTGCACTCTTCACAGGTGAGGCAGTCGCTCACCAGCCACTGGACAGCCGCTCACGGTGGCTCACGCTGGCTGCTCAAGGTAGCTCATGGCAACCCACTGCAGCAGGGGCTGCAGCCTACACCATTGCCGGGGACTCGCAGGAGCTCAGCTCCAGTTTGAGCTGTTATTCACCATCTTAGCTGTAGAGGGTGCAGCATCACCGGCCCTCATGTGGGATCCAAACCAGGGTCCTGCTACTCAGAGCTGGCATCCCAAGCCAACTCTTAACCAACATGCCACTTGGCCGGCCCGAGAGGTGTGTTTTAAAGTGTGCAGTAAATTATCCTCCATCATGACAACACTCCATGTCACACATCACTTCTGGTATGGCAATTTCTGTCAAATAAAAACATTACCGTTTGTCTTCATCCACCTCATTCACCAGTTCTGGCACTGTGTGACTTCTGGCTCTTCTCTAAAGTCAAAGTGACCATGAAAGGTAAACATTTTGAATTGCTTCAGGATATTGAGGCAGCAACAACAGTGCAACTGAAGACACTCACAAAACAGGACTTCCAGAACTGCTTCAGAAAGTGGCAAGAATGATGGGATAAGTGTGTTATAAGCAAAGGGGAGTATTTTGAGGGGGGTTAATGGCAATGTGTCTCTTACTGTAATAAATTTTTTTTATTTAAATGTTCACTGTATTGTTTGATCACATTTTGTACTCTGTGTTCTGTTGCATTGGTCTATTGATCTCTCTTCATATTTTAACATCATGCTTTAAGTACTCTAGCTTTATAAGTTGCCTCAGATTTAAGAGTATAAGTGTCCCAACTTCATTATTCGTTAAGATTGTCTAAGACATTCTTTGGCCTTTATTTCCATATAAATATTAGAATCAGCTTGACAATTCCCACAAAAAATTTTACAGAAATGGTGATTGGTATTGCATTGAATTTATAGATCAATTTGGGGTGAATTAACATCTTTATAATATTGAGTCTTCCAAATCTTAAATTTTATTTAGATCTTTTAAATTGTCTTTCAACGATGTCTTGTAGTTTTCAACATAGTGGTGTTGCCCATCTTTTGTTGGTTTTATTCACCACTACCCAAATCCAGAGAATTTTCATCCCTCCAAAGAGAAACCTTATACCTATTAGTAGTCATTCTCCATTTCTCCTTCTTCCCAGCCTCTGGCAATCACTTTCTGTTTCTGTTGATTAGCCTACTGTGGACATTTAATATAAATGGAATCATACAATATGTATCCTTTTGTGCCTGGTTTACCTCACTTAACATAATGTTTCCAAGGTTCATCCATGTTGTGGCATATATCAGAACTTCATTCCTTTTTATTGCCGAATAGTGTTCCATTGTATGGGTATACCATTTTGTTTATCCATTCATGAGTTGATAGGAAGTTGGAATCTTCCCACTTTTTGGCTATTATGAATCATACTCCCATGAACATCATGTACAGGTTTTTGTGTGGGCATATGTTTTCTGTTCTCCATGGTAAATGGCTAGGAGTGGAATTGCTGGGTCATATGGTAGCTGTATTTAACATTTAATTGCAACTGCCAAATAGTTTTCCAAAGTGGCTGTACCATTTACAACCCCACCATCAATATATGCGGGTTCCAATTTTGCTATATATCTTGGTAACACGTTACTGTCTTTTTTATTATAGTCATCCTGATAAGGTAGAGTAGTTCATGATTTTGATTTGTATTTCCTTGATGACTAATGATGTTAAACACCTTTTCATGTGCTTATTGGTCATTTGTTGCTCTTCTTGGAGAAATGTCTCTTCAAATCCTTAGGGTAGGTTTATTTCTAACTAACTCTTAATCTGTGGGTATAGGCCTTTGGGTTCCCAGTCTTCTAGACGAACTTTGGGAAGACTCTGGTTTGATCCAGGAGTCTCAAAATCCAGTGTTCAAGTTACCTTGGCTTGACAATACCCTAGTAATGAAAGCTTCTTCAATAGGTTTTCTGTCTTTATTCAGTTTCTGGTCTGGACATTTCTCACTTTCTTCTCAACTCATGGAAGCATTCAAGGGAATTTTTTCTTCTATTTTCTCCAGCATTTTAGTTGTTTTCATTTTAGTAGACTCTTACTCTACCATGTTGTCAGAAACAAAAGTTGAGTTTCTTACAATTTTTTTACTCTCCTCTATTTATTTTTTATTAGTTTTTAATAACTAAATTTACTGAGGTATAACTCACATGCAAAATTTCACCACTAAATGTGTAAACTATACAATTAAATATATAGTTCAGTGAGTTTTGACAAATGTATACACTCATGTAACAACCACCACAGTCAATATATAAAACATATCCATCATCCCAAAAAGTTCCCTCAAGACCCTTTCTAGTCCATTCCTCTTTCCACCTCCAGTTCCAGGCAAATATTGACCTGCTGTCATTATATATGACTTCTTTTCCTGGGACTTCACATAGATGGAATTATATGGTATGGATTCCTGGGCCTGATTTCCTCTACTCAACATAATGTTTTGGAGGTTCATCCATATTGTTGTATGTCCCAGTGGTTCATTCCTTTTTGTTGCTGATTGGTAATCTAATGTTTACATATATCGCATTCAAGAAATTTTTGAGATAATATTTCTTCATATTTCAGGGCAGAGAAAAAGGAGTCAATAAACAAGGGAAGAAGAGTATTAATAATGTGGATAGTTAATATGGGAAGATTCCTGCTGTATGTTCCTTATTAAATCAAATCCTTCCATCTCTTTCTTCAGCCAGTTAAATAATGATCTAAAAGCTTGAATTTGGCTTTTAATGATAACTAACAAAATTCCAGAGCCTGGCCTTTAAAAGCAAATCTCAAAAATTAACAAGAAGACATTTATGAGAGATGTCTCCAGTTCCTTGCAGCAACAGAGGGAGAAATATCATTCTGCTTTATAAAAATATTTCAAGGACTATGATTTGATAAGGTGTTAGATTGAGAACATTTACAAAAATGTCAATCTTGCTTTCCATTTCCACTTGTGCAAGATGGAGACTTGATGACTGTTTATAAGTATTATCTATTTGCTACGTTCTCTCTTAATATAAAATATGTGCTTAGAAGTTCAATTTGAATAAAAGGGTCATATAAGACTTTTGTCCTGGAAAAATTACTTTCAAAATAAATCTATAATTCTTTTTAGATTTCTACTTGATCATGTATTTGATTTATCGTCCTAAAAATACTGTGCTAGTTGATATTTCTATGTTCCTATACACTACTAATACTGCAAGTATGAACACTGTCTTCTCAAATCAGAAGAGGATTGGCATAATGCAAAACATTAAAACCCCTGGGCCATGGGCTGGCCGAGTGGCGCGGTAGTTAAGTGCTGGCTTGGGAAGCCAGAGGCCCCGGTTCAAGTCCCACATATGAGGGCCAGTGACACTGCCCTCAAAAACAAACAAACAAACAAACAAACAAACAAACAAACAAACAAACACCCTGGGCCAGCTGAGTGGTGCATTGGTTAAGAGCTGGCTTAGGATGCCAGCTCTGAGCAGCAGGACCCTAGTTTGGATCCCACATGAGGGCCAGTGATGCTGCGCCCTCTACAGCTAAGATGGTGAACAGCAGCTTGACCTGGAGCTGGGCTGCGTGAGTCGTCAACGAAGGCGTAGGCTACAGTGCCTGCTGCAGTGAGCTGCCATAAGCTACAGTGAGTGGCTGGTAGCCAGAGTGAGTGGCCGGAAGCCAGTGTGAGCTGACAAGAGCCGCCATGAGCGGCCGTCCAGAGGCCGGCAACCGATCTGCCTCACCCAGGAAGAGCGCAATGACGATACCAACATGGGCCAGCCAGTGAAGCAACGTCCTCCACCACTAGACTGAAGAACAAAAGGACAGCAACTTGTCTGCTCCCCTTCCCTGATTCCCAATGCTGTTCCCCTCCCTCAATTCCCCAATAAAATCTTTAAAAAAAAAAAAAGACATTAAAACCCCTAACTCTGCTAGGTTTTTTTATTTTCACAAAGAGATTGAGGCTGGCCTCATTTGAATTAATATGATGAGTGGGAATAATTGTGAAAGAAGCTCCCTCCCAGAGTCAGGCAAGCATAAACTCATTTACACTTATAATACTAGTGTGGTTTCAAAATTACAATCACACGTGCCAAGAAATGTATGATTCATTTTCTATAACTGATCAAATCTTCACAGCCTCAATATCACTAGTTTGTTGGTAAATTAAAACTTGCCAATTGGGCCGGCCAAGTGGCGCATTGGTTAAGAGCTGGCTTGGGACGCCAGCGGCCCTGGTTGGATCCCACATATGAAGGCCAGTGACACTGCGCCCTCTACAGCTAAGATGGTGAACAACAGCTCCACCTGGAGCTGGGCTGCTGGGAGTCCCCTGGAAGGCATAGCTGCAGCCCCTGCTGCAGTGGGCTGCCATAGGCTACAGTGAGTGGCCGGCAGCCAGCGTGAGCTGCCAATAGCCGTGGTGAGCGACCATCCAGCGGCCGGCGACCAATCTGCCTCATCCAGGAAGAGCGCAATGATGATACCAACATAGGCCAGTGAAGCAACATCCTCCACAACTAGACTGAAGAACAAAAAAGTACAGCAACTTGTCTGTTCCCCTTCCTCAGTTCCCCAATGCTGTTCCCCTCCCCCAATTCCCCAATAAAATCTTTTAAAAAAAATTCTTGCCAATTAATAGAATCTCCATCTCTTTCAATTTAACCAGACTCTTCTTGGCAAAACAAATCTTGTAAGTAAATTCTCAGGCTTTTAGAGAATCTCCTCCTCCGCAGGCTCCTTTCTAATATGTTTTCAGGGAGTTATGTGACCCCCTGGTGAACAGGGAGAGTTTTAACCTGCTCTCACAGGGTCTCTGGCACCCCTGGTTTCTGAAACAGTTTTCTGTCTTTCTGATCACTGGGAACCCTGTTTGCCAATGCCCTTGATGTCTGCAGGCAATGAAATGTTGCTCTAATCTCTTGGCTCAATAATGGCTAAGTCTCCACTGATAACTCGGTCTCCTATTGGCTCTTGCTGGCCCTGTGGAGGTCCCTAAGTCTCATCCATACACTGTCTGAGTTGCTGGCTCAAGTTGAAACACTTCCTCTGTAACAGTATGCAGTCTCAGGAAACGCAGGAGGCTGTCCTATGCCCTTTTTGCCTAGTTGTAGCACATTATCACATCTACCTTTCTATGCATGGCAAAGGAGGGAGGGGAATTGACATGCGAGTCACCCACTCTTGAATCCCTCAAAGTCCAAGTTCTGTGCTTTATCTCTCTGACTTCCCCTTTCTTCCCTGACTCAAGGAATTTTTGATTTCTCTAGGACTATAGAGAAAAAGTCATGTGTCAGAAAATTTTCTGTCAAGATTATTGTTTTTAAAATGTCTGAATTGAGGTTTTCAGGCTCTTGGGTTTTTACACTGAAAACTTTTCTCTTAAATGACTTTCTCTGCCATGAGTTTAAAATAGCAATTTTCAAATGCAGGAGCTGATAAGACATCAAAAGGTGTCATTAAGAAAGTAAGAAGGGGGACTGGCCGAGTGGCTCAGTTGGCTTAGAGCTTGAGCTCTGAGCAACAGGGCTGCCGGTTCGATTCCCACATGGACCAGTGATGCTGCTCCTGAGCTGTCGCTGAGCTGCCAACAGGTGGCAGGATGGCTCAGCTGGTGGAACAACAAGATTGCCCTTTCGATGGTGGGCTATGCCCATCTGCAACTAAGACTGATCTTAGCACCTTGAACTGAGCTGCCGCCCAGATGGCTCAGTGGATAGGGCGTGCACTCTTAACAACAAAGCTACTAGTTCGACTCCCACATGGGATGGTGGCTACATCCACCTACAACTAAGATTGAACACAGAACCTTGAGTTTAGAGGCTATGAGCTGCCGACAGGAAGCCAGATGACGACTGGCGCTCTCCACAATGAAGATTGGAGAACAACATCTTGGCTGGTCCCCTTCCCCAATTCCCCAATAAAATCTTCAACAACAACAACAACAACAAAAAGTAAGATGAAAAACCACTATATGGAAAAAGAAATTGCAATGCACGTAACTGACAAAGGACTCATAGCAGACTATATAAAGAACACTTAAAAATCAATAAGAAAATGAGAGACAACCCAATAGAAAAATAAGCAGGAGAGTCAAACAAGTAATCCATAGTTGAATGGTCAATAAACCAATATTAAAAGATGCTCAATCTCATTTGTTATTAGAGGATATGGAAATTAAAACAACAGTGATATAGTACTTGAATCAATTGAGTCTACAGTATTCACACAGGTGACTGAGTGAGGACAGGGAGAGGCTAATGCTACTGAAAGAAGTTTTTTATTACTTAGCATTTCCAGGAGAAGAGGGCACCCATGCCATGTAGAGCCACATAGGGAAGCACCAGTCTTGGTCAGAAGGCAGAAGCAGGAGTGGGGAGAGCATTGGCCACAGCCTTTATTGAGGTTTTTGCAAGAAAGGCAAGATAAACATTTTAGGATTGGCTGGTTTGAATAATGTCAGCAGGCTCTGGGGTACAGGAGTGGGCTCTAGTTGTCTGGCACCTAGCCCTAGGTGATTCAGGGCAGGGAAAATATTGGCTTGGTGTGTGAGTTAGATAGAGGAGGGGGATAGAGTGTTTGTAATATGTTCTTTGCACGCTTGCAAAAGCTAGATTGCAGGGGAGATGTGAACTTTGGCTGTTAGTTTGACCCCCTGATCAATGAATGCCAAATAGACAAACATAGAATCTAAGAAAACACAGTCAAAACAGCACTAAATCTACTAGCAAGGCCAACATTAAAAAGAAAAACTGACAATACCAAAATCTGGCAAGGATGTGGGGTGACTGTAATTCTCCTGTATCGCTGGTGTATGAAGTTCAAGAACAGGAAAAACTGGGCTGGCCTAGTGGCGCGGTAGTTAAGAGCTGGCTTGGAACACCAGCGGCCCTGGTTCAGGTCCCACATATGAGGGCCAGTGACACTGCCCTCAAAAAAAAAAAAAAGGAAAAACTAATCAAGGATATTGGAAGTCACAATAGTGGTTTCATCTTTTGTGGGGGAGTGTTACTAAAAAAGGAGGGGCACAAAGAGGACATTGACCTGGTAAAGCGTTTTTTTTTTCGGCTTCATTAACAGGAAACAACAGACAGGATACACAAAAATATGTATTTACCTATTGTCTCATGGTTACATGAACCCTTGACTCTGTGCCACAGTTTAATAGATAGGCATCTTAACCATCACAAGACATCTTGCTGGTTGTGACATAATAAGAAATATACAGAGGGTGCCCAAAAAATGTATACACATTTTAAGAAAGGAAAACTGTATTAAAATTGTTAATACTCGATATATACCAACAACAAAAGATAAATACAAGTCACATTTGACTTCTGGAATTACAAGAGATGTTCAAAGTAGTTACCATCAGTGTCCAGGAACTTTTGATTATAGCAACTACTGCTTGAGCAATGTTGACCAAAGTGTCTACATGTATACATTGTTTGGGAGCCCCTGGTATATTTGGTCTCTGTCATCAGTTCCTGGCACAGAGCTCCTAAATCCCTTGGGATTTCCTGGCTGCAGTGTCTTTTGTTCTAATGAAGCTACTCTTGGTGGTCTCCTGAATAGCTCAGGATTGGGGCTGTCACCAGAAAGATCAATCCATAATTAAAAGCTTGGAACTTCAGGCCACCCCCTGTTCTCTAGAAGAGAATGGGGCTGAGATTGAGTTCATAATCAATGATAGCTATGTGATGAAGCCTCCTTCAAAATCCCTGACCTATGGGGTTTGGAGAGCTTCTGGGTTGGTGAGCACATCCACGTGACAGAAGCACTGCACACAGGGCTCAGGGTCCTTCCTGACCTGATGAAGATGTGTTTTTTCATCTGCCTGTTCGTTTGTATTGTTTGTAATAAACCAGCAAGAGTAAGTAAAGTGTTTCCCTGGGTTCCATGAGCCGTTATAACAAATGAGTAAACTTGAGAAGGGGGTTGTGGGAACCCCCGATATGTAGCTAAATTTGACAGAACTGGTCCACTGAATTGATGACATCAGACTGACAAGACCTGTAGAGTATGAAACAGCAGACACCTTACATGCTTTAGGAAACACATGTATACCAAACAAAGGGCGAGGAGGCTACAGTATACAAAGGCCTTTCACTTCATTGGCGTTTCTTGGTGTTTTGTGGTCTTACATACAAGTGTACCCTCCAAAATGAAGGACAAGTTGCCTGTGCTAGCTAAACTAAATGAAAAAACAAAGAAACATCATTCAGGTAAGTTTAGAGACCATATTTATTGTATTTGGATGTGCTGCTCCGACCTCCTTACCTGGTCACCTGAATTGAAGCCACATTTGAGTGAGACTCCAAGGAAGAAAAGGTTCACCAGCTGGTCCAGTCTGCAATGCCACTTGGTTTTATTATCCTTTTGATGTTCACAGTGTTTGTGGCAGATTGAGGTACTGCATGGAACCTATAGCAAGTTCTGACAGGAGAATCACGGCAGAGGCCCTTTGACCATGACCTTTGGCAAGTAAATATTCTCCCTGTGAGAATCAGCTCCCATTCTTGCTGCTGGGCCTTGGACACAGAATGACTACGGAACTCAAGCTCTTCATCTTAAGCTGATTGCTATGTGATCTTCAGTATGAAGCTGTGTATGGACCTATCATAAAGTAGAAATGATATCTACAAGATGAGGCTCGAGTAAATCCTGAAGACAAAAGTGGCTCATGGCATCCAAACCCCTCTTTCTGCTGTATTACTACTCTTTGCACTGTAATCCGAGGAGATATGCCCTGTTACCAATTGACTGCGGTGGGAAAATCTCAAAATTATTTTGTAGTTGTCTTTACCTGATATGCTGACATTCTAAAGAAATGGACTGCTGCAAAATCATGACCCCAATACAAGGGTGGCCCTGGAGGACATTAGGAATAAGCAGGAAAGAAATACGTCTATCTATCTAGTTTTCCCAGTTGGCAAGAGGGTTTGAGGTTAAGAATCTATGCTGATTCTTGGATAGAGGTTAATGGTTTAGCTAGATAGGGAATTAGGGGTAATATTGAAAGGAGTTTGAAGAAAAGTAATGTGGATGAATCTCTCAGAATGGGTTCCAAATGTGAGAATATCTGTCAGGCTTCAGCTGCACACCACAGATACCACTCTATCTATTCCAAGGAGAAAAGGATTTATTACCAAAGATTAGGAGACTCTGACAATATTTGGAAGTGCTAAAGGAATAAGCTTTTTTTGGAGCTTGCAGGAGCAACCTCCTGCCCCCAGAACCTCACTAATTCTGCTCTGCTTGGGTAAGCTATGACTGCCACTGCAGGAAATCATCAAATCAGCTAACTGGTAACCACAAAATCATACTTCCTCTGCCATGATCCACAGCAGACAAGTAGATATGTCACACTCTGCCTCCTCCCTATTTAACTCAGTTAATTCAGTTTTAAATTCAAGTCTCATGTAAGTGCATCTGATTGACAGAATCTCAATCACATCTTGAACCCTAACTGCAACAGGATCTAAGACTTACAGTTTTTAGCTTTCAAGACTGTGAATATAGGAAGCACACTAGAAGGAGGTGAGAATATAAGTTGAGCAAACCAATCTACTAGAGTGAGAATATTTGTGTCTTAGGAGTAGAAGAAGCTCTCAACAATCGGGCAGACAACAGGACCTGTTTTGAATGGTATCAGGCTTCTACCCTAGTTACCTCGGATGTTACTCATGAGCTCATGAACAAAGTGGCCATGGGGCCATTGGTGGGGGTTATGCAAGAGCTCAACAATAAGGACTTTCTCACACTAAGACTGACCTGCCTACTGCCAACTTGGACCCCTTCCATCATGGAGGGGGCAGCACTATGTTCTCATTATAGAAGAAACTTATTTCAGATTTCTATATAGTTTTCCTGCCCACCATACTTTTGCCAGCACCACTATCCAGGAACTTACTGAATGCCTTCTGTATTAAGATGACATGTCCCACAACACTGTTTGTTTGGTTTTTTTGTTTTGTTTTTTTTTGAGGGCAGTGTCACTGGCCCTCATATGTGGGACCCGAACCGGGGCTGCCGGCTTCCCAAGCCAACTCTTAACCACTGCGCCACTCAGCCAGTCCCAACACTGTTTTTTTGTTGTTGTTTGTTTGTTTGTTCAATTTGAAGCTCTAGTTGGCTTTATTACATGACACACAATACTGCTTTTGACCAAGGAAATTCATAAGGAAAGAAGTAAGGCAGTTGGGATACACAATTCCTTCCTCATGGGATTCCTTAGTCTTATTGTGTATTCCAGCTGGCATTATAGAGCAGACCTATTGAAGTCTTAGTTATTTTGCAAACTGGAAGACAAGATCTTATAATATTAGAGTGCTATCCTACAGAATGTGCCATGTGCTCTGAACCAGACCAACTATAATTGAGCTATTTCTCTCAAACCCAGAATTTACAAGTCTAGGGATGAGGGTATAACCAAGGTGATGCCTCTTAAAATGACACTTGCCCCCGTAACAAATCACCACAAACTTAGTGTCCAAAAATAACAACTTTATTATCTTACAGCTCTGGAGGTCAGAAGTCTGAAATGGTTTCCACTGGGCTAAAATCAAATGTCGTTATGACCATGTTACTTTTGGAGGCTCAAGGGCAAATATATGTCTTGGCTTTTCCAACTTCTAGAGGCTGCCCACATTCCTTGGCTTATGTCTCCCTTCTTTTTCCAAAGCCAGCAATGGCTTGTGAAATCTTTCTCATGTTTCATCACTGACACTGACTCTCCTGCTTCCCTCTTTCATTTACACGATAACCACTTGTGATTACATTGGGCCCACCTGAATAATACAAGATAATCCCCCAACTCAACATCAGCTGATCTACAAACCTTAATGCCATCTGCAACCTTAATTCTCTCTTCCCATGTAACCTAACATAGTCACAGGTTTTAGGGTACCTAAATTGTTCTGCTTACCACACCATCCATCAACTCTGAGCTCTGCCAGCAGGAAAAATTCTATCTGTACACACAACAGTTAAGAGTCAGATTGCCAGTTGGCCATTTTGTGCTCCTCATTGTAGTGGATCAACAGGAAAAAATAGAAATTACAGAGTTGACTAGAATCATTAATCATAATTTTCAAAAATAAGATTGTGACTGTACAGTTGGGTCAAGAGGCATATGGATGGGACATAGGGAGGTCCTACAGCCTCATATGGCTGTGTCCAGTACTAAAGTTAATGAAAGACTCCTTCAACCTCTTCTATAGGCAGGACCACCAAAGGCTTGGATCCCTCAAAAGTGAGATTTGGGGGCCGGCCGAGTGGTGCGGTGGTTAAGCGCTGGTTTGGGAAGCCAGCAGCCCCGGTTCGGGTCCCACATATAAGGGCTAGTGACACTGCCCTCAAAAAAAAAAAAGAAAGAAAGAAAAGTGAGATTTGGGATACATATTGGGTGAAAAGAGCTAGCCAGCTAAAGCTCTCCCTAAAAGCAAAGAGAATATGGAACAAGTAGAGAGAGCAGTAGTCATGCATACCCACAGCCTTACAATCAACTGTGGAAATGAGAACTGTATTCTCTACCCATATTCCCTTCCATTTTTTCTTGAATATATTCATACATCTAGATGAATTTCCTTTTTTTTCCTCTCCTTTCCACTTAAAAAAAAAAGGTGTGCTGATGATCGATAACTTTACAAGTTAATCTGCAGAAATATCAAGACAAGACTGAGCAGGACTAGCAGTGGACATCACAGAGACGCTGGATACAGGGATTGAATCTGAGGTTGCCTTTTTTGAGGAGGCAGTGAGTGACTATCATTTGTATAAGGAATGTCTAAAGTGTGTTGGATAGAATTATTTTTTCAAAGGGTAAAAAAGAATATACAAGTAAAAATAAAAGAGTAAAAAATAATATGGAGGGCCAGCCGAGTGGAGCGTTAATGAAGAGATGGCTTGGGTCACCAGCGGCCCCGGTTCGGAACCCACATATGAGGACCAGTGACACCACCCTCAAAAAAAAGAAAAAAAAGGGCCAGCCGAGTGGCGCAGTGATTAAGTGCTGGCTTGGGAAGCAGGCAGCCCCGGTTCAGGTCCCACATATGAGGGCCAGTGACACTGCCCTCAAAAAAAAAAATTACAGCGAATGTTTAAATTTAAAAATTATTGGGGCCGACCGAGTGGCGTATTGGTTAAGAGCTGGTTTTGGGATGCCAGCGGCCCCGGTTCGGATCCCACATATGAGGGCCAGTGACACTGCCCTCTACAGCTAACAACAGCTCCACCTGGAGCTGGGCTGTGTGAGCCTACCCGTCGAGGGTGTAGGCTGCAGCCCCTGCTGCAGTGGGCTGCCATAGGCTACAGTGAGTGCTGGCAGCCAGCATGAGCTGCCAATAGCCACGGTGAGCGACCATCCAGAGGCCGGTGACCGATCTGCCTCATCCGGGAAGAGCGCAATGACGACACCAATATGGGCCAGTGAAGCAACGTCCTCCGCAACTAGACTGAAGAACAAAAAGACAGCAACTTGTCTGTTCCCCTTCCCCGATTCCCCAACTCTGTTCCCCTCCCCCAATGCCTCAATAAAATTTTTTTTTTTTAAATTATAACAGGGGCCGGCCGAGTGGCTCCGTTGGTTAAGAGCTCACTCAAGAGTGCGAGCTGAGCTCTGAGCAACGGCAGTTCGATGCCAGCCTGGGCTGAGTTGCAATTGAGCTGCCAACAGGTGGCAGGATGGCTCAGCTTAAAAAAAAAATTACAGTAAGAGACACATTGCCATTAAGCCGCCTCAAAAGATTTCCCCTCGGGGCCTGCCGAGTGGCACGCTAGTTAAGAACTGGATTGGGATGTCGGCTCTGAGCAGCTGGGCCCTGGTTCAGATCCCACATATAAGGTCCAGTGACACTGCCCTCTAAAGCTAAGATGGTGAACAACAGCTCCACCTGGAGCTGGACTCCTTAAGTCCCCGGGACGGCATAGCTGCAGCCCCTGCTGCAGTGGGCTGCCATAGGCTACAGTGAGTGTCCGGCAGCCAGCGTGAATGGCCGGCAGCCAGCATGAGCGGCTGGCTGCCAAGAGCCACCATGAGCAGCTGTACAGAGGCCAGCAACTGATCTGCCTCATCCAGGAAGAGCGCAATGATCATACCAACATGGGCCAGTGAAGCAACGTCCTCCACAACTAGACTGAAGTACAAAAAAGGACAGCAACTTGTCTGTTCCCCTCCCCCAACTCTCCAATTAAAAAAAAATCTTAAAAAAAAAAATTTTTCCCCTCACTTCGAACACACTTATCCCATCATTCTTGCCACTTTCTGAAGCAATTCTTTCATGAGTGTCTTTGGTTTCACTGTCATGGCTGTCTCGATGTCCTGAATCGATTAAAAACATTTACCTTTCATGGTCATTTTGATTTGGGGGAAGAGTCAGAAGTAAAACGGTGCCAGCCCCAGTGAATAAGATGGGTGAGGACACACCATAATGTTTTACTAATACCTTTTTTTTTTTTTAGCTGAGCCATCCTGCCACCTGTTGGCAGCTCAGTGGCAACTCAGCTCGGGCTGGGCATCGAACCGCTGTTGCTCAGAGCTCAGCTCGCACTCTTGAGCGAGCTCTTAACCAAGTGAGCCACTCGGCCGGTCCCGTAATGTTTTTATTTGACAGAAATTGCCATACCAGAAGTGATGTGTGACATGGAGCATTGTCATGATGGAGAATGAAACTGCCCATTTCATGATAATGCATTGTTTGTGATCCATGATTTACGGCACACTTTAAAACACATCTTCTCTCCACCATAGCTCACACCTGACTGCCTGCACTGAACAAGTTGAAACTTGTCACACACTCTTACTAAGGTTCGATGAGCTGCTTCCTGTGTTGAAGATCCCTGCTTTTCTGTTGGATGGTACTCAGCAGCAGCATTCACCATAATTTTTTTTTATCACACCTCCTATGTGAATAACAGGTCACAGGAGGGATTTTCTGAGCCTTGTTCTTTAGATTTCCCATCAATACTGAGAACTGCACAATTTACGTTCATTTTATTTTCTGCCTAAGTTAGCCAGAGTAGATTTTTCCCGTTTACAACTAAAAACCCTAAGTGACACAGCCTCCCAGCCTGCCTTACCCCTTCCTCTCTCGTCACACCCATCAATTTCTTCCTAAAACACAGAAAGAGTAGATGGCTTTTTTGTTGTTGCCATCCTATGCAAAAACCTTCAAAGGCTTCCCCACCACTACAGGGTAAAGTCTAGACTCTTTACTCTGAAATCCGAGGTTCTCATCAGGCTGATGCCAAGGTGCCTTTCCAAAAGTGTCTTTGCCTGCTCCCCTTTAAAAGAATTCAAGCCAAATTATCTCCTGGCTGCCTTGGGAATCACCAAGAACGTAGCAATGTAACCTTTTCTCAGGACAGAGGGTTGTAGCCTTCATTGGTCACCCCAGTCCTCAAAGAGGTCTCCACATGCAGAACTCCTACCTATAATAATTGGACATAATGATTCACCAGCTTATGCTATGTTTTTATTGCTATGTTGAACTGTTACAAAAAAACAAAACAAATGAACCTGTGAGCTTCTCAAAGCTAGGGATCATATCTTATTCATCTTTGAAAACCAGAACCTAACAGTATTCCTGGTAGCTATTAGTAGAGCTTTAAACAATTCAGGGAAATTTAAGAAATTTTTTTTTTCTTTTTGCAAGTAATGGTACTAATTTGAACTGGCTTAAACTAAAAATAGAATCTGTTAGATGGTTAATTCTATGTGTCAACTTGGCTGCGCCATGGTGCCCAGATATTTGGTCAAACATTATTCTGGGTATCTTTGTGCAGGCGTTTTTATGGATGAGATTAACATTTAAATCGGTAGACTTTGAATAAAGCACATTACCTCATCCAACCAGCAGAAGACCTTAATAAAACAAAGTCACCTCCTACTCTGAGCAAGAAGGAATTCTGCCAACAGACGGCCTTCAGACTTGAATTGCAACTCTTTCCGGGGTCTCTAGCCTGCTGGCCTACCCTGCCACATGAGCAGTTCCTTACAATAAATCTCTCTCTCTTTCTCTCTCTCTCTCTCTCTCTCTCTCTCTTTCTCGGAATGGTTGTCAGAAAAGTCATGACACATGTTTGCAACAGATGGCACTAGTTCATTTTTGGAAGTACTAGAGTCATTCCCATCTATGTTATTGCTATGTCATTTGACAGCTGACAGTTCTAGCTTCATTCTAAAAAAAAAAAAAAATTGAGCGATATGGTTGAGTTTTGGATATTTTACAACAAGTTGAAGATGGAAGACCAAACTGTGCATTTTTGCCATATTTTACTGTTTTACTTCCATAGAGGAAAGAATGTGCGTCAACTTGTGAAGAGTTGCATAAAGTTTACGTGACAATGCTCTACAAGAACGTCAGTGCCAGCCATGGTTCACGAAATTCCGTGCTGGTGATTTTGATTTCAACAATGCTTCTCAGTCAGGGAGACCCACCAAGGTTGATGATGACAATATAAAGGCATTGATCGAGTCAAACCCACATTACACAACACAAGAGATTGCAGAAACATTGAACACCCATCATTCAAGTGTTCATGACCACCTGAAGAAGCTGGGATAGGTAAGCAAGCTCGATATCTGGGTTCCGCATGAACTCAAAGTAGTTCATTTGATGGCGCTTATAAACATCTGCAATATGCTCATTAAACGTGAAGAGGGCCGGCCGAGTGGTGCGGTGGTTAAGCGAGGGCTTGGGACTCCAGCGGCCCCGGTTCGGGTCCCACATATGAGGACCAGTGACACTGCCCTCAAAAAAAAAAATATATATATATGGTATAAAACGTGAAGAAAATGATCCTTTTTTGAAGTGACTGATAACTGGTGATGAGTAGTGGATTGTTTACAACAACGTGGTGCGCAAATGGTCTTGGTCCCAACGTGATGATTTGCCTTAAATGACATCGAAAGCAGATGTTCATCAGAGGAAGGTTATGCTCTCAGTGTGGTGGGATTTTAAAGGTGTCGTGTTTTTCGAGCTCCTACCAAAGAACCAAACAATCAATGCAAATGTGTACTGTCGGCAATTGGACAGTTTGAATGAATCCATCATCCAGAAACGTCCAGGGCTTGTTAATTGTAAAGGAATTGTGTTCCATCGCGACAAAGTGAGACCACACACAAGTTTGATCACCAGTCAAAAATTATTGAAGCTTGGATGGGATGTGTTGCCACACCCACCATACTTGCTTGACCTTGTGCCATCAGACTTTCACTTGTTTCGCTCTCTTCAAAATTCCTTGCGTGGTATAACATTCAATTCAGATGAGGCTGTATATCAGCACCTTGTTCAGTTTTTTGCAAATAAAGACAGGTCCTTCTATGAATGAGGAATTATGAAGCTCATTGAAAGATAGCAAAATGTTATCGAATAAAACAGGCAATAAATCATTGATTGATCTTTGTTCTTTATATAAATAAATGACCTTTGAAAAACATAGACAAAATATGTCATGACTTTTCCAACAACAGTATATATATATATATATATATATATATATATATATATATATATATATATATATATATATATATATATATATATTCACATCCTATCTGTTCTGTTTCTCTGGAGAACCCTGACCAATACAGGTTATTAGGTTATCGTGTTATATAATAAGAAATATATTTGGTCTTGGTCCCCTGTTTCTGCACAAGTCTCCTCTCTTGAAACCCTTGGAATATCATGAGTGATAGGAGTGCCTTTGGTTATACATATGCTCCTTATGAGCACACCTGAGTTTATTATAATGAAGTAATTTAAGTTGGAGACCCTAGATAGCTTTAGGATGGGGCTGGTCACCAACAAGACCAAATGATTAGAGGGTTGAAACTTTCAGCTCCATCCACCAACCTCTGGAAAGAGGAAGGGGAGGGGCTGGAGATTAAGCTCTATAAATGCTATAATGAGACTGAATGAGCTTCAAGGTCTATAAATGAATCCATGTGCTGGGAGGGTGGCCCACATCTGTTCCATGAGGACAGAAGCTCTTGTGCTCAGGACACTTCTGGATCTCACTCTACGTACTTCTTCATCTGGCTATTCATCTATAGCCTTTATAATAAACTGGTAAACATAAGTAAATGTTTCCCTGAGCTTTGTGTGTAATTCTAACAAATGATTGGACTCAATGATGGAATGGTAGGAACATTTGATTTATAGCCCGCCAGTCAGAAGCACAGGTGACAATCTGGACTTACAATTAGTGTCTGGCATGGGGGCAGCCTTGTGGGACTGAGCCCTTAACTCAAGGGATCTGAGGCTATCTTCAGGTAGATAGTATCAGAATTGAGTTAAATTTGTAAGACATCCTGTTGATGTCTGCTGAGAATGGGAGAATTGCTTGGTGGTATTGGAAAACATTCCAGAGCTTTCTCATGAAATCCAAGAAAAATTTAAATAATCAGATCTTGAGATGAAAAGGAACTAGGATAACTTCTGGAATCTAAGCAGCTGGAGTTATGCAGTTCATTGCCAGTAATGTGACTCAGTTTGTAATGGTTCTGTACATTGGTGTTTCTCAATGCAAAACTCCCAGGAGAAATTACGTGTTGGCTCAGCTTGAATCAAATGTCCATCCATGCTTCAATCAGCTATGACCAGGGAGTGGTATTGTTAGGTAGAAGTTAGAAAATGTAGAAGCCTGCCAGGTGGAAGCGGGTCCATGGTGCCTAGCTTTAACTGCCTCCAACCTTGTATCTATTTTTACAACAACAGAGGATAAGAGGTGGTCTGGAGCAAGATAAGGATCTGAGTCAACAGGCCTCCACCCTTTTTAGGAGGTCCCACCCTCCCATGGAATAGCATGCACCACTTTTCCCAACAAATCAATATGGAACTCCCTCACCCCACACAGCACACTGTAAGTCCACCAGACAAGGTCTCTCTCTCTGTCTCTGTCTCTGTCTCTGTCTCTCTCTCTCTCTCTCTCTCTCTCTCTCTCTCTCTTCATCTCTGATGTTCAGGTTAGAGGTTGTTCTCAGCTTGTGATCCTTGGCTGTCACTTGTATTTAAGAGAGAAGCACTAAGAAGCTGAGCAGCTCTAGGGGCAGGGGTAGGCTTGTGGACAAATGGGCTTCATTGCAGAGTTCCCCAAATGTTGGTATCTATAGACCTTTGCTCTAGAATGATTCAGTTTCTTCAAGGAAGAATCTTCTGGTCCCTTGGCTAGGAATATGGACCTGTCTGCTTGCATTCTGGATGCAGGTAAAGAAAGGATTGGAAGGTCTTGCTAGGCTTTTGTCCTTTTTTCAGTGTAATATCTTACCCTGCTCTGCTGTGGAGACTGTTCCAGAAGTAGCTTCCCATCTTGTGCAAGGGAATGGAAAGAGCAGTCATCTGGCTACATGGGCTAGGAAGAGACCAAGGGATCCATCTGCTCCTTATATTAACTTGCAATCCAATTCTACTGTTTCGACACCACCCCTAATCCTACCTTCGGAGGTATATGGGGTCTCTAGCATAATCAGAGTTCTGAGTATGAATCATCTGGTTTCTTCTTGGCTCTCTCCTGCAACCCTACATTTCTGCTTTGCTAAGTCAGTTACCCATCACCATCTACTTTCTAGTTTCTTAAGTTTTGTCAACATCTCTTGTCACCATTTCTCCCATCCCCTTTGTCCTGCGTATTTATGCCTTTTTTAGTCCCTTGTCTTTTTTTCTTTTTAAATTGAGATAACATCCACATAACAAAAACATAACCATTTTAAAGTGAACAATCCAGTGGCATTTAGGGCATTCCTATCTCCAAATAAGGTCACGTTCTACGGTCCTGGGTATCAGGACTCCAACATATCTTTTTCTGGGGGACGCGATTCAACCCATAAAGGGAGCGTGGATATTAGCTGGGAACTAGTATTGTCTGCCACACTTACTTAGAAAAAGAATCATTGGGCTTGTCATCTATAGCAGGGTGAGGAGCTCGTCCAGGCAAAGGTGCCTGGGACTAGGAGTCAGAGCCCACTGGGCTAAGGAGGGCTTCTATTCCATGGGGTGACCTGGTGTGGGATGTCAGAGCATGGGTAGGTTCAGCAGTGTGTTCCCAGGTGAGGGGCTGGCAGCAGCAGCCTGGCATAGAGTGTCAGAGTCCAAGTGGAGTCAGAATATCTATACAGGGGAAGCGGGGTAATGATGGCAGTGGGATATTGGTACATACTGGGAGGCTGATCAATAAATAAAGTTCACCAGACATTTGGATTTCCTCGTTTGAACACTTAAGTATTTTGTCCATGTTTTGGTTGGGGTGTCTGTCTGTTTCTTATTTGTTTATATATTGTAGCTATGAGTCCTCTTTGTATGTAACATATACCTTTTCCCACACCATTCTCTTAATGGTGTCTTTTGATAAACGGAAGTTCTTAACTTTCATGAAGTCAAATATGCCTTGTTAGTTGTGTTAGCCTCAGTTCCCCTGAAACCAGAGCCTCATTTTATTATTCGGGAGTCCAGGGGGCAGGTGTGAGGGACAAGAAGAGTGAAGCAAGAAAGAAAGGTAAAACAACAGGATGTTTCATCAACCTGGCTGCCACTAAATTAAACTGATTGCTAGATCTAGGGACTGTGCCTTCAATAAACAAACTTCATCTCAAGACTATCCTGGGAGAAGTGAGATAAGAGAAAAAAATGGCGGAGGGGGGGGATTATTCATTGACTTCTGTCTCCATTGATCAAAATTCTATCCTTCACCCTTCCAGATTGCAAGTATGAGCTTATACCTTAAAGAAAAAAAAAAAGATAAACAAACCCTTTGCTGTCGTTTTAGTGGGATTTAGGTACTTAATAGTAATAAACGCATGAACTGAATTTACCATTTTTAATACAAAATCATATTTTCTAATTGGTTTTTACTGGTATATAGGAACAGTGGTGATATCAGGGAATTGCCATTACAGCCACTGAGCAGGGTGTAGCTATGCTCAGTTCTCATCTAAAGACTGTCAACATTTTTGTCCTCTCACCCATTTGGTTCATGGCTTCCCATAAAGCTATAGCCCCAAGCAGAAGTTTGGCAGTAGTGTTGTTCGACTTGCGTGTAGTGGCAGGGGTGTCCTTGCCTTTAAGCTGAAAACCTGGCCCACGTCTTCCACCTCCTGGGAGGCACTTACATCTCTATCCACAGGAGCCAAATCTCTGCTATCTTTGCTTCTAGACGTATTTCCAAGCCCAATAGATCTGTGGCTTTAGAATATTCTAAATGTTTATCTCATTCTAAAGCCTAGATCTCTTTACTTTTCTCTTTTTTTTTTTTTTTTTTTGAGGGCAGGGTCACTGGCCCTCATATGTGGGACCCGAACCGGGTTCGCTGGTGTCCCAACCCAGCGCTTAACCACCGCGCCACTCTGCCGGCCCCACTTTTCTCTTTTAAAAGTTGTATTTGTCATTGCTATCTGTGTACTACAGGGTGTGTGTGTGTGTGTGTGTGTGTGTGTGTGTGTGTGTGTGTGTGTATGTGTAAAAGCCTTGACCCATTTCACTATTTTAATCAGAAGTCTAGTAAGAGTTTTTTGAATTGATGACAGACAACAGTTGTGACAGTATGTTAATCAGATTCTTCCTGTTGTCTTTGCAGTTTCATCAAAGGCTTCAAAAGCAGAAAGCAACACAACAGATTCCATGTAGCCTCTTTCCTCATCCACCTCAAAGAGCTGGGAAGAGATTGTGAACCAGTCTGCCAGTATTACTACTCATCCACACTGAGTCTGTATAAGAGAATGAGGATGGTGTTGGAGAGTTACTTGTGGGATCTATATTTCCTCTCCCACCACTCTGGGGAGAGAGAGGTGTCATTCCCTCTGCTTAAAGCCAGGTGAGATAGAGGCCTCCACTAGCACCTCTCAGATGTTTGGCTTATGTATCTTGGGGTTTGGAAGTCTGTAGGGACTGACGTCCTAACTTCCACCTGATGAAGTCCAAAAGCAAGATGCAGGCTGACTAGCTGCCCTGGGACGGCAAGTCAGGTGGCAGGCATGGAAAACGAGCTGCACTGCCCTTGCCAGCAGGGCAAAGGTGCATGAGTTGTCTTGTGGGACAAGTGTACCTCAAAGGAAATTGACCTGGAATAATTTTAAAAGGATCCTTCCCATGAGGGGTGCCCAGAGAGGAAAAGGTCCCAGGAGGCTGAACTGTACATGGTATGAACCTCTAGAAGGCCAAGGACTGGTGGCAGAGAGGAGTCATAAGCAGTCAGCCAGAGGAGGGACATTGCTTCAGTCCCAGCAAGAGAGTAATAACAAAGCCCACAAAGGTGACATAAGAAAGAAAAAGTCACTTTTGAGTCCTCCATGTCCACAGGGGACCAACTTTCGAAGGTAACAGCATCCTGCAACAACCAGGAAAGAGTGCGCTCTTTTCCCTAATCCCTTCTTTTCCTGCACCAAATCTTTGG
This sequence comes from Aselliscus stoliczkanus, assembly GCA_033961575.1. Taxonomy (NCBI): domain Eukaryota; kingdom Metazoa; phylum Chordata; class Mammalia; order Chiroptera; family Hipposideridae; genus Aselliscus; species Aselliscus stoliczkanus. The sequence goes on along the minus strand of CM066733.1, from coordinate 61,842,886 downwards.
TGTGTGGGGGCGGAGGAGAAGGAGAGGGGGATTGTCAGAAATAGCATCTAGCCAGTGGGAGATGAGGAGTAAACTCTGAGGAGTAAAGACAGGGATGTGGAGAAGCCTGGCACACCTCCTTTCATCACAGGAAGCTTCATGTCTGAAGCAGGGAAGAGCTTGAGGATAGAACTTTTAGCCTGAATGAGCTTTAGAGTTGTAATTGTTATCCTGGGCAAGATATTTTCACTACTGCAATAAGACTACTTGTGTGACTGAAAACTACTTGAAAAGTGAAGGGATCTGTAAGAGATTTCATGCAGGACATGGAAAGAACAATATGAAGGGAAAGCATAAGAGTTTTCCAATTATATACCATGGAAGCCAGCTGCCTAGATAAAAAAAAAAAATTATTATTCAATGATAGAAAAGAATTGAGGGAGAAACATTGATACAGACTATAACTAACACTGATTCAAAATGTACCAACTCCAGAGCCGGCTGAGTGGCTCAGTTGGTTAAGAGCGTGAGCTCTGAGCAACAGCATTGTTGGTTTGATTCCCACATGGGCCAGTGAACTGTGCCCGAGCTGAGCTGCCGCTGAGCTGCCAACAGGTGGCAGGATGGTGACTGGACTTGGAGCTGAGCTAGCTGTGCCCTCCACAACTAGGATTGAAGGTCAACAACTTGGCTGTTCCCTTTTCCCAATCCTCCACCACTGTTTCCCATCCCCTATTTCCCAATAAAATCTTTAAAAAAAAAAATGTATCGACTCCAAGTATCTATAAATACCTATTTCCTTCACATTTACGTGGAACCCACCAAAAGCATGAGTAAACAAAATTCATATATAGGCTAATATAGATAGGGCACACTGCTGGAATATCTCAAATTATTTTTTCATTAAAATAATTTTTGTGGAGTTTCAATAAGTTATATAATTTATATAAAAGTCAGAAAATATAGATCAGAAAAAAAACAAAACAAAACCACAAAGAACATCTCCATAATAGTCATATTAGTGGTAGCAAATTATCCCTTAAATCTCAGTGCTTAACAAAGTTTCATTTCATGCTCATGATACATGTTCAACTCAGGGTAGGTTTGATACTCTGTTCCACACAATCACTCAGGGATCCAGGCTGAAAGGCTGCACCATCTGAAACACATAGGGTTCTCAGTTGCCCACAGCAAGAGAAGAGAGAACATGGAAATCTTATAGTAACTACTCTTTCCTGATTGGGCCTGGCAGTGATACAAGGTGCTTTCATTCACATCCCATAGTGGCTGGAAATAGTCAGATGGGCCCCTTTCTGAAAGGGGAAAGAAAGTATCCTTTTCCTTGTGCCCAGAATGAGAAGAGAACTAGATATGTATCCTAGTAATGTGTCCTAGATCTCCTAATCTCACTAACCAAGAGGTGACAAAAATCAACTTCTCAGAACATATTATGAAATAAGAGGTTGCCAAAAAAAATGTATCACATTTTAAGAAAGGAAAAAACTATATTGATATATACTGATAACAAAAGATGAATACAAGGGGCTGGCCGAGTGGCTCAGTTGGTTAAGAGTGCGAGCTCTGAGCCACAGGGTCACTGATTCGATTCCCACATGGGCCAGTGAGCTGAGCCTGAGCTGAGCTACTGCTGAGCTGCTGCCGAGCTGGTGAGAATGGGTGCTCTTAGCAGCAGGATTGCCAGTTCGATTCCTGCATGGGATGGTGGACTATGCCCCTCTACACCCCTCACCCTGCAACTAGATTGAAAGCAACTACTGGACTTAGAGCTGAGCTTGTGCCCTCCACAACTAAGGTTGAAGGACAACAACTTGACTTGGGTCCTGGAAAAACGCAATGTTCCCCTTCCCCAATTCCCCAACACTGTTCCCCTCCCAAATTCCCCAATAAAAAAAAAAAATCTAAAATAAATAAATAAATAAAAGGTGAATACAGGGCCGGCCGAGTGGCGTGGTAGTTAAGAGCTGACTTGGGACGCCAATGGCCCCGATTCAGGTCACACATATGAGGGCCAGTGACACTGCCCTCTACAGCTAACAACAGCTCCACCTAGAGCTGGGCTGCAAGCCCCTGCTGCAGTGGGCTGCCATAGGCTACACTGAGTGGCTGGCAGCCAGCGTGAGCTGCCAATAGCCGTGGTGAGCTACCATCCTGAGGCAGGTGACCGATCTGCCTCATCTGGGAAGAGCGCGATGATGATACCAATATGGGCAAGTGAAGCAACGTCCTCCGCAACTAGACTGAAGAACAAAAGGACAGCAACTTGTCTGTTCCCCCTCCCCCAATTCCCCAATAAAATCTTAAAAAAAAAAAAAAAAGAAAACAACAGAATTGAATTGAGATGTAGATACATAGCATTTGTCAGGGTTCATTCATTAGTTGGGTAACTTATTTTCTCCCTATGATTTCCCGGTATACAGGTAATCTCAATTCATGTTTCAAACAAAATTGGTTATCCATCTGTGAAAAATAATTTTAGATTTTAATTTAACAGATTATGTGAGGATTCATACATAAAACCCCAGGTAAATATAGAAAACAAACTCATTGAAATGTTAAAACATACCGGGGGTGCCAAAAAATGTATACATGTGTATACTTCGGTCAACATTGCTCAAGCAGTAGTTCGCTGTAATCAGAAGTGTCTGGATGCTGATGATAATCACTTCGAGCACCTCTTGTCATTGCAGAAGTCAAATGTGACTTATATTCATCTTTTGTTATCAGTATATATTGAGTATTACCATTTTAATAGTTTTTTCCTTTCTTAAAGTGTGTATACCTTTTTTTGGACCCTCTGTATATAGAAGACTATATTAATAACCTTGATATGATTAAGGTCTCCTTAAGCCACAAAATCCAAGTCAGGAATCTGAAATTGGAATGCCCACGGGAGCAGGCAGGTAATGTTAAGGAGTGAAGTAAATTGAGTGTAAGAAAATCAACTTGAAAAATTTTACTTTATTTTTACTGATTTATGATGTAACTGTATGCCATTATATAAACATATGAAATTGATATTTTTTTTTTTTTGAGGGCAGTGTCACTAGCCCTCATACATGGGACCCGAACTGGGGCTGCTGGCTTCCCAAGCCAGCGCTTAACCACTGCGCCACTCGGCCAGCCCAGAAATTGATATACTTTAAATTTAATGTATAAACATGTAAATTAGAAAATGGAGGGCCCACCGAGCAGTGGTTGAGAGCTGGCTTGGGAGGCCATCGGTCCTGGTTCAGGTCCCACGTATGAGGGCCAGTGACACTGCCCTCAAAAAAAAAAGAAGAAAGAAAATGGAAATCTTTCATAACTAAATTTCTTTGTTCTGCTTTTGTTTTGGATTCAGAAACATGATTTTCATACCAATTTCAGGTATTGTGTGTCTTGCTTATAGATGAAAACTGTTAAGCCATTGTTTTATTTTGGATAATTCAACTGGTTTAGGGGCCAATTTTTTGCGTGTTTTGACCATTGTTTTCTTCTTTCGTGTGTCGTGGTCTTCTTGGCTTTTGTACGTAGTGTGCAGGGCCCTGAGACTGAGGACTACTCCCAAGGCCAGATGTCCAGGACAATTCTGGTCCTAGATTGGGGACTGTGAATCGCTCAAAAACACTCTGCAGGCCTTTGTCGTGATGTGGACTCCTGGCGGTGAGTGACCTTCCACATGCCCATAACTGTTCCGGTGGAGAGTAAAAATTTACTCTGATGTGTGTTTTGGATTGAACTCTCAACCCAAAATCAACTTCTCCATTCCGCATGTTCCCGTCCTCAATTTCAACCTCTAGAAATCAGGCAAACTGGAAAGGAAACGGATGGTGGTCGCTCAGCTTCTGTGTGGGCCAGGATTTCGGTGGTGGTGCTTATCTAGGCGCGCCACCTCCGACATACCTAATGTTTCGAGGGCTAGCTATAGCCCCATCGTTTAGAACCAGTTACGGTGCCCAGGTAAATTCAGAGAGTTGGGGGACGGGGTAATGGCCAAGCTGCTCGCACGGCCTCGAGCACTGCGGGAAAGGCCTCCCCGCTCCCCTCCTCTCTGCTCTTCCGCCGGGCCCACGCTGCGCGGAGGCCTCGGGCTCACGTGGTCGCCGGGGGAGGGGAAGTGGGCGGCTCAGCGGCCGCCATCTTGCCAGCTGGGAGGCGGAGCGTGCGGAGTGCAGGTCGCGCGCTTTACTTCCCGTCCCCTCCCCTCGCCCTGTCTCACTCCGGCTTCCACGCTCCTCCCCGCTTCTGGCTCCTGTGGCCGCTCCCTGAGTGGAGAACCCGGGAGCCCCGAAGGGCGGGGGGGTGTGTCGGGCGCGTGCTCGCGCCCTCCAACCGCCTGCCGCGGCCGCGGGGGCGCGCTCGGCCGGGCCCCCCGGGACGGCGCGGGGCGGAGAGGAGGGGGCTGCGCCGGCTGCGGGGGCGGCGCGTGGCGGCGGGGGCGGCGAAGGCTGCAGCTGCGGCGGCGCACTGGGGCCCCTCGTCCAGGGCGTCCCCGGGTCGGAGCCGCCGCGGCCGCTGTTGTCGGCGCCATGTACCGCAGCGGCGCCCGCTCCTGCGTCTCTTCACACCGGCCTAAAGAGAGCGCCGGGGGCGGCCAGCGCATCGGCCGCAGCTCCAGCTCCGCCTCGGGCCCGGCTCGCCGCACCTCGCCGCCGCTGCCGCCCTCCGGCTCCTCCTCCTCTCGGACCCCAGCTCGCCGGCCCCGCTCGCCCTCAGGGCATCGCGGCCGCCGGGCCTCGCCGTCCCCGCCGCGGGGTCGCCGCGGCTCCCCGTCCCCACCCCGCGGCCGCCGGGCCTCGCCGTCCCCGTCGCGGGGCCGTCGCGTCTCCCCGTCGCCGCCGCGGGGCCGACGACTCTTCCCGCCGGGCCCGGCCGGTTTCCGAGGCAGCAGCCGGGGGGAGTCCCGCTCCGACTTCGCCCGGGACGGCCGCGGAGACCATCCAGGCGACAGCGGCAGCCGGGTAATCCCACCCGTTGATCGGGACTCGCTCCGTGCCCCAGCCCCGTTGCCCGAGGTTCCCGCTTCCACAGACGCTCTCCGCTCTGGCGCCCCAGGTCCCCAGCTCGGGGTCCCCCCAAATCGCAGGCCCTCCGCCCCCAGGGATCCCCCCGTCCCCGGCGACGCCTGAGCCTGGCGGTTTCTTGTCAGCCCCGAGAGCTTCATTTGCACCGCAACGGACTCGGGAACCGCACGAGCGCCTGGTCGGGAGGCAGTGCTCCGTTTCCTGGGAATAGGCTGGTTTTCTCCCTCTGGGCGAGGGATAGGGACGTTTGCCAGGGCGAGGGGAGTTGTCTCCAAACCTGGTACTTTTTCAGTCATTGATGCCTCCTCCGAGTTCCGTGGTTTCTGTGTCCCCTTGGACCTGAGCTGCCCCCGAGTTCTGAAAAGACGCTGAAATGTCTTTGTGGTGAGTTAGGGTTGCTTGAACCATGCCAAGGCAGACACCTAAAGTGTAAACGGTTAGCCATCTAACTTGGCGCTGTTTCTCCGAAACGAAGTGTGCATACGCCCGCAGCCCTTGTAAGAACCACTAGCGCTGACTGAGTTCTGTGGCAGGAGCCGTGCTCAGCCCTTCACTTTACACATTGTCTTTGAACACGCACAGCCCTTTGAAGGGCGACAGTTAAAATTACTCGTTGTTAAAGAACAGCTGAGGAACCCAGAGAGGCTTCAATAACTTAAGATCACCCTGCTAAGAAGTGATGGAGCTGTGATTCAGTTCGTACCTGCTTGGTTCCCAAACCCCATGATTTCCCCGCCCCCCATGTCTCCCTGCTAGAGGGTCAGCACAGGTTACGAAGTTTAGACATGATATTGACCTCTGACCGTAAGCATCACTCTATAGAGCCTCTGGGCAGAGTCTGGTGTTTTGGAATTTATTTTCAGTTAACCAATCTTTTTAAAAACCCCCGGTGATAAAGTTTCTAATTTCTTGAGTGGTTCCCTAACAGTATCCTCTAGTCATAAGAAATTGACTTGTCGCTTACGTTAAGATTTTCATAGATGAGCAGCTATAGCCTGTTAGTTACTGCAGAGGGAGCAAGGAAAACAACACTGGCTTCCATACCTCCCTTTTCTTCTCCAACATACAACCTATTTGCTCTAGTCTTTTCTGTCTCAGTAAATTATGTCACCTATTGCTCTGCCAGAAACAGTGATCATCTCCCTTCTCCCAAGCCTAATCAGTTAGATTAACTTCATCTGTCAAACTGTTAGCTGTCTCGAAAATACATCCCCACAACTGTCCTGCCATCATTCCAGTCTAAACCCTATTATGTCTTCCCTGAATTATTACGTTAGGCTCCTTTCCACTCCTCTCGTTACCTTCCAGTTTATCCTGCACCCAACAATCAAAATGATTGTTAAAACCTTTATTTTATATATTTGAGAAGTATTTATTGAATGTCTGCTATGTATTAGGTGCCGTTCTGGGTACTGGGGATATAACAGTGAATAAACTAGTTAAAAGGCCCTGCCCTCGTAGAACTTATATTCTAGCAGAGGGAGTTGGATAATAAATAAGATAGAGAAATAAAATGTTTCGGCATGTTAAATGCCTAAGAAAACAGAGAAGGGGTTACAGTTTTTGATAGGGTAGCCACGGAAGGCCTCCTGAGAAGGTGACTTTTTAATAAAGTCCTGAAGGAGATGAGGGTGTGAGCTATGTGAGCATCTGGAGGAAGAATGTAGTCAGATCATATCACTCCCTTGCTTGAACTCCTCTTATTCTTAAGAATAACATCCAAATTTCCTAACTGGCTTCTGCCTATCTCCTCTTCTGTCACTCTTATGCAGTCTCAGTGGCTGCCTTTCTGTTGTTACCCAAAACACCTTAAGCTCATTGCAGAGTTTGTTTTTCTTTTTGCCTGAAAAGTCCTTCCATCTGTTCTTTGCAAGACTGACATCTCCTCATTGAGGCCTCAGGTTAAATGGTATCATCTCAGAAAAGTCTTCTCTAACCATTCAATTAGAAGTAGCTCCTTTTTCCCCCAATCTTTTTCATGTTACGTTTTAATGACTTTATAGCATTATTGCTATCAGAAGTCCTTTTCAACTGTTTTTGCCTTGCCTCCTTCATTAAAAATATACAGATTTGACATCAGACTTAATTCACTCCTTTAGTCCCATGCATAGTACCAGAAAAGGAAAGAATGAGAGCTCACTGATTGGGAGAGTTGTAAGTGTGGGCTTTCACTGAGGAAAATGGTAAATTTTTAAAAGTGCTTTATATTTTGTAGTAGTATCTTACCATAGCCATTTCTTACCTTGTTGGATCACAACTTTGTGACTAAGGAAGAGAACACTTTGGGGTATAGGGATGTCTTGACCTATTGACTGTTATATTTTACTTTTGTAGAGACGCTCTCCTGGTCTGCGTCCTGACTCTTCTTTGGAACAGAGCTTAAGGATCACTGTTGGCAATGACCACTTCTGTGTTGGCATACCAGAACGGCGGCGACTTAGTGATCGACTGGGGTCACCAGTGGATAATCTGGAGGATATGGACAGGTAGGCTTCTTCTGAGGCAGGACTATAATAGTGGTTGGATTGTTGCTGATTTCTGAATGATGTATTTGAAAAAGTGGTGCCAGCAGTGAAGTTATGCCCTATATCCAGTGCAAAGTATAACATTGGAAAAGGCTTTCTGAGTGGGGAGAATATATTGATACAGACTTTGATGCTGCAAGAATTATGTAGAGGAAAAGACTTTAAAAGGTCATCCTGGTACAACTGGAAAGGGGAAAGCTGAGGGGACATAAACAGAGTCCCTTAAATTAAAAACAGTTGAGATGATATGGATTCTAAAATACTGGTAATAAAGGTCCTTTCTGCAAAGGAAAGTCCTGGACAAAATAGAAAATCTTTGATAGTATTATTTTTCAGCTTGTCCAGGTTGAATTATAGATTCATAATGGGTTTAGATAAATTCATGCGTAATGTATATGTCATATTAAATATGTAAGCATTAATAGAAAGTTAGAGATCTTTAAAAATATTTAATTTCAGTTATTTTATAACTATTGAGTGCTGAAGAAGGGCAAATACACTCCACAGAGTATTAAATACAGATCTCAGGTACTAGGAACTTAACCATATATGGAAAATAAATAATCACATTAGGTGTTTTTCACCTTGCAAAAGTAAAAGAGTAAGGATTGGAGTGCAGTGAAAGCACTGTTTCTAACTGCTGAGAACGTGTTTGTGATGGTCCCTGCCCAGCACATTGGGAGTTTTCACAGATGATTAGCAGTAGCAATAACTCAGTGTAATGTTCTTTCAAACTAGGACTGTCTGTCCATGCAGTGGTGCACACAGAGCACAGGCAGGCAGGTGGGGGACAGCTGGGCAGGAAGTCTGAGGACCAGTGCTGCCCTTTGGTAATATTTACTTCAAAGCTCCAGTGGCTGTTTGATTCAGTGAGGCAAGGCAGTACAGTCCTGTGTCATAAAACACTGAAACTTCTGAAGATAGGGCTTCAAGGTATGTGACTATATCACTTAATAGAGGCAACGGGCCGTTGCCCCTCTGGCTGCTTCTATTTTGGGAGGTGATTGAGTAGGCCGTCTGAGTGGGTGGTGCATGGTATGATTATCTTCCTTCCTTGCTGACTTTTTAAAGTAATTTTAGCATTTCCTCTTATTAGGCCTAGGATGTCACCTCCCTTTTCATGAACTCATTATGCATGTGTTCCTCAGATAGCCAATTGTCTGTTTTTGAGTTATAAAAATTAAAATTTTCCTTTTAGGGAGTTTGGGGCAGTAATTTCCTTTCCCAGGTCATGCATTTCAAAAAGTCAAGCCTATTTTCGAGAGAGTGAGATGAAGGTTCTAAAAAGAGGTAACAGGCCATTCTTTTGACTTTTTGCCCCCTGCACTCTTGCTCAATATGGTTTGTGTGGATAATTACTGTCCACTAAAACCAGGCCATGGGCATTCTCAGGATGTGTCCTGACAATGAGTCCAGTTTTCAGCTAATGAAACAGGCCATTTCTATCTTTTGTATGTAGGTGTTTATTTTTTCCTGAGCCCCCCAAAATTCTTTTTCTTCCCTTATTGAATCTGTTAAATTTTATATGAGGTTTGGGTTACTGCCAGATTGCCAGGGTTATCAGTGTCTTTACCTGGCAGCTCTGTATGTGGGACTGTAATTTGTTCTGAAAAGGGAGTATGAACAGCTGTGCGAAGACACTTAGCTTCTAGAGACTTGTGAGTGTAAGGTCAATTTCCCCTGGTTATCAAAGTACTCTGCACATTACAAGTTCCATTCATGAAATCCTTATCCCTTAACTCCTCCTCTCCCTGACATACATTGAAGAAGTAGGATTTTTTTTTCCCCTTTGATTTGTCTTAGGAAAAAGAAGCAAGCAGCTTTCTTCAGGTATTTTGGGGAAACAGCAGAGGAAAAGAATGGGAAGTTTAGGCTCTGGATGACCATTTTTCTTTTTTTAATAGTATACATTTTTTAATAGCTTTATTGAGCTGTAATTCATGTACCATACAATTCATTCATTTGAAGTGTATTGTTCAGTCACTTTTAGTATGTTCACAGAGTTGTGCAGTCACACCACTATGATTAATTTTAGAACATTTTTATTACCTCTGCATCCTTAGCTGTTATCCCTCTCCACCCCTAGTCTATCACTAATCCATTTCTATCTTTATGGACTTGCCTATTCTGGATATTTCATATAAATAGAATCATAAAATATATGGTCCTTTGTGACTGGCTTCTTTCACTTAACGTAATGTTTTCAAGATTCATTCATGTCGTAGCATATACCTATGCCTCATTCCTTTTTAGTGCCGATAGTATTTCATCGTATGCATTTTGTTTATCCATTCATCAGTGATGAATGGATGGATAACGTTTGGGTTGTTTCCACTTTTTGGTTATTAGGAATAATGCTGCTGTGAACATTGGTGTACAAACTTATATGTGTACATGTGTTATCCTATATGATTTTTAACTTGTTTAATGGAATTCATAAACACTAAGTAGAATAGTACAGTGAGTCTCCATGTACTCATCACCCACACCAACAATTAATTTTTTTAAATAGACCTCATTTTAGGGAGGAGTTGGATTTAACCAAAGTCTTGTCACTGGACTATTTTGAGCTACAGGGGATCAGGCGGCCCTTTTTAGGGCTCACTTTTACTGTAACCAGTTTTTTCTCTTATCTTTTGGGAGACCTAGGAAAGGAGGACGTGAACTTCTAATAAGCAAACTGATTTATGCCTGTATTTACATGGTAGCTCATTCTTTTAACTGTTTCTATGCCTTCTTGTATTGTTTTTTTGCCTATTTTTGCTGGAGATTGCAAGCCTGGACTGAGACTTTCTGAGAGTCATCTCATTATTTCTAGTTTCTTGATATTAGTGCTGGATTAGATCTTAGGTGAGTATGTCATTTGGTGGTGACATGTAATAGCTCTAGTGGAGAGCTGTACATGGGAGCATGGATGTACTGACCACTACCCATGGAATTTGTATTTTTTTCCCATTGACTGATATGATCAGAGATTTTTTTGTATGGTAGGTGGTGTTTTAGCAATGGTGTGACTCCACTCATGGACATTCCTCCCTGGAAATAGGTGTGTTCATGGCTGACAAACCTACAGAATAAAATATTTTACTCTGGTTATATTTGATTTCAGAGTTTGTCCTAGGTTCATTCCCATTCTTTCCTATTGAATTCTACATTGAGACCTTAAAATTCCCCAGATTCTTGGGAAGGAGGTGAGTAACAGGAACCTGGATTCCCACGGGTGATGTTCTTTTAGAGAAGGTGATAAAGTTTATCCTTGATAGTCTCATAAAGTTATTTATAACTGTTACCCAGGTGTAAAACGTTGAACAAAGCCTAGGCTGGTGAAAAAGAAAAGGCAACTCTTTGCTGTTTTGCTAACATAGTCCCAGAGATAGAAAAGCAAAAACTAAACTAAACAAAAAACAAAGAAAAGTCATTTCTAGAAACTCACAAAAAACAAGAGTAGTTACTAGAAACCATAGGAGACTCTGGAATGTGAGTGACATGTAAATTTGTCATTCAGATTAGTTAAAAGTTGTATGCTTAAAATGCTAGAAGACCTTTATTTCCATCTGTGATTTAAATCAGAAATTTCCCTTTTGGGCAATAGAAGTTCTGTGACCATAATGCCCAAAAGGGTTAGGACTATGGTGTGTGCTATAGAGCTCTGAGTCGAAAGGACAGATGTCCCATCTTGTATTTTTACTTTCATGTCACAAAGGTCCAAGACCTTTGTATCTCCATGAAATAAAAATATATAGTGAATCAAACCATCACAATCTCTTTCCTGGGCCCAAGATTAGCAGAGTGCTTGTGGATATCCAGGCAAGGCAGAAAAGAGAGTAACAAAACAGGCTGTAAGGGAGTTTTATGGTTTTTAATATGGGAGTTCTATGGTTTTTAATATGTGAGCCCGTAAAACAAAGCATTGGAAAACCTTCTAAAACTTACAAGAAAATCATACCAGTTAGATAAAACAGTAGCTTAAAAAGAAATTCCCCATCTCCCCCAGCGAAATCCTTCTTTTCCAAGTGAAATATTGTATAGAACTTTACTGTATAAACAGATAAAGGTGAGGCTAGCTCAATTCAATAAGGTGGAAGGCCCAGAACCATGCAGACCCTGCTTTCCTAGTACCTCCTTCCTTTAGGCAGCTCCTGAGCAGTCTTCAGAATCTCTTGTGGAACACAACTTGAAAATCATTGATCTAGACTAGTGTTTTTCAAATTTTAAGGTACATACAAATCACCTGAGGATCTTTTAAAATGCAGGTTAATTTAGTAGGCCTGGGTGGAGCTGAGAATCTGTATTTCTGAAAGTTCTCTGAGCTGCTGATTCAGACCACACTTTTAGTAGCAAAGAGCTAGAATTTATTATAGCTAGTGTAGAGTCATGTAACCCAGGGCTCTTTGAATTCTGGTAGTGGTGTTTTCACATCTCCCAAACCCTAGCTTGATACTCTGCATTCCCAAAGTCTAGTCAAAGAAATCAGCCTAAGAGTTCTGTCTATATAGATAGTAATATCTCCCCTTAGAAGCTGAAACTGCCTGTGACCCTGAAGAGAGGAAGAAGATGTAAGGTGTTCCATATATACATATATATATATATAGAGAGAGAGAGAGAGACAGACAGACAGACAGAGAGAGAGAGTCTTCGTTTTATATATATATATATATATATATATATATATATATATATATAGTCTTCATCCTAAGCATTCTATAGCCTCCTTCTCCAATGTCAGTCTCTTAGCCTTGTCGGCTCTTGCTTTTTCCAAGTCCATTGTACTTAGAGATGCTTATCTTTTCCTCAGGGATGACTTGACTGATGATTCTGTCTTCACTCGAAGTTCCCAATGCCCTCGAGGTCTTGAACGATATATTTCCCGGGAGGAGGAGCCTCTCAGTCCCTTCTTGGGACAACTGGATGAGGACTACCGAACAAGAGAAGCTTTCCTGCGTCGTTCTGATTATAGTCCCCGTATCGGTTGTCATGATGAGATGTTGCATGGAACAGAACAGAATAGAGACAAACTCAAAGGCTCCTACTCAATACGACCTGAGGAAAGGAGCCGGGAGACCAAACGGCCCCGTTATGATGACACAGAGAAGATGCACAGCATGGGAAGTGATCACCCAAGTTTTACATCAGGGAGCCGCAACTATCGACAGCGTAGACGGAGCCCGAGCCCTAGGTTTCTAGACCCTGAGTTTCGAGAACTGGACCTTGCCAGGCGAAAACGAGAGGAAGAGGAGGAAAGAAGTAGGAGCTTGAGTCAGGAGCTGGTGGGAGTTGATGGTGGTGGCACTAGCTGTCCCATCCCGGGATTGTCAGGCGTCCTAACAGCAACGGAGCCAGGATATTCTTTACATCGTCCTGAAGAAGTATCTGCGATGCCCAAGAAATCAATTCTAAAGAAGCGGATTGAAGTGGACATGGAGCCTTCCATGCAGGTCTCTGCTGCATTTACTGTGTGGTCTCTTGCTACTCCCTTTAATACCTTAAAGCCTGGTTAGTTATTTGGGGGCTGTGTCCCTAATGGTGTCTTTTTAATGCATTCTGGACCAACATTGTCATGCCTGTGAGCTGCACCTCTCAGGATTCTCCAAAGGAAACTGGAAGCCTTATAATGCATCAGTAGCAGGCTTCTGGTGTCATAGATGAGGCTTTCTAAACAGACATTTTGGAGAATATCTATTGTGTCTATTTTTCTAAATTGGGTAGCCCTATAGGAATCTTTGAATGTGGGTTTTTTGGAATTGAAGTTTGAAGGGCAAAAGGAAGAGATGATCTGAATTTTCCTCATTTCTCTTTAGAGCAATGACAGAATGTGTGAGTGGTAGGACACTAGACCAGAAATCAGGTGATTCTGATTCTGGACTCACCTGTGCCATTAACTTGCTGTGTGATTTTTAGACAAGTCACCTCACCATTCTGAGCCTTGATATTTTTTCCTAACCTATAGAAAGATGGTCAGGCATGAACACTAGTTTTTAGCTATCCTCTAAAGAGCTAAAGTTTTCTGAGGAGGTGCCTTAGGGCACTTAGGGAAGCAAGGGAATGCTGATCAGTTAGTGCTTCAGAGCTTCCTGACTGTGCTTTAACCAAAGCAGCCCCACTTTCATGTTTGTTTGTTTTTCTTTTGGGGATCCATAGAAAAGAAAACAAGTAAGCTGGGATATCTCTGAAGTTCTTTTGAATTCATATTCCTTGATAAGGACTACAACAAATGGGCAAAAATGAAGATTCAATCCAATTTGCCTTATTTCCTATTTCTCCTTGCCATAGCAGAAATAGCTGGAGAGACGGGAACCTAAATCTTGAACCTGGCTAAGGATACTATATCTCTCTTTCATCCATACTTATCTTTCCCCTGTTAATTCAAGAATAACATATCTAAGTATTCATGTCAAGTACTACAATAGTTTTCTGAGTTTCTGCATAGAGGCCAAATCAGTTGTGTTTGTCTTTGCAGCTTGAGAGTTTTGCCAGCAGTACCAGCTCCAGCCAGGATCACCCTCTCTACTCTGGACACCCATCTGTTCCACTAAGTGGTGCTATTGCTGCTTTTGCTTCAGAGATTGAAAACAACAAAGGCACTTTGGTAGAGACTACCCTCAAGGAACCTCAGGGCAACCTCTTCCAATGGGATCCTCTCACTGGGATGCCCAAAGACAGTAGTCCTCTCATAGAGAAGTTTGGAAGTTTTCTGTGCCACAAGGAGAAATTGGATATGAAGGCTGAGGGACCTGAGCGACACACAGACTTCTTGCTGCCCCATGAGAGAGCCAGCCAGGATGGCAGTGGTTTTTCTCGCATTTTGAGCATGTTGGCAGATTCTACCAGTACACAGGAAAAAAGACGACGTAGCTTCCCTGATATTGAGGATGAGGAGAAATTTCTCTATGGCGATGAAGAAGAGGATTTAAAAACCGAATCTCCACCAAAGCCCATTGGGGGCTCTGAGAGTGAAGTTATGAGGCAGAAGGCAAGCTCCCTGCCCTCTTCAGCTCCAGCTGTAAAACTAGAAACAGTAGAAGAGACCAATCCAGAATATGCCAAGATTCATGACTTGCTCAAGACCATTGGGCTGGATATCGGGGTAGCAGAGATTAGTAAACTGGCTGCACGCACCCAGGAACGACTTCATGGCAAGAAGCCGTCACGTTCTTCCACTGACCGCCGCTCCTCAGTTGACCGGCACTTTTCAGCGGACCGCTGTTCCTCAGTTGACCATCGTTTCTCAGCTGATCGGCATTCCTCAGATCCTCACAAACTGGAGAGCAGGGAGGCACACCACAGCAATACCCATTCCCCAGAGGTGTCCCGTCCACACCCAGTCTCCCCAGTGGATCCTTACCTGCACACAAAAAACAGCCCCCCGTTCCTAAAGTCTGACCATCCAGTGGGTCATATTGCAGGAACAGAGGTGGTTGGCAGTGGATTTCAGTCATCTGTTGCAGTCAGGTGCCTTTTGCCATCAGCCCCATCTGCCCCAATTAGACTCCCACACCCTGCTTCTTTATCTCAGTTTCATGTGCCAAGAGCCTCTCAGTTTGCTGCAGCTCAGATACCTCCAAACTACCAGGGACATACCATTCCCTCTGCTTCCTTTGATGCCTATAGGCACTACATGGCATATGCAGCCTCAAGGTGGCCCATGTACCTTGCCTCTCAACCATCAAAGCACCCTCTACCTGAACCACACAGGATAATGCCAGTTACCAAACAAGCTACTCGTAGCCGTCCCAATCTGCGTGTGATTCCCACTGTGACCCCTGCTCAGCCCAAGCAGAAGGAGTCAGTGCTAGGCTCAATGCCTACTGCCCAAGTGCCTGTCCAGGTGTCTATCCCATCGCTCATAAGGTATAATCCGGAAAAGATCTCTGATGAAAAAAATCGTGCTTCCCAGAAGCAGAAGGTGAGTATTAGCTTTGGGTATCCTGTGCCTGAATCTTGTATTTTAATCTAAATTTGTATTTGTCTTTTAGAGGAGGGGAGCTGGAAAATTTTAAGGCCCGTTTACTTTAAGATATTTGGAGGCTGCTGTCATCACCCTAAGTAATGTATATATCCCCTCTGATTTTCTCACGTTTTTTCATTAAAACAAGACTGGCTATAGATCCTACTGTGATTGCTAGACTTCTTTTTCAAGTTTATTTCTCTATCTGAATTAATCTGCCTTAGAACACTGTGGATAGGAGTTGGGAGCCTTGAAATCTTCAATATGACCTCATCAGAGAGTGAGGAATCAAAATTCTGTTGGGTGAAGGAGAATTAAATCATATGTTTCATCCCAATAATTAAACCAAGAAATAAGCTTTGCTTCTTTTGGTTATTTTAGAGTCTAGGAATAACATTTGTATGCCATTTCTTTAAAAAAAGTTTTTATACTATTAAGGTTCATTTAGTTCCCTGGCTGCAGGAAGGCAACAGTGGCTGGGGTAAAGATATAATAATTCTAGACGTTTTAGAGCAGTAGGTAAAAATTATGTAGGGATAAGGAATACTGAATAGAATTTTGAATGGAAAAATTAATACATACTGTTAATTTTAAAGGCCCTTAATAACTCACTTTGTTTAGGAAAACATGTAATATGTATAAATTTGATTTGCCAATAGGTACTACCTAAGGAGAAAAAAGAAAAGGAAAACTTGGAGGGCCAATCTCATTTTTTTCCAGTTTAGAATAAGCTTGGCTAATCCTTGAGAAGACAAAAAAACATCTCTCCTTACTTTTCATTGTAATTGGATAACCTAAACTTCACTCAGTCTTTCATTTTGTTGAAGTCTTTTGGGAAACTGTGGAGGATAGGTTGTTTTTTGTTTGTTTGTTTTTTAAAGATTTTATTAGGGCATTGGGGGAGGGGAATCAAGGAAGGGGAACAGACAAGTTATGATCCTTTTTTGTTCTTCAGTCTAGTTGTGGAGGACGTTGCTTCACTGGCCCATGTTGATATTATCATTGTGCTCTTCCCGGGTGAGGCAGATTGGTTGCTGGTGACTGGATGGCCAGCTCTTGGCAGCTCACACCGGCTGCCAGCCGCTCATGCTGGCTGCCCGCCACTCACTGTCGCTTATGGCAGCCCACTGCAGCAGGGGCTGCAGCCTAGCCTTTGCCGGCAATTCACAGCAGCCCAGCTCCAGGTGGAGCTGTTGTTCACCATCTTAGCTGTAGAGGGCAGTGTCACTGGCCCTCATGTAGGATCCGAACCGGGACCGCTGGCATCCCAAGCCAGCTCCTAACCAACGCGTCACTCGACCGGCCCGAGGAGGGTAGGTTTTTTTTGTTTTGTTTTGTTTTGTTTTTTCTTCGAGGGCAGTGTCACTGGCCCTCATATGTGGGACTCGAACTGGGGCCGCTGGCGTCCCAAGCCAGTGCTTAACCAATGCGCCACTCGGCTGGCCCCCGAGGAGGATAGTTTTAAAAAGACAAAACTTAAGACTACAGAAACACTGGAGACCAAGCGCTTTTCCTTTACTTTCCCTTTAAGAACGAAGCTCTTAAGTCAGGGCTGATAATAACACAGGTTTTTGTTTTGTTTTGTTTTGTTTTTGGGCCAGCCGAGTGAAGTGGCGGGGTGGCTAAGCGCTGGCTTGGGAAACCAGCGGCCCCAGTTCGGGTCCCACATATGACTGCCAGTGACACTGCCCTCAAAAAACAAAAAAAAAACAAAAACAAAAAAACATAGGTTTTTCACACTAGCCCATTAAAGACAAGCGATTTATGTTTTTTCCTTTAAATGGTAGTAATACAGTTGAAAGATCATGAGCTTTAGGTTATATATACCTGGATTTTAAATCTTACTGTATGACCCTGGGTATTTTCATCTTTCACAACCTCAATTTTCTTACTACAAGACAAGTAATGTCATGAGAATTAAATAAAGTGATATATGTAGTGCAATTAACGCAGTGCCTCACCCATAACACATATTAGTTACCTTCTTGATGGTTCCCTTTGGGCTCAGAACCACTATCTAATAGTTGCTATCAGTAGCTTTAGGTTAAAATTAATAGTATCGTGCTTTGTGCATAAAAATACTTTTTGGGCAAGGTAATCCTGCAAAGGATCATTCTATTCTGGAACTTGGATCAGAATGAAATATCACCTTCACTATGAATATGGAGCCTCTGTGTACAGGCATTTAAATCCTTGCATTCAAATATTATCTAGGTTGAGGGCTAGGAAAGGGAGGATGTTGGATGCTGAAGGATTCTTAGCATTTTGTACTTTGCAGGTTATTGAAGAGAGAGAAAAGCTAAAGAGTGACCAGGAAGCTCGCCAGAAGAAGATGTACTATCTCAGGACCGAGTTGGAGCGGCTTCATAAACAACAAGGTATCAGACACCCTTTTGCATGACTGCCTTTTTGTAGTAACTTGAGTAAGAGACCCAAATGAAGAGTTTTGGGGACATTCAGACAGGTTCAGTGACTTGAAGTCTCACTTTTTAAAAATTTTTTGACATAATTAGACTTACAGAAACATTGCAATAATCATGTAAAGAATTCTCAAGTATTCACGATTGTTAGCATTTAACCATATTTGCTCTACCCTTTGTTTCCCTCTCAATTTGTGTGTGTGTGTGTGAGATTTTTCCCGAACTCTGTAAGCTTAAGTTGTAGGTATGATATTCCTTTACTCCTAAATACTTCATTGTGTATCCCATAACAACAAAGAATTGACTTGCAACCATAATACATTTATCAAAATTAGGAAATTAGTAGTAATATAATCTAGCCTGCTGATATTATTCATAGTTCACCTGTTGTCTAAATAATACCCTAAAGCAAAAGAAAATGCAAGATTATGCATTGCATTCAGTTGCATATTTCTAGTCTCCTTTAATCTGTAACAATTCCTGACTATTTGTATTTCATGATGTTGACATTTTTTATTTATTTTATTTATTTATTTATTTTTTTTTTATTTTTAAAGATTTTATTGGGGAATTGGGGAAGGGGACCAGCCAAGTTGTTTTTCAGTCTTCGTTATGGAGGGAGCCAGTCGCCATCTGGTTTTCCTTCTGCAGCTCGTGGCCTCTAAAGAGCTCAAGGTGCTGTGTTCAATCTTAGTTGCAGGTGGGCTTAGCCACCATCCCATGCAGGAGTCGAACCCTGCAGCCTTGTTGTTAAGAGTGCATGCTCTATCCACTGAGCAATCCGGGTGGCAGGTCATCAGGTCATCTCAAGGTGCCAAGTTCAGTCTTAGTTGCGGGTGGGCATAGCCCACCACTGAACAGGCAATCTTGTTACATCAGCTGAGCCATCCTGACACCTGTTGGCAGCTCAGCTCAGGCACAGCGTTCACTGGCCCATGTGGGAATCGAACCAGTGGCCCTGTTGCTCAGAGCTCGCGCTCTAAGCCAACTCTTAACCAACTGAGCCACTTGGCCGGCCCCAGATGTTGACATTTTAGAAGAGAAGAAGACACATATTTTAGAAGAGAAGTCATCACATAAAGAATGTCCTTTAATTTTGGTTTGTCTGATGTTTCCTTATGATTCAATTCAGGTTATGATTTTTTGGTATGAACATCACAGAAGTGATGCTGAGTTCATATCAAGTATTTGTCCCGTTACTGGTGATGTCAACTTTAATCATTTGGTTAAGATGGTGTTTGCCAGGCTTCTCTACTATAAAGTTACTATTTTGCCCTTTTTAATTAGTATCTTATAGAGGAGATACTTGGAGACTATGTAATTATTCAGTTGCTCCTCAAACTTCAGCCTATTAGTTTTAGCAATCATTGATGATTCTTGCCTGCAGCAGTTATTATGGTAGTTATTAAATTTCTAATTTAATCATTTTCTAGTTTCATCATTTCTTCTAACTTTATTAGTTGGCTTTCTATTGTAAGGAGGAGCTTCCCACCCACCCTTCCTCCTGCATTTATCCATTTATATCAGTGTGAACTCATGGAGTTTTCATTCAATAGTTTATAATATTTTACTATCACTTATTTTCATGCTCAAATTGCCCCAGATTTGGTCAGTGGGGGCCCTTTAAGTTGACTCCTGTGTCATTTTGGTAGATCTCATCTTTTTTTTTTTTTTTTTTTTTTTTTTAAGGGCAGTGTCACTTGCCCTCGTATGTAGGACCCGAACCGGGGCCGCTGGTTTCCCAAGCCAGTGCTTAACCACTGCGCCACTTGGCCAGCCCTATCTCATCATTTTTGAGTACTTCCTTATGTTTTGGCACAAAAAGATATTCCATGATACCTCTTTAGATTCTTTTGAGATATATATAATTTTTTTTTTTTTCCCAGCTGAGCCATCCTACTACCTGTTGGCAGCTCAGCGACAGCTCAGCTCAGGCTGGGCATCAAACTGCTGTTGCTTAGAGCTCAGTTCGCACTCTTGAGCGAGCTCTTAACCAACTGAGCCACTCGACCAGCCCTCTTTTGATATTTGTTCATCTATACTTTTGGGAATTGACATACACACTGAGGAAAGAACATAACAAGGCTTCTAAATACTACAGTTTGGTGATAGCATGGAAGAACAGAGAGTGGGAGAAGATATAATTTCTTTTGTTTGGATTTGCACTGTTTAGGGATGAGAATCTTAGTTATTAATCCTGTGAGGATTATTTCATGGGACCTGCCATTTGGAATAGGAGATAATATTAGGTACACCTGAGGCAAAACTTAAAACTCAATGTAGGGCCGGCTGAGTGGTGTGACGGTTAAGAGCTGGTTTTGGGATGCCAGTGACCGCAGTTCGGATCCCACATATGAGGGCCAGTGACACTGTCCTCTACAGCTAACAACAGCTCCACCTGGAGCTGGGCTGTGCGAGCCCCGGCGATGGTGTGGGCTGCAGCCCCAGCTGCAGTGGGCTGCCATAAGCTAAAGTGAGTGGCCAGCAGCCAGCGTGAGAGGCTGGCAGCCAACGCGAGCTGCCAATAGCCGCGGTGAGCGACCATCCAGAGGCCGGCGACCGATCTGCCTCATCCGGGAAGAGCGCAATGATGATACCAACATGGGCCAGTGAAGCAACGTGCTCTGCAACTAGACTGAAGAACAACAACATAAAGACAGCAACTTGTCTGTTCCCCTTCCCCGATTCCCCAATAAAATCTTTAAAAAAAAACAAAACAAAAAACTCAATGTAGGGCCAGCAGAGTAGCACAGTGGTTAAGGCCCCGGTTCGGGTCCCACATATGAAGGCCAGTGACACTGCCCTCAAAAAAAAAAAAAACCTCAATGTAAGCATTGGTGAACAATCTTTAAATCAGATGAAGTTAAGTATGTGACTGAATGATTTTTGCCTCTCCGAAGAGAGGACAGCCACTGGATTCATAATCACATTTTTTTTTTTTTTTGAGGGCCGTGTTCTGGCCCTCATATGTGGGACCAGGGCTGCTGGCTTCCCAAACCAGTGCTTAACCACCGCGCCACTCGGCCGGCCCCATAGTTACATTTTTAAACTTATTTGGAGGACAAATGCATACTAACTTATATGCGCCATTTTGGAGATTCAGGGAGTCCCCGAAGCCTGTCTGTAGATCCTTAGCTAATGACCCCTTCGTGAGAGATGATATAATCACTCATCCTTTCTCTCCATAGATTCTTCACCTAACTGCCCCCTCCGCCCATATGGAAGGAGAGTTTCACTTGCTTTTAGAAAGTTTTATGGAAAAGATTTTGTGACCGCAGTCTTGAGATACTACTACTCATGACTGAAAAATAACTTGTCTTAACTTATTTTCCTTGTGTTTCTTTTTGTTGACATTTGACTACTCAGGGGAAATGCTGCGCAAAAAACGAAGGGAGAAGGATGGCCACAAAGACCCACTCCTGGTGGAGGTGAGTCGGCTTCAGGATAACATTATGAAGGATATTGCAGAACTTCGACAAGAGGCAGAAGAGGCTGAAAAGAAGCAATCTGAACTGGATAAAGTGGCTCAGATCTTGGGAATTAACATTTTGGATAAACCCCAAAAGTCTTCAAATGACAGTAGAGAGCCTACAGAGAAGTCTGGGAAAGCAGAAAAATCCAAGAGTCCAGAAAAAGTTTCATCATCCTCAAACTCCTCTTCCAACAGCAAGGTAAAAACTCAACTTTTCCATTTCTATTACATCTTTCATTTCCGTGGACTCCTAAAGAAGCTTTCTAATTAACCATTTTCTTAGCTTCCTTTTGCAACCAATGCTTACTCTTGTTAGTTATTTTTGTAAGGCATAGATCAGACCATGATACTCTCCTTCAGAATTTGAGCAGTTCCCCATTGCCCACAAAATAGAACCCCAAATCCTCAACATTCAGGACCCTGCATGTTCTTGTTTTAGCATTTACTCCTTATCCCACGCCACTTTGGCTTCTAATCTTATCATAACTTGTACATACTATTTTGTGGGTTCATATTTAGCAACAAGGTCACCACCATGTTGTACAGGCAGTGAATACATTTCAATTCTCAAATCAGTGTTTGACACGGAATCACTGTCTCCTAAAAATGCTTTCTTCCCTTGCCTTCTTTCACGTTTCTTTTCCTCCTGGTTACTGGCTGCTGCTACTTAGTCTCTTTTGTTGCCTGTTCTCCTATACCTGATTTTAGGTTTGTTTGTTTTTTTTTTTGAGGGCAGTATCACTGGCCCTCATGTGTGGGACCAAACCGGGGCCGCTGGCTTCCAAGGCCAGCGCTTAACCACTGCGCCACTCGGCCGGCCCATGATTTTAAATATTTTAGTTCTTTAGGGATCAGTCCTAGCTCAGGTCTCCAGAATTCTGCACTCTCCCTAGGTGATTTCATCGAATTCTATGTCCAGTTCTATGCTCAAGTACCATGCTGACAACTTTCAGTTTTATATTCAAATGATTCTTTTTTTTTTTTTTTTTTGAGGGCAGTGTCACTGGCCCTCATATGTGGGACCCAAACCAGGGCCGCTGGCTTCCCAAGCCAGCGCTTAGGCACCGTGCTTAACCACCATGCCACTCGGCCGGCCCTCAAATGATTCTTTTGAGGTCCAAACCTAAGTGTTGAACAGACTACTCATTATTTCTACTTCATTATCTCATAGACACTTCACAATCAACATATCCTAAAGTAAACTAATGATTGTGCTTAACCTCCCTCTAACTTTTCCTTCCTCCAGTTTTACCCATCTCAATGAATGGCACTACTGTCCAATAATTTTATGCTAACAACCTGAAAAATATTCTTAGTGCTTCCTTTTCCCTGACTGCTCCATACCAAATCAATTACAAATTCTACCAGTTCTTCCTCCGAAGTAAATTTCAATTTCATCCATTTCACCATCTCTATTGCCATACAAATTCAAGCCACTTTCAATTCTTGCTTGTACTGCTGCCCTCTTACTCCTGTCTTCACATACAGCCAGTGATCATGATACCGTTTTGATATAGACTCATTTCATGCTTCTTTTCCCCCTTGCTCATTGTAATTTCGTTACTGGCCCTTTTATTCCTCAAATGCATCATTCCCTCTAATGCCTCTGCATTTTCTCCTTCCCCTGGTTACCATGCAAACCCACTCTTTCATTATGCCCTCTTCTAACTAACTCATACTCATTCTTGAGGTTGCAGCTTAAATTATTTCTCTTGACACCCTTCCTTGATTTCCCAGACTGTTAAAAATGCCTGCCTGACATATACTCACAATACCTTATAATTTTTCTTCTTAGCATTTATCACCGTTGTAATTATATAATTACATGTGTTCCCCCAATTAGATTTTAAGGCTCAAAGGACAGGAACCTATCTGTCTCATTCTACAATATAGTTCCCAATACACTCAGTGCCTGGCACATCGTGAGTAGTGCTCAAAAACCATTACACTACTCCGTACACTCCTACTACTTCAAAATGCTTGCACTTTTCCAGGTGTGCAATATGCTATTATGGCTCTCTAATTTTGCATTAATACTCCTCTTACTCTGGAGGAATCTTGCTCTCAACCCTACTCATCCACTAAGGCCCAACTTGAATATTAACTTCTCCATGAAGTATTCTTGAATTCCATCTAAATTTAGCCCTTCTTTATCAATCCCATAATATATTTGTTTCTTTATAAGATTTATTTCATTCTGTCCTATTTAAAACATGATCACAGTATGTCTGTTTTTATGCCTATCTCTTCCAGTAAATGAGAGTTTCTTGAGAATAAAAGAGTGTAACTTATTTACCTTTGTGTTTTCCATGGCATCTGGTATGTCTTGTATATAGTAGATGTTCAGTCAATGTTTGGGGGTAGAGAAGAGGGTATTCTCTAGCACCCAAACTCTTAATTATTTCATGTCTTCCTGGGAGAGCTCTCTTTCTCAAGCAGGCAGGACTATACTCTTTTATGCCAAGGTCATTGAGTTCAGAGCCTTTGGGAGAAGAGCTTGCGAGTTTGGGGTTACATTTATACACCAACCCATGATTTATTTGAGTGAGTCTTCATTTTTTCTGATGCTAACAGGGATATGTTGCAATTTGGTTTTCATTTCAACAGTAAGGAATATTATGTCTATAATCTCTCTTTTTTACCTGTCCTTGGTATTTCTTCTTTCTTTGCCTCTCTTTAAAATGCATAGTTGGTTTGCGGTTTTCTTTCTCTTCCTATTTATTTCAAAACAAATGAAAACAAAACAACAACAACAACAAAAACACCTTTCCACAATTCCATCCATCCAGAGATATCTATTATTAATACCTTGGTGTATATTACTGCAAAAACTCTTCTTCTGTTCATTAATTATTTAACAAATATTTATTGATCTCCAAGAAAATGCCAGGCACTATTTTAGATATGGGAAGTATAGTGGGAACTCTATAGACAAGGTTCTTATTTCTTATTCTCATGAAATAGGAGAAGATAGACAATAAATTAATAAGTGCATGTTAGGTAATAACAAGTGCCTGAAAAAAGAAAACACGATAAGGGATATAGAGTAATTAGGGAAAGTCTTTTGGATAAGGTAGCATTTAATAGTCTTATGTCTATTTACATACATTTATTGATTATTCAAGTGTACTTTGTTATATACTTTTCTCAGTGTGTCATGAACACCTTTACATGTCAGTAGAGTTCTCTCATAACACCTTTTTTTTTTTTTAAAGTTTTTATTGGGGAATTGGGGGAGGGGACCAATCAAGTAGTTGTTCTTCAGTCTTTATTGTGGAGGACGCCATTCGCCATCTGGCTTCCCATCAATAGCTTGTGGCCTCTAAGCTCAAGGTGCTGTGTTCAATCTTAGTTGCAGGTGGGCATAGCCATCATCCCATGCGGGAGTCGAACCAGCAGCCTTGTTGTTAAGAGTGCAAGCTCTATCCACAGAGCCATCTGGGCAACAGCTCAGCTCAAGGTGCTGAGTTCAGTCTTAGTTGCAGGTGGGTATAGCCCACCATCGAACAGGCAATCTTGTTGTTACATCGGCTGAGCCATCCTGCCACCTGTTGGCAGTTCAGCCACAGCTCAGCTCAGGCGCAACATCACTGGCCCATGTGGGAATTGAACCAGTGGCCTTGTTGCTCAGAACTTGTGCTCTTAACCAACTGAGCCACTCGGCCGGCCCTTCTCATAACATTTATAACATTTTTTTTTTTTTTGAGGGCAGTGTCACTGGCCCTCATATGTGGGACCTGAACCCGGGCTGCTGGCATCCCAAGCCAGCTCTCAACCACTGCACTACTTGGCCGGCCCTCATAACTTTTTTTTTTTTTTTTTAAAGATTTTATTGGGGAATTGGGGGAGGGGAACAGCATTGGGGAATCAGGGAAGGGGAACAGACAAGTTTCTGTCTTTTAGTTCTTCAGTCTAGTTGTGGAGGATGTTGCTTCACTGGCCCATGTTGGTATCGTCATTGCGCTCTTCCTAGATGAGGCTGATCGGTCACCGGCCTCTGGATGGTCGCTCACCGCGGGGCTATTGGCAGCTCATGCCGGCTGCCGGCCGCTCACGCTGGCTGCCTGCCACTCACTGTAGCATAACATTTTTAGTGACCTTACTTTTTTGTTATATAGATGCCAAAATGTATTTAACCATTCAAATCACCTATTTGTTTTTTTTTGTTTTTGTTTTTGCAACTTTAATCAGTATCGTCAGAAATGCAAACCAAAAGGTGACATTTGAGTAAAAGTCTGAAGAAGGTGATTGAGCAAGCCATTGAGATAACTTTCAGTTTTATTCTGAGTGATATAAATTCGCATAAGACGATTTTGAAAGAGATGACATATGCTATGCCACATTGGCTGCTCAATAGGTGATAAACATACTTGTAGAAAATGTATTTATGGGGCCGGCCGAGTGGCGCATTGGTTAAGAGCTGGTTTGGGGATGCCAGCGGCCCCGGTTCGGATCCCACATATGAGGGCCAGTGACACTGCCCTCTACAGCTAACAACAGCTCCACTTGGAACTGGGTTGCGCGAGCCCCGGCGATGGTGTAGGCTGCAGCCCCTGCTGCAGTGGGCTGCCATAGGCTACAGTGAGCAGCCGGCAGCCAGCGTGAGCTGCCAATAGCCGTGGTGTGCGACCATCCAGAAGCCGGTGAGCAACTGCCTCACCTGGGAAGAATGCAATGACGAAAACAACATGGGCCAGAGAAGCAACATCCTCCGCAACTAGACTAAAGAACAAAAAGACAGCAACTTGTCTGTTCCCCTTCCCCAAATCCCCAACGTTGTTCCCCTCCCCAAATTCCCCAATAAAATCTTAAAAAAAACAAAAAATGTATTTATGTATACATAATATGAAAATATTCCCTTAGACAGCTAACCTCCAACATTTAACCTGCCTTTATTTATTTTATTTTTTGCTTTAAATTGGGGGATTGGGGGAGGGCACAGCGTTGGGGAACCGGGGAAGGGGAACAGACAAGTTGCTGTCCTTCTGTTCTTCAGTCTAGTTGTGGAAGACATGCTTCACTGGCCCATGTTGGTATCATCATTGCGCTCTTCCCGGATGAGGTAGATTGGTTGCCGGCCTCTGGATGGCCGCTCACAGCGAATCTTGGAAGCTCACACCAGCTGCCGACCGCTCACGCTGGCTGCTGGCCACTCACTGTAGCCTATGGCAGCCCACTGCAGCAGGGGCTGCAGCTATGCCATCCCGGGGGCCTCACAGCAGCCCAGCTCCAGGTGGAGCTGTTGTTCACCATCTTAGCTGTAGAGGACAGTGTCACTGGCCCTCATATATGGGATCTGAACTGGGGCCGCTGGCGTCCTAAGCCAGCTCTTAACCAACACGCCACCTGGCCGGCCCTAACCTGCCTTTTTTCATTACGTAAACGCTTGAGTAACTCATCACATACATTAATCAATACAAAGACTTGCTGGTAACTAAATGTTTGGAAGAGACATCCTATTTTTAATTATTAATTATTCTTGGCTTACTAAGTTCTATCGCTTTAATAACATAAGTCATCAGTAAACATTGAATTGATTCATGCTGTCCCCTGAAATGTTCTTTGCTCTGTGCTCTCAATTTTATTAAGGGTATAAAAAAATCTGAATAGAATTTGTGAAGTTTTGCAAAATCATAACTACATGCTGTAAAGCAGGCCAAGGAGGGAGTGAACACCGGAAAACCATGATATAGGTATGTATGTTAGATTGTAGAGGGAAAAACAAGAAATAAAACAGGTATGAGTGCTATGAGGAACCAGGGATAGGAGTTGAAATTTTAGATAGAGGGCCTAAAAAAGGTCTTATTAGAGATTAACTTTTGAATGAAAACCTGAGAAAACTGGCCATGTAGTCATAAGTGGGAAGAGAGATCCAGGTAGAGAAAATAGTAAACACCCTCAGAAAAGAGCCTTTCTGGAGCATTTGGGAAACATCAAGAAGACCAGTGAATTGGAGGTAAAAGCGAAGGAAGGGAGATGAGAGCCATGGAAGGCCTGATCATGATTGGAAAGTTAATGAGAGCAAGTCATGAAATCATGTTGTTTGACATAATAATTTCCTTGGATAAATGTCAAGGAATAGAATTGCTGAGTCAAAGAGTATGAAGAATTTTGAGGTATGTAATATGTATTCCTAGACTATCTTCCAGAAAGATGGTTTCAGTTAATACTCCAGCAACATACGCATGTGCCCATCCCTTAACTGCTGGGTGTGATCTCTTTAGTGCCTCTTGAATACACTTTGGTAGGAAAAGATTATCTTTGAAGTTCTCATTGTTTCCCTTTCTCTATCCCGTTTTCCTTTCCCCACTAGCCAATATTACAGGTGCCCAGTTCCCTGATCTTGTCTACTGGAGAACCTCATTTATACTTATCCTCTCTGTGTTCCAAAATTATGTTTTTCTGTTACTTACTCCCCAACATTAACCAAAATTCTTATTTCCTAAGTGTCTTGTTCCTAGCTTGCTGACAAACGAATTAATATTAAAGTATTTACTATTGATAACTTAATGTTGGGGAGGTTTTAAAAGAGGAGTCATGTTAACACAAAGGTTTTAAATTCCAATGATGATATTAATATTTAGACAGAAATATTTTACCCAGATTCCTTTAAGTCATCCCACATAGATGACTGTCTGCTTTGTGCACAGCATCAGCCTCCAGTTTTCCATTCCAGGATGCATCTGTGATAAGTGAGTTCACTATCATCTATTTTCTGCTTTCCCATAACCTGTTAAATTATCTTTTCATTTTGGTTTTTCTTCCCTCTATAGTTGTCTTTATGATTTTTGAATTTATTGTATTTAATTGCACAGGTAACACATTCAATATCTACCAAAGGGTATACAGCAAAAAGACTGTTATTCATCCTTGTTCTCTACTTCCCCTCCTTAGAGGCAACCAGTGTTTCCATAACCTTGAGTATTCTTCTGGATATTTTAGGATATATAAATAACTATATTGCCATTGTGATTTATTCTACATGATGAGATAGCACTATGGAGTCTCATTAATTCTGTTTGAGCCTTGCAGACAGATTTCTTGTGAGGTTTTCCCCAGTTTGTACAGCTTTAGCGCTGGAAATATGATCATACGGCCCTGTTTCTGTAATTGCAATAGTCTACTTACTATGTCTGGGAGAAGACAGCTCTAGACTGCCTTGAATTCCTTTTAAGTGCAGTTTTTTTCCCCTGTAGGAATCCAGGGTAAACAATGAGAATTCACATACGAAGAGCCTCAAGCCTGCTGAGACCCCCCAGCAAGCTGCTAAGCAGTGTGATCAGCCCATTGCTGCCTATGAATATTATGATGCTGGCAATCACTGGTGCAAAGACTGCAACACCATCTGTGGGACCATGTTTGACTTCTTCACCCATATGCACAATAAGAAGCACACACAGGTAGGTATTCTGCCCTCTGTTATTTCTACTCTCGTCCTTCTTCCCCTCAAACTTCTGTACCCCCATCTGCATTACAAAGCTGGCAAATGAAACATTCTCATATGGGCAGGAGCCCCAATATGAAGAGCCAAGAGATACCAACAAAGGAGACACCTTCCCCAGGGCTCAGTCCAGGGGACCTGCCTGTAACTAAACACCATGACAAGTGTAAGTGAGGCTTCAGCCTAATTGATTCCTTGAGTACCTGATTATTTGTTTCATTTTATCCATTGCTAATACTTGCTCTAACATGTGTTTACCTTTCCCACAGGTGATTTCCGTTTAAACAGTTGGCAGAGCGGGTGGGGGTGGGTAGTTGGGGGCTTCTGGTCCCCCCTGGTGTATGGGGGAGAAAAAGAGAGAAAGTGGGTCATTGAGTTTTTAGTGCTGTTGTGTGAGCGCCTCTGCCTCTTGCAAATAGACACTGGATCCCTACAACAGACCTTGGGCTTCAAAGACCCAGAATGAGGCCAAGCAAGATGCTATAAAGCGCACTGACAAGATAACCGTTCCTGCGAAAGGTATGTTGCCTCCCTGCCCTTTTTGTAGTTTCCTTACATTTGGCCAAGGAAGAGGTATCCCTAAACTAAGGTACTAGGAAGCAGCATAAATATTTTTTTTTTTGACAAAGCTGTAAGAATCCTTTCTATCTGCAAAACAGTGTACCATGTCCTGAAAAATCAAGAGCTGTATAAAACAAGAATGATCTCTGCCTATATGCCCCAAAATTTAACAAGATGTTAAATATAGGTATACCACTTTAAAATATTTTCTTTGTCACAGGCTTATGCACCAAAATCTTATTTATTTGAAATCCAGGTACAAAAGTACAGTAAGAAGTGCAGTAATTTCACTGCCTTTTCAACTAAAAATTTTTATTTATTTATTTATTTATTTATTTATTTATTTATTTATTTATTTATTTTAGCTAAGCCATCCTGCCACCTGTTGGCATCTTAACAGCAGCTCAGCTCGGGCAGGGCATCCAACTGCTGCTGCTCAGAGCTCAGCTCGTACTCTTGAGCGAAACTAAGAAATATATTTTTTTTTGTAATATTTTTTTTTTTTTTTAGAGGCAATGTCTCTGGCCCTCATGTGGGATCTGAACCCGGGCTGCTGGCATCCCAAGAAATATTTTTGTATAGTCATCCTATTCAATCCTAAGAAATATTTTTGAATAGTCATTTTTAAGGGGGTAAATTGAGAGGTAGAAAGTTCGTTTGTCTTGAAACTCAGTTTCTTACCTTCATAGGTAGTCAGTATTGCTATATCCTTTAGATCTGAACAGATAGATTCCTGAGTAATTAATACCAGCATGAGAGAACCTGGACTATTTGGGAGTATAGTTTTTAAGTCTCCTAAAATACTTATTGCTAGTTGGAGTTTGAGGAGAATGAGCAACAGAAATGAGTCTGGCACAGGAAACTCCTGAATATACCAGTTAGTATTCCCAAGAGATAGAAGAGATAGAGGTCCTGAGTTCAGGCTTTAAGTTGGGAAGACTGTGCCATTGGAATTCATCTAAATAACACTTCTGGGTAAGGTCCTCTATACCATTAATCATTTTACGGCAAAGGGAAAGTGGGATTTCCTTTGGTTGCTATTATCTGGGGTGGAAATGACTTATTTTCTTGATTTCTTCTACTTCTTCCAGGCTCGGAATTTCTGATTCCCATCACTGGATATTACTGCCAGCTCTGTGAGGAATTTTTGGGGGATCCAATATCTGGAGAGCAACATGTGAAGGGCCACCAACACAATGAGAAATATAAGGTTGGTCTTTATAGCAGCCTATGGCATTTCCCACTTTCTGCAATAATCCTTTTGACTTTATCAGACAAGCTCAGAGCCAGAAAAAGTCATCAATACTTCAAATTTCATATAATTACTAGGAAACTCTCAATCCTAGTGAGAGATGCTGACCTGATAGAACCATTTATATTCTTGAGAAAGATGACTAGGGATTTCTACTAACTGAATTCCAGCAGTGGTGGGGCCAAGATTTTCTCTCTCACAGTATTTTGACCAGTTGTTGAGCCTTTATCTTTTCTCTTCCCAGAAATATGTGGTTGAAAACCCATTGTATGAGGAGCGGCGGAATCTGGACCACCAAGCTGGTTTGGCTGTGGTCCTAGAGGCAGAACGACGACGTCATAGTGAGCTAAAGCGCAAACTTAGTGAGAAACCAAAGGAAGAGAAGAAAGAGAAAAAGGCAAAGATCATGAAAGAAGTAAAGGAGGATGACAAGGTCCCTGAGGAATTAGAGGACCAACTCTCTGAGAGTGGGAACTCTCCTGAAAAGACTGAAAACAAAAGGAAGGGTAGCATCAAACTCCAATTAAAAGAAGAAGTAAAGAAAGAATCACCAACATCTTCCTCTTTTGGGAAATTCAGCTGGAAGAAGCCAGAAAAAGAAGAGGAAAAAAGTTCAGTGGCCCCAAGTATTCCCAAGGAAGAGACAATGGAAAGCAATAAGGACAAAGAGGATGGCAAAGCTGAAGCTGGGAAGGCAAAGCCCATCAAAATCAAGCTCTCTGGGAAAACTGTTGTTGCACATACTAGCCCTTGGATGCCTGTTGTAACAACTTCAACCCAGACTAAGATCCGACCCAACCTGCCTATCCCATCCACAGTCCTCCGCAAGTCAGGGTCAGCCACAGTCAGCAAGCCAGCTCCTCTTAACACCTTTCTATCCATCAAGTCCTCTGGAGCCACTGCCAAGCCTCTGCCAGTGGTTAAAGAGTCTTCATCTGATCTCCTCTTGCCTCCTGACATCATCTCCAAAGCATTTGGAGGGGAAGAGGTGATTCTAAAAGGGTCTCCAGAGGAAAAAATGGTACTTGCTGAGAAGAAGGAGCCATCCCATATACCTGAACAAATGCTCCCACTTCCTCCACCACCTCCTCCACCACCACCTCCACCTCCTCCAGTTACACCTCTTCCAGCTGCCCCAACTCCTGCTCAAGCAGATGCTGTCACGACTCCAGTAAAATCAAACTCAACTGTATCTCACACTCTCAGCTCTGGCTTCCTGGGTCCTAACATTTTGAATCCAGTATTGCCAGTAGCCATCATGGCCTCAGCACAGCCAATTGCTATTCCTTCTGATGAGACAGCACCTGGAGTGAGTGAGAGTGACCGGGACCAGACCCTATTCTCTGTGTTAGTGCGTCCTCCACCTCCCCTGTCAAGTGTTTTCAGTGAACAAGCCAAAAAATTGGAAAAGCGAAATTCATGCTTAGCCACAGCCAATGCTAAGGACCTGTATGACATATTCTACAGTAGTGGTGGAAAGGGGGCCCCTGAGACTAAGTTGAGTGGTGGTTCAGGTGGTCCATTGGCCAATGGAGAAAATAACAACTTCTCTAAAGCGGAAAGTTTGGACACCTCTTCTTCCACTTCTACTTTGAACAGTAGTGCATCCCAAGAGGAGTTGCCTCTAGATGGAAGTTTGGTTTCTGCTTCTTTAGTTGGAAACCCTAAAAAGCCCATTGCAAAAACAGTGGTGTCCCTCGGGAAATGGTCAGTTGTAGAACATGTAGACTCAAAAAGCAGAGGCAGCAGCTATGGCTTCCTGCAGCCTCTGACAAGATTGTGCCAAAGCAGGCCTTGTGAAACTATTACTCCAAAGACAGACCCTTTGGCCATGTGGACTTCTAGCTCCTTCCAGAGCAACAGTAATAGGGATGCATCTCCAGAGGGAAAAATTGAGTTTGACCTGGGGGAGCCAGGGCCACCAGGTGTAGAGCCAGTCCCTCAGCTGTCAGATAAACACTGTAATACCATGGAATCTCAGAAGTTGGTAGAAACCCACCTTATGGAATCTGGTAACCAGGATGACAAAAGCCAAGAGCTCCACCAATCTAAGGATTGTAGAGAAAGTGAGATAGAGACAGGCACTGAACTGAAACAAAGGGGGGCAAAGCTCTCTGAGGGAATGGTAGGAAAAGGAACAGGTATCAATGTTGGGTCTGGTAACATAGAAGATTCGAATTTGAACCATAGGAACAGATACAAGTGGGAGGGAAAAGCAGAACAGCCCAAGACGCAAATGACTGACAAGAAGGCTCAACAGTCTAAGAAAGGGATGACAGGAAATGAAGTTCAAAGTAAAGTAATGATTGAATTGAATACACAGGCTCTCTCTTCCACAAAGGCAAAAATAGACTCATTTCCATCAGAAGCTAGGGCTTTACTCCAGAACCCGCAAGATGCAGCTGTGAAAATGTCTGCCCCGCAATTGCTCCTTCAGGCCCCAGCCAGATCAGATGTGTGTTTAACAGACAGTGCACAGGAGCAAGGAGTTTCAACTGGTAGTGAGGCGTGGCTAGAAATTTCTCCAGAATCAGCTTCCAGAACTTCGAGGTACAGAAGCCTCAAACTCAATAGGGAAAGATCAAAAGACTTCCAGGGTAAAATGATCGATGAACTGGCTGTTTGGAATGAGAACAAGAAGAAGCCAGAAACCTGGAAGAGCCCAGAGAAACCAGAAACAGAAGCCCTGGAGCTTCGAGATGTCCATCCAGAATTAACAGTGACGATAGAAAACAAGGCCTTAGAAGACTTTGAAGTTACAGACTTGAAAGTAGAAGAGCTTGCTACCCTGGAGAACCTGGGGGATATGGGTGTTGAATTCTGCAATACACGAATAGACCCAGCACATAGATCCCCAACTATCCTGTGTCAGGAACATTCAATGTCACCTATAGGGTGTAATCCCGCCACTCTCACTGACTTTGAACCAATCCCATCCTTTCCTGAGTTTCCATTAGATTCTCCCAAAACCCTGGTGCTTAACTTTGGAGCAGAGGGTGAACAAAACTCATCTAATCCCAGAAATGGGAGGATCACTCCTAACATTTTGAAAACTGAACTTCCTACAGAAAATGTTGACCTTGGCATGGGGAGCCTAGAGGGAACACACCAGGCTCTAGACCTGTTGGCAGGAGGAATGATGTCTGAAGAAGTAGAAGAAACTTCTCAATTAGAGAAACAAAATTCACTCAGATTGGAATCAGAAACAGTTAACCCTGCAGGCCTCGGGCCATCCCCTTGCCTTCCAGATCTTGTTGACTTTGTCACACGGACATCTGGAGTTCAAAAAGAGAAGTTATGTTCTCATCTGTCTCTGCCACGTGACCTTCCTGAGTGTGGTTCTTTGGAGATGGGACCACTGCAGCTGGAAATAGTTAGTGCATCCATCACTGAGGTAGCAATTCCTCAGGTAGATGAGGACAATGACAACCCCTTGAATTTGATAAAATCTTTGGCTTCAGGGTCCCCTACAAGGGAGCAGGTAGTTGGAGGCAGTATGGTCCCTCAGGAAATACCTGCCCAAGAAGCTGCAATTGATGCCATCCAGGACCACACAGAATCCAGAGTTCATAACTAGAGTACATACCCAGAGCTACTTGTGGATGAATTGAATTGGCTTCTAGAAATCAGGTGCCCAGATGATCCAGGACTAAATGGCTATTTCATCTGGAAGCTACACCAAGAGATGCAGTCAGCGTCTTACAGTAAAGTTCACGGAAGCTAAAAAACTTACCTCCTTTCCTTTCTCAAGATACCAGACAGATCAATCATAATTTCTATACATATCTGTAAAAAAGTATTTTCTGTTAATGTTTTTTTTTGCCAATTTATTTTCTCCTACTTTGTCATTAAAAGCAAATGTCTATCTGGCTCACCACATAGTGTGTTTTGATTGTATTTTGGCTTTGACTCTGCCATTTCTGGAATGTGGGGGAGG
This sequence comes from Aselliscus stoliczkanus, assembly GCA_033961575.1. NCBI lineage: Eukaryota > Metazoa > Chordata > Mammalia > Chiroptera > Hipposideridae > Aselliscus > Aselliscus stoliczkanus. The sequence goes on along the minus strand of CM066733.1, from coordinate 61,808,330 downwards.
AGGGAAACAGAGAGCTGACTTCTCCAATTGCTGTGTTGTTCCCACCCAATTTCTTGGGCAGCTGATGGATCTCTAAGAGAAATACCAGAAAGCCTGCAGAAATGGAAGACTACTGATGAAGGAAGGATTATTCATCTCTTAGGCTTCCATTTGGATGGGCCGGCCTTAGCATTGTTTGAAATGCAGCGTGAGTAGCTCTTTTGCTTACTGTTTGCTTCCTTGTGGCTTGTGAACCCCCCCCCTTTCTTCGTTCATTCTCTTGCTTTTGCTTGAAATGGTATTGCTAACCTTTTTGGAAATGGCCTCAGTAAACATGGAAGAAAACCTAGCAAGCTCACTTTTGGAAGACAACAAATCGGTAAGGCTTATTCATGGCACAGTGCCAGGAGCAGATATGTTTTTGGGGGCCACTTTATTTTCAAAATGGCCTTTGTTCATTGTATTATGATCTAGTAACACTTTGTGTTAAATTCTTTAGCAGCCATTTCTGTTCTGAAGAGGTAGAAAATCTGAAAATTGTTTTGGGATTGGATTTAATTCTTTGTTCCACAACCCATCTGTATTCCTTCCGCTACCTCTCCCTTTTCCAAGTTATTTCCACCATAGTGTGATGTTTTGGGTTGTACATTTTGTTCAAAAGATTAAAGAATTTATGAGTTGGCTTGGACAAGTTTAACTTTATTTTTAATGTGTTAATTACTTGGAATAAATGCATTAATCTCATGTTTCTTTCTGGATTTTTGTTTTGAAACCACACACATTTGACCTCCACAGGAAAACTAGAACCGTGAACCCCTACTGCCCTATTATCTGTCACCCCTCCCAACCATTCTTTGCCCACTTGTCAGGGCTGCTGCTTTCATGTCAGATTGTTAGGTTATAAAAAGTCTATGCCCCATGCTGCCTAAATGGGTAGTAAGTAGGCAGTAGTGATTTAGTTTTGGCATCTTCCCATTGTGAAGCTTTTTATGTACCTTTATGTTTGCTCCCCCTTTGCTGCTCTGGGAACTGAGGCTCCCCCAAGAATACTCATGTTCTTGCCGAGAGTGCTCTTGGGGACCAGGGAGCTTGGTCCTCAGATTTTTAAATCTCTGTCTCAGTGTCCTCTTGACATCTCTGTTGTCAGCAATCTATAAACTGGCTCAAGAGAGGCTTCAGAGGCTTGTTCCTCCCCCGCCCCCACTGCCGAACTCTGCAAAAATAAGGCAGTTTCTGATTTTTTTTCCTAAGAATTCCTTTTCTCCCTGTTCCTTGTGTGCAGAGCTGTAGAATCCCTATGTTGAGTTTGGGGAGGTTATTTACTTTTTTCTAGATCCTTGACTAATGTTTATTTAGAAATTGTCCTGGCTTCTCTTCATCACATTGTGGAAAGGGCACAGATTTGGGAGATATAGGTCCTTGAATGTTCCTCAGCCATTGCCTTGCTGTGATGTGAGAATTTACTGTAACTTATCGTACCACAGGGATTTTTTTTTTTTCTTTAAGATGAGGATCTGGGGGCCGGCCAAGTGGCACAGTGGTTAAGTGCTGGCTTGGGAAGCCAGCGGCCCCAGTTCGGGTCCCATATATGAGGGCCAGTGACACTGCCCTCAAAAAAAAAAAAAAAATGTAAGATGAGGATCATTCTCTCCATCTCAGCACCAAATGTGTATAGGATCAGGCCATCCTGAGTCATCGTCTAGAGCTGCTTTTTAGGCTGGCGAGTGAGTTCAGTGTACTTTTCTGGCCTGGAAACTATAGACTGATTCATAAAGTGCCCTCTAGAAAAACGTAAACCCAGGTGAGCTTCAAAGATATATTTGTTTTTCCAGAAAACTGCTCCCTCCCCATTCTAGGAGCCTATCTGCAGGAATTCAGAGAACATAAGAGTTTAAAACCCGGTGGTTACTGATTTTCAGACCTGTTCCTTAGTAAGTTCCAGCACCTTCTGGGAGAGAGGTGGGTCTAGGGAAAGAGTGGGACGGGGTTAATCCTATCCAGATGGCACTCATAATGTCATTTCATCTAAGAGGGAGTCAGAATCTTTCCAGGTTAGGAGGGGGCCCCCTGAGAAGGGTAGCAAAGGGGCGAGAAAGTTCAGGAAGGGCAGAACTAATTCAAGCATCTAGGGCTGGAGTCCTTTGAGCAACTCCTTGTACTCGATAACTTGAGGCTTTATACCAAAGGCATCTACTAATCTCGGGCTTTTTCTAGAATAATGCTCACTTATAAGAGTTGAAGCATTCTTTATATCTGCCTTGAAGCAGCAGAAGGAGAGTTTTTAGGAGCCTGTTGTCTGGGGGAAGTTTTTTTTGATGCTGGCTTCCTCTTTGATCAGTGGGATGTAGCTTTGGAACCCATCCAGAGAAGCCATATGAAAGGAAGGGCAGAACTCTAACCCAGTCTCTAGCACCTAGAGGTAGGGCCTATTTTTTATTCAGTATTGTCACAGTACTGAATAAATTTTTACCTTAGGAGGCAGACACATGCAAGGAGTGGGCCCTAATGTGACTTACAGTGTCATGTGTATGTTTTAAATTTCTGCAAACATCAAAAACAGTTTTTATTGAATTCTTTACTGTGAGAACAGCTGATCAACAGTTAGGTTTAAATTTGGGCAAACACCTAATTTTACCTAAGTTGTGTAAATAACCCCCTAAAAATTCCTTCGGCTTTGTGAATGAAGACCACTTGCTTTATAAACCACTTTGCCCCATTCACAGCTAGCTTCAGGACACGTAATACTCTTAATAACCTTTCTATTAAGTACTTCCGCTTTACCCCATGCCACTCCATCTCTTTAAAAAAATAAAGCACAAAGTCAAAAAATTAGCTAATGTTTTGGTAGCAAAGCATGCCAGAATGTACTGGCATTTGTCAGACTGCCAGGTTCAGGCACTGAGGAAGAATGGGGAAGAGCGTGTGTGTGTGTGTGGGGGGGGGGGGGGGAGGGTGGGATGGGGATGGGGGTAGGGTTGGACATACAGGATACAGGCGTCCAATGGGCACACTATTCTTATAAAAAGGGTAGAGGTGGGTTCAGAGAGAAGACAGTATATAAAGGAAGTAAGTGAACTGAGATTTTTAAATATTCCTAAACCTTGGTTCTCACCTTAAAGCTTACCTACCAAGCCCAGGATGAGAATCTAAGCGGTCTTCATTTATTAACAATTTTATGAGAACACAGACAAACGGAAATTGGGATTGTGAGCACATTCCTTTCAAATTTAATTTTGCAATAATGTATAATTTTAAACAAGAAGTTATGTATGTATACAGTAGCAGTATTCATTGATAAGCCAAACAGTTGCACTCAGTGAAAATCTGCCCTTTAAAAAAAATCATCACCTGGAGCCGGTCAAGTGGCGCGGTGGTTAAGCACTGGCTTGGGAAGCCAGCGGCCCCGGTGCGGTTCCCACATATGAGGGACCTGGAGGGGGGGAATCATCACCATCCTGTTCGTCCTCAACCCTTATATACTTTCAAAAGACCATGTACATTTTCATTGTAGCACTTAATGTGGTTGTAACTTTACATTTATGTGTTTCTTTGATTAATATATGCTTCCCCTCCCCATAACTAGATTATAAACTCCAAAGCAGGAAGTCTGTCATTGCTTACTGCTTTTTCATCATTGTATTCAGAGCTCACAGTTGCCTGGCACAAAAAGAGTGCTCAATAAAAATTGGTTACAAGAATCAATGTAATAGCTATTTTTTTAAATTAATTTATTGTTAATGCTTAGCAATTTGTAAGTGGGTAAAAGCTGTAAATTCCTGATTGTATTTGCTGGGTGCTTAGCACACCAGAATCCAACTGTCCTCTTGCTTCTGTCCTGGATCTTTGTATAAAAAACACTGTCTGTAGCAGTGAGTGCACATCAAGGCTGCCAGTGGCCCCTTCATTTCAACAGCGTTCTGGAATAGTGGTGCCAGGCCAGAATGGGGGCACACTGCACCCAAATCTCCCAGAGGAAAAACAGGATGTAAAGTGGGAGTAAACTGACCTTACAGTTAGCAATAAAAGGCTTTGGGGACTCTGATTTTCAGATGGCTCCCTTTCTCCTTCCTTCCAGATTTCATAGGTATGTTGAAGTCAGTCTGTCAAACCCCAAATCCCTCTGATTTGGCTGAAGGCGTAAATCAACCTTCATGGCCCAGCATCCTCTTAACACCTCATCCAAACTCTACATCAAACTGCCAGCTTTATTTCTGGAAGGAAATAAATTAACCAACATAGTCTGCCTTTGGAAGAGGGAAAAGGGATGCTTTCACTTTATTTTGTATCTTTTTTTTGTTTCAGCATTCTGATCATGAAAATGCATTTTATATAAAATACATATATTCTACACACAAAATATGTACACATACATATAAAATATGTAATTTTTAGGTCAGGGTTATCTGGTGCTGTGGAATTAAAGACCAGGTTTTTGTTTTTTGTCCTTCTGTATACTTTCATGTTTAAAAAATAGTGCTAATTTTCTTTTTATTGGGTTTCTCCCAGTCAGTGCATTCCTGTTTTCCATCATTACAAGTAGGTCTTGCTGCTTTTCCCTCAAGACTTTCTAAATTTCTCGTATTCCCTTCACGCCTGGCAACATACATTCTTCAAGAATTGCCATTCTTGAAGAATACGGTTACCATTCTTTCCTTCCTCGCTTCCTGTTCCCTTTCTCTTGCCCCTACCTCTGTTAAACTGGTTATGCATTTCCATTCATGTACAAGCATTTGGACATTAAATTACAGAAATCAGGATACTTGTTTTCACAAAGCTTACTTTAATGAGGATACACAAAACGTTATCACAAAGTCTTTGTAGCATGCAAAAGGACTGGAGATAACTCATATCTAGATGTATTGATTCAAAGCTTTACTGGCTTTTGTTCCTTCTGCTTGTGGAGGATGAGGCAAGAAAGGCGTTTTGTAGAAAATAAGGGAAATGAGCATGGGTAAGGGAAGTAAATGAGCATGGGTAAGGGAAGTGAATGAGCAGGGTAATGAAAGATCAAATCAGCCATGTTGAGGTATTATTTTTCTTTCATCTCTCTCATACGCTGCCCCTGCTAAAGCTCTATCCAGCCCTCGTATAGCCTACCTGCATAGAGACGATTAGGATGACACTGACTCACTCACCTGTCTTCCTTTCTTTCAGGAGCAGTTGCAGAAGTCTTTGGATTTCCAGAAGGAAGGACTGCAGAAGCCATCAGTGCCCCAAGGCGTCAGGGATAGAAGCCATGAAGAACCACAGAAACGGTGGTGCCCTTCAGGCCAATAGGAAATCACCTCTAAAAGGTTTTCCAAAAGGTGGGTATGGCTGTTGGGGCAGGAGTGGGTTGTGGAGAAAGCCCTGTCATTTTTTTTGCCAGGAAATGGTGAGTTGGTTTAACAAAAATGTATATCTGTGTGTCTGCATCTTTGTACCAGTAGAGGAGGAACAAGATGAGGATAGGCACAGAGGGGATATATTTTAAACTTGCCACTCTTCATCTCATATTATCTCTTAACTTCCATCACTAATTTTGTGTCGTCATACTCATATTAAAGCTGTGGAGTTCAGATCTTCTCATGCCTCCCAGGCTCTGGCCCCCAATGTTCACACCGACTAGAACACCTCATATCTCAGTTTCAGCCTTCTTTACTGTCCATGTAAGAATCAAGGTAAAAGGAAAAAATGGGTTTGTCCTTAGAAGAGGGGGTATGAGTAGACAAAGGAGGCTCAAGGAAAGGGCAGCAATCACAACGGGCTTGGTTAAACAGCCCTGGGAGTTCTGACTTCGGGATAGCTGTTTATCAATTTCTTCAGTCTTACTGCTTCTCCTGTGCACATTGAAACATCAGGTATGCAGAAGCAGGCAAGCATCGTTTCAAAATGCCAAGGAAACACCTTACTCTCTGTCCATCTAAAATGCTAATGGGTGCTGCTTCTACTCCTTTTTGTACTTTCAGGACTCTGGGCTCAGGATCTGTGTTCCTGAGCTGTAAACCCAGGCACTTTTAGAGTCTTGGAAATCTAGTTTACTGCTCAAATCTATGCTTTTGGGAATATGCATAACACTACCAATGTTTAAAAATGTACAACCAATGCCATCAATAGAATAGGAGGTAAGGGGTAAGAAGTATCTCAGGGCCTCTTTCTGCTGAGCTTATATCAGTTAAGGACTACTCATTTCTAAGGCATGCACCTGTAGATGAAGCGATGGAAAGCAGCCTGGTGCCAGGGCTGCCAACACTTTGTCACCACCCGAGACCTGTTTCTCATCAACTACCACATTCCTCTGCCCAGGGGCAGTGAAGGGTGTTCGTCACAGCTTTCATTCGTAACTGTAACTCACCTACCAACCAGCCCCTGGTTTGCTGCTGGGACCTCCATTCTCCAGTGGTGTCTGAAGTCCACTTCTGAGATGTGCTTATCTGGGGGATGGGCAGGCAGAAAGGGAACATTTTTTAGAATAATGTTTTTCCCTTTGGACTTCATTTATTTGATATACTAGAGTTCTTATATATTATGAATGATGAAATATTTAAGATCTTTTTATTGAAATATAGTTTACATAATGTTTTTTTTTTTTTTGAGGGCAGTGTTACTGGCCCTCATATGTGGGACCCAAACCGGGGCCGCTGGCTTCCCAAGCCAGTGCTTAACCACCGCACCACTTGGCCGGCCCTAGTTTACATAACTTTAAATTTCACATAGATTCCCCATTTTATTTTTATTTTATTTTTTTTTGAGGGCAGTGTCACTGGCCCTCATATGTGGGACCTGAACCGGGGCCGCTGGCTTCCCAAGCCAGCGCTTAACCACCACGCCACTCGGCCGGCCCAGATTCCCTATTTTAAATTGTACACTCCAGTGGTTTTTAATAACTTCCAGGTTGTGCAACCATCACCACTATCTAATTCCAGAACGTTTCCATCACTGCCCTAAAAAAAACCCAAACAGACACTCCTAATTATCTCCTACTCCAAAGTCACTGGCAGTCACCAATCTGCTTTCTGTCTGTATGGATTTACCTGTTCTAAACAATTCATATAAGTGGAGTCAATACAATATGTGGTCTTTTGTGACTGGCTTTTTGTACTTGCCATAATGTTTTCAAGGTTCAGCCATGTGGTACCACATATCAGTTCATTGTATTTTATAGTTGAATAATATTCCATAGCATGGATCTATCACATTTTGTTTATCCATTAGATGATGGAAATTTGAGTTATTTCCACTTTTTGGTGATTGTTAATAACGCTGCTATGAACATTTATGTACAAGTATTTGTAGACATGTTTTTCAGTTCTCTTGGGTATATACTGGGTTATATAGTAACTTCTTTAAATAAAATTTTATATCAAAATATAATATGCATATAAAAAATGAAAGCACACATATCACAAGTGTTAAGCTCAACAATTTTTACAATGCAAACACAACAATTTTCATAATGTAACCAACACCTAAATCAAAAAACAGAATATGACCAACACCCCTGAAGCCCGTCTCATGTCCTCCACCAGCCACTGCTTTCTCAAAATATAACCACTATTCTGACTGCTATCTCAGGTTTTTGTTTTATGGAGATGAAATTCACATAACATAAAAGTAACTACTTGAATCAATTCAGTGGTATTTAGCACACTCACAATGTTGTGCAAACTTCACCTTTGTCTAGTTCCCAAACATTTCATCAGCCCAAAACAATACGCCGTATCCATTAAGCAGTTCCCTTTCCTACCTCTCCAAAGCCCCTGGCCATCACCAGTTTGTTTTCTGTCTCTATGGACTTACATGTTCTGGATATTTCATATAAATGGAGACTGGCTTCTTTCACTTAGCATAATGTTTTTGAGCTTCATCCATGTTGTAGCATGTATCAGTATTTAATTACTTTTTATGACTGAATAATATTCCATTGTATGTGTATACCACAATTTGTTCATTCATTCATTTGTTGATGAACATTTGGGTTGTTTCCACCTTTTGGCTATTGTCAATAGTACAGCTATGAGCATTCATGAATAAGTATTTGTTTGAATACCTGTTTTCAGTTGTTTTGGGTATATACTTAGAAGTGGAATTACTGGGTCCTATGGTTATTCTATGTTTAATTTTTTAAGGAACTGCCTGTTTTTCACAGCACCTGAATCATTTTACATCCCTTCCAGCAATGTACGATGGGTCCAATTTCTCCACATCCATAAAACTTGATAATTTCCTTTTTAAAAATATATTGTAGCCATCCTAGTATTTTACTGTAGTTTTGTTTTACAGTTCCCTGATGACTAATGCTATCTTTTCAAGTGTTTGTGGCCATTTACATATCTTCTTTGGAGAAATGTCAAGTCAAGTCCTCTGTCCATTTTTAAATTGGGTTGTCTTTTTGTTGTAGAACTATTAGAATTCTTTATACAGAGGGTGCCAAAAAAATGTATACACATTTTAAGAAAGGAAAAAAACTGTATTAAAATTGTAATACTCAATATATACCGATAACAAAAGATGAATACAAGTCATGTATATACATTTTTTTGGCACCCCCGGTATGTTCTGGCTACTGGACCTTTATTAGATAAATGATTTACAAATATTTTCTCCCATTTTATAAGTTGTCTTTTCATTTTCTTTTTTTTTTAAATTCTTTTATTGTGAAATAAACATTTTTTAAAAAATTAGTTTCAGGTGTACAACGCAGTGCAATAGTTATACTTTTTACCTCTCAAAGTGACAACCCTCCTCCCCCAATGTGCCACCCCACACCCCCCCAATATCATACGTATCTATTACAAGTCCCTTGACTCCCTTCCACAGTATACTCCACATCCCGTGACTATCTATATATTCAATTACAGTTGACATACAATATTATACAACATCAGCTTCAGGTGTACAGTGCAGTGATCAAGCCTCTACCCAATCCATGAAATGGTCTCCCTAACAAGACATGTGACCATCTGACACCGCACGAAATATTTACAACCTTATTAACTATATTTCCCCGAACTGTCTTTCATATCCCTGTGGCAATATTGTAGTTACCCATTTATGCTGTCTAACCCCTTCCCCTTCTCCCTCATCCCCACTCGCCTCCCAACTAGTAACCATCAGTTTTTCTTCTATATCTATGAGTCTGTTTACTTTGCTCATTCATTCAGTTTTTCAGATTCCACATATAAGTGAGATCATATGGTATTTGTCTTTCTCCGACTTATTTCACTTAACATAATAGTCTCTAGGTCCATCCACATCATTGCAAATGGTACAGTTTCATTCTTCTTTATAGCAGATGTCTTTTCATTTTCTTTTTTTTCTTTTTTCTTTTTTTAATTGGGGAATTGGGGGAGGGGAACAGACAAGTTGCTGTCTTTTTGTTCTTCAGTCTAGTTGCAGAGGACGTTGCTTCACTGGCCCATGTTGGTATCATCATTGCGCTCTTCCCGGATGAGGCAGATCAGTCGCTGGCCTCTGGATGGTAGCTCACCGCAGCTATTGGCAGCTCACGCTGGCTGCTGGCCACTCACTGTAGCCTATGGCAGCCCACTGCAGCAGAGGTTGCAGCCTACACCGTCCCTGGGGCTTGCAGCCCAGCTCCAGGTGGAGCTGTTGTTAGCTGTAGAGGGTAGTGTTACTGGCCCTCGTATGTGGGAACCAAACCAGGGCCGCTGGCATCTCAAAACCAGCTCTTAACCAATGCGCCACTTGGCCTCATTTTCTTGATAATGTCCTTTGATGCACAAAAGATTTTAATTTTGATGAAGTTCAATTTATCTTTTTTCTTTTTCTTTTTTGGTAATATCTAAGAATCCATTGCCAAATCTAAGGTCATGAAGAGTTACACCCTATGTTTTCTTTTAAGAGTTTTATAGTTTTAATTTCTATATATTTAGATTCTTGATTCATTTTTAGTTAATTTTTGAATATAGTATGAGGTAGGAGGTCCAATTTCATCTTTTGCATGTGGATATCCAGTTGTTCCAGCAGCATTTGTTGAAGAGACTGCCTTTTCTCCATTGAATGTACTTGGCACCCTTGTTGGAAATCAGTTGGCCATAGATGTATAGGTTTATTTCTGGTTTTTCAATTCTATTCCATTGGTTTATATATCAGTCATTATGCTAGTACCACTCTGTTTTGATCACTGTAGCTTTGTAGTAGGTTTTGAAATTGAGAAGTGTGAGTCCTCCAACTTTGTTCCTCTTCAAGATTGTTTTGCATTATGAGCCCACTTGAAATTTCATGTGAAGGCCAACCGAGTGGCTTAGTTGGTTAAGAGCACAAGCTCTGAGCCACAGGGTCACCGGTTTGATTCCCCCATGGGCCAGTGAGCTGCTCCCAAGTGAGCTGCCGCTGAGCTGCCAACAGGTGGCAGGATGACTCAGCTGGTGAGAGCACGTGCTCCTAACAACAAGGTTGCCAGTTTGACTCCCTCATGGGATGGTGGGCTACACCCACCCTCAACTAAGATTGAACACGGCACCTTAAGCTGAGCGGCCACGCGTTGCCAATGGTCAGCTGGCTGGCGACTAGACTTGGAGCTGAGCTAGCTGCGCCCTCCACAACTAAGAGTGAAGGACAACAACTTGGCTGTTCCCCTTCCCCAATTTCCCAACACTGTTCCTCGTCCCCAATTCCCCAATAAAATCTTAAAACAAAAGAGATTTCATGTGAATTTGAAGATTGGCTTCTGTAAAAAGGGCCATTGGAATTTTGATAGGAATTGCAGTAAATCTGTAGATCACTTAGAATAGTATTGCCGTTTTAACAGTATTAAGTCTCCCAATCCATAAACGTGAGATGCCTTTATTTAGATCTTCTTTAATATCTTTCAGCAGTATGGTTGACGCTTGAACAATGCAGAGTTTAGGGGTGCCAACTGCCCACACTGTATATAACAAGTCAAGCCCTCTACATGTACATGTTCCCAACCTCTAGAAAATACAGTTGACCCTTGAACAATGTGGGTATGAACTGTGCAGTGCCACTTATATGCGGATTTTTTTTTTTTAATTGAGAAGCAGTGTTTTTCCAAGGCCCATCAGCTCCAAGTCAAGTAAGTAGTTGTTTCAATCTAGTTGTGGAGGGTGCATCTCAGTGGGATCGAACTGGGCAACCTTGGTGTTATGAGCCTGCGCTCTAACCAACTGAACTAATCACTGCCACCTATATGTGGATTTTTAAATTTTTATTATTATTTTTTTTTAAAGATTTTTATTGGGGAATTGGGGGAGGGGAACCGGGGAAGGGGACAGACAAGTTGCTGTCCTTTTTTGTTCTTCAGTCTAGCTGTGGAGGACGTTGCTTCACTAGCCCATGTTGGTATTGTCATTGCGCTCTTCTCGGGTGAGGCAGATCAGTCGCCAGCCTCTGATGGCCACTCACAGCGGCTCTTGGCAGCTCACACTGGCTGCCAGCTGCTCATGCTGGCTGCCGGTCACTCGCTGTAGCCTATGGCAGCCCACTGCAGCAGGGGCTGCAACCTACACCGTCGCCGGGGCTCGCACAGCCCAGCTCCAGATGGAGCTGTTGTTAGCTGTAGAGGACAGTGTCACTGGCCCTCATATGTGGGATCCGAACCGGGGCCCCGCTGCTCAGAGCTGGTGTCCCAAGCCAGCTCCTAACCAACGCACCACTTGGCCCACCCTATGCTGATTTTTTTTAAAGCATCAACTGTATTTTGTAGTTTTTGTGTATGTCTTTCACCTCTTGGTTAAATTTATTCCTATGTATTTTATTCTTTTGTATGCTGTTATACATGGAATTGTTTCTTAATTTACTTTCAGATTATTCATTTGAAGATACATTGAAACACAACTGACTTATAAGTGTTGGTCTTATAACCCTGCAACTTTGCAGAATTCATTTATTTGTTCTAGTATTGTTTTTTTTAAATTATTTGGGAATATTTATATACATAGGATCATGTCATTTGAGAATAGATAGTTTTACTTCTGTTCCAATTTGGACACCTTTTATTTCTTTGTCTTGCCTAATTTGAGTCTAACTAGAACTTCCAATACAATATTGAAAAGCAGTGGTGAAAGTGGCATCCTTGGTCTTGTTCCTGATCTTAAGGGGAAATACTTTCAGTCTTTTACCATTATAATGTTAGCTGTAGGTTTTTCATTAATGCCCTTTATCATATTGAAAGAGTTCCCTTCTATTCCCAGAGTTCTGAGAGTTTTTATCATGAAATGGTATTGGATTTTGTCAAATAATGTTTCTGTGTTAATTGAGATGATCATGTTTGTGTTTTTCTCTTTCATTCTATTAATGTATATTACATTGATTGATTTTTCTCATGTTTTACCATCTTTACATTCCTGGGATAAATCCTATTTAGTGATGGCATATAATCCTTTTAGCATTTTGTTGGATTCAGTTTGCTGCTACCTTGTTGAGGAATTTTGCATCTATATTCATAAGGGATGTTGAAGTGCAGTTTTCTTGTGATGTCTTTGGCTTTGGTATTAGGGTAATGCTGGCTTCATAGATGAGTCAAGAAGTGTTCCCTCATCTTCTGTCTTTTGGAAGAGTTTGAATAAAATTGGTGTTAATTTTTAAAATATTTAGTAGAATTCACCAGTGAAGCTATCTAGTTCTAGACTTCATTGCTGAGAGATTTTTTTTTTTTTTGAGGGCAGTGTCACTGGCCCTCATATGTGGGACCCAAACCGGGGCTGCTGGTGTCTGAAGCCAGCTCTTAACCACCACGCCCCTCGGCCCGCCCTCAAAGTACCAACTTTTGGTTGCATTGATTCTCTCTATTGTTTTTCTACTCCTTATTCTATATATCTCTGCTGTAACATTTATTATGTCCTTCCTCCTAATATCTTTTGGGTTAATTGGCTCTTTTTTTTCCGGTTCCTCAAGTTGTAAAGTTAGGTTGTTGATTTGAAATCTTGTTTTTAAAAATGTTTACAGCTATAATTTCTTTCTTAGCACTGTTTACATTGCATCCCATAACTTTTGATATGTTGTGTCATCTCAAAGTATTTTATAATTTCTCTTGTAAGGTCTTTGTTGACCCTTGTTTACTTAAGAGTGTTAATTTCCACATTTTGTGAATTTTCCAGTTTTCCTTTTGTTACTGATTTTTAGCTTCATTCCATTATGGTTGAAGAAGATACTTTGGATGATTTCCATCTTTTTAAATGTATTGAGACTTGTTTTCTGGCCAACATATGACCTAGCCTGGAGAATGTTTATGTGCATTTGAGAAGAATGTATATTCTGCTGTTTTTGGATGAAGTATGCTGTATATGTCTCTTAGGTCAAGTTAGTTAGTGTTGTTCAAATCCCCTATTTCCTTGTTGAATTTCTATCTAGATATTCTATTTTATTATTGAAGTATAATGTTGGAATCTCCAATTATTATTGTAGAACTGTCTATTTCTGTCTTCAATTTTGTCAATGTTTGCTTCATATATTTTGAGCTTCTGTTTGTATGTATATGTTTATAGTCACTATATCTTCCTAATGAGTTGACCCTTTTATCAATATATATTGACTTTTATCCCCTGTAACAATTTTTTATTTAAAGTCTATTTTGCCTGATGTTAGCATAATTACCTCGACTCTCTTTTGGTTACTATTTGTATGTAATATCTTTTTCCATGCTTTCACTTTCAACTTATGTGTATCTTTGGATTTAAAGTGAATCTCTTATAGACAGCATAAGTTGGATCATGGTTTTTTGTTTGTTTGTTTGTTTTTACTGGAAATATCTTGTTCTTTTTAATCAGCTATTGATGGTATAATAAAATTAAGTGGCACATATATTTTTATTAAATTCATTCTGCTAGTTTCTGTCTTTTAATTGGGGAGTTTAAACTATTAAAGTGGTTACTGGGGAAAAAAAAGGACTTCTGGCATTTTGCTATTTGTTTTCTTATATCTTAAGTCTTATATCTTTTTTGTTCCTCAGTTCCTCCTATACAGTCTTCTCTTGCCTGTTTTTTTTTCCAATATGCCATTTTGATTCTCTCCTCATTTCCTATTCTATATATATCTTTAATTATTTCTTCAATGGCTACCATGGGGATTATGATTAACATCCTAAATTTATATCAATCTAGTTTGAATTGATACCAGTTTAGCTTCCAGAGTGTACAAAAAAACTGCTCTTATGTAGCTCTGTCTCCCTTCTTATGTTGTTTTTGTTACAAGTTACATCTTTATACATTGTGTGCCAATTAACACAGAACTATAATTATTGTTTTATGCATTTGTCTTTTAAATCATATAGGAAACAGAAAAAGGAGTTACAAACCAAATATAATGCTGTCTTTTATATTTACCTATGTTGTTACCTTTACTGGATTTCTTTATTTCCTTGTATGGCTTTGAGTTTTGTCTAGTGTCCTTTTATTTCAGCCTAAAGGACTCCCTTTGGCATTTTTTATAGAGTAGGTCTACTAGCGATGAACTCCTTTTATTTCAGCCTAAAGGACTCCCTTTGGCATTTTTTATGGAGTAGGTCTACTAGCGATGAACTCCCTTAGCTTTTGTTTCTCTGGAGTTCTTAATTTCCCCTTTGTTTTGAAAGGTAGTTTTGTTGGATATAGAATTTTTGGTTGAAAGTTTTTTTCTTTTAGCCCTTTAAATATGCCACCTGACTGCCTTTTGGCCTCCATGGCTTTTGATAAGAAATGAGCTATTAATCTTATTGAAGATCCTTTTACATGATTAGTCACTTCTCTTGTGCTTTCAAGATTCTCTCTTTGTCTTTGTCTTTTGACAGTTTGATTATGATGTCTTGGTGTAGATCTCTTTGAATTTGGTCTAGTTGGAGTTTGTTGTACTTTTCTTTTTTCTTTTTTTTAAAGATTTCATTGGGGAATCGGGGGAGGGGAACAGATAAGTTGCTGTCTTTTTGTTCTTCAGTCTAGTTGTGGAGGATGTCACTTCACTGGCTCATGTTGGTATTATCATTGTGCTCTTCCTGGCTGATGCAGTCACTCGCTGGCAGTTGAATGACCGCTTATGGTGGCTCCCGGCAGCTCACAAAAGATCAAGCCAGGGCCAGCCGAGTGGTGCGGTGGTTAAGCGCTGGCTTAGGAAGCCAGCGGTCCTGGTTCAGTCCCACATATGAGGGCCAGTGACACTGCCCTCAAAAAAAAAAAAAAAAAAGATCAAGCCAGCTGCCTGCCAGCTCCACTGCAGCCTATGCCGTCAACTCACAGCAGCCCAGCTCCAGGTTGAGCTGTTGTTCCCCATCTTAGCTGTAGAGAGGGCGTAGCATCACTGGCCCTCATGTGGGATCCGAACCAGGCCCTGCTGCTCAGAGCCAGCATCCCAAGCCAACTCTTAACCAAAGCACCACTCAGCCAGCCCTGTTGTACTTCTTGAATGGGTAAATTCATTCCTTTCATCAAATTTGCGGTGTTTTCAACCATTTTTTCAAATATTCTTTTTTTTTTTTCCTCTCTCTCTTTCTTCTGGGACTCCCATACTTCATATGTCAGCTTCCCTGATGCTGTCCTATGGTTCTCTTAGCTCTGTTCATTTTTCTTCATTCTTTTTTCTTTCTGCTATTCAGACAATAATTTTATTAGTCTTATCTTCAATTTCACTCATTTTTCTCTTCTTCCTGCTTGAATCTGCTGTCAAACCCTTGTGAGTTTTTCAATTCAGCTGCTGTACTTTTTAGCTCTAGAATTTTTGTTTGGTTCCTTTTACAATTTATATGTCTTTATTGATATTCTTCATTTGTTCATTCTCCTGGTTCCCTTTAGTTTTCTGTCCTTTGTTTTTCTTACTCTTTGAGTATATTTAAGACAATTGATTTAAAGTATTTATCTAGTAAGTCCAATGTCTGGGCTCCCTTAGTGATGGTTTCTATAAACTTCTTTTTTTTTCTGTGAATGAACCATACTTCCTTTATTCTTTTTATACCTTGTGATTTTTTTGTTGCTTAAAATTGGAATTTTGAATATTATAATATGCCAATCTGGGAATCAGATACCCTTCCCATAGTTTGCTATTGTTGATTATTGAAGACTGTAATTGTTCATTTGTTTATTGACTTTTCCAAATTATTTCTGCTGAGACTGTAGTTTCAATTGTGTATGGTCACTGAAATTTCTGTTCCATTATTTTAGCAGTCCATCAGTGACCTGACAGAGAATTCCTTAAATGCCTGGAATGAAAAACAAAACAACAAAAAGACACAAAACACCTCTCCTGGTCTTTGCAGATTGGCTCTGAGTTGGGGGACTACATTAATGCTAAGCCAATTTGCCTAAATGCCACCTTAGCCTTTACCTCCTGGTTGGGCATGGAGCCCAAAGATCAGCCAAAGGTGCAAGCCTAAAGTCCTCTAAGGTCTTTCCTGAACATGCGTTGGTCTGCGGGCATGCACTTTTCATGCCATATTTCCCCATATACATGGTAATCCTTCAAATCCTTATTTCCGTATGTATCTTCGTCCTCAGTCTCCTTTCCAGGCTTTTAGGTCTATCAGGGTTTTTGTATTTGTTTGTTTGTTTTTCCCATTTGCTGTCCCTTGCTCTAGGGAGCCACAGGTAGTATATGTCTTTAAATGCTTTCAACGGATGCTACTTGGAAAGCTGCTCCAGCCTGAGGGAGGCAAAAAAGGTCAGCTTCGGCACAGGTCCCTCGGAACCATGAGACAGGGAAAAATTCACAGCTTTTGAGAACAAGGTGTATATTGCTTCCTGCCCTGGCACCAGCAAACCACACTAGAAATGTGACAGCTGTTCCCAAGCTGGGGAATGGGGGATGGTAGACACATAAGCACAAATGCCGCAATGCTTTGTTGTTAAAGTTGAGCAGCTTTTTTCATTAAGCACACCACTGGCTGGACTCCACTGTGTGTTTTTTTATTAGATCCCAGAGTTCTGAAAATGTCAATTCTGTCAGTTTTTGCCAGATTAATGACAGCTTCAATGGAGGGACTGTCCTGCCATTTCTGTAGCATCACACTAGGTTTAACTCTGAGAAACTGTCAAACTGTTTTCCACTGCACTTGCACCACTTTACATTTCTACCAAAAACATGAGGGTTTTATTTTCTCCACATCTTTTCCAACACTTGTTATTTTGTTTTTCTTTGTTCTATTATAGCCATGCTAGTGGGTGTGAAGTGGTTTCTCCTTGTGGTTTTGATTTGCATTTCCCTAATGACTAATGATGTAGAGCATCTTTTCATGTGCTTATTGGCCATTTGTATATTTTCTTTAGAGAACTATCCAAAACTTTTGCCCATTTTTTTTTATAATTTATTTATATTATTTTAATTAGTTTCAGGTGTACAACACAGTGCAATAGTTATCCATTTTACCCCTCAAAGTGACAACCCCCCAACCCCAATTCGCCACCCCACTCCTCCCCCCCATATCATATATATCTATTACTCTTCCTCTGACTCCCTTCCACAGTATAATCCACATCCCGTGACTATCTATATATATTCAATTACAGTTGGTATACAACCTCCACTTCAGGTATACAGTGCAGTGATCAGACCTCTACTCCATCCATGAAATGGTCTCCCTAACAAGACATATGACCATCTGACACTCCACAAAATATTTACAACATTATTAATTATATTCCCCAAACTGTCTTTCATATCCCAGTGGCAATATTGTAGTTGCCTGTTTTTGCTGTCTAATCCCTTCCCCTTCTCCCTCATCCCCACCCCCCTCCCAATTAGCAACCCTGATTTTTCCTCTATATCTATGAAACAGTTTCTGTTTACTTTGCTCATTCATACAGTTTTTCAGATTCCACATATGAGTGAGATCATATGGTATTTGTCTTTCTCTGACTGACTTATTTCACTTAACATAATAGTCTCTAGGTCCATCCATATCATTGCAAATGGTACGATTTCATTCTTCTTTATAGCAGAGTAATACTCCATTGTATAAATATACCACAGTTTCTTATTTTGCCCATTTTTAAATTGGATTACTTGTCTAAGATCCATTTGTTTTATATTATTTTCTAGTCTTTTTTCTTAAAGGTTATCCTGAAAATCATGTATATAAAGCTACATGTGGTATCAGAACTCTACACAACATGATGTAATTCTTAAAAACAAGAAGTACTTCTACCTATATAAAGATGCAGTTGTATTAGTTAGGACTGTTCAGGCTGTGAGTAACAGAAACCTATATAATTCAAAAAACATAAGAAAAAAATGGATGGGGGTAATTTGGTAACCAAGAAACTGAGGCAGAATTAGATCCAGGAGGTCAGAATGTCACCAGGACTCTCTCTTCCCCACTCCCCCAGCTCTGCTTGACCTCCTTTTCTCTACTCAGGGGCAAGCTACTATGGTCCTTATAGGCATTTCTTTAGAAAATGAGAGTGTATCTTTCCTTATAACACCAAAGAGTCTCAGGGAGGATGTTGATTAGTGTGACTTAGCCCACATTTCTATCCCTGAACAATTACTGTGGCTGGGTGGATGAAGTACTCAGACAGGCTCTGATCATCAGCTCACCATGGGAAGGCAGAATCTACCTTTCTGAACAAACAATAAGATGAATTAATGTGGATGGGGGGAGATGAGATGCTCCTGAGGAAATGCTTCTAAGTATTGGGTTGTTGGAAAAGTCATGACGTAGTTTATCTGTTTTTTGTTGCAAAAATGTGTCATGACTTCTCTGACAACCCAATAGAAGATAAAATGTCCCTTATAGAACTGCAAAGATTCAGCGCCTTCTTTGTAGCTGTTTATCAAGAGATGGGTGCTCAAGTTCTGTTCCCCACTAAGACACTGGTAATTGCTGCCCAATTTTTAGTGATGGCTGAAGGCATAGTACGAGATAGAAATAGAGACCTTATAGCTCTGCCTGTTCCAAAAGCTGGAGAGAAGAAAAGAAAAAGTCTAATCATTTTGGAGTTGGCAAGAGGCTGGAAATTGACTGCTGATTCTGTGAACTTGAGCTTCACAGAGGATCTGAAAGACTCTATAGAAAGGTAAGCATTTACATTTGTCTTAATTCATAATATTGTAGTTCCATTAACATAGTCTTACAACCTGGAAGGACTCTTCTTGTGTATTGTAAAACAATTACCCCTCAGACCTTAGTAAGAAGTAAGAAGATGAGGAATTTGCTGGTAGTGACCAAGGAGCAGTGTCACCATTTATAAGCAAGCTGACCACCAAGACTCACTCCTGTCTTTTTCTTCTCAGTTTCCAGCATATGGAAATATTTTTTTACGTGGCAAATTATTTAGAGGTAGTTATTTTTATATACTTTCAGGTGAAATAGTTCATGTCCAAGTGATAATTGTGAGGCCAAATATATCTTTGCATGGAAAACCTTCTTTCAAAGCTGTTGTTGATTTTTTCATGAGCACAGGTTGAAGGCAGCCATGATGAAGGGGGAAGGAATCCTTTCCTGCCATCTTGGTTGTGAGTTAGTCCAGTTGATGCCTCTGACTCACAAAATGTAGCCTACCCGATAGCTTCAAGCAGCCTCTCAATAGGTTCACGTGATAACAAGTTGATGCTGGAAAACAAGGGGAAAAAAGTCAAACAGACTCTTGTAAGAGCCATAAATAATGTGGGATTATACAGCAGCGATTCTCTGCAGGTGGGAGGATTAGTGTGTGTTTAAGAATGAAATTCAGTCTGTTTTTGTTTTGTGTGTATGTTTCTATTTTTTATTTTATTTATTTATTTTTTTTGAGGGCAGCGTCACTGGCCCTCATGTGGGACCCGAACCGGGGTCGCTGGCTTCCCAAGCCAGAGCTTAAACACCGCGCCACTCGGCCGGCCCTCTATTTTTTATTTTTTAAAGTAAACTACAGAAAGTAAAGCTTTCTATTGTAGTTGGAGGTGATATTCAGAAGAGGGAGTGAGAAAGTGGAAGGATTATGGGTAATGAAGGTTAAAAAAAAAACACGATAAAGAGGTAAGGCTGATTTTTTTCATTAACATACCAAAACTGAGAGAAACCTTCCAAGAATCATGTAGGAACAAAGTTTTTGATAATGCCTGAAAGTCACAAGCGTATGGCATGTACTTGAACATGCCTACAACAATATTAAAAGAGTGGAGTTTATAGTTGCCGTCAAAATTCACTGCAGCGCTAACCTGACACAATAAGCAGCCATATTTTTACGATGCTTTACAGTTTACGTAACACTTTCCCAGATTCTCTCATTTGCCATATATTTAATGATAGACATAATTGTGTTCCGTGCTAATTAAGTTTAATTAGTAAGTCCTTGTGAATCACTGTAATTAGTAGGGCTGCTTTCCTGCCAAAGCAAATTTTCAGTTCTCTTTTTACTTCATTAGTTACCTAGTATTTATAATCAGGATCAGTTTAAATCATATTCCATTTTGTGTCGTACACACAGATCCTCATGTATATTAAGAAACAAACTCTTGAGTCCATACTCCTAGGCAGCTGAGGTTCCCTTGCCTCAGGGCTTTTGTTATCCAAAACTCTCAACCCCTGCCAGTCCCCTCCTAATCCCATTCAGCCCTCATCTACTCACACTTGAGGGAGACGGTGTATAACATTTAACATTCATTAACCAACATATTTATTGAGCACTATGTACCAGGGATCAATCCAAGGCACTGGAAGCATACACAGTTGTTGGCAAAGCAGTCCTGGTCCCTGCCCTCATGGAGCACACAGACTAATGGGGTAGATGAAACCAGATCGGGGTGGGGGAGGTGGGTAGGGAGTTGGCAGACCTGTTTTACTCTCCCACTAAGCTACAAACCTAGCCTTTATCAGGGTCTCCATTTGCCTTTTTTTCCATGTTTGGTTCAGCACTCGGCAGGGAAAGCCAGCTGTCACAGATTGCACCCCTCTATACTCCAGCACAGGATTCTAAAGGAAAGAGTACCTAGGGCCTATAGCCCATTATTGAGTAGGTGAGAGGGAGCTGAGGTTAGGCAGGAATTAGTGAGGTGAAGATATTGAGGAAGGAAGTCCCCAGAAAAAAGCATTTGCAAAGGCCCTGAAACAGACAAGAACTTGGCAGCTCATTTAGTGTGGTGGGAGGGGTTGATGCCACAGGAGAAATGTCTAGAAGACTGAAAGGTAGAGGGTCCTGGAGCCAAGTTAAAAACTTCTTGAAGGCTCTAAGAAGCCATGGAAAAGTTTTAATGACATTTCTCTGCCTCTTGCATCTCAACCCATTATTTACCTGGATAGGCCCTCTTCAGGTACAGACGTGCTTTGCCGACTGGTATCCTTTCAGACTGAAACACGTGGACAGCTTGGCAGGAAGCACACTCAGTAGCGTAGAGTGGAAAGAGTGTGAGCTCTAGATCAGAATGCTTGGGTCTGTATGACACTGAACACATTTCTTAGCCTCTCCAAGCCACTTTCCTTTTCTGTACAATTGGTAATGTAACATTTAAACCCCTCATCAGGTTGCTGTAGAGTCAGAAATAACAAGTAGAGTGCCTGTCACTGGCACTCCATAGTTGGTAGCTATCACTATTTGATCACTGTTTTCTTGCTAACACAAATTTCAAACTCCTTTTTGGGAGTGATATCACAGAATCATATATGTATTGTCTAATTGTGACGAAACCTTAAAGGTCTGTCTGTCTCTAGATGATGCTTACATCCCTTCTACAACATTGATGTTTAGCTGGTTTGTTGTCCAATATTGCTTATAACATCCAGAGGCAGGAAGCTCACCACTCTCTAAAGCAGCCACTCCATATTTGGGCTCTATTACAAAGTTCTTTTCTTGGACTCCATCCAACTCTGCTTTCCTGTCCCTGTGCCCTGAGACCCCTCTATCCATGTGATAGGCCTCCAGATGCTCCCGGGACTTAGAACTCACCTCTAGTTGCAAAGCTAACAACAATAAAGGAGTCAGTGCATCAAGAAAACACAGCAACCCTAAAACATACATTTACCTAACAATGGAGCTTAAAAACGTGAAGTAAAAGGTATTAGTGGGAGATTTTCATAATAATAATAACAACTGTCATTTACTGAGCACCCACACTATGCTTGGTGCTATAGATACACAGATAAGTCAATCCTGTCAATTGAAAAAAGTCAGAAAAGTAAATAAATGTAAAATAACTTTACAGATACCGTGACAAAGGTCTGTGCAGGAAAAAGCAGGGGGGTGGGCGACACGGTGGGAACAATCATTTTTATGAAAGTATGAAAGAGGGGCCTGCCTCTTATAAGAGAGAACACAAACTGCACCCCAACAATTGAGTAAGTAATTCAGTAGTCCCCTTATCCGCAGTTCCGCACTCCGTGGTTTCAGTTACCAACAATCAACTGTGGCAGTCTGAAATACTAAATAGAAAATTCCAGAAATAAACAATTCTTAAGTTTTAAATTGTGCGCTGTTTTGAATAGTTTAATGAAATTTCATGCATTTTCACTCCATCCCGCCTGGGATGTGAATCATCCCTTTATGCAGCGTACCCACCTGTTAGTCAACTAGCCTTCTTGGTTATTAGATCAGCTGTTGCTGAGTCATAGTGTTGGTGTTCAAGTAATCCTTATTTTACTTATATTGTTACAGTTCTATTATTGTTAATCTCTTACTGCATCTAATTTACAAATTAAACTTTATCACAGGTAATGTATATATAAGAAAAAACATAGTATATACAGGGTTCAGTACCACCTGTGGTTTCAGGCATACACTGGGGGTCTTGGAACGTATTCCCTGTGGATAAGGGGGATTACTGTACCCACACTCAACTGGACTTATCCATTGGTGGTATTTGTTATAATATTATTTTAGAGGCTTTAGTCACATGAAGTATTTAAAACAGCCACTGTCAGTAACTGCAAATGCATTCCTACAAGAAAGGTTCATTTTCCCTGTTAGCATACTTCACAAAGCCTCTTTTAGAGCCAGAATAATGGAAACCAGGCAAGGAAGAAGAGTGAAAATATTGGGATTTGCTGTACCTGCAAATGGATGGCAAACATTGGAAAGGAGGGGCCTTGACTAGTCTTTCCTAAGCGCTGAAATAGAAGCAGTGAGGCATACTGTGTTTTTCATGGCCATACATTACAGGAAGATCACAGAAGATGGGGAGCAATAAAGCATTTGCCCCACTGACCTATTGCAAGTTGTTTAAAAGCGGTATGATATCACACTCTGATGCCTGTTTCTTCCAGTGGGCCCCCGTGCTGGACGCTAGGGTAAAGATGACCTGTCTGGGAGGCTGAGCCCTGTGCACAATGTGATCCAATACAGAGAGAGCTCGGGAGTCTGGGAAAAGCACTACCTGATGTGCCCTGGAAATGCTGAGCATAGATCCTTGGTCAGATGAAGCTAGCAGCCCTTCCTCAAGGAGGCAGTATATGTAAGAATAAATACAACAATGAAGGCTTCCCAGCCCCCCCCCACCCCGAAGTAGGACTTTCTCCATGAGAGCCAAAGAGAGCAAAGGCAGTGACCCTCCAGCCATCTTCTTCATGAAGAAACGAGAGAGAAGCAGAAACACGAGAGTAAAATACCAGTGGAGCTTAAAGCTAATTCTTTTCAAGTTTGTTAAAGAAGAATCCCTTGAAGAAACAGTTATAAAACAAAGGATCTTGAAATATTTTCCCAAACAAATAATGAGATTGTGTAGAAAAGATTCACAGTGAGTAAGCCTTCCATCTTTGGAAGTCAACAAGGAGGATAAAGCAAGTGTTATAAGCAAAAGGCACTGATGAAACAAGTGAGGAGACAGGAGTATTCAGTCCCCCCCCACTGCCCAGCTGAGGGACTGAAGTCCAGGCAGTCACGGAACCCAGAGGCAGGGCTAGGGCGCCACTCACCCAGCAGGGCACAGCTCTGCAGCCTGGTGACAAGGGGGTTAGCACACACACCGCTTCAGCCCTTTCTGAGCTGACTTCACAAAGTAGAGGCGCTTACTCCAGAAAAATCTTCATTTCACCATGATACTCCATCAGGGCATTGTCGGCTGTGCTGGGGCATGGTGCAGGCCCCTCATTTGCTGGGCCACCTTAAAAAAAAAAAAGTATTTCCCTTCAGACATTATTATTATCATCACCATCATTGTCATCGTCATCAGTATTGAGACACTATATTGAGACATCAAGACATTCACATACCATAAAGTTTACCCTTTTAAGGTATACAATTCACTGATTTTTAGTATATTCACAATGTTGTGAAACTCGTACTATTATCTAATTCAAGATCATTTCATCTCACAAAGAGACTTCATACCCATATTCCCAGTTGCCCCTCCCCAAAACTCCTAGCAACCACTAATCTACTTTCTATCTATGAATTTCCCTATTCTGGACAATTCATATAAATGGAATCTTACAATTTGTGGTGTTATGTGTATGGTTTTTTTTGCTTAACAGTGTTTCTATGTTTCACCCATGTTATGCCATTTTATCAGTACTTCAGTCCTTTTTATGGCTGAATAGTATTCTATTATGGTTATACCACAATTTGTATGTCAGTTGATGGACTTTGGATTGTTTCCACCTTTTAGCTGTTGTGAATAGTGGTACCCTGAGCATTCATGTACAAGTTTTGTTGTTTTGTTTTTTGTGGACAAATGCTTTCATTTCTCTTGGGTATATACCTAGGAGTACAATTGCTGGATCACATGGTAGCTCTACGTTTAACCTTTTGAGGAACTGCTAGACTGATTTCAATGGGGTGAACTATTTTACATTGCCATCAACAGTGTATGAGGGATCCAATTTTGCCACATCCTCACTAACACCTGTTATTACTCACTTTTTTATTATAGCTATTCTAGTAGGTGTAAAATGCTATCTCATGTGGTTCTGATTTTCATGTCCCTAATGACTAATGATGTTGAGCATCTTTTCATGTGCTTGTTGACCATTTGTATATCTTCTTTGAAAAAATGTCTGTTTAAATTCTTTGCCCATTTTTTTTTTTTAAGCTGAGCCATCCTGCCATCTGTTGGCAGCTCAGCGGCAGCTCAGCTCAGGTTGGGCATCGAACTGCTGTTGCTCAGAGCTCAGCTCGCACTCTTGAGCGAGCTCTTAACCAACAGAGCCACTCGGCCAGCCCATCTTTGCCCATTTTTTAATATATATTCGGGTTACTAGACCCTTATCAGATATATAAATATATTTTCTCAGATATATTAAAGTGTTTTCTCCCCTTCCGTGGGTTTAAATTTTTGAAGTGTCCCTTGAAGCACAGCTGAGCTGCTTTTAACAAATATTAAAACCGTAAATTAGGAATATGAACTGGTGTCTGAATTATACTTTTAAATTTAATAAGCATTATAGTTTTACAAGACTTTGCAGATCAAACTTTGAGATTTCCAAACTGAGAGCCTGGAATTCATTATGATAGCTATTGCTTTTATAGCATCTATATACCAGGTGCTGTTTGGGCACTCTGCATGCATTTACTTATCTAATTTTCACAACAATCCTATGAGTAGATACTTATCATATGCGTTGTGCAGATAAGAAAATGGAGGCAGAGGGAGGTTGAAGAATTTGCCTGAAGCCAAAGAGTAAGTAGCAGAGTTGGGCTCCAGATTCCGTTGCTCTTAACCACCTGTGAACCCGCCAAGGTGGAATTGAACCATTTCAAAGAATGCATAACACCTCACTTTGGGTTTGAAATAATAGTGCTTTCATGGCATCTGCACTCTGGACATTTCCCCTCTCCTTACCAAACCAGAAACCAGTACCACCCTTCCAGGTGTCTTCATTGCTCCCTCCCCTCCCAGTGTGGCGTCAGTACCCTCTCTCTGCTCCACCCGTCAGAGGCTTTAGTGTTTGGAAGTAATTGCGAAGTTTCCTGCGTCCCCCAAGTGGAGCAGGGCTAAATTTCTAGCGGCCAATGGGCATCCAGGAGCAACGAATTCAGCCCAATGAGGCTCAAAGCTGAGCCGTGGGCGGAGCCAGCAGAGGGGGCGGGAACGGAGTCCCCGGCGGTGCCTACTGTGTGCAGCACCGGCTGCACGCTCTGAGCGGAGCCATGAGTTGGACCTGCCCGCGTTGCCAGCAACCTGTTTTCTTCGGTGAGGCCCGGGCTGAGGAGGGGGAGAAAATGGGGCTAGTGTGAGCCGCTGGGTTCCCTGAGGACGCGCGGAGCTGGCCACGGCGTGGTGCCAGACTCCCTTTCCACCTGTGGGGCGCGTGACACACGGGCGGATGGGCGGGGCTGAGGGGGAAAAGGAGAGTGCCTGCTGCGCTGCTTGGCCTGGCTCCTCGCAGCCCGGTTCCACCTTGTTCCCCACAGCGGAGAAAGTGAGTTCCCTGGGCAAGAACTGGCACCCCTTCTGCCTGAAATGTGAGCATTGCCACAGTGTCCTGTCCCCAGGAGGGCATGCAGAGGTGAGACCTGGCCAGGGCCCATACCCCTGTGTCTGTCACTGTCCCCCAGGCACCAGCCCAGTTGCGACCTGGAGGCCCACCAAAGCCAACCTTAGTAGCCCACTACCAAGACCACCTACCTGGTGGGCCCAACACCAGCCAAGATTTGGGGAGCCTGAGTTATGCTGGTGGACCCCATGCCTTTTGAGGGGGAGAAGAGGGCAGCAACACTGCTTGCTGACCTGCTCATGCCCTGTCTCCCTGAGCACAGTGGCAATTCTGGCATGCCAGCCCACCCCTGATCCTTCCCAGCCCTATCAGCCCCGGCCAGTGGACAGACACCTGGCAGCTTGTATGGGGGGAAGGCCCGTGGGGCACAGCAGAGCCCCCAGCCCCTTGGCCCTGAACAACCCCCTTTCCTCTGCTTGTGCCTAGCACAACGGGAGGCCATATTGCCACAAGCCATGCTATGGGGCTCTCTTTGGACCCAGGGGTAAGTACCAGCCTGGAGGGGGCCTGCACCAGCGGAACTCGCCCTGTGGCTGGGAGCTGGACAGGCAAGCCTGGCTTCTCCTCTTCCCTCTGCAGGGGTAAACATTGGTGGTGTGGGCTACCTCTACAACTGCCCCATTCCTACTCCTGCCAGCACCACGCCCCTCAGCCCCAGCAGCTTCAGCCCCCCCAGGCCCAGGACTGGCCTCCCCCAGGGCAAGAAAAGTAAGTGAGGCTGGGCACCAGCTACCCCTCCTCCTGACCTTTCCCCAGGCTGAAACGGGGGGATCGGGTGACAATCGCCTACTCAGTCCAATGCCTGACTTTCCCACAACTTTGTTCATGGCAAAACCTTCCCTTATCCCTGACCCTTTTTTTGATGTCCCCTTATGTCAGCTGCTGAGCTCAGAGGTAAATTGCGCAGATGACATGACCACCCCTATGTTACTACTGGTGAGGAAACTAAGGTCCAGACAGAGCAAGTGACCTTGTGTCGTCACAGCTAGTCAGAGGCAAAGCTGGCCTAGAACTCAGCCTTCTTCCAGGCCAAGGCCATGGAAGCAATGACTTATGAGTGAGGGGTCATTGAGATGGGGCCAGCCCCTCACATTCTTCCACTTCTCCCCTCTCTCTGTTCCTTCCTGCCATCCGCTGCAGTGGGCAATGACACCATGCTCCCCAACACCTGACACCCCTGCCCTGGCCATCTCCTATATCAGCTCAGGTTTCCTGAGGATTGAGTTGCTGACAGGGTTGGGCTGGTGGGCACCTGAGCCCCTGGGAGGACGAGAAGGAAGCAGGTGGTCCCCCCTGTAGATAGAGATGGGCCAGGGGACTCAGCTCTGCCCTAGGAAGGTATACTCATGGCCACCTGGGTGGGAGGCTCAGGGATGAGCGTGGCCCACAGTTGGATAGGACAGTGCCATATGCAGGCTCATACTGGGGGGGCTCTACTTGGGCCTGGCCCCCACGTCAGCCTTAGCCAGGGCCTCTTCCCCTTAAAGGTCCTCCCCACACGAAGATGTTCACTGGGGAGACCTCGCTGTGCCCCGGCTGTGAGGAACCTGTCTATTTTGGTAAGTGACAAGGGAAAGCTGGGGTAGGGGAGTACAGGATGGCCGTCAAAGGGCAGGAAGGTGGTGCAAGGCAGGTGGGTCTCCGTGCCCTGCTCCTAGGGCTACTCCCTCTCTCCACCACCAGCTGAGAAGGTGATGTCTTTGGGCAGAAATTGGCACCGACCCTGTCTGAGGTGCCAGCGCTGCCGGAAGACCCTGACTCCGGGGAGTCACGCTGAGGTGAGCAGGGAAGGAATGGGTAGTTACATTGGGAGGAGAGAGGATGGAGATGGGAAAAGAGCCAAGCTGAGAGGGTTCTCTTTCTCTCTGTGTCCCAGCATGACGGCGTCCCCTACTGCCACATCCCCTGCTACGGCTACCTGTTTGGCCCCAAAGGTGGGCAGCCCCACCCCAGACACTGGGCCTAAAGTATGGCATGTGGGTCTGTGTGGACAACTTTCCCTGTAGTCAGACATACCCCAGATCCCTCCCAATTCCCTCCAGCCCTCAGCCCAGCACCCCCCAGTCCCAAGGCCCTTGGTGATGGGGCTCTCTCCCTCAGGTGTGAACATTGGTGATGTGGGCTGCTACATCTACGACCCCGTGGAGATAAAATGAGATATTCACCGAAGAGGACACCCTAACTCGGGCCTCGCACCATCCCTCCATGGTCCAATGGGAGCTGCAGAATTTTCCAGTCCCATGGAGGTGGGAGAACATAGCATTCTGGCTGCCTGGGCCTCAGCTCCATGGTAGACCAGAAAGTCTAGACTTTCTCTGTCAACTCCTCCCTTCCCATCGCTCTCTGGTCAGGGGACTCGGGCCACCCCTTTTTGAAGGGTAGCCTCGTGGCCTTCCCAATCACTTTCCCCAAACGTTCTGTAACTTCAAGATACTCATAAAACTTGTGTTTATTCTGACTTCTCCAATAAAAATGTTGGCTCCCATGCCTTCAACTCTTCTTTGAGCATGAGGCCTAGACAGTGGGTTGCAGGGTGGGGAGTGTGGGGGTGGGGGATACATTACCCTGCAAAGTGCCTGGGAGGTAGCAGGCCAGCCAAGGAACAACAAGCTCTGTTCTCCGGGTCCCCTGGCCCCGGCATTGGGTAGCCCCCAGCACCACCCCGTGGAACAGCATGCCCGCCAGCTCTGTTGGTACCAGAAGTTATCCTAGGACAGTCCCTTCTTTAGCACCATCTCTAGAAGCACCTTAGTTAGCATCTCATTGAGTATGGCAACAGATAGATCCTGTGATGAGGTCTGTTAAGGGGCTTCATTATCCATTTGAGAGATGAACAGAGGGAAAGCCACATGCCCAAGGCACACAGCAAATCGGTGGCAAAGCTGAGATCAGAAGTCAGGGCCAGACTCGGTGGCTTCCTATCCAGGGTTTGTCCCATGGCTCCATCCTGCTGCCCCAACCCACGGGGCACCTTTATTTACAGAATTGCCCCAGCCATGAGAGGGGTGCCAGAATTCTCCTGGAGTCCGCTGCATTCTAGGGAGTTACCCTGTTGCTGGAGGCTGGATGAGCACAGAGAGGGGAGGTGGTGGCAACACCTGCCCTGGGTGGGGGGCTCAGTGCCCCCATCCCCGGTCACAGGGCCTGCCCTGCTCTCCCAGCCCTGATGCAGAGCTTCTGTGGAGAGCCTGCCCCGATAACCCCTCAGTCGTGGACCTGCTTCATGGGCATCTCTTCCTCCTGTAGACTGGAGGGGGCACTGGGGAGGAAGGAATCATGAGCAGTGGTTTAGCCCCATGCCTACCCCCCAGCCTGCCCCATCAGGGCTGGCCTAGGGCTTCTCCAGCTCCTGGAATACAAACATGTCCTCCCACAAGAGACTCCCACACGTTTGTACACGTCCCTCGTTTGTAGGCATACCTGAGTGTACACACATCCACCTTTTCCTGACAATCTTGGGTACACACACACATGGACTCATGTACACTTTTATACATGCAGTTTACATACCTCCGGTCATGTGCCCGTGCTCACTCAGATACATGCACCAGATAACACACATGCAGACATGTCTTCCTCTCTGACTCCTACCTAAAGTGTTGGGTACCTGAGCGCCCATACCCACATGCATGTGCACACACCTTTTCCTCTCCACATCCTGGATGGTCTCTGGCAGCTGTGCATTCCTTGTCTCTGGCAGCAGGAGGGCAGTGCAGGCAGCCACCAGGGCTGTCCCCCCATAAGTGAGCTTGGGCAGTGGCAGCCATACTCCATCCAGCAAGGCCGCCAGTGGGGCCAAAGAGCCTCCCAACCGGCCCACCAGAGCGGTCAGTCCCATCCCTGTCTGTCTGTTCAGAGAAAGGATGGATGAGGTGGTTAGTGCTCACACTTACTAGGAGTCAGGACTCACAGGGCTTCCCCCTTGGGTTAGCGGGCCCTGCTACCCCCTTTTCTCCCCAGACAACTAAGAAAGCTGGGGCTTGTTTCAGATGGTCTTCCCACACATCCCCGGATGTGGGGCCCCCAAGCCAGCACCCACCAGAGGATGGAGCCCCCATTCTGACAGAGTACCACTCAGGCATCACTGAAGGAAAAGAAATGACCCCAGAAAGGGGAAGGGGAAGAGGCATGTGGAAGGAAGAGGGTCAGCAGCTCATAGAGACCCCACCATGTTGTTAGAGCAAAGCTTTCTAATCATACCTGCTGCCTGCAGGTTTCCTCCCCACCTACCAATAGCTGCGTGGCTGCAAGGGCCCCAGACGGAATTACCAGAGACAACCCCCATGGCAGCTCTGCCTGGGCTGGAGGGAATGGGCTAGGAAGGGTAGATGGGGCTCTTTGCAACTGTTCTCTTTTAAGAGACCCACAGAAGATGCCTGACCTCACTCAGGGTCACTTAGTAAAAAAGATAAAATGCACCGCCTTCTCCCAGACTGAGGCTGAGGCTCTGATTAGTTCTGTATTCCGGGTGTGGTGCAAGGACTGGGTGAGAGGGACTGGGGTGCAGTGTGTGCATGTGGGGGTGTTGGTAGTAGAGGTGACTAACAAGCACTCTCCCCAGGTGGGTTGCCTGGAACCCAGGCTCCCCTCACCTGAGCACAGTAGGGTACAGCTCCGATGTGAACAGGTAGACAGTAGTGAAGGAAGATTCAGAAAAACCTTTCCCTATCACCGCCAGGGTGGTTCTCCAGGCCAACATGTCTGAAAGGAAAAGGGGTTCAGGATCGGAGGTGCAGCCTTCGGAGAGGGCGGGACTTAATGGCCTTGAGTCGTGGCTTCCCGCAAAGGGCAGAGGTTCTTTGCCAGGCGGCGGGGCCTCTTGGAGTGGAAGGGGGGGCTCACCGGGGGACAGCAGCAGCCTGCCGCCCAAGGTGAGGGCAGTGCCCAGCAGCATCCCCATCTGAGTGAGGCGGCGCCCTGCGTGGCGCACCAGCAGGTAGACTAGCAGCTTGGAGGGCACCTCCACGGCGCCGAACAGCAGCTGTGTCTGGTATATGTTCAGCCCCAGCCCAGACACGTCCAGGCTCAGGCCGTAATAGGAGAAGTTCACTGCAAACCTGAAGGGGGTCACAGTGCCATTTAGGGGCCTTCTTCCCATCCCCCTTGTCCTCCCAAGGACCCTTGGCCTTTTAGAGGAGCCACCACCCCCTTCTTCAGGGCCTGCTGCCCTATAGTCCCCCCTGGGTGTGCAGCATGCGCCAGTGGCCAAAGCGCCTTTAGCTAATCTTCACAGCAACCCTGTGGAACCTAACAGCATCCATTTTACAGAAGGGACACTGAGGCCCAGCGTGTTAGGTGACCTGTCCAAGGTCTCACAATAAGGAAATGTCTCTGATGCTTGCTCCATCTCCTGACCTTCCAGAGCCCCATCCCCCCACCCCTCACTCACCCACCCCTACCCCCACCATCCACAGCCACAGTTCCCTTGTTCCCTGTGTACCCTGTCACACTCACACCATCCTGGAGCCAGCCCCTGCCTCCTCCCATCCCCAGCCCAGCAGGCCCAGAGCTGCCTCCTCACCACACCAGCATGCAGCACAGTGAGATGTGTCGGAGCCGCGGTGTCCGGAACAGGTCTAGGTATGAAGGTCTTCGGACCTCGCGCTCCCCAGCGGCCACTTTGCTCAGGGTCTGATGGGGGAGGAGGAGAGTTTGTGACGTGGAGTTGACTCTGTGGTCCAAGCAAAGCCCATTGCTCCCTCTGGGTCTTTGTTCCTCCCTTCTGCATTATTGGGGGTGAGGTGATGTACCTGGGAGCTGAGTAGGTTAAGGGTATGGCCCCCCAAAATCAGGTAGGGCATCCTGGAGGAGCTCTCCACTTAGGCAGTGGGCCCCAGAAAGGGGGTGCTTGACACAGGTCACATATATTTACACACACACACACACATACATGCACTTACATGCACTCACACACACATTCACCCTCACCTCCAGGCTCAGGCTGTCACCCACAGGCCGTCCATTGAGCCTGGCACAGCAGCACAGGTACCTGCGGGCCTCCTCCACGTGGCCCTGGGTCAAAAGCCAGCGTGCAGACTCAGGCACCCACCTGCGGAAGAGCAGGTGACCCTTTATGTACTCACTCAGTGCCCTAAGCCACGTCTCCCTCCTGGGCACACCTCAGTCTGTCAGCCTCCAGGTTCTTGCTGACGCAGTCCTCTCAGCATGGAAGTTCTTCCAAAGCCCTCCTCACCTGACTCATCCTTTAAGGCCTAATTTATAAGCCACCTGTTCCCACCTTTCTTTGCCCTGGCCTAGGTCCTCCATAGCCTGGGAGTCCCTTCTGTACTCCAGAACCAGCCACCCACTTCTCCCACAGGTAACAGGAAGGCATGGGTGAAGGAGAGACAGACAGACCCAGAGGGGCCATCCAAAGCCAGTTCATTTGGGGGTGGGCAGTGAAATGCCCACCCTGCCTGGCCTCCCACGCTCCTGCTTGGACATCCTACCCCCATGCTGACCCTGTCCCTAGCCCTACTCCTTCAGAGTGCCAGCCTCAGTTTGTGCTCAGCGCTGTCCCTCATGTCACTCGTGTCCGTCTCCATCTGTCCCTCTGAACCTGCCTTTCGGTTCTGGTCTCTCATCATCTCTCACTGGTTCTGTCTCTGTCCCTCCGTCTCTATCTCTCTATTTTGTTCTCTGTTTCTTTGCATCTCATGAATTGCGTGCTCTCTCTCTCTCCCTCTCATTAAACATTTCTCTTTCTGTTTGTCTCAGTTTCTCTGTCTTCAAATCTCAGCCTCTGATTAATTCTGTCTCTGGCTTCCTGTGTCTCCCACTCCCCAGCTGCCCACAGGTCTCACCAGAGGCTGAGGATGCCTGGGGCACAAGGCAGGGTGACAGCCACCAGAAGCCATCGCCAGTCCCGTATCAGGTACCCAACCAGTGCCAGCATCATCACGCCCGCTGACCAGAAGGTGCTGCTCAGGACACCTGCCACGGTGCGGTGTCCCACGTCCAGCCACTCCAGCTCTGGGCCCACAGCAGGAAGACTGTTAGCAAGGCCCAGATGGGCCCAGTCTCACCCTTGACAAAATTGCCTCCCTCCAGCCCTCTAGGCCCTGCCCTTCCTTTGCCCGCCTCACCCAACGGCATCACGATGATGGTGAAGCCAGCCAGGGCTGTGCCAGTGAGGGTGCGGGTGATGGCAAACATGACGTAGCTGACCGAAGTTGCAGACACCAGGCCCATCACCAGGACACCCACATAGGCCACCAGCAGCAGACGGCGCCGCCCAAACCTACACGGGTGTCATGCAGAGTCAGCTCCCTGGAGAGGGGAGGTCCCAAGACAGAGATAGACTAGGCTCAGACCCCAACTAGTGGGAGAGGGTTCCCCCCCACTTCCTTATTGATCCTCCCCCCAACCTCACCCACCTGTCAGATAGGTATCCGAAAGCCACGGCCCCCATGAGCACACCAACGAAGAAGAAAGTGGAAGCGGCTCTGTTCAGGCCTTTCTGCTCACACACCAGGTCCCACTGCAGGGACAGTCAAGGAGGGGCCTCCCGTGGACACAGGCCCCTCTCCAGCTGATACCAAGCCCTCTTCACCATACCCTGGGGCCTTCTGAAGTCAACTGTGCCATCCTGGTACCTCCATGTCAGATAATGAACCCCCAGCTGTTCACCCCAGCTTGGGGGGTGGGAGACTTCGCTCTCCCCCAATCCTGCAGCCTCTGCTTCTTCCAATGGGAGGCCTTGACCATGACAACAGGAATCCTGTTCCTCTCCAGAAAGACTGACCCCACCTGCACTCACCTCCAGATGGATTATGGGGCCCAAAGGAGGAAGGAAGAGAAGGAGGCCTCTATAGTCTCTCCATCTCTTACTGTATAAACACCCTTCTCAACTCGGGCCCCAACTCCCTGGAGCCGGCTCAGCCCTCCCCTGTCTTAGTTACCTCCCAGTGAATAACAGCAGTTCCCCTGTGTGGGCTCCTTACTACAAGCTCAGTGCTTAACTTCACAGACCCCATCTACGGATGAGTAAACTGAGACTCTAAGAGGTAAAGTAACATGTCTAATGCCCACATCGTAATCACCCAAGGCAATGGCAGGCCCATCCCACTCACGTGTCCCCAGCCCCCTGGCTCAGGTACCTCGGTTGCAATGGTGGAGGAGAATTCCGAGCGGTCGTACTCCCAGCCCTGAGGGCAGGGCACAGTGGAGGGTTCACCCTGCGGTTCCCCAGGATTCTGCCCCTCTCCCCCCAACGTAGTGTTGGGGGGAGACTGGGGGTGGGTGAAGCGGAGGCAGGAGCTGAGCGTGCCATCAGGCTCCTGGGGAAGGTAGCGCTCCAGCCATGCATCCTGGTGGCTGAAGTTGGCAGGGGTGCCAGGCAGGGCACAGCGGTGGGCAGGCACAGCAGCCAGGAAGACAGGCAGGAGGAAGTGCATGGGCATTATCATGCGGGGCAGGGCCAGCAGGGCTACATTCCGCAGTTGGAAGGGCCCAAAGCCGCCCACCTCGTCTAGCAGCTCCTCGAATCCCATGCTGCCCACCCACCGACCGTCCCCAGAGTGGGCTCCCTCTGCACTACTCAGCACAATTCAGCCCACTGACCACTTGGACCCTTGGACTCTGGGGCGTCCGCGGATAGACTGATGAGCAGAGAGCATGCCTGCAGCCAGAATCCAACCCTCAGGGGCTGGCCCAGGACTAGGCCCTCCCTAGCCATCCAGGTCTCCAGGGAGCTGTGCCTGTCAGGGAGGGGCTGCCATTCATTCGGAGGTCACTGGCTCTGTCTCTGGGACTTACATATTAATGCTCAGGGATGAAGTGGTCTTAGGCTGCTATGATGGGGTAGCTGGGTGTGAGGAGATAAGCCCCTTGCCCCTTGATCAGCAGAGCCCCAAGGGTCCCTAACAGGAGGAGTCCCCCTTGGGCATGGTGCCAGCTCACTCTGGATGCCCTTTGTCCTATGAAGCCCCAGGCGAGCCTATTTACAACCACAGCCTGGCTGGCAGCCCAGGAATTAAAAGCAGGTGAAGGGTTCTTTCTGCTGAGCCACAGGCCTCTCTGTAGCCTTAAGTCCCCATCCGGAGCGTAGGTCCTGCCTAAGACACATCTGGAACACTAGGCAGCCTGGCCAATCTGGGGATCCCAGACCCATCACCCTCCCACTTCTTCACTCAGGAGCTCATCCCATACACACAATCCCTCCTGCTTGCCCCCACTCCTATTCTCAGGAGCTTCTTAGATCACCACCCCTGAAAGGGTGGGTAAGGGAGGAGATAGTTTGCCAGGGTCCTGCCATAGGTACCTGCCATGCCCAAGATTCAGGATTTGTCTGACCTTCCCCACTCAGTTCTCACTCATGGCCCCTGCAGCAAAAGCACAGCAGAAGCCAGCCATGTCCAGACGCTGGGTTGGCAGACTCTCCAGACGCTGGTTGGCAGAGCTGAGAGGCTATTAAATTGTGTTCCAAAGGCTCCCGATTTCTAAGCAAATAGGCTTCTAAGGGGCCCAAGCTTTTTAACAATTTTGAGAACCTCTACTTTAATCTAGCCTCCACTTTGAACAGATAAGGAAATGGAGACGTGAGGCTTGCTGAGTTCACACAGTGACCCAGCTGCAGAACTGAAGAGGGGATCAGGCCTCCTGACCTTTGACCCAAGCTGCTGATGTTCCCTGAGAAAGCTCTGGGAAGGGGGCTAAATTGGTAACATGGCATGTGTTCATGATGGTGCTAATAGGGAGTGAGGACTGATTTGGAGGTGGTGACAGGAGAGGATGATAGTAAGAGATATTTGTTGAGTCTAAGCATTCTGTAGGATACAAAGATGCCTCAGACACAACCCCTGCCTTCAGTGAGTGTACAGTCTAGCAGGAGGGTTAAAACAAGTTACACACACCTTCCTGCCTCCAGTTTCACCCCTTTCAACCAACTCTGCACATGAACATTTTAAAATATAAATCTGACAGGGTAATATCTCTCTGTTTCAAACCCTTCACCAGCTACCACTGCTGGAAAGTAAAAGTCTAGCTCCCTAGCTTGGCCCTTATGACTCCCCAAGACTGACTCCTCTCCCCCCTACCCCTGGCTGCTCCCCACCATGCACCCTTCCCTCCAGTTCCCCAAACACACCAGCCTGTTGGCAGTTCCTTGGGCAGAACTGGTGCCCCTCTAATTCACCTGGTGCTGCCCATGCCATCCAGGAGACCAACTCAAGGGTGAGACAACTCCTGTCTCCCTTGCTCTCACCCACATGTAATCCCCACACTGTTGATTCCTCCCTCATTTGATACTATATAGTCATATTATTTATACAAAATACCATTACCCTCTGCAGCTCCTGAGAGGTACGTTTTGCAGCCATCTCATCTCCATGGTCCATCCAGTGGCTCTGTGAGGGAATACTCAGGTTTTCCCACAGCAGGAGAGAACAGCCAGTGAGACCAACCCTGGGCGTTGGCTGTGGTGCCCTTGTTTTCACAATGGGAATTTGTCTCCTGCTTTAACATGAGAAATAGCTGATAACCATACAGTGGTTCACCTCCCCCTGTTTGCACTGATGTCTAGGAAATTCAGATCTAAAACTGCAGCCCCTTTCTACAAGGAGTAATTTGGTGCTAACTCTACCCCTGGCTTCACCTTATTCCCTGCCTTCAGCCCATACGCAGCTCTCCTCTCTGATGTCATTAAGGAGCGGTGGTGACAGTGACCACGATGGGTGGAGGCAGATGATGGAGGTGGACAGGCAAGGGTCTAACTAGAGGGCAGATCAGCTCTGAATCACCAGTGAAGAACTGGATTTGATTCCATTTTTAACTATTCCTCTCCTCCTCCAAACTACAAATCCAATCCTGAGCTCCGAGCCAAAATGGAGGAGAGCTTCATTTATACCAGGCTAGATGGGAAAGAGCCTTGTGCACTGGAAAAACAACAACTCCTTAGTTGAAATTATTAGTAGAACTGTTGAAGAATTTGGGGAAGAATAAGTTCCTAAGGTAAACAATTTCCTATTTGGGAATGTTGCCATAGGACCTTACCCCCCTTCTGCCTTGAGTGACCTCAGATGACCTCCTCATCTTAGCTGGGATTTCACTG
This sequence comes from Aselliscus stoliczkanus, assembly GCA_033961575.1. NCBI lineage: Eukaryota > Metazoa > Chordata > Mammalia > Chiroptera > Hipposideridae > Aselliscus > Aselliscus stoliczkanus. Next base: position 61,771,035 of record CM066733.1, on the reverse strand, counting down.
ACCATTAATCATTGCTACAGCCCATGTAATCATTTCCCACATTGATTATGTGGTAACGATGGAATCAAATATAGTGGTAAGTATGATGATGGGACAAAGAGCAATGAGACTCGGGAAGGGGTGGCGAAGGTTGGAAAAAACACAAAGGGGCAGTAGTTTAGGTGCAAGCTGGGGCAGAGGGACCAACAGTCTCACAAGGACTGAAGGCCCCGAATCAGGCCGAGCCAAAGCTTTTATTAAGAAACATCAAAGGAAGAAAAATATATTCTCTCCAAGATCTGTGATAAGTGCGTGCCTGCTGGCTATCTCCCTGTGACTCCCGTTTGCATTCCAGCACGTCCTGTGCCTTCGTGTACCCAGGTTTTTACCCCAGAGGATGGTTCCAAGGTAAAGAAACCATCCGATAAGGGAGAAAACCTGATATCATTCCACCAGGCCCCAGTGTTCCGGGACTCTCCCTTAAAGAAGCTTTACCGATATCATTCCACCGGGTCCCAGTTTTCTGAGACACTTCCTTATGTCATTTTTGTTTGTTTGTTGTATTTGGGTGTTTGTTTGTTTGTTTGTTTGTTTGTTTGTTTAGGGCAGTGTCCCTGGCTCTCATATGTGGGACCCGAACCGGGGCCGCTGGCGTCCCCAGCCAGCGCTTAACCACCGCGCCACTGGGCCGGACCCTTTATGTCATTTTTGACATGGAGCAAGCATGGGGGGAGCAAGCAGGTCGACAGTTGTCAGGCAACAGGATGGATGGTGGAATAGCGATGGAGGTGGGAATATTGATGGTAGAAATGATGGTAATGGGGGTTATTGGAGTAAGGATGAGGGGTATGGGGCTATGGACAGTGGTAATAGTGATGTGTCTAAGAGGGCATTGGTGGTGACGAGGATTATGTAGTAGATGGTACTGGTGGTGGTGGTGGTGGTGGTGACGACGGTGGTGGTGACAGTGGTGATGGTAACGGTGGTGGTGGTGGTGGTGGTGGTGATGGTGGTAGTGGTGACGGTGGTGGAGGGGGTGGTGGTGATGGTGGTGATGGTGATGGTGGTGTTGGTGGTCACACTGAAGATGTGTAAGCTCCCTGAGAACAAGAATCTTGTTCATCATTATGTCATCAGAGCCTGGTGGTGATGGTGATGGTGGTGATGGAGCCTACTTTAGGAGAACGGTATTTGTGATTTGAATGGTGCGGTAATGGTGGGTAATAGAGTTAGAGGTGGTAATGGAGATAGAGGCGATGATTGTGATAAAATTGATGGTGGTACTCATGGGTGATATTACACCACTTTGGGTTTAATAGTACGTGGGATGAGAAGGAATACAGAAGATGCCACCTGGAGCTGATGAAAATGAAGTTGTATCATATTTTCCTCTGACATATAGTAAAATTCCCATAATCTTGCAGACCTTCCCCCCGCCCATCACCTCCTCACCATGGGCCACGACCAGCCTCCAGCATCTGCTCAGGACTTAGAAGGTCATTCTGACCATCCCACAGTATTGGATTAGTCTCAGCTCTTGCCTTGGCCTTGACTCCTGAGTAGCCAATGGGAAAATCTCAGCAAGCCCCAGTGTTTGATGATCAGAGACATGACATCCTCCACACTCCCACCCTTGTCCCTTTTCTCCAGGGTGTCCCCAAGGGGCCCCTCCAATGTCCCTGGTCCTGTGACCTTTACCTAGCCCTTGACTGAATAACCTTCCTCAAGCCACTTATTTCTCTGTGCCCTTGTGCTCAGAGCTCTCTTGGCCATGGAACATATAAAAGAAATATCTTTCCAAGGGAGTGGGGAAGAGGTCAGCAAGGGGCTGGGCAAGTCCTTACTTGTGGAGCATCATGTAGGCCCTGACTGGGCCTCAGGAAGTGAGAGTGCCCAACAGGTCTCAGGCTCCTGGGGGAGGGCATGGGTAGGGGTTCTCTGCTAAGCCATCCTCCTTGGCATAGCCTAACCCTGCCCCAGGCCTGGCCTGGCCCGCCTTCACTCCTCTCTCTACTCCCCAATTCACGCCTGTGACCACCACAGTTCTCACACCGCCACACCTTGCCCATGCTGCTTCCTGTGCGAGAATGTCCTCTCCTCTTTATCTGGCCAATTCTTGTTTGTTCTTCAAATTTCAGCCTAGGAGTCATATTCATCTGAAGGCCCTCCTTGAAGCTCACGTCTAGTCTGGGAGTCCCTGCCTGAGCCTTGTTTCTCAGTGCACACAGCTCATGTAAAGCGAAAGTTAATGTACAACTACCACCTTCAGAGCTCACTGTGTCTCAATCTCTCGACAGTGTCCCATGCCTGACAGCCTCTGGGACATGTGGGATTCAGCATTAGCCTGCAGAATTAGTTGAATGAAAATGAATGATTGAAAGAGTGCTAAATAATGAATGAACAAGTCATGGCAAACAATCACTCATTCTCAATAATAAAATAAATTAAATATAGAAAAAGATACCATTTTTCATCTATTTGATTATTCTGGGGATTTCCCCTAGAATTAGACTTACAGAAGTAAGCAAAGATTAGAAGCAGGATGTTAGTTTTGGCACTATTTGAAATAGTGTAATGTCCATACTGCCTAAAGCAATATATAGATTCAATGCAATTCCTATCAAACTACCAAGGGCATTTTTCACAGAAATAGAAAATATAATATAAAAATTTATATGGAACCATAAAAGACCCCGAATAGCCTAAGCAATCCTGAGAAATAAGAACAAAGTCAGGGGTATCACTCTAACAGACATCAAAATATACTACAAGGCTACAGTAATCAAAACAGTATGGTACTGTCATAAAAACAGGCACATAGATCAGTGGAACAGAACAGAGAGCCCAGAAATAAATCCAGGCATATACACACAGTTAATCTATGACAATGGAAGCAAGAATTTACATTGGAGTAAAGATAGTCTATTTAATAAATGGTGCTGGGAAAATTGGACTGACACATGCAAAAAAAATGAAACTGGACCACCTCCTTACGCCATATACAAGAACAAATTCAAAATGGATTAAAGACTTAAATGTAAGACCTGAAGCCATAAAACTCCTAGAAGAAAATATAGGGAGTAAATTGCAGACATTACCCTGAGCAATATTTTTACTGATACATCCCCATGGGCAAGGGAAGTAAAAGAAAAAATGAACATATGGGATTACATCAAGCTTAAAAGTTTTTTCACAACAAAGGAAACCATCAATAAAACAAAAAGGAAGCCTACTGAATGGGAGAAGATATTTGTCAACAATATATCTGATAAGGGGTTAATATCCAAAATTTGTAAAACACTCATGCAACTCAACACCAAAAAAACAAACAACCCAATTAAAAAATGGGCAGAGGAAATGAAGAAACATTTCTCCAAAGAGGACATACAGATGGCCAATAGGCATATGAAAAAATGCTCAGCCTCACTGATCATTAGGGAAATGCAAATAAAAACCACAATGAGATACCACCTCACTCCAGTCAGAATGGCTATCATCAATAAATCAACAAACAAGTGCTGTCAGGGCTGTAGGGAAAAGGGAACCCTGCTGCACTGTTGGTGGGATTGCAGATTGGTGCAACCATTATGGAAATCAGTATGGAGGTATCTCAAAAACCTAGAAATGGAACTACCTTTTGACCCAGCAATTCCACTCCTAGGTATTTATCCTGAAAAACCCAAGACACTAATTTGAAAAAATATATGCACCCCTATGTTCATTGCAGCGCTATTTACAATAGCCAAGACTTGGAAACAATCTAAATGCTCATCAGTAGACGACTGGATTAAGAAACTGTGGTACATTTACACAATGGTATATTATGCAGCTATAAGAAGAAAGAAATTGTACCATTTGCAACAATAGGGATGGACCTAGAGAACATTGTTAAGTGAAATAAGTCAGTCAGAGAAAGACAAATACCATATGATCTCACTTATATGTGGAATCTAAAGAACTGAACAAACAAGCAATGTAAACAGAAATAGTTTTAGAGACACAAAGGAAAAACTGATGAGGGCTAGATGGGACGGGGGTGTGCATGAGGGAGAAGGGGAAGGGACGAGGCAACATAAACTGGTAATACAATACTACTGCACAGACAGAAGAGACAGTCTAGGGAATATAATCAATAATGTTGTAAATATTTTTTGGGGGTGACCAGATGGACTCATGTCTTGTCAGGGAGACCACTTCATGGATGTTGTAGTGGCCTTACCACTGCACTGTACATCTGAAGCTGCTGCTGAATAATATTAGATATTGACTATAATTTAACACATTTATAGTCATGGGATGTGGAATATAGTGAGGGATGGAGTCAATGGAATTGTAATAGATATGTATGATATCGGGGGTGGGGGGACAGGGGAGGGAGGAGGGAGAGTCACCTTATAAGGGGTGAAAAAGATAACTGTTGCATAGTTTTGTACATCTGTAACTATTAATAATAATAAAAAAAGAGGAAAAAAAAAGAAACAGTGTAAAATTCGGGGGAAAATCTAATGAAAAATCAACATGGAGCTGTTTCAATAAATTAAGGAGCATTCAGGGCGGCCGATTAGCTCAGGCGGTTAGAGCACAGTGTTCATAACACCAAGGTTGCCGGTTCGATCCCCACATGGGCCACTGAGCTGCACCCTCCACAACTAGATTAAGACAACCACTTGACTTGGAGCTCATGGGTCCTGGAAAAACACTGTTCCCCAATTTAAAAAAAACAATTTATGGAACATTTATGCCATGAACTACTACGTAGCCATTAAAAAGAACATAAGGATCCTCATACATTTCTGGTGGGAATGTAAAATGGTGTAGCCACTATGGAAAAGTTTGGTAATTTCTTGAAATATTACACATGGGTCATAGTTACTATATGGCCCAGAACTTCTACTTTGGATAGTTTCAAAGATATATACCCAAGAGAAATGAAAGCATATGTCCACACAAACACATGTAAACAAATGTTCATAGCAGCATTATTTATAATAGCCAAAAGGTAGAAAAAGAAAAACCAAAGTCCATGATGAATAGATAAACAAAATATGGTCTGGGTGTGCCATGGAATATCGTTCAGCCATAAAAAGGAATGAAGTACTGATAAATGCTACGATATGGATGAGCCTTGAAAACACGCTGAGTAAAAGAAGACAGACAGTCATAAAGAGTCACAAATTGTATAATTCCAATTACATGAAATGTCCAAAATAGGAAAATCTATATAGAGACAGAAAGAAGATTAATAGTTGCTTAAGAATGAAGGGGTTGCGGGAATGAGAGTGACTGCTAATGGGTATAGAGTTTCTTTTTCAGGTGATGGAAATGTTCTAAAATTGATTGTGGTGATGGTTGCGTGACTCTATGAATATACAAAAAATGAGAAAGATCTCTATTTCGACATACATTATTGGGCATAAAAATCATGTTTCAGAAGAATATACTTTCCTCTATGTATACTCTCCTCTATTTATAAGATATACAAGGATAGACAATTAAGTTCGAGAACTTTCCACCTTGTAAGTCCATACATATCCTGCCCTGGGACAGAAATTGTTTATGGATTGTCTGGATGAAAGATTCACACCTAAGGTGAACTTAGGGTCCAAAATGCAAAAGGTACAGCCTCCCTTCCCCCCAGCTCTCCTCCCCGAAGCAACTGGAGACCGCTAACTCATCTAAATAGGTGTACACTAGACACATGATTTTTGACTTAGTTTTAGCCTTGGAGAGCGGCCCGTAACTATCTACACAGAACCATCTCCTTTACTGTATAGCTTCACAGGACCCCACAATGAGGTCCCCATCATATAGGTGGCCACGCTCTATTCATCAGCCCAACTAACGGATATTTATTGTAGATTATGTTTGAACTTTTGCTTTTACAGGTCCACAGTCTCTTACCCAAACCACTGGGATCAGATTTCTTTTAGAATTCAGATTACACACACGCACATGCACACACACACACACTTATATTCATATTCATATTTAAAGGCAATTCAGTGCACATTCCATATATTATGATACACCCTAACAGGATCTCAGGCAGCACCCCTTAAAGAAACACATTAATATTTCCACTTCAAACATGTATAAATGGAATTAATAAATGGTCTTGTCAGGTTTTGAGACCCAATGAGTCTGTGCCAATCAAATGGAAAAACTTAGTTTACAGAACTTTTTGGGCTTCAGAATTGCAGATGCAGCTTTGTGAAGCTATGAAAGAATACTGAATGAATAATACACTCACGATTTTGTGAGTGTGCAAATATATACATAGGACGCTTTCCTAGAAGTAGAGATGCTGGAGCACAAGCTATGTTCATTTGTGATGTTTATAGATTTTGTTAGAATAACAGCCATTGTTCTTCCTTACCTGTGAACAGTATTGTTTTCCAAACATTCTCACTTTTTTATCTGGTAACTTCTGGGCAATGAAAACTCTTCCTCTCTGCACAAAGCTAGACTTAGAATTTCTGGCCCTTGGTAGAGGCAGCCAATGGAGCTGACAGAGAGCAAGCTTTGCCATCTGACTTGGCAGGGCAGTCCCCTTCCACAGGTGTGACCCTGGGCAAGTTATTTGCCTCCTCCCGAGCTTCCATTTCCTGGTCTGTAGAAATAGTCTGTCTCCATGACAGGCCCTTCTCACTTGCCCACCAACCTGCGCCCTTCTCTCTTGCCCACACCGAGCCTCAGGGCCTGGGCTCTGCCCTCTGCCCCAAAGGAAGAACAGTCCAAGCCAACGAAAGAAAGGTCCACAGGCTTTTTAATGGTGTGATGGCTACTTCCCTTCTGAGACCCGATCTAATCATGACAGCGGCTTCCAGGGTGTTGGGCTGGGGGTGGACAGGTACCAAGTGGGCAGAGGCCATGCAGTGACTGGGACTGGGTGAGGGCGGGTGTTACATTCTGTTTGGCATGTAAACATTCTTCAGTGGCTTCCCCGGGGAGGGGGAGGACAAGTCCTTGCCCCCCACCCCATGCCCACCAGGGCTGGTCCCTGGAGCTGAGAAGACTGAGCAAGCCAGGTCCCTGTGAGGAGCTGGGGAGGGGGGACCCCAGTGCCTGGGGCCCAGCCCCTCCCCTGCACCCTCTTGGTGCACAGTGCAGCTGGGGAGGAAAGGCGTGTTCTGTTCTGGGGTGAGCAGCCGTGCATCTGAGCCAGTGACACAGGCTGTCATGATGGGAAAGGGCTGGAGGGGTGCAGTGGTGGTAGTGGTATCACACTCTCTTCTAGAGAAGGGGCTCAGGACCCCCAGGGCTTGGTGGAAGGGATGGGTGCTCAAGGAGGAAGCTGCAGCTGGGGGTGGAGGGGGCACTGGGAGGTGTGGTGTCCTCTGCCCTGGGTCCTTCCTGGAGAGAGGAGCAGAGTCAGTCGCCTAGCCCCACCCCGCACTTGCCCCTGCCCCTCCTCCCCCGACCTCGGTGGGTGATATTCAATGATGCAGAGGCTTGAGGTCAGTTGGGAGCCCTGGAGAGGTCTGGTTTCCCAAGGGCAGACAGGGTTTTGCGTCTCTGCCCAGCTCCAGTGTTGAGTGAGGCTGAGGGGTGGGACGGGCCTGGGGCTCTCTCAGGCCACTCCCTTTTCCTCCCAACACCAAACCAGGGTGTTGTGGTTCCTGGGGCAGGAGTGAGGCTGGGGGCCCTACATTCACAATTTGGTTGGTAGCACGGAGCAGGTCCAGGGCCTGGGTACCAGGGTTCAGGCCTGGGTGTCCACCTGGCAGGAGCTGATTGTCATTCAGAGAAACTCTAGGTGGGAGAGAGTGGCCCTTCCTCCCCACTCTGCTGGACCCAGGGGGCAGTAGAGGCCTTGGGAGGGTCTCAGCTTGACAAAGAGGGCTCTGTCCAGAGAGGTTTCCTGAGTGTTCTGGGAGCTTCTGCATCAGCGTGGTGTGGACCTCAAAGGCTGTCCACCCCGGAGTCCTCCCCAAGGCTGGTCTGCAGAGACACCACCACCTTGGCATGGAAGCAGCTACCGAAGCCTGCTGACTCTCCATAAGGGGCTTCAGCTGGCACCACCAGGGTGCTCCCGGGGCCAGCTTCCTCGTGGGTATACTTCTAAGCAATGGTGGCTGGAACTGCCAGCCCACTGGGGCATGTTGGGGCCTTCCTTCCTCTTCCCCTGGTTATCTTGCCTTGCTCTCCATGACCCAAAGAAGAACAGAAAAGCCAGGCCAGGGGACAGAGGCTGTGGGTGCCAAGGATGGAGAAGGCCTGCAGGGGACCTGTCCCAGATAGGCAGGGTTGGCTATCCTTTCTACAGCCAGTGTACTGCTTGGCCCAGACGTAGGCAGTTGAGGCTTGTGATGAGCTGGGAGGAGCTATGAAGGAGCCAGACCCAGGAGGATGCCCCATATCCAGTCACGGAGCAGTACAATCCTCAACCTCGACAGGGACGGCTCAAAGCTGCATAGTTTGGGGTTAGGACAAGAAGGGACAAGCTGAAGGGTGAGCTGGGGGAGGAGGGGATTGGGGCTGAGCCAATCACAAGCATACAATTTGGAAGTTAGAAGGGCCTTTCTGCCTCAAGTCCAGGGGCCAGCCATCTGTCTGCCTGTGTCTGCCCTCTCTGCCCACTGAGGGAGATGGTTGTCTCATCCAGCCCACTCCCCACAGCCAAGAGGGCAAGGAGGGTGACCTTGCCAGAACTGACTCCCTGAATCTCCAAAGGGCCAGGTAGAAAAGATGATAACCAGCCATTCTCCATCTCCACTGAACCCAGGAAGAGAAGGGAGTTGGCTGAAACTGCAGTAGGCAGAATTGGGGTTAGATGGCAATAAGGAATTCCTGATGGTGAGGGGTCCTGAGCACTAGATCAGGGGGCCAAGGGACAGGTGAATACTTTTTAAGCCCCCTCCCCCAACCTCCCACTGGGAAACACTCGCCAGGAAGGCAGACCACATACTCTATGGTTCCCACTGAGGCCCCAACCAAATTTAGGGAGAGGGGTCTTTGCACCTTAGAGGTGCAGGAGAACAGCCCTCATCACCTGCTCACTGCTTCCCACAGAGGTGTCCAGGATGGAGCAGACTTTGGGACAGATACGACCTGTCCCCTCACACCTGAGTAGACCAGTGGCCACCAAGGTCCCACCTCCCCAACCTCACTCAGTCTGGCCACTGAGAAGAGGTTTCTCCCAGGAGACTGTGGGCTTGGCCCCCAGGGGAGACTGGAGCCTCCACTTTCAGAATTTGAGTCTGCCTTTTTGAAAAAGGGAGGGGGGCGGCTTTAGCTGGAAGAGGGTCTAGAGGAGGGAAAGGCGCTGTAGGAGGTGTAAGCAGAAGTGTGGGGGGGGGCGTGAAGAGCTGCAGAGACCTGATGGGTGAGTGGGGCGTCTCCATGAATGCGGTCCTTGGTGAAGGGTGACTGAGCCTTCCCGGGGCGGAGGGTAAGCCTGCCCCACCTGAAGGATGGCAGGGAGTGTGATGTAACGGGGTAAGTTAGGGGAGGTGGGCGTTACCCCCGCGGCGCGGCGCCTGCCACCGATCGGGTCTTGCCGGGCAGGCGGGCGGGCGCGGCAGGTGCTGGCGCGCGCAGTCGCGGGTGCAGGCGGGAAGCTGGGGCCGCGGGTGGCGCGCGTCAGGCGCGTAAGGCTGTGCTGGGAGCTGTTCCAGTATGGCCGGCTGCGGGTCGGGGGCCGGGGTGAGGGTGAGGGGCCGCGGAGAGCCGCGCGCGTCATTATCTGGCCCCGGCCCGGCTCTCCGCGGCACCTGCCCGGCCTTTGGTTGCTGCGCGCTGAGTCTGGAGTTTCCCTTTGGGTCCTTTCTTGGGGCCCCCCGGGGAGGGGGTGCCGTCAGGTTGGGCCCGGGTCTGCGGGGCGCCCCGGGGTGGGGGGCCCCCGGGCCGGGCCTGGTGCGAGGGTGAAGGGCTCTCTTTGCGGGACAGGGACTGGCTCCGAGGGGACGCGCTGGGATTGCGCGCGGCGGAGGCGGGGAGGCCCGGATTGCGCGGGGCGGAAGGCCTGGTGTTGGCTTGGACTCGTCCTGGGGCCAGGCCACGGCCAGCGGGCTGTTTGGAGCGGAGGTCAGCAGCTGTGGCAGACCCTGGGGGCTTCTGCAGCTGGAGCCTGCGGGAGGAGGGGAGGGCAGAAGGCAAGAGAAAAGAAGAGGGCAAAGAAATTAAAAAGAGCCGTTTTCAGAATCTCCCCGGGGACTGAGCCCTGGAGTCCTGCATCCTCAGCGCTGGCTGAGACTGAGGAAGACCATGGCACAGACAGATAAACAGGACTGTTGCTCCACCCACCAGGGCAGGACCTCTGGGGGCCCCGTGCTCCTAGGCTGCTACTGGAAGAACTGGTTGCAGGCCTTCTTTGATGTCTATTTCACCTTTCAAATTCTCGTGGATTTTACATGCTAGTATACCCACATTTATATTAACCTGAATAACGTTTTTCCCAACTATTCTGGGCTTCATCCTTTGACTTCAAATGCCCCATGGCACAGTAGAGGCTGTGTGTGGGCCCCACTGGCCATCTACCTTTCCCAAACCTGGCCTTTCTGGCACGCCTCCAGACGTGCTCACTGTAGCCATTCCCATGAGCCCAGGGACAGGGCTGGGACCTGAGTCAGAGGTGGTGGACAGGAGGTGTCGTTGAGAATCCTTCTGGAATCTTCAGTAGCCCCTGACCTTGGCTCTGGGAAAGCCCCTGCTGGTGGAGGCCTCCTGCGGTCCCCCTCTGCTCACCCTGGGGATGGCAGTGCTTTCTCACCTGCTGGTGATGGCTGTGTCAGATGCCAGGGTCGTGCCATGGGGTCTGCTGGGGGGCTGCTGGGCTGGGGCAGGCATGGGCATGCGGATGCTGATGGGGCGGGGAATCCGACTCCGGGTGGCAGCTGCCCGCCCGGCCTTCCTGGACATGTCGGGCTCGGAGGCGGGCGTGTCCTCCTCAGAGCCAGTGCCTGAGAGGGTCTCTGAGGCGCGACGTTGTTCCTCACTGGAGGAGGATGAGGCCCCAGAGGCCAGCCGCAGCAGCAAGCGGCCCTGCCTCTTCTCCATCACCAGCCGTGCCAGGTCCTGCTGTGGTCTCGCCCTCTTGCCCCACCGCTCTTTGGCCGACAGTGAACCCGAGGGCTCAGAGCCCGTGTCCTCCTCAGACAGCAGGACAGGGATACGGCTCCTAGGGCGAGGGCCTGGCATGGCACGGTGGCTAGGGGAGACAGTGGCCAGTTTTTCAGGGCCTGGTTCCAGCGGGGACACTGAGACTGGCCCGTCGGCAAGGGCTGGACCATTGGGCAGCGAATCCATGGCCACCTCCAAGGGAGTGTCCCCAGGGGGCACGGACAGGGCACAGCCCTCCAGCCCTGACTGGGCAATGCCGTTCTCCATGAGCACGGAGGTCCCCTCCTCCACAGCCCTCCCATCAGAGGGCACCTCCAGGCCCAGCTCGCCCCCAGCGCTGAGCTCCTCAGACCGCGAGGCTTGTCCACCAGAAGACATGACGTTGAGGTGGGTTTTCTCAGCAATGTGCACAAAGGTCCTCTCGACTTTGGTGAAGGGTGAGGAGGTGACTGCCACTCCCCCTGCCCCTGTGGTCCCTGCCCCAGTCCCCAGCCCTGTCCCAGGCCCAGAGGGCTTGGGCTCAGACTTGAGGATGGAGGACAGGGTGCCTGGCTCAGACACGTCCAGCTGGCTGCCCGTGGGCTGGGGCCGCTCATGCTGAGGAGTGAGGGCAGCCAGGGTGCCCAGGTCAGGGTCGGGGGCCAGGTCGGCAGTGACGGGCGACTTCTTCATGTCTCCGGGGGAGACGAGCACCAGCGTTTTGGAACCCTCCTCAGGCTCCAGGTCCCCATCAGCCATTGAGGCCCGGCCCCTGGACTCCTTCTGATCGTCAGCCAGCAGCGTGGACGGGGCACCCTCTTGGCTCCGGTCAGTGCTCCTCTCACTCCCCTCACTGCTGGAACCACTGCGCGGCCCCAGTACCTCCTCCAGGGCCACTGCTTCCTCGTCCTCCTCCTCCTCCTCCTCCTCCTCCTCCTCCTCTTCATCCTCTTCTTCCTCCTCCTCCTCCTCCTCCTCTTCATCCTCCTCCTCTTCGTCTTCTTCCTCGTCGTCCTCCTCCTCTTCCTCCTTCCCATTAGTTTGAGGCTGCACAGGCGCCAGCGGGACCTGGGGGGTGGTGAGCAGCATGTGCGAGAAGCCCACCCTCTGGACCCTGTTGAGCAGCCGAGCACGCTCTCGGTAATCGGACAGGTCTTTCTTGAAGTCCTGGTAGGGCAGGCTCAGAGGCACAGCTCGCGGGAGGCCATTCACCTCAAATGGAGGTGCCACGGAGAACACCTGCAAGGGGGCACACACAGGGACTTGCTGAGGTCACCCAACCTCCTACGCCCAAGAGGACCTGGACTGCACCCACAAGCTAGGAGGCCTAAGACCAGGGTGTGTCCACCAGAGCACGAACTCCATGTGGGCAGGCCCTGCATCTGCTTTGTTCATTGCTCTATCTGAGGACTGTGGGGGGTCACTCTAGGTTTCTGCAGGTTTGAAGCAGAGAGACTAGATTTAAGTTTCAGAAAGATCACTCGGGCAGCTACGGGATGGATGGATGAGCAGTGCAGGACGGAGAAAATAGGCCGGTGGCTGGGGAACCACCAGGCAAAACCAGGCTGTGCCCAAGGGGTTGGGGCAGCAGACACAGGTGTCTGAGACATGCTCGGCAGGACTGCCTGAGAGTCTGATGGCACCTGAGGTGTCAGAGGTGTCAGGATATCTCTAGGGCCACTGGAGCTCCAGGACCCTTCCCTCCTGCCCCTTCCTGACCTGTCAGTCAGGAATTTTCCAGACCTCTAGGAATTCATGACCAGCCTGTGAAGGACAGTTTCTTTTCACTCGATTAAGTTTTCCCCATTTGAAGCTTTGTACAGAGCCCTTGGTAGTGGGGTGGCCTGTTGGTTTCCTAAGAGTCCTGCCACACCTCCCCTTTGCCTCCTTCCTTCCAGACTAGAAAGGCCTGACCACCTACCTACCAGGACCTCAGCTGCGGCATCGTCTCCAGCTCCACCCTGTCAATCCACACACATCTCCAGACACCCACAAGGCACGGGGCCCCACCCAGGCTGACACGGCTTTGTTCCAGGTGGGATGGTGCTAACGGTGTCCAGCACTTTGTTAGCCATTTTTGAACATGCTGCACCTCCATCTTCCTAAATATATGAGCCCATCCATACCAGAAGCCCCGGAGATATCCTGACACCTCTGACACCTCAGGTGCCATCAGACTCTCAGGCAGTCCTGCCACGCATAACTCTTAGACACCTGTGTCTGCTGCCCCAACCCTTCGGGCACAGCCTGGTCTTGCCTGGTGGTTCCCCAGCCACCGGCCTGTTTTCTCCGTCCTGCACTGCTCATCCATCCATCCTGTAGCTGCCCAAGTGATCTTCCTGAAACCCAAATCTAATCTCATCTCTCTGGGTTTTAAACCTACAGAAACCTACAGTGACCCCTACAGTCCTCAGGACACAGTTCCAATCCTTGGCTTGGCACATGAGCAACCCCTCCCCCTCAGTCCCAGGGTCTGGCTCCTATCCTCTGCTCCAACCTCACTTTTAGCCGGGCCCTCTGATCCCCAGCCCTCCACCCCAGCCACATGCGAGTGCTCGCAGATGCCACCAGCAGTTCCTCAAATGCATCATGCATCTCACACTTCTGGGTCTTTCCCTAGGCAGTTTCCTCTGCCTGGGGGTTCTTCTCACCCCCTCTATTCACATGAAAAATTCGTGTTCTTCCTCCAGGACCCAGCTCAAACAGTTCCTCTTCCAAAAAGCCTTCCTGTCCACTCGCCTAGCAAATGTCATCACTCTCCTTTCCATTTGTTTTCCCACATCCTTCCATTAGAGAACCTTCCACCCTCTATTCCACATGCAGGTGTTCACATGGTTCTCTCTCCTCCTAAACACTAAGCCCCTTGATCATCTTTCTTTCTTTCTTTCTTTCTTTCTTTCTTTCTTTCTTTCTTTCTTTCTTTCATTCAGGAAGTCCTGAATATGTGGATTGAGTATCGAACACGATAAACATGGTCCTCATTTTAATGGAGTGTGCTAAATGAAATGGGGATAACCCATATTCCACAAATGGTTGTGATCATAAGTGAGGTCATATAAACAATGTGTCTGGCATACAGCTGTTGCTCAATAAGTGTTAGCTCCTTCCCTCCTACCTCCTGCCCTGTTCACTCTGGCTTGGAGATCATTACCTCCCTCCCCACCCCCAGAAATGCCCACATGCCACACCTATAGGGGATGGGGGGGGGGGAAGAGGGGGTCTGCTAGTGGAGGTCTCTGTACAAACAGACAGCCCAAAGGCTGGTGGGGAGGGAAGCCAGGAATCCCCAAGCCCAAGGATCTGCTAAGGTTGTCTGTGACTTATTCCATCCCCAGCTGCCATCATCTTCCTCACAATCAGACCGTCAGGTGAAGACTTGATGGGTGGGGCAGGTGGGGAGCGATGCAAGACAGGGACACACCAGAGAGAGCCCAGCACACCCTTTTTGAGCCAGACAGGGAACTTCTTTAGAGCTTTGTCCCCTTCACATCCAGGCTAGAAGTCCCCAGCAATTATTTTCTTTTTCTGCACCATCCTCATTCTCCATTTATTCATTAACTCGTTTAGCAAACATTAAGTGCTGGGTCTGTGCCAGGCCTGGTACTAGGGACCTTTGCCATGTTTAGTTACAGCGTCAAGGGTAGAGAAGGTGACTGGGCAGAGGTGGAGGGGGTTGCTGTGAACTCCTGGGTTTGTGGGGACCATGGCGCCAGACAGACAGACAGATACAGAGCTGCGTCCAGCACCAGACACATCCCACCCAGCAGGGATAGCCTTCAACCTCACTACGCATTCTTTCCCAGCAGAACTTCTGCCTATTTTTCCTGTCCATCTCTGACTTTTTGGGTTTCCCTGGCAGAACCACCTTTCCCTCTGCTCGGGCCCTGGATCTCTCTGGAAAAGCCCCATCTGTACGATGGACCCGCCCCTCACAGGGCCTTTAGATGATCATAGCCAGAACCCTCTCTCTTTCCATCTCAGAGCCCTCCCCTTCTATTACCTGGGAGGGAAAAGGAATGAGAACTGAAAATCAGGCATCCGTGATGACATCAGACTGGGAAACTGAGGCCCAGAAAGAGGCATCGACATTCCCAAGCACATCACCCAGGGTGGCCCAGAACCCAGAACTCTTTCCATTGTCTCACTGGCACTGGCCTCATGCAGGGAAACCTGGGATCCTCTGCCCTTTAGCAGGAAGGGCTGTGAACCTCAGAGTTGGAACAGTTTTGCCCTAAGGATCACTGCCAAGTCCACCTAGGCCTAAGCAAGCCAGGTTTTCTGTTTCAAAGTGCCTGTGCCCCTCTGCATCTGTTTCCATGTTGGGGAGTGCCAGGGCTAGGCTCAAGTTCCTGCCTTCTCAGACAGCAGGTATTTCCCCTCCCGCTCTCCCAGCCTCTCCTGGGAGCCTGAGCCCAAAGAGCATTCATCCATTCTCACACGCAACATCCACTCAGCCAGCAGTCCTTAGACACCCTCTCTGTGCCTGGCTCTAGAGGGCTGAGGACACCATAGCAAGGGGACAGCAGTGACACCCTCCCATTCCAGCTCAGAGGAAAGCGACAATGCTGGGTGTCAGGAGGGGAAATCCAAGCCTGGGGGAAATCATACTTTCCTGCTTCCTTCCCGGGGCAGTGACCTTTTATGATTTCAATTTGCTTATCGTGGTTCTCCAGCTTAGTCTGGCACAGCATTATCAGGGGGTGATTCTTAAAAACACAGAGTCCTACCCCCCAGATTCTGTAGGCCAGAGATGAGGCCCAGAAATCAGTTTGTGTAAAGCTCCCTGCTGACTCTGTTGGAGTTGGCAAAAGGCAGATGTCCTAAGGTGAATCATGGTAGGAGGGGAGGCAGGCCATGGGAGCTGAGACACTCAGAGAGAATGAAAGCCCAGGCCCTCCGCCTGCCCCCACTGAGCCCAGCCCAGAAGACTGTGGTCTCACTCGCTTCAGAACCCAGCCCAAGTCCATATTTTCTCCAGTAAGCAGGAAAAGTGAAGGGAGGTGGATGGACCAGACTCTGATCTTCCCCTACCACCAACAAAACTAGGTTCCCTCAGCTTGACGTCTCTGACAGGGACACAGAGGACAGGTTACTCCAAATACCCCATCCCCATACAGGGTACATAAGGCAACTCTCCTGCCCGGGCCCTGGCCAAGCCCAGGCACTTTGCACTGCACATCAGCACACGGGTCCCAAGGTCAAAAAAGGCGGGCTGCTGAGTGACAAAGGCAGGAGGATGAGCCTTGATACCCACCCTTCCCCCCCACCCCCCCACCCCGTTGGGCAGGGGTGAGGGGGTGGAGAAGGCTTTAGTGCCTCTCATAGAGGTTCTCACTCCTCCTCTTCCCTCAGCAGCCCTACTAGGTGCACCCTTCTCTTGACCCCTTCCCCCCAGGGGGAACACTCCCCACAACCCCTTGCCATAATTGCCCAGCCTGAAAATTGGATATGAGAAAAAGGCAGCAGTGTAGCCTCCTCCATCTACCACTGCCTTTACCAGATTCTTTACCTGGCTGTCCAGGTCCCCACTCTCAAACCACTTCTGCCAAATCCAGAGCCCTCCCTCTGCCCCTCCACCCTACTCCCAGGAGTGTCACCCACCCCTGGTGCCCTGGCCGGTGACAGTCATCTGGGTGGAAGAAGTAAGGTGACCTGGGGAGGTGGTTGCTTACCGTAGGTCTGTACAGATCCTCACACACTAGATCTCTTTGTCCCCAACCCATCCCTGCCTAGCCCTGGGCAAGATGCTGACAGCGAGGGGGCATCCTAAATGCACCAGGGGTCAGGCAGTACAGCTGTAACTTGCCTTTCTCCTGCCCCCACACTTGCTTTAGGCCCCAAGGAGAAAGATATCTTCCTCTTTTGGCATTGTGGCAGCAGGACTACAGGGCTGGAGTGGGATCAGAGAGAGGGAGAAAGGGAGAGCCCCTCTTTTCACCCTCTCTCTCTGCAATCCTCTCTCTCTCCATGTCCCATCCTCTCATTGACCTAGTCCTCCCTCAATCCACACACTACCCCTGCATCCCCACTCTCTCACTGATCCCCCTTAGTAGACCCTTCTTCCCAGGTCAGGGAAGCCTCTTGTGACCACCTCTTGTGGCCACCTCACAGGCTCTTGGGCATTCTGGCTTCCCACCTCTACCACACACTCAGCCTCTATAGTCTCATCCATTGAGACTTTTCCTCCCACCTTGCACAAGTTGGCAAGCTGGCAATTTGGATTCAGTCCCCAGAGACCAGAGTCCACCCCCAAGCCCTTCCTCCGGATGAAAGGAGACAGCTCAAGTCCAACCAGGCTGACTGACACCCCTTGCCCACCCCGTCCCCTCCTACTCCCTCAGCCATGGTCTTATCTACCTGTTCAGATAGGGGTGGGGTTGGACCCATTGGTCTGGAATTTGCCCCCACCCCATCCCTGAGTCAGCAAAAGACTAGCCCCTGCCCAACCAGACACCTCCAGAGTTGGGGGTCTGCATCCAGGTGTGGGTTAAGAAGGAGGGTGAAAGGGCCGGCCGAGTGGCGCAGTGGTTAAGAGCTGGCTTGGGATGGGTTCGGATCCCACATATGAGGGCCAGTGACACTGCCCTCAGAAAAAAAAAAAAAAAAAGAAGAAGGAGGGTGAAAGAAAGCAGGCGAAGCGCAGGTTCCTGGAAGGCGTCTTTAATCAGGATTTGGTAGTACACAAGCTCTCCGGATTGTCTGCATGAACATACAGGGACTTAAAAAGGCACAAGATCCCTCGCACAGCGACGCGTGACGGCGGGGCGCCCCCACCCCCGCCGGTGCGTGGCTGTGTGCGCGTGGGTGCGTGTCCGTGTCCCACCCTTGTGGCGGCGCCGCGCGTGTGCGTGTCGGTTTCAAGTGTTGGATTTGTACAGTACTCGCAGTCTAGGGGCAGGGGCTCAGTGCATGCTTTTCTACCCCGGCCCGCGGCCCCCAACGCCGCTATTTACACTGAGGACGCACCCCGGAGAGAGACAGAGAGAGAGAGAGAGAGAGAGAGAGAGAGAGAGAGAAAAGAAGTGGGGGGGGGGGGGAGGAAGCGTCCCATCTGTGTGTGTGTGTGTGTGTGTGTGTGTGTGTGTGTGTGTGTGTGTGTTTCGTGCATGCTTACGCTGGCCGAGGTCGCGGAATAGTGCAAGCTTATAATACAGTATTATTGCAGTACAAAAGGGGAGCTGGGAATCATGATGAGAAAGGGAGGCTCAGGAATAAACCGGCTGGACCTCCAGGAGGGTCCTCTCGCCAAGTCCCTTCCCATCCCTCGCTCCCCTCTCCACCACAATTAGGGAGCATCTCCGGAAACTGGGAGAGGGATCCTCGGGTCCCTGGAGGGAAGGAACTCGGCTGGGTCCCGGGGCTGAGCTCCCGGCACCATCCCACCACTCAAGGATCAGGGGCTAGCCCTCTCCTCGCTCAATACTGTCAGCCAGAAGGGCCCCGAACCCCGCCTCTTCCCCCACGGATGCCCCTACAAGTGGGGGGAGAGGTCGACGGAGCAAGTGCAAAGGAAGCAGATGTTGGTCCCTGAGTTTTATTTTCGGGGGTGGGGAGGGAGAAGAGCCGGAAGTGGAGGCATGTTTGGGGTCCCGTTAGGGCCCTCAGTGATGGAGTGGGGTGGGGCAGGAGACACGGACCCTGGGGCGTGGGCAAAAAGTGGATGTTGGGTGGCTCTGAGAGACCTAGGCTCAAAGCTTGGCTCCTCCCTCAACTCTGGGCTCTTTGGCATCCAATTGCAAGGCCAATTATTTGGGACAGGGATGGGGGCAGCCCTGTGGGCAGTGAGGTAACAGGATTCAGGGGTGGGGTGACGTGGGTTCTAAGAGCCTGGAGA
Source organism: Aselliscus stoliczkanus (assembly GCA_033961575.1). Classification (NCBI taxonomy): domain Eukaryota; kingdom Metazoa; phylum Chordata; class Mammalia; order Chiroptera; family Hipposideridae; genus Aselliscus; species Aselliscus stoliczkanus. The sequence continues at coordinate 61,752,182 of CM066733.1, read as the reverse complement.
GTTGACTAGTTTCCCCTCCCAGCCGCTCGTCTGCACCCCCACCCTGGAAGCACTGGGGGGCAAGCCCCACTCCAACCCCGTCCCTCCCAGAGGCCAGGGACCCAGCGGCCGGGAGCCGGCGGAGGGGAAAATAAACACGTACTAAGGGCAATGGCGGGCGTGGAAGGTGTGAACCCAAGTGGAGTATTTAGCAGCAGGCAGCTCGGCGGATAGGGGGTGGGCAAGGGCTGAAGTCCTCTGGGGTCGCGCACGGAGTCGGGGCTCCCGGGAGGAAAGCTCTGGAGATGGGTGGGGCGGGGCTCGGGCGTGGGGCTCAGAGGCCGTGCGGTCCCCTGGTCACGCCTCGTAGCAGCTAGTTAAAAAGACGGAACTTACATTCATGGTGCGACGGCGGCGGGGGCAGGGGTGTGGGGCGGGTCCGGGGGACGGGGACAAAGTGAAAAGTGGTGTTTTGGGTCCTGTTACACTTAGAAACCTGCGAGAGATGCCCGAAAATGCGGTCCTTGCGCTCTTCCTGGCCGGGAACTGCTAGTTTGCTGTTCGAATAGTGGATGCAGTGTGCGCGCAGCTACGGGGTGTGTGTGTGTGTGCGTGCGCGCGCGAGTTAGTGTGACAAAGTGAACCGCACCCTCCCAGCCTGTGCAGGTAGAAAGGAGGGTACGTGGGTGCACTGACTGACATTGGAACCAAGTGAAAGGAGAGGGAGGTCTAGGACGGTTCCCATACTCCTTTGAGTTCCGTTGCCCCTTCTCCCCACTACTTCTCAACTCTTTACCCTGGGGAGGAAGCCACTCAGGGTCAGGGGCTCCCTGCGCTGGGAAGCCCACTGGTGGTACGGGAAACCATTGTGGATATTTGAGGGATGTGGATCTCTGGTTGGAAGTATCTCCCTTAGGGAGAAGGATGCTTTAAAATTTTCAGAGGCTGGCCTACCACTCCCAGGGGCACCTCTGTCCCTAATGGGAATAATGTGAACTTTGGGGACATGCTCCCCAACTTAAGGAGAGTGATTTGCCACACTCTTTGTTATCAAGGTCTGCCCATGGGGGTGGGCTGATTACTACTGCCCTTTGGGTTGGGATCTCAGTGGAATTTGGGGTAGGGTGGGGTAGGTTGGTGTTCAGATACTCCTTAGGGGGGTCTATGCTTCCATCCTCAGGGACAAATCAACCCAAGGACAGCATTCTCTAGGCTCCCACAGCCAGGGGTACCCAGTCTCCCTAAGCATGGTCCCCGCCCCTGGCCACCCAATACAGACACACTGACAGCTCCTTCTGTCCACCCCAGTGACCCAGGCTCTGCCTCTGTGTCCCCCCACCCTCACCCCCACCCAGGCAGACAGCACCATCCCTTCCCAGAAAAGGGGACATAGGCAGGACAGAGGAAAGAAAGTCAAAGAGGGTCCTGGGACCCTCCACACTGAGGACCCCTTTCTTTTCCTGGGATTGGAGGGGCCTGACAGCTTGGCTAGGGAAGCAACGGTTAATATGCCAGCATGGCTCAGAGATGCTATCATTCCCCCACCTGGTCCTCTCTAGACCCATTTTCCCCAAAACTGGAAATGCAAAGGGAGATTGCTGGGTTCGGGATGCTAGTGGTTGGGATGAGTGTTGAGCGGTTATTGCTGTGACCCAAGCTGCCTTGAGTGTGTGGGGGTGTCTATTCATTATGGAGAATTTAATAGAGTATTTTTCACTGACCTAAGGTCCTGTCTCACAGAGAAAATACTGGTCCTACAAGGAGGAACCCACTCACCGTGAATAAGTCCACTGGCCCACACACACACATGCAGGCCCACACACCAACATGTACACACAGCACACACCACACGTCCTCACCGGCTGTGCGCTGCCTCCTCTAAGAAGCCCACCTGGTTTGAGGAAGAACACTGCTCCCCCTTCAAGAGCTGCAGCCTTGGATTGAAGGGGGTGGCAGTGCTTAGGCTCACGGAGGTTGAAAACTAAGCTCAGGGTCTCTGCCTGGAAACCTGTTTGTTTGGCTCACCCAGTGACTCTTCTTGAAAAAGCTGTTGTTGTTTTTTAAGTTAGAAGCCAATAAGTAAAAAATTGGGAGATTTCACTCAAAAATTGTAAGGTAGTGGCAACAATTGGCTGAGCAGAGGATGGCGAGGCAGCGGTCCCCCTGTTTACCAGAGTCCCCGAATCGGCCCGCTCCCTGACACTGCTTGGCTCCTGTGGACGAGTGAGTTGGTGACACTCAGCTCAAATTTCCATGGTCATTCCTCACTCTACTGCCAGTACCTGCTTTGTGTGTGAGCCTGACCCTGAGAACCCCACCAAGACCACCGAGGTCAGGGTCTTGAACATCTGCTTTCTCACTGTCACTCTTACGCCATCACCGAATCCCCAGAGTTGTCTGGGATGCTTGGGGTGCTGTGGGATTGAGACGTTGGGGTCTCTGAAATGGCACAAGCTCTGCCATTTCAAACATCTTCCGGTTTCTGGAGTGCCCCCCCACCTGAACACCATCCCAGGAGGGGAGTGCAGAAGGAAGGAGAGCCTGGCTCCCTTCTTCCTAGATGGGACGAGAGGGGCTAACCAGGAGGACAGCAAATAGACCCGTACGCAGACTGAAACACCTTAAAACTCCTATCAAACAAGACCTCAGTTATTCGGCATTGGCAGGGTTTTTTTAATGTCCTTGTAAATTAAATATTCTGATTAATCCATTAAATGTATATAATACTGGGATCTACTCCATAGGCTATTATGAGGATTAAATGAGTTAATTTCATAAAGTGCTTAGATCACTGCCTGGCACATAATAAGTGCCGAGGGCCAGTGACTGTTAAATAAAATTAAAAAAATAAATAATTGGAAGCCACCCCTGTATGCTGGGTGTGACTATAAAGTACAAAAACACCATTTTCAAAGTATAACAAAGTGTGCTGCCTCTTTTCAAAGCTGACCTTGGGGAGGCTGCATGCTTTCCCCAAACAGGTTATCATTTCTCCTCTTTGGGAAACCCTTCAGAAAAAGGAGCCTGACAACATTGCAGGCTCACAACTTGCCTGCCCAGCCTGGGGCCTAGAGACAGGCGACTGAACTCCAAACCAGGCTGGGTTCTGCCAAGCTTCACGTGAACTCGATCAAACACATGTGGCTTCAAATGGCCTTAGCTGTTTCCACAAGTCAAAGCCATCCTCAAAAGATATTATCAAGATCGCCTCCTGGTAGCTCAGAGCTTTATGGCTTACAAGACGCTCTCTGCCCTAACATGGAGGGCATGCAAAAGAATGTCCCCAGAGGATAAAATGCTCTGAATCATGATCTTACTTTAAAAGACATACACTCTCTTACAGGTATCAGTTCTGGTGTGTGTGTGTGTGTGTGTGTGTGTGTGTGTGTGTGTGTGTGTGTGTGAAAATCCAGCCACCTTTGGAATGGATTCCCCATCTCTAAAGGCTTTGGAAACAGTAATATGCATTTAATGCTAAAACAAGGCCGAAGGTAGTGCCGCCGTCTTTGATAAGTCACAAGGCACTTTGGGATCTTAGTGTACCTCAGGGTTCTGGTCAATGAGTGGGGGCTGTACTCGGTCAGGTAGTGGAACCCTCTGGAAGGGAATGCCGGATAACAGAGTGCTTGGTTTCATCTAATCCCAGAGAGCAGGGGCCCTGCCCCCACTGCTGCTGACTTTTGGAGTGGCTGGTGGACAGACTCCCCTTCACATCACCCCCTGCCACCAGCTGGGAGGATGGGAAGGGGGCCAGAGGGGCAGGCGGGAGGGTGGGGGGCAGTGCCGGAAAGCAGGTGTGGGGCTACTCTTCATCCCACCCTTTGTGCTTTGTGTTTTCTGTCCCTTCTCAAAGGGTCTATCCTGACCCCTCTTCTACCTTCTGCCACTGCGGTGTGTGGAGCCACCTGAAACAGCCCTGAGGGCAACAGAGGCTTGGACTTGGAGAGGTCCAGAAGTGAGCAGCCAGGATGGGGGTGGGGTAGGGTGCGAGTTTCATTCCTAGACAGGGAAGGTGCCCTTGGCCCAAACATCCTGTGGGGTACAGGGGGTATGGAGGGGGGCAGATTTTGGATAAATGAGTGAGGTGGGTGCATATGTGGCTCACGTAGATGAGCCACAATGCTGGCCATCCATGAGGACAGTCCGACTGAAGCGCCCTGCCCACCCACTTATGACACTCTCAGGCTGGGGCAGGGGCCTTGAGGCCTCTCCTCCAACCAGAGATAGCTGGGGAGTTGAAGAGAGTTGAGTTGTGAGGGAAGCAGAGACCACAGGGAGACAGAAGAGTGAGGATGAGAGTAGGTACATAGGAAACTCTCAAGGACTGAACCAATATCTTTCTGACTCCCTAACATACATACGCACGCTCATACATACTCACACACATAGGGCTGCGGCACTGTGCAACTTCAGTAGGTGCCACTCACATGAGGGTCTGTGTAAATGGCATTCCCAGGAATTGTGCAGTGTACAGCCTAAGCAACTGTCTATGGCAGCCCTGCCACAAGCACAAATGCTCATATATAAGCACATTCATCCTCACAAGTATACATGCATGCATGCACACAGGCACAGTCTCACTGTAACAAATGTTCTGCAAACCTTCAGGCCTCCTCCCTTCCTTCCTCCCTGGATAGGCACTGTCCTTCTTGGTACCCTCTTCATCACTACCCCATTACTCAGGGGAACAGAGATGCTGGCTAAAGTGGGCAGGAATGAAGAAAGAGAACCTTGGGTGGGGGGGTCCCTGCAGTGACAGGTTGGGAGTTGAGCAATAGGCAGAAAGGGCATAAGCAATCTGGCATCCCAACCCCCCCCCACACACCCATCTCAAGATCCTCATCTGATGTGCCTCCCTTGTCTGTCTTCACCATGGCCACTGGGGGCCAGCCAGCTTGGCTGAGCACCTACAGAAGGAGTCATCCTCAGAGAGGGTCAGTAGTGGACCCGCTGCTGTTTGGGGTTTCCTGAGCTCACAGGTCCCGCCTCATCCTTAACAACCACCCTTTCTGTCACTGCTTCTAGACTGGATCCCCTCACCCCTAGGCTCTAGCTCCCTCTGAGCGGCAGATCCCAGGCCCCCAATCATCCATCCTCAGCTCCCCAGGAGCTGGGCCAGGCAACCAATCCCACCAGTGAGTGATGGCACATATGCCTTGGGGGAGGAGCTGCCTACTGTGGACTAGGCTCCAGGCCTCCTGGAGTGAGATGTGGGAGACAGGGACTCTGCCCTCTGTGAAAGTGGCATTGGAAAGGCTCACTGGCTCACAGGGCTGCTTCTCACCGTATCACTGAATATAGAGGCACTCCCCACCAAACCCCAAACCTGACTGGCCAGGCCTGCATCTCATACACAGGGCCACATGCCCTGCCCTACACGGATGGATGGGCATTCACACCGAGTGGAGTGGCACTGTCTTCTGCCACCTCTATGGGAGGTGCGGGGAGGGGGATCAGGCCTAGCCAGGAAACGTGAGACTGACTCTGACCCGCATGCCTCATCTCCCTGACACCTTAGTTTCCACTGGACTCTGGTGACTCCAGCTGAGTGCCCTGTCCTGTCCCTGAAACTACACCGACAGCACCACCCCTCCCTGCACCATTTGGCTGGCACAGAGCAAAGGGAGACAGTAGGGGCGGGGGTATTACAGTACCTTGGGCCAACGTTATGGGGGCTGTATTGCATGATGGGGCGGGATGGGGTATATGAGTGTGTGATTATTGCATCCTGGGAAGGAACCATGGTCTCTGCCTGCCCCCCACCCCCCCCACCTGCCCCCTCCAGGAGGTGGGGGGGCCCAGCCTAGGTCTTGTGGGTGAAGCGGGCCCACACCTGCTGCAGCTGGGACCGCGAGATGCGGAGCACCGAGGGCACCAGCCTGTGGTTGCCGGTGGCGAGGGGCGCGTGGCGCCGGTGGGGCGCCCGCACGGGGCTGCTCTCCGCCGAGCGGCTGCGCTGAATGAGGGAACCGGAGGAGCCCGCGGAGCCGCCGCCGCCAGGGTGAGGGTAATGCTCGGTCTCCAGCGTGGAGGAGGAGAACACGGAAGACGCCAGTCGTCGCAGGGGGCTGTACCGCGGGAGGGAGTGCCCCGAGAGTCTGTCCTCCTCCAACTGAAAGAGACCAAGAGAGTGGAGGGAAAAGAGGTGTCAGGCACAGACTCGACAGCTCCGTCTCGGGGACCACCCACCGCGCACAGCCCCTGCGGCGCCCGCGTCCCGGGCGGGGCGGAGGGGGTGCGGACCACACGGTCCTGCCTCAGAATCTAGGCTCAGGCCTCCAGCGCCCATCCCCCTCCTCCTCTCTGGCACTTTTTACGCCGTTGGTCTCCTTGCGGAGACCTTGGTCACTCACCTCCTCTGGGAAGCTTTCCTGGCTTAGCCCCACCTAGCTCAGCGTTCCCTCTGGACTGAGGAGTCTTACCCCTCAGGAAGGCCGCTCTACAACTGTTACTGCATGTGCTGGCAACTGTGTCCCGATTGCTTCCAGCTGGAGTCCACACTCCCGTGAGGTCTAGAGAACAACCCCTGTACACCCTCTGCCTTGGCAACCCCGCCTCCATCACAGGGCGAGGGTGGAGGTGGGTGGTCAGGGTTTCAGGGACAACTAGCTTAAGGGTAGGATTCTGAAGTCTAACTATCGTGTTTGAATCCCAACTCCACCACCTACTACCTGGGTGACCTCAAGCAATTTATGTCCTTCACTTCTCCATGCCTCAGCTTCCTCATCTATGAAATGGAGTAACCAGTGGCTCCCATCTCACAGGGTTGTTCCAAGGTTGTTATAATATGCAGAGCACTTAGAACAGCGCCTGCCATGGAGTAAATGCTGTCATGTGAGCTGCTTTATTAGCCTTTAAATCACTCTTGAGAATGAGAAGAGGGAGAGAGAACTGGCAGGAGGTGGGGCAAGTCGAAAACATTTCTCCAAAGTGGCTTTTTTCCTATCCTCTCCAAGGCTGAGCCCCAAGCAGCTGTGGCAGAGACTTGGCCAATTCGCTGCTATCCGAGAGAATCCTGACCTGTGCCCTCCTGCCCTTGTGCCCTCAGAAGGAAAAGAGTAAATGGGACTGAGTGTCCCAGGCATGTGAGGATGGAAATGGCCGCTTGGGTGTCACCAGGCCTTTCCTGTCCTCACCCCTAGCTCTTCCTGGGACTAAGGCCAGTTTAAATTGCTTTTGGTGGGGCAGTGAGGACTGGCTGGGCCAGCTGCACGAGGGCCGAAGGCGGAGGGGGCCCGGGACGCTCAGCTCCCAGTGTTCCCTAGAAGATGTCAAATGCGGGCACAGGGACCTGACATAAAGCCTCAGGAAGAGAGGGGAGTGGAAGAACATTCTGACGGGATTGTCTTTGTCCTCACCCTGCTTTCCCTTCCAGCTTCTTGTTGGCCAAGTCTAGGATCCTGGAGCTGGTCCCATTTTTGCTGAAGGTCTAAGGCTCACCCGGAGATACCAAGGGGCACCCACAGTTGTCCACAGTCCCTCTCACTGCACATGTGAGTGGCTCAAGGTTAATACCCCAGCCAGAGTTTGGTCAGCTGCCTGGAGAATTTAACACCAATGTGTTTCTGCCCCTTCAGGCTGGGTGCCACCTGTGGCCACCTACTTGACCTCAAAGCCCAGCGGAAGTATCACCCCTATGCAACCACCCCAGCTTCCTGGGAAGGCTCCTTGTTCCCAACAGAAAAGAGTTCTCTGTTCTCTCCCCTATGGCCCTTGATCATGAACCAACATATCTACACTCTGCATCCCCACCTTGCCCATCTTGACTGCAAGCTCCGAAAAGGCAGGATTGGGAAGCCTTATTCAGCCTTGTCCCCCAGCCCGTAGTACACTGCCTGGCACATGGCATGGAAATGTGCAAGTGGCAGCCAGCAAATGTCCCTGTGCTCAGGGAATGCTGACCTGCTGTGTTATCAGCCAGAGATGACCTGGAAAACACCCAGCCCCTAAATCACACACTGTCGGCTGCTCTCCCCTCTGCCCTAGCTTTCCCAGCCACTTCCAATTTGCATCTTAAATTCCCTAGAGCAGGGGTCGGCAAACTGTGGCTTGTGAGCTTCATCCAAAGAGCCGCATGTGGCTCACCAGCCAGTTTGTCGAGCCCTGCACTAGAGAACATGCAAGGTGTGTGTAAAGATTTAAAGTACCATGGTATGTACACCAAAGAACTATCGGTGTGCCTGGTTCTGAACTTGTTTCTGGTCCCACAACAGTCTCATTCCTAATCCCTACAGGGGTAGGTGACAGAGCCGCAGGTGCTCGCATCTTTAAGGATTGCTGTTAGGAGGAAGTTCACACATCAGACACTGAGCAGACTGAGCTAGGTCTAGCGGGGATTCCTTGCAGAAACATGGCAGGGTGGGGAGTCCCTATTAAGGCTGCCTGCTCACCCTGAGCCATTTAATCTAGTTATAGGGTGGGGTGGGGTGGGGATGAGGTTCCACAAACTGTGATTCCAGCATGCTGCCAGGTTTGGGAGCTCCCACAGAGATGGGCTCAGGACTCCTTCCAGACCAAAGAAAGAAGGAAAAAGTATGCCAGTCTATTGTTCCCTCTCCTCCTGCCCTTGATGAAGAAAGGTCTCTGTTCCACCCTGCTAGACTGAAATTCTCAGCCAAACATGTCACACTCCATGTGGTCACACACAGACACACATGGAAGCCACGATGCATACTGACATGCCTGCAGGCACACCTGCTGACATGGCCCAGCCAGCAGGCACACACACGTATGTGCATGCAACACACACAACCACACACACACCCCACTCTGACCTAGCATGAGCCAACTGCTCTCTCTGACCTGTGTTTGCTCCTCTCCTAAACACACAGGTCCCAGACTGAGTGGCCCAGGCTACAACCCTGGAGCCAGCTGCCTGGATTCACATCCTGGGGCTATCACTTACTAGCTGGTGACTCAGGGTGGAAGACTTGGTTCCTCTGAGCCTCTGTTTCCTTACTTTTAAATGGGGTTGCCATTCACAATATTGTCGTGGGGAATACACATGCAGAGTATGAAAGTGCTGAGAGCAGTGCCAGCCATTATTATCATCATTAGAGTTATTGCTGTGATTGTTTTTCTCCCTCCAGCTTTGACATTCCAGCTTTCTGTGCTTCTCTGCACACTTGCAGACCCACCACCTACTCTACACAGAGGCACTGATGTGTGCCCCACATGCATGGGCAACATATGGACACACCCACACACCATGTGCACTCTGGAGCTAGGCTGACACAGAAATGCACACACACAGTTGTAGAATGCTAACCAACATCACTAGTGCACACTGCGGGGAAACCAAGGCCAAATCCCCTAAAACCCCCTCCAGAAACACACAAGTCATCGCTCACTGAGACAGGCAGTGCCTGCCCACGTCACAAACCCAAGACTGACTGACTGTACAATAGACCTGCTCCTGCTCCCCAAATCTCCCTCCTCCCTCCCTTGGCCAGAGTCCCCCAATGTGAGGATGACTCCCAGGACACCAGTGGGAATCTGAAGGTGAGAAAAACCTCCCAGACAGCTCAGCGCCCTCACTCTGAGACCCAAATGGGCTACAGCCACCAGGAAGGGACTGGCAGAGCCCAGGGCCAGAACCTAGGCCCCCTGACTTTAATTCTGGGCTTTCTCTCTACCCCCACCACCGCTGTCTGGCTTCCCTCCTAGACTCTGCGCTTCCTGCGGGCACAGCCTATTGTGCATATGATCTCTGATGCCTTGGGTACCCAGCACAGAGTAAACACTCAGTAAGTGTTGAATGCCAAGGTGTTGAATGAATGAATGAGTGAATAAGTGAATGAATGACAGGGGAGTAGGGGAGCTCCAAACAGATCTTGCTCCTATTGCTTACGCGGTGCTGGTCCTGGGGAAACGATGGTCAGCAACACAGTCATGCTAGCCCGCACCTCACTCCAGCTAAGCCACCAGCTTGGGCTGGCTAGGACCTCTCTGAATGGGAGCTCATGGTATCTCCTTTCTGAGCCCCCAATTTTCCAGAGTCCAGGACAAGGCCAGAATGCACACTCCTCAGGATCTTGACTCAGAGGTCCCCTCTTCCAGACACAGGGATGGGACCTGAATACAGCCCTTCCTGGAGCTACCCTCGTGCTCCAGGTCGGGCTTCCCACTCTGAGCACAAAGCCGAACTGGCCTCGGCCCTGCACCCCGGCATCTCCCAGAGCCGCCCAGGTGCATGTCTCCAGTGTGGCACAACAAAGCAGAACGCGGCACAGCCCCAGAGCACCCCCAGCATCGCTTCCTTGGCTCTCCCCAGCCCCTCTGAGGGACCATAGGTCTTATGCAGCACCCAGGGTAATAATTAACACCACTTCCTGGATCAGAGGTCAGCCTCTTTCCTGTACAGAGAGGCCAGGCCAGGTCAGTGGCCTCCTGCCCATTCTGACACCCCGTCCTTGCCAGAAGAAAGTAATCAAAATACCATGAGCCATGCTGCGGACCTTCAGCCCAGCATTCGCGATTCAACCACCATCTGGCACCCTCCACCCCTGTTCTTCCAGCATTGTCCCTCAGTCCCCCCAACACCATATGAAAAGGTGCCACTGCAGCCTGACCAGGTCCTCCCAGGGCTCCCAATATGTCTGACCCATGCCCAGTCTAGGGTCCCTCCTGCCTTGGCTCCATTGCTCCCCATGACTCTCTGTCCATCCTGGCTCTCAGGGCTCATTTCCTGCATGGAGCCTGCCCTCACCACAGGAAACTCCCTGCCCCACCCTGCAGCCCTCACCCCCTTCAGTCACCCTTTCCCTGGTTTCCAGGACCCCTCTCCGTGGGTGTTCCTCCCATGGTCTGACCCCTCTTTCTCAGTCTTTCTCGAAGGCCCCTTTTCCTCTCCTACCCCCGGAGGAGAGTGTTTCCTGGCTCTGCCTTCGCCTTTGGTTCTCCCTACCTCACATAGTCCTTTTAGATGACATCACCCAGTCCTGTGGTTTCCAAGAATCTCAAATCCATATCGCTGGCTGAAATCTCTCCTGAGCTCTTCGGCCTCCATGTGGACATCCCATAGGTATCATGAGGTCATTGGGTCCAAATCTGAGTCCACGCTCCCTTCAAACCACTCAGTGACGGCATTACCGTCCACCCAGAATTCTGGGCATCAGCTGAGACCCCCTCCGCTCTGTCACAGCCCCCTCAGTCCTCTCTCCAACACCTCTTAGCTCCATCTGCCTTGCCCCATGTCTAGAGCCTCTATCCTGATCCAAGACAACAGGGCACTCTCCTGCTAGCATCCGCCATGTGGCCTTTCCTGTTTAGAGTTTGGTGCCCCTCCAGTCCCCTTTTCACACAGCAGCCAGAGGGATCATTCAAAACTACCAGTGTAATCATGTCGCACCCCTGTTTAAAAGACTTTGATGGCTCACTAAGTTTTCAGAATCGAGCTCCGACTCCTTAGCTTAGCCTCAAGGCCGCCCAGGACAGGGCCCCAGAACCTACCTCACAGCCTCATCTGCTGCAATGTGCGATTAACTGGCACAGTGCTTTCTGATCGCCACCTCCGGGCTTCTGCACATGCTGTCCCCTTGGCCTGGGAGGCCTTATTCCTGCTCTGTCACCTGGCTGACACTGCCCATAATGCAAGACTCAACTCAGAACTTGGAGAGTACTTCCTCTGGGAAGCCTTGCCTGCCCCCCATGCATAATTTCGGAGCCTTGAAACTATCTGCCTTCATCACAGCCTGCAACTGTCTATTGCTGGTCGGTCATCCCCGTGCGACACATGGGGAGCACTCGAGCCTCCCATGACAGGACTGTGGGCGTCCAGGGGTGGGGCGTGGGATGCAAGCCCAACCTTACCTGTCTCTGCGGGCCGGTAGGATCCGACTCTCTCCGCCGAGGGCGGGGTCCCGAGTGCAGGGGTGAGTGGGAAGGGCTGCCGGGCGTGGGGGGCTGTGATGTCTCTGACCGGCCATCAGCCTGGCTCAGCTGGGGCTGCGGGGGTTGGGATGGTGTCTGCCGTGGGTCCTCCTCAGCCAGTGTCTGCATGCTGCGTCCCCGGGGCCGAACGGCTGGCTCTGGCCCTGGCCGCCGCCGCTCTTCGCCCTCCTCGGGCAGCGGTCGCAGCTCCTCCGGCTCCTCATCCGTGGTTCCTGATGTGCTGGGCTCCGCGCCCGGGGGGAAGTCCTTGAGCTCTGTCTCCTTGTCAATGATGACCCACTCCTTGCTGTCGAAGTCCTCCTCCTCGGCCAGCGGTACCGAGCGGAAGGCGTTGCTCAGGGCCTCCTGCTCCACGGAGGCTGACACGTCCATGCGGCCGCTGGCCTGCCGATCAGCCTGGCCCGTGTCCACAGACAGCATCTGGGCTGGCTGTGAGGAGCAGGCCTGGCGCGAGGGTGAGCCAGGCAGGTCCATTCGCGACCTGCAAAGCCACCCCAGGTGAGGCTCAGAGCCCAGCCTCTCCGGACCCCCAAGGACCACACATACTCGTAGGTGGCAGGGGGGCCCATGACACCTCTCCCACCTGGGGCCAGGCCCAGTCACCTCCCGGACTGTCACCCTCCATCCCCATTCCCTGTAAAGATCTAATTCATTCAACACATTTTTTGAATTACAGGAATATAAACATGCAGGAAATAGCATCTGGGAGCTGTGCCCAAGGGACACTCTCCTGCAGAACCGCCCCCGTCCCCGGGAAACTTAATTGCCCGAAAGCCAACTTTCTGTTTGCCTGTCCAGTGCTCAGATCCCATCAGGAGCCCCCTCTGGCTGCATCTGGGGCAGACAACTGCCTGGCCCTTGAGTTTGCAGATGGCCTTTCTAGGCTCTTCTACCATCACCCTCCAGGCCTGCCTAGCTGGTTTCGCCACCACCAATAAACTCCAATGGCCGCCAGCCCCCAGGACAAAGTCCACATTCCTTAGTTTGGCTCTCACAGTCCTTGACTGCCAGATTAAGGCCCAGCTTCCCCATTCTCCCCACCAGACCCACCTCAGATTCGCACGCTCTCCCCCACATTGCCCACGTGCTCACACCTCTGTGCCTTGGAGCATGCTGTTCCCTCCACACAGCCTGTCCTTCCACCCTCTGCTGTCCATCCCTGCTCAGATGTCACTTCCTGTAGGGAGCCTTTCCGTTCTGAATGGGGTTAGTTTGCTCTCCCAGTGCTCCCTCTGGCCCCTCTCATTACAGAGCAGAGCACATGTATGTTTATGTAGCTGCCTCCCCAGGAGTCAGGGACTGGGTCCCATCTGACTGTTCACCTCTGGGGCACTGACCCCGGTTTGGAAACATCTCTTTCATTGTTATCTTAAACTGTGCTGTGAATATCACATTACTTCCGGAGGTTCTCAGCCGGGAGTGTACCAGCCCCTACAAGAGGGTATTTCTGGTTGTATAACAGGCGGTGTGTGTGGCAGGGAGGCTGCTACATAAGGAAGACCGGTCCCCTCCCAAATGCCAGAGTGCCCCAGAGAACCACGAAGGCTGAACTCCTGTGGGGTGTGCACACCCTCACACTCGGGTTATGCGCAGGGGGCTGACTTTCACTCTCCCCCAGCGCGGAGCCTGGGAGAGGGAGGGGTGCAGATGGGAGCCACCTGTGGGGCTTTCTCAACATATTGCTACCCTGGCTTACCTGGGACCTGCCAACTCTGACTCTACACAATCTTTTTATTGATTTGTTAATAAGGCTTAAAATAAAAACACCCGTGAGGGAGGCCACTCGGGATCTGACATTTATACTCCCATGTAAATGGCTGATGTCACTTCCTTTCCTGAGAGCTTGGTTTATATGATGGACATAAGAGAGAGGGTGCCAAAAGGAGAGAGGAGCTAAAGATCAGGGAATGAGGTGAGGAGTGGGAACTGAAGAGAGGGTGGGAGGTGGGAAGTCCAAACCCCATCCACTTCATGCTTCCTCCTGCATCCCAGCGCCCCAGAGCCCATCCAACCCTTCAGCCCTGCCGATGAGATCCTGAAACTGTCCTTCCAGAAAATGCTCTCCTTGGCCCTCTCCCTTCCCTACCGTCCCTGAAACAAGGGTTCACTCTGAGCCAAATTAATTCGCTCTTCAGGACTGTCTTTGTTCAGGGCATTTCTTACCTCTCTTCTCCACTCATGTCCAAACTGCCCTCTTTTGTGTCTCCCCATTTCCAGAACCCTACAGCTACCATGGATGAAAATGTAGGTCGACCTGCATGAGTGTGTGTCTGTGTGTGTGTGGGGGGGAAGGGGAAATGGGGGGGAGCCTCTAGGCTCACTGAGGACAGGGTCAGCATCCCACTGTCCTGGGGTCACCACAGGGACTAGCATAGGGCTCCCCTGTCTTGGGCATCTCCACACCCCAAAGGGGCACTGTGCCCCCATTCCAGAGGTAGAGTGCAGTTTGGGGTAGAATCCAGGGGAGGGGCTATGCCTGAGGTGGGCATGAAGAGGCACTTCATGAGGGTGTGGAAAGGACCCCTCCTGCAGAGCTGGGCCTGGGGAAGAGACCCTTTTCCTGGTGCAGAAATGGCCTTAGCCCTGCTCTGCCATGGAGTGCAGCCCCACTCAGGGCCAGCGAGGGTAGGGACATCTCTCTACACTGGAGGTTGTTCCACCCACCAGATCTCACCAATACTCCCTCCCACAAACCAGGTCCCCTCCATTACATTCACAGCCCTGAGCCCTAACCCCCAAACTTGGTCTGTCCCCTCCTCAAACTGAGCACTGCCTGAGCCCTTCTCCCAAGCCCCTCCCCCAAAGCTGAAGAGAACCTAGTCAGCTCTCTGAGGCATTTGTAATTAGCCTCTAGGGAAAGAGGTTCTGGAAGCATACCCACCTACCAATTCACCCCTCACCTCCTCCGGGGCCTGGAGACCCAGCCGATCCCCCCCTGCCCCACCCTCCGTGGCCTCCATATCCCTTCGTGGCATATGCCCCATCCCAATCCAGGCTCTGTCACTGACTCTGAGTCTGACCCCAGGCCCAAATATAACCCTCTCAACACTCCCAGGGTCCCCCAGCCTCTGCCTTGCATCTGACCTTTCCTCCAGACCAGCCATGTGAAGGCGGAGGGGACGAGGGGGCCCTTGACCATCCCCTGGGCCCAGACCAACCTCCTCTCATGCAGTTCCACCCGCCCATCCGCAGTGGAGAGCCTCTCCGACTCAGGGCTGTTGACCCTCCGGTAGCGCAGAGAACGGACTGGGGTTGTCGGTGAATCTGGGGGAACACGCACTGGGGAGCTGGGGACCCCCACACCTCGGCTCTGCTCTTCTTCCACCACACAGGGGGTCTGCAGGAAAGGGGAGTTCCGTGAGCTGGGGCTGACAAGGCAGCTCTGGGTCACGTGGCTTTCTCAGGGACCGAGGGAGAGGGAGGTCAACCACAAGGATACTGGTGATCCTGAGATGGCAGGGCAAGCAGGCGCGTGTGTGAGGCGGCAGAGAGGGTGCTCAGGAGGAAGGGGGAGGGGGCCCACCCGGGGCTGGGGAGGCCACCCACGTTCTTCTCCCTGGCTGCGTTACTTTGCCAATGTTGATCCGGAGTTTGTTCCTGTTGACATCCGTCTCCTCCCAGACTTCAGCTTCAGGACCCCCAGGATGGGAAGCAAGGTGGGAGGTGGGGCCCAGCCCCTCGGGGGGCCTCCCGGGCAGGATTGGGGGTGCATTCTCCTGGTCACTCAGGTGCTCGCCCTGCAGCACGTCCTCGGTGTTCTCCCTGAGCAGGTCCCCAGGCACAGGCGTCACGTTGACCACCCTGGAGGGCCCAGGAGGGGGTCATTGGCAAAGCTGGCAGGGGTGCCCTCTCCTACCAGCACAGGCCCTGGAGATCACTGACCCCATGGGAATGGGCCCAGGCAAGGCCCAGGCAGGGGTGCGGGTGTCCCTAGGCCCATCACCACCCATGGCTCACAAAGACCCTCCTCAGGTTGGCAGAGGGCTGTAAGGAGATGTGGCTGCCAGGAACGGCCACACCACCACCTCGCTCTATTTATTCAAGAGACCCCGCTGCTTTCCAGGCCCTGCCAGATTTCCACTGCTGTTCATTGGCTGGCTTCCTCTAGGCCAGGAATAGGTCTAAAGTGAAGAATCACTTTGGAGTTCTTGAGCAATGTCTTTACAGAACTGGACACCACAACGTGCTGGCAAATCCTGTGGCGTCTCCTTCCCAAATGTGTCACTGTGTCCTCTGCCCACGTCTCTTCCTGGCTCGCCCCTGAGGTTGGGCAGGGAGCCCCTCCTCACTCTGGCCACCTCCGTCTTTGTGCTTGTCACAAGGTTCCGAAATTGCTGACCCATTGATTACAAATACCTTAGACTCAACAGAGAGCACTTGGAGGGCAGGGGCTGCATGTTTTTTCTCTGCGGCCCCATGGGGCCTAAGGGCAGGGCTCAAGACACGTTCACTAAATGAACGCACGTGAGCACGGAGAAATAGACAAACTGTGGCGCTTGGGCAGTTTCACTCAGGGCTCCCTGCTCCCCAGTAAGGTCAAGAGTTCCAAATGAGGACCCTACTCCATGCCAAGGTTGAAGGTGTAGATGTGGCAGAATTTCCTGGGATTTGAGGGCCCTACTGTTGAGCACCAAGGATAAGAAAGACAGCCAGATGTGTCCAGGTAGAAAGAAGAGGAGGTGGCAGGCTTCTCAGGTGACAGCCCCAGGTAGGGGTCACCTGGCCGCCAACCCGTCCATCGCCCCACCCAAGACTCACCCAAACATGGCTGCCGTCTGCCGGGTGTTCTGCTGGGGTGGAGTGGATGTGCTCGTGGACAAGAGTGCGTCGGTGCCCGCTTTCTCCCAGTCAAAGGCCTCGTTCTCAGCAATGCCCCGCTCTTTCATGCTGTTCTCAAACACCGACATGATCAACTGCAGGGGGTGGGGGTGGTGGGAGGACAGAGAGGTGACCCTGGGGCTAGCCAGGAGGAGGGGACAGTTGCTGGGATAGAAGGCAGAAAAGTGGGGGCCTTCCAGGACAAGGATGGGCCAAGAGCGGGAATTGGAAGGAGAAGGGCACATTGATTTTCAATGAAAACATGCACATAATATGCAAATCAGCATGCAAATGATCATCTTGGCTTAAGCCCCCCTGGCTGGACACAAGCCCTCTGAGATCTGTCCCCTGATTATACCATCCCCAGACTCTGAGGCCATTTCCACCATCTCAGCAGAATCAGCAGCAGCCCGGAACCACCACCGCCGGTAGTTTCCCAAACCCGCCACCTGGGGTCATGCGTTTGCACAGGGAGCTTCCTCTGCCTGCGATGCCTTCCCCACGCATCCTATCCTCTGAGGGCTTCTCTGATACCCCCACCACACAACTCCGGCGGTTGGGCCCAGTGCACCGGCTCGAGCTGTTCACACCCTACCTGCCACCTCTATGTCTCTAGCAGCCTGCACAGGGTGTGCTCTCAGCTGGGTGTGGTCTGGGAGACCCCAGGAGGCTGAGCTAGGACTGGGGAGGCATAGCCTGCTACTGCCAGAGTGAGGCATCTTTGCCAGCAACTGGGGCTTTGGGCTCAGAAGGTGGCGGGCAGCTAGACCCTCGGAAGCCCGCAGACCATTCCACTTCTGACCTCGCTCTCTCCAGAACGCAGGGCAGATTGTCTGTGCCGGCAGGACCCACCTCATTGAGTTCCTAGTGTGTGCCCGACACAGTGTTCACCACAGTGACACATAGTGGGTCCTGGGCAGAACATTGCTGATGTTTTCCCCTTCTCAGATCAGGGTGGTGGGTCCCACAGGAGTGTGGGGATGGTGCCTTGGAAAGAGCACTGGACTTGGAGTCAGAAGATATACCTGAGTCTACTGCTAACCAGGCTATCAGGCCTCAGTTTCCTCATCTACGACATGGGGACAATCCCCCCACTTGGCCTCCTGCAAGGCTTTGATATAAAACTTGAAAGCACTTGGCTTAATTAATTGTTAAGTGCTAGAATAATAACATAAGAAACACTCAATTATCACCAAAGGCTTATTTGAAGCTTAAATGAGTTCATGCATGCAAAGCACTGAAAATAGGGTAAGCTCTTGAAAAATCTTAGCTCTGTCTACTGTTTATAAGAGCACCAAAACACTTCCATGCAGTTGGAAGACCAGGGGGACATGTGCAGAGCCAAGCTGGCATGGGCACGGGGCCTCAGCAGGATGGGCACTGCTGGTGACAGTCACACACAGAGAGGTGTCCGGGGATGGCCGATTAGCTCAGATGGTTAGAGCGCAGGGCACAGTGTTCATAACACCAAGGTTGCTGGTTCGATTCCCACATGGGCCACTGAGCTGCACCCTCCACAACGGATTGAAACAATTACTTGACTTGGAGCTGATGGGTCCTGGAGAAAAACACTGCTCCTCAATAATATCCAATAAAAATATTTTTAAAAAAGAAGAATTCCTTAAAACAAAAAAAAAGAGAGAGAGAGAGGCATCCAGGATGCGGGCAGGTGGCAGGCCCCCACCTGGTAATCAGGCTTGGTGAAATAGTCGAGGCTGGCAATGTGGTCGAGGAAGAGGTGGAACTCTGAAGGCATGTGCTTCAGCAGCATCCGGTGCTCATACTTCTCCTTGATCATCCCTACCTGCTCCTGGAAGCAAGAGACACAGAAGATGGAGCCCCAGCTGCTCCCACGCCTCCCCCCCCCACACACACACACACCTTTTCAGACCCAGTTGCATGGGGCTCACCTTGTCCTTGATCTTCCTCCAGGGCAGCTGGCCCACTGCAAACTCCACCAGCATGTAGAAGAGGGACCACAGGTCATCGTGGCGGCCCATCTCCTGGGGGCGGGGAGCAGGGGGCGGGTCACCCATGGCTCTCAGGTCTGGGAGCGGGGACCTGACCCTTCACTGAGGGACACCAGCCAGGGAGGCAGGGCACCCAGGTCCCTGTGGGCAAAGCTGGGGTCTCCCTGAAGCCACGACCCGCCAGTATACATGGCCCCCAGAGTCAAAACTTCTCACCCCCACAGAGATTTGTAAACAGAGAGGAGGAGATTCCCCCAAAACAAGCAAGAAGGGGAAGTCACAGGCAGAGCCTTCTTCTCATTGAGGGTCTCTTCCAGTGCTCATGCTGCCCCCTACTTCTCTCCCCACCTTCAGAGGTGCCCACGCTGTGCTCTTCCTCAGCAGCACCTTCCACCCCTGACCTGGGCCCTTGCTGCCCCCACATCCCTCAGCCCTGGCTCGGCCACTCACCCGGTTCTTGTGGGCATTGACCGAAGCATAGCGAACAGTCCCTCGAAACCCGGCCACATTCCGAGGCTGCAGAGGGGAGAATCACCACCAGGAGCCTCACCCACTGCCCCTGACCTTGGCCACATCTCAGCCCTGCTTACCAAACCTACCTCCACCTGACCGCCTCCCCGAGTCGCCACCCCCCACGTTGGCCTGGTCAGGAACAAACCTGACACCACAACCTCAGTCCCAAACTTGCTTCCTTCCCCTACATGCGTCCTTGACCAGAGTGGGCAGACTGGTCACAGGGTGTGGATGTGGCATCCACCAAGAACCCAGGCCAAGGGACAGAGGGGACGAGCCCAGTGCAGACCTGGAGTTGGGTGCTGCTGATACTGAACACAGGCCGGGCGTGTTCAGGGAGCTGTAGGAAAACCTGGGGAAGGGTTCTCAGATCAGGCAGTGGGCAAGGAGGCTAGGGTTCCCGTGCACAGCGGTACTCACGGGCCGAACGTCCCCCGTGGTGTTGGTGTACTGCCGGGCCAGCCCAAAGTCCAGCATGTAGCACTTTCTGTAGGTGGATGGCAGCCTGCCCATGGCAAAGTTTGACTGCAGGAAGACAGCAGCTGTGAGCCGTGGGCTACAACCCCACCTGGCCCTCCTTGAGGGGCACCAAGAAACAGCACTGGTGAGGGACACTCAGCCCACACACACTCACAGAAGAGTAGAACACCAGCATGTGCAGCCAGTCACAGCGCTTCATCTGAGGGGCAGGTGTAATTATTCTCATTTTGGAGATGAGGAAACTAAAGGTCAAAGAGCTTAGGGGGCTTCTCCAAGGTCACACAGCAACAATGACTCAGCTGACAGTTGAACCCAAGGTCACACAGCAACAATGACTCAGCTGACAGTTGAACCCAGGTCTGTCTGGCTCTAAATCCTTGGGACTGCCCAACAGGGCAGTGTGGCTTAATCTCACTAAGGCCACAGGACACCTGCATTGTTGTGTGATCTTGGGCCATGCAACCAATCTTTCTGGGCCTCAGTTTTCACCCTTTAAGATTAAAGGTTTTTTCTAGCACCAAGATCCAGGATGCCACAAAATGAACTACAGTAATATCTTGGTTGGTGAGCATAATTTGTTCTGAAAACAAACTGCTTGTATTGCAAAACATTGCTCATTTACCAAGTTAAAATGTATTAGAAAAGTTTGATCGTCTTGCGGAACACTCGCAAACCAAGTTACTCACAATCCAAGGTTTCACAGTACTTGGAATTTTTTACCAAGCCCTAGCTCCTGGTCCCCTTCCTTTAATTCTCCCATCCTTCTCCAATCCTTCACCTTTCTAGTTTCTAGGGTTATCCAGGTCAGGGGTGAGAGAAAGGAAGAGAAGGCACAGGAGAGGGCATGGGCATGGCTAAGAGGTGGGCAGGGATGTGTGCTCCTGGGAGGCAGGGGAGAGGCAGAGGTGGGGCTTGGGATGGAAAGCAGGAGGAGGGGACAGGTAGAGCCCCCTGGGAGAGGGGGCCGAGTGGGGGCAGCCCTCACCGGCTTGATGTCACGGTGCAGGAAGCCCACGGAGTGGATGGCCTCAATGGACTCCAGGATCTGCTTGCCCAGCCGCAGTGTGGTGCTCAGCGTGAAGGTGCCTCGGGGCTGGCTGCGGCGCAGGTCAGCCAGGTTCCGGCCCTGGGGGTGGGGGTAGGGGCAACCCGGGTCACCACCACTATGACACTCTGCCCAGCCTCACCCCAAAAGGCTTGTGCCCATTCCCCACTCCTCCAGGGGCCACGATCTCCCTTCCCCACTCCACACCCCAGGAGTCACAGCCCAAGCTCTTGGAGGAGTGTGGAGGAAGGACGGGCCACAGCAACTCACCTGGAGCTGCATTACCACATAGTTAAACTTCTCGTTCCGGCCACAGCCAATGAACCTGCACACGTGGTCTTTCCCTGAGGGGTACAAACAGGGTCTCCCAATTCCTACTCTTTCTCTCTTTCTTTCAACCCCAAGGTGGGCTCCAGATGTACTCTGGATTGCTGGTCCCCCAGCCCTGGTCCCATGACCAATTTACCCACCACCTCCCCCTGACCTTAACCCCCTCGTAGCTCTTACATTCTGATCCCATCTCGCTTCCTGGTCCCACCTCCCCCTTAGCCCCTGGCTCCATCACCTCCTCCCTCCCATTCTCCTGCCCTAGGCCCTCACCTTGTAGCTTTTTGAGCACAGCCACCTCCATCTTGAGGACCTGCTTGGGCTGCTGGGCTGACTCCACCTTGAGGGCCACATTCTCCCTGGTCAGCAGATCCATGGCTTCGTAGATCTCACCAAAGCCCCCGCCCCCAATCTTTTTCAGCTACAGAGATGAGGGGGACACAGGGATCAGGCTGAGCAGCTCCTCATCCTACCCATTGCTGGGTCATATCCTTCACGGATGGGGACCATCCTTGAAGGATGTCTCCCTTCCTTGCTCCACCCAACAGTGCCCCCACCTCCTCTCTTAGTGCAGAAGACAGCTCAGCCCATGAGTGGACAACCATACACACACGTGTGCGCACACCCAGGCACACACACACATGCATGCATGCGCACACACAGAGCCACATGTCAGAGTGGGCAGGGGGAGAGGGTGTGACGTGTGGCCCCATATAGACATGTGTTGAGGGCCATGGTCCCCAATAATAAGGGGCTTGCAAGTTGGCTTTAGTGGGCTTGGTGAAGTGCTTGGTGAAGCATAAACTTGTTTTTCTGCTTTCATTGTTTCTTTCTGCACCTGGAGGGTGCTTAGTACTTATTGAGGCATGTGGTGAGGATGGCCAGTTCCTTGGGACACACAAGAAAGATGGCTATCAGGATTAATGGTGAGAAACTGTCTTGAGAAACTGACTCCCCCGGGTTTCACTGACCTGTAGGTTTCTGGTAAAAGGTTAATGATTTACTTTTTACTGAGGTAATGCACATTGTTTCCTGCTATGCTGCACGTACCCCCTACCTAAAAACTGTATATAAAGCCTGCAACAAATAAACTGGAGAGTGATCTCTCCATGTTCTGTCTTTTACTGCAACAAACAGTTTCTGTCTTTTATCGACCGCTGATGCCGTGTACACCTTCTCGAACCCTGGTCAGCGGAGGCAGGTCCCCCGCAAGTGGTGCCTGAACAGGGACCTGAAGGTTAGTCTTCTCTATTTTCCCGACACGGATAGGCTTCCACTGGAGGGTGCCGCGGACCCCCTGGCTAGTAACGTCAGGTGAGTATAAGTGGTAATCAAAGATTTGAGGTGTGTGATCTACGTCCCTAGAAAACATATATACTACTAATTGTTTCGTGTGCAAGGGTGTGATTGTGTGAGTGAATGCATATAGTTCCACGGCTCTTCGCTACGGAACTTGAGTGGGCTCTAATCTGCGGTTCCGTTCTCTGTCATAAGGCATAACGGCGACTGACTCGTTCACCTGTGCGGGGGCTTATACCGCAGAGCCTTTGCCAAGACAGACTTAGTCCCGCGAGGGGCGCGGCCAGACGAGCATCAGAGTGGACATCGAGTGATTGTTTCTTTCTATCCCTTTTACTTACTAACATTAAATATGGGTCAAACCGGATCTAAGAAACTTAAACTCTTTATTAACTTAATTCGCTGCTCTCTTGCAGCCAGAGATTTAAAGGTTGGAACTTTTCAGATAGCTAAGTTTCTACTTTTTGTTGCCTTCTGGAACTTAATTAAAGATACACTCGTTCCAGAGACTATTTCTGTGCCAACGGCACTATGTAATGAACATACGCGCCGTTATTGTCCACTGCTCACTCTAAAACTAATCTGGCCTTTATAGTTAAAAAATATACAGATTCAAACAATAATTCAAACAGTGAGGGAAAAAACCTCCCTCCCCTAGATGCTGCCAAATTGGAAATGGAGGCAGCCAACTATAATGAACAAGATCTATGGAACTTTCCCATTACTAAAAAGGAGGATAAGGGGCTAGGTCCCCCAAAATATTCAGCTAAAAATGAAGAATACGTAAAACTCCAACCTCCTTTAAAGCATCCTGTAATGCCTATGCCTCCACGTAATTCTAAACCCACATCTCGGTTTCGTAGAGCCATTGAGGAGGCAGAGACAAACAGAAAATTTGATTTTACTCTTTGTTGCCCAGTGGCCTTTGATATGGATCAAAAAGGAGATGAATGGCCTTCCTGGGAGCCCCTGCCCTATAAAATCTTAAAAGAGCTGAAATCTGCATGTGCAGAGTATGGACTTGTAGCATCTTATACTCTTTCTTTAATTAACACATTGGCAGGGAAATGGATGACTCCCCATGATTGGACTCAAGTTAGTAAAGCCTGTTTAAAAGGTGGAGATTATCTCCTTTGGAGGACTGAATATGATAAGTCAGAAAAATTTGTCAGTAAACGTGATTCAATTACTACAGATATGCTTATGGAAAGAGGTAAATATTCTCATACACAAGACCTGATGTATCTATCTAAAAAGGTCCTCCGCAGACATGGAGACATGGCATTGTAGAATTCTGAAGTGAGAATGAGCTACTGTGAACCTTTTCTTCTCTGGAAGAAATATCATGTTCCCCCCCATCCTTCGTTTAGATTGAGCCACCTCCACCCAGTAAGAAAGCCAATTTCTTCCCTGGGTGGATCCTCCAGGGAAGCTGGCCCTTTCTGGGGTTGGCAGAATCCTGAAAGATGTCTCCAGAGGGAAAGAATATTGGGGCAGGGGGAGTATTTAGGGAGTGGACTCAGGAAAGGGTGCCCGCTGGCCATGCCTGGTGCTGAAGCTCACATCACTTCCTGGGCTCTTGGTCAGGTTCCCAAAACCAGGGTGAGCCTCCTCTCTGGGGCAGGGGCACTGTGGGAGCATGTGGGAATGGAGGTTTGGAGGGAATCTGCCAATTTCCAGGGGCAGTGCAACGGAGATCTGACCCTCTAGGCCCTTCTCTTCCAGCATCCCAGGGCAGGCAATGAGAAAAAGCAGAAGGAAGAACTGTGATGGAGGAAGAACAGGCAAGAGGAGATGAGTATAGCTGAGTTATGGGAGAGAGTAATATTCATGTCAAGTCAGAGGTCCAGAGGTCTTGGAGAGTGAGGGTGTTGCTGGCAACGATGGGGGACCAGGGAGAAGTTGCTGAGTTCTAAGTTGGGACTCATTTGGTTTAAGAAAGGCATACAGCTCAATTCTCACCCCCTCAGGGAGCCCGCCCGTCATGGTTGGCCTGCCTCTTGGAGCATATTCCAGAGCCTTCACTTGTATCCTGTTGGCTCATAACTCTCAGCCACGGCTGGGCTTGCTACTGATTGGATGGAGGCTGCTCTGATCAGGCAGCCTGTAAAGTGACTCTGAGACTCCTGCATCTCCAAGCCTCCGCTTTGCACTTATTCAGTACAGTAAACATTTAATGGTGTTTGAAATATGGGAATGAGGGGAGGGAGGGGGCAGGGTAGAGCTGAGGGCTGGCAGAACCCAGCCAATTACAATTGAAACCACTCTAGAAAGAAAGAGAAGGATGCAGAGGAGATTTAGAAGAGAAGCAGAAGGCTGGATGGGATCTAAAGGCCCTTGTGCCCGGGAAGGAGACAGGGAAGAGTGGACAGGAAGAACAGTGAGAAACAAGAGTGCCTCTCTAATTGAGATGAGAGTTAAGGTCAGACTCCTAGAAGAATTTCAGAATAAGGAGGGGACAGACGCAGACTCAATGGAAGCAATGGCATGTCTTCCTCTGGGGAACTTTAAACTCAGGGGGGATTCCAGTATCTCCTGGATTCCTTTATGGTTTGCTGTGAACATGGAGGAAAGGACAAGGGGGAGGAGAACAACAATTACATCGCAGTTCTGTGCTCCAGACTCAGACATAACCTCAGCTCATCACCAAAGCTCCTGCCAACACAGGTGAGGAAGGTCATAGGAGCTGCCATTTTGCACAGAAGGAAAACGAAGACACAGAGAGTTAACTACCTTGTGCCAGGTCACACAGCTAGTAAGTAGCAAAGCTGATGCAGAACCCACACTCTGACCCACGATATTATAGGAACAGTCGATCACATTAAACCTGTCAGTGCTGAGATTCAAGCTCAGATCTTCTAGGTTCCAAAATCCTTGCTGGAGAAGGTAAGGAGGACTTGGAGCAGCCAAGACATTTCTGACACCTATCCCCCAATTTCCCAGGGTGCCTGAAGGTATTTCTCTACCACCTTCATTTCCAAACAGAGCTTATTTATCCTTCCTTAGATCCTCCCTTGCACCCCCCCCACCCCCTACAAAACCTCCCTGAGGTGGAGAGCTGGGCACCTGCACCCACCCACTCACCCAACACCCCCCCTTCTCTGGGCCCTCCAGCCTGGGCTGACTTATCCATCGGGCACAGCAGGCACCATGATTAGACCCATAATACTTTTAGAAGGCAGTGCAAATGTTTTAATTTCTTTTAAAATCAGAAGGGGGAAAAAAAAACAACTTTTAGATCAAAAAGAAAATTTTAATATATAACATTAATTTATTTCCTCTTTATACCAATGCAGTCATGAAATACAATTTTTAGTTCTTAATTATGGAGGAAGGGGCACTACTTTCATAGTGCCCAGGGCCTACGAAAGTCATAATGCAGCCCTCTGCCCCACAGCCCAGTAACAGGAATATTCTCTCAACCTCCCTTCCCTAAACCCTATTCCTCCCCTCCCCAAATTTTTTCATCATCCCCTCCCCTGCTGAAGAACCTCCTTCAACTGGAGGAAAAATAAGACGAGCATTAACTTAGGAAAAAGGAAGCCTGGTTTCTTGGCCCAGCTCTGTCTGGGTGACCTGGGGTGAGTTTCTTAAATTCTCTGGGGCTCGACTTTTCCTCCTCTATAAAATGAGAGTTGGACAAGAATTGGTCAGAAAGCCTCCATCAGCTCTGTGGTCCTGATTCTTGGCTGGGCTAATTCTTAGAAAGCAGTATCGCTCAGTGACTGTTGACCCAGCAGTCAGACAGACCTGGTTCCACCTTCCAGCCATGGAAACTTGACAAATTAGCTAAGCTCTATGCCTCAGTTTCCATACCTATGAAATGGGGATAACAGTATCTACTCATTGGTTGTTGAAATAATGCATACAAGGCAGTTTTCAGAGCGTCTGGCAGCAGTAAGTTCTCAAAACAAAAGCAAGTTTTTGTTATTATTGTTTGCTATTCTGATTCTGAGAAGCCAACCTCAAGAAGAATAAAATGTTATTTCTTTAAAATACCCCATCAGTGCCACTGACCCTCATTTTTTTCCTGGCTACAGGAAAGTTGCCATCCATGGGCAACTTGTTCTTGGTTCCTGAGCTCGGCCTCAAGTCTCTGTCCCATCCCTCACAAGGAGGTGGCTGAGGGAAGGCATTTGGCACCCCACCTCTCTAGATCTCCAGGAGTGGGGGGGGTCAGCTGGCAAAAATTACATGCCTCACCCTTTCCCCAACTCCCCATTGCCATTTCTCTTCCCACTCACCTCCCGCTTCCTCCCTCAAAAAGCACAAAAAAGTTCTAACCCAAACTCATTATGTGTGTGAACATCTTTTTCTCACCTCTTCAAGTGCCAATGTCCTTCTGTTTCCAATCTGCCAGCACAAGAAGCTCTTATGTCAGGGGACCCAGGAAGATCTTGGAGGAATACTTCTCACTTTGCCAGACCCTCATTCCTTTGATAACCGCCCTGGGTCCTCCTACCCCAATTTCTGTCCTGTTACTCTCCCTCTCAGGAAGTTCCCCTCTGGGAGATGGACAGCCCCTTGCCCTCAGCTCTCCCACCCCTCCAGTGTCACACACCCCCCAAGACATCTCTCACAAACCTGCCACCTCTGCCCCTACCTCTGGGACTCTAAGGGACCTGTCCAACAGGGTGGTTGTTGCCATGGAGACCCACCTGCAACTGAGGCCCCACTCTCCTCTCAATCCCGCACCCCTGCTGAGCTGAGGCTCTTCCCCGCCAACACATACACGGAGAGGCTCCCTGTAGACCTGACCTGCGCCATTCTCCCTCTCTTCTTCCTGGCTCCCCACCCTGGCAGCCCCACAGCTCACTCACTATCACCCCACAATACACTCCACGTCATCCTGCCCCTACAAGGATAAGAGACCACCAGAGCTCTTATGCGACGGAAAGAAAGTGGGAAGGTGGGGGAGTGGGACAAGGCTTGATTTACAATAAGAACTGCTCCTCAGACATTGCCTTTCCGCCAACCCCCACGTGTCACCCCCACACATCCAGACCCAAACCCCGGAGAAGACTTGGACTACGACTCCCAGCAGGCCGAGCAGCCTGAAGTCCTGGGCTGGAGGAGCAAGGCACGCTGGGAGATGGAGTCTCGGCGTGTTGCACCTGCCGCAGGAACCAGTGAGGGGGAGAAGGGTGGATGAAGGAGATGGAGTGCGGATGCGGTGGGAGCTGCCTGCAAGGCCTCATTCCCCGAACTTAAGTCTTTCCGTCCTCTGCGGAAATGGAGGGGCACATGCTCACTCACTGTCCTTCTCCAAGGTCCGGCAGAGAAAGAGCCCCCTCCCCCACCCTCCCCTCCTCCCCCCACCGAGCTCTGCAGCCAGTCCTCCTCCGACATCCAACCAGGAGTTGTTCCAGGCAGGGCCGGACCAACGTGACCTAGCTGGGAAAGGGGTGAGAGAGGGCGGGGCTGGAGCGAGGGCACTGGGAGAAAGCGATTGTCCACAAGTGTAGGCTGAAAATAATGACCTGCAAGCAGTATGCAAATGAGCTCAGGGGCACCTCCCTCTCAGGGTAGGGTCTTTGAAGGCACCTGTTTTAACAGGTCTCCGATCCTCTCCTCCTCCCGCCCCTCCCTCTGCACCGCCGGGTCACTCACCACCTTCCAGCGATCCTTGACCACGTAGTTGGCCGGCAGGATGTCGGCCTGCTCCCCTCCCCCACTCATGTTGGTTTCGTCCTTAAGAGCTGCCGCTAGGCACTGCATCCGCCAGCCGGAGGGAGGGGTGTCCGCAGGGCCTGCCCTGAGAGGGCCATCTACCTGGGGGAGTAGGGAGGAACTGTGAATGAGGCTGGTTACGGACCCAGGACCACCTTGCAGATATGCTGGAGAGCTCCATTCTAGCAGGCATCGTTCCTGGGCCCACTGGGTAGATGCTCCAGGGGTTACTGGGGGAACCACTGTGTTAGCACCAGAGTGGAGGTCACAGCGAAGACAAATACTCTCCACAGGAAGGGAGATACAAACTACAAACTGGAGATGTGAAAAACAGCAACACACGTTGATTGAAAAAGGAGAGGAAATTATGTGTGAACAAGCTGTGGGAAAAGCATTTCCCAAAGAGACATGTGCTAGCTACTGTGGGGGAGACTTGCTAAGCAAGGGGCCCACCAGATTTGGACCCATGCGTGTACTGGAGATATCTAGACCAAGAAGGACCAGTCTGAGTGGCTCATCTATGGCCCCCCTGGTAGTCACACATTCCCTGTGCCACACAATGACCAGGAAGCTATGCATCGGAGGCTTATTGAAAGGGGAGAACTGCTGACCAAGGAGTAGCCCATGGAGGCGCACCCCAGAGTGACCAAGACGGGCTAACTACCCATGGGAAATGTGATAATCAGAGAATGAGGAGATACCCAACAGCCCCTGGTGGATGGTGCTGACTGAGGAGGGTGCAGCTGCTGAGAGGCACACACCATTCTCAGTGGTGAGCCAAACCACTGCCACAGCCCTGGGCTCGAGAAGTAAGATGGGAGTGATGAGATGAACATAAGGCAATGGATTCAAGACATGGATTTTAGAGGGACAGCAGCTCTATGGCCACTTGGAGAGAGTCAGGCTGAATTGGGAGGAGTTGAGGATTGCAGGGAAATGGGAGCGACCTAACAGAGGAGTGACAGGGAGCAGCAGGTCTGGGTGGGCATGGGGTGCAAGAGCCTCTCACCACTGCTCTCTGTGTGCTCAGGAACCAAGAAGGAACACAGCTCTTGTTGCGTAGGTAGGATAGGTAGCAGGGATACCAGGGAGAGTGTCCCAACGGTGAGGGTTGGGAAAGCCAGCCAGTGAGTGTTACCCAGGGAAATGCATGCGTATGCACATGTGTGTCTGCATGTGTATCTGTGCGTGTACCCCTCTGTGAGTGTGTGTGTCTTTGTGCATGTGTGTGTGTGTGTGTTTCTGTCTATGTCTGCACATCTGTGTCTGTGTGTGCTTATGTGTGATTTTGTGTCTCAGTGTGGGATGTGCATGTGTGCAGGCATGGGGCCAGAAGAGATGACTTTTTGAGATCTCTGCCAACCCGGTGCAAAAATGGAACCAAGATCTTTTCTTCTCTTCTTACCGTCTATACTTTTTATAAGCATTGCTCTGCCCTCACAATGACCCAGGAGAGTCACAGATGGAAGGAAGTCACGCAGGCTGGGATGAGGGGAAGGGCGTGAGGGAGAAGGAAAGTGCCTAAGAATCTATGGATAGGGTGAGAACTCCAAAAACCTATCTTTCCTTGGGATGGGATAATTCCCAGGGCTCCTGTGTCTAGCTATCCAGATACAGAGGCAGTGTGGGATAGTGAAGGCATGGAGACAACCATCAACAGGTCATGGTATGCCATGAGGGATGTGTGGAGATGGGATCTTCATGGGGAGGGACACCCTTTTTCTGTCTTTCCTCAAATGATTCAGCTGACTGCCCTCCAATCCACACAACTTCATAGTATCAAAACTGTGGGGCTAAAATAGGTCTCTGCCCACCTTCTGCCAAGTGGCATATAGGGCAGGAATTCGCAGGGCACAGGGCAATGATAGGATGAAGGGAGAGGTAGGGACAGGAGTAGGAGGGGTGGGGTGGGGGTTCTGGAATAAAGGTGGAGGAAACAGGATGAGGACAAGATAAAAGAAGTAATTGAACCAATAGGGAGGGAGCCTTAAGGAGTTGAACAGGGTGGCCTCTGGTGAGCTTTCCGGCCCTAAGATGGTGTATTCTATAGGTTGATGAGAAAAATTTGGGTCCTCCTCTCATTTTATAGGTGGGCAACCCTAGAAGAAACAAATGAGATGTGAAGGCAGGGGAGTGGAGAGTGAGAATGGAGGCAGGAGAATCAATGAGGGTTCCCTGCCTCTCCATATCCACCATCCTTCCTACTCCCTGCCTCAGAAGAATACACTCAGCTCAGATTAGGGTTGGATGGAATGAACATGAGTAACTTGGCTGCCCCATTACTGCCCGCTTTGGGTGTGTGGAGGCATGGGTGTGTAGTGAAAGATGGCTGTGGAGGAGGTTTTTATGAACATCTGCCAGAGATGTGCATGTTTGAGAGTGTGGGGCCAATGATAGGGGTGTGTGTGTGTGTGTGTGTGTGTGTGTGTGTGTGTGTGTGTGAGAGAGAGAGAGAGAGAGAGAGAGAGAGAGAGAGAGAGAGAGGAATATCTAAGTGGTTGGGAGCTCCTCGTGGTGTGTGAATATAGGTGTTGATGTGTAACTATGCCAGGTGTGAGCCAGGTAGGTGTGGGAATCTGGGAGCCCAGGTAAGGTGAGGTGAGAAAGACCAGTGAGTGGTAATGAAAACAGATTGGGAGGGAGCACAGGGAAATGAAAGGGACCAGGAGTGACAGGATCAGAGGAGGGGGTTGGGTAAGGTAGAGACAGGTGAGAGATCATGATGGAGGTGAGAAAGCCACAGGACCACGAGAGGAGTTTCTGGGCACAGTTGAAAGGGCGAGGAAGTTGGTAAGAAGGTTAGTGGGAGGAATAGCGGGACTAAGGACAAGAGAGAGAGGTTATGGAGACAGCTGAGCACGACTTGTCAGAGGTGACAGGAGAGTAAAGCCAGAGGGACCTGGGACAGGGACAGAGGTGAGAGGCGAGGAGCAAAACCCCTGGAGGGCAGGAGGGGGAGGGCGGGTATGTGTGCTGGGGGTTGGGGAGCCGGTCCAGGCCTCGGACGCGGCCCGGGCTGTGTAGGCCAGCGTCCCAGCTCGGGCGGAGACGGCCGCAGGGAGGGGGCGCTGGACAAGGCTGCGCTGGGAGGCGAGCCAGGCCCGAGGCCCACCGAGCCCATAGAAGGAGCCCCTCCCCGCCCCCGCCCTGCCCGCCGCCCGGCCCCGCCCCGCCTCACCTGCTCTGTGCCCGCTGCGGCTGCGGCTGCGGCGGCGGCGGAGGCAGCGGCTCGGGGCGGCGCATCCCCGGGGGCCGGGGCAGGGCGGGGGCGGGGGCGGCTCAGTGCGGCGCTGGGAGGCCCGCTCCCTCCGGCGGCGGCGGCGGCGGCGGCCTCCCGACCCGGACCATCCCGGCCCGGCCCGGCCCGGCCCCGATCCTCCGCGGGCAACAGCGGCGGCAGCGGCAGAGCGGGGAGCTGCCCACAATGCACTGCGCCGCCAGCATCAGCACCAGCCCTGACATCACCGCCCCGCCGCCCCGGCTCTTACATCACCGCCCTTTCTCTGACATCACATTCTATTCTGCTCTTCCCTCCGCTCCTGCAGCCCTTGGACTCGGACCGTCCTGCCCCAGTTCTTAGGATCTCTTCACTGATCTTAGCCATTCACTTGATCCCCATCCCCAAGCCAAGCAGGACCCTATCACTTCTTACCTGAACCCATAAACCTCACCTGTCTCCATCATCCTTTATCTTCTCCACTCCCAGCATATTCCTGTCACTCCTCGCCTGTCTCCATCAGCTTCAACTGATCCTCCATATGTTCATGTTATTTTCCTCTAAATACATTTCGCCTCACCTGTACCCATCCTGCTATATGTCTCCATCCCCCATTTCTTCTAATACCATCCCTCACCTATAACTCGCCATGTATACACCTTATCTCCAGGCTCAATCTGTCTCTCTTTCTTTGTCCCTTTCTCCCATCTGTTGACAAACTGTCATTGTTTCTTACTGCTTACCAAATAAGATGCACACTTTTTACTGTGACATTAAAAATTCTTCCCAACATGGGCCCACAGAAGCTATTACTACTTCTCTGACAGACTGGATTGCTCAACATCCCCTGAACATACTTTACACTTTGTCTCTCGCTGTTCCATCCTTCCCTCCTCATGCCCTCAATAAATGCATGCTGAACACTTTCAATAACAACAACAATAATAGCAGCAACTATTTATTCATGCCAGACACTGTTCTAACTTTAGACATATTAACTCATTTAATCCTCATAACAACCCTATGGAGTAGCAGTACTAATATTATAACCAATTTTATAAATGAGGAAACTAAGATACAGACATTTGAGTAATTTGCCTTAGGTTACATGGCTAGGAAGTGGTACAGCTGGGATTGAATCCTGGCTCCAGAGTCCATGCTCCTAACCACTCTGCTGGGAGGAAAGATCATTGAGCTTGCAAGAATACTCAGAGGAGGGCGGCCAAATGACTCAGTTGGTTGGAGCACATGCTCTTAACAACAAGGTTGCTGGTTCGACTCCCACATGGGATGGTGGGCTGCGCCCCCTGCAACTAGATTGAAAACAATGAGTGGACTTGGAACTGAGCTGAGCCCTCCACAACTAAGACTGAAAGACAACAACTTGACTTGGAGCTAATGGGTCCTGGAAAAAGCACATTGTTTCCCAATAAAGGTAGGAAAGAAAAGAAAAGAAAAGAAAAGAAAAGAAAAGAAAAGAAAAGAAAAGAAAAGAAAAGAAAGAATACTCAGAGGAGGCGCATTCAAATGTAATTTGAAGGATAAGACAGCCCCAGCAGACAAGTGGGGCCAGGACAGAGGGTGGACAGACGATGGGTGGGAGAGATTTCCAGGCTGAGAGGACAGCCTAAGGTGAGCTGGGAGTGGGCATGTGCAAGACCATGAAGGGTCTTCTGTGCCATGATAAGAAGATTGGATTTTCTCCACTTAGTTTTGGAAAGTGTAGTGGATAGCGTGGTGAGCCATCCAGATGCCCTTTCAGAATCTAGGTAGGCATTCCCCCAGCTGTCTGGGATGCTGAATGCTGACTGCTTTCAGCTGACTCCCTCTCTAGAGCCCTTGACCTAGGGAGATGCCTCACCCAAGATCATGCACCCTTCCTGGGGCACCCCATATCTGACCAAAGATCAACCTGTGAGTATAAAGGCCTGGTCCCCTCCCCCCAACTAGGGATAGCTCTGAAGGGACATCCCATTTTCAAAACTCCTGATAGGATTAGCTGAGGCTTCTACTGAGACTGTCAAAGCTCAGCTTCCATGGAGTGACTGGTTAGCTCACTTGGTTAGAGCGTGGTGCTGATAACACCAAGGTTGCTGGTTCGATCCCCACATGGGCCATTGTGAGCTGCGGCCTCCCTAAAAGAGTCAACTATGCCATTGTAGTATGGAAGCAAGGTGTAACCAATGACCATAGCTGTTCCCCAATTTTAAAAAAAGCAAAAAAAAAAAAAAAAAAGCTCAACTTCCCCTCTGCCCAACCCCGCTTTCTTCACTCCTGCACAGATGGTGGTCCTCAGAGCACCTCCCAATAAGCCTACTGGATGATTATCTCTGTCTCAGAGTCAGTGTCCAGAGCAATCAGACCTTTAGACAGGAAATCACTGAAGAATTTTAAGCAGAAATAAGACACAGTCTGTTCTGAATATTCGCGTAGAATTCTAGGCCAACAATTTTTTTCCCAGTACTTAAAAATGTTGCTCTAGGCTGGCCAAGTGGCTCAGTTGGTTAAGACTTGGCTTAAGAGAGCAAACTCTGAGCAACAGGGCTGCCAGTTTGATTCCCACATGGGCCAGTGAACATTGTGCCCAAGCTGAGCTGTTGCTGAGCTGCCAACAGGTGGCAGGATGGCTCAGCTGGTGTAACAAGACTGCCTGTTCAATGGTGGGCTACGCCCACCCACAACTAAGACTGAACTCAACACCTTGAGCTGAGCTGCTGCCCGGATGGCTCAGTGGATAGAGCTTGCACTCTTAACAACAAGGCTGCCGGGTTTAACTCCCACATGGGATGGTGGTTATGCCCACCCGCAACTAAGCTTGAACACAGCTGCTTGAGCTTAGAGGCCACAAGCTGCTTATGGGAAGCCAGATGGCGACTGGTGCCCTCCACAACAAAGATTGAAGTACAACAACTTGGCTGGTCCCCTCCCCCAATTCCAACACTGTTCCCTTCCCCCAATTCCCCAATAAAATCTTAAAAAAAAAAAAGTGTTGCTCTACTGTCTTCTAGCATGCATTGTTTTGGATGAGAAATCTGCGATTATTCTTATTTTGTTTCTCTGTGTCTAATGTGTCTTTTACTCCTCTGGTTACTTTTAAGATTTTCTCTTTATCACTGGTTTTAAGCTATTTGATTATGATGTGACTTTCTGTAGTGTTATTCATTTTTCTTGTGCCTGGGGTTTGTTGTAGATTTACAGGTTTCATCAAATTTGAAAATTTTTCAGCCATTATTTTCTCAAATACTTATTCTGCCCTCTGCTTTCCTTCAGGGACTCTAATTACCCTATATAGTAGGCTGCTTGAAATTGTCCCACAGCTCACTGATGCTTTTGCTCATTTTTTCCCCGGTCTTTTTTCTCACTGTGTTTCATTTTGGATAGTTTCTACTGCTATGTGTTCAAGTGTATTACTCTTTTCTTTTGCAGTATCTAATCTGGTAATAGTCTCATCCAATGTATTTTTCATTGTAGTTTATATCTCTAAAAGTTCAATCTGTGTCTTTTAAAAATCTTCCATGGGCTATATTTCTTCTAATTTTATTTATTTATTTTTTTTGAGGGCAGTGTCACTGGCCCTCACATGTGGGACTGAACCGGGGCCGCTGGCTTCCCAAGCCAGCGCTTAATCTTCTAATTTCTTAAACATATTGAAGAGTTATAGTAACTCTTTTAATGTATGTGTGTACTAATTTTTTTATTTGAATAATTTCTGGAACAGTTTTAATTTTTCTTCTCACTACGGGTCACATTATTCTGTTCCTTTTCATACCATAATTTTGTATTGGATGCCAAATACTGTGACTTTTTCCCGGTTGGATCCTGGATATTTTTGCATTTCAGTAAATATTCTTGAACTCTGTTCCAACATGCAATTTATTTAATTAGAAACAGTTTGAGCTTTTCAAGGCTTACTTTTTAAGTCTTTGTTAGGTAGGACCTAAGCAGCCTCTAATCTAGAGCTAATTTTTCCCCAGCCACTGAGGCAAATCCCTTTGGTATAATTTACCCAGTGCCCTATGAATTTTGGGGTCACAAGGTAGCTCTCTTTCAATTTTTTGAGGAACCTCCAGACTGTTTTCCACAGTGACTGCACCAATTTACAATCCCACCAACAGTGCCCCATGGTTTCATTTTCTCCACATCCTTACTGACACTTGTTATTTCTTGCGCTTTGATGACAGCCATTCTGACAGGTGTGAGGTGAAGCCATGCCCCATGGTTTTCATCTTTTAGTGAGCTCTGAGGATTGTTTGCTTTGCTCCTTTCAAATAATTATTTTCCCATCTCAGAGAGTTTCCTCACACATGTATGCTGATCAGTCCTCAGCTGACTGTCATGGGGAACCCTCTGAAAATTCCAGAACTCTCTCTCCTATCCTGTACTCTACCCTACAAACTAGCTGCCTTGGCCGCCCTGGACTCCCCACTCTACCTCCTCAATTCAAGGAGACAGCCAGGTTTAGCCTGGGTTCTTCCTGCCTGCAGCCTGGAAACCCTGCAGGCAACACGCTGGGGCAAACATATAGCTCATCTGGCTTGTTTTCAGTCATTCCAGGACTGCTGCCTGACAGCCAGTGTTCAAACATCGTTGTCTCATATATTCTGCCCAGTTGTTTTTTTTTTGGTTGATAAATATGGAAGGTATACAGCAAAGGAAACCATCGGCAAAATGAAAACCTATGGAATGGGAGAAAATATTTGCAAATCATATACCTGATAAGGGTTTAACATCTAAATTACTAAAGAGCTCATACAACGCAGTAGAAAAAAAAATCTGATTTTAAAATGGACAGGATCTGAATAGATATTTTTCCAAAGAAGACATACAAATGGCAAACAGTTACATTAAAAGGTGCACAACATTACTCATCATCAGGGAAATGCAAAGTAAAATCACAATAAGGTATCACCTCACACGTGTCAGAATGGCTGTCATCAAAAACATAAGAAATAGGGCCGGCCGAGTGGCGCATTGGTTAAGCGCTGGTTTTGGGATGCCAGTGGCCCCGGTTCGGATCCCACATGAGGGCCAGTGACACTGCCCTCTACAGCTAACAACAGCTCCACCTGGAGCTGGGCTGTGCGAGCCCCGGTGATGGTGTGGGCTGCAGCCCCTGCTGCAGTGGGCTGCCATAGGCTACAGTGAGTGGCCCGCAGCCAGCGTGAGCGGCTGGCAGCCAAGCATGAGCTACCAATAGCCGCGGTGAGCGACATCCAGAGGCCAGCGACCAATCTGCCTCATCCGGGAAGAGCGCAATGACGATACCAACAGTGAAGCAACATCCTCCGCAACTAAACTGAAGAACAAAAAGACAGCAACTTGTCTGTTCCCCTTCCCCGATTCCCCAACGCTGTTCCCCTCCGCCAATTCCCCAATAAAATCTTTAAAAAAAAAAAGCATAAGAAATAACAAGTGTCGGTAGGGATGTGGAGAAAAGGGAACCCTGGTGCACTGTTGGTGGGATAGTAAATTGGTGCCGTCACTGTGGAAAACAGTATGGAGGTTCCTCAAAAAATTGAAATAGAATTACCTTCTGACCCAGCAATTCTACATCTGAGTATTTATCCAAAGAAAATGAAGTCACTGTCTTAAAAAGATATGAGCACCCCATGTTCATTGAAGCATTATTTACAATAGCCAAGACATGGAAACAACCTAAGCATTCATTGATGGATGAATGGATAAAGAAAATGTGGTATATATACACAATGGAATATTATTCAGCTATAAAAGAAGAAAATCCTGCCCAGTTGGCATAACATGGATGGAGCTTGAGGGCATTATACTAAGTGAAATAAATCAGGCAGAGAAAGACAAATACTGTATCATATTACTTATATGTGAAACCTGAAAAAATAAAACCAAATTCATAGATACAGAAAACAGATTTGTGGTTGCCAGAGGCAGGGAGTGGGGGTGGGCAAAAATGGATGAAGGTGGTCAAAAAGGACAGACTTTCAGTTATAAGATAAATGAGTCCTGGGGATGTCATGTACAGC
The DNA here is from genome assembly GCA_033961575.1 of Aselliscus stoliczkanus. Taxonomy (NCBI): domain Eukaryota; kingdom Metazoa; phylum Chordata; class Mammalia; order Chiroptera; family Hipposideridae; genus Aselliscus; species Aselliscus stoliczkanus. Next base: position 61,714,973 of record CM066733.1, on the reverse strand, counting down.
ATGGTAACTATAATTAATAACACTCTGTTGTATATTTGAAAGTTGCTAAGAGAGTGGATCTTAAAAGTTCTCATCACAAGAAAAAAATTGTGTAACTATGTGTGGTGATGGATGTTAACTAAACTTATTGTGGGAATCATTCTGCAATATATACATATATTGAATTATGTTGTACATCTAAAACTAATATAACGTTATATGTCAATTACATCTCAGTTCTTTAAAATCCACATAAGGGGCAGGTTGAGTGGGTCAGTTGGTTAAGAGCTCGCTCAAGAGTGTGAGCTCTGAGCAACAGGGTCACCAGTTCAATTCCTGGCCCAAGCTGAGCTGCTGCTGAGCTGCCAACAGTTGGCAGGATGGCTCAGCTAAAAAAAAAAAAAGAAAAGAAAATAGATAGTTTGAGCAGCCCGAGTGGTGCGTTGATTAGGAGCTGGCTTGGGATGCCAGCTCTGAGCAGCAGGGCTCTGGTTCAGATCCCACATGCTGGCCAGTGACTCTGCGCCCTCTACAGCTAAGATGGTGAACAACAGCTTCACCTGGAGCTGGGCTGCTGTGAGTGGCATAGCTGCAGCCCCTGCTGCAGTGGGCTGCCATAGGCTACAGTGAGTGGCCAGCAGCCAGCGTGAGCTGCCAAGAGCCGCTGTGAGTGGCCGTCCAGAGGCTGGCGACCGATCTGCCTTGCCTGAGAAGAGCGCAATGATGTTACCAACATGGGCCAGTGAAGCAATGTCCTCCACAACTAGACTGAAGAACAAAAGGACAGCAACTTCTCTATTCCCCTTCCCTGATTCCCCAACGCTGTTCCCCTCCCCCAGTTCCCCAATAAAATCTTTAAAAGGATTTAAAAAAAAAGGAGTTGGCTTGGGATGCCAGCTCTGAGCAGCAGGGCTCCGGTTCGGATCCCACATTAGGGCCAGTGATGCTGTGCCCTCTACAGCTAAGATGGTGAACAACAGCTCAACCTGAAGCTGGGCTGCCATGAGTCATTGGGGATGGCGTAGGCTGCATTGGGGCCGGCCAGCAGCTGGTGTGAGCTTTTGTGAGCTGCCGTGAGCCGCCATGAGCGTCCGTCCATTGGCCGGCGAGCAACTGCCTCACCTGGGAAGAGCACAGTGAAGCAACGTCCTCCACAACTAGACTGAAGAACAAAAGGACAGCAGCTTGTCTGTTCCCCTTTCCTTGTTCCCCAACGCTGTTTCCCCTCCCCCAAATCCCCAATAAAATCTTTTTTAAAAAATGTTTTAAAAAGTATACCTCCAAGAACATATAACTATCCTAAGCTTATCCTCATCTAATAACTGTATCAGAATACAAAGAAAAAAATAAGCAAACTTACAAGGAAAAAATTAAAAATTCACTGTCAAATGGACATTTTAACAAAATAATCTCAGTAATTGATCAATCAAACAGTCACCAAAATAATAGTAAGGATATAGAAGATTTGAAAAATATAAACTAACAAGCTTGATCTATGATATTATCTATTATATTGTTATCTATTATACATAGATTATATATATACATATACATAATAGATAATATATGTATATAATAGGTAGTATAATATTTATAATAGATATAATACATAAAGATATGAAATAAATATAACAAAATTTTAAGATTTGGTAAACCTGGGTACTGAATGCAAGGATATTTGATATACTATTCTTCATACTTTTCTCAAACTTGATACTTTTTTTTTTTAATTTTGTTGGGGAATTGGGAAGGGGAACAGACAAGTTGTTGTTCTTCAATCTTCGTGTGTGGAGGGAGCCAGTTGCCATCTGGCTTCCCATCAGCAGCTTTTGGCCTCTAAGCTCAAGGTGCTGTGTTCAATCTTAGTTGCTGGTGGACATAGCCACCATCCCTTGTGGGAGTTGAACCAGCAGCCTTATTGTTAAGAGCACATGCACTATCCACTGAGCCATCAGGCAGCTCAGCTCAAGGTGCCCAGTTCAATCTTTAGTTGCTGGTGGGGTGAGCCCATCATTGAACAGGCAATCTTGTTGTTACACCAGTTGAGCCATCCTGCCACCTGTTGACAGCTCAGCAACAGTTCAGCTCGGGCGCAGCATTAACTGGCCCATGTGGGAATCGGCCCTGTTGCTCAGAGCTTGCTCTCTCTAAGCAACTCTTAACCAACTGAGCCACTCAGCCGGCCCAAACTTGATACATTTTAAAATAAATTTTAAAATTAATAATTACTCACAAGAAACTTTAAAATGGAGCACTTAGGCTGAATTCCCTGTTTTGGTCTTTACAGATGCCTGACAGAAAAGAGAGCTAGGAATCCAGGTGTTCCCCACTTTCACAAAATTTCCGTCATAGGTAATGTCACTAGCAAGAAAAACATCCCAGCAACTGGGATGGGGAGGATGTCAGACTAAGAATGTACCCAAGTAAGGTGGGTATGGTATATATTAAGGCAGAAATTCTCGACCATTTCCTCTACAACATATCTTGAGAAAGGAAAGTCACATTTCAAATGAACGAACAAATAAACAAAAACACAGGAACAAATAAACAAAAACACAGGAGGGTAAATCTGGTCCCTGCTACTCCTTCTTGGCCGGAAACAGATGTTTCATCCAGGTGTTAGTTTTATTTTTATTTATTTATATACTTTTTATCTTTTTAGCTGAGCCATCCTGTCACCTGTTGGCAGCTCAACGGCTGCTCAGCTCAGGCTGGGCATCAAACTGCTGTTGCTCAGAGCTCAGCTCGCACTTTTGAGTGAGCTCTTAACCAACTGAGCCATTCGGGCAGCCCTCATCCGGGTGTTAAATAGCAGGAGTGTAAGGATAAATTAGAAGGGACCCTCCACATGCTTGATTTCTGCCTTCTCTGTATCACTCAGCCCTTTGCACATTGCTGCATGACATTGATCAGATGTCTCCCATTCTTTTTTTTTTTTTTTATTCGGGAACAGTGTGTTTTTCCAGGACCCATCAGTTCCAAGTCAAGTAGTTGTTTCAATCTAGTTATGGAGGGCACAACTCAGTGGCCCATGTGTGGATCGAACCTGCAACCTTAGTTTTATGAGTATTGCACTCTAACCAACTGAGCTAACTGACTGCTGCAACCTCTCCCATTGTTGAGCTAAGCCTGGTGCTTCCCCAAACCAAACAGAGTCTAAAGTCTCAGACTCTCCTTTACTCCTTTTTTGTACCTCTTTTAGTGCCCACTGAGTGTCTCGCACAAAATAAATGCTTGAAGAAATGTATCCCCAACGCTGTAATTAAAAGAGACTGAGGGCCGGCAGAGTGGTTCAGTTGGGTAAGAGCTCTCTCAAGAGTGCGAGCTGAGCTCTGAGCAACAGCAGTTTGATGCCCAGCCCAAGCTGAGCTGCCAAAGGTGGCAGGATGGCTCAGCTAAAAAAAAAAGAGAGAGAGACTGAAAAGACATAAAAAATGAATAAGGTTAAACCATATGTCCAAGGATGCACATTTGGGTGATAAAATCATAAAGAAATAGAAGGAAGTTGATTTATGCCCAGTTTTATCCTTACTATAACAGTAAGGGCAACTTTTGGAGCGACTAAGGGAGCTGTGGTTGGGATGGGGCACATGGAAACTTATGGGTGGCTGAAGATCTATTTTTGACACAAGTGGTGGTTACAAGAGTGTTTGTCTTACAATAATTAATTTGCTTTAAGATGGTTTTCTGCAGGTGGATTTTTATTTTATAATAAAAACATTTTTGTTGGTATATCCCCTGAATGAATGAATGAATGAATGAATGAATAACTTATATTTGTATAGCAACTTGTGTTTTGTAAACAAACCAGGTAAGGCAGGATAACATTTCTCACCAATTTTATGGATGAGGAAACTGAAGCCCAGAGGGCTTAAGAGACATAACCAAGGTCACAGAGCTAATTAGAAACTGAATTAGGATTCGATTCTAGCCTCCTGCCACCTGGTAGGATATCTTGTGGCCTCACTAGATGGCCATTGCTCTGTTCCCCAATCCCATCACTCGGGGCTGGCTCTCACCAACAGTGGATATAGGACCAATCTCAGAGGGTTGTTTCCAATCTGGAGAAGCAGACAAAATATCCCTTCCACTCTGTCTCCTTCAGCCCGAGGAGGAAAGGAGATGCCAGCCACATCAGAGATGTGGGCTCCAAGGAGAGGCAGGCTGGTTTATTTTCTTTTAGACACAGAGACAGAAACAAGATGCTCTGTGTGTGTATGTGCATGTGTGATCCTCACCTGTGGGGATAACTGGAGGGAACTTGTGAGCATGGATAACGAGGGTGAAGGAGGATGCCCATCAAGTCAATCTGGCAAATAGGCTTCCTTCCTAAAGGTTCATGTGGGAGTGTGTGGGAGTGTGTGGGTGGGTGTGTGAGTGCACCTGGTGCAAACACATTTTCCCCATGGTCCCTGTATCTGCAGTTGGGCCCATCAGTGGACAGAAATATCCTCACATGTCTTTGCCTTCTCTTTGTGTCTTTTCATTAAAAATAAAATTATCATGCCTGCTCTGTAACCTCACACTTTGGTGTTTTAATAGTTGTCATTCAGAAATAATTCAGAAGAAACTGTGGACGGTTATTTCCTCTGGGGAATGAGATTGGGGTCTCAGGACTCACTTCCTACTACATACTCTCTGTTTCATTTACATTTTTTTAGTTCTATACGTGTGTTATTTTCATAATAAAATGAGGGGGAGATCATTATTGCCGGTGAGCAATGGCATGTTTGCCCGTCTCTCTGAAGATTCTGCTTCTATCAGCCTGCTAGTGGGGCTGAGCAGATTGCAAAGTGCTGTCAAATGCAACCTCTCATTTATTCCACTCTTTGATTCAACAAATGTTTGACAAATGTTTCCTATGTGCCAGGCACAGTTCTAGAAGCTGGGGATATAACAGCAAACAAAAAAATTCCCATCTTCCTGGGGATTTATATTCTACTAGGTGTAGAAACATACACAACAAAAGTAATAAAGTAGATGGTACCTGAGAAAAGGCAGGGCAGGAAAAGGGAACGGGAGGCTGTCCTGTTGAAGAGGGTGGTCGGGGAAGGTGACAAGTGAACAAAGACTTGGAGGAGGTGAGGGAGTGATCCAGGGAGCCATCTGGGACAAGAAGTGTTCCAGGGAACAGCAAGTGCAAAGGCCCTGAGGCAAAAGCATGGCGGGCATGCTTGGCCAGCCAGGAAGCCAAGGTAGTGGCAGAAGAGTTGGTGAAGTAATGGATCTGAGGCTAGAGAGGTAAAAGAATCACCAGATCATGTGGCACTGTGGGTTTTTACCCTGAGTGAGAAGGGAGCCATTAGAGGGTTTGAGCAGAGGAGGGTGATGACCTAACTAATGGGTTCACAGGGTCACTCTGGCTGCTGAGTGGAGCCCAGGCTGTGTGGCAGTGAAGTGGGGAGCCTCTGAGGAGACGGTTGAGGGAGGTGGTGGAGGTTTGGACGAGCATGGCTGTAGTGGACGTGATGGCTGGGCGTCGGAGTCTGGAAATCTTTAGAAAGGAGAACCGACAGGTGTTGCCGATGAATTGGACGTAGGGTTTGAAAGAATGAGGAGAGCCAAGAATGATTCCCAGGTTTTGGGTCTTAGCCGCTGCGATGGTGGTGATGCCTTTGGCTGAGATGGGGAAGGCTCGGGCGCAACGGGGAGAGAAGTGGGCGAGGTGGGGGGGAGGGAACCGCGAGCTCCTCCAGGACGAGTTCAAGTTAAGAAGTCCAGGAGACGGTGGGCTCCTCACACATGGGTGTGGCCACCCATCCTCGCTCCTCGTTCCCATTTCACAGGTGTGGACACTCGGGTCCCGGGGCCCTGCGCCGCCCCGCCTGCGTCACGCGGCTGCGGGCTGTCGCCCCCTGGCGCCGGAGGATGAGCGGCGTTGGCGGCGGACATGGAGGCGGCGGTGGCCCGCGCGCCCAAGCTCGGGGAGCCGGGCCTCCGGGCCTTGTACTTCTGCGGGAGCATCCGCGGCGGACGCGATGACCGGGAGCTGTACCAGCGGATCGTGTCGCGGCTGCGGCGCTTCGGAGTCGTGCTCACGGAGCACGTGGCGTTCGCCGAGCTGGGCGAGCGCGGTGAGGCCCCGCGGCGCGGGGCGCGGGCTACGGGCGGGACCGTAGGGGTCGGGCCCCCGCGCCTCCCCCGAATCTGCTCTCCGCCCAGGAAAGGGGGCCAAGGCTCAGACTGCCTGTAATGCGTCTGCGTTCAGCTGCCCAGTGAGCCCGGTTTCCGCGCTCAGCTGTTATCTCGACCTTTGGTTCCTTTTTGGAGAACTTTTTTTTAGCTCTTTCCAGGGGCGTGTGCAGGGAGGGCAGACTAGGCGTGGGCGTGGCTAGGACTGCTGGGGTTCCCACGTCACCCGCTGGCACCTTCTCCCCAACCTAAGACCAAGCGCATCGGTCTGCCTTCCGCTCTGCCATCAAGGTAGAGACTCAGCCCCAGTTCTCTCCACAACCACCACCCTCTGATCAAGATGTTACCAATGTATTCTGCTCCTGGCGGCTGGGTCTCCCCCCCACCCCCAGTTTTATTGAGATATAATTGACATATAGCACTGTGTAAGTTTAAGGTGTACAGCATGACTTGACTTACATATATGGTGAAAGGATTACTACAATAAGTTTAGTTAATATCTATCACCTCGTATAGATAGAAAAAAAAAGAAAAATATTTTTCCTTGTGATGAGAACTCTTAGGATCTACTCTAATAAATAACCACAGAGCTATAATAACTCGTCACCATGTACATTACAGCCCTAGTGCTTCCGTATCTTGTAACCGAAAGTGTTACCTTTTGACCACCTGCATCTAATTCTCCTGCCACCCCCACCCTAGTAACCATAAATCAGATCTTTTTATACTTTGGGTTTTTCTGGGTTTTTGTTTTTTTTTTTAGATTCCACATATGAGATCATACACTATTTCTTTGTCTTATTTCACTTAGCATAGTGCCCTCTGAGTACTTTCATGTTTTCCCAAATAATAGGATTTCCTTCTTTCTCATGGCTGAATATTCGTGTGTGTGTGTGTGTGTGTGCGTGTGTGTGTGTGTGTGTGTGTGTATTGGGTTGTTGGAAAAGTTATCATGCATTTTTTTCTATGTTTTTTCTTGCAAAAATACGTCATGACTTTTCTGACAACCCAATAATCTCAAAATTTCTTTATCCAGGGCTGGCCGAGTGGCTCAGTTGGTTAACAGCACGCTCAAGAGTGCAAGCTCTGAGCAACAGGGTCACCAGTTCAATTCCCGGCCTGAGCTGAGCTGCCACTGAACTAACAACACGTGGCAGGATGGCTCAGCTAAAAACAAAAACAAAAAAAACTTCTTTATCCACTCATCCATCCATGGAAACTTAGGTTGTTTCATGTCTTAACTAATGTAAATAATGCTGCTATGAACATGGGGTACAGATATCTCTTCAACATGGTGTTTTTGTTTCCTTTGGTTATATTCCCCAAAGTAGAATTGCTGGATCATATGGTAGTTCTATTTTTAATGTTTTAAGGAACCTCCATACTGTTTTCCACTGTGGCTGTACCAGTTTACAATCCCACCAACAGAGCACAAGGGTTCCCTTGTCTGCACATCCTCTCCAGCATTTATCTTTTTTATGATAGCCATTCTAACAGGGGTGAGGTGATTATCTCTTTGTGGTTTTGATTTACATTTCCCTAATGATTAGTGATGTTGTGCACCTTTTCATGTACCTGTTGGCCATTTATACATCTTTGGCAAACGTCTATCCAGGTCCTTTACCTATTTTTAATTGGATAATTTGTTTTCTTGCTATTGAGTTGTATGAGCTATTTTATTTTTTTAGAGGGCAGTGTCACTGGGCCTCATATGTGGGATCCAAACCCAGGCCACTGGCATCCCAAGCCAGCTCTTAACACCGCGCCACTCGGCCGGCCCTGTATGAGTTAATATATTTTGGACATTAACCCCTTATCAGATACATGGTTTGCAATCTTTTTTCCCATTCTGTAGGTTGTCTTTTTGTTTTGTTCATCATTTCTTTTGCTGTGAAGAAAGCTTTTTAGTTTGATGTAGTCCCACTTGTTTCTTTTTTATTTTGTTGCTTGTGCCTTAGGTGTCATATCAAAAAAAACTTTCCAAGACCCATGTCGGGTAGCTTTTTCCTGTTTCTTTTAGAAGCTTAATGGTTTCTGGTCTTACATTTAAGCCTTTAATCCATTTTGAGTTAATTTTTGTGACTGGTGTAAAATAGGGATCTAGTTTCGTTTATATGTGAATATCGAGTTTTCCCAGCACCAGTTTTTAAAGTGTTTTCTCCACTGAGTATTCTTGACTCCCTCATCAAATATTAGTTGCTTGTATATGCATAGGTTTATTTCTAGGCTTTCAATTCTGTTCCAAAAACATGTGTCTGTTTTTATGGCAGTACCATACTGGTTTGATTATTGTAGCTTTATAATATAGCTTGAAGTATGGTGCCTCCCGATTTGTTCTTCTTTCTCAGGATTGCTTTGACTATTTGGAGTCTTTTGTGGTTCCATATAAAATTTAGGATTGCTTTTTTTTTTTTTTTTACTTCTGTAAGAAATGCCATTGGAATCGTTTTTGTTTTTTTTAGAGGGCAGTGTCACTGGCTCTCCTATGTGGGATCCAAACCAGGGCTGCTGGCGTCCCAAGCCAGCTCTTAACCCGTGCAACTCGGCCGGCCCGCCATTGGAATCTTGACAGGAATTAATTGAATCTGTAGATGCCTTTGGTTAGTATGGACATTTTAACAATATCTTCTTCCAATCCATGAACATGGGATACCTTTCCATTTGTGCTTTCTTCAATTATTTCATCTGTTTTGTAGTTTTCAGTGTAGAGATCTTTCATCTCTTTGGTTAAATTTATTCTTAAGCATTTGATTGTTTTTGATGCTATTGTAAATAGGATTGCTCTTTTTTTTCTCCAGATAATTCATAGTTAGTGCCAGGTCTTTTCTTTTTCTTTTTTGAGGGCAGTGTCACTGGTCTTCATATGTGGGAACCGAACCGGGGCCACTGGCTTCCCAGGCCAGCGCTTAACCACCACGCCACTCGGCCGGCCCTGCCAGGTCTTTTTAAAACATGGTGTTGAGTTGGTCTGGACTCTCACTGACTCTTCTAGTTTGAAAATTGTGCCTAGAACTCTTGTACTTCTGCTTAGAAAACTTTTAAGTGGTTCTCCTTGCTCCACCCAGGAGCAGATCCAGGATTTTATGGGACTTAATGCAATTCTGGAAGACCTCTTTAAAAAAAAGACAAAATCAGGGCTGGCCAGTGGCACGGTGGTTGGGCGCTGGCTTGGGAAGTCAGCGGCCCCGGTTCGGGTCCCACATATGAGGACCAGTGACACTGCCCTCAAAAAAAAAAAAAAAAAAGACAAAATCACAAAATTGGTAGGGCATTGTAAAGGGCCTGTGCAAGTGAGGGACCCTGAAGCTTAAGGTTTCGTTGGTTTCACAGTAATGTCCACTTCTGCCTGGTGGTTCTTGAACTTCAGTGTGCTCAAATATAGTCTGAGGGAGCTTGTTTAAAATGCAGACTCTCATAAGAGTATGAGAGGATGAAGCCTTAGAATCTCTTTTTGACAAGTTCTCCAATGATTCTGTTCCAGTGCCGGTGGCTGTGAGCCTTACAGCCCTAAAGGATAACATTTAATCAACCTGGAACGCTGAGATCCTTCCCCTCTGACCACAGTATGCCTCTCCTACCTTCCTTCCCATCACCTCCTACTTCCTCTGGCAGTGGTTCTCAAATTTTGGTGGGGATGAGAATCCCCTGGAGAGAGTTCATGAAGTGGCTGGACTCAGACGCCCGGGTCTTTGTAGTTTTATCAAGTTCTCAGGTGATTCTGGTACCCTCCAAAGCTTGAGAGACGCTCTGCTGGGCTCTAGTCTTTCTCCATCCTTTCCCTGCATGGGCCAGTCCTTGCTCCTGCCTGACATTTCCCCACCTGGGATGCTCTTCCTCCTTCTCTAATCACTGACCCACAGTGAGTTACTCTTTCCCTTAATCTCAGCTGTATCACTCATCTGGCTGTAATCACACATCCCTCCTTTCACAGGATTGAGTTTTTCTTGTGGCTATTCCATTTCTTTACTCCTTTTCATGGATTCTTAGTGTTGGGCAGGCCCTCAGATGTCATCTAGTACGTCCCCTTCCCTCCCTGAGCAGGGTGGATATGGGGGTGACACAAACAGAGGAGGGGTACTAAGTACTGAGGACCAGGGTGGGGGTGAAGCCTGGACCAGCTTTCCCTCAACCACAGGAGAAGAGACTGCTGCAGGCGACAGATTCATCCATGAGCGGGACCTGGCCTGGCTGCAGCAGGCAGATGGTAAGTGGCCCTCCCTCCTAACTGTGAACTAACTCCTCAGGGGTGTTAGATTCACCACATGCCTGGCCTCCCCACCTAGGAATCCCTAGAGCTTCTTCCTCACCATACCCACCCTGCCATCTTTTCCTTACAAGCTCAGACACTGAGCCTCAGTCTCCTTTTTCTTCTCAGTGGTCGTGGCGGAAGTGACCCAGCCATCCTTGGGTGTAGGCTATGAGCTGGGCCGGGCCGTGGCCCTCAATAAGCAAATCCTGTGTCTGTTCCGCCCACAGTCTGGCCGAGGTGAGCACTTCAAGCCTGGATGGCCACTCCCTTTCTCCTCAGCTTTCTGAAGACCCCGCCCAAAGCTCCTTCCTTGGGGGTCTCTGAGTACAGTGGCCACCCCCAGTAAGGGTTGGGGAAGGCAGCAGAGCAGGGGGTGTGTGGAAGGGAGGCATCCTCACCTTCCTCCGCCTGCCCAGTACTTTCCGCCATGATCCGGGGAGCAGCAGATGGCTCGCGGTTCCAGGTGTGGGACTACGAAGAGGAAGCAGTGGAGGCCATGCTGGATCGATACTTTGAGGCTCATCTTCCTGAGCCGGTGGCTTCCCCCTGACCCCAACCGCTTGACTTGACCCCACTGTATGAAATTCGTCTGATCGCAGACTCTGCTCTGTACCATTCTGGCCTCTTAGCCCCAGTGCCAAATTAAAAAGTATGTTTACAATCCTAACTTTATATCTGTATGTGTGGTGGGGCAGGGCAAGTCCTCAGGAGGATCCTCTTCCCACCCCACCTCACTTCAAGATGCAGAGAGACCCTTTAAGTCTATAGGCCCCCAAGGGGAGGGTACTTCCTGATGCTCTTAAGCTTCTGCCGGAAACATTCGGCAGCTGAGAGGAAGGCCGATTGTGGGGGGTGGCCGTCCCCCGTCTCCTCTGATGCTGGGCTGGATCTGGGGCAAGTGGGCAAGTCTGCGCTGGCCCTGTGCCAGGTGGACCTTCCTGAGGTCAAATGGGTCACCTTTGGGCCTTCTCTGACAGGAGTCAGGAGGTCTAAAGAAAACTAAAGAATGAGGAGGGTTGGGTGTGGGGGAAGTGGAGCTGAAGCTGCCCAGTCTGTTTCAGAGAAGTCTGTGGAAAAGTTTATTCAGTAAACAGAAGGAGGGACTCGCCCCCTCCCACCACCCGTGACAGTGACAGTAACAGTGGTCAGGGTGCACTCCCGGCCCCCTTGTCCCCATGGCTCCAGGCACTCCCTGCCCCCGTCCATCATTCGTAGGCCTCATCCTCCTCCTCGTCACCAAAGAAGAAAGTCTCTCGGTCCAGGTTCTCAGATTCCTCGTCATAGGAGAAGCTGTCATTGTCCAGCTCCTCATCAAACTCATCCTGCTGCCACTCAGGCACATCATCCTCGTCTTCCTCGTCCTCTTCCTCCTCCTCCTCATCCAGCCCTGAGGAGCCCAGGGGCCTAGCGGGAGAGCACCACTCAACCCCAGAGGAAGGCTGGCATGTCCCACTCCCCCTCCGTGGCTCCGCCCACCCTACTCACTGATTGCCGAGCACGTTGGAACCTTTTGCCTCCTGGGCCTCTAATGATGGACTCTGGAGACCAACCCGGAAATCCTGGCAAGGAGACGGGAGGATGAGGGGAACAGTAGAGGCCACTGGGTCTCTGTGCCCAGCATTCCTTCAAACGGTGTTCTCTGAGGGCCCACTAGGTGCCATGCCCCTGGCAGCAATGCTTCCACCTGCTCTCCCTCCCTCACCATAGCACCTCACCAAGCACTGCCTTGCGTGATTTAACTCAGAGGTAGTCTCCAGGGACACCAGCCCTGCGTTTCAGGAATTTACAATGTACGTGTCTTTTCTGCCCAAGTTACTCACCAGTCTGTAAGCTCCCTAAAGGCAGGAATCATAGTTTAGACTCAACATCAGAACTGGAAACAATTTTAGAGATCCCTTACTCCAGTGGACCCCAAACCCCTGGTCCCTACTCCTGGCACTCTGAATGCACATCTGAGAAGCATGGCTGAAAAAATTCCCAGGTGATTCTGATGAGCAAGTATCTGGCCAAATACCCTTTTGATCTGCACTAACTCCCTTATCTTGTGGGAACCGCGGTTAGGTGGCAGGGTCCAACAGCATCCAACAAGCTAGCCTAGAAGCTGGGACACATTCAGGCCCCTGAACATTCATGCACCCTCACTGCCTTTCCTCCTGGATGCTGCCAGGGCAGGGACTATGCTGGGCAAAGGCTGTCTGGGGCTGGGGGAGCATACCTGGGTGGAATGCTGCAGGATGGCGAGCAGCCTTTCCTGAATCCGCCGGAGCAGCTCCAAGCCCGTGTTGAGGCTGTCGGCCCGCAGAAGGCGCAAGGATGAGGCCAGGTCTCTGCACCGTAGCAGGGTCTCCTCTGCAGAGGGGACAGGACACAGAGCTCCCTCCCTTCTTTCATCCCTTCCTTCAACAAACACCTACCAAGTTCTACCAACATCTACCAGGCCAAGCTCTAAACACTCAGTCTCGTGGGGCTTACACGCTAATGGTGGGGACAGATCGTAATGAAATCAAAGGCCCGTGAGGATCTGTGCCCTTAGGCACTTAAGGCATGTACTGGATCCTTCATACCGGAATTTTAAAAGACCGGGGCTGATGAGGCTACGAAGAATTAGGAAGAGGAAGAGTGCAGAGGGAAGGCTGAGAGCTGAGACACTGTTTCGCCCATCTGCTTGTCTGTTGGGATGGGGCACTCTGAGGGGACAGGCGGGCGGGACAGGGGTGAGCAGGCAGGGGCCGGCCTCACCGAGGAGGATCTGCAGGGCATTGGTGTGCAGCTCCAGGATCTCGGTCTGCTGCTCCACCATGTCTATGTGCTCCGTGTCCTGGTTGTAGAAGCTGTACACGCAGGCATAGGCCAGCACCTAGGGGAGCCTCAGTCAGGCTTCTCCCCACTGAAGCCTGCTGCCTGCCCTCCCATCTGCTTCCTCATCCCCCCAGCCAGGCAGGTTAGAGGAAAGTGGGCCCACTGCACCACGACATACCCCTCTCCTCGCTCTCCCTCAACCCCCACAACCTTTCGAGCCTGCTCAAGTCCACGGCAGGCATCACTGAGGAAGGTGAAGGACTTGGGTGGGGGCACATCGTGGAGGGCAGCCACACGATTCCTTAAGTTCACAGCAAACTCCTGTGCGGAGGGAGGCGGGTGAGTGATCAGCGCCAGCACGGGCAGCTCTGCCCAGTTGGAACAGCACCATCCAATTCGGACCTCCAGCCCCTCCCGGGCCATCTTCCCACACCCTCTAACCTTCTCCCCAACCCAACTCTTTCCTCCCTGCTCACCCGGGCCTGGTGATGGAAAGTGCATCTCTCATTATAGTCCTGAAACCGCTTCTCTTGACGAGCTGCCTTGCTTACCTGTAGGGACATGTTGAGAAGGCTGCTGGGCTTTGTTGGGACAGAATGGGGTTCATCAGACTAGCTACCATTCATAGAGGTCTTTCAACACTACCCAGATTTTTTCATTTCACCTCAGGATTCTGTGAGGGAGGTCACATTATTAGCCCCTTTTACAGATGAGGATGCTGAGGTGTGGACAAGTAAACTGACCCAAAGCAGCACACTGAGCGGTGGACCAGGCTCTGCCCTGCTGCCCCGAGAATGCCCAGCCTGCCTCAGCCCACCTGGCTATGAGAAGTCCTATTCTGGGGCTGAAGGTTCCCGTGTACAGACCTCCCAGGACCTGAGGGCCTAGGTGGCTTGTCGTCTCCCCACTGAGCCTTTGTCTCAACACCTGTTCGGCTGCTCTGGACACACAGCCCTCTTTGCCCAGGACCTGGCAATGGTGTCCCATCCTGCCTGCCCTCGGGCCTCCACCCTCCTCCCGGTGCCCGGCCCCTTACCATCGCGGAGCAGTTGTAATAGTCTTTGTGATTTGGCTTCCAGGACTTGAGGCAGCGCCAGCAGAATCCATGGTTGCATTTGGCACAGGTCATGCTATGGAGGAAGCTAGCTAGTCAGAGGGCTCCTGCCTCCGGCCAGGGCCGCAGCAGGAATGCCAGGGACCTGGAGGCACCACTGAAGATGCCCCTAGCCCCTCCATGCCCTTGGTATCCTAAAGATACCAGCCACTACTGAATGCACCCTTGCTTCTGAAGTCCCCCATACAGTGGAGACTTAAAAGTGGGGCAAGGCCCATAAGACCCAGGGACCACTCTGGAGGGTGCCCAGAAAGGGTGGCTGAGTAACTGCCCTTATTGCTCGGCTTTCCGGTAAGCCCCATTTCTTACTTTGAGGCCTCCTACCCTCTCCCGTGCCTGCTGACTCCCCCAGGGCCCTCTTCTTACTGCAGACACCCCTCGTTCTTCTCGATGGGAGCCTGGCAGCTGGGACAGCGCTTAGAGATGAGCTTGGCCAGGTGCTTGCTCTGGGCCTCCACACTCATGCCATCGTAGTAGCCGCCATCATCGACCCACTGAGACATGTGGCCACAGCTGGCAGGGTAGTGTGCCTAGAGTAGGACGGGGCGGTGAGGACACAGCTGAGCCCTTACTGAGAGCAGCTCTGCTGGGGTGTGTGGTAGGGAGGAGGTTCCATTTAGAGGACTCAGGAGGAGGGACAGAGCTCACTGGGTGGCAGAGGATGAGGACAAGGCAGAATCTGTGTGTGTGTGTGGCAGGGAGGAGTGTGGATCCTGGCTCAGCATCAGGGCGGAGGTGGGCACCCACCTCAGGGAAGCTACAGTTGAAGCAGGAGGCCCAGCCACACTTAGAGCAGGTGGTCCCACAGCCCAGGCCCTGGCGACACAGGATGCGGTCGCAGCCCTGGGGGTTGGTGCACCAGGTCAGGTTGGAGCAGCTTTCCACGTAGCCACGCAGGAGTGCCTTCTCGTACTGTGGGATACAGGTGCCAGCAGGTTGGGGGCTGGCTCGCCAGGATGCCATGCCTTCAGGACCCCCAGCACCCCGCATGCCAGCCCGCTCCCTGGGGCCTGCCCATCTGGCTGTGCACTGAGCCGCTCTCAGAGGAGGGGATACCTTGGAGATGACCTCTGGCGACGAGACGATGGCACGAATGAAGGCTCCAGTGGGCTGCGCAGGGCAGTCGGCGATGGGGCAGGTGCAATTCAGCACAAGGTTCTGCTCGATTCGCATTGTTAGATACTCATTCCAGCAGGACTGGGAGGGAACGGAGGGGCTGCTCAGGGACGGTGTGGGAGCAGCACGAGGAGGCCGTGTCCTGGGCGGTGATCTAGCGTCCCTCCCTCCCCGACAATGACGCAGAAGGACAGAGACAAGCCTGCTTCTATGTCAACCTCAAAACTGACCCTAATCTTTCTGGCTTCCACGGATTTTCCTGGATTGGACCAAATTACAGTTGTCTTTGAGGATGTGTGGGCCAGGATAGCAGCCTAATTATAATTATTGTTGGGCTTGATGTGGAGGGAACAGGTAAAGAGAATCAAAGGAGGAGGAAGAGGAGGGGAAGGGGGAAGAAGAAGAGAAGAAGGAGAAAGATTCAATTTCTAAGACAGAATTGGAGAGAGCAAGGTAAGAGAGAAAGGAGGTCTGGGAGAGGGGTGGCTAACCTTGGACGCTGCCAACACAGCTGTGGCCTCTCCTCCTGGTTCCATTTGCTCACCTCCGTGCCTATCTTGAGGCTCCCATGCCCCCAGACTCAGACTTGCCCACTGCATCTCCCAAATTCTGATCAACAGCACCACCACGGCCCTAGTCCCAGTGTCAGAACCTGTGCATCTCGTAAATCCTGTCTTGTGTCCATATTACTGCCCCACCCTACCCCAGGCCATTATCCTCTCCACCCTCAAACTGCTGCAGGAGTCAGTCCTGAGAAATGGTCTTCCTACGCCCATCTCTCTCCATCAAATCCACTTGGCTTATGCACGATCAGCAGCCCAAGCCTCCTTAAACACCCCATTAACAGCCCCTTTCCTCAGATGGCCAGTGGCCGAGCTTTCCAAAATGATGCATCTAACCCCCAGGAGACAACATGTATCGGTGGTACCAAAGCTCCAGGATAAATGGGAAGCGTTTTACTGGACTATTTTTACTCAGAGCAAAGTATTAAACAAAACACAACAAACCCAGATAAATTGGGACGTTGGATGCAAAATTCCTGCCTTTCTGAGATAAAACAGAGGAAGTTTCTCCAAAGTCAGACCCCACGTTTGCAGGCCCACAGGTGCTGCAGGTTCCCTCCCAGCCACAGAGGACAAAGGTCCGCTGACGCCTGGGTCTGGTGCAGCCCCACTCCCCTAAGGAGCCCCTCTGCTTTGGGCTTGCTCTTGGTTCATGCTCTTCCCAGTGCCCAGCCCAACTGGATGGCGCTCTCCAGCCCATGCTATACCCACCACCCTCGGCTAATTCCACTACCACTCAAGGCTCACCCTGGGAAGCTGCTTCCAACTGGTCTAGACCCCAGGATTTCCGTGCTCTGTGTTCTCCTGCATTTCATTTGTATCCCTCAGCTGTGACTTATTCATAGGCCCCTCCTTGGCTGGGACTTGTTCAGTTAGACTGTTTCTCTCAGTGGCATTTTTAGGCTGTCTGTCTCCATGTCTCTACAGGGTGAGGGCACCCAAAGCTCAGCCCCCGGGATCGCTTCTTTCTCCCTGGGTGACACCAGCCAGGCCTCGCCACTTAATTCTGAATTCGAAAACCCACTCACTGTCCACTTGCCAGTCCCACAAAGATGTCCAACAGGAAGCTCAAGCTTCATGGCCATAAAAGGCTGAATCTCCCTTCAAACACCTGCTCTCCACCTCTAGCCGCGGCCCCATTAAAAAAATGACACATCCCACCCACCTAGATGCTCAGGTCAAAAACCCAGGGATCGTCTGACTCCCTAGTCCTAAGCCCCACATCTAATCCACAAACGCTGTCAGCTCCACCTGCAAATGTCGCCAAACCCTCCAGTCCTCGCTTCCTCGCTGTCCCTAGGCCAGACAACTACCTTCTCTTCTAGCCTCTTTGTACAACAATCTCCGAACAGGTGTCCCTGCTTCCACTCTTGCTCCATCCAAGCCTTTTCTCCACACAAAGCAATCCTTTCAAAAACGTAAATCAGACATTATCACTCCCCCTGCTTAAAACCCACCATGGCTTCCCCGAAAGTAAAACCTATTATCTGCCAATCCCGACCCAACCGGGCCCCTGTCCACCTCCTGGATCTCCTCTCTTCCTGCTGTCCTGTGGCTTCACTGTGTACGCTCTGGCTCTTCCCTCTGCCCTCCACACCAGCCCCCCAGATATTCACCTCCTTGGACTGGCCTTCCCCGACCTCCCCAGCTGAAAGTCCCTGACAAGCTCCTCAGCCCAGTCCAAACCCAGTCACTTCCTATAGCATGACCTCACAGTATTCTTTCCCCTGAACGTATCATAAGCGTGTGGAGGGACGGCCCTGGAGTGAGGCTGCCAAAATCCAGCCCTGACCTTGGGCAAATTCCTTCTCCTCCTAGTGTGTCCATCTGTAGTCTGTAAAATGGGGATAGTAAGAATACCTATCTCCCTGAACTACGATGGGAATTAAGCGAGATACTGAGTGTAAAACAGCACGACCGCCCAGAGCGAGTCTCCATTAACTATTAGCTGCTGTTAGGAAGAGCGCACAGGTCATTTCTCACTCGGGCTTTCCCACGCCCTCATTCTGCACCCATAACTATGCACACAGTAAGTTCATGACAAATATTAATGAATGAAAAAAATGCAAGTGTCAAGGAAATAAGTAAGAAGCTGGGGGGAAAAGGAGCGTAGGCAGCTTAGTAAGAAGAGTAACCTGAAGCGGAACAAAAGGGAACCAGGAAAAGTACTGGTTCATATGCATGCAATGCACAAGTCGAGGATTGCCCACCCCCCGGGAGACGCTGTTGGGAGAGGCAGCTAGAATTCATGGCAACAAGGGCGCTCACCCCATAAAGATGACGGATGTGGGCTTGGCACCAGTTCTAAGAGCTGTGAGGCAGGAACATCAGACACTCAGCACTTAGGTTCGGGGGTCCTCGGCCCCCTCCTCCCTGCCTTTGAAGACTAAGTACTCACTCCCCGACCTGCAGCCTTCTCTGCTTCAGCTTTACAGCAGCAGGCCCTGCCTTCCCAAAAGTCCCTTCTGCTTTTGTGCTATTTTCTGGTTTACAACATTTCTTTGCATTTGCATTTTTGTATTAAGTGAAAGTATATACAAAAGAAGTGATGATGTTCTGAGATAAAAGAGACTGGAATGGTGATAAGGAAACCATAAGCTATAGTCATCATCAATTTAATAACACTTCCCATTTACAAAGTGCCTTAATGTATATTGTTTGTGTGTGTGTACGTGTACCAGTAGTTCTCAAACTTGGCTGAACACTGGAATCATCTGAGGAGCTTTTAAAGCTCCAGATGCTTGGGTTTCACCTCCAGAGACTCTGCTTTACTCAGCCTGGGGTGTAGTATGAACACGAGGATTTTTAAAAGCTGCCAGTGATTATAATATGCAAATTAAAAAGCTTAAGAACCACTGATGTATATATATATCCTAACCACCATCCTTCAAAATGTCAAGGGAGATGACAAAACTTATTTAAGAGGGACGAGGAGCCTTGCCCAACACTGCCCAGGGTAGGAAATGGCGGTGCTGGGGCTGGAACCCATAGTTCCCAAGGAATTATGTTCGAGCAGAAAGCCGGGGCAGGAGGACGCCTGGCAGGACTCACCTTGCAGCAGTAGTGCATGCAGCAGAGAGAGGGCAAGTCGGCGTCGGGCTCCAGGGGGCTGACACACACAGGGCAGTCATCGGGGCGTGCGCAGGTGGCCTGGGCCTGGGCCACGCACAGCCCAGCCGCCAGCAGCAGTGGCTCAGGATTATCACTGTAGCTCTGCAGCAGCTGTTCAGCCCCCCACTGGGAGTGAGCCAAAAGGTGCTGAGCCACATCTGGCTCTAGGTTCAGCATCTCCTGCACCTGCCGCACCGTCTGCTCCATCAACCCCTCTACCTCCCGGGGGCTCATGGTGCGGCCTGCAGGCAGCTGAAGAGATGCCAGGGCGGCCACAGCTTCTGGGCTTAGGAGGAGAGAAGAGGCAGCAGTCAGTCTTCCTGCCCTGCTTATCCACCCTAGTACCTGAGCCCCAACTAGGCCCCCGGCTCCCACCTGCACACCCCTGCTAGTGTGTGCTTAACCAGCCTGAGGACAGCCATCCAAACCAACTGTGAGAGCGGGGCCCTCCACAGAAGCATCTGTAGGGGTGGGGGTGGGGCTGGCTGTTGCAATGATTCAGGGCACTACAGGAATCTGGAGGGGTCAGGATGCCAACTGACCTACAGTGGATGGGACAGTCTCACTGCAGGTCTCACCCAAAATGCTACTAGCATGTCTGGTGAGAAGGGGTGGTCCACAGCTTTACTACTCAAAGTGTAGTTTGGGGACCAGCAGTAGGTAACACACGAGCTGTACTGAATCAGGATCTGCATTTTAATAAGATCCTGAGGTGATGTTATGCACGTGGAAGTTGGAGAAAGATTATTCTAGAGAGCTCTTTTTACACCTAATGCAAACAGCAAGCATCAAAGCAGTCAGTGCCTTGGATCAATGCAAAAAGCTTTAGTGGTGCCAGCTCATTTGGGGACTCCTGTGGCAAATTCCTCTAAAGAACAGGCTTCCCCCAAACTAGAGTTTGTAGATTTCACTGAGTGGAGTACATAGTTAGCACTCAATACTCAAATATGGCAGAATATTTCACATTTGCCCAGAATGAGAGAGATATATAAAGGAGTTGATGTGTATGGGTCCCTTGCCTAAAGGCTGGCTCTAGGAGGATGATTAGGAAGGAAAAGAAGGGGGTGACAGCACGGGTAGGGAGAATGAGGACGATCAAAATGGGGAAAATAACAGGGAGAGGGAAAATGGGGTTAGCCAAAGAAAGAAACGAAGTATTTCTCCATAAGGGAGCCTGGCTTTGGCATGCCAACCCCTCCCAGGTTACTGTGGGGCCATCTGTCCTGGGGAGCCCATCCCTTTCTATGGCTTGGAGCACATGCAGCAAGGGGATGAGGCTGGGGGTGGCTACCTAGGCTTGGAGGTCTCGGTGGTCTGGTTGCCACAGAAGGGAACCTCTGCCTGACCCCGGCAGTGCCCCATGGGCTCTGGGGCAGCATACATCAGGATCTGGGGCCGGTCGTCATGCCGTTTCACATAGCCCTGACCCAGGAGATGCAGAATGCAAGAGAGGACATCGGTGCTGGTACAGGCCACGCCCCCAGCAACAGTGCGGACCAGGCTTCCAGGGGGGTTTGGACCCTTCTGCCAGGCCTCAAGCACCTGGACGGGAGGAGAGAAAACAGGCAGGCCCCTTTTACCTACAGGAGCCAGTCTGCCTGGGTTCAATGCCCAGCCCTGTCACTTACTAGCTGTGCCACTATGGATAAGTTACTAACTCTCTCATGTCTCATTTTTCTTATCTGTCAAATGGGGATGATAATGATGATGATGATGATGATGATAATAATAATAATAATAATAATACCACCCCCTATCTCATAGAATTGTGCGGATTAAATCACTTCATAATGCAACTCTTAGATTCTGGGCCTGACACATAGTAAACACTCACGTCTTGTATCTGCCTTCCATCTATCTACCCCGTCAGGAATAGAAAACCCAGACTGAAATGTTATCCTACAAGGTGTCATACTGAGAGAGTTTACCTTCCCTTATAGTGACCCCTGGCTCCAGCCCCCAACCCCAAGCATGACTCACAACCAACCTCCCTCCTTCCTTCTCTCCCTCCCTCCCTCCCTCCCTCCCTTCCTCCCTCCCTCCCTCCCTCCCCTAACTTCAAGATCCCTTTCTCAATACCTACCAGACAAACAAGCTGATCAATATGGAGGCCCTTTTCCCCATGAGCTTTGAGAATACGGACAAGAAGACAGCTCAGGAGGTTCCTCTTCTGTTCAAGGGTTCGACCCTCATCCTTCTCTACATTCAGGTATGTCTGGGGAGGTATCAGCCACCGGGCCTCCCCACAGGGCCGGGGCCCCAGCTCACGAAGCCGCAACACACCTGTACCCGAGAAGGAGGAGGGGCAGATGAGGGGGTGAAGGGGACCCCACTCTCATTCCCTACTACACTATCCCCACCCTGAGAGCTCCACCCTCTATGAGCAGAGTCTCAGGTGAGTGCCCATGGACCTACCCCCGTGTGGGAAGTCCTGCCCCTCATGCAAGGTCAAAGGGCCATTCTCAGAGGTGAGGGGCAGCAGTGCCTGGCGCAGTAGCTCTGGGGCAAGGTCAGAATTCTTCAGCAAGGTTTCTACTGACACCTCCTGGTGAAGAGAAACAGGGCCAGTCAGAAGGAGATAGTCAAGGGGAAAGGAAAATATGAGAGAAGAAAGAATGCAAAAAAGAACAGAGTTTAGCGACAGACAAGAGAAGACAGAGAGAGGCTGAGGAGCTGAGGCACCTCTGTCTGATTGAAATTTAGCAGCAGCCACATCTGCACGGTGGACACATGCAGTGTCTGGTCCCCAAACTCCAGCTCAGCCCGGCCCAGCCATGTCCACTGCAGTCGCCGATGTGGTCCCATGTCCAGGATTGGATGGTTCTGCCCTGGGAAAAGTGTTGAGAAGAAGGGTAGAGACAAAGAGCAGGGGAAACAGGGAGTTAGGGGTTTGGGCAAGGGCGTCCCATTAGCTAAGGTCTGTTCCTACTAGTCTCTGTGGGGAGGGGGACCTCAGTATTTACAGACATAGAGATGCCTTGTCAAGCTTCCAGAGTTCAGCCCCCTCTATGCTGCCCCAGGCAAGCCACAGATATCTGGGAGCCCACCCTGTGCCTGGCCCTGTGCCAGGCAGGCTCCACGGAATAAACTCCAGAGAGACCTGAGTTTTGCCTTTCTTTAAGGAGCTGACAGTTTTAAAGACCCATTAGGCTGGGTTTCTTCTTCCTCCTGTATCCCAGTTCCGGCAAGGTGAGCCTGGCATGTTTGCTCAGACTAGAAAGCAAGGACCCTGTCAAAGGGAGAGGGCATCAAAGGAGCCAACCTGAGAGATACTCTCTGGCCAAAAATGGGACAATTTGAACACCAAAAAAATAACACCTGCAATGGATTGAAACACATGAAATATCTTAAAAATCCATGAGTTCATAATGAGATATATTTTTAAAAGATCTCATAGGTCATCTTGGAGGTTGCTAGAGACCCAACACATTATTTTGAAAGCTGGTTCAAAATAAAGGGGGGGAGGGAAGAATCAAGCCTTTCCTGTATCAATTCTACTTCAGGGTAACTAAAAAGTGGATGAGAGGAAGTTTCTCTTTATAGAGAAATCATTCCAGCTAATACATGAAGAATGACAAAATTAGAATATCACTAGCTCGTAACCCCTAATGAAATGATAGACCTCAGCAATGGTAATGGATGACTGCATAGTGAAAGGCTGATGGGAAACTAGATATAATGCGTACATCAGACTGCCAACACTGAAATCCACTGATCCACCTCACCATCACAAAGAAAGACAGCTACACGTTAACGCACCTCCTGGAAGAAATACACGATACCACCTAGAATGTATTCTTGCCCAAGGAATCAAATCCAAATCTGAATAAACTTCTATGGCTAAATATCAGTTCTCAGGAAATAAAGGTGACAGAGGAACATGCTAGAAGACAGCATGTGGATATAATCAGCAAACTGCAGGCTGTCAACAACTCTGTTTGCCAAACAACCCAGTTTCTTCCACAAACAACTGCAGTGCGGGTTGGGGTGTGTGGGGGGGTATGGAGCGGGGAGGCAGGATCCTACAAATTAAGGAAGATGAAAGACATAACTCAATTAAATGCAATGTATGGGCTTTGTTTGGATCCTCAATAAATAAAAAAACCAATTTTAAAAACATTAATTAGAGAAATATGAATGCTGTATATTTGATGATCATAGAAATTTTTAATTTCTAAAGTTTGATAATTGTAGTGTCCTTGCCTTTAAATTTAAAGGCTGGGAAAATGGGTGGGATTATACTCTTCGATGAAACAAGACTGGCCATGAATTGATATATTGGAGTTTATTAACTGATACACTGGCATTTATATATTGTATCTACTTTTGTGTATGTCTGAAACTTATCATAAAAATATTTTTAAATGAGGGTGAAAATAAGCCATTCTCGAACAAAAACCAATAATGTTTTCCAACAATACCCCCTCAAGAGAGAAGCTTCTAAAGGATGGACTTTAGGGAAAAAATTGAATTCAAAAAGAAGGATCAAGATGCAAAAGGAGGGGCTGGCCGAGTGGCTCAGTTGGTTAAGAGCTTGCTCAAGAGTGCGAGCTGAGCTCTGAGCAACAGCTGTTCGAGGCCAGCCCGAGCTGAGTTCCCGTTGAGCTGCCAACAGGTGGCAGGATGGCTCAGCTAAAAAAAAAAAAAAAAAAAGAGATGCAAAAGGAATGTTGACTAAAGCAACTGGTATGGCAAATCTAAACATCAACTGAATAAAACAATAATAACAATAACTAAAAATAGATAATTCTAAAATACTGAACAACAGTAACAAGCAAGATGGAAGTTAGAATTGGAATTAAGGTTTTCTATGGTCGTTTTATTGTTCAGGGAGGTGGGAAGTGATATTATTAACAAATAAAACATATAGGTTAAAAATATAAAGGTAATCAACTATAGAAACAGAATGCATGACCCAAAACTGAGAGAAACAAAAAGGAATTAAAAACAAAAATCAATCCAAAAGAAGAAAAAAAGTACAAAAACCCAGGGTAGAATCATGTCTATAAAGGTATTCAATTTATTATTATTCTTTTAACTGTACATATGTTTTATATATTTTGTGTATATGAAGTAACTAAAAGATTTAAAATATAAGGGTAAACTAAAACACAAAATAAAGGGTTAAAATAAAAGCCAAATGTATCCTTACTCATAGTAATTATAAATAGGCTCAAATTGACAACTAAAAAAGAGAGATGGTTAGGCTGAATACAAAACAAATTCTAGGTATTTACAAGACACATGCCTAAAATATATGGCATGTTAAAAGTAAATTGATGATGGGGGAATTCTGATGAGAGTAGAATATTGGCATGATTTTAAAGTATCTGCCCGACAGACTACTTATAAATAGTAGCAAGGGAAAAAATATTCACTATACAGTGGAGAAATCAAACAGCCTCTTGACCAGGTTGTCAAAATGAATACCACAAAAGGGATACAGATGGAAATTGTGCACTTCCAAATGTAACGCCCTGAGAAGCATATGACATCACTTACTTAGTATTCTGGCCAGGAATTCATAACCTGAATCTAATCACAAGGAAATATCATACAAATTTAAAATGAGAAACGATTTAGAAAATTTAAAAGGACTGTATTCTCCAAAAATGTGTCGTAAAAGACAAAGGCTGAGGAATTGTTCCAGGTTAAAGGAGACTAGAAACATGACAACTACACATAATGGGTGATCCTAGACTGGGTCTTCAGTCCTGGACTGAAAAACAAAAAGAGGGAGAGAGACAGAAGGCATTATGGAGTTAACTAACAAAACTGGAATATGGAAAGTAGAAGAAAGTATAAACCAATGTTAAATTTTTTTTTTTTTTTGAGGGCAGTGTCACTGGCCCTCATATGTGGGATCAAAACCCGGGCTGCTGGCATCCCAAGCCAGCTCTTAACCACCGCACCACTCAAGTGGCCCAACCAATGTTAAATTTTTAAAATTGATAAATGAATTGTGGTTATATAAGAGAATACCTTTATTCTTAGGAAATATGTATTAAAGTATTTAGGGGCAAAGGGCCAGCATATATGTAATTTACTCTCAACGGTGCAGGGGGAAAAAAAGAGTGTGTGTGTGTGTGTGCACACATGCATGTACACACACAGACATATACATATATATATATATACACACACATTTGATAAAGAGCAAATAATAAAAGTAAAATGGGAAAGATGTTAACAAAATGTAAATCTGGATAGAGTACGTGGGTGTTCTTTGTATTAATCTTACAACTGGAAATTATTTCCAAATAAAAAAATTTTAAGTAAAAATATAACTGAATTGTACACTTAAAGTGGTTAAAATAGAAAATTTTGTTATTCATATTTTATCATAGTAAAAGAGATCTAAAAGATATATCAATCCAAACAAAAAGTAAAAAGATAGAAAAAGATATACTAGAAAGATAGTTAGTATATTATTACTACCAGATAAACATAGACTTTAGAGCCGGCCAAGTGGCGCATTAGTTAGGAGTTGGCTTGGGATGCCAGCTCTGAGCAGCAGGGCCCCTGGTTTGGATCTCACATGAGGGCTAGTGACACTGCCTTCTACAGCTAAGATGGTGAACAACAGCTCCACCTGGAGCTGGGGTGCTATGAGTCGCCAGCGACGGCGTAGACTGCAGCCCCTGCTACAGTGGGCTGCCGTAAGCTACCATGAGTGGCCGGCAGCTGGCGTGAGGTGCCAAGAGCGCCGTGAGCAGCTGTCTAGTGGCCGGCGACTGATCTACCTCACCAGGGAAGAGTGCAATGATACCAACATGGGCCAGTGAAGCAACGTCCTCCACAACTAGACTGAAGAACAAAAGGACAGCAACTTGTCTGTTCCCATTCCCAGATTCCCCAACGCTGTTCCCCTCCCCTAATTCCCTAATAAAATCTTTAAAAAAAAACAAAATAGACTTTAAGGGGCCAGCCCAGTGGCTCAGTTAGTTAAGAGCGGGAGCTCTGAGCAACAGGGTCACCGGTAGGATTCCCACATGGGCCAGTGATGCTGAGCTGCTAACAGGTGGCAGGATACCTCAGCTGGTGAGAGCACGTGCTTCTAACAACAAGGTTGCCGGCTCAACTCCTGCATAGGATGGTGACGGCACCTTGAGCTGAGCAGCCGTGAGCTGCCAAAGGCCAGCCAGATGGCAACTGGACTTGGAGCTGAGCTTGCTGTGCCCTCCACAACTAAGATTGAAGGGCAACAACTTGGCTGTTCCCCTTCCCCAATTCCCCAACACTGTTCCTCTCCCTCAATTCCCCAGTAAAAAAAAAACAACAACAGACTTTTAAGAGCTTTGCTCAAGAGAAGGTCACTTCATATTAATTAACCATGAAGATTCTAAACCTGCATAGTCCAGTGTGGTTACCACTAGCCACATGTGCCTATTTAAACTGGTTAAAGTAAATAAAATGAAATATTCAATTCCTCAGTTGAACTAGTCACATTTCAAATGTTCAATAGCCACAAATGGCTTTCATATCAAACAGAGCAGAAAAGAACTTTTCCATAATTGCCAAAAGTTCTATTGGACAGCACCGTTAAATGACTTTTAAAGTTGTATGAAAAACCAGTCAAAAATGTATAAATCAAAATGTATGTAATTAGAAATTTAAAAATTCACTATTATAGGGCCGGCTGAGTGGCGCTGTGGTTGGGCGCTGGCTTGGCCGGCGGCCCCGGTTCGGGTCCCACATGTAAGGGCCGGTGACACTGCCCTCAAAAAAAAAAAAAAAAAAAAAAAAAATTCACTATTATAAAGGTAGTTTTTACACACCTCTCTCAGTAATAGATCAAGCAAACAAAAGTAAGTAAGGTTACACTGCCAACAGGTGGCAGGATGGCTCAGCTTAAAAAAAAAAAAAGTAAGTAAGGTTACAGAAGATTTGAACAATATAATTAACAAGGTCAATTTCGTGAAATATGTGGAATCCTGTACCCAGCGGTTGAAAAATATACATTCTTCTTAATAATGGAAGGAATACTTATAAAATTTGACCATCTACTTGTCCATAAAGGAAGTCTCAATAAATTGCAAAGATTCAGAATCATAAAAACCATATTCTTTCACCACAATGGAATGAAGGCTGAAATCTAAAACAAAAAGATAACTAAACAAATAAAACAAAATTGGCTTGAAAATTTAAAAATCTACAACACCTCTAAAAAAACTAATAAATCAAAGAAGAAATAATGGAAATTAGAAAATTCTTTGCACTAAATAAACAATAATAAAAATACTACATAATAAATCTTATTCCACAGCCCAAATGTCCATCAGCAGCAGAAAGGATAAAAATATTCCTACTATGGGATATGACTCAGCAATAAAAAAGAACAAAGTAATGATACAACTGACAACCTGGATCACCCCACAGACATGAGGTAGAGTGAAGGAAATCAGACACAGCAGAATATATCCTCTATGATTCCATTTACATGACGTTCAAATACAGGCAAAAATCTATGGTGACAAAGGGAAGAAGATACTGACTAGAAAAGGGACATGAAGAAGGAAGGTTTTGGGTGTGCACCTTTATCTGGGGGGTGGTTATGGGAGTGCATATGGATATAAAATTAAGTCATAATTAAGATTTGTGTATTTTACTGAACACTAATTATACCTAAAAAAAAAAAATCTAAAAAACCAACCCAAAAATCTTACGGGGTGCAGCTATAGCAATATTATGAGGGAAATACATAGCTTTAAATACTTTTATTTAGAAAAAAGTCTGAAAAGACTAAGCGTGTAACTTGAAAGAGAAAAAGAAAAATAGAATAAATCCATACAAAGTTAAAGGAAATAATGAGAAGTTAATGAAGACCTAACCCACACTTTTTCACCCTCCCTCAGGAGACTGTTGTCCCTAGCGACTAGGCTTCTTTATATCTACGAATTCCTTTCCACAGCTCCTCTCCTCTCCCTCTCTTGCCACCCCAAATCTCACCCCGATCTCCAATTGCCTGTCCCTATCTCCTTACTCTGGCTGTAGAAATTGGAGAAGCGGTCAAGGGCATCACAGAATTCTGTGGGAAGGCACTTTCTGGGATGGTACAGGTAGCAGAGTGGTGAGACTGGCCAGCAGCGCGGTGACAGGACCAGTATAGAAACTGTTGGACTTGGGTCTTCGATAAACAGTTCTTTCTCAGCCTCTTCTTCCTCCTCTTCTTCCTGAGAGATACAAGGATTTCAAGGGCTCCCTGCTTGAGTCTAGTCTTCTCCTGCTCTCCTAGTCTCCCACTCTTTGCCCTTGCTCTTACCTCTTCTTCTTTCAGGCACTCTCCTTCCTCACTCTGCTGCTCCAAGAGCAGCTTGTCAAGCTGCTGGAGCTGGTAGATGTGGAACTGGCGCTGCAGCTCCTCGGAGGTGCTCAGACTCCGCAGCATCTGCTGGGGGAGGCGGCTGGGGAAGCAGGGGCCTATCTGCTCCAGCACGGCTCCCTCCAGCCAACTTGAGCCCAGGCTCAGCAGACGGTCCGCCATGTAGTGCCTGCAGCACACACAGCCCAGGCAGAGCCTCAGTGTGGGCACTCAGCATAGCCAGGCCCCCCGCTCCAGGTCATATGTCCCTCTGTTGCAGCCGGCCTGAGTCACAGGTCCTGCCTCACCCCTTCCTTCCCACTCCCTTTCCACCAATGCCACGACCATCTCTGGGTCTTAACCTCCCCCACTTCCTCCCTCATTTTATCCTCCCTGACACTCAAATCTTTGCCCTCTCTAGAATATAGGCCTCCCACCCCTACCTCTCCAGGCCTGCACTCACTGGTAGAAGTGCTCAAAAGTAGCGGCCAGCTCTAGGCCAGACAGGACCATGATGGGCTCCAGGTGCCGCTGAAGCTGCCCCCGCATTTCCACTCCAGCGGCCCCACCAATCAGGGGGCCCTGAATCTGTTGGTCAATGTGCCTGGCAAACTGCTCACTCATCTGGGGCAATGGAAAGGGCACCAGTGAACCATGAAGAGGGAGTGGAGGAGGAGAGTAGGGAATGGAAGGATAAAGGGCAGAGGGAGATGAGCCCACAGCCCCCTGACCGGGAGGCTGGTGGTACTCACGTGCGTGGCAGTGAGGAAGGACTGCTGCAATAAGGCGCCCGAGAAGCCACTGCGCAGGGCCAGCGTGAAGGCTGCCCAGGGCCCGAAGAGCTCTGAGCCTGCTCTCTGCAAGCGCTCATAGAGCGTACAGTAACGAGGTACAAAATCTGGGGCCTTCCATGCTGCAGCCAGGAATCTGCTGACCTAAGAAGGAAGGGCAGGAAATAAAAGCAAATCCCAGGATGTGGACAGCCTAGCAGATGCCCCAGAGTTCAGCTTCCTTCTGCTCACCTGCTCCTGTACCACGCTCAGCCAGCACTGTGTGAGGTTCCTCAGGCTGCTGCTTGGAAGAACTGGTGGAGGGCCAGGGATCCGATCCGGACCCTTCCCAATCTTGTTCACTGTGGAGACAGAGGGCAAAGGGAGGGGTTTCATCTTGGCCCCTGGGTGAGTCGTGGGGTCTTGGGTACTGACCCCCGGAAACACCCATAACAACATAGCATGAAAGAGTAAAATCCCAAAGGGGAGGAGCCAGGTATCACCACTGCCCAGGTTCTTAGCTCAACCGGCCACCGCCGGGGACTTACGGGGCCCAGCGGGTGGCTCAGGAGAAAGCGCAGGAGGCGGCTCCACGTGCACCAGCAAGTGGCAAAGATGACGGACCCGAGAGGCAAAGGATGCTGCTCGGCTGAGGGGGTTCCGAGAGCTCTCCCTCTGCTCTAAGTACTGACCCAACAGCCATGCCAGGGAGCTCACACCTTCTGCATCTGAAAGAAGACAGGTGAGGAACAGGTCCATGAGAAAGGGGGAACAGAGAGCCCGGGAGGAGGACAGAGAAAGAACAACTGGACAAAAAGGTTTAGGGGGCAGTAGGGCCCTAGTCCTCCCCTCACCAAGGTTGGCCTCAGCTGGAGTCTGGGGATATGTTAACAGGTTCGGGGTGGTTTGGAGGGGAAGATTCAAATACCCGAGTCTCAGGGAGCAGTCCCTGGGGCAGGAAGGAAAGGAATTCTGAGGTGACAGCCCTCAGGGATAAGGACTGGAACCAAGAGCATGAACTGGAGATAATGACAGAGCTGGTTAGTGAGGCCGGAGGTCAGGATGGTTACCCGGGGAGGTGATGTTCTGCACCAGCGGGCTGACCAGGGCCTCCCAGCAGGTCTTGCCCAGTGCTTGGGCGGCCTCATCATCAGGGAGGAAGCGGTCAGCAAAATTCTGCTCGTGGCGCAAAACCTTGTTCAGTCTGGGAACAAACGGTGTGTGGCCAAAGGTTAAAGGCACAGATTCCCTTGAGGCCTCCACTCAAGGGCAGTCAACTCTCAGTCGCCCCACGCTCGGTCCCTTCCCAGCTCTCCCCTAGCAGCACGTATTTCTCACCTATGTTCACCTTCCCCACATGTCCTGGCTGCTGCTTTACCTTTCAGACTCCCACAGGAGCCTGTCTCCTGCACAGCGCCCTGCTCCCTTAATCACCTCCCCTCCTGCCTTCAGCTCTGCCCATCCCCTGCCCCACCCACCTGGGACAGAGCTGGAGGAGGCGCTTGCGGTCCTCTGCTATGTCCTGGCTCCAGGTTTGCGCCCAAATTGTATAGAAGAGACGTGTACGGCGACACAGCTGCTCTTGGAATAGTGGCCAGAAAGTGGGCTTGGGGCCCAGGACCTCCACACCCCGAACCCGGGTGTCGATGCCTCCCTATAACACGCACAGACTTATCTGTCACCTAAGCCACTCAGTCACCAGGCACTACCGAAGCCAGGCCCCATGCCCCGAGTTTCCTAGAGCTACTAGAGACAGTCCCACATCTCTGGAACTCAACAGGTTCCTGAACCATCACCAACCAGACCAAGGAGGAACCTTGCCCTGAGCCCGGCCCCCAAATGCTGGAGAACCCAGCCAGTAGAGACCCTGTGCTACGTCCGGATCCCCCTCGGCCCCGGCCGCCTCCCTCGCCTTACCTGCTGGCAGCGCTTTATGCGGATCTGAATGACGGGCCAGAAGCGGTTCAGGTTCTCCAGGAGGGTAACCCGGCTGGCAGAGGGCAGCACGTTCACCTGACAGGGCCAAGAGGGCTGTCACTTTCAGAAATGGGGTTGGAAGGACTATTGACAGCAACCAAGTTTGTGCTGGTGTGTGCATGTCACTGCTCCTGAAGATCTACACAGCTCCACACCCCTAATTCCACTCTCACTGCTTACAAGGCAGGGCCTGCCCAGGAGGAAGGGACACGGAAATTCCCCAGGGACTAGGTTCTTCTGATAAGGCCCTGGGGAGTAAAGTGAAGGGGGGTGGACAAGAGGGTCCCCACCATGTTGAGCTCAGTGCTGATGCAGCTGGGGCTGTCACCCCCAAACACCACCACCCTGGCCGGCATGTAACTTGAGTCCTCACTGGCCACCAGCAGAGTCAGCTGCCTGGGAGAGGAGAAAGGAATCAGTCAGGACCCAGACAGGGATCTAAGTTCAAAATGGTTTCCACCCACCACTTCCCCCTTAGACTCGTGTCCCTCTGCTTAAGCGTCAGTCTTCCCCAGACCCTTGGCTCTTATCTTCACCCAAAGTGACTTCATTTAAACCCATACTGTCAACTAAGAATGAATACCCTAAGGACTCCAAATGCACAGCTCCGCCCACTCTCCTGAGCTTTCACACTGTGTATCCAACAGACATTTTCATGTCGGGGCTCCACGGGCACCTCAGGGTCAACATGCCCAAAGGAACAATCAGCTAGCCACAGAAACCTGCTCCTCTTCCTATTTCTCTCTTGGGAAAGCAAACTGCCAACCACCCAGTACTCAAACTACAGCACTGTCACTGTGATGTCCATCACCTAGTCAATGGCAAGTCCTGTGGGCTCCGCCTCTTAGGGTCTCCCAGTCCGTCACTTTCTGGCTATTCCCATTCCCTCGGCCTAACTGCAGACAGTCATCATTTCTCAACCAGACCGCTGCATAAACCTTTCAACTTTTCCTTCTGGCATCCAACCCAAATTCTCATAACTGCCAGAGTGAGTTTTCTAGGTACACTAGTTTTGTCTCTTTCTTTCTTAAAACCCTTTAATGGCTCCCCAAGTTTCAAAATAGAGCTCAAACTTCTTTTCAAGTTTCAGAATAGAGCTCAAACAGCCTAGATCTAGCTAGGCTGGCTTTTCTGGCTTCATCTCCTGCTACTTCCCTACACACACCCTTCATTCCAGCCAAACACATTTACTTAAAACTTCCCTCAAATACATCATTGTGTTTCTTTCTCCCATTTTGCACACAGGCTGTCCTTCTGCCTGGAATATCCATTGCCCTCCCTCTATCTCGCTATTTTCTACTTCAGAACTCAGCTCAGTCAACTCCTTCTGGAAGCCTTCTCTGACCTCCCAGTTAGCCTCATGACCCAGTGCACATGTCGACCACAATGCTTTTTCTTACTCTATGCTCTTGATTTTCCAGCCTGGCTCCCCAGGATCAGCTGCAAGTTCCCTGAAGACAGGGCCCGTATCTTATTGTCCTTGCAGCCCTAGACCCTTACACAGTGCCTGGCACCAAGCATACATTAAATGAATGTCCACAGGGAGCGTGGAAGTGAGCTGTCCATCTCCCTCAACACCAAGCACAGGGAGTGACATCGGTACCTGACAGGGGAGCAGGCCACCAGGCTCAGGGAGTGAAGGGATGTCTATACTTAGCACAGGGAAGGCAGGTCCACTATGTGTCTGTCTAGTCACTGCACATTTATGTTCCTCAGAGCTTTCAGACAGGGTTGTGTGTGGGGGGGTGTTCGCACCTAACAAGAACACCACGGTGCATGTGCAAGGTGATGTAGTGGGAGCCGGTGCTGCCGTTGGACTCCCAGTACGTCTTGGGGTTGCGGTCCGTCAGCTTGCTGGCCCGGTGCGGGTTGGAGGACACCTCCACCTTCTCCCAGCACTTGTCCTCTTTCACTTCTACACTGGAACCTGGGGGCAAGTGGGAAGGGGTGGCTGTCACAGCCTGGTTAGTAGAGATGCAGAAAAGGAAAGGGGCTAGGGAGAGGAAAGGGAAGGGGGAAATAGATGCTGGGGTAGGAGCCAGGGGAAAGAAGGTGGGGGCACGAACCCTGGCAGAGGTGCCTGAGGAACACGTCAAAGAAGGGGATGTTGATGGGCTGGTGGGTTCGTCTGTGGTCTTCGATCTGACCCAGGACCATCTACAGCCGGAATATCAGTGAGAAAAGGAAAGGGGCACAGGGGGACACAGAAAAACATACAGAGACATATGTGGAGAAAGACTCAAGGAGCAACAGAACACTCAACCCATTTCCCCCCACATTTTGGCAGAACAGGGCCATGTGGGGTAAAGGTTGGGAAACATTTACCCCAGATCTGCTATCACTCATTCCAAACTGGGGATACACACTGAACCCCCATCCCTGCTCCTGGCTTAGTCTCCTTTAGCTCTGTCCCATGAGCCTCCTTACCTGAATGCAGCCAGCCAGGATGCTGGAGGTGAGACTACTGTAGAGCTGGGAGTGCTTTTCACACTGTGTCACCAGGTCCCGAAGCTCGCAGGCCAGCAGCTGCTGAGCAGAGTGCTTGTCCA
The DNA here is from genome assembly GCA_033961575.1 of Aselliscus stoliczkanus. Classification (NCBI taxonomy): domain Eukaryota; kingdom Metazoa; phylum Chordata; class Mammalia; order Chiroptera; family Hipposideridae; genus Aselliscus; species Aselliscus stoliczkanus. The sequence continues at coordinate 61,681,313 of CM066733.1, read as the reverse complement.
GGACCTTGGAGAGGGTATCTCTGGCTCCCAGGGAGCAGAGCGCCACTGCACAGTCCTTGTGCATTGAGGCCAAGCGAAGCAGGAAGCAGAGCAGCTCCTGGACAATCTGAGCCCGAGGCCACAGAGATTAGTGTATGGGAAACAAGGACAGGCCACCTCAGGGCTGAGGGGTGGGTTTAAAAAAGAGAATGTGGTGGCTGAGGTGTTGGAGAAACTCAGATGCCCAGGGAAAGGCGAGCACCAAAGACAGGTTGGAAGAGAAGGCGGGGCGCAGGGTTCCCAGTGTGAGTTGGCGGGAGCGGGGCTGAGCTTCTCAGGCTTCTTCCCGCCAGGGCCAAGCTACCTCAAGAGCCAACCTCAGTGCCTGAGCCTCGCTCACAATGCACCAACCCTTAAGGGTGGAGAGCAAGGAATGTCTAGATTGCTGAATGTGGGCTTCTCCTAAACCCAGAATCTAAAATCCAGGTACAGCCCAAAGGTTTATACAGGCATATCTCATTGTATTGTGCTTCGCTTTATGGCGCTTCACAGATGTTGCATTTTTTTTTACAAATTGAAGGCAAGGCCCTCCACCAGCAAAAAGATGACGGCTAGCTTTATTGTGATACCTTATTGCGGAGGTCTGGGGCTGAACCCACAATATCTCTGAGACATGCCTGTACTTTAAAAGTTCCAGTTCTGGAGACTCTTAGATGATATTAGCCTTCCTCTTACCCACCCCTCCCAGTGTCCAGGCCCATCCAGAAAAGCTATGCTGGGCCCGCCAAACGTAGCTGGAGCCCCAAAGGCTGCCTTTCCCTCCCCAACCCTTGCCCGGGCCCTGGTACCTCAGAGTCAATACTGGGGCCATTCAGGCAGTTGAGGCAGGGCTCCAAGATCTCATGCCAGGGGAGGACCATTGCCTCCGAGTGATCCAGCAGCCGGGTCATGACCCTGGTGAGGGGATGGGAACAAGTGAAGCCCCGACAGTCTGCCAGCTCCCCTGGCCTCCAACACATGGGTGCCCACACAGGTCCCTCACCTCAGTGAGGTCAGCAGCAGACTTTTGTTGGGCCCGGGGGCATCCAGGGTCCGCAGCAACAGGAGGAAGGGCTGGGCCTCCTGCTGGAAGCGCTTGAGGAGGGGCTTCACGGCGCCCCCGGGGCCCCCTTCACGGCACAGTACACGCTCCAGATCCAGGAGGAGTTCTGCAGATGGGCCCCTTACCATGGATCGGATCAGCAGCTCCGGGGAGCCATCCTGACCGTGGGCAGCAGCGGTCTCCAGTATGGCTGCCCAGACACACAGGAGGAAGAAAACAAGTATGAAGAGGAGTCAGACAGTTTGGTCAAGCCAAGAAATGGGCAGTTCCTGAAAATCAGGCCTAAAGTTTCCTCCCATTTGGAGGATGTCTGCAGTTTCTACCAAACTGGGAGATTTCCTTTTCTGGTCCCCAATACTTAACTAGCTACATCTGAAAAAAAATCTAGTATGGCAAATACTGTCAAGTTTATACATCTTTAATATCCTATGCCCACAGAATTACATTTTATTACTAAATGGTAGCTGTACGGTTACATAAACCAATGGATGTCAGCTGTTATAGTTACATCCCTGTCCTACCCAGGACGGGGATTGTAGATATACAGGTTAAAAGACACATATTGCTTATTTTAATTTGCCCTCCACTCGTGGTTTTCACTTGTTTGTTAAACACAAAGGGTTTTGGGGCCGGCCGAGTGGATCAGTTAGTTAAGAGCTTGCTCAAGAGTGCGAGCTGAGGGCTGGCCGAGTGGCGCGTTGGTTAAGAGCTCGCTTGGGACGCCAGAGGCCCTGGTTCGGATCCCACATGAGGGTCAGTGACACTGCCCTCTACAGCTAAGATGATGTGAACAACAGCTCCACCTGGAGCTGGGCTGCTGTGAGTCCCCAGGGATGGCATAGCTGCAGCCCCTGCTGCAGTGGGCTGCCATAGGCTACAGGGAGTGGCCAGCAGCCAGCGTGAGCGGCTGGCAGCCGGTGTGAGCTGCCAAGAGCTGCTGTGAGCGGCTGTCCAGAGGCCGGAGACCGATCTGCCTCACACGAGAAGAGCGCAATGAGGATACTAACATGGGCCACTGAAGCAATGTCCTCCACAACTAGACTGAAGAACAAAAGGACAGCAAGTTGTCTGTTCCCCTTCCCCGATTCCCCAGTGCTGTTCCCCTCCCTCAATTCCCCAATAAAATCTTAAAAAAAAAAAAAAAGAGTGCGAGCTGAGCTCTGAGCAACAGCAGTTAGATGCCTAGCCCGAGCTGAGCTCCCGCTGAGCTGCCAATAGGTGGCAGGATGGCTTAAAAAAAACAAAACAAAACCCACAAAGCGTTTCTACCCCACGACATCAATATTACGTGCTTCTACTCACAAACTTTCTGTGCCGTAAGTTATAATTCCTCTAAAGAAAGCCTCTCTAGAAGTCATTTCAACCAACTCTTCCATGTCTAATAAGACTGGACCAAACCCAGACCAGTCAGACTGCAATCCTCCTATCTTTAAAGCCATTTGGACGGCAATTTCCTTCTACCTGTTCTAGAGTCTCCCTCTCCTCTGGGTCAGGAAGTTCTATTGAAGACCTAACTTGGGCACCAAAACCCTCACTCATTTCCTGAAGGTTGTGTCCTTACAGTAAGTTCAAGGAGGTAAACGGTGGCCTTCCTGGCCCCAGGGCGGCACTGTCTGGTTCCTCAGCAGAACCACCCCCTCCACAATGGTACCTGTATGCTCAGGACTGCCGGGCGGCTCTGAGTAGCGATTGAAAAGCATCAAGAAGACGGTGCGCATAACGGGCATGGGTTCCGTCCCCGGTTCTATCCCCGCGTGCCTAAACAAGGTGTCTCTTAGCTCTCCGGTTATAATCTGGTCTCCCAGAGTGTGGTGGTCGCACAAAAGCAGGTTGAGCAGAAGCAGGCCATTTCTCACTGCAGAGGAGCACCTGGGAGGACAGGGGTGACCCAGCAAGAAATGGACAGAGAGTGAATGCAATGGAAACAGGAAGCAAGTGCACAGGGGAAAAGCCCTGCGACCAGGGAGGAAGGGGTTCCAGGGGTCCCCAACCTCAGGTCACTCCTCCCATCCCCAGGAAGGAAGGTCAGGGTGTCTCTGCTCTCTCCTCCAACAACAGTCAGAGAGGGTCACCAATGCACCACCCAGAGGTAACAACATCAGGGGGATTTCTGTGCGACACAGGAGACTTGGGCAGAGGAGCCACGGGGTCTGGGGTTTAGCAGGACTTTGGAGGGTGATGCCCTGACCCCTCCGTGTTCAGCATGAGGATCACAGCTGCAGGGACAGCAAGGAGCAGGCTCTCAGAGCCTGGGCGGGTGGCCGAGTCGATGCTGGCGAAGATCTCTCTGGTCATCTGGGCATCAAACAACGGGTGGGCAGAATCTCGGCTGGTAACAAAAGTGGGGCTTTCCGAGGAGCTGGCAATGGCCAGCATCTTCAATGCCTGCGAGGGGGATGCGGAAGCAGTTAGCGTGGGCAGAGCCACCAGGCCGAGGAAGGGGGAGCCAAACCATCATCCTAGAGCCTCCAACCTGAGGGAATCTGAGCTGTTCGCAAAGAGGTCAAGCAAGCGATGGAAATGGGAGAAGTAGTGATGGGACAGCAAATGCTAACTAACAAAAAAGAACAAAACAAAACAAAGCAAACAAAACAATCTAAGGCTCGATGGTGGTAATATCAATCCACAACTTCTCCCTACCAGCACCAGGGCTGACCAAGTAGGAGAGCTGCCGCCTCCTGTAGCTTCCCCTTGGGATGGGACCCTTTCATAGCATCTAGTTGTCGTCAAAACTTTCCTTGAAGTTGTCTCCCTTCTCCGTTTGCAAGACCTTCTTCCCTGGAGTTCCACAACTTCATGTCCCCCCCGGTTGTCCTCCCTCTCTGGAGTTCCTCTGCCTTGTGCTTAAACACAGATGTTCTTTGTCCCCCTTCTCTTCTCACTCTGTACTGCCTCCCTAGGCAAAGGTGTCCACTCCCTTAGCTTCCCACTTAGTGTTAGTTCCCACTTACACGCCAATTCTTCCCAAACCTATGTTTCCTGGCCTCCAAAGCCAGTATTCTGCCCTCCTCAACAAGGCTCCTTGGTTTGTCTCACAGGCAGAGTAGAGTGGTTGGAATTGTAGGGAAAAAAATGCTTGTAACATGCAAACTTGTTTGCTAGTACTACAGGAAAAAAAAAGTTAAGATGAACACTGTACCATTAGAGAATGTCTCTCCTAGCAAAAGGGCTCACTGTTGAGAAGTAACACTTTAGGAATTAGAAATAATTCTCAGGATAACCTCCCTTACGAGGCCTGGGCCCTCCAAGCAAATGCTGCCTCCTAATGAGGCTTTCTCCTTTGGGCTACCCCACTGTCTCCCAATTAGCTGAATTCTGTAGATCTTAGTCATACATGTCAACAAAATGATGCAATTTTGTTACAGGGCAAGAGTTTGAGTTGAGAGGCAAATGCTGCCTTTTGGTCATGCGGTTTGAAAGGAACAGGGAATTCTTGAAGCAGACGTGGCAGGGACTATGAATGTCTGGCTGCTCCCAGGAGGACCATCACCTAATATAGAGCCTCCCTGATAAGAGGACACATGCTCCTGTCCATGATGCTGTCCTCATACTGTTGGAATCCATTCCCAGAACTGAGGCCTACCTGACCCCTCAAGGGCCCTCAGGCTATCCAGGGCACACCCTGCCCACCTCTCCTGCCGGCCAGCACTTCCGTCTGGAGTAGTCAGGACACCCATTCTGTGGGTTCCCCGGGACGACGGCCTCGCTTCCCCACTCTCTGGACCCAGGGTGACAGGGCAATGCTGGCTTTGTTTTACCCACATTGGGGGAGGGGATAGTTTCTGAGTAAGGGTACCACTAAGATCTAACGGTAAAAAAATGACTGTCACTGGGCCGGCCGAGTGGCGCGTTCAGATCCCACAAGGGCCAGTGACACTGCCCTCAAAAACAAACAAACGGGTGGCCGAGTGGCGCGGTGGTTAAGCGCTGGCTTGGGAAGCCAGCGGCCCCGGTTCGGGTCCCACATATGAGGGCCAGTGACACTGTCCTCAAAAACAAAACAAAACAAACAAACAAATAGATGCGTCACATCTATTAATAGAAAATTAGTCTTTAACCAGATACCTAATTTCCCACTGCACAGGAAGTTCAACATAGCTAAAAACTCAACCTCTGACCTCCCCATACGTCTTCCTCCTCCCAAATTCTCCCACTTAGTCAGTGGCTACCTTATCCACCCTGCTGCTCAATATTAAATCTGGAGACAGTCTTAAAAACATCCTTCTCCCTTTCTCCGAACATGCACTCAATGTCCAAGACTGTCCAGGTGGAACTCTTGAATCCATGTACGTCTTTCTGTCCCAAGGTCCCCTCCCTGTCTAAACCAGCACCATACCTCCTCAAGACCAGCAGCCCCCAACCTGCCCATCCCACCCATCACTCACTGCCAGGCCCGGTCCACTCACCGCCAGCCCTGCCTGCTGCACCAAGACGGAAGTCTTATATTCTTGCATGCAAACGAGCACAGCGTAGATGCCACCCTCCCTGGCAAAGTGTGGGCGCCACTCGTGCTTGGTCATGAGCAGGTAGAGGAGGCGCAGGGCCAGCACCACCAGCATCTTCTCTCCCACCTGGTTGGTGAGCAGCTCCACCAGCGTCTTCACAAGCTTCTCTCTGAGGGAGAAGGCACATTGGGGTTCTCTACCCCAAGAGCCATGCCCGACTCCCTGCCTATCCACCAAGCTCTATCCACCAAGATCCAGCCCATCACCACCAGCCCTTTCCAACCTGCTCTCCTTGCCTCAGCCTCACTCCTGATCCTCTCTCCTCTAACTGCCTTCATGAAGGAGGCAGTAGAGCAGAATGGTTATGGACGCTGGCTCGCTTTTTCAAGTATGTCTATAAATCCAATGTAATTCTAATCAAAATGCCTAACAGGCTTTTTAAAAAAAACAAAACATGACAGATAGATTCAGGCACAGGAAGAGACCATGCAAAAATGGTCAAGAAATGTTTGGAAAAAAATAATGGTAGACTTGTATAATGGTTATCAAAAAAATAAATATGAACTTATAATAATGAAAACTCTGGAAATCATACAGGGTAGCCAAACAGATCAACAGATGTGAAGAGAGGTCAGGGCGGCATCTCAGCAAAGGAAGAACCATGCCAAACATGATATGGAGACACCTGGCTATCTAGCTGAAAAAAAATTAAAGCTGAACTCTGCTTCACTGTATTTGTAAAAATAAATTGCAAACAGGTTTGGAAATAAATGTAAAAACCAAAATCATAGACATTTTTAGCAAATTTTTTCATTATCCTGGATTAGGATAGATCCTTTTCAGTAGAACACAAACTCTAGAAGCCATAAAAAAGTTAAAACAATATAGCAATACTGAAATCTAAAACTTCAGTACAATGAAAGGCATTGCCCACAAAGTTCTGACACAAGCAACCTAAGTTAGAGAAACGGTCCAGCAGAAATGCTGACTGGAAGGCAAGGGGGAGGAAGAGGTCCCTCCAGAGTCCCTGCATCACAAGGAGCATCACAAGAGGAAAAAGCCGGGGCTGACATCTTTCTCTACAGTGACAGAGCTGTACATTGAGGGGGTGGCCTATGAACTATAATATGTAGGAAAGGAACACAAAAGGAGAAATTTTGAGAAAGAAGGCAAATAAAGGTACTGGTAAAGTTCTGTTTTTTTATCTGTTTTTTTTTCATGAGCTTTAAGATGACTACAATGTAAATCAAGTATGCTTTAAATATACATTCCCTTCTGTGATCATGATTTCTTATAAACAGGGTAATAATACACATAGGAAATACATGTGAATAGTTATGGAAACATAAGGTTGTTTACCAAAACGTTAACAGTATCTATCTCTGCATAGAGGGTATTCAGGTGACTTTTGCCCTCATAATTTTCAATTTTTTTACAGTGAGCATGTATTATTTTATATTCAGAAAATAGTTAATATGATTTTGAAAGGCAAGCAAAACGTTTGAAACATAAATAATAGATTAATATCCAGAATGCCTATAAATCAATAAGAAAAAGACAAAGACCCAATAAGAAAGTGGGTAAAAGGTAAGAGCAGGATATTTATAGAAGAAACACAACAAATGTATGCAAATATGCCTAACTTCACTAGAACTAAGAAATTAAAAAAAAAAAATTAAACAAGGAAATACCAATCATTTTAAATTTTGCCAATCTGATACATTTTTTTAAATGGTCATATCCAGCATTGACAGCAGTGAGGGAAAACAGATCCATTAGAACACTGGGTTTGAACTTGGACATAATCATATGGCAGAGTTCTATGCAGCACTACAAATAATGAGGCAGCTCTATGTGGATTGATATGGAGAGCCCTCTTAGTCTGAGTGTGGGAGAAGTTGTAGAAACACGTAGAGTGTGAGTACTTATATTAAAACACAAACTCAGAAAATGTTCTATATTCACACATACTGACAAATGTAAATCTAGAGGTCCGAAGCATACATGCCAGACTGACAGTGGTGAAAAGGGACTTCAGCTTTTCATTGTATGTTCTTTTATACTCTTCAGATCTTTAAAAATGAAAATGTATTTGTGGGCCGGCCGAGTGGCGCAGTGGTTAAGAGCAAGCTTGGGACGCCAGCGGCCCTGGTTCGGATCCCACATATGAGGGCCAGTGACACTGCCCTCAAAAAAAAAGAAAAGAAAAGAAAATGTATTTGTGAATTATTTATTATTTATATAATTAAGAAGTATTTAAAAAAAACTTTTAAACTAGAAAGTAGGGAGAGAGAAAAAAAGGGAAAAGAAAAAAACAACAACCTCAAGTTCTAGAGACAAAAGGACCTGGGTTTGAATCCTGACTCTGCTTTCTATCAAACTCTCAGCAAGTTTGTTAAATTCTCTAAGCCTTTGTTTTCTCACCCATACAATGGGATAAGAACAGGGGCGAATTCTTCCTCAGGTGATAGGAGGATTTAATGAGAGGATGCATGTAAAACTGAAGTGCAGAGCCTGGCAGGGTAAGTGTTCCGAGAATATTAGCCATGATAACATTCCGCCCTCCTGCTCTGCTGCTCCTCAGGCTGACTCTCCTTTCACTCCTAGCCTTTCTAAGTCTTGACCTTATAGATCCTTCTCTCTTCAATACCCTCTTCCCCCTCTGACAGCTGAAACCATAACTTCTTCCCTCCCCCACCGTTCCAACCTCAGGGATCTGTCAGGACGGACCAGAGGGTGGTCCCGTTCAGTGACCTCCTCCACAGCCTGAGCGAGGGCATACAGCCCTGAAAGCTGCAGGTTTGTGTCCAAGCTGGATATCTGCACAGTGGCCACGACCACTGCCACACGCTGATCCAGGGAGCTGCGTGGACCTGGACCCCGCAAGGCTCTAGCCATTTCTGAAATGGATGAGGGAAAGGCAGTGGCTTAAGAAATATGTGGCACCTCCAAGTTGGAAGTCCTTAAAGGTCAAGCCCAGATATCCTACTGACATTTTAATACATTATTCATTACTGTAACTTGCATTCAGAACTTTTCCATTTCTGTGTAAAGGATTTAATAGTCAAACAACTAAGATAAAGATACTCTGGAAAATGCACCCTCCTTTTCCAGGGATACTGGAGAAAGGGAGCCATGATTGATTGCATATAATCAAGCCAGAAGGAAGGAAGATGGACGCATGCTTCCAAAGCATTTTCCTGTGTCAATGTGACCTTACTCCACAGCTTTCCCTCTACCCTGATTACCCACTTCTCCGGGGACCACCCAGGACTTATTCCAACTTCTTTGCCCTCCCCTCCCGGCACCAGACTCACCACTGGCTGCCTCCTTCATCTTGGGGGGCAGAGCCATCTCCTCGGTCACCAAAAGCTGGTTAAACAACTGTGAGTCACTCTGTGCCATGGGGGGCTCAGCTTTTCCCTTGGCAGGTTCTGCCTCTGCCTTAGGGGGCTCAGCCTTTGCTTTAGGGGACTCAGTCTCTTCCTCTGAGTAGTTGGCCTCTGACTTGGACTCCTCTTCTGGATCTGGGGTACAGGAGTGACTTCGTGAAGATGACGAGCTGCTTAGTTCACCAGTTCGCAGTCCATACTTAGTGTAGATTTGGGAGTTGAGCAGGTCACTGAGGGTGCTGCCCTCTAACCGATTACTGAGAACATGCAGCAACCACTCAGCCACTTCTTTGGGTACAGAGATGTCACCTAGGGCCTTTTTATCCAGGGTCTGTGAACAGAAGGGAGAGCATGCATTTTAGGGACAAGCAGACACAAAGGTCCTGGGGACAGTAATAGGAACAGTGACCGCTCCCCGCCATGCCTTGCACACCTTCTGCATACCATACCCTCACAGCATTTGTCTTCTCCCCCAGCAGGACCCCTCATACTCTCTAACCGCTAGCTCCAGCCTCCTCCTATGTGGTCCCGTATCTAGAGGTCATTTAGACAATCCTACCTCTATGCCCACTACAAACTCCCCATGTAGCTCAGGCCTATAATACCTCATTCAAGTTCTCCCGAAGATTCTGAAAAATTGGCTGCTGCTCACACATGTCCAACTTCTTGATGAAGAAGAGCAGCTCCCACCACTCAGCCTGAGTCAGGTATCCCAATTCTTCATCCTTCTGAGGCTCGGGCTGAAGGTACGGCAAAGAGTAGAGCCCATCCACCGGCTTCCAGTCCCAGGAGGGAAGTGCTGAGAATACAGGCATTGGGGTCTCAGCACCCAGCAGGAATACAGCGGATTTCTGAGTCTCTGGGGCAACTCCTCTCCTGGTCAGGAGCAGCTTCATCCCAGCCACTGCTCCTCTGTGTACAGACATGCTGTCAATTTCCCTGTAAGGCTCACCTGCACCCAGCATAGTGGCTCCTGCCCCCTTCTCCACAGTTGCTGAAGCCATATCCTCAGCAGTTTCCTCAGGACCCAGGATCTCTAACATGTGCCAGTGCACCCAGTAGGTGCGGCCTGTGGACTGCCAGAAGACCTGGTATGGAGGGAGAAAGACAGAGGGAAGAATAGAGAGGGCTCACCCTCTGAGTGCTGGGTTGTGCAGGCTTGAGAGGACATGCTGGGCCCAGACCTGGGGCACACAGCCCTCAGATGCACACCCGCCCAGGCTTGGGAAAACCTTTATATAGCAAAAGAGTCCTTTTCCTTGGGGCAGCCGGTTAGTTCACTTGATTAAAGCGCAGTGCTCATAACACCAAGGTTGCCAGTTCAATCCCCACATGGGCCACTGAGCTGCGCCCTCCACAACTAGATTGAAACAACTACTTGATTTGGAGTTGATGGGTCCTGGAAAAACACACTGTTCCCCAATAAAAATTTTTTTAAAAAGGATCCCTTTCCTGCCTTTCTTCTGTTCCTAACCCTGATGGCCTCTGCTCCTACACTCCCTCTCAGCCAACTCCACAGGTGGGTTGCAGGGGTGGTGTCTCAATATATCAGTTCTGTTTCCTGGGTGGGAGTCTTTCCTTGACTTCACAGCCCACCCCTTCCCACCAGATTTTCTCAGCCCTCCAAATGCCCTCCCACCCCCCACCACCCCATCAGCTGCTGACCCCCACCTTTAACCATTCCAGTTTCCTTGGGGCTTTTCTCCTTGGGTAGCCAGTCAGAGCCTCTGAATGGAAGCTCCAGCTATGTGTCGCCCGAAAAGACCCCCAACAGTGTGCCACCACCACGCGCTCGCTCACCTGCACAGGGGGCACGCCATTGTTGTTCTGCCGGAACTCGCCTTCGTCTCCAGCACAGATCTCCTCGTAGTCATCGAGCATGCGCACTCGCATGCCGGGCACCAGGGTCTGCTGCACGTACTCACCGTAGCCACTCCGGCTCGAGAACTCAGAACGCTGGCGGAAGGCCCGCCCTTGCTTTCTGGGAGTGGCAACAATGGTGGGGAGTAGAAGGCTGGGTCCTGAAATACAGGGCTGAAAGATGGACCTGGACGGCCGGGGAGGCAGCGTGCCCCGTTGGCTGAGGTTCCGGGCCCAGCCCATGCTCCGTACCAGCTCCGAGATGAGGTTGCCCATAGCCATACTGAACTCCAGCTCCCGCTGCCCCCGGCTTTTGTCCCGGCCAAACTCCTCCCCAGGGCACAGGGAGCCTCGGTCTCCAGCCCCTGGCTCTGGACTGTTATTCAGCTGATCCAGCAGGGAAGTCACACATAGGTAGCGTTTCACCAGGGAGAAGAGCAGCTTTCCTGGGATCTGTAGGATACAGTCCATGGTGTAGGTTCATCTTCTCGCAGCTTTACTCCCTCTCCATTCCCCTCAATATCATCCTTTGCAGCAAAATATAAAGGCCTCACCCCCTTACCTGTAGTTCTCAAAGTATAGTTTATAGGGGCCCACGGAGTGGCTCAGTTGGTTTGGTCATGAGCGGGAGCTCTGAGCAACAGGGTCGCGGGTTCCATTCCCACATGAACCAATGAGCTGTGCCGGAGGTGAGCTGTGGCTGAGCTGCCAATAGGTGGCAGGATGGCTCAGCAGGTGAGAGCATGTGCTTCTAACAACAAGGTTTCCTATTCCAGATGCCCACCCACAACTAAGACTGAACACAGCACCTTGAGCAGAGTTGCGCTGAGCTGCCAATGGGCAGCCAGATGGCGACTGGACTTGGAGCTGAGCTAGCTGTGCCCTCCACAACTAAGACTGAAGGACAACAACTTGGCTGTTTCCTTCCCTCAAGTCCCCAACACTGTTCCCCTTCCCCAATTCCCCAATAAAAAATCTAGGGCCAGCCGAGTGGCGTGGTGGTTAAGCGCTGGTCTTGGGAAGCCAGCGGCCCCAGTTTGGGTCCCACATATGAGGGCCAGTGACACTGCCCTCAAAAAAAAAAAAAAAATCTAAAAAAAAAAATATAGTTTATATAAGAAACACACAAGGAGTGCCTTAGAACACAGATTCCTGGGTTCTAATCTCAGAAATTCTGAGTGGGGAAGGGAGCATGAACCATTATTTTAACAAGCTCCCCAGGTGGCTCTCTTGCTGATACACAGTCGTGAGCCACATTTTCAGAAATGATGCTCTAGGCCTATTCACAGCATTTCCCCGACAGCTGGCAGGGTACCTGCGGCAGATGAATGCCCTCAAAGGCCATGCAATGTTCCTCAGAGGACGTGGTCTCTGAAAACAGCTCCAGCAAAGTGTAGCGGCTGTCAAAATCCATGTGCTGCTCAATGCCATCTTGCTGGCTCAGTGACAGAAGGACGTGAGCCCGACTCCCTGTAATCCACAACCAATCGGTATCTTCTCCTCCATCCCAATACTTTCCCCCTGCCTTGCCTATACTCTCCCCTACCCCAGAGGCTTCCACATTTCTCTGTGACTGAGACTCACAGTAAGATATACATTTTACATGGTAACCTGATACAAAGGTATACATACATATGTAACTGAAACATATATTTCATGCTACAAAACTTACCTTACTAAGTACTATGTATTGATAGTTTACATTTTTTTAAAATGTTGGTTATAACCCACCAAACTGGTTTCACAACCAACTAATGAATCTCAACCCACAGTTTAAAAATATAAAGCTACACTATTCTCTTCTCAGCCACTGCACTGAGAATGGACAGATAAACCAGGTGCTATCATTGAATCCTGTTGACGGACCTGTAATAGCTTATTAATCTGTATTTTTCCTTTGCATTAAATTGATATTCACCAAACACTAGGTGTTCTTACAGAGTCGGGAAAGCTCTTTGTTTTTACTCCCTGTGGCCCCTGGCTGTCTCTTACCAGCATCGTGGGCTGCCAGAGCCTGCAGCATCTTGCCTGCACTCCGACGGATCTGAGGCTCAGGGTTGCACAACATGTGCATGAGCAGGTCCAGGGCTCCCGTCTCCCTGAAGACCCCAGTGAGGGGCCCGATGCTGGCGTAGGCGCTGAGCACATGGATGGTGTGGAGCACAGTGGCTGTGGGGCTCGAGGTCCCACCCTCGGCCAGCTGCCTGGCAGCCCTGCACACCAGCACCCGTACATCAGCCTCCATCTCTCCCATTGCCACATCATCCAGGCCTCCTGGATCTCGGGGGAAGCTTCCTGAACTCCCAGTTGGTTCGTGCTGAGGCCCCTTAGACAGTGCCCGCTCACCTAACAGCATGGGGCAGTTGGCGTAGACCTCGGGGGCTGACAGCCACATGAGAATGTGCTCTGCCTTGCCCTCTTCTACACCCATTCTGCCCACTTCCCCACACTTCAGGACACTCCATCGGATCAGGTATTCGGGATGCCCATCATGCCCAGGACGCTGTCGAATAAGTTCTTCAGGATATGCCTGCAGCCGGGGCCCCAAGGGCACCATGAGGTCCCCAGTGCACCGTTCTCCCACCATCCTGACCTCCTGGGGCACACAAGAAGAAAGATAAAGGCAGTATAAGAAAGCGAAAAGACTATACACATGGAGGGGGTAGACTCTTGAGACACAGATAGGGTGGGTGGTGACTGGTAGGTTGCATGATGGCATTTAGAGGCCAATTAGAAGGGTCAAGGATAGGATGAAATAAATAACTTGAACCAACTTTGGGATTTATAAAAGAAGGAGAATGGAGTGAAAACAGCATGAGGATGAAATGAAGAGGTTTAAGAAATGGAAGAGGTAATGAGAGAGATGAGAATATGCAAGGTAACAAAAAGTTGACAGTTAAGCAGGACCATCCAGGCAGAACAGCAGGGTGTCTGAGGGATACAGATCAGGACTCAGAAGAATGAGAGGAGAGCAGGAAGGACAGCAGCATGTGAGATAGTGGGTCCAGAACAAGTGAGAAAAGACAGGATGGGGGAGGGCACAAATGACAGGGTAAAGCTGGAGTGTGGCTATAAAGGGGTGGGCTATGGCAGATAGAGAGATGAACGAGGCTGAGCTATGGGCCCCCACATCCAGACGACTGGATGGGAAAAGTGGATGAGAGTACTGTGAAAGAGGAAGTGGGGGGGAATGATACAGATAAAATCATGGGAGAAAAAGACCAGGTCCCACCTATACTTACGCTATGTGTACGGTGAGGGTGAAATAGATGGAGATAGTAATCATAGCGCTGAAGGGTAGGGAATGAGGTCAGGAGATTATGATGGAGGTATGTGAGAGGCAATATAGTGCAGGTTTCAGAGTCAGATCAACGGACTCGGAATTCTGGCTCTTTTACTATGTGTGTAGTTTTGGACAAGTTGCTCAACCTGTGAGCCTCAGTTTCCTCCTCTGCAAGATGGTAATAATAATCATACCCAACTCATGCAGTCGTAAAAACTTAAGATCACATATATAAAGCACTTAGAGCAGCCTCTAACATATAGTGCGTGCTCGGTAAACACAATCTACTATTATTATTCTCAGATGGAGAAGGCAGAGGAAGTCCTCAGATAAATGGAATATTAAACCAGAAGATTATAAAGGGGAGAGGGGTGAAGGCTATGCTAGTGATGAGGAAAAGATGTGTGATGGAAACCAGTGTCGGGGCTGCATGGCATGGTGAGAATAGGAATGGAAGGTAAACCCAGCCGGAGCAATGGTGATCAGGGCGGGGTCATGCTGGGGTACAGGGATGGAAGATGCGAGTCGAAGGAAAGCGTGACGAGGAGGGGAACCACAGTATGTGGACCTCCATGGGGGTCCAGCGAGCGCGGGAGCAGGGGATGGGGCGCAAGACTGAGCGGCAACCGGTGATGTGGCGATGAACAACTGATGAGCACGGTGGAGAAGCAGAGCAATCGGGACGGGCCCAAATTGAGTGGGAGGGGGGTCACTATCATGAGGCGTGCAGGTGAGGTCTGGACGCGCGGATGCGACTGCAGGTAGGCGCCGGTTGCAAGGTCAGGCCAACAGACGAGGTGCGCGCGGCCAGAGCCTCAATGGGAACCGGGGGGGGGGGGCACGGTCCCAGAAGGCTGACAGGACCGAGTGACTCTCAGGGAGCGAGGCCTGGCTCCCGTCGTCAGCCCCGCAGAGAATGGGTAAGGGAGCGGGGAAGAGGACGGGACAGGGATCGGGAAAGCGCAGGACTCTCCTCTCACCTCCCACCGCCCGGCTAGGCCCTCGCTGGGACCCAACAGCCGGTGCTGCCGCCTTGGCCCCGCCCCCCAGCAGCTTCCTTCCGGGTCACACAGCGAGTGCACGCCCTGCGGGGCATCTACGGGTCCCACCGCGGCCCAGCGCCCAGCGCTGCGGAGCCGCGCGCCAGTGGAGCATGCGTAGTGCCCACAGGCGGCGGCGTTGGGGGCGCGCTGCCGGCGGAGCCCGAGGTGGCCGTCACCGTGCTCCTGTGTTTGCAGCAGTAGGCAGCCTTTTTAATCCATAATCAAGTTTAAAGCCCCCTCCTCTTTTGTGAGTCTGCTTTCCTCGTCCCCCTGAAACCTAGTAGCCCACACTCCCAACCCAAGAGCCGAGTTTCCGCTAGGTCACCGCTAGGTCACGTGGCCATGAGTTTCCCAAGACCCTCAGCAATTCTTTTGAATGGGTTGTCACTTTCTATTAATTAAAATTGCTCATCTCTGTGTTTCCCTACGCACCTAGCAAAGCCAGGCACAAAGATAAAGACCCCAGCCCTGAGAAATGTTCCTGAAATCGTACAGAGCTCAAGAGCCCAAAGCACCCCTTAACATTGCTGTTGTTCTCAAGCAGCCAGGCTTGCCTCTTGGAGCAGCAACTTTTGGGGTTTGATTCGTGTTCATATCTCCCTCCATCCCTATATGGAAAAACAGAGGCAAAGACCCCACAGTCTGTGCACAAAAATGATACATTTATTGAAAGAGTATTTTTTTTTTTTAATACAAAAGAAAGCTCTGTACATAGGACTGTGACCATGTCCACTATTCCTGGGTCAGCATCCCAGGAGAAGTAGAAACCACTGACACACACACCCCACATTCACACACACACACACACACACACACACACATTCACGCAGACGTGTGCACACACACATACATATCCCAGAGCCACCAAGGAAGGGAAACACCAATGGTTGCTGCACGTATAAATGCCACCTCATCCCTGATGCACGCATGTTCTCCCAAGGCCAAGCTCACACAACACACATAAGCACTTTGCCTGATTCACTCACTGGGTCTGTCTTTTGTGGGAAGGAGAGGAGGAATTCATCAAGGTCTCCTCCCCTGAGTAGGGGTGTGGGGAGTGAGTGAGTGAGGGTGGAGTGAAACAAGCAGAGAAAAGGGCTGGGCAGTTACAGACCTGAGTCCCAAGCCCCCCCACTCTCTGGCCCCTGATTTGCCATGCCCCAGCCTTGTAAGCCACCCATCAACCCCAGCTGTCTCCAGGAGAAAGCCCAGAAAGGTGACTTCCATCTTGGCTCCCCAAATTGGGGCAAGACAGCAACAAGGGTTAGAGGTTAGAGTTAGAGGGGGTTCTCAAACATGTCGGCAAATCATCCCCTTGATAACTAGGCTGTGCGTAAAATCTTCCCCCACCCCTCACCTAATCACAGAAGCAGGCTTGTTCCTACTAAAGGCAGTCAGTCATAAGGTTAATAAAACTCCACCCCAACTGCTGCCATGTTCTGAAAAAGCTTCCTTTCTGGATACTGGTGGTGAAGGTGGGCTTACATGGGGTAAAAGACCCTCCCCTATGTTGGCCCACCCTGAAGGTCTACCCCAAAGGGGGCAGAGGGGGGTAGGGCACAGCCCCTGTACAAATTACATAAATACTGAGGTTACACTTAGAAAAATAAAGTCATTTTCTTCAAGGCTTTTTGTCTTAATTTTAAAAAGTTACAGTAGCTGCTCACTCCCTGGGAGAGCTGCCCATGTCTGGCTCCCCTATCGCTGCACTCAGTCCAAGAGCTGCTCCCATTTCTTCTGACCCCCATTCCTGCCTCTCACCCCCTCCCAGACCCCCACCCTGCTCACTGCAACTTGGGCCCCAGACAGCTGCAGGCCTGGAGGAGCACAAGGCTGCAATGCCCATGCGTGTGGCACAAATGAAGTCAGTCTCCTCTACCTGACACCCTCCCACGCCCACCCCCACATTTGGTCTCCCTCTTCCCTCTCCCTAGCAACAGCCCTAAAGGGCAAAAAGAGGCCCAGAGCTGTGGGTTGCCCTCCCCACCCCGTTGGGGCATGGCCTGAGGGTCCCTCCCCCGGTTTTCTCCTGGAAACCCAGGACCGGGCAATCCCAGAATCTCCCCCACACACTGGCAGGCCCAGAGCTCATGGGGGTGGCTCTGTCCCCCAGAGGCCCAGCCAGTTCCGGGGAGCCCCAGGGCTCCCCAGGGAAGGGGAGCTTGGGCAGGGAGGGGGACGAGAAAAACGCCATAAAAAAAAGTTAAATATTTTAAAAATATATATTTATAGATTTGTTTTCACTTCGTCTCCTCAAATAAAAAGTTCAAAATCAATTTTAAGTAAAGCAGCTGGGAGGAGAGGGGGAAGACAGGGAGAGGGAACACTGGTGGTTCCCTCCAACCCAGGAGCCCCTGGAGTTCCGAAGGGAGCGGCAAGGCAGGGCAGGTAGCCCCAGGAACCTGCTCCGTGCACAGGCCCAGCTACTCAGGAGCTGTAGGGGCAGCGGGCGCAGCGTTGAGGAAAGAAGCCCCATCTCCCCAGCTGGCTCCCTGAGGGGCAGGGGGTGGGCTCTTTTGACCCAGCCTGTGGCAGACACAGTGCTGACATGGGTCAGCAAGGAGGCTGAGCAGAGGACCCCAACTGTTTCCTCAGGGGGGACACGGTGCCTAGCCCCACAGAAACCTGTTGTGGGAAGGTGGAGCACGGTCCCATTGGGTAAGCTAATACTCATGGCAAACATGGAGCCAAGCTGGCAAGGGGAGTCTGAGGAGGGAGGACAGTCCTACCATCAAACAGAAATGGGAGGTGGAGCTGGAAGGAGGGGAGGGTGAGGGAGGACGGGGTGGAGGGCAGGCTGGCCCATTTCTTTGGCTGGAGTGAGAGGGCTCAGTCCTGTGGCTGCCCACTGCTCCTCCCCTCCTCCCTCCTGCGGCCCGTCAACGTGTGTGTAAAGAAAACGTGAAAAGGCAACAATAAATAAGTGGTGCCATCCCTTGGGCCATCTGTCCAGGGCGGCAGGGCGGATCAGTCACTCTTGGTGCTGTGGGCGGCGTCCAGGTTCACCACCTGTAATTCGGTGAGGTTGCTGCTGCTTCCGGCCTGCTGCCCTATCACAGCCATCTGGAGGAAAGGGCATGTGTAAGGAAGCAGGGTCATGAACCGATCAGCCAGCTCAGGCTCCTCCTGCATGCCTGCCTGCCTGTCCCACCACAGGTCTGACCAGGAAAACAGATAGGCCTTCCGACTAGGGATTTTGGCTTTGAAAGCTGGTAATGGAATCCCCAAGGTCAAGATAAAGAAGTAGCTGGCTGGAGCGGATGGGTGCAAGCAGCCCTGACCTACCTGGTGAAGCTGAACTGCAGAAACAGGGATCTGCACTGTCCCAGATGGCGCTGTCAGGAACACCTGGGGGACGCCACCTGCTTTGGAAAACCACAGGAGATACTCAAATTGCTTGCTCAAGAGAAACTTCCAGTATTGGAGTAGTGCTGATAAATGCACAAATGACTGGGTGAGTCTCAGATATAAGTGCCCTAGGGTTAGTGTCCAACTGTGTCCAAGTGTGCATGTAGGCATGAGTGTTCAAGTGTGCATGAGTGTCCAAGTAGACAAGCACAGGTGCCGAGGCATATGTGCAATCATCCATGTGTATACTCACATGTGTAGGTATATGTGGGCATCCTAGTTTGTGTGTGTATATATCTGACTGGGGTGGGGGCACTGAGTGTGTGTATGTGTGTAAGGGAGGCAAAGTTCCTCCTTTTCTCAGCCCTGCCCCCCAACTCACCTTGCTCCTGGACCTGGCTGTGGGACACCTGCATGGTGGATGGCGCCTGGGAGAAGGCATTGAGCACAGTGAGGCTGCCATCAGCCAGGCCCGAGGTGGGTGCATACATCACCGCATGCGGGCTAGGGTACATCATGTGGCCGCCCACAGTTGTGGGCACAGATGACGTCATGATGGTGGCAGGCAACGTCACTGGCAAACACAGACACATGTCAGGGAGGTCGCACTGGTCCCTACTAATATCCCCCATCCCACCCCCAGGAGCCCCAAGCCTCCAGAGCCCTCTTAACGTTTCCCAGGTCAGAAGCTACACAAGACTCATTCCTGTGCTCCCGGTCATCGACTAAGAAAAGCCTTATTTTTTCTTGAACAGAACAGCACCAGCCTCTAATTGTATTCTCTCACATCACACTATTCGGTTGTCTATCTGCTCAATTCTGTTCTAAGACCCTAAGGCCCTGGGAAAAACGAAGCTTATAGTGACTGACCCACCTAAGGAAACGCAGATACTCCTCCACCATCATCCCATTGTTTATTTGTTTTCATTCTCACTCCCTCTTCCCAAATGTGCTGCTAACAAATCCATCTTTTAAAAAAGCACTTCTCACATGTTAATGTACATTCAGTCACCTGGGGTTCCTGTTAAAAATGCACATTCTGATTCAATGGGTTTGGGGTGAGGCTTAAGGGTCCGCATTTCTGTCCAGCTCCAGGGTGATGCTGGTGCTCCACAGGCCACACTTTGTATGACAAGGTTGTAAATGACAAGAACTTAAAAGTAATTTTATTTTGAAAGTGTCTCATCATTTCTAAAATGACTAGAGACACTGAGGGACATTATGGCTACTCAAAACTTAGGACACCCTCCCACAAGGAGATAAGTGCTCTATAAAATCCTTCCTCATAATTACACAAATGTATGTGCAAATGTATGTCTTTGGGCAAGTAACTTCTCCTTTGGGGCCTCAGGCTTCTCATCTGAATGAGGAGGGTAGCTTCTAATCGTCCCTAATGTCTTCCTAGAATCCACAGCCCTACTGCAGGGCAGGATTCAAAACCCAGCCAATCCTCAGCTGACTTTTCATAAGGATTAGGATAAGGGTTAAGCCAAAAGCCTCAGTCTCCACATTAAGAAATTCTCTGACCTTAGTTATAGGAGAGACACTGCTGGGCACCTGCAGCTAGGCCTCATGAAGGAGGCAGGGAAGTGACAGAGCTTCAAGCTATACCTGTCCCGCTGGAGGAGGTCTGCGTGAGGTCTGTGCTGCTGTCGCGAGAGGGAGACGCTTGCTGCGGGGCCTGGTGTACCTGAATGGCCTGCACTGGGACCTGCTGGGCCACTGCCCCACCTATAAGACACAGAGACTTACTCATGTTCTGTCCTACCCAGACACCACCTGCACCCTCAAACACCCCCATGCCCAGGGTCTGGCACACTGCTCCCCAACTCCCACTGCTATCTTCCCTGAGAGCCAGAAGGAGCTCTTTGGTCCTGAATATTCTCTCCAGGGGCTCCTACACTCTGCTCTTGCCCTCTCATGCCACAGGCCTTGCCTTTGCCCTCTTTAGGGAGCTGGCACTGACCCATCAAGGACATGATCTGCCCTCCAGTCAAGGTAGGGAAGTGGTAGAATGTCTACTATTGTCCCTGTGGCAATGGGGGGCACAGAGCTGGGCTGGCTAGACAAGGCCAGAGCATACGGTTAAAACTTATTGACAAGGATAGTAGGAGTACCAGTCGGGAGGGACATGCTGCCAATGGGACATAAGAGGCTTCTCTCAGGCTCTGGCTCCTGTTCACCTCCTTCTGAGCAGGAGAAGAGGTTCTCCTTGTGCCAGCCCTAAACCCACTCTTCACATGCTCAATTTGCCCCTTATGACTCACCAGGCATGAGAGTGAAGCTGGTAGGCAGCTGCATGAGGCCACCAGAGGAGACAGGGCCACTGCCCGTACTCTTCAGCACAGTCCCGTTGGCACTGCTGACAGCGCTGGGGCTGACACTAGCTGACACTGGTGCCAGGTAGTTGGTGATGGGGAAGGAAGGACCGCTGCTGACTTGCATGGTGGTAGAGGTGCTGGGCGCTGTTTGGATGGTGGAGGTGGTACCCGGCAGGTTGGTGACTGTGAACACCGGTTTCAGTGAGTCCTACACCCAGAGTAGAGATGGAGCGGTGAGCCTCTACCAGACCCTGGCCCTGCAGAAGCTTAGGGTGGACTGACAGCCCAGACTGGAACCAAGGTGCTTGGGTTAAACTCTCAACTCCACCATTTACCTGCTGCCTGGCCCTTCAGCAAGTTATTGAGCTGCTGAGCTCCAGTTTCCTGTCTGTAAAAGGATAATACCTACGCCATATGTGTTGTGAAGAATACATAGGTTAGCATATGTAAAGCAGTTAGAACAGTGTCTGGCACATAAAAAGAGCTGTAAGTACTTGCTGCTCTTATGATGATAATGTCATCATCATAATTCCCCTAGTTCTTTCCCTCAGTGGACTGTGGTGATCACATTGGTGAATCAGGACACCCAGGGTCTGTTCCCAGCTCTGGCAATGACCATGTGTGTGATCATGGGAAAAATCACTCCCTTTTCTGAGCCTGTTTTCCTTTTCTATAAACATGAGGGTGCTGGGCTACTATGCCCTCTTTAAAAGGGTCCTTCTAAGGGCCGGCCAAGTGGCTCAGTTGGTAAAGAGCTCGCTCAAGAGTGTGAGCTGAGTTCTGAGCAACAGTTCGATGCCCAGCCCTAGCTGAGCTGCTGCTAAGCTGCCAACAGGTGGCAGGATGGCTCAGCTAAAAAAATAAAAGGGTCCTCCTACCTCAGATTTGCCAGGTCCCTGAGATAGGGACCAAGAGTTTTTCAGGGAACTTAGGGCTTGAGAAAGATCTTAGGGGGTTGGTAATGAAGCACTTTATGCCAAATACTTAAGATTTAAACTATCAAATGACTTTATTCATCCATCAAAATTTCCTGGGAGTAATGACCCTTCTGCAAAGTGTTTGAAAATTATTACAGATGATACCGCACTGAGAGAAAGGAGTCTAGAGCACTGACTGTCTCCTTAGAGAACCTTTGTTCTTACAAGAAGAAGGAGGAAGCCAGGAGCTGAGAACCAAGCCCAAAGGACTGAGGGGGCTCAAATACTGGGGGTGGGTCAACGCGGGATGTTTGCAAAGCGGGCGAGCTTGGAGACCCTGATTGGCGGAGGCGTTGCTAAGGCAAACACTGCCGCTTCCCCCAATTGGCCAGTTAGTGAAGGACCCGGAAGGTGGAGCTCCCCAGAGGAGCTGGGGAGGAAGCCCCGCCCCCTCGCCTTACCGGGAAAAGGAAGGGGGAGGCGTAACTAGGGCCGGCATCCCTAGCAGCCAGGAATACACTCCCTAACGTGCCCAGGCCCGGACATCCTGAAGTGTTAGGCGGCTGTCTAGTAAGGTAGTCTACAGCCCACTCAGCCAGCCCTCCTGCCTACCGTGCTGGGTTCCTTGGACCCTGGGACCCAGGAGTGCTCACTTCCTAGTCCCCAGTGACCCGGGCTGCAAGGAGGGCAGGGCTAAGCTACGCCCCCGCCCCCAGCGGGGAGACAGCTGGCGGGAGGAATGCAAGGGCCCTGCCAGGCAGGCGGGCTGCAGGCTGGAGGCCGGCGTGGAGCCGGAGCCGGCCTTATATGGGCACGGAGGCCGCCCGCTTATCTAGGGGGCCAGCCTCCTGTCAGGATAGCGAGGATGAACACCTGTCCCCTAGGATGAGGGGTACTAACCGGGCTGCACTCCACATCAGTGGGCACCTATCACCTGTCTTGGTGAGGGAGAGAGAGAGAGACCCCCCTCCCCTCCCCTCTGCCAGTCAAGTCCCTCCCCTTCCTTCCCCTCAGATAGGGGACCCAAACACACCTTGGTCTCCCCACTGCTGTCGGACTCGGACACCTGGTAGGTGAGGTCTGTCTCTTCAAAGCCCGTGGCACTCATTCTCTGGTCTGTGGTGGGGTCTGAGCGGGGTGGGGAGTCTGGCGAGTTGAGGCAGGTCTGAATCAGTGCCTTGCCAGTCTCACTGGTGATCATGGGCTGCAGTTTGCGGGTAGCAAAGGTATACACATGGCCTGTCTCACTGGCCACCAGCAACAGCACCTGTGTCCCTGTCAGCGTGGACAGCTCATAAGCCTGGGGGTAGGGGGGAGGAGATGGGTAAGTCAGCAAAACTCTTTACCTCTATATCTTCCTTGGGAAATAGGAAAGAGAGGAAATACACAGTGATTTTAAGCCCCCACTCCCATAATGAACTTCCTCTCCAGTGATTCTAGGGGATGTCCTATCAGGATATCTGAAAGTGAGATGGAGACCAGAAAAACCCCATGCTCCTCCTCAGAGAAGCAGCTCCTGCAGATATCCCAGGCAAACAGTCACAGCCCCCTCATGACATCTAACTTCAGGGGACACAGAGAGACCCAGGTAGCTGCTCCTCACTACAACTTGGTGCCCTCACAGAGAGATGGTTTCCACCCCCTCCCCACTGTCACAGGGACCAGGATGAACTCGCTACTATACACGAAATCATGTAAGACATTAGGCATAAGGGGCCACCCAAACTCTAAATGCCCTGTTTCTTCCCAGAAGCTGCACGGGTGCTAACCTGTTGCCATTTTGTCCTTCTGACCTATCATACTATGCTACCCCTTTTTTTCCCCCCTTCCTTTGTCTTGATAAAAGTGTCTGGAGTGATGAGAGATGGGGGCTAGATTATCCTGCCATGAGCCCAGGAAAGGGACCTTCAAGGATGGCCCCATAGATGGCATCCTCATTCCCAACAAAGTTCCACAACCCACCTTGGAAGCAGCTCTGATTTCTACATGGGACAGCTATAAACACCAGCAATGTTCCCAGGGTTCTCGCTTATTTCCCAGTTCCTTTGCTTCCATCCCTTCCCATATCTTTAACACCCCAAGACAACTCTTTTCCTCACCCCTTTTCACTGGATCATTGGCTATAAGAGGATTTCTAGATACCTCAGCAAACTCCCCATCGAACTCCATGCACCAAGTCTCCCTAGGGCTGGAAATCCCGCTTGTCCGAAAGACAGATGACTCTGAAGCCTGTCCTGCAGGGAGTGTGCCGGCTTCCAGTGGATGCATGGAAGACACATGGCCGTGGCAGGACTGCCTCGGTACCTGCTGCTCAAGGCAGCATCAGTTATCCTGCCCTGCTCCCTTACCTGGGGCTCTTGAGCCCCATTCCGTCATCAGCCCTGCCTGTCCTTCCAGCCAGCACTACTTCCTCCCACACACGCTCGCTCATTGTTGTTATACAGCTCCAGCCTCCTCACCTCCAAACCTTTTCTTCTGCTCCCTGCTTTTCCAGCGCCCTTCCCGGAACACCGGAGCCCACTGGACCTACTGACCCAGGGGTTTCGTTAACCACCCCCACGGGGCAGCCTGGCAGTCTCCCATTACCATTCCTCACCCCTTCACTCTGCAAGGGCCCTGTTCCTCTCTCGGGCCCGTCACTCCCACCTTGGCGCCTTTCCCCTCTTTTCCGGACGTTAGCAGCATCTCCCCTCTCCCCACATTTCCCTGGCGGCCCCTCCCCTTTCACCCTACCAGGGTAACAGCCATCCCCTCCCACACACCTCCTGCGGACTGGCCGCCTCTCCCCTCCGCTTCGGCTCAGCCTTCTTCCCCGGCTCCCCCTGCGAGTCCCCACCCTCCCGGTCTCCCGTGGTCAGCCAGCCTCCCAGTCCGGTACCTTCTTCATGATGCCCGTCTTCCTCTTGCTGAAGGTCGTGTAGCGCCGCAGCTTGTTGTCGATGAACTCCATCTTGATCTTCACGCGGCCCCGAGTCTTCTTACCCGGCTTGGCCCCGCTCACCGCGCCGCTCACCGGCCCGTAGCCCCCGGTGGCCGCCGCCGCCGCCTCGGGCCCACTGACCACCATGCCGATCTCCATCTCGCCCAAGCTTCGCTTCAGGCCGCGCCGTTCCGCGCCCAGCTCCTCCTCCTCGCCCGACTCCGAGTCGCCCTCGCTGCCGCTGTAGAGGGCCCCCGCGGTGGGCGCCGGGGTGGTTGTCGCTGCTACTGCAGCCTCACGCTCGAAGCGACCCGGCCCCAGCCCCGCACCGTTGCCGGGGACTCGGCCCCCGTTAGCCCCGCGAGTCCCGCCGCCGCCACCTCCACCAGCCGGCCGCCCCGTCGGGGTCCGGTTCAGGCTGCCCCCGAGGGCCGAGCCCCGGCCCAGCGCCGCCGCGGCCCCAGCTTGGCTCGGTAACATGGCGCTCAATGCGGGAGGGCGGACGGGCAGTCAGCGAGGAATCGGAGCCGCCACCGCCGCCGCCATCGGCTTCCCGGCTCAACCCGGCGCTCCCGCTGCTCCTAGTGCTGCTATCGCTGCCGCCGCCGCCGCGAACCCGGGGCTCCTGCACGCCCGGGCCGACCTGGGCCCTCACTTTCCTGCCCCTGTGGCCCGGGTTGCCCCAGGCTGCGCGGAGCGCCCCCTGTCCGTATGTTACGGCGGCGCGCCCGGCGGCCGTCAGCGTCCCCCCGGGGGCAGAGGCTGCTGGCCGCGGCGGGGACGGCGGGTGGAGGGGGCCGGGACCACGCGCAGGCGGCGAGGGATCCCCCGACCCTTCCCCCCATATAAAGAGATACAATGTTTCCTTTTATGGCGAGGCCGCTCCTTATATGGTGAGCCCCTGCGTTCCCGCCCCATTGGTCCGCTGTTCCGGCAACTCCGCTCCCTATTGGCCCACAGGGGTCGCCTATTTGCATAGACATACCAAACTCGTTGCAGTCATCCCGCGTCAGACGGCGACTCCGAAAGGGGAGGAGCCGGCGCCTCTTAAAGGAACAGGAGAGGAGGTACGACTCCGCCTCCCCGACCAGAGAGAATTGGGAGGCATCTGCGGAGAGGAAACCTGGGAGGGGATTGGAGCGCAGTCTTGCGGAGAAGAGGGAGCAGCACCGGGAAGTCGGCATTGGAAGGGCTGGAAGCACACACTGGGATAGTTCCTGAGTGGAATGTGCGGACTGCAGTAAATGATAAAATACAACTCAAATTCCAAGGGGGTGCGGGGGTGGGGGCACTTACCTACTCTCTCCTGAGGGAGGCAAAGTTGCTGGCCGAGTAGTGGGAGCTTGGGTCGCCGGTGTCCAGACTCGTCGCTCCTCCGCCACTCGGCGCCAACCCTTCCCCTCCCCCCAACTTCCTTTCCCTTTCCCTCTCTTTTCTAGGGGACGACACTTTCCCACCAGGCCGACTCCCCGGTCCTCATTCATCATCCTCTGTACTGGGTAGGTCTCTGGCAGACGTACATCTGGAAAAGACCGGAGAGACAGTCGGCCTCCCCGTTCCGTTGGGGGAAGGGAGGAGAGATGGAGATCAGTGAAGACTTCCAGCTGCGGGCTGGGCTGGGGGAGGGGGTGGTTCCAGGGATGAAGCCCACCCCCCCAGTCGGTGCAAAGGCCTGGGAAAAAGTGTAGCCGATCAAAGTTTAAGCAAGCAAGCGCAAACACACACGCGCACGCACCCTTCTCTGGAAAACCAAGGAAACCCCATAGGAGAAAAAATACTAGGGTGCTGTAAAGGCCAGGTTCAGGGTCTGGATCTGAGCTCCAAGTCAGTGAAAATAGCTTGGGTGTTGCTCTTACAGAAATTTTTCAAATCTGGAATCTGCCTCTTCCTAGTCCTGTGCTGGAAACAAGTGTTTGACCTCTCCAAACTCTATGTTCCTCATTGTTGGTACCCATCCCATGAGATTCTTAAGGCAGATTAAATGAGATAAAAACGTAAGCGCAGAATATATGTAAGTGGTCGGTGAATAGAAGCTGCCTGGGACAATCACCTCATCCCTGGGATAAACGTCCTCTGGTGTTTAATAGGATGGGAGACAGTGATGATTCCTACCTTAAAAGTTGTTTGGGAAGATTAAGTGGTAGTAAATCAATGTAGTGTATTGCAACCAGCATTTAAAATAAATTAATGGGTATCAAAAAGCAAGTGTAAATATTGTTGCATAAAAATTGTTTGAATTATTTCTAAATAAACCACATAAAATTTCCATTATAGGTAAAGAGGGTGGGATAGTGCAGATTTCACATGGTTCAAAGTGTGTATATACTGGATGGCAATGTCAACTGCCTATTTTACTGTGAGTCACAATCCAAAGACTGTGGAATACTGAAATAAGTATGTTCAAGTGATTTGTGATATAATGTGTGTATATCTACATACAAACCTAAATTAAAAACACGGGCTCATTCATTAAAATACAGGACTTAAGAGCCCTCCTCTTCCCCATTTCCTACCAGTTTTAAAGAGTTTTTTACTTTTCCTAATTTAGTCCACACAACAGGTAGTTAAACATATGGAATGCGTTAGCTCAAGAGGAAGAACAGGTCAAATAGATAAATAGGTTCCAGAAGGACTTCAGGGGCCACAGATGGTACTTGGGACCGCGATTTGTCTGAACAGCACAGTCTTATTTTACAATCACAGCTCTGGGGTCCATTCCTGCCTGGCTTCTTAAGACTTTTCCGTGTGAGACCACCAACTTAGACACCCTCAGTCGTGGCATCCCAGGGGACAACTGCTGCCTGCTGCATCCACAGGGTAGAGAACAGTTCTGATTCCCTTCAAATAAGGTTGTTCTCTCTCTGATTTTACCCAACCCTTGGGCCATTGCACACCCATGTTAGCACCACAGCACCTTCACCTGCTTGAGATGGCATCATTTTCACAGCCCTTTGGGTGGCAAGGGTAGGGAGGGGACCTATACCCACATTATATTGCATCACTGTGGTTCAGGAGCCAAAACTGTTGGATGTGGATCAAGTCAAAATCAGAAACTGGTTCACAGATGTTTGGACCATATAATATCTTTAAATCAGATTTTACATAAAAACCTGAATATCCAGCCTCTCTCAAAAACAATTGGAATTTTTTAGCAACTCCAGGCCTATGTGCCCACAGAACTACAGCCTACAGCCGAGTTGAATGGTGGCCATAGGAGAGGCATCTGTTCTCAGGTTCACTAGACTCCCTACAGCCCACTGAGCTCAGATAAGTCTCACGCCTGGCCTCTCTGGAATGTGAGTTTGGTGCTTCTCAGATAAAGCCTAAATCACAGTCGTCCCTGTCCACCCCAAACCATGAACGACCTTCAGAAGGACATCAGGATTCCAGCCAGACCCTCTCCTACCACACCATTTCCAACCTGACCTTTCTTTCTTTCTCCTGATTGTTATCACCTAAATAATAGCAGAATGAAAATTATGAGGCTGCTTTAAAAAATTACTATACAGGGCCAGCCAAGTGGCTCAGCTGGCTAAGAGTTGGCTTAACCTCTTAGCAACAGGGCCACCGGTTCGATTCCCACATGGGCCAGGGATTCTGCGCCCTAACTGAGCTGTCACTGAGTTGTCAACAGGTGGCAGGATGGCTCAGCTGGTGTAACAAGATTGCCTGTGCGATGGTGGGCTATGCCCACCTGCAATTAAGACTGAACTCTGGCACCTTGAGCTGAGCTGCTGCCTGGAGGCTCAGTGGATAAAGCGTGAATTCTTAACAACAAGGCTCCTGGTTCGACTCCCACATGGGATGGTGGCTATGCCCACCAGCAACTAAGATTGAACACAGCACCTTAAGCTTAGAGGCCACAAACTGCCGATGGGAAGCCAGATGGCAACTGGCACCCTCCACAACGAAAACTGAAGAACAACTTGGCGGGTCCCCTTCCCCAATTCTCCAACATTGTTCCACTCCCCCAACTCCCCAATAAAAAAAAATCTAAAAAAAAAATTACTAACACTAAAACTATTTTCATTTGGAGGTAACCTTTACAGTTATTCTTAACTTCACATAGAAGAGCTCTCAACTGTGATAGCAGCATTAGAGGGGATGGGAAAAGGGGGTCATGAATCAGGGGACCTAGGAAAAATCTGAAAAGCCATGCTTCACACACTAATAGTGGTAAGCAGCCCCTGGAGAGAAGTTTGGGGACTAAAGTGTGGTTTTTGCTTTATACAAGTCTGTACCATTTGACTTCTTCCATGAACAGGATTACTTTCATCCTTAAAATTAAGCAAGGCTAGAAACAGGGCAGAGGTAAAATAAATGGATCTTGGCAATGGGCTGCATGGGAAGCGGGATACACAAAGAAGACTCATGATGGATTGAGATTTTGAGTAAGGCTGACTATCCTCCCCTGGTACCATTAATAGAAAGAGGGAAATTGGCTAGAGGAACAGGTTTGAGAGAGAGAAAATTTCAGTTTGGGCCCAGGGGAACAAGCAGAGGACAATGTCCTGTAGGAAATGGGGAGTGTGTGTCTGGAGCTAGAGGTGGAGGATGGAATTGCAGCTAATACTTCAGGAAGGAACTATCCACACTAAAGGACCAATTAATGCGAGGTGAGGTGAGATGCGACTCCTGCAGGGGAGAATATAGAAAGTGGAACGCCAAGGACAAAATTCAGGAGAACAGCAATCTCTGGGGCAGGCAGAAGGAGGAGGCCTCAGCCAGGGCTGGGAAAGGCCTGGTCAGAGAAGGGGGAGATGGCATATCATCACCCAAGTCAACAGAGGTGAGTCTGAAAACAGATGTGGCCAGCAATGTTGGCTGCTGCAGTGTGGTCAAGGAAGACCGTGGGTGAGAAAAGGATTAGCGGTTAATGAGCTTCTAGAGCTGTGCCTCCCCAATATTTCCAAGTGCAATCCAGGTTGTTATATCGCAACCTGTGGTAAATTTGATTTTTGCTCCCAATTCTTCAACACTTTGTGCTGGAATTAGACAGCCACATCCTTTGCTATGCGACTTTACAGAACCTACTACTGCTGTTCCTGGGTTTTGACATATGACATGCTTTGGCCAATAAAATGTTAACAGGCTTGTGGTTTTTGTTTTGTTTTTTATATTTTATTGGGGAATTGGTGGAGAACAGCGTTGGGGAACCAGGGAAGGGGAACAGACAAGTTGCTGTCCTTTTGTTCTTCAGTCTAGTTGTGGAAGACATTGCTTCACTGGCCCATGTTTGTATCGTCTTTGCACTCTTCTCGGGTGAGGCAGATCGGTTGCTGGTCTCTGGATGGCCACCACAGCGGCTCTTGGCAGCTCACAGGGCTGCCAGCTGCTCACGCTGGCTGCCGGCCACTCACTGTAGCCTATGGCAGCCCACTGCAGCAGGGGCTGCAGCTATGCCATTCCAGGGACTCACAGAAGCCCAGCTCCAGGTGGAGCTGTTGTTTACCATCTTACCTGTAGAGGGCAGTGTCACTGGCCCTCATATGTGGGATCCGAACTGGGGCCGCTGGCATCCCAAGCCAGCTCTTAACCAACACGCCACTCAGCCGACCCAACAGGCTTGTGGTTTTAAATGTGCTTGTGTGATTTGGCTTGATCTCTTGTGCTCCTGCCACTGCCTGAACGCATGCTCTGAGACCAGAATAGACCCAAACTAGTCCTACAGCCTGGAGCCAATTCCAGCTGAACTCAGCTAGGCCCAGCCAAGATCAGCTGAACCTCACCAATCTGCAGATCTAAGATGGAGAAAAATAAATTGTTGCAAGTGACTGAGATTTGGGGGTTATTATGCAGGATTGCCACCTCATTGCCACTATGTAACCCAGTATACACAAACATGTATCAAATGTCATTTGTAACATTTTGTAACAGAATACTTACCCTGAAAGTATACAATGTATTCAGATAGTTTCTATCATGTTTCATATTTTAAAAATCGCTGGTTTCGGCAGGCCCAGTGGTGCGGTGGTTAAGCGCTGGCTTGGGAAGCCAGCGGCCCCGGTTCGGTCCCACATGAGGGCCAGTGACGCTGTCCTCAAAAAAAAACAAAAAACAAAATGCTGGTTGCAACCCACAGTTTGGAAAACACTACTCCAGAGAAATTGTTGTTTTTTTCACTCCAACACACCTGAGGGATGTAACAAGTAAGTGGCTCAATTACTAGCTGTGTGACCTTGGGGAAACTACCTGGCTTCCTTGAGCCTGTTTCCTAATCTGTGAAACGAGAACAATAACATCAGGTTAACAGAGTTGTCGTGGAGATTACATGAGATAATGCATGTTAAGTGCTTAGCTAAGTGACAGGGATAGAGCAAGTATTATTTTCATCGCTGAGAAGTTTGGTGAGGAATAGAATGAATCAGAGCAATTTCAGAGTTAAGGACTCACTTCTTTAGGATGGGGAACCAGGCTGAAGCTACTGGAATACGGTGATGCCACAAAGTCTAGGTAACTGAGTGGCAGGAATCAAACCAGTTGAGAGCCTGGGTGGCAATGAGGCATTGGCGTCATCCCTTTGCTCAATATTATCCACTCTACCTCCCTCAAGTCTTAATAGGGATTCAGAAATACTCCTACAGTCCTACTCTAACTTGTCCCTCCTCACATTTCCATCCTCCCCACGTGAGCGCGAGTAAGCCAGCAGCGAGTAAGTAGTTGGCAGTCAGAAGCAACACAGGGTCCAGTGGCCTTTCCTCCTGAGCCCATATTCTTGGCTGCTCCACGAACCAGAGAGAAAGACCTCTGTCTGCCAGTTATTCCCATCCAAGCCCCACCAGACTCTGAAGGCACATGGCCCCTTCTGATACGCGAGGGAAGACGGGACATGATTCCAGGGCAACGGCAGGGAATGAACATCAGAACCAAGATGTAAAAAAGGCTTCTTTATTGAGAGCAGCGAGTGTAAAAAAAAAAACAAAACAAAAAAACAAAACAAACAAACAAACAAACAACAATAAAGATGTGAGGCAGGGGTGGCCCCCCTCCCCATCTCTTCCAGGGCCCACCCTCCCTCCCATGCCCACCCACCCCACGCTGCAAGTACATACAAAAGCCGCCCACGGTGCATACAAAAAGGGCGGATTATATAGTGTCAAAAGCTCCTGAAAAACTCCTTCATCTGCCAGGCACTTAGGATGAGGGAAGGAGAGAAGGGTGGGGAGGAGGCAAGGGTCTGGGGCAGCGCACACAAGTCCATGCAGGGAGGACCCATTGGCTGTGTCCTCTGCGATCCTGGCACAGACCCCAAGGTGGGCCTCGTGGGCCAGAACTACCCAGGAATTTGAATTTATTAAGGAACGCCTCAAACCCCGCTCATCTTCAGCCTCGCTCTCCCTGGGCAAAGTTGGTAGATGAGTGGCAGAACTGGACCTGGTCATGGGGAGGAAGCCCAGGCCAGAAACTGGGGTTACCTGAGGCATCCACACTGTCCCTGATGGGGGAGTGGTGGCAGAGAAAGCTGCCCAGCTCAAGGCTTTAGTCACCCCGTCTGGGTTCCAATCGGCCTCCCCAAGGGCTGAGAGTGAGGAAGAAGAGGAAAGCCCAGGCCCCACCCAGACTGCAGCAGTGCCTGTGGTGCCAGGGTGGGGCTCCTAGGGCCAAGGAGGACAGGGATCTGGCCCATCATGCTGCGGGCACCCCTCAAGAGATTCTCCCCTGCCCACGCCATCCTGAGGCACAGGCTGCCTGGGTTCCCTCCTCACGGCTTGCTGTCAGTGGGGCTGTCTCCCAGGGTGTTGGCGATCTCACTGAAAGAGGGTCGGTCCTTGGGGCTGACAGCCCAGCAGTGCTGCATCAGCCGGTAGAGCTTCGAAGGGCAGCCCTCAGGCTGTGGGAGCTTGGCCTTCCCAGCCTGCAAGTCTGCAGGAAGATGGTGGAAGGAATCAGTCAAAACTTTTAAGCACCTGCCCAATGGTCTGTGGAGCCTGCAGTTCCCATAAACAGCCACATGAGGGCGACTCGGGGCGGGGGTCACAGGCCAGTGTTGGGTGCTTGCAGACTCAAAGAGGGAGCATACCAGAACGATCTTACAACCAAACTAGATAACTCCCCTGGCCCCAGCTCGCTTGGCCTGGTTGGGGCAGGATCCACACAGCACAGGAGGCAATCAATGCATGGGGGCAAGGGCTATTTCCCAACCAGTACGAAAGCATTTCAGTATTTCAACAAACGGAGTGGTCAGATTTTTGTACCTGCTAATACCAGCCCAGAGAGGGGAGGCAGGCTGAGCCAGAACTCGATCCAACTCCCCCCCTGGAGAACATCTGGACTCATCCCTTGGAAACACAACTGCCTACCTGCCAGCACTTCATCGTCGGCCTGCCCGCTGTGGGGCATCTCTCCATGGGTGAACACTTCCCACATCAGCACACCAAAGGCCCAGACATCAGACTTGGTGGAGAAGTCGCCCTCCAGGATGGCCTCCGGGGACATCCAGCGCAGAGGGACCCAAGCCTGGCGGAAGTGGTAGTACTCACTGCAGAAGAAAACCACATGCGGGGGTGGGGGTGGAGTCTCTGGGGCTCATATAGTGGGGTGAGGCGAGGCATGGGGCCTGGGAACCCAACCTCATCCCGGGTCTGGGTCTCATACCCAAGCTAGATGGACCCCAACTTTTCTACATCAAGGCACTCAAGAGAAATTGGCAACATTTATGCGGAGCCATGGAGGTATAGTTGGGTGAAATCTGGAGGCATCAATGTGGGGTTTGACGGTTAAAAATTCTGTGAGGATGGGAGTGGGGTGGGGATGAGGGAGAAGGGGAAGGGATTAGACAGCATAAATAGGGAACTACAGTATTGCCACAGGGATATGAAAGACAGTTCGAGGAATATAATAATGTTGTAAATATTTTGTGGGGTGTCAGAGGGTCACATGTCTTGTTAGGGAGACCATTTCACGGATGGAATAGAGGCTTGATCACTGCACTGTACACCTGAAATTGATGTTGTATAATATTGTATGCCAACTGTGATTGAATATATAGATAGTGACAGGATGTGGAGTATACTCTGGAAGAGAGTCCAAGGAATTGTAATAGATATGTATGATATGGGGGGGAGGAGTGGGGTGGTGAATTGGGGGAGGGGGGTTGTACTTTGAGGGGTAAAAAATATAGCTATGCTCTGTGTTGTACACCTGAAACTAATTTTTAAAAAAATGCTTATTTCACAATAAAAGAATTAAAAAAAAAAATCTATGAAGAATCCAACTTTGTCTAGATGTTAATATAAATAAAAAAGTGAATAATTATACACACTTTCCAGTATTGGTTTTAAAAAATGTGAAAAAAGAGAACACATTAAATGGAAAGAAAATTTTAAAAGCTTTACTAGTGATAAATCCATCATGACTAAAGCAACAGTCAGATGAACTGGGGTGACTCAGAACTGGGGTGACTTGAGGGGAAGTTTCTGGAGACAGTATGTAGTGTGTAGGCATTCCAGAGCAATCTCTCTGGCTGTGAGTGCTGAGCTTTAAATCATAGGCTTCACAATAATAATTACTGAATTCAGGGAGTTATAGAGGGAACCATATGAATAAATTATTAAACTCTTATAAAATTTGACTAGTTATTAAAAAGGGATTATAATTTTTTTTTTTTTTTTTTAAATCACTAGAGACAATGTATAAACGTCAGGGACATGTAGCCCACTGGCTGGGAAGCCAGCCGCACCTCCAGGGAGAATGCGAAGGCTCTGCCCCCTCCTGGGCCCTCCAGCTGTGGACCGCAGATATTAAGGCCTATGCACATGCCCCCTCTGCATCTGTCCTCTGCCCCTCGCCCCGCCCCACCCATGTCCTTCTACCTGTTGTATACGTCCTTGCTGAGCCCCAGCGCCGACACCTTCACCTGTCTCTGGGCGCTGACCAGGCAGTTGCGAGCGGCCAGATCCTTGTGCACAAAGCGGTTGTTGGACAAGTGCTCCATGCCCAGGGCCACCTGGGTACACAGGGCCACCTGGAGTGAGAAAGGGGCTTGTCAGAGCACCCACATCTAGGGGCATCAAGGTGACCACCCCTGACACAACCATTGGTGGGGGTCTCAGTGCCATCGGTGTGATGCTTAGAAAGCCCAAAAGCCAAGGCACAACAGCCTCAGTCTCCTTTTCTGTAAAACGAGGATGATAACTGCCTGCCTTGCTTGGGTTGTTAGAACAGAATTAAATGAAATGAAGCTCATGGGACCACTTGAACACACAGCAGAGTCTAGATAATGAGCAGTATGTGGAGCAGGGAGAACAACATATAGTAACCACCTGTTGAGTGAAAAATGGATGGTCAGTAATCATAGCTTACATCTTTATGGATTGTTCCTTTTTCTTTTTACGCAAAATTACTTATTTTTTATAAGTTGTATATTAAAAAAGCAAAACACACACAAATATATGTATATATAAATGTGTTTTGTGTACACACACACACACACACACACACACACACACACACACTGGTTACCTCCAAAGAGGGGGAGCTGGGGGGCTAGAGAAGGGAAAGGTAGGGAAACTTTTGGTTTATGTTTTTTTGTTTTTTTTTTGAGGGCAGTGTCACTGACCCTCATATGTGGGACCGAACCGGGGCCGCTGGCTTCCAAAGCCAGCGCTTAACCACCGCGCCACTCAGCCAGCCCCCTGGTTTATGTTTTTTAAATTGTGAACTACATAGAGAAAATATTAACTATATGTATAGTTTCACAAATGATTATAAAGCTCACACCCAGGTAATGGTCATTAGTTAATAGAAACAAAAACAATGCTAGCACCCCAGAAACCCCAAAGGGCTCCTTTCTCATCATACATTCTCCCCTCCAGAGGTAATCACTATCTTGACTTTATGGTAATAATTTCTTGGTTGTTCTTTCTAGTTTTACAACTTACACATATGTTCCCAAACAATAGGACTTGGTTCTGGAACCCAATAAGGTTGGAAGCATATAAAATGTATACTCTTTTGTGCCTGATTCTTTCACTCAGTATTGTGAGAGTCATCCTTTTTGGGGGGCGGGAGAGGGGTACCATTATATGGAGTTCTTTTTCATCCTGAATATACCATAATTTATTCATTCTAATACCAATGGATATTTGGCCTTATTTTATTTTACTTTTCTCCTGTTTGAGGCTATTAAGAACAGTGCTGGGGCGGCCGGTCAGCTCAGTTGGTTGGAGCGCAGTGCTCATAACACCAAGGTTGCCAGTTCGATCTCCACATGGGCCACTGAGCTGTGCCCTCCACAACTAGATTGAAACAACTACTCAACTTGGAGCTGATGGGTCCTGGAAAAATACACTGTTCCCCAATTTAAAAAAAAAAAAAAAAAGAGAGAAAGAAAGAGAATAATCCTACTATGACCATTCTTATAGGTATATACATATATGAGTTTCTTTAAGATATCTCGTTGTGGGAGTATTGTTAGCTCTATAAAATAAGGCCAATTTTCCAAAGTGTGAGAAAGTTAGGGATATTTTTCACTGATTCCCTTTTAAATCTCTGAGACACATGAATGTGTTACACAGAATACCTTAAATGTAGTTATAATTAAGTTATAAAAACATTTTTAAAGTATATATCAGGTAACTGAATATTAATTGAATATCTACCATACACCACACACAGCTGGGTGCTGGTGGAATATAACAGGAATGGCAAGGCTGGACTGCCAGGGAGGGGGCAGTCTAGAAGGGAGACAAGAATTGTACTGGCAGATGACTGCCACCACCAGGGAGAAAGTGGTCCACGCCAAACAGATAAAATTGGAACACCAGGAGAGTGCTTGTAAGACAGACCCATGGCCCTATGGTCTCTATCACAACTACCCAACTCTACCATTATAGCACGAAAGCAACCAGAAAAAAATGAGTAAATATGCTGAAATTTAAATGTCATGACTTTTTATGTGAAAAGTTGTCACAAATTCTTCTTTTGATTATTTTACCAGCTATTTAAAAATGTATAACTCAGGGGTGGCCGGTTAACTCGGTTAGAGCGTGGTGCTGATAACACCAAGGTTGCTGGTTTGATCCCCACATGGGCCACTGTGGGCTGCGCCCTCCTTTAAAAATAATAATAATAATAAAAATAATAATATAAAAATGTACAACTCAATCTCAGCTCATGGACCACCCAAAACAAGCAGCAGGCCTGATCTGGCCTCTGGGTCACAGTTTGCTGATCCCTAACCTAGGAGGCCATTCTTGTCTATCCCCCTTCTTGCTTCTCTGACCTTCTCCCCTCCCCTCAGCCCCGCCCAGCCTCTCTGTCCTCTGTCATTCTCTTCCAGCTTCGTTGCCCTTGCTCACAATCTCCCAGGGACTGGTCCTCTCCTTTTTTTTGGATTTGGTCACCTCCTCACAGGGGCCTTTCCTGATGGTTGTACCTAAGACAGCTTCCTCCTTCCCCATCCTGTTATCCTGCTTTTTGTTATTTCATAGCTCTTTTCACTGCCAAAAAGTATATGTCTATTTGTTTACTTCTTCATTGTCTGTCTCTCCAGCCAGAATGCTGACTCCACGAGAACAAGCAATGTATTTGCTGGCCTTGTTCACTGTGGTGTCCCCATTTCTGACATATAAAAGATACTCAAAAAGGTACCTGAATACATACTGAAGTAATGAATGACTTGAATGAAAGCAATACTCAAGTAGTTGTGTGTTTTTTTTAAGTTTGAAACCAGACTATTTTATTGGGTTGTTGGAAAAGTCTTGATGCATTTTTGCAACAAAAAACAGAAAAAATAAGTCCTGACTTTTCAGATCACCCAATAATATATGTTACCTAGCTTTAAATATAGAATCACTACCATTGTCACATTTCTCCATTTTGGATTTATCTTGAGAAAACAGAAAGTTGTGGGGTCTTTCTTTCTTTTTTTAATAGAAACTTAAAAGGCAGCAGTTGGTTTTCTGGTGACAGGTGTCTTTCTCTTTCTTTCAGTTTTAATAGCCAAAGTTGTTGTGACCAAAATAGTTTGGGAAGATGATGGGCTAGGTTTTGCTTGTTTTGTCTCTTTGTGAGGAGGGGTTGGGGGAAGAGGAGGCCTTAACAGGTATCGAGTTCAAGACACAGTCTCCTAGGACACCCAGTGAATTTCTTTCTTTTTAAAGATTTTATTGGAGAATTGGGGGAGGGGAACAGTGTTGGGGAATCGGGGAAGGGGAACAGACAAGTTGCTGTCCTTTTGCTCTTCAGCCTAGTTGTGGAGGACACTGCTTCACTGGCCCACGTTGGTATCGTCATTGCACTCTTCCTGGATGAGGCAGATTGGTCGCCGGCCTCTGGATGTCGCTCACCGCGGCTATTGGCAGCTCATGTTGGCTGCCAGCTGCTCACGCTGGCTGCGGGCCACTCACTGTAGCCTACAGCAGCGCACTGCAGCAGGGGCTGCAGCCTACACCATCTCCAGGGATTGCACAGCCCAGCTCCAAGTGGAGCTGTTGTTAGCTGTGGAGGGCAGTGTCACTGGCCCTCATACGTGGGATCTGAACCGGGGCCGCTGGCATCCCAAAACCAGCTCTTAACCAATGCACCACTCGGCTGGCCCCCCAGTGAATTTCTTAAGTTGAAAATAACAGAGCCTTGTGCTTGGAGCCAGAGAATAGTGGCCATCTAGAGGCCACCCCCACCCCCACCCCACCCCAAGTGTTCCCCTTCCGGGGATAGAGAACTCAAAGGTGGGGCAAGTTTCCTTTCTTTTTACAAGGTGGTAATCTCTTAGCTGCCTATAGAAATAAGGTTGCTTTGAAAGGGTGGCTTTGCACATTGTAACCTTCTCCCCCAGGGGAAAGGCAGCTATAATGCTTCCTGAAGTTAAAATTTCTATTTTTTTTTTTTTATTTTTTTTTAGGGCAGTGTCACTGGCCCTCATATGTGGGACCCAAACCAGAGCCGCTGGCATCCCAAGCCAGCGCCCAACCACTGCGTCACTTGGCCGGCCCTCTAGTTTTTTTCACTTTTGTTAACCAAGTAGAGTGTGAGCTTCTCTGCACTTATTAAAAAGTGCTACTTGGGTGAAGAAAATATACCTGTGTCCTTTTCCTCTATAAATGTGCAAAATCATCAGTTTTGAATTTGCATTTAAAATATTTCAGACTTAAGATTTAAATGTAAGGCAAGGTGCTAAACAATGAACTACTATGTCACCTTTCATGGAAGAGGGAGAGATGAGAATATCTGTTTGTATTTGCTTCTGTTTGCTAAAGAGGCCTTGGAAGAAGAAAGCAGTGACAGTGGTCTGATGGGCAGGAGGGAGTGTGAGGGCAGAGTGTGAGGGGCAGGTGGGAGTGTGAGGGGCAGGTGGGAGTGTGAGGGGCAGGAGGGAGTGTGAGGGGCAGGAGGGAGTGTGAGGGGCAGGAGGGAGTGTGAGGGGCAGGAGGGAGTGTGAGGGGCGGGTGGAAGTGTGAGGGGTGGGTGGGAGTGTGAGGGGTGGAGTGTGAGGGGCGGGTGGGAGTGTGAGGGGCCGGAGGGAGTGTGAGGGGCGGGTGGGAGTGTGAGGGGCGGGTGGGAGTGTGTGGGGCAGGTGGGAGTGTGAGGGGCAGGTGGGAGTGTGTGGGGCAGGAGGGAATGTTAAGGGCAGGCGGGTGGGAGTGTGAAGGACAGGTGGGAATGTGAGGGGCAGGAGGGAGTGTGAGGGGCAGGTGGGAGTGTGAGGGGCAGGAGGGAATGTGAAGGGCGGGCGGGTGGGAGTGTGAAGGACAGGTGGGAATGTGAGGGGCAGGTGGGAGTGTGAGGGGCAGGTGGGAGTGTGAGGGGGGGAGTGTGAGGGGCGGGTGGGAGTGTGAGGGGCGGGTGGCAGTGTGAGGGGTGGGTGGGAGTGTGAGGGGTGGAGTGTGAGGGGCAGGTGGGAGTGTGAGGGGTGGAGTGTGAGGGGCGGGTGGGAGTGTGAGGGGCAGGAGGGAGTGTGAGGGGCAGGTGGGAGTGTGAGGGGCAGGAGGGAGTGTGAGGGGCGGGTGGGAGTGTGAAGGGCGGATGGGAGTGTGAGGGGCAGGTGGGAAGGGCACAACAGGAGACAGGACCAAGGGGGAGACTCTTCCCTGTGGATCTTTCTATATTATTCTGGCTTTTGAATCACATATTGTATTCCCTATCTAAAAATGTAAAATAAAAATAAATATTTTCTAAATTCTTAACTCTTAGTTTGATCTTTGACACTCTTCTACTATTTTTTTTTTGACGGAGGTAAAAAATTATGGTAAAATACACGTAACATAAAATTTATCATTTTAAACATTTTTAAGAGTGTAATTCAGTGGCATTATGTACATTCATAATGCTGAGCAATCACCAATATCCATTTGGAGAACTCTTCCATCATTCCAAACAGAAGCACTGTATGCATCCAATGATACTCTCTGCCTTCGCTGCTGGGTAACCTCGATTTTGTTTTCTGTCTATGAATGTGGTTGTTCAAGGTACCTCATCTAAGTGAAATCATACGATATTTGTCCTTCCTTTTGTGTCTAACTTATTTCAGTTAGCATAATGTTTTCAAGGATCATGCATGTTATGGCATGCATAGAGTTTCATTCCGTTTTATGACTAAATACTATTCCACTGTATGTATATAGCACGTTTGGCTTATTCATTCATTCACTGATGGACTTTTGGGTTGTTTCCACTTTTTGGTTATTATAACTGACTGCTTTCTTAACAGCATTAAAAAAAAAAAAAAAAAAGACCCAAGTCCCCTTTGCCTCTGTCACCTTATCCAAACCTTAGGAGCAACCACCAAGGGACAGAGAACTATAGCATTTCCTTGTATATAAAAACAAGGCAGGGCTGGCAAGAGTGGCGTGTGGGTTGGGGTCTGGTTTGGGACGCCAGCTCTGAGCAGCAGGGCCCCGGTTCAGATCCCACATATGAGGGCCAGTGACACTGCCCTCTACGGCTAAGATGGTGAACAACAGCTCCACCTGGAGGTAGGTTCCCGTGAGTTGACAATGGCGCAGGCTGCAGCCCCTGCTGCAGTGGGCTGCCATAAGCTACAGTGAGCGGCTAGCAGCCAGTGTGAGCTTCCAAGAGCCACCGTGAGTGGCTATCCAGTGGCCGGTGACCCATCTGCCTCACCTGGAAAGAGCGCAATGATCACAACACCAACATGGGCCAGTGAAGCAATGTCCTCCACAACTAGACTGAAGAACAAAAGGACGGGCCGGCTGAGTGGCACATTGGTTAAGAGCTGGTTTTGGGATGCCAGTGGCCCCGGTTCGGATCCCACATATGAGGGCCAGTGACACTGCCCTCTACAGCTAACAACAACTCCACCTAGAGCTGGACTGCGAACCCTGGCGATGGTGTAGGCTGCAGCCCCTGCTGCAGTGGGCTGCCACAGGCTACACTGAGTGACCGGCAGCCAGCGTGAGCTGCCAATAGCCACGGTGAGCGACCATCCAGAGGCTGGCGACCAATCTGCCTCACCCGGGAAAGATCGCAATGACGATACCAACATGGGCCAGTGAAGCAACTTCCACCGCAACTAGACTGAAGAACAAAAAGACAGCAACTTGTCTGTTCCCCTCCTCCAATTCCCCAATAAAATATTCAAAAGGAAAAAAAACAAAAGAACAAAAGGATGGCAACTTGTCTGTTCCCCTTCCCCAGTTCCCCAACGCTGTTCCCCTTC
This sequence comes from Aselliscus stoliczkanus, assembly GCA_033961575.1. NCBI lineage: Eukaryota > Metazoa > Chordata > Mammalia > Chiroptera > Hipposideridae > Aselliscus > Aselliscus stoliczkanus. Next base: position 61,640,085 of record CM066733.1, on the reverse strand, counting down.
CCCAATAAAACCTTTAAAAACAAACAAAACAAAACAAAACAAAAAAGGCAAACAGAAATGCAAAGAGATCCCTGTGACCCGTAGAAGATTATTTAACAAGTTACAGGCCAGTTGTGTGTTTCTTCTGGCATGCAGACTCATTCTCAGGATGCACAAGGGAGAAGTCACCCATCATATAATGCAATCGTGGAGGGATGAAGATAAGATTACAGCCAAAAACGAATATCACTGGTGATCAAGGAAATATAAACAAAGACCTGATATCATTTTTATATGTATCTGATTACAAAAGGTCAAAAGTCCGAGTCCAACTTATCTCTGATGGTTCAGAGGGGGAAAAAAAAAAAAGCATAATTGGTAGTTAGAAAATAGACACGGGGATGTAAAACACAGCATAGGGAATCTTATCAATAATGTTGCAACAGGGCCGGCTGAGTGGCTCAGTTGGTTAAGAGCTCACTCAAGAGTGTGAGCTGAGCTCTGAGCAACAGGGTGCCAGTTCGATCCTGGCCTGAGCTGAGCTGCCACTGAGCTGCCAACAGGTGGCAGGATGGCTCAGCTAAAAAAAAAAAAGAAAAAAAAAAAAAGACAAAGAAAAAAAATAAAATAATGTTGCAACAACTATGTATAGTGCCAGGTGGGGACTAGACTAGTCAGGGGGATTGCTGCATAAATTATATAAATGTCTAACCACTATACTGTGCACCTGAAACTAATATAAAATAATAGTGAATGTCAACTATAACTGAAAAACAATTTTAAAATGCACGAGAAATAATAATACACATACCTATAGCGAGAATGAGAAAGCTAATGGGGCAAAATGCAAACAACTGAATCTGGATAAAGGGATTGTTGGAGTTCCTTGAACTGTTCTCACACTCTTTTTAAGTTTGAAACACCAAAACAAAAACTTACCAAACACACATACACACACACACACAAAACCAATAAGCACATTAAAAAACAATTAACTAAATAAGTAAAAGCAGACTGTGTGTGGACCAATTATGAGAGCACGCCACAGATTCTCCAAAGATTATGGTTAATCTGAGTCTATGTTCCTGAAGTTCAAAAAGGAATAAGAGTGAATGGGAATGGTAGAGAGGCTGTTGCCAAGTTACCTAGTGCAGAGACCACCCAATCAGAGACAAGGGGATGGGAACACTTGTTGAGTACCTACTGTGTGCTGCACCTTGCGCTAGGCCAGCTGCCTCTCCTACTTGCACTCTGTGAGGCGGGGCTCGCCCTCAGCTCTGCCCATCCCTCCAAGGCTTTCTACCCAGGCTAATGCCAAAGCCTGGCTCTTTCCTCAATACTGCAGCTGCCTCTCCTAGGTCACATCACTGGTGCTGGGGGCACAGGAAGGGCTGGTTGCCCATCAGTGAGCCCAGAAGTGAGGTGCTGGCTTCGGCCTGGCCCTGTGCATCGCTGGCTGGCTCTGAGCAGCTTCCCTGGCCTGGCTCCCGGTGTCACACGAAGGCCGGCAGAAAAGCTGAGCTTGAACACTGGGAGAGGGCTCACTCCAAAGACAGACCCTCTCTGTGTACACTGGCCGGTGACATCCTCACAAGCCCCACTGCCTCCAAGGATGGTTTGCTAACCCTGGTCACAACCTATTAGGACGTCATGAAACCAATTCAGTGAATCTTAGCCAGCCTTAAAAAAAACAAAAATGGAATAGAAAATATCAGAGTGCATTACAATTAATAAGGGTATCATTCATAACACGTTTTTTTCTGTTTTTAAATACATACACAAGCACAGTAGGGTTGTGATGTAAAATGTGCTTTTTGCTACTATGGGTCTCAGTCAAAAAAAGTTTAAAAAAACAATGGTCTAAATGTGTGCTGTCTAAAACAGTAGCCCTTAGCCCTGTGTGGCTATTTAAGTTAATTAAAATTTAATAAAATTAAAAATTCAGTTTCCCAGTGGCTCTAGCCACATTCTAAGAGCTTAGTGGCCATGTGGAGTTAGTGCTACCACATTGAATAGCAGTAGATATGGACCGTTTCCATCGCTGCAATAAGTCCTATTAGATAGCACTGATTCAAACCACCATCCATCAGGACCCATCTGCATGTCCGGTGTATTAGATGACACTGTGTATACAGAGATGCTGAACAAAGGACATCATCAAGAATTGGGGAAAATCTCATGTTCTTGGTGCATTTTCTGTATCAGAAGTGAAGATACAAAAATCTCTGGATAGCTTCCAACCAAATGTGTGTAACTGGTGAGGAGGGTTAGAGAAGAGGTCAGGTGAACAGGTCTACCAGGATTACTGAGCCCTCGCTGGGTGCAGAGCCCTGCACTAGATTTCCAAGGAAAAGTAGACGCCACTCTCCCAATAGTCCCCAGACTGCCATATTCAGAATGCCCCATGTGCTACCGGTGGTAAAAGGGCCAGAGGACCATAGAAGTGGCCATCATAAACGGACAGACTCTACTTCAGCCTTCAAAACCCCAGGGCATTGTCCAGCCTTGCTGGGTTATCTGTTAAGAGGTCGACAAAGGTTTTTGTAAGGCGCCCTCGTCAGGCTTGCAATTCCCCTCAGTCTGCTCTCAATCTATTGCTAGTCGAGGGAAACAGAAGAGAGTGGACTTGGCACGGTGACTAACATGCTATCTTTCCTGGAGGCAGTGCTTCTGGGAGGCTAAGCGAGGACAGTAAAAGGGAATTCTGTTAGACCTAAGCCAATCGAGTGTTTCCTTATTGCTGGGCAAGATGCCATCAAATGGCCACAGGGTTAATTTTCAAATACGGTTATAAAGACCAGACCCACCCCTTCCTTTCCAACTTTAACATTCTAAGGGCTTGCCCAGGTTCCACTAACCCACTGTGACACTACTGCACTCTTCTCACAACAGGCTTTATGTCCCACACAGCATGTGACCACATAAAGAACTGTCCACCAGGTGTGCTAAACTGACCCTGCTTCCCATCCTGTCATTAGCTTGCAGGTGGTTCATGAAGAAATCACAGGTTACAGTTTTCCGACTTCAAAATCTCCACCATCTTATCAGCTACTCTAACATGCATTACCTACAATTACGCCAACATCCAGTGTCTTTGATTTCTATCACTATCCCACTGCTATCCTGAAACCCTCCTGGGCCTCCCCCCAGCCCACCCACACCACATACGGCACCCTGGTTCCAGCTCCAGCTGGCCAAGGAGCACCCTGCCTACCATTCCATCACCCTTTAACAATTTAACTTTTCCTCCTTCCATTCCCCCAGGACCCTTAGGAATATAACGTTAACAGAGTAAACTCACTAAATTATTAGCACCAGAAAGGATCTACCAGTTTCAGTATATATTTCCTAAGAATATCCAAAAAATACTACTTTTCACACTACTGGCTGAGACCCACATAGGTCTCAAACCAATTTTGTAGGTTAAAAAAAAAAAAGGATAGGAAACATCCAGTGCATCCAATACAGTGTTGTGAAAGTTTCATTTTAGTTGTGTGTGTGCGCATGTGCTGGGTCATGATGTAAAATGTGTTTCTTACAGGGAATCCTAATCCAAAAATATTTCAAAACCACTGTCCTACACAAGGACTCTTCAAACTTTTTTTTTTTTTTTTGAGGGCATTGTCACTGGCCCTCATATATGGGACCCGAACTGGGGCCACTGGCTTCCCAAGCCAGCGCTTAACCAACTGCGCCACTCGGCCGGCCCAGGACTCTTCAAACTTTAATGAACTTAGAAATCAGCTGGAAAGGTTGTTTGAAAAATGCAGGTCCTCAGACCCCACTCTCAGATATTCTGATTCCCTAGGCTAAGCGAGGTATGGTCCAGATTTTTTTTTTTTTTTTGGTCTTTTTTTGTTTTAAAGCAATCCCACACCCTTGCATCTGATGCAGATTATTGTCCTAGGAGAGTGCACAACTCAACTTATTAAAGCTCTCCAACAGGGCCGGCCAAGGGGCTCAGTTGGTTAAGAGCGCAGGCTCTGAGCAACAGGGTCAGTTTCGATTCCCACATGGGCCAGTGAGCTGCGTCTGAGCTGAGCTGGTGAGAGCACAGGCTCTTGAACAACAGAGTTGCCGGTTCAACTCCCACATGGGATGGTGGCTATGCCCGCCAGCAACCAAAATTGAACACGGCACCTTAAGCTGCGCAGCCATGAGCTGCTGATAGGCAGTTGTATGGCTCAGTGTGCAACAAGGTTGTTGGTTTGACTACCGCATGGGATGCTGGACTATGCCCCCTGCAACTCCAGCCCCCCCATCCCCCACAACTAGACTGAAAGTGGTGACTGGACTTGGAGCTGAGCTTGTGCCCTCCACAACTAAGATTGAAGGACAATAATTTGACTTGGAGCTGATGGGTCCTGGCAAAACACAACGTTCCCCTTCCCCAGTTCTCCAACACTGTGCACCCTTCCCCAACTCCACAATAAACATCTTAAAAAAAAAAAAATTCCCCATCAAATTTAAGATGCTCTGACACAAAGCGTGGGAGAGATCTTCAGCAAAGATGGCGATGGCTTTCAGCCAAATACAGTTCCCCAGGTCACGTGATTTCCTGTCAGCCTATGTCCCTGTCCCAGTCGCAGAAACCTACCTTGACTCCCCTCGCTACTGAATCCATCCCCTTCCTGCCATTCAACTACTTCCTGTCCTTGAGAACTGAACAAAAATGGCTTTCTCTACAGGAAACCTTCTTTGTTAACCACAACTGTCTGTCTACCTAAAGGAAGCGAACGCTTCAACGTCTCTTAATTTATGTCTCTTCCTCGCTTTCTGTGTTATACCTGAAGTCTGTATGGGATGTGCATCCTCATTTGCCTTAGCTCTGACACTAGATCCTAAGCGCTCCAAGGATGCCTGGCAGTTTCAGTTTTGCATCTCCAAGGTCCCTGAGGGCCATGGCTGGCTCAGTAAAGATTAGCTGCCTCCATGCGTGTCCTGATTTGTGAGCTCTGGGGTTCTGACATCCCGAGCTAGAGTAGCATGTCCTGTCCTACAGCCTCACAGAGATGGAGGTAGGGGCTCAGTGTCAGGAGGCCGGCTCTGGATGACCTGGTACCAGGCCATTTGCCCTATCTGGGCCTTAGTAAATTCACCTGTAATAAGAGAGGCCAGCCTGAAGAGCACAGAGCCACTTCCCCAGAGAGATTGGGGCAGCCAGGGTCGCACACAGACTGATCAACCAGCCACACCTTTCTGCCCTGCCCCCCGAGTCTGTGATCTAAAAGGCAAGGAATGGCCACCTGGGAGGGCCCTCACAGTGTCTGCCTACCTGCCCTGAGCTTTGTGTTTATGAAGTGACTTCACTGTCAGCTTAGAAACAGAGTGCCCAGTCACGTGGAAGGAGGTGGAACCATTTCAGAGTGGAGCAGGAGAGGCTGTGCACAGGAAGGGCTGGCATGCAGTAGCTATCGTCCCATGTGGGCAGCGGGGAGCAAGCAAGCTTTCCCTTCTTCGCTGTTCCAACTGGGTCAGCTCTACTCGGGTTCCAGCTAGCCCAGAGCAACCGTCTGCCCAGAAGGCAGGCGGAGCACAGGCAGGAAAGGCTGCCCAGCCTACAGTACCAGTGAGAGTGAAAGTGTGAAAACCACAAAGGGTGAAACCATTCACAGGAGTCTTCTACAGGAGAGGCTGAAGAAACACTCAGGGCCACAACTGGCCCTAGACATTCAGCTGCTTGCTGCTCCTCTGGGGAGGTGCTCCCTGCAGCCCCTCCACCTCAGTGCTCCCTGCAGGGAGCTGAAGTCCTGCTCCAGCTGCACAGGCAAAGAGCAGCTCTTCCACAAGAAGGCAACATGGTAATCAATATAAAGACTCTTGCAGGCTATGTGATGGAGGACAAGTCACTAAACCTCTTAAACCTCAGTTTGTCCACCCACAACATGGGGATGGTGATCCATATTAAGGGGTTTATCATGATCACTGAAATAACACATGTAAAGTACTTACCAGAGGGCCTGGCCCACAGGGAGTACTCAATCAGTGGCACCTGTTATGATGACGGCCCTTGCACCTGGCCCACCCATGGGGACCTCTCCTTCCCTGTCCTCACCTTCTGCTTAGTGCTGAGGGGCTGTGACTTCAATTTTTCATCCTTGCTCTTGGAAATCCTCAGGAACTGTTTGAGGTCTCCCTGAGGGAAAGGCCAAGAGTCTCTGTCAGGTCAGAGCCCAGCTATTCTGTTCAAAGCATCAAACCAAGCAGGTTCTCACAGGGTGCCTGCCTGGCAGGTGGTAAGAAGCCCTGGTCTGGATGTCCCTCCCATGGAGAAAGTCCAGTGGAAATTAAAAATATTTACATAGGAGATGCCTCCTAGAAGCTCCCTCCATCAGAAAGAGAGGATGTCATATCTACTCTCAGGGGAGCGAGCCCCCAGATAGGCAGGTGCCAAAGCCCCTGGAAAGGAAAGCAGAGCCCCTCTCCCCCACCCCCACTGACCTCTGTCCTCCAGGGGTTTATTATCTAATAGATATAAATAAACAGGAGGGAACACCAGCACCAAAAACATATACAAAGCACTCATAAGCACCTCTAATGAGAAGATTAAGGATTACTCCTCCCCTTCCTGTCCCCCCTTCCCACCCTCCACTCCCGGGAATTTGATAAGCAGCAGTTTGAGGGCCAAGGGGATTAGGCCAAGGTCAGTCAGGGAATGAAAGCAAGGGGCAAATCTGGGCTGACAACTGGGCTGGAAAGAGAAGGGTGGTGACTGCGCTAACACTGGTGCCTCACATGGTACGGGATGCCGGGAAGGAAGGAAAGCCAGGTTATGATAAGTTTATTCTCAAGGGGTGATAAGCCCTGGGGAAAAATAACAACGACAAACCAAAGAAACCCCGAGTCAGGGGTAAAGACCTGGAAGGTGTCCATGCAAGCGAGCAGAGTAAATGCCAGAAAGAACTCAGAACCAACCCGCAGACAGCAGGCTGGCAGGTGGCAAAGATGGGGTGCCATCAAGGAAAGGCAGGTGTTGGAAAGCTAGGGGGTGGGCAGGAGGCTGAGCATCTCAAGGTGGCAACAGCAGGCAGACCAAGGTCTCAGCTGAGACCATGTGAGACGAGATTTCCACGGTGACCCCTCCGCAATCCCCATGAGGGCACTGCCCTGTCCGAGACCCCGAGGGCCCTGCCAGCAGCATACCAGGTCCACATACTCCAGCACCATGTAGTGGGGCTCGGCCTCCCGACACAGCCCCAAGAGCCGCACCACGTTGGCATGGTTCAGCTTCCCAAACATCTCGAATTCCCTCCGGAAGTCCAGCTGCTGCTGCTCGTCCCGGCTCTGGAGGCTTTTCACCAGCACCAGGGTCTCTGCCACCCCTTCCTCCAAGCCCTGCGCCTTCGCCAGAAACACCTCCCCAAACTCACTCTTCCCTGTGGGGACAGGTCTGCGTCAGCCAGCTGCCTGCACCCAGGCAGAAGGAGCCCCTGACGTGGGGAGGTGCCTCGCTGCTCTCTGTCACACAGTGGGGTCCGTTGCTGCTCCCCACCCAGACTGGGCCGTGGCCTAGTTCTGCTGTGGGACTCTGAGCGAACCCCTTCTCCTCACACCCTGGGCTTCAAGTCCCCAGCAATGAAATAAAGGGGTGGATGAGACTTGTAGGTGGTTCATGATAAACAGGTCTTCATGGTTATGTTTTAATGTATGCTCAGAAAACATTTAACTGGTACAAATCCATAATTTCTCGCATTCTTTCCCCTAGAACAACGTTAACTTTAAAGTTTAAAAAAAAATCTAAAGAAAACATCAAATCAGGAACACACAGGAATGACACATGTTGTGGAGGAGGGGTGTGAGCAACGGGCACTGAGGACAAGTTGGACTAGATCCCTCCTATGCTCCCCTCCATCTCTGAGGTTCTGGGTTTTGGGGACTTCAGAGCCACCAGCCCTAACCTAGCCTCAGGACAGAACTGGTGGCCTGTGATGAAGCAGGGCTGTTATGGCCAAGGTGACATACCCAGTGTGGTGATGGGCTGCAGGCTGGCCCTCGGGAAGTGCATCTTATCACTTGTGCTGTGCCGTTTGTTGGTGGCCACGGGGCCGGAGCCCAGGCTGGTTAAGGCCACTTCCTCTTGGATCTCTGCTGAGGGCTGCCCATTCTGCAAGGGGCCGCCTGGGAGTGTGAAGAGGAGACATGATACTCAGGCCACCATGGGGACCTCAGTTTTCTCCCCCAATGCCCCACTTCCACCAAATGGGTCTAATCCCCGTGTTCCACCCAAAAGAGCCAATCCAACTGATGAACCGATGGGACTGGAAGGGAGGGTGGCAGGTATCCTTTACAGTATGATACTTAATGGATGCAGCTGATTACAACCTCTGAAATGAAACAACCTGTACAAGTCTCATCTAAATGACGGGTTCCTGGATACCTACACACATCAGGGTTTTTGCTCTCATAGGGCCTTCTATGTGCAAAGCCCTAAACAGGCACAAAGGGGGAATCGCAACAAGGGGGACCCAGGCCCCGCTCCTAAGCACCTCAGCTTACAGGGGAGACCCAGCAATGCCAACTGGGGGCTCCCAGTTGGAGGAGACAGAGTAAGAGGAGGGAGGAGGCAGGCAGATTGCCCTTGGGGGACCTCAAAGACTCATGGGGGGTAGAAAAGATGTACCACAGAAACATGAACATATACGCTCATTGTATCTGTGGCTTAGTGCTGCAGGGAAACATAGGAAGCTGGCCCAAGAGGTTCCAACGAGGAAGTCTTAAGCCAGGTTTCTGAGAAGCCAAGGCCCTGGGAATCAGCCAACAGCAGGTTTCCAGTTGGGGGTGGGGCAGCTGTGGTCCCTGCGGCCAAAGCTCCAAGAGCCGCGCCGCCTGCTTCCTCCAGTGCCACAGCGCTGTCCGCCCCGGCCGCAGGAGGGCGCTTCGCACCCGTGCTCCGCCCCGCCTCCCTCCACTGGGAGGCCCCTCACCGTTGAGGCACTCCATCTCTGGCTCTTCGCCCTCTGGCTGCTTCTGAAGCCGCTTGGCCTTGCAGCGTTTCTTGCAGTAGAACATGAGGCCCAGCACGGCAATGATGTAGGCCACGGCGGCGCCCACCGACAGCCCGATGGTCTGGATCATCTTATAGGGCGGAGGGCTGCCTGGGCCCTCCGACTCCTCCAGCACAGGCTTGTCTGAGAGAGACACAGAGAGGTGTGGGGCAGGGGCCAAGGAAGCAAACCCAGCCCTACTTCTTTACCAGCCCCTCCACACCCCACACATGACAACCTCCCAGCTCCTCGAGGGCCTTGCTGACCAAGCCAGAGAGACCCGGGGAGGGTCACCACCGTCACTGGCTTTAACAAGGCCCCCCCAAGGTCACAGGGAGCTCTGACGGAGGTGAGCCCAGTGACTCCCAAGCTGGCTGTGCCTCCAAACACCAGGCCAGGAACGTACATACAAACCACACCTGTTGCGGACCCACCACACACCGTTTGTTAAGCTTCTTAAGTGACTTGATACCATGAGTCAGGCCCTGAACAGCAGCATCTGGGAACTTCTGGTTTAGAATCCCACACTGTCCAGATCAGAGCAGGTTTTTCAAGTAACTTACGTGTAGAAGGGATCTTGTGGTCTAGGGGCTTTCAGTGGCCTAGGGTCTCATGGAGGAAGTTAGGGAAACTGAGGGAGAGAGGCCCAAAGGGAGACCATCATGATCCCCCAGCTCCCACACACACCTGGTGACTGCAATCAAGGGGCCTATCACTTCACTGTTATCCAGCTAAAGGCCCACATCATACCCTTGCCAAAAAAAGTTCTGCTGCTAAACCCAAAAAACGTGAGAACTTCTCATTTCAACAGCTCCCATCTTACAGATGGAGAAACCGGCCCTGGAGAGGAAATGACATCTACCTCTAAGAGCATGTGGCTGGTTAGCAGGAGAGGCCAGACCCAAATCTCCAGTCCTTGGCCCTAGTCAGGGCCTTTTCCCGGACACATCATCCTCTCTGGGCCTCCAGGACAAAGGAAACTTGTCTTGAGGCATCCTGATCTGATCCCCTCCCCGCCCATCCAGGGAGACCTGAGAGGAAGCATTACAGGACAAGCACACACCCCCCACACAACACGCACACATGCCCCCGCTGTGGAACGTCAGAGAAACGACAGCCCAGCTCTAAGCGAGGAAAGTATGACTGTGCCATGGCAGGGCATGGGGGGCACATCTGCCTCCCACTCCCACCACAAGAATGGTTTAAGTGCCTTCTGTGTACAAGGGGCTGATGAGTACCAAGATAAGAAAGAAGTCTGGTCCCACCATTTCCAGTCCCCAGCTCATACCCACAACGTAGAGGGGCGCCTCCGTGTGTTTGATGTTGCAGCTGTTGCCTGCAATGCAGGTGTAGCGGCCCGAGTCCTCAGGCGCCACATCATGGATCACCAGGGAGCCATTCTGGAAGATGTGCATCCTGCCAGGGGAGAAGCCACAGTGCTGCCCAGCTCGCCGGCTCCTGGGGAGGCTGGGCTACAGGAGAGGTGAGGTGGGTGTGGTGGGGAGATGGCCCTACCTAGGTCCCAGCTTGGTGGGGTCCAGGATGCGATCTTTGCCCTTCCACTGAATGAGTGGCTTGGGGTCCCCCTGGGCCTCGCACCGCAACAGGGCTGTGTGGCCCTGGTACACGGTCGTGCGCTCAGGCTCCACTTTGAAGGTGATGAAAACTGGATGGGAAGAGCCCGGTGAGGGCAGTGAGCAGTGAGCAATGGGCCTGGCAGGGTGCAGGCTGCCACCCACAGGGCCTGCCAGCTCCAGCCCCAGGGCCCTGCCACGGTCGCACCTGCCACAGTAAGCTGGACATGGGCACGGATCTGGCCCTGCAGCCCATTGGAGGCGATGCAAGTGTAGTTGCCGGCATCATCGCGGGTCACCCTGGAGAAGTGCAAGGTCCCGGCATTGTCTGTCACCCACTCTGGGAGGCTGCTCCCATCTGCAAGGGCAACAAAGGGAAATGCCAGGATTGACAGAATTATATGGGTGGCTAAATGGCAATGCCCTGTCACTCATCTCCATTCAAAAACATGTCACTGCTCCTGACGACCCACAGACAAAATCTAAACTCCCGAACCAGGCACTGGGAGACTCGGTTATTTACTTCTTTTCCGATTTGTCAGTCTCGCCTCCTTCTACTGCCCTGTGTAATGTCCCACTTCTGCCAAACTGGACTTCTGATTGGGCCTGGAGGTTACCTTGTTCTCACCCTCGCTGCCTGTCATTCCTCACTCCTAGAACCCAGCCCTGTTCTCAGCCACCATCCCGGGCTTCAGATCCAGTTTGAACCCCACCTTCCAAAGAAAACTCCCCCAGACCATCTGAGCAGAGAAAGCCCACTTCCTCCTCACAACCTACAACCCTCCTCTCTCACTCTCACTGTTCATGGAAATGTAAAAACCAGCCCAGCCCTTTAAAAAATGATTTGGCAATCCGCATCAAGGGTTGTAAAAATGTGCATACCCTTTTATACATAATTATTCCATTCCTGGGAATCTTTCCCAAAGGAAACAAACCCAAATCCAGAAAAAACTTTGGCTTAAAGATGTTTACTATAGTAATAAAAAGGAAGACAGACAGAGAGAGAGAGAGAGACAGACAGAGAGAGAGAGAGAGAGAGAGAGAGAGAGAGAGAGAGAGAGAGAAGCAGGCTGGCTAGCAACAAATCTCCAACATTTAGGGAATATTTGAATAAATTATAGTAAATTCAATCATTGAAATAGTATCACCATCATCCAAAACAATGTTTATGTATGAAAACATAGGGTAATGCTTGGTAATGTTAAGTAAAAAAAAGGATATAAAATTACATAGTGATCTGCATCTTCTATTTTTAGAGTAAGCATGATATACTCACGTAAATGTAGTAAGTGAAAATGTACAATAAGTACATTAAGTGAAAAGGTACAACAAAATCACTTTATAAAAGCAAAAGATACACAGAGAAAAGGGCACACACCCAGAGATGATGGATAGTGGGATTATGTATTTTTTTTCCTCCCAAAATTTCTTAAGGGAGCCCAGGTTACTTTCGTGTGGGCAAAGATGACTATTTTGAAATGGGAGGAGGGAGGACGTTAAGCAGTGCCCGGCCCAATCCAATCTCTTGTTATTTCGAGTCATATTATATGTAGTCTAACGCTATCATCAGATGTCTTGTGTCTGGCTTTTTTTTTCCTAACCGGACTGTAAATTGGCCCTACATTTCTTGTCCCCACAGTTCCTGGCATGGTGCTGGGCACTTAGCTGGTCCTCAGACTTGCACACATGCACTGCTCAGTGGACGGCCTTGCCTACCCCCGTCCCCATACCTGCACGGTACCCACCTGCTCGTATCCACTTAATAGTGGGCTTTTCTCGGCCTGTGGCTGAGCAGGGCACCGTGGCCTCCTTGTCAAACTCCATGCACTGCTGCGGCCGGGGCGGTGGTGTGAACTTGAGCTTTTCTGTTTCAGTAGAGGGAGAGTGGGTAGGTGGAAAGAAGAGGAATTGAGGCAGCTAGATAAGCCGGGGCAGGCCTGAAGAACTTGAACCCTGCTGCTCCTTCCCCTTTACCCTCCTGCCCACCAGGCAAAGCACCTTCCCCTTGCATGCTGGCTCACCCAGCACTTGTACACGGGCTTGGGCCTCAATGCTGCCGGCTGGGGTGCTGCTCACGCAGCGGTACCATGTCCCATCATACACTTCCACGTTGTTGATGCGCAAGGTCCCGTTCTTGGAGACCTCGAACCGTGAGTCCTGCAGCACATGAGATGTGACCCCGAGAGGTCTTGGCCTAAACCCCCACCACCATCACCCTGGGAGCAGCCTCGGGAAAGAGCGCTATGGAGGCCAGCTCAGAGGGGAGCCGCGGGAGGGGGTTCTGCCCCTCCACCCGCAGACATCCTCACTCTCACCTCCGAGATGAGCATCTGGTTTCGGTACCAGATGACGGTGGGTTTCGGCGTGGCCTGGGTCAGACAGTGCAAGTAGCCTGGCTTGCCCTCCTCCAGCTGGCTGTCTTCAGGCCTCTTCAGCCACGTGGGCACAGCTAGAGGGGAGGGAACGGACGGCTGATTAACATATTTGTAAAACCAAAGGATCCAATCCCAAGAAATTCTAATAAATAGGTCCTGATTTCGGAAACCCTCATCTGCTCCGGTGACAACTGTAGCCATTATCCCTTAGTGAACACCTCCGGAACATTCTTAGTGAATGGTCACAATAAGCCCCCAAGGTCTGTATTCCTATACCCGTTTTACAGCTACGACAGGGGTTCAGAAGTAACGGCGATTTGCTTGCTAACACACGAGAGAGATAGGATTGAAAATTCTGGTTGGGGGACCTGCTGAGTGGCACGTTGGTTAAGAGCCAGCGGCCCCGGTTCGGATCACACATATGAGGGCCAGTGACACTGCCCTCTACAGCTAAGATGGTGAACAACAGCTCCACCTGGAGCTGGGCTGCTGTGAGTCCCCGGGACGGCATAGCTGCAGCCCCTGCTGCAGTGGACTGCCATAGGCTACAGTGAGTGGCCGGCAGCCAGTGTGAGCTGCCAAGACCCGCCGTGAGCGGCGGTCCAGAGGCCGGCGACCGACTTGCCTCATCCGGGAAGAGCGCAATGATGATACCAACATGGGCCAATGAAGCAATGTCCTCCACAACTAGACTGAAGAACCAAAGGACAGCAACCTGTCTGTTCCCCTTCCCTGGTTCCCCAACGCTGTTCCCCTCCCCCAATTCCCCAATAAAAATCTTAAAAAAAAAAAAAAAAAGAAAAGAAAATTCTGGTCTGACTCCAGAACCCTTGTTCTTTGTAACACCATAACGTTCCAAGCCTCGGGCCTCAGATCTGTTCTGTTCTAGCCACACCCATTCCCTGAATGATCTCATCCAGCCCACAGCCTTCAACACCATACACAGACGATGCGCAAACCTGGATCCTGACTCCCAACCTTCCCCCATGCGCCTCAGGCTTGCATATCCAATTGCCTACTGGCATCTCCCACTGGCTATCTAACAGTCATCTCCATCGTCAGATGTGCAAGAGAACACCAGATTTCCCTCCAATCCTGCTTATCCCAGCTTTCCCATCTCAGTAAATATCGCTGATAGCCAGAAATTGCAGAAGTCAAAAATCGAGCCTTCACTTCTCTCTACACTCTACATTCCCCACCATCACACTCATTCTACACAAACCCTATCAACCTTAGCTCCAAAATATATTCTGAATTTGACTACCTCTCATCTCCACTGCTATCACCTCTGTTCAAATCCCCTTAACCCTCTCCCCTAGATGATTAGTCATCTACTAACTCGTCTTGCTGTTTTGACTCTTGCCTCTAACGTTCTAGTCTCCTCTGAACACCAAAGTGAAAACATCACTTTTGAAAAATGTCACTCTCCAACTGAAAACCCTTCAAGGGCTCCCCATCCTCTGACTTCATGTACGTGTAGCCGACTGTTTGCAAAGATGGTTGTCAACTATCCTCCCATCCCTTTCTGTCTCTTTGTAATGTGATGTTGCCATTTTCCCATTAAGAGGTGAAGTCTGTTTCTCTACCGCCTGGAATCTGGGTGGCTTGCCTTGTCCACCAGTGGAAGTGACACTATGATTTCTAAGCCAATGCTTTTAGAAGCCTTGCAGCTTCTACTTTCATCCTCCTAAACCAGTCCCCATGTGAGGAAGCCTGAGCTAGCCTACTGGTGCAGCCATGTGGAAGAGAACCAAGATACCCTGGGCGATATCAACTGCCAGCCACCAGCTGACCTATCAGCTGAATGAAAATGTGTATGAGCCCAGCTAACAGTACATAGAGCCAATGAGCCATCCTGTTGAGCCCTACCCACAGAATTAGAAGTGAAACAATGACTATTATTTCAAGCCACTACGTTTTGGAGTCATTTGTTATGCAGCAGTAGATAACTGATAGACTTGAGGCCGGCCGAATGGCTCAGTTGGTTAAGAGCTTGCTCAAGAGTGCAAGCTGAGCTCTGAGCAATGGTGGTTCGATGCCAGCCCAAGCTGAGTTGCCGTTGAGCTGCCAACGGCAGGTGGTAGGATGGCTCAGCTAAAATAAATAAATAAATAAGTAACCATTCAAAAGATAACTGATAGACTTGGAATAAAAGCCAAAGTCCTTTCTATAGTTTTACATGGCCCCATGTGACCTAGTCTCCATCTCTCAGACAACCTCAGCCACACTCACCACCTTAGTCAATTCAAGCCACACAGGCTATGCTGCCCTTCCAACGCGTACGCCCATTTCTGTCTCAGTGTATCCACATGGCTCCCTCCTTAATTTAGCCATCAGCTCAAATGCCACCCTCTAGAGAGGTCTTCCCTAAACTCCCCCTGGCCCTCATGTCTCTCTCGGTCACTTACCCTATTTTTCTTCATGGCTCTGCTGCTACCTAAAATTATCTACTTGTGGGCTGGCTGAGTGGCTCAGTTGGTTAAGAGTTGGCTTAAGAGTGCAAGCTCTGAGCAACAGGGCCGCCGGTTTGATTCCCACATAGGCCAGTGACGCTGCGCCCTAGCTGAGCTGCCAACAGGTGGCAGGATTGCTCAGCTGGTATAACAACAAGACTGCCTGTTCAATGGTGGGCTACACCCACCCGCAACTAAGACTGAACTTGGCACCTTAAGCTGAGCTGCCACCAAGATGGCTCAGTGGATAGGGTGTGCATTTTTTTTTATTTTTTTTTTTGAGGGCAGTGCACTGGCCCTCATATGTGGGACCCGAACCGGGGTCGCTGGCTCCCCAAGCCAGCACTTAATCACTGCGCCACTCAGCCGGCCCACGTGTGCACTCTTAACAAGGCTGCCCAATTTGACTCCCACATGGGATGGTGGCTATGCCCACCCGCAACTAAGACTGAACACAGCACCTTGAGCTTAGAGGCCATGAGCTGCTGACGGGAAGCCAGATGGCGACTGGCACCCTCCACAATGAAGACTGAAGAACAACAACTTGACGGGTCCCCTTCCCCAATTCCCCAACACTGTTCCCTTCCTCCAATTCCCCAATAAAATATTTAAAAAAAAAATCATCTACTTATTCATTCAACTGTTTTTCGTGTTTGCTTTGTCACTCCTACTAGACTACGAGTTCTACCAGGGATTTTTGTCTGCTTTGTTCATTGCTGCATTCCCAGGACTGGGAACCGTGCCTAGCACGATGAATGCACTCAATAAATCTGTTGACGGAATGCAGCCACGGAGCTCTCCTTGCTCCAGACTCTAGACCCCGCTCCTCCGCACCTCAGCCAGCCCTGTGTGCATCACGCACACTCTCCGGCTTCACAGGCCTCCTTCTCGGAGCGCATTGCAGGGCCTGTCAAGGACTGATCAAAGCCAGCCTTCTTCACCTTCAGCATGTGTAAACATCACCTGAAGCACTTGTTAAAACACTTTCCACCTGGGCCCCGCCTCCAGAGAGTCTGGGTCAGTCAGATCTGGAGTGGGGTCCCAGATTCTGCACTTTTTAAAGCACTCCCAACAAAACAGGTGATGTACAGACCCAGACTGGAGAAAGGCTGACGTAGCTGCTTGCATTTGTCTGTATGTCGCTGGGGAAGGGTCTTGGGCACATGTGACCTGTGTGCTGCAGCTTCCCTGAACCAGGTACCTGAGTAAAGAGAGCAGGTCTCCGAGGTGTCTTACTGGGAATAGAGTCGTCACAACTTCAAATTTACAAAGCCCTTTCCATGTTCACAATCTTTTCGCATTTCTGAAATTTACCCACTTGAAAAGATGTAGAGAGAGGTAAGTGGAAGAATCAGGTTGCAAAATTGTGCATATGTGTGTATAAGCGTTTGTCTTATGCATCCTTTTGAACTATCATAAAGGTTTACAACAGGCATGGTAAAAGAAAAAATAAAATCTCTGTGCCTGTAGCAAGGGTATATAGGTTATAGGTCTTTATCATATGCACTTTCACTCTGTTCATTTACTATAATGTTTATTGCTCCCTCCTCCTTATTTCACAAGTAGCATGTTCACTGTAGAAATTTAGAAAGCATACAACAAATAAAATAATAATTACTTAGAAGTTTGTTCACTAGCACCTTCCCCAAAAAAGAAAATATTTTTCCTTCTATTTCATTCATTTTTCCGACCATCTTGTAGGGTAGGTAGTGGGTTATTATCCCCATTTTATGGATGACAAGACTAAGCCCTAGCAAGGGAGGTGATCTGCTACCCATGGTCACTCTGTGCAATGGGGACAGAGTGGGACCTGCGTCTCTTAAGACTCCAGTTCACTGCTTCTTCCTCTGAAGCCATTTTCCTGTGAGGGTTGTCACCTAAACCTCCACGCCTGGCTCTCCACTGTCCACTCCAACGTGACCTCCCAACAGCAGACTGATTTCTAAGCCTGCAGGACCCAGAGCTAAGAGCGACTCTAGTGAGCTCCAAGGAAACTTCTGTCCATCACACCCAGAGCCCGGGGCCTCCTGGGACCTGGGTTCCCCTCCACTTCGCCTCAACCTTCAGGGCAAGGGTGCTCACTGGCCACGGTGATGTTGACATCCTGTCGCCGCTGACCAGCCAGGTTGGCTGCATGGCAGGTGTAGACGCCAGCGTCGCTCTCGGCAGTACTGGCAAACACCAGCTCATGACCCTTCTGGTAGACGCTGCCGTAGGTGGGCAGCCGGACTCCTGCATGCTCCCACCACACTTGGGGCTCTGGCAGACCCTGGGGGGGCAGGCAGGCCACACGCTCCTCACTGCCTGCTGTGAACACCCGTGGCTCAAATGGCGGCATGTCTTCAATCTCTGCAGGGACGCGAGCAGGCAGGAAATAGCCTGATTACTGTGTGTCTCAGGGTACTTGTTCTCCCATAGCAAGCTCTGGCCCTTTCCAGCACAGACCCTCCCCCATAACCCTCAGCGCGCCCTCTTCCCTCCCCAGCATCCTCGTCCTCTCTCTGCCCTCCAAGCTGTGCTAAGTGGTAAACAGGAACCTATATCTCTACATGCCAACAACATTCAGGACAGCCCCCACCTCGGCAGCCCAGATCCGGGGACCCACCTGCCAGGTGAAGCGTGGCCTCCAGGATGACGGGAGGGCCCCTCTGGCCCTGGCCTATGCAGCGATAGACCCCGGCATTGCGTGGCCGGACCTGGGTCAGCAGCAGGGACCCGTTGGCAAACACGGTGGCTCTGCGGAGGTGTGTGGGGCTGCGGAGGGGAGACGGTGCTATTTGGAAGATGTGGCCCACAGGCCCCTTTCTGGAGGGGACCCCATCCCACAAAGGTCGGAGATGTAGGACGGTATCAGCCAGGCACGGGTCACAGAGAATACACCACATTAGTGTGTCTTTGTATACGCGTGCGTGTGGTCTGACTATATGAGACTTGGCTTTTGGAGTGGCGAGGCGAGCAACAGTGTTTAAATGAGAGGGAGCGTAATCAACAGCGTAGAACTGCAGAGACAGAGGGGTCACCTCCCCGCGGGGTCAGGACAAGCCTGCCGGTAAGGCAGCCAGCTCCAGTTATCAGAAGCTCCTCAGCCACACCAGATGAACCAATGAGGACATCCTCAGGCCTCATGCCAGGTGGGACCCAAGCCCCTAGCCTAGAACTCACAACCCCAAGGACCATGGCCATCTATACCTGGCACCACAAAGGTGCTCTCTGCTCTCGTAGGGCCCGAGCGAGGACAGAAGTCCCTATAGAGGGGCTGGCACCTCCCAGAAGCACCTTCTAGAAGTGCTGACTTCTTCCAAAACACATGCATATGTGTGCATGTGAGGAAGGTGTCTTTGCCATCTTATCCAGACTGTGATGACCCTGGTTCCGTGTCCTTCCATCCCTGGGTCTCTATCTCCCAATCCCAGAAGACATGTGGGCAGGAGGGGAGAGGGAAAGAAGCACAGCCACCACGAGCTCACACAGTGTCATCTGTGGGGACTGGAGAGAGATAGGTCCCCTTCCAGACTTCCCTTTGTTGAACTCATTTAGTAACAGCAAGACATTCTACTGCCATCTGCTGGAAATCTGTAGTAATACGTGTCCAGACCTATGATGTCTGTGGTATCATTTGCATTTGACAATGCACTGTGTGCAGTATGCAACTTGTACCACCGTCCTTGAGGGTCCCCTGCCAGACACCTTACCGGCTGCGGTTAGTGATGGGAGTCTCATCCTCAAAGACCCACTGCAGGCTCGGGGGTGGCTGGGCTGAGAACTGACAATGGAAAATGGCCTCCTCGTTCCTTGCCACTACCACGTCCTGGGGCGCCAGCACCACCCTGGCAAAGCTCTCATCTGGGCAGGGGAAGCACACGGACGTGAACAGGCAGAGTGGGCCTCCCATCCCTGCCCCACCTTCCCCATCCCCATCCCGGGCTCACCTGCAATGCTCAAGGTGAAGTTCTGGCTACTGCAGGTCTGGCCAAAGGCATTGTGGGCACAGCAGGAGTAGACGCCGCTGTGCTCAGGGCCAGCCGGCCGGAGGGTCAGGTTCCGCTCCTTGCTGCTGACGGTGTGGTTGCTCTGACCCTCAGAGAGAGGGCTCCCATCTCGGAACCACTGGTAGGTGGGCCTGCGGGACCAGGGGTTCAGCAACAGGGAGGCAGGGGTACTCAGGGGGCCAGTGGACAGGATACAGAATCAGAGGACCAGGGCCAGACCACCTCCATTTATAAACGGGGAAACTGAGGCCGAGGGAGGGCAAGTGACTTGCACAAGGGGACATGGCAATTCAGGGGCAGTCAGGCTGAGATTCTAGGTGTCTCAGCTCCCAGAATCCAGGGTCATTCCGCAGCACCGGGGAGGGTGGTGACAGAATGAAGTGAGGTACATCTAAATGGAGTCCAGGATTTGGGGAGACATCCCTGCCTGTCTAGAATAACCCTCTCCATCCCCACCTTCAAAATCGGCTCCTTACCGAGGGTGCCCATCAATGTGACAACGCAGAGTGACCTGGGTCTGTGGCTGGATCTCGGCTTCCAACGCTGGGTGCTTCAGGACCACAGGACCAGTCTCAATCCCTGTAGCAGAGGCCACGGTTGCAAAGTGAGTGGCAGAGCAAGTGCGCGAGGGAAGAGGGAAAGGAGGACAAACAGGAAACGATGTGGGGACCTGGAGGGTCTGAGACAAGAGACAGCGCAGGGAAGCCCTGTGAAGCAGAGGCCAGGGCTACAGACGGGCCACCAGAGACTGCCTGCCTGCCCGGTCCCTGGCAGATCAAGCCTGACATTTGGCCGCGTTGCCTCACTGCTCTTGCCATTTGCAAAAACACCTGGCAGATAAATGGTCCAAGACTTGAAGGGAAAACGTTTTGGAAAAATTAAAACTTTTTTTTTCTTTTAAAAGTTGCAGTAAAGGACAGTTTATTAGAAGAAAAATACTTTTCAAAGAAGCAGAAGTGGGCCCGAACAGCAGAGAATGGCTCAAGGGCCATTATTAAGAGAAAAAGTACACTCCAAAGAGCTTGGAGCGGGCAGAGCAAAAGAAGCGCAAAAGGCCAAAATTAAAACTTTTTCAAACTTCCTTTTATCTACACAGCAGAAAGAGCTGACCACATTGCATTCTGCCTGGCCCATTCAACTAGAAATGGGGGGAAGCGGAGGGAAAGGAGGGGTCTCGCAGGGCTCAGGAGCTGAGGGTCTGGCAGGGTGGCAGGCATGCCCCGGCTCTCACATTTGATGTTGAAGGAGGCGTTGGCACTGCGAGCTTCCTCTCTGGTAGCCTCATCCCGGGCCACGCACTGGAAGGCTCCCGCATCCTGCAGCCGGTCCACAGCTGCGAAGCTCAGGCTGCTGCCCTGGGCGAAACGCCGCTCAGTGTCCTGGACAGGGGCCCCATCCAGCAGCCAGGACACATGCACCGGTCCTGAGGCTTCCACCTCGCAGCGGAGCAGCGCCCGGCGCCCCTGAAGAGCATCCTGGGAGGACGGCTCCTTGATGAAGATGATGGCTGTCTGGGCGCCTGCAGATGGGGACATGGGAGAGACAGGGTCAAGAAGGGCTGCAGCCACTGTCCTAATACAGGTCACCCGTCACCCTCCGCACAGGAGGAGGAGAGGGGCTGTGTACACGAGGCATCCAGTAAGTGCAGGGGAGAAGGATCATGGGACCACAATTGACAAAGGGACACTGAGGAGCTTTTATTTTTTTTTTTTTTTTTTTTTTTTTAAAGATTTTATTGGGGAATTGGTGGAGGGGAACAGCGTTGGGGAATCGGGGAAGGGGAACAGACAAGTTGCCGTCTTCTTGTTCTTCAGTTTAGTTGCGGAGGATGTTGCCGCACTGTTGGTATCGTCATTGCGCTCTTCCCGGATGAGGCAGATCTGTCGCTGGCCTCTGGATGTCGCTCATCGCGGCTATTGGCAGCTCACGCTTGGCTGCCAGCCGCTCACGCTGGCTGGCTGCGGGCCACTCACTGCAGCCTCTGGCAGCCCACTGCAGCAGGGGCTGCAGCCCACACCATCACCGGGGCTCGCACAGCCCAGCTCCAGGTGGAGCCGTTGTTAGCTGTAGAGGGCAGTGTCACTGGCCCTCATGTGGGATCCGAACCGGGGCCGCTGGCATCCCAAAACCAGCGCTCAACCAATGCGCCACTCGGCCGGCCCCACTGAGGAGCTTTTAAACTGATGCTCCGCAGGACACCAGTCTAGAGGGGGACACAGGCCATGGCGAAACTCATGCCAAATGAAAGGTACAGGAAGTCAGTGCCTCCAGAGTGCAGAAGAGGAAGGGAGCCCCAAGGGTTTCGGGGGACACTGGGGATACATGGGAGGCTCCCTAGAGGAAGAGGGCCTCAGACCTGCAGGACCAGCTCATAGCAGGTCTGCATGCTGGGCTGAGGAGCAGGGGACACTATGAGCAGGCAACCCTCCCCACCATCTTCAGAGTCCAGGACGTTGAGCAAAATGGAATCACGATCCAAAGAGCATCTCAGAAGGATTGCTGGCACTCACACACCCGCTGAGGTCCCACAGGTCAGGGAGGGCGCCTTAAATCCTACCCACAGACACTCTGCAGCCCAGTGCTCCTCAGGCGCTTCTTTGGGAGAACCCACCCCTTTAAGAAGCCAATACTCTCTAGAAGTAGGACTATTCCTGAAGACGTGCCAGGGCCACCCCCACATTCCTACTTTCTATCCCTAAGAAGCCACCTGTGGCCAATGGAGGCCTTTCTGTGCTAAGTTGAGAGGTGAGCCAAGTGCTTCCAGGGTGTCACCTGAATCCATCAGCCTTCCTGCAAGGTTACAGTTCAGCTCTGGCCAGGACCAGGGGGACCCTCAGAGAAGAAAGGCCCTGCAACCAAGGGAGGAACCATAGCCAGTGAGAACAAAGGCAAGAGTGATTAGCCTGTGTCGTGCAGCAGATGGGCTGGGGAGGCGGAGGAGGGCAGGGCAGGGCAGGTGGCATGGCTACGGCAGCAGGAATAACACACTGGGCTTTGTTCCTGGCCCACGTGGGTGTCCTGCAGAGGCCCAGAGCTATTGGGCCTGGAAGACCAGCGGCCTGCCAGGGGTGGGTGACACACAGAAAAGGACGTGCTGCCTCTCCAGGAAGAAGAAATGGGCCACCTGGGGCTGCTACATGAAGGGTCAGGCTCTGCCTCTGGCCAAACTGGGCCCAGCAAGGGCAGGAATAAAGAGGCCTATGGGCCTGCCCATTCCCTCCCAACCACTGGGCACTGATCTCAGGGTCCCCCTGGGCTGGGTTCAGAGGAGGGGCTTCCTCTGGTGTGGGTCCTTCTCCCAGTGTTCTCAGAGGGGCCAGCCCACAAGGACACGTGGTTCAGAACACCCCCATTACTTCTCAGTGGGGTACTGTTGGCTCTCTAGGTAGGACAATTCTCTGCTATGCTTGGCTATCCCACCCCCTGTGCAAGTTAACAAATCAGCCCCCTGGGCACTGGGGCTAAGCACCCCCATTCACCCTGACAACCTAAACCGCCCCCCTCACTTCCAAACACCGCAATGGAGTATGGCGCTGCCCCTACTGGGCAACTTGGTATAATCCCTTTGTAGGACAGATGGGTAAACCGAGGTCCAGAGAGATCAAGGGATTTGCCAAGATCAAACAGCTCGTTTGTGGCAGAGCCAGAACCAAGCCCACAGCCCTGAACTTTTCCCTGCCCCGCCCAGGAACTCAAAACCAACCCTGGAAGTATCGGATCCCACCATGGGTCTCACTCCCCATGGCCAGGCAGAGGTAGGCGCACCTCTTGCAGACAAGGCCAAGCACACAAAGGTGCTCAGTGACCACTGGCTGAACTGAGGTGACCTCAAAGGATGTGTGGGGCAAGAGCCGGTGAACATGACGAACCATTCCCGGCCACTCCTCACGGCACAGATGGGAACTTCACACTGAGGCCTCAGGGAACCTCTGCGAAGGTGACTTACCAAAATCTTGGGGCCCTAGACCCAGAGCTCCAGGATGCTCATCAAAGGTCAGAGAAATTACCTGCCTCAGAGTGTAGACAACCCCCCTTTCCCTGCTTGGCTTCTGCAGACGCACTGCAGAGCCAGGAGTCTTGCCCAGGCAGTGGGGCGTTAGCTAAGTTTTGGAATCAGACAGGTCTGGCTCAAATCCTGACCATCACACTTGGTGTGTCTGACCTGGGGCAGAAGTGCCTCGGACAGAGCTCACTCAGCAAATGGCAACTGCCGCTATGAGTCCCATGCTCAGCCATCCTGCCCAAGGACTCGCATTTTAAGAACATTAGTAAGCTCCCCCCTTGCAAGGCCCAGGACCACTCCCAGGTCCTGGATGGGAGAGAGCAGCCACAGCAGAGAAGTTTGAGGGGAATAATCAGGTGGGGGGTGGGATGGAGGGAAGGGGGCCGTGGGGTTGCAGGAACCACAGACCACTGGCCACAGAAATTTGAGCTGAGAGAAGAGACAGCATGACTCAGAGGGGACCCAGCTCGGCCTCCTGCGTCCCCTCCTGGGGCTGGGGCTGCCCCAGAGCTGTGGTGAGAGATCTGCATTCCCAGACTGCCACTCAGAGCCCCCTGTGCCTCCTCGATAGGGCCTGGGAAACATCAAAGCCAGCCCTGCGGGGCCCTCTGTCCTGACGTCAGCTCACAGCAGGTCCTGGTTAGTGCTTGGCTGGGGCAGACTTTAGATGTTACAAAAGGCAGGGAGAGCAGCCACCAGGCCTTCTCGAAGCCCCCAACGCCTGCTCTGAGCCTGCAGCTGGGCCATGAGGCTCCTCACGCAGGAGGCTGGCCCAGTGCCGTGGCACCCACGTTTTCTGAGAAGACAGTGTGGGGTGTGCCCTGTCTGGCCACCTGCACAGTTTGCAGCAGAGGTCAGTCTGTTATTTGGGGGGACATAGGCAGGAGACTCAGAGGCAGACCCAGGAGCCCCCAGCAGAAACACCAGACTCCAGAAAAGGCAGGACTGGCAGGCGAGGAATTCTTCAGAAGCAATGGAGAATGGCAATGACAGAGAAGGAAGGCGGCTTTGGGGGACCCAGGCGGTACCTGCCTCAAGGCGGTAGTGTTGCCAGCACATTCCTGCACCTGCAGCACCTCTGACTTGAGGGTGCCTCCACAGCTGTGGTCTAGGGGAGGCCTGCCCTGGTGGCATGCTGACCGGGACTTCCCGAAGCCGCCGCCTCTTTCACGGCCCAGCCACTTATGCATCATGCCTTACTTCTACACACAAGCCCTCACGGAACACAAAGCCGAGGTGCCCCTTGCGGCAGCCCGCTCAGTGTGGCAGCTTCAATGCTGCCCAACAGCCCTGCCACTCCCTAGCAATGTCAACTCCACCTGGCCTGTCTGTACCCTTTCCCTTGCCATGAAATGGGAACCCCACCCGTACGACTCACATTGTCGAAGCCCATAGCACAGCACGGAGCACACGGTGGGTAAGGGGGCTGCTCCACGAGGCACGGTGGGCTCGAGGCTCCTCTGCCACGACAGGCAGACCGAGCCATCTGCCCACACATGGTGCTGACCCCAACAAAGCTGGAGCAGCAAATACCCAATAAGGACATTTTCCAAGCCATTTCCTCGGCTCCCCAACAGCCATCTATATGCAGACACTCACTCTGCCTGAGCCTTGGCCTCAGCCTCCTGAGAAAGAGCTGTGTGGGCAGCAGCCCAACTCCTGCTCCCCACCCCCCAGCAAGCATCTGGTCTGGTGCCCGCCCTCCTTGCTGCTCTCTGGGCTCCCGGCCCAGTCAACCCATGTGTGTATACGTGTGCATGTGCGCACACACATATGTGTAAACATGATTTTATGGAGAGAAGAGAGCAGCAGGAAGTTTTTTTGCTCTGAAGTAATTTCGGCTGCTTCAGTCCAAGTATCCATCTGGGCCACTCAACTACCCGTCTCTCAGGGACCAGTCCTCCTAGTCTATGAAAAAGCACCCCCAAGACATGTGTAGGCCCCAGAAGCCGACAAGCTTGACCAGTTGATTTTATTTACCTTCCCTCCCTCTTAAAAGGAAGAAGTTCCAGGTGCCTTAGGACCACGCTGGGATACCAAGGTGACTCTGGTTGGCCCTGGCATGGGCACTTTTTTGGTTGTATGTCATCAGGTGAGAGACTGTGAGCTCTCTGATGAACCAGGCCAACCAGCCGGAGAGAGGTGCTAAGTCCTCCACACCTAAGAGCCAGCCCTGGCTCTGGGGGCCCCGGCCCTGTCAGGATCATCCCGACTGCCAGGTGAGCCTGAGGACCCGGGCTAGGCGGCTCCTGTTTAGGCACACAGACCCCTTAGGGAGAGATTAGGCAACTTCCTTTGCCCTGTCTGGGGCGACAGCATCAGGCACAGGCCAGGAGAGGCAGCCCTCAACCCAAGAGGCACAAATACTCCAGGAAAGAGAGGGGCCCCCTGGCCCCTCACCCGCACAGCCCTCTTCACAAGTCCCCTCCATCTGCAAACTCTCTCTCTGGGCAGCAAGTGAGAGACCCCAGGGGTACTTGGGTCCCTGCCCCACTCCTCCTCCCACAGGGCCAGTGCACTGTACCGCAAACCCCTGGCCTTCAGGGGTTTCACGCACACTTTCAGCGGCTCGGGCACCCCTCCCAGGGTCCTCAACCCGTGTTTCTTTTTTTTTTTCCTTTCTTTTTTGTTTGTTCTTCTTCGGAAATTTTTTGAGGCACAAATCTCAACCGCTGCAGGAACAAGTCCCTTGGATGGACAACAAGCTCAGTCATCCTCCCCGCCCCCAAGTTCACCGAGGTCAGCAAAAACACAAAATGCTGAGGAGGGCTGGTGAATCTGGGCGACCAGAACGCCCCTCTCCACCACCCCAGCACACCACCAATATACTGCCCGCAGCTCCGGCACCAGCACCCCGGGCTGATAACGCAGATCATCAGGGTTCAGAGGGTTGCCGACTCCCAGACCCAGAGGCAGAGAGCCAAGCTGTCCCCCCTTCTGTCTTCCCAGTGTCTACAAAAGGCCCCACTGGGTTCGCTGACAGGGGCCCTGCAGCCCTCCACAAGCCTTCAGAGCCCTGGCTCTGAGTGGCACAGCGGGGAGCAGAGCCAGGGGCCCAGCTGAGTTTTCCTGTCCTGGGATTTAACTGTAAGTGTCTGGAGAGGTTCCCATATCCGGATTAGAGGAACAGAACCAAAATCACCAGGGATTAGGGCAGAAACAAGCTGGCAGGCCAGCTCTTCTACCTTAGACGAAAACCACAACGCAGACCTGCCCTGCTCACTCCCGGGAGGCCCTGGAAGGGGGAGGTCTGCATCTAACAGCGGGCGCGGGCCCTGGCATCCAGCATCACGTGGCATCCGAGCCCAGAGGGACACATATGCCAACTGCAATGTGGCTTCCGATGCTCCCCAGCCAGCAGCCACACCATCTGACCCTGGGACCAGCCTGTCTTCTGTGGGGACTGACTGGGCTATACCGGGGACATATCTCTCACCCTCAGGCACCCTTCAATGGCTGCTATATCTCCAAGGAAGCAGCGATGAATTTAAAACACCCAGCCAGAGTGAGGCGGTGGGATCAGGCAGAAGGAACCTACAGGGAGACCTGGGTTCCAATACTGGCACAACCACTCACGGGTCGGGTGACCTTGGCTAATCACCCACACACACACACACACACACCATGCCAGGCAGTTTTATTATCTGGAAAATATTAGAGAAATGAGAGGATGGGGCTGGACTGTCACCGAGACCTAACACTGGGTTCACTGCAATGATCCTCAGAGGCAGTTACAGAAACAAAGGGCTCATTTTCCCCGGCATCCCCTCCCCACCCCCAAGCTGCAGCCAGTCCCCAGAGCCCACAAGGCAACTGGAGGGCCAGCCCCGGAAGGGATTACAGGGAAGGCTATAAATGGCAGGTGTGCCAGTTGGAGGCAGCTGGGGGTGGTTGCAGACGGGGACCCAGCATCACTTCTGACAAGCTACTCCCATTCCTGTGGCTGAGCCTGCATCCTGCCTCCCCAGGAAACCCCACTTCGGCCTTGGCCACACACTTGCTCTGATAGTTCACTGTCTGTGACACCCCAAATATTCCTGCCTGTGCTGCGACCGAGAGCTGTATGCCCCAAGCGAATTGGCTATAAGCTCGCGGGGAGGTCAGACATTGATGTCCAAAAGGATATACCTGGGCTCCTCAGAGCGCCTGGGACACACAGGAAATACCCACAAGCATTTATGGGGGAATGAAGCCATTTAAGACTCTATCTAATAATCTGAAATCTTGTCCTGCGTCCTTTAGCCAATCTTGGCCAACTTAATTTTCCTCTCTGGGTCTTGGTTTCCTTACCTGGAGAATGGAGGCCTTGAAACTGATTTTAGTGATTCTTTTTCAGGCCACTAGGATATTCAAATGAAATACACATTCGGTACAGATACATACAAGTGCACTTTTCAGGAAAGTGGAAAAAAAAAATCCCAGAAGTTCTAGGGAACTGTAGACCCCAGGTTAAAATGTCTTTGGATAAGGTGATCCCTGAGGCGTCTGATGATGGCCTGGCAGCTGGTGGGGGTGTGTGTGCGTATGTGTGCGTGTGTGTGCGTGTGTGTGTGTGTGTGTGTGTGCAGTGCTGGACTAGAGCTGCCAGGGAGAACCAGTTGTCTGTTCTCTGCACCCTCTATGCCTTGGGATAGATCCATTCTCAGCTCCAGGGAGACAGGGAGAGAGGAAGAAAGGAAGGGAGGGAGGGAGGGAGAGGGAGGGAGGGAGAGGACGGGAGAGGGAGTGGGCGAGGGAGAGGGCGAGGGAGGGGGAGGGGGAGAGGGGGAGGGAGAGGGAGAGGGAGAGGGAGAGGGAGAGGGAGAGGGAGAGGGAGAGGGAGAGGGAGAGGGAGAGGGAGAGGGAGAGGGAGAGGGAGAGGGAGAGGGAGAGAAGAGGAGAAAAGCCAGCTGTCTCCTGAAGATGCCAGTGAGGGGCCTGCAGAAATAATATACATCTCAGGGAATGCGATGGGGCTGCTGAACCAAGGAAATGAGCCAGGAGCTCAACCCCAGAAGACCTCAGGTGCCCTCAAGGACTCCAGAAGGGATGAAGAGTCCAGCCCCTCATCATCCAGAGAAGATGGAGAGGGGCATGCTGCAGGCCCCCATGCCATTCATTAGGGGGGCCCAGAGCCAGGGCCCAAGCAGGTCTGATTCCCAGGTGTGGTGGTCAGGGCTCTGCAGGACCACAGCGAGGGCAGCAGCAATCTGAGCCCGGGAGGGAGCTTCCCGTGGTCCTTCCTATGGAGGCAGAGGGCAAACTAAATGGCAGGCTGGGGACCACTAACTTGGTGCACTACTGGTTGGACCAAGCCTTAGTTCATTAATTCTCAAGACAGGCAGAAAACTCAATGAGTCTCTGTTTTCTATGCTCTTTTTGCCCATCTCTGCCTCACCTGTGGGAGGCTAAAAAGGCAGTGGGTACAGACCCTAGACCTAACCAGAGTGGCCACAGCAGTTCACCCCAAAGTCCCTGGGGAAGGGAGAATATGGTTCCCTGTCCTTTGGGTGGAGTGGCCTCGACTCCACTGAGTGAGGAAAAGTCCTCCCTCAGACCTGCTCTGTCCAATATGGTAGCCACTAGCCACATGGGGCTGTTTAAATGTACCTTAACTAAACTGAAACAGAATTGAAAATCCATTTCCTAGGTCATACGTTTCAAGTGCTCAGGAGCCACAAGGGGCTGGCGGCCGCGGTATCTGAACAGTGCAGACACAGAACAGTTCAGTCCCTGCTGAAAGTTCCAATGGACGGGCTGCCTTCGCTCCTCTGTCCACTTTCTGCCAGCCCCTGGGCATGGGCACATGGCTTCTAATCTAAAGGACCCCTAAGCACGGGTCAGCCTCATGTTAGAGAGAGGAAAAGCAGAGTCAAGGCTATCCCAGTCAGCGGCGGGGCGGGAGCAATCCCTGGGTCTGTCTGGCTCCTGCGGCTGTGTTGTCTCCATTTCCACCATGCTCTCCTGGCTGCTTCTCCTTTCTTTTACTTTATTCCCTTTTGTCCGCATTCCCTGTACAACCATTCTATCACGTTTAATGCAATAGAGGGAAACTGCCAATGAATCCTTTTAAACAAGGACGTGGCTGAACATAGTTGTCCAGTTTGAAAGCCAGTCTTGGAGCCTCTGCCCTCCTCTCTGGGCACCCAGCCCCCTGCCCGGTCTCTGTCACGGCACCTAGCCACACACTGGTTCCCCCACTCATCTGGGTACCATCAGAGCCCGGTGAGACACGCAAGTGCGAGCGCACACGCGCGCACAGCCCCCCCCCCCAGCTTCTTCTGTTCCCCTTCCTACTCCCTGCAAACGCGAAAAGTCACTGAAGAGGCTGGACCTCAGCTGGTTTCAAAGGGACAAGAGAAAAAGTCAGTCTCGTACTTTTATATTTAGAAGTGCTCTGCAAACCACTTCCTGGAGCAGACAAGAGTGGGGAATGTGAGGGAATCGCTTTGCTATGTGTGACGTGGAAAGCACGAGCCACTCTGGGCCTGTGGCAGCCACACACCCAGCGACACGCAGAGGCTTAACATATGTGCAGGAGACCATTGGCAGCCTGGAGGAGACTCCACCAGACAACACACTCAACAGTCTGGCTGTCTCCCGCTCAGGGCCAGAATCGAGGCAAGGCCCAGGAGTGGGAACCAGACACCATCCTCAAATTGCCCTCCCCACCAACCTTCCTTTCTTTTCTTCACCTGTTCAACCAACAGCTACTTCTGGAAACCAACCCTTCTCTCCAGGGAGGGGTCTTAGAAAGGCACACTCCAGGCTTTAGGCCTCAACCTGGGTCAAAAAGATAAGAATCCAGACTGAAGAGGGAGGCATGGAAGAGCTACTGGCTTAAAGAGGCAAGGCTGCCCTCCTGGACTCTAGGCTGCTGGGCGGGTGGGGGTGTAGCAGGCATCAACGGCAGCCATAATCACTGTTCACATGTTACTCAGATGTAATGGAGGCTGACCCAGTGTCATTAGGTGAGGGAGGCATGGGTGAAAGGGAAGGTGGGGAGGGGAGAGCTGAAAGACAGACCAGCACCGTAACTAGAGTCAAACCATCAGACACTTCCCAGAGTCTTATAAACCTCGTTTTCCTGCTTAAAACATAAACTTTCAAATAAGGCAAAACTGATTTTATTCTTTTATTTAATCTCTTAATTGCATCACTAGTGATTTGCTCCTTTATTTTTTTTTTAAGGAAAATAACCAAAAAAGAGTCACTTTTTCTCCGCCCTCCAAAAAAAAAATCAGCTGTTTAGAAAAAGCATTTTGGCTAAAGATGGCAAAGTAAGTATTTCAATCTCCACATCAATAACAACAAATGAAAAAAAATACAAACTGATGAATGACAGAAACAATTCCTTGTAAGTTATTTTTAAAATATCAAAAACTTGCAACTCATCACCAGATGCTTAAAGCCTATTGATAACCGACTTTGGGTGGGGGAGGGGGGGTTAAATATAAAACCTAAAGCACTCATGAAGGCCTGAAGGAAAAAAAAAAAAAAGCCCCTAAAAGTGGCTGATGCAATAACTGAATTAAATAGCCAAACAAATGACAAAGACCTAAAGTTTATCTCATGCCTCCTCTGTCGATCTTTAAGTCAGGGTCTGGAAGGCACCAAGATATCTGACTTCACTTAAGTCTGGAACTGGCTGTCCCTCCATTCCAAGGAGGTGCCTCTTACAGATGTCTAAAGTGGGGGCGGGGGGGGGGTAGGGGGAGCGGCGGGGGTGGGAGGCAGAGACCAGCAGACACTGATGGGGAGAGACAGAGGGAGATGGGAAGATGAGATAAAAGCAGTGGGAGGGAGAGGAGATTGACACAGAGAGAGAGACTGAATGATTGACTGCATGACCAACGGAGAGACAGAAATCAGCAGAAAGAGGCCACAACAGACAGGCAAGACTAACAACTGAGAGAAAGAGAGAGAGAGAGAGAGAGAGAGAGAGAGAGAGAGAGAGAGAGAGAGAGAGAGATTGACAGACTACGAGAAAGAGATACAGGCAGAGAGAGACAAAGACCCAGACCCTGACAGACAGACAGACAGAGATAGAGGAACCTAGAGTCAGAGACCCAGAGAAAGGGAAAAGACAGGGACACAGAGCACAAATGTGTGTGCACACACACGTAAGCACACACAGGGCTCCCCACGCCTGCAGAGCAGCCCCAGCTCCACAACGGGGGCACTCCAGCTTCCCCAGCGGGTCTGTCCCTGTGCCTCCAATAAGGGGTCCTCCCCAACCTCTCGCCACCCTCCCTAGCAGCCACAGGGGCTCTGAACTCAGCCAGCCACAGGCTGCGGGACTGCCTGGTATAACACCAGACACAAAGGTTACAGCCAGCCTGCAGGAGACTTTGGGGAGCATGAGGAGAGGCGAGGGGGGCTCTATAGATACCAAGTTCAGACCACTTATAATGGAGAGCCCTCAAATTAGAGGCTCCTGGTAAATAATTCACCAGGAAAAGTACAGTACCTTCCCTGGGCTCATCCATTATTCACTAAGATAAATGTACCATATTGTTATACTTCCTGACATCTAAAAATGGTCTGAGCCATTAGGCCTGGTGTGAGAAGATGGCGGGGCAATTTCCACCCAACTTTTCCAGAACCCCTGACCCAGCAGTCTTGCTGCTTTGGGAACTCAGTCTGCTGCTCTTCACGCAAGGGCGAAGCGTTCGATTTCCACGAAGAGATCCAGGAGCAGGGCCCCCCACCCCCCCGCCAGTGCCAGAAAGTCACAGCTGTGCCCAGAAAAGTCCTGAGCAAAACCACCATGGTCACCAGCCCCCAGAGGTTTTGGCCCACTCAAGGGTACAGGAAACCACTTTGTACCTGTCTAAAGACAATTCTGTTGCTAGAAGGTTCAGAGTTTCACTCTGATGTCAAATGAGTGTCAGCCTCCAAACGCAGGGAGGCCTGCATCCCAGACTTGGCTGTGCACACCTTCCTCTCCCCGTGTGTAAAATCGGCTAACTGCTCCTTCTCCTCCGGGGCTTTGGCAAGGATGAGGAGCGCTCAAGGAAGTCTGAAGACCTCACAACTTTAAGGCCCTGGCCTTCCCCATACAGGCAGGATGGAGACAGGGCAAGCGCTCAGAGGTGAGCCACATTGCCTGCAAGCAGATTCTTCTCTCCCACTTACCAAGTGCATGACCTTGGGCAAGTTGTTTATCCTTTCGGGCACCTCCATGTTTGTATCTATAAAAGGGTGCAAATAACAGTACCTATCTCATAGTCTGGTGCAAAGTAAATACACAAGTTAACAAATGTAGCCTGTCTGGTACAGTGCCTGGCATGTATTAAGTAGTATGTGAGGTTGGGCTCTTAGCCATTATTTATTGTCATGGTTATGTTCAAGATTTTTTTTTTTTTATCTTTTAGGAGCTACACCCCATCACAACCATCTCTTACCCAGTGTAAGCTTTTGTTGGCATTCTCCTCAGGCAGACAATTTGGTGCTACCAAGGGCCCTGTTTGATTGGCCACTCACCCCATCCTCTGCCATCTGGGTGTAGTGGTTCTTTCTGAACAGACCCTAAGGTCTGACACTTTGTCCCACTGCTTCCCCACAGAGCCCTGGAGCCACCTGGTCCCTGGATGCACCTACATAGGGTTCCACGGTTCAAGGGGTGCTGCCCAATGTGGGTACCGATGCCTGGGAGCTTTGCACACTGTGCCCCCCATCCAGGGCTCTCCAGGCAGTGCCCGGATTAGCCGTTGCTCATATTTTCAGAAAATTCATGACGTATTTTTTCTTGGTACGAGGGAGTCCTCTGGCCTCGAGGAACACAAGTGTAGGTAGGTGAGGGGAGTATAATGGATGCTTACGTACAGACTCATGTCTGGAGATAACGATTATAGACTTCTGTTTTTTGATCGCATAAGGCGCCAGCAAGAGAGGACTGGAAAACTCTATGCTTTGTAAAGTCAGGTGTTTACCTGACTACATAAAATAGAAGTTGTAAATAACTCTCAACAGCAAACAACAACTTAGGAAAATTATTTCCAGCAACTGACAGAAGCAGTGGCTGCCTAGATACAGTTATGAATCAATGGTAACTATGAGATTCTAATAGTAACATGGTCAAAACAACAAGAGTTCTCAAAACAAATGTAAATGACTAATAAACATAAGAAAATGTGCCAATGCATTAACAATCTAAGAAATGCAAATTAGAACGAGTTATTCTGCCCATCAGATGAATGCCAAGATTTAAAAAATAACACAAGTCTCTGGAGAAAACGGTCTGGTCGGCTTTGCTGATGGGAGTGTCAACTCTAATAATTCCCTTCTGGAAAGTGGTTTGGTAAAATTGTACCAATATCCTAAAAAATTCATGCCTTCCTGATTCCAGACCTGGGGCAGGAAATATGCAAGACGAGCCTGGAACACCTTATCATACAAGGAAAAGACTAGCAAAGTCACGTCAAAGGTTAAGGGCTCGCCTGAAGAGGCTCACATGGACCAAAAACAGGGCCATTTAAGCATCCATAGGGTAATAACCACATGGACTTAAACACATCAAATATGTTTAAAATCCATGAGATCGTAATGATGTTCAAAGACAAAAAAGTCCAAAGTCTTCCATTGGTCACCTTTGAAGGATGCTAGGAAACCAACTCCTTATTTCAAAAACTGGTAAAGCATCAAGCATTTATTGGGTTGTCGGAAAAGTCATGATGTATTTTTTCTACGTTTTTCGTTGTAAAAACGCATCATGACTTTTCCAACAACCCAACCTTTTCCCTTTCTTGCATAGTTGTATCTCAAGATAACCGAAAGGTTCAGGAGGGGAGGTGTATCTTTATAGAAGTCTCCAGCTGACAAACAGATCACCATCTTAACAACCCCTGACGGAATACCAGATCTAGCAATGATGACTGATGGCTGCTAATTCCAAAGAGACAACCAGGTGCTCTGTGTCTACTACTCAAGGGAAGTACTCATGGAAAACAAAAATCAAATCTGAACTTCACCTCATGAAGTCTCTGGATCTAAGGTTCGTTATTTAAAAAGTTTGGGAAGCTTTCTAAAATGAATTTGGAAAACAAGATAGAAGTTAGAGAACCATGTGCCACCAGCTAAAATAATAACAGCAAATGCATGTTCTCTGCGTCTTCTACTGCTCCCACAAACAGTTCTGAAAACCATATGTTGGGTGTCCGGGTGGCTCAGTGGGTTACAGTGCCAGTTCGATTCCCACATGGGCCAGTGAGCTGCGCCCTCCACAACTAGACTGAAGACAATGCCTTGAGCTGAGCTGCTGGTGGGTGGCCAGATTGCTCAGCTGGTGAGAGAGCATGTTCTTAACAACAAGGTTGTCAGTTCGACTCCCGCATGGGATGGTGGACTGCGCCCCCTCAACTAGTTTGAAAACGGTGACTGGACTTGGAACTGAGCTGCGCCCTCCACAGCTAAGATTGAAGGACAACAACTTAATGTGGAGCTGATGGGTCCTGGAAAAAACACACTGCTCCACAATAAAGTTTAAAAAACAAACAAACAAAAAAAACCCTAATGTTGTTTAACATTTCATGTGCTTACAACCTGTCTTCCTGACTGGATTCTAAGCTCCCTGAGGACCGGGCTAGTATCACACTCCTCTGTCCTCTCCACTGCAGGGATTCAGGAAACACCAGCTAGACTGTGGTGGTTTTACTAAGCCAGGTATTTGGCCCCATTATCATTCCTGCATGATATGGAGCCAGAGGAGGGTCAAAGCCCAATATGGGATCCTGGTAGGCAATTACATTAATTATTATTAATTCAACAAATATTTATTTAGAGCTTACCACCAGCCAAGTACTCTACAAGACAGGGGGAATGGGGAAAGAAAAACATACAACTACTTCCTTTAAGTATCTCATGGGGGAGTCAGACGAATAAACATAATTACAATAATAGTTAAAGCTTACTGATCCCTTACAATGCACCAGGGACTGCTCCAAGAGCTTTAACCAATTAGCTAATTGTTAACGCTTACATCACACCAGTGAGGTAGGTACTATGATCCCCATCATGCAGATGAGGAAACTGAAGCAGAGAGAGGGGAAAAAAACTTGCTCAAGGTCACACAGCTAGTAAGTGACCAATGCATGATTCAAACCTCAGGTCCTCTGGCTCCAAAGAAAGGCTTACTGCAATCACTAGGCTTTACCACATTATCACACAGCATAATGGTGAGTGCACAAGACAAGCTCTGAATTCAGAGTGAGGGGAGAAGGGGACAGGGAAGAATCCTGGAAGAAGGCTCTTCAAAATAAGGTTTTAAGAAGAAATGGGAGGGCCTGCCGAGTGGCGCAGTGGTTCAGCGATGGCTTGGGAAGCCAGCAGCCCCAGTTCGGTCCCACATAGGAGGGGGGCCAGTGACACTGCCCTCAAAAAAATAAAATAAAATAAAATAAGAAATGGGGCATCCAAATAGAACAAAACAAAAGTGCAAAGCATGGTTAGAGACTGCCGGATGATTAGTTTAAGGGATGATGGGGGGGCAAATGGGGGACACAGCAAGAAGCCACTAGAACACTGGTTTGGGGAAGGCAAAGGAGATGAGATACACATTTACCCTGTTCAGGCTGTCCCCTGACCAACAAACAAACAAATCACCACCACAGTAAGTCCCTATTTCCAAGGAGGCAGGTGTTAGGGTAGAAAATGGACTGAAGGACTGTCATGGAGAGGGCAGCAGGCATTCACAAAAGGCATGGTTGCAGACGAATGCCATACCTTGTTCTATTAGCTTCCTAGAGCTGCCGTAACAAATTACCACAACGTGTGACTTAGAACAGAAGTTTATTCTCTCACAGTTCTCGAAGCCAGAAGTTTTGGAAATCAAGGTGTCAGCAGAGTGAGTTCCTTCTGGGGGCTCTCAGGAGGGTCCGTCCCATGCCTCTCTTCTAACTTCTGGGGTTTACCAGCAATCCTTGGCATTCCTTGCCTTGGAGCTGCGTCACTCCCACCTCTGACTCCATCATCACATGGTCATCTTCCCTCTGGGTGTGTCTGCGTCTCTTCTCTTCTTGTGAGGACACCACCAATCATACTGAACTAAAACCAACCCTAATGACTTCTCTTAACTTGAGTGCATCTGCAAAGATCCTCTTTCCAAATAAAGTCACTTTCATGGGTACCAGGGCTTAGAACTTCAACATATCCTTTTGGGAGACACCGGTCAACCCATAGCACTTGCTATTCTGCAACTTGTTTTCACTCCAGGTTAACCACAGATATCTTTCCATGTCTGTTCACATGGTTCTAGATCATTCATTTCAACTGCTGTGTAATTTTTCACTGTATCAGAGGCGCATCCTGTATTTGTCAAACAGCCTAATAATGGACATTCAGATGGTTTTACACTTTTTTGCCCTTAAACAGTGCTCCGACTGAACCCATCTGCACCAGGCACCTGTGCACATGGGTAACGAGAGTTATCTCTGCAGGATGACTTCCTAGAAACAGAATTCCCCCTGGACCAAGGAGAACACAATTTCAAGTGTTTGAGAAATGACAAATCGTTCTTTAAAACAGTCGTGCCTATTTATGCTTCCTTACCAACACTGATCTTTATTCATCTTTGTCAACCTCAAAGACATAAAATACTACTTTGTTTTAATTTGCAATTTGTTTGTCCTTAACAAGATAAAGCAATCTTTCTTATGGCTTACTGGTTAGCTTCATTTCTTATTGTCCATTTTCTATTTAATGTCTTCGTCTATTTTTTTTCTTGTGTATTGTTTTTCTTTCTTATTAATTTGTAGTCAATAAGATCAGGAATAAGGCCTTTTCTGCATTAGGTGTTGCACACACACACACACACACACACACACACACACACGCACCCCACCACCACCACCAGTGGTCATTAAGTTACTGAATGTTACTATATGCTAGGCACTGTTCTAAGTGCTGGGGAATACAGCAGTGAACACACGGTGAAGTCTCCTGGCCTCAACTGTTATTTAACTTCTCAGAAAAAAATGTGTTTGCACATGATTTGAGCTGGGCAATAGATAGGAAGTTGAATCTTCATCCTGGGGTGCAGAACTGTCTTGGAATTCATTTAAACACTGCCCTGTTTTGATCCATTTGAGAGCCTTCTGGGGGAAAACCTACTCTGTTCTCCAGGTGTCCTGGAAGCATCTACAAAGCAGCAGTGTGGTTAGCGAAGGTGGGAGCAGGAATAGCTACTGGGCAGCTGCACACTTTCCTTGAAGGAAAGAGCCACACTCCCCAGGCACCCACACCCCCAGGTGTCCATGGACTTCCTTCAATCGGTAAGCCCCTAAATTCAGAGAGCAAACGGAGGGAGTTTTAAGGAGGAATGGCTTCTCCCCATTCCAGTAGAGGAGGTTCCACTGGAGCCTCACTCCACCTCCTCCCACAAGCCCCGGGGAGCGGTGATGTCTGATTGGACCTGTTTGGCTCTGACCCTTCCTCCCCCACCCACTTAGTGAGAGGCAAAGCGGGGACAATGCCCCCATGCAGATAGGATACATTGTACACACACACGCACGCATGCACACACACACACACCCTTGCCCTCCCCCAATACAGGGATGAGTCAGATAAACTTATCCTCCTCAGATGAAAACTTTGTCCCTCAACCTAGCCTATATCAATTATAGTTAACCTGATCTCTGTCTGTCTAATTCCTGTGTCTCTTTTTCTTTCCTCCCTGTCTCTAGTGGTTTCAAACTCAGAGCGGAAAAGAGTGGTATTTACTCTTTTCCTTCAACATATAGTTTCCATTATATTGCTTTATGCCTGAGTATCTTATGGGTTTTGATGATTTTGTGAAGGGGATACACGTTTCCATTGCATTTTCTAAAAGGTTACTTGCTGATAGGTATTGAATTTTCTGGATTTTGTGTAGTTTTGTATTTTGCCAAATGACTGTCTTATTGAGTCTAGTGGTTTTTCAGTTGATGCTTGGGTTTCTCCTGTAAAAAAAAAATGATACCATCAGCAAAGACCATTAACTTTACTTGGACTTTTGTTTTCTTATAGTATTATTTCAGCTATAATTTCCAGAAAGTTAAATAGTAGTGACTTTATTATTTTAATGTAGTGACTTCATTTTAAAGAGAACAGCATTGTAATTTCATTTTTCTCTCTTTTTTTTTGAGGGCAGTGTCACTGGCCCCCACATGTGGGACCCGAACCGGGGCGCTGGCTTCCCAAGCTAGCCCTTAACCACCGCGCCACTCAGCCGGCCCAATAATTTCATTTTTAAGTATAATGTTAGCTGTGGTTTGAGGTTTTTTTAAAAAAAATCAAGAATGGATGTTAATTTGTAGCTAATACCATTTTTTGCATCTACTGAGGTAACTGACTCCTCTGACTCATTTTGATGAATTGTGTGAGATTAAACCATCTGTGCATTTTTGGAATAAATTCTTTAATTGTTTACAGTACATTAACATAGTATTAAATTTAATTCACTAGTATTTTATATTAGATTTCACATCAATATTTCTAATAAGTATATTTTTCTTTTCTGTACTCTCGGTCAGCATTTGGGAGCAAGGTTATATCAACTTTGTGACATGCTGTCTGTTCCTCAGCTCTGTGACAGTCTACAAGCGTTATTACAAGGCTCTATTTCTTCCACATTTTTCCCTTCAAAGCCCTCTGATAAAACAATTTCTTGCTTGTTTGTTTTGTTTTAACTAGCTTTCAATTGTCTTTAATACTTACTGGTCTATTTAGTCATTTTAATAGCTCTTAAATATATTTCAGTAATTTATAGTTTCCTAGCATAGATTTCTTAGTATAGCATTGAACATGGTAACCCTTGATACTTTAAAAAATCTTTTCCATCGCACTTATCACAACTGTAATTGTTAGGATACATTTCTTCAGCCCTCCCCATTAATAGTAGGCTCCATCTCATTCCCTCCTATATGTTCCCAGTATTTACCTAGTGTGTGCTCAAGAAATTGTGTAGCCAGGAATGAGGATAAAGCCTCTTTTTCCTTTCTTGTTTTGCCTATTGACCTTTTCTTTCTTTCTCTCTTTTTTTTAAAAGATTTTATTGGGGAATCGGGGAAGGGGAACAGACAAGATGCTGTCCTTTTGTTCTTCAGTCTAGTTGCGGAGGACATCGCTTCACTGGCCCATGTTGGTATCGTCATTGCACTCTTCCCGTATGAGGCAGATCAGTCGCCGGCCTCTGGATGGTCGCTCACGGCGGCTCTTGGCAGCTCACGCTGGCTGCCGGCCACTCACCGTAGCCGATGGCAGCCCACAGCAGCCCACTGCAGCAGGGGCTGCAGCCTACACTGTCACCGGGACCCGCAGCCCAGCTCCAGGTGGAGCTGTTGTTAGCTGTAGAGGGCAGTGTCACCGGCCCTCATATGTGGGATCCGAACCGGAGCCGCTGGCATCCCAAGCCAACTCTTACCAATGCACCACTCGCTGGCCCTTCTTTCTTTCCCTTGATTAGACTTGTCCAAGTTTTACTTCTTTTGTTTGTTTTAAAGCCATGGAGCTTACCAATTCTAATTTTTTTCCACTTCAAATTTATTAATTTCCAATCTGTATTCAGAAGAAAATTAATCTTAAATCATTTTCTCAATAATGAGTAAAAATGAAGCTACTGGCCTAAAGTTAGAAAAAGAACAATAAAACAAACTTTGTCACTATTTTAGGTTTGTCTCATATAAAGAACATGAAAGTTTTTTACTCAATCTTAATTTTACCTTAACTCGGTAGGAGACTTATTCCACCAAAATTTAAAATCACAACTGTTTCATTTGTCCTTGCTTTTACCTATTTTTATGTTTTAATACTACAACGCTTTGTTGTATATATTGTATTTCATGGCCTCAGGATCTGCAAGGTAGGCTTCTTTTTTTTGTTTTTATTTTAATTGCGGAACAGTGAGTTTTTCCGGGACCCATCAGCTCCAAGTCGAGTAGTTGTTTCAATCTAATTGTGAAGGGCGCAGCTCAGCAACCCATGAGGGGATCGAACTGGCAACCTTGGTGTTATGAGCACTGCACTCTAACCAACTGAGGTAACAGGTTGCCCTGATTTCTTGCTTTTTAATTCTACTAGTACACCCTTCCTTACTTTTAAAAATCTTAACTGTATGTCTCTAATTGTCACATTTTTTTCATCATTTTCATCTCACCATACATTTTCCTCTGGTTTCTGGGAGCTCTATAACTGCATGGCATTGATTAGATGAACTGCAGTGCTGATTCAGCCCTTTAAAGATTATACTGGAAACTTAATTCTGCTATTGCATGTTTTTTTTTCCCTATACTCATTTGTTTCCTCAGCCAGTCCCTTTTTTATCTCTTCACCCTTCTCAGTCAGCTTCCTTTTCATTTCAGTCTGTTTCTTCTCATCTGGTTTTTTCATCCCAGGTTTCATAAAGTACATGTCTTATGGATGTTTTTGAGGGGGAAAAAGATACTACCTTCAAAAATTCACTTCTTTTTTCCCACCAGTATTCCAAGGGAGAAATGACAAGACCTCAGGGAAGCCTCGGACACTGGGATATCAAGGAAGGGAACAGATACAAGAGCAATTAAGGGGTTAATAATACACTGAGAAGCAAAAAAAAACAATTCTAGGGACAGCCGGTTAACCTCAGGTGGTTAGAACGCAGTGCTCATAACACTGAGGTTGCCAGTTCGATCCCCACATGGGCCGCTGAGCTGCGCCCTCCACAAAGAGATTAAAACAACTACTCGACCTGGAGCTGATGGGTCCTGGAAAAGCACACTGTTCCCTAATTTTAAAAAAAAAAAAACCACAAAAAACATTCTAACTAGCAGTGCCTTAAGGGCTCCCAAGTATATGTCAGTGAGACTGACAATATGTGTCACCTCCCACTCGCCATGACAACACCCACAATACCCCTGGCACAAACTTTATTTCCTGAGACCCTCACCATAGCCATAGGAGGTGGATATTATCGTTTTCGTGCTACAGATGAAGTAATGGAGCTCAGAAACGTTCAACTGCTTCCCGGACCCAAATTCTGGTTTTGGGAATCCAAGGCCTTCTGAGCCACCACTGAGCAGATATCTGGAAGGCTTGGGCTTTGTGGGAAAACAGAGGTCATGAACTCGACCCACCTGACTATACCAAGCTTATCATCAAGTTAGGAACAAAAAGGATACATCTGATAGAAAGGAATAGAAAAAGGTGCAGGTAATTCAGAGCTCCATGGTGTGGAACACAGAACAAACATACGTGGTCTCAGAGGTAAGGGGATAAGATCCTTAGTGGGCACGGAGCTACCCTTCTCCAAAATTACCTGGCACAGTCCTGGCTTATGCTGGTTGCCTTAGCATAATTATTAATAGTGTACCCATCGGGATGATAAGTTCTCTGGTCCCCCTAAGCAATGCCCCACATCTGAACTGTATGTATGCTTATCAGTTTCCACACATTATCCCGGGTGCCTTTCACAGGCTCCTTCATTGTACCGCACTGATTCAGGAATGTGATGAAAGCTATAAACTCCCTCCCCAGAAAAATTATGACATTAGTATAAAAGTTTGTACACAGTTTTGACATGTTCATATCCTTTGACAGAGCAGCTCCACTTCTGGGAATTTATCCTACAGATATACAAACACAAGGGCAAAGCTAGGTTCAAAGGTATTTGCGGTGGCACTGTTTAAAATAGCAAACCCTCAGAAACACGCTTCAGTCCATCAGCAAGGATTGTGTGAAATAACCTGGGAGGAGCGGTGGGGGCGGGGTGGGGTGAAAGGAGACAGCACTTGCTCTAGGCAAACCTTCCTTTTAAAATCGGAAGGGGCCCTCCTGCCCCGCCCCCAACTCAGCAAGGTCCCAGGGGAGGAAGAGACAGGAGCAAGCACACAGGAGGAGGCTAAATAATGAATTGTGTGTGTTTTCTTTGGCCAGGGCAGTCTGGCCAAGCTCTGGGGGCTGCTGGGCAAACATTTTTCATATTTTAGTAGCTGGCCTATGCCCAAGGCAGTCAGAAGTTAAGTAAGCTTTGAATGAGCTGCACCCATCCTCTCCCCAGCCCCAAGAATTCTTAATGAGGTTCTATGGCAGCGGCCTCCAGCAAACCCGTGGTGTTGCCTTAAATATCACTCACCCTTCACTACTTTTTAATGAATGCAAATGATTCAGCAACAAAACACTTAGCCTGGAGTGAAATCTGTCTTTGTGCACGCAGGTTTCACCAGCTTACAGCCCAGCTCAGGCAGGGCCCTTCTGGGCTGGCGGCCCAGCAGAGCCCCAGGTGCCCAGGCTAGCCCAGGCAGACCCCTCCACACCCAGGGCAGCAGGAGCAGGCTGCAGGAAGTGCTCAGCACCAGGGAAGGGCCAGCCCCTCCTACCCCCACTCCCCCCCCACTCCCCCCACCTCCCCAGCCACCAGATGCAGACCCTCACAACTCCACCTCTTTACGACTCTGGCTCCAGGGCAGAGGAAAGTGTGAGAGGAAAAACAAAAGGTATTGCTTTGATCTAATCAAAGGGGCTGGTCCCAGGCACCTCAAAGGCCTGTCCGGTCCCCACACATCCTTCACGCAAGGGCACTTCACCCTCACACCCCCCACCGACTCTTCACCTGATGCCAGGTATCTGGGGAGCAGAGCAACTGGAACCTGAAAAGCTCCCTTGGACAGACGCCCTCCTTAACAGCTTCAAGGAAGCAACAAAAACAGAGACAGTATAAATAACTCAATTTACACCCTGTTTTCAGAGTTCTCTTTTGGCAGCAAAAACTGAAAGCAATTTGTCAGGAGTCTAAAAGCAACTTTTAACAAATTTACTTCCAACCTGGGGCTCAGGAGGGATTTGTTGCCCTGTCAGCCCGCCTGATCAACGCCTCTCCCCAGGGCTGAGGCCGCGGCCTGGCCCAGAACAGGCAGCTGTTAACTCAGCTGCCACATTCGCCACCCCCAAGCCAGCAGCTGGCAGGAGACCCACAGAGGTCCACACAAGCCCTCGAGGCTTTTCTGGACATGGGAGTAAATAAGGAATGGGGAGGCTTGGCCCCGAACTGGGCAACTCACTAAATTCAGGACAACTGAGGGCCCACAGGTATCACCATAGGTGCCTCGGACAGAAAAAGGGCTTCGAAGTTATTTGTTGATCTGGTTGGGAAAGAATCACTGCGGCCTCTTTCAGGATAGAGAAGATGGGGAGCTCGGATATCCCAGATGTCACACTGAAATTTAGAGGGCCTACAAAAATAAGTTTTAGGTCATCAAAAAATGCCCTTATCAGTACATATCAAAGGCTTTCAGGAAAAGAGCACTGGCATTATCTTCACACCTTAACCCTATTTTTTTTTTTTGTAAGATTTTATTGGGGAATTGGGGAAGGGGAACAGACAAGTTGCTGTCCTTTTGTTCTTCAGTCTAGTTGCAGAGGATGTTGCTTCACTGGCCCATGTTGGTATCATCATTGCGCTCTTCCTGGATGAGGCAGATCGGTCGCTGGCCTCTGGGTGGTCACTCACCGTGGCTATTGGCAGCTCACGCTGGCTGCCGGCCACTCAGTGTAACCTATGGCAGCCCACTGCAGCAGGGGCTGCAGCCTACACCGTTGCCAGGGCTCGCGCAGTCCTGCTCCAGGTGGAGCTGTTGGTAGCTGCAGAGGGCAGTGTCACCGGCCCTCACATGTGGGATCCAAACCGGGGCCGCTGGCGTCCCAACCAGCTCTCAACCAATGCACCACTTGGCCGGCCCTCAACCCTATTCTTTCTGATTGTTCAAGGCGCATCATCTACAATATCTTATTCTTCAAAACACCGCTAACGGAAGGAATCCAAGACGGGTACTCACTCCACGGAGTGGCTGAGTCCCCTAAGTCTTAGACCCGAGTTTTTGTCTTTCAGGTGATCCTATTAATCAGCGCCCTTCCTAGCTGGGCACACCTACCAAGGGGCAAAATTCTGGGTGAGGACACAGAAAGAACCCCACATTCTGAAACCTCTCTGAGGTGGAGTGCCCGGGACTACTGAGGTGAACATGTGGCAGGCTTGAAACAAATCTATTAACTAAAAAAGAAGAAAAATTTAAAAAAAGTTTAACCTGAAGGGCCGGCTAAGTGGTGCAGTGGTTAAGAGCTGGCTTGGGACGCCAGCGGCCCTGGTTCGGATCCCACATGTGAGGGCCGGTGACACTGCCCTCCAAAAAAAAAAAAAGAAAGAAAGAAAGAAAGCTTTGCTCTTGGCATTTAGTCATACATACAAAAGGGACATATCTTCCTCTTTTCATCTACCATCTAAATCCCAACCCCACAGCCAATCTGTCCCAACTCCCTGGCCTTCGAGGCCACTTGTGTCCTAAAGAGGAAAAGGTGCCATTTAGGAGCAAACGCTTGGGCAGCACAAAGCCGAACGCAGAGCACCAGTTGTTTCCACAAAGCTTGGATCAACCCCATACAACTGTGTTGCCTGGG
Organism: Aselliscus stoliczkanus; assembly: GCA_033961575.1. Taxonomy (NCBI): domain Eukaryota; kingdom Metazoa; phylum Chordata; class Mammalia; order Chiroptera; family Hipposideridae; genus Aselliscus; species Aselliscus stoliczkanus. The sequence goes on along the minus strand of CM066733.1, from coordinate 61,595,347 downwards.
GGGGGGCGCGATGCTACCATCTCCTGCCTGTCTCCTGCCTGCAGCGCTCAGGTCTCCATCCTCTGAGAGAAGGGCATTCACAGTGTCACCCTCTTTGGGGCTTCTCTGCATCCTTGTTAATTACTCTTTTCTGTCTCAATTTGCCTACCAGACAATCCATTCCTGGAGTGAGTCTCCAGTCTCTCCAGAAATAGCTCAGCCTTTTTAAAAGGAGACTACCATCAGAGAGGTATTTTCTTTCAGTAATAGACTGTTTCCCCACTTAAGGACATCTACCTCCTCTTCTGGTCATCTCGTCCCTTCTAAGGACTTAAAAAGCCCTCCCACCACCACCACCACCACCACCACCACCACCAACACACACACACACACACACACACACACACACACACACACACACACCCCTTTCCATGATTCCTTATGCCTTAAGCATCATTTGTATTTATGTGCCAGATTAAAAGGAAAACAGTTTCTATTGGAAGTTACTGGCGGATGGGAAACAAACAAACAAAAAAACACAGGCCTGTAGGGTAGCCTGTTAGCTCAGTTGGTTAGAGCGCAGTGCTGGTTCGATCCCAGCATGGGCCGCTGTGAGTTGCGCCCTCCACAACTAGATTGAAACAACTACTTGACTTGGAGCTGATGGGTCCTGGAAAAACACTGTGCCCCAATAAAATTTAAAATAAATAAAAGGCCTGTAAATAAATCACCCTCATCACATTATAACTATCTTTAATGGAACATTCACTATATGACTAAGTCCTTCACATTCACTGAATTTCAAAGATGTCATTGATTTTTTTTTTTTTTTTAGCTGAGCCATCCTGCTTCCTATTGGCAGCTCAGCAGCTGCTCAGCTCGGGCTGGGCATCGAACTGCTGTTGCTCAGAGCTCAATTCACACTCTTGAGAGAGCTCTTAACTACTGAGCCACTCCACCGGCCTCTCATTGATTTTTAAATGCACCGTGATTTATGTTCCACTAAAAAGAATGAATGGTAACAGTTAAACTCAAAACAATCCTACATAATTATGTCACAACCTGATTTCAAAGATATGAAACCGTGGAGCAAAAAAAAAAAAAAAACAAGAGCACCTTAGAATAAACGAAATAATAGTATTATCTCACAAAGTCTCTAATGGGATTATTATTATTCCCATCTTATGAGAGGAAACTGAGGCTCGGAGAGGTAAAGTGAACCATCAAAGGTCTCTGAGGAGCAAGCTGTGATGCCAGAACTCAGTTCCTAAACAGAGATTTCTGAGTTTTCCTGTGGAGTAGGAGGGGGATGGCCAGGCCTCAGACAGACGGTCAAAGGCAAGAAACACTTGTTTGGCTGATTTCTAAAATCCGAGTCTTTCTGCAATTCCACCTTCACAGATCCTACTTCCAGAAACAACAACAGAAGGAAAACAGGTTTCCCTAGTTCCTTCCTCACAAAACTGGCTGGAAGTGAGGGGGAAACCTCTCAGCCAACTTGTTATATATATAAAGCACATTTAACGAGCCTTTCAAGCCCTGGGAGTGGGAGAAGGAAGGGTTCAAGGGAAATTTGACACTTTGGCAGCCAAGTGAGAGGTGCAAGGCCCTTAGCATGGGGGGGGGGGGCGGATAAACACCATCCCAAACCCCTTTGTCTGACAGATGGAGATGCTTCCTGGAGAGCAGGAGTCCCCAAGGATTTTTATGACAAAGCCCACTTAACAACAACCCTCCACCGGGGACCTGGCTGGGGTCTTTGTACAATCCACCTCACCATAAACCCTCTGGTCCTTTCCCAAACCTGCTGGGGTCTCTCTTCCCACAAATACCTGTGACGGCCATAAATGCCCTTCAACAGCCCCCGTTTACTGCCCAGCCTGCCTGCTGCTAAATGAGGGCATTTGTTTCAAATTTGCAAAAACCTAAAGCAGTGGAAACCTAAGTCCACTCCTAAAATGAAATGTTCTGCATTCCTCCAGGCCTGAAGCACCGCGCTTCAAAAGCTGCAAGAGGCCCCGGCTGTTTACTCACTGGTGGGGCTATTGGGAGAGGTATTTCCCTGCTCCCTGAGGAGGTTCCTTTGATCCGGGCCGGGTGGGAAGGGGACAGAGAGAGAGGTGCCACCGAGAGAGGTGCCACCCAAGCCCAGGGCAGGCTGGGCCCAGGCTCTCTGGCCCTCTTTCTGGGTCTCAGGCGGCAGCTTCAGGGGGCCTGGGAAAGTGAGTCTCATGGGGAGGCTCAAGTAGAGACTCGCCTAAAATTGCTGCCAGAGACAGCAAGCCAGCTCAGCAGGACCTCTCAGGCCATCTTCAAAAGGCCCTTGAAACAAAGGTAAAGAGACTTATGGAAGCCCCAGAAGCAGAGGACAGCATCCCAGCCCCTTACACAGCTAATAAAGGGACACACACACACACACACACACACACACACCACCAAGCAACTCAGGACACTTTATAGAGGCAGGGAGCACATGTTCACTAAATAAAAGCCTTCTGTTTTGAGGAGTTTTCAGAAGGTGGGGCAGACAGATCATCCTGCAGGCCTCCAGGGCTGTTCCAGGACCCAGCATCTCACTCCTCCCCAAGGAGACCCAGACCCCTGGGGCAGAGGAGCCCAGATCACAGGCCACAAAGCTGCTAGTGAGTTGGGCACCTCTTGAATTGGTCAATTTAACCATTGGTGTAACCTGCTAAATTAACCAAACAGATACAGATAGAATGATTTGTTCTTTGTAGCTGGAGCGACAAGATCAACAGCATTTCCTTTTTTTCTTTTTTTGCCTAAAGCTGCAAGACAACTGCTTTCTTTGTGATTTGTTTTGCTTTTCAGGTGGCTGGAAATGCACTTGGGATCGCAAATGTCATGCCAGCACATCACCTTTCTAAGGACCTGGTTGGCCTGAAGGACCCTTCTCTCTCTTCGCCCAGCAAGGAAACAACTCAGCTCTGTGTTTTTTAATAGATGTATTAAAACAGAATCAGCACACCACAGTGTCACCTCGCGCCCTTCCGACAGAACGTAAGTGCCCACGTTGGAATCTGAGAACTCCAGGGGCAGAAGAACGCACTTGGGAATAGGGCTGCCAAGAGCAGTGGACAACTCGGCCAAAGGAAGGCAGACCAGGCACAAACAAGCATACATCTCCCAGAAAGTGAGAGGTCATTGTGCAACCTCTTCGGAAACCTTTGGAGAATTCAAAGGCGTGGCCTCCAAAGTCAGAAATGGAAGGGAAACCTACATCCATCATGCCCCTACGATGTGCCAGGGCCTGTACCGCCAATCACGGGCACATCTATCTATACAAAAAGCAGTTAGAGACGGCAAACTATTAACCACAGCAGAGATGACTTTTACCACCTACGTAGTCTCCACCACAGCATCACCCAGTCTACAACTCCCAGCAGGCACACGGGTCTGGAATGTGGCAGCACACTGGCAAGCTGGGGCCCGTAGCTGCCCGTGACCTTCTACATGCACCAGGCAGTAAGTAGAGTCTAAGGACTCAGGGTTCATGAGAAAAGCTCAGATCTTAGGGATTCGGGCATGGTGTCATGGACTTCTAGATTACATGTAGTCTGACCATAACTCTAAAAACGTTAAGATATATATAAACCTCAGGATGAGCCACTGAAAACCTTGTTCTGTAACAAAAAAAAAAAATGGGGGGAAAAATTGGCAATCTTGAATGCTGTGGCCCTAAAGATCTCTTTCCATGTATAAGATATTGATTGATACACTCTTTATGTTGAAAGAACAATGGTTACTCCACCCACTGACTCTAGCCAAGCTGCTCCTAAACCCACCCAGAGAGTTATCTCATCTGCAAAATCCACTCCACGATGGTTACCCCGTTCCAAGGCATGTGTGTGCAACATTTTACAGCTTCTAGTGATGACACACATACAAGGACATACGAGAGCACGAAATCAGCTCTGGTAACTAACCAGCTCTGCAGTCCTCAGCAGATCATACTTTGAGCCTCAGTTTCTTTACCTGTCAAATGCCCCCCTTCGTCTTCCCCCTCCAAACAAGAAAAAAGAAATCCACTACCCTCATCTTGCCAACCTCTGAGCTTTGTAGATAGGATCAAATGTCAGTGTGAGTGAAAGCATTCTGTAAGCTGCAAAGCTGGGTACAGTTGCCGGTATTTCAGGGGGCTCTCCCAAAGCACACCCAATCGCCTCTCCCCAACTTCAAGCCTCCCTTCAGTTGTTCGCCCTTCTGTGCCATTGAAGAAAAGATGTTCCCCACCCAGGCACTGATGCCTCAGATACCTGACGACTCACCAGGTAAGTATTTCTGCCTTCTCTGACTCTAATGAAAACTCTCATTTGGTTTTTTTTTTGTTTTTCTTTTTCTATCATTAAAAACTCCTTCCCAGGGCCGGCCGAGTGGTGCAGTGGTTAAGTGCTGGTTTGGGAAGCCAGCGGCCCCGGTACAGGTCCCACACATGAGGGCCAGTGACACTGCTCTCAAAAAAAAACAAAAAAAAAAAACTCCTTCCCAAACCTCCCCCAAGTTTACTCAAACCTTTCTGTTCCCCTTTCCACCCAGAGAATTACACCCTAATACCCAAGCACCAGTTGATCGAATCTAAATGCATCTGTGCCCACGCACGAAATTCCCGAGCCAAATGCATCCCTCAGATTAAAGTGTTCTCCTGAAAACCAAGGGTGAGGACCGCCCGTAAGTGTGGCAGAAACACAGCTGAGGGTGCAGTACTGGGTCGGGTCAGCCTCAAAGGTCACCACGGTAAGGGTCCTCCAAGATCTTCTGTCCTCAAGTTGAGACCCAAGGGGTAGATAGGACTTGCCCAACGTCGCATGAGCCAATGCGGAGCCAATGTGGGAGCCGAGTCCATGTCTCCCAACTCCCATCCCGGCGTTCCTCCAGTGCCTCCTCAGGCTAAGAGGGCACCTCCAGGGTACCCAAAACAAGAGCCCATCGTGACCAAGGACCCATCTTTACAGCTGAAGTGACAGCACTTCCACGGCAGGACTTCCTCTACATCAGGAATGCCCAGGAGACAGGCAAGCCTGAAGCTCCTTAAGGAAGTGTGAAGGGAACTACATAGCCCCTAATGCCTGAAGACTCAGCCAGCCAATGATTACAGAAGGCGGGAGAAGGCGCCAAGAATAGGCCAGACCTCAGCACCTGACACACACTGAGGAGTGGGGGCAGCACCGGGGGCCCAGCCTTGCAGGATGCTCCTATTGTATGAGCAGCGGAGTCCCAACCCACCACTACAGGAGGCAGGAGAACAGCAGTGAAAAGGGTTTATCTGAATCACAGTATTAGAACAGAAGTCTCCAAAATCATCTTAGCCCATCAACTGGGGAGCGAAGAGCCACTAGTTGCAAGGCTGTCATGCCGATGGGACAGCCAAGTATGACTGTACAGGTTGTGCGCCGCTCAAGATGTCTGACCGACTGACTGAAATACAGCCTGCGCTGCACTAGCCAAAGCCATGCCCTAGTGCAGGGCTGCATTCACGTGGAGGAAGGGTGCCTCCTCCTCACAAAGGCACTGTATGAGCTAGCTAGCTGCTGGGACACCTCAGCAACCCCCAGACAAGCCTTCTCCTCACTGCCCCACCACCAGCAGCAGCAGCCCAACAAGCAGACAAAAGAGAGCCAGTGTATGCCAGTGCCCACGCTGACCACCTAACCACCCATAGGGAGACCACACAACACCTCAGGAACCTCCATGATGCTGACAGAAGTTCCCACAAGTCACACAGAGTGACTGATTGGGGAAAACCCCACCGCCATGGCGGGATGACAGAAGCCCCTCCCCAGGATAAGAGAAAAGTCTGCCTGGGTGGAGCCTGCCTGCCTGCCTGGGGAGATGGTGGTCTGGAGCCAGCACTGACCACCCTGGGAGAAGCTGCTGCTGGGATGGGGACAGGAAGAATTCCCAGCAGGAAATGCAAAGTGACTGTATCCACATATCTGAGCGGCTATCAGAATACTGAGACCCATTTAGAAAATCTGTGCTTTAGCATAAGGAAACCACTTCTAAAGCTGCCAGTCAAAAGTGACTTTGTTGAGCCCTCCCAAAACCATGTTAGAGACTGAGGATTGGACAGAGAGGCTGACACCTTAGAGGAAGACAAAAGGTCAGAGCAGTCTCTGAGAAGAGACATCAGAGGCTGGCCAGAGGGGCTGCTTTCTTTCCTGGGGGAGCCCCAGGTGGCAAGGCAGGGATGGGCGGTATTTGCCATGAGGAAATGATGGAAAAGGAGGCTTGGAAAGGTTAATGAAGCAGCTCAGGGTGACGTGGCCAGGCAGCAACTGAGCCAGGACCAGACAGAGAAACGCAGGACCATAGATGTCACCTCTCTTCCTTTATCATACACTGATGCGTGTGATTTTAGAAAAGAGCCACCCAACTTTTCAGACTCCTGGCTCAATGCCTTTATGCAGCCTACGTCTACCAGCAATGTCAACCCCCTCTCTCTCCTCTCTTCCACTTCCCATTTACTCCTGCCTTGTGGACTTACTGTCCTCGACATTCCGGAATGTTCTTCTATTCTATTTAACACTGTTCCAAATGATGCCTTTCATTATACTTCATCTGATGCACATCTCTGCATCTTGTCTCCTTCCTGCCTTCCCCCTGCCACACACCTGAGACAGCATCACCCATAGGCGACACTCCAATACTTTGAACTGACTCCTTCCTAAGCCCCCCCATATTAACACCAACCTCTTTCTCATCACCCCGCCTCCACTTGAGGCTGACAGTCAGTCTCCTCCCTGCTACCCAGTGGCTCTCAAACTTGAGTGTAGATAAGAATCTCCTGGGAAGCTCTTTTAAAATGCAGTTTCCTGTTGAGATTTCAACTATGTGGCTGGACCGGCTGTTCAAAAAATAACAATATAATCACACAAATAAGAAAATAAAATACATTTTCTGGCTTCTCCTCAAACGATCCTGACAGGGAGGTCTGCAGTAGGACCCAGGCAACTCAAATGTTACCCAGTACTTCTGGGTACCTGCCCCTCCATTATTGTATTCCCAGATGGTCTCTGGACCACATTTTTGAGAAACACAAAAATGTGCGTTTTCCTGACACGTGACACATAATCCCTACACAACTCAGGACCCAGTTTTTGGAAGTTACATACACCCCTAAACGAGGAAGTGCACATCCTGCTCCTCATGATGGGTCTCAGCTTCTAGCAGGAACTTGGGGGTCTGCAGGACCCCTGGTAGACTATACCCCCACTCACCTGTGCATTCAATCGTGTTCATGTTCACAGAGCTTGGCCACCCCAAACCAAGCAGCAAGAGGGGAAAGGCGCCTGTGTGTGTGTCCACCCTTCCAGTGAAGCTTCCTCCCTGCCCCACTGCTGCCTGTGTAGCACGACTGGGAGGGAAACGGCCTAACTGCAGAGAAGAAAAGAGGATGGAAAAAGTGACATACTACAGAGGGCTTCCTCAAACCGCTGATTAGCTGTAGCAGATCCTACGCCAGCTCCACCAAAGCGCCAGGGGGCTCGGCAGGGCTGAATGTGCACTCAGCAGTGATCTCAGAGAACCCCAAAATGGGACTCTAATCCAGCCACCGTGGCAGAACTTTCACACTCTGGGGGGGGCGGGGGGGGGAAGGACCAGGTTGGGGGCGGGGTGGGGGGCAGGGTCAGAGCAGGAAGAGAGGAGAGAGGCAGGCTGGCAGCTGGAGGGCAAGGCTAGAGCCGATGCCAGCAGCCATGGCTCCGAGCCTGCAACCCCACCATGTGGCTCTACCAGGGGTAGTGCCAGGGGCACAGCTGCAGAGACGCATGCTACTGAGGTTAGGGAGAACAGAGGGAGGCTGAGGGATGCAGGCCAAGGATACCCAGCCCTGTTTAATGACCCTTTCTTCCATCAGGAAAACACCAAAGGCTGGCCCCAAACTGCTCTTGGCTCAAAAATCAGAGTGTTAACCGGCTAACCTCCATCCCATATGAATCTCACAGAAGCTGCACTGGCTTAAATACAAACCCCACATTCCAAATTATGAAAACCTCCAGAGACTTTTAACAACACCACGACAACTGTCGAAGCCCAGCAGAGATGTCACCTTCCTTTAGGAACCAAATGTATTCCTGAAAAGCTGTCCACCAACCAAACTTCTGCCTGACACATCCAATTTCTCCACTGGCTTTCATTACAAAATGAGACCCATGCTCCTCTAGGAAAAGCTGAGTCTCTGAGAGGAACCGAATATCACACTTGATGTTGCAAACCTTCTAGAGCCCACAGATTTAATGGACAAGGTTCCTGACAAAATCTAATCCAAATTCAACCCAAAGGGGGTAATTTGTTTTAAGCGCACACATCACACCAAAGAGTGGTCACATGAACTAGAAATTATTTGCAGTTAAGTCTCCGAATACAGTGCAAGATCTAAGGTCCCTGATTTGTCCTGTTGCAATAGGGGTTTCTGTATAAGGAGAGATGCCTAGAATAGGACTACTGGAACTTTGGGGTGCAGTCAGCTGGGGAGCTTGTTAATATGCACACTGGGATTTTGATTCGTGCCCCTAAGGAATGCTGATGCCACTTGTCTTTGGACCTTAGTTTGAGTGGCAAAGTAGTAGATAATTGAGGCCCCTACCCAATTCATGGTTTTTAAGCTAGGACCTTTCCAGGCAGGGCAGCTGCATATGTAGAGGTGGTGGCCCACGCCCAGAACTTTTGGGGAAGGCCAGAATCCCTGCCACATCAAAACTCAAAAACGCACCACAAAGAACAGACAGCCCAGAAGCAGGAAAGGAAAAGTTGGTCCGTTGATTGGGTGATGGGAAAGCAGGCACAAGGAGGAACAGGCCACCCCAACCCAGAGAAGCTGGAGAGGGCACAAGACCCTTCATGCCTAGGAGGCAAAGGGGCTGTTGACCTTTGACCTCTACCCAAAAGGTTCATTCACCTTTAAATAAGCCTAGATAAGGAACCATTATAAATAAGATACTGGCCTTAATTCTACAGGCAGAGCCCTTCTGTAAGTTAAGACCCAACCAGGCAAAAATGTAGAAGGTGTCGTAAGTGTCCAGAAGTTTTACAGGTGTCTACTTTCTGGCACGACAGGACAGCTTTGAGGCGGAAGAGAAGGTGGGACTGGACAAAAGAGAGAGGGGGAGGTAGTACCTACAGGGGTACTGAGCAGAGGGGAAAGAAAGGTCTGAGAAACCACATAGATCTTAGGGGATGGGAAAGAAACTAGTTGGGCTGGAATGGAGGGTTCCAATAGGAGGAAAATGTTTATTGTTGGGGATGACTGTAAAGCTGGAAAGGTATGTTGGAAGCACACCACAGGAGAGGGATGAATAAGAAAGGGGCCCTTCATTGCATGTTAATCCTCAGCACAACTCCAGGAAGTAAGTTCCTTTACAGAGGAGGCCAACTGTGAGGTCAAGAAATTTGCCCAGGGCCGAACAGGGCCTGTCAAAGAGTTGGAGTTGCTGTTTTGCCAAACACTTCATCTCCACCAATCAACCGTGCTCTGAACTGCTAGGAGTTTGACTAGATCCTTAGGCGAGCGATGTGCAGAGATTACCCCTGCCCTCCCACTCGACTTCCCAACGATGTGCAGAGATTACCCCTGCCCTCCCACTCGACTTCCCAACATCTGAGAAAGCCCATCACTGATAAAAGCCAACTCCTAGGCCTGAATTACAGGCTGCAGAGCCTCCAGGAATCTGCAGAACAGCCGGCCTCAGAACGTGACAACTTTATTTCCCCAAAGAAACGAGAGCCTGGAGGCAAGAACCCAGAGGGAGGCAAGGGGACAAGGCTGGAGGGTGACCACAACCGACTATTCAAGCAGTGAGGGCTCAGAATCCCAGGTTTCACCCTCTTCTCCATCATATTTATCACAACAGGGATCGCAAAGTTTGGAAAGTTGCTCAGCCATTTACAGCACAATTACCCAAACTTCAAAATGGTCTAATCCACAAACCTAACCAGCTTAAGGTCCCTTCCTCCAGGCTTATTAACAGCAAGGTCTCACTACCACTCCAGTTAATTACACAAACAATGAGATGGAAAAATCCACTGACTCTATTTTAAAATCGTTGCCCCCTAAAGTCATGCTGGCTGGGGGTGGGTTGAGTTCCCAGATTTCACTAGAAGACAGCAGGCGCCTCAAGCTCGGCTGAAATTGTTCAAGTACATGAACAGGCTCCACACCAAGGCACATTTGGTGGGACTGATTTAAGGCTCTCATTAAAATGTTCCTTTGTTGAACCCAAGACACTTCCCCACCCTCAGAGGAGATTCCAGACCTGCCATCCCAAGCCCTCTGCCTGCCCTAACTTTCTCCCACAGGAGTCCCCCCACCCCCAAATCGCCAGATTAACATCGATTAACCTCAGACTCATCTTCTCATGGAAGGAATTTAGCATTTGTAGAACAAGAGCTCCGTCTCCACCAGAATTTCCCCTTGCCTCCAGAACTCTAAACATCAGCAGTGAACACAGCCAGAGTGGGCGACCGGGACACCAAAACCCAAACAGCCGGCAGACCTAGGAAGCCTGTGAACTCAGGCTGCTCGCCCATATGGCTGGGCCCCAATCCTGGCTGTGCAAAAAAACTTCCATTACTTCCTCTGGGAGCAGATGTGGGTTCTGCCATGAGCAATAAGCACCCCACACATCACAAGGAACACAGGGCAGCTCCAGAAACACCTCCTACAAATCCCTGGGGCCTGTTCTTACCTCGGAGTCCTGGGTTACAATTACCTCTCCTTTTATGACTAGGGGTGGGGGAGAGGTTGATTCCATCAGCACCAAAACCCCTCAACAGCTGGCAGGCCAGGGAGATGTCAGACAAGACAGTTGTCTACCCCCACCGTCCGCATGGCCACTCTTCAAGGAGGAAAGTGATAAGCTAGAACCAAAGTCCCTTAGGTGGGGTTCCCCCAGAGAGAGCTACTGCCACAATCATCATCAAAGATTTTTGAGGGTTTTTTTTTTCTTTCCTTTTTTTTGCGGGGGTGGGGTGGGGTGGCGAGATGGGGGTTATATTTCCAGGCCAAGTCGTGAGGTTAGCTTGGTTCTTTCCTTTAAAGCACTTCAACACCTGAGTGATGATTCTCAGTGTGACCAAGTCAGGAAATAAAGGCGGGAAGGGGAGGGGGTCCTATCTAATCCTAGAGATTCAGGCCACACCCTCATCAAAACGCTAAGGCCCTCCAAGAAAAGGCAGAATGAGCTGCCCGTAAAAAGTAAGGTCTTCTTTCCTCAGTGAGGAGACACAGGATGGAAATCCAGGAAGGCGAGGAATAAACCCAGTCCACACCTTTGCAGGCCAGCCATGCCCGATTTTGGCAGCGGCCTTCACCCATTAGTCACCGCCGACAGCCTGGGACTCCGTTCCCAGATTCGACCCTAACAGGGAGTGGGCTCAGGCCCAGGAGCTAGAGGAGATGGGGCGGCCCCCGATTCTTCCCTTCTTCCGCCCTCACCAGCAGGGCCATCAGGGGTCCCCGCTTGGCCCAGGAACTTGGAAGAGGGAAGCCGGGAGCGTCCGGCCGGCGTAAGTAACAAAGCTCCGCACACCGAGCGCCTCAGGTCGGTCCAGCATCCGGCCCCAGGCCGGCCTCCCTCACCTGGGCTGCGCCCGCGGGGGGGGAATTCGGTCTTCCCCACCGCTGGCCACCTCACTGCACCTCCCTAAGTGGGGGTGGGGGGTATTTCTTTCTCTCCTGAAAGGCAACTCCCCACCAGGGCCCGGGCGCCGGCAATTCCGGGCAGCTCCCGAGCAAAACTCTCGGCTCAGGCTGGGAAAACTCTGTAGAGGCTGGAAACGCGTCCTCGAGGGTGTGGGTGGGAGAAGGGCCCCGACCGAGCCCGCGAGGGCTCCGCCACCTCCCAGCCGCCGGGACCTCGCACCCCCCAGCCAACCTCTCCACCACTCCAGGCTGTCTTCCCCTCTCAGCCTCCCCAACCCACCTCCCCAGTGTCCCCTTGTGCCCGCGAGGCTCCCGCGCTTCCGAGCCCCGCTCCCCCAGCTCCGCGGGACTCACCGCCCAGCAGCGGCAGCAGCAGGACGCTGAGCAGAGGCAGCCGGCGGGGACTGTTCGGGGGTCGCCGCACAGCTCCCATCACTGCTGGCTCGGGGAAGGGAGCCGGCGGGCGCACGGCGGGCGCGCAGATTGCGCTCCGCGGCGGGCCCAAGAGGCCGAGCGCACCGAAGCGCGGACGCCGCTGCAAGCAGCCGCAGCCGGAGCCTGAGGCGTCCCTAGCCGGAGCCGCGCGCGCCCGGTCCCTCCGAGTCCCTGCGCGCCGCCGCCGCCGCCGCCGCCGCCAAGCCCCGCCCCGCGACGCCCCCTCCCCGCCGGCCGCTGCGCGGAGCCCCGCCCCCACGACGCCCCCTCCCCGCCGCGGCGGGGAGGAGCTCACAGTTGGGGGAGGGGTCTGAAGATGGATCCGGGACTGCGGGAGGCTCAGGGGAGTGTGGGGGACCTGAGCAAGGTAGTATAGGTAGGCTGTGCCTACCGCCTGATCTGCAGGGACTCAGGGGAACCACAGTGACTTTTGTGATTCCGTGGCCCCTGGGGAGGATGGTCAGTTCTGGCCCTTCCTGGGGCTTCTGACCAACAGTTCCCCCAAATTCTGGGAGGGGAAAAGGTGGACTCTGGCTCACTTCTCAGCAACCTGAAATCCTGAGGGAGACCTAGAACAGAAGGGTGTGTTTGGTGTCCCCCAAGCAAGGTAACCTGGAAACACTGTGGACCCCCAGGACAGATGTAGCCTGGAAAAGTGATGGACCAGTGCATGGCTGGGGTCTGGTTTGGTTCTGGACCAATCTGAACCCAAAGGTAGAAACAGACTGGGCCTCGGGACGCCCGGCTGAAGGCTGTTAAACTGACAAATTCATCCCAAGTCCATCTCCAGGCAGTCTGGGCTGTGTCAGGGCATGGCCAAGTCTCCAGCTGTGGGGAGGCCCAGCACAGCCCTTGTTCCAGGCACCCCCACCCCCAGCGCCACCACCCCCACATTCTTTCTTTGTTGTGAAAGCAGCAAGGGGTGTAGGAGGCGGGTCAGGAGGAGTCAAGCTTTAGAAGATGGGCCCCAGCTGCTGCTCAGGCCTCCAGGATATGCTGAGAGGGGATGGATAGTAAGTGCCTCGTCCCCCTCTGGCTCCGGAGGGCCCCCCAGGGCTGCTTAGACCTCCCTTCCCCCAAGCAGCTGGGAGGAGGAGGGGCAGCCACAGAGGGCCTCACAGGCCGGGAGCAGTGGCGCCAGGACTCCAGGGTCCTGCCACATGGCCACCACATGTCCCTTACAACCCAGTCCACAGCACCTTCTCCTTGGGTTGTGGGCCTCCTCCCCCATCCCCCAGATGCCTTCCTGCAGGCCCTGTTGGAGAGGATACAAACATGGGAAGGAAGAGAGGAGAGATCCAAGAATCAACACTCCTCCTGTTGCCCCATCCATCACTGCCTCTCACCCTTCTGTGAAGGGCCCCAACACAACCCTTGCTTCCTACCCTCTTCAATCAGGACTCAAGTGGCAGAATGGTTACCTGATTCTTTTATTTAAGAAAAGTGAAATACGTGGACCTGAAGTGAGGCAGCAGAGGGAACAAGAGGCTAGGACAAGGCAGCTTGTTTGGCCAGCCCCAAACCCTCTGACAGAAAAGCCAGCAGCAGGCTGCAGCTCTGAGGCGCATGCCTGCTCCCTACCCACCTTGGGGGCCTCAGAGCTACTACTCTAGAGGACCACAGGGTGATATGATGTCCTGAGGCCTTCTTGAGGGGGAATTCCTGAGGAGGGAGCTGGGACCCTAAGGGCAGCAGCATCTTCTGGTTAACTGCTCCCCCTTCACTGTCCCACCTTGGAGCTGGAAGAGCCAGGAGCAATAGGGAATGCTGTGAGGACTGTGGGGGGAACCCAGCACACTTGGGGGGCAGTTTGAATGTCAGCTGCTTGAAGAGAGGTTCATAGTACTGGCACTGAGGCCCCGGGAGACCTGAAACAGACAACAACGTATGCCATCAGCCTCCCAAAGACTGTCCCCTGGAGTCTATCCATCTCACAGCTGCAATCTATCTGTGGACCTAGGATGGAGCCTGTGGACCTAGGATGGAGCCTGTAGCCTCAACCCCAAGCTCTGGGGCTTTGTTTAGATTTTACTAGGATTTTCCAGAAGGCCACAGTCGGGTGGAGAAAATACCTGGAAGAGTGACATGAATCCTGGCATATACTTTGAATGTGTTGATACAAGTGGTCATTTCCCATTAAAAACTCATTACTGTTGGGGCTGGCCAACTGGCGCGGTGGTTAAGCGCTGGCTTGGGTAGCCAGCGGCCCCGGTTCACATCCCACATATGAGGGCCAGTGACACTGCCCTCAAAAAAAAAAATTAAAAAAAACCATTACTGTTTTCTCGAATAGAGATGATGGGAGTACTTTTCTCTTTTTCCCTTCTCGTTTGCTACGGAGTCCCCAATGTGGGGTGTATGGTAGCTGTAGGAGGAAGAGCAATTAAAACACGCAAATCTTTCTTGAATTATTTCTAATTCCAAAGCACCAGTTTAGAGAATATCAATTCTTGTTCCCCTCCTGATTAATTTATTTGCTACTATCTCTAGCCTGAAAATGTCCCTTCACAGTCACCACCCCCATAAGCTGTCTACCTGATTCCGTCTTCCACCTCCAATTCCCTAGCTCGAGTCTTCATCCCAAGTGACTGCCCTCTTCCCTAACTCCTGCTGGGCTCGTTCCATGGCTGTCCTTTCTCACCCAGCAAAATGCTCATGAGTACTGCTCTCACCTGGAGGGGTGCTGCATTGGGTTGGTTCAGATAGTTTAAGGAGGCTGCCCGCTTCATGTTGCTGCTACAATGGAAAAGAAAGAATTGAGGCCTCTTCTCTTCCCTTGAGTGGCCCTAAAGCTGTGCACCTGTTGTGCAAAATGAAATCACTGCCTCCTCATCATCTGACTCCGTCCCCAACACGCACGCGCGCTCTTATTTTCATTGGTTAATAGCATCTTCTCAGGCATCTTTCCCCCCAACAGGGGCACACGTTTTCCCTGAACTCTCTCTCCATGACCATCCCAGTGACTTCCTCCATGATTCTCTCCAAAGATACTTCTCCAGAGTTGAGGAGCCAAGGGGAGTTGGAGGCCAGGGCTTACTCGCCTGCTTTGCCACATCTCAGTCTCACTGTGTACCTGGAGGACCGAGGCTCGATTCCCTGGAGTTTTCTCACCAGGAGTTCACTGCTTCTACGAAGCACATCCCGGATCTTCCCCATAGAGCTACTCCTCTGCAGGGCCCCACTGCCATCCTGATGGAGAGGGATGGGGAACAAGCAGCCTGGCTTCTGAGTGTACTCCTGACGTTTATTCTGCACACACACACCCTCCCCCAAAAGCCCATTGACGAAAGACAAGAGTCCTGGTACTACTGGCTGGCTCACAGAGATACCCCTGAGTGATACCCCTGGGCTAACTGAATTGGCATGGGGACAACATGTTCTCATATCCTACATGGACAGGCTCCAAGTCTGTCACCGCCACCTGCAGAAGGGGGCAGGAGAGTCCAAGGGGCAATAATCAGACTCACCCCTGACCACTCCACAGCCACCGAGGCCTCTTCACCTCCTTCAAATTTCACGCTGCTCCCAGGACCCTCCTGGGGGATCCTTCCACTGTCACCCTCCCCAAGCAGCTCGGCCACCTTGGTCTGGCTGATAGGGTTAGTGCCCTGGAAGGTAAAGGAAGAGGCTGGGACATCCCCTTCCTCAACTCCTCAGGATGGGGCTTTCAAGTTTTCTTTCACCATCAGCCACAGGAAAGCATTTTTCTCTGTGATGTACCAATAGACACATACTGGAACGATACTCACCTCTTCTATTTGCAATGCATTCCTACATATAGATTACATATATTTTTAGCCCTGGCCAACACTAAATTGATTTCACAACCCGCTAATGAGCTAAGACCCACAATTTGAGAAACTCTAACATAGGGCCCCCCTCAACTTCAACCCCCTCATCCATACCACCCATGCCCCTCCTCAATAGAGTCTTCAAATTGTGAAAGGGCAGGGCTCTCCTTTTAATACTCCATTTAGTGACATGAACTTGAACTTGGAGTCCTGACCACAAATGGCAGGTGGGGCTAAGAACACACTTAACAACAACCAAAACCACAAGAGTGTCTCACCTTCCTCTCCAGGTCTTCCTCCTTAGCCCCTCCTCCTTCGGAGGAGTCTCACAAGAAGCCTCAGTGGTCCCCTGTCCCCAGAGCCCTATCTTGCGGACTCACTTCCCTTCCTGGTCTCTGACCTGTTTCCGGGAACGCAGGGCACATTCCTCCAGGGTCTCCGCTGCCTCCAGCTTTCCCTGGCGCCTGTACAGAGCTCCTAAGTTTCTCAGAGTGGTGTTCACTGTGGGGCTGAGGGGGTAAGAACAGCGGAGGCAGTAAGGATGGCTTCAGAAAAGAAATGGATGAGAGACAGAGCAGAGCTAAGGCTGACGGAAGGTCAAAGGGAAGAAGGGAAAAGGTTCAGGAGACCAGGATTAGGGCTTGGAAGGGGGCATTGGAGGCCAAGCCAGCTACTCGCTGGCAGCTCACCTGCTCACTTTGCAGGCCTTGTACCAGCCTCCGTACTCAGCATAGGGTGTGCCACCCTCTCGTTGCTGGCTCTGCAGGACAGAGGGAAGGGGGCACCAGAGATGAGAGTACAGAGATGCTGGGGCACAAGGTGACACTGGGCTAGGGTGCAGGCTGGGCTAGGGAAGGCACCATGCATCTGGGGCTAGTGCTTGGGTGGGAAGTAAGGAGCTGGGCTAGTGCAAGGAGTACAACAAAGGCCCTGGGAGGCTTGGGCTTCCCAAGCCGCACCCCCGAAACTCACTTTGCTCATTTCCTCCCGCTCCTCTGCATGCATCCAGATGGGCTTGTGGTCACCTGGGGGTGACACATGGGATGGAGTGGCAAGGTTAGAGAACTGAGCTGGACAGTATGGGGGGAGCCAGGACCCATGGGCGCACAGGGCTTGACTAAAGGTATCTGGTTCCCCCTGGGAACCACTGTGGCCTAACCCCCCACCTTTAGTCTGTATTTCTTTTCCTCCCTGCAGCTCCCTCTCCAGGGCCTCACCACTTACCATCCACAGACCCAAACTCCTGCACGTGGGCGCGGGTCAGGATCTCTTTGTAGAGTGTCTCCGCCTCAGCATACTTGCTCTGTTTCAGGTAACAGGAAGCCTGGGAGCAGGCAGGCAAAAACACAGGAGCAAGGCCTGGAGACAAGGTCTGGGCCAGGCTCAAGGGTTTCTGCTTATTGGTCTCTTTCTGACTTTCCCCAGAGATCTTCCTCATACCTCCTTTTCTTGCTGCAGGGTCAAGAGGGTTCCCACGCCACTCTCAAGAGGCTATGGAATTTCTGCCTTCCACTGAAGTAGATCCCTCAGCCCCAAAGGCAGCCCCAGAGATGGGCAGAGAGGCAATGGGGTTCGTATACCCGACTATGATGCTTTCCCTTCCCCTCCTTCCACCAACTTTGCCCCTTCCTCGCTTACCAGGTTGTTCTTGGTCCGGGCTACATTAGGGTTGTCCGGTCCCAGCTGCCCCTCATAAATGGCCAGTGCCCGCCGGTAATAGCGTTCCACGGCCTCATACTTGCCCTGGTTTTGGCACAACAGGGCCAGGTTGTTCAGCTGCTTTGCCACATCTGGGTGATCAGTGCCCAGGACCTGAAGGGGTGCAGAGATGGGATAAATAGCTGTAATTATGTTTGTATATGTGTGCACACAGCTGTGAGCACACGTACGTGCACACATGCGCATACAGCTGCAGGGAACAGAGGAAAGGGAATGAAGGAAGAGGAAATAAGGCAGAGAGGGGGAGATGAGAAAGACGTGAGGGAAGGGCCGGCCAAGTGGCGCAGTGGTTAAGAGCTGGTTTTGGGATGCCAGCGGCCCCGGTTCAGATCCCACATATGAGGGCCCTCTACAGCTAACAACAACTCCACCTGGAGCTGGGCTGTGCGAGCCCCGGCGACAGTGTAGTCTGCAGCCCCTGCTGCAGTGGGCAGCCATAGGCTACAGGGAGTGGCCGGCAGCCAGTGTGAGCAGCCGGCAGCCAGCATGAGCTGCCAATAGCCGCGGTAAGCGACCATCCACAGGCCGGCGATCGATATGCCTCATCTGGGAAGAGTGCAATGACAATACCAACATGGGCCAGTGAAGCAACATCCTCCGCAAGTAGACTGAAGAAAAAGACAGCAACTTGTCTGTTCCCCTTCCCCGATTCCTCAGCGCTGTTCTCCTCCCCCAATTCCCCAATAAAATCTTTAAAAAAAAAAAAAGTGAGGGAAAAGTATAAGCCAGAAGAGAGGTGGTAGAGGAGGGGGTGACAGGAGCAGTGAAGAATGGGAGCAGATGTAAGTACCTTTTCTCGAATCTCCAGTGCCCGCTGGCACAGTGGCTCCGCCTCCTTGTATTTGCCCCTTTTGCCATAGAGCACAGCCAGATTGTTGAGTGTGGCAGCCACCTAGGAAGACAGGCCCACCCCCTCAGATGCTGGTGCTCAAACACCTTGGGACTTCACACTGCACAACTCCAAGAGAAATGGCCTCTGCCACCCTAGCCACAGGCAGGCCAGGGGAAACTAACCGCTGAACTGAATAGCTCTGTTTTCCACGGGGACGGTATCGCCCTCTAGGGGCATTTTTAGACATTTTTTGGTTACCATGAAAATTGGAGGCTTTGGGGAAGCAAAGATGCTACAGATGTCTGCCTGGGTGCGACAGCTCTGCCACGTTTTGAATGTCTTGCCAGACATTCAAACACTGAATGTGTTTGTCACTTGGTAGGATATCAAGACAGGAGTTATGTTTTTGTGAGATACATCATCCCTGCCTATCACATGTCATAACGTAGGAGATTATTTTCACAGCTCGTTTTCAAAAATACCTTATTTCTCATTTTTTCCACTTTGACAGTCTGTCATTTGTCTTCGCATGCTATCCATACTTATCTCTCTTTCTTATCATATACAAAGAAATTTAGTCTCTCGTTACCGATTCTAACACTGGATTTTAATTTTGTATTCTGCTCTGTCATTTTGTTTAGTATTTCTGGCTTACTGGCATGTGTCTTCTAAATCTAAAGTTATTCATTATATATCAGACTACTATATCATGTCTGCTAGCATAGCTGTACACAATACTATAATTGTTATTATATTTTTTTAATGCATTATATATATTATTTTATTGTAAGTTACTTTTCTTGTTTCTCTTTTATATTAATAGGGTATCTTTCAGGCCGGCCGAGTGGCGCATTTATTAAGAGTTGGCTTGGGGGCCGGCCGAGTGGTGCATTGGTTAAGAGCTGGCTTGGGATGCCAGCGGCCCCAGTTTGGATCCCACATATGAGGGCCAGTGACATTGCCCTTTACAGCTAAGATGGTGAACAACAGCTCCACCTGGAGCTGGGCTGCTGTGAGTCCCCGGGACGGCATAACTGCAGCCCCTGAGGCAATGGGCTGCCATAGGCTACAGTGAGTGGCTGGCAGCCAGCGAGAGCGGTTGGTGGCAGATGTGAGCTGCCAAGAGCCGCTATGAGCGGCTGTCCAGAGACCGGCAACTGATCTGCCTCACCAGAGAAGAGTGCAATGATGATAACAACATGGGCCAGTGAAGCAATGTCCTCCACAACTAGACTGGAGAACAAAAGGACAGCAATTCGTCTGTTCCCCTTCACTGATTCCCCAGTAAAATCTTAAAAAAAAAAAAAAAGAGTTGACTTGGCACACCAGCTCTATGCATCAGGGCCCCGGCTCGGATCCCACATTAGGGCCAGTGACGCTGTGTCCTCTACAGCTATGATGGTGAACAAAAGCTCAACCTGGAGCTGGGCTGCCTTGAGTCGCCGGTGACCACGTAGTCTGCAGCCCCTGCTGCAGTGGGCTGCCATGAGCTACCGTGAATGGCTGGCAGCTAGTGTGAGTGGCCAGCAGTCAGCATGAGCTACTAAGAGCCACCGTGAGCAGCCGCCCAGTGGCCGGCAACCAATCTGTCTCACCTGGGAAGAGCACAATGATCACAATACCAACATGGGCCAGTGAAGTGAGGTTTTCCACAACTAGACTGAAGAACAAAAGGACAGCAACTTCCCCAATTCCCCAACGCTGTTCCCCTCCTCCAATTCCCCAATTTAAAAAAAAATCTTAAGGGACGGCCGAGTGGCGCATTGGTTAAGAGATGGTTTTGGGATGCCAGCGGCCCCGGTTCAGATCCCACATATGAGGGCCAGTGACACTGCCCTCCACAGCTAACAACAGCTCCACCTGGAGCTGGGCTGTGTGAACCCCGGGGACAGTGTAGGCTGCAGCCCCTGCTGCAGTGGGCTGCCATAGGCTACAGTGAGTGGCCGGCAGACAGCGTGAGTGGCTGGCAGCCAGCGTGAGCTGCCAATAGCCGCAGTGAGCGACATCCAGAGGCCGGGGACCGATCTGCCTCATGCAGGAAGAGCACAATGACGATACCAACATGGGCCAGTGAAGCAACATCCTCTGCAACTAGACTGAAGAACAAAAAGACAGCAACTTATCTGTTCCTCTTCCCTGATTCCCCAACGATGTTCCCCTCCCCCAATTCCCCAATAAAAATCTTAAAAAAAAAAAAAAAATTTAAATAGGGTAGCTTTCAACTTTTTGGAAATCATATGTGTAGGTAGGTTAGGTTATCTATGAATTAAGCTTCAGGGAAATATTCTTTATAAGGGGTCACTGGGTCTCAGAGTGGAGAACCACTGGGCTCAGCAGACAGTGCCTGGAAGAAAGGAGTCCGCATGTCTCCTTCCTGAGCATCCCCAGTGACTGGGTGGAGGGCAGTGGATGGACGAGCTGAGAGAGGCCAAAGAGCATGGGGCAAAGGGGGCAAGGAATACTGACAGCAGGGTGGTCCCGGCCCAGGGTGCTCTCCCGGATGCTGAGGGCATCATTCAGCAGGTGGGCAGCTTCCTTATACTTATTCTGGTCCCTGGAAGAGGACAAAAGTGACAAAGGTTAGGGCCGGCCAAGTGGCTCAGTTGGTTAAGAGCTCACTCAAGAGTGCGAGCTGAAATCGGAGCAACAGCAGTTCGATGCCCGGCCCGAGCTGAGCTGCTGCTGAGCTTCCAACAGGTGGCAGGATGGCTCAGCTAAAGAAAAAAAAAAAAGTGACAAGGGTTTACCCTGAAGTCTACCCCCAAGCCATGTCCTTCCCTCCTTCCCTTTGGGATGACTGACATACATTTAGGGGACCCCCATGAGGAGACAGGAAGCCTGGTGTGAGCAGTGAGTGGAGGGTTCATGAACACACCCATATTGGATGCAGAACAATGCCATGCCAAGAGGAGGCCACAAGTTATTGGACACAAGAGAGAAAGAGGGAGAAAGAGACTCTCCTCAGAAAAAAGACTGGGAAAGCCTGAGAGGTGAGTCTGTTCTGCGATCAAGGGCTCAGGTATGGAAAGCATGTGAATTCTGGTACACGAGAAAGCCCCCTAGTGGCATACAACTGGGAGGCCCAGCAGGGAGAAGAGCAGTGGAGAGGAGGAATGGGAGCCAAAGGCGAATCAAGGTGGGAATCCGGAGACAAGTATGTGACAAGAAGGAGGGCAGTACTCACCTATACACCAAAGCAAGGATGTTGAGCATGGTTGCGACATCAGGGTGGCCGCGGCCGGATGTGCGCTCCAGGTCCTCCAGTGCCTGCTTGCAGAGTGGCACAGCCACCTCATAGCGACCCTGGGCCGCATACTGGATCACCAAGTTGTGTAGTGTCCGTAACCTCGCTGGGATCTCATATCCGCTGTGCTGAGCACCCTGGCCACGTGACACTAAACCATCCCAGAAAATGAACAGATTTCCTCAGGGGGCTCTTCCTTTCTCTTTTGCTGCCTGCCCTCTGAATCCCCTCTCCATGCCTACACCTGCCCCACCACTGAGCTCTCTCTCTGGAGACCTGCCTGTATTGCTGTTCCTTGGCCCACTCCTTTGCACCTGTGCTCAGCACAATCCCATTTGTTCATGCGGCAATGCATTCACTACATTTACACAATAAGCATGGGCCAGAGGCTGTGCCAGGGATACAAAGGTAAGAATAACCTGGTTCTTTCCCTCGAGGAGCTCCTGCTCTTCCACTCCAGGGTCATTCTCCCACTCAACTGTGAACTCCTTACTCGCAAGACCCATGTCGCTCTCACCTCGGTACCCTAGTGCCTAGCACAGTACCTGGCACGCATTAAGTGTTTAATAAATGTTGATGAATAATGATGTTGTATAATATTGTATTCCAACTGTAATTGAATATATAGATAGTCATCGGATGTGGAGTATATTGTGGAAGGGAGTCAAAGGAAGTGTAATAGATATGTATGATACGAGGGGAAGGGGGTGGTGAATTAGGGGAGGGGGGTTGTCACTTTGAGGGGTAAAAAGTATAACTATTGCACTATGTTGTACACCTGAAACTAATTTTTAAAAAAAAGTGTTTATGGGCCGGCCAAGTGGCGCGGTGGTTAAGCGCTGGCTTGGGAAGCCAGCGGCCCCGGTTCAGGTCCCACATATGAGGGCCAGTGACACTGCCCTCAAAAAAAAAAAAAAGTGTTTATTTCACAATAAAAGAAAAAATAGATAGATAGATAGATAGATAGATAGATAGATAGATAGATAGATAGATAGATAGATAAAATGTTGATGAATAGTATTGTTCAGGATAGGAACCTAATGGAAAGAATCCAGTAACCATTAATAAAGCCCTGGTTAAATAAACGGTTACATCCACACAATGTAAGACCATTCAGATGTTTAAAAAAAAAGAAGAAACTCCTTATGAATTGATATGGAATGGTCTCCAAAATAAATTTTAAATCAAAATCAAAAACAGAAAAAAATATTTTGAGAACTAAGAGGGAGGCTGAGGAAATCAAAGTACTAGTCTAATCTCTGCCCCATCTCCAGAGGAAGTGGAGAGCCTATTTCTGGGTGGTGAGCGTTCTGTGTGTGTGTGGGGGAGGAGGCCCAGGGAGCACAGCTGGGACCAGACTTCTGCTGTCCCTCTTCACCCTCCAACTCCAGAGACTGACTCACAGCCATTGCTGGCGTCTTCTTCCTCCTCGTTGGGGAAGAGGTCATCCAGGGGGTCCTTGGTGGCATCGCCCTCCTTCTCCTCCTGGAAAGGAAGCAGCAGGATGTCTGGGCCAAGGTATCCCCAGTAACCTCTTTAGGGCCCCTAAACCATGAAATCCTTGACAGGTGGGGCCCAGGAGAAGACCTTTGTTCATGGGCCTTCTCCCCAGGAAGGCCAGTATCTGTCTCAAGCTCAGGCCTCTCCTGTTTGTAACTCTCACCACTTTTCCTTCCATTGAGAGTTTCCTTCCTAAGCACCTTCATTCTCCAGCCTCCACCTCTCTCCCCCTCAACCCTTATAATTATAGCTCTGTGTGTTTATGCTGATTATACGTCTGTCCTGTCTCTCCTGAGGGCAGGGAGCATGTCTGATCTTATTGACACGTACCCAAGTGTCTAGTTCAGCCTTGTGCCCATCACCTGCCGCTGCTCCCACTAGACTTGGTGTCTGGCCCTCACTGTCTAACCTCCTTCCACAATGGGCAAATTTGCTGTGCCCACCAAGCATTGCAGCCCTGTACAAACACCTCCAACCCTCCTGCCCAGCTTTGCCAATGTGTCCCATGCACATGATCCCACTTTCCCAGGGACAGACCAGCTTCCCAGCCCTGGAGCTTTATCTGTGATATCCCCCACCTTCCCACTCTAAGCCCTCTCTGGTCTAGAAAGCTCCCCCTCTCCTTCATCATCCATCAAAATCCATCCCAACTCCTAATCTATTCAAATAATAATAAAAAAAAAATCCAACCTAAATCTTACCCATACCTATACCCCACTTCCTCTGTGAATGTTTCAGAACACTCCAGCCCCCACAAACCGATCTCCTTAGAATTCCTCCCGGAGTGACTGAACCCCTTACCCAACACTGAACACCTGCTGCTTTGCATTGTCAGGTATGTGTACACCTTGTCCCTGAAGCTACATTATAAGCTAAAAAAGCAGGCACTCTCTTTTTTAGTTCCTCACATGTCCCCTACACACATCTTCCTGAACTGCTTAAAGCACAGAGATATAGATATGCCTGTTGAGTTAGGGTTAAATTTCATATATCTTGAGGACAAATTTTAGGAGGGTCTTGCTCAACCGAGCTATACTTTCTCTAATTGTAGCATTTAGGATTCTGGATTAGAATTGGCTAGGTTCTTCTCTGTCTCCCCTGTGAGAGCAGGAACTCTGTCTGCCTTGTTCACTGTTGCATCCCCAGTGAAGTATACAGTGCCTGGCATATGGAATAGTCATTTCATTAAATGTTGAATGGGCCAGCTGAGTGGCTCAGTTGGTTAAGAGCGTGAGCTCTGAGCAACAGGGTTGCTGGTTTGACTCCCATATGGGCCAGTGAGCTGCACCGGAACTGAGCTGCCACTGAGCTGCCAATAGGTGGGAGGATGGCTCAGCTGGAGAGAGCACATGCTCCTAACAACAAAGTTGCCAGTTGGATTCCCGCATGGGATGGTGGGCTGTGCCCCCCCGCCCCGCCCCGGCAACTAAGATTGAACAAGGCATCTTGGGCTGAGCTGCCTTGAGCTGCCAAAGGGCGGCTGGATGGCAACTGGAGTTGGAGCTGAGTTAGCTGCACCCTCCACAACTGAGACTGAAGGACAACAACTTGGCTGTTCCCCTTCCCCAATTCCCCAATAAAAAAACAAAAACAAAAACATGTTGATTGGACAAGTTAATATTGTTTCCCCCTTGCTGTCATCTGGAGTTGGGGTCGGGACCTGAATTCTGCCGGGTTAGACAGCACTACTGGCCCCTGCGGATGATGGAGCAATTGTCCCATGTTTGTGGTGACTCCCAGCTGTCCACCCTGCAGCCGGCCTTGCCTGTGTATGCTTACCGCGGTGTGCCCATCCTCATCGTACTGCCGCAGCTGCCCCAGGAACTCCAGGTGCTTCTTTTCCTCCTCCAGCTGTGCCACGGCCTGCTCACTGAGCTGTAACCGCTGCTGGGTACCTGCAAGCTCATCCCGGAGCCACTGGTTCTCCTGGCACAACCGCCGTACTTGAGCCCGCAGCTTCTGTTTCTCTGACTCCACTGTGCTCAGGTGGCTGGCCAAAGCCAGCATCACCTAGATAGATGCAAACATCCTCTGAGCACCAGACTCTGGCTAGGAGTATTGAGGGATAGGCAGGAGGGGAGCCTACTGGGAGTCGCAAGACTAGTGGAAACCAGGAAATGGGGCTGGGGAGCAGTGGCTCTGCCTTCAAAAGATACTCTGAATCCAATTTCTTACCAGCTCCATAGTCGCCACCTGAGCCAAACCACCATCAGTTCCTACCTAGATTACAACAATGGCCTCCTCACTGGCCTCCCTGTTTCTGCCCTTGTTCCTTAGAGTCTCTTCTCAACCCAGCAGCCAGATGATCCTTTTATTTTTTTTTTTTTTTTTTTTTTTTTTAAATTATTTGCTCACTGGGCTCAGCAGAAAGAATGGTTTATAATGTAGCCCTACTTGCATATTTCTCTTTTCTTTTTTTTTTTTTTAAAGATTTTATTGGGGAATTGGTGGAGGGGAACAGCGTTGGGGAATCGGGGAAGGGGAACAGACAAGTTGCCGTCTTCTTGTTCTTCAGTTTAGTTGCGGAAGATGTTGCTTCACTGTTGGTATCGTCATTGTGCTCTTCCCGGATGAGGCAGATCGGTCGCTGGCCTCTGGATGTTGATCCTTTTATTTTATTTATTTATTTATTTATTTTTATTTTTTGAGGGCAGTGTCACTGGCCCTCACACGTGGGACCTGAACCAGGGCCGCTGGGGTCCCAAGCCAGCTCCCAATCACTGCGCAACTCGCAACTCAGCTGACCCCAGATGATCCTTTTAAAATGTTAATTTAGAGCATATCACTCCTCTCCTCAAAACATTCCAATATCATCCATATCATTCAAAGTAAAAGCAAAGTCCACACGATCTGTTCCCCTCTCCCTAATCCCATTAGCTCTTGAACTTCATTTTCTATTTTGCTTCCCCTCATTCACTCTACTGCAGCCACTGGCACCTCGCTGAGCTCACTGGGAAGGCTCCAGCTCAGGGCTTCTGCACTTGCTGTCCACTTTGGTTAGGGTGCTCTTCCCCCATTTATTGTATGACTCATTCCCTCATCTTCAAACCTTTGCTCAACTGTTGCCACTTCAGCGAAGCCTTTTTTGACCATCCTATCTAAAATCATATCCTCTCTCCATACTCCCTCATCCCCTTCCCTGCTTTATTTTGATCCTTAGCAATTATCACTCTGAAATATTGTCATTTGCTTATTTATCTGTGTATTGTCTGCCTCCCCCAACTAGAACGTAATCTTCAAGATGGCAAGGACTTTTTACTGTTGTGTTCAGTGATGTATCTCTAGTACCCGGAAGAGTAGTGCCTGGCACATAGTAGGGGCTTAATACATATTTACTGAATGCATGAAGGAACGTAAGCATCTAGGACAAGGAGATCCCAAGCAACCCCAAACCTCCAATCAGACAACTGCTCGTCTATGGGCACCACCTCTTCCCTCTCACCTGGGCCTCACTCAGCCCCAGCTCAATGTTTTCCATGGAACAACGCAGTTGCCGGGCTTTCTCATGCACCAGCCCTTCATGGCCTTCTTCATGGCCTCCCTGCTGCAGGCACTCGATGGTATGGGACAGGCTTTGCAGCACAGCTTGGTGTTCAATGTGTAGGGCCTCCAGCCCTTGGCTCACCAGCCGAGTGTTCCCCAGGATCTCCTCCTGGCTGAGTCGGTGACCTGCAGGTTCATCCCGCTGCCCCAACACCAGGCCCGACATCCTGGCCAGGGGGACCTTGCCGGGGCTAGGGAGAAACAACAGAGCTCAGGTGGGGGTAAAGATAAGAAAGACAGGCTAGAAGGTGGCAGGGATCCGAGTGAAGGGACAAGAGAGAGTATGGGTGTCCCTGTGGTTTAATTGGAGAGAGAGAGTAACCAGTGAGGAGGCAGCCTACAACACTAAATACAAGCTAAGGTTGTGGGAAGAGAGAGGGAGAGGAATTAACTTGAATGAAAGATAGACGGAACAAAGGTCCTGAGAACTAAAGGGATTTAGAACTTAGGAACAGAACAGAAAAGGTGGAAAAGAGCTTGGATTCGAAAAGGAATCAGGGGATGAGAGACAGCATGACAGGGTATACAGAGAGTGTTTGGGGAGAGCTGCAAAGGGAACTGGGTTAAAGCAGGCAGGAAATGTGCAGAAAATAGTGCAAAGGTTTCAAAAGAAGGGAAGGCATAAGTTCCAAAGTTAAATTAGGGAAAAGAGAGAACAGAAGAAAACAGGCGTCTTCATTGCAGGACACAGACGAGAAGGCCCTGAAAGGCTCAAGGTCCTCAGGCTGTGTCATCCACAGAGCTAAGCTCAGCATCTCCAAACCTGGTCAGCCCTACCTCTTTCCACACTAGACTTCAACCCAAATTTCCCATTCTCCGGGCCTCACGCTGTCTTCCTACTTCCTCAAAAGGGCCTTGTTTCTCATCTTTGAAGTCCTCTTACCTGTTTACACAGCAGAGCCCTTCTTTGGCGGTGGCACTCAGGCCAGAGCCCGGAAGAAGCTGTTCAGTAGCCAGGGACTCAGAAGGAGCTGCCCTGCCCAAAGTCCAGAAGTCCTGTGTTCCCACCCCTTCTCTCACCACTTCACAGCCACCCAGAAGACCTGGCACAGAGTCTCATCCAGGAGAAACACCCTCCCTCACCCTGCCTGAAGTTCTTCAAAGACTACCAACGTCCCTCCTCCTTCCCCAAGCCAACCTCTCACCCAGGCCTGAGGAGCTATTTTTCTCCCAAGGGAGTGAGACTTGATCTGAGTCTCAAGGGGCAAAGGGGCGTGTCTGGTTAAGCGTGAGGAGGAAGACCAGGTCACTCCAGCCTCAGTCACTTCCTTGGCTTTGTCTCAGTTACGTTCACCCACTAACAGGCTCTGAGAGTCACCTTAGGGTGCCTCCCAGAGGCCTGATGATGCAGGGAAGAATGGCAGGTCTGCTGAGACGCTGCAGGGTCACAGGGAAACGCGGCACTGGGTGCTGGTCTCCCGGGCCCTGGAAGGCGGGCGAGGAGTGTCCCAGGCTGTCGACCTGCCCTGGGACCCGGGGGGTAGGGTGGGGATGGGGAGGGTAGAGTGAGATAGGCGGGGGCGACGGGGAAAAGTGCAGGTGGACGACCGAGGTCCGCGTCGCGGGCGAGGATCCAATGGCCCGACGATCCCGAGGTCCATGAGTCAGTTGGTAGCGCAGGGGGCGGGGCAGGCCGGCTGTCTGTCTGTCTGGACACCGAGGGGCGGAAAGAATCGCGGGGGGCGGAGTTTTTGAATCTGGAGTTGTGTGAGGTCGGTCGGAGGGGGTTTGTTCATCTGTCCGAGATTGCGGGAATAAAAGGTAGCGGGAACTCAACCCTCAGCCCCAGAGGTACTCCCAAAGACTCACCCGCAGTCTGTCTGTCTGGCGGCCACCCTGCCGGGACTGCCCCTTTAAATCCATCATGGCTGCCGCTCGAGGCAATTGTTTTGACGGCTGCGAGAGGCGGGGCCTGTTCCCAGTCACGCGACCTAAGATCCGTCCAAGGATTGGCTCTGACAACGCGTAGGGAGGGAAGGAGGTGTGTCCAGCTTGAGCTCGGGTACTCTTCCCGCCTCATTTACGTCAGGTGGGAGCGACGGAACCAGGAGTCGTTTGCGTCATCCTGGAGCGTCAGGCGGCCTGTCTAAAGGCAATGGTGGCGTGGTGAGCACAGCGTAGCCAGCCACCGTCATGGCCCTGCGGGCAGTGACCCGCGCTCTGGGCTCCCTGAGCCTGGCGCCCCTGGCCGCCGCCGCCCCCGGCCCAAGCCTGCTCCCGGGCGCCCAGGTAATCCACTCTACCGGGGAATAAGGCTGCTTCCTTACGGGCCGCCGGAGAGAGGACAACCGGGGATAGGAGGCGGGTATGCGAGTCTGGTCAGGAGTCACACCAGCCCGTGACCTTGGATTGTCACTCTCAGCCTCAGCTTTTCCTGTGAGTGTTGCTTACACAGGGCGGTTGGATCCCTCAGAGAAGATGTTGGACGTGAAAGTGCTTTACAGACCACCGGTTGTGCAGGTTTCAATAATAATTGACATTTGTTGGGTACCTATCGTAAGCCAGGCATAAGTAATAGGGTTTGAAACAACTGAACTCTTTTCATCCACTCTATAAGATAGTTATTATCATTCCCATTTTACATATGACAAAACTGATAAGCAGTCCAAGGTCATACAACAACTATTGGAGCTAGGCAGTCTGGCTTTAAAGCTGGAGCTCTTAACCATTACAAGCATTAAGGATGCTGAGATTATAGCATGCAGAGCAAGATACCAAGAATAGGAGCCGGAGGTGAACATACTGTGTTTCCACGAAAATAAGACCTAACCGGAAATAAGCCCTAGCATGATTTTCAGAGTGCTTGTAATATAAGCCCTACCCCAAAATAAGCCCCAGTTAAGATCGTCAGCCAGACATAACTGTATTTGAATAAATGTAAATTTCTGTACATGAATAAATGAATAAAACGCATCTTTTGGAGCAAACATTAATATAACACCTGGTCTTATTTTCAGGGAAACACGGTGTTACAAGATCCCTAGTGAGTGATTGGTGAGGTACAGAAAAGAAGTTGTAAGTCTTACTTTTCTGGACCTCTCAGGCTGACGATAGAGTTTGGCAGATGCATACTTTTTTTTTTTTTTTTTTTTTTGGAGGGCAGTGTCACTGGCCCTCATGTGGGACCGAACCGGGGCCACTGGCTTCCCAAGCCAGCACTTAACCACCGCACCACTCGGCCGGGCCAGCAGATGCATACTTAAAATTCAAAACCTGCTCTGTGAAATTCTGGGAATACAGCAGGGAACAAGACAGAAATGATTCCTCCCCTCCCTTCATATCTGAAAAACTCCCAGAAACATAATGCAAACAGGCAAAGCACGTTGATGCTGATGGTGGTACACGGATTTGTGGAAGTTACCAGTTTTGGAAAAGGAAGTTCTTTAAGGGAGGAAAAGTTTCCTAGAGAAGGAGAGTTTTCAGCTAGATTTAGTAGATGGCACCAAGGGAAAACATTCCATTGAAGAAATACATCAGAGGTGAAAGGACCAAATAAGAAGAGGTCATCAACACATATACACCTGGAAAAACATTCCACACTGGTTTTTGTGCAAGCTGTGAAGGGTGGAGTTTTTGGACAGCTGGTCTGAGTTAGTCTGGGACACTTCCAGAAGGAAGTGAGTAGGCTACAACCTAAACTTAGTCTCTGCCCTCTCCCTTGGTTCTCTGATGTTTCTCTCCTTCAATTAGCTTTCAAATGAAAGATTTCTGTTTTTCTCTAGGTGACAAACAATGTCCTCCTTCAACTGCCCTCTGCCTCAATGCTGCTCCCCTGCCGCCCCATCCTTACCTCTGCGGCCCTTAGTGCCAAGTTTGTGTCCTGGAAGAGTCGTACCAAGTATACCATTACACCAGTGAAGATGAGGAAGTCTGGGGGTCGAGACCACACAGGTGGGAGCAAGGGCAAGAGGATTTAAACAGTAAAGGAAAAAAACATGGTAGGACCCTAGGCCTGTATATTGATACAGGCAGAGGAATGTAATTAAAATGCTCCTTCTGCATGTAGTGTGTGTGTAAGAGCGAGGGAGTAGAATACAAAGCAATAGACAAGTGGTCTGTGCTCCTACAGACAATCTAGGTAATTGAAGAAAACTGGACATACACAGCAAGTTTCATGACATTTTTCTTCATACCCTTCAAAATTTTTTAATAGTTGAAATTGAGCACTATGTACATGGCCTTCAGTAAACTTACTGAATTCAGGAATTTGTAGAGAATTTATGTGGGAATCTTACATAGTTTCAGTAATCATAGAATTGTGTTTTTATCAAGGTCCATGTGTTTCCCTATCCCCATTTACCCCATTGTGCTATGCAAATTTTTATCATTTTCTGCTTGTGTCATAAGGGTAGGAGACTGCTCTTTCTGCCCAGGACAGGCCTGTTTGGCTGACCTGGGTCATGCACCCTCACTGTCCTGACCACAGGCCGAATCCAGGTGCATGGTATTGGCGGGGGCCACAAGCAACGTTACCGCATGATTGACTTTCTTCGGTTCCGGCCTGAGCAGGAAACCAAGCCAGGACCCTTTGAGGAGAAGGTCATCGTTGTGCGCTATGATCCCTGTAGGCAAGTTTGGAGTGTGGAATGATGATGGCATGGCTGAAGGATTGCTTTGCAGCTTTTCTGAAGATGTGAGCTTGCCTAGACAGTCTGTTCACCTGTCTATCACCCTGAACAGGTCAGCAGACATAGCTCTGGTTGCTGGGG
This sequence comes from Aselliscus stoliczkanus, assembly GCA_033961575.1. Classification (NCBI taxonomy): domain Eukaryota; kingdom Metazoa; phylum Chordata; class Mammalia; order Chiroptera; family Hipposideridae; genus Aselliscus; species Aselliscus stoliczkanus. Next base: position 61,563,933 of record CM066733.1, on the reverse strand, counting down.
GCAGCCGAAAACGCTGGATCATTGCCACAGAAAACATGCAGGTTGGAGATACAATCCTGAACTCTGACCACATAGGCCGAATGGCAGGTGAGTGATGGCCACCGGATGTGTGTGGGTTGGCAGGCTGCAGGTGTTCTGGTGCTGATAAAATTCTGTCTTTTAGTTGCTCCTCGGGAAGGGGATGCACATCCTCTTGGGGCCTTGCCCGTGGGTACCCTCATCAACAACGTGGAGAGTGAGCCAGGCCGCGGGGCCCAGTATATTCGTGCGGCAGGTAGGAGGAAAGGAACTGCTTAGAGCCTTACAATTTCGAAGGTTAGGGGTTACCTGAGGTCACAATTCTCTGAACCCATGGGGCCCACATCTAGTCCACTGGCAGAGAAAAAGAAGGAAAGAAACAAGGAAAATGAGAATGAAAAGAAGCTTGTGTTTGACCTAAAACACTGCATGTATCCTGCTTCAGTGTATCTGCTCCTAAAGAGCAGAAGGGGCAGTACGTGGGGTGTGGCCTCCTGTAAATCCGTTCCCCACCTCCTCCTTCCTTGTGGATGGCAAAGCTGCAGCTTCTCCCATCCACAGGGACATGCGGTGTGCTGCTACGAAAGGTGAATGGGACAGCCATCATCCAGCTGCCCTCTAAGAGGCAGATGCAGGTGTGTGTGTGTGTGTGGGGGGGGGGGCAGGGGTACAGGTGGGAGGGATCAGCAAAGGAGGAATTTTTGGAATGTACCTTTCCAGGCTGAGGGGGATAGCTCTCAGGTGCTTTATATTACGAACTGCCCCGAGGCTGGGGCTGTCCTTTTCTGCTGCCTGACTAGGCATGCCTCATCAGGCTGACACCATAATAAAATAAGGAACAGTGTCTTTCATTTTCAACTCGTGTAGGTCCTGACCTCAGATTCACTTATGTTATGCTTTTCTCCTGCCCTCTCTCTTCTCTCTGTAAGAACCCTCCCAAGAGTCCTGCCCTCAACATTTTCAGGCTCTTTCCCCCAATGGTGCATTCTCCTCCATCTGCTTTCTCTGTCAGGTGCTGGAAACGTGTATAGCAACAGTAGGCCGAGTATCCAACGTTGATCATAACAAACGGGTCATCGGCAAGGCTGGGCGGAACCGCTGGCTGGGCAAGAGGCCTTCCAGCGGGTTATGGCACCGCAAGGGGGGCTGGGCTGGCCGAAAGATTCGGCCGCTGCCCCCCATGAAGAGTTACGTGAAGCTGCCCTCAGCTGCTGCCCAAAGCTGATAAAATGGACCAATAAAATGACCCCCCATTTTTATCTGTTACTGTTTTTGGGGGAGGGGAGATGGTACATACTGGACCCGGGGAAACAGGAGCAAACAAATGTGGGGTTGGGAAAAAAGGAAAGGGCAATATGGGCGAAGACTAGGACTGCAACCGCCCAAATTCTAGCTGTCCACTTTCTCTTAGTTCCTTTATAGGTAATGGAGGAGGGTGGAATAAATGACCTCCAAAGTCTTTTCCAGTTTTGACTTGGGAAATGGGGAAGGCACTTCCGGTGGCAGTAGGGAGGACGAAACGGAAGAGGAAAGGGAGGCGCGGAGGAGGTGCCGCGCAGCGCCGAGGTGGCACCCACGGCTCCGCCCCGGCGCCCTCCCTGGGCCCCTAGCTTTCCGTTGGGCCCGGCGGAAATGAGCCGCGGTTCCCGACCGGCGTGGGAGCACCCAGAGCTGGGCGGGCGGCGCCGTGAGCTAGGAGCAGCCCCGCCCTTCACTGCCCTTGCGACCGCAACAAGCGCGCGAGGGCGCTGTCAGTGGCCCGGCCCCAGGGCGCTTGCTCCCCGCGCGCCACACCCCCTGCCCGCCTGCCTGTCCTGCAGGGGCACGCCCCCTCCCGCCTCTTCGCCTCGACCCCCTTCGGGGGCCCAGGCGGGGCCCAAATCTCCTCCAGCTTCGCCGCCATCGCCTGCGCTGCGTCCCTATCTCAGCGAAGGACAGGCCTCGCGCCAGGACCCCCATCGACTTCTAAGGTGGCCAGAGCCCCGCCGCGTCCCCCTGCCCCTACCCTGGGTTTTTCTCCACCCACTAGCCCACTAAGCTTCATTCCACACCCAACCTTGCGTACATTCCACAGTGCCTCGGGATTCTCATTTATCCGGCCCAGCCACCCATTCCCAACCTTGCCGCGTCCCCACCCCCTTACCTCCCACCCCGACTTCTTGGGTCCGCGACCCGGTTCCACCAAGCGTCGCGCCCCTCACCCACCGGGTGTCCTACGCACCCTGTCCCAGGCCTCGCATCGTCCCCACCGGCGCTGCTGCTCCAGTGCCTTCAGTCATCAGCGCCTGCAACCCACCAGCCCATAGCTTCTTGCGCCCTCACTCCATTACCTCTTCTCTGGGTCTCTTTCCTCTGCGACTCACACTCCTCCTGTGCTTCATGCATTGGGGCTAGTACCCCTTCCCATACACACCCGGGAGTCGCTCTCCAGCTCCCCCCAACCACCAGCGGCTCTGGGCTGCTCATACTCCCTTCCTAGGGCTACTGCCCCCTGTCCCAGGGATTTGCTTGTAATTCCAAGGCTCCTCTGCCCCCACTGTCCCCTTCCCACTGCTCCAAACCAACCCACTTCAGGCTGCAGGGCCTTGGACCTTCCTGTTAGCCCCCAAATTTTGTGTTCTCTCAGAACAAACACCCCAGTGTTCCTCTGCTTAGGCCTGGCCCCAACCAGCCTGCAGCAGGCAACTTCTGTGCCCTGCTTTCGCCCACCCAGCCCAATAGCTGGTGCCACATTTGCTCCTTCACACCTGGATGTCCTTGATTTTCTGACCTCCCTTCTCACTCTAGCTTACCTGTTCTCTTTTCCTTGTGTGTCCCAGGTGCCAGAATGGTGGGAGAACTCCGCTACAGGGAATTCAGAGTGCCCCTGGGGCCTGGCTTGCACGCCTATCCTGATGAGCTGATCCGACAGCGGGTGGGCCACGATGGGCATCCTGAGTACCAGATCCGCTGGCTCATACTCAGGCGCGGGGAGGATGGGGAAGGGGGCTCTAGCCAGGTGGACTGCAAGGCTGAACACATCTTGCTATGGATGTCTAATGATGAGATCTATGCCAACTGCCACAAGATGCTGGGCGAGGATGGCCAAGTTATCGGGCCTTCCCAGGAGACTGCAGGGGAAGCTGGGGCCCTGGACAAATCTGTGCTGGGGGAGATGGAAACGGATGTGAAGTCCCTGATTCAGAGGGCCCTTCGACAGCTGGAGGAGTGTGTGGGCACCATCCCTCCGGCTCCTCTGCTTCACACTGTCCACGTGCTCAGCGCCTATGCCAGCATCGAGCCCCTCACTGGGGTCTTCAAAGACCCCAGGGTCCTGGACTTGCTTATGCACATGTTGAGTAGTTCTGATTATCAGATTCGATGGAGCGCAGGCCGGATGATACAAGCCCTGGCCTCCCATGATGCTGGTGAGGAGCAGCGCGGGGAGGAAGGGAGAGCAGGAGAGGAGCTGGGTGGGCTCAGGGCCTCATCGGCCACTACAGGAGGAGCCTCTGATCTCATCAGTTCCTAAATGATTCTGCTGCCCTTTTAGAGTTGGAAGAAAAGGAGGTGGGAAAGTAGGTGTGGTCATCTCTGCAGAAAGAGGAAAGACTGAATCTCCAAAAACCTCATATTAATTGGCTTTCTGTACAAAGGAAGAGTTTAGACTCTAGACTGTTGCAATATATAAATGTTAATTACATATCTGTGTGTGTATTCGTTCATGTATATAAAAAAGTAAGTTTTGGCTTTTGAAGCAAATCAGCAAATCATGTCATTGCTAGTGTGTCATGACCAAACGATTGGACTGAGAGAGGGGGTCTAAGAGAGATACGTGGGAAGGGTAAGGTTAGGGAGCAGTTACTGATTGGGGTGTGGGTTACAGGGACCCGGACCCAGATCCTTCTGTCACTGAGCCAGCAAGAGGCCATTGAGAAACACCTGGATTTTGACAGCCGCTGTGCTCTGTTGGCTCTGTTTGCACAGGCCACGCTTTCTGAACACCCCATGTCTTTCGAGGGCATTCAGCTGCCACAGGTATTCTGTTGGGGTTTTGGGGGTGGGGCTATGAAGAACTAGGGACCAGATCTTTGCACTTGTCCATAGAGGATGGTGTGGAGAGAGGGGCTAAAGCTAGGACAAAGTGGACATAGGCTAAATGTTGTGTCCTGCAGGTCCCAGGAAGGCTGCTCTTCTCCCTGGTGAAGCGCTATTTGCATGTCACTTCCCTCCTGGATCAGCTGAATGACAGTGCTGCAGAACTGGGAGCCCAGAACAGCTCTGCAGCAGAGGAGTTGAGTGGGGAGAGGGGTCGGCTGGAGCTGGAGTTCAGCATGGCTATGGGCACCCTCATCTCAGAGCTGGTGCAGGCCATGCGCTGGGACTGGGCCTCCAGCAGACAGGGGCCCTCAGCTCGGGCCTCCTGTTCCATCTTCCAGCCCCAGCCAGCAGATGCAGACCCAGGGCTGCCACCCGCCCAAGCCCAGCCCTCCCTCAGGAGGTCAAGGCGGTTTCGCCCTCGCGCTGAGTTCGCAAGTGGCAACACCTACGCCTTGTATGTGCGGGATACGCTGCAGCCCGGCATGCGAGTGCGCATGCTCGATGACTACGAGGAGATCAGTGCTGGGGACGAAGGCGAGTTCCGGCAGAGCAACAATGGTGTGCCTCCTGTGCAGGTGAGCGAGCGCGTGGTGGTGGGACACTCGGGGAAGGGGTCTCTTTTTTTTTTTTTTTGTACAATTTTTGGGTTTTTTAAAAAGACATTTAGATTTGGGGGGTGGTTTTAAGTAATAAATGTGTGTCCCGAGCCCCCAGGAGACGGGATCTTTTTTTTTTTTTTTTAAGCTGAGCCATCCTGCCGCCTGCTGGCAGTTCAACGGCAACTCGGCTCGGACTGGCATCGAACCACCGTTGCTCAGAGCTCAGCTCACACTCTTGAGTGAGCTCTTAACCAACTGAGCCACTCGGCCGGCCTGAGATGGGATCCTTTTGGGTGGGCATAGCCAGGGCTTCCATGCTGGGGGCTCTGGCAGGTCACCGGAGGAGAAAACCCCCAAGGGAATTGAAATAGTTAAAGGAGGGGTGGTCAGCAATTGAGAGGGGGGCCATTTGGAGGGCTAAGAAAATCTGGGTTTATGAGGTCAGGAAGACTCTCTCCAGAAGAAACTGATACAGCAGGACTTTCCCAAAGGTCAGAGTCAGGGAGGCAGGGTGATTGAGACCAGGAGGAAGTGGAGGGGCATGAGACGTCAAGTATAGGCAAGAGGACAGGCGGAGCTCTGCCCCAGTAGGGGAAGGTGTCTTGTGCATGTGTGTTTGTGTTCTCCATATGCCAGTGTTTTGCTATTTGGAGGTTTTCCAAATCTGGCCAGGTGGTCACCTAGGGCTATATGTCATCTTTGAGCCTCGCTTCCCTTTGTTTTTTGTTTTGTTTGTTTGTTTTTTTTTTTTTTAGATTCTATTGGGGAATTGGGGAAGGGAACAGTGTTGGGAATTGGGGAAGGAGAACATTGTGTTTTTCCAGGACCCCTCAGCTCCAAATCAAGTTGTTGTCCTTCAATCTTAGTCGTGGAGGGCACAAGCTCAGCTCCAAGTCCAGTTGTCGCTTTCAATCTAGTTTGGGGTGGGGAGCACCACAGCCCACCACTCCATGTGGGAATCGAACCGGCAACCTTGTTGTTAAGAGAATGTGCTCTAACCAACTGAGCCATCCAGCGGCCCATCACCCTTCCCTTTCTTTTTCTCCATTTCTTCCAGGTGCTTTGGGAATCAACGGGCCGCACCTATTGGGTACACTGGCACATGCTGGAGATTCTGGGCTTTCAGGAAGACATTGAGGATATGATTGAGGCTGATGGGTACCAGGGGCCTGTGGTCAATGGAGCCCAGGCCATAGGTGAGCCAAATGAGAAAGCAGGGGTCAGCTTCAAGCACAAGAGCATGGGTCTAGCTGGGTGGGCAGTGACATCCCTGTGCCCCATTTCCACAGCCTTGCCCTCCTGGCGATGGAAGCCCATGACAGAGCTCTATGCTGTGCCCTACGTGCTGCCCGAGGATGAGGACACTGAGGAGAGTGAACACCTGACCCAGGCCGAGTGGTGGGAGCTCCTCTTCTTCATCAAGAAGCTGGATGGACCTGACCATGAGGAGGTTCTTCATATCCTCCAGGAGAACCTGGATGGGGAGGTAGAGCTGGCCTGGAGACACACGGAAGTTGGAGGGCTGCACTGCAAGGGCTGGACTGTGATAGAACATTTGGAAGGCTAAGGATGGGAAGTGGAGGTAGATAGTACAAGGAGCTGCAGGGTAGAGGGGGTCTAGAATGTTCAGAGGTGTCGGCAAGCTGTTTGGGAGGAGCCAGCTGCCAGCCGTGAGAGGTTCAGGATGGAGAAAGCACCCCTAGCAAGTGCCCCTGGAGCCTCTGTGCTGGCAAGGCTGCCTGCAGTGAGAGCTTCTCCCTGATGACAGATTCTGGATGATGAGATCCTGGCTGAGCTAGCCGTGCCCATGGAATTGGCCCAGGACCTGCTGCTGGCTCTCCCACAGCGACTCGATGACAGCTCTCTCAGGGACCTGCTCAACTGCCGTGTCTACAGGAAATATGGGCCCGAGGCCCTGACAGGGCAGCTGGCTTACCCATCCCTGCTGGAAGCCAAAGCTAAGCCTCAGGAATCAGCACATGCACCCAGAGTGGAAGGTGGGATGCCAAACAGGCTCTGCATTCTGGCTTCTAGGAGGGCATGAGCCCAGGACAGATGTCTGTGCTGATTTTTGTGCAATCCTGTCTGGAAGATATGGCACCTTAGGAGGAAATTGAAACCTAGAGATAAGCAATGAATGGGAGCAGACCTAGTGCTCCCTCCAAAGAATGAAGGAGGATGTAAAGTTAGAAAATAGCAAGAGATTTGAAGTCTTAAAAAGCTACCTATTCCCACATTTAGTCTTTTCTGTTGAAGGAAAAAAAAAATTATTGCATGCTTTTGGATATAGGGAAATGCTTTCCTATTGGTAGACAGGAAACTCCTTTGCAATTTTAAGAATGTAAAATTTGTCACAAAGCCATCTTATAAGTACATTAAGAGATGTTATGAGATCCCCAAACCTAACTTTCAGGGGGACAAATCAAAAGCATTTATAGGAGAAATTGGGAAACTAGATTGTGAATGAGAATCTGGCCTTTTCTGATTCTTCACATCATTAACAATGACCAATCCTTATGACTTTCCCCATCCTGTAGCAAAAGAGTCCCTGACTCAGTGCCCCAACACCCCCCTGCAGTGTCTGGTGGAGGGTTATGGGTCAGCTGGGAAAGTCGTCCTGGATCTGGAGCAATCCCTCAGCTCAGAGGGGACCCAGGAGAGCGAGGTCAAGCCATTGCTGCTGCTGCTTCAGCGGCAACCCCAGCCCTTCCTCGCACTGATGCGGGGCCTCGACACTCCTGTGCTCAACAAGGGCCTGCACCTGGCTGTTCTGAGGTGAGGGGGTGGTGAGGGTGGGTTTGAGGAAAGGGGTCTGTGAGGCTGGCTGCATCTCTCATCTCCTGCCCCCTGCCTTCAGAATCCTGATGCGGTTGGTGGACTTCCCTGAGGCGCTGCTGCTCCCCTGGCATGAGGCCATGGATGCCTGTATGGCCTGCCTGCGATGCCCAGACACTGACCGAGAGGTACCTCGCCCTGCTCTGGGGAGATGCTGAGGCGAAGATAAAGGAGGCCTCTGAATGGAGCAGGCCTCCTGGGTGGGGCTCTGAAAGGCACAATGGAGCCTTCATGCTCTTGGTTTGGGTTTCGTTTCTAATATTGAATTTTATTTAGTTTTTTTGTTTCTGTTTTATAGCTGAGCCATCCTGCCACCTGTTGGCAGCTCAGCAGCAGCTCAGCTCAGACTGAGCATCAAACTACTGTTGCTCAGAGCCCAGCTCACACTCTTGAGCGAGCTCTTAACCAACTGAGCCACGTGGCCAGCCCTTATTTAGTTGTTTTTTAAATAGGTAATACATTCACACAGTTCACAAATCAAAAAAATTATATAACCAGGTATACACTGAGAATTCTCACTCCCACCAGAATCCCTGTTCTCCCAGTCCTCCCCCACGCCCCTTAGTGGTAACCACTTGTATTGATTTGTATCCTTCTTGTGCAAATATATGATCAAATGTATAACCTTATTTGCCATCTCCTTCTTTACACAAAAGGTTGTGTCCATGTTTCACTCAGCCTTGGTGGCTCCTGTTTGGCTGGGCCTGTAGGGGACAGGGGGATGAAGGAGGCAGAGAAGACTATCACATCCCAGAGTCCGCTGCCACTGAGACATCCTGGGCACAGAAGGCTTGAGGAAGGGTCAGAGAACTAGAGTCGCTGTGGCATTGGGTATCTGCAGTATACACCTTTGGCTGTTACCCAGATTTTAGTTTCCAAGGTGGCCTCAACTAAGTGTGCACACAAACACCCAGTCCCTCTCGGTCCCCTCTCTGCCGACAGGTGTCTGTGCTTAGGGCCTGAGGAGCTCAAAATGCAGCCCCACAGCTGGTTCTTGGGACAGCTGGGCCTGCAAAGAAACAAGCTGGGATGCTCTGTGCACCTTTTGCCAACATAATCAGTAATTGACAACCCCAGGGTGGGCGGGGCACCTCCTGGCTTTTCCATTTCAGTTTGTCCACCCCGCCCTCGTGCCTCCCCCTTACTTCCTTCCCACTCTGTCTCATTCACTGCAGTAGCCCCAGCACCCAGCACATGCTGGGTGTATAGTAAATACTCTGGAGATGCCCTTGAGGCCTGTGCCTTGTCCCCGTTATTCGCCTCCCTCTCCCCCATCCCAGGTGCTCCAGGAACTCATCTTCTTCCTGCACCGCCTGGCCTCTGTGAGCAGGGATTATGCCGTGGTGCTGAATCAGCTGGGAGCCCGAGATGCCATCTCCAAGGCCCTGGAAAAGCACCTGGGAAAGCTGGAGCTGGCTCAGGAGCTGCGGGACATGGTTTTCAAGTGTGAGAAGCATGCCCACCTCTACCGGAAACTCACCACCAACATCCTGGGAGGCTGCATCCAGGTCAGGAGAGAGGGCAGGGACACTTGTGAGTTCACAGCTGGGTAAGAATATGAAAGCGAGCGGTGGAAGGGAAGGGGGTGTGTTCGGAAGCTGAAAAAGGCAGGTGGGTTTGGTGAACCTTGGGGCATTTGTTCTCCGCCCCTCTGCTCTGTCTGGTCCTGCTCTGCCAGTGTTATGGAGGAAGTCTCATTGCTGCTGGGTCTTTCTCTGTACGAGTTTCTGTATGTTTCTCTGTGTTCCTGCCCACTCCCCACGTCCCTTCTCTCTGATGTTCCTGCTGTAGATGGTCCTGGGTCAGATAGAAGACCACAGACGAACCCACCGACCCATCAACATCCCCTTCTTTGACGTGTTCCTCAGATATCTGTGCCAGGGTTTGTGCCTGCCCCCACGTTACTCCATGTCCCCACACCTACATCGGTTTTTCCTCCACACCCACCAGGCCGTGACAGCCACCCCTTCCCACTTGCTCCCAGGCTCCAGTGTAGAAATGAAAGAGGACAAGTGCTGGGAGAAGGTGGAGGTGTCCTCCAACCCGCACCGGGCCAGCAAGCTGACGGACCGCAACCCCAAGACCTACTGGGAGTCCAACGGCAGCACCGGCTCCCACTACATCACCTTGCACATGCGCCAGGGGGTCCTCATCAGGTAACACACTCCATGCATATGCTTAGCCACACACCTATACACTTTCTCTCCACCTCCCTGTGTGTGCCTGGACATGACCAAAGGGTCCTCTTGGCTCTGTCTACAAGGACATGACTGCTTCTGGTTCCAATTGGTTCCCTTTCCCTGCTCCCAGGCAGCTGACTCTGTTGGTGGCTGGTGAAGACTCGAGCTACATGCCGGCCAGGGTGGTGGTGTTCGGGGGCGACGGCACCAACTCTCTTAACACAGAACTCAACTCGGTAGGGACCCCTGTGCCATGATACCACCCCTCACAGGATCCACCCTGCTGCCCAGACTCCTGAGCTCCTGAATTTCTCCATCTTGTGCCCCTTATCCCTGTGCCTAGATGATAGCATCAGGCCCTGAAGAGCGAGGGTGGCATTAGGACCTCTTCCTCTGGACCCCCACACATCCCTGGGCTGGGGAACAAGGGACACAGGGAAGGAACAGGTTTGGATGCTCTCAGCACTCTCATCCACAGATGTGGAGGTGACAGCCCTCTATGCCCTGCCAGGTCAACGTGATGCCCTCCGCCAGCCGGGTGACCCTCCTGGAGAACCTGAACCGCTTCTGGCCCGTCGTCCAGATCCGCATAAAGCGCTGCCAGCAGGTCGAGCAGGGATGTGGGGTGTGGCTCCCAGGCATGGGGCTCTGGGGCCTTGTGACTTGCAGATCGTGGGCCAGAGCCCCCGCCTGGGTCATGGGCAGCTCCAGGAGAGAAGCGCAAGGATGTGGCTGAGCCCAGCCCACCTGGAGGAGCATGTGGACCAGGTGAATGTAGGCCTGTGCGCATTGCAGGGCGGCATCGACACGCGCATTCGGGGGCTGGAGGTCCTGGGCCCCAAGCCCATGTTCTGGCCAGTGTTCCGGGAGCAGCTATTTCGTCACACACGTCTCTTCTACATGGTTCGGGCACAGGCCTGGAGCCAGGACATAGCAGAGGACCGTAGGAACCTCCTGCATCTGAGTTCTAGGTGTGTGTGAGCATGTGTGCGTGTGCATTACAGGTGGTCACTGGGCGGGTTCTATGGAGGGCATAAGATGGAGCGCTAACATGCTTGAAGAGGGGCTGGAGTGGCTACAGTTTGGGGAGGTAGGAAAGAATAAAGAGATTCCTCTGGCAGGCTGGGAATGGGATGTGCCAGTTAACAGGGGAGTTGTCAAGTACTGAGTGGGGATTTGGTCTGGTTGCTGGGGGTTAGCTGGCAATCTTAGTCAGGGTGAACACTGAGGTAACTTATGCCTCCAGCCCCAGACGCCTTCCTCCCTCATCCTCATCCCCAGGCTCATCGGGGCTCTGCGCCACGAGCAGAATTTTGCTGACCGCTTCCTCCCTGACAACGAGGCTGCCCAAGCACTGGGCAAGACCTGCTGGGAGGCCCTGGTCAGCCCGCTGGTGCAGAACATCACCTCCCCGGGTAGCCATCCAACCCCTGCCCACTTTACCGTCCTGTTGTTGGCCCCGCTGACCAGCCTCTTGCTCTACCCTAGAGCCACCTGGGTTATGCTCTTGGCCCTTTTGCTCTCTGCATTTGGAACCCCAATGCCTCTCACAACTCATGGGCTACCTCCTTTACCATGTCTCTCAGGTGTCAGCTGACACCCTAAGGTCAGGAGGGGCCTTGCTGCCTTCCTTCCCCATATCATTCTGTCCAACTGCTCTTGCGCCACGCTCCCGTCCAGCCAGTCCGCCCCCCCCCCCGGCCCTGGAGACATGCCCTGCCTTGGCTTCTTTCTCCCGACCTCTAGATGAGGACGGCATCAGCCCCCTGGGCTGGCTGCTGGACCAGTACCTGGAGTGTCGGGAGGCTGCCCGCAACCCTCAGAGCCGCGCAGCGGCTTTCTCCTCGAGAGTGCGCCGCCTCACCCACCTGCTGGTGCACGTGGAACCCTGCGAGGCGCCCCCTGCCGTGGTGGCTACTCTTCGGCCCAGTGAGTACCAGGGATTCAGGTGGGAGCTTCGGTTAGGGGCATTGCCTATGCGCCCCCCACTGGCATACTATAGGCTTCTGTCCCTCCTCACCCTCCCTATGTGCTCAGCCTATTCATCTTCTAGTTTATGTCACCCAGGAGCATGATTTTGGGTGGTAGCATGTCAGGAAAAGCCCCAGGGCTCAATGGGGACCCAGGAGCTGAGGGGCTGCCCCCACCTTGCCTCTGTCCCTCTGTCTCCACAGAGGGCAGAAACAGAAGCCACGACTGGAGCTCCCTGGCTACCCGGGGGCTTCCCAGCAGCATCATGAGAAACCTGACTCGTTGTTGGCGGGCCGCAGTGGAGGAGCAGGTGGGCAGGGGCAGGCATGGGGACCTGTGATGGTGGCGTGTTGGGTTGCTGCTTCACGCTGCTGCCCCTTCTCCCCAGGTGAACAGTTTCCTGACCTCACGTTGGCGGGATGATGACTTTGTGCCACGCTACTGTGAACACTTTAATAACCTGCAGAAGTCGAGCTCTGAGCTGTTTGGGCCACGGGCAGCCTTCTTGCTGGCGCTGCAGAACGGCTGTGCTGGTGCCTTGCTGAAGCTCCCTTTTCTCAGAGCTGCCCACGTAAGCCTCTCACCCTCGCCCCTCCCCTGGGCCTCTTTCCACACACTCTCCGTTCCCCACCTCCTCCAAATGGCCCATCCTTCCATTTCCATTCAACAAGCAGCTTGCATTGGTATATAACCATGTTATCCAAAATTTAAAAAAAGAAAAGAAAACAGTGACCCTCAGTGTGCCAACCTAATATATCTTGATGTACTTTCTTCTAATCATGTGCATGATTTAACATAGTTTACTCATGAGTTGCTAAAATGCTTTATCCTGTTTTCTTCTTTTGTTTTAAAATTTTATCGGGGGACAGCCATGGTCATTGGCTACACATTACTTTCATGCTACAATGGCATAGTTGACTCTTTTAAGGAGGGTGCAGTCCACAGTGGCCCATGCAGGGATCAAACCTGCAACCTTGATGTTATCACCACGATGCTCTAACCAACTGAGCTAACTCGTCACCCCCTTATCCTGTTTTCTTTGGTCTTCACAAGTAAAAGCTTTTTTCAGTGTTGCTATTTGTCCTCATCTTTTTATTTGTGCATAAATTCCATCTAAGGGATGTACTGTAGTTTACTCCTGCATTCCCATCAACCCACAAATATTTATTAAGTGGTTAAAATGTGTCAAGCACTGTAATAAGAGCTCTAGATAGATGAAGTCCCTCCCCTCAAAGTTTACAGTCTTCCAGGGAAGACACAGAGTTAAGCAAATGGTAGATAAAGTAAAATGTGACCAGCTCCCTGGTAAGCAGAAAATGGTGCAGGGGGAGTGGGAGGCAGTGGCTGCCTGCGCTGCTTCCGGTCATTCTGTGTTATTAGTACCACTGCAATGTGGTACTTTGTGCACATAACGTATTTCCTCATATGAAATTACTGTGATTAGCTTGATTTTTAGACATGGTCAATGTGAAAAAACTTCATTATTGTTCATTTGCACAATTGTTAATGATTTTATAGAAGTTTTATGAACGTGTTGACCGATTTATGAAGCTTCGAGCCATTCATATCTACTTCCTCTGACCCTCCTCACTGCTCCCACTCACCTCCACTCACTCATTCATGCTTTTCCTGCGCTCTTTCCGCTGCCCAGGTGAGTGAACAGTTTGCCCAACACATCGACCAGCGGATCCAGGGCAGCCGGATTGGTGGGGCCCGGGGAATGGAGATGCTGGCGCAGCTGCAGCGATGCCTGGAGACTGTCCTCATTTTCTCTGGCCTGGAGATAGCCACCACTTTTGAGCATTACTACCAGTGAGTGTGGACCTAGGGAGTGGGAGGTGGGGGGAGGCAAGATGATGGGCAGCGCCAGCTCGCAGGGTCCTGGGAGTCTGGGGTCCAGGCAGGCTGGAGTCTTGGAGCGGGGGGCCTGGCTATGCTGAGTGCCCACACTGAGGCTCGGCCTGGGCTCTGTGCGCTGCAGGCACTACATGGCGGACCGTCTGCTGAGCCTGGGCTCGAGCTGGCTGGAGGGGGCCGTGCTGGAGCAGATCGGCCCCTGCTTCCCCAGCCGCCTCCCCCAGCAGATGCTGCGGAGTCTGAGCACCTCTGAGGAGCTGCAGCGCCAGTTCCACGTCTACCAACTTCAACGGCTGGATCAGGAACTCCTGAAGCTGGAGGACACAGAGAAGAAAATACAGGTGGGTGCCAGGGAAGGGATTTGCTAATACAAATGGGAGGGTAGGAAGGAAGAGAGGCATTGAGCAGATGAGAGGAGGCCCACTGGCTTTTGGGAACCCCATGTTCCTTCTTCAGGTGGGCCATGAGGCCAGTGGCAAGGAGCATGAGAGAGAGAACGAAGAGGAAGCTGAGGAGGCTGGGGCAGCAGCAGCAGATGTGACAGAAGAAGAGGAAGAGGAGAATGAGGACCTCTACTATGAAGGGGCAATGCCAGAAGTGTGTGTGCTTGTCTTATCAGCACGCTGCTGGCCCATTGCTTCCATCTGCCACACGCTGAACCCCAAAACCTGCCTGCCTTACTACCTGAGGGGCACTTTGAACCGATACTCCAATTTCTACAACAAGAGTGAGGAGCTGGGCAGAAGGAACGGGGGTTAGGATACCGGGAAAGAACCTGGGGTTGGGGCAGCCCCTGAGGTTGGGAGCCTTGATGGGGTGGATTTGAGAAGAAAAGGCAGAAAGTTAGGTAGGGGTGTGTGTGTGTGTGTGTGTGTAGGCCGCTACCCAGCACCAGCTCGTCGGACTGTTGCCTTTTCTCTCCTTAATATAAGACCCAGGACTCTCTTTGTGGGTGGTGGGGAGGATGCAGGCAGGAGGCACCTGAGGCCGCGCAGAAAGGGCCCTCCTCAGCGGTAGGTGTCTGGCTCTTTGTTAGTCACTGTACCCTAAGCTGATCCTAGACTGGGCAGTGACAAAGGAGGGGAAGAGAATCAGACCTGCCCTCAGGGATGGAGGAGACATTATCTCCTCTCACAGATATTCCAGTTTAATAAGAGTCCCAGTCCTTTCTTACTTCATGGTTTTGTCTCCCTAAAAATGGGGAACTCCTCAAAGGCACAGATCAGAACCCACCTGGTAGAGGGCTAGGCACACGGTGGGCCCCCAGATGTCCAAGGCTCATGTAGGAGGCAGCACAGAGAACACTGAGCTCTGGACACTTGGGCCGGGAACCACAGTGCCCACAAATGCTGGTCTGCATGCTCTGCAGGGACTTGTGGGGACAAAGCTCAACCAACGGTGTGCCCTCACCTGCCCCGACTCCCTCCTTTCCCTGCTCTTTGCCTCTCCGTTTCTCCCTGATCATTCTCAGGTCAGAGCTACCCTACCCTGGAGCAGGGCCCACAGAGGCGACTGCAGTGGACCTGGCTGGGCCGGGCTGAGCTGCAGTTCAGGGACCAGACCCTGCATGTGTCCACCGTGCAGATGTGGCTGCTGCTGTATCTCAATGACCTGAAGGTGGCTAAGTCCTCTGCCTCCCTGCTCTCTCCCACCGTGTCCCTCACCTTTCTTCCCTAAAACTATCCTTCCCTCCACCCTCTCTACTGCACCCCTTGGGGAGGCCCTGAATGTTCCCTCCTCTTCTCTAAGGCGGTCTCCGTGGAGAGTCTGCTGGTGCTCTCAGGGCTCTCTCCCGACATACTGAATCAGGCAATTGGGCCTCTTACTTCTTCAAGAGGCCCCTTGGACCTTCACGAGCAAAAGGATGTCCCAGGAGGTGTGTACTTAGGGCAGAAGGACCTGAGCCAGGGCCAGCCTCGTCGTGGGTCCCCCCACCAACTGACCAGTGCTTATTTCAGGGGTGCTTAAGATTCGAGATGATAGCGAGGAACTCAGGCCAAGGAGGAGCAGCGTGTGGCTCATCCCACCTCAGATCTACTTAAAAGCTGAGGATGAAGAGGGCCGGAACCTGGAGAAGAGACGGAACCTTCTAAATTGCCTCATTGTCCGAATCCTCAAGGCCCACGGGGACGAGGGGCTGCACGTTGATCAGCTTGTCTGTCTGGTAGGCAGGGGTGGGCAGGGGTGAGGGAGCTTTAGGGGGAACAGTCTACCGTGGGGGGCTGGTCCACATTTGAAGTCTCCAGTTCGCTATGGAGGCTGTCAGGTCTATGATGAGTGAGGTTGGGGTGCGCCTGGTGTTCTTAGGGCTTACTGTCCTGGAAGCTTGTGCTTAGAGTAGAAGCTAGAGGTGGGGTGAGCTGGGTGTCCCTGACCTTCCCTTGTTCCCCGTTCTCTCTTCATCCCAGGTGCTGGAGGCTTGGCAGAAGGGCCCATGTCCTCCCAGGGGTTTGGTCAGCAGCCTTGGTAGGGGGTCTGCCTGCAGCAGTACTGATGTCCTTTCTTGCATCCTGCATCTCCTGGGCAAGGGCACGGTGAGACGCCATGATGACCGGCCCCAGGTGTTGTCCTATGCAGTCCCGGTGACTGTGATGGAGCCTCACACCGAGTCCCTAAACCCAGGTTCCTCAGGACCCAACCCACCCCTCACCTTCCACACCCTGCAGATTCGCTCTCGGGGTGTACCCTATGCCTCCTGCACCGGCACCCAGAGTTTCTCTACCTTCCGGTAGCCCTGGAGATGGGGTCAGGGCTAAGTAGGGCTGGGGCTTTCTACACAAATAAAATACAGGAGTTTGAATACATGACCTGTGTGGTGACTGCTCGGCATCTGATGGGACAGGCGATTCTTACCTGGCTGAAAGGGGAAAAGAGCCCTCTGGCCCTGAGGCTGTCTCATTCCATGCCAGGAATCACTTCTAGAGTGAACATGGCAACTTGGGAAGAAGCATGGAGGGTGTGTCTTAGCATCCCTCCTCTTGGCAGGACGTGAAGTGGACAGGGATGGATCTCCACCCCTTCTTAGAGGGTATGGAATCAGAAATACTTCCACCTGGCAGGCTGGAGTCCCAGGCACACATTGCTGTGTGACATGGATGGCATATAACTTGGGCAGATTTATCAAGCAGGGCTCCATTTTCTGTGGAATTGGACCAGTCCCTGTGGGACTCGGATGAGCACCAGATGTGGGAGCATTTGACACGGTCAAGCCTTTGCCAACGGCTACAACACCCAGCAGTAGGTGCAGTGCACCTTCCCTAGGTAAGGCTGATAGGGTGGAGGTGAGATAGTGGAGCTTTGCAGCCAATGCAGGTACCCAGGAGCCTGAACGTGTGCCCAGCCTAGACACTTCAGGATCTGGGTTGGAAGCAGACCTATATGGAACTGCAGCTCCCATGAGCTCCTTCTTGTTGCCCCTCTTCTGGCTATGCAGAGCTGCACACTGTTGCCAAAGCCGGACCCCAGCTAGCCCTGTAGGAAGGCCTGTACTGCTATGATTGGCTCCTTTGGCCCCACCCACACTGAAGCAAGGCGGCTCAGGCTAGGAGTCCTGGTGCCAGGGGAGGAACTCTGCATCTTGGCAGGGGCCAATAGGAGAGGAGGGAGAGTGACCCAGGCATACCCAGTTCATGGTTCTTGCAACCAGGGTGACTAGGAGAAAACCACAAGAGGCAGGCAGAAGGGACAGGAAAGAGTCAGTTTGTGAAAGGGCACAGAGGCCAGATGGCAAGAACAAGGTGCCACCTAGGACTGAGATTTGGAAGAGAATTTGTAATGGAAAAAGAGGCCAGGGCTTGGGAGTCAGAGTGTCCAGGACGAGGCAACAAATCAGAAGGACAACAGAGGGTGGACACAGAGGGCCTGTCTTGCTTTGCTTTGCAGTATGGTGGCCCCATGGTGTTGTCAGTGGTTCTCACAGAACTATCGTGTTCCACAAGGCAAAAGCCAGGCAGGCAGCAGCAGGCTCAGGCTCAACTACAGAGGGCCCCAGGGCACACCGGCACTGCTGGTTTGTCACTTGGGTGCCTCCACCTGTGTGCGAGATCGTGGTTTACTCTCTTCATGGTCCAGACCATGCCCAAAAAGCTAGTCTCAGGGGCCAGAGCTTTTTGCCCTTCTCTGGGATCCCCAAAAGCCCCATGCTGTAGCAGCCAGACCAGAATGCACATGTCAGGGACAGGATGGGTCTTTCTTCCACTGCCACCCATGCTGTTGCTGCCCCCATGGGTTCCTGCATGGACTAAGCTCTATGCCACTGGTCTTCCTCAGTGCACTCACTCAACCCCTTATTCATCATCCTCAGTCACCCTGCTCCTCAGTCACCCATGGAGACCGACTAGCTCATCTGCAAATGGACGAGTCTCCAGCAGGTCTTAAGAGGACACACAAGCTGTGGCCCCAAAACCCTGCCTGTTCCTATCTGTAGTCCTATGTTGCCCACTGTCTTTAGCACACAATTTAACCCCACCCCGAGACTCTGGCCTGGTTGATTTGCCCAAATCCAGGAATCCAGTGAGCAGTCCTGACTTCGCCCTTTTCTCACCAGCACCAGCAAAAACCTGAGCCTCTTTCTCTGCCCTCAGGACTTTTCCATCCCGATCTCTTGGGCACACACTTCCTGGATGATTTGGGACAGAATTTTGCTACCCTGAGCCCCTGTGAGACCATCCCCACAGCCTCAATTCCTTATATCCCTACAGCTGGTTTGCACACAAAGGATCACATACTGATTGCATTTTATGTGAAATTTCCCAAGATAGGCAAATTGAGAGACATAAAATGGTTTAGTGGCTGCTTAGAACTAGGGGATTGGGAAGAAATGGGAAGTGACTTACTGGAGGGTATAGGGTTTCTTTTAGAGGTGTTGAAAATGTTACAAAATTGGCTGTGGTGATGGTTGCACAATTCCATAAATATACTAAAAACCATTGAACTGAACATTTTAAATGGGTAAATTGTACATGTGAATTATATCTCAATAAAGCTGTTACCAATAAAAACCAAAAACAGAAGAAAAAAAACCCACTCATACAAATCCATAGCTAAAGCTCAGAGCTCTCCAGTATTTCCTTGTTCCTTGCTGAAGAGAAAAGGAACAGTTTGAAGGCTTAGGGGACCAATACAGCTTTGTAGTTTTCTTGACCACTCTTCATCTGAACCCCCTTCTCATGCTTGCAAACTCCGCCCCATAAATCTAGAGGACAGAGCTCACCTTCCACCAAATAAAAGCCCAGATACTTGCTTTCCCTGCATCCCCTTGCAGCCATGTGACAAAGGCTTGGCTAATCAGATGCCTCTGCTGGGAATTTCAGTCTAGAGCAAAGCAGGAGGGAAAGTGGAGAGTACCTTTGGTGACAGCAGTGACATCTTCACATCAACACTGGTTCCAAGGTAAGATTTAGAGTGCTTTTATTTTTTATTTTTTTTAAATTGGGAAACAGTGTTTCTCCAGGACCCATCACTCCAAGTCAAGTAGTTGTTTCAATCTAGTTGTGGAGGGAGCATCTCAGTGGCCCATGCAGGGATCAAACCGGCAACCTTGGTGTTATGAGCACTGTGATCTAACCAACTAAACTAACCAGCTGCCCTTGAGAACTTTTAACTGCCCAGATCTCCCCACCCTAGACACACATTTTGTTTCTCACCAACCTTCTTAGTGTTTCTGTGAGCCAGTCTTTTTCTGCTTTTATCAGCCAGATTGCATTCTTTGGCTATAGCACTAGCTCTCTCACTTCTGGGCAAGGCAAACTATGCTAGTAGCTACAGCGCTCTGCTTACCATCACTGGGAGGAGAGCATTTTATGCTTCATCTCACTCTTCTATAATCAGAACATCTTTTCCTTCAAGCCAGAAGCATCAAGCAATAGATGTCCTAGCTTTTAATTCTGCCTCTCTTCCTTTTCCTTATAGCTTTTTTTTTTTTTTTAAAGATCAAGTTGTTTCAATCTAGTTGTGGAGGGAGCATCTTAAGTGGCCCATATGGAGAATGAATCAGCAATCTTGGTGGTGTGAGCACTGCGCTCTAACCCAGCTAACCGGCCGCCCCGTTATAGCTGTTTTTTAGATGTTAGTGTTCCTAGTGTTCTGTAATTTCTTATGATTTATCTAATTTTTTTTTAGTCCTGCTTGGGACTTCCTGATTCTTAGGTTTATAAATCTTATCAATTCTAGAAAATTCTCAGCGTTTTAAAAATATTAATTCCTTCTGGAACTTGGGTTCCTTCTCACCTATCTCTGTCACTCCTCACTCTAGCTGTGTTTTGTTTTTTTTCTAGCTGAGCCATCCTGCTACCTTTTGGCAGCTCAGCTGCTGCTCAGCTCGGGCTGGGCATCGAACTGCTGTTACTCAGAGGCTCAGCTCGCACTCTTGAGCAAGCTCTTAACCAACTGAGCCACTCGGCCGGCCCAAGCTGTTTTTTAACCTCTTTCCTTAGTTTCCATTTCTCTGTATCTGTGTAACTTCTTCAGATCTTCCAGTTCATTCACCTTTCAGGTGTTGTCTAATCTGTTGCTTAACCATCGTTTCCAACTTCACATGCTCTATTTTTCATTTTTAAAACTTTTCGTTTTTATCAAACCAATCTGGTCCTTTTTATTTTTTTTGAGGGCATGTCACTGGCCCTCATATGTGGGACCTGACCTGGGCCGCTGGCTTCCCAAGCCAGCGCTTAACCACTGCGCCACTCGACCGGCCCAATCTGGTACCTTTTTGATATTCGTCATACTTTTTCTTTAAACATAAATAACACATTTTATATTTTGTATTTTTCCTTTCCACATCTGTCTTTGCTGGTCTGATTCTGTTGTCTACTGTTCCTCATGATTCTCGTTCATAGTGGTTTCTTTCCTTGTGTGCTTTGTTTTCATTGTAAACTCATAATCATTGAAATTCTATCTGAAGGAATTCCTTGAGGCCTGGGTTTAAAGTACAATCCTCAAGAGAGGACTGCATGCTGCCAGTAGCCTGGAGGCACTACCAACCTGAGAACCCTTTAAACTGAATTATCAGCTTGAGGATTTTCCAGTCCACATGGGTAGAATGGATTCTAGACCCAAACAGTACTGAGAGCCAGCTGTGCTTACCTATTATTGGGAAAGCTTTTTGTCCCCACCTCCCACTTCCCCTTGCATCCAAAACCAAAGCTAAATAGCTGAGTTGTGGGATTGGTTCACCCTTTAAATGATCACGTCATCCTCTGGGTTTAAACAGGAGGGGTCTCTGATCTGACTTCCCACTTTGTAGGAGCTTTAGGTTTGTTGCTACCCCCCACACGTAGCCCCCATTAAACCGGTAGTTTTAGGTCCCCCACAAGCCCCACAAAAAAAGCAGAATAATGAGAAGATGACAAGAACGTTTATGAACTAGCTCCTACATAAAGACCCAGTACTTGGAGCCATCGACAGACTCCATTAGCCTGAGTCACTGACCCTTTTCCTTCTATACCAGAATCTCTGGTTTAAGGCAGGGATTGGAGAATGACATGAAGATTTGATGAACCGGATACAAGCAGAGGAAGTGTGGCACGGCAGAAGGCTGAGCTGTTCTTATCTAGACCTGGGGCAGTCGCAAAAGCCTTCTAGTCATCTCTGAGCCAATGTAGTTCAAGGGCAGCTGTAATCCTTGTCCTTGAATGAGAAAGAACCAGAACAGGCCAGGCCAAGTCTATTCCCACAGATCCATTTCTCACTGGGGCAGTAGCAGAGCTGAGGACAGTTCCTTATTAGTCTTTGTTCAAAGGGAGATGTCTTCTGTCCTTGCCTGCATTTCGGCGCCTTTTTCGACTCAAGAAGCTGTCTAGCTTCTTGCTGCGTTTCAGTTCCTTGAACTTCTCAGCTAGGGCCAACTGGCGCTGCTCAGCTAGAGGACAGGGAGGAAAAAAAGCTGGTAAGCAAAGCAGTAATCACTCCTTTCCCTTTTCCTAGGTCAGTAATTCTCAACCACTATGCTGGGACACATGATTTGTTTAGAGTTCACTGGTGTATATAAGTAAGATGACTTTTTCTGATTCCACTCTTTCTCAATTCAACCAAGATCCTTCTATGTGCCCAACCCAGGATGGGGGGGGGGGGCAGAGATAAAAATCAACACTCCCCGCCCATAAACTAATTAGGGAAACAAGAATGATTATATAAATAACTCTTCCCTACTATTTCTATTTTCTTCCACCTTACCATGGGATCCAGCCTTCATGCCTCCCCTTAGGACCCCCAATACAGTATCCTGCCACTATAGCCTCTGACCCCATCCCTGTGACTAGCCTGTAATAGTTGTGCCCCACTCACATTTCTTCAGGAAGTATGGACGATGGCCCTGCTGGGCCTGAGCCCGCCGCTCCTGCTTCAGAGCCAGGTGCAGCTCTTGCTGCCGCTTTCGTTCTTGTTGTGCCATTTCTTGCTGCTCCTGAGATGGGTGAATAAGAGGGACTGTGAATCACCTCCTGCCTTGAACTGCTCTTACCACCCACCCACAATTCTGACCCACTCACCATTCGCTGAAGCAGCTGCTGTAGTTTCTCATGCTCCTCCCCTGAACGGTGCTTCTTCAATTGCTTTTTCACAAGCTCCACAGAGGGGAAATGAACATGATGGTTAGCATTCTGTAAATGTTAGCTGAAATTCTGTGCCAAGCATTATTCTAAGAGGCTCACATACGTTAACTCAGTAACACTATGGGATAGGAATTATTATCTTTTTATGATTAGAAAACTGAAGGTTAAGTAACTTGCTAATGGTCACACAGCTAGTAAATCGATGAGCCAGGATTTGAATATAAGAACCAAATTAGGGAGAGTTAAATAAAATAGAATTAAATCTGTTCCCAGTTCCCTCTGCCTGACTCTCCAACCTGTGTCCTACTTCCCTACCCTTCGGAACTTCCATGAACAAGTCTCATGCGGCCTACCTCTTTCTCTTTGGCTCGAATGTCATTCAGGAATTGATACGTTTTGTCGAAAACCTCAGGATTATATTCCCCTGACAAATCGTCAAAGCGGGGGTCTCGGGCTACCTTTGGAGAGAACAGAAAGAATATAAAAGAACTGTTCAGTCTCCTTTCACTGAGAAAGCACTTCTTGCCTCTTCCTCACCTTCTTACTGATGGGGACAACTTGACGCAAAAATGGCACCCGGGCCTTGGCTGACATTTCCAGAGGCCTATGGAGAAATTAGAATGACAAGGGGACTTCAGTCTTGGTCAAAGGCCTCCCACCTGCTTCAAAGAAAGCAGACGACACCTATTCAAGATCACTGAGGCAGGCCTTGCTCCTCACCTGTGCTTGTCTGCAACACATGTATTTTGGACAGGTGGTCTAGATCCTTGCTTCTTAGTGCTGTTTCCAGCTCCCAATTGTTGGTATGTCTTAGTCCCCACTTGGCTCTGCAATTCCAACAGCTCCTCAAATGACATGTTAGATGTGCCTGTGGAAGGGATGGGGGACACACAACTCAGCTAATGGAAAGACATCGTCCTGTCCTCATTCCTTAGGTAACTGATCCTTCCCCAATATCCCCGTAAAACCAATCACTACAAGTCCTGGGCAGCACAGGTTGTAAGGGTGCTACACTGACACTTAACTTCCCAACTGTTCCAGCTGCCTGGGGCCTCACCTTGCTAAAGAAGGTGTATATGTAAGACCAGTGGTGGACCAAGCCACTGTGCCTTCTTGTCTCCCTTGCTTAGTTACCATTGCCAATGTTCTGATTCATCCTCTCAGCACCTCACCTTAGTCAGTGCTCTAGCCTTCTAACTGGTCTCCCAACCTCCAGTCTCACTCCTCTCAAAGCTATGTTCCCCTTCCCCGCTTCAGCCTGAAAAAGACATCTAAATTGTGATACCTTATCACACCTCATTTCCACACAAATATATACTTCAGGTCATGTCACTTCAGAACTAAAATTCCCCAATGGCTTCCCTCTTGCTCCTAGTAAAAGCTATAAGCCTTACAATGGCCTGAAAAGCCCCATGTGACCTAGCTCTAATCATATTTCCTACTCACCTCCTTCTTCCCACTCTCTCTAGTGGACTGGCCTCCTAGCAGTTCTTAAGCAGGGAGGTTATGTTCCCACCTCAGTTCCTTTGCACTTGATGTTGCCTCTCTGCTTGCAGCACTTTCTCCAGACACATTTATTACTTGCTCCCTCACATCTTCCAACTGTTGCTCAAATGTCATCTACTCAGTGAAGCCTTAACATTGCAACCCCTCTTGTTCTACTTCTCCTCATAGCCCTTATCGCCTTTTTCAATACTGATATAATTAACATGCCATAAAATTCACCCGATTTTTTTTTTTTTTTTTTGAGGGCAGTATCACTGGCCCTCACATGTGGGACCGAACAGGGGCCTCTGGCTTCCCAAGCCAGCGCTTAACCACCGCGCCACTCGGCCGGCCCATCTTTTTTTTTTTTGTTTTCTTTTTAACTGTCCTTGCTAAAGGGTAAGTTCCACGAGGACAGTTTTGACTGCTTTATTCACTACTGTCATCGCCAACATCTACAGCTGTGCCTGCACACAGTAGATGCTCAATAAATGTTTGACAAGCTTCTTGAATCTTGACCTACTAACCCTTCCCCAGCAACCCACGCCCTTTCCTGACAGTGCTTTCGCATTGGCGTCTTCTCCCTGTGGAAACCCATCATTCTCTTTAAGAAATTGCTCAGGATGCCCGAACCCAGAAAGCACCCCTCACTCCCTGCCTCCCACTGCGTGGGGGGCGCTCCCCGTGATGGCGGCTCAGGCTCAGAGAACTTGGCCGGCTCACGGTGACCAAGCTGCAGGCCCCGAGACCGCGTCGGACCCGGAGCCGCGCTTTCCGCCCTGCCTCCGGCGCCCGACCCGCGCCGCCCCTCGGCCCGCCACCGCGCCCTCCCCGTTCCGCAGGTCCCCGGGCCCCAGGCCCTCACCATCCTCCCCGCCGTCCCGGGCCCCGCGGGGAGACCCGGCGACCACCCCGGCACGACAACCCGCTCTCAGCATCGGCTCGGGTGGCGCGGCGAGGACAGGGCGCCCCTTCCGCCCCGGCGGCCCCGCCTCTTCCGGCTTCTCCGCAGGCCGAGGGCGCTCCACTCGGGGGGCCGGGGGCGGGGCCTGGCAGGGCGCCGGGGCGGGGTCGCAGGCAGGCGGCCAGGGAGCCCCGGGGACGCCCCCTCGAGATGACGTCGTCGCCTTTTTGTCGCAGGTACCTGGACTCGGCGCCGCCGAGAAACGAAGGCCGGGCCGCGTTAGTGTTTGGTTTCCTAACGCTCTTCTTTGCTGAGAAGCCAGAACCTCGGCCCCCTGTCCCCTTCTCAAACCCCTGCTGTCCCCATAGAACTCCACAAAAACAGAATACGCGTTTGGAGGTTTTTAATTCGTTTTTATAAAATCTGAGCTGGCTGAGAGCGTCAGGGTTACAGCAACAGCTCAACGAAGGGTGGGATTATCTACTGGTCCTGGCCTTCCCCAGCTCTGGGAGGAGGTTTTGTGGTAACAGCTGCAAATCCTCTCAGCTCCCAATCAATGCTCATGGCTCAAGCAGGGGTAGGGGGTGAAAATAGAGCTGCAGGGAGGCTCCGGAGGCCGAGACACTGCTTGCTTCTCTCTTCTCCCCATTCCCTTCACTTTCTCCCAGGGCCTGGCTAGCCCGGGGCAGAGCAACGGCCCAGAAGCAGTTGGAAGGAGGTGGACGACGGGACAGAGCACCAAGGGAAGGGGCCCTCGGCCCAAGGTGGGAGGGAACCTAGCCCTCCCCACACAGTTCCCCACTGAGTTCACAGCACAGAAAACACCTCTAGTCCAACTCCATAAGGAGGTATACAAAGTCCAGGGTCCAAAGGGGCAGGCGGGTGAGAGATGGGCAGGGGCAGTGAAGACAACAGCAGGCTCAGGGAAGGGGCAGCAGAAACTTCCTCCTACCCATGGGAGGAGACAATGGGGCGACTGATATTGCTGTTGGTGGTCATGGCATTCAGCTCCCACCTGGAAGGCCAACAACGACAGGCAGAAAGGACAAAGGTGAGTGTCCACCCCCAAGCCCAGAATCTCTAGACCAAAACTGAACACACCAGCGCCTTCAACTTCCTAAAGGTCAACCACCTACAGTCACCTCTTCCTTACAGCCCTACTAAGTTTAACAATCAGGCCCCACCCACCACCGAATCCAATACCACTCACTCACTCCTCCACCTGTAAGCTCATGTGGACTTCCTGTTTACGTTTATGTATATATATTCTTGTGCCCAACACCTGGAGAAAAACATCTGTGTACACATCACAGTAAACTTCCCAACCTATCTTTCCTCCTCCGCTCAGATCCAACCAGGCATCTCTTCCTCCTCCCCGCACCAGGAATGCCCATTTTTGTTCTCAACTACCATCCCTTTTTTTTTTTTTTTTTTTTTTTGAGGGCAGTGTCAATGGCCTTCACATATGGGACCTGAACCGGGGCCGCTGGCCTCCCAAGCCAGCGCCTAACCGCCGCGCCACTTGGCCGGCCCAACTACCATCCCTTTTAACCCAGCTCTCCTATCCCCACTGAGGCCTTCCCCATCCATCCCATTGTATTAAAATTATGCCCCCCTCTGGGCCGGCCGAGTGGCACAGCAGTTAAGCGCTGGCTTGGGAAGACAGCGGCCCAGGTTCGGGTCCCACTTATGAGGGCCATTGACACTGCCCTCAAAAAAAAAATTAAAAAAAATAAATAAATAAAATTATGCCCCCCCTCTTTAATTCTGTCATTCTACAAAGATTTACCAAGAACCTCCTTAGGACAAGACCCTCACTACAGTCTACTTGGTATTAGGTACTTGCACCTGTGTCAATTCTGGGTCAGCCTTGTACACACCATGTCACCAAACACCATAGCAAGTAACAGTTAAGCTGAACTGATACAAGGAGTGATGTGTCCCAGAGTGATTCAGAAGGGCACAATTATATTGATTTGGACCTAGAAATGGAATTTGAAGGGAAGTAGCTAGGAAGGGCCTCCCTTAATTCTGGAATAAGGTGATCCAGAGGCTCCTAAACTTGTATTTACTTTGCAACTAGATTATACAATTTAATCAGATTTTCTCAGCATGTTAACACAAACAACTGTATAGGCTCAGGTCTCACAAAGTGATGCTTCCGAGATTGGTTTGAAAAAGGTTTGTTGTTTTTTTCATATAACTTACTGACAGTTTTATATCTCCCTCCATCTCATTCCCCACAAGTCCGCTACATCTCCAGCAGAACAAAAATTTCTATCTCCTCCATATTGAGACTAAGCTAACCAGGTCATGCTTGTGCTGCCCATTCACCCTCAGCCAATCCCTCCTTTCCGACCACTCACTGTACCTGATGTCATGGGGCAAACAGGACTGGTCCAGGTTATATTGAATCACAGCCAGTTTGCATAATGTCTTCAGACTAGGGCCTTTAAAGGAGGAATCGGAAAGAGGACGATGGTCAAAGCCGAGGAAAGGGTCCAGTCCTGGATGTCACCACCCACAGACAGGGACCCTGATGGCAGGGGCACTTTGGGAATACATGTACTTACTAAAGTCCAAAATATGTAAGTCAGAATGATCTATGAGGTCAAATTCATCTCCCAAACCTTCCTCAGGAGATGGACTGTAGGGATCAAAAGAGGGATGGAGGAAAGATACCCATGAGACTCTCTTGCTCAAAAGCCTCCCATCTTAGTCACCGACTTAGGCCCTTCCCTGAGCCCTCCCCCTCTCTCCTCCTAACCTGGTACCCCCAAAGAGGACAATCTTGTCACCAACAATACAGCAGCACTGGCGCCGACGGGGACATGGCCCCTTCCCCTTCGGTTCAATCTTCTTCCAGGTAAAGGACACTAAAGAGAAGTTTGTATGTAGATTCAATACTTGCCCAGTCCAGGTATCCTCTCCACCCCCCACCCCTCACCTACTCAGGATTATTTCTTTCTTTTTCTCCCCTCTCAATTGCTCCTTGTTTCTCCCTTAAAGGCAGCATTCTTTACCAGGGTTAAACTTCCACAGGTCATGGAAATGCCGGTTCAGCCTTGCATTATAGCCACCAAAGATGTACAGCTCCCCATTATAGCCAACTGGAAGGAGAGAGAGATGTCAAGAGGGCGAGGACAATGGGCAGGAAGTGGGACTCTGTAGGGACACAACAGACACTCACAGGCTGAATGGCTCCGGCGCCCCTCAGGCAGCACTGGAGTGGGTGGACAATCCAGCCAGGCCTCAGTCCTGGTGTCAAAGACTCGGATGCGGTTGCAGTAAATCTCGTTGTTGGAATGGAATGGCCCAAAGCGGTCAGCGCGGCCCCCAAAGACATACATGTGACTGCCCAGCATTGTGGCTGAGTGGAAGTCCCTCCAGCGTGCAGGGTTGCCCTGGGCAGGGGCAGAGAGATAAGGGGGAGAGGGGTCAGCTCTCACTGTTTGAGCTTCCTATGGTTTCTTCAATTGAGGGTGGCAATCTGGGAGAAAAGAGAAAGGGCAGACCTTTGTACAGATAAGGGTCCATATCATGGTGCTGGTATCCAGCTTGTGAATGTCATTGGAAAAGCAGTCCGCCTGAGTAGGAAGAGAAAGGAAGTGAAGGAAGGAATAAAAGAGGGGGTCAGCAGTCACTCTCTGATCCTCCACCCCTCCCCTCAAAATCCGCAAACAAGCCAAAGCCTCCCATTCCACCACCCTCAATTCCCCTTCCTCTTTCTCATTCTCACCCTAAATCTAGACTTTGTTCCCAGGCTTACCAGCTGCTCGTAGCCCCCGAAAATGTACATAGTCTTTCCCAGGACACAAGCTGAATGTCCGTCCCGGGCCCCAGGAACTGTTCCTGACACTCGGGGTGTGGACCACTTGTGAGTATCTGAAGGAGATGAGAGGATGGGCCAGGTAAGCACCTGTGACACCCCCTCCTAGACTCTGGGATACCCTATTCCCAGCCTCCTCAGCCCACACCTTCCCAGCCCCAGGACACCGTGTGGAGGAACACAGCCTCTCTGAGACTAATACTCACTGACGTCAAAGGCATAGAGCACATTGCAGGCCCCTTCCGTGTCGTTCCGCCCACCCCAAAGGAAGACTGTGTCATCGATGAGGACAGTTGAGTGTCCATACCGCATGTAGGGCACCACAGGAACCTGCCCGCGGATGGCGGGTCTCACCGGGGGCAGCTTTGTCCAACGCAAGGACACTGTGGGCACAACTTGGCTCAGCCCTGGGAACCTCCCTCTAGGCTGTCCACCTTTTCCCAAACCAGATAGTTGTTCCCTCATCCCCTTTGGCCACAGGGACTACCACCAAAACTTATTTGCCCCCTGTTCCCCTCCCTGACGTGGGCACCCCTGATGGTCCTAGCATTAGCTTACCTGCATTGAAAATGTGCACATCAATCTGACGCAGTGTTTCATAGTCTTCACCAGAGCAGTAACCCCCGAAGGAGTATACCCGGTGCCCAACAGCCACTGCAGCATGGTTCACCCTGCGGGGCCCGCCCTCCAGGTGCACTGTCCACCGGAACATCCCCTGGGCCACTGGTTACAGCAACATGCCCCCCCGGCACGGCCTGCTGCCTCTGCTACCTGCACACAAGTTAGGGCCAAAGGCCACTCAGGCAAGGCCTGGCTCACCCACACTCTGCCCAGGACCAGCTCTTGCCTCTAAGTGTCACCCTGGTGGCCCTCCCACACCACCCCTCCGCAGCTCAGGTGGCTGGCCCTGCCCAAGGGGAGCTGCCAAGGTCAGGGAGCTAGCCCTGGCTCTGTGTTCTTCAACAGCAAAGGGTGGGGCCATTCAGACCTGCTTGCCAGCCCAAAATCTGCTGATCAAGGGCTCAGCATAGTGGGCCCCTTCTCTTGGAGGCTCCACCCTGGCCTGGCACAAGCGCTAAGCCTCCTTCGCAGGCTGGTGTGTTCTCTTGGATCTCTGGCTCTGCTCTGCTTACTGCCACCTCTCTAAGAATCTCTGTGCTCTTTAAGGTGGGTAGAGAGATCTCAAAATACTCAGAGCTATTAATAGCCCAGTCAGCCCCAGACGGTACGGTCCATTGAAAGCTGGCATGAGTGCTTTCAAGCAGAAAAGCTTTTAGGGTTTTAGTGCAAATAGTCTCCCTATTCAAGATAGGGTGGGATCGATCCAGGGACTTCACGTTACCATGGATGGTTAGCCCCTCATAGGGAGCTGTCACGCTGAGCTGTTGTCATTAGGGTCAGCCAGGGCCCCTCACAGGCATGAGGAGTTCCTTTAACAGCTGTGTCTGGTATGTCGCCAAGGCTAGGAACTTAAACCAGTCTGCTGGGGACTGAGGGGGTGGGGATAGGGGTTTTCTCCTGCCACTTCCCCAACCCTGCTATTGTTGGTAGAAAACCACAGCTCTTCTCTTACTTGGGTCCCTGAAAATGGGATAGGAGTGGGAGTGTGCATTGGAAAGAGGAAGGGGAGCAAAATGCCCTAGGGCAGGACAAGAAAAAAGACCCAGGCATGAGAAGTCATGATCTCTTAAAGACAACCTGCCAACCTAGTGATAACCGGTACATCTGAAGGCTCTGTGAAGCAAAACCTCCTGCAAAAGGCACTGCCTTCGCTGGCAGGCACGGACTGGATTTGGGTGGATCATCTGCTCCCTGTTCAAGGCAGAACTTCAGGCACAGAGAAAGCTCAAGTAAGGGAGGCCCTTGCAAGAAAGAAAGATGGCTTTCAGCTGGCTTCCCACCCCCCCACCCAACCTCCCTCAACCCCCACCCAGGCTTTAATAATAGCCACCCTGCCGAACCTGAAACAGCCCCTGCAGGAAACCACTCTCACTTCTTCACTCCAGTCCTCAATCCAAAAAATCTTGGATCTGAGCTTGTGAGAACAGAGAGGGAGGTTGAAAGGCTTAAGAATGGGGGTCCTTTGTCTTCCCTCATAGCTTCTACGCCCCCTCCAGCTACCTCAAGGTAAAGAATTCATAAGGAGGAAGAGAGAAGCAATTCCATGCAAAGCAGAGCTTCTCCTCCACAAGGACAACTCAAGCGCATGGAAAATAAGCCCCCAAAGTATCAGGGGCTCTGTTCTATTGGGGTCTCCCCCATACTTCAGCATTGCTACATTCTCAACTTCTTCAATCCCCTTCATGTGCTTACCCTCCTCTTCCCCCATCTCGCAATTTTCACTCCCTATTTCTGGCCCTTTTTGATCTGAGAGCTTTGCACATTTCTCCTTTTTCCGTTTCCCACCACTTCAAGCTCCACCCGACAGTTCATTTTCCCTTTTCTACTAAGGGAAAAAAAGCTAACATTGACCCTTTCGCCCAGAGATATTCTTCCCTGTATATGACGCTATTTCTGGATTCTTCCAGTCATCCCAACCTCCCACCCCCACGGTGCCAGACACCCCCCCCTCCCTTCCATTATTCTCAGCTTCCCTGTTTTCCTCATAACCCAGTCTTCCTTCTAATTCCCTCAGTGCCTCCTCCAGCCACCAGGTCTCACCCGAGTCCTCACCATCCTCCCCCAGCCCTTCCCCATTAACGCTCTCCTTTCCCATCATCCCTAGTTCCCTCCCCACCCCCACCTCATCACTCTCACGCCCCTCCCCCACGATTCCAGCTCAAGGCAAGGGTGTACGTAGCCTCTCCAATTTTTCTTGTCCCCCAACCCATCCCGGGCTACCTTGCCAGGCCGGGCCGGGGCGGGGCCGCAGGTCCTCGAGCTGCCTGCAGCCTAGAACCCGTTGCGCGCCAACCGACCACTGGGTCCCCAACGAGATAAATACAGCCAGGCTCGGTTCTTCCGGCGGGCAGCTGTGTGCGCAAGTACAGTCAGAGCTGAGTGCCGGAAGACTACCGGGACTTGTAGTCCACGGGTTTCGGGAGGGACACGAGGGGCTAAGGAGTGAGCTGGAGCCGAAGGAGATTCTACGCATGTGCATATGTGTGTCGAAAACGGTGCGTGCGTGCGTCATTGGGTACTGGAGTCTCTTGTTGTCTGGGCAGGGGATGACGGAGGCGGGGCGAGGGGCGGGCTCCTTGCCTTCGCTTGTGTCAATTATGAACACGGGGAGGGGCTGGACACCCGGCTCCCCAGCACGTCCTGCCTCGCCGGAAGTGAAGGTGCGGGTTCGGTCGCGGGCTCTGAGCGGGTGAGGCGCGCGGGGACACCGGCGCCGACAGTCGGTGGAGGCGGGTGGGGACGCCGCAGCTGGGGCCATTAGAGGGGAGCCCTTAGGACCTGAAGGGCGTTTGTCAGGTGGTACAAAGGGGAACCCCATGGAGACAGGAGAAGGGGACGGATGCGTCCTGTCTAGGGGAGCTCGTTTGGCGACGCGGAGTTCCCAAGTCGGTGGGGGAGAAGGGAGGTCGGGGTTCTGAAAGGGGTGTGTTTGGGGAGGCGGTATGGCCTCCGGTTGGGCTGTTATTTAAGAAACGGCCGAGCAAGGCGGGTAGGCCTCGATTGGAGATCAAGAGCCGTCTTAAAAGGTGGAGGACCCAGGAGAGGCTGGGGTGGAGGAAGGTTGGGGGCGTTTAAATGTTCTGTGGACTCAGATGATCACAGAGGTGGGTGGGAGGCAGAATGTAGACCTGATCTCATCAGATCCCTGTCCTGTCTTCCTGTTCTTGCAGCCCCTGCCCGGATGGCAGCAGTAGTTCTAAGGGGAGACACCATGGGCCCTGAGCGTATCTTCCCCAATCAGACAGAGGAACTAGGGCCGCACCAGGGTCCTACAGAAGGCACTGGGGATTGGAGCAGTGAGGAGCCTGAGGAAGAACAGGAGGAAACCGGGGAAGGCCCAGCTGGCTACTCCTACCAGCCCCTGAACCAAGATCCTGAACCAGAGGAGGTGGAGCTGGCACCAGTGGGAGATGGAGAAGACGTAGTTGCTGATATCCAGGATCGGATCCAGGTACGGTGGAGGAGGCATAGTTCCTGAGCAGGTGAGGCTGGGATCCTTGAAGGGCTGGCCCTGAACTCTCTTCTCTCCGGCCCTGCAGGCCCTGGGGCTTCATTTGCCAGACCCACCATTAGAGAGTGAGGACGAAGATGAGGAGGGAGCTACAGCATTGAGCAACTACAGTTCTATTCCCATGGACCCGGGTAAGAGAGATCCATTTTTCATTCTGGAATCATTACGGAGGAAAGGGACTGGCCAGAACCAATAGAGAGAAGCCACAGAAAAATTCCCTGTTCCTAAAACGACAGTTTGTAATCTAAGATTTTGCAGACTTCAGAATCCAGGTGAAATGCAATTCTGCTAGACTTGGGGAACGGGCAGGCTTGCCTAGAAAATAACAGATGGATTTGGTGACCTGGCTGGCCCAATGCCTCTGGGTTAATGAAAAGAATGGGAAGGGGAGCCGGTCCCATTGCTTCTTTCTTCTAATTGGTCTCTGCCTGTGCTTTCAGAACATGTAGAGCTGGTGAAAAGGACAATGGCCGGAGTAAGCTTGCCTGCGCCAGGGGTTCCTGCCTGGGCTCAGGAGATCTCAGATGCCCAGTGGGAAGACGTGGTACAGAAAGCCCTCCAAGCCCGGCAGGCATCCCCCGCCTGGAAGTGACCACCTTAAGGGCTGCATTCCTTATCTCCTTGCATTCCAGACCGGAACCAGCACAGGACTGAACACATCCCTGGTTGTAATGTCCAGCTCCATCCTCCCCTTCTCCCTTTCCACATCAAGGCAAATCCGACTTCTCAGAGACCCACTTTATTCAGTTCTGTACATATGGGGACATCGGCCCAAGCCCAACCCACCTTAGCATGTATCACTCTGGAGAATAAAGCACCCTATGTACACAGCCAAAAGCTGCACTGCCTGTGCCCCTGGGACCCGGGTCTGGCCCACCTAAGCCCCTTGCCCCTCCATGGTACCTGAAAGGGACAAGTGAGGGCCTGCCCAGCATTAGTACAAACAAGGAAATAAATAGTTGTTGGGGGGAGCCATGCTTGGGGCACTGCTCCCTGCTTCCTTCCTCCTAACTTTGGGAACCAACTGGCACAGCAAAGCAGTCAGCCCCAGGTGGTCCCTTCTATGTCTGTGATCCCAGGGCTGCTCACCAATGAAGGGGCACAGGGTAGGGTGTTTGTTCATCCCTTCTCTTGGTCCATCTGGGCCCTTTATTCATCACCTATTGTCCATAGCCTATGCATTTCTCCGTTTGACCTCCCACGTGGTCTTGGTCAGGCAGGGGGTAAGAAGAAATAATACAGCCCCCTCAGCCTGCACACTGCTGGGGCTGGGGCGCCTCTTTGTGCTGTTGGGGGTTGGTGCCCCTCCAGCTACTGACTCCAGGGGCCAATGGGGCTTGACATAACTTTGGTGAGAAGAATCTCCTGCTGCTCCCTGTATGCCTCTGCAGGGGAGGGAGAGGAGACCCCTGGAGTTCCAATGAGGGTGAAGGGAAGAGGAGAGGAGCATATGTATTCCTGTGTGTATTTCTGAGCAGTCTCAGGTAGCTGTGGGGTGAGGAGCAGGAGTGGGGCAGGCCTCCCCAGTTGTCTGAACACTGAGCATCTCGGCGTTCAGCCCGTCTGTACTAGCCACAGGGAGGCATGAACACATTTGGGGGAGAAGAGGGACCACTGTGTGGGTGTCCCTGCTTCAAGTGCCGCATCACCCTCCCTAGAGTAGCTAGAGAGGCACTGCCTTGCCCCATGTCAGCCAGTGGGGAGCAGAGGGTGGAGGGCTAGGGCGGCATCCCAGGGCTGAGTGGGCTGTGGCCCTGTGGAGGAAAGGCGCGGGCGTCAGAGAGCCTCCTGGCTGGCAGTTAAGAACTCTTCCGCCCGCTTGTGCGCCTCCAGTGCCTTAATGGTGTACACATCCTGGGGCAGCTCTGACTTCCTCCGAAGCAGCACTTTCTCCTTCTTGATGTCCTTTAGCATCTGTGTATGGATACGGAGAAGGCGAGGAAAGGTGACCAATTCCCAGTATAGTCTATTGTGTCCTCCCCTTATTCCTTGGCTCTGCTGCTCCTGTCTCCTCTCCCTTCCAGAGCTATCTTTCTTGCCTCTCCCCCCTCCCTCTGTGCCCTGCCACCTGCATGGCCTCTGTCTCCACCGTCCTCTTCAGAAGCTGGATGTCCTCTGCCGTGGGGGTCTCCGTCTCCATCGAGTACACAGGAGGCAGTGGCGGTGGAGCTCGGAACATGGGATACTGAGAAGGAAAGGAGGCGTGGACGAGTGGGGAGAGCCACTTCAGAAGTCTGTGTTCCTCGATTCCCCCTCACACAAACCCGCCCCCAAGACCAAGATGGGCCCTCAGTTCAGGGCAATGGCAGAAAACCTCACCTGGGGATTAAGTCGAGCCAGCTCCTCAATCTTTTGCCACATCTCTTCTCTTTCCTTCATTCGGAACCGGCCCCTGTGGGAGCGAAGACAGGATGGGGGCTGGGCTTGAGAGAGAAGCAAAGGGGCTAGTGGGGGACAATCAAAGCCCCCCAAACAGAGACATACTCACTTCTGCTTCTCTGCCTTGTATTGTTGTGTGCAGTCATCAAATAGCTTCTGATTCATCTCCATAAATAGCTTCAGGGCATTGTAGATCAGTCCGTGGATTGTCCTGCCATAGGGGAAAGATGAGGTATAGGAGGCTGGAGCCTGCCCTTAGTACTAGGACCCCAATTTGCTCTCTCCTAGGAGGTGTCTGCTAAGAGCTTTCTCAGTTACCGCTATTTCACAAACCACTGCAGTGTAAGCTCATCTCTCTGGCCAAATCATGTGACTTGAGATTGGCATTTCAGGGTCTTTACAAAGA
This sequence comes from Aselliscus stoliczkanus, assembly GCA_033961575.1. Classification (NCBI taxonomy): domain Eukaryota; kingdom Metazoa; phylum Chordata; class Mammalia; order Chiroptera; family Hipposideridae; genus Aselliscus; species Aselliscus stoliczkanus. The sequence continues at coordinate 61,528,709 of CM066733.1, read as the reverse complement.
CTGGTCTGCTTATCCATCCTCCGACCCCGTGCTCGGAGACCTTCTTCTTCCCACTACTTCCTACGCTCTGGGCCACACTAATGGGCTCCCAGCAACATGAGGTGTATCTGTGCCACGGGGTACCAGCTTTTAGCAGGAAAGCCTTTTTACAACACCGGGATTCAACACATACTAAGAAGATCACGTGAGCTTCTCACAGCATGGAACGAAGTCTCCAAAGCTGCCGAATATCTGACTACAAGAAGAGGTTAATACAGGCCACTGCTCTGCTGTTTGGTATCACAGGGGATCTCTCACAAAGGTATCTTTTCTCCCTAGTCAGTCCCTCAAGGTCTTATCAATGCAGTGGGCTCCGGCCCCACTTGCTGAGTGACCACATGAGACGGTTGGCTCCTTAGTTCTCTCACATCCTCACAGGTTCCAAAACCAGAGCCCCAGTGCCCAAGCCCACCCCAGCCCCGTACTTGTTCCAGTGACTCTTGGAGTTCCTGTAGAGTGCAGGGAACATGATGGGGAGGACTCGAGCGGCATTGTCACTTATCAGGCTCATGATGTACTCATTGTTCCAGTAATAGAGGGCACGTTCTGCCACCTGGTGGGGACAGACGGGACTCAGTGGGGATACAGCTTGTTTTGCTCAAGAATCATGCCCTCCGTTTCTGGGAGGCAGGGGCTGGGATATGCTGAGCCTGGGTCTCACCTGGAAGTGAGGGCTGGAGACACACTTGGCAAGCTGGCGGAAGAGCGGTTCCATCACTTTGCTGAACTCTGAAGGCTCAATGACATCCAGAATCTCCTCTAGCTCATTCAGGAACATCACCTCCTTGGGGCTGTGGGTCTTGGGCCAGAACTTGAGAAGTCCCACAATCACCTGTGAGATGAGGAGGAGATGGTGGTGAAATTCTCCAGGAAGCGTTCCTGCCCACCCAAGCCCACTCCCAGCTTGGGTGGCCTCCACTAACGGCTCATGTTTCTCTGGCTTGGACCTGTTTCCTAGGTGTACATAGGTTTTACTTCTTCAGAGAGGAAGCCATGTCACCTGTTGGGCCACATCCCACCTGAGCACCTGTTTATAGCACGGCTCGGAAGGTACAGTCTGGCAAGTGCTGCTGACAGAAAGCGGTGGACCCTGGGGCTAGGAATTACCGGCTCAGTGAGACTGCTCTCCTTCTCCAAGAACTGCACCACACAGTACGCCAGCTGCAAAAAGGTTGAAGTAGAAAGGAGGTGAGGTTTAGGGCCCGGGTCTCACAGAGGTCAGTGACAGACGCAAGACCCCAGAAGAGGAGGTGTAGAAAGGAATTATCCTAGCCGCTCCCTCTGCCACCCCATCTCAGTTGGAATACCTTCCCTCCCTCTCTTTTCTTTGTTGCCAGGGTCAGGGTTCATCAGGAAAAAGGCAGCTCACCTGAGGGTGGTAGACACTCAGGGACTTGACCTTGTGAAGGGGAAGCAGGACACGGATAAGGAACATCTTGTGCTCTTCCTTAAGGGGCAAGGCAAAGCCATTGATGATGCTAGGAGTTAAGGGAGGCTTGTTAGGACCAAAGAGCCTCGTTCAAGCTCAATGTGCCAATCCTCTAAACCATGTTCGGGCATGTGTGCCCCCACCCCACCTCTCACCTGCCCAGGATCTCCAGGAGCTCAGCAATCCCATTGTGATGCTCTGTCTCATAGATGAACCTGACGGAAGGAAAAACGTCTCTTGACAACCCCTGACACCCCTCCAGCATTCTGCAGTGCCCCCTACCTCCCTCCTCCCATCCCACCTTAGTGGGGACTGGCTTTGCTCCCAAGCCTGGGCTCCTGGCCTCACCTGTAGAAGATGTGGTTGATCTGCCTACGGATATAAGCCCGGAGTCCCAAAAACTTGCCATAGATGCGATGCAAGATGGTCTTGAGGAAGTCCCGCTCTCGAGGATCCTCACTGTCAAACAGGTCCAAGAGCTGGGAGCAGGCGGGAGGAAAAGCGGCGAGTGAGGCAGGAGGAGCCAAGGAAGGTGGGGCTGGGGTGACATAGGACCCCAGCCAGAGGTTCTCTGGAGAGGGGGAGTGGGGACAAGTCTCTGGAAAGAGTGATTCCATTACACTGCTCTACCCAAGGTGATGTCTGAGTATGCTTGTTTGCGCATGCCCCCTGAGGGGGAAAGGTAACTGTGTTGCTTTTCTGGTTCCTTCCATTATGCTGGAAGCCTCTTAAAGGCAGAGTAGGTTTGTGTGACCCAAAGACACAGCTGAAACCCAACATATTCAGCAGAAGGAGAAGGAGCAGCTGAGACTGGAGCAAGGGGACGTGGTGCTAGAGTTCACGCACTTGAAGGAGGGGAGGGACAGATCTTTAGGGACTCACAGCAAGGACAAACTTCTGGTCAATGTACTTCTTGGCTATGTTTGGCTGGAAATCCGGAGACTCAAGGAAACGTAAGAAAAACTCGTACACAAGCTGTGGGGGGAAAGGAGCATCCATTTAGAGGGTATTCCCCAAGGACTGGGACTTCCTTCTGGCTGCAGGTCTCAGAGTGCCTGAGTGCTTGCAGTCAGGCCAGCCTTCCCCCTTTCCCTGGTACCTGCAGATGTGGCCACGCGGCTTCCAGGGTGGGCTCATCTTCCTCTGGGTCAAACTCAGCCCCAGTGGGATTTGATGAAGGTGGCAGCGTCCGGAAGAGGTTCACTGAAAACTGAGGGGTAGGACTCAGGTGAGAGCTCCACCCGGGCTTCTCCTGGGCCCCCCTGCCCCTGCCTGCTTTCCCCTTTCCCTGTGCCTACCATGGTGACAGCTTCAGGGTAAATAGCCTCGGTGACAACATCGCGGCTATGCGTGATGTACTCCACCATTTCGTTGAGTCCGGCCCGCTTCACCTCCTTGAATTTGAGGTCACTGAGTGGGTCTGACACGAAGTCAAAGAGGACGCAGCACTGGCGTAGCTTCTGGATAAACAGCTCCTCCCGCTCCTGGGTTGGCGAATCTGGAGGGGGGACTCCCGACAGTCAGGTTCTCCCCCCAGTCCTTCACTGGTATGCTCTACCGGCCTTACAGGGCTTTCCCCTACCCCCTCCTGCCTCCATCCTGCTCCCCCGGCACTCCCAGCCCCGGTGGAATTCCCCCTTACATTTGCTACAATTCCCATCCCCACAAAATACCACAAAGCTCTATCTTGCCAATACCCGGTGCCTCCTAGGCCTGGTGCACCAGCGCCCCCTGACCTTTCCAAGTACCTTTCAGGGCAGGAAGCTTCTGCAACTCCCGATTCTTGCTGAGGTTGAAGCGGGAGGAACTTTGTCGTCGCTCCTTCTTGACAATCTGGGGCCCCCCTGAGTACTTGATCTTGCTGAGCTGCGTAGGAGGTGGGGTGCTGTTGCTGGGACGCTTGTTGGATGACGGTGGCTGAGACTGGGTCTGCGGCTGGGGCTGGGGTTGTGGCTGGGGCTGTGGCTGGGCCTGATCGAACAAGTGATGTGTTGATGTCCACGCTCCATACTCATCCTCCCACCCCAGGCCAGGGCCACCGCCCATGCCCCAGCCCGTTTATGCCTGCACTACCTGGGCAGTGAGGAGCTGTCCCCTGCCCTGAAAGGAGCCGAAGCCAGGGTCACAGATAACTATGGGTTATCCCTGGAAGGGAGTGGTCACGAAGTCATGTCTCCCCAAGTGATGCCTATTGCCTGTGCATCAAGGGCCTTCTAAATGTTCACTACAGCTCATGAACAAGCAAAACTAATTGATGACAGAAGTCAGAAAAGTGGCTATCTTTCCCAGGCTGGGGTAGGGGTGGTGAGGGGTGCTGTGTGGGTACTGACTGAGAAGGGGCATGAGAAAGCTTCTGAGTAATTCTCTATCTTGAATGGATCTGGGAGATGGTTCACAGCATATACACATGTAAAAGTTCATTGAGCAGACACCTAAGATTACTGTACTGTACCACTTTAGTGAATGTGTGACAGTCTTCAATTACAAGTTAAAAAAAAATCCCACGTCTCAGTAGTTTAACTACTAGAAATATAGCTTGAGAAAAATCCTAAGTATAAAAGAAGGCTTTGGCCTTTTAATACTTTTTACAGAGATATGTGTACCAGGAAAGAAAGCAAGAACTGGGGTATCATGGAGTTAAAATCCAGTTTATGAAAACTATGTACTAAATATAATCACACATGGTTTCGCTGTGAAAAATATTTACACAGTCATAGTAATTTACCCAAAATTGGTGATTAAGTATTTTGGGAGGAGGGGAAATGGCACAGGGAGGTATAAGACACCAAGGCCTTAATTTTCCACAGTAGGGCGTCCATAGATAATATCAAAACCTCTAAAGTTTTTAAAAAGTTAAAGAATCTTATTTGAAAATAATAGACGTCAATCTCCAAGGAAAGAGTTAGGAGTTGAAAGCGGTTGTCACAGACCAACAGGAGAAGGGGGCCTGGGCAAGGGCGGCCCTTTGCATTACAAACCCAAGACTTTCAGAACAACATACATGTTCACGTTGACCATGTTGATAGAAATTTAAAATAACGACAATTAAAACAGTGCAGTAAAATGAGCTCTCGCACATCACAACACAGGCACCGAACCCTGTTACGAAAAGGAAAAGGACACTCGCTCAAGAGTGCGAGCTGAGCTCTGAGCAACAGCAGTTCAATGCCCAGCCCGAGCTGAGCTGCAGCTAAGCTGCCAAAAGGTGGCAGGATGGCTCAGCTAAAAAAAAAAAGAAAAAGGAAAAGGACAAGAGCAAGTTCACTGTGGTCATGACTATCTCCTGTGGTAGCAGAATGATAGATGACTTTTTTCTACTTTTCTGGATGTTGTGCAAGCTGACTCTGCTTTGACCTTGAGAGAAATACAGCTAATTTTAAAAAGCGATCTCTATGTTTCTTCCCAGACATGGGCATCAAAGCCCCATGAAGCCCATTTTCAGCAGACTACACACAGATGTTGGCAGGGCGGTCCACCCACAGGTATTGTTCTGGTAACCCCATTAGAAGGGGAGAGAGGCTGAGCCACGGGACAGCCCTTACTCCCAACGAGAGACTGCAGTAGGACTAGAGGAGTGAGGCCACACCCCAATGGGCACCCAGCACACAGGAAAGTTGTCTTGTCCTTATACCTGCCATCCCCACCTCTTCTTCAGCCCCCTCCACAAACTCTTACTTCATACAATAAGGAGTGGGGGAATTTGAAATCCTCTGGGATAAGAGAAAGGGAGGAAGACAGAAATGTTATGCTTTTGTAAGCTCCGAATTTTTTTTTTTTTTTTTTTGAGGGCAGTGTCACTGGCCCTCATATGTGGGACAGAACCAGGGCCGCTGGCTTCCCAAGCCAGCGCTTAACCACTGCGCCACTCGGCTGGCCCTGTAAGGTCCGAATTGTTTTTTTTTTCTTTTTTAAAAATATGGAACGCTTCACGAATATGCATGTCATCCTTGCGCAGGGGCCATGCTAATCTACTCTGTATCGTTCCAATTTTAGTATATGTGCTGCCGAAGCGAGCACAAGGTCCGAATTTTTGATAGCAACAATTATGTTGAGCTTGTGACCTAACAGGGGATCAGAGAACAGGAAGGGACCACGGGGTCCAGCCTGGGGCACGTCTTGGGTCCAGTGTAGTTCAATACCACTTTGGCCATTTGGCCTTCTCCTCCACCTAAAATGACAGCTCCAGATTCCAATTTGATGAGGGGAATGCTAGGAAGTGGGGCAAAAGCAGCCATCACACACCTCTCTTGCCATGACCAGCACTCAGCTAGTGTGATTTTGGTTAGACAGAGTGAGGCACCTGGAGTCGGGGGGGTCTCTTCCTATACATGGCCGATGGATCAGTTTGGTGGAGGGCGGGGGAGAGAGACAGAAGTCTGGGGGTCTAGAGCTTGGTATACATCAGACTCTCCCCTGCTTTGTGCCTCCCTTTCCTTGTCATAGGAACAAAACACCCTTATCTGAGGAGCTTAATGGTCAAGGACAGATGAGCCTGACTACCTGGGTTTGACTCTTGGCTCTGCCATTTATTAGCTCAAAGTTATATAGTCTCTCCATGCCTCAAGTTTCTTCATCTATAAAATGGGAATGGCAACAGTACCTACCTCATAGGACTGTAATAAGGATTTAAATGAACAGTACATGGCACACAGAAGTGTTTTATAAGCAGCATCTTCTATTATTATTTTCCATCCCTGGATTTTAGGGATGCAGCCTGGAAATTCCTGAAATTAACACACCTCAGATGTTCCTTAGAGTCCATTATCTTCCTTGGTTTAAAATGGGGGAACCCAAGAAGGCATTGCATCTTTCAAGACCCAGCTTAAGTCCCACCTTTTCAATCTTTTTTTTTTTTTTTTTTTGAGGGCAGTGTCACTGGCCCATATATGTGGGACCCGAACCGGGGCTGCTGGCTTCCGAAGCCAGCGCTTAACCACCGCGCCACTCGGCCGGCCCAAGTCCCACCTTTTTCCAAAAGCCTTCTCAGATGACTCCAGGCCTTGGGTATCCACCCACTGTCCCCAACCTCCTGACACTACTTGTCTGTTGCACTGGCTCTGTGATCATCCCCAGTGACATCTCTTGCTCCATCTGTTTGTGTATCATCCCCCGCACTGGACAAGCCAAGTTCCTTGAAAGCCTGGACCCTGGTTTGCACTGCTCTGGGTTCCCTCAGCACAAGCCCCTAACAGGCATTCAACAAACGTTTGATTGGTTGATTGACTGGGGGCTAAGCCCAGGCCCCTCCCCATATGCCCTTCCTGTTCCGACCTGGAAACCTGGACAGAGGCAGGAGCAGAGTGGGAGGGGGAAACATTAGTGAGGGGTTCTGTGGCAGTGGAGAAACAAAACTCAGTAAAAGCACGTCTCTCTCCATCCTCCCAGACAGACACAGACACCCTGCACCTTCATGAACCTCATACCGACATCCAGAGAAAGGAGCCATCTTTCCCAGCAAGGGAAAAGCAAGGCCTCAATTTTCTCTGCTAACGATAAGGGGACTGGACTCAATCAGTGGTTTCCTAACCATTCTCCACATAAGGTTTCAAGGGAAGACAGGATGGCATGTCTAAAAATCAACATTTAAAAACTACCCAACGAAGGGCCGGCCGAGTGGCTCAAGAGTGCGAGTTCTGAGCAACAGGGTCACCAGTTCAATTCCCGGCACGACCTGAGCTGTGCTCAGCTAAAAAACAAACAAACAAACAAACAAACAAACAAACAAACCCACCCAATGAGTAGGTGCCTAAAGTCCCTTCCTCGCTAGGATTGCATTAAAGGCTGGGGTGATGGAGCAGCTGAGCAGGCTGAGCCTGCCCCACCCCAACCCCCTGAGCCACCCCCATTTTATAAGGACCACTGACTCCCAGGCCCCAGACACCAGAAGCATCTGGCTGCCAAGCCTCCAGGAGGCATCCCTGCTCTGTTCACCCTCACTAGGAAACATGCTCATCAGAAGTATACACCAGCAACTCATATCATGTTCAACCTTGTCATAAAAGCTCCAGCTTCTAACTTCTCCTCCACTGACCTGGGCTGCAGGCGGGAGGCAGGTGAGTCCCCTGGAGAACTTTCTGTGACCATCAGAGCATGAGTGGACACTGACTAAAGGCAGCGTGGCCAACCTGCTGTCCATCCCTACGATATCCTGTCCAGTCCCACTTCTGAGACTCTCTAGTGGCCATCTCCTCCGCCTGAAGTAACTTCTACTTCCACTTCTACTAAACTCTCAACAAGATCCAAACTCCAAGATGCCTTCTTAGATTCAGGCCTCCAGCAATCAAGGGGTGCTCTGCATTTTCACACCACGTTCACACAGGAGACTGCAACTACACTTGCCAGCTATACTCGGAACCAAACCTGGCCCAACCTGATCCTAACATACCCGCCGTCAAACCACATATTGAAACATAAATAAAACAGGAGATAGAAATGGTAGTTAAGCACTACAGAAAGTATTGTCACAGAAAGATGAAAGCTGAACAGTGAAAAATGCAAAGATGAAGGTGATAGCTTTGGCATCATAAATTCACTAGCCAAAAAATAAAAAGATCGATTTTAGCTGAAAACCCTCAAAACCACAGAAGCATCCTCTCCTATACTGACATCTAGAGCTCTATCTAGCTGGGATTAATATGTGCCTTCATTTATTCAATAAACATCATGCTCAGCATTAGAGATTAAAAGATGAATAAGACATGGCCCTTGCCCTCCAAGAGCTCACAGTCCAACGGGAGTGACAGACACAAAAGCAGCTTTTCGTACAGGGAAATTCAAAAGCAGAGACAGCAACAAAGGATATGGGACTACAGAGGGCTGAGCTAAAGCCTCCGCCTGGGAAGGAGGGAAGATGGCCCTGGAAAGGTGGCTTTTGATTTGCCTCTTAAAGGATAAACATGAGTTTAGGCAGAGAAAGAAAGGAGAGAAACAAAGCAGTCCAGGTCTGCATGGCGTCACATCAATGAGGGCCCTGTGCCATAAAAGGGCTCGTTGTATCAGAAGACTGGGATGTCCAGTGGGACAAGAAACCAAGATGGATGCCAGGAAAATGGAGCCAGCCAGGAGGGTTGAGGGCGTGAATTTGAATTTTCAAATCATGAGACGCCAACAGAGGTGGGTTTTTTTTGTTTTGTTTTTAATTGGGGAACGGTATGTTTTTCCAGGACCCATCAGCTCCAAGTCAAGTAGTTGTTTCAATCTAGTTGTGGAGGGCGCATAACACCAGCAACCTTGGTGTTATGAGCACTGCGCTCTAACCAACTGAGCTAACCAGCTGGCCCTCAACAGAGGTTTTTCAGCAGAAGGCTGATACGACCACAAATGCTGTTAGGGTAACAACTCTGGCTATAGGGTAGTCAAACAGAAGTTGGGGAGAATGGGATAATTTCTTACTTCCTCTTCCCCCACTCCCAGAACTCAGGACAGGGCATATCACATAGAAACGTCCATATCACTGAACTGCTTTCTCCCAAGACAGACCATGAAAGACCCCTGCCTGCAGCGGCAGGTCACAGTGAGTCAGCCCTCTCAAGGCTCCTCTCCATTCTAAGACTCTTTTAGAATCTTAGAGCCATGCAACAACATGGATGGATCTTGAGATTACAATGCTGAGCGAAATAAGTTAGACAGAAAAGAACAGAGAACCTTATGATTTCACTGATATGTGGGATATAAAGCTGAAAGCAACAAAGGAACAAGACAAACAAAGAAACAAAAACTCATAGACACAGACAACAGTTTAGTGGTTACTAGACGGGAAGGGAAGAGGGGGATGGTAAATGAGGGTAAACCGGGAAATATATGGTGATGGAAGGAGAACTGACTCTGGGTGGTGAACACACAATGTGATATATAGATGATGTATTACAGAATTGTACACCTGAAACCTATGCAACTTTGCTAACAATTGTCACCCCAATAAACTTTAATTAAAAAATAAAAGGGCCGGCCGAGTGGCTCAGTTGGTTAAGAGCTCGCTCAAGAGTGCGAGCTGAACTCTGAGCAACAGCTGTTCGAGGCCAGCCGGAGCTGAGTTGCCGTTGAGCTGCCAACAGGTGGCAGGATGGCTCAGCTAAAAAAAAAAAAAAAAAAAGGAGTGGCGCGGTGGTTAAGCGCTGGCTTGCCAGCGGCCCCGGTTCGGTCCCACATATGAGGGCCAGTAACACTGCCCTCAAAAAAAAAAAAAAAAAAAAAAAAAAGAGAATCTTAGAGCCAGTGTATCATATCATCAAGAACACAGGACAATTGGCTCCCAAGCCACACAGACCTGGGTTGAATTCCAGCTCCACAGTTTTACTGCCAAGTGAAAGCTATTTAACATGGCTAAGCCTCAGTTTCATCTGTAAAATGGAGATGATGATGATAACAGAATGACCTCACAGGAGTGCTGTGAACATTACATGAGGAGATTATAAGATTAAATGCATGCACTCAGCACAGACAGTACTGGGTAAAACAGTATCCCGTCCCCGCCAAATGCACAGCAACCCAACATCTGTGAATGTGACCTTATTTGGAAATAGGGTCTCTGCAGATGTAATCAAGTTAAGATCAGGTCATACTGGATTAGGCTGGGCCCTAAATCCAATAGGACTGGTGTCTTTATGAGAAGAGGGAAATTTGGACACAGAGACACACAGGAAGAAGGCCAAGTGATGATGGAGGCAGAGACAGGAGTGACGCATCTACAAGCCAAGGAATGTTGAACACCATTAGAAGCTAGGGGAGAGGCAGGGACAGACTCTTCCCTAGAATCTGAGGGACACGGCCTGCTGACACTTTAATTTCAGACTTCTGGCCTCCAGAACTGTGAGAGAATAAGCCTCTGTTATTTTAATCCACCCAATTTGTGGCAATTTGTTGTGGCTGCCCTAGGAAACTAATATACAAGTCACTGTGCAATAAAATAAACACTGGCTGCTATAATTATTAGGATCAATTGGAAGAACTGGCAAGTGCTTGACACAGGAGAAATTTGGTGTAAGAGCCCAAAACTCTGGACTAGACAAAGGGCAAGGAAAGGACTGTGCCAAACAGTTTTTGAAGACCTGCGCCTCACAAGCTGGCCCCCAACTTTTCCACCATCCTTCTGCCTGAGGCCACATGGGTGCATTTTTAGAAATTCATGGAGCGGGGTGCCCAGATGGTACAGTTGGTTAGACAGCGTGCTTTTTTTTTTTTTTTTTTTTGAGGGCCGTGTCACTGGCCCTCATATGTGGGACCAAACCGGGGCCGCTGGCTTCCCAAGCCAGCACTTAACCACCGCGCCACTCGGCCGGCCTGACCGCGTGCTTTTAACAAGGTTGCTGGTTCGACTCCCTCATGGGCTGGTGGGCTGCAGCCCCCACAACTAGACTGAAAATGGACTTGGAGTTGAGCTGCGCCCTTCACAACTAAGACTGAAGGACAACAACTTGACTTGAAGCTCATGGGTCCTGGGAAAAACACACTGTTCCCCAATAAAGTTTAAAAAAAAAAAAAAGAAAGGAATTCATGGAGAATTATTGCAGCTGCCTTAGACAGGTGAGCTCTGAGCAGCGTTTCAAAAAATAGAGTCCAAGGTGAACTCAACACTCTCCTTTTCCAGAGGGCTTGATATTGACACACTGCCTTTAACAAATTTGTCCAGAAAGGCTGTGGGCGGGACTTCATGCCAGGCGAGCAAACAGCAGGCGCCCTGACCTCGTCGTGGAGATAGGGGTGGGTGGCAAGGAAGGCCACTTTCAGGAAAGGCCATCCAATCTAATACCCCAACAAGTAGGAGTTAGGCAAAAGGTGGGAGCAGCCCCCAAACTATTCCTTTCTGTCCCTTTCAATCCTGTTTCTAAGTCTCTCTTGCTGCTTTGAATGTCAGTTACCAGCTCCCGACTACCTTCCCTATGGGTCCCACAGATGTCATCGTTCCTGAAGGGGAGACCGAGCACAGAGGGAGTGTTCCCCAGAAGCATTTGCTGATGATACTGTGCAAGGACAGATACAAGTGCAAGGACACACGCATGTAGGAAAGACGCCAGCTCTTCCCCTCACACATCAAGAGGCTGGTGGGGGAAACCCATGTGGGAACACATAGTTACAACACCCAGTGTGAAGGGGCTCTCTGGAGACCTGTTGAGATTACTGTGCCCATGCAGAGGAAGCAAGAATTTATCTTCTGTGGTTCTCAACTTCCATGTCTGTAAAATAAGGGAAACCCACCCTGCTTCTTCCGATTAATCACTCCACTGAGGCCTAAAATGATGGTCACAGGTGAGCCAAGTACTTAGATCGCTTTAGAAGTCATAGGGACCAGAAGAACCCAGAAAAATCTAAATCCAGAGTTAACTCCAAACACTTGTTAACTGATCTCTTCTCCCAATATACACAAGACCTACCCACAATGAGAGAGCTCAGTGTCCTGTTCTCCTCCATCCCGCTGAACAATTTAGAACAGGAGGTAGGAAACAGAAATCAAGGATTACCAGTCTCTGGGTAATACGGGCACCGGGGTCACTGTATTCACGGAACCATTCACCATCCTGAGCATCCCACTGAACACCTCGCAAACTTTCTGGACTTCCTTAAGTGCCTCCACCCCGCAGTGTTCTCTCCACTTGCCATTTATTGCTTTACAGCCCTAGATTGCTGGGCTGCGCTGACCTCTGCTCATGACTCCTTCAGTAGTTCCCATTTAATCGGGACCAAAGGCACTGGACCCAACCCTGCCCGACTCAGGGATACCAGCCACTCCCCACCTCCTGCCCCACCCAGAGCCATGCTGAAGCCACCTGCCACCCCACTGAGCACCTTGTACTTCTTCACTTATCCCCAGGACCTGGTACCCCTAGCTTTTTACCCTAAGGAAGAAGGCATTCTCAATACTCAAAGCTGGTAGACAGAGAAACGACTTCCATAGGCATCGCTGAGGAGTCTGAAGAATGGGAAAGCTTATTTGGACTCTACCAGCCAAAGGAAAAGCCTGACTGAGGGATGGGTTGTCCAGGCCCCTCTCAGGTTGTCAAAGCCTCCTACCCAGATCCCTCACCCCACTAACCATACAGCAGTTGGAGCTGGTGCCTGTAGCATGACTAGGGCTGTGCCCACATTCATTACCTCCTCAGTGCTCTCGCCTCCACCATCCTTGCCCGAGCTGCTGGGCTTGGCCGTGCCTTTGGCAAGCTTGGGGGGCTCCTGAAGGGAGAAGATGGAGGTAGCATTAGCAGATGGCAGGGGAAGGGAAAGACCTTGTCTGGACTCCTTAGGTCTTAGTTGTAATTATCCTCCGTCCAATTTATTCAATCAATCAGAACCACAGAGCACCTTACCCTGGGGAAGAGGGATTGGGGTACACAAAAGGAAATTCAGTCCCTCCACGGAGTTTAGAATCTGGTTGGGAAGACATCTCCAACACACAATAACTAAGCATGATGATACTCTTTCACCTTCCAAAGTTAGTGTACGAGTTAGAACCTGGGAGGGCCTGTCAAGAACCAGGGTGAGACGTCTCGAGGGAAAAGCATCATGGAACAAGCTGCTTAGACTGGCATCTGGCTAAAGTGGGCAGAGGGTGCCTGAGGCTATCATGCTAGAGGGGAAGGAGTCCCCACTCTCGCCCCAAAGCCATCAGGAAACATCTGGAGGCATTTTTTTTTTTTGAAATGTCACAAATAGCACCCAGATGAGAGGGTGCTATTGGCATAATCAATGCTGGTTACAGGTATGCGAATTGTCAGAAGAATGCCTCAGTGGACAAGGATGGGGGTAAGGTCCTGAACTGCTACAAAGAATAAGCACTAGTCCCACATCTCCCTTGGGAACCTGGCCACTGGCTCAGAGCCCTGGCCTGCCCAGCACCTCTTCCTATGCTTCCGGCCAAAAAAAGCAACTGCACAGGAAAAGGATGGGGAAAATGTGGAAAAGACTTGGGGATTTAAGCCTGACTGCAAGCTGAAAACAAATCATTGGTGTGCCACGGCAGCTCACATGACCTCCTGTCCATTAACAGACCTGTGTGGAGTCCCTGGCACTGGGGGACATGGAAGTGCCCCTGTCCTTGGCATTGACAGGGCCATTCTGGAGGATCTGTTTCAGGCATGGGCATCAGACTTTGGGAGGGACAAAGACAAATCCTAAGTTTTCTTTGTGGGAGGGGGGAACGGGGGGGGGGGGATGCTGGGAAATACAACCCGTACTGGGAGTGGATTCAAAAGCCTGTCCTGAGAGCAACAGCTGCAGGAACTGGGAGAGGTAACAATGGAAGGGAGGAGTCATGGCAGGAGGGGGAGCAAGAAAGATCTTGAGGAATAGCTATAGGGCTGCCCTGTGAACTAACGATGCCACTTGTTCCACGTGGATCCAGAGGCCCAAGAGCCATAGCCAGAGTGGCAGGAAGACTGGCTGAGGCTCCAAACAAAGGAGAATTTTCTACTGGGGCAGCTGCACAGAAATCAGCCGCTTAGTGAGGCTGCAAGCTCCCCCTACCCCAAGAGCATTCAAGCTGGGGAACACTCCTGCTTCCTCTAAGGTCTTTTGCAGAATGGACTCAAGTCTTCCATGAAGACTGGCTTGGAGGACCTTGGAAATCACTTCCAGCTCTGAGATTCTGTGACTCAACAGCACCCGAGTCCCTTTAGTGCGAAGTGTTAAATTAAGTGATTGCAACTATGGGGGCAAAAGGATTTCAGGGAGAAGAAAGCTCTGTGTGGGCTGGAGCAGGGGGAAGGCTTCCTGGGGGAGGGGAGGAAAGAAGCCATTCCCAGGTGTGGAGCAACTCCACGCAGTCGCACCGGCATACAGGAGCTCCATCTGTGGGCTGAGCACTCTCCCACTGCCTACTGACCGGGCTGGGCACACTGATCCCTCACCAAGTGGCCAATAAATGGCTCAGAGCATGGGGTGGAGAGTAAAAGGAATGAGGGGGGTACAGGCAGGACACAACACTAAGGTGACAGTCTGCACACATCCCAGATGTGGGCCCTTGGACAAAGCTGGACCCTCTTCGTACATGTCTCATCTCTCTACTTGATAAGCTCCTGGTTCTTTTTTGTGCCCCTCCACCCACCGTATAGCACTCTCAGGGAATGCGCCTGAGAGATCCCAGCTGCCTCGGTGTGTGTGGGTGTGGGAAGACCAGGCACACCACTCTTGCTCCTTAGCTCCTACACAACAGGTGAAGTGCACACATCTAGCTCAGCCCAGCAGTCCAGTGCAGAATGGCATCATGGTTTGGAGCCAGCCCTGTGTTCTGGGACCCACTTTGACTAGTTATATAATCATGGGCAAATTAACGAGCCTCTCTGAGCCTCAGTTTCCTCATTTACAAAGGGATGACAATCATGGTACCTAATTCCCTTAGCACAATGTCTGGTACATGAAAACCTTAATGTTAATCCATGTTATTACTATTATAATGTACAAGAAGGAAGTGGGAGGGAGCAGGGGAACCCCACCCAGGAACCTAAAAGAGATAAGTCCCAGATCACAACATGAGGGAAGAGGAGGGATGCAAATCCTCCCAAGGGATTGACTCAGCATCCACCTATTGAATGCCTACTGTGGGCAAGGGAGATGCCAAACCAAAATGGAGCTTAATTATATCTCAAGGGGAAGAAAAGACTTGCCCACAATTAATTTCAGTTCAGGGGAACACAAAAGGGCCATAAGTGACCTATCAAGTGTTCTACAAATCCAGGGGAGGAGGGAGAGCTCAATCCCAATGGAAGGTTTCAGGAAAGGCTTCAGGGAGGAAGCCTTGAGGATGGTTAGGACTGGGGCCAACAGAGATGAAGGCAAAAGGGGAGAGGTAATGGATGAGCAATAAAAACCCTCTACCCATCCCTTCTTTCTGCTCCCACCCCATCCAGGCAAACCTCAGTCACATGTCCCCTCCCTCCTCCTCAGGACTTGCATCTCCTCCTCCACTGAAGGAGGCCAAATGCAATCATAAATCAAAAGCAGAAAGTTAAACCTTAAAGGGGATCAGAGATGCCTGGCCCCATGCACCCTGATCCTTCCAATACTCTTTTTTCCAACCAAATACTTATACCTGTGGTCCTAGCAAGTCTAAGTAAAAAGTTTTCTTCTTCTCAGACATCTAGTAGAGAAAGGCTTTCTGTGGATGGAGCAGTATTCGTTCCATCAGATTAAAAACTATAGATAGGTAGAGGGACCTCACTAGCTTCCCGTGAATTCCATACCCCTCCACACTTTTTTTTTTTTTTTTTTTGTCTACACTTCTTGAAGGAGCCCCCTGGCCCCTGGTGTGGCTGACTTGTATGTGTAGCATCTATTAGCTAAGCTGCCCAAACCACCTCAGCATGCCCACTCCCCAAAGACAGGGCCTGGGTGGGGCACACAACCTTGCCCAGCTCAGCACCCCAAGAGGTTCAACACCCAGTACACGATCACCAACCTTACTCTCAGAACATCAGGCCCTGAGAGGTTATGGGGACAACCCCAAATCTGCCTGGCAGATCTCCAACAGCCCCAGGATAAAGAGTTTAATTGATAAAGTTAGAGATTGGCCCAGCAACCCAGCCAATCAGAGGGCAAATGAAAGCAAGACACTTCTGGGGTCATAAAGTGGGTTGCTTTACACTGGTGCAAAATACCAGGCCAGAGCTTTCCCCTACCACAAGGGGCCAGCCAGGAGAGAAGCTGGGGGAGGCTGGAACTGGTATCCTAGCATCCTCTGGGTGAGTCTGTACCTCAAAGGAACCACACCTCTGAGTCAGACTCAGCAACAGCAGGAAATAGAGGGTAGAGAAAGGCAGGGATGAAGAACAGGGGAAGGCGGTATGGAGGTAGAAGAAGGTGAAAGAAGGCAACATCAAGAAATGGCCTGTATCATGACAAAGGCAATGGTGTTCAGGGATGGCTGGCCTCTGGGATAAGAAGGAAAATTAATCTGATAGTGAGGGCAGATTCCAGATTCGTGGACAGTATGGCCCGGGAAAGACAAAAGTCCAGCACTGGTGCAAAAAGGGAAAAATGCAAAGGATATCCTAGGGTTAAGGAAAGAAGCCTGCTCAGATATGGGATGGTGACTGGTTTAGAATGAACCTGGGAGTTAGTTGATGCCTGTTAGGGGGGACTTTGGTATAGAAGAGGCCTTTAAATTAGGAGCCCTGAAATTGCAGCGGGACCTCCCACAGGCTGTGTGACCTTGGCTAAGTCCCTTCCCCTGTCCAGGCCTCAGTCTCCTCATCAGTACCAGTAGGGATTGCACTGAATGCGCTCCCATCCAGCGCAGACATTCTGAGGTTTCATCCACAGAAGGAAAGGCTCAGTCCTGGCTTACAAGTTTGTGTGTGAAGGAAGAACTAGAGGGAGGGGCCTAGGCCAGATTTGGTGGAGAGCAGAGAAAGCAGAGCTGTTCTAGGTCAGGGAGCTTGGCAGAGCAGAAGGGGGTGTAGGGGACGATGGAAAAGGCCAGCCCAGGCCCAAGAGGGCGAGAAGGGGAGGGAAGAGGCTGGGGGGGTTGGGGGGAGTTGTTCTGGGGGGAGGCACTGTCTCAGATGAGGGGCTGTCCCAAAAGGCAAATGGGTGGGGGATGGGGGAGAGTGGTGGGAGCCGAAAATGCAGAGGAGTAACCTGGGATTGGGGCAGATCTGGAAGGAAGGGGTTACCCTAGGCCGGGGGTATATGGAGGAAGGAAGGGAGGTGTTAAGTGGGGGGACTCTATGCCGGGCAATGTGAGGGAGCTTTCCCAGCTGCAGCACAGACTGGGGGTGCAACCAGCGGCGGGGGCGAAGGGCTGGCCCAGGGAGTCCTACAGGGGCCGGACGGGAGGGTCAGTCTGGGGCTGTCCCGGGCCTGGCTCGGGCCCCTCCCAGAGGTCCGCGCAGGCCCCAAGGCAGAGGCGCGGGAAAATGGGCCACGCTCACCTTCTCCTTCTTCAGTTTATAGGGCATCTCGGCCCGTCCGGACCCGGCCCGGCTCCTGCGGCCCCGCTCCGGCTCCGGCTTTGCTCGGCCGCACTCGGCCCGCTCGGCGTCTCTTCGCCGCCGCCTGCGCGCTGCGCCCGGGTCGAGGGGTGTCTGCGCCTCCAATTGGCCCGAACTCTAAAAAACCTGCCTGACAACCAGGCGCCGCCTCTTCGGATTGGCCGCTAGAGCCAAGCTGCTTCCTTTTTTTCTCATTGGAAAGGAAGAGTACAAACCGCCAGGGTTCGGCTGCCAGAATTGGCTAAAGTGGGCGATCCCGCCCTAAAGTGGGTCGAGCTTAGCTAAGGAGGCGGGGGTAAAGGGAAGCCCAAGCTTAGCACCCAGTGCCGCACTCCCGCGTCCGTGGTGCGTCGCCCTCGGCCATTCTTCGCAACCCGTTCGGTTCCAGCGGGGCTCTCACTCTTTACCCACTCTGCTACTCCGCCCAATCCAAATTGAGAAGCCCTAAAATGACGGGTGCCTTTCTTCATCAGCGTAGTGTAGCACTTTAGTGCATACACGCAAAATTGGTGAATGGAGCTCCCAAGAGTCCTCGATGGCATCGATTTCCAGACAGAGGATCAGAGGGGAAGCCTGGCAGGCCAGGACTTGGGTGAGATGAGATGGGAATCCCGAGTTTGTTGCAACTTTGGAAAGAGGGTCCCCGCCCCTACTGCAAGTGTCCTGGAATTGGGGAACCAGCTAAATTTGAGCACTTGGGAACGCAGTGGAAAAGCTACCTCATTGTGGAATGTCTTGGGAAATACATCCTTTACTCCCCACCCTGCCCAAGCCGATGTCCTAACCTAATGGATAAAATCTGTTCCTGCCCTCAAGGAGTTCCAGGCTGGTGAAGTCCACAGACGTGTATAAACAGATGATTAAGATACAGTGTAATGAATGGCAAATTTAGAGGGCTGGAGGAATATGTTTCAGAAAGTCGACTCCAGTTGCAGATGAGGACATGAAGAAACTGGAGAAGGCTCAAGAATAAGCCTGTGGTCCTTGCCCAGGAGAGCAATGTTATAAAACGGTGTCCATGGGCACCGAGAAGGAAGAACAGAATTGGGAAATGTGTAGAATCAACAGGATTTGGTGATTCATTGGATTATGGGGAGAATAGTAAGGGGAAGAGAAGAGTTGAGGATGACTTCAGGAATCTGTCAGAGATGTAGGAGGAAAACTGGTGTCATAATGGCAAAAGAAGTGAAAGAGAAGTGGTCAATAGTGTCAAACTCCAGAGAGAGACTGAGTAAGATAAAGATCAAACAGCATCACCTTGATTGTGCAGATAAGAGGTTATGGGTGATCTTTGCAAGAAAGTTTCAGAGGAGTGGAAGATTATAGTGGGTTGAAGAGTGAGCAAAAGGTGTGGAAGTAAAGGCAATAAACATGGGCTTCTGGCTATCTACAGAAATAGTATTTGGATTTCAGTGACTAATGACAATTTCAAGGTAATGCAAAGTGGACTGCATGTCAACCATTAATGATTTGCTGGTGGAAAAGCCTGGGAGGAGAATACATTTATTAGTGTGGATGGATATTTGTGTCTGTATGAGTGTTGACTGATACCAGATGTATTTACATATCCCCAACGCCTCAGGGAACACCACAGTCCTGAGCCCTAGAGCTTGCCTGCTACTGTGCAGGCATATATTCTTTGGACGCACCCCACCATCCTTGCAGTCCTCGGTCCCTCTTTGAGAGAGGAGACAGAGGCACATAATAGTTTAGAACTATCAAATGGGAACTGTCATCTATGTGGATTCGGGCACCTAGTACATTCTTGCAACCTGTTTTTTTTAAAAAATATTTTATTGGGGAATTGAGGGAGGGGAACAGCTTTGGGGAACCAGGGAAGGGGAACAGACAAGTTGCTGTCTTTTTGTTCTTCAGTCTAGTTGCGGAGGACGTTGTTTCACTGGCCCATGTTTGTATCGTCATTGTGCTCTTCCCGGATGAGGCAGATCCGTCGCCAGCCTCTGGCTGGTCGCTCACCACGGTTATTGGCAGCTCACGCTGGCTGCCGGCCACTCACACTGGCTGCTGGCTGCTCACTGTAGCCTATGGCAGCCCACTGCAGCAGAGGTTGCAGCTTACACCGTCGCCGGGGCTCGCACAGCCCAGCTCCAGGTGGAGCTGTTGTTCACCATCTTAGCTGTAGAGGGCAGTGTCACTGGCCCTCATATGTGGGATCTGAACCAGGGCCGCTGGCATCCCAAACCAGCTCTTTAACCAATGCGCCACTCGGCCGGGCCCTCTTGCACCCTATTTTGAAAATGTGGAATTGGACAATTTCAGGTATTGGACTAGAGGTACCTCTAGGAACTATATAGTCAGGCATTTAAAAAAATATTTTCTTGTCTCTTGAGGAATAGAAATACCTTATAACTTGTAAACCTGATATTGAACTCATATTTTCAGGAATGCATAATGTACAAAGTAGAAGACTGACTCAAGATGTTCAGCCGTAAAAGAAAGGAGCAATTTGGGTGGTAACTGGAAGAGAATGCAAGGTCCAGAAAGAGTAGATTGCCACCAACCAATCCATTGATGCTAAGTGCAAATACATTGTTAATAACTGGAAGTGTGATCTACAAGTGTCCAAGTATCTTGTACAGAACAGCAGAGGTAGAAACAAGAATGGAATATAAATAACAGTACAGGTGGGAAGCAAGCTGTTGGTTTGGTGCTCATGACTGAACCCTTGAACCCCTCTCTTCTGCCTGCTCTGCTGCCCACCTCCGTCTAGGGTAGAAACAGGAAATGGATCTCTAGTTGGCAAGGATTTACTGGGGGGAGAACAACTGGTTTTGGAAGGATGAAAAAGCGAAGCTGTTTTGTCTTTGCATCAAGTTTGGTGGGAGTAGAACAAACACGACAAGAAACACTGGAACATGGGTTTTGTGTAGGATGTGTTGGAACAGGTGTGGCAGCACCAAGCACTCCAGGGCTACATGAGTCACATGTCATAATTCAGCCAGCAGCCACTACATATCCATAAGGACGTCTGAGACAGTTTTATAATCCTACCACTCCCTCCTGCAACTTTCCTCACAACCTCTAAACCTCGATGACTACAGTTTCACAGTGGTAACTGTAGTATTTCCACAGAGGAACGGACTCCTTCCTAGTAACACTCTACCTACAGCTCCCAGCACTGGGCCAATTTGGTCTGTGGCACTGATCATTCAATAAACTGTTTAAGTACATGTTAGGGAGCAAGGTGGTTGAGAGGGCGTTACTCCCCTAGCAGGCTCGAAAGGCAAATCCCTGGAAACAAAACACAGTTTCAAAGGGCGCGTGCGTCAAGGCTACGCAACCGCAGTCATCGTGTTACTGCCATCGAGGTACCAGCCAGATCAATCCATGGCGCAGTTCTCTCCCTCTCCGAGCCTGCGCGCTGCACACGACGCCCCGCCCACTGCACACGACGCCCCGCCCACTTTCCTCGCTCCTCCCCTCACGGAAGCGGAAACGGCGTGCGCGCTGCCGTGCTGTCCGGCTCTGTGGCTCGGGAAGCCGCGGTCCTTCGCCTTCCTCTTTAGTCCCTGTCACCATGGTGCTGGCAGTCTTGCGGGCCCTGGAGCCCTTCCCCGCCGAGACTCCCCCGTTGGCGGCGCTGCTGCCGCCCGGGGGGCCGTGGCCTGCGGCGGGGCCGGGCTTGGTACTGGCCCTGCGGCCTGCAGGGGAGAGTCCGGCGGGACCGGCGGTACTCGTGGTGGCCCTGGAGGGGCCGGGCCCGGAGCCTGAAGAACAGGGTCCCGGGCCCCCGCAGCTGCTGGTTAGCCGCGCACTGCTGCGGCTCCTGGCCCTGGGCTCCGGAGCGTGGGTGCGGGCGCGGCCCGTGCGGCGACCCCCGGCGCTGGGCTGGGCCTTGCTTGGCACCTCGCCGGGGCCCGGGCTCGGACCGCGAGTCGGTCCGCTGCTGGTGAGGCGCGGAGAGGCCCTACCAATGCTCGGCCCGCGGGTGCTGGAGACGCGGCCGGCGTTGCAAGGGCTGCTGGGCTCAGGGACGCGGTTAGCTGTGACTGAGCTCCGTGGGCGGGCCAAACCGGGCCCAGACACTGGGGACAGCAGCCGGCCCCCGCCCCCGCCCCTGGTGTCCGCCTTCGCGGTGTCCGGTACAGTCCGGCGACTTCGGGGAGTTGTAGGGGGGACTGGAGATTCCCTGTGGGTGAGCCGGGGCTGTCTCCGCAGCCTCGGCCTCTTCCAGGGCGAATGGGTGTGGGTGAGCCGGGCCGGAGAGCCCTCCAACACTGCCCAGCCACACTTGGCCACGGTGCAGGTCCTGGAACCTCGCTGGGACCTCTCGGAAAGGCTGGGGCCCAGCTCTGGGCAGCCGGGAGAGCCCCTCGCTGACGGACTGGCCCTTGTGCCTGCCACTCTGGCATTTAATCTCGGCTGTGATCCCCTGGAAGTGGGAGAGCTCAGAATTAAGGTAGGATACAGGACAAGTCAGGGATGCATCCTCCTCCTTATCCCCTCTATGTCATTACTAAATTGGAAGGCCAGAGAATTTAGGTCACTTACTCCTTAGGTCTTGGATCTTTCGCTTAATGTCTCAGTCTTATTTATTCATTTTCTGCAATCAAACTATAATCCTCCATAGTTTGATGGTGCCTGGGAAGGGCTTTTGTGTATTCCACTGAAATAGGAGATGCATGGTCAAATTACCAAGGGTATATATTAATCCACTCAATCAAATAAGTTGTTTATTGAATTGCTATCCAGTGTATCCAGTTATTGTGCTGGATACTATGGAGGATGATACTGCAATGCTTTTGCTCATGTTTATCCTTTGCTTAAAATTCCTTCCTCATCTGTTAAAACCTCACCATCCTTTCCTTCAAAGCCATCTAAAGATGCCACCGCCTCCCCAAGCCTTCACATAATCTCACCATCAAAAATTTAACATGACATCCTCCTACAGCATTTTGTGCCTTTTTTTTTTTTTTTGAGGGCAGTGTCACTGGCCCTCACATGTGGGACCGAACCGGGGCCGCTGGCTTCCCAAGCTAGCGCTTAACCACAGCGCCACTCAGCCGGCCCTATTTTGTGCCTTTTTATGGCATTTATTCTGCCTTCTTATGTTTATGTAGTCTGTCTAATGTCCAATTATATATTGTAAATTCCTCTAAGGGAAGAGCTTTTTATTATCTTTGGTGCCTGGTGTTTAATTTTTATTTAATTTTATTTTAGCTGAGCCATCCTGCCACCTGTTGGCAGCTCAGCAGCAGCTCAGCTTGGGCCGGGAATGGAACCGGTGACCCTGTTGCTCAAGAGTTTGCACTCTTTTTTTTTTTTTTTTAAGATTTTTTTAAATTGGGGAATTGGGGGAGGGGACCAGCCAAGTTGTTGTTCTTCAGTCTTCATTGTGGAGGGCGCCAGTCGCCATCTGGCTGCCCATCAGCAGCTCCTAGCCTCTAAGCTCAAGGTGCCGAGTTCAGTTTTAGTTGTGGGTGGGCGTAGCCACCATCCCATGCAGGAGTCGAACCAGCAGCCTTGTTAAGAGCACATGCCCTATCCACTGAGCCATCCAGGTGGCAGCTGAGCTCAAGGTGCTGAGTTCAGTCTTAGTTGCTGGTGGGCATAGCCCAGCATTGAAAAGGCAATCTTCTTATTACACCAGCTGAGCCACCCTGCCACCTGTTGGCAGCTCAGCAACAGCTCAGTTAGGATGCAGCATCACTGGCCCACATAAGAATCGAACCTGTAGCCCTGTTGCTCAGAGCTCACACTCTTAAGCCAACTTTTAACCAACTGAGCCACTCGGCCGGCCCTTGGTGTTTAATTTTAATATTATATCCAAGAGAAGTTTTTGGTTTCTGCCTTTAAAAAGCTTACTTCAAAAAAAAAAAAAAAAAGCTTACTTCAAGAAGATAATTGCATTTGGGGGAACAAATATAGTCTAATGTTTAATTAAGCAGTTAGATGTATGGTTTAGGCTTGCACTGTCCAATATGGAAGCCACTAGGCACTTTGTGACTCTAAAACTAAATAAAGTGAGGGCCGGCTGAGTGGCTCAGTTGGTTAAGAGTTCGCTCAAGAGTATGAGCTGAGCTCTGAGCAACGGTGGTTTGATGCCAGCCGAGCTCAGTTGCCGTTGAGCTGTCAACAGGTGGCAGGATGGCTCAGCTAAAAAAACAAAAAAAAAATACTAAATCAAGTTAAAAATTCAGTTCTTTAGTTGCTTTAGTTACATGTCAAGTGCTCAATAGCCACCTGTAGATATAGAACATGTCTATCACTGTAGAAAGCTCTGTTAGATGATGCTTGGCATAGCCAATTAGGGCTATGGGATGTCAAGAAGACATAAGATATGCATGAATGGGAGTCAGGAGAGGGTTTGCTTCTGAATGGAGGAAGAACTTACAGAGTACTCAGACTGGAGCTCATTCAGGTAACCAACCTTTAGTTACAGTGAGATCATATCTTTTTCCCACAGCCTGAATTCAGAGTGTCCCTACTAATGTCCACTTAATATCAGTCCCAGTGACTGCCTGGTGTCACTCAAAGGACTGTGCATATTAACTGTCTTTGCCATTTTAGTGGCTCTGGGCCAACTTAAAGGTATCACAGAAGGGTTTTCTTTACGGAAGATCTTTTTGGGATCAGAAAAGTAAGAGTCAGAAATATCTTCCCAGGGCTCATTAAGAGAGGCTTCTGTTTCCTAGGGAAGCTATAGTTCCTAGGCCCTCCCTCCCATAGGCCTTGTGGTTATAGGAATGAGAGAGGATGAAAGTAGACATACTGGCTGCGAAGACACTTTGGGAGAAGATTATAAGATGGTGGTTATTTCTCTCATAGAGATATTTGGAAGGCTCCAGCGGCCCTGAAGACAAAGGAAGCTGCTCAGTGCTGCCTGGGCCTCCATTTGCCAAAGAGTTACACATCGAAATTGTGTCCTCTCCCCACTACAGCACTAATGGAAATTATGACCATGTTCTTTACCTGCACTTTCAGACTCCCAGGTTAGCTGGTTACCCCTTTTAGGAGGATAGCTTCTCACCCTCGTTGTTCTCCTATTCCATCATCTCTAGATCCAGGTATCATGGAGCCTCTGATTAAAACAAACAAAGTTTTAGGCAATATTGTATAGAAGCCTCTTGGTGTGTCAGGCAGGCAATACAGAGAAATCTGGACCATAAGGTGATCTGGACATTGTAAATGGAGGAACCTCTGATTTGAGAGGGCCCCATGAGAGGCCAAACCCTGCTTCACCCCTTACTTGTCTGATTCCCCCTTTCTAGCCTCCCCACCATTTCCTTCAACTCATCCTAGGTCATATTCTTCTCTGGACAACTGCTTGGGATCTCTGGGTGGGCATGGGCAGCAGGTCCCTAAGAAGTAGTCGGCATGTTGGGGGTGGGAATGGGAGGAACATGTCAGGCACATGTTCTTGACTCCCGCTGTGAACTGACCAGGGCCACCGCTGTGTTGCAGGGCAGTCCAGGAAGGGGACGTGCTGTGTGTGCCAACAGTTGGGCAAGTAGAGATCCTGGAAGGAAGCCCAGAGAAACTGCCCAGGTACGCAGCGCCTCCGGCCTTACAGCTGGGGTTCCTAACCTGGGGGCAGGAGCTCTACAACCCCCTCCTCTCAAGTGGTATGGGGTAATTTTGTATATAAGAATATTTTGGTGTACATTTTTCTGGGGAGAAGATACATAACCTTCACATTCCCAAATAGGCACACGACTGAAAAAAGGTTAAGAACCACTGCCTGCTAGCTTTGGGAGGGGCCTATCCTGACATTGATTGGTGATCCTAAGTAAAGCAAAGCATTAAAAATAACTTAATGAAGGGTCGGCCGAGTGGCGCGGTGGTTAAGTGCTGGCTTGGGAGGTCAGTGGCCCCGGTTCAGGTCCCATATATGAGGGCCAGTGACACTGCCCTCTAAAAAAAAAAAAATGCCAGAAGTACAAACTGGAAGTTACAAAATAGTCATGGGGATGTAAAGTAAAGCATAGGGAATATAGTCAATGATACGGTAATAACTATGTGTAGTGCCAGGGGAGTACTAGACTAGTCAGGGGGATCTTAAATTATATAAATGCCTAACCACTATGCTGTACACTTGAAATTAATATAAAATAATATTGAATATCAATTGAAAAATTTTAAATGGGTGAGGAAAGGTGAGGGGGAATAAGAGGTCCAAATATCCAGGTATAAAACAAGTCATGGGGATGTGATGTACAGCACAGGGAATACAGTCAATAATAGTGTGATAGCATGGTACAGTGTCAGATGGTCGCTGCGCTTATCATGGTGATCACTTCTTTAGGTACATAAATGTCGAATAACTGGTAATACACCTGAAACTAATGTGTGTTAGCTATATTTTAATAAAAGTCTTTGAAAAAAATTTATTAACAGCCTAGACGAAGAAGGGATTCCTTGCTTTCCGTTCTTAACCACAGTGTTGTTTGGGCCATACCTCTCACTCATCACAAGGAGACCCAGGATCTCATTTCTGCCCTAAGTGATGGAGTATGCACATGCTGCTTTTGCCCTGTGTCCCTAAAAAGGGGGAAGAAAGGGGCTGCTGCTGTTCTGAGAGGTCTTATCTCTTTCCTTATCCTCAACCAAGAATGAGAAATAGGGCATAACTGAGCCAAGAACCTCAAAATGAGGAGTTCAACTTCTCTCTTCCTGTTGACTGACCACAGAGGTTCCTTGTAAATTGGTGAGGCAAGAAATTCAGAGACCACTTTGCCCTTATATGAAGGGGGAAGAATGTCTAGCCCCATACCCCAGCCAGTCCCTCTATGCGGAACTGAGTTTCTGTAGCAATTTACTAGAAGAAGAAAACAACTGATAGGCACACAAACCCAGCCTCCAGGGAGATCTCAGTGAGGTGGGAGGACCAGCTTGGGGGAACTTGGGCATAAGAGCCATCGGGACCAAGTTCTCGGGCCTAACCAGCCTGGGTCCTTTGCCCAGAGAGAGATGCCTTGTCTCAAGCATCTGGTTCATTCCTTGCCAACATGCAGAGCTTCGTTCTGGCCCGTGCTCAATCCCCCTGCCTCGGCGCTGTGGTACCCAGATGAAGGGCCTGGTAGGGAACTGTGTAACCCATGGCACCTCTTTGAGCTTTCCCAGATCAAACCTACAGCGTCTGTGAGCTAGCTTTCTGTAGGAAAACTACCCGATGCCTACTTTTTGTACTTTCACAGCAAAACAGGTACTAGGCCTTCCTGAGACTGTGCTGGGCTTCTAGCCCTGTAGACCCCTGTCTTCCTCTTCTGGGTGCTGAGCACATCCTTCCTGCTCCTGAGCAGGTCCTGGAAAGCAGGGCTGGGGTGGGCAGTTGGGTCCAAGGACAGATAAAGCTGAGTGCTTTAGCCCCCTCCCCTGGACTTGGTAAAGAAAGCCCTGCAAGGAGCCTCCTGTGATCTCTGGAAAGGAATTCCAGTGTTGGTCCTGTAGCCTTTTCAGATTCTACCCTATGTTCCGCTCTCCTAACCAGGCCAATGGAGCAAGCTCCAGTCTCCCATCTGGCTCTTAGGGACACAACCCAGTATTCCCCAGCAGAGTCCAGATAGGTGTCAAAGGTCCTGCCCTTGTACTTGGTGAAGTGGTCCAGCCACCCTCCAAGGAAGAGAGGAGTCTCCCTAACCCTCCACAATGCTGTTCTTCCTTGCATCCCAGTACTGGCCATATGCACTCAGACTCAGGATGTTGGGCTTGGTTGACATTCTAGGTTATAGACCCACCCACTGTATGTTTGTCACAATTAACAATATGACAGTTTTCTTCATGTTCTAGTTTTTAGTACAGTCACTGCCTGCCCTAATAGTACAAGAATTTCATAATGCCCATATGGTATACTTGCCCCCATGGAGGCCCAGGTTATAGTCTGGCTCTGTCATTGCCTTGCTGCCTGAGGATTAAAGAGGGGAGTAGTTTATCATTTCTTTATCTGGCAAATTGGGCTAGTAGCGCTACCTGAGTAGCAGTAGCAACAGGTTGAGTAAACCCTAACTCACCATGACACTAGCCAGTGTCTGCACTGATTGGGGAGCTTTTGAAAAATACAGATGCCTGAGCCCCAGCCCAGGAACAGAATCAGGGTGAGGCTGGGCCCTGTGCAGTCTTTATTTTTTCCAACGGAGGGAAAAATATTCATTTGTAAGTTAAGGTATAATTCACATACCATAAAATTCATGCGTTTAGAGTGTACAATTCAGTGGTTTTTAGTATATTCACAAGCTTGTGCAACCAACACCATTATCTGACTCCAGAACATTTTCATCATCCCTCGAAGAGACCCACTACCCATTAGCAGTCACTCCCTATCCCTCCTTCTCCCAGCCCCTGGCAACCACTAATTGCTGAATGGAACCATACAATATATGCCCAAGATAGTTTCACAAACTAATGTGCAGCCCAAACAGAAAATCATTAATCATTAGATGTCATTATTAAGGAATCTGCCTGCAGTAAGATTTTGTGGATTATTGAATAAGAGCCGAGGGATCCTTCCCTCTGAGGTTTTGGGGGTCCTTGGTGGGTATGTATTTGAGGGAGAGATTGTATTCTGAAGCCAGTGAAAATGGCCAGACAACCATTGCTTAGTGCAGCAGTGGTTTCTCCCATTGGAGTGGGTGGGTGGACCTTTTGTCTGGAGACGCCTCCCCCCATGGTCCCCCAAAGGCTCTCTGATGTTGTCATAAGGGATGCAGAGGACAAGCATAGCTCCTGCCCTCAAAATGTGTATGACCCAGCCAGGGAGATAAGAATGACCATCTGATTTCCTTTCCTACTACTACCAGCGCCCCAACCACCCACTGTATCTGGGGCATTTGTTTATGCTGCTGTTGAGTTTGTCCCTGCAGGGGACCTCTGTGGTTGAGACAGCCCCCTTGTCCTTGGGGAGGGAGTATGTGGGTCTGGATCTGGGGTTCATTGGGCCTCTTTCTTGCAGGTGGCGGGAGATGTTCTTTAAAGTGAAGAAAACAGTTGGGGAAGCTCCGCATGCACCTGCCAGCGCCTACTTGGCTGACACGACCCATACTTCCTTGTACTTGGTGAGGCCCCGGGGGTAGGAGTAGACCTGAGGAAGGGAGCAGAAACAACTTCTAGAAACTAAAGGCTCCGCCCACCTTTTGCAGGTGGGTTCTATCCTGAGCCCTGTTCCAAGGGCCCCTTCAAGAGAACCCACTCTCTGGAGCAGCTTATCCCCTCCGGGCCTGGAGGACTTGGTGACCAAGCTGTGTGCTGCCCTGAAGCCTCGCCTGCAGCCAGGGTGAGTGCAGCCGCAGCCTCAGGGAGTCAGGAATGCCTGCTTGCAACATCCTTAGAGGGGCAGCAGGGCAGACAATAGTTCTTAATTCCCCTGGCCAGAGTGCCATTGGGTGGACTTCCCTCAGAACAGTATCCAAGGCCACCAGCCCATGTCCTTTGTGTAAGCAGATTCCTAGACTCCTTTCCTGGAATAACATCCATCCTCCAAGACTGGCTATGAAAGAGGAATCTCCACTAGGGACAGCTTTCTCTGAGACTGCCCTTCCTCTGGGGGAGCCCATTAGCCATCCTGGCCTTCACTAGCCTGACCCTGAAAGACACAGTACCCCATACCACAGACCCCTCCCTAGTTCTCAATACAGTCAAGACCAGACCCAACAGTCAAGCTTTATTGAAGGTACAGTGATGACAAAGGGGAATCAGACTTGGCAGCTGAATATACTCCATGCCCCTGCCAGGGCACCACAGGTGTTGGGAAATATGGCCTCACCATATGGAGACAGCCCTGGGGGGAGGGGGTCCCTCAAGAAGAGAGAAACAAGGTGTCCGTGCTCTAGAACCAAGGGCCCTTCTGTTACTGGGGGCTCTAAAGTTTGGGCAGAATGGAGGAGACAAGTGTCTGTTCTCTGGTTGTAGGGGTGCCCTGCTGACTGGAACTAGCAATGTCCTTCTGCGGGGTCCCCCGGGCAGTGGGAAGACCACAGCAGTTGCTGCTGCCTGCGGCCGCCTTGGGCTCCACTTACTAAAGGTGAGGGTACCTGGAGAGTAGAACCCCAACTGCTTCCCCTCCCCAGCCCAGATTCTCCCTCTCTTCTTCTCCCCTTTCCCCTCTGGCTACTAGCCTGGCCCTAATACCTCAGCCCAGTAGGCCAGTAGATCAACCATACTCCCATGATGCTCAGCTACTAAGAGATGCTTTCAAGGAGGGGGTTTCAAGATTTTGGTGGACAGTCCAGGGAACGAGGTTAGGGGAAAGAAGAGGTAATAGCCAGCATTACCTTCTTCCTCCATCCCTGCCCTTTGAAAAGAGATGGCCTGCACCTTCTTCTGACTCCTCCTCCCTCCATTCTCCTGCCCCAGTCATGCCAGCCCCTTGCTCACAGGCCCATTGGGACCCCCTCCTCAGGTGCCCTGCTCCAGCCTCTGCGCAGACAGCAGTGGGGCTGTGGAGACAAAACTGCAGGCCACCTTCTCTCGGGCCCGGCACTGCCGGCCTGTGGTTCTCTTGCTCACAGCCCTAGACCTTCTGGGTCGGGACCGCGATGGGCTAGGTGAAGACGCCCGTGTGGTGGCCACGCTGCGTCACCTTCTCCTCGATGAGGACCCCCTCATCAGGTATTGTACAGAGCTGGGCCTGTAAGTGGGTGGGGCCCAGCCCTCCTCCCACCCAGCCCTCCTCCCTCTCTTCAGCCTTTCATCCCCCAGTCCTCACTCCCTCAATGGCTTCTCCTACGTCTGTGACAGCTTGGCTGCCCTCCAGACAGCCCTGAGGAGCTTAAGGGTATCAGAGGGAGAAGGACGTGGTCCCTAGTATTTCTTGGGGAACACTAGGTGGAAGAAAAAGCATAGCCTCTGCCCTCAGTGAGTTCCCTGTGTGTGAGAGGAAACACAGGTCCCCCTCTCAAAGTATTCCTATGGAACCCCATCCAGGAGGCCTCGGGGTGCTCACCTCCCTGTCCCATCACACATACCCCCATCTCCCCGCCCCCCCCCCACATACTGACCTCAGGACAAGGCGGTGCTCGGGCTGCCAGCCATGTTCTTGCCCTCAGTGCCCACTCCCTATGTGCAGCTGCCCTCCACTGATGGTTGTGGCCACCACAAGCCGGGCCCAGGACCTGCCTGCTGATGTGCAGACAGCGTTTCCTCACGAGCTGGAGGTGCCTGTGCTGTCAGAGGGACAGCGGCTCAGCATTTTGCGGGCCCTCACTGCCCACTTCCCCCTGGGCCAAGAGGTGAACCTGGCACAGCTGGCACGGCGGTGTGCAGTGAGTACTGAGGCAGGGCATGGGCCTCCCATATTCTTTGTCATGGGAACTCAGTCCTGCGGCCCTGCAAGTGATGGTAGAAAACCCGAGGCAACGACATTGGGCCTCTGCTCTGGCTGGGCGACCAGCCTCCAAAGGGTTCCTGCCTGCTGTGCCCTGCTCATGTCTCCTTTCCTGTCGTTCCCCAGGGCTTTGTAGTAGGGGATCTCTATGCCCTTTTGAGCCACAGCAGCCGGGCAGCCTGCACCAGGATCAAGAACTCTGGGTAAGGAAATTGGGCACAGGAGGGGAAATACGGGTGAGTGGGGGCTGGTGAGGACGGAGGTGGGAACAGGACCCCGATGGGGAGGAGGCCTTAGGTCAGGTCCTCTGAACGTCTCCCTGGGTTTCTCCGTGCAGTTTGGCTGGCAGCCTGAGCGAGGAGGATGAGGGGGAGCTGTGCGCTGCTGGCTTTCCTCTCCTGGCGGAGGACTTCGGGCAGGCGCTGGAGCAGCTGCAGACAGCGCACTCCCAGGCCATTGGAGCCCCCAAGGTAGAGACTCCAAACCCGTGGAGGTGAGTGTGCAGCCCCGCCCTCCTCTTACATATCGCTAACCATGCACTTTCCATCTCCTAGATCCCCTCAGTGTCCTGGCATGATGTAGGTGGGCTGCAGGAGGTGAAGAAGGAGATTCTGGACACCATCCAGCTCCCTCTGGAGCACCCTGAGCTGCTGAGCCTGGGCCTGAGGCGCTCGGGCCTTCTGCTCCATGGGCCCCCTGGCACTGGCAAGACCCTCCTGGCCAAGGCAGTAGCCACTGAGTGCAACCTCACCTTCCTCAGGTGGCGAGGGGGCCTGGAAGGGATGGTGGGTGGGTCAGGCGCTGCAGCAGGCTGGGTAGCAGGAGGGGCTGGCCGAGAGGTCAGTTGTGTGTTTATGCATCTGAGTCTCACCGTCTCACACCCTCTCCCTCAGCGTGAAGGGGCCTGAGCTCATCAACATGTATGTGGGCCAAAGTGAGGAGAATGTACGGGAAGGTGAGTGAGTGGGGAGGGGCCGGGCTTCCACTTCTTCCCAAACCCTAATGGCCTCTGTGCTGCCCCCCACCTTCAGGCCGCGCATGGTCAGTCCTAGTCTTCCTTTCCATAAGTCCGGTTCCTGCCAGTGAGGCCTAGAACCTGGAGTACTAGTGATGAATTGTCAAACCTTGATTTTCTTCCCCCATCTCCTGACTTCAGTCCCCCCTGAGCTTCCAACTCTGTAGGCCCTGTCTCTCCTCAGTGTTTGCCAGGGCCAGGGCTGCAGCTCCGTGCATTATCTTCTTTGATGAACTGGACTCCTTGGCCCCAAGCCGGGGACGAAGTGGAGACTCTGGAGGTGTGATGGACAGGTGGGGATTTGAGCCGGAATGGAGTCTGGAGTCCAGGATGGAGGGATGTGAGACAGGTTGCAGCAGTCTTCAGAGCCCCAAGATTTCCTGTCCGTCCTTATTCTGAGCTAGTTTGTTTAATGGAAGACAACAGGGGCTGTGGCGTTGGGTATGGGACATTGAGAATGGGGGACTGCATGGAAGGGTACACAGGGCACGACTGAGCAGGGGCCCTTTGGAGAAGGGCTGCAAGGAGAGGCACCACAGGCAGGGGAGAGGCTGAGGAGGGGCCGAGGACATCCTTGCCTCCATTCTTCCATCGCAGGGTGGTGTCTCAGCTCCTGGCCGAGCTGGATGGGCTTCACAGCACTCAGGATGTGTTTGTGATTGGAGCCACCAACAGACCGGACCTCCTGGACCCCGCCCTACTGCGGCCTGGCAGGTGTGTGCCCCGTACCTCTCCCTGGACCAATGGGCCTGTCCTTAACCCCATCCTGTGCCTTCGTCATTCACCTTCATGCTGGGCTCCCTGACACTTGTGCCCCCAATCTCCTTAAAGATTTGACAAGCTGGTGTTTGTGGGAGCGAGTGAGGACCGCGCCTCCCAGCTTCGTGTGCTGAGCGCCATCACACGCAAGTATGAGGGACACTCCCCCAGGGCTTGGGTCTTGGGATACATGCAATGCGCAGAATACACTGGTCAGGGATGCCTTTTCAGGGAGGAGGGAATGCTAAGTAAAATTCTTTCTTTCCTGTATCCCCACAACAGGTTCAAGTTAGAACCCTCTGTGAGCTTGGTGAATGTGCTGGATCACTGCCCACCCCAGCTGACGGGTGCAGATCTCTACTCCCTCTGCTCTGATGCCATGACAGCTGCCCTCAAACGCAGGGTTCGGGACCTGGAGGAAGGTGAGCCATTGCCAACCCCAGAGGTCAACCAGAAAGCTAGTGGGAAACCCAGGCCTGGATCTGGATTTCAGCAGAGGGGCTCTTGATTTTAGGGAACTCTGGACAAGAAGGTCCCACCCCCAGGGCTCCCCTACTTGGGCATAGACCACAGCCTGTGTTCCCCAGCTGGGCTGGGGACCCTGGCCTCACCTCCTTGTCACCCCCCGTCTCCCCCAACACACAGGTCTGGAGCCTGGGAGCTCAGCACTGCTGCTCACCATGGAGGACCTGCTGCAGGCCGCCGCCCGCCTGCAGCCCTCAGTCAGCGAGCAGGAACTGCTCCGGTACAAGCGCATCCAGCGCAAATTTGCTGCCTGCTAGGAGCCTCCTGCAGTCTGGGACCCCCCATCCACAGTGGCCAAAGGTACCAAGGTATCCCCACAGAGCCTGAGAGAGCAATGGGCTCTTGCTGAGCCTGCTGCATACCCACCTGAAGGCTGCCAACTACTTCCAGGAGATCCCCTGGGTGCCAAGTAGTCTGTGGCTGAAAATAAAGTGTATGCTGCCCCCTGCTGGTGTTGTGGTCTGAAAGGTTGGCTTTGGGAAGAGTAAGTCCCAGGGGAGAGCAGGGTGGGCACTATGGGAACCTGATCCCTCTGACACAAACACAGGCATGCAGGAACTGAAAATGGCACAGATTGTATTGTTCACCCTTCCACTTGCCTGAACCCAAGTCCCTGCACCCCAACCGCAGTGGATCCCTCTCCACACCCCCAGGATCTGCACTGGGGGTTCGGCTTGCTGTGGGGCTCCCAGACACAGCCTGGCAGCGCCTGGGCAGAGGGTTATCGGAGCTGAGGCCATGCTCAGCCTGTCCTCTTGAGCACGTGGATGAAATAGCAGGGAATGGAAGACTGGCCCGGCTTGTAAGGCTTGAAGTCGCCCAGGATGCTGTGCTGGCACTTGCCCCCGAAGGCTGCTCTGAGCAACTCCGTGAAGGATGCCAGACAGTGCGGGTAGTAGGAGAGCCGGAACTTACTGCAACAGAGTCCCTGACCAACCGTGAGGACTGGTGGCCTCGGCACTGCCCCACCCCCCACCCCCCGCCTAGCCAAGCGGATACCTCAAGCCAGGGGACCCGTCCTGGCCAGCCCCTGGCACCTGCACCGTGTAATCCAGGGTCACCATGTGGGCCTTGTTGTTCACTGTCAGCACTGACGTCGTGATGTCCTTGGTCAAGTCACTCTGTAGGTGGTGGCACAAGCTGCATTAGCCTCTGCCACCACTGCGGGGGCCTGGACCCTAGGGTCACACCTGCCTTGTGGCCCTCCCTCCCTTGGGGCCCACCTTATAGTAGATGTTCTTTCCTGGGGGTGCGCAGCCTGTGCTCAGGATGTGGTCGTAGTTGCGATGATCGATGACCAGCAGGCCCCCTGACCGCACCATGTTTGCAATGTTCTTCAGGGCCAGCCGGTGCTCACTCTGGTCCCCTAAGGTCCAGGCAGGGGCAGAGAGGCAGCGTCTGCTCAGGGCCCGCAGCACCAGCCTCCCTCCCATCTTCCTGCTCCCCAGGGGTGCCAGTGCCAGGGCCAAGAGGGGCAAAAAGCAGTCTGCTCTGACAGGAGAGCAGGCGCCCAGGGCCCTGTGGAAAGGGGATAGCTCAAAGCAAGGGCCATGCCAAGGCCACACCCTCTCTCACCTTTGCAATCTGGCAAGTGGGCAAAACTGTTTCCAAGGCAGATGACGGCATCGAAGCCACCACCTGGTGGCTGGGGCACATCTTTGTCCAGAGTCATCCAGTTGGCTTCCTCAATGACTAGGGGCCAGAAAAGGGAAGAGGGATCAAAGTGGCACCATGGTACGAGCAGTACCCACTTCCACCAAGTGCAGTCCTGCCTGTTTCCTCTTCAAGACACACACAAGGACTCCCCATCCAGTTAGGGGATCATGATAGACATGGAGGGTGAAGGGGTGAGGGGTTAAGGGAGGAGGAAGCCATGGTTCAGAAGGAGGACTCTGTGCTTATGGGTTTTTATCTGGGGGAAGGGACAAAACACTAAACACCATTAACACTAGCCCCTCCCTCATACCGGATACTTCATTCTGGTGCCCAAGTGTCCCCTTTCAGGCAAAGGACACTGATTTTGCTGTGCCCTTGAAAATACAGCACCCCACCCCAGGAGCCCAAGGCAAAGCGAACCACGTCTTTGGTGGCTGGGCGGGGAGGGCTTGGCTGAACCTGCATACCCCACTTGTCGAAGGAGGGCTCGCGCCTCCGGTTCCAGCGCTCTTTAAGCGCATACTTCAGCATCTTGTCACTGGCATCCACGCTTGTCACGCTAAAGCCCTCTTCCACCAGCATGATGGAGTCCACCCTGGGAGTGGGGAAGAAGGGGGAGTGAGAGGTAGAGGGGGCAGTCAGGGGGCCTAAGGAGGCAAAGGGGCCCTGGGCCGGACGCTCTGTCTCCTCAACTCCAGAAGAGTCCGTTCCTCTGCTTCCTCTCCCCAGGCCCACTGCATTGACCTCTAATGACCTGGCCAATCTGTTCCTTTTCGCCAGGTAGCATGAGGATGACATAGCAGGGAATGCAGCAACAGTGCTCAGCACCTGTTCAGCGTCAGGGACTCTATACATGTGCATTAATTCTCATGGCAATCCTGTGAGGTAGATGGTGTGACCCCATTTGAGAAATGGGGCAAACTGAGGCTCCTGGAAGTTGAGGAACTTGTGCACAGAAGCGAGTACGGCTTGGTTTAGAGCACAGGCCAGGCCCTAACTCACCGAGGCCTGTATCCTCTCTGCTTCCTTCTCCGAGTTGAATTTCCACAACTGTAAAAGGGATCTTACTACGTGTTTACTTCCTGAGGTTTTGTGAGCATTTTAAAAAACATGCTTCAAAAGCTCCTGGCACAGCGCTTGGCACAAATGTTGAACAAATGTTAATTGTTAACGCTGCTCAAGGCCATCACTCCAGGAGCAATGCTGGAGCCAAAATCCGAGCTCACGTCGCTCTGGCCCCAAAGCCAAGCTCTGGCGCTGCTGGGCGAACCAGCCTTCCCCACCCGCCGTGCCAGCATCCTCACTCTCAGCCTGGTCTCGTGCCCGCTTCCCGTCGGCTTGGCCCTCCCTGCCCGCCCTGCTCCGGTAGACACCGTTCTGGGCCCTGGCGTCGCGCCCCCTCCCTGCTCGGATCGGGCGGCGAGAGCTGCCCCGACGTGCCCGGCGGTGGTGCTGCAGCCCTGCAGCAGCGGCCTAGCTGGCCCAGCGCCCCCTGGGTCCCCGTCCCCTGCTCGGGCTCACCCGGTGCCGCAGGCCACGTCGAGCACCCGCTGGCAGCCGTGTTCGCGTAGCAGCCCGAGCAGCCAGGACTTGTACTCAGCTGTGCGGCTGCTGGTGTCCCCAATGTAGAGCTGCCACACGCGTGCCGCCTCTCCATCCGCGTACTGGTCCGGGAGCCCCTCAGCCCCCACCCCCAGGGAGCGGCTCCGGTACACACTGTCCACCATCCTGCGACTCTCCTGGCTCAGCGACCACCGGCCCTGCGTTTATAGTCTGGCCTCTGCTGGAGGCCGGGCAGCCCTACCTGCCCAATGGCAGGTGAGCGTGGGGGACACGCCCCTGCTCCGCTCAGGCCCCGCGCCAGAGGGGAATGAGCTGCCTCCCAGTCCTGGACGAGTCTTTCTCCAGGCCTGAAGATCTAACCGTCTGGACAACCCCATCGCAGGAAGGAACCCTCCCAGCCCCCTGCCCACTTAACCCAGATCTCAGGAAGACAGGAGAGGGGCCAGGAGAACCGGAAGCAGTGTGATTACCCACTCAACCCCCACCCTAAGTGGAAAGAATGTTTTTCAGTGCCAGCCAGTCCCCTGAGCTCCACTCTGGTCCCCTGAGCTCCAGGCAGGGGCAGAACATCAATGTCTGTTTAGTCTTCAGTCCACACAGAGCCCAGGGCCCGGAACTGGACCTTCCTTTGTGAATGAAGGCCTTCGCATAGCTAAAGAAGGAATGTCGAGCTGAAGGAAGGCCTGGTCAACAGGGGACTGAAGGGATGAGGAGTCTCTGGTATACTGCTGGTCTGGCCATCCAATTCCAGGAGCAATTCTGGACCAAGGGATCATCCTGTCCACGTGGAGGCAGGGTCTTCTCTGTCCTGTAGGTGACTCATCAAGCTTTTCCTTGAGCCACCTATGAAACCTGGTCCTTCCTTCCATGTCCTTGCCAACAAGCATGCTGCTAAGGCTGCCTCCTTTCCACAGAGGTGCCCACAGGGTGGGAAGTGCAGGGTCAGGGTCGGAATGCTTGGTGCTCCTGCTATATTATTTTGCTCACTGTCACTTCATAAATTGGTTGTTGGGTTTGGCCAGTGTACATCCAACCTTCCTCCTAATGCATAAGGTCTCAAGCTAAGACAAACAAGACTCTGGACTGAGGTGGAATTAGGAAGGTGATGCCCCAGGAAAGCCCAAGATAGCAAGGACAGCCTTCCCCACCTATCTTTGTTCTTTTGGCTTCAGAAAGAGGGAGGTATAGAATTTAGAACAGAGGAGCCTCTCCCCCCATCACCCTTTTATTGCCTGTAGAATCTGGGAGCTGGAGGAACCCCAAAGACCATG
Organism: Aselliscus stoliczkanus; assembly: GCA_033961575.1. NCBI lineage: Eukaryota > Metazoa > Chordata > Mammalia > Chiroptera > Hipposideridae > Aselliscus > Aselliscus stoliczkanus. The sequence goes on along the minus strand of CM066733.1, from coordinate 61,491,253 downwards.
TAATCATTCTTAACTTTAGCACACAGACTACCTCATGTGGGTCTGCCCAAGTAATGGAGCCTTGTGTTTATGCTGATGCTACAGACAGGTCTTTGGCAACAGGCTTATAAAGGCACTGTACTGGGGAACTGAAAGTAAACCCAGAGTTTTCTTCTGTCAGAATATTCTGGGGGGGCGGGGGAGGCGGCTGAGTGGCGCATTGGTTAAGAGCTGGTTTTGGGATGCCCCGGTTCGGATCCCACATGTGAGGGCCAGTGACACTGCCCTCTACAGCTAACAACAGCTCCACCTGGAGCTGGGCTGTGCAAGCCCCGGCGACGGTGTAGGCTGCAAAATGCAGCCCCTGCTGCGGTGGGCTGCCATAGGTTACAGTGAGTGGCTGGCAGCCAGAGTGAGCTGCCAATAGCCGCAGTCCAGAGGCCGGTGACTGATTTGCCTCATCCGAGAAGAACGCAATGACGATACCAACATGGGCCAGTGAAGCAACGTCCTCCGCAACTAGACTGAAGAACAAAAAGACAGCAATTTGTCTGCTCCCCTCCCCCATTCCCCAACGCCATTACCCTCTCCCAATTCCCCCAATAAAAAAATCTTAAAAAAAAAAAAGAATATTCTGGGGGAAATCCATTCCACTACTCCCAGACCAGGGATTGGCAATCTGCGGCTTGTGAGCCATATGTGGCTCTTTGGGTACGTTCCATCTCAAAAGTTTGCTGACCCCTGTACTAGACACTGAAAAAAATCTCAAGTTAAAAGAATTATCCCCGGGCCGGCTGAGTGGCGCATTGGTTAAGCACTGGTTTTGGGATGCCAGCGGCCCCGGTTCGGATCCCACATGAGGGCCAGTGACACTGCCCTCTACAGCTAACAACAGCTCCACCTGGAGCTGGGCTGTGCGAGCCCCGGTGATGGTGTGGGCTGCAGCCCCTGCTGCAGTGGGCTGCCGTGGGCTGCAGTGAGTGGCCCGCAGCCAGCGTGAGCGGCTGGCAACCAAGCGTGAGCTGCCAATAGCCGCGGTGAGCGACATCCAGAGGCCAGCGACCGATCTGCCTCATCCGGGAAGAGCGCAATGACGATACCAACAGTGAGGCAACATCCTCCGCAACTAAACTGAAGAACAAAAAGACGGCAACTTGTCTGTTCCCCTTCCCCGATTCCCCAACGCTGTTCCCCTCCGCCAATTCCCCAATAAAATCTTTAAAAAAATAAATAAATAAATAAAAAATAAAAAAAAAAATAAATAAATAAAAGAATTATCCCCTAGCTTGGGATGCCAGCTCTGAGCAGCAGGGCCCCAGTTCGGATCCCACATGAGGGCCAGTGACACTGCCCTCTACAGCTAAGATGGTGAACAACAGCTCAACCTGGAGCTGGGCTCCCTCCCGCCACAGGATAGGCTGCAGCCCCTGCTGCAGTAGGCTGCCATGAGTTACCATGAGTGCCCGGCAGCTGGCGTGCGCTGCTGTGAGCCACCGTGAGCAGCCATCCAATGACCGGCGACTGACTGTCTCAGCCCAGAAGAGCACAGTGATCACAATACTAACATGGGCCAGTGAAGCGACGTCCTCCACAACTAGACTGAAGAACAAAAAGGACAGCAACTTACCTGTTCCCCTCCCCCAATTCCCAGCCCCCAAAAAAAAGAAAAGAAAAAGAAAATGTCTTTGGAAAGGATAACCATTGCATTGTTTTGTACAACTGAAATAAATAAATAAATAAATAAACAAACAAACAAATAAATAAATAAATAAATAGAAATTTAAAAATAAAAATACCTTTGGATGTGAAAGAAATCAAATAATTATTAACTTGGGAACAAAAAATTTTGTCTTTGAAATATAAAGTTTAGAAACTACTCACAATCTATAATTTTTTTTTAAAAGATTTTATTGGGGAATTGGCAGAGGGGAACAGCGTTGGGGAATTGGGGAAGGGGAACAGACAAGTTGCTGTCTTTTTGTTCTTCAGTTTAGTTGCGGAGGATGTTGCTTCACTGTTGGTATCATCATTGCGCTCTCCCCGGATGAGGCAGATGGGTCGCTGGCCTCTGGATGTCGCTGACCGCGGCTATTGGCAGCTCATGCTTGGCTGCCAGCCGCTCATGCTGGCTGCGGGCCACTCACTGTAGCCTATGGCAGCCCACTGCAGCAGGGGCTGCAGCCTACACCGTCGCCGGGGCTCACACAGCCCAGCTCCAGGTGGAGCTGTTGTTAGCTGTAGAGGGCAGTGTCACTGGCCCTCATGTGGGATCCGAACCGGGGCCGCTGGCATCCCAAAACCAGCGCTTAACCAATGCGCCACTTGGCCAGCCCACAATCTATAATTTTTTAATCCAAATTTACCACCAGCCTTTATATTATTTTTAAAAACCATATTATGGTTATATGGGTAAAATGTTATGTTTCTCAAAAATCTTAAGCATCAATATTTAAATAAAAACCAAATATTTAAATAAAATTCCTTATCAGTATGGAGAATATGGCCTTTAGCCTTAAACGGCTACAAAACAATGACAACAGTGCTATAAAAATATTCATAGGTGTGCATTACACCAAAAATTCAAACAACTTTGTTTTAAAACAGGAAAGGTGGGGGGAAGCTGAAATAGTTTCTGGACAAGAAAAAAATTTTCCTAGGGAGGGTGTGGGGAATCACGTTACACCAAATCAAAAACCAAGATACTTAAGTAGTTGTTCTAGGGAACTTTTTTCCTTAGATAGTTTTGTTCCTAGATGAAACAAAAGAACAAAATCAAAATACTTTTTTAGATCTAGCTTTATCAAAGAGCTCTGTAGTCTAATCTTTGAATGGCAATTTCTAAATGAAAGGGTGGGAAGAGATGTCTAAATTTACAAGTCAATTTACTCTTTTCTCAGCCAGGCTTCATTATTATTTATATATGTACTGGGAGAAGGAAGTATTTAAAACCACAGGAATACTTGCTCTTAAATACTGAGACCCAAAGAGTCTGGTAAACCTTATGACCTGTTGACATGATTATCCTGGTCTTTTTTCGTTTTAAGATTTTATTGGGGAATTGGGGGAGGGAACAACATTGGGGAATTGGGAAAAGGGAACAGACAAGTTGCTGTCCTTTTGTTCTTCAGTTTAGTTGTGGAGGACGTCGCTTCACTGGCCCATGTTGGTATTGTGATCATTGTGCTCTTCCTGGCTGAGGCAGATTGGTCGTCAGCCATTGGACAGTTTCTCACAGTGGCTCATGGCAACCCACACTGGCTGCCAGCTGCTTACGGTAGTTCATGGTACTTCACTGCAGCCCACTGCAGCATACACCAGCCTACGTACGCCATCACCAGTGACTCATAGCAGCCCAGCTCCAGGTTGAGCTGTTGTTCACCGTCTTAGCTGTAGAGGGTGAAGCATCACTGGCCCATGTGGGATCTGAACCAGTGTCCCTGCTGCTCAGAGCCCTGGCTCCCAAGCCAACTCTTAACCAATGAGCCACTCTGCCGGCCATATCCTGGTCTTTTTTTTTTTTTTTTGAGGGCAGTGTCACTGGTCCTCATATGTGGGATCTGAACCAGGGCCGCTGGCTTCCCAAGTCAACACTTACCCACCGTGCCACTCGGCCGGCCCTATCCTGGTCTTTTAAAGGTGACATTTCCCAACAGCATTTGGAGCCCTAAGAAAATCCCATGTTTACCTCAGATCAATTCAGATAGGGTTAAGAGGCAAAAGTAAATGGAAAAGGAAGCAATGATAAGGGAGAAAGTAATAATATAATAAAAAATATGATATAAAAAATAAATTGCCCTAAGGCCACTTAATTTTTCAAATATTTTATATCCAGTCAGTCTATCTATAAATAGCAACAAATAAATTCCCCTATCATTTTGGTTGTTATTCAAATTTAACATCATTCTTAATTTTTTCTAAATTTCTTAAGTGCATTTCAGAACTGCATTATGCAAAAGTAAATAATTTAGTAGGTCTATTTTTCCTTAAAATTTCATTTATGATAATATGACCAAATTGTAAGTTAACAGATAATCACCCTCAGCTCATCAATTTATAGTCAAACAATTAATTACTTTTCTCCTGCTTTAGGATAAAATAAATATCATTTATTTTAGCAAAGAATGCACTTCCCTACCCAAGGAAGGAACTAATTTTCTTGTAAAGGCCTCAGACAAAAAAAAAAAAAAAAAAAGAAAGCCACCATAGACAGAAGAGGTTTCATATTAGGCCTTGATGCAAGGACCTAGCACACAGATTGCTGCCCACAACTAAGGGGATAATTCTTTTTTTTTTTTTTAATTTTTATTGGGGAATTGGGGAAGGGGAACAGACAAGTTGCTGTTCTTTTGTTCTTCAGTCTAGTTGTGGAGGACATTGCTTCACTGGCCCATGTTGGTATTGTCATTGCGCTCTTCCCGGGTGAGGCAGATCGCTCGCCAGCCTCTGGATGGCCACTCATGGCGGCTATTGGCAGCTCAGTCCAGCTGCCGGCTGCTCACGCTGGCTGCCAGCCACTCACTGTAGCCCATGGCAGCCCACTGCAGCAGAAGCTGCAGTCTACACCGTCGCCAGGACTGGCGCAGCCAGCTCCAGGTGGAGCTGTTGTTCACCATCTTAGCTGTAGAGGGCAGTGTCACTGGCCCTCATATGTGGGATCCAAACTGGGGCCCTGTTATGCCAGCTCTTAACCAACTCGCCACTCGGCCGGCCCGGAGGGGATAATTGTTTTAATTTGAGATTTTTTCAGCGTCTATTACAAGGGTCAGCAAACCTATGAGATAGAACGTACCCAAACAGCCCAAAGAGTTGGTTAAGAGCCAACTCTTAACCAGTGTGCCACTTGGTGGGCCCCAAAGGCATTTTTTTTTTGAGGGCAGTGTCACTGACCCTCATATCTGGGACCCGAACCGGGGCCGCCAGCCTCCCAAGCCAGGGCCCAACCACCGCGCCACTCGACCGGCCCCCAAAGGCATTTTTTAAAAAAACGTCAAAACCATAGTGAACATGAAATTTCATGGACTTTTTTATTTTTGTTTTTTAACTTTCAACTATCAAAAGCATATTTTCTTCTCTTGACCATTAATTACTTGTCCTTAAGCATCTTTTAAATGGCTACACTGAGTGGATGTCTTATGACTTTATTAATCATTTCCCAATTTCTAAACATTTAAAATGCATTCACAGGCCGGCCGAGTGGCGCGTTGGTTAGGAGCTGGCTTGGGACACCAGCTCTGAGCAGCAGGGCCCCGGTTCAGATCCCACATATGAGGACCAGTGACACTGCCCTGTATAGATAAAGTGGTGAACAACAGCTCCACCTGGTTGCCTCTATAGCTAAGATGGCCAGCAACTGTGTGGGCTGCATCTCCTGCTGCAATGGGCTACCATAGGCTACAGTGAGTGGCCGGCAGCCAGCGTGAGCTGCCAAGAGCCGCAATGAGTGGCCCTACAGAGGCCAGCAAATGATCTGCCTCACCCGGGAAGAGGGCAATGATAATACCAATATGGGCCAGTGAAGCAACGTCCTCCACAACTAGACTGAAGAACAAAAAAGGACTGTAACTTGTCTGTTCCCCTTCCCCAATTCTCCAACGCTGTTCCCCTCCCCCAATTCCCCAATAAAATCTTTAAAATAAATAAATAAAATAAAAGGCATTCACAATTTTTCAAGAGAGTGAACACATGGATAATTATGAGCAAGTCATTTTTCAAACAGAATTTTTCTATTAATTACACTGTCACATAAAACAAATGTTTGTTTCAGCTCTTCTCTATATGAAGAGGTGATTCTTTGATATTTCATTAAGTAGAAAATTGTGTCTAATTGTTGTAATCTTTTTATTTTATTTATTTATTTATTTATTTATTTATTTATTTGAGGGCAGTGTCACTGGCTCTCACATGTGGGACCCGAACCGGGTCCGCTGGCTTCCCAAGGCAGCGCTTAACCACCGTGCCACTCGGCCGGCCCTCTGTTGTAATGTTTAGTTACTACCAAATGTACCAAATAATTGCAGTCCTTCATCTCTAAATTGTTTGTCCATGTCCTCTGCCCATTGAAAAATACATTGAAGCGGCCTTTTGTTTTACTTCATTATTCCCTGTAAAATTTAGGTAACCCAAATCTGAGGCCCTGGGCCATGAAACAAAAGTTCACAGAATATGAATCAATTTACACTTTGACTTAACAGAAAATAAGAATAGGTGATATTTAAAATATGCAATGCTTATTATTTGGAATTGGCTGAAAAGGCTAAATTCTTCATCCCTAAATGTATAACATGTTTGCAAAACAAAACAAAGCAAAACAACATTAGCTTGAACTACTATATGATCTAGCTATTCCACTTCTGGGTGTTTATCAAAAGAATACAAAAACACTAATTGTAAAAGATATATGGACCCTATGTTCATTGCAGCATTATTTACAATATCCAAGATACAGAAACAGCTTAAGTATCCATTGTTGAATGTGTGGTATATATATACACAAAATGGAATACTACTCAGTCATTAAAAAGAATGAAATCTTGCCATTTGGGACTACTTGAATGGACCTTGAAGGTAGTATGCTTAGCGAAATAAGTCAGACAGAGAAAGACAAATATCATATGATTTCACTCATTTGTGGAATATATATTAATATTAAACAGAACAAAACAAAACAAAAACAACTCATAGGTACAGAGAACAGACTGAAGGTTACAAAAAAAAGGGGTGCGTGGGTGGGGGGAGCGAAATTGGTACAGGGAGTCAATTATATGGCGATGGATGGAAACTAAGTTTTTAATGGTGATCACTTGTAGTGTATACAGATGATGAACAATAAAGTTGAACACCTAACATTACACAATGTTAAAAACCAATGTTACCTCAATTTAAAAATAAATGAAGGCAGGAGGCTGTGGAAGGAATGAGGTGGAATGTCCTCCCTAAAGGGAAAACGCAGGCGGGCAGTGTGGGTACATTTAGGAGATAGTTTGTGTGTATAGGGGAGGTAGGTTTAGCCTGTGGCTCAAGATAAATTGGAGGTGGGACGTCCAGGGTGCTCCTCTGCCTCCAGTCCCCACAAGGGCGCTGGGACACAGGAACGTGTGGGTTCCCAGAGGCCAGCACACAGGGTAAGCGCTCAACACTGAGCGCTCTATTTGCTGAATAAAAGAATGAACAACAGGGAGTGTCACGATCAGCAGCCACGTCATATCACGACAAAATTTTAACTACCGCAGTGACTCCTCGTAACTTCTCCAATTCCCAACGGCCCCCGGAACTTTCGTTGCACACTACCGAGGTTGCAACTCCGGAGGGAAGACAGAAGGAATCGGACCTTGACAGACGGGGATTTGAGCCAATGAAAAAGGTAAGATGTGCACGCTGTAGCCAATAATGGAGCAGAAGGAGGTGACGCCAAGGGAAATACAAGGGACGGAAGGGGACTGCCGGTAAACACCGAGCCTAAACTGTTCTCTTGTGCTTGTGAGACGAGTAAGAGGAAAGGATGTCGGAGCGAAAAGTTTTAAACAAATACTACCCCCCTGACTTTGACCCGTCAAAGATCCCCAAGCTCAAGCTTCCCAAAGATCGGCAGTACGTGGTGCGGTTGATGGCCCCCTTCAACATGAGGTGTAAGACGTGCGGAGAATACATCTACAAGGGTAAGAAGTTCAACGCACGCAAAGAGACGGTGCAGAACGAGGTCTACCTGGGCCTGCCTATTTTCCGCTTCTACATCAAGTGCACGCGCTGTCTGGCAGAGATCACCTTCAAGACAGATCCCGAAAATACAGACTACACCATGGAGCACGGAGCCACGCGGAACTTCCAGGCCGAGAAGCTCCTGGAGGAGGAGGAGAAGAGAGTGCAGAAGGAGCGGGAGGACGAGGAGCTGAACAACCCCATGAAGGTGCTGGAGAACCGAACCAAGGACTCCAAGCTGGAGATGGAGGTACTGGAGAACCTGCAGGAGCTCAAGGACCTGAACCAGCGGCAGGCCCACGTGGACTTTGAGGCCATGCTGCGGCAGCACCGCCTGTCCGAGGAGGAGCGACAGAAGCAGGAGCAGGAGGATGATGAGAGAGAGACAGTGGCCTTAGTGGAAGAAGCTAGGAAACGAAGACTGCTGGAGGACTCCGATTCGGAAGAGGATGGTGCTGATTCCACCCCGCCCCAGCCGGTCCTCCGGCCCAAACCCACTGCCATCCTGGATGAGGCCCCAAAGGCGAAGAGGAGGGTGGAGAGCTGGGAGCGGAGTGTGGGCACTTTAGGCAGCAGGCCTCAGCTGTCAGGCCTCGTAGTGGTGAAGAAAACAGAACTGGATCGCGGGACCCCTCAGGGTCAGCCAACACCTGGTGCTCTGGGTGCTGTGAATAACGGGAAGGCGGCAGACCCTGCACCCAGGACGCCCGGCACCTCCTCCCTGAGCCAGCTGGGTGTGTATTCGGACAGTGAGGATAGCAGCAGCAGCAACTGAGACCCTGACCCAGGTCAGGGGTCGTATGTCCAGCTCCAGCTGGTGGTCGGGGCAGGAGCCTTGGCATCAACCAGAGCCATAACTAGACAACCATGAACGTCCTCTGAGGCTGGCAGGGCCTGTTAGGACTTCAGCTGAAGGACTCGGTTTCTCTTCTGTCCCCCCAGCCAGCAGCCTTTTGGGACCTCAAGGCCCTCAGCTCACGCTGCACCTGGCACCAAGTTTAGCGTTGCTGACATCCCTGGAGGGATGCATCCTCTCTTGGACAGTCCTTGAGATGTCAGCCATGTTTTGAATGTGTGGGTGAGCCCATCACCCCTTCCCTCCACAAAATCATCTGGAACCAATAAAAGGAGCCTGGAGAAAAAGAAAGAAAGAACAAAAATACTTTAGCTTGGGAATATTGCTGCCACTGGACATACATCAAGGCAATTCCTATTTGGGGGCACATTAAAATCCTAGAATTGTGAATTATGTATATACAGAAACTACAAATGGAAGACATCTTGGCTATTTTTTATTCACAAAAATAGAAATTCATTTTTCAGATGATGGACTCTGAACTCCAGTCCAAGCTGCTGAAAAAAACTTTTCTGTGTCAACTCAGATTGAACACGGGGATTTTGTGGGAGGGGTGGGAGGCCATCTACTCCCATGGACTGTGCTAGCAGATTTATCACAATGGATCCTGTTTTGGAATTTTTAATACACCAAATAAGACTCAGTCTGCTTTAATAAAGTTGTTTAATGTGTGTAAAGTTGGTCCCTATAGGACTGGGTTGTCACACTAATTAGTGATGGCTACCTATAGGTACATTGTAGTGTACCTATGAGAATTCCACCAATGTGTATGAAGAGAGGTTCTCTTTGATGATTTTACACTGTTAAAAGCAGCTTAAAGGTGTGCTAACCTCCAGTAGTACCTCTTTGGTGTATACCTCTCTGCTCACTGAGCTGTTCTTCCACATAAAAACAACACTTATTTTTAATTTGAGCCCTGGTAACAGGCTAAGCATTGTTTATGAAGCAGGTGGCTTAGCACATACCATTGCATTTAGGTGAGTTGGAGAGTAAAATATCAAGACCACTTTGGTGAGTAATTAATTCCTAACAATAACATCTGGCTTTTTGGGTGCCTGTTTTATTTTTTGTACAGAGAACCTTTTATATTTTAAGAAGGTTTTGTGGTGATGAGATGTTGCCACCCCTGGAACTGAAACTGGTGATGGGTCAGCCTGTTTCCCCTCCCAATGTGCAGCAATACCTCCCTATTCACAATTACGATCATTTTATGTAATTTTAACTTTAATAGATGGAGGGTACAATTTTGGAGAATGAATAAAATTGGATTCCTCTTGAAAAAATTATAAGAGAAAATTCAGCACTTAAGGGCAGCATAAGAATCAAGCTTGGGCCGGCCGAGTGGCGTGGTAGTTGGGCGCTGGCTTGGGAGGCCGGCGGCCCTGGTTCAGGTCCCACATGTGAGGGCCGGTGACACTGCCCTCAGAATAAAAAAAGATAAAAAAGAATCAAGCTGGCCTTGACCGGTTAGCTCGGTTGGTTAGAGCATGGTGCTGATTAACACCAACATTGCCGGTTCGATCCCTGCATGGGCCACTGTGAGCTGTGCTTTCCTTAGGAGAGTCAGCTGTGCCTATGCCATTGTAGCATGGGGGCAATGTATAACCAATGACCATAGCTGTTCCCCAATAAAAGTGTAAAAAAATAAAAATAAATCAAGCTGGCTTTAAGCTATACATAACTGTAAACTTTGATAAGGGGGAAAGACTTGAAGGTTAACTTGTTATTGCATTCCCAACATTAAATTCTGAAGACATAAACATAAACAGCAGCTGATCTGTCTTTTAGAAGAGAGCTATATAAGGGCAAGATGGTGTTGTAAGCCAGCAAGCTGTAGCTGCAGGGTCCTATGGCATTATGGCTGTGCCCTAGGACACTGAAGCTATTCCATCTGGTTGGGCCACTTATTAAACACATGACTTTGGGCAAGTTATTTAACCTTTCTCTGCCTCATTCATTCACAGATATTTATTAAGCAGCTACTCTGCCTGGCACTGTATTAAGTGCTGGGGATACAACAGGAAACAAAAAAGACAAAAACCCCTATTCTTTTTGTAGGGTGTGTGTATGGAGTGGGGTGATGGTAATGTTTCAGGATCTGGGTGCTGGTGGCTGGATGGTTATTTGTAAAAATTCACTGAGCTGTGTACACTTAGTGCACTTTTCTGTGTATTTTACTTCAATATTTTTAAAAAGTCCATGGCCTTGTGGCAATTACAGCTATGTTAAATGAGTTAAGCACATAGGCCTGTGTGATTGCCACATAGTATGTGCTCCAAACCAGTGGGGCTATTAATCCAGTGAAAATATTTAATAAATCACACTAGGCCATTGGGATGTTCAAGAGCAATTCAGCTGGCTTTGCCAGTAGGATTAGTGCACAGAGTCCTTCCATAAATCAGGCGTTTGAACCATGCATCGGTTGTGAAAAATGTGTTTTTTCAAGGTCAAAAAATAAGAGGAATTTTGTTAGCACCTGCAAACTAAGTGATGCAAGTCTGCTGTGAACATTTGGATAGGTTGTGCACTGCACAAGGGCTCCATATTTAAGGGGCTGCCATTCATATTGCAAACCTCATGGGTCTGTATATGTATTATAATTGTCTGGCAGAAATTCTGGTGATGAAGTGTCTTATTCTAGCAAAACATGTTAAAACCTTCTGACAGATGGAACTCAAAGGTGTAAAGAACATCATTTTCTAACTTGTAGAAAGATGCTGCAATGGAAATACCATCTAAGGACTTGGAAATAGGAGCTGTCCTTTAAAATGCATACACAGAGGCCCAACCCCTGAGACTTGATTATCTGGGCCTATGGTTATTTTAATCATTGAATTGGAACAAACTGGCCTTTGAGGTTCTGGATTATGGACGTCTCCACCAGAGACAGATCCTCTGGGTTTCTGACAAATAGTGTTTCTGAGAACAAAACCCTGACAATGAGACTTCATTGAAGCCCTGCTCCCTCTGAGCACACCACCATGAATTTTTCCTGCTGAAGTGGGTTCCAGCTGGCTTCATCTTAAAGAATCATGAGAGGGCCGGCCGAGTGGCGCAGTGGTTAAGCGCTGGCTTGGGACGCCAGCAACCCCAGTTCGGGTCCCACATATGGGGGCCAGTGACACTGCCCTCAAAAAAAAAAAAAAATCATGAGAGATGTTAAACATGCAAGCTCCTAGGTCCCCAACCCAGCAAATCTGAGGTGGGCCCAGACATCTGTGTTTAACAAGCATTCTAAGTTAGTGTAGGAATCCCGGGTCTAATAGGGTTTGTAATAGAGGCTAAAATCAGGTTAACCTGAGCTCTCACGTAGCCCCCTCAGCTTATGGAGGGAAGGGGTATGGGAAAGTCAGAGGCAATATTTAAGTTCAAAAAGGCTTGCAATATTTAAGTTCAAAAAAGCTTTATGTGTGGTGCGAGAAGAAAAAAAAAAAAACCTGGGAAGCTTGAGCCTGCCTTCTGCTTTTAGGCTGGGCCAGGGAAGAAGCTACCTGCTGGACTGGATGGGTAGACAGCTGGTGACTATGCAACACACGTGGCCCTTGTGGGGGCCGGGGGGAGGGAGAGGACTCTTATCATGGGGCAGCCACAGGTCAAAGAGCAAAGCAGTCACAGCGCTGTCTGCCGTCTGGGCCTGGGATTGGACCACTGGGCCAACACCCCAGGAATGGGATAGATCTTTGCCTACTCTAAGGATCAATGAAGCTTTAGGGACAGACGTAAGCCAAGCACTGAAGTGCTGTGAGTTAGGGTTAGTGACAGAATGAGGAAATCAGACTAGTCATGAAATTCTAGCCAGTCCGGGGAAGGGGAGATGGAGGTGGGGCTGGCTGCAAATGGTTGTCTAGCTCTGGGTTCCAACCCCCACCCTCACCCCCGGTCATTTCCTATGCTCGGAACAAAGACCAGGATGGAACCTGAGTCTAGGCTGGAATCCCAGACCTTTGAACAGGGCAGTACCAGTCCTGGAGATGGGGCTGGGGGGGGAGCACGTTAGACCAAAAAGGAACATCCTTTAATGACCTGTTCTAAGCTTCACCAGCCAGAGTAAAAAAAAAACTTCCAATTGGCTCCATTCTCTATGGCCTTGGCTGCCCCAACTTAGGGAAGGGGAAGAGGGGCTGAGCCCAGGCTATAACGGGACCCCTCACCACCCAGGACTTCAGACCCCAGAGCCTCTTCACCAGCTGAAGAATCTGGGGTGTTTCAGCAGTGCATCCCCTCCTACCACTGGGCCCAGTCCGGGAAGTGAGGGTCACAGGGGACCTGGTGGGGGGCTCAGTGCTGGTGGGACTTTCCACAATGCTCCTTAAAAGCAACAGCTGTGTCCTATTTTCTTTTTAAAAGAGGCTTGTCGGTGGGGGTGGGTTAAAGCCAAGAAACCAAACCAGTTCAATATGAATCACACTACCAGTGCCTGGTGCTGGGGGATGGGGTGCTAGCAACTGTGGGGTAGTGAAAATGCAATGGCTGGGCTTAGAGTCTGAAAACCAGAGTCTGAGTGCCAGCTGTACTTATTAACAGTTGGACTTCTGGCATATCACTTGACTTGAGCCTCAGTTTCCTTTTCTACAAAATGGGGTTAAAAGCACCTGCCCCACAGGTGCACTGTAAGGGGTAGGTAGAAGTCAGAGCATTGTAAATATTGCAGTTGTCATCACTACTGCTACTGACTGCCCTGATCTGTGCCCTCAGGACGGGCTGGGCAGGTGCCTGAACCCCAGCCCTTGCCCCAAAGACCAGCCTTCCTATTCCTCCCCTGCTCCCAGAGAACACGGTGTAACCAGCTTTTGTTGGGGGACTGGAGTGTCCTTCCCTTCGGGCTCCAAGCACACAGCTAGAAAGAACAGAGTGATCAATCAGGTGTGGTCATCAGAGAACAAAGTTCAAGGCAGGGCCAGATGGAGTGGGAATGAGGAGCAGGGGCTGATGGGGTCATCAGTAAACTTTACACAACAAAAAATCAGAAGGCCTTGGGGGAGAGAAGAGAGGGAGGGAGGGAATGAGGGCAGCCAAGTGCAGAGGGCACAGGTGAGGCCCCTCCCAGCATGGGGAGCTGGGGGCAGCTGAGGGGAGGGGCCAAAGCACTGTGCTGGGCCCCACCTCATGTCCATGCCCACTCCTCACCCCAAAACAACCCCAAGGCTGGAAGGTGAGGAGCAGGGAAGAGCAATAGGGGGCTCCAGGTCCCTCTGAGGGGCTGACTCAGAAATAGGAACAAAAAGGCCAAAATGTTTTTACTCTGAGCCCTGGGGAGGGCTGGGCAGAGCACAAGGTGTCCACAGGAGGAGTGAGGAGAGAGGAGGCGCTGGGGCTGCAGTTTTGCTTCCTGGCGGGGGCAGGAGTGAGAGGAGGTGAAGACTGGGCGAGCCCTCCCCAAGGGCTTCGGAGGGTTCCGGTCCTGGGGCCCAGCTCCGACATCTGCCCCTCCTGAGCTCACACAGGAATCCTCCACCGTCCAGACATCGCAAGGCTTGCCTGAAGTCTTGCCAGGAGAAAAATGCTTGGCAGAGGGCAAGGCCGGCGAGGGCTGACCGAAGCTGATCTGAGTTCTTTCCAGGCTGTGGCTTTCCCGGCCAGGAAGAGGACACAGCGGAGGCAGGGAGGACCTGAGGACCCCAGCGCTGTCTGCCTGCCAGATCCGTGCCCAGATTCTCTGACTTCCAGGTCAGGGGTCTCAGTTCAGGAGAGGCTGGCTTAGACTCAGAGCTCATCAGGAGGGCTGTGTGTGAGAGGGGAGGCTTTCTGGACGCCCTCATCCTCCTCGGGGCTGGGGTCTCCCTCGAGGCCACCCAGCTCCTTCCTCTGTTTGCTGCCGCTGCTGCCCGACACCTTGGCCTTGCTGCTCTTTTTCTTGGACTTCTTCCCTCCCAGGGCGGCTGTGTCCCCTTTCTTGCCGGACCACTGCTCTGCCAGGCAACCTGGGGTGGGGAGATGTACATACCTTCAACAGACTGCTTTGCTGGGTGGGGAGCAGTGATTGGGGAGCTGCTGGGACTGGCAAGTGCAATTGGTACCTAACATGCAATTCCCTATCTCCCACCTCACTCCCCCCTCTCCCCGGGGGCATCTGAGTTCTCTGCACATCATTGGGCACCTGGCTTCAGTGCCTCTTACCCACCCTGTCCCATCTAGCTCCTGAGGACAGATGGCCTATGACACCCTCTATTTATTTCTTCTCTGTCCTCTCCCTACCCGCTTCCCCCAAGGGGGAGCAAACGATAAAATGGAGGCACAGCCTGCCCTGCCTTCTCCCTCCTCAGACTCACTGGTGTCCTTGCCCTTCAGCACGTGGTTGGCGCACAGGAACTGGGTCAGGTCCTCCTCCTGGTGGTTCCGGTACCAGTCTTCAATCACCTCCTCAAACTCTTCCACCAGCACGTCGCACTGTCAATCACAACACCCCACATTGGCAAAGCCCCAGCACTGACTCACTTTCAGAGGGGCCCAGCTGAACCTCGTAACCCACCGCCGGACAGGCGGGTGGCAGTGGTTCTCCTGAGGAAATTGAAGTCAGACAGGTGAAAAAACCCCAGCCCCCCAGCTAATGGTGGCCTTCCACGGTCGGCGCCCTAATCCCCACCCATGCCTGTGGGGCCCAGCAGCATCTGGGGTCCAAAGGGCCTCTACCTGCTTCTTGAGGTCTGCCACCTCTGCAGAGGTCTCGTTCCACAGCTCATAGGGGATGTCCATCACCACCTTGACCCCTTTGTGCACCAGGTTGTGTAGAGTCTCAAAAGTCTCTGACATGCCCTGGAAGAGGCAACCAGACGTGAGAGGCAGTCCCTTCTCTGGTCCCGCCCTCCTCTCCTGGTGGTGCTGCAGGTCCAAGGACCCAGCTCTGAGAAGTCCAGACCCTCTAAGTCTTCTCACACTTGACCTCACCTTCCCCTTCTCTCTTTTAGGCCTGGCTCCCCACCCCCTACACACACACACACACACACTCACACACACACACACACACCAGCCTGCCTCCCCACACCTCATCCTTTCTAAAAGGTCTGCTGTCACCCACAGGCCCTTTGAACGTATACTCCTTTTCCAGGAAATAAGTTTGTCTTGGTTCTTCCCCATCACTGTGGCTGGGCACACTTACTCCCCCATTCCCAGGCCCACACCTTGCCTTGGGTTCTTCCTAGCGTTTGTGTCTTTCCTTGGTGGGAAGAGGGCACAGGCAAGGCAGGAAAGACTGTTTTATAAAAAACTATTTCTGCCAGCTATCTAGGTTTCTGCCTGGAGACAACATACTATCTAACTTCCTGTCTTTCTAGAGTGAATGCATCCAAATACAAGCAGACATACAAATATATCTTCCTCTGCTCCAACCCCACTTGTTATACAAGCAGTAATACATATTATACCATACACACTATTCTGCATCTTGCCTTGTTTTTCACCTAGTAATACATTTTCATTCATTGGAGATCATTTTCATTCAATTTCTAAAGAGCTACCTCATTCTTTGCTTTCCAGTTGCATAATAGTCCACTGAATGGCCACATCAATTTATGTAAGCACTCCCCGACTGGATCTTGTTTGTAATTTTTTTTGGTATGGAAAATAACTTTAAACATTTTCATATTAAAGCAAATGGGGTTTATTACTAACTGGGGTATAAAATTTATACAAATTTTAAAGACAAAACCTAAGACTCCTAGTGGGGCAGCCGGATAGCTCAGTTGGTTTAAGAGTGTGAACTCTGAACAGGGTTGCTGGTTCAATTCCCACATGGGCCAGTGAGCTGCGTTCTCCACAACTAGACTGAGAACAACGGCTTGGAGGTGGGGTGTGGAGTGGGGAGGGGAAAAAAACACCTCAGACTTCTTGCTGCTTGAGACTATCCCTCTAGATTTCTCAGGGGGTCTCTGACCAGTCTCCTTAGCTAACAGGTTACATAGGTTGAGAAATGTGCTAGGAACTGAAGAGGTAGAGACAAAGAAATATGCGCCTTGTAAGAAATTCATTCTCCAGGGACAGAAGCATTCATGCACATAGTCAGTGCCTTAACTCTTTCACTGCGTTAATTGATTTCAAGTTTTTTTTCAAAATGTGTCAAAATTCCACAAAAAATAAAAAGTTGATATTTTCACTATTTTGTGCATTTAATAACATTTTGAGCTGCTTTATACATAAATGATATTTTCTTTTTTACCTTTGTTATATGGTAATAAATTTACCATTATATCGAATTTTATAAAAAAAAATACTTAAAACATACTAAATGGCATCAATGAGATAGTGTAAGCCACAGGAAAATGTATCTGAATGATGCAGCAGAAGAGTTAAACGTCACAGAGACACCTTGATCAGGTCGAGGTAGATGCCCTGTAGGCCCAGAGGAGGGACAGGGCAATCCTCCCCGACCCAGGAGTCTCCTGATATACTCTCTACACCCCCACATCCTGACTTCTCCCTGCACAAGTGCTTACAAGTGCTTTAGCCCCTATGGGGGTTGCACCCTGGAACATTTCTGCCTGTCTGAGCCTGAGGCAGGACCCTGATGGGCAGGCCCAGGTTATTATGAATATGCCTAAGGCCCCGGAGAAGTCTGGCCATCAAGGAGGGGAGGAGTGTAATTAGCAATGGAAAAGGATGAAAAAGGCCAAGGAGGAAAGCTCCCAAGGCAGAATCTTCCAACTGCACACACAACCAGCAGACACACTCAGCCACATGGAGGCCTGGCCCCCGTGGGGAGGAAGGATAAGCACAATCCCACCTTGGCAAACCGATTGCTGCCAGTCCGCTCCTTGTGCAGGCTGTAGTCCAGGAGCCTCTTGCAAATGGTCTCAGTGACTTCAATTAACCGTAAGTCCCTGCCGAGACAGCAGCGCGAGGGAGGCTGAGTTCCCCTCCCGGCCCCAGTGGGTCAGCGGTCCGTCCCTCCAGCCCTGCTACCCCAACACCTGCGCATCTCACCAAAGGGAAGTCAGAGCTGGAAGGAAGATAGGTCATCTGGTCTGGGGGGCTCTGAAATGCTGGAACACAGACCAGAGAGACAAAATTGTAACAGCTCTATGGCAAGGAATTTTTTTTTTTTTTTATAAAACTCAATGATTCAGATTTTTCTAATAAAGCAAAACGTATTAAATTTTGATGTTAAAATATTTCATTTTGAAAAAAAAATTTCAATTTGAAAAGATGATCATAACTGATGGAAGTTTTTTTTATTTTAATATTTATCCCTGGGAAAATTAAAAGATGGTAATCCTATATTACCAATATTCTTTTTTTTTAGAGAGCAGTGTCACTGGCCCTCATATGTGGGGTCCGAACCGCGGCCGCTGGCTTCCCAAGCCAGCTCTCAACCACTACACCACTTGGCTGGCCCATTACCAATATTCTTAAAAATTGCATTGGTCCATGAAATCCAAGAGTCTGGGAATCAGTCTTGCTTTTACAGATGAGGAAGGTGACGCCTAGAAGAGTAAAGGGGCTTAGGAAGACCACACCATTAGCTGGAGGTAGAACCAGTGGGCAAACTTAGGTCTCAGAGCTGCATCCCTTTGTGGGGTTTGCCTGGCTTGAAGGCAGAAGGGAATTCCAAGTCACTGAAGCCTCAAGGAACAAAGCAGTCCTGGCCAGTGGGTCCCCATTCACTTACGACTTGGTGTATTTAACTCCGGAAGCCTTCCGATCCAGGATGCCATAGCCCGTGTCAATGACCTCCTTGGTCTTGCCAGTTTCCTCAAAGGCTGACTTCAGCTCCACAGCGACATATTTACACACTGGGGGATGGAGACAGCACAGCCTACTGAGTGCACGTGTCTTCGATGGCAGCCAGCTCCCAGCAAAACAGACCCAAGTGGATGCTTCTCCCAGACTGGGTCAGGTCAATGCCCGAGGCAGACAAGAGGTTAGCACTGGACCACTGAATGGACCACTGAATGGATTTCACTTGGTGAAATGTGGCTCCAAGATCCATGGCCCCATATCCACTCTTGGCCCTTATCCCAATTCTCCCAGCTCCTACTTGCCCCTGGCAATCACTTACAAATGATTGTAAAGCAATGATTTTATTTTAAAGTTTTTCAAACATATAGAAGAGCTGAAAGAATACAATGAATACCTATATACTTCCCATTCATATTCAGCAGTTGTTAATGATTTACCACAACCTCTCTCCAATATATAACATAAAACAATGTGATAATAGAATAATATATCTCAACATTATATACATTGCTTTTTTTTTATACACATTGCTTTTGCTAAACCATTTTGATAGTTGCAGACATCATGATCTTTAACTCCTAAATACGTCACACGCATCTTCTGAAAACAAGGACCTTCTCCTACCTAACCATAAAACAATTTTGACACTCAGAAAATTAACAATAATTCCAAGATCATCTAATACTTAGTCTGTATTCAAATTTCCCCAACTGTACCTCAAATGTACTTTATGGCTGTTTTATCACTGGATTTCATATGTTGTGCAAACATCAGCTGGCTATTCTTGCCAAGTTAATTTGCTCGATCCCCTCCAGAGGCCTTGTTTCTGTTTCTGTACATTTTCTCATTTCCTCTTACTCTTCCTCAAATAGTTATTAAGCAAATCCTATGTGTCAGGCACTGCCTGGGGATACAGAGATGAAAACCAGGTCCCTTCCTTTCAGACACTCAGTCTAATGTGGCAGAAAGAAGTATAAACAATTAATTTCCACTGCATGGGGTGAGAAGTGCCTGAGGCCTTACTGTCCTCTAGGGGCTTTTCTACCCATTCTCCCAAATTCACCTTAAAAGCCTCCTCCGCTAGGAAGCCCAGGACTAATCCCATCTGCTCTTGATTTCATTCTAGGACTCTGCAGGATCCATGCTCTCTCACTAAGGACCTTCTGTCATTTCACGTGTCGGTCCAATTAGACTACAAGAGTACCCAAAGTGAGTATTGTGTACTGGATTTTTGTTCTGTATTCCTCTAGTCTGGGACTCTTATGTGTTGGACACATGATGAATATTGCTAAGAGACTGTTTGTGGTTGGGCAGCTTCTGCTGCCTATGAATAGACTATGGCCTATAAACTAAATGCCATCAGCGTTGTTATAACACTGACAGCAGAGTTTGGTAGAAAACCAATATACCATCCAAACAAATACATCCCCTGGAGGTTTGTTTGGTGAAATTTTATAACATACACATCACTAGATGGCTTAGAGAACTTGGAACACATGAACATTCTAAAATATAAGATGGTGATCTCAGAGTCTGCAACAAATTGAGGGTGTATCATCCCCATGGCTCTCCATCCAGGGCCATCTGGGCTCCCTCCCCAATTCTGTCCTGTATTCTGTATATCATCATTTTTCTGGCTCCTTTGTCCCCTTTTCACATGCCCCCAACATGTAGTATTCCAGGCCTGGGGGGATGGAACCCATCACCCCATCTCTCTCATACTCATCAGCCACAATCTTGCTTCCAAACTCTTCCAAATCTCACCTCTTCAAGCACCAGGAGGAAGAATAGACTCATGGCACAGACTCATGGCACAGACCCCTCATGGACATCTACCCACTCTTTTTCTGGGCAAGTTCTCCTTCCTCTGGGCCAATGCCTGTGCCACTCAGGTTACTGAGCCAGGAGGAAGGCTTTGTGGCCCAGACACCAGCAGCATTTAATAACAAAGATGTAACAATGATAAATAAAAGTAAATACACTATTAAGAGGACCCTAAGGGTTGGAGTTTGCCAAGCCATCTTGTGACTGAAAATCCCTTTTATTTTTATTTTTTTATTTTTTGAAAATTCCTTTTCAATTGATCTTTATCAAGTACCTACAAAATGAGGTCAGACTAGAATGATCTCAAAGATCCTTGCCAGCTCTATGCTTCTGTGAGTCTGTGAGTGCCTCTAAGGAAAAGAAATGTGAGCTTTTTAGGCTACGAGAATAATAAGAGAAACAGTAGGGGCTCTTTGATATCATAATAAAATAGAAAACAGAGAAGAGGAAGTGAAACCCTCAAAGAATGTCTGTTAGGACTAGAGGAAGAGTGAAAGGAAATAACCCCATGACTGTCTATTCAAGGGAGCAAGGGAGAAAATATAGGCTGGAACCCCTACTGGGAGACCTACTGGTGAAGTCAGGCCATCTCTGAAGCATCTCACCTTTACTCCCTCATATGGAAAGGCTGTATGTTCTAAACCACCCACCCCCACATCTCAGTGCTTAGGGAACATCTGACCTGCTATAAGCTTTGAATTGGGATGAAACTGATTTATAGCCAACTTTCTGGGAGGCCTGGGGTTAGGGAGGGGGGCAGGAAGGAGTGACTGTAAAGGTCTGGGAGAAAACTGAGAAATGGAGGGGAAGAAGAGAAGGTGAGCCCTTCATAGCGCTGGATCCCTGCTTCATGTGCAGATATTCCTCTCAATCTCTCAATCTATCTCTGGAATGCACTCTTTCCATATTCTTAAAGTCTTCCTCCCTCACCAGGTTCCCCCAGGTTCTATTCACCCCCAAGTAACCCCTTAGGCCTCACACCCTCCTCCTTCCTCCACACACCCCAAAAGCCCTCCCCCGCCATTAATATTTATTCCAAATACATTTATTGGGAGCTGACGAGGTACTGTGTAAGATGCTCACAGGTGGGGGGAGGGGGGAAGACAGCCAATTAAACAAATTAGGTTGCGGTGAGGGCACAAAGGGGAGAGAGTCTTCTTCCCCTAAGACCAACCATATGAATCTTTTCAGTTCCTCAAACTTGGGCTTTGCCTCTTAGCCTGTAGCCCTCTGCATCTGTGGTTTCCTAAGCGGGATTCTCTCTTTGACTTCTCTTCACCCAGCTAAATCCTAACTACTCTTGGGCTTCCTTTCCAGACTTCCCTCTACACCCCGCCTTTCCCCTCATCGCTAGGCTGGACTAGATGCTCCTCAACCAGCCCCTAAAGCCCTGTACCTCCTTTATCACCATCTACTACCCTAGAAGATAACTGCTTGTTTTTACCGATTTGTTAAGCTCCAGGTGCATCAAAACCTGTTCTCTCTCCCGCCCCTGTATAGCCAGCGTCCGGCCCAGAGCCAGGCACACAGTCGGCTTAATGAATGTAGAGACTGTCACTCAGGAACCCAGGACCTTTCACCCCAACGCTTCTCCGCAAGCCCCGCCCCTCCAGTAGGATACTCCTGCGGGCCCCGCCTCCTCACCTTCGCATTTGCTGGGCAGGCGAACCCAGTCGGTTTCCTCTGCCTGGGCCTGGCTTGGGCCCAGTTCCAGGGATGGCAGTAGCAGCAGCAACAGTAGCAGGGAGAGAAGCAGAAGCCAGCGGGGACTGAGCCGGAGTGCGGGAGCAGGCAATGACTCCATGGCCCAGCCAGACCCGACCCGAGCACACCGGCTGTGTTCCCTCCGGCTGCAAGCGCTGGGCAGTTTCCCCGAGCCGCTTCCGGGACTGCCCACGTGCCTCAGCGTAATTTGGGCAACAGCGAGCCCCGGGCCCGCTCGCTCCTCCTGCCGCCTCCGCCCACCCCCAGAGCCGAGGAAGTCCTGCGGCCTGTGCAGCCAATGGGCTTTTCGGGATTCACCCTCAAGCGAATGGGAGGTTGACTGTTTTTCGGCTTCAGCCAATGGGAGAGCGGATGGTGTCCTTAGTGACCAATAGCAACATCTTTTTCCACCCCCTAACGGAGGCTCTGGGAGGGACTGGAGGACGAGTCCAGTGGTGGGGAAGCCGCGTGCTGGCCCTGGAAAATGTGCGAAAGGCCTTTTTCATGGCCTTCTCTGCCTCCTTGCACATCACTTCCCTCCTGGAGTCATAATGCAGAAAGCTCTCACTGATCACGTTTTTAAATTATTGTTGTTGTTATTGTTGTAATAGCCAGCCTCTCGAGTAGATGCTGTGGGTAAGACCAGGAGACTCAAAAACAGTCCCCAGCCTTCAAACAGCTTTCACACACCCCCATACCCCGTCACCACCCCTTATTTGTTGTTGTTTAGCTTTCTTAGTGCCCCTAACCTTAGATTTTTGTCCCAGCGAGATCTGGAACAAATCACTTCTTTTTTTTAAAGATTTTATTGGGGAATCAGGGAAGGGGAACAGACAAGTTGCTGTCCTTTTGTTCTTCAGCCTAGTTGTGGGGGTCGTGGTTTCACTGGCCTATATTTGGTATCCTCATTGTGCTCTTCCCGGCCGAGGCAGTCCCTTGCTGACCATTGGATAGCTGCTCACACCGGCTCATGGCAGCTCACTCTGGCTGCTGGCCATTCACAGTAGCTCACGGCAGCGCACGGCAGCAGGGGCTGCAGCTTACGCCGTTGCCAGTGACTCATGGCAGCCCAGCTCCAGGTCGAGCTATTGTTCACTATCTAGCTGTAGAGGACAGTGTCACTGGCCCTAATGTAGGATCCAAACCAGGGCCCTGCTGCTCAGAGCTGGCTTCCCAAGCCAACTCTTAACCAACACGCCACTGGGCCAGCCCACAAGTCACTTCTTATTTGAGCCTCAGTTTCCATCTGTATGATGACTGAGGGATCCTCCTAGCTGCTATTCAAAGCTTGCCTGTTGCTGGGAATCTCAAATAGGTTAGTGGAATTAAAGCTTATCGAGCAGATTGTAAAAACTTCACACATTAATTTCTTTTTTAATGTGTAACCTCAGTCCTTTTTACTGCCCTGTTATTTATTTCTTTGGATTCTGAGCTCCCAGAAAGCAGGAACTTGATTTTTCTAGGCCTAGGAGCCCTCCTGTGAAATAATGTTAAGCCAGCTTCAGTGGGGGTTCAGAATCTGGAGCAGCACAGGACTGGGGGAATTGGGGCAAGATGGGAAGAGGGGTGTTGAAGCTAAGGGAAGCCTTGCTTCCAGAATGAGAAGACATTTACTGAGGCAAGAATTAGTTTGGCAGGAGCCCTGGGCTCAGTGTCTGGGCTGATAGCTGGGAAGGGACAATGACCGGAGAAAGTCTGAGGCTACGGCTGGACGTGTCCCCACCCTGACCCAGCCTACCCCTTCCTCAGTCTGTGCGGTGGGGAAGGAGCAGGCCCTGTGGGGATGGTGGTTGGATTCATCCCCAAAAGTTGTAGAACACTCCCCACCTTGAAGAATCCAAAAAAAAAAAAGTAGAGACTCTTGTTACAGGCTGGTGAGAAATGAGCAGTGGAGGAGACAGTGAGGGTTTTCATGGACCAGCAGCTGAAAGGGCACAAGGAAGCTTGAGGTGTCATTGACACCATATTGGGAGGAGAGGGGAAATGTTAGAGCATAGTTCCCTACCATCACCTTAAGGGGAAGAAGACTAAGGCAGCACCATTAATCCAATAGACTGTCCTGTGCTGCCCAGGGACATCTAGATTGACATGAAAGCACCCAGAGATTATTGAGGTGATTACTGAGAGGAACCCCTGGGAAAGGCTGGATTTCCTGCCAGCTCTGAATAAACAAGGGACACACATGTTACACTCTATCGTGGGAGCCTTATATTCTATCAGTGCAAGAACCCTCTTTAGGAAACAAAACAAAAACCTCATTAGGGCCTGGCCCAGAGTTGAATGCTCAATGAATGTTTGTCAAATGAATAATGACCCTTAATTGATTAATAACGTGTAAATTTGGAATTACCATCCGTGCTCTTGGCGTTCGACATAATCTTGTTACTCTTGGATCTTGGCCCTGTTAGCTTCTGTCGAGTCTGTACAAGATTTCACAAGAGACCCAGCACCCCATCTTCCTGGGTTCCTTGCCCTGATCTCTCACAGAGGTTGGGGTAGGATGAGGAGATAGAGAAGGGGCCTTGCCACATGCCTGGCTGTGGGGTAAGGAGACAGAGGTGGGACAGCGTCCTTCCCAATCCTCAGCTCCACTCTGCAATTCCAAGGCTCTCACCCTCAGGAAGCCCTCTTCCTCAGGGGAGCCTTCCCAGATTTATGCCTCCTCTAAACCTGCCAAATGCCCTTCTCCCGGAGAAGACATGAATTAAAATATTTTTCATTTGCTTGTGTCATTTAAGTTCTCCTTTAATTGCACTTCAATCACCACCCTCAAGGGGTTCTCAGTCTTGATTAGACAGATGCAGCCTCTTTCTTCAGAAAGCCCTCAGTTGGAGGGCGGAGACAGAGCCCAGCCCCTGGGAAGCTCCAATCTGCTGGCGAAGACAGGGCCGGCCGAGTGGAGCAGTGATTAAGAGCTGGCTTGGGACGCCAGCGGCCCCGGTTCGGATCCCACATGAGGGCCAGTGACACTGACCTCTTAAAAACAAAACAAACAAACCAACAAACCAACAAAACATTAAACATGCTCCAAGGCAGAAGGCCGGGATACTGAGGGTGGGTCCTGGGCACCCCGCCCAAGCTGGGGCGGTAGAGAGCGTCCCCTCCTCTCAGACTGGGCTCCTGGGCTCCCCGTGAACCCGGCCGTTGGCCAGGGGCTGCAGCGCCTGCGGGGCGGACCGGTTGAGCCATTGGCCTGTGGTGAGCCCCTCACTGCGACTCCAGTGGGTGGGGGCGGAGGGCTCTCCTACCGGCAGAGGCTTCGGGCGGGTAGGCGGCGCCGGGAACCCCGGGTCCCCTCGCGAGGCGGGCAGGACGCGGAGGCGGCTGCATGTCAGGAGCACGTCAAATAGCAGCAGCTTGAAGAGCAGCAGCCGCAGCACTCCCAGCCGCAGCGCCTGGTCTGGCATCACTGTGAGAGGGAGAGGAGCGGGTTAGGGGCTGGGAGGCTGGCCCTCAGCCCCCACCCCCAGGAGAATCCTCTGCCCTTGCCATTCCTCCTTCCCTTTGCTCCCCAAATCCAGGGAAAGTCCTTCCTGGTGTCTAACCTCAGCTTTTACTGCCTAGCCTTCATTGTATTTTATTCACTAACGACTAGGAGGCTGTAGGCCAGGCAAGAAATAGCATCCCATGCAGAGGAAGGACAGTAAATCACCTCAAAAGTGTCTATTTTGGTCAAGAAGAGAACCCGACTAACGACTGTCTGTCCATGGGTGGTGGGACTTTCCACTATTGGGAGACTGTCTCCCAAGACTCTGATGCTGAGGCCATCCACCTGGGCTGCCCAAGGAGAACTTCAAGTGCCCTTCTGTTAACTCTCACCTGTGCTTCTCATATGGTGTCCAGGAATTGGGCTGAGGTCAGAGGATCTATCCCCATCTTATCCACTGGTAAACAGAGGCCCACGCTGGCAATTGCACTAACCTAGCAAGGCAGCCTCCTCAGGGGACACACACCAAACCCCAGTGGAACCCATCAGGACCACCTGATTCCCAGTACTCACCCATGAGAGGATCCCAGAGGCAAGTCCTGGCTGAGGAGGTCTCTCCTGTCAGCCAAGGAGAAGTGAGTGAGATTTGGGATGGGCCATGGCCTCCACCCCAGTGCTATTCCCCAGCCCTGGCACAGGGCAGCCGTTCACGGCATGTGTTCATGGCAGCCGTTCATGGCATGAACCAGCAGTGGGAACGCTGAGCCCATTTGCTGCAAGTCCTCCAAGGGGTCCAGACCTCCCTGTCTCCCTGCTGTCCCCTGTTCTGTGCCCTGGAGAGGCTTCAGCACTTTCAGACAAGGAATCGATTTTCTTAACAGCCTTCTTTGGAGGGCAGGGCATTTATTCAACAAACATTCCCATTTGGAAGGTGACAAAACTAACATAATCCAAAAGAGGAAGGAAGTCATCTGTTCAGTAATAATAATAACTAGCTTTGGACATATTATGTAACCTCTCTGTGCCTGTAAAATGAGGGAAGTAATATGACCTACCTCCTTGTAAATGTAAAGTGTTTACAACTGTGCCTGGCACAGAGTAAACACTGAATAAGTAAGTGATAGCAATTTATTATTTAATTATTGTTTGATTCTAATAGGCATATATAGAGTGACATCTCTCTCTATAGATAGGTAGATAGATAGATAGATAGATAGATAGATAGATACATAGATACATAGATATAGAGAGATTAGTTCTGGTGTGATATGGTTAATATATATACATATATACTATTTATAAATATATATACATATATACTATTTATAAATATATATACATATATACTATTTATAAATATATACATATATACTATTTATAAATATATATACATATATACTATTTATAAATATATATACATATATACTATTTATAAATATATATACATATATACTATTTATAAATATATATACATATATACTATTTATAAATATATATATACTATTTATAAATATATATACATATATACTATTTATAAATATATATACATATATACTATTTATATATATATATATATATATCTGTGTGTGTGTGTCTATATCTACATATATGTGTGTGTCTATGTTTATATCTATATATCTCAACCCTGGGAGGGAAGAGGTATTATTACCTCTTGGAAGTCATGCATCGGAGCCTAGATTTGAATGAGATGTCACAGTTGCAAATCACAGGCCCTGAGGCTACCCTGTTCTGAGCCCAGGCATCACCTCATCTAGATGGTTGGCACTTGGACCTTCATGCTCCCATGGCCTGGGCTTGCCCTCCCTCCCACCATATCTTGGTTCCAGGGTGTGTGAAAGGGTCAGGGGTCATCCAAAGGGCCCCAGGCTCCGTCCCTACCTGATAATTGTAGGGGCTGTGTGCTCTGGCTGTGGTCCTCAGCCCCAGGCCCAGTGTGGCAGACCAAGGTCTCCCAGGCTGCCAGCTCCTCAGAGGGCAGGGATAACTGGGCCAAGCTAGTCCAGGTGCCGTCCGCTGCTGGGGAAGGGCCGTAGGTGAAGGCGTCCAGTGCACTGCCATTGCCAGCTGAGAACCAGATGGGGCTCTCAAGGCCAGGGGGTGCTACGTCGAGGACCAGGCAGACCACCAGCACCTGCTGTTTCCCATCCACT
The DNA here is from genome assembly GCA_033961575.1 of Aselliscus stoliczkanus. Taxonomy (NCBI): domain Eukaryota; kingdom Metazoa; phylum Chordata; class Mammalia; order Chiroptera; family Hipposideridae; genus Aselliscus; species Aselliscus stoliczkanus. The sequence goes on along the minus strand of CM066733.1, from coordinate 61,463,925 downwards.
AGCAGGGTGATTGGAGGGGCCATAGAGGGGAAGGGTGAGCCGCTTACACCTGCAAGAGAGCACGCACCTGTGGGCACCAAATCTGTCTGTGCCTTCCCAGGCCACCATCTCCTTCTAGGCAACTATGCTTCAATCTATCCTTCCAACATCCATCTATCTATACTTCCATCCATTCATCCATCCCCCTCTCCTTGCATTTACCTATCTAATCACCATTCCTTCCCTCTATCCTTACATTCATGTATCTATTCAACCACCTTTTCTTCCATCATCCATCTTTCCTACATCTCTTCTCTCCACCTTCCATCTCTATGTCTGTCCATCCATCCATGCTTCCCCCACCTACCTATCATATCTGAACCTTTCTGTGACAGCACTCGGGTACAACATTAAGATGTTGTCCCTGCTTTTAAGGAACTCAGTCCCATGGGAAAGACAGCAGAAGCATAAATAAATACTTATAATACCTTGCTGTGCCAGGTATTATAGGTTGCCTCTAGGGAGGAAGGGAAAGAAATATGTTCTGGAACAAGATCAAAAGGGGCTTCAAGTGTATCTGTAACTTTTTGTTTCTTTTTAAAAAATATCTGATTCAAATATGGCAAGATTTTAACCATTTGTTAATCTGAGTGGAATATGCATGGGTGTTTAGATTATTTTAGATTCTGTTCTGTAAGTCTAGTATTTTTGAACAGCTTTGTTTAGATATAATTCTGGTACTGTACAGTTCAGTCATTTAAAGCATATGTCTATTCTCTCATAATTTAAAAAAAACAAAAAGTAAGTCATATGGGTACTGCAAATATTTGTCCTATATTTTCTAGAATAGTCCTGGTTTTACACAAAGTTATTCTTTTCAGTAAAGATGACTCATTTAATATATAGCGAAATATTATTTTTGAATAGTTAGATATTTTTTCCACATAAATGAAATCTCAAAGGTTAAAACCTCCAAACAAATTCACACCATGAGTGAAATGCATTCAGGCTAAAGAAATGTCCTGGGGGTCCAGCCAGGTGGCTCAGTTGGTTAGAGCATGAGCTCTGAGCAACAGGGTTGCTGGTTCAATTCCCACATGGGCCAGTGAGCTGTGCCGAAGCTGAGCTGCCGCTGAGCTGCCTGCTAGTGGGCAGCCAAATGGCTCAGTTGGTTAGAGCACATGCTCTTAACAATAAGGTTGCCGGTTAGACTCCCTCATGGGATAGTGGTCTGCGCCCCCCCCCCCCGCCCCAACGCAACTAGATTGAAAGCAGTGACTGGACTTGGAGCTGAGCTTGTTGTGCCCTCCACAATTACGATTGAAGGACAACAACTTGACTTGGAGCTGATGGGTCCTGGAAAAACACAATGTTCCTCTTCCCCAATTTCCCAACGCTGTTCCCTTCCCCAACTCCAGAATAAAATCTTTCAAAAAAGAAATACCCCAGGGTGCAGGGAAGGATGCCAGGAAATGTTATGGTGATTTAGGGGGTGGTGATCATGAAAGATTTCTTGAGGGTCAAATAACTGACCTAATAGGATGTGAATGGTAGGTAAGTACCCCATTCAGGATTTGAACTCAGACCTATGACTCCAAATCTCACAGACCACCCCACTTGAAAGGGTAACTAAGATTTCACTACATGACACAGTGGACCAAGCCTGGGCCCTAGCCTTGGACAGAGTTGGTTTGATCCTACCTCACCCACTTAATTTACTGAGTCTCAATTGCCCTGTCAATGTAATGGGTTTAATAACAGAAGCCCTTTAAAATTGAATAAGGTTCGTGACTGCAAAACACCATGGCAGATAAATATTTGTATTATTATCAATACTAATAGTAACAAGGCATAGCAAACCAAGGGATTAGAGGAGGCTGGGAGTGAGCTCCAGGAACCTCAGCCTCCGCAGCCTTTCAGTTATATGGACAGAGATATGCCCCACATTAAGGTCAGTATCCACCTCTTCCACGAAGTTTCCCAGGTTGCTCCTGCCCACCTTGGTTATCTCCTCCCCAGAGCTCAGGCCTCCTACCGTGGGCCTTCCATGCTCCACCTGGGTGTGGTTTATTCCCCTATCTAGGGAGAGCTGGTGACACACTGGGGCCTGCCTTTATGTCAAGGAATTGCCCTAACTCAAAGCTCAACGACTTTTTCCCACCACACACATGCAAACATGCACATGCTTTTCAATGAAGCCGGAATTCTCAAAATTCAAGCCCTTTGGCCTGATCTTTGGAGGACTGGGGGTAAATACACCTGGGAAGTGACTGAAGCCTTGAGACTTCTCCTGAGAGCCTGTTGATAAGGAGCAGCTGAACATGAGTTAATCTGAGCCCTGTTGGAACAGGGCACCAAGAGGGCAGGAGACTGGGACAGGAAGGACAGGAGAGGACCTCACCATGTTGCCCATATCCCATCACCCCATATCACATAACACAGCCCTGGCTACCTCACCCCCAACCCCACGGACACCATCCCGCTTGCTCTTGTTTCTCTATATTCCTAAGAGGTGACTTCCCTCCCTACCAACACTGTGGCCTCCAGGGGAGCAGGACATGGGGCCAGAGCGAAGTAGCTGGGAGGCAGATTACAATGGGGAAGGGATGATTGGCCTCTGGTGGAACCCTCCCCAGGAGACCCCAAATGCCTCTGTCCTTTATCCTTGCGTCCCACCCACACCCAGGGAACTATGGCAAGGGAAGAGGCTTGGGGCACAGAGAGGGACCAGGGCATAGAGAAACTCACCTGTGGGCAGGGCTGGACACCCAAGGGCTAAGAGAAGCAACAGCGAAGTCCCAGCCATGGGCCACCTGAGAGGAGTCAGGACCCAGCTGCAGACCTGAGGTGCGGGCTGGGGGAGGAGGCACCCACAAGACTGCCTCCCAGGCCACAGGCCCAGCTGCACCTCAGCTGCTCCACCACGGATCCGTTTCCCGGTGAGGGGCCCCTCCCACCTCACCCTGGCCCCCAAACCCAATCCTCTCTCATGGGCCAGGGAACTCAGGGTGCCACCCCCACAACAGGAGCCAGATTCCCACCCTCCCTCCCATCTATAGAACACTTTACAGTAGGCAAAGCCTTTTCCCAGTCTCTGGCTCTGCCATCTACAGGGTACAGAGCACACGGTCTTATGTAAGGGGCTTAATATACAGCGCTTTGTCCCATCTACCCAACTACGAGTTCCATTTTACAGGTGAGACAACTGAGATTCAGAGAGAGTGAGTGACTCCCCAAGGCCACATGGCTGGCAGGTGGCAGAGCCAAGGTTTGAATTGTTTCCTGATGGCTAGCCTTAATGGAGCCAAAAGGCCTAAGAAACTTATTTCCATGTTGTTATTACCCCCTCCCCGCCCTTTTTAAATAGAATTTATTTCTTAGAGCAGTTTCAGGTTTACAGCAAAATTGAGCAAAAGGTTCAGAGAATTCCCACATATTCCCTGCATTGTCACATAAACCTCCCCGTTTTCTTAAAAAAAAATAAATAAACTTTTTATAAATGCCATTTTCAGTGACACCACTAAATTTTAGCCAGCTGTCATTTTGACCCTGAGCCTTCCCATCTAAATATATACCTTAAAGAAATAATAAGAGGGGGCCGGCCGAGTGGCGCAGTGGTTGGGAGCTGGCTTAGGAGGCCAGCTGTCCGGGGTTCGGATCCCACATGTGAGGGCTGGTGACATTGCCCTCTAAAAAAAAAGAAAAAAGAAATAATAAGAGGGCTGGCCGAGTTGTGCAGTGGTTAAGCTCTGGCTTAGGAAGCCAGTGGCCCCGGTTCGGGTCCCACATATGAGGGCCAGTGACACTGCCCTCAAAAAAAAAAAAAAAAAGACAGTTTGGTTCAGAGTGTGGGCTGTGAAGGCAGAACGCCTGGCTTTAATTTTTGACTACATTATTCAGGAGTTGTGTGACTTTCATCGCATTACTTGATTCCCTAATCCTCAATTTCCTCATCTGTACAATGAGGTTAATAATACCTCAAAGGGGTCCTCTGATATTTAAACAAGATAATCTGTGAAGGGGGTTTAGCATCATTCTCGATACAATAGGTCCTTGTCTCCGTTCAATATTGTTTTCCTCACAACAGTGATGAGGAAAAAACAAAAATTGATTCCTGGCAGGGGCCACTGTCTGTGTGGAGTTTGCATGCTCTCCCCATATCTGAGTGGGTTTTCTCCAAGGACTCTAGCTTCCTCACATGTCCGAAAGATGTGCATGTGAGGTGAACTGGGTGTCTGTCTACATTGTCCCTGCCTGAGTGAGTGTGGGTGTGGGTGAGTGGCCTGCGATGGAAGGGCATCCTGTCCAGGGTGGGTGCCCGCCTGGCACCCTGGGCTCCTGGGGTGGGCTCCGGCAGCTTGAGACCCTGAACTGGGATAAGTGGTTTGGAAAATAATTATCTTATTTGTTTTTATTAATCATTCTTAAATGTATGTACAGTTCACATTGATTTCAATGTTTAATATTAAAAGTGTTTTAGGTCTTTATTTAGAACTTTGGTGATGTTTTTGTGACCAGAAATATGTTGTAGGAACTTAACTCTTGTTTATATCAATTAGCCTGGGGTAAAGTTGGTTTCCTTATAGTAATTTCACTTAAAGTCACAGTTTCCAAGAACCTATTGTTGCAGGAATTACTGTACATAGTAAGAAGTCATAAATGTTCTCTTTCTTAAATGTGTGTATACATAGTTACATACACAGAAAGTTTAAACAAACAGGATACAAATCTAAATAGGAAAATATATACCCAATTTTGTATAAGTAATATGTAACTCTCCCTAAAAGGAAGCAGACCAAATGTTATCAATGGTTGTTTCAGAGCCGGCCGAGTGGCTCAGTTTGTTAAGAGCACAAACTCTGAGCAACAGGGTTGCCGGTTCGATTCCCACGTGTGCCAGTGAGCTGCACCCGAGTTGAGCTGCCACTGAGCTGCCAACAGGTGACAGGATGGCTCAGCTGGTGAGAGCATGTGCTCCTAACAACAAGGTTGCTGGTTCCATTCCCACATGGGGTGGTGAGCTACACCCACCGGCAACTAAGACTGAACACCGCACCTTGAGCTGAGTTGCCCTGAGCTGCCAAACAGCAACCAGATGGCGACTGGATTTGGAGCTGAGCAGAAAATGATGCTGTGAACAGGAAATGATATACCATTTTTTTTTTTTTTAAGAAGGCAGTGTCACTGGCCCTCATATGTGGGACCCAAACCAGGCCGCTGGCTTCCCAAACCAGCTCTTAACCACTGTGCCACTCAGCCCAGCCCCTATTTTTAAATTTTAATTTGATAATGGCCATCCTAATGGTTGTGAAGTGGTCCCTCTCTATGGCTTCAATTTGCATTTCCCTAATGATTAGCAATGTTGAGCATCTAAGGTCGCTGTATGTTAAGGCTCCCTGACACACATCTGTTATACTAATTTATATTCCACTACAATGTATGAAAAGCCCACTTCATCTCCACCAGTGTTTGGCATTTTTTTTTCCATTGGGTAATGTAATTTTTAATGGATAATTTAATCAAAATAACAAGTATAAATCCTTTATAAACAAGTTTGATAGCAAAAAGAGCTGAGCCTTAGTAGGCATATACCTTGGGGAAAAGTGTATGCATGTACTACAGAACAACCTATTAGCTTGTGCATTTGTCATTTCTTTTTTTTTTTTTTTAATCCTAATTTTATCAGTTAAAAATGGTATATCATTGGGCCAGTTGAATGGTGCAGTGGTTAAGAGCTGGCTTGGGCCACCAGAGGTTCCAGTTTGGATCCCACATATCAGGGCCAGTGAAACTGCCCTCTTAAAAAAAAAATGATATATCATTTCCTGTTCACAGCATCATTTTCTGTTTACTATCTTTCTGAACTCCTAGGGTCTTATTAATTTTTTAAGAGCTTTCACATATTAAAGATATCAAGCCTTTGTATATTGCACGTGGCTGGAGCAATTTCCCAATTCATTGACTATTTTTAATTTCGCTGTTTTTTTTTTAACCTGCAGTTTTTTGTTTTGTATGAACAAACATATCCATCTTCCCTATTGGGATTTATCTCATCTCCTTTAAGCCCAGAAAGTCCTCCTCCCTCTAAAGAATCAATACATTTTCACTTCTATTGTCTTTTTGTGCTTATGTAGTTTAGTCCTCCTCCCCAATTTAACTCCATCAGGAATTAATTTTGGTGTAAGATAAAGGATGTGCATTTAAATTTCTTTTTTCCCAAAGAGCTAATCAATTATCCCAGAGTTGTTAATTGAATAACCCTTCCTGTCCCCATTATTTGAGAAATGTTCTTTATTACACGTTTATGTCTTTTCTATTGGAGACTTTATGTCTTCTTGGTTCCCGGATTTCTTTATTCTGGTGCCAGCTTCACCCAATTTCTCTTTCATTATTTTAATAATCATGTCTATTGTACTGTTTGTTGTCCTGAGGGAACCCCCTCCGGCCAGGACTCCAGTGCTCCTGCCCCCTTTCCCGCAGCGCAGTCTGGAGGCCTGGGGCGCCACGAGTTCCCAGGCGTTGCCGGCGCCCAGGTGCAGCTCTGTCACCGTGGGTTCCCGCCGGGAGGGAGAAGGAGGGAGGCAGGTGTGCCTAACGACTCTCCCGCCCTCCAGCCTGGGGAGGTGCTGGCCTGGGCTCCGTTACCACATTACAGATGGGGAAGAGCCCTCTGGCCTCTTTCGGGTTTCAAGACCTTCCCAGGGAAAGGAAGGTGGAAGAACCCCCCTGCCGCCAGCCGGCTCCTTCGCCCACTGCCCGCTTGGGCCACCTCGCGTTGCTACAGCTACCCTTCCAGGGGCCCACCGCCAGCTCCCTGGCCACAGGTCTGCCTGGAAGGTTTCTTCGCTCTCTCTCACATGGTTCCCTCCTTCCAGGAGCCCCAAGCATCTCCCTGTGACTCCACAGTCTTGGTTGTCCTCAATATGCCCATGCCCAGGGGGGTGACAATGCCCTGACAGGCTGGCCTGAGATCTCCGAGCTAAATCCCTTCACTGAGCCCCTCACTTGGGATTGAACCTGTCAGTTGCAGACCCGCTACTAAGAGTCAAGCCATGTTCACAAACATTTCATTTACTCCCCACAAACATGCCACCAGGTACAGATCTCACCCCTGTTTTACAGTGGAGGAAACTGAGGCTTGAAAAAATTAGGTTACATCGCTGAAGATTCTCTAGCAGGCAAGTGGTGGAACTGGGGGTCTATTACAGGTCTGTCTCTCTCCAAAGCTCCTTTCCCAGGGCTGGTGGTGGTGGTGGGGAGGGCGGGGGGGTGGGGTGGGGGTGGGAGTGAGGAGGAGGGTAGATCTGGATGGTCACAGGGAAGCTCCTCTTATCCTTGATCCAGATGAAAAATCCCTGTCCCCAACACAGTGAGTGTCTCATCAGCTACTATGTCATTGGGAGGGGATGTCAATTTGGCAATATTACAGAAACCAAAAATGTTAGCTATCACCAAAGTTCTTCGCAGAAATTAGCAGGAAGAAATATTGGTTATGAGGCCTAAATTGATCACAACGGCCACCTGCTTTCACCCCTTAAGGACACATTCTCCTCATCTTTTTTTTTTTTTTTTAATCAATAGTCGAGTTTTTTCTTTTCTTTTTTTTTTTAATTTTTTTATTTTATTTTATTTTTTTCTTTTCTTTTTTTTTAAAGATTTTATTGGGGAATTGGGGGAGGGGAAAAGTGTTGGGGAACCAAGGAAGGGGAACAGACAAGTTGTTGTCCTTTTGTTCTTCAGTCTAGTTGTGGAAGACATTGCTTCACTGGCCCATGTTGGTATCGTCATTGCGCTCTTCCCGGGTGAGGCAGATCGGTCACCGGCCTCTGAACGGCCACTCACAGCAGCTATTGGCAGCTCACACCGGCTGCCGGCTGCTCACGCTGGCTGCTGGCCACTCACTGTAGCCTATGGCAGCCCACTGCAGCAGGGGCTGCAGCTATGCCGTCCCGGGGACTCACAGCAGCCCAGCTCCACTGTTCACTATCTTAGCTGTAGAGGGCAGTGTCACTGGCCCTCATATATGGGATCTGAACTGGGGCCGCTGGCGTCCCAAGCCAGCTCTTAACCAACACACCACTCGGTCAGCCCTCTCCTTATCTTTTGCCAGCATTTTGGCTGGACAGGGTTCTTTACCCAGAGGGTGACTCAAACCTTTATTCCTGTAGGGTCTGAGTCCTTGGTGGCCTTGACTGTGTTGGGTTGCTGAAGATTCCTGTTTACTAAGACTAGAGGGCAGAGGATTATCAAGAAGCCCTTAGTGAATCTCCTGGGTTCCAGATCGAGCCCCTACTTTTGCTGTGCAGTAGCAACCTAATTTTCTCCGGTGTTTGAGATGAATCAACCCCGCCAATCTAGTGGCCCCTTTCCTGCATGTTGGTTCAGTATCATGAGAAACTAAGTCGTCAGCTTCCAAGTCGTCAGCACTGTGATTGTCCCATGGCGGAGATGTTTCTCCCAAACTCCCTGAGTTCAAGGTTATGGGAATGGTTAGCAAAAATTCTAGAACAGGGGTCAGCAAACTTTTGAGACAGAAGAGCCGCGAGGAGTAAACTGTGGCTCGCAAGCCACATGCGGCTCTTTGGGTACTTACATATGGCTCTGAAGTAAAATTGAAAATGAAAATAAAACTATCATAGTTTCATTCATAAAAATTTTAAAGGATATTATTCACATAATGCTGATTATGTAAAAATATATTTATGACTCTCGAATAATTTTTAAATTGTTGTGAGGGACAGGGTGGCTCTTCCCGTGGTCTTCAAACTTTTGAGATGAAATGTACCCAAGGAGCCTCATGTGGCTCACAAGCCGCAGTTTGCCGACCCCTGGTCTAGTACGTTGTAAACTTTAGATATAATAGTGAGGAGGCCGCTATTACCCCTACCTCGGTTGTATATGACTTTGATTCTGGTTTTTGTGTAAAGAATAATGCACTGCATCCTGTAGGATGGCACCTTCACCTTGTAGGGAATAGCTACTTGGCTCTGTTTTCCCTGAGCCTCCAGCGAGCCGATCCACCATTCTATCAAGCCAGCTACTTCTGGGTCATGGGGTGTATGGCAAGACCAGTAAGTTCTCTGGGCATGAGCTCATTTGTACATTTCCTTGGCTATAAAATGTATGCCCTGGTTGGAGCCAATGTTATGTGGCATGCCATGGTGATGGATAAGATATTCTGTAAGTCCATGAATGGTGGTGCTGACAGAAGCACTGTAGACAGGGGTGAATTCATATCTGAAATATGTATCCATTCTCATGAAGATAAAGCACAGCTGCTCCATGCTAGGAGGGCCCAGTCAAATCAATCTACAACCAGGTGAGAATGGTGCCTAATTAGGGAGTCAGCATTGAGCTGTAAGTAGGATGGACACTCAGCACTGGACACAGCCAGATTAGTCTCGGAGAGGGGAAGACTATGTTACTGAGTCAAGGCATAGCTTCCATCTCTGCTGCCATGGGTCCACTGAACAAACCCCGGGGTGCCTGGGAAAAGACTTTCATCTTGTCTACCTGGTGATCATTCTTACCCACATGTTTTTTAGTTTTGTTTTCTTTTAGGGCAGTGTCACTGGCCCTCACATGCGGGACCCAAATCCAGGCCACTGGCATCCCAAGCCAGCTCTCAACCTCTATGCCACTTGGCCGGCCCCATTCCCCATGCTTTTTTTTTTTTTTTTGAGGGCAGTATCACTGGCCCTCATATGTGGGACCTGAACCGGGGCTGCCGGCTTCCCAAGCCAGCACTTAACCACCGCGCCACTTGGCCGGCCCTTCCCCATGCTTTTTATGGGTCATTGTAGTTACCTTGCCTTTGGCTGTTGAGCATCACCACCTGACCTTTACATCACCAGGATACCGTTCTTCTCACTGAAATGAGGAAACCCAGCTCCACTGATCCACCTAGCATTTCCCACTAGCATCTCCAGCCTACAGAGGACAGTCATCAGAGCAAGTCAAGAATGCTGATGGCCCTCACTAAAGCATTTCTTGATGCATTGGTAATAGGAGTGTTTTCCTGACCCCTTTAAAATATGTGGCTGGGGTGGCTAAGCAGATTGCCTGTAACAAATCCAACCCAGCATTCCTATCTCTTTGAGATTTCAGATTCCTATGCCAGGGAAATTCTGGCATTTCAAGTTTATTAACTGTAGGCCACCATTAAGTCCAGGCTTTAATTAACCAACCTAGCAGACTATTAATGCCTCTCCCACATGCTCAAGCCAACATATTAAATCCCAAATCCTGGATAAGCATCCCTGGCTATGAGTTTAGCCAAGCTAAGCCTTACATTCCACACTCTTGGGTCTATTTCCCTTCGAACCCTTTTTCACACAATGTTCCTTTTGCTTCTGCCAAGGCACTTTGGCAAGGCCTGTAACTCGGTTGGGGCATTCTCCTCTTAGTGTGGGCTTGGTTCTTCTCTATCCAGGCTGTGCTGGGATCTAGCTCATGAAGGGCCTAGGGCCAAAAAGGGGTGGAGGGATAAACAGTTCTGGGGCTGAGGTCCTTCCTAGAAGACAGGGGCACTACAAGAGGAGGTTGTCTCCACAGACAAGATCATTTTAAGAGAATTTGGGGATTCAAAGTTCTCAGGCTTGTCCATGTCTGGCCAAATGTTCCCATCCCATCTCAGGGTTCCATCCATTCCCCCATCAATGTCCTTACCTTAGCATAAAAGACCTAGAGGGCTAAGTATTTAATTAGCACTTCAACTTGGCAACCCTTTACAATAACATCCTGGGACCAGTCCTTAGCCATATGAACCCTCTCTGTCTATAGGAGATGAGAGATGCTTTCAAGGTGTCATCAAGATGTCCTGATTGCTCACTTACATTTTCTGTCAGACATTGATAACTTCCAGTTCTCCTTTCCCCTTGCATGTCCCTGTGGCCATGAGAAGCCAAATGACTCCATGCCTTAGTGAAGAAAAGCCACAGCCATTTCATCTCCCATCACCCCACCTCAGCAATGCAGTACCATCCCCTTCATCACATGGCACCCCTAGTGATGACTTGAGTAATGGTGCTACCTCTGCATGCAGTGGATCACCTGGGTGCATTTCCCCCTCTACGAAGAGTCTTCCCCTGCACTCCTTGAATTTATGATCAATTCCAGTATCCTGTTTGAGACTGCCCCTGGATTCAATTCCTGGATTAGTGAGTATGGGCAGGCAATATATGACATACTTATATTGGGTAATTTGAGGAGAATTTAATAAAAAAACTATTTACAGAGGTGTGGCAGCATAAAGGGAAATCCCAAGGGACAATGTAGTACCTGGGACTAGTAACAGGCCTACAGAAATGAGGGGAGGGAGCCGTGGCAGGGCCCCAAATGTGGAGAGCTGTGTGGAGGGTCCCAGCCAGTGGTGATCCTGCAGGGGTAAATACCCTGACCTCCTTCTCTTTCTTTTGCTGTCCAAACCCCAAAGTCAGAGAATAAGGGAGCCTATTGAAGGCATCTATAGAGGTCATTGTCCAGGAAGCTGGGTGGACAAGAGTAGAGAGAGGACCTGGAGGGGGCAATAGAAGACAGCCAACATCACCACTCACCTGATAAGAATATGAATAACTGCCTTTGTGGGCATCGCTCATTATCCCATTTAATCTGTTGAATGGGATTATGGCAGACACTACCTCATTTTACAGATAGGAAGTCTGAAGCAGATAAGTGAAATAACTTGCTCCAAAGTCCCACAGGTCGTAAGTTTCAGAGGTAGATTAGGACCTGGGCTCAGTCAGGCTCCAGATTCAGGCATGGGCCAGCCCTGAAGACTGACAGGTTGACCATAAGCGCAGCTCACACACGTGTGTGCTAAGATCACATATATATATATATATATATATATATATATATATATATATATATATATATATTTTAAAGATTTTATTGGGGAATTGGCGGAGGGGAACAGACAAGTTGCTGTCCCTCTATTCTTCAGGCTAGTTGCGGAGGATGTTGCTTCACTGTTGGTATCGTCATTGCGCTCTTCCCGGATGAGGCAGATCGCTTGCCGGCCCCTGGATGTCGCTCACCGCGGCTATCGGCAGCTCACGCTTGGCTGTCAGCCGCTCACGCTGGCTGCGGGCCGCTCACGCTGGCTGCGGGCCACTCACTGTAGCCTATGGCAGCCCACACCATCACCGGGGCTCGCACAGCCCAGCTCCAGGTGGAGCTGTTGTTAGCTGTAGAGGGCAGTGTCACCGGCCCTCACGTGGGATCCGAACCGGGGTCGCTGGCATCCCAAAACCAGCGCTTAACCAATGCGCCACTCGGCCGGCCCTAAGATCAAATATATTTAAAAACCAGCATCATGTATAGGCTGCTTATTTCAGTTGCCACATAACACTGCTACCCCCACCAGGTCCTGCACTGTATTATTTATGTAAGAAATTATATGATTGGGCCGGCCGAGTGGCGAATTGGTTAAGAGCTGGTTTTGGGAAGCCAGCAGCCCCGGTTCGGTTCCCACATATGAGGGCCAGTGACACTGCCCTCAAAAACAAAAAAACAAACAAACAAAAAAGAAATTATATGATCTATGTATATCATAATTATAGTAACTTACTTGTAAAGATTGTGAGCCCCTTGAGGATAAGGATCTGAGCGCCAGTCATATGGCGCCAATCATTGTGCACACACAGCATAAGGGGGGTTCCCAATCAGTGCTGGCATGGAGTTGCATTCAATCTTTCTCCTTGGGTTTACAACAATACATTCAGTTAGTCTGTCATTTAGTTAATATTTTCTGAACACCATTTTGTCTCTACAAGTGCTAGTCTAGGCACACAGGGATACTAGGGGAGTAAGACTCATGGCTGAATCTAAGACACAGCATGTGGATAATGAGATGAGGGAGGGACTGTGGGACCCCAGAAAAAGGATCAATTGATTCTGATGGTAATGATGGAAGTGGTGGGTCCATTGAGGAGGACTTGAAGGGTGAATTGTGTTTCAATAAATGAGGGAGAGAGAAGGGCATTTCCTGTTGAGATAGACTTTTAAAAATCATGGATGAGGACCTGCCAAGTGGTTCAGCTGGTTAAGAGTTGGCTTGGGATGCCAGTTCTGAGCAACAGGGCGCCGGTTCGGATTCCACATGAGGGCCAGTGATGCTGCACCCTCTACAGCTAAGATGGTGAACAACAGCTTAACCTGGAACTTGACCTGGAGCTGGGCTGCTGTGAGTCATCAGCTACGGTGTAGGCTGCAGTGGGGCTGGCCAGCAGCTGGCATGTGCTTTTGTGAGTTGCTGTGAGCCGCGGTGAGCGGCTGTCCAATGTCCGGCAATCGACTATGTCACCCGGGAAGAGTACAATGATGATACCAACATGGGCCAGTGAAGCGATGTCTTCCACAACTAGACTGAAGAACAAAAGGACAGCAACTTGTCTGTTCCCCTCCCCCAATTCCCCAATAAAATCTTTTAAAAAAATCATGGATAAAAGATATCTAATGAATTATAAATGAGCCTGGGGTGTGTGGAGCCTATCTCTAAACTTAGAGGTTGATATCTGGTCTTGCCATCCCATGCCAAAATGACCTTTTGGCCTCCAAGGTCCATGCTGATGTAGGAAGAGACTATAGATATGCCTGGATGGGAATTATCTTTGCCCCTGCCTGTGGGCTTATTTGGTTTTCATTCTTTTGCCTCCCTGCCTTCTGCATGTATATCTATGGCAGGATTCAAGCTCAGAATGGCTGCCCATAGGGCAGGGGCCTCTGTGCCCCATCAAGAGGAGGCGTCCTGGGATAGGGAGAGAGCATTGGGTTAGCAGTCAGGAGGCCCAGGTTCCAACCCCGGCTCTGTTAGTCCGTGCTATGGGCTCAGTTGGGCTCAATGGTGTTTGTGGTTCCTTCTGACAATCCCTAATTCCTAGGTTCATCCTGCTCATCTTATGGAGTGGTGCTGAGGATAAAATGAAGGCATGTGAAAGAAAAAAAAAATGATGCTGCTGAGATGATTCCCCACTTCCCAAACACATTCACATCACTCTCCTTAGGTCTGAGAAAAGTTGATCTTTACTGTACCTGGGAGGACACCCAAGGCTGGTTTTGCCCTCACAGATGATGTTTTCATCTTTCGCTTGGCTGGGAGGAAAAGAAGGCTGTGGTGGCACTGAAAACCAGACCCCCACAACCCACCAGCTAGGATGTTGGGAGTGAAATTGGGGCCAAGGACATGTGAGGAAGAAAGTGAACCTGGTGAATTGGGAGGGAATCCTTAGGGTAAGAACATCAGGCCCAGGAAATGGACAAAGGCCACAGACAGAAGGATGAGTTCTTTATTCATTCAGTGTTCTGTTAAAATCCCCAGCTGATGTATTGCAATTCTAGTGCTAACTACCCAGAGTTAGTACAGACCTCCCAAGTTAAAGGGCACAGTTCCTAACAAGACTGCCCTTACTTCAGATGCCAGCTACAAGTTCAGAGAGGTCTCTAGGCCACAGGCACTTCTGACTGAGTACAAATTTGGGGGATCTCACGACCCCCTTCAGGTTCAATAATTCACTAGAACAGGGGCCAGCAAACTGCGGCTCGCGAGCCACATGCGGCTCTTTGGGTAAGCTCCGTCTCAAAAGTTTGAAGACCTCTGGAAGAACCAATCTTGTCCCTCACAACAATTTAAAAATTATTCGAGAGCCATAAATATATTTTTACATAATCACCATTATGTGAATAATATCTTTAAAAATTTTATAGATTAAACTATGATTTCTTTTTTTTTTAAAGATTTTATTAGTGAATTGGGGGAGGGGACCAGCCAAGTTGTTGCTCTTCAGTCTCAAGGTGCTGTGTTCAATCCTACTTGTGGGTGGGTGTAGCCACCATCCTATGCTGGGGTCGAACCCGGCAGCCCTGTTGTTAAGAGTGCATGCTCTGGGCCGGCCGAGTGGCGCATTGGTTAAGCGCTGGTTTTGGGATGCCAGCGGCCCCGGTTCGGATCCCACATGAGGGTCAGTGACACTGCCCTCTACAGCTAACAACAGCTCCACCTGGAGCTGGGCTGTGCGAGCCCCGGTGATGGTGTGGGCTGCAGCCCCTGCTGCAGTGGGCTGCCAAAAGCTGCAGTGAGTGGCCCGCAGCCAGCGTGAGCGGCTGGCAGCCAAGCGTGAGCTGCCAATAGCCGCGATGAGCGACATCCGGAGGCCAGCGACAGATCTGCCTCATCCGGGAAGAGCGCAATGACGATACCAACAGTGAAGCAACATCCTCCGCAACTAAACTGAAGAACAAGAAGACGGCAACTTGTCTGTTCCCCTTCCCCGATTCCCCAACGCTGTTCCCCTCCACCAATTCCCCAATAAAAAAAATTTAATAAAAAAAAAAAAAAAAAAGAGTGCATGCTCTATCCTCTGAGCCATCCAGGCGGCAGCTCGGCTCAAGGTGCTGAGTTCAATCTTTTAGTTGCGGGTGGGTATAGCCCACCACTGAACAGGTGATCTTGTTACACCAGCTGAACCATCCTGCCACCTGTTGTCAGCTCAGCGACAGCTCAGCTTGGGCTCAGCGTTCACTGGCCCATGTGGGAATCAAACGGGCAGCCCTGTAGCTCAGAGCACAAGTTCTAAGCCAACTCTTAACCAACTGAGCCTCTTGGCTGGCCCCAAACTATGATAGTTTTATTTCCATTTTCAACTTTACTTCAGAGCCACAGTTTGAGAGCCGCAGTTTGCTGATCCCTGGCGGCTCTTCCATCTCAAAAGTTTGCCGACTAGAACAACTCACAAAACTCAGGAAAATGCTGTTCTTTTGAGTAGTTTTATTAGAGAGGACATAAATCAGCAGGACCAGCCAAATGAAGAGGTGGATATGCCAAGGTCAGGGAGAATCCTGGATGCACAGCTTGTTTTCTGTCCTCGTGGAATCAGGGCATGTCACCCTCCAGACACATGAATGTGTTCACCAATTAGGAAGTTCCACTGAGTTTTGTGTCCTGAATTTTTGTTGGGGTTTCATTACATGAGCATGGTTGATTAAAACATTGGCCGGAGATTAAACTCCATCTCCAGGCTTCCTCCTCCCCTGGACTTTACTTACATGGCTCAAAGCCCCAACCCTCTAGTCACATGTTTGGTCTTTCTGGCAAGGTCATCCCCAGTCCTGAAACTATTTAGGGGCCACCATGAGTCATCTTGTTGGCATAAATTATCAGGGCTCACCATGAACATCACTCCTGATACTTGGGACATTCCAAGAATTTAGTCTCCCTCTCAGGAACGAGGGACAAAGGCCAGTCAAATTCTTTATTATTTAACACTTAGTGTGGTCAGTTTTCTCCACACTAGCCTCTCAAGTTCCCTCTTTCAGCTTTTTGTTTTGACAAATTTCAAACCATTTAGATTCATGAATTTGTAACAGTTTTGCCACAATTTGTTTCTCTCTCCCTCCTTACCTCCTTCATCATGACACTTCACCCCTAAATACTTCAGCATGTATCTTGTATGAACAAGGTCATTCTCCCGCATAACCAAAGCACAATTATTGCCCTCAAGAAATTTAACATTGAGCCTCCTCAGCCTCCGCTGGGCCAAGGCTCCTGGGTGATTCGAAAGTGGGGCAGCCTGATCCGCAAAGAGCACCCTAGGGAAGAGGAGAACACGAGGTACCGGGTCGGGAGAGAAGTGATGAGCTGCCCTTCGTTGTCAACCAGGAATGAGTGCGCGGCCACCCTCTCGCCCTGCTGGCTATCATCACTCGTCCTCAGAAATGTCAGCGGCCAGTGTCCGGGGCCTGAGGGCCACCTACCACCGGGTCCTCGATAAAGTGGAGCTCCTGCTGCCTGAGAAACTGCGGCCGTTGTACAACCACCCGGCAGGACCCAAAACAGTTTTTTTGTGGGCTCCTATTATGAAATGAGGGCTGGTGTGTGCTGGATTGGCTGACATGGCCAGACCTGCAGAAAAACTCAGCACAGCTCAGTCCACTGTTTTGATGGCTACAGGGCTCATTTGGTCAAGATACTCACTTGTCATTATTCAAAAAAACTGGAGTCTGTTTGCTGTTAATTTCTTTGTTGGGGCAGCAGGAGCCTCTCAGTTCTTTTGTATTTGGAGATATAACCAAGAACTACAATCTAAAGCAAACAAATAAGAGCTCTTGATCATTCGAACAACCTAGATGTGAATATAACCACTGGGACTCAGTTTGATTAATTATTTGATTGTTGGTAAGGTGATGCTAACTGTGCTCATGACTGGAATGCATTAAAAAAAATCTAAGTTAACTGGGACCTAGTACTTGATACAGCAGAAAAATAAAGCAAAATTTTAATAACAGTGTCTCTTTACACATGACTTAAGGAACTTGTCCATGGCTATTAGTAACATTTTTTCTTATTTGCCCATAATAAATCATACTTGCTCATACGTACCCTGGCCTCCTTCTGTTATAGTCAACCAAAGTGTGTGTATATAGGAGTACACACATTCAAGCAAGTCAAAAAGTACTTGAAAGGTTAAGTAATCTGTTGTACAGTGAAGGATGGTGAAGTAGCTAAAAGTGAAAAGAAATAGAACTAAAGAGAGTGAGAAATAGGTAGTAGAATGGCTAGCAAAATGACATCAAAATTTTAAAAAATATTTTAACTTGAATCTTGAAGAATTTTTTTTGGAAGTTCTTTTACAGCTACAAAATAATGAAGCATTTCTAAAATGTCTAAATTACATTCAGTAACTGATACGATGTAGCAGAAAAGGCTCTAGAGTCAGACCTGAATTTGAATCTCAGCTCTATGACTTATAGCCTATAGCTCTGGAGAAGTTACGAAAGTGTTTAGTAGAATGCCTGGGATATAAGCCGGCTTTCTGGAAAGGTTCCTGATCTTTGTCCCTACTATGAGCAAAGACTAGGCATAGATTACTGCATACTACTAGAAACAATTAACAGTCTATTGGATTTGAGCTCCAATTCAGTATACTGAGACCTTCTAAAAATCCTGGGAAAGCCAGTCCTGGTTAGAACTGTAGTCGGGGAATCAACACAGCAAGTCATTTCTAAATTGGAAGAGAAACAAGTAACAAAAGGACTTTTTAAATAATACACTATAAATTTGGCAATTAGCAATTGAAAACCTTGCACTTTTTCATTCATTCCTTCAATGTAGTCTGTCTTTGAGGAGGAAGGATTAGAGAATTTGACACTGGCAAAATGAAGAGGTGCTGAAGAATCAAATTATTATGCTTTTATTTTTATAAGCCATGCTGCTAAATTAGTTTGTTTGGCATGTGTGTGCACACATGTGCATGTGTTTCTTATGGATAAGCATGTAGGAAAAACATCTATTATGAAATATGGCGTAGACACAGAAAAGCTTATTAAAATGTATATTTTGAAAAAAAAAGAAATTTAACATTGATATACAGTAGTCCCTCTTATCTGCAGTTTTGCTTTCTGGGTTTTGTTGCCGGTAGTCAACCATGGTCTAAAAATATTAAATGGAAAATTCCAGAAATAAACAATTCATAAATGCTTTTTTTTCTTTTAACAGATTTTTTTTTTTTAAGATTTTATTGGGGAATTGGGGGAGGAGAACAGACAAATTGCTGTCCTTTTGTTCTTCACTCTAGTTGTGGAGGATGCCACTTCACTGGCCCATGTTGGTATTATTTTTAATTTTTTAATTTTTTATTTTTAGCTGAGCCATCCTGCCAGCTCAGTTCAGGCTGGGCATCAAATTGCTGTTGCTCAGAGCTCAGCTTGCACTCTTGAGCGAGCTCTTAACCAACTGAGCCACTCAGTCAGCCTCCATGTTGGTATTATGATCACTGCGCTCTTCCTGGCTGAGCTGAGGCAGTCAGTCGCCAGCCATTGGACAGCCACTCACGGCGGCTCACGGCAGTTCTCACTGGTCGCTCATGTTGGCTGCCTGCCACTCACGGTAGCTCAAGGCAGCCCTACTGCAGCCTAAGCCGTCATCAGCCACTCATGGCAGCCCAGCTCCAGGTTGAGCTGTTGTTCATCATCTTAGCAATAGAGGGCGCAGCATCACTGGCCCATGTGGGAACCGAACCAGTGGCCTGGCTGCTCAGAGCTCTTGCTCCCAAGCCAACTCTTAACCAACTGCGCCACTCAGGCGGTCCAACAATTTGTAAGTTTTAAATTGCACACCATTCTGAGTAGTGTGATGAAATCTTGAGCTACTTAGCTCTGTTCTTTAAGAACTGATTTTTCCCCCATCTTGGATCCAATTCAGGATCACACTTTGCATGTTTCTTATCTCCTGTAATCTAACATAGTTCTTCAATCTTGTCTTTTCCTTTGTCTTTTATGCTATTAACATTTATAAAGCGTCCAGGACAGTCATTTTGCAGGATGACTCTCACTTTGGTTTTGTCTGCTCATTTCAAGATCATGCTCAGAGTGAACATTTTTTGGCAGGAATACGATAGCAGAGATGTAGGAGCATCCCTATATTATTTGTAGTGTCCTCAGTGCATCACATCAGAAGACACATGGTGCCAGTTTGTCCTATTAACAGTAATAAAAATTGGATTACCTGATTAAACTGGTGTTTGCCACATCAGGCTAGCTTTTGATAAACTTAGAAACCTGAGAATTACTAGCACTGACTTTCCAAGCAGTCAGAGGGACTGTAGCACACTGGCCTGGCTTCATCTTCTCTCATAGCCTTTGGGAACACCGGTTTTGATGGCAGAAAATGGGAAGAGAGTGACGAGGCTCTGTAGTGTTGTTACTTATTCCCAGTTCTCCTTGGGGCCACTAGAGAGAGCTCCACAGCTATTTTCTGTCCGGTGCTGTGGAGCCGGGGATGGAGATGAGATTATCCTTGGCAATGTGTCTATCTATATATGTGTTCCCAGACGTGTGCACTTCTGCAGGCTCATGCAAGTAGGTATGTGCGCGGTGCTTGCGCACGTGTGCAAACGTGGATCTTTTGGCCTGCATTAGCGTCTCCGCATGCACGTTCCGTTCTGTGCAAGCCTTTCACGCTGGAGGCTCTGTGGTGGGCTAAATTGTGTGTGTGTGAAGAGTTTCTGCGCAGAGCCGGTTAGGGTTTTCAAGTGCTCCCGCTTTCTGAGCCGGCCTGGTATGCTCTACGTCCCCTCTGACGGTGGTTGCGCCCACTCCACCCGGAAGTGTTTGCTTCCCGCTGGCGGATCAACTGCAGTCAGACATGGACCGGATCAGCAATCCGATCGCTGAGTCAGCCCGGGCCTCGGTGACCCTTTCGCAGCTCCTGCAGCTGATCCAGCAGGGCCAGGAGCTCCCGGGCCTGGAAAGGCGCAACATCACGGCGACCCATGGCGAACCCACGGAGTCCCAGCTCCCACGGAAGCCCAAGCCCTGGGAGGCGGCGGGCTCAGCCAAGGCCCCCGCGCCGCCGCTCTAGGCCTGGGCCACAGGCCCCGCCGACCCAGGAGTACGGGTAGAGGAAGCGCCAGAAGTCGCCCCGATCGATGGCCGCCACGACTGTGCCTTCCTAAACGACACTTGTGGGTTCCGGAGGCCCGAGGTCCTTAGCAGCTGAGATCTGGAGGGCTTGACTAGTCTGCCTCGGCTCGGACTGAAAACTGAGTCCCGACCAGTGATTCATCTTGTGCTTTCGCCCTCACCTGTCTTGACTGGACTTAAGCCTCCATGGAGCACCATCAGGGTTGTTTTGTACCCGTATTTCCATATTACGATATTCGTTTAAAAAAAAATCCTGTTTCAGTCTTTCTATGTAATTGAAACAAATTTCATACTTATCTCCGGGGAATAGATGTTTTCATTCTTTAAAAGATTTTTAGGGAATTGGGGGAGGGAGCAGCGTTGGGGAATCGGGGAAGGGGAACAGACAAGTTGCTGTCCTTTTGTTCTTCAGTCTAGTTGTGGAGGACGTGGCTTCACTGGCCCATGTTGGTATTGTGATCACTGCACACTTCCCGGTTGAGATCGGTTGCCGGCCTTTGGAAGGCCACTCACACTGGCTGTGGGCCACTCATGGTAGCTTATGGCGGACCACTGCAGCCTACTCAGTCGCTGGTGATTCACCGCAGCCCAGCTCCAGGTGGAGCTGTTGTTCACCATCTTAGCTTTAGAGGGCAGTGTCACTGGCCCATGTGGGATCTGAACAGGCAGCCCTACTGTTCAGAGTTTGGCTCCCAAGCCAACTCTTAACCAGTGAGCCACTTGGCTGGCCCCTGTGTTTTAATTTTTAAAATGCTATTAGGACACCCTAACGGGGTCTGACCTACTGGGAACAATTTCTTAGGAGTTTTGAGAATGTCAGCGTTTATCTCCCACGTTAGCTTTCTGGTGGTTGTGGAAGTGAATTTTGGATTTAAATGATGTTTTGATTTTACTCTCCAGATAGGCAGTAGAAGGTTTGATAAAATTTGACCCTAGAATGATTTCAAAAATACACTAAACAAAATTCTAAAGCATTATAAATTTTAAAAAAAGGGGGGCCGGCTGAGTAGCGCGGTGGTTGGGAGTTGGCCTGGGACGCCAGCGGCCCCAGTTCAGATCCCATATATGAGGGCCAGTGACACTGCCCTCTTAAAAAAATAAAAAATAAAAATAAAAAAAGGGGCAGGCTGAGTAGCTCAGTTGGTAAAAAGTTGGCTTAGAGTGTGAGCTCTGAGCAACAGGGCTGCTGGTTCATTTCCCACATGGGCCAGTGATACTGCACCTGAGCTGACCTGTCACTGAGCTGCCAACTGGTATCAGGATGGCTCAGCTGGTGTAACAGAAGATTGTCTGTTCAATGGTGTGCTATGCCCACCCACAACTAAGACTGAACTCAGCACTTTGAGCTGAGCTGCTGCCCAGATGGCTCAGTTAACAGGGCATGCACTCTTAACAAGGCTGTGGGATTCAACTCCTGCATGGGATGGTGGCTATGCCACCCGCAACTAAGACTGAACTCAGCACCTTGGGCTGAGCTGCCACCTGGATGGCTCAGTGGATAGAGCGTGTGCTCTTAACAACAAGGCTGCTGGTTTGACTCCTGCATGGGATGGTGGCTACACCCACCCACAACTCAGATTGAACTCAGCACTTGGAGCTTAGAGGCCACAAGCTGCCGATGGGAAGCCACAATGAAGACTGAAGAACAACTTGGCTGGTCCCCTCCCCCAATTCTCCAATAAAATCTTAATAAATAAAGCCCATCAACAAAAACCCTAGAACCCTTGGCTCTGAGAACCAGCTGGGTCAGGCAAGGGGCTAGAAGCTTAGAGCAGAGGAAATGCGCCTACAACCACCACCTGAAGTCAAGCTCTTTAAATAGGCCATGCAGTGCCTTACTCTTCCTGACACTAACTTTTCCTACACCTAGAACATAGCAGGTATACACGAATCCTCAGATTATATAATAGGTCTAGCTTTTCCAGAAATATAGTCCCACTTGTTCAGGAAATGGAATACTATGGTACACGATACAGCAATGTATAACTTTTATAACTTTATATGTAATTCCAACTTAAAAATGTTATTTTTTTAGCTTAGCCATTCTGCTACCTGTTGGCAGCTCAGCGGCTGCTCAGCTCTGGCTGGGAATCCAACTGGCAACCCTGTTGCTCAGAGCTCAGCTCGCACTTTTTTTTTTTTTTTTTTTTTTTTTTAGCTGGGCCATCCTGCCACCTGTTGGCAGCTCAACGGCAACTCAGCTCAGGCTGGCCTCGAACCGCTGTTGCTCAGAGCTCAGCTCGCACTCTTTTTTTTTTTTTTTTTTTTTTTAAAGATTTTATTGGGCAGTTGGTGGAGGGGAACAGCGTTGGGGAATCGGGGAAGGGGAACGGACAAGTTGCCATCTTCTTGTTCTTCAGTTTTAGTTGCGGAGGATGTTGCTTCACTGTTGGTATCGTCATTGCGCTCTTCCCGGATGAGGCAGATCGGTCGCTGGCCTCTGGATGTCGCTCATCGCGGCTATTGGCAGTTCATGCTTGGCTGCCAGCCGCTCACGCTGGCTGCGGGCCACTCACTGCAGCCTATGGCAGCCCACTGCAGCAGGGGCTGCAGCCCACACCATCACCGGGGCTCGCACAGCCCAGCTCCAGGTGGAGCTGTTGTTAGCTGTAGAGGGCAGTGTCACTGGCCCTCATGTGGGATCCGAACCGGGGCCGCTGGCATCCCAAAACCAGCGCTTAACCAATGCGCCACTCGGCCGGCCCCCCAGCTCGCACTCTTGAGCGAGCTCTTAACCAACTGAGCCACTTGGTTGGCCCGCTTAAAAACGTTATTTTACTTAATTCTTTTAGTAACCACGTGAGGCAGACAGGTTGATTATATTAGCAGTTTTATAAGCAAGAGTAAAAACATTTCCATATTTAGTATAAGATCTGGGATATAAATCCTGGTCTTCCACACAACTGCTCTTTTCCCATCATTTTGATACATCACTTTAAGAGTAACATGTATTCCTGGCAGGTTAACTCCTGAGCCAACCAACCTAATTTGCTACCTCATAACCTGGCACATTTGAAGGTACTGTTATATCACTACCTCAATCTCACAGATATATCTGAGGACCCAATAGCCAAATGTGCAGCAAAGATGATCTTAAGGGACCAGGGGACATGATGGCTAAACATGTTTTCAAGTCTTAAACTGGGGCTAGCACACCCTCCCCCACTGCTTAGATGGCAGGTTGAGGCAACTGATAGGAACAGAGGGAATGACCCACCTAGGGGTGGACACTGGTGATAAACACACCGGATCAGACCCTCTTCAGGCCTAACATCTCCAGGAGCCCGAGTATTGTTCTACGACGTCATCACCAGCAAAGTAAAGAGCAACACTTCTGGAGGATCAGTGTCTAGAATATGCAAGGAAAGGCTCCAACTAAGCTTGCCAGGGCCTAGAATCCCAGTGCTAATTTCATCCATGCTGAACCAAGAAAACGGTCTACTCTTTCCTGATTTGGGTTTTTTAAGCAGAGGACTGATCATTAGGGAAAGCAGAAAATTCTGCCCTGAAGCCCAGCAGAAACAAATGGAGGGCATTTCCCTGAGTTAAAGATGGCACAGGAACTCACCCTCTACCACTGTGGAAAAAGCCATTTCGGTAAGCTTTGGTGTTCCACAGGACACGGAACCAGATTAGCGAGGTCGGGCTATGTAACCCATCCTGATAGCATGGGACTTCCTCACATAAGGTGCATGGGTCCCTGAGAAGAGTTTACGAACACCTTAAACTTCCAAGTAAAAATTTGAGTATATGCATTTTCCTGGTAAAAGGGTCTTTCTCACAGATCCAAGAATGGGCTAAAATCCTAAGCTAGAGAAAGGACTAAGACCAGTGCGGGCTAAGATAAAGAAGCTACCAGGTGCACTTAGAGCCAGCCCAGCCTGAAAGCTCGCAAAGCTGTCACTGAAAAGTTAGAACACAGACTCAAAGCAGAGACAACTGAGAAGTTTTTGTGCTCTTTTAACTGTATTTCAAGTTCTTTCCAAAACAAGGCCTTAGGTACCCCCAGGTTCAAGTATGCCCCTGGGCTTGGCTCACTGCCATCTTGTATTCATGCTTGGGTATTCAGCCACCAACATCAAACCCCTGGATAGAAGATGTGACAGAACAGGCCCCCTCCTCCATGGCATGAGTCCTTTGCTGATTTCAGAGGTGGCCATAGTAGCCAACGTGGAAAACACCAGGACTTTTCCTTTGGAACTGGACTGTGATGAGAAGTGCTGCCAGGAATATCTCCATCTTTTCCCTAACCCTTCTCCAGTTTCTGAAGATACAGCAGAAATAATCTTCTTTGAAGATACTGGATAATAATTCCCCAAAACGAACACGTGCTTCCAATGCATTGTGCTTTCAGATATTCAGGGAGGAAGAAAATCAATGCATCAATACAAATTCACTGTGACTTGGCACCTAAAAGTAACAAAGAGCAATTTCAAAAAGTTAAGATTCCTTCCACAGAACAGATGAGTTAGATCTTCAAATCCTTTTGAAATTAGTTTTTAGTATTTAATCTTCTCCCATTTCCAGCTATATAACCATAGCAATGCAGACATTTTGTTACTCTACATTTTCTAGCCTGTAACTCTTGGGACACACAGAGGCCTATGTCCTAACTACGCATTCACTCTTCCAAGCATGTCTCCATCCATTAGACCTGTAAATACCAGCCTCCCCGCTGCCCCAATGCCAAAGTTACTCTCAAACCCTGGTAAATGCAAAAAGAATTTTTTTTTTTTTTTTGAGGGCAGTGTCACTGGCCCTCACAGGTAGGACCGAACCGGGGCCGCTGGCTTCCCAAGCCAGCGCTTAACCACCGCGTCACTCGGCCGGCCCTAAACATCAACTTTTTTTTTTTTTTTTTTTTGAGGGCAGTGTCACTGGCCCCCATATGTGGGCCCCGAACCGGGGCCGCTGGCTTCCGAAGCCAACGCTCAACCACCGCGCCACTCGGCCGGCCCAGCAAAAAGAATTTTTAAGTGACAAGGCATGGCTCATAAAATATCAGCCCATGGGCAGTCTGCACCCCACCTCACCTGCGTTTAGTTCAGCTGCCGGATGAGCTGATTGATGCGTTCACCTCGATAGCCAGGTGAGCCCACTTCCTTGAGGAAGCCCACTCTATTCTTGGTAGCGTGACGGGCAACTGAGAGATGGAAAGGGCACAAGAACCTTGAGATTGCCTGGAAATTCTTCCCCGGGAAGGCGATTTCATGAATGAGGTCTTCCAAGCAAATGACACCAAACTTCCCTAAGAAACATAAGGACACAGTTTTCTTTATTTAACATTTCTCCAGCATATATTGCAAGGCTCTCATATGCCAGAGTGGAGCACTCTGGCAGGTTCTTGGGACCCCAAGAAGAATACGACCTGGATCCCACATCAGGACCACCGAAGAGCCTTACTCTCTGCTAAAACTGACCCCTAAGGTACACTCACCCAGGTGCTCCTCAATCACTGTGTTGTCTGTCAAAGGGATGATTTTATTCTTGACTTTGGCTTGTCCACGTTTCAAGATGAGTTCCCGGACAGACTTCAGATTTGGAAATCTATGTGATGCAGAATAAAGTACAGCCTTAGCCATCCCCTAGCACAGCAGCCACTCACTCAGTGCTGCAGCCTGGCTGAGGACAGATTCTCCCAACTATCCCTTCTCCTCACTAGGTGTCCTATAATCACAGCACTGTGCTGAGATGCCTGGGAAGACACAGTGAGGAAGGGGGTAAAAAACCACAGTGGCCCTAACTAATGTAATTAGAAATTAAAATTTATTTATAGACATGTTCACCAGGCCAAAAAAAAAGGACCTCAGGTGATCCTCTACTCAAGATGATGGAAGAGTCTGAAATTAAATCCAAGCCTTTGTTGAGTTTTAATATTTGAAGGAATACCACTCTTAACACAAATACTGCTCCTGGCTCTGCTTTACGACTCCAAGAATTAGTTTCTGTTCTGCTTATCTTACTCAGTGTTAGCCTACAAATGAACAAGCTCCGCCATGGTACTGTTCATGGTACATTATCTGACACCTCCTGCTCTGCCCCATATTCCAAGGTTGCTTTCTGGTGACTGTGGTCACAGCAAAATGTTCAACACAGCAACACAAGCTTCAGAGAAGAGTACCCTGTGTATCCTAAAGTTCTCAACATGTTCAAACACAATCTAATGTAAATATACACACAAAAAAAACCTTACTTACCCCCAGGTCACATAAGGTTCCACTACACGCAGTGTTTTCATGGTTTTGGGGGTCACTTTGAAAAAAACACCACTGAAAATCTTCTGCAGGCGAAGCCTTGCAATGGCCCTCTGCACCATTACACTCACCCCATTAATCCTGAAATGAAGAGCAGAGGAAGTCAGGCTCTATTCAGTTTATGTCAGCCCAGCAAGCACCTATGAAATGCTCATTGCTACTGGGCATCCAGAGAGTAAGACACAGACTGTGCCTCACAGAGTTCAGCCGACCAGGGGGCTGGTATGTAAGCAATGCCTGAGATGTTACGGGAACAGAGAGATGGTGAGAGAAGGAAGCTGGATTTGCTTCTGTGGGCAGTAAAAGCTATGGAAAACTTTAAGTAAAGGAGACATGATCAGATTTCTTTTTGACAATCACTGAGGAGAGGGCAGATCTAAGAGTACCACACCAGAGGCAGGGAAACCTAGTTAGAAAGCTAATGTGATAGTACAGGAGAGACTGTGGGCAGTGGTAGGAGGGCTAATAAAGAGGGTTCATAAATACTTAAAACGTTTCTGGTTTGGGTGATCGGGTAGGGGAACTAGGAAGAGGAAGAGTTGCATATGCAGGCAGGAATGGGCAGAGAAAATCCCACCAGATGTGTAAAAATCTTTATGCACTCTCCCTAGCACTGAATATGCTCCATCTACTTGACCTTGGTTCAATTCCTAGAAAGATGCCTTGATTATACCACTTTAGGACTTTTTGCATCTATGAAGGCCTTCCCTTAACACCGAACTCCTTACATGTGTGCAGGCCTCAGCTTCAAATTCCTGCTTTAGAAGTGTCCTAAATCAGAACACACACTTCCCCCCCATCCCCAATCCGGCACTTGACCCTTATGGCACTTAGTGTATTTTCATGTCTATTTGCCCAAGGTCAGTCTCCTCAACCTTGAGGACAAAACCTAGCTTGTATTCAACCCTGAATTCCTAGCACAACTTGCCTTAGTGGCTTAAGGCCTATTATCTCATCTTCCTAGAAAGGCCTCTAAAGCTGAATCAATAGTTTGCCCCAGCCTCACCTAAGCTGACAAGTTACCTACCTTTGGATGCGTATAACAAAGGCCAAGGAATGTTCATCTGGCACTTCCAAACCATGAGGTTTCACTTCTAGTCGTCTGAGGCGCACCTTGTCACGTTTTTGCCGCCAGGCATCATGTAGAAACCATTCCAGTCGCTTAAACCTGATCTCTTTTCCTTTCCTCTGCTACAGAGAAGGCAGACCATTATCACCATTTTGTCTTTACTCATCTTTACTTCCACAATAGTAAATTCATTATTCACTAGTGACAGAGATTATTTCCCCTTATGTTCTACAAAGGGGAGCATACCCCTCTACTCTTTTTTTTTGTTTTTGTTTTTTTTGTTTGTTTGTTTTTTGAGGGCAGTGTCACTGGCCCTCACATGTGGGACCGAACCGGGGCCGCTGGCTTCCGAAGCCAGCGCTTAACCACCGCGCCACTCGGCCGGCCCCCCCCTCTACTCTTATATAAAAATGAGATATCCAAGTAAAGCTGTAGTTGAGAAAAATTTGGGAACTACTGGGAAAAGCCCCTGATAAATAAAAAAATTAGTTCACATGCTGTTAGCTAATGTTAACCAACAAGCGTTTATGGAGCTGAACATTTAGGTATTACAAAGTACAAAACAAACCATGAGCTTTTTGTTTCCTGCTTCCAAATTATGTATTTATCCAAAAACATTTAGCAAATAGCCGAATTGTTTGGCACATTTGAAGAATATGGGGCCGGCTGAGTGGCGCGGTGGTTAAGCGCCAGCTTGGGAAACCAGCAGCCCTGGTTCGGGTCCCACATATGAGGGCCAGTGACACTGCCCTCAAAGAAATAAAATAAAATAAAATAAAATAAAATAAAATAAAAAAGAAAAATATGTACGTTTTCTTCCAGGTACACAAGCACATTCCATCTCTCAAATCACTTAGTATGAACCTGGCAGGTACAATCTTTACCCCACTTCTTCCTTAACAAACTACTCCACTATTTGGCCCCCCAAAAGTGTTTGGTAAATATTTACTAAATGAAGACATGAACCATATACCCGGTACAATCGAACAGATGGGGAAAAGTATTGTCAAATCTAGTTCAACCCGTGCTGGATAAAACTCGCCAAATACAAATTCTAATTTCTTCCTCCTGGTTCCCCACCATTACCTCCTTCCTTTGCAAAAGTGCCTGCTTTGCCTGGGTAGCTTTGAGGGCCTGATAAGCCTTCCTCTTTTTCAGGAGATTTTCTGGAACCAAAGGGATCTTTTTTCTTTGCCTAATACAGAAAATTGAGATCAACGACAATATTTAGGAAACGAATATTCGATGAATTATCAAACTACTTCCGCGGCTTCGGGAAACATTACTGCCTTCAAATTCCTAAGGATCGAGACTCCCCTGAAACCTGTGGTTTCTCACTCCAATCCTCAAAACGGACTTCTAACATTCCCTCAGCCCCAAAGCCTTAAAAAAAAAAAATCACGAACCCTGAAGCCACTAGTCCTTGTATATGTCAATGCAGCTTTTACTGACACAGCCTTTTAGACACTCGCAATGATGAGCTTCTAGTAAAACCCTGTGGGGCTGGGGTGGATGCAGACCCACTTGCAGGGGGAATACATAAGTCAGGCCGGGTGCACCCAAACTTGGCACTCTTCAGCTCGATCCCTAAAAATCAATTTTCGCCCCTCGAGGTAAACCGAATTTGACTACTGCCCCCCTCCGCCCGGCGGCACCCTATGGCTTCTCACTCTTCACCCCGACCCGCTGTCATCTGCAGCCTTTTCTACGCTCTTCCTTCAGACTACAAGTAACGCTATTTTCTGCCGCCGAGAAATAAACATCGGGGATGGCACCAGATGCTCAACGGCCCACTCCGGAGATTCAAAGCTCCACACAAGTACTTACTCTTCCTCCGCCATTTTTCCAACAGTGCGGCTACTGCTCATGCGTAGTCCCACCACGTGAGGCCGAGAGGAAGCGCTCTATGTTTACCTGACCATAGAGACGTTTCCTGGCTGTCGACCCAATTAGCCAGCGCCCTCTTAGTAGCCGTGAACTGCTGAGGTCTTGCTAACCCCGGTTCCTGCCAAAAGTTGCACCGCTGCTACCTTCGGACCAGTTCCAGGCGATATAGACCCTGTGCCATCCTCAAAACTCAGCCCTTTTCCTTTAAACTACACTCTCATATTGCCAAGGGTCGGATTACAAACAATGAAAGGGTTCCCACAATGCACCTGACTTCCGGCGGAGGGTGGGCGCGACTCCCCGGACTCGCGCACGGCTGGCTGCTCCAGGAAGGAACACAGGCAGCCTCGGCCCCGTTTTCCTGTGTGCAGAGGGCTGAGGGGCTATAGCTATGGCTCTCACGTGTGGGTGGAGGTGTTTATGGGCGATTTAGGATGGTAAAAAATGCAGCTCCATGGGCCGGCCGAGTGGTGCGTTCGTTAACTGCCTTGGGACACCTGCAGCCCCGGTTCGGATCCCACATACCAGGGCCAGTGACACTGCCCTCTGCAGCTAAGCTGGTGAACAACAGGTCCATCTGGAGCTGGGCTGCATGAGTCCCAGGAACAGGTATATAGGTGGCAGCCCCTGCTGCAGTGGGCTGCCATAGGCTACAGTGAGTGGCCGGTAGCCAGCGTGAGCAGTCTGCAGCTGGTGTGAGCTGCCAAGAGCCGTGTGAGTGGCTGTCCAGAGGCCAGCGACCCATCTGCCTCATCTGGGAAGAGCGCAATGATGATACCAACATGGGCCAGTGAAGCAACGTCCTCCGCAACTAGACTGCAGAACAAAAAAAAGGACAGCAACTTGTCTGTTCCCCTCCCCCAATTCCCCAATTTAAAAAATCTTAAAAAAAAAAATGCAGCTCCAATTCCATCTGCCCAGCTTCATTGGTGGGCCCTTCATCTGTACCTTAATCTCCTTTATCCATAAAAAGTGTATAATAATGGACCTTAATCTAAAAGCCCTATGAGGGTTATATGAGCTACTCCATATAAAACGCTCAATACAAAGTCTGTCAGTAAGCAGTCAACACTATGTTAATTATTAGTGCCAAACTGAAAACTAGAAATTCCTTCTTGCCATCTCAGAACCTCTCATAGAACTCTTATTACCTGGAATATGCTTCTTTCTCTCCTGGTCTTCATAAAACAGCGAAAAATAACTCAAGTCCTGTCTTTTCTGAAACCTCGAGAGCATCGCATCTCAAGCATTAATTGAGGTATCCTCAAGATACCTGAGGATCTTGTTAAAAATGCAGATTTTTATTCGGGAAGGGAGATGGGTTGATAGGCTGCTTCAGAACGATGCCCATGCTTTTAGGTCTATGGACTGGCAAGGTTCTAGAGTAGTCTCTTTCCTTTCTGTGAATTCCTTCAACACATTATTATATTTTTCAACATTTTCCCCTGTGATACTAGGAGGGTAGGGACTACGCCAGCCTTGCTCATCACTGATTCTAAGGATCTAGCACGTTTCTAATCTTGGCACTATTGGGATTTGAGGCCAGATAATTCTTTGTTATGGGGGGCTGTCCTGTGCATTGTAGAAAGTTTAGCATCATCCAAGACTTCTACACACTACATGCCAGTAACACCCCCACCCCAAATTGTGACAAAAATGTCTCCAGGCATTGTCAAATGTGTAGCACAGTATATTTAGTTATCCTAAGAGTCCAGGGCAATGTCATTATTTGACAGCCAGCAATGACAGGCATCACCACAAAGTTTATCCTGTACTGTTTGGTTTCCCTAATTAGGTTGGCTGCTCTGAAGGCAGGAAACTTGTCTCATACTTCTCTGTATCTTCTACAGCGCCTATCCCAACAATGGATCCCTGCAGGGGCTTGTTAACTATCTAAAGTTCAAGGCATCATATTGGTATGTGTTATGTAGTCAGTCCAATCAGAAAGACAGTGTCATGCACAGAGCTTACTATCTGATGAATAAACAGCTAAGGACAACACAATCTTCGAGGTCACAGACTGGTGTGAAGCTTTCTGATTCTTTCAGCACCTCACCATGGGTCTTACTTTGTAAAGAGCCAAAAACAGAAGGGTCACCAGTGTAGGACATCCAATCAGATGGTAAACAAGGAAAAAAATAAGTCAGTATTTTCTAATTTCCCCTGTTTACAGATAAAAGGTAGGTTCTGTAGTACTGATGGTAGAGGGAGAGGAGGAATTTCCGGGGTAGCAACCATACTCCTGGCTGAAAAGACTTTGGAGGCCAGAATTTGGAAAGGTTTTCCAATGCCAGCAGATGGTGCTAGGAGAGTACTTATTCTCAGTGCCAAAGCCATCGTTACACCAAGACTGATGCAAAAAAAAGGAATAGTATCCTCTTCAACCAAAAATCATTCACTAACTGAATACATGTTTACTGAGCATGAACCAAATGTACCCTAACACCCTAATACTAGGCAAGATATAAGATTTGTTTTTTTCATGAGGTTTCTGAATGAGAACATGGCATGGCCATTTATAGCCTCAAGAATTTTATTCTTTTTAGCTTGTCCTCATAGGCCCCTGCTTTCTCTCTCTCTCTCTCTCTCTCTCTCTCTCTCTCCTTCTCTCTCCCCTCTCTTTGACCACTTCAGTTGTCCATCACTAGGAAATAGTTAAATAAATTATGGCAGACTATGCAATTATATGCAATGAAGCATTATATGCAATGAGGTAGGTCTTCAAGTCCTGAAATCTCAATGGTAGGTGTCTTTCATTTTTTGGCTTGCTGATATCCACTTCTATTTCCTAACAGTATCCCATTTCTGTCGTGGACTGGTCTCTCCCTCATCGTGTACATTTCTTGTGGGAGTGGAGTACCAAATCCAAATGCTTGTCCTCCCAATATATAAGTTGAAGGGATCTCTGGGAGATCTGTTCCAGTCATCTCACCTCCCCAGTGGGAGGGGCACGAGATCCTAAACTTCTCTTCTTTGGGCTTGAATCTTGAGCAGTAATGGTGGAAGAAATGTAGGAGGTTTGGGGCAAGACTTTTAAGGATTTCCACCTACTGAGACCTGGAGTTTCCTTGTTTCTGTCTTTCTCAAGCCTGGTGATATTTCCATCTTCCCTTAAATCCTATCCTTCGTATAAAACTCCTTTATGCTAGTTAACCAGACTGGTTTTTGTTGTTTGTAATCAAAGAATCCTGACTTGGAAGTTGCCTGGTATTTGGAAAGTATCTGTACCGTATTGCATTTGAAAGATACAGAATAGGGTGTACGAGAATTGTCCTAGTTTGTTTTGTTTTGGGCTATAGATGTATTTATATGTAACAAATTTTGAAGGGTATACAAGAAGGTGTTGATGGGTGGGTGCTATTTTTGGGAAATGGGAGTGGGGACTACAGTGGGAAGAAGACTTACATTTTGTGGTATGCCTTCTGTTTATCACATATTTATTAGACTAAGAAAAAGCTCTCTAGGTAGTTAGGTTCTTGTGATTTGCCTGTTTTAGATACCACTTGACTATATGTTTTTAGACTCCTTCCAGGAAAAAATTTTATGGTTCTTTGAATTGACTCCAGGATCCCTTTGCAACACATCCCACAGTAAATTATGTCAGTGTCATGTACACTTTGGGATTATTTGGAATTCTACTCTTTTTTACCTAACTGATAATTGAGCAGGGCTTTCCCAGTCAGGCAAAACCACACCCCACACACCCAAAAGGGGGATCCATCTCCAATTTCCCATCTGCCCCAAACCTTTCTTGGATTATGACCCTTCTTGCAGCCGAATTCGTTTTGCTTCATACTTTCCTTGTTGCTTCCTCTGAGGGTGACATGGGTTATCAGGAAGCAGGTGGGAAAGAGATTACAGCAGGTCCTCAAATAACCTCATTTTATTATAATGCCGGTGAGATGCCTTAGCAAGTTACTCTTTTTTTAATTTTTATTGGGGAATAGTGTGTTTTTTCAGGACCCATCAGCTCCAAATCAAGTAGTTGTTTCAATCTAGTTGTGGAGGGTGCTGCTCAGAGGCCCTTGCAGGGATCGAACTGGCAACCTTGGTGTTGTGAGCATTGTGCTCTAACCACCTGAGCTAACTGCCTCCCCCCTTTAAAAAAAATCAATTAGCTTATGGTAAAACTGGTTTTGTTATACATTGTTTAGCCGCAGTTCCAAGAATCTATTGATGACATTCAGTGAGAACTTACTGTGAGAGCGGCCAGATGAGCCTGGAGTTGAGGGAAGACAACATGGATGACAGCTTTTGATCTTGATGAAAAACAAGCAAAAGTGACAAAAGTGGGAAGGAAAAAAGAGACAACAGGTGAAGGGCAGCAGCCTTCTGAAGGTCGAGGACAGACACAGGATGAGGGTAAGGAGACAGTGTGTAGTAGGGAAGACCAAAAGCAAAACAGAAAACTCCAAACCTCTTCTGAATTATTTCAGGGATCATGGAACATGAGCTTTTTCTACCCTCCACACTTCTTCAATAACATCTCACTTTACACCCTAAGCAGTGGAGGGTCAGGACAAGTCTTCCTGGTTTATAGGCCAGGAAGCTGAGGCTGAGAGGAGCTTGCACAAAGATATCTGATTCCGTGTTAAATGAAGAACTGGGACCTCTTTCCAGATTCTGCTGCCAAAGGCCCTTTCTGCACACCCAGTCGCACTGCTTTCCTTGACCTTCACAGGAGTGATTATTTTTCCTAAGGATCTTCTTGCCTTTGCAAGGGTTTTCAAAGGCCAGGCTACAGCACATGCCTGTAAGGAATACAGATTAGGTTTCTTATAAAGGCCCTTTACCTGTAGCAATGTAGACACAGGCTGTTTATTTACTGAATCCACTTTATATTACAAATGTGCTCCTACCCTTTGTGCGTATACTGAACCAGATTCCTCCACGTATTTAACACTGCAATTACAAAATTTCTTTATTTTCCTTCCTGCATGAAGTATTATCGTTTTTTGCTCAAACATAACTCAGGAAACTGTTCTAAGAAGCCAAGCATGGAAATATAGATTGCAGCGCTCTGCCAAGTGGCAAGTCTGGAAGAATTTTAGCCGTTTCCTCTCTCCTGAACTGAAGTCAGCTCCCAAATGTAATGTAGTTATTTGCTTGTTTCCTCTCTAAGATTGTGCACTCCTTGAGAGTGGAAATCGTACCTGAATTGTACAGATATGCCCAGTGTCGAGCACAGCGCCTGTAAACTGCTCAGTGAATGTTTGGTGCTTAATGTTCGCCTCCTTCCGCTGGGTTCCCAGGAGTCCTGCCTGGGAGAGCACCCATGGAGCCGAGGCACACCCAGAGCCTGGACCCAGCGCCGAGCCCCAAGGACAGTGTAGCTAGTCCTTTCTAGTGATGCTGTTTCAGTGCCCCCTAGATGCTGGGGTTTCCTTCTTTTCCCTTCCCTCTCTCCCCAGTAACCCACTGGCTACTTTCTCTACACCAGGGAGTACTAGGGCCCCTCTCCTGAAACACAGCCTTCCACACACAGGGCTTTAACCATCCGAAGAACAGATGCCTGGTCTTTCCTCTGGGCCTGCCTCTGGGGACACAGAGACTCTGAGCCTAATGAAGCAGCGAGGCGATCCTTTCTTCTAACTCTTCATTCAAGGGGCACTCCCCCTGTAAAGGGCCTGAAGGAGGATGGACACACATTTATCTCTAGCAAAAAGGCAAGACTGATGTCAGGGCAACACTGCAAATGACGTTATGGGATCCGTCCACTGATGGAATTACTCTAGCAGTAATTGCTCTAACTTATATGATAACAACTTCCTATTTATGTATTGATTACTGCAGGGTCTTGATTTCCTGACTGCTGATGCTTTTAGGGCCGGCAGAAGCAATTAAACCATAAAGTAAGGGTGTATAAGTATAAATTCTAGGCCCCAAAGAAAACTTTAGGGAGTCCTACACCCTCACCCCCAGAAATACATTTCATCCTCTGGTAATTTCTCTAACAATTTGTGTAGAGTCACACTGTGAGGACAAAAACTCAGTAGGGCTTCATGGGGCTGTTACAGAGGTCTTAACACAATGTGGCCAAAGGTATTCCAAAGAGAAATATGTTAATTCTGGAACAAGTATTAATGTAAAATAATTTTCATTACCTATCCTTTAGCCTTCTTCTTTTTTTTCTTTTTTCCCTTAGCTTACTTGTTCTTGCAGAAACAAAATATAAGAATATATGGCAGAAAAATTCCTGGAGATTAAGCTCACTTATCTAATTTTTCAAATGACCTCATTTTCCCTTCCTTAGTTAAGGACCCACGTTACAGGAGTGGGGATGGAGACCAGCGATGTACATGACTAAACATTCTCACTGACCAATTTTGTTTAACTTGTAACTGTTTGGAAAGGCCGATCAATTAAAATCCTACCCTCTCACTGGTTAGGATACTTTTTGGCAATGGCAAATATATTTAAATAGAATTCCCACTGAACACTTACTTACCCTTTTCTTCTGGGAAAAGCAGCCATTCCTATTTGCAAAATCAAGACAATCACAGTTGCACATTTTCCCAAATCTTTGGCTGTATTGCAATGGTTGTTTCATTTTGTAATCTCCAACTAAACATTTCCTAACCATGGATTAACAATATAATTACTGACTGGTTTCTTTTAACAGTATTTATCCAACATAACAAAATAAACTGCAATTTGTTATACTTTTTTTTACAAAACATTTTATAAATATTTTTACAAAATGTATACAAAGCAATTTCAAGTGAGACATACTATACAAATGAAGGTATTTAAGCAAATAAAGCCCACACCACACTGACAGTGAGTGACGCGTCCTCTTTTAAGTCAAGTCAGTCTGTAAGGCCTCCCTAATCTAACAAAGTCTAATAAATTCTTCAGAGCTAAAATAGTTCTTTTTCGTAATTGCCAGTTTAAAATTTGCTTTATCTTTAGGCAGTACTTAAGGACACAGAAATCAAATGCTTAATAACAAATTCACGCTTTTCCACAACAACAACAGAAAAAAAAAAAGGAAATGATTTTTGTTACTGAGTACAAGTAGTTCTAAAACTTAACTCTGACTATGAACCTGAACAACTGAGTGTTGGCCATCCGAGGCTGAGCTCTCTCACCCTTCACCAGAGGTGGCTCGACATGCGAGTAATGACCCATGTGCGCATAGCCTAATCACAGGAGTAAAATACATCTCATAATCTTCATTTGTCATTATCTAGAGTCTTTCCTCCATAAAAAGTAAACTTACATACAAAGACACAAAAATTTACAAGTTTCATTTTGGTAAATTCGGCTCTCCATTTGCTAGACAAGTGTTAGGGCTGAAAAACCCTTTAAGATGGTACAGAGAAAAGCGAAGATTGGGGGAGCAGGGCAGGACACGGAAGAAAGAGAGATGGCAAATGCACACAAAGCCTGTCTCTTAAGAATTCCACTGATTCGCATAATTACTATAACTCAGCCTTCGGGAAGGCTTCCAGGTATAAAGTTCCACAATGAGAATTTGATCAGGAGGGACCATCGTTAAGTCTTGCTAGGAATTAGGGGAGCATGAGCCCTAAGGGAAGAAGAGCCGATAAAATCATGGGTTTCAGGGCAGGGTGTTACCCCAGGGCTGCCCAAACAGAAAGTTCCAACTGGCAACACCAACTTATCTTTCTAATATGTTACAATACAGGAAAAGGGGGAAATCTGCAACTTGGACGTTGGCACAAATAAGGAAAAAATGGTAACCCTAAGATGGCCCAGATTTTCCAATTGCTATTGGCTGGAGGGGTGGGGGGTGGGCGTGGGGAGAAGGTACTTTGCTTTTATGAAGACTGGCTGTCTCACAGCGTTTCTTTGTATGGCGGGACAAGGGGGCAGGGAGAGTACAGGTCCTCTGTTGCTGTGTTTTCTAGTAATCAGAAGCCTTCCTTTCCATGACAATCCAATCTGGAAAAGAAATGCCCAACATGATGACAATGGGGGTCGTCCCCATTCTGGGAACAGCCAGGAGCAGATCCTGGCAATGGGTCCGACTGGAGACCAGTGGGTGCTCCTCTAAAGCCAGAGAAAAACAGAATCAATGACAGAGTGCATACACACGAGAGGGAGCGTGTGTACACGTTGTGACCACAATGACCTCTGGCTCTGAACAGCTCAGATACGTGCACACATGCATGTGTGAAAGTGCGTATCAAATACCATCCTATAGCTTTCCCAAGGACAGGACATAACTGATGGGTACAGTGACACCAAGTATGAAGGTAACAACAGAAAAGGGATGACCTGGGGCAGGTCCACAAGAAAGGAAAATGGGAAAGCTCCCTGAAAAGAAATATAAATAAATAAAGCAGTACGTCATGTTCACTAATATGAACACGGGCCAAACACAAACCATGACAGGGCATGTCCTTTGGCTCTCAAGTGGGAACCCCGGGTCTCAGATCTCTCCTTTCTGTGGTGGGCTGGCTGGCTACCTTTGGTTTCTCTGTGTTTTGGTAACGATTGCTGCCGGGGGTGACTACTGTTCTCAGACAACAAGAAGCATAAACAATGCCAAAGTCCCCTTTAAGGTTTAAACTGAAAAATTACCACACTGGTTCTCAAATCAAAGTGCTTTTGACGCTTGGCTATTTGTTGTGGGAGAGGGTGCAAAAAGAGGTTAAATGAAACAAAACCCAGCAACAAATAAAAACGTCCATCATATGTTGACTATATCCAATTATAAAATGCAAAACGCTTGTTTTTTTTTCTCAATAGTTAACATATATATGCTTTTACATATATACATATTATATTCCTCAAGGCTCTATCCCGGCCTCCCCTGTACACTGTGCCACTTAACTGGTTTCCAGTTCCCTTTATTTAGCCTGGTGACATGATCTTGAGTCATGCTGTTGCTACTAAGAACAGAGCATTCCCTAGATGAAATTCAACACAGATATGCGGAAAAAGCATGAGGTTTTGCTCCAGGAGCATCGGAAAGCACTTGAACGATGAACAAAGAAGCTCTGCAAATGCCCCCTTGGGTGCAACTGGCTGCATACACCAGGGCTGTGGGGTCCCCAGCAGAGCAACCGGTAACATACTGCTCAGGATGGCTGAGGGGGGGAACCATATGGTCTCCCCTCCAACAACAAAAACCCCCAAAAAGCAAAAATTTGGAGATGCAGTGGGATATTCTTTAAAAAGTAGCTTCTATCAGTCCTGGCTGATTTCCTTTAATAGTCTGTTCTCTGCAAATGACTTATGATTGTCAGAATTTTACCTAGGGCCAAGTGTACTGCGATCTCACTGAGTTACAGTGTTTTTAAAAAAATAAAAACAAAAAAGAAATGACTCTAAGCATTTTCAGAAGACTCGAAATGTGTAGGGACTATCAGACTGCTTTCTAACAAGGATTCATTTTACTCAAGGATCCCCCTGTAACCACCACGAGTATTGCTCTTAAACCAAGAATGGAGTTGAGATTAGAAAGAAGACCCTGTGATGACAGATCACGCAGGCTGGAGACAGGAGACCGTTTCCATTTGCTTTAGCCAGGAAAGACTGTTAACTTGTCCGGAGCAGGGTCTGGGGCTGGGGTAGGGTGGGTACAGGGGAAGGACTGCTTCTATTAACATTCTAGGATACTATTTACAGCTGCTTCTAAAATGGAGTCAGTTTCTACAACGCCTTCACTGTGGTCCGGAATGAATTTTTCCAGGCAGTTTTCCTGCGAAGCCATTGGAGAAAAG
Organism: Aselliscus stoliczkanus; assembly: GCA_033961575.1. Lineage (NCBI taxonomy): Eukaryota > Metazoa > Chordata > Mammalia > Chiroptera > Hipposideridae > Aselliscus > Aselliscus stoliczkanus. The sequence goes on along the minus strand of CM066733.1, from coordinate 61,424,623 downwards.
TTGGGGAAATCTAACTCAACGGAGCCACTAACCGTGGGGTCACTCTGGGGCTGCCGCCCGGCCTTTTTGAGTTCCAAGATGTTCTTAAATGTTGTTTCCAAGCTCTTAGTGAGCTGGAGGTCTGGCTGGGGCTCGCCTGATCCTTTCATGATGTCTGTGTGTAAAACCTCATTCTTTGGAGAATTCCTCAGTGTTTTGTCTTGGAAAGAATTGTTACACGTCATCTCCAAGTGCGAATCTACTAGGATGCTTGAGAGTTTGCTCTCAGTACCATGATCTGGTCTGGACGAGGTTTTCTGGTGGCCTTCGGGGCCGGGCGAGCACTCGCTGCCCTTCATGGAGTCTCTCCGGCTGATTCTCTCTTCAGACGCGCTCCGGTACTGAGCTAAGCCCACTTTGTCATATTTCAGTGCTCTGCCAAGGCATTCCGTTTTTTTAGAAATGTTTCCTTCCGCGGAGACCACGATGTGATTAGGCACTAGATGAAATTGGTCATGATTCGTCGGTTCTGCCAGGCCTGGTTTGGCTCGGTCTCTGCTTTGGGTCTTGGCCGTCGGATGGAGAGAGCTGGTTGTTCTGCTGCCATGCTGGTCACTCCTGCTACACTGCGTCTCATGAGCAGCTTTGTCAAGTTTGAAGGAACAACAGAAATCGGCCTGAAATCCCTCTGAAAGTGGGAACAAAGAGAACATTAATGAATGAATGAGAGAGTACGGACACTACAACAGACACTCAGTGGGTCAGGGGCAAAGCCATCCTGCCCAGCCCAGCCCAGCCAGTCTTTTACGTCCAAGGATATGCAGAAGCACAATACTTGAGGGGGCCTCCTATAAAGTAACCAAGGCTATGGGGTTACAGCTTCCAGAAGAGAAGCTTAAACCGCTTTGAAAAGGTAGCTGCTTGATGACAAATGGGAAAACGGGATGGGCAAAAAGCTCTACTTTGTCTCATCTCTTAACTGCTTTTTTTTTTTTTTTAAATTAATGACTGCTTTAAAACAGTCTGAAAACAGAAATTAGATGCTAATGTCAGCCTGATTTCTTCCTCTGCTCCAAGGAAGCAGGGGTAGGGTGGGGTGTGATGGACACGGCTATTTGTCTTTGGATGATGGCTCTTAAGTTCCTCCAGACACATGTGAGGAGGAACTGGCATAACCAGCTGCACTTTGCCAGGAGCACAAAACGAAGGTCAGCTCGCACCCAGAATGCTATCTGCTTGGAAGGACAGTGGGATATGGAGGACCGTGTCTGTGAGTGAGCACTGAATTGTGGCAGGCTTGAAGAGCCAAGGATGGCGAGAGACATGTTACAGTTTAGGGGGCTGTGGGTACAGAAAGAGGGAGGCAGACTATTGTATATGCAAGGGCAGAGAGTGTTCACTCTAGAAGTATTTAGAAGTTTGGTGATGTTTTTGTGACCAGAAATATGCCGTGGGAACCTAACTACTGTTTATATCAATTAGCCTATGGAAAAATTGGTTTCCTTATCGTTGTTTTGCTTAAAATTACAGTTTCCAAGAAGCTCTAGATGGCATTACAGTGAGCACTTACTGTAATAGTCCCGGGAATGGACCAGCCACATTATCCAATTAATGTATTCAAATTTTATTAAGTATTATTTTGAAGATTAAAGCAACAAGATAAAACTTCAGATGTGTTAAATGGAAGAAATGAGAATAACAAAATTATGCTTAGCATATGACATATGATAGCTATATATAAATGATGTATGTAAATGGGAACCAGAACTGGAAGAAAACTTGGAGAAATAAAGACATTTCTTTTATGATGATGAAAGCATGGGTAAAATCTATATTCCATGAATTGTTATAATGTTATTTGATTTAAACAATTTTAGAGGGTAGAAAAGTAGAGAATTTGTTTTTTTATTTATTTTTTATTTTTGAGGGCAGTGTCACTGGCTCTCATATGTGTCACCAAACCGTGGCCGCTGGCTTCCCAAGCCAGTGCTTAACTACCGCGCCACTCGCCGACCCAAGAATTCATTTTTTTAAAAAAATTTATTTATTTATCTATCTATTTATTTATTTAAAAAAATTTTTAAATTAGCTTCAGGTGTACAACACAGTTCAATAGTTATACTTTTTACCCCTCAAAGTGACAACCCCCTTCCCCCAATTCGCCACCCCACTCCTCCACCCCATATCATACTATCTATTACAATTCCTTTGACTCTCTTCCACTGTATAATCCACATCCCGTGACTATCTATATATTCAATTACAGTTGGCATACAATATTATACAACATCAGCTTCAGGTGTACAGTGCAGTGATCAAGCCTCTACTCCATCCATGAAGTGGTCTCCCTAACAAGACATGTGACCATCTGACACCCCACAAAATATTTACATTATTATATTCCCTGAACTATCTTTCATAACCCTGTGACAATACTGTAGTTACCTATTTATGCTGTCTAATCCCTTCCCCTTTTCCCTCATCCCCACCCCCCTCCGAACTAGCAACCCTGTTTCTCCTCTATATCTATGAGGAGAATTCATTTTTTTTTTTTTGAGGGCAGTGTCACTGGCCCTCATATGTGGGACCCGAACCGGGGGCGCTGGCTTCCCAAGACCAGCGCTTAACCACCGCGCCACTCGGCCGGCCCAGGAGAATTCATTTTTGAAAAGGCAGAATGTGGGTCACATCTAACGTATACAACCAGCAGGAAACTGATGGGCAAGAGAAAAGCACCTAAATGGAGCATTACATAATTTCCTGGCTGTGGACAGTGACCTTGTTTTACTGATTTTTCCCCCCACTACCAATGCCTTGCATATAGTACGACAACTCAGTCATTTGCTGAGGTTTCATTGCTTCTGGAAAGGATTCTGACTTAATTTAGTTCTTACAAACTAGAGAAAGGTTGAGAAGCTGAAGTTTAGAATGGGGAGAAATAATCAACTGAATGTAAAATTCCAGTTTGGATTTTGTAGGACATAGACTTTCTCAGAGTATTCATGGCCTGTTCTCAACTCTGGGTTTTTCCTCCCCAAGATTCATGTTCTACCTTCAGCTTTCATACCAAAGGTGGGTTCAGACAGACTCCCCAAAGCCCCACAGGCCCGAGCCATGGCAGGAGTGCACCACGTTCCCTCTGGTATCGTACTTACCAGGGTCCACAAGCGCCAGCCGCTTGTCCCGGGACAGGGACGCTCTTTCCTCCTGGTTGAACATTCTATCGATCATCACCATCTCGGCGGAGGGATTGATCCGCTGAAAATGAGAGTCCAATCATTTTGGGTGCCTTTTAAGTGCAAAAACCTCACTGTGTCTTTGGAACAAATGAAGCAATCCAAAATGAGAATTTAATATCTAGGTTTCACTCATGTCCCATTTAGTCACAATTTTTTTTTTGCCACATAAGATGCATTTTTTTTGACATTTTCTAATCATTTATTCATTCATTTAATGAACATATTGTAAGAACTTATTTTGTTCCATGATAGGGGCTTTGGGGTCATTTAGAGAGCAGCGATACACGATCCCTGCCTTCAGGAATCTTAGAGACACACAGAAGAAAGAAGACATATAGACAAACAAGGATAATTCAATAGAAGCAGTAATTAGCACCCTAACAAAGGTTTAGATAATGGCTATACATGCCGCTTCTCATAGGTTAGAAGCAAACTATGGCCACCCTAAGCAAAAAAAGATTGATTAGGAGGATGCATTAAAAAAAACCCAAACACTATGATTTACACATTGGCACAAAATTCAAAAGGTACCACCAAAGTTAAGCCTTTCCTCTTCACCTCCCCAGTGCCTCTTCCCTGGAGGCACCCCGTACCTAACAGTTTAATAAACTGTTATGCACACACATGCCTTTATGTTCTTCTTTCTCTGTATTATTTTTTGTGCACAAATGGCAGCAATTATACATACTGTTCCGCACCTTTCTTATTTTCCCCTGTGCTAATAATATATTGGGAATCTTTCCATTAGGATAACCTTCTACTCTATACTCTGTTATGCTTTGTGTGTTTTTTTTTAAAGGATTTTATTGGGGAACAGTGTGTTTTCTAGGACCCATTGGCTCCAAGTAAGTAGCTGTCTTCAATCTAGTTGTGGGGGGCGCAGCTCCGTGGGCCATGTGGGGATTGACCTGGCAACCTTAGTGTTATGAGCCTGAGCTAACTGGCTGCTCCTAATTTGTGTTTTTTATTAAGGGTTTCCTTAAAATTAGTTTGTTTGTTGTTGTTTTTTTTGAGGGCAGTGTCACTGGCCCTCATATGTGGGACCCAAACCGGGGCCGCTGGCGTCCCAAGCCAGCGCTTAACCACCGCGCCACTCGGCCGGCCCTATTTATTTATTTTTTTGAGGGCAGTGTTACTGGCCCTCATATGTGGGACCCAAACCGGGGCCACTGGCGTCCCAAGCCAGCGCTTAACCACAGTGTCACTCAGCCGGCCCCTGGGCCTTTTAAACTACATCGGGAGAATGTGATTCCTTCAAATGCTTCTCTCTGAATTAGCAGCTGCGGACTGCGGGGTGTTAGAAGCAAACACGCTTGGCAGCAGGATCTTACCATGGCGTCCTCCAGGAGCAGGCATCGGTATTTGTTAAGCATTGCTTGGGTCCTTTTTAGGAGCTGAGTGGCAACTGTTTCAAACTCATTGTCGACTTTAAAAAGAGAGAGAGAGAGAAAATAGTAAGAGTGCAAATCACCCACTCTAGGTCTTTCATTTTTTTAGGACTGAAATGCATTCCTCTTCCATTATTCAAACATGTCTTGTCTGTGGCGATTTTCTCTTCTTAGATTAGCTTTTTCTTGGTTAAACACTATGCTTCTGCGCTGCTTTCCCTCACTGTCCACTGGTATGTGATTATGGAAACTCATTTCAATACTGGCTTATTTTAACTTTAACTAAGAAGCCAAAAACATAACAGTTTTAACATCACCTATAAAAGGAAACCATGTAGCACAAACCAGCAACCAATACCATTCCCTTCCAATACTATGAAAATGTAACAATTAAGTCGTACTGCCTGAGCGGGGCAGACCCGTTTTATGTAAAGACACAAACTACTTCCTATCTTGTAGGTCACGCTGCTGTGGCTCTGTCCTTGTCTGTTGGTCCCCAAAGATCTTCCATTTTCTACTTCACTCTTCTCAGAGTCTTCACATCCCTGTTGATCCGGACTCTAATCCCTGGAAAGCTCACATTGGACCAATGGAGACCACAACACTGAGATCAGAGACCCCAGCCAGGGGAGCAAGCCGGATGGTGGCGGCGGGAGGTATGAAAGCAGTGGAGGGGAGCTAACAGAGTCAAGGCTTGGGAATGGTGGTGGGAAGGTGCACTGCTGGGAGAGGGAGCAGGGCCGGGCACCAAAGCTGGCTGAGTTCTAGGCTGGGATAAGGGGCCCTTATCCTTAAGCTTTTTTTTGATGGGGGGAGCAGTTTCTTGACATATAGCAATGCCCCGGACTCACTTTGTAACCTCAAGGTATGCTTTTGGGAGCTGCTAAAGGCTCTATCTAACTCATGAAACTGGTAGGAAGAGCTCAGGGAATGCATTCTGCCCAAACACAGGGACGGTGCCTAAGTTGCTGGGTACAGCACCTAGTTCAGAGTCATCCCATCTATAGCCAAACTATGCTTTGGATTCGTTGTCCCCCACCGTACTTGTCCATCAAACACTCTGCCATTTGGGTATTCCTTCACAGAATATGGAGATTAAGTCACAAACCAAGTAAACAGGAACAAGTTAGGTCGGTGACTAAAATCAATAACCTGGCTGCGATCTGGGGGCTACGTGGCTCTCGCTCCTCTCTGGGGCACCCGCGGAGGATGCCCGGTGTCAGAGTGGCACTCTGGGGTTACAGCCTGCTCACCTTTCTTCAAGTCTTCCTCGGTGGGCATGGAGCCCTGGCACACGTGGTAGGAGAGCAGCCTCTGCACCGCATCACTTAGTGATCGGAACTGACTTTTATCGGGTGTCACAGCATGGGCTTGGTCCCTCTGTAACTGCTGGAGAATGCTGTAAAAGAGAATTTGCCAATGTCAGTGGAGGGTCACGTTAGGAAATTGAATACTCTGCATGCACAGAAAATACGACATACAGGAATGTTATTTATAGTAGAGCACTTCTGTTTTTTCTTCAGTTTTACACTTTTATACCTGGTGGGTTTAGAGTCTGGTCTAACGGTCTCCACGGAGGACTCAAACATGACCCTGGCCTCAAAAGCAGTTTCCCACCAACCTTTCACGTGGTGGGGCGGTGGGGGCTGCGGCTCACAGACCTTGGCAATGCCCAAGCATTGGCCAGCTAAGCTTCTGCTAACATTTCCTCTGATCATAAGACTTTATCAAACCCTGCTTCTCCTCAGAGACACTCAGGCCAACCAAAGGGTATGTGGTACGCTAAAAGAGCAAAGAGCTCTTAAGATCCTTAAGAACAAAAGAGCAAACAGTAGGCTCAAACCACATCTGATCTACTGATAGGTCCTAATGGAAACAAACTATAGGAAAAGATTTTCAAAGTATATTTTAAAAATATTATATATATATTATCATAACCAGACTTCTGCTGTATATGTATTGAAGGTTAGGCACCTAGACAAATGTTCAAAATGAGTCATTTCTAAGGTCACTCACAAAGCTCCTTTAGTTAGTTGTTTTGTAGCTGGCCTCTTCTGTCCTCCTGAATGACCATCCACCTAAAGACAAAACATACCTCTGATTATTCCCTTTTGTTGAAGAAACAAACAGAATATAGTTACACATAAAGTTCACTAGTGAATATTTCCAACTGCCTATCCAGGGCATATTCTGAGAATGGGGAATGTGACCTGCAAAAAAATACATACAATGAGCAACTCCACAGACCCATGTAGCAAAGTCACACTTTGTGTGTCAAGGTTATAGAAAGCTGTCCTATCAGTTACATGGAAGGACTCAGCTTGTACCTTAAAGCCTGAATCCCCAACTTCCTCTACAAATGCATCATTATATTTTTGAAGAGATACACTTGTGGGTACCAACTCCATGAACATCTGAAAATTCAGTAGATACTTAATTCATCTTCTCAGTGGTAAATAAGGGAGCAAATATTTTTGAGTTCCTGTTACATACAGCTTGGATGTGTGATTGAGTAGGGCAGTTCTGTATCATGTTAAGGAAATAAATACGCCTACATCAAACCTGGGAACTGAAACAAATCCTTCACTGAGTGCCCCAGGCAGGCCCAGGCTATAATAAGTGTCATTAAACTATTACTTGCTAAGTTTGATGAAGAAGAAATGAAAGCCTTAGAGAGCTGAAAACAAAACTTTTTTTCCTTCCTTTTAAGATCAGTGATTGGGTTAAAAGACCATAGGGACCGACTACTTCGTACATTCCTTGTTGCTACTGCAGAAAAAAAAAAAAAATCTCTCAGTATAACTAACAGGAACAGATCTACTTTTTTTAAGAAATTTTATTGGGGAACAGTGTGTTTTTCCAGGACCCATCAGCTCCAAGTCAAATAACTGTCTTCAATCTAGTTGTGGAGGGCGCAGCTCCATGGCTCACGCGGGGATCGAACCGGCAACTTCGGTGTTATGAGCCTGCGCTCTAACCACCTGAGCTAATTGGCCACCCCAGAACAGATCTACTTTTGATAGATAATGACTGATAATTCAACAGTAACTACGTTTTGTGAGTGCCTACTATGTGTTGGCTGCTTGTATATTATTAATTCATGAGGAAATGACAACATTGTAAATATGTGAGAAATGGCACAGATATATTCATCCTATAAACATCAACATAACAGGGTCTGGCTTGATGGGAAGGTCTCCAGTGAGCACACTTTTGTAGACACACAGGGCATCTGGGCTGACTGTGTAGATGATGCCAGGCAGCAACTACTAAGCAGAACCCGACAATTACGTTTTAATTACACTAAACATTAAGAAGAGGCAATGCAAACTGTGTTCTACCTGCACAGTTGGTTGGCCAGGAGATGATCCAACTACTTTTTCCTGCTGTGGTTGTGTGGTTCCTAAAGACGCTGGTATAACTTTGCTTCCAGAATCCTGCCCTATGAGAATGAACACATAAGACAACGTTCAACAGAAATGGCAAATCAGACACATCATACAACCCTAGAATCTAATGTATACAGATTATGGAATATTCTGAAAGGGGTTTCTTTATCATGGATGCTTACTGTGAGGAAAGAAAGCAGGAAGTACATTTATCTACAAAATCCATGGAGGCAGAAGTAAGGATTATCATAGCCTGTTTAGGTAATAAATAGAAATAAATACATAAAGAAACAAAAGCTGTCAATGCTATTGTTTCAAATTATCTAAGGTCTGAGGAATAGGCCTCAAGCTAGTAATCTGTCAGTATTACCAAAACCCAAAACACTCACAACTTAAGTAGGGGACTGACTAGGAGTGTTCATGCTTTTGTCTTTCTAGTACTTACTGAGCCAGGTAGGTATTCAAAGCTTTAGAAGAAATGTAAGACATTGTCCATAATAGTTTTAATCTCAGGGGGGATTCTAAGTATACTCGGACATACTAGTATAGAAAGCAACATGGGATAGTTACAAAGTCACCTGTGCCATAAAATACTAGAGTTCATTGTTTCTAAGCAGCACTTTTTGGCACATAATTGAATGAGTCATAATTTAATTAGAACTGTTTTCTTGCTTAGTGGTATATAAAATGATGGCACAGATGCAATGTGGAAAGGATATAGAAAAAAGGAATGATCAGAGTTGAGGTGAAATTGAGTCAGGAAGATTGCAAACAGAATGGGGGATGTCGGAAGAGTGTCCCTGGGTTTGGAGAGGACAGGGACACACTGAGGAGAGCTCACTGAAGGCCCTGACCTGGCAGTACGGTGCTCAAGAGGCCAGGAATCTGTGCTTGCCTCAGGCCATCCGTGGTCTTGGAAGCGGAAATGGAGGAAGTCTGATTCAAATTTTTTTTCTGAGCCTGTGGAAAAATATTACAAAGATGGACAAATTAATTTCAGGACTAAAAAAGCTTTATTAGGTTACTTAAAATACCACCCAAGCCCGTTAATCCCTACCTGGCATCACCTTCAGGGTAGATTACAAAACAAAAGTTTTCAACCGCTATTCTCCTATCACATTTGCAGAATTGCAAAGAATACCCTTGAAAATCTGCAGGCACATTGAATTTTTTTTTTTTTTGAGGGCAGTGTCACTGGCCCTCACATGTGGGACCTGAACTGGGGCCACTGGCTTCCCAAGCAAGCGCTTAACTACTGCGCCACTCGGCCGGCCCCACATTGAATTTTTTAGACACCGTTCAGTAGGGACACTGAGTTGATGCCAGACTGCTTTCTTGCTCACAGAACTGTGCTTGTGGTGCTCAGACACAAACGCTGAGCCAGGAACGCAGTTTCCATCCCTGGTAATTTTATCTCATGCCTGCAAGGATTATGATCACGACTCTCAGTCTCTACGTAAGGTCTGCAAGGACCTGAGCACCTCACCAACCCCAAACCTACTGTCAACACTCACTGTTTTCTGTGTCGATGATCTAAATAAAGTGCATTTCACCCCTACGGTCTGGTATATCTCTAATTTGCATCATGTCAACATCAGGAGGCATGTAATTGGGAAATATAAGTTCAACTGAGTATTAGCCTGAGCAAATATTATTAGAAAAATCAATCTGAGGGCCGGCCAGGTGGCTCAGTTGGTTAGAGTGTGAGCTCTGAGCAACAGGGTCGCCAGTTCGATTCCCACATGGGCCAGTAAGCTGCACCCGAGCTGAGCTGCCAACAGATGGCAGGATAGCTCAGTTGGTGAGGGCGTGTGCTCTTAACAACCAGGTTGCTGGTTTGACTCTTGCATGGGATGGTGGGCTGTGCCAGCCCCACCCCCACCCCCGCAACTAAATTGAAAGTGGCGACTGGACTTGGAGCTGAGCTTGTGCTTCCACAACTAAGAATGAAGGACAACAACATGACTTTGAGCTGATGGGTCCTGGAAAAACACAATGTTCCTCTTCCCCAATTCCCCAATAAAATCTTAACTAACAAGTTCCTTTTCAGTAAAACAAAAATGTTACCTCTATAATGCATTTAAGGTAAGATAATAAAGGACTTTTAAATTACTCTCAATTTTTAATCTTCTATATCAGGGGCTGGCACACTGCGGCTCACGAGCCACATGCGGCTCTTCGGGTACATTCTATCTCAAAAGTTTGCTGAACCCTGGAAGAGCCAATGCTGTCCCTCACAACCATTTAAAAATTATTTGAGAGCCATAAATATATTTTTACGTAATCACCATTATGTGAATAATGTCCATTAAAAATTTTATAAATGAGGGCCGGCCGAGTGGTGCATTGGTTAAGCGCTGGTTTTGGGATGCCAGTGGCCCCGGTTCGGATCCCACATGAGGGCCAGTGACACTGCCCTCTACAGCTAACAACAGCTCCACCTGGAGCTGGGCTGTGCGAGCCCCGGTGATGGTGTGGGCTGCAGCCCCTGCTGCAGTGGGCTGCCATAGGCTACAGTGAGTGGCCCGCAGCCAGCGTGAGCGGCTGGCAGCCAGCGTGAGCTGCCAATAGCCGCGGTGAGCGACATCCAGAGGCCAGCGACGGATCTGCCTCATCCAGGAAAAGCGCAAATGACGATACCAACAGTGAAGCAACATCCTCCGCAACTAAACTGAAGAACAAAAAGACAGCAACTTGTCTGTTCCCCTTCCCCGATACCCCAACGCTGTTCCCCTCCGCCAATTCCCCAATAAAATCTTTAAAAAAAAAATTTTATAAATGAAATTATGAGTTTTATTTTCATTTTCAATTTTATTTCAGAGCCACATGTACATACATACCCAAAGAGCCACATGTGGCTTGAGAGCCACAGTTTGCTGATCCCTGGTGGCTCTTCTGTCTCAAAAGTTTGCCAACCCCTGGGCTGGCCGAGTGGCACGGTGGTTAAGAGCTGGCTTGGGATGCCAGCGGCCCCAGTTTGGATCCCACATATAAGGGCCAGTGACACTGCCCTCTACAGCTAAGATGGTGAACAACAGCTTTACCTGGAGCTGGGCTGCTGTGAGTGTCCGGGGACAGCATAGCTGCAGCCCCTGCTACAGTGGGCTGCCATAGGCTACAGTGAGTGGCCGGCAGCCAGAGTGAGCGGCCAGAAGCCAGTGTGAGCTGCCAAGAGCCGCTGTGTAGGCTGGCCAAGTGGCACGGTGGTTAAGCACTGGCTTGGGAAGCCAGCAGCTCCGGTTCGGGTCCCACATATGAGGGCCAGTGACACTGCCCTCAAAAAAAAAAAAAAAAAAAAGAGCCGCTGTGAGCGGCCATTCAGAGGCTGGCGACTGATCTGCCTTACCCAAGAAGAGTACAATGATGATACCAACATAGGCCAGTGAAGCAATGTCCTCCAACTAGACCGAAGAACAAAAGGACAGCAACTTGTCTGTTCCCTTTCCCCAGTTCCCCAACACTGTTCCCCTACCCCAATTCCCCAATAAAATCTTTCTTTAAAAAAGAAGTTTGCCGACCCCTGCTGTGTCATTAGTACTTCATAATGCTGTAGTTTTTCAGAGTTTTTCCTTCAGTTTTTATATTTTGTATACCAACAGTGGATTTGGAGTTTAGTCTAGCCATCTCCATGGGGAACTTGCCTGAACATTGGCTAACTAAGCTCAAGTTAATATTTCTGTTCTAAACAATTAATTATTCTAAACAATTCATTATCTGTTTAGTTCTCTTTTCTAATACAAAAATGGAGGGGGATTGGACATTACCCAAGAAAGACTGGAGGAGGTCATTATAAAGTTGGAAAAGGTCACCTTGCTCGTCCTTCCATTAGCGGTACCATTCTAGGCAGGCAGGCAATCAATCCTTAGTGAGAAACCATGAGGGGAAAACCTTCCAGTTTTTACAGCATTTCCTATAATGTACCCCCACACTCTCCCATGGAGGACCTCTGTGTTATGGAGAGGCCCAGGGCAAACAGTGAGTATAGGCCTTCCTCACAAATATTTCCAGAGATAAACACTAAGGGCCACTCGAAAGAAAAAGCAAAACTGATAAAAGCTGGGAAAGTGTAGTCTAATAAGGCAAGGCTATATGTTAGGTGGGACTCTGATACAACGAGATAAACAGATAAATAGAAGAACCAGAATTAAAATGTTCAAATGACTAAAGTCCTCACAGCAGCACTGCCAGTATGCAACATTTTGGAATTTCTTTCAATAGGCCTTGTTCACATGAAACAGAAGAATATCATCCTTATTTCTTTTGAGCATACACCTGTTTTTTTCTGATAAAAATGACCTTCCACCTTATTTATCAGATGTGACCTGGCCAACTCCCAGCTATTAATCGGACAAATAAAACAAAATCCATGCATACATAAGTAGTAAAACTATAAAGAAAAGCAAGGAAGACATCACCATGAAAGTCAGGAGAGGGGTTGAGACATGGAAGTCACATGCAGAGAGGTGGTTTCTAGAGGTACTGACAATATTGTATTTCTTGAGTAGTTATATGGATGGCTATTTGCTTTATAATTATTTGTTAAGCGTACATTCATTTTTTATGCACTTTTTTCTGAATGTGTTCTGTTTCACAATACAGAGAGTAAAAGAAAAAAAATATCCAGGGCAATCTAATCCAATGTCAGAGCTTGGAAATTTGTCATCACTTGAGGGTAGAGGACTGCCGTGTCTACAAGCACAGTTACTGTTTGTGGAGGGCACGTCTCCTTTCAGTAGGACATGGGTACATGTTTCAAGGTCCCCTTGCTGCCTGTGTGGGTGTTGAGCTCTGGCATCATTGTGTGTTTTCATTCTCTAACTACTGCCTGTGCACCTCACTGTATCCCTTTCCTGGGGACTAGAACAATTGGTCCCATTGTTACACTGTCAGAGCAACACTGGGGTTGGGGGCGGGGCAGGTAGGGCCAGAGTGGTGGTGGCAGAATCAGAATCCACTGGGGAACTTGGCGTGGCACCGACAATGGGATCTCCTGGATTCACCACATCTGTTATGCTCTGTCTCTAGAAGCCCACTGGTCATTCCCAGTCCACCTATTTTCCAGGAGGGGCTTTTGTTTGTCTTGTTCACTGCTGTATCCCTAGCACTGGAACTGGGCCTGGCACCACAGTGAACACACGGTAAATAGTTGTTAAATAAAAATGATGGAATAGGGCCAGCTGAGTGGCTCAGTTGGTTAAGAGCTCGCTCAAGAGTGCGAGCTGAGCTCTGAGCAACAGCAGTTCAATGCCCAGCTCGAGCTGAGCTGCCGCTGAGCTCAGGCAGGATGGCTCAGCTAAAATAAATAAATAAATAAAAACCCCAAAACAAAATGAGGGAATGAATTCCACTGCAGCATAAGTCATAGAGGGCTTGTTCCCCTTCTCAGCCCAGCTTCCCACCCCCAAAGGAACCATTAACTTTCTTGATTCCCCCCAAATTTAGGTTGCCCCCAGTTGACAATCTTTTCCAGAAATAATATTTATCATTTTCTTGTTTTTACGAAACTCTTAGAGAAGACTTGCCTTTGAAATGTATTTCCTTCACAAGTAGAGAATATTTAAGGATATTCTGTTGAGCACTTGGCTCCAAGACCTCTGCTAATATCAATGTACAATTTTAACTCTTTAGACCCCCTGAATTATCTTGATACTATGTGAACACATAGAAAAACCCCAGTGAATCAGAATACTTTATATGTCGACTTTGCCCTGTGCGGTACACTTTGAAAGAAGCCAATTACAAATGAACAAGATGATACTCATCCAAAGACAGGCATTTGCTGAATGAGGGAGACCATTTGGGATCAGCCCAGCAATACTCTCCTCTGAGAAATGCCACAGAAATGGGTCAGAGCCAGCAAGGTTACAGAACACAAAGGTGTGTCACCTGCTGGAGGGTGCTAAGAGCTAAAATCCAGGGAAGGGGCACCTTTTTCCCATCCAAAAGTGCCATGCCTGCCGGTGGGGCAGTTTATCTACACAGAGGGTGGCTTTTTCTATTTTGGCTCAGAGGGGCACTTTGGCATAGTATGAACAAAGGCCTGGTAAAGGGCAGCAGAAGGCCTGCGTGGCCACTTCCTCATGTCACTTGTGACCCCATTCCTCTGGCCATGGCTTACTGGCCCATGGTGGACCAATCAGGCTCTCTCCTGGGGATTCAGACAGGGTGGGGCGGGGTGGATACCTATGGGCAGTAGTTCTCCAGTGCAGGTTTATAGGCTGGTTATCTCAAAGTCACCTGGAGAGCTTCTGAAAGACCAAGTTTCTGGGTTCTGTCCACAAAGATCCATTTGGAAATCCAATGTGGGGCTTAGGAATTTATAATTCTTAAAAACTCTCTAGGTGATTCTGATGCATTGCTAAGTTTTGGAAACCACTGCATTTGCAGTCTCTGTTAAAAGCTTGGCTAATAATGTGGAGCTGGCCTGGGGTGGCCATTCTGGTCCAGGAGAAGAGAGAAAGAACAATGAAGGAGAGACCTCCAATGAAGGATAGGAGGCCATCCTATCCTGAGGAGGTTGAGAGAACAATTCATGTCCTTCTCCTCCCTTGTAAGGAGCTGCACTATATTTCCTGGACGTCCCTCTCCCCTTTTATACCCCTAAAGGTGTTAGGGTAAGTTTCTGACAGTTGCAACCCAAAGTACCTTGACTAAGATATTTGGGTGTCAACAGCATTTGGTAATCACAGAGAAGGCAGCTCAAGGGTACCAAACAGTCTTTGACCTCTGAAAGTTTCCTATCCAGAAAATGGCCAGGCCCACCTTTTCGGTCAGTCACTATAATTATGGTGTCTGACCTCAACGAGTACCTCATGCCTGGCCAGCGATCCTTTCTCTCCCCTAGCCATCTCCTTTGCTCATTTCCCACTGAATGCTATTTCATTAATTTCAACCTGTAAGCTAGCGAGAACTCATTCAACTTTCAAATCTACAACCTTACCTGTATCCCCTTTTATTTCCTCCCTTCTCTTGCTACAATGGAAGAGGCATCCCTCCTTTTTTCTACAAATAATCCCACCAGTGCTCGAGAATTCATGTCCTTCTCCTTCCTGTCTGCTTTGAAAAAAAGCTCAAGCCTTCCCCATATCTTAATATAATAATTCTCTTGACCCCACACATCATTGTAGCTCCTGCCATCTCAGTTACCTTCATCTTTTCTGAAGGTTGTCTGTGCTCATTACCACATCTTTCAGTCTCTCCTTGGTCTTGCCATCGGCTTCTAGACCTCTCATTCCAGGGAAACAAGTCTTACCAAGGTCAACTGCTGCCTCCTTGTTGCTAAATCTGTCAGCAGCATTCCGATCCTTTCCTCCACTGACTTCTCAGTGACACTTCACTCCGTGGATCTCTTCCCTCCTGCCTGCAACACTCTTTTCTTAGCTTCCAAAATGCTAAACCCTACTGGTTTTACTCCTCTTCTCTGGAACCTTCGGGATCTCACTTGTGGGCTCCTCTTTCTGTGTCCCTACCCTAAAGGTTGAGGTGCTTTGGAGTTCTTTTCTGGCTGTTCTTTCTTGTCTACTTACATAATCTCCCTCATCCATTTCATTCACTTCCACTGCTTTGATTACAATTTATATGCTGACCAATCCCATGTCAGCCCATATTTCGGTCCTATGCTTTAGTATATATAGCAGATTATTATACAACTTAGTTGTCCTACACGTACCTCAGACTTGACAAACATCCTAAATTAAATTCCTAACTTCCCTTCAAATTAATATAGGGAAGGGGCATGAGGACTATTTTTGCATAAGAAGGAACAGGGAGGTTGGTGCCAAGCCTGCTGCCTGCGTGCTGCCAGACACAGAGCTCAGGCAGACGGTAATCAATCACACAGAACAAACAATCCAAAGGCTATAAAGCAAAGAGGTCCCATTATGGCTATTCCTGTAGTTAAGCCCTCTGCAAATAACACAGGGGTTGTGCTTTACAAGAGTTAAAAACAAACCTGCCCCTATTGTTCTTGCATCTTACAGAAGTTAAACTTATTGTTCTTTTTTCCTCCTTTCCTCTCATACCAATAAATTCTCCATGGAAACAGAAAACACATTCTCTTATAAACCGTAGTCCGGGGGATGGAGAGGGTCTTAGGGATTAGAGATCGCCGCTCTGTCTGTGGGGTGGCCTTTCTTTTCTTACTTACTCTCTGCTAAATAAACTTACTTTCACTTTATTTTATTTTTTTTTGAGGGCAGTGTCACTGGCCCTTATATGTGGGATCCGAACCGGGGCCACTGGCCTCCCAAGCCAGCTCTTAATCACCGCGCCACTCGGCCAGCCCTTACTTTCACTTTAAACTCTATATCAGTTCATGTTTGAATTCTTTCCTATGTGAAGCCAAGAACTTTCTTAGCCCTGGATTTAAGTCCCCACTCTGAGGGATTCCTTACCTGGCATCAAAAATCACCATTTCTCCGTCTCTGCTCTATCTCAGTGAATGTGAGTGTCACTGCCAGGACACTGTCATCCTTATTCCTCCACTATAGCCAATCAATCGAAAGTTCTAACCTAATTGTCTCAAACCCATTCACTTCTACCCATCTCTACTGACACTAGGCTAGTCTCGGTCTCCACTATTTTATGCTTAGCCTGTGACACTGGCTTCTTAAAGTGACTTACAAGGTCCTGGATGATCGGTCCTCGCTCACCTTTCCCACCTAAAACTCCCCCACCTTATGTGAACATTTTTTCCTGCATCTGCAGGACCACGGTCTCGTCTTTCTCCAGGTGTCACACCTGCTGTTTCCACAGTCTGAACATTCTTCACTCAGGTCCTCTCATGATGGATAACTCTTTCTTCTCCCTTACAAGGTCTTGGTCAAAAACCACTGTCTCAAGGAAACCTTCCCAAACCATCCCATCTGAGTGAGAGGTGCCTTTGCAGAGCCTGGTGCTCTGGACTATTTCTACCACAGCACATAAATACTGCGTGTGGCTGGCAGCTTATTTACCTGCCTCCCACCTTGCAATAGATTATTGTGTTTCTGGGACCTGGCCTAAGGCTGGTCATGGTAGGTACTGAAATATTACTGAATAACTGAATTAATGAAGGAAACATCTAGCACAATAAGTGATTATACAGCTAATGAGCAGTACAAACAAAAAGTGCAGAGAAGATATCAGGGGAGGCATTGAAAAAGGCTTTATTCTTCTAAGGGCTTTGGGTGGGGCCCTGGAGAAGCGGAAAACATTTAGACTTGATAGGAAAGGACACTCAAGAATACCCATCAGCAAAAGCTGGAGGCTCACAATGAGTCTGGCCTATTCAGGGAACATTGGGGGTTGTTAGCCTGGCTAACGTGGAGGGTTTCCCACTGGAGAACCTCACTGGCCAGGTGCAGAGGTTGGTGCTCTCTCCTGTGGCAACAGGAAGCTCCCAGACGATTGGTTCAAGTCACCACGCAAACGTTTTAGAAAAAGCTGAAGGCAGATTAATGACCTAACCAACGTTACAGTTGTCTAATCATGATATGATGGGCCTGGAAAACATCTAGTCCAGGGTTCTCTATCCTGGTAGCACTTTACAATCACTTGGGATGCTGGACAACATCAAGCGTAATACCATTCACACCACTGGGGAACCAGGAGGAGATGAGAGAGCAAGGAATTGAAAACCTATTTGAAGAAAAAAACGAATGAAAACTTCCCTAACCTGGCAAAGGAAATAGACATACAAGTCCAGGAAGTGCAGAGAGTCCCAAACAGGATGAACCCAAACAGGCCCACACCAAGACACATCATAAATAAAATGGCAAAGGTTAAAGACAAAAAGAGAATCTTAAAAGCAGCAAGAGAAAAGTAGTTAGTTACCTACAAGGGAGCCCCCATAAGACTGTCAGCTGATTTCTTAACAGAAATTCTGCAGGCCAGAAGGGACCGGCACAAAATATTCAAAGTGATAAAAAGTAGGGACCTACAACCAAGATTACTCTACCCAGCAAAGCTATCACTTAGAATCGAAGAATAGAGAAAGAGCTTCCCAGACAATAAAAAGCTACTGGAGTCCACCAACACCAAACCAGTATTACAAGGAATCTTAGAGGGACTTCTTTAAGAAGAAGAAGAAAAAAAAATAAAAAATATGAATAATAAAATGTCAATAACTACATAACTATCAACAATTACTTTCAATGTAAATGGATTAAATGCTCCAATTAAAAGACCCAGGGTGGGGACAGCCAGTTAGCTCCGGTGCTTAGAGTGCAGGGTGTGGTGCTCATAACATCAAAGTTGTTGGTTCGATCCCCACATGGGCCACTGAGCTGCGCCCTCCACAACTAGACTGAAACAGCTACTTGACTTGCATTGATGGGTCCTGGAAAAACACACTGTTCCCCAATAAAAATTAAAAAAAAAAAAAAAAAAAAAAAAAGGTCGACCGAGTGGCATGTTGGTTAAGAGTTGGCTCGGGAGCAAGAGCTCTGAGCAGCAGGGCCCCGGTTCGGATCCCATATGAGGGCCAGTGATGCTGCGCCCTCTACAGCTAAGATGGTGAACAACAGCTCCACCGTGAGCGGCCGGCAGCTGGCGAGAGCTGCCGGGAGCGGCAGTAAGTGGCCGCCCAAGGGCAGGCGACTGATCTGCCTCACCCAGGAAGAGAGCAATGACGATACCAACATGGGCCAGTGAAGCAACGTCCTCCACAACTAGACTGAAGAACAAAAGGACAGCAACTTGTCTGTTCCCCTTCCCCGATTCCCCAACGCTGTCCCCCTCCCCCAATTCCCCAATAAAAAAATCTTGGAAAAAATAAAAGGTGCATTGTGTCTTTAAAAAAGAAAAGACATAGAGTGGCTGAATGGCTAAGAAAATATGACCCTTACAAATGCTGCCTACAAGAGACTCACTTCAGATTGAAAGACACACACAGACTGAAAGTAAAGGGATGAAAAAAGATTTCATGGAAATGAAAAAAAGAAAAAAAAAAGCTAGGGTAGCAAAACTTATACCAAACCAACAGTCTTTAAAACAAAGGCTAAATAACAGGAGACAAAGAAGGACCCAGTAATCCCTCTTCAGGGTATTTATCTGAAGAAACCCAGAACGCTACTTTGAGGGGCATGTGCATCCACATCTTCATTGCAGCATTGTTTACAATGGCTAAGATGTGGAGGCGGCCTGGGTGTCCGTCGGATGAATGAATAAAGAGGAGGTGGTACATATACACAATGGAATATTGCTTGGCCAGGGAAGGGAATGGGTTCTTGCCATCTGTGGCAGCGTGGATGGACCTGGAGGGGATTGTGCTGAGTGGAGTAAGTCAGGCAGAGAAAAACAGATGCAATGTGGTTTTGCTTATATGTGGAATCTAAGAACAAAATAAACAAAACAGAAACAAACTCATAGATACAGAGAGCATTTTTATGGTTGCCAGATGGGAGGGGAGTAGGAGGTGGGTGAAAAAGGGGAAGGGATTAAGTACAAATTGATTGTTACAAAATAGTCATGGTTGTACAGTTAAGCACAGGGAATATAGTCAATAATATGGAAATAACTATGTATAGTGCGAGGGGATCACTTCCTAAATGATATACATGTCTAGTCACTATGCTGTACACCTGAAATTAATATAAAATAATATTGAATGTCAACTGTAATTGAAAAATTGAAAAAGGGGGGAAAAGGTGAAGAGGAATAAGAGGTTCAGGTTTCTAGGTATAAAACAAATCATGGGGTTGTATGTACAGCATGGGGAATATAGTCAATGATATTGTGATGACAAGGTACGGTGTCAGATGGTTGCTGGACTTACAGTGATCACTTCTTTAGATATATAAACGTTGAATAACTATTGTATACACCTGAAACAAATATAATATTGTATGTTAATTATATTTTAATAAAATTCTTTTTAAAAAGTATAAAAATTACTAAAAAAGAAAAATTCTGATGCCTAGAGCCCTTTCTCTAGACCGTTTAAATCAGAATTTATGGAGGTGAGGCCCAGGTATCCATATTTTTATAAAACTCCCCAGGTGATTCTATTGCACAGCTAGGGTCCCTCATTTTCGAGAAGAGAGAACTAGGGCTCAGTGAATTATGCGAACTTAGACCACAAAACCAGTCACTGGCAAGGCAGGATCTACAAGTGAGCTCTGACCCCTAATTCAGCTCTTATTTTTCCCACTACGTATATTGCAGTCCCTCTTAAGGTCTAGCTTACATCATGGATGTAGAAAAGGAGAGAAATGGAAAGCATGAGGGTACAGGTAGCTAGCAGGTCAAGTCTGCCTTTATGAGCAATTGCCCATGCTCTGAACCTCCATCTCCTAGAAATAGGAACAATACTACTACTTGTAGCCCCAAGGTCGGGATTAGAAATAACAGGTATAGTACCTGGCCAGTACCTGTTGTTAATATGATCATGATTTTCATTATTATTGGAAAGAATGGATATGAAACATTCAAAGAACTTGCATGATTCGATAACTTATTATAGGTTTAGAGGAGAGGGGAGAAATAACAACATCTAGATGTTGAAGTCTGGGTGTGTGAAGATACCTAGCAGTTTCACAGTGAGTAGGCAGACTGAGACAAAGGGGGAAAGGGGATTAGGGAGGGACAGGTGGGGCTGGAGGCTTCATTGTAATCACTGCACCCACAGCATGGTAGGGGCTGCTCTCAATGAATTTAAAATCTACTAAATCATTTTGTGATCTAGGGAGATTTGGACTTAAGATAATTTGTTTACTTTTGCTTGATACGCTAAACTCTTGTAAATCTCCTCCTTTAATCACTGACTTTTGAATATTAATCCATTTATAAGAAAGTTTAAATCCTGTAAATTATGTTCTGGCATTAAGAGATTTAAATTCATAGGGCTCCCTGGAGAAATGGCTGAGGCAAGGTAATCCCAGAACAAACCTAGGTTATCTTGTGATGGGAACATGTCAAAAGTATAGAAGCCTGCTTAAGCAAGTCTCCACTGATCAAATTTAGGGCAATATAAATGTCAAAAGCAATAATGAAAGGAATAGATTGCAACACGTTAAATACAAAAAAGAACACACAATCTTTTAGAGATACACACTAAAATATTACAGAAATTTATATGTCTGGATTACCTCCAAAATAATACTGGGCAAGGGGAGAATCAGTGGAGTGTGGATGAAACAAGAGTAGCCATGAGTCAGTAAGCACTGAAGCTGATTGAGCACAGATGCTCATTACACTATTCTGTCTACTTTAACTCATGTTTAAAATTCCCCATAATAAAAAATTTAAAAATGAATGCAAAAAAAAATCCCTATGAGTTCATTCGCAAGAGAAAGCATGAGGGAGAAGAAGAAAAAGCTGTGCTTGATGGAAAAATCCCCACCAATAACTGCAGACAGGGTAACACAATTAGAAAATCATTTTTTGGGCCGGCCGAGTGGCGCGGTGGTTAAGAGCTGGCTTGGGATGCCAGCGGTCCCGGTTCGGATCCCACATATGAGGGCCAGTGACACTGCCCTCAAAAAAAAAAAAAGAAAGAAAGAAAAAAAAAATAAGAAAATCATTTTTCAACCGCCAGTGTAATATTCAGAGCAGGATTATCAATGGAGTCTCAAATCACTGGGTGAGAGGCTGGGGAACAGGATAGTCACGTGGTCCCAAAGCACCATCCTAGAGATCATTTCTTCTTTACAAAGGGAACAAGGTACCTTTGAATACCTTGGGGAGAAATCAGGTGGAGACCATCTTATCCAAGTGATCACGCTCAGAATCACCAATAATGGGGCAAACCAACATTATGTGTCTTGCCAAACCATTTAACCCAAATCTAATCATAAGGAAACAATCCAACAATTCCACACTGGGGGCCACTCTACAAGATAATTCATCTGGGCTGCTGTAGACTAAAGAGACGTGACAATAAGTGAAATCAGTGTTTTCGGATTAGTTTCTAGCATGAAGCATTGTCATAAAGGACCTTATTGGGTGAATTGGAAGACATTTAATATAATTTTGTTATATTAATGTTAAATTTCTTGGGTGTGATAGTGGTTGTGGTGAAGAAAGTTCTTGTTGTTAGGAGATCCCTGCTTAAGTATTTAGGGGGAAGGGGGCATGATGTTTGCAACTTACTTTCAAGTGGTTCAGAGAAAAATGTGTGTGTGTGTGTGTGTGTGTGTGTAGAAAGATGCACAGATAAAGCAAAGGTTGCAAAACATAAACACCTGGAGAATCTAAGTAAATGGGTTCATGGCACTTTTCCAGCTGTTTTGTGGGTTTGAACGTTTTCATAATGCAGGAGGCAGTGAGGACTTAATGTTCACTCCACCAGAGGCTGGTTACACTGGTTGCCTGCAGGCAACTGAGGGGCTGGAGGACAGGGGAAGGAAGGGGCTTTTTCTCTGTAGTACACACCTTTCTGTACCTTTTGAATTTTGAACCAACTAAATGTGTTCTCTATACCAAAATAAAGTGTATATTTAAAAACTTACACCTGTCTAATATTAGCCCTTCATAGTATCAAAGCTTAACTGAATTAAATTTCTCCAAATAGACAAACACTGAGGGCCCCTGATCATGGTATTTTTATTCATTACAATTGTCTATAAAGCAATTTATACAGAAATTTTGCACAGAAATTATAAAGTAAAAGAGTTGCTGTAAGTGTTTCTGGATGTCCTGGGGTCTGTGTTGGACAACACCTCAGCACTACTTTTCCAATCCATGTTGCATCCAAGGCTGTGTCCTCCTTACTCCAATACACCTGATGCTTTAATTGTTCTGGAAAATCTACAGCAGGAACACACTTGACATAATGCAACTTACCTACTTCCCAATACTTTTAGGCATTAAAAGGCACAAAAAATTACTTTGGAGCTGCAATTGTAAGCTTCTTGTTACCTTTGGATAATTCAAACTGATCATGCTGTAGCTGATTATAATTAATGATAATAACAAACAAACAGATCAATACATACTATTATAAATGATCCTCAGGTCATATAATTAGTAAAAATGTCTATGGTACATTGTAGATTTTATATATATATATATATATATATATATATATATATATATATATATATAATTGCTTGTATTTGCAGAGGGTAGCTCTGGGAGAATATAAAGAACCTAGAAACAGTGAAACTGTGGTGGCTTCTGGGAAGGAAACTTGGGGAAGGAAGACTGACTTTTTACTCTAAACTATTTTGGAATTGTTTTTAATTTTTACCAGTTGAATATTTTACTTATTTTTTAAAAATGCACACAATAGTTAGATAAATGCTGTTCAGGCATCACCTTCCCTATGAGGTTTAAGTTTTTAAAACTAGAGGAAAAAAGAGAATAATCTGTAATTCTACCATTCAGAGAATTGCTGTTAATGTTATAGTGCATTTCCTTCTATTAGAGTTTCTGGGTGTTTTGTAAACAAGAGAGTTTTCTATTTTCTAATTAGCAATAATGTCTCTCCCCATCATTTTCCTAAAACTGAAAACAAGCTGTTTATTAAACAAATTGCTTACATTTTAATGAACATTTTAAATATTTTACATTTAAATGTACACTTAAAATTATTCTGTAAGCCTTTTCCCAAATCTTTCATTACTTTTTGAAAACACATTTTAAAAAAAAATTTTTAAAAACTTTATTGGGGAACAGTGTGTTTTTCCAAGACCCATCAGCTCCAAGTCAAATCGTTGCTTTCAGCCTAGTTGTGGAGGGTGCAGCTCACTGGCCAATGTGGGAATTGAACTGGCAACCTTGGTGTTACAAGCCTGTGCTCTAACCACCTGAGCTAACCAGCTGCCTCCTGAAAACATTTTAAATGGCTATATAGTACTACATGATATCCAATCATTCTCCTATTATTGGGCATTTGGATTTTTAGAAAACTTTTTGCAACACTTTGGTTGTAGAGTATCTATAGTATCCTATATTTTGAGTAAGAAAGGAGGGGGAATAAGAAAATATACATGTATCTGCTTAGTTGTGTGAAAATAACATTAGGATAAATAAGCTAGAAACTACTGAAATTAGTGAATACGGGGGATGGTGAGAACTGGCAGAAAAGGATTGGGGGTGGGGGCAGGGAGAAGAGGTAGGGAGGATTGTGACTGCTCCAGGTACATTTTCTGCATAGCCTCGGCTTTTGGGACCATGCTAATGGTTCATGCGTTCAAAAGAAATTAAATAGATATTAAAAAAATCAACTAGGATAGTGGGGAAAGAATCCTAAAATGAAATATAAACAAAAATACATTTCAAATGAATAACAGAGGAAAAGAAAAAGGAATAACTCAAGTAATTTTTGAATGCAATATTTTGATTATGTAGCTTTAGGCTAAAGACAGAACTGTAAATACAGTAAATATAGAAGTCCAGTTAGGGGCGACCAATTATCTCAGGTGGTTAGAGCGCAGGCTCATAACACCAAGGTTGGTGGTTCAATTTCTACAAGGGCCAAGGAGCTGCGCCCTTCACAACTAGATTGACAACTACTTGACTTGGAGCTGATGGGTCCTGGAAAAACACAAGTGTTCCCCAATAAAATTTCAAAAAAAAAAAAAAAAGAAGAAGTCTAGTTAGTAGGTTTCTTTTTTCAGAATGGTATGAATTAGCAATTCTGAAATTATTTCCTCTATATGCTAGGATTGAGCAAATAAGTAAATATACTTCAGAGCTGGCTTTTTCACTGTTAGAAAAGGAAGTTACAAATATTGAGAAGAGGGAGGCTTGAATAATGAACCCTGTGGTCCTGGATTAGAATTGGAAGTATCAATATGAACGATATAGATTGATAAATATATAGATTGATAAATACATGAAATCGTGGTTTCTAAACACTGTTCTCCACTGGAGAAACAGGCTTCTTTAAGAAACAGTTGACCCTAGGGCAAGGGCAGGGAAAGTAAAGTAAAAGATAAACATGGAACATCTTGTTCTGCCAGAAATTAAAAGAACGTGCTCAAAGCATGGTGGAAACATGTCAGGAGCCAATTTGGAGGGATGCCCGCTGGTCACGAAATTAATCTGAGTATCAAAATAAATGACTGTAACAATTTATAACCTATTGAATAAAATAAGAATCTATGAGTTCATACTGATACAAACACACACATAAGTAAAAGGGGGAGTAGGAAAAGCTTATCCTTAGATTAGAATGCCAACAAGTAATGTAGAACAAATCAAATGATGGAATTAGAACATCTCTATTTGTTGATTAATAGCTGATTAATAATTAATGATTAACAATAATAGCTGACTCCGCAATACCTGATTCGGTCAGTAATTATCAATGGAAGCTTAAACTAATATGTGAAGTTGGATGAGCAACTGGATATCTACACAGTTTCAAAGTATCTCCGAAGAGAGACTTAGGAAGGTGCATCAGACAGCATCTTACAAGTGTTCAAAGTTACCATCACTAATAATGGGACAAGTCCTCATTGTGGGACATACCATTTCTGTGGCAATCCTGCCAAAAATGCATGACCTAAATCTAATCAGGAGGAAACATCAGAGAAACCCAAATTCTGGGACACTTTACAAAATTGGTTTGTACTCTTCAAAAAATATCAAGGTCATGAAAGATGGAGAAAGAGAAACTGTTCCAGATTTAATGACATGATGACAACATTAGACAGTGATCCTGGATTCGATCCTGGACATAAAAACAACACAAGATAATTTTTTTTCTGTTTTGCTATAAGGGACATTACTGGGAAAATTGACTAAATCTGAATATGTCTGCAGATTAGATGATAATATTGTAATAAAGCTGATTTACTAATTTTGATAACTGTATTAAAGTCATGTAGGAAATATCCGTTTTTATTTATTTATTTTATTTTAATTTTTTTTTGAGGGCAGTGTCACTGGCCCTCATATATGGGACCCGAACCGGGACCGCTGGCATCCCAAGCCAGCTCTTAACCACCGCACCACTCGGCCGGCCCTACATATCCCTGTTTTTAGAAAACAGACACTGAAATCCAAAGTATTTAGAGGTAAGGACGTATCATGACTGCAGTTTCCAAAATCGCGCGCGCGTGTGTGTGACAGTGAGAGAGAGACAGAGAGAGAGAGACAGAGAGAAAGAGAGGGAGAAGGATAAAACAAATGTAAAAAGTTCCCAGTGAAGGGAATATGAGAATTCTTTATACTAGTCTTGCAACTTTAACTTTTCTACAAGTCTGACATTATTTCAGAATGTGCACACATACACACACACATACAAATACCCCTTTGATACCAAAAGTACTACATTGAATATCCTTGATTATAAATAATCTTTGCTTCCTTAGGATTCTGAGTGGATTACTACGTCAAAGGTATATAGTTTAAAAAATACTGATGTGGGAGCCGGCCGAGTGGCGCGGTGGTTAAGCCCTGGCTTGGGAAGCCAGTGGCCCCGGTTCGGGTCCCACATATGAGGGCCAGGGACACTGCCTTCAAAAAAAAACCACTGATGTGCATAGTACAGAGAAATTTTTGAATATCTCTAAGTGTGGAGGGGCAAGGCAATATAAATGGGAGCACTGAGGATCGTAGACCATGGGTGAAAGCCGGGTGTACAGCTGAACTAAGGAACACGCTCATAATGAGTGGGAACCCAAAGCTAGAAGAGTTCAAGGATGGGCAGGTGGGGGTGAGGGACCAGAGCTGATGACGTTTGAGTCTCTTCAGAAGCATAATCCTTATGTGGTTTTACTAACTGCTGAACTATAATGTACCTACACAATGGCATGGTAAGAACAGGCTCAGGTACTCGGCCAAATGACGGTGCCCTAGATCCCTCCCCGTCTATATGCATCCTCTGGTCAAGGTCAGTTATCCACTGGTGAGTCACCCTGAGTCTTTCCAACTGGCACCCAAGAAGCAGCCACAACTTTGCCCAGTCCATAGCTACATGATGACCTATGACTTACTAGATAATGTAAATAAATAATCTAAAATAAGCTTTCATTTTATTTTTAATTTTTTTTTTTTTGAGGGCAGTGTCACTGGCCCTCACATGTGGGATCCGAACCAGGGCCGCTGGCATCCCAAGCCAGCTCTTAACCATCACGCCACTCGGCCGGCCCAAATAAGCTTTCATTTTAAATGCCCATAATACACTCCGTCAAGTATATACAGGCTGAGAAAGGTGAAGGGATTAGGAAGTACAGATTTGTGTTACAAAATAGTTGTCACAGGGATGTGAAATACAGTATGAGGAATATAGTCAATAATGTTGTAAAAACTATGTGTGGTGTCAGATGGACACATGGGGGGATCACTTCATAAATTACATAAATGTCTAAACACTATGCTATACACCTGAAACTAATATAAAATAATACTGAATATCAACTATAATTAAAAATGTAAAGTGCAGCACAGGGAATATAGTCAATGGCATTGTAATAGCTATGAACGGTGTCGGGGGTAGTAGACTTGGTGAGGTTATCACTTTGTGAGGTGTGTAAATGTCTAATGATTATGTTGTTTTGTTCACATTTTCCATAAATGTTAAAAAAAAAAGAAAAAGTATAGGGCCGGCCGAGTGGTGTGGTGGTTAAGCGCTGGCTTGGAAAGACAGCAGCCCGGTTCGGGTCCCACATATGAGGGCCAGTGACACTGCCCACAAAAAAAAAAAAAAAAGAAAAGTATACACAATTAAATCTTCACTTAAAATTGTCAATAGCTTTTGTGACTGTAAGCAAAACAATGTATAATGAAACCAATTTTACCATAGGCTAATTGATATAAACAAGAGTTAAGTTCCTACGGCATCTCATTGTTATTATAAAACAATGTTGAATGAAATGATGTTATTCGAGGACCTGTTGTATATTAATAGTGGCTCTTATTAGTATTTACTATCTGCCAGGAACTATGCTAAGTGCTTTATGTGGGTTTTCTCATTTCATCCTCCAAATAATTCCATGGGGTGATAGTATTATTATGTCCATTTCACTGATGAGGAAAATTAAGTCTAGAGAGCTAAGTTAAGACTTGCTCCATATTGCAAAGCTTAGATTCAAATCCATGAGTCTGACTTTAGAGACTTCACTCTCAACCACAATGCTCTGCAGGATAAAAAGTTTTAATTAAGAAGAAAAAAGGCAATCAATCATTAAGTTGAAAACTTTAAGTGACTACATCAGGAGCCCAGGAAGAACATTACAGTCTATCAAATACACATTCCATTTTCCCATTCTATAATCACCCAGGCCTTCATTTAATACAGGGAACATACCTGACAGAAGAATTGCTGCTGGGTTCCTGCTCCAGGTGTGTTACTGAAGGTGCTGGTAGACTTGGAAGAAGAAACTGGAAGACGATGAGACACGCTGACTGGTACTGGAGTCCGGTTTGGCTGGGTCAGCTGATCTCCTGTAAAGCTGGATCCGGACGCACCCGACTGAACCACAGACCCCAGGCTAGGATGGGCAGTGCTGGATGAGCTGACAACAGGGAACCGACTAGGTCCTGACATGTTTGTCACCGAGGGCATAGTGGTGAAGCCAGGTCTTCCTTGGGAGACGCTGCTCTGCCCAGGTGATAGGTGTAACACAGTTGGTGATGCCTGCTGCAAGGGCATCTGTCCACCAACAATCTGAGGAGAGGCATGATTGACAATCACGGGACTTCCGGAGGTGGCAAACGTCTGCCCAGACACTAACTGGACGGCGGCATTCTGGTTGTTAAGCATCTGTCCGGAGTATGGTTGGTTGGTCCTGAGCATGTTGGAAGAGTTTCTGTTCAACATGACATGCTCTGAGGCCACCTGGCCAGAAATGAGCGGAGAAGGCTGAGTCTGAAGAAGTTGCCCGTTTATGGTTTGGACGTGGTGTACCGAGTTGGAACTGACGGAAAGGCTCGTAGGTATGAGGAATTGACTTTGGGGTGCGTGAGGCTGGCCCATGGGAGAATGAATGACGATACTACCTGTGGCGCTGCTCACTGCCTGTGAGGTGACTGGTTTCCGTGCGTTCTGTTGGTTTACGATGTTCACAGACATGTGCGGACCCACTACGGAGCCCTGGGGTGAGCTTGCAGAGGCAAACGAGATCCCTTGTTGCACATGGTGCTGCTGTAGTCCCAAATTGTTCACATTGTATGTATTCTGCTGACCCATCTGGATAGGCTTTGGCTGGATGTTAATTGGAACTTTATTTGAATTTGGTGCAAGACCTCTTTGTATGATGATGTTATGCACAGGTAAAGATGTCTGAAAATTTGTGCTGTTAAATGGGACGGTAACAGGCTGTGCTACTGGACTGGAACTGGAGTTCCCAAACAAGGAGTTGCCATTAGGAGTCTGTCTATGAACCAGAAGCCCTCCACTCACATTTGACGGGGCTTGCTGCCCGCTGCCCTTTAATATGATTTGAGATCCATCTAGGTTATTAATAGTCATCATGGAAGGTTGATTACCAAATGACCCAATTAACTGTATTTGACCAGAACCACTAAGCTGACTGCTATTAGACAAATGCTGGCTGGGAACACTGATCCCCACGTGTTGCATAAAGCCATGTTGAACACCCACCGTATTGCTTGCAAACGATGCTCCAACAGGCACGTGAGTCACCCCTATAGGCT
This sequence comes from Aselliscus stoliczkanus, assembly GCA_033961575.1. Classification (NCBI taxonomy): domain Eukaryota; kingdom Metazoa; phylum Chordata; class Mammalia; order Chiroptera; family Hipposideridae; genus Aselliscus; species Aselliscus stoliczkanus. The sequence goes on along the minus strand of CM066733.1, from coordinate 61,395,100 downwards.
GCAGCGTCTGACCTGAGTAATTAGAAACATTAGAAGCCTGAGTAAACGATGCTGATGAAGAAGGATGAAGCTGAGCTTGTGCAAACTGTTGGCTTGAACCTATACTGGCATCCAAATATGCCTCTTCTGCCAACGTCTGTTCAGTGATATTGGCCTCCTGTAAGGATTTTTGAAGAATGTCGAAAGGTTGGTCCTCACTGAGATCAGGAAGAGGAGAAGATTCAAGTTCATCTTCAAGAAACTGAAGGCTACTTGAAAGTGGCAGTCCATCACTGGGCCCTTCTCCAAGCTGGTTGCTCACAGCTTTGAGGGATGACTTAGGATCAGCATTCTAAAAAAAATAAGCAGTATGTTACTGGCATCTCTAACCTTTGAAAGAAGATTCTTTAAAAAAAAAAAAAAGAAAAATTACTCTCACTTTTTTTTTTTTGCTTTTTTTTTTGAGGGCAGTGTCACTGGCCCTCACATGTGGGACCCGAACCGGGGCCGCTTAACCACCTCGCCCAAGCCAGCGCTTAACCACCTTGCCACTCGGCCGGCCCTTAATCTCACTTTTGAATATGAACAAAGCATGACAGTCTGCTTTTCAGGTACAACTTGCCTAACTGCTCTCCTTATTCTGATACTTTATTAGTAATGAAGTTGAACATTACTTTTGTAAGTATAGGCATTCATTGTGCAGGTAAATGATTTTATAGAAAATAGATAAATAAAAGGACTACCTGGAGCTTAGCTTCATTTTTTGAGATACTGGTACAGACTTTAATTTTCAGGGTTGCTTAAGTGGGACTCAGCTCAGGGGGTTTGTGTATCTAGTCCTTTGTACCACAGGGGTCGAAGTGAGTTTGGGGAGTTCAGGGTGTTGTTCTCCTAGGGGTCTAGAAAGTATCCCAAATTCTTTCAAGGTTTCTCAGAATTCCCTCAGTTCTAATCCCTACTACCCTGGGCAAGAGCAGTCCAGAAAAAACAAGCTTCCCACATGAAATGAGTGAGTGGTCATTTGATTCCTTGGAAGTAATCAGCTTATTATGATGCTTTAGAAACTACCTCAATATCCTATTCAAAAGTAAAAGTCCATCAACATTTATTTATCAAGCATCCACTTATGTGTTAGTTTCTGTCCTTCAGGTGTCCTTAAGGAATAGGCATTCCAAATAGGGACAACAACACAGGCATATGAGGAGATCTGAACACGGTAGCTCATAAATAAGATATACTCCACTGGCCAACAGTCAAAATTATAAAAGATATGGAATCAACAGCTATTTAAAATAAGGTGAAGACAGTGTGACCATACTTAACACTAATGAACTGGACACTCAAAATGGTTAAGATGGCAAATTTTACTGTATCTGTATTTTAACACAATTCAAAATTTTAAAAAAGAGGGCGAAGGAAAAATTAAAAGTAGATCCATTAAAAATGAGCAGTCCAACTTGCAAAGCTGTAGAGATTTTCAGCCCTAGGCTAATAAGGTGCTAGATGATGGGAAGAATTAGGTAGAAAAGCCAAGACTAGTTCATTTGACTCCCCCAATCAATCAATAGTTGAAATGAGACTAATGAGGGCTCTGTTAGGTAGACACCATCTTAGGACTTGAAGAATCCATGACAGGCTTAAACATGATAATCTGGATAGAGTCTCTAGGCAGGATCCCCTGCTCTCCAGGTCAGGTTTCTTGTTTAGATGCTCCTAGAGCTTAAGAATATGGGCCCCAGAACTTGGTGGCCTGGGTTAGAATCCTAGTTCTGCAACTCCTGGTAATGTAATTTTGGGATGTACTAATCTCTTTAACATGAACTAAAACTAACCTGTGTTTTAGTTTCCTTGTCTATAAAATATGGATAATAACAGAACCTACTTCATGGAGTTATTGAGTGGATTAATGAGGTTAATTATGTTAAACCATTACTGCTATGAACAGACTACATCTCAGTAAGTTTCAGTTTTTATTATCTTTTTCCCTCATTTAAAATGAAAACGTTTAACAAGTAATTTCTTTAAAGCCATGGAACACGGTTCAATACATTCTAATATGACTTTCTTAGATTATAACATTTGAGTCATGTTAAGAAGCAAGTGGAACGCATAGGAAAATGGCAAAGTAAATCTCATATCGCTCGTCTTAATGGACTAAGTGAAAAGTAGAAAATGTCAACATAGCTCAATAGGTTTTCCTTCTGTGTCAATTACAAAGGACAAGGTAACGATTCTTATCATGATTAGGAGGCAAGTAAAGCCTCAGCTCACAAGGCATAATGAGACAGAGACACTGGATCATAGCATCAGTTTCTAATACTCACACTAGAGTTGGCGAAAATTGAATTTGAATTGGCTGCAGAATATCCTGCATTAGTCAAGTCATCATTGCTCTGCAAAGGGACAAATTCAACAGAGTGATTACTTTCACAGTAAAGAAGGAACAAAAGGTATATGTGGGATGTTCTAAGGGTTACTTACAGATTTATTACTAGGTCCATGTAGAAAATAGTTCAATGCTTGTGGGTCTCTAGAAAACAACAAAAAAAGGGGAAAACGACAAATAAATACATTACCTATTTCTAAGATTCATTTTTTACTAGGGTAAAAAAAAATGACAGTCTAGTCTGAGTAAAATTCTCTCCCTGCTTTAAGACAATTTTATTAGTAGTATTTTGTTTTATTTATTCATTTATGGGTTTATGTATTTATTTATATATTTATTTATTTGATGTTGTGCTAGTTCCTATTAGCACTCATTTCTGCCTCCTGGGATTTGTTAAAAAATAAATTTAATAAAGGCTAAATCAAGCATTCCCTAATTATGACCCATAGCATACCCAACTCTCCTTATTTGTTAATCCACACTATTATCTATGACGATTCATTTTTATTTTAAAAACCCATCCAGTTTTAATGTGCTTATTAGGTTGTTTTAGTACAACAAACCTCACACATTTGATTTACCCTGATTTTGTAATGAGTGTCTTACCCAATAAGATCAAGGAGACACGAGTCGTCATCATCATCCATGACAACTGTAAGAAAAGGAATAAGAAAACACTGTTTCAGCAAAGCAGAGGAAAGCCAGCAGCATTCATGCAACATAAAAACATGCTATATACTTTTCCTAGATAAATAACTGTGCGCTTCATGTGAGTTTTTCCTCTAATTGCCTATTATTAATAGAATTTAAAATTTTTTGTGGTCGTTCAAGAGATTGAGTATTCAATGTAAACCGTTTTTATGGGACATAAATCTTTAACGTACAAGTCAAAAGGGAATCTGGACAAATCAAAGGTAGCTGGCTGCAACCCCTCCTAGGCAGATTCCCCGAAAGGACTATAAACCATGAACAAACTTCCTCAAAATGTATCCTGGACTAGGAGAGAAAGAAGATTTTTGTTTTAGGAAAGAAAAATCTCATGGATACAGAGGTCTTTGAATTTTGTGACTGGATGTCTCCAAACACGGTGAGCCATCTGGATTTCTTGCCATTATTTTTTTTAGCTATCTTTAGGAAAACAGAAAAGCTGGTTCTCCCTACTTTTTGAGGCAGAGGAAGCACCATCAGTACTACTACACGCTTGGCCCCAAGGGTCTCAGGTTCCTTCCTCGGCAGCATCCCTGCCAACTGCTCAATTCCAAGCAATCTATATCCCAATACTAGCATCTTTAAAGTAGAAAATCTCCACCCAAAATGCACCCGGCCCCGGGCCCCCAGTTCCCTCGCTCTCCCGCCATCCACGGTATCCAGCTCAGCCAGCACAATTACTGTGCTCTGGCTTAAACAATAACAACTGTACAAATTCCAACAGCAGCAGTTTTCCTCCCCCTTTCTCCTCCCTCCCCCGAGATCCGGTAAACTTACACTAGTGATCTGACACCTGGCAACACTGCTTCACACCCATTTCAAGCCATGCATGGAATAATTTACATCACGGAATGCCAGGGCCAAGAGTTCTGGAGCAGTTGGAAAGGGCAGTTGTGAACGGCAGTTAGACGGAGGAATGAAATCCTGAAGAGATGCCCAGAAGAGGGACACACCCGACCAAGGCAAATGCAGAGAAGGGATCATTTTGAACTAAATGTTTTTTCTCCGTTAAAACTATCATCTCCTCTCCAGTTCCCCCAAGCTGCCCATCCTATCGGCCAGAAGGCCAAACAAATACAAAATCGACTCCTGCCACATGGAAGGAAACTTGCTTTTCTCAGGAAGGGTCTGGAAGGGGTAAGTACCACCTGATGTAGGACCTTCCTGTTGGTGGGTGAATGCATTCCGTTGCTTAATGATCTGAGTGATTAAAATCCATGTGAGTGGAACTTCAGGGGAGAGGAGAGATGATGGTTGAGACAGAAGGAGTGGGGAAAGCTTATTAAAAGGTAACAACCTCCATGGCTAAAACTGTGAAAGGGGCAGCTTGGCTACGTGAAATCTGTTTTTAGGACTCAGATGTGGAGTTGCTCAAGGGCATGCTAGCATGACTATACTCACACAGAGTGGCTTCTGAGGAGTGAAAATGGCTCAGGAAGGAAAGACAGGAAAACTGTCATTAAATAGAAAGAAACTGTGTGAAAGGCTACGCTTAAATCCTAGTATTTAATATGGCAGAACTGTTATTAGCCATCGCTCATTACTGTACCACTGACTGGTCTCCCAGACATCACAATCACATGGACTAAATTGAGCAATTATGATGTATAATTAAGCCTATAAAGTGCATATTATTTACTTCAACATGACCATTTGAATGGAGTTTCACTGTATCCTTTCTAAATTTATTTTTTAAAGTGTCTTAACAATCTCTGAATGTTAATAAAAATGTATGTGAAAAACAGCCTACACCAAAACAAAACAAAACCCAACGCCCAAACTTCACAACACTTTCACAACTATCCCAGCTTCCCTCACTACTTTATACCTGCACGAAGCTCCTCTAGAGGACAAGATGCCCAAGGATTAACAAGCTGAGAAAGGAATCGGCACCAGTCATTCCATCCAGGTGTCACTGGGACTTTCAAGCACAGAGAACACCTGCTACCCCAAAGTTCAAAGTGACAAGCTACTCCTTAAGTAGCTCAAATAAAAGAACAATTTTATAATACTGGATGAAATGAAAAGCCATTGTGTACCTTCCCTACCAAACCAAAGGGTTGCTCGAACGCTTGACCTGACAGAAAGCTCCTTGAGGGACATCCGCCCTGGTCAGTGGTGTCGGTCCTATGGACAGACCTACCCCTTTCACGCCCCCTCTTGGGTAGAACTCTATAAGCCTTTATAGTCAGGGATACCCTGAGAATTCTACTTTTTAAAGGGCCACACTCTTTTCTGACTTGAAAGAGTTTCACAAGAAAAGCGGTGACTCTTACCCCTCCATCCCCAGCTCTACATAGTGACAAAATACAGCCTAATTCAGTAGTTTTTTCCCCCAGGAAGACATGTGGTTCACCGAAGTAAACCGACCAAGGTACAGTTGTATAAATTGACTAAGATTTTAAAGGGGGAAGACAATCTGAGGACCAGACACTAATGACTCAAAAGTGAAGGGTTCAGTTTTCTTTGGAGAGGTTCTCCCTTTACTTCTGGGCTCTTGTTAAGGCCCTTTTCTCATTACAGTAACAACCCTGGAATCATTAGATGGGCCTCTGGCAACAGGTGGATTTTATAAGGCTGTACGAAATATGAGTCCCCCTCTAAAGGGAAATCCCTAGGTACGAGGTTGCAAACTATTTCTTGGCCCCACACACTTGAGAAAGACACAATCCCCTCAGCAATGGCAGCTCATAACGGAGGGATCTGTCATGGAGGGAGGGGGGCTGTAACTTTTACAGAATCCTGAGAGGCAAGCGCCCCAAGAGTTCAGATATCACTGCCCCAGATACTTGATGACCACTCTTTAGAAAATTAAAACTAATATTTAAAGTTGTTCTTGAGCCGGCTGAGTGGCGCGGTGATTAAGCGCTGGCTTGGGAGACCAGCAGCCCAGGTTCGGGTCCCACATGTGAGGGCCAGTGACACTGCCCTCAAAAAATAAATAAAATAAATAAATAAATAAATAAATAAATAAATAAATAAATAAATAAAATTGTTCTTAACTGAGTCAATAAACACTTTGAATAATACTTTTAATCAAGAGAACACAGTGTAAAAATTACATTTCAAATCAGTGAGGGAAAGATGTTAGCTGTACGGAAAAAAGATGGAGGGCCCATTCCTCATGTCTTACACAAAAATAAATTCCAGATGAGTCTAAGAGTTAAATGGGGTGGGCATGGGGGAGGGGAACCTTAAAGTACTAGAATAACACATGGGAGAACATGTATCGGGTATGTCACAAGACAAGAGGTCATAAAAGATTGACAAATTTGATGACATTAAAATTAAAACATTCTGCATGATAAAAGTCCATATACAAAGCCAAAGACTAAAAAACCCAAAAAGACATAAGTGGGAGAAATGCTTCCAACTCATATCACAAAGGCTCTCCCTTCTCCCTGATACATAAAGAGCTGCTTTAAATAATAATAATAATAATAATAATAATAATAATAATAATAAAAAGTCAGCTACCCTGCATAAAATCAAAGGGTATAAACAATCAATTCATGAAAAAAGAAAAGACAAGTAGCCCCTAACCATATAAGAATAATCAACTTCACTTAGAATAAAAGAAATATACAGTAGTCCCCTCTTACTAACAGTTTCACTTTTCAGGGTTTCAGTCACCCGAGGTCAACTTTGGTCTGAAAATATTAAATGGAAAATTGCAGAAATAAACAATTCTTAGGTTTTATTTTTATTTTTAGCTGAGCCATCCTGCCACCTGTTGGCTGCTCAGTGGCAGCTCAGCTCGGGCAGGGAATCAAACCAGCAACCCTGTTGCTTAAAGCTCGCACTCTTGAGCGAGCTCCTAACCAACTGAGCCATTCGGCCAGCCCCTATTTGTAGGTTTTAAATTGTATACTGTTCTGAGTAGTGTGATGAAAATCTCTCGTCGTCCACTCCATCCTACCAGGGACATAGGTCACCTCTTAGTCCAGCATCTCCACACTGTATATGCTACCCCGCCTGTTAGTCACTTAAGTCTTCTCAGCTATTAGATGGACTGTCATGATAATTGCAGTGCTTTTGTTCAAGTAACCCTTATTTTACTTAATAATGGCCCCAAAACACTAGAGTAGTGATGCTGGAAATTCGGGTATGTCAAAAAGAAGCTATAAAGTGTCTGCATGTATAGGAGAAAAACATAGTATATATAGGGTTCAGTACTATCCATGGTTCCAGGCATCCACTGGGGATCTTTGAATATATCCCCTGTGGATAAGGGAGGGACTGCTGTAAATTTAAATGTACCATGAGATACTATTTCCTGTCAAAAGGCAGAGATAAAGTGTGGTTAAGAACTATGCTGGTCAGGAAGATGGGGAAACAGGAAATTTGGTACCATGGTAGTGAGCATGGAAATTCATATAATCTCTAGAGAGGGCAGTTTAGCAATATCTTCCAAATGTTTAAGTGCACAAATCATTTAACTTGGCAAATCTATGTCTGGTATTTGTCCTACAGACATCCTTGCATGTGTGTGAAACATATGTGTGTAAGAATATCCAGGGCCGGCCAAGTGGCACGGTGGTTAAGCGCTGGCTTGGGAAGCCGGCGGCCCCGGTTTAGGTCCCACATATGAGGGCCAGTGACACTGCCCTCAAAAAAAAAAAGAATATCCAGTGCAGCATTATTGGTTTTAGCCAGAGTGTAAAAACCTAGATGTCATGGGTAGAGGGTTTCTTTTTGCAGTGATTAAAACATTCTGGAATTAAACCACTAAATTGTACACTTTAAAAGGGTAAATGTTATGGTATGTAAATTATATATCAAAATATTTTTTAAAATCCTAGATGTCCCTAATGAGAGACTTGTTAAATGAATTATGGGTCGCTCACACAGTGGAATACGATGCCGCCATTAAAAATAATGAGGCAGCTTTATACTAACTGACCTAGAAAGATACAGTCAATGGAAAAAGAAAGGTGCAGAACACTGTGTGCCCACGTTAGAGGATGCAGAGAATATACACACGTGCTTATAAATATGCAGATCCTGAAATGAAGCACAAATAACCACTACCAGTTTCTGGGAGGAAAACTGGGTGTTTGGGAAGAGAGAAAGGTATACTCTTCACTTATAGATGTCCTTTTGTACCTTTTGAATGTTGTAAAACATGCATGTACAGACTACCTAAAAAATAAATACGGTTAATAAAACAAACAAGACAGAGGGGACACCCTTGAAACAAGAACTACAAGCCAGGCTCACTCTAGGCAAGCATACCAGATACCAAATACAGCGGAGCCTTAAAAAACATGGGGGTTAGGGGCACCAACCCTCCCCACAGCAGTCTAAAATCTGCCAAATTTGATTCCTCCAAAACTTAACTATAGTCGTCCCTCAGTATCCAGGAAGGGATTGGTTCCAGGACCGCTATGGATACCAAGATCAAAGGGTGCTCAAGTTGCTCATATAAAATGGCGTAGGGCTGGCCTAGTGGCTCAGTTGGTTAAGAGCTGGCTTAGAGCACGAGCTCTGAGCAACAGGGCCGCTGGTTCGATTCCGACATGGGCCAGTGATACTGCACCCAAGCTGAGCTGTCGCTGAGCTGCCAACAGCTCAGCCGGTGTAACAACAAAATGCCCACCCGCAACTAAGACTGAATTCGGTAACTTGAGCTGAGCTGCCACCTGGATGCTCAGTGGATAGAGCACAAGCTCTTCACAACAAGGCTGCTGGTTCGACATCCGCATGGAATGGTGGCTACGCCCACCCACAACTAAGATTGAACACAGCACCTTGAGTGTAGAGGCCACGAGCTGCAGACGGGAAGCCAGATGGTGACTGGCGCCCTCTACAACGAAGATTGAAGGACAACTTGGCTGGTCCCCTTCCCCAATTCCCCAATAAAATCTTAAAAAATAAATAAAATAAAATAAAATGGCCTAGAATAATGCATACAAATTGGCCACCCACAACTAGGGATTCCCAATGGCAAGTTGAAAGTATTGTTTTAATCTGTGGTTGGTTGAATCTGTGGATGTGAAACCCAGGGATACGGAGGGCCAACTGTATATTTATTGAAAAAAAAATCCATGTAGAAGTGGACCCGTGCATTTCAAACACATGTTGTTCAAGGGTCAACTGTACTCAGAAAATTTAAAGCAGTCTAATGGCCTCAGGAATAATGTACATCAGCTACCTTGAAAGAAATATCTTAAAAATTTGATTTTCATTAAAACCACAGAAAGATCTTAAAGACTTGCAATGCAGAGATTTAAAATCACAGGCTTTTTTTTTTTTCCCACGCAGGGGTAAATAATCTGAGCTTTCATATCATTAAAAAAAAAAAAAGAAGAAGAAATGTATTGGTTTCAAGAACAGATATTTTAGGAAAGTTAGCTAAGCAAATCAATTCTACCTACTCAAGATATTATAAGCTAGTGGCAGAAGAAAACTTTTAAAATTATAACACAGGATTTCAAATCCTTCACAAACTGAAATTTGGTAAGTGATTGCTATAACAAATGCTTTTGTTTTCTCTTTTATATGCTTTTCTTTTCTTTTTCTTCTTCCAAAAATACAACCTCCTGAAGATGTTGACTAATAAGCTAAAACTTTAAAAGACCACCAAGGGCCGGCCAAGTGGCGCGTTGGTCAAGAGTTGGCTTGGGACACCAGCTCTGAGCAGTCAGGGCCCCAGTTCGGATCCCACATGAGGGCAAGTGATGCTGCGCCCTCTACAGCTAAGATGATGAACAACAGCTCGACTTGGAGCTGGGCTCGGGTGAGTTGCAGGCAATGGTGTAGGCTGTAGCCCCTACTGCAGTGGGCTGCCATCAGCTACCATGAGTGGCTGGCAGCTGGCTTGAGTAGCCGGCAGCTGGCATGAGCTGCCATGAGCGGCCATCCAATGACCGGCGACCGACTGCCTCAGCCAGGAAGAGCACAATGATCACAATACCAACACGGGCCAGTGAAGGAACATCCTCCACAACTAGATTGAAGAACAAGAAGGACAGCAACTTGTCTGTTCCCCTTCCCTGATTCCCCAAAGCCGTTCTCCTCCCCCAATTCTCCAATAAAATCTTTAAAAAAAAAATAACCCACCAAAAATCAATAGGCTATTTTACCAACATAGGGAAAACTACTGACATTTGCTTTATTTTCAGTAATTTAATATAGCATCAGTGCATGCCCCAATTTCCCAATCACTACAAACAAATTTACCTTTAAAAAGATGCTGTCAATAATATTGTAACCATTATGTACAGTGCCAGGTGGGTACTAGACTAATCAGGGGATCATTTCATAAGATATATAAGTGTTTAACCACTATGCTGTACACCTGAAACTAACATGAAAATAATACTGAATGTCAACTGTAATTAAAAAAAAGATGCTGAGGTTATATCAGACAGGTGCTGGACTTACCAGGGTGATTACTTAGAGTAAATTATATAAATGTCTGATCACTATGTTGAACACCTGAAACTAATAAAATACTGTATGTCAACTGCAATTGAAGAAAAGTATTTTAATGTTGAGGTTAGCAGAGGGATCATTGAAAAACTTTATTTAAGCAGTCATGAACTACAGAATTGTTGCAGATTCCAGAATCATGTATTCTCTGCCTTAGTTATTGAGGGTTTAATGAATTACAGTCACTTTTATTTTTATCTGCACATTTACCATTTCCGGTGCTGTTCATTCCTTTGAGTAAATCCAGATTTTCATGTGGTATCATTTTCCTTCTCCTGAAGGATTTCCTTTCATATTTTTGTAGTGCAGATGTGCTGGTAAGGAATTCTTTCTGCTTTTGCATGTCTTTTAAAAATGTTTATTTCGCCCTCATTTTTTAAAAATTTCTTTATTTTTAGTTTCAGCTGTACAACACAGTGCAATAGTTATACTTTTTACCCCTCAAAGTGACAAACCCCCTCCCCCAATTCGCCATCCCACTCCCCTCCCCCATATCATATATATCTATTACATTTCCTCTGACTCCCTTCCACAGTATAATCCACATCCTGTGACTATCTATATATATATATATATATATATATATATTCAATTACAATTGGTATACAATATTATACAACCTCAGCTTCAGGTGTACAGTGCAGTGATCAAGGCTCTACTCCATCCATGAAATGGTCTCCCCAACAAGACATGTGACCATCTGACACCCCACAAAATATTTACAACATTATTAATTATATTCCCCGAACTGTCTTTCATATCCCTGTTCGCCCTCATTTTTGAAATATATTTTCCCTGGGCATACAGTTTTAGACTCGGTTTTTTCTTTCAGTTCTTTAAAGATATTGCTACATTGTTTCTTGCTTGCATTATTTCCAAAGAGAGTACACTGTTGTCTTATTTTTGTCCGTTTATAAGAGGTCTTCCCCAAACTCTGGATGCTTTAAAGAGTTTTTTCTGTTTCACTTGTTTTAAGCAATTTGATTATGATATGCCTTGGCACAGTTTTCTTTATGCTTTTTGTGCTTGGGGTTCGTTCAATTACTAGGATCTGTAGGCTTATAGTTGTCCTCCAATATAGAACAATTTCAGCCACTATTTCATATATTTTATGTTCCTATCCCTCCTTTGGGGACTCCAGTTACATGTATATGATTAGGCTGCTTGAAGTTATCCCACAGGTCTCTGATGCTCTTTTTTTTATTTCACTCTTTTTGTCTTCAGGTGCACTAATCTTTTCTTCTGCAGCGCCTAAATTGCTGTTAATCCCAACCAATGTATTTTTCTTGTCAAATGCTGTAGTCTTCATCTCTAGAAGTTGGACCTTTTTTATATCTTTCATATCTTTATTTAATATAATAAATCTTTCCTCTATCTTTTTGAACTTTTGCAAAATGGTAATGATATTTTAATGTCCTTCTTTAGTTCTATCATTTGTTATCATTTCTGGGTCAGTTTTTATTGAGTTTTTTCCCTTCCTCATTATGGGTGGTATTCTCCTGCTTCTCTGCATGCCTGGTAATTTTTTATTTTTATTTTTTTAGAGGGCAATGTCACTGACCCTCATATGTGGGACCCGAACCGGGGCCGCTGGCATCCCAAGCCAGCTCTTAACCACTGCGCCACTCCGCCAGCCCATAAACTGTTTCATTTTCCTTTTTTTTTTTTTGAGGGCAGTGTCACTGGCCCTCATATGTGGGACCCGAACCGGGGCTGCTGGCATCCCAAGCCAGCGCTTAACCACCATGCCACTCGGCTGGCCCGCATGCCTGGTAATTTTTGATTGGATATCAGACACTGTTAATTTACAGTATTGAGTACTGGATATTTTTGTATCCCTATAGAAGTCATTGAACTTTGCCTAGGACACCATTACTTCTAAATAGTTTGATTCTCTTGAGGCTTGGTTTTAAGCTTCTGTCAATCTTTAACCTACAGCTAATTTTGCTCTATAAGGAGGCAATACCTTTCTTCGCTTGAGTACTTCACTTGCAGGCCCAAGAATTACAACGATTTTTGCACTCTTGCAGGTGGGAACACAAACTATTCTCTGTCCTGTGTGAGCTACAAGTTCTGTTTCCTCTAATCCTTTCCGGTGATTCTTTCCCATGACTTGGGTAGCACCCCCCTCCCCCACCCAACATACTGATCAATTATCAGCTGAAGACTCAAGGGAGATACTCCGCGGAACTCCAGGGTTTTCTCTCTGTGTTTTCTCTTCTGCCTGAGGAGTTCTAGCCACTTTCACCTGTCAGCTACATCAGCTCAACTCAGGAAGACTGCCAGCCTCCATCTGGGTTCCCTTTTTCTGTGCTATGGCTGGAAACTTTCTCCAGACAGGACGCTGGGGCAATTATAGGCTCATCTCATTTGTTTCCCATTCCTCAGGAGTCACTGTCCAGTGCTGCCTGATATGCAATGTCTGAAAATAAATCATTGTTTAATATATTTTATCTGATTTTGAACTTTTCTATGTAGGAAGGTAAATCCAGTCCCTGCCCTGTTACTCTACCTTGGCTCTGAAGCCATTTGTAAAGTTTTTTTGTTTTTATAACTTTAGAGATGACAGTTAGCTCAGCTGGTTAGAGCATGGTGTTGATAACACCAAGGTTGTCAGTTCAATCCCCGCATGGGCCACTGTGAGCTGCACCCTCCTTGAAAGAGTCAACTATGCCATTGTAGCATGAAAACAATGTATAACCAATGACCATGGCTGTTCCCCAATAAAAACTTTTTTTAAAAAATGACTTTAGGAGGTAAGAACAGTTTATATGAGTTCATTAGCACAGATTATAGGATTAAGTATCCTGAAAGAGGGAAGAAAGGAAGGACAGTAAATTGTTTGTACAGTTTTATCCCATGCCTCCTTTTGTTTTCTCCCCTGAAAAATAGCTTTGGGAATGAGAGAAGCTGCTTCTTTAATTCCTAACTTTAATGAAGATGTTCAGTGTGTGAAAAGAACATTCATTGAGCATTTAATAAATATTTGGCACATACTATGTGCCAGGCATTATGTGAAGGGCTGGAAATATCAGATGAATATGACATAAAATGTAATAATAAATGTAAATGCCATCTACCTTTTTGCAGGACTGTAAAAGCAAGGCCGAAAAGTGAATTATGTGTTTAATAAAAAAATTTTTCATTGAGTGTCATGATCAAAAAGTTATGCCAGGCTGCATGGCCTGGAGGTCTCTGGCCAGTGTAGGTGGTGAACTCACCTTGTACAGCATATTATCATTAAACTGGTTTCTCTTGGAAAAACAAAACAAAACAACAACAAAAAAAGTTATGCCAGGGGCGGCTGGTTAGCTCAGTTGGTTAGAGCGCAGTGCTCATAGCACCCAAGTTGTCAGCTCAATCCCCAAGCCCTTCCTTCACAACTAGACTGAAAAAACTACTTGACTTGGAGCTGATAGGTCCTGGAAAAATACAATGTTCCCCAACTAAAAAAAAAAAAAAAAAAAGAAAAATGTTAAAAAAAAAAAAAAGGCCATTAAATAGCCTCTTACTCAGGGCAAGAAACTGTTTATGTCAATTAGGACATAAAAATCTTTTCATTTATTCCTTTTACTTTATAGTAATTGTTACTGGCTGCTAAATTTTGTAATTGCAGGACTGTGTGAAACTTTCTGGCGTGGTTCCTGGTTTTAAAGAAATCACTTCCTTTTGGAAGCGAGACATGCAACAATTCATTACAATACAACGTGAGAAGTGCTAGAGTTTTTGGCAAGGGTTCCCAAGCTTCTTCAGGTGAAATCTGTGGGCTTTGTTGTGAAATAGTGACAGTTTACTAGAAGCAAACATGACTATATTTTCACAATTATCCCCAGTTGCAATAAAAAGAAGCTTTCAAACTCAACATGATGGATTCTTTGTTTTTCAGTAATTATTCAACCAAAAACTTCTTCATCCATTTTGTCACCAACTAGAGCTTTCTAGCAGCAAGGAAGAGAAGGTGGAAAAGACTAAGAAACAAACATTATTGGAAGAAAAACTCAGGAATTTAAAAATTCCTGGGCCAGCTGAGTGGCGTGGTGGTTAAGCGCTGGCTTGGGAAGCCAGCGGCCCCGGTTCAGGTCCCACATATGAGGGCCAGTGACACTGCCCTCAAAAAAAGAAAAAAAAAAATTCCTCCAAGCCAGAAAAAATGACCATTAATGTAGGTAGTATCAGACCTCGGTTCAACTCATGAAAGGCAGAATTTGAAGGTCTTTATGCTTCTTCATTCTGACTTGGAATGAGGTGGGGTAGAAATAAACCTAATATATTAAGCAATCCAGCTGGCGAATCAATGTGCTGGCACACAGGGAGGGGGACAACCTCAGGGAGCCAGCGAGAAGTCTGTCAAGGTTTTACGGAGGCTGGGGACACATAGGGGAGAACGCTGAACTGGGACGTCCAAGGGCTTATTTTGGCTATTGACATTAACTAACTGTGTGATTACTGACAAGCTCCAATCTTTTAGGACTCATTTTCCTATCCCTAAATGAAATTAACAGCCATTTCAGTGATTTTTAAGCTTTGTTTCCTGGGGACCAGGATTTTCCAAGATGTACAAGAGATCTCTTTGTTTTGTTGTTTTTTTTTTTTTTTTTTTTTTTTGTTTTTTGAGGGCAGTGTCACTGGCCCTCATATGTGGGACCCAAACCGGGGCTGCTGGCTTCCCAAACCAGTGCTTAAGCACCGCGCCACTTGGCCGGCCCAAGAGATGTCTTGAAGGCCTAAAAGTTGGTGGAAGCACTCTGACATTCTCACTTCTCCCCTTCAACTGAGTGACTCAATTCTTATTGAACTGAGAGAAAAAGTTTGAAAACCATTTAATTTCTCCAACTCCCAGAACTTAATGGTTTGTTTTGTGCTGTGAAGGAATGACCATCAATGGTAGCCAATCTGAAAATGGAAGCCAATCTGAAAATGGAAATGCAAGGATCCACAGCAATCAAGAGAATATAGTAGGCCCCCCTTATCCACGGTTTCATTTTCTAAGGTTTCAGTCACCCACAGTCAACCTTGGTCTGAAAATATTAAATAGGAAATTCCAGAAATAAACACTTTTTAAGTTTTCAACTGTGTGCAATTCTGAGTATCATGATGAAATCTCGCGCTGTCCTGCTCCTTCTGACCCATGACATGAATCATCCCTTTGTCCAGCGTATCTACGCGGAACACCCTACTTCCCATCAGTCATTTAGTGGCCGTCTTGCTTATCAGGCAGACTGTCTCGGTATCAGAGTGCTTGTGTTCAGTAACCCTCATTTTACTTAACAATGGCCCCAAAGCACAAGAGTAGTGATGATGGAAATTCAGATATGCCAAAGAGAAGCTGTAAAGTATATATATGTATTGGAAAAAACAGAATATATATGGAGTTAGATATTATCCAAGGTTTCAGGCATCCACTTGGGTTGGAACATATCCGCCTTGGAAAAAGGGGGAATACTGTAGCGATAAACATTGTTTGATAAATATATCAAACTTCTTTAAGGTAAATTAAAACATAGTGTTAAAGATCTTAAGTCTACAGACTATAGAACCATTACATGCAGAACAGTGTTTCTCAAATTGTCCAGAAATATACACACTGAAAAATTTCAAGGCTCACATAAAAAATCTGCATAACGTGTTTGTTAAAGGCCCCTCAAAATCTTGAAATCCCGTGAGAATTTACTGACAGAAGGCCTGTGTATATGTTGTCTGACTGATGTAAAGATGGTCCTGGGGAAAACATTTTCAGGCCTTTCTTCTTTATCCTCCTTCAATCTCAACTTCCAATTTTGTGCCAGGCTGGGGGGAGGGGTGGGTCCTAGGTCTAAACAAAGGAGGGCATCATAAGAGACTGTTGGTTGAGTTCCCAAAGTCTTTGCTGAATCTAGATTCTGACCTGAGGTGGTTCAAGACACTATACTTTGAAATTAACAGAGGCCAGAGGCATCTGTGGATACACAGCTAGTAGTGGGAAAAAGCTATGGGTATTAATTATGGCTCTGCTACAGTGAACTAAAAGACCAATTTCAAATATAAACGTTACTAATAGCTATCACCTAAAAATTTACAGTCTAAGACAATATTATAGTGCTACCCACAAAAGCAGGAACCTTATCATATTCATCTTTATATCCCCAGCAAACAGCACATATGAGAGCAGGTATAACAACTACTGACTAAACATCCAGGGTTTAAATATAGGGCAGCTGCGCTGTATGCAAAGATTGTGTTTTCAAAGACCTTGTATAATTAAAAACTCACATAATTCTAGAGTTATCCTGACAAAGACAGTTACAATTTCCTAGAGTCCATCAGCATTGAAATTTTGCAACTCTTGATGACTTATAAATATATTACATTCTGTTGTAATTTTTTTAGATGTAATAATAAAATTGGGGTTACATTTTTAGAAAGAACCTGTAGGGGCCAGCCGAGTGGCTCAGTTGGTTAAGAGCTTGCTCAAGAGTGCAAGCTCTGAGCAATAGGGTTGCCGGTTTGATTCCCACATGGGCCAGTGAGCTGCACCTGAGCTGAGCTTCCAACAAATAGCAGGATGGCTCAGTTGTTAGGAGATCATGTGCTCCTAACAACAAGATTGCCTGTTCAATGGTGGACTATGCCTGCCCGCAACTAAAACACTGAACTCAGCATCTTGAGCTGAGCAGCAGCCAGAGTGGCTCAGGGGATAGAATGCATGCTCTTAACAACAAGGCTGCTGGTTCAACTCTGGTATGGGATGGTGGCTATGCCCACATGCAACTAACTGAACACAGCTCCTTGAGCTGAGCAGCACGACTGGACTTGGAGCTGAGCTTGCAGTACCCTCCACAACTAAGACTGAAGAACAACAACATGGCTGTTCCCCTTCCCGAATTCCCCAACACTGTTCCCCTTCCCCAATTCCCCAATTAAAAAAAAAAAAATCTTGGGCAGGCCAAGTGGCTCAGTTGGTTAATAGCTCGCTCAAGAGTGTGAGCTGAGCTCTGAGCAACAGCAGTTCGATGCCCAGCCTGAGCTAAGCAGCCGCTGAGCTGTCAACAGGTAGCAGGATGTCTCAGCTAAAAAAAAAAAAAAAAAGTGTTAGCTGACCTCTGAGCAACAGCAGTTCGATGCCCAGCCCTAGCTGAGCTTCCATTGAGCTGCCAACAGGTGGCAGGATGGCTCAATTAAAGGGGAAAAAAAAAAAGAACCTGTATCTTTTAGAGATCCATACTGAAATAGGTATAAATGAACTAATGTAACATCTGGGATTTGCTTCAAAATAATATGGACTGGAGTTGGTTATTAAAAACATGGAATCCTATCTCCCCTCACCCACTCAAGAGATTCTGATGCACCAGGAATCTGGGGCTACTATGGGGTTTTCTCCCTGACCTCGAGATTGGTCACTCTTCCCCCCAGGTTATAGCACATACTAGGGCAAAATTCAGGCAAACCGGGAAATCTGTCTCCAACTGCAATCTGGCGGGACCTGCAAACAAGGGTCTCTGGTCGGCTCTGAGACACAAACTGAGGACACCAACTCTCTAAGCTCAGGTGACGGGCCCAGTTTCTGGGTAATCTGAAGGAAAACGCTGCAGGTGAAATCTTCTTTAGGGATGCATCACTCTAGACCACCTTCAGTGTCAGTCCCTTTCTGCTCATACCCATCCAATAATGCCTTTCTTCTTTCTTCCCCTCTTTACTATATTTACTCATATTTACATTAGAATGTCAGTCTGTGCACCGATGAACCTCAGCACCCAGAATGGCACCCGGCACACAGCAGGAGCTCAGAGAACCTTCGTGCGGCTCAGCGTGATTGAGCTACAATGGACAAATAAAAGAGTGTTTAAGGTGTACAATGTGATGATTTGATGTTTGTATATATTGTGAAATGATTACCACAATAAGGCTTGTTAACACATCCATCACCTCACAGTTACTTTTTGTGTATGTGGTGAGAATATTTAAAATCGATTCTCTTAACAAATTTCAAGTATATAATACAGTATTGTTAACTACAGTCACCATGTCATAGACTAGGTTTCCAGAACTTATTCATCTTATAACTGAAAGTTCATACCCTTTGGCCAATATCTCCCCATTTCCCCCACCTACCCCATAGCCTCTGACAACCACCACTCTACTCTGTTTCTACAGGTTTTACTTTTTTTAGATTCTACATATAAGTGAGATCGTATAGTATTTGTCTTTGACTTCTTTCACTTAGCTTATGCCCTCACATTTCATCCATGTTGTCACAAATGGCAGGATTTCCTTCTTTATGGGTGAATATTCCATTGCGTGCATGTGTCACAATTTCTTTATCTATTCATCCACTGACAGACACTTACTTGCTTCCATACCTTGGTTGCTGTGAATAATGCTACTATGAACATGGGGGTGTAGATATCTCTTTGAGATAATGATTTCATTTCCTTCAGATATACTCGTGTATCTAGAAGTGGGCTTGCTGGACTATATGGTAGCTCTATTCCTAATTTTTCTGAGGAGCTTCCAGACTGTTCTCCACAGTGGCTGCCACAATGTACATTCCCATCAACAGTGCACTAGGGTTCCCTTTTGTCCTCATTCTCACCGGCACTTGTTATCACTCGTCTTTTTGGTAACAGCCATTCTGACAGGTATGAGGTGATACCTCATTGCAGTCCATGAACATTTTTCAAAATGAACCTATCGCCCTTTCCAATATGTTGACCACAAGATGGCAAAACCTGCAACGGGATCAGGCACACCAGGGTGCTCATTTCCCTTTCCCTGAGACCTACTTCAGTTTCCCAAGAAACATGCCTATTTTGGAGACCAGCTCATTCCTATGGGAGAAAAATCTAAAGTGGAAAATGAAGAATTACATTTAAACCTAAAATGTACAATGGGCTAAAGTTATTTCCCACTCTTCCCCTATACTCTATTCTAGCCAGACTGCTACTCTCCTAGCCCCCAAACACAACGCACACTTTCCCAGCATCTGCCCTTGTCCAGGTGACAATTTCCTTACCTGAAATTCCATCCATTATTCAAAACTTAGCTTGAACCTACCTCTGTGAATCCTCCTCTGACAACCTTGGGCTGTCTTTAGGATTCCCTTACCCAGTATTCTAAAAGCAACAATCGGGCCGGCCCAGTGGCTCAGTTAGTTAAGAGTGCGAGCTCTCAGCAACAGGGTCACCAGTTCGATTCCCACATAGGCGGGTGGGCTGCACCCAAGCTGAGCTGCCGCTGAGCTGCCAACAGGTGCCAGGATGGCTCAGCTGCTGAGAGCACATGCTCTTAACAACAAGGTTTCCGGTTTGACTCCCGCATGGGATGGTGGGCTGTGCCCACCCGCAACAAAGATTGAACATGGCAACTTGAGCTGAGCGGCTGCGAGCTGCCGAAGTGCGGTCGGATGGCGACTGGACTTGGGAGCTGGGCATAGCTGTGCCCTCCCCAACTAGGGCTGAAGGACAATAACTTGGCTGTTCCCCTTCCCCAATTCCCCAGTAAAATCTTTAAAAAATAATAAAAATTAAAAATAAAAGCAACCACCACATCTTTTGACACTAATCAGACACTGCTCTGTGTGAATATCTTCATTATGCCTCCTTTCGGTTCCCAACTAAAGCACAGCCCATATTTAAACAAAAACAATAAAGTGCTATGAGTACTGATGAGAGAGAGCAATGAATTCTCCCATCCCAAAGCCAAGCAACTGTTAGACAGTATGGTTTTTTGGCATCAGTGAACTGAAAATACTAGCCCATTATCAGAGGCTCTCACCTCATTTTGCACCTCTACCTACTCAACCCTCCCCTGTAAGGAACCCTTAGCTCTCTGCCACCTTGACCGTTTGATGTCCCTAAAACTTACACCACTCTCAATTCTTTGGCTTTGCCCTTGTCCTTGGAAGACAAAAGACCTTCCACTCACTTCTATGTGATCAACTGACAGTGCCTAACTTATCTTTTAAAGCTTTGAGTAAAATGATATTACCTTTTTTTTTTAATCCTCAAGCTTATGTGTATCCCTAGAGCATGTGTGACATGTTACCAGCATGACATTTACGATAACATTTTGTTTTTTTTATTTCGTCATTAGCTTACAAATTCCATGAAAGCTGAATCAGTTTCTTTTCATCTTTGTATTACCAGAGTTTAGTGCAATGCATGATACAAAAGTGCCCAATAAATGTGTTTTACTCAGTTGAATTACTTTCGTTAAGTTTTCAGTCTAAAAGACTAACTTTTCCAGGAGTCATGTTAATTCCTTATCATTTAGTTTCCATGAACATGCAGCTATGCCACACTTGAGCACTTTTTCACAATCATAAAGCACAGGATGTGGGGTGCAGGCTGCTGTCCATTGTCCAGGGTCCGCTGGCTTATGCTGGGCCCTAGGTATCTAGCCAGGCATGCCGGCTATGTAGAAGAAGCTACGGGAAATTAACTAATTCCCCAGCTCTGCTCTAGATCATACAGTTCCACTCTCTGATGCCTAGAGAAATGTCATTTTTCAAGATCCATAAACAAAAGATTGGGTATTCTTCCATGATAAACCATTTAATAAACTTCCTTAAAATAAGAGATTTTATGTACTGAATATAAATATAAAACAATTCTTTGGAGTCCCCAAATCTTTAGCATAGTAATTTATTATATTAATAATTGTTGCACTCATTAAAAGACTTTGGAATAAAAATCTTTAAGTTGAAGAGTCTCTGGCATAGCCATGCATGGTGTTTTGAGGGCACCCAACACTAGACCTTACAGAAAAGAAAAAAAACACAACTCTATAGGATAGGAAATAAACAGGTGCCCTGTCAAAACGTTTTTGTAATTTCTTTTGTTGTGTTTTATAAAAGACTGAACATTTTTTTTTTTTTGAGGGCAGTGTCACTGGCCCTCATATGTAGGACCCGAACCGGGGCCGCTGGCCTCCCAGGCCAGCACTTAACCACCGCGCCACTCAGCCAGCCCTAAAAGACTGAACATTTTAATGACTATGGGAAACAATACACAAGAATGACTCAGGAATGATACAAAGTGCTGCTCTCCTGATTGCTATTAAATATTAAGTCAAATTAAATTGAAACTGTGGTAACTCATGATACTTCAGTACACAGAATAATATGCATTAAAAAGATGAGTCATGGGCCCGCTGAGTGGCGCGGTGGTTAAGCGCTGGCTTAGGAAGCCAGCGGCCCTGGTTCGGGTCCCACATATGAGGGCCAGTGACACTGCCCTCTACAGCTAATAACAGCTCCACCTGGGGCTGGCCAAGTGGCGCACTGGTTAAGAGCTGGTTTGGGGATGTCAGCGGCCCGGTTCGGATCCCACATATGAGGGCCAGTGACACTGCCCTTGACAACTAACAACAGCTCCACCTGGAGCTGGGCTGTGCGAGCCCTGGCGACTGTGTAGGCTGCAGCCCCTGCTGCAGTGGGCTACCATAGGCTACAGTGAGTGGCCAGCAGCCAGCGTGAGCTGCCAATAGCTGCAGTGAGCGACCATCCAGAGGCCGGTGACCGATCTGCCTCATCCGGGAAGAGTGCAATGATGATACCAACATGGGCCAGTGAAGCAATGTCCACCATAACTAGACTGAAGAACAAAAGGACAGCAATTTGTTTGTTCCCCTTCCCTGGTTCCCCAACGCTGTTCCCTTCCCCAATTCCACAATAAAATCTTAAAAAAAAAAAGACAAGTCAGTTTTCTTCAGTTATACTAAATTTCAATTAAAGAATTCTTGTATTATACTTCAAAATAAAAGGGGATTTCTATTTTAATCATTGATTGCCACATTTATTACTTTCTTCAACTAAAAATAATCAGTCATTTATAGAATCAGTGCCCATGACAAAATGATTTAGGAGAGGGAAGCAAGGCCAATATAGAAACTAACCACCCACAAAGATAAACCTGGTCATGTATCAGCCAAAAACACATTAGCAAAAATTTTAGGAACAGGAATTAAAAACTCAAGAGCCCAAAGTAAGTCTTACTTGCATCCTCTCCATAAAAACACATACCTGAATATTAACCAGAAACTGTTCTACCACTTTTTTTATTCCATTTCATTTAGAAAAATATATCTTTCATTAAATGAAATGGAGATATATCTAAGTCACTTGTGTTTTTCTAACAGAAATGGGATTACTTTTAGAGAACATTTTCAATTAAGTAAAAGCAAAAGTCCTACCAAATGTGACTTTTTCTACTTTTATAAACAATGGATATATCAGTCATAAAAAGTAAAAATAAACTGCTCTTTGCACTCACAAAATTCGCTAAAACACAGTATGGTAATAATTAAGCTATTAAATAAAAACTGCCTAAAATTTTTCCGTATTTCCTCAAATATAATAGGACTCCATTGCTCTGTGTTGGCGTAGTTTATATATGTTGTCCCTATATATGGAACTGCTTTAAAAACACTTTGAAATGGCAGTAATTACAAACACAGTATTTTTTTCTTTTATTAACTTAGTATTAGCATCTGGTTAAAGTTATTATGCAAACTCTTGACTCTCACTGTTCTCTGTCAATGAGTAACATTCAAAATATTTTGGTTTTATGGTTATGTTCCAAGAAAAATAAGGCCTGTAAAAACAACTAACAATATTAACAAACAAAATTCCACTTTACAAAGTCAATGTTACCAAGGAAGAGATGCCGAAAATTCCTTTTTACAAAAGCAGATGCAAAAGGAAGATGTGTGAACAAAATCAATTTTTTTAAGGAGAAAATGAAAGAAACTTTGTTTAAGCTTAAAAACGATTTAAGGAAGAATATGGACAAATACATATGTGGCCTGTTACTCCAAGCAAGGTATCAGCTTCTACAAAAATTTTAAAGCTGAATTAACCTCACTTTCCTGAACTCCATTTAAGAGACACAGACTTCTATCTAGTGTGAAATCTTTTACAAACCGTAAGAAATACCATATGAACATATAAATATAAATTTATATTTATAGTTATTTCTATCAAAAGTTCATACGATACTGAGTTTCAGTTGGGGAAGATGAAAAAATTCTGGAAAAGAATGATGGTGATAGTTGTACAACAATGTGAATGTACTTCATGCCACAAACTACTTAAAATGGTTAGAATGGTAAATTTTATGTTATGCATATTTTACCACAATAAAAGGAGAATAAAGTATCTGTGAATATTCTTGCTAAAAATAATAAGACCATAAGGGCTTGTTTGAATATAACTATAGTTGATCCTTGAACAATGCAGGGGTTGGGGCACCAACTTCCTGCACAGTCAAAAATCCACATACAGGGGGTGACCGGTTAGCGCAGTTGGTTTGAGTGTGGTGCTGATAACACCAGGGTTGCCAGTTCAATCCCCACATGGACCACTGTGAGCTGTGCCCTCCCTAAAAGAGTCAACTTTGCTCATGCCACTGTAGCATGAAAGTAGTGTGTAACCAATGACCATGGCTGTTCCCCAATAAAATATAAAAAAAAAAATCCACGTATAACTTGCGATTCCCCA
The DNA here is from genome assembly GCA_033961575.1 of Aselliscus stoliczkanus. Lineage (NCBI taxonomy): Eukaryota > Metazoa > Chordata > Mammalia > Chiroptera > Hipposideridae > Aselliscus > Aselliscus stoliczkanus. The sequence continues at coordinate 61,371,119 of CM066733.1, read as the reverse complement.
GAAACTTTTGAGTTATCCCTCGGTATCCACAGGACCCCACAACGGATACCCAAATCCACAGATGCTCAAGTTCCCTATGTAAAATGGTGTAGATCAATGCATACAGTTGGCATTCTATATCTGCAGTCTCCCAACCTCAGAGAGAAAACAGTTCAGGTATTTATTGAAAAAAAGGGTGAAAAAAGTTGAGGCAGATCACCCCACAAGTGACAGGCACCAGATGAGGCTATAGGAAGAAATCCCCCAAAGGAAGGAGGAGGGTTCTTAACCCTTTGTGTGCCTTCTGGCTGTCTGGTGAGGCCAATGGAGCCCATTTCAGAGTAATATTTCAAGGTACATAATATATGTAGGGTTTATTGAAATACAGTTATAAAATATTTAAAAATTGTAATATAGGTATGTGATTCTTCTTTTTTTTTTTTTTTTTTGAGGGCAGTGTCACTGGCCCTCATATGTGGGACCGAACCGGGGCTGCTGGCTTCCCAAGCCAGCGCTTAACCACCACGCCACTCGGCCTGCCCTGGTCCTGTGATTCTTCATCAAGGCATTCATATATAAGATTTAGTGAGTCTAGTAACCACTATCATTTGGAAGATGGTAATCTCTAAGATATCTGCAAATGTAATGTGATAAAAAATATTTCTACTGGTAACAAATTCCCAGGCACTGTCAATACTACTGTGGTTTGCAGCCTTCATTCATAGATTTAGGAAATGATACCTTTCAACTGGAGTTTGGTGAAAATAACATGCAATTTTGTTCATAGCCAAGTTCATGGGTCTCCTTCCCCCCAATTCTACACAAAGATCCTTTAGGGGGATCAGTACATGGAACCCTTGCACTGTTGGGGTCCAGGGCAGTTTGTTTAACATGTGAAATGAATAAACTCAATCCAGTAACAAACACAACGGAATTCTAAACATCTGATACAGGCCACAAGATATTTTTATACTTCCTAAGCACACAATGGTCATTTCTACCACTGTTTTGATGCACTTTTTTGCAATGCAAAGAAATGGAAGGTGCTGCCAGATGCACAGGATGGTAGCAGCAAGCTGTTGATTTCAACAGGGTGGAAATGACACTCTTTGGTATCAACAAAGTTATCAAAGAATTCCCTGAGTAGGGAAGGTCAAGTACGCTAATTTTCTGTAAGCTTAGCAGAGAGCAACAGAATTGCATTTTATAATTTAAAAAGCCTGAGACTGCAGTGGAAAAGCCCATCAAAATTCTCAACCTCAGACCAGAGTGAGATACAAAGGCAAATTTCATCTGACAAACATGCAATAGTCTTTACTAGAAAACTTAGTCAATATTCACATCTTCATTCTCTCAAACATCCAAAGTGGAAAATAGTCACATAAATCATGTACTTTTCTAGTTTTAATATGAATGTTTTGAATTGAATAGACATCTAAATTAACATCTTTTTCTATATTCACTTCTGGGCTATCCTGCTATAGATTACTGAACCCTCATATAAGAGAGTCTAGTAACTTAAAAACAGCCTCCAGTGGTTGAAGAATAAAACACTATACTTCTTTTTTCAAGGACAACTCAGTGTGACTTTAAAATTATTATTATTTTTTTTACTTAAAACCACATCATTCTGAAGGTTGCAGAATTGAATGGTGTTCAGGAAAACTGTATAACTGATTTAGACACAGTCCCATCCTCTGAGAGATTTGTGCCCTTTTCCTTAGAAAAGAGATATAGACTTTTCATTTAGGTTGACCTTATCTTATATCACTTCTGGGTCATTTAAAATAAGACCCACAGGGGCCAGACGAGTGGCTCATTGGTTAAGAGTTGGCTTGGGAGAGCGAGCTCTGAGCAGGGATGCTGGTTCAGATCCCACATAGGCCAGTGATGCTGCGCCCTCTACAGCTAAGATGGTGAACAGCAGCTCGACCTGGAGCTGGGCTGGTGTGAGTTGCCGTAAGTGGCTGTCCAAGAGCCGTGAGCAACTGCCTCACCCAGGAAGAGCGCAATGATCACAACACCAACATGGGCCAGTGAAGCGACGTCCTCCACAACTAGACTGAAGAACAAAAGGACAGCAACTTGTCTGTTTCCCTCCCCCAACTCCCCAATAAAATCTTTTTAAAAAATGAAAATGAAAAAAGACCCATAGTTCTATTATCGCCATTATTCAATATCATCCTTTTGGACAAATTAGGGTAATAGTTTCTTGCTTCATTCATATCTTTCCTTAAGAACACCTATTTCCCTCTCCAAATATTTAAGTTCTTAGATTTAGCTTCACTTAGTGAAATTAGTTTTCTATGAAGGTTTGTCATTACTTAACTTTTTCTTAAACTTCTGATAGCCTGTAACTTTTGTTAATGCTTCTTTTAACATTAATATCCTAATTTTTCTTTAAGAAAGAACATTAAAATAGTATAATATATTAAGCAGTACCATTACAATTTATCATAATGATAACGAAGACTCAATTCAATGATTATTTATTTATTAAAATAAGTCTGTGCTGGAGGAGGGTGGAAAGGATTAAAGAAACACAAAAATGGGGCCAAGTGGCTCAGTTGGTTAAGAGCTTGCTCAAGAGTGTGAGCTGAGCTCTGAGCAACAGCAGTTCGATGCCCAGCCTGAGCTGAGCAGCTGCTGAGCTGCCAACAGGTGGCAGGATGGCTCAGCTAAAAAAACAAAAACAAAAACAAACCAAAAAACAAACAAACAAAAAAAACTCACAAAAAGCCACACAAGTATATAATGGGTTCCAGCTCTCAAGTAGCTGATTAGCTGATTATATTATTGGAAAGGCAAGACATTTATATCTGACATAATTTTCCAAGCTGCAGAAAGCATTATAAATGTGCATGAAAATAAACATATGTTTGGATATTCATAGTGATATTAGTCCCCTATTACTACTAATTGATATACCAAGGCACATGAGGTGATAAAAACTACCAGCGGCTACCACTTACGAGGTGCCTTCCCTATACCAGGCCAGTTCTAACCTTTCCAGCACACTCCTGACAGGTATGTATTATTACCCCTATTTTTATAGAGATTATAAGACACTTGCTCAACATTGCAAAGTTTCTAAGTAGCGAGACAGAGGTTTGAACTCAAATCTCTTAATTCCCAAGCCTCTGTTGCTTCTCATCCTCTGGGTAAAAACATCAGTTTTGGAAGTTCTGTAAACGTTTCCCATGTCAAAAAATGGCAATTGGGAATCTTAAAACACCTTTACCCACAGGAAAAAAACCTCACTCTTGGGCTGGCCAAGTGGTGCAGTGGTTATGACCTGGCTTGGGACGCCAGAGGCCCCAGTTCAGATTCTACATATGAGGGCCAGTGACACTGCCCTCAAAAAAAAAAAACACAACAAACCAAACACCTCACTCCTCCATCAATTTAAATTCTACAGTTTTATCAACTTATCATAAGGTATTTTTGTTGAGAAAAGTGAAGCATATTATTTTAAATCTATCACTATAAAAACATATGCAAAGGAGAGAGAACTATACTGGCACTGGGCTATAGAAAAGAGTTTTGGGAACACTATGGCTGACAGCAGCATTTTATAATCTTTTCCACATAGAACTTTGGGGAAGGGAGTCCTTTAAACAAAAAAGGATGGCAGAGGTTCTATAATGAAATAACTTTGGGAAATGCTACCTTTACTGACCCTTCTTGATAATTCATAATGCATATAAGACCTCTTGCTTTTTAAAACTTGGAAGGCTGGTTAGCTAGGTGGTTAGAGCTCAGTGCTCATAACACCAAGGTTGCTGGTTCGATTCCCACATGGGCCACTGAGTTGGGCTCTCCACAACTAGACTGAAATAACTACTTGACTTGGAGCAGATGGGTCCTGGAAAAACACACTTCTCCCCAATAAAATTAAAAACAAAAACAAAAGAACTCATTGTTTCCCATATTGACTTTGCCCCAGAACCCTCTCTCTCCCCAACAACTCCGCCCCCAACACCTATGAATTCTCAGAAGGTCTAGGGTAATACAGGTGTCCTACAGAAACACAGGTGAGAGTCACACAAGTGGTTTAAAACTTTCCAGTAGCCAAATTTTTAGAAGTGCAATTAATTTTAAAAAGTATTTTGGACTTTTTCTTTAGTATTTATTTATGTAATAATTTCAACATTTAAGGTAATATAAGATTAATAAGATATTTACATCTTTTTTTCATATAAAGTCTTCAAAATTTGGTGTGGACTTTACATTTAAAGCACATCACAATTGGTGCCAGCCACACTGCAAGTGTTAACAGTCATATGTGGCTAGTGGCCACCATACTGGACAGTCGGATCTAGGGACTTTTATAAAACTTAACTTAGGAAAAACACTGGCTTAGAGGTCCATTTTCCCCTTGTTAGCCCTTATGGATAGCCACACGGGGAAATCTTTAAGAAGATTTAAGAACAGTTAAAGAGGTATGGATAATATTTGCCCTAATTATTTATATAGGATTTCCCAGATGTTTTGTTTGTGGGTTGTTTTGTTTGAGAGAAGGAGGAAAGGAAGTTGCCATAACTCTTATTTTCACCAGAATATGACCCCCACATACACCCACACCCACACACATGCACAGATTAAATTTGGAAAAGTAAAAAAGTTGAATATTAAAAATCAGTTCCAGGGCCGGCCGAGTGGCGCAGTGGTTAAGTGCTAGCTTGGGAAGTCAGCAGCCCCGGTTCCGTCCCACATATGAGGGCCAGTAACACTGCCCTCAAAAAAAAAAAAAAAAATCAGTTCCAAAGATAGCCCTAGTCTAGCCACTGGACTGAAATCATCTTAATCGTCTAAATTAATGTTACGTGTCTCTTACATATTTAAAGACTTGAATATATGTTTTCAAAAATAAGCTATTTATTCATGTGTGTATAAAATGACCATAATTACATTAGGGGAAAAGATCCAAAAGTAAATTATTTGAAAATAAAAGTATGCAAACTATTTGCTACAAGGAAACTAAAGCTGGTGCTAAGAGCTTCTGGATCAGGTAGGTACTCTCACATAAGCCTCACAACTGGCTCACAGGCCCAGTTTTATAAACAGAGAAGCCAAGACATGCTCTAGGCCAGTGGTTCTTAATCCCCTGGGGCTTGTTACAAGTGCAAATTCTCAGGCCCATCCCAGATCTCCTGGATCAGGAACTCAGGGTGTTACACAAGCCATCTAGGTTCTGCTGTACACTCAAGTTTGAGAACCATTAGATCAACACAAAACAGGTATTTAAACCCAGTCTAACTCCAAAAGCTGTGCTTTTCTAAAGGAGGTTTTGTTTGTTTGTTTGGGGGAGGTGCTGGGAATTTGTGTGGGGGGGGATATAAAAAAAAACCAAAACAAACAGACCAAGGGTTGGCCTGAGTGGCTCAGTTGGTTAAGAGCTCGCTCAAGAGTGAGCTCTGAGCAACAGCCGTTCAATGTCCGGCCCAAGATGAGCTGCCGCTGAGCTGCCAACAGGTGGCAGGATGGCTCAGCTTAAAAAAAAAACAAAAAAAAAACAAAACCAGAACATAAAATTCACCATCTTAAACCATTTACAAAGGTACGTTTCAATGGCATTAAAAATTCACATTGTTGGGCCGGCCGAGTGGCGCATTGGTTAAGCGCTGGTTTTGGGATGCCAGCGGCCCCGGTTCGGATCCCACATGAGGGCCAGTGACACTGCCCTCTACAGCTAACAACAGCTCCACCTGGAGCTGGGCTGTGAGAGCCCCGGTGATGGTGTGGGCTGCAGCCCCTGCTGCAGTGGGCTGCCATAGGCTGCAGTGAGTGGCCCACAGCCAGCGTGAGCGGCTGGCAGCCAGCGTGAGCTGCCAATAGCCGCAATGAGCGACATCCAGAGGCCAGCGACTGATCTGCCTCATCCGGGAAGAGCAATGACGATACCAACCGTGAAGCAATATCCTCCGCAACTAAAACTGAAGAACAAGAAGACGGCAACTTGTCTGTTCCCCTTCCCCGATTCCCCAACGCTGTTCCCCTCCACCAATTCCCCAATAAAATCTTTGAAAAAAAAAAAAATTCACATTGTTGTGCAACCATCACCCCATCCAGCTCCAGAAGTCTTTTCAATTCTTGCAAAACTGAAACTCTAGGGCCGGCTAAGGCTCAGTTGGTTAAGACTGCTCAAGAGTGCCCACTCTGAGCAACAGGGCCGCCAGTTCGATTACCATACTGGCCAGTGAGCTGCACCTGAGCTGAGCTGCCGCTGAGCTGCCAACAGGAGGCAGGATGGCTCAGCTGGTGAGAGCATGTGCTCCTGACAACAAAGGTGCTGATTCAAGATAGTGGCTACGCCTGCCTACAGCTAAGACTGAACTGGGCACCTTGAGCTAAGCTGTAGCCTGGGTGGCTCAGGGGAAAGCTCCCTTGTAACAACAAGGCTGCCGGTTCAACTCCCGCATAAGATGGTGGCTACACCCACACGCAACAAACTGAAAACAGCATGTTGAGCTGAGCGGCGCACTGGACTTGGGGCTGAGCTTGCTAAGCGTCCTCCACAGCTAAGATTGAAGGAAAACAACTTGGCTGTTTCCCTTCCCCAATTCCCCAACACTGTTCCCCTCCCCAATTCCCCAATTAAAAAAAAAACAAAAAACTGAAACTCTATACCTCTTAACCAATAATTCCTCCTTTTCCCTCTCCCCAGCCCTTGGAACTGCCATTCTATTTTCTGTCGCTGTGAATCTGACTACTCTTGGTACCTCATACAAGTGGAATCTACAAGTGTTTTTCACCCAACACCCTCAATTACAGAAAGTTTGGGAAGTATAGAAATGTATAGAGAAGCAAATGAAGATAACTAATGATTCCACTGCCTAGAGATGACTGCTATGAACAGAACTGTGTCCCTCCAAAATTCTTCTTTTGACACCCTAACCCCTGCTGTGCCTGTATTTGGAGACTTTAGGAGGTAATTAAGGTTTAATGTGGTCACAAGGGTAGGGCCCTAATCCTCTAGGGCTGGTGCTCTTAGAAACAGAGGAAGAGACACGGGAGCTCATGTGAGGACACAAAGAGAAGGCTGCTGTGGGCAAAGCAGGAAGAGGGCCTTCTCTGAATTAGCCAGCACCCAGATCTGGGACTGCCCAGCCTCCGGGGCTGTGAGAAAATACATTTCTGTTGTTTAAGCCACCCAGTCTATGGTATTTTGTTATGGCAACCTGAGCAGACTAATACTTTGGAACATTTTGAGTATGTTTCTTGAGTATATTTTTACTGGTTAAGGTATTTTTTTTGTATTTAAATGAAATCAAAGCCTATACTCTATTCTTCACTTTCCCAGCATTTTCTAACCTGTGTTCGGATGCACAGTGTTTAACAGGACATTACTTTTTGGAAACTGGGTTTTAATGTAACATTAGGTTTCTATTGCTAAACTTCTCACAGCCTTTTCTATACTAAACTGGGAATATCAAGGGGGGGGCTCTGTTAGATTTGATCTCTTAATGTTGTTGGGGAAAACCTCAGTGTTACCCTTCCTCCTGTTCTAATAAAAATATACTACTGGACAACTAACAGGAATTTCAAGTGGTAATGACCAGCCTTGGAAGGAAATTCTGGCTCACAGGAATAGTTCACTTTAGACAAAAAGTACATTTCATTTTCTAAAGGAGCCATTCACTCATTCACTATTAGCAGACTAGTCTAATTAAATGCTGCTTTAATATTACTTTTTTATAAAAATAATTTTTTTTTAAATTAAAGTTTATTGAGGTGACAACTGTTAGCAAAGCTACACAGATTTCAGGTGTACAATTCTGTAATACATCATCTATATATCACATTGATAACAATTTCTAAAAGCAGTGATAGCTAAGACCCAAATGGGCCAGGCACCGTGTTAATGTTTTGTATGTATGATCTCACCTAATCCTTACAAACCCCATCTAAAAGCCAAATCTCAACCCATGTATCACCTCCACTGCCATCTCCCTAGGCCAAGCTGTCATCATCTCCTATCTGGTCTCTCTGCAGTCACGCTTTTACTCCCTACAATCTATTCTCAACCCAGCCTCCTGAGGAATCCCTTTAAAACATAAATCAAAACTTCCCAGTGAATCCTCATTTCCCTTGTGGTAAAAACCAAAATCCTTTCCATGCTCAGGATCCTTTCCTAGGTGAATCCCCATAATGCCCTGCACAGCTGCCCACTCTGCCTCTCCATCTCTCTGACCTCTCTGGTTCTAGCCCTTGCTGACTTGCCATGTGCTGAACTCAACAGGCATGCTCATGTCTCAGGCCCTTGGCACAGGTTGCTCTCTGCCTGGAATGCTGTTCCTTCAGATAGCCTCAGGCTTGCCCTGTACTTTCTTCAAGTCTCTGTTCAAATGATTACGACCTAACCATGACCACCTTCCCACCCGCCAGCACGCTACATCTCCTTTATCTTGCTTTATTCCCCGCTATAACTTACTTCAACATTTACCTAGGTTTACTGTCTGTCTTACCTTAAGAACAGGGCTTTGGTTTGTTCACTGAGGCATTCTGGAGCCTAAAAAGGCACCTGGCACACATTAGGTGCTCAACAGTATTTGCTGAATGAATGGATGGATGGATGCTCTCACACACCTCAAAGGCTTTCTCTCCTTTGCTGTCACTTGTACCACTCCTTTGGCACTCACCAGGTACTGCCGTGTATTTTTCTGTGTCACCTATTATCCACCGAGCTATTATGTGTTCCTGTACCCTCCAAGTGCCCTGTACAAAATTGGCACTTAATAAATATTTGATGATGAAATGTTAGTGCAGTGGCTTTTTCTTTCAGCGTAGATAATTACAGTAATAACTTTTCAAAATGACAGTCCATTTAGAAAAGAAATGTTCTGGAAAAAGGAGTATGATGTAAGAGAAAATTAGAATATTTAATTATATTAACCTTAAAAGGATGGAAAATATTTTTGAAGGTGTATAGGTATATATAATGCATATACATTATACCAAATCTATGTCATGGTCTGAAAATATTTGCTTTGTGATTTTCATAGCATCTTATATCCTAAAGACATTCTTGAGAGTCAAGCTCAAGGTAACGTTTTGATAGTGAGGTAACGTGAAATACAGAACAGATTTTAAATAGTAATTATGAGTTGGGAATTTCTATAATATGTGACAAAAATAAAAAGTTAGTGTCAAGTAGGTTTTTTTGTTTTGTTTGTTTTTTACAGCAGAGGACAGTTTATTTGAGTAGAAAGTCACAGCTCTCAAAACGAGAGAGGGTCCCGACTGGGTTGCCCCATCAAGTAGGTTTTATGTCACATTTTTTGATCTAATGACAGCAGAAAGTTTTAGCTGCAGAGCATCTAACTGTAATACAGAAAATGTGTTCTATAATTTATCAAAATTTATATTATACATGTATTTACAGAACTAAAGTATTCATTTACATGAAGACTTTAGCATCTCTCTCCATATTGCTTATTTTATACTGCATATCCAATGTGTCTTATTTTATTTTTTAAGATTTTATTGGGGAACTGGGAGAGGGGAACAGCGTTGGGAAATCAGAGAAGGGGAACAGACAAGTTGCTGTCCTTTTGTTCTTCAGTCTAGTTGTGGAGGACGTCACTTCACTGGCCCATGTTGGTATTATCATTGCGCTCTTCCCGGGTGAGGCAGATTGGTCGCCGGCCATTGGACGGCCACACACGGCAGCTCACAGCAACTTACGAAAGTGCACGCCAACTGCCGGCCAGCCCCACTGCAGCCTATACCGTCGCTGGCAACTCACAGCAGCCCAGCTCCAGGTTCAGCTGTTGTTCAACATCTTAGCTGTAAAGAGCACAGCAATGTCATTGGCCCTCTACGTGGTATCTGAACCAGGGCGCTGCTCCTCAGAGCTGGCGTCCCAAGCCAGTTCTTAACCAACATGCCACTCAGCCAGCCCCAATATGTGTATTTTTGAAAAAAAGTTTAGACAACTTTCTAACATTGGATGAAGATCTTTTCAGTCATCTGACTGCAGCACCTGCACAATTCTCTGTAAGTACTGGAGGGGAAGATCTGCAACAGAGCCTTGCACAAAGTAGGCTAATTCCTTAATTGATTCTGTCTAATTTAACCTTAAAACTTTAACATGACAGTGGAAATGTAAAAACAATGTATAGTAATGTATTAGTACGCACAAAATATCGTGTGGGCCGGCCAAGTGGCGTGTTGGTCAAGAGTTGGCTTGGGACACCAGCTCTGAGCAGCAGGGCCCTGGTTTGGATCCCACATGAGGGCCAGTGACACTGTGCCCTCTACAGCTAAGATGGTGAACAACAGCTCGACCTGGAGCTGGGCTGCTGTGAGTTGCTGCAGACGGTGTAGGCTGCAGTGGGGCTGGCCGGCAGCTGACCTGAGCTGCCATGAGTGGCCATCCAACGACCAGCGAGCGACCACCTCACCCAGCGAGAGTGCAATGATCATACCAACATGGCCAGCAAAGCAACGTGCCCCACAACTAGACTGAAGAACAAAAAGGACAGCAACTTGTCTGTCCCCCTTCCCAGATTCCCCAATGCTGTTCCCCTTCCACAATTGCCCAATAAAATCTTTTTTAAAAAAAGGAAAAATCATGTAAAAAAGATAAGCCAGTTTTCTCTGGTATGCATTAGGTATTTTCTGTGGCGCAATGTCAGTTTTACATTTCAAAGTAAGTTAGGGTCCTCCCCAACCCTCCTTTTCAAACAACGTATTTCATTTCTCTTTATATTATCCTCTTTGGACATTTACATTCAGATTGTTTTACCTATATAATATATGCCATAACAAAAAAATAATTCTAAGTATATGTCATGTGACATACAAAGTCAGACTAATAAAGAAACAAGTAAAATAGTTTTATAACTTTGAAAATAAAAAAAGCCAGCTTGTGGTCTATAGAGAGAAGCAGTTCCAAACACATCCAGTTGTAAATCTTCATCTTTTAAGTGTGATCACACCTAGGAAAGGGGAGTGGACTTTCATGGATCTCCCCAATCCTAGGATTCTCACAGATCAGGAGAGTCAGAATACAAATGGGAAGTAAAAATAACCGACCTATTTCTGAATATATTTCTTTGCACTTCTAGGAAATATCAGAGTTAAAAGAAATCTAAATATAGCAGCATCCATTTATTCTAAATCCTAGAAGAAATATTTCCAAATCAAAACCACACAATCAAAAATAACTTTTACTCTTAGTAATCAGGAGAAAAAAAATCTAATTTTGTGTGTGTGGGGGGCGGGGGGGGTAACAGTCTCTATATGGAAAGGGTTACTTCTAAATTTGAAGACAATTCTCCTTATTTTATTTATTTACTTATTTATTTTTAGCTGAGCCATCCTGCCACCTTTTGGCAGCTCAGTGGCAGCTCAGCTCCAGCCAGGAATTGAATTGGCCACCCTGTTGCTCAGAGTTCGCACTCTTAAGCGAGTTCTTAACCAACTGAGCCACTTAGCCAGCCCACATTTCTCTATATTTAAAAAAACAACAACCTAGGGCTGGCCGAGTGGCGCACTGATTAAGAGTAGCTTGAGACACCAGCTTGAGACGCCAGCTCTGAGTAGCAGAGCCCTGGTTCGGATCCCACATGAGGGCCAGTGACGCTGTGCCCTCTACAGCTAAGATGGTGAACAACAACTGGACCTGGAGCTGGGCTGCTGTGAGTCTCTGGAGATGGCATAGACTGCAGTGAAACTAGCTGGCAGCTGATGTGCACTTTCATGAGCTGCCGTGAGCCACTGTGAGTGGCCGTCCAATGGCCAGCAAGTGACTGCCTCATCCAGAAAGAGCACAATGATAATACCAACATGGGACAGTGAAGCAACGTCCTTCACAACTAGACTGAAGAACAAAAAGAACAGCAACCTGCAACTTGTCTGTTCCCTTTCCCTGATTCCCCAATGCTGTTCCCCTCCCCCAATTCCCCAATAAAATCTTAAAAAAAAAAAAATCTAGAGACCACCAGTTAGCTCAGGTGGTTAGAGCGCAGGCTCTTAACACCAAGGTTGCCAGTTGCATTCCCACATGGGCCAAGGAGTTGTGCCCTCCACAACTAGATTGAAACAACTACTTGACTTGGAACTGATGGCGCCTGGAAAAACACACTGTTTCCCAATAAAATTTCTTTAAGAAAAATAAAAAATCTATCTCCCAATTAAGTCTAATTAAGAAAACTAAAATGTGGGGCCCACAGAGTGGCTCAGTTGGTTACGAGCACAAGCTCTGAGCAACAGGGTCACCGGTTCAATTCCCACATGGGCCAGTGAGCTGCACCCAATCTGAGCTGCTGCTGAACTGCCAACAGGTGGCCAGATGACTCAGCTGGTGAGAGCACGTGCTCCTAACAACAAGGTTACCAGTTGGACTCCTGCATGGATATGTGAAATATACTGCAAGCAATTTTTAAAGATGGCTGATTTTAATTCATACAATAGCAGCCTCAATGCTCCCTAGTTAATGTTCTAAATATTTACAGTCTCCACAACAGATTTGGAAATCGTCTCCCACATTACACTTACCACAAGATTTTGAAATTCTTCATCTCCCCAAATAAGGCTTCCCACTAATGAGTAGTGAGAGGTTTGGCTCTCACTGGGTGAGGAGGAAAATTCAAGTTAGTTCTCACAGCATCGCATGAAGAATTACCTTAAACTGTTCAGTGAGCAACATACAATGCTCAAGAGCTGTAAGTCAGCCCCTGAACTCAAGAATTGACAGTGAGAATGTTTCAAGATCTTTTACTACTGTTGCCTTTCAGGACAAAGCTTTCTTGTGGAGTAAAACCAAAAAAAAAATGATTCATTTTGACATGTTATCTTACTGGCCACATCTGAGCAAACAGACCTTATATTCAACCTGCTGTATGGCCTCTTCAAAATACTTCCCCCCAAATCTGCACTATAATTACGGTGCTTACATTGACAATATGTCACCCAAGGGAACAACATGAGCTACACAATATCAGTTTTAATTAAGGTCCTAAGTGTTCTTTTCCAAGAAGGACTTTTTTAAAGTAAAAGATATGATTCATAATCCCTGACCGCTACCAATCATAGAACTAAAATGGTCCCCATGTTTGCCTCACCACATTATGCAAAGAAAAACTGAATTATCTGCAGAAGGGGCAGAATAACTGCTTTGACCTAAAATTTAACTATCAACATAAGAGATTCTGGGTTTTTGGTCACAGTTTTTTGGTTTGTTTTTTAGCTGAGCCATCCTGCTACCTGTTTGCAGCTCAGTGGCTGCTCAGCTCGGGCTGGGCATCGAACTGCTGTTGCTCAGAGCTCAGCTAGCACTCTTAAGCGAGCTCTTAACCAACTGAGCCAATCGGCCGTCCCGGTCACAGTTTTTATTGATCCATTAAAACATTACTTTTCCCTATTCCTCCTACTGAAACAAAAGTCATCCAATTTTAAGACCTCAAAATGTTTAACTAGTAGGCAGTCATTTGTCGATTAAATTTATACATGGGCTTAATACCAATGGTAAAATGTATGATGCAGGGAGCTGCAGTATATATTCAAATCTAAGCTCTGCACTTTAGTAATGTATATAACCTTGGGCAAGTTATTTATCCTTTCTAAACCTCAGTTTCATTATCTAGAAAATGGAGACAAACGCTACATACAGGGTTGTGAGAATTTAATAGTATGCTAAGGTTTAACAAATATTATTTTTGTTCCTTGTGAAAATGTTTCAATTACAGAAGAGAATACAAAGTTTAATTCCCGATGATACATACCATGAAGCATCCTGGATTTTGGCAGAACTGAAGTAAGCTTTTCCAGAAAGGCAATGCAATGCCTTTCATACCTCATTTCCTCATGTTCAGGTTTTTTTTTTTTTTATCTCAGGTAATATAAGCATCTCATGTGTTTGCAAGACCTCATTTCCTCATGTTCAGGTTTTTTTTATCTCAGGTAATATAAGCATCTCATGTGTTTGCAAGATAGCCAAAGAACCCACAAAAGCAGAAAATGTTCAATTTTACAACTTCATTTAAGAGAAATTTGTAATTTTAAATGAATCACAACTATATAAAGTTGATTGGGATTAAAGGGAACCCCTAGGTTGAAGATCTGGTACTGTGAGGTCTCAGGATCTTCTTCTGAATGGAAGCACATATGAGGTATGGAAAAAAATAGATCAAAGCCCCCAGGTGCTGCTCCCCAAGACCTCTTTATTTCAGCTTCTCTCACAACATACGTTGGCAGCTCCTGAACTCTCTTGAGCTGCACCACCCGGCAGCAGGGTCACATCCTGGGCTCCACCTCCATTCATCTTACAAGGTTTCCAATTTAGGGCTTTCCTTTCAAGTCCTCACCCACCCTTCTTTTTCTGTCAGCTCTCCCACCTGTCAGCACTCTAACTTATCCCCCTTTCTGCCAGCCCCCTCACCCACTGACTTTTCCACTTCTGCTGTAGAAGGTTATTCATCATGAGAGAACCTTATTATGTAGATGGATCTGGTTTTGCCTCATCACAGCTAAGTACCATTTCTTTTATCCATTTCCCTCCCCACATCTGATACATTCCACAAATTTACTCCTCTGTCCTTAAACTCAAAACCTTTTGCTTCTGCCCCTGACAAATGACCTTGCTATCTTCTCAGTGAAGACCACAGGCATCTATTTTGAATCCTATTATCCACTCTACTCTCCTTTTCTCTAATTTCATTTTACTGTTAATTATTCTGTAGACAATCTGGGAAACAGAGGAATCTCATGAAAAGGTGAATGAGCAAATTCAGAGGAAAGAATAGAGAGAGGGAGAGTAAGAGTGCTACACGCTTCTGCTTGGTATTGGTTTGCATTTTTTTAAAAATTTTATTGGGGAACAATGTGTTTTTCCAGGACCCATCAGCTCCAAGTCAAGTAGTTGTTTTAATCTAGTTGCAGAGGGTGCAGCTCACTGGCCCATGTGGGAATTGAACTGGCAACCCTGTTGCTCAGAGCTCATGCTCTAACCAACTGAGCCACCTGGTCACCCCCATCTCTTTTATTTAAAGGCTCTTTTTGACCCCACCTCTCTCTCCAACCACTGTGCTGGCTCTGTAGGCCTCACTTTAAAACAAAACTTCCGTGGGCAGCTGGTTAGCTCAGTTGGATAGAGCATAGTGCTCATAACACCAAGGTTGCTGATTTGATCCCCGCATGGGCCACTGAGCTGCACCCTCCACAACTAGACTGAAACAACTACTTGACTTGGAGCTGATGGGTCCTGGAAAAACGCACTGTTCCCAATAAAAAATAAATTAAAAATAATAAATAAACTTCCCTAATAAGTGATCTATATACACTTAATTTCTCATTGTCTCGATGCATTTCAGTGCGGCTTCCATCCCCACATACCACTGAAACTACTTGTCAAAACAGCCACCTCCAGGGCTGGCCTCCAGTGGCGTGGTGGTTAAGTGCTGGCTTGGGAAGCCAGCGGCCCCGTTTGGGTCCCACATATGAGGGTCAGTGACACTGCCCTAAAAAACAAAACAAAAAAACAGCCACCTCCATGTTGCCAAATCCAAACGGACGTTTCTCTATCCTCACTGTTTAACTTCTCAGCAGCACTTGGCAGAAGGCACATTCCCTCTTTCTTGAAAGGGATAATTCACTCTCCCATTTTAATAGCAGTCTCCTTGAACTCGATCTCCTTGAACCACTGTAAGTGTTTTAGGGCTGGATCTTCAGGTCTCTCTAATCACAAATAATAATCAATTCCATGGCATACCATCTGTATGCTAGTGACTCCCCACATTTACATCCACTCCTCTCTGCTCAACTTGAATATTCACATGCCTATTTGACTTTCCACTTGGGATGTCTCACAAGTATTTCAAAAACATATAACAGGTTCCATACAGAACTCTTGTTGCTCACCCTGCCCCACTGGCTCTTCTTCTCGTCTTCTCCAACTAGCAAATGGCACCATCAGCCATCAAGGCTTACGCCAGAAACCTGCAGGCATCCTTGATTCCTCCCTCCCTCCACAGTCACCCATTAAGCCAATACTTCTGACTCCACCTCCAAAATATATCTGAAACCCACCATCTACTCTGCTCCATCTCCACTGCCCCTGTACTTGCCTAAGATACCATCAACCTTGAGCTATTGCAATAGCCTCCGGACTGCGCTACTTCTTCTCTTGCTTCATATAGTAGCAGCTAGTGATCTTTAAAAACAAAAACATACCACTGCCCTAACTAAAGCACTTCAAAAGCTTCTCATTTCCATTAAAATAATATCCTCCCGGGGCGGCTGAGGGGCTCAGTTGGTTAAGAGCTCACTCAAGAGTGCCAGCTAAGCTCTGAGCAACAGTGGCTGGAGGCCAGCAGGATGGCTCAGCTAAAAAAAAAAAAAAAAAAAAAAAAAAAATCCTCCCACCTATGTGCTGCCTAATACAAGACATTCTGCCCTGTAGGATTTCTTCAACTCCATCTCATTCTATTCTCCTCTGGTTTTTCTCTGTTTTAACATTCATGCCCTTCAGAGCTTTCCAGGCCTTTGAACTTGTTCCCAGGCCAGGGATGTCTCCCCAGTTTTTCACATGGCTGATACAAGCTCATGTTTCAAGTTTGCTTAAATGTCACCTCTTCAAAAGGAGAGTCCTTGACTCTCACTAGTCAAAATAGCCATTTCCCACAACACACTCTTTTAAATCCACCAGCTTAACTTCTAATTATTTTTCCTAATTTGTAATTATCTTGAATATTTGTTTATTTCCTGTTTCCCCCACTATACTGTAAATTTCATGAGGGCAGAGATCTTGTTTGATTTGAATTCCACTAAAGACTACTTTAAAATAAAGAAGCTACTTTTTCCCTCTAAGCAAGTTTATTTTAGATTTCCCTTACTTTCAAGCTTTATTGGATTTTAGTCAAAAAATATAGTTACTTTGGCATCTGCTATCAAAAACCAGGGGAGAAAAACCACATAGGCAGTCAAAGACTAGAACTCTACCCGCCCACTAGTCTAGTCTAGACTGGACATGGACTACACACTATTCAAAAGTCAGTCTTTATAAAAATTTTCAAAGTGGAAGGAAAGAGAAATGTGGACATATGCAGACAATAAAATTTTGACATCTGCATCAAAAATCAAAGTTTTTAACCATTCCCCCTTGCAATTACTAAATACAATAGTGATTTGAGACTAAAGAAAGGAAAGCACAGGGCCGGCCAAGTGGTTCAGGTAGTTAAGAATTGGCTTAAGGGCCGGCTGAGTGGCGCATTGCTTAAGAGCTGGTTTTGGGATGCCAGTGGCCTGGTTCAGATCCCACATATGAGGGCCAGTGACACTGCCCTCTACAGCTAACAACAGCTCCACCTGGAGCTGGGCTGTGCGAGCCCTGGCGATGGTGTGGGCTGCAGCCCCTGCTGCAGTGAGTGGGCTGCCATGGGCTACAGTGAGTGGCCGGCAGCCAGTGTGAGCGGCTGGCAGCCAGCATGAGCTGCCAATAGCCGCCGTGAGCGACACCCAGAGGCCAGGGGGCGACCGATCTGCCTCATCCGGGAAGAGCGCAATGAGGACACCAACACGGGCCAGTGAAGCAACACCCTCCGCAACTAGACTGAAAAACAAAAAGACAGCAACTTGTCTGTTCCCCTCCCCCATTCCCCAATAAAATCTTTAAAAAAAAAGAATTGGCTTAAGAGCACAAGTTCTAAGCAACAGAGCCGCTGGTTTGATTCCCACATGGGCCAGTGACCCTGCACCCTTGCTGAGCTGTCAACAGGCAGCAGGATGGCTCAGCTGGTGTAACAACAAGACTGCCTGTTCGATGGTGGGCTATGCCCACCTGCAACTAAGATTGAACTTGCACCTTGAGCTGAGCTACTGCCAGGATGGCTCAGTGGATAGAGTGTGTGCGCTTAACAACAAGGCTGTTGGTTCAACTCCCACATGGGATGGTGGCTATGCCCACCTGCGACTAATTGAAAATAGCATCTTGAGCTGAGCAGCGCGACTGGACTTGGAGCTGAGCTTGCTGCACCCTCTACAACTAAGATTAAAGGACAACTTGGCTGTTTCCTTCCCCCAATTCCCCAATCAAGTCTTTTTTCTTTTTTTAAAAAGATTTTACTAGGCAATTTGGGGAGGGGAACAGTGTTGGGGAATCGGGGAAGGGGAACAGACAAGTTGCTGTCCTTGTTGTTCTTCAGTCTAGTTGTGGGGGATGTTGCTTCATTGGCCTATGTTCATATGGTCATTGAGTTCTTTCCAGGTGAGGCAGATCGGTCACCAGCCTCTGGACGGCTGCTTACAGTGGCTATTGGCTGCTCACGGCAGCTCTTGGCAGCTCACACCGGCTGCCGGCCACTCACTGTAGCCTATGGCAGCCCACTGCAGCAGGGGCTGCAGCCTATGCCTACGTCCAACTCATGGCAGCCCAGCTCCAGGTGGAGCTGTTCACCATCTTAGCTGTAAAGGGCAGTGTACGCTGGCTTTCATATGTGGGATCCAAACTGGGACCCTGCTGCTCAGAGCTGGCGTCCCAAGCCATCTCTTAACCCATGTGCCACTCAGCCGGCCCCCCAATAAAATCTTTAAAAAAAAAAAAAGTGAAAAGAAAGCCCACCAAATGGAGAAAACTTAAAAAAAGGAAAGCACAAAATAAGTCAAGTATGTAGTTCTTGCTTTGGAGAAGTTGATTTCATCACTAACTTTGTTCTCATTTCAGTCAGGTAGGCTATTCATCAGCTGCCCTGAGTATTTCTTCCTGACCCTCTGTGTCTTTATGCATACTCTCTTCTTATCAGGTCTCATGTTTACAGTAACTTCCCCATGCTACTTTCTAAAACCCAAAAAATGCAATTTGAAATTCAGAAAAGAACCTTCCTTCCCAGATTTTATCTCTAGGCTTTTACTTCAGGATCTTTTCTACCCTATTCCTAATTTATCAATCCTGGATTCAATTCTGTATTTGTGGGCCGGGCCGAGTGGTGTGTTGGTTAAGCGCTGGTATGTAAAGCCAGCGGCCCCAGTTCGGGTCCCACATATGAGGGCCAGTGACACTGCCCTAAAAAATTCTGTATTTGTTGCACAGCTGTCTTAACTAAACTAGATGGCTTGTACATTATTTCACTTCTTGGGAGAATGAGATGATATACTTTTAAAAATATATTGAGACTGTAAAGTCTTAGGATACCTAAGCCTTCCTTCTGTAAGAAAGTAGTTTCAACACTTTGATAAATGGCAGGTTATGGGAGAAAAATAAAAATAAGACTGTTGTGAGCAATGAATTGCTGAAACTCAGAATGACATGGAGCAAGTCTCATGTTCCAATTCAAGAGAGAACCAGCATCACAGTGCACAGTGTGTAGTACAGTAATATTTCAAATATGTCTGTGTCACATTGCAATCACCTAGAGATCTTTGGAGTAACACTGACTCCTACATATTCAGATTTCGGGGGTCCTGGGTAGGCCAGAGTTTCAAAATTGGAGGGATTTAGGGGCATCAAGAAGTTGAAAGTCAGCTTAAAACTGCGATTGCCTAACACGTTAGATTTTGAAAACACTCCACAGGCCCTAACAAATAATGGAGAGGTGATGTTGCAAACAGCTGTTTAAAAACATCTCCCCAGCAGATTCTAATGCTCAGATTTGGAAATCATAGGTGCAGAGCTAAGAACATGGCTCTTGGGATCCAATGTTAATTCTAACACTTAAAACTGCAAGACTCTGGGGGTGGCTGGGTGGCTCAGTTGGTTAGAGTGCAAACTCTGAGCAACAGGGTTGCCGGTTAGACTCCCGCATGGATAGTGGGCTGTGCCCCGCCCTCAACTAGATTGAAAACAGCAACTGGACTTCGAGCTGAGCAGAGCCCTCCACATCTAAGATTGAAGGACAACAACTTTACTAGGAGCTGATGGGTCCTGGGAAAAACAGTTCCCCAATAAAGTTAAAAAAAAAAAAAAGGTGGTATAAGTATGCAATGGAATATTATTCAGCAATAAAAAATAATGAAAAAAAACCCTGCAAGACTGAACAGTTCGTCTATCTTAGTTAACATTAGTTCCTTCCTGGTAAAGAGATGATAAAATCAATATTGCAGGGCTGATACAAATAGAAATTAAATAAAGCATCAAGCACAGTTCTTGGCGTACAACAGTGTTCAATATATAGTAGGTCTAATTTAAGGGTCTAAAACATTCACTGTTTTGTGTATGTGTGGGTGTCCATGTTTTAAACACAAAGACACACTTACTGGTGCCACTCTTTTATTCACTACTAGAAATGAACTATTTTCCATTTCTGTCAGCTCCTGGCCGAGACCAGAACTTTAGACTTTTTTCCTCCTCCTAATAATCTTTTCAGTGACAAAGTTAAAAC
The DNA here is from genome assembly GCA_033961575.1 of Aselliscus stoliczkanus. Classification (NCBI taxonomy): domain Eukaryota; kingdom Metazoa; phylum Chordata; class Mammalia; order Chiroptera; family Hipposideridae; genus Aselliscus; species Aselliscus stoliczkanus. The sequence goes on along the minus strand of CM066733.1, from coordinate 61,350,822 downwards.
CCACACTTCTCTTAATATGGAGCTACTACAGGACAGATACTTAGATGGCTGCTTTGAAAGAAACCTTTTTTACACTTGAAATATATAAAGTTTATATGTACTTTACATCTCAATAAAGTTGATTATCTAAAAATAGTGATTAGGGCCAGCCAAGTGGGGCGGTGGTTGGGAGCTGGCTTGGGATGCTGGTGGCCCTGGTTTGGATCCTGCATGTGAGGGCCAGTGACACTGCACTCAAAAATAAATAAATAAATAAATAAAAATAGTGATTAGAATACAACTTGAAAAGCATTACTGCCAACTCTCTGCTTGTCCTTTAATCTTGTCTTCAATATTTTGGAACAATATTTTGGTAGTAACCACCACTTTTTATAAGATTACAATGGCCATTCAATACCCCTGAAAGATATTCACTTTCTGATCTTTAAGATATGCCATGCCTGTGGGTAAAACTATTATTTTTACTTAAAAAATTTACATATTAATTTCACTGTTGCCCTAATAGTGTGAGTAATTACCTAATGAATTAGCCCCATGTTCTGATTCAAACTGCACACCTTTATGACTGCTAGCGGACACCTCTGGTGTACCTGTCCAGCTTTGGTGTGACAACAGCCACTCACCCCTGGAAGGACCCTCAGCAAGCAAAAATGACTAATATTCATTTGCCCTCTGCTTTTCAAAAATTTATTGGGATGTACAATTCTATACTACATCATCTGCATATAGATAACACTGTGTATTCACCACCCAAAGTCAAATCTCCTTCCACCACCATATATTTGACCTCCATTAACCTTTCTTAACTTCCCCCTCCCCCTTCTCCCCCTGGTAACCACTAGACTGTTGTCTATGTCTATGAGTTTTTGTTTGTTAGGAAACACTTTAGTGAGTCGGGGAACTGAGAAGCCTTACGTTGAGAAAGAGACGACCCAAAACAGAGCAGTTTTTCTTTCTTAGAAAGTAAAAAAAGTCTTGAAGTGTTTCAAAGTGAGTTTAATTTTTCCAATCAGAGTTCTAAGAAACTGTTTTTACTATACTACCACTGGAAAAGTAATATGAAAGCCAACAATTAGTTTCAAATCACCGGAACCCATCATCTTTCCGCAATTTGACAACTACATAAATGTCTCTCCAGGGTTGTTTTAAAATACAACCAACTAAAAAATAAAACTAAAGTTAGGGTACCTAAAGAGAACCAAGTTACTGGAAGGTAGGCAGACACTGTCCTGGCCTTTTTTTTTTTTTTTTGCAAGTTTGTAACCTGCTTTCACTCCACTCTCAAAATTCATTGGAAGAGGATGAAGGAGAAGCCTGAATGCCCTGCCCGCGGCCAGGGGAACAAAGCCGTCCAGTCTCAGGCGGTAGGAGCGATGACGGGAACCCCTCACCCCAACCTGGGCCGCGGGGATGCGGGCTCCGGGTGGGAACCCATCCGCTGCAAGGCCCGACCCCCAGCCACTCCTTTCTTCAAACAAGAGGGGTAAGGAGCAAGACGCGGCCGGCCCCAGCCCCTTCCCCTCCGAGCCGGTGGTCTTTCGGGTCTGGGGGTAACGGGGAAGGACAAGGCTACGCAGGCCCCGAGCTCAGCAGCGGCCCCGGCCCCGCTGGCAGCTTTCAGCGCCCGGAGCGCGGCTCCCCCTCGCCTCGGATCTCCCCGCACCCGGGCCCCCGCGGCACCCACGCAGGGCGCCGCCCGCGCCGCCAGGGAAGATGGCGCCCGCGGAGCAACTGCGCCACCAGCCCTGGCGACGGGCCAGGCCCAGCGCCATCTTAGCGCCTTCCAGCCATCCCCCTCCCCCCTCCCCGCAAGGTCCCGCATTCGGGGCGACTCGGGAGGGGCGCGAACCGCAGCGGGCCCGCGCACTGTCCGCCACAATAAGCGCCCCCCGAGTCGCTTCCTCTTCGGCCCGGCCGCACGGGCCCCGCAGGAGACGCCTGGCCGGGCGGCGGGGCCTCCGCCCGCCGCGAGGGCTGGACGGGGCCCGGCCACAGCTTCTCGGCGGCGCGTCGGGGTCCGACGGCGAAGCGGCGGGCAAGGGGCAGTCCCGCCGGCAGGCACGCGCCGGGAACCGGGCCGCGGCCCCGAACTCGCCCCCTCCGCGGCCCGACCCCGCTCTCCTCGCCGCGGCCGCCCGCAGAAGCGGCGGGACGGAGGAAACCGGGAGGAAACAGAAACCCGGTCCCCACCCTCTCCCCTCCCCCTCCCCAGACGCGGGGTCCATTTTGCCGAGAAGAAAGAAAACGCGATTCACACCCAAGAGCTTCCAAGACAGAAAAGAAACGGGGGGGAGGGGGACACAGAGGGGAGGAGATTGGAAAAGCTGATTTTTCTTCCTCGCCCGCCGTCACTGCTGCCCCCCCCGCCCCCTGCCCGCGGCCCGCCGCCCGCCGCGCCGTCCTCCCCTCGCCGGGCCCCGCTCCCTCCTTCCCGGCTCCCGGCGGCTCCGGGGGGCGGAAAACACACACTCGCACACAACTAATTTTAAATCGGCTCAATCAATGAGTCATTAAAAGGCTTCCCTCCCCTCTCCTTCCCACCACCAACCGCCACGCCACCCCCCTTCCCAGGCTCTCCCTCTCCCCGCTCCAGAAATTTGCATCCGCGGAAAAGGAAAAAAAAAAAAAGGCGCCGGGGCCCCCACCCTGCCGCGGCGCCCCCGGCCCGGCCCCGCCGCCCCTGCACGCCCGCGCCCCCGCCCGAGACACTGAACTTGGTCTTCCCGGGACCGGGCGGCGCTGGGAAAGGCATAAACACTCCATTTCCCTTTTCTCCGTGTCCATTAAACATCCACCCACCACCACCATCACCCACCCACAAACCCACCCCCCCCAAAAAAAAACACAGCCTTAGCCAATAGCTCTCTGTGCTGAAACCTAATATCCTGGTTTTGGCAACTCGGTGTTTAATTTGCTCCTCTTTCTTTTCTGTCTGTCTGGAGATATATCTCCAGCACCCCCTCCCTCGCTTGTCCCCTCCCCGAAGGAAAAAGGCAGAGGAAGGAGGTTGTGTGTTTTTTTTTCTCCTTGAAATTTTTATCACAAAATTATAATACACTCAAAGGGAAACTCACCGTCATGAAAAAGCAGTGCCTTGTCAACGGGGTTTCTGCGCCATCGCACCAGGGGCGGCGGCGGCGGCGGGCGCGGGGCGCGGGGCGCGGGCGCGGGAGCTCCCGGCCGAGCGGCGCCGGCCACACGCGCTCCGCTCTCTCTCTCGCTCACCCCCGCGCCGGGCGGCGGGCGCCCGCTCCCCGCGCCCGCCCGGCCTTCATGCTCTGCGCCCGGGCAAACCGCTCTCCTGCTCGTCTACCTCCAAACTTCGGTTCTCGCCTAGCAAAAAATGTGGAGATTAGGATTTTCTTAATTAAAAAATTTTTTTTTTTAAATCAAGCTCCAAAGCTGCGAATTCCTGTTTCCTTTGGGGTTCTTTTTAACTTTAGAAATGTATTGGTTTATTCAAGAAACAGGTTTATTTGGCTTTAAAAAAAAAATTAAGATCTACTACAAGATGCGTGCTATTCGCCGCAGGCGCCCTGCACACACACACACACACACACACACACACACACACACACACACACACACACACACACACACACACACAAAACCAGTTTTAGCTAGAAGTCTGGGGGGGGTTCTTAAAAACAAAAATATTTGTTTAGAACTCTAATTAGAACAAGCCTCAGTAATACTTCTTTGCATGTTTTAAAAAAAAACAACTAAAGCGTCACTTTTAACTTGTTATTTTGCAAATAACTGATTCATTCTAACTTTTAAATGTACTACTCTTTCCTTTGCAACACCCTGTCCTTCCATTCCAAAATACTGTGAAACCTCATCTGTGAAGCCTGTATGTCAACATTAAATAGAAAAAACAAAACCAAACAAGTTTAGCGGCCAGGATGAAGGTGAGGAACTAAGTCACTCAAAACATTCAGTTCCTACTGCCTTCTCTTTACATGTAGATATCCTTTATCGTCACATTTGTGGAACTTTCATTACATAATCCCCTGTCTTAAAAAGGGAGCTACCCAACCTTTTAAGTGTAATTACCACCCATTTTGAATCTCAAATCTCACAGTGGAGACATCTCCATAAACCACGGAGCACAGACAGCGTTTAAGTAAATGTTAATTTAACTATGATAATGTGGATTGGGAGAGGGTGCCTTTTGTGGTGTAGGTTAACTACATTGATTTGTCCAGTAAATGCCCACGAAAATACAGTGGGGGTTTTCATTGTTGCCTTTTTAAATAAACATCAAAGATAGGTTAAAGATGAATTGTACAAGAATGTGATTCAGATTTAAAAAATACATATGCAAGCCCCAGAAATGTTCTAAAATTATTTTAAATTAATTTGTAATGCATGTAGTAACGGGGTTCTGCTGATAAAACAAAATGCTCAAAACCACGTCCCCCAGATATTGGTAAGTTCTAAATAAAATTATCCCTGGATTTGATTTAAATTATGTACATGAAATTATTTAGTTTCTATATCCCCTTAGCATCAGAAAAGGTAATGGCAGTGCACCTTACTTGCTGATATAAGGATACTGTAACTATACTATATTGCACACAAAATGCATATGTAATGGTAGGATAAATGTTGCCATATTCAAGATAGAAGCTCTTTAAAAAAACAAACCACATCTTGTTCAAGTAACTGCCACTCTGTGCACAATGTATGCTTTGTATTTAGACATTCCTTAAAAATAATATTTAGTGATTTTTGTATCACCTAGTATCATCGAGGTGTTTTCTCACACCTGCTTCACATTCAGCGAAGGCCTTCCTGGAACAGTAGTCTTTGCATAAATTAGCATGTTTCTCTACATTGACAGTTGGACCAACCAGTTTTCTAATTGGCTTGGGAAATTTTTAAACATGTTTTAAAGTGCCTTTGGATTGGTTGGAATTTAATTACATAATATCCATTTTGAAGAATTACATTTCAAAAGAGTCCATGGATGATTGCAATTAGGACCCACCAAGCAAGTTTTACAACTGTTGCTCCACAGCTCCAATGAAATACTAATGATTTTCAGAAAGCTATTCTCCCAAGTTGGTCAAAACCCCAAAGAAACACAAATCTGACTTTAAAACGATCACCAAACAAAACTGAATTCGTATGCCAAAAAAGAGTATAGTTCCTGCAGGATTTTGAAAGAATACCCAAATAAAAGAGTACTGGCATCTATTTGAAGGCCTACTAAGTGCCACCTCGATACTTATATACATTGTTGGATGAACCTTCATGAAAACCTGTACAATAAGGCTTAGTTACCCTGATTTTGCAGATGAGGCTCCCAAAGGTATCAGTAATTTGCCTGAGGTCATTAGTCTAATAAGGACTGGTGGGGGCTAGCCGAGTGGCACGGTGGGTGGTTAAGCGCTGGCTTGGGAAGCCAGCGGCCCCGATTCAGGTCCCACATATGAGGGCCAGTGACACTGCCCTAAAAAAAAAACAAACAAAAAAATCTCCTACTAATAAGGACTGGTGGGGGAAACTCATGTCTGGTTGATTATAACTTTCCCTCTTTTCAAAGCCTCAAACGGATCTTGCTGTTTCAATATAAACAGCGTTTGGTGCTGTGTCATAGGCAGAGGGGACAGCCCTCTGCTTAGTAAAGACCTACTTTGAGAATGTCAGTTGTCTAATTTTAAATTTGGGGGAGTTATTAAATACTGGGACAGCAGTGAGGAGAATTTTAGATTCATGAGGCATCACCAAAATTGAAATCATTTTACTATAACAAAAACAACTTAAATTTTCCCACGTGATTAAAAACCATTTTAAATAAGGGATATGCCTATGTATGTAAAATTTAAATTATGGGGCCGGCTAAGTTGGTGAGGAGTTGGCTTGGGATGCCAGCTGTGAGCAGCAGGACCTCAGTTCGGATTCCACATGAGGACCAGTGACTGCGCGCTCTACAGCTAAGATGGTGAACAACAGCTTGACCTGGAGCTGGGCTGCAGTGAGTCACCGTGTAGGCTGCAGTTATAGTGGGCTGCCATGAGCTGCTATCCAATGGCCAGCGAGTGACTCCCTCACCTGGGAAGAGCCCAATGATAATACCAACGTGGGCCAGTGAAGCAATGTCCTCCACAACTAGACTGAAGAACAAAAGGACAGCAACTTGTCTGTTCCCCTTCCCTGATTCCCCTATAAGAATCTTAAAAACATATATATATATTTTAATTATAGTTTATATAGACAGGATTTTGGTATCTGAATGTAAGATTAGGAAACTTTTAAAAAGAAAAGTTCTGGGCCGGCCGAGTGGCACGGTGGTTGGGCGTTGGCTTGGGAAGCCGGCGGCCCTGGTTCGGGTCCCGCATATGAGGGCCAGTGACACTGCCCTCAAAAAAATAAATAAAAAGTTAAGGGCCGGCCGAGTGGCGCATTGGTTAAGCGCTGGTTTTGGGATGCCAGCGGCCCCGGTTCGGATCCCACATGAGGGCCAGTGACACTGCCCTCTACAGCTAACAACAGCTCCACCTGGAGCTGGGCTGTGCGAGCCCCGGTAATGGTGTGGGCTGCAGCCCCTGCTGCAGTGGGCTGCCATAGGCTACAGTGAGTGGCCCGCAGCCAGCGTGAATGGCTGGCAGCCAAGCGTGAGCTGCCAATAGCCGCGGTGAGCGACATCCAGAGGCCAGCGACCGATCTACCTCATCCGGGAAGAGCGCAATGACGATACCAACAGTGAAGCAACATCCTCCGCAACTAAACTGAAGAACAAAAAGACAGCAACTTGTCTATTCCCCTTCCCCGATTCCCCAACGCTGTTCCCCTCCGCCAATTCCCCAATAAAATCTTTAAAAAAAAAAAAAGTTCTTAAAATGGCTTAACAATATGCAAATAACTTGAATTGTACTGCCTATAATTTAATTATGTACAATTAAATGGTCACTCCTATGATTCCCATCTGTGTAGGCGACCTGGAAAAAAGGGCAACTGGATACAGAAAAAAAAAAAAAAGAGGATGTAATTGTAGTTGAAATGTTTTAGTATGTGTTTGGGCCTTCAAATAAACAGGCCCAACGTCCCCATAACAATTAAAAGTGAAAATGCTTCTGTTTTTTTTGTGTTCTTTCAAGTGTTTGTTGGCCATTCTCAGAGGGGATATGCAAAGGTTGGAGCTGAGGTGGTGATTAGCATGAACAGATGTGTCCAAGTCACAGAAATACCAAAAACTTCACCAGATTAATTAGTAAGTGCTCTATATAGTGTTTATGACATGAAAATGTAAGAATTCTCAATGTGTATAAATAAGGTGCATACCTTTATTTGTACCTTTAGAGGAACTTACATTCTGGGGCTTAAGTGCACTGGCTCTGTACTCAGACTGACCTGGGCTCCGATTTCACCTTTGTCAGACACCAGGTGTGTGGCTACCGGCAAGGCTCTTCACCCCTCAGCGCCTCAACTTCCTCATCTATAAAATGGGGATAATTATAGTACACATGCTGAAAGTTATTTTAAAGATTCAGGAACTAGTGCATGTAAAATGCTTAGCGTGGCGTCTTATTTTAGTTGTGTCAGGTTGAACCATGTGAAATCTTCCCGTGTAAATTCCCGCAGGCGATCTCATGTGATTCAACCTCGTATATCTCTCTTATGTTCCCTCTTGGACAGAGAGCTCCTCAAGGGATTTTCATGTTCCAAGGGCCTAACAGAGTACTTTGGACATAGCTCACAATCAATACTTGTACAATAAAACAAAACCAGCCCCGTCCACAAGATGTGTAAGAATATGAGAAATGCGAGTATCTCAACCTAGAGATCTTTACATTAAAGGAGTACAGTAAGTCTCCCTGAATTATTGTAATAAAACCATTGCCCAATTGATCACAGGCAGTCTAGCCTTATGGTTTAGGGTTCCCCTCTCCCCCACATCTGTTAGAGCTTTCCCATTGCTACTTTTTAGCCATGTGATCTTGATATTTTTAAAATTTGCTTACCTCAGTTTCCTCATCTGTAAAATAAAAGTAACAATACCTATATCTCAGGTAGGTAGGGGGAGAGAAAAATGACATTAAGCACACAAAACCCTGGCTTTAGTGCCTGGTATATATAGTAAATACTCAATAATAGTTGTCATTATTATTGTGGTTAATACTATTATTAAAAGTAATGTGGAATCATTTTCAAAGCAATGGTAAGCAAGAAATTTATTTGGAGTGATTACAAATGTTTTCAATACTTTGCCTATGTTATTATTTTATTTGATACATTAATATAAACACTAAATCATCTTTGTAGAGACTAAGGCTATTCTAGTCATGACATATTTCAAGCTGGTTATTTTCCTTGACAGACTTAAAAAAAAAATCTGAACTCCTACAAGCTTTTAATACAAGGATAAGGAGTACAAGCAGAACTGTTTTTTTTTTTTAAGGCATTCAGCCCTCCCACCAGCCTTGCTGTCTTACACATCTAGCCTGTTTCCCCACAGAGTACATGAGGGGGAGGACAGTCACCAGGTTAGGAGGGTACCACACGCCCCTGGAAGGCATGGCTGGGAGGCATCACACACCGGCTCCCAGGCTCCGGTGGTGCTTGGCTAAAACTCCTAACTGCTCCAAAACAGAGCATTCCTTCCACTCCACCATGCCCGGAGCATGGTGGACTGTAGAGGCAGCAGAAGAGAGAAGAGAGGTCTCACAGGCAGAAGGGTGCTACTATAATGCACCCTCGGAATTTGGTGAGAAAGTCACCCTCTAAGGGGTAACCATGGAAAGGGGCTTGCTCAATGAACATCAAAGTCTTTTCTGAAAATGAAACTACCAAGAGGTAGGACATCTGAAGAAGGAACCACCCCTAAAAGATGACTTGTAAATACAAGTTGATGACAAAGAAACATGTAGGTACTAAGATATACCCTCAACACTGAAAAAAAACAACTGAGGGGCTATATAACCTCCACGAGTATTTTGATCACTAAGGAGCCACATTCATATCTGAGCACAGGAAAGTTAACCAGGCATTTTAAGAGTCCACACGAAATGGCCCTCAAACCATACGATTCTGTTTCCTAAATCTTCTATTTACTAGTTCTATTTCCCTGGTACTCCAATACCTTTATATTTAAAGGTGACACCCTGAACAAAAGTACAAGTACTCTCATCCCCAAAAAGGTTTATACACCTCCCTCACTGTAAATCATATCAACCAACTAGCAGTTGGGTATATTTATCAGTCCCTTGTGAGTTAGAGTAACAGGAGTCAGGTCTAAGACAATCAGGAGGTCATTTAGAGGTAGGCAATCTTGAGGTAGAGTTCATATGGGGCATAGTGAAAACTTGATGAATTATTCCTGCCCCACCATGGGCACAAACCAAAATCAAATAGCCATCTCCCTTTCTGAATCTAATCTCTCTGGTCTCTGTGTTCCTAGACCCACCTCCTGGATACTTTAGGATTATCTATGCTTCCTTCTCATTCTCTTACCTCCTTAACCATGCAACCCACCTCCAAAACCTCCCTCAAATCCAGCCCCTCTTCTCCACCATCTGCCTTCACCTAAATTCAGGTCCTCATCCCTTGCTGGCCTCCCAGTTTTACTTCCCTCCAATCTTCTATCTAAATTATCCTTTTAAAACCTAGAGCTGGCTGTGTCACACCTCACTCCACACCTCAAAGCCAGGGAAGCTTCTTAGAAATACAGATTCCCAAGGCCAAACCCATCACCAGAGAAATAGAATTTCTGGGGAGCGCTGAGGCACCCACATATGTACTTTCAAGTGGTTCATTAATTAGCTCTACCTGCTTCCCCAGACGCATCTCCAGCCACTCGTCTCCTGGTACCCTGGGATCCAACCATGGACAACATCCCGCCCCTGAACAAACTCCTAAGGATTTGGGCATATCCTTTGCCCTCTGCCTGGAATGGCCTTCTTTCTCTGGGGCACATCCAGCATTCTCCAAGGCCCGGCTCTAATGTCACTTCCTGTGGGAAGCCTTCTTCCATCCCCTTCAGCAGTGGCTGTCCAACATCTTCGCCTGAGACTCACTCCCAAGAAATAGTTTTCATGTTGCAATACAATAAATATATAACTAAAACAATAGTTTCAGAAAACACTATCTAAACTTAGCATGAAGGATGCAACTTGATATATATTTCATTCTGTTCTATCTCATTTTTAAAAATTGCTGTGAGCCACCTTGTAAATGGATTTCATGATCCACTAATGGGGACGACCCTCATTTGAAAAATACTACATCAAATGAATGACTCCCCTCTCTAGTCACATGATACATACCTCTATTATATGATTGTCACACTCTACAGTAATTATCTGTTTACAGTCTGTTTTCACCTCCCTTCCCCAAATATGCATACAGCCACAACCAAGACGGCATATTTTGGGGCAGTTACACAGCCACTGACAAATACAGAAATGAGAATATTGGAGAAGGAATCATTTAAGTGCTTTTACTCATGTCTAATTTTTTTTTGGTCTTTTCTGGTTATGGTCTACAGCGTAAATCTATCAGCAACTCTCAAGAGGCTGGGCCTGGGACTCACACTTAACAGCAATTTTTAACAGCAATTTTTAAAAACTCCCATTGTACTTCCGTAAAATTTAAAACCAAGGTGTCAATTCTTCTTCCCCTCAAAAATAAAAACCAGTTACAGTCAAACACCAACCAGAAAATACTTGTCGGGTTGCTAACTCGCTGAGAGAGAGCAAATGTGGGCAAACAAATCTCTTACTTAGATACTTAGAAGCAAATATTCAAAAACCTCAAAACCCCCCTCCCGTACCACTTCAGAAAGGAAACCCCCTCCCGCAGAGCGGGTACAGACATAGAGGCCTTTCTAGCTGCGTTGCCTAAAGCTCCATTTCTCACTAGGCTCTCCCCATCAACACAAATGAAAAAAAGTAGAAAAAAAAAAAAACACAAGAAGAAACCAAAGCAGCTAAAATGAACCGCGGTAATGAACCGGGGAGGCAAGTTCCGGTGCAAATAGTACCTGTGATGGATGCGCGGGCAAGACAGCGGGCCCGCAGGGGGAGGGAGCCTCTTTCTGCAGCACGTGGCTCCCTTGACAGGAAACCTGCCAGCGACACCCCCCCCCCCAACTCTGCACACCGCTCATTTGCAGCATCGTCATTTGTGTGATGCTAATTTGTTCAATGTCCTCGGAAATGTACTTGGAGAGATTCAATGAAAATAGACTGTGAGCTTGGGGGAGCTGGCCCTAGGGCAGGCTGGAAGTGGAAGGGCACCGAGTGTGACTGCAGTGTTCTGGGGGACACAAGAGAAAGCAAGCATTTTTGTCCAAGGAGGGAGGGGAAGAAGAAACACTTTAAAGCTGGGTTTTAAAGGATGAGTAAGAGTTCTCCAAATAATGTGGGGGAAGAGAGGAGAGAGGTTCAAGCAGAGGAACTTTATGGGTGTGTGTGTGTGTGTGTGTGTGTGTGTGTGTGTGTGAGATTAAATAAAAAATGAGGGGGAACTGCAAACTGGTAGATGGTGAGGGGCTTTGTAGCTCATGACAGGGGGGAGTCTGGGTGATTCTTGAGGCTGCTTTCCACACTGCAGATCACAATGCAATAGGTTGTGAAATTCACGCGATTGTGACCAGCTTTTGTAAAAAATGAAATGGCTTGGAATAGAAGCATGGCAGGTAGTGAGGGTGTAAACTCTTGTGAAATTTGTTTCTGTTATAAATGTGTCTATGGGCGGGCCGAGTGGCTCAGTTGATTAAATGTTGGCTTAGAGCACGAGCTCTAAGCAACAGGGCCGCCGATTCGATTCTCACATGGGACAGTGAACTCTGCGCCTGACCTGAGCTGTCAACAGGTAGCAGGATGGCTCAGCTGGTGTAACAACACGATTGTTACACACACCCGCAACTAAGACTGTGGTACCTTGAGCTGAAGGGTGTGCGCACTTAACAACAAGGCTGCTGGTTCAACTCCCGCATGGGATGGTGGCTAGGCTCACCCACAACTAAGATTGAACACAGCATCTTGAGCTTAGAGGCTACGAGCTGCGGACAGGAAGCCAGATTGCGACTGGCGCTGTCCACAACAAAGATTGAAAGACAACAACTTGGCAGGTCCCCTCCCCCAATTCCCTAAATTAAAAAAAAGAAAAAAATGTGTCTATGTATGTACATACTGGTTGGCGATACAAACTATATTTCTTCAAAACATTTTTTAAACCATCTAGGCAAAAGGGAACCCAATTGAGGACAGTTAAGTATGAGAATACCATGAAGAGATTTGAATTTCACCAGGGGAATTGGGGTGGCAGTGTGGAAGATGAGTGGGCAGAGGTGAGGGCTCAGGGGACATAAGGTATTGTGTTTTTGTAAGGCTTCCCCACACTGCAGTGAACTCAAGGACAGAAACCCTGGGTCACATTGCTATTGATTCCTGGCATCTGGCACATAGTAGGTAGTAAATAAATGTTTGTTGACTCATTATGGTAACTAATCTTCAAGATGACTCAATGTGTCTCATTTCTAGGTATTCTCACTTTTGTATGGCCCCTCCCATGCTGTAGGGTTGGTCTGTGTGACCAATGGAATAAGGCAGAAATGACTGTCACTTCTGAGGTTAGCTTATAAAAAGATTGTGGCTTCTGTCTTAGGTGCTTTGACTGTAACACTCACTCTGGGGAAAGCCAGCGGCCATCTCCTCAGGATATTCAGTCTATGGAGAGAGCCATGTGAAAAACTGAGGTCTCTAGCTAATAGTCAGTGAGGAACCAAGGCTTTCTGCCTGTCCTGGAATCAGATCATCCCCCAGCCCACCCTTCAGGTGACTGCGGCCCCAGGGGACACTTGACTACCGCTTGAGAGACCCTGAGGCAGAAACACCCAGCTAAACTATTCCTGGGTTCCTGACCCACAGAATTGGGATATAATAACAGCAGTAGACAACTAATACACTGAACTATCCATTAAGTCTAGACTAGTTGAACAATAATACCAATATTCTAAAGCTATACATTGTTTACTACCATTTTGTTTTCTCCAAGAGTCCGTCATATCACATCTTCAGCCCGACTAGTTTAAGGAAAGGCCCCTGACCCAGCCTCCTCATAGACCAGTCAGATTCTCCCTGCTAGTATCACATTTTTTGCGGGAAACGAGTAAACTCGTCATATAGCTTTTTATGCCCGCTTACAAAGTGTTAATATACATATTAGTATTTGGGAAACTGGGTCAGCTGCAGGGAGCAGACTATAAGGCTGGAAAGACTAGGGGTCAAGGCCACCATTTTGGAGCAGTTTTTAATGGGACCATGCAAATGGATGGGAACAGAAAGGCCAGTGTGTCAGGGAGAAGAGATTCTTACTGGGTGTGGCGGGTGGGAAGAGGGGCAGAGAGAGTACCTGATATTTTAAGTCCCATGAGGAGGCCTGGCTGCCTTTCTAATGCTCAGATTGGAAGGCTCCTTTTCCTTATAATTACTCTCCATTTTACTTGCTCTCTATGAGTGAGTTCCCTTTCTTGCAACCAAAAGATCCTCGAATACACTTATGTGCCGCCAGCCAGCTAGCTCCTTTCCAGCGCTGGCCTGGGGAGCAGTTCCTCTGCTGTGGCAGGGCAAGTATCTCTCCAGAGAAGAAGAACAACTCACCAGAGACTAAGCTTTCTTATTACTGCTATGCAGAAACTGCTGCAGACTGACTAAAAGGTCCTTGCAGACTATCCAGCTCCTTTTGCCTTAACTCCATTCTCCCTGAGTAATCCTTTGATTATTAATGCACTTCAATTTAAAAAGTTGTGTTCTGGCCAGCCGACCTAATCACCCCAGCAGTTGAGTAGGTTCATGCCTATTATAAATTCACAGATTGGCTTTCGAGTACAAATCATTCTTGAATAACCTCCATTTCATTTCCCCTGCCCTCAGTCAAGCTGTCATTTATCCAACGAGCCACTGCCATAGTCTTTTGACAGCACTTCCCCTGCTCCAATCCATTCTGTTCAACTTCTCTTCCTAAAACACAAATCCAATGCCTCGTTTCCTGCTTGAAATCCTTTGATGGGTCCCTAGTGCCCCAGCCCCATCTTCCGCCCACCCAGCAGCTCTCCACTCTTGCCACACAGCGTTACTCCAAGCTCCTCAAATACAAAGGGTGCCTTCCCAGCTCCGCTACTGGCACTGCTTTCTTCCGGTATCTCCCCTGCCTGCTCACTTTCCCCTTGCCCTTCTGCCCTGGGTTCTTTGTGCTTCCACGGAGCTTCCTCCCTCCTTTATAACACACACTGCAGTCGGCTTGACTTCCAGTTAGTTGTCTCCACATCTATCCCTGGATCATGAACCTCAAGGAGAGTGGACTATGCTTTGTTCAATGTTATACCTCTCCTCCCCCCAGGGCCGCTACAGCATCTTGCATGGATACGTTAAACTCACATTGATTGTTTATGGTAACAAGACACCTGGCTTGTGTTGGAGGTAGCAGGCACTCAACAAATGGCCACTGTATCCATTACAGTCAGCTGGGGTGGCATGGACAAGTTTTCCCTGGACCAAATGTCTGCACATGCAGAGCTAAGAGAGCAGTTAGACTCCTGGTGACATCATGGTATAGCAATGAATGAATGACTCTCAGTCTAACTTTTTTTTTTTAAATAAAAAGTGAGGCACAATTTCTCATATCCTTATAAACTAACATGCCTCTCCCCTTTTCTTCTCTTTCTCCTGCTTTCTAGAGTTGCAATTGTGACTCACAGGCACATCACAGAATGCTAGCTTTAGGTCAAGAACAACTGGAGAATGGGATGGACTTAAAGCCACCCTGCTCAGTTATCCCATTTATATGTTTCAGAAGAAGGGCATGTGGGTCAACCCACAAGTGACTTTACTGTATGTAGTCCTTTCAAAAGAGTTAGTATTTATATGTAAAGGCAGAAGCAGATTCTGGGCCTGATTTGTCTGCTATCCCTGTCCTGTCCCCAACCCTTCCTTTCCCTTCCAGGGTTGTGGGAAGGGCTCAGCTATAGGCAAACCCAAGATAGACAACACAGAACCCTAAAGAGCGTAACCACTCGGATAATATCAGGACTTTACACTGTTACTCCTAAAGCAATTGATCAAGAAGTATTGGAATAAGCAAAACATATGGGGTGACCAGTTAGTTGGTTAGAGCATGGTACTGATAACACCAAGGTTGCCGGTTCGATCCCCCCATGGGCCACTGTGAGCTGCGCCTTCCTTAAAAGAGTCAACTATGCCATTGTAGCATGAAAGCAATGTGTAACCAAGGACTGTTCCCAATAAAATTAAAAAAACAAAAAGCAAAACACATACACACGTTTTCTCCTCTTTTTAAACAAATGCAAAGATTTCTACACACTAAGTTTCTATCTCCCAGGGGCTGTATAATAAGTGAATACTACCTCAAGTCATCGTTCACCCCCAGGTTCTAAAAAAGTGGCAAAGCATACTACCCCTGACAGACCCTGACAGCCTCTAGAGCTACCTACAGAGAGCTCCAGGAATCACCAACTTGTAGAACAGCAGGTATATCTAGAGACAAGCTTCCTGGAGAATCACATCTTTGTCAAGGGCCTATCCTTCTCGGCATATCCTCATACCACAAGGTTTACTCAAGCTTCACCTTTCATTTCAGGGTCATCCTTCAGACAGAAACAAGCTTTTTTTTTTTTTTTTTCCCAGGGCAGTGTCACTGCCCCTCATAAGTGGGACCCAAACCGGGGCCGCTGGCTTTCGAAGCCAGCGCTTAACCGCTGCGCCACTCGACCAGCCCCAGAAACAAGCTCTTTATCACTGTAAGGGAGTTAACACTCTGAAGACAAAGAATGCAAAAAAATGCAAGCCATGTTGAAAGGGGTGTGTGTCTTCACTCATGAGCTAAATGACTACCTGTCCCCACCCACAGGCCTGGCCTCCTAGAATGCACTCAGGTTTGTGCCTCAGCAAATTTCAAATTACTACATGTCATGGACCACTGGATCCCTCCTGGAAAGGAGAACTTACAACTACTAGGGCCACCAGTGCCTTACACTGTAGGCCTATTACACATCCATATTCCTAAATGGTATGTGCCATTGTTTTCTCGTCCAAGCTGGCATCTTTTGTTTTTTTATAAGCAAACTGTTGTTATTCTTACAAACGAATGGAGGAGGAAGTATCTATAGCACAAATAGGTTCCCACTTGACATTGGGCAAGAATTGACTCAGCATTCATATTTCCTGGTTGTTGTCCTGTCATGACACATATCCATGAATGCTTTTGTGTACCAAAATGTGCAAGACATCACTCACAAAACCATGTTCTCAAACTTTTTTGACCGTAACCTATAATACGAAATAAATTTTATCTCATAAGTCATGTATGTGTATATTTGAAACACATACATATAACTTATTTATGCAACACAATGCACTGACATCATCTATTTTATTTCTTTTATCTTTTTTTTTTTTTAATGCAGACTGCCATCCACTAAATGGATTTCATGACCTTATTGGATTGGAACCTGAGTTTTGAAAACCTGTGGTTGATAGTATTTCACAGAAAAGTGGCAACTCATAGCAAATCATGAAATCCTACCTAAAGAAGAAACCTTAAAACTCGGTAAGAGTTGAAAAGGATAACTCTTTTTTGCTGCTTCTTTAACTTTCAACTGCCAGGATGCTTTAAAAGCACTGATCTCAATGAATGTGCATGTCTACAAAAGCCTTTAAATTATCTCAGAACCTTGTGCCTCATTATTCCCCTGAAGAACATTTACACTGAATTATTACACTGAAGAACAAAGAAACTGAGGTTGAAAAGTTTAAAAACTCACATCTGTTTGGGAATTAAAAGTTGGCTGTGTCTTTTTCCTGGACAAGCCTTATCTCTGTGTGACCCCAGGGCTCATTCACTCACTGAGTACCTGCCTTGCTTTCCAACAGAGAACAGAGGGTCCCTCGTTGACTGGCTCCAGCAACACACCATATATATCATTACAAACTAGGATTCTACAATAGTTCATTTATTACTCCAGCAGATAATGATGGTGAGCTTTCCATGCCAGGCAGGATGCCGTATGCTGGGGTTATGGGGTATAAAAACATAGTAGAGGGGCCAGCCGAGTGGCACAGTGGTTAAGCACTGGCTTGGGAAGCCAGCGGCCCTGGTTCGGGTCCCACATACATACAAGGGCCAGTGACACTGCCCTCAAAAAAAAAAATAGTATACACAACCACAGCCCTCATGAAGCCTACCATCAAATAAGCGCTTAGAGTTTGTAAAAATACTGCACATTCGGTTAGCTCAGGTGGTTAGAGTGCAGTGCTCATAACACCAAGGTTGCTGGTTTGATCCCCGCATGGGCCACTGAGATAAGCCCTCCACAATTAGAGTGAAGCAACTACTTGACTTGGAGCTGATGGAAAAACACAGTGTTCCCCAATAAAAAAAAAAAAAAATATATATATATATATTGCACATTCCATGAATATTACATATGAGTGCTTTATACTCCCTTACTGTAAAGTGAGGTAAGATTAGATCCATGGTTCCCAAAACTGAAGATTTCACAGACAGGCTTTCATAAAAGAAATACTTTAAAAAAAGGAAAGAAAAAGTAAAAGGATATGATCTCACAATACAGTTCTTTAAACTGAATGAATCAAGTGTCATGAAAAAAACCTCACCACACATCCTTATTTTTCCTTTTAGTATAAGCCAGTTTTTGTCCTGATATTAAAGGATCCCTCAGGGATTGCCCAGCTCAGTCTTTCCAGAAGTCTTTGGTTTTCTTTTGCAGCACGATTTACATGTCAGTTCTGCCCAATTATCCCCAGAATTGCAGAGAGGCTGGAGAACTGTTCATAGAAGCATCATTAAAGGGCCCTTGCGGAGAAGGTCAGAGTACACACAGCACATTCTAGCTCCACCACTAAATTTGAGGACTGAGAAGTGCACCTGGCAACTGTTGAGAGTCTACTACAAGTCCGGCCCAATATTTGGTACTTTTCCATGCATTACTTTATTTAACATCACAACAATCCCAGGAGAAATATATCTTTCTTTCTCCCGACTTTACGAAGAGGTTAAGCATCATACTCAATGTCACACAGCTAGCAATCAGAATTGAAATGCCTATCTGTCCACTTATTACCAGCACACCTCACTGACAGGAAGAGACACAAGAGAATGAACAGAGGCAGAACAGTTTTAGGAGATGTACATGCCTTTTGACATAAAAGGAATTTGAAACTATATTCAAAAGACAAGTTAGATGGCTGACTATCTCTACCTTAGAGTCCACAGCTTAGGCACCTCTTTAACTAGGCACCTTTTCTGATCAGCTCAGCAAATACCCTGCCTCTCCGCACCTGGGCTCTTCTGTCCCTTACCCTGGAAACAAGAACAAGCCTGTGAGAAGAACAATCACAGTCCTAGGAGAGGTCTTGCCTCTGACCCAAGTCTTCATCCATTAACACATCTATTTAACTAGCATTTACTATGCACCTCCAGTGTACTGGGCACTGTGCCAAGCCTACAGCTTGTAATAAAACACATTCCTGCTTGGAGGAGCCCAAACTGCAGGATGGATATCTGTAAATGGATACTGACATCACAAGCTGATAAACACGCACCCAGGGCCAACAGGGGAAGAATACAGAGAGGCTTCCAGGAAGAGATCTGTCAAACAGGTCTTGTAGGAGACAAGTGATGTAGAGAAGATCAAACACAGGATTAGAGGCAGGAAAACAAGGGAACAAGCCGCAGCAGGTCCCAAATGGTCCCAGCCGCGCTGTCTCCAAACTTGCTTCACCTAGCTCACTGTCTCAGGTACCATGATCACTACGGCCCCAGCTCCTCAAGCCAGAATCTCGTACAACTTTTTGCCCCCGTCTCCCTTACTTCTGATTAACTACTGAGTCTTGTCTAGTCTCCTTCTCAATTTCACAGACATTTCCCCCTCCTTTTCTATCCTCATTCCCATCACCAGAGCCCAACACCACTATGTCTCTTCGGCCCTTATAACAGCCTCCAAACTGGTATCAGTTTACTTTTGTGTTGTTCAAATCCATTCCACACACAGCATCCAAGGTGATCCTTTGTTAAAGGTTAAAAAAAAGGGTGTGTGTGATAATCTGATCCTGTCATTGGATAATAAATAAAAAATACCAATGCCAAAGTCCCACTCCCAGAGAGTCTGGATTCTTAGGCAAGGCGCAGCCACCAGGATGCTTAAAGCCCTGCGCGTGATACTAATGTGCAGCCAGGGGTGAGGCTGTTGCTCTCGTCTAACATGTCTTTTTCTTACGTTCAGGTTTGCTGCACATGTCCTGTCTCTATTGCTAGAGACACTGGAGCTGTCCCAGCTTCCTGGCCATGAAGCCAGAGACTTTTTGTTGTCTGTCTTCTTCACTGCTGTATTTCCAGCACCTAGTACAGTGCCTGGAACATAGTTGGCGCTCCATGAATATTTGTAGAAAGAAATGAATGAATGACTCTGCTTTCTCCCTTCATCAGGTTAGATTTCACTCATTATTTGAGATCCAGCTTAGATTTCCTAAAAGACGGCCCCCGCCCCTGACCTCACCCCTGATTCCCTTGGTCTGGGTTAACTGACCTTATGTGATCACACCACCAAAGAGCACTCCCATTATAGTATATATCACAGCACCCTGTAATTACAGCTGTCTTTTAGCCTGTAAGCTCTGAGGGAGCCCTGTCTGTGTGTGCATCAATATACCTCCATCACCCAGCAAAGTGCCAGGCAGACAGTCAGTGCTGACTAAGTAACCAATGAAAGTGCATGAGCCTAGTGTGGCTGGAGTAAGGGCAATGGTGGGTGATGAGGCCGGAGAGGCACTCTGGGAATGGGCTGTGAAGGGTTGGGCATCCACACTAAAGAGTCTGAACAGTATTAGACAATAGGGAGCCAACAGAAATTTTAAGTAAAGTGACACCATCAACTGGAATAAATGGCCCCAGCCACTGACTGGGGAATTCAAGGAAGCACAAAGGTAGGAGACCAGATGGGTAATGCAAAGAAAATGAGAGAGGAGCAAAGCATGAAGATAGGGACTGGACCTGAGACAGAGAGAGACCGTACTTGCAGACTAGGAAGGACCAGTGAGGGAGGATGAGGTTCTGTGGGTGACTCTGATTTCCGCTTGGAAGACTATGGATGTGGTATCGGCGGCACGATCAGATGTGGTATCATGATCAGATGGTGGTGTTAAAATCTTGGACTCTGGAACCACCCCGCCTCGATTCAAATCTTAGCTCCTCCACTTACTAGCTCTGAGTCCTGAGGAAGTCGACCTCACCTCTTCAGTTCTTCATCTGTTAAATGGGGATAAAAGCAGTACCTACATCACAGGGATGCTATGAAGACTGAATGAGGTAATACATGTAAATGTTCAGCCACTGCCAGCACATAGCAAATGCCATAAAGGAGTTAACAAAACTACCCACATACAGCATGGTGGATTATATGCAAAGATGGCTGCCAGCAATTCCTTCCACCCCTTGAAATGCCTGCTGCTCCACCTATCAAGAGGTGGAGTCTGTTTCTTACCCTCTTAAACCTGGGCTGGCTTTGTGATTTGCTTTGACTGAATGAATGCACTAAACTTGACTTCGTGACATTGTACCAATTCCGGCCTAAGCCTTAAGAGGCCTGGGGGGCATCTGCTTTCGCCCTTGTGGAAGCTAGCCATCATGTGGACAGGCTTGAGTTTGACTACTGAATGCTAGGAGACCACGTGTAAGAAAAAGACTACACTGAGGGGAAGCGAGGGACACCAGCTGACAGCCAGCACCAAGGCCCATACAGGTGAGTGAGGTTGTCTTGGAGGCTACAGCCTCATCTGAGCCCACAGAATTATGAGAAATAATAAATTATTGCTGTTTTAAGCAGATACATTTGCATTGGTTTGTTGTTATGCAGCAATAAATAACTAAAACTTTTGTATAAAAGAAAAAGCACATCACTGGGGCAATAGGACTCCATTTGAGGCCATCTTAAACAAGAGGAACTTTGGATAGTACATAATTACATGGAAATATCTAGAAAGGCATTGGTGTTGGAAGTTCAGGTTTGGGCTCAGGAGAGAGATAGAGGGAGGAGACAGGGATCCAAGTCTGTGAGCATGTGGACAGGACTAGGCACCCTAGAAGGTGGGAGGAACAAGAAAAGAGATTCCGGGATAGAATTCTGGCCTCACGGACATTTAAGGGATGGATGGAAAGAAGTTTGTGAAGTTCATAAGAAGCAGTGATCAAGGATGGACAGAGAACTAAGACAGAACCGGGAGCTGTTCTTTGATAAGGGGTACTTGACAGCTTACAGCTACGAAGAGCTATGGATTTGAAAGTTAGGAGAGAATGGCAAGGATTTCAGTTTCAAATAGTGACTATGGTGGAAGATGGATGATCAGGGGCTAAGGAGAGAATGATAATTGAGAAACTGGACACAGCAAATGGAGATGACGGTTTTTAAGTCTCTTGTGCAAATGGAACTCTTAGAAACAGAGTGTAGATTAGTGGTTACCGGGAGCTAGGAGGTGTGGGACATGGTGAACTGGATCCAAGAGTACAAATTTTCAGTTATAAGAGGATTAAGTGGGCCAGCCGAGTGGTGCGTTGGTTGGGCGCTGGCTTCGGAAGCCAGCGGCCTCGGTTCGGGTCCCACATATGAGGGCCAGTGACACTGCCCTCAAAAAAAAATAAAAAATAAGAGGATTAAGTTTTGGGGATATCATGTACAGCATGTTGACTGTAGTTAACAATACTATGTTGCACACTTGAAAGGTCTCGCCACATAAATTAAAAATAAAAGTAACATTGTGAGATAATGGATATGTTAACAAGCCTTATTGTGGCTTGTTATCATTTCACAATATATCCAAATATAAAATCATCACATTGTATGTCTTAAACTCACACAATGTCATCTATCAATTCTATCTCAATAAACCTAGGGGAAAATAAACTAATTACCTCCCCCCCCCCAAGATTTTTCCTTTAAATAGAATAAAAAGTCTATTGTTAAGGAAAAAGCATAGGGCATTCATTTGGGTGGATGATAGGACAAAAGGAAAATTGTTTCAAGTTGAGGCAACTTGCTTGCTGAGAGATGCCAAAGAAAATGCCAAAGAAGACAGAGATTACAGATCCTGAAGAAAGAGGGGGATTATCCGGTGGCTGGAGGTCTTAGAAAATGGGAGGGAAGGGACACGGAACTCGGTGGAGAACTTTGCTCTGGGTGAGGGAAAGGAACAAGGAGGTGGACCTTCACAGATAAGTTATAAGTGAGATAGGAGGCAAGGTGAGGTTCACATCCGGTGGCCTTTTTTCTCTATGAAGAGTAGGTAAGGTCATCTGTTGACAGGCAGCGGGGCTTGGGAAGAGTAATGTGAGTTTCTGAAGAGTTTTATAAGGAATGTGTGAAAGGCTTCAGGAGTCAAGCCTACAGATTCTTCTAGAGGAGCTGCCTTATAGGGATTCCCTGCTTCTGAGGCTTCTCCCCTCTGGCCTGCCCCACATCCCATCTCCTTCCCCTGAGCTGGTCTCCAGCCTAGACTGCCCCCCCCCCCACCCCGGGAGGTTCTCCTTTGTTCCCTCATTCATTCTTCAAGGGTTTGCTGAACATCCACACCACCCAGCTCCATTTCTCAGGGCAATATAGTCTCCCCCTTCCCACAGGGCTTTCAAACCTTCCCAGTACTTTTCAGACACCCCCAATCCCTTCCTCCTACACCCAGCGGAGGCTCTCACTGCCTATTTGATAGAGAACACAGAAGCCATCAGTTCAGACTCATCTGCCAATGACCAAACATATAAATTTTCCTTCAGCTGCACTCTCTCTGGCTGATACAGCATTTTTAAAACTGCAGTTTAATTTAAGGGGTCTTGATCAGCACTTTTAAATGCAATGAATAGAATAGAAAAAGGTATCTAGCGCACAGAGTAAGAGTATCTACCATTTCTTAAAGCTTCTATTTCAATTGTGATGCATCTGTTACTATGGGCTGAGGTCAAAAAGTTTGTGTATGTTTGAAAATTTTCATAATAAAACATTAAAACGACAACACTGCAATAGAGAGGCTGTCCCTCTTCCTGTCTATAGCAAATCCTTGCACCTGTGTTTTGGGTCCCCCTCCCCCAAGCCTTTCAGGACCCTTAGATAATAATGTACCTTAAATCTTCTCGGTCTGTAAAAAACAAAATCGCCACACTGGCCTCCTCCATCCCCCAGTTACTCCCGGTCCCCTTCACAAACTTCTCCCAAGAGTTACATTTGTCATTAGCTCCATTCCCCCACTCCCACCCCTCATCTTACCCCTGCAGCCTGCCTCCTGCCCATCACACTCCTCTGACACAGCTTTCCATAAAGGCACGAGGGACCCCAGAAGCCTGTGCATCTAGAAGATACTTTTCAGTGTTCACTCACTCTTTTTGTTAATTCCTTCTCATCCTTCCAGCCTCAGCTCAACTCCCCTCAGGGAAGCTTTCACTGACCTCCCCAACAAGGTCAATCCTCCCACTAGTAGCACTCTCTGTTCCTCTTTCCTTTGCAACAGTTCTCACAGTTACAATTTTACAGGTTCCTGTGATTATTTGCCCAGATTAGGCCTCCTGAAGAACAGGGACTATACCTGGTTTATTCACTCTGGCAGCCTGAGGGCCTGCCTGGCTCAGTGCTGGGCACAGTAAGTGCTTATTAAGCTGATGTTAGATTAAAAAAAACAACAACAGTACAAGCCACTGTGCTAGGCATTAGATGTACAACAATGAGAAAAGTTCCAGAAAGTGAAAGGTGTTGCAGGGAGGAGAGCAGGGGGCAAAGGCATGCTTCCCACACCAACCTAGAGCCTTTTCAAGAACAGCATGTACCCCCACAGCTGCTGTCACCTTTCTCAGTTTTTTTTTTTTTTTTTTTTTTTTTTAGAGGGCAGTGTCACTGGCCCTAATATGTGGGATCCGAACCCGGGCCGCTGGCGTCCCAAGCCAGCTCTTAACCACTGCGCCACTCAGCCGGCCCATCTTTCTCATTTTTGTGTCAGAAAAGTCAGTGACCAAGGTAGGAAGGAATGTTTGTCTACCATTTGATACTTGATATATAGAGATCTTTAATGCATGCTTTATGTCTCCTGTATATTCAACATCTGCTGAAAAATGAATAGGTACCACCTCCTTCTGGCATAGAGCTACTAAGATACAGAGCCTGGGTCTGTTTTATTTACCTACATGTGGCTGGCATCTCCCATGACACAGGGTCCCAAAATCCATACACCATCCAAAGACCTTATTCGCTGCTGACTAGCCATACCCAAAGACTGTTTTATTTGTGCTTAAACGCTTTCACTACCTAGTTATTGATTTCATGTGGTATACCAATATATAAACATTCACTTCTTGACATTAAAATATCAAATACATATGACAAACATTTCAAATCTAACAAACACAGTGTGGAGATACAATCAGCAAAATCCAGTCTGTCTGAAGTTCTACTGGACAAATGATCAGGTTTTTTCAACAAAACATTTGAGAGAGAGAGAGGTTTTAAAAATGATTTAAGGGGCATATTAAGTAGATAATTGTATGGAACTTGTTTGGATCCTTATTTGAATAAAATAACTTAAAAAAAGGAAATTCTAGATAATCAGAGAAATGTGAATACAGACTAGAACTCCGATGATATTAAGGAAATATCGCCACTTTTTTGGAATGTGGTGATAGGATACTATTGTGGGTATGTTATAAAAGGTTAGTCCTAATCTTTTTGAAATACATATCAAAATATAATTATAAAACATGAAATAATATAATGTCTGGGACTTGCTGTAAAATAATCAGAATGAGGTGGGGTGGAAAGTGGCTAGGGTTTTAGAAGAAAAAAGACTGTCAGTTGGTAACTGCTAAAGCTGGGTGATGGGTACATGTAACCCGCTTCTTTCTAGTATGTTTTAAATTTTCAAGAAGTTAAAAAGTAAATCTAATTAATAGAACCCCAAAGTACCTATATTTTGGTAAGTAATTTTTAAAATCTGTAAAACCTTAGAATTCTTTCACTTTTTAAGATGTCTAAAAGAGAGCAATACTTTGATTTACAAGCCTTTTAAAGTATCTGAAAGTAGGATTCAGAGTTCGTGGCTGCTTGCCTTTTGTCACATTTCTGTAGTAACACATCACCCCTTTACTTCCATCACAACAGGCACTTACTTACCTCTGAGAAGCTGGGATCCATTTCAAAGATGCACACTGAATCGACTGCCCTCAAATGTCAGAAAGAAGATGCAAATACAGTCTGGCAATGCCAGAGGGTTGCCCGCCTTCCTACTGCTTTTGAACTCAGAAATGGAGCTTCATATTTATGTCTTGACCACCTACCTCACCTAGCAGCTGTGCTGGGGGCATAAGGGACAGTCAAGCCAATGCTTCATGATGACCACACCATTGATTAATTCCTGCCCATTCCCACTCAGGTTTCACATCAGTTTCTGAAACTGCCTCCAACACACTGGATCAACTGGGTGTGACCTGTTCATTTTTGGCCTTTACTGCTTCTTCCTCCTAAAAATTTGAACTAATCAACTTAAAATATTCAGAAACTTCCTATTGTTAGGCAGAAATTAAATTCTTGAAAAGGTTTAACGAATTCTGTTGCACTTCTGATACAGACCACACCAACAACCACTAGTAGATTCACTCTGGCTAATACAGAAATGTTGCCTGACCTCAGCTCTACCTCCCAAGTCCAATAAACCTTGTTAGATTCAACTGCTGAAAAACTTAAGGGAAGCAGGTCAGGTGTTTTTTTATTTGTTTGTTTGTTTTTCCTGGCAAAATAAATCTTTAGACCTTCCTGGTGAAATCAACTCTTCATAAAATAAAGCAGCTATTGCATTCCTCCGTTTGACTTAGACAAGATAACCAGCTGTAAATTTCATTCACCAGCCTCAGGACCATACCTCACAAAAAAAACAAAAGGCCTCATCTAGCTTGTCCATGAAACAAAGCAAAGGAAAAACGAAGTATACTACAATCGTAAGCACAGGAATTTTCCAGCACCCCCATTTCCATCGGGTGCACGTACACGCACAAACACACAAACCCCAGGGCAGAATTTGCAAACGGTGGGACCTATGCTGACTTTTCAGTGGAGAAATACGGGAATTTATGTATTTTGGGTTTTTTTTGTTTTAAATGGGAAGGAGAATGGGGCGTGAAGAATTGGACACGAGTCTTAATTCTTTCCTTTCGTCCCATCTTTCTCTGTATGAAATGCAAGCATATCCGTGAAATGCCAGGTGACAATTTCTTGGGCAGTTAAATATCCCAATTAAAAATGATGGAGGGGGCCGGCCAAGTGGCGCGGTGGTTAAGAGCTGGCTTGGGACGCCGGCGGCCCCGGTTCGGATCCCACATGAGGGCCAGTGGCACTGCCCTCAAAAAAAATAAAAAACGGATGGAGGCTGGGAACTGGGGTGCAGATAAGGATGAAACCCAAGACTGGAAGGGAGGGCAGGATTAGTGAGGCCCCCACGTTCCGCCCGGGCTGCACCGAGCACACAAGGTCGCCGGCCGCCGGCCGCGTCCGGGTCCTCGGCCGCCCGCACTGCCCTAGGTTTTGCTAATGACAGCACTGTCTTAGCTGCCCACTCACACTTCGGGCTGGTCCTGCCTTTAAGCAAGGCTCATTTACTTCCGGTGACAAATCCCTCCCACCACCTCTAGCGATAATCTAACGTCTCCCCTATCGCTATCCTAAAGACCCACGGCCCCACGGAGAGCCACAGAGCCCGGGGCTGGGGTCTCACCCCGGCGCGGCCAGTGACGCCCAGCTGCGAAGGGAGTGACAGCGAAGGGGGGGGAACGTGGGAGGAAGAGGAAGGGGGTGTGGAATCTCACCCACCCCCACCCCGCCGACTGCAGCAATTGGCCAAAAAAAAATAGTAATCCGTTTTTAGGCTCCCCCAAGGCCAGCTGAACCCCGTTGCAGTGAGGAACCCAACCTCTTCCATCCCGGTGCCCCGCGCCTACTCCCGCCCCGTAACTGCCTGCGGAGATCTAGGAGCCCCAGGCCACGCCGAACTGCAGCGGCTGAGGGGGAGGGGGCGGGGAGGATAAGGGTTTAGGGGCGGCAGGAATAGGGTGGGGGAAGGGGTGGAGGAAGAGAAAAGAAAAAAACAGAGGCATGCAAGAGGCTCCCTAGCCAGCTGTTCCAGCTGCCGCTTCCTCCGGCGCTGGCCGGGCGGTGCAATATCGCCCCCCCCTCCATCTTTCGCACCACTACCTGTCCCCCCACCCACCACACGCACACATTGCCCCCACCAGTAGCAGATCTCTGGCCTGTAAGGGGGTAGTAGGGAGGAGCTGGGGGGGAGGGGGAGGCCTGCGAGTTTCTAACCTTGTTCTTATAAACAAACCCACATGTGCAGCTGCCGCTGCTGCAACTCACCCCACAATCCCGGATATAAATCCTGTCCCTTTAAGAGGAAAAAAAATTTCCCCCGCCTGCCTCCCACCCCACCCATCTACAAGGACCTTTGTCTCTCCACCCCTTTTGTCAGTCGGCCCCGCCCCATGTCCCCGCCCCTCCGATGAAGAGGAACCAATGGGCGAAGAAAATAGGCCGGGGGTTTGACGTCAGCGTGGCCGGCCAATCACAGGACGCGTTGATGGGAGGCCTCACGGAGGGCGCGCCCGGAGGAAGGAAGGCAGGAGAAAGGAAGCTTGCAGTCAACATGGAGGCTGCTAGTTGCTCAGCTGTTGCTGTGGGGAACGGGAACATGGGGTCCCAGAGGGACCGGAACGTGGTTCCCGAGCGGCTTCAGAGACGAGAACAAGAGAGGCAACTGGAGGTGGAAAGGCGGAAGCAAAAGCGGCAGAACCAAGAGGTGGAGGAGGAGAAGAGCGATTTTTTCGCCGCCGCCTTCGCTCGGGAGCGAGCAGCCGTGGAAGAGCTTCTGGAGGGCGGGGAGTCCGTGGAGCGGCTGGAGGAGGCGGCCGCTCGGCTCCAGGGGCTGCAGAAACTTCTCAACGACTCGATTTTGTTTCTGGCCTCCTACGACCTGCGGCAGGGACAAGAGGCACTGGCGCGGCTACAGGCGGCCCTGGCCGACCGGCGCCAGCAACTACAGCCCAAGAAGCGTTTCGCTTTCAAGACCCGGAGGAAAGACGCTGTTTCGGCCACCAAAATAGATTGTGCGGCTCCTGGCGCCCCAGCGGCGGAAGGCATCCTGGCCTCCCCGCCGTCCTTGAAGGAGGAGGGAGGCCTCGGCTCCAGCTGGGTCTGCGGTTTCTCCAACCTCAAGTCCCAAGTCTTGGAGAAAAGAGCGGAGGAGCTGCACCAGCGAGACGTCCTTTTGACCGAACTGAACAACTGCAAGATCAAATTGTATGGCAATCCGAACACCCTGCGGCTCACTAAGGCCCGCAGCTGCACGGTGCTCTGCGGCCCGGTGTCCACCTCCGTGTTCCTGGAGGACTGCAGTGAGTGCGTGCTGGCCGTGGCCTGCCAACAGCTCCGCGTACACACTACAAGAGACACCCGCGTCTTCTTGCAGGTGACCAGCAGGGCCATCGTGGAGGACTGCAACGGGATCCAGTTCGCCCCTTACACCTGGAGCTACCCGGGGATCGACAAAGACTTCGAGGGCTCTGGTTTAGATAAGAGCAAGAATAACTGGAACGACGTTGACGATTTCAACTGGCTGGCCCGGGGTGTGGCCTCCCCAAACTGGAGTATTCTTCCTGAAGAAGAGCGAATGATTCAGTGGGAATGAGCAGTTATTACTCTTTTCTTCACTCCTACCGAATACTCCCCATGTGGGAGTGACTCCAACTAACGGGACCCCAAAGTGTATTTGTTGTTGTCACATTGTATGTTTTCAGTATTTAAGACTTGAAATTGTGATAGCCTCCTGTTTTTGATTTCCATTAAAATTCATGACAGGTCTAATACGCATTTTTGCTATTTTGGTAATGCTTGGGAGGTATTTGACGGATCGTTTGAAGTCATAGAGGGAAGGAAAGGGTGTTGGGTGTTGTTTTATTTTGGGGGGGTGTTGATTTGTTGTTTTTATAACGTATCGCATGATAAAGCAGGCCTTCAATAAATACTTGTTTAATAAACGATTGTTCAGTAGGACTCTAATAGGAGCCAATTATGTGGAATTACGGTATCAAACCTGTGCAAAGCACCATTAACTGAATCCAGCTAGTCATCAACTTGGGTCCAAAATTTTGACTTAGCCACCCCAAGAGGTTCCTGAGTCTTCCCAACTGTAAAGCGAAAATAATTACAGCTACCAATTTTTTGTGCACGTAAACAATGCATATACACTGTTCTAAAGCACCTTACATACACTCACTAAGTTCTCAAACTCATATGAGGTAGGTTCTGTTAGCACTATTTTTCAAGTGAGGAAACGTAATTACCTTGCCCAAGGTCACACATGCTGGTGGATTGGGATTTGAAACCAAGTATGCTGGCTCCAGAGCCCAACTTAACCACTACAAGATGGTGATTTTGAACAGTGAATTCAGCTGAAAAGAAAGCATCCAAAACAAAGAGCAAATTGCTTTTTTAAATTTTCAGGCATAGTTATGCTACATGTCCTCATACAAGGAGAACTGAGGCAAACATCTACCTGAGTCTTAATTTTTCCACTCATTTTGCTATAATTCTCTACGGTTACAAGTTTGGCTTTCTGCTCCATACCATTCAATATTCTTTTTGTTTTGAATTTTTGACCTGTATTACTTTTTTTTCTTCAGTGTTTTCATCTTTATTCTCTGGGGTTTTTTTTATTGTGAAATAAACTTTTTTTTTTTTTAAATTAGCTTCAGGTGTACAACACAGTGCAATAGTTATACTTTTTACCCCTCAAAGTGACAACCCCCCACCTCCAATTCTCCACCCCACACCTCCCCCAACTATTCAATATTCTTAAGTGGAGAGTTGTGAGAATATAAAAAATCTTTTTTAGGCCTAGTGCCCTGGTAACTACAGACATGGTTTTTATTTAATGCCACAAATATTAACATGCTTGAAGTACTTTAAATATTTATATGTTTAATATTTATATGCCTTATCTTGTCCCCCCACCACCACCAAAAAAGGATTTAAAATGGTTTCTAGGATATGTGAAATGTAACAAGATAACAAATGAGAAGGAGGAACAAGGGAAAAGTCACAAATTGGAGGCAGAAATATGTCCAATAAAAAAATGTAGCTCAGAGCTGGCCGAGTGGTGTGGTGGTTAAGCGCTGGCCTTGGAAGCCAGCAGCCCCGGTTCGGTCCCACATATGTGGGCCAGTGACACTGCCCTCAAAAAAAAAAAATGTAGCTTACTGAGCTGTCTTACCAGGAGACGAATCCAGAATTTTTTTCCCTCAACTATTAGCTGACTTGAAAGAGGGTCTTAATCAGTTTCACAATTTGCAACATTCACAAAGAAGAGGTGGGAAAAATAATTGCTTGGGAGAAATAATCCTGATAATAAAAAGAGAAAACGTAATGAAATACTCAACTATATCTTCAAATTAGAAACTATGACCAGTGTCCTAAAGGCCATACCCCTGATGACACCAAGTACACCCCAGGAAAAACCATGGTTGTGGCACTAACGAACTGGCAATTCATATATATGAAATGACAATTTTTACTGGAAAGGTAACAAAAAAACCCTTGAACCTTTTGCAAACCTGCAGTTTGTAATAGATAATAAAATCGGAATCATGGCAGTTCAAAACATAATGCTTGCTTGCAGATTTCAGCTGAGCTAGCCTGTCCTGCCTGAATGGCCCTCTCCATATTACTTAGGCCACCTCTGCCAGACCTTTTTCTACTTTCCTAAAGCTCACAATTTCATGACTAACCTCACCTAACAAGCCAAGCCAAATAGCAACCCCTAAACATCAATATTTGAAAAAATTTCCATTTCTGGTGTTATTAGAGGCATAGCTCCTGCCTGAACCTACCTCTCCACTTGTGCCCATCCCCTCCTACCTCCTATGGATCTTGCTCCCTTTCCATTGGCCTTTTTCTTCCTCTCAAAACACCAGATCTTGAGATCCATTACCTTACATGCCACTGAATGATGTCCCAACTCCTTCCTTCTGCTGTCGGCCATCTTAAAAGAGCAGCTGTGTCCCTACATCTACACCTACCGCTCTTTAAGTCTCTGTAATTTTCCCCTCTCTGCAGAACCGGCTCTTGAATGGTATCACCAAATATAACAGCTTCCTCCCCTCCACCATCTTTACCCTTTCACTCTAGGTGCAGTTTACTACCTTACCCTTCACGTTTTCTTGCCTTGAGCTCCATAGTCTTGCTCCAGACTGTTTCTCTGATGACAGTGTCTTTCCCTTCATTGGGATTCTGGTGACTTATAGCCCTTAAAAATGAATGAAACCCAAAATTTTGCCTTTGAGCTTCTTGCATTTGGTCTCTCTAGAACCTCAAATTTCAATCTGTGCGCACAGACCTGTGTCTGCATCCCTAGCCTCCAACCTCAGTGGGTTCACCTGCTTTTCAAATTCCATATATCCTTACAATCTCCATTTTCACCTCTTTGCCTTCAAAGGTCCATGTTTCATTTAATGATGTATCTATTCTCCAGGCACTTTATGCTTACCAGGGCTGAGCAGGTAAAGTCAGTGAAGAAGGCTGCTGGAAATAAGTCAATAGGAAATAGGAGACCAGATGACTTGGCAGACAAATTCGAGCATTTTCAAAACATTGTACAAGCCAAGCAAAACTTTTCTGCAGTCTACATCTGGTCTCTGAGCTGGCCAATTCGTAACATCAGACTTTCAAATCATGTTGGTTCTTTCAGCAGGGCTTGCCCACTCATCCTGTCCTTCAGGTCTTTCTGCCATTTCAGAAAGGTAGATCTTATGTTTTCCCTATACATAAACTGCAATGGAGTTTGTTGTTGTTGTTTTGGGGGTGGGGTACGGGTGGGGGGGTGGGAACTGTGTGTTTTTTCAGGACCCATCAGCTCTAAGTCAAGTCATTGTCCTTCAATCTATTAGTTGTGGAGGGTGCATCTCAGCTCCAAGTCCAGTGAATTGAACTGGCAACTTGTTAATTAAAGAGTACATGCTCTAACCAACTGAGCCATCCGGCTGCCCACTGGCAGCTCAGAGGCAGCTCAGCTCAAGTCATTGTCTTCAATCTAGTTGAGGAGGGCACAGCTCACTGTTCCATGTGGGAATCGAACCAGCAATCTTGTTGCTCAGAGCTCACACTCTAACCAACTGAGCCACCCGGCCCCTCTAGTTTTAATTTTCTTAACCAGGCAGAAATGAACAAACACAGCAAGATGTAAAGATTCAACACTCTATGGCTAATGTTCCACGATGATACAATATTTTATAAACATCATGGCATTTACCCTAGTACCACAGTAATTGGACAACTAAGTTGCATTTCATTCAAAAGTCTCATCACCAACTGAAAAACTTAGTCACAGTATTTTCTTTTTTTTTTTTTTTTTTTTAATATTTTATTGGGGAATTGGCGGAGGGGAATACCGTTGGGGAATCGGGGAAGGGGAACAGACAAGTTGTCTTCTTGTTCTTCAGTTTAGTTGCGGAGGATGTTGCTTCACTGTTGGTATCGTCATTGCGCTCTTCCCGGATGAGGCAGATCGGTCGCCCGCCTCTGGATGTCGCTCACCGCGGCTATTGGCAGCTCATGCTTGGCTGCCAGCCGCTCACGCTGGCTGCGGGCCACTCACTGTAGCCTATGGCAGGCCACTGCAGCAGGGGCTGCAGCCCACACCATCACCGGGGCTCGCACAGCCCAGCTCCAGGTGGAGCTGTTGTTAGCTGTAGAGGGCAGTGTCATTGGCCCTCATGTGGGATCCGAACCGGGGCCGCTGGCATCCCAAAACCAGCGCTTAACCAATGCACCACTCGGCCGGCCCACACACTATTTTCTTATAAAGACTTTCTTATAAAGAAAATAAATTGGTCATTACAATTAAGATGAGGGTTGTTGATTTACCCAGCTTTAAGTTTCAAGGAGGGCAAGGACAATATGACACAGAAAGCCATGCTCCATTTACCTGGACAAATAATTGAACATTTACTATGCACCTGTTTTAGTGCTGATTGCTAAGAACACAACGGTAAACAAAGGAAGCTGGTGCTCTTCCTTTTTGAAGGTTACAGTCTGGTTGAAGTTCAGGTGAATGAAAAAAGCAATTACGATAGAGAAATTCCGAGAACTCTGATAGGATAGAACTCTATCATACCCTCTCCAGGTTAGAAGGGACCTTAAGTAAAGCATTTATATCAACTACCAACCCAGGGTCTAAATTCCCTGGATGACATCCCTGCTGCTCTATTGGGTTGTCAGAAAAGTCATGATGCATGTTTGTGACAGATGGCGCTAGTTCATTTTTGGAAGTACTAGAGTCATTTGCATCTATGTTATTGCTATATCATTTGACAGCTGACAGTTCTAGATTCATTCTGAAAAAAAATTGAGCAATTTGGTTGAGTTTTGGAGATTTTACAACAAGTTGAAGATGGAAGACCAAACTATGCATTTTTGCCATATTTTACTGTTTTACTTCCATAAAGGGAAGAACACATGTCAAGCTTGTGAAAAGTTGCATAAAGTTTACGGTGACAATGCTCTACAAGAACGTCAGTGCCAATGATGGTTCACGCAAGTCTGTGCTGGTGATTTTGATCTCAACGATGCTGCTCCGTCAGGGAGGCCCACCGAAGTTGATGATGACAAAATAAAGGCATTGATTAAGTCAAACCCATGTTACACAATACAAGAGATTGCAGAAACATTGAATATCCATCATTCAAGCGTTCCCAACCACCAGAAGAAGCCGGGATACGTAAGCAAGCTCGATATTTGGGTTCTGCATGAACTCAAAGTTGTTCATTTGATGGTGCTTATAAACATCTGCAATATGCTCATTAAACGTGAGGAAAGCGATCCTTTTTTGAAGTGACTGATAACTGATGATGAGAAGTGGATTGTTTACAACAATGTGGTACGCAAACGGTCTTGGTCCCAAAATGATGATTCGCCTCAAAAGACATCGAAAGCAGACATTCATCAGAGGAATGTTATGCTCTCAGTGTGGTGGGATTTTAAAGGTGTCGTGTTTTTCTTGCTCCTATCAACGAAACAAACAATCAATGCAAATGTGTACTGTTGGCAATTGGACAGTTCAAATGAATCCTTCATCCAGAAACGTCCAGAGCTTGTTAATCATAAAGGAGTTGTGTTCCATTGCAACAACACGAGACCACACACAAATTTGATCACCTGTCAAAAATTATTGGAGCTTGGATGGGATGTGCTGCCACACCCACCATACCCGCCAGACCTTGCGCCGTCAGACTTGCACTTGTTTCGCTCTCTTCAAAACTCCTTGTGAGGTGTAATGTTCAATTCAGATGAGGCTGTAAATCAGCATCTTGTTCAGTTTTTCGCAAATAAAGACAGATCCTTCTCCGGATGAGGAATTATGAATCTCACTGAAAGATGGCAAAAGACTATTGAACAAAACGGGCAATATATCATTGATTGATCTTTGTTCTTTATATAAATACATGCCCTTTGAAAAACAGACAAAATGCATCATGACTTTTCTGACAACCCAACAGAGCAAGAGCATAACAGAAGGAAGTAGTTACTAGTCAAAGGCCTGCATTCCAACTTTTCAGATACTGTACTTACCCTGAACTTTAAGAACTGACAACACCAAGCAAGACAATTCAAGGCCATCTACTTACCTGGTAACCAAGCTCAACGTTCTATTCAGCCATTCAAATACCGTGTTTCCCCAAAAGTAAGACCTAGCAGGAGAATAAGCCCTAGCATGATTCCTCCAGGATATGAAGGGCATGCACCACTCACATGAGGGTTTTATGACCTGTTTCAGAGAGAAGGGTGCCTTTTCCATAAACTCCTTCAGCTTAAAATATTCAGTATGCCAAGGGGCCATATTTTGGCCATAAATCATGCTATGGTTTATTTTCTGGCTAGGTCTTATTTTCAGGGAAACAGCGTACTTCATTATAAAGATTTTTTTTCTTGTTTAATACCTTTCAATTGGTTTTATTTCACCAAGGAATCTATCCATAATCTAATTTTTAGAACTGATAATCAAGGTAAAGTTTTGATTCTAAGATGACAGTTGTAATGTGTTTTTTTTTAAATAGATAATTCACACACAGGTACAAAAAGATTAGAAAAGAAGTAAATCTCCCTCCTTCCTTTGATCGCAGCCATTCCATTCTCTTTGGAGAACAATCATCCTTTACCTGTTTTCTTTGTATTCTTCTGGTCTATGCATTTACAAACTTATGTGCAATACACCTTTTTTATTCTTCCAGCCAAATAGAAGCATATCATATTACTATTAGGCACCTTTTCTTTGTCATTAACATTACAGTAAGTCCTCAATGTCATCCATAGGTTCTACGACTTTAAGCAAAAACAACGTGTAACAAAACCAATTTTACCCTTAGACTAATTGATACAAACAAGAGTTTAAGCTCATCAATGTTATAATGACACGACGTTGAACAAAATGATGTTATTCGAGGACCCGCTGTGTACTGGAGATCTTCCCAGATAAGTACATAGAATCCTCTCATTCTCTTTAACTGCTGCATAGTATTCTGTTACATGGAATGTGCTATACTTATTTAACCAGTCTGTGATGAACATTCAGGTTGCTCTCAATCTTTAACCATTAGGAAAGTGCTATAATGAATATCCTTACACGTAATAATTTAGCATGTGTGCAATATTATCTGTAGCCTAAGTGTCTTGAAGTGGAATTGCTGGGTCAATAGGTTATGAACATTTATAATGTTGATAGATCTTATCAAATTGCCTTCCAAAGCATTTACACACTGTTTAGCAATGTCTGTGAGCGCAATTTCTCCACATCCCTTTATCGACATACAATGCTATCAAATTTTTGGATCTTTGACAATCTGATAGTTACAAAATGTTCTCTTCCTGTAATAGTAATTGCAATCATCTCCTAACTCATCTCCCCATCCACTTGCTAAACCATCTGCATGCAGCTGCAAAATTAGTTTTCTTAAAGCATGTCGCTTCTGGTCTAAAACCTGAGATCTAAAGCCTGCTGGACTCCCTGGCCTGGAAGACAAGCTCCTCCACTGCCTGCTTTCAGCCTATGTTCCCCACACCATGTTGTACTGTTTCATCACACACGCTTCACATTCCACTAGTCTGAACTAATACCCATTAATCAAACACACTGTATCAGCGAGGG
The DNA here is from genome assembly GCA_033961575.1 of Aselliscus stoliczkanus. Classification (NCBI taxonomy): domain Eukaryota; kingdom Metazoa; phylum Chordata; class Mammalia; order Chiroptera; family Hipposideridae; genus Aselliscus; species Aselliscus stoliczkanus. The sequence continues at coordinate 61,314,568 of CM066733.1, read as the reverse complement.
ACCTGGCAGGAAACAGATGGCACACTCAAAGGGGATAATTTGAGAAGAACTTAATACAGGAGCTATTTTAAAAGTGGTGGACAGAGTTTAGGAAAAGCAATAAGGGATGGTGCACTATCTGTTATCATTCATGGGACAAATGGGATAAGTGTCACCTGAACTCAGAAAGAGAGAGGACACTACCTGAGAGGTTGCAGCCCATCCACTGTGACTTGGTAGGGAGAGAGCCATGGGAATTTAAAAACACCACACTTTTCTGATGGTGCTTTCCATTGGTTGGAAATTTTAGGGCAAGGAAATCTGTTGGTGCGGTCTTTATGGGTCAGCTCCTAGATTACAAAGTAGGATGGAGAAAAACAAAGACTGGATTTAGAGGAGCAAATGGAAGATATTCAGTACTAACACTTCTGCCATCCTTCCTGGCCTTTTTTCAAGCAGTTCCCACATAGTTGGAGTCCATGTGGACCTGCAAAAATTTTGCACATGCCAAATGTCACCTTCTCTGGGAAGTCTTCTGGGATTTCCTTCAGTCTCTTTGAAAATGAGTCATGATATTTTGAGACGATGAGAGCAAGAAAGAAAAGTGAGTGAGCGAGTCTTTGAGGTCAAGCTGTTGCATTCTCCAGTTGGCATAATTTTTGAGGGAAAGGAAAAGATTTGAAGAAAATGAAAAGTGTAGGCCACTTCAGTCAAAATTCATGGGATGACAAAACTTCAAGTTGCACGTCAGTGTGATTAGACACAGAAACTTGAGTATTACTATGACTTGAGTATGCCTCCAAGTCAAACAATGATTTCAGCAAAGTCATGATCTCTTTGGAAAAGTTTAAGAAAACAGGAGACATCAAAAGAAAAACTTCTCAGAAAGACTAAAGAATGACCTGTACAGGAAAAAAAACGGAGGAAGCTTCCAGTGCGAAATAAGTGTCAAAGATTTACACAAAAGTCAGCTATGGGCCGGCCAAGTGGCTCAGTTGGTTAAGAATTAGCTTAAGAGCGTGAGCTCTGAGCAACAGAGCCGCCGGTTCAATTCCCACATGGGCCAGTGACGCTGTGCCCAAGCTGAGCTGCCACCTGCCAACAGGTGGCAGGATGGCTCAGCTGATGAGAACATGCACTCCTAACAAGACTGCCTGTTTAATGGTGGGCTACACCTGCCCGCAACTAAGACTGAACTCGGCACCTTGAGCTGAGCTGCCACCCGAATGGCTCTGTGGATAGAGCATGCACTCTTAACAACAAGGCGGCTGGTTTGACTCCTGCACGGGATGGTGGCTATGCCCACCCGCCACTAAGATTGTAACACAGCACCTTGAGCTTAGAGGCCAGGAGCTGCCCACAGGAAGCCAGATGGCGACTGGCGCTCTCCACAACGAAGATTGAAGAACAACAACTTGGCTGGTCCCCCTCCCCAATTCCCCAATACTGTTCCCCTCCCCTAATTCCCCAATTAAAAAAAAAAAGTCAGCTGTAGTCTTTGAGGGAGAAATTAAAGAAGGAGGAGAAGGGGAGGGGCATTCATATATATCTCTCATCACTAATGGAAGTTTCCAAGAAAGGTGGCTGGAATATTGATTGACTTGAGCAGTGGGAATGCTTATCGACATTCACTGTGACATTTCACTGAAGCTGTGGTTTAAGAAACGTTAGCAAAACCAGCTTGTGCACAAAATTTCCTCCAAAAGAACAGACAATTTTTTGAATGCGTACACATATTTAGTTTATGTTTATTATATATTAGTATTTTATTTTGCTTCATTTTGGGGTTTATTTATTTTTTCTTTTCTTTAAGGGCAGTGTCACTGGCCCTCATATGTGGGACCCGAACCGGGGCCGCTGGCTTCCCAAGCGAGCGCTTAACTACTGCGCCACTCGGCCGGCCCTCATCTTTGGTATTTTGATGGTATTAAATGTGTTTCCTTCACTGGAAACTCAATTTCTTTTTTTTTTTTTTTTTTTTTTTTTTTAGGGCAGTGTCACTGGCCCTCATATGTGGGACCGAACCGGGGCCGCTGGCTTCCAAGGCCAGCGCTTAACTGGAAACTCAATTTCTAACATTGCATCTCTAGGAAACATAGGTTAGTCTTGAAGTGGCTTGACTTGGAACTGACGATAAGGAACCAGGTAACGTGTTCAGTCCTGTAGCACCTACATGACTGGGATATGTCCTCAGGGGGCTTAATAAAAAGTGCTGCTTGTGATTATTTTATTAGAAATTTCTCCTAAAAGCACTTTCTATTATTTTTATTTATTTATTTTTTTGAGGGCAGTGTCACTGGCCCTCATATGTGGGATCAGAACCGTGGCCCCGCTGCTCAGAGTTGGCATCCCAAGCCAGCTCCTAACCAACACACCAGTGGGCCGGTCCCCAGCAGGCTTTTAATGGCTGGTATTTGGTGCCTGAGGGTTCTGAGACCCAGAACGATCCCATACCATGTTGCTGTCTATGTGTGGCAGGCTGAAGAGCTGAAGATTTACTCCCTGAGAGCAGCCCCAGTAGATGCTGGTCAGGAGTTGGTGAGTAAATGAACACCTGGGCACCCTCACCACAGATGGGGGAACTCTGAGGTATGTTCCCTGTGGGATTTCCCCTCTGGCTAATAGCACACTCTGACTGGCTGCCTTTCTTCTGTATCACTTGGTCACCTCCCTATTGGTGTCACCAAACTTCCCAAATTAACTACTTTCACTCGAATCCTTGTCTTATGACAGTATTTCTCTACCTGTTTTTCATTATTGTCCTCTTAAGAAGCCTTTTTAGACATTTCCCCCTCTAATTGCTCCCCTGCCTATGAAATTTTAAGACCATAGATATACTGTATGTTTGTTTCTGTGCTTTATTATTTATTATGTATATCTGTGCTTTATCCATAAAAATTAAGGTTTTTTTTTTTGCTTTTTTTTTTTTTTTAAGATTTTATTGGGGAATTGGTGGAGGGGAACAGCGTTGGGGAATCGGGGAAGGGGAACAGATAAGTTGCTGTCTTTTTGTTCTTCAGTCTAGTTGGGGAGGATGTTGCTTCACTGTTGGTATCGTCATTGCGCTCTTCCCGGATGAGGCAGATCGGTCGCCCGCCTCTGGATGTCGCTCACCGCGGCTATTGGCAGCTCACGCTTGGCTGCCAGCCGCTCACGCTGGCTGCGGGCCACTCACTGTAGCCTATGGCAGCCCACTGCAGCAGGGGCTGCAGCCCACACCGTCACCGGGGCTCGCACAGCCCAGCTCCAGGTGGAGCTGTTGTTAGCTGTAGAGGGCAGTGTGACTGGCCCTCATGTGGGATCCGAACCGGGGCTGCTGGCATCCCAAAACCAGCGCTTAACCAACGCGCCACTCGGCCGGCCCCTTTTTTTTTTTTTTTTTTTTTTTTTTTTTTTTGCTTTTTAAAGGCTTATATTAAAAAAGAAGAAAGTCTAAAGATTAATGAGCTAAGTATCTAGCTTAAGAAGTTAGAAAAAGAAAAGCAGAAGTAGAAGAAAGGAAATTATACAGGTAAGAGTTAAAAGTAATGATATAAACACAATAGAGAGATTGAAAAAACAAACAAACATTCTTTGAAAAGACTAATGAAACAAACCAACTTTGGCTCACTTGCTCAACAAAAAAAAAAGAAGGCAAATAAAAACAATAAAAGAAATAAAGGGGTTCTTACCATTAATGCTGTAGATATTAGAAAAAAAAGGGATATTATGAACAATTTTCTGCCAATAAATTTGAATACCTTAATTAAATGAATACATTTCTCCCTCTCCCTCCTTTACTACAAAGTCAATAGGAAAACTGAACAGTTCTATAACTATTGAATAATTGAAGCCATAATTGAAACTTCCCACAAAGAAAACATCAGCCCCAAATGGTTTTGACAGAAAATTCTATCAAACATGTATGGAAGAAATAATATCATTGTTATACAAACTCTTCCAGAATATAGAAAAAGAAGGACTTTGCCCCAATTGATTGTATGAGGTTAGCATAACATTGATACCCAAAACAGATATGGACCTTATGAGAAAGGAAATGATAGGCCAATATAACTCAAATGTATATGTGAAGATCCTAAATTTATATTAATAGAAAAAGTCCAGAAATATGTAAAAAGATAATATACCAGAGTTTATTCTAGAAAGACCAAACTAAATCTGACTTTAGAAAAAAATAACTGATCTAATTTATCACATTAAGAGATTAAGGGAAAACTTCATATCGTTACCTTAGTAGAGGAAGAATAAGCCTTCTATAAAATTCAGCTTCTATTCATGAGAACACACTTTTGGCAAAGTAGGAATAGAAGGGAACTTCTTTAACTTGTTAAGGGCATCTGTTAAAACCTACAGCAACCATGAAACTTAAAGGTGAATCAGTTAGAAGTTAAGATCAAGATCAAAACGAGGATCCCTGTTATCATCATCTGTATTCAAATTGTACTGAAGATCTTAGCTGTTGCAGCAAGACTTAAAAGTAATTTTAAAATTATAAGAACTTTAAAGGATGTAACAAAAGTTAGTATTTGTGGATCATATGATCATAGCATAAGAACTCCAAAATAATCTACAAAGAAATAATTAATGGTAAGAAATATACTGATGTATATATATATATATATATATATATATATATATATATATATATATATTTTTTTTTTTTTTTTTTTTAAGATTTTATTGGGGAATTGGCGGAGGGGAACAGCGTTGGGGAATTGGGGAAGGGGAACAGACAAGTTGCTGTCTTTTTGTTCTTCAGTTTAGTTGCGAAGGATGTTGCTTCACTGTTGGTATCGTCATTGCGCTCTTCCCGGATGAGGCAGATCGGTCGCTGGCCTCTGGATGTCGCTCACCGCGGCTATTGGCAGCTCACTCTTGGCTGCCAGCCGCTCACGCTGGCTGCGGGCCACTCACTGTAGCCTATGGCAGGCCACTGCAGCAGGGGCTGCAGCCCACACCATCACCGGGGCTCGCACAGCCCAGCTCCAGGTGGAGCTGTTGTTAGCTGTAGAGGGCAGTGTGACTGGCCCTCATGTGGGATCCGAACCGGGGCCGCTGGCATCCCAAAACCAGCACTTAACCAATTCGCCACTCAGTCGGCCCTATATATATATCTTTTGAGGGCAATGTCACTGGCCCTCATATATGGGACCCGAACCTGGGCCGCTGGCTTCCCAAGCCAGTGCTTGCTGATATATATTTTTATACATCAGTTAGAAACAGCCAAGGTATTCTTTTTTAAAAAAATTTTTATTGGGGAACAACCATGGTCATTGGTTACACATTGTTTTCAGCTGCAATGGCATAGTTGACTCCTTTAGGGAGGGCGCAGCTCTCAGTGGCCCCTGTGGGGATATCAACACCACTCTCCAACCAACTAAGCTAACTGGTCAACCCCAGCCAAGATATTCTTGATGAAAAACAAAATAGTGTTATGTGCTGCTTTTTATCAGATATGATGATATTTAATTAAAACAGTATGATGATAGCATAGTATGATAGGAATAAATAAAATGACTAATGGGACCAAATAGAGAACTCACAAACAGATCCATGCTCGTTTGGAAAACATATTTACAACTGGGCAGTGCAGACTATCGGGAAAAGGAGGAATTATTCAATAAATGGCATGCTGGCATTATTCATATGGAAGAAAATTAAATCATATCTTGTCATCATACCACACACAAAAATCTATTCTATTCTGGAAACATTAAAATCATAAGAGAGAAAAATTATAAATCTTTTAGAAGGCAATGGAGGATATCTTTCTACATATAGGGCAAGGAATAATTTCTTTTTTTGTTTTTGTTTTTTGCTGAGTCATCCTGCCACCTGTTGGCAGCTCAGTGACAGCTCATCTGGGGCTGGGAATCGAACCGGAGATGCTACTGCTACCAACTGAGCCACTCAGCCGGCTTAAGGAATAATTTTTTTTTTTGAAAGCCTAGAATAATAACTTTATTTATTTATTTTTTTTAAATTTTTGAGAGCACACTTGTCACTGGCCCTTATACGTGGGACTCGAACCGGGGCCGCTGGCATCCCAAGCCAGCACTTAACCACCGCGCCACTCGGCCAGCCCAGGAATAATTTCTTAAACAAACATTAACCACACAGAAAAGATTGGAAAATTCTACAACTAAGAACTTAAGTTCAACTAAGAACTTATGATCTTTGGGCTGGCTGAGTGGCGTATTGGTTAAGAGTTGGCCTGGGATGCGAGCTCTGAGCAGCAGGGCCCCCTGGACGGATCCCACATGAGGGCCAGTGATGCTACGCCCTCTACAGCAAAGATAGTGAACAACAGCTCAACCTGGAGCTGGTCTGCCTTGAGTCCCTGGTGACCGCGTAGGCTGCAGCCCCTGCTGCAGTGGGTTGCTGTGAGCTACCTTGAGTGGCCAGCAGCTGGTGTGAGCTGCCGTCAGCCACATGAGTGGCCATCTAATGGCCAGTGAGGGACTGCCTCAGCAGAAAAGAGTGCAATGATCGTAATACCAACATAGGCCAGTGAAGTGACATCCTCCACAACTAGACTGAAGAACAAAAGGACAGCAACTTGTCTGTTCCCCTTCCCCGATTCCCCAATCAAAAAAAAAAGAACTTATGAACTTCAAAAGATGCCATTAAGAAAGTTAAAAGTCGGGCCGGCCGAGTGGCACGGTGGTTAAGCTTCCCAAGCCAGCGGCCCCGGTTTGGGTCCCACATATGAGGGTCAGTGACACTGCCCTCAAAAAAACAAAAACAAAAACAAAAAAACAAAAAAAGTGAAAAGTCAAGGCACAAGTTGGGAGAAAATAATTGTAACACATACAATGCTAAGGAAATATTACATGGAAAATATAAGACAGTTCCATGAATCAATCAGAAAACACCAATAACCCAAGGGAATAAAGGGCAAAAGACAAGAACATACACTTTATAGAGTACAAATGGCAAATAAATTTATGAAAAGTATACAGATTCATTAGTAACCAGGGAACTGCAAATTAGGGCCACAATTAAAACCAGGGAGACAAACATTAAGAAGTCTGGCTCAGGGCCGGCCAAGTGGCGCATTTGTTAAGAGCTGGCTTGGGACTCCAGCAGCCCCGGTGTGGATCCCACATGAGGGCCAGTGACACTGCCCTCTACAGCTAACAACAGCTCCACTTGGAGCTGGGCTGCGGGAGCCCTGGCGATGATGTAGGCTTGCAGCCCCTGCTGCAGTGGGCTGCCATAGGCTACAGTGAGGGGCCAGCAGCCAGTGTGAGTGGCTGGCAGCCAACATGAGCTGCCAATGGGTGCGGTGAGCGACATCCAGAGGCTGGTGACCTATCTGCCTCATCCGGGAAGAGCGCAATGACGATACCAACATGGGCCAGTGAAGCAACGTCCTCCACAACTAGACTGAAAAACAAAAGGACAGCAACTTGTCTGTTCCCCTTTCCCGATTCCCCAATGCTGTTCCCCTCCCCCAATTTCCCATTGTTTTTTTAATCTTTATTAAAAAAAAAAGAAGTCTGGCTCAATAGTAAGAGTTGGAGAGGCTGTGGATCATATATTCATTGCTGGTGGGAATATTAATTGATCACTTTAGAAAACTTTTTGGTATTACCCCATAAAGAGAAAGATTCATTCACATGCCCTACTTCTCAGCAGTTCCCCTCTTAGGGTTATATCCCAGAAAAACTACTGCTTAGCAGGAAACATGTACAAAATATTGAGAGCAGCTCTGTTCATAAAAGCCACACTAGAAATCATTTAGAAAACACACTAGAAATCACCCATATATCCACCAACACGAGAATGGACCACAGGTGGTATGATCTATGTATGAAAATGAACTGTAGCTATATGCAGGAGCATATATGTATCTTAAAACATAATGCTGAATGAGAAAGAGAAGATCCTGAAGGTTATACTCATATATGGTTATAATACGATTTTGTAAATCTCAAAAACAAGCAAAAATATATGTATAGGGAAATACTACCTGATTTTCATATGAAAAGAAAAGCTAAGGTATTCAGAATAAGGTATTCAGCTCTGGCTGTCATAACAAAATACTACAGACTAGGGGGCTTAACTACAGAAATGTATTCTCTCACAGTCTAGAGGCTGGAAGTCCAAGGGCAATGTGCCTGCTGATTTGGTTTCTGGTGAAAGCTTTCTTCCTGCCTTTCCGCTATGACCTCACATGGCCTTTCTTTAGTGCCTGCTTGAGGAGAGCAGCCTGTAGTCTCTCTTCCTCTTTTCTTTTTTTCTCTTCTTTTTTGTTTTTCTTTTTGTTTTTTCCTCTTCTTATAAGGATGCCCAGTCCTGTCAGATTAGAGCCCCACCCTTAGGACTTTATTTAACCTTAACTACCTCTGTATAGGTAACAAATACAGTCACTTTGGGGGTAAGGGTTTCCACATATGAATTTTAGAGGGACACAATCAGTCTATGGCGGAGAAGAGAATGTGATGAGGAAAATCATATATGTAGATGCAAGTTACTTGTGATATTCGAGTTGGGTGATGAGTATTTGGTTTATTAGGATGATTTGTAACATATGAAGTCTGACAATTAAGTTCGTGATCTCATCCTAGAAAAAGTGCTACATACCTCATTGCTGAATATCACTATGGTCACCTTCGAAGTATTCCCCTTGGGAATCTATGTGCTGACGCCAGCACCTAGTCCACCCTTCAAAGCAATTTTGGAACTCTTTTTCTGGAATGGCCATCAGAGCTGTCATTGTATTACTATTGATGTCTTGAATGTCATCAAAATGTCTTCCTGCCAATATTTCCTTGAACTTCAGGTAAAGAAAGAAGTTATTGGGGGCCAGAACAGGTGAGTAGGGAGGGTGTTCCAGTACAGTTATTTGTTTACTGGATAAAAACTCCCTCACAGACAGTGCTGTGTGAGCTGGTGCATCATTGTGATGCAAGAGCCATAAATTGTTGGTGAAAAATTCAGGTCATCTAACCTTTTCAAGCAGCCTTTTCAGCACTTTCAAATAGTAAACTTGATTAACTGTTTGTCCAGTTGGTACAAATTGATAATGAATAATCCTTCTGATATCAAAAAAGGTTAGCAACATCATTGCAACAAGTTCGTGAACTTAATTGTCCCACCTTATATATGTTATGTGTATTTTTGTATTAAAAATTATATTTTAAAATAAAACAATAAACTATAGCTGTATATGTTTTTTTTTTAAGATTTTTATTGGAGAATTGGGGGAGGGGAACAGACAAGTTGCTGTCCTTTTGTTCTTCAGTCCAGTTGTAGAGGACATTGCTTCACTGGCCCATGTTGGTATCGTCATTGTGCTCCTCTCGGGTGAGGCAGATCGGTCACCGGCCTCTGGACAGCCACTTACAGCAGCTCTTGGCAGCTCACACCGGCTGCCAGCCACTCACGCTGGCTGCTGGCCACTCACTGTAGCCTATGGCAGCCCACTGCAGTAGGGGCTGCAGCTATGCCATCCTGGGGACTCACAGCATCCCAGCTCCAGGTGGAGTTGTTGTTTACCATCTTGGCTGTAGAGAGCAGTGTCACTGACCCTCATATGTGGGATCCGAACTGGGGCCGCTAGCGTCCCAAGCCAGCTCTTAATCAACGTGCCACTCGACTGGCCCTATAGCTGTATATATTGATGATCAAGCTGTACATTTATGATTTGTGTGCTTTTCTGTATGTATAAAAGTTTTACAATTAATGTTTGTGGGGAAAGCAAGAGCAAAAGGAATACTTATATGATTCTATTTATGACAAGTTCAAAATCATGCAAAACTAAACAATATATTGTTTAAGCACACATGCATAGGTGGTAACACTAAAGAACCTCAAGAAAAAAAATAAATACCAAATTCATGTTACTTTGGGGAGTAACAATGGAGCGACACCCAAGTTGCTTCACAGATACTAGTGATATTCTATTTCTTATGCTAGGGGAGGGAATATAGATGTTCATTTGAGCATTATTCTTTTTTTTTTTTTTTTTTTTTTTTTTTAGCTGAGCCATCCTGCCACCTGTTGGCAGCTCAGCGGCAGCTCAACTCGGGCTGGACATCGAACTGCTGTTGCTCAGAGCTCAGCTCACATTCTTGAGGGAGCTCTTAATCAACTGAGCCACTCGGCTGGCCCTGAGTTATTCTTCTTTACTCTCTTTATGTATGATATATTTATCAGGAAAAATGAAAGAAAAAGAAAGAAAGAAAGAAAGAAAGAAAGAAAGAAAGAAAGAAAGAAAGAAAGAAAGAAAGAAAGAGAAAGAAAGAAAGGAAGGAAGGAAAGAAAGAAAGAAAGAAAGAAAGAAAGAAAGAAAGAAAGAAAGAAAGAAAGAAAGAAAGAAAGAGAAGGGAGGGAGGGAGGGAGGGAGGAAGGGAGGGAGGGGGAGGGAGGGAGGGAGAGAGGGAGAAGGAAGGAATGAAAAAGAGTAAAGGGTAAAGAGAATTCAGGATGACAATTAAGGGAGAGAGGTTAAGGAAATAAAAGTCCATTAATTATTCAAAGAGCCAGTCTGTGCCTCATTCTTCCTTGGGTGGGCCTTCCAGATCTTTTGGGTTCCTTTATTTTTAAGAATGGTATAATTTTATTATTTTCATCCAATTATTATAGTAACATTAAAGGAATATTTAAAGAAAAACGATTCACCCCTAAGTCCATTAACCTATTCATTTATCTTTATAATAGATTTATAGCACTTAGACTCACATCCATGGGTCCAGTGGGGGAGGGAGCCAGTTTTCTCCCCATTCTCCACCAGTCCACTTTTCTCTGCTTCTTCCTCATCATATCTTGCCTAGCTTCATACTTGCAAGGTTTGGCCTGGAACATTTCTGATGTGTCTGTTCTTTCTTTTTTACCTTTCTAGATAATTAACATCCTCAGGGATTTTAGCCTGAGAGGGGCCCTTTTCCCTCCACTGAAATCATTCTATTTCTGGCCACCAGGGGGTATCCACGGGCCTGCCAAGGGCTCAACTCTGCCCCTCCTGGTCATTTGAGGAAAATGAGGTCCTTGGCTAATCCAGTGATCTCTGTAGAGCTATTTTTAAATTTTTGTTTCTAGTTTCTACTTCAAATCTTTTTTCCTCTCCTTCCCTCTGATTCTCTCTTGTCCGAATCCATGTTCCTAAAAGGTTCTCTGAGATAACTTGTCAGTCGTTCACACCCCTTTTCAAAAGCTCAGGGCAGTTCAGATTTTGTGTATATGAGTCTGGTCATACTTCTGAACATCTTCTCTTGGGGAAAAAAAAAAAGCTCCAGAAACTGTAGCACATTCTTTTCAATGACTTCAATGGCTAAGAGTTGAAGAAATCCTTTGAAGGTCCAAAGCTATTGGAAGCCAAGTTTTGTCTATAAGAAGAGTGATCACCTTGTATAATATTGTTTTGGACCCCAAATGTGGTGCGACAATAAAATAACAAGACTGATTTCCCCAAGTGGCTCAGAACCTGACCTTGGAGACCACTTCCAAATTGGAGTCCAGACTTGGATTGAGCAATGGAATAAGTGTTTTGTTTTCTAAGGTAACTAGACCGGAGAGAAACAACTCATGTCTCATTGCTTTGTTCTCACACCTCTATCTGTGGAGGAATACTCCTTTGATTTTACTTAATGATTTAGAGATATTTATTTTATTTTATTTTATTGGGGGAGGGGAACAGACAAGTTGCTGTCCTTTGGTTCTTCAGTCTAGCTGTGGAGGAAGTCGCTTCACTGGTCCATGTTGATATTGTGATCATTTTGCTCTTCTGGGGTGAGGCAGTTGGCGGATGGCCGTTGCCACTCATGGCAGCTCATTGCAGCTCTCAGGCTGCCGGCTGCTCATGGTAGCTTACGGCAGCCAACTATAGCCTAGGCTGTCGTGGGCCACTCACAGCAGCCCAGCTCCAGGTCAAACTGTTGTTCACCATCTTAGCTGTAGAAGGCACAGCGTCACTGGCCCATGTGGGATCTGAACCGGTGGCCCTGCTTCTCAGAGCTCCCGCTCCCAAGCCAACTCTTAACCAACTGAGCCACTCATCCAGCCCTAATTTGGAGATCTTAAAGAGGAGTGTACAGGTGCTGAATCTAGTGGAACCAATGTACATAAAGGAAGAAAGGAAATACCAGGTTGGAAATTTGACCCACTGACTGCCTTGAGCTCATGGGACTCCTTGTTCTAATCATGAAGCATTTTTTTTTGGATTAGAGGGACATGAATTTGAGGACAAGATTGTTATTTTATTAAAACTCCTTGTGCTTATGCATAGGCTGTTCTGTAAAGCAGAACTGCTGAATCATTGGAATGTGCATTGTAAATTTTAATAGAGATAAATAAATTATTCTCCCAAAAGGCTACAAAAATTTACAGTCTAAAAAAAAATGAACAACCCAGGAACGGCCGAGTGGCGCGGTGGTTAAGTGCTGGGCCCTGGTTCAGTCCCACATATGAGGGTCAGTGACACTGCTCTCAAAAAAATAAAATAAAAATGAACAACCCAATTAAAAAGTCAGCAAAAGTGCTAGACAGACACTTCACCAGGAAAGACATACAGATGGCAAATAAGCATAAGAAAAGATGGTCCTCATCATATGTCATTAGAGAAATGCAAATTAAAACAACAATGAGATTCCATTACACACCTATTATAATGGCTAAAATCAAGAACACTGACAATACCAAATGCTGGTGAGGGTGTGGAGCAACAGGAACTCTCATTCATAGCTGGTTGGAATGCAAAATGGTACAGCCATTTTGGAAGACTGTCTGACAGTGTCTTACAAAGCTAAACATAGTCTTACCACAAATCCAGCAATTATGTTCTTAGGTATTTACCCAAAGAATTGAAAACTTATGTTCACACAAAAACCTGCATATAAGTGTTTATAGCAACTTTATTTATAATTTTCAAAAGTTGGAAGCAACCAAGATACTCTTTAATAGGTGAATTGATAAAAAAAAAACAGTGGCACATCCATATAATGGAATATTATTAGATAGAAATGAGCCACTAAGCCACAAAAAGACATAGAGGACCATGAAGGACATATAGTTACAGGAAAGAAACCAGTCTGGAAAGGCCATATTGTATGATTCCAACTATGGGACATTCTGGAAAAGGCAAAATTATAGAGATAGTGGATGCCGGGAGTTGGGCAGGGAGAAGAGGAGGAATAAATAGTTAGAGTTAGGACACAAGGATTATTATTCTTATATCAGTGAAGCTATTCTGTATGATACTGTACCACATGATAATGGTGGATACATGACATTATGCATTTAGAAAGCCTCATGGAAAGATACAGCACAAAGAGTTAATCCTAGTATAAACTATAGGCTTTAGTTAATAATAATAATGACGTATCAATATTGGTTCATCAATTTAACAAATGTACCACACCAATGCGGGATAGTAATTATAGGGAAATCCTAGTTGGGGGAAAAGAGTATATGGGAATTCTCTGTACTTCCTGTTTGTTTGTTTTTTCATAAATCTAAAACTGCTTTAAGAAATCAAGTTTATTAATTAAAAAAATAATAATAAAATTAAAGACTCATCAAGAGTATATATATCTCTCTTTCTGTTGTTTTTGTTAACATTGACTGGTGGCAGAATTTTGACAGATGTTCAAGCTGATGGACCAAGTTTGGTCTTTTATTATTGGTTTAATTGGCATTTCCCTTCGTTCTACTCTGATTGAACATCTTTTCCAGATTGTTGGACTTCTCAAGTTCTATTATTATAAATTGTCTCTTCCTGTCCTTTGCCTGTTTAACCAATTGATTGATCTTTTGATTGCAGAGTAGTGGGAGTTTAAAAACTATTTGCACATTAATTCTTTTTTTGCATGCAAATGTTTTCTCACAATCTGTTGTTTGTTTTTCAACTTGGATACTGGTGTCTGTTGTTCATAGAAAGTTTTAAATTTAGAAAGAGTTTGGCCGGGAACCTTACTTCTGGGGAGACACGTGGTCTAAGCCAGACCTGAGAGAAAGCCTGTTCCTCCCACCAGCCTCACTCATCCTTTTTGCTGCTGGTTTTCCAAGCTGAACCCAGAGCTCTCTGCTCCAGTGTGTCCATGGAGGCTTCTCTAGAGGCATGTTTTGAAACTGGCACAGCTTTCTCTAATGGGATGAACCTGGCTAAAGAGATTAGCAAGATGTCTTGTGGATCTTGCTTTTAATCTGCAGCCTTCAGGCTGTCCCTTCTTGGCTGGGGAGGGAGCTGCAGAAACAACACAGAGGACCGGCCCCTTTGTGAGCTGCCACTCTGAGGCCCCTGCTACCACGACTGAGTTAATGGGGGTCCCAGGCTAGGGGGCTCAACATGGGCAGCCCCCAGAGCAGCTCCCTGCAGCTTGGACTGTCTGCACCCTTCCCAAGGTCCTGAGTCATCAGGCCCTGGGCTCACTAAGGTCAGGAGTAGGAGCTGTGCTGTAGGAGGCTGCCCAGACCGCACCCTGCAAGCATGGTGCTGCCGAAAGTCAAGTTTGACCAGAAGAAGCGGGTCAAATTGGCCCAAGGGCTCTGGCTCATGAACTGGCTCTCTGTGTTGGCTGGCATCATCATCTTCAGCCTAGGGCTTTTCCTGAAGATTGAACTCCGGAAAAGGAGTGATGTGATGAATAATTCAGAGAGCCATTTTGTGCCCAACTCCTTGATAGGGATGGGGTTGCTGTCCTGTGTCTTCAACTCTCTGGCTGGCAAGATCTGCTACGACGCCCTGGACCCTGCCAAGTATGCCAGGTGGAAGCCCTGGCTGAAGCCATACCTGGCCGTCTGCGTCCTCTTCAATATTGTCCTCTTCCTGGTGGCCCTCTGCTGCTTCCTCATGCGGGGCTCTCTGGAGAGCACCCTGGCCCACGGGCTCCAGAGTGGAATGAAGTACTACCGGGACACCGACACCCCCGGCAGGTGTTTCATGAAGAAGACCATCGACATGCTGCAGATCGAGTTCAAATGCTGCGGCAACAACGGCTTCCGGGACTGGTTTGAGATCCAGTGGATCAGCAATCGCTACCTCGACTTCTCCTCCAAAGAAGTCAAAGAGTGAGTGGCCACCAGTCCCAGGGGCAGAGCTACATGGGGACACGGAAGCCAGGGTGCTCCCCTCTGGCTGCTCTCTGTGCACAACTTATTATGGGGCATATGAGGCTATATTCAGTTGGACCATACGGAATTGCTGATATTCTAACATTTTTTTGACCTATAAAGATGGCAACTTCATATGGCTCAACCTAACGTTTGACTAAAGTGGGAGGAAGGCATCAGGCTACATGAGCTGTTTGGATGGGAGTCCCCAGGGAGGAAGAGCCAGCCAGGAGTGTGTGTCTGCTTCATACAGTGGAAATGGGGCGTTCATAGATCACATATACTGAGACGTTATTTGGCTACTTGTCTCATTCACTCAAAGTGCATGACATGCTTAAGTCTCCTGGTTAGTTCCTGTGTTTTCCAACCTTTGGACCCTGAGCAGCCGCTCTCAAGGTATTTGTCCTTGAGGAGAGGACACGGCAGTCAGAAAGTCCAGGCTCTGGTTTTGACTCTGTTGTTAATTAGCTGGTGACCTCGGTAAGTCACTTGCACTCCAGGGTCCAGGCTCACCCATCTTTTAAATAGACACTTGAATAGATAGTCTTGAAGGTCACCTCCCAGCTATCTAGAGGCTGACGTACAGCAGGTGCTCATTAAATGGCTGCTGGTGTTTACTTCTTAAATCCTGATAGTGCAACACGATAAAGTGTTTCTCAAGTAGTCTTGGTGTGTGTAAATATACCTGAGATGGGATGCAGGGAAGTGTCGGTGAGAAAGAGAATCTCACCCTTTGGGCTAGTGATACTGCACATGTGCTGCCTCCAGCATGCCACTCACCCAACAGATGCACCATCAAAGGTCGTGTGAGTCATTTTAGAAAGGGCAGCCTGCCCTGAGCCAGCGACTTTCCCTCACCTCTTCTTTCTGTTCATGTCAAACCCATTCCCTGGCTGAGCAAGGGCTTCAGTTGATCATCCAGGTGGATTTTCCTCTGAGGAAGGTTGGCAAGTCCAAGGGGGCTTGGGCACATTGGCAGCAGGGCGTGGTTGAAGCCCAGACAACACCAATGAACCCCAGAAGGTTGCACCTGAGATGGAAGGGAAGTCATTGAAAGTCACTGCTGCATTTAATTTGCTCCATAGGTGGGGATTACTGCTACAAATCCCTACTCAAGGAGAGGCTTGTAAACTGCTCTGCCCTTCCTAGGTGACAAGTCTGCAGGGACAGCACAAGGTGGCATAATTTATACAAGCTGCCCCAGGAGGGTATGAAGCCAGAGGGACAAGCAGAATTCCTGAGGATGGGGGTGGGGCAGGGGGGGACGCTGATGGTCGAACCTGTCTTTGTGAACAGATGAGAGGGGCTTTTCATCTTTTCCTGTCATTTTCCTTTGTTGTTTTCTGCACAGGGTCAGTCCTTGGAGAGACTTTAACATCCCTCTGTAATCCCCAAATCCTCTTTTGTCTCAGAGCAGAGAAATTCTCCAGGTTGCTCCACTCCCGATGGTCAGCGTATCCAAATTATCAGGCAAACATTAAGCTTGGTCAAAAGTACCTCAATGCTCCACACCAACTTGTTGGTATGAAACTATCCTAATTCCACTGACTTAGAAAAAAGTGTCTCTGTTACCCACAAAAACTTGGTGACAACATTAAGAGAAACAAAAACAGGAAAAGAAATTCAAGTCAGGTTCTCATCCACAACTAATCAGTGGCTTTAAGTTTTTCACATTTTAGCCTAGTCTTGGGACCATTTACATAATAACATAGTATAACGATGGTATAAATAAAATTGAGTGCCTCATTTAGCAACTTATTAGTACAAATTAGCATAAATATTGAAATCAAAATGATCATTCGCCCCCCCCAGCATTATTTACATATAATTGACAAATAACATTGTACAAGTTTAAGGTTTACATTGTGTTGGTTTGACACATTCACCGAGGGTGCCAAAAAATGGATACAAGTGGACACTTTGGTCAACATTGCTCAAGCAGTAGTTCGCCATAATCAGAAGTCTCTGGACGCTGATGGTAACCACTTTGAGCACCTCTTGTAATTGCAGAAGTCAAACGTGACTTATATTCATCTTTTGTCATCGGTATATATTGAGTATTATAATTTTAATACAGCTTTTTCCTTTCTTAAAATGTGTATACATGTTTTTGGCACCCTCTGTATATTGCAAAATGATTACCACCCCAGCACTAGCTAACACCTGCATTACATCCCATAAGTATCATTTCTTTTTTGTAGTGAGAACATTTAAGATCTAGTCTCCTAGCAACTTTCAAGTATATAATACAGGACTGTTAGCTATAGTCCCCATGCTGTACTTTAGATCCCCAGGACTTACTCATCTTATAACTGGAAGTTTGTACTCTTTGATCTACAATTTCCCTTTTCCCCCGGCCCCTGGCAACAATCACAATTCTAGTCTCTGTTTTTATGCATTTGGCTTTTTTAGATTCCATATATAAGTGATATGGTGCAATATTTGTCTAAAAACGATCATGTTTAACAGTTGCATAATATTCCACAGAACAAATGAACACACTTAGGCAGGGATTTAGGTTTTTTTTTTTATTTACTTCTATTATAAATCAGACTGGAGTGGGCATCTCTGAGGCTTTTCTTTCTCTCTGTTTCTCTCTCTCTCTCTGGATGTCCCTTAGGCTAAATTTCTAGAACTGGACTGTTAGAATTGAGAATTGTAGAACTAAAGTGGCTTTCTACTTTCCAAAGCCTCCAGTGACATTACACCCCTGTGCTGCCATGGGCACAGCCTGATGGGGACACCCGCTGAGAGAGGACCACGTCATCATTTCATTTAAACAAATTTACAATCAGTGGACAATACCTGCCAGCGAAGGGAGGCTCCTTGGAGCTGTGTCCAGAAAGCTTTGTGGGGCTGGATTTGCCTGAGGGCCAGCATTTCTCTGTAGGTGGAAAAAAGGAACGAAGGAATGAAGGAATGAATGAGAGGGTGTGGAATGGCACTCCCCCCCCCCCGCCCCCGCCAGCTCACGGTCTCGGCAAGCACAGGGTGGGATGGCTGGTTTTGGGGGGGGAATCTCAGGGGCATCTTTAAGACCAAGGACTGTTTCCTAAAGGCTCCTGATCTAAACAGTGAGATCAGGTGGGAACGATTCAAGACTTTTACAAGAGTTGACAAGCTTTTTGGCTGCTCTGTCCCAGGTACGCAGCTTTGCGGCAACATTTTACCTCCAGCTTGCACATCACTATGTTGCCAAGTGATTTTCGAGGGAAAAGGGCCCTCATTTATTCTGCACAAAACCCTTCCAGGAGGGGCTGTAGTTTTTTTAGGTGCTATTATCGTTATGGTATAGATGAGAATCTGAGCCTCAGAGAGGTTCATGGACATGCTTAAGAACTCACAGTAGAGAGAAGGGGTAGATTTAAAAAAAACCCCCACAACTTTACTGAGGTGTAATTCACATACTATACAACTCACCCATTTAAAGTGGGCAATTCGATGGCTTCTGGTATCTTCACTGAGTTGTGCAACTGATACCGCAGTCAATTTTAGAACATTTTCATTACTTTGGAGACAAACCCTGCAGCCTTTAGTTTTCACTCCCCAGCCTCCCATGACCCTGCCCTAAGGAACCACTGGTCTACTTTCTGTCTCTGTAGCCTTCTCTGTTCTGAACATCTCATTTGGGTGGAATCACACAGAGTATTTATCCTTTAGTGTCTGTCTTCTTTCGCTCAGCATAATGACTGCAGAGTTCTTCCGTTGTGGCAGCCTGTGTCAGAACTTCGTTCCTGTTTAGGTCCGAATAACATCCTATCGTGTGGACTGCCAGGATTTAATTATGCCTCCCAGTGATGTCACAGGCATCTTGTACAGATTCAGTGGGAAACAAACCTTAGTTTTCTGACAGACTGAAACCTGGAATTATCCAGACATCTCTGGGAGGCGGGGTGGGGGCGGTGCTTCCCCCTGCCTGTCGTTCTCTGTCTTATTCTTCACTTCCTACTCCACAGGGATAGTGGAAGGTGTGCGCAGAGATGATGCAGGCTCCTAAAACATCTGTGGATTTTGACTGGATTCCAGCATTTCTGTGCCAGGGTCTCAGATATTCATGAGGTGGCCCCACTAAAACCAGAAACAGGCTCCCTGTGGCCTGTGGCAACCTCTCGCACCTGTGTTTACCTTCTCCCTCCCTCCCTAGCCTAGTGGTCCTGGAGGGAGGTTAGTGGAGGACCCTCTGTTATAACTGGGGGAGGAGCCGAGGCCAGGGATCCCCAGCAACTCTGAGTCTGCAGAGCAAAGTATCCGGAGATAGATTTGTAGTTCTCAACCAGTGCTTTTTATTCTTTGCATTTTCAACTTTGATTACAGAAAATTTCAAGCATTCACAAAAGTAAAGATATTATAATGAATTCCCATGTACCCGATCGCCCAGCTTCAACAAATATAAACATTTTGCTTTTTTTGTTTCATCAAAGCAAATCTTGGGCATTGTTTCCCTTTACTTGTAAATGCTTTAGGAGGTATTTCTACAGATAAGGACAGTTTGTTATTTTTGCTTTTTTGTTTTTAATATACATACGGTATTGTTTGCATTTAATATTGCAAAATTAACATTTATCATCTAATATCCCATCTATGTCTTTGAGTGTCTCAAAATGTCTTTTCTAGTTGGTTTGTTCAAATCAGGATCCAAACTGAGCGTACATTTTACACTTGGTTGCTTTATCTCCTAACTCTCTTCCTCTGTAACAGTTACTTTTTTCATGTCATGTGTATCTTGGAGAAACTAGGCTATTTGTCCTGCCGAATTCCTTTCATTCTGGAGTTGCAGCCACCTGGTGTCATCTAACTTGTTTTTGTGTCCCTTGTATTTCCCTGTAAGCCAATAGTCAGGGCTGAGGTGTGATTGGATTCAGGTTTGGTTTTGGCAAGAACACTTCCAAGGGTGCTGCCTTGGGCACCTCACTGCATCATACCAGGAGGGACATGAGGTCTTCAGCCTATCACAATTCCTTCAATAGTTTCCCCATTTTCAGGATAAGCAGAGCTTCAGTGTTTTGGGGTAAGAGGCAGAACATGAAGGAGCTCAGATGCCTCAGCACCAGGAACTATCAGTCAGAAAGGCTTAGCCTGGGGCCCTCACTGAGGGAGAAGTTGGCACTAAACCCTCTCACTTCAACGTCCTTCCAGGGGACTCAAAACTACAGGCACCTGATCACTGTTCCTGAACAATTTATAGACATCTCAAGAAGCCTAGACACAGGCTAGAAGCTTTGGAAGGCAGGGTTGTGTCCCCCCTCAGACTCGGGCTCCCTGAGGGCAGGGCTGTGTCTCCCCCTCAGACTGGGGCTCCCTGGGTGCAGGGCTGTGTCTCCCCTCAGACTGGGGCTCCCTGAGGGCAGGGTTGTGTCCCCCCTCAGACTCGGGCTCCCTGAGGGCAGGGCTGTGTCTCCCCCTCAGACTGGGGCTCCCTGGGTGCAGGGCTGTGTCTCCCCTCAGACTGGGGCTCCCTCAAGACAGGGCTGTGTCTCCCCTCAGACTGGGGCTCCCTCAGGACAGGGCTGCGTCTCCCCTCAGACTGGGGCTCCCTGAGGGCAGGGCTGCGTCTCCCCTTAGACTGGGGCTCCCTGAGGCAGGGTTGTGTCTCCCTCTTCTTAAGTCTTCCCTCACCACCTATAGAACTTTATATCCAGTGACTACTCAAAAAAGAAATATTTACAGAAATACTGATGGTACCCTTGCCATATCCAAGGTGCTCTATGTGTGCTATCCCAAGCACCACCACAGCCATGTCAGGTACTTACACTGTCATTTCTCAGATGAGAAAACTGAGGCTCACAAGGGTCAAGCGCGTTGCTAGGTTTCCACAGGAGGCACGCAGCTAGCTTTCAGCTAGGGATTAACTCATCATTTATACCCCTCTTCCCTCCTCTCCCCTGCCCTGCCCATTTCCATATGGCTTTATTAATTTATTGATTCACTGACTAAATTATGTTGGTTTTTTTCAGGAAAACTCTGACATGATGATTTTCCTGTCATATGTGGCTTGGCCATGGGAGAGAGGGCGAGAACACAGGCCTTATCTTAGTCAAGACCCTTCTAAACCCTGGTGAGCGCTGCACAGAGCCCGATTTACAGCCTGGGGAATACTCTGATATAAATAGCTGGCTCACCACCTAAGGAGCTCTCCTCTGCCTGGCTTTATCATAAGAGGGGCCTTAATCTATGGTTGGGATCAGGGCAAGCACTGAGTAAACAAGATGATGCTTCTGTAGGGGAGGGAGGATGAGTTGTGACACCAAGAGGTCCCAGGCTGGGGGCCCAGGGAAGCTCCAACCTCCAGTAAGCCAGGCCTGCCACCCCCATGCTAACCTGGGCTCTGTCCTGAGGGAGTCCCAGCCAGAGGGGAGACACAGCCCTGCCCTGTGGAAACCAATAGGGTGGCTTCTCCACTGGGGGTCAGAGGTGAGGTGGAGAGATGGAGTCTGTCCAGAAGCTTGCCTGCAGGTTAAAGGCAGCTCAGAGCCTCTGCTGGCTTCAGCCCATACAACCGCAGGCCTGGCCCCCACTTCAGACACACATGTAGTCTATATGAGGCAGGTCTGCGGGCTTTACCCAGCTTAGGGACATCTGTGCATAAGAAGAGATGATCGTGGACAGGACAGAGCTGCTACTGGGACAGGAAATGGGAGTCAACTAGAGCCAACAGGCAGGAAGGCTCTGAGAGACGCTGAGGAAACTCTGAAAGGAGGAGAGGCCAACTGCTGTGGGCCACTTCCTGTGTGGCTTTGGGTGAGGCCTTGCCCTGCCCTGGGCCCCACTTCCTCCTCTGCACAGCAATCCAGTGGTTTGCAAGGTCCCACCCAGATGGCCTTCAGCAAGGAGAAGCCAACATTCTGTGAGGGCCTTGGCTAAGTGCATGCCTTGTATTGTCTCATTTAAACCCCCCCACAACCTCTGAGAAGAGGATGTGGTTAACCCCACCTCACACAGGTTCAGAGAGATGCATCAAATGCAGAGCACAAACGCAGATTTGGTACTCGCTTTCCACAGGGACATGGGGGACAGCCCACATGAGATACTGTGCTGGTGGGTGTGGGCTCAAGGGACAACGTGTCAGGAAGAGGGACAAACAGCATCTGAGTTGGGGGACCCCAGCCTTGAGAAGGACATGTTGGGGTTGGGGTTGGAGAGGGAGAAGCTGGCCGCTCAGGTGTGCTGGAGCTGCTGGCTGCTCAAGAAGCGGGTGGTTTGTACTTATGGCGCAGTCAACAGGGCTTGAGCTAAAGCTTTCGTGGCAGCCGATTCCGTCAGTGGACAGAATCACTGTCCCCACTGAGGGCTTGTGGTTGAGCCCTGTTCTCATACAAAGCACTCACAGCTTCTCCACAGTTGGCAGAGCCCATGCCACCCACTTGCAAGTGAGTGTTCACCAGCAGTGTGGTGTGGAATGTCCCATTGTCACAGCTGCTCCCTGAGGGCACACAGAGCACATGTGCAGCCTCTTGATCTGCACTCACCCAGACCTGGCCCCTTAAGTGCTCACTAGGTACCAGGCACTCTTTTAAGCCTTTTTACATGTACCCTCTCATATGATCCTCATGGCAACTCCATTTTACAGATGAGGAAACTGAGGCCCAGAGATGTTAGGGAACTTGTCCGGGGGAGTGAACTGGGAGTAAACCCTGGCATCCTGTTCTTATCATCTGGACCACCTGTGCACCCAGGGCCACCTGTTCCTTGAGCAGTGGGTCCTGTCCATGAAGCAGAAGTGAGGGAATGCAGGGCGTATGGAAATATGGTTGCCGCAACCCAGGCAAGGATTGTTCAGGAAGCGAGGAGGCTGCACTGTGCAGACTGAGCCTTCCTGAAGCCTTAGTCATACTGGACAGCAAAGGACAGTTCACTGTAAAGGAACCAAAATGGATCTTTTGTTGTTGTTGTTGTTATAATAGTCTCAAGTTTTATTAAGTAAAACTATGGAATGTTTCACAAATTTGCATGTTATCCTTGCTCAGGGGCCATGCTAATCTCTGTATTGTTCCAATTTTAGTATATGTGCTGCCCAAGCCAGCACCGCAGATAGCTCTTAAACATATTGAAAGATACTCAACTTCACTCATAATGAGAAAAATGGAAATTAAAACAACTCTGAGATGCTATTTTTCATCTACCAGGTTTCATCTGCCTATCATCTATCAAACCTGTGTGGGTGTAGATGTGGGGGGCAAGCTGTGTCACGTGGGGCTGGTGGGTGTACTTGTAAAGCCTAAGGAGGAGAAACCCAGGAGGGACCTGGCAGACGGATGGACCTGCCCTTTGATGCAGGAATGCCTCTTATAGGAATTTACCTGTCTAGATAGATTCACAATATGCAACATGACCCGCATCCATGTTTGTATTAACAGGAGCCTGGGAAACCCCAAAGGTCCATCAGGGGGGACTGGACAGCACCCCATGGGCCACTGGCACCCCAAGTGGGGATACCGTGCAGCTCTTTGAAAACCTGAGATAACCCCTCACTGACAGATATAAAAGAGTTTCTAAGATATTGCAAAGGGAAAAAAGAACGGTTAAAAAAATATATGAAAAAAAAAACAACCCAGGAAGAATAACATTTGTAGTCTGTGCTTGCTTGTCTGTGCTGGAAGAACAGACAGAGCCGGCCACAGCGGGGGGACTTGGGGGACTTGGTGGCCAGGGACAAGAATGAGTGGGAGACTTCTTTTGTCTCAAGGAGGTTTTATTTAGACGCTAAACACGCACAACTCTTTTAAGAGTATAATTATCATTTCAATGAACATTGGTGAAAACAATTTGTATTTTAAACAATTACAAGCTTTCTATTCTTGTGTTGTAAAAGTCTGCTGCCAATTTACGGAATGCATCGTTCATGTGCAACTTGAAAAAACCTTTTTTACTCAAGATAGCATGCATACAGTCAAGTGTGCAAATCATAAGTGTGCCGCTCAATGGATTTTGACGCTTTATAAAGATGTCTGTGTAACCTGGCTTAGGTCAGGAAGAACATACCCAGTCTGTTGTTGGGGAGGGGAGAAATTTCACTGTGAAGATGTCTGACCCTTTTGAATTCCTAACCCACACAAACGTATGGTGTGCTCTAACCAACCATGTACACTAATAGAGAAATGCAAAAGTTAAGAGGGCTGTATCTTTCAGGTAAGGAGCTCCCACCTGGCCGGGGGGGCAGAGTCCACTGTGGATGGTGAGCAAGCCGAGTGCCTGTCTCATCCCCTACCCCTTCCTGCACAGGCCGTGGGCCAGATCAGCCCTTCTGGAAACATCTACTGAGCAGAACTGATTTGGTCAGAGGAGGTCTTGGTCCCCAGTGACCTGAAAGGGGGCGATGAGGTTGGAGAGCGGTCTGGGGGCTAAAGGCTGTTGGTCGTGGATGCGAGGCAGAGCCTTGTCCATGGTCACGGCCTGTCCTGAGGCTCTTCCTACCTGCCTGCCATGGTGCCAAGAAATCGTTGCATGCCAGGGCCTGGCAGCACACAGAGAGGGTAGATCACCTCTAGATTCCCTATTTATTTGCTTCTTGGTTTATCATCTATCTCAGCTCTCTAGAACATAAGCTCCAGGAAGGCAGGGGCTCTCTAGGGTCACTGCTTCATCTTCAGCGCCCAGTACAGTGGCCGGCACATAGTAAGTGCACAGCAAGGATTTACTGAGTGGGCAAATGAATAAATGGATGAATATTCTAGCTTTGCAGAGGTGGGGGATGGGAGGAGCTGGCGCCAGGTGGGAAGTCCGAGAAGCACCTCGCAAGCTGTGTTTCTCCCCCAGTCGCATCAAGAGCAATGTGGACGGGCGGTACCTGGTGGACGGCGTCCCCTTCAGCTGCTGCAACCCCAGCTCACCACGGCCCTGCATCCAGTACCAGCTCACCAACAACTCGGCGCACTACAGCTATGACCACCAGACGGAGGAGCTCAACCTGTGGCTGAGCGGCTGCAGGGCCGCCCTGCTGAGCTACTACAGCAGCCTCATGAACTCCATGGGTGCCATCGGGTTCCTTGTCTGGCTCTTTGAGGTAGGCCCAGGCCAGCTGGTCAGGGGCTGGGAGCATGCGCTGCATTTGGATTTAATGGGGTGGAGCTGGGCGTGGAGCACACGGCTGGCTCCCTGTTGGAACCAGCCCTCTGCCTAGCTGTGGGTCAGGTGGGCCTCAGCTTGAACCTCAGCACCTCCACTTTTGTTTGTTTGTTTCTGTCTTATCACTTAAAAAATAATTTATTGAGGTGAAATTCACAGAACCATTTTAAAGGGAACAATTCAGTGGCATGTAGTACATTCACAATGGTGTGCAACCACCACCCCTGTCTAGTTCCCAAACACTTCCATCACCCCCCAAAGAAAACGTCATACCCATTGAGCAGTCACTCCCCATTCCCCCATCCCCCCCAACCCCTAGCAGCCTCCAATCTATGGTCTGTCTTTGTGGATTTATGTATTCTGCCTACTTCGTATAAATGAAATCATATCATAGGTGATTGGGTCTGGCTTCTTTCACTTTTCATGTTTTGGAGGTTCATCCTGTGCCTCCACTTTTCGAGTCTGAGGTTTCAGAAAATTATTTAACCTTGCTGTTACATAGGGCTACCAGCACTTAGCTCTGGGACCATCTGGAGGCAACAGGGGATAGATAATAGATACGGGTGTTCAGTAATTGTGAACTGTTAGGATTTAGGCTTCTCTCAAGGTGTGGGTCACCATTTGCCTGTTATTCCAGTTACTTGTGGCCTAATTCCTCTCTGTAGCTACAGAGCTTGGAATGCAGCAAGCCCTCAGGGAAAGTGCTGAATTCATTCATTTATTGAAGGGAGATTTGGCAAACCTACCTTGTGCTGGGCGCTGTCCTGGGTGCTGAAACAGAACGAGGGGTAGACCAAGGAGGCACAGAGGAGACTTGGGCTCCAGCTTTGAGCTGATGGCTTTCTTTTCTTTTCTTTTTTTAACTTTTTTTCTTCTTCGTTTTTTTTTTTTTTTAGCTGAGCCATCCTGCCACCTGTTGGCAGCTCAGCATCAGCTCAGCTCGGGCCGGGAATTGAACCAGCGACCCTGTTGCTTAGCGCTCACCCTCTTGAGCGAGCTCTTAACCAACTGAGCCATTCAGCCCTTTGAATGCCCTTGATTTTTATATGAGGCCTTTAGTGAGCAGAGCTTTGTGATGGGCATCAGGGTGGCTGGGCTAAGACAGGGCTCTGCCCTGAGCCTTGCCATCCTGGGCTTCACGTTTCAGTGAGGAGATGACACCTAACTCATGAGCCTAAGGAAGGACCATTGCCAAGTGCAACACTCATAGCGCAGCAGAGGGGATCACAGTGAATGCATACACACCAGAAGGACTTCCACTGTAAAAATAGTAAACTTTTAATTGACAATAGCAAAAACCTAAAACTCTATTAGTTACTGTTATCATCTACTACCATAATTATTTTTTATTTATTTATTTATTTTTTTGAGGGCAGTGTCACTGGCCCTCATATGTGGGACCCGAACCAGGGCCACTAGCTTCCCAAGCCAGCACTTAACCACTGTGCTTAACCACCGTGCCACTCGGCCGGCCCTACTACAATAATTATAAAATGCCCCCAGAGCATTCATTCAGCAGAGGTTTACTGAGGCCCTGCTACTACCCAGTGTTGTTGTAGGGGCTGGGATATGGGGTGAACCCGATGGATTAGGGTCACCCCAGCCCTCAGAGAGTGGAGGTTCTCCATTAGCAGGCCTAGTCCTCTCACAGAGCTTGCTCTACCACAAAAGGAGAAGTATAAGAGAGCAAACCAGGAGTTTGTGTAGAAACAAGTGGCTAACACAATACCATGTTTTGCCGTATATAATGCACACCCCTTTGCCAAATTTGTGAGGGAAAAATAAGGATGTGCATTATCCATGGATAGTACTAATTCTGTATCTATATAAATGTTTTTAATTCTTTTATTTATGCTTATGAGTTAAAAGTGTAACTCTAGAAATCAATAATGATATCCATATGCAAAATAATACCCTGATATATGATAATTGGTTTTCTTTATCTTGTGATGCACTTGCAAGGACAAAGAGTTCTTGGCCTTCTATGAGGCATAAATACCGTAAAGTTGTTACCGGTACGTAAAATGTCTTGTACCTTGTATCTGTTCTTGTGTTTTGTAATTATTTGTTACCTAAAATTTCTTGTACCGTAATATGTTAAAAAATAAATGCTAAAATTCTTTTATACTACAAAAAACAAGTACCTAAAAGTAAACAAATAAAAATTTGAATTAAAAAATTAAAATGAAAGATATTCTCCCTGAAAGTTTGGGCCAAAAACGTGGGTGCACATTATATGTGGGAGCACATTATACACGGCAAAATACGGTATATTATTAGAAAAGTAAAAATAATACTTACCATGCTAACTAATGACTGATCACAGCTGACACTTCAGTTCATCCTTACTGTGTACCAGGTGCCACATTCTACACACACTGAAGCCTCACAGCACGCACATGAAACAGGCAACACTACATCTGAAAATCTGCAAACCAGATGAGTAGACTGAGGTTTCCTTGTCACATGGCTGGCAGAGTGCCAGGGCTAGGATTTGAACCCAGGCAGTTTGGAACCAGAGTTTGCCCTAGGGACTGCTAGTGCGCACATCTAAGCAAATCACCCACTCATCCCACACTACTCAAGATAAAGGAAGTAGAGGAAATCACATGGCATACTGTTGGCAGAAAAGGAGGTCACCTTTAAATTCTGTCCAGCGAATAGTTACTGAATACCCAATATGGGCCAAGCAACATGCTTAGGAACTGGGGGTGGGGTGGAGGAGGGCACAGGGAGAAGGAGCTCAGTGAGGGGTGAAGCTGAATTAACAGGTGAAAAGTGGAGGGGAACAATGTCCTAGGCAGAGAAAACAGCCAATGGGAAAGACCGGGGAAGAGAAAGCCTGGGGTGCGGGTGGGATCCAAAGCAGCCCATGGTGGCCAGAAAGGGAGGCGAATGCGTGGGAGATAAGGCTGAATGGAAGCAGGTATGCTGGGTGCCCAAGACCGGCTGGGGCAGGCAGGCTCTCACCAACCCATACTCACCAGAGCCCGCCGGTGGCTGCCATGGTTTCCTAATAGCCCCCACCCCCAGCTGCTTCTCCCAGATCCCCTCTAAGTCTCCTCTCCCCCTGCCAGGTGACCATCACGATTGGGCTGCGCTACCTGCACACGGCCCTGGAAGGCATGGCCAACCCTGAGGACCCTGAGTGTGAAAGCGAGGGCTGGCTGCTGGAAAAGAGCGTGCCGGACACCTGGAAGGCCTTTCTGGAGAGCTTGAAAAAGCTGGGCAAGAGTAACCAGGTGGAAGCAGAGGGCGCAGACACAGGCCAGGCCCCAGAGGCCGGCTGATGGCCCCGGGGCCCCCTCCCCTCCGGAACACTGAGAGGTAGTGGACTCTATGGAAGGCGGGTACTCCCCTCCCCCCTCATCCAGTCTCAATCTCCCAAGGAGAATGGCCATTTTACAGAGACTCTTCTTGATGGTGGGATTGAAAGTTTAGGGTCCCTAAAAGCATTTGGCGAACATTTCTTGAATGACTGACTCAAAATGTGAGTGAATGGGCCCCCTCAGGCCAATTGCACTAGGATATGCCCTCATGGTGGACTCAGGAGGTCTCTCAGGTATGACTATGCCCACAGCCCGTCTCTCACAGCACCTGTATTTGGTTCTGCCCGGAGGCTACCGCCACGCCTGAGGGCTGCTCCCCTTTGATGAGTTTGCCAATATGAGCTCCAAGTTGCTTCATTCTATAACCAAAGCATCACCAGGTGCATAATAAGCATGGGAGTCTAAAGAAATGTGCTGGTCATGTTGTCTTTTTTTTTTTTTAAATGCCATTTTTTTTGTTCAATGGCGGAAGGTAAGGGAAAGTTATACTCTTCTAAGAGTAATGAACTCTCCAAAGCACTGAGGGCTCAAAAGAATTCTTCAATTATGGGGCATGAGAATCAGGCAGAGGATTATTGCCCCCACCCCCACCCCGCCTGCCCTCACTTAGCCAGGAGTGAGCCATGGGCTGAGGAAGTGAAGCTGTTGGCGTGTTTCAGCAACACCTCACCCAGAAAGGGCAGGGGGACCTCCTTTGGCACATCTGTGGAAGCACTGCCCTTCTGTGGGAGAGGAGCAACAATCAGACAGGAGTCCACCCTTTGGAGGCCAGGCCTCACCTCTCGCTGGGCCCAGGGATGCCCACACAGGTGGCCGTGACAGCCCCCATGGGTGACCCTGTCTGCAGTGGAGGGCAGAGTCCTCTGGGAGCTTCCTCCTGTTTCTTTCCCCAGGTATCCATCCTTCAAAGCAACATTTCTGGAATGCCTCTGCATTAAAGAAACATCTCTGAGACAGCCCATCTTCCCAAGCTAGCAACTGCAAGGAAGATTTCAGTTCCTTCAGAAAAAAGAGACTGGAAGTTTTTTTTCTGTCGAAGGGGAGAAGGATTTCATTGCTGTCCTGAGTTTTCAGTGTGGAGAAAATAAGACTTCTGGGGCTGCCTGGGGTATGTCCTGGGGCTCTAATTCTCCCAGGCTTAAGACCAAATCAAAGGTGTGTGGACACTGTCAGACTTTGGTCCCAGGTTTGACTTCTGAGTCTCCTTGAGACCAAGGAACGATCCACATTGAAGGAGCCTGCTGTCTCTGCCGAGGGTCCCGAAGCCTTCTCAGGAGTGCTGGAGCCATCATGAAAATGCTGCTCTGGCCCAGATGTGTACCTATGCTGTCAACAGCTGTACAATAGACATTAAATTTATACTGTATGAAAATCACTTTTGTGTATTGTATGAAAATGCTGTCTTCGCCTATTCAACAGTATGTATCACAGGACGCCCCAACTCTAGCTAAGAGTTTCTAACAAAATAAAACCTGACACTGAAAGGAAGCGTTCGCAATCAGGGTACCTGTGTTTCAACAGCATGGGCGTCACCTCTCCCCCTCCTGCCATCTCTTACCTTTAACAACAGTGACTAGTAGGTTATCCAAATAATTTCAACATTCACTAGAGTTTGGGCTAGGGCTGAATTTATCTAACATTTTAATATGTGGAATCTTACTTTAGTGATTTAAGCAAAAATTCCAAACCATTTTTTTTTCTTTCTGCTCTGGTCAAAATGTATTTCCCCAAACAGGAAAATGAGTCTCAATGGAGCCACATTATAGGGCAGATGTAGGCAACCTCAGCATCTGAGAGCTGTTGCGGGGACCAAAGGCAAACTAACCCTTCGATAAATGTCACCAGTTAGTTTAGAACAGCCATGGTGAGCTGCTATTTTAATAGGTCTCAGGGAGCCAGGCAGTCGCCAGAGAAGGCTGGCCCATCTCTTCTGGTCATCTGCCAGAGCCCAGGAAGGCTGGTACTTGTGTGTAACCTGTCGTTCCTTGGACCAGTGCAGTTCAATTCACCCAAGGTGCTCAACCAGTTTCCTAAGTCCTGCCAGCCTGGCCCTGGGGGAGGGCGAGAGATAAAGACAGTGCCTTAGGACTCTTATTTTTAAAACTCCACAGTGAAGGAGGTAATAGCTCTTATTCTGAACATTAAGGAAGATGGGTGTTCTAGAATTTGTGGCCTCAGCTCATGAACCCATAGACCTAACTTGCAACTTTCAAGACCAGGACTGGGTCACTGGCAAATAAACCCTGAGCAACCTCAATACGGTCAATAAGATTAGGGGCTCGCTCTGTACACTGCCCTGCGCCTCCTCGTCCAGGCACCTGTAATGCTAGGCTAGCAGGTTTGCAGCTTAGCCAGGGATGGGGCGGGGGGACCAAGACAATTACGGCCTCTGATCTGCTATTGGATAAAGATGGCTCCTGATGACAGCGCAACCAGCCAGCGCTGCTAGTAACAGGAAAATCCAGTGAGAGGGTGCCTTCCCAGTCCTCAGTGGACTTGTGATTGGCTTGAAGGGAGGATACAGCGGTCATTAATTCATGATGGCACTTTATCTTGTTCTCCAGAGGATGAGTATACAAAGGAAAACTCTTTGCTATTTACCCAGGGGAAATGAAAATGTAGGTCCACATACACAAAAAACCTGTACATGAATGTTTAGAGTGGCTTTATTCATAATCACCAAAAATCGCCCAAATGTCCTTCACCTGGTGACTGGCTAAGTATCACTTGGTGATGCAAACACAAGATAGACGGGTGTGTGTGGCTATTTCATGTAAATTCCTCTGCTGTATGTGCACAGAGAAGTAGGACTCAGCAACCAAAAGGAACATGGCTGACTCTCAGTGAGAGAAGCCAGACTCAAACGGCTACATAAGATACCTGACACATTTATGTAACATTCTGGAAAAGGCAAGCCAAAGGGACAGAAAAAGATCAGTGGTTGCTAGGGGTTGGGATGGGGAAGGTGACCACAAAGGGGTGAGAGAGAACTTTTTGGAGTGATGGAACTATTTTTTTTTTTTTTTTTTTTTTAAGATTTTATTGGGGAATTGGGCAAGGGAAACAGCGTTGGGGAATTAGGGAAGGGGAATAGTCCCTTTTGTTCTTCAGTAGCTGTAGAGGGCAGTGTCACCGGCCCTCATGTGGGATCTGAACTGGGGCCGCTGGCATCCCAGGCCAGCTTTTAACCACTGCGCCACTCGGCAGTCCCGGAACTATTGTTTCTTGATTGTGGTGGTTGTTAAACTATTGGGTTGTCGGAAAAGTCATGATGCATTTTTGCAACGAAAAACATAGAAAAAATACATCATGACATTTTCCGACAACCCAATATATGCATTTGTCAAAATGTAGGAAACTCTCCACTAAAAGGAGTGAATTTTATTATTTGCAAAATAAACCTCAAAAAACCTGACTTAGGGGCCAGCTGAGTAGCATGTTGGTTAAGAGTTGGCTTGGTGAAAGGATGGCTCAGCTAAAAAAAAAAAAAAAAAAAAAATTAGAGTTGGCTTGGGAACCCAGCTCTGAGCAGAGCAGGACCCCAATTCAGATCCCACATTAGGGCCAGTGATGCTGTGCCTTCTACATCTAAGATGGTGAACAACAGCTCGACCTGGAGCTGGGCTGCCCTGAGTTGCTGGCAACAGTGTAGGCTGCAGCGGGACTGCCATGAGCTACTGTGAGTGGCTGGCAGCCAGCTTGAGCGGCTGGCAGTTGGTGTGAGCTGCCCTGAGCGGCTGTCCACTGGGCAGCAATAGATCTGCCTCACCCAGGAAGAGCACATTGATAATACCAACATGGGCCAGTGAAGCAACGTCCTCCACAACTACATTGAAGAAGAAAAGGACAGCAACTTGTCTGTTCCCCTTCCCCAATTCCCTAACGCTGTTTCCCTCTCCCAATTCCCCAATAAAATCTTTAAAATAAACAAAACAAAATCCTGACTTAAAAAAATAAGAGTAGGGACAGAGGTAGGAGAGCATCAAGGGGCTTAGTGAGTCTTGGAACTGATGACATTAGGACCAGGGAAGGGAGGACGCTGGAAGCAGCATCGATGACCAGGACACAGGGAAAGCACAATGGAAACCTTGCCTTTTCAGTCTGATGCTTTCCTTTTAAGACCATTTTGAAAAGCACAGCAGAGCTCTCGTAGGCAATGCCTCCCCTGCAAACACAGATGCAGCTCCTTTTCTACAGGAAGTATCTGGGGCGTACGTAAGAACACGCCTGGAGATCACTAAGTAACGATGGGCAAGAAGAGTTTAAACCTGGAGACGGGTCTTGGAGCTGGGAGAGGCTTCGAGTGGCCTGTTTTCCCAGTGATTTGAGGTGCGTAATGATTCAGAAAGGTCACAAGCTGTCGTAGCCAATGAACATGAAAATCAGCTGAAATGATGATCAAGCTTTCTCTGGGAAGGTCAAGAGTGTTTGGCTGAGGGCCATCATTGACACTAATAATATAAGCATCTTAAATTTCAGGCTAATACAGATGCCCCAATTTATTTATAGCAAGGTGACATGGGGAACACTTCCACAGCATTGAAGTGTGTGAAACAAAACAAAGAAAATTAGGCACACCCAAAGTAATGTCAACACCTAAAGCATTTATTTGGATATCTTTAAACTTTTTACATATGATACATTCCAAATTTTACAAGTTTTCCACAGATATTAAAGTTATAGCCAATTTATTACAGATAGGATTTTCCCTGATATGAAAAGCATGTTACATAAACATTTCCACAATAAACATAATACATGTGGAACCAATCATAAAACTAAGATGATTCGTTAGGTAGGGAAGACAATTATCTTAATGATGCCAACACCAGAAGATAAAGCGCACATGTAAATTCATCTCCTCTCCTCTCAGGCTCCCTGACATTCTCAGAGAATGGCACCCAGGGACACTGTCTG
Organism: Aselliscus stoliczkanus; assembly: GCA_033961575.1. Lineage (NCBI taxonomy): Eukaryota > Metazoa > Chordata > Mammalia > Chiroptera > Hipposideridae > Aselliscus > Aselliscus stoliczkanus. The sequence continues at coordinate 61,281,227 of CM066733.1, read as the reverse complement.
CTAATGACAGGCTTCTGTGAAGTCAGCCCTGAAAGCTGGAGTATTGTTAGGACTTGGTGAAAATGTCTATAATCCATTTACGAGGGAGAAATCTGATCTTCATGATTAAAAATTCAATCTTGGTTAACATTATTGAGAAAAGTCAAAAGAAGCTGGATCTAAAAGCCCAAGGAAAGGGGGTGTGACAAACGCGGCAATTAAAATCATGATGCCGCCTGGAAAACTCACACCAGCAGATGCTAGGAAAGGAAGAAAGACCAGAAAAAGAGGGGGAGCTCTGGGTTCTCCTTTGGGCTTTCTTCCTGTTGGGTGAGAAACACCTCCTCTTAGCTGGATGGGCCAGCCCCAAGCGAGAGAAGCCAAGGTCACCCTTTCAGAAGACCGCCCTGGAGGAAGCAGTGAAGGTAGCTTCCGTGTCCCGCTCATCTGAGCCTGAAGCCTGGCTTTCCGACCTCCCTCCTGGGTAGGCTGAAGTACGCCACTCTGAGTGGAACGGGACTTTCAGATGCAGTTCAAATAAAACTGAATAAAAGGGTTACTTGCATTGGCTAAAAACACCCCCAAAACCTTTCATGATTCATTTGTCCCAGAGCCCCACCTTGGGGAGGCTCTGAATTTATCCCTCCATTAAAGGTGCCATCACTCTCTCTGTGTATTCAAGCTCTCAGCTCACGAACATCAAGTGAGAGTGGCTGTGTGGTATGTAATAGTTAGAAGCCAGTTTACTAGGCGGCTCTCATTCTAGGAAGGCACCTCTCAGTAAAAACAATGTTTACAAATAATAAAAAGCCTGGGCACAGAGGCAGTCCCAGGAATGTACTAAGTGAGCCAGCAGGTAAACAGCGATCATCTACCCCAGGAAATGCTAGTAGGAGTGGGGGTGGGGGAACCTCAAAAACACTGAGTTCTCTTTTTTTTGCTAGCATTTGATTCTAGATGCATATTCTGTGTAATCTTAGAAATAAGAGACTATATCGTCTGAAAAATTAGGATACTCTGTAAGTTTTCAAAAAGCCCTTTAAAATGAGTTTTTCTTTCAAAGCCGAAAGTCTTGCCCCAAAAAAAGAAAAAAAAAAAATTCCAACCTTCTACAGCCCTGCAAACGGCCCAGCATATGAAGTAACTACTTCTCCCTCCCTCCCAGGGGCTCCTTGTGCACAGCGCAGCAGCCCTCTCACAGCTGAGGGCAACAAGGAAACGCCACTTTGGAATTCCACTGCTTTGCTCTTAGAGGTAGGGGGGCCCTGTCAGCAGAGGGGACACTGAACCAGTCCCAGGGGGACAGTCACCGACAGGGACCTGGAAGTGGAGCCTCCACAGGCCATGGAGAATGCTTCCCGCTGCTGTCGAATCCGCGTCAGGCCCGGAGTGACCCGTGATTGGTCATGGTACATGGCTCAGACCCCTGGGGACAGCCGGGTGCAGTCAGGTGCCCACCGACGGGCTGAGTCCAGCCGAGAGAAGGTCCTCTCAAGAAGTTATGTTTGAAGGACACAGCAAATGGTGCAAGAAAATCTGCTGATGAAGGATGATTCTATCATTCTCTGGAGCCAGAAACTATAAAAATAAAACTGGGAAGAAAAGCTTGAAAGGAGAATTATTTCCAAATCCAGGAGAACTTATTTCCTATGCTCTTTCTTGAAAAGCCACCGGGTTACAAAAATCCAAGTTTATGTTTTTGGTAGCGAAGTGACTATAAATGCTGCCAGTCAATGCCAACCAGCGTCTGGTTCGCTTCCTGTGCGTGTCCGATTTCCTCTGTGATGCTGTGCTGGTGCCACAGCTTCTGGATCTTCTTAAACCGCTCTTTGCACAGGTGCAAAGGATTTCCCCGTCTAGAAAGAAGACAGGTGTCACTCTGGATGCATTCTGTTTATTCATCTATTATTCCCCCAACTTTCCTGGTTTAGGGAAAGTTGTAAGTTACTGGTTTGAGATCCTCCACAAAGCTTCTGTTCAGCAGGCGACTCTGGCTATTAATACGTCAGCTTTGAAGGTTTGCTAAGAGGAACTGGAGGGGGCGAAGGACTGCAGAGAAGAGGAAAATGCACACAAGCTCAGCTTCTTCAGGCTGGGGTGAGGGAACAGGGGTGGAGTACAGCAGGAGGGGCTGGGCCGAGAGGCTAAAACTACCCATTCATTGTCCATTTTGTTGGTAAATATAAAAAAGAAGAGAGGGGGCAGGGGAGAGGACGGAAGGGAAATTAAAGGGGTACATATGTTCCTCAAAGTGCTGTCTTTCAGCCACAGAATCTATGCAAAGCAGGCAAATGTAACATCTGGGTCTGATTTAACCAAAGCACAGGTTTTGCTGAGTTCACACCTGGTGCCAGCGCTCCCAGTTCACAGGGCACCAGTCCTCCCCCTACCCAGGGCTGCTCCTCCTAGGAGCCCATACTCCTCAGAGAATACAAAGGACCATCAGCAGGTGGCAGTGGCTGTGACCTTGCAGTCAAGCGCCTGGGCAGAGAATTTATTCTCTTGACTCAGTCCCTGGCCTTCAACTTTTGCTCCTCAGAGCTGGATGGTTGTACCTAAGTTAAGACTTTTACCTTCTTTGGGCAAAAAGAGATGGTCTAAAAGAAGTTCTCTAATAGTGCTTGGGGGGACTGCTGTTAGCATTTTGCTTGTGGTATAACAGAAGCTACTAGAATAGAAGTGATTAAGCCTCAAGTGCTACTGTATTGCTCTGTATGTCCTCGATCTCTGTCCCCCAGATTCTTCTGTAACAAGGTAAGCTCATCTCTTATCCATGAAGGTCTGCCTTCTTAGATCACTTGAACAATGTTGGCTCTCCCCATAAAAAGCCACACAAGTGTTCTGATGCTGTGGATGCCACATGCCAATTCATAGTTCTGGTTCTCTGGAGTGAGAGATGGAAATGAGTAGCACTCTGTCCTGTCCTGATGGGCCTCGTGACATTATGAGGGCTGGGAGAAAGGGAATGCCAAACCAGGTAGCCAGGTGCCCTCGTTGGAAGAGCCCACAGATACCAGCCACCTGTGCCAGGACAGAAGCCCCCAGCCCCCAGGCTGAGAGCAGGCCAGCTCAGTACCACACGGCTCAGCAAGCCCACCGCATACTGAGGGCTCTGGAGACCCTGAGGCAGCCAAGCCAGCACCCCGGAGGGGTCCTTACCTGAGTCCCTGATCAGTCTCCCCATAGTCGTCAAGGTAAGGAGGAGAATAAAAACAGCCTTTCGTTTTGCCGGCTAAAAATAGCACCTGACATTCCCGTACTCTGTAGAGAGACCATTTACACATTATATATTAGTAACCAAGTTTTGGATTCGTTTCCAAATGGATTCAATTCTTATAAAAATAAACAATACCCGTGTTGGAAGAGAAGCAATGACATTTATAGCAGAGCCACTTACAAACGTATCAACACATCTGAAGTTTTAAAAATTACTAAAATGAGGGCCAGCCGAGTGGCTCAGCTGGTTAAGAGTTGGTTTAGAGCGCGTGCTCTGAGCAACAGGGCCGCCGTTTTGATTCCCACATGGGCCAGTGAACTCTGTGCCCTAGCTGAGCTGTTGCTGAGCTGCCAACAGGTGGCAGGATGGCTCAGCTGGTGTAACAACAAGACTGCCTGTTCGATGGTGGGCTATGCCTACCCGCAACTAAGATTGAACTTGGCACTTTGAGCTGAGCTGCCGCTTGGATGGCTCAGTGGATAGGTCGTGCGCTCTTAACAACAAGGCTGCTGGTTCGACTCCCGTATGGGATGGTGGCTAAGCCCACCTGCAACTAAGATTGAACACAGCACCTTGAACTTAGAGGCCAAGAGCTGCCGATGGGAGCCAGATGGTGACTGGCACCCTCCACAATGAAGACTGAAGAACAACAACTTGGCAGGTCCCCTTCTCCAATTCCCCAACACTGTTCCCCTCCCCCAATTCCCCAATAAAATCTTAAAAAAAAAAATTTACTAAAATGATTATACTGTAATCAATAACGACTGTACTGTAAATCAATTTAGTGAGGGAGGGGACACTGTGGGTAAGGAATCAATGGCTCATGTAATAGTAGCATTTAAAATATTGTTAAGTGTGAGAAAGTTCATTTCTAAACATAAAATAGTTACTGACATTTTAACCACTATTATGAGGAAAATTATTCATTAAAAAAATGGTACACAAACATTATGAATTCGGTTGACTGGAAACACAAAGCAATATTGCACATGACCAAAAGAATTTTGAAATATGCCAAGTCAGGGGAAATGCTACTATCACATTTCTCCTCGGGGCTATTTAAGCATGTGTCTCCTGAGCTCTCTGAGAGGTCTGCCAGGTTTTTTTTTGGTATGCGTAATTCAGCTCAATCCAACATCTACTGAGAGCCTATCTCACACAAGCAATTGTCAGGTACCGGGGGATACTAAGATGACTAAGATACGGGGATCATTTATGCCCCAGAAGAGCTCAAACTCATGTTGCTTCTCCCTTTCAAACTCCGAAATGGCTTTTCTCTCATTCAGAGATGTCACTAGGACACGCCAGGCGCCATGATCCACCCCAGCGACACCAGCTTCCTGCCATTTCGTGAACATGACAGGCACATCCCCAGCCCTTTTGCACTTGCTGCTGCCTGCCTACCATGCTCTCCCCGCCACTTCCCTAGGTCTTTCTCCAAAAGTCACGTCCTCAGGACATCTTCCCTGGTTCCCTATGCAAAATTCCATTCCCCCACGGCCATTTCATATTCCCCTCCTATGCACGTATCACTTTTTAAATTCTTACCAGTTTTGTTTGTTTTCTTCTTCTATTTTTTTTTTTTTTTTTTTTAGCTGAGCCATCCTGCCACCTGTTGGCAGCTCAGCTCGCACTCTTGAGCGAGCTCTTAACCAACTGAGTCACTAGGCTGGCCCAGTCTTTTTTATTTTCTATCTCCCTCACCAGAAAATGAGTTCAGGGAAGGCAGAGGTTTTGGTCTGCTTTGCTGAGCATTCTCAGGGCTCAGTAAATAGGAGTCACTGGTAAGTATTTGTTGTATGTTGTTGAATATACACAACCATGTATACATAGGCTTGTGATATGTATGAATCCAAAACCATGAGGACACAACAGAAGGTCTAATTCTTCTGGGCCAGCAGAGTGGCGCCGTGGCTGAGCTGGCTTGGGACGCCAGCGGCCCCGGTTCGGGTCCCATATATGAGGGCCAGTGACACTGCCCTCAAAAAAAAAAAAAAAGAAAGTCTAATTCTGACTAGATGTAGGTAGAAAAATCAAAGACAACTGGAAGTTTCACATTGGAATCAGGCATGAGGAAAGTAGAATAGGGCTGTCATCGGGGTGAGAATGATAATAATGAAAGAGCCAGCACAGTTACCACGAGCCAAAGATGAGATGTGCGGAGACAAGTCTATCTGTGTTTCTCAAATGAATAAAACACAACAGAACAGCAGTCTTAGAACTCTCTACAATGCAGTTTTTTTATGCACATATCGTGGCAGATCCGAAGTTAAAGAGCTGCGCCCAGGGCCTTACCTCAGGAAGATGCCCACTCCAGAACCACAGGAGTAAGTGTGAGCTGTGCAAGCTCCTACATCCTCCCCTTCCAGCTCAGTCTGACAGCAGTAGCTCTGGGAGCACAGCAGGGTTCCACACACAAGGCACAGAGTTGGAGCTCTGCTCTTATCACCACCTGATTTGGGGCACCTTCATGGAAAGGAAAAAAGCACAAGTCATTACTCTAAAAAAGGAGTAGCTGAAGAGCTGATGGTAGTAAAACCACCCTGGAAAAAATTTTTGCAACATCAAGTAGAAGTGAAGATGTCTGTCTGTCTGTCTGTCTGTCTGTCTGTCTGTCTGTCTGTCTATCTATCTATCTATCTATATCTCCTATGGCCCAGGTAAAATTATTTCTAGAATAGGGAACACCTCACACATACACAAGTACCACATACTGGAAACAGTCAACAACTGGAGAAAAGATCAACTCATCAGTAGGAGGAAAAAATGTAAATATTGCTACTATCATGTAATAAAATACTATACAACAGTGAGAAATGGTGAATTAAAAGTTATATAGGTCAAATACATGAAAAATAATAACGAGACTCATAATCATAATATATACTGATGCCACTGAGGAACGCCAACGTGCAGATGCACAGGAATGCTCTCTCCACCTGGAAGAGTGGGTCTCTGCTGGGAAGGGGGGAGGCACCAGAGAAGATACAGACGCATCTTTGACTATCTAGGGAATGGTGAACTCTTTATACTACTGATTCTTCTTTATGCTGTTAGCGTGTTAAATATTTAATGTGTTACACATTACTAAGGGCTCTTATTACTTTATAGTGCAAACTGTTATTTAGAGAAACTTCAGTGAATCACACTTGTCCCCGCACCACCTCCTTTTCCACATCTTATTCTGAAACATGGTGGAATGATGCTTTTACAAGTTAGGTAGTGTTAAAGTACTACAGAGGTTACAATTTTCCTACCCAAACAAAACAGAACAACAACAAAATCCCTTAAATTCTGTGTAGAGATGTGTTTCAGTGGTAGGAAATGCTCAATACTCTAATATCACTACTTACGAGAAATTAGATGCTTGGTTAATGAGGCTGCTGTAGTCTTCTGGAAGGTCTATTAATTTATTAGATTCTCTTGGATAGCTTAAAAAAAACACATACAAAACCAGTTACTATGAGGTCATATTACAACAGTGACAGGGTAACTCAACTTAGTCAAAACAAATAGAGGCAGACTAATCTGAGTGATTGGTGCTACCACGGTACAAGAAGCCACAGTAAGAAATTAAAAATTCATATTTAAATAACACAGGGCCTCAGGGTTCACATTTTTACTCAAAAAGCGCAGAATAAATGATCAGGGCAGTAGACAGTATATAGAATCTGCCCCATGTTAGTGAAATGTGGGAAGCAGGGGAGGCGCAGAAGGGGATTTTTACCTCTGGGTTTCTACCAAAGCAACCCAGCCATGGAGAGCCCAACACAGAACTTAGGATAGAGAAGACAGAAAACATGGGCTTATTAAGGGTGATTTTAAGGCAGAAACGAGTTGGAGGAGAAGGTAGAATAGGTGAATTGGAGGCCATGTTGGTTCTGTGACAATTCAGATAAAATTGAGATCCAAAGTTAACTGGCAGTTGAGGCGCCCTGTCAGCGGGCACACCTGCCCTGCACGGGCCACACGGCCTGGCCTCTGCCTTCTTTACTTGTGGCAGGGCCAGGAGTGGGCTGAAACCACGAGGGAGCTGCCGAGACAGCAGTTCTTACACCAGCATAACTTGGGGGGAAATTCTGAGGGCATATACATATTAGGGGGCCAACTTCAGAGAAAAGACATTTGGTAGGTAGGGCTTTGAGTACTTTTTAAAAGTCTCCAAAGTTGTTCTGATGTATATACCTCAAGCTGAGAACTACTGTTCCACATAATAGGTTTTCTGATTGCAGGGTTAAACCACATACAATTGGTGATATTCAACCATTTTTGACTTATAAAAACTGAAATTTCATATGGTTCAATCTAATAAAATTGGGGTGATAAGTCATCTTTGGGACAGACTGTTTATAAAACCAAAGGAATAGAACAAACAATCTCCTTTAGTCCCTGATTTTTATGGATAATGTATTCGGCAGAATCAAGGAGGTATTAATAGATGAAATACACCTGTTATCCCACGGTATAGTACATTTTACTACGGAATCAGAAGAGATCTAATGTCAAAAGGGATGAAGAAAAAATAAACAAGATTGGCCTTGATTTGATAATTACTGAAGCTGAGTGAGGGCCTTTTCATGCTATTCTTTCATCTTTTGGATAGTTTGAAATTTGCCATTAATAGAAAAACCAAAACCAAAACAAAACAGCTAAGAAAAACCTAAAAACGGACCTACATTTTAAAAAACCATTTCAAGATATAGTCATTTTGTTATTTGCTTCCTCTGCTAAGAATAACGTATCTATTTATGTTCCTAGTTCTGATTCTTTTACAAACTCTCACCACCATTAGACTAAGAAGAAAGCATGAAGGCGCGCTGGCCTACCTCCTGGGGCCTGAGGTCAGTGTGGAAGGCACAGCACTTACACCCGCTCCCCCGCCAGGTCCTTGGCAATGTTCAACTTACCCGATAGCATCTCTTTTACCTTCTAGATATCTTGTGACTTCAATGTTCTGACACCAGCTTTAATATGAATGGGGGGGAAAAAAACCACTTTTTATCTTTTGAAGGGCTAGAACCAGAATCTTTTGCTCTCTAAATCCAGTGAGAAAGAGAGAAAAAAAATCTTCTTTGCTCAATATATTTATCTCATCAAAAGGAGCTTGGAGGATACATATTTTGTCTGCAACTTTTAAAATCAGAAGAATATAACGAGATTTTCTAAGAGCAAGAATGCTTAATGCATAAAATTTGTGGCTACATACACTATTACCCCTCTAATTTGGACACTATGGCAAAACCAGTCTGAATTAATGATAAGCTCTTATTATCTGAAGCTAGAACACTTATATTAAAAAAGAATAAATTATTGTGGTAAAATATATGTAACATAAAATTAACCATTTTAAAGTGTACAGTTCTGTGGCATTAAGTACATTCACATTGTTGGGCAACTATCACCACCATTCAACTCTAGAACTTTTGCAACTTCACAAACTGTACTTGCTAAGCATTAACCCATCCCTCCCTCCACCAGCCCCTGGCAATCACCACTCCATTTTCTGTCGTTATGAATTCGACTACTCTAGGTACCTCATGTAAGTGAAAACATACAATATTTGTTCATTTGTGACTGGATATTTCACTTAGCATGTCTTCAAGGTTCATCTATGTTATGGCATGTGTCAAAATTTCCTTCCTTTTTAAGGATGAATAATATAAATATATTCCACTGTATGTATATATCACGTTTTGTTTATCCATCATCAGTTGATGGATATCTGGGTTGCTTCCACCTTTTTGGCTAATTGTGAATAATGCTGCTATGAACATGAGTGCCTGCTTTCAATTTTTTTGCAATATCTACCTTGGCGTGGAATTGCTGGATCACATGGTAATTCTGTATTTAACTTTCTGAAGAACCACCATACTCTTTTTCAGAGTGGCTGTACCATTACCAGCAATGCACATGAATTTCAATTTCTCAACATCCTCAACAACACATATTATTACTCTGCCTGTTTGAGTATAGCTATCCTAATGGATATGAAGTGGTATCTCGCTGTGGTTTTGATTTGCATTCATCTAATGACTAGTGACATTGAGGATGTTTTCATGTGTTTATTGGCCATTTGTATATACCTTCTTTGCAGAAGTCCTTTGCTTATTTTTTTTTATATTAAAAAATTTTTTTTTTTTTTAGTTGAGCCATCCTCCCATCTGTTGGCAGCTCAATGGCTGCTCAGCTTGGGCTGGGAATCCAACTGGCAACCCTGTTGCTCAGAGCTCGCACTCTTGAGTGAGCTCTTAACCAACTGAGCCACTAGGCCGGCCCTCCCTTTGCTTATTTTTTAATGGGCTGTTTGCTTTTTTGCTGTTGAAATGTAGGAATTCTGGACACACATACACACAGGATATTAATTCCTTATCAGATATGATTTGCAAATATTTCCTCCCATTCTTTGCATGAAACAGCCAAATTTTAAAGTGCAGGTATTAGACTAGGTAACCCTTAAGGTTTCTCTCAGTTGTAAAAGTCTACAAAACAGAGTCCTAAACAAGTAAGTTTATCAGTGGAAATACACATTTTTACCACTCCTCTCCTTCCAAGCAAATCTGCTTATGCAATTTGCAAGCTGGGGAAAAATCTTACCACAAAAGTAAATCCTTAACTCAGAAGGCTAATCAATATAGTTTAAATTACATGGACTGAATTTTGCCAGGCTCATTACCTGAGAATTATGCAATATATGTGATAAGCTGAAGCCTGTTTCCATATAACAATTCAATGTAATGAAGAAAAATGCATAATCATTACCTTTCAATTAGTAATTTCATTATCTCACTATTTTCTTGAAAAAGGCAAATGAGGTTGTTTGGCAGGGAAAGATAGTTACATAAATATTCAAAATGGCTTGTTCCAGAAACTGCAAATGGAGAAAAGAATAATTAATGCATAAAACAACTAAGAGTAGATCCTGTATGAGAGTAGCAATAGTAGACCTTAAAAAAAAAAAAGCAAGAGGAAAGAGTTCAAATTAGCTAGGTACATAACTTGAAGGAAGTTAACAAGATGGCACATGGAAGGGATCCACAAAATGACACAACTGAGAGTAGCGTCAGATGATTCCTACACCAAACTGGTTACATTTTCGTGGTGTCTCAGCTTTATCCTTTGCAAGATGGTATATACCTGCGCCATCTCCTTCATGGGCTTAGTTGCGAACCTTCAAAGGCACCAATAATGCATGGCGCTCCAGAAAGTACAGGGCAGGACAGAAATACATGATGATATCTTCAAGGGAGATGGATTTAAGCACTAGTTCTCATCATCACTACAAATGATTAGGAAGTCTAACTATTTCTAAACTATTCTTTCTTTCTTTTTTTTTTTTTAAAGATTTTACTAGGGAATTGGGGGAGGGTAACAGCGTTGGGGAACTGGGGAAGGGAAACAGACAAGTTGCTGTGCTTTTGTTCTTCAGTCTATAATTTTTTTTTTTTTTTTAGCTGAGCCATCCTGCTAACCTGTTGGCAGCTCAGCGGCTGCTCAGCTCGGGCTGGGCATCGAACTGCAGTTGCTCAGAGCTCAGGTCGCACTCTTGAGCGAGCTCTTAATCAACTGAGCCACTTGGCTGGCCCTATAAACTATTCTTTTTTTTTTTGAGGGCAGTGTCACTGGACCTCATATGTGGGACCGAACCAGGGCCACTGGCTTCCCAAGCCAGCGCTTAACCACTGCGTCACTCGGCCGGCCCTAAACTATTCTTTATGATGCCTGGGCACCCAGCTGAATGGACATGTCAGTCAACAAACTTTCAGGAGCAGCATTAGTGGGCACCCCCTGCCCTGTGCCAGAGATGCAGTTAACTTTAAGTCTACTGTTACACCACTTTAATTCAATGAATCAAACATAGAAACATAGAAAACAATTGAAATAGCAAATGAGTGCCTACATTATCAGATTTGTGTGCAATTATGGATATTCTGAACTTTAATGCCACGTATCAAGTTAAAAGTCTTGAAATTGTCAATTTTTACCTTTTAAAATCTGCAGAACCCAGTGTATGAATTGAACATTTTAACATATGAAAGCAAAACTAGTACATTTTTGTAATTTCCATGTACAAAAAAACACATTTACTGAGATCCAATAAAATCAAACATATAAATATGCATTTTTATTTTGTAATTGTGTACATCACCATAGTCAATTAACTATGTTCTAAACTTTTAATCAGTTTTCAATTTTGCAAGTCACCTTAATTCTACGCTGCTAGAATAAAAGACTACATATACTAACCACATTTTAAAAGACATTAGAAATTACCTTGAATTTCGGGTGGGGGGGGAACTCCATTTAAATAATGAAAAAACAAAGCCGAACACTTCAAGAAAGGCATGATTCCAGCTCTGACACTCCTCCACAGATGCCAGCCAGAAGATATTTCTTTCAAGGCACTAAAAGAGAGAAAAATGTTAATAGAACTGATCATTCTAGTTATAATACAAGATGAAAACAGACAACTGCTATTTGGAATGAAAAGGAAGGGGTAGCCCCGACTATTATAGGATGTCAGGAATAAATGGTGATATAGCCTCCAATGCTGTTATTAAAATTTATAAAAGTAATGTTAACAGAGAAAATTTGGAAAATAAAAAATAATTATCCACTACTCTAGAATCTTTTATCAGCAGGTATTATTCTAGCAAACTATTTTCATACTAATCTGTCTTATAGAGTAATAACTGTAACATATGAAATTTATTTTATTTTTTTTATTATTATTTTTTTTTTAGCTGAGCCATCCTGCCACCTGTTGGCAGCTCAGCGGCAGCTCAGCTCGGGCTGGGCATCGAACTGCTGTTGCTCAGAGCTCAGCTCGCACTCTTGAGCGAGCTCTTAACCAACAAACAAACAATAGGGCTGGCCGAGTGGCTCAGTTGATTAAGAGCTCGCTCAAGAGTGCGAGCTGAGCTCTGAGCAACAGCAGTTCGATGCCCAGCCCGAGCTGAGCTGCCGCTGAGCTGCCAACAGGTGGCAGGATGGCTCAGCTAAAAAAAAAAAAAATTAACTAGTTGTTTAGAAATTTAAAATTAACAAGTTGTGGGCCGGCCGAGTGGCTCAGTTGGTTAAGAGCTCGCTCAAGAGTGCGAGCTGAGCTCTGAGCAACAGCAGTTCGATGCCCAGCCCGAGCTGAGCTGCCGCTGAGCTGCCAACAGGTGGCAGGATGGCTCAGCTAAAAAAAAAAAAATTAACTAGTTGTTTAGAAAATCATAAACCATAATTTTTATTGAAATTATAATATTATGGAACACATCAATCATAATCAATACCAAATTATTCCTCTGCAAGCAAGCACTTAAAAGTGCATTTAATTCTTTGCTAATATAAATAGTATCAGAGTGTACATTTTTTATGCTATAGGTTTCACTATGTTAGATTATTAGTGTAGATTCTTAGAAATGGGGTAACTTAGTTAAAAAACAAACATTATAATTCTTGATGTATACCATGAAAAAGCTAAATGAAACTGTTGTACCAAATCAAAATGACTCCCAACAGCATGTGAAGTTCTAATTTCACTGCCCTCCTGCCAGTCTGGGATAATGCCTTAAAAATGTATTATGCCAATTTAATTTGCATAATTTAATTTAATTTTTAAATTCCCAGGGAGATAACATGTTTTAGAATAGCACTTTCAAAGTACGTTCTATGTCTCCACGTGCCAGATCCTTTGAGCAAAGAAAGGGTTCCATGGCCAAATAAATGTGGGACTCTGTTTATTACTCCTCTCAGAGGTTTGCAATCTTTCAGAGACTTCCAATCAAGTTAGTACAGACATACTCCCGTCTTCTTTTTAAAAACATGTCAACAGACAGCAATTTCTCTAATTTAGCAAATGAATCCCTTTTCATGCTATCACCCGCTAATATCCTGTAAAGATTCTGATCCCACCTTCCTGTACACTGGCGAAGTGTTTTATACAAAGCAAGAACTGCTAATTCTTCTTCACCAGCAGGAGTTTCTTGATCCATGCCATTCTCTTCTGAAAGAGAAGGAAGTATGAGTACTCTGTATCCGCCCATTACATAGATCGATGACACATCATTAAGCATTCAGCATATTCACACTCAAATACAGTATGAAAATGCCCCCCAAACACAGAACCTAAACCCCTCAGCTGTGAGCACAGTACTGATCTCCATCAGAATAACAAGGAGCCCGCAGGCTGTGAGAGACGGAATCCAGAGCTGATTCAGGGTGCCCACAGAACACTGTGCGCAAAATCAGCTAAATATACCGTGTGTGGTACTCCAATAGTACTAAACTCATGAAATAAAAATAAGTAACAACACTCACATTGCTAAGGGATTTAAACAGAATTTGTTTCAAAACTTCTCACATGAGGATAAACAAAAAAAACAAGTAGCCTAATTATACTTCATATATTATTTTCATCCAAGCACCTTTTCCTTTAACACTTCAACTGAGAAAACTCAAGCACTTCCTTCAAGAAGATGTTACCTGTACATGAGGTAAGTAAGATCTGTACGATGTGTGCCATAGTAACCAGATGGAAAATGTGAAGGTCTCCAGTGCCAAGGCTGATCCCTGAAAAATCCTGACACTGCAGCGCAGGGAAAGCGAGCACCAAGCCCACCTAGAAGCCAAATACAGAGTCAGACACATACATGGCCTTCCCTTTCCCACCTAGACACACTTCCATTTTCTTGTATGACCCCCTTCAGAGGTCAGCCCCTCCCCTTAAGGAATCTTTTTCTTACACGTATACACGTGAGAATTCCACTAGGATTGGCTAAATGAAATTATTTAAGAGCTAAAGGAGTCTTGATGGGCACTAGCCTTTCATTAACCCAGTGATTCCCCCTATGCATAGTCTATTGTTAGCAACAGCTGAAATCTTTCTAGGGAGGTGAGCAGTGGAAAATGCATGGACTTTGGATCTACAACGATCTAGCTATGAACCCTTGTTCCCCTTATGAGCTTTTTAACAAGTTAACACCTCTGAGCCTCAGTTTCTCTGTTGGTAAACTAGAGATCGCTTATATGTGTTTTTAATACTTCAGTATTTAGGATGTAAGGACTAAACAGGACTGTACATGAAAGCAGTCAGGTACACAATACATGCTGGTTCTGATGTTAGCCTTCTGCTGCCTTTGTGATCGTTTTCACAGGAAAAATGGGAATGGTAACAACAGCTAACACTTACCAGGGACCTGTTGCTTTAAGCTCTTTACACTGATTATCCCATTGAGTTTTGACACAATCATAGCTACTAACCATCTTATAGATACAGAATCTGATGCCCAAAGAGGTTAAGGGGACCCAGTTGAGGTGAGGTTGAAGTTCAATCACCCACTGCTTGGTCAGTGGTGTGTCCTAGCTTCAGACTACACAGAAGATACAGGTTTCCCGAAATTACACAAAGGAGCTATCTATTGCTAAGTAGTGTGAGTACAGACAGGAGTGTGTATGCCTAAAAATGCTGTATGGGTCAGCAGTAGCCCCTATATTACTAGTGTTATTTTTACTTCTTTGTAGGTAAAACGCATATAGAGGTTAAATTATTACTGACCTAGGCCACAAAGCAAAATAAGAGACAGAATTAGATACCCAGGTCATGCCTCTCAACTAGATTCCTAAACATTTTCTTTTTTTTTTTTTTCAATTACAAAACTTTTATTCCTTGTATTGTTGATGACAGCCATTCTAACAGGTGTTAGGCGGTATCTCATTGTAGTTTTGATCTGTATTTCCCTAATAACTAGTGAAGTTGAGCATCTTCTCATATATCTGTTGGCCATTTGTCTTCTTGGAAGAAGTGTCTGTTCAGGTCCTCTGTCCATTTTTTAACTGGAATGTTTATTTTTGTTGTTGAGCTATATGAGTTCTTTATATATTTTAGATATTAGCCCCTTATTGAAGGTGTTTGCAAATATCTTCTCCTGTTTGGTTAGTTACCTCTTTGCTTAACATTTTCTTTTTGCACTTCCTCAAAAAGAACCATACTCAAAGTAGTAAAAACAATAGACAACTCCTCCTGTCTGTCTCTACATTATTCACCAAGTCAAAGATAAAGTTCTATAGTACGGTAAAGAAAATTTCAAACACAAACAACAAGATACTCACCAATAAATGAAACATGTCGATATCTAATATGCATGGCAGGTCTCCATGATTGTCATCTGGCACCAATGCTAAATATTTGAAGAACAAAATACATCAGCACATTTCATATGTCAACATAAGTATTATTTAAAAAATGCATATAACCTAATTTAAATTTATCTCTTTTTACAAGATATATATGAGTTTATAAGCTAGAACTTGTACATAAGACAAACAGTATTACCAAAATATTTCTCTCATAATGGAGAGAAGTCATACCACTAAAAACAAAATTACAGAAGATGAGAAATTACTATAACATATATGGTACACGTATTGATACTCACATGCAAAAAGTTTACAAAAGTGTCCTTGTACCACTGAAAGTAGCGCCACTGTCCAATGTGCCGCAGCGAATCTTGTTAGGGACCTAAGACAGTCATCCTGAAATAAGGAGACTGACACAGTTAATAAGGCAGCCAGCATATAAAGTAGTTCTTTTATGAAGGCTAGTTCAAAGCACACTAGTTGCAGCAAAGCTAGATGCACAATGAAATCTCTGTAGATGGTATGGAACTGAATCTGTGACATCTTTAATGACCCGTCTCTAACATGGAATGAATGGAATGGGAAATATCTAATTGAATGCTGAATAAACTGAAGCTCTCTCCTTGCCACCACGCTGCTGGTTCTCTATGGAAAAGAAAAGGATACATGCACCCAGGCAGATGTCAACCAACAGTCTCCTAAGAATGTAATGCTTTATTTCTTTGTATTTATTCTAAAGAGATACTCAAACTACATGAAAATATAAATTATATTCAGATATAACCATGCTAAAGAAAAAAGACGGATGAGTAGTAAGTTGATAAGTTTTTTCTCCCTGTGTAACGCTCTATTTTCCAAATTTTTCTGTAATGTTGTTTGGTTCAACATATTTGAGGATATTATAGGATAGTCTTGGTTTTGAAAATCTTAAAATGAACACTTAACCCCCACTATCCTGCTCTCAAGGAGCTCACAGCCTTGGGGGTGAAAGGGGAAGAAAAGAGAGAAGGCGTCAAGTGAAGAAGGCAGTACCAGAGATGAGGATAGCTTACTCACAGGATGTGGCACAGAGGTGTCCCAGGTAAGGCAAAGCTTGAAGAGCATCTTAGAGAGGAGTCTACTTAGGGTACTCTAGCAGTAACCAAGGCCGGGGAACCAGCAATAATTCTACAAACCTGGACCATGGTTGTGGAGATTGGCAGGTGATAATGGAGAAATAGGCTAAAAAGTGTAAAAGATATGATCAGGGTAACTTCTGCAGTAAACTCTGATAATTTATTGGGAAAGTGTGAGATTCAGGGTAAAGACTGGTATTGAACTTAGGCAAGAAATAACATGGGGCTGAACCAAACAAGTAGAAATAGGAATGGAGAGAACAGGAAAAAATATGCAGGACGGGAATTGAACAAACTCTGCCGACTATCTGGATATGAACATCCAGACCAAATGGTGCATCCAACAGGACTTCTGAGTTTCCAGCTTGGTCACCTGGATGGACAGTAATGACATTAACTAAGGAAGGCAATATAGTAAGAAAAATGATTTGAACTGTTCCATTTGAGATGCCTTTAGGAGATCCAGGTGGAAAAAAAAATAAAGCAGGCCATGAGATAACAGGTCAGGTTTGGAGATATACAAGTGGGAATCATTTGGATATAACTGAAATCAGAGGTGTAGATGGGGCTACCAGGGAAGAGTCTGATGGCTGGGGGTCATGGACCGAATTCTGGGGGCTTAAAACATTTGCAGGATGGAGGAGGAGTTGCAGACTGAGGAGGAGCTGCCAGAGAGGTAGGGAGAAAATCAGGAATGTCACAGAAATTGAGAGAAAATGAGTTTCAGAAGGAAGTAGTTAACAAAACAGAAATGTCAAATAAGGGGTAAAAAATGCCCACCCACAAGGATCATTTGGTGAACTCGGTAACAGCTGTTTCCAAAGAGGGAAAGTGCCCAATTTCGGGAAGTTGAAAAGTGAAGGGTTAGAAAGAAATTGAAGACAGAGTATACACTATTGTTTAAGGAAATTTTGCTATATATAAAATTTCTCTCTCAATATGATATGAAATTAAAAACTGCAGGTACTATTTCCTTATCTGTATTTAAACATTTTTCATTCATTGCATGGTGAAATAAAATAAAATGAAATGTGCTTTAAAATGGCTTGGTCATAAAAATGAATGAAAGAGCTAGGGTCATGGACAGAAGGAAGGTAACACTGAGGGCAAGAGGAAGAAGAGGACAGTGGAACATGCTTGACAACAGGGCAAGTGCCAGGAAAGGAGGAGGTAAAAGAAGGGATAACTGATAGAGAGCGGATGCGTTTCAGAATAATAGGTGGAAAGATAAGCCACTTTACCCAAGGTCCCTTTATCCTCTGATACAGGAGAGAAAAGTGAGTGGAGATGTAAGTTTGAAGGGAGTCAGGAAAATAGAAGTTCACTCCTAATGACACTTAAAAATAATTTTTAAAGTCCTAATAAGACTTTAAAAATTACTTTTAAGTGTCCTAATAAGACTTTAAAAATTAAAAAAACTAAAACAAATAAGCTACGTTGTATAAGGCCTGCAAAACTTTAATATGAACAATCTGATAATAAAGGAAAGTAATAGGCCAACCTCTCTTATGAACATACGTGTAAACTCTTAGATAAAACATTAGCAAATCAAATATAATGATATATAAAAAGGATAATCTACATGACCAAGTTGAAATTATTCCAGGAATGCAAGGTTGGTTTAACACAGGAATGTTAATGTAAACTGGTAACACAAAATCATATTAACAGAATAGATGAAGTTAGTAGTTATGCTGAAGAGGTAGTGTGAAGTATGCAGAATCAAAAAATGTGGGGAAGTGTAAGAATTACCTTAAAAACTCAACAGAATAATTTTACACTTGTGACTGCCTTTTCAATAATCAACATACTATCAATTTTTATAGTAAAAAATATCACAGCTAACACTGACAGCCCTATCCTATCCTATCCTATCCTATCCTATCCTATCCTATCCTATCCTATCCTATCCTATCCTATCCTATCCTATCCTATCCTATCCTATATCTGAGTCAAGACTCTGCTGATTTACTGTATACAATTCATACAATTTTGATACCAGGATCTACTCTAGAAGTTCCAATTCAGTAAGTTCAAAGTGGCCCAGGTATTTATATATTTAAGAAGTTCCAAGATTTTAATGCACAACTCCTAGCCAGGAACCTCTGATATAGGAGCTATATTCCTCACACAATAAAAAGGATCCTGAGACTCTAGGTGTTTGCAATGAAAACAAAAGTTAGTAAATGAACTGTAGTTTCTAAACAGGAATGCTTTGTTTTGTTTAAAACTTTTTATGGAGACTAACCCAGTCTTGGGGGTCCGAAGAACCTTCCCACATAAAGTGGCATCTCTCCCAAGTGCAAATAAACCCCTGCTAAAGGCTAAGTTATTTTAAAAAATTATTTAAAAAAGTTCATTGTTTTGCTTTAAATGGCATTTACTTTTATATTTTAAAAATATGCCCATCCCTCCAACCCCCCCTTCCTTTTGGAAACCATCAGGTGGTTCTATGTATCCATGGGTCTGCTTCTATTTTGTTGTGTGTATTCATTTAGATTCCACATGTAAGTGAAATCACATGGTGTTTGTCTTTCTGACATATTTCACTTAGCATATCCTCTAGGTACATCCATGTTGTCATAAGTGGCAAAATTTCACTCTTTTTTATTGCTGAATAATATTCCAGGTGATGCTACATGAATAAAATTACATGATTTTACTCAAGGGTGATTTTATGATTATAAGCTTGAACAGCAGATAGGTCTGATAAGTATCTGACATTGAGTTACACAGTAAAAATTAGCAAGCTTTGACTGTATATTCCATCCTCACTTCTCTAAGCATTAAATATACTGTTTTGGTATTAATTTGATGTTGCTTATAAGATAGTCAAATGTGGTAGAGGTTGTGCCCTGTTTTATATTTCCAATTATAGCATTAAAAATTCAAGAAGAGGCACTGTTTTTTTTCTATCTTTTCACGTGTTTAACCAAGAGCTCAGATAAAAAGAGCCAAAGTCTATTTAAAACAAAAATAATGAGAAATTAAACCACACACATAACTTCAATATTGTTACAGAAAACGGGTTTTGCTATGAAAAAAGTGAAGCTATGCTTTAATAACGAATTCAAGTTTTTAAGATTTAGAAAAAGCAGAAACACTGATATTCCATTCCACCATTCTACGAATTGAGTGAACTGCTAACTTACCAGTCTGCAAGGCAAAGGACCAAACAATGGTTTATCTTCATCGCTTAAAATTCTTTCTGCAGATTAAAAGCGAATAAGATGGTAAAAATTTTGTTATATATGTTTTATCATATTTCAAAAAAAAGTTAAAAAAATTCTTTCTGCAGACAGCACAACATTGTCAGGTTTTGAAATCTTTAAGTCATTTCACAAGAATTAACTTTGGATGAAAAGTAAAAATGAAAACACATTCCCTCAACTGACAAGAAGATGTAACTACCACCAAAATGAGTTATCAGTGGCTGTAGTTAATTTATCAACTGTCAATCTAGTCTTCTGTCAGTACACTACAGCTCCTACTTCCAAGTCTTTGTATTATTTCTTTATATTGCCCACTTTATTTTTTTCATCATATTTTAATTTATTTAGAGCCATTTGGGTCACAGCTATCACTTTTTTAATCTATTTATTTTTAATTTTTTTTCTGTAGAGGGCACAGCAGTGTCATTGGCCCTCATGTGGGATACGAACCAGGGCCCTTCTGCTCAGAGCTGGCATCCCAATCCAACTCTTAACCAACGTGCCACTAGGCTGGCCCTATTGCTGCCCACTTTAAACATCTCATTTAAATACAGGTTTCCACACATAACTCCTGCCAATGGATGCTTGTGACTTAAAGGAGACACAAGTTTAAATCTCTCACCTATGCTTTGGATGGTGTACGCACAGCTCCCCCAACACATTATGGGTACACGGGGATCCTCTTCATTGGGATGAACCTTTAGTCCCACCTTGTAAGTAGCAGTTCCAAATGTTGTTAGCATTTCTTTTATGCTATCAGAATAAGGGTTCCTGAAGTGAACATGTATAGGATCAGCTCAAAACAATGTGCTCATATCAATCAATGGTTCAGTTTCTAAACAGCTATACGACACATTGGAATTGAACCACTTAAACCATCTAAAGACAGTTTTATGAGAAGGGGAAATTAAAGATATGCAAACTGCCTCTGCCTGAGAGGAGTTATAGTTATGCACCACTTGGGCTGGCAGAGGCGAGGCACAGGCTGAAAACACGTTATTAGGTGAAAGTCTACATTCTGGCTGAACTGTGAGGCCCCTGACCTCTTTCCCCATCCTGAGAACACTGGCAATGTATATCCACTGTCATGGATTTTAGTTTCTCTAGGGAGGAATCCTCAGGGGAAAAGCTGCTTTACACAAGGACACTTGGGGGGCCCCAAGTGAAAGGCTGGTGGGGTCTGATCACCTCACTGGGAGGGAGGCGCACAGTACAGCAAGCTCCAACCTGCTCACCACATACCCAATGAGATTCTCAGAGACTTCCTGAACAGTCACCCAAGGGAAATAAACATTTAAGGAAAGAAGCAGACATCAAAGAGATAAAAGAAACAAGCAGAAAAAAAAATGTAGGGAAAACAAAGACAGTGTAGAAAGCAGAAAACTTATAAGAAAATTAGAGGATCAGTCCATAAGGCCAACAGCAAGCTAATAAGAGGATGACTTCAAAGAACAGAAAAATCAAGAGGAGAAAATTACCTAAGAAACAACAAAAAATTCTTCAGAACTGAAGGACTTGAATTTTCAAATTCAAAGAGTATACTGAAAATGTTGCAAAATGAATATTCACATGCCGAGGAATGTCACAGAGAAATCTCAGAATACCGGGGACTTAAGAGAGGGTCCCAACAGTTTCCAGAAGAAATCAAGTTAGAGAGGAACAGGAATCAGAATGGCATTAATTTCTTGATGGGTGTTAAAAGTTAATAAAACAGGGCCGGCTGAGTGGTGTGGTGGTTAAGCGCTGGTTTGGGAAGCCAGCAGCCCCGGTTGGGGTCCCACAGATGAGGGTCAGTGACACTGCCCTCAAAAAAAAAAAAAAAAAAAAAGTTCATAAAACAATGCCTTTAAAATCTACATGAAAAATTATTTCATACCTATCATCCTATACCCAAACCATCAATGAAGCACATGGATACAATTAACTTATTTTCAGACATGAAAACTTAACACCCAGAGACCCTTTTTTAGGGACCTGCTGAAGGGTGCACCTGTACAAAACGAGGGAGTAAGTTAAGAAAGAGGAGAATATGAAATCTGAGATCCTGTGAAATAAGAGGAGCATGGCTGCGGGACGTCTGAGTGACAGCTGTGCCCTGTCCTGATTGATGCAGGACGACAGAAGTTGTGGGAGGAGGGTTCGAGGACAGAAAAATCATGTGACAGGTCTGAGCACTTAGAAAAACTATTGCTTAAAAAAAAAAAGAGCTATTGCTAGGCATCTGAAAGATCTATTGCAGCATTTAGTGGGAAAAGAAAAAAAATAACACATACATAGAAAACAAAGTACATGAAAAAAACAAGGTGATTATTAACCACAGGAAAGACAAAATTGTATAAGAAAAGAAACAGAATTATGACACACAACTTCTATTAGTAGAAACAATGATAATGTAAAAACTGTCAATGGATTTAACCAAAAATTGTGAAAGGACTCAATTGGGAGACGAGTGCGGAGCACTGGATAGGACAGAGGTAACAGCTGAATACTAAGTTGCCAGCCAGTCAACAGAAAGCTACTGTTTAGAAATAATGAATCAAGGGACAGTCAGCTAAGCATTTTTTTTTTTTTTTTTTTGAGGGAAGTGTCACTGGCCCTCATATGTGGGACCTGAACCGGGGTTGCTGGCTTCCTAAGCCAGCGCTTAACCACCGCGCCACTCGGCCAGCCCTCAGCTAAGCATTTTAATGAGAAATATGGAAGTGAACAGCAGAAGAAACAAACAAAATGTCAGGACTGGGGCAAGTGTGTGTGTATGGGGGAATGTGAGAGGCATAGGACTGATACTTTTGCTATTTAAGCTTTTCAGTCCTATTTTTACTTAGTACATGCCAGGAACAACTTCCAGTTGGCCTTACATGTATTATGTCACTTTATCCTCATAACACTTTGAGGTAGATGTTAGTATCCTCACTTTATAGATGAGGAAACTGAGGTACACAGAGATCAATATTTGTACAGTTGCACAGCTAGTAAGCAGTGCTGCTGGGAACCGAACCAAGCCACCTGCTCTAGAATCCATGCAATACTTTATAACTAATTGGCTATGGGGTAAAAGAGGGTGAAAATACTCTGGTTTTGGTCCTGGGTTACTAAGAGGTTGGTGGGCCATAAATAGAAATATGGAAGTCAGAAAGAAAGCACAGGATTTGGTGGGGGAGCTGCAGTTTGGATTCAGATGTACTGATGAGTGTTGTCAAGGAGAGGCAGATAAAAGGGCATATTATGGAGTCAGCAATATAGACGAGGAGAGGCTGGTGAGAGTTAAACATGCCACATCACGTGGTTCTTAGGTTTTTATCAATATACTTGAAATAAATATCATCATGTAATGCTTAAAACTCAGAATTCAAGATCAGTGTCCCATAATATTTTGTTCCCTAGCTTACAAATCATATTCTTACTAACTGCTAACTTAATTTTTCACACCAAGTAGGCCATACTCAAAAGGAATAAAATCATATACTCACTTAGGATGAAAATCAGGCCTAAATCCTTCGGGGAGCTGCAATTCATCCATATTTTCTGAATTCTTTGAAGAGGCAATATCTATGAAAATAAGCATTTCATATTATTATTCATCAGTCCACAACATTTCTATGAATTTCAGCCATACATTTCATTTTAAATATAGGTCAAAGAAACTAAAAAACAAGAGGAAAAATTTCCATTAATAAAAATTGGCATACCATGCATTCAAAGCCTGAGAACTACTATTGCTCTGATTTGGCTAAGGCACCTTCTTCAGTCTCCTCTGCTTTTCCTAACAGTAAAGCCTCTAGAACATGGCTAGGGAAGGGAGGAAAAGGAAGAGCATGCTATTTTGTTTTTATAAAAACCAGCAATATAAATTCTACTCAGATTGCTTTCTTACAAGGTCGTAACTGCAGTGCATGCCTTGAAACTTGGGAAGCCTTTGGTGATGCCAACAAAAAAGTGAGTTAGGCCACTGAGAGCTAAAGCTAGCTCTTCAATCCCCAGTTCATCCCCTCTCCTAGGAGTTCTTCAATAAAATGGGGGAATAAGTGAGAAGTGCTTATTATAAACTTCACACAAGCCTGTGGGTTTCTAAGGAATAAGAAGTAATGTAGTCAAGTCAAATTTAGTTCATTAGGACAAAGAAAATTAGAATAAGACAAAGTTTAAAATGCATGGTTTCACTTTAAAAATATTCTTAAACAATTCTCTCTGGAACCTTGTTTTCCAATAATCTGACTTTAGGGAAAAATGAAAGCAAGTTATCAGAACTTACTAGGAATACTTTCTTCTTTCCGAAGAATCTGCAATGCTTTTGTTTGCTGAGATATTGTTCTAATCCACTGAATCAGATTTGGTTGATCTGAAAAATTTAACCTGCTAGAAAAGATTAATAGAGTGTTTAGTATTCTGTTGCTGTTTAGTTTAAGACACAAAAAGACACCTTACATGATCACGGGTAAAATATTTTAAACACACTTTAAATGTATTTAAAAAAAAAAAAGCTAGGGGAAAATCTGCTGCTTTAAAAAAATAAGGATAGATATTTGCCAATGGAAATAAAAATATATTTGTCACTATGATGCTAATTACATCATTTGTCAAAAATTTCACTTTTTTTAGTACTAGAATTTGCTAGTATTTCTTAAACATCACAGTCACCACAGCACCACTAATACTTATTGAGTGCTTATTATGCAACAAGCACTTAGTAAAGCATTTAACAGTATTAGATTTAATCCTCAAAATATTCAGATGAAACAGTTTATACTATTGTCCCCATTTTACAGATGAGGAAACTGAGGTTTAGAGCTATGTAATTTGACAAAGGGCATGTAAGGGACAGATCTGCCATTCAAATAACCCTGTTATATCAGACTCCAAAACCTCTGTTCTTCATGACTATGTAATAATTGACTCTCATGGAGAAAATACAAAACCTGAACCACAAAAGTGACAGGTGAAATCCAAAGGTGATTTTTTTCCCTCCTTTTATGCAGTGAATCCTTAATCTAACGATTAATTTATCAGTTCAAATGCAGTCAGCACCATATTCTTTTGTGATAAAAAAGCATGAGCTTCTACTCAAATCTAAAGCATTTTAGGAACATTTTGTGATAGCATAAATTAAGACACCACAGTTTGAACTCTCTCTTGAAAAATATGAGGGAGAATTTAGAGTTCCAGAAATAAAGAAGAGTTTTCACGAATACATAAGAATTTTGTATCTTGAAGTGTTTATGGATGACCAAGAAACTTAAATTTTGGTCTATTCCTTCCTAAAAACCAAAATCATATCTGCTAGAAGAAATGACTAAATGAAGCTTGGAAAGTATCTGGAAAACATTTTGCAATTACCTCAAGCGATTTCCCTCCCTCTGGTTTATCTCATTATCTTCAAAGGCAACTATTACTTTGATAATAAGGTTTTAGGAGCCAAAACTTACTTGTTAAAAATACTTCTTGGAGGAAGCAGCAGAGGAATAACAGTATTACTCAAGCATTCACAAAGGGGACAAAGGAATTCTCCATTTTCTACATCATAGCTTGTATGTAAGCGTAATCTCTGTTGCCTTCGCTGTTCTTTAGCTTGAACGGAATCAAAATACCTTTATAATTAGAGAACATGAGATATCAAAAACAAGGGTAACTTTTTTCAATGAGAGCCACAGCTTTAACATTTTAAGTAATTTGTTTCCACAAATAATACAAAAATTAAAATCTTAAAATGAAGTGAATTATTTTTAACACTGGTACTGTAATTTGTTTTTTTTAATTATCCTTTTATTTTTTTATTTTTTTATTTATTTTTTTTTTTAGCTGAGCCATCCTGCCAACTGTTGGCAGCTCAACGGCAACTCAGCTCGGGCTGGCCTCGAACAGCTGTTGCTCAGAACTCAGCTCACACTCTTGAGCGAGCTCTTAACTAACTGAGCCACTTGGCCGGCCCTGGTACTTTAATTTTTGAGTTGTTTTAATTATCAAAATGGTTCTAAGAGTTCTATTAATAAAAATGGAAAGTAAAAAACAGACTGTTTTGCAAATAAGTATTCACAAAACAGCAAATTTCTTGGTCCCAGTGCTATCTGGGTTTTTGGCTAGAGGACATTCATAACTCAATATGCACAGTGCTAGAGTAACAGCATTGATTTGTTGGTTTTATAGAAGCATAGAAGGCCCCAAAGTAGAATAAGTCTGAAGTTATCCCAACTTAGCTCAGGGCGCCATGACAATCTCAGGAAGTCACAAGACACTAAGTACTAACACCTTCAGAATCAAGAGATGTTCACTTTAGCATTTTCTCAATCCCTTGAGACTTCGCTTCCCAGCAATTGTCATCAGTTTGGCTCAAATAAAATCTTATAAGCTTTAAAATAAATAACTACATAAATAAATAAATAAAGATATACTATGAAATTTCTATCACTCCTATACATGCATGACAAAGTAAATCAATTTTAATTGCTATTTATTAGGCAGTGATATAGATTTTTTTCTTTAACATCTTTAGTCCTTTCTCCCTTTTTCTAGAATGCAATTTCCTTTATATAGAAATTCAACTGAGTGTTTGGATAAGCTTCTCTTGACTGATATGAAGACAAGTTACCTTTGCCAGCAGTGGGCATGCATAACGTGTCCACAGCTACCAGTGTGTGTTCCGCAAGCCAGGTTAGGGTGCATGAACAATGGGTCGTATTTGTCTGCATTATAAAACAAACATACAAACAAAACAAAAAACCAAGCATTTAATTTTCCTACAACGAATGGACAACTTTAAATTGTGAAATCCTGGATAAGGGCATGTAAACTTGAAATGAAATGCTAGTTTATTCTTTTCCTTTGAGATAGAATAATTTATGCAAAAGTCTGGATTATTTAGAAAGCAGGACCCTGAACAAATAAAACATCCCTAAATTATTAACTGAAATTGGAATTCTGTATACAAGTACAATACATCTAATCTTTTGAACATTTCACGCTTTCAGGGCACCGAGAGACTCCTACTCCCTCCAAGAGGCCCTGAGCTCGGTAAAAGGGATACTCTCCTTGGGGCTGCCTTTAATACCTCAGGGCAGCTGGTCACAATGACCTCTAACAAAAAAAGATGTTTTGGCAGTCATGGGGCGCTCCCTAGAGGACATTCTGCCTAATGACACTCATGCAGAGAGGAACAATCCCTGTAAGAGCCAGCCAAATATCTGGACAGCAGCCCAGAAAGAGGGGGGCAGGGGCAAATCAGAGAGTCTTCTGTTTTGGTGCTAATTTTTAAAGGAGGTGAAAAGTGAAGACACCTATAAAATGGGTGCCTGGTTTCTTCTGGAATTTTCTGAGTTCTCGGTATAAATTAGTATAATCTTAGAAATCCCCTAACAGTCTAGAAAAAAATTACTCAAGTTTCAATTTGCTTTATACAACAGTGAAAATGTCAGAGCATAAAGAAAATCTGCTTATAGTCAGCCGAAGGTTTTTCTTCATAAAATAACAAAGTTACCTTGGGAACTTTATCTTCATACTGAAATGAAATTTATAAGTTGCCTAAATCAAATGATCATTTTAAAAGATGAACCAAACCAACCTTTCTTAACTAGGTAGGTGCTTGAGAGTCACACTGTGCAGACTTTCCTTTTATCAGCAGGTTTTCAAACTTCCTTTCAATACTACAATGTGAAAAGCACTCCCTAAATAAGTGCTTTGGAAATCCCTCACACACAGTTCCTGGTTTGCTGGATGTCTAGAAGTTTACTGGTATTCTGGGTGTCCATCAATGGATGGATGGATGAAGATGTTACTTACACTCTCTCTCTCACACACACACACACACACGCACGCATGCACAGTGGAATATTACTCAGCCATAAAAAAGAATGAAATCTTGCCATGTGCAACAACATGGATGGACCTAGAGAGTACGTGCTACGGGGAGTTAAGTCAGAAAGTGAAAGACAAATGCCACATGATTTCACTTATATGTGGAATCTAAAGAACAAAATAAGCAAACAAGCTAAAAAACCAAGTTTACTGTTAATGTTCAGGCTCATGAACATATAAATAAGTCTGAGAGTACAGACATAAAAGGGTTTGTCTGGGGGCCGGCCTACTGATTCAGTTGGTTAAGAGCGCAAGCTCTGAGCAATATGGTTGCCAGTTCGATTCCCACATGGGCCAGTGAGCTGTACCCAAGCTGAGCTGCCACTGAACTGCCAATAGGTGGCAGGATGGCTCAGCTGGTGAGAGCACATGCTCCTAACAAGGTTGCCAGTTCGACTACAGCACGGGATGGTGGGCTACGCCCACCCACAACTAAGATTGAACACGGCACCTATAGCTGAGTGGCTGGATGGTGACTGGACTTGGGAGGTGAGCTTGCTGCACCCTCCACAACTAAGATTGAAAGACAACTTGGCTGTTCCCATTCCCCAACAAAATCTTTAAAAAAAAAAAAAAAGTGTAAAAATAAAAAGTGTTTGCCTGGATTCAATAATGTGAAGCTTAGATGTCCTTGCAGGAATGAATGATTTACCTCCTTAGCAGTTGGAAGAAAGCACTTTAAGAGATGACTGCTTTTGCTCAAGGTCACACCTATTTTCAGAGGTCCCTCACAGCCAATCACTGATGAGTGTCCAGGTATAAAGACCCAGCTCCCTTGCCCCAATTCAGCACACCTCTGAGGAGCCACCTACCTCCAGAACTCCCATGGGACTGGCTGAGGGCTTTTAGGGACTATTCAGCTTTTCCCTTGCCCAAATCTGCTTCCTTCTCCCCATTACATAAACGCTGATGCCAAGGCTCCTCTCATAAATGTCCTGCATGGTAATCTCTTTCTCAAGACTGCTTTCTGGGGAACCCTACCTGCGATATTATCGCTAAATCAGAATCTGGCTCAAAGATTGCTTCTCATATAGCTAACTCACACACTGTTCTCAAGAGATTCCATGCTGGAGCTCTCCACTAGACAAAGTAACTATTATTGTTATTTCAGTGTGTCAACTAATCATAAGGAGTTTACAAGTGCGCTAAAGAATGGGAAAGGTTGTTAAGTACCAAAGTATGTTAATGTTGTATCACAAAGAAAAGCTTTCCTTTGAATCGCTGCCATTTACCAGCTGTGTAATTCAGAAATGATACTTAACCTGCTGGAATGTTTCCACACCTGTCAAGTGGGGGAATTTCTGCCTAAATACCTGCCGAAGATACCACCAAGCCTGTGGAGTTACTATTTAATAACATTTCTGTATATCGCCACCCACATTAAGTGGCGGTCAATAATACTAGGGATGAGAGGATTTAGCTATGGCTTACCTGGATCCTGAATGAATTTGCTTCTGTTTTTTGATAATACAGTTGATCTTTGAACAAATGCTGCCAGGACCATTGCCCTGCTTTCCACCTTCACCTCTTGTTCTTCTTGACACAATATGCAGGTAACAAATTGTCTTTGTTTAGGGACCTGAGTTTGTGCTGGGCCCAATGCTGTAAGTGTCATATCTGAAATCATAGGGCTGCAATAAAGGGTTGTAAGTATAATTAATGAGCCTAAGAAATTTCTATATAATCATAAAACAGTAGGGCCGACCGAGTGGCGTGGTGGTTAAGAGCTGGCTTGGGACGCCAGCAGCCCTGGTTCGGGTCCCACATATGAGGGCCAGTGACACTCCCCTCAAAAAAAACACAAAAAAACCTCACAAAAAAACACCCCACAAAAAAAAGCCCCAGTAGGTTCCAGGTATGCACCTATTCAACACGTTTTTATTATTATTATTTTTTACTATATTAGTTTCAGGTTCAAACACATTAAAGATTTAAACTGACAGAAGTCTTTCATATGAATCAAACCATCTCCTTTAAGCCTTTCAGCAATCCAATATGCTACACAGAAACCAGGCACTGAGCCTAGTGTTCTCATTCTTTTATGAATGTCGAGGGTCTTCTGTGTAACATATCATTTTAGGCATATGCATTAATTATCTTATCTATGCGGATATGCTCATAAACATATACAATACTAATAAACTCAGGTTTCTAAGATTCATTCCTCTAACTGGAGGCCACAAAATTTAACCTATTAATCTTCTAAATTATTTTAGGATTAAGAGTGTACTTATAAGGAAAAAAACCAAATTCTTTCCCAGTTGAGAATCAATGGCTAAGAGATTAAACATTTTTCACTTTCTGTTTATCTTTTCTTACCTATTATCAAGAACAGCAGAGGTGGAGACATCCAACTCCAGTGTCTGCTGAAAGAGTTCTCTGTTCTCATCAATAAAGTGCCGCTGCATCTCCGACATCTGGGCCATGATCTTCTCTCTGCGCAGTCTGGCAATCTCAGCTTTTCTCTTCCTCTCGGCTTTGTCTTTGTCTCTTGGACTCTGAAATTATGCTTTGTTTCATTAGACCATTAGATACGAAGTGCACATTTTCTTCCTCAAGCAGAAATATCTTTATTGTAAATACAAATTAAAAACTATTCGGGCCGGCCGAGTGGCTCAATTGGTTAAGAGCTCGCTCAAGAATGCGAGCTGCTGGGCTGGCCGAGTGGCGCAGTGGGTAAAAGCTTGCTTAGGACGCCAGCGGCCCCGGTTTGGATCCCACATATGAGGGCCAGTGACACTGCCCTCAAAAAAAAAAAAAGAATGCGAGCTGAGCTCTGAGCAACAGTAGTTTGATGCCCAGCCTAAGCTGAGCTGCCAACATGTGGCAGGATGATGGCTCAGCTAAACAAAACAAAACAAAAAAAACTATTCTACAATCTCATGTATCTAAATAAAAGATTTCCTAATCAACATAACAGGTTAAAAAAAAAAGAAAGGGCAGGCCAAAAAATTGCTACAATTGATAAGGATAAATAGTGGCACATTTCTCGGAATTTACATTTTTGGGACTAATATCAACTATCAACCTATTGCAGATAAATTTAAATAGTGAACTTGCTGTAATTTTTCATTATCACCCACTTCACTTTTTATACCTCTTCTGTTATGGTGCCTTCTGTCTCTGCCACAGGACTGGAGGATGAGCTTTCCCTCATTTTCTTAATAGCATTAAAAGTCTATGGAAAAAAGTATCAGTTATTCTGAAGTTATGAAACATTATCAAAATTTAAAGGTGAATATTTAATGTTTCTCACAAAAAGCAAGAGTGATGTAGGAAATTTTACCTTTAATATCCACCTAATCATATCTTTGTGGACTTCTAGGTAGGGCGCATTTTGCAGTGTTTCCAGCATAGCTAGTATGCTAGGAGAGTTGTTTGGTGCTTCACCAGGTTCTAAGGTAGAAAAAAAAAAGGCACAATGATGACAGCTAACAATCCATTGTGATCATTATGCACAAGAAGATAAACGAAGTTGCTTATAACGTCACTTGCCTATCGTTGATTACAGCTCTACTTATTGGAGATTTTCAGTATATCTTGAGAATGCGACATGTTATGTCATAATAAGTCGTTAACAAATAGAATGCTTTGATTATTCAAAACTTACGTCTGATACCAAATGATTATTTTAACATAGTCTCTAGTTAAACAAACGCCCAGCTAAAAAGTCTACTTGAGATTTTACAAATCTAAGAAAATGAATTAGGATTACAGAGGTACACAATGTATAAATATAACTATTTGCTTTGACCCTTTCTTTAATAAAACCTTATTAAAAAACAGAATTCTTCTTCCTCTATGAATTATTTATTGGAGTAAAAGATATGAGTTGAGCCCGAAAAACAAACAAACATAAAAGTCAAATCCATATTCTCAAGAGTACATTAAAAAAAAAAAAAAAGCACATTTAATCCAATATTAGCTAATTTAGTTTTATAGTTGGAAATGTCCAATTGCTGATTTTCTTGATTTAGGTGTTACCATTCCGGCAGCATGTTCCTCTTTCCTAAGAGGGAAAGAGATTAAACTATGTGATCTTTAATATTCTTCCATATCTAAAATTCTGTGGCTATATATTAGGGATCCGACTCTAAATAGTGTTTTAATTATATAAAGTGTTTAAAGGGAAATACTGAGACATATCCACAGAAAACGATGACTGTTAAAAGGAAGAAAGAAAGGAATAAATAAAAAGTGAGAGAGAACTTTACTGTATATGATGATTGAATGAAATTAGGGTTTTCTGAGTGGTTACACTAAAATAAAATCACTGGTGATTTAAAAAAAGGGCAAAAGAGAAAATGTTAATCCATAGGAAGGAATACAGACAGGGAAAAGGGAAAGGTTGGCACCCAAGAATATAGTCTTCAGTGGGAAAAGCCTTCCTCCCACTGACCTGGATGAAGGGAAAAAAGAAAAACAGAGACCAAGCAGCGTATAAAGACTAGTCCATTCCTCCCCACTTCCCAGTAGAACCCAGTCTTCTCACAGTCATTTGCTTTTAGGAAGAGATGGCAAAGAACATGACACTGAACAAAGTTATCCTTTGCAATCAAGGAGTTCATAAACTCCTATTTTACCACCATAAATTCATTTAAACACCTCAGCAAATAGTTGAATGCAGGTCTTTGGAATATGAGCCTGGGCATCTTCTGTGCCAGAAAGCAACTTGGTGCTCAATAACTACTGGGGTTGAGTCAAAAGGACAAAGAAGCCTGCGGAACAGACTCCCCCTGACCAAAACTGGCACAGGTTGAGCATCACAAAGAATACTGATAGGGCTGGCCGAGTGGCGCGGTGGTTAAGCGCTGGCTTGGGAAGCCAGTGGCCCCGGTTCAGGTCCCACATATGAGGGCCAGTGACACTGCCCTCAAAAGAAAAAAAAAAAGAATACTGATTATAACTGACTATAAAACATTAAATTTTAAAACAATTAAAAGCCCACGAGTAATATTAAAACAAAAACATTAAGCAAAAAGATTCACAGTTGCCACCACTGCAGGTAGTAAGTTTTAGATCAACTACTTATGCTGAAAATTATAAAGAAAAAGCTTCTCTTTAGAGGCAAAATATTATGATGTCTAAAACAAATGGTTAAAATACTAACTACTGAATTTAGGTGGTAAGTATATGGATGCTTACTGTACAACTCTTTCAACTTGTCTATATGTTTGATATTTTTAATAAAAAGCTAAAAAAGGGCCGGCTGAGTGGTGAGGTGGTTAAGCGCTGGCTTGGGAAGCCAGCGGCCCCGGTTCAGGTCCCACATATGAGGGCCAGTGACACTGGCCTCAAAAAAAAAAAAATTAAAATAAAAAAAAGATTGTATAGGCCCTAAGTATTTTTATAAAAATATGTCAAGAACTGACACAGCACCTTTAATACACAGATGAACATACAGAGGCTCAGAAATCTGGATTGAATATATACTATTTAGAACCTATGCATTCAAATAAAAGAGGCTAAATTACATATTTATTTATTTTTAAAATTTATTTTATTTTTAAAATATTAGTTTCAGGTGTACAAAACAATATAATGATTAGACATTTACACCCCTCACAAAGTGATAAACCCCCCAAGTCTACTATCCCTATGACATTGTACATAAGTTACATATTTAAAATTACTGAGATCTTGAGTTAGGTTAGTAAAAAGTGTACACATACTTGATATCTTCTGAGTGAAGGTAAACGTTACTATATGTTCTTCTGTTACATTTTCCAAATGCTGTTTCTCTTCTTGTAGTGCCATTCCAATTAAATGTAACACCTCAAATACAATATGTTTTGCAACTTTTAGTAAAAAATCAAGTACATATTTTTATAAGAAATAACAAAAAAATTCACTATTAAAAAAGATAAATCAAACTATTAAAGACTAAGTTCAAAAGAAAACAATTCGAAGTACTAATTTTTATTGTTTAAACTCTACAGTAGTTCATTTTGTAATAAAGAATTCTCAGCAAGGAAAGAATAATATCTATTTCGGTTAGAAAGAAAATTCAATTGCAAATTCTTAGAGTTAAAATTATTACCAGTAATACCTATAATATATAATTTTCAGCTTTATTCTTTCCCTACACTACAGTCTTAAAAACATCTTCAAGAATCAGTGGCCAAATAATTAGAGCATAAAGCATCTATCATGTAATTATCTAGTCTATAATACTACCTTGTTTAATTTCTCTTTTTTAAATCATCTCAGAAAGAGACATACTTTTATCTCTAATGCCACATAATTTATAAAGATGTTCATGCTTCTTCAGTATATCTTACAAAAACTTCCTTACCAGACTTCTAAGGAAATATAACTACACTGAATCTATTTGCATTTTTACTGCTCTTATCCTGCTCTCCAATTTTTGAAGGAGATATGCGTGTGGTTTCTGTGTCTTTCCCTACACATAGGACTATGGTAGTTGTCAGACTTGGAAAAACTAGGTCAGCCTGAATGATGTAAAGCAAATGCATACATAAGGTAAATACTGTTCCCTCGTTTTGTTTCTTCATCGTTTCCCACAAATCTTCTGCTCATATAACACCAATGGTCTCCAGTATACCAGAGTTCCCATACTTGTACATTTAAGTGTTATGTTTACGAATGGGAGGGGGAGAGTGTAAGCATACACATGAGATACCTGGGCCTGCTGAGACATGGAAAGAACAGTAGCTTTGGAGGAAGGCTCTGGAGGAAGATTCTCCTTCATTTGAATCCTGGCTTCACTGCTTTCAAGCTACATGCCTTTAAGGACTCCCTCTGAGCCTAATGGAAAGAAACCCAGCTTCCCGCCTGAGTTCTGAGTATTACAAATATTGTACCTGTCTAGCACAAAATAAGGCACAGAGTAGGCTAATTCTATAAATTAAATAATTATTAGATTACTTACTGGTTGAGTAACATGAACAAGTTAGTTAACTGAATCTCACTGAAATGTGACTTCCTTATCTATACAATGGAAAAAGTTGTACCTACTAATAGGGGAATTCAATGAGATAATAATTTAAGAATGACTTACATTAAAGCTAAAAAAGTAAAATACAAACAAGGTTCTAGACTTGCCACTTAGTAGCCATAGGACCATATATCTGAGTTTTCAGTTTGGATTGAAAAACATGGGTACTGATGAACTCACAGGTTTTTTGAGAATTAAATGAAAAACATATGTTAAAGATAACACATTATACAAATGTGAGAGTACTGCATGAACAAAGACATATGAGGACCATTCAATGGAAGGCAGATTAGCCAACAGGACCACAGTAATCACAATCATGTCTAAAATATCTGCCAGGCTCTTATTTTTTTTAATTTTTAGTTTTTGGAATTAGCTGATTCATTTTTTTAAATTTTTTGTTAGTTTCAGGTGTACAAAGCAACATAATGGGTAGACACACCTCTCACAAAGTGATAACCCCCCTCCCCCCGCAAGCTACTACCCCTGACATCATATATAGCTGTTACAATACCACTATCGTCCTTATTCTATACTTTACCTCCCATGATGACCTATATATATTTAATTATAGTTGACATACAATATTATTCAACTTCAGGATCAATTGTACAGCATGCCAGGCTCGTATTTTCATTGTCAGACACAAAAGAAGTAATTATATACTATATTTTAAATTAAGGTAACACTACATTGGTCCTAAGTTTTCTGTGTACAGATACTGAAAAGGGTATTTTGGCTTTTACTACAAAACATATAAGTAATAAATGTCTGCAAACCTACCCTCTGCAGCATGGACTCAGACCAGGCATATCCATTATGCTCCACGGCCCACTGCAGTATCGTTCTCATGATGCACAACATGACATCTGACTGCAGAATGTTAACCAGACTTGCAAACAGAGGGCAGAATGGAGGCAAAACGGGAGGCGGAAGTGCTGAAAATAAAGTTATTACTGGTTTCTTTTGTAGAACATGTTTAAAAAACTTCCCCTCTATCAGATACTTTTGATAATTTTCACTCAACGAGCATTCATTAACACACATCTTAAAGCTGTATTTTACCTTCTCAAGGTCAGGCACATGCATTAAAAACAGTTACATAAACAGCAGCACTACAAAGAAAAGGCTTTTCCATGGAAATATCTTACGATCTGAGATAAAACCATTAACCCAGAGATGACTCAGTACAGAGTATTTCTGTATTACCATCTGTACTGGTCCCTTGAATGTTCACTCAGAAAGCTTACATTCAAATTTTCCATTTCACCAAGGAGAAACATCCTAGTCAATAAAGAATAATGTTTAATAAGTAAAGGAGTCTGACAGATCTTTGGAAAGATTAAAAATACCTGTATCTTCCCTATTTTGTCTTTTCAATTTCCGTTGGGCTTCCTCTGCCTAATAAGAAAGAAAAAAATTTGGACAGGGAATTAGTAATACCAAACAACCCAATATCTAAAACTACTGACATAAGTTCATCTTTGTCATCTTATTTTCAGGTTTTTATCCTTAGTTTTATAGTCACCCCAAAACTGACATATCAAGGTTAATTTTCCCCCTCAAATTCCCCAAAAGGGTTCCTTATTGCTTTAAAATGCAGGGGAAACATGTACAAATCCAAACCAAAAACTTATTTAGGTTTGAGGTCTAAGATATGCATTAAAAACTAACAAGTTTTATGTTTAAGTTTTGTTTAATGCCATTTACTGAAGGAAGCTGGAAGACTAGATTGCTAAAAGGCAAAATTTAACTAGCTAAAATAATTAGGAAAACTCTATAAATCACTATGGAAAAGCACAATATTAAGTAGTAGAAATTCTGACATGAGTGTAAAATGAACTAATTGATTATAATATAGGTTGACAATTTGTATTCAAAGTCAGTGAAATACATATGATTATATGCAAGTGGGTATATATTATATATAATTATATAGATCTTATATGTATATGTATGCACAAAACACTGGGGGAAAACCCAAAATGTTATGTGGCAGTATTATAGGTAATCTGTACTTTCTTCTTTTTATCTTTTTATATTTTCCAAATTTCCTATAACAAAAATGTATCCTTGGGCCGGCCGAGTGGCGCAGTGGTTAAACGCTGGTCTTGGGAGGCCAGCAGCCCCGGTTCGGGTCCCGCATGTGAGGGCCAGTGACACTGCCCTCAAAAAAAAAAAAAAAAAAAAAAAAAAAAAATTTATCCTTTTTCAGTCTGTGAAAGGCAGTAAAAATTTTTTAGACAAAAACAAAGTTAAACGCCCCCCCCCAAAAACCAATCCAACCCTTTCCCAGTACACTTTTCATTCTCCCAATTACCTTGGACTGCTCTGCCCTTGAAAAGTGATAGAAATACAAATTGAACTCTTTGGCACACTCTGGTTTCAGTTCATACATGCCTCGTCCTGTTAATCCCGGTTTCCTATAGGAAAAAAAAAAAAAAAAAAAAAAAAAAAAAGGTCCTTAAAATATTACTAATGTCATACACTAATTCATGAGGCAGTCTTAGATAACAGAGTAAGAAAGCCAATACTTCTGATGAGTGTAAGCTGGTACTCTTTTCTGGGGGTGAATTTCCCAGTCTACATCCAAAAGTTTATGTACATCCATTTTATCTAGCACATCCACACTTTGAGTTTATCCTAACTGGACAAGTAAACGTGATGGTCACTGTAGTGGCACCAATTCAAGGTGTAACATCGGGGAATAGGCCACACACACTATGACATCTCCAAACAACTGAACACCATGAAAAATGATGGTAACTTCTACATTTTGGACACGTAAGGACCCCTGTGGTAAGTTCTACCAAGTGGAAAACAACAGGTACAAGTTTAGGACTTAAAGAATCTTTTCTATATATTTTTTCTGTATCTTCTTTAGAAGTATTGTCTTTATAATCAACAACAATAAAGACAAGCCACTGGGGTGGAGAGCAGGGAAAAGCAAGATTAAGACACTGCCTCAACAACCTTAAGCAGATAAACTAACTTACTGATTGGGCAACACAATGGGTGTCAGAGAAGGCAGCATTCAGAGGTTACCTTGCAATTTAGGCGGCACATTCAAATGGAAACAGTGAAACCAATTTTAAGAAAGCTCAATACATGTACTTCGCTCACCTGCTCAGGTTAACTTTAATTATCTGAAACTATCAGCTATGAACACCTATTCCGAATACAATGAAAACTCTCATAAAGCTACTTTAAGTTGCTAAGCACAGCGTTAGATAAAGTGAAAGTGAGAAATACAGTTCAGAATTACATATTTCAAAATGTCTGCCAATCTCTGAAAGCAATAATTTTCATTCTCAGTTCTATCAAAAGAAAAAAACAAAACCAAAACACTGAGAAAAATGTATAAAAAAACTGAATGTGGGCCGGCCGAGTGGCGCGGTGGTTAAGCGCTGGCCTTGGAAGCCAGCGGCCCCGGTTCGGTCCCACATATGAGGGCCAGTGACACTGCCTTCAAAAAAAAAAGAATTTAAAAACTGAATGTGAAGAAATAGAAAGTAAACTCACTTGAAATGGGCAACTGCTTCAATGACATTTTCCATACCAGTCTCCTTGTTCTCCTAAAGGTACAGGAAGCAAGTAAGTGTGTTTCAAGTTAGTATCTGCCAGCATTCTATGAGAATTGGGCTTTTTATCCCATTAGGCCTCATACAGCAATCCTATGAAGCAGATACACAGTTATCCCAGTATTTACCAATCAGGATTCTATAGTGAACATAATGATTAATGCACAATTAGGGAAACTTATTTGGTTTAATTATATCAGACTGATATAATTAAAATCAAGTCACTACCACAGGCAATCAAGACGACAGCTTTCAAAAGGAATTCAATGAAAACACAAAGCACACATAACATTTAAACAAAATTTATGTGAGATACTGTAACATTTTGTGAAATAGTTATACTAATTTCTTATCTATTTTTAGCAACAGAATTTCCTAACTCATGTCATATCCCATGATAAGATGTTAATAGGAATTCTGTAAATAAAGAATTCTCTGGTTAAAAATGGTGGGTAAATGTAGTTGCTATCACTTTATACAAAGGATATACATACCACTTTTAAAATGCGGTTTTACATTTTATTGTTCTGTATTTTAAAGTCTAAGTGATACTGTAATTGCTTCCTCATCTAATAACTCAGGATTCACTTCCTACATTAAAAAGTACAAGTAATTTTTATCCTGCCTAGAGTTTAGTGATTTTAAGAAATTATTAGGGCCCGCCGAGTGGCGCGTTGGTTAAACGCTGGCTTAGGAAGCCAGAGGCCCTGGTTCGGGTCCCACATATGAGGCCCAGTGACACTGCCCTCAAAAAAAAAAAAAAAAAAAAAAAAATTATTAGTTATTGTTTATGAATAGGTTTTCCTATAAGCCCTTATCTTCTAGATCAGTTTCTTAACCTTGGTACGACTGACATTTGGACCAGCTAATTTTTTTGCGTGGATGGTCTGTCCTGAGCATTGTGCAACGTTTAGAAGTCCCTGGCCTCTGCTTATGGGATGCCAGGAGCACCACACACCCTGCCGTGACTGCCAAAGGTACCCTGGGAGTGGGGGTGGGGTAGAGAAATCCATCCCTGGTTAAGAACCACTGTTTTAGGTATACACGACTTTATTTATAGATGGAGTGGTAAAACTTGGCATTCTCCATAAAATAATTCTGTGGGGACTGAAGGGATTAGTGGTTGGGGTACAGATAAAACAAGGCTAGTCATCTGTTGAAGCTGGTGATGGGTTCATTATGCTTTCTACTCCTATAGATATTTGAAATTATTCATAATATAAAGTTTAAAAAAAGTATTACTATGCAACAATACAGGTTTAAATCCTAGAAGAATGAACATTAAGATTGAAAGTTTTGATCTACATAGGGTGCCAAAAAAAAATGCATACACATTTTAAGACAGGAAAAAACTATTAAAATTGTAATACTCAATAGATACCGATGACAAAAGATGAATACAAGTCATGTGCATACAATTTTTGCGCCCCGCCCCCCCCCCCCCCAGCATGTTTCAAATTTGGGAAAATACTTTGAAAAACCTCAATGAAAACAAAGTCCTTTGGGTTTCTAAAAAGCCCCATGGCTGAAAAATTGGTGGCTGAGTACTTAATATCCTGGGAGGAAAAATAGTTAAAATTAACCTATGAAAGCCTCTGTGAATATTATTTTACATTCACTATAATAAAAGAGATGGATCATTAAACTGAGCAGTCTTTGGATGCTTCAGAAGGAAAAGGCTCTGAAAAACTTTAGTTGACTGGCTCCCTTTCTTAAAATACTCTATCCATGGCAACTTTGTACTAAAGACCCTATGACAACCTGTCTCCAGTGGATATATATATTCAATCCCAAGGACCATGTTTACTTGTACTCAGCGTATGTATCTCTTACAAGGTTTCACTGCAAAAGTGTCTATTTATATGCTGCTTTCCACTCCCAGCCTCTAGTATTCTTTTCTAATTATTTCTAATAAGAGTGACTATAATTATACATGTCCTAGAACTGTAGTTTTTACAATTCTGGAAAAGGTATACAGAAGTAAATCTAGACACACCATTCTGATAGGTAGGAAAGGACTTTTAAAAATGTAGATACTTACATCTTCAGGTAAAGACTTTACCAATTCACTATGGGCCATAGGTTTGATGCTCAACTGATGGATGATCTCTCGTTTAATTTCATCTGTAGCTTTTACCTGTCCAACTCCAGGACTAAATCTCTCTCCTGTGAACATTGAAAAAGCATATACACACACACTTAACATAAACACAATATTTACATGATAGATACTGATGAGGCATGCAACACAATATATTTTTTTCTCTGCGTAATGGAAAAGCAATGACTGGTCTGCAACAAGCTGGGGTGGGCAGCTCCCAACACTTCTGAGTCTCAGACACAATGGGTGAGTGCAGGCTTTAGGCAGTGGAAAGACAACTCTGGTTGCAGTTTTGAAAGAATGGGGTCAGAGGTGGGTAGGGATTAGTGTAGTCAAGAATCGGTACAGCAGCAGTTGTACAAGGAGCCTAGGGAACTGCCTTCATGCCATCTGCCACATGTAGCAGGGAAAGCCTTCCTCTGTCCTATATAGTGGCAAATGAGATTATCACCTTCTGAGACCTCCTTCATGGGTATCACCTCCTGACAGTTGCCAGGAGTCTCTGTTCTATGGACTGTGGAGAGTCTGAAATAGCAGGGGAGGTGGGAGAAAGTAAAGGATAAAAGAATAGGAAAGATGGAGGCAACAGGACTGAAAATGCAGGCAATAAGAAATCTGCATCTATTAGCGACAGGTTTCCATCAACCTGGAATTATGATATTTGAAGTCAAGATGACACTTTTGCACCACAAAACCACGGAGGGAAATATAGATAGATATAAAGTAACAGTGTATAGCTCCTAAATATCCTATTCTTGCTAGTTAAATTCTCTTGTTCCTCCTTTTTTCGCCCAGAGTCTTCCAGTTTATTCTGCTTCAGTAGTTGCACTCTCTCCTTTTTTCCAGTGCTGTTACACTCACCATCACAGTAACCAGAGGGGAAGAGAAGGATTGAGGTGCTAACCTCCTTCTCCTAAAACTGAGTGGCCACTCAAACAAAACAAGAAACACAGTTCAGAAATTCTGAACTATTTGCTACCACAAAAGCCAATGTAATTTATAAATGTCTCAAACAATCCAAACTTACCAACCAGCATTATAATGAGGTATAGCATTTCTTCTATTAGAGTATTGTTTTGCTGAACTACGTCCTGTAACAAGTGGGGGGAGATAAACTTCAGAGATAAGAATATAAATACCGTATTATTTCAGATGATTGACATAACCCCAAAGAATGAAGGATGCTTCTTTAATGATGTGTTGTGGTCTCATAAAAATGGCTCTTACCTTATGGGTAATCTCAGAACTGAATCTTTTTCCATAGTCTGGAGTACTGAAAATCTGATCAAGTTCAAAGCGGCTGAGCATTATCATCAGGAAATGATTTGGATCCATCATGGAGACACCTGTCTTTTTTTTTTTTTGAGATAACGGAAAAGAGGAAGGTCAAAAATACTAAACAATTAGTGAGAGATATTTTGGTTTGCACAAGAGAAAGCAGCTTGCTTGTTCACCAATAAAAGATGGAAACACATTTAGTCCCAATCTCTACTTGTGGTAGCTCTAAGTGTGGACAGAAATCTAAACTGGTAAAACAAAACATAGCATAAACAAACCCCCCCTAATACACACATCAGAATAACATGGACTATATGTTCTCTTTTCTTTTAATGCTTTGAATTCATTGTATCCCTCTGAATTCAGTTCTGAAATTTTATTTCAGGGATCTCATCACTATCTGGTGGACAGACTGAGAGAAATGTGGTACGGCAACTAAGCTTCTAGTATTTTTTATATAAATCATATTAAATGCTTATGAAGAACTCTTAATTTTTGGTGATGAACACTACATTAACATAGCTTTTTTTTTTTTTTTTGAGGGCAGTGTCACTGGCCCTCATATGTGGGACCTGAACCGGGGCCGCTGGCTTCCCAAGCCAGCGCTTAACCTGTGCGCCACTGGGTCGGCCCAAGACAGCTTTTAAATATTAGTTTTAGTTCTTCTTTAATTCCCCTTGTATAAATTCCAAATCAACTTGGATTTTAATTTATTTTGAACCAATAATTTTTTTTTTTTGAAATTTACATTTTGTAACTTTTAAAATAATTTCTAAATCCATTCAGCAGTAACATGGAAAAACGATGTGAACAGCATTGTGCTATGCACAATGGACAAAAAAGGGACACGACACAGTTGTCATGGTTTAGTGAAGGGGATGGAAAGAAAACAGGCAAGCACAAGCACAACCAGCAGTTATTAATATGATGGTGGGGAAAAGCACCACGCTGTCAAAGAGGACACTTAGCCACGGTTTGGTGTGTCAATGAAGGCTTCCTGACAAAGTGACTCTAAACTAAACACTAACACATGCAGGAAGGACGGCCGAGTGGCTCAATTGGTTAAGAGTTAGCTTAAGAGCGTGAGCTCTGGGCAAAAGGGCCACCGGTTGGATTCCCACACGGGCCAGTGACGCTGCGCCTGAGCTGATCTACCAGGCAGGATGGCTCAGTTGGTGAGAGCATGTGCTCCTAACAAGACTGCCTGTTCGATGGTGGGTTACACCCACCTGCAAACAGGATTGTAACACAGCACCTTGAGCTTAGAGGCCAGGAGCTGCGGACAGGCAGCCAGATGGTAACTGGCGCCCTCCACAACTAAGATTGAAGAACAACAACTTGGCTGGCTCCCCTCCCCCAATTCCCCAATTTAAAAAAAAAAAAAAAAAAAGACATGCAGGAAAATAAGTTACTAGGCAACTAGAAAAAGAAGGGTTGGGGTGGGCAACCTAGGGAGCAAAAGAAATAAGTGTGCAGTGTTTAAGAAAAGAGAAAACGTGGCAAACTCGGAATTTTAACATCGTTAAAGTATCACAGGCCTTGAAAATCAGTTTAAGGGGTTTGGGTCTTCAACCAGAGGACAATGAAGAAAGGATGGCATTCAGGTTTCTGACTCTAACAATTATACAGGTTGTTGAACAATTCACTAAGGTAAGGAACCCAAGATAGGAAGAAGGTATGGAGGGAGTAAGAAGAGTTATTTTGAGTATGTGAAATCTGAGATTTATCCAGGAAATCTAGATGGAAAAGTTCTATGGACTATCAGCCATGTAAGTTTGGAGCTCAGTAGACAGGGCTAGACGGGAGTTACAGATCTGGGAGGGGTGATCATAAGAGACTGGATTCTATGGAATTACCAGGAAGAAGAGCCCTCCCCATATCTTTAATGCTTTTAATTCATTACCTGAAGCATTATTATATCCTTGTCAAACATTTCACGCCTGCATTTCACATTATGGTAGTAATAAATCTAAAATAAATAAATAAATAAATAAATAAGTTAATAGTGGGTAAATGGGTTTCTATTTGTGCAGCTCCCCACCGCTGCAAAAGAGCACATGGGTTTTGGGTAAGTGGGTGCACTTGCGTGTGGCGCACCATGTACTTTCCCCAATAGTTAATATTATCTTAGTTGAGATTAATTAGACATTTCCAGATTATGCTGTCACTCTATGGTTCACATTTAGCATCTAACTTTCTGGGTCTCTCAACAAAGGCTTATAGCTAACAAAAATAAGAAAAAAAA
The DNA here is from genome assembly GCA_033961575.1 of Aselliscus stoliczkanus. Classification (NCBI taxonomy): domain Eukaryota; kingdom Metazoa; phylum Chordata; class Mammalia; order Chiroptera; family Hipposideridae; genus Aselliscus; species Aselliscus stoliczkanus. Next base: position 61,237,573 of record CM066733.1, on the reverse strand, counting down.
CCCTATCCCACGCCTTTGTTTAAAATGGTTTAAAAATGAAAATCTCAATTTCAGAACTATACTAACAGAACTTTAATCTTTTAACCCAATTTAGGTAGATAAAATCTGAATTTTTATTTTATTTTTTAATATCGAACTTTGTATCAAAAATGATTTCAAGTGAAAAATCAAGAAATTAAGTGCATTTCTATCTTTGATACTGTTTCTTGACCAAGTATGAGGAAAAGTTCTAAGAAACATTTTTGGTTTAACATATTTATTGTCTCAAACCATTTTAATATAGATATTCAATTTTCAACAAGTAAATACACTGGAAATTACGTCCTTCATAGAAGCCAAGGAATGGATGAAAAACTCTCCATAGTATTAAAGAACACGTACCTGGTTTACTAAGGAGAAGCCGTTTCTTCTCCACATTCCTGCATGTACTTGGGCACACAGAACAAGACATCTAAGAGGGTGTTCTATCAGCATGGGTGGGCTAAGTTCACTCTGTATATACAAAAAACACACAAAATTCTCAACAGTATAAAGTAGATTGATTGACTGCTATGGATGCTTTAAATAAAGCACAAGTCAAAATTATTTTAAGGTGTATTTGTGTGATGGTAAAATTATGTCAACTTGGTTAGGCCACAGTACCCAGCTTTTGATTAACACCAGGCCAGAAGTTGCTGTGAAGGTATTTGGTAGATCTGATTAGTATTTAAATCAGTAGACTTTGAGTAAAGCAGATCATTCTCCATAAAGTGGGTGGGACTCATCCAATTAGTTGAAGGCCTTAAGAGAAAAGACTGAGGTCCCCTCAAGGTTGCCTTTGTACTTCAGTCTGCAACATCAGCTCTTCCTTGGGTCTCGTGCCTGCTGGGCTATCCTGCAGGCAAATCTCTGATCTCTGACTTGCCAGGCCCCACACCTGCATGGGCAAATTCCTTACAATAAATCAATCTCTTTGTGTCTCTTCCTCTCTTCATACAGACAGACACATATGTGCACGCATGCGCGCACACACACATACTCTATTGGTTGTTTCTCCGGAGAACCCTAATAAACGTTGCTTCAAAGTGATTTCAAATACATGGAATGTAACAAATACATATTTACTTTTAAAGTTTGTACTACTTACTAGAGGTAGGAGCTCTGGAAATTTATATGCCACTTCACTTTTGCTTAATAATACATGCAAACCTACATGAGAGAATAAACAAAAATGTATTTCTGTAAGTGAAAGTAATTTAGGAAAAAAACAATAAACCCTAAGTACTCAATTTTATATCTAACTTCTTTTCTCTTTCTCTTTGGAAACCTAACACGCTACAAATTAAGATATAAAATGAATTGCATCCAAAACTGAAGCTTTATTCTCATGGACCTCTGTTATCAAAGGTACATTTAGTCTTAATTACATATACTAACATACACTGATCACATTTTATGGAAGTAAATGTTAGACATACAAACATAGCAAAAGTAGCTATTATAATTATCAAAGCAATTTATACATTAACTTTAAGAATCGTATTTCAGTGAGCCACTAAGCTTGTTCCCATTTAAAGTATAGTAGTGAGAGATCCTTCTGGCAACTGAATGGAGAAACTGGCCGTGGGGTTCACTGTATTGATCCTGACCTCAGAATTAAGTTCCCCAGAATTCCCAGTTTGGGTCAAAGCCTCTTTAGTTAATACAAAGGGCTCTTTTATAGCTCAACCTCAGTTAATTCTGTTAACTAAGAATTGTCCTGTTTATGTTGCTGTCTAAACACAGAATGCTTTTTACAGTCTTCATCTATAAATGCTGGCCACTTGGTCAAGCCTGGTTTGAGGCTTTCCTCATCCAAGAACACCTACATCATGAATCAATCCCCTTTCTAACATTATAACTTGTGCTCAGCCTTTGCCATTCAAGCTTCATCAGCACACACTCCAAGCTGTTCTGAAGCTGTTTTGTGTACGTTTACTTAGCTCTCCAGTTAGGCACTAAGCATTCAGGCCATGGTTTGTCAAACAGTGAGGCAGAATGCTCAAAATGTCCACTGAAAAGAGCTGAGAGAGGTAACGAACTGGCAGAAATTAGTCCATTTTCACAGTATTGACTATTTTCCCTGTGGGTAATTATTGGCATCAGCTTCCACCCGTACAACCAAACAGGACCCACTTCCCTGCATTCTAGTTGAATACTTTTCCACAACACCATGCTGCCATTTGCCTGTGTTGAAGAGCAACAGTTCTGGATGCTTACAGCATTTATGAAAACAAATCTGAGCCTGAACGAGTGATAGAGGAGTTAAAAGATTTCCGATAGTCACAACTTTGTTCTGGGTACTCATTTGTTGTTCTATTGATATTCAGATGTCTAAGTTATGTTAAATCACCACAATTTTAGTAACAATCCAAACTTTAGAATGCTATCAGCAGGATCATGTGATAATGCTCAGACAATGGAAAAAAATGTCTCCAGAAATGAAAGAGGGATCATTACTACTGATCCCATGGACATTATTAAAAAGATAAAATATGAATACTCTATGCACACAAGTTTGATAACTCAGATGAAATGGACCAATTTCTTGAAAGACACACAAACTGCTAAAAACTCACACAAGAAATGGATAATCAGAACCAGGTTGTATCTAATAAAGAAACTGAATCAATAATTAAAAACCTTCCAAAATGGGAAGTATCAGGTTCATATGGTTTCACTAGTGAGAATTCCACCAAATATTTAAGGAAGAAATAATACCAATGCTCCACAATCTCTTACACACACACACACACACACACACACACACACACACACACTTTCACATTGTATTAAAGTATTGAGCTACACACTTAAGACAAATTGTGCAATGAGTAAAAATATCTACCTTTAGAACCTCTCTTTTCTACTCTGAAACTAACTGGAACTAAAAAGAACAATACTATATAAATAGGACAAGAATTCTTGCAATCAAGAAATATGGAAGGAAGCTGTACTGAAATGAGTCTGCAGAGATGGACAAGGGCATATGCAAAGTTTTTGGCTGCAGCAAGATGGCATCTTTGACAAATATTCTACCAAGTATAAATGGCTTGTAAATCAAGTACTTAACGATTAAAAACTAACACCCCAATTTGAAACTTACTCTTACCTGTTGCTTAAAAGTTTATAAACAAATGATTAAGAAACAGCTGAGAGTGAGAGAAAATCTAGGGTGGTTTCAATTTGTTAGCAATCACTTTGAATTGTAACACAGACTTTGAAGCTGGGTTGACTTAAACAAGAAAACGTGACACCTACAGTTAAGTCTGAAGAAGCACTGTGGTACTGTCATTATATGGCTTCTGGTGCCAAACTACCTCAGAAATCCTACTCTGACTCTTTCTTGCTGAGTGACACCAAGCAAATTACCTCTGTGCTTCAGTCTTCCTATATGTAAAGCAAACTTAATTTTAATACCCACCTCATAGGCAGATGTGATGTTTAAATAAGTGAATGCATGTAAAACTCTCAGAATAATGCTTGGTAAGTATTCAATAAATATTAATCACAAGTCAATTTAAAAGGCAATTTTTGGGTTCTTTTTGGGGAAAAATACTTTACCTGCAAGTAAGCGAGAAACTGGCAGGTGAATGCTAACTTTTTCTTGGGAAACACAGTATCTGATAGTTTCCACTGAATGTCCACAAATGCTTAATGTAATTGGCTGTTCACCGTCAGTAAAACCACTGTGACACTGCATCAATACAGCAAGGCATTTCTTGTAAGCTTCAATTAACACTTTTTCCTAAAAAAGAGGGTTTTCTGTAAGTTACACAAAAGGCTGGGTTTCTACAACATTGAATAAGCACCTCAAATTCGATGATGAGTAGGTACCACAAATATCAATACAGGCAAAATCAAACCCAATCTTCCCTTCCCAACTAGGTCTCTCTTCCAGTGCCCTGTCTGAGTGAACGACATCTCTGTACAGTTGTGGAAATCTAGAGGTTACTCCAATACCTGCCTTTCACTCACTCTCCATTGTCTGATCTATTACCAAGCTGGTAATTTCATCTTCAAAATTTTTCTCAAACCTGGCCACTATCTCCAGTAACTTAAGCCAATCAGCACTCTATTAAATTCCATGCTTCTACTCTTGCCCCCCTCCATTCTCCACAAGGAGTAACTTTTAAAAATTTCTAAATTTAATGTCACTTTTCTGCTTGGCAGTCTCTAATGGGATTCCACTTCAACAAGAATAAAATTCAAACTTTTATCCATGGCCTCCAAGGCCCTGCAAAGTCAGGCCCCTGTCCATTTCTCTACCTTTAACTTCTATGCTCCAACCAGAGCTTTGTCACAGTCCCCTAACAAACATTCCTCTCCCAAAGCATGATACAACTGTTCCTCAGTCAGGAATATTCTTGACTCTTTGATCAGTTAACTTGGACACACAGGTCCGATCTGATGGAAGCCTTCTTTGACCTCCTACCGTATATAGGCTCTCATCCTGAGTTTATAGCTAAACAAGGGTAAAATAATTTTGAGACATAGGACAAATGTACCAATAGTAAAACTTCATTTTTGGATAAATTTTAGAAACTATTCTTTTCATATGCTCAAAATCCAGATGGGATTGTGGAGAAAAATGAAATAGCAAGAGAGTATGGATTATTTCCTCCTCTATCTATTTTCCATGCTTTTTTAAGGCTCCATAATTTTATCAAATTTATAGGTGAAAGAGGAAAATATGCTGTTTTATGAGCTAAGTATAATATCACCACTATCTTCTCCATATCTCAAAATTTACTTAGAAATCTGTTTATTCCCTATTCCTCCATGTATCTCCTATCCCTTACCCCTGGAAGAAACTCACATCTAAAGCACACCAGTCCTGCATCATTGAAATGACATGTGTCAATTTCATTTGCAATGTGAAGGCTGCTTCCCACTCTGGTTCCATTTCAATATGCTGTCCTACTTGACGTGTAATTGGATCCATTCCCTTAAAGAAAGAGAAAAGATTTTAAATTAAAATTATATTTGTTCTCTTACATGGAAACTTAGAAAACATATAAGTCTTAACAGGAAGCTTCAAGTAGCATGAGAAGCCCAACTTCTTCAATTACATGTTTATCTAACATTCTTTAAAACATAAATAAAAAAAAAATCTGATCGGCCAGCTGAGTGGCGTGGTGGCAGCGGCCCCGGTTTGGGTTCCACATATGAAGGCCAGTGACACTGCCATCAAAAAAAACAAAACAAAACAAAACAAAACAGGCAGAGGACCTGAACAGACACTTCCCTCAAGAAGACAAAATGGCCAACAGATATATCAGAAAATGCTCACCTTCACTAGCTATAAGGGAAACGCAAATCAAAACCACAATGAGATATCACCTCACACCTGCAGAATGACTATTATCAATAAGACAAATAATAACAAGTGTTGGAGAGTCTGTGGAGAAAAAGAAACCCTCATACACTGCTGGTGGGAATGTAAATGGGTACAGCCTAGAGGTTGCTCAAAAAATGAAGAATAGAATTACCATATGACCCCGCAATCCATCTTCTGGGTATCTACCCAAAAAATCTGAAAACATTTATCTGTAAGGATGTTTGTACCCTTAGGTTCACTGCAGTTTTATTTATGGTGGCCAAGACATAGAAACAACCAAAGTGTCCTCTGGTAGATGATTGGATAAAGAAGATGTGGTACATAAATGCATAAGAAAAGATGAAATAGGGGTGGCTGAGTGGCACATTGGTTAAGAGTTGGCTTAGAGTGCGAGCTCTGAGCAAGAGGGCCGCCGGTTCGATTCCCACATGGGCCAGTGAAAGCTGTGCCCAAGCTGAGCTGTCGGCAGGATGGCTCAGCTGGTGTAACAACAAGATTGCCTGTTTGATGGTGGGCTATGTCCATCTGAAACCAAGATTGAACTCGGCACCTTGAGCTGAGCTGCCCCTGGGATGGCTCAGTGGATAGGGCATGTGCTCTTAACAAGTCTGCCAGTTTGACTCCAGCATGGGATGGTGGCTATGCCCAGCCCGCAACTAAGACTGTAAGATGGCACCTTGAGCTTAGAAGCCACGAGCTGCTGACAGGCAGTCAGATGGTGACTGGCGCCCTGCACAATGAAGATTGAAGAACAACTTGGCTGGTCCCCTTCCCAATTCCCCAACACTGTTCCCCTTCCCCAATAAAAAAAAATACCAGTAGGTTTCTGCTTCTAGATTCTATTTTGTATATGGGGGTGTTTGCAAAAAAGATTTAAATGGGAGAAAAGGTCTACATTATATAAACAGTACATCAAAGAAAAAAAGATGAAAACATTAACCTAACATTATGGTTTCTTAACACATTGAGGACGGGGCATTTAAACATATAAATGCAAATCTGTGTCACCAGTCTACAATGTGTTAAAATAACTGACAATACTTCCATGTAAGAGTATTAAAAAAAATAAACTTGCAATCCCCAGAGAAAATATATTAATGGTAACCAAAGAAAAACCAAATACAAAAGAACAGTAGATGACAGAACCTTTGCTAGGAACTCATTCGTCCTATACCTAAGAGTTTCCAATTAAAGAGGAGGTTCTTGGTCCAAATTGTAGCGACCCAAATCGTTCTTTTGGAAATGTGCCCAGATGAAATAAATGCACAGACAGAAAGGTGAGTGAACAACAATGACGACAATAAAAATGGAAGAAAGGAAAGCAAGTGTTTCCCTTTTGAAATGTGTCAGTTTGTACATACCTGCATACATTTGAGCAATTCCAAAAAGGCATCAAATCCTTCTAGAAACTTCTGCCTCAGATCATCTGACCATTCAGTTGGTTTGCTAATTAATACATACCTGAACAAGATAAAAATAGTAATGAATATACAGATAAACACTGACTTTTTACAAATTGCAACTAGTTTGATAATTAAACAAAATCTTACTTGAGGTCTAAAATAAGGCTCTGAACTCTCCTAAATTTGAAGGCTTGTAAAGCGGTATATCGTTCAAACTGAAATCTGCCCTGGGAATCTCGATGTCTCAAATGATCCATAAATGTCTTAATAATAATGGTCATTAGGTTTTCTTCTGTGATGAGCATCCGGGCCTAGAACAAAGAGTATCAGAGTACATGGTATCAAAACCTATTTACTAGGAAGCTAAAAAATAGTCATCAATATTGATTAGCTCTTCCAGTTTAAACCTTGTCAACCAACTATTTAATATCATAAATGACTTACTGTGTATTTCTAAATAACAATTACTTACTCCAATTGCCACTTGTATGAAGCAACAATTATATCACGGAGAAAGATGCCAGAATGTTAGACAGATCCAACGCTCATTATTCAAAGACAATTCAGGGTGGGGGTTCTGAACCAGGTTGCAAATTTTCCTTAACTGAGACATTTAGATACCTACAATGGTATGGTATAATTATTCTAGGATCCAGAGGTTTGTATTACAGATTCTGTATAACTCAATACAAAAGTGTATTTCCCCTTAATCTCCTTACTTGAGGTTTATTTGTTTCTATGTATAGATATACATATCTATGTATTTTTGAATAAGCAAATACATTTAAATGACGCAAAAACAACAGGTAAAAAGTAGTCTCCTAGCTCCTGAGATCCTCCTTGCAAAAGCAATTTCTGTTAGCAGTTTTCTTGCATATTCTTCCAGAGATGGTGTGTGTAAAATTAAATAAACACATATATACATATATGTATATATACATGCATACTTATAATATATGGAGAAAGTGTTATTAAGGAGATATAAATATGGATATGTATAATTGTATCTATCTTCCCCCCCAAAGGATAGCATATTATAAATACTGTTCTGCACTTTGGTTTTTACTTATTATATTTTAGAGATTGTCCCATATCAGTTCATATAAATTCCTTCATTCTTTTTAACTATCACCAGGTATTCTATAATACTTTATTTAGCCAGGTCCTTGCTGGTGAGACATTTGGATTTTTTCTCACTCTTACGTTATTTATTACAAAAGATGCTGTAACAAATACGTACTCTGTACAGCTGCAAGGATATGTATAGAATCATTTCCTAGAAGTGGAATTATTACACTGAAGTGTATGCACATTATAAATTTTGACTAATAGCACCAAACTGTCCCCTCAAAGAAGCTTATCAATTTATAAGTCCATCTACAACGTGTCTTTCACCTCCTGCCCTCAACAATGCAATGCAACTTCATACATTTTAATCTTTGCCATTCTGATGGTTTTAATTTACATCTTATTATAAATGAAGTTGCACATTACTTCATAACAATTTGCATTTCCTTTTCTGCTCCACAGTAAAATTGGAAGGTCTAAATAACACTTTGAATACCACATTATTACTCTGATATTGAAAATCATGGATTTCCCCTCATTTTTATAGACTAACTAGGTTCCAGCTTGTTATTGGTGTGGGGTGACTATTTAACCAGGTCTTTTATTAGTCAACATCAGGTAACTAATTAGCAATATAGAAAGTTGAATCAAAAAGTAGGACAAAAAAATGCAGAAGACGGAAGTGTAAGAATACAGTAAACTTGTATCCTAATGTAGAGATTAAGTTCTAAGGTCATCAGATAAGGAGAAAATCTACATTAAAATATACCTTTGAAAAATTTAAATAATCATCACATTGCCAGGACTTAGGCCCCAAGAAGGTCAAAAGTTAACAGGATTGATTAACGGCTGTTAATTTTCCTAAACAATGAAAACTAAGGTCAAGTTTGAAGGAGGGGAGGTGTTAACAGGTAAAAGGATTTTCCTTTTTGTTTTTGTTTACTATATTAGTTGATTATCAGGAAGTTAAATGAGTATAATGCAATTTCACTAATCTAAAGAAAAACTCTATAGTCTGCATGCAAGACTCATAACAGGCAGTGAAAGGAAATTTGGAGAGACAATTTAATATTGGTGGAATGTAAATCTCGCCAACCAAGGCACTTTTTAGCAATTTCAGTTTCAGATAAATGTTAAGAGATGATTCATCCACTGTATAGTCTGGATTGGATTCTAACTGTACTTACTGGGTGCCAAATAAAAAGAAATCAATAGGGTGGCCCATTAATGTCCCATTAAAGTAGGGAAGTTATTCAGGCATTTCTACTTCTAAAAAGATAACTAAAGAAAGCATATTTTTCCAAAGTTACAAGAGAAAAGAAAAATAAAAAACCTAGTGCTTGGCTTTATTACCTCATGCCTTCATTGTTGCTAAACTTTCAAGGTAATTTTCAACAGTAAAATATCTAACATTTTTATTATAATACAGTTCTGGTACTTATCACCCACCCTAAAAAATTCCTTGATTTTTTATGCCTACCATTCACTTTGCTTTAAAACACATTTCTGCTAATTACAGTTTTTATTCATTTTATGTAATTCATATTCAATTTTTTTTTTTTTTGAGGGCAGTTTCACTGGTCCTCACATGTGGGATCCGAACTGGGGCCGCTAGTGTCCCAAGCCAGCTCTCAACCACCGCACCACTCAGCCGGTCCAATTCATATTCAATTTTGTGTTGCGAGGCTCATTATATATATAACAGCACATTCAAAATGGACCAAATTCTCCCCTATGAAAAACTTCACTGAGTAATAATGGCCTGTGCACATAATTTTAGTTAAATTAAACATGATAGAGCATATATCAGCATATATTGCTGACTATAATGAGGACATATTGAATAAAATAAATTAGAACAAGATACTCTAATCACTTGAATTATTATTAATACGTTCTTGACCAAACTTTCAAAATGAAGATTGGGTTAATTGTAAGGTAATTCTGATTAAAAAAATACCAATAAATGAGATTCTATCACTGCTATAAAACATTTCACTAATATCTAGGGCAAGTGATTCTTTTTTTCTTTTTTTTAGAGGGCAGTGTCATTGGCCCTCATATGTGGGATCCGAACAGGGGCCGCTGGCATCCTAAGCCAGTTCTTAACCACCGTGCCACTCGGCCGGCCGGGCAAGTGATTCTTAACGAGGGATGTGCATAAGAGTTACTAATGGTGTTTTTCAAGAAACTATACATGCACTCTTCTGCTTCCAGCCATGATGGAGTAACTTGAGGTAGACCAACATTGCCGCCAAGAACCACCGGAAAAAGTCAATTAAAAAAGTTTGGAATCCTTAGAGAGTTGCTGAGGCAACAAGAATTTGAGGGGCTAAAGCCACGGAGAAGGGGAATGGCATAGGTGAGTCGACATTCTGCAACTGCTTTTCCCTCTCTTGGTAGTGGGGCAAGATGCGGCTTGAAAATCCTAGGAGTGTGACAGAGCTGCTAATAATAGGGAGAAAAACCTGTTGAGATTTTAGCCTTTCCAAGGTGTTGATGAGTCCAGGATTCCAGTAAGAACAGAAGGGTGGGAACCAAGTACAACTTTCTTCCAGTTTTCCCCTCAAGGCATTTGCAAAATTCTGAAGTTATGCAGGATAGAGGTCTAAGAAGAGCAGAAGGGGCTGGCCGAGTGGCGCGGTGGTTAAGCGCTGGCTTGGGAAGCCAGTGGCCCCGGTTCGGTCCCACATATGAGGGCCAGTGACACTGCTCTCAAAAAAAAATAAAAATAAAAATAAGAAGAGCAGAAGGCCTAGAGGAGCAAACAGTGATGGGGCAGTGTTACCAAGCTGAGGAAATGAGCCTGGAGTTCAGGACCCTATAGATGGGAGAACTCGAGTGAACACTCAGGTTCTACACTGGAAACCCTTACAGGGTTATGTCCCAGGGGTGAGGGTGAGGGTGAACCAGGGGAAGACAGCCTTGCCAAAGCAACATGGAGTCATTCCAATTTCTGACTGCACTGCAGTGATCAGCCCCACTCTATTTGCCTAACAATACTAAGGGGAATTGTCTTGTGAGGAAGATGTCATGCAGTCTATGATTTTTTAATACACAATATCCTATCAAAAGGCAATGAGAGAGAATAGGGCAAAAGACATACATGAAGAGAAAATGACTCCAAAATTTCCAAAACTGGGAAAGGCACCAGGCTGGAGATTTAATATTAATATCTATAAACTTCAATTTACATGTGTAAAGAAAACCACACCTAGGTAAATCATAGTAAAACTGCTAGAACCTACGACAAGTGTCAGTAAAAAGTTATTAGGCATTCCAAATGACTGAAAATCCAGGGCCAGCCGAGTGGCGCGGTGGTTAAGCGCTGGCCTGGGAAGCCAGCGGCCCGGGTTTGGTCCCACATATGAGGGCCAGTGATACTGCCCTCAAAAAAAAAAAAAAGAAAATCCAAAGGGTAAAAGACAAAAAATAAAAATAAAAAAATTAAAAATTAAAAAACACACACAATAGGAACAGAACTACAGATGATCCAGGTAATGGCATTATCAGGCAATGACTTTAGAATAGCTAAGATTGGCTGGCGAGTGGCGCGGTCATTAAGCGCTGGCTTGGGACACCAGCAGCCCCAGTTCGGGTCCCACTCATATGAGGGCCAGTGACACTGCCCTCAAAAAAAAAAAAAAAAAAAAAAAAATCAAATCTGATTTAAAATAGCTAAGATTTACATATTCAGGAAATTGAGGAAAAGATGGAATCCATTTTTAAAAATGAACTTACACTTCAGGGTTCAGGGAAGATGGAGTAGATGTACTTTTCCTTAGTCTTCCCATTCAGTACCACTAAAACCTCTGGACGTTATATGCAACAGAAACACCAGAAGACTAAAATCTGAAAGGTGGGGAGAAGCAGGTACATTGGCGAGGGACCTCAGAATAGAAGGAATGACATGGTAAAGAGTTTTTTCCCACCTCATACATCACAGTCTTGGTGCTGATGAAGCTGGCAACCTGGAAATGCCAATGGGCACAGATTTTTTTTTTTTAAGCCCCAATAAACACCTGCTCTCTCCAGCCACAGAAGGAGTAACCTAGCGGGACAGAAAACGCTCCGACAATAATCCCTCCACTCTAGCCAACCACCACAGAAACAAATTGTGGCTCCATCCCCACGGACACTGGCAAAGGCCAAGTGGGGAGCCTAGACTTCCAGCCTTGAGGGGCTGAAACATGGTGCCTGACCACAGTAAGTCACAGATGCACACCATAGCCTCTCGAGCAGTGCTCCTCAGAGCATGGTCCACAGGCCAGCAGCCTATAAACTGCTTGTTGCCAGGTGTGGTGAGAAGTTTGCACAAGAAGGTAAATCAACTATTTAAAACAGTTTTGTTGAGCTGACATTTTTTCATAGCAAGATTTCTGCTGACAGCAGCGTGTTGATTCACGTTCTAGTACAAACTGTCCATCTTTTCATAATTGATACTGACTAAAGCTGCTCTAGAGACTCTTAAAAGTATTAAGTGAATGCACAACTAACAATAAAGGGGGAAAGTGAAATAATAAATATTTAATCCAAAAGAAGATAAAAAGGAGAGAAGAGGAAACAAAATAGGTGGGTCAAACAGAAAATTGTAAAGTGGTAAATATAAAGCCAAATATATTAGTAATTATATTCTATTTCCCCCAGTGTCACTGGCCTTCATATGTGGGACCTGAACCGGGGCCACTGGCTTTCTAAGCCAGTGCTTAACCACCATGCCACTCGGCCGGGCCCCCCCCACCCCCGCCCTTTTTTTTAAAAGAAGGTGTAACTCAAAGTGGCCCAGGCAGGGATCGAGCTAGCAACCTTGCAGTTCAGAGCGCAGGCTCTAACTGTGCCACTGTGCCACCTACGAGTAATTATATTAAATGAGCAGAAATCTAAGTAAAAAATTAAAGAGTATCAGATTGGATTAACTATAAAACCCAACTATATGCTTTTTATAAGCAATAACTTAAATAGAAGGGTATAGGAAAGTTCAAAATAAACAATGGAAAAGACATACTATGCAAATACTAACCAAAAGAAACCAGTTGTTGCTCTAGTACAGGATAAATTAGACTTCAAGGTCAGAAGTATTATTTGAGTTGAAAAGAGGTATTCATAATGATAGAAAAGCTGAATCTGGGAAGTACAACATTTCTAAATTTGTATACATTCAATCCCATAGCTTTTAGATATACGAAGCAAAAACTGAGGAGAAAGACGAATCAACAATCACTGTGGAAGACTATTAACATGCTTCAACAGCTGACAGAATAAGTACACAAAAAAATTAGTTAAGTATAAAACAGACTTACACAATGAAAATGAACGAACTTGACCTAAGTGACATGTATAAATACTGCAACCAATTATTTTCAAGTCCACACTGAACATTTACCCAAACTGTAAACATTCTGGGCCATAAAGCAAGGCTCAACAAATTCCAAAGGACTGAAATCAGAGTATGTTCTCTGACCACAGTGAAATTAAGCTAGAAATTCATAACAGAATAATTAGAAAGTGTCCAAACGTTTTGAAATTTAGCAATACACTTCTAAGAAGTATAATGACAAAGAAGAAAAAAGTGGGTCAAAGAAGAAATCACAAAGGGAATTAGTTTTATGAACTGAATAATGAAAATATGACATAACAAAACTGTGGGATGAGGTAAAAAAATTATGCTTAGATGAAAACTTAAGCCTCAAATGCCCTTATGAGAAAAGAAAGGCTGACATTCAATGATCTAAATAACTCAAGAAATTACAGAAAGACTGTCAGTCATATGACTAAAAGCAAGAGTCTTTCTCATTCTTGATCTCAGAAGAAAAGCTTGTAGCATTTCACCATTAAATATATTTGCTTTAGGTTTTTACTTTTTGATTTGGTCTAGGTACTCTATCAAATTAAAAAAGTTCTTTTTCATTTCTAATTTGCTGTGAGGTATTTTTTTGTTTTAAAACTTGAATGAATGGTTAACTTTCATGAATTCAGGAAAAGCATTTGACATGATTTTTCCCTTCGGTTTTTTTTTTTAAAGATTTTTTTTTAAAAAAATTGGGGAATTGGAGGAGGGGAACAGACAAGTTGCTGTCTTTTTGTTCTTCCGTCTAGTTGCAGAGGACGTTGCTTCATTGGCCCATGTTGGTATCGTCATTGTGCTCTTCCTGGATGAGGCAGGTCAGTCGTTGGCCTCTGGATGGTCACTCACCACGGCTATTGGCAGCTCACACTGGCTGCCAGCCGCTCACACTGGCTGCTGGCCACTCACTGTAGCCTATGGCAGCCCACTGCAGCAGGGGCTGCAGCCTACACTGTCGCGGGGGCTCACAGCCCAGGTCCAGGTGGAGCTGTTGTTAGCTGTAGAGGGCAGTGTCACTGGCCCTCATATGTGGGATCCGAACCGGGGCCGCTGGCATCCCCAAACCAGCTCTTAACCAGTGTACCACTTGGCCAGCCCCCCACTCGTTTTTTGTCTGTTAATAAGGTGAATTAGGTCAGTTAATTTTCCCCCCTAATAGACTACTCTAGCACTAAGGATATCAACCAAACTTGATTATGATGTACAGAGGGCACCAAAAAAAATGTATACACATTTTAAGAAAGGAAAAAAATTGTAGGGCCGGCCGAGTGGCTCAGTTGGTTAAAGAATTGGCTTAGAGCACTTGCTCTGAGCAACAGGGCCGCCGGTTCGATTCCCACATGGGCCAGTGAACCCTGCTCCCGAGCTGAGCTGTCGCTGAGCTGCCAACAGGTGGCAGGATGGCTCAGCTGGTGTACCAACAAGATTGCCTGTTCCATGGTGGGCTATGCCCACATGCAACTAAAGACTGAACTTGGCACCTTGAGCTGAGCTGCCACACGGATGGCTCAGAAGATAGAGCGTGTGCTCTTAATAACAAGGCTGCTGGTTCAACTCCTGCATGGGATGGTGGCTACGCCCACCCGCAACTAAGATTGAACACAGCACCTTGAGCTTAGAGGCCACGAGCTGCCGACATGGCGAATGGCGCCCTCCACAACGAAGACTGAAGAACAACTTGGCTGATCCCCTTCCCCAATTCCCCAACACTGTTCCCCTCTCCCAATTCCCCATTAAAATCTTTAAAAAACACACACAAAAAAACTGTATTAAAATTGTAATACTCAATATATACCGATAACAAAAGATGAATACAAGTCATGTGTATACATTTTTTTGGCATCCCTGGTATGTATCAACCTTCTATGATATTACTTGATTCGATTTGTGTGAACTCATTTGTGAGAGAGGTTAGATGGTCATTTTCTTTTTTTATAATTGCGCTGCTGGATTTTAATATCAAGATTACAGAGGACTCAATTAAATTGGCAAATATATTCTCTTTGTCTTCTGATATAACAGGTGTATCTGTTTCTTAAATATTTGGAAGAATTTCTCAGTGTAGCCATTTGGGCCTGGTGGTTTGTGAGAAGATTTTTATACACTAATTAAAATTTTATATTTCTTCTCTTTTATTTACTTCTTTATTTACTTATTTTTATTTTTTTGAGGGCAGTGTCACTGGCCCTCATATGTGGGACCCGAAACGGGGCCACTGGCTTCCCAAGCCAGCGCTTAACCACCGCGCCACTCAGCTGGCCCCTATTTCTTCTCTTTTAATAACCTGTGGTTTTTCTTAGGAATTTGTTCATTTTATCCATTTCTAATTTTATTAAGTTGGTCCTTGTATTGTCTTAATTTCTATTTAATATCTGTAAGATTTGTAGTTTTTCTGTTTAAATTTAAAATTTTCTGTTTTTCACAGTAGTCTTTCTAGTCCTCTAATCTCTTTTTCTGGAATTTTCAAAGTACCAACTTTGAGTTGATTTTTCCTTTTTGTATATTTACTTTTATTAATTTCTGCTCTTTATTATTTCTCCTTTTCAACTTTTTTAGACAAAAGGCCTAAGTCATTACAATGGCCCTCAAGGTCTGGCACTGCCAACTCCCACCTTCACCCCTACCCCCAAATTCAGTGGCCTCACTGACCATTCTCCCACTCACTCTGCAATACTAACCTGTTTTGGGTTCTTTCTTCCAAAATGCCAAGTGCATATTCATGTCAGAACTTTTGTACTTCCTGTTCCCTCTGCCTGGGAGGATCTTCTACCAGTTAGTCACATCACTTACTTTCTCACTTCCTTCTGTTCAAACCATCTCTCTGAGAGGCCTTTTCTGATAACCTTGTATAAAATATGACCCCTCCACTGTCACTCTCTATCCCCTTAACCTGCTCTTCTACTTCATAGCACTTACCAACATTTGCTTCATAATAAATAGTATGTACTTGTTTGTGTATCTGTCCTCAATTAGACTATAAATTCTATGGAACAGGGACTTTTGTCTGTTTTGTTTACTCCTGTATTTATCCCCAGAGCCCCAAACAGTGCCTAGTTAATAAAGGTGCTAAATAAATGTTTCAAATAAATGAATATATACACTATTTTTCTAGTGTTTCTTAAAGAGTCAAGTAAGAAACAAAGATATTGAAATGTTAGAAAAAATTGTTTGCACATCAAGGAATGAACACAAATTAGAAGAAATGTTAATAAAAGGACCACACAGATACAAGATGGATATATAAAAATCAGCAGTTTTCCTGCATAAGTAGCTATAGCCAGAATTAAAATGTGAATAATTTAGTACATCAAAAACAGATAAATTTAATTTAAAAATGTGTAAGACCCCATAACAAGAGAACTATGAAGCTTTTATTAAGAGCACAGAATAGCAACAAAGAAATGGGGACAAACTATTGTATGTTCCTAGGTGAGGGTATTCAATATTGCAAAGATACCAGTTCTTCCTAAATTATAAATACAGTACATTTTCAGTGAAAATCCTAGTGTGGTTTTTTTTGGGGAAACTGACAAACTGATTTTAGTTCATGTTTTTTAAAAAAGGCCTAAAAACAATTAAGAAATTTTTGGAAAAGAATAATGAAAGCTTTAACTTTGTAAGATATCAAAATGGAATATTAAAGTAAAATTATTAAAACTAGGTACTGGCATGGAAATGGACAAAAAGATGAAGTTAGGAGAGAAACACAGATCTGAATATTGAATACACTTGGGACTGTCTCAGAGGCTTCTCAAACTTCTCCCCAACTAAACTGAAAGCATTGTTTTCCCTCTTCACAAACCCTACTCATTTTCCAAAACTCCCTGTGCAAATGGCACAGCATTCATTCACTTGGATACAAGTCAGAAACCTGGGAATCATCTTTATATTTTGCCCTCAAACCCAAGAGCCAATCTTCACCAAACCCAATATCCCTCAAAGCCAACATCTGGCTGGTTCTATAGATTTTACTGCCTTAACTAACATCTCTCACGCCTCTCGTATCCACTGCCACAATCCTAGTTCCAGTTGCCATCAGTTCTCATCCGCATCACCGCATTAGCTTCTAATTAGGTTCCCCGCACTCACTTTTGCCCTCCGCCAAATTGTTCTCCAAACTTACAAACAGTATGATCTTTTAAAAATCACAGATGTGATTGTGTAAGTGCCACTTAAAACTCTTCAACGCCTTCCTATGCTCCTAAGATAAAAACCAAAACCCTTAACTGGCCTATAGTAATGTTTCATTAATGGGAAAATAGACTTCAGACAGCTTCAACTGTACTAGAACATATCCCCGAACATAAAAGTAACCTGGGGAAAATACACACACACACACACACACACACACACACACACATACACACACACACACACACACACACACACAAAATATACCGTGTTAGTAAAATAACTGTAGAAGACTCGTAAATCTATAATTTGGCCCATGCTTGCATTTCTGGTCTCACTTCACTCCATGTTCAAGGATGCTCAATTGCACTAGCTTTCTCTGTGCCCCCGGGATAGGAACTTTTCTCCTACAGGACTTTCTTAAGTGCTGGTCCATCTGCATGGACCTGAATAAAGGTCCTCAGTGAATCCCTCTCTGAACTGTGGGAAAAAGTCAGATCTCTCTATTATTCTCTCTCAACACAACTGAATTCTTCAGTTTTCATTCTAGTTTTAATTGGTTAATTAATTACTACTGTAAGTTCCATGAGGGAAAGGACCACATTTGTTTTTGTTCGCAGCTGCATTCCCAAAGCCTAGAACTGTGCCCAGTAAATAACAGGTGCTCAATAAATTTTTGTTACACAAATTCAATTAATTTTAGTTACTGAACAGTACTAAAACAGCGATGCCTCTGGAGCAACTAGTGAAACTTAGTACAAGACTGCCTAGGCCACGTAACCATCATGATTCAGGCCTTAGGCTTATAAGAGGGAAGAGGGCCTCTCAAAATGTGAGCTTATATATAATATGCTGTCTGTTTCTAATGGACACATTTATTAAACGGGTCAGCTTAATTTTAACTCATCGGTTCAAAACCTCAGCAAAGTACCAGGAGAAAGTACAGATTAAAGTAAACGACTTTTCTCTTCCAGATTACATTTCGAAGATAAGTTCTACAGTGGTTGAAGGTGTCTGAAGTCTCATCACCCATTAATAAACTATTACTCTATTCTGGAATATACAGATCTTAGTCCTTTATTATTTTAAGGCTTTACTTCTGATAATGGAAAACAAAAAAGTTCTTCTTAGTTAGTCTTGTGTACTTACAAGTGAAGGAACTGTGAATATCTGAACCGAGAGGTCTGCGACTGAAAACTCTCTGTCGTGGTCATCTGTCACATAATCACTCTGCAAACGCTCATAGTTCTATTAAGAAGGCAAAAAAAGGCAAGGAGTGCCAACTATCAGTTACAAAGAAAATGCAAGCACTACTCACCAGAGTAGGTGCGGTGAAGAACTGGACAGACAGAGCAGTCACGGACACTGCTCGCTCGTGATCATCCTCCATAAAATCTCTCTGCAACTGCTGGTAATTCTAAACAACAAGGGGGAGATTCACCTCTAATCCACATTGACCAAATGTTTAAGGATGATAATGAAAAGTCAGTGTTGGAGGAATCAATAAGGTAACACTGTAAGAATCATAACTGGAAGGATTTCTACCAATTAAATTCTGTATAAATGTTGATTCCCTACACAATCTTCTAAAATGGCAATTTATGAAGTGAAACATGAGTAACAGCTACTAAACTCCTGAGATGTCGTCGTATACCGGAGGAGCTAAACCACACAGCTTTTACACGGTCTCTGATGGCACCAGACTTGTATTACTTCCAGATGTGTATCAGAATAGCTGATGGCTCTTTCAAAGTACATGTGATTGGGCCCCATTTTTGGTGAATCTGCTTCAGAAGGTTTGAGAATAGAACACAAACGCATGTATTTTGAAAGAGGTCCCAAAATGATTCTTGCACACTATCTTGGTTAAGAACTACTTAAATGAATAAAATAAAAAATAGGTAGTTAGTGTAATCATATGCTGCTAAAAAGAACATAATTCAACAATATCAGCAACCTAGAGTTCATGATTTCTAAATCACATCCATATACTTGTATACATGTCATTTCAACTAAGATTATCTCTTCTTTACACAAATTTTAATAGGAATAATACCATCATTCACAATGGCATAGGTTTAAATTCTTCGTTTATCATTTCACATCATACATACTGTATAGATGGATATTCATATTATCATGGCAGATGATGGACAAGAAAAGCCTCACTGTTAAGAATTTTATTTTATTGATAAAAAGATAAAAAGAAGTTTCTTAGAATTGAAAATCAACAGTATGACATGTTACTAATATTAGCTGCTAACTTTACAAAGCCTAGATATAATCATGGGGTAGAATTACTCTGTATATAATCCATTTTGTTAATCTTCAAAACTGAGAAACTAGTTACCTTTGCAAATCGAACAGCAAACAGTTTCTTGTATTTCAAATCCATAAGTAGACTGCTCATGAACAACTGATGATACACACTTCTAGCACCTTTTACAAAAAGAGCAGATGTTACAATGAGGACATATCAAACAAGCCTAAATTACATTTCCAAAAGTATTTATACGGTCAATTGTATTTTAAGTCTTCAGAGCAAAACTCTACATGTTTCCTTAGTATAAAATATTTGTAATCTGCTTTTTAAAAAAAACCCAAAAAAACAGTTTTTCTAAATGTCGTTTTCTAACAAAATATAAAGGCTATTTAATTTGGGTCATGGACCACAAAATCTGTTTTTTTTTAATTTTTATGTATTTATTCTTTTTAGCTGAGCCATTCTGCCACCTGTTGGCAGCTCAGCGGTGGCTCAGCTTGGGCTGGGCATCGAACTGCTGTTGCTCAGAGCTCAGCTTGCACTCTTGAGCGAGCTCTTAACCAACTGAGCCACTCGGCCGGCCCTATTGTTTGTTTGTTTGTTTTTTTAAAGACTAAGACTGCATATGCTAATTCTAAAAACCATAAATATATTAAATATCTGCCCAAAGGAAAAAAAAAAACCTTTAATATCCCAATTACTTATGTAGGTTCTTCTATACCTCAAAAGTAATTAAGAGATTCACCTTTCCACAATTTGGAATCATTAAGCATCAATCTATCCACAAGAGAAGAATTTTCACCATCTGGCCCTTCTTGTAAACCAACTTGACATAAAATTCGGCGAAGGCCATCTTAAAGCAGGAAGAAAAGTAGTCATGAAAATAGTAACTTGCAATATTAAAATGACATTTTAGTAGAAATGTTCAAATGGATCTATAATTGTACATGCTTTATTAAAGGTCAAATTTATTCAGAAAAAGTAAACATTTAAAATAATTATTTTATTAACATTTACACAAAAAAGGAGAAAAATTCCAAATCTTGAATTATTTCAGAACATCAAAAATATATCTAGTAGACTGAAGAACAAAAAGACAGCAACTTGTCTGTTCCCCTTCCCTGATTCCCCAACGCTATGACCCTCCTCCAATTCCCCAATTAAAAAAAAAAAAAAAAAGTATGTCTAGTAGAAAGGCAGTGACCTCTTATGCTGCAAAGAATTTGAAGAGCTAAGTTTCTAAAAACCACTGAAATGAACATTATTCTTCAGGCACCGATGCTAATTAAATCGTATTATAGTAAAACTGTTATATATCCCATGACAACTGAAAGGTAGGTATTGTGGTACCCTTTAAAAGAATGCATGAGCTCTGAGATGTAATACATAGCAGCACTTTGTATTAATGCTATGCAAAATGTTCTTCATTTATTCAACAAAAAGTCACGGTGTACCTCCCTATGTGTACCTACTACGTGAGGAGCCCTGGACGACAAATTTCTACATCCTCTAAATGCTCAACTTAAACAAAATAAAGAGGTCTTCAAATAGTAATACAAGCATTAACATAACCAAAACTTTAATACCTTTTTGTTTCATACTTTATAATTAAAAATCATTGTTTTTAGTTTTCTACAAGCATGCAAAACATCAGATTAAAAAAAGGGAGTAATTTTACTGTAGCACAACACCTGGCATACAAGTATCCAATGGAAAACACCGAAACTTAAAAAATGAGTATAAAACTAATTGAAAAGACATTTATAAGGCAAACAAACATGTTCTAAATTTCCACACCTCCATATTTTTACCTGTCAGTTCAGTGTGGCAATGCTCTTTCCAATAGCCATTCAATACACGTTTCAGAAATTTTCTTTATAGTAAACATCAGAATGTCATTTATTCAAACCACCTCTCTTACCTGAAGAACAGTATAACACATGGCTTCGACCTATTCCCGTTTTACTCTTTAGTGTTATACACCAAACCTGTATTTTTGGCATTGGACATGAGCGTTCTTAATTCTGTCACCATTACATTAAATAGATCATCTAATTTGTAGATTATGCAAAAACTAAAAACGAAATCAGTAACTTCCAATTTACAAATTTTCAGAGTTGCAAATTATTGGGGACCAAATGTTGTAGGAGTCAAAACAAAGATAACATTAGTTTTTCATCCTTTAAACTGCTAACCATTTAGGTTTCATTTATAGTAGCAATTCCAGCCTGTTAAGTGAAACAGAGTCCACAGGATGCTCTGTGAAAAAAATGGTTATTTAATCGAGTTTGTGAGATTTAGGTTTTATTGAAGCATACTGAAGTCATTTATAATTGTTAAAACCCAGTGTTCCCTGCATTTATTTGAACAACAAAATTGTTGTATGCATATAGAAAAATCCTGGGAAACAGGTTTTTCTGCATAAAGATATGCTGAGAAGGTATTTTAAAATGTGACATTAAAACAAGAAATTATTCCACTTGATATTTTTTCCAAAACAGTTTTGCAAGGGTATATGAGCACATTTTTAAGTCATTTAGCACAAGCTTTTATGAACTTACCTGAATATCCAATAATACTTCCCAGCCAAGACAAAATTTTCAAACCAAAATTCTGATGTGCGACAAGAGACGAATGCATAACTTGAACTTTGAGTGGCTTTGTCTGTCTACTGGTATTTCTCTTAAAAAGAAATGGCAGGATGAAAAAACAAACTTAAACAGGCTATTTTATAGGAAAAGTTAGTATTTTTATTTCATATAACTACAAACTGTTATTATTTTTACTTTGTTTATAATAGCCATCCTAATGGGTATAAGGTGATATCTCACTGTGGTTTTTCTTTGCACTTCCCTAATGACTAATAATGTTGAGCATATTTTCATGTGCTTATTGGCAATTTATATATCTTCTTTGGAGAAATGTCTATTTAAGTCTATCAAAACTTATTTAACATGTTTCCCCCCTTTCATTTTTCCTTTGGATCATCTTTCTACCCTCCCCCCATTTTCCTATTTCCATAACCCACATTAACACAGTACATCTTTGCATATTTTTCTCCATCTATATATATTATTTATGTATACAATAAAGATTTTCGATTTACAAAAATGGGATACTATACATACTCTTGTGCATCTTTGCGTTAACCGATTTTTTTGGTTAATGACTCGTAATATTCTGTGGTGTGGATTTATTCAAACATCCTCTAGAGAAGGGCATTCATATTCCCTTTGTTTTCAGTCTCCTGTGACTACAAAAAAAGCAGTACTAAACATCTTTGTATACACACTTACTGGCGCTTATTTCTATGGGATAAATAAATTACTAGGAGAGGTAAAACTTTAATAGATGCTACTACACTGTTTTCCAAAAATGCTGTAGCAATTTATTTTTATACAAGCTCTCTATCCTCTGAATCTCTGCCAGCAAGGTATTTGATCTCCATTCTGATGGGTATGAAATCCTGTCATTTTATGATTACTAGTGAGTTTGAGTCTAATTTCATATATATTGACCACCTACATTTTCCGTTGTGATTATTTTTTCATATCTTATGACCATTTTTCTATTTTGTTATTTGTTCCCTACTTGATAATCTATGAGTACTGTTTATCATAAACATTAAATGTCTACCCTATGTGTCAGAAATAATTTTCTAATGCCTCGGAGTCTAGTCTTGGTTAAGAAGCTCTCTCCCTCCCTTAGAACGTACCTGTGGTTTTCTAGGTTTCATTCAGACTAGTTATCTATTTTGGGACTTTCTATTCTATTAATTTGAATGTATCTATGCCAACACCACTAGAGATTACAAACAATAATTTAAAAAAAAAGGAAAAGTTGAAACAATACTCCTGAACGTAGACGTTAAAAAGCAACAACAATGAAAAGGAAAAAAAATACCCCTTCCTTTACCCAGATTCATCCATGGTAAACATTTCCTTCTAATTGCTTTATCACTTGCACATTATCTTTCTCTACACACATACTTTTTATTTTTTTATTTTTTTGAGGGCAGTGTCACCGACCCTCATATGTGGGACCCGAACCGGGGCCGCCAGCTTCCAAAGCCAGCGCTTAACCATCGCACCACTCAGCCGGCCCACAGACATACTTTTTTAAAAAAATGGGCCACTGAGGGTAAGTTATATGCATCATGTCCCCTTAACCCTAAATACCTGAGTATACATTTCCTAAGAATGGGAATATTCCTTTACACAACCACGTATAGTTTCTGTTGCATTATTAAAATTCAATATGTCCAGGTAGCAAAGAAGAATTTCTTAAGACATAAAAGGTACAAATCAAAGAAAGAGATATATTTTGCTACATTAAAATTTAAAGCTTTTGTTCAATGAGAGGTACCAGAAACAAACTTAAAATAAGTCACATATTGGGAAAAGATATTTGGAACAAAAGATAAAAATTCAGATTACCCTAAAAATAACTAAAAAAAAAAGACAAATAACCCAACAGAAAACTATGGGTAAAGGGTCTGAATAGGAAATCCACAGAAAAGAAAACTTTAATGACCAATACAATAAATTAATGAAATAAGATACTTAGTAATCATAGAAATGCAAATTTAACTGACAAGATGCCATTCATACACATCAGACTGGCAAAAATTATACCGCTGGTGGGAATGTATATTGTACTATTATTTTGGAGGCTAATTTGGCAAAATCTAATAAAGCTGAAAATGCTCATACTCTTAATAACTCAGATATTCCATTTTTGGTATAATTCCTAGAGAAACTTTTGCACATATGCAACAAGGGGATAAAATAATGTTCATAGCAGGACTGCTGGTTATAGCAAAAAAAATTGGAAATATCCTAATCGTCCATCAACAGGAGAACAGAAAAATCATGGTATAACCATTAATGGAATACTTTACAGATACATGTATCAACACAGATAAATCTAGAAACAATTCTGACATGAAAAGGCAAGTTGCAGTATAATACATTCAGTATGAATCTTGTTAAATAATCTGTAAAGGTCTCCAAATCAATATATATAATGTTGACAGACATTTAATAGATAAAGTATAAAGAAAGGTATGTATAAGAAGGAAAAAAATGAATTAATTAAAGTATCTCTAGGGAAGGAGGAAATGGAATGGGATTAAGAAATAATACAGGGACCTCTATTATTTTCTTTAAAATAAGTATGAAGGAAATAATATATATAACATGGGCATCAGGTGTTTGTATTATCTCTATTTTTATCTATATATTTAAAATATTTCACAATATACAACATTATTTTTTAAAAGGACATTTACACAAAATGCAGTTACAGGAGATAGTTAAAAATAACAAGTTCCAACTTTAAAAAATAAATCTAAATGTGGGGAAGTTTCCTTTCAGGGAGATAATATGTATACTAAATGTTATTAAAATATGCAGCATACCTTGCTATAAGGTACCAAGAAACAACTTCCCTTGAATTCTAATCTTGGTGCTAAAGGCCAGTTTAATTCCTAAAAAGTAACATGAAATCCTATCAAAAACAAAACAGGACAAAAAGCAAAAAAAACTTTCTAAGACATCTCTGAGGGACACATAGGAAGGTAGAAAATATACATCTCATCTAAATATTCATTTTCTACATCAATCTTACACAGCTTTAAAAAACTAAATAAAGCAATAACTTAATGTTCAAGAAACATATCTTTAAATGTGATTTTTGGCTGATGTTGGCTTCATTTTCATGAGGCAGAAAAACATGTTTTCATAAATGTCACGACATGGAACTAGTTTTAAACTAATAGAAAATAATAGTGTAGTCATGTTTTTAAATTACTTACCACAATTACTGACTTTGCTTGTTCACAATACTGGAAGTCTCCATATCGAACAGACCTACGTCCCTGTAAATAAAGATATTTAAAATTAATGGGTAAAAATATTATATTATTAATAATTTTTGAATTAGTAAACAAACATATTTGAGCACAACTCGTCAATTTATAACATTTACAACATTTATTCTATTTACTGATGAAAAATAAATTAGTTTCCTTCAAAGCTATCCCAACATTTTCAGGCCATCAATAAATGTATTTCTTGAACAACACAAAATTTATTCTTCTAGCCTGTTTTATTTTCCTTTCTTTTTTTTTTTTACCAGCTTTAAAAAAAGTTTATGGGTGTCCAGTTAGCTCAGTTGGTTAGAGTGCAGTGCTCGTAACACCAAGGTTGCCGGTTTGATCCCCACATGGGCCACTAAGCTGCACCCTCCACAACTAGACTGGAACAACTATTTGACTTGGAGCTGATGGGCCCTGGAAAAACACACTATTCCCCAATAAAATTTAAGAAAAAGAGAAAAAAAAAGTTTATTTAGGACCATGGAGGTAAATATTAGAAGAAATAGTCAAAGGCCGGCCAAGTGGCACGGTGGTTGCGTGCTGGCTTGGGAGGCCAGCGGCCTCGGTTCGGGTCCCGCATGTGAGGGCCAATGACACTGCCCTAAAAAAAAAAAAACCACACACAAGAAATAGTCAAAGGATTGTGACTATTTCCCTCTGGGGATAAAGCACAGTATCTAGGCTACTATAATTTCTATTTTCATAACTGAACATTTCTAATCACTGGGTAGAATGAGGGCAACTGTACCTACATTTCCTCCTAAACTTTCTATCTGATAATAGTTTACAGTTATATCCAATATAAATTTGAGCCAATATTCAAGTGAAATCTAAAAAAATAACCTAGACATACATAACTTAATTCAATATCCTGGGACAGCTTTGTCTGTAATAAGAGTTCAATTTATTATGTGACATCAATATAATGAAATTACTTACATCTCGATCTACTGTAGTTGCAAAGCCAATGGCTTCCTTTTGTGTACAGTTAACAGCTTTCTGAAGAGTATAAATAACTTGTTCATAGGTATGAACCTCATCGTTAAACAGCATGCAATAGTAGGTGTCACTCTTCTCTCTATGGATGAAACATTAATGATATATTATCTATTTGCATATGATCTTGCTCCAGGCTGATTTATTTATAACATACTTTGTTCTAGGGAATGTGATAAGTACAGAGCACATATCTGTAACAAAGGCATCCCTGGTCCCTGTCTCTAAGACACTACGGTCTGGTGAGAAAGATAGACAGTGGACATAGAATTCTATGTGAACTGGCTTTTATCAAGAGTAGGATGCTACAGCAGGGTAAAATGGGTCTGGCAGTTCAGAGAAGAATTGCTAGAGAAGTAATCAGAGACCGAAGTCTGAACTGGCTGTCAGTGTTTCTTAACAGGAGACAATTCTTCTCTACCCTCCACCCCCGCGGCCCCATAGCTGACTATGTGGCAATGTCTGGAGACATTTTTGGCTTTCACGACTGAGACAGGAGTGCCACTGGCTGCTAGTGGGTAAGGGCCAGGCAGCTGCTCTTTATTCTATAATCACCGGACAGTGCCCATAATAAAGAATTAAACTGGCCAAAAAATGCCAACAGTGCCAAGGCTGAGACACCCTGAGCCAGAGGAAGGTGAAGGCAAAGGCTCTGAGGTGGCAAAAGTGAATACTGGGAGCTGGGCACAGGGAAGAGGGGATTAGGCTAGAGACATGCAGAGATCTTAAAGACCTTATAACAGATTCTGATATTGCATCGTGGAGACAGTCAAGGATTTGAATAGGGGACACGGTCAGTTTGCCTTACAGTGCAGAGAATGACTAGTGAGGGACAAGGGTGGAAATGAACATAATCAGCACTAGGACAGTAGGAATGGAGATGAGCATAAGCAGAACAATTAAAAGAAGGAGAACCAGCGGACGTGAAATCTAAATGGGTATGGGTGACTCAAGTTTCTGGGTAGATGGAACACCATTTACTAAGATGGGAAACAATTAAAAGAGAAGAAAATTATATTCTTTTTCTCTTTTCTCTTTTATGGTCCTGAATCTACAATGGAACAGAAAAAAAGAAACAAAACTTTTCTTCAGGGTCTAAATTTGGATCTTAGATCAATGGTTCCCAACTTGAAGTACGTGACGATAAAGTCATGACGTACTAAGTCATTTCAACATTTCCAAAAAGGTATAGTAACACCTCATTTTATTAAAAAACAACCCACAACTAATTATCTGGAACACTACTGGGAAAGCAAAAAAGAAACACTACCACCAATGTCCTTCAGACCTTCACTCCAACTTGTATTCAACCTTAACTATGGAAACAACACCAATGAGCTTGGTTAGAATTAAAAGTAGAAGAGAAGGCCGCTGAAGGCCAGCGCACTGACATGGAAAAGTCAGCTCTTAACTTTACTAGAGCTACGGCAGAATACACTTCTCTGGTCACAGGTTTGCGACCTTCTCAATAATCTAAGTATAAATGGTAAATATGCTAGAAGTACACTTAAAAAAGCTCAAAGTGTGGAATGTCTTATAAAAGTTCAGAATGAAAATGGTTAAAAGTGAGTTTGAACATTTATTCAAACCAGAAAATTCACTTATATCAAAGAGCTCATTCCCTAATCATAGCTGATGGTTGAAACAAAAGGAATTGTAGAATTAACTTAACAGTTTTATCACATAAAGAGAAAACTGCCTGTGACTGAAACCAGTGGTAGAGCCTTAATGTGGCTTAAATATGGCTATAAACCAACTAAACAAACCAATCAACAGGAAGAAATTTCCACCAGTTAAGTGAATCACATATTTTAACACTATAAAATAAAGGTTATTACTCTGCTGAAAATCAATTATCGAAAAAGAAAAGATTATGTTCTATCTTAGATGTATTCAAGTTAATATGAGCAATTAAAATCAAAATGGTTAAAATCAAGTGTAAATACAAATACAAACAAATGGGCTGTACTTACACCATCTCTAAATCTGCTGGCAATTCACTTTCTTTTTCCCAGGTTAATATCTCTACTGCATACCGAAACATAATAGCAAAAATGTTGTAAGTTCTTGCTATTACATCCTCTGATAAATGCACAAGAGGGTCCTGAAAAAAGACCAGAAAAAGAAATGTAACCTTGTTAAATGCACATTAATCCCCCTCTTTCCCATTTTGCTTCTACCTCTCAAAATACCACTGTAAAAAGCTGGCCAATCTTCCAGTTTCAGCTTCTCTTTAATTTGATCCTATATAGTACATCGGATCAAGCTTCCGAAAATGTTTTGTTCATAATAATCTCAATTACTGAATCAACTGAACCAAAATACAATGAACTCCAATGTCTAAGGAATAAATCTAAAATTTCTTTAGAATGGCAGTCCAAGATCTTTAAAATCTAACATTAAACCACTTTTATGGCTTCATATCCTACTAATTCCCAATTTCCAGAATAAACAAAGGAATGCTATCTAAGGATGGACAAGCAGCATTTAGTTTATAGGCATAAAGGAGAGCCCGATTTTGAGGACTCTACAAGGCCACAGCACTGCTCCTTGGTGTTGTGAGAATCACTCATTTGTCTCCTCTCTCAGTAGGACAGGTTGTATATGCACGTAACAGGGAACATCCCACTTTAGCCTCACCAGTGAGTAAACTGCTCAAGTTCTAGGTTAACATCAAAAAGTTTTACTATAAACATATACTAAGTTTATCATGGTATCTTTCAGTCAAGGTTGGCAAAAATATTTTTAATCTAAATGCTTTACCTTAAATCTAAACACGCTCCTTAGCTTAATGGCTGAATAGTGTTATATTCAGTTCTCAAATAAGGTATGTTCCATCATCATGGAATGGGAACCAGCACATCCTTGCAAATATGCATAAGGATACAGAACATTTTTGGACACCAAAGATAAGCCTAGTGGAACTGAACTGATGTAAAAACAAATGGAGAAGGAGAATAAAAAGAACGGAGGAATAAGGACAAAGATGTCTAAAGGAGATGGGCCTAGAACTTGAAAAATGTAACAAAAAGTACAAAAAATGTTTTACTGAAGTCTTACTTTTTCAAAATCTTGCTTTTTGCCTACAGCTCTTCTCAATAGGCTGCTTTATATGCACCATCAAAAAAAAAGTTTTTTTATCCTACTAGCAAGGTTTACTACTATTTCTTATAATAGAGACTTTAGAAGCTGTTAACATAGTGAAACCACCCATACAAAGAAGGAACTACAACTGGTATCTCCTGGGGATTCATAAAAGAACTGGGTATTAGTAATAATATAAACCTCACACTATACCAATATAGAAAGTAGAACCAAAACTCAGTTTTCTTGGTGACATTATCTCACTAACATAGTCACTCCTTTTCTTATAATTATGTGCCGTAATACAAGACATTGAGAGGATTGAAGAATTAAGATAAACAGGATTTATAAGAATTAAATGATCCTGGGGCAAAAACAATTGTCAATTCTTGAGAACCCAAGCTAGTAGTGTCCTAACTGTTCTATAAAATCCCAGGGCTTAGGGCTGGCCGAGTAGCGCGGTGGTTAAGCGCTGGCTTCGGAAGCCAGCGGCCCCGGTTCGGTACCACATATGATGAAGGCTAGTGACACTGCCCTCAAAAAAAAAAAAAAAAAAATCCCAGGGCCTGATAGAGCTATTTCCCATTTAAATTACCTATCAGTTTAAAAATACTTAATTATGGTTTTAAAATGGTAATATAAAAATACACTGAATGTGTTATATTACATACTGGGGATAGCCAACTGGTAATTCTGCTACATTAACCGAGTTTCGGGCAGGTCTAAGAATATAGACGCTTGTGCTATCTTTATGCACACATGTAACTTCCTGAAAAATGGTTGCTGATTAAGAAAGAATGATTTCTGCTAGGTTGTGCAAGTCTACTTATGTATTTACAATAGTAAATTAAACGCTAGGGGAGCCGGCCGAATGGTGCGGTGGTTAAGCGCTGGCTTGGGAAGCCAACGGCCCCAGTTTGGAAGTCAGCGGCCCCGGTTTGGTTCCCACATATGAGGGCCAGTGACACTGCCCTCTACAGCTAACAACAGCTCCACCTGGAGCTGGGCTGTGCAAGCCCCGGCGATGGTGTGGGCTGCAGCCCCTGCTGCAGTGGGCTGCCACAGGCTACAGTCAGGGGCCGGCAGCCATCGTGAGTGGCCAGCATCCAGCGTGAGCTGCCAATAGCCGCGGTGAGCGACCATCCAGAAGCTGGCGACTGATCTGCCTCATCCGGGAAGAGCGCAATGACGACACCAATATGGGTCAGTGAAGCAACATCCTCCGCAACTAGACTGAAGAACAAAAAGACAGCAACTTGTCTGTTCCCCTTCCCCGATTCCCCAACGCTGTTCCCCTCCTCCAATTTCCCAAAATAAAAAACAAACAAACAAACAAAAAAACGCTAGGAAAGACTTCTGTTCAAAGTGTTTTCATCACAGCATAAGTCAGCTGGAATAAGTAAATAAATGGTCATTTTATCCTATGCTGTATTATCAATTGTGACTAATAATTATAGTTCTGTGATAACCTTATGTTAGACCAACTGTAAGCTTTGGTCAATGACTCAACTATGATTTACTCTTTCAAATTAGAAGAATGCAAGGCATACTGTTAAAAAACGTAATCTATCTGTAGTTACGAGAGGGCAATGGGAATTATGGAGAACTTTAATCTTTTATGTGATACGCTTCTGAAAGGTCTGAATTTGTAAAATGCAAACATGTATTGCAATGAAGATTTTAACTGTTTTCATTTGCAAATAAGGTATGAATGGGGATTTTCTTCATGCTGTCCAACTAAAACAAGAAACAAGATAGAAACTGAATAATCATCAAAAACAATTCTCCCTTATTTCATTAATTGACTTTCTAACAAGTAAATAATCTACATTTCAACTTATAAATAATAAATTTACTAATAACTACTTTTATATTTTATTATTGAGATTTTTAAAATTACAATTTTACTTGAAACAACAATTCCACTGGTAAAAATGTTTTTAAAAACCAGTATAATGTACTGTCAGAGTTCCATTAGTGGAATCTATACTATTTAGGTTTACAAGTCACTTTTTTTTTTTTTTTTTTTTTTTTTCCGCTGAGCCATCCTGCCACCTGTTAGCAGCTCAGCAGCAGCTCAGCTTGGGCGGGGCATCGAACTGTTGTTGCTGAGCTCAGCTTGTACTCTTGAGCAAGCTCTTAACCAACTGAGCCACTTGGCCAGCCCTTTATACTATTTAGGTTTAAAGCCCACCTCAAGCAGCTACTGTGTGGGATACTTTGAGCAAGTTTCTTAATCTCTCTAAAACTCAAGCTTCTGCAGCTATAACATACTGGTCCTGCAGTATTTACCTTACAGAGCTGTTCCAAGAACTAAATGAGATAAAGGCAAGTATAGTATTTAGCATAATATTTAGCTACTAATAACTGATCTGCATTCAAAGGAGATGAGAGCAACATTGATAAATGAAAATTTCAGATAAAAAAAAAAACTTCACTGAGATTGTTCATTCAGCTAGTATTTGTTATTGCATTAAATTTCATTCCAAAAAGGATTTAGAGCAACTGAGGAATACATCTAGTGTAATAAAACAGAATTAAAAAATAGATGTACCGGGCCGGCAGAGTGGCGCGGTGGTTAAGCACTGGCTTCGGAAGCCAGCGGCCCCAGTTCGGGTTCCACATAAGAGGGCCAGTGACACTGCCCTCAAAAAACAAAAACAAAACAAAACAAAACAAAAAAACACAAAACACAAAAATAGATGTACAAAGCAGGTAAAATGAAAATAAAGGTACGAAAATAAATTGAAGTCAACATAGTACCTACTTATAAATACAGATCATACAAATTTCTATACAGCTCCTACAGATAGGCTTATTTCCAAACATGTGGCTCTGTTTTCCAGAAGCCTCAACAAAAGGAAACACACAATCAGGTTGCAAACAAGATTTGCCCCGTGAGGCCATGGTTTGCTGATCCCTGGCCTACACAATGAAGAAATGTCCCACCATAAATGCCAAGAGTTGAGAAGACCAGTGGAACGTCTCAACATTATCCCTACAGAAGTATATTATCAAGATTTTTTTCTCACTTTTTCTTAAGATGCAGGCTGAATGTATAATATCATCAAAAAAAAGTTCAATGAAAACAATTCTATGACATACTAAAAAAAGTACATTCCAAATGTAATGTAGCTTTCTTCCATTTCAAGCATGTATCAATTTACTAAGCGGGGAAACAAGGTGCTAAACAATGCTACCTTTTAACTATCTTATAGTCTTATCCTGGAAGACTTCATTTCTCTTCACTGAATTTTTTTTAAAAGATTTTATTGGGGAATTGGGGGAGGGGAACAGACAAGTTGCTGTCCTTTAGTTCTTTGTTCTAGTTGTGGAGGACGTCTCTTCACTGGCCCATGTTGGTATTATCATTGTTCTCTTCCTGGGTGAGGCTGTCGCTCACCGACCACTGGACAGCGCTCACAGGGAATCACGGCCGCTCACGCCGGCTGCCAGCCACTCACGGTAGCTCTTGGCAGCCCACTGCAGCAGGGGCTGCAGCCTATGCTGTCGCAGGCAGCTCATGGCAGCCCAGCTCCAGGTCGAACTGTTGTTCACCATCTGTAGAGAGCACTGCATCACTGGGCCCTCATGTGGGATCCGAACCAGGGCCCTGTTGCTCAGACCTGGAGTTCCAAACCAACTCTTAACCAACATGCCACTTGGCCGGCCCTTTACTGAATTCTTAAACAGGAACTAGCGGCAGCGTCTGGAGGTTCTATTCTCTGTGAAGTTGCTGGAGTATATATTCTCTAGGCAGGGCCATGTCATTTCAGCCAGGCAGATGATCTTGCTGGTCTCTTCTTAAAATTCAGGAACTTAACCCAAGTCTGCACTATTTGATAGCTACCCCACCAATGTATGAGGATAAAGCCAACAATTAACTGCGGGCAGATTCACAATTTTCTTAGAAAATGATTTTTTTTTAAAGATTTTATTGGGAAACAGACAAGTTGCTGTCCTTTTGTTCTTGTGGAGGACGATGCTTCATTGGCCCATGTTGGTAATTATCATTGCGCTCATTCCCAGGTGAGGCAGATCAGTCGCCGGCCTCTGGATGGCCCCTCATGGCAGCTCACACCGGCTGCTGGCCGCTCATGTTGGCTGCTGGCCACTCACTGTAACTTATGGCAGCCCACTGCAACAGGGACTGCAGCCTACACCGTCGCCGACAACTCACGGCAGCCCAGCTCCAGGCGGAGCTGTTGTTCACCATCTTAGCTGTAGAGGGCAGTGTCACTGGCCCTCATATGTGGGATCCAAACCGGGGCCCTGCTGCTCAGAGCCGGCATCCCAAGCCAGCTCTTAACTAACACGCCACTTGGCCGGCCCCTAGAAAATTATTTTAAGTCTATTCTCAAAGATAAAAAGGTAACGGAAGTCCTAAAGGTTTTCTTTTTTAGTAATTTAATGAGGTGAAATTCACAGAACATAAAATTAACTATTCTAAATTGAACAATTTGGTGGTATTTAGTATAGTCATGATGTGCCACTACCACCTCTATCTAGTTACATTTCTATTACTACTTCAAAGTAAAACTCCTTACCTATTAAGCAGTTTTCTCCCATTCCCTTCCCCAGCCCCTGTATTCTGTAGAGACAGATTTATCTATTCTGAATATTTCATATAAATGGAACTATACAACATGTGACTTTTTGTGTCTAGCTGCTTTTACTTAGCACAGTTATGGAGGTTCATGCGTATTGTAGAATGTATCAGTACTTTATTTCTTTTTATGGCTGAATAATATTACATTGTATGTGCATATCACAGTGTGTTTATCCACTGGTAAGTTATTTTGACTGTTTCTATCTTTTGGCTATTGTAAATAATGCAGTTAAGAACAAGAGTGTGCAGGTACTTATTTGAATAGTTGTTTTCTGTTCTTTTGGGTGTATACCCAGGAGTGCAATAACAGGCTCAAAAGCAATTCTATGTTTAACTTTTTGAGGAATAGCCAAACTGTTTTACATAGTGCTGTATCATTTTGTATTCCCACTAGCAATATACAAGGGGTTCCAATTTCTCTACATCCTTACCACAGCACTTATTTTCCTTTTTTTATTATAGTCACCCTAGGGTATCTCATTATGGTTTTGATTTGCATTTCCCTAATGACTAATGATGCTGAGCATGTTTTCATGTGTCTTAATCATTTGTGTTATATCTTCTTTGGAGAAATGTCTATTCAAGTCCTTTGCCCATTTTTAACTGGGTTGTCTTTTTGTTAAATTCTATGATATATATTCTAGATACTAGATCCTTATCAGTTATATGATTTGCAAATATCTTCTCCCGTAATCCTAAAGTTTTATACTAGTTTCAATTTTTTTTTTAAAGCATAAATCTTTTTTCAAATATACCTTTGTCGTTTGTATTTTTATGTACAGAACTTCATTCCAATATATAAAAGATGAAAATGAAGATGCTCTAATAGAAGTGGAG
The DNA here is from genome assembly GCA_033961575.1 of Aselliscus stoliczkanus. NCBI lineage: Eukaryota > Metazoa > Chordata > Mammalia > Chiroptera > Hipposideridae > Aselliscus > Aselliscus stoliczkanus. Next base: position 61,202,601 of record CM066733.1, on the reverse strand, counting down.
AAATCTGGAGCCCTGACCACTTGGTGTCTCAGTAGCAAATTCCAGAACACTTGTGCAAATGAAAGATAACATATATGTCTTCTATCGCACTGAGTAATCTTGCACAAATTTTGTGTCCAAACACAGTGGCACAAAGTCTGAAAGACAATGTCCTGAACCATAAAGTCTTGGTCATTTTATTAAAATATTTGAGACCTGTGAGGTATGTGTACCAGGAAGGACTATTAATGCAACTTATTCCAAATCTGTATCAGACCTACTAACAAAACAGAAGTACTCTGAATGTACCCACCTCTCTGTCATTTAAATATAAAATCTGAAATCAAGATCTTGAATCGAACATCCAATTGTCACAAGCAGCAGCAGAGAGTCAAGTTATTTATTTAGCGAGAGTTTACTATATCATTATAAAGGTCATTTAGAGAAAAATAATTCAGGATCAACAACAATTTAAAAAAGCACAGGGCCGGCCAAGTGGTGCGGTGGTTAAACGCTGGCTTGGGAAGCCAGTGGCCCCGGTTTGGGTCCCATATATGAGGACCAGTGACAATGCCCTCAAACAAACAAAAAAAAAGCACATATTTACAGCTGGAGTGAGTATAGTTTGTACTGGGCTATCATTGTCTTTACAGTTGGTTCCATAACATATCCAATGTCATTGATTTATCAGGAGATGATCATTAGGATTGGCTGCCATATATGGCTATAGAAAAGAAAGGTATCTAGGGCCGGCTGAGTGGCGCACTGGTTAAGAGCTGGCTTGGGACGCCAGCAGCCCTGGTTCGGATCCCACATAGGAGGGCCAGTGACATTGCCCTCTGAAAAAAAAACAAAAAAAAAAAAAGAAGGGTATCTAGCCTAGAAAGTCTTACTGACAACACAAACATGCAAAAATCAACTGAGTTAACTGGTCTTCACTTGTAGGAAAAATAGTACCTTCAATAATAACTGAGAAGTTAAAAAAACAAAAACCCAAAAGCCTCATAAATGCTTACAGTTAAAATAAAACCTGAAACAAATAAAAAGTCCGAATTAAACTAAATTTTCAGAATTTCAAGTGTGCACTACTAGCCATGGTATAGCACCCAGAAAACACAAAGAACTATCGAAGCAGACATGGTCACTGCTAACAGTGACAGGACTATTTTATTTATCCATTTCTCATATTATAACCTTATTCACATGCCTGAAAATATTTCAAACTCATGATTAAAACAGTATTTCCTTAAAAACTTTTTGAAAACATTTTTTACCTCTTCTTCCTCAATTTCCGAAGTGTTAAGTTCATGTTTTTGACAGTAAGGACCCTCTTTCCAAGCTTCAGTATCACCACAGTCACAGAAACCTCCACCTCCTGATGTTGTCATCTTGAAAGAAAATTGTAAAGTATCTTGTCAATAATTATTTACCAAGGGCTATCAGACTATATAATCAAGTGCTAAGGAAACAACATTGCTAAAGTGTTTAATTTCTTTGGAGGGATAAAATTAAATAAAATGCCAAACCTCTCAATGGTTTAAAGCTTACTTTAAACAAGCCTATAAGCTAATTTAAATGATTTCATAATAAAATAAGCTGCTTTGTAGTGAATTCATAAACTCCAGAAAATTTAAAGAGGTAAAATATGTCCACCTACATGACTTCCTTAATTAGGAAAATCACAATGGTTTTTGGGTGAGGTTTTGGCTACATTAGTATAAGGTTGGCATCTATGCTGCCAGGTTACAATGCTATACCAGATTCAAGAGTTATAAAGATTCCTCTGTATCCCTGAATTGTCTAATAAGAGTGCTCCATTTGCATTAGAGAAACTAATAAAAACTATAGAAATAATTTGTTTTTCTTTTCTAACACTCCACAGATAGCGTCCTTTGAAAAGGAAGGAAGCTCAGGAAATACAAAAGTGGACTGACTGTCTGGTCATAAACTTTCACCATCTGCGAGGTTCAAGAATTATTCTTACTTCCTTAAGATAAGGAAATGATTTAAGGCATCTGTCAAGACGGAACCTGTCATTTAATAATTGGCAGACTGGAAATTCAGCTTTTAAAAAAAATACTGAGAGAGTTTAGGATGGGTATTAAATACAAATTTTAGATGAGTCCTATTATATTCTGCCTGAAGAAAATATTTGTATGTGATATATCACACAAATTAATGCAAACTCCAAATGACAGCTATTCCCAGGGACCGCGAAGATATATATCAAGAAACATGGGCAAGCAGGCATTTGGAAAATATGCCTCCCCTCCGCAATAGCTTTTATGCTTGTTCTCATTTCCAAAGATAGGTAGAACAGGTTAAAGGAAAGTAGGATTCTCCTACTGATTTATGAAAACAAAGAGAACACAAAAATACAAGGAGTTCAAATTTGTAGTTGCTTTTTAGTTCATTATTATCAATATTCAGGTACTGTGAATAAAAACAAACAGGAGGAAAAGTCCAGAACCAACAGTACTCCTGAAATAATAATGATGGCACTATTTCTTCTCTACCATTTAATTTGGGTTTAGGGTGAAAAAATTTCTAGCTACTAAGAGTTCCCTAAATTTTGAATGTTCTTGGCTCTGTTTTCAATTTCTAGTAGAGGAATCAACACAGGCTTAGCTTGTCTTGTAGAGGAATCAAAACAGGCTAATCTGCCTGAGTCTGTATCCCTGACTTAAAAGCAAACATATCGGATTTTTGGAAAAGTACTGACTGCATTATAAGCAGTGAAAAATAATAAAATTCGCAGGTCTTATGTTCTGGAGTTGGGCCCTCTTCTACCCTAGAGAAGATACTTCTTTAATATTATGAAATGACAAATCTTTTGTAGACGATGACCGATAGATAGAATATTTCTTATATGTATACCCTGTCACTTTTCCTTACTTGTCTCACACATCCTCCTTTCGGATCCTCCCTCTCATACTTTTAACTCTCACCTTTATCCTCTGATTTTTGATAACCCTTTTCATAAACCTAGAATTATGAAGATAATAAACATCAAAAAATAGCAAAATAAACTAGTTGAAAACCAACGGGGAGGAGCTGATATCTGTGTTGTCTTTCTTAAATCCATGTGTTTCAAAAAGTCTGAATTCATAGCTCATTTCTACACTGCTATCATATGCTTAATGGTGTTTAAGTAACACATTTCTTAAACTACTCTCCCATTTTAGTGTTAAATCTTGGAATTTTAAAAAGGCAGGAAAGACATCTGGTATAAAATTCAATACTGGGTATGGTTATTAGCTGGACATTACTAACCCTGTATCGATGGTCTCTGTGAATACTTCCCAAAAAGCACTCCATGCATAAAACGCAAGTTGGATCAACTGCACAGTCTCTGTAAAGTCAAAGGAAAACAAAACAAAACACAGTGTCAGAAAACAACTGTATATTTCACAACATAGTTCAAATTGGAATCCATCCTAGAAGAGCCATTAATAGTGAAATACTTCGGTGTGAAAAGAAAGGAAATATTATTCCTAAAGATCTGGCAGCGCTCTGATTAAAGAAGTCGCCTTAAGAACTGGCTTCCCATACAGGATGTATGCTGGGAGTCTTTGAAGGCCCTAGTTACTTCTAAGAACAGTAATGTTCCCCCAAGATTTGGGGAAATCACATCTGATATTAAAACACACAGATGTATAGGTTACAGATTTAAAATTTTATAAAGTCTTAAGATATATCTTGAGATGTCAAATAACTTCCTCCAAACAGGTATTTTGGACCAAGAATTTTCAAAGTGGTATGTATATACTCCCCCCAGAAGGCAAGATGTCTAAGATGCAAGAAAATACTAGAACTCATATTTCTACTTAAATTTTAACTAATTTAAAAGGGAAATTAAACATTCTAAGTGTTCAATATACAGACTGAGACGTCTCCTCACTTGGTCTGGTTGTCTGATGGTCACACAACACATAAGGTTCATAAGATATCCTGAGAGGAGATTAATAATTCCACAAGGTGGGTGGGTTGACAGCAGTATCCTCAGTCATTCCACTTGCTTTCATCATACTGCCAGTTAGACACATTTAAAGATCATATCTTAAGAGAATCTCTGTTAAGTGAAATGAGATGGGAGGTGGGGGGAGTCATGAAAATCTTTAAATTTCCCTTATCCTTGTTCCTGTATCCTCATAGGCAATACTCTAACGTGCTTATCCTGTGCCCTTTTATTTGTATATGTTTTTACAAAATGTTGTTGAGTGGATTTATTTTTAATGTATGCAAATCCTACCATGTTATATATCACATTCTATTCTTTACTTTTTCACTTCTGTAACGTGATCCGTTCATTTCGCATGTGTACATCTGATCGCTGCTTCTAACAACTACAGTGGATGCCATGGCATGTATCCAAAACATTTTCTCTCTCTACTGTCCTGTGGTGGACACCTGGGGTTACCTCCAGTCTACAGTGCCTTTCTACCACAAATGATGTTGCAGGGAACATCCCTGTAAGTGTTTTCTCATGGATCTGTTTGAGGCTGTCTTAGGCATATAAACCCTAGAGAGAACTGCTGAGTCATGTACATGTACAGTTCTGAGTGCCATGCTGCTGTCCACAGTGGTTATATATCCCCCATTGTGTGTGAGGGTTTCTATAACCCTGAATCTTCATCACCACTTGCTTTTACCTGGTTTTCTAATATGTGCCAGCCTGACATATATAGAATAATATCTGACTGTCTTAATTTCCATTTCCCTGATTGCTAATATGTTTGAGCAACTCTTCATAAGCTTGCTTTGGGGGCTTCCTTTTCTATAAATTGCCTGTTTATCCTTTGCTCATTTTTCTGCTGGGATTGCTTTATCTTACTTATTTACAGGAGTTCCCTGTATAATCCAGTCTAGAGGATATTAACCACTTGGCAATATTAAACATTGCAAATATTATCTTCCATTTGTCACTTGTATATTAATTTTGCTCATCAGGTCCTTTGTTAAAAAGAAATCCTTATTTTGATGCAATTTACACACACACACACACACACACACACACACACACTGGTTTGTGCTTTGAGGTTTTAAGACTGTTTCCCCAAGCCAGGTCACAAAGTAAATTTTCATTTTCTTCTATTAAACTTTCGGTTTTATCTTCCACATTTAAGTGTTTAATTCATCTGCATCTACCTTTGTATATGATATATAGTTTTATTTCTCCATATATAATAAGTTACTCCCCCCCAACATCATATACTAAACAATCTAACAACTTTTACCTATTGATTGTGGTGTAACCTCTGTTAAGTTCCCACATATCCTTGGGTCTATTTCTAAACTCTCTGATATGTCTGGGTGATCTATTTGTTTGTTCTTACATCATACCACACTATATTTCTATGGCTGTGTAGTATGTCTTAATATTTGGTAGAGTAAATTCCCCTGTCTTCTCCTTTTTTTAAGGTATATGCAATCCATACATGAACTCTTATTCTTCCCCACATCATTTAGGATAAATTTATACAACTCCAGCTAAATAAAATACACAGAGATTTTTGGATTTTGACAGACATTACTTGGAAGTTACTGATAAATTTCAGGAGTAATAACATCTTAATAAGAGTAAATTATCATCTCCATGATTATTTCTTATGTCTTCTATTGAAGTTTTAGCTTTTTTTTTCATGAGTCCTTTGTATTCAAGATAAATGGGTTACAATCTGTACAAAATGGCAATTTTATCTTTCTTTACAATATTTACACCTTTTATTTTTCTTCTCTGATACTGTTGGCAAGTAATCCAAGTGATCCAGTAATACATAAACAGTAGCAGTAATAGCAGACATCCTTGTCTTGCTTTAGATATTAAACATATCTAAAGGTTTTTCAGTAAGTATTATGTTCACTATAGGTTTTACTAAGAAAGTGCTCTTCTAGACATAATCACACATTTATCTTTCCTTTCCTATATAAACTGTACCTCAGGATAATCAAAGGATTGATGAGGGACTACGTTTCTTTCTTTTTTTTTTTTTTTTGAGGGCAGTGTCACTGGCCCTCATATGTGGGAACGAACCGGGGCCGCTGGCTTCCGAAGCCAGCGCTTAACCACCGTGCCACTCGGCCGGCCCAGGACTATGTTTCTTTTAATTATAAATTAAAAAGCTAATAAACAAAGAAATGATAAGTTAGAATATCACCATTTGCTACCCTCCAATAAAATAATGATCTAGGCAACAAGCAACAGAGACAGCTAAAACATCAGGTTAAAAAGACTTTTTAAAAAGATCTTTACAATGGTTGCATCTGTCAGGTACCTAAACCTAGTGATCAATCGCAACAAAACAAAAGCAGCCAAGCACCATGTGCTTCCTGAGAGGAAGAATTAAGAAAGTTACACATTAATAATTATGCAGTGATTATCACTCTCCCCAACACATAACAGAACTTAATTAAGCCTAACTACCTGTTTAGAGGAAATACAGGAAATAAAGAAACATGTTAAGCAAGACAACAGGGACACAATGAGCCAAGCCGAGAACGTGGAAAATTCCACAGGGCAAATGACCTGGTTTCTTGGTAACATAAATGAAAAAAAGAAAGAGGGAGACGAGCTATTATAGAGTAAGAGAAAAAATGAGGAATAACAGCCAAATGAAATATGTGAACTCTGAATACACATATATGAGTCAATCAGGACAATTTCAACTCTGGCTAGATATTAGAAAATATTAAAGAATGAGTGTTAATTTCTTAGGATAGTAATGGTTGTAGAGAAAAACAAAGCTATGTAATGATTACTGATAAAGAGGCATAATGTCTGGAATTCGCTTCAAAATAACTGGCAGGGCAGGGGGAAAAAAAAGTGTGTGAATCCATGCACACAGGCATAAATTAACAAGAGTGCCGTATGTTAGTAATTGCTGAAGCTGAGGAATGAGGACACGTCAGGTCTATTATACCATTACCCTACTTTTATGATGTTTGAAAATGTCCACAATAAAAAAGTTTCTAAAGGCCAATAAATTCCCTTACATGTACTTTGTTTGCTAAGAATTTATATCATAAACAATTATTGAAATTTATAAAATGCTTTCCTGAATCAAATCAGAAAAAACGTTTTTCTTCTCTCAACTATTAACATGGTAAATTACATTAATAATTGTTTTAAAGATGAACTATCTATCAAACTCCATTTGCTCATGATGCATCACTGTTTTAGTACATTCTGGATTCAGAAAGCTAGTCTTTTATTTAGGATCCTTTTACCTACATTTATAAGGAAAAAGGCCTTATAATAATTTATCTGGATTTAAAATCAAGATTATACTAGCAGCATAGTTAGGCAGTTTTCACTCTTCGTTTTCTGTAGCAACTTGTGTAAGGAAGGAATTAATTATTCCTTCAAAATCTGGTAGATTCCACCTATATATTAATTCAGGTATGGGATTTGGGGAGGGAAGAGCTTTGATTACCATTCCAATGTTATCATTTTTCTATGAATTTATCCACTTTGTTTTCAATTTTTTTTAGCATTTAATTGTTCACAAGTCTCATATTTCAGAGCTTGCCAAACTTTCTTGGTTCATGGCATCTTTAGTGTCTCAATAGTTTTTTTTTCAGGGCACCCCTAGACCAAAAGAAATGCTTAACCCTTCTGTTTATCAAAGTTAGGCTCAAACAACTTAGTACCTATTGGGCACAGCAAAACTCAGAATCAGACTGTATACTGCAGCCCTCATGTCCTATTCCACAAAGTACAGATTCTCCCTGCTATCTGAAAATAGAGGGCGTACGTAAGCCGAGTAAGCACTCTGCTTTACTGGTGTAAAGCAAAGAAGCAATTACCATTGATTTACATGGAAAAAAGTTTTTATAGTGTTTGTAGATTCAAAAATTAGCCTACCAACTCATGCCAAACAGCACCAAACACCTACAATAACACTAACATTCGGTATAACAAAAGCAATGCCGGGCCAGCCGAGTGGCGCAGTGTTTAAGAGCTGGCTTGGGACGCCAGTGGCCTGTGTTCGGATTCCACATGTGAGGGCCAGTGACACTGCCCTCTTTAAAAAAAAAAAAAAAAAAAAAAAGCAGTCCCACTCTCACCACTTAAGGTACATGCTCTCTAGTGGCTCGCTGCATGATGTTCACTTTTTGCCTTTTGTCATAAAATATAAAAATGGTCTCTGGATTTCTTTCAGTTAGAGAAAACAGGTAGTAATGCAGGTGTTTTATAAAGCAAAGTGGCGTAATGCAAACTTTCGAAAAGCGAGGGATGCCAGCATTTGCTTTTCCATTACAGCCAGTACAGAGGATCAACTTTGAGAGACATGACATTAAAAGGAATGCAGTGAATATATTTCTCAATTTTGCATTTTGTGTATTTGCATCTTCTCTTTTTTTCAATCTTGCCAGAAAATTGCTTTAATAATTTGAAAGATTACCTCAGCTTTTTTTTTTTCTTTTAATTGGGGCTTTTTACTTTTGTTTCATTTTCTGACCACTTTATTTCCTTTCTTTTTTCCTTTGAGTGTTCTCAATTGTTCTTTTTCTAACTTCTTGAACTGTTTATTTTTATTGTTTATCTTCACTGTGAAGTTGCTACTGTTTCTTTTGTAATGAATAACTTTTGGAGAGATACTTTGTGACTATGCAATATCCTCCTATTTCTCCCCAAACTTTCACCTACTAGTTATATACCATTTACCAATGGATCTCACCCACAATTATTACTGTTATTTGCCTAATGGTGACTTTCTACTTCCCTTATTCCTTTTTAATTAATAATTGGAACTCCTCAGTATGGAAAAACTACTGAAAATATCCCTTCTCCACTTGTTTATTTATTCAAATACCTGGTTATACCAGCATGAAATCATGGATATTTATTTTATTCTATGGGTTATAATTTAACACTACTATTATTTATTTTATTGCTCAAACTGTTTCAGCTGTGGCCACTGGGAGCTCTTTGAGGTTGGCTTCTCTGTCCTTTCAACATGCCCCCTCCTTTCTGAGCACTTTCTTACCTTCTGGCAACACAAGAAGTTTCAGGCTTATTTGGTATGTTCCCTGTCCCAGCATTGGCATCAATCATTTCTCCATGGAGCTCTGACTCCCTTTATTTGACAATGGTATTGGAAACCAATATCTGGGTACCAGGTATGCTCACTGCTATGGGACTTTCATTGTTCCTATACTCCTTCAGCAGACAGAGCTAGAAAATGCATGCATGTGTAGCTTATTTTGCCTTTTTTTAATTGGCAAATATTTTAAAAGTATGTTTCCATCTAAATACTCCTTTAGCTACGTCCCCCAAATTTCAATATGTTTTTATCATTCAGTTGTTTCTAAATTTCCTTACTGATTTTCTTTTACTTAATGCTAGCAATGTTAGTTTCCAAACATAAAATTTATTTAATCTACGCTTCTGTTATTTGTTCACAATTTTATTACCTTATATGTCATGGGAGAACAATCTGTATGGTTCTGGGCCTCGAGAATTAACCGAAGTTTCCTTTAATGCCAAATATACAAACCACTTTAAAAACTTGAGATGTAAGTCACATTTTATGTACCATTTTATACCTAATGTATACAACTCAGTGGTTCTTAGTATCTATAAGGCTGTGCAACCATAATCAACTAGAACATTTGGAGAGATGTCTATTCAAATCCTTTGTCCTTTTTTTAAAATGGGTTGTCTTTTTGTGTCCCATGTTTTCTATTTGTTAGATATCAAAAGCTTTGTTTTGTATCACACTTTTTGCCTACTATATGTTTCACCAGTTTTGGGTTTTTTTTAAAGATTTTTATTGGGGAATTGGGGGCAGGGAACAGCGTTGGGGAACCAGGGAAGGGGAACAGGCAAGTTGTTGTCCTTTTGTTCTTTGGTCTAGTTGTGGAGGACACTGCTTCACTGGCCCATGTTGGCATCATCATTGCGCCCTTCTCAGGTGAGGCAGATTGGTCGCTGGCCACTGGAAGGCCGCTCAAGGCAGCTCACTCTGGCTGCCGACCACTCACGCTGGGTGCCCGCCACTCACTGTAGCCTAAGGCAGCCCACTGCAGCAGGAGCTGCAGCTATGCCGTCCCGGGGACTCACAGCAGCCCAGCTCCAAGTGGAGCTGTTGTTCACCATCTTAGCTGTAGAGGGCAGTGTCACTGGCCCTCATATGTGGGATCCGAACTGGGGCTGCTGGCATCTCAAGCCAGCTCTTAACTAACATGCCACTCAGCTGGCCCTCACCAGTTTTTATTCCTAGTTTTAGTGACTTCCTGTTTTAATACTTTGCCTCTCATAGACAACATTTTTGGATTTTAAAAAATCAATCTGAGGGCCAGCCGAATGGCTGGGAGAAAATATTCACAAAAATGTCTGACAACAGGATCAAATATATGGTGATGGAAGAATAACTGACTCTGGGTGGTGAACACACAATGTGATACACAGATGATGTATGACAGAAATTGTACACCTGAAACCTATGTAACTTTACTAACAACTGTCACCCAATAAACTTTAATTTAAAAAAAAAGAAGTCTGACAAAGTACCTTTATCCAGAAAATATAAAGAACTTCAAAACTCAATAGTAAAGATAAAAAATCTAATAAAAAATGGACAAAAGACTTGAACAAAAACTTCAGAAGTCAGATAATGAGCAATGAGCACATGTAAAATTGCACCAACGTCATTAGTCACCAGAGAAAATTAAAACCATATTGAGATGCCACTACACAGAATGTCTAAAATTGAAAAAACTGACAATATCAAATGTTGGTGAGAATACAGAGGGGAACTTTCATACATTACTGGTGGGAATAAAAACCCATTTTGGAAAAAGTTTCGGCAGTTTCTTATTAAGTTCAACACATACCTGCTCTTTGACCCAGCATGTCCACTCCTAGGGATTTATCTATGAAAAATTAAACGTATGTCTACAAAAAGACTTGTTTACAAATGCTCACAGCCAGCAATTACTGTATCAGCTAAGAGTGTTCACTGTATTACAGTTTAGAAAGGCCTAACAATGGTGTATCAATATTTCTAAAATGTGTCATAAAAGCTGAAGGTTTTGAAATAGCACAAGATTTATGTTACTTGGTATATTCAACACATAGAAATATGATTAAGTACAGAATAATAATACCTAATACTTTAATATGTTGCATTTAAAATAATATTGGCATAAGCTGATTTGATTTATGAAATAAATTACTATTTTTCTTTCCTTTAAATTTTTAAAAATTTCCACTAAAAAGAGAATGAGCTGTTCTAAGAAAAGGTCACAGAAGCTTTACTCATCATGATAGCTTCAAACTGAAAACAAGCCCAACATTCATCACCAGGACAACGGGTTATAGGCAATTACAGTACATTCATACAATGGACTACTACTCAGCAGTAAAAATGGAACCAATTTCTAATAATCATAACATCATGGATAAATCTGATAGACATTATACTGAGTAAAAGAAGCCAGGCACAAAAGAGTGTGATTGCATTTTTATGAAGTTCTAGAACAGGCAAACCTAATCTAAGGGGAAAATATCAGGATGTGGTTATGTAGGAGCTGAAGCTGGCAACAGGGAACTTTCTAGTCAGATGGAAATGTTCTGTATCCTGACAGATTGGGAATTGCATGAGGTTAACTATTGTCAAAAATGTACAATTAAGATTTCTGCCTTTCGAAATATTTAAGATTTCCCTTAAAAACCTCATATAGGGTACCAATAGGAAAATTTTGGTAATGTTGACATAAACCCGAGTTTCTTTACCTGAAAGGATTACCCCATAGTAACCTATTCATAGTTCTACTATTGGGTTGTTGGAAAAGTCATGACGTATTTTTTCTGTTTTTCGTTGCAAGAAAGCATCATGACTTTTCCAACAACCCAGTATTTGCCAAAATACAGACAAAAATATACATGTAGGGCCGGCCAAGTGGTGCAGTGGTTGGGCACTGGCTTGGGAAGCCAACAGCCCCAGTTTGGGTCCCACCTGGGAGGGCCGGTGACGCTGCCCTCAAAAAAAAAAAATATATATATATATAAATAAATAAATATATATATATATATACACATACACACACATACATGTAAAGTTGAAATTAGACCTCATGTACTTCCATGCTCAATCCTGCATGCAGTTGGTATAGAATGAAAATGATGATAAATCTCCAAACCAAGCATATAAAACTAATTTTAAACAGCTCCAGGCATCCAGACTAGATTATCTAGTAGATATCAATGGCCCACTTACTGTCATTTTCCCAGGTAAGAGACAGGAAACTGACGGGGAAAAAACTGACGGGAATTATCCTTAAGACAAATTGTTAAATGAAAAAAGCCCCAGTTACAGTATATATAGTAAAATTTCCTTCATGTATCACATCCAAGATTAGAGGCAACTAATATTTTAAAAACTAAAGCAGCACTGATTTCAATATCTGGACTACTGGCGTTAAAAAAAAAAAAAAAGTCTTAAAATACAAGTCGGTTAAAAAAGACATCAAGTCTTCAAGATTTTGAAAAAGCAAGAAACTGAATACACAACTCTTCTTATTGGACTTAAGTGGCTCTTCCATATTAGAGTTTTTTATTTCCAGACACAAAAGGAATCAAATCCTCTGCTTGAGATGGCTCAGTAACTTATCTGAAGACTAATTACTGGGTTTAAAAAAATCTTACATATCCAAAATGGGATACATACATAGCCATGAGCAACATCCTAGAAGGTAGCTGGTTTATAACAAACGCAATATTGTCACTAGACAAGTATGCAAATGTACAACAAACAGGAATACTCAAGCTATTTAGTAACCAAAGTAGGAACAGCAAAATAACATCTTTAAAACTGTCCTCTGTATTTTAAACAATGTAACAGACATTTGCTCAACAATGTTAGCTGAACACTTAGTATATCTGAGGCACTATTATTATATGTGTCAAACGCCTACAATTGGGAAAAAGTAGCTTATAGAGTAGCCCAACTGGGTAATGATGGAGAAAAGAGTGACAATTCTGAGTCACCAAAAGCTTTTTCTCCAGCCCACGTATGATTTTTATTTAATATTCTTTGCATGTACTTGGTGGTACAGAAGACAGTATTGATTGCAACTTGATTTTCTGGTCAGGAATCAGTGCTACTGTGCAGTAGTTTCCAGGTTTCTGAGTGACAGGGACCCATAGAATGACCAAAAAAAGGGCTGCTAATTTTTTTCTAAGAATTTATAAAAAACAAGAACGCCTTAATTAATTGCCTTGGTTTTTTTTTAAAGCAGGTTGGTTATTTATTTATTTATTTTGAGGGCAGTGTCACTGGCCCTCATGTGGGACCGAACCGGGGCCGCTGGCTTCCCAAGCCAGAGCTTAACCACCGCGCCACTTGGCCAGCCCAGTTGCCTTGGTTTTATATACTAATATTTTAACAACAAAGAATCTCAGAATTTAAGAACCAAATAAATTTAGCTCTAAGAAAAACTCAGTACATTTTTCCTACTTTCCCCCTCATTTTACTGAATGAAAAATTAATAAGAGACCAATATTTGAGAATCAAAGAAAGATGAAGGCAAAAGAACAAGGACTTTAGAGTCAGAGAGCCCTGGTTTCAATTTTTATGACTGCAGGTAAGTCACTTAAACTACTCTGAGCCCATGTGCTCTGAAGTTTATAGAAGCATTAAACATGATCATAGGTAAAGAAAGCACTTAGCAGTAACTTTGGTGCCTAGGAGATGCTCAACAAGCATAAGCGACTTTCACTGTTAAAATTAATTTTGGGACTTGCACTTCTGGTTATGACAGAATAACTGGTCCTGAACTAACCCTCCCACTGTACACAACCATGAAACTAGATGAATACATGAGGCAGCTATTTCCAGGCATTGAACAGGTAGCACTAGATTGCAATAACCAAGAGAAGGGAAACTCAGAAGGTGACTGAGCCCTGTGATGGCTCTGCCTCTCACTGAGGGTGTAAGTTCCCACCTGTAGTACAGTTAGCTAGAGCCTAAGCAGAGCTGGAAGATACTGCTGAGCTGAGACTGGAGTCTGGGGCAGATGAAACAGCAAGAAGCCCTGGGGTAAGGGGACCAGGAAGGTGGAATGGGAACAAAATGGGAGGGGCCAGAAAGGGGCAGACGTCTACGTTGGGGTCCCCAGTAAATGAGTTCTTGGCTGAGGGCTGGGCTGCCCATACACAGGGAGATACTCCCCAAGTTTACTGCAGAGTGTCTGCTATGAAATTTAGAGTGCCACAGAAGCACTTAAGTCTAGCAAGCATTGCTAGAGGACTCTGGGATTCTGGTCCAGGCAGTCCTATGGCTGAGATACCAGACAGGCCATGACCTGGATTAAGGACCATGCATCTTAAAGTAAGACTTATTTTATATCTGCCCTAACTAGAGGTGGGGGAGGGGGGGCACCATGGCCCAGCACAGGGCATGGAACCCAAATGGGGTATAGAGGGCAACTACACAGAGCTGTGTGGCAGTAACAGCAAGAGGGTGGTTACATAACGGGGAACAATCAAATAATAGTTTCAGGGTAATCAGAGAAGGGAGTTACAGGTATGCAAAGGGGGAAAATGAGAAAGAATACTATGTTGTTGGATTGGAACTAAAGGGATCAATGTAAAAGTATGGTTTTCAATAACTTTCAATACGTATCTATAGATACATACAGAATATAGATCCACTGAGGGGGCTTGGGATGAGCAACAATCACACCTAGTATTTTTTTTTTTATGGAATTCTTTATTATTTTATTTTATTTTTTTTAAGGGCAGTGTCACTGGCCCTCACATGTGGGACCCGAACCGGGGCCGCTGGCTTCCCAAGCCAGTGCTTAACCACTGAGCCACTCAGCCGGCCCCACACCTAGTATTTTATGGCTAAACACTAATCTCTACAAGAAGGAACCAGGCTCTTTGGATAAATGGTTGGTTTCAGAGCTGGGGAAGGGAAAAGACCAACATGTGGCCGAAATATCTTGTGTTGGAAAGAAAAAGAAGTGCTCAAAGAATGATGGGGACATGAAATAGAACAAAGATGACAGCTTGAAGGACCTCCCACTGGTCTGATCTAGTACAATTTGAGCACAAGAATAATGGGACTCCATGAATACATACTGAGATAAATAAATAAATGAACTGAATGCTTGATAAGAAACAGGATATTTAGTAGTCTCAAAATACTCCCCACAAAATACTGATTACAGAGGGGAAATGAGTCACAGCACAGTGGAGAAGTCTTGCAGCATCCCCTTACTCAAGTGATCTAAGTTAATACCACCAGTTAGCGAATAAATCAAAATCATTTGCTACTTGATAGGGTACAATGAGAACAGGTGATTTCTGTGATATTCCTGTGAAAGATGCAACCTGGATCTAATCATGAAGTTTATCAGACAAACCCAAATTGATAGACATTTACAAAATAACTTGCCTGTAATCTTTAAAAGTGTCAAGATCATGAAAGTCAAAGAAAAACTGAGGAAAAGCTCCAGACTGAAAATTAAGACATGCCATACAAATGCATGCTTTGAAATTGGTTCCTTTTGCTACAAAAGGCATTACTGAAACAACTGAACCTCAGTTTCCTCATCTGTAAATTATGAGGTTAAACTATCTCTATTGCTCCAAACATCGATTAAGGACTCAAAGAGGTTTCTATAAAGACAGACAAAAAACTAGATCTAATAGTCTTTCAATATATAAAAATATCTCCATTGGTATTCTAACCATGCTGTAGTCTAAAGACTACCATGGACACCCAGAGGCCTTCACCAAATTAAGCTTATTATTAGTCTTACAGGAAAAAAGTCTTATGGAAAAAAAATGTTATACAATGCCTCTATTAAGAGTACATCTAGGGCCAGCCGAGTGGCTCGGTGGTTAAGAGCTGGCTTGGGACGCCAGCGGCCCCGGTTCGGATCCCACATGTGAGGGCCACACTGCCCTCAAAAAAAAAAAAAAAAAAAAGAGTACATCCATACAATCTAGCTATATTAGCTGAAATAAACAGATGTCAAGGTTTTGTTAGAGATAGGAAAAAATTTAGCTCAGTATAATAACGTATTCCCTTTTGTATGTATGTTTGCATATATGCATGTTTGCAATAAATACACATACAAACCTTTATATGCATACTTTCTGGAAGGATACATAAGAAAATGTTAATAATTAGTTCTGAGAAACAGAAACAGAAAAGTTATAAAGGACAGAGGCACTTTCCTCCCTTATCTTCTACCCTCATATATGTACTCAATTTTTAACAAAAAAAAAAAAGTCAAGTCATCCTACAAGCAAGAAATACACATGTATAGTACCCAGATCATGATTACTAACTACCATTCTCAACTAAAAGGAAACTCCTTGCTGAAATGGCTGACTGAAACCTAACCTACACATGTAGTCTAGCATAGATTAACCCTTGTTTAGAGTTTACAACTTTGCCTTGATTATCTTTTAACCCCACTTAGATCACTCTAAAATTTGTAAGGTTTGTGTAATGCTATCTTGTGTTTTGCTGAAAGTTACACAAAAGGCCAAGAATTAGTCAGATGTGTATCCATGCCTCTACAATCCCTGACGTTGATGACTGCTAGAACTGTTTCTCAGAAACAAGCTCAGGATGTTTTTCAGGACCAGAGGGTGAACCAGCTGAAACCGCCTGAGACCAGCTGGAACAGCCTGAAGGACCCTCCAGTGACCTCATCAACTTCCCTCATTATAACACTAAAACCTCCACCCAGGGGCAGAGATTTTCCACCATTTTTGAACGTGCAATGTATGTACAGCCATGTTTTCTAACTGCCCATGTGCTAGAATGTCCCCAACCACACATGCAATGACAAAGTCTACTACCTTGATGTTTACGCCTGGTTTCCCTTAATAAAGGTGGATTAGATGCTTTGCTAGGGGACATACTGCTCTGGGAATGATCCCTGGTGTGTCCTTACTTGCTGCCTCGCAATAAAATTCCTTCTCATAAAATCATCTCGGAGTTGTCTTTGGGCTGGCAACTACTGAGCATTAGGACCCGGTTTGGTCTGGAACCATGATTCTACATACGGGTCAGAATATGGACAAAGTGAGCTGTGGACATCTTGAGTCAGAAGGCAAAGAAGCACTCAAAAACTAATGAAGGGGTGCAAAAAGAACAAAGAAGCTAGAGTGATGGAGCTCCCACAGGCCAAATTTGGGATAATCTGAACATTAAAAAGAATAACTACAACTATCTAGAAAAGCAAGGAAGTGATGACTACACAACTCAAGGTGGTAGTTACTTATGGGGTAGCAAGAAAGCATACAGCAGGTTTCTGGAATGCCGGTGATGTTCTATTTTTTGACCTGGAAAATAATTACGTGAATGTTTGTTTCATAATTATTTTATTACACCATACATATTTGCAAGATACACACACACACACGCCAAAAAAAATGTATACATGTGACTTGTATTCACCTTTTGTTATCAGTATATATTGAGTATTACAATTTTTTTTTTTTTTTTTTTTTTGAGGCAGTGTTACTGGCCCTTATATGTGGGACCTGAACCGGGGCCACTGGCTTCCCAAGCCAGTGCTTAACCATGGCACCACTCGGCCGGCCCTGAGTATTACAATTTTAATACATTTTCTTTTCTTAAAATGTGTAAGCTGGGCCGGCTGAGTGGTTATGCTCTGGCTTGGGACACCAGAAGCCCCGGTTCGGGTCCCACATATGAGGGTCAGTAACACTGCCCTCAAAAAAAAAAAAAAAAAAAAAAGTGTAAGCATTTTTTGGGCATTGTGTGTGTGTGTGTGTGTGTGTGTGTAAAATACTTTGTAATTTTTAAGACAAAAAAGTAAGGCTTCAGGGAAAAGAAGTCAAGTAAAAACAAGAGCCTTTTAGAAAGAAAATTACAGTATTTTACCTGCAAGAGTACGTAGGCTCTCCTACTTTAAAAACGCGACCACAAAGATGAGAAGGTTTGTTTGCTTGTTCAAGTTTTGGAAATCCGAATGCAGGGTCTTCACCACAAAGGTACCATTCCATTGGTCCCAACAAAACATGCTGTGCCAGCATGTCTTCCTTCTGCGGAAAAGGGTTGGGACCCCTGCAGTAGATTTTGGGTACGTAGTGGGCTAAATGCTGGTACACTTCTCTTGTGAGGTCAGTTGCTTGCAACCATTTCTTTAAAAAAAAAAAAAGAAAGAAAAAATAGTTTTAAACCATATCAATAAACTATTAATTTACAATACACCTACTCTATTAATTTTTAGGTACAAAATTAATAAGAGTCTTACAAATTATTTTGTTGACAACACTCATCAATGCTATGTCTAAAAATGCAAAATATTTTAGAATTCTACTTTACTTAAAAAGTAAAATTAAAGTGAAATGAGCTCCTCTCGTTGACTAGAGAAGCAACCCTCTGTAGGCAGTACAGGAAAATGACAAGTCATCATACACTAGCCATTGAGCCCATCTGACTTCCTTTTTTCTAACATTTTTTTCAAATTCTATTTTTTTCTTATTTTCCATTACAGTTGAAATATATTAGTGGCAGGTGTATAACACAGTGCTTAGTCATTTATATCCCTATAAAGTGATCGCCCCAATGTTCTGATTGTGACTTGGATTCTCTTATCAGTTTGCCGACAGGAAGAGCATACAGTAAACATGTACAGCCAATACATTAGTTATATTTCTGATTAATAAATGAGATGATATATCACTCTTTTATAAATGTCAGTCCACAAGAGACTTTGTTCGATCAATTATGTGTTATTTCCCTGATCAACCTCCATATCATCCCTTTCCTTTGCTCTCCCTGCTAAAAACAAACCCATAACAGCCACTTTTCTGTCCCCAAACTTTTATGTCCAATTACCTGTGATAATTATACTTAGATACCTAATAGATACTGTGACATTGTGATTTATAGTAAGAAAAAAATATACATTTGGTCTTCTTTCCATTTCTGGCAGAGCTCCTAAAACTCTTGAAATTTCCAAGTGAGAGAAAGGTGAAAGGAGTGTCTTTTGTTATTTATAACTAGCCCCTTTGGGGTGCTGGTTGCCAGGGGAACCAACCTAGTGATTAGAAGATTGAAATTTATAGTCTCTACCCCCAACCTTGGGGAGGGGAATGGCTGGAGACCCAGCTAACGACCAATGATTTAATCAATCATGCTTATATAAGGAACCTCAGATACTGGGGTTCAGAGAGCTTCTGAGTTGAACACACTAGGGTGCTGGAACAGGGCATGGAAACTCTGCACCCCTTCCGACATACCTTGCTCTATACATCTCTTCCATCTGGCTGTTCCTCAGTTGTATCATTTTATAATACACCAGTAACCTAGTAAATAAACTGTTTCCCTGACTCTGTGAGCTGTTCTAGCAAATTATTGAAGCCAAAGAAAGGGTCACAGAAACCCAGCAGTTGTGGGTAATTTGAGGACCCACTGCTTGTCACTGGCATATTAAGTGGTAAAGGGGGCAGTCCTGTGGGACTCAGCCCTTAATCTGTGAGATCTAATACTAACTCTAGGTGTATAGTGTCAGAATTAAATTGAGTTGTAGGACACCCAGTTGGTGTCCAGAGAATTACAGAATTGCTTGGTGTGGGGAACTCCCCTCCCCCTACATACATATTTGGTGGCCACCGTATTGGTGTGAGTATAGAAAGAGAAGCAGCAGTTTTTCCTTTCAAACACCAAGTCAATGTGTCCAAAATTGAAATGATCCCCCCCACACACCAACCCCCCCTCCCATTTTCCTCATTTCCCTATTTTAGATACCAGCATCTACCCAGAAAACCTAAAAATCTTTCTTCTTCCTCACCCCAACATCCAATTAAGCCTATTAGGCTTCTTAAATATTTATTGAATATTCAGTTCTTTTTCTCTAGCTCCACAGGCACTACTTTAGTCTAAACCCCTCACTGGATCTTTCACTGGAATTAGTGTAACAGTGTTCTAGCTGGGGAACCCCACTAGTCCTACCCCTCTGCAGTCCATTTTCCAACCTCACTACTAGTGATTCTTGCAAAATGCCAATCTGATCATGTCATTCCGCATCCCCTTGTACTGAGAATCAAGTCCACTCCCGACATGTTTACGAGGCCCTCTGCCTGGTACCATACTCTCCTGTCTCCTGCTGACCTGTACTGGCTCCTCTCTGCTATTTCCTCCTTCAGATCTTAACTTATGCTTCACTTTCTCTAAGTTGCTTCTCAGCTGATTCCTCACCCACATCTCCATTTCCATATCCCCCCAGATCTAAAACAGAACCTGGCCACAGCGGGCATTTAGTAAAAGCTGTTAACTGAATGACTATAAATAAGTTGACACCACTTACTGGCACACAACACTGATGCTGTGGAGAAGATTCTCCATGTGGCTTTAATGAAAACAGAGATAAAGCAGATTCAGGCCTGCAGTCTCTAAAGACTAAATCACATAAGCCCTGGGTAAAGCACCCTTCAAACTACCGCCTTTCTGATCCCTATTTCCTTAAGCCTAAGTCTTTTCCCTGTAGTCTACCACTTACCCCTGCCTCCCCTGCCAATTCTGTCTATATGTTTATTTGTCCTCCATGCTACTTTCATAATTGCAACTCATTTTGGCTCTAAATCAGATAAAAATGTTAAATTAAAAAAAAATGAAATGTTTCACTTTTACAAAAATACAGTTAACTGAACTGTTGTTATAGGTCCAGTGTTTACCTATGGATTACAATTTAAGTTTCAAATTACATCCTCAGCAAAAAGGTTTATGTTCAAGTTATATCTAACACCATAAGGCAACCGTGTAAGAATCCTCATTTTAACTGTTACTTGTACAATCTTCAGCCCAATTTCTTCCATCTAAAAATAACACAGAGATTTTAAGTATTCATGAGGTAGTGTATCTTTCTAGTGAATTTCACATGTCAGAGAATTTTTACTAAAAATGTGAAAATCCCGTTCCTAATTTAAAGGACTGGTTGGAAGCTTATGACCAAAAACATGAAAAAGTTTGCACCCCTAAAGGAAAACTATCTTTTCCAAATGTTGCTTTGTTGTGTTTATTTTATGCAAGAAGGAAAGAGACTAAACTACTCTCAAAACAACAGTACTTCAAGTTGGGAGACAATTCCACACACAGGTTTAAGGATTCTCTCTCCATTTAGAGCTGTGGCTCTTATCTAAATCTCTCTCTCTCTTTCTCTCTCTCTCCCTCCCTCCCTCCCTCTCTCTCTCACACACACACACATACACTTAGTAATTATAAAAGGAGAAAAAAGTCATCAGTCAACAGTAAAAGGCAGAGTCATCAACCAACAAGCAAACTAGAATCTAATACTTTGAACTAAAAAACACTTTCTGGGTCACATCCAAGGGTAAACGTCCAGTTTTTCATCCATTGTCAGCAAATATGAATGTAGTCAAATTATCCTAAGCAATTTGCTGTTTATGAATGAAAAATAAAGCACTGAGATTCAAAGAATGCATCTCCATGATCCTAGAATGTTATGCTCCAGGTAATTTTAACTTACAACACATTTGAAGGTTTTATTTTAAAAAGCAATTTTTGCTTTTCTTATATTTTTATGTTTCCATTTCTCTTAAAAGTTCCCTTTTTGCAGAATTTTAATCCAGGGGAATAAAAGGAGATGCTTTCCAGAAGAAATTACATTGTTTTGTGGCTCCAACAACACTGGCAGGTCAAATCTGTTCACAGATTTCTTAAACAAAAAATTCAGAAACTATATCAGCTTCTGGTTAAGAAAGAAAAACCAGCCACCCTATATAAAACATATTAGTAAAACAAGCATTTCATTCTAAATATCATTTATTACATATTATTATAAATTATTAACAAGGCATAAAAATATGGTTCAAGAAAGACAGGCATATGCTCCAAATTCAAAACCACTGAATAGATTTGGAATCTTTTACAGGCATTTTAATGTCATTAAATTTAAATAATATATAAAACAAAGTACCTTCACTTGAGAATTCTATACCAGATACATTGAATTAGTAATTGCAACAGCATAGATTAAAAAGAAAAAAATGTTGCAAAGAGAAAGTAAGCAGAAGGAAAAACTTTCTGGCTGCCTTTCAGAATAATGGCTCACGTATTTCTAAAAAGAATAAACTCTATAGCTTTTTCATATTAATTCTCACTAACATAAGCTAACTGTAAGTGTTCAACATGAAAAATTACTGCGCTTTCCAATTTGGGTACATGTAATAAGTGCTATCTTATTAGAAGTCCTCCTTAGGGAAGTAAAGAAACTGTCAACTCATTCCACTAAAGTAAACATGTTATGACAATGTTTCCAGGAGCTTTCCTCTTTTGAATGCTAAATTTAAGCCTTGGGATAGAGAGCAACTATAGTAACACAAAAAGGAAAGAATCCCTAGAAGTTAGCCTATCTAATTATTACTCTACACCCAATTAAAATTGTACCCTTTAACCACATTTGATTTTGCTTTTAAATAAGGATAATCAATATGTAAGTTAAATGTAAAAAAACAATCGCTAGTGCTGAAATAGAGTTTTGGGGACTACACTAAGAGAAATTTAAACAAATCACATTATGAGTTCCAGAAATGAAGTAAAAGCAACCACAAATCAAAATAATATGGAACTCAATAATAAATGACAAAAAAAGGTCTAATTTAAAAATAGGCAAAAGATAGAAAATGAAATTTCCAAAGAAGATATACAAATAGCCAATTAAGCTCATGAAAAGATACCCAACACCATGAGTCATCAGAGAAATACAAATCAAATGAGATACCACTTCACACCCAACAAATGGGTGTAACAAGTGCTGACAAGGATGTGGAGAAATCCACTGGAGCCCTCATATACTGCTGGTGGGAAAGGTAACGATGCAGCTACTTTGGAAAACAATTTAGGGGTTCCTCTAAATGTTAAGCATAGGATTTCCATATGACCCAGCAAGTCCACTCATGGGTATAGGCCCAAGAAAAATAAAAACATGCCCCCACAAAAAACTGCACACAAATGTTCATAGTAGCACGATTTATAATATCCAAAAAGTGGAAACAACCCAAATGTCCATCAACTGATGAATGGATTAATAAAATATAGTATAGGGGCCGGCCGAGTGGCACATTGGTTAAGCGCTGGTTTTGGGATGCCAGCGGCCCCAGTTCGGATCCCACATGAGGGCCAGGGACACTGCCCTCTACAGCTAACAACAGCTCCACCTGGAGCTGGGCTGTGCGAGCCCTGGTGATGGTGTGGGCTGCCATAGGCTATAGTGAGTGGCCCGCAGCCAGCGTGAGCGGCTGGCAGCCAAGAGTGAGCTGCCAATAGCCGCGGTGAGCGACATCCAGAGGCCAGCTACCGATCTGCCTCATCCGGGAAGAGCGCAATGACGATACCAACAGTGAAGCAACATCCTCCGCAACTAAACTGAAGAACAAAAAGACAGCAACTTGTCTGTTCCCCTTCCCCGATTTCCCAACGCTGTTCCCCTCCGCCAATTCCCCAATAAAATCTTTAAAAAAAAAAAATAATAAAATAAAATAAAATAAAATATAGTATATGCCTACAATGGAGTATTATTTGGCAATAAAAAGGAATGAAGTTGGGGTTGGCCGAGTGGCTCAGTTGGTTAAGAGTTGGCTTAGAGCACCAAGAGTTGTTCTGAGCAACAGGACTGCCGGTTCGATTCCCACATGGGTCAGTAAAAGCTGTGCCCTAGCTACATTGCTGCTGCCAATGGGTGGCAGGATGGCTCAGCTGGGGTAACAAGACTGCCTATTCAATGGTGGGCTACGCCCACCCGCAACTAAAAAGATTGAACTCTGCACCTTGAGCTGAGCTGCCACCCTGATGGTTCAGAGGATAGAGCGTGCACTCTTAACAACAAGGCTGCTGGTTTGACTCCCGCATCGGATGGTGGCTACATCCACCCACAACTAAGATTGAACACAGCACCTTGAGCTTAGAGGTGGCGAGCTGCACACCGGAAGCCGGATGGCAACTAGCGCCCTCCACAATGAAGACTGAAGAATGGGGATGGAGTGCTAATAGGTGTAGGATTTCTTCTTGGCAATGATGAAAAATGTTCTAAAATTGATCGTGGTGATAGTTGGACGACTCTGTGACTATAGTAAAAACCAATGAACTGAATTGTATATTTGAATTACATATAAAATTCAAACATTTTAAAGCAAAAAATAACCAATAGACATAAAACTACATAAAACTTTTATAATGAATATATACTTTTTTTAAAACTCAGGGAAAACAATACATGTACTTCTTAAATCATAATCATCCACTGGAACATATTATAATCAATATGGAGCATGCAATGTAGAAAGACTTCAGAAGTGTCGGGAAAGTCATACTTGTAGAATCAATTCTATCAAGAAAAAGAGAAAACTGAGTAGGGAGGAACACTTTAACATCCTGAACTTAAAGTTATTGAAGACAGCGCTTCTATGCTTTTATTTGGGAGGCATACTAGTTAAAAGTCTTTTTCCTCATAATAGAAGAAATGCAGCGTGTCAACAAAGCGTGGGAAAGATGACACTCGTGCTTATTAAGTAATTTTAAATGGATGTGATCCCAACCAACTACCAGTAACAGAGGTCGAAAGGCTGCAATAGCTGCTTTCTTTACTTGTTTACCCTCTCTAGAATTTACTCTAACCTGCGAAAACGTTATTAATTCATTTTAATTTGTGATAAAGACCCATCCTGAAACCTAGGCTGAAACAATAGTTTTAAGTGTTATGCTGTTTTAACTAAATACAGACAATAAAACCTTCACAAAGAAAGGCCAGGTTATATAGCTGGAAGAACCTTGTATTTTAATATTAGTTTGCATCTTCTTTAAGGAATTTTGTTAGCCTTCAGACTAAACATTTTTTTTTTCATCTTTTTGTTCAGAAAACAATTTAAAAGTAAACAGCAAAAGTAAAATGTAGCTCCTCACAAACTCAAATTAGTCCAAATTAATACATTTTTATTGCATTTCCCCTGCTGCATCTGCTTGAGAATTTCACTGCACAAGACCTAGGAATATTGGTCTCTGGTACCAGTCTCATCAGGGGCCTCTACAAACTGAAACTTGAATCACTTGGTTGGTAGTTTGCACTTTTAGAATTGGGAAAATAAAGAGTACATAGCCTGTATCACTGGGCCAAGAGACACAAAACTCGGTGAAGTAAAAAAAAAAAAAAATTACTTTGAGGTAAATAACAGATTAGATATCAAAAAGGATAGTAATAGAGCAACATGGATAGGAAAATTCCTAATTACCGTTTTACTGTTTACTTGTGACACTGCTTTCATTTTCTTTTTCAAATCTCTGATAAATGAAAGGCTGATGGGGGCTGAAAATCCTGGGATTGCTGTACTATTAAGCAGAAAGTCAATGAAAACAGACCTAGACTAAACAAGTTGGTTTAAACAAAAACAAGCCAAGACTTTTTTCACAACTCTCCTGTCATTTATTGCACTCTGACTTTAGTGTCCTCATCAATTCACCCAAAATAACTCCTCACTAGGTCCACAGTGACCCACTAAAATTTGGTTCATAACATTCAGGTTGTTGACTTGTGTTCAAAGGTCACTCCCTTTGAAGGCTTTAGAGGTGGCGTCTAAGTTGTTTTGGTCCATTCATAATCATTCTGGACAATCTGTTCTGATGGGTGATCCCAGGTCTTGAAGAAAGATGCCATCGCGTGTATTAAAGTAATCCTCTTACAACTCTGTTACTTACAGGAGTACATGCATGTTCCAGTATCAGTATAAACACTGGGTTTGAATGGCTTAAGTCTGGGGCATACCTGCTCCCGCTATGCTGTGACCAAACCTCATATTATGAACTCGTGTGTGTTGAAAGCTGCTCTCCCAAAGTTACATAACGTTGGTTCTCCACCCAACTATACCCCCCAACTCCTTGAAAAATTATTTTGTTGCTCACCCAGCCTCCACTCGTTTCTTACACTCAGTGGAGACACGCTACTTCCCGCACAGACATCTACGCTGTGGGCTGACCAAACCGGTGCAAAACCGCACGGAACAGGGGAAGGGGGGGACCCGTGTGTCGTCTGCATCCTTTGATGCTCAGGGCGGCCCCAGACACAAAGTAGGGACTCGGCTAAGGTAGCAGGTTTCGCCGGAGGAGCCAATGCTCCGCTTATCTCAGGAAAAGGAATCAGAAAGATAAACTAGAGCGACTATACCCCCAAAGCCCCAGGACGTGTCTTCCCCTCCCCGATTCCAAGACCTGGCATAAAGGGCCAAAGCCTCTGCGTTGGGGACTTAATGGGGCTGTGGGAGGAAAGGAGGCATAATGGGAGAGCGGCTGGTTCTCCGGGGCAGAAAGGTGGCCGGTGCACGGAGCAGCTCTGCGGGCTGTCCGAGGATAAAGGAGGGAGGCTGGGGCGGGACCGGGGGCCTCCCCAGGCCGCTCCCCAGCTGGAGGGCCGGAGAGCGCAGCGCGGCGGTGCCCCCGACTCAGAGCCGCGCCGCTCCCTCCGCGGTGTCCAGGAGCCGGTGCCTCGCACGGGGCGCGGCCTGCAGGGCACAGACGTCCCTGCCAGGGTCCCAGGACTCACCCCCGCCGTCTCCTCGGCCGAAGATTCCAGCAAACTCCGGTCGAGGGCCGGCACCTCCGGCTCCAGCTCCGACGCCATCTTCCCTCCTCCTCCTCCCCAGCGCTGACGCCGCTACCGCCGCCCCAAGGGCCGCGGCCTCGCCACAGCCCCGGCCACCGAGATCGCCACCTCTGCCCCAGGCAGTCGGCCCGGAATCGTTCCGGCGGCGGCGGGCGGAGAGAAGACGGAGAGCAAGAAACGTGAGGCGAGCCGGCCAGGAGGGACGGCGGCGGCCCCTGCGCTCCCGCCTGGGCTCCGCGCCCGAGAGTCAAGTCCCTGCCTCGTCCCTGCCCTGGGGAAGGACACAGAGGACCACAGGCCTGGCACCCGCTCGCTGCTCCCCTGTCCCGCACCGGGAAAGGGGCAATAACACCCAAGGGAGGAAACAAAGGTTTCTGGGAACTGTAGTCCGCCGCGGCACAGCCAGGAAGGAGCGGAGCCCTCCTAGGCCCCGCCCACGGAGGCCTGTGGGAGTCGTAGTCCGTCTCCTCCTAACGAGAGAAGCGGCGAATGTCAATCAGCGGGCGGGGCTTTGCTAGAACCCTGGGACGAGAAGCCTGGCAAGAAGCCACCACTTGGGAAAAGGCGGAAGGGCAAGACAGTGTGGGAACTGTAGTTTTATTTCCGTAACCCCATTTGTTCCTTTTGTTGTACCCCCAGATTCTAGAACAGTGCCTCGCATGTGATGGACACGGGGCGTGCTTTTCAAAGCCTCCTCTAGGGTAGGCACTCAAATCGGATCAATGAATGGATTACGTTCTATTCCTATGGTTCTATAGCCCTGTCATGTATCCTCCCCTCATCCAAATTTAGACTCGTAGTCAAGGTGAACATGACCCTGGTTTTTGAAGGGGTTGAAACATATTTAATTGCTGTGAAAGAAAACGTTTCCGAGCAATTTAGTTATTAGCCCTTATCAACATTTATTACAAATCTTGCTGCAAAGGAAAAGGAGTCTAGCAAACCAGTTTTACTCTTGATTGGGACGCTAAGGAAATAGATAATCCTTAGATTAGATACAAAAGAAAATTATGTTTGTTTAGAGATAATTGGGCTCTTGACTGACAGTTGGATGAGTGGGTTTCTTAGAACAAGGCTTCACTTCCCTTAGAATTTATCAGGAAATTGCTTGAATATTTTTTATCAGGCATATTAATTTATTCTGAAGGAAAGGGTGAATTACATTAGGCAAAAAAAAAAAAATGTTCTGAGTCAGTCCAGGTTTGGGATATGTTTTTGTTGTTGTTGTTGTTAATACTATAATATTAACTGTTTGTTTTAAGGAAATGAAAATTGCCCATAATCATAGTCCAAATAAGCCTTGTTATCATCACTTTTAAAACAAAAGTAATATAAGACTATAAATTCGGGCCAGCCAAGTCGCGCGGGTTGCGCAGTGGTTAAGATCTGGCTTGGGACGCCAGTGGCCCCGGTTCTGGTCACACATGTAAGGGCCAGTGACACTGCCCTCAAAAAAAAAACAAACAAACAAAAAAAAACAAACAAAAAAAACTACCCCCTTATCCCAAATTGCTCTCCCCAAAGAAAGTCATTTTTAATGCTTTCTTATGCCAGAAAAATGTAAGCATATATCTGCATAAATACTCAGAATGAGATTATCTTGAAATGTTCTTCAACATGTTACTTTCTTCTTTGCCCAACTTCCTTGCATTGATGGACTTCCTGAACCTGGAGGAAAACTGGGTTTGTTACAACCTAGAAGCAAAGATAATACCTCTCTAAGGGTCCTAACACAGAAGAATCAAAGCTAATAAAATAGATTGTAAAGAAATTTTCTGTCTTAACATTATTTACTTCTTTCTATTGCTTTTGGATTGATTTTAATGTTCTTTTTCTAAATTCTCCAGTTGGATGTTTGCTATTAAGCTTTCTCTTTTTTAAAATATGTACATCTAAGGCAGTGCTTCTCAAACTTGAGCAGGCATCAGAATCACCAGGAGGCCTTGATAAGATACAGATTTCTGGACCCCGCCTTCAGAATTTCTGATTCAGTAGGTTTTGGGTAGAGACTTAAAAATTGCATTTCTTTCAAGTTTCTGGGTGGCCTGGGACAAATTTTGAGAATCACAGATTCATTAAAGCAATGCATTTCTATTATATACTGCTTTAACCACATTCTAGAAATTGTGGTATATCGTTTTCATTATCATTCATTTCTAAATATTTTCTAATTCTATTATGATTTCTTTGGCCCATGTAGTATGTTTTAAAATTTTCAAATATGTGTGGCTTTGTTCTCTTATATTACTTATTTCTCATTGTGTCGTACTGTGGGCAGAGAACACCATCTATATGATATAGATTCTTTGGTATTTGATGACATTTGCTTTGTGGACTAGAGTATATGGTTAAGTAACTCTTCAAAGCCATTAGTTCTTCAAATATTACCTTTCTTACATTCCCTCTATTTCCTCCTTCTGGACCTTCTGTTTGACTTTCTTTTCTATATTCTCCATGACTTTTCATCTCTTTTTCATTTTTCCATACTTTTAACTATCTGTGCTGCATTCTGGATACATCTACTGGTGTGCAAATTCTCCTTTTACCTGATATTGAACTATCTACTGAGTTTTTATTTTCAATGACTTCATTTCTCATTTCTAGAGATCATATTCAGTTCGTTTTCAAACATTCCTGTTCTTTTATAATGTCTGATTATTTATTTATGGTTTTAAATAATTGTTTCATACCTTTTTAAAAATTTTTATTGGGGAATTGGGGAAGGGGAACAGCCAAGTTGTTGTCCTTCAGTCTTAGTTGTGGAGGGTGCAGCTAGCTCAGCTCCAAGTCCGGTTGCCATCCGGCCCCCCATCAGCAGCTCTGGGCCACTCAGCTCAAGGTGCAGTGTTCAATCTTAGTTGCGGGTGGGCATAGCCCAACATCCCATGAGATAGTCAAACCTGCTACCTTGTTGTTAGGAGCACATGCTCTCACCAGCTGAGCCATCTTGCCACCTGCTGGCAATTCAGCGGCAGCTCAGCTCGAGTGCAGCTCACTGACCCATGTGGGAAACAAACCTGTGATTCTGTTGCTCAGAGCCTGTGCTCTTAACAAACTGAGCCACTTAGCCGGCCTATTTTATATCTTTAATACCTTTTTTTTCTTTAATACTTTTAAATATGCTTTTTCAGTAGTGTTCATTAGAGATCTTTGAATCTAATCTTACTTTTTGTGTGTGTGTGCACAAATCTTCATTTAAATTATTGTTTCCTTTGTACTTTGAATTATGAATTTTGAGATCATTTTCACTTAGCATTAGCTGTGGAACTCTTGAAAGGCCTGTATTAAGAGAATGTACCTTCACAGTAGTTTTTCATATGCTTCTGCAAGGCCTGGCATTCTAGGAACATCATAAACTCAGGACCAGGCATTCTAGGAATGTCATATACACAGGACCAAATTTTATGTCACTTTCTTGGCTTGGGGCTTCCCTAATAGTATTAAATCAATTGTGTGGCATGGTCCCTAAATTCTTAAGAGAGAGTCCTTTTTCATACTCAGAGTCAAGGTTAAAAGCTTCCTTGTCATTTCCCTCTGATTGTCAGTGAGTTTTTGTCTAGTCTTTTTTTTCACTGATGTTACATTCCTTTGAAAGCCCTGGCTGTATGTAGGGAATCTCAATTTCAATTCATGTTTCTTGGACTCAAGGTCTTTCTTGTGTTCCCATGTGGGCATTAAAACTTAAGCTCTGGGCCAGCCGAGTGGTGCATCGGTTAAGAGCTGGCTTGGGACTATTCTACTCCTAGGTATTTATCCTGAAAAACCAAGACACTTATTCAGAAAAAGTTATGCACCCCTATGTTCATTGCAGTGCTATTTCCAATAGCTAAGACTTGGAAATAACCAAAATGGCCATCAGTAGACGACTGGATTAAGAAACTGTGGTACATTTATTTTATTTCTTTATTTTTTATTTATTTATTTATTTTAGCTGAGCCATCCTGCCACCTGTTGGCAGCTCAACGGCAACTCAGCTCGGGTTGGCATCGAACCACCATTACTCAGAGCTCAGCTGGCACTCTTGAGAAAGCTCTTAACCAACGGAGCCACTCGGCCGGCCCTACTGTGGTACATGTGGTACAAATGTGGTACATTTATACAACGGAGTATTACTCCACTATAAAGAAGAATGAAATCGTACCATTTGCAATGATATGGATGGACCTAGAGACTATTATGTTAAGTGAAATAAGTCAGTCTGAGAAAGACAAATACCATATGATCTCACTCATATGTGAAATCTGAAAAACTGAATGAATGAGCAAAGTAAACAGAAACTGTCTCATAGATACAGAGGAAAAACAGGGTTGCTAGTTGGGAGGGGGGTGGGAATGAGGGAGAAAAGGAAGGGATTAGACAGCAAAAATAGGCAACTACAATATTGCCACAGGGATATGAAAGACAGTTCGGGGAATATAATTAATAATGCTGTAAATATTTTGTGGGGTGTCAGATGGTCATATGTCTTGTTGGGGAGACCATTTATTTCATGGATGGAGTAGAGGCTTGATCACTGCACTGTACACCTGAAGCTGAGGTTGTATAATATTGTATACCAACTGTAATTGAATATATAGATAGTCACGGGATGTGGATTATATTGTGGAAGGGAGTCAGAGGAAGTGTAATAGATATATATGATATGGAGGGGAAGAGTGGGGTGACTAAATGGGGGAGGGGGTTGTCACTTTGAGGGGTAAAAAGTATAACTATTGCACTATGTTGTACACCTGAAACTAATTAAAAATAAATAAAAATTAAAAACAAACAAACAAACAAAAAACAAAAAAAAGAGCTGGCTTGGGACTCTAGCGGCCGCAGTTTGGATCCCACATATGAGGGCCAGTGACGCTGCCCTCTACAGCTAAGATGGTGAACAACAGCTCCACCTGGAGCTGGGCTGCTGTGAGTCCTCGGGGATGGCAGAGCTGCAGCCCCTGCTGCAGTGGGCTGCCATAGGCTACAGTGAGTGGCCAGCAGCCAGCGTGAGCAGCTGGCAGCTGGTGTGAGCTGCTGAGAGCCACTGTGAGCAGCCGTCCAGAGGCCGGCGACCAATGTGCCTCACCTGAGAAGAGCACAATGATGATACCAACATGGGCCAGTGAAGCAATGTCTTCCCCAACTAGACTGAAGAAAAAAAGGACAGCAACTTGTCTGTTCCCCCTTCCCTGGTTCCCCAATGCTGTTCCCCTCCCCCAATTCCCCAATAAAATCTTAAAAACCAAAAACCAAAACCTAAGCTCTAACTTCCAGTTAAACTTGGCATATTGAATACCTCCTGACAGTAAAAGGGGGAAGGGTGGGGGGGAAAGAAAACTAGAAGTGGAAAAGACAGCACCAAAATTTTGGAAGGTTGAAAGCAAATGGATGAGAAGTAACTGACTCAGCAATTAGAGAATGCTGAAACCTAAACTAGCAGCAGAGCAACCCAACATGAATCAATTTGATTCATGTGCAGACCTCTGAAAGACTTAGAAATTTGAAGCACCATGTTAGTATGAAAGTGGGTGAAATGGTGCTAAAGACAAGAATATTGTTTGAAAGTCTGTATAGCAAGAAGTTAGATCACCCCATCTCCCACCCCTGGAAGAGACTGGAGGTTTATCCTCTAGAGCAAGGGTTGGCAAACTTTTGAGACGGAAGAGCCACCATGGGTCAGCAAACTGTGGCTCACAAGCATCTGAAGTAAAATTGAAAATGAAAATAAAACTATCATACTTTCATTTATAAAACTTTTAAAGGATATTATTCACATAATGGTGATTACGTAAAAATATATTTATGGTTCTCTAATAATTTTTAAATTGTTGTGAGGGACAGGATTGGCTCTTCCAGGGGTCAGCAAACTTTTGAGACAGAACCTACTCAAAGAGCCGCATGTGGCTTGTAAGCCTCAGTTTGCCAAACCCTGCTCTTAGAGAGACTATATCTTCTAGAGAGACTATATCTGAGGGTCTTTTGACTGAGAGACACCAGGCACAGCTCATTACAGGCATGCTGTACTGAATACTAGGGCACTAATTCAAAGCCTGTACACTGAACAGGTTCACCACAGTGCATTTCTCCCTTGGCTCTGAGAACACCAGGCTGGGTTATACCTCCCAGGCTGGCTTATACCTTCTCTAGAGAGACTGATCAACCCAAAAGAAAGAAAATCTATCAGAGGGGAGGGACCCTATATTAGACTGCTTGGGCTGCTATAACAGAATACCACAGACTGGGTGGCTTAAATAACAGAAATTTATTTTACAGTTCAGGAGTATGGAAGTCCAAAGTCAAGGTGCTGGCAAGCTTGGTTCCTGGTGAAGCCTCTCTCTTTGGCTTACAGATGTCAACTCTTTTGCTGTGTCTTCCTATGGCCTTTCCTCTCTCTGTGTATGTGGAGAGGAAGAGCTCTCTGGTGTCTCTTCCTCTTCTATTAAGGCCACCAGTCCTATTGGATTAGACCCCCAGTATTATGACCTCATTTAACCTTAATTACCTCCTTATGGGCCCTAGCTACAAATACAGTTACATTGGGGGTTAGGGCTTATGAATCTGGAGGAGAGGGACACAATTTAGTCCATAACAGGCCCTAACAAAATGTTACAGTTAGGTCATCTGACCCATGCACAAAGAACGCCCAATCATCTTTTTATTATTTATTTATTTTTATTAGTTTCAGGTGTACAACACAAGGCAATAGTTATACTCTTTACCCCCCAAAGTAAAAACTCCCCTCCCCCAGTTCGCCACCCCCTCCCCCCCATATCATACATATCCATCAAAACTCCCCTGACTCCCCTCCACAGTATACTCCACATCCTGTGACCATCCACATATTCAGTTGCAGTTGGCATACAATACTATACAACATCAGCTTCAGGTGTACAGTGCAGTGATCAAGCCTCTACTCCATCCATGAAGTGGTCTCCCTAACAAGACATGTGACTATCTGACATGCCACAAAATTTTTACAACATTATATTCCCCGATCTGTGTTTCATATCCCTGTGGCAATATTGTAGTTGTCTATTTATGCTGTCTAATCCCTTCCCCTTCCCCCCCATCCCCACCCGCCTCCCAACTAGGAACCCTCAGTTTTTCCTCTACATCTACAAGTCTTCACTCAGCTCTTCAGATTCCACACACAAGTGAGATCACATGGTACCTGTCCTTCTCCGACTGACTTATTTCTTGCAACATAATAGTCTCTTCACAACATTGTCAATTACATTCCCAGAACTGCCCCCATATCCCTGCGGCAACATTGTAGTCCCACATACATTGTCCAAAACCTTCCCCTCTCCCTCTTCCCCACTCCCTCCCAGCCAGCAACCATCAGTTTTTCCTTTATATCTGCTTGATACGACTTCAATCTTCTTAAATTGTCTCTCTGGGTTAGCTTGTTTACCCCTTTCTTTTGTTTAAAAAAGCCCTTTTAACATTTCTTGCAATGCTGGCTTGGTGGTAATGAATTCCTTAAGCTTATTCTTTTCTGAGAAGCTCTTTATTTCTCCTTCAATTTTAAGTGATAGCCGTGCTGGGTAGAGCAATCTTGGTTGTAGGCCTTTATTTTGTGTCACTTTGAATATCTCCTGCCACTCCCTTCTGGCCTGCAGAGTTTCTGTAGACAAGTCAGCTGTTAGTCTAACAGGAGTTCCTTTGTATGTAACCTGCTGCCTTTCTCTTGCAGCCTCTAGGATTCTGTCTCTGTCTTTAACATTTGCCATTTTAACTATGATGTGTCTTGGTGTGGACCTGTTTGGGTTCAGCTTGTTTGGAACCCTCTGCACTTCCTGGGCATGTATGTTGATTTCCTTCACCAGGGTAGGGAAGTTTTCAGTCATTATTTTTTTCAAATACATTCTCGATCCCTTGCTTCTTCTCTTCTCCTTCTGGTATCCCTATGATTCGAAGGTAGTTGCACTTCACCTTATCCCATAGGGCTCTTAAACTATTTTCATTGTTTTTTATTCTTTGGTCTTTTTGCTGTGCCAACTGGGTGAGTTCTGCTATTTTATCTTCCAAATCGCTGATCCGCTCCTCTGCTTCATCTACTCTACTGGTGATTCCTTTGAGTGTGTTCTTCATTTCAGTTATTGTATTCTTTAGTTCTAACAGGTTTTTTATGGTTCCCTATCCTTCTTTATGTCCTTGCTAAGTTCCTTAAACATTCTTATCATCAGTGTTCTAAATTCTGTCTCTGAAAGGTTGGATCCCTCTGTTTCATTTGGTTCCATTTCTGGAGGTTTCTTCTGATCTTTTACTTGTGACGTGTTTCTTTGTTTCCCCATTCTGGCTGTCGCTCTGGGATTGCTTTGCTGTATTAGATAGATCACCAGAAGAGCCCTGGCTGGATCACGCAAGCACATAGCTCGTGGCCCAACACTCCCAGGAAAACTCCCAGTCTCAGCCTGTTCCAATCTGCCGCTCGCAGATCAGGCCGAGCAGCCCGACAACCAATCACCAGCCTGGCAACTCTGCAAGCGGAGTGCGGAGAGCGGGAACCGAGGCGGCTTGTGCACTTCCACGTCTCAGTGAGCAGCCTGTTGGAGCTGGAGGGCACCCGCCCAGTGTTTCCCTGGCAATGCAGTATAAGCCGGGCAGAGGGTGGGGATCCAAGGCCGCAGGCACGCGTGCATGCACACACGTACTTCTGCGCCAATTCCACCAGACCAATGAGGTCTCGGACCTGATCCTTCATGGGAGGGCCCAAGCTTGACAAAATGGCGACCTCCCTACACCACTCGCGTGCAGGCTCCACACCACGGGAACAACAATCCCAAAACCTCCAGCCTTTGCACCAGAGGTGCTCAGTTCAGTCCGTCCCCACAGGCTCCCGGCTCACACAGCCACTCCCTCCACCAGGAACCAGCTAAGTGCCCACCGGCGAGCAAGCCTGGGCACCGGCCCCACTGATTCTCCAGCCGCTCTTAGCCTCACCGAGCTGAGCAAAGAGAGTCCTCACTAATTTACTGCCGGCTATCTTGGAACTTCTCTTCTCGGCAAAGGAGTTCTGGGCTGGTGAGCTTGGTGTGCGGCCGGAGGATCTCTCCCCCAACCGGAGAAGACTCTCCACAGCTGGGACCTCCCTCGCATGGTTTGCCCTCTCTCTTCTCCGCCCGTCCTACCAGACCCGACGTGGCTTCCTCTTTAAGTTCTTTATTTAATGGTTCTGTTCCTCCAGTGTTCCGGGGACCTCCAAGGTTGAATACTGTATAATTTGGTTGTAATTTTGGTGTGATCCTGGGAGGCAGTTAGCACAGCATCTGTCTATTGCGCCATTTTACCGGAAGTCCCCAATCATCTTTTTAGTAATCCATTCTTAACTATGAGCAGGTGGGAAATTGTGCACAGATATTTGAGCAAAGCCTACAAAAGAGAGACTAAAAAGTATGAAAAAGGTGAAAACAGAAACAAGTCAGAGAGTTGAAAAGAATTTTTAAAAATGTCATCGGAATTCTTGGAACTAAGAGAAGATTTTTACATCCATGAAAGAACAAGAGGCTGGGGAAAAGAAACATTCAAGAACAAAAAAATGCTCTTGGGCCGGCCGAGTGGCGTGGTTATTAAGCACTGGCTTGGGAAGCCAGCCACCATGGTTCGGGTCTCACATATGAGGGCCAGGGACACTGCCCTCAAAAAAAAAAATGCTCTTATATATTTAAAATGTAAAAACTCTGTTTAATAGCAGTTCTAGAAAGGGAGAACATCAACAAACAAAAAAATGGATAAGTATAAATTAAGATGGAAATTTTTCAAGAAAATTTCCAATAACAGAGACATAAACATCTAGACTGAGGGAGCCCCTCAGTACCTAGAACAATTGTTTTATTATTTTTTTGATTGGGGAGGAAGCTTTAATAGAGACTTATTTTATGCTGAATGCATTACAACTTATTTTAAGATGTTTTCATAAATTCTCCACAGGTTATTAATTTTGTGAAATACAATTTTTTTCATAAGGTTTTCTTGTTTGTTTGTTTGTTTTAGCTGAGCCATCCTGCCACTTGTTGGCAGCTCAGCGGCAGCTCAGCTCAGGCTGGGCATCGAACTGCTGTTGCTCAGAGCTCAGCTCGCACTCTTGAGTGAGTTCTTAACCAACTGAGCCACTTGGCCAGACCCCATAAAGTTTTTAAAATTAGTTTCATGTGTACAAAGCAACATAATTGTTAGACATTTAAACCTCTCATAAAGTGATAACCTCCCCCCTAATCTACTACCCCTCTGACATCTTATATAGCTGCTATAATACCATTGACTATCTTCCCTATGTTGTACTCCACATCCCATGACTATATATACCTATATATTTAGTTATAGTTGACATTCAATATTATTCTACTTCAGCTTTAGATGTATAGAGCATTGGACACAGTCTACGAAGTGATCCCCCTGATAAGTCCAGTGCCCATCTGGCACCTTACATGATCTTTACAACATTGTTGACTGTATTCCCCATACTGTATTAACTACCAATTTGTATTTCTTCATATCTTCACCTTTTTCACCCTGCTCTCAACCCCATTCCCATCTATCGCCCTGAAAAATCTAGTACCTATCTGGGACCATACCTAGCTATTATAATATTGACTACGTTCCTTGTGCTATACCCTACATCTCCATGACTACAGTGTAACAACCAATTTGTACTTCTTAATCCCTTCCTCTTTTGCCCCTCTTTAATCTCCTTCCCATCTTAAAGAAGTCCCTCTAAGATTCCTTGTAATACTAGTTTGGTGGTGATGAACTCCATCAGCTTTTTCTTGTCTGGGAAGCTCCTAGTCTGAGAAGTTCCTTCAATTGTAAATGACATCTTTGCTGGGTATAATAATCTTGGTTGTATTTCACTGCTTTTCATCACTTGCAATATTTACTGCCACTCCCTTCTTACCTGCAAAGTTTCTGTTGAGAAATCAGCTGCCAGTCTTATGGGGGCTCCCTTGTAGGTAACTAACTTGCTTTTCTCTTGCTGCTTTTAAGATTCTTCATCTTTAACCTTTGGCATTTTTATTATGATGTGTCTTAGTGTTGGCCTCTTTGGATTTATTATGTTTGGGACTCTCTGTGCTTTCTGGGCTTGTATGTCTATTTCCTTCACCAGGTTAGGGAAGTTTTCTGTCATTATTTCTTCAAATAGGTTTTCAATTCCTTACTCTCTGTCTTATCCTTCTGGTACCCCTATAATGTGAATGTTGGTATGCTTGATATTATCCCAGAGGCCCCTAAAACTCTCCTCAATTTTTTGGATCCTTTTTTCTTTTTGCTGTGCTGCCTGGGTGTTTTCTGCTACCTTATCTTCTACATTGCTGGTTGGATTCTCTGCTTCATCTAATCTACTGTTGATTCCCTGTAATATATTCTTCATTTCCATTATTGTATCCTTTATTTCTCATTGGTTCTTTTTCATGGTTTCCATTTCCATTGTTTTTTTTTTTGTTTGTTTGTTTTTAAAGATTTTATTGGGGAATTGGCGGAGGGGAACAGCGTTGGGGAATCAGGGAAGGGGAACAGACAAGTTGCTGTCTTTTTGTTCTTCAGTTTAGTTGTGGAGGATATTGCTTCACTGTTGGTATTGTTATTGCGCTCTTCCCGGATGAGGCAGATCGGTCGCTGGCCTCTGGATGTCGCTCACTGCGGCTATTGGCAGCTCACACTTGGCTGCCAGCCGCTCACGCTGGCTGCGGGCCACTCACTGTAACCTATGGAAGCCCACTGCAGCAGGGGCTGCAGCCCACACCATCACCGGGACTTGCACAGCCCAGCTCCAGGTGGAGCTGTTGTTAGCTGTAGAGGGCAGTGTCACTGGCCCTCATGTGGGATCCGAACCGGGGTCGCTGGCATCCCAAAACCAGCGCTTAACCAATGCGCCATTCGGCCGGCCCTCCATTTCCATTTTTATGCTTCCTATCTCTCTGTTGAAGTTCTCCCTGAGATTATTGAGCATTCTTATAACCAGTGTTTGGAATTCTGTGTCTGATAGATTGCTTATCTCCATTTGCTTAGTTCTTTTTCTGGAGCTTTGTTCTGTTCTTTTATTTGGAACATGTTTCTTTGTCTTCCTATTTTGGCTGCCTCCCTGTGTTTGTTTCTATGTGTTAGGTAGGGCTGCTATGTCTTCTGTTCTTAGGCAAGTGTCTTTATGTAGTATGTGTGCTGTGGGGTTCAGTGGCATAGTCTTTCTGGTCACCTGAGCCACACACTCCAGGTGTGGGTTGTGTGTGCCCTCCTCTTGTAGTTGAGCCTTGGTTGATAATTGCACATCAGTGGGAGGGACTGACCCTTGGGCTTACTGGTTGTGAGGACTGGCTTTGACTACAGTGGAAGAGTTGTTGTGCAGGGGCTGACCCTACCAGGATCTGCCTCAGCAAGACTCTGGTGCCTGCCCAATCCACCCCTTGGGTATGTCATACTTGGAGGTGGCTGGGTAATGCTTCAGTTTGTTTTGATGCTGGCCACTTGGGGTGCCAGCCCCAGGACCACCTTGGAGGGGATCTGCTGTAGGTCTACTTCAGCCACAGCCCGTCCTTCACCTGGGGCTACCTAGCAGGAGCCAGAAAAAAAAAAATCCACAGATGTCTGCCACCTGTGCTGTGCTTGGAAGTGCCTCAAGAGGCCAAGCCATGAACCAAGGCCAGCTGTCACTAATGCTACACTTAGGGCTGCTCTGCCAGAGACACAGGACACACTCAAGCCAGATGCTGCTTGTCTAGGTTCTGAAAACCTTTGAGAGACCCTAGGAAAGTCGACTGCTTGAGCCAAGGGAGGCGGTCTGCAAGAGAAAGCCACTGGAAACTGTCTGGGTATGCCAGAAAGTTGGGCGGGACCAGGTCTCTAATCGCCAGGGCAGGGCAAACTAATGATGGAGACGCAGATATGGTGGTCACCTGCGGCTGCAAGCCGGGAAGGGGGAGGGCTCAGCAATGAAACAATGGCCTCCACCAGCTCCCCCATCCAGGAGAAAGCTGCCTCTCCAGCCCCGGTTCCAAGCCAGACAAATCAGTTCCCCCACCATATGTCCCTGCTGCTTTTCCAACCGCCGCCCCAGCACTGGAGCTCAGAACAAGTGATTCCATTGGTGAATAAGTCCATGCACAGTCCCTTTAATATGAGCGCCTGTGAGTGCAGCTGCTCTCAGTCTCTCAGTCACAATCTCTGCTGGTTTTCACAACTGGAAACTATGGGGACTTCTCTCCCCAGCCCTGGAACCCTGGGCTGGGGGGAAGGGGGAAGCTGGGACCTCTCGTTTCTCTTGGGGATGGGGGTCCCCCACAGCCCAAATATCCCTCCTAATCTTTAATGGTCACATGCGGGTGTGGGGCCAGCCCTTTCCACTTCTCTGTCACTCCTATCAGTCTGGAGGGAGCTGCTTCTGTGCGTCCTTAGTTCTTAGTTGGAGGTAGCTTCTTCTGTGTCTGAAAGTTGGGTGGGGATGGGTCTTGAATTGCCAGGGCGTGGTGAATGCCCTGCTTGATTTTAGGTGATTCTCAATAATGTTTTTTTTGTATATTAGTTGTAATTTTGATGTGGTTGTGAGAGAAGGTAAGCACAACATTTACCTACTGCGCCATCTTTGTTTTGTCTCCCGGAATACTATTTTGTTTTAGAACAATCATTTTCCTATAGTGACATCATTGCAATCATCGGGAAATTTTAGAATATCAGGAACAAAGAGAGAATCCTATAAACTTCCAGAAAAAGAAAACAGAAAGACTCCAGAATCAGAATGATACTGGATGTGTCAACCTTTAAAATACACATTTCAGATTCTATGTATCATATTTTTATCTAATATTTCTAGGTATTTGTGTTGGGAGGGGTGATGGTTTAGGTAACAAAGTTTGTCACATTAGCTAAAATATAAGTTCAATAAAGGCACAGACCCTGTTTATATGTGTGTGTTCATATCCCTAGAACAGTGTCTGGAGCATATTAGGAGCTCAGCAAATATTTATTAAGTGAATGAATAAATCAGAAATCCATACTGATTTTTTTAACCTAATAATGCTTCATCATTTTTCATGACTGCATAATATTTCATGATATAAATGTATCGTGATGTATTTAATCCTATTGATGAACTCATTGGCTCATTCCAGTATTTCCTGTGATTAAATAATACCAAATGAAATCCCCTATTCATACAGATGGGCAAACTCTTTTTAAGTATAGCCAGTGGACAAATTCCTACAAGGGAGTTTACTCAATCAGGAGAAATAATGTAACTGGTGAAAGAGCCCAAGGAGCAAAGTGATGCTCCGAGTGGACAGGTCCATAAAAAAGGCCCATTTGGGTGGCCATCTATCATTCCCAAGAACTCACAGCTTCCCTCTGCTCAGGGCTTTTCACGGTGGCTTCTCACTGGGCCTAGACTTGATTCTATATTCCCAATCTTCACCTGATCTCATATTTCTCCCCTTACAAAACTAAACAATTTATGTTGTTAGGCAAAATGGTTTCTAGTGCTTGACATGACCATGATGCCATCTTAAGAAGAAAGTTGCTGTCAGTGATTGCCAGTTCACCTCAGGAGGGATGGGCCTGTATTACCTGAAAGGAATGTTCTTACATAGCTAAGTAGATCCATTAAGCTGTTTACTGATTTGGAACATACAGCTCTTTTTTTTTTTAAGATTTTATTGGAGAATTGGAGGAGGGGAACAGCGTTGGGGAATCGGGGAAGGGGAACAGACAAGTTGCTGTCCTTTTGTTCTTCAGTCTAGTTGTGGAGGACGTCGCTTCATTGACCCATGTTGGTATTATCATTGTGCTCTTCCCAGGTGAGGCAGATCGGTCGCTAGCCATTGCACAGTGCTCATGGCTGCTCACAGCAGCTCTCACTGGCTGCTGGCCACTCACAGTAGTTCAGGGCAGCCCACTGCAACCTATGCCATTGCCAGTTACTGACGGCAGCCCAGTTCCAGGTCGAGCTGTTGTTCACCATCTTAGCTGTAGAGGGTGCAGCATCACTGACCCTCATGTGGGATTCAAACCTGCTGCTCAGAGCTGGCGTCCCAAGCCAACTTTTAATCAACGCACCACTTGGCCAACCCCCAAGCCAACTCTTAACCAGCTGAGCCACTCCGCCAGCCCTGGAACATACAGCTCTTAACAAGCACATGCCACTTGGCTACAAGCCACCTGTGTTCCTGGAGCTGTGTATATATCAAGCTACCCATGCCCTTTTGAGTGCGGAGATCCATCATCTTGCTGCTGCCCAAGACTCTGCTTCTGTCTGTAAGTTCCCTTAATAAACTCTTCTTTAAAATTCTGGAGTTGTCAGCCTCTTTCTTCAGTCTCTCAGCCATCACCTCCTTTGGAGGTCAGTTTCAGTACACCTTTGGAAAATTTCCCAACATGTATGCCATTCCTGCAGAACCTAACCTAGTGCCATATTTATCCATTCAATGATTGGTTAGGTAAGTAATTAATTCAACAAATATTTTATTGAGCTCCAAGTGCCAGTTGAGTTCTTACTATTGGAGATATAAATCAGTGAATACAACAGGCAAGGTTACTGCTTGTAAAATACAAGGAGCTTGTATTTTAGTGGGATAAATAGGCAATGAAAAAGTAAGCAACTGGGGGCCCGCCGGGTAGCTCAGTTGGTTAGAGCATGTGCTCTTAACAACAAGGCTTCCGGTTCGACTCCCACATGGGATGGTGGGCTGCACCTTTCCCCACCACCGCAACTAAATTGAAAGCGGTGACTGGACTTGGAGCTGAGCTGTGCCCTCCACAACTGAGATTGAAGGACAGCAACTTGACTTGGAGCTGATGGGTCCTGGGAAAACATAATGTTCCCCTTCCCCAATTCCCCAACACTGTTCCATTCCCCAAAAAAGTCTTTTAAAAAAAGTAAGCAAGTGAATTTATTTTATGATGTTTAGATATTGAAATGTTAAAAGGAAAAAACGGAAAATTTATGGAAGGTGAAGGTGAAGATGGGGATAGGAACATTAGATAGGTTGGTCAGGGAGGCATATCTGAGGACGGGAGAATTGAGCTGAGTCCTGAGTGAAAAGAAAGAGCTAGTCACATGAAGATCTGGGACAAAAGCATTCTATACAAAGGAAACAGCAAGTACAAAGGTCCTGAGGCTGGGACAGACTTAGAATAAATCAAGAACAAAAAGAAAGCTATGGCTTTATGGAAAAAGTTTTCAGATAATCTAATAAATGGGAAGCTCACTGGTAATAGTTACAGATATATTATTCCTATTTTTTACTAAAGCCCTTTCAGATATGTGTTATTATTTTCAGCTAAGACATAATGAAACTGAGGGGCATGAAGTTAAGGAAATTTGCTCAGTCACTGTGGTAGATTGTTTGCAGTGTTATGGCCCTAATTAATGGCATTCTTGTATCCACTCGCTTGGCAAGGTGACCCTGCAAGGAGTCTATTTTCCTATCCTTTAAATCTGGGCTGGCCTTGTCACCTGCTTTAAAGATTAAAACGCAGGTAGAAGTGACAGTATACCAGTTTCAAGCCTATATCCCTAGAGGTGGGTTGCACACTTCCACGCTCTCTTGGGCCTTTGCTTTTCCCATGAGAACAAATCTGGGCTAGGCTTCTGGAGATGAGAAACCACATGGAAAAAAACAAAGGCACACGGGTTAACAGCTTGCCAACTCCTGGAAACAGAGCCACCTAGCTGACCTGTGGGTAGCTGTAGGCACTGGAGGGTGTCCAGGGAGGCCAGAACTGGTCTAAATCGCTGACCTGCAGAAATGTGAACTAAATGTTGTTTTAAGCCACTGAGTTTTGAGGTGGGTTTTATATGCAGAAATAGCAAATCAATTCAGTCACATAATTTGATTAGTAGCAGAAGAGGCATTTGAATTCAAGTCTCTTTAATTCCAAGGCTCATAGTCTTTCCATGTCATGTTGCTCCCCCGATGTAGCTATTTTTAGGGAAATCAGTGTATTATTTTTTTCATAATTAAAATAACCAAGCTCATGTGTAATAAGCCAAACCCAGTCTCCCTTTTCCTTGACAGACACTAAAATAACTAATTGTCTCTGAGTGCCTGGGAGTGATAGGCGGCCACCCAAATGGGCCTTTTTCATAGTGCTGTCCACTCTGTACCTCACTTTGCTCCTTTGGCCCTTTTACCAGTTACATCATTCCTTCTGACCTAGTAAACGCCCATTTAGGAATTTATCCTTTGGCTATACTTAAATTTTTTTTGTCATTCTACATGAACAAGGAATTTCATTTAGTGTTATTTAATTACATAGAACACTGGAAAGAACCAATGAGTTCATCAAAGGGGTTAAATACATTATGATTCATGGAATATTATGCAGCCATGAAAAATAATGAAGCATTGTTAGGTTTAAAAGATCAATGTGGATTTCATACCTAATATGCTCCAGACACTGTTCTAGGAACATGAATACATGCCAAAAAAAACAGTGTCCATGCCTTTATTGAGCTCACATTTTAGCTATTCTGGAAAAGCGACAAACTTTATCACCTAAACCACCACCACTCCCAGCACAAATACCTAGACATGTTGAATAAAAATACGATACATACAATCTCTCTTTGTTCTTGATATTCTAAAATTTCCCAGTGATTTGCCATGAATATTTTGACAAAAATTAGAAATTAAAAAACACTCGTATCCCGTAATCTAGGGATTCCAGCTCTAAGACATACTCACACATGTGCAAATTTTAAGTTACATAGTTTTACAAATCTGTTCTTTAAAAAAGAAAGAGGAAAAAAAAAGAAGACGAGCAAAGCAATCCTTTGTCCCTCTCCCTTTTCTGCCTTCTTAGAGGCAATCACTTTGAATTATTTTAGTTGCTTCCATTATTTCAAAATAGCTTCCTTGTATTGCTTCTTGATCCCCCACCCCCTATTTTACGCATTATTTGTGCACTCCCTGTTACAAAAGATAAGGATTTCACTCTCTTTCAGCCCTTACCCCCACCACATACCACTCTCCCTATTCCTCTATCCTCCTAATATGGTTTTAT
Organism: Aselliscus stoliczkanus; assembly: GCA_033961575.1. Classification (NCBI taxonomy): domain Eukaryota; kingdom Metazoa; phylum Chordata; class Mammalia; order Chiroptera; family Hipposideridae; genus Aselliscus; species Aselliscus stoliczkanus. Next base: position 61,158,042 of record CM066733.1, on the reverse strand, counting down.
TGTAATTTAGATAGGTAAATTTTCACGGTTTACATTATTATGCCACTAAAAGTTATTTATAGCTGAGCCATACAGTAAATTATGACTTTTCCTTTCCTGAACAACTTTTTGTTTTCCATGGAGTTAATAATTGTCTTATTTTTCATTTTCATAGTTCTCTCTAAACTCATCTGACTATATAAGCCCCAATTCTCCACCAATTGCTAAGTCTCTCATTATATGGAGATACATCCAGATGTCTATAAATTTTGTCTTGTAGAACCCTCTCCTGGTGTTTTCTGACCTACTCTAAAATGGACTGGGTGCCCTGTTAGCTGAGAGCCAGCAGTGGATTTCCTGTGAAACTAATGAAATTTAGGCCTCAGGAGCCCTTATTTCCTTTAGTGATGTATCCACATGATTATGAATTTTGTAAAACAGGCAAAGTAAGATGTTTCACTATATATTTGCTCTCTTTCCTATCCAACTTTCCCTCTGTCACACTTTCTCTCACACTGAAGTTTTGGGATCCAACCAAGGCGAAGTAAGTTGGAAATCCATTCAGTTTAGATTTAGTTGGATTTACAAGTAACTATGTAGTTTGTAGTCACATCTGTATAAAGTTAAGTCAGTGTCAGCCATCCCAGTGGGAATTGCTTCAGGAATATTCCTCACTCCTACTGTGCTAACTTGCCTTGGGTTGTAACCTGAAAGAAGATGCAGGGTCAGAGGTTATAATAAAATATGGATGGACATGTCCTGTGGTCCCTACCTGCAGACACCGAGTAGGCACAGAGAAGCAAGGTCTGAATGTAAGGAGCCAGAAGCTAGTCTGTGGACGTTTTTTTGTCCATTCATCAGATGTAGGAAATTGGTAAGTGATGGATTCAATTCCCAGAAATTCAGTTCTCTCCTAGCAGGAACATACTGGATAATGCAACACATACAATTACAAATGTACTGTACAATTTTTCTTTTTTGGTGGGAAGCACATCAGTAGAATTTATCAGAATTCTGCTTAAACCTGTAGCGTATTCCAAACAGTACCATGTAGATATGAAATTGCTTATTTTATACATCTCTACTCTCAATGATAAAAACAAATTTTGAATAATGATGCTCAAGAAAAGACTAAATTATCTCTCTATTCTCTCTACCAAAAAATATTGGGTTGTCGGAAAAGTCATGCTGCATTTTTGCAACGAAAAAAGGAAAAAATACATCATGACTTTTCCAACAACCCAATATTACAAAAATATTGTCATATGAAGAAGTGATCAAAAAAGTATACAACCTATGCTTAAGATCTTTACATTTCATCATGTGTAAATTTTACCTTAAATTTTAAATTAAAAAGGCAATAATTGTAAAAAAGTATTGATCTATTAAGAATATGCATGTTGAAGTAGTTGGCAGTAAATGTACTGACATTTGCAAATTGCTCTGTCTGAAATGCATCAGAAAACAAGATGAATTAATGGATGGTTAGAGGAATGGATAGATATATGATACAGTAAGTATAGTAAAATATTAAGTGTAGAATTTAGGTGGTAGATATATAGTATTTATTATAAAAGTCTTGTAACTTTTCTATAGGTTTTAAAATTTTCATAATAAACTGTTGAAAAGAAAATTAGGCAGCTGAAAAATATAGAGGAAAAAAGTAGTAGAGAATGGATCAAGCAAGTAACTCATAAAAATATTCCATTTTTCTGAATTTTGTAATATTTGTGGTATTTGTCAACTTTTTAAAATTTGTAATTTGTTATAATTTCTCATTCTACATAAATATTCATTTTTTTCATATCTAATTTTCTTTTTTTAAAGATTTTTATTGGGGATTTGGGGAAGGGGAACAGTGTTGGGGAATTGGGGAAGGGGAACAGCTAAGTTGTTGTCCTTCAATCTTAGCTGTGGAGGGCACAGCTAGCTCAGCTCCAGGTCCAGTAGCCATCCAGCTGCATCTTAGTTGCAGTTGGGCGTAGCCCACCATCCCATGCAGGAGTCAAACTAGAAACCTTGTTGTTAAGAGCACATGCTCTCACCAGCTGAGCCGTCCTGCCACCTGTTGGCAGCTCAGTGGCAGCTCAGCTCTGGCACAGTTCACTGGCCCATGTGGGAATCAAACCGGAGACCCTGTTGCTCAGAGCTTGTGCTCTTAACCAACTGAGCCACTTGGCCGGCCCCAAATCTAATTTTATATTATCTTTTCTTAAAGAGGATCCCCAAATTGTATAAGCCTTAGGCCCCACAACGCCTGGATCCTTAGGCCCCACAACGCCTGGATCCACAATGCCTGATACACAGCAGGCATTTTGAAATCTCTTTCCACTGTCTCTTTGGAATCTCCAATCTCCATGACCCTTAAGATTCCTTTCCTCCCTCCTGTGATGAAGTTCCTATTTACTGGCTCCTGTGTCTTGTTACCTTTTTCATTCTTAGATTCACTCTCATTTTGGTGGAGCATATATTGCAGTAGCTTTCTAAGAAAGACTGCATTAGAAATTAATTTTTGAGACCTTGCAATTATTAAATTATCTTTAGTTTACTCTCCCACTTGATTGATAGGTTGTTTTAATTCAAGGTTGAAAATAATTCTCCTCCAGAATTTTGAAGGCAGATCCCAGTTGTTTTCTATCTTCCAACATTTCTGTTGAGAAATCTAAAGCCATTCTGATTTCTGATTCTTTATTTCTGATTTGTTTTTCTATCTCTGGAAAACTAGGGGATCTTCTTTTGAGTCCTAGATTTCTGAAATTTCACAATGATTTGATTTAATATGGGTCAATCTTGGTGCTGAGATTAAGTGGGCCCTTTCAATATGAAAACTCATGTCCTTAGGTCTGAGAAATTTTAAAGAATTAGTTTTTTAAAATAATGTTCTCCTTTGTTTCCCCTTTTATTTTCTCCTAAAATTCCTGTGCTGATGTTCTACTTCTCTTATCTTTTCTCTCCTTTTTCCATCTCTTTGTCTCTTTGCTTTTCTTTCTGAGAGATTGCCTGAATTTTATCTTCAATCCTTTTAATGAATTTTTTATTTCTTCTTTCCATTTTTAATATCCAGGAACTTAATTTTATTCACTGACTATTCTTTTTAAAACAACATCTTGTTCTTATTTTATGGTTTCAATAGCTTGTTTCTGAGGATTTCAATTATAGATGTGGTTTTGTTTTGTTTTTTTGTTGTTCATATTTTCTTCCCTCCTTTATAGTTTCTGATTTATCAGGCCTTTTTTTTCAGTTAGTTTTGATCTCTATTTTTCATTAGAGGCTTTAATCTGGGATTGTTGGCTCATTTTTAAGAGTGGGAGACTATAAAACTGATGAGATGTTTGGAAAGCATGGGTAGGGCACATCAATTGCGAATTTTGCTGTAGGATGATCTGTCTGGGATGTTTCATTGGGAAATATCTGTTGTCAATATCTGTAGGTCTTTCCTCTTAGTGTAGGTATATTTCTCATAGATACTTAGTCTTTAGCCTGGATGGTAAAATGGTCCTATCTTTCCCCACTTTCAAGGGAGTGGTCCAATACGGCACCCACTATCAGAATCTTCAGGGACAGAATTCCCAGATTCTCAAGTTTAGTAATGTCAATCATTGTAGACTAGAAGGGATGACTGTGTTCATTTTTCACTGCCGAAAGGGCACTAGTATACATTTTTAAAATCATGCCCATTGATGTAGAGTCTATACACCAATAACTGTTGTCATTTGTTTCAGTCCATTTCTTATTACTTACTTTTGCAAATGGCTACAATAGTCGGATCCTTCCATAGTGAGCTTACACTCATTTGGTCTTCTATCTGCAACTACTATATAACTGAGTGTTATTAGAGTATGTATCTGTGCTCTATCTACATCCCATCCTAGTTTGGGAGGTTCATAGGTGTTCAATCTGTTCACAGTTGATGCATGAGGAGTCACCTGATGCCATAGGTTATGCTGTTTCCCAATGGAGGGAATAATCCCACCTATACCGAGGACTGGTCTTTGACCAGCAGGAACATCGTGAAGAAGCAGCATCACAGCAGCTATACGAGAAAAGGAAAATTCAATCAAAGACCTATTCACATGACTTAGGGGTATCAGATTTGTGTTTATGATCATATTGGAAGTTCCCTGGGCCTCCCTCTCTCTCTCCTCCGTATTTGATTCCCGGATAGTATGTTCATAATTTACCTACATTTGGTTAAAAGTTTTTATTTTTACTTTAATCTTTCTGGTGAATTGTGAAATCTTAAGTTCCTGTCTCTGTTTACTCAGTGAATTATCTTCAAATTGGTCGCCCACATTGTGGAAAACCCAAAAGGCAAGGGGAAATTTCATTTTAGACTCACATGTTTAGCTGTTATTTTTCCCAACTCATAATTCTTTTCTCACTCTGCACCAATCCTTCACTTGTGCTTTATTAAAGCAGAGTAGAAAACTCTGTATTTATATTTTTCAGGTCCCTTCATAGGTGGCCTCACTAGATATATTTGGGGGGTTTGGACTATTTATTGGCAGGACTCTTACATAAACCTTATTATTTTTACTCATCCTTTGATCCTGCCACCTTGGAGGTATGTGACAGAGGTCAGTTATCACGGGAGTAACTGATTTGTGATAAGACTGTAGGCCTCCTCATGCATGTTCTTGAGCCAATGAACCTCCTCACCTACAAAATGAGGAGTCAATTCCTTCATCCTTCCCTACCTGCTGCTTGGAAGAGATGGGCATGTTGGAAGGGCTTTTTTATATTTAGATTATAAACTTATTCTTGAACCACACTAGCTGTGAAGTGATGTTTGCGAATCAGATGCTAAGGAATCAGAAATATTTCTGCACAGCTTTCTAAGTAAGCTCCCTAAGAGTTGGTTCCATAATGATTACTTTAATTAAGCATTAATTATCGTGAGGACATACTTTTGGTCTCCATGGGCAGGGCAGCAGTGAAATATAATTTACCTTTCAACAATGGGTGCAGTGTAACCTCCAGGCATGGCAGTACGTAAGGAAAGGCCAACCTCTCAGGGCTGTTGAGAGTAATATGTTGGGCTGTTAAATACCTTGGACCCTTGCCCTGCCTGGGCGATCACCCTGTTCATATGATCACTCCTATGTCCTCTTGCCTGCCACCCTCATCTTGTCAGAATATCTACAGCTTTTTTTTCCAAGGAGATTCCTCACCGGGATTTGGTGGCATCCACATGAGGAACCAGGAGCTTAATTTTGTCAGTATGTCCCCTCAATTGAATCAAGCAGCCAAGCCAGTGGTCTAAATATTAATTACAGCCCAGGAATTTTAATACATGAGAGAAAGTCTTCATGTGGTTACTGCCTTTAATCTTTCCACTGGGTTGAGACCCTCCTTCCCCCATTTTCCTCTCAAAGTAGCATCTCCCCATCCCCTATAGGTGTAAGGTGACGGGCCACACAGGGCCGGTTTAGAAGTGAGGATGGCAGAGCCATCCGCACACCTAGCAGCAGCTCAGTGACAGCGCTTCCTCGGCTATGATGCTGGGTGTCTGCAGGGGGCGCTCTTGCCCAGGGCTGGCCTTCGCAGCGCCCGGAGGAGAGACCAATATCTGTGGGGCTGGGTTTTCCTATCTCTGGGGTCCCACTTCAGTAACAATGGAGCTTGCATTCGTTTGAACACCACCGATTCCCGTTGCACAGCTTGGGATGCAGAAGTACTTGACGTCCTTTGTTGTTTTGGATTCAGTAAGGAGCTGGTAACTGACATGCAAAGTAAGTATGGCATTCAGCATCCTCAGGACTGGAAGCCTGAGGCCAATTCCTTCCCTTCCCTCAGGAATCCCAAAGAGACTGCAGCCTCCATCGGTCAAGGAGACACACCTATTCTTAGCTGTGATAAGGATCTAGAGGAAGGGCGGCACGCACACGGTTGTCTGTAAGGCATTCGAGGCAGTGTGCTTGCGGTTCAGACCCTGGGCAAATTCCGATGCAATACCCAGATAAGGGTTGCTGTCTCCAGGGTCCCATATGCCCATTAATATCTATTCCTGTTTTTTCACCGTAGGGCGCTTGAAGAACAAAAGCCTCTGCCTGGTTCCAGGTGAATACTCTAGGTGCCTGAGATAGAGCCAAACTGTATCTTAGAGGACCCCTGAAGTTTCTTGTGGTTGACAGCACAGTCCTTTTCAATCAGAAGATCAAAGGAAGACAGAGCTTTTGGCACAGTTGTTCCTGAATTACCCCTAATTAATATGTGGTAATTGAATCAAGTAACGTCACTCTCTGAATTAGGCCACCTGTTGAAATCCTGCCTTATCAGATTATGGCACATTGCTGGAGAATTGATATTTTATTGTGCAGGACCAAGGGCGCTGCTGGCCTTGCCAAATGAAGGCTCACTATAAGTAGGCTGTCAGGTTTAGCAAATATAAATACCCACTTAAATTTGAATTTCAGAGAAACAACAATTTTTTTGCGTATGTCCCAAATGTTGCATGGGATGTACTTATACTAACAGTCAATTTGTTCTTTCTCTGAAATTCAAACTAAGTGGGTGTCCTGTATTTTATCTGGCAACCCAAAATGTAAAAAGAAAGTTAAATCTAAAAGACTTTAGGCTCTCAATCTCATTGTGTACAGGTAACCACCATTAACAGTGTGGGTTATATCTTTGCATAAGCTATTTATGAATGTACAGAAATATTAATCTGTGTGTCCAAATTCTGGCTCTTCCAATTGCAAGCAGGGTGACCTTGGAAGAGCTTACTTACTTACTCTGGATCTTAGTTTCCTTATCTGTAGAATGGGAATAATAATAATCTTATCTGCTTCAGAGAGTATTAATGGTGGTCAAATGTCTGGCATGTAGAAGGCCCTGAATTGTTATTAATATTGTATATCATATCTTAAAAATTCAAATGGATACATACTATGTGAATTGTTCTATATCTTGTTTTTTTCCCCCTACCTTTTATATCTTGCTTATTCTTTTTCACAGATTCATAGAAATCCTTTTTAAAAATGAGTTTCTGGGACTGGCCGAGTGGCTCAGTTGGTTAAAAGCTCTCTCAAGAGTGCGAGGTGATCTCTGAGCAACAGCCGTTCAATGCCCAGCCCGAGCTGAGCTGCTGTTGAGCCACCAACAGGTGGCAGGATGGCTCAGCTAATTAATAAATAAATAAATAAATAAATAAATAAATAAATAAAAAGTGTGCAAGCTCTGAGCATCAGGGTTGCCGGTTGGATTCCAGGCCCGAGCTGAGCAGCTGCTGAGCTGTCAAAAAGTGGCAGGATGGCTCAGCTAAAAATTAAAAAAAAAATGAGTTTCTGGGCTGTCATCATGCAAGCCCCTTGGGTCTCAACGAGGCTGGATGGGAGACAAGCCAATTTGGGAGCAGATTGGATCCAGCTTTTTTGGATCCAGCTTCATTCACCATTACTACCAGTTATTTGATAATGACAAAACCCAACTAGGCGCAATTTACATTGATGCATCATGAGCCTTACGTGGGGAGGACAGCAATTCCAGGGGAAAGCTGCCATTGTGGAGAAGTTGTCTAGCCTTCCATTCCAGAAAATCCAGCACAGCATCACAGCACAGAACCATCAGCCCACACTAGATAGTTGCATCATCAGCGTGGTTGTGGGCCAGCTTAAGGCTGATGAAGACCCCATCAGGGGGTTCCACCAGATGTTCCTATTAAAAAACATCAACAAAGGCTGGCCGAGTGGCACGGTGGTTAAGTGCTGGCTTGGGAAGCCAGCAGCCCCGGTTCGGATCCCACATATGAGGGCCAGTGACACTGCCCTCAAAAAAAAACCCAAAACATCAACAATGCTTGGGTTTGTACCAACAACATGTTCAGGCTTGCCCTGCACAACTTCGGCTGATCTTCTCCCAGCCAGGCACTCATGCTGTCCTCTTCCCTCCTTTTCCTGATACTATTCACACTCCTCCAGATTCTCCAAATATCATACACAAACCAGCAGGGTGGTGGTGGGAGTAGGTGCAGTGTGCTGCTGCTACCAAGGTGTTGTGCATGATGTTTGGATGCTAGACGAGTTACATCTGACAGAAGTTTGTGTTGTACCAGCGCATGCTTTGGAAAGACTTAAGTAATGCAAAAGGTTGTCTTTTTAAAAATTTTTTAATCTACCAACAAGTTGCTCTAGTAACCTAAAGAAGTGAAGGAGAAAGCAGCTGCCTCACCTCCCAGTCGATTTGTTCAGATGTTTCAATGCCTCATGATACAATAAAACCACAAAAATGTTCTTAAAGGTTTAAAAACAAAAAAAAGTTTCTGTTGATGGTCATCTAGGTTATTTCAACCCTTTTCTATCTGATTACTGCTTCAGTGAACATCTTTGTGGTGCAATGATTGTCCAAAAATGCTTCTTCTGGGTAGTCTAGACAGTGAGACAGTCAGAACTTGGAGCTTCTCTCCTCTCTCCTTCTCCTCATGGTCAGGGCTGCAACTTGAACTCAATGCCAGCAGAACCAGGGGTTTCCTCACCCGGGCGCTGGCAGCTGGCTTTCCCAGACAATACAATAAACCATGGCAAAGGGGCTGAGGCTTGGGTGCCTGGATGTAAAATTTAAGAGGACATTCAAAACTCAGTAATCAAGAAAAATAATATTTAATGCAATTAAAAAAATCAATATTAATGCAAAAAATCTATGATGAACAAAATGTCAAAATTTGAAGTAAAGACTGGATCAGTAACAGCACCATGCTGAGTCATATTGAATTATACATTCATTTTTATTTTAAAATATTGCATTGAAATATAATTTATCTTGATTACCAAGTTTTTGGTGGCCTCTGAAATTTTGCACCAGAGACATGTACCTCATTTGTCTCACCCTATGTCTGAACTCTGGCTGGCACATTATTGAGATGGCACAATGTCCAAGCTTATGCTTCATTAATAAGGTGGTTCTCATAACTTGCCCTAAACGAAGGGCACCCCCCAGGGCATGGGAGTCCCTCCCATGGAACACAGACCCACATCACATAGAAAATAGACTGCCTGGTCCCAGCACACCTCTCCAGGGGCAAATGGCTTCATAGGGATCGCAGGCCTTCTCTTGTTGACCCTGACCTTTCCTCATTAACGTCTATTCTTTAACCCACACCATGCAACTTGTGGAATTTATGTTGAATCCTGTTATAAAACAGGAGTTCTGTTCACTGTTTCTTCTTTCCAGAACTTTGGCTGTTTGGATTTTGGACTTCCTGGACCAGACTTCTAATTTTTCTTTTCTTTTCTCTCTTATTTTCCATCTCCTTGTACTCTATACTCTGGGAGATTTTCTCAACATCATCTTCCAAACCTTCTGTAGATTAAAAAGAAATCTATGGGGGCGGCCGGTTAGCTCAGTTGGTTAGAATGCAGAACCCATAGCACCAAAGTTGCCGGTTCGATCCCCACGTGGACCACTGAGGTGCGCCCTCCACAACTAGATTGAAATAACTACTTGATTTGGATCTGATGGGTCTTGGAAAAGCACACTGTTCTCCAAGAAAATGAAACAAAACAAAACAAACAAACAAAATATCTCTGATGGCATCCCTTTGAATTCCAAGAACGCTCTCTCACACACTCTTTTTTTCTCTGAATATAGAATTTCTTTATAGAATTCTATCTGTATTTTATGGATGCATCACCAAAATAGCTTTTCATTTTTCTGAGGATGTTGATGGCTTTTGTTTTGTTTGTTTCTGTTTTCTTCTCTTTGCAAAATTGCATAACCCAATTTCTCCAAGTTCCGTTTTCCGATTGCACATTTTGGCTTCTATGTGAAGAAAACTTCACGTTGGAAGTTTTCTTGAGATGCCTGGCGATCTTTAGTCATCTGCTTCTATTTAAACTGCATGGAAACTTTGATGGTGTAGGGAAGGGCATTCTGGCTGGATGGTATCATCGGGGGTACCAAGGATGGTGTCTGTACCTTTAATGTCTTTCCTTGTGAGATAGATTGTTTTTTTTCAGTCTCCATCTTCTAGGAACAGAGGCAGAAAAGGGCAGAAGTTTCAGCATCTGATAATTACAAGTGTTTTCATCTGGTACCTCTGCCCTCCCGTGTGCCTAGTGTTCACCAGACCAGAGACCTCCCTGGTTTTCCCTTTCCAGAGAATAAACTTTCGCTGTGGCGGGACAGGGAGTAGGAAGGGTATTTAGGGCTCCAACTGCTTCTTAAACAGTGTTTCTATCAGTTCTTTTAGTTTTATCCCTCCGTCACTTCCAAAGGTCACTGGTTCCACCAATTCCTAGCTTTAGGGTTTCTGTAGTATAAATGGGTTTGATTCTTGTCTTTCCCACTGTCACCTTGGAATTCTATTTTCTCAGGTCTCAGTCATTTACTTACAGGAGAACTGTTCATTTTTGTATATTTGTTTTACATTTTCCTTACTCTTAAGGTTTCAAAGTATACATAACATCTGCAAATAATAAAAATGTTCTTTACTAAGTTTTATACTTCCTATTTCTTCCCCTTCTGTAATTGCGTTGGCTTATACCTTTAGTACAACATAAAATGGTAGTGGTGACGTGGGCGTCTTTCTCTTTTTTGTACTTTTTACTGGGTATTTTTTAATATTTCAGCATGAAGCATGATGCTGTTTTTGGCTGGACTGCATACATTTATTATATTAAGGAAATATTCCTCTTTTTTTATTAGAAATTAATGTTAAGTCTTTCTGATTTTAAAAATCTATATTCATGAGTGAAATATGTCTGTAGTTTTCCTTTGGCTGATATCTTCTTCAGGTTTTGGTATCAATATAATACTGGTTTTGTAAAAAAGAGCCTGAAAGTTTGTTTCCTCTCTTATGCTTTTGTATAGTTTAACAACATTGGAACTATCTGGTGAGTAAATTTAAAAAATTACAGTGTCCAGTGCTTAGACAGATTGGCCCTCCACCGTCCTTCAAATCAAATCACAGTTTGTAGGTTGATGTCCGCCTCTAAGCAGACACACACTGTAAGCTGTTCTCTTAGCAGGCGCAGAAGTAATATTGAATGAAAGATGTAAAATGTACTTTCTGGAAGCTTCAGGGAGCCGGAAAAGGAGGAGAAGGAAAAGGAAAAGGAGGAGGAGGAAGTTAATTGTATTGTTTGGACAAGAATTTAGTTCAACAGACCATGTTTCTCTTCAGCAGGGCTGATAAACTAGGACAAAGTAAAAGGAATTTCTGCTACTCCTTTCTCCACAGTCCTCAGACTTGGCCCCACAGTCCTTTGGTTACCCTAGTAGCCTTTGTAGAAGCTTCCCCAGAGGAAATATGTGAGGCCCTCTCTGTACCATTGGAACAAGTTCGCGGGTTGTGACTTGCTGACAAACAACAAAGCCCTGTGTTGGTGTGGTGACTTGCTGATCCTTTTCCCTGATGAAAGATGGTGTTCAGTTCATTGTACCAGCTTTGATTTGGCTGTCTAATTCAAGACCTGATGGCTACTCAAAGTTTATCTACCACCTGGAGAAATGCTGAGGTGGAAGGTTCTAGAAAGAGTTAAGTATGTATTGTTTTTGTTTTTTTATTGGGGGAACAGTGTGTTTTTCCAGGACCCATCAGCTCCAAATCAAGTCGTTGTCTCAATCTAGTTGTGGAGGGCGCAGCTTCAGTGGCCCATGTGGGGATCAAACTGGCAATCTTGGTGTTATGAACACTATGCTCTAAACAACTGAGCCAACTGGCTGCCCTGGGTTTAGTATGTTATAAACGAGAACATTGTCGCTGTGTTTGCAAATAGAAGTTGCTGCCTCCAGAGGCTTGACTTCACCATCAGTGGCTGAACACGGTGATTGCGTGACTCTTTAAATTTTCCAAGTCTATTACTCTGTGAAACAGGGAGATTTTGAAGATGTCTTCCTATTTTAAAGGGGGCTTTGAACTTAGATCCTATTTCTATACTCCCTTTTAACTGTCATCATTAAGGAGATAGTTGATGTCACTATAGCTCAAGTGACCAAGCCCCTGGCTTCAGACAGATGTAATATGAATCCCATTTCAGCTCTAATTAGCTATATCACCCTGGTCACATGAACGGGCATTCTGAGCATCAGCTTATCTGTAAAGTGAAGACAGTTATAATATCTATGTCATAATGCTGATGTGAAAATGAAATGAGATATTGGGTATAAGGCTTCTGAAGTGGTGTCTGGCCCCTATTAAGGACTAAATACATATTAACTGTTGTTATTGTTGCTAATACTATTCTATAAGCCTTCTCAGACTGGTGCTTACATCATGAAATCAAAACTTTTGGAAAGATACTGGTAAAAACCAGGCCTATCTGGGAGTGAGATGGTAGTAAAGGACTTGTATAAACCAGTCAGGCCAATGGTCAATAGGAAGATGTTAATCCCCGACTCTCTAGTTCTGGATTTCACATCTTTCGTCTTAGGGAAAATAGTGAAGACTTTTGGGATAACGAAGTTTTACCCTCTGAAAGTGGACCAGAATCTTTATTCTGGTTCTGGATGGAGAGACTAGACTCCAGGTTGGCAAACCTGGTTGCTACTTCCAATGGTCATTAACAAAGCAAAGGGCAGTCACCCTGGGGGAGTCACCTGCTCCCTGCACCATCTGAGCCTTCTCTGGTCATCACACTGCCCCCTCAGCACCTTCTGGGCAGTACTGGGTAGCTCAGTTTCCCTTCCCTCTGATTCTAGCCACCAGCGGGGTCCTCTTTCTGACTGGTCAGTCCAAGTTCCCAAGAATAACCTAGATGGGCCACCAGTGAACTTTGTTCTCTTCTCTCCCAGCTCTACCCTCTCTGCAATGTTTTCCCGCTCTCTTGCTTCCCCAGGGAGCCACCCCCCCACTCCCAGTCTCCACCTCCTGCAGTTACTCCGTGTTTCCATTCTTCTTCCCATTAGTATCAGATTTTATATCTTTTACTCACAAAATTTAATAAATGAAACAGGTGACTCAGAGTGTGTATTGGGCTCTTTTGCTTGTCATAAACAATCTTCCTTGGTTTACCTCAAATAATTCCCTTCCCCTAGTGGGATTGTGGGGTATACACAATGATTGTGAAGAGTCTACATGGTGATTGTGGGAATCAGGGCTCTGCAGGCACCTACAGTGGCTGCCCAGCTGGGTTGCATTCGAACTAGAACACAGCTTAGAAACCAGGAGGTTCAGGACCCAGAGCTCCAAGGACAGTGACTTGTCCCTACCTTGGCAGGAGATTGCACGCTCCTTGGCATGATAGTGACACAGCCCCCTTCTGCCTCTGCTTCTCACATTTCTATTGTTGCCAGCCCACCTCTCTCACTCTTTTTTTCTCTGCCTTGTGACTTCTACTCTCTCCAAGCTTCTGCTTATTAAGAGGTCTGGACTGCTATGGCTTCTCCTGCCTCCCGTCTGATAAGCAGGCATTTTTATAACAGAGCCTCTCAAAGGCTGCTGGCTGGGCCGTTCACTGGCTGATCTTGCATCGGTTTTCCACCTTTAGTCCATTCACCGGTGGCCATGGAAGACATGTGAGTCTCTAGGAGGCCTTGCTCCTCAGCACAGGGATATAGCAGGGTCATGGGTGTGCTCAGAACTCTGAACTTGGCTTTATTCAGGAAGCATTGTTATCATTCCCACAAGCATAAAAAGGTTAAATTGGAATTTCAACGATTCCCAAAACAGGTGAATAGTAGAATCTCATGGGAAAATTTTTATAAATGCAGACTTCTAGGAGCTACTTAGCTATAAATGGGGACAGTAATAACACTTTGTGAGATTGATGTGATCTATTTTTCTTCAGATTTTTTTTGTGTGTGCTATTTTTGTAATGCAAAATAGTTGGAAATCTAATGCCCTCCCAAAAGGAACTTTTACATCAGTGGTTCTGAAGATCGGGGAAGAGGAGACAGGACAACACATCAGAATTGCTCAGGGAACCCCATCCCTGATGTGTGTCACCAGAATGGAGGTAGAGGTTGAATTTCCCAGCTGCATCCCCCCACCCCAAAGGCACTGCACTAAGTGACCTCCAGTTGTATGGCCTTAAAATGGGATCTCACATAGCCAATCAAATTGATCTTGCCGAAGTATATATTTTTTTAACATACAAAGAAGGCCATGATGGATCATTGAATTAACAAAGCAGTTATAAAACAGGACTATGGTAGGATTTTTTTAGAGAAAAAGTACATATAGATATTTACAAATAACTAAGGATCTGAATATTAAAAGTATGGTTGGCACACTTGCTGCGTCAGCATTATCTGATAGAAATGCAGAATCTGGGGCCCCACTCTAGACTTAGTCAGAATCTGTCTTTTGATAAGATTGCCACTTGATTGATGTGCACATTAAAACCTGAGGCTCGGGCCGGCCGAGTGGCGCATTGGTTAAGAGCTGGTTTGGGGATGCCAGCGGCCCTGGTTCGGATCCCACATGAGGGCCAGTGACACTGCCCTCTACAGCTAACAACAGCTCCAACTGGAGCTGGGCTGTGTGAGCCCCGGTGATGGTGTAGGCTGCAGCCCCTGCTGCAGTGGGCTGCCAGAGGCTGCAGTGAGTGGCCAGCAGCCAGCGTGAGTGGCTGGCAGCCAGCGTGAGCTGCCAATAGCTGCGGTGAGCGACCATCCAGAGGCCGGCGACTGAGCTGCCTCATCCAAGAAGAGAGCAATGACGATACCAACATGGGCCAGTGAAGCAACGTCCTCCGGAACTAGACTGAAGAACAAAAGGACAGCAACTTGTCTGTTCCCCGTCCCTGGTTTTCCAATGCTGTTCCCTCCCCCAATTCCCCAATAAAATCTTTAAAACAAACAAACAAACAAACAAAAACCTGAGGCTCACTGCTGTTGAACATTGGTTTTTGTCCTGGATTCTCATTAGAGTTCACCTTTGGAGCATTAAAAAATCCTGATGCATGCTGGCCAAGTGGCTCAGTTGGTTAAGAGCTCTCTCAAGAGTGTGAGCTCTGAGCAACAGGGTTACCAGTTCGATTCCCAGCCCAAGCTGAGCTGCTGCTGAGCTGCCAACAGGTGGCAGGATGTCTCAGCTAAAAAAAAAAAAATCCCAATGCTCAGGTGGCACCAACCACATTGAATCACAGTTTCAGGATGTGCAGCTGGGCATGATTCTTAAAACTCCTAGGTGATCCTGAAAAGCAGCCAGGGTTGGAAACAACTGCTGGGGGAATATATCCCCAGGTGTTTTTAGTGTGTTTACCCTGTGGATGGTGGGAATCGGGTGGTTTGATTTTCTTCTTTCTTTCTCTTTTTTAAAGATTTTTATTAAAAATATAGCTAACATACAATATTATACTAGTTTCAGGAGTACACCATAGCTCTTCATTTATATACTTAAAGAAGTGATCACCATAAGTCCAGCAACCATCTAACATCATACCACACTATCACAATATTATTGACTATATTTCCTATGCTGTATGTTACAGCCCCATGATTTATTTGTTTTATACCTGGAAATTTGGACCTCTTATTCTCCTTCACCTTCCCCCTTTTTAAAATTTTTCTATTACAGTTGATATTCAATATTATATTAATTTCAGGTGTACAGCATAGTGGTTAGACATTTATGTAATTTAAGAAGTGATTCCCCTGACTAATCTAGTACTCCCCTGGCACTATACATAGTTATTGACTATATCCTCTATGCTTTACTTTACATCCCTATGACTATTTTGTAACTTCCAGTTTGTACTTCTTAATTCTTTCACCTTTTTTCACCCTGCCACCTAACCCCCTCCCATCTATCACCCCAACAAATCTAGTACCTATCTGACACCATACATAGTTACTACAATATTATTGACAGTATTTCTTATGCTATACCCTACATCCCCATAGCTACTTTGTAACAACCAAACTCTCCTCACTTTTTTGAATTATTTTTTCTTTTTGCTGTTCTGATTGGGTGTTTTCTGCTATCTTGTCTTCTAAATCACCGATTCGATCTTCTGCTTCATCTAGTCTGCTGGTGATTCCTTCTAGTGCATTATTCACTTCAGTTACTATATTCTTCATTTCTGACTGATTCTTTTTTATGGTTTCTGTGTCCTTTTTTATGCTTGCTATCTCTTTGTTGAAGTTCTCACTAAGTTCCTTGAACATCCTTATAACCATTGTTTTAAACTCTGTATCTGGTAGGTGGCTTACATCCATTTAATTTAGTCCTTTTTCTGGATTTTTCTCCTGTTCTTTTGTTTGGGGGCATATTTCTTTGTTTCTTCATTTTGGCTGCCTCTCTGTGTTTGTTTCTATGTATAGATAGATCTGCTATGTCTCCCATTCTTGGCCAGGTGGCCTTATGTAGTAGGAGTCCTGTGGGGCCCAGTGGCACATCCTCCCTGGCCACCAGCTTCAGGTGCTTCAGGAGTGTCCCTTGTGTGGGTTGTTCTATTATAGTTGATTGCTATTGGCATGTCAGTGGATGGGACTGACCTTTAGGCTGACTGGGGTTTGGCCATTTCCACAGCATACGGGCTGCTATTTGGGGAATTTACTTTACTGAGTAGGATTTGCCCCAGAAGGCTCTGGTGCCTGTTGAGACCACCATTGTGTTTACTTCTTGTGGGGCTAATTGGTTGGTGCTTGCTGTGGTCTAAATCCAACTTCCAAAGGGCCAGTTCTTGTGGCTCAGTTGGTTAAGAGCTTGCTCAAGAGTGCGAGCTGAGCTCTGAGAAACAGCAGTTCGATGCCCAGCCTGAGCTGAGCTGCCGCTAAGCTGCCAACAGGCTGCAGGATGGCTCACCTAAAAAAAATAAATATATAAAATAAAATAAATCCAACCTCCAAGTATATTGGTTCTGGGGCCTTTCGGGAGGGGATCCAGTGCAGGCTCAGGTCACCCACTGCCTGTGACTGTTCAGGGACAACCTGGTAGGAGCTACAGAGTGATCCACGGTTGTTTGCTGCCTGTGCTAAACTGTGCTGGAGGCTCATGGGAGAGGCCACACTTGAACCAAGGATGTCTGCCACCAGTATCAGGCCTGGGGTAGCTCTGCATAAAGCTAGGACATCTCAACGCCTGCTGCCACCTGCCGGCTCCCTTAAGGTTCAGCAGCTGATAGAGCCTCATGCAGTATGCAAGTTGTGTGAGGCAGGGTCTCAAGGAGTCACTAGAGTGGGAAGAGTTGTGGTCACAATGTTAATGTAAATTCTGGTCTGGTGCCAGTGCTGAGCCTGGAGCTGCTCAGCAAAAGTCTCAAAGCCATCCACTGAAGGGCCTACTCTACTCCAATAGTTTTCTAAGAAAGAGTGAAATTCAGGCAGGGTTGGCTGCTCCTGGCAAAAGTTCCTCCAGTGTTGGGGTAGCTGGGTAGTGGGGTCCCAGCGAGTCAGCTGGGCAGATCAGCAGAGCTCACCACACCAATCAGATTCAGATTTGCCCCTGTGGGGGTGGGTTCAACACAGGAAAGATGGCACCAGTCTGCAAGGTGTACCAAAGGAGGATCTCACACATGGAAAATACTGACTGTCCTGCAGTTCTCCCCTCGAAGTGAAACACCTCAGTCGTCCCCTCATCCCCATGTCTCCAATGTCTTCCAGTCACTGTCCCCTGCTGGAGCCCAAGGTGAGTGCCTGAGAGTGAGTCTGTGTGCAGGTCATTTACGAGGACACCTGTGTTTCCAGGAGCCTGCCATCCCACCCAGATAGTCAGAATCCCCACTAATTTTCACAGCCAGATGTTGTGGGGTCTCCTATTCCTGGCACCAGTACTGTGGTCTGGGGAGCCTGGGATCCCTCGCTCCTCTGGGGAGAACCTTCTTGGACGAGATATCTCTCCTGATTCTCAACCACCACACGGAGACTTGGGACCCATTCTGTGTCTCTGCCCCTCCTACCACTCTCTACGTGGCTGCTTCTTTATATTTTTATTCATAGGAATTACTGTCTTGCTAGACTGCAGATGGTTCTCCAGGTTGGTTGTTCTGTAATTTAGTTGTAATTTTAATGTGTTCATGGATCTCTCCCCAATTTTCTTCTTTATTGCTTGTCTATATATTTTTTATTTTTCTTTAGGAAGCATGTGTTATTTTTATAATGATAAATAAGTCATTTTTCATTAAAAAACCCTAGTGAATGCTAGGCTCGTCTGAAGTTTAGACAGTAGCCTTGAAGTAAGGATGATGTTTTAGAGCAGGATTCACAGTAGAAAGGGGGTGCGGGGTACATGCTCCTGGGTTGGGAGAAACAGAGTGATAATAACACACTCTTTGTGCTATTTCTTTTATTTTTAGTCATGATATTAAATTTCTATTGTATTTAAAAATTAAAAATATCACAGAAAGATGACATGACCTTTTTATGTTTAGCAAAAAGGAACATGGGTTAAACGTGTTGAAAAGCCCTGCTTTAGAGGAAAAAGAGGAGTCATTCCATCTACCACATGACCTGGTGCATCTCTTCACTTTAAGAAAAAAGAAACTGAGAGCTCACTAACCAGCCAACATTATAACAGGCACTTCATCGGTCCCTGTAATAATGCCACGGAGCAGCACTACTATACCCCCATTTTAAAGGAGACTGAGCCCTAATTAATTAATTAATTAATTAACCAACCGAATTTACAGTTTACTCCTAGCCCCCTACTGTCCAATATGGTAGCCACTAGCCACATACGGCCATTGAGTGCTGAAAATGTAGTAGGTCCAAATTGATATATGCTGTGAGTGAAAACTATGCACCAGATTTCAGACTTAGTGTGAAAAAGAAAAGAATGTAGAATAGCTCATTAGTAATGTTTCATATTAATTACACATCAAAATGATATTGTTTCAGGTGCATTTGGGTTAAATAAAATATATCATTAAAACTGTTTCACCTATCTTTCCCTTTTTGAATGTGGCTATTAGAAATTACTTATGTGGGCCGGCCGAGTGGCGCATTGGTTAAGCGCTGGTTTTGGGATGCCAGCGGCCCCGGTTCGGATCCCACATGAGGGCCAGTGACACTGCCCTCTACAGCTAACAACAGCTCCACCTGGAGCTGGGCTGTGCGAGCCCCGGTGATGGTGTGGGCTGCAGCCCCTGCTGCAGTGGGCTGCCATAGGCTACAGTGAGTGGCCCGCAGCCAGCGTTCGGATCCCACATGAGGGACAGTGAAGCAACATCCTCCGCAACTAAACTGAAGAACAAAAAGACAGCAACTTGTCTGTTCCCCTTCCCCGATTCCCCAACGCTGTTCCCCTCCGCCAATTCCCCAATAAAATCTTTAAAAAAATAAAAAAGAAAAAGAAATTACTTATGTGGCTTGCATTTGTGGCTCACACTTTATTTCTAGCTGGGCAGAAACAACAAGTTAGATCCAGGGGATTATTCAAGTTTGTTGTTTATTCTCTTTGGAACCCTCCTAAGAATAGAGGAAGTAGTGAGAGAGGAAGCAACTTCTCCCTAGCCTGTGTGATCGAGGGTTGTATGGAAAGAGGTTAAAATGAGTTTGAAGGCATCCTCGCCAATCTTCTTTACTTTAGCCCAGTGGCTCTCACCCTCAGCTGAACATCAGAATTTCCTGGAGAGCTTTTTAAAATCCTGATGCTCAGCCACACTATCATCTGATTAAATCAGAATATCTGGAGAATCTCTATTTTTTAAAAAATATATTTTATTTCTTTTGCATATTTTATTATTTATTTTTTTGAGAGCAGTGTCACTGGCCCTCATTTGTGGGATCCGAACCAGGGCCGCTGGCGTCCGAAGCCAGCTCTTAACCACTGCGACACTCGGCCGGCCCGAGAATCTCTATTTTTCATCTGGCAACTTGGAGAAAGCAGACACCAAAAATGATCTTGAGGGGTGTTACTTGGGTCATTTTAAATTTAATCTTTATTTTTATTTATTTATTTTTAATTTTATTGGGGAACAGTGTGTGTTCTTCCAGGATCCATCAGCTCCAAGTCAAGTAGTTGTTTCAATCTAGTTGTGGAGGGAGCAACTCCTTGGCCCATGTGGGAATTGAACCAGCAACCTTGGTGTTACGAGCCTGTGCTCTAACTACCTGAGCTAACCAGCCGCTCCTAATTTTTATTTTTTTTTAAATTGAGGTTGCTTTATTTCCCTTTTGTGAATTAACCTTTAAAGAACATGATTAGTTATCTTGAAAATTCAGTCTCTTGGCCACCAGGGGGACTGGATTGAAACACTTGGGGAGGGGGCCGGCCAAGTGGCGTGCTGGTTAAACTCTGGCTTAGGAAGCCAGCGGCCCTGGTTCGGGTCCCACATATGAGGGCCAGTGACACTGCTCTCAAAAAAAACAACAAAAGAAACACTTGGGGAGGATAGGCTTGTGTCCTTGGGGAAACTGCTCACAGTGGAGGTAAATTGGAACTGTCATCCTCTTGGGCAAAGGACCAACACACATTGCTACTTTTTAACTTTTATTTGAGTTAAATCTTATGAACTCCCTCAAAGGACTTGACCTTTGTGTGAATGACAATTGATACAATCTTTCTGGAGATCACTTTAGCAATGTAATTACAGAAAATATTTATTTATTTATTTATTTATTTTTTCATTTTTTTTTAAATTAGTTTCAGGTGTACAACACAATCCAATAGTTATACTCTTTACCCCCCAAAGTGACAACCCCCGTCCCCCAGTTCGCCACCCCACTCCCCTCTCATATCATACATATCTATTAAATTCCTTTGACTCCCTCCCACAGTATACTCCACATCCCGTGACTATCTATATATTCAGTTACAGTTGGCATACAATATTATACAACATCAGCTTCAGGTGTACAGTGCAGTGATCAAGCCTCTACTCCATCCATGAAGTGGTCTCCCTAATAAGACATGTGACTATCTGACATGCCACAAAATTTTTACAACATTATTATATTCCCCGAACTGTGTTTCATATCCGTGTGGTAATATTGTAGTTGTCTATTTACGCTGTCTAATCCCTTCCCCTTCTCCCTTATCCCCACCCCCTCCCAACTAGCAACGCTCAGTTTTTCCTCTATATCTGAGTCTGTTTACTTTGATCGTTCATTCAATCAGAAAATATTTATTGAGTGCTCAATCTATGTCAAACATGGAACAAACTGCTTCACATACATTATCTCACATCCTCCCAGCAATCCTACAAAACAGGAACAATTTCTATCTTAATTTGAAAAACAAGGGCTGGAGGGATTAAAGAACAGACCCATGGCCACAGAGCTGGAAAATATGGGATTTGAACCCAAGCAATCTGTCCCCAGAAACTGCCTCTTCACCACTAAATGATATCATAAAGTATGCTTAGACTTTGTCCAGTGATTTTAGGTCTAGGACTTTTACTCAAGGAAGCAATCAGACAATTGCATAACTCAGAACAAAACTAGACCTAGAAAAATTTCAATGCTCCAATTCTTTAGGAGACTAGTTAAACAAATTAGCATAAAATGAAATAATATTTAACAGCTAAGAGTACCAACATAGAAGTAATATATTGAAAAGGAAGAATCTTCATGAAGAATTATGACATTAAAAAAGCAAGTTAGAAAACATAGTACAGTATCCAGAAAGGAAAAGTCTTTGGGTATATGCATGTGAGAAAGTACACTAAAACATTAACAATGTCTGTATTTAAAGGGAATAGCAGGAATTTTTACTTTCATTTTTACATTTTTCTTTATAATTTTGCCATAATGTATTTTTCAGGTAGTCATTTTTTTTTCAGCAATGAAAACTAAGATATTTCAGGATATGAAAGAACAATGCCTGATTAAAGGAAGTGGAAGGAGTAAATGGGAACTAGTTCTTGAGGTTGTTCTGAGCATTAAATTTAGCACTAAAACTCTGATAGCCAAAGGAAAAAGAGAAACATATTGTATAAATTTCACATTATTTCATTTAGTGTTTTACAAGAGAGCCCCTTGCATGGGTTTCTGTATTTCTAATTGTTTATTCTTGTGAACTTCAGAGTGTGAGACCCAAAAAATACTCCACTCCTGCCCCAATTTTGTGCTACCAAGTGCACTGAATTCGACTGACCTTGTGTTCGTTGAGCACCTACTATGTGCCAGGTTGGAGGCCAAGTGCTAACTCTTCTCTTCCTGGCAACAACACTCTGATTCAGCCCCCATCTGGAATACCATCCCAGTCAAATGCTTCTGGTTCTTAAATCTAGTTCAAGCGCCTCCACAAGACTCTCTGGTTCAAGCCAACCTTCCCCTTTTGAAAGCCCTATTGCACCACCGTTCCCATGGAACGATTCAGTGCGTGCTCGTACACATTTGACATAGCATTAGTCATAAGCTTTCTCTATGTCTTCACTATTAGACTAGAAACACATTTGAACATGGGCCTGTTCTCTCTTATGTATAGAACTCTGGAATTATAGTATTTTAGAGTTTGAAGGGGATGCCTGACCAGAGGACCAATGTATCCTGGTTTGTCTGGGACTTTCCTGGTTTTATCCCTGAAGTCCCCATATCTGGAAAAACCACTTAGTCTTGGCAAGATAGCTGGACACTTCATGGGCTCTCACTGATTATTTGATTGGTTGGATTGTTTTATATGGCCAAATCCCTAATGGGCACATTCACATTTTTAGCGATACTATATTGACAGAACAATAATTCCTTGTATTGATGTGGCTCTTTCTATGCAGCACTTGTATGATCCTTAGGTAAACTCTGAAAACAGGAAAAGGAAGGAGTTATGAGTCCAGTTGAGAAAACTGAGGCTGAGATGAGCTTTATGAATTTTTCCAGGTATTAAGAGGCTAACCCAAACTATGAGTTACATCTTTCGGTTTCTAATTAGGTCTCCCTAGAATTTGAAAATATCCACCATGGAACTTCAAGTCATGACTTCCATCATTTTAAATAATTGCACAAGGGCTGGCTGAACGACGCATTGGTTAAGAGCTGGTTTTGGGATGCCAGTGGCCCCGGTTGGGATCCCACATATGAGGGCCAGTGACACTGCCCTCTACAGCTAACAACAGCTCCACCTGGAGCTGGGCTGTGCGAGCCCCAGGACGGTGTAGGCTGCAGCCCCTGCTGCAGTGGGCTGCCATAGGCTACAGTGAGGGGCTGGCAGTCAGCGTGAGCTGCCAATAGCCGCGGTGAGCGACATCCAGAGGCCGGCCACTGATCTGCCTCATCCGGGAAGAGCACAATTACGATACCAATATGGGCCAATGAAGCAACGTCCTCCGCAACTAGACTGAAGAACAAAAAGACAGCAACTTATCTGTTCCCCTTCCCCGATTCCCCAGTGCTGTTCCCCTCCCCCAATTCACCAATAAAATCTAAAACAAAAAAAAAAGGGAGGGAGTTTAAATTTATAAAAAAAAAATAATTGCACAACGCTTTTGTGTAGAAAAACATAAATTGTACTTTGAGATGCAAAGTGCTTTCATGTCCTGAACATGGAATATCATATGTCTAAATGGAACGATTCAATATTATAAAAACAATTTCCCTAAAATTAGTTAATAAATTGAATGCAGCTTTAACAAAAATTCCAGCAAGGTTTTTCTTACACTGTGACAAAATGATTCTAAAGTTGATCTTCTAGAATACCCACTGAAGAAAGTTCAAAAACTATTTAAAAAAAGAACAATTATGAAGGTGGGGGAATTATATTACTAGGCATTAAACCACAGTACTTTAAACAGTGAGGTGTTGCCACTGAATTGATCAATGGAACAAAATAAAAAGTCCAGAAAGAGAACATAAAGGATATAAGAAATTTGATATAGAATAAAGGTGGTTCAGGCCAACTGGGGAATGATGGTTTATGTAGTCAAAGATGTTGGGCAAATGGAATGATTATTTGAATGCAAAACGATTAGGTCCCTAGCTCTCCCAAAACACTGAAATAAATTTCAGATGGCTTACAACTTTGAAGGTAAAAAACGCTACCAAAGAATCAGAAGAAGAACCAGTGAATGTTTATGTGATTTTTTGGGTGAAGAAAACCTTTCTAAATATAACATGAAAGGCAAACAACAAAAGGGTAAAAATAGATTAAATTTGACTACATGGAAAATCCATTTTAAAAAGTACAATAGAAATGACAATGTGGGAAAAACCTTTGCTGCATATATAACAATTTAAAAGAGTTCTCACAAGCCATTTTAAAAAAGACAAACATACTACTAATACAAAAATGGCAAAGTACACAATTTTCCACAGAAGTACAAATGACAACAAAACTATTAAAAGTTCTATCTCAGGGCCAGCCGAGTGGCGCGGTGGTTAAGCGCTGGCTTGGGAAGCCAGCGACCCCGGTTCCGGTCCCACATATGAGGGCCAGTGACACTGCCCTCAAAAAAAAAAAAAAAGTTCTATCTCCTTAGTAAACAAATGAAAGTAAATACAAACCAAAAATACTTCCTCCTCCTTTTTAAAATTTAACTTAATGGCACTGGCAAAAAAACGAAAAACAAAAAGCAAAAAAATTAAACTATTATAACCTTTGCTGGTGGGAGAATAAATTTGCAGCTTTTCTGTAAGGCCAATTGTAATAGGAATCAAAAGCTTATCAACATGCATCCATTTTGACCCAGCAATTCCACATCTCTATATATTTTAAAGTAATAATCAGGAATATGTGCAACTATCCCTTTATAATTATGTACTTGAGGATTTTATTTATTGTAGTTAAAAGGAAGAAACAACTTAAATGTCTAGTTCTTGGGAACTGGTTGCCTAAATGGTTGTATATTGCTTCAGTAAATGCGAGGCAACTATAGGAATATACATACTATGCAGTTAATGTTGTAGAAGAATATTTAATGACATGAAAAATATTCATGAGAATGTATATTGCTAAGTGAAGAAGGGATGTTACCAAGATGTATTCAGAGTATGATCCTTTGTTGACACATACACATACACACACACGCAGTATAACTTGTGCATTGAAGTGATTTTTTTCCTTTTTCTCTTACTTTTCTGCATTTCTGCATGCATTTATTGATTTTCTAATAAGAAAAATGAATAATTACTATTAATCATTGAAGAGAACTTAGATTCTGAGTCAATGTTTTTTTGAGGATATGAAATTACAGAGATGTGCAAGTCCTATGATACATACTTCTGTAATGCTGGAATTTGTTCCTTGAATGTGATGATTTTTCTAGTCAAAAGGAAATCATTTCTTTTTTTTTTTTTAAGATTTTATTGGGGAATTGGGGGAGGGGACCGGTCAAGCTGTTCTTCAGTCTTTGTTGTGGAGGGTGCCAGTTGCCATCTGGCTTCCCTTCGGCAGCTTGTGGCCTCTAAGCCCAAGGTGCTGTGTTCAGTCTTAGTTGCGGGGTGGGCGTACCACCATCCTATGTGGGAGTCAAGCCAGCAGCCTTGTTGTTAAGAGTGCACGCCCTATCCACTGACCTACAGGCTCAAGGTGCCGAGTTCAGTTTTAGTTGTGGGTGGGCGTAGCCCACCATTGAACAGGCAATCTTGTTGTTACACCAACTGAGCCATCCTGCCACCTGTTGGCAGCTCAGCTAGGGTGCAGCATTCCCTGGCCTGTGTGGTAATCGAACCCGTGGACCTGTTCCTCAGAGCACGCACTCTAAACCAACTCTTACCCAACTGAGCTACTTGGCTGGCCCCAGGAAATAATTTTTAATAGAAAAGAAAAGGTTGGGGAAGAGAGAAGTTCATATTCTTTGATCCAACATTTTCACTTTTAGAAATGTTCTTAACCCTGAGTGTGAGCAAGTGTTTATACAGAGATTGCTCCTCAGAGCATTATTTATAAGAGAAAAACAGAAAAATCTCAATAACAAACATATAAACACCATCTCAGTGTCTTAACTATAGGGAATCAGATAAATAAATTGTGACAGACCCATTAGATGGACCTATGGTGGAATAGTGGTCAGCATGAATCCAAGTTGGCTGGATTCAAATCTCAGCTCTGCCACTTACTTGCTGTGTGGCCTTGTACCAGTTATTTAACTTAAGTTTCAATTTTCTCATTAGTAAAATGGGGATAACAATGGTGCCTACAACATAGAATGGTTATGATAATTTTTAAGTGAGAGTTCAAGCAGGAAACAGGTGACACTCAAATGGGGTGATTTGAAGAGAGTTTAATTAAGGGACTTTTTACAGTGGTGTGAGCAGGTGTAGGGAAACCACCAAAAATAGTGCAGTGCTCTGGGTTAGTAACAATGGGATGTCATAGGGAGCAGTTGGGCTGGCATTGGAACCTGAAAAGAGAGGGATCCTAGGAGGAGCTGTGCCCCCCTTTAAAAAAAAATTTATTGAGGAACAGTGTGTTTTTACAGGACCCATTCTTTTTTATAGCTCCAAGTTGAGTCATTGTTTTCAATCTAGTTGTGGAGGGCACAGCTCACCAGCCCATGTGGGAATCGAACTGGCAACCTTGGTGTTATGAGCCTGCGCTCTAACCACTGAGCAAAACGGCCATCCCGAGCTGTGCCCTTTGATGAAAGCACAGTGACCCTTCATAAATACCTTGACCTCACTCTCCAGGCTCCTTTTGAGACATCTGTGATTAGCCTGCCACGGCTGCCATCATGGTGCATACAAACCACCCCAAATCTCAGTGGCTACCACCTGCAAACGTTTGTTTTTCTCACTCCCAGGTTGCCCAGGGTGGTTCTGCTTCAGGTTGTGGACTGGTTGGGTTCGGGTCAGCTTCATGGGCCTCTTCCAAGTCTGCAGACTTGACCGAGCCTACGCTAAACAGAGTAGAGACATTTATATCACGTATTCTCTTTTATTTTATTTTATTTTTTTGTTTGAAGGCAGTGTCACTGGCCCTCATATGTGGGACCCGAACCGGGGCCGCTGGCTTCCCAAGCCAGCGCTTAACCACCATGCCACTCCGCGGGCCCTATATCACATATTCTCTAGTAGAAGGAAAACTCACATGGTAAATCATAACACAGGGAGAGAGAGTCAGTCAGGAATGATAATCCAATCTACCACAAGTCCTCACTGGCCAAACCCAAAGGCTGTGAGAGGGCATGGAAGCTTGTTGATGCAGTCTACACAGGTCAGCGTTTAGGAGCACAGAGCAGGCTGGAAGAGGGTAGAGGTGTCTGGAGAGTCAAGCAAGGATATCTGTGCAGGATTGCATGAATTAGCATTTTTAATGAGTTTAGGATAGTGGCTGGCACATAAAAAATATACAAGTGCTTATATATTAACTTAAACATATATTAAATAATAAAATATTGGTGCCACTGAGAATGATATTTTTAAGATTAAATATTTTAATCTTTTTGTTGTTGTTGTTGAGGGCAGTGTCACTGGCCCTCACATGTGGGATCTGAACCGGGGCCGCTGGCTTCCCAAGCCAGTGCTTAACCACCATGCCACTTGGCCAGTCCTCAAGATTAAATATTTTAAATGTTCATATTTAACTGTTAAGTGAAAGAGGTTTAAAGCATGTGTACATTTTAATATCATTTAAAAGTGTAATATACCTAGAAAAGAGACTGGAAGGAAATTTAGCAAAATGTTAGTATTGTTAATTTTTTTTTTTTAACAAATTTTTTTTTTAAAGGTTTTTATTGGGGAATTGGGGGAAGGGAATAGCGTTGGGGATTTGGGGAAGGGGAACAGCCAAGTTGCTGTCCTTTTTTGTTCTTCAGTCTAGTTGTGGAGGACGTTGCTTCACTGGCCCATGTTTGTATTATCATTGTGCTCTTCCTGGGTGAGGCATATGGGTCGCCGGCCTCTGAACGGCTGCTCACAGTAGCTCTTGGCAGCTCACGCTGGCTGCCGGCCACTCACTGTAGCCTATGGCAGCCCACTGCAGCAGGGGACTGCACTATGCCGTCACCGGGACTCACGCAACCCAGCTCCAGGTGGAGCTGTTGTTCACCATCTTAGCTGTAGAGGGCAGTGTCACTGGCCCTCATACGTGGGTTCCAAACAGGGGCCGCTGGCGTCCCAAGCCAGCTCTTAACCAAAGCGCCATTCGGCCAGCCCAGTATTGTTACTTTTGACCTCTGTGCTCTGTGCTCAGAATAAGGTTGCCACACACAGTCTCACAGGTTGCGTACTGCATGACTCCATAAAGCCCCATTTGCCTCTCTTCACACCTCCAACTTGTACAACCTTCTTTATTGCCCGTAGCTTCTAAGGTGTACATGTATGACTCTTGTGTAATCAAACAAATAAATGCAGTTTTATTTTTTTAATTGCAACCTAACTTTTTCTACATAAAACATTTTTTTTAATTTAAATTTTTGTTT
Organism: Aselliscus stoliczkanus; assembly: GCA_033961575.1. Taxonomy (NCBI): domain Eukaryota; kingdom Metazoa; phylum Chordata; class Mammalia; order Chiroptera; family Hipposideridae; genus Aselliscus; species Aselliscus stoliczkanus. The sequence continues at coordinate 61,129,948 of CM066733.1, read as the reverse complement.
TTTGTAATTTTATTGGGTAAAAGTGTGTTTTTCCAGGACCCATCAGCTCCAAGTCAAGTAGTTGTTTCAATCTAGTTGTGGAGAGCACAGCTCACAGTGGCCCATGTGGGGAATGAGCCGGCAACCTTGGTGTTAAGAGCACTGTACTCTAACCACCTGAGCCAACCAACCGCCCCCTAAAATTTTTTAAAGACAACTGAAGTTGACCTAGTTTGGCATTTTTATTAGAATGGGAGAGAAATTATCTCTGTACTTTAGAATAATTGTTATAAATGCTCACTCACTAGTGCTTGAGACAATCAAGGGCATATAGTAACCACTGCAGAACTGAAAGGTATTTCTTTTTTTTAGCTGAGCCATCCTGCCACCTGTTGACAGCTCAGCGGCAGCTCAGCTCAGGCTGGGCATCGAACTGCTGTTGCTCAGAGCTCAGCTCGCACTCTTGAGCGAGCTCTTAACCAACTGAGCCACTCGGCTGGCCCTCTGAAAGGTATTTCTTCATTCAGGTAGCACAAAAAAGGAAAAATGTTTGGCCTGAGTGAGTTATTAAAATTCAAAAAAAAAAAAAGGGGGCCGGCCAAATGGCGCATTAGTTAAGAGCTGGCTTGGGACTCCAGCGGCCCCGGTTTGGATCCCACATATGAGGGCCAGTGACACTGCCCCCTACAGCTAACAACAGCTCCACCTGGAGCTGGGCTGTGCGAGCCCCTGCGATGGAGTAGGCTGCAGCCCCTGCTGCAGTGGGCTGCCATAGGCTACAGTGAATGGCTGGCAGCCAGCATGAGCTGCCAACAGACGCAGTGCGCGACCAGCGGCTGGCAACCGATCTGCCTCATCCGGGAAGAGCGCAATGATGATACCAACATGAGCCAGTGAAGCAACGTCCTCTGCAACTACACTGAAGAACAAAAGGACAGCAACTTGTCTGTTCCCTTTCCCCGGTTCCCCAATGCTGTTCCCCTCCCCGAATTCCCCAATAAAATCTTCCAAAAAAAAAAATTAAAACAAAAAAGCACACTGTAATTTATTCATTGGAGAAATCTAAAAATGATGGATCAGAAATGATGACTGTAAGAATGGAATGAATATTCATATTAAATCCACAATAGAGAAGATTTAAAGTAAAGGGCTTCAGAGGGCTTCTCCCTCCATGCCCAGGATGAAAGGAGCCTGGCCCTTGCTGGCATCCTGAACAACCCTGCACTTTCTGCCTCCATTCTTGTTATATGAGATAATAAATATTTTTACTACTTAGGCCACTGTAGTTGGGTATTCTATTACATGTAGCCAAAAATTATGTATATTCTCTTTGAAGCCCTCCCTTCCCTAGATAGTTAAATGTTTCCTCCTCTGGGTGCCTACGACCCCTGTAAGTACCTCTATTCTAGCATATGGCATATTAGTCATGGATATGACTTGTTTCTGCAATCAACCACAGAATTCATGGGTTTTCTTTCATTTTTTTAACTTCGGCATCCTTATTGGTACCTCACACAGAAGTATTTGATTCATAGGTGTCAATACCTCACATAGTCCCTCTCCTGGCAGGTATAGGGGGCCTTCTTCCCTGAGAGGTTGGAAAAGCGGTGGGCCCACCCCATGAAAACACACACGAGTCAGCTCAGAGCTGCCCGGGGCTGTCCGTAAAGACTGAGTCAGAAATAAACTCTCCCCTCGAGCCCCACTCTCCTGGCAGTGCACTCCTGAAAACCGGTACATGGAACCGAAAGTCACTCTAGATGCAGGATGGGGCAACACAGAAGAGGATGTCTCTTCTCCCATTTGAATTCTTAGGATTCTTTTTAGCTATTCTTATTTTATTGTTTAAAAATATTTTTTGGACATTAAAATGGCGGCCTCATTACAAAGCTAGATTGGAAGATGTGATATGGTTGTGAAATCAAATGGGCTTGCTAATACTATCCTATTTTGAGCTTCCCCTCCAAAATGCCGCCCCTACAGACACCCCTGACTGTCCTGTCTGGTTTACCACGTGACACCCCACAGACCAGGCTGCCAACCACAGGTCCAAGCAACAGTGAATTCAGAAAGCCAGGACTGCTGTGTGCGGATGGCAGGGAGTGAGTATGAACAAAGGCATCTACTTCTACACTGGATAATCTGCTGCTCTGTATTGTATATCATCTTTCTCACTTTCCTCTGCTGGTTTGGATTATTGAGACGTCGAAGTATTTAAACATGTCTCCCCAATCCTGGTTTGGCTTTTGCTTCCTTACAATACGAAGAAGGCAGCTTCCAAACCAGTTGAGGAATGTGGGCTGCAAAGCATGGACTGTTTTGTGTTTGGTCTCATCATATGTTGATACTTTCTACACAAGTCTCAGCGTGATGGCTGGAATTCTCATTGGCAGAATCACGCAGGAATCTAAATTTGAAATTTTGGGCCCCAGATTGCAGTAAAAGTAACTGGTGCAGAGTGCTATTTTCAGGGTTCACATGTCCCGGTGGGCAAATCTGATAAATTAATTTGAAAACGTATTAATAGCAGAGAACAGGTTTCCGTGTTAGAACACCCAAACCTCACGGCTTTGTCGTAGCCAGTTTCAACGCCTTGCTTCAAAGGAGAGTGTCCTGAAGGAATGTGAAGCCATGTGGCGGGTCTCCTCGGGGAGGGGTGCTTTATCTGGTACCCCTAAATCATGGCATATTGGAAGCGCCTACTTCATTCTCTCACACACAAGCCTGGTGATTATAAGGATGTGGTGAAAGAGCGGGTAGTTGTCCAGGTTTAATTCAGAAGGAGCAAAACACATGTGGTGCCAGAGCAGGGATCTTCCAGCCCCACCTCATCGGGATAAACTCCATCAGCTTGGGCAGAAACAGGATGCAGGTGAGGGTAACAGAGAGCCCTGTGAACGTGACTAGGGCACCATTTCTGGGTTCCGTTGAGTAAGGTGACTTGACCAGGCTCCATCCAACCACTGAGACTCAGCCTGTCAGCCTCCTCAGCCTAATACTGCCTTGGGCCCCAAAAGTCCGTAGCCTACCTGCTCAGAGCCCCACTCTACAACCACAGTCCGTGCATTGCTAATCCTGGTAATTCTCACATAAATGCCTCTTCTGGGTTCTTAGGGGACCAAACAAGGGTATGGATGACTCAGTGTGGCCCATCCCCACTATGAGAGAAACAGCTCAAAGCAAATAGTTTGTGGCAGTGAATTAGTAATGTCAGCTTTATTGGAGAATATTTTGTGGAAGCTGTAGCAGTAAATAGCATTTGCAAACCTTTTAAGACTAATTTTTATTGCCATGAAAGGGGAAGTTAAATAGGCTGAGACTCAGATGATTTATTTCTCAGTTTAGACTTGTGTGTTTCATTCACCTCTGGGACATTTCTTCTCGTCTATCTGCCTTTGGGGATCGGCATTGAAAGGGGAGTGAGTCATCATTTGGCCATGTCTTCTTTTCTGTGTTTAATCCCTTAATGTCAAAGAGAATTAGACAAAGGGATTAAGAGAGATTAAACAAGATTCATTACTGAATTATTAAAAATTAAGCTCTGACTTAAAACAACCTAAGAGGAGACGTGTACAACAAGGTGAGGGACACAAAAAAACTCCTTATTGAAGCACAAGAGATGTTATCCATTGGTTTCTTGGTAAAAATCAATTGTTAATAATAATATGCTAAAAAGATATCATAATGTATTGTCATCCATAAAGAGACCATCTGACCCACCTCTGCGAAGATATAGACTTAGTCCCTAGGTTAGTTAACCTGATATTTCTAGTTCCTAGATGGGTTAACCTGATATTTCTCCTCATCGGCCATAACTTCTAACCCAGGGGGCACACAGAGTTTCCAGCTGATATACCATCAAATAAATGCTCATAAGTTGGTAAGCCCCTAGGTAACACTCCAGGGCAGGGCTTGATAGAGATACCAAAAATTAGCAAAGTTCCCTTCTTCTTTTTTGTTTGTTTGTTTTTTTTGAGGGCAGTGTCACTGGCCCTCATATGTGGGATCCGAACCGGGGCCACTAGCATCCCAAGCCACTCAGCCGGCCCCATGCCTTCTAGTCTTTATGTGGGAGAATACAGAGAAAAGACCCAGGGAAAACTGTAAAAAATTAAATTAGGTTTTCCTCAGGGACCTTCTCTCTCTCTCTCTCTCTCTCTCTCTCTCTCTCTCTCTATATATATATATATATATATATATATATATATATATATATATAAATTTTTAGAGTATAGGAAGTGAATAAAATATTTAAGGTAAGATGATCATATGTTGCTTATTCAGTTTTATTCCTTCCAAGATATTTCTTTTTTTGAGGTTAGTATTTATTTATGTATGTATGTATGTATGTATTTATTGGGGAACAGCCATGGTCACCGGTTACACATTGCTTTCATGCTACCATGGCACAGCTGACTTTTAGGGAGGGCGCAGCTCACAGTGGCCCATGCAGGGATCGAACCAGCAACCTTGGTGTTATCAGCACCACGCTCCAACCAACTGAGCTAACTGGTCACCCCCCAAGATATTTCTTAAAACTACAAAATAAGAAAAGTTTCTGTAGCGCCAGCTCACTCTCAGAAGATTCTACTTCCAGACTTTAGAGATAGACTGAGGCTCTAAATAGATAAATAGACAGAGCTGCTATGATTTTCATGAGAGGGCAGTCAACTGTCTTTTCTTTGTAGGCTTCTTGCCGTTGTGGTTAGTCTAGAGCCAGGGTTTGTAACTCCCTGGGAGGACCACAGATGGCCAACTGAGGGTGTGGGAATGCCATGAACTTGTAGCAACATTTTCGTTATACTTACATGGGTTGGGGAAATGTGGAAAATCCAAAACTCTCATTAGATTCTCAGAGAAGTCCATGACTCCAGAAATGAAGACCCTTGGTTTCTAAATGGAGCATCTGCATGCCTTCTGGTTCAGCTGCAGAACCCATACCTTAAATATGGATCGTATCGTTATTCCCATCATACAGATGAGGAAACAGAGTGTAAATAGCATGTCCAGGATCATACAGCTGGTAAATGGTGAAGCCAGGTTGTATACCCAAGTCGGTCTGACTGCAGGACCTGAGCATTTCAAAGTTTAAAATAATAAGATCTGGAATTTGTTGGGGTTTTCCCAACTTCCCCAAATGCTTACAGCAGCATCCTTGACAAGTGAACCAGTTCTGTCTGAACCCCTCTGTAGATGGGAGCTCCCTACCTCACCAGATTTTGGCTCTGTTGTTAGACTTAATGAGTGATTTTAAAAAATATTAGGCCCCAATTTTTTTTTTTTTGAGGGCAGTGTCACTGGCCCTCATATGTGGGACCGAACTGGGACCGCTGGCTTCCCAAGCCAGCGCTTAACCACCGTGCCACTCAGCCGGCCCCAATCTATGGTTATTTTTATTATTATTTTTTTTGTATTAGGCTCCAATTTACCTTAGGATTGGATGCTTTCAAAGGCAGAGCATCTTCAGTTGTGCTGTCCAGGACTGGACTCCAGCATGGAGATGCTCCTGCTCTCCCAAAGTGATGCTCATGGCCTGTCTTGGAAAATACAAGCATGAACATCCAGAAATAATCTAACATGTGGAATGGTGGATAAGTCAATCTTTCAAAAGTATTAGAAGGATGTGGGCTTCTAAGAATGAAAATGACCTGACAATTTCCATGTACGGCGAAATCTTCTTTAGCTGATATTGGGGTCTTTTTTTTCTTTAGCTTCCTTTGTAAGAATGATCCTTTTTGTATCTCCTTTACATGTTAGAGAATAAGAAATATGGGAGGTCAAGAGGATGTTTTCTTAGAGTATGGATGATTTCTTGTGAGCTCAGGTTTTGCCCTGCTTCTCAAAAGGATCTCAACGATAGAGGCCTTAAAAATTGAAAGCATTGAACAGTAATGTTAGTAAATTAAAAAGTTAGTTATTGCCTGAGTGAATCATTCTTTTTGTGTAGCTAGTCTCCAAAGGTGGCCCTCAGGGGTCCATGATGCCCAGGACTTGTGCCCATGTATATAATTCCTTTACACAGCATCTGGACTGGCCCAGATTCCTTTAACCAACAGAATGTGGTGGAAGTGATATGGTGCCAGTTCCAGGCCTAACCTTTAGAAAGGTCTCAAAGCTTCCACTTTTGTACTCTTTGGGGCTCTGTGCTATCATGCATGAAGTCCAACTATTCTGCTGGAAAGGCCATGTACAGAGAGAAAGAAGCCCTGAGACTATGTGGAGAGAGAAAGAGTACCAGCTTACCCAAGTGTTACATCTGAGTCCAGCCTTCCAGCCATCTCTGAGAAGGTGCCAGATATATAAGTGAGCAATTTGGACATTCCTGTGCAGATGAGCTCCCAGGTGACTGCAGCCCCAGCTGATATCACATAGAGCAGAAGAACCACACTGCTGAGCCTAGTCAACCTACAAAATTGTAAGAGATAATAAAATGGTGGTTATTTTAAGCCCCTAAGTTCTGGGGTAGCTTGTTACATAGTAATAGATAACCAAACATTTTCATTTTCATATAGCAAACCTGATGATTTGTATGGAGAAGCAAAGTTAGTAAAAATGCATGTTATAGCAGAGTGATGAAAAACATGCATTTATTGTGCAGAACACCCAATCAAAAATAAGCCCCAGTAAAGCATATATGTGAACCACAATGAGATAATGCTTTACACCTACTAGGATGGCTATAATAAAAAAGACAGATAACGGGGCCCGCCGAGTGGCTCAGTTGGTTGAGTGCAAGCTCTGAGCAACAGGGTCACCAGTGCAATTCCCACATGGGCCAGTGAGCTGTGTCTGAGCTGAGCTGCTGCTGAACTGCCAACAGGTGGCAGGATGGCTCAGCTTGTAAGAGCACGTGCTCCTAACAACAAGGCTGCTGGTTTGACTCCCGCATGGGATGTTGGACTATGCCCACCCGCAACTAAGATTGAATACGGTGCCTTGAGCTGAGCTGCCCTGAGCTGCCGACGGACAGCCGGAGAGCAACTGGACTTGGAGCTGAGCTAGCTGCGCCCTCCACAACTAAGACTGGAGGATAACAACTTGGCTGTCCGCCTTCCCCAATTCCCCAACACTGTTCCCCTTCCCCAATTCCCCAACACTATTGTTCCCCTTCCCCAATTCCCCAATAAAAAAGCTTAAAAACACACACACAGATAACAGTAAGTGCTGGCAGGCATGTGGAAAAATTGGAACCCTCTTACATAGCTGGTGGAATGTAAAATGGTATAGCTGCTTTGGAAAACAATCTGACAGTTCCTCAGAGAGTTAGCATGTGACCCAGCAATTCCACTACTAGGTATATACCCAAAAGGAATGAAAACATATGTCCCCACAAAAACTGGTACAGGATTGTTCAGAGCAACATTATTTATAATAGCTGGAAAGCAGAAGCAACACAGATGTTCATCATCTGAGGAATGGATAGATAGCAATAGCATCTGGTTCCACCTATACATTATTTGGCAATAAAAAGGAATGAAGTGTTGATACATGCTACAACACAAATGAACTTTGAAAATGGCATAAGTGAAAGAAGCCAGCCACAAAGACCTCCTATTGTATGAATCTATTTATATGAAACGTCCAAAACAGGCAAATTTATAGAGACAGAGAGTAAATTAGTGGTTGCTTAGGGCTGGAGAACAGTGGAGGCTGGGTACAGAATTTCTTTTTGGGGTAATGAAAATATTCTAGGGTCGGCTGAGTGGCTCAGTTGATTAAGAGTGCGAGCTTTGAGCAAGAGGGTCACTAGTTCGATTCCCACATGGGCCAGTGAGCTGCGCCCGAGTTGAGCTGCCACTGAGCTGCCAACAAGTGGTAGGATGGCTCAGCTGGTGAGAGCATGTGCTCCAAACAACAAGGTTGCTGGTTCAACTCCTGCATGGGATGGTGGGCTACGCCCACCCTCAACTAAGATTGAACACGGCACCTTGAGCTGAGTGGCAGCGAGCTGCCAACGGTGGTCGCCAACATGGCTGACTGGACTTGGGAGCTGGGCTAGCTGCGCCCTCCATAACTAGGACTGAAGAACAACAACTTGGCTGTTCCCCTTCCCCAATTCCCCAACATGGTTCCCCTTCCCCAATTCCCCAATAAAATCTTTAAAATAAATAAATAAATACATAAATGAAAATATTCTAAAATTGATTGTGCTGACGATTTCAAACTCTGTGAATACACTAAAAACATTGACCTATACATTTTAAATGGGTGAGTTGTGTGGTATGTGAATTGTATCTCCATAAAGGTATTTTTACAAGGCAATAGTCTCTATAAGACAGACTTCTATTTTATTTTGACTACTTTGGGTGCCAGGCTCCTGACTATAATCAGATAAACCTAACTCAAGCCAGACAGCTAACTGCAACAACAGCTGAGTGGGCTTTTTGGTGGGGGAGTTTATAGAAATAACATATGAAATGAGAATTCGATGTCAGTTTATTACACAATAAATATAGTGTAATATTACAGCTAACATTCTTATCTTCCTCTTACCTATAAGGTGAAGATTAGCACAGTGATTTGGTCTGAATCCTTATATTCTCTATCTGGGGTTTGTTAAATCACCTCTTGGGACCTGCTAGGTCCTGATTATGAAGCAATATTAGCTTGTCAGCATGAAGAAAAGGACGAGGGAAGTATTGCCCCCTCCTCCACTTCCCAGAAAACAAAGCTATGTTCATAACTATACTTGCAAGAACCATAAAAAGTATCTGATTCATTACTTACATAGCAAGAGAACATAGGTTACAGTTCGATTATCCTTCAACAGCATGATAGCATATTTCTCATTGCGTAATGAGTACTCTATGGTTGATTTTTTATAGATGTTTTACATGTTTTTAAATTAAATATGTTTGCTCTATTTGTAATTAGGTCCAGTTCTATACATATTCGTTAATCCAGCCATGTCAATTATGCATTTATACCCCCTGTTACCTTACTAATGTTTAACTACTTCATTTAGAATCAAAATAATAAATATTTATTTATTGATAAACTAAAAGGTGTCAGGTCCCATGCTGGGTTCTGAGAATTCATTCCCGATCAGGATACATTTCCTGCCCTCAAGCAGCTCATAGTAGGTGACAAATGTCTCAATACATGAGGATATAAGACCAGCAATGCCAGTTTACTTTGAATTTATATTGACTTTGAATTTGTATTTTCAATTTCTGTTTTTTTCAATGTAAAGCTTTGCTTTTTCATCTTTTTTTTTTAAGCAATATGAAAATCTCCCACTATGGTTGTGGCTCAGGATTTTTATCTTTCTGATGAATTTTTTCTTTTTATCTCCTGTAGTGTCTAATCTGCTGTTCACACCATCCAGTGAAATTTTATCCCAGACATTGTAGTTTCCAATCTCTAGAGGTTCCATTTAAGTCTTCTCTATATATTTTCCATGTCTCTACTTAACATAGTCTTCCCTCACCATCTTAAACTATGGAATATACTTATAGTAACTAATTCTGTTATCTGTAGTGTTTCTGGATATGTTTTTAAGGATTGATTTTTCTCCTCATTACAGGCCATAGCTTCCTGCTTCTTTGCCTGGTAAGTTTTGATTGGTTGCTAGACATTGTGTATTTTACCTTGTGAGATGCTGAATGTTTTGTATTCCTGTAAATACTCTTGAGCTTTGTTCTGGGACACAGTTAAATGACTTGGAAACATTTTGATAATTTTAAGGCTTTTTGTTTTCTTTTTAATTTTAAGCTTTGTGAGGTGGGACCCGAGTCTTTAGTGCCCCCACTACTGAGCCAATACCCTCCTGATTACTCAATGACCCATGAATTACAAGGTTTTCCACTCTGTCTGAAGGCAGTCCAACTATTCCTAACCCTGTGTCATCTTCCTGGATTGCTCCCTGTGCTCCTTTTGGGTCATTCCTTCTCTGGTTTTGGAGCAGTTCCTCACACTTGTGTGCTGATGAGGGAGCACTCAGCTGAATACTGGAGGGGGACCCTGTGCAGATCCCTGGAGCTGTCTGTCTCCTCTCCAGCTCTGTGCCTGCAAACTCTAGCAGCTTTGGCACCCTCAGGCTCCCAGGTCTATCTCTTCAACTCAGGTAGACCACGGGTTTGCTTGGCTTCCCTCTCCCTGTGCTATGACATCGAAACTCCCTGTGCCAAGGTGGAGTAACAATTGGGCTCACCCCGTTTGTCTCCCAAAGTGTGAAAAACTATTGTTTCAGATTTTCTGCCTAGGTTTTTCGTTGTTTCTGGTGAGAGGGTAAATCTGGTCCTTATTTTTCTGTCTTGACTAGAAGCTGAAGACCACTCTCTTTTTTTTTTTTTTTTTAAGGGCAGTGTCACTGGCCCTCATATGTGGGACCCGAACCAGGGTCGCTGGCTTCCCAAGCCAGCGCTTAACCAGTGCGCCACTCGGCCAGCCCGACCACTCTCTTTTTAGTAATGCTTTTTCGCCTTAATATCTATTTTTGTCTGATAGTGATATTACCACACCAGCTCCCATTACTATTTGCTTGGTGTATATACTTGCATCCCTTCATTTTGAATTCTCTTATATCATTACATTTCAGGTGTGCCTCTTCAAAGAGACCATAATGGTTGGGTTTTGTTTTATCTTCTAGTTTAAGAATCTTTGTCTTTTAACAGGTGGGTTTCATCTTTTAAATTTATTGGGATTAGTAATCTTTCTGGATTTATTTCTATTTCCTTTTCTTGTGCTTTTCCTTTATTGTGCTTTTTCTTTGATTGCTTTCTATTGTATTAAAGTTTTGCTTATCCTCCCACTCACTTTTTATTTCTACAGGTTTGAAAGTTTTGTATTCTATTTCTATTCTTCTGGGAGTTATACTTAGAATTTTCATATGCATTCTCAATTTAATAAAGCCCAAAAATTATTTGGCATCACTCTCCTCCTAAAAAAAAAAAAATACAAGATCCTATAAGAATTTAATTCCTTTCTCCTCTCTCCCACATTCCACATTCCATATTACCTAAAATGTGGTTCCATCTTGTTTTTAAACATCCTCACACGAATTAGTAATGTTTAATAGTCAATGTTCATTAAGGTTTACATTATCAGCCTACCTGTTTACTCACCATTGTATCTTGCATCCCATTCCTTCAATAATCTTAACTGAAAAATATCCTTCCAGAGTTCTTTCACCAAGGGTCAATGAAAGATGAACTCTCTTAGTCTTTTGTTTGTCTGAAAAATGTCTTTATTTTTATCCTGTGCTCAGTCTAGAAACATGATTTAGCTGAATATAAAATTCCAGGTTGACAATTACTTTCCCTCAATACATTGGGGATATTGTTTCATTTTCTTTGGGCATTTGTTACTTCTAATGAGTTCTGTTCTCAGTAATCATTGTATTTTTTTGTAGGCAACCTGTCTTTCCAATTTGGTTAGATTTATCTTTGTATTGTTCTGCAGGTGTGATGATATTTCTAGGTATGGATTTGTATGTATTTATTCTGTTCAAGACTCAATTTGCTGGTTCAATTAGAAAGACTCATTATGTTCTATGCTGTCCTGTACCACTTGTATCCCTCTCCAGGACGGAAGGACATAAACCCCAGGTGCTGGAAGCTGAGAGTACTCCCAGCAGAAATGCTTAGATGTCAGCCCTCCCCAGGAATTACCCACAGCAACTGAATAGTGCTGCTTTGTCCACAAGGTCACACCCGTTCCCAAGGACAGCTTGCATCCAATGATTTGTTCATTCAAGGCTTCAAAGAGCCAGCCTTCTTGTTCCAACATGGAACAATTCTAAAGGTCTTTGCTTCAGAGCACTCCAATGTAGGATGATCAGTTTATTCAGTTTTGCCAGGGACTTAATCCCCCAAATGCCTCAATCTCTCATTCTGGGAAACTCCTCTATCCTGGGGAAACCAGGACAATGGTTAGTCCTTTCCATGAAGTTGGCTGAAGTGTTTGTTGAGACTGTATCACAGATCACCTCTCTCTCTGTCTGGTCCTGCTTCCATCCCTTCCACTGGTATTAATCCCAAGGGGACCCCATAATCATCTGCACACAAATCTCTGTCTCAATCTATTTCCAAGGGAACCCAACCTGCTACACTCATGTCTTTCTAAATTTATAGAAAATTCTTAGATATTTTCTCTTTAAAGATTGCCTTTTCACATTCTCTATTCTTTTCTTCAGGGACACCCACTAAGTGCATGTTGAATCTCTTCATTCTATCCCTCATTTCTCTTCATCACTTTTTTATTTTTTATCTTTCTATCTCTCTCTTTGAATTTGCTAATTTCATCTTCATGTTGCTCTAATTTGCTATTTAACCCATCTATTGACTTTTTTTACACATTATTAATATATTTTAACATACTTTTCCTTCATGTTACAATATTCATAATATATATATTTTGTATTACTTTCAGGTTTACAAAGCATGTGATAGTTAAACCTTTACACCACCCACAAAGTGATAACCCCCACCCCCAACCTACCACCCCTCTAATATTGCACATAGCTGTCACAATACCACTATCTTCACTATGTTGCTCTCCACATCCCATGGCGATCTATACATATATTTTAAATATAGTTGACATTCAGTACCCATCTATTGACTTTTACACCTTAATAACTTCCTTCATTTGGCTTTGAAGACACATACTCATCTGCTTTTCTTCCTATATTTCTGGTTGCTCTGTTTCAGTCTTGCTTGCTGTTCCTCTTCGTCGTCCCTACTTCTAAGTGATGAAGTCCCTGGGACTCCACTCTTGGACCTCTTCTCTTTTTCAGTCTAAACCACTTTCCAGATGAAGTCATCAGTCTTGTGACTTCAAATAAAATAGATATGCTGATAACTTCCAAATTTATATCTCCTGCTCAGATGCCTCCTTTGAACTCCTGACCCATTTATACAGCTGACAGATCTCCACTTGGAAGTTTAAAAACTGAGCTCTGGACCTTCATTCCCCAAACCACAGTTTTTTCCATCTCAGTTAATATTAACTACTATTATAAAGGTTCAGGCTAAAATATGTGAAGTCATCTTTATCTCCTTTCTTTGTTTCACACTGCAAAGACTGCAAATCTTATGGGTTTTGCCTAAAAATGGATCCAGAACTTGACCACTTCTTCCAATCTTCACTGCTGCGCCAGCCCCCCGCCCCCACCTCAAGTCACCATCATTTCTTGCCTGGATTATTACAATAGCTCCTGACTGGTCTGTTCTCAACATGGAAGCCAGAGTGATCCCATTAAAATGTTAATTGAGACCCTTACCTCGCTCTGCTCAGAAGTACCAGTGACTCTTGTCATTTGAAGTAAAACCAAAATCATTACTGTGTCTTGTAAGTTCCTGTATGATCCACCCCCATGTTACCTACTGGACTCATCTCCTATAGCTCACGCTCCATCTCCCCACGCCCACCCATCCACACTGGGATCCTTGCTGTTACTAAAAACCACCAGGCATGTTCACTGTTCAGGGCTTTTGCTCTGGCTGTTTCCTCTGCCTGGAGAGTTTTTTCCCGTATGGTTTTCTCTCTTCCTTCTTCAAGTCTTGAATAAAAATCACTTGCTCGGTTTCACTTTCCCAAATACCTTATCTGGAATTTCAGCTACTCCCTCTTGATGCTTTATACCTCTCTTCTCTACATTATTTTTTCTCCTTAGCACTTACCCCCACCTCATGTACTATAGATTATACTTATTATCTATCTTCATCATTAAAAATGTAAAGTCTGTTAAGAACAAGACTTTTTGTCTATTTTTGTCAACTGTGATATTGCAGTGAGCTGTGTCTGACACACAATATGGTCTCAGTAAATATTTGGTGAATGAGTGACTCCATTTTTCATTGCTAAAAATTTGATTTTGTTATTTCTACAGATCTTCTTGTTCTTATTTAATTGTGTCCTGTTGCTTTTAATTTATAGTGATGAATAGTTTGTGCTCTGGAACTAGACTGCTTGGGTTCAAATCCCAGTTCTACTACACTAACAGCTGTGTAGACACATTTCCTAGCATCTCATCTGTAAAATGGAGAAAATAATAGTAGCTACTTCAGAGGAATATAGTGAAGATTGAATGAATTATTAGTCTGTGAAAGCCCTTACAACAGTGTTATGTAAGTTTTAGCTCTCTTTTATTATCGTCATCATTTAAAATCTACTTGTTTAGGGGCCGGCTGAGTGGCACATTGGTTAAGAGCTGGTTTTGGGATGCTAGTGGCCCTGGTTCAGATCCCACATATGAGGGCCAGTGGCACTGCCTTCTACAGCTAACAACAGCTGCACCTGGAGCTGGGCTGCGCGAGCCCTGGTGACGGTGTAGGCTGCAGCCCCTGCTGCAGTGGGCTGCCATAGGCTACAGTGAGTGGCCGGCAGCCAGCGTGATCTGCCAGTAGCTGATGTGAGCGACCATCCAGAGGCCGGCGACCGATCTGCCTCACCCGGGAAGAACACAATGACGATATCAACATGAGCCAGTGAAGCAACGTCCTCCTCAACTAGACTGAAGAACAAAAAGACGGCAACTTGGCTGTTCCCCTTCCCCAATTCCCCAATGCTGTTCCCCTCCCCCAATTCCCCAATAAATCTTTTAAAAAAATCTACTTGTTTATAGTATCTTTCAGATTTTATATTGTTTTGACTTTTGAGGAGGTACCAATTTTTCTGTTTCTTCATACACAAACTCTCTACTGATAAAGCCTAATCAGTCACAGACCATGAGGAGTAAGTCTTTTTATTTTCCTTCTATTAAACTTATTGGGGTGACAATAAGTAAAATGACATAGGTTTCAAGTGTACATTTCTATAATACATCATCTATATATATATATGTGTTCACCACCCAGAGTCAGTTCTCCTTCCATCATCATATGTTTGATCTCCTTTTCCCACTTCTACCATTGCCCCTTACCCTCTGATACCCACTAAACTGTTGTCTGTATCTATGAGTTTTTGTTTCTTTGTCTGTTTGTCTTGTTCCTTGTTGTTTTCAGTTTTATATCCCACATATCAGTGAAATCACACGGTTCTCTACTTTTTCTGACTTAGCATAATAATCTCAAGATCCATCCATGTTTTCACAAATGGCACTATTTCATCTTGTCTTATGGCAGAATAGTATTCCGCTGTGTATGTGTACCACATCTTCTTTATCCAATCATCTATCGAAGGACACTTTGGTTGTTTCTGTCTTGGCCTCTGTAAATAAAGCTGCAATGAACATTGGGGTATATATATATATCTTTAGTCTGTAGTCTGACCAAATCAGAGTTATTGAATCAATGGAGCAAAAGAGGGTGCTCCAGGGGAACTATAGAATTTGGCTGCACAAGAAGAAGAAGGGGAGCGCCTTTTATAAGGTTTAGGTCCTGCTGAAGAGTTCCAAGGGAAGTGGGTATCAATTCTGGATTGGCTGCTGTTAGTGAGGAGAGATTAGGAGTAGTGGGGATTAACTAGAGATTATGTCATGAGATGAAAGTAATTTAGTAATTGGGTATCCCAGAAACAGAAGTGTATGGGGTTTGGTAGAGTAGTCTTGCTCAGAGGTTCCTACTCTACATCACTTTGAATATTTCCTGCCAATCCCTTCTGGACTGCAAAGTTTCTGTTGAGAAACCTACTGACAGTCTAATGGGAGCTCCCTTGTAGGTAACTAACTGCTTTTCTTTTGTTGCTTTTAGGAGTCTCTCTTTGTCTTTAACCTTTGCCATTTTAATTATAATGTGTCTCGGTATGGGCCTATTTGGATTCATCCTGTTTGGGACTGTCTGTGCTGTTTGGACTTGTATGTCTATTTCCTTTACCAGATTAGGGAAGCTTTCAGTCATTATTTCTTCAAGTAGGTTTTCAGGTCCTTGCTTTCTCTCTTCTCCTTCTGGTACCCCTATGATGGGAATATTGAAGTTGTCCCAGAAGTCTCTTAAACTCTCCTCATTTCTTTCTTTCTTTTTTTTTTTTTGATTCTTTATTCTTTTTTTTGTTCTATTTGGGTATTTTCTGTTGCCTTACTTTCCAAATCTCTGATGGATTGCCTGCTTCATCTAGTCTGCTGGTGATTCCTTCTAGTGCATTATTCATTTTGGTTACTGTATTCTTCACTTCTAACTGATTCTTTTCTATGGTTTCTAGGTCCTTTTTATGCTTGCTATCTCTTTGTCAAAGTTCTCACTAAGTTCCTTGAGCATCCTTATAATCATTGTTTTGAACTCTGTATTTGGTTAGGTTGCTTGCCTCCATTCCATTTAGTTTTTTTCTGGACTTTTCTCCTGTTTGTTCATTTGGGACCTATTTCTTTGTTTCCTCATTTTGGCCACCTATCTGTGTTTATTTCTATGTATTAGCTAGATCTGCTATGTCTTCCATTCTTGGCCGGGTGGCTTTATGTAGTAGGTGCCCTGTGGGGCCCAGTGGCACAGTCTTCCTGGTCATCAACTTCAGGTGCTCCAGGAGTGTCCCTTGTGTGAATTGTGTGTGCCTTCCTGTTGTAGTTGAGCCTTGATTGCTAGTGGCACATCAGTAGGTGGGATTGACCTTTAGGCTGATTGGCTGTGGGGTTTGGCCACGTCTACAGCTTACAGGCTGCTGTAAGGGGGGCTAACCCTCAGACCAGAATTTTTCCCAGTGGGCTCTGGGTCCTGTGGAGGCTGCCTGTGGGGCTAATTGGGTGGTGCTGTACTATGAGCTGAAGCCAGTCTCCAAGTATGTTGGTTCAGGGGTCTTTTGGGAGGGGATATAATGCAGGCCCAGGTCAACTCCCGCTCATGACAAGCCTGGGAGTACCTGGTAGGAATTACAAAGCAATCTATGGTTGGTCACTCTCTGTGCTGGACCTGGAGATGTGTGGAACTGGCTGTGCTGTGAACCATGGACAGCTGCCACAAGTACCAGGTCTGAGGTAGGTCTGCAAAAAGCCAGGACACTTCAAGTCCTGCTGACACCTGCTGGCTCCTGTAAGGCTCAGCGGCTGATAAAGCCTCATTGGGTATCGAGCTGGGTGTCACAGGGTCTCTATGAATCACTAGGGTGGAGCAAGCTGAGCTTATCAGACCAATTCATATTCAAGTTTGGCCATGGGCATAGGGGAGGGACCCAACACAGGAAAGATGACACCCACCTATCAGCTGCATGGGAGGAAGGCTCCAAATAGGGATAATAGCGACTGTCCCTCTAGTCCTTGCCACAAAGTTACACAACTCAGTCTCTTCCTGTATGTCTCCAATGCCTCCTGAGCCACAGCGTCTCCACCAGAGCCAATGTTGAGTGCCTGTGAGTGAGTGAGTCTGTGTGGGCCTTTTGAGAGGACATCTGGGTTTCTCATAGCCCTCTGTCACATCCAGACAGTCGGAATCCCCACTATGTTTCACAGCCAGATATTGTGGGGGCTTCTCCCTCTGGCACCAGTACTCTGGGCTGGGGAGCCTACTGTAGGTTCCTCGCTTGTCTGTGGGGAACCTCTGTGACCAAAATATCTCTCCCGATTTTTAACCACCACATGTTCAGGGGATGAGGCAAGCACAGCTTTTATCTGCTCTGCCATCTTGGATTCGAAGTCTCTCTTCATTCCTAGTGTTTAGAGATTTTTCTTTACTTTTTTCAAGCATAGTTAAATAAATATGCAGATTGTATTTAACTCAACATCTTCTATATATTTGTGATAGAACTGGGCACTCCTCCACATTAGCTCAGCTTACTCAGTCTTGATGCTAAAACTTCAATGGTTGTTAAAGTTCAGGCTCTGAGATCAGACTTGGCTTTAAATCCCAGATTCTATGCTTATTTTTTGTATGACTTTGGTAAATGCTCTAAGCCTCTGTCTCTTATCTATAACATGGGAATAATAATAAGACTTGTCTATTGAGTGACATAATAGACACAAAAATACATATATAGGAACTCAATAGATACCACTATTAGTATTACTATCAATATAGAAAATAAATACAAACAAGACAGAAAATGATGTGGCTTTTGGTAGCAAAACCTACCTCCTAAAATGAAGAAGTCCTCTTCCATTCATTTTAGACATATTCTGCCTGTGACTATGAAACCCTTACCCATTTTATTGCCAAAAAGTCTTTGATTTCCTCAAAAGGGTTCTGAAAAAAGTTCCTCTACTTACCAGCCTTGCTGTAGTTACTCGATTCTAGCTGTGGCTTATGACATTGGCTGTTGATGGTAGCAGATTTGCCTTTTAATGGGACACCTCTGACCAGTTACCTCTGTGTTCTGTTTTATGAGTTTTTGTGCCCATGGGTTAGTGATTCTCTGTTCCATATTCAGTGAAAGAATAACTTTCTCTTTGTTGTCTTCTGAAACAGAAACCCTCTACCCCCGACACACACATACACACACACACACGACATACTGCCCAACTAGGAAGAAACAACAAGGACATAACACTTCTTTTACAACACCATTAAATTAAAATTATGATTACCTCCAATGGTCCAATGCCATGTAGGGTTAGACATACATATTAATATAAATTTCTTCACATATTCTGAGTTTGAAAATCTGACATGTTTTCTAAATAGTTGCACCTATCTTTCAACTCTCACTTTCTCCAATAAAAATATATGAGTCACCTCCACACATACCAAATTTCTGTCCCACTTTTCCTCCTCAGGGAAGTTCAATAGCTGTTTATATATCTATAGCTATATTAATATAGCCATAGATGGATAGATACACATGTCAAATATTGCACAGAGACTCACTAAGCTCCACTCCAACTCTTTTGTTATATGCCTTGCTAAATGCTTTAGATAGGGAGCATTTTTCTCAGTTCCTTGAGACTTTGGTTCCCGGCATCAGTTTGGCTCAGGTAAACTCTTATAAGCTTTCAAAAAAATAATAAATAGGCCCAGCCGAGTGGTGCAGTGCTTAAGCGCTGGCTTAGGAAGCCAGCGGCCCCGGTTCGGTCCCACATATGAGGGCCAGTGACACAGCCCTCAAAAATAAATAAACAAACAAACAAATAAATAAATAAATGCATCAGATAAAATGAGAAAGACTACATATTTCCTAGACTCCTTGACAGCTTGAGTTCTGAGTCCATCAAGGAAACACACGTGGGCATTTGGAAGGCAAGAATAGGAGGAGGTCACACTTTTACTGTTTTCTGTCATTTCTGCTGGTGTGCATGCAAGTAGAGATGGGTTGTGGTCTTCTGTGACAACAGTGGCAGAAGTCCCAGTGTCTGGTTGTTAGCTTTGTGGGTGTTGGGAGCAATGTGGTCCTAAAGCTTCCTGATTTCTCAGTGTACTAGTGTTGACAGAGTACTGGCTCCCTTTGTGGGCCACATCTGCCATCTTGTTCTGGGGCAATATTCTTGGAAGCTCATCCTAGGACTCTTTGATAGTCCTTCGATCAATTTTGTAAGCATGTAATTCTCTTATTAAGGGTTGTTTAGACTAGCCAAAGTGGTTTCTGATATCTGCAGGTAGACCCTGACTGATAGACCTTATAAATGCCCCCTCCTTTTACACCCCCACATTCCCTCCACCAAGGCTGGTGACTATAATTCTAGTTGGAAAATGTACTCCATTGAGACTTTGAATCCTATGAAAGCTTACCAACTCTGGGAATATATAACCTATCAAAGGATATTCTCAACCAATTATAGCTCAGAACAATAAATTTAGATTTATCCTGGTAAAAGATTTTGAATGTGTGGAGAAAAAGAAAGGAAGGGAGGAAGGGTGGGAATGAGGGGGAAGAAAGAAGAAAGAAGAGGGCCGGCCGAGTGGTGCGTTGGTTAAGAGCTGGCTCACGATGCCAGCTCTGAGCAGCAGGGCCTGGGTTTAGATCCCACATGAGGGCCAGTGATTCTGCACCCTCTACAGCTAAGATGGTGAACAACAGCTTGACCTGGAGCTGGTCTGCCATGAGTTGCCGGTGATGGTATAGGCTGCAGCCCCTGCTGCAGTGGCTACCATGAGTGGCCAGTGGCCAGTGTGAGCTGTTGTGAGCTGCTGTGAGTGGCCGTCCAGTGGCCGGCGACTCATCTACCTCACCCAGGAAGAGCGCAATGATACTAACATGGGCCAGTGAAACAACGTCCTCCACAACTAGACTGAAGAACAAAAGGACAGCAACTTGTCTGTTCCCCTTCCCCGATTCCCCAACGCTGTTCCCCTCCCCCAATTCCCCAGTTAAATCTTCACAAAAAAGAAAAAAAGAAAGAGAGAAGAGAAGAGAAGAGAAGAGAAGAGAAGAGAAGAGAAGAGAAGAGAAGAGAAAAGAAAAAAGAGAAGAATTACAGGTATACAAGTTGCCTTTGGAGAGGAGTTGCCACAAATAGAGAAGAACCAGATGCTGAGCCAGAAGGTAAATTTTGCCACCTTTGGCCGGCTGAGTGACTTGTTGATTAAGAGTTGGCTTGGGAGTGTGAGCTTTGAGCAGTAGGGCTGCCAGTTCGGATCCCACATGGGCCACGGGTGCTGCACCCGTCTACAGCCGGGATGGTGAATGGCAGCTCGACCTGGAGCTGGGCTGCCGAGGTTCACCAGCAACGGCGTGGGCTGCAGTGGGGCTGCAGTGGGCTGCTGTAAGTGGCCGGCAGCTAGCGTGAGCCGGCGTGAGCCGGTGTGAGCTGCCGTGAGCCTCAGTGAGCAACCGTCCAATGTCCAGCTACCAATCTGCTTCAGCCGGGAAGAGCACAATGACCACAATGCCAACATGGGTCAGTGAGGCAGCATCCTCCACAACTAGACTGAAGAACAAAAAGACAGCAACTTGTCTGTTCCCCTTCCCCGATTCCCCAACACTGTTCCCTCCCCCAATTCCCCAATAAAATCTTTAAAAAAAAAAATTGCCACCTTCACAGTTTTACCCTACAGTTTCCTCTGATGATGGTGAGTTTGGTTTTAGGGCAGAGTGTCACCATCAGGAAAACCAAGTAACTGAGAAAGTGGCTGGAGAAGTCACCCATCTCAACTGCCCTACTTGCATTCATAATGCAAATTTTCCCAAATATTCTGTTGAGCAAATAAATTGTTGTCTGTGGTATCTGAAGAAAAATCCCCGACACTCTGTACCCATCCCAAGTACTCTTTCAGGAGAAAGATTTTTAAATTTTAATTTAAAAGTAAAATGTAGTTATTTTTAAAGACAGTTCCCCATCTTGAAAGCATTTACATTTTTTTCTTCCCCCATTTACAGCCTATTTCCTGAAAAATGTTGAGAAGATTGAAGTGTCTAATATTTTCCAAGGCCATCTCATGATTCATCAGTTTATTGTTTGTTAAAATATCAGCCTCAAGAAACTGGCTTAAATGGGAATGTCCATCTGGATTTTCTCATCTGATTTACTTCATGGATGACATGAGAATGAATTAAAAGATTAAAAAGTCAACACTGTGCCGAGTCCCTTGAATCATAAAGAGACCCTGTAAGAACCAAGTGAAGTTACAACAAGCACCCCTCTCCTACAATATAAAATCAAATATTAATAGAATTTGTAACCAGAAGAGGCCTTAGACCTGTCACCTCATTTAGCTAGAGAAGGGAAATGACTAACCCAGGATCACACCCTTAGCCAGTAGCAGAGCTAGGACTAGAATTCAGGTCCCCTGAGATTCACCCTCCAGTGCTCTTTCTCCTACCTCCTTAGTTTCAAGTTTTTGATTACTCTGCCCTTTCCTGCTCTCCAGCTGTTTCTTCTGTAGTATGAGTCAGACACGTTTCTGAGTATCCCTACTGTATGAGAAATCAGAGGTCATTTAAATAGCTGAGAACTTCCTTTTCACGTAGAGCTCCATAAACTTTGAGACTCCCATTGCTCTTATGCAAGTGAGGAAGATAACATTCAGAGGAGGAGTTTGACTTGCCCAAGACCACACAGCTCAGGCTCAAACTCAGGCCTTCTGACACCCAAGCCAATGTCCTTCCCAGCACACTACAATAGGTGGCCGGCTGGCTATAAGTTCCATGAATGCGTTGTACTTTTGTTTTAAGATATATATAGTAAGCAGAATTTGGTATGATTAAAGGCCATGTAAGGGGGATTAATGAAGTCCAAAAAGGTCCTCCTTAATGGGAGCTGTCCTCTTGAAGGTTAGACAGTGGCAGTTACCTTTCCAAAGTGAACATTAGAAAGTAGTTCCTCCGTAATTTTCCAATCATTTAACTTCAAGGTTTCTATCTGTAGGGCCCACGTGAGTCTGCATGTCCTTTTATGATGGCCCGAATTAAGGTTGGCTTGAGCAGAAAGCTATTAGCTCTCTCCACGTGTAATTGTTTAACTTATGAAAGTAATATAAGTATATTGCAGAGCTTTGGAAAACTTAGGCATGCATAAAATGTACCCATAATTCTACCATCCGCCACGCTATTGTTATTATTTTGTATGTTTCTTTTCTACAAGTGTTTTTACATAGTTTTAAGTGGTCTTCCTCTCATTTTCATAGCAGTCTTACAACGTTGCATCCTCTTTCCCCTGAGGCATTATATTATAAATATTTTTCATGTGATACATTGTCTTGATGAGCATCCTGTTTAATGGCTTCAAAACATCCCACCTTATGAGGGTCCCATCAAGTGTCTGTGATCCTAGGCAGGATCCATGAACATTGTTCCAGAAAATCCCAAGAAACGTGGAATATTATTCCACACTCAAAGATAGCTATGGCATTTATTTGCATTTTGGATGTAAAAAGTAGCTCAATTAGTAATGAAAGCATTTCCCCTTTAAAGCTGAGTGGTGAGAAAATCCTGGGGGCGTGTCCAGTAAACAGGACAGGACTAGTGGAGATCATGAACCATCGCTCAGTTGCTGCTCCACTCAACATAATACCATAGGACTACATAGCCAACCCTGGGACAATCATAAATTGTCTGTATTCCTTACTGAATTATTCAGTCTACACTCATAATGAATTATAGAAAGAATAAGGAATATTGTCATTAACATTACAATTCTGTACTGATACATACTACAACATGGAAGAACCTTAAAAACATGATACTAAGTGAAAGAGGCCAGCCACAAAGGCCACATATTGTATGATTCCATTTATATGAGATATTCAGAATAGGCAAATCCATAGAGACAGAAAGCAGATTAGTGCTTGCCAGAGGCTGAGGGAAGGAGGGGATGAGGAATGATTGCTTAATGGTTATGAGGTTTCCTTTCGGGCTGATAAAAATGTTCTGGAATTAGAAAGTGGTGATGGTTGCACATCATACATGTACTAAATGTCACTAGTGGTAATTTTTATGTTATGTGTATTTTACCACAATAAAAAATTGTAATTCTGAAATTTGTCCTTGAGATAGCCCTTATCAGATACGTTCTAATAACCTGAATTCAATAAAAACACGTCTGATAGGTTAAAATTTTTTATTTTTTTTTATTTTTTATTTTTTTAGCTGAGCCATCCTGTCACCTGTTGGCAGCTTAGTGGCAGCTCAACTCAGGAAGGGCATCGAACTGCTGTTGCTCAGAGCTTAAAATCTGTTTTGAAAGTTGGGAGGAGCAATTCATTAACGGGGAATAATGATTACCCACACCCAAATTCCATTCCCAAATGTATTTGTAGAGAAGTATTTGCAAATAACAGCCTGAAATCTGTCTCTTCCCTTCATTTGGAAACAAAATATAAAAATCATAAAAATAACAGTTGATATTTTAGTTAAAAAGTAAGAACCCTATACATTAGGCAATGAAAAATATGTTTGCCCATTTTAATGCCATGGCATGAAGTTTCTTTCAATCTATGTTAAATATAGATTTTTGTCTCTAAACTAAGCATAATAAATGATTCCATTTCAAAATGTGTATCACAAATTATGCTTTTACTTATGTAATTATTTTAAAGTATATGTCACATGTTAATAGGAGGTTAAATTTTGTCTTACTAATATGGATATTAATGAAGATTGTATTAAAATAATATTTATTTTGGGCCGGCCAAGTGGTGCACTGGTTAAGAGCTGGCTTGGGATGCCAGCGGCCCCGGTTCGGATCCCACATATGAGGGCCCTCTACAGCTAACTACAGCTCCACATGGAGCTGGGCTGTGCGAGCCCCGGTGATGGTGTAGGCTGCAGCCCCTGCTGCAGTGGGCTGCCATGGGCTGCAGTGAGTGGCCAGCAGCCAGCGTGAGCAGCCGGCAGCCGGTGTGAGCTGCCAATAGCTGCGGTGAGCGGACGGGCAGGGGCCAGTGACTGAGCGCAATGATGATACCAACATGGGCCAGTGAAGCAACATCCTCCGCAACTAGACTGAAGAACAAAATGCACAGCAACTTGTCTCTTCCCCTTCCCCGGTTCCCCAACGCTGTTCCCCTCCCCCAATTCCCCAATAAAATCTTAAAAAAAAACAAAACAAAAAAACAGTATCATACTTTTAAAAAAATTATTTTATAATAAAATTTTAATAGTATTTTATTAAAAATAAAATATTTTATAAAAAATTTAAAAATATACATCAATGAGCAAATATTTATAAATACAATATTTTTGATATTTTTGAAGTACTTAGAACAATGCCAGGCACATATTAAGCATTATATGTGTTGTTTGTTAAATAAAAATAATGTAAAAATTACAAAATAATTTTTACAAATACTATGAATTTTATGAGATTTTATATGACAGAGGAGATTTGCACCGTAAAAAAAAAAATCCATCTCTACATACCTGCATATATAAGGAAAGGCAGGTTTATGTAATGTTTCCACCATTGTTGGCTATTTGGGTTACTGCCAGTGTCTTGCTTTTGTAAGGACTACTATGATGAACAGTTTTCCAAGCATAATGATGATTCTATAGTTTGTTATTTTCTTGGGGTGTGTTCACAGAACTGGAGTTATTGGTCCAAATTTTAGGATGACATGTGTTACTTTTAATATGTGTCATCATAGCTAGCCTTATCTGCTTATCTAAGCATAGGGGAAAATGTGCTTATGTTTAATATGTCCCAACTCATATCACCCCTGTACCAACCTTATCTGTTTTGATCTTCATAATAACTCTATAGGGTGGAGGTATTATACTGCTATTATCCAAATGGGTAAACTGAAACTTGAAGAGCTAATTCATTATTACCTGATATCTAGGAGGGCATACTGACTTTTAATTGCAGGGGCACCAAGTAGGAAAGACTATCTTGTGTGGTAAATTTCTTTCTCTTGGCTGAGGGAATGAGTGTGTATCTGCATGCAATCAACTTATTGTCGTCATCTACAAGGGAGACAGAGAGGACTTACATCATGGAACCAACAGTCTTACAGTTAAAGATTGAAAAGATGGAAAATAGGTTGGAGAGGGCATCAAGGGTGACTGACTGGTAGGGTTATGTGGTATATTCGTTTCCTAGGGCTGCCATAACAAATTACCACAAACTGGCTGGCTTGAAACAACAAAAACATTTTCTCACAGTTTTGGAAGCTAGAAGTCTGAAATCAAGGTGCCAGCAGGGCCATGTTCCTGCCATAGGCTCTAGGAGATATCCTTCCTTGCCTCTTCTAGTTTCTGGTAGTTGCTGGCAATCTTTGGTATTCCTTGATCTGTAGATACAGCACTCTGATTTTGGCTTCTGTCTTCACATGGCCTTCTCCATGAGTTTATGTTTCTGTGTCCAAATTTCTCTGTTTTTATAAGGATATCAGTCACATTAGATTTAGAGCTCACTCTAAACCAGTATAACCTAGTCTTATCTTCACTACATCTGCAAAGGCCCTACTTCCAAACATGGTCATAATTACAGATTCTAGGTAAACATGAATTTTGGGTGGACACTAGGCAACCCAGTACACTTGAGTAGGAGGCTGATAGTTCTGCCCCTTCTCACTTCCCACTTTGTGCCATGCAGTGAGTGGCAGTGTTAAGGGAGACCCTTGGGCCCAAGAGGCAAGGCAACATCTTGGGAGGCCAATGATACCCAGGAACAGAGAGTCTCCCACACTCAGAAGGCCAGATATGGGCACATCCCCATCTTCCTCCCCAACACTTGCTGAAAGCAGGTTTTAATAAACAGCTCCCATAGTCAGGATAACAGAGAATCTCAAAGGAAAAGATGTACACAGAGCCAAGAATTACTTATATGTCATAAAAGAGAAACACGAAATGCAACACATGATTTAATACTTATGAAACAGTTAATACAACTCAGAGAAGGTGATTTTAAGGGAAATATAATTACAGTCTTCACAGGGGTAAGAGAGATGATTGAATCCATAAGACAAAAAAGAACTTACAAAAAAAGAACCAAGTAGAGACCTTGGCAATGAAATGTATTCAAAAGACGGGGAAAGAGCAGAATGAATACAGATGAAGAACTATTTAGTGAACTAGAAACAATAGCCAAGGGATTCTTCCAGAATGTAGTACAAGAGGACAGAAAGTATGAAAGAAATGTTTAGAAACATAGAGAACAGAACCAGAGGCTCCCAAACCTATTTACACATGTTCTAGAAGAAAATAAAAAAAACAGAGAAGATGAAAGGGAGGAAAATTTTTAAATTCAGACTGGGAAATAAATAAGATAAATAAGAAATGACAGAGAGAGAGAGAGAGAGAGAGAGAGAGAGAGAGAGAGAGAGAGAGAGAACACTATACCTAGATACACAGAGTGAAATTTTAAAACAATAGACATTAGAAGAATGCCTAAAAGCATCCAAATTTTTTGATAAACATTTCTACAAAGACTGATATCAGAATTATCAATGGAGACATGTTGGACACAAGAAGGAAATAGAAATATATTTTCAAATTTCAAGAGAAAAATGGTTGCGAATCTAGAATTCTATAGTAAGCTATGCAAGTGTGAATGCAAAATAAATATATTTATAGATATTCAAGGACACAGAAAATTTACCATGAAAAAAGAATTAAGAGAGGCTGCACTTACCTAAAAAAACAGAAAAAAAATGTAATCCCATAAGCAGTATCTTATTAAAGAAATCAGTGAAACTTATTGTAAATCCATGTAAGTTAAGGTAACCTCTGGAAGAAAGAGCAGGTACAAATTCCAAGTTTTAAAAAGGATAAACTAGGACAAATAAAATGCAGTCAATCCTACAAAAGACAAAAGGAAACAACAAAAATCCAGAATAAGTAGAAAAGGCAAAATGAGGTGGGAGTTCAGATGTATAAATATCACACTGAATGTGACTGGATTAAGTTCATGGATGACAAGAGAATCTTATATACAATTTTTAAAAACCTAGCTATTATAAGAGACACATGTAAAATAAAATCACCTAACAAGGTTGCAAATAAAGTGATGGAGAGTTCTGGTTAAGATGATGGAGTAGGGGGGCCGTGCAAGTGGCTCAGTTTGTTAAGAGTGCGAGCTCTGAGCAACAGGGTCGCTAGTTCAATTCCCACATGGGCCAGTGAGCTGCGCCCAAACTGAGCTGCCGCTGAGCTGCCAACAGATGGCAGGATGGCTCAGCTGGTGAGAGCATGTGCTCCTAACAACAAGATTTCCAGTTTGACTCCCGCATGGGATGGTGGCCTATGCCCATCCGCAACTAAGATTGAACACAGCACCTTGAGCTGAGCAGCCACGAGCTGCCAATGGGCAGCCAGATGGCAAGTGGACTTGGAGCTGAGCTAGCTGCACACTCCACAACTAAGATTAAAGGACAACAACTTGACTGTTCCCCTTCCCCAATTCCCCAATAAAATCTTTAAAAAAAAAAAAAAAGATGATGGAGTAGGTAAATGCGATGTGTTCTTCCTCTTAGGACCACATTCAAAATTACAACTAAACTACAAAACAACCTTCACTGAGAATCACCTGAAGTCTAGCTGAACAGAAGTCCTACAACTAAGGACATACAGAAGAAGCCACATCAGGACTGGTAGGAGGGGCAGAGACACGGAATGAGTTATTTATCCAAAGAAACCCAAAACACTCTTTTGAAGGGACATGACCATCCATATGTTATTGCAGTATTATTTACAATAACCAAGATATGGAGGCAACCTGGGTGTCCACTGATGGATGAATGGATAAGGAAGAGATGGTACATATATACAATGGCACATTTCTCAGCCATAACAAATAATGAAATCTTGCCATCTGCAACAACATGGGTGGACCTAGAGGGTATTGTGCTGAGTGGAGTAAGTCAGACAGAGAAAGACAAGTGCCATGTGATTTCACTTATATGTGGAAACTAATGAACAAAATAAATGAACAATTAAAACAGAAACAGACTCATAGATACAGAGAACATTTTGATGGTTGCCAGATGGGAGGGCAGCTGGGGGAATGGGTGAAAAGCGCGAAGAGATTAAGAAGTACAAATTGGCAGTTACAAAATAGTCATGGGGATGTATAGTCTAAGGAATATGGTCACTAGTATTGTAATAACTGTGTATGGTATCAGATGGGTACCGAAGTTATCAGGATGATCACTTCATAAGCTATATAAGTGTCTAATGACTGTGTTGTAGACCTGAAACTAATATAATATTGTATGTCAACTGTATTAAAAAATTAGAGGGCCGGCCGAATGGAGCGGTGGTTAAGCGCTGGCCTGGGAAGCCAGTGACCCCGGTTCAGGTCCCACATATGAGGGCCAGTGACACTGCCCTCAAAAATAAATAAATAAATAAATAAATAAATAAATAAATAAATAAATAAATAAAAATAAAATGAAATGACTTTTCAGGAGGGCCAGTGACACTGCCCTCAAAAAAAAGAATAAAATAAAATAAAATGAAAGGGCTGGCAGAGTGGCGCGGTGGTTAAGCGCTGGTTTGGGAGGCCAGCGGAACCGGTTTGGATCCCACATGAGGGCCAATGACACTGCCCTCAAAAAAAAAATAAATAGGGCTGGCCGAGTGGCGCATTGGTTAAGCGCTGGTTTTGGGATGCCAGCGGCCCCAGTTCGGATCCCACATGAGGGCCAGTGACACTGCCCTCTACAGCTAACAACAGCTCCACCTGGAGCTGGGCTGTGCGAACCCCGGTGATGGTGTGGGCTGCAGCCCCTGCTGCAGTGGGCTGCCATAGGCTGCAGTGAGTGGCCCACAGCCAGCGTGAGCGGCTGGCAGCCAAGCGTGAGCTGCCAATAGCCGCGGTGAGCGACATCCAGAGGCCAGCGACCGATCTGCCTCATCCGGGAAGAGCGCAATGACGATACCAACAGTGAAGCAACATCCTCCGCAACTAAACTGAAGAACAAGAAGACGGCAACTTGTCTGTTCCCCTTCCCTGATTCCCCAACGCTGCTCCCCTCCACCAATTCCCCAATAAAAAAATCTTTAAAAATAAATAAATAAATAAATAAAATAAAATGAAAATAAATAAATAAATAAAAATAAAAAAAATAAAATGTTTTAAAAAAAGTTAAAAAAATAAAAAATTTGCATGGTGACTGATGATTACTGGAATAAGTGGGGAGATCTCATCGTAAGGTATAAAAATGTTGAATCATTATATTTTCACCTGAAACTAATATAGCCAATACAATATCGTATACCAACTATAATGAAATTAAAAAAAAATTTTTAAAGAAAAAGTGATGAAGAAAGATAGTCAAAGAAAAAAATGAATAAAAATAATGTGATTATATTTAAAGCAAATAAAATAGAATTCAAGAAAGGCCTAGAAAATGGATGTACCCAGTGGCAGCAACACTCATGATACCTAAATAGTGGTCTCCAAACATCATTTCCCACTAAAAGAAATGAGTGTTCAATTGGGAAAAGGCTGGTTTCAGGGGAGGGAACGTACAAGAAGAGCCTGGAACAAGTTGTATCAGAGACAAGAAAGTTAAATGCAGAGTATGTCAAAACCACTTAGGAACCAACTTGAAGAGGCTAAAGACATGACAAATTGCATTAATAAAAATAATAACTGCACTGTTAAAACACTTCAAATATATTTAAGTTCAGCATGATGGGATATATATATATATATATATATATATATATATATATATATGTATATATATCTCCTTATTGGCCGCTTTCTGCAAGAAATAGGACAGAAAAACACATTAAACAATACCTTAGGGATATAATTGTTAAAATCCAGATTGTAAGGAAAGTTTACAGAACAAATAATTCCATTCTTTCAACAACAGAAAAATCCAAGGAAGAAAGATTTGGGGGGTAAGGGGTGGGGGGTGGGCTGAGGGGTGATATATCGATTAAAAGAGACCTAAAAGACATACCACCCAATTGCATGTATAGGCCTTAATTGGATCTTGATACAAACAAATACACTGTTAAAATATTTATGAGACATGCAGATAAAGGTGAGTACTGACTGGGTAGTTAATGATATTATTGTGGTAATGTTTTTAAAAAGTTCCTATATTTTGGAGATACGTGCTGAAATACTTATAGATGAAATGTGATGTCAGAGATTTGCTTCAAAATGATAATTGCTATGAGTGGGTCTTTTTTGGTTATAAGTTAGTAAGTGGGGGTTTATCCTATTATTTTCTGTATTTTGATAATTTTTTAAAAAAGATTTTATTGAGGAATGGGGGAGGGGAACAGCGTTGGGGAATTGGAGAAGGGGAACAGACAAGTTGCTGTCTTTTTGTTCTTCAGTCTAGTTGTGGAGGATGTTGCTTCACTGGCCCATGTTGGTATGTCATTGTGTTCTTCCCAGATGAGGCCAATCAGTTGCCAGCCTCTGGATGGTCGCTCACCGCGGCTATTGGCTGCTCAAGCTGGCTGCCAGCCACTCACTGTAACCTATGGTAGCTCACTGCAGCAGGAGCTGCAGCCTACACCATCACCAGGGCTTGCACAGCCCAGCTCCAGGTGGAGCTGTTGTTAGCTGTAGAGGGCAGTGTCACTGGCCCTCATATGTGGGATCTGAACTTGGGTCTCTGGCATCTCAAAACCAGCTCTTAACCAATGTGCCACTCGGCCGGCTCAATAAATTTTTTAAAAGTTAGAAAATAGACACTAAGCCTAAGGGGTTTTATGGGTAAGTACTACCAATCATTCCAAAAAGAGAATTTTTATGTAATATAGTCATATTATTCTAGTGTTGCAAAGCTATCTGATTCCTTTTGTGAGACCAGCAAAGCAGTGATGCCAAACCTGAATATCAACCTCACTTGAAAGATAGATATAAAAATCCTATTTAAATTTCAGCAAATCAAATATAACAGTATATCATGACAAAGGGAGGTTAATTACAGAAATCCAAGAATCTAATTTTAACCCAGTAAATTTATATAATTCACTACATTTACAGATTAGAGTATCTGATTATGCTGAAAATTAATTAATAAAATTTAACATCTGTTAATGATTTTTTTGATAAAACTCTAAGCAGCTAGCTATCAAAGGGAAATTTCTTATATTAATAAAAGGGCCTAGCAAAAACTTTCAGCTATCATAATACTTACAGTTGATTTTAGAGATAATTCTATTAAAATAGGAATAAGACAAGGAAGCCTGCTTTCATGCTACTCTACATTAAACAGGGAAATCTAGTCAATGCAATAAAACAAGAAAAATAAATACAAAACCTATAAACAATGTTTTCATTTACAAATAACAGAAAATCTAATTGAAATAGCTTATACAATAAATAAATTTTATTATCTTACATTATAAGAAGTCCTGATAAGTCGAGAGTTGATTAATTCAGTGTTTTGTAGACATCATTTTTTTAATTAAAGTTTATTGGGGTGACAATGGTTAGTAAAGTTACATAGGTTTCAAGTGTGCAGTTCTATAATACATCATCTATATACTTCATTATGTGTTCACCACCCAGAGTCAGTTCTCCTTCCATCACCATATATTTCCCCATTTGCCCCCATCTACCACCCCCCTCTCCCCTTCCCCTCTGCTAACCGTTAAACTGTTGTCTGTGTCTATGAGTTTTTGTTTCTTTGTTTGTCTTGTTCCTTTGTTGCTTTCAGTTTTATATCCCACATATCAGTGAAATCATATGGTTCTCAACTTTTTCTGTGTGACTTATTTCGCTTAGCATAATAATCTCAAAATGTAGTTCTTTCTATTTTTAACTCTAACATACCCAGGAGGTCAGATTTACCATTCTCCCAAACTTGCCCCTCTCAAGGCAACAAGATGGCTTCCATACTATCAAGCATCGTATGTCAGTAAACCTGTGACACTGAAGTGATGTTTATTCTTGTGTGCCTCTTTTCAAGACTGAGGAAATGTTTCCCAGAAACACTCCAGAATATTTCGCCACGTCTTATTGGCCAGAACTGTGTCATTTCTCCATCCCAGATCTACAAAATAGAGTTCACATTCTGCTCACGATGGACATTTAGTGGGAGAAAGAAAGAAAATCTTGGTTGTTAGACTACTGGGATTTTTTTTTTAATTATTTAAAAAAAAATTTTAAATACTGAGATTTTGATGGGCTTGTTATTGCAACATAACCAAACCTGTCCTGACTTGATTAATGAAACCTAAAGTTAATCAACATCTTTATCCTCCTTCTGAATTATAAATCCAGTCACTCCTTTTCCTTCTGATGTTACCACACTCCCTCTCCTCTCTGTAGTTAAACGCTTTTATTAGTTTCTTTCAAATACTTCCAATATTTCTTTAAGCAGATACAAGCAAATAAGAATATATATTATTTTGTCCTTTTTCTTGCATTAAAGGCAGAACATTATTACTATTTTGCACCTTTCTTTTGTTACTTAAAACAGATCCTGGAGATCTTTTCCTATCAGTACATTAAAAGCTTCCAATTTTTTTTTTTAAAGCTGTGTTGTGTTCCACTGAATAAATAGAGAACAGTTTATTTCACCAGTTCCTTATTGATGGGCGTGTGGTTGTTTCTGATCTTTTTCTATTGTAGATGGTGATGCAATGATGAATTACCCTGTACCATAGATACATCATTTTGTCAGTATGCAGGGAACATATAAAATTTCCAGTACTGGAAATGTCAGA
Organism: Aselliscus stoliczkanus; assembly: GCA_033961575.1. Classification (NCBI taxonomy): domain Eukaryota; kingdom Metazoa; phylum Chordata; class Mammalia; order Chiroptera; family Hipposideridae; genus Aselliscus; species Aselliscus stoliczkanus. The sequence goes on along the minus strand of CM066733.1, from coordinate 61,097,146 downwards.
TTAGAGGGTAAATGAACTATTGCCAGTAGCCTTCTATTATGGTTGTGTCTTTTTCACTCCTGCTGACAATGTATGAGATGACCTGATTCTGCTAACAGAAACTGCTGTTTAACTTTTGGGTTTTTCCTAGTTATCTCAGTTTAGTTTCAATTTGCATTTTTCCTATGATGAGTTAAAGGAAATTTACTTTCTTTTTATATGCATAAGGGCCATTTGTATATCTTCTTTCTGTGAACTTTCTGTTCTTGTACTTTGCTTACTTTTCTTTAAAAGTATTGATCCTTATTGGCCTTTTTTTTTGTATTGATTTATTGTAATTCTTTACATATTTGGAGAATTAATGTTTTGTATATACTGTAAGTTGGAAATATGTTTTCCCAGTTTGTCACTTGCCTTTCACCATTGCTTATGGCATATTTTTCCAAGCGCTTAAAATTTTTTTAATATATAGTCAAAATTATTAATCTTTCATGTCTTTCATGTTTTGAGTCATGGTTAGCTCATAAAGAAATTCACCCAAGTTTTCTTCTGTAGCTTTATGGTTTCATTTTTTTAATATTAAGGTTTTAAAGATATTTGCCTTTTTCCTAGTATATGATGATCAGTATCGATTCAACTTTATGGTTTTTCCAGGTGGCTGCCAGTTGTTTATTTAAAATTCTTTCTTGCCACTCTGATTTTGAGTTGCCATCTTTTCATACACTTTTCAAATTTTTGGATGTATTTTGTTTCATTTCTGCACTTTTTATTCTCCTCCTTCAGTCTATCTAGTTGTGCACCATTATCATACTGTTGTAATTGTTGGGACCTGTTAGTATGTTTTAATGTCTGTTTGGGATAGCTTCACCACATTATTCCATTTCAAAGTTTTTGTTCCATTTCAAAGTTTTTTATAGTTATTCTCACTTATTTATTCTTTTGAATTAATTTAGAAACAACTTATCTATTTCCTGGGAAAAAATTTATAAATTTAAGATTGATTGAGAGGGAATGCACTTTTTATCATGTTGAATTTTTCTTTCAAAGAACATGTTATGTTCAGTTCTAGTTTTGTGTCCCATAGTACTGTTTGGAAATTTTCTTCATAAAGATGTATATTTCTTGTTAAATTTATTCTTGTTTTTCTCCTTTTTTCCCCAAAGGATTTCAGAAATTAACCTGTTTGCTTTTCTTTACCCTGTCACCACTGATGAGACTATTTTTCTAAATATATATTTTTTTATTTTTCAGTTACAGTTGACATACAATATTATATTAGTTTCAGGTATACAACACAGTGATTAGACATTTCTATAACTTATGAAGTGAGCACCCTCATAACTCCAGTACCCATTTGACATCATACATAGTTATTACAATATTACTGACCTTACCCCTTATGCTATAGTTTACATCCCCATGACTGTTTTGTAACTACCAATTTGTACTTCTTAATCCCTTCACCTTTTTCACTCATTCCTCCCAAGTGCCCTCCTATCTGGCAACCATCAAAATGTTCTTTGTATCTATGAGTCTGTTTCTGTTTTGTTTGTTCATTTATTTTGTTCTTTAGATTCCACATATAAGTGAAATCACATGGCATTTGTCTTTCTCTGTCTGACTTACTCCACTTAGCACAATACCCTCTAGGTCCATCCATGTTGTTGCGGATGGCAAGATTTCATTATTTGTTATGGTTGAATAATATGCCATTATATATATGCACCACCTCTTCTTTATCCACTCATCCATTCATAAACACCCAGGTTGTCTCCATATCGTGGCTGTTGTAAATGACGCTGCAATGAACATATGGATGCTCATGTCCCTTTGAAGTAGTGTTTTGGGTTTCTTTGGATAAATACCCAGAAGTGGGATTACTGGATCCTTCATTATTTTTTGTTACAGCCTTTGTTTTAAACTCTATTTTGAGGGTCAGCCGAGTGGCCCAGTTGGTTAAGAGTTGGCTTGGGAGCGCAAGCTCTGAGCAGCAGGGCTGCTGGTTCGGTTCCCACATGGGCCAGTGATGCTGTACCCTCTACAGCTAAGATTGTGAACAACAGCTCGATCTGGAGCTGGGCTGCCATGAATGGCCAGCGACGGCGTAGGCTGCAGTGGGGCTATGCTACTGTGAGTGGCGCGGCAGCCAGTGTGAATGGCCAGCAGCCTGCGAGAGCTACCGTGAGCCACCATGAGCCACTGTGAGCGGCCGTCCAATGGCCTAAGACTGACTGCCTCAGCTGGGAAGAGTGCAATGATCATAATACCAAATAGGCTAGTGAAGCGGTGTCCTCCACAACTAGACTGAAAAACAAAAGGACAGCAACTTGTCTGTTCCCCTTCCCTGATTCCCCAAAGCTGTTCCCCTCCCCCAATTCTCCAATAAAATCCTTAAAGTAAATAAATAAAGTCTATTTGGTCTGGTGTAAGTATTGCTATCCCAGCTTTTCTTTGCTCTTTTATTTTTTTTTATTTTTTTTTTTTAATTTTTTTTTTTTGAGGGCAGTGTCACTGGCCCTCATATGTGGGACCCGAACCGGGGCCAGTGGCGTCCCAAGCCAGCACTTAACTGCTGCGCCACTCGGCCGGCCCCCTGCTCTTTTATTTTTCATTTCTATTTCCTTCTCTTTTCATCCCTTTACTTTCAGTCTGTCTTTTGATCTCTTGTAGGCAGCATACGTAAGGATTTTGTTTTCTTATTTATTCAGCCACCCTGTCTTTTTTAAAAAATTTATTGTGAAATAAACATTTTTTAAAAAATTAGCTTCAGGTGTACAACACAGTGCAATAGTTACACTTTTTACCCCTCAAAATGACAACCCCTCTCCCCCAATTCGCCACCCCACTCTTCCCCCCCATATCATACGTATCTATTACAATTCCTTTGACTCCCTTCCACAGTATAATCCACATCCCGTGACTATCTATATATTCAATTACAGTTGGCATACAATATTATACAACATCAGCTTCAGGTGTACAGTGCAGTGATCAAGCCTCTACTCCATCCATGAAGTGGTCTCCCTAACAAGACATGTGACCATCTGATACCCCACAAAATATTTACGACATTATTAATTATATTCCCTGAACTGTCTTTCATATCCCTGTGACAATACTGTAGTTACCTATTTATGCTGTCTAATCCCTTCCCCTTCTTCCTCATCCCCACCCCCTCCCAACTAGCAACCCTCAGTTTTTCCTCTATATCTATGAGACTGTTTCTGTTTACTTTGCTCATTCATTCAGTTTTTCAGATTCCACATATAAGTGAGATCATATGGTATTTGTCTTTCTCCAATTGACTTATTTCACTTAACATAATAGTCTCTAGGTCCATCCATATCGTTGTAAATGGTATGATTTCATTCTTTTTTATAGCGGAGTAATATTCCATTGTATACATGTACCACAGTTTCTTAATCCAGTCATCTACCGATGGGCATTTTGGTTGTTTCCAAGTCTTGGCTATTGTAAATAGCGCTGCAATAAACATAGGAGTGCACATATTTTTTTGAATTAGCGTCTTGGATTCTTCTGGGTAGATACCCAAGAGTGGAATTGCTGGGTTATACGGTAGTTCCATTTCCAGTTTTTTGAGATACCTCCATACTGATTTCCATAATGGCTGCACCAATTTGCAGTCCCACCAACAGTGCACCAGGGTTCCCTTTTCTCCACACCCTTGCCAGCACTTGTTTGTTGATTTATTGAGGATAGCCATTCTGACCGAAGTGAGGTGGTATCTTATTGTGGTTTTTATTTGCATTTCTCTGATGATTAGTGAGGTTGAACATTTTTTCATATGCCTGTTGGCCATCTGTATGTCCTCTTTAGAGAATGCCTCTTCATATCCTCTGCCCATGTTTTAATTGGGTTGTTTGTTTTTTTGGTGTTGAGTTTCATGAGTGTTTTATACATTTTGGATATTAACCCCTTATCAGATATATCATTGGCAAATATCTTCTCCCATTCAGTAGGCTGCCTTTTTGTTTTATTGATGATTTCCTTTGCTGTGAAAAATCTTTTAAGTTTGATATAATCCCATATGTTCATTTTTTTCTTTTATTTCCCTTGCCGAGGGGATATATCAGTAAAAATATGACTCAGGGTAATGTCTGAAAACTTACTCCCTATGTTTTCTTCTAGGAATTTTATGGTTCCAGGTCTTACATTTAAGTCTTTAATCCATTTTGAGTTTGTTCTCATATATGGTGTAAGTAGGTGGTCCATTTTCATTTTTTTGCATGTGTCAGTCCAATTTTCCCAGCACCATTTATTAAATAGACTATCTTTACTCCAATGTAAATTCTTGCTTCCATTGTCATAGATTAAATGACAATATATGGATGGGTTTATTCCTGGGCTCACTATTCTCTTCCATTGGTCTACATGACTGCTTTTATGCCAGTACCATACTGTTTTGATTACTATAGCCTTGTAGTATGTTATTTTTTGTTTTTGTTTTTTGAGGGCAGTGTCACTGGTCCTTATATGTGGGACCCGAACCGGGGCCGCTGGCGTCCCAAGCCAGCACTCAACCACGGCGCCACTCGGCCGGCCCACCTTGTAGTATGTTTTGTTTGATGTCAGGTAGTGTGATGCCTCCCACTTTGTTGTTATTTCTCAGGATTGCCGGGGTCTTTTGTGGTTCCATATAAATTTTAGGATTCTATGTTCTATTTCTGAGAAAAATGTCCTTGGTAGTTTGATTGGAATTGCATTGAATCTACATATTGCCTTAGGTAGTATTGACATTTTAACTATATTAATTCTTCCTATCCATGAACATGGTATGTATTTCCATTTATTTGTATCTTCTTTGATTTCTCTCTTCAGTGTCTCATAATTTTCTGAGTACAGATCTTTTACTTCTTTAGTTAAATTGATTCCTAGATATTTTATTATTTTTGAAGCAATTGTAATAGGGATTAATTTCCTGATTTCTTCTTCTGATAGTTTATTATTGGTGTATACATATGCAACTGATTTCTGAATGTTAATTTTGTATCCTGCTAACTTACCAAATTCATTTATAAGCTCTAGCAGTTTTTTGGTGGAGTCTTTGGGATTCTCTATATATAGTATCATGTCATCTGCATATAATGACAATTTTACTTCCTCTTTTCCAATTTGGATGCCTTTTATTTCATTTTCTTGTCTAATTGCTGTGGCTAGAACTTCCAGAACTATGTTAAATAGAAGTGGTGAAAGTAGGCAGCCTTGTCTTCTTCCTGATCTTGAGGGGAAAGCTTTTAGCCTTTCCCTATGGAGTACAATGTTTGCTGTGGGCTTATCATATGTGGCCTTCATTCTGCTGAGATATTATCCCACTATTCCCATTTTGCTAAGAGTTTTTATCATAAATGACTGCTGGATTTTGCCAAATGTCTTTTCTGCATCTATTGATATGATCATATGACTTTTATTTTTCATTTTGTTAATGAAAAATAAATGTATTACGTTAATTGATTTGCGGATATTGAACCAACCTTGCATATGAGGAATGAATCCCACATGATCGTGGTGTATGATCTTTTTAATGTGATGCTGAATTTGGTTTGCTAGTATTTTGTTGAGAATTTTTGCATCTATGTTCATTAGGGATACTGGCCTGTAGTTTTCCTTTTTTGTAATATTTTTGTCTGACTAGGAATCAGGGTGATAGTGGCTTCATGGAAACAGTTTGGGAGCCTTCCCTCCTTCTGTATTTTTTGGAATAGTTTGAGGAGAATAGGTATTAATTATTTTTTGAATGTTTTGTAAAATTCACCTGTAAAGCCATCTGGTCCAGGACTTTCATTTGTTGGAAGATTGTTGATTACTGATTCAATTTCTTTGGCAATAATCAGTCTGTTCAGAGTTTCTGTTTCCTTTTGGTTCAGACTTGGTAGAGTGTATGCTTCTAGAAATTTGTCCATTTCTTCCAGATTGTCGAAATTGTTGGCATATAGTTGCGTGTAGTATTTTCTTAAAATTTTCTGTATTTCTGTGGTTATCTGTTGTCACTTCTCCTCTTTCATTTCTGATGTTATTAATTTGGGTCCTCTCTCTCTTTTTCTTGGTGAGTCTGCCTAAGGGTTTGTTGATTTTGTTTATCTTTTCAAAAAACCAGCTCTTTGTTTCATTGATCTTTTGTATTTTTTTTCTCTATTTCATTTATTTCTGCTCTGGTCTTTATTGTTTCCTTCCTTATACTCCCTTTAAGCTTGTTTTGCTGTTCTTTTTCGAGTTCCCTTAGGTGTAAGATAGTCTGTTGATTTGAGATTTTTCTTCCTTCTTTAGGTAGACCTGCACTGCTATAAACTTCCCTCTTAGGACTGCTTTCGCTGCATCCCAGAGATTTTTGGGTCGTGGTGCTTTCATTTTTATTTGTCTCGAAGTATCTTTTGATTTCCTCCTTGATCTCATTTTTGACCCACTCACTATTTAGTAGCATGTTATTTAGCCTCCGTGTATTTGTAAGCTTTCCAGATTTCTTCTTGTAATTGATTTCTAGTTTCATAGCATTGTGGTCAGAGAAGACACTTGCTATGATTTCAATCTTCTTAAATTTGTTGAGACTTGTTTTGTGGCCTAACATGGGGTCTATCTTGGAAAATGTTCCATGTACACTTGAGAAGAACATATAATCTGTAGCTTTGGGGTGAAATGCTCTAAAAATATCAATGAAATCCAGCTGGTCTAAAGTTTCATTTAAGGCCACTATGTCCGTGTTGATTTTCTGTCTGGAGGATCTGTCCATTGGTGATGAAGTTCCCTACTATGTAGGGGAGTTGAAGTCCCCTACGATGATAGTGTTACTGTTGATCTCTGTCTGTATGTCTGTCAAAATCTGTATTATATATTTAGGAGCTCCTATGTTGGGTGCATAGATGTTTACTAGGGTTATGTCCTTTTGTTGAATTGATCCCTTTATTATTATGTAATGCCCTTCTTTGTCTTCTATTGTAGTCTTCATTTAAAAGTCTATTTTGTATGAAATAAGTATTGCTACTCCAGCTTTTTTCTCATTTCCATTTGCATGTAATATCTTATTCCATCCCTTTATTTTCAGTCTGTGTGTGTCTTTTGATCTGAGATGAGTCTCTTTTAGACAGCATATGCATGGATCCTATTTTGTTATCCACTCAGCCACTCTGTGTCTTTTTTTTTTTTTTTTGAGGGCAGTGTCACTGGCCCTCATATGTGGGATCCGAACCGGGGCCGCTGGCTTGACCACCGCACCACTTGGCCGGCCCAACTCTGTGTCTTTTAAATGGAGCATTTAGCCCATTCACATTTAAAATGATTACTGATAGGTACATATTTATTGCCATTTTGTTATTCGTATTCCTTGGCTTCCTGGGTTAGCTTGTTTTCCCCTTTCTTCTGTTTAAAACAGCCCTTTTAACATTTCCTGTAATGCTGGCTTGGTGGTAATGAACTCCTTAAGCTTATTCTTTTCTGAGAAGTTCTTTATCTCTCCTTCAATTTTAACTGATAGCTGTGCTGGGTAGAGCAATCTTGGTTGTAGACCTTTATTTTGTGTCACTTTGAATATCTCCTGTCACTCCCTTCTGGCCTGCAGAGATTCTGTAGAAAAGTCAGCTGTTAGTCTTATAGGAGTTCCTTTGTATGTAACCTGCTGTCTTTCCCTTGCTGCTTTTAGGATTCTGTCTCTGTCTTTAACCTTTGCCATTTTAACTATGTGTCTTGGTGTGGGCCTGTTTGGATTCAGCCTGTTTGGAACTCTCTGCACATCCTGGGCTTGTATGTTGATTTCCTTCATCAGGGTAGGGAAGTTTCCAGTCATTATTTCTTTAAATACATTCTCAATCCCTTGCTTCTTCTCTTTCCTTCTGGTATTCCTATGATTTAAGTGTTGTTGTGTTTCATGTTGTCCCAGAGGTCTCAAACTATTTTCATTCTTTTTTTATTCTCTTTTCTTCTTGTTGTTCCAGCTGGGTGATTTCTGCTATTTTGTCTTCTAATTCGCTGATCCGCTCCTCTGCTTAATCTATTCTACTGGTGATTCCTTCGAGTGTGTTCTTCATTTCAGTTATTGTATTCTTTAGTTCTAACTGGTTGTTTTTTATGGTTTCCCTATCCTTCTTTATGTCCTCACTAAGTCCCTTAAACATTCTTATCATCAGTGTTCTAAACTCTGTCTCTGAAAGTTTAGTTCCATTTCTAGAGTTTTCTTTTACTTGGGACATGTTTCTTTGTTTCTTCATTCTGGCGTGAATGCTTCAATGTATTAGATAGATCACCTAGAAAGGGAGAGAGAGAAAAAAAAAAGAGGTGCAGGATCTCTCCATCCTCTTTAATCTGCAGACCACTTGCTCCGCAATAGAGAGTCTCTGGGCGACTCAGCACTAGCTATTGGGGGAATGAGCTTAACGTGTTATGTGCCAGCCTCCCTCTCAGGCTTGCAGTGAGCTTTCCACAGTTAGCTGCTGTGAGCTCTGGAGCCGTGCTCACTATCAAAAAAAAAAAATCTTCACAGGTTGTTGCAGGTTGTCCGCTGCAAAAAAATAAATAAATAAAACAACCCTCTGTGGCCTGCGGAGGTGTGGGCCAGGCACCGGGGGCTCAGGGTGCCTCTGGCAACACAGCTCTAGGTGGGTGGGGCAGACTCCCAAGGCACCACTTGATGTGGTCAGCGGCCCCCACCAAGTCAGAGTAGCATGCAATCTGCACCAGCAACCAGTCCACACAAACTGGCCAGGAAAGCCTCAATCAGATCATGCAGGCGCACAGCTCCTGGCCCAACACTCTCAGGAAAACTCCCCATCTCAGCCTGTCCCAATCAACTGCCCGCAGATCAGGCTAAGCAGCCCAACAGCCAATCCCCAGCCTGGCAACTCTGCACAAACAGTGCAGAGAGCGGGGACCCAAGGTGGCTCACGCACTCCTGAGTCTCAGTGAACAGACTGATGCAGCTGGAGGGCACCCACCCAGCATTTCCCTGGCAATACAGCACAAGCAAGGCGGAGGGTGGGGACCCAATGTGGCCTGTGCACTCCTGCGGCTCAGTAAGCAGCTTGTTGGAGCTGGAGGGCACCCGCCCAGCGTTTCCCTGGCAACGTAGCACAAGCAGGGCGGAGGGTGGGAATCTAAGGCTGCATGCACACTTGTGCACGCACGCATGCACTCTTGCGCCGATTTCACCAGACCAATGGGGTCCCGTATCTGACCATCTGTGGGAGGGCCCAAACCTGAAAAAATGGCGCCCTCCTGTACACCACTCACGTGCAAGCTTCACACCAGGAGAACAATGGTCCCCAAACCTCCAGCTTCTGCACCAAAGGTGTTCAGTTCGGTCCTTCGCACAGGCTTGTGGGCCCAGCTCACACAGCGACTCCCTCCAACAGGAACTGGGTGAGTGCTCACTGGTGAGCGAGTCCGTGTGCTGGACTCACTGGTTCTCCAGCCGCCCTCAGCCTCACCGAGCCGAGCAAAGAGAGTCCTCACTAATTTGCACTGCCCGCTATCATAGAACTCCTCTTCCTGGCAAAGCAACTCTGGGCTAGTGAGCTCGGTGTGGGGCTGGAAGGTCTCTCCCCCAACCAGAGAAGCCTCTCCACAGCTGGGGCATCCCTCACAGGGCTCGCCCTTTCTTGTCTGCACCCCTCCTACCAGACTTGATGTGGCCTCCTCTTTAGGTCCTTCGTTTAGAGGTTCTGTTCATCTAGTGTTCAGGGGACTTCTGAGGTTAAATGTTGTATAAATTATTTGAGATTTTGATGTGATCCTGGGAGGCAGTTGGGAAAGCATCCATCTATTCCACCATCTTACCAGAAGAGAACCACCCTATGTCTTTTGATTGGAGCATTTAATCCATTTACATTGAAAGTAATTGTTGATAGATAGGTAGTTGTTGACGTTTTAATATTTATATTTTTCTTTCTTTCTTTCTTTCTTTCTTTCTTTCTTTCTTTCTTTCTTTCTTTCTTTCTTTCTTTCTTTCTTTCTTTCTTCTTAAAGCAGTCTCTTTAACATTACTTGTAATACTGGTTTGGTGGTGAGGAACTCCTTTAGCTCTTTCATGTCTAGGAAGCTCTTCATCTGTCTTTCTATTCTAAATGATAGCTTTGTTGAGTAAAATAAACTTGGATATACAAGATCAGACAATTAAGCTCATGAACTTGCCACTGTTACATTGTCAGCACTGTACAAACAGCTCAGTAGGTTTCATAACCTTGGTTATCAGTGTCTCACAGCTGTGTTCGTGTCGATGTACAGTGGTGTCTTGCTGAGTGGCATTCATTATTGTTGTTGCTTGTTTTTGTGTGCCATTGCAAGAATGTCTGACTTTGAATTAGAGCAACAAACAAACATTAAATTTCTTGTCAAATTTGGCAAGAGTGGAAGTGAAATCAGGGACATGTTTGTCCAAGTTTATGGGGATAATGCCATGAAGAAAACGGCAGTGTAAAAATGGATTAAACGTTTTTTTGAGGGGAGAGAATGAGTCACTGATGAAGAGCAGTCAGGGCAGCCAATAATGAGCAGAACTGATGAAAACATTGCAAAAATTCATTGTATTGTGCATCAAAATCATCATCTGACTGTGAGAAGCATAGTAAACCATAGTAGACCATAGTAAACATTGATAGAGAAACAGTTAGGAAAATCTTAAATGAAAATCTCGGCATGAAAAAGGTGTGTGCAAAAATAGTCCCTAAGGAGCTCACCAATGAACAAAAGGAAAGGAGAGTCGAAGTGTGCCAAGACCTTTTGGAGAGGAAAGACGATGTTTTGGGCCATGTTATCACTGGTGATGAAATGGGTTTACCAATAAGCCCCTGAAACAAAGCTTCAAAAGCACAATGGAAGTCAGTCAATTCTCCATGATCAAAAAAGTTCTGTCAGTACAAATCAAGAGTCAAAACGATGTTGCTAACCTTTTTTTACATCAAAGGGATTATTCATTATGCATTTGTACCAACTGGACAAATAGTTAACCAAGTTTACTATTTGGAAGTGCTGAAAAATCTGCATGAAAAAGTTAGACGAAAACAACCTGAACTTTTAGCCAACAATTCATGGTTCTTGTATCATGATTATGCACCAGCTCACACAGCCCTGTCTCTGAGGGAGTTTTTAGCCAGTAAACAAATAACTGTATTGGAATGTCCTCCCTACTCACCAGATCTGGCCCTCAATGGCGTCTTTCTTTACCCAAAGATAAAAGAAATATTGAAAAGAAGACATTTTGATGACATTCAGGACATCAAGGATAATATGAAAACAGCTCTGATGGCCATTCCAGAAAAAGAGTTCCAAAATTGCTTTGAAGGGTACACTTGGTGCTGGCGTTGGTGCATAGCTTCCCAACAGGAATACTTACAAAGTGACCATAGTGAAATTCAACAATGAGATCTGTAGCATTTTTTTCTATGATAAGTTCATGAACTTAATTGTCACACCTTGTAAATCCTTTGTTTTTCATCATTTTGAATATTTTATGCCAATCCCTTCTGGCCTGCAAAGTTTCTGTTGAGAAATCAGCTGACAGTCTTATGGGAGCTTCCTTGCAGGTAATTAACTGCTTTTCTCCTGCTGCTTTTAAGAATCTTTCTTTGTCTTTAATATTTTGCACTTTAACTATGATGTTTCTTGGTGTGGGTGTTATTGGGTATCTTGTTTTGGACTCTTTGTGCTTTCTGAGCTTGTATATTTATTTTCTTCTCCAGGTTAGGAAAGTTTTCAGTCTTTCTTTCTTTCTTTCTTTCTTTCTTTCTTTCTTTCTTTCTTTCTTTCTTTCTTTCTTTCTTTCTTTCTTAAGATTTTATTGGGGAATCGGGGAAAGAGAACAGACAAGTTGCTGTCTTTTTGTTCTTCAGTCTAGTTGCGGAGGACGTTGCTTCACTGGCCCATGTTGGTATCGTCATCGCGCTCTTCCTGGATGAGGCAGATCGGTCGCTGGCCTCTGGACGGTTGCTCACCATGCCTATTGTCAGCTCACGCTGGCTGCGGGCCACTCACTGTAGCCTATGGCAGCCCACTACAGCAGGGGCTGCAGCCTACACCATCTCTGGGGCTCGCATGGCCCAGCTCCAGGTGGAGCTGTTGTTAGCTGTAGAAGGCAGTGTCACTGGCCCTCATATGTGGGATCCAAACCGGGGCAGCTGGCATACCAAACCAGCTCTTAACCAATGCACCGCTCGGCCAGCCCTCAGTCATCGTTTCTTGAAATTGGTTTTCAATTCCTTGCTCTCTCTCTTTTCCTTCTTGTACCCCTGTGATGAGAATGTTGGTCACCTGATGTCCCAGAGGCCCCTTAAACTCTCCTCATTTTTTTTTAGATTGTTTTTTCTTTTCGCTATTCTGACTGTTTTCTGGTACCTTTCTTCTACATCATTGATTTGATCCTCTGCTTCATCTAATCTACTGTTGTTTCCCTCTAATGTATTTTTCATTTCAGTTATTGTAGTCTTTATTATTTATTTTTTTGTTTTAAGATTTTTATTGGGGAATTGGGGGAGGGAAACAGCCAAGTTGTTGTTCTTCAATCTTTGTCGTGGTGGGCACCAGTTGCCATCTGGCTTCCCCATCAGCAGCTCATGGCCTCTAAGCTCAAGGTGTTGTGTTCAATCTTAGTTGTGGGTTGGTGTAGCCACCATGTGATGCGGAAGTCGGGCCAGCAGCCTTGTTGTTAAAAGCGAACGCTCTATCCACTGAGCCATCTGGGTGGCAGCTCAGTTCAGGGTGCCGAGTTCAGTTTTAGTTGTAGATGGGCATAGCCACCATCCCATGCAGGAGTCAAACCCAGCAGCCTTGTTTTTAAGAGCAAATGCTCTATCCACTGAGCCATTTGGGTGGCAGTTCAGCTCAAGGTGCCGAGTTCAGTCTTAGTTTTGGGTGGGCATAGCCCACCATTGAACAAGCAATCTTGTTGTTACACCAGCTGAGCTATTCCTGCCACCTATTGGCAGCTCAGTAATAGCTCAGCTTGGGCGCAGCAGCACTGGCCCATGTGGGAATCAAAAGGGCCGCCCTGTTGCTCAGAGCTTGCGCTCATTTTCTTTGTTTTTTAGTTTTTTTTTTGAGGGCAGTGTCACTGGCCCTCATATGTTGGACCCAAACTGGAGCTGCTGGCTTCCCAAGCCAGCACTTAACCACCGCGCCGGCCCAGAGCTTGCACTCTTCAGCCAGCTCTTAACCAACTGAGCCACTTGGCTGGCCCTGTAGTCTTTAGTTTTGACTGTTTTTTTTTTTTTTTATGTTTTCTATCTCCATTTTTATGTTTCCTATCTCTTTGTTGAAGTTTTCTCTAAGATCATTGAACATCCTTATAACCAGTGATTTGAACTCTGCATCTGGTAGATTGCTTGTCTCCATTTTGTTTAGTTGTTTTTCTGGAGCTCTGTTCTGTTCTTTAATTTGGCAAATGTTCCTTTGTCTTCCATTTGGCTGCCTCCCTGTGTTTGTTTCTAGGGCTGCTATGTCTCCCGGTTTTAGTAGCGTAGCCTTAGGTAGTAGGTGTTCTGTGGACTCAGTGGTGCAGTCTCGCTGGTCATCAGAGCCAGGTGTTTAGGTGTGTCCCTTGTGTGCCCTCCTTTGTTGTTGAGACTTGATTGCTGTTTGTATGTTAATGAGAGGGACTGACTCTCAGGCTGATTGGTTGTGAGCACTGGCTGTGACGACAGTGGATGAGCTGTTGTGAACTGCTGACCCTAAAGAGTGTGGTTTGCTTTAGTGGGGCTCTGTTGCCTGCCCAGTCTTTTCTTTGGGTATATCATCCTTGGAGGTGGCCAGGTGATGCTCCAGCCCAGTCTGAAACTGGCCACTGGGTCTGCCAGCCTCAGGGCTCCTGGGTGGAGACCCACTGCAGACCATGTTCAGCCACAGTCTGTGCCCTACCCAAAGGCACCTGGAATGAGCCACAAAGCAATCCAGAGATGGTGACCACATGCACTATGCTTGGAGGTACCTTGAGAGGTCAAGCAACGAACCAAGCCTGGCTGTCACTAGTACTGAGCTTAGGGCTGCTCAGCCAGAGGTACAGGACATGCTGAAGCCAGATGCTACTTGTTCAGATTTTGTGAACCTTTGAGAGACTTTAGGGAAGTCGACGGCATGAGCCAAGGAGGGTTGTTTATATGGAAAAACTACTGGGAGCATCTTGGGTGGGCCCGAAAGTTGGGTGGGGTGTAGTCTCAGGAAATCACTAGGGAGGGGCAGACAAAAGTGATAGCCAATATAATGAAGACTCAGATATGGCATCTGCCTGTGTCTGCATGCAGGGATGGGAAGGGTTCAATAAAGAAACAATGGTTTCTGCCAGTTCCTCTGTCTGGGAGAAAGCTGCCCCTCTAGCCCTCACCCTGAAGCTAGACAATTCAGTTCTTCCTTATATGTTCCTGGCACCTTTTGAGCTGCTCCCCTAGCACTGGAGCTCAGAGTGAGTCAGCCTATCAGCAAGTAAGTTTGTGTGTGGTCCCTTTAAGAGGGACACCTGGCAGTGCAGCCACCCTCCATCTCACTCAGCCACAATCTGCTGTTTTTCACAGCCAGAAGTTATGGAGACTTCTCTCTCTGGCACTGAAAGCTTGGGCTGGAGAGAGGTGACCTCCAACTCGCTCAGACACAATCAGCTGTTTTTCACAAACAGAGTTATGGGTACTTCTTTTTCTAGCACTGGAACCCCGGGCTGGGGAGCCTGGTGTGGGGCTGGGACCCTCTTGCTCCTCAGAAGGGGAACCTCCATAGTTGATATATCCCTCCTGATTTTTAACTGCCATCTGTGGGTGTAGGGCAGCTCTGTTCCTTCTCCCAGTCTCGATATGGCTTCTTCTGTATGTCCTTAGTTGTAGTACTTCTGTTCAGCTAGACTTCAGGTGATTCTCAATGATGGTTGTTTTGTAGTTTAGTTGTAATTTTGATGTAGTCATGAGAGGAGGCAAGCACAGCGTTTCCCTACTCTGCCACCTTGACTGGAATTCTATTCTTAAGTAATTTATCTGTTTGTTGTTTTTGCTATTACAGGTGTGGTCTTATTTTCCATTGTATGTATGTGTGTATGTATGTATGTATGTATGTATGTATGTATGTATGTATTTATTTAAGTTTTTTATTGGGGAATTGGGAGAAGGGAACAGTGTTGGGGAATTGGGGAAGAGGAACAGACCAGTTGCTGTCCCCTTGTTCTTCAGTCTAGTTGTGGAGGATGTCGCTTCACTGGCCCATGTTGGTATCATCATTGCGCTCTTCCTGGCTAAGGCAGTTTGTCACTGGCCATTGGACGGTCACTTATGGCGGCTCACAGTGGCTGCTGGCCTCCCGTGCTGGCTGCCGGCCACTCACGGTAGCTTACAGCAGCCCACTGCAGCAGGGGCTGCAGCCTATGCTATAGCCAGCGACTCACGGCAGTCCAGCTGCAGGTCGAGCTGTTGTTCACCATCTTAGCTGTAGAGGGCGCAGCTTACTGGAGTATGTGGGAATGGAACCAGCAGCCCTATTGTTCAGAGTTCTCACTCTTACCAACTGAGCCACTCTGCTGGCCTTCTATTGTATTGGGTTGTAGGAAAAGTCATGAAACATTTTTGCAATGAAAACCATAGGAAAAATATGTCATGACTTTTCCGACAGCCCAATATTTATTAATTGATAGTGTTTTATATAGGAACATTATTCATTGCTGCATATTAATGTTATAGCCTCCAATTCACTGGATTTTATTATTTATAGCAATTTTTTCAGTTGATTCTCTTAAATATAAAATCATATTAATTGGAAATTGTGACAATTTCACCATCTCATACTTTCTCTTATCTAATTATATTTGTTAATATCTTCAGGACAATATTAAATAGCAGTGATAATAGTGGGCACCTTTGTCTTGTTTCTTACATTGCATGAGTTCTTCTGTTTTCTCCATTAAGGTTGAGTCTGGTTTCAGGATTAATAAATCATGTTATTCACATTAAATATATCATCTATTTATATTTTGGGGGTGTTTCTAAAAATCAACAATGGGTTTTGCTTTGATCCAAATCTTTATTATTATCAGTTGAGATGATCATTTACATTTTTCCTTAGTATATAATATTAGTGTTACTTCACATTCAGTAGTGTTGGGATAATTGGGGGAAAAAATAAAGCTACCATATACCATTCTCAAAATTAAATTCCAGATGAATTAAAGGGCTAAACTTAAAAAAAAAAGGAAACCCAAAGCTATGAAAGTATTAGATGAAAATACAGACAAACACATTATACACACACACACACAAACACACACACACACACACACACACGAAGTTGGACAATTAAGATTGTGAACTCATCCTAGTGCTACATAACTCATTGCTGAATATCACTACTGTCACCTTCTAAGTACTCCCCTTAGGAAGCTATGCACTGACACCAGCACCTAGTCCACCCTTAAAAGCAATTTTGGAAATCTTTTTTTGGAATGGTCATCAGAGCTGTTGTTGTGTTACTCTTGATGTCCTGAATGTCATCAAAATGTCTTCCTTTAACATTGCTTTTATCTTCAGGTAAAGAAAGATGTCATTGAGGGCCAAATCAGGTGAATAGGGAGTTCCAATACAGTTATTTGTTTACTGGCTAAAAACTCCCTCACAGTGAGTGCTGTATAAGCTGGTGCATTGTCATGATGCAAGAGCCAGAAATTGTTGGTGAAAAGTTCAGGTTGTCTAACTTTTTCACGTAGTCTTTACAGCACTTCCAAGTAGTAAACTTGGTTGACTGTTTGTCTAATTGGTACAAATTCATAATGAATAATCCCTCTGATATCAAAAAAGGTTAGCAACATCGTTGCAACCAGTTCGTGAACTTAATTGTCAGCCTTCGTGTGTGTGAGCGTGTGTATGTGTGTGTGTGTAGAGAGGGGGCAGGGAGAGAGAGGCAAGGAAGGATCCTCTAAATCAAACACATAGGTAATATATTTATATAGGTAAATATAGGTAAATATTTATAACCCATGGGTAGGGAAAATTTTCTAAAGCAGGACACACACAAAAACCTTTACAGAAAAGACTGATAAAATTGATCCTCAAAATAAAATGTTATTCATATAAAAAGTACCAAACCAAAGTTTTGGTACATTTTGGAAAGGAAAGGCAAGAGGCTGGAAGAAAAAATTTACATCATATACAGTAACAAAAAATTAATATCAGAAATATGTTAGTCAGAAAGAAAAAAAGCATTTCAAAAGAAAAATTGTCATAGGCTATAAAGAAGCAAAAGAAAAAGCCAATAAAGACCTTAAACTATAACTTTTATGGTTAATCAGGGATATGTAGATTTTAACAACAATAAGTTACTATTTCTTAACTGTGATGTAGACAAGAATTTCATATTGATTGTTTCAAGTGTAGGCAAATATATAGAAAATTGATATCCTATATTCAGTTGCTGGGAATTTAAATTGATATAATATTTTTGGAAGATAATTTAGTGATATCAAAATCCTAAAAAATGCACATCCTTTTACATAAGAATGATACACAGCATATATTAGAAGTACATTTGAGCATATGCACATATGACAAAGAAATCTATAATAATAAAAATTAAAACAAACCAACTATCCATCAATGGTGAAATGGTTAAATAATCTGTATATTTTACATGTACATCAGGAGACATGTACAATAATGTTCATTGCATCACTGTTTGTAATAGCAAATTACAAAAAATAGTAAAGAACCTAAATAACAATTATGGGGGAATGGATAGATAAAATGTGGTCTAATCATATGCTAGATTATTATGCAACAGTTAAAAGGAATAAACAAATATATTTATCAGTGTGATGGAGCTCAAACATAATTTGCATTATACAAGGAAGTCAGACATATAGCATGATGCAATTTTTGTAAAATTTTTAATTCACAAAATAATGCTGCATGTTTTGTAAGAAAAATATGGCAGGTGGGTTGAAAAGATATACATTAAATATCTGGACAAAAATGCCTATGGTGAAGGAAGAAGAGTAGTGGTAAAGGAATAAAACTCAAAATTGGATATAACTGAGGAATATAAATAATCAAATCATATCAATTCATTTGTACAACTGAAGTCTAACACAATTAGAAAAACAAAAAAGAAACAAATGAACAAAATTATGATACAACCATGCCAATACTTAGGTGAGAGTTAAAAGTAAATAATTAAGTGAATCTATATATGTCTTGACATGGAAACATCTCCAAGATGTATTGTTAAATGAAAACAGCAAGTCAAAGGACCATATGTACAACGTTATAACACTTATGGAATGCAAAACCACAAAATGTCACATTATAGCCTGCCTGTCTGCCCCCATGCACCTCTCCATAAAGACAGATCATTACTTCAACATTATGTCTACTCTGTATTCCTGTTTAGCCCCACAAGATGGCTGGTTAGTCAAAGACAGATAAGATTCCTCAAGGGAGGAACAACCCAAGACAGGCACAGTTGTGTGGGCGCCATAAGGAGAAATCATGGAGTTGATGAGAGTGGGCACAGACCCCCAGTCTTAGTTTATGGGCTTAATGATGAGATAACATCTGTCCTCCGTGTAATCCTATCAGTGAGTTTTGGCATAAGAGGTTTCTGTCTCTTAGGGAGGTGCATGTAAGCAGATCATGGAACTTTTGGTAATTGGCAGCCTGTAGACATGGGTGATTTGGCCCGGAGATTAATTCTTGGGTGTGAGACACACAAACTGCAGAAGATACATTGATCCTTTCATGTGTAAGAAAATAAAGGGAACAGTCAGGCCCGATTCAGGGCTCCAGTCCACGAGGCTGGGGTCCCCTGGTCCCGAACTGCTTTCTCTCTTATCTTGTGCTTCTCTCTTTCTTAACCTTTCGCCATCCCTTTTCCACTCCCACCTACCCTGTCGTGCGGGATGCGACAACAAAATAAAACTCTCTTTACACAGACACACATATACATGCACACACACATATGTAAATGATTAGAGAAAGATTTTTTTAAAAAAAGATAAATATGAAAAAAATATAAATGGTGAGGTGGGAAAATTTCCTACATTATTTATAAAAATTTATAAATAATACAGAATAAAAATAAAGACAGATAGAAACTCTAGAGAAAACAAAATATAGTAAGAAAAGAAAGGTAGCTCTAATTATCATGGCTTCTGTGATTAACAATATTTCACATTCTCAATAATGTAAAGCATTTGGGGTTCGTCTTTTTTTTTTTGCTCTTGTTCTATCCCTCTAGATAGGTGTGCGTGAGTGAATATATATTATATATTTATATATTATATATATAATTATATGAATATATATTTATATATAATTATATGAATATATATTTATATATATATTATAATAAAAATTTTTCATTTATAGTGTGAAATATAACTCCCAAACAGACCATATCCTTGCTTCTTATGGTCATGTCATCCCTATCTGCCTGTCTCTCTCTGCCTCTATCTCTCTATCTCTATCTCTATCTATATATCTGTATCTGTATCTCAGCTGCATAGCAAGTCAAGTTCTCAAGGACTGCCATGAAGTTAAAACAGGAGGAGATGGATGATGCTACTATTGAGCAGTATCCAACTCTGAAATCATGATGCATTCACTGCCACTAGCAAAGAATTTTAACTGATTTTTAGTTGTTCATAACCAACCTGTAGATAAAGCTTAGAAGACTTACTT
Organism: Aselliscus stoliczkanus; assembly: GCA_033961575.1. Lineage (NCBI taxonomy): Eukaryota > Metazoa > Chordata > Mammalia > Chiroptera > Hipposideridae > Aselliscus > Aselliscus stoliczkanus. The sequence continues at coordinate 61,077,533 of CM066733.1, read as the reverse complement.
ATAATGTAAATGTTATCAACCTTGATAATACAAAAGTCAAGTATGGATGACAGAAGGTACAAAGTGAAATGTAGAATTGCTGAATGGACTGGTTGGAGAGCTAATACCTTAATTGTACAAAGAGCATTAAAAGATATTGATAGAACAAAAGATAAAGATTAGGATGTTATTTGTAGTTATAGCAACTAAAAGAGGAGGTAGAAGAAAGCTAAAAAAATGAGCTGATTTTTTTCATTTATCATATCACAGATTAAAGAGATAATGTCTAATATTGATAAATCAAGAAATGGCAGTAGAAGCATATTTAGGAATGTGGAAATATATCAGTTCAGGTTCTTGTCCCCAATAACAAAAATAACACTAATTCGATTTGACTTGGATTGTAGGGAAATGTATTGGCTCTCATCATCAAACATCCCGAGGCAGGGCAAGCTTCAGTCTGATCCAATCCAGTATCTCTAGTTCTGTTTTCCTGTACATCTCTTGGCCTTGAGCTTATTCATGGGTTGGCTTAAACCTCAGGTTATTGTCAAGATGGCTGTCACTCCAGGTCTTTCCACCTTTCCAAGTCTTGAAAACACCGATCTCTGGTTCCCAGAAGGAAAATAAAATTTCACTTTGCCCTCTCTCATTTAAGAGGCTTCTTACATTTTTATATTCTGATGGGAAATAAGCTGATTTGCAGAATGATGGGTGGTGGGAACATCCATACTTCATAGAAAAGAAAGACTTGGACCACTTCCATGGTAGAGGTTGAGCTGCCTGGAGGCAGACCAGGAGTATGGCCAAGAACTAGCCTGGGTTTGGGAAGTAATTATAAGTTGTTCTTGAGGGGTATACCCTGCCGATTACTCTCAACTTCCAGTAGGTATAATTCATGTTATATGCCAGTTCCAATATTGCTGGGGAAATTAGTAAAGAGCTGGTGCCCAGGCTTGGGGCAAAGAGTTAGAAGGAAAAGTGGAATCCCTCCCCCCTGGGCAGAGATGGTTGGCAGTATCAGTCAGCGGAAGAGACTCGTGTCTAGGAAAACACTGAGTTTTGAAGTGTAGACTGAGAAGGAGCTTCTCAAAAACATTGGCGGTTGTGTGTGGTAAATTAGAGCAAGTAATATACTAGGAGCGTGAGGGTATAATTATTTGTGTATAAAGAAAATGAATGACCTAATTTTATAAAGGGGTTTTGAATAGATTGGATCTTACCCCAATCAATCCTCTCTTTTTGGGAATATTTTCCCAGGAAAAATGTTCCCTTATTCTACAGAAAAGTCGCTCCCTTCTAGAAATGAGTTTCCAGGACAGAATTTGTGACCTGGCCAATGGAGAGAAGGATCTCTATTTAAGATATGATTAACTCCTTGTCCACTTAGCTGTTGATTTGATTTTTTTAAAACTACTATCTGTGTGTCCCATGTGTAGGTGTGTCTGTTTATGTTCAATCAAAAATTAAAGCAAGTCAAAAATTGGACCTGAAGATTTCTCCTTCTGTTATGCCTGTCCTATCACAATGTATAATTGGGTTTCTAATAAGAGATTCCATATATTGGTGATGTCCTTCTAGAACTATCTTTCTAGGACAGTTGTGGGGCTGGAGATGTAGATATTCTGGTCAAATATGAAAGAATTTTTAAAGGCTAGACAAGACGATCTGAGAAAACAATGGCTTTCCTGATTCCTAGAGACCTATATGAATGAAAGGGACTGAAACTTGTCATGATGATTTAGCTGTTCATCTATCTGAAGAAAGGTGCAAAATCAGATATTATTTCAAGTCCTTTTCTAGTTCTGGGGTTTTACATATTTAAAATTTAAGAGCACAGATAAAATTTAAGCTTCCCATTTTATTTTGCCCCCAAGGTACATACATTTGACATAGTGCATGGAAATGCTAAGTGGAAAGAAAAAAATGTAAACTTGAATTTAAACTTGTTTTCCCTGAAAATGACAAATTTATTATTTGCCACAAATTCTGTGCAGGTTTGGAACAGAATTCTTCTTCCATTTATTCCTAAGAATTATTATATTCAGGTGAAAGGCATAAAGAAGAATGTTTCTTTCTAAATACGATTTTATTCAAGGTTGGCAGCCATTGATGTTTTAGGAAATAATAATGGAGCAATAATCATTTGTTCTGCCTGCAAAGTGCTTTTCCCTGGAAGGACCCTGAAGGACATTTAGAAATGGTGACCTCATTAATCCCAGCCACATTTGTTGGAAAGAACAGGTACACATGTGTGATAATGTTATAGACAGCCGAAGAGCTGCAAAGGAAATTTCAGTGATTCATCAAAGGTCAACTTACAAATTCCTAGGAACAGTTTGACGATCATTTTCTTATATTTTAATCACCGACAGTGGCTGAATATGTTTCTCTTCCAAGAGTATGGGAACATCTTAAGTCTTTGGAATAAACATTTTCTTTAAAATATAATTTGTTTTACTTTCCCAGATTATGAAAGTAGCACATGATCATTGTGGAAATTTTGGAAAGTATAAAACAGTAGGAAGATGGAAAATGTCACGATAACCCCACATTCTCAAAAACAATATCCTTTGCTTCTTGAAATATCTGGAATGGCTTCTGATATCTTGATAAAGCTCTGACTGATACACTGGACCATCTGGTTCAAAATCTACTATGGGACTTCTTCATGCTGGATGGCTAGGGTCCATGTCATAGGTCGTAGGTGCCAATTCAGGGAGGCCGGTATTAGAAGGCCAAATAAATGAAAGAAGACATAGCTACAGAGAGCTGTACAGTCATACAAATTCCTTGTCTCTCCTTTGCCTAAAATGGAACAAAATTAACCAGATGAAATTAAACCTACCCCATCCACCTTTCGTCTTCTGGGCTCCTCTGGGGCATAGGCAAAGGTTTTCTCATTCAACCTGTGACCTAGTAATGGCCTTCTCCCTTGTTTTTAACTGTCTTCTCTTCTTTTTCTCTTCTTTCTTTGCATCTTACAGGTACATTTATTCATGCCACAAAAAAATGGCACATCTATAAGCATGCAGCAATGTTCCATATTCCCATCTAACATAGCTTGCTGAAATCTACAGCCAAGCTGACATCCATCTAATATACACTCCAGGTAAAGCTGGTTCATGGCCCTGAGGAGGTGCAGGACTTGAAGTTTCAAAGCTTTACTTCTTTTATCAGCACTTCTAATTTTATAAGTGAGGAAGTCCATCAACCTCATTCCTGCCCAGATCTCCTGATAAACCTGAGTGACTTAGGGCTTCATGGAGACCCAAATGTTTTAATGAGGCTTTGAAACATCTAGGATGAATGGCTCAGGCCACCTGCATGGCTGACTTGAGAAGGTATTTCTTAACTAATGACTTCATCTGTAAGGATAAAAACGGAAATAATAGCAACTTTTGAAATTGGAGCATAAGATCAGTGGGATGATTTTAAAGAGAGCAATTGTAATATTAATGAGGATGAGAGCTGTTATTGTTACCAAATTCCAAGGTTCACCGCTTAGGCTGTTCTATTCAAGAACACACAGTGTCATTAGTTTTATTTACTTGCAGCAAGTAAAGGAGACAGGGGATTCACATCCAAAGCTCTGTCTTCCTGAAGGGAGGCTTAGCTGTTGCTTATATACACGATTTCGTTAATTACACATTAATTTCTTCTTTGCTGTTGGCTACACTTATCCAGTGAGTTCCTGTCAAGCTCATCCTATTTACAGATGTGTCTGCAAAATACTGTGCTACATTTTAGCATTTAGTAAGAACCGCTCAGACCTTGAAACCCTTGTCCTATCTAACAATATGGGTCAGAAGGAAAATATTTTCAAGCTTTAACAAATAGCTGTTCAGAATTTATCATAGGAAGGTCTGACAATTAAGTTTACAAACTTGTTGCTAACCTTTTTTGATATCAGAGGGATTATTCGTTATGAATTTGTACCGACTGGACAAACAATTAACCAAGTTTACTCTTTGGAAGTACTGAAAAGACTGCATGAAAAAGTTAGATGACCTGAACTTTCGCCAACAATTCATGGCTCTTGCATCATGACAATGCACCAGCTCCCATGGCACTGTCTGTGAGGGAATTTTTAGCCAGTAAACAAAGAACTATATTGGAACACCCTCCCTACTCACTTGATCTGGCCTCCAGTGACTTCTTTCTTTAACCAAAGATAAAGGAAATATTGAAAGGAAGACATTTTGATGACATTCTGGACATCAAGGGGACTATGACAACAGCTCTGATGGCCATTCTGGAAAAAAAGTTCCAAAATTGGTTTGAAGGATGGACTACGTGCTGGCATCGGTGCACAGCTTCCCAAGGGGAGTACTTCAAAGGTGACCATAGTGATATTTAGCAATGAGGCATATAGCACTTTTTCTAGGATGAGTTCACGAACTTAATTGTCAGGCCTCGTATACTATGTCAAGCACTGCTGATGATACAATGGTTACAAAGCTGATCTGCCCTTAAGAAGCTGGGCTAGTCAAGAAGTGGATTTAGCTGTATGACACAAGAATGGCTTAAACATAGAAGGGTTTATTCTTTTCCAGAAAAGAAATCTAGAGGAGGTAATCCAGGAGAGGAATAATGGTTCCACGAAGTCACTGTATACTGGGTTCCTTCTGTCTTTCTACTCCATTTATCCTTTGCTGGTGGCTTCCATTCAGAAGGTCACCCCATGACTCCAGATGGCTTCTTTAGCTCCAGCTATCTCTTCTTCACCTCAGGCAGCACGAAGGTGGAAGGAGGAAAGGACAAAACGTCCAACCTTCCTCCAGAATCTATTCTCCTTAAGCAGTCTCCCTGATAAGTTCCAGAAAACATTGCTCCTTATATTTCCTTGATCAGAATTTAGGCACATGACCATATTGGCAAGGGAGGCTGAAGAGGGCAATTTATATGTGCGTTTATCGCTACACTGAATAATTTGTTACTAAAAAATTGGGGAGAATGGATATTGGTAGCAACTTACAATTTCTGCGTTAGGAAGCTAAAATCTACTTGGGGAACTAAGAAACTGCAGGCTAGAAAATACAATCAATAGTATATTGGGAAGGACCAAGCAATGTGTTGCTGCAGTTTGGAGGAAGAAAAGAAGGTATCAGGGCAGGCTGGGTAAGCTTCTTGGAAGAATTAGGATGTGAACTGGCCTTTGAAGAGATGACACAGATTCAGTAGGCACCAAAGACTGAGGAGGGCATCCCAGCAGGTGGCACTGACATGAGCAGAAGCCTTGAAGCTGGACAATGCAGATCAGGTTTGGGCAGCAACAGCAGTGGACCAGATGTTAAGCTGGGATATAATGGAGGCTTTGGCTGGAAGAGAAGGAATACTGACTGATTTTTTTTTTTTTTTAATTACCCAAAACGGAAGGGTTCCAAGACCACTTAGAAGCCAGGATAAAATGTGAATACTGAATTTGCTCCCCAGTTACAGGAATGGACATGACTGTATTCTATACATGACTCACGCCGGCAGAAATGATCACATGCATTGACTTTAATAAATTCCCCTAGTTTTGGATTGTCCAAATAGCACAAAGAGTGTAATAAGTGACTATATGACAGCAGTAATCAAAATAAATACATGGGATGACTAAGACCACAGTCCAAGGCTATTACATGGGGGAGGGGGCAGAAAAAGCTTACGAATAGAAGGTTCTGGGCCCCTTTCCTAAATATTAATTGTTTATTTCATGATTCTTCTCTGCTCTAAACAGACCTTAAACTGCCCCTTCCTAATATGCTCCCATAAAGGATTATAAACTAGAGAGGAGGTTGGTTTAAACAAAGTAATCAGAAAGTAAGCAATCTTCTTCTCTTTCTCTCTGGCTCAAAGCTTGTTTTGTCTGTTAGGAACTTTTCTCTTCAGTGCACAGACCTCAAGGTCAAACAGAGGTCACTCTTCTGCCTTTTGAGGTATGGGTGCTTTCACGTTATTTGCTCACTTTTATTGCTGAGAATAACCATCCATTTGCCCACATAACTGGAGCCTCCCCAACACAAAGACCTGAGAGTGGGTGCTGGCTGGGTTGAGGGTGAGGGGGTGGGTTTTGAGTTAATCCCATTCCACACAAAGCAAACAAGTTCAAATCTCATTAAATGTCGGACTTTGCAGCAAGAATACAAACATTTTCAATTGTGCAAAGGAAGATAGAAATGTGACACAGAAGTATTCTAATCTTTTAGTAGAATAAATCGTACCAACATGATACTAAAACTGTCAACTTGGTGGAAAGAAGAGGATAAAATGCCATTAATAATACAACAGCAATGCTTACTTCTTCACATGAGGAAAATTCCATTACAACAAACAGCCCGGGGCTCTCAAATTGCTTTTGTTCTAGATCAGTGGAATATTGTTATAAAGAATATATTTCTAGCAATGATAATTTGGATTTTTTTTTAAAATTCTGTTCATATATTTGACTGTTAAAGGGAAAATCTTTTTTTTTTTTCTTAAAGATTTTATTGGGGAGGGCCGGCTGAGTGGCGCGGTGGTTAAGCGCTGGCTTCAGAAGCCAGCGGCCCCGGTTCAGTCCCACATATGAGGGCCAGTGACACTGCCCTCAAAAAAACAAACAAAAAAGCTAAAGGATAAAGATTTTATTGGGAAATTGGGGGAGGGGAACAGTGTTGGGGAACCGGGCAAGGGAACAGACAAGTTGCTGATCTTCTGCTCCTCAGTCCAGCCATGGAGGACATCGACCCCCTGGCCCACGTTGGCATCATCATTGCGCTTCTCTCGGGTGAGGCAGATTGGTCGCTGGTCTCTGGACAGCTGCTTCCAGCAGCTCCCAGCAGCTCACACCGTCTGCCAGCCACTCACGCCGGCTGCCCGCCACTCACTGTAGCCTAAGGCAGCCCACTGCAGCAGGGGCTGCAGCTAAGCCCTCTCGGGGACTCACAGCAGCCCAGCTCCAGGTGGAGCTGTTGTTCACCATCTTAGCTGGAGAGGGCAGTGTCACTGGCGCTCATATGTGGGATCCAAACTGGGGCCGCTGGCGTCCCAAGCCAGCTCTTAACCAACACACCACTCAGCCGGCCCAATGATAACTTGGATTTGAAGATGAAACCTAGCCGTTCTTTTCGAGTGAACCAGCCGAGATGGCGGTGGTGGCACACGGGGCCATGTGTGAGTAACCTCTGTTTGTGCCTGTTTTAAAAGGTAGACCCTTGACGTGGGCACATAGCTTGGTGAGTGGGACGTGGGCTGGCATCGAGCTCCATTTGCTCCCTCAGCCAGGCCACAACTTACAACCTTTTGCAGAGGCTCTGGTTGCACAAGATTGTTCTTTACAGGCCTGTTTGTAAGTTGACTCTCTGAAATGTTTCTCCTTAAGTCTACCCTGGGATAGGCCTCATGATATGCAGCCCTTTTAGTGAGAAGTTCCTCTTATGATAGAACTTCCCATTGAAGGATTTGAACAAATGCTTTCCCCCTGGTTTTGGAAGCACTTCAGATTCATCCTACAAGGATCTTGTGAGCCTCTCCCCCGAAACAATGCCATGTGTGTGGGCATCTGGCAAGATATAAGCCAAGAACAGCTAGAATTCTCAACTGACACGTGATTCCCCAAGGGGGCTGTCATAGTGTGGGTTCCCTTAAAAGCAGGCCTTAAGACAAGGATTTGGATATAAATAATTTATTTCAGAGGTGGTCCCGGGAAGCACAATGAGGAGTTGGGGAATTGAGACAAGGAAAGGGGAAAACATCAATAAAGAATGCATTACGAAGCAGGCCACTGTGGGCAGCTGGGGCCAGGCACCACTGGGGACCCTCTGAAAAGCTGTATGAAAAGCACCTTAGAATTGTCTCACTGAGGACGAGGAAGCTGAGGTATTTATTCCCTAACTCCCACCCTGATTGATTAAGGATTGTTCCTGGGTGAACTGACATGGTACTGGGACCAGAGAAGGCTCAGAGCCAGGAGAAGCAGGTGCTTGGGAGACGAAGCTGCTGGTATGCACAGGAATGTCCCCCACTGAGGCAGGTGGGCCCCCAAGTGGGCTGAGGGGCTATGGAGCATCGAGGAGCACTGACAACATCTCCCTCAGAAGCCCCTGTTCACACATCAGATACCGATATCAGATCCCAGATCAGAGCCCAGGTCACTGGTACTTTGTTCCCTCCTTCGATGTGCTGAGGCAGAAAAAGCTTGAGAGTCATTTGCAGACTGAGCGGCCCTTTAGACCTCACTCATGCTCGTAGAATACGGTCCAGTCTCCCTCTTAACTTTCTAAACGAGTGCCTTCTGATCTTCTGCATGTACTTGAACACATAGAAAGGATTCTATTTGTGCAGCATATTGGTTTCCTCGAGGTCTGCTTTTAGGGGAACAGAAATTAAGAGGCTGCTCCTAGGTGGAGATGCCAACAAGAGTAAAGAGGTTCTGGCAAACTTGAGGGAAAGGGACTTTCTATCTCAGGACTCAGCCTGTCGCTGCACACCAGCGTTGGGGGTGGGGGATGTCCTGGGCCTGGGCCCCCTGCTCACCCAGTCCTGCTGATTCTCCTTTATACCAGTAGTCCTAACTTTTCTGGGCTTAAGGGTTCCTTTGAGAATCAAATGGGAATTATTGACTCATTCCCTAGAATAATGTGCAAATACACAGACTGAGATACATAATTTGCATATAGTTTCAGGGGATCCACATAACCCCTGATGCTCATCCTGGGACATTCTAATAATTGAGCAATGGTGTTGCTTGGGTGTGTCCATTCCCTTCATTTCTACAGGCCAAATGCCTCCATTGGGTTTGCCCAGCTTTCTGACCCTATCTTCAATGTGATACAATGAAGTGATGAAGAGCCAGATAACCAGGTATCATCAGCTGTGCTGCACAGTAGCTGTGTGCCTTTGGGCAGAACTCTTAAGCCCTCTGCACATGGGTTTCCTCATCTGTACAATGAGGATCATAATAATACTTCCCTGAGAGGGTTGTTGTGAGGATCGGAGTAAATGTAAAACACTCAGGGACCATGTGTGGCACATAGCAAATGCCATGTAAGTGTAAGCTATTGTTATTGTTATTACAATGGAGGCCATTGCTTTGGAAGGTAGAGACTTAATGGCAAAAGTTTAGATTTGAAATCAGTCAGCAACAAGTGTAAACCTTTCTTCTCTCAATTACCAACAGTGTCATCTTGGGATAAGTGAAGTTTTTTTTTGTTTGTTTTTTTTTGAGGGCAGTGTCACTGGCCCTCATATGTGGGACCTGAACCGGGGCCGCTGGCTTCCCAAGCCAGCGCTTAACCACCTGCGCCACTCAGCCGGCCCAAATGAAGTATTTTTTACTCTCTTATCCTAAGTGTCCTTATCAATAAACTTTTTAGTTTACCGATTCTCAATAAATACTTTATAATGACTTTTTCTATACCAAAATGAAATCCATAGATACTATGATCATTCTACACACATTAAAAAATAATTATAGGGCCGGCCGAGTGGCGCATTGGTTAAGCGCTGGTTTTGGGATGCCAGCGGCCCCGGTTCGGATCCCACATGAGGGCTATTGACACTGCCCTCTACAGCTAACAACAGCTCCACCTGGAGCTGGGCTGTGCGAGCCCCGGTGACGGTGTTGGCTGCAGCCCCTGCTGCAGTGGGCTGCCATAGGCTACAGTGAGTGGCCCGCAGCCAGCGTGAGCGGCTGGCAGCCAAGCGTGAGCTGCCAATAGCCGCGGTGAGCGACATCCAGAGGCCAGCGACCGATCTGCCTCATCCGGGAAGAGCGCAATGACGATACCAACAGTGAAGCAACATCCTCCGCAACTAAACTGAAGAACAAAAAGACAGCAACTTGTCTGTGCCCCTTCCCCGATTCCCCAACGCTGTTCCCCTCCGCCAATTCCCCAATAAAATCTTTAAAAAAAAAAAAAAAAAGAATTGCCTTAAGCCCTGAATGACTTTAAAAAAAAAAAAATAATAATAATAATTATAATGCCCAGGTATAAAGGAGAAATAAAAGAAGAGCAGTTCATCATAAAATGTATAGTGAAGCTGTCAGATGTTTGTACCGGAGTGTAGAATCACTGTGAAGGTGAGAACGTCAGCTGAAGAGCAGTGTGTGGCTTCTATTGGTGATTTAAATGCCATGATCAGTGTTGTCCAGTGTCATGTGTGTGTGTGTGTGTGTGTGTGTGTGTGTGTGTGTGTATATATATATATATATATCTTGGCAAAGCTCTGAACAAAACAAAATTGAGATCTTCTCTCAGTTGAGGTAGTAGTTTACATTCCTGAAAGAATCAGTGTGAACCCATGACAAGACCCTTTGTGATCCTATGGAGAACAGAGTTAGGCACTAGGCTTGATCATTCTGAATAGGCTTGTTCTCCTATAAATGTCTAGCAGGACTTTTGAAAGTTGTGTGGAGCAGTCATGGAAATTCTTTGTTGAGGACTGTCCCATGCATGGAAGGAAGTGCAGCACCCCTGGTCCCAGCCCACTAATGCCAGTAATGTGAATACTCTAATCATTGAGATAATCAAAAATGCCCCAAAATTTCCAAAACACACCCTAGTGGGGATGTACATCTCTCATTGACTACCACTGGGTTAACTGGTCTTACATCCAAAAAGCCTGAAAAACTCAAGACCAGAAAAAGCCTTCCTCAGTGAAGATTTTACTACAATTTCCACTGTATGTCAGACTCCATCTCTGGGAAAAGGGAGCAGAGCCAATGTGACAAGTGGCTTGGGCCTGCCCTGGAAAGGGCCTTGAAGAAGGTAAATGATACCTCTAGCTTTTTCTAACTTCATCTCTTCCTATCTCCTTAAGGCCTTTTCCACTTTTTCCTCCATCTCAGGCTTTCTCCCTATCAAAACTCTCTTTCAGAAGTGGAGATGATCTCAGGAATTTACGTCTTGGTATGAATATGTGTTAATTTTATATCAAATCCAAATGACATGAGCCTATAAAAAATGCTTAACCTCACTAGAAATTTGTAACAATGATGAGATACTATTTCATATTCATCAAACTGGCAAAACTCTCAAAGTTCACCAATACCAAACATTGGAAAAAAGGTGGAGAAATTGGTACAACCACTTTAGGGAACAATATGATTTTATCTATTAAGATTGGAAATGCTCATATTCCTATGTCCCAGGAAATCTACTCTTAGGTCTATACCTTAGAGAAACTCTATTTGGTTGCCCCAGAAGATATGTATGTTTGTGGCAGCATTGCTTTTTCTTTTTTTTTTTTTTTTTACTGGGAACTGGGGAAGGGAAACAGACAAGTTGCTTTCCTTTTTGCTCTTTAGTCTAGTTGTGCAGGACATTGCTTCACTGGCCCATGTTGGGATCATCATTGCACTCTTCCCAGGTGAGGCAGATCAGTCACCAGCCTCTGGACAGCTGCCCACAGCGGCTCTTGGCAGCTCACACCAGCTGCCGGCCACTCACGCTGGCTGCCGGCCACTCACTGTAGCCTATGGCAGCCCACTGCAGCAGGGGCTGCAGCTATGCCGTCCCGGGGACTCACAGCAGCCCAGCTCCAGGTGGAGCTGTTGTTCACCATCTTAGCTGTAGAGGACAGTGTCACTGGCCCTCATATGTGGGATCCAAACTGGGGCCACTAGCATCCCAAGCCAGCTCTTAACCAACGTGCCACTCAGCCGGCCCAGCATTGCTTTTTAATAGTGAACAACTAAATCAACTGAACCATTTAAATGTCATTAGCAGAAGATCAGATTCATATATCATTGTATATTCATACAAGGGAATATTAGACAGCAATTTCAATGAGGAATCATAGCTTTGTGTCAGCACAATGATAAATCTTTAAAACAATACAGAAAAGCTAATTTCAGGGCATGTAGAGTGTGACCATTAAAATAGTTTAAAACCCTGCAAAACAGTACCGTTTATTGTTTATAGATACATGAATAAGTAGTAAAAGCATAAAATATGTACAAGAATGATTAATGCCAACTTCCTGACCTTGGTTATTTCTGGAGAAGAAGAAAGAAGAATGAGATTGGGAGGAAGAGTCACAGAAAGCCCTCAGTTTTATCTGCAATGCTTTTGTTTTCTAAAAAAATATCTGAAGGAAATGTGGCAAATTGTTAAGATTTAATTTGCTACCGATAGTGCAGGATACACTAAGTGTTCATTATATCTTTTATATATTCCATAATAAAAATAACTTAAAAAATTGATGCATCTCAGGGTGGCCAGTTAGCTCAGGTGGTTAGAATGCAGGCTCATAACACTAAGGTTGCTGGTTCGATCCACACATGGGCCAATGAATTGCGCCCTCCACAATTATATTGAAGACAACTACTTGACTTTGAGCTGAGGGGTCCTGGAAAAACACACTGTTTCCCAAATTAAAAAAAAAAAAAAAGGGCCCTTTAAAAAAAATTGATGCATCTCCAAGGGGTATTTGTATTCTCGATTTAACAATTTCTTTTGACCTTCTAGGCACCAGGTGCTGAGACAGAGAACTCAACACTAAACAAGATACAATCCCAGTCTTTCGAAAGTGGCTCTCAAACTCTATTGTGTGTCAATCAGAGATGGCTGCCCGCCCCCGCCCCTCCCCCACTCCCAGAGGTTCTGATTTGGTAGGTCTGAGATGGGGTCCAAGGATTTGCATTCCCAAGTTCCCAGGTGATGTTGATGCTGTTGGTTCGGGGACCACACTTCTCCTTAAGTCATTTAACATGACTGTGGAAGGACAGTATTCCTGCTAAAGGATTCCAAGAACTGATGGGAGAACTATTTCTGGATGGCATGCTTGACCAAGTCTCTAAAAGTATACTTATGCTGCCTACCTTGGGCCACAAGAAATCCATCTTCCTGGCTTGTCAAGGAATGTAACTCCATCCTTTTACCCTTTCCTACTTGTGGTTGTGTATATTTCAATTCATTGCATTAGAATTTTAGCTTCCTTGGGGCAAACATATATCTGGTTTGGTGTTCACCTTACACACAGTGTTAACAGTGGTGATCCTTGGATGGTGGAATTATGGGTAATTTAAAAATCTTTTTGCTTGTCTGTATTATCTAACATTTCTATAACAAATATTTTCACTATGAACAAGTGTTAATTACATAACAAGGATATTATAGTTAAATAAATGTATATCAAGTTGTGTTAGGCTCTGTGATGAGGACGGAGACACTAAAAAGTAGGAGATGCTAAGAAGTCATAGGAATATGTACTTGCCTTTAAGAGGTTTATGATCTCATTTATAAGAGAGCACATATTTTGGAACAATATTTAGTAATAAGACAAGGTATTCAGGAGACAGTATGTGTTGAGAACTAAATGTACAGTTGCAAAGTATTTTGGAAGGAAAAAAATGATTGGGCTGCATGGCCCTAGGATGGGTCTGTGGGATCAGCCTTGGATAATTAACCAGCTTGGCATCTGCCAGAGCCCAGGCAGAGGGTGAGGGAGGATGCAGGTATCTCTGCAGAATGCTTCTGTGACCTAACACAGCAGATGTTCAGTGAACACTGTTGAAACGATGTGAAGCACTGAACAATTATTGAATTCATAGAGAAACTTCTCTTGGGCCCACGTTCAAGTGCAGCATAATGGTGGCTCATCCTCTTCTCAGACTGCAGGCACAAGACACAAAAACAGAAACCAAAATTGATTTCATTGTGTGTTTATGACAAGTCAAGTGTGGGGGGAAAGTCTGTTATTTTCTTCTTTGAAATGATTTCTGCATCGATGACCACATCCCAGAAGTGCATCTATGAGTGTGCAAAGAAAGATCCCTCTGGACTGGACACACTTCTTAGGTGTGTTCTCCCCTTTTGCCCTTATGATTGGGGAGTTCTCCATGGATTATCAGTCTCCTAGTTTCTCTGTTCAAAACTATAGTTACCATAGGGCCAGCCGAGTGGCTCAGTTGGTTAAGAGCTTGCTCAAGGATCGGCCGAGTGGCGTGGTGGTTGAGAGCTGACTTGGGACGCCAGCGGCCCCGGTTCAGATCCCACATATGAGGGCCAGTGACACTTGCCTTCAAAAAAAAAAAAAAAGAAAAAAAATCTCACTGAAGAGTGTGAGCTGAGCTCTGAACAACAGCAGTTCAATGCTCAGCCCGAGCTGAGAAGCCACTGAGCTGCCAACAGGTAGCAGGATGGCTCAGCTAAAAAAAACAAAAACAGAAACTATAGTTACCATGAGGGAGCATCTCTTCAATTCCTTGTGTTTAGATTGTTAATATTTTTCTCTCTTTTTTTAATTAAATTTTATTGGGGTACAGCTATGGTCATTGGTTACACATTGCTTTCATGCTACAATGGCATAATTGACTCTTTTTAGGGAGGGCGCAGCTCACAGAGGCCCACGTGGGGATCAAACAGGCAACCTTGGTGTTATCAGCACCATACTCTAACCAACTGAGCTAACCCCCCTATTTTTCTCTGTTTTAAAAGTACTGAGGAGGGAAAAAGAAACCAAACAGCCTGAAAGCACAGGTACCACTAAAAAACAAACAAACAAACAAACAAACAAACAAACTCCCATGCTATTAATTGGATAATTTCCCTTCCTCTTAGCAGGTTTACAAAATTACTGTTTAGCAGAGATGAACAGACAGTGAAAAATACTTCCGTGCTATCTAATTGAATAATTTCCCCTTTATCAGATTTGTTATTACTGTCAAACATAGGTAAATATATGGTGAACTAATGAAGTTAAAGCTTCCTGACCCTCATTTCTAGAGTTCTTTCCAAAGTCCTATACCTAAGTTTCGATTTGTAATTGTGTCTTCTTTTTTTTAAAAGAGGCCCCCAAATTGTGGAAGATTTGGGGTCCACAAAACCTGGATACAATCCTACTGTTAAAAGGAGCTAGGGCCGGCCGAGTGGTGTGGTGGTTGAGCACTGGCTTGGGAAGCCAGCGGCCCCGGTTAGGGTCCCACATATGAGGGCCAGTGACACTGCCCTCCAAAAAAAAAAAAAAAAAAAAATTGACACCCAGAAGGAGCTAAAGGAGTGTTATGTGAGCAAATTGTTCCCATTGCTATTGCAGACAGGACACAGGCACCCAAAGCACTTTAGAACTATGGTTGCTATGCTTAGAGCATCATTCTAGCCTTGGATAAGGCTTTGTGGAACTGACAAAAGCAGCTGAGGAGCTGTGTCTAATATGTAAGACTTCCTCACTTTCTTTCTCACCAGTTGCTCTATCTAGAGGGACCAGGGTGTGAAGGAGAAAAATGGCCCAATAAGTAGGATCCATTTTCAGCGGCTCATGAATGTTCATTTCCTGCTTCCTTCAACAGCAATCTAGAATTAAGCAAACAATGTAGTATAGGAGAGCTTTGCCTCTGTGATCAAGCCTTGGGGAATTTCAGTTCCAACACCTCCAGAAAAGGGGTCTTAAAATGATCATGAAAATAGTATATTTTACTACATTTGGACCACATTTCACACTCTTCTGCGTAAAATATCTTTGCTCCTCCTCTCTGCCTTCAAGATCCCACCAGTCCCTCAGTATAAGCTCAGTGCCTTCCTCCTGTAATTGCCTTCCCAGATCTACCCAGTCTAGAGTGAAGTGTTCCTGCCCCAAACCTCACACTGAAGATATGTACCATTCTTGAAGGTATTGGGAGTTCAGACTCCAACTCCTATAACCATACGATCTTGGGTAAGTGATAACTTTTCTGAGCCTATAGTTCCCTAATAATAATTCATTCCTACACTAATATGTGTTAATTTTATAATTATAATATTTTCTAATGGCATTAATAATTCCTACTGATGTCACAATTGTCATGAAGCTTAACTAAGACAATACATCTTTTGTAAACTATAAAATGCTGTATGAATATAAGGTACAGCAGAGGTTATATTCCAAACATTTAATGACTGATAGGCACTGGCCTTGACCAATCAGAACAGTCTTCAGAACAGAACAGTTCTAGAACAGGGTCCAGTAGGCTCCCTGCTAGGCCAACATTAACTCTTTAGTTGCTGGATTAAAGGAAGGTTTGGGGTTTCTTGAAGGAGAAGCTAAGGTAATGGGGGTCTACTGGAAAGAGATTGAGGAACGAGGGCCACAGTTATCAAAAATGTTTTAATACTTTCACAAGTATTTTAACTTGTATATCCATGTAACATATTATTGCTTAAAAAAGCAATACGCTTTTTATTCATTTGCTAAAAAGCAATATAGTTCAACATGAACCTTTATGTACATATTCAGTGTATTTATATGTTTTTTCAAAAAGTATGTCCAATCCTCTTGTATTCCAGTGGTTTATAATGACATTACAGAACACAGTTAAACTTGACAAACAAATCCTAATTTTTGAGGCCTCTTGTTTTGACTCATAGAAATGTCCAGGATACAATCCAACATTAATCAGCATACAAAGAACCAGGAAATTTCAACTAACAAAGGAAAAGAAAATCAGCAGACACTAACCCTGGGAAGACACAAATGTTGTAATTATGAGACAAAGACTTTTATTCTTTTTTTTTTGTTGTGTTTTGTTTTTTGTTTTTTTGAGGGCAGTGTCACTGGCCCTCACATGTGGGCCTGAACCGGGGCCGCTGGCTTCCTAAGCCAGCGCTTAACCACCGCGCCACTCAGCCGGCCCATGAGACAAAGACTTTTAAACAACTATTACAACCATGCTCAAAGACGTACAGATGAACAACCTTGAAACAAATGGAAATACAGAAAGTCTCAGTGAAGAAATAGAAGATATAAAAATTGTTTGGGTTTTGTTTTGTTTTTTTGAGGGCAGTGTCACTGGCTCATATGTGGGACCGAACTGGGGCACTGGCTTCCCAAGCCAGCGCTCAACCACCGTGCCACTCAGCCGGCCCTTGAAGATATAAAAATTGAATGGAAAAATTTTCAATGAAAAATATAACAACTAAATTAAAAAACTCACTGGATGAGCTCAGTAGCAGAATGGACATGACAGAAGAAAGAATCTATGAACTGAAAGACAGATCAATAGACATGATTCAATCGTAACAACAGAGAGAAAAAAAAGATAGAAGAAAATAAATGAAGTCTCAGGGATCCACGAAACCATACCTAGAATTCTAACGTACATATCATGAGATATTTAGATAATCCAAAAGAAACAAGGAAAGGGAAAACAGAGGAACAAAAAATAGAAGACAAATAGTAAAAAAAAGATAAATATAAGTCCAAATATAACAAAAATTACATGAAAAGCTAAGAGTTAATCACATCAATTAAAAAACAGGGATTGTCGGGCTGGCTGAGTGGCGTGGTGGTTAAGCGCTGGCTTGGGAAGCCAGCAGCCCCGGTTCAGGTCCCAAATATGAGGGCCAGTGACATTGCCCTCAAAAAATAAAAATAAAATAAAAATAAGTAAAAGACAGGGATTGTCAGAATTGTTTTCTTAAAAAGAAAAAAAAAAGAAATCCAAGCCATGCTGTCTATGAGAAACCAAGTTTAAATATAACACCATAAGTAACATAAATAAAAATTATAGGGTCGGCCAAGTGGCTCATTGGTTAAGAGTTGGCTGGGAGCACGAGCTCTGAGCAGCAGGGCCGCCGGTTTGGATCCCACATGGGCCAGTGACATTGTGCCCTCTACAGCTAAGATGGTGAACAACAGCTCCACCTGGAGCTGGGCTGCTGTGAGTCACTGGCGATGGCGTAGGCTGCAGTGGAGCTGCAGTGGCCTGCCATAAGCTATCATTAGTGGCTGTCCAATGACTGGTGACTGACTGCCTCAGCTAGCAAGAACGCAATGATCACAATACCAACATGAGCCAGTGAAGCAATGTCCTCCACAACTAGACTGAAGAACAAAAGGACAGCAACTTGACTGTTCCCCTTCTCCATTCTCCAATACTATTCCCCTCCCCCAATTCCCTAATAAAATCTTTAAAATAAGTAAATTAATAAATAAATAAAAGATGTATCATGCAAACACTGAGCAAAAGAAAGTTGGAATAGCTATATTAATGTTAAATAAAGTAGACTTCAAAACAAGAAAAATGAACAAGCCTAAAGATAGACAATAGGGCAGGCCAAATGGTGCGGTGGTTGGGAACTAGCTTGGGACACCAGCAGCCCTGGTTTGGATCCCACATGTGAGGGCCAGTGACACTGCCCTTTAAAAAAAAAAAAAAGAGAGAGAGAGACAATATATAATGATAAATGGGTTAATTCATTAAGAAGACATAATTATCCCAATGTATATGCACCAACCACTGAGCTTCTAGACACATGAAACAAAAACACAGACAAATTCACAATTGTAGTTGGTGATTTCAATATGCCCCTCTCATTAATAAATGAAACAGCCAGACAGGAAATTAGCAAGGATAAAAAAAAAGCAACACTATTAAACAACTGGATATAACAGACATTTGTATAATATTCCATTCAATAACATCAGAATACACACTCTTTTCAAATACACATGGAACCTTCATCAAGACAGACCACATCCTGGGCAATGAAATAAAATTCAACAAATTTAAAGGAATTTAAATCATATAAAGTATGTTCTCTGACCATAATG
This sequence comes from Aselliscus stoliczkanus, assembly GCA_033961575.1. NCBI lineage: Eukaryota > Metazoa > Chordata > Mammalia > Chiroptera > Hipposideridae > Aselliscus > Aselliscus stoliczkanus. The sequence continues at coordinate 61,059,056 of CM066733.1, read as the reverse complement.
CATTTGAACTGGAAATTAATAACAGAAAGATAACTGGTAAATCTCCACACCCTTGAAAATTAAAGACACACCTAAATAATCTATGGGTCAAAGGGAAAGTCCCAAAGGAAATTAAAAAATATTTTTGACTGAACAAAAAAGAAAACACAACACATATGTCAACTATAATTTAATATATCATAACACATAAAACTTTGTGCAATGAGGTGAAAGCAGTGCTTATAGGAAATTTTATAGCATTAAAATGCTTATATTAGAAAAGATGAAAAGTCTCAATTCAACAGATTAAGTTTGCATCTTAAGAAACTAAGAGAGCAAAATAAACACAAGGAAAGCAGAAGGACGGAAATAATAAAAAGCAGAAACCAATGACATTGAAAACAGAAAAATAATAGAGAAAAATCAATGAAATCAAAAGGTAGTTCTATGAGTAGATCAATGAAATTAATAAACTCTACCATACTGACAAATAAATACAGAAAAAAGACAAATTGTTGCTATCAGCAATGGAAGAGGGACTACTATTACAGATTTCCACAGACGTTTAAAAAAATACTATGAACAACTCTATGCACATAAATTCTATAACTTAGATGAAATGAACAAATTCCATAAAAGCCACAAACTTTAAAAACTCATCCAAGAACAAATGGGTAACATATATATTAAAGAAATTGAATCCATCCATAGGTAAAAACCTAAAAAACAAGCAAACAAACAAAAAACTCCAGGCCTGGATATTTTCACTGGTGAAGTCTATCAAACTTTTGAAGAACAAATTGCACCAGTTCTACACAATCTTTCCTAGAAAATAGAAGAGAAGGGAACACTTCCTAATTCATTTCATGGAGCTAGAATTGCCTTCATACCAAAACTAGACCTAGACAGTACAAGAAAAGAAAACTACAAATCAATATCCCTCATAAGCAGAACACAAAAATTTTCATAAAGTTATTAGGAAATAAAATCCTGCAATATAGATGAAAGAATAATACTCCACCACCAAGTAGTGTTTATCCTAGGAATTCAAGGCTGGTTCCAAATTCAAAAATTAATCAGTGTGGGCTGGCCAAGTGGCGTGGTGGTTGAGCGTTGGCTTAGGAAGACAGCGGTCCCGGTTCAGGTCTCACAAGTGAGGGCCAGTGACATTGCCCTCAAAAAAAAAGAAAAAAATTAATCAGTGTAATTCACAATATTAAAAAACTAAAGAGGAAAAATGATAGCATATCAAACAATGCAGAAAAAGCATTTGAAAACATCCAGCATCTAGTCATGATAAAAACTCTCAGCAATCTAGAAACAGAGGGGAATTGTCTTAATTTTGATAAAGGGCTTCTACAAAATACCTAACATCATGCTTAATGAATGGTGAAAGAGTTTCCCCTAAGATCTGGAACAAAGCAGGATGTCCTCTCTCATCACGCCTATTCAATATAGTATAGGAAGTCCTACTCAGAGCAATAAGGCTGAGAAAGAAAGTATAGATTAGAAAGAGAGAATATTTTGCCTGTTTGCAGGTGACATGGTTTTCTATATAGAAAATCCCAAAGAATCTACAAGAACATGTCCTAAATTAACAAATGAATTCCACACAACCACAGAATATAAGGTCGAGTCACCACAAAACGCATCATATTTCTATATACTTACAATAAACAATTTGGAAACCAAAATTAAAAATATGTATCATTTAAAATTTTAAAAAGAGAAATACTTAGGTATAAATAAAACAAAACTTGTACAGGATCTGTATGCTGAAAACCACAAGCACCTAGAAATCAAAGGTCAAAATAAATGGAGAGACCTACTGTGCTTATGAGTTGTAAGACTCAATTTAGTTAAACGTCAATTTTCTCCAAATAAATCTATAGATTTAATGCAATTCCCATAAAAATTCCAGTAGGATTTCTGGAGATACAGAAAAGCCGATTCTAAAATTTATCTGGAAAGGCAAAGGGACCAGGATAGCCAACACAATTTTGGAAAAGAAGGAAAAAACAGGAGGAATCAGTCTACGCGATTTTAAGACTTCCTACTACTATAAAGCAACATAATCAAGACAATGTGGAGGGATAGAGTATATAGATCAATGGATCAGAACAGAATGTCCAGTAATTGATTCGCAAAATGTGGGTGGTTGACAAAGGTACAAAGGCCATTCAATGGATAGTCTTTTCAACATATGATGTTGTAACAACTGACCATCCATAGGCAAAAGTATCCCACAAAAAAATCTAAAATAAAAATCTTTGAAATCAATCTCACACTTTATACAAAAATTAACTCTAAAAATGAATCACAGATGTAAAAATAAAATGTAAAACTATAAAACTTTTAGAAGAAAATATAGTAGAAATGTTAACGATTTAGGATTAGAGAAAGTTTTCTTAGACTTGATACCAAAAGCACCACCCAAAAATGAAAAAGATTGATAAATTAGACTTTATTAATGAAAAACTTTTGCTTTTTGAAAGACACAAATAGAATGAAAAGCTACAGATCAGGGGAAATATTTTCAAATCACATATCCAACAAAGGACTTGTACGTAGAAAAGCTCTCAAAACTCAATAGTGTGAAAACAAACAACCCAATTAAAAAATGAGGAAAGCATCTTGTTATAGTTTAATTCTTAAAACAAAGATGCTTATCATTATTGGAAATAATGACCAATAACTTTTGTTTGTTCATTTCCAATGACTTTCTAAAATATAGTGCTTCCTGGATAATTAACATCACTATAAATGAGAACAAAAGTAATTGAGCTTTAAATTTTAATTCTGTTTAATGTTAGCACCTCCTTATCTTGTCTGTATGTTAAGGGTCGCTTTCACTTTATTCATAAACCCTAGCCTAGAATCTGTCAAGGAGTAACCACTTGGTGTGTTTGTTGAACAGTTAAAGACTTGAAAAAAAATATTGATAAAATAATTAAATGACAACAACAACAACAACAACAAAAAGCAATAAATCTGATGCTTTTAGAATGTTGCCTGACACATGGTAAATACTCAATAAATATTAGTTAATTCATTCAACAAATATTAGTTAGATATCTACTATGTGTGAAGCACTATTATAGATAGTAGGGTATTGTTAGCTTATAACGACCAAAATCCCTGCCCTCATGGAACTTACATTTTTATAGAGGAAATAGACAATAAGTAAAAAAAATAGGTGAAGTTTGTAGTTTGTTAGATGGTTACAAAACAAAAAAAAAAGTGAGGGGCAAAAGACAAACATCTATCTAGGCACTTCACCAAAGTGGATATGTAGGTGGAGAATAAGCACATAAAAAGATACTTAACATCATTAGCCGTTAGCAAAATGCAAATTAAAACTCGTGTTTATTTTAGAGAAATGAATCTTATGTTCACTCAAAAACTTGCTCATTATATTGGCTTTATTTGTAATCATTGCCAAACATTGGAGACAACCCAGATGTCCTTTGATATATCTGGTGGAAAAACTGGGTACATTCATACTATTTAGCATTAAAATACTATTTAGCAATAAATACTCTTGCTAGTATAATATGAATATTATTTAGCAATAAAAAGGCATGAACTGTTATTACATGCAGCAACATGAATGCGTCTCAAAGGCATTACGTGAAGTGAAAGAAGCCAGTCTCAAAGGATTATATACCATATGATTCCATTTATATAACATTCAGGAAAGAGGCAAGGTAAAAAAGTGATGGAGAACAGACCAGTGCTTGCCAGGGGTTAGGGGTTGGTGTGACTAAAGGGACAGCACAAGGGATTTTGGGTTGGGTTATAGATCTGTCTCTATCCTAATTGTGTTGAATTTTATACACAGAACTGTACACACACACACACACACACACACACACACGTCAATTTTACTATATGAGTATGCTAATTTAAAAAAAAAAGAAAGCCTAGACTTAGGCAGAGGCTCTGAATCCATCTGAAAGATACAGTTTGCCAAAATTTTGTGTTCCCCATTCAATTCCAAATGCAATTTCAAATATTTTTTTTCCAAAAGGAGAAAACAAATATTCTTAAATCAAATAAATATATATTTTTTAAAAAGCAAGAAAAAAAAAACGAAAATCACACCTTCTATATGTAGTCTCAGTAACACAATATCAGAGTTGATTTATTAGGTAAATAATATCCTACACAACTATACAATTGTGTTTCAAATTGTTAGAGGCAACAGGCCTGAGTTTAAAAAACCTAGGTTAGGCCGGCCAAGTGGCTCAGTTGATTAAGAGTGTGAGCTCTGAGCAACAGTGTTGCCAGTTCGATTCCCACATGGACTGGTGAGCTGCGCCCAAGCTGAGCTGCCAACAGGTGGCAGGATGGCTCAGCTGATGAGAACACATGTTCCTAACAACAAGGTTGCCGGTTCCATTCCTGTATGGGGTGGTGGGCTATGCCCACCTGCAGCTAAGATTGAACACAGCACCTTCAGCTGAGCTGTCCTGAGCTGCTGATGGGTGGCCAGATGGTGACTGGACTTGGAGTTGAGCTAGGACTGAAGAATAACAACTTGGTTGTTCCACTTCCCCAATTCCCCAAAACTGTTCCCCTTCCCCAATTCCCCAATAAAAATATTTTAAAAACCCAGAAAACCGAAAAAACCTAGGTTGCAGTGCTTTCTGATGTGGAATTGTCACCATTCAGCGGCCTACTGTGTTGTTTATCTTCACTGACTTAATTTCATTTTCTATTTCAGGATGGATCTATTGATAAGCATTCTGGGGCTATTTTTATTATAAAAAAAGTACATGTGTAAGGGTTCACAGTGTGTTATAAGCAATCTGTATTTTCTTTTTGCACATATTACTTTTATAAACTAATAACTTAAATAAATTATAAAAACTCAAGTCAATTACTAACCAGAGTACCTTTCACATAGAAATTTTTTGGGACAGTGTTTTATTTTGTAGGCAAGAATGGGCTTAGTTACTCTAGGTATGAAACAAGTGATTGTAAACAAGTGCTTGTAAAAAGATTTCAAACAGTGAGTTCCCTTAAAAATATTAAATGTAAACAGTTTGGCAGTTCCTCAAAAAGTTAAACATAGAATTACCATGACCCAGAAATTCCACTCCTATGTGTATACCCAAAATAACTGAAAACAGGTATTCAAATAAGTACATGTACACTCATGTTTATAGCAGCATTATTCACAATTGCCAAAAGATGGGAACAACCCAAATGTCCATCAACTGATGAATGGATAAAGAAAATGCTGTATATCCATACAACGGAATATTATCCAGCCATAAAAAGGAACGAAGTACAACAAGGATGAACCTTGAAAACATTATGCTAAGTGAAAGAAGCCAGACAGAAAAGGTCACATATTATATGATTCCATTCATATGAAATATCCAGAATAGGTCAATCTATAGACTGAAGGCATGGTAGTGTCTGCCAGGGGCTGAGGGGAGGGGAGAATGTGGAGTGACTGCTTCATGGGTAAGGGGTTTCCCTTTGGGGTAATGAAAATGTTTTGGAACTAGATAGAGGTGATGGCTATACAACATTGTGACTATATTAAATGTCACTGAATTGTACACTTTAACACGATTAATTTTGTGTTCTGTGACTTTTACCTCAATTAAAAAAAAAAAAGACAAAGTGTGTCCCTGCAATCTTATACACATTTATAGCAAAATTTTTGTTTTTCAAGGAAATTATAGAGGATTAATTTAGTTTAGCGCATATCTGAATAGTTAGGAACTCTGAGCAGAATGCAAATTAACCAGTGATATGTATACTTTTTTAAAAGTGATCTGAATATGGTAGTCCCCACTTATCTAAGTGGGATATGTTCCAAGACCCCCACTAGGTACCATAGATAGTACCAAACTCTCTCTATATAGACTACGTTTTCCCCTATACATACATACCCATGATAAAGTTTAAATTATTAATTAGGGGTTGGCTGAGTGGCGCGTTGGTTAAGAGCTGGCTTGGGATGCCAGCGGCCCCAGTTCGGATCCCACATGTGAGGGCCAATGACACTGCCCTCTACAGCTAACAACAGCTCCACCTGGAGCTGGGCTGCTGTGAGTCCCCAGGTCAGCATAGCTGCAGCCCCTGCTGCAGTGGGCTGCCATAGGCTACAGTGAGTGGCTGGCAGCCAGCGTGAGTGGCTGGCAGCCAATGTAAGCTGCCAAGAGCAGCTGTGAGCGGCCGTCCAGAGGCCGGCAACCGATCTGCCTTACCCGAGAAGACTGCAATGATGATACCAACAAGGGACAGTGAAGCAACATCCTCCACAACTAAACTGAAGAACCGAAGGACAGCATCTTGTCTGTTCCCCTTCCCTCGTTCCCCAATACTGTTCCCTCGCCCAATTCCCCAATAAAATCTTTAAAAAAAAATTTATTAATTAGGCACAGTAAGAGATTAACAATAATAACTAATAATAAAATAGAACAATTATAACTGCAATATAGTTATTACAATATACTGTAATAAAAGTTATGTGAGTGTGGCATAATTAAGTAAAATAAGGGTGACTTGAACAAGCACTGTGATACCATGACAGTCAATCTGATAACCTGGATGGCTACTAAGTGACTAACGGGTGGGTGGCATCCACAGCATGGATACTGTGGACAAAAGGGATGCTTCACATCCTTGATGGAATGGAGCAGGATGGCATGAGATTTCATCACATTATTCAGAACAGCGCACAATTTAAAACTTATGAATTGTTTATTTCTGGAACTTTCCATTTAATACTGTTGGACCTTGGTTGCCATGGGCAACTTGAAACTGCTGAAAGCAAAACCATGGGTAAGGGGGAACTGCAATAGTCTAAAAATGTTCTGAGGAATTGAGAAGTTGGAATGGCTACAAATCATATTGAACTCCCTTTGTACGAGCTCTTTAATGCTCCTCATATGCAAAAGGTCTCTCCAAATACTTAATTATACCAAAATCCTCTGTTGGAATATATCTACTCAGCTGCTATTAACCGAGTAGCCCTTGCAATTCTTGGGACATTGTGTCTATCACAGATAATTTTTGTTGTGACGTTGGCCTAAGTGTGAGAGAAGTAAAGGTGAAGGACGATGCAGTGTTGTCTGCAAAATTTGATTTGGGGCCTAGAATGTTTCTCAGATTTTGAAATCGCGGGCTTCTCTCTTCACTCACAATGGCTCTTTCAAATACTCAAGCCTCTTTTCATGAAAGTTCTTTGATATCTTGTTTTTTTTCTGAAAGTGTGTACAAACCTGTGCATGCTGTATACCAAATGACCCTCCTTTAAAAATCATCCCAAAATCCTTTACTGGAATTCACTGTTTGTGTCATTTCCATTTTATTTACTCTTCACCCTGATCCTGAGTATTTCAGGTAAAAGTCCTGAGCTGGGTATTCGCTGCCCTTTCCAGACTCACTCTTACCTTTTTCCACCATACCCTATGCCCTGGCAGGCTGATTTCATCAGTGGACTCCCAGACCCTCTGGCTTCCTCTTTGGTTCAGCCAATGGAAGGTACATGTAGGTCAGAGGGCAGGGCAGAGAGAAGTTAGGGTACTTTTTTGTTAAACATTTATCCTAATTTATTTATTTATTTTATTATTATTTTTTTTAAGTGTGTTTTTCCAGGAGCCATCAGCTCCAAATCAAGTAGTTGTTTCAATCTAGTTGTGGAGGACATAGCACACAGTGGCCCATGTGGGGATCGAACTGGCAACCTTGGCGTTATCAGCACTGTGCTCTAACCAACTGAGCTAACTGGCTGCCCTGAAGTTAGGATATTTATCATCTGCCTCCCTCTCTTACAGGCTACAGGTTGACTATGGCTGTGTTCTTTTACAGAAGGTCACCACTTCTGTTGTGTGCCCCTCTCCTATAGCGACAGCCATAGCCGTAACTTCAGCAACAGCTCTGTTTCAGATATTTCTCTTTCTTGCCCTTTCTGACTTAGGGGTTGTAAAGGCTCCACACGGATTTTAGTCTTTTGGTGCTAAACCATCCCTTCTATGGCATATGACACCACACACAGGACTGACTGCATAATTTGTCAGGACCAGCGCAAAACGAAAATGCAGCAACCTTTGTTCAAAAACTACTAAGAATTTCAAGATGGCAACCACAAAGCATTAGACTAAGTGCCAGACTTTCCTAAGTGTGGGGTCCTGTGTGACTGTATAGGTTGCACATCCTAGACGCCCGCCCTGCCTGCACACTATTGTAAACAGCACTTACCTTAAAACGCTCCTCAGTTACCTGTTGAGAGTGCCACCTGTTTCCTGCCATGATCCTTTCTAATACAAAGTCTCATGGGTTCTCTCTACCACCTAAAAAAAAAATTGTGGCTCCATTAGGGGTTCTGGAAAAGTAGCCATTATCTATACTTACATTTAAACACTGTGCAATTTAAAACTTATTAATAGATTTGTATCCGCAGCAGGAAATTCATTTAATCCCTCCCTCACCCTCACTGCTAATAAAGCCACTCATTTGGGAACCACCATGGGCCACCACAGCCCCTGAGTATCACCTATCATGTAGCTGAACCGTGGGACTCCCAAGCATATCTTCTGGGCAGGTGCAGGAATTTTTAGCAGTGATTTCAACCAGTTAGTCACTTTTTATTTTTTTGTATTAGATACAGGATCTACTACATATCCTAACTTTTTTTTTCCTCTTCGAAATATGACAAACTGAGAACCCTCTCATAACCCGGAACCGATTGTCTCTCTCTGGCTAGAAACTTGCCTGAGATACTGATCACTTAATATTACCAACAAGCACCAGTTAGGCCTCCTATCTTGGGTAAGGTCTGCTCTCTTAACACTCTCCTAAACAGACTTAGGGGTTGAGGTGACTATCGACAAATTAGGCTGTTTTATTGATGTTAAAATGGGAGCCCCATAAGCCCTTCCGTGCTTTTTACTTTCATGGCTTTGGTTGTCATTGAGTCAAGGATGACAAAGAAACTAGAGTTTGAGAAATACCCCACAACCATATTGTTTCATTGCTTGAACTTGCCACAGACTTATCTGCCTTCGACAGCTGCAGTAGGGACATCATCCATCACTCATTCCTAAAGCATACATTCCACTTGTTCTGTCCTCACGGTACCTATTTTGGTCACGTGGCCTCTGAGAGCCTTTGTTCTGCAGCCTTGGAGTGAGCAGAAATCACAGGTATATTTTCTTTCCATGTTCTTCTCCCGCCCCCCCCCCCATTTCTCCACGCCTCCAGTTTTCCCAGCTTTGAAGAAGCTCTCCTGAAGAGCCACTTTAACATAAAGGGAAGTATTAGGCAGAAGTGTTCACTTCTCTAAAGAGTTACCAAATATATTCTCATCTTTTCTCCAAAACACAAATATTTCTGTCAAAAAGGACAAACCTTCATTTCTAATCAGGATCATATGTAAAAATTATTCCAGCTGTTTAAATTCAGAGCACAGAAAAATAACACCACACGGATGCTCAGATGCTTGCTGGGCCTAAAACATTTCATTTGGTTATGAAATGGCTACATTTTTTTTTTTTTTAAGATTTTATTGGGGAATTGGGGGACCGGAACAGACAAGTTGCTGTCCTTTTGTTCTTTAGTCTAGTCATGGAGGACATTGCTCCACTGGCCCATGTTGGTATCATCATTGCGCTCTTCTCAGGTGAGGCAGATCGGTCGCCGGCCATTGGACGGCTGCTCACGGCGGCTCTTGGCAGCTCACGCAGACTGCCAGCTGCTCACATTGGCTGCCGGCCACTCACTGTAGCCTATGGCAGCCCACTGCGGCAGGGGCTTCCATACACTACAGTCGCCCAGCTCCAGATAGAGCTGTTGTTCACTATTTTAGCTGTAGAAGGCAGTGTCACTGGCCCTCATATGTGGGATCCAAACTGGGTCCGCTGGCGTCCCAAGCCAGCCACGTTTAACCAACGCGCCACTCAGCCGGCCCTGAATTGGCTACATTTTCATTTCCATTTGGCTCTGATCTGTTCTTGAGACAGGCAAATAACCAGTGTGGCCTCAGAAATACTTCTCTTGGGAAAGCCACCAGCATTCCTTAGACTTCCAATCTGCATAGCTAGAAGGGGCCAGAAAGGGCTTGCACCCAAATGACAAATAAGGAAACTCAAGAGGCGCAGTTCTGGGCTGGGTGGACACAACTGTTAGGCACAAAGTTGAGAATTTTGCCCAGTGCATCTGACCCCTAATGCAGTTTTGAAGCGGTTCTGCGGAAAAGTACATTTTTGGGGAACATCTGCCCTCAATTTTAATTTGCCTGTTCGTGTCACCCAGTCCTCTTGCCCTTTACCTTCCTGTACATTGTCCTCTGTGTGGTTGAATGGGTCCTTGACAATGGGACCTTGCTGTCTGCAGGGTTCATTCCCACTCCCTCAACCCCACTGCTGGTACATTTGCCTGATGTAGATGCTGTCCTGAATGTCTCACAGTACCAAAATTGCCATTTTTGCATGCCTACTATAAGCCAGTACTATATTTCAATAATTTATATTAATATTTCATAATTATTAACAATTCACAATTGAATAAGTCTGAGAATTAAAAATGTTAATGCTTTAGAATACTTCATCTTTAAATTTATTTCAAACATTTCAAGCACTCAGCAGAAGTAGGGAGAACAGTACGATGAAGAGTTTCAACAATTATCCATACTTTGCTAATTTTGTTTTATTTATCTCCTGTTTTTTTGGGGGGTGGAGTGGGGAGAAGAGAGCTGGAGTATTTGAAGATAAATCCTAGACATATTTTCACCTAAAACTCCTCATTATGCATCTCTAACAGATAAGAACTGAACAAAAAATCCTAACAATGGCATTACCACATCTAATAAAATTAATAATTTAACATCCATATGCAGTCTACATTACCCTAATTGTCTCAACAATGTCTTATTAGCATTCGTTTATTCAAATCAGAGCCACGCAAGATCTAAACATTGCATTTGGTTTACTAGGCATTTAAAAAAATATTTACATGCATTTGACCTTTACATTAAGCCAATGAAAAATGTATGGTCCCAGTTCACAGATGGGTGAACTGGGGCTTAGAGAGATTAAGAAACCTCTCCAAGATCTCATTGCTGGTGGGGGCCAGATTCAGAATTTGAACTAAGGTCTGCTCAAGTCCAAGGACTCCATCCTACTCCTCTCCAGGCTCCCAGAATTTTTTCTTTGTTGCAGAGAGGCAAGTAGTTAAGACAGAGGTTTCAGGCTCAGGTTGGCCTGCATGAAAATTGGAGCAAGTTATGTAATCTCTCTGATCCTCCACTTGTCTGCATCTGTAAAATAAGACTACTGCAATGATGATGGTTTGGGGCTGATTAAATAGGATAATGCATGTGGCAGCAATGTTTGGCATATAGAAAGCACTCGATAAACCTTAGTTGATTGTTTATTAGTGTGGAAGAAGAGAAAGAGCCACAAAGCGTTTGCTTTTGTCAGTAACTCAGGAAACAATGGTTCATCATTGTTAATCCAACCTATTTGGGATTGAGGCTGAAGGGCTGGGAAGGGTGGGAGTATGTGATGATTCTGCCTGGATTGGAGAAGGGAGCCCTGGACATGAAGTATTAAGTAGGCACCCAAGTTCACCGGAGGCCTCATCTGGAAAACAGTTAAACACCTTCTGAAAGCTAACCCGGGGTTGTCTCCACAGAGAGAAAACCACTGGGTAGCAGTCAGGGTGGGAAGGAGACTTTCCAGTGTTTATTTGCATTTGGAACCATGTGAACAGGCATTAAATCTGTTCCAATAAAAGAATTGTATTTTAAAAAAACCTCTTTTACCAACAGGATAAGTGCTGAGAATGGGAGGACTAGGATCTAATGATAATAATAATAATCTTACATTTTTTGCAGCACTAGGAGGGCTTTGGTCATATAGGGCCAGGATTTACACCAGGATTGGGACTGTTTAAGCCTGACTTGGGTCTCCAAGATCCAAGGTAATATGTAAATTTCAGTCATCCTCCCTCTGACACTCATTCTGAGTCTACAACTGGCAGTTAGATTTGGGGTGGTTCGCCCCTTGGATTGTCTTCAAGCATATGCATTGTTGAGGGTTGAAACTATTGGCCAAATGAGGTCTTTGTATGTCCTATCTGTGCGTTTCCTAGGTTTTTAGGCCATAGATCATTATTTGATACTTAAATCAGTTAAGACTCTGGGGACCTAATTTTCTAGCATCCTTGGGAAGGGAGGGGGCATAAAACCCCACTCACAAATAATCAAGAACTTGCCTAGGCGCTGTTCTAAGGGCTTTACATATATTAATTCATTTAAACCTCATAATAATACTAACTGTAGGTATCATTCTGATTTTACAGGTAAAGAAACAGAACCAAATAAGATTAGGTAACTTGCCCAAGAGACTGCACACTGACCATTAGACCATACTACCTCTCTGTTGGCAGCAGGCCTACCACGTAGAGGTAGGTCCTTTGAAGGTGACACAAGCAAGCATCCTTGGCTGTGTAACAGCAATACTTTGAGTCCCAAATCCAAAATCCTTCCTTCTCTGCAGCTTCTGGTTTAGGAGCAGGGCAAGACTAGGGTGTGAATTTCTGCACTGACCTCAGGCAATTACCCCCACTAAGCTTCAGGTTCCATATCTGTGCCAGGGAGGAGTTTTGGATTAAAAGACCTCTCCCCGCATTACTGTGTGTGTGGGTGTGTGCTGGGGGTGGGAGGTGGAAAGGCTGAGGTTTCTGGGCGGTGCGCTGCTTTCCCCAGGTCTTTTGAGGAAATAGGGTGTTTTGAGGGTCTGTCCAGGCCAATTCCTTCGCAGGAGGTCAGGCCCCCAGGCAGTGATGGCGCTAAAGCTTTGCAATCACTCCTTCGTTTGGAAAAGGGCTGCCACCGGGGCCAGCTCCGAGCGCTGCCAGGTCTAGGGTGGGTCTTTTTCCCTGAGGGAGTTAGAGATGACTGCATCTATCCTTAGGAAGGCTTCTTGGATGTAGTGACAGTTGAGTCCTGAAGGTTTAGCAGGAGGAGTTAGTAAGAAGAGGTGGAGGGGGAAGGGTTAGCGTCCCCCACTCCACCCCCAACCCCAGAACAAAGAAGCACGACCCGCTTACGGTACAGGAGGAGGAGCTGTGAGAGTGGAGTGGTCGGTACAGGCGAAATCACAAGGGGGCTTCAGAGCTTGGCTTTATTCTAAGAGAAATTGGGAGGGGTTTGGAGGAGTGTAGTCAGGAGTTTTAGAAAGACTCCTCTAGCCGCTTGGGAAGAATGGGTCAAAGGGGGACAGGAGGCTATTACAGAAAGCAGCGGGTTGGAAGATGACCGACGACGGAGGAAAGGGAGGGCGAGGACCGAGCATCCGAGTCTTTCTCAGTCTCCGTGACACTGTGCGTTATCCCTCGACTTTCTTTGCTTATGTGGAAGGGCCCCACGGGGGGCTGGGCTCCGGCCAAATTCTCATTGAGCAAAATAGCCCAGAGCTCGCTCCTCTTTCGGGGGCTCTCTGGCCCAGGTACCCCCAAATTGGTAGTTATGGGGGAGAACTTACCACTGCTGAAGATGGAGAACCATTACCCCTCAAAATACACAAAAACCTCGGCCGCTTTTGGCAGCAGTCTCCTCTGTCCATGACCTCATGCTTTAAGCTCCTTTATAGCTTTCCCCCTCCCTTGTCCACACCCAGCGCCGAGTGGGGGTAGGGTGGGGGACAGTGACGAAGGTCTAAGGAGAGGGGGCACCTTATTTATCCTGCGTGAGATTTGGGGGAAGGGGCACAACGATCTCCCCATACTGCAAAAGGCATGGTTTAACTTTCGCTTGAGCAAAAAAGACTCGCTGCCGTGGGCCCTCCATGAGATAGATACCTCGAACCCGGCTCGAGGTGGTCTGTTGAGCTGAACCGTCTTTGGTTCACGTTTCCTGGGACCATGAAAGAAGCCTGGAAATGCTGGGGTCCTGGGCTGGACCGAGAGGCGGCAGGGCCTTCGCGGGACCTGGGGGCTGTCCTGCTCTCGCCCTCCTGGCGCCGCCGAGGTTTGAACCCTGGGCTCGCCTTTCAGCCCGCGCCCAGCCCCCTGCTCGCAGCTGCTCTCGGTTTGGGTGCAGCGGTTTCCCCCGCAGAGGAGGAGGAGACAGAGCGAGGAGCGACTCCCGGCTCGGGTTTCCGCACCAATGCCGAGCAGCCCCGGACGGCCCCCGGCGGCCGTCCCTCCTCCCCGGCACCACGTTCCACAGTCATGGCGCGCGAGGAGGGGCGAGCCCGCGTCGCGGCGGCACCCGCGCCCCCTCCCCTCCGCCGCCCGGCCCGGCCCCTCTCCTAGGCAACCTCCCTCCCCAGCCTGCTGCGCCGCGGAGATGGAGACCCCCTCCCCAGAGAGCTGCGTTTCCAGCGCCGCCTGCAGCACCCGCTCCCCGCCCCCACCGGGGCGGAGGGATGGAGCCGCGCGCTTCGCGAGCCTCCTGCCCCTTCCCCGGAGCCCCGACCCTTCTCCCACCCAGCCCCTCCGCGGCGGGGGTGCAGTGGGGGTAGACGCAGACCGTCTCCCCGCAGCCCACCTAGACCTTAGCATCTTTGCAGTCCTTTTAACAAAATGAGCCCAAAACTCAAACCCCAGTCGTTAGATTGCAAAGCGCGTTACAATAACCGGGACGGCTACGCAGGAAGCAATCCTGCACTGGTCCGGGTTTAAGGCGGCCGCTTCCCGGCCACGCCGCCTTCTCCTGGGCCTCGATTTTCCGGCCACGCCGGCGAGTCCGCCACACCTCGGGGCTGACAGGTCCTGCGCCCGGCCGCAACTTGGTCCGCGCCCCCCGCCCCATCCTCGTCCAGAGTCTCGCCAGCCTACAAAAGGTGCAACCTCACGCACATGCAGAGCACACAAATAAGGTCGGCAGCGCATCGCAGGGAAGGTTGCGAACAATGCGCCGGGCGGCCCGCGCCTGCCAGAGCGCGGAGCCCCGGGGGACAGGGGGCGCGGGCGGGGGCCGCAGCCGAGGACCCGCCGGCCGCAGCGCTGGACACCTTACTTCCTGCTTCCCCGCCCGCGGCCAGACCCAGCTCTGCGGAGGGATATCTCTCCCCTCCTCTGTCCCCCTCTCTCCCTTCCCCCGCCCTCCCCTCTTTTTTGCTTCTGCTCCCCCCACCCCACTCCGCCTTTCTCCTTTTGCAAGAAAATAATTTGACAGTCGATTTGCTGACAGGGGAGGAATTTGCATCCTGGATTAAAAAAAAAAAAAAAAAAAAGGCCGAGAGGAGCTTGGGAACGGTTGCTAGGGGTGGGTAATGGGTGAAAAGGGGGGGGCGCCGGGGAGCGGATAAGGAGGGTTAAGGGAGGGGGCGAGGCTGGGGAGCAATGCAAAAGGTAAGGCCAGGTTACCGCGGCTCGGCCCCGAGTGGGCTGCGGCCGGGGGAGGGGCGAGAGATACATATGTATTTCTGTCTCCCTAGCACACCCCCTTCCCTCTAAGCGATGGCTGAGAGGCGGTGCATGCAGATGGGGAGTAAGTTTCCTGAAGGGGAGGGTGGATGCACGCGCGCGGCTCCGCGCTGCAAATTTCCACCGGGGAGGGAGAGTGGCTGGATGCAGAGAGTTTGGAGTTGCTCGCGGCGGAGGGCAGGAAGGGGAGCAGGGCCGGGAAAGGGGCTGGCGGGCGTTATATCTGGGAGTAAGTTTCCAGGATCAGGAGAGCCTGCACGCTTGCTTGCTAGTAAGTTTCTGGCCGGGGAGGGCGCGTGGGGAGGAGGAGAGGGAAGGGTGCTTGTATATAGAAAGGGGGAGGGGGGAGCAGATTTCCTGCGGGGAGGCTGAATGCATATGGAGAGTAGATTTCCTGAAGGGAGGGTGGAGGCGTAGACGGACCGAGTAAGTTTCTTGCTAGGGTGGTGGCTTGGAGCTTTGAAAACCCGGAGCTTCCTACCGGGGGTGGGGGAGCACGCTGTTGGAGGGGGGCCAGGGGCCAGGTTCCCTGCTGGGGAGAGGGGCTTGCATCTGGGGAGTATGTTTCCTGGCGGAGCGATATTTGTTTACAGGCTGAGGGCAGTACTGTAAGTGAGTAGCGCTTCGAGAAGGCGGCTCTGACATAAATTAATATTGAAATTACTCCATCAGCTTTGCTCGCTCCCCATCTCATCCCCGGAGCGGAGATTGGTCTTCTTGTCGGATTGCCCATGCACTTGTTGCAGAAACAGCCAAGGTAGGCAAGAAGCTTAAGTTTCATTTTAAAAAAAATTTGTTGGGGGATGCTCCGTGAGAAGACGGGGGCGGGGGGAGGGGAAGCGATAAAGTGGGGGGGGGCAGAGAAGGGAAAGTCTCCCCCCCCACACTTCTTTACTTTCAGTATGTTAGCAGGGCCTTCTCTCTGCTTCTCTTCTTCCCTCTTTGGGCTGCACGGCATCCCAGCAAAGGGGGAGGGGTGAGATGGGCGCTATAATTGGTAGCAAGGGTGGTGGTGGGGCTTGCAATTGAAGGTTGTGATGTTATAAAGCCTTCATTCTTTCAGCCAAGAAACCGCAGGACCCTAGGGATGTGCCTTTTGGGGTTTTTGACATGATGCATGTGTGTATGTATGTGCGCCTGTGGGCTCTGTGGGGGCTGGGTACCCCCCAGAAGTTCAAGTGGCCACCTAGATGGGAGAAATGAGTGAGGGGTAAACCTGCCCCTCAACTCCCCAACTCCAATTTGGGAGACTGGGACGTTGCTGCTGATGGTCTGAAGAAACAGATATTAGCAAACAACACAAAACCACCCGTTCACTGGCAAGGCCGAGAGCACCTGGCGGGCAGCCTCTGGCCAGCACTGGGCTGCATGTGCGCCTGCCATCCTTAGGTTAAAAGAAAATGACTTCTGGTTCCTCCGTGTGCCTTCCACTGACCGGGTAGAGCCAGCTTTGTGGAAACTCTTCCCAGACTAGTCGCGGCTTTGGCAAGTGAATGTGCTGAAGCCGGTTGCTAACAGCATGGTCTGGCATGGATGTGATGCTGAGGAATGACGGATCCAGGGCTGGCTGAAGAGTTCTTTAAAAAATGCCTCACGAAAGCCGGCTGGATGCACTTTTTAGCAGACCGTGGAGCAGAGCTTTAAGAACGGAGTTTTTAGTTGTCCTAGTTGGTACCAAGGTCCAGCATCATTAACTGTTTCAAGAAAGCAGCCTGGTGAGGGAGGATGTGTTTTTCAGCACCACTGGAAGCATAATAGCCAGAGCACTCAGCAGTTAACTAGTTAACCAGCAGTCTTTGCTTCTCCTTGCCTCTGCATCCCTGGTTCTCAGCCTACTGGTTCTGCAGATGGGTTGTAGTTCTGTCAGGTTACCTGGATTATGCTGGGAGTTATAACTTTGCCAGAATAATGTTAGCATCTGGGTACAAACCCAGACATGCTTAGGGTCAGGGTAAACACTAAGCAGTGTGGTGGACTAAAAGTTGGTTAAGCTTTCTGTTGTTCTGTAACCAGACTCAATGCTAGGAGGAGGGTGGGGGGAAATCTCCCTTCATGTTACTGATGGACAGTGCTGTTTTCCTTTCCTTCCTGCCATCGGATTTCCAGATTCAGAATTTGATATTTGGCAGCTTGAGAGTTGAGTTAGTTGGAAATTAAATATTATTGCCATTTATCAAATGTTCCTAACTAAGCATTAGTTAAACCAATTAGCTATTATTTTTACCCTGCTTCAAATCTGAGTCTGGTTGGTGTATGTGCTGGGAGGGTAAACAAAATCTTTATGTGTGTTTATTCCAGTATAATGGAATTATTGTCATGCCTACCCTCGAAGCCATCATTCAGTTATTTTTCCTTATATTTATGAGATTTATTTTATTGTCATGCTTTGGCTATTAATCAGTTCACAGTAGCTCCCCCCTCCCCCCCCCCCCCCCGTCTGCTGGGAATGTTCATATGGTAATAAAGGCCCATGAATCATAATTCATTCTTTTTAAAATATTGTGGTGATTGTCAGGATTTGATTTATAGGAATTGATACTGGGAGTGACACACCTCTTTGGGCCCCGCCCTTTTAGGCATGTCCATTTTCGCCAAAGGATTATTTAGAAGCCAGCTTGACATCTCAAAAAAGAGCGTTTCCCTTCTGCTTTATGGGCACTGAGAAGGTTAATTTTTACAGGTTCCATAGTAAACATGGGTCTTTTCACAGCTTTGTAATCAGGCTTTCACATAGAGGCATGTGTTAATATCACATAGCATTTATGTGAACTTGCTGTGAAAACAGTTGTGTGTGGAAAGTGCTCAGTGTTGCCTCCGTTAACCTGCTTAGGCCTGTGATTTTTGTTGAGGTTATGAGTATTATAAAAGGGGTGACTACAGCTAATATAAAATGTGTGGTCATGAAACCAAAGCTTATTTAGAATATTATTTTCCCCCCTCCTTTGATGGTTGGTTGGGTTGGTCATAATTATTAAAAGCATTGCTTTTTTTGGGGGGGGTATATAAGGATTCTTCATAAGGTCAATTAATCAGAAAGTGTTAACATTGTCTTTCATATTCTCTAGTCGGCTCAAGTTTACAGTACTTGTAAAATGACAAAGGACTTTTAAGGTGGTTTGATCCTCAAAGCAGGTAGAGAAACATCACTGAAAAGTGGGGAGGGTACCAGTTTGTAGCATTTCTAGGCTTTGGATGTTTTATATTAAAAAAAGCACAGTTTAATCCATGAGCTTCATCCGTGTCTGAACTTCTATGAGTTGGTTCCAGAGGTCTCGACAGTGTCTTCCTGGGCCAACGGCCAAATTGCTTCATGGACTTGGGCGAGTTGACTAACTTCTGTTTTTGTCTTCTCATGGAGAGAGTGGATTTGTACCTTGGCATTCCAAAAAAAGACTCTTGAGTGGCTTGCTAATCTTGATCTTCAAAAGCAAGGAACTACTTATGAAAGTCTGCTGCCGTCTTGTTAAAAAAAAAAAAAAAGTGCATGATTGATACCCAATTATTTGTGCTAATAGAGAGTAGGGCACATAATTTCAAGTACCAAAAATTATTTCAGTTCATTGTGGAGGTTTCCCTTACAGCCAGCTGATTCACCTGTCTAATTATGCTTGGTCAAGTCTAAGGTTAATTGAGCAGTTATTCCAGGCAACAGGAGGAAGAAGCCTGGTGGACAAGTGGGAGACCAGAAAGCCTAGTGTGGTTTTACCCACTTTCTGTGAAGAATTCATATGTTGGTAATTGGGATTTGGTCATATATTTGCGTTAGGGTTCATGATAATGAGATTGTATTGCTGTTGCTTCTGGCATATCATATATTTC
The DNA here is from genome assembly GCA_033961575.1 of Aselliscus stoliczkanus. Lineage (NCBI taxonomy): Eukaryota > Metazoa > Chordata > Mammalia > Chiroptera > Hipposideridae > Aselliscus > Aselliscus stoliczkanus. Next base: position 61,039,862 of record CM066733.1, on the reverse strand, counting down.
ACCATGGGCATTTTGGGGGAAAAAGCTCTTGATGGTTTTTTGTTTTGTTTTGTTTTTGAGGGCAGTGTCACCGGCCCTCATCTATGGGACTGGAACCGGGGCCGTTGGCCTCCCAAGTCAGAGCTTAACCACCACGCCACTCGGCCGGTGCAGCTCTTGATGTTTTTATTGACTGAACATTGATGTGAAAAGGATCCAGACAAGTGGCTCAGACCCCAGGCAGTACAAATGGGTTTTGATTATCCTGCTCTAAAAGCAGTTGAATTTAACTCATTTTACTTCTGACTTTGGAAAACTGTGATTTAAGGAGGAGAGGATTAGAATCAGCTGGGATCTTGTGGATTAATAATATTTCTGAATTTGCTTGTTGGAGGGGAACCAATAAAGTAAAGAGGAAAATAAAAGATCATTGATTTCTTTTGTGGGGAGAGGGAGACAAGAGCAGCTGAATTTCAGTTATTGGAATGCTTTTCAACAAGGGTATGGTGGTATTTTAAGGAATAATAGAGGCTCGATAACATGAGTTTGATCCCGTGGCTCTCTTAATAAATCTTTTCTTCTGTGTTAAAGAAAATACACAAGAAAAAGCCCCTGTGATATTTTCTAAGAATTTTCAAGTACTCAGGCAGCTTTCTGTAGGGTTTTCTGGTTAATTTGGGTTTACTGAGGAAATGGATGATCTTTGCTTTTTTCTCATGGAAGACAACAAACTGGGGATGGGTAGGATATGCTGAGCTATTGGGTTGTTGGTTCAGCAATATTAACACTTTTTTTCTGATAGAGAGTAAGGGGAAAAATAACCTGTGTGGCTAAATGGCAGTGATAGAAAGTAAAAGGTATTTTCATGCCCTAACTGGCTCTGGTTTATTCATTAGTACATTTGGCATCTACTTATTGAGCACCTGCTATTTGCTAGGTACTGTGTTGATAATCCCAACAGACATAATCATCTACCTACCCATCCCCCACCCCACCCTCTTGTTTACAGTCCAGAGAGGAGGTGGATATGTAAAGAAATATGTGATGAAACCCCAGGGACCTGGACTTTCTTAGCTAAAGTAGCCTAGAAAAGCCTCTTTGAGAATTGGGGAGACATGAGTACCAGGCAAAGGAGAGCCTGTATGGAAAGACTTTAAGCTTTGGTAGGAGCTGAAAAGAGGCACAGGTGGACCAGGCAGAGGGAGACAGGGCAGCAGGAGATGAGAGATGATCTTGCAGGGCTCTGGGGGCCTTGAAACGGTTTGGATTTCATTTGAAGTGTAGTGGGAAGTCATTGATAGTTGGCAGTGAGAAGTGACACCCCAAAAGGGATTGCATTGGTGGAGAGGAGCAGATGTGGAATTGGGGAGCACAGTAAAGAGGCAGTTGGAGCAAGCCAGGTGAGGAGGTGACAGGAGGGGAGCAGGTGCATGTGAGATGCACATTAGAGGTAGAATGGGCAGGGCTTGCTGATGGATTTGGTGGGGGATGGGGAGGAGGAATCTAGGATAACAGGTTTCTGGCTTGACAGTTGGGTAGATGGGTGGTGCTATTTGCTGAGATGGGGAAGAGGGGAGAGGGTAGGAAGCATCAAGCTGTTTCAGTTTGGGCACCATTAAATTTGAGATGCCTGTTAGACTCAAGTAGAGATGTTAGGCACTGATATAGTGCCTAACGCCAGAGGAGTGGCTAGGCAAGAGATGAAAATGTGGGAACCACCAGCCAGGGGTGGTATTTTAATCCAGGAGACTGGATGAGATGTCCTAAGGAATCTGAAGAGAGAGGAGAAAAGTCATGTGGATGGGAATGATGAGTCCAGCAAAATCACCCTTGGGTTTGGCAAAATGAAAGCCATTGGGGACTTTGAAGAGAACAGTTTCAATGGAGTGATGGAGATTGGGTATGAGTGAGATTGGAGAGGGTTGGGAAGGAAATGGGAGGTGAGGAAACTGGTAGTAGCATGTGTAGACAACTTTTGGGCAAAGCTTGACCGGGAAAGGGGGGCAGAAAATTAGAACGGGAGCTGGAAGGACATGCAGTAAAGGGAAGGGTTTTTTTTTGGGGGGGGGCAGGGAGGGAGGTTGCTGGTGATATATTTGTGTGCTAATAGAAAAGATCAGTGGAGAGGGGGTTATTGATCAGGAGCAATGGGTTAAGTCAACTGAGCAAAAGCCCTTGAGGTCTGTGGGAGAAGGTCTGGCCTTTCCTCTGGGAGACAGGAGAGACTATCAAAGAAAAGAAGGTGACAGAGCTGTGCCTGGACACTGAGGTGTTCTGCTTGTCCTGGCTGAAGCCACACCCTCCCGGGGAAGGGCTTTGGGCTCAGAACTTGACACCAACCGGAGCCGCAAGGGTTAAGACTGCATCAGAAAATTGTACTGCATTTTTCTGAACATTTGACTGCATTACTGAGCAGTACAGAGGAAAGAGCAGATTTTTTCGCTGGGGGAAAAGAGTCTTCAGTGAAAGTAATTTGGGCCTCATATTAGATTTATTTGAAAACTGTGATTGGAAAAAGACATCTGTGGTTTTCAGCCCTGTTCAAAAGTTGGTGGGCACTGTATCATACATTTTGAACAAGAAGCTCCCCCCGAAAAAAAAAAACCAAAATTGGCAAAAAGCCGCCGCTCGTTCAGGCTACTTTTCGTAAAAATATGTTATAGACTGCCAGCCTCTGTGGCCAACCATGGGGCCTGCATGGAAGGTGGGCAGGTGAGGAGCTAGTCAGAAGACCTGGGTTAGGGCCCAGCTCTCTCTTTGGCTCTGGACAAGTCAGCCTCTGAGCTTGTCTCCGCATCTGCAAAGTGAAGGTGATACCATCTGTCTCCTCTCCTCTTAGAGATGTGAGGATGGAATCAGATAATGTACAGAAAATGCTATGTAAACTGGAAGAGGCATCGTGCGTACACAGGCAGCACCAAGGTGAACTGATCTTCAGCCAGATCTCATTTTCAGATATCAGAACCTGGCAACCAATGAAACATTTCCCAGAATTTCCCAAAACTTCTACCAAAAACTGTTCACCCTGTCCATTCCTGCTGATGTTCCCTGCCCGAGGCCACTTACTATTTGGGGTTTTCAAGACCTCTGAGATCCCTTTAGTGAAACTGCTCTCACTATTGGGAAATGGGCATCAGAATGCCAGCTATGAAATGCCGGTCAGTGTAGCTTCAAACTCTGATGCCATATTTAGAATTTGAGACCTGTGCACCCAAAAGGCCACATAAACTTGGTTTGTGAACTGGGTGCCCGGGAACCTTGAACCTACTACCCAAGAAACCCGACTGTAGTCCCATGGTTTAGCAGCCTTCATTTGCAGTCAGCGTTTGGTTTGCAAGCGAAGATTGCTCTATGGAGACTCTATAGACGAGTGTACCTAAAAACAGCCCTTAGCCCTTACTTGGTCTTACACTGTATGCTGGAAAATCATTTCCAGTTTTAAAAAACATCCAGTGCTCTTCACTGATTGTACCCCTGACATCGGCCTAATAGGATGAGGCCTTCTTTCTTTTTTGTTTCATGTTCTCTTTCTCTCTCTTTTTCTTTCTTCCTCTCTCTTTCTACATTTATTTTTATTATGAAAAATCTTTAAACATGTACAACAGCAGACAGGCTAGTGTAATGAATTCCCTGGTACCTCTCACATAGATTTAGCAGTCAGATTTTGCTCACCTGTGGATAATGGGACCACTTGTATAATAAATATAAGTTGTCAGTTTTGAGATATCAGCGGAGCCGATATCAATCTTGTTTCATAGAGAGGGGAAAATAATCAACGAAAAATCAGAGAGAGAGGAAATGGATACCGTCACTGAAATAACTCATGTTTACTTAGCATTTCATAGGTTCAAAGCTTTTTTGGTGTGTCTTATTTTATCTGTGTCTTGCAACAACCATAGGAGGTTAGCTGATATTCTCATTTTGTAGCTGAGAAAGGGGAGCTCAAGAAGTAGAATTGAAAAAGTATAAATATGTGATTAACCCAGTCACATGTCCAGCCAGCCTCTAAAGCCCTGGTTTAATGCCAGAATTTGAATGGTCTCCAAATTTGATGTACTCTCACATAGATAACGCTGTACAGAATTAAATAAGAATGTGGTACAGAATATATGCAAAAGAGCCTGGAAACCAACACGATCATCTTGGAATGTTAGGCTTATTACTCCAGTGACCTTAGTTGGAAATACTCAGATGACTTAAGCATGTTTTGGGCATTACATTTTTTAATGTAATCGCCTGGGTTTTTCTGGAGCACACAGCTTTAAGGCTGCCTCATAATTAAAGCCAAAACTTGACTTTAACGAATTGCATGACTATTCTCCATCAGCCTCCTACTCTCAACCCTGTCCCTTCTGTGGGGCCCCTCAGTGGAGGAACCAGGATGATCCATGGTCATTTCTAGATAGTGTGGCCTTTAATCTCCAGGCTCTGGCTTTGGTTATAACTGGGCCCTGAGCAGTTTGCTACCTTCGAAAGCTTCCTGAGGGCCCCAGGGGTTTTTGTCATCACAGAGGCTGCTCTCAGGGCCTCTCCTTGTCTTTGGGAAACCGCCTCCAATCTAACTTCTTTGAAAGATTCTTTTAAAAAGGAAAAGGAAAAAAAAAGATGGATTTGATGCCCAGGGAGTTTTAATAGAAGTATCTCTTGAGTTCCCTCTGTTGTCATCACAGTGGGAGATACCAAACTCTGTTAAAATTCAACTGAACGATACCAGTAATGAGGCTGATTCTTAAGTATTAGGACTTGTTCACTTTTCTTCTTTAATTGGGTGAACACATGTGAGCTGAGGCATTTTCATGGGGAGCCACAGTAGGTAGGACGTTTAGGGGCCTCTTTCCTTTTGAAGAGTATGAGCTCCTTTAGAAACCGGTATGGAATTCAAACAATTTCACTGTGCAGACGCTTATTCCTTAAATCTTTCTTGAGGGCTCTTATGTGCCGGGTTGTGAGTTAGGGCTGTGGGGTGGGCTGGAGGGGATGCATTTGGGCTCCTGCAGCCCTTGATGCTGTTGTCATACTTAACCACTGGGCGTGACTTCTACCCCTGGGGAGGGCAGAACTGGGTCATCACTCATTTTTGTACCCCCAGTACCTAGCACAGAACCTGGCACTGGTTAGTGCCGTGCAAATGCTATTTAAGAATCAGCTGGCTTTTTTTTTTTTTTTTTTTTTTTTTTGGCCTCTGGTTTTCTCCCCACTGGTTCTTGTCGAAGCAGAAATCCAGGCCTCTCTGCCACCAGGGTCAGTTCTTGCAGCTGCTAAAGGAGACCAGACTAGAGAAATTTTTCCTTCCCTCTGGCCCCACCAGCCTTTAGCTGGGGTGGTTTAACGGAGCTCTCAAATGCAAATGCGGCCCCATCCCCCATCCCTTTTTAATAAGTGACATTTTGTTCAATCAGTTATTCAAGGCCTTATCTATATTTCTGTCTGTGCTGGCTTAGTCAAAATAGGAAAGAGAGTGAATATTAGATTTCTTCCCCCGCCCCTTCCACCCTCCCCTTTGAGCACCTCAACGTAAGATTTCTGATAGGGGAGGGGTGCTGTGTCCTTGAAGAAGTAAGTGCTGCTGCGTGCAGAAAAAAATGTGGAGGGCTTTGACTTGTAGCGAATGCTGTTTTTCAGCAGCTGTGATTTTTCCATTTTTCTTTTTCTTTCTGTTTTGATTAGTGGAACTCATTGTGCTCTGGGGTTGAGATTGCGTTGGGGGAGGGCGCAGAGGGAACGGCTTTTACTGGGAGAGCTGGAGTTGGGGAGGAGGAAGGAGAGAAGGGATTTATTGAAAATATATGTCTACTTCTGCTATGATAAAGCGGCAGGCATGTACAAATGCAAGGGGGAAATCATTATTGTGGTAATGTAGGCAGAGCTCTGCTTTCTCATTAACAGAGCTTAGCCCACGTGGAGGAGGAGGCGGCCTGGGCTGTTTGGAGAGTTGGGGTAGTGAATAATAGCAAAAACTCAGGGGATGGTCTCCATCCCCCCTGCTCACCCCCTCCAGCTGCCTTCTCCTTTTCTTTTTCTGATCAGTTTGTAACCTTTTCAAAGCTGCTTGTTGGATTTCATGGTCTCCTTCCTCACCCCTGCCGCCCCCAAATGCAGCAAGGACTGTTTAATTTTTAAAGTTATAGGGCATTAAAGTACATTTTCTCTTGGGAATCTGAGGAGAATTTTGGCAACACATTGTGAGTCAGAGATGGGATAGCCCCTGCATCCCAGAAGGCACCAAGAAGCAGTGATTTAGGGGTTCAGGGATTTGCATATTCTGTGGAGATATCCAAATGGGAGTTCCAGAGCATTTTAGTGGTGGTAGCTACTGTTTATAGAGAACTAACTCTGTGCTTGGCCTTGTGCAAATGTGTTAGTTATTTCAGCCACACAACAGATGTAGGAGGCAAATGTGATGCTCACTTTTCATTTGAAGAATGGGCTTGGGGCATTTCAGCACCTTGCTTAAGGACACGCAGGCACTGAGTTGCTGATCTGGTCCCTAGACCCAGGACTAACTCCAAAGACTGGTTCCTAATTCTGAGGCTATGCTGCCTTTAAAAACTGACTGGTCACTTCCCCTGTACAGACCTCTGGGCAAAATAAAGCCACCACATGGCCTGCTGTGGACACTTATGGGCAGAGTGATCAGGGCGTTCATGAGGACTTATCCCGAGTCCCTGGACAGAACTGTCATTCTAAGTGAAGGTCAAGGTTAGGGACTCACATCTTTGTTAAAAGAGGTGGGTGCCCCACCCCCATCCCTGCTAGGCTGCAGTGGCTTTGCTGAAAACTTGTTCATCAAGCATTTATTGAGTGCCTCCCCTGTGCCAAGATGGAACCAGTGGCTGGAAATACCAGGACAAATCAGAGATGGAGTTCACAGCCTTGTGGAGGATGGTTATGAGAACATATAAATGTGATGCACAGTGATGCCTGCCTAGAAAGAGACATTTCCGAAGTAGTAAGTGGGAGAGATTGTGTAGAGCAGCCTTGGAAGTCTCTCTGGGTGGTACAGGTGCGGGCTTGTGTGGGTTCAGGGGGAGGGAACAGTATGGGGAGTATAGGAAGCCACGTGCAGTCTGGCCTGACTGAACCATCACTTCAGGACTCATCCATCTAACTTCCGTTTTCCATCACCTTAAGTTTAATGCTCTAAAACTGTCCAACATGGTAGCCATTAGCCATGCGTGGCTATTTAAGTTAATTAAAGATTAAACCCAATTAACAGTCCAGTTCCCCAGTTGCACTAGCCCTGTGTCAAGTGCTCAGGAGCCACATGTGGCTAGTGACCACCAATGTGGAGAGCATATAGGACATTTCCAGGAGTGCAGAAAGCTGTTACTAATGCTACTCACACACTTCGCTGTGAGGTTTCTTCGGAATGGAATGTTTCCTCCTTTGCCCCTCACCTGTCTCACTCCCACTTCCTCCAGAGCCTGCCCTAAACACCCTATGCTGAGCTTCCATCCCACTGCCCATCTGGATTGCAACAATTCCTTTCTGTCTCCCCAACAGGACTTGCAGCTTCTTAAGGGCATAAGCCAGGTCTTATTTATCCTTGTACTGTGTCCTGTTTATCATTCTGTCCCCAGCACCTGGCTGGGGCCTAGCACGTAGGAAGTTCTCGGTGACAGTTGCAGGTGATGAGGCTGCAAAGGTAAGCGGGTGCCATGTTGTGGTCTTGACCCTGTAGGCAGTGGGAGTCACTGAAGAGTTTGGGGTGAGGAGGGGCGTGTGGGGGAGTGGGGTAGGGTCAGATTTATGTATTAGAAAGATTACTCTGAGAGGTGTGGAGGGCAGGCTGGAATGGCTGAGCCTGCAGGTCAAGAGATCAGTTAGGAAAGTGCTAGAAACACAGGGGCAAGATAGCTAAAGGTCTGCACTTATAGGCCTTGGCAGTGATCTTGAAAGAGTGGCATCACCATCTTGCCAAGTCAGGACCGCCTCCATTTCTGTCTCCATCTTGGATGCTCTTTTCAATTTGTAAGGGAAACTGCAGAAAGACTTCTCTGACTCTTCTGGGTCTCTCAACCCCTTTCCTCTTTGAGGCCCCAGCCATGTGCTCTGTAACCTTCCCTGTCACTGTCTGCTTTGTTGGTGGGCTGCCCTCTTTCCCCCTTCCCTTTCTGCCCTGTGCTCACCTGTTTGTTTCCCCTTGGGTTATGTCTTACTCTGTGTTGTCTCATGTCTTAAACCCTTAAGATGGAATCTGAGCAGAAGCTCAGAGCACAGAGGCTGGGGTTTTCAGCTTTCTGTTTTCATCAGCTTGTGCCAGGTTCTTCTCTCAGGACACTTTTAGGGGCTTACATTTAAGAAACCTGCAGGGTCGGCTGAGTGGCGCGGTGGTTAAGCGCTGGCTTGGGAAGCCAGCGGCCCCGGTTCAGTCCCACATATGAGGGCCAGTGACACTGCCCTCAAAAAAAAAAAAAAAGAATCCTGCAGAAAGTTTTGAAGAGGAAACTGGGAAGTAATGAGATCAGTCTAGTCTTTTTGAGATAGTTAGGAAGGGACCAGGATGGTGAAATTTAAGAGATGCATACGAGGATTATTTTCTTGCAGAAGGTGAGGCAGTGTGCTGTGGCCATGGTGAGCTCACATTGTGTATTTTTGGGGATATGATACATTTCAGAATATAACAGCTACCTACTAAGGGCAGGCACGTGCCATCATTTTACATATATTATCTCATTTAATCCTCAAAGCTACTCTGTGAGGAAGGCGTCATTGTCCCCATTATACAGGTGAGGAAATGAAGGCACAAAGGGGTGAAGAGGCTTGCTCAGGGTGTCGTGACTAGTAAATTGCAGACCAGAGATTTAAGTGTGGGAAGCAGACCTGGGTGACTGTAAAAGCAGGTGTTTTACCACTTTACCTTGCCTCCCATTTTTGCCTTACCAGTCAGTGTGGCCTGAGTTTTGTTCAGAAATATGACTATTACGATAGAATGGAATGGGCACCACATGCACTGTCTGGGGGCTATATTCCTGGACAGCAATCAAACTCTTAGAGCCTCATCTTCCTTTTCCTTAGTATCTTTGCTTTACTAGCTGAAAAGGTTTACTTTGAGAGTCAAAGGAGATAAAACATGCAAAAGTGGGGCTGGCCGAATGGTGCCTTGGTTAAGAGTTGGCTTGGGACGTCAGCTCTGAGCAACAGGGCCCTGGTTCAGATCCCACATGAGGGCCAGTGATGCTGTGCCCTCTACAGCTAAGATGGTGAACAACAGCTTGACCTGGAGCTAGGCTGCCATGAGTCGCCTGCTATGGTGTAGGCTGCAGTGGGGCTGGCCGGCAGCTGGCGTGCACTTTTGTGAGCTGCTGTGAGCGGCCGTCCAATGGCTGGCAAGCGACTGCCTCATCCGGGAAGAGCACAATGGTAATACCAACATGGGCCAGTGAAGCGATGTCCTCCACAGCTAGACTGAAGAACAAAAGCACAGCAACTTGTCTGTTCCCCTTCCCCGATTCCCCAACACTGTTCCCCTCCCCCAATTCCCCAATAAAATCTTAAAAAAAAAAAAAAGATGCAAAAGTACTTGGAGAAGTATAAAGCCATATTCTTTGTTCTGCATAATTGTTTTCTGAAGGGGCCAACCTCTGTGAGGCTTAGGTCCCAGGGCTGTATCTGGGTTTTGGGCAGGATGTATGTGTGGGTCACACAATCTCTACTGTTAGCTTCCAGAAGTGCTCCGGCCTAAACATGCTCTCAGCTTCACCTCAGTTCCACATGGTTTGGAGGAACAGTTGGTGGCTGGGCTAGACCTTTGATCAGAGCTGGAGTGCCTTGCATGACCTCGTGAAAGATCACATCACCTTCCTAAACCTTTGTTTCCTGAAATGCTCACATCTACTTAGATAGGTTATTGGGAAGATTAATGGCAGAATATACGTAAAATCCAGCACCCTGTAAGCCTTATGGTGATATATATTTTTGGAATGGACGTCATGGACTCCACAGTCTGTTGAGCAGACTCTTGGCCCGTCCCCTTCCCCTGCTCAGAATGTCATGATGGCTCAGGATTTACACACTGTCGTGAATTTACACAGTGTTCTCTCCTGCTTTTAAGGCCTGGAGAAGATGTGATTCAAAGCTTCATTAGAGCTTAGAATTTTTTTTCACTGAAGTTGTGTAAATGATAAGTAAGAGTAATTTATAAAACTTACTTTTGGAGAGGGAGACTATAAATAGGACACGGTAATTATGGAGAATTTGGAAAATACTGAAAGGTATAAGAAAGAAAATAAAAATAGTTTTTATTCCTTCCTGTTAACTTTTTAGTAATTTCCTACCAGAATTTTTCTAGGCAGTGTAGTGTAGTAATGAAGAGTATGAGCTCTGGAGTCAGACTGCCTGGGTTTGAATCCAGGAGACTTCACTCATTGGAAAAAATAACAGTGACATGTAAGGCTGGGTGAATGAAATGAAATGATACATGTGAAACATCTGGGGCTGTGCCTGGCAGATAGTAAGTTCTCAATAAATGTTAGTTATGATATTATCCTTTAAAATAGTATTGGGGTTATTTTGAATGTGCTTTAATATATTGATGATAAAATATACCTTGGAAACTATTTTTCTTAAATAGTTGTTTATTGCCTTCTCAGATGGATTCAGTGTTCAATAAATATTTATGGAGCACCTGCTGTGTGCCAGCCATTGGGTCCCCTAATTTATTTAACTCATTATTTATTATATATAAGTTATATAACCTATTATTAGAAACTTAGATTGTTTATCATTTTTTACTATTATAAATAATGCTTTGATGAACATCCTTGTACATAAATTTGATCACATCTCACATTATTTTGTTAAGATAAATTCCTGGAAAGGAGAATTCCTATATTAAAGAGAGTGGGCATTTTATTTTATTTTTTTAACTTGATTGGGGAACAATTATGCTTTTTTTTTTTTGGCGGGGGGACAATGTGTTTTTTCCAGAATCCATCAGCTCCAAGTCAAGTTGTCCTTCAATTTAGTGGTGGGGGGGCGCAGCCTACCATCCCATGCGGAAGTCGAACTGGTAACCTTGTTAAGAGCATGCGCCCTAACCAACTGAGCCATTTGGCTGCCCACCAGCAGCTTAGCTGCAGCTCAGCAAGTTGTCTTCAGTCTAGTTGCAAAAGGCGCAGCTCAGTTGCCCATGTGAGAATCAAACCAGCAACCCTGTTGCTAAGAGCACGTGCTCTAACCCATTGAGCCACCCAGCTGCCCTGTGAGTGGGCATTTTTAAGATTCTCAGTAATATTTCCTGATTGTTCCTCACAAAATTTAATAATAAATTTTTATTTGCACTACCAGCATATGAGAGTACCCACCTTACTTCATCAGCCCTAATAGTATTGTTTTTCAAAAATGGTAATTCTTGTGGAGCATGGGTTACCTTCTAAACAAGAAACATTACTTCTCTGGGCTCCAGTTTTTCTCATCACAGGGTGGAGTATGGATGTCTCTTGCATGATGACTATTATTTGCTAATTTAGCAAGATCTTTGGATTTCTGTTGTGGAAAGACTATGCAGATAACCTGCATTACTATCAAAAAGTGATTGTTTCTGGCAAGTTAAAATTTCCTCATGTTTATGGGACGATGACTTTAGGAGTGTTTCTCTGACACCAAACCCAGAGTGAGTGAGGAGTCATTCCCTGTCTGGGGTGCAGGATATGTCAGATATCTGGTCTGTGTCAGCAGGTGAACAACATTCTTCACTCATATGAACCAATGTCGTTAATAATTGGCTGCAGAATACAGGGTCTCTATCCAATTTTCTAGAAGTTTGTTTTTTTTGAAACTTTATAGGAAAATGAAGGCTACTTTCACCTCCCTCAACTAGAATAAAATACTGTAGTAGTTTTATATGAAACTAAATATTAAGAAAAAAATTATTCTACTCAAAATGCTGAAAAACATAAAGAAAATGAAAACCAGTCATCATTTCATCATCTTGATAGAACCTCTGTTTAATAAAATGGTGTGTTTCTTTCTAGTATTTTTATTATATATACAGTAATACCTTGGTGCGAGCATAATTCGTTTTGGAAACACGACTCCTATTGCAGGACATCGCTTGTTTACCACTTTAAAATGTATTTGAGGGCCGGCCAAGTGGTGCGGTCGTTAAGCTCTGGCTTGGGAAGCCAGTGACCCTGGTTCGGTCCTACATATGAGGGCCAGTGACACTGCCCTCAAAAAAAAAAAGAAAAAAAAAAGGTTTTTTAAAATGTATTCGAAATGTTTGCTCGTCTTACGGAACACTTGCAAACCGTTACTCGCAATCCAAGGTTTTACTGTGTGTGTGTGTGTGTGTGTATATATATATAGTATATTTACTGTATATATGTATATACACACACACACGTATATATATATTTGGATGCTTTGTGTGTTTGTTTTAAAAATTTATACTTCAGCCTTTCCTGGAGAATGCAAGCTTTTTACACTTGTTGGAAACTTTTTACTCCGTTTACCGCCTTCATACCTTTTGAGGTCTTGTTGTGATTTTAGTTCTCTCTCTATATTAAACCCCCATAAGTCATTGTTTTAAAAAGTCAATTATAGGGCTGGCTGAGTGGCACAGTGGTTGAGCACTGGCTTGGGAAGCCAGCGGCCCCAGTTCAGGTCCCACATGTGAGGGCCAGTGACACTGCCCTCAAAAAAAAAAAAGGAAAAAAAAAGTCAATAATAACATAGATTTATCTACAGTTTTTACTCATTTTGGTGTTCATTTCTTCCTGTAACCATGCTCATGCTTTTCTCTCAGATTAATTTCCTTCTGTCTGAAGAACTTTTCAGTTTTGTATGTGTGTGTGTGTGTGTGTGTGTGTGTGTGTGTGTGTGTGGTGGAGAGTGTCATAATTCTCTTGGTTTTTGTTTGCTTGAAAATGTTTTTTTCACCTTCATAGTTGGAGGATATTTTCGGTGGGTATAGAATTCTAGCTTGTCTTTTAAAAAAATACTTTAAAGGTATTGTTCCATTGTCTTCTGGTTTCCTTCATTTCTATTAAAAAGTCTTTTGTGGCTCCTTTGAAAGTAACATATATTTTTCTTTGTAACTGTGTTTTTCTTTTTGTTTTTTTTTTTAGCAGTTTTACTAAGATGTACATAAAGTGTGTATGTATTCCCCCATGGAGTTTGGAGAGCTTCTAGAATCCATGGCTTGATTTTTGTGTGTGTGTCAGTTTTAGAAAATTCTTGAGCTCTTCTCTTCAAGTATTTCTTTTGCCCCATTATTTTTCTCCTCTTAGATTTCTTCAGATATTTTAGAACCTTTCATGGTATCCTACATGTCCCTAAAACTTGTTTTTATATTTTCTGTGCTTCAGTATAACTTTTTTTCTACTGACCTATCTTCCAGTTTACCAGTCGTCTCTTCTACTGTTTCTTCTTTGCTATCAAACCCATCTATTCAATTTTTAATTTGTTTTTAGTGTTTGTAAATATTTTGTTTATCTATTAATACTATACAATAATATGCACAAATATATATTTTAAAATATATAGTATTTATATGTTTATATTTATAATAAAACATTTGGGGTATTGTTTTTCTTTTTTGAGTTAGTTTATTTATTTATTTATTTATTTATTTATTTATTTATTTATTTATTTTTGAGGGAAGCATCACTGGCCCTCATATGTGGGACCCGAACCGGGCCGCTAACGTCCCAAGCCAGCTCTTAACCACCGCGCCACTCAGCCAGCCCTGAGTTTATTTTTTAAAATTTATTTTAAATTATAGTTGACAGACAATATTATATTAGTTTCAGATGTACAACATAGTGATTAGACATTTGTAAACTTTAAGAGGTGATTACCATGAGAAATCTGGTACCCATATGACACCATACATAGTTATTACAATATTATTGACTATGTTCCCTATGATGACCTTTATATCCCCATGACTAATTTTATAACTGGCAGTTTGTACTTCTTAATCCCTTTACTGTTTTTGCCTATCCCTTACCACCTCCCATATGGCAATCACCAATTTGTTCTACATCTGTGAATTTGTTTTGTTTTGTTTGTTTGTTTACTTATTTATTTAGATTCCACATAAAAGTGAAATAATGTATTTGCCTTTCTTTGTCTGACTTATTTCACTTAGCATAATACCATTAGGTTCATCCATGTTGTTGCAAATGGCAAGATTTAATTCTTTTTTATGGCTGAGTAATATTGCATATATGTATTCCATCTTCTTTATCCATTCCTCCATTAAGGGGATTGTTTTTTTATAATTGTGTTTGGTGCTATTTGCTGATATACTTTGTCGTTTTTGTTTGAATGCTGGGCATTTTACATAGAAAATATAGGGGGTCACGATGTTGTATCACCTTGATTCACTTAAGGGTGTTCTATTTCTGATTTGCCCTTACTTGTAGAATGGGTGTTTATTAGGGTACCTCCTATTTGGTAGCTTCCCAGCTCCAAGTTTTGTTTCTCTTCCACTGTGAACCCAAAATCTCTGCTTAACTTTTTAGTCTTTTAATGTCTTTCTTACTGGGCTCTAGGGTCTTGCCCTCTGCATACATAGGTGTCAGCAACTGCCTTGAGGGGAGATCTGCAGAATACTGGGCCCAACTCTGTGTGGTTCCCTTTTCTCTGGGATCTTGGCCTGTCAAATCCAGGATATCCTCATAGCCCCGAATTCTAATTTTTGTCTTCCCAGTCCAGGAAGAAAGCTGCTGCAAGCTTTAATTTGCTGCTTTGTTTTACCTCAATGTTCCTTCTACCAGATCAGAAAATGTCCTGAGGGGAAACATTACTACTCATATATACCTCACTGAACTTCCCTTTGCTTTAGGAGAATGGTCCCTCAAGTACTAGCTGTCTTGCTGTACTCTCCCATACTTCCACACAGTTGTTATTATTGTTATTATTATTATTATTATTATTATTATTTTGTATTTTATCTACCTTTTATAGGTGTTCTGTATGGAGGATTAGTTTAATAGCTGAAAGTGAATAGCTGAAAGTGAAGTCTAATTTTGTATCTTTTATTATTTAACATTGTAAGTATTTCCATGTGTTTAAAATTCCTTCGTTAGGTGATTTCTAATATCTGCCGAAAACCCCTTTTTATGGCTTTTATAATCTACTCAACCGTTCTATTGTCAGATATTTAGGTCATTTACCATAATTTACTTTTGTAAGTAATGCTGCAATAAATATCTTTGTGCCAAAACATTTTATTAATATTTTAAAAGTATGGAATTAGAGTGGCCAGAGTTGAAAATATTCATCATTAGGGATTGTTTTCATGCATATGTCATGTACATAAATAAAACTGTAGACCTTTTCTCTCTGATGGTTCAGAAAGAAGCTTCCCTTTTTTTAAAAAAGGAGTGTTTTTCTTTCTTTGGAAATACTTACATAATGCTTACCATGTACCAGGCACATTCTTTTACATGCTTTATAATACAAACTTTAGTTCTGCCAAGAGCCCTAGGACACAGGTACTAATAATGATCCTGGCTTTAAAGGTGAGGGATCTGTGGCATTGAGAGGGTAGATGACTTGCTCATGGTCACACAGGTAACTTGTCCAAAGTCACACACGCTTATCCAAAGGCAGCGCCGTGTCATGCATTCTGGCTGTAGAGCCCATGGTTTTAGTTTACTGCACTGTACCACTTTGAGCTCATTGTTTTAATGTATTACTTCCTTTCTACCAATGTTAGCTTATTCCAGGGCTTCCCTAGCTTTTTCTTCATTGGGCATTATTTTTCTCCTCTGCAGTGTGGTTGCTGGAGGATGAGTGTGAATATGGGGACAGTTTGGGGAAGGAGGTGCCATAGAAAGAAATTGCTGTTGGGATTGGGGCTGTGTGATGGCATCTCACTTTATGGAATGACCAGGTAAGGTTGCCTGGTGGCTGGTAGTGAATCCGTTGGCAATCCCTGATGTGGATTTAATGAGATGGGACTTTCTGCCTCCATCTCTGGTTTGACTGGTTAGCGTTAGCTGGGCCACTCACTGCCTTTGCAGTTTAGAGAGTAAGAGTAATCTTTCTCTTCCCTCTCTTCCCAGTTCCAGTTACCATCAGGGTAACGAATAAAGAGGTATGAGGGAGGGCTCATCCATCAGGCCAGCCACAGGCAGCAGAGATTGAAAAGGTTAAGGGCTGGTGCTTTGGACCTAAAACTGCAGGCAGTGGATATGAAGAGGGAGGAACCTGCTGAACTTTGTCTGCCTCTCTTTGGAGCTTTCTTTACTTTTCCATGTATGTTTCTGTGTTCCTCTCTGATTGTCCTCTTTCCTGGTACCCATCCCCCTCTTCATCTTACTACCCACTTTGCTTTTTGAGTGATGGGCGGGGAGGGTAGGTATGAGAATTGGCTGGTTTTCTTTGAGTTGTTTGAGTTTATAATTTGCAATGATTATTCAGAGAAGGTTTTGCAGGAGAGATAGCTTTGATAGCTGGTAGCAAAGGAGGTGGCCAGGAAGAATGGCGGAATGGCAGAGAACTAAAGGGCAATCTCTCTCTTCCCTGCCTACAACCCTTAGTGGCCCCTTCCTCAGTCTCTGAAAGCCAGAGTCCTTACAATGGTCTGGAGACACGGTGCCTCCTCCCTACCATGCTTCTGTGACACTCCCTTCCTTCTACTGTTCTCCACCTTGCTGACTTTGCTCCAGCCACACTGGCCCCCTGGCTATCCCTTTAACGCAGCTGGCATGTTCTTGCCTCAGGGCCTTTGCACAGGCCATTCTGTCTCCTTGATTGCTCTTCTAGAACCTAGATAACTCACCTGTATTACTCACTCTCCTTCCAGTCTTTGCTCGGAGGTCTCTCTTTCTCAATGGGGCTGCTGTGTTTTAACACTCACCCTGCCTTCCGCCTGATTTCCCCATCCCCTTTATCTTTTTTGCCCCAAACACTTTAACCTTTAACATCCCATATAGTTTGCTTGTTCATTATCTTTATTGTCTGTCTCCTTCCTCCTAGAATATCAGCTCCCAAGAAGCCAGGGAGGGATCTTTGTGTATTTGCTCACTGCAGCATCCTAAGCACCCAGAACCTGCCAGATGCCTAGTAGGCACCTGGTAAATGTATGTGGAATGCTGAGTACTTGGGGGGGTGGGGGGATGGTTCTGTAGGGCCCCCAGCTCGAGAGACTTTTATCACATCTTAGAATCTGAAAAATCTCTGCCTGTAGGAATTTTTTTTTAATTAAGATTTTTATCATTGTCATCCCCTTCCCCTTCCAGTTCATTTAAGACTGTTATGAAACAAAACTCATTATGCTTCAAAATCTGACAGAGCTGAGGCCCCAGGGAAAGTGAGAGGAGGCAGCAGTGGCTGGTGCTTCCTTGCATCCCCTTGTCCCTCTTGGTTTTCTCATGTCTGATTCACTTAGGAGGACTTGAAGCTCCCTGGGTTGAGGTGAGCAGGGTCCCCAGGCCTCTCAGGGTACATCTGAGGGAGAGTCTATCATCAGCCAGAAAGGAGAACATGACCTTTTTGCAGCGAAGGGTTTTTCCAGTCTCCAGTACTCAAGATAGAAGGAAAAAGGCAGGCTGGAGAGACGAGAGGAGGGAGAAGCGAGGTGCGCTGCCTGTGGTTCTGTTGGAGGAATAATGTCACAAGAGAAATTAGGAATGTGGTCTTCCTTGAGTGTGCCTTAGTTTTCACTTAAAATTAACGCGTGGATCTCATTCCTTTGTTTGACAGCAGTTATGGAGTGTCTGTTGTGGTACAGACAGTCTTGAAGCGCCTGTGGGGCTAGGACTGGAGTCAGAACTCTAGTCACTGCTCATTCTCCTGTAGGAGGGACATGACCAGGGGACGTTGGGTGGAACCCAGTGGCTCAGAGCCAGTGTGTTGGACTTATTCTGGATCTGTGGGTTCCTGGGAAGTGGGAAGGCCTGCTGCGAATAATTAATGTGTGTGGAAGGGAAGGAGGAGGCAGCAGTAGATGAGGAAGTGGCCTAGACTCCTCCCAGCATTCTTTCTGAAACATTTCCCTAAATGAATCCATGCTCAGGCTTTGCCGAGTTGGGGCAGACCTGTCCTCTGACTTCAGCAGGCCAAGGGTTTGTTCCAGGCCTCAGAGCTCCAATTCTGAGTCTCCTCTGGACTTGAGGGTTTTCCTTATGCACAAAGGAGTCATATTCTTGGATCATTACAGGAGTGTAACAGAATTTTTGATAGGTCATCAACATGCAGTTGTGTCAGATGTGGAGATCTGAGACTAGGCCTGAAGGGGAGCCTTGGCTCTCAAAACGTGAGGTTTCACCTCTTACCACGCCGCTGCCACCCCAATCTTGGTATCTCATCTGCTAATAAAGTAGCAACACCAACTGATTATACAGTTTCACCTCTTTTCATTTCCTCTCTCCTGTCTTCTGGTTCTGTGGCCACAGTGAGCTTCTGAAAGCCACTAGCTGAATGACTAGCCTCTTAAAAATTGAGTCTGCAGAACTAAAAATATGCAATTGCATTATAATGCAGATGTAGAGCTTACAATTGTTTACTGATGCATTGTCCCGGCCAGAATTTACATAGGAAATAAATGAAACGTTTTCACCCTGGTTGGTTTGGGGCCTGTATCTTAGTTGTTTAGAATATGAGGGTAGGGAGGCCAAGATCCTGCTTTGAGCCCCAGTTGGGTATTATTACAGCATCTTGACGGGTTACCCAGACATGACTCCTGCTGTCGTCCCAGGTGCCCTGCCAAGCCCATACCTGCTGTCTTGTCATTGCAGCTCTGGGCTGCACATGACTTGATGTGATCCATCTCCACCATGGAAGAAGAAACTGCTCTAGGCATTCCTCCTACTGAGGAGGTCAGGAGTCCCATTTTTCTTTTTTCCTATTTGTTGGGCATTTGTTATTGTGTGTCCTGGCTTAATAAGGTCTTTATTCTTATGTATTATATAGCTTGATTTGGGCTTATTTGAAATAACTAATTCAATAAATGTTTTTGAATCCTCACTATATGCAGAATACCAAGTTAAGCATTAGATCAAGGATTGGCAAACTTTTTACAAAAGACTAGAGAGGAAATATTTTCAGCTTTGTGGGCCATGTCTCTGTCGTAAGTACTCAGCTCTGCCATGGTGTAGACAACACTTGGTATAGATGAGCAGCTATAGACAACACATTAATGGATGAGTTCCAATCAACCTGTATTTACAAAACCTGGCGGTGGGCGGGATTTAGCGGGCAGGCTACAGTTTGCTGACCCTTTCAACCCTTTCATTAGAGATGCAGCTGTGAACAAACAGACCTGACCAGACCCTCAGGGAGCTTTTATTCTTGCTGGGAATAATTCATTGCTACCATTAGCATTGCTTTGCATCTGGTTATACATAGTTGACAAGTAACTTTGTCAGGGAAGACATAGGAAACTTAAGCAACTTGACTAAAGAAAGGTTCTAGCGAATACCCAGTTCCACTTATATTATCTACCAGTGTCCAAGGGGGTATTGTGTATACTTAATTTGGCATGTAGGTACTATTTTGAGTTGCTTTTTCCCCCTTCATAACATCATTTCACCTGCATATTTCCATGCATTGTTCTGGATGGTATAATTTGAATGGCTACACAGTATTTCTTGCTGAGCTAAGGCATGTCATGTGTGCTGGGTATAGTAGGTATTTGTTTAATGTTTGTTTCCAGTTGCAGTAAAAACCTTTTCAAAGTTGAAAAGGAGCTGGTTTCTGCAGAACCTTCATTGGTTAGAAGAAATTGAGAGAGCCAGGCATGGTGTTGTCTTTGCGTCACCTCCTGGGTGACACCCAGCATCTTGCAGCCAGGGACCTGCCAGGTAAGTATGTGGTCAGTGCAGATGTTTATGGGACAGATACACCTTGTACTTGAGCACTACTCCCCAAGTGCCGGGGGAGCGTTTTTGGGCTGTGGAGCAAAACTTGGACTCTGAGAAGTTTTATGGGGGGGCCACTGGGGAGGAAAGGCAGCCCCATGCAGAGAAGTCAGAAAACCCCAGGGTACAGGGAAGGCACAGGTGTGTGGAAAGGGAATGGGTTCTGGGGTGAGACTGACCTGTATTTGACTCTGACTCTGGGTTTGCCCCTTATGTGCTGTGACAGGGCACTTCCTTAGACTCTCAGAGTCTGTTTCTTTTGCTGTAAAACGGGGCTGTCACGTCCACTCCCTAGAGATGTTGTGAGGATCAGATGAATCATCCAGTAAGTGTGTAACAGTGCTTGGCATATAATAAGCATACTATATAAATAATAGATGTTATTATTTGGTGTGAAGTGTGTGTGGTCCATATTAGGCCCACAATGACAATAATAGTTGTTTTACTATTATTGTTTTTAAGGACCAAGACTAGACTTGGCTCTGCCCTCTGTGGACCTTTCCCTCCCTTCAGTCCAAGTTCAGAGGTTCTGCCTCACCATCTCTACGCCTACCTTCATAACTCGGATGGGGAGATCAGACCCTGACTCGTGAACCCAGACTTGTAATAAAATCAGGTTAGAGCCCAGAGACTTAACTGGACAGTCTCATTTACTCAGCTATTCACGCATTCATTCATGCAACACATACACAGAGGCCCTACTCTTTGCCTGTTGTAAGTGTGCAGTAGTGAAGACAACAGGCCTGGCAGTGGGCTTGAATCAAATTGTCCCACAAATGTTTAATTATGGACTCGGATAAGAGCTATGAAAGAAAAGTATAGGGCATTAGGTTGGGAGAGGACCTCTCTTTCCATGAGACACTTAATTCAATTAGTAATCACGGAATACAAATCATTATGAGATTCCATTTTATCCCCATCTGATGGTTAAACATTGAGAAGCTGTGTAATAGCAAGCGTTGGAGAAGACATCTTTCACTATGGCCCCTTACCCACTGCTGGTGAGGAGGGTAAACTGCTGCACCCACTTTGGAAAACTGTTTGGTATTATTATCTTGTAAAGTTGTACATGCACATACTGTGTAGCCTGGTATTTCCACTCCTAGGTGTGTAATAATCATGGAATCTCATTCACGTGTGCACCAGGAGATGGATGCTAAGAATGGTCCTAGTAGCCCTGTTGATGATAGGAGAAAGCTAGAAAGCCAAATGCCAGATGCCCATCAGCTGGAGGACAGGTAAACACATTGTGGCATCTGATGAACTGTTTACAGCGGCAACACGAATGAACAACATGTACATGCAGCCATAGGAGTGAATCTTAGTAATCTAAGGTTGAATTCTAAAAAGCAAGGCCCAGAATATCCCGTACAGCATGGTACCTTTTCAATAAATTTTAAAGTCAACAAAAAGTTTAAAATACATTGTTCAGGGATGGCAGACATACATATATAAAATAAAACCATAAGTGTTGGGTGGTGGGCGTGTGAGGTTCCCTTCTGTGGGAGAGACTCTCTTGAATGTTTGTGATGAGATCCCCAGGTGTAATGATAGATAGGGGTGTGAGGAGGTGCCGGCTCGCATTTGGAGGCCTAGCAGGTAGACTTTTTTTTGTTTCTGCTTTGGAAACTTTTTTTTTTAAACCCAAATTACAAAATGTTAACCATCAGAGTAGTGACACTAGTTGCATGTGTGTGCACTTTATTTATTTTTTTATTACCACGAACGGATTTTTTGATGACCACAGGTGCAGATAGGAAATGGGAAACTGTGGCTGTATCTGATATCTAGCGTTTCCTGCACTTGCAAGGTGGTGCTGGGAGATCTCAGCTCTGAAGGGCTGTGTTTGCAGCCAGGTGTGAGATTCCCTGTCACAAGGCCTGGTTTCATCATGAAGGGACAGACGTGGCAGGGTAATGAGGCCTCTCGGTTTGGTTCCAGGTTTAGCAGGCAGAGCTAGTTCAGAGATGAGTAAGAAGGGAGCATTTTCTGGGGGTAGATTCGGGCTCAGATAGACATATTGAAACTCTTCCTCACTTTCGCTCTTGTCGAGGGGCCTTGAGGCGTCCTAGTGACATTTGTGGAAGGACAGAGTAGGAATTAGAGGGAACACTTTAATATGAAAGAACCAGAGAGGAGTCAGGATGGGCTGGAAGAAACCTAGATGAGTGGGACGGTCCACAAAGATGCTCGCATCTGGCTGCTGGACCTGCGGTGACCTAGAAGCCACCGGTTAGGTGAGTGTGGCCCTCCTGGACAGCAGTGAGTGAAGGAGGAAAGCTTTCCAAGGAAGGAAGGAGTCCAGAGGAGGCGATGTGGACGAAGTGGGATCGGGAAGGCAGATCGCGAACAGTGAGTGACTGCTTGTGAGAACACAGAATGCTTCCAACGCTTAAAAATTTACCATGTGGATGAAGGTGTGAAGTTGTTCTGTGTGGTTCCAGAAGGTAAAGTTAGAAATGAAAGGTAGAAGCTACAGGAGGAGATATAAGGTCTTCATGTAAGTCAGTATTTTTCCACGTGCAGTTTGCGATCCATTACGGGGTTGGGCAGTCTTTTTCGTGATTAAGACCAGCAATTTAAAAACCTGAAATAGAGTAGAAAGGAAGGAATAGAATAGCGGGGAAAAAGAACCGTGAGTGGATCAGATGTGTATAGATTAGCATTGTTCCTTGAATATATTTGGTCAATTTTATTATATATAAATATGTATATAATATATAAAAATAAATATATATAAAATATATACAATAAATGTATATAAATATATAAAATAAATATATATATATATTATATATTTTGACAGAATTTTATGATTTATTTATTTATTTATTTATTTTTTTGAGAGCAGTGTCACTGGCCCTCATATGTGGAATCCGAACCAGGGCCAGCTCTTAACCACCACGCCACTCGGCCGGCCCTGACTTTTTTTTTTTTTTTTAAAGATTTTATTGGGGATTTGGGGGAGGAGCACAGTATTGGGAAATTGGGGAAGGGGACCAGCCAAGTTGTTCTTCAGTCTTCGTTGTGGAGGGCGCCAGTCACCATCTGGCTTCCTGTCAGCAGCTCCTGGCCTCTAAGCTTAAGGTGCTGTGTTCAATCTTAGTTGAGGGTAAGTGTAGCCACTATCCCATGCGGGAGTTGAACCCAGCAGCCTTGTTGTTAAGAGTGCACGCTCCATCCACTGAGCCATCCTGGTGGCAGCTCAGCTCAGGGTGCTGAGTTCAGTCTTAATTGCGGGTGGGCATAGCCCATCATTGATCTGGCAATCTTGTTGTTACACCAGGATGGCTTGTTGAGCCATCCTGCCACCTGTTGACAGCTCAGCGACAGCTCAGCTCAGGCACAGAGTTCACTGGCCCATGGGAATCAAACCGGCGGCCATGTTGCTCAGAGCTCGCGCTCTAAGCCAACTCTTAACCAGCTGAGCCACTCGGCCGGCCCATTTATGGTTTTATTAACACAATGCAATGTGCACACAAGCTGTCTATTCATTTTCTTCGCTCTGCAGCCTGGCATTGGGATTGGTGTCTGACGGCTAGCTGGGCTGCTGTTTCCACCATGGCTTTGCGGTTCTCTGAGGAGATGTGACAATCTCAGCACAGTAATTAAGAGTCATTGCCCATCCGCAGTACTTCTAGTTCCTTGACATTGTGGACCAGGAACTTCCGAAAGCCACTAGGCAATGTGCTTTGTTTTTTTGTTACTCCCATAACTAATGGTGGGCATCACGATTTGTCCCTGAATCTTCTGCACACCCATCAATGCCCTGGTTTCTGTCAGTTACGCTTAATTTTGACATAGCCATCTGACTGGTTTCAGATGAACTTCTTGGTCCTCTTTTGATGATCTTGGGCTTCATGAGGGGTCTGAGAGCAGCCATAATGCTGAGTAGGAGATGGCTGCCACCTTCGTAGGCAGTGCCAAGGAAGGGAGCTATATGGGTATATAGAGATATTGTGTACTTTGTCATGATATAAAGGTATAATTTCTTTGATAGGGGTAAGGTGGAAAAAGTTGGAAAGCCATTGTTACGAGCTGCCATTTAATAATACTACTTGCTGTTTATTGAGTACTTACACTTGGCTAGGCACTTGGCTAAGTGCTTAACATACATTTTCTCATTTAAATCTCATGATGATTTTTTCGTGCAGGTATTATCGCTCCCATCTTAGCAATGAGGATATTCAGGTTCAAAGAGGCTAAGTGACTTTTTCAGGGTTGTGGAGCATATAGGAGGCTCAGTGTGAAATTGAACCCAAGTCCAGGTCTCTCTCTTAGGATATAATGACTATCCTTTGCTGCAGGAAGAGCCATTGATAGAGCATTCCCAAAACGGCCCAGGCTGCCTGGAAAGTAGGAAGTGTTCAAGCAGAGACTGGGTAGCCACCAATTGGGGACAGTGGAGATAGGGGGTTGGACGGGATCATAACTATGGATCCCTGACTATTCCCCCTAACGTAATATGGCATGATCCCGGATGTGACCTATACGTGTCTAAGGTCAGTTCCAACTCTTGGGTTTCTTTGAGTCACAATTGGAATGTGGTTTAATGAACAAATGGAATTAGATTTGTTCACAATTGGGACTTCCTTTTAACAAGTTTCTGATTTTTCTGTAATGAATGCACATTTATTTTATGATTTAAAAAAGTTATTAAAAATAAAATGTTTTTTGTTTCCTGTAATGAACACAAATCAATTTTATAATTGAAAAAGTCATTAATAAGAAAATAATACCGCAATGCAACAAAGAACTTTAATTAAGAATTCTTCCTGGCAAGTTGGTGAAGACAGCTGGCAGCTGGCCATTCCTCCTTTTCTGTGGGCTGGGGGAGCTCTGTGTGGACTACGGGAGGCGATTGGTGGATAGATTCTTGGTGTACTACAGCTTCTCATCCATTGCCTGGACCAGCCCATCCTGTCTGCACAGAGCAGGATGACTCAGGGGCCATGGCTTGGGGGAGCTCCTGGTCCCTCCTAACTGCAAAGTTAAGCTTCCATTGATTCTCTTTAAAGCTGGAAAGGATCTTAGCAGTCATCCCTCTTCACAATAGAGAAAAGGAAACAAATCCTGAAGAAGGGATGTGAATTTGCTTTGTCCTCAACCCATCTTACAGAGAGTAGAGCTGTACCAACTCTCCGGTGGGTTGCATAACATATGTTGCTTCCCCAAGAGAAAGGGGGTCCTGGGCCGGCCGAGTGGCGCATTGGTTAAGCGCTGGTTTTGGGATGCCAGCGGCCCCGGTTCGGATCCCACATGAGGGCCAGTGACACTGCCCTCTACAGCTAACAACAGCTCCACCTGGAGCTGGGCTGTGCGAGCCCCGGTGATGGTGTGGGCTGCAGCCCCTGCTGCAGTGGGCTGCCATAGGCTACAGTGAGTGGCCCGCAGCCAGCGTGAGCGGCTGGCAGCCAAGTGTGAGCTGTCAATAGCCGCAGTGAGCGACATCCAGAGGCCAGCGACCGATCTGCCTCATCCGGGAAGAGCGCAATGACGATACCAACAGTGAAGCAACATCCTCCGCAGCTAAACTGAAGAACAAAAAGACAGCAACTTGTCTGTTCCCCTTCCCCGATTCCCCAACGCTGTTCCCCTCTGCCAATTCCCCAATAAAATCTTTAAAAAAAAAAAAAAAAGAGAGAAAGGGGGTCCTAAAGGCTGGTTGTGGGTGGAGGGGGTGGGAAAGAGGAGTAAAGAGAGCAGACCAGTGGCAAACTTTCTGATTTCATAGGGAAGTTCCACAGTGGAAGTGAGGGGAGTGTGATTTAGTTACAAGAACCTCTATCTGGGAGTAGAGGGACCTGAGTTCTCCCCCGAGCTTTAAAACTCACTGTGTAACCTTGGGTGAGTCATTTGCCCATGGTCACTGGAGGACAGATTAATTCTTGTTCCTTAGGTATTGCTTAGTCAACTCACCTGGCAGAACATGTCCTCAGGCGTATTTCCTTTCAGAGCCGATGGCTAGTCTTCACCAAGGAGTTGTCATTAGCCGTGTTCGGTAGAACTTCAGGTTGACAGTGTAGGAAGTTCTCCAGATTGGTGGGTACCAGCCATCGGGGCACTTAAAGTATGGCTGTTACATGGTCATGGGGCGCTATATAGCTCCTCTTCAATTCACAAGTTCAGGTGTTGTGGTTTTTGAATCCCCACAGTGTATAGCAGGGTGCTAAGGTTCTGTATATGCTAGACACCTGATTCATTGATTGATGGCTGTGTGTGTGTGTGTGTGTGTGTGTGTGTGTGTGTAGTTTGTGGGCCACCTGGAGGTGGGGTCCAGGTATACCTTTGAACATGCTCTGTTGATCGATCGCCCGTCTCATTTCAAAGTGTCACAGGTATGCAGCTTGAAACACAGGCCACCTGATTTCAGAATACAGCCATGTCAAGGAGCTCTCTGGTTTGTGATGGGGTTGATTTGAAGTGGGTCACTCTGTGCCTAAGTAGATGACCTGGGGCGGGCGGGACTCAGCATGGGTGGGGACAAGCAGAAACTTCTTCTAGGCTTCCAAATTACCCAAGGAGATGGGAACAGTAAAGAAGTTGCTAAGATTGTGGCAGATTGTGATCAGTTTTCAGAATCTTCTTAGAGGATCATAAAAGAGCTGATACATTTCTCTTGCATGGTCCATCACAGATAGGAGATTCTCTCTTGTTAAATGCGGTTTCCCTTGACCCGGGATGTAATGGAACGCAAATATTAGCCTGATGAATGGCCTCAGCTGGGAGGAAAGGCAAATGGGATTGTTGTTGGGTTTGTTTTACGCTCTGTTATCAAGGCTAATAATATGACGCTTTAAGGCTTTATGACTTGATTAGTGGCATCAACACTTGAAAGAGCTGGTTAAGGCCTGCTGTGAAAGGTTACTGGGAGCATAATTAGATGGTAGTTGTGAAATGCAGGGGTGGTTCCTATTTACTAATAGCATTGAGGGAGCCCTGTTACTGAACCCCACGGTGAATTTTTTTTTAATAGATAATGAGTTGGTTGGTTTGGGTGCTCTGCTGTAGACCCCAGATGCCCCTCAGCTCTCTCTTGGTCTGTAATTAATGCCCAGAATTGGCTGCCTGGGAGCTCACAGGAGCCTCCAATCATCTAGTCCTTTGCTACTCAACGCGTGGTTCCTGGATCAGTGGCATTCTGCATCACCTGGAGCTGCTTAGATCTGAGTGCAGAACCCACAGTTGCCGAATCAGGGTCTGCAGGTGATCTGGGTACACTTTAACATTTGAGAAGTGCTGGGTGGAGCACAGATACCCCCTGAGGTTAGAGATTTGTGGCAATGTGGTTTTTATTGTGTCGTGCAATAAACTGTTTAAACCCTAGTGCCCTGGTATGATTCCAGTCTTTAATTAGAACCTGAGCATTCTCTCTCTCTCTCTCTCTCTCTCTCTCTCTCTCTCTCTCTCTCTCTCTCTCTCTCTGTCCATTTTCACTTGTGGCATCAGCATCGGGTTGTGGTTTATGGCCCTTCCCCACAGCTCACCGAGTTCTTGGCACAGTTAGTCATTTCTCTGAATGCAAGTCTGGCATCATAGAATGTGGGGGTGTGGCCAAAACACCACTTTATTCCTGTTACTGCCCTGCAAAGGAGCCCGCAGGGGCTCCCATTGTCTGCTGTGTCATGTCTGAACTTCTCACTGGGGCTCTCAGTTTCCGCGGGGCCCACGCTCATCTGTCTGCCCCTTCCGTGGCCAGGCAGCATCCTACCGCCGCATACCATCAGCACTGGTCCTCCTTTGGGTCCCTCGCTTGAAGTGTATTTCCCACTGCCTTCCTGGATGCCCAGGGATTTCTCAGCCCTCTGCACTCGTCGCTTGCTCCTGCGCTATTTTGTACCTAGTCGTCCTAGGCCTTGTTATTATTTGTGGGCCGGTCTACATCTGTCACTCAGATAACATGCTTTTAGAGGGCAGGACCCTTGTATGTCAGGTACCCCAGGCACCTGGCTGGTGCCTGGTGATGAACACCTGTGACTTCCTTGATGATGTCTCTCCATCAGGAGGATGAAGATTTGGTGTGAGTGAGTTGAAGTGGCTGCTGGCTTCAAAGATGGGGTAGGGTTGGTGAGGACTCTGAGAAGAAGCTCAGAAGAATTGGGAGGGACTCCACTGAGGGAGGTAGAGGGAGTTGGGCCAGTTGCCTACAGTCCTTTCCTGATGGGACAGAGGTGCATAGGGAGTGCTCGCGTGTTTCTGGTTTATTGCAAACCTGTATGTTTTCTTTGTACATGAATCTGGTGGTGAGAAAGGATGAGGTCTTAGGAGGAGTGGGGGTGATGGGTGCAGAAATGAAGAACCAGGCTGTTTAGGGTAGAGGCTATATTTACTTTTTACAGTGATGCTGGTAGGATCTTTTTCTAAGTTTAGAACCAGTTTATGTAACATGAGAGTGTGTGTTCTGTAAAAATTAAAACAAAAACCCCAGCTGACACCAGAATAGAATAAAATTTAAACAGACCAATTATCATAGAAGTTGATAGTTATTAAAGAGATGTTCCTTAAAATAGTTGTAGGACCAGACAGTTTCACAGGTAAATTTTTTTCAAATATTGAAGGCATTGGTGATTCCAGTGCTTTTAAATTATTCTAGAGCAAAAGAAAAAAAAAGAAAACAAGGAATGCTTAAATTGTTTTTATGAAGCTAGTATAACAAAATGTGACAAAAGAACAGTGTACACACACACAAAACTGCAAAGTCATCTCAGGTTTGCATATTGATGCAAAATCCTAATAATTAACAAATTCTATTCAGCATCCCAATGAAAACACCCCATAGGCATATGGGTTTCAGAACAGGAATGCAAGGATAGGTTACTTTTAGGGTTTCTATTAATATTAAAAGATCTAAGGAGAAAATAAGATGCTGTGAAAAGGTTTATGAAAAATTAAGCATCTGTTTCTAATAAAAACTCATAATGTAGGAATAATTAGATATCATTGTGAGAAAATACATCTTTGTCAAGCTGGTAGCCAAATTTTGCTTGGCATAGAAATGGTGAGTCCTAGATGCATCCCCATTAAAATCATGATTAAGCATCATAATTATATAAACTTATTTTGGAGAGGTAAGCTGGTATAACTAAATAAGAGAAAGACAGAAGAGGTATAAAACCTAGAAGGAAAAGGCTAAGCTAAAGGACAAATAATTAAAAAATTCAGTAAGGTAGTTGGTGAATAAATAATGCACAAAAATCAGTAGCTCTCCCACATACACAATATCCAACTAGAAGGTATGATGGAAGAAAAAATTTCATTTATGTAAGCAACAAGAGAGATAAAATATCTATTTATAAGCTTAATAAAATTATATTTATATGGAACTTCAGTGCTACAAAGGGGCATAAAAGACTTAAACAGAAAGATAATATAACCCCAGCTAGAAAGAGTCAAGTGTTATAAAAATGTCACTTCTCCTATACATTTAAAATGTGATCACAATAAAAGTACCAGTAGGATTATTTTGATGGTAAAAAAGCTGATTCTAAGTTCATCTGGAAAAATTAACATGCAGAAAATTATGAAAAAGAAAAAGGAGGGTCTAGCTCTTAACAGATATTAAGTATTTGAAAAGCTACAATAATTAAGATAATTTGGCATAATGCATGGATTGAACAAGTGATGGGACAGAATAGAGAAGCTCCCCAGTAAATATGTGTGTGTGTGTGTGTGTGTGTGTGTGTGTGTGTGTGTGTGTGTAATTTGTGATAAAGGCAGTATTTAAAATTTGTGGGGAAAGATCGTATCTTCACAACTAGATAGCTGTCTGGGGCAGGGGCGAGTGTGCAGAAAGCAGGATCTCTGCTTTGTGCCTTAGATCAAAATAAGCCTATCAAAGATAGATCAAAGATTTAAAGAAAAAAATGAAAGTATAAAAGTACTAGAAGAATTTTCTATAGTCTTGGAATAGAGACACCTTCCTAAGTTTGACACAAATCCCAAAAGACAAAATAAAAAACTGATGAACTCAACAACATAAAAATGAGAACTTCTGCATTAGAAAAACACCACAAAGTCAAAAGGTGATAATCTGAGAAAAAAGTAGTTGCGACATATATGATAAAAGGAGCTAACTTTTTTAATATGCAAAGAGCTTTGGAAATAAAGAAGGATCATTGACTTGAAGAATGGGTGAAAGACAGGAACAGAGATTCACAGGAAAAGAAGGGTAAATGACCTGTAAAAAGAAACGATGCACAAATTCTCTTAAAGTAAAACAGGCAAATCAGAAGTGCAGTAAAAATGGCATTTGTAATCTATCAGATTGGAAAAGATCCAAACGTTTGACAATACACCAAGTTGGTGAGGGTGCAAAGAAAGAAAAGTGCTTTTGTACGTTGCTGGTAAGAGTAAATGGATACAACTGCTGTGGAAGGCAATTTGTAATATTTGTCTAAATTATAAATGCCCATGTCTTCGGACCGTGTGGTTCCACTCCTGGGTATCTGCCCTAGAGAAACATTCACGTACATGTACAGTGTTCATTGACCATCGTTGTATTAGTGAAAAATTGAAGACAACAATGTAAATGTCCATCAGTGGGATGGACAAAGAAATAACTTTATTTAGTAAGGGCTAAATAAGACTGGGACTGTTCAGACCATTAGTGGGTCAGTAAATCAACTGAATGGGTTTTGTGACACAGTGTGAAACAAAGAATAGAAAATAACGGAGTGCTTTGTACACAGTGTGGGTGACTATTTGGTGAGATTTTCGTTTCAGTTTTGCATATTCACAAGTGTGAATTGGGTCACAATAGAAAATATATTTCTTACTGTAGGACTCAGTCAAAAAACTTGGAAGAGCACTGCAAGAGTAGTTGAAAGGAATATATTAGATCGATACCTTGTGATATGACTAGGTCTTAAAAATGTAATGTTGAGTGATAAAAAGCAAATTGCAGAACGATACGTACAATGTGATGCCGTATTTGAGCAAGAAAATGGCATATTTTTGACAGTATCATATTTTTGGTGGAATCCTGTATTCATATAAAACAGGCCTCGAAGATGTGCAAGCAGGCTCAGCAGAGGTGTCCTTTAGGGAGTGGAGGGCTATTTAGAGAGGCCCCAGCTTTCAACCGCATGCTTCAATTTGTAAAAAGGAAAGTGTGAATATTTTACTTAATCATTTAAGTGATTAAAAAATGTTTATACATGATGGAAAGACTTTCCAAGGAACTCATTAAGCCCAGGTGCTTTTCCCTTGTTGTTTTTTGGCCTTTTAAAAATTCATCTTGTTACTGATCAGTTAAGTGTCTTTCTTTCCTTTTGCTTCAATTTGGGTAGCTTATACATTTGTATCATCTTAACTTTGTTTTTCAGTTATTAGTTTAGGGTTGCACTTAAAATCTGTTAAACAGTGTATCAATGCCTCATTCATTGGGGCTTTTTGTTTCTTTTCTAACTTGTGCAGTTAATTCTTTTGAAATTAATTGGGCCCATGGTTTAGTAATTTCATTGTTTCTTCTAAAAGCCAGCTTTTGGCTTTTGTTCTCTTCCGGACATTGGCTCACATTCTTGTTTGTTATTCTGTTTTCACTCTTAACTTGTCTTTTACCCTTCATTTTTTAATTCTGTGAATTTTCATCCACAAAGGTCCAGCAACACTTCTTTTAACTTGAAGGAGCACACAAGTCACCTTGTTGGGTGCAAATTCTGATCCAGCAGGTGGGGAGTGACGCCAGGTTTCTAACCAGCTCCAGATGAGGCCGACAGCTGGGGAGCCAGAAAATAGAGCAAATAGCACTTGCTTTTTGTCTGACCTGAGGGGCACTAAGTCTCCAGGTGTCCAGTTATCCAGCGAACCCATCAACTGTGTAAAGATGGTGCTTCTAACTATTGCAAAAAAAGAAATCCATCCTGTTCTCCTTTAAAGTCATGGAGACTCAAAGCCTTGACCTACCTGATCACTTTCTCTGGTTTCAGTAGTGACCACACACCTTCCAGAGGGTCTAAGAAGGTAGTGGCTACAGGATGTCTTTGGCCATATTTGGTTGGCTGAGCTGACTGGCCTGGGCTCATCACCACTCTCTAGCCTCCACAGCTTTAGTTGACGTTTGGATCAGTTGTTCTGAGCCTTTTTATCCATGCAACTCTTTGGGAATATGATGGGAGCGATGGACTTAACTCTCCAGAAATTCACACACCCCTATTCATGCACCCAAAACCCCCAATTTTTCTTTTGTGTGTATGGGTTTCAGGTCCATGAATAGATCGTAGCACCCCTGATTTAAAGGGTGCTGCTAAGGCGAAGAAGACTCCCTGGATGAGGAACAGAATCCATCTGGTCCAGCCCTGTCCACTGGACAAGAGAAGGAACTCAAAGGTCAAGGTTTTCAGCCGTTTATTCAAACTTAGATTCTCCATGTTCCACAAGCTCCCATTCTAAATGCAGGTGTGTTGTCTGTGGCAGTGGAGTGCTTGGCTAAACACTGCTTCTTCTTGCTGTCTGCGGAGCTGAGAGGGGCATACCCACCCAGACCCAGCCTGCATCATCCCAGGTGAGGCCAGCGCCACTGGTTACTTCCTGCAGCCCAGCCCTGACCTCAGCTCTCAGAGTTACATCTGGTCTGAGGAAGCGGAGACTCAGATCCCTTCCAGCCAGGATTCTGGGTTCAGACGCTGTTCTGGATTTGACATGGCGGGGCCTCCTGCCTTGTTCCTGTGTCCCGTTTCCTTCTCTAAGTCTCAGTTCTTCTAAGAGGCTTCTGTGTTGGTTCCTGTTCTGCTAACGTGCCTGATACCCAGGTCCCGTGCTGGGACCAAGACCTTGCCTTGTCTAGAGATAGCAAGTTGTGGTGGGAAGACATCAGTCTGAATTCTAGCTCATCCACTCACTGGCTGTGTGACTGTGGGTAAATTACATGTATCCTGACTGGCTCAGTTTCTTTATGTGTGTGGTGAGAACTATAGAAAATACCTCAGAGGGTGGTTGGAAAGATAATTGTGTAAGGCGTTTGGTTCATAGTACGTGTTGATAACCAGTGACTAGCATCACTGGTCCTACTCTCAGGGGTTGGAGTCTTGCCTCATCCAGACAACTAGGTAACCTTGGTGACCTTGCATAGATGCTCCGATGCTTCTGTTACAGAGGGTCACCTGTCCTGGCTCCCCCCATCACAGGGCTTTGCCCATTTGTTGGGACTGTTTGTAACTTCATCGTATTCTGTCCCCTTCCTTCCTGATGTCACTGTGAGCCCAACCTCTAGCTGGTGATCTCCAGTATTTCTCTGGACAGGAGGCCTGCCCAATGAGGACACTCCTGTGTGTGTGCATGGAATCGGGCCGGCTTGTCCATACCCTGCTGATCCCAAGAAGGATTTTACAGATCAATTTCTCTTAAAAATACAGCTGCAAACATCATCAGTGAAATAAATTAATAAATGAATGACCTAACTACTTCAGGAACTATTTATTGAGCAACTCCCGTCCACGAGTCGTGGTTCCCAGCACTGGTGATCCACCCATGCTTCTGTCCACAGGGCAGTGATAGAGTCAGGGGCGGGGGATAGACACATGCACTTCTGACTGCATTTTAGTCCCTGAGATAAATGTGATAATAGAGGGAGAGTGGACTGTGGCATCCCAGAGAAAGGAGATGAGAACTCTACTTCGGGAAAGCGAAAGTTGGGAAGGCTTCTCGGAGTAGGTGACGTTTGAACTGGTTCTTAGAGTTTGATATTTTAGCATTCTTGTCTGTTAATTTTTCCATGTGAATTTTATAGTCATTTAGGCACTTGAAAAATTACCAAGCAGGGCTCATTCCAGGAATACGTGTCTGGTTCAATATAAAGACTAATGTTAATAGAAATAAACCATAAAAATCAGAACATTCAACATTTAGCACAGTGCCTGGAATATCATCAATGCCCAAGAAATATTTGATGAGTGAATGAAGCTGATCTCAGTAGATGTAGAAAAATACTGGAAATAATTCCACTTGCATTATAAAGCATCATAAAATTAAAAGTAGGTGTGTTGGGGGGGATTTACCCCTAAGTATGATAAAGAGCCTGTTGGTGTATAATCATATACGCAGCCTTCCCTGCAGATACCGAGTGGAGAAATACTAGAAGCAGGCCCCAAAAAACAGGAACTAACTCAAAATGTCCCTTATCACGACTCTTATTTAACATAGTTTAACAGACTCTTGTCATAACAATATAGGAACAAAAAGAAACTAGAGGGATTGGTATAGGGAAGGAAGAGATAAAAATATCGCTGTTTGCAAATGACACAATTTCTATTCAAAGAAAATTGCAAAATCCTGCATGGCTACTTCTGATCTGAAGTTAGAGCATTGAAAGGTTAATATCCTAAGGGTTTTGCCTATTTCACGACCTGGCAGTTAAAATTCCAATGAAATACTTTATAAAGCATGAAGAACAATAATAATAATCAGGAAAAATTTGTGGGCAAGCACATGCCGAAATATGTTTTGAAAATCTTTTAGCAGTGGGTCCCTCTAAGCAAACTGGTAGTCATTAAAATTACAATGTTAGCATAAAATGGAAAAAATGGGAGATGGAAAAAATGGGAGATAATCACAATAAAATAGATCTAAATGGAGACACATAAATCGCAAATTTAGAAAGGCAAATAATAGTGAAAGAAATGATTTTAAAATAAATGGTTTTTGGGAAAAACTAGATAACTATATGGAGAAAAGGAACTCAGATTTATGTCTCCTCATATGTTATACATTTTAGACATATTAAAAACTTAGTGTTAAAAACTCTTTAAAACTCAGAAAGCAGGTGGGATATTTATCCTCGCTGACGAAAGCAAATATGTCTGAAAATTCCATAAAAATGATCCCTGGCGAAATGGGATGTGTTCAGCTATAAAGAACTACAATCTGTAAAATAAAAAATAAAAAAATACCCATGTACCCAGTCATTTCAGCACAGACTGTGTGGCCCGGGGAGTGGGGGTTGGTGGGGGGGGCGCTCTCACAGTGACATGTTTACAGCTGGGTGTGACTCATTAAAATGGATTTAAAAAAATAATAATAATAGAAATGGTGCTAAAGGGGAAGGTAATTCACAATGGAAACAGTTGTGATAAATTGGTGGATAAGAACGTGTCAGAACTGATAAAGATCTTGAAGGCAAATATTGAGATGGATGGTATTGGTACAATGACAAGGCATAGGAACTGATCATTTCATATGAAGCCCAGTTAATAAACTGAAATGTGCAAAAGCGTTCAGCTCCCTAAACAAAAGATACAGAAGTTAATATGGCTCTGAGAGATTGGGTTGTTGGAAAAGTCATGATGCATTTTTGCAATGAAAACCATAGAAAAAATACGTCATGACTTCTCCGTCAACCCAATAGTACCTCAGTTGGCTTGTAATATTAGTGAAAGATAGATCAAATTTATAAAGCCCATTCTTGAGGCCCATGAGAAGGAGAACAGGGTACCCCTAGTGTTACTGAAAAGTGGAGCTGTTTTTATGGAGAGCACAGTGGTTTTGGACTACAGCAGCAATGATACTGTTCATATCTTTTTTTTTTTAGCTGAGCCATCCTGCCACCTGTTGGCAGCTCAACGGCAGCTCAACTCGGGCTGGGCATCGAACTGCTGTTGCTCAGAGCTCAGCTCACACTCTTGAGCGAGCTCTTAACCGAGCCACTCTGCTGGCCCTTGTTCATATCTTTTGACAGTGTTTTTACATATGGTAATAAATCCTATAGCCATAATCTCAAAAGGGCAGAAAACCAATTTGTCCAAAGATGGGGGGAAAAGAAATGGAAATAACCCCAATGTAGGTAATTAGGGAATGAATAAGTAAGTAAACCCTGTGACAACAGTACTGTAGAATACTTAGCCACCTATAGATAATGGAATAAAGGTAAGTTCAGCAAAAAGAACATGGATAGCTTACCTGCGTGAGCGGCAACCAGGCAAAAATTGATGCACACGTATTGCTAAGAATCTGGAAACGTGCAGGGCTTATTTGATGTGTTTTTCGATTGGGTTATTTTTTACCCCCTCTGTCAAATATGTAACTCAGGTTTTTAAAAAGAAGAAAAGAAGGGGGAAATTCTGGTAGTAAAAAGAGTAAACGTAGGCAACGTGTTGTGGTGGAGAAAACACTGGGCAAGGCATCCACACGGGCTGGATTTGAGTCACTGCATTTCCATGTGGTTTGGGGCAAGTCACATATCTTCCCCAGCTTCCCTTATCTCCACACTAGAAGGAGCTAATGGTGACACCCACAATTTAGACCCTGGGGGTGCTTGGCTTCTAAGCAAGCACTCTTTTTCATTAACTGCTTTGCAGAGCACTGGGGTCCCTTGCACTCCCTCATTTTGTTTCCATCTCTGCAGAATTTCTGTAGTTCAGTGGCAGGTCCACTTTGAGCGTGGCTGCAGAAAGGGGAGGCAAGCACACACGCTTCCAAATAAGCAGCCCAGAGAGCCGCTGCACATAACCCCAAGAAGGCTCTGCAGCCAAGAAACGTGAAACAAACATGTGCCCTTCCATTCGGAACCCCGTGCGGCTCGAGGGGAAGAGACTTAAAGAGAACATTTTGGTGAAAGGATTCAGATTTACCATGCAGTTGAACTGCCATAGAAGACTCGCTTGTAGACAAGGCTTAGGAAGGGAAGGAGGCCAGCCACTTCTCTGGTGTGTTCAGGACACTTTGGGGCCAACTAATAAATTCTAGCGGCAAGCTCCTCTACTTGGGAGCTGGGCGACTTGGACCTTCTTATCCCGAGCCCCAGTTTCCTCATGAGGAAACCCTCCGTCTCCCTAGTTTGTTGTAAGAATGACGTAGGGTGTTGCGCGTAAATGTTCTCTGTGTTTTCAGTTACTATTTGTCAGGGGTTTTCCCTTGATGCAAAAGGCATGCTGCTGGAATCCCACAGGGAATACAGCGCTGTCTGAATTACTGTCCTGGGTCTCTGGGATGCTTTACCCAAATCCCTACAAAGGCATAACCCAGAGGGGGCGATTACCCAAATCCCTACAAAGGTACATAATGAGAAGGCAGCAAGGTCAGGGATGGTGTTTTTAGGATGAGGGAAACGGGGGCCATTTTGGGCAGGAGACTAGGACTAGTCAAGAGGCAGAATGTCAAGAGGGGTTGTCCAAGAGAGAGTTGGTATCTGAGGGGAAAATTCTAGAAGGCCTGCGATGGATTTGTGTAGCCTTGTAAGATGCACTGAACACATCCATGTCTGTTACCTCGTGGGAGCCTTCCAGCAAGCTTGGAGGTGAGGCGAGCATTGCAGGGACTGAAGGGCTCTTAGCTACTTCCTGGGCTGACTCGGGCCCTGACAGAGTCCCCCTGCTTCCTCCTGTGCTCCTTCGTGTGTAACACCACACGCCCTCCCTCTCAAGATGAGTCGTGGACACTGACTGAATAGGGTTCAGCTTCATCCTCTGAATGAAGAGAGGGGTAGAGGAGAAGAGGATGAAAGAGGGGCAGGACATTTTTGAAATGGAGAAGAAGGAAAGTGAAGGTCATGGAGGGGGTCAGATTCTGACTTGTGGGAGGCAGTGATTAGGGCATGGGACCTGGAGTCAGCCACCTGGGGCAGTCCGAGTTTTACAACTGCCAGCCTTCATGACTGCGACCAAGGTAATCGGCTTTTCTGAGCTTCAGGTTTTCCCTCTGTGGAATGGGGATGACCATCTCACCTCTTATGGGCGTGGGGGATCTAGCTCATTTGGAGCTGTGTATGGAAAGTGTTTGGCACTGAGTCTTCCCTACCCGATAACGACCATTATTATTTTTGGGATAATGAAGGATGGGTGCCTCTCAGAAATGGTGGCGTTTCTGTGTTGTCTGGTGGGTCAGTAACACTTTTTACTTCGCCCTGGCAGATGTGAGGGTAGATGCTTTACTTTCTTTCTCTGCCCCTCTCTAGTTTCAACTTAAAGCAACTAACCTTTATTAGACACCTACATGTCAGGCATTTGGTTATTTCATTGAAATCTTCCCAATAATTCTTGGAGGTGAGGTTAATTATTTTTGTTTTTCAGATCAGAAAATTGAGGCTTAGAGAGTCCCCCAGGGGGAGAGTCAAACCCCATCTGGTCCCTGAGCAAGCATACAGTAGAGCACTGTGCTGGGTTTGGCGTTGTGGGGCCTGAGCGAGTCAAATCTGCCTCTTCCTAGTTAGTCGGTGAACTGGGGTGGTCCTTTATCGCTGCCCTTTTCCTTTCTAACTGTAAGACTCTGAGTCAAGGTACTTAACCCCTCCGTGTCTTGCTCTTCTGTGTGTAAAGTGGCGGTGATAATGGAATTGGTGGGGTTACTGTGAAGATTAAAGAAGTTGATACCCAAAACTATGGAGCACAGCTGTAAGTGGTGGCTGCAGCCTCAGGCATTCCTCAGCCCCTTTGGGAAAGGGACCTGTTTCCTGGCTTGAGCCTGGGGAGTGGGTATATTAGCCTTGACTAACTATATAAACACTGTAATGACTCTCCAAACTGCCCTGTTTGTGTCCTCAGGCAAGAGGAGTGTCTGAGAGCTGCAAGTGTGAACTCGGCTCCACTTTTGATGAATCCAAAGAAAGCTCAATGTGCGAGTTTCTAGTAAGAGAAAGCAGGCAGTTCTAAGGTACTGTGCCGACTGCTTGGGGCCTTGGGTTCTGCGGTTGCTTAGCTAGGACAGGAAGGAGGAATTAGCGGAGAGAACAGTTAGAGGGTAGGATCAAGAGGCGGGAGGGGAGTATTTGCTGGGCTGGGAGGATAGGGAAATGAGGTTGGGTGGGGCTCCTGACTGAGTAAAGGCCTGTGAATCAGCCAGAAGCCTCCAGACTGGGTGCAGTGGGGCCGGAGGCCAGGTTTTCTGAGAGCTGTGCTTCTCCCAGTGGGTCTCGGCTGTGGTATTCAGGATGGCTGAATCGGGGAGTAGAGAAAAAGGAGGAGTCTTCCCAGAAGAATGAAAACCCATGATGCAGCCACTGAGAAATCTGGGTGGGAAAGGAGGTAGAATTGTGCTCTAGTCGTAGGGGTGAAAAGTGGGAGTAGAATGGACACAGTGGGTGACACCCTAGATGTAGATGTGCACAGGAGAGACGAGCGTGAGCCCCAGTTTTAGGGAGATGATCGGGGTTTGGCCGTTTCTGTGGAACCCCACAGAAACACGGTGGAGGTGGAAAGATGAGGAGCTGAGCTCACTTGTGGGGCATGCAGAGTTTTGAGAAACCTGTGAAAACGGCAGATGGAGGGAGGCCTCTGGTCAGAAGAATGTCTTGGTTGAGGTGGGGTACCACCTGCAAACCAGTTCTAGCACGCGAAGCCACAGCTGTGGATGACCAGCAAGCAGAGGGTGGGAGGGCAGAAGCATATGGAAGGTGGAGCCCTGGAGGCCACTAACAGGTAGAGGTCTGCAGTCCGCGGATTTGAAGGGTATAAGCTCCAGAGTGAGTTTTAAAAAACAGCCGCACCCTGAACGTACCCCTACTCTGCTGCTTAAAATCTGCCCCCAGCCTACAGAGTGGAATCCAAACCCCTTCACCCAATGTCTAAGGCCTATCCAGAGTAGGCCTTGTATTAGTCTCCTGGGTCAGTGGAACAAAGTCTCGAAAGCTGGGTGACTTAACAGAAATGTATTCTCTCCCAGTTTTGGAGGCTAGAAGTTCGAAATCAAGGTGTTGGCGGGGTTGGTTCCCTCTACGGACTGAGGGCGAATCTGTTCCATGCCTCTGTCCTAGCTTCTGCTTTGACACTCCTTGGCTTTAGATGCATCCCTCCCATCTGCCTCTGTAGTCACATGGCCTTCTCTCTCTCTCTCTCTCTCTCTCTCTCTCTCTCTGTGTGTGTGTGTGTGTGTGTGTGTGTGTGTGTGTCTGCTTCCTCTCCTTATAAGGGTACCAATCATTGGATTAGGGTGGGCTTGAGATGAGTATGACCCCATCTTAATTAATTACACCTGCAAAGGCCTTATTTTTTAATAAGATCATAGTCTGAGGTTCCTGGTGGTCATGAATTTTGGGGGGGACACTGTTCAACCCAGTATAGGCCTCTCTTCTACATGCTTTTTTGGCATTATTCCCACCTCCCCCACCATGGGTTCCTGTTGGGAAGATGTCCAGAATCACCTCAGCTGAGGCTCATGTTTGTGAGCTTCTGCTATGTGCACCCCAACACTCTCCTTATTGTGCGTGTCCTCTGCTCGGCTTGAGCCCCTTGAGATGCGAGCTGACCTTGACCGTCTCTCCTTAGAGCAGGGTAACTCGGTGTCTGAGAGACCAGCTTCAGGGTGCCCTGGGAGAGGATTTGAGTCCCGGCTCTTCGTTTGACTAACCATGTGACCCTGCTCTACCATCTCAGCCTCAGTTTCCCCTTCTGTAAGTGAAAATTTTAAGAAATTAAGTGAGACAAGGTGTGTCCAGCATCTAATGCAGGACTCAGAAGTCCGGGACGGGAGGTGCCATGTTTGTGTATTCACCTTTGTGGATCTGGCACTTGGTAGGTGCTCCATAAATATTTTTTTTTTTTTTGAGGGCAGTGTCACTGGCCCTCATATGTGGGACCCGAACCGGGGCTGTTGGCTTTCCAAGCCAGCGCTTAACCACTGCGCCACTCGGCCGGCCGGCTCTATAAATACTTGTTGAATACGTGGCCGCATGAGGAGATTTAACTTGACGAGAAGTGACACTTCTGTGTTTATGGATATGACCCTTCCTTAGAAACCCCCCTTCTTCCTGCGTTCAGCCCCTAGGAGCTGGGTAATTACACTTTGAGTTTCAGCTAAATGCTGACAAGTGGCGAGCAGCGGTGAACAGGGGTCGCAGTTTGAGTCAGGCTCACAGCCCTGCACCCAGCGTTTCTCTTTCATGTGGATGGAACAAACTTTGGTTTATTACATTAGCAGTACCTATGGTGGCTGCAACATATGAGTCACCATTTACTGTAAAGCTTTCAGATGCCCGGCAGACACATGCCAGTCGGGAGAGGCAAGGCCGCCTGCCATCAGGTGATCTAACTATGAGTGGCTAAAAAGAGACGTAAAACAGTCCTCACGGTCCCACGTAGTAGGAAGGTCTTGGGGGATGGCCCACAGTCCTCTGATGCATCCTCCTTCCTAAATTTCCTCCGGGGGGTTTATTTTGATATAAAACAGTCATGGGCATATTTTGAAGTCAGTGAAGTAAGTCTGTGCATATGTGTGTTTGCTTGTTTCTAAACTAAAGGTTATGCTTGTGTCTGGTTTTTGTTTTGTGTGCAATATTAAAAAAAAAATTTTTAAAGGACCTACTTTTGTTTCCTGATCATGGGCCCCTGAGAGCAATGCTTCCAATCCTGAGACCTTTTTTTCCTTTGAAGTAAGAACTTCTTTGGTTTCTCTCTGCCTGCAGGTGATGGTTTTCTTTTCCTTTCAAGAGAGGAACCTGTGAAATTCCATTTGGTCTCCAGTGGTAGACAGGGCTTGGGGCATTGCAGTCTTTGAGGATGAACTCAGTTGTGAAGAACTGAAAAGGCTCCCAGGTGCAGCAGCGTGTTCCCTCTTGCAGGTGGGACTGGGTGGGGCAGGGTGTGGGGAGTGGTGAGTGGCTGGAGAGGCACTCCTAGTGTGCCCTGTACGTGCCTGGCACCATTATAAGAACTAGGTTCCTGGGGCATTCATGGGATTTAAAATCCTGTGAACAGTTAAGACATTTTTGTGCATGTCTGTGTGCAGATCTGTGCCATGGGGCCTTGGGTAAATTATGTAACCTCTCAGCCTCAGTTTTTTCATCTGTAAAATGGGCCTACTGACATTTCCCTGTATTGGGTGACTTTAAGGTTTTGATGAGATATTTAAGGCACCTAGCACCGGCCTGGTACATAGTAGGGCTCCAAAAGTGATAGTTGTAATTATGTGAGGTACTCTGAATCATTTATTTTGAGGGTTGGTGGAGGGAGGAACCCTTTGGTGAGAAAAGGGGAGTGAAGTTGTTCCATCTAGGTAATTAGTGGTCAATTCCCTGTTTTTATTTTTGTTTGTTGGTTTATTTATTTATTTATGGTAATTAAAACCATGTCTTAATTTGGCCTCTGTGTTCA
The DNA here is from genome assembly GCA_033961575.1 of Aselliscus stoliczkanus. Taxonomy (NCBI): domain Eukaryota; kingdom Metazoa; phylum Chordata; class Mammalia; order Chiroptera; family Hipposideridae; genus Aselliscus; species Aselliscus stoliczkanus. The sequence continues at coordinate 60,998,053 of CM066733.1, read as the reverse complement.
TTTGACTAATTTCTGCCTGTCCACCTTAAGTTCGCTGTTGACCCATGTGGAATACCCTGTTTCCCCTCCTCTTGGGCTTCTCTCATGATTAGCCAGACCATGCTTTTGTGGTATATTTAGAAGATGGCCATGAGCCCCTGCATTTTAGTTTATATCCTTCCATATGCCCTGGCCCGTCAGGCGGAGGAGTGATCCAAAGGCACCAGTCAGGTCTTGAGCCTCCCAGAGACTTTTGTGTCTCGTATGGAAATGAGGTTGTCAAGGACATCTATTGGGGATTCTGAAGTTTGGAGCTCTCTGGGACATAGCCAAGGTATAGAGGGTCGGGGGGACAGTGGTAACAGACTCTTTGCAGTCGACTTTGGGGACATTCGGAATAATGGTTGCCATAGCTGGACTCTATCTGTAGTGAAGGGCTAGGGATAAAGGGACCGTCATTGCTTCTGCCCACTTCCTCATTGTTGGTGTATCCCAGGCCCCTCTCTTCTCCCATCCCCAGCTCTGGAGATGGGGGGTTGTTTACCTAGCACAGAGCATCCTTGTTTCTTGAATTTGCCACAGTGACATTGTTGCCTCTTCCAGCCTGGTGTTTACTGCCCTCCAGAGGGTACAGTCCTTGGGGGAAAGGAGTGGGCTTTGTGTCTTGTTTGCAGCAGCATTCCCCAGAGCACCCCTTCTGTAAGCCAGTATTGAGAAGAAAGGGAGTGGATGCATGAAAGGCCAAATGAAAGCCCCTCACCATGAGCCAAAATGCAGACAGGGTGGCATTGCTGCCCTCTACCCCCACAGGAAGGGGGGGGGGGCGTGATCATTCGTTATTCATTTTTCTTTGTGTGTGTTTGTGTGCTGGGCTGGGTCGCTGTCATTTTCAATTGTACCACATTGAGCCAGAGAGATCCCTTTGCTTGGTTTTCCTTAGTGTCATAATGGTATGGCTTTAGGTTTAGGGTATGGCTGGCTGGGGACAGGGGGACAGTCCGTGACTGGCACCAGGAGTATTTTTCTTGCACGAAAGATGCGGGGCCTATGACCTCTGTTTCATGATAACTGGACTCAGTGGGAGAAAGAAAGCCTATTCATGTTGGGTGGGCCATCGAGGTTGCGTGGCCCCTTGTGTGATAATCAGGACTCTCATGCAGTTCTGACTCCAAAGATGGTGTTCCTTGGGCTGCAGCATCACACTGACTCCTGGAATACTAGGATGCTCTCACACGGGAATTCAGATCCGCCCTCGGTCCTGTGGGACCTGCTTGGAGAACAGAAAGAGTGTGAATAAGTGTTGGTCACCAGCAGCCTTTGTTTCCTGCAGCACTCTGACCTTGAGGGATGGGAATCAGAAATGAGGACAGAGAAGCTGGCCTCTGTTTCCAGAGCCCTCCGTGACTGGCAGACGTGTTCGGAACAACCTAGGTCTGGCCTCAGAGAGCCCTGGAGCTCCTCTCTCCTGCATTTGCCCTCCCAGACCCCATTGTCAATTTCTGGTTACTTCATATCTGCAACAGACCTGGCACTGTCTACAGCAATGTACATGCCTTTTCTAAAATTTTCTGTCTGGAAGAATTCTCTAGTCCCAGTGGGTTTTTGTTTGTTTGTTTGTTTGTTTGTTTGAGGGCAGCGTCACTACTGGCCCTCATATGTGGGACCCGAACCCGGGCCGCTGGCTTCCCAAGCCAGCGCTTAACCACCGCGCCACTCGGCCGGCCACCCGGAGTTTTTAATGTAAGCTGCATCCGGATTTCATTGGCCATGCACCCCATTGCTGTGGCCCTGCAGAAGGCATGGGTCCTTCTCTGGCCAAGTGTTGGTACCCGAGTATCACCTTCCCTTCAGCAGGGCATCTTCTTTTTATGCTAGGAGGTATCTGAAGCAACCCAGGGCCTGCAGATGGGAATTGGGAAAGATAAGACCTCACTATTTAAGGAGCTTGGGGGGTGGGGATAGGGGTGGGGGTGGAGTTGGAACCTAGTTGTAGTGGGGCCCATACTTTCTGTTTGATTGTTGTAGGTTTACTATGCTCTTATCTGTCATGGAAACCATAACACAAACGGGTTACTAAAATTTGACTATTGGTTTAATGAGAAGCCTGTGAGAGGGACCCACTTCCTCTTGATTTTTGTTTTATTTTTAAAAATTCTGTACAATCTGTTTCATTTCTCTTCCTCTGGACTTTTCTTGTCGAAAAGTTACAAACAACGTACTGTGAAAACCAAAACCACTTAGATAAACAACACAGGACCCTGGGGAATACACAGCACTTTTCCTCCACCGCACCTTCCTTCCTACCATCTGGCTGCCTCTCTCTGTATGTCTAATGGGATGGCAGGTGGACATGGAGAAACATAGGCCCGTAGAGGGGAAGGGAGCTGACTGAAGTCCACACTAAGACTAGAATCATGTGTGTAATGCTTAGGTTCCAGGCCAGTGCTTCTGCATCTCCCCAGAGGACCGGTGTTAGATTTGGGATGTGCTCTCCGTTGGTGTGGATTCTTAGCCTTTCCTCCTTGTGGTTTTCATTGGCTTGCTTAACATGAGCTCTCGCTAAAGAATTGTCATAGTGACGCACTTGATGTGGTGTCTGGACAATCCTTTCCCATCCATGCATTTATCCGAAATATTTCTTGATCTTCTCTGCACAAGGCAATGTGCCAGGCAGGCCCAGAAGGTGTGAGGGATGAGAGAGACAAAAATCCCATCTTTGAAGACTCTTTTCTTTGGAGTTGGGGAACAGAACCATACATAACACAACTGTAATCCAAAGCAGAACAAAGTAAGTACTATAATAAGCATACAGGCAAAATGGAGTAGTGGAAGGGAGGTTAGTTTTGGTTGAGAGATGCACTGGTGTTGAGTTTTGAAGGATGAATAGAACTTTGGTGCTGGGCATCCTATGAAAAGGCACTCGGGGAAGTAAGGACCAAGGGCACTCCATGGCCACACTCTTGATTCCGTAACACCACACTGCACAAACACACAGGTGACCCCATCCTGGCTTTAAGCGGTACTTGCCCAATAATGCTTTTGCAAAAATGCTTGGACCTGCTTCACTTGGGAGTTAGGGTTGGAAAAAAAAGTTTGGCATTAGGAGAAGACTAGTATTTACTGAGTGTTTTAATTACATTGATCAATTACATCATCTCATCGAGAACATGCAGCTGGCAACTGCTGGAGCTGGAGTTGAACTCAGAACTCTCCGATTCCAGGACCCCTGGCCTTCCCCTTACCATTGCCTCATCACCTCCTGGGAAGTCAACTGATGCTAAACAGTCATTCTCCACCAGTAGGATTCGGGTTGCAAAGTAGAGTTGGCTTCTGACTGGTAGGAATGCTTGTGAAAATATGTTGCTGCCTTACCTCACATCATTTAAACTTTCTGTGGTTAGTGGAAGGAATATTACCTTTGTGGTCACACTTTTTGGAGGCCCCTCCGTGGTGGGCTATTTGATCAGTTTATCAGATGATTGCCGCATATGCCGGGGTGCCAAAAAAATGTATACATGACTTGTATTCATTTTTGGTTACCTGTATATACTGACTATTACAATTTTAATAGGTTTTTCCTTTCTTATTATGTTTATAGACTTTTTTGGCACCCTCTGTGTTATTTTTCTGAGGAGCAGTCACATTCAGTGCTTGAAGGGTTGTTCATGCATTCCTAATGGAGACAGGCTTTTGAGCTGGCAGAATTGGCCCGATACCCTTCTGTTTGGTGTGGTGACGTTTTGTTGGATAAGCTAATGCCATCCTATGAGATCTGCAAGGAGAAACAATGAGAGAGAGGGGAGAGGAACAGTGGCTGAGTAGGACATGGCGCTTTCTAGGGCACAGGCAATCACTGGGGCACTGGGAATTTTAGACCCATTTTCCCAAGTGGTGTCTTGAGACATAAGGGGTGTGTCAGGTAGGTGATTGTCATTTGGGGAGTAGGGTGGGTATTTGAATCTTAATAAATATTTGGCAATAATGAAGTAATACTGTAATTCTAGAGTATATCTCAGTGGTGCCTCTGTCTCGTCATTTTTTGACCCCTCTAAGAAAGGGTTTGTGTAGTGTGTATTGTGTGAGGAAGATGCCTGAGGCTGGTGGTTTTGTCACATGAGTGAGATGCCATCTCCATGGCAGGTCCCAATCCTGTTACACAGCTAATTTCTTTTCCCCACTCTCCTCGGTTGATTCCCTCAGCCTCTTTCCTCTCCTTCTTTCCCCCCTTTCTCCATTACAGTACAGTTTTAGTTTGCAGGATTTTTCCAGGGCTGCAGATCAGTTAATCTTAGAATCTGCTTCTCCAAGAACATCTTGCCTTTTATCTTTATTCTGTATATTGGGGTCTGGGATTCTGCTGCTAAAAAACAGTTTGGACACCAGATGCTTAGAGTGTTTCTTCAGTGTTCATTGTCTGCAAGGGTGGCCTGTGGGGGTTTGTGAGGGAGGGCCATACCTCCTGCTGCAAGGTGCATGTATTGGGTGGGTAGGTGGGGGAGGGTCGGACAGATGTACGTGCTCCGTTGCTCTTACTCTGCTTCTGGAATTTGGGTCCTTCTAGTTCTTGGGTGACTCATAATTCTCTTCCTTTTCATCCCAGCTTGCTGAGGAAAACAAGTTGTGAGTTAATGAATAAGTCCCAAGCTATATATATACTCTATCCTGTAATACTCATTTCACAGAGTAGGAAGCTTAGAGAGGTTGAATGACTTGCTGGAGGTCACACAGTTCATAAATGAAAGGGCCTCGATTTGAATCCAGATCTGATTCTAGAATTCATGATTTTTACGGACATGTGCATCAGCCATAGGTAAAACTATAGTCAAAAATATTCTCTATCATTGCCCCCTCTTGGGAGGTGGGTTGGGGAAATGTAGCACCGTGTAAAGTTGTGTAATATGTATAGCTCACTTTGACTCACTTCGAAATGACTGTCTTTGCATGGTCAGGCATTCTGGGCTTTGATGACTGGCCAAAGAAGGAGGGCTGAGGGCTCAGGCCCTGGGTTCAGTGAAAGTCAGGGTAAAGGGAGAGGTCTGGGAGGCTCCCAGATCCTGAAGCCAGATAGTCAAGTCACACATCAGGGAGCCTCAGAGGCCTGAGGCCATTGGTTGCCCTCCTCTTTCTCTAAATCTTTCTTTCACTCTTTCTGGCCTTTTTCTGGATTTCTGATGGAGCCCTTGACGCGTGTGGCTCAGCAGATGAGGAACCTGGAACAACCTGCTTGGACGGTTCCAGATGTGAAGGGGGACAGGGCCCAAGGAGGACTGGAATTGTGTGTGTGAGTTGAGTGGAATTGAGATGTGGCTTGCTTGTCCATTGATTGCAGAGATTGGGGTTCCAGTTTGGCTTAAACAGTGCACTCAATCCATGGGTCTCAGGGAGCATAAAGTAGTGTAATGTCTCCAGTATGGACCTGTGTGTTATGCTCTGTTCAGGTAATACTTCTCTTTGAGCTGTGACTATTTATTTGATTTCCCTTTTCCGGGTGCCCCCATACCTCTGTTTGAGGGAGTGGGTACAGACCTTCTGTGAGGGCTTAGACACACTCATGAAACTCTGGAAGGACCTTGAAAAGAAATCGATGGACTAGATTGCTGGTAGAAAACTCCAGCTAGCCTGTGGGCCCCCAAAGCCTCAGATGCACCCAGAAAACCAAGGAGAGTTTTTCATTAGCTGGTAACTCTCTCTGGCCAGATCCCCATTTTAAAAGTCAAATGTGGGGAGAAGACATCAGGGACTGCCAAGTACGTTGAGTTCCAGTGGGCAAAATCCCTCTTGTTGCCTGGATGCCCTCCTTGCTTGAAGTCTTGCTGGTGGCTCAATCCTCTCCCCATCCTGGTGCTAAATATGTACTGAGAACTGAGTACTCCAAAACTGGAGCTTAAGAACTCCAGCTCCAGGTCTGGCCAACTCATTTAGCCCCGATCACCCACATCTTGGGTTGCTGGTCATTCATTCTCTGGATATCGGGAGGTGGGGTGGGGTGTCCAGGCTTTGCCCAGTGGGCTGCCCTCTGTATGGCAGGATCTTAGGAACCATAGAACTGTACACTGAGATGGGCTTTCCATATCCCTTTTGTCTGCCCATCCCTGACTTTGTAGAGGGGCAGCTGAGACCCAGAGAGGGGAAGTTGGCTGCTTCAAGGTCACATAGCTCCAGGCAGAGAGCCACCTTCACAGACCCCACTCTTTGGAAAGGGCTCTTCCGAGGCACCACCCCAGACTGCCCTGCGATGCCAGCCCTATCTGCCCTGCCCTTTTTCCCTTGGAGCAAGTGCTGGTGTTATGGATGAGAACTTCATGACTTCGTTTCAGATAATGCAGTTGGATACGATTTGCCTGGTGGTTGCCTAAATTTAAACCAAGTGGGCTGGGGTGGGTGGTAGTGAAGAAGATTGGCTTGGTGCTTTCATTAAAGCACAATGTGTTGGGGGAAGGTTCTATCTTTATTTTTACTTCACTGAATGAGGAATGAGCACAGAGCTGAGGTTCCCCCCCTTCCCTTTTCTGTCTTTTTAAAATTATTAAGTATCTATATATTCTCAAATCAAGACTGGCAGTGCATTCCACTTTCAGCCTGATTATAAATTAAAGTAGGTTGAACTGAAATTTTTTGCCTTTCATGATGGTCAAATACAATTGGTGGGCAAGCTACTTAAACATCTATAGACCAATTCTGGTTAGACTTGGGTTTCATTTCCAATTCTGGGACATTTGTGGGCTACGTGACCCTGGGTATCATTTCTGAACTTCATTTTCCTCCTTTGTAAAATGTGGGTAGCAATACCTGCGTTTTAGAATTGCTGTGCATCTGAATTCACATGTGTGAAGCCCCTGGCATGCTGCGTGGGACATGGAGGTTTACCCATGAGTTGTTATTGGTTGCCCATCCTTCTCTGTGCCTTCCAGGCCTTGCCCCGCACCAAGCTGGGAATGGATCAGGGGATGAGGTTGAGAGGATAGGCCGAGGGGATTGGTATGGAGGCGTGTGCTGGTGCATGTGTGCGTGCAGGGGAGTTGGAGTTTGGGGGGAACCTGGCTTGACCCCCTTGGGGGATATGAGGAAAGTGTCAGAGTCCTGAGCCCAAGAAAGTCTTCCTGGGGTCTCTCTTACCGATTCTTTGCAGTTAGCCTTCTCAGCCTTTGAAAACTCTGATTTTAAAATATGGCCAGTTTATTGTTTCTTTGGTTCTAAAAGCTACATGTTAGAGAAAAGTTGGAGCACACGGGAAATCAAAAGAAAATAAAAACCCACAATCCTACCCTTTGGGAAGAAACCAGTGTGAGGATTTTAAAGTTTCTGTCTCCAATTTTTTTTCTTTTCCTCTGTGTATATACATAGGATGTGTTTGCCTGTTTGTTAATTTTTATAAAACTGGCACCCTAGTGCACATGTTATTAGGTAATGTGCTTTTAAAACAATATCCTGCAAGCATTTCCTAGTTGTAAGCTGTTCTTTAAAACATGACTTTGGGTGGCGGCACAGCATTCTGTTATGCAGATATTCCATAATTTATTTAACCAGCCCCCCTATTGTTTGGCATTTAAATTGCTTTCCATTTCTTTTGCTCCTTCACCTCATGCTGCAGTGAATTGGGAAGGCAGATTTCAATAACAATTCTCTGGTGAAGCTTGCTGAACCAAATAGTTTCATTAGTTTCAAGTTTTCCACCTCTTACATGCTCCCTAGATCTTTGGGCTTTGTTAGTGAATTCACCACCTAGGGGAGCACTGCTTTCCATATTCTGCCCACCCTCCAACCACTTCTCTAGGAAGCCCTAGTTATAAGGGGCAGTAGGTACAATGAGAGCCCGCAGCTGCCCCAGAAGATCCTGGTTCAAGCCCTACCAGTGTCAATCACTAGCTTTTTGACACTCTTGTTTCCTTGTCTGCACAATGAGGGCAATAATACCTTTCTGACCAGATGGTGAGGGTGAACCACAATCATGGTCTCCAATGTACTTTGTTACCTGAAGTCCCATAAAGATGTTAGTTGTTAGCATTGACCACTTGGCCCATGGCCCTTGACCTTGAGGAATAATTATAGGACTTAGTTGAGTGGTATGTTGCAGCTGATTCTCACCAGCTCATTTGAGTCGATTGTGTACATCTCTTCCCAACTCCATGTCCACTGGCCCTCATGTTGATAACTTGAGATTGGGCATAGTGAGAGTATTTATACCATGGGAAGTGACAAACACTAAATGAAGACTTTTTTGTTTGTTTGTTTGTTTGTTTGTTTTGGGGGCAGCATTTAACAGTCCTAGTTTCCAGTGCACGTATTTTGAATTTGAGTTTATAGTTCTTTCATATACAGGCATACCACTGCAATAAAGCACTATCTCAATCAAGTGAGTCATACATAGTCTTTTTTGCTGGTGGAGGGTCTTGCCTTCAATTTGTAGAAAGCACATGTGTGAAGTGCAGTAAAGCAAAGTGCGATAAAGTGAGGTATGTCTGTATTAATGTCTCATTCTCCCCAGCTGGACTGACAAGCTCTTGAGGGCAGGAATTAAATATTTTAAGACTTTGATTGCTTGGATGATGGCTGTGATAGGGACCCATAAAGCAGCATTTACACAAATGAGCTCATGACTTTACATGAAAACGTTTTTCACTAAGACTTTTAGTTAAGCTCTGAGGGGTCTGTAGTAGCTCTGCAGGCCCATGGCCCATTCCTCTCTTAACGATCCTTTATAGATGGGTCTTACATACACAGAATTTTAGTTATTTAGCCTAAAAACTGCCCAGGGAATAATAAAGACATTTTATTTCCCTGTGTTTCCATCAGTGACTGTAATAATAATGGCTAACAAGTAAGAGCTAACACATTGATTGTTTGCTGTGTGCCAGGTACATCCTAAATGCTTTTACAATCATTTTCTTGTTTAATCCTTATTCCAGTTACATAAAGAATACATTAATATTATCCTTGTTTTATAAATGAGGAAAACGTGAAACTTAGAGACATTAAGTAACTTGGTGATGACTTAGGAAGATCCAGGATTGACTGCTCATTCATTCATTATTCATTCCTCTGACATCTAACTCTTGCCATGTGCCTGAGTGCTGTTGGCTGCCAGGATGAACAAAACCAACCCCTTCCCTCATGGAGCATTCCTTCTGGTGAGCAAGACAGATAGATAAACATGCAAACATATACTACGATGCCCGGTGTTGCTGAGGGCTACAAAGGAAATCCATCAAGGGAAGGAGATAGAGGCTGATGGGGCAGGGCTGGGGTTTGGCTGTATAAATTCCATCCCTGGATGTCTGTCTCACTGCCTTTGAAAGGCAGTCCACCCTGTAGCTAGCCCAGCGCCCTCACACAGTAGACCCTCCTCACATTTTTATTGCTTAGATGATTAGGAGCAAAGTCTTATCCATGGGGATGAGACAGAAAGGCACATTGAGAACTCCCCGTAAGCTCACATCAGGGACAGATGCACACAGGACTCTGCAGAGTACTGACATACACGCCGAGGGCTCCCCAAAGTGCTGGGCAGGTGGAGCGAGCAGGAGGGCTGAGCACTGAATGGGGCAGGAAGAGAAGGCGTTCTCTAGTGGTCAGGGTGGGCGAGGAGCTGCACGTTAAGATCGGAGACCCTGGAATTAGCGACTTCGTGGAGGGCAGGACGATTTCTCCAGGGCCACCCTGCTGCTCATTGAGGTGGAGCCCAGTTTCCCATTCCCAGTCCTGTGCCTTATGCAACAGCACCATTTCCCAGATTGTGTTTTATTTTTTTTATTCCTGGGTGGGGAATAATGGCAGATGGGTTTAGGGAGCTGCTGAAGGGCAGCCTACTGATTCCAGGCATCCCGGGGCCAGCGTGGGTTACAAGGACAGGCTATTCTACTCTCCAAAACGTAGTTCTAGAAGATGGGGCCTTCAAGTGTGTAACAGATGAAAAGTGTTTTAGGGTCAGCTTCCCCACCCCTATGCTTTGTGGTCCAGTTAGTGTCCAGGGTGGTGGAGCCAACATTTACTGAGCATCTGCTCCATGTTCATCTGATATGACACTGAAAACTCTGCCCTGGGAGGTGGTAAGAGTACGGGATCCAGTACCCGCTCTGCTATTAATAAATTAGCTTTGTTTTTTTGGTTTTTGTTACAGGCCTTGGTCTCAGCTTCCTCCTCTGTAAATGGAGGGGGTTGGCCAAATGGCTTTTGATGTCCCTTTTTGCTCTGACCTTTATTCTAGGCCAGAGATTAGACAGGGTCCCACTCAACAAAGCCTTTCAGTTTCTTTCCCAAATGGGGTTTGCTCCCTGGAGTGCTGGGTGTGGGGAAGGATTTAAGGGTTGGAATGTGTCGCCTTCAGGGAATTTCTTGGTCTGTGGGTCCCCAGTATTTTGTGTCTTGGTTCCCAGTTCTAAGGCACCTGGCATTCGCTAGCGGTTATTCGCTAGGTGGCCATTGCCCACACAGGACGTTCCCCACCAAGTAAAGCTCGCCCACAAGTGTTTTCCTAGCATACCACTGTTGACAGGAGGGGGTGAAATTTTGGGTGTACTTTCCTAATGGTTGTGCGGTTGTGATTTTGTGTCTCAAAACGGTATAGTCTTCATCCTGGTCCCCCCATGGCCTCCCACTGAAACCTTACAGTGATACCAGAGCAAACATATGCTTCAAAACTAAAAAGTGATGAGGTGAGGAAGCAACAGGAAGTGGGGAAGTGAGCAGAACAAAGCTTGCGATGTGTACTCAGAACACTGTTGACCTTTTTTTTTTTTAATTTTTTTTTTTTTTTTTTAGTTTTTAAAATCATATAGTTCTCTTAAATTGTTGAGGTAGAAGTTCTTGTTTGTTTCTAAAGGCTCGGCTTCTTAAGAGGTCTATGGAGAGAGCGAGTGGTGGGTATAAAACAAGTTTAGGAAAGATGCAAACCACCCTCCCCCTTCTGTGCTTGGCAAAAGGTATGCAAATTCATGTCAGTCAATGTTCACTGTTCTCCCGGCCTGTTTGATCCTTTCACTCCACTTTTCTTTACTGAGGGCTGGGGAAAGTCATTTAAATCGCTCCTCTTTTAGACTTTTCCTTTGTAGGACTTGATTTAGCTCTTCTTGAATTGAAGATGGTGGGGAAAGTGGAATTCTGCCCCCACATTTCTTCTTTTTCTGCCTCTACCTTAGTTTCGCATTTCCTACTAATGACTTCAAAAAGAGAGAGGGCAGGGCCGGCCGAGTGGCGCGGTGGTTAAGCGCTGGCTTGGGAAGCCAGCGGCCGTGGTTCGGTCCCACATATGAGGGCCAGTGACACTGCCTTCAAAGAGAGAGAGAGGGCAAATTCAGTAATTAGTTTCTGGTATAGTGAGGGCCCAGAGTACGCTGACTTGAACAAGACACCCCCACCCCCCACCCCCTGCGTCAAGCATTGCTAGAACTGTCGCTCCCTAAGATGCCTCTGGTGGGAGGGGCGGGGGCACACTTCACACGTTTGGGGGCACACTTCAGATGTACGGGGGAAACTCACTGGCTGGCAGGAGGGAGGGTTGTTAGTTTAGACAGATAGCTTTTCATTTGAAAAGCAAATATGGTCCTGAGGGTTGAAGCTACTGATAGGCGGTCCCTCTTTGGATGTTGGAGCTCAATTAGCTCAGGTTGAATTAGCTACAATGGGGCTTTGAACCAACAAATAACAGTCTAGTGATAAGAGCTGCATGTTTGTAGAAGCTTTGCCTGCAGTTCCACAATTTACTCTCCTACCAAGCTTATGAAGTTGGGAGGAATTACTATGCTCAATCAATGATGGCTGGTTAATATTAATAATGAGATAATGAAAGCAGGAATGGGAAGCCAGCGTTACTGGGCACATTCAAGTCCAAAGGCCTGATGCTAGGTCACAAGTATGATCTTATTTAGTGCTGAGGAAACTCCATTGTATAGGTGGGGCAGTGGAGGCCTGGGACTATAAGCTCAATGACCTGAAATGATGGAGCAGGTGTCCTGTCCCTTAGTTGACTTGTGTCACAACTTGTGTCTCCTATGTTAACTTCTGTGTTCACTGGCATCAGTTTCTGAGATTTGCTGAGTTTGGGGCCTGTGGCCTGGCATTGAATATCTCACTGGGCGAAGCTCGCTGGTCCAGGAGACGTCCAGACCGTTGCTCCATTAGCTTCGCTGATGGACAGGCAGCCTTGTCACAGATACACACATATACCTTGCTACCTGTCACAGCCTTGCAGATGTATGTGTCAACTGGAATACAACAGGGCGCAGGCTATCTCAAACAAAAGTTAAGGGTTGTTCTTTTGTTTTGTTTTTTTTCCCCCGTTCTTTTTTTTTTTTTTTTTTTTTAAAGATTTTATTGGGGAATTGGCGGAGGGGAACAGCGTTGGGGAATCGGGGAAGGGGAACAGACAAGTTGCTGTCTTCTTGTTCTTCAGTTTAGTTGCGGAGGATGTTGCTTCACTGTTGGTATCGTCATTGCGCTCTTCCCGGATGAGGCAGATGGGTCGCCGGCCTCTGGATGTCGCTCACCGCGGCTATTGGCAGCTCACGCTTGGCTGCCAGCCACTCACGCGGGCTGCGGGCCACTCACTGTAGCCTATGGCAGCCCACTGCAGCAGGGGCGGCAGCCCACACCATCACCGGGGCTCGCACAGCCCAGCTCCAGGTGGAGCTGTTGTTAGCTGTAGAGGGCAGTGTCACTGGCCCTCATGTGGGATCCGAACCGGGGCCGCTGGCATCCCAAAACCAGCGCTTAACCATTGCGCCACTCGGCCGGCCCTCCCCCGTTCTTTTTTAAGCCACTTCTCTCCCCAATTTTATGTCCATGTCATTTTGGTTTTGCCATGATCAGATTATATGTAAGGCCTGCTCTGAACGTTTGACTTCAAGTCTTGGTGGGAGGGTTGTACGACAGAGGTTCTTTTCACTTGTGAGACTTGGGGCACATAACTTGGGCACCTTCCTACCTGCTTGTGGCTTCATTTCTGTTTTTGTGTTTTTTTAATCTTGTAGTAGAAGTATGGGGAATATAGAAAGCTGGATGGTTATATAATTTAGCGAACTTGTACACAGTGACTGTGTACTGCTTGGAACTGAAAACGGTTTTAAATAAACCCAAGCAGGATTGCTTCCAGCCGACATTTGGCATTTATGGGCTAATTTTTGGGAGTTCTCAACAGCTTGCTAGTGGAGTTCCCCACCTTCAGAGTTAGGTGTCTCTTACTCTGGCGCTACTGCCAAGCTACCTAGAGGCATGCTACTCTGTGGTGGTGATAGATGGCATTTTTCAAGTGGGTAAAACTTGGGGAAGGCAGAAATTTAAGGCAAATCTCACGGCTGTCTGGTTTTTTAGTTTTTAATGAATCAAACATACAGAGAAGGGCCAGCCGAATGGCGCAGCGGTTAAGCGCTGGCTTGGGAAGCCAGCGGCCCTGGTTCGGTCCCACATGTGAGGGCCAGTGACACTGCCCTCAAAAAAAAAAAAAAGTGGGGGGAGACTTTTAAAAAATTCAATTTGGGGAGGAGTGGGATGGTGAACTGGGGGCGGGGGGTTGTCACTTTGAGGGGTAAAAAGTATAACTATTGCACTGTGTTGTACACCTGAAGCTAATTTAAAAAAACAAAAACATGCAGAGAGGTTGGTTTGCGTGATTGGGAGCTATAGCACTTGACTGTGGTCAGTGACCATAATGCAGCCCTGAGGTGAGGCCCCCCAACCCCAAGTTTAAGGCCATGTACTTGGGCCCAGCTTACCTCGCGCCTATTCTTCTGCCCTTGGGCATTGGGCACCATCTTGATAGATGAGTATATACACATAAAAAATCATTCTAAACCCTTGGTCTAGTTTTATTTTAATATTTCCCATCCTGTTCCAATATTACCTTAATAAAGTTGACTTTTTCTTTTTTAAACTCCACAATGAAATCAAAGCTGAATCTTTCAACAACATATATCTGAGTTCACCCAAGGTTCTGTTTCTTCCTAGTTGCTTTGAGTGCCCTGAAAGCTAGATGACTCCCTGGGTGGAAGCTTGCAGGTTCAACGTAGCATCTTGGTCTGTTGATTATAAAATGCTTATGGGAAATGTGGCCTGGAATATGAATATATGAGCTTGGCTTTTTTTTTTTTTTAATCAAAAGGTGTTCTCTATCTTTGCTTGATTATTAAAGTTCTATAAGGAGTTCAGTGTTCAGCAGTGGGGAGGGATCACCTCCCTCACTTGCCCAGGAACAGGGAGAGCGAATTTGAACAGTTTAAAATGCACAGTATTTGTGGCTTTGAAACTCACCTTGTCATTAACCACCAGTGAATGCCAGCCTGTAGCATGTTCTTGTACCAGAGTCAACCACAAGCCTGTGGGAAAACATAAAGGAAATGGAGGGTAAGAGAAGTAACTGGAGGGTGGGGGATATGCAGGAGGGGGCTGCAGAATAGAGATGGAAGAAGGAAAGCACAGTGTGGCCAGGTACTCGGGGCCCTTAAGCTGGCTTGACCTTAGCTAATGAGAGAAGGTTAAGTAAATATTGTGAACTAAATATCGGTGTTCTGGGCCAGCCGAGTGGCTCAGTTGGTTAAGAGCTCGCTCAAGAGTGTGAGCTGAGCTCTGAGCAACAGCAGTTCGATGCCCAGCCCGAGCTGAGTTGCCGTTGAGTTGCCAACAGGTAGCAGGATGGCTCAGCTAAAAAAAAAATAAAGAAAAGAAAAAAACATCGGTGTTCTAATGTCTGCATTTCCTTAGATTTTTATTTTGAAACTTCAGAGGAAAATCACCATAAAGGAAACAGATTACGTTTGTTAGAGTAGAATAGAGGTATCTCTATCAGCCCAGCTTTGTCCAGTGAAACTTAATTCATCCAGGGCTGTGGTTCTCAGCTGGGGGTGATTTTGCCCCCAGGAGACATAAAATAATGTCTGGAGACCTATTTGGTTGTCACAACTGTTGGGGACTCTGTTACTGGCCATGAATGGGTAGAGACCTGGGATGGCGCTAAATGGCCTACAGGACAGCCCCCACCAGAAATAATTACCAGCCCAAGGTGTCAATAGTGCTGAGGTTGAGAAACCTTGATTGAAGGGCTTGGTTTCTGTCCATTCATTCTTAAACAGAGTAGTGTCTTGGCACTGGGCTGTGGGAAGTACATTCTTGCACTGAAGTGGAACTGCCAGGTCCGGAAAGCTCATTGCTCCAAAGATCTAAAAGGGTCCCCCAAATTGGCATCTCCGTCCAGCTGTAATAATTTTGCAGCTAGAGTCCTGTTTCACCCTTTCTTCTAACTGTGCTCTGTCTCATCTTGTTGCTCCACAGATCTGTCCCCCAACACGAATTCTCTGATTTAGTGTGTTTTGCCCCCACCCCATTCCAAGTGCTATAATTTTTCTTGCTTTTCTGTCGAAGCCAACCACCTTAAGGCTGTATTGGACAAGCCATTTAATGAATTTCCAAATTGCCGTTCTGCATAGGCTGTGTCCCATTGGCCGTTCCCCTCCACACAGAGAATTAAAAATAAGAACTATTTAGTAAACTAGAGACTTAACCATCAGGCCACTTTTTGACAAGTTTCAGGTAAGAGTGATAGCATGTTAAATTATTAGGCAGCTTTATGACTGTGCAGGGAAGGTTTATCCTTTGATGAATAAATATTGCTGTCGCCCAATTTAGAACTTGACAAATGCTGATTTACAGCTTAAAATATATATAAGGGTTATTTCATGATGAAGTGGCAGTGGTAGTGGGGTAGATTTAAAAGGGATGGCTGTGAGACCTTTGAGTAATATGCCATTAAAACACTGCCACAGGCAGAGCTGCAGGGAGGAGGCTTGGTGCTGCTGGAGGTTCCTGCCACTCCCGGTAGGAATCGGGGTCCTGGTCCCTTTGCCACGCACAGCTCCAGCTCATAGTGCTGTGAAGCACTGTTAAAAGCACGAGGAGTGCCCCCGGGACCCTAACAGTCCATCCTGCAGTGCGCCTTCTTGGATCCCACTTGCCTGCATGTGGAACTTTAGGGCAGTGGTGGTCCCAGTGTCCACGATTGGACATTTTTCAGATAAGGAAGATAGTATTGAGGATGAGTGCTTTAGGATGAATGCTTTCCAAGTCTAATTGAAGAGGGAGACGGGTCAGTTTCTCTTGTGTCTTAGATGAGGTGACCATTGTACTTTTGCATCAAAAAAACCTGGGGCATTTGAATAAACAAATATGGATACTTATTGGAAGAGAGGATTTATCATTGAAACTGACCTGTAATACCTGTTGCATGCATAATGATGGTAGAGCTCCGTCAGTTACTTACAATCTTTCTCTGTTGATTGACTGATGGATTGAATAGTTAGTGTGTGCACGTGGTATAATAGGTGGAAGTGACCAAGAGTCTAACGTGGCGTATAGCAATTCTTCTTCGCCTTCCTGCCTCCAGTCTCCTGGTTCTATTTTCTAACGGTAACCAGTTACTAGCTTTTGGGTTATCATTTTCAAAGGTAATCTATGCATTTAAATTGCATATATGAACACAGCCTTTTCAACAACTACTGGCATACTGTGCATGTCATCCTCGTATTACATAATAGTGTACACGGAAAATGATGCCATAACACGACATGGAGAATGCCCTCATTGCTTTTCAGAACTGCATAGCATTCCATTCCATGGATAAACGATGATTTATTCAAGCAGTCCCCTGACAGTGGATATCGAGGATGTTTTCAGTTTTTTTTGTCATGACAAATCATTCTGCAGCGAGTGTGCTTGTGTATACACCATTTTGCATATGTGGGAGTATGTCTGCACAATCAATTCTTAGAAGTGGAATTGCTGGTAAATGCGTGTATCTCTCTGTGATTTTGGTAGACGTTGCAAGTACCCGTTCAAGAAGGTTGTAGCGATTTATACCAACACCCTTAATGAATGAGGCATCCTCGCCAACACAGCGAGTTATCAAATGTTTTGATCTTTGCCAACCTGATAGATGAAAATTGGTATCTCAGTTAGTTTTCATTTGCATTTCTTTTATGCATGTGGTTGAGCGCTTTTTCCCACAAGGTCTAAAATCCATTTCTGTTTCCTTTTCTTTCAATTCATAGTCTTTGCCCATGTTTCAATCAGGTGATTTGGTCTTTCACAGTCTTTTTCATTCCATATCTTGCTCGGACCCATTTCTGTGTTTGGCATCGTTCACTCCCGGGGGCTGAGGCAGACCATGCTTTCAAATAAGGCTTTGGAGAGTGAGATGGATTGACTGCCCTGGTGATGAAAATGGGCCCATTTTCTTGGCCTTTGAGGCTGTGGAGTGCCTAAGCCTAGTGGTTTCTGGTGTCACTGCTGCAGAGCTGGCAGCATCCTGACTCAGATGGAGAGCAAGTGCCTACTGGTGTGTTGAACACATGAGGATTGATTGGTTTGTGGGATGGACATAAGAAGACGGGAGTGGGGAAGCTTGGGTTGGGAGGAGGAGCCGAGTGTGGGCATCTGAGACAAATCTGAGGATTTGCATTTAAGCAGATTCACAGGAAAGAGGCATGGCAGCTACACTGAAAATTTTCCAATACGTGGTGTCTGAGATGTCAAGAAAAATAGGATATGCTTATTTTAAAGTAGTATGACAGTTACATTTTCAGCACCATGCTCTGTTTGTTTTTTTTTTAACAACCTTTAGACAACCTTTCATTGAAGTTTATCTAAACATAAACCTGGTTCTCAACTGAGAATAATTGCCCCACCCCCACCCCTCCCCAGGGTATTTGGTAATGTCTAGAGACATTTTCGATTGTCACGTTTGGGGTGGAGGGGCGGGAGAGTGCCACTGGCTTCTAGTGGGTAGAAGTCACGGTGGCTGCTAAACACCCTGTTGTGCACAGAAGACTCCCCACAACAAAGTATTGTCAGCCCGAAATGCCTGTAGTGTCAGTACAAGAACAGCTCTCATATAAAGCAATGGGGTCCAGTTGTTAATCTGGAAAAAAAAAGAATACAATAGATCACTATTTCCTTCAGTTTTCAGACATTCTGGACTCTTTGCAGTGTCACAGTTGGACTCACTGGTTTATTACATTTATTACATTCAGACGAACTTCACCTGAAAAGGTGTGGAGGCTGGGGAAAAACACATTGAGGATTTTGTTTGAAAATGTAACTAGCACACTGTTTAAAAATGTCTGTCCTGGGCCGGTGGTTCAGAGCTGGCTTGGGACGCTAGTGGCCCTGGTTCGGATCCCACATGTGAGGGCCAGTGATGCTGCCCTCTTAAAAAAATAAAAAAATAAAAATAAAAATGTCTGTCCTATGTTTTCTGAGTTTCAGAAACCCAGTGGGCTCCCCGTGGCAGCTGAGACCTGTCACTTCCACTTGTTCCTCCTCTCTGCTTTCCCTCTTATGGATATGCCAGATGCAGAAAGGGAGGATTTTTTTAACATGAGACTTCCTGAAAGGAGAGAGTCATTGTTGGTGCCAGCAGGGTGGCATTTCAGGATCTCCAGGCTCTCAGCACAGTGGGAGGAGGGCGCTGGGACCACCCTGTGGGCTGTCTGAGTCTCCAGCACCCCAGTTTCCCAGGCCCTCAGGATGCCTGTTGCTGGGTGTTTTGAAACCCAGAGGTTCAGGGGGACCAGCAGGAATACCCTAGGATTTTCCTCTTTGTTTTCAGGGGTGAGGGGTTAGGGGGGTGGGGGTCGTGGCAGCTAAGAGCACACGCGTGTTGGGGACCCAGGCAGCCGAGCTGAAATCTTTATTCCTCAAGTATGCATAACTTTAGGCAGGCCTCCGTTGCCTCATCTGTAAACAGGCAGTAGTGTTAGCATCATTATGAAAATTAACTGAGTTAGTATATGGAAAGGTAAAAGCACAGTGCTTGTGTTAGCTATTCTTCTTCTTCTCCTCCCCCTCCTTCTCCCCTCCCCCCTCCCCTCCTCCTCTTTCTCCTCCTCCTCCTTCTCCTCCTCTTCCCCCTCCCTCTCCCCCATTATTATTATTAGTTTCAGACTTTGGAAGTTCCAACTTTCTTGCCCCTCCTCTGCAATTCTGTGGAAACCCATTGCGGAGATGAGCCGCCATACCAGATGCCATGGGAGCCCCTAGTGGCTTCCCTGACTAGCATGTACTCCACTGCCCCTCCCTTGCCTGGGGTGGGGTCTGCTCCTCCCAGGAGGCTCCAGGAGCTTTTGCTGAGCCTCTCTGCTCGCCACCCCAAACCTCCTCCATTCTATTCAGGGAGGCATGGGCCTGCCTGTCTGAGATGAGTCTCCTCCTCATTCCACTCTTCCGATTTCAGTTCCCACAGCCATCCCCCCACATCCCACCACATCGTTTGGTGTGACTGCCTTGGAAAAACCCAAGTCAGAAGTTGGGGGGATGGCTGTCCCTGGGCTGTGGGCCGGCCTCCCCTGTGGTACTTGGCTTTGGTCAGGTCTGGACTAGTGGATTCCCTACTCTTGGTTCTCAAGGTGCGTTTCAGCTTGGCCTCAGACCCAGTCTTCAGAAAGTGTTATTTATAAAATGGAGACAGCCTCTGGCCAGAGCATAGGAACAGGATACCAAAACATTGTTCAGTGAAGCCAATGTTTGACTTTGTTTTCTTTTCATTCAGCTTGGAAGTTGGTCTTCAGATAGTTTTCCTGGAATATTTCATGGCTGGGGATCACAGGGTATCATGATTGGGTAGGAGATTCAATCTGAGTGTTTCAATCAGCACCTTGTTTTAAGAAATCACAAATATACAGAAAACTTCTGGGATGCAGTGAGGCGACAGAGGCAAAGGGACAGATAAGCCCTGTCCCCCAGAAGCTTCCAGTCCAGTGGGGGTGCCACAGCCCCTGATATGATATAAGGTGCTCCCAGTCTGTGGGGGGGAGATATAGCCTCAACCCTCATGGAACCCCCAATCTGATGGAGGAGGAGGTGTTGAAGGAGACACAGGATGAATTCACAGTCTGATGGGTGAGACAGTTCGTATTCTTGGGGAGCTCCCCTTCGGATGGGGAGAGACAAACCCTGCTAATGCAGCCTGATGGAGGAGACCTGAGGCTTGCTTTCTGACCCAGCTTGATGATGTGTGACACAGAACCCTCAAGGAAAGGATGGAATGGAGTGGTTCTTAATCCCATAACATTTCTTTCTCGCTTCATGCTAGCAGTGTGGGAGATAGGCGAGACCCGGGCGGCCCAGGGAAGAAGCAGATATCAGTAGTACCTCTTGCTTTGGCTGTAGCAGCCGCTCTCACCGGCCCCTGCAGGCCGAGCCCCACCCTGAAACATGTGTGCAGGCTGCGCTATCTTTAGTGGTCACCCTTCGTAATCTTTAGAGGACGTTGTTGACGTGGCTGCTTCCTGGGCTGGACCTTTCTCCCTAGAGAGCTGTGCCTCTTGTAGGGTGTGAATTTGGTATCTGGCAGGGGAGACCGTGGGGAGCTGTTGGGGACTTCTGACACTTGGCTGTTGTTCCTTGCCTTTTTTTGAGTCAGAGGGTGAGACTTTTAGACCCTTTGGGCAATCCATTGTAGGGTCAGAAAATGAGAATGTTATATAGCAAGGACGTTAGACATCATCGAGTCTTATCTTCCCATTTCACGAGGAAACTGTGGAGGCCCAGAGAAGGGAACTGTATTTTTTTTTGTTTTTTGTTTTTTGTTTTTATCACTGCTGCTTAGACGCTGGGCTAGATCTGGTTTCTGAATCTGGTCCCCTAGCACAGGTGGCCTGGTAACAACAGTGGTTAGGGTAGATCTGGTGAAGCCCATGTCAGGTCTGTTATTCCCTTGCTCAGAGCCCTGCATATGCCCATCCCACTTGGAGTAAAACCAAAGACCTTACTGTGGCCTGAGGGCTGGCCTGTTTGGCTCCCACTCCCCTGCCTCTCTAACCTGCCACTCTCCTCATTCATGCCACACTAGACTCCAGGTTGTTCCTTGTACAAACCACGACATTCCCACCTCAGGGCCTTTGCACTTGCTCCTTTTGCCTGGGATATCTTCCCCCAGATATCTGTATGGCTCACTCCTTCACCTCCATCAGAGAGCCCTAACCTGGCCATCCTAAATAAAATGCTCTCCTTCCCTCCCATTTTTTAATCCCTCTTATCCTGCTGTGTTTTCTTTCTGAGAATTTTTCACCATCTTACATGGTGTATATTCATTTATTTATTAACGCTTTCCTGGTTGCCTCCTGTTAGAACGTAAATACTAAAACAGGATCTGTTTTGTTCACAGCAACCAGAGTCTGTTTCTTCAAGGAAGAATAAAGGAGGGGAAGAGGGAAGGAGGAAGGGAGGCAGGATAAGACAAATTGAAATCAGAGGAATCCAGGCACATGGTGTTAAGGATGGTTTGATTTGGTTTGTCTGTCTTTAGAAAAAAAGATGAAACTTGATGGATGCCCAAGTCCCATTACTTTCCAGGGGTTGTCTGGACCTGTCTCTTTGGTGTGACGAGATGGTTGTACTTCTGGTCTGTCCAGAGTTCCACCTTCCCTGCATGATCCTTGTACCTATAACTGGAAAAAACTGAGTTAAACTTCACTCTTCCCAAAAGAACTATGTTGAATAAATGCCTTGGATAAGGAAAGGCCCTGCACCCTACATTAAGAGCTCTCCCGCCCATCACGGTGGATGGAAGCCATACCTTCTTCCTTAAATAAAATGTTCAGTTTATCTGCACAACTTGACTCTCTTTTCCCAGGGAAAAGACAAGTACTAGAATATTCGAGTTGAGGATCCAGGAGAAAATTGGGGGTAGGGGGAATACACCCAGTATATGAATTATGTTGGACTCATGAAATTGGGAGTTTGGAAAGGGAAGCTGCAAGCTCCAGGGTTCTGGTCCTGCCCCTTTTTTGTGGGTGGCTTTGGCCTGTTACTTCCCCTCTCACAGCACAGCTTCCTCATGTACAAAATGAGAATTGAACTAAATCTGTGGGGGGTGGAAAGGGAGGGGTGGATGGTCAAGGCTCCTGGGGATCCATATGGATGGGTTATTCCTAATGTCCCTTCCAGTACTGACAGCAGCATAGATGGCTGCGTTTTAAATTTTCTCCTCTCTTTGGATCAAATACCAGATTTTTGGCGAAACCATGACTTCCTTAATATGCTGGAATTAAAAGGTGACAGTTGTTTAAAAAGTAGATGTTTAAAAAGTATTCTCAGTGCCTGTTACTTTAGTAAATGTGGCTTTTTCATTTTCTTTCTTACTTTTCTTTCTTTCTTCTTCTTGATCTTAACCTATAAGCGATTACCAGATCAAACAAGTTTCAGTTTGAGTCCCCCCTGCTTTACAGTCTGAGCGTGTACGCAATTGACTTATCACATTTACTTTCAACTAGTCTGGCTGTTACGGGGGAGGCCTTATCAGCCAACTGTTAGCCCTCAGGATAGGAAGAAGTGGTCTAGGGCAGTTTGGAAGCTGGGTTTTCAGCATTACAGTAGGTAGACCTGGCACTTCTCCGCAGGGGGACTCCTCTGCTGTCCCCCTCCTCAGTGCCCTACCTGCCTCAGTGAGCTGTTACGCAGCAGTCTCTTCAGGAAGAGTGTCAAGTTGCAATCCCTTCCCGAACCCCTGCCTCTTGCCCAGCACCAGCTACGTAATTTGCTGGGCCCAGTGTAAAATGAAAATGTGGGGCCTCTTGTTTAAAAAAATTAAGACTTTCAAGACAGTGACAGCAACGCATTCAGCCAACCACAGGGGGCCCTGTGAGCCTGCACAGGTCACACGCCCATGAAGCCAGATTACTAGGACCGTGGAGATTGATAAAACACGTTGGAAGAGTCATTACAAATTTCCTCAGACAGAATTGGAGTTGTTTCTGTCCTGGCCTCGATGATTCAGGGTTGCTGACCGGAGCTGCTGCACTGTGTGTTTGGAAAATCACACCAGCCCAGTGTGGAGGGTTTGGACAATGTCCACGAGTGCTGGTGGGAGGAACCGAGAAGATAGTTGACAAATGATTGCACTGCCCAAGCAGCCCCAGGGACACTGGAGGCTCTTCTCTGCAGGAACATCATTTTCATTTGGTTTGCTCTTTACAAAATCTTTTGATGGGTAAACAAAATGTGGTCCGTCCGTACGTACAAGAGCATATTATTTAACTATGAGAAAGGAATGAAGTACTGACACATGCTGCAAGACATGCTTCAAGGAAACATGCCAAGTGAAAGGA
Organism: Aselliscus stoliczkanus; assembly: GCA_033961575.1. Taxonomy (NCBI): domain Eukaryota; kingdom Metazoa; phylum Chordata; class Mammalia; order Chiroptera; family Hipposideridae; genus Aselliscus; species Aselliscus stoliczkanus. The sequence continues at coordinate 60,974,987 of CM066733.1, read as the reverse complement.
GCCAGGCACCAAGGCCATGTATTGTATGGTTCCATTTATATGAAAAGTCCATTTATATGGACAAGTCCAGTCCGTAGAGAGAGAAAACGGTTGCCAGGGAAAGAGGAGAATGGGGAGTGACTGCTAATGGGGTTTCTTTGGGGCTGTGAAAATATTCTGAAATGAGATAGTAGTAGCGATGGTTGTATGACCTTATGAATATGCTAAAACCCGCTGGGTTGTACAGTTCAAAGGGTAAATTTTATGGGTCATGAGTTATACTGCATTTAAAAACAAGTAGTGAAAAAAAGTTTTGAAGGCTCAACATTAAACTCTCTACCGCTCTGCCTTTGGTGGGTGTTGTTGGTTCAGTGCGGGAGCCCCCTTCTCTCCTTCCTGCCTCCCCCTCAGTCACAGATAATCTCTTGAGCATCCTTTATGCAAAGCTTGTTTTCCAGGAAAGATCTTCTGGAAGCATTCATGCTAAGCGGATGTGTGGCTGCTAAGACTTAGCCTCTCCCAAGGAATTTGCATATTAGCTTATAAAGGGGAGAAAGCTTTTAGGTGAAAGGGATAAACATTTAATTTTAGAATTTCAGGTAAGAATGTGAAAGGTTTCTCTTTTTCATGGGGTAAGGGAGCTAGGGGTGTCTAGGTCCGCTTTGCACTCACGGGAGCCCACGGCAGGGCCAGCTTGGTGGTGAGTGGCTGGGTAAGAGACATCCCCCCATTCAGGACAAGCACCTTTGCCCTGACCTGGCCTGGCTACCTTTAACATTTTCCAAAGGGAGACATTTTGATTTTGTAGGCTGCTGGGAGGAAATATCTTTCTGGTCAGGTTTCATTTCTCCTGTTAATGAGTTTGATCAGGGGATCCCAATTTAGGACAAACCCCTTGTCCATCCCTTTTCTGCTCTCAGTTCAGTCCTACTCATCCTTGCCCTGTGGTCCTCCACCTGTCTCTTCATGTCTGCTGCCTTCCTCCTGCTTCCCCATTGTCACAGCCCTGCCCTTCAACACCCAGGGTAAGTCAAGCTTTATCTCATGAGAATCCCCTTAGTCAGTAGTAAGCCCTCATCCTTCATGTTTTGTTTTTTTTTGTTTGTTTGTTTTTTGTGGCTCTTAGATCCCCAGACCTTTATCTTAATCATCTTTGGATCTCCATTGCCTGGCACAGTACTTATACACATTAAACACTTAAATGCATTTGAATTGCACTGAACCAAGGCCGTGTGTGGCCCAGTGAGGGAGTGGGAGTAACGAAATCAGCCCGAGAGATGCCGGGGAAACTGTAAGCCTCAGGAATTAATTGATAAGAAAGAAGTTAATAGCATTTGTGATATGAAGGCCTGGAACCTGAACTGCTGGATATGGATGGGGTCATCTCAGAGCTTCACGTCATGTGAAATGATGAGCGCAGGTCATCACAGGAGCTGCCCCATGGAGTAGCTGCTTCCGTGGAGTATCCTTTCCTTGATTTCAGGTTTCCAACCTTAGCCAGAAGGACCTGAATCAACAAATAGTTACTGCGTGCCTGCTATGTACGAAGTACTGATCTAGACACCTGTCTCTTTGGAAGAGCTCTGTTGTGTGATGGGTTTGGAGGAGTCCAGGGCCTGCCTGGGCTTGGAGAGCTGCGTTTCCCTCAGCCTCTTGAGTTCTATCTAGATTCCTAGGGATGTTAAATTCACACATGATTGCTCTTCGGTAAAACACATTGGTGCTTATATCTTAAACACTACCATTCACGCTGCCTCTGAGGGGAAGGAGGGAGAGAGGGGACGACAGGTCTGCAGCCTCCTGCCTCCAGTGGATGAATGTCAGTGGATGGATGTTGGCAGTGACTCAGTCAGGGTCCCAGCATGAAATGGCTGGCACATGCTAAGAGTTTAACTGGAGAGACGCTAATGAAGGGGAGTGTTTACAGAAGTGTGGGCAGGTTAGGGAAACCAAAGGATGGTGAAGTAGGAAGCTGTTACCTTCCCTAGGCAAGGAGGTGGGAACTCCAGAGATGAGAAGAACCCCCCACACACACACGCCCGCCCCACTACAGCCATGATGCTGGAGGAACACAGCCACTGCCAAACTGTGGAGAGGTGGGAAGAAGAAGGAAATAAATTCGTATTTATTACGAGGTCCAGGATGGGTAGAGAATAGTGTGTGTGTGTATAGTGGAGAATACTCTGGCCACCTGGGCATTCTTATGTTCAGCTGGCTCTTACACACACTTAGGTTACTCAGGATGTGACCAGTCGGCCAGCCAGTGCTCCCTTCCTCCCAGCATCATGGCTGTCTGTTAGAAAGAGGAAAGTGCCCTGTTGGCATCAGCAGGATGGGTACTGGGTAGTTTTGGCTGTAGCAAGAACAGATAATATTCATTGACTGCAGGCCCTGAGTGTCCTAAGCATTTTACCTGCATCCTCTCATCAAACTTTTCCAGTCACCCCAGCATGCAGGTACCATTATTATCTGCATCTTCATCATGTTGATGATGAAGCATGCAGGACTGAGACAGTAAGTTGCCCCATGGCACAGTTAACAAGAGGCAGAGCTAAGTGTGTCTGACTCCCGAATGCAGACTCATCACCTCTCACTGCCTCATGGTCTCATTGCCCTGGAGTGGGGCCTTCCCCACCCTGTGGTTAGTGCCACGTGTGTGCTGGTTCCACTGCCTGGGATAGTCTTCCCACTTCCTCTCCACTTGAACCCAATTGAACCCTTTTTTCAAGACCCAACTCAGATCTCACTTCCTCTATGCCACCTTCTCCAGCACCCACCCACCCACCCAAACACATACCTTTCCAGAGGCAAGGCAGGGTGGTGTTGCCCAGCTAGTTTGCATGCATGCTCCTCAGTCTCCAAGAAGACTCCCAACTGATGAGAGCTGAGAGGTCTGAGGGTTGGTGTTCAACTTGGTTACTAAAAGTCCACTGAAAGCCAACAGGGAGGATTTTTTAGAAGGAAAGAGAAGAAGGTAGAGTTGAGTCCAGTAGGAGCTTACAGTCTAGCTGAGTGTGTGCGGAAGAGAAGATGGCACATATCACTACCTAAAACAGCACTACACTTTTACAGAGTAGCGTTTCTCCCTGGACAGATAAATGTACCATCAACCAAGCAGTCTGGCTTAATGGAGGTGGACATTTGAAGAGCCAACACTGTCAAAGGCTTCCTTCGTACAGGATAGTACGTGGGTGCTGGTTTAATACCCTCCATGTGGGTTTCCCAAAGGGCCCCACAGGCCACAGAGGCATCTGGGTGGAGCACGGGCAGTTTGTGTTTTGGCAGTTTTGAAGTTTCCAATTTCTTTAGAAATGTCTCTTGAGGGTCTCTGGAAGTTTTGATAATTGGCAAACATCCTTCATGTTTGGGGCTGACATCAAGGAGAGGGTTAGGCACTATGTCCCCTCCCCACTCCAAGAGTCGCCCAAGACCTTGTAGGAAGACGATGTTGCACGGGAAGAACCTCAGCCTGTCTCAGTGTGGTGTTGCTTAATTTCATTTCTTTTTTCTCTATTCCTATTTTTTCCACCCATTTCTGTTGGCCTAGATCCAACTAGACACTGGAAGGGTAGAGCGAATTGTGGGGAAGCAGTTAGAAGGATGAGTCGCAGATGAGAGGTTGAGAACCCTCTGCTGGGGCCTCTCTTGGCTGGCCCTTGTCCATTTTGCTGTTAAGCTTCTTTGGATTTTTCTCTGTGCTGTGACCTGCCCCAGACATCTCGAATACTTTTTTCTTCCCTGAACACATCACATACTCTCCGACCTCCATGATTCCAGGAGACTCTTCATTGCCTTGTTAGACATTATGGAGCACTCGGGACTGCGGAGAATTCCATAGTTAACATTCCATTTAAAGAGTTTCTGGGCTTCTGATCCTCAAATTGGGGGTTTGAACGTTCCTTGGAATAGGTGTGGCTGCTTGCCTTGGTGAAGAAAACAAGTAGGGGGTGGGGAACACAGCCTGGGTAGAAACTTAGAGACAGGACCAGAGGAGACACTTAGAAGGGGACAGTTGGTCCATGTGGCTGAAACTTGGGGAGCAGGAGGAGATAAAGCTGAGGAGGTCAGATGGGTCTCAGAAGGGGCTTGACAGCTATGCTAGGGCATCTCTTCTGCATCTGTTGTTGGGAACTGGCAGCACCTGAGGGTGGCTTGGGGTCAGTTGCAGTGGTAGACTGGGCCCTAGGTAGAGTGCAGAAGCCAGGGCGAGACTGGGGAGGAATCTTGTATTTTACAAAACAGATGTTTCTGCATGCCAGACAGGTACCTGCTTTGGAGCATTTGCTTCTCAATACTCTGTAGGTTCAGAGATCAGATAATGCTTTGGTTCAGGTTTTCAATAATCATGATTGCTTTATTACATAAATAAAACATAATAAAGATAAAGAGGAAAGGGAAGTGAAATTACTGTCACCCATAATCCAGATATCATTTACATTTAGAATTTGGCGACGGAGACTTCCCGGATGATTTTCTGTATTTATACAGTGGAAGCGAACCATAGATGTACAGTAAAAACTTCGATTGTGAGTGTTCTGCAAGACGAGTACATATTTCTAATATGTTTTAACGTGGTAAACGAGCAATGTCTTGCAGTACGAGTAGTTTGTTTTCAGAATGAATTATGTTCGCAAACCAAGGTATTATTGTATTTTGTAACATTCTCTTTGTGTGTGTGTGTGTGTGTGTGTGTGTGTGTGTGTGTGATTTTTGTCCCGTTTAAAAAAAAACACGCTTGTGGAAAATCCAAACAGAAGGTATAAAGAGAATTCCCCTCGCCCTCCTCCCCACCTTCCCCCAATTCTACTCCTCAGAGGTAACCCTCCTTAAAAGTTTGTAGTGTATCCTTGATTAGGGAGAAATTTAAAGGGATAATGCATGTAGAGTAACAAACTGTAAATCCTGGTTGTTGTAACTTGTACAGTATTAGCTGTCAGATGTCAGTGAGGAGGAAGGTGTAGGGTGCGTTTGGTGGGACCGGGAAGTAGTTTGTGGTTAGTGAAGGGGATTTTCAGAAACAGAAATTGTGAAGTTAGGGAAAGGAGGAGATAGATGGAGACTTTTTGAGGCTTGGGTTTTGTCTGGATTTGTCACATGGGTGTTGGTGAGGAGCAGGGCGAGTGAGACTCTGGGCCGGGACAAGGTGTTGTCACATTTTACCTCCTGGATGGGGATTGGGATGGAGAGGGTGGCAGGTATGCAAATGAGCAAGAGGCTTGTCAGGAAGCAGTAATAGTAATTGGTAGGTATTTATAAAAATACCCTTGCTTGACAAAAGAAAAAGTCGGCAACTCTGTGTTAGTCCCCCAAATTAAAAAACAAAAAGATTTTCACAAATCTGTAAGTACTTAAACTCTGCACAACACTACAGAACTAAACGGGGAGCTGTAAATGTCAGATTTGGTTCTGGTTTTGTCTTTGGCTTAGCAGGCTTGGACTGCCCCTTAATTTCTTCCGATCTCACTTTTCTTATCTGCACTAGATCAATGATTGTCATCCCTGGTTGCACATTAAAATCACTGGGAAACTTTCTTTAAAAACCCAATGCCAGAGCCCCTCTCCAGTCTAAATCCATCCAAATCTTTGGGGGTGGGAATTTTTTAAATACAGCCAACATTTGAGAACCCCTGGATCACCCAAATTGCTCATTTTAGCCCTAAAGTGTTATGATTCTATGCATTGTATTATAGTTTTGTTCCTTTCAAATACTGTGCACAGATGTTGTCAACTTCTTACATACCAAGAAGTCTTTTTATGAAAAACTCCCCATAATTCTCATCAGGCCAATGAGGTAATGCTAACGTTCTTTCTCCAGGAAGTCAGAATCATAATAAAACATCAAATAATTCATTTTGGACCCAGGAGTTGAAAGCATGGACTTTAATTTTTTATTCGCATTTTGAAAAAGCTACTATTGGAGGCCTGAAGCCACCTCCATTTATGAAGACCCTGAAAAGTTCAGAGAGAAGACATTACCGGAAATGTTTTTGCTAGAAGAATTGTGTATACTGTAAGTTCCAAGTTAGAAGGTCCAGTTTGGGGAGGCTTTATCAGATCTAAATTTTGCGTGGAGTAGGAGGTGTTTAAAGAGACTCGGTGCTGTTTTATCTTTACCATTGAAGTTTTTGGTTTTGTCTTCCTAAATGAGTCATTTTTTTTTTTTTTTTAAAGGAACCTAACTTGGGGAGGTGGGGAAACCACTGCCGGAGGTGCTGAGGGTTGGGGCAGGCAGTGAGACCGACAGTCCAGGGACTGAGTTTACAATTGGGCCAGTCACCCAAGAGGGGTGGGGCCAGGGACCTGTCTGCTGAGGGTGGATCTAGACAAGTGGGACACAGCCTGGTGCGAGGTAGGGCAGTAGAAATAGTATTGATGTTATTTATTCACTTCCCAAGTATTTTCTGGAGCCTACCCACCAAACATATGGCCTGGTATCAAGGCTCAATCCACAGATGCTGGGAGATTGTGAACAAAGAGGAAGGAACCACCTGGGTTTCACTCTGGTTGGGGAGAATGGGACACAAATCATGGAGGTTTAGGTGTGTCCATCTTTGCAAAGAAATGAACTGAAGTTATAGTGCCCCCATACCAGTATGGGCGGTGCACATGAAACTGTTAGGGCCAGGCAGGAGTTCAGAAGAGAAACAATGGCAGCCTGAGGGGGAACCCCCCACACACACACTGTGGAGTGCTAGGGGGCCTGATGAAAAATGCACTGGCCAGGCAGCCACATGGAGATGGAAGAGCTCTGTGGGACGCCTGCCCCCCCCCCATCACTTCCTCTTTCTGGGCTGAGTTCTCCCAGCTGAAAAAGGATCCCTCACACCTGTCACCCAGGCCCTTGATGACTGTTCGAGAGTGTTCGCTGTCCTAGATGCCTGAGGAGGTAGAAGAGGGACACAGCAGGGAGGAGCTGACAGACCCTGGCTTTGGGAAACCAGAGCTGCTCCATGTGTTTTGGCCCAGTGCTTGGGGCAAGGAGCTCCCTGGCACCCAGGAGGAGTTCTGGGCATTTGGAACACCAGCCAGGCATGCCCCTTGTATTCCACACCGACTCCCCGCCACACACACCAAGAGCTGGTTTACATCTTTTCTGAGTGCTGTACGTCCTCCTGCAGTTGTGCATACATGTTTGCTACATTTGTCAACAAATTTCCTGTTTGGGTTTGGTTTGAGGCTCGAAGCATTGTGTGTTTTGAAACCTAGGTATTCACAGAGGTCCAGCATTTCTCTCTTAGCGGCCGTGGGCTGGCCCCTTTGTCCTTCCTTTTGCTGACTTTTGCCATCCTTGGCAGACCATCTCGCTGGGAAATGCTCTGTAGCTTCTGTCCGTGTTCCTATTAGCAAGGTTGGGGCTGTAAGATCTGACAAAGCTTGGAAAGAAGGTGGGAGACAACACTTTGGGGGCCCCTATATAATGCCAGGCACTGTGCTAGATAGCTTTATACATTTGTTTTATTTAGGCCTCACATAAGCTCAGGCAGAACCAGGCTCAGACAGGTTAAGTGACCAGCCCCAAGGGTGGACAGCCACTGGGTGACTAAGTCAGGAGTTGATCCCAGACCCAACTGTAGCCTAGAGCTCCTGTTCTTTCAACTATGTCATGAGACCCACACTGTGCCTTTGTTTCCACTGGTGTGGGGAGATCTTGATTTCTTATTGGGCATCTTGGAGATAGCATCACGTTGGTCTCTCTAGTTTTCTCTCAGACCCTTGCTAGTCAGGTGCTGCTCCTTCTGTCTGTGTGGGCTGTGATTTGATGGCCCTGAGCGCTTTGCTGACTTTCACTTTTCCCAACCATTCTCCCCCTGTGGCCCCAGGAATCCCAGAATTGTGTGGTCCATGGCTGACGATCAAAGTGGGTTAGGGCCAACTCTCAATTTCCCAGAACCAGAGAATCCTTTTTCCTATTTCTGGGCACCCAGCACTGACCATTCTCCTGGTCACCTTGAACTCCCCTCAGCCAGATTTCTCACATTTCAAGCTTCTCCTTGAAGAAGGAAGAAGATAGGACCTCTATTAACGTCTATAAAAGTGTGTATGAAGGGGTAGCTAAGAAAGGATACCAAGCGTAGAGGGGCAGGAAGAGGAGGGGAGAGCTAAATCCAGCCACCTTTCACCTTATTAGGAGAGCTATTTAGGGTGCCAGACTCTGGGTGCTCCTGCAAAGGAAGAATAGGTGTGCTTCCAAAAGCCTCAAGAGTGCCCTGAGTCTCTTTTCTTACCCACCCCAGGTCTCTCATATTTTCTGAAACACATTATCTGAGTCTTATCAGCATTGTTCTGTGGATCAAGTCATGTTTTCCATTGAAGACCCCGTGTTGAGCAGTGTGCAGTTCCAAGTGTTTTCAACACAGACATCAATTATCCTCAAGGGGTTTGCAGTCTACTTGGGCAAACGGAATACTTGTCAAGAGAGGCTAAATACAGTGAGTTCGGAAGAGCAGGGGAGAGCTCGGCAAGCTGGGGTGGTGCCACTCAGTGGACTGCGGGGCAGTAGGCTGGTGAGAGGGTGAAGCTGCAGGGGGAGAGATGTGCCAGCACTGGGACCTTGACGGGGGTCATGGAAAGGGGAGGAGATTACTAGATGGGGTAGAGCGGAGGGTGCATGTAGGAAACAAGATTGAAGAAGGGGTGTGCATCATGTATGAAGGATACCAAGGGATGGCTGTGGAGCGAGAAATGTTCCTGTATTGGGGAGCCACCAAAGCCGGACAATTAGGACAGAGATAGGTGAAAAGAACGTCAGAAGAAGGTTCACCTGGAAGTGTGCACTGTAAATGGGGGTTGCTGGGAGGTGAGTTAGATAACATTTATCACGTTGAATTTTAGGGATGGAATGTTGAGGGCTTGGGCTAGGGTGCAGATGTGAATATAGAAAAGAAGATAGAGATGCAAACGGTTTCAAATCCTATTTCTGTCACTTGGTACTTGTGTGACCCTGAGAAGGTTACTCAGTCTCTTGAACCTCAGTTTTATCATCTGTGTAAATAGAAGCTGAAAACACTTCACAGGACTGTTGTGTGAGGACTTGGGTCACACCAAGCATATAGTAGGTGCTCAGCCATTAAGCAGAAGTGCTCTCATAGTGTGAGAGGCATGGTTTGTAATTCACTGGGAGGAATTGGGAGAGGGGAGAGGGAGGACTCAAAGGGGCCTCAAAGGGTTGAATGTGGAAGCCTGGCAGAATGATGCAGCCTTGATGGAAATGGATGGAGCTGTTTGGGGCCCCTGAATTCAGCTTTAGGAAGACTTTCCTAAATCCAGACTGCTGAGGGCCTGTCCCAGAAACCCCGCAGCCACGGGGCTTGTGCCTCTGTGAAACCAGACAGCTTCTAGTTTCAGCTGGGCCCTCAGTGGTGCTGGCCAGCAGCCAGCTTTCTCTCCAAGGAGGGGATCAGGATTGGTGCTGGTTGAGGCAAGTGAGGCACCTAGGGCACAAAATTGAAGGAGGTACTCCCTCTCCATTTCAGGGCCAACCCTGCACTTGCATGAGTCTCCCCAGCAATGACCCTATTCAGATTCCTGTCCTTCCCCCCACCCCCAGCCCCCCACCAGGCGGCTATTGGCATCTGGACTCATCTCAACCTAATTTCCTTCCACTCAGAAGGACACATTCCCTCCCCCTGGCCAGATACCCTTCTGGTACATAGATCCTGTCACCTGTTGCTCCTGGAGGACCTCACTCCCTTTAATCATTCAACCATAAAGCCTTTCCTCAAATCCCCACCCCCCTCTATTTCGCATTCCTTTTTCTCCTTTCCTCACAGAAAAAAGTCTGGAAAGCATCTGCCCTTAGGTTTTGCTCATTTGTCAACACAGCCCACTCAGGCTGGCTTCTGTCTGTGGGAGGGATGCCTGGCACAGGAAAGGGACCTACCTGGTGGATTTGCTGCAAAGGGTTCCTGCTTTCCACAGTAACCACCCTCTTTAAGGTCACCCGTGGCTTCCATATTACCACACCCAACAGACACTTCGGTCCTTATCTTTCTGGACTCTTTGCTACTTTTGACACTGTGGACAACTTCCTCCTTTTTGCAACTCGCTTTTCTCTTGGCTTCTCCATTCCACAAATCTTTCAACAACTATTTCTTGAGCGCCTACTGTGCGCCAGGCTCTGGAGCATACCTTAATATGATGTCCTTATTCTCAGAGAGGTTACAGTCTAGTGTGAGAGAAAAGTGATAAAAATGTAATCAAATGTTAGGTAGTGATAAAGCTACAAAGGAAAATACAACAGAAGGGGGAGGAAAAGTGAGGGTGTAGGGGTGGGGTTGGAGAGCCTCATGGAGAAGGTGACATTTGAGCAGAAACTGGAAGGTAGTAAAGATGAAAGAGTGTTCCAGGCAGAGGAAAGGGCAAGTAAAAAGGCCCTGAGGCCGGAGCCTGCTTGGGATACTTGAGGACATTGAGAAAGGGCCGAGCAGGAGGAGAAGAGTTCAGGGAAGAGGCCAGGCCAGGACCTGTGGGCCTTGTAGGTAATTTCAAGGACTGTCTTTAACTTTGAGAGAGATGAAACACTGTAAGAGTGTTTTGAACAGAAGAGTGATTTTTATTTATTTTTTTTTTAAAGATTTTTTTGTTTTTTAATTGGGGAATTGGGGGAGGGGAATAGGCAAGTTGCTGTCTTTTTGTTCTTCAGTCTAGTTGTGGAGGATGTTGGTTCACTGTCCCATGTTGGTATCATCATTGCACTCTTCCCGGATGAGGCAGATCGGTCGCCAGCCTCTGGATGTCGCTCACCGTGGCTATTGGCAGCTCACTCTTGGCTGCCGGCCGCTCACGCTGGCTGCCAGCTACTCACTGTAGCCTATGGCAGCCCACTGCAGCAGGGGCTGCAGCCTACACCATCACCGGGGCTCGCACAGCCCAGCTCCAGGTGGAGCTGTTATTAGCTGTAGAGGGCAGTGTCACTGGCCCTCATATGTGGGATCTGAACCGGGGCTGCTGGCATCCCAAAACCAGCTCTTAACCAATGCGCCACTCAGCCGACCCAGAAAAGTGATTTTTAAATGATTACCTGGGCTGCTGTGGGGAACACAGTGTGAAGTTTGTTGGGGCTGCCATAACAAAGTAATACAAACTGGGCAACTTAAACAACAGAAGTTTATTGTCTCATAGTTCAGGAGGCTAGAAGTTCAAGATCAATGTGTCAGCAGGGCCGGGCTCTCTCTGCAGGTGCTGGGGAAGGATCTGGTCCAGGCCTCTCTCCTAGCTTCTGGTTGATTGTTGGCTTGTGGCCGCATAATGCCAGTCTTCACATTATGCTCTCTCTGTTTGGGTGTCGGTGTCTAAATTTCCCCTTTTTATAAGGACACCAGTCATAGTGAAATGGGGACCCATGCTGCCCCAGTATGACTTCATCTACCCAGTTAATATATCACAATGACCCTGTTCACAAATAAGGTCATATTCTGAGGTACCAGGTGTTAGGACTTCAATATAGGAATTTGAGAGAGAGACAGTTCAATGCATAACACAATTCAATGCACATAATACATGGATTGTAGAAAGGTGAGGGTGGAAGTAGGGAGACCAGTTAGGAGGTAACTTCAATAACCTACTGAGAGAAGCTGCTGGCTTGGGCCAAAGAGGTAGCAGAAGAGGTGGTGAGAAGCGGTGGGAGCCTGGTTGTATTTTGAAGATAAAGCTGACATAATTGGCTGATGGATTGGACATGGGGTGTGAGGGAAAGGGGAGTCACAGTGACTCCTGGGTTTTGGGCCTGAGGAAATAGAAGAATGGAGTTGGGTGTCTTTCTCTCCTAAATTCCCTCTTTTCTCTGGGACTTTTCCTCAGCCACCTGTGGAGGATCATCTTCCTGGGCGTGTCCATCAACTGTTGGGGTTTTTAGGGCTCCATCCTTGGCTGGTAGTCTCTCTCCCTGATGGATATGATCTGTTCCCATGTTGAAGCCGAACATCCTGAATGTGCTGTTTGGGTCCCTCCGACAGGCCCTGGCTCTGGAGGACGCTGAAGGAGGACGACACAGGAGCAGGACGACCCTGAACGATTAAGTGTCTTAATCCTGAAACAGGTAGCATCTCTGATACTCTTAGTATTTGAATGCTTTATGACGAAGGGGGTCATAAGATCATTTCTTTAATCATTATGATGTGGATAATGGCCTGAGAAGCAGGGGAGGGCTGCCGTCCGCCTGAGCACCAGTAGCTTTCTGGAAAATTTTACCTGGGAAATGGTCAGTGATTGTGGAGTAACATATTGGAATTCAGCATCACTTGGAATTGGGCTGAGGGCAACTCTGCAGAGTTGTGAATAGTGAAGGATCCAAAGGATGTTCATGGATTGTACCTCTAGAAGTGTCAAGAGGGAAATTAAACATCTCTGGAGAATTGTATTATAGATGGCCGCTCTGAGAAAACCCACAGAGCCTGTCAGAGGCAGATTCCCAGATCAAGGAGCCTTTGAGCTGGCTCTGGGGCATGTCTAGTGTTTTTACAGCTCTAGCCCTGTACCCTCTTCCAGACTCAGTTTGTCATTCTAGAAAATGGGCACATAGCTGTGATTCCTGTGCCAGGTCCCACACAGAAGCTGTCTGAAGGGTCAATACATTTGTGTATAAACAGCTTTTTTTTTTTTCTTTTTTTTTTTTTTTTTGAGGTTAAAACCCTGGTCTAAAAAGAGAAGTCTATTTTTCACAAATTCTCAGTGACAGTGGGGGAGGAGGGTAGTGATGTCTAATTTGATTCTTTTAGTGTGTGCACGTCGTTTTTCTCAGCAAGTGCCACACTTTTTCTCTCTCATGTGCGGCTCAGCGTTGATTGCTTCTGTTTTTTTTTTTTGTTGTTGTAGCTGATTTTATTTTTTAAAGATTTTATTGGGGAATTGGGGGAGGGAAACAGCATTGGGGAACCAGGGAATGGGAACAGACAAGTTGCTGTCCTTTTGTTCTTCAGTCCAGTTGTGGAGGACGTTGCTTCACTGGCCCATGTTAGTATCGTCTCTGCGCCCTTCCCAAGTGAGGCAGATTGGTTGCTGGCCTCTGGATGGCCCCTCACAGCGGCTCTTGGCAGCTCACACTGGCTGCTGGCCACTCACGCTGGCTGCCGGCCACTCACTGTAGCCTATGGCAGACGACTCCACTAGGCGCTGCAGCTATGCCGTCGCCACCGCAACTCACAGCCGCCCAGCTCCAGGTGGAGCTGTTGTTCACCATCTTAGCTTTAGAGGGCAGTGTCATTGGCCCTCATGTGGGATCTGAACCAGGGCCCTGCTGCTCAGAGCTGGTATCCCAAGCCAACTCTTAACCAATGTGCCACTTGGCCGGGCCTGTTGTGGCTGATTTTGATTTCACTTTTAAGCCATTGTGTCTTGGGGTTCCCGTAGGAAACAGATGGTTCACTCAAGTGGAGTACTCCAAGAGACTGTACTGAAGGGACTGTTTATAGGGGCGTCGGCAGGGTAACAGAAACCAGCATGGGATGTTGAAGTGTCTCAGGGCTGGTAGTATCAGGGAGCTGTCCCCATGCCTAGGCCTGAAAGGAAGGAGGAGTGACTGGCTATCAGAACTGGAAAGAAAAGCTGTATGGAAGAAGCTATCTCGGGTAGAAGAATGCAGTCAACACCAACAGGGCTGGTTCAGAGCCAAGAGAATCAATATCCTCATTGAACCCCCCTCAGCCCTCCTGTCTCCCGATGGTGCCTCCCATTAGGCATACTCAGTGGGAAGCCAGGAGGCAGGGAGCCATGTTGATGCTGTCCACCGAGATCATGACCTCTGGGGGTGCACAGGTGAGTGGAGAAGGATGAAGGGTGGAGGGTAGATACAGAGATCCAAATGGAAAATATCTGACTGAGCAAGAGATGCAGATTGCTTGGATTATATTATAAAAGATGTTTCTACTTGAGAACCCAAACCGTTGGCTGTGAGGGCTGAAAGGGGCAACAGAAGCCCTCTAGTCAGACTTAGTCTTTTTTATAGTTGAAAAGACCCAGGGAAATTAAGTGACTTGCCCAAGGCTACTCATTAATTCATGAAAGTGTTTCTTGAAAACCCGTTATATCTTCTTTAGAAAAATAACAAAACACTTAGAGCAGTTAAGAAACAGTGTAAAGCAAAAACCTGAGAAAGTGCTAGAGGAATCTATGCATTAGTGCTTATTTCTCATTTCTCAGTTTGGATTCTTTGGAGTTGTGAATATCAGAAAACCAAACTCAGAGGGGCTCCCAGTACAGGCGATTAATTAATCAGCTCATGGTGTGGACTGCAGGGTAGATGTGAAACAGCAGCTCAGGTTATTATCAACCATCCAGTCTCTTTCCATCTCTGCTCATTCTTCTGTGGTGTCAGTTCATCTTCAGGCCAGCTTCTCTCATGGAGGCAGAATAACTGCAGGAGTTCTTGGGCTCATAGTTGCACATCCCTGTGGTCAGAAGTAAAGAAACATCCCTTCTATAACTCTTAAAAAGACTGAGAAGGTATCTTTCCCAGAAGTCCCGCCCCAGCAAACCAACCCTGCCATTTCATTGGCTGGAATGAATTGTGATCATTTCTTAGCCAATCGCAATGGCGAGGTGAATGTCCTCTGTTGATTGGCAGGGTTGGGAGATTTTTCTTCTGATTGGCCTATCTCTCTGGGAAGAGGGAAGTGTGTTAACTTTCCCCAAAGCACCACGTGGGTGTGGCGGTCTGGGTACGAAGAGCTCTGGGTACTGTTCAGGAAGGAAAATGGATACTGGGAGAGTAACATCTGATATCCACCATACTGTACCATCTATAGTAACCTTATTAATTTGGACTAATTGTTGGGGTAATAGTGAGAGGAAACCGGCTCTTAACTAGTAAAAACCTGAATTTTAAAGTGTTCTAACACAGCTTAGTTTCAGACAGAATCTTCCTAAGCAGACCCTGTTGGAATGCTGGCAATTAGCATATGTCATAAAACTTAGGACCTTCTGATAGATTAAATACGCCTTCTGTAATCCTGTGTAGTTTCTGATTTGCTTCTTCAACCTTTTTATAGCCAGAGTAGACACTGGACTCAAATTTTGGGTCAGTGGAGATTAAATTACAGTAATAAGATTCCTCATTTATAGCCTCATTTATAAAATGGGAATAAAGAATAGCACCTACTTTATAGGCTTGTTGTAAGATTAACTGAGGTAATTTAAGTAAAGTGCCCAGTGGCCGGCCCAATAAACGTTACCTTTATTAGTGTTCTGTATCTCAAAATACTGTCACATTTATGTGTTTAGTGCATATCTAATCTAGAAATTAACTCCCTTCACCACAAATATATTATCTGCCACTGATTAGCTCTGTTAAAGATGAAGTAAATAAAGGTATTTAACAATTTAGTTTTTATGGATTTTTTTTTCTTTTTTTCTTTTTTTCTTTTTTTACTGAAGTGGGTTTTAAAAAAAATTTGTTTTGAGGAAAACTTAAATAAAGAAACTTTTAGGTAGCATACAGTTAAGTTAAAGGTAGGTATATTATCCCTGGAAAATGGGAATTTTAAATTTTACCTTAAAATATTCTTAGTTGAAAAATATTTTTTTTAAAAAGATTTTATTGGGGAATTGGGGAAAGGACCAGTGTTGGGGAATTGGGGAAGGGAACATTGTGTTTTTCCAGGACCCATCAACTCCAAGTCAAGTTGTTGTCCTTCGATCTTAGTTGTGAAGCGCACAGCTCAGCTCCAAGTCCAGTCGCCTCTTTCAATCTAGTTGCTATTTTCAATCTAGTTGCAGGGGATGGGGGTAGTGTGGGGTTGGGTGAGGTACAGCCCACTATCCCATGTGGGAGTCGAACCGGCAACCTTGTTCTTAAGAACACGCTCTGTAACCAACTGCGCCACCTGGCTGGCCCGAAAACTTAAATATTTGACGGCCTGTCATGACCTACTCCAGCTGATTTTCTTGCCTTTGTTCTCAGTTTAGAGTCTCTGGACGGGCAAGTGACTTTCCTGGGCTTTAGTTTCCCAAACCAGCCCCACAATCGGGATTTTTTGGGTGGATGAATTTCAGGATCCACCTAGATTGGGTGAGATTCTGCAGTAGCCAGAAGCTGGTCTTGGGCATTGATTTCGGCTGACTAAATTTTGTAACTCATTTTTAGAGCCTTTGGTGCCGCAAGGCTGACGTTTCAGAATCCCAGGAAGGTGTAATGTCTTGATTTGGGGTTCCCACATTAATAGTGGGGAGAGCACAGGTTGTACAGTGCCCCCAAACTCTATCACCTGTGCTCCAAAATCAGGAAGAGAAAGCTTTGTCAATCAGAGGTGGGTAGGGTGCAGCAAGGGGTCTGCAGATAGTGGGAAAAGTTCTGTAAACCACAGATTCATAGACCATAAAAATTTTCATCCCCTCTCCCCTGAATATTGACTAAAATTAGACTTAAATTTTCTATAGGTTGTTTGTTGCCCCCGAGGCTTGTCACCACCGTGATAAGTAGATGAGAATAACTGATGACTACGCAATCAACCCTAAATTCCTTGGTTCAGAAGGTGCTGTAAACAAATGGTTCTTACATATAAATTGCCTGGACCAAGAAGCTACCAAAATAAAAAGATTGGCCAAATTGGCTTAGGGCTACCAATTTCTTATTTTTACGTGGAATGATGTTTTTAAAAATCTAATAGCCATCATAATTTAATAACAGGAAGGACTATCTTGATGCTAAAATAGAAGAAAGGAGATAAAATAAAACAAAAATCTTTACATTGAAAATAATCAACTTTAGGAAGAATGTATAAACTGTTTTTATTTTTCTGACATCACCTTTGAAAACTACATCCGGGATGGGTGCTGGCTTGCCATCTCTCCATAACAAGTGTTGGGGAGAAGAGGAATTATCTATTTACTGTGCAGCTGTAGAGGAGGAAAATCATACTTTTTTGAAGCCTTTCTTGGAGCCTAGGAATTCTCTAAAGTCATGTCTTTGATTTAAAGGGATGGAAGAAATTCACTTCAACACAAGTCTTGATAAATCCCATTCATTTTGTAAGGAAGGAACTGTTTACTCTGAAGTCATTAACTTAGAATTGTTAGTTTAATTTTCCACCAGTAGGAAGAAAATCTTGCAATACCTAAATTGTTCAAATTAAAAGATGTGTCAACAGTTTTTCCCCCCACGATGAAATCCTAAAAGGTGAAATATCTGTTCAATTTGATTTGGCCTTCAGTTGTGTGTGGTATGAAACACATGTGCGTGCACACACGTACCCACCCACCTCTTTTTTAGTGTGGTCTGAAAAGCCCCAGAAAGGAATGGGTGTTTTTGAGAAAAGCAGTGCATACATCAGTCAGTCACTGGTAATTGTTAGTACTTGTAGCAATAATTGGACCTTGGAGCTGCCAAAAAAGTCTGACTTTTTAAGATGCCTTTTGGAGTCATTAAACCCCAAACATGACACCCAACCATCCCTGGCATCCAAAACAGTAATAAAAATGTCCCTCATTCTGCTTCACTTCACATGCCCACTTGGCTTTTGCCACAAACATGTTTTGCCTTCCAGCCAGGGATTAAGCTTCCGTTTGAGGCCATGACTGGGGTAAAAGCAACTCCCCTGCCCTGATTGAGGGGAATCCTTGAACCTAAGAAGGCTGAGTTCCCTGCGTTCCTGCTGGGTTATCCTAATGCCCATCACTTTGCTTTGACTGGCAAGAGCTGTCCTAATCGTACTTTTGCATTGAGCTCAAATATTTCATGGATTCTCAGTGAACAGGGACGTGAACTCAGATGTGTCTTTCTCAAGCAAAAGCAGACTGTTCCGTGGCATACTGCAGCTCGGGCTGTATTCACAGCCTCATTCTCGGGCCTGGTGTTACTGTTGGAGTCCTGTTTATAGTCTCACATAGGCTCACACAGCACAGTCCTTGCATGTTCCAGTACACACTCCATCTTAGTTTGTTGAGACTCCTTACCATGTGTTTCTCCTAAGGTGTATCTCACTTTACAGCTGGCCACGCAATCTGCATAGCGATAGCTCAGTGTTCTCTTAGGCAGACAGACAGTACCACAATCCCCTTGTAGTCAGCTCAAGCTTCCATAACAAAATACCATAGACCGGGTGGCTTAGACAATATAAATTTATTTCTCACAGTTCTGGAGGCCAGGAAGTCCAAGATCACGGTGCTGGCAAAGTAGGTTTCATGCTGAGACCTCTTCTTTTGGCTTGTAGGCAGCTACCATCTTGCTATACACTCATGTGACCTCTTTGTGAGCTCTGGAGAGAGGAAGCTTTGGTGTCTCTTCCTCCTGTTATATGGGTACTAATCCCATGAAGGGGGCTCCACCATCCTGACTCATTTTACCTAATTTATTTCCAAAGACACCACCTCCTCATAGCATCAGATTGGGGACTATGAGCTTGGGTAGGGGGTTCCCAACATTCAGTCCATAACAATTCTGAATCTTTATTTGTGGCCCCTTGAGTGCTCAGAAGGTCGTTAGTCCAGGAGCCCTGCAGTAAATAGAGAAAGCCTTAGCCTTGAAAGCTTTTCTTGCTGTGAAAGAGGTGCACTGTCCTCCACCTGGACAAGGTGGCTTGGTGGACCAAAAGTTGGAAGACCTTTACAACAGAACTAGAAGTGAACTGGCGCCAACTGATCTCCTTGCCTTTTCAGATCTTAGGTGTCCTAGTTCCATGTCAGTGATAAAGTTGTGGTTGCCAACCTTGGTCAGCCTCATTGAAATTTGGATGGTTCAGTGTGTACTATTCCCTGACCACCTTCTATAGCCTACTTTATGGGCCTCTGAAAAGGAGGCTCTTGGAACCAAAGCCTGGGAAAACGGATTTTTTTCTTAGCACTTTATTATCTTGGGCATTTACTCCCTTTTCATGGGGAAAAGAAAGGCAGTAAATTATAATAAAAAATGTTCCCTGTTCTGTTAGAGATCGATATCTTACAGTGTCATTTAAAATGTGTACAAACATGGTAATGTCCACTTGGACACACACACACACACACACACACACACACACACACACACACACACACACACACCTGTGCCAGGTGGAATATTTTAAAATATAGAAGGCCTTGAAATCTTTTTAAACTTTCAAGGAACAGATAATTCCTGTGTTATATAATCTGTTCCAGGATTTATAAAAACATGGACAATTTCCAGGTCCTCTTTTAGGCAAACCTGACCCTGATAACAAATTTGGCAAGGGAGGCTGTAGACCAGTCTCACTTAGGAATGTAAAAATTTTAGATAAAATACAAATGAGTAGATTTCAACAATGGAGTGTGAATGTTTCACTTATCCAAGTAGGTTATATTCCTGGAATGCAGGAATGGCTTTGTATGCATATGTTTTCATATGATTCACATAAATTGTTTAAGTAGAACTATGTAGTGATCTTATTAATCCAAAAGTGCATTTAATCAATCCCAATAAAGGTATCATTGGATATTATTGAGATCAAAACAAAAAGCCAATGCACAAAGTTACAAAACAGTAACTTAATGAATAAATATTGTAAAGAAAAGGATAAAATTATCATTAACTACAGATTGCTTGATTGTAGGCCAAAAAGATTTAAAGAATTGAACTAAAAACCCTATTTCTAGATGGTGAGATTAAAATGAAAGATTTGGCTCTTTCTGAAATTAGTTTATGAGTCTAAATGCCATTCCTCTCAAAGTCCCATAAGGATTTTTAAAATTTTACAATATGGCTCTAAGACTATTTGGAAAAATAAGGATATGAGAACCCCAAGGGGAATTCTGAAAATGGTTTTAGAGGAAGGCAGTTAGATCTATTGGATATTAAAATATATAGCACTACCAGATATTAAAATGCATTATAAAGCCTTTGTAATTAAAACACTATAGTGCTGGCATAAGAGGAGGAAATAAATAAGTGAACTAGGATAGACCCTCATATAAATAATTTAATAAATTATATATATATATATATATATATATATATATATATATATATATATATATATATATATATTTTGAGGGCAGTGTCACTGAACCAGGGCCACTGGCTTCCCAAGCCAGCACTTAACCGCAGTGCCACTCGGCCGGCCTTAATAAATTATAAAGAAGTCATCGCAAATCAGTGGGGAAGGGAAATAATTGAATAATTTTGATGCCTAGTTAACAATTTGGGAAAAATCATTTTGACTTCCCCAAAATAAATTATGGATGGATTAAACAACTAAGTGCAAAATGTAGAGGCATAGGAAATCTATAGACTTGCATATTGCTTAGAAAGAAAAGAAAAACATTCAAAAAGGAAAAGATAGTCAATCAAACTGCAGAAAAATCAAAGATTTCTTTATGTAAAAAAACCAATGTGGAAACAATAGACTGGAATAAGATATACAGTAATATGACAGAATTAATATCTTTATTATGTGAAATGCTCAAACAAATAAAAAAGAAAGGTTCTAAAACCTTGGTAGAACATTTGAATTGATAACTAAATACAACACAAACAAATATATGGAAAATGTTCAATTTTGTAGTAAGAGATACAAAACAGTAGTAGATTAAAACAACAGTAAAGTACTATTTTAACATATTAGCCAAAAAATACATTTTTAATGATTATCCCCAATTCTGGTACTATTGCAATATTCTGAAGCAATTTTAAAATGTATTGAAGAACGATGTTATTCATTCATACATTTTGATCCAGTAATATCACTTTAGTGGACCATCTTCCCATATCCTCCCATGAAGCAAATCATACAAAATATTAAATAAGCTATTTAGACAAAGATGCTCCCTGATGCATTTATTTTTCAAAGCAAACACACAAATAATTAATGTCCAACAGTTTGGTGACTATAAAATAGCAGTCTCCTTTTAGCATAATACTCTACTATAATTAATAATTATTTTGAAGATATGTAGCAATGTGACAAGATATTTACAATATAATTTTATGTGCAGAAATTGCAATATAAATTGTGGTATAGTTTCACAGTAGAATACAGCTATATAGCTGTACTGTTAAAATGGATGAACTATAGTTGCATATGACAACATAGAAGAATCTCAGGAATTACAACCTTAAATAAAAATGTAAGTTGCAAATTAGCTACACTGTGAATCCAATTACATAAAGTTCAGAGGCATGCAAAACTAATGATATAGTGTTTCGACATCCATATGCATGTGGCCAGACCTATAAGACCAATTGAGCATAGAGGAAATTTCAGGATAGTGGAGGTGGGAGGAGACAGGATGAGGGAGGGCCCATGGGGGCTGCCTAGGGGGGTGGTCAAGTTCTCTTCTTCAAGCTGAGCTATGGACACGTGTATATATTATTACTATTTTTTATATCCTTAACATAAACTGAAAATTTTTTAATATTAACTGAGGGAATAATAAGACCTATATTCACCGGTTACAATTAGGTACGAAATGTGTATCCCTAAAAAAGATGGTAAGGAAGTATGTATACAAGTAGCAGCTACTGTTGGAGGGGTGAAATTATGAGTGGTTTGTTCTTTCATTTTCTCTCGTTTTTGATTATGTGCTTACATTACATTTTTTAAGAAAGAAAGGAATAAAGACAACTGCAATAATAGGATGATTTAAGCGGCCAGTGGAGGGAATACCATTGCTTCAGAAAATGACAGACTTCACCACGAAGGCACAAAGGGAAATGGAATTAAAATGTAAAAGGAATGTGTTTGGGGGGGTGGGAATCAGTCCATGAATAGTCACTGATCATCTTGTGTGAGAAAGCATTGACCTAGCCTGTTTTCTGAAAAAACTTTTGGACACTTGAGTTTTAATGAATTGTTGAAATGGATGAATTATCAAGGTCAGCATTTCTTTGGGTTCCTTTAAAAAAAATTTTTAGCTTTATTGTTTTGTCTCGTTATAAAAATAATACCATTAATTTGAAATATTATTACAGAAAAATAATAGAACCTGAAGTTGATTAAATATTAGAAATATCTCAGTTGAGAGGAAATACAGGGGATAGAGGAGTATGTTTAAAAGATATCACAGGGATGCAATCAGGAAATTCTTAGAATATATGACCCATATGTTCAGTACATAAAATAGCATGGGAAAGGGGCGGATAACTATGTAATAAATTCAGAAAAACTCTAAGACATAACCAAATGCAAATGTAAATCTTGTTTGGATCCCAATTTAAACAGACTAATTGTAAAAAGGTATTGCATTTATGAAATAATTGGGGAAATTGGGACACTGACTGGATATTTGATATTCAGAAATTATTGTTAATTTTTAGGTATGTTATTGTTATTATAGTTATGTTTTAAAGATACATGCTAAATTATTTATGGGCAATTGAAACATCAGATATTTACTTAAAAATAATCCAGTGGAGAGTTTGAGTATGTTAAATACAAAAATTCCTTAATGGATTGGATAAATGACATATCTAGAATTTATGTTAAAAAAAAGTCCAGGGGTATAGGGCATAACAGGGTATAAATGAAACAAGATCAGCCATGTATGGTGGTTAAAACTGGGCAGTGGGTACATATATTCTTGCTACTTTTGTATATGTTTAGAATTTTTCATAATAAAACAAAAAATAAAATTAATATATATTCATAGTTAAAAATATATGAAATATAGAAAACTATAAAGAAGGAAATGAAAGTCACCCATAATACCACCCAATTGGGGTAACTACTATTAACATTCGATAAAAATCTTTCTATAGTTTTGTCTTATGCATTTACAACATATGTTCTTATGCATATACATTATTAAACAATTAAGAAATTATACTATCTATTGTTTTGTATCCTGCTTTTTTTATTGTGGGCACTATTATACTTTAGTACATTTAGTTCTTCATCTTAATTTTAAATTATGGCTAAATTATTCTAGTATATGAATACACACACACGCCATAATTTATTTTTTCTTACCAGTCCCTTAGGTACAGATGGGTATCTAAGTTGTTTTATTTATTTATTTATTTTTATTCATTCAGTTTTTCTGTATACTGGTTTATTTCTTTTGACAAATATCTAGAATGTCAAAGAGTTTTTAAGCCTTTTTTTTCCTTTCATGCCAAACTGCTTGTTGGAAATGTGATACTATTTTGAACTCCCTCCTGTAGTGTATATGATTATCCATTTTGTCATAATCTCAGCAATATTGGGTGCTATATTCACAATATTTTAAATGTTTACCAATCTGATAGAGAGATAAAGAATATCTTATTTTAATTTGTATTTTTAAGTGAGTTAAAGTTTTTCACTTCTTATTTTGTGACTAGGTGTTAATATCTTTTCCATCAATTTTTGTATTTATCTCTCACTTATTGATTCATAAAGGTTCTTTACATATTAGAGGATACTAATATTTCATAAATGATAGGAATTGCAGTTCTCACCCCCACCCCCTAGTTTGTTGTTTGTCATTTAACCTTGGGTCATTTTTGAATAATCATTTGGAATTGTTTTAGTAGATTTTTAAAGGTTACAAATCTAGTTGTTGTTGTTGTTTTTTTCCTTTTAAGCCTTTGTAATTCTCTACATTTTTATTTTTGGAACCTTATTCAGTATTTTAAGAGATTTCATTATATAGCATTGACCTCTAAAGTTTGCTGTTTTATTTTAAAAACTTTACTGGTGATCAAATAAGACATGTTCGTGGCAGGAAAGAATACATTTAAAAAATATACCTACAGTTTGACTACTATACAGTGCATTGAATAAAATTTGGTAGTTTTCCTTTCAGTAACATTTTTATATGTGTATATTAGTAAGAGTAACACCTGCTGAAGAAACAATTAAAACCCAAAATTATAACTTAAAACTCAATAGAGGTTTCTTTCTTACTCTAACATTGATGCTCCTAATTGATTGACAGTCCTCCCATGAATGATTCAGTGGCCCAGGCTTCTTCCATCTTATGATTGTTCTAGACCTTAGGGCTTTGGGGTCCTCTGCACCTAGTTGACAGATGGAGGAAGAGAGCATGGAGAAGACATGCCACTTTCTAACCTCTTCTGCCTGAAAGTGCCACACATCACTTCCACCTATATTTCATTGGTGGAATTAGTGACATGGCACTGCCTAGATACAAGGGATGCTGGGAAATGTAGTCCCTAGCTGGGCAGCTGCCTCCCAATGAAAACTACATTCTGGAAAGAGCATGAATATTTGATGAATATTTAGCTGTATCTGCCACCATTTATTATATTTATAATGTATATGATATATATTTTCCTTACAAAATGGAATCACCCTATTAAGAGTTTTGAATGTTAGCATCATTTTGTAAGCATATCCCTGTCTTTAAATCTTTTTCAAAAACTTGAGTTTTAATGTCTGCATGTTATTCCCTGTATTGATATAGCATAAGTCATTTTTCTATTATGGTAGAGTTAGGTTTTTCTAGATTTTCATTATTATGAATAGTGCTGCTATAAATGCTTGTGCATAAATCTTTGAGTATTCCTCTGATTATTTCCTCAGGGAAAATTCTTGGGAGTGAATTTGCTCAGAATTAAGGCTGGTGATACATATTACCCAATAGCCCTTCAGAAATGTGTACTAATTTACACTCTCATCAAGTAGTGTTTGAGGGTTCTTATTTCTGAGTACCCTTGACTATCCTGGGTATTACAGTTGTTTTGATTTTTGCCAGTTTGTTGAAAATGGTATTGCATTGTTTTAATTTGTAAGTTTTGCTTAGTAATGAACGTTTTTTCATGAGGCTATTAGTAATCTTGATGTGTGTGTGTGTGTGTGTGTGTGTGTGTGTGTGTGTGTGTGTGTGTGTATTGCCTTATTCAGTCCTTTCTCATTTTGATTTTGTGGTGTTCCATCTTTTTTGAGCCATTTAAAGAGATTTTTATGCCGCATGTTGTGTTAACTTGTCGTATGTTATAAATATTTTTATCCAACTTCTCCTTTCCTTGATTTTGCTCCATAACCTAGTTTTTTTTTTTTTTAGATTAACCTCTGTAGTTGGAAGCCTAATGTGTGATATCACACCCACTGAATCTGCTCGATTAGCTGTACTCCAGAGATTATACTATTTTAAAAAGCAAAGCAGATTCTTTTTTCTGACCTATTATATGGTTTGAATGTTTTTAATGTGAATTTTAATTAACTGGGAGTAAGGGGGTTTAAAGTAGTCATCAAGAAAATGGACTTGACAGGAAGGATTTGGGGCACTGGTCTAACTTACCCATGGAGATAGTGAAATCGACTGCTTTATCTTCCCAGGATTCTTAAGCAAGGCAGGAAGCCAGGCCCATAGATGGTATCTGAGGACTCCATGGTTTTAGCTAAGTAGCAACAGGGTCTCAGAGGCCCTCTGCTATTTTTCAGTTAGATCTTATTAAAAACATATGGTAGAGTGGCATGAACCCAAACTTGGGTTCGGGGAGTTGAGTTGTCTCAGCTTTGCCACTAAGATTGTTACTCTGAGCAAGTCACTTGTCTACTAGAGCTCTCAGTTTACTCATCAGCAAAACTTGGGTTGTTGTAGGCGGTATTTGAGGTGCATGAATTCCATGGCTATGCGGACAAGTTCTCCACAGGACTTTTTCACATTCACTGCCTGTTCTGACCTGTGTCAGGTGGATGGGCGGGGACCAGGGAGGTTAGTCCCTTTGGCCTCCGAAGTGATTTATGAAAGAAATCAATCCAGTATATATCTGTTCCAGATATAATGTGATCTAAATATGATATTCACCTAATAAGATTAGATGAATCTAATATGGTTTTCCTCTAAAACACAAATACTGTACCACTTTTAATTGTAGTAGCCAAATTAAATTACTCATCCCAAATTCGATTTCCAGCAAACTTAATTTGAACATGAGCTCAGTACTGCAGACCCTGAATAATTTTTTAAGATACAAAAATAAATTAGTAGGATGCTGGTATTGTTTCTCTGGGCCCTTCATTGGTTACCATAAAAGAGAATAGGTCAACATCTGGGAGAAACAAGCAAAAGAACAGCCAGCCGAGACAGGAACTCTGATTCTTCAGCTTGTCATTTAGGGTTCTTTTTCTTCCCTTCCATCACTTAACTCTTATTGCTTATGATTGCCTTTTTTCTTTTTCTTCCTTGATTGATCTCTTTAATGTCTTTACCCCCTCAGGAGGACACTTGGTATGAAATGGATCCCTAGGTAGTTTATGGAGCCACAGGGATTTATTTGGTGAGAGGCTAGAGAGGTTTATAGTGTTGCATTAGCTAGTTTTCTCTCAATTTATATCAGCTAGGTGACAAATTAAATGAAAACCAACTCAAACTGGTTTAAGCAAAAGCAGAATATGCAGTGGCTAATGTGACCAAGCAATCCAGTAGTAGATCCTGGCATCAGGTGAGACTTTATCTAGGGCTCAATTGAAGTGCCCAAGACCCAGGTTTTCTCCTTCAATGTTGGTTCCATTCTTAGGCATTGTCTCCCCTTCTGTCCCCAAGATGGCAGCTCCACAGCTCCTGAGTCCTGTTTCCTTGTTTTCATCTAGTGAGAGAAAAGAAGATGGCTTCCTTGGTGGGTCAACCGAAGGCTTGGAATTGAGTCTAGCAGCCCTTGACTAGCTTGCCTTGGGTCCTGTGCTTTCCTGAGCTAGTACTATGTAGAGGGGAAAGGACAAATTGACTGTCTGGGAGATTCAGGGGATTATTGGAAAAGTAGATAGGGTAGGGATGCTGGGTTGGTACTTCCAAACCTCTAAGATGCATTCATTATTCAGAGCCTTTCGCTTTTCCAAGCACTTAGGCGTACATATTCTCTCATTTGAACTATAAATGGCCCTGAGAGGTAGGTAGGACCTGTTCATGGATGAGGAAGTTCACCGTGAGGTGAACTTAACCCAGGGCCTTGTCAGTGGTAGAGCTAGGACCAGACTCAGTACCTTCAGAGTCTTCATGTCTTTTCACTGTATGCTGCCTTCTTTCCACCGATCCCTCCCACCATCCCTTCCTTCCCATTCCCCCAACACCGGCTCAGGCTTCTTCATTAAATAGGCAGTCAATAGTTGTTAACTTGTTATTGACTGATCAGTGTGCCATCAGACCAAGCATGGCCTTTCTGCTCAGACTTCGTGAATATCATTATAACAAAAACCAACATGGTCGATTCCCAGTTATTAATTTGTACATTGTCCCTGGTAATTCAGTTTCCGTTTCCCAGAGTTATGGGGTTTTTCTAACAGAAGGATGGAGTTTGGATCACATGAGGCTAGATGTACAGAAAGGAGCTAAGGGGTGTGTGTGTGTGTGTGTGTGTGTGTGTGTGTGTGTGTGTGTGTGTGTTTGAGAATACCCTGGCTGTGCGTGCATGCACACAGACCTGCATTACAAATTAAGTATGTTTTCATTCCCTGCCTCCTTAGCGTGGACAGGTGAAATTAGATTTGATGCTTATCTTTCCATTTCAATGTAACTTATATTTGTGAAAGTCAGTATTGGCTTAAAGTCAGATCCCCATTTGCTCAAACCAAAGAACTGTGATTAGGGATGCCATTTAGAAACATTTTGAATAGGCACTATACATTTGCTTTTCAAGTTATGAGAAAAATCACAGGTACCTATTATCTTCTCCCTACCCGGAAAGCCCTCCCCCATCATCAATATTTCTTCTCAGGTTTTATTTCCACTTCCTCTGGGGAACTTTCTCCAGCTCTGCTTCTCTTTGTGCTGAAGGTTTGCATTCCACAGTTAGCACTGTACCCTGTGATGTACTAATTGCTCCATTTGTATGGGTGTTCTCTCCTTAATCATTGTTAACCCATTGAAGTCAGTGTTTGGTCTTATGACATCTGTTTATTTATTCATTTATTTATTTATTTTTAATCCCCCACAGCGCTTACCTCCATGTTCAAGTGAAGTGGGTAATCAGTTGGTGTTTGGTTCAGTGACTATATAGGTGCTCCACCGGGGTGCTCCCATTTCACCATCTACTTATAATGGCTTCAGCTGTCTGGTTACTTGTTCTCTATTTTTCCAGTACATTTCTTGGCACATTGTAAGGACAAAGTAAATAAGTGTTGACTGATGAATGATGTTCACCTTCTCAGTGCCACCCCCCCTCCCTCTCTCCTTGCTGCTCACCATCCCTTTCGTGGAGCCATACGTTCTTTGAAGTTAGAGACTGTATCTTATTGTTCTTTGTGTTGTCCGTGTGATACCCAACAGTGTCTGCTACATAGTCAATGCTCAGTAAATCCTTGTTGAGTGAATGGATCTCATGGGTGGGGAGAAGCCACTGGTACCTGCCTTGGAAAGCAGCGGATGGGAATGGATGCTCTGAGGGGGAGGCGGGAGATTGAGACAGGAGGGAATGGGTTCAAGAACTAGGTGTGCCAACCTCTCCTGCTTCTTTTGATTTCTAGGCACAGATCAGGCACTTCTCTAAGGGCAGAGTGCTGTCTGTATCTTCTTCTCCCCAAGTGAGCTCAACGCCTGAGAAATAGTTGAGTAAGGGATAGTGGCCATGATGTTAGGTTTTATTTGTAACAACAATAAAGAATCTTCTCTTCTACCTGACCCCTTTTAGAAATCTATGCGGTTGAGATGAGAGGACACAAGCCAGAAGGAGGGGCATGTGGTCACCTCCCTGTGTTGACCCCCTCCTTCCCATTGCCCTGGGGCGTGCTAAAGAGCCACAAAGGAAGGGATAAAGGAAAGGTCAGCAACCCCTTAGCATCCCTGAATATGGTACCTCTGGGTTGACCAGTTCATCCTGGTGTTAGTCCTGAAAGTCCCTGGCAAACCAAGTGGGGCAGTCACTTTAGATGCTACTTGTTCCCTTCCCTGCTCTCTTTCTCACTCCCTTTTCCCTTTGCAAGGTCCTTGATTTGACCTTTTTCCTCTTCCTGTCTTCTCCACTCCTTCCACCCTAGCTCTTTCAAGCTCAGCCAGCCGTGCCTGCATTTCTCTCTGAGGGGCCTTTGCAGACCAGTGTTCTGAGTCACTGTGGGTTGACCAGTGTTCTTGGAACCAGACATAGTTGTAGGTGTTTCCTTTTCATCCTCTCCGGCTCCGTTTGGCTCCTGAAATCAACCAAGCTGTGAAAGCTTCTGTCATGTACAGTTAGAATTCATCTGCCTTCTGGGAGAGCCCTGTCTGCAGGAGGCTCTTTGTACATACTCTCAGTCAGGCAGGCAGGGGGAGCAGCAATATGCCGTGGCTCTGCCCTTAGTCCCATGGGATGGTCACTGAGGCCCACCCACCTCTCGGCCCTCAACTCCTGTCTTCCCCTTGCGCCATGGCCTCCCGCTCTCCACAAGGCCTCAATGCAGCCTGCCCTCTTCCCCGAAGCCTCCTTGCCCCCACTTACCTCTTTGTTCTCAGAACTCTAATTACACATACAGTAAGTCCTGCTCCATGAAGTGAATGTAATGGTTTTCTAATGTGTTTGTCATGTTAGTCCTCCTTTGAAGGCAGGCTTCTTATCTTACGTTTCCTTTCCTTCTGCCTCACAGCACCTGGCCTTGCTCTGGGCCGACAGCCGGCCCGTCACTTGTTACCTATTGTTGATTGGCAGCAGTAGGTATCAGTGATTTGTGGGTTAGTTCCGTGGGCACACCTGTACACACAGTACATTGGCAGCATGAAGAGGAGGAGGGTGAAACTGAAACTGCCCTGAGCCAAGCCCAGGATCTCAGGCCAATTCAGTTGTCCCAACTTCCCCTTTAACACTGGCCCAGGAGAAGGAGGCTTCTTGAATCTAAAGTGACTTTTTAGGGCCGGCCGAGTGGCGCAGTGGTTAAGAGCTGGCTTGGGAAGCCAGCGGCCCCAGTTCAGGTCCCACATATGAGGGCCAGTGACACTGCCTTCAAAAAAAAAAAAAAAGATGTAAAGTGACTTTTTAGTTGCAAAATACCTCATTTTATATATTAGGTTAGCTTTCCATTTTCTGGAACATTCTAATGGAACTTTAAAATGATCTTAGAAGATTGAACAATTCTGAGACTGCTCTAGAGAGGCAGGAAAGTGGGTTTTGATTTTTATAGAGTTTTCCTTTTTTAACTCATTCCCTTTTTGGAGGAGTTTTGGAGGAGCTGCTGCTGAGTCCCAGACCTGGGAGACCTAATTCTGTTCTTTCCATTAGCACTGCTCTGGCCCGCTACCAGGAAGGTGGGTACTTTGAGATGTTGCCAGTCCTAACCTCTTGCTTGGGTCTTCTGTAACCGTCTATATGTTTCTGCTGTGTGTGTGAGTGTGTGTGTGTGTATGTGTTATCAAATGTCAATAGCTTTAAAAATTTTATAAGACTAATAATACATGGTCTTTGTAAAACATTTAGAAGGTAATTAAAACTGTCTTTATGCCTGTTCCTTAGAATAACCACAATGAACATTTTCACCTGTTATCTTTTTAGAGTGTTTTTTTTTTCTGGGCACTCACACATTTGCTCAGACGCATGCACGTCCTCATATACAATAGTATATTTATACAGATGGGATCATTTCATATAAAATTTAGGGGCCTGTTTTCTTTTGCTGCACAATATGTTATGGACATTTTCTCTGTGTCAGTAACTATGAATTTATCATTCATTTAGCAAATACTTGCTGAATGTCTAACATGTGTCCATTACTGTTCTGGGTGCTGGAGATATAGCATTGGAAAAAAAAAGAGAGAGAGAGATAAAACTCCTTGTGCTCATGGAACCTACAGTCTAGTTAGGGTGATCGGCAATAACAAATAAATTAAAACATGTCCTAGGTTAAAAGGTCATAAGTGCTATGGGGAAAAATGAGATAAGGAAGGTGATTGGGAGTGCTGGGGATGGCGGGGAGTGCATTTTACAGTTTTAAGCAGGGTGGTCAGGTGAGGGGGACACCTTGGGACAAGCACTGCAGCTGTAATGTTTAGTGTACAGCATGCACTGCTGAGGTGACCACAGGGTTGAAGTCTGTACTTGTGGCTGGAGGAGATGTACCATCTGAGCCTAGGAGTGCTGGGCAGGAGCCACTCAGATTCCGTGTGGCAGCAAATACAGACGTGAGCATCCAAACACTGCCCTGTGTTGGTCATTAACAAAAATAATGAGCACTGCTGATAGAACATGTTAGTTTTCCAAAGCAGTTTTTTAAATCTATTATCCTGGCATAACTTTGAGCCCTTTCTGGGCCTCAGTTTCCTCATTTTTGAAACATTAGGATTCTTATACAGTTTAAATGAGTTAATCCAAGTGCATAGAACAATGCCGATAAAAGCTATTACCAAGAAGTTCAGCTATTACTGTTACTGCGTTTCGTTTATTACTGGGGGCAGTCCTGCGAGGAGGGTGGTATGCTCAGTTCAGAGATGAGGAAGCTGAGGTTCAGGTAGGTTAGCACCACTAGTTCATAAGTTCAGAGCGCTGGTGCACGGTGGAGCAGGGTCTCAAACCCAGCTTCAGACTCCGGGCCCAGCCTGGTCCATGCAAGCGTCTCTTTTCCTTCACAGTGGGCGCTGCTCCTCCTGCTTTAGGTGGATGCCCAGGAGACATTGCCTCAAATACCCTTCAGTGCCTTCCTGATTGCTCTATAGACCTCTCAGAAGAGAGACAACCCTCTGAGGGTGGTGATAGCAGGACTGGTCGGGGGAGGAGGAAGAAAGCACATGGGCTTCTACAGGAAAGAGCTGAGGCTCAGCAGCTCTGCGTGGCATCCCCACTGCTGTCAGTTTGGTGTCAGTGCATCTTTTTCTCCCTCCCTTCCAGTCATTGTAGATACTAAGTTGTGAAGATCCCTCTTAAGGACTCAGAGAAGAACACGATAATTAGTAACCTTTCCAGTTTGAAGTTTCTGACTGAGAAAAGCCCCTACCCTTGTGTCTGCAGTAGATGGTTGAAAAACACCAACAACAACAACAAAACAAAACCCCAAAACTGTTATCACTTGCCTCCTTCCAGAAAGTCTCCTGGTAACAGCCTCAGAGCTCACCAGGTCCTAACAGACCCTCGTGTGTAGGCTACACCCTTAGCACAACATACGTTGAAGAATACGTGGGTCTGAATGGAATGGGGGGACTCGTGTTTAGTCAATGCCACCCCCATCCCCCAATGCACAGAGACAACCTAAAGTAACGCAGCACCTCGTATACCTCATGTCTAGTTCTCTGAAATGGAACCCAGAACGTATGTTACCGTGGAAACCATAACATAAATGGTGGCTACGTGGAGTTAAAATAGCACTGTTAGCTTTATGCTGCAGGTACATTGTAAGTTCAGAAGGCTTTCGTGGGCTGGCCTCAGAGTCTAACCATCATTTCAAATATGGTTTCTGTGGCTACATGCTGGCAGGATTCTAAAGAAATTACTTTTAAGCAAACCTTTAGAGCAAGTTGTTTGTAACAGG
Organism: Aselliscus stoliczkanus; assembly: GCA_033961575.1. Taxonomy (NCBI): domain Eukaryota; kingdom Metazoa; phylum Chordata; class Mammalia; order Chiroptera; family Hipposideridae; genus Aselliscus; species Aselliscus stoliczkanus. The sequence continues at coordinate 60,942,762 of CM066733.1, read as the reverse complement.
GAAATTGGCAGTTGGTAATTTATAGTGTATTTTCTTAACTACCTCGTGGTGTTTCTCATATCCCGGGATTCCAGATGGAGAATAAGCTCCTGGGAAGTCCTGTGATGGATGGAGTGGTGGCTCAACAGTAGCATGTTCAGAAACAGCGTCAGGGTGTTGGTATGAGTCAGTGTGTGGTGGAGCTGCCAGATGCAATGACAGAGCAGAGAATCGATCTGGAGCAAGGTCATTGGCTTGGGGCATACCTGGGCACTGGACCACAAGACCAGCTTAGACAGGATGTTATAATACCAGCACTCCAACTTTAAACCAAGTCATGTGAGAAACAGATGAAGAAAGTGGGCCTGGAAGAGAAGACTTGGGAGGAATTTAATTGTGTTTCATTATTTGAAGCATCATCATGTGGTCCCCCAGACGAGACTGATAAGAGAGACATTTTAGTAATTCCAGGAAAGAGTTTAACAATCCAAACTACTGAGGATAGGAAATGAGGCGCTTTAATAGATATTGAGTTTCCCATCATTAGAAGTATGTAAGGAGAGGCTGGCTGGTAACTTGTGGAGGATACCAAGCCCTGGATGAGTGATTAAACTAGACTTCAAAGATCTTTGGTAGCCTAGAGCTCCTGTGATTCTAGGGCATAGGTGGAAAATAAATTTAATGTTCTGGGCCTCCTATTCAGGGTGATTAATATGGAACAAAGGTGAGAAGGGCTTGGGGCTGGCTTAGTCTTGGGGGTGGGCTAAGTAAGTAGGAGCTCCTCGATTGATTAGTAATGTCTGCTGTGGCAGGGGGCCAGGTTGCAGGATGCCCAGTATTAGCCATCTCCTTTCCAGTGGTGATTGTCTGTTGGTGAACTTTGACTCCGGTAAGCAGAAATAGGGTAACCATTCTGGTTTGCCCGGGATTAAGGGGGTAATTGGGGCCTGGACTTTTCGTTTTAAAATCGACAATCCCAGGGATGGTCATCAGCAACTGCGCCTTGGGTTTCTGTTTCCACTCATGATGTGCCATGACCCTCTTTATCTCCTCAGAGTACAAGCCTGGGCTCTGCCCTCGGTAGGACCTGAGTAGACACATGCGGAATAAATGAGATGAATGCAGTTCCTGGGAAATGGTTGCAATATCCTTGCAATTAATTAATTTGCTTAATTAATTAAAATGACTTCACTAATTATATGTACAGGAGATTGCACATTTCATTAGACTGAGCAGATGGCTCCACTAATAATTACCAAAGCCTGGGGTTGCTGGGGCGGGGAGTGGGGAGTTTGTGGTGGTGGTGATGTGTGTCAGCATACGAATTGATATTGAACATTTAAATACCATCTTTTCTACAAATAAAGTTGAAACTCCTATCCCTATTGTGTCCAAGATGGATTGAGGAACAGATTTTGAGTTTTCTTCTAATAGCGCCAGGAGGTTGTGATGATTTGTGACTGGTTATCATTTTCTTCATGTAACAGCTGGCTATGGAATGGGTATGGGCTTCGTGGCTTTTGAGAAGGGAGCCCAGGATCAGACCTGGAGCCCAGCATTGCTCAGACAGTTAGCTAACCACCAAATTGTGATTAAGTCAGATCTCCCAGAAAAATGACAGGCGCCTCATCTCCTTCCTCCACTGCATTGTCCAAACCTTGTCCTGTTCTCACCTTCCACCGTCCCCGGGGCCTTAGAGGATACGGCAGACCCATGGATACCCCACAGAATGAAAACCCTGAGTGGAGGCACACACAAGCCAGGTAGTACCTGTACTTAAGTAATTCAGCATCACATAGGTGAGTGTCTCTGGAGCTTCTCGCGGTGATGATAAGGATGTTGATTATTGGTGATTGACCAGTACTGAGCATCCCCTCTGGGCCAGAAACTTCCCATACTATGTGTAATCCTTGAAACAGTCCTGCCTGGCAGATGCTAACTAACAGATGAGAAAGTTGAGGCTTGGAGAAGTTAAGTAACATGCCTGGGGCCTCACAAAGCTGGGTTCATACCCAGAACTCTCTGTATATAAATCCCCTTGTTCTTTTCACCCTTTCAACTCTGCTGGTAAATGATTTCGGGTCATGAAAGTCCCGCACCCAAATCTGAAAGGACGCGAGGGGAAGCCAACAGGCCCAGCTCTCCACTGTACACGGGAACTGCTTGGGAGCTAGTCACCACTGACGGGCTCTCGGCCTCTTAACTGGCAGGAGCCTTGGAGTAACCGGTTCTGAACAATGTCCCAGCGCCCACAGCCAAGTGCTGGGTACATCAAGATTACTCCTTAAACACCAGTCAGTTCGGCATGTTATGAAGGAGTGTGGTACTGGTCAGGAAAGTTCCAGAAAGGAATAGTTCATTTCAGGAGAATCTTCAGAATGTCAATTTAATGTGATCTGATAAGAGAGTTTTATTTATTTATTTATTTATTTATTTATCTATCTATCTATTTATTTATTTATTTTAAGAGGGCCGTGTCGCTGGCCCTCATATGTGGGATCCGAACCTGGGCCGCTGGCATCCCAAGCCAGCTCTTAACCACCACGCCATTCAGCCGGCTCCAGGAGAGTTTTATTTTTTGCTCATATTCATGGTTGGGAAAAGGCAACCCTTCTGAAGCTTCATGTGTGGTATGTGAAGAAGAAACACACAGCTAAGAAAGAGGAAAAAGTACCACTTGTAAAAGTTCTTCGTAAAAGAACAAATAGATCAGTTCGTGTACTGATGAATCAATATTGAACATGGCGACAATATTCCTGCATGGGCAAATTGCAGTTAAAAATGTTAAACCTTCTGTGATGGTCCTGGTGAACCCCCATCCCTCTCATGGCCCGCCTGCCGGCCCCCAGGGTAATCTTGGGGTACTTGTCCATCCCTTGAAGCTTTCCCTCCACACTCCTTATGAGCTAGAGCAGGAATGGGGTGGTGTGTTTGAGTCACAAAAAATTGTGAAGCAGTCTTGAAATGAGGGAGCCCTGAAAATGTGACTAATTTCTGTAGCAGGCACAGGTAAGAAATGGCTGTTCGGTTGTGACTGGCAACTCCCATGTAATTTCTAATTTTGACTGGTTGCCGTTGTTTTGAGGATGGGATCAGACTCGTCCCTGCGGTGGGTGCAGTGTGGAAGGACTTAGCGCCATTTGGACCCGGTTCTCACCTGGGAGCACTTCACAGCTTGAAGGAGGCCGAGGCATTTTGATAATTGCAGAAAACAGGTCGGTTTGAACATATGTTAGGTGGTAAACTGAAAGATGGAAATGTGAAACTTAACAAAGATTAAAATTATTTTCCCAATCATATACTCAGTTAAATGATGGAGTGAAGCCCCAGGGCCCAGCCAGGTACCGTCCGGCTTACTCCAGTCTATACATTGGGAAGAGCACTCTGCTAATTCATAAAATGCTGTGTCTGTTTACACATCTGTTCTCAGAACTAGTTGCTTATTCTAGGCCTTCTGTCTCTGTTGATGTGTCTGCCTGGATGAGTTGGCTGAGTCTTGATACCTGCTATGAAACTCAAGGTTTGTTAAATATAAACACACTTGAGAAATACCCTTATGTACTTTAATTAGCTCATAATGGTAATCCAAGAAGTAAAGAAACATAATGGAGTTTGCTCATTGTTCTTACAGCTTTGGGTAAAATTTGTATGTATGCTAAAGGTTCCAGAGATCAGATGAGGTTGCTATGTGAGGACCAGGGATTGGACATTCAAACTTGACATTTCCAAATGAGGTTTGGGCATTTGAGCCTACTTTTACAGTTAAGAAGGTAAAGCAAATGGAGGGAGAGGAGTGAGGATAGGAAAAGATTACAGGCATACGTTCGGCTCTAAGTAACAGAAAAATGAATAATGGCCTGAGGAACACGTTTTCTCATAAAACAAGAAGTTTGGATGGAAGCAATAGTCATCTGGGATTGGTCTGGCTGTTCAACAGCGACACCAAGGATAGGAGTTTTTTCAGTCTTTCTGCGTTGCCCTCCTTACTTAATGTTTTTTCTTTTTGTCCTCATGCTTCTTGTTTCGTCAGTTCCACGAGTATGATGCGGTCACCCTTAGCTGAAAGGGAGGCTGGCGAAGGGATTATTTAGCTTCTCCAGCCTCTGCAGTAGAGATGGGTAAGAGGGCTTAGGAATGGCTGGTGGGTTACCCAGCTACCTGTTGAGCACAATAAACCACAAATGTACATTGACTCATCACTACAAAAAATCAGATGGTCCTGGGAGTTTCCTATGTGTAGGCAGTGGATGGAGTCCCAGATAGGAAGAGGAACCCTGGTGTTAGGGTGAGGAGGGCCTCTTTTAGGTCCCATTCCAGCAATGGGGCTGATCACTACCGAAGTCTGTGTGTGAGAATGCAGACTGGATTCAAGGAAAGCCATCTTAAATACTGCTGGGCGGGACCAGTGGGCAGCGCCTCTGTGGACCTACCTTTGCTCCCATTTGCAGCCCATAGTCTCAGAAGCAGGACTGGTGCTTTTCAGAAGTAAATCGTAGAGCACTTGTTAATTGCTTCTTAAATTTCATTTTAATAAACAGATGCATTTAATTTAGGACACTTGGCTTCTGGTAGTAGCTCAAAGTCTGATCCATTTTTAGCCCTATTTTGAATTTCACACCTGTGTGGGGTGTGTGCACACGCACGCACTCTATTCACGCCCCTCACAGAACCCCAGCCTTGTCAGAACACTGGCTTTCTGTACCCCAATTTCTTTCTTTCCTCTTTTCTTTATCTGTCATGTGGTGACACTCCTTCCCTACGGTGCTCAGCAGAGGCCAGACCTGTGATACTTGATTCTTGCTGCTTTTGGTTGTTTAGTTATCATTGTGAGTCCTGCCACTTGCCCACAGCAATGAGCCAGATGCCTTTGATCAAAAAATGCAAGCTGGTTCATTTAAATGCAACTCCTCGCTCTTTGTCTTAATACTCTAGAGCAGGGCCCTTTAATGTGCACACAAATCGCACAGGAGGGGATCTTGTTAAAATGCAGTGTCTGGTTCAGGAGGTCTGGGGTAAGGACTGAGACTCTGCATTTCTAGTAAGCTCCCAGGTGATGCTGCTGCTGCTGCTGACCCAGGTAGCAAGGATCTCAACCCTGTGGAGCTTTTAATCAAAACCACTGTGGGGACCCCACCCCAGATCGGTTACATCAGAATTTCTGGATGGCGGGGCCTGGATATCAGTCTGTTTTAAAAGCTCCGAGGGTGATTCTACTATGCAGCCAAGTCCTGATCTGGGACTTCCCCCCGCCACTCCGTGCCTTTGCATATGCCGTCTCTCTACTTAAACCTTCCCTGTGAGATTTCTATACCCTCTCTACAGTTGAGCTCAAACGCTATGTCTCCTTGCAGCCATTCTCAATCTCCACCATGTTATCATGTCCTTTCCTCTGCACCCTTATGGTGGATGTCACAGCTGCCTGTCTATGCCGTTCTGCCTCACAGTATATAGGGGGTCTGAGCATAGCTGCCTCTCCCAATGGCCTAGGTCTGTCTTGAGGATGGGGACCACACCTATTCATCCCCAAGTGGGCACTCAGGAGTAAGTCAGATCGTTCCGGGGCCCAGGGACACCCACAGGGACCTCAGACCTGCTACTGCTAATTTCTCCTGCGTCTCCTTGAGGAGCAGGAGCGGAATTAGCACTTGAAACCCAGTTTTGCCAAGAGGAAAAGGCCAAGTGGGAAGAGGTGCTTTGAATGTTGGAGAAGGTCGAGGACATTACACCTCTTGCTCCGCTGCCCTTGGGCTGCACACAGCTGATCCAGCTCACCTCTGAAATGGGTCCCTTGGCCACCTGCCCAGGGCCCTTCTTTGACCAGCTGCCTCCCCGCTGGTCCTAGGGCTGTACCCCTGCAGAAAGCCTGTTGCAGCTGCCTCGTGTTGCATTTCCACTGAGCAGCTCAAGATGCCTAAAGGATGCACCAGCCGCTGGAGTTTCTCTGGTACCCCCCCTACTTCCCTTCTCTCCCCTCTCCAGATACCCACTCTCCCTCTCTTGCCCTCCAGAACCCCATTGCCCCTGGACTCCATCCTTAAAGAAACCATTGTGTATTTTGTCTTCTTTTGGCACTTGCTAGTGCCTGCAGGAACTATGACCACCCTCCACCGCACCTTACACATAGCCTGGATGAAGTAGGAGCTTAACAAACACAAGCTGAGTGAACACAGCACTGGCTGCTGAGACAGGCCTGTGAGGCTTCACCAGGCTATGTGACATGTTAGTGGCAGAATCGGAGTTTGACCCCTGGCTGCTGACCACCCAGTCTGGGGTGCTGTGAGCCATACAAGCCGCTGTTTCCTCAGGTCGTGCTTCTTAGCCAGGGATTGGGAGTGAGGGTCTGATAAGATGGTCTTCATTTGCCCCATTCAGTTCTGTGCAGGTGTGATGGGAACTCCCCCAAAGGGCCCAGGAGATACAGAGCTTAGAGTGGGGAAGGAGGGATGATGATCTTCCCTTTGGGATATCATCTTTCTTGCAGAGAATGGCTTGTTGACCCCAGTGCATCTGCAGTAGGTGGAATAAGAGCCTACAGAAGACACACTTTCTGGAAAAAGTGGGGAAGGATGGAAACGGGCATTTATGGCTCCCTACTCTAATGGACCTCAGAGACAATGGCAGGTGGAGCTAGGAAGCTGCTCCGGGGAGTCTCGCAAGACGCGGATAGGGTGTGATGGTCAGGGATGGAATGGTGGCATGTGGCAGGTTAGTGGGGCCGTGTGGAGGAAAAAGGAAAGAAAAATGTGGTGCCTCCTGAGATCCTTCTTTCTTCATCAGCCTCCCTCCTGTGTGTTTTTGCATTCATTCATTTGTTCAATTCCGAGTCACTCATTTCAATGTTTATTGCATCCTCACTGTGTCAGTCTCTGGGGATATTGCAGTGCAAAACAGGTCCTCATGGGGATTAGACCTCACCATCCAATATAATAGCCACTAGTAACGTGGATATTTAAGCTTAAATTAATTAAAATTAAGTAAACTCTAAAATTCAGCCCCCTCTAGTCAAATCATTTAGCGAGATTCCAGGTGCTCAGCAGCCCCATGAGGCTGATAGCTACCACAACTGGAGAGCGCAAATATAAAATATTTCCACTGTTGCAGAAAGTTCTATTGGATGCCACTGGCCTTGTGTCTAGCAAGGGAGAGAAGCATTTATTAAGTGAGCAGACAAGCAAATTATGTGGAGCCATGGAAAGCGATAGGAACATGAAGTAGAGGGGTGCGTGTCAGCAAATAATGGGGGTCAAACTGAGCTGGGGGCAGCCAGAGTTTCCTTGAGGAAGTGATGGCCGAGCTGAAGTTGGACCAGGTTCCAAGCAGGTTGACAGGGAAGTTGGGGAGGAGAGAAGAAGGGAGAGAATGCCGGAGTGAATGCATGAGAAAGTGCCTAGATATAGCCTATTGCTGGCTTGCGGTAAACGGCTGGCTCTGCACACACTCATGTTGATTGTTTAATCCAGAGCTGTGTGGAAGCACAGGCCCCGGCTATCCCTGCTGAGCACTGACTCTGGACCCACATTGCCTGGGTTCAATTCTGTTTCTTAAAACTCTTAGTGCCTCAGTTTCCTCACCTATAAAATGGGCACAATCATATGTACACGGTAGAGTTGTTGTGAGGTTTAAATGAGTTAATACATGTAATACATGTAAAGCACCTGGGAGTGCCTGGCACCCCATAAGTGCTATTAAATGTTGGCTGTTATTGTTGTTGTTCCCAATGCCCCTGACTTGTCAGCTGAGGGATGCCCTCCCTCAAGCTGCTTGTAGAATCGAGGGGTACCTGGTGCTAGCCCCCATCACCTGGGAGCAAGGCTTCTGGGCTCTTGGCTCCTACTGCCAGGCTCCCTGCTGTCCGCTCCCCACCCTGCCCAATTCTCTCCTCTCTGCTTTTATTCCTCACAGCTGACCCTATAAGTGCTTGGTTTGGCTGTGCAGAAGTCACAGCAATTACAGTCATTTCTGTGCCCCATGTGCCATCTCGCCTACTAACCATCCAGCTGGTCAGTGCTGACACGAATGTGTCAGATGCAAATCATTGTGAAGGTTAGGACTCTCGAGAAAGAAGCATCTTGCTGATGACAAAGTTGAGTGAGCCAGGACCGTCCCTCAGACTGGAGCCCCAGTATCCATTCCTGTCCCCCACAGTGCATCACTCAGGTACATGCAGGGTGTCTTTTTTTTTTTAAGGGGGGTGCAGCTCACAGTGGCCCCTGCAGGGATCAAACCGGCAACCTTGGTGTTATTAGCACCACGCTCTAACCAGCTGAGCTAGCTGGTCCATGCAGGGTGTCTTGATGTCTGCTGGGTACCACGACCAGATCTCTCACGCGCAGCACTGAAACATCAGAGGGAGCATCCCCCCAACCCTCCCTCCATTTCACCTTGTCAGTTCCAGTGCCTCTGGAGCCCCTTGCCTGAATGGAGTCTCCGAGTTCACTACCCTTTTCCTATTAGGCAGTTGAGGCCATGAGCTGAGCCATGCCATATTCTCCTTGGCGCGCTCTCAGGTCTGGCCTGCTTCAGCTCAGAGCCAGCTATTGTCAGCACAGAGAGAGACCACTCTAAGTGGTCAGGCCTCAATAGGAGATTTGCTGTGTAGGATTATATCCCACACAAGCTTTTTTTCTAACCAAATCAGAACATCACCATGACTTGGCCCATCCAAGCAATTCTTTCTTGTAATGAGATGTGATATATGAGATTGGCCTATATAAAATTGCTAGGTTATATAATTGTTGAGACTATTAGAGTTGGGACTTGAGTTGCTTTAAAATTTAAAAGAGGGTGATGGTGGGACCCTAGACTAGCTGTTCTGGAAGGGGTGAGTGTTTCAACGGTTGCTACAGGCAGATCTCCTGGGATTCCTGCCTTAAGCTTGCCATAACCCTCCACAACTCAGCCACCTTCAAATCGTGGGTTCCACTTGCCTTTCTGAAGTTTCCTTTATTTTATTTTTAGATTTCCACATTTATCCTTCCAGGGTTTCTTGGCTTGTGTATGTGTGTGTATACCCCTCTGAGTGTGTGTGTATTTTGTATTAACTTCCATAAATATGTTTGTGTATACATATTATAGTCTATATTATGTATAATACAATATATATTGTGTTAGCTTTCCTATATATATGTATATACATACACATGCTTGTTTTAGTGACTCCGGCTGAAAGCCTACCTAATACTGCCAGCCTAAAAGAAAAAAAAATATCTTTGCTGCATCCTTGAAATTTTCCATTTTTTTATGGTGGGGGGGTGGTCGGATGTGGCCGTTGGGATTTGTCACTGCCCTTGGCCTCGGCATCTCTGCATCCGTTGGTGGGTGTCTGTGGGGCAATTTCCTTTTCACGTTAAGTAAGCACTGGAGGGGCCCATGTGGTCCTTGGAGGCCCAATGAGGCTGAACTCAGTAATGGGGCCCCTTTGGATCTTGTAGTTGTTTTTCCCCCCGGTGCCAGTTGGATGGGGGGCTGGGAGGTCCCTTTCCCTAATGGTGGCATGAACTCTGCATCCTTGATATGGGACCAAGGTCAGTTCTTCTCAGGCAAAGTGAGTACCACCAGCAGGGAAAAAGCTTAAGTGACCAACAAGTCAGTTGCCTGATAGAAACACATAACAGAACCTTCAGAAAACACCCCGCCAGACACCCGATTCATCTCTTACGAAGCAAGTGCTAACTTAACGCATGTATGGAAAGCCTTAAGCATTGGCTGCAGTAGTGAGCTCCCCCAAAATGTCGTCTGCACCCAACTCCCAGGTTTATGTGGAGTCCCAGAAAAATAAAAGTGAGAAGTGAAATCAGCTTCTGAAAATTAAGACACATTTTCATTTACTGATGATTTTAATCAGGAACCATCTGCTTTAACACCAGCCGACGCGGGACCTGCCTTTGTGAAGGAACAAGCCCCTAACTGATGAGCGAGTGCTGGGCTGTGGGAAGCTGCCCCGTCCTGTAGGCTCGCACACCCACACTTCCTGGAATCTCCTCAGGGGCAAGATGGGTTCTTTTGCCTTCCAACAGTCCCTGGATATCATGGGTGCTCTCTCTACATATATTTGTTGGAAACATGACAGAGGGCCAATCCATAAAAGCAGGCCAGTTTCCTCTCCTTTGCTCTCTGCTCAGCAGAAAGCTGTGGCATCACTGAGCCAGTGGTTCCTTTGAAGACCCTCATTTTACCCAACTGGAAACATTTTCCCTTCTTAACCTAGGTCTGAATGTCTAGAACACAGCCTTCTGGAATTCTTAGAGAGATGAACGCTATGACAGGAAAATAAATATTGACTGTCTTTGAGAAGCCAGTGGAAGGAGTCTTCCTCAGACCATAGGTAGTCATGAGAGGCCCTTGAGGACGTTTACAGAGAGAAGGTTCACGGTGATGGGGAGAGAAGTCTAGAAAAGAAACAAGGCTTGTCTCCTTGCTTTAGAAGGGACTGTCCCATCCATCGGGGAGTTGAGAGAGTTGCCTGCCTAAATGGCTGATCAGAGAAGCTCCGGCCCTCAGCCTCCACCCACGTGAGTTCTGTCTCCCTTTCAGTTTCACCTGCAGCCCGAGGCGGTAAGGTAGCTTTGCCTGAGCTTCACCTCTGAGAGAGCCTGGATGGTCCAAGGGAATCCTTGAACGGATAGTCTGTTTTCAGAGCCATTGTTCTCTCTCTGTGGAGATGTGAGGAAAAGCCAGGATTGGCAAAGCTTCCTTGGGCTCAACCCCGCACCCTACACCCTACCCATTCCCCACTGGGCCTCTTCTTTGGAGGGCTGTCACTCCTGATTTAGAACATTTCCTGACTTTTCAGAAAAAAGAATTGCTAGTGACACATAGATATATTTACTTCTTTGGAAAGTTCTCCATTCCTAACCCTTTGGCAGACTCAAGAGAAGGGTTGGGGCTGAGGGCAGAAGGGACTGTCCATGTGGGTGGTGGCCTGGGGATGCACATGTCCATGGCAGCATTGCTAGTCCGGCCTTACTCGGGATTCAGAATGGCCCAGAATATCAGGGCTGGAAGGAATGGCAGCCAGCACTTGCCCGGTGCCCTACAGAGATCCCCACCTCCCATCTAATGTCATACTCTACCCCAGGCTCTCAATCCCTTTGCTCTCCTGCTCAGGGATCCCCAGCACCCAGTGGTCCTTCACTTGTTTGTGTTTCTTTTGCCTTTGCCCCTCTGACTTAATAGTTCGCAGCTGGAGAGCTTATTTGGGTGATCCACAGGAATCGGCCACTACTGGTTTGTCATTCAATTTGGAAAAAGAACCTCCAGTCTCTTACCTGCAAGGTGCATGCAAGTGGGAGGGAGAGAGGGACTGAGAGCAGTCTTCTGTTTTCTGACTTCCAGTTAGTCCCCATAGTTCCGGAGAGTCTTGTTTCACTCTCCGGCCCTTCACCCTCCCTTACGCTTGTCATGTGCATATTAATATCTTTGCTTCTGTCACTCTCTGGAGTTTGTTGAGCAGAGCACACGCACCCTTGTCCTCATTCACTGTATGAGTGGTCTGTCCTGTCCTGCTGTCTCAGTCAAGCCCCCTGTCCATTTGCAGTCTTCCTGTAATGTGTTGTGAATTGCCTCTTTCCGGCTCTTTTCAATGAAAAAATTCTTCTACTATCATTTTCATGGAGTCTTAGAAGAAAAAGAAGATGAACACACGCTTGCATCTACCCCCTTGTAACCAGAAGGCCTGCAGCCTAATTTGGAATGGCTTCGTACTATTCATTCTCTGGGTGTACCCTCTACTTACTCAGCCAGCCTCGCGTTTTGCACATTCGTGTTGTCCCCACTACCGTCTCCCATTAAAAGAGCACGTGTGCATCCTTGTAGCTAAATCCTTAGGCATATTCATGATGATTTCTTATGGGTGAATTTCCGCAGGTAGAATTTCTGGGTCAAAGGATATGCAAAACTTTAAAGATGTTTTTGGTGCCTATTGCTAAATTTCTCTTCCTAAATGTGATACTAATTTGCATTCATGCCACATTAGGACATGAATGTACCTGCTTCTCCACACTCAATGCCAGGTCTCTTTGAACATGTGTTTTTGTGTATATGTGGACATTCTGCAGATAGGCTTCTGGGTCAGAGGGCATTAAAGTTTTCACAGACATTGGTCAGTTTACCTTCAGTGTGCAAGCATGCTCACTTCCTCCACATTCTTGCCAATGCTGCAGTGTGATATAAAAATCTTTTCCAATTTGGTAGGTTATTTTCATCTGCATGTTATTGATTTCTCCTGAGGCTGACAATTTTTCATGTATTCATGCCATTTCTATTTCTCCTTTCATGGATTACCCATAGCCCATTTTTCTCCCTTTGTGTATTTCTCATTTTCTTATTGATTTTTAAGCACATTATATATTAAAGATATAATTATACATGTGGAAAATAATTTTTTCATTTTGTTGACATTTAATTCTGTTTGTCCTTCTTTGTTTATTTCCACATATGACTGATAAATGTTAAATAGTAAAATTTATCTGTCTTTGGCCTTGGTGGTATGCTTCCAGAATTACCTGAACCCTGGGCTTCCTGGGTTTCCTTTACATTGTTTGCTGGAACCTGAGTGATGGCTGGCTGCAAATGGGTCTGCGACTGAGTTCCAGGTCCCTCACTTCCTTCAGAAGAAGGGCGAGCTCACCATTTAAAGTTCTTCCTCTGGGGGCTCGCTTAGCCATGGTGAGGGTGGGGGAGGCTGGAGGTTGAGGGAAGAGGCAACCCCAGTCGGGGACTCCATATTATTGACCTGGGGTGCCTCCGGCCTCAGTGTTCGGGACCCACCTCACAATGGGGTGACACCTCACACTGGGGTGATCCACGGCAGAGCGTGAATGTCATGGGGGTATGGACATGATGTGGACAAACATGGCTGCTGATCTCAAGAAGTCCCTCCCTCCTCTAGCAGCTGGCCTCAGGGGGCAGTGTTAACCACCAGGGCTGGTGGTAAGAGGAGAGAAGCTGTTCTTGTTCAAATCCATTCTCACTCATTAAGCCTAAAAGGAAGTTAAGATAAATGGGACCAGGACTTTAAAGGGCCGGCCCTCATGACTTGGTTCAACTCAGGCTTTCTGTGGTGATAGCAGAGAGCAGCCTCAGATGACATGGGACAGTGTGTTTCAATACAGTGGCTTTACTTTCCAGTGTATGTCTCTCCCCAGTGTTTACTGTACTGACTTGCCTCCTTCCTCTGCATTTACCAGATTTGCTCCTGGTGAGACCTGCCCGGGGAGAAGGTGACTGGGGGTGGATGCTGGTAAATTGCTCTCAGCAGCTACTGCTGAGCATAAGCGGGGACTTCCAGGATCAAGGTGGGTTGGAGCCCAGTCTCCCCGGCCTGTCATCCATGGGCTAGATAAAAAGTAAGATCAATCTGGAAGAGTGCTGAAGGGATTTTTTTTTTTTTTAACTTTCAGCAAAGTGGGCCCTTCAGAACCTATTTGAGATACTTTGAATCTCCAAAGTGACTTTCAAGACTCTGCCTAGCGTGGGATGACTCTTCAGATGGGTAATTCCACATTTCCTCCTAAAAATTAGGGATAGGAATTGGGACATTAAAAAAAATAACATAACGGGCCGGCCGAGGGGCACAGTGGTTAAGCGCTGGTTTGGGAAGCCAGTGGCCCTGGATCGGGTCCCACATATGAGGGCCAGTGACACTGCCCTCAAAAAAAAAAAAAAAAAACACACATAATAAGGCAGGATAATTACACACCTACCCTTTCCTTCTGCTCCTCAGATGCTCCAAGTTCATTCCCATCTCCAAGCCTTTGCCCTGGCAGTGCCTTCGGTCTGCCCTGCCCTTCCTCAGATCGGGCAGGGCTGACCCTTTTGTTCACTTAAGTCTTGCTCCAGTGTCGCTTCCTCAGGAATGCCTTCCCTACAGGCCTAGGTTAAGGCAGCACCCCCCCTCACCACCATGCCACTCACCCTCATATTACCATATTCTCTTTTCTTCTCAGCAGTTACAACATCAACAATAATAGTAGTCGCTAATATGTAGAGTACCAATCACGTGCCAGGCAGAGTTATAAAAGCTTTCCTTACATGAATGCATTTGATCTCCACATTAACCTTATGAGAAGAATATTGTTATTCCCATTTTAGAGATAAAATAATCCAGTCCCAAGAGAGGTTAATGTAGTAGTTTGGTACCGGGAGTCCTCTATTTAGTAAACATTTATTGAGCACTTATTATGGACCAGGACCAGGCTGCATGGTAGAATCTGGGAGTAAGTCACAGTCCTTGCATTCAGGTCATCAGGAGACCAGTGTTCCAGAACAGGTCAGTGACTCCTCTCTGAGATCCTGCAGCAGGTTGCTTACACAAATCATGTGCTTTCATTTTCCCATCTGTAAAAGGGGAATAAAGAAACCTGCCCTAGCAACTCGTAGGTGATCTGTTGGTGAAATCACTTTGGAAAATGCACAGAGCAGTACAGATGCAGAGTCACTGGGCGTCCTCACTCTGAGACTGCGAGACAGCAGACATATTCTCTCTTCCCACCTGGATGAAGGAAAGATCTAGAGTTAGCCACCACGCTTCTCTGTCTTGGTGGTCCTGTTCTTACCAGATTCCATCCCTCTCCCCTTATTTGTAGGCATTTTCTAGTATCAAGGGGTTCTTTTTTTAAAGACAAACTCTTTTTATTTATTTACTTATTTATTTTTTGAGGGCAGTGTCACTGCCTTGGGCCGCTGGCATCCCAAGCCAGCTCTTAATCACCGCGTCATTCGGCCGGCCCTCTTCTTTTTTTTTTTTTTTTTTTTTTTTTTTTTTTTGAGGGCAGTGTCACTGGCCATCATATGTGGGACCCGAACCGGGGCCGCTGGCTTCCCAAGCCAGCGCTTAACCACTGCGCCACTTGGCCGGCCCAAGGGATTCTTAAATGTCTCTGAGATTCTAGCTAGGATCTCAAAATCATTTTTTGGTCTGCTGATGTAAGCGACGCTGTACTTATATAACTAACTGGTCAGTAGGAACACACTATTTAGGGCAGCAGCCCCATCTTACTGGAAGTGGTGAATTTTATTGTCCAGGGACCCAAAAGTCCCTTCCTTTGCCTACTCATGGCACTTTTTCAAGGAAGTTGTTCTTATTCATCATTAGGCAACCAGCCTGGCTATTTAATTCCAACAGCTGGTGTTACTCTGGAACCTAATGCAAGAACACTGTTTTGCTTTCTGTGGTTTTTGCCAAGACCATTAGTTAAAAACAAGGCCGTGGTAGTAATGAGAGATTGGTGTATGGTGGGGAAACAGCCCTGTGGAAGGGATTCTTTCTCCTCGTTATCCTCTTGAAACAGTCTATAAAGAATGAAATGACCAAGCCTTTAAAGAAAGCAAGCCCATATGTCTGACCCCATCCTCCTATAAGTATGTAAAAGGGTGCTTTGGTCTCTGGTTCTTGCGTTGGGCCCCACCTGCCTTGCTGTCATTCATGGTTTGTTTCCTGTGTTTAATTTGTTTCTTGATCTGCTAATAACCAAACATGCCCTTACAAGCTGGAGAATATTTGTTGAGTGATAAAGCAATTATGTTATAATCTCTCACTTTCCAAAAGAAACAGACATCAGGCCTGTTCAATCTGGGAAGCATCCAGGTGTCACATTTTATTGAGTCTACTGTTTCATTCATTTGCACTGTTACTACCCTCATGCAGGCCCCTGTTTTACCCCATCATCTACATCCATCCATACATCTATCTGTGCCTCCATCCATCCAGTGGAGCACTTATTGTGGGCCAGGCCCTGAACTAGGATCTGGGGATATATAAAGATAAATAAGTCACCATCCTTGCATCCATGGGATTCATACATTAATAACAGAAAGCATGAGATGTGAAGATTACAACCTCAGATAGCTGGAGACTAGTATTCCCACTATCAAGGAAAGGCAGGGGTTGGTCCAGAAAAATTCAATAAAGGAGATGATCTTATAGCTGAGTCTTAAAGGGCAAGCTAAGTGTTTCCCTATATCCACCCTCCCTGCCTCTCGTTCTTCCAGATATTAAGCACCTAATAAGACAAGGCTTCCACATTCTGTCTCCCTGACATTGGTTCAGGTCCTCCCCATGCAATTTCCCTTCTGCCTTAGCATGTCACTTGATTCAAAAACTTTGGCAATGTCCTCTTCCAAAAGTAAAGTTCTAGCTCCTTAGCCTGACATTTGGATCCCTCCATTATGTTGCCCCAACCTGACCACCAGCCTGTTCTCCTTCCTCCCATGATCAGGCCGACATTGCTGACCCCCTAACATGTCTCACACACTGCCTCTCTTGCCTGTCTAATTCCTCTCACCCTTCAAGGGCAGAACAAGACTACCCTGTTCAGAAAAACCGGGAGACATGTTGCCTCCTGGTTTGGGGCTTGGAGGTAAGTGTGGCTGCACTTTTCTCTGGATGCTTTTTACATCACATTGTATTATTATCTTTCTGTGCAGGTCTGTCTCACTCTCCTTTTGTCAGTTGATGGGATCTTTGCTTCATATACCTTGATTCTTCTCTGTGACTAAATGCAGGGCCTACATATGGAAGTCATCTATCTGTATTCACTAATGAAAATTGAGGGTAATCTACTTCTTCCTGGCAATCCCTTAGTTATGCTGAACTAGAGAAGGTCAAAATTACCATTCTGGGCAAATGTGTCGTTTATCTAATCCACTTTTTCACTCTTTAGATAGGTGATGGAGAGGATGAAGTCTGTGTGGGTTATTCTCCATCTGTCCCCCTCCTCCCAGTCCTATTCTCTGCCCTCTTGTGTTCTGGGAGCCTGGCCCAGCGGATTGCATCAGTTGGCTCCTTTAATTTACGTGCTGAGTCTCATTAGGTCCCCCCACTCCACCCCACTCTGGAGTAGGGGGGACACATTCAGAAGAATTTATAATAAAAATTAACAGTCTCCCGGCCCCTTTTCTCCCTAACCCACTCCTACTCCATTGGAGCAACCCCTTTTTAACTCTTTCAATTATTTTTTTCTGGCATTTAACTCTAAATTTTAAAACAATACCCTTTTATTTTACCCCTATTTTAGAAATTATCAACTTCCTGTTTTGATAGACAACAATTTCGCTCACTTATACCGCCCTTCTACCCCCTGTCCCCACAGCCCACAACGTAGTTGTATCATTATTTATAGTCCCTCTATTTGATTAGCTTGATAAGTGAGATTCTTACTATCATAGTTCTTCTTCATTAACAACAGTATCTCTTGATTCTCTGCTCAATGAGACGAAAATGTCAGTGTCCTTACCCCAACTGCCGTCCACTTTCCAATTTCCGTCACCTCTGTCTTTACTTGGACATTGTTAAGAGTGATAGCATTTTCATTTTGTAACGGCCGTTAAATCTTCTGTGCTTTATCATAGCATAGATTTTTCTATGCTTTTAGGTTGATCCTGCAGATGGAAAAATAAGCAGATAGAGTTTGTCATTGTGAACGTATCAACAAGTCATGCATTGACAATCCACTCTCGGACATACTTGTTTGGTTTGCTTAGTAATTTTTTAAAAAAAATTTCAGCCAACATTCTAAAAAAGGGAGAGTTTTTACAAGAGATTTCAAGTTTGGTGTATTATTCTAAAACTTGGGAGATCTGGGGGTAACCGGTTAGCACAGTTGGTTAGAGCGTGGTGTTGATAACACCAAGGTTGCTGGTTCGATCCCCACATGGGCCACTGTGGGCTGCTCCCTCCCTAAAAGAGTCAACTATGCCATTGTAGCATGAAGGCAATGTGTAACCAATGACCATAACTGTTACCCAATAAAATAAAAAAATATACATAAATGAAAGTTTGGAGCTCTGGCACATGTGGTCTGGCTTCCCATAGTACTCTGCTGGAGGCTTTCTGCTTTGCCATGGGCATGCCCAGTCCAGTCTGCCACAGCCCTGCCACTCATTCAGTGTGTGCATATGCCCACCTTCCTAGCCTGTTTAGTGCATTTATTTATTTACCTGACCCTGAAGACATCTAAGTGTGTGACCCTGATGCCCGATCTCTTATCTTCTTTGCAGCCAAGTAATATATTATGAATTCTTTTTTCATAACAGCTTTATAGTTTCCCAAGAGTAGCTCATTGTTGTTTTTAATCATTTGCCATGATCATATCCTCATTTTTCTTTCCCCCCTACCCCAAACCCTCTAACCAGTTGGGTATTTTCTGTATTCTCCATTCCTCCCAGAGTTCTCTATTCAAGTTTGACTTGGTTGCTCTCTAGGCCTGCTACACAACTGTCACCTGGGATTTTCCTATACTCTTTTACTAGGTTAGTTCTACGGCTCCTGTGGGGGACTTCAACTCTTATGACATCAGATTTTATGTAATCCCCCTGTGTAGCCTCACATCTGATTTCTGCCAGGCTGGTAGAGTCCCATAATATCCGAGTCCATTCCAAGCTGAGGCTTCATGTGCCTGCATCATGTGCTCTGATCTTTCGTAGTCGGTCTCTTTTCTATACAGCTGTTTCCATCTCTTTCCTAGTAGCCCTCACCTGTTTCCTTTGCTGTTTGAAATTATGTCTTTACAAAAATGTCACGCTTATCTTGGTGATGATATGTCTAGACGGAGAGGATATGAATGAATGCGCTTAATGTGTTGTCCATCTTTAATAGATTGGTCTCAGGAATTGATCTCAACTCTTCTTGAATATTTTTTAAAAATTTTGCCTACATCTCTTCAAGAGCCAACAGGCTAAACTCTCCCCCTTCTAAAATAGGGGCTTTTAATCCTAAATTTACTTCCTTTAGGATTTAGGAGAGGTTCCCTGTTGTTTATGATATTACATGCCTATCCAATCCATACTAAAAAAAAAGATTAAATTTAGATCTTAAGGTAACTAACATGTTATGGCAATGTTAGCTGCCCTAATCATCTCTTAGTTTTTTTGGTGGGGTTAAACAGGATAGAAGTCATTTCTTGCTCTCAGTCAAATGCAGGTGCCAGTCAAATATAGCCAGAATTCCTTTCCAAGGTAATTTAGAGACCCAGACACCTTCCATCTTGTGACTCTGCTATACCCTGGCAGATATATTCTCAATGGGGAAATATTCATTCAAGGGGGCCAAAAAATTTTATATTCTCACACATAAATCCCTGATATACATATGGTACCTAAACAGGTATATAATGCATTTGGTATTACAATTTCATGGAGGAAGGACACTAGGGAAAAAGTGTCTGAAAAGGATCCTTACAGAGGGAATAATGATGAAAAAAGGATGAGAAACACTACTGCTGGGCCTAAGAGTTCCCTGAGTTCAGGTGGAAGGGAAAAAAGGAGGTGGTGGAGGCTCACCCACTTCTTAACCAGCTTGGCCCCAGAATGACATACATCCCTTAGCCCAAATTTCATTGGTGGGTCGCACTTTGCTGCAGGAGGAGCCAAGAGATGTAGTTCCTGGCTGAGCAGCTGCTTCTCAGCTAAATAAAGGGGAACATAGATTTTGGAGGATGACTGGCCCACAAACACAGAGGTCAGCAAACTTTGCCTTAAAGAGCCAAGGAGTAAAGCTTTTAGGCTTGCGGGCCATATGGTCTCAGTCACAACTCCTCTGCTCATTATGGCTGAAAGCAGCCATAGACAATAGTTAAATGAATGAGTGTGGCTATGTTCCAGTAAAATTCTATTGACATAAACAGGTGGCTGTTTGGCTTGCAGGCTGTGGCTGACCAAGCCCTGCATATACCTATACCTGATGACCATTTGGAGCTTTTCAATGGTGTACATTTCCTCTGCTTCTTAGAACTTAACCCATGTTATCTCCATTCCTTGTGCCTGAATAGGACCTGGAGCTTCCCCTCAACTGAATGCAGAGGGTGACACCCTGGTTTTCCTACACCCTCAACTAAGTGAAGCCGTGGAGATCCCAAGTCTGGAGAAAGGGATTACATTTTGCCTGTGACAGTACGGCATTATGTCACTCGCACATCTAACCCCCACAGCCACCTGACATAGTAGGAGGTAGAGCGCCTAGCACACTTTAGTAAGTACTAAGAAAATGGTGACAATTCCAGTATTCAGTGCTCTGGGGTCACTTAAAAGTACCTGCATTAGGTGAAGCAAGTCCTTGGAGGTTATGGGCCTCTGTTTCTCGTAACATTACATTGTTCCAGTGATGGAATATGCCATTATTTCCAATGGATGATAATTCAATGGTTAAAGCTAGTATTTACAAAGAGCTTTTAATAACATGTCAAAATGATTATGTTAGAAACAGGATACAAAATTATATATACACTATGATTTCAACCATAGCATCTTAAAGGTTGAGCCAAAAAAAAAAGAGAAAAGAAAAATATCCTCACAAAGTGACAGGATTATGAGTGGCTTTCCTTTTTATTTTGTATATGTTTACTAAAATTTTTACAGTGAATGTGTTTTATAGGTGGAGAAGAATAAATGTGATTTTTCCAAAACTATAGAGGAAGAGAGCTAGCACTGAGTGTTAGTAAGGGTGTCTGCCTACCTGCGCCCACACAGAGATGGACCTGAGAACACCACCAGAGAGATTCCAGTAGAGCAGAGTCACTCTGAGGAGCCCCTCCTTCTCACCCTCAACCTCCATAGTGACTGTGAAAGAGTTCTGGCCTGCTCTGCACTGATAAATTAGTCTCATTTCTGAGGGATGAAAACCTCATCTTGATTCTCCAGATGAATCATGGGGATTCTTGGGGGTGGGGTGGGGCATGGGTTTGGTTAACTGCATGTCAGAGTCATTGGTCATCTCGGCCACTTCCCCAGACCAATGGATGTACTGGACTTTGGGGAGAAATGAAATCTTGCCACTTAAAGTGCTGTCTGTGTTGTCCGGTAGCCAGGAAGCCTCATTTCCAGGTGTCTCCCCTCCCAGTGGAGCCGAGAACATCCCATGCTGCACGGAGATTATACTGAAATGCCCCTTATTTTCCGGCCCCTCTTGCTTCCTCATTTGCTTCTTCCAGCTTTTGTGTGGCTGGGTTTGGTAGTCCATCTCACCTCCCCCATGTCAGGCCCACCCAAGTCCCTTCTCAACCCATGGCTTTTTCTCCTGGTGATTTCATTCTTGAGTCCTGGGCTGTCTACACAGTGGTCTCAACCTATGCCCTTCACACTGGTCAGGTGTGTAGCATTCTTTCGCCCTTCGCCCCTTCACTGTAACAAGTTGGCTGCGCTCCCCCTCATCCAGGGCCCTGCCTTCACTCTTCACGGACATCAACTGCTTGAAACAGCTCTCTGTCATCCATCTGCTTGCATGTAATCTCAGTGGCCTCCCCACGGCCCACCTCCTTTGTCTCTGCTCCAGGAGCTCCCCCTTAGCTCCACATTAGGCCAGAGTAATCTTAGCATAGCTTTTTTTGCTTCCACCCTGACTCCTGTATTCTGAGCTGACCCTGGCATCCTTCTCTTTCATCTCCACACACGTACCCTGGGCCGAGATGTGATGGATGTACCCTGTGTAAGGATCACACGTTGGCAGGCACAGGCATTAGTTAGTCCTCTGTACTTCGTGTGTACATAGACTTCGTAACATGACTTGCAAGGCTCTACACAGGGTTTCTCAACCTCAGGACTGTTGACATTTGGGGCCAGCTAATTCTGTGTTGCGAGGGGCTGTCCCGTGCATTCTAAAATGGTTAGCAGCATCCCTGGCCTCTACCCACCGGTATGTCTGCAGACATTGTCAGATGTCCTCTGGAGGGCAAATCACTCCAGGTTGAGAGCTGCTGCCATCTGTGATGGGAAACCCCCTCCCACCATTCCCCTGCCTGTCCCACCCACTGTGCACCTGCTGTATGCAGACTCACTCTGCCTCAGGGCCATTGCTTCTGCTGGTGCTTTGAATAGTCTCTTCTTAGAACTTTTCACATCACTTTTCTCCTTACCAAAGCCTTTCCTAAGTGCCCTGTGTGAACAACCTGGTTGCTCCTTCATATTTATATTTCTGTTTTATTCATTTTTAAATCATCTTTGGAATCTCTCTGATGTCATTTCCTATGCTTTTCTTCCTCATTCTGCCTCTTCCAGCCACACCATCCTTCTCCTAACTCCTCAGTCACGTCAGGCCTGTACCTACTTCATTAAGGGCCTTTGCCCAGGCTGTTCCTTCTCCCTGGAATGCCCTTCCTCCACGTCTACCCATGGTTCCTTCACCTCTTCCAGGTCGTTTTTCAGATGTCACCGTCTCAGAGAGGCCTTCTTTGACTACTACCCATTCCATGCTTTATTTTTCTCCATAGTATCTATAACCATCTAACATACTATGTATTTTAACTATTTACCTTATTTCCTGTTTCCCCCTATTAAAATGAGGGCAGGGAGTTTTGTCTTCCTTGTTCACCATGGTATGCAGTTACATAGAACAATACCTAGCACGTAACAGACACTCAACAAATATTTTTTGGATACAAGAACTTTATTTTGCAAGGCATGTTCGTATCTCTGCCTTAACGCAACTTTGGACCTTGGAAAACGTGGGGTGAACTGGGCTTCTTGTTGTGAAGCCAGAAACTTAATGTTGATGAGAGTCTGCAGTCAGGGTAGAATCATACTCTCAAGCATGTTTTCTTGTGAATAGGGGCATTTACAAAGCACGAAGTGATGAATTTGCTACTAGCTCTTTTACTAGCATGAGGCAGAGTTGTGACTTTGGCTGTGACTTAGATTTACCACGCCTTGGTTGAGGTTTCTCTTTCCTAAGACATCGTGTGCTTGCCTAAAAATAGTCATGAGTTTGTTCTTAATTATAAGCCACAGAACCGGGACCACCATTATGATGGCTCCCTATAAAGGGCCATGTTTAGTAAGTGCAAAATAAAAACTAATGGCCACACCACTGCTGTCCCCTGCTACCCAGGATCTTTTTATTTCTCATCTCTCCCTACGCCCATCTTGTTCCCTTGCTTTTCCTCTTACAGGGCTCTCTTCCTTATCTGGAAATCCTCATCCTTACCTCTATGACCCCTAAAGCCCCACGTCTTCCAGAAAACTGAGTGGAAATGAGTCAGTAGCACCTCCTCCCCTCTTGAAGCCCAGGAAACCCTAAATATGACCAGGCGAGTTCCCAAGGCCACCCAGCTTGGGTATCCTAACATTTTGAAATCCAAGATCTTCCAAGAAAGCCCTACCACGTGTGCCACCGGGCATCTGGCCAATGCTGCTGGCATCCCCCCCACGCCCCAGGATTCTCCTTCACATTGTCACAGTGCCAGAAATCCCACCCCTGGGGCTCCATGTAGGTTCTTGGGGCTTCAAATGAACCCCCTATGTTAGGAAAGACACCAGGAGAGGGCACAGCCAATCCCCTCTGAATCCTGGCAGGGGTGTCCAGGAAGGCTCAGATTTGGATGTGACAGTAAAGAGAGGGGGGTGGGAGCATCAGAAGGTTGCAGAGAAGACCCTCTCTCCAGCTTATGTAATCACTCCGAGAAGAGAGCAGTCGGGCTCCGCAAGTGAGTTCCTGGCTGCCTGTCATGTGAAGAAAACTGATGTGAACGACACTTTCCTCCTCTGCTTCCTGCCCTGCTTTTACATTCTTTGTATCTTGAATAATGTGAATACAGGAGCCTCATGCTTGGAGTTATTTTTACAAAGTCTCCTCTGTGCTTCAGATGACTCAGAGCTGGAGCCTTCTCTTGGAGGTGAACGTTCCTTGGGAAGCGCTGGAGAGATGCTGTGCCCTAGGCGTGCTGGGGATCAGGAGCGGGCGTCCTGGTCCCTGACCCACCCTGGTCTTCTTTTCCTCTCAAAGCCATGCCTGCTGGAGGGAGGAAGGGGGTGCTGCGAGGAGGGCCTAGCTGAGAGCAAAAGCTCCAGTTTCCCTCTTTGGGGCATGGTAGGTTCAGCATCTGCTCCAGATGTGGGTACCCGGACTTCAGCACGTGGACTGGAAATTGTCATCACTCTCAGCATAGTCATCATCTCGTTTGACCCTTCCTAAGCACTCTGAGAAACTGGGGTCTTGTTTCTATTTTACAGAGGATCAGGGCGATTGGGTGGCATGCCTGTTGCTAAACAGTTGGGAAGAGGCACAGCTGAATCGTGCTGCCCTAAATCCGCCCATTCCATGTCTGTTTTCCTGATATGGCTGCGTTGCCCTGAAAACTCAAGAGACCCCAGAAGTAGCAGCTTTCCTGCTTTTGGAAAAGACTCTGTGCCCTCCTCCATTGACAGCTGCAGTGCCATCCTCTTGGGCTAACCAGCCCTTTCCCTTCTGCTCTGCCTGGAGTGGAAGAGCTGGGTCTTGTCCATCCTCTGCCCAACAACCGTTGGAGGAATTATGGTGGGAAGGCCCCTCTCAGACCCCTTCTCTGACGGCTTTGGAGAGAGGGGACCGATTGGGGAATATCCCTTTTTCCTCCTGCCAATCTGCCCCCGCCCCCACCTCCCTTTCTCACTGTCTTCTTTCCCAGATCACACAGTTCTCAACTTAAAACCCAAGTAGATCATTTGGAACCCAGCATGAATTTTCCCATAGCAGTAGCTTGAACTTAATGCTTGGTCTACCCAAGATATATCTGAGATACAATATTAATAGCATCGGCCAAGTTAAGAACTAGTGTTAATATTAATGATTTCGGGGCCAGCCAAGGGGCGCGTTGGTTAAGAGTTGGTTTGGGGCGCCAGATCTGAGCAGCAGGTTCCTGGTTCGGATCCCACATATGAGGGCCAGTGATGCTGCACATTCTACAGCTAAGATGGTGAACAACAGCTTAACCTGGAGCTGGTCTGCCGTTAGATACTGGTGACGGTGCAGGTTGCAATGGGGCTACCATGAGTGGCCGGCAGCCAGTGTGAGCTGCCAAGAGCTGCCGTGAGCTGCCATCCAGTGGCCGGCGACCCATCTTCCTCACACAGGAAGAGCACAATGATAATACCAACATGGGTCCATGAAGCGATGTCCTCCGCAACTAGACTAAAGAACAAAATGACAGTATCTTGTCTGTTCCCCTTCCCCAATTCCCCAATGCTGTTCCCCTTCCCCAATTCCCCAATAAAACCTTAAAAAAAAGTAATGATTTCGTTCACGCGTTCATTCATAATAAGTCATCCCCATCTCTTGCCTAGAAGACTGTAGCAGCCTTGTAACTGGTCTGGCCTTTTCTACTCTTGTCCTCACATAGTTTGTTTCCACATAAAAAGTTTAATCAAGCCCACCTCTCCTCTGCTCAAAGCTGTCCAGTGATGTCTGTCTCTGCTTCCTGGCCCCTGCCTGCCTCGCTGACCTCACTGCCAACCCTCTCCCCCTCCACCAATCTCGTTTCACCAAAGACCCCAGCACCTGCTGTTCCCTCTGCTTGGGACTCTCATGCCTCCTTGAATGTCCTGGTTTAATCTCAGTTCATTCAGGTCTCTGCCCAGATGTTACCTCTTCAGGGGACCTTTTCTGGTCACTATTCAGATAGCTGAGATCAGATGACCATCTCCCATCACTCCTCTGTCTCTTTATCCTGGCTTTTCTTCATACACTGTTACACTACTTCTGTACTTGTGGGTTTTTTTCCTTTTTTTTTTTTAAAAATTAGTTTCAGGTGTACAAAACAATGTACTAGAGATTTACACCCCTCACAAAGTGATAATCCCCTCCCCCAGTCTACTACCCCTCTGACATCGTATATATCTGTTATAATTCCATTGACTATTCCCTATGCTGGACTCCACATCCTGTGATTATATATGTATTAAATTATAGTTGACATTCAATATTCCGCTTCAGATGTACAGCACAGTGGTCAAGCATCTACACCGTCCATGAAGTGGTCTTTCTAATAAGACAAGCTTCCATCAGATACCCTACAAAATCTTTACAACATTATTGATTATATTCTTCGAACTGTCTTTCATATCCCTGTGGCAATCTTGTGGTTACTAATCATGCTGTCTAATCCCTCCCCTTCTCTCTCATCCCCACCCGCTCCCATCCAGCAACCATCAGTGTTTCCTCTGTATCTCTGAAACTGTTTCTGATTAGTGTGTTCGTTTATTCTGTTCTTTAGATTCCATATATAAGTAAGATCACATGGTATTTGTCTTTCTTCGTCTGGACTTACTTCACTTAGCATAATGTTCTCTAAGTCCATCCATATTGTTGGAAATGGTATGATTTCATTCTTCTTTATGGCCAAGTAATACTCCATTGTATAAATGTACCACAGCTTCTTAATCCAGTTGTCTAGCGATGGGCGTTTCGCTTGTGTCCATGTCTTGTATATTAGTTTACTTGTGTATTGTTGGTCTTGTCTACCAGAATGGCAGCTCGACATGAGCAGGGAGGGACCTGGTTTCTTTTATTTGCTGCTCTATTTCCAACACGAGAAGAGTGCCTGACATGCAGTACGTACTCAATAAATACTTTTAAACACATAGATGCATGAACAAATGAATGAATGCCATCTACACTTAACCAACAGGAAACCGACTTTGGTTTCCTGTGGAATTTATCACCCATTCCAAATGACAATGCCAAAAATGAATGTGTACTTTCTCAGGCCTTGGGATTTGAAGTGGAGGAACTTCATCTTAGTAATGAGTTCATAGATTAGGAACCGGGACTTCTTATTCTGCATTCTTGGCAAAAATAGACACCTGTTTGCTTAGGGGTTCTGAATTTAGCAAAGGAGGGGGTGGGGCACTTTGGTCTCATGAGTCTCCTGCCTCCAGCTTTACTGACAATGATTGTTTTCTTGACTCCTTTAAAGCAGGATTTCTCACCTTGGTGCCACTGACATTTTGGACCAGATAATTTTTTGTTGTGGGGCTATCCTGCCATGATAGGATATTTAGCAGCATCCCTGGCCTCTACCCATTAAATGCCCATACAACGCCCCAGCTATGACAACCAAACATTGTCTCCAGACACTGCTGGATGTCCATTGAAGGGCAGAATCATCCCAGATTGAGAACTCGTGCACTTCCTACCATATGCTGGAAGCCCCTCACAACAAAGAACCATGCCACCCCAAATGTCAATAGTGCTAAGGTCCCCAGCTCTAGAATACTGCTGTCCAGTTGAACTCTTTGTAGTGACAGAAATGTTTCACTATGCACTGTCTAATATGACAGCCACTAGCCCCACGTGGCTAGTGCAACAGAAGAACTGAATTTTTAAGTTTATTTCATTTAGCCCTACATTGGGCACAACTGATCTCACAGATGCATTGCACACAAATTTTCAAATATCTAACAGTTCACATAAGTATCGTGACTCATCGCTTCCATATCTTCCCCCTCTACCGTAACCTATCACCAGTCGTGTTTGTGACTTAGTATGGTAAAGATGTATTTCATTGCAGCATTTTTGTGTGCGATGAATCTATGAGATCAGTTGCACCCAACGGCGGGTTAATTAAAATAGCCACTTGTGGCTTGTGGCTACCATATTGGGCAGCACAACTCCAGAGAGACAGTGCTGCTTAGATTAGTGTACACACGAATATCTGGTAATAGCAGAGTCAGATTCAGCAAACCTTGGATGTGGACTGAGAGTCTACACTTCTAGGAAATTCCCAGGGGATACCGAGAACCACACTTTGAGTAAGATGATCTTAGTCTCTAACCAAGAGCATTTTGTACATGTAAAAAATAAAAATAACATTTCTACCACCTGGAAGAGATTCGAGTTTGTTTGTTTTTTTTAGTTGTTTTTTTTAAAGATTTTATTGGAGAATTGGGGGAGGGGAACAGCGTTGGGGAATTGGGGAAGGGGAACAGACAAGTTGCTGTCTTTTTGTTCCTCAGTCTAGTTGTGGAGGACGTTGCTTCACTGGCCCATGTTGGTATGATCATTGCGCTCTTCTCTGGTGAGGCAGATCGGTTGCCGGCCTCTGGACGGCCGCTCACAGCGGCTCTTGGCAGCTCACACCAGCTGCCAGCCACTCATGCTGGCTTCTGGCCGCTCACTGTAGCCTATGGCAGCCCACTGCATCAGGGGCTGCAGCTATGCCGTCCTGGGGACTCACAGCAGCCCAGCTCCAGGTGGAGCTGTTGTTCACCATCTTAGCTGTAGAGGGCAGTGTCACTGGCCCTCATATGTGGGATCCAAACCAGGGCCACTGGCATCCCAGGCCAGCTCTTAACCAACGCACCACTCGGCCGGCCCTGGAAGAGATTGTTAAAGGATAGTATAGCGTGATGGGGAAAATGGGGTCTGTGGAAGCAGATATGCACTGTTCATCAGCTGTGTGCCCTGAGCAACTTACTTAAACTCTCTGAGCCTCTGTCTCCTCATCTCTGAAACAAAGCAATGATCATTCCTGTTTTGCAGTGTGATTCTGAGATACTATATTTGAAAGCACCAAGCTCAGTGCCTGGCACACACTTGGCACTGAGGGAATAGCCACAATTGTTATTGATTCATCTAAAATACAGCATCATGTAGACAAATCATCACTGGCATTTAAACCATGCCAGGGACCCCCTCATGTCAGCATAATCCCAGAAGTTCTTTTACAAAGCAGGTCCCTGAGCCCAGCAGAGACCTAGTTACTGAGTCAGACTCTGTCATGGTAGGGCCCAGGAAGCTTCTTTTTATTTTTTTTAATTGAGGTAAGTTCACGTAACATAAAAGTAACTGTTGACCTTTTTTTAACATATATAAGTATGTAGCATTTCGTGTATGTACAATGTTGTGGGACCATTACCTTTGCCTAGTTCCAAGGCATTTTCATTACCCCAAAAGGAAACCCCATACCCTTTAATCTGCCACTTCCTGTTCCCTCTGCCCCCCCGAGCCTAAATCAACCACTGATCTGCTTTCTGTCTCTATGGACCTACCTATCCTGGGTGTCTCATATAAAAACAGTCACACCATATGAGACCTTTCATGTCTGGCTTTTTTCACTTAACAAAATGTTTTCGAGAGTCACCCATGTCATTCCTTTTTATAGCTGAATGATATTCTATTGTATGGATATACGAGATTTGTTTATTAGTCAGTTGATGGACATTTGGGTTGTTTCCACTTTGTGGGTGTTGTGAATAGTGCTGTTTTGAACATTTGTGAAGAAGTTTTTTTGTTTGTTTTTGACTACCTTCCCTTCACCCCCCTCCCCCCCATCATTTCTTTTGGCTATATAGTTAAGATTAGAACTATGGGATCATACGGTGATTCTACGTTAAGGTTTTGAGGAACTGCCACACTGCTTTCTGAAGTGGCCACGCTATTTTCCCATTCCTACCAGCAAGGGTTCCTACTTCTCCGCATTCTCACAATACTTGTTTGTTTTGTTTTTTCGTTATGTGGCCATTCTAGTGGGTATTCATTCTTTTTTTTTTTTCTTTTTTCTTTTTTTTCTTTTATTGGGGAATGGTATGTTTTTCCAGGACCCATCCTGGAACAAAGTCAAGTAGTTGTTTCAATCCAGTTGTGCAGGGTGCATCTCAGTGGCCCATGCAGGGATCGAACTGGCAACCTTGGTGTTAGGAGCCTGCGCTCTAACTGCCTGAGCTAACCGGCCGCCCTGGGAAGGTTCATTCTTAAGTTCTCCGGGTGGTTCCTATGAACACGAAAGTCAGAGAACTGCTGCTTGAAGGAAAGTATACCCTACAGCTAGTTAAATGACAGTCTGCTTTGCACAGCATTGTGGGACTCGGTTGAGCAGTGCTTTGGTTGGGCTGGTGAAACCATCAGGTAATTGGAGTTGTTGCTTTGTATGCTGTTTAAGAGGTTGGATTTTTTTCCACACACACACATCTTACTGTCTTAGTCTATTCAGGCTGCTATAATGAAATACCACAGACTGGGTGGCTTATGAGCAACAGAAATTTATTTTTCACGGTTCTTAAGGCTGGAAAATCCAAGGTCAAGAAGCAAGTATGGTTGTGTTCTGGTGAGAGCCCTCTTTCTAGTTCATAGCTGCTGCATCTTCTCTTTGGGTCCTCACATAGGGGAAGGGGCTAGGTTGCTCTTTTGGGGGGTCTCTTTTATACAGGCACTAATTCTATTTATGAGGGCTCCACCCTCCTAACACCATCACTTTGGGGGTTTAGGATTTCAACATATTAACTGAGGCAGACACACACATTCAGAATGTAGCACTTACTCCCTCCCCTTTAGTCACTCAGGGCAACTGAGTGGGTAGGGACAGCTTGCTCTTGGCTTGCCCTGGAAAGGCCAGGTCAGCGCAGATAACTTACGCTTATGAATGAATGACTTCTCCCACCCCAGTGCCTCATGGGTGAGTTTTTGCAAAGCATCTATACTTGTAGCCTGGGGCTGGCCTGTAGGGCCTGTCCCAGCACTAACTGGCTTTGCACTCTCCTATTTTCATGAAATTTAGTGTATTCTTTTCTTTTTTTTTTTAGCTGAGCCATCCTGCCACCTGTTGGCAGCTCAGTGGCAGCTCAGCTGGGCTGGGCATCGAACTGCTGTTGCTCAGAGCTCAGCTCACACTCTTGAGCAAGCTCTTAACCAACTGAGCCACTTGGGCGGCCCTCACGAAATTTAATGTAAAGTGTTGCATTCTACTGCATAGTATAGCTAGGCCTATTTTAATTTTTCTTTTTTTTAATTAGGGGATTTCACCCCAAATAAGTGTATTTCAGGAACACATCAGGTTAACCTGTGGCCCTGAGGATAAAGGTGGTAAACCAGAGTTAATGGACAGAGGTATGTCAGAGGAGGGGATGTAGGAGGAGCACTTAATGAAATAAATAGTATTTCTCTCTTAACAATGAGGAACTTGTTTCCCTCTTCAGAATTTTTTCAAATATAATGTCTGGGGTGGAAAACAACATTGAAATTATACATTGTATCCACACAAGCAAAGGGAGGACAGTCCTACAGTAACTCCCTGGGCCAGTTGAACATTGCATTAGGACATAAGCCCAGCAGCACCTGCGGCTTCCTTGAGTCAGCAGTTCTCAGCTCTGGCCACATAGTACAACTATCTGGTGAGCTTTAAACATTTGTGTAATAGGCTTGTGGTAGAACCCAAGCATCTGTGTTTTATTGAAGCTCCCTGGGTGATTTCAATTGCAATCAGGATTGAGAACTGCTCTGCTGGCCCATGAGACAGAGTGGTGAAAAAAATCGGACAGTGTCCATGCCCTAGTAGGGCTAACAGTCTGGGGACACTAACTTGTTCCTCACATAATTAATTAATTGCAACAGTAGCAAGTGCTGCTGCACATTTAAATTTCTGGAAGGTCAGAGAAGTCTCAACTGGTGCTATAATCTGAAAGCTAACTAGACATGAATGAGGAGGGAGTTAGGAGAAGAGCAGCTTAGTTAGAGGGACCAGCATGTGCAAAGGCCCTGGGGTAGGAAGGAGCTTGGAGTGTATGAAGAGTTGGAAGACAAACTGTTTGGAGCTCTGAGCATGGGGGTGGGAGAGCTAAGGACGGTAGAGAGTGGATGGTGGTGGCCTGCTATCCATTGTTGCCCTACAGTGAGGCCATCTGATGTGCTAGCAACGTTTGAGTGGCTCTGATATTGATGTGAATAGCTCAGCCCCTGTATTTTGGAATAACCAGGTTCGTAAAGTCCTGATTAAGTGATCTGCCTTTATCTTATAATGATTTGGGCAGGAAACACCTCCTCCAGTGCATGCAAATTATTCTTTTCCCAACCTCCATGGGGATGGGAATGGGGCAGCAAAAGAAGAAGAGACGTGGTTGGAGAGGGGATGGAAGTTTTCCCCATATCTGAAAAGTTTTCAGGCTTTCCTGGCTTTTGGGGGAGTGGGGGTCTCTCAGTTGAAAATTAGATCTTCCATGTCGCCATCATTTCTTTGTAGGAGAACTCACTCGATGGAATGGTTGGCCCCCAAGTGACTAGAGTCTAAGATTTCATTTCTTTGTAGGAGAACTCACTCGATGGAATGGTTGGCCCCCAAGTGACTAGAGTCTAAGATTTCTCATTGCTTTGATTACTCTCCACACTGTTTCTTAGTGTTCTTACATTAAATCTACAGATTTAATTCTTCTTCTTCCTCCTCCTCCTCCTCCTCCTCCTCCTCGTTTTCCTTCTACTCTCGCTTCTCCTTTTTCTGCTTTTTAAAATCTATGCCAACTCCTAATGTATTGTAGGTGGCATGGAGGGAATTCTTCACAGTTCGTTGGGTTCTGCTTTCCATTTCAGTAGCTCCATAGTTTATATCCTGTGTCCCCTCCTCCCCTGGTTGTACTCTCACCCTGGCCCAGTGGGATGTAAACTGGTTTTTTGTTTTTTTTTATTTCACCTGACTCGGGGCTAAGGAAAACCCTTTCTCTTTGGTTTGGACCTCTCAATAGCCATTTCTCTCTATATTTTTTTTCTCTCCCCAAGACTCTTAAATCTTCATCCCCACTAAATTCTAACAGCAGTGTGGTAAGATAGCATGGGTCACTGCCAGTGTACAAAAGGGAAACTGAGGCTCAGACTGTAGTGAGGGGCAGTGGGAAAACTGGTCTTACCTGGTGACTTGGCAGCCGTGGGTCACTGGAAAGGCACACAACCCTCCAGGGCCGTTGCGTCACTGGGAAAGAGATAAGTAAGATTTCTAATCCCGTAATGGAGTAAAGGGCGGCTTTCCGGGCTTCACATTCTGGCCCCACCGCTCAGGTCTGTGGTCTTGGACAAGTTGGCGAGCCTCAGTTTCCTCACTTGTAAAATGGTGATACCAGCAGTGACTCTGCAGGATTGTTTGAACTGTGTGCAGCCAGGATTGAGAGGTACTCTGCGAGCCCTTAGGACACAATGGTAAAAAAAAAAAGCAGGCAGTGCCTATGCCCTAGTGGGGCTTGGAATCGGCTGGGAAATCCCA
Source organism: Aselliscus stoliczkanus (assembly GCA_033961575.1). NCBI lineage: Eukaryota > Metazoa > Chordata > Mammalia > Chiroptera > Hipposideridae > Aselliscus > Aselliscus stoliczkanus. Next base: position 60,910,081 of record CM066733.1, on the reverse strand, counting down.
GCACCATGCCTGGCCTGTATGAGGCCTTCAGGATGGGGTAGCTCTTCCAGGCCCTTACCATCTGGGACTCGGCTGTTTGCTCAAGGGAATCCCAGTCATTCATTGTGGATCTAGAACAAGAACCCAAGAGCGGAGCTACCCATAATTCCCCAGGGATGACACCTGGATTCCTCCTGGGAGACTGAGCCTAGGGCTGATGAGTTGTGACTCCATCAGGGACAGCCCTGATGTAGACTGGAACTTCCAGCTAGGACCCCTCAGCACAGTGGTTAGGCATCCTCGAGGGCACACCAAGAAATGCTGAGTCATCAGGAGCCCTGGTCAGTGATGGTTGACCCCTTCGCCCTTACAAAGCTGCTTTGCAACCCCAGTACTGGCTGAGAATTTGTTTGTTTCATGGATTCCTATTGATTTTCTCATTGAGGGAGGGGCATGGCTGTCCCCACTCACTGGTGTGCCGTGATAGTAATGCTGCCACTTGTCCAGGGCCTGCTGGGAGCCAGACAGTGTGCTCAGTGTGGGACCTATGTGCTTGCTGATGTTCCCGGGACCACTGCAGGGAAGGCACTGCTAAACCCAATGTACAGAAGATCAAGGCCAAAGGGCCAGTGAGGGATGGGGCCAGATGTGAACCCAGGTCTGCTTGACCTCAAAGCTCATGTTCTATACATGAACTTGTAGGATCTTTTGTAAAATAACATCCACCATGAGGCTCCTCCAGCAGTAATTTTAATACTAGATTGCCCGTGCACATCCTCAAACCCATGCTCACTGTCAGTGAGCAATTTTTACCACTGGCCAAACTGGATATAACCAAGTTACTGCTGTTGAAGAGAAAACAGATGAGTCCTAACACTTGTTATAAAATAGGCCAAGATGACCCCCATTTTGGATGCGTTGTGCCAGCCTGGAATGAGGGCGAATATAGCAAATATGCACCTTATTGTCCTGGTAACTTCTTAGGCACTTTTTGGAAAACCTGTACATCTTGAATGCTTGCCCTGAATATGACAGTGATGGAAGAAGCATGGTGTAAGATCACAATCTATTTCATCCTTATTAGAGCCTTCTTTCATGGCTTGAACCGGCCATGTTTCTTCTCATCCCAGGACCTTTGGACAGGCTGTTCACTGTGCTGGCAACACCATCTACCCTTCCTGTTTTGCTTAACCCTTTTCCATGCTAGGTCTACCCATCATATGCTATTCTAGCAGTAGCTGTACTTCTTTAGAGCATATCACTATTACAGCTATTTCTAATTGTTAAAGTTGGTTTCCCCCATTATCTTATAAGCTCCTTGAAGACAGGAAACATATTGGTCTCAACTGCTGTATGCCTTATGTGTTGCACCTGCCTGGTACATACTAGGTGCTCAGTCAACATTGGATGGACAAATGGATGGTTGGATAGATGGATTGGCTAGTTAACTTAATTTACTTTCCCTTAACTCCAGCCAATAAACTTCTTAGCCCAGAAAGGGAATTGTAATTACCTGTGTACTCATCTCTCTTGGGCCTCCTTGAGGAAGAACCCATCTTGAGAACCCCATGGTCTAGCCCAGCGCCTGACATACAGTAAATGGCCAATAAAAGGTGACCACGTGGTGTGGCGGTCTAAGCTTAACGCTTGCCCATGAGACAGCTTGTTCCAAGAATTGACTCATGCTGCTGTGGGGAATCTTGGAGGGTTACTTTCCCATGTTGAGAGCAAGGCCAGCACATCCATTCATGGAAGCTGAGGGAAATATATTCCTGCTTCCCATCCGCAGGTCATGGTCTGCTCTTCAGGTTGCCAGTTACTGTAGTGGCTTATTTGTACATAAATAGTCATTTCCATAACCTTCTCTTCGCCAACATTCAGAGATAATGATATACAGTCTTTGTACCATCACAGACATGGCTTCAAAAGCATTCTATTGCTATAGGAATGTTTATAATGTGCTTATCGCTAGTATTTCATGAGCAACAAACTCCCAAATTGCAGATGATTTGGCATTTAAGCAGGGAGGAAGCGTGTATGTGTGTTTGCATTTTTTAAAAAAGACTTTGAAAAGAATTTTTCTTCTGCAGAGTTATCTTCTTGTAAAGTTTAAAATAAGAACTACTTAAAAGCTGCGAGTTGAGAGGAATGAGCGCTTTCTCTTAAACATTCAAATAGGTGAAAATGACTTGTAATCTCTCCCTCAAGTATTAGGGCAAAAGCACTTAGAAGCATTATTTTTTTTTCCTTTGGAGCTGGCTGTCACAGACAAAGGATTTCTCAATTTAAAAAAAAATCATTTTTATAGCATTAAATAGTAGGAATGAACACAATACCAGCAGCCCTCTTGACATTTTGGAAATGATTTATTTCCTGAAATGTCCCATTACATGTTAATAGATGACACTCCCATTCAGAACGGTAGCTTCAGCCAGGGTTGCCATAGTTAGGGTTGGAAGTTCAGGGTGAAGGCACAACTTTTGACCAGGTTCCAGGAGCTTCCTGCTCTGTTACCCCAAACCACTCCCTCTGTCTGAACACCCCAAAGCCACACTTTCCCAAAGTCCTCGCCATGACCCGCCTTCCTGGAGAGAGACTCACTGAACCAAGAGATCAGCGCGACATCTTAGGAAAGTTGCCCTCTATGAGTTTGTACTCGACTGTGGTTCGTGGGATGGCCTGGTCTGCAAACAGTTTCCTGGTCCACGAAATAAAGTACAGCTTTTAAGAGTAAGCACTTAGAAACTTTCATCCCAATTTGACAGAGTAATCGGTTGAATTGAATAATTAAAAAGTAGGCTGACCATTTTTTCGTTTCATTTTTCTAGCAGTTCATTTTTATTATATTTTATACAAGTATTCATTCGTGATGGATTAGAAATTAAAGATAACTGGTCCTTCATCACGAGGACAGTAGTTTGAGAAGCCCTGTGCTTTAGCACTTTGGAGGCTGCCTCTACCACCGCCCCTCGGGATGGGTAGGCTGTTGAATGAATTTGGGGAAATTGCAGCACTTACCACATTATATTGTAATGAGTCTCTCTCTCTCTCTCTCTCTCTCTCTCTCTCTCTCTCTCTCTCTCTCTCCTCCCCCTCCCCTCCCTCCCTCCCTCCTTCCCTCTCTCCCTCCCTCCTTCCCTCTCTCCCTCCCTCCCTCTCCCCCACTCCCCATTCTGTTTCTTGAGCACAGGGATTGCATCTAGTACATCTTCATAGCCTCATTCCTTACAGCCCTGATTGGCACACTGCAGGGCGTGGGAAACATTTGTGCAGTGCCTGCCTGCCTGCTCCCCAGTGACATGAGAGTGGGTGAGGCCAGCCTCGGACACTCACTGGGCTTCTGGACAGTGTCTTCTATAGGCTGGTGATGGAGAGCTGGGAGCAAATGATGAAGATGTGATCTTCCCTTCTTGTTTTCCCACAGAACCAGATCTCCTTTTCCCACCTGCCCAGCAGCATGAGAGCAGCATGACCGGCCAGCCACAGGAGAAACCCCCAGAGCCAGGCCCCCAACTCAGCCATCTGCTGCGGAGGTCAAGGTGAGCTAGCGTTCCTTCTGGAAAGTTCAGGAATTTTCATTTTAACGAACTCTAGCTGCTTTTGTAATCCCTCACCATGTGCTGGAAAAATGGGCTTTCCTGGGACATGGATACACTTAGTGCGTGGCAGTCTACTGCAGAAAAATGTCTTTTCCATTTTGGTTCATGGAGAGGCCTATGGTGGAGCAGAGAGGACCCTGAACTGAGTTTCTGGGGACTGAAGCATTCATTATGCCTCCCCTGCCTCCTGAATATCGGACCTTGAGCAGATCTTTTAGGGGCTGGGAATCCAGGGAATTTGGGTTGAAGGAATGTCTGGAATAGGATGGAATTGGAAGAACGATCGAACTGTGGCCTGGGACTCGGACACCCTGGACAGAAACTCCTCACAGGCATAAGGGGCCTTGGGAGGATCAGCCAGGCCAATTCTCAGCCAATACTGAACAGTGAATTGTTAGGAAATTCTTCTTAATATTGGGACAAATTCTCCCTCTCTGGGATTTCTGCCTGTTCTTCTCTGCTCTGCCATGGGGAACCACAAAGGCGGGATTTTCAAAGATTCCTCCACATGACCCTCTCTTCAGATTTGAAGATGGCTGTCATGACTCTGCTTCCTTTTTTCTGTATAAATTCTCTCTAGAGACTGGGCGCCACTCACCCTGTCCTCTAGTTCCCTTCTGTGTTGGAAAGGACTTCATTAGCCCCAGTTACTCACTCAACCTGTGGCATCCTCAACAGAGAATTCTTCCTTCACCATTCATTAATACAGGTGGACCTTGAATAATGTCATTTTGTTCAAAGCTATTTCAATATAATGTTGATGAGATCCTGTGGAAACTTAACTCTTGCTTATCTCTGTTAGCCTGTGGTGAAATTGGTTTCGTTATATGTTGTTATGCTTAAAGTCACAGAACCTATTGATGACGTTAAATGAGGACTTATTAAGAGACGTACTAAGAGCCTCCTTTGTGACTGTCACTGTGCTAGACTCGAGAGATGCATCAGTGAACAAGAAAGACAGGGTCTCTGTCTTTTTTAAGACAAAATAGGTTTGGATCCTTAGAGGGAGTTTGAAATAAGCATTGAACCATTTCTGTGTGTTCCTTTTCCATATTTTACCTCTCTTCAATTTTTTCCTTAAATGTTCCATGAGTGAAAAGAACGTGTATTTTCTAATTGTTAGATATGGTTTTCTATATATGAACATCAAAATAAGTTAGTTCATTGTGTTGTTCAAATCACCTCCCATATGTCCTTTTCTGTTTTTGTCTGATTAATCTATCAGTTAGTTATTGAGAGAAGTGTGTTAAAAAAATCTCCCACTAGATTTGTCAGTTTCTCCTCACAGTGCTAAAATTTTTGCTTCATGTATTTTAAGGCAATGCTATTTGGTGCATAGATGTTTACGTCGGTACACCTAGGTGATGAATTGGAACCATCTTTATAAGCTTTCCATTTTTCCTGCTATTTTTTTTTTTGGAGGTGTTTTTCCCCCCTCATTCCATTTTCCATCTTCTTATTTGGAAATTATATGCTCTGTATCTGTTCTTTCCATGATTACTCCAGCTATTTTAACAAACATGCTTAACAAAGTATAAAATTAATCAGTGTCTTTACCTTCCTCCCAAGCAAACAAGAACCATAAACTGTAATTCTAAAAAAAAACAAAAAACTAATTCAAAATAAAACCATAATTCTAACCACTACTTCTCCCAGTTTATATACAGTTGTTATCCTGTGTTTTCATTCGATCCTGTTTTTTTTTTTTTGGGGGGGGGTTTGTTTCCTTCAAGGTTAGACAGTATTGTTTTATGCAATGTGTAGTCTTACCCACATACTTACAATATCTTTTCTCACCAATCTGTCATGACTCTGAGATCATTTTCTTTCTGACTAAAATAAATCCTTTAGCATTTTCCTTTAGTGAGAGTCTGTTGGTGGTAAACTCTCAAGTTTTTTCACTTTTGGTTTGGTTTGGTTTTTGTTTTTTGTTAGCTTGAAAATATCTTATTGTGCTCTCAGCTTTGAAAGGTAGCTTCACTGTCAGATGGGTACTAGATTGGTTGGGGTGATAGAAGGGAGGCTATTGGGGGGCAGGGTGATGAAGGTGATGGCATTAAGAAGTACAAACTGGGGCCGGTCGAGTGGTGCGTTGGTTAAGAACTGGCTTGGGACGCCAGCAGCCCCAGTTCGGATCCCACATATGAGGGCCAGTGACACTGCCCTCTACAGCTAAGATGGTGAACAACAGCTCCACCTGGAGCTGGGCTGCTGTGAGTCCCCAGGGATGGCATAGCTGCAGCCCCTGCTGCAGTGGGCTGCCATAGGCTATAGTGAGTGGCCAGCAGCCAGTGTGAGTGGCCGGCAGCCACTGTGAGCTGCCAAGATCCGCTGTGAGCAGGCGTCCAGAGGTCGGCGACCGATATGTCTCACTCAAGAAGAGCATGATGATACCAACATGGGTCAGTGAAGCAACGTCCTCCACAACTAGACTGAAGAACAAAAGGACAGCAACTTGTCTGTTCCCTTTCCCCAATTCCCCAATAAAATCTTTTTAAAAAAAAAGAAGTACAAAAATAGTCATGGGATGTAAAGTAAAGCATAGGAAATATAGTCAATAATATGGTAATAACTATGTATAGTGCCAGGTGGGTACTAGACTAGTCAGGGGGATCATTTCTTAAATTATACAAATGTCTAACCACTATGCTGTGGTTAATATAAAATAATATTGTATGTCCATTGTAATTGAAAAATTAAAAAGGTGGGAGAAGGTAAGGGGAATAAGAGGTCCAAATTTCCAGGTATAAAAAAATAAGTCATGGGGCCGGCCGAGTGGTGTGGTGGTTAAGCACTGGCTTGGGAAGCCAGCGGCCCCTGTTCGGGTCCCACATCTGAGGGCCAGTGACACTGCCCTCAAAAAAAAAAAAAAAAATAAGTCATGGGGAAGTGATGTACAGCATGGGTAATATAGTACATAATATTGTGATAGCATGGTACAGTGTCAGATGGTTGCTGGACTTATGGTGATCACTTCTTTTTTTTTTTTTTTTTTTTTTTTTTTTTTGGGCAGTGTCACTGGCCCTCATATGTGGGACCCAAACCGGGGCCGCTGGCTTCCCAAGCCAGCGCTTAACCACAGCGCCACTCGGCCAGCCCTGGTGATCACTTCTTTAGGTCTATAAATGTTGAATAACTATGGTGTACCTCTGAAACTCATATTTTATGTTAGCTATATTTTTATTAAAAATCTTTTTTAAAAAGGATACCTTTACTGGATATATTCTCCTAGGTCATTGAAACCATTAATCCACTGACTCTGGCTGTGTTGTTGCTGAGAAGTTGGCCCTCAGTCTAATTCATTTATAAGTGACCTGGCATTTCTCTCTGGTTATGTTAAAGCTATTGTTTTCTTTGCTGTGTTCTGCTGCTTCATTGTCATGTAATTAGGTGTAAATTTCTCTGTATTCTGCGTGGGTTTTGTTGTGATTCCTAGAGATAAAGATGGGTGGCTTTCAACAATTCTGGAAAATTCTCACCCTTTATTCTTTGAATATCACTTATTTTCCAATCTGTTATCTCCTTCTGGAACTGCAGTTAGACTTATAAGTCGACCTTCTCATTCTATTCTCTGTATCTCTTAACTTCTATTCATATTTTTAATCTCTGTGTCTCTCTGAACTCTGGATAATTTTTTTCCATTTAACTAATTTATTGTGTGTCTCAAATGCTGTCTAATCCATACCCATTGAATTTTTTTCTTGTCACTTCCTTTATTTATTGTTTCTAGAAGTTCTGGTCCATTATTTTTCAAATCTGCTTGGTGATTTTTCTGGTCTCTTGTTTCTTGCTTGTATTTGTACGTTTGTTTTTGTTTCTTTCATACATTGAAGTAGCTATTTAAAATGATAGAATTTCACATAATTCCAGAACCTGAAATCTTTGCAGGTCTGATTCTGCCGTCTGTTGGTTCCACTGGCTACTTATTCACTGTGTCTTGTTTCCTGTTTGTGCTGTCTTCTGTGAACTGCTTGTTTTTGTTGCAACTTTATCTTCAAGAATTATTTGAGTTATGAGTTGATGTTGATTTTTCCAGAGAGGATTTGCATTAACTTCTGCTAGTTGTCTGGATACCACCAACCAAAAATCGCTTTCGTTTTCTACCTAAGGTTTTTCTGGCTACATAAGTAGCCTGAATTCAAACTGCAAGCCTGTGCAAGATCCAGCTTTTGGTTACAACTTTTCAGGAGAGATTTCCCCCCACTCTGCCCTGCCCCCTGCCAGGATTCCTTGCAGTCCCCTTCTGTGTGGTGCTTTTATTTCTCATTCACTGAGGGTGGAGCCTTTCGGAGCCCCAACTGGGCAGAGGGACTAGGCTTTTTCTCCAGTTTCCTGAATCCTGTGCAGCTGCCTTGGGGGAACCTAGAATCTCTAGGGTTCAGCAGGAACCCTCAGGGCAAAAACCAACTTGGCTGCTAGATAAACTCCCAAGGTTCCTGCTGTTGGTTTGCTTTTGGTCTTTGAAGAATCTTTCCGTTTGCACCAGCCCAGCAATGTGTATACAATTTTTATATTTTAAATTTTATTCAGCATGTTAGTTGCTTCCATTGAGAAGGTCAAGTAGGTACCTGGCTGAAAAGTACGTTCGTTCTTCTCCACCATAGTCCTGTGTGGAATGACTATTCTTGTTCACAGGAGAGTGACCCAAGGCTCAGGGAGAACATGAAACTGGCTATAGTCATTGGGGCTTGCAGGTGATGGACCGGGAAGGAGTGTCCCTCTCCAATCCCCGCTCCCCACCTTCCCCCACCCCAAAATAACTTACTTTTTTTTCTTTTAGGAATTAGCTTTATGGTCACAAAGGATATGAGCTCTTACCAGAACACTTTAAATAGCTGGACAGCTTTGTAAAATTTGTTTATGAATCTATTGTTTATCTTCCTTGGGAGAGGAAATGGCTTCTGCATATTTTGTGACTTGTTTCACTGGCGGTCACCAACAACTTTCCTGCTTCATTCCTATCCCGCAGAGGCCTCCTGGACGGGCAGCCAGATCCCAGGGCACCTCCTCCAGACGCCAGCTTCCTCTTGTCCTCATGCTACTCTCTCCTTCCTTTCTTCCCTTCCCTGTGCCCCTTCTTCCTCCCCACACCCTCATCCTTCCTGCCATTGGTTTTTCTGTGTCCTGGTGGTGTTCCTTTCTTCTGAGGGGAGGCCTCAGAGCACAGTGATATGAGACTTTGGGCCTCAGGGGCAGGGGAAGGAGCTGGGTCTGAACGTAGTTCTGTCACTCACTGGCTTAGTCTCTCTGAGTCTCGCTGTCTTCATCTGTAATGAGGGGACAATTGACGGAGCTATTCAAGGGCTAAATGAGATGATGTGAGTAGAGCTCATAACACAAACTTGGAGCATTGAAAGGACTCAGTTCATGGTAGTTGATATTGTGATGACTGAGAACAGACCCTATAAGGTCTGTGCGCTCGTTCAGTGACACTTTACTTTGACAGAGGTGGTTTATGAAATGTGATGAAAATGGAGTCAGACATCTAAGGTTAATATGGGATTCCCAGCCTTACTGTTACGTTCTTCAAACTGGGGTGTTTTAAAAAATAATATGGGGAAAACAATACACTCCTGATCAGTGTTTACATGGGTTCTAAAAATGGGGCACCCCGGCTTCTCAGCCCTCCCTCTGAGGTGTGCCCTCGGTCATGGAGCCATGAGGGGCTGGAGTGACACCAATCACTGGGGAGTTGTCCCTCGTGGAGCCCCCACGTCAAGGGATGGCACAACCACACTGCTGGACTCAGGTCTAGCAGGGGTAGGAGGGGCGGTCTTCACTGTCCATTTTACTTCCATTCTTATAGCTGATGTGACACCTTTTATTTCACACACTCCCTTCTAGTAAGTGACTTTATATCACTCAGATTTGTATCACTTCCTGGTTTGATATCTATCGGACAACAACTTTTTTTTTTTTTTTTTAAGATTTTATTGGGGATTTGGAGAAGGGGAACAGACAAGTTGCTGTCCTTTTGTTCTTCAGTCTAGTTGTGGAGGACGTCACTTCACTGGCCCATGTTGGTGGTATCATTGCGCTCTTCCTGGGTAAGGTAGTCGGTCGCCGGCCTATGGACGGCCGCTCACGGCTTTTGGCAGCTCACGAAAGCTCACTCTCGCTGCCGGCCAGTTCCACTACAGCCTACGCTGTCGCCAGCAATGCACAGCAACCCAGCTCCAGGTGGAGCTGTTGTTCACCATCTTAGCTGTAGAGGGTGCAGTGATACTGGCCCTCATGTGGGATCCGAACCGGGGCCCTGCTGCTGAGAGCTGGCGTCCCAAGCCAACTCCTAACCAACACGCCACTTGGCCAGCCCAGGGCAACACCTTTTTACAGCACCTGCTCTTTATAGTATTCTGGCTTTGTACAGTGGGCAACTGGTATTAAAAAATTGCATTGAGTTCCCGTAACTCTAAAATGACTCTAAAAAATAAAGTCTAGAGCCGGCCGAGTGGCGCGGTGGTTAAGCACTGGCTTGGGAAGCCAGCGGCTCCGGTTCAGTCCCACATGTGAGGGCCAGTGACACTGCCCTCAAAAAAAATAAAAATAAAGTCTATTAATTTTAAAATGACCAAAAAAATGCACAAATGATAGACCATCTTCATAAGATTAAGTGTCAGGTATCCAGAGTGGGTTTCCCATGGGGACAGCGCTGTGCCCTTGACCAGTCAGGGAAGGCTGGAGGAGGTAGATTAGAGCTGGCCCTCTGGGGCAGGTAGGGTGAGGCAGCTGAGAAGGAGCCTGGTACATTCTGAATGTATAAATGGTGTGAACTGAGGTGTAGAGATGGGCCTTCTCATGAGCCAGTGGGAGTCAGTATGGTGCTTCTAGCTGCACCAATGGCCTCTGTGGCCCCACTTGGAGAGCCATCTCATTAGCATATCAAAAGCCCTGGAAAGTCCTCTAGTTAACATGAGACTGTGTTTCACCAGGTTTCCCAAGTGTGTTTGACCACTCATGGTCCATGAACATGGTGGTCTTGGGTTGGTTTTCATTTGGTGTCTCTCTCTCTCTCTAACAATGCTTCACTCCAGGCCACCAACTCACTTTGGTAAAACAGAGATTGGGAACTTTCTTTAAAAAGTCAGTCTGTGGGGGCTGGCCGAGTGGCACAGTGGTTAAGCGCTGGCCTGGGAAGCCAGCGGCCCCAGTTCGGTCCCACATATGAGGGCCAGTGATACTGCCCTCAAAAAAAAAAAAAAAAGTCAGTCTGTGAGTATGAAAAGAAATTCTTGGGACTAAACCACTTGTCTTCTTTTTCCAAGTGTTGCGCAAATTTCTAGAAGGGTGAGGGTTTCTAGGAGCTTGAGCTTGGATGTTGCTGGAATTCGGGAGGGGTTTTTTTTCTTCTCCAAGCTCCCAAGATAATGTTTTGAGTACTCTACACCCAGCTGAGGGGCCAGGCACCACTCCGCCCTATCCCCCACCCCGCCTATAAACCTCAGATTCTATTAACAGTCTCTGTTCCAATGGTGATTCATGCTTCCTGTCCCTCCTCCATTTTAGTTACTCACAGCTGTGAGCCAAGATTGACTACTTACACCATCCAAGTGGCCTTGCTCATGGGGAGCTCAACTGGTAGGTGAAATATTCTTCATCAGGTGACACTCCAGGCTGAGTTCCTATTCTCCAAGCCCTTCACAGTGAGACATGGGGTTGTTCTAGATGTGGAGACCATTTCCGGAACCAGGAAGTTGGGACATGTATGTCTGGGGCTATCTGAGGATTGAGGAGCTGGATTTATCATGGGTATAGAGATAGGAGGTGCTCAGACAAAGGATTCATATGCTTGCACTGCCATGTAAAATCCAGTGGAAATATGTTATAACTGAGTCTTTATGTGCTGCTTGGAGATTGACCATCATCTCCTTTACAGTGTTGGATGGTCTCCCTTCTAAAAAAAAAAAAAAAAAATGTGTGTGTGTGTGTGTGTGTGTGTATATATATATATACATATATATATATATATATATATATATATATTTTTTTTTTTTTTTTTTTGAGGTCAGTGTCACTGACCCTCATATGTGGGTCCCGAACTGGGGCCGCTGGCTTCCCAAGCCAGCGCTTAACCACCGTGCCACTCAGCCGGCCCTAAAAATATATTTTTTTAAAATCTTTATTGTACTAGTCATATACATCATTCTTTAAAAAAAAAAAAAAAGAATAAAACACTGTAGCTGGAGCTTAAGGCTACTCTGATAAGTTCTTCCACTCACTCCCTTCCTTTTTCCAAAAGATGGCAGAACTGAGACTGAAATCTAGGTGTCCTGATTCCCAGCACTTCCCCACCACCACCACCCCTGCACTAGGCTGGGATCCCTAGGGATCAGGTGTCAGGGGTGGAAAATCCTATGGCCTCAGTATCCTGGCTCAGGATTATTGAGTGTCCTGAGGCAGGCAGGGTCCTGGAAGGTTCATCCAGCTGAGCCTTTGCAGGTCAGAGCCAGAGGGACCTTCGTGCAGCCCATCGGGTCCAACCCCCTCATTCTGTGGAAGCTCTGTCTGAGGTGTAGGGAGGGGAAGTCATTTGCCCAACAAGGTCACAGGACCAATCTCCTTTTCTGTTTGGTCCAGGTTATCTGTATATTGGGTTTGCATTTCCTGAATACACAGCAACTGGGTGGGAGGTGAGGGTGGAGGGCAGGGGAAGTGGGCTTAAAAGAGCCCCGTCTGAGAATGTTTAAATTTCCTGTGAATGTCCCATGAAGGAGATAAGAATCTGTGTGCACACAAGGACAGAGGGAGACTGGGTGTAGGTCCATAAGACCAAGAGTGAAGGGAACAAGGAGGAGCACAAAACGAGAGCTATTCGGAGAAGGCTATGACATTTTTATCAATGGAATAGAAATAAATAGGGGTTTGTTTCTTTGCACTTCCATGATGCCTTCCTGTTTGTATTTTTTTGAAAACTCTAAAATCACGTGGGGATTCTGGTCTTATTTTAGTGGCAGTGGTTTTGTGGTTTCTGGAGGCTCTTTGGCCTAGGACCAGATCTCCCTGGCTCTCATCTCCCTCAGGTTTGCTTCTTACCAGCACATGTGATCCTTTGGCAATCTCTTTCTCCCTCGAAGCTTCTACAACTTAGCTCAAAATGGGAATACAACCGCCTGCTGAGTCTGCCTCACAGAAAAAGAGTGGGTGTGAGCGGTGCCCCCAAAATGCCTCATCTTTTCTTCTCTAACGTCTGCGAGGCTGACATGAGCTTTGAGAGAATTAGCTTCTACCAGGAAAGGTTTCATTTGTCCATCTGATCAGGTAGCAGATGTGGACCACCAAGGCCACCCCAGGCCTGCTTCCCTGGGACAGCTCCACCGGACAGTGTGTCCCAAGTTCCTTAAAGGGGGCTGTTGCTTAAGCAGGCCGAGAGGCAGATAGGGACAGAGTTACTGCCAATTTCCTAGAATCTGAGAGCTGGAGGGCCCCCTTGAAACAGGAAGGGAAGTAGACTGTCTCCTTATCAGGTGTCATGAGGGAATGAAATGACTCTTTCCGGTAACTAGGGCACGCCCCTTTAAACTTTTTTTCTTTAATGGTAACCAAAGATAATCTTATGCTTTAGATGGCCATTAAATAATGACTTCTTTTTTCCTCTCCTGGGATCCTGAACGGCTTGAGAGCAAGGCCCCAGAGAGCAAAACCCTTCTTCATTACCAGTAACCATGTTGGACAAGTTGGCCTGACCCATGGCCACACTCAGAGTCCCTCGTAGGCACCTCCTAAATTGCACTGAACCCTGGAGAACTGAGTACTTCTCTGGCAGAGACCAACCTGCCCCAGAAAGTTTCCTTTAACAGTGAGCAAGTCACATGAGCATCTGCATTCTTCTGTTTACGTCTCTGCCTCGTGAACAGTACCCTACATGTGCTTGAGTCTTTCCACAGTGTCCCTCGATCTTCATTATAGATTCAAGTGAACTTACCCTAATGTGGTGGTGCTCTTAGGGGGTGTCAGGGCAAGTGAGGCTGTTGGCCCCTATCCCAAAGGGCCCAGACCACTGAGCTTTTCCAGTAGATGGTTTTTCTCTCTTCCTTTCTGTATCCACTTCTGGCAGGTCCTGCCCCTGAGCACCATTCTGCTAATTGACACAAAGAGAGGACTAAAGGTTGCCCAGGAAACAAATAACTAAACTGATTCGATCAAGACTGAGTCATTGAGCCTGATCTACACTACACTGTACCCAATTCAAAACAAAACAGAAAAGCCCCACCCTGGGTGGTGAGCCTCCATGAGTCCTCACTCAGTACACACATGCTCCATGCATTCTCTGTTTCATCTTCACAAAAGCCTGGACCAGTAGATATTGTTATTCTGCTTTTACACATGTCAAAACCAAGGCTCTAAATTAAAAAAAAAAAAAAAAAGTTAGAGCAGCCTGCCAATGCAAGATTTGGATTTGAACTCTGGCTTTCTGACTTCAAAACCAGTGATCTTGTTACTTCTCTGAGGAAAATGCTTGACACATAACCCCTTTGTTTATCTCCAGTGAGAAGTTTATGATGAGGAAAAACATTTTCCAGGTAGCAGGAGCTTAGCCCTTGAAGCCTAGAAATAGAAAGGTTTTTGGTCTAAAAAGCAGCTGTTTCTTTCTCATCATTCCAAGTTCATGGCTATATGCTAGAGGGTTGAAGGTTGATAGGAGCTGATGGCTAGATTCCCAGACATGTCTATACTGTGGTATAAACTGCTCTTTTCCACCCTTCAGAAGCCAAGGACAAAACTGGAAGGATCCAACAAGGGGGAAGTAGTAGCTTCATGCTAATCAGATCTGCAATGGGTGAGCCAGGGCTGCTGCAGAATATCAGAGGAAGCCTCCAAATGGCATCAGAGGTTTAGAGGCCTAACCCTTGGTCACTAATTGTGTGACCTTGGGCAGATCATCCCCTGCACGTGAATTGACTCATCTCTCAAGTAGAGAAAATAACTCTGACCTCACAGTTTGTAGTGGGGACAAAATAAAATAGTGTATATGCCTTCGCTTTGTACGGTGCTTTCCAATGTCCTGTTGGCCATAAGGACATTCACACCCTCCCCTCTTCAGTGTCCCTATCAGAGACTCCACATTGGTCTAGAGGATTCCTGGCTGTGGCCCAGAAGAGCTGGTCTGCTCTGAGCTTCATTGATGTCAAGCAAAAACACGCTGTGATCCCCAAGTTAGGTCTCACTACATCTCAGCACTGACCTCCTCATCCCATGGCTATTAGAAAGATGGCGCAATGAGCTCCACCTTTCTGATCAAAAAAAAAAAAAAAAAAAAAACAGCAAGAGAAAGAAAAGCAAGGGAGAAAAAAAGAAATGATTTTCTTTAACCTGTGGCTTTTTTTTTTTTCTTGCCTCTTTGCTGTGAGTGGGATTGCCACTTCTTTTTTTTTTTTTCCTTAAATTAAAAAAAAATGATGTTCTGGGTGGTGGAACATAATATTTAGACATGTTGAAGTGACAGCTGATGGGTATGTTGTCAATACACTGTCACCACAAATCATGTTCCATGGGTAGGTGGGGAGATTTGGTGTGTAAATGTGTATGCATGTGGACACACTTGGATTATTTAAAGTGACTGGGAGGGTCCAGTGACCCTTATGAAAAGCAGTTCCTGTAGAAGGTTAGCCACAGGAGATGGTCAAAGAAGGAGTGGAAAGTCGCCTTCCATTGTGAATTGAGGGGACCTTCGTGTTAGCCTGTGGAAGCAAAGGCCTCCCTCCCTCTCTCCCTCCCTCCCTCCCTCCTCTCCCATGTCCATAGCACCTAGTGGGTACCCTAGCCCTGTGTATGCTGATCCCTGAAGACAGAGGCATGATGGGGCACCCCTCAGAAGAGGTCCAAGTCTGATGGTGGTAGCGGATAAAACAGTTGGGAACAGTATGCTAAGTGGTATAATAAAGACATGTGGACTGAATCCTAGGCCCATTTTTGCCTTCTTCCAAGGCATTTTTCCTCATGGTCCTGTCTTCACTTACCTCCTTTTGTCAGGAGACTCACAAACCTCTCTGAGCCTTGGAGCCCTTGGCCCAGCTGCCTCCATGGCAGCTCCTGTTGTAGGGCTTGAAAGCAAAACTAACCTTTCATGTGCTCCTCATCTTCCCAGGTGTAAACCTAACATCTAGGCGTCATCTTGAAACCCCCATGCCCCTTCTATCACTAAGTTCTGCCAGAGTCACCTCAAAATGCCCTTCTTACCACCCTCATCCAAGCTGCCTGGCCTGGACTGCCGCAAAGCTAAGTCTCCCCATATCCTTGCTCACCCTGCCCCCAGTCCATAGCCTGCACCAGGGCTCCACAAACTGTGACCCATGGGCCAAACCGAGCCATTGCCTGGTTTTGTACGGCCCACAAGCTAAAAATGGTTTGTACGTATGAACATTGGAAAATATGGGAACACTGACTTTGAACACCAGTAAAGCAAAATGTTATCCCTCCAAAAAAAAACTTCCATTCTACTCATTAGTAGATCTATATTACAAAAAATTATTCTCAATTATTATTATATTTTAAGTTCCCTCAAAAAAAATTGGTAGAAATCTGTTTTTTCTTTTATTATGTAAGTGTCTACAGCATAACCTATACTTTGTCTCTTGGCTGCAAAGTCTAGAATAAATACTATCTGGCCCTTTATAGAAAAAGTTACTGACCCTGGTCTACACTGTGGCCTTTTCAAAATGGAAACCCAGCCAGTCACACATGCTTGTGTTTCTCTCTTTCTCTCTCTCTCTCTCTCTCTCTCTCTCTCTCTGCTCAGAACACTTGAATGGTTCCCCATTGCTCTTAGGATAAAGATAAAACTCTTACCCTCGAGAATCTTGGGTGACCTGTCCCTCCCCGCTCACCATGCTCCTTGACCTGTCATTCTCACCATTCTGGCCTTCTTTTAGTTCCTTATGTCCATCATGTCCCCACCTACAGCAGGGCCTGGATTCTGTCTGGAATGCAGCTTTCCTTGTTTTCCTTAAATGTTTTCCCCATTTAAGTGATAGGGATGGGCACATCACTTTGACCTGTTCGAGTATCCATCCTTCACCTTTCTGCTGAGGTCATGGCTCTATTATATCCACTCATCACAGTCATAGTATTACATTGGTCCATGTCTGACACTCCCCACAGCCCAGCCTGCAAGCTGACACCATGTCATGCACTGCGCCTGGCACAGAGAGGGCACCCAATAAATACTTTGTTACAGTGACTGGCTGAGAATTAGGGGAAGACTTCAGGAAAGGCGATGTTAAGTTTGAACAGGATGTTGTAGACTAAGAAGATGGCGAATGGGAGAGAGATTTCAGGCAGAGAGACCAACACTCCGGACACAGCAGCTCTCTAGATCAGGTGCTCAGGGTGAGTAGGGGTGAGTAGTTGGGTGAATGGTTGGAAAGGTAGGTGAGGCCAACTCGTGAGGGGGCCCATGTGCTAGCCTGAGCTGTTAGGACGCTTCTGTTGGCAGAGAGAGCACTGTAAATTTTAAGCAAAGGAGTGGAGTGGCTGGAGGGGGTGAGGCCAGCTATGAAGAGACTGTACCATAGACCAGGCAGTGGGGGTGAGAAGAGAGGATGGCCAGGGAAATGTTGTGGGGAAGAGAGGTCAAAGGGAATTGACAACCTACTGGAGTGTGGGGAGGGGGCTTCTGGGGTTCCAGGTTTCTGAGTCTTGACTCCTCCAGTTTTTCAGATGAGTGAAGAGAAAAGAGTTAGAGCAGGGATGGAGAGGCAAAAGTTCGTTTGGGAGCCAGGAAGCATGTTTGGGGGTAAATGCCTGTAGCCTCCATTTTTTGTGTGAAGTGGGGTCAGGGTCAGGTCCCTAAACTGTTGGGGGATTTGCAGCCAGCCAGGAGCAGCTGGGGGCTCAGACTGGAGAATTGTGTCCCAAGCAGCTCCTCTGGGGTTATAGTAGGACACAATGAGATTAGTAGGAGATCTTACAGATCTACGTTTCCTCATTGTTTTCCTAAAATGTGGTGTCTAAATGTCAGCTCCGTCAGAAATCCTATCTTGAAGCCTTTCAGGGGAAAAAATAGTTTCTCTCACTTCAGAAAATGTCCACTGAGCGCCTACCCCACCCCAGCTCTTCTCTGAGCACCACGGGAAACCCAGCTCTCTGCCCCAGGGTCTGTGCCTGCTCCATATACACATAACTAACACGTGGAATGCACGAATCACAATGCAAGAAGCCGTAATTCAATGACATCATGCGTTTTCGTAGTGTATTAAATTTTAGTTCACAACGCACATTCAAACAGGTGACACTGTCTTTAACCAACTTCTACCCAATGACTGGCAGCTGACCTTCTGCCACAGCGCCCAGACTCCTGCACATGGGGCACCCACTCACAAGCACGGACTGGCTTCCCAAACCTGCTTATGCCCATTGTACTTGTTATTGTAATTGCACAAGTTAATTACATGTGATGTAACCTGATAACCTGTGAATGCAGAAAGAGAGAGAGAAAGAGAACTGCTGTTTCTATGAAAAGTAAACTGAATGTTTGGCAAAGAATTTATAAAAGCAAAACACCAAAAGGAAATTGCTGCCGAGTTAGCTGTCAGCGAGGCGATTGTTGAAGATTGGCAGTAGAGAGAGAGGGAATCTGAGCAGGTTAGAGGATTCCGCACCAACAGTTCCTTTCCTAGCGTCTTTGACTTCTGGCTCCTTTTTTACAGAAATGGGACTGACAAATGATAGATTATGCATGATGGGGTGGTTTACACATAAAAGACAAATGGAGAGTTCTGTTTAACAGATCTGTGAGCAAAGAATAGGCCTGGAGCTTGCCTCAAAAGATTAGTAGGAAATTTGTGTTTTAAGTTAAAACAAAATTTTAAGGCATGACTGTGCTGCTTTTAAGTGTATAGGCAGGGTTTTTCACTGTTTTATTACATCTGCTCATTTTTTCAAGAAGTAATAGATTCTTCTGGTTCGATAATTTAGAAAAATATAAAAAGCCATAAAGTGAAGTCTTCTCTCTACTCTTCTTCCCAGCCCACAGACAACTATTACTAGTTTCTTGGCTTTTTCCAGATTTTCTTTGTGCATAACAATCTACTATGAATATAATAATATAATACTTATTATTCACTGATTCCACATTCACAAATGCTTCTACTCTAAAATTCATTTGTAACCCCAAAGTCAATACTCGTGGCACTTTCACAGTCGTTGGCAGACAGGACCAAGCAGTGAAACATTGGAGACACCTGACACCCAGCTGAGGTTGACCAAGGTGATGCTCTGCCATCTTGATCCAGCTCTCATGCTGTTAGATGCTAGGAGTCTCTGCTGTAACCATCTTTTACTAGGAAGGGAATTCCGAACTCCCAGGTATCTATCCTAAATAAATCCTCACAGAGGTTTGTAAGGGAACCCGTATCCGTATAACAGTGCTCACCACAAGTTGACAAGGTAGTAAAGTGTGATGCATGCACGTTCCCTCCTGGCGTGGTCATTGTGATGGGCGTGTGAAGGACCTGGCACCATGCCTGTCCTGAGGTTGGTGCCCAGTACATGTTAGCCATCATTATCATTCTTCCTTCCCGTTTGCTCCGCAACGTCTTAGTCTAACCCCTGGGCATCATGCTGGCTGTCTTCCCTGCTGCGTTCCCAACTGCAGCCCATCCCTCTGTGACCCATCACCATGCAGGGCTGGAGGGTGCCTGGGCAGTGTTAGGGACGTGTTTATGCTGGTGTCCTAGTCTTAACACTGGACCGCGTCGGCTCCCTGAGAAGGGGATTGCCTCCTTCACTTCTTCATCTTTAGCCATACGCAGTGGGTTGGTGTTTGACAAACTGGTTTGATACATTTCATAAACACTGAGTGAATCTACTTCAATCTAAACACTGCTTGTGGCATGGTGGAAAAGGGAGGGAGAGACATTAAAACAGAGGTATTAAGACATAATTCTACTCCTGTAGAGCTTAAAATCCAGTATTGGTTGAAAAAAACACTCAAGGTGACTGGCCTGGTGAAGTAATGTTCCCAACAAGTAAAAGGATGCCTGGGCCTATAAAACCTTCACTTGGTGTTTGGTCCTCACACTCTGTCCAAAGCCCCTGGCTCTGGGGGCCCCAGTTCTGCTCTTCCATTTCAACTTCAGGGGCCCCTGGTGGATACATCACTTCAGTCCTCTGGTTTTGGAGGAGCAAAAGGAAGTTCTTGGGGCAAGAATTTGGGACAGTGAGATAATGGGGGGCAATGACCAACGGCGTACCTGCCTTAAGCTTGTCCAGGCAGGCTTGGAGGCTTCCCAGAGGGGTGTAAAGGATTAGCAGAGGAGGGAGCAAACCCAGAAAAGGCCAAGGTACCCTCTTGATTACCTGAGGCCGCTCGGTACCTTTTGGTGGATGGAAACCAGCCTTCTGGTCCTCCCAGCACCTGCACACAAAACTCCTACCAGCAGGAATGTCAGGTGAGGGGGGTTGTAGGGAACGTTCACTTCCGACTTTATTCTAAACCACTTGACTTCTCAGATGTGTCTATAAATTAAAACATACAGTTTTCCTTAATCTTGGCATGCTGTGGTTTGGAAGAAGGCCGTTCTGACAGAACTGGTCTCAGCAGCTCCCATTGGCTTGTCCCTTGCAGGATGTCTTCCCAATTTGCTCCCTTGGTCTGTTCACTCCTTGTTCCCCTCCCTCAGCAGCTTCCCATGGGCCCTGGCAGCCTGCTCATGGTGCTCCTGGGGTGCGTGAGGCTCCTCCAGACTCCTGAATGAGGAGCCCCTCTCATCTGATTGAGAAGGCTGCCCTCAGAGAACTCACACCGCTGGGAAGACAGGGCTGGAAGTGGAGATAGGTGATTATCTCTAGGAGGAGGCCAGAACCCAGTCCACAGGGGTCTGTCTGGAGGAGGGAGCAACTCAGGAAGTGCTGCTGGGATGGCCTCCAGTCCTAAACACCAGAGGTCCCCCTGGTTTGTTTCTTGACCCCCAAAATTTCCCCCAAAGTTTTAGAGCTCTGAGCCAGAAGGGCCACAGGGGTTTCTTGTCTCATCCCCTTATCTTACAAGTGAAGAGTCCCAATGACCCTAGCGTTGCCCCAGGATGGGGCCTGTGTGGCATTCATGCCATAACCTGGGGTACCTCCCATCTGAATCACAAGCAGGGAAGCCAAGAGAGACCAACACCCCAAACACAAGGGAACACCAATGCAGTTATTTTACACATGAGGGAGCATTGTAGACTTTGTTACTCAGTCAGCTGTGAGCTGTTTCCAGAAAGAGGGCGGGGGGGTGTCCCCCAAGACACTCACCCCTTCTGTTTTACACAGTCTGGTGTCTTTGAGGACCACAGGCCAGGCCAAACCTGCTGCTCCATTTGGGAACTGAACACCTAAGCATAGTAGCCTACCTGGATCCTAGGGTATGAAAATGCTGGGCAGGTGTGATTCCAGGAGGCAGTGCTGGCCAGTCCTCCCCCCATCGCCCTCTGCAGAGGAAGCCAGCCTGTGCTGGCTGGAGGCTTTCTTGGCAGCTCAGCAATCAGGGTGCTGGGTATGGGGCTTGAGTGATAGAAATAGAGCCCTCAGGTGCTTGACTTGCGTTTTCTTAGGTTTATAATTTACTCTGATTCTGAGGATGGAGCCAAGGGGGCCAGATCTTCCCTCCAACCACCACCCCTGCCCCTCTGTCTTCACCACCCCTTTCCCTTCCCCCCCACTCCATGGGGCTTTGTCAGAGCAGCTGGAGGGAAATCACCCTTTTGCCCTGCCCTGCCCTGCCCAGGACAGCTGCAGGAATGGGGATCCTTTCTTTGGCTGCAGTCACAAGTACTGATTCGTAAGGCCTGAGCCCCAAGTCCTCCAGAACAGAAGTGGAGGATCCTCCCTTGTGGCGCCAGGCCGAGACTCCTCCAGCTGGCACCCACTGAGACTCTCCCTGAGTCTCCAACAGCCAGGGTCTCTCCACTGTGCTTCCTGGGCCCGGGCTGGAGTGACCTCACCTCCTTCAAGGCCCTTCTCTGCTGCCTCCTTGTGAAATTTCTAGGAGCCTTTAGGAAGCCTCTTCCCCCACCCCCAGGCTATAAGCTTAAAGACAGGTTTGCCGGGTTTTATCTCCCCCGGCAGTCCTAGCATAGTAGGTCCCCCGTGTGAATTTATATGAAAGAATATAAAGAGTATAAAGGACAAGACAGGGCACAGAGGCCAGTCTCCAGACCGTGAGACCAGCAGCCATGGCCGAGTCAGATCTGGTATAAATGAGGTCTTCAATATGGCTGATCGATCCTGAAACGCTCCTAGCAGCTCCTCCTTTTGAGAAACTTGTGATTATGAAGTTGTCAGGGGTTGGGTCACTCCGGAACTCACATGTGAATTGTTCAAGTGTCTCCCCTGCCTTGCCTTTCCTCCGCAGGCCTCTTGTCAACCTCCAGCCACTCCGTTGTCCCTCTCACTGCACCTTGTTCACAGAGTCAGTGCCCATGTTCCTAATCTCCCTATCCTGTCCCAGCCCTTTGTGGAAGGGAGTAGTGGAAGGGTTTTTACACTCGTACCATGGCTGCCTCCTCCCGGAAGCCACCCTAGACTCCTGCAGGTTTCTGTGCTCTCCCCACATCCTCAGCATCCATACCCTCCGTGCCAGCTAGAGAAGGAGTGTCACCAGGGAGAGACGATGTTAATTCCCTGGTAGAGAACTGCTAACCCAGAGGAGAGGGCAGTGACAGTGAGGACCAGGAGCTTGCCACCAGAAACTGAACTAGCTCCAAGCTTCATTTCTTGGTGGGGAACTGCCCAGGAAGAAAACTCCCCATTTTATAGGCTCCCAGGCTGTGAGTTAGGCTTCTTCCTGATTCCTAGGCCTTGGAGGGAGCAGTGGATGCCACAGGGTGAGACTGAAGGATGGAGAAATAAGTATCCCTTGCTGCCCAAAGGCAGCCTTGAAAATCCTCGGGCCGGCTGAGTGGTGTGGTGGTTAAGCGCTGGCTTGGGAAGCCAGTGGCCCCAGTTCGGGTCCCACATATGAGGACCAATAACACTGCCCTCAAAAAAACAAAACAACAAAAAAAAAAAGATGGAAAATCCTCTCCCAGCTGAGAGTCAGCATGAAACCCAGGGCAAGGAACAGTGGGGCGGTGAAGAAACAAGAGTGAGCCAGTGAATGTGTGTGAAGGGAGATTTCGGTGCCAGTTGCCATCCTAGCTGAACTCATCTGTGGTCGTTGGGTTATTGGATTATAAAACACCCACCGGCTTTATTTGAAAGGATAGTCAGGTGGGCTGGCCGAGTGGCGCTGTGGTTAAGCACTGGCTTGGGAAGCCAGCGGCCCCGGTTCAGGTCCCACATATGAGGGCCAGTGACACTGCCCAAAAAAAAAAAAAAAAAAAAAAAAGAAGAGGGCCGGCCGAGTGGCGCATTGGTTAAGCGCTGGTTTTGGGATGCCAGCGGCCCCGGTTCGGATCCCACATGAGGGCCAGTGACACTGCCCTCTACAGCTAACAACAGCTTCACCTGGAGCTGGGCTGTGCGAGTCCCGGTGATGGTGTGGGCTGCAGTGGGCTGCCATAGGCTGCAGTGAGTGGCCCGCAGCCAGCGTGAGCGGCTGGCAGCCAAGCATGAGCTGCCAATAGCCGCGATGAGCGACATCCAGAGGCCAGCGACCGATCTGCCTCATCCGGGAAGAGCGCAATGACGATACCAACAGTGAAGCAACATCCTCCGCAACTAAACTGAAGAACAAGAAGACGGCAACTTGTCTGTTCCCCTTCCCCGATTCCCCAACGCTGTTCCCCCCCACCAATTCCCCAATAAAATCTTTAAAAAAAAAAAAAAAAAAAAAAGAAAGGATAGTCAGAAAGCGTTTAGAACAACATCATTGCTGTAAAGGAGACTGTGAACCATGAGTCCACGTCTTGGAGAAGTACCTCCTTTGGGGAGTTGGGGAGAGAGCTGGAGGAAGAAGACTCCCTGAGGAATCCCAAGTTCAGACCTGAGGAAGGCTTGACTAAAACCCAAGCCAAGTCATTTGGGGAATTGTGTATACTGCCTCTGAATGTCGGAAAAAGGAAAATCTTTTTGGTTTTTCTTTCTCAAACAAGCAGCGGTGGTCTGGCAGGAGCAGGGTGTTACCCCTTCTGAATTGTAAGCAAACAAGTCTGCTGAGACCTTGGCCAAAATCAACTTCCTCTCTTTCTGGTTCAAAGGATGGTCCTTTTGGACAGATATCCTCCTTGCAGACTGTGCTCCATCTCCTGGTGCCCCAGAGATGCCGAGGGGGGGGGGGGATGGGGACTTTGATGCACTAGAACAGAGGACAGCAAACTGTGGCCTGGGCCAAATCCAGTCCACGCCTGTTCTTCTACGGCCTGTGAGACAAGAAGGATTTTTACATTTTTTTAAATAGATGCAGAAAGATCAAAAGAAGAGCAATAATATTTTATTAATTAAAATTTCAGTGTCCATAAAATAAAGTTATATTGGCATGCGGCCACGCCTACTCATTTACATATTGTGTGCAACTGCTTTCACACTACATCTGCAGAGCTGTGACAGATCGGATGGCCCACAAAGCTGAAACTATTCACTCTCTGGCCCTGTACACAAACACACACACACCCACCCCCACCCCCATGCTGGGAGATGTACTTTAGGGCACTGTGCCTGCAACAGAAACTGGTAAATTCCAGGCCTCAGTCCATGTCAGAAACATGAAAACCTGGGGCTGAAGTGCCTGCTCTGGGTCTCTGGGCCTCTTTTGCCTGGCTCAGCTTTTCCGTTCAGTGAGCATTGCTGTGCCCTAGTCCCTGGGGACACAAGACGGGTAGGATGCTGTCCCTGCCTTGGAATGACTGCAGAGCTGGAGAGGAGATGGGCATGGAAGCAAGTTGTTTGACTGTAAGGCTTTGGGGGGAGCGTAGAGGGCCCCTCGGGTTCTGAACAGGCATTTATTTATTGAGCCCACTCCAGGATCCCAGAACCTTGCTCTAAGGAAGGAATTGACCAAAGAAATGTAAAAGTAGTAGTTCCATTAATTATTTCATGAATGAAAAAGCGCCTGGTGCCAATTACCCAATAGGAAATGTTGTACATAATGAGCGAAACAGTTACCTTATTAGAAAAATAATAAAGACTTGAATCCTGAGTGGCTATTATAACAATTCCATGAGATTGACTAATTCATCGAGCAGAACAGTCTCCAGGTTTTAAATGGTACATTTAAAATAGCCTTTTGATAAGATGCTGAACTGAGGGCCTGGCCTGCTAACTTTTGTGTAAAAGAGGTGGGAATGGACGTGCATACAGGCTTTCTTATACAAGCATAAAATGTCTCTGGAATATACAAGACCCTGAGTGATTGCCCCAGGAGGAGTGCTGGGTGTCTGGGGACGGGTGGGAGGGAGACTATCACAAATACCCTTTTTAAATGTTTTGCTCTAACTTTTTGCTTTATAGTCAAGGATTTATTTGGGATAATTTTCACTCTGTTATATACTCCTTTATGCCTTTTGAATTTTGAACCACGTGAATATAGAACCTATTCAAAAAATACATAACATTTAATGTAAAATAAATAGCACATGGTTTTGCCATTATTACCTCCTTACATATTTCTAGGAAGTCATTTTCCCTCTTTTTCACTTCACATGACTCCTGATTGCCTGTGAGCCAGGCACTGTGCTAGGCCCAGCTGTTACATCTCTGGGCCTCAGTTTCTTCATCTGCCATGTGGGACGACTAGGGGACCTATAAGGCAGTCTTCAACTTGAGAGGGCATCAGACTTAACAGGAGGACTCAACATTAAAACACAGACTGCTGGCCCCCCCCCCCAAGTTTCTCATTCAGTAGGTCTGGGCGGGGTCCAAGAATTAGCATTTATAATAAGTTCCCAGGTGATGCTGATTCTTTGGGAGCCCACCTCTGACTTGCTAGGGTCCTGTGCGTATACACTGCCTTTCCAGCCCTGAAAATATCAATGAATGAAGAATAGTTTATGCAGCTCAGAACATACAATGATCCCGACCCCCACCCCCCACCGCAGCTGCCCCCAGCTGTGTGGGAACATGTAACAAAGCTCACAGGCAACAGAAGTAAAATTATCCAGCTTCCATTTCACCCACAGGGGCAGGGAGGAAGGACATGGATCAGATTGTGCTCAGAGTCTGATGAGTTTCAACAAGTAATTCTTCTTGGAGGAGGAGAATTGGTACAGGCTTTCCAGGAAGGGTAAGTGGTGAGGTTGAAGCCAAGCATAAAATCAGCAGGCCTAGTGCCATGGTATAACACTGCTGGACATCATTTTAAGGCCCCTACAGTTTATCCCTACCTTACTAATTCAGCCTGGTCGTTGGTGAGTTTCTGACAAGGGCGTGGCGCCCCAGCATGAACACCTACCCCTGACTCCGTGCCTTTTGTACGCTGTTCCCTCTTCTAGAATATCCTTCCTGGTCCTCTTACCTCTGTAAGCCCTATGTATTAGGACCAAGATGAAATCTAACTGTTCTCCATGAGAACTTAACATCTGCCCAGCCTACACTGAGTATCGTTTTCTACCAATTTATTGAGATATTTGAGCACCTTTTTTTTTTCCATTCATTGATTTATTCATTTAGCAAATATGACCTCTCCTTATTGGAGGGGCTGCAATGTGCTGGGTTTGGGAATAGAATCATAAGACAAAAATAGATATCATCCCTGCTCCAATTCAGAAATATCCATTCATCAAATAATTGCACAAGTAGAAGTACAATTAGAAACTGAGAAGAGCGGTCGAAGGAAAGCAATATGGTTTTATGAGAACATAATAAGAAAAGTCCCTGATGTGGACTATACTGAGAAAGCGTAGTTTGAGCTGAGATCTGAAGGATGCCTAGTACTTGGCTAGTTAGGGGAGAGAAGCTCTCCAGTTGGGGGGACCAGCATGTGCAAAGTTCCTTTTGTGGGATGCAGCATTGCAAATTGAAGGAACTGAGAAGAGACCAGAATGGCTGGGGGTGAGGGATGGGAAGGAGGTAAAGAAGAGGAGAACCTTCATCGTGAGGCTGGGGACCAACTTCACAGCTCCCGTGGACCTTGATAATGATTTTGATTTTTTGACCTGCGAGCTTTAGCATGCCATCAAAGGCAACTTTTAAACAGTGGCATGATAGGATCCAAGTTACGTTTTGAAAAATGCATTCTGCTGCTGCTGTCTGGAGAATGTACAAGATTGGAAGTGGGGAGACCAATTGGAAGGCTGTTGAAATGGCCTAGAAGACAGAGACCACATCCTGGACTAGGATGATTGTAGTGGAACCGGAGAAAAATGGATGGAGTTAAGAAAATAGGAGGTAAATTGATAGGTTGCAGTGGTTGGTTGAGGGACAGGGAGGACAAATGGATGGAGTTAAGAAAATAAGAGAAGGTAAATTGATAGGTTGCGGTGGTTGGTTGAGGGACAGGGAGGAGTCAAGTTCCAGAAGTTCCAAAGAGGGACTTTGGAAGAGCATCCATTTTGGGGGCGAGGATGTTGAGTTTGTCTTTGAACATGGAAGTGATGAGGTGATGAGGCAGCTAACCAGGAGCAGAGCCCCTCTGAGCTTGCGGGTAGTCATTGGGCATCAGTAAGGTATGTGTGGCAGGTGAGGATGAGAGAGAGAGAGCACGTGAGAGCGCATGAAAAAAAAGAGGGGTGTCTCCTCAGACTGGGTTGTAACCCCACAAAGGGCTGAGCACTTGGAGGAAGGAGAACCACTTCCCACTGGCAGCATGGGGATGTTTCATTTCTCCCTCTCCCCCTGCTCACTGTTATCCAAGTTCAGGTCTAATTATGTCTCACCTGGATGCTTTAGGAACCTGCCCCAACTTTAATGTGCACCCAGGTGACTTGGGAGGGTCTTGATAAAATGCAGATTCTGATTACTAGACCTGGGCTGAAGCCTCCGAATTTCTAATGAGCTCCCAGGTGATAT
Organism: Aselliscus stoliczkanus; assembly: GCA_033961575.1. Lineage (NCBI taxonomy): Eukaryota > Metazoa > Chordata > Mammalia > Chiroptera > Hipposideridae > Aselliscus > Aselliscus stoliczkanus. Next base: position 60,882,644 of record CM066733.1, on the reverse strand, counting down.
GGACCACATTTTGGGCAGCAAGGGGAGTTGGTCTCCCCACTTCTGAAGCTCTTTGCTTTCACACCCAGAATCCTTATGCCTCTGCTCAGAAGCCATCAGTGTTCATTTGTGGCTCACGGGTAACTTCACTTTTAGAATTTGCTCCAGCCATCTTTGGCCAACGCTTGTTTTTTCCCACTGCTTCCCTTCATCCACTCTTCATGCCACCAAAACAAACCCCTCACTCTGAATTTGTCTCCTTCTCTTGTTGTTTAGAAAGGGTCAGAGACCAACTCAGGCTAGCTCCCAGGGGGAAGGGGCGCTGCTGCAGTGGTCTTCGAACTTTTCTGCTTAAGAGCCTCCATAAAAGGATTTTGTAAAACAATTTGCCCCCTCACATATTTTTAAGTTGACATCTACATTTTTAATCTTGTAGAAGATGCAATTCCTAGTATATTATGAACATTGATATTCCTAGGTAAAACTATTACATCACTGTTTTAAATTTACGTGGTAGAATCTAAACATCATAGCAGTCTAATGATACCTACCACCATCCATTTTAAAAATGCATGAACACCCTCTTTGTTAATAGCCAGTGTTCTTTTTTCTTCTTGAGATTTTATTCCTGTTTCTTCCCCCATGGAATTCTATTCTAATGTAATATATATAATATATTTTTATGCTTAAAACTTTCATTGGTTTATCATATTTATAACAATTTTATACAAAGTTTAATTTCCTGAAATCATAAAGCTCTAAGTATTAAAATTTTCTTCTGGTTTGATTTATTGTTACAATTATTAATAGTATGCAATTGATCAAAACCACATAAATGTATTACTAATTTGGATAAATAATTAATAAATATAAAAACTAAAATTATATTGAAAATGCATCTCTTAGTGAGATGGTGATACTGGATGATTGTTTTAAAAAGTTTTTTTTTAATTCCACAAATAATATTTTGAATTTAACTGTGTTAAATGCTGAAAGGAGAAGTACATAGAGCTGTGAGAACAGGGAATATAGTATATTCTGGGGGCAAGAACATGTTTTTGTAAAAGTGATTGTTAGGGTTGTACTTGAAGAATGTACAGAAGTTGACCAGGTGAGGAAAAAGTAAAAGAACATTTCCGACAGAGGGAGTAGCATGAGGGAACGGCCTAAGTTGGCCAACACTGTAGGAGAAGGTTAGACCATAGTGACATAAACTAAATTTTTTTATTGATATACACCATACACACCTATGTGTGACCGGGTCAGAGTGGTCAGTTTGAGTTATCACAGAGTGAACACACCCATGCAGGCATCACCCAAGTCAAGAAATAGAATATTGCTGGTACTGGGTTATTTCTTGAATTTGTCTATTTATCCAAGGAAGAATGTTATTTATTACATGAGACGAGCCACATCGATGGTCTTTCCGTTTTTCATTTATATGCACTGAAAACCCTGATTCATACAAACTAGTAGATAGAAATACAAGTTTGTTGAGGCAGAGGCACTCGCTTCTTGATCTGCCTCTGAGTTATATGCCAAAAATCACAGTGATCACGAACAATTATATTTTAATTAAAAAAAAAAAAACAATGGGAAAGCACCCAACTGGCATAAAAGATCTAGTACACATTCGAGCTGCTTGCTTTCTCAAAAGTGTCCTCTTCTGTGGTGACCAGGGACTTAATCCCTGGGGCAGTAAACCCAGGCAAGATTTGGATGGGATGAGTAAGAGGTTTGCCTTTCTTTTGTAAAGGAGCTGGGCTGTTGTGAAAGAGCAGGTATAAAAGATAAAAGAACATCTTGCACCTCTAGCACCCATCAGTTCTAGGTAAGAGTTTCTATGGAAGTTGAGGATGTGGAAATTGATTCTCTCGAAATTTTCTCTTAAAACTTTTAGTGCATGTATAGTGCTTGGAAAGTCTTCGAGTACTCCCAAGAGTTTGCACACCCCAGTTTGAAGTCCCTGAAAGAACCTGTATGGACCCAAACCAGACTAGCCCTGTCTCTCCGAATTTCCTAGTTCATGTTTCCAAGAGACGACATCTGATTGGCTTAGGCTGTTACAGGCCACATCCAGGTGGTCAGCCCTGTGCACAGATGTTTCCCTGAGAAGGGGCCAGAAGGAAGCAGTTAACTGTGCTGACCTAACAAGCATACTGACAAGTGGATTACTCCTCCTTGAAACCGTCTCCAATTCTGTTCTGCCAGTAATACACTCTCCAGTCTGTGAGATTCCATACCCGTGATTTTTACCGTTTTATCACACGCATCTCTTTCCTTTTTGTCTTGTGCTTATTCATGTGACCCCACACCTTTTCTTTTCTTTTTTTAAATTATTTTTTTAGTTGCAGGTATACAAAACATTGTATAGTTAGACATTTACACCCCTCACAAAGTGATAAACCATCACTTTTTCTTACCGTAAGCTTCTCAAGAGCTGGCCCATGTCTTAATCATTTCCTAGCATTGTGCCTTATATTTTGTAGGTGTCTATTAAGTATTTGTTGAGCAGGTAAAATGATTAATGAATGTTTTAAACTTCTTTGTATCTACAGGTCCTAGAATAGTTCTGGGCTTTCAATAGCAGGATCCCAAAAAAAATGGATGAATTAACCAGTAATCAAAACAATTGAATTAGGGCCGGCCGAGTGGCGCGTTGGTTAAGAGCTGGCTTGGGACGCCAGTGGCCCCGGTTCAGATCCCACATATGAGGGCCAGTGACACTGCCCTCTACAGCTAAGATGGTGAACAACAGCTCCACCAGGAGCTAGGCTGCTGTGAGTCCCCGGGACGATATTGCTGCAGTGGCCTGCCATAGGCTACAGTGAGTGGCAGGCAGCCAGCATGAGCTGCCAAGAGCCGCTGTGAGCGGCCGTCCAGAGGCCGGCAACCGATCTGCCTCACCCGAGAAGAGCGCAATGATGATACCAACATCGGCCAGTGAAGCAATGTCCTCCACAACTAGACTGAAGAACAAAAGGACAGCAACTTCTCTATTCCCCTTCCCTGATTCCCCAACGCTGTTCCCCTCCCCCAGTTCCCCAATAAAATCTTTAAAAGGATTTTTAAAAAAAGGAGTTGGCATGGGATGCCAGCTGTGAGCAGCAGGGCTCCGGTTCGGATCCCACATGAGGGCCAGTGATGCTGCGCCCTCTACAGCTAAGATTGTGAACAACAGCTCAACCTGGAGCTGGGCTGCCATGAGTTGCCAGTGACTGCATAGTCTGCAGCTCCTGCTGCAGTGGGCTGCCGTGAGCTACCATGAGTGGCAGGCAGCTGGCATGAGTGGCGGGCAGCCTATGTGAGCTGCCGTGAGTCCCCGTGAGCAGCCATCCAATGGTTGGCAAGCAACTGCCTCACCTGGGAAGAGCACAATGATAATACCAGCATGGGCCAGTGAAGCAACGTCCTCCACAACTAAACTGAAGAACAAACAAACAAACAAAAAGGACAGCAATTTGTCTGTTCCCCTTCCCCAATAAAATATTTTTAAAAACAAACAAAAAAAAAACAATTGAATTAACAAATCAATAAACTAAGAAGCCATTGGGCAGTGGCTTAAAAGGGAGAGTGTCACATCTCATAAGGGTCAAGATCTGCAGAATCAGTATAAAGGGTGTGGCGTGTATGGAACTGGCTCTCTCATTAAGACTCCCATTTGTATTTATTCCTGTAACTGATCATGGCAGATATAATTGCTCATTGCAAAACGTCCATGTATAAATCCTTTCCTGTTCTTTGCATCTGTCTTGCAGGTGTGAGCAGCATCTCTTCACCACGGTGGTGTTTGGTCCGTACCTCAGCCCGGGTGAGGATGTAAAACCCCCTACTCTGTACATGAGTGGTACAGGCCAACAGGAACACCTGGCTCCAGCCACGTTCACAGACATGTCAGCAGTGGAGTAGTGTGAACTCTTCCTCTCACCTTCTCAGGGTTTCAGTCCTTTTGGGTTTGTTTCATTGACCCTTTTTTATGGTTTTGTGGCTGAACATTCACGACCAAGGCAGGCACCATGGGAGATCAGCAAATGTACAAGACCAACCACGTGGCCCATGGTGGTGAGAACCTTTTCTACCAACAGCCACCGCTTGGCATCCATGGTGGGCTGAACCACAACTATGGGAATACAGTCACAGGGGCTGGAATGGAAGCCCCTCAGGCATCACCCATTTCCCCCCACTTCCCCCAAGATACTCGGGATGGTCTAGGCTTGCCTGTTGGCTCCAAAAACCTTGGCCAAGTGGATACCTCGAGGCAGGGAGGCTGGGGAAGCCATACAGGGCCTGGAAATCATGTCCAGTTACGTGGCAACCTGACCAACTCAAACATGATGTGGGGGGCACCAGCCCAGGCTGAGCCCGCCGATGGCTACCAATATACCTACTCCCAGGCCAGTGAGATCCGGACCCAGAAGCTTACCAGCGGTGTCCTGCACAAGCTAGACTCTTTCACCCAGGTGTTTGCCAACCAAAACCTGCGGATTCAGGTCAACAACATGGCCCAGGTGCTGCACACCCAGTCAGCAGTGATGGATGGAACCCCTGACAGTGCCCTCCGCCAGCTGCTGTCCCAGAAGCCCATGGAGCCCCCGGCACCAGCCCTCCCTTCTCGCTACCAGCAGGTGCCCCAGCAGCCTCATCCTGGTTTCGCTGGTGGACTGTCCAAACCAGCTCTTCAGGTTGGGCAGCACCCTAGCCAAGGGCACCTGTATTACGACTATCAGCAGCCACTGGCTCAGATGCCAGTGCAGGGAGGACAGCCACTGCAGGCCCCACAGATGCTGTCCCAGCACCTGCAACAGATGCAGCAGCACCAGTATTACCCACAGCAGCAACAGCAGCAAACTGGGCAGCAGCGCATGTCCATGCAAGAAATGCAACAGCAGCAGATTCGCCCACCACAGCCTCAGCAGCAGCAGCAGCAGTCCCAACAGCAGCAGCAGCTGCAGCAGCGGCAGGGTTCGATGCAGATACCTCAGTACTATCAGTCCCCACCCATGATGCAGCACTTGCAAGAGCAGCAGCAGCAACAGATGCACCTGCAGCCCCCTTCTTACCACAGGGACCCCCACCAGTACAACTCCGAGCAGGCACATGCTGTCCAGCTGATTCAGCTCGGCTCCATGCCCCAATACTACTACCAGGAGCCCCAGCAGCCCTACAGCCACCCCCTCTACCAGCAGAGCCACTTGTCCCAGCATCAGCAGCGTGAGGACAGTCAGCCCAAGACGTACCCCAGCGACAGGCAGACCCAGGCCATGCTGAGCTCCCACGGGGACCTGGGGCCTCCTGAAACAGGAATGGGAGACCCAGCAAGTTCGGACCTGAACCGGGTCAGCAGTGCCCTCCCCCATCGGCCGCTCCTGTCCCCCAGTGGGATCCACCTCAACAACATGGGACCTCAGCACCAGCAGCTGTCGCCCAGTGCCATGTGGCCCCAGGTATTCTCACAGCGGAAGTTTCTCCTGGTATCTCAGCTACAGGACCAGTCAGGGCTGAGTCTATGCAGTGCCCAGTCCTCTCTCCAACCCCTTCAACCCTTTTGTTCTTTATTCATTCCACAAATGTTAATGTACATGAGCCACATACTGTCTATGCCAGGCATTTGCAATACAAAATCAATTTTGACTCAGTCTTTTGCCCATAGAGCTTCTAATCTCACTGAGGGAATAGCCAGAATACTGCATCAGGCCCTGAATGGTGCATGTGACAATCAAGGCCTTGAATCAAATGCTGGGGACCACACAGTGGGCGTGTCTGGTCCCCCTTGGGTCTGTATCCTCAGGGTATATGCCCTGTGAAATTGTTCCCTGTTTGAGAGGGAGAGCACATTACGATAGCATTTATCAAAGTATGACTCGGGAGTTCCATAGAATGTTTAATGTATATTATTGGGGGGGGGGTGGTTCTGTGGGTAAATTTGGGTTTTCTTAAAAGTGAAGTAGGTCTCAATGCTGCAGGACTTCTCAGTGCCTTTAATATCCTAATGTGCACTCTGAGTCTCCCAAAGCAGATACCACATGTAGTTGCAGAAATGAAAATCTTAGCTGCCCACAGGATCCAGGCAGATAAAGTAAATAAGCAAAATGGCCTGCTAGGAGACAATAGGAGTGGTGGCAACTGTGATGGCCTGGAGAGTGGATGTCCCATCTAATGGCATTCTTATTCAGGACTGTTAAAAACAGTGAACCCAAACCAAACATGTCCGCAGGCCAGATTTAGCCTGTAGGCCACAGTTATTAAACTTGGATTGTTTCCCAAATGTATTTGACCACAAAACAGCCTACTGTGTACTGGGTACTGTTCATGCCTTGGCTTGTTCCACGTGCGACACTCATAGGAGGGGACCTTGAATAGGAGGATGAGATTAGATGGGCTCTGATGGAGGTTGAAGGCTAGAGCTGAACTCCCCTTGATTCTGTTTTGTTTGGGCTTCAGGCCCAGTAATAACTGAAGGCCTTTGTGATATGATAACAAGATGACATGATCAGGCTGGAAAAGAATTCCAGCAGGAGCTCTCCTGGCATGATGCTATTTTGTATAACCCTCTGTTCTGTGTCTCCCACGGGAATGGAGCCTGTCTGTGCACAGAGTGGGTGGACCGGGAGAACAGGAAGGATCGAGTCAGGGATTGAATCCTGGTGGGCTTGTGGCTGGTGAGCTGTGGTCCCAAGTTAGGGAGCAGTCAGGGGACAGAAGTCTCCAGTGTGGCAGAGGGAGGACATGAGCAGCTGCGAGCGTGGTCAGTGTCAGGCGGACAGCGGGGCAGAGTCCAGGAAGTGCAGCGCAGGGTTCCTGCCATCAGAAACATGTTTTTTCTTTCTCCTTTCTTCCGGTGTCCTGCTTGGCTCAAAATTAGATGCACCTACCAGATGGCAGAGCCCAGCCAGGTTCCCCTGAGTCAAGGTAGGATGGGTACAGGGAGGCTTGTTGGTAATTTGGGAGACTGGGAGGTTTTCCTGGGTTGTCTCTCATGATTCATTTCCAGATTCAAAGTTAATTCTTGGAAGAAGCTTATAGGAATAATAACAGCAGCTGTTGTTTGAGTGCCTACTATGTGCTAGGCACCATATATTACATTGAACAAAATAACCTATTGAGGATGGGTGTGATTACTATGTGCCTAGCACAGAGTGAGCCCTCAACCATTTTAGCTGTTATCACTATTATTTGCAAATGAGAAAACGGAAGCTCAAAGAGCTTCCAGTTGCACATCAAGTAAGTAGCAATGCTGGGATTGACTCCAAAGCCCATGTTCTGTGCACTGTCCATTCATTCGGTCAGTGAGTATTTATTGAAGACCTACTGAGTGCCAGGCATAGAGCTCAGATTTGAGAATGCCGCAGTAACTAGTTCATATTTGTTCCCTCCCCTCATGGGCATGGTAAATAAACAAAAACCTAGCCAGAACCTGATAGAGTGCTAAAACTTGTGGTCTGGAGGCTGAAACAGAGGATTCAGACTTATGTCTCTAAGAGAAGGTTCTGGAAGAGGTGAGCCCAACCTGACCCTAGAAGGGTAATAAGACATAGGTGGAAAGAACCTAGCACCTGAAGGCTTTGAATGAAGAAGGACGTTTTGTTCAACTCTTAACATGGTTTTGAACAAGCCCTTTCCCACTCTGAGCCTGTTTTCCATCTATAGATTGGGCATTATACCCTGAAGGGTATTGGGGTGATACGGGTGGGGCCATGGACATGGGAGCACTGGATGAATAAAATGGGTTTGTTGTGGAGTGTGAGGTCTTATAGTACATTGCTGTTCCCCTTCCTCAACGTGTGTGTCCTCTCCATTTGGCCCTACCCCGGAGCAGTGGCCAAGCAAAAGGAGTGTTTGTGGAGCAGTTTGATGCCAAGAACAAGCTGACGTGCTCCATCTGCCTGAAGGAGTTCAAGAGCCTACCTGCCCTGAATGGCCACATGCGGTCCCACGGGGGAATGAGGGCCTCCCCCAGCCTCAAACAGGTTAGAATGATCCAGTCCCTGTCCTTCCCAGGCCATGTGCTGCTTGCTTTGCTTTGCTGCCGTCAGAGAGTGAGGTGATCCCTGTGAGGGCACCTGGGGAGGCACAGTCCTTTCCTAAGGGGAATGCTTAAGCGTTGATGCTGTGAGCCAGTCAGGTCAAAGAGTCCCCACTTCCACTGGCCTCATGAACAAGGATCAAAAACAGGTGCTAGGAATCCTTTGAGAGGATCCCAGCTTCCACACCTCCTGGAGAAGACAGCCAAGAAAACATGTAGATGCAGTATCATTTTTAACTTCGCTGCTTGAGGCACCTAAGACCAAGGTCACTCGAGCCTTTCAGATCGGTAGTCGATGGCCAGGAAAATCTAATGTGACCACCAGGCTGTCAGCCAGCAGATTTATTCACCAGTGCACTAGTCTTAAGACTCTAGCATCCAAAGATCTTTAAAGACCCTCACGATTATCAAGGTAGGATATCCATGTCCTGAACTGTCCATTCGTTTTATTAGAGTTAGATTAAAATTCAAAGAATTTTCTCAATTCTTTGAATATTGTTCATCTTGATTTAAGTCTATGGGATTAACTCTCTGTTCACCAAAATTTTGGATTACCCAGGTCATTCCATGTCTTGACCAAATCAGATAAAAGAGCTTGGTCTTCCATTTGACTGATGAGTAAACTGAGACCCATAGAATTAACAGGTCCTACACAAGAGCTTATGTTTTATTTTCTGATGATAAGTCCATATTCTTTTCTGTAAAAGAAGTGACAACTATAAAAAATATTAATATTTGTATTAATATACAAATGATGCATGGTCAAGATTTGTGTCATGTAGACAATAGAGTGCATGGTCTTGTCCACGGCCAACTGGCATCACTTAGGCCAAGGAACTCAGAGTTGACAGGAAGGAAACCACTCTTCAGTGGTCCTCTGTCACCCATGTATGACATCCTGGGGACCTTTCAGGAAAAGCAAAGCACGTTCCCCCATGAGAGCTGCTCTCAGCCCAGGATCAAAGCCTTTATTGTCTGTGTAGGAGGAAGGAGAGAAGGCCCCGCCATCTCAGCCCCAGCCACTGCCGCCTCCGCCGCCACCGCACCTCCCTCCTGAGGCAGAAAGCCTCACGCCTATGGTCATGCCCGTGTCTGTCCCTGTCAAGCTTCTCGCACCCAAGCCCAGCTCTCAGGGCTTCGCCAACAGCGTCGTTGCTGCCCCCTCCGCCAGAGACAAGCCAGCCAGCTCGATGTCGGACGACGAGATGCCCGTGCTCGTGAGGATGACTCTCTCTCCCCCACACTCACCCCAAGGGGCTGTCCCCTGCACGCCTGCTGTGAGTTGCTGCTCTGCCCCACCTGCCTGGGGCGGGGACATCCCTTTGCTTTCTTGGAGATGGGGACAGGTCATCCCAGGGTCACTGGCCTGAGCTCAGATATGGGTTGGCCTCTCAGAACTGAGTCCCCAAGGCTGCCTGCAGAATCCCATCCTTATCCACACTGCCAATTACCCAGGAAACACCTGTTACTCTACCAGGCGAATGGTCTGGGTTAGATCCTGAGAGACCTGATGGTGTTGCCATGCTGAAACAGAGATGATAACTCAGCTGGTAATCACAATTATTAAAATATGGATGTATTGTCCCAGATAATGAATAGCTATTGTCCAGGGCCCTGGCCCTTCCCACAGGGTCTCTAGACCTCCCCAAATCCAGCAACCAAAGATATAACCCCTGGCAAGCAAGGCCTTCAGGCAATAAATAGCCTTGGCATCCATTCTGATGGTCAGTCTTACCAGATGCTTAATATTTTCAGCATGACTCCTGTGTAAATACCTTTGGAGGATCTAATTCATTAAGGTCCCCAAAGTAATTCCACTGAGAAACACCTATCCCCAATCTCAGGAAAGCAAAGAGATTTGTGTTCTCACTCACTCACTGTTCAGTTCTCTTTCTCAAATTCCAAGTGCTTCACCCAAGTAGCTCAGCTTGGCTCTGGGACAGAGATCTCTCTCTATCTCTTTGTCTCTCTCTTCTCTCTCCATCCCTCCTTCCCTCCCTCCCCCAGTGAATCTGTAACCCACATTGTTGACCACGTCAGATTTGTCCCCTCCCCACAAGAGGTTGCTGGGTCATATTTGTCCAAGAATAGGGTTCTAGGAGGCATGAGGGTGGCGTTGGGCCAGATCAGGGAGAGGGAGGGTTACTAAGAGAACTAGAAAATTTACACCTGAAACGAATAAAAAAAATAAATGGAAAAAAAAATTAAAACAAAAACAATAGAACTAGAAAAATTCAGAAAGAGCATTTTTTTTTGTTGTTGTTTTTTTTATTTTAAATTCTGTACGTAATATCAAAGCCTCAGAAAGGAGACACTGATGGAGAATTCTGGGGGTGAGGATTCTCAGAAGCCGGCTGAGTTAAGGCCAGCAACAGACAGAGAGATGACATGACATAGCCAGGCTCCCTCTGCTCAGAAAGTTCCTGATTTGGTGGGAGAGACACTGTTTCTGCCCTTGGAGAACTCTTAGCTTGAAGCTGTGACAGACAGTAAGGTTCCTAGTTACACAGGAGGCAGAGCCCTGGGCAGCATACCCTGCCCCAACTCAACACAGTGAGATACGCACCAGGGCAGCCTTGGGTGTGGCCGGGAGAGGCAAGGGAGTTGGGTATCAGTTTGCTCAGAAGATCATCATGAGGGGAGTACTGAACAGGGTTTTCAAGGCAGAGATGAACTTGGCTTTGTGGAAAGGGTGAGACACATTGTAAGTGGGGAGATAACTGAAGTGGAAGCATGTAGGTGGGATTGAGTACATGTGAGCAAGGTCCTGACACTTGATAATAAAGAAATTAAAGGGCCGGCTGAGTGGCGCGGTAGTTAAGCTCTGGCTTGGGAAGCCGGCAGCCCCGGTTCGGGTCCCACATATGAGGGCCAGTGACACTGCCCTCAAAAAAAAAAAAAAAAAAATTAAAGTATCCATGGAGGAGCCCTGAGTTCTAGTTCCAACTCTGCTCCTACCCTGCTGGGACACAGGCAACTGACACCCTCCCCTTCCCAGACCCTCAGTTTCTCCCCAGTCCTTCAGGGGCCAGACTCAATGGGGAGCTTTTACAACCCCTCAATGCCAGAGTCTGAATAGCTTGAATGGGGTAGAACACTGTAAATGATTCTCAAGTGACATCCAGTTCTGACATTCTGGGTGGCTTCCGTGGCCAGGGCCTCAGAGCTTTGCTTGGAGGATCAGAAAATACTGGGTTTAGAGCTGGAGTAACAGGACCTCAAGTAGAGGGGCCCAAAAGGGACTGTTGGCCCTGGGATCAGAGGTCTGGATTCCGGTGCAGAGTTGAAGTCACCTGAGGGCTGCATGTGCTCAGATGACCTCATCGGTCACTCAGGAACAGGGTATAAAGTTTCAGGATTGCTCCTCAGGTTGGGGAGCACATGCATCCACTCCCCATTCTCCTCAGTCCCCTCTCTGTTCCTCAGCTTCAGGGGGTAAAGAGACCGGTCGTGGGGAGAGGAGGCAGATTGGGGCCCTTGGGCCCAAGGATAGTCCCCTGGGGGTGAGCTGGGAGACTAGGAGCCTTCTGTCCCTCTTCCTTTCACCACCTCCCTGCTTTCCTAGATTCCCCTTCTAGGGCCTGGGGAAGCACCCAGAAGACAGTGAAGCTGAGGGAGAAAGAGGAGAGGGCAGCCTGAAGTGCTGAAGGCAGCAGCAAGGGCCCAGAGAGAGAGGAGCCCAGAACTGAGGGATACTGGGGCAGGTCACGTGACTAGGAGACAGTTGGTCACATGACCATGGCCAGCCTTTCCCATCAGCCCCTGCTGCCTACTACCTCAGGCGCCATCCTGGGCTCAGGAATTGCCAAGGACTGCAGTTGTGACAGGCACTGCCCTGCACGGCCTAGGAAGTTACCACACTGCCCAGAACCTCTCTGCAGGTATCTTCACAGTCTCTCCCAACTTCACAGCTGCCTCTGCAGCCACACCTAGCTCTTGGTTTTTCTGGGCTGATGCTGGCACACAATCCAAGTCTGTTTGTTTGGCTTTGGCATGCCCTGCTTATCTATTTACGTGCATATGTTTACTTATTACTAGATCTTCCTTCCAGACTATACTTGGTGCTGCTGCCATAAAATAAACTAACCCTGCTGACAGGAAGTCAGTGTAGGAAAAGGGTTTGCTACAAATGAGCCACCATTGCTGGGAGCAGTAGTTGAGGGGTTCTGAGTGGGGAGGTTAACCAGATCTATTATTAGGAGAGCACATGAAGTGGGCTTTAAAGATCGTAGATGGCTCTCCCTGAGCCCTAAAGTTACCTCAAAGGAGAGCCCAATGTGGGTCACTGTCCCTGGGGGCCTTGGCTAGGCCTGACCCCCCCTCTTCCTGCCCCACAGCCTCTGCCCAGCTTCCCTGAATAGATTATTCTGTCCCCTTCTCAGAGTATGTGTTATCTTCCCCTGATGTTTGTCCCTGGGGAGCAATGGGGACTTAAAGAGCCCACTCATCTGGGTTCCACACACCGGATGGGAATGCCGTGATAAGCAATCAAGAATGCGAATGTAAGGGCCGCCAAGTGGCTCAGTTGGTGAAGAGCTCGCTCAAGAGTGCGAGCTGAGCTCTGAGCAACGGCGCGGGTAGATGCCAGCCCGAGCTGAGCTACCGGTGAGCTGCCAACAGGTGGCAGGCTGGCTCAGCTTAAAAAAAAAAAAAAAAAGAATGCGAATGTATTCTTTCTGGCCCACCCACTCTTCCTAGCAACCCCGGCTCTCTTCAGACACTACCAGTTTCCTCCAAAACCAACGTTTTCGCCCAGTCAAGCCGCCAGAACTCGCCATGTCTGAAAATGGTGGCAGTTTTTTCAGACAGAGGAAGCAGGGGTCAGACAAGTGGAATTGGGTCATGTGACTAAAAGTTCCCGTATGGGCCTGTGGGGAAAGCATTACTGGTTGAATCGGATCCTTCTCCCCGTTTTAGGAAGTTCCCAGGAAGCATCAGCCGGTTGTGGCGAAAGCCGAGGAGCCGCTCAAGATTGTACCTGAGAAGAAAAAGTTCCGGCACCGACCAGAGCCGCTCTTCATCCCGCCCCCGCCCTCTTACCACCCCAACCCCGCGCCCTCCTGCTCGGGGGCCACCCTGTACCAGAGCCAGCTGCGCTCCCCGCGTGTGCTGGGGGACCATCTGCTCCTGGACCCCGCCCACGAGCTGCCCCCCTACACGCCCCCGCCCATGCTGAGCCCGGTGCGCCAGGGCTCGGGGCTCTTCAGCAATGTCCTCATCTCGGGGCACGGCCCCGGCGCCCACCCCCAGCTGCCCCTGACGCCCCTGACGCCCACGCCGCGAGTGCTGCTGTGTCGCTCCAGTGAGTCGCCCCTGCGCCTCCTCAGGGACCCCGGGGATTTCACCCCTCCCTGTGCTGGGCACGGCCCTGGGAGGGCTCACTTTCTTTAGTCTCATGCCTCAGACTTTTGTAGCGTTTCTGAGTACCAGGCACTGTGCTAGGTGCTAGAAATACTTAGACTTAAGTATTATACTTACCCTCGGGGAATCAGAGTCTAGCTGAGGAGACAAATGCGTACAGCGGTAATGACAGCCTCTTTGAGATAAGGAGACAGTTGAAATGTGCATACAACTAAATAAGACTGTTGTGGGTAATTGTGTAAGACACCCCCAAAATAAATGTACTAAGTAGTTGTTCAAAGAGGACTGGGTATGACGAGCAAGACCAGGTCTCCACATTTTAGCATCTTATAAAAGATCAAGGATGGAGAGGCCTGTAGCCAAGATCTCTTTCTAGAGCAAAGAATAGTTTCATAGAAACAATAGAGCTTAGCAGACGAGAGTGGAGCAGCTGGCTTCTCTGTACTCCAAGGAGAGAAATGGGTAACCCTAAGCCAATTAGCACCACACTCCATCCAGCTCCTTGCAGACAGTTGGGAATAACTCTGGTGTGGGCTGGGAGGCGAGAGCTCTGCTATAGCTATGTAGGTAACTGCTCATTTGCTTTAGTTTCTTCCACATCTTTTCCCTGTTGACCAGTGACCTTTGGTTTTTGTGCTTCAGACAGCATCGATGGCAGTAATGTGACAGTCACCCCTGGGCCTGGAGAGCAGACCGTTGATGTTGAACCGTAAGGAAAAGCCAATTATTCTTTAGAACAGAAGCCTCAGCTGAGGAAAGGGATGAGGAGCTTTGAGAAGTGGTGTTACTACTTCTGGGGTCAGAGTGGCCACTGGGGGAGAAGTTGTAGAAATTATAGGATCATGGATCATGATAGTTCTCGAGTATCATTGTTTCCTTGTAATTGCCAGTGTTTTGAGGCCTTTGCCAAAGTCTAAATAGTAAACCATGAAGCCCTGTGTTCAAAGCATCCCCATCTCCAGCTTCATAGGCCAGTTGGGTTGTGGCCACATGCTTTCACATCCCCAGTGACACTGAGACATCTCTCTTACAGTGCCCAGCTCTCTATGAGGCTCCTTTCAAATGTCCTTACCGTCCCCATCCCCTCCCTAAGATTTTTGGCCGGTACTCCAAATGGGCTTGTTGACGAAAGTGTTTATTTTCATGGATAAGCACAGAAATGACCTTATCCATGAAAATGGTCAAGTGATGAGTAGATTGAGTCAGGAATCAGAAAACCTGAGTTCCAGCACCAGTTTGTTATTTAATCTAATCAAATTAATCTTTCTAGGCTCACCTATTAAATGGGAAAAGTGGGAATAATTGTCACTGCCTTGGTTACACCACAGGTCTTTGTGAGGTTAAGATGGGATAATTCATGGGAAGGTGGTCTGAAAGGGATTTAAAAAAAAAAAATGAAATAAGCCTTTGTATTTGTCCCATTTTACCTGGTTACATAGTGTCATCAGCTATTCACTGGGCAGCTGTTCTCTTGGAATTAGCTCCCTCTCTCTCTCAGTTCTAGAGCTGTGAAGCCCCAGGCCAACTTCTCTCTTGCTCCTTGCAGTATCTCTCCCCAGTCTCAAAGCTGTTCCATATCCCAGTGAAAAGGCCATGCCTGGAATCTTAGGATCACGCTGTGATGAAATGCCCCTGCATTCTTCTTGCAGAAGGAACTGGTTTCCTTCTTTTTCAAGTTCCTGACCTGTCGTTCCTGACCCTTGGCCTCAAATTGAAGACGACACTGTTGTTGTTTTTTTCTTTTTGTCATTAAAGACGCATTAACATTGGCTTGAGATTCCAAGCAGAGATCCCAGAACTCCAGGATGTCTCTGCCCTGGCCCAGGATACACACAAGGCCACACTGGTCTGGAAGCCCTGGCCAGAGCTGGAAAACCACGACCTCCAGCAAAGAGGTATTGGCATGCGGGAAGAAGTGGGCGGGGAGGGCTTGATTCTCTCACAGGGATGTCTGGCTCCAGGATCAGTGTGTTTTTCCATGAGACTGAGCTCTCCCTGATGCAGTGGCCTATTGTTCCCAACAGTGGAGAATCTCCTGAATTTTTGCTGTTCAAGTGCATTGCCAGGTGGAGGGACCAATTCAGAATTTGCTTTGCACTCTCTTTTCGAGGCCAAAGGTGATGTGATGGTAAGGAACCATGAAAAGTAGTCTTCACAGTTCATTTTCTGTCTTGTTTGTTTGTTTAAGATTTTTATTGGGGAATTGGGGAGGGGAACAGTGTTGGGGAATTGGGGAAGGGAAACATTGTGTTTTTCCATGACCCATCAGCTCCAAGTCAAGTTCAATCTTAGTTGTGGAGGGCGCAAGCTCAGCTCTAAGTCCAGTCACCGCTTTCAATCTAGTTGCAGGGGCATGTAGTCTACCCCATGTGGGAGTCAAACCGGCAACCTGGTTTCACACTGAGCCATCCAGCTGACCATCAGCAGCTCAGGGCTGCTTAGCTCAAGGGCTGTGTTCAATCTTAGTTGCGGGGGTGGGGGGGGTGGCCACAGGCCACCATCCCATGCGAGTGTCAAACTGGCAACCTTGCTGCTAAGAGCACACGCTCTCACTAGCTCAGCAGCAGCTCAGCTCAGGCGCAGCTCACTGGCCCATGTGAGAATCGAACTGGTGACCCTGTTGCTCAGAGCTTGTTCTCTTAACCAACTGTGAAAGTCGGCCTGCCCCACAGTTCATTTTCTTCATGTCAGAATTCTGAAAAGTATTTTCCCAAGTTCCTTTGTTGTCCCATATACCATACAACCAGTTCATACGATGATGACCAGTCAACATGCCTCCATGTTCCTTATCTCAGTGAGTAGGTCAGGGTTTTAAAAATGCAGGAAAACCTCCAGTCGGACTTCTGTTGATGCCCCTGAGTGATAATTATGGGCACCTCTTTCTTGGGAAATTAGAATTACTTGGGAGCACTCTTGTATTTTACGTCATAAAATGTCTCCAGTAATGGAGGTGGTTGGGCTAAAACAGCCTGTCGTTCTCTGTTGATTGTTCTTCCCTACCGTGGAAATCAGTCTAAATGGATGTCCATAGAATTGTTTTTTCCTTAACCAAGATGAAGTGTTTGTTTCATTCTTCCACCCTCAACACAGTTCTTGGGTCAAACCAGACCTTTGGTGCCGTCTTCCCAGAACCAGAGCTGACCATTTGCCTGCTCAGCCTGGACTCCTGGTGAGAGCACTCAAGCACAAACCTCAGTTTCCCCTCCAGTAAATATATGAATCTTGTACCAGATCTAGCTTCCTGCTGTTTTAGTTTACAAAAATGTGAAAGTAAGCAAATGTCTCAATACTACCTTCTCATGAGATTATTTGGTACCTTTTAAGCATTTTTCTAGAATGTTGGAGAACTCCCCTTAAATCTTTGCAATTAGTGTCGCAGAGCAGCACTTGTCTAACTTTTAACGTGCACACAAATCACCCGGGGAATCCTGTTAAACTGTGGGTTCTTATTCAGGAGTTCTGGGGGTGCCCAAGGTTCTGCCTTTCGGAGCAAGATTCTAGACCTTGCTCTGTCCCTAAGCCGTCCACTGCTCAACTCTGGCTATAGCATTTTTCAAAAAAAGTCAACAAGGCTGAAGAAGGTAGATTTGCAAGGGCTTATTGGGGCCAGCCAAGTGGCTCAGTTGGTTAAGAGCACAAGCTCTGAGAAACAGGGTGACCAGTTTGATTCCCACATGGGCCAGTGAGCTGGGGCCAAGCTGAGCTGCTGCTGAGCTGCCAACAGGTGGCAGGATTGCTCAGTGGTTAGAGTGTGCACTCTTAGCAACAAGATTCCTGGTTCGACTCCTGCACAGGATGGTGGGCTGCACCCAACCGCAGCTAAGATTGAACACCTTGAGCTGAGTGGCTGCGGGCTGCCGATGGGCAGCCGGATGGTGACTGGACTTGGAGCTGAGCTAGCTGCGCCCTCCACAACTAAGACTGAAGGACAACAACTTGGCTGTTACCCTTCCCCAATTCCCCAATAAAATCTTTTTAAAAAAAAGGTTTCGGGCCGGCCGAGTGGCGCGGTGGTTAAGCGCTGGATTGGGAAGTCAGCGGCTCCGGTTCGGGTCCCACATATGAGGGTCAGTGATACTGCCCTTAAAAAAAAAAAAAAGGTTTCTTTAGGCTCTCTGTGAGAACAGTGCCCCATACAGTCATCACTAATACAGCTGTTTATGTTCAGTTGGAATAAAACATAACTTTTCTGCACAAACAGTGACAAATCACCCACACATTTCCTCAGAATCCTTCCCCAGAGACAGCCTCCATTCAGTGGAGGTCTCACCATCTCTCTCAGGCTGAGGCACTCACCAAGGCGGGAGTGGGGTTGGACATGACCAGCTGGCTGCAGGCATGGGCTGGGGGAGGGTTAGAGGAGTGTGCCCTGTTGGGTGCTGAGCAGAAAGGGACTCCAATTAGGGGACTCTCCCTCTGGTTTTCCTTCCAGTGCCCCCACCCCCGGGCTCTGCAGTGCCGACCCCTTTTCCCCATTAGGTAGGTGGTCTCTCCAGGACACACAGACCCATTACTGACTCTTGCCTTTTCTCTCCTCGGGGTCTGCAGGCTACCCTGGAGATGCTGCTGCTGCGGAAGCCAGTCAGGTTAAAATGTCATCCTTTAGCAAATTACCACTATGCCGGTAGGTTGCCCGGAGCCCTGGGCCCTGTTGCTTCTTGCGGGGGGTTTGTTTGCATGTTTGGTTGTGTCACTTTTTAACAGTAGATAGCACTGTTGCTGTCTTAATCACCATTCTGATCTCAAGGTCTTCTGGGGTGTCTCTGGTGGGGCAGTTTTGTCTGTTGGGTTGGGCACTGTTGGGCTTTCGTCTGTATGGGCGCCTGCCTCTCATGGGTATGCCAAGAGCTGGGTGATAGTGGACAGTGCCTGCACGGGTGGCAGTGAAACTGCATCGGGGTACGGAGTCACAGAGGGTACAACACTGAACAGCAGCCCCTCTGCTTTAGAATCAGTAGACATGGTGTCAACTCTTGGCTTCAACCCTTGGCCTTCTTCCACAGCCTTCATTTCCTCACCTGTAAAATGGGGCTCATATTCCATCCCTGGCAGTGAAGATTAGAAATAGTATATGTAGCCCAATGCCTCGCACATCCTAGAGACTAGTCTTACTCATTTATGAAACAGTTATTTATTGAACACTTCCTGTGTACAAAGGACTCTGCTAAGCACTGAGATGAAACAATGTGACAGACATGGACAGAGTGCTCTCTCATGCCACGTGGAGTCTGAGGAGGAGGCAGTTGTTAAACAGCAGGTCACACTGATAGCAGGAGGGTGGTACATACACATCTCCATATGCGTGTGTTGTCTGAGGGTGTGGATTAATGATGGCATCACCAATAAGAGGGAGGGAGAAGACACCTTTGAGTGTTGAATGGAGTGAGAACCATGAGAGAGAAGGAAACAGGTTGGGGAGCCTAAGAGATGACAAATGAACCTGAAGTCGGCATTTTTATTGCCATGAACTGGTAAAACCCGTCCGTTCTGAGGGTCTCCACAAAGCTGCCTGGGCTCTCTTTCTCAGAGGGGCTGAGACCTCTGGTGCCCCTTGATCATCATTAATCATTTACAGATCTCCGTGGTGACTTGGGCAGACCCTACGTAGGTAGGTGCCTAATACTTGAGCGGGTTTGGGGGCCTAGTGGTGGTACTTCCAGTCCTTGGTCCAGGCAGCCAGATAGGCCTAAGCTGAGCACTGCTTTACAAACCTGGAGCCTCCTCAGTGGGCATTGTCCCCACCACGGTTGGCCTCACTGAACGTGCTCCTTTTATGAGTGCCCTTCCCGCCTGTCATCACAGGGTGGAAGGCCTCAAGCTACTCATCCGAGCACAGCAAGCCCTGGATGTCTGCCTGGGGGTTACTCTCAACACACAGGCCACTACTCTCTACCCTTTTTTATGTCACGTCACACATAAATGGACACAACGGATCAGAAATCCATCAGTGGCCTAAAGGAGCGGTTTTTTTAATATTGTCTCCATCATTTCCTGCTTGGTGTCTGCCCCAAATGTGGGTAGAGAGATGTGGGAGTTCTCCCTAATCTGCCAAGGAAACACTTCCATCCGCTCCTAATTCCGAGTGTCATCTGCCGCCCATTAAACCTGGACAGGCTGTCCAGCCTTCTGGAGCCTGTCTCAAGCTTTTGGCGTAGCGGTTGAGACGGCTGATGAGAAGGAGCTTCCAAACCATCTGCTGCGAGACAGCTGCCCTCGGCCCTCAGGGTGATGGGTGGCCGGCGCCTCTGGGCTGTCAGCTCCAGCTGTGAGCAACCTCATGTGGGACCCCAACCCCCTCCAGTGCTTCCCAGTGTGCCAAGCAAATATTATTTTTTATGTGTGATGTGACATCAAAAGGTTAGAAAGTTAAGGACTAGCAGTCCCGCAGCCCCACCCCAAACAAAACAAAATGAAAACACTAATACCAGGAACTTGGAAATTCAAGGGCCCTTAACTCTGCTAAGATGAATTGATCTGTTGGGGTTGGGGGTTCCTAGCTAATCCTTTGCCCATCCCCTGACCCCTTCCCTTACAGGCAGACCAGGAAGGACTGGGTTTCTTCCTGGAATCATTTCAACCCTTGGAGGCAAGAAAGGTGGGGCAGAGGTGTGAAGGGTTGATACCTTGCTAGCTCTGTATCCCCTAGAAAAGAGTGCTCGCCTACATCTACCAGTCATTTGCCTTCTCCAGGAAGTGATCCCAGACTGGGCCCCAGAGAATTTTCTAGAATTATGAGCAAAAGGGCAGAGGTCACTGGTCTCCAAAGTCTGACTAGACTCCATCCGCTTAACATTTCCCTTCCAAGCCACAGGGAAAGCCACAAAGTGTACCCCATCTCAGGGTCCTTGCCCCATTCTCATGCTCCTTATTTGGTTCTGGGGTGTTGACTGATGCCATCTCTGTGGCCCCATCCTGCCTTGGCCTTTGTGCCAAGCCCCACTGAGCCGCTCTCTAGGAGGGCTGGTCTGTCAGTTCAATTCCTCACCAGGATGCTATCTTCTGGATGTCCTTTGGCTTCTGGTTCTGTGACTGTGGTCAGTGTCACCCCACCCCGACTCCCAGCTCTGACCCTATCTCTCAGGCCTGCCTGTGCCCTGGAGGGAAGGTGGAAAGACTGAGCTCAGGGAGGGAGGCTGCAAGTTTGGGGGAGACAGAAACAGAAGCCTGTGAAAATCACTTGCCTTACTTTGCTCATGACCTTCCCTTTCCCACCCCACCCCAAACAGTTCAGTAAGAAAAGGAAAAAGTGACTGATGCAGGGGCCCAGGAGAGACAACTGGGGTGGGTGGGCAGCTCGCCCAAATCTTGGAGCTGCTTGCTGAGACCGGAGGAGCCCTGATGAGATCCTCAGAGAAAAGTGCTGTTGCAATGGGCTCCCCATACTCTTAAATCCACACTAGGGTGCTTGCTCCAGCCCTCTCCCACCACCCTCCAGCCAGGTGTGGGTAGCAGTTGTTTGCAGTGGCTCCCAGTTAACGGTTGAGTTGGGTGGAGAGAGCTTGAGCTTGGGGAGTCAGGATGCTTGTTTGTGATGAGAGGGCCTGCAGCATCCTTGGTTTTCTATTGAACTGGTCATTGCTGCAGATGGGTGCGGAGTGGAGAGGGTGTCAGAAGTGGTCCTGGGCTTCTTGGCAGGTGTTCAACAGAAGCTGTTATACTATTAGCGCCCCTCCCCACCCAGCCCAAGTGCTCACTGGGTCCTGAAGCCTGACCTCACTCAGAGATGGGAAGACCTGGAGGAAATAAACACCCACTCAGTTGGGGGAAGCCTGCTCTCTGTCTTGGAAGCTGCCCCAGTTTGATGAGGAGACAGAATTACATACTCAAGAGAATACTTTGCAAGAAACGCAGCTGTGATATCGTTTTCCAGGCACTCCTAGCCGGTCCTCCAAAAGGCAGGAACTGAGTTAACACTTACTCTCTTGCTTTGCCTGACACAGCACTTGTAAAAGACCAGGGTTCGTGGACAGGGTTGAGTTATAAATTTAGATCAAGGCCTCCCTTTCTTGTGCCTCCAGAGGGAACTTGGGTAGCAGCCTGCTTCACCCTGCACCCCTAAAAAAAAAATATTCAGCCATCACCCACTATGGAAAACCTTTTACAGAAATGAAGGTCTGGTATAGAAACAGCCATTCTTTTTCTACAATGCACATGTCTTATATAACTGCAATAACTACAGCATCAATAAAAGTTTAAAATCTTGGAGAACGGCCCTCTTTAAAAGATGCAATGCCCAAACTTTCTGTCACCCCTCCATGTCTCTTTAATTGCCTGGGTTCACTGTAGCTTGCCCCAAATTTAGCCACAGGCCAGATCCTGTTTCCCAGCAACGGACGCTCAGAACATTTTTCCTCTGGTTACTGTTCCAGCACCAGTTTCCTCCAGCTAATTAGGCTCTTTGTAATTAGCCTTAATCGTCTTGTTAGGGGCCCCTGCTGATAATAGCCCGATAGCCAGGAATCCCCAGGTAGAACAAATGAGTGCCGGGGGAATGCCAGCCCACTAACCCTATGTGCATGCTGACTGGACAGCAGGGATCTTAGAGAGGAAAGGGAGGGGAGGATTTGCGGCAGCCCCTGGCCTTGGTTTTGCATTTGATCCTGGACTTGGTCCAAGATGCATAATGTAAGGAGGGCTGGCTTAAAAACCTTGTCTAAGAATGAGGCGAGTGCTGCTATCTGACAGAGACTGCAAGGAAGAGAGATGCCTGAGCCTTTCCTTGCCGATTACAGACAGGATTTGCGGAGCAGGGAGTAGAAGACTGAAGTTACCAGCCGCCAGGAGTGAGGCTGGATTTATTCATGTACAGCAGAGGGGATGCTGGCAAGGCCTGGCAGTCTTTGTGAGTGCCACAAAGACCTCGATCAGCGGGGGACAGTGTGTGTCCCGTAGCTGCAGGTTGATTGGGAGTCTGCTCTCCAAGTGGCCAGTTAAGAGCTAAAACATGTACTGTGTACCTGCTTAGCACCAAACGCTGTCAGTCCCAGAGTGTCCCAATCCCCACATCACGGAAAGGAAACTGAGACTCAGAGAAGTTACATAAACTTGCCTGGGGCCATAGGAGCTATAAGTGGCAGAAGCAGGTTCCCAGCACACATCTCCTGATTAAAGTCACCCTTTTCGATCACAGCACAGGGACATTGGAAATTCAGGTATCGTTTCCCTATGTACCCAGGCTTTAACCTGAGGAGTTACTCCAAAGCCCAGGGGTGGATGCTCAGCCCAGTGGGAATCTCATGATCAGGGTGTAGGGAAGATGGAGAATTCACAAAAACCAGAAGGAGGCTGACTTTTACGCAAACCAGGCACTGTGATTGAGTCTTCCCTGGATCCCCAGAAATAGGACTCCCCTTAGAAATAGGTCTTAATGTCTTGCTCCAAACAGCCCAGTACCATTCTCTGTGGCCATCTGCATATCCTGCTTTCTGTTCTATGGAGGGGAAAGACGAATATCAAGCTTAGCCAGCAAGGCCGATGCACCAGCCCAGCTTGGCAAGGCCTCTTCCTCATTGGTCTGCGGGTCTGTCAGGAACAGGGCCGGCTCACCTCTCCAGCCTCTGCTGCCCTCCCTCTGCTGGAACCCGTAGTTGAACCATATTGGATCCCTGCTCACTCCTTGAACACCTCCATTTCCTCAGCTGTAAAATAGGTAACACCCTATCTTACAAGGTTGTTGGTAGAACCAAATGACTAATATCTGAGAAGTACTTAGAACCTGGTACATAGTAAGCATTTACAAATATTAGCTTCCCCACCACCCCCAGCACAGCATTTTGCATGTAGTATACACCTAATATCTGTTCGATGGATGGATGGATGGACAGATGGAAGGAAGGAAGGAAGGAAGGAAGGAAGGAAGGAAGGAAGGAAGGAAGGAAGAATTGGGTGGAAGGATGGAAGGAAGGGAGGGAAGGAGGGCAGAAGGAGGAAGGAAGGCAGGCAGGCAGGCTGGCAGGCAGGCACCCTCTCACTGCTCCCCTCTGACCTTGCACACATACTTCCTCTCCCCAGAATCCCTTTCCACCTCCTTCTTATCTAACTTGCTCTGTGTCCTTGAAAACTCAACTCAGGTGTTTTCTCTACCTGGAAGCCTTCCCAGCTGCCCTAGTCCTAACCTGAATGTGGTGTTCCTCCTTCCTGCCCCATTGGCACCTGGCCCCTCCCTTCATCACCGTGAATGCAGTGTTTGTCTCCCCACTAGACTGAATATCTTGAGGTGGAGACTGCTGAACCCACCCCATTTTGAGGAGTGCTTGGTACATGAATGCTTGCACTCATGAACATCATCATGACATAAAAACTGTAGCTGAAATTTGCTGGATGCTCAGTTTTCCAGTTACTAAGCCAGTCACTTTATTCATTGTCTTTAACCTTCACAAAAATCCTAAGAGGTGGGGGCAATCAGAATTATTCCCATTTGTAGGAAACAAAACTGAGTCTTAGGTTCAGTAATATGTCGGGGTCAAGGCCATAGCAGAAATTTGAACCGAGGTATAAGGGCTGCTAACCATTGTACTACACTGGCTTTTTGTTCAGAAGGGAGTTTGATGGGTGTTATATCGTTTACTGAACAGTTATATTTTGTAACTTAGCCACTCAAGTTGGGAGACATGTGAAGCTAGAACCAGCAAAGTGGGGAGAACTGTGAGCTGCTCTTACGAAGTTTGTGTTTTGTTATAGGTTCGGACAAGTGGACCTCCCTAGAAAGAAAACTGTTTAATAAAGCACTAGCCACTTACAGCAAAGACTTTATTTTTGTACAGAAGATGGTAAGCACGTTTTTTCTTACTGCTCACTTGAAACTGAATTAGGGAAATTGTACACCTAAAGATACAGAGATATATTTGGTTACCGGCTTAATGCTCTCACCAAAAGGATGTCTTCCCCTCGTCACTGGTGAAGGATGGCATTTGTTATGGGGCGGCATGGCTCTGGTGTCTGGGTGTGCGGGGGAAGGAAGACACAGACTATTTGGACATGGCAGTGATGGGGGGTTATTTTTATCTTAATAAAAATGTGTATTTTGGGGCCGGCTGAGTGACGCGGTGGTTAAGTGCTGGCTTGGGAAACCAGTGGCCCCGGTTCGGTCCCACATGTGAGGGCCAGTGACACTGCCCTCAAAAAAAAAAAAAAAAAAAATGTGTATTTTGTGCATTCTATCAGAATAAATAGAACTGGGGCTTTTGGGTCACAATTGACACAGTTTATTTCATGTATATTTGACAGTCTATCATGTTTCTGACAGTTTTTTTTCTGCGAAACTAAAGAAGGGGGGATATGTGCCCTCCCCCTAGCCAGTAGCAGTGTCTGGTGTTGGGCCCCTAATCATAATGACAGTGGTAATAAAAAGAACACTTTACGTGTACGGCATTTCACAGCAAAGTGCATTTCACAGCAAAGTGGAACTCTTTCGGATAGATGAAATAGCACTTTATACAGCAGATAATAAACTTAATAAGCCTTTTTTGGCTGAGAGGTGGTTGAAGCTAAAAGTTAAAAGTGATTCACAGAGGGGCTGGCTGAGTGGCGCGGTGGTTAAGCGCTGGCTTGGGAAGCCAGTGGCCCCGGTTCAGGTCCTACATATGAGGGCCAGTGACACTGCCCTAAAAAAAAAATGATTCAGAGAGTGTTTCAGCAGTCTGATGAATAATGGAGCCATATTGTATTGTTAAAGTTATTAACACGTTCAGGTCCACAGAGAACAGGGTCACAGGTGGCAACTTCCACTGGCCACTGGCTCCAAGCTGGGCCGATCAGTGGTCCCCAGTGGTGTCCTGGGTACATGTCTCCTGTCCTTAACTTAGGGCCTTGATGAACAAGAATCAGAATAGATGGACTTTCTCTCCGGCTTGCCTTCATCTCCAATCCAGCTATATTCACTCTTGCCTTTCCCTGCCTGGGAAGCCATCACGTTCATTGTCCAGCAGCTCCTATGCTCTGCTATTTCTTGAATCACCTTCCCCAGGACTGACCTGTCCTAGGCCTCATTCATTGAAGGCCTCACACCTTGCTGACTATTGATAGATTCGTGTCTCATGCTTGCCAGGAACGCAGGTTTTTAAGCAGGGGCTCCCTGGGACATTATCCTCACTCCCTAGGCGATTCTAGTGTAGAAATTCAAGATGTCAGGTGGATGTGAAGGGAAGAACTTTGGGGACACAGGACTTCTGGGAGTTCCCTTCCCATCTCATCATGCAGTGGGCCATGTTCCCAACCCCCAGGGTACCAGCAGCCTTTTCCTACCTCCAGAAAACCCACATTATTGAACCCCAGTTTGAACTTAGAGATAAATGAGCTAAACAAAGAAATTTTTCTCCTTAAAATACATTTATCTTTTCCCATTTGGGGGGAGAACCGCAAGGCTTATGTCCTGCAAAAACTGAGCTCTTGCCATTATAAATTTTGCCTTATGTTCCTGTTCAATTACTAAGGAACATTTTTCATAAATAGATTTTGAAGGTCAATAAGGCAAAGAACCAAACACATTCAAGCATGGTTAGTGAAAAAGCATGCTGCTTTATAGGTTAAAATAAGGAATAAGCTCTCAGTGGACTGACATGAGAAAATCTCCAGGCTATATTGTGAAAAAAATCAAGTTGCAAAACTATATATATATTTTGTGAGGAAAATGGTGGGTAAGAACTATATTTCTGTGTTTGTTGGTATATGCATAAAGAAATTCTAAAATGATATCCAAGAAATTAATAAGAGGGGCTACCTGTGTTGCAGGGGTGGGGAGTAAGAAGTGGATGGATGGAGAACAGACATAGGAAGGAGATTTTTCACTATAAATGTACAGAGGCTGCCAAAAAAAAAAGTATATGCATTTTAAGAAAGGAAAAAGCTGTATTAGTTGTATATTCAATATATACCAATAACAAAAGATGAATACAAGCTGCGTTTGACTTCTGCAGTTACAAGCAGTGCTCAAAATGGTTACCATCAACATCCAGACACTTCTTTTTTTTTAAAGATTTTATTGGGGAATTGGGGGAGGGGAACAGACAAGTTGCGATCCTTTTATGTTGTTATTCAGTCTAGTTGTGGAGGACGTTGCTTCACTGGCTCATGTTGGTATCATCATTGCGCTTTCCTGGGTGAGGCAGTCGCTCCCTGGCCTCTGGACGGCCGCTCACAGCGGCTCTTGGCAGCTCACGCTAGCTGCCGGCCACTCACTGTAGCCTATGGCAGCCCACTGCAGCAGGGGCTGCAGCTATGCCTTCCCCGGGGACTCACAGCAGCCCAGCTCCAGGTGGAGCTGTTGTTCACCATCTTAGCTGTAGAGGGCAGTGTCACTGGCCCTCATATGTGGGATCCAAACTGGGGCCCCACTGCTCAGAGCTGGCGCCCCAAGCCAGGTCCTAATCAGCACGCCACTCGGCTGTCCTAAGACACTTCTGATTACTAGTTACAGCGAACTACTGCTTGAGCATAGATGACATGTCTTAAAATGTGCATACTTTTTTTTTGGCACCCCCGGTATATATTTTTTCATTGAACTGTATAAACCTATTATCTAGTACAAAATTAAATTTTCACAAAAGCTTGCTGCCATGCACCCTGTGCACTGCTGGAGCTGATCCTGAGGTGGCTTTCTCGGCAGGTGAAGTCTAAGACAGTGGCTCAGTGTGTGGAGTACTACTACACATGGAAAAAAATTATGCGGTTAGGGCGGAAGCACCGGACACGTCTCACGGAAATCATCGATGATTGTGTGGTGAGTGAAGTCGCTGAGTCGCTGCTTGTTCTGGCCCCACTCCCACCCCACACTCAGGTTAGTAAGCGGCTGGTGTTTGGTTTGGTTTTGCTGCCGAGATGGCTGCAGTGAATGGGTGACAGGCCAGTTCCCTGCCGGGATTCAGGCTTTGACTTCCTGGTGTAGAAAGGCCTAGGGAAGGCGGCTTTGGGTTTGACCTGGGGCTCAGCATTCAGTTAAGGAGGAGAGGTAGGAACTAGGGAGGTAAGCCAGGGCAATCCCAGCCTTGGGTGGTTGGTTTACAAATAAGCAGGTGCCCTGGACCCCTGGCATATCACTTCCTGATCCTTCCACATCACGATGCCACTAACTAGAGAACGTAACATGCCTCCAAAAGATGGAGGAGCCCTCAGCTTTGACTACAGCTCTCATAAAGCATTCCATAGTGCCAGGAATGCTCGATGATTGAGGACCTGGTGAGCAGTGTGTATGTGACCGTTCTAATGCTCACATCAACATTTATCCCCGATATTAATTCCCTTCATTAGTAGACAATCAAAATTGTCTGCATATTAAGATTAAATACATACTAAAGACATAAGCTCAAAATCGTCTGTGAACCCCTGATGTGTGGCTTTGGTAATTAATACATCCACTTGCATCCTTGTGAATTCTCCTCTCTGCGTCCATAGCCAGGGGAAATCTCGCCCATTGTGGAAAACATTATCTACCATTTATGTGTGTGTAAAAGTTACGTATCTTAAAACTAGTTACTATACCCCAGCCTCTGTCATCATGAGGAACGTGTTTCGAATTCATGAGTGGTGTGAATATTGGTAATTATACTTTCATTCCCAGTAGTGCCCTCATCAGTGTAAGTGTTAGCACATGTGTGGATTATTTTCTTGAACAGACATGTACGTAACAGTTTCTGTGTGCCAGGCACTTTACAAATATTGACTCATTTCATCCACATATCAGTTCTGTGAAGTAAGAAACTGAGGCACAGAGTAACTTAGGCATGGTCAGTGGCTGCTGAGTGTTGTCTGAGCCCGACTCCCTTGTGTAATACTTAAGAGAAGTCAAATGCAAATTCTCTTTAAAAAGCATAGAAACACTTGGACTCATTAATGCTTTAAAGCACAAATAAGCCCAGCTATGGAATATATAAGCATATATAAATTTATATTTGGTCCCAAATATCAGAAAAAGTAGCTATCTGTGGAATAGAATAAAATAGCCATTTTTTCATCAGAGAAAGCCTCATTCTGTATTGAGGGTTTCCTGGGCTTTTGTTTGACTGCTTTAAGTAGTGATACCTTGTATCAGTAGAGCCTTTTGTTCATCTGTGGCCTAGTGTTTAAAAAAAGCAATATGGCCTCATCAGGTTCAGTCAGCTAAAACCACCTGAGTCCCCACAATTTAGACAGCAGTATGTCTGTAGCACAGTGGGTGAACCAGGGATATTGACTGGCCTCTGTCCCTATCCATCCCTCAGGAGTGCATACGAGTATATTCCAGTTGGGAAGATGTGACATACACAAATGAAAAGTTTATCGTGAACTCTGAGTGTTTTAAGAGCAGTATTAAACAAGAACCAGAAAAGTCTTAGATACAGCCTTAGGATCTCACTCTCATCCGACTTCACCATTCCACAGGTAGACGGTTGAGACCCAGAGAGGGCAAGGTCACACTGAACGTTGCTTCCCAAATGAGTCGAATAGACAATAACCAAGGAAGCCCAAAGAACCCTGTCCTGGGAGACCTAGGACCTGGCCGCTAGCCTTGCTAACCTGTAAAATGAGGCAAATAACTTAGATGGTTTGGAAAGACCCTGCCAACTCTGGAATGTTCTGGGCTCTGTCTGAGCCATGATTTGGGAAAGGCCAAAATCAGACGATATGGTTTCCTAAGGCAAATTGGTGATTCTTCGGGTGTTGCTAAGGGCCTAGGACAGTGTCTGGCAGAACAGGGGCATTCAGCAAATGTCTGTTCATGAATGAGCAAACATTTTTCCAAGGTTCAGAGCCACAATCCCTATATAAACTCAATGGAGGGAGATGGTGTGAAGAAGGTGATTCTGAGCAGGGGAGTACTGCTAAGGGAGATGTTACCACCAAGGCAGAGGCATCATCTCAGGCCAACAGGGCTTAGCAGGACCATAGAAAGGCCCAGGCCAGTGCGTAGCTTCAGACTGAGGAGGAGACGTTAAGATGGTGCCTGAGGGGCCACGCCTTCTTGTGCGTATTTCCCAGGAGCCAGTATTAGCCTGGGTCAGGAACAGCCACGCCCTTGTGATCTGTGAGCTTAGGGAGAACACAAAGGTATGTGCAGAGATGACTCAGGCCCACAAAAACAAGAAAAGCTTCACGGAAGGCCAGCGTGACAGCTCCAGCTCCCTTCGGGGCACTAGGAAGGCACAGTCAGCCTTTATCTCTAGTCCTCTAGTCCACCAGGTAGAGATGAAAAGTTGGGTACAGGCAAGGACTGGAGAGGGTACAGAAGATGCTGTCCTAGGACAGGGGTCCTGCTCTTGGTCCTCCACGTCTTTCTGGGGCAACTGGGGTGGCTCTCCTGATACGTGTCCTCAGTGTTTTCTTAAAGAGACAGATGAGCATTACCCCCCAGATGGGACATTCTCAGGTAGCTTGAGAACTTTCGTGGGGAGAGAGGAGAGTTGGTGAGAAATAATTGCTCTTTAGGGAGCCAAAAGGTCAACAGACCACAACTGTTCGCTCAGCAGGCTAGTTTGACTTCTGGCCTGAAGCCATCACTGGCCCTTCCACCCTTGCAGGCAGAAGAAGATGGCCAAAGGTGGGCTGTTAAAGAGATGGGAGGACAGAGGGCCGGCCGAGTGGTTCAGCTGGTTAAGAGCTCGCTCAAGAGTGCGAGCTGAGCTCTGAGCAACGGCAGTTCGATGCCAGCCCAAGCTGAGTTGCCGTTGAGCTGCCAACAGGTGGCAGGCTCAGCTAAAAAAAAAAAAAGAGAGAGAGAGAGAGAGAGAGAGAGAGAGATGGGAAGACAGTATGCTGACCACACCTTCCTGCCTCCTACCTGTGCTCATGACCCTACTCAGGACATATCTATGGGTCTGGCTGTGACCAAAATTTAGCACAATTCAAGGAACCAACTGACACAGTTAACTGACTTGGGGCTCCAAGGGCAAAACTCACCTAACTACCTACCTTAGGTACTTACATCATGGTCCACTGACCAGGGGAACACCTTCCTCCCCTTTCGCCTTTAAAGACAGCTGGTTCTAATGGTTCAGAGAGGTTTAAGAACTCTGTGTTTAAGCTGAAAACCTACACCATGTCCAGGTGTACACTTGAGCATCTGTAGACATTTGCAGCAGGACCAAGGAGTGAAGAAGGTAGAAGTGTTGGAATCAGATGGCCCAGATTTTAAATCTCAGTCCAACTTCTTGACCAGCCAAATGACTTAGGGAAATGAGTTCTCTGGCCAATTTTCCTCACTTGTTTAAAAAAGAAAAATGTATACAGGGTTGTTGAGAGGACTAGGAATGTGTATATGTAGCGCCTGGCTCACAGCAGGCATTCAGTGTGTTGTCATCACCATCATTAGTGACTGTAACGCTCACGTTTGTCTTGGAGTAAATTGGGGTCATTGAACGTTTGTAGTTTAGCTTACAAATTTCTCATAATACGAATTCCATGTGCATGCCTGAGAAACAAAAATCTCAAGAAACTCTTGAAATGTATATAATATTATTAATCAGTGTCACCCCATAAATTTAATTTAAAAAAAAAAAGAAACTTATTGTGGGTGCTCAAGGCTTTGAGGACTGTGTTAACATAGAACCACCTCCTTGGGCTGTATTTGCCCACCTTCTACCGATTTGGGGATATTACTCAATGTTTCATTTCACAATACATCATAACTTGTTGATACAGAGTTCTACATGTTAGGATTTTTGTCCTCCTATCTTTGTATATGTTAGTCACTTTGGTGAGCCATTTGACTTGATGATAAATCATTTTGTAAACATGTATTGATCACCAGTTGAAATTAAACCTAATCTAAATTCCTGAGACATATATAATGACAGTACAGTATAATAGAATCTTTAATTTTGTGGCTATATGAAACATTTCTTTGAAGAGTTCTTAAGCCAAAAAAATGACATGGTGAGAAAATTGTAATTATAACAAGTACCATGAAATAACGCCATTGTCATTTAAAGTTATTACACAATTTATTTTACATGCCAAGTTTTGGGCCCTGGGCCGCTTAATAAACTGATATTTGAGGCCAAAAAGTTCCAGTTCTGTAAAGGAGTGGAGTGAACCCTTAGAGTTTGATACAGCGTGGTTTTACCTGAAACTCTTTGAGTTTGGAAGATGATGGATTCCTACGGGAATAAGACCACTTAAGTGAAATCAACTTGTGTGTTTCTATATTAGTAAGACACCTTCAGCTTATATCATAAATCACTCTGTAAATGTCGTAAGCCTACATCTGTATTCATTGAAGTCTTTCAGCAAATGTAGTTATTACTAATTAATTCTAATTAGCTCATTGGAAAGTGGAATCATTTCTTAAATGCACCCTGTTACTACCTCATCTCAAATATGCATATATGATATTAAATACTGACACTACTGAACCAGGGAGTGGGGTGCTAAATGCCCCGTGTTATACTGACATTGTCTTTCTCCCCCAACCCCCAATCCAAAGTGGGGAGAGAATACTTACGGTTCTGGATCCCAGGGTATCACTACTCTCAGATCTTCATTCTTCTTTCAAATTCTTGGTTCTGGGTTCTAAGAATCATAGGCTCACCCAGGGTTACATAGCTGTCTGGGGTGTAAACCAAACTAGAGCTCACATGCTCTATCTAAGCAGTGGATGTGTAGAGAGAGTGGCAGAAAACAAATGACCTTCAAGGGTAGAGGCAGCTGGGCATACTTTTCGTTTCCTCATTTGTAAAATGAGAGGACTGTTTACAGCCTATTCAGTGACATAGCAAATGTGAAAGCACTTCATCAACTGTAAAACAGAAGCTGAAGTGAGGCTGATATAACATAGAATTCCCTCCTCCTGGTCCGCAGGCAGGCCTGCAGGACCCAGCAACCCTCACCATGACCACCCTCACTGAGGACAGAGAGGGTTGTTAGTTAAGTAGAATGTGGACCTCCCAGATCCCTGCCCTCCATCCCATCCCACCCCGGGTATCTACTCCTAGCTGCTCCGTTAATTGACTTATCATGTCAGCCTTGAGGAAGGCGGGGTTCTTCTGCTTAATTCTGCACCTGGTTGCCATTCTGAAATAAAGAGAGGGGAACATACCAGCAGAGAGGTTAGTGATTCACAGAAAATATTTTTCTGTCACCCCAATAAGCTTTAATTTAAAAAAAAAAAACTAACTACACAGAGATTTTCCAACATTTCTTAATTAAATAAATAATACATTTTCTTTGCAGCTAAAAAATAAATAAAATTGGTCATGTGGTATAAGTCTGACCCATCATTCTGTAGTCCCCCCATCCATCTCTGCATGCTGGACATTTTACTTGACAGTTTACCTACATTCTTTCATTTGCCCTTCCCTCCCATCCCCAAAAAATATATTTTTCTGGTACTTCATAGAATGTCTCCAGAAGGCATTTCTCCAAGCCCATGAATTAGAGACCGGGGGTGTGTTGGGGGGAAGCACATGATAAATAAAAGGGAAGGAATACCCCCTTCCATTTTCACCCCTTTCCAAAGTCATTGTGGCTCATTCTCTGCTTCTCTTTTCTGACAAGGACAGAGCAGGAGTGTATCAGAATACCGTGTGTCGGGTGCCTTCCACAGATCAAATCAACATCTCAGGTGTCTTGCATGGAAGTGTGTTAGAAGGCCTATAAAACAATTCAGGATAGGTCTTTAGTCTCTCTTCAGAGGGTCCCACAGTATTGTTATTGCTTGAAAACCCTCCTCACTGAGTGGGGCAGATAGACACACATGGGGCAGCCTGCCTGGGTGTTGGTCAGTTTCAAGGTCTGGTCTGCTGGTCTCGAACAAGGGGGAGAAACTGTACATGCAGAAATCTCTCCTCCCTGCCTTAAGATTTTTTTGTATAAATGATGGGACCCAGAGTGGGGCAGGGGGACGTGCTTGACCTCAGAATTCCAAACGTCCGGTGACCAACCCTGTAGAGACCGTTTCCCTCCCCAGAGGGTTCTGTCAGCCATTCCTTATGCAGAAGGAAACTGATGCGGCCCCAGCATCCAGCCCCTCTCTCTCCTCCAGGCCTGTGGGTTCTGTTCATCACTAAAAATGCCATTTGGGGACTCTCTCCCTT
The DNA here is from genome assembly GCA_033961575.1 of Aselliscus stoliczkanus. NCBI lineage: Eukaryota > Metazoa > Chordata > Mammalia > Chiroptera > Hipposideridae > Aselliscus > Aselliscus stoliczkanus. The sequence goes on along the minus strand of CM066733.1, from coordinate 60,849,278 downwards.
TTGCTTTTATTGCCTTAACACTAGACAAGTGAAGAAGAAGAAGAGTTAGAGGAGGAGGAGGAGGACCCGGAAGAAGATAGGAAATCCACAAGAGAAGAGGAGAGTGAAGTGCCGAAGTCCCCAGAGCCACAGCCAGGCCCAGTCCTGGCTCCCGCAGAGGGGCCACCCCTGCAGGCCCTTGGCCAGCCCTCCGGCTCCTTCATCTGTGAAATGCCCAACTGTGGGGCTGTAAGTGTCTCTGCGTCCTCCGTCCTCCGGGATCTCGGACTAGCGAGAGCCAGACATATGGCTGTGCCTGGGTTTTTAAGAGATCATAACACCCTTTAGAAAGGGTGCGCTCTCTGCAGGGAAGGTTTGGCAGAGAGCATTCCACCTTGCCGTGGTATTCTTTCATTTATCCCATTGACTTAACTCATTCGACTAGCAGATATTTCTGGAGTGTCGTGTTCTGTGTCAAGCACTATGCTGTGACCTCAGAGGACATACAGTGGGTCCCTGCCCTCAGGAAGCATGTGAGTCACAGCTGTTCAGTCCCAGTGCCCATGGCTCTGCCGTGAGCCTTGGCCTCCAGAACTTAATACTCTCCATTTCTTGGTGCCTCTCCATTCCTTTGGGCTGTCTGTCACATCAGGTCATGCCCGGGTGATTTAAATACTCTGGGAGAGCCCACAGAGGATTGTCCTTTCTTTTGTAACATAATTACAGAGATTTAGCTCAACTTTCTTTGTATTCTTTGGAGGAAACAAAAAAGATTTACTAGCCTAACTAATCATATAAACAGGATGAAATGGGAGTCTGTGTAATTATTTAGCCTAGTATTTTTCAAGTACCATTGCAGTATCTTTTAGCGAAAATAAAACCAGTTCACCATTTGATCATTCTTAGCACTAAAGGAAGGCCTTGCAGAATCGGTACCGGCCTAGCGAAGGCTTCCCATGTATTTTAAAGGATATTTTTTAAAAGCTGTCGACTTTGGACTGTCAGTCCCCCACTGGTCTTCCATAGTCTGAATTATTGAGATTTTCTAAAGCAGATTTCTTAAAGCCAGGCACACCTGTGCAGGCACGTTCGAGAGGTATCACTCAAAAAATGAAAATTTTGCTTCTTTCACAAGAACCCCTGTTTTCCTCAGATTAGCACTTACCTTTGTACACTATGTAGAACAATACTCCATTCCAGAGTGTACTGAAGGCTGCTTATAGGATCTGTCACTTAGATGAAGAAATCCTAGAGACGGCCAGTTACCTCAGTTGGTTAGAGCGCAGTGCTCATTACACCAACATAGCCGGTTCGATCCCCACATGGGCCACCGAGCTGTACCCTCCACAACTAGATTGAAACAACTACTTGACTTGGAGCTGATGGGTCCTAGAAAAACACTGTTCCTCCCACCCCCACCCCCACCCAAAAAAATTTTAGATCCTAAAGCAGAAAATCGCTAGATTTACATTTAAGAAAAAATGAAAAGGCTAACAAGAAAACCATGTACATTTTGCATTATCTTTGAAGAGAACATAGGAAATTGCTAGCTTGTTTCCATCTTTGATGTTTAATGACCCGGATGCTTCTCACTCCATCACTGCCATTCTGTATAGAGTACTTCCGTTTAGGGATAAATAAGATGTGACTTTACGTGACAGTACTTCTTGGTGAATTTGTTTAGAAGTTAGATGCTTCCTTAATTTGTAGTTTTAAATGTACAGAAAATTCTCGACTGAGTGGAATATCATCTTTTACTTTTCCCAATCAGAAGGGTTCAGCAAATACTTTTTAATGACCTTTTCAAATCACAGGGTAAAAAGCATGTTAGTTTTAATCCTTGACTACCCATGGAAGTTTGGGTTGCTAAATCAATAATAGGGTTTTTTTTCCCCCTATAAAACCATAAACAGAGCTCATGAACTGGACACAGAGTAGCCAGCTGGGCAGCTGGGGGTAGAGGAGGGGTGGGGGAGGAATCCCATTAGCTGATGCACTTAACAAGCTGGGATTCAAGGCTTTTGGAATTCAGGGGTGTAGAGCGTATCCCTTTATAGCAGTGGTCCTCAAGCAGAGAATGATTTTGTTTCTCCTGATCATTTCACAATGTTCAGAGACATTTTTGTCACAACTGGAGGGGTAGGTAGCATCTGGTGGGTAAAAGCCAGGGATGCTGCTAAACACTGCACAACAGCCCCCCCCCAATAAAGTTATTCCAACCCCAAATGTCAGTAGTATTCAGGATGGAAAACCCTGCTTCATGGCAAGCTTTAAAATAATTGCCGAGGTCTTTCCCCTTTTTATCATCCTGTAATAAAATTTGGGGGTCTGAAACATTGCTTCTGTAATGGGCTACTGATTGGAGTTTGGACGTAACCTTTAGAAGATGTCAGCAGCCAATCACTGTCTTTCAAAATTGTGGTGGTTAAGGTTCTACGGCTTCCTGGGGGGGAGCTGAGCAAATAGGCTCAATTCTGGGGTGCTGTCTCTATTTGGACTAGAGCACCTCTGCTTTTAACTTGGATCTTTTGAGTAAGACCTCAAAATTCGTTAAATTTTTTTTTTTCTATTTGGACTAGAGCACCTCTGCTTTTAACTTGGATCTTTTGAGTAAGACCTCAAAATTCGTTAATTTTTTTTTTTTTAAGTGAAGAAAGAAAGAAGGAAAGGAAAAGTGTGAGAGAAAAGAAACCGCTTAAAAGAAGTTTGAAAGTTAGTCCAACCCCCCCGTTTTACAGATGTAGAGGTGCAGGATTGAGCCGCCCCATCACCTGACCTCAAGCGTCACACTGCACCTCTTGTCTTTTGGTTATAACAGCAATGGGGTTATTTTATTGGCACCGCATTTGTGGTTATGGTATTTGATCTCTACTTTCTGTGGCATGTGCCCAAAGTTTGTTTATGTAAAACCCCTACGCCCTGTCATTAGACACTGTTTCAAGTATCACATGTTTTATCATTGAGTAACTAATAACCCTAATTTCCTTTTCAGGACTGTAGATGTCATGTCACTCCCTTTCTTCCCCAGGTGTTCAGCTCCCGACAGGCACTGAACGGCCACGCCCGCATCCATGGTGGCACCAACCAGGTGACCAAAGCTCGGGGAGCTGTCCCCTCTGGGAAGCAGAAGCCTGGCAGTGCTCAGAGCGGGTACTGCTCGGTGAAGAGCTCACCCTCTCATAGCACCACCAGTGGCGAGACAGACCCCACCACCATCTTCCCCTGCAAGGAGTGTGGCAAGTAGGTGGAACTGTTCCAGGGCCTGGGTCTAAGTTTGTGATGGGTAATCGCTCCATGGGGGCCGGGCCAAGATGGTCTGAGGTGTCTTCAGCCAGAGAGAGAACCCAGACTCTCCAAATTCTTTCTCATTCCATTCTTGGGGAATGCATGGTGCCTCAGGGCAGATGGACCTTATCTCTGACTCAGAATATGGTCATTCTGATGTCCTAAAGCCTAGTAAGGGTGGACATCTTCAGAGAGCAACCCTCAAGTGACGGAATCTCACTCTTTTCCACATATGGTAGATGGTACTCTGACTCCCCCTTCTTCCCTTCACACCCAAGCCATATTATATTCACCAGTGTTGCTCTCTTCGCATCCTACTGAGTGTGAGAATGGCTCTGAAGTCACCGAGTCAGGAATGCTCTGTAGCAGACATAGCTTTCCTACCATCTTGCTCATTCCTGTGCCCAGGGGAGATATCACTAATTAATTACTGCACCCTTTGCTACCGCATTAAGACTTCAAATCCTTTCCATCGTAATGCTTCAAGCTGGCACAGCCAATTGATCCCAGTTAACTCATGAGATAAAACCTATTTGTCATCCCTGCTCTTTTAAGTATAATTTAAAACAACAAATAAGAGGGAAAAACTGACAGTGGGTCGTAATAATAACAGTTGACATTTACTGAGCACTTACTTTATAGGTATGAGGTCATTGAATCCTTACATAGAAACTCTGTGCGATGGCAGATACTGTTTTTACCTTTGTTTTACAAATAAGGATCGAAAGTCAGGTAAAATGACCTGCCCCAGATTACACCTCTGATAAGAGCAGAGCTGAGATTTGAACCCAGCTGTGTTCAAATGCAGAGCCCAGGCTCCTGACCACGGCCCCATCTTGTTACTTCAGGTAGAAACTATCACTGATGGTAAGATACACGTGGTTCCCTCCCACAGCATCCAGCATAGAGTTCCAGTTTACTTAGTGAGTCTGCCTGGCTTGAGGGCCATTACATTATCATGAGTGACATCCTTGATACTGGCCGAGTTCCTCTTCCCATCATCTCCTCAACCGTGAAGGGAAGTGTTACCTGGAGGGATGCCGACCAGGTAGCTTCTAACTCTACCAAGAAAACATCCCTAGTTGTACGAATGAGGCCAACTGGGATCTCTACTTACAATATGCATCCTCATGGTATAATTCAGGCAACTTAGTATTAACTGCCATTTATTAGGTACTCACTATTTTCCTTGTACTGTTTTAAAGGATTTTTACATGTATTGATTAATTTCACTTTTGCAGTAGCCCTGTACAGTAGGTACTTCCAGTAGCTGTTGTTTTACAAGCAGAGAAACTGAGGCACAGAAAGGTTAAGCTGCTTGTCACAGTGCACAGCTCAGTAGGGATTCACACCGTGCAGGCTGGGCCTGGGCCCGTGCTCTAAACCTGAATCAGTTCCGTGGCACCCACCAAAGTGAATTGAAACTAGGAGGCTCTCTTCCTTCTTTGAAGCACAGAAAATCAGGGAGATGGATTTAGGTGTCAGTCCCCTCCTCTCTGCTCTCATGTCCTTCAAAGCCAGGACCTGGTACCATCTTTATGTCACCATGGAAGACATGACCCCTGGGTTCATCTTTAAGCTTATTTACCTTGAATAATGAAAGTCCCTCAGACAGACTCCTGTTATTTCCCACCTTTTTGCCTTGGGGTCATGCTGGGGGTGGGGGTAGGGGGGTAGTCCAGGCCTTGACCATTTCCTCTAAGAGGAGCCAGCATCTTGTCCTCAATCTCCTCAGGTTGCAAGTCCTTATTCCACCAGGTGGAGACAAAGGACATTTTAACAAAAATTAGTATTCCAAGCTTCTGGTTCTTTCAGTGACATCCATTAAATGTTTTTCATGTCTTGTTTTTATGCTACTTGGAGACTCGTTTTACCATAACTCCAGTTAAGATTTTATGGAAAACCGAAATATTTTCTGTGGTTTTCCTGACTAGGAATTAATGTTAAGTAAATGTTTGCTGAAGGCCTCTTTCAGCCTAAAATGCAGTTTTCAGCATGTCCAGTTGTGATTCATCAACTCTGTTTTGACCGTTCTTAGAAATCAGACTTTTTTTTTTCCTTGATGAGCTCAGGAATGAATAGAGTATTTATACTCACCCACTCCTCCAAAAACAGGCAGAGTAACATTTGGGCAAACTTTTCCTGAAAAAGGCCCAGATAGAATATTTTAGTATGCAGGCCATATTGTCTTCGTCACAACGACTCAGCTCTGCCATTGTATTGCAAAGGCAGCCATAGACAACATGTAAACAAACAGACGTAGCTGTATTCCAGTAAAATGTTATTTACAAAAGCAAGCAACAGGCTGGATTTGGCCCATTAACCATTGTTTGCAGACTCTTACCCCAGGTTGCTCAAACTCAGCACTCACATTTCTGGCTTGATAATTTCATATTTGGGGAAGAAAGGCCGCCCTCTGCATTGTAGGATGTTTAGCAACATCCCAGAAGTATGCCGCCCCCTCCAGTTGTGACAATCAAAAATGTCACCAGACATTGATTGCTAGGCGTTCCCCACGGAGGCAAAATCATCCCTAGCTGAGAGCTACTATTTCATTCTAAAGCCAACAGTAGGAAATGATGATAACAGGATGACAAACAAGAAGGAGTCTCAGCTGAAGAGGAGTGATGGATGCAGCTCAAAAGTCAAGTACAACAAAGACAAAAGAGGGGCCATTGGATTTGGCCACACAGAGTTAATGGGTGACCTTGAGAAGAGCACTTGGGCTAAAGTGGAGGGGGCAATGGTCCAGTTGGAGAGGGTAGAGGAAGGGGGTGCTATACCAAGTGTGTGCAAAACCTAAAGAGTCCTGACTTCAGGAGAACAGGGAGGGACCAAAGGGGGGTGATGGGTTGTTTTACAATGGGAACTACCAGCGCTCAGCAGCTTGTGTTGGGGATTCTCAGGTTGGTAGAGCTGGTAGTGATGGAGAGGAAGGAGGTAGTGATGGAGAGGAAGCGGGGAGCTGCAGGAGGAGAAGGGCATGTTCCAGACCGCAGATGGACAGGAAGGCCTTTGAGAATTTTTCCTCCATTGCCACAGGAAGGAAACCTGACACTCTAAATGTGTTCCTGTCCCCATCCTCTTTCCTTATAATGCTTCGAGAAGTGAAAGGCCCCCAAGGGAGGAGGTCTTAGGAGCTCAGGAACCACCCCAAACCATATGTCAGACCCCCCATACCTGCTATTCGCTGTAGGATGCCCATATTTCCAAGAACTCAGATCTCCTTCTAAATTTCACATGCTCCTTTTTCTGCATTTTCAGAGTCTTCTTCAAGATCAAAAGCAGGAATGCACACATGAAAACCCACAGGCAGCAGGAGGAACAGCAGAGGCAAAAGGCTCAGAAGGCAGCTTTTGCAGCTGAGATGGCAGCCACAATCGAGAGGACTACGGGGCCCGTGGGGGCCCCAGGGCTGCTGCCCCTGGACCAGCTGAGTCTAATCAAACCCATCAAGGATGTTGACATCCTTGATGACGACGTTGTCCAGCAGTTAGGAGGTGTCATGGAAGAGGCCGAGGGCGTAGACACAGATCTCCTCTTGGATGATCAAGATTCAGTTTTGCTTCAGGGTGACACGGAACTATAAAGCCCTGTTTGTCACCTAGAGACATCGAAAACTCACGGCCTCCATCTTCATCTGTCAGGAAACCTGGACTGCCTGCTTGTTTTGTAACCATTTTAAACTTCCTGTTTAAAAAGTGGTCATTTTATTCAGGTTTAGGAAAAAAATCCAGTTTCTTTTCCCTTTTATTTAAAAAAAAAACAAACTAAAAACATTGTTTTCGTGGAAGGTTGGGCAAGTGAATAATTGGCACACCTCTGTTTAAGAGGTGTGCCAATTTCCATGAGCTACAGTTCCTGGTGACCTTGAGGAGAGCACTTGGGCTGAAGTGGAAGGGACAACAGTCCAGTTGGAGAGGGTGGAGGAAGGAGGAGCTACACCATGGGCTACATCTCCGTGAACGCATTCCTGGCAGGGAAAGAGCCTGACTTTTGTGTTCTTTGGCTTTCAGATGTCAACCATCCTGGCTGCCTTTTATCCCAAAGCTTGCAGTGAGGGAGTGAAGCAGGCTGCTGTCTTCTTGCTGGAGCCTTGGGCCATCCTTTCCCACCAAGAGTTGTTTTTGTTCTGTTCTGACCTCATTTTGTAACTTGCAGTGAACTTGGCATCTCAGCCAGGAGACTATGCTAGTGGGTAGCTTTCCAGAGAGCAAAGTAAGCCCTCATGTGCCATGCTTTCCTCTAGCACATGTATCATTTGAAGAGTTGACCAAATGGGAAAATGAATTTTTTTCCCTGCCTTGCCTGTTACTCGTTGGCCTGTTTCTAGGAACTGAGTACTGTATAATTTCAGGCTTAAACTCCCTGGCAATGATTTACTAAAGACCTGGTTTATAGAGCAAGTGCGGTGTCCTCCTCCATGTTCCCTGGAGGCTGGTTGGCTCTGTTGTGGGCTCGCAGAGCTGTGTTTCAGTGTGAGCCCCCTGGAGGCCTGTCTGGAGGAAAATAACCCCAGCTATTAAGTTGCCAGGGCTGTTTTTGAGGGAGGGTGGTTAAGAGGCAAACATGAAGTACCTGGAATGCAAAAAAAAAAGTGTTCTTTTGCCCAAAAACTAAATTGGTAGAGCCCATTCTTTTTTGTAACACTGTTAACGATCAGGGGAGTTGTGAAATGACTCTGCCATTTGGAAGTACTGTGAAACCTTGTTCACTTGGAATTTTGCTGTAGTTCATCTGTGTTGGACCAAAGTTTACCTTGACGCTAACCGTGAGGAAAACAGTTTTCTAACAGATTTGATAGCAAATATGTAGTGTGATCGAAAAATACAGGGAATGTTTAAATTTTAAAAATTATTACAGTAAAAGACACATTACCATTAATCCCCCTCAAAATACTCCCTCTCGCTTCGAACACACTTATCCCATCATTCTTGCCACTTTCTGAAGCAGTTCTGGAAGTCCTCTTTCATGAGTGTCTTTAGTTGTGCTGTCATGGCTGCCTTGATGTCTGGAATCATTTTGACTTTGGGGAACAACCAGAAGTTGCAGAGTGCCAGATCCAATGAATAAGGTGGATGAGGACACACCGTAGTGTTTTTATTTGACAGAAATTGCCGTATACCAGAAGTGATGTGTGATACAGAGCATTGTTGTGATGGAGGATTTACAGCACACTTTAAAAAATTTCTCTCAACCGTAGCTCACACCCAACTGACTGCAACAAACAAGTTGAAACTTGTCACACACTGTTACCAAGGTTCGATGTGCCACTTCCCGATTAAAGATCCTGCCTGGATGGCACTCGGCAGCAGCAGCATTCACCGTATTGTGATCACAATAGGAAAGGCTCCGTGTCATACATCACTTCGGGTATACCGCAATTTCTGTCAAAAACATTACAGTGTGTCCTCATCCACCTTATTCACTAGATCTGGCACAGTGCGACTTCTGGCACTTCCCAAATTCAAAATGACCCTGAAAGGTAAATGTTTTGAATCGATTCAGGACATCAAGGCAGCCACGACAGAGCAACTAAAGACACTCACGAAAGAGGACGTCCAGAACTGCTTCAGAAAGTGGCAAGAATGGTGTGATAAGTGTGTTTGAAGCCAGGGGGAGTATTTTTTTGAGGGGGATTAATGGCAAATAACCTTACTGTAGTAAAAATTTTTTTTAGTTAAACATTTCAGCGTATTGTTTGATCACACCTCGTACAAAGGAAATAGCATTAAAGCCAACAAAAATGGTTTCAGATACCACTCTAGCTACGTTTGCATTCAAACAATGAATGTATTCATTAAAGTCATTTACCAAAGCACTTCTAGAATTCTCCAAGCTGTGTAACTCTGCCTCCTCCTGTCCTTGTCATCAGGGATTGCTATTTGTACCTGAAGTTAATAAACCTGTAATCCTTCAAAAATGTCATTTAGCTTAGGCTTTTGAGCTAAGTCAGACTGATCCGTCCCACCGTTAGGGCAAATGAGTATGCCCCTTCAGACAAGGTCCCAGCACAGAGGGGACCCTGCTGACGGCCCCTCTTCTAGTTTTTAATACTACACAACTTCCAGAGAGGAGGCTTTCCGGCCTTGCTCGCCCCAGGTAGGCTGGTTCCCCATCTCATATAGGTGCCGGGCCACTTTGCTGGCACATTAATAGTTTGACATTAGAGAAAATGTCAGCGGAAGCATGAGGATAAGACCCAAACATCCTTCGTAAGTTTGACTGCAAAAGCATTTAGCACATAACTCATGGTCCACAGCAGCCCCACACGGGGAGTGTTCTCTGAATCTCAGGAAAGCTATGGGCAGAAATAAATACAAAGCTTCATTTCATTGCTATCATTCTGTTTCCTGAAAAAAGGTCTTGGAGGTTCCGTTCATCTTTTCTTTAGGGGAAAAACAAGTTTTAGTTGCTGCCATTTTAGACAGGTTATTCTCTTGTGTGTTTTGAGTTCGTAACTGCCTGAGCAGTGTGCATCAGCTTCACAGCAGAGCCGCTGCAGAACCATTCCAACTGTGAAGTTGGCTGGTGGCGTCTTCTTCCCTCTACTTGTGGATGTCTGAGAGTGATTCTGGAAAGGTTCTGCTCTGGGGTCTAGGAAAACTTATCTATCAGGCGCAAACACCCAGAGAAATGTTTATAAAGCAAATGTGTTCGTTCTGTTTGGAGACTTGCCCAGCCGTTCCAGTTTTAAACATTAAAAATAAACTGAGTTGCCAAGGCAAAAATATAATGCACAATTTAATTTTGATTTTTCAGTATAGTGTAAGCATTTTTTGACTTGAAATAACCAAAGAACTCCTCCTTAACGAGACAGTTCAAATTTCTGAATTAGTATTTCTTGACAATATCAACTGAAAGAATTGACTTCATAGTAAAGCATTGTACTTGTTTCTTTTCTGAAATGGTTCTATCTGCATGTATGTGTTGTGTTTTAGCTTCCCCCCACCTCTCCTGACCCCAAAGAACTTTTCTTCCTAAAGGTCAATGTCTTCAACATGGTTACTGTTTACTATCAGATGGTTTTTCATTAGTGAATTTAGATCTCTTTGAGAAAGCTTGTATATAAAAAGTTAACAGATCTATTTTATGGAAAAAACCCATCTTATTTTCAAATATATTTAACTGCTGTTATATTTTATTAGAGGAAGGTTGTAAATATTTTCTAGGAGTTCTATTGTAAAGAAAAGTATTTTTGAAAAAAACTTAATGTAATAAAAATGAAAACGTTTTTAAATATTGGTTGTGATTGCTTCCTGTTCTGGCTTCGTTATGTTCTATTCTCAGCAAATGACTTGCATGCCTTGTCATTTCAGGATGTAATTTATTCAGGTTTGCACTATTATAAGTTGACATCATCATATCTAGTATGCTTAACTGTGTTTTCCCGGAATGCAGGTGCCTTGGTCCATATCAAGAGCACTATGTATAGCATATTCATAATTTTTCTTTTGTAATCTGTGTATTTTTAATAAGGATTTTATGTAACATTTTGGCAAAAAAGAGGACAGTATTTTCTAGTGAATTTTATAACACATTTTGCTAAAAATGTTTCTTCCTAGGTCAGTTTTTGTTAAGGTGAACCAAAAGTCTTATTTTACCAGGGGTTTAAAAAAAAAGTTTGAAGCTTGAAAGCAAAGTTATATTTAAACATCATATGTAACAAATAAAAATGATTTATAGACTTCTCCTAAAAAGGTGCATTCCTTAAAAATAAAAACAATGGGCATTCTAGGTTGGTTTCCCGGAGTGGTAAGCATTTTTTTTTTTATCACAATATTTTTTTTTTCAGAAAGAGAGCCACAAGAATTTTACTTCAAAGGTTCCAGTCATTAGCCTTCTCAGAAATTTATTACAGTTCCTATAGAGAGGCATTCTTTAAATAGAGATGTAACCAAATAGACATTGTCCTATTTATTTGTGAACCTGATTCAATATTGCATTGGCTGCTCTGAAAATAAAATGTTATCTTTTTGAGTTTCATTTGGCTTTTACATTCCTTATTTCTAGCCATTGAAATGACTTCTCAATGCTGGATAAATGTTAATTTGCCTGTTAGTTGGTTTCTGCCCGTTTAGAGGTCTTCTGGTCAGATTTAATACTAACTTAAAGTGCCTCCACTCCTCCCTGGAGGCCAGCACACACATTTCTGCTACTCAAGCAGTGGATGAGCCGTGGGAAGGGGTGGTGGTCTCTAACCATAGTAGTCAATTAGGGTTTAGGGACCCTCGTATTCACACAGGTGTCTCACAGTGAGCCCTCCACAAAGTCCAGTCCATAGTAGGATTTGTGTACATAGTAGGATTTCCAAATTCTAAAGAGTATGTTTACTTTTTAATGGTCAACAACAAACTTCAAGAAAAATCTGAAATTCTGGACTTACACAGAATTTAAGTGGGACATACCTGTTAAGACCTTGATCTTCTAGATTTGTTTGTTGTGTTGTTGGATTTTTACTTTAATTGTAGCTGTCGATGTTAAACAGCCCTATGTCTATCAAATAAAACGGCTATTCCTGTAGAAGCAGTGTGCATTTAGCCAGTGTGATAACTTTAAATTCTGCTTCCAGGGGCTCAGATGTCCAATCTGAAGACTTGCTCCTAATGTTAAAGCCATTCATCAGTGCCAATGAGTCCCATGTGCCAGGCATTATGCACAGTGTATTATACATGGGGGAGCTGAGTGTATAAAGATGACTCTGACATCATTCCTTCCTGCCAAGGAATTGAATTCTTAGAAAGAACATACAGGGCCCTGGGAACTGATCCAATTCCACAACTGGGAAGAGCAAAGGTCATGTTTTATTAATATTCTGAACCCCCTCACCATTACTCACACATACCCAGCAATTTAAAATAGGTGCTTAGCAACTACTTTTAAATTAATTACAAAAAGTGAATGGCCTCTAATCTTCCAGGTATGTGTGTACATGAGTGTGTGTGTGTAAATAAAATCTCTTCTGAATATACCTAAAGTCAGTTCTGAATTCCACAGACTCCTCAGCCACAGCCAGCTAGCTGAGGTTCGCTCTAGGAATGAGGATGAGTTTTAATGTTGACAAAAGCAAAACATGAGGAAGGCATGTTCGCAAATTGAATAATACAGCCCTAAGTGAGCCTTAGTGACCTTTGGAATACAGAAATCCCTGTATAAAAGAGCGAAATGGCTGGTCATTCACTTTAGGTAAGACAGAATTTTTTTTTTTTTTGAGGGCAGTGTCACTGGCCCTCATATGTGGGACCCGAACCGGGGCCGCTGGCTTCCCAAGACCAGCGCTTAACCACCGCGCCACTCGGCCAGCCCAAGACAGAATTTTTTGAAAAGAGCTGTCCTCCCCGCACCCACCAACCAAGGGGAAGTGTTTAATGTTTCTGTTTGAGCTATAAAGGCCAGAATAGCCATACATGCTTGTTCTGCATCCCAACATACATGTTGTACATACAATACTGATCTCACTTTTGACTGTTTTGAGTTATTTCTTCCTCTGCTTGTGTAATTTTATTTTTGGTAGTATTGCCATCTTTAACTACTTTAAGGAGACATGATTGACATTAAAAAAAGCTACACATACTTACTGTATATAACTTGAGTTTGGAGATATAAATACATAACCATGAAACCATCACAACCAAGAGAAAAGGGCTGTCTTAGAACTGGTGCAATCAAAATATAACTTAGAAATATTTGATGCACATACTTTTATTTTTCCTGGACATAAAGCAAGGAGTACTTTCATCAGCTATCCAGAATCCCTTGACCTTCTGCTCAGCTACATTAGGTCAGAGGGTGAAAGTTTAGGTCATAGGGAAGAGACCTGTAATAGGCCAAGCTTCAGAAACTGTTCTTGCCCACACACCATGCCAAGAGGCCTGTCCACAGCTCCACTGTTGGCAAATCCTGGGTTTGACCCTCACAATGAGTCCCACCCTGCCCCCCACTAATTGGATCAGGGTTGGCAGCTTTTTATGTCAAGCTACTAGGCCCATAGGCCATTTGGTCACATATGACATGGCTTAGCCCATGAAAATGGAAGGACTAACTAAAATTGCCACATTTCAGTGACTGGAGTATGGAGAAATTTGGTGAGCCAGAGGAAGCAGGCAGCAGCCATGTGCCAGGCAGAGTTCTGAGGAAGCAGAAACTATTTGTAAGCACAGAGTGCCCATCAATAAAGAGACCATGTTTCGTCTCAGGAATGGAGAGGGCATCCAGCCTTTAAGGGTGCTTCGCATCTACTTTTTTAGTGGCAGGGGCAGTTCAGGCCACACATGTCTTTTAAAATAAAAAATAAAACACCTTTTCTTGCAGGAGTGTGGGGAAGTGGAGATCTCTGATCCTCGAATCCAAAAGAAACTTAAATAGTTTAACTGGAGCTGATCATAGAGTCAGCCTACTGCAGAGGTGGAAAGGCCTGGAGCAAGGGTCTTGAAGATGGTTATTGGTTCAGCTGTAACTAACCATATGACTTTGAGTTATTTCATCTCTGAGCCTCAGTTTCCTCACCAAAAAAATTTATGTCTTCTTATGAGGATCAGATTAGGTAACATAGGTGAAACTTGTTTGAAAGCTGTGATGTCACCACCATTGTGGCTGCAGAACCCTCACCCAGCTGAGGCTACTCATAGAGAACAGAAGCAGTCTGAGGAGCCATCGTAGAAGTGCCATATAGAGAGACTGATGCAAAATTCAAAAGCTGAACAGAGTTGGAGAGCTGTTGGAAAACCCCACTGGCTGAGAGAGAATAGCCAGTCTGGAAGGTCACAACTCAGAGAGGGAGCCTAGTTCTGAAAAGGGCATTGGGCAGCCTGCCAAAGTGAGGCACAGCTGAGCACAGCAGTGATGCACACAGGTAGTGTGGTGTTTCCAAACTCTGATGTAGGATCACACTGGGCATCTCTGCCACAGCCCCACATGGACTGAGCTCTAGTGAACACAGACCAATCTAAGGGGCAAGAAAACCAGTTTGCAGCCCTAGATCTTTCATCAATTTGTGTGATATTAGGCAAATCATTCTACCTCTTCCTTGGTTCTCTTGCCTGCAAAATAGGGTAATACCTACCTGTGTGTGTGTGTGGGGGGGGACTTTTGCGCAATTCCTTAGTAAGATACTACAAAATGTTCTCACAAACTTGATTTTTTTTAAATGTTTTTAGTAGGATAGGAGAGACTTTCAGTAAAATGGCGCAATAGACAGACACTGTGCTAACTGCCTCCCAGGATCACACCAAAATTACAAGCAAATTATACAGCATTCAACCCTGGAGGTCCCCGGAACACTGGAGGAACAGAACCACTAAGCGAAGAACTTCAAGAGGAGGCCGTGTGGGGTCTGGTAGGATGGGCGGAGACGAGAGAAGGCAAACCCCAGGAGGGAAGCCCCAGCTGTGGGGAGGCTTCTCCAGTTGGGGGAGAGACCCTCCGGCCGCACACCAAGCTCACCAGCCCAGAGCTCCTTTGCCGGGAAGAGAAGTTCCAAGATAGCCGGCAGTAAATTAGTGAGGACTCTCTCTGCTCAGCTCGGTGAGGCTAAGAGCGGCTGGAGAATCAGTGGGGCTGGCACATGGGCTTGCTCGCCAGTGAGCACTTACCTGGTTACTGGTGGAGGGAGTAGCTGTGTGAGCCGGGCCCAGGAGCCTGCGGGGACGGACTGGGCTGAGCACCTTTGGTGCAAGGGCTGGAGGTTTTTGGACTGTTGTTCCCCTGGTGTGGAGCCTGCATGCGAGTGGTGTAGGGAGGGCGCCATTTTGTCGGGCTTGGGCCCTCCCACGGAGGATCAGGTCCGAGACCTCATTGGTCTGGTGGAATTGGCGCTGGAGTGCATGTGTGCGTGCACGCGCGCATGCAGCCTTGGATCCCCACCCTCCACCCGCTTGTGCTTCGTTGCCAGGGAAACGCCTGGTGGGCGTGCTCCAGCTCCAACAGGCTGCTCACTGAGACACAGGAGTGCGCAAGCCACCTGGGATCTCCGCTCTCCGCACTGCGCTTGCAGAGTTGCCAGGCTGGTGATTGGTTGTCAGGCTGCTCGGCCTGATCTGCGAGCGGCTGATTGGGACAGGCTGAGACTGGGAGTTTTCCGGGGAGTGTTGGGCCGTGAGCTGTGTGCCTGCATGATCCAGCCAGGGCTCTCCTGGTGATCTATCTAATACATCAAAGCAATCCCAGAGCGACAGCCAGAATGGGGAAACAAAGAAACATGTCACAAGTAAAAGAAGAAACCTCTAGAAATGGAACTAAATGAAACAGAGGGATCCAACCTTTCAGAGACAGAGTTTAGAACACTGATGATAAGAATGTTTAGGCCGGCCGAGTGGCACCGCGGTTGGGCGCTGGCTTGGGAGGACAGCGGCCCCAGTTCAGGTACCACTTGTGAGGGCCAGTGACACTGCCCTCAAAAAAAAAAAAAAAAAAAAAAAAAGAATGTTTAAGGAACTTAGCGAGGACTTATAAAGAAGGATAGAAAACCATAAAAAACAACCTGTTAGAACTAAAGAATACAATCACTGAAATGAAGAACACACTCGAAGGAATCACCAGTAGAGTAGATGAAGCAGAGGAGCGGATCAGCGATTTGGAAGATAAAATAGCAGAAATCACCCAGTTGGCACAACAAAAAGACCAAAGAATAAAAAACAATGAAAATAGTTTGAGCCATATGGGACAAGGTGAAGCGCAACCACCTTCGAATCATAGGGATACCAGAAGGAGAAGAGAAGAAGCAAGGGGTCGAAAAGGTATTTGAAAAAATAATGACTGAAAACTTCCCTATCCTGGTGAAGGAAATCAACATACATGCCCAGGAAGTGCAGAGGGTTCCAAACAAGTTGAACCAAACAGGTCCACACCAAGACACATCATAGTTAAAATGGCAAAGGTTAAAGACAGAGACAGAATCCTAGAGGCTGAAAGACAGCAGGTTACATACAAAGGAACTCCTGTTAGACTAACAGCTGACTTGTCTACAGAAACTCTGCAGGCCAGAAGGGAGTGGCAGGAGATATTCAAAGTGACACAAAATAAAGGCCTACAACCAAGATTGCTCTACCCAGCATGGCTATCACTTAAAATTGAAGGAGAAATAAAGAGTTTCTCAGAAAAGAAAAAGCTTAAGGAATTCATTACCACCAAGCCAGCATTGCAAGAAATGTTAAAAGGGCTTTTTTAAACAAAAGAAAGGGGTAAACAAGCTAACCCAGAGAGAGCAGGAATACAAATAACAAAATGGCAATACATATGCACCTATCAATAATCATTTTAAATGTGAATGGGCTAAAAGCTCCAATCAAAAGACAGAGTGGCTGAGTGGATAAGAAAATAGGACACATGTATATGCTGTTTACAGATGGAATAAGATATTTCATGCAAATGGAAATGAGAAAAAAAAAAGCTGGAGTTCCAATACTTATTTTGGACAAAATAGACTTTAAAATGACTACAATAAAAGACAAAGAAGGGCACTATAACCCTAATAAACATCTATGCACCCAACATAGGAACTCCTAATTACATATAACAGATTTTGACAGACATAAAGACAGAGATCAACAGTAACACTATCATAGTAGGGGACTTCAACACCCCATTGTCACCAATGGACAGACCCTTTAGACAGAAAATCAACACAGAAAGAGGGGCCTTAGATGATACTTTAGAATAGCTTGACTTCGTTGATATTTTTAGTGTATTTCACCCTGAAAAAACAGAATATACATTCTTCTCAAGTACACATGGGACATTTTCCAAGATAGACCATGTTAGGCCGCAAAACAAGTCTCAGTAAATTTAAGAAGATTGAAGTCATATCAAGCAGATATAAAGGAAAAACTGATGGTTGTTGGCTGGGAGGGAGTGGGGAAGAGGGAGAAGGGGAAGGTTTTGGACAGTGTAGGTGGGACTACAATGTTGCCGCAGGGATATGGGGGCAGTTCTGGGAATGTAATTGATAATTTTGTGAAGAGACTATTATGTTGTGAGAAATAAGTCAGTCGGAGAAGGACAGGTACCATGTGATCTCACTTGTGTGTGGAGTCTGAAGAGCTGAGTGAAAAACAGATTCGTAGATGTAGAGGAAAAACTGAGGGTTGCTAGTTGGGAGCGGGGTGGGGATGGGGGGGAAGGGAAGGGATTAAACAGCATAAATACACAACTACAATATTGCCACAGGGATATGAAACACAGTTCGGGGAATATAATAATGTAAAAATTTTGTAGCATGTCAGATAGTCACATGTCTTGGTAGGGAGACCACTTCATGGATGGAGTAGAGGCTTGATCACTGCAGTGTACACCTGAAGCTGATGTTGTATAGTATTGTATGCCAACTGTAACTGAATATGTGGATGGTCACGGGATGTGGAGTATACTGTGGAGGGGAGTCAGGGGAGTTGTGATAGATATGTATGATATGCGGGGGAGTGGGGTGGCGAACTGGGGGAGGGGGTTGTCACTTTGGGGGGTAAAGAGTATAACTATTGCATTGTGTTGTACACCTGAAACTAATAATAAAAAAAAGGATAAGAAATGGAGAAAATTATAATCTAATTTTCTAGACACAAAGACATAAAATATGTCTTTGTGAATAAAATATCTAGCCAAAGAAAATAAGATTAAAAAAAATGTTTTTAATCTCAACAATCTTGTGAAGCAGGTGAGGTAGAAGCAACTTTATAGTACAAATAATGGATGACATTTATCTTGGGTTATGACATAATATGTGGGGCATTGTACCAAACATCATACTTGTATATCGGTATCTCATTTAATCCTCATAGCAACTATCTGAAGTACGAACTATTATTATCATCTCTAGTTTATATATGAGAAAATTGAGGCTCAGGATGGGAAGTAACTTGCCCACAGTCACTCAGCTAAGTGGTAAATGTGGTTTACAACTCAGATCTCCCACTTATAAGTCCAGAGCTCTCCATTATACTACATTGCATTTGTGAAAGCATTTGGGGGGAATAAAGCTTAGAGAATTGCACAAATGGAAGAAAGTTTTATTACAGCAAAGCCCATTTATAAACCTTTTAGTTGGAGCTAAATTGTAGTGGACATTAATAACCAGACACATTTTGGTTATAATTTTTGGTTTGTGGTACTAGGTGAAGGCAGCCACTGTAAATTCGAAAATACTAGAGTTAACATAAGTAAATAAAGACTCTGAAATATCAGTAGGACAGTGGTGTACAGGATGGCTGGAGCACAAAAATGCCATCTGGTGTGGGGAAGGAAGGTAAGATTAAGGGACATAACTACAAGGCTGTTATTGCAATGAGGTAAAGGGATGGCACGTGGACTCAAAGGGAGTGGTAAACTTTTTCTTTAAATGAAATGTGGATTTTGTTAAAATTTAAAAAAATACGGAAATGGAAAACGAATCGATCACTAATCCGCTACCTAGAGATAACTGCTGTCACTATACCAGTTACATTTTTTTCCAAGCACGTGTTTGTTATGTTTGCCTCCAACAAAATAGGAAGCACACAGGACAAACACGATTTGTATTGGAAAACATTGCTGAACTTAGTAATTATGTACATGTAGGCTGAAGGAATTTTATCAAGATTGGGTATCGGGCTGGCAGCCGACCCACGTGCGGCCAGCTGGATTCTCAGCCCCACCCTCAAAACGCACGGAATCACGTCTATGTGGTTGTGCCTGCGCCGGAACACAAGAATATACGCTCTCCGGCTGCGGAGCTCTGTGGTCTGAGGACGCGCTGTGACCCCGGAAGTGATCCTGAAAGGCTGCGGCAGCAAGATGGCGGCGCGAGCCGTGCTCGGGGCTGTGTGCGGGCGCCTCTGGCAGGTACCGGGCAGGCTGGGGAAACTAGGCGGGGACGTTTGCCACCAAGTCTGACTGCCAACCGTCCTTCTGCCCATCAGCAACCTTCCCCCATGTTTATTCCGCACCTCGGCTCGTTGTTTGCAGGAAAGTGGCAAGAAAGGGCTGGTTGTATATTTTAATTCTCTCCTGGAATAAAACATAAATGCATGAGCCAGGGCAAAGCAGAATCGTAGAATGCGAGAGCTGGAAAGGATGGGGAACACGGTGTGTTCTACACCCCTCCTTTCACGTTTGCAAAATAAACCGGGGCGCCGAGAAGACAGAAAGAGGTGTAGGTGGGAGTCGCTGAAGTCTGGGGAGCGCGCTCAATATCCCCTGGGTTCTTTGGAGGAGAAACAAATTTTTAAGAAGAGGCTCTCCGGTGGTTTTGGCCTGGGCAACCCTTTTACAGCCTAAAAGTGGTTGAGGACTCCAGAGAAGTTTTGTTTTTTCGGAGTTTAGCTGTCGATAACTAGCTTATTAGAAAATAAAACTGAGACCCTTAAACAGACTAATGCGTTTACAGTAATACAAATAAACTCATTACGTGTTCACCAGTTTTCCAAAACAAATTTAGTGAAAAGAGTGGCAATGTTTTCCGTTTTTTTGCCAATCTCTTTAATGTCTGACTTAATAGAAGACAGGTGGATTGTCCTGTCGGCTTGGGTATTCAATGTCACTAGATCACATGCATCATGCACTGTACGCTTGTAAGAGAATGAGAGCGAAAACGTTGCAAGCAGCGCTTTAGTATTATTGTGAAAATAGTTCTAATCTCCAAGGCCCCGTGAAAGTGCCTCAGGCCAGCTCCACACCCCCAAAGTCCTCAGACCACACTTTGAGAACAACTGTTCTTAAGAAAAGTCAGATGGTGGTAGCAGGTTGAAATTTTGAACTTCTAAAGCACACTTACTCAGATAACCCTCCACCCCCTCAAAAGAAAACTGAAAAATCACTTAAGGTTGATTTGTGGATTAACAGCACTTGAACAACTTTTAAAAGCAGAAGTTTATCCTGGGAGAATATGATTGGGAAGTGTCATAGTCTTCAGTCCCACGACTGGATTGTTGGGGTTTTGACACAAATAGTAGGAGGGAGTTTTCTCTGTGATTCTGTGTGGAGAGTTCCACTCACCTCTTCCTAGCTTGTGTTGTGCCTGGTTTCCTTTTGCTAAGAATAGGCTTTTTTAATGTACTTAGGTGACCCTCAATTGTTTTAATTTTTACTGGTGCTACACTGTTATTCTGATCTTCAAAGTATTTTTAAGGATCCTATCATGCATCTTCTTTCTCTGGTTACACTTTTAAATCTGAGGAAAGTTTGAAGGAAAAGCAGATGGCAAATTACATGTTATATACAGTATCATAGGTTTCCTACAACTAGAAGTTTCAGTCCACTAGGGGGAGCTGATAATAAAGGATTTGGAAAAGCGACAGCAGTGGTGTAAGATGGATGTAGGTTTTAGTGTATATTTCGATTTATTTATAAGCTTGTTGTCCCAGCCAGGCCAAGAAATACATATGCTAGAAAACATGTATGAAAATTTCAAAAGAAAGATACGTTAGAATTCTTATGCCAACTCTTAATAAATTAAATTATAATGACGCTTTTTCATTGCTCAAAAATATTCAGGCAGGGCCCGCTGAGTGGTGTGGTGGTTAAGCGCTGGCTTGGGAAGCCAGCGGCCCCGGTTCGGGTCCCACATATGAGGGCCAGTGACACTGCCCTCAAAAAATATATATATATATTCAGGCAAAATAAGTATTATATTGAAGAACAACTTAATATGTAAAAAAAATAATGGGAAAAATCCACATTTTTCTCTTTAAGACCCACATATTTACTTTATACCTGTTAATGTCAGAATTGATTTTTTTTTAAGTTCTTGCTTCTAACCTTCAAGATAAAGAGATTCTGTAGTATTTTGAGAGTCCTTTTTGCTTATCAACTCTACCATTGTCCTCTTTTTTATTTTTTTTATTTTTTTAGCTTTATTGGGGAACAGTGTGTTTTTCCCAAGACCCATCAACTCCAAGTCAAGTTGTCCTTCAATCTTAGTTGTGGAGGGCACAGCTCAGCTCCAAGTCTAGTCGCCCATTTTCAATCTAGTTTGCGGGGGGCGGGGGGGTGGCGCAGCCCACTCTCCCATGCGAGAGTCGAACCGGCAACCTTGTTGTTAAGAGCATGCGCTCTAACCAACTGAGCCACCTGGTTGTCCCCCATTGCCCTCTTTTTATAAAATAAAACCTAATTTCGCATTTTAGTTATCCCAATATCTAAAATAACAAAATAACCTTTTATTTGAAGCATTGTACTTTTGATATTTTTGGAAGCTGAATTATTTGGGGATTGACTTTAAACCTAACTTGTTTCTTTTTTTTTTTTTTTTCTTTAAGAGTTCGAGGAATTTTTCTGTAAATAGTTATAAAGGCAGTACAACCAAAAATGGTGGCTTTCTTCTGTAAGTATTATGTAATTGGATGTGCTAAATTGAACATGAAAATGGGGTCTTGTGCTGTTTTACTTAGGTTTCTCTTTTTTTTTCCCCCACACACAGCAGTACCAATATGAAGTGGGTACAGTTTTCAAACCTACACGTTGATGTTCCTAAGGATTTGACCAAGCCTACGGTGTGTACTCCCTATTTCCTGACATAAGGACCTACATTAGCGATAAATTTTCCTCATTATTTCATCTGGGGTTGTTTCCCAAATACTTTATGACTAAAAAAAAAATTCGTTCTGGACTACTAGAAAATGCACAACGTGCCTGAGTAAAGTATTCTCTAATGTCCCTGGGTGCTCATATTCTCTTCTAGGGTATCAAAGTAAGTTCTAAACGAATAAATTATTTACCCCACATAACTGAAATGAGCAGTCTTTTGCTTTTAACTCAGCCTAATGTGACGAGTCGTCATAATTAGTGATGCAAAATACTTGATATGGTCTAGAAAAAATTTTTTTCTTACCGTCATCAAGTCTTTGTTTTCATTTTAAGACATTGCGGCTGGGCCTGGACAATGCTGTATTGTTCATAGTGAGAAAAAAACATTAGCACAAGTAGAGGAAACCAGAAGTAGCTGTGTAACCTTGTTTCATTTAAGTAAAAGCCATGATTTCATTAACCTAGTTTTTTGTGTTATTTGTAATTTCCAAAAAAACCTCACAAATTCCAAATCTTTCCAGTTCCACCCTTCAAAAATAGCTCCCTTTAACAGTTTGGTACGAATCTTTCTAGTCACTTGAATGTGATCATTATATCTATACACATGCACACCAGAATGGAATTCTATTACACATAATATACTGCTGGATATTACTGGATGTATTTCCATGACAATACATATACACCCTGGGTCTCCACCTCAGATGCCTGCATGGGCCAGGCCTGCAGGAAAGGTGACAGGATGGGTACAATGGCAGACAGTGCCCTTGATCAGCAAGACAGCTGCTACTTACTCTAGCCATTTCTTGCCATGAGGGAAATCAGACGTAGTGATGCCAGATGGTCTAAATTTTCTAAGCTAAACTGAAATCCAGATTTTTATGTGAAATCTCTAGATTTTTAGTCTTTGCAACAGACTTTAAAGCACTATAGAAACCAATTAGAACAGATAGGCTGTATCTCCCCCCTCTTCCTTTGTTTCCCAATTTGTGAGATAGTATATCAGCATATTCTGTTCTTCCACCAACCCTGTTTGGGATAATTGAGAGTGAATGTTTAGCTTCCTGGTTAGTAAGTAGAACTCCTTTCAGGGGCAAAGTAATTAACCCTGAATCATTGGATTAGTAATATAAATTACTGGTTTAATGGATGATGAAGTGAAGGTAATTCACCTTTTGGAAGAAAGTCAGGAATGTCAAACCATTACTTCTAAGATTTTAAGTATTCGAGTGGAAGAGGTATAAGTTAAGGTACAGTCAGTGTCTTAAATGTTTTAATTAGAAATGAGTAGTTTTCTGTTACGGCAGACAAAACACATGCATAAAACCTAATGAAACAATGAATAGCAATTGCTCACCTTTATATAACAATGTTTTGTCTTTTATAACTCTTTAATTTGTGTTTTCTAACTTATTCCCTAAGGAAATGCCATGCGCTATAGCCTCAGTACTACTTTCTGTATGAGAAAACTAAAGCACAGTGAGATTATATGACCTGCCCATTGTCATTCAGTAGAAGTAGCAGAGTTTAATTCTCAGTGCAGATCTCCTGACTGGCTACTTTTGTTAACAGACCCAGAAATCCTTTCTCATTGTGAATTTGGGGCTCAATAACTATTAAGTTAGAAGGTTCCATTAGCGATTTTGTAGGTTGCTTTGAAAGTCCTTTTGATTTAAACTGTATGTTAACAGATTCTCAAGGTGGTTGTGCAGATCTGAATGTGATAATATCTAGGTACTTAAGCTAACAGTGTCAAGATATTATGTAGCATTTTTCTCCCCATTTATTACTAAACTCAAATAGCTGAATTGAGGGTAATATGTTAAATGTTCTAGTTGTAAATATTAGGGAACCATGACTGAAACTTTTCTTTTTGATTTTAAAATTGCAGATAACCATTTCTGATGAACCAGACACCTTATATAAGCGCCTGTCAGTTTTAGTAAAAGGCCACGATAAGGCTGTATTGGACAGTTACGAGTATTTTGCTGTGCTTGCTGCTAAAGAACTTGGTATCTCTATTAAAGTGTAAGTATGACCTTTCCTAATCTGACCGGTCAGCTGCTATATACCATGATCTACCGGGAAAATGATGCTGCTCTCAGCTAGGTCTGAGTTCTTAAAACAGGATAGAACTCCTGATAGGCAGATAGAGTGTAAGTTTGTCATTTTATCCTTCCTGTCTGCCAGAATGTTTAAATACTAGAATGAGTCAACCAGGAAAATGAAGATCATGCTTTCTCCAATTTCATAGACATAAGGAGACCCAAGAAGCCCTCATGTCTAGGTCGTCCGTGGGGCAGGGAGGCAGATGCAATCCTTTAGATCCTTTGGATTTGGTCTTTGGATGATCTATTCATTGTTTCAAAACTGCCCTAAGAAACACCACTCACCCAGTAATTTCATGCTTGAGCAAGGAGAGATTCATATGGCCCTGAGGTCACTGCAAGGTCAACTATGACTACCTCCTTTGTCTTGTCACCTTCTCCTGATGTAGTAGAACAAGGCCCACATGGGGCTTTGCCAGTCCTGCCTAACAAAATACGAGTAGAAGGAACCCACATTTCACATAGCAGACTATCGTTTTGTGATTATTGCTGTATCTATAGATGTTCCTAAAAGAGCACACATGCAGCAGACATTACAGCCATGTCCAACACAATGGTGCTGCTTCTCACAGTTCATATGATTGGTCAGTAAGGGCCTTCAGGGCGTAAGAGCTGGAGGGGTGTGTGTGTGTGTTTGCCAAGGCTCAATTTTGAGTCCATGGAAAAATGTTTCTGGGCTGGCCGAGTGGCACGTTGGTTAGGAGTTGGCTTGGGATGCCAGCTCTGAGCAGCAGGGCCCCGGTTTGGATCCCACAGAGAGAGCCAGTGATGCTGTGCCCTCTACAGCTAAGGTGGTGAACAACAGCTTGACAAGGAGCTGGGCTGCCGTGAGTCGCCTGCGACAGTGTGGGCTGCAGTGGGGCTGGCCGGCAGCTGACATGCACTTTTGTGAGCTGCCGTGAGTCACCATGAATGGCCATGGCCACCGAGCAACTGCCTTACCCGGGAAGAGTGCAATGATGATACCAACATGGGCCAGTGAAGCAACGTCCTCCACAACTGGACTGAAGAACAAAAGGACAGCAACTTGTCTGTTCCCCTCCCCAAATTCCCCAATAAAATCTTTAAAAAAAAAAGAAAAATGTTTCTATTGCTGTCTGAGGTGTGTATTTTGGCTTTATGACAGCAGTTGTTATAGCATAGTTGGCAGTCTTGACAACTAGAAGTCTGTAAATGATAGTTAATGCCTGTAATTGAGTATGAGCCTGACCTACAAAATTGTGGAATCATGCTTTGATACCAGTGACTCAGGTTTTGACATCACTGAGCTTAAGTATGTTGTTTTGCCCATTACTTTTCAGACATGAACCTCCAAGAAAAATAGAACGATTTACTCTTCTCAAGTCAGTGCATATTTTCAAGAAGCACAGAGTGCAGTATGAAATGAGAACTCTTTACAGATGTTTAGAGGTGAGTTTATTCCCAACACTCAGGCATTTTTGAAATGCCCAGATTTCAGACTAGCATATCATAACTTCCCTTTAATGTTGACTGGTTGATTCCCTGTCAGTCCACCTAGGCATGCCTGATAGCTGTACAGAAGGGAAATGTGTGTTTGTGTTTATGGAAGCAACAGACAGGGAAATCAAACTCAAAGAAAGCCATCCTGTAGAGTAGTTCATACTTTTAACTCAGTAATGCCGATTATGCTGACTAATTTTTTTATTTATTTTTATTTATTTTTTTATTGGGGAAAAGCCATGGTCATTATTTACACATTGCTTTCATGCTACAGTGGCATAGTTAACTCTTTAGGGAGGGCGCCGCTCACAGTGGCCAATGCAGGGATCGAACCAGCAACTTTGGTTTTATCAGCACCACGCTCTAATCAACTGATTTTTTTTTTTTTTTTTTTTTGAGTGCAGTGTCACTGGCCCTCACATGTGGGACCTGAACCGGGGCTGCCAGTGTCCCAAGCCAGCTCCCAACCACCGCGCCACTTGGCCGGCCCTCAACTGACTAATTTTTAAACCATAAGATAGCACTTGGAATAATTTTGCTTACATTTCAAAAATTCTAGTTAAGTTTTCACGCAGTCTGATCATTCTTTTCACATTCTGAGTTTCCCGTGTCTGTGGCGGGCAGCATTAAGGCTTTCATTCATCTGTTGTTCATTTGTACATCTAGTAGGGTCAGCATAATCTTGTGATTAAAGAGAGCATGGTTCTCAAGTCAGCCAGCCAGGTCCATTTCCCGCACTTACTAGCTGTGTGCCCTGCGCCTCAGCACCTTCACCTGTAGAATGGGAATAATATGGTACCTCTCTCATAAGGTTAGTATGAGGAATTAATGAGATGTTTATCTAAAGCATTGAAAATGCTTTTATCACTTAGTAAATGATTGATAAATGTTACTAAAACAAGTGTTTGTGCATCTCTTACATTGGGAGCATTGTACTTGGCATTGAGGGTACAAATATGATTAAAACATAGTCCCATTCTTAAAAAAATATATAACCCAAATTTTATCCCATGTACAACAGAAACACCTTACCATAGAGCATGCAGAAAGCCTTACACTAACTCTATCTTATAATCTAGTCTTGTGTTCCTTTTGTCTTGAGCTGTGCTGTGAAATTTATCCATATACTGCTTTGCTACCGTGCTTGCCAGCTAGGTGCCATGGAGCCCTGGCTTTAAGGCCTTTGAGAGGAAGGGGGTTTTAGGGTCACGCTCACTCCTGTTCAACCAGGGATTCTGCACTTTTTCCTTTTAAATTGGGATTCTGTGGAAGATTTCATAGAAGAGGAAAAAGCTCTGCCTCTTTTACCAGTAAAACTTAAAGTTTCTGCCTTAGCAGCATAGCATGAACCCATTTCATGTTTGAGATTTTAGTTAGAACGTCTAACTGGAAGTACAGCAGATGTCTACTTGGAATACATTCAACGGAATTTACCTGAAGGAGTTGCCATGGAAGTTACAAAGGTATGGCTTTAATTTCTGCCTTTGTTGGGGGAGACCCGTGTTGGGTTGCAGCCTTCTCCGGAGCTTCCCAGGTGCAATCTAAAAGCACCTGTAGGGCTGGCCGAGTGGCGCTGTGGTTAAGCGCTGGCTTGGGAAGCCAGCAGCCCCGGTTCGGTCCCACATGTGAGGGCCAGTGACACTGCCCTCAAAAAAAAAAAAAAAAAAAGAGTCTCTAAAAGCACCTGTGGATGCGGAGGGCAAGGAGAGAGGAAGAAAGAGGCAGAACATTCCAGAGTGGTAGGTGGCAGTTTTAATAAGCAAGGGAACTTCCCAGGTTTGTCATGGGTGGCTGCAAAATGATTAGATTTCCTCACCCACCTGCCAGATCTTAAAAGTTTCTGCAGAGGCCCTAACTGGGGCCAGTCACATACCCAGGAGGCCCTAACTGGGGCCAGTCACATACCCAGGAGGCCCTACTGGGTCAGTCACATACCCCAGATAGTCTCAGCACCACATTTCTGTCTCAAGGCTGTATCCTTGAAGCAGCTTCTGGGAGCAGGGAAGGCAAACAGAGCACACATTCCAAAACACAGGGGAGAGGGCAAGGAGCATCTTATTGCCCAGGTCCAGCTTGCAGATCAGATTGGCAGTCTCGTCTTCTTGATGATGTTCCCCAGCAGTCTGTATTGTTATGATGCATAACAGCCTGGTCCTGGCCTGAGTGGAGAGGAGGGCCCGGGGCAGACCTGGAGGCAGAGTTGCCATAGTGGTTGGGGTCTCCACATCCCCATGCAGTGGTGCAGCTCAGCAGAATCCTGCCACTGCAGCCACATCTGTCTGAGCAGCTTCTGAAGTCTCTCTCCCTCTTAGTAGCTGGCTAGATATGGGGACCACATTAGCTGGCACCCTGGAGATCATTGAGGATCAGATAGATTATATCTATGAGTGTTTTATATACACTCTCAAGGTTTCTTCTCTGTTTCAAAGCTCTACAAAAAGATGAGAGGAGTAAAAGAAAAAGGAGATGTTAAGTGAATAAAATTAATAAATCCAATTTGTGGCCAAAGAAGTTAATTGTTAATTAAGTCTACATTATATTATAGATTTGTTTTTCTCTTTTTAGACAAAATTAGAACAGTTACCAGAACACATCAAAGAGCCAATCTGGGAAACGATACCAGAAGAAAAAGAAGAAAGCAAGCCATAAAGTCTGAGGGAGACCACTTGGGCCAGCTTTTGGAATGAGAGTGGGCCAGGCACATGAGATGAAACAGAGAGCTTCCAGCTGAGACCATGTTGAGTTCACCTAACTGCTCTGTTGAGCCTGCATGTGCTGATCATTTGAAAGCAGCAGATGGAATGTTAGCAATGGACTGAAGTGAAAGAACTACTTTCTCTGTTCTTTTATACATGTCATCATTTCAGTTCTGATTTTAACAAATGTGAGTAAACTATTTTGACTACTATGCATCGAAGGAGTCCATTTATATTTTGTTATTCTGTTATTGTTCAATTACTAGTTTGTGCTGATTTTCATTTATATCATTCTTCTGAAAGTGCATGTTTGAAATATTCCTCACACATATTTTTTTTCTTTTGAGGTTCCTAAAAGGAACCTTGAGTTAATTTGATGAATTTAATGTTAAGCAATTAAAGTTTTTGATGTTTACCGTAGTGCAGGCTGGCATATGCTTGTTTGGGGGGTGATGGCCTCCACATTTATCTCATTTAAGCATTACATTCTTGAAAACAAATATACTTTGCAGCAGATCGGGCACACTTGTGGCATGCACTGAACCCTTCTTGAAGTCCAGGGATCAGCAAACTTTTGAGACAGAAGAGCTGCCAGGCGTCAGTAAACTGCGGCTCGTGAGCCGCAGGCTCTGAAGTAAAATTGAAAATGAAAATAAAACTATCATAGTTTCATTTATAAAATTTTTAAAGGATATTATTCACATAATGGTGATTATGTAAAAATATATGTCTCTTGAATAATTTTTAAATTTTTGTGAGGGACAGGATTGGCTCTTCCAGGGGTCGGCAAATTTTTGAGACGGAACTTACCCAAAGAGCTGCATGTGACTCGTGAACCACGGTTTGCTGACCCCTGTTGTAGCCTGAACCCTTACAGAGCTGCCTAAAAGGGTCACTATGATGGACATTTGAGCTCTCAAGAAGTGACTGCCTGTGTCATTTCCCTCTTCCTGTGATTCATTCAACAGGCTTTTATTTTAACTTTGTGCCCAGCACTGTAGTAAATACCAAAAACTGAATCGATATAACGGCTTTTGAAAATTGTACAAGGTACAGAAAATATTTTCCTTATTAAGTTCCTCACTGATAAGAAGGCCTCCTTCTTTCAGTAAATGGCATTCTTTTTGTTTGGAGATGTCTACTTTTCCATGAAATTAAATAGTAGCTAAAGCCCTGAAAGAGGCAAGACTACAATGGGCTGAAACTGTTGATGCAGCAAACCCAAGGGAGTGATTCGTTTCCTTTTTTATGGCAGAATCAGGTCCGTGCCTTTTGTGGTTTCCTTCACATCTTTGGAGTACTTAGGACTTCTCAGTCCCCGCCGCCTTACACTGGAATTCCTATTCTGCTTTCCCTACCGACTCTCAGGTATCGGTGTTTTGAATGCATACTGCGTATGTCTCGGACTTACACCACTGTCATTAACATGAAAAGAATTACATCCTTGTGCCCCATGACCTCATTCTGTTCACAGCGTGGTTGTTGACTGTGTTATTCCCAAATGCCTGAAGCATGCTGATCTGAGATAAAAGCCTCAGGATTAAGAGCTAGTCGATAGAATAAGAGTCAAACAATGGTAATTATATCTAGCAAAGCAGCAATTTATGGCCCATTTTTACTTGAAAAGAAATAATTCTTTAAAAATAAATATAGGGCCGGCCGAGTGGCTCAGTTGGTTAAGAGCTCGCTGAGTGCAAGCTGAGCTCTGAGCAACAGCTGTTCCAGGCCAGCCCGAGCTGAGTTGCCGTTGAGCTGCCAACAGGTGGCAGGATGGCTCAGCTAAAAAAAAAAAAAATAAAAATAAATATAGTTTTTTTGTGTTGTTTTTTTTTACAGACACAATTAATCACTGTAGTGTAATAGGATAATTTATGCATACTCAGCTCTAATGACTTCCTGTAAGCTCCTTGGAAGGTGTGCATCCATTTCCAGCTATTTGCAAACTCAGTGAACCTCTAAATCAGATTACTTAGTTTAGCACTTCAAGTTATATGTTAAAATCTTGTTGTATGGCCCGCCGAGTGGCACGGTGGTTAAGTGCTGGCTTGGGACGCCAGCGAGCCAGCCTCAGTTCGGATCCCACATGTGAGGGCCAGTGACACTGCCCTCTTAAAAAAAAAAAAAAAAAAAAAAAAATCTTGTTGTACGATAAATGTGCAAATAAACTACACACATGACAAAAACTAGTGATATTTCTTTGACAAAAGTATTTGACATATTTGAAATCTACTTCTTGATATAAACAAGGTAACTTCTTTACCCTGGTAAGCTGAAAAAGGTTTGTTGGTTTTGTTTTTTTTTAATTAGGCCTCCCAAGTAAAATGCATGTTCTAAAAATTAGAATCAATGCCCAAGTCTCACTTTCTGTCCATGGTGGGGGTGGGAGGTCTTGAGAGAAAAGGGGACCTGACTAGAATGAACCCGAAGGCAGGTAGAAGGTGAGATTATTTTATTGAGGTGTAGTCCTGAGTTCATTGTTGCTTTCTCTGAATCTGAAGTATATTTTCATATTCAATAAAACAGTTATGATCTGTTTAAAATTATTGATAGGACTCTACAGATTAAACTTGTTCACTGCCTAGTTTCAGTTCTTTCAAAGAGAATTATTTATATGTTTCTTTGACCATGTAGACAGGCCATAGTAAATATATAAAGCAATATAAAAATGTTTTAGGGCCAGCCGAGTGGCTCAGTTGGTTAAGAGCTCGCTCAAGAGTGTGAGCTGAGCTCTGAGCAACAGCAGTTCGATGTCCAGCCCGAGCTGAGCTGGCGCTGAGCTGCCAGCAGGTGGCAGGATGGCTCAGCTAAAAAAAATAAAATTGTTTTAAACAAGTAGTCTAATTTTGTTTTCTATCACTTCCTCTACATCTTCTAGTAATCTTATTGGCAGACTTGGGGAAAATACTAGATGTATCAGAAGCAAAATATTATATAACTGAATTATTTAAATCTATAAATTATACAAAACAAATACTGCAAGTATGGAAACGACCAGAAGGAAAGAATGCATAACTGGTTCTGTAGCTTTTCCACCCAGCCTGGGGGACATCTGAGAATTTGAACCTTATTCAATTCCTCCCATGCCAAATATGGATCAAATTGATCTGTCATCACTATCGATAAAAAATTCACATAGCTCATTCTGTTAAAGCTGAAGACATTGTTTCATGGCTTCAGGATCTTCACCCCTTGCTTTTTTCTGAAATAGCACTTTCAGATGTAAGAAAGGTCAGACTGATGGAGTAAATTACAAAGCAGATGCTTGAAAAGTAATGAGGAGGAGCAAGATTGAGGGCCAATGGGATTTTGTCTGATATCCTCAGCCCATATCATACTAGGTAGGAGCCAGCAATGATTTGTTGGGGGGAAAAGATACTGACCAATAACATTAATTACGTTAAATAGAAAAACTAGTAGACACAGACAGTAGTTTAGTGGTTACCCAGAAGGTAAGGGGGGAGGAGGGTGGTAGATGAGGGTAAACGGGGGTCAAATATATGGTGATGAAAGGAGAACTGACTGGATGGTGAACACAAAATGTGATATATAGATGATGTATTACAAAATTGTAAACCCTAAATCTATGTAACTTTGCTAACAATTACCCCAGTAAATTTTAATTGAAAGAAAAGAAACAAAAAGAAAAACTAATTAGCAAGCAGAAGCTCTATAAAGTGCCAGCCTTCAAATCTCTGCCTGAACCCCAACACAGGGTAGCTTTCCCTGGATATGAGTCTGTATGATGTCTAGCAATAGAGGAATTCCCAGACAATTTGGTTTAAAGCTAAAGTTAGGACAAGTAGTCTAATTTCTTAACATTTCTATTAGTCGGCTACCATTCCCCTTTTCCTATGTTATAGTAAGTTAGTTTTACTACAACACTAATGAGTAACAGAGTAGAGGAAACATGGACTTTGGAATCAGACAGGCCTGAGTTAGATAAGAGTTCAAACCCACTAATTGTGATAAACTTGAGCAAGATAGTTAACTCTGTCAGAGCCTCAGTTTACTCATTAGTAAAATGTGGAAAATAATACCTACTTACTAAGGCTGGAGTATTAAATTAGATAGAAAGTATCTCACAATACCGTGTAGATAATAGACATTCAATAAATAATAGTTATGCTAAGTGGCAGTACAAATTTGATGATACTCCAGATACTTGGATGCTCTGCTGTACTGTTTAAAAACAAGCTGGGAAGGGCCTCAGAGTATCTCCAAGGTGAGGATAATACTTACCTTAGAATGGCTGTGAAGTTTAATTTCGATGAGAAAACATGTAACGTGCTTATAATAATCACCACACATTATGCCAAGCATTTTCCATAGACCAGTCATTTACAGATCCTATCTTAATGTTTATAACAACCCCATAAAATAGTTACTATCGGGCCGGCCGAGTGGTGTGTTGGTTAGGAGTGGCTTAGGACGCCAGCTCTGAGCAGCAGAGCCCCGGTTCGGATCCCACATGAAGGCCAGTGATGCTGCGCCCTCTACAGCTAAGATGGTGAACAACAGCTCAACCTGGAGCTGGGCTGCCATGAGTGGCCAATGACGGCGTAGGCTGCAGTGGGACTAGCTGGCAGCTGGCATGCACTTTCGTGAGCCCCTGTGAGCAGCTTTCCAATGGCCGGCGAGCGACTGCCTCACCCAGGACGAGCGCAATGATATACCAACATGCGCCAGTGAAGCTGTGTCCTCCACAACTAGACTGAAGAACAAAAGGACAGCAACTTGCCTGTTCCCCTCCCCCAATTCCCCAATAAAATCTTTAAAAAAAAAAATTGTTACTATCATCCCCGTTTCACAAGAGAGGAAACCAAGCTATGACTTGCCCACTCAATCACCCTAACAGTGTACAGATGAAGTCGAGACAAAAAGGATAAACTGATGTATTTGAGTTCAAGTTAGTGACAAGGACAGCCCAGAACCTAATTTTTAAAGACTGATGTCCACATGGTAAATGCAGCATATGCAAACCTGAAATCCAGATGTATTTCCTCTTTCACATTAGCAAAATGTACTCACTTCCCCTAAAGTAAAGAGATGTACTAGCGGGGGAAAATTTAAGGAATAAAATATGTAACTGGTATGAATAAAGTGACGAAGTGTCATACACAGCGTTACTCCTGTGGTCTCAAGATCCTGAGGGTCTGAGGAGGCTTCAGCAAGGAGGTGCCTATGGGGTCACAAGAACATCAGCATGGAGGTGATTTACAGTAGAGTCTCGGGCCAGGGCCATCTAGGGTTCAGCAGATGTAGGTCAGTTGCTCAAGCATTTCTTTATTCCTGGAGCCAGACTTGTGGCTGACTGCTTGCCATCCCCAGGGCTCTCTTTGCAAATCCCCGCTCAATTCCTAACGCTGCTCTCCTTAAATCCGTACTATTGTTACTCCAAGCTATCATTTCTCTCTGTGGAGTCTTAATCCTCTTTAAAACGATATATTTATACTTTAACAAGCTCAGTGGTATTTATGGGACAGGTCATGGGCAACTGACCCCCATGAAAAGCCAATTGGATTTTAGATTCCTCAGCCAGAGGCTAAACCAAGTTATATTTCATTCATATAATTTCTTTTATTATTTTATTTTATTTTGAAGGCAGTGTCATTGGCCCTCATATGTGGGACCCGAACCGGGGCCGCTGGCTTCCCAAGCCAGCGCTTAACCACGGCACCACTCGGCTGGCCCTCATTCATATAATTTCTTAACGTGAGCACAGGGACTGTCCTTTAATCACTCCTCAATGTTGCTTAAATATCAATAAATAGGAAGAGCTGGCCTGGATGACACCATCTTCTGCACCAGGCCAGTTGAGGTGCTATTGGTTCAGAGCCACAGCAGCTGTGGGACACATGTCTTCAGGTGTGACGAGATGGGGACATATTGAAAATCCCTGGGCTAGGTGTTCTTCAAGGCCTCTTCCTGTTCTAAAGTCCTATTATCTTTTCACGTCAACAAATATTTGCTAACCCAGCCCCTACTCTTAAAGGAGTCAAAAGGAGTTGTCTTATAAAATTAAGGATTAAGAGCTCACATTAGTTCAGCACTGACTGTGTGCCAAGCACTTTGCTGAGTTACTCAACAAGTATTTGAGTTCCTTGTATGGGCCCAGCACTGTTCTAGGCACTGGGAATTGTGCAGTGCATATGGTGAAGTCCCTCTCCTCAAGGATCTTAGACTCTATGGGGAGGACATAATTGATGAGACAAGTAACGAGTTAACAGGAGCGGGCTGATGAGCTGGCAGGATGGGATGGGCAAGCAGTTAACAGGAGCAAACCTGTAAGATGACAGAAACAAGCTTAAACATTAACCCCTTGGCTTTGACTCCCCTGGCCCACACTGCACCTACAAGCTGACAAGCACCTTACATCCATCATAGGTGGGAACAGAACAGTTCCCAGTGGCAACAGCAATCCCCTGAAAATTAACAGTCATCATGAATGGGAACAGGACAGTTCCCAGAAGACAATTATAACGGCAGCTGCCCTGCAAGTGGACAAACACCTTACATCCTGCATGGAAAAATGTAAAACCCCAGCACTGCTTCTATCAGTGCAGCTGTTCCCTATAAGACTCTGCCCTGGTTAAACTCCATTTGCCATTATCTCTCTCTTATCCTTCTGTCTCCACAGCTCTCCCTCTCACATTGCCCTGACAAAACTTCTGCCAGTTACTTGCAATAAATCGTCTCACTCTTGTAGAGTCTCATAAATTATTTTCCATTCTGCGAACAATCAGGGGTTAATTCTACACCAAGACAATAATAAATAAGAGGAGAAAAAGAATAAGATCATTTCAGCTGCAGTTAAACACTATGAAGAAAATGAAATAAGATAATGTCAGAATTACTTGAGTGGCTACTTAAGGCGGGGTTGGGAAAATTCTCTCTGAGGAGGGAGGAATGTCAAGAAGGAGGCAGCCATACCTTCACCTTGTGGGGGCAGTACAAGCAGTGGAACCAATCAATGCTAAAACCCAGTGAGCTTGGCGTGTCTGCAGACAAGGGCAGAGAAACATGAAGGCCAAGTAGGCAGGGGCTAGATCATGTAATGCACTGTGGCTGTGGGAAGGAGTGTGGATTTTCTCTGAGTGTAAATGGGAAACCATAGGAGGTTTAGTGCAGGAGACATAGGATTTGATTTATGCTTTAGGACACACTACTCTGGTTGCTGAGTATGGACTGTAAGGAGGTTTTCAAGAGGGGGCAGCAAGCCTGGTGGACCAGGTGAGAGCATATGGCCTGGACTAGAGTTGCAGTAGTGGAGGTGATGAAAAGTGGTTGGATTCAGAATATAGTTTGGAGGTGGAGCTGGTGGAATGACCTACTAATAGATTAAAATGAGATCCAAGAGAAAGAATTCAAGGATGACTCCTAGTTTTTGGCCTGATAAAGATGGCCTGGATAGATGGTGATGCCATTACTGAGGTGGAGAAGGAATTGGGGGAGGAAATCAATATTTTTTCTTTGACCTTAGTCTTGACCTTGGCTTTGGCCTTGGCTTTGCTAAGTCTTTGATCTGAGTATAGATGTCCAATAGGTAGCTGGGTTCATAAATCTTGAGTTATGGAGACAGGTCCAGGATGAAGATGTAAATGTGGAGGCTATTAGCCTACAAACAATATGTAATGTTGAGAATGAATGAGTTCATCTAGGGAGGGTGTAGGTAAACAAGAGTACTGAGGACAATCCTGGGAAGCCCCAAACAGGCAGAGATTTGGTAAGAAGGAGGAGGTGCTAGCAAAGCAGTGAGGTTGGAATGAAATCAGAGAAGTGTGGGTCCTGGAAACCGAAAGTATTTGCAGAAAGAATTCATTTGGTGAATCTGCTGGCAAGTTGAGTGAGAAAAGCAGGTCATTGGTGACCACTCTATAAGCCTTTTCCATGGAGTGGCAGGGGTGAGCATTCAACTGGAGTAAGTCAAGGTGAGAATAAGAAGCAAAAACGAGGGCTGGCTGGGTGGCTCAGTTGGTTAGAGTGCAAGTTCTGAGCAACAGGGTTGGTTCCCACATGGGCCAATGAGCTGTGCCTGAGCTGAGTGGTTGACAAGATGACAGGAGGGATCAGGCTGGGGGAGCTTGCAGGCTGGAGGTCAGAGCTCCCAGGGGAATCTTCTAATGATCTCAGGGCACTTAGCTGGCCTGATCCTGCTCCCTATGTTGCCCATCATGTTTAGTTATCCAGAAGATGAAGAAGAGGCTGGCTGAGCAAAGGAAAGGAAGGAAGAGGACCCCAACCTAAGGAATCAGTCAGCAGAAACCCCGGAAGAGGCACCACCCCTTGATCTGAGACATTCCTGGGGGCAGAGATGGGGCAGCAGTTCAGCTGGGAGGAGGTGGAGACGCAGCGTGAGATGGATGTGGGGGAGCTCCAGGAGTGGTACAAGAAGTTCGTGGTGGAGTGCCCCAGCGGCACACTCTTCATGCACGAGTTTAAGTGTTTCTTCAAGGTCTCAGGCAACTAGGAGGCCACCCAGTAGTAGAGGGCATTGTTCCGAGCCTTCGACAAGAATGGGGTAAGGCACTCTGAAGGGGAGGACTGGTGGCCAGTCCACCGGGCACCACATTTCTCCTCCTTGAGTTAAAGGAGCATCCTTGGTAGGGGCTCCCAGTTCCCTTCTGCTCTTCTTTTCTCTCCATTCCCCTCTCACCTTTTCTGTCTCACCTTTTCCCTAAAACTCTTCTCTCCTTCCCCATCCTTCTGTCCCTTCCCATCTTCTCTGTCTCTCTGCTTTCATCTGACTCTCCCTCTCTCTTCTTCCTGAGAGCTGAAGGTAGGGTCGGGAGAAGGACACACAGACCAGTCCTCTCTGTGTATTTTTGACTGGGGTGCTGCAGCCCCAGGACCTGGTTTGTCACCTTCCAGAGCCCCTGCCACTCTAACAATAAGGAGCAAAGGAGCTGTCCCCAATAGGATGAGCTATCTTGTCATAGACCGTGAGCTCCCCATCGTTGGGGTCCTTTGAATTGAGATTGGTCGGGTCTTCCCCACCAAGAATGCTGGAGAAGGCTCCTTCATGGGCTGGGACACCGGATGGATTATTGCAAAAGTCCCTTTTGACTCTCCAAGTCCTGGAAGATTCTATGACATCATTCAACTACAGGGTTTCTTTAAGCCCTCCAGCAGCTAAGAAGATAATACATGTTGTAACTGCACACCTAGAAATTGAATTTAAAAATGGAAACTCCTTCATTACTTAAGGTCGTCCAGTCCAGCACCTCTGTAATCTTTTAACCCATTAGGGTTGCCTCAAATACCTATCTCAGCCCTCGGAATTCAGGGGAAGGGGTTGGACCTAGATCATTAATCTTTTTTTTTTTTTTTGAACATTGTTGGGGAATGGCGAAGGGGAACAGACAAGCTGCTGTCTTTTTGTTCTTCAGTCTAGTTGTGGAGGACGTTGCTTCACTGGCCCATGTTGATATCGTCACTGCGCTCCTCCTGGATGAGGCAGATCGGTCACTGGCCTCTGGACGACCGCACACAGCAGCTCTTGGCAGCTCACGCAGGCTGCCGGCCACTCACTCTAGCCTGTGGCAGCCCACTGCAGCAGGGGCTGCAGCCTACACCGTCGCCGAGGCTCGCACAGCCCAGCTCCCGGTGGAGCTGTTGTTAGCTGTAGAGGGCAGTGTCACTGGCCCTCATGTGGGATCCGAACCAGAGCCTCTGGCATCCCAAAACCAGCCCTTATCCAATGCGCCACTCGGCCGACCCCTAGATCATTAATCTTAAGAAAGCTTCAGTACCCCACTTCTCTGTGCGTGCAGAAGTTCCCTTTCTAGGCTGCTCACAGGAATGCCTCTCTAGGTCTGACCTTGTTGCTAGGACCAGTCAGTGCACACCCCCTCAGCACCTTTTGGGGGTTTGGAGAGTGGAGTCAGCGTCTTCAGTGCAACAGAAGCCTCCTTGGGGATGAACCCTAT
This sequence comes from Aselliscus stoliczkanus, assembly GCA_033961575.1. NCBI lineage: Eukaryota > Metazoa > Chordata > Mammalia > Chiroptera > Hipposideridae > Aselliscus > Aselliscus stoliczkanus. The sequence goes on along the minus strand of CM066733.1, from coordinate 60,811,331 downwards.
AAACTCCCTCTCAGGGCACAAAGGAAGCAGACTTCCCAAAGCCCCTCCTTTCCTCAGTCTCTGAGTCAGCAGCAGCCCCGCAAAGGAGCGGGCAGAGTTTGTTATTTCAAAGTAAATGATGAGAAAACTAGGGCAAAAGGATATGAATTGATTTGCCCAAGATTATATACTCAGGGGTCCTGACTCCCAGGCACATGCACCTGCCTAGAAGGCAGTTTGTTTGTTTGTTTTTCATTTAGAGGGCAGTGTCACTGGCCCTCATATGTGGGATCCCAACTGGGGCTGCTGGCATCCCAAGCCAGCTCTTAACCACTGTGCCACTCGGCTGGCCCAAACAGTTTGTTGTTTTAAAGAGAGAAAATAATTTTTTTAAAAATGGGTCATAGAGGGCCAGCCGAGTGACTCAGTTGGTTAAGAGCCTTTTCAAGAGTGCAAGCTGAGCTCTGAGCAACAGCAGTTCGATGCCCAGCCCGAGCTAAGCTGCCACTGAGCTGCCAACAGGTGGCAGGATGGCTCAGCTAAAAAGAAAAAAAAACAACCCAGGTCATATATGACAAAATTCACTGTCACAAATATGTCAATCTTCCCCATGCTCATCTAAAAATCCAATATAACAATTTAAGATCTAAAAGGAATTGTTAAGCCCTTGGGCATAATGGAGCTGTACCTTATCTCTTCTTACAAATTGGCATATGCATTCATCAACTGCTTCTTTTTTCCTTTCTTTATAACTTTTATTTTGATAGGATTTCAAATTTACACAAAGTTGCAAGAATAATACAAGTAACTCCCATGTACAATTTATCCAATTGCCTTATTTGCTATATCATTCATTCTCTTTCTCTCTCTCTCTCTCTCTCTCTCTCTCTCTCTCTCTCTCTCTCTCTCTCTCTCAAATTGGAGACATCACACCTTTTTACCCCTAAGTATTGTAGTGTGTTTCTCCTAAGCACAAGGACATTATTTTTCTTTTTTTTTTTGTAAAGATTTTATTGGGGAATTGGGGGAGGGGAACAGCATTGGGGAATTGGGGAAGGGGAACAGACAAGTTACTATCTTCTTGTTCTTCAGTCTAGTTGTGGAGGATGTTGCTTCATTGGCCCATGTTGGTATCGTCATTGTGCTCTTCCCGGATGAGGCAGATCGGTCACTGGCCTCTGGCTGGTTGCTCACCGTGACTATTGGCAGCTCACGCTGGCTGCAGGCCACTCATGCTGGCTGCCGGCCACTCACGGTAGCCCATGGCAGCCTACTGCAGCAGGGGCTGCAGCCTACACCATTGCCGGGGCTCGCACAGCCCAGCTCCAGGTGGAGTTGTTGTTAGCTGTAGAGGGCAGTGTCACTGGCCCTCATATGTGGGATCTGAACCAGGGCCGCTGGCGTCCCCAACCAGCTCTTAACCAACGCAGCACTCGGCCGGCCCAAGGACATTCTTTTAATAACTTAATACAATTATCAAAATCAGGAAATTTAACATTGATACAATACTATTACCTAATTGACAATCAACATTCAAGTTTGGTCAATTTGTTCTGATACTGTCCTTCAGCACTTCTCTTGTTGTTTGAAGATGCATTACATTTACTTGTTTTGTCTCCTTAGTCTTTAATTTGGAATCTTTAATCTCAGCTTTTTTTTTTTGTCATATTTGACCCTGACATTTTTTAAGATTTCAGGCCAATTATTTGGGCTTGTCCAGTGTTGTCATGTGACTTGATCTGGGTTTTACACTTCTGGCAGAAATGCAACAGAAGTGACGTTTGTCCTCAGTGCATCATGTCGGGGACGTATGCTGTTGGTTTGACCCTTTACTGGGGTAATTAAGGCTGAGGAAGGCGGGAGCACAGCTGATGAGATTAGTCCTGGCTGGAAGCTTCCTGGAAATGGTCCGGGGGTTTGCTGTAACCTCACAAGTGAGATCGTTTGCCAGGAAGGGGCTACTCTAGAATGTGCCTCTTATAAGGCAAGGGGTTGTGAGGAACACAACCTCTACCCTCTACCCTCAAGTTTCTTTTAGCTGATTTAATAGTCAAATAGACATGAGCCAGATTAACAAGAGAAAATAACCAAGTTTAATACATACATATGTATGAGAACCCCACATACATGAGAGGGTCAGTGACCCCCACAGACAGGAGAGTTTCAGAGACAGAAAGGGAACATGGGTATATGAGACATTCTGAGCTAGGGATGAGATAAGGGGCCTCGGGGGCTTCAAAGGGTCACTGCAGGATGGTAAGAAGAGTAGATGTATATTAAATAGATGTTTGCCCTGCCCTATAGACAGGTCAAAAGAGGTGATCTCTGGTAATCTCTTATTATAGGCAAGACCCTTAATTCAAGTTCTTCTAGGTAGTTAAGGGAGGGACAGAAGTTTCTCTTGAGCCCGTAGCTAAAGTTGCCTTTAGCTGAAAATAATTCACATCCCACAGAAGCACATCGTGGGGTCCTTTCTTCTGAACTCCCACACGGTCATTGTGGAAAGCCTACCATACTGAGAGGATATTGTAAGAAGGTTCCAGACAAAGAAAGCAAGAGAATCCAGAGATATTGAGAGTAGGGATTTGCAGGTGGTTTTGATTTTGTTTGTTTGTTTCTTTCCCCTTGGTGCTAGACACCAAGCTCATTTTTTAGACAGTGATAGACATTGAGTGGAATAAGAAAGTTCTCCCCGCTTGGTGAATTAAAGACAAGTAGCTTGAAAGACTCTGCCTTTGGCAACTTATTCAACCTCTGAATCTCAGGTTCCTCACCCATTAAATGGGGATAACAGACCTAAGTGAGATGAGGTATGTAAAATAGATGGTCCTTACCAGGCACTTTGCATACATTTTGCTAATCAACTCTTATTTAAAAAGAAACATAAGAACCATTTTTAGTAAACTTAATAAATCATAATTACTAATAACAATCATTAAATTTTAAAGAACAACCAATCATTACAGTGCATGTATTAAACTTACACAATGTTCCTTAAAAGGCTATTTTGCAATTATATCTCAGGAAAGCTGGGGGGAAAAAACTGAAAACCAGCCAAATCACCTTCAGCAAGTGAATGGAAAACAGGGACCATTCATGCAGTGGAGTGCTGCCCACGAATAAAAAAGGAAGAGACTGTTGATACATACAGGAACTTGGATGAATCTCCAGGGCATTGTGCTGTGTGGGAAAAAAACAAAAACAAAAACAAAACCAATCTTAAAAGGTTACATATTGCATGACTCACTGTCTATCCCATTCTCAAAGTGTAACTATTACAGTGATGATGAGGAGGTCAGTGGTTGCCAAGTGATACAGCTGGGAGAAGGATACTACCAATAAGAGGTAACACAAGAGATTTCATGTTGATAGTTACTCATATCTATGCATGTGATAAAATTTCATTTAACTAGATACCTACAAAAACATTTCATTGAAGACTAGTGGGGGTGGTGGGGAAGGGGTGAGGAACAAACAACCACTGCTAAGAATCTACCTTAAAAAAATTATTGCAGATGTAAGAAAAAATATAGTACATGCCCAAAGAGGTTCATGGTAAAATACATTAAAACCATGTTCAGCAAGAAGGACTGCACAGAGGCCGGCCGAGTGGCGCGGTGGTTAAGAGTTGGCTTGGGACACCAGCAGCCCTGGTTCAGATCCCACATATGAGGCCCAGTGACACTGCTCTCTACAGCTAAGATGGTGAACAACAGCTCCATCTGGAGCTGGCCTGCTGTGAGTCCCTGGGGATGGCATAGCTGCAGCTCCTGCAGCAGTGGGTTACTATAGGCTACAGCGAGTGGCCAGCAGCCAGCATGAGCAGTTGGCAGCCAGTGTGAGCTGCCAAGAGCCGCTGTGATTGGCCATCCAGAGGCTGGTGACCGATCTGCCTCACCTGAGAAGAGCACAATGACGATACCAACATGGGCCAGTGAAGCATTGTCCTCCACAACTAGACTAAAGAACAAAAGGACAACAACTTGTTTGTTCCTCTTCCCCAGTTCCCCAATGCTGGTCCCCTCCCCAAATTCCCCAATAAAATCTTAAAAAAAAAAAAAGAAGGACTGCACAGTACCCCTCAAAAACAAAAAAAAACAACAAAAATATGGTATGATTTTAAATAATTTTGAAGACATGGGACTTTTTTTTTTAATCCAGGAAAAGAAACTATAGCTATAGTCTGATCTCAGTCAGGTAAATACATGGATACATGGTGGGGGTGTGTGGAGGGCCAGAAGGAACTATATAAAAGATGCTGAATAAAGCACTTCAGGAGCTGAGGTAGGCTCGTTTTATTTTCTTCTTGGTTTTTCCTTAGGCTTTTTTGCTATTTCCCTCATTTTCTGCCGTGTTTCCCTGTCAGCTCACACCTTGCTCACTCAGGCACCCTATCTGGGACTGGATCTCTGAGTGGCCTGACCCAGTGGGACAGAGGTGCTCTGGCCAGTGATGTCATTTCTGATTACAAAGTCATTGGAATGACAGGCACTCTTGGGGGAGCTGAAGGCTCAGGTTTTTGATTTGGAGAGCTGAGATCCCCACCCTGAAATACACGAGGTCACAAGGTGAATGTGGGAACATCCTGTGAAGCTCAGCCCGAGACCCTGGTCCGACAGACCCACTGCAGCCACCACCACCAGTCTCTCACCTCAAACTCCTCTGGAGTCAAAGCATGTCTCCCCCTACTTCATGTTTATTGCTTTTGGAAAAATTGCTGTCACATTTCTGTTCGAGGAAGGTCCAGTTTCTTGGTCAGAGTCACCTCAGACATGGACTGTGTCCTTCCTCCTTCCCCTGGCCAGTTAACACCTGAGCTCTGTCCCCTGCCCTCGTAGTTGCGGGTGGGTGTGCAGGCCTATCCTTCAATTTAATGTCCACCTGGGCCTTGAGGTGAGCAGGGACTGGAACCACTGCCTTGTCCATCTTTCCTCGGGCTCAAAGGGAATAAATGTGCAAAGGAAACTTTCAATGTGAGCACTGCTTTCTAATCTCCTTTCAAAACTACCTTTATTTCAAATTCAGATTAAGTCGATCATTCATTCACTGACTCATAAATATTGACGAGACCCCAATTCTGGGCATGTGTGGCACTGTGCTAGGCGTGAAAGAGAAACAAAACCAATGCGGGCCCCTCTCTTTTCTCCAGGAGCATATCATGTAGCTAGAGAATGAAATGTACGAAACAGGCGACAATGCCAGCATAAGTCCCACACTGTGCAGAACAGGCAGCAGGCGCTGTGGATGTTAGAAGAGGGAGAGAGAGATCCCTATGGCTGACATGGGCCACAAAGGAAGGCTTCCAGGAGGAGGGCGCCCTTGAGCTGAGCCGTGAAGGATGGTAGGATTGGGTGATCAAGGAGACTGGGGAACGATGCCAGGATGGAGAATGGCACGAGCGAAGATTCAGAGGCCACACAGATTGCAAGGATGGAGCAAAGCATGTAGGGAAAGATGGCCTGGAGTAGGGCACACACACCGGCACTCTGGGCAGGTGGGGTGGTGGGCAGGAGGGGGTCTCACAGCTCCCATCCCCAATGCAGGACAATACCATTGGCTTCCTGGAGTCTGAGGCAACCCTGAACCTGGTGCTGAGGGGCACCATGGAGCACAAGCTGAAGTGGACCTTCAAAATCAATGACAAGGACTATAACAGTTGTATCGACCGCCTGCAGCTGCTCAACATCGCGGAGGTCAGGGTCTGCCTGTGGGGCCAGCCGCCTGTGCACAGGAGCACTGCGGGGCTCTGAGGGCTGGCTGCTGGAGCAGGGGCTCCTGGGCTAGGGTTCGGGTAGCGGCCCTGAAACTGTTCAGAGTCTGCTTTTTGACCATGGCTAGAAATCAGTTACCAAAAGATAACGAAAAGAATGACCATGTGTTTGGAAATTAGGCAAAACACTTCTAAATACTCCATGAATCAAAGAAATACACACACACACACACACACACACACACACACACACCACACACACACGTACACACACACATCCAAACGATTGTGAACTGAATAGAATGCAAGCATAACATAAAACTTGTGGAACGCAGCTAAAGCTGGGCTTGCAGAAACATGTATCACCTCAAAATGTATTTATTAGAAAATGAGAGACGCAGAAAATCAATGATCTAAGAAGTCATCTCAAGAGATTAGAAGAAAGAAGAGTAAATTAAACCCAAAGGAAGGAAAAGAAAGGAAACAAAAAAGAGCAGAAAACAAATGCACAAGAGAAATGTCAATAAACCCAAAAGTTGGATCCTTGAAAAGACTAGCAAAGCTGAGAGACTGTGAGCAAGAATGAGCAAGGGAAAAACAAACCAAAAAACCTGCTAGAGCGCAGACTCTTGACTGGTGAACAGTACTCCCCAGAGCTGCACTTAGGGTTGAGAGTTCTTTGCCCATTTTACATACAGATAGGAAATCCCCTCACGGAGGGTCTGTGTTTGTTTGCCCAAGGCCATCCACCAGGAGGTGCTGGAGCTGCTGTAATGCCTGAGGTTCCCGGGGGCTGCCTGCTTTGCCCCTTGCGGAGCAGTGAGGTCCTGGGGGTCGGCCAGATTCGCCTCTGTCCTCAGAGAGCGTCCAGTCTAGGAACTAAGGTTAATCCTCAGGTTTGTCTGTCTCGTCCCCATTTCACTTCACGAACTGGGAGAGGAAACAGGGCAAATGAGAAACCTGTTCTCCGTCTAATCCAAACACCTGAACCTCCCGTGATCCTATTTCACACACATAGACAGCACACACCTCCATAAATATACTAAATTCTCTTTTCCTCTCTGAATCCCCATTTTGCTCGGTAAAGTGCTGTTTAGACCGTCACAGAGCCATACACATCCCTCATTAGAGGTTTTAGGTTTCAGCTCTGGCGCTTACAGTGGCAACGCCCTCGGCTTTGGGGTGGGGCGGCAAATGGGATCAGGAGCTCCTCAGCTGGAACTAGGCCAATGGGACTCGGAGAGAATAGCCTTAGAACTGGTCAGTTTGGGTTTGGATCTGGGTCCTGCGGTCCTTAAATGCTCATCCTGGAGAGAAGCGCTGGGGACACAGTGCTGAGGGACCTGGGTCCTGGGGGAGGGGGTGGAGTTTGCAGGATCCCATCAGTGCCTCAGGGCTTTCTCTGGATTTACAAGCTGAAGAAAGCCTGCTGGGTGGAGATGGCAGCTGAGCAGCAAGGCCAGCTGCTCACCCCAGAGGAGGTCGTGGACAGTATCTTCCTCCTGATGGATGAGAACGGAGATGGTAACAAGGGCAGAGATGGGGGCCTACTCCACAGCACCCCCACTTCCTGGCCATGTGACCTTGGGCAGAGCTCTCTTCTTCCTAACTGGTGTCCTCATCTGTGAGCTGGGTGTGGAGAGGACTACGTGAAATTACGAAGGGCGTCACTAGCATGGGATATCTGTAAGAGTGATTAAAACTCCTACTGGAGTTGCTGATGGAGGCCAGGCAAGCATAGCGAAAGAGTAGGAGCTCTGGAGTCAGGCAGACAGGCTGATACATGTCATCTCTCAGCTTGGTCTCAGTTTCCTCATCTGGAAAAATGGGGATAATGATGCTGAGAAAGGAGCAATGTATTTAAGAGCCAGGCATAGGGTAGGCCTCCATTAAGGCTGCTGGGGCTCTCCTTCCTGTAGCTTGATGCCTACCCCCAAGGGTGTGCAGGTAGGGAGCTGGCTGGGAACACACCCAGAAGTCCCCTCAAAAACATTTCAAGAAAAACTGAGGGTTGCTAGTTGGGAGGGGGGTGGGGATGAGGAAGAAGGGGAAGGGATTAGACAACATAAATAGGTAACTACAGTATTGTCACAGGGGAGTTCGGGGAATATAATTAATAATGTTGTAAATATTTTGTGGGGTGTCAGATGGTCACATGTCTTGTTAGGGAGACCACTTCATGGATGGAGTAGAGGCTTGATCACTGCACTGTACACCTGAAATTGATGTTGTATAATATTGTATGCCAACTGTAATTGAATATATAGATAGTCACGGGATGTGGATTATACGGTGGAAGGGAGTCAACGGAATTGTAATAGACAGTATGATATGGGGGGGAGGAGTGAGGGGGAAAATTGGGGGAGGGGGTTTTTCACTTTGAGGGGTAAAAGTATAACTATTGCACTGTGTTGTATACCTGACGCTAATTAAAATAAACAAATTAAGAAGAAGAAAAAAACATTTCAAGGGTACCATTCTTTGCAAACTTTAACTCATTTGCAAAGAAAGTCCCTTAAAGGAACGCTTGAAGGTTCCAGGAGATTCCTGGAGAGTCAGAGAATTGAGAGGCCCCAAGCTTAGGCCCTGAGGCTGCAGCCTTGTTTGAATAAGATCTGTAGGCGCACCTTTTCTCCTCTTGCCCCCAACCCCATTTCTTCCATTCTCCTGCATGACTGTCTCTCCTACCCCTTGCTCAGGCCAGCTGTCTCTGAATGAGTTCATTGAAGGTGCCTGCTGTGACAAGTGGGTGATGAAGATGCTGCAGAGAGATGTCAATCCCGGTGGCTGGATCTCTCAGCAGAGGTGGAAAAGTGCCATGTTCTGAGGGGTCTGGGGCCCTGGGAACCCTTTAGGAGTCTACAGGCCCCCCCAAGACTCTGAGCTCACCAGGTTCCCGGAGTAGTGGAAGGGTCCCTGGTTTAGCCCCTGCTTGTGCTCACACCTATCCTGGCAGCCCTGTGAAGGGGAAGAGGGGACAGCGTCAGGATGAGGAGGGGCTACTGGTCTGAAGCTCCCAACAAAGGGCACCGTCCATTGAAAGGATTTACTAGGGTGGTGAAAGGAATGGCTTACGCACGCCCTCCAGCAGCTCCTGGGAGAACGATGCCTTGGATGGGTGGTTGTGGGGCTCCCACAAATTCCTACATGGTTCTTAGCTGGAAGCAGGGGCAAACTGAGAGTCGGGGTGCCATAGACCAAATTAACAAGGAGAACGAAGCAGTGTGGTGAAGGCAGGGGCAGAAAGGTGGTGAGTCTGAAGAAAAGTTAGGAGTTGATGGTGGGCTGGATAATAATTACATCCCCTCAGGATCCTGACGAGTGTTCATGGGAGAATGCTTGGTCCCTCCTCCCCAAGTTGTCCCCACCAGGGGTGTCCACAAAGGAAAACTGCAATAAATCAGGCTGTGGTCTCCTGCCCTTGGAGGGGTCAGATGTGCTTGAAGGGGCTGTTTCAGCTCCGCCCTGGAGCTGCTCCTCCAGTTCCTGCTTCCACCTCCCCAACCCTCTTCTCTCCCTCCTGACCCCTCATCCCTCACACTCACATCTCCAGGCCCCTCCCCAGCATGGGCCTTCCATGCTTCCCAGCCACAAGTTGAATGTCTCTTTAACGGATGGAGAAACCTTCCCTCTGTCTCTGGGGAAGCTTGGGGGCTTGACAACCTGGGTCTGAGGTCAGGCTTTGCCACCAACTTCCGGGTGACCCAAGATAGCCACTTCTCTGCCTTGACCTTTGTTCCCTCCTCTGCACAGTGAGCATGTTGGACTAGATCAGCAGTTTTCAGATCATTATTTTTTTAGATGTGGAATTATTTTTGTTATACAAACTGTTGTTTGCAACCCCGACATAGAAACTAGATTTAAAAGGGAGACACTCTGGTTGAAAGGGGCTGAGCAACTTGGACCCCTCCCACCCCTGGAGCCAGAGGCACCTCTGAAAACACAAATTAAATCCTGGTCCTGGACCCCTGTGAGACCATTTAACGTGATACCTGGAAAAACACTTGCTTTACCTTGAATAGAGATGTTTTTATGTTGCTGTATGAAAAATAAAACTAACTTTGTTGAACCTGTGATTTCAGAGGTATGATCTTCATATAAAGGTTCCTTTAGGAATAAATTTTAGGTAAAAAACAATTGATTGAAAAAAGTAGTAATCCGGGCCTGCTGAGTGGCTCAGTTGGTTAAGGGCATGATCTCTGAGCATCAGGGTCACTGGTTTGATTCCCACATGGGCCAGTGAGCTGCACCCAAGCTGTGCTGCCACTGAGCTGCCAATAGGTGGCAGGATGGCTTAGCTGGTGAGAGCACATGCTCCTAACAACAAGGTTGCCAGCAGGACTTCCACATGTGATGGTGAGCTAGACCCACCCACAAGATTGGACATGGCATCTTGAGCTGAGCAGCCAGGAGCTGCTGCCAGGAGGTCAGATGGTGACTGAACTTGGAGCTGAGCTAGCTGCACCCTCCACAACTAAGATTGAAGGACAACAACTTGGCTGTTCCCCTCCCCCAATTCCCCAATAAAATCTAAAAAAAAAAAAAGTAATAAGCCAGGTAGGACACAGGTATGCCCCGAATCATGAAGGTGGTAAGTGAACGAGTTTGAGGAAATATCCTTGTTCTATCCAAATACCCTCCCAAATCTGACTTTCAGAATTCCCCAAGAGGCAGCCACCAAGAGAAGCAGAAATGTCCACTCCTGATTTTCCAGGTTGCCCCTGGCATTGACCTCCACTGTCTCTCCAGGTTTGTGCTTCAGGCCCTGGCTGGCTTCTCAGCCTGAGGTGGTCCAAGTGATGGACAGGACAGGTGTGAGCAAAGCACACCCTCTCATCCCCCAAGGGGGGCTGTCTTCCACCTTTCCCCTTTTTTTTCTCCTTCCTACCCTGGATTTTTATGTATCCCCTGCACTCCCCTACACCCAGTTGAAGTGGAAACTCAAAGCCCAGAAGGAAGAGCATCTTTGCAAAAATGGGCACAACTGCTCCAGCCTCAGTCTCTCCCCAGGTTCTTGGACAGGTATTCCTAAAGTTGGGGTGTGCATAGAATGGAAATGAGGCCCCCCTGAAGCAGACCGCTCTACTTCCCAACTGACGTCAGGTGTCACTGCAGCAAGAGGGATTTAGGTGGGACCAAGGTTGGTCAGGTCTCGTACAATGAGTCACAGACCTGTGGGAACCCATGCAGCACTACATACCACCCAGGGGCCCGCAGAGGAAGTATGAGGGTTTTGTGCAGGCACTTCTGAATAAATAAGGATTTTGTCTGGATAGAAGAGGACTTTCTATAGTACCACGCCACCTTCTTTCACTTTTTGGCCAACATCCAATTTAAGCGGACGCTCCTAGAGTGTTTGTGTGAACATGAGCACGCACCACGCCTGGTCATTCAGTCATGATTCAGATCTGTATTTAGTCATCCAAATATTCCATCCTTGTCTCCTTGGTAACCTTGTAATTCTTGAAGGAGTTTGGGTTTTTTCCCTATTACTGGGGCTCTGGGAGATGCTTCTCAAAAATGGACGTGATGACCCCTTATTTCAAAATTGTTAAAAATTAAATCCTAAGAGATACCCCCAATTTACAGCTAAGAAAGCTCCTCCCCACATCACACAGCCCCTATCGTAAGACACATACATCACACAGGATATACCTCCAAGCTCCCACACACATCACCTTCTTCTCCACATGCAATCCCCAACTCCTCTTTCATGTTCAAAGTCAAGCATCACCGCTGTGAGACAGCCTCTGAGTCGGACTCGCTCACAGTTCCCTGTGCTCCTACAGGAATTCATTCATAGCTTCTCTTAGCATATTTTATTATAACAATGCTTAGCCTGTGAGTTCTTTGAGGATGAGAATGGTCCTCTTTGCCCCTCTGGCATCTAGCTTTAGTACATAGTAGATGTTCAATAAATGCTTGTTGAATAGGAAGAACAAATCGATGTGAACCACGAAGATAAGCTCTGATGGTCCTGGGGGTCCTTGGAGCACCAGGATGGAAGCTGCGCCCACAGGGTCTGTAAGATTCCATCAGATTTCCTGGAAAGCCCATCTCTGCTTCAGGGCTTCCATGTCTAGAAGAGAGTGGGACTGGAGAAGCTCAGTGGGGAAAGCTGGGGAAAGCTGGGGGAGGAGCCCGAGGGCAGAGGGATGCTGAGGAGTATCCCTAGCAGGGAGCACTCACCACCAGCTGAGTCACCCAGAGGGATCGGATACTATCCTTTACCATCTCCAGCTCTGGTTTCACACCCTTGCTCCTCTGCTGCCACTGTGCACCCCAAAGAGGCGAGCTGAGCCTTTGAGTTTCAGTAGACTCTATCTAGTATTAAAGCAACAATGACGACACCAGCACCACCATACCCCACCCCCCAACATCAAAGCATCTGGGTGAGGGGGGCTTAGCCAGCTGTCTCAGCTGCCCCACCACCAGCCCCCTCCTCATCTTGCTCGCAGTTCTGGAGCCTGCGCACAATGCTGGTAAGGTCCAGGCTTCGTGTCAGTGTGTCCAGGAGCATCTGGTCCTTCTGGACGCCCTCCATGAACTCCTCCAGAGACAGTTCCCCTGGTAGAGAGAAAGGGAATAGGGTGTTCACGTCTACCTCGTAGCATTATACCAGGGCCCAGAGCTGAGTCTTTCAAAGGGGACAGGGCCAATGCCGGGAGAAGTGGCTGTGAATGGGCAGGCAAAGGAGCCAGAGACCAAAGTCTGGTCCAAGGATCCCTAACATCCAGCTCTGTGGCTGGAGTCCTCCACCCAGGTGACTCCTTCCCTGGTGATCCCCACCCCCAGCCCCAGCCTCCTCACCATCCCCGTTGATATCAATCCTGGAAAACACTGTATCGGTGAACTCCTCTGCGCTCATGGTAGAGCCGCTGCAGGGGTTAATGGCTCTGATGGCCTGGAGGGAAGGAGAAGAAGTGAGAGGACTCATCCTAATTCGGCCCCAGTGGAGGGAGTGAAGGCAGTGAGAGCTCCTCTGGTTCCCAACAGCAGGGGGGCCAAGGTGCCCCAACAGCAGAGGGGGCAATACAGGCAGAGCTGGGACTTAACAGCTTGTACAGTCTCTGGATACAGGTGAAGAAACTGAGGCCCAGAGAAGGAAAGGAACACAGCTCGGGTCACGCACGTGGTGAGGGTCAGAGCTGCCAACCCCTCAATTCCATCCTGTGCCCTTCTGAGACTGCAGTTCCTCCCAAGACCCAACTCTGGGCTCTCAGCTCTGGATCCCTATGGGCCTCCGCCACCAGCCCGGCCCCCGGCCCAGGCCCAACCCTCTGCACCTGGAGTTACCCGGATGATGGTGAGCAGCTCATCGCGGTCAATACATCCGTTACCGTCGACGTCGTAGAGCTTGAAGTACCAGCGCAACTTCTGTTCCACCTTCCCCTTGAGCACCAGGCTGAGGGCCGCCACGTACTCCATGAAGTCGATGTAGCCGTCCTGGGCGGGGGTGACAGGCCGTCAGTCCCGGCCCAGCCCAGCGACTGTCCCCCTTGATGCCTGCCCCTATCTGTCCTGTACGCCCTGCATAGCCCACCCTGCCTGCCCCAGAGGCTGCTGATCAAATCTGAGAAGCTAACCCTCACTCGGTTATGAATGTCTGATGCTCTCTCTACACAGGCATTTGGGTTCTAGCTCTCACTGGTCTGCTTTCCTGCGCTTCTCAAACTTGAGCCCTTCCAGTTGCAAGAAAGTGCTTGTAGGTGGGAGGAGAGAAACCAAATTCCCAAGGATGGGGGTGTGGTTTAGAGGAGCTTTTCAAAGAAGGGCAGAAGGTAACTGTAGAGGTAAGGAGCACCTTTCTCATTCTTTGCTTTATTCTTCGAACTTTGCTAAGCGACCACTATGCGCAGGGTTAAGGGTGCAGGTTTGAATCCTGGTTTCACCCTCTCAAAACTGTGGAATCTGGGACAAAGGACTCAATATGTCTAGCCCTTGATTTTTTTCATCTGTAATAATTATAATGGTACCTGCCTCTATGGGATTGTCATGGGATTAAATGAGCTCATGTATATAAAGCACTCAACACTGTTTGGCATATAGTAAGCACTCAATAAACGTTAGCTATTATTATTACTACTATTACTATTATTATAAAAAGATCACTATGCCATCATGATGTGTATTCAGCAACAACACATCTGGACAGGACATTATAGAGTCACAGAATAGGAGCACCCAACTTTGCTAGGGTCAGAGCAGGAAATGGGCTTAGGATGGCCCCCTGAAGGAGGTGATGACCTCATTGAGTCTTGGAGGGGTTGGCCATGGGGGAGGGTGGCACAAGACATTCCTGCAGGATATTTCTCCAGGGTCCCGCACATGTTGACTGGCTGACCCTCTGTTCAGCCCTGCCAGCCCTACCAATGGGGTCAGGGAAGAAGGGAACACAAGCCTGCTCTGCCCAGCCCTTCCCCCCTTCCCCCTACCCCCACACACAAGCCAAGTGAGGCTGGGAGAGCAAAGCCTGTGTCTTGCAGAGAGGCTGAGCACTGTAAGGAAAGGAGCACTGGACTCACAGCACCTGAACTTGGAGTCTAGTCCCTATTTCTCCACTTGCAGCCATGACTCTGGAACCGGGAAGTTACTGAGAAGCAGATTTCGGGTCCGTATGAACTCTTTAACAGGCAGAGTTGCCCATGTGTAAGGGCCAGCCTTGTGCAATAATGAGCTCCCTCTCAGCGAGAGTGTGCAAGCAGGAACTAGAAGACTGTTAGTAGGGGTGTGGCAGAGGTTGGGCAGGATGGCCTCTGAGATCTGGTTCTGTGCTGGTCTGTGGCCTGAGGTGGGGCCTTAAGTATTCTGAGCCCCACAGTGGGTATCGTGATCATAACAAACATTTACATGGCGCTTTTCCCATGTTCAAGGGCTTTTGCACACACCTTAGCTCATTCAATCCTTGCCCACCCCACCTCCCAGGTCTGTCGTCAGAATAGAGCAAGGTCCCTGTGCAACAAAGCTCTGAGAAGCAAGGAAAACTGCCAAGGAGGTTTCCTCTGGGCAGCGGACACAGAATAAGGATATTTTTGCTTTTCATTTTTTACCTTGCTATACTGTTGGAAAATTTTACAACGAACTGTATTACTTTTGTAATTAAAAAAAAAAAAATGGCCAGAAAGGGGCTATGGAAAAGTTATGGGTTTTTGTGCCAGAAAGACCTAAGCTGCTTCTTAGGACTGGTATGATCTTGAACAAGTCACGTGGCCTCTTTGAGGCACAGTTTCCTAAGACTGTGGTGTGGATTCGATTCAGTAGTAATACTGTAATACTATAACAATACTAACCTGCTTCCTGTGCTGAGTGTTTTATTTGCCTTACTCATTTAATCTCACAACCGCCCCCAAGAGGTAGATATTTCTGTTCCCATTTTCAGATGAAAAGATGAAGTTGAGAGAGGTTAGACCACATAGCGAACAAACAAATAAAAAGCTTTGCCCAGAAACTGAGTCTCCTAAATCCTACACAAGATGTACTTTGATTTGGGTGCACCTGTGTGACTACCAGGCACAGCCAAGACCAGGCAAAACTTTGAAGCAAGCAGAGCACATGCTTGCCCCCCAGGTCCCTCTCCCACTCCCACTACTGTACCCCTTCCCCACACAGTCTTGTCCAGTACCCTAGGATACAACTCTCATCTAACTCAGGAGCTGGCAGATTTTTCCCTGCAAAGGGCCAGAGAGTAAATATTTCAGTTTTGACAATACGTAAACAAATGAGTATGGTATGTTCTAATAAAACTTTATTTATAAGATTGGCCCATAAGCCATTGTTCGCATACCCCTTTTTTTTTTTTGAGCTTTTTTTTTTTTTTTGAGGGCAGTGTCACTGGCCCTTATATGTGAGACCCGAACCGGGGCCGCTGGCTTCCCAAGCCAGCGCTTAACCACTGTGCCACTCGGCCGGCCCCGCATACCTCTTTTTTAACTCCTCTCTGTCTCAAAACGTTCCAGTCCTGTGTGCCATCTCCCAGCCAGTCTGCTAAACTGCTCTGTGCTCATGACAATGAGTGCAGACAATGGCACCCCAAGTGTGATTTATATCATTGTCTATGAAGCACTTTAGATGTTACAAAGGTGCTCTTTATTTAAATAAATATATATTTAAATTAACGTGTACTATGAAATATAAAACAAGCCCATAAACTCCTGATTTCTCATATATTCATTCATTCATATAACAAATATCTATTAAACACCTACTGTGTGTTCCAGGCACGGTTTTAGGTGCTGAGGATACAACAATGAACAAGACACAACAATCTTTGCCCTCATGTAGCTCATATTCCAGCAGGGGAGACAGACAATAAACACAGTGGCTAAGTGTTATACAGTATATCATGTATTAGAAGATGAGACATGCTTGGGGGAGAAGGGGACTAGGAATGCAAGGATAGAGGCTAGTCCCATGAAATAGGGCTTAAACCTGGAGACCAGGGCAGGTGTCAGTGGGAAGGAGACATTTGAGTAGAGACTTGTAGCAGGGGAAGGTGGGAGTCAAGCAGAATTCTGGAAGAAGAGGGTTCCAGGCAGCACCAAGGCCTTGAGGTGGGCATATATGTGGCATAATCAAGGAAGTCAGGCTTGGGGGAGTACAGGTGCTGTACAAAAATTGAAGAGGTGGCATATGAATGACTCAGGTGAGGCTAATACATGGTTGGTGCATTGCTCCTCCCTGGTGTCATATGTATGACTTCAGATGGTCTTTCTGAAGACATGTCTTGATCCAAAGGGTTTCCTTAGCAGGTGAGAAGATAAGCTATTTTTGTACATTTGGGTGTAGGGTACTGAGGCTCTTACCCCTCCTATTCAGGAATTATTGCTGCTTTTGGAGGATTTGGGAGGTCCAGTGTGCGGCGCCGTCCTTCCTGGTCTCCATTCCTCCAACTCTGCCACTTTGTGCCCCATGCAGGGAAGCCCTCTGGCACTGCAATGTTGCCCTTGAGGCTGGGACTCTAAGCCTATAATCTGCTTTGGCCCCTTGACCCCAAATATTAGCAAATTTTAAATAGCTTCTGAGCCCCAGCTTTCCCTAGCAACCCCGCCTACAATGGCAATGGTGTTTGGACCTCTGGGCAGTGAGGGGAGTCTGGAAAGCTCTGTGCAGCCCCCTCCCAGCTTGTGGTGGACACATGACAGTGCATCGTGACATCTTGACCTTTCGAGTGAGTGCCAGCTGGGTGGGGATCAGCCAGGGTGGGGAGACAGGTTGGTGCATCTGGGGTCTTCCACCACTTCATCTTGACTAAATTGTTCCAAATAAATGGAAGGTTTGCTATTGAAAACCAATAAACATCTTAACTAATGCTTCCAACATCCGTGGCAGATACATCCATAGTGAATAAGTGGAAGTTGATGGGGAGAGGATGGGCTCAAGGTCGCCCAGCTGATGAAAATAGGGGCCCAAACTCGTGCCTAATTCCTCTCTCAGCGCCTCCTTTAGCTTATCTGGAAGTCCTCCAGGTGATTACCTGGGGAGACATACAATTTCAACCCTGTGCAGACCTTTCCACCCACTTGGGAAAAGGTGAACGGAGGTTACTGGGTATTTCGGAGTTGGAGTAGCCTGGATTTCCCAGTGCCAGGCCACGCCTGCCTATGCCCAGTTCTAGTATCTACAGAGCATGATGGTTGACCCAAGTAATGCAGGCCTGCTCATCCCAGACCAGCCCGGGCTGGAGCCCCCTCACCCTGCTCTTGATTCTCCATTCCTCCTCCTGCATCCTTGTGCAAAAGCTAGGGACCTGTGCAAAAGCACAACTTACAGTGCCAAGCACTTAGTAGGTGTTCAATGACTGTCTTGTAAGTGTGCACACCTGTTCTGGAGTAAACCAAGATGTGTGTGGAGGAGAGGCAGAGGGAGCCATTCAGTTCAGCTTGTGGGTCCACTGACTGTGGCCCTCTCTTTCTTCCCCTGGAGAGTGAGGGCAGGGATGGGGGTCTGAGTCATTCTGAGCCACCAGTGCCTAATTCACAGTGGGCACTCAATGAACGTGAGATCAATTGAATCCCTAATGTCCACATTCAACCTCCCAGATAAACACAGGGCTGTATAAATGAAGTCACTCTGCCAGCGGACACTGCTATTATCACACCTGCTCTTTCTTGCCCCATGCTGGTCAGGTCTCCCCAGGTGTCCCTCCAGCGCTCCCCACCCAGACCCCTGCTCACTTTGTTGAAGTCAAAAGTCTCAAACATCTGCTCCACATACTGGCTGGTCGATGGGCTCAGGTTTTTCAGGCCAAAGATCTGGCGGAATTCATAGAGGGTGAGCTGGCCGGAGGGGCACTCGGTCATGAACTTCTTGTACCACTGGTGGCACTCGGTGCTGCTGAGCTCCTCCACCGACTTACCCTCCATCACGTTGCCCATTGTCCAGGCCCACAGGAGGCCAATGCCCAAGGTGGACAAGTCCTGTGCCCCAATGTTCCCTGCACAAAGACCGCTTGGCTTTCTAGAACTGGGCCCTCTTCACTCACGGGCCCAAGTTCTCCAGATCTGAGCAAGAAAGGGCCTGATGAATCAGTGCAGAGAAATGTCAGGAGGAGATAAGCAGAAGGGAGAAGGCGATGGGGGTTACGCAAGCCTACACCCAAATCCAGGGGATGACAGAGAACCAGTGTTACAAGTCCTCGCTAAATCCTTGCAGCCAATTGGACTCCCTGGGAAACAGGAGTGAAAAATAGAACAAAGCTTAGAGGAGCAGAGGCCCAGGATTACAGCCTTGAGCTAATAGATGAGAGGATTTTCTTACCCAGTTTGTAGTCTCCTTATCGCTTCTTACCAGGACAGAGTGGGTGGCCAGCCAACAGCTGTTCTGATCCTGTGACCTCTACTCCTTTCTCCTCCTGTTCTCAACATTTTTGGTTCCTCTCTCAGACACAGAATGCAGGTACATATGAGATAGATATGGTTCCTCTTCCAGAGCTGGGCCAGCTGTGGGCTCTTCACAGGGATGCTGTGTAAAGTCATCCAGGCTGTGCACTGCACTTGGGCATAACAACCGAGGGGTTCTAATCACATCACCAATAGCTAACATATGAGAGCACCTGGGTGATGGAAAGTGTGTGGGATTCCAAGATGAGTCCTGAGCAGCCAGAGGGAACTCCCTCCTACATAAGCCTGCACAAATACACAAGCCATACATACACACAATTACTGGTCCTGTTCTGAACACAGTCTCATATTCCCAGAGATTACATCTTTCCCATCCTGGGAGGCTTGAATTCAGCCTTGCATCTGATTCTGAACCTGACACCATCGCCTCCTTGGGGCATGGGAATAGGGGACATTGAGTGTGTGCCTAGTGTCCTGGAGTGTGTGTGTGTGAGAGGGCTGGCACACATGTGCATGGGTGAACTGCTACCTGCTGGTCCTGAAATGCTCCCAGGCCAAGCCTAAGGGCCCATCTATTGCAACAACAGCTTTCTCTGACCTGCAGTGAAATGTTCTCTAGCCATAGACTTTAAGGTTGATTTATTTATGTAGCCAACACCTAGGTGCACTTAAGCTGAATGCTGCTGGGAAAGCCCAGATCCAGCACCAGTCATCCTGCCTCTTCCCCTGATTTCCCTTCCTCCTTTACATGTGAACCATGCCCAGTCCCCTACTTGGCAGAGGGAACTACCACTCACATTTCTGCTTTCCCAGCAGGCACTTGGACATGTGTTCGGGTTGTGCACTGATATACTAGCACAAAAGTGTCTTTTATACTTGCAGGGGTGCCTTTGTGTGTGGGAGTGTTTCTACCCTCTCCCGACTAATACAAAGACTGTGCAATTTTAAATACTGCACAAAAATGTCATGAGTCTTTCTAGCAGCACAGGCTTGCCAACATTCCTCTCAGGAACCCCAACAGCGTGCCTGGTCCCTCCAAGGCTGCAGGACAGGCTTCTTTACTTCGGGCTGCAAAGCACTTTTTCTTCCAAGTGAAAACTAAGGAAGATTTTTATATACATGTGTACATACGTAAATGTACTTACATTTATATAAATTGTATAATATAAATATATGATATATAAATATATATTTACATATAAATTAATTTATATAAATATGTTATATAATCTATATGTATGCAACATATATTAGATATCAGAGTACATACATATGAATTGGCCAGTGAAAAACCACTCTAAAATCTCAATGGTTTAAAGCACCACAAGTTATTTTTTGCTCACACTACTAGCTGGGTGACCTTGAGCAAGTACATTAACCTCTCTGGGTCACGGTTTCCTCATCCTTAAAATGGAGAATTTGGTGCCCACCTGATAGAGCTGTTAAGGTTAAGTAAATTAAAATTAATATATGGAAAGCATTTAGAGCAGGATCTGGCATAGAGTAAGTGCCCCATATCAGCTATCACTTTATTATTTCGTATCTGTTACAGTGGCTGTCATGCTGTTGACTTTAGAATCTAAGTGCAGTTATACTGCATCTTGAGCACAGCAGTGTCCCTAGATGACAGCCAATCATGTCTCTTGTCCCTTTAACCCCTTTCACCATGGCCCTGGACTGTGTGAGGACAGATATCCACCTTTCTCACACAGGACATCTGCCAGCTGTGGTCAGGCACTAGAGAAGGTAGAGACCTTCATTAAAACAATACTAGATCCGACCTTATTCCCAACTCCCTGTCCTGTTGCTTGCCTCTACTAAAAAGAAGCTTGAAAAGCAAGAAAATTGTTCTCCTAGCCACTCTTGCAGCTAGGAGTGGCCACATGATGTGATTCTGGCCAAAGTTTGTAAGTGAAGAGATCTCCCATAAGACTGTCAGCTGATTTCTCAACAGAAAGTTGGCAGGCCAGAAGGGATTGGCACGAAATATTCAAAGGATGAAAAACAAGGACCTACAACCAAGATTACTCTACCCAAACAAAGCTATCATCTGTTGGATTGTTGGAAAAGTCATGACGTAAGTTTTTGTTGCAAAAACGCATCATGACTTTTCCGACAACCCAATAGAATCGAAAGACAGTTAAAGAGCTTCCCGGACATTAAAAGCTAAAGGAATTCATCACCACCAAACTAATATTACAAGAAATGTTAGGGCCTGCCGAGTGGCGGGGTGGTTAAGCGCTAGCTTGGGAGGCCAGCGACCCAGTTCGGGTCCCACATATGAAGGCCAGTGGTACTGACCTCAAAAAAACAAAAGAAAAGAAAAGAAAAGAAAAGAAATGTTAGAGGAGCTTCTAAGATTTGAAAAAAAAAATCAAAAATATGAATAATAGAATGGCAATAACTACATACCTATCAAAAATTACTTTCAATGTATTATAAATGGATTAAATGCTCCAATCAAAAGATAGGGTGGCTGAGTGGATAAGAAAACAAAACCCTTACAATATGCTACCTACAAATGAGTCACAAAGACGCACACTTTCAGTAGGGACTGAAAGTAAAGAGATGGAACAAATATTTCATGACAATGGAAAAAAAAAAGGCTGGGATAGCAATACTCATACTAGACAAAATAAACTTTTAAACAAAGCCTATAACAAGTGACAAAGAAGGATCCACTAATCCCACTTCTGGGTATTTATCCAAAGAAACCCAAAATGCTATTTCAAGGGAGTGTGTGCATCCATATGTACATTGCAGCATTGTTTACAATAGCCAAGATGTAGAGGCAGCCTGGGTGTCCATCGATGGATGAATGGATGAAGAGGAGGTGGTATATATATACAATGGAATATTGCTTGGCCATGGAAGGGAATGGGCTCTTGCTATCTCTGTCAGCATAGATGGACCTAGAGGATATTGTGCTAAGTGGAGTATGTCAGACAGAAAGACAGATGTAATTTGATTTTGCTTATATGTAGAATCTACATATAACAAAATAAACAGAAACAAACTGATATAGAGAACATTTTGATGACTGCCAAATGGGAAGGTGGTGGGGGGGGCGAAAAAGGGGAAGGGATTAAGAAGTACAAATTTGGGGGCTGGCCATGTGGCTCAGTTGGTTAGGAGTGTGAGCTCTGGGCTGGCCGAGTGGCGCATTGGTTAAGAGCTGGTTTGGGATGCCAGTGGCTCCGGTTTGGATCCCACATATGAGGGCCAGTGATACTGCCCTCTACAGCTAACAACAGCTCCACCTGGAGCTGGGCTGTGAGCCCCAATGATGGTGTAGGCTGCAGCCCCTGCTGCAGTGGGCTGCCATGGGCTACAGTGAGTGGCCGGCAGCCAGCGTGAGCGGCTGGCAGCCAGCGTGAGCTGCCAATAGCCATGGTGAGCGACATCCAGAGGCCGGCGACCCATCTGCCTCATCCGGGAAGAGCTCCGTGACGATGCCAACATGGGCCAGTGAAGCAACGTCCTCCGCAACTAGACTGAAGAACAAAAAGACAGCAACTTGTCTGTTCCCCTCCCCCAATTCCCCAATAAAATCTGTAAAAAAAAAAAAAAAAAAAGAGTGCGAGCTCTGAGCAACAGGGTCGCCAGTTTGATTCCAACATGGGCCAGTGACGCTGGGCCCAAGCTGAGCTGTTGCTGAGTTGCCAACAGGTGGCAGGATGGTTCCACTGGTGAGAGCACGTGGTTCTAACAACAAGGTTGCGGGTTCTACTCCCCCATGGAATGGGTGGTCTATGCCTACCTGCAACTAAGATTGAACAAAGCACCTGACTGGCTGCCGGATGGCGACTGGACTTGATGCTGAGCTAGCTGCCCCCTCCACAGCTAAGATGAAGGACAACAACTTGGCTGTTCCCCTTCCCCAATTCCCCAATAAAATCTTAAAAAAAAAAAAAAGAAGTACAAATTGGTTGTTACACATTAGTGATGGGGATATAATGTATAGCATAAGGAATATAGTCAATAATATTGTGACAAATATGTATGGTGTCAGATAGGTACTAGATTTATCGAAGTGATAGATGGAAGGGGGGTTGAGGAAAAGGTGAAGAAGGCGAAGGGATTAAGAAGTACAAATTGGTAGTTACAAAATAGTGACGGTGATGCAAAGTAAAGCATAGGGAATACAGTCAATAACATAGTGAAAACGATGTATAGTGCCAGGTGAGTACTAGATGATCAAGGGGATTACTCCTTAAATTATATAAATGTCTAACCATAAGCTGTACCCCTGAAATTAATATAAAATAACATTGAATGTCAACTATAGCTGAAAATTTGAAAAGAGGGGAAACGTGAAGGGCATTAAGTGGTTTAAATTTCCAGGTATGAAACAAATAAGTCGTGGGGATGCAATGTATCGCATAGGGAATATAGTCAATAATATTGTGATAGCATGGTACAGTGTCAGATGGTTGCTGGACTTATCATCTTTAGGTATATAAATGTTGACCACTTCTTTAAGTATATAAATGTTGAATAATTATGGTATATACCTGAAACTAATATAATATTGTATGTTTGCTATATTTTAATAAAAATCTTAAAAATAAAAAAATAAACATTATCTGTATTTTTAAAAATGATTCATAATGAACATATGTTGCTCACATAATCAGAGGATAGTTATTTTTGAAAAAGAAATCAAATAGGGTTGTTTTAGTTCTCCTGTACCTAAAGGTACCAATTTGGGGTGCATTGGGGTAGGGTCTGGGGTCTGTCAGCTTTGATCAAGTTCTCTAGGGCACATTTTGGCAGGAGGGCAGGGAGGGCTCCTCCAATGAACTTGCTTGGGGCCCCGACTGGAATTCGTGTCCTTGTGGCGTCCTCTCAGGCCCAGGGCTTGGACATGCAGGGGTCAAGCAGGAGGTAGCAGCGCATTTTCCGTGCCTCCCTATTTACATCCTCCTTACTCTTCCTATGTGAATACAGATGCCACTTCCTCTGTGAAGACTTCCGAATCTCTGCAGAATTAATCTTTCCTGTCTCAGCACACTGATATTTTGCTTATGTATTATATTAGTTTTCTGTGTCGTATAACAAATTACCACAAAGTCAGCAGCTTAAAACTCTATACATTTATTATCTCAGTTTCTGTGGACCAGTAGTCTGGGTATGGCTTAGCTGGGTCCTCTGCCCAGGGTCTCACAGGCTGCAATCCATGTGTTGCCTGGGCTGCATTTTCATCTGGAGGCTAGACTGGGGAAGAACCCACTTCCACCTCATTCAGATTGTTGGAAGAATTCATTTCCTGCAGCTATATGACTGAGGACCCTGGCTTTTTACTAAATATTGTCTGGAGGCCAATCTTGGGTCCTAGAGGCTGTCTGAAGTTTCTAGGAGCTGCCCTCAGTTCCTTGTTTCATAGTCTCCTCAACATGGCTGGCTATTTCATCAAGCCAGAGAGGAGAATCTCTCTCTGATCTGCTGAAATGGAGTCTTATATAATGTGACCTAAGCCATATTCTGTGGGTTAGAAGCAAGTCACAGGTCTTCTCCACAGCCAGAAAGAGGGAATCGTACAAAAGCAGGGTAACAGGAGGTGGGAATCAGTGGGGGTCACCCGAAACGCTATGAAACATGCATACTTTACAATAACATAGACATAACATCCATTTCGTTCTGGAATTACGAGCAGCTGTTAGTGCCAGGCTGCCCTCAAGAATTCAGCTAGCTGGGTGGCCGGTTAGCTCAGTTGGTTAAAGTGCAGGCTCATAACACCAAGGTTGCCAGTTCAATCCCCACATGGGCCACTGAGCTGCACCCTCCACAACTAGATTGAAACAACTACTTGACTTGGATCTGGTGGGTCCTGAAAAAACACACTGTTCCCCAATTAAAAAAAAAAAAAAAAAAAAAAAAGAACCCAGCTAACTCCCAGAAGGTAGAGACCATTTTATTCATCTCTTGCCTCCTCCCAGGATGGGTTCCACGTGGTCCTGGGCTGGTTATTCTGTTTGCCCCCTCCTCGCTTATTCTCCACCTTTCTCTGTCTGCTCTGAGCCCCGGAGGCTGACCCCCAAGGACTGGGTCACCCGGGCTCCCCTACCCTCTGGCTTTAGCCTGGGTTCATCCATTGAGAAGCACTAGAAGAGGGTTGGAGGGTAGAAGAGAGAAAGTTTGGTTGTTTTTTTATATCTTCAGCCAAAGCTTCTGTCAGAGCTCTCTCTGAGCTCCTGGAACAAAGCCTCCTCCCCTCACCCCACAGGCTTAGGAATAAGAATGGCTTCCCTCTTTTGCCACTGTCTGGGCACAGTCCATTAACCCATCCCACTTCTCTCTAAATAGTCCCCTCATTAAACTCTCCTCAAATACCTTTTTGAAAGTTGCATTTGACTAACAGGGGCTTGAACTCAATAAAATATTGAGTGACTAAATGCATGCATGCATGATTAAAGAAAGGATTAAAGACAGTTAAAGTAGGATGGGGCTATTATTAACCATCTCCTGTGTTCAAGGCACCACACTTAGCTTGTTGAATAAGCTCACCACAGCTATGTGGGGTGGGTATTATTTCCACATGAGACTAACAGCCTGGGGGCAGACAAATCACATTCTGAGGCTAGCAAAAATTTTATGTGGTGGGACCAAAGTCTTTTTATCTCATCACCATGCGTTTAGCCTATCTTTAAATCTCTGAGGAAGGCCTGGATGGAGCTGGGGGGCCCCTCCAGGCCCTCACCCAGTGCCTTCCCCTGAGGCCCTTCTGCCTGCACGATTCCACCGACAGAGAGCTGGCTACCTTTGGTTGCGGGGGGCGGGGGGGGCCTATCCCGTGTCTCAGGCCAGGGAAGGAGTGGGATCCCACAGCTTCCCAGTCCTAGAGCCCAGCTTCTCCCTCTTCAGTGGCCCCTTTCAATCCCCTCTCCATTCTCCCCCAAAAGAGATAGACATCAAGTCAGGGAGGACTGGGATACATACTAAGGCCTCCAGGAAGAGGTGAGTACATGGGAGATGTAAGGAGGGGTGGATAGGACAGCTCATGTAGTTGACTGGGAGAGAAGTCCTGTATTTCTCTGCGCTGCTTTGCCTGTGGGAATCCCTCCTGGGGCAGATGCCATACCAGAGAGAGAGGAGACAGATGGGTGGGGCAGGTGCTAGAGGTGGAAGCTGGGAAGAGACAGGAGGCGCAGCAATCCCAGGCCTAACTGATCCTCTTCCCAGGCTGCCTGCCCAGTCGCCACCCCACAGAAACACAACAGCGCAGTTCTTCTGCCTCCTGGAACCATTCCACCCAGACCCACGTGGGACCTGAGCCGGCTCCTTTAAAAAGGTTCCTGGAAGCTTCCGTGGAGGTTGCTCTACCAAGGTGAACCTCAAGAGGGAGACCATTCTCCAGGGGAGAGGAAGAGGCATCCACTGGGGGAGTGAAGATGCTGGCCTCGCCCTCATCACCCCCAAGGCTGTCAGGTCTGGGCAGGCAGAGATGGGTCTTGTCCATCTTTGCAGCCCAAGGACCCAGTCGGCATTAGGTGTTCAGCAAGTGTCTAGTGGATGATTGATTGGATGGAGGATGAAGGCTTTGAGTTATGCATAGATGGGAAATTTGTATTTATCTCTGTTCCTTTTCCAAATCCCAGTATAATGGCAACAAATTAATTATTTTTAAAGCTACACATCCATGGCGGCAAAGAAGGAAGATAGCAGATGAGAAGTTTTAATAAAATTATAGAAAACAGGAGGCAGATGGACAAGTGCTAATTGTCTGATCAGAGAGCAGAAAGTTGAAGCCTAAATGCTTTCAAGGACGAGGAGGACATAGAGGTTGGTACAAACACAAAGCCTATCTATTGCTGCCGCAGAACTCAGGAGGTGGGCACCAGAGGTGCCCTGACAGCAGGGGAGCAGGACATGGGGT
This sequence comes from Aselliscus stoliczkanus, assembly GCA_033961575.1. NCBI lineage: Eukaryota > Metazoa > Chordata > Mammalia > Chiroptera > Hipposideridae > Aselliscus > Aselliscus stoliczkanus. The sequence goes on along the minus strand of CM066733.1, from coordinate 60,784,927 downwards.
AGAGATAAGAAAACTGGTGGAAAGCTTGTGTAAGGAGCCACTGTCTCCCCAGATGCCCTCTGAAGGCAGCACTATGGGCACCTCGAGGCACCTCTCCCCTCCTGACCCTGGCCAAAGGTTATTCTGGAGATTTGAACCAGAAAGGCCCTCGCCTCTGGGAAGAGTTCAGGAAGAGAGAAGGGCTGCTCTGAAAACTGGGGAGTTCAGGGAAAGTCTGCATGTGAAGAGTGAGACGCTCCTTGCTCCTTTCCATGCTGGCTCCTCAAACAGCGACAGCCAGGCCAGAGAGGCCTGGTACAGACGCCATATGGCCTGCTTCCAGCCGGGATCACCAGACACCTGAGGAAAGCCTCTAACTTGCAAGAGAGCCTACAATAAACACAGAAAAGCCTGGATTCCAGGCTGGTAGGATAACCTCTAGGAGGGCCTTGCATCCTTACCATCTTCTTTTCAGAGACAGGCACCCAGGACTGCCCAGCTTCTGCATTGGCTGCGTGTCTGGGTCCCCAGACATCCTGTCATTTGATTCCCACACCAACCCTAACTCCTTGTGCTCTAAAAGTATGCTCCACTGAATACACCACTCTACCTAGAATGAGATGTGACTCCTAGAAATGAAGCCAACAGGATTTACCCAGTGGTATGCTGGTAAATACTCAACACCTGGCTCTCTGAAAAAAAGAACCCCCGATAAGTAGGTGTTCCTTGATCACTGCAGTGTAAATATTCCCACTAAGACCGGTTTCAAGTTACCAACGTAAAACTGCTGGTTGTGGACCTGGGAGGAGTGGCCCACAGCCAGCTCTCACAGGCTGGTCGGAGTTGGCTCCAGCACAGCACAGATTTACCTTGGGTGACAGTGACCAGGGTTCACTCAGGCCACTGCTGTGGGTCAAGCACCCTTGGACTTCATCCCCCTTCTCCATAAACCATAGCCCATGAGTCTAACTAACCTCAGAGACAGCTCTTCTGGATCAGAGGAGACACTTGAGATGGGAAATCCATCTCCTATCAACAAATTGCAAGTCAAAAGTGGTGGTTTTATATGAAACTAGGGCTGAAGGGTTCACTTGCTACCTTACTTCCTTGTTCTCCGGTGACTGTTCCATGATGGGGTGAGAGGACCTCATAAGAGAGCTGGGGGGCCATGGTCAGTCAATGTATCTCTTTCTTGTCTTTGGAGGGCTTGCCCAGCCTGGACCTATGACCAGCATGGGCTGTGTTTGGGATTTAAGCCCTGGAGGTGGGTGGGGGTTACTCTCAGGTGAGGGGACTCAGAATCAAGTCCTCCAAGTCTTCAGGCATCTCTGAACATAACCTTTCTGTAAAACGCCCATGTGGCCTCAGTTTACCCCCTCTAAAATGCCAGGGAATAGAACGACAAACTTTAATTGCTGCCAAGAAGAGGGAGGGACCTCCCTTTACCTTCGCTGACAGTGGACATGGCACAGTTGTCTTAGTACGGTCCACTTCTCCTGGAGTGAGCACCGCTTCCCCTCCAGGGCCAGGGATCACAGGGCTAAGGGTGACTCTTACTGGGCGGGGGGCTTCTTACTGGCTAGGAGTGCCAGGAAATCATGTTGGCAGGAGGCACGTCAAGGCGCTTGCGGGTATGGTCAGTGTCCCGGTGGTACACGTAGCCACAGGTAGGCTTCTGCAAGGTGTAGAAAGGGTTCAGGCAGTTGGAGTACTGGGAGGTGTAGAAATTGAATCTGAGCTTGTCCAGGTTCGGGCCCCTGGTGTTCACCACCACTGGCACATAAGCTGCTGCCAGAGTCTGCTCGTGGTCTTGCTTCCACAGCCGAGACAGAGGAGGACATGGAAATGTCACCCTTTTGCCTGATGGAGTCTTTGGCCCATGGCTGGGTGCTGAGGGTTTCTGTGAGTCCTGGGAGGAAAGAACGAAAGAAAGAGATGGGGCATCAGACACTGAGCTGTCCACTGTGGGGCCAGGGGCAGGAAGGGGAGTCAGGGCCCACTGGTCAGAAGCCCACGGGGCCACCTGGAGCACAGCTCTGCTGGCTATGGAGCCAGATGCCCAAACAGAGAAGGGTCTTCCAGGTTTGCTGATCTGTCCCTGCTAATGCAGGTCTCGACCTGCTTCTCAGAGGCCTCTGCCGGCTCAGAGGCTGGGAACCTGGGCTCACCCTCAAATACCCCTGTCTCTTCCTCCCACATCTAATCTGTCCGTCAGCATCTTTAACATCACTCTCCTCTAGCCACCTATGTCTCTCTGCCCTCTGCCACTGCTCCACCTAGCTATCCATCCTCTCTCTCCTGATCCCTTGCTTTTTCAGCCTGTGCTTGATACTTGCACTGAATTAATCTTTCTGTAGTAATGGCCAGATCGACTCCCTTCCTCAAAGTATCTTTTGCTCTCTACTACCTAGAAAAGAGTGCCTAAGGCTCCCAGCCTGGAAGGCAAGACCTTTAAGGACAGGGCTCCCCCTACCCTGTGTTTGAGCTTTACCTAACATTTATTTGCTTCTTTGTCACCATTCTCCCATGACCTTGGAAGTCCCACACTATCTCTCACTTGGTTTTACCAGGTCACACTTGGTTTTACCAGGCCTCCCCAGGTTAGTGGGCCCTCTCTCCCATGCATCAGGGAAGTTGTGTCTTTTGTTTTAAGATTTGTATTTGGGAATTGGGGAAGAGTAGCAGTGTTGGGGAATTGGGGGAGGGGAACAGCCAAGTTGTCCTTCAGTCTTAGTTGTGGAGGATGTGGAGCTCAGCTCCAAGTCCAGTTGCCATCTAGCCGCCCATTGACAGCTCGTGGCCACTCAGCTCAAGGTGCTGTGTTACAATCTTAGTTGTGCGTGGGCATAGCCCACCATCCCATGCAGGAGCTGAACTGGCAACTTCGTTATTAGCAGCACATGCTCTCACCAGCTGAACCATCAGCAGCAGCTCAGCATCACTGGCCCATGTGGGAATCAAATCGGCGACACTGTTGGTCAGAGCTCTCACCCTTAACCAACTGAGCCATTCGGCCGGTTCCCAGGGAAGTTGTGTCTTTTCCTTTCAGCCATGAGGTCCTTAAGGGCAGCGCCCTTTCACCTTTACTCCAGACCAAGGCATTTAGTGAGCACACAATAAATATTGGTTCGAATGAACTGAATTCTAGTAATGGGTAGCCCCTCTTCCAACCAGCCAGTCCATTCTATTGTAGACTATCTCTCACTGTTAGATGTGTCTCCGACCCAACCATGCTTGCTCTCCATAACCAGCACTGTTTGGTGATCAGGTATGGAGGTCTGCCCCTCTAGGAGTCCCCCATTGCTACATGTATCACATCGTGCTGACATTTATTTGTTTCTTTGTTGCACCCTCCTTCACTGTCCTCTGACCTTTGAACCCCCAACTACTGGATGCCCATTTCACTAGGGACCTTCAGAACCATGATAGTACAACCCAAAGAATGAGATGCCCAAGTGCCAGGCTGACTCTGTCCTGTTCCCATGGGCTACCACTGTCCGGAGAACCCATTTCCTCTCTGCCAGCCTCGCAGGCCCCAGGAACTGGGAGGGAAGCCCTAATTACAGTTACTGGAAGTTGAGCCCCCACCATCTTGCAAAAGAAATCTCTGGTCCGTCACACTGTATGCTCCTTTGTGGTTAATTTACAAACTATTTGCACAATTCGAACTTGCTCATGGCTTTCCTCAAGGTGGTCTTTGCTCCCACAGGTTCCTACTCGGGGGGGGGGGGTGCCTCAGCTTTGCATTTCAAAATTCTTCCTATTTTTCCAAGCCAGAAGCTCGTTTGGCACCTCCTCCAGGAAGCCTCTGAATCTGCAGCCCCTACCCCTTCTCATCCTCTACTGCACCGGCAGTCTCTTGTGGTCCTGTGTGGGGCTGGGACTAGGGTAAGGCACGGGTATACATTTTTTTTTTTAAAGATTTTATTGGGAATTGGGTGGGGGAGGGGAACAGCGTTGGGGAATCGGGGAAGGGGAACAGACAAGTTGCTGTCTTTTTGTTCTTCAGTCTAGTTGCGGAGGACGTTGCTTCACTGGCCCATGTTGATATCGTCATTGCGCTCTTCCCGGATGAGGCAGATGGGTCGCCGGCCTCTGGATGGTCACTCACAGCAGCTATTGGCAGCTCACGCTGGCTGCCAGCCACTCACGCTGGCTGCCGGCCACTCACTGTAGCCCATGGCAGCCCACTGCAGCAGGGGCTGCAGCCTACATCGTCACCAGGGCTCACAGCCCAGCTCCAGGTGGAGCTGTTGTTAGCTGTAGAGGGCAGTGTCACTGGTCCTCATGTGTGGGATCTGAACCGGGGCCGCTGGCATCCCAAAACCAGCTCTTAACCAATGCGCTACTCGGCCGGCCCAAGGGTGTACATTTTAAGGAGGTGCTGTCTCTCAGTCGTGTATGGGTACCATGAAGGATTCCTTTCATTTGGCACCCTGGGGCTGTTTGCCTCATCCTACTGCAAGTCATGGTCTTTCTGGGCTCCTGCTCATGTTCCAACAGCCTCTAAACAGCTCCTGGGGGTCAGGACCATATCCTATTCACCTCTGTGTCCCTGGGGCTTAACCCAGTGCTGGCACACAGGTAAGCTGGAGAGAGGCGTGAACAAGTGTTCAGCTGCCTTCTAGACTCTTCCAGCCTCAGCCCTGGGATGAGGGATTCCAAGCAGAGGGGCAAGCAAGGGAAATGAGCTGTGATGCTAGTCACCAATGATCATTTTTTCATCACAGGTTATGAGCACAGCACCAAAGTCTTTAAAATGGATTATCTCTTCTACTCCTCACATTAACCCTTTAAGGAAGGTATTCTTATTAACTCCATCTATGGGTAAGAAAACTTAAGTATGGAAGTTAGTCACATGTTTAGAGTCACATGTGTCCCTGCACTGTGGGGACAGGGCCTGCTGTGTCATTTCTGCCTTCACCCTTGTTGAACTTCCTGCCAGGTGTGCTGGGCAGCAGGGCGCAGCCAAGACCACCCTCCAAAGATCCCAGGCCCGCTGGAGGGTCAGGCAGCCAGGTAGCCCAGTACGCTGGATTTGGGTTCTGGGTTCTAATACCCTGCATGGTTAGGACGACGCACTGAGGATGGTGAGGCTTATTTGATGAGTTATCCTCTCTTAGCAGAGCTGAGGACGTGACATTGGTTCACTCATTCATTGAGAACTATTCCTCTTGCATGCCAGGCTCTGAGTGCGCAGGTAATGAAGACATCACACATATGAACACAGATATGAAGCTCCGTAGAGCAGGGCCTCTCCCCGTCCGCACCACTGACTTCGGGCTGGATGATGGGTTCTCTGTGGTGGAGGCTGTCCTGTGCATTGCAGGTTGGTTAACAGCAGCCCTAGCTTCTATTCACGCTACCCACCTCCCAGGTGCGACGGACAAAAATGTCCCTCAACATTGCCAAACCCACCTGAGGGCAGTGAGAATCACTGCTTATACAGTCTATGACAATCTCTGTATCCTGATGTTGACAGCTGGCCCTGTAGAGTCTTCCCTTTCCTTGGCCACAGGTGTGGCTCAGGTTTCTTCTTGTTAAGCATGATCCTGAGGATGTGGGGCTCAGCCAGTGGCCATGGAGATGAAACTGCAGAGGTCCCAACCCCCATCCACACCTGCGCCTCAGCCCACCCTTCAGTCTTGGCCACTTGTACCCTGCACCTCAGGCTCAGGAGGCCGGTGTCAGGGGTAACAGAGGCAAGTGCTTTCAGAATGGTTGGGGGGTTCTTACCAGAGACCCCACAGAGGAAAAGGTGACACTCTTTGATAACAGAATTGGGTATCTATCAAGTGCCAGGCACTAGCCACTCAGCTCTGCAAAAGCTCCTAAGAGGCATTTGACATGTCACTCCCATTTTTCAAAGGAAGAAACTGAGGCTCAGAGGGATCTAAGCATTTGTCTAAGCTCACACAGTTAGTGAAGTGGTGTGTAAGGGCCTTACAGAAGTCCCATGAGTAGTGGCTAGTTAATGCAGGACTCAGAATTAATTTGAACGCTCCCCTCCCTCTCTGTGCCAGCCCAAGCCCTAGTGTGGGCCTACCTGCCCTGGGTCTACCAGTCAGCTATGTCCCAGCTGCTGCTTCTGTAATACTCAGGAGCCTGGTAGGGGGACCCAGGGCCCCAAGCACATCCAGGGACAACACCCTCGCAGAAACTGGGACAGAGGGACAGTGCCCAGAAAGAGGAAGAGAAGGAGAGAGGGAGAAGGAAGAGAGAAAAGAGGAAGAGAAGACACTGGGCAGGAAAGAGGAGGAGGAGGAGACAGAGGGGAGCCCAACCTTGCCCTGCCCCTTCCAGGGGGCCTTGCCAGCCTCCAAATGACTAACCTCAGAGGGCTGAGAACACTCCATCTCTTCCCCAGGGCCTAGCACAGGCAGCTTGGGAGGGAGGGTGGGGCCTGACTGCATACTTTCTAGGTTAACATCTGGTTTCATTTAACCATCTCCTCCCCAATCAGGTCTTCCCTGTCCAGTGCAGTGTGTGTGTGTGTGTGTGTGTGTGTGTGTGTGTGTGTGTGACTTGAAAAAAAGTGGTTCACAGCTGGGGGTAACTTTTCCCCCTCAGGGGCTGTTTGGCAATCCTGGAGGCATTTTTAGTCGTCACAACTTGGTGTGTGTGTGTGGGGGGTGCTATTGGCATCTAATGGCTTAAGGCCCGGGATGCTGGTAAACCATCCATGCCACAGTGCACAGATAGCCCCACAGCAAAGATTAACACAATATTAATAATGCCAAGGTTGAGAAACTGTGGTTTAGAGATTTGAGGGAGACCCCTTTCCCCTACCTGCTTCCTGCAGGCCTAGCTTAAGCCTCCCATTCCACAGCAGGCAATGAAGTTTAAAGGGCAAGTAGAGGGTCCCACCAGCCCCTTCCCTCCTTATTTTCACTGGGGGTTCGAGCTAGAGCCAAAAGAAGGAATTCAAATAGAACCCTCCCTTCATGCCCCCTACCCCCACAGGCAGAGCCCACCAAGGCCTTTTAGACACACACGTATTTTTTTGTCCCTTATACCAGGGCTTATAAGGGGAGGAGGGTGACTCAAGACTGGGGCTTTTTAAGTAGAGCAAGAAGACGTCACACATGACATTACTGAGAAGACACTCTGGACTCTCAAATATCCCAGGTGTCCTGGCATATCCACTAGCCTGGCCCATGCCTGACATTCCACCATTAGCACCTCGCTCTTTGGTGGAAGGCCTCCTGCCCTGTTGAAATGTAAATGACGTTGGGTGAGGCTGCTGATTAAGCCTCCCCAGGCACCTGGTCCTGTGGAATGTGCCTGGACTTTGGAGGCTGAAGCCCTGAGCTCAAGGCTTGACCCTGCCCTTACAGGCTGGACCACCTTGGGCAAGTAGCTGAACCTCTTTGAGCTTCAGTTGCCTCATCTGCAAAATGGGGATAATCAGGCTATCTACTTCCCCAGCTTGTTGTGGGGGTGCAATAAATGTAGGAATTGTGCAAGCACAATGCTAATTGTGATTATTATCAGCCTCGTACAGCAGTTGCATCTCGGTTTTGAGTGTGCTCATCTGAACCTTTAGGAGAACATGTTGGCCTGCAGTGGAGGCAGATGGGCTTGGAAGGGCGTAGACAGGGAGGTCCAACGGTGGCCTCAGCGTCCTCATGAGGCTGTGTGGCATGAGGGCCTGGCATTCAAATTACAGCTCTACCACCCACTAGGTACCTAATGTTTCTGTAATTTATGACATTCTATTTCAGTTTTCCCACCTAGGACGTGGGAGTGACAAGAGACTCTATCCCATAGGATTACCATGAGAATGTAATGAGATACGTCATGTAAAGTGCCTAGACCTCTTAAGTACTCAATAAACTTTAGCTATAAGATGGGGTAATGCAAACTAACAGTCTAGGAAATGTCCTGAAGAAGTGAAGAACCAGAGAAGTTGGATGCTGGCCCACTTCCTGCCCCCCACCTCCAGCCCCACAGTAGGAGAACAAGAGTTGGGCAGTGGCACTGGCTCCTAAGCCTCCTGTAAGAGAACCCCAGCTCTCAGCTACGTAGCTGGGCCAGCCTGGGGCCTTCAGACTCCTTCCTGCCAATCAAACTTCCTGTGATGTCATCTCACCTGGGTCATCCTTGACCAGGGCCTTCCTGGGTGGTAAGACGGAACTTCTGGTGGTTAGAGGCTCCAGGGCCTCCACCTGGGAGTACCAAGGTGGGGAGAACTTGGGTGGGCATGGGCATTGTGATGCCTCTTTGACAGCACAATTCCTTCTGTCTTCCTAAGGAGACACAGGGGCAGGGCTAGGGGCTGAAGTCTCAAGGCCTGGAAAGGTCTTCTTTTAACCTTGACACTAACCCACTCTGCACTTTCTCCCACAATCTCCCAGGATCCCTGAATTGTGGGTAGTGGGGTAAGAGGAGAAAGGAGGAAATCAGCCTAGTTATCTAGGTACCTCCAGAAGTCTTAATTTCCCCCAGGCTCCCAACATGTCATAAGAAACCACTACAGACAGGAAATGTACCCAGCCAACTCACCATTCTCTTTCTGCCCTCAAAATTAGAGATGATAGATGGATGGATGGAAGGATGGATGGGAGGGTGGATGGGAAGGTAGATGAGTGCGGGTAGATGGATAGATGGTATATGGGTGATCCTTCCTGATTTGAGCCCTGCTCACCTGTTTAGCCTCATCTCTTACTATCTTTTCCCTCACTCCATGCGGTAACTTAATTACTTAAACATGCCCTGTTCTCTCACCGTCCTGAGCCTTTGCATGTACTATTCCTTCTCCTGGACCACTTCAAACGAGGTTAGGAGATGAAAAGATGCATGGATAGGTGGGTAGACTGGTGGCCAGGTGGGGTGGCCACAGGTGAGTGGATGTATAGATAATCAGTAAATGGATAGATGATGTGTGATTATGCTATAGAGGATAGATTGCAGACCCAGGAATCAGATTCCTTGAGCTTGAATCCCTGGATCTATTTTACTAGTTGCATGACCTTGGGCAAGTAATTGACTTCTTTGTACATCTGTTCGTTCATGTAAAAGGAGTGAGCTAAAGGTCCCCACCTAATAGGGTTGGGCAAAGCACTCAGAACAGTGCCTGGAACTCAATAAATATTAGCTATTATTATGTGTGAGTGGGTAATTGCGTTGATGGGGGGTGGGCACTGAATGGTCTGTCCACATCTTCAAAAACTAGACCACTCCCTTGTGGCAGCTGGTTAGCTCATGTGGTTAGAGTGCAGGCTCATAATACCAAGTTCACCGGTTTGATTCCCACATGGGCCAAGGAGCTGTGTCCTCCACAACTAGATTGAAGACAGCTATTTGACTTGGAGCTAATGGGTCCTGGAAAAACACACTGTTCCCTAATAAAATTTCTTTTAAAAAAAAGTTAAAAAACCCAAAACCCACACCCCTTTCGGGTCTCATTCCCCAACACCAGGCTTGGTGGGCACCTCCCAGGAATGTGTCCAAAATCCCATATGTAGGAGAGACCTGGGCTTCTTCCTGGGGTCAGTGTAGGAGGAGGCGGGGAGAACCAGGGGAGAGAAATAGAGCAAAATGCTGACTTCCTGCCCTCTGCCATGCTGGCTTGGGCTGGGCCCAGGACTTGGCTCACTCCTGGCACTGTGTTAGCCCTGACTGCAGGTTATGGGGTAGACTTTGGGACTCATAGGCAGATTAGGAGTTGGGGTGTTAATGACTTGTGCACTGTGCTCAGATCTCACACCCTGATGATAATGTTCCCTAATTTCTGAGGAGGCTAGGAGGGAGCAGAAGGGGAGGCTAGGAGGGAGGAGAGAAGAGGAGGTGCAGCAATCAGGGCTTGCCCTGCCAGAGCATCTGATGAGGGATCTTCAAAGCTCTGCGGCAGTGATATCTGATTTAGGAGATGGGCGGAAGATGGGAACATGGCATTCTGAGTAGAGTGGCCAGCATCTCTGCCTCTGAGGAAAGTAACTTGAGTCCCAACCCAGGGCCTGAAGGAGCTGTCGGGGGGAGCCCCGGAGGCTGGTGGAAGTTTCGGGGAGCAGGGGACCACAAGTTAGCACACACTACACTTTGTCTCAGCCAGAGGGCTTGAGGTGCTGGGCTGGTTGCCAGGAGTCCCAGGTGACCTGAGACAAGTCCCATCCCCCCTCTGGGCCTCAGTTTCCCTATGAGGATGTTGAGTCCCTCCATCTTGGACATTTGGAGGAGGAGGCATTGAAACATATTCTGAGGACTTCAAATAGGGACCCTCCTGGCTGACCGTAAGACTAGGCCCTGCCAGAAGTGTCCCCATCCCAGGCTGTGTCACCCTCACTGTGGGAACCTCAAGAGGAGTCAGTGGCTAGGGAGACCTCCTTTAGAAAGGCCTGGCTAGTCAAGCCATACCCGTCTTACTTCATCTGTAAATTGCAGAAGGGTTGAGATCATGGCCTTTGGACCCACTCTGCCTGGGTTCAAATCCCAGCTCTCATCCTCTGTGTGACTTTCGCAAATCATTAACCTCTTTGTGCCTCCATTCCTAATCTGCAAAGTGAGGCTGATAAGAGAATTTGCCTGGAATGCTTGCTGTGAAGACAAGGTGAGCTCAGAGCAGTGCTTGCTGCATGGCAGTTGCTAAGCATTATACTGTTATTATGCCTAAACTTTGAAAGACACTAATTCACACCTGCCTGCCGGAAGTTTCCCCTTTCTCTGACTTCCCTGCCACACTCCAGGCATGACCTCATTTTGTTTATCATCAAAGTTCCTGGAAGGTAAAGACTGTGATCTGTACCTACAGTGTTCAGTAGGTGTTTTGGGAAGGATCAGGGGAGCCAGGGAGACTCAGGACTGGCTTGGATCACAGGAGGATCCATGACACCCCACTCCTTGCCACACACACATTATCCACCCCTCCTGCCCTTTCAGCTGTTGAGGTACATGCAATGGTTTTAAGTGTCCTGCTGCAGCCTTGCTTTAAGTAGGCCTGGTTACTTGGACATTCTCTCCACCCCTCCTTACCTGCTGTGTGATTTGGACAAATTACTTAACCTCTCTGACCCTTACTTATTTTTCCTTTGTTGGACCTCAGGTACAAGGTGTTATTCATACACTTTACTTCATGGTGCATTATCATCCCTGGTCCATGACGGCCTCCTCTCTCATTGTATTAATTTTCCCTTTTATCTCCAATCTCCAGCCATATTCCCCCCCACCCCAGCCAGAGGCAACCATTTTAATGTGCTTAATAAGTATCTTCTTGTTCATATGTGTTCTTGCAAAATATATACATTGTTGTTTTGTGTGCAGGTCATTTTTATTTACATAAGTGACATCGTGCGTTTTAGATCTTATTCTGTTGTTTACTTTGATTGCTCCCTACTATTTTTAAGGACCATCTAGTTCCTTGCTTCTAATTACCGTGTAGTCCATGGAGTGCATCCACCATATTTGATATCTCTAATCCCCCAGGGATGGATCCCCAGGTGCCTCTAACTCCCCATCCCTGCAAACAGCACTGCAATAACATGACATTTCTGTCCTGCTAGGGACTGGGTGAAGGCATATTCCTAAGAGCAGAATTGATTGGCTGTAGAGTTTGAGCAAACATCATTTGGAGTCTTCTTTTTCCATCCATAAAATGGGTGTCTTGCTCCCCGCACTCGTGTCTGTTACAGAAGAGACACTCAGTGAATGGCTGACACAGAAGAGACACTCAGTGAATGGCTGAATGGCAGACATGGCTGCTTTTCCTCCCAGGTCTCAGGGAGAGAGGGAGAGAGAGAGAGAGAGACAGAGAGACAGAGAGACAGAGAGACAGAGAGACAGAGAGACAGAGAGACAGAGACACCAGACTCAGGAGGCATCACACAGAAATGCTCCCAGAGCTTGAAGTCCCAGTTCAAGAGTTGGTTTCCAGAACACAAAAGAAGTATGTGGGGCGGTGCTGATTCCTAGAGCATAGGACCTGGTGCGGAGGAGATAGCTGTGCCCAGGAAATGCTTATGGCACCCTATTTCTCACCTCTTTCCTCGGGAGACGGAAGTAGCCTCCTCACACAGGAGGTGCCAGGCAGCCTCATTTGTTGTTCTGCCTCTGCTCTGTGAGTCAACTAGCTTTTTAACCACATATGAAGCCACGCCTGAGTGTTAGACCCCACCATCCCACTTTACAGGTGGAGAGACTGAGGCTTGGGAGGGCTTCACAGTCTCACAGGAGGTGAATGACAGAAGTAGCCCTAAAATCCACATCTCTAGGGCCCCCTATCCAGTGCTCTTTAAAAAACAAAACAAAAAAAAAATGCAGGGGCGGCCAGTTAGCTCAGTTGGTTAGAGTGCAGTGCTCGTAACACCAAGGTTGTCAGTTCAATCCCCACGTGGGCCACTGAGCTGCGCCCTCCACAATTAGATTGAAACAACTACTTGATTTGGAGCTGATGGGTCCTGGAAAAACACACTGTTCCCCAAGAAAATTTCTAAGAAAGAAAGAAAGAAGGAAAGAAAGAAAGAAAGAAAGAAAGAAAGAAAGAAAGAAAGAAAGAAAGAAAGAAAGAAAGAAAGAAAGAAAGAAAGAAAGAAAGAAAGAAAGAAAGAAAGAAAGAAAGAAAGAAAGAAAGAAAGAAAGAAAGAAAGAAAGAAAGAAAGAAAGAAAGAAAGAAAGAAAGAAAGAAAGAAAGAAAGAAAGAAAGAAAGAAAGAAAGAAAGAAAGAAAGAAAGAAAGAGAAAATGCACTTTATGTTAAACTATGTTCTTTATTCTTTGTTGAGTTTTAAGTTAAAACAAATGTTCTCCCAATGGAGCAGATTACTAAAAAGTAAAAAACCCCACATGGAGTCCTGGCATTCCAACTGAACCTTCTCCATGGTTCTGTTCCCTTCCAATTCCAGCCATTCACAAATACACTTTATATTATATTTACAAACTATTGTGTTGCTGGAAAAGTCATGACACATTTTTGCAATGAAAAATATAGAAAAAATATGTCATGACTTTTCTGACAACCCAATAGAATTTTGTTTTGTGCTTTTTGTACTTAATAATCCTTTTTTAAACACACACACACACACACACACACACACACACACACTTTCAGATTGTGAAACATATTTTACACGGGATGTTTTTGCCTGGCCTTCATGGTGACTGTGTAGACACCTGCCCACCCTGTCTCCTGAGCCCAGGCTGAATTTTCCTTCTTGAGGATCTGTGTTGAATTGGCATTGTTCTCTTGCACCCTGTCATGGCTTCTGTTCTCTCTTTGTGTCCTCTGTTTAACACCTCTGTGTCCAAAGTCAGGGTAGGAAGGGAGATGGGAACACTCAGGTGCTGACTACCTACCATGATTCAGACTCTACTGGGCTCCTTACCCCACTATCTCATTGAATCTCATAACAGCCTCACATTAATAGCCCCTATTTTACGGATGAACAAGCCAAGGCTCAGAGAGGTGGTAGCTCAGTCAAGGTTACACCCTTGCTAAGGAACAGAGACAGGATGCTAACCTACTCCTCAGCAAGGATCTTTCCTACTCTGTCATGGTCCCACCAACAGAGTCCATGGTTACACAGCACCCCCAAACACACCACTCCCCACCCAGAGCTGGACCTTGGGTCCCCATACCCTCGGACACCAAGTAATGGCTTCTGCGAGCCCCCTCTCAGGATGGAGGAGTCCACAACAGCCAGACCTCCTCTTAGCCTGACCACAACTCCTGTCACCTGCCCAGCTCAGAGGAATATTGAGGCCTGGCGATTGGAGCCCAAATGAAACAGTCTCAGGAGCTGGTCTGGCATCAGGTGTCAATGGCCTGGAACAAGAGGCTGGACAAGATGAATTGCAGCTCAGTATTATTGGAGCTGGGATGACCAGAGGTCTGACTTTTGCCCCTGGAGACGAGCTACAGAGACCTGGGGTGAAGAGGACCCTCAGGACTTCTCAGCCTGCCCTTCTCTGTGCACTCTCCCAGCCAGGGGCACTTGACTTTGTTGGAGGAAAGACCACAAACTTGACAAAGTCCTGGCTGAGTCGCTGGGGAGACTGCTACGTCCGGGCCCCAATCCCACTTGACATTCCAGAACTGGCCAGTAAAGTCAGCTCTTGGAAGTTACAAAGTAATTGGCGAGCAGAGATTTAATTACAGGATCGGGCTTTGCACTGTTTTGAGAGGAACCTATTATTTGGCTGTTTCTTTTACTGGGGGAGCGGGCGTGAGCTGTTGTTATTAGATGGAGTGGGGACCCAGTAGCAACAGTACAGGGTGCTGAGCTGGACAGAGAATTAGACCCCACCCCTCCCTGCCCCAGGGAACTTGGTTTCAACAGCTGCCAGGGTGAAACTGAAACTGGAGGTATATGTGTGTGGTGACGCTGGTTGGTGGTGGTGGGGTGCTGCTCACCACTGAACCCAGGCCTTCCAGAGACTCCCTCGAGACCTTACCAACATGGGAATGAAATAGGAGTGAAATGAGTAGTGTAAGGGCAGGGAGCACCCTGATATCCAGACTCGACAACCTCAAGCCCTTTTGGTGCTCATCATCACACTGGTTCCCCCTTTTCCTCCATCCCCAACCAAACCTAACCCAAACAGCAAGGGGACAAGAAAGGAAGAGAAACGATCAAATACTTAAAGAGCATCCCTGTGGGCCAGATCCTGTCCTGGGTACTTCACATCCATTATCTTATTTAATCTTCAGAACAATCCTAGAAGAGGTACTGCTATCAATCCCACCACAGATTAGGAAAGTGACTCAGAGGTTGTTGTTTTTCATTTTTTGTTTTTTTAAATTTCTCCTATAGGCAAGCTGTTCACCAAATCCTCACTTTCTTCCCAAGAAATGTCCCATGAACCAATAACTCCACTCTTTCTGTTTCAGCCACTAGGAAACAAGTCCTGCCCCACCCCACCCCTCCTGCTTGTCAATTAACCACTTGATTACCCAGTGAAACAGTTAAGCCCCTCAGCCTTACACTCTCTCCTTCCCATCCATCCTTCATCCAGATGTTAGCTGTTCCCCTTGCCTGCACAATCACCAGCGTCTGCATCTGACTCTAGGCCAGAGCTTCTCAAACTTGAACGTGCTCCCGCATCACCAGGTATCTTGTGAAAACAAAGCTCCTCTGCTGGGTACCTTAATCCATCAGCTCACTGAAACTCATAATGACCTTACATTAAGAGTTTGTTTCAAAGGCCGGCCGAGTGGCTCGGTGGTTAAGCGCTGGCCTGGGAAGGAGTTTGTTTCAGAGATGAACAAACTGAGGCCCCAAGAAATTGCCCAATGCCCGGGATGGGGCCAGAGAGCCTACATTTCTAGGAAGATCCCAGCGGATGCAGATACTACTGGTCTATGGGCCAGATGTCTAGGCTAAACTCTTCTGCCTAGTTACTTTAATTTTTAAATAGGAAATACATTTCCATGGTTTGAAAAAAAATTTTTTTTTTTTTTTAAAGATTTTATTGGGGAATTGGGGGAGGGGAACAGCGTTGGGGAATCAGGGAAGGGGAACAGACAAGTTGCTGTCTTTTTGTTCTTCAGTCTAGTTGTGGAGGATGTTGCTTCACTGGCCCATGTTGGTATCGTCATTGTGCTCTTCCCAGATGAGGCCGATCAGTCGCCGGCCTCTGGATGGTCGCTCACCGCAGCTATTGACCGCTCATGCTGGCTGCCGGCCACTCACTGTAGCCTATGGCAGCCCACTGCAGCAGGGGCTGCAGCCCACACCATCGCCGGGGCTTGCACAGCCCAGCTCCAGGTGGAGCTGTTGTTAGCTGTAGAGGGCAGCGTCACTGGCCCTCATATGTGGGATCCGAACCGGGGCCACTGGCATCCCAAAACCAACTCTTAACCAATGTGCCACCCGGCTGGCCCCCATGGTTTGAAATTTTTAAACTCTACAAAGGCATTTAGTGAAAATTCTCCCTTCCTCTCTCATCCCTCCTTTTGCCCAGTCCCCCCACCTCCACCCCCAGTAAACACTTTTATTCATTTCTTATAGATCTTTCCAAAGTTCCTGTGCGCTGCTACAAGCAAATAAGATCACACTCATCCTGCCCCAAATGGTAGCAGACTACACACACCGTTTTGTCAACAGCGTATCAGTTTATCTTGGAGATAACTGGACATAGTCGGCTGACTCATTCATTTTTAGAGTTGCATTATTATTATTCCATTGTGTGGATATACCATAATTTATTTTATCAGTCATCTCCAGGTAGACAATTTGGGTTGTTTCTGATCTTCCCAACTGGCCTTTTAAGCCTTCCACACCCTGGCCAAACTTGCTGTGACCTCCCTCCCATCCCCCAATTCCCAGCTCCATCATGCTGATCCCCTGCAGAGGCCGTCACACCACCCGCATGCCCTCCCGAGATCCTCTGATCCATTCATCCACTGACCCACCGACGCACTGATGTACGGACCCGCCATGATTGCTCCTCCTCTGAATCTCTTTTAAGCTCTTCCTCATCCTTTACCTCCCCACTCTGTACCTCTCCATGTGTCTCTCCAAATAACTAAAGCAACTTGAACTCAGGGACCATGCCTTTGATTTCTCTGTATCCTTCACAGTCCAGAGTTGGGCACACAGCGATTCTCAATAATATTTGTTATTTAGTGGAAGTTGCATATAGATGGAGTCACACAGGGGTGGCTCTGCTAAGGCTGCTTCTGCGTGCAAGAACCCAGAAGCTCCCCAACGTGGGAGGAAACTCATATCTCAAAGGTCTCTGAGGAGGAAGCTCTTATCTTCTGCCTGATTGTCTAGAGCACTTGGGTGAGTTGTGATGATATCCAGGGTGTGATGGGGCTTTTGGGGTTCCTTTGTTTTTGGGGTTCCACTGCCCTTCTCAGTGGACAGTGGGAGGACCCAGGATATGGAGATAGGAAGGTGGAAGGATGGATGGCATGGGTATGTGCGCATGCCCTACAATGAGCTTCTTCCCTTTTCTGTTAATATCTTTGTCATCCTTCATGGGCCAGCTCAATTCTCAGTTCTTCCAAGAAGCCTTCCTGGATTTCCCCAGCCCATGCTGACCTCCCCTCCTTTGAATTCCTCCTGTGTGTATTAGTGACAGCAATCACTATTCTTTACTTAGTCATCATGGCCTGCTGCCTTGAATCATGTAAACCTTATATCCCTGTTGAGACCCCAAGGTCCATTATGGTAGAAATAACGCTTCTCTAATTCTTTTATATCCCCACGTACTCTCAACCCTCAGCACAGCACTGGGCAATTGGGAGAGCCTCCACAGACACTCGTTGAATGAACAGAAACTAGTTTGAGAGCCATAGTAGTGGGTGGGGTGGGACAAGGTTCACCACAGGTGTGTCTCCAACCAAAAACATTTGGGGAATACCTCACAGCCACAGTCCGTGAAGGTCCAACTCATCCTGTTCATTAAGGCTGGAGCAAGGAAAGGGGACTTTTCAAAAATGTCACTGTCATGAAAAATAAACAAAGGCACAGGACTGTGTTAAATTAAGAGATTAAAAGAACATAACAGGGCTGGCCGAGTGGTGCATTGGTTAAGAGCTGGCTTGGGACTCCAGCAGCCCTGGTTCGGATCCCACATATGAGGGCCAGTGACACTGCCCTCTACAGCTAACAACAGCTCCACTTGGAGCTGGGCTCCACCCGGCGACGGTGTAGGCTGCTGCCCCTGCTGCAGTGGGCTGCCATAGGCTACAGTGAGTGCTGGCAGCCAGCATGAGCTGCCAATAGCCACGGTGAGCGACCATCCAGAGGCCGGCGACTGATCTGCCTCACCCGGAAAGAGTGCAATTATAATACCAACATGGGCCAGTGAAGCAATGTCCTCCACAATTAGACTAAAGAACAAAAAGGACAGCAACTTGTCTGTTCCCCTTCCCCAGTTTCCAACGCTGTTCTCCTCCCCAATTCCCCAATAAAATCTTTAAAAAAAAAAAAAAAGAACATAACAAGCAAACCCAATATGTGAATCTCAATTAGACTGTGGATTTAAAAAAAATAAAATGAAATTTTCGGAGATGATAATAGGGTATTGATGTGAAATTTGAGTGTGATAACTATTGTGGTTTTTTAAGAAAATGCCCTTATTCTTAGGCAATGGATACTGACGTATTGGTGGGGGTGGGAAGATATGCCATGATATATCCACAACTTTCAACCTTCAACGGAATGAAAACAACAACAAAAAATGTGGAGAGAGAGAGAGAGAGAATGAGAGAGAGGGAAAAAGAGAGAGAGAGAGAGAACATGAAAATGTGGCAACATGTTAATTCGTAAATCCAAGAGGAAGGAATACAGGTGGTCATTTTACTGGTCTTTCAAATGATTTTTCAAAATGAGAAGTTGAGGAAATAGCTTTGGTACAAAGAATGATATAATTTCAACTGTCTGAGAAAGAGAAGGGGAAATGCGGTAGTGGGTGCTCTTCCAGGGACTCGGGGAAACACACCAACTACCTGTGACTTGATCACCCACCCTTCCAGCCTTCCACTCCTGTTCTCCACCACTCAGCATCTTTCACACCATCTGATGGGAACTTCCACAGTGGACAGCCATGCCCTGCCTTAGCCAGGATGGTACCCCATACCCTTTCAATGTCCACAGCTCATCTCCCTGGAGAGGGAACCCAATCCTAAGTGAGTTCGACCCACCTTGAGTTTTAAAAATTGTATTCACTTAACCACAGGAAAAAAAAAAAAAAAGAACTTGATGTACAAAAATGCCAAGATTTTAGTCATCCTACATTCTCTTTGGAGCTCTGCCCACAAGGATTATTTTCCACTTTCGTCATCAGGCTAGGATGGTAGTTTAATTGCTTCCCCCTTCACCTTTTTGTTCTTAGGGGCACTTCCTTATATCTAGTGAAGGCTCGTGGGCCATACTTTTGAGGGCCTGTAGAACCCTCCAGCATGCTCACTGCAGCCAGCCAGCTCCCCAGTGTTGGGCACTGAGTCCTTTCCTAATTTCCCATGGTGACCTGGCCGTGACCCCCCTTAGAAGCAGGGCACTTGCCTGCCTCCTCCCGTCCTCGGGGAGAAGAGGGGTGGCCGAGGAGGGCCAGGAGGGGACCTAGAGCGAGGGGCGTGGGCAGGGCGAGGTCCTCAGCCCACTGGGCCATGCCAACAATGGCCTGTTGTAGAAGGAGGCGGGCAGGAATGCGGCCGGGGGAGTTGGGCGGCCGCGGGGCGGGGCCGCTCTCAGCCGCAGCCTCTTACCTGCCCAGGTAGCTCGCATTTCCAGGCGAGCGGCGGCGCCCGCAGCACCTGTCGCCCGGTGCACGGGCGGGGAGGCAGGCACTGGGCATGGCCTGGTAGAGTGCCCTGGGGAGACGGTGCGGGGCTCACTCCGGGGCAGGGCAGGGCGACCGAGGGACGGCCTTGCCCGGTGTCCGCGAGGCTTGCGGCAGCATGAAAAAGAACCAGACGATGCAGGGCACCCTCAGCAAATTCTTCGGCAAGAAGAATGCCAACTCCAACACCACCTCCCTCTACGCCACCAATCCCCCCTGGATTTTCACCCAAGATGCCCGGGAGGAGGGTACCAGGGACCTCGGTGAGTGCGCCGCGGGGAGAGCGTCAGGCGCTGAGCCGCCGGGAGGCAGCCGGCAGCGCTGCCCCGTCCCGGGCTCGGGGCGCTCAGCGCGGCTAGGGGCGGAGGGGCAGGGACACGTTGGAACCTGTGAACCGGCCGGGAAGGAGCTGCCGGGAACTGGAGGCGGCGCCGCTGCGCGCCTCTCTGGGCAAGGGCCATGGGGTGGGGGGATGGGGTGGGGGGAAAGGTGCGCGGATGGAGGGGACCCTCCGCACAGCGAGGGCGGAGACCTTTGTGGCCCCCGCATCTGATCCCAGTCCCTCTTCCAAGGTGTTTGCTTTCCGTCCTCGCTGAAAGTTACGTTTGTGTCGCCAGAAAGGCTTCCCGGGGTTTGCAGTGGGCCCTCCTTTCCCAGCAGTACTGTTGAGTCAGACGTGCCCTCCACCCCAAGGAGGGCTAGGGATGGCCCTTCCAACCTGCACCTTTTCTGCTTCCTCTGTTCCCCCAGTACATACCCGCACTCTCCTGGCCCAGGTCATAGGCAAGGAGAGGGGGGCTGCTATCTAGGTGCCCACACGCTCAGCTCTGCACAGGGGAGGCCCAGGGAAAAAATCACTAAGAGCCACTGCTAGCAGGATACCAGCCTGTGCAAGACACCTACTCACTTCCTGCAAGGTCAGCCTGAGGCTTGAGTTGTCTATGGGCTCAGAAGCTCAGGATGGGCCAGTGGAGGCCACGGAAGCCCCTCCCGACGGCGGTGAGCCTGGCCCCTGAGTCAGGGAGGTGTATCTATGCAGGCATCTGAAAATACCATGCCTCCAGGGGAGTAGGAACAGGAATTTACTTCTTGTTTATGATATGAGTCTCTGGCCCAAGGAGGGTCACCCATCACTGCTTTAGCTCACCTGCCTTCATTGTCACCCCATTACCTTCACTGACATTTGTGGTCACTGTACCGGGACTCCCAGGAGATGTGGTAGCCTCAGCCCCCACTGTTGGATTCAGTGCAACATCCAGATTGTCACGGTGCAGGGCACTGGGACAGGAGCAGGGCAAATACCTTTCCTTGGCCCAAGGATCTCAGACCAGTGGGTGAACAGAGTGAAGTATATGACATTTAGCCCTTTCCAAGCCTTTGCTAAAAAAGATTAAGTCCAGAAGGGGCAGAGAGGACAGATAGCCTCTGACTACAATTAACATTTAAGCTGAGAAGGAAGGGCATCGAGCATTTTGCAGAACAAACAGCAGGAGCAAAGGCTGGGGGTGGGGGTGGAGGGCAGTTTGGGGGCACAATTTAGGAACTTACAAATACATGTGTGCAGCCAAGTATAACTCCGTGATGCCCAAACACCTCTCCTCGCCTGTGTAGCAAACATTTATTGATTTCTTCTGAGGTGCAAGGTACCATTCTAAAGTCCTCATGTTGTTGACTCTTGGTGAATTCTCATCTAGCTTATGATTCCTGTTTGACAGATGAGGAGACTGAGGCACAGGGAGGTTAAGTATCATGCCCAAGATCACACAGCTTTCAACGGCTGAGCCAGGATTTTCTTGAGTGTACAATTCAATGATTTCTAGTAGACTCATAGAGTGGTGCAACCATCACCACAATTCGGTTTTAGGACATTTCCACTATCACAAAATTTCCCTCATGAAGCAGAGGCAATATTTGAACTCAGGCAGTTGGGCTCCAGAAACCACACTCTTGGCCAGCTTGCAGAATTGACTTCGTGGAGGGTAATTCAAGGGTGAATTTGAGTTGAGGAGGCATCTGCTTGAGACCTTTCCGTACCCTTCCCCATGAGGAGACTTCAGAAATGCCTTAGACACATCTCTGCATTTTTGCCTGCAATGAGCAGGCTGCTGGTGGGGATCACTGCCTCTGTGAGAGAAATGGGAGCATGGTGCCCTGTCATCTCCAGCCAGCTGCTGCCTTCACCAGCCTGGGCAGGGCTGGATCCCAGGGGGCAGGTCCTCCCATTCCCCAGGGCAGGGCTGGGCCCCCAGCTGACTCAGCCTGGTTGCACCCTGCACATGGAGGGGTAGAAAACAACTTGCATCTGACAGGATGGCAGTGTTTCTGGGGTGTTCCCCCACTTCCTGTGCTAGTGGGCGTGGCAGAGGTTCTCCTCCCTGCTGAACAGCACAAGTACTTGGAGTTGGGGATGGGAGGGAACAGTGTTGGGGATTCTGTGATGTGATGGAGATGCCAGACCTGCCTTGGGATCCTCCCTCTGTCAATAATGTGGGGACTAGCCAATCTCTGGGTCTCAATTTTTTAATTCTGTTAAGTAGAGATGGTGTCTAGTCTGCCTATAGAATGACTGCTTGAGGTTTGTATATGGCAGTGCTTTGAAGAGCATTAAAAAGAAATGCCCTAAAGTAAGGATTGGCAGATTATGGCCCTGGCTCAAATCTGGCCCGTGGCCTGTTTTTGTACATAAAGTTTTATTAGAACACAGACAGCCACGCACATAATTTTCATATTGCTTATGGCTGCTTTCATGCTACAATGGCAGAATTAAGTAGCTGCAGCGGAGATTGTATGTCCCACAAAGCTGAGAATACTTACTAGCTGGCCCTTTACTATTATCAGGTCATTCACAACCCTGAGTATTCCTTGCCCTTGCCTACTTCGGTTTCTCTTCCTAACACTGTTGTAGACCAGAGGAGATGGAGGAAAAAGAGTCTATTCTAAGGTCTCAAAGGGGTTGGGATTAGAATTCTACTGGGTCCCTGAGTCTGTGACATTCTCTGCAAAGCTGGCCGTATCAGGCCCTTGGAGAACAGGCTGTGGGACGGAGGGGGGAAATCACTGTAGGGGTGTATAAGGGAAGCGAGGAATAACCACTTGCTCAGTGGCTACAGACAGGTACAAATTTGTTGGCACAGAGTAGGCTGGATGTAGCCAGTAAAATGCAGTCCTGTGAAGGTGGTGACGGATAAATTTTTCTTTAAAGAATTTTCCTAACATTTATTCCAGGAACTTACTCTACTTGAGGGCTTCACTTAATGCAATTGCAATCCTAATTAAACCTCTTGCCTTTCCCAGCCTATGCTCGGGTCTTAAAAGGCCACACAATTGTCTTTTAAAGGCATGGAGAGGTGATCTTTGGGAATCCTGAGATAAGGCACGGGTTGCTGCCGCCTGAGACCAGAAGCCCTGCCTGGACTCCTGGATTAATTCAGCCTTGCTTTTTTATCTACTGCCACCCACCCCACCTCACCGATGAGACTGCCCTGCTTGCTGGAGAACTCTCTTTCTTGCCTCCAAAAGTAACTCTCACCTTCATTACAACCACTTAGGACACTTACTTAAAATGAAGATTTCTAGTGTTCTGCCTCAGGCATCTGAAGTCAGAATCACTAGGCTAGGGCCCAGGGTCTGGATTTTTCACCAGCTCCTGGGTGATTGTTTTATACAGGAAGATTTGAGAATCCTGGAGTTCCTTTCCCCAGATGGGAGCTGGGCCATACTCTTGCCCCATAGAACTTCCTGCAGTTCTAAATAAATGTGGAGTGACTGTGGCCAGCTCCTAATTAAAAGAACCCCAGTGCTCCCGAGGGTGGCTGCTGGTTCTGGTATCCCTTCTCCTAGGGTCTCCTGATCTTGTGTCTCAGGCCAGACTAAGGATAGGAAGTCATGAACCCCAGGAGCTGAGCATAGATTTCCCGCCAGTGCCTATGGAAAGCTGCCCTGTATTCTGCAGGGGTGTGAAGGAGGCTGTTGTTTATACTCCTGTCCCCTGGAGGTGTGCTGTGGTTTGCTGGCACTTAGTACACACACACACCCTCTCTGCTGCCCCATTATATAAAATTCCTCTTGTCTTGGAAGTTGAATTCAGAAAGCAGGCCCTCCCTTCTCTCCCAGCCAATAAATTAATAACAATAATAATACCATCATTATCAGTTATTTCTTGAACCAGGCATTGTGCTAAAAACTACATATGTTTTCTCAATTGAGGAAACAGACTCAGAAAGCTTAGAGGTTAAAGGACTCAGTCGTTTCAGCTCAAGGCAGCTCAAATTTAAGTGCATCCAATCACCTGGGACCTTATAAGGTCAGATTCTGACAGGGTAGGTTAGGGATGGAGGGAGACTGCACTTCCCACCAGTTCCCAGGTCCTTCTGCAGGTCCACAGACCCTACTCTGAGCAGCATGTCCAAGTCGGAAGGAGAGGGCCTGTTTGCTGCTCTCTCCCCACTCCAGTCCCTGCCCCAAGGCTCCTCCCTCTCTGGTCCCCCTCCTCTGCTCTGTGGCTCCTCCCTGCCCTACTCCAGCCCAACTTCAGTGTCCCCTCTGCCCTTGGACAAAGGACTCTCTCTGGTGCTGGGGTCAGGCCTGCTAGGGCTTGCTGGGACGGACTGGCCTTTTCAGGTTCCAGTCATGTGGACCTGTTAATTAACAATGAAAGGCCTCATTAACTCCACTGGGGGTTACATTCACATGGAACCCCCCTACTGCTCCCTAAAAACCTGAGGTTCCCCTCGTGGCTAAGGATTGCATGCCCAACCTCAGTAGAGTAGAGGTGAGGGGCCTGTTTTGGGGTTCTGGGTTACTGTGGGTCTAGGCAACAAACTCCCTCACCTATCCCTTGCCAGGCCCTGGAAGCCATTAGGCCAGTGGACAGTGCTCCTAGGGTCATTTGGGGGCCCCTGGCAATTTGGAGTCCCACACCATCACCCCAGCTCTTCTCTCATCCCTGATAGCTTCTTTCTGTCCCCTGATTTGGGGAGGCTTTCTGCAAAATGCAAGTAATTATCTGCATTTGACAGATGGGGAAATAGCCTGAGAAAGTGCTCAAAGCTCTGAGGTATTAACATGGAGGAGATGGGGTGGGGTTCTGATTCCCAGGTTCATTTGTTTCCTCTAGGTCTCACCAACTTTTGAGTCTCACTCTGGGAAAACAGGAGGCCAAGGGAAGAGCTGTTGGGTCCCTGCGTTATTTCCCTGCTGTGCTGGCTATGACCAGGGAGAACTGGATTTTTTGTTTTGGTTGTTTTTTTTTGAGGGCAGTGTCACTGGCCCTCCTATGTGGGACCCGAACCGGGCCGCCGGCCTCCCAAGCCAGCGCTTAACCACCGCACCACTCGGCCAGCCCAAGAGAACTGGATTTTATTTGTTTTTATATCTATTGTTTTTTGAGGGCAGTGTCACTGGCCCTCATATGTGGGACCGAACCGGGGCCCCTGGCTTCCCAAGCCAGCGCTTAACCACCGTGCCACTCGGCTGGCCCGAGAACTGGATTTTAGAGTCAGGTGCCTGGGCTTGAGTCCTGGCCCCTTTTGTTCACCAGCTGTGGGGCCTTGGGCAGGAGACTTCACCTCTCTGAGCCTCAGTTTCCTCATCTGCAAAACAAGAATAATAAAAGTACCTCCCCCAAGGGTTTGTGAAAGGCATTTAGAATAGTGCCTAGCTCATAATATCAGCTTAATAGATGTTAGACGTTTACACTTTATTATTAATTTTCTCTCAAGTTTGGACCTGTCTAGGATGTCGAGAAAGAGCTAAATAACTGTCCCAGACCTCAACCTCCATGGAAATCCAGGGGCAGCTTTGGGAATGGGGGAGCAAGCGCATTTTATACCAGGCTTTCAACCCTGAACTCTGTGAGAAAAGAAATGCCCCAAACCTGGTGGGAGGCTCCTCCTTTGGGGAAGAAGTGGAGAAAAAAGGGCTGGGAGTGAGGTAGCAGCTTGTGCCCAGCTCTCAGCTTCCCCCAAACTGGCCACGCCCCTCTCCTCTTAACTTTTGCCCGAGTGCGCGCGCGCACACACACACACACACACACACACACACACACACACACACACCGCCCCAGACCTAAAGAACCAGGTTGGCCTGTTTAGGGAGAGGCAGCGAGCCATGTGCCATGGGTAAGGCCCTGCCTGATGTTTGCCTGGAGCTCAGCACTATGGGTGGGGATCCTGCTTGGGCAGTGGTACCACCGCAGCTCTACATCCTGGGGCCAGCCCTGCCCACTCTGGGCCTCAGTGTCTTCATCTGCAAAGAGGGTAGCCTCAAGTGTCCAGACTCAGAGTTCTCCCCAACAAGAGAGCAAAGAGCTACCTGCTTCCCAGTGGCTTTCACCCACGGTACAGGTGGTCACTCATAATTTGCCAGTTACCCGACCTGATTCAAGCTCAGTCCAAACCCTTGGCAGAACGAGGTAAGGTAGAGCAGAGAGTGTGCAATGATGATGATGATGATGATGATGATGATGATGATGATGATGATCAGCCCTCCCAATTATTGAGCCCAAATTACCTCCTAGGCATTGTGCTAACCTGTTGCACACTTTATCTCATTCAGCCTCACACCAACCCACCCAGTAGGCACCATTACTCACATTTACAAAGATGAGAAAACAGCCTCAAAAAGATCTAGTGACATTTCCAAGACCCCACAGTTGATAAGTGATGGAGCAGGGACGAATGCAAATCCAGTTGGGCTCTATACCTGTGGCCTCGACCCCATACTGTCACTCCTCCCCTCCTGAGGAACTGTGAGCTGCCTGGGGTCTCTGGCCTGGGGCTGAGTCTTGGCTGTGGCCTCCTCAGAGCCCAGGCAGTCTCAGCCACAACATAATTACTCCTGAAGCCAGTAGCAGGGTCAGGTTCTCCTGAGGGAGGCCTTGGAAGAGGGGAGCTGCCACCCCCAGGTTAAAATCTGAGATGAAGCCTTCCTGCTAATACAGGTATGGCACTAAGGATTCTTTTCAGGGGTGGCTGGTTGGCTTAGTTGGTTAGAGCTTGGTGCTGATAACACCAAGGTTACCGGTTCAATCCCCACATGGGCCACTGTGGGCTGGGCCCAAGAATTATTTTCAAGCCCGATTTTTGGATATTAGGTGGTATGTATGTCAACTCAAGTCCTTGAGGAGGGGTAAAAGATAGCAAAGCTGCCTTCATTTCCTGTCAAGATACAAGGGAGAACTGTAATCAAATGGAAAGGAATCCTGTGCACGGTTCTGTCAGAAAGAGGATTTCTTTTGGGGGAAACTGGGATTGTTTTAATGATCAGGTTTGGGTAAAGGGAGGCAGACCTGGGTTTCATCCTATTTTATCAGTGTTATTTTGAGGTGAATTTGCCAGATAGAGGCTAGAGTTTATATCTTGACAGGGCTGTGGTCCGCCTGGGGCTCAGGCTCTGCTCAGATCCTGTTCCCGGGGTTCCCCAAGCCTTCCTGGCTGCTGGAATTGCCCCAGGGGCCTCCTGAAGGTCCCCCTTTCCCTGGAAGCTTCTGGTCACGTGGCTGTCTTCATTTCCCTGCCTTCTGAATCCCACGTCTCTGTTCCTCAGCTGCCTCTCTGGTCCACGTGGCAAGTTCAAAACATTTGAGATCCCCAGTGGGAAAGGGGTCAAGTAAAAATGCAGACACAGAGGAAGTTTCCAAGTTTCAGGATGGGCAAGATCCTAGGAGAGGGCCCCTCTTTTCTGACTGAGCAGCCTCATTGTCATCTCGGAGGGCAAGTTGTCCAACCTCCTCTCCGTCACCCCTTTACCTCCTCACTGTCCTTTCCCTCCTCAGCTGAGCAAGGGGCTGCTTTTCAGGAAGGTCATCCTCACACTGTGATCCCAATGGAGTTCATTTACTCCCATAGGAAAATCCCCAAGGTTGGATTCTACTGTCTTCTCTTTAGCTCTGGACCTTTACTTTGAGGTTCAGAAAACCCGGGCCCTGAACTTGAACCCTGGAGAACCTAGTTTATGGTGGTGGACACAACTGCCTCATCTGCTGGTGCTGTGACTTGACCCATTGTGAGCTGAGTCCCAGTATGAGGGGCCCACGGAAAGCCTAGCAGGTTCTAGCCGTCTCTCTTTTTTTTCCTTTTTCTTTTTGCTTAAAACAACATATGTGTATTAGCTTACATTTCTGTAGGTCAGAAGTCTGGCATTGATCTCACTGGGCTAACATTAAAATGTTAACACAATCTTGCTCCTTCCTGGAGATTGTAGTGGACAATCTATTTTTCTCACCTTTTCCAGCATCTAGCGGCCCTCTGTGGTCCTTGGCTCATGGCCTCCTGCCATCTTCAAAGATAGCAATGGCCAGTTGAGTCTTTCTCACATCACACCACTGTGACTCTGCTGCCATCATCCCCTCTCCTTCCCTGACTCCCAGCCACACCTCCTAGAACTGGGAAATCAAACTGGACTTCCAACAGGCGCCCCAATGTGTGTGTGTGTGTGTGTGTGTGTGTGTGTGTGTGGAGGACCCTGCAGCCCCTCCCTTCGTAGTTTTCCCAGAGAACAGTTGTATTCTTAGAAAGGATTCCTCTGCTGAAAACAACCACAAACCAACCAAGACAACACTGCCTCATAGTCAGGGCTGAGTCATGGAATCTGAGGTGTTTAGAGCGCCTGCCCAGGGAGGGGTCAGATCCACTGTGCCCTGACCCGTGCATGGCCTTGGGCAAGCTGCTTCACCTCCCACACCTCCCCAGACCTGCTGTGTGGCCACCAAGCCTCCCTCACCCTCAAATAGCAGCCCTGCTCCCTCTTTCCCCCATCCTCCCATCCACAGCCTGTAAATGGCAGGATTAGGGTCCCCCCACCCCCTGTTTGGAAGTGTGTGTGTAGTGGTTCAGAGATCAGCCCCAGAGCAGAGACCCCAGCTTCGCCACTTACTTTGAGGCTTTGGGCAAGTTATTAGACCTCTCCGTGCCTCAGTTTCCTCATCTGTAAAATGTGGGTAATGATCATATCAATTGTATGGGGCTGGGTATTTTTGTTGTTGTTTTTTTGAGGGCAGTGTCCCTGGCCCTCATATGTGGGACCCGAACTGGGGCCACTGGCATCCCAAGCCAGCACTTAATCATCGTGCCACTCGGCCAGCCCCAGCATGTTTTGAAAATTAAATGAATCAATAATGTATATGTTGCTTAGAACAGTGCTGGTCTATTAAAATTGTTCACTAAGTTTTACATATTATTATATTATTACTATTATTATAGTGATCACCTTGCCAGGTTGCTGACTTCTAAAATCTAAGCACACAATAACAGTAGCCATTAATATTATGATAACTCAGCTATAGAAAGGAGGCTCCCTGGACCCCAACGCAGTGCAGAGATTAAGTGAAATAATTAAAGAGAGGGTCTGCCTAGGAGCGTGCCTATCACTCAGGCCCTGGATTAGTCCCCACCCCACCCCCAGTCCTATTAAGGCCCCAACAGCCATATCAGATCTAAGACCTTATCCCACACACAGAGAATGTCCCAGGAAATGGTAGCCAACACGTAGGCTCCTGGAAGCCAGAGAGAATCTGGTGGGTTTTAAGGATAGCTGCCGGGTATATCCAGTTATCTCTACTTTCGTTTTTTTCTGGTTGGGCCAAATCTGCATTTTCAGAGCTCCCCCTCGCTTCCTCACATTTCTGCCCCGCCCCTTAGCTCTTGGCCTCCAGCCTCAGGCAGGGAGCCTGGCAGGATTGGGAATCCCGTCTGTCTGCCCGCCCCAGTACCGCGGCTGGCGGCTGGCGGGGTAGTGCAGGGAACTGCAGCATCCTGGGACGTGTGGAGCACATGGGGAACTCTCCACGTTGGCCCCTTTTTGAGAGATGAGAATCTTAAATGCACCAGCCAACTCTCTGCCTGGTAGGGCAGCAGACAAAGGGCTCTACGTCCATCTCCTGCCCTGTTCCCAGGAGTTTCCATGTCACATTCAAAGCCCAGATTCTTACATAAAGGGCCATGGCTGTAGGTGTAGGAATGGGGATGAATGTATTCTGATCCCAGGACCTCCCTGACAAGCCCAATCTCTTTGGAATAAATCTTTTGGCTTTCTTGCACTTTTCTCCTAAAGTCATGTGCAAGGGGAGAAGTGATTACTTTAGGGGAAAAGTAATCACCATTCCTGTAATGTTCCAGTTAGTAAGATTCTCGTTAATTGGGATTTTGACCTTTCTTCTCTTTCCCCTCTGGCTATGAAGGAGAAAGTCTCTCGTGGCCTGTTAAGTGGATGTGTAAGCCACTTGCCGAGTAAGTGGAGACCCACAATGATCCCTGACCCTAGGAGGTGGCAGTGTGAACCTGGGGTGGGATGTAAAATTCTCATCAATGTGTCTTAAGGCTCATGAGGAAGATCAGTTGAGAAAGTGTGAATGGCTCTTCACACCCTCCACACTACTGTAGAAACAGCTTGGAGCACAGGCCCAGTAACTGGAGGAAGAGGAAGGCCCTTCATATCATCTGCCTCCAGGAAAGAGACCATGTGTGGTGAGCGCTTGCTATGTGCTGACCACACTCCTCACAATAGCCCTATAAAGTTGACACTATCACGAGTCCCATTGTACAGATGGGAAAACTGAGGCCCAGAGAAGTTAAGCAACACAGCCCGTCAGTGGCAGAGCTGGCATTTGTATTGGATCTCATGGACCCCAGTGTCCCACTCTTTCTGCTCTGCCCTCAAGGGTCCACCAAAGAGAGCCATGCACACACCTGTTGGTGGATTGGGGGCCAAGGAAATCTCCACTTAGAGGAGTCCAGGAGGTAGGTGCTAGGATATTAGGTGCAACAGGTGGCCTCATCTACTCTGCTTGTTCCAGATTAGAAATTCAAACACTTGACAGAAAAGCCAGGTTGTTTTTCTCCCTGTCTCCAAGATAAGCTTTAGTTAAGGCCTTGGCCAACCATCAGGGCCCCCAAAGGAGGGATGGCTTGAGGGAGTGAGGGTTCAGGAACTGCAGACGGTGAATTGGAAACAGATGGCTGCTAGGGTCTGAAAACCCCAGGAACGCTGCAGGAGACCCCAAGAAACTGCCCCCTGGAATTCCTCCCAATCCTTCTTTGGTAGACCCCCATTAGCACACACCTTATTTGTAGGACCTGAGTCAAAAAGGACCATCCACAGGGCCTGGTTATCCTCACTACTGCAGGGCAGGTTACGCTCAGTGGTCAATATGCCTTTGATCTCCAGCTCATAGCCTCCCTTTGTCTCCTCTAGATGGGATCTATTACGGAGACAATCGGTTTGACACGGTGAGCGAGTCAGGAACAGCCACGCTGAAAGCTCGGCCACGAGTTCGGCCCCTACTGACCTTCCTTCCTCTGGTGAGTATGGTTCTGCTCTGGTGTCGAAGGGTCTGCTCTGGATGGACCACCTGGGCTGCCATGGAGGACGTAGCCCCACCTGCCCCGACCTAGTGGACATCAGCCTCACTCTCTGTCCATTCTCTTCCTTCCTGATGCCAACCTAGGGCAGCTACTGGAAGGAGGCATGGCTGAGGTTCATGGCAAGAAGGCTACATACAATTAGCGGTGTCAATTCTGGGACAGAACCCAAGGAGAGGTTATAGGGAACTTGTATGTAGAGGCATTGCAACCGTGGGTACCTCCAGCTAAGCAGGCCTCATATTCCACAATCATTGATGGCTGCCTTCTCCACGCTAGGCCCTGCATTAGATGCTGGGATGTGAAGATGACTGAGCCAGCACTGCTGCTCTCAAGGCAGTCCATGAGTGAGTAAACCAACATACAGTGTAGGCCAGAGCAGGGGCAGTTGATCCAGCCACAGGGGGTAATCAAGGAGGGCTCCCTGGAAGAGGTGACACCTGAGCTGTCTCCAAGGATAAAGAGCAGCGACCCTTGGGAGAAGGGCATTTGGGACAGATAGATGATTTGCTTGTGAGTCTGAAACTACAGGAAACCAAAAACTCCCCTCTGGGGCCTGTGGTTGGACTTTTGTTCTTTGACAAGGGAGACTCAAAAATAATCGCTCTGTGGCTGGTTCTGTTTACGGTGATGAGAGTTCCTGGGTTTTCTGGGACAGCCTAGACCAGTGCTGTCCCCAAAAAATATAATGTGCATCTCATGTAATGTTTAATGTTTTCTGTAGCTACTTTAAAAGTAAAAAGAAGTAGGTAAAATTAATTTTAATAATATATTTTACTAAACCCAACTATATTCAAAAGATGACTATTTTAACATTTAAACAATGTTAAGAAATACTAATGAGATCGTTTACATTCTTTTTATATGAAGTCTTCAAAATCAGGTGAACTACACTTCCCACTTCTGACTAGCGACATTTCAAGCGTTCAGTATCCACTTGTGGTTAGTATCGGGCAGCCCAGGTCTAGAGCCTAAACAGTTGGCCTCATGAATTGTAGGTTCCCTCATGTCTGTCAAACGGGTCCTGGTTGGGATAATAGTGTCACTGGGATCCGTGAGGATTTGTACCACCTAGACTGATAAGACACCTGATCCTGATATGATTTCTCAGGGCCTGTTGGACCTCAGGCGCCCCACCTCTTGGTCCTGGGCACCTGCAAATTCTGCCCAGCACGGCCTGGCACAACCACCTTCCTCTCTCCATCACCATTTTTTTTTCCTGGTTTGTCCAACCTCACTAACCAGACCCCGAGAGGCTATGTGGGAGAGATTGAGTCTTACATTCTCCTTGCTTTCGTTTCCCAAGGCCTCTATGTGGAGGGCTGAGGACAGCCCTTTAAATAACATATTTTCTGATAATAAAATTAATTCATACACATTATAGACCAACACAGAAAGGTATAAAGCAAATGAGTCAGCCCCTATCTCTTTCTAGAGGTTTGTAAAACTGTTACAGGAGTCATTGCACCTATAAATGCAGATGAAATAATTTCGAAATTTTTCTGTTACTGGAGGTGAATTAGATACTCTTCCCCAGGGCATACATACTCAGAATGAGAGTGGTGTGGGCCCAGGGCTGACACACACAGGTTGTTAAAATATTGAAATAAATGGCTGTTGCCCCTTGACTGGCTCCTGCTGTCCGGGCTCCTTCCCCAGATCTGAACCAGCAACTAAGGGGTTAATGCCGCACCGCTGCGTTTATTCTGATTGGCCAGGATTCTGCATGCCCCACCCACCCACTTTGGGCCCCTTTGGTGACTAGGACAAATCCCAGTCTTTCTGCTCCCCTGTCTTCTGGTTTGGGTCCTCTGGTTAGGATCTGGTCTGGGCCAACGCGGGCTGTGCAGACCTAGGCAGGTTCTGCAGGAGACTAGGGTTTCCGGAGGCACTGGAGTGGGCTTGGCTGGCTGGTCAGACCCAGAGTTCTGAGGCTGCTTTCTGGGGGCGGTTCTTCCAGGCAAACCTCAGAGCCAGTCCCAAGAGATGGGGACTTCTCCCCAGCACACTCACACCCTCTCTCACTGGTGAGGGCAAGACGATGAATGCACTAGACCTGACAATTGAAAAGGGCTGGTCGGGTCCACACCAGCCTCATTTCACAGAGGAAGACGAGGCAGGAACTGAACCCCTTTCCATGGGGAAAGGCAGGTGGACTGGCGGAGCAGCTCGTGCTACGTGCTGTTCAGGCTGTGTGTCAGGCACCATTCCAAATACCTAGTATATGTTAACAGAGTCAACAGAGCCACCCTATTGGGAAGGTGTTGTCATTAATCCCCATTTTACAGATGGAGAAAGTGAAGGGCAGAATGAGATAGTAATTTACCTAAGGCCACACAGCACGTAGGTGGCAGAGTTGGGATTTGAAGCATTGTAGCCAGGCTCCAGGTTCCAGGTCCTATTCAGGCCTTCCCACTCTCCCCTCCCCCACCACCTGGAAGATTTTTTTTCTTTCCTTGCAGGGTACAGAACCACTTACACTTCCTTGTCTGCCTCTGAACCCCTGTCCAGCAGGGGTCTCTTGCCTTTTTTGGGTCATGGACCCCATTGAGACCACGATGAGGCTGTGGGCCACATATGTGCGACTTTGCTTACAATTTCAGCAGAGAGCTCTCAGGCCCCTGGAAGCCTACCTTTAGATTAGGAACCCTTGACCTGATGGCCCACATCCTGGCGACATCTCTGTGCTTCTGACTCAGGTCATAGGATACAAAGCAGCCCCAAAATCTTTCATCATCTGCTCCTGAGCTAAAGGGAACAATCTGACTCCTCTTCCTTAGGCTCTGGGCCAGGTCCTTTGCTTTCTTCCAGCCGGGGCAGGAGGCTGGGAGAATGGAGAGAAGCTAGAGGACAGAGCTCCAGTGGGTGTGGTTCGCACATCCAAGCTCACACATCCCTCCCCAAGCCCCTCCAAGTCAGGGGTGGGTAGGGAGTGACACTCCTAACTGTTCTCCAGCGCTCAGAGAGCACCTACTGGGGCCAGGCCATGCTGGGGCAGGGGAGGCACAAGGCAGCAGTGCTGAGAAGCCAGGCAAAGGCCTGGTAAGGCCCACGTGTTTCCTGAGCTTTGTCTGGGCCCGGTCATCTTCCGAACGCTGGCAGGACCCCACACGAGCCTGCAAAGGGACAGTGTGAAAGGAGAGAGCAAAAGGGTGAGTGGGGGGAGATGGCAGGTCCTTCTGCCCCCTCCCTGGAGCTTCCTCACTCTAAGGTGAGAGTGAAGAGGACCAAGAAATACTTTCTCAGGCATCAAAGGCCAATTATTAAATGGACCTGGGGACCCCTTAGTGACTAGGGCAGGATCTGGATTGATCCTCGGGCAACTGCCACCAGTCCTGGCTCTGTCACTGGGCTGTGGGGCAGCTGAGGGCCAGGCCCTTCCTTTCCCCAGGCCTCTGGCTCCTCAGCCCTGGGAGGGTCTGTGTTGCTGTAACTTTCTGTGTTAAAGTAACTCCTTTAGGGAGGGGCAGGAGGTATAGTCAACTCTCCGGAGGCCCCCAGAGAAGCCAGACCCTTCCTGACATATAGGTCACTCCTTGCGCTCTGCTTCCACCTCTGGAAAGGGCAGTGTTCCAGCCACCAGGACCATGCACTTCCTGATCCAAGAGCTGTAAGGAACCGGATCGCAACAACCCAGCTTCAGAGCTGGGTAGGGACCCAGGGCTCATCGGAATGAGAAAACCGAGGCCCAGGAAGGGAAGGGCCCTGCCCAGGTCACACAGCTCAATAGAGGCAGAGACCAGAGCTGAGCCCAGGTCTGTCTCTTCCCAATCCAGCCCCGTCCATACCGGCCGTGGGCCTTGGCTGAATGGGGGCAGGGCCCTTTCTCCCCACCTACTTGGAGGTAGAACTCCAAGGGGAAGCTGGGCCCCAACTCAAGACAGAGCTTGCCTCTAGCTTTCCAGAGCCAAGTGAATAGAGCAGCTGGTCGTGGGAGGGTTGTCCTACTCTCTGGGGCTCCCTCTTACCCTCCCCCGAATCAAACCCTCCCCAGGGTGATGCATGTGAGGAATTGAAAATTAAATGCCAATGTGGCAAGTATGGGGAAACTGGCCCGACAGGTCCTCAGGGGTGCCCCAGGTGGTGAGATCTTCCTGGGTTACCCCACCCTCTGAGTCAGGCAGGCCTGGTTGTGTCTGAGGAGGTGTCAGGCTGGGCTCTTGGCAGGCCCCGCCTACTCTGGACTCCCCGCCTGGAAGCTCAAAGGATCAGCGGGTGTCAGCTGGATTTCTGCTTTCCATTCCACCCCCTGCTGCAGGAGCTCATCTCTGAACTTAAGGCCCAGGCTCTCTTTAAGGGTGGCATTGCAGTTCCTCGGGAGGAGCTGGGCAGGGCAGTCCTTATCAGATTTTGACAGCTTCATGTGGCCAATGTTGGCTGGAAGGGCTGTGGGTGAGGGAGTTCCATGTATGCACATGGGGTGGGTATCAGAGGCCTACAGGAAGTGCACAGAGGGAGCTCCCACCCCCACCATAGCCCACCCCTCCTCTCCCTACCTGGTTCTTTCCCTCACAGTGAGGGCTTCCACCTGAACCTCCCAAACGCCATCCACATTCTCATCCTTACCCACAAACAGCCACCCCTTGGTCACCCCATGGGCTCAGGGATGTTCACTGCTCCCCATTCCGCCTACCCCCACCCCCTCAGATTGCCCTTAGGAGGACTGATGGTGAGAATCTCTAGAAGTGGGCTCAGAGCCATCTGCTTAGAATTCTGGGGACCTCAGTGCCTGAAGCAGGGTCAAGAATGGAGGTGATGGGGACTCCGAGGGCATGTCCCCTTGACCCTATGGATCCCTTTCCCTGTAGGGAACCAGAGCAGAGCCCTTTGTAGGACAGAGTCCAGGGCAGGGCCCTTGTAGCTCTGGTCTAAGAGCAGTGCTGGGACGGCAGGCAGGTCCAGAGGAAAATGGTCTCATTGGTGGGATTCTTCTCTGGCCCCCAGGAGGGTGGTATGAGCTGTGGCAGAAGGTAGAGGCCAGGGAGGAGAAACGGTTGGGCTCTTTTGTAAAATGTTCACTGGCTCCCAATTTCAGAGAGGCTGCTTTATGGGGAACACAGATCCCCTCTCCTCCCACTGCCCCTCAAAGCAAGGAAAATACTTGGGTGGGTTTCACCCAGCTGAGGACATTCGTGCCTGGAGGGGTTTCCTTGTGGCTCTCAAGCTGGATTCCCGTTGCCCTGCTCCCCCAGCCTACAGTGGTGCCCCCAACCATGCCCAGCTCTAACTGTGGCTCAGGGTCATCTCTCTTACCCCATGCAGCTCCACACCTGACCTTGAGGTGCCCCAACCAGGCTCCAGGAGGAATCTGGTAAGAAAGTTTGCATTTCACAATGTGTAGCTAAGATTCAGAGCTGGCCCGTGCCCAAGGTCAACCATGTCTTGCCCATTAGCCCAGCCCTGGTGACCCACCTTGTGGTTTGGCTGGGTTTTGAGGAATTTTAGGCATGAGGATATGTGTCCTGGGCGTGAGGAGGCCAAGGGCTGGAGCCATCAGTGGTGTGAGCCCTGTCCCACTAAGTCTTGGTGGTACAGCAGGAGGCTAGCAGTAAGCTCTGACCCTCTAGTACTTTAGAGGGAGACTAACCTCAACCTCGAACAGTGAGTGTTTTCCTCCCTTCCTCCTTCCTTCCTCCCTTTCCCTCCTTCTTCTCTTCAACTCTGAGATGTTTATAGTGAAAAGGGCAATAGGGGACTTCCAGTGACCTGACCCTGACTGTGAAGAAGCTCCCAGCTCTTCAGATCCACCAGACAGACACATCCCAGGGACTGTGCCCAGAGCAGCAGACCACTGCTGACCCACTGAGATTTGTTAGGACCCGGGGGAGAAGAGTCCAGGGGAAATGCTGTTTCTTAAGAGCTTACTCTGCAGGATCTCTTTAGGTGTGTTGAGGCACACAGAGAAGTGGGATCACCCCCATTTCAGAGACGAGAAAACTGAGCCTCAGAAGGCAAGGGAGGGGCACACTTACTGATCACTGACTGTGTGAGATACTACCTACAACTGCTCTGGGACAAGGGAGTAAAATTGCCAGTCTGGTCTGCCTGACTTCTTTCCACCTGATCACAAGAATTTTTTTTTTTAATTGCTATAGTATTGGGTGTTTTTGTTTTTGTTTTTTAACTAAGAAGGAAACAGTAGTTCATTGTTAAGTACCATGAAATAGAGATGCGTATAAGGAAGAAAATAAATATAAATATTTTTAGAATGGCGCCCGTGCCCCCCGCCTCCCCCGCAACAAATCATTGATGGATAACTTTCAATCAACTAGGTTGTGATGGCTTTTTCAAGGCTGCTTGACTGAGCAAGGCTGCTTGAGTTGGCTTGTGCCTCTCTGTGAGGTGAGTGAGATGACCAGTGATCTGAGCTTCTGGGTGTTGTCTGGGTGTGGGGACAAGGAAGGGCTGAGGCCCAGTTTCATGGGGAGTGCCTCACCAGGCAGGGCCAGGGCTGAACTCTGCCCCAGGCACTGAGCAGGGGCTGCTTTGCAGCAGCAGCAGTGCAGGGAGTGGCCTTGGCCATGGCTGGCTGCCCACTGGCCCGAGGAGGGAAGCACCAGCCAGCTGGTCTCATGGAGGCACTCAGATGCTCATTTGCATGTTCTTGGTTGTTTCCTTGCCCACAGGTGGGTGCACCCCTCTCTTGAGGTGGGGCTGCCACATTCAAAGGGCCACACTCTTCAGTCCCCTGAATGTGTTTGAGGCACGCACCAACCCCTGCAAGTAGCACCCTGAGGGCACTGGGTCTGTCATTTCCCCAGGGCCAGCGTGCTGAGAGTGGAGGCCAGCGAGTCCCCAGCTGACTGCAGCAGTCGGAGTCCCATGTCCAAGGCCAGCAGGGACCTCAGGCCCAGCCCTGCCCACTTGGTCTCATCTTGTAGCTTCTAGAAAAGAATCTTCCTGAAATCCTCCTTCCAGCTCTCCTCCCCGTCTTCCTCACCTGCCCCTTCCCACTCTGGAGGCAGAAAACTCTCTGGAGATAATAGCAGGTGTCTGTTCCAACATCCTGTCATTGAGGGATGGCCCCGAGAGTCCAGGTCGCCACCCATGTGGTCACAGACTGGACACGTTACGGACCTGGACTCACAAAACACCACGGATGAAGGGATTCTTAGAGAGCGTTAACAGCAGAGGTAGGGAGGCCCAGAGATAGAAGTGACTTTGCTCCAAGTTAAGGTCATGGGGCTGGCACCAGAGCACAGGTTTTCCGCCTCTCTGTCCTATATTCTTCCTACCACTCATTCAGTCATCCTGGAATTTATTCACTCAACAAACATTTGTTGAATGGCCAGCCTGTGCCAGACATGTACAAAGAATCAGCCGTCACCCAACCCACAAGGCTGGGCTGGGACAGCAGAGACTACAGTCATCTACCATAGGCTCTTATCTGTACTAGAGGAAAAGTGTGACAGTGGAAACTGTAGTGGCAAAGGGGACAGACTTTGAGGTTCCAATATTAGCCCTGCCACTTACTAGCTATATGACCCTGGGCTATACAGTTAATCTCTCTGTGCCTTAGTATCCTCATCTATAAAATAAAAACAATAACCCGCCTGTTAGGGTTACCGGGAGGACTTATTATTGTTGTTACATGTGAAGTACTTGGAAAGATGCCTAGCACACAGTAGGCACCTAATCAATGTTAGCTGTAATAATAACGCACACAGGGTGAAAAATTAAGTCAAGCTGGGGTTGCCAAGGAGGGCTTCATGGACGAGGGGCATTTAATCTGGTGTTTAAAGGATAACTAGGAGTTTGCCAGGCAAAGACGAGGACCCTAGGTGGAGTAAGAGCGACACCAAGAGCAAAGCTATGGAGGCCTGAGCACCTGCAGTGGCTCACGATGGGTGGGGGGAGGAGGTGTAGCCCCATCCAGGGCTTTTTTCAAGCTACTTACCCAGCCCCAGAACCTCCAAATAGCCCTTCCAAGGGGTGGTCTCTCTGCCTCACTGATGATTCCCACTGCAAGGAGCCCACTTGCTCATGAGTGAGTGAGATCCCCAGGCACACTGGGGTGGGGAAAAGATGAGAACCACTCGTTAGAACCCAGGGTTTGTGGAGTGGGTGAGGATAGGATGGCAGGAGCTGCAGAGGGAACAGTTTATTAAAGGCCATGTGAAGATGTTTGTGTTTCAACCTCTGGACCAATGAGAGGATTCTGAGCAAGGAGGTGACCTGCTCTGAGATGCATTTCAGAAAGAACACCTTGACATCAGGTTTAGAGAATGATGTGAGGCAGAGGTCAGGGAAGTATCTGGAGATAACGGCAGTAGTCTGTCTGTCTGTCTGGGTCAGAAACAGTGAGAACTGAAGTAGGGCAGAGCTTAGAAAGTGGCAGGAAGGGAGGAACTCAGGAAGTACCTGACTGAACTGGGTGACAAGCTGGTTGTGCAGGAGATGACCAGGTGCCCGGAAAGACAGTGATATAACTGGCTGTGTGTCCTTGGGCAAGTCACATAACCTCTCTGTGCCTCAGTTTCCTCATCCATAAAATGGAGGTGACAATAACAGCACCTATGTCATTGGGTCATTGTGAAAAGTAAGTGAGTTAAGAGATAAAAAATTCAGAAAGAGTATCTAGTATAGTGAGTGCTAGGGAAGTAGCAGCTGTTATTATTGTTAAGATTGGAAGTATTGGGGGTGGGAGAAAGAGGGCACATGAGTTGCCGATGGCCAGTGGGTGGATAAGCTCTAAGTCTCCTCCAACACTTTCTCTTTTGATATTGTTGTCATTATTTTAACGTTTTTACATTGTAAGATACACAAAACATAAAACGTACTATTTTCACCACTTTTAAATGTACCATTCAGTGGCATAAGTAACTTTTCCTTTTTTTTTAAAGATTTTATTGGGGAATTGGGGAAGGGGAACAGCCAAGTTGTCCTTCAGTCTTAGTTGTGGAGGGCGCAGCTAGCTCAGCTCCAAGGCCAGTCGCCATCCAGCTGCCTGTCGGCAGCTTGCTGCTACTCAGCTAAAGGTGCCCGTGTTCAATCTTAGTTGTGGGTGGCGTAGCCTACCATCCCATGTGGTAGTCAAACCTGCAACCTTGTTGTTAGGAGCACGTGCTCTCACCAGCTGAGCCATCCTGCCACCAATTGGCAGCTCAACAGCAGCTCAGCTCAGGCGCAGCTCACTGGCCCATGTGGGAGTCGAATCAGCGACCCTGTTGCTCAGATCTCGTGCTCTTAACAAACTGAGCCACTCGGGTCACCCGTAACTTTTCCTTTTTAACGAATCCTAATGGGCAGAAAAGTTACCTGAATAGCTTCCCTGGAACCTTGGCTCAGATTAATTGCATTTGGCCACACTGGCTTTATTTGTTTCTTCCCTCCCTTGGTATATGCATACTATTTCTTCCTGAACCACTGAAAAGTTGAGACATCATGACCCTTTCCTCTTAAATACTTCAGTGGTGTGTGTTACCTAAGAACAGACATTCTCTGCACAAAGATCAAATTCAGGAATGTAATTCTGATACGATACTATTATCTAATGCACCTTAATATATATTCAATTACTGCCAATTGTCCCATTATTGTCCTCCATGGCACACCCATCCCCCATCCCAGGATTCAATCCAGGATCATGCGTAACACTTAGGTGTCACCTCCAAGCCCTGTTCTTTTTTTTTTTGAATTTTTTTTTGAGGGCAGTGTCACTGGCCCTCATATGTGGGACCCGAGCCGGGGCCGTTGGCTTCCCAAGCCAGCGCTTAACAACTGTGTCACTGGACTGGTCCACCAAGCCCTCTTCTTAATGAGGCTTTTCCTTGGTTTTCCGAGGCTAAGAGAGGCGGGTCAGGAAATCCAGCACCCACAGAGATAGACACTGTCTAAACCTGTCCATTTGCGCACTGACCTATGTCACCATCCAAGTAGCACCCTCGATGCCAGCTGCCTGGGTTCTGTGGTGGCAAGGGCAGTTTACCTTCCGGCTCTGCTTTTCTAGGACTGAGGTTAAAATGAATTTTTATTTGACTTCTCTGAATGCACACAGTGGAAGGAGTGTGGGTGTGAACGGGACAGAGCGGGACCAGCTGGGGCGTGGAGATGAGGGGCTATGTTCAGCTCAGTGCTGGGAGCTCCTGAAGGGATGAGGCTGGATTTCGGGACCTGCCTCAAGGGTGGTGGACAATGGCGCACCACAATACCTCAAGCCCTGTGGTGAGGCGGAGAGTATGTCCTGGGACCTCTTATGTGTGGGGACCTGAAAAGTCTTAGCTCTACCTGGGCAGTTCCTCCGAGGCCGCTTGGGAGACAGAGTTCCATCCTATAGTCTTGGCAGTCTAATGCGTTTCCAGCTTCTTTATGATCAAGGCGTGGCTGGGCAGCACTACCTCTGGCCCATAAAGTCCATCCGTCTTCCTCCTCCACACATAATTATCCTTAAGCACTCAGGGTGATCCACAAGGTGCTTCCAGGATTCTAGCAGCTTAGCTTTAATTATTCACAGTGTTTTGCCCTTTGTAGGTGAGAGGATTGGAAGACATAATCCTTCAACTAGCACTGATTTCCTGGTTTAGGAATGTTATCTTATTTGATTTTCATAATGGTCCTGTAAAGTAGGAAATATTATCTCTGTTTTACAAGTGAAGAAAATGGCTCTCAGTGATTTATAGAAAAGGTAAGTCAGGAGACCTAGGTTTGCCCCCTAGCTCTGTTAAAGGATTTGAAATAATATCGATAAAGCTCTCAGGATAGTGCTGGCACACAGTAGGTGCATAAATGAGTTTAACATCACCACCCCCATCCCCCATCGCCACTGCTCATCCAAAGTCACACCGCTGGCCAAATTCAAAGCATGAATTTTGATGCTAAGTCCCCAAGTCTTTTTTACTTTACAATTATGTTGAGAAGAATCATCAACGATCTCAACCTGGCTTTTGAAGGTCTGGCTTCCATCTCATCAAAATCAGAGTGTCTTGGGAGACACTCCTCCGATGGGCTGGTCCCCATACCTGCCCCTGGTTCAGAATCACTGGGTTTGAGAGATGCTGAGAACAGGTGTGTGGTGGCCAT
This sequence comes from Aselliscus stoliczkanus, assembly GCA_033961575.1. Lineage (NCBI taxonomy): Eukaryota > Metazoa > Chordata > Mammalia > Chiroptera > Hipposideridae > Aselliscus > Aselliscus stoliczkanus. The sequence goes on along the minus strand of CM066733.1, from coordinate 60,743,349 downwards.
GTAAAGCAAGTAGAGACAGAAAAAGAGACCTCAAGAATTCTTTAAGAACGAACAGAGGATGGGGCCAGCTGAGTGGCACATTGGTTAAGAGCTGGCTTGGGACGCCAGCAGCCCCGGTTCGGATCCCATGTATGAGGGCCTGTAACACTGCCCTCTGCAGCTAAGATGGTGAACAACAGCTCCACCTGGAGCTGGGCTGCTTTGAGTCCCCAGGGACAGCATAGCTGCAGTTCCTGCTGCAGTGGGCTGCCATAGGCTACAGTGAGTGGCTGGCAGCCAGCATGAGCTGCCAAGAGCCGCTGTGAGCAGCCGTCCAGAGGCCGGCAACTGATCTGCCTCACCCGAGAGGAGTGCAGTGATGGTGCCAACATGAGCCAGTGAGGCAATGTCCTCCACAAATGGACTGAGGAACAGAAGGACAGCGGCTTGTCTGTTCCCCTTCCCCGGTTCCCCAACGCTGTTCCCCTCCCCTAATCCCCCAATAAAATCTTTTAAAAAAAGAACAAACAGAGGAGTTGTTAGTTGCCTGCAAATGACCAGAGTAATTCTGAGATTGTCTTTGGTACCCCAGGGTCTTGTGGATATTTCTGAAACATCCACCTTGAATCCCCCTTCTTGTTTATGAATCCATTAAGCCCCAAGTTTCTGTGCCATCATTGGCAAGTAGAGTGGTGTCACTGGGATCATGTGTTTAGTGCACAGTGCAAGGGGTATTATTGTTAGAAATTGGGGGCGGGGGGGAAGAAGGGGCACCACCTGACCAACATCCAGCATCAGGGATGAACATGAACCATGAGTGGACTACAGGATGGTGGGGGGAGTCGGTCAAGCTGGAGTGCAGGATGGATATAATGGGTGAGTGGGGAATAAAAGTTGGCTGGCAAATGTGCGGCGGGCTTGTCAAGGGCATGGAAAGCAGCCATCAAACGCTCTATAGCTCTTCAAAGGACAGCTGTGTGGTCTTTGTTGACATATGGAAATGTGTGTTTTGAGAAAAAAATAGAATGCAAAAGAGTATGTACAAACCGACAGCTGTATAAACACATTCTGCCTGTTAGGCTTAGAGATCAGAAGTGCATCTGCCGCGCTGTCAATAGCCTGCTTCACCACTTTGTATTTATTTTTCTGTAAATACTTGATGAAAACCAAGAATGAGCAGGAGGGGTTCGGCTTTTAACTTGTAGGTGTCCCTGGGTGTCATGGGAGGTTTGTTTGTTCTGTTTTGTTTTCACTGAGATATAATCCATACACAGGGGATTCTCATTATTTGTGGACTCTCTATTTGAAAACTTGCCTACTCACTAACATATATGTGTTACCCCAAAATCAATACTCAAGATGCTTTGGACATGCGCAGAGGGTGAAAATTGCCAGCCACTCAATGCATGCATTCCCAGCTGAGGTCAAATAAGACTACACTTGGCTTCTTGTTTCAGCTTTCATACAGGTGTCCTTTTCTATTTACGGCCACACTTTTTGTATTTCTTCGCTTTTTGTTGGTGATTTCACTGTTTAAAACGGCCCCCAAGAGGAGTGCTGAAGTGCTGTCTAATGTTCCTAAGTGCAGGAAAGCTGTGTTTGTACCCTGGAGAGAAAATACTTGCATTAGATAAGCCTCACTCAGGCATGAGTTATAGTGCCCATGAGTTCAATGTCAACGAGCCAATGATATACATTAAGTAAGGTGTCTTTAAATAGGAACACACATAAAACAAGGATTGGTTGTCGAAAGTGTTGTGGCCAAGGTTTGCAGGAACCTGACCCTGTATTTTTCTCGGGGCATTCAGTCTTTCCTAATTTAGTGTTGGCAGTGACTTTATAGACCGTAACTACCTCAAATAACAAACTTCAGCTGTATGATAAAATTCATTTTTGAAATGAGCCCTTTTCAAAAGATTTTAGTGTACTCACAAGGTTGTGCACCCATCACCATCACTGAAGATTTTTTTTTAATAAGATTTTTTTTTTTTTTAATTGGGGAATCGGGGAAGGGGAACAGACAAGTTGCTGTCCTTTTGTTCTTCAGTCTAGTTCCGGAGGACGTTGCTTCACTGGCCCGTGTTGGTATCGTCATTGCGCTCTTCCTGGATGAGGTAGATCGGTCGCTGGCCTCTGGATGGCTGCTCACTGAGGCTATTGGCAGCTCACGCTGGCTGCCGGCCACTCACTGTAGCCTATGGCAGCCCACTGCAGCCTACACTGTCGCCTGGGCTCGTGCAGCCCAGCTCCAGGTGGAGCTGTTGTTAGCTGTAGAGGGCAGTGTCACTAGCCCTCATATGTGGGATCCAAACCGGGGCCACTGGCATCCCAAGCCAGCTCTTAACCAATGCGCCACTTAGCCGGCCCACCATCACTGAAGATTTTTGAGTGGTAAAATGGCCTCACACAGCAGCGATTTAAGAATTACCTAGGGGTGACCGGTTAGCTCAGTTGGTTAGAGCATTGTGCTGATAACACCAAAGTTGCCGGTTCGATCCCCACATGGGCCACTGTGAGCTGTGCCCTCCTTAAAAGAGTCAACTATGCCATTGTAGCATGAAAACAATGTGTAACCAATGACCATGGCTGTTCCCCAATAAAAATTAAAAAAAAAAAAAAAAAGAATTAACTGTCTGTCTTTTCCTGTTCCCTGATCTCTCTGTTCCCTTTCAGAATGCTCAGGAGAACCATGGGCTGGCTGTGCCCACCCCCTCTGTCCCTGAAGACTTTGCAGACAAAGAAGTGACAGGTAAGAGGACTCTGGGCTTGGGGCTTGTCCATTTTTCTTTCCTCCTTCAGCCCGAGTACCTGGCCCACTTCCCCAACTGGCGATAAAACCAGAGTCCCCAGGCCTCTTGGCTACTGGCTGCAGTGGTTGTTGAGGAGAGCCAGGGGTGGGTAGGACCTACTTCCAGAGGGAGAAGGATGGTGCGGGGCCAAGGCCAGAGCAGGGCAACATGAAGTGGTAGAAAGAACCCTGGAGTCAGCCGAACCTGGCTTTGAATCCCAGCTTCCCTACACATTAGCTTTGCTCTATTGGGCAAATCACTTAACCTCTATATATTCAAATGAGCAATGGGAAAGATGATTCCAGTTGTAGAAGAGTAAAAGAAGTACCGGATGGGACAAAAGTCATTTCTTATCACAGCTGTTACTCACACTCTGCCAGTGACTTCCCATGTCACTCAAAGGAAAGTTCTTGCCAGGACTGCTGGAATTTGACCTCACCTGGCCTCATCACCTGCTTTCTTTCCTGGCTCACACTCCTCCAGCCATCCCCCTCTCTCCTGCTGCTCCCTCAGTGCCCAGGCACCACAGGGTCTTTGCACTGCAGTTCCCTCTGCCTAGACCGCTCTTCCCTTAGATACATGTACAGCTCTCTCCCAACTCCTTCCCTCTTTGCTCAAATGTCACCTTTTCATTGAGGTCTGCTCTGACCACCCTATTCAGACCACACCTCCAGCACCCCTACTGGGTTTTTCTCTTCCTGTATTAACCATTCTCTGACGTAATAATTTACTAATATATTGTGTTCATGGTCTGTGTCATTGTCCCATTAAGACATAACCTCCAGGAGGGCCAGTATTTTGACTAATTTTTGTTTTTTGTTTTACTGCTTATCCCAGCTCCGAATACTTGGGTGGTCAATGAATGTTAACATTCCCTTCCTCACTCATCTGTTCTTTGTTTTGAAGTTAAGACAGCTGGGAGGAGCCCTACACAGCTGCATACTTCCTGGGTTTGTTAAGCTCTGTGCTAGAAACTGAGAGGAGGGGATGCGAAGGAGAAGGACGGGTACCCCTAAGAGAGAAGCAGCAGGGTATCCCAGCCATCTGTAGACTCTAGGGTGGGGGGCTGGGGGCTGGGTCCAAGAAGGAAGGTGCTCAGCATCTCTCTAGTGCCAGGTTGTCTGGGTTGCCTTCTTTCCACATACCCCATTCCATCCTGCAGTCCAGAATCCATCCCAGGAATTCTCTGTGAGATGGAGAGCTAGGCTCTTGGTAGAGCAAGAGTTGCTCATCGAAACTCATGAGAAGGCCAGGCCCCTGCCCCTGATACATGACTTGTTGTCTCTCTCTCTCTCTCTCTCTCTCTCTCTCTCTCTCTCTCTCTCATTCCCTGTCTGTCTTACACAGTCTGAAATATCAGGCACAGGTGGTAGTAATCAAAGTGGTTCCACCCATTAAGTGCTTACTATGGGCCTTGCACCATGATAATGCCATTTACATGTATTTACATGAATTCTCTTATTGAATCCTCACAACGGCTTTATGAGGTACGCACTGACATTATGCCCATGTTAGAGATGATAAAACTGAGGCTCAGCAAGGTTAACTAGTATTTCCAAGGTCATAAATCTAGTAAGCGGTAGAGCTGGGATTTGAACCCTGGTCTTTCTGGTTTTATACCAGTCAAGGGCCCTGTAAGAAACAGATGGTGCCCTCAAAGGAGGTAACTCAAGAGAGTTCAGTAAAGGATGACACACCAGAGTGTGAGCAGGGCAGGGCAGGGTAGAATGAGACTCTCAGGAGTAAATGGAAGATATTCAGTACAAACTCCAGAGGCCAGGCCAAGGACAGGCAGAGGCTCTTCCCTACATGGAAGGGGGCCACTCCAGGGCAGCTCAGGAGGCTGGACACATTGCTGCTCCCTCACTTGGTGTTCCGGAGGAAAGGCATGACCCTGGCCAGTTACCCTCTTGCTTGCCCACCCGACCTTGCCCTGGGCACACAGAGATTGGCAAGGCTGGCCGGCCTCACTGGCCTCCTCATATTTGCTTCTTCCTCCTTCCAGGTACCAGCTCACTAGTCAACGGCAACCTCCGATTGTACAGCTCTGTGGGTGATTTAAGGCCTGGGCACTATGGCCAGGACCCACTCATCCCTCCGCCTCCCCCAGGCCCAGCCCCAGGGCCACCCACAGGACCACTCCCAGACACTTCACAACCTCGAGGGGAGTCGCCGCCACAACCTCCACCTTCCAAGGCTCCCCCACCACCTCCCCTGCTACTGGAACCCCCACCCCCGCCCAATATGGCCCCACCTCCACCCCCAGTACTGGGGGCCCTATCCCCGCCATCCACACCCACCCCTCCTGATTTCATACCCCCTGCCCCACCCTTGACCTTTCTAGCCCCACCCCCACCCCCTATGCCAGCCCCAGCACCCCCAGTTCCAGTGTCTCCTCATAGAACGAAGACTTATCTCTTTCCCCCTGGGAATGTCACCAAGTGGAAATCAGAGGTAGCACTGAATGGCAGGCAGCCAGAGGCCCCCAGAACCAGCCCCCCTAGGAGCCCTGCTGAGCCAAAGGGGAGCCCCCTGGGACCCAAACCGGAGCCCCACCTCACCTTCCCCCGTTCCTTCAAAGTGCCTCCCCCAACCCCAGTCAGAACTTCATCCATTCCGGTTCAGGAAGCACAAGGGGCTCCTCCAGAGGAAGAAGAGGCCACCAAGAAGCCCCCGAGTCGACTCCCTTTGCCTCCCAGCTTTCAAGTCCGCCCTGCATCCCAGGTTTACCCGGATAGGGTCCCTGAACCAGATCGCTCTGGGGAGCTCAGGACTGTGGCACCTGCCAGTCCAAGGCTGGGCCAGTCCCAGTCCTGGACAAATGAACAAGCTGAGATTCCACCCCCAGCCTCTCCCCTGTCCCTTCCCACAGCCCCACCCCCTCCCCCAGCACCTCCCCTCCCTCCCCCAGCACCCCCCTTGCCCCCAGCTGCCCCTCCTTTGCCCTCTGCTGAGAAGGCAGCCCCTCCACCTGCTAGGTTTCTGAAAAGCCCCAAGTCCAGCTCTCCTGCTCCCAAACCCAAACCCACCCCCCTCAGCCCGGAGGACACAACAACCTCTTCAGAGCCTGTGGACTGGCGGGATCCCAGCCAGATGGCAAAGCTGCGGAGCGAGCTGGCAGCCTACCTCTTTGGCTCCAAGAGAGAGGATCGATGCACTAGTCACAGTCCAGGCCCAAGAGTGGCCTCTCAGGGAAAGGAGGGCAAGAAGGGCCCCAGCCTGTCAGAGAAGGAGGCTCCCCACAGCTTGCCAGAGAAGCAGATACCTCCAAGTGGACCTGAGAGGAGTCCCTGTCCAGAGAAAAAGGCCGCTGCCAGTCTGACCCTCCCCCCTGTGGACTACATCCCCCAAGACTCTCTGACTCCTAGTGTCCAGCAGATCCGAAATGAGCTGGAGGCCCGGCTTTCCTCATCAGCAGAGAAGGAGGTCAAGTCTGGCGTAGGGTCTCTGCCTCCCAAACCTCGGCTAGAAGGAAGAAAACTCTTTGAAAACAGGGCTGATAATGGCCAATCTTCCAAGCCTGTGGCCAAGTATCTGCCAAGCACGCCACTCCAGTCCAAGGCCACGCCTGGGCCAGCCACACCACCCAAGGCCATGCCTGGGCCTGTCATAGCATCTGCAACCTCAGCTCTGCCTACCACATCATCTCACCTGATATCAGAGAAGAACCTAGTGCCCACTGAGAAGTGGAAGACACCAAAACCTCAAGAACATGCAGGGCCTTCCCAGACAGAGGCAGAAGGGCACCCCTCGAAGGCCAGTAAGCCTCTGACACAGGGACCCCTCTCATCTCCAGCCCTCCCACCAAAGATATCCCCTGGCAGGGAAGAGGTGACATTTCTCTACAAACCCCATCACAGCCAGAACAGCTCCAACCGAGAGGTTGCTGTGGTGATACCCACCATGGCCAGAGGAGAGGCTGCAGGGTCAGGACAGCCTGTGAAGGTAAAGGAGCCCCAGGAGCTGCCAGCCAAACCCCCAGCATCAGCCCAGCCTGCTGATGAACTCCTCAGGCATCCAGTGACTGGGGAGGTTGTGGAGCGGGGCTCCCCCATGGCCCTGCTCCTTGCTGCCAGGCAGAGGGCACAGAAGGGCAGGTCTGGAGGGGCTGGCCTGGGTCGGTCCTCCCTGCCAGGGAGTCTTCGTGGCCACAGCAGCCAGCCCCAGGCAGGCTCTGACAGCATCTTCCTCATGGAGGGCCGGCCCAACTCCTTCACTGTGGTGCCCAAGTTACCCACGGAGGCTGAGAAGGACCTGCAGCTGGCGTCGTCCGGTCCTTGGAAGCCCCAGCGAGGCAGAGACCCAGAGGACACAGAGCTAAGCCAAGGGCACAAGTGGATCAAGGAGGAGTCCCAGGCCCCTGTGGCCTGGGAAAGACCAGCATCCTGTAATCTTTCCCAGGACCGCCTGCTGCCCAAGTCCTTATCATCCCCTTCTTCTCCTTCCTACAAGAGGGAGGAGGAGGAGAAAGAGTTCAGCTTTGAGGTCATCCCACCGCCTCCAGAGTTCAGCAATGACCCTGAGCCCCGCGCCTCGGCCCTTCAGTATCTGGGCCGTCGGGGCTCCCCTTCCCGAAACAAGTTCTCAGACTTTGGGCAGCCGCTGGACGCGGGCCCGGCGGCCTCGGCAGCGCCTCGCGGCTTCACACTCTCTCCCGCGGGTGCGCGCTACGCGGGGACCGGAGGCCTGGAGCGCTTTTCCCGCGGAGGCAGCTCGCTCATCAAAAAGCGCCTATACGTCGGGGATCCCCACCGCAACCCCGGGCTGTCCCGTGGCGGTAGCGGCCGCAGCCTGAGCTCCCCCAATTGCTTCGGGCCGCAGCCCGGAGGGCCCTTCGGAGCGCCCGGAGACCCGGAGATGCGGCGCGTCAACTCGGCAGGCCGCGCGCCCCCCGGAGGCCTGCGCACTCGGAGGATGTCGCTGGAGAGCCCCGCCCGCGGAGAGGCCAAGTACAAAGCTCCTGGTGGTGACCACGGCTTCACCCCCGCCACCAGCAGGTGAGCTGCGGGTGAGGGTAATGGAGGGACCCCGAGATGGGCAGCCAAGTGAGGTGGAGACACTGCCGTCGGACCAGGCCTAGCTGTCTGTCAGGGTGACACATTTGGTGGCCTCCGCTCTGGGCTCTGGCTGTCCGGCCTAGAGAAAGTGGGGGGAGGCCCACTTTAGCTGCAGAGGGCGCTTCCCTTACCTCCTTCCTCATCTGCCTTAGTCGCTCTTGTTCTCGCTTTCTCTGTCCTGTTTCCCCCCAACAGCTTGCTCCTCTCTCACAGCCCTTGGAGTCCCAGGGCTTCAGGCTAAGTGTGGGGGGATCTAAGTGGTCATTGGGTACTGGGATTTCTCAACAATACAGAAGAATCCAGAGACAGGCTAGGAGTGAAGAAAGAGTTCTGAATAGAAGGGCATTGGGCATATATACTCTGTGGGTCAGCTGGGCCTAGACAGCACAGGGAGCCCTGTGTCTGGTGGATCAATACTGGTGGACTGGGATCCCACCTGAGGTTGATAACCCCGGAAACTACAGTGCTGAGCCATGTCCTGGAGGAGATGGGAGGGCTGCTGGTTAACCCGCTACAAATATTAACCTCACCTCTCTTCTGCTTCCCACCAGGTCTCCCCACAGCACACCCCACTATGGAAGCCCCATCAACACATTCACCGTGAGGCCCGGGACCCGCCATCCCATCTCCTATGCGTACTCAGGGGCCCATCGGAATGCCCTGTCCTGAGCCCAGGGTCCTCTCAGCTCTATTCTAGGGGGTCGGATCCAGGCATTTGTTTTTGTGGGGGTGGGAGGGGTGCATCAGGAATTAGGCAGCCTGACTCAGGCACAGAGGAGTCTTTGTTGTCCGAAGACAGAGAAATGGACAATGAGTGAGAAGCAGTGACCCCTGGAAGATCAAGAATAGGCTTCTATTTCCGGGTGTGCTGTAGACTGTCTGCAGATTGGGGGGGAGGGGGGAGGGAAGGAGGGAGGAGAGGAGGAGCCTTTAAGGGCCTGGAGCCTGAGTTTCTGCTATCTGGTACTGTTTACTTTAGCAAGGCTTATTTAAAGCAGTTTTACAAGCACAGCCTACTGAGCAGGTTTTGAAAGCAAGAGGTGGGGCGTTCAGTATGACTGGGAACCCATCTTGGGGTGGCTGTGATTGCCAGTCAGGCCCTCACCAAGTGGGGGTGTAGGGTGCTATAGGTTGATCTCTGTACCCTCCACCAGTCTACCAGTTGCCACCCCAAGAGGATTCCTTGGGCTCCTAGCATAGAAAGCACGGGAGGTGGGACCAGGAATGTGCCTGCACCACATGTGGAAAAGGTCCTGGAACAGGATGCTTTGCATTGATTGGCCAAATGCTCGGATGGGGGATTGATGGTTCATTTTGCCCTGGCCCTGGCCTTTAGCTACATGGAAACCTAAAGAGAGAAGCCTTAGCAAGTTTGGGGTGGGAGACAGAGAATTGATGCTTGCTTTTCTACTTAGACCTAGGCAGCCATTGGGGCATTGGGCTCAAGGAGCCACAAGGCCTGGGGCTCGACACCAAAAGTCTTACTTAGCCAGGTCCTGTTGGGGATTTGGAGGGGGGCATCATTCCCAAGCACCCCTTCCAACCCTGATACTATAGGTCCCCAGTATTATTGAGGCCTTAACGTGGGTTCAAGATGCTGGAAGGCCTTGGAGAGTGGGAGGCGGCAGAGATAGGAAATGACATCTGGGAGATGTGTGCTGCTGACAGGGAATGTGTTTTGGAAAGTCAAGAATGGTAGAACTGGGCCAGTTCAGAGCAAGGAGCCTATCAGTAGTGTGGCCATTCATCCTTTGCCTGCGCAGTTTGGGTTTATGCCTGTTTTCCAGTGAATTTAGACTCCCCTCCACTTTCAAAGAAAGTCATGGTTTGGGTGATATATGGTCGCCAAACATATCAGGAAACAGTAGTCCTTGGTCTGTCTTCCCTGCCTTCAGGTCTTGGGCCAAATTCCTGGGACCAGGCCAAGGCCAGCTGCCTGGGCGAGGAGGGAGGGAAGCGAGGGGCCCACCACAGAGGAGGGCAGCCAGGAAGCAGTACCCTTGTGGGGCAAGATGTTGGACCTTTATGGTTTGTGGTAACCTATCACAAAGGTACCAGTTTGTGGGGACCGCAGGTGAGCCATGTCAGGGAAAGAGAGTAGAGGGTGAGCAGGCTCCCTGATTGCTCAGGATCTGGTCACCTGTATTCAAGAAGCGAAACCCGCTCCGGCACTGGCTCTGTGTATAAGTATGTATTTTCCCTGTACAATGTTTTATAAAAGAGTTCACTAACTTATCTGCTGTGTTAAGGCTTGAGGGGTGAGGGGTGGGCTCCCAGCTGTAGATTGCCCGGGGGTGGGCGGGGAAGGACTGGCTCTCATTTGGCTTGGCAAATAAACAGGCTGGTTTGGACTGGTCTCCAGCTCTGTGGCTGCGGATTGAATGACTCGGACCTATTAGGGTGTGATGAGAGGTTGGGAGAGCTCAGTGGGGAAAGGCTGAGCACAGAGTGGTAAGCCATTTTGCTGGGCCCAGACTTTCTCTTCTGACCCTCTCATTCTCCAAATCCTTCAAGGAGAAGGAGTCTGGTGATAACAAACTGTGTCCTCAAGCAAGTCTCTTTGACTCTCTGAACCTCCGTTTTTCTTCTGTATATACCAGGCATGATAATAATACCTACCTCATAAGGCTGTTGTGAAGATTAGAGATGGTCATGCATTCATTTAACAAGTATTTGAGTGACTACTAGATGGCAGGCACTATGCTTAGCAGGATACACAGTGACATGACTCCTGCCCATGGCAAGATTATAGTCTAGTGGAGGAGAGAGAGGGAATGAAAAGAACACACAGGAATATAAATTATAGTAAGTGGGAGGAAGGAAAGGAACCGGAAGTGTGAGAATAATGAAGGTGGAGGAGAGACGTGGATTTACCAGGTGGTCAGGGAAGGCCTGTTGAAGGGGTGACGTTTATGCTGATTTAGGCAAAGCATCCAGCACATGTCTGGCACTCAGCAGTTGCTCAATAAATTGCATCTTTGGGTGATGACTACCTTACGTTTGTGTGTGGCCTTTCATGGTTTCTCAGGAAGCTTTGACGTGTTACCTTCAACTTCTCCAGAAGAGGAAACAGGGAAGTCATCTCAGATGGTGTCAGAGAGAGGGTTGTGTTTCCTCCTTTGAGTCTTTCTCAGGGGGGTTGTTGGGAAAGGGAGACTGGGAGATTTACTCACTCATTTAGCAACTTGTGCCTCCAGGAAACGCTTCCTAGGCCTCTCCCATCCTGGGGCTTCCTTGTTCTCTTGTCCCCCTGTCCCCCACCCTCCAATGTGATGTCCTCATCCTGGTAACAGAGTGAGGACAGGGGCCCCTACTCTCAGTAGGACTTGGGGCTCCACCTCTGGCTGCCCTCCCTTCCCTGATCTCTCCTACCTCTTCCTTCCCCTCACCTGACATGGGAGGGGTAGCAGGGAGTGAGGGAGGGTGTGGGGATCAGGGCTCCATGCCTGGTTCTGCCTCTGACAAGCTGTATGAACTTGGGTCTCAGCTAACTCATCTCAAAGATGATGGGGAAGCATTTGTGCTGTGTGTGTGTGTTTGTGTGTCTTAAACTTTGTTGGGTCCCAGACCCCCCAGAAGATGCCAGCACGTACACTTTACACATTACCTCACGCACTCCACAGATACTCCCAACATTGGGCTCCACGGATCTCACATTGAAAACTGATGTCACGGTGATTGTGGTAACCACCGACACTTAACCTTGATGGTTTGAAAAGTACATTTATTCTCTCCTTTATTCGCAACAATTCTCTGAAACATATTGGCCTCGTAATACCCCTCATTCCATTTTGTTGATGACAAAACTAAGCCTCCAAGAAGAGAACTAAATTTCTTGGAATAACTCTTTCTTTTTAATGAGGTGGCAGAGCAGCCTCTCCAGCAGACGCAGAGATGCAGAGCTTTGTGAAGACCCTGACAGATGAGACCATGACACTCAAGGTCGAGCCCAGTGACACCACTGAGAATGTGAAAGCTAAAATGCAGGACAAGGAGGGCATCCGCCTAAACTTTAATTACTCGGAAGTTGTTTTATGTTCCGAGGTCACCCCAACCTAAATTGTCAACCCATACGTGCCAGCCACCACGGTCATACGATTAACCCAAATCAATGGAAATACGGCGTAAAGCGTGTTTAAGAATACAAAAAAATAAAGTTAAATTCTAGCTAAGCCGTAAAAAGCCCTAGCCAAGGTAAAAATAGACCACGAAAGTGGTCAGACGCACCTGACCAGCTGCGTCTGATTTTTGTGGCCAACAGCTGGAGGAGAGCCACATTGTCTCAGACGATACTATCCAGAAAGAATCCACTCTGCACTTGGTGTCTTTGTCTGCGAGGTGGCATCATCGAGCCTTCCCTCTGCCAGCTCGCCCAGAAGTACAACTGTGACAAGATCTGCTGCAAATCTTACGCCCACCTGCATCCCCGTGCTGTCAACTGCCGTAGTAAGAAGTGTGGCCACACCTCCCACCTACACCCCAATAAAGTCACATATGTCCCCTCCACCACCTCCTCCGCTCACAGTGCGGCATCGTGCCCAAATTCCTTGGCCCTGGGGCTTCAATAAAGTTTCCCTTTTGTTGACTGGAGCAGTAAAGAAAAAAAAAAAATTGCTCAGCATATCCCACCTGACTCTAAACTCTGCATGCTTCATCCCAGCTGCCGCTCTTCTAGCTGTGTGCATTTTCACCCATTCACTCCTCTCTCCCCATTATACCACTCCCCTCAAACTTTATCTTTCTATCAGCCTAGGGATAGGGGAGGGATGAAGCTAGAAGGAGGAGTGTAAAGCCAATAGAAAAGATCAATAAGAGTGGGTGATGCAGGGGTTCCTGGATCCAGTGGGCCACACCTTGGTTTCTGGAGCCTCCCTGCACGTGGCCCAGGCCCCAGTGGCCAGTACCCCACCCCTCTGGTGAGGCCCAGCCCTGCCCCAAACAGGGGCAGGTGCAGGGGCAGGCTGTGCTGCAAGTCTGGTCCTGCAGTCAGCAATTTGTGAAGTGCTCTGTCCTCCCAAATGGAGCTTTCCCCAGTCCCCACTTATTTAAGCCAAGAGGCTTTCTCTCACTCCTGGGGAGCCTTGAGCTCACTTTTGTGGGAAGCTGTAGGATTGGGGAGTGAGAGAGAAGTTACCTCAGTGCTGAGCTGTCAGGCAGGCCTGCCCCTGCCTGCTCACTCCACCACCTGCCTAACCCCCACTCCCCACCCCCCCAAGGCCTGTGGCCGCTTTCATCTCTGCAGCTCAAAGGCAGTGCTGGCGTCCCATCATTAGTCAGCTGTCCCAGATGGGTGGCCACTGATACTGGGCTGAGAACCTGGGCCTCCTCCCTCTGAAGCCCCAGGGAAGGCTGCAGACTGGCGTTTGGGCCTCTGGAGGGATGTTTGTCCAAGAGGGGGCCTTCTGGGAGAGGTGCAAAAACCAAGGCACTGCGTTCTGAATGCTTCCGCGTTTACATGGATAATGCTGTGTTCCCCTGGCCAGTTCTCAGAGCCCTAGAAGCTTCGTTAAGGTTTGGCACAGATGAGCTTCTCCTCTGTTTCCACCCCGGTGTCTCAGCACTGTGCTCTGTCTCCGGTCTTCCTTCCCTATCATTTCTTCTCCAGGCGACTGTTTCACCGCCTGCCCACCCCCACCCCACCCCACCTTCTCTCCTGCACCTGAGCTCCAAATGTCTAACTTGAAAGTGTCCCCTGAACATTTCCACGTGGATGCCTGGCCAGCCGCTCAAATCCAGCCTCTCCAAAAGGCATTGTTCTTCTCACAACTGTGAGACCAGGGCGATGGCCCCATTGTCCCTAAAGACTCATTCCTAACTCACTACCTCTGCCCTCTCTGTTTCTTCAAGGACCAGCTTAGATCAGAGCTCCTGCAGGAAGCCCTCCCCAGCCCTGGACTGCTCAGAGGCCCTCCCTCCACCCCGCTGCACCCACTTCCCCTCACTGCCTCCTCCTCTTCCTTCAGGCTCAGCTCAGACATCCCTCACCCCCTAGGCCACATCAGCTCCTGTGAAGGGCTCCCTCCTAGTGGGGTGACTCGCTCTACATCTCCCTCCCCTGCAGCTTGTAAACTCCACAACATAAGGACTGCCTGTCATTGATCGAGGTACCCCCAGCATGTAGTGGTACTGAACATATGTTTGTTGAGTTAATACATGTTAGTATTTAATCAAATACTGTTGAGCACTATTTAAGTTCCTTGAGGGCAAAGGCCATGTTTCCTATGGACTAGTGGCCACATAACCCTCTTATTTCTAGATGTGTGTGACCTGATCTAATGCTGAGATTCTCAGATGACACAAAATTATGGTTTTAGGGATGGGATTCACCGGTTTCATCATAAAGGTGTCAAAATGCCTGGGAGTGGTTTCTGCTTGGTGTGTGGAGACATGATGATCTCTGAGAGGAGACAGGAGGAGCTGACAAGCGATGGGACCAGGTTAGGTCGCTCTGGTCCTTAAGAAGGGCTTAGGGCATGGGGTCGCAACAGCCTTCATATCGGGGCAGGACCTGTGTGCCCTCCGAGTGAGCCAGCCACCAGGGCTGCCAGCTCCAACTATCCAAATGGCTTCTGCTGTGTTCTCTCCCCTTTTGTCTTCAGCGACATTACTTGGTGCTCCAGCCTATCTCACTTGTGCTGCAGGGACCAAGGGGAAAGGTGCTGCGAAACGTGGGCCGGGGGATGAGAAGGAGCAGCACTTCTGGGGCCAGGATGGCAGAAGCCCGTCAGCACTGACCTGCTTACCGCCCCTCCTGAACTAGACAGGCCTCCCTCAGGGGAAGGTCTTAGGGTTTGGGGTCTTGTTTTCATTAAGCAGCTGGCGGCCTGCACAGGTGGTATCTCAGTACAGAGTGCGACCCAGCAGGCTTGCTGTTTGCCCTCACCTCTGCACAGGGTCATTGCCCTTGGTGCTGCTCTCAGAGGTGGGACACAGCTAGCACCCTCTCCGTGGGACGCTCCCTTCTCGTTCTTGAAAACAGAATGTCTTCGACCTTGTCTTCTACAAACGGAGCATTCTGACTCACCTTTCCTGACTACTGAGGTGTATCTCCTGCCACTTCTTTTCATTGTTACCTAGTTTGTTTTCTGAGCCACTCAGAGAGGGTTAGGGAGGTTCGTGCTTTCCCTCTCTCCCTGACCTGCTCTATCTGAGATCTTCCTGCCTTTTGGCTCAAGACTGTCCAGTATTTGTTTCAAATACCTACAGGGAACACAGAACTCCATCAATTCAATTCAACACTGGTAGGGGGTGCTACTCAGTACACGCCAAGAAGCCAGACAAGAGGCTACAGTCAAGTGCAGGACACACACACACACACACACACACACACACACACACACACATCTGGAATATAAAGCAGGAAAATACAATGTTCTCCCACCCAGGAGAGCTGGGCGGCCAAATAGAGCAGATGACTACATGGGACACCGTTGGCTTAGCACTGCGGGTGGCCCTCCTTGGATGGGAGCACATGCATGAGCCGGGCAGAGGAAGGAGGGCTGCCATTTGCTGGCTTGTTTTTCCTACAGAGTGTCCGACACTCAGACTCTGGGTAAAAGATACCTGTTGCTGCTGACACAAACATACACATTGCTGTTGTCTTTTGGTGACTTCTCTTGGCCATTGAAAGCTGCCCCTGACATTCTCTTTAACCTCATTTCTCCAGGGAGAGTGGAGGTGAGTGAGGAGAGGCCATCTGTGTAACCTGCCCTCATGTCCGGCGCTGCAGTCCTCACTCATGAGTCCAGCCTTGAGCCCTGTTTTGTATGTTCACGCAGGGCCTGGCTGTAACCAGCAGGTGGCGCTCTGCCCACAGGTGCCTGACCTCCAGCCCAGGAGTTCAAGTTCAGATTCAGATTCAGCTGAGGTTGGCGCGGCCCCGCCTGTGATCCAGACGCAGAGCCAAGCGCTGTCTGGCACACCAGTGGATCTCAAACTTGAGCATCAGAAGCCCGGGAGCATTTGTCAAAACACAGCGACTTGGTCCCAGATTCAGTGGGTTTGGAGTGGGATCCGAGAATTCACATTTCTAACAAGTTCCCAGGTGGGGCTGCCAGTCCTGATGACCCAGTGACCAAACTTGGAGAACTGCTGCTGTGCAGTATCCCATTTAATCCCACAATCCCACCACGCTCTCCAGGTAGGCAGCACCACTCCAGTTGACCAAAACCAAAGTCCTGATAGGCCAAGTGAGCTTGCCTAGGCTACAGGGCTGGAGTAAGGGAAGGAGCACAGCTGCATGGGCTGCTGCTCTGTCCGCTGCCTCAAGGGCAGCATGGCTGAGGTGGTGTGACAGTGCCGCTGGATTCTGCCTGCCCACCCTTGTGGGGGGCAGAGGGGGCAATAAGGAGAGAGGGCAGGCTTGGCATAAGCAGGGTGCTGGGATGGGGGGATGGGGACACTGTTAGGCTGTGAGTAATTCCTTGGGTGTCTAGTGTTCTAAAGGCTCTTTCGCTTCTGTTTTCATCTAGTCTCATAATAACACTGTCCAATAAGCACTCATGCCATGGATACTGTACCGCTGCCCTGAACCCCCTCCCTTTTCAGGACTGAAGCTCTCACTCCCCTAGAGGCCTGGAGACTGCTCTCAGCTAAGTCCCTCCCTGAGAACTGTCCTTTCCACCAGACAGCCACCTCACCCAAGATCATGGCCGCTCCCTAAGGGCAGCCCATATTCGCAGACAGGCCGTTTTCCCCACTCTGCACAACTCTGATGGGTCATCATAGCTCCAGAGCTACCATGGCCTGTGTTGCAAGTGCAGGCAGCCCAGCAGTATTCTCCCCCTGCCCCCCCCCACACACAGGTGTGCACCCTAAAGGCACTCCCTAATAAACTTCCTGCCCACAAATCTCAGTCTCCCGGGGAAACTCTCCTGCAACAGCATGTCATGTTCCAGGCACTGTTCTGAGCATTTACACGTACTATTCCTTTCTGTGATCCTCCCAACAGCCCCAGGAAGTAGGTATTTTTGTTATCTTCAGTTTATGGATAAGAAAGGAACAGTAAAGCTAAGCAACTTGCCCAAGGTCACAGAGATAGCAAGAGGTAGAGCCAGGCAAGTGGTCAGACTCCTAAGCTCTAAAGTACATATTATATGACACTGTCTTCTAGAACATTCCTGTGGTTTAGCCTCAGAAAAATTAAACAAAGGAAACAGCTTAAGATATATTCTGATTTGAGGGGGAAAAAAAAATCTCTGTTGCTCCCATTTCTTTCCCACCAGCCTCTTGCTGGCACCTGAGCATGGAGCCCTGGTGCTTAATTTTTAGCTCAGTGATTCTCATCCAGGGGCAATGTCCGGAGACTTTTGGTTGTCAGACCTGGAGGGAACCTAAGAGCATTTAGGAGGCAATCAGGGATTCTACTAAATGTCCTACAATGCACAGGGCAGCCACATATACAAATCCAGCTGAAAATGTCAGATTGAAATACTCTGCAATCTAAGTTCAAGCCTGGTCTCCCTGAAGTCCCAATGTGATGGCTACTGGGGACTACGCTTTGGTGATGGTGGTCAGAGATACTTGAGCATGGGGGTGGAGAGAGGGTTTGGAAGGCAAACCTCCTACTTCACAATCCTTGAAGAACAAGTATTGCTCCAATTTAACAGGTGAGGAAACTGGAGCTCCAAGAAGTTACATGAGTTGTGAGAAGACAGACACTTGATGGCACTAGAGACTTACTCTCTCCCTTTTTCATATGCTAGCAACAGGTCAGCTCAGCAGGCCCAAGCTGGTTCAAGGACAGATCACAAGGCTACAAGACCCCACATGACCCACTCATCCCTTACCTCTGACCTTACTCCTGCCACTCTGTCCTTTCCATTCCATGCTGGCCACACTATACTCCTTAACACACTAAGCCCACTCCTGCCTCAGGGCCTTTGCACTTGCTGTTCCTGCATCACTGAATACTCTTTTCCAGCTACCTGGTCTCAATGCAAATGCTATGCTCTTGAAGAGGCTAGGCCTTCCTAACTACTCCATAAAAGGGCAATACCCTTCCTCCTCCCAATTCTCATTACTTTGCTTTATTGTTTCCCTCTGATGTACAATATATTCATTTATTTATCCTTGGCCCTCTTCTTCTTCACCCCAAATTGATTTATTTAATGTCTATTT
Organism: Aselliscus stoliczkanus; assembly: GCA_033961575.1. Classification (NCBI taxonomy): domain Eukaryota; kingdom Metazoa; phylum Chordata; class Mammalia; order Chiroptera; family Hipposideridae; genus Aselliscus; species Aselliscus stoliczkanus. The sequence goes on along the minus strand of CM066733.1, from coordinate 60,725,405 downwards.
CCCACTGGTCCTACTTTTCTTTCCCTTTTCCTTTTTTCAAATTGGGGAACAGTGTGTTTTTCCAGGGCCCATCAGCTCCAGGTCAAGTAGTTGTTTCAATTTACTAATAGTTGTGGAGGGCATGGGGATCGAACCGGCAACCTTGGTGTTATAAGCACTGCGCTCTAACAAACTGAGCTAACTGGCTGTCTGGTCCTGCTTTTCAATTTGATATATTTTTATCATTTATTGGTTTTAGGATAAACTGCCTCTAATCCATTGTAGAATAAAAAGAAATTTTAAAAAAAAGGAACTGGCGGGCCGGCCGAGTGGCGCAGTGGTTAAGCGCTGTCTTTGGAAGCCAGCGGCCCCAGTCCGGGTCCCACATATGAGGGCCAGTGACACTGCCCTAAAAAAATTAAATTAAATTAAATTAAATTAAAAGAAAAAAGGGAACTAACTTGTGATCACGTGGTCAATGACAGAATCATTCATTACACTAATCCTTCTGATATTTTTCTACCAAGATTTCCAAAGCGCAAAGTGGAACAAACAAACATCCTGTCCTACCTCTTCAAGTTTTAGGAGAGAAGCCTGAAACTGCCACTAAAAAAGTAAAATTTCCTTGAGGCCATACTGTTCATGGACATTTCTCATTTTATTTCCTAACAGATTTACACTTATTTAACTCTAAAACACTTTTCCTCAAAGTGTTTTGGTAAAAAAAACCCAAAACTCCACTATAAGGTACCTGATGTGAAACCCCCCACCCCCCACCCCCGTTTCCTTCCCGCGGCTGCCCCTCACTGCCCCCGCCTCCAAGGAGACCAACGGTGGGCGTTCCCCAGTAGCTCTGCGCCCTTTGTTGGCCTTAGTTTCCTGAAGGGATGCCGTTTGTTAACTCTTAGTTCCCACCAGGCTGAACGTAAATGATGCGCTTTCTTCCTGAATATGGTTGGATGGAAGAAGCCAGGATGTGGAAGAAACACGATGGCGGTAACAGCGGGACTGAGGGGTTCCATGGCTGGACAGATGCTTCAATAGGGAGTGGTCTCCTGAGCTACTGTCAGGGCTTGTGGGCAGTTGAGGGAGGGAGGCCGCAGGGGTAGTAACATCCTACCCAGAGCTGAGGCCTGCTCAGGCTTGGCTGCCTTCTGTGAGGTAGAAATCTCTGCAGCGAAGGGGCCCAGGCTGTTTCTGGGGCAGGGCTTTCCTGGGGGCGGGAAGGTGCCCAGATAAAGTTTCAAAAGAGGGCAGAGCGACAAGCTCATCGATGCCAACATCTGAAACAAAGGCCAACACAGACTTCCACCTTCACCCCTTCCCCTCCAGCATCGTGGAACAGTGAAGGGGCAGGGGTCCTGATAATCCTAACACTTCGTGTCCCTGTGTGTCACTTTCACTCTCAGGATATGTGTTTGGTCCATAACCCAGCCCACTTTTCAGGTGACCACATCTCTGGGGGAGGGAGGCAACTCACCTGGGAATCATGTCTGTACCAGCTATGAGTGTCACACCTTTCATCTCTAATGTCACATCTCTCAATAATACCTTTGAGGTATTAGCCCCTTTCCTAGATGAAGAATATGAGACTGAGCACTTCAGTCACTCGCAGCCAGTCAAGTGCAGGACAGGTGACTGACCACAGACCTGCTGGGCTCCAAAGGTGGTCACCAGTCCACCCCATTACAGCACTCAGCATTTAGAGGCGGAAAGGCAGGAAGAAATTCAGGGGAATGAAAAGCACACCTGGGAAAATTAACCAAAAGTATCTGCAGATACAGAACATGGCGTTTTGTATGCCACCACCTATGTAACGACGACGAAAGAACATGTACCTGTGTGCTTACATGTTCATAGAATAGCTTTGAAGGGACATGCAGGAGACCAGCACTAGTGGTGGGGAATGGGATGGGAAATGGGGCAGCCGAAGACACAGCATAAGAAGGAAGACTTGGGGGCTGGCCAAGTGGCGCGGTGGTTAAGTGCTGGCTTCGGAAGCCAGCGGCCCCGGTTCGGTCCCACATATGAGGGCCAGTGACACTGCCCTCAAAAAAAACTCACAAAAACAGATAAATAAGAAGGAAGACTTGGGCCGGCCAAGTGGCTCAGTTGGTTAAGAGCTTGCTTAAGAGTGTGAGCTGAGCGCTGAGCAACAGCAGTTCGATGCCCAGCCTGAGCTGAGCTGCAGCTGAGCTGCCAACAGGTGTCAGGATGGCTCAGCTAAAAAAAAAAAAGGGAAGACTTCATGTTTTTTTTTTTTTTTTGAGGGCAGTGTCACTGGCCCTCACATGTGGGACCGAACCAGGGCCGCTGGCTTCCCAAGCCAGCGCTTAACCACCGCGCCACTTGGCCGGCCCTGAAGACTTCATTTTTACTGTTTATCCTTTTTGCACCTTTTGAATTTAAGATATGAGTCCATTTAAGATATGAGTTAATATAAATAAAATATTTAAAATGGTACCTGGCACATAGTAAGTGCTATATAAATATAAGCTAATGTTATGGTTATTATTTAAAAACCACAGAAAATTATTTCAAGGGGGAAGAGACCGTGGGAGGGAAGGAAAGGGAGAGCAGAGCTGGGGATTGTCGGGTGCGAGTGGGTCTGACCCAGTCCGGGTCAATGGGTTGAAGATGGCTGTGTGTAGCCAGACCTTGTGAAGACAGGCTACTGGGGGCAGGGCTCCCGGATGCTTCCAAAAACTCGTGACGCATGCAGGCCTCTCTCATATAAGCTAGGGACACACTTTCTGACAAGATCCCAGAGTTTCCAGAGCATTCTATGAAACCAGAGGATGACTTCAGGTGAGGCCACGAGACCTGGTGCATTCGAGCTCTGCAGGAAGGGCCTCTGATGGGAAGGAGGAGGACATGGCAGGACAAGCCGCAGCTCCTCCAGGACACGGTCCGCATCCTCTGGGTTGGCGGAACGACCCTCCAGAGGGCCCTGTCACCTGAGCTATCAAGACCCAGGTACAGCTGTGTCTGACAAGCATGGGGGACAGCGTCCTGCAACAATAGGGGCTGGAAGGAGTACAAGACTTGGGCTTGCTTACCTGCGTGTCTTTTTCTTTCATTCTTTCTTTTTTTCAAGATTTTACTGGGGAACTGGGCAAGGGGAACAGCCAAGTTGTTGTCCTTCAGTCTTAGCTGTGGAGGGCGCAGCTAGCTCAGTTCCAAGTTCAGCCGCCATCCGGCCGCTCATAGGCAGCTTGTGGTCTCTCAGCTCAGGTGCCAAGTTCAATCTTAGTTGCGGGTGGGCATAGCCCACCATCCCATGCGGGAGTTGAACTGGAAACCTTGTTGTTAGGAGCATGTGCTCTCACCAGCTGAGCCATTCTGCCACCTGTTTGTAGCTCAGCAGCAGCTCAGCTTGGGCGGAGCGTCACTGGCCTATATGGGAATCGAACCGGTGAACCTGTTGCTCAGAGCTCGCACTCTTAACCAACTGAGCCACTCAGCTGGCCTCCTGGGTGTCTTTTTCAACCTTTATTTTTCTTCTGGAGCCCTGCCAACTGTGGAGCACTTGGGAGCTTAGGACACCATCTAATAATTCTCCAAAATGTACCTGGCGTGAGGAATGTGAGTAAGGGGGAAGGAAAGCTGCTTTGCTAACTCTATTTGGATTTTCAGAGAAGAATGCCCAAGGGAGAGTGCAACTCTGGCATTGGAGAGGGGATAACACAGATGGGGGGAGGGGGAGCAGCCGTGATGATTTATATGGTGTAGTCCTCCCCTGGCCGCCCCTCAGAATGCAGAGTTTCAGAAAGCATGCTCACGTTGAGTGCACGCATGCACACCAGGACAATCCCTGAATTGAAAGGCCCGGCAGGTATCCCTGGCACATCAGGGACAGTGGAGAAAGCTGTGTTCCTGAGAACACCTCGTTTCCCTTCTCAGCAGGGATATGGTCCTGGGAACGCTGGCTTTTAAATCACACCATGGAAAAGCTTGTCTCGGTCATAATAACAGAAACACAAACTCAAGCTATTCTAAAATACCACTTTTCACTTATCAGATTGGCAAAAGATGGAAACTTGGATCACACACTGTGTGGACCAGAGTGTAGGGAAACGGCCTCTTTTACCTGAAGCTAAAGTGGTTCAGCCCCCATGGAGGGTATTGGGCAAATAGCTACCAAAATGTAGAATACATATTGTGGGCTAGGAATTCCACTTCTAGGAAGCTGGCCTACAGATATACCAGCAAAATGCCATCATGTTCTTGCAGTATTGTTTGTTGGAAATAGTCTCAATTTCTCTAAATAGAGAAATAATAATAAATTTGAATATGACATACAAGGGAACAAACACTTTGCAGCCATAAAAACAAATGAGGAAGCTCTTTATGGAGCACTATGGAGTGAACTCCAGGAGATAGTAAGTGGGGCAAAGAGAAAAACAAATGTAGAGGAGTGCATGCAATATGCTACCATTTGTGTAAAAAATAAAAAAGAGGGGCCTTCCGAGTAGCGTGATGGTTAAGCGCTGGCTTGGGAAGCCAGCGGCCCTGGTTCAGGTCCTACATATGAGGGCCGTGTGACACTGCCCTCAAAAAACAAACAAACAAAAACAAACAAGCAAACAAACAAACAAAATTAAATTACTCCCATTTTGGGCTGGCCGAGTGGCGTGGAGATTAAGCGCTGGCTTGGGAAGCCAGTGGCCCCAGTTCGGGTCCCACCTATGAGGGCCAGTGACACTGCCCTCAAAAAAAAAAAAAAAAAAAAAGGAGGGCAGTTGGCATAACACCAAGGTTGTTGGTTCAATCCCCACATGGGCCACTGTCCCGTGCCCTCCATAACTAGATTGAAACAACTACTTCACTTGGAACTGATGGGTCCTGGAAAAACACACTGTTCCCCAATAAAAAAAAAAAAAAAAAAAAAAAAGGGAAAAATGTGTGTGTCTGTATTTGCTTGATGTGGAGAGAGGGGTATTTTTTTTTTTTTTTGAGGGCAGTGTCACTGGCCCTCTCATGTGGGACCGAACCGGGGCCTCTGGCTTCCCAAGCCAGCTCTTAACCACTGCACCACTCGGCCGGCCCTGTAGTTGCTTGATGTGCATAGCAAGCTCTGAAAGACACCTCTTCAGAAACTGGTATCACAGGTTGTATATTGGGAGGGGACCTGGTCCTACAACAGCTGTGGCTCCCTGGGAAGGCTCTGTCCCCGTTAGGCTCCATCCATCCAAGAAATGAGCCTAACCTATGGCTCCCCAGAGGCAGGGGGCAGGCAGTGGTTAGAAGAGAGCAGGGCTCTAAGCCCAGCCATTTAGCCACATAGTTTGGGGACCGTACACAAGTTACTTAACCTCTCAGTCTCTGTCTCCTCTTCTGTTAAGCAATGAAAATGATAGTGCTATAAATAAATGAGATGCCACACGAGTAAATGGAGATGATAACTGTACCACCTCATTAGGCTGTTGTGAGGATGAACAGACTTAATCTACTCATATGTATGGAGTGCTCAGCACAGGGCCTGACATGTAGCAAGTGCTCAGTAAATGGATTTGTTCCCAAATATGTCTTGGTTTCTCATCTGCACCCTGACTCTCAGAGGATCAGAATGCAAACTCCTCGGTGAGGCCAACGCAATTCTTAGGGTCCATCTTTAACCTGCATTCCCACACCCAGCCGGTGCTCCCCTCATGTGCTGTGGTCTCTGTTCTCTTCCTGGAATGTCTTTCCTTCCTTTGCCTGACTTAGTCAACCTCGAGGGCCAGTGCAGATGTCACCCGCCCTGCGACGTGCCTCTGGAAGTGCCAGCTCCTTGCTCTGTGATGGCAGAACACCTGGGGCGCCATCACATCACACGGTGGTTATGTCCCTGATTTGGGACCGGTACGCCCACGTGTTTGTTACAACAAAATGAATAGGGAAAAGTGCTCAACGCCACTCAGACAAAACCACAGTGAGGTGCCATTTTCTCCCTGTCAGATTGGCAAAGGTCAACAAGTTTCAAAACACCGGGGTGGCAAAAGTGTAAGGAAACAGGCACTGAGGTGAGGGTGAAAATTGATCCATCTCGTGAGAAGAACTGGGCAACATCTGTCCACGTATTAGGCACGTATAGCGAAATGGCATAGGCACAAAGCTACTCACAGCGTCCATGCTTGAAATAGCAGGAGGGAGGGATCTCCCCAAGCATCCATCACCTGGGAACTGGTTAAGTAAGTGATGGTGGAGTCATAACAAAGGCACACTGTGCAGCCAAGATACAGAACAAAGGAGCTTTTTATTATGGACATGGAACCATCGCCAAAAGTTACACTGAGAAGTGGGAAAAAAACAACCCACGGGTAGTTGATATAGTATCTACCATTGTGTGAAAAGGGGAGAAAGTATATACAAGCACTTGATGTATAGGCTAGTTCCAGAAGAATACATAAGATAATATCGATACAAACATACTGGTAGCCTCTGGGAATGGGAACTGGGAGTCTGGGAAATGGGAGGAGGGAAGTGCTCAGTTATCATTCGTATCTTTTAAATTTTATACTTTGTACATATATTTTCTATTCAAAATTAAATAAAAAAAAGAGGAAAAGAAAAGCTCATAACAAAATGGAGATGAAGGTAAGCCACTGGCTCCAAGGGAAGGAAAAATACCTTGAATTTGTATCCAGGAGTGAGAGTGTCCATGGGAAATCTCTACCCTGAGGCCAGCTGCCCCCCTACTTGCACCTGGGCACTGTCAGTTGACGTTCAGAGAATTAAAAACTTGTTTCAGTATGAGCCTGAGTAAAACAGAAGAATGAGAGACCCACTATCAGTGAGAAAATTCAGACATAAATGCATAACAAAATTCAAAAGAAACAGAATTAGCATTTGGGGGTCCCTGGGTTCTCTCATGATGGCAAATAACCAACAAGGCTCCCACCATTCCTCTTGTACCCACAAAACGAAGTACTTCTAAGTGCCTCTGAGGATCCTGGCCCTTCTTTTTAAAAGCCTCTCAGATGATCAGGAACTCACCTGGGTAAAGGAGCTGGGACAGGACCCCTTCCAGCCCTGGACCCCAGGGGCCTCGGCGGAAGGCCCACCAGTTCAGGTGGCCCCTTTCTGGGGGCAATCTTGGTGTGGAGCCACCAGACACGCTCCAAAACCAAACCTGCCGAACTTGGGTACAATTTGAGGGCCAGGGCCATGGAGGAGACCTCGCCCAGCTTTACAAGGAAGGCTGGTTATGGGGGACACCAAATTAGCTTCAAAAGAGAAGACATTACAGGAGGGGTATTGGAGCCTTGGGGGAGGTGCTGGGCAGGTTGGGTGCTTAGGGAAAGGCAGGCATCTGGGCACTGGAATCCTCTCAGGCCGGGGTCACCTGCCCTCCTGCCTTCCCTCAGGCCATCTAGGCCCTCCTTGTCACCTACTACCTTTTCTAGAAGCTTCTCTTGCTAACCCCATCCTGTTAGGATCTGAGCACAGACTTCAGCCCTCAGGTCCTCAAGTCCAACCCTCTATTGACAGTTTGTTCCAGTCTGGGGTAAGTGGTGTTAAACAGTTTCCTGTGTTTATTTGTCTCCCTGACTATAAAGCTATGCCCCAGGGAAGGGAGTGATGACGTGCTTGAATTTCCTTCCTCTACACTCCGTACAGGGCTCAATCTGCAGGGAGCAGTCACTCCTTCTTGGCTCTCTTGGGGCCAGGGCTGACTCCCTGCCAGTGCTGGGGTGGCTGGCAGTCCCTGCATCTAAATCATGTATGCTAACTGCCAAACTATGTGAAACTGAAGAGAAATAGTATCTCTCATGCCCACTCCAGGCAAAATGCCACCCAGCAGCCAGAGTGGTCCTTCGACAAGCTAAGTCAACTCCTGTCACTCCCTTGCCACCCATCTCACTCTGAATGATGCTCGAAGGCCTTGCTCCGGCCCAGGAGGCTTTGCACAGTGTACCCCCTCTCCCATACTCTCCAGGGTTTCGGACCCTTGCTCTCTGAGGGCCACACATGCTCCTGCCTCAGAGCTGTGCATGTGCTTTCCCTCACCCGGCAAAGTTTTTATACATGCCTGGCTACATCAGTGCATTCAGGGCCCTGCTCAGACAGCTTTCCCTCCTTCCGCTTTTGAAAATAGCAACCCTTTCAGCACCTAGCCCCTTCTTTTATCCTCTCCTCCAGCACTCAGTGTCTACCTCCTCTTCCCCCCCACCCCACCCTGGCAGGCTGGCCTGTGCCCTCTGGCTGAGAACAGGCCCAGATATTGGAAAGGAGGAGGGAGGAGAGTGAGGCCAGGGTGTGAATTCCTGGACCAGCTCCCCCGCCCCCGCAGGGTGGCTGCTTGCTGTCTTGCCTCTCCAGGCATATAGCCCGGGCGTAGTCGCTGGCATACTCAGAAGGCACTACACAATAGGCTCTCACATAGGCCTCTCCAGGTTCTGGTGCCTGCTCCCTCCCCTCCCTGTCACTCACTCAGGTACTATGCCACCCCGTGGGTCCCCCTGTACCTTGTCCCCATCTTTGGAGGTGATCCCTTTATTAAATCTTCCTCAAATTACCCAGAGTGCACCATCGTTTCCTTTCAGGACCCCAATTCACCACCTGACATCACATATTGGTTGTTCGTGAGCTGTCTGTCCCTGTCCCCCATCTGGACCACAAGGTCAGAGGAGGTGGCGACTTTATACCCTGCACTCTATCCCAACATCTGGCTCAGGGACTGCACAATGTAGCTCAATGATGTTTGTCAAATGAGTGAAGAGTAAGGGAAGAATCAGTGCAATGTGAAGACAGGATATGAAGGCTGGAAAGAGGGCAAGATTTTAGGAGGTGAAGAGCACAAATGAAGGCACAGGATGCAGCAGTGATGAGAATGGCTTTCTCTCTGCAAGGGGAAGCCCCCATTTGTGTCCCCCACAGCACTTCTCCACAATCTGCAATGCTTTTGGTTTTGTTTTCTTTGTATGTCTTCCCACTAGAATGAATCCCCTGGGGGTAGGGCCATGTCTGTCTTTCTCATTATGCTGTCCTTAGAGCCCAGAATAGTCCCTGGCATACACAGAAGGCACTACACCCCCATTCGTCGAACACATGAAAGAAATGCGTTATCCAAAAGAAACAATGAATTGGCAGAGGACCATGAAAGCCAGCTCGGGCAATTGGACGTAGAGTGAGGAACAACAGGGAAGAATTGCAAGTCCTACTACAGAAAGGGAAATGACTAAGACAGCTTGAAGGAAGATGCGCCTGGCAGGGGACACAGGCTGAGGGCCAGCAGGGAGGCTGCTGCAGCATCAGACTGGCAAGGGAGAGGTGGCAGGATCTGGTGACTGATGACACCGATGTGGAATGAAGAGTCCACGGTGTTCAGCCGGGTGACTGGGTAAGGCTGGGAAGCATGCAGTCCTGGCCCAGGATAAGGACTCCAGGGCCACAGCTATCAGCCTCACTGTTTCCGATGTCTCTCTGCAGTGGGAAAGCTGGGGAGTGGGAGTGATTTGGGGGAAGGGTGAATCAAATCCACTCTGACCATGTTGCATTGGAAGTATAACCAGATGGCTCAATAGAGAGCAAGTGACAGACGGGTGCTGAGGAGGGAACCGCTGGGGGTGGAGGGACAGATGAGCCATCTCCTGTGTAAGCAGAGGAGTTTGGGGACCATCCACATTTGGTCGGAGGGAGGGGGCAGCAAAGAAAAGGGAGGACAAGAGATAGAGTAACAAGGAAAGGTGGACAATGTCATGGAAGATGAGAAACAACTTTAAAGAAAGAGGCAGCCAACAGGGTCACAGACCAGAGGCAAAAGCCTGGTTGGACTTCACTGAGAGCCCCATCCAACTGGCCTGTTGGACTCTGGAGCATGCTGGGAGAGCCAAGAGTGCCAACTCATATGGCTTCAGTTGGGTTTGATACAGGAGGGTTTGATTCGTCCCCGGGTACATGCCCTAAACCTCAACTGTAAGAGATTGCCAGTTGTCCTCCAAATCCATTCTTTTCCTTTCTATGGTGACAAGGCTCCCAAATTTTACCTACACATAGAGCCATCCAGTGAAAACCCCCATTTCCTTGCTAGCTTTGCAGCTTGGTGGGGACATGTGGCTAAGAGAGGGCAGCTTCTGGGTCTTCAGGTCTCCTTTTCACACACCTCCCCTCTCCCTCTTTTCCCCAGTGGGAATGTGGACCCAGAAGATGGGGTGGCAGCCACCTTCCATTCCAAGGACATAAGCATAATCCAAGGTGTTGGAGGAACCATGAGACAGGAGATGACACCATCAGGCCACCAAGCCTGCCTGGGCCACCTACCTAGACTTTCATATGAAGCATATATTTCTGTCTTAAGCCACTATATTTTGGGGAATTTTTGTTGGAGCAGTCTAACTCATATTAGAACCCATCATTTAATCCAGTAAAAATACCACCTTAGATCAAACCAGAAGTTGTTCCTGCCCATCTCTGCTAGGGGGTCTCCACGGGGAGAGAGAGGCCACCGGCGATTCTCTTACCAAGATCCCCACTCTCCATGCACAAGGAAATCTTAGTCTCTTTAATAATCTGTTACAGATCCAATATTCATAAATTGATCAAAATTCTTCATTAAAAAATAGTCTATGTCCTTTAGGAATGAGCAATGATTAGCAGCTTGACCATCACTCTCTGTAACTGGTTCGATTTCTAGTTTCCTTCTCTCCCACCTGCAGGCCAAGGAGAGTGTGGGTGTGGGGGAGTGACCTTGCACACATAGTGCTCAATACATTTGAGGGACAGAAGCGCATGGTCGCAAGACAATAGCGAAAGGTGAGAAGCATGAACTCAGGAGCAGAATGCCTGAGCAGGGGCTGCAGTGAGGCTAAGCGGACTGAGGTCAGTTACTGACATCCCAGGGCCTCTGTGTCCTCAACTGCAAATGGGGACAGTAAGAACATCTACTTTCGAGGGAACTGTGAGGATGAAATGAGTCAGTATGTGTAAGATACTCAGAACCATGACTGGCAATAGTGAAGCTCTCCATTAGTATTATTCTTTATATATAATTTTAAAAGCAACAGAGAAAGGCTAAATCCTCCTGACGAGGTATCATAATCATCCCATTTTCTAGAAATTGGTTTAGAAGTTTAGTGATTTGCCCCAAATATCACAGCTGGTGAACTGTAAATACAAATGTCACCAAGCTTTGTTTGATTGAAGGAGGAGGCCTCTAAGTTAAAGAGACTTCAGGATTCCAGAAAAACAAAGCTCAGGAATGCCAGCTCCTTTTATGGCTTGTTTCTCCCCAAAACCAGGCCATTTTGTTACTACCGGTTTCTCAGTTAACTCCACTAATCACCATTTAACTGCCACCTGGTCAAAACAAAAGCAAGAGGCCTGCTGAGCATCCTCAGGCTGGGGCTGCTGGTCCAGGAGGTGGGAGGTCCGGAAGGGGCAGACACAGAAACCAGCGGGACTGTTGTACACTTAAGAGATGTGAAAAACCAGTAATACTGTGTGGATCTTATTGGGATCCTGATTTAAACAAGCCAACTGTTAAAAACAAAGGCATCTTTGAGACAACTAGAAAAATCTGAATATGAACTGAGTATTAGGGGATATCATGAAATTGTTCATTTGTTAAATGTGTTATTGACATTTTGATTGGTGTGAAAGAAAGAAAGAAAGAAAGAAAGAAAGAAAGAAAGAAAGAAAGAAAGAAAGAAAGAAAGAAAGTCTATTGACTCACATAAGTATGCTCCATACAAAAAACCCAAAAAACCCTAATTTTTGACAAAGGTACAAACATAATTCAATGGAGGAAGGGCAGCTTTTCAACAAATGGTGCTGGATCAATTGAATATTACAGGCAAAATAATGAACTCAACCTAAACCTCATGCCTTATATAACAATGTACTCTTGCTAGATCAAAGACTAAAATGTAAAACAAATTTATAAAAATGTTAGAAAAAAATACAGAAAAAAAATCTTCAGGACCTAGGGCTTGGTGAAAATATTTAGAACTGACACTAAAAACCCAATCCACAAAAGAAAAAAAATTGATCAACTGCACTTCATCAAAATTAAAAACTTTGCTTTGCAAAAGATCCTGTAAAGAGAATGAAAAGACCAGCTACAGCGTAGGGAACATATATGCAAACCACATGTTTGACAAAGTTCTTGTATCTAGAATATATATATAAAGAAATCTCAAAAAAAGGAAACAGTCCGACTAGAAATTGGGAAAAAGACTCAAATGAACATTTCGCCCAAGAGGATATACAGGTAGCAAATAAGCATACGAAAACACATTCAACAACTAGCCATTAGGGAAATGTAAATTAATATCACAACGAGATATTACCATCACACATCTATCAGAATGGCTAAAATAAATAATAACACCAAATATTGGTGAGGATATGGAGAAACTGGATCACTCATACATTGCTCCTAGGAACAAAAAAATGGAACAGCCACCTGTTTCTTTTAAATAGTATTTCTTTTAAAAATTAAACATGCATTACCACAGGCCCCAGCAATGGCACTCTTGGGTATTCATCTCAGAGAAATGAAAACTTACGTTTACACAAAAACCTATACCCAAATGTTCATAGCCACTTAATTCATAATAGCCCCAAAATGGAAACGGCTAGATGTCCCTCAGAGTGTGACTGGTTAAACAGACTGTGGTACGTCCATGCCATGGCCTGCAACTCAGCAATAAAATGGAAGGAGCTATGGACACACACGAGCTGGAAGGCTCTTACTCACTTACGTGGGGTAAAAAAAGACAACCTCAAAAGGTTATAAACTTGGGGTGACCAGTTAACTCAGTTGGTTAGAGAGTGGTGCTGATAACACCAAGGTTGATCCCTGCGAGAGCCACTGTGAGCTGCACCCTCTTTAAAAGAGTTAACTACGCCATTGTAGCATGAAAGCAATGTGTAACCAATGACCATGGCTGTTCCCCAATAAAATGAAAAAGGTTACAAACTTTATGATTCCATGTATACAGCATTCTTTAAATAAATCATACAGATGGAGAACTGAGCAGTGGTTGCCAGGCATTCGGGATGGGGAAGGGAGGTGGGTGTGGTGATAAAGAGACAGCCTGAGGTAGCCTGGTGGTGATGGAAATGCTGGGTGTCTTGAATGTGGTGATGGTTACATAAATCTACATGTGACAAAATTGCATACACACACACACACACACACACACACACACACACACAAAATGATGAAATCTGAATGAGCTCTGTGGATTGTACCAACATCAATTTCCTGGTTTTGATACTGCATTAGTGATACAAGATGCTACCGCTGAGGGATCTGGGTGAAGGGTACATGGGACATCCTGAACATTTTTTCTTTTTTACAACATCCTATGATTGTATAATTATTTCAAAATGAAAATAAATAAAGGTCTACCAGCAATGCATAATGACATATTTATAGATTAAGTGACATAGGTCTTGGATATGCTTTAAAAAAACACTCCAAGAAGAAAAAAATAAAGGAAAAAAAGTGGAAGACATAGATAAAACAGAATTGAAAAGCTGTTGATAAGTGTGTAAGCTGTAAATATATATATTGTACTTTACTCTCGTAATTTTGGGTTTGACTATTTCAAAAATAAAAAGTGTTGGATAGTTCCCAGGGGTACCTAGTCCAACAAAATTTGGGTTAAGCCTTACTAATCTCTTTATAGCTTTATTTATCACTAAGCCTTTCGAATACAAATTAAGTCCAAAGCTTCTGTATAATTCTGTTTCATTTATGAAGTTTTTCTAATGACCTTTTATTAAGAGCTCATAAATCACATTCTTAATCTGGCCGTTTTCCCTCTAAGAATTCCCCCAAAGTTATAAAAAATAGAAATTTATAAATACACTGAGAAGTATGCACAGTTTTTACACAACAGTCGAGTCAGTATTTCAAGTTGCCTAACCACCTCCCAGTGTCTCTCACCCAGAACAGAATTACAGCAGTACCGCCTCTGAAATGCTCGCAGCAGAAATGGCGACTCTTTTCCAAATCCCACCTTCTTCCTCAGCGTGATGGGCACTCAAAAAGTGTTTGTCTTAGATGGTAACGGCAAGAGAGGAACTGCGGAAATGTCAGCTGAGATGATGGCTCCTGAGAGGTGAAGGCAGCAAGCCGGGAAGGTTTCTGCCTGCACCTGCCATGGCTCAACGGTGGGACATTGAGTGAAGTAACCCAACAGACCAAGCACTGCCGCATCACACACGCCGAGGGATCAGCACAGGCTCACCTGACTGCTTTCAACTGGAAGACTTACAGGTCACTACAAACTTGAAAAACTTTTATTTGGTCCAGAGCTGGGGAATCCAAATTTCTCATGAGCAAGCCCCCTTCAGTTACTGACAAGCAGCTCTTTCCTTCTGGGAGATGGGATGGAATGCCCTAGAGAACAGTGAGGTCAGAGGAACATGGAGCCTGCTGTCAAGTCACCAAGTTTTTGGGTTTTCAAGTTCACCAAGAGCACGGAAGATTAAGAGACGACTGTGGAAGCCAAGCACAAGGAGAGTTCAACATGGACTTCAGGATGCTAACCCAGGGAACTCCTCAGTTATCCTGTGGTCACTTTCAGGTGTCACCGGCGTTTTTCTTCCTTAGACTTGGTTTTTAAATCTCTTCCTCCAGAAACGAGCCAAAGGGTATTAGCTTGCCCAATACCTTCCTTAAAGACTTGTTTGGTTTGTCAGGTATATCAAGAACAAAAGCTTCTCTCCCAGGAGGCAATGAGGTTGAGAAATTCAGACCTGCTCCTGGAAGGGGGCCTTGGCATGGCCTGCAGGCTGCTCTGAGCCCACTTCCACCACAGGGTGGGAGCATGGCTTTCTGCCCGTGCCAGCCTTGCAGGAGACTGACCAGGCTTATCAGCTTTCCTGACATGCTTCTCATCCAGATCCAGCCCTCAAAATCTCACCACCCACCCTGCCCCCCATCAGATCCTTTTCCTAGTGATTAAAATCGGTGATTGTCCTACCAAGTCGCAGCATAATAAACCCATTTGATCTAGGCAGGCTCTTGTGAGAGAAAACACAGGGCAGGACTTCATAGTTCCCAAGCATAACATTCCACAGAGGGATATAAATGATAAATCTCTCAGGAGACAGGGTTGCCGTTTCAGGGAGTTCATCAGATGCTAATGAGAGAATCAGTGCTGCGCTTATGCATCACTCTCCTCCACATTTCGTATCTGCTCAGGCCTCCTGACTCCTGCCTGCCCCCGATCAAGGAGTGATATGTGGGCCCCCAGTATCCAACATGGTGCTGGAGGGCCAAGTTATGTTTGGTCAGCTCAACAAGGCACCTGGAGCCCAGGTGAGGAGAGAAATAAGAATGAAGTCCTAGAAAGATAAATTGGTGCCACAGGTTGTCTGAGAGTCAATACAAGGGATCCGGATATCCTGAAATACAAACTAGGCAAACAGTCTTTCTGGCGCTTTCTCTCTTGCCACCTCCCCTGGCCTTCCAAGTTCCAAAAAGGAATCAAGTCCTATGACAATAAATCAAGTCACCAGTGGTTCCCACGCCCCAAAGGATGGCCTGGTTGATTAAGCAAGCCTCATTATTACCATTGGATCTTACTCAACCCAAACATCCAGTGAAAATAGGTAATCTTAATATAGAGTTTGCTACTAAAATCAGGCCCGGTCACACCCAGGCAGCCTCGGCTGGACCACGAGGAAGCCACCCTCTCTTCTTCCCTCAAGTGGCTTTAACTCCCCCAGGAAGGTGGTGTCCACGTCTCTGTACAAGGCAGACTTCCTTTTCAGCTCACGAGAGGGACCTAGAAAGAAGAGGAGTCCATGGAGCCTGCCTGGTGGGGGCCCCACGTGCTCTCCTTCTAAGAGGGGGACAACTCCAGGGCTGTGAGGGTCGGTCCCGGGCTCTATGGGAGGCAAGTTAAGGGGAGGAAGAGGGATATCAGAGGTGCCAAAAAAACGTACACAAGTGGGCACTTTAGTCAGCGTTGCTCAAGCAGTAGTTCACCATAATCAGAAGTGTCTGGATGCTGATGGTAACCACTTTGAGCACCTCTTGTAATTGCAGAAGTCAAACGTGACTTCTATTCATCTTTTGTTATTGGTATATAATGAGTATTACAATTTTAATAGTTTTCTTTTCTTAAACTGTGTATACCTTTTTTTAGCACCCTGTGTTACTTCCTCTCACCAGAGTAGCTTGCCCCAAGGTTCAGACCCACTGGGGAGCCTCTCTTTTCTGCCAAAGAGCAGAACGATCACCTTGACTGGCCAGAGAGGTCTGTCTGCACCCCAGCCTCCAACTCACTTCTTCCTGCGGATCTTGGGCTTCTTCACAGGTCGCAGGTAGGGGTTATCGATGATGCTCTCTTCCCCATTCCGGCTTCCTGGCAAGGAGGAGTTCTGCTGCAGGACAGACGTGTTCTCCTTCTCGGCTCCAGAATCATCCTGTGAGTGAAAGCCAAAATAAAGCAAAACACCAGCGGCATAAGGGAAGAGATCATGTCCACAACATGAACTATTATTAGTTTTCCATTGAGAAACTGGAAGCCCAGGGACCCCCTCTTTTTAATGTGCCTATCTCTGCCTCAGAGGACATGAGGCCCAGGCAGTGGCTGGCTATCAGAGGAAGGTGAGACCAGCTTTGATACAGTGGGGCACAAAACACAAAACCCTGAACTCAATAAGGCAGGGACATGAGTTAGAAAGAATAGAGACCTGGGAGTGGCAGGAGTCAGGGGCTAAAAATTTATATGCTTCAGGGAGGAAGTCCAGCCTGTGGGGAGACAAAGAACAAAGAGAAGCGACCCTCCATGCTTTGCAGGGCTGAAAGGGCCTCTCCTGGACCAAAGCTAATGTAAATCATAATAGATCTCCCCCTCAAATTCTCAAGATAGCTGGTACTCACAACATGGTACCAACGATCATATGGCAGCAAAGGCAGAAACCTCTTGGCCCTGAGGGTTCCTATCAAGGCAAAGCAAAGCGCGAGGCACCAACATGGGAACATGCCTGACAACCCCTAACTGCGACCTGGGGATCAGGCCATTCCGGTTTGGCTTTTGAGGAAAGTGATTCTGTACAAATGTTTATAAGTTTACATATATTCAATATGATCCCAACTATAGAAATGTTTTAATCATAATTGTGTGTAGACAAAAAAAAAGTAATATGTTGAAATCTTAAAACTCTGGTTCTGGGGGCCGGCCGAGTGGCGCGGTGGTTAAGAGCTGGCTTGGGACGCCAGCAGCCCCGGTTCGGATCCCACATATGAGGGCCAGTGACACTGCCCTCTTAAAAAAAAAACAACTGGTTCTGGGCTGGCCAAGTGCGCATTGGTTAGGAGCTGGCTTGGGATGCCAGCTCTGAGCAACGAGACCACGGTTCGGATCCCACATGTGAGGGCCAGTGACACTGCCCTCGATAGCTAAGGTGGTGAATGACAGCTCCATCTGGTTGCCGCTATAGCTAAGATGGCCAGTGACGGTGTAGGCTGCAGCCCCTGCTGCAGTGGACTGCCATAGGCTACAGTGAGTGGCAGGCAGCCAGTGTGAGCTGCCAAGAGCCGCTGTGAGCGACCGTCCAGAGGCCGGTGACCGATCTGCCTCACCCAGGAAGAGCACAATGATGATACCAACATGGGCCAGTGAAGCAATGTCCTCCACAACTAGACTGAAGAACAAAAAAGAACCACAACCTGTCTGTTCCCCTTCTCTGATTCCCCTCCCCCAATTCCCCAATAAAATCTTTAAAACAAAAAAAATAAACAAACTGGTTCTGGGAATATGGGTGCCTGATTCTCCTTTCCTTATTTATACTCTTCTATTTTCCAAGTTCATAAAACAAGCAGACGCTGCCAGGGAAGGGGTGGAAATCACGTGAGGAACTTGACCTTGAAGCTTAAGCCTAAATGACTGTAAGTGACTAGAAGCTGGCTGGCTGCGCCCCCTGGTGACAGGCCAAGGAAGGGTTCAGTCACTGAGATTCCTGTTCTGTAACTTGAGGCAAAAGAGGCCCTGACCCCAACCGGGAGATTGTTGTAGAAAGGCAGCAGGGCAGAGGACACTGTGATCAGATGGCACAAAATGCACAGCAGACGCTCCCCAGAGACCGCTGCCCTAGGACGCAGGCGACAGTCCCAGGCTTAGTGGACCTGAAGAAACTCTATCACTTCTAGGCTCTGATACATGCCCTCTCACTGGTTGTATTCTCCCCAAAGACCCAGTTCCCTCCAGGGTCCCCATGCTTTCTCTCTCCAACACCTGATCCGACAATCCCAGGCTTAGTGGACCTGAAGAAACTCTATCACTTCTAGGCTCTGATACATGCCCTCTCACTGGTTGTATTCTCCCCAAAGACCCAGTTCCCTCCAGCGTCCCCATGCTTTCTCTCTCCAACACCTGATCCTATGGGACCACAGGTGATTCTCTGGAAAGCCAGTGCCCCAAAGTAAACATGGCTCATGCCAGACACAGGTCTGACCACAAATAGTTGGCTCTCAGCTTTTCTGAAGTTCTTTATGGCTTGATTTAGGAATTCACCCCCTACCCACCTCCTCTCATGTCTCTGCGGTAAAAGCCTATCTTCAAAGTTACTGGGAGTTCACTTCAACTGTGCCCTAAGTATTTCCTGAGACAAAGATGGCGGTGACATAGAGGTGCTGAGAAGCCAGCCTTTGGACCTCTGCTGCAGGGTACTGAGGCTCCCTCCTTCAGCTCACTCTGTCTCAAAAGGCCAAAATGTCGGTCCCGAGTCGTGGGACACCTTCTCTTCTTCCAAGCAAACTTCTGGAAATGCCTTCTTGCCTACTGCAAGGACAGGCAGCCTTGTGATTGGGAAAGATAAGAGGAATAGATAAAAGCAAAGTACCAAACTGACGAGATTTGTTAAAAAAAAAAAAAAAAGTGGGATCAAAAGGATCTGTCAAGGGGCAGCTGGTTAGCTCAGTTGGTTAGAATGTGGTGCTGATCACACCAAGTTGTCAGTTCAATCCCCGCATGGGCCACTGTGAGCTGCGCCCTCCTTAGAAGAGTCAACTATGCCATTATTGTAGCATGAAAGCAATGTGTAACCAGTGACCATGGCTGTTTCCCCAAAAAATAAAAAAGAAGGATCTGTCAAGAGCCCCTTGAGCCTGGAAAGGCCAGACTCAGGCAGTGTGTGCCCACTCTAACGAATGCCACACCCGGGATGAGCGCCACCCAGTCTCACAGCTTTCAGTACCATTTCCACGCCAACCCCACAGGTACCTCTCCTGACCTCCAGGCTCACACAGCCGCCGTAGCTCAACATCCCCACGTGGGTGTCAAGTAGGCATCTCAAACTTAATGTGCCTAAAACTGAGCTCCGGACCTTCCCCTACACGTGAATAGTTCTTCCCACCGTCCTCCGGGTCACAGGTGATGGCAACTCTATCCTTCCAGTCATTCAAGCCCCAAACTCCACAGCCACTCTTGCTTTTCTTTCTCTGACATTCCACATCCAGTCTGTTAGGAAAACTTCTTGGCCTTATTCTCAAAGTAAGGCAGAATCTGACTACTTCCACTATCCCTACTGCGGCCATCCTCGGAGGACCACCCTGTCTCTCGCCTGGACTATTAAAACAGCTTCCCGGCTGATCTCCGTGCACAGCCTACCCTCTGCCGGTGCCTGCTCCAGTCCATCCTCATGACGGCGGTCAGTGATCCTGGAAGTTCAGATACATCCTTCCTCGGCTCTGCACCTTCCCACACTTCCCATTTCACTCAGTTAAAAGCCAGCTCTTCAAACTGTTCACAAGGCCCCATCTGATCTGACCCTGTGTCCTCTCCCGTCCTCAGCCACACCCACACTTGCCTCCATGCTGTTCTTCAGGGCCTTTGCACCGGCTGTTCCCTTTCTAGAACATTCTTCCCCAGATAGCCACATGGTTCACTTGTTCACCGCCTTCAAATCTTCAAGTCTCTGCTCAAATGTCACCTTAGCGATGTCTACCGTGAGCACCCCATTTAAAACTGAAACCTCCACCCTTCACCTTAGATCTTCCCCTACTTGGTTCCCCCTGCCCCTCAGCATTTTCATCTTTAATAAACTACGCAATGATTTATTTATATATTACATTTACTGTGGTTCTCCTGCTGTCTCCACATAGGCTCCCCAAAGGCAAATGTTTTGTTTGTTCTGTTCACTGATGTGTCCCAAGCACTTGGAACAGTATCTGGCACATACCACCAGGTACTAAATAAATACTTGTCGAGGAAATGACTGGTACATTGTTTAGCAAAGAGAAAAAGTTTAGATACTGGAATTGTCTATAGGAGGTGGCTGGTTCAAATGCAGGAGAAAAACAATTCTATTATCCAGAAATTTAAAATGAGTGTCCCTTTATGCTCAAGTAGATGTAAAAACAAGAACCAGATTAAATAAATGAGCTACCTAGCAACGTCCTTGAGATGTGCTACCATTGACAGATAAAAGGATAATCTAAAACACCACTTATTTAATTAATTGTGCCAGTGTCTGTAACTGCTAAGATTGAAAACATCTTAAAGGGGCGGCCGGTTGGCTCAGTTGGTTAGAGTGCAGGCTCATAACAGCAAGGTTGCACGTTTGATCCCCACACGAGCCACTGAGATGCGCCCTCCACAACTAGACTGAAACAACTACTTGACTTGGAGCTGATGGGTCCTGGAAAAACACACTGTTCCCCAATAAAATTTAAAAAATAAAAAACAAAGAAAGAAAACAGCCTAAAAGTTCACAGGGGACTGGATAAATTCAATTGTCACATCCATATGATGGAATATGATGAGGTTGTGAGGAGGGATGAAGACGCTCCTTACATCTAGATATGGAATGATCGCCAGATATATTGATGAGGGAAGCCAGCTGGGGGAAAACCATTTGTGACCTCTTTTTGTTTAAAACAATAAAAAAAACAAAAAAAACAAACAACTATGTCCCTACAAGGACACACAAGAGACTGGTTGCTATGTAGGAGGGAAAGTGGATAACGGGGAACAAGGATGGGAAAAAGAATTGTCACCATATGTCTTTTTGTACATTCTCCATTTTGAAACATACAATTATATTGGCCAGTACAACAAAATAACATTAACAAGTCCAATTGATTGTATGTAAATTGCTGCTAGAATCCTTTTCTTGAAGTCTTTTATTTTTTTACAGAACAGCACGTGGCTGCACAGCCTAAAGCAGCAGGGGAGGGAGCAATGGATGCCATGAGCCGCCATGTGCCAGGCGCCTGATATATATTAACTCATCTTATCTTAGGCTCCCGCTTGCCCTTCAGGTAGGCATTCCTACTCCTATTGGTACTTATGAGGAAACAGGACTCAGATGTTGGGTAACAGAAACAGTCACAAATCTGGGAAGTAGCACAGTCTGGCTCTGAAACCAGGCCCGTCAGACTAATGGTCAGGTCTTCCTGCTCTCCGCTTGCTCTCTGGCTGGGCCTCTTGGTACCCAGGAGCGCACAGGCGGCTCCTGCCATACTTTCAGCCTCACTTCACTCACTGCCATGACCTCACTTACTACCCGGAATGTTAGGTAACACCTCTGCAAGCCCTTTTAGGGGTTTGTGCTTACAAAGGAGTGGTGATGTTTGCTTAGATGGTTCTTCCTCCTAAGGTGAACCTTGTCTTAGTCCACGCTCCATCACTATTATCTCAGACTAAATTAACTGAGTCCAAAACAGAAGTGAGAGTAACAAGTTCCTCTGCTTTATGGAAAGCCGTGGGCTCCCAGCCCTAATTCTGAAAAGATTCATTTAACCTTAAAGAAATGGTGTTCAAGCAAGGGAGAGCTTCAGCAAATAAGTTATTCAAGTAACTGACACTCTGCACCTCAGACAGGAGCTGCTGGCCACCATTGTGCCTGAGAGAACATGAGGGACGCTCAGTCCAGCTTCAACCGCTAAGGCATCCTTTGCTTAAAAGCCAGGGCCAATCTTAAGGATGGATGAATATGGTCACCTGTCTGTAAGGGTCCTGTAAGCCTTAAAGGCACTGGAGCCTCCAGTAGTTCTGTGATTCTCCTCGTACTCTCTCCCAAGATGCAAGAGCAAGAGCGGGCTCTTATCCTTTTTTTTTTAGAGGGCAGTGTCACTGGCCCTCATATGCGGGATCCGAACCGGGCCGCTGGCGTCCCAAGACAGCGCCCAACCACCGCACCACTCGGCCGGCCCTGGGCTCTTATCCTTTTACTCGCCAAGTACAACACATCCATAACCAGAAAAAAAGCACCCACGAGTTCTGAGGAGCTGGTCTCCTCACCCACCTTCGTCTCTGTGCCCACACACTCTGTCTCCGATCCTGGGTATAAAATGCCCAGAACAAGGCTAAGCCTCCATTTGGGCATTAGATCCCGTGCCCTGTCACCTACAGAACATCATTCCAAAATGTGTCTCTCTCCTGCATCAATTCCCCCTCCCTTCCAGGTCATTCCCATTAGCATACAAACATCCTATTATTTCCTTTATCCTAAAAAACAAAAAGTACCTCTCTTAGCTCCTTAATTTTCCCCCTGTAGTTACCACTTCATTTCTCCTTCCCTTCACAGCAAACTTCCTTGAAACAATTGTTTACACAAGTGCTGTCCAATGGAACTTTCTATGGTGATATAAATGCTCACATCTGCACTGCTCAATACGGTAGTCACTAGCCATACGTGGCTGTTAAAATGCAGCTAGTGGTGCTGTAATGGACAGCGCCGGTCTGTGCTCCCTGACTGCCATTTTCTTCTTCCATTCTGTGTGACTTCAGTGCAGGCCCTTGCTCTCCTTCTTACTGAAACTGCTCATGTCAAGGTCACAAATTACATTCACAATCACAGGGCCAAATCTAACAAATTCCCAGTCCTCATATCCCCAGAACCAACTGCAGCTTTGGACACAGCTGATCACTGTTTTCTCATTGAAACACTTTCTTCCCTTGGCCTCCAGGACACCGCGCCCGCCTGGTTCTCCCGCCGCTCTGGCTGGGCCTTCTCTGTGTCCTGGGCTGGTTCCCCCTCCTGTGCTCACACAGCACAGTGGAGAGTCCAAGGCTCAGTCCTGGCCCCTCTTCTCTTGCATATGTTCACTCACTTCCAAGGAGCTCATCTAGTGTCATGGTTTTAAATACTATTTACATGTTGATGACTCCCAAATTTGCATCGATAGCCCTACCAGTTCCTCAAACCCAACTCATACTACATCTCTCTCTCTACCGGACATCACTACCTGGATGTCTAATAAGCATCTCAAACGTACTTCATCTCAACCTGAACTACTTACTGGCTTTCTCCCACACATCTGTTCTACCCAACCGTCTTCCCTTTCTTGGCGGAAGGCAATTCCATTTTTCCCATTGTTTAGGCAAAAAAACTTGCATTTATCTTGGACTCTCTCCTCTCACGTCTCACATCTATTGTCTCAATTGGCTCTGCTCTGAAAATAATCTAGAATGTGACCAAATAACCTATGTGACCATGTCTCAGTATCTTTGCTTCTGCCACCATCTCTCCGTTTACTGCAATGGCCTCCTAAATGGTCCCTCTGCTTTTGCCCTTACCAGCTAGTCTACTGTCAGCACAGCAACCTGACTGATGCTGTTAACAGACCCACGTCAGCTCCTGACCCTTGTCTGCACAACACTGCCAGTGGCTCCCATCTGACTGAGAAAAAGCCCAAGTGGTTATTTTATGTAGCCTTTCAGATCTGACACCCCCATGAGCTCTCTGACCTCATCCCCTCCTACCCTCTCCCCCTGTTCATGACTCTCTGACCACCCTCATGGCCCTGCTGTTCAACACAATAGGTCCCACCTCAGGGCCTTTGCACCTGCTGTTCCCTGCAAAAGGAAGGCTCTACTCCCAGGCATGTGCAAGCTTTGCTCCCTTCAGGGATTTACTCAAATGTCACCTTCTCAGTCACCATGTCTAATACCACATCCCCCCAATACCCGTACCTACTTCCTATCTCCTAATTTATTATTTTTTCCTTAGTCCCATGAGAGCAGGAAATTTTATCTGTTATTATCTCCTACTTTCCCAGCCTCTGGAACTGTGCCTGGCTCTGGCTGGTGCTTATTTCATATTTGCTGAGTGAATAAATGAATGAATCCCCAGGACTTGCCATTCAAGCTAGAGATCATATCACACTTGGGTCATCATGAGCCCATCATGCAATTCCCTGATAAAGCCAGAGGCCTGGAGTAGGTCATGGCCAATTCCCAGGTGACAGGCTGAGGGCAGTGTCGGCTAGTATGGGAGAGGGGTACCCTGAGGCAGGCAGAAGGCAGGACCCACCGTGCTGATATGAAGAGGGAGGTTCTCGGTGTCTGTCTGCTCATCCTGCTCTGAGGAATCCGTCTCTTCCATTTGCTGCATCTCCAGCTCAGAGGGAAGAAGAGCCGTCAGGTAGGGGATGGTAAAAGGTCTGGCAGCAATCACTGGGGAATGAAAAGAGAGGCACCGCTGCACTGTCATGGAGTCCTTGAAGGTGGCCTAGGGCCTTACGACAGATGAGTGAGTGGCACCGAATGACAATGGCTAATATGCTCTGAGCACTTACTGATCTCCTACAGGCTTTTTACATCCATTACAATAGGTAAGCGCAATTGCCAACCCCATTTTACAGATGAGAAAACTGGGGCACAGAGAGGGTAAGTAACTTCCTCCAGCACACAGAAAGTGGCAGGGTAGGATTTGAACTCAGGCAATATGACTTCAGAGCCCAGTTTTCTCAACTATAACTAAAAGCAGAGACAGAACTGGGGCTGAATCAGCTTAGTGATCTTGTACCCAAGGCCAGTTAACCCTTCTAAGCCTCACTTCTAGAGCGGAGATATTGATCTCAGTAGCCTGAAGGATTTAAGTCCAAATATTGGACTTGGGAACTCTCTGCATATAAGTGTATCCACTGAGCTAGAGGGCACTTCAGGTAAATGAATGTTACAGTTCTTCCAAAAAAGCACTAAGGATGAGAAGAAGAAATTGTTGATTAAAAAGAATGAATAGGGCCAGCCGAATGGCATGTTGGTTAAGAGCTGGCTTGGGACACCAGCTCTGAGCAACAGGGCCCCGGTTTGGATCCCACATGAGGGCCAGATGGTGAACAACAACAGCTCAACCTGGAGCTGGGCTGCTGTGAGTCACTGGCGAAGGTGTTGGCTGCAGCGGGGCTGCAGTATGCTGCCATGAACTATTATGAGAGGCAGGCAGCTGGCATGAGCTGCCCTGAGCCGCCATGAGCGGCTATCCAATGGCCAGAGACTGACTGCCTCACCCGGGCAGAGCGCAATGGTGATACCAACATGGGCCAGTGAAGTGATGCCCTCCACAACTAGACTGAAGAACAAAAGGACAGCAACTTGTGTGTTCCCCTCCCCCGATTCCCCAACACTGTTCCCCACCCCCAATTCCCCAATAAAATCTTTAAAAAAAAAAAGTCTCTTTGTATACTTCTATGATAGAATGTGATTCCAAGGAGGCATTCTACGATTACTTTACGTGGTTCAGATGTGGGGTTCTGCAGTCTGAAAGAGCTAGGTTTGAAAGCTATCTACCTGCTGTGTGACCTTGGGCAAGTTACTTCATTTCTCTTCTCTATAAACTTCAGCTTCCTATAATGGTAGTGATAATAGCTCCTAACTCATAGGCTGCTGAGAGGATTTAATGAGATGATGTAAGGGAAATGATTAGCACAGTATCTGCCACTTAATAACTTAGCTGCTATTATTCCAGGGCCAGGCACACAGTGAACCCTTGCTGACTGAATGAATCACCCAAAATAATCTCCTTCATTCACCTCTGGAAAAACTCAGGCCTACAGAGATGAAGTAACTTGGTCACACAGTGAAATGGTAGTACTGCAATGAGCCATTAAATGAGATGGTCCCCATGAGAGGACATGGTGAAGGGCAAAGCTTAGCAGAAATCCTATAACTGCCCTGCCCCCTGATGCCAGTGTCCCTTCTACTATCAGGACTGCCACTTGTACTATGAGTCTCTCTGATGCCTAGGGCTTGGTCACCCTTGAGGTAACCTAAACTCAAAGTACCTTAAGCAGCCAGTCCCAATAGAGGCCATTACTGTTTCAGAGTCAAAGCCCTTAAGACTTGGGAAAAGGAGGCAGGGATCTGAAGAACAAGATGCACCTGAGAGAAGAACAATGCTTGTTCATTTTCTTCCTACCACACGGAGAAAAAGGGAAGGTGGTATGAAAATCTCAAATCACAAGACAGGGTCCACAGAGGGCAGAGACTCTCACATGGAAACGTGCTGACGTCATCTTTGAAAAGACTCTGAGTCTCGCCTGTCTTGGCCATGAAACGGGTGAGTGCCCGCTCCACGTCTCGTCTCTGGGACGCAGCCTTCTCCCGCAGGACCTGGTAGTCCGATACAGGCTCCCGGTACGTCTGAAAAGAGAACAACAGGGACACTACGTAATACCCACAGATCCTTCTGCTCTCCTTGGGTTCTGCCTTGCTGTTGCTATGTCCTTTACCCTTTAAATGACTCATTACCATGGTTTAGAGCAGAGGTTCCTACAGGGTAGAAAGAAATTGATGTAACTATCATTAATGTTTATCTTTAATCTGAAAAATGAAGAAACGCACAGGGGCAGCGGTGGCTCAGTTGGTTAGAGCGCAAGCTCTGAGCAACAGGGTTGCTGGTTCAACTCCCGCATGGGATGGTGGGCTGTGACACTCCCACAACTAGACTGAACACAGTGACTGGACTTGGAGCTGAGCTGCGTCCTCCACAACTAAGACTGAAGGACAACAACTTGACTTAGAGCTGATGGGTCCTGGAAAAAACACACTGTTCCCCAAAAAAACACATTATTCCTTTCCCAATAAAGTTTAAAAATAACATAAAATAGGCTCTATTAAAAAAAAAAAAAGATAATGGCAGGCCTGACATTCCTCTTACTCCTAGTTCTGAGTGCTTTGGCAATCACCTGATAGAGTGAAAAATGACTGAGATCTAATCAGATCGAGAAGTTGGCCAAAACAATTTAAATGGTAAAGCTCATTTTCACAATGACCAGAAAGTAACTATTCTTTGTGATAGGGAGATAGGATTTTTAAAGGAGGCGCTTGGGAACATTCCACTGTTGTCAATATTAATTCAAGTGTGTCGCCTACATACAGTTCCCATATCTACACTTAAAACAGAAACAGGGTTTTCTGACATGTTTAAAATTTGAGGGGATTTTGAGCATACTTGTTACAAACACCGGCCGAGTGGCACGGTGGTTAAGCACTGGTTTGGGAAGCCAGCAGCTCCGGTTTGGGTCCCACATATGAGGGCCAGCGACACTGCTCTCAAAAAAAAAAAAAAGTAAGACCTTACCATCATTTTTAAGAAACCTGTTTGAGACTCAAGAAGTTGGAAATTCAACAGAAAAATTCAAACAAAATTCTTTGAATACCTGGTAAATGAATGAAAAAAGTGAGTTTTGTGTTTAAGGGGAACCAATGATGCTACACATCTTTGTAATGTACCTTTGCAACTATAAGAGCTGTTAAAGTATCAAAATAAACTGATTTTTGAGTCAGACCTCTAACTTATTTTGCCAAGTATTAAACCAAGATTTCAAAAAATAAAAAGCAGAGACAATCACTAAAAAGGAGCTAACAGGTGCTAGCTTCGGTAGCACATGTACTAAAGATTGGAGCGATACAGAGAAGATTAACATGGCCCCTGTGTAAGGATGACACGCAAATTTGTGAAGCGTTCCACATTTAAAAATAAAATAAAATAAAAAATGGGGCAAACAGGTTTCTTGAACCTTTAATAAGGGTCCGATTATTTTTTAATGTACATTATTTTAGTATAGTATTATATTTTAATATTCATGTAAACAAGTATGAATGTTTACTGGAGTATGTGCTTAACATTTTTAGTGATAAAGATACACTATAAAAGAGTTAGAGGGCCAGCCGAGTGGCGTGGTGGTTAAGAGCTGGCTTGGGATGCCACCGGCCCCGGTTCGGATCCCACATATGAGGGCCAGTGACACTGCCCTCAAAAAGAAAACAACAACAAAAACAAACAAAAAAAGAGTTAGAGACTTATGGATTAAACTGTGTTCCCCTCAAAAAAAGATATGTTGAAGTCCTAACCCCTCAGGACCTCAGAATATGACCTTACTTGGAAATAGGGTCATTGCAGATGTGATCAGTTAAAAAGGGGTCATCCGAGATGCAGGTGGAACCCTATTCCAATACAACTGGTGCCCTTGTAAGAAAATGGCCATATGAAGACAGATAGAGAAGGCCATGTGAAGAAGGAAGACTGGAGTGCTGCGTCTACAGGCTAAGGAATGCCCACAGATCGCCCACCAACCACCAGAAGCTAGGAAGAGGTACTGAAGGAATCTCCTACAGGCTTTAGAGGGAGTGTTGCCCTGGCAACACCTTGATTTTGGATATCTCACCTCCAGAACTGTTAAGACTATACATTTCTGTTGTTCTAAGCTACTTAGTTTGTGGCACTCTATCACGGCAGCTCTAGGACACTAATTCAGAGACAACTGGTCATGTGCAATGCCTGAGCTGCACCAATGGGTGACCATCTATTCCTTCCCCTCATATCCGGAGGTGTGGAGATATGTTCTGGAGGACTTGCTCCAACAGCCCACATGAGGCCATATTTGTACCAGTATGTGGCATGGAGATGGAGACAGAGGAAGTGTGCAGAAGAGCCTCTGGGGACTCCTCTGCATATCGAACTTTCCCGAGGGAGGGTGAGACTGCTATTCTGGCTAATGAGACACATCTGAACCACAGTTAACAAGGACCATGGAAAACAATTCAGTTTGTCCTCATTCAGACCTAGAACTCAGAATTACAGCGAGTTTCATTTCATGATTTCACCAAGTATGTTTCAAACAACTTTTCCCACTGATCTGAAAAATAACTTTTCTATTATGGAAATTTTGGAAAACCCAGAAAAGCACACACAAAACAAGTTACCTATGGCCCACTGAAAATGACTATGAACATTTTGTGGAATATCCTTGTAGTGTCTTGCTCAATGTGGCTGGGTACTTTTGTGTTTTGGTGGGACGGGCAAAACCATGCTGGTTTTCATTTCTTGTTAACTACAATTTTGTCGGCCAACTGGAGAACGTAATTCTCCTTTGCCACATTGTTTATCAATTGAGAAAAGACATTCTGAGTTCCGAGCCCATCTTTTACCAACATGACTTTTGGACTCCAGTCTGATAGTCCGTGTGAACTGACTGCTTTGCGTCAGTCACAGCCCCCCTCATGTCCTCGTCACTCACCGGAGTTTTGATGTAGGTGTGGGGATCAGGGAACTCAGGAAAATGGCTGGGGATGTGTGGCGGGTGGGGTCGGTGCTGTCCTGCAGTCAGGGCCTTGGGGGTCACTGGCTGATTGGTCACTGGAGCTGGAACAGAGTCATAACTGGTTACTGCTCTACCCAAGGCCTTGGGTCTTGACCCAAACCCTCCTTTTCTCAAAGTAAACTCTGGACCTCAATTTTCTGAACAACAGGTTCTTTGTATTTCTACCATGAAAAGGCCTTTAATGGCATAAGGACCTGAGAAGGTTACCCCCACATGCCCAGCCCTGCTGGATGACCTTCGCTGACATTCCCACCTACAATAACCTGCCTGCATGCCTCTCAGGCAGGTGAGTGGATGGCTGCGACAATATCTACTACATAAAAGAGCATGCTGAGAACTAAGGAGTTAGATGGGCTGCTAACTCTCTTCTCGTACAACCCAGTCACAAAGACAAGATGCCAGGATAATTCGCGTGAACTAATGACCACAATAGGGGAATGAAAAATGGCACCTTCCATTGCTACTTTGAGAGGGAAGTTCTTCAGAAGATGCCAGCTTGACAACAGTGATGGAGAAAAAAACTTACTGAATTTTCCCCAGGTCCACACTAGTTACTCCCAACTCAATTATGACACTCAGTTTATCTAAGGCACAGGTCACCAAACTTTTTCTTTTTTTTTTTTTTTTTTGAGGGCAGTGTCACTGGCCCTCATAAGTGGTACACGAACCGGGGCTGCTGTCTTCCCAAGCCAGCGCTTAACAGTGGCGCCACTCGGCCGGCCAAGGAGATTTCTTTTTCTTTTTTTTTGAGGTCACCAAACTTTTTGATTAAAGAGACAGACAGTAAATATTTTAGATCTTGCAAGCCATTCAGTCTGTTATAACTACTCAACTCTGCCATAATAGCACAAAGCAACCATCGATAACAAGTAAACATGGCTGTGCCCCAATAAAACTTTATTTACAAAAACAGGTGGTGGGTCACATTAGGCCTGCAGACGATAGTTTACTACTGACCCTTGATCTAAGGAAGAACAAGAGCTTTTGCATTTTTCAAGCAGCATCGACTGCCCTTCTGGGGCTAAAGTGCAAGAACCACAGCAATATCTTGGTTTTCCTTTCTGGTGACTGAACTTCACATCCCAATCCTATCAGCCCAAACAAAGATTATATCAGAGGTAGCCCCAAGTAATGGAATGGAGCCTGCAACAAGGAAGTCATTGCCATACATACGGATCCCTGCCCTATTCCAAGAACTCATTCCACAAGCATTAACTGAGCACTTACTTAGTACATCAGTTTAAAGTCACTTACGGGCCGTGATGACCATCCTCTGAGACCGTTTTGCATAAGCAGGGAGTGTGTCCACATTGAAACCTATGACACAGGAAAACAAAAATCACTGTGGATATTGGACATGGCAGGGGGAGTAATATACTGTGGCAAGATAGCTTACCCTCCCAACTCAAGCATTTTGCTCCCCCAACAGGGAGCGAGGAAGTCTCCTCAATGAGTTCAGAGGCACCCTCTATTGATAACCTCAAACTAAAAGCAAACCAGAAGAACCATGAGGGTATCTGAAAACACTCAGCAGACATGATTGACTCCTAGCGACTCCTCTCTCTCATAACTCCCAATCTGCTACACTGAAGAATTAGAAACTTGTGTACTCACCCATCTCAACAAGTGTGACCACGATATCTGACAGCGTGGGCTGGGTCCTGGCTGTATGCTCACAGTACGACTTGGCACTCCTCCCAATTTCTGAAATGTCTGGGAAAGGATCAAATAAAGTCTTATTCTCAGTTTCCAAAAAGTTAAACATAGAATTACCATATAATTCAGCAACAAATACATCCAAACAAATTGAAAGCAGAGACTCAGAGATGTGTACATCAATGTTCACAGCAGCATTATTTACAATAGCCTAAAAGGTAGACACCTAGTGCCCATTAACAGATGAAGGGATGGACAAAATGTGGTGTATCCATCCAACAGAATATTATTTAGCAATAGAAAGGGATGAAGTACTGAGACATGCTACAACATGGATGAACCTTGAAAACATTATGCTAAGTGAAATAAATCAGACACAAAAAGTCAAATGTTTTAAGATTCGATTTATATGACAGAAAAAAAACCTCATAAAGACAAAATATACATTAGAGGTTACCTGGGGCTGGGGGGAGGGGGGAATGGGGAGTTACCGTTTTGGGGTACAGAGTTTCTGTCTGGAATGATGAGAAAGTTCTGGAAATAGTGTTGATGGTTGTACAACACTGTGAATTGTATACCGAAAAATGGTTAAAATGGCAAATTTTAAGTTATGTACATCTTGCCACCAAAAAAAAAAAAAAAGGTCAAATTATCTGGTTGGCAAGTTTTTGTTTCTTCTGCCTGAAGCTGAACCTGTATTTTAAGAGTCATGCTAAAGTCTTTTGGGGAAAGGTATAGAGCAGGATTCCATGAATGGGCTTCAGAAGTGGATGGGGGTTCACGAAAACTGAAATTGTGTTCAGTTTCCCACACAAAAATTCATGGGTCCAGAGAATTCATCGGATATAAAAGGGATCCAAAAGGGCAAGAAACCCCTGCTCTAGGGGCCTAACGGTTCAGAGGATAAAAGCAAGCGGTGTTCGATAGGGAAGGGTGTCTGAGTGAAGACCTACCACCAACTTGCCGTGCTGCCCTGAGCAAGTTACTAAAACGGGTCTCCACATACAAAAACTGTGGGTAGCATCTGTTTACTATGGGGAACATCTAATTAGAACCCCAGGAGATAGTCTCAGAAATATGCCAAGTGGCAGTTAAAATATCTTCACCCATATGGCTTTTTTCTTACATGCCAGCAGGTCCTCGGTTGTCAAAGGACACAGGCAGGCAATGCAGAAAACAACATGGAGATTTTGCTCTGAATCAGGGTGAATAAGTTTTATAGAATAAGTCTAAGATTGGGGTTCCTAGAAACAAAGCGAGTGTAGTCAATAAACACAATTCTGTCTGCTGCTTTTAACTAATATAACCCTAAAACTTTTGATATCCAGAGCTAATGACAACATGGAGGTGACCAAGTCTTAGCAAGCCCCCAGCTTATGCCATCCATCTTTGATTTTCCTTTGGCTAAATTGGAAGATTTTCACACTATCGTCAGACCTTTCAGTTCTAATACTCATAGCTTTCTAACACAACTATTTCAGCTCTGTCCCCTTGAATGGCAACCATTTCTTCTGAGAGAAAAAAGACTTCTTGTCCAGTAGTATGAGAAAGAACTACTTCAACTCCAACGACCTTTAAGCTCTAAATTCCAAAATCTTACCAAGAACTGAATTCTTATCTGTTGGGAACTTTTTAGTCCATTCCTTTAGGACAAGTTCTCAAAGTGTAGTTTGGGAATCCATGGACATTC
Source organism: Aselliscus stoliczkanus (assembly GCA_033961575.1). Taxonomy (NCBI): domain Eukaryota; kingdom Metazoa; phylum Chordata; class Mammalia; order Chiroptera; family Hipposideridae; genus Aselliscus; species Aselliscus stoliczkanus. The sequence continues at coordinate 60,692,799 of CM066733.1, read as the reverse complement.
CTGAAATCCTTTCCAAAGTCCACAGGTCAAAGTTGTTTTCATAATAAAATGAGGACATTCTTTAGACTTTTTCACTCATTCTCTCATGTAGTTTTCTAGAAGCTATACGACATCATGGCTCTGACGGATAATTGATCGTGTGCTTGTTCATTCTTATGTTTTAAACATTTCTGTTCTCCCCAATAAAATCTTTAAAAAAAAATAATTCTGTTCTATTTTCTAATGTGTATATACAGAGAGAGCCCGTGTACACACAACTCCACAGGGTTCTCAATATTTAAGAGTCCACAGGGATTCCAAGACCAAAAAGTTTGAGATCACTGCTTTAGGCAAACATTTGGTACTTAAAACTCCAAATGTCAAAGAGCCACCTCAACCCAGATCTCTCCCTGCCTGGGGCAGCCCAAATGTAGTGACTGATCAAGACCAAAGTACAATGGCAGAAACTTTTCCATCTGATGTGGGATACCTGAGGGGCAATTATCACTCCAGAACTTCCCAATGAGTCGGCCAATTCTTCATTTGGCCTGCATTGCAGTTCTACTTCTCCCTCTGCCTAAACCTTTCTCTCACTTCCATTCATAAGTGTTGATCTTCCCAAAACTTTAAATACCCCCATCCCTCATCCCATTCTACCCCCAAAAAAGATCCAAATAAGAAAATACGTTGTACATGCAGAAAAGCCTACGTGAGACCATTCTGGGCTCCTAAACCTCAAGACATTTCCTGCATTCTATAAAACTTATTCACTCTTACTCTTTGTATCACATAGCTTAGCATTTGATTACCATATTTTGCCGTGTATAATGCATACTTTTTTACCCAAATTTGTGAGGGAAAAATAAGGATGTACATTATACCTGGATAGTACTAATTCTGTGTCTATATATAAATGTTTTTAATTCTTTTCTTTATACTTATGAGTTAAAAGTGTAACTCTAGAAGTCAATAATGATATCCGTATGCAAAATAATACTCTGGAATACAATAATCGGTTTTCTTGAGCTTATGACGAACTTGCAATGTTGAAGTGTTCTTGGCCTTCTATGATGCATCAATATCATAAATTTATTACTGGTACATAAAATTTCTTGTACCTGGTATCTGTTCTTGTGTTTTGTAATTATTTGTTACATAAAATTTCTTGTACCACAATACGTTAAAAAAAATGCTAAAATTCCTTTATAATACAAAAAAAGTACCTAAATGTAAACAAATAACAATTTGAATTAAAAAAAATTAAAATGAAAGATTTTTTTTCTCTGAAAGTTTGGGCCCAAAACATGGGTGTGCATTATACACAGGAGCTCATTGTACACAGCAAAACACGGTATATCATGTGATGGCATGGGAATTATCCTGACTCCAACAAAACTATAAGTTCTCTAAGTATAGAACACAAACAGCAATAATAACAGCACTACAAGTCATCAAGAGATTACAATGTTCCAGCATCGAATGTTTTTAAGTATATACCTCACTTACACAGTTTCATGAGGTGCAAATTATTATCCCATTTCACAAATGAGGAAATTAAGGTTCAGGAGGTTTAGCGACTTGCCCCAAGCTATTGAGCGACAGAGCAATGACTTACACCCAGGTCTGATTCTAAAGCCTGTAAATCACTTTACTATGTTTTCTCTTAAATCCTCTCTAACACTATCACAATGCGGAACACAGAACAGATGTTTGGTTGATGTGAAAAAGGCCTATGATTTCCTGGTACTTACAGCTTTGTAGCATCTCTGTCAACGTTTCCACAGATGCCTTTTCGGCGCTCTCAAAGCCTGCCTCTGTGAGCAGGGAGCTCACCACCACTTGCAGAGTTCGCCTCCGGGCTAGATGGTAGTTATCAGCAGGGTTAGTGGACTGTTTACTTCCTGATCTCTGTGAATCAGCAGCCCAGAAAGAGAGAAGACTTTCATTCACTGGACAAGGATGCAATCACATAATTCACATATCGTCAATGGCAAGTGAAGGCTCTTTTGCTAAATATTTATCAGTGCTTAATTAAATGTGATAGCCCTTATGTTTAGACTGATAGATCTTGGCCAACTGAGTTATAATTGAGCCTTCAAGGAGCTCTAAATACGGGGACAGCCTTTCCACTTACTTAAAACATAAAAATCCCAATACCACAAATGGCTGTTTCTTACTTTTTATTTTAGCAGACTATCAGAATATATAGTTGAAGAAACACGCATGATGGGATTGAATTCATGTCTATCTCCCAGAAAAAAATGCTCTCTTGTTAAACACTCATGATGGGATTTATGTCTCTCTTTCAGAAAAAAAAAATGATCTCATTTGTTCCTCCCATCGCCACACCATTTAAATTAAAACAACAACACATGATGCTGAAGTGAGGAGGGTAAAAAGATAACAGCCAAGTAGGAAAGCTAAATATTTTGAAACGGGAATCCCTCCCAACTTAGGCTTGCCAATAAGAGGGTTTAAACGGGCTTCTCGGACCAATGAGGAGGTGTTCCGGGTTCCCAACCCCCAACAGAAAACGAGCCAATCAGTATACAGGTCCACCAACTCAGGAGGCCGCCGCCAAGTCCCAAAGAGGGGGGGGCATGTACGGCTGAAAGGCCCTCCTCCACTCGGAGCTCCTGGTGGGGCTGGATGTCTGGGTATGACCTTGTTGACCAGGGTAGGGAAGAGTTACAGAACACCCAGACGCTCTCGGCTTCGATCCCGCGTCTCCCGCCCTTACCGTTCCGGAGCTGCCAGCCCCAGCAGTGGCCGTCGTGTCGGCCATCTTGCTCTGGCGTAACGTGCGTGAGCGCAAGGCAGGATGGGATTTGTAGTCGCCTGGCGGAGAGAGGGGCGGGGCGGCGTGGGCCCCTCTGGGCTTTCCGAAACTCGGGGAAGAGGCGTTTAGGGGCGGAGGTGCTTCTGTTGACCCAGCTCACGTGACTTCCAGTGAGCTACCGGTTGATGCGGCCCCCTGAGCCTCGGAATTGGCCAGGAAAATGCGCCGTCGGTTTTTACACCTATTTGAAGATGAGATCGTTTCTCATGAAGAACACACCTCTGGAACGCTCCAAACTTGACTGTTAGTAACACCTGGCTGGGTCGCGCTCAGTGCCGGTGACTCACTGTCTGCGGGAAGGGCCTGATAATATGGATTGTTAAACTCGCCAGGTGATTCTCCTGAGCGGGAAATTTTACGATGTACTGATGACTCTGCAGCCCATCAATGCCCCGCCCCCCATGCAACCAGAGCCTAATTAATGACCACCTAGTCCAGGTCTTGCACTGCACCCAAATGCATTCTCGCTCTCAATCCGCAGGTATTTGCGGGGCCAGACGGGAGGGGCAGGTGGGCGAGAGGTTCTGTCCCTTGTCTGCCTCACTCCCAGGGCATTGCGGTGCCTGTGGTTTAGTGTTCACTTGCCTGCCAGACCCTCCGGACGGAGGTTCTTCCTGCGGGGACCGAACCATGCCTTATTCGTCTCAGTCTGCGGGTACCAGGCAGGACGAAGATGATGGGTTTGAGTTCTAATACGCACCAGCTGGGGGACTGCGGGCACAGGACTTAACTTCATTGTGCCTCAGTTTCCTCTTTTGTGAAACTGGGGTGTGATTGATAGTAGGGGGAAAAAGGACTAATATAAAGTGTCTGCCACGGTGTCAGACATATAGTATTAATAAAATGTCAAGAAACATCGCCTACTGTTGTTTATTTCCTGGATAGCGCATCGTAGAGTGGCTAACGCCTCGAGGCAGAAAGTCTGCAAACCTGCGCCACACGCAGTCGCGCGTCCCTGACCCTGGGAGGGCGCCTTCGCTCCCTCGCCTAGGGCACGGTGGGCGGGGACTGCGGGCGTGAGCACCGCACCGGAGTCCTGACCCCAACCTTAGCTGAGCAGAGCATCCAGCCCCCTTTGTCTCCCCCGCCCCCCTCTTCTCCACTTCCTGCCCAGCTTTAAACTCGCCATCCGCGGCTCAGCGAAGACTTTGTAAACATGCGGTGCCTGCAGGGGTGGAGACTGGTTCTGTTTGGGCGTCTGGAGGAGTGGTACACTCCCCTCCCTGCGGCTGGAGGTTGCGAACCCCCACCTCCCTAAAGACAGAAGCCAAAGGCGGCAGGAGAAAGTGTCGGCCACAAATGGTGCTTCGCGGGGCTCACCTGCCAAGGAGGTAGGCTTGAAAGCTGGAGAAGCCAAGATAATGGGGGATGGGGGGGATGTCAGCATCTTCCCCCTTCGCTGGGGCTTCCAAACTTAGGCTGGACACCGAGGTAGAGGGTCGGAGGTGGGTGGGTCGAGGAGGTCATTGCGCTGTCATCACCTCCTGGTCGTCCCCAAGAGCTTGGCTCACTTTCTCTCTGAGAGAGCTGTTTGTTCTGCACGTAGTGGAAGGGCAGAGAAGCCCATCAAAGCCCGGAGGGCTCTACGTGTTCGCACAGCCCCCTCCAAGCTGACCTGCGGACCTGGAAGCCCCGTGGGCTGTCGTTTTTCATACCTCAGAGATAGAGGTGGGGGGCCAGTAGGAAGGCAGAACCAGTGTGGGTGGGGAGCTTTGGTGTTCTCCTGCCAGCCAGGGCCAAGGGAGGAGGGCAGAGGACAAGACTGGAAGGAGTGTTTGTCCCTTGGGTGTCTGATGGGTACACAAGTGATGGTCTTAGGTTTTTCTGTGTCTTTTAATGTGTAGACAAGAGGAATAACTGAAGAAAGTGGTTGCTGAGGGAGCTTTAATGTATTCATTTGCAAAAACTGAGCACCTGTGTGCCCGAGATTGTATTGGATGCTGAGGGTGCAATGATGTTAATGCACCCACAGCTAGTGTGGTGGGTCATGAACAACAGATGAAGCACCAAGTGGGGTGGCTGGGAGGCTTCAGAGAGAAGAGGACATTTGAGTTGGGTTCTGAATGAAGGTCACCAAGCAGAGAAGTGGTGGGAAGTCTTTGGGGCATTTATTCATTCCACAGAGCTATACTGACCCCTGACTGTGTTGTTGGGCATTGGGATACTATAGGGACCCAGAAGCAATTCCTGCCCTCTTTAATCCCCTGTCTAGGAATGAAGATGAAGTAGGAATGAACATGATGAATTCAGGGAAAGATACGTTTCTGGGCTGGTCCCCAAGAACCCAGAAATTCCCAGCTAGGTGCAGCTGGGAAGGTCCACCTGGGAATGATGTGACAGTCCACACAATCTTGGAGCACCCACTTCCCATCCTGGATACTAGGACTGCTTCTTCTAACAAATCTTGCTCTATGCCCCCCACCGCAGTTCTCTTTGGGACCAAACAAAGATGGAGAGAACCACCTCTCCCTTTGGTTTTCTGCAGATTCTTCTGCTCTTTCAATTCCTGGGTTCCTTTGAGAGATGACTGACAACAATTTATGAATTCATTCAACACCAGTCTGCTGTGGCCATACTCTGTCTGCACAGACTAGATGTTGGGGACATAATGGTAAACAAGTCAGAGCTTCCACCCCCCCTGGAATTTAGAATCGAAAGCATCTCTGAGAATTCCAGCAGGATCCCAGTCTATGCCCAGTCCTTGAGACCATGACCTCCATGGTCCCAAACGCCTTCTCTTCCCTGTACCTTCCCTCAAGCGTTCAGAATACTAGTTAATGCTTATATGGCGTTGCCAGGTACTCTTCTAAATGTTTTAAGTGTAATGTATCATTTAACTCTCCAAACAGTCCTATGAGGTAAAAGCACTAGGATTATCTCCATTTTATAGATGAGGACACTCAGGCAAAGAGGAGAGAAGTAATTTTCATAAAGAGGACACGAGAAATAAATGGCAGAGCTGGGATTTAATAATTTAATAATGGGTAAATAAATGGCAAAGCCAAGTCACATGACTTGGGAGGCCCTGTTCTTTACTACTAGGCAAGCCTGCCTCCTTGACAGACCATATAGAATGTGCACTTGAGCCATGGGCTTAGGAGTTTCCAAAAGGGACTCCATGGTCCTGTATCTTGGGTGATACAGAGTAATCTGAACATGGGTGCTGGTACTGTTTACAGGGAGCCCCAGAAAGCCTGGGGTAGGGTTGAGGCAACAGCACAGAGCTGGGCATCCTCTCCTGATGGCCTGTGTGTGTACAAGTGTGTGCTTCCTAAGCTTCAGTCACCAAGAGGAACAAGCCAAGGTTTGATGCAAGGAAGAGCTCAACATGGATATGACGTGCCAGATTCTGAGGAGGTGGGAAACCAAGGCACCTCTTTCGTTAGAAATCTAAGTATAGCAGAGACCCTCATATTCTAGATTCCAGGAGGAACAATCCAACTTGGTAGCTGAGTAAGGAAGACGGTGAAGGAATGGAAGCAATCTTAAGATGCTCATCTCTCTTCCCCACAGCTGCTGCATCCCAGAACTGCACCTGTGGATCTGACCCCATCCCTCCAGGCAGGCTGGGACAATGCCCATGATGCGAACCAGGCCACAGGGCAGAGGTTCCATAGATTCCAGCCATTTTTCCATTACCTTTCTGAAACTAGGTTTCTCCCAAGAGACCTCTGCACACATCTGGACAGGCCCCAGGCCTGTCCTGCAGTCAACCACCCCCTAGCATCTATCTTTGTTAGAGCAGTGTGTGTAGGGAGATGGGGGTTGATGCTGGGACTCGAGAGTAGAGGGTGGCCACCGAGGGAGCTGGTAAGCAGGATGTGAAAGTTCAGAACCATACAGGCCTCTAGGCTGCTCTCTCGCTCGCTCGCTCGCTCTCTCTCTCTCTCTCTCTCTCTCTCTCTCTCTCTCACACACACACACACACACACACACACACACACACACACACACACCTTCCTCCCTCATCATAGGTGGGGTGCAGTGGAACCTTTGGTGTGTGTGCCCAGCCCCCTGCCCCAGGCACTTTTCTGGCTGGGGAGAACAGGTTGTACTCTTGAGAAACCACAAGAGGAAGTTTAGAGAGGGCTGGGGTGGGGAAAGTTCTGGGGCCCCTGCCAAGTTTCCCTTTCATTGCTAAGCCAGTAGATGTGTTTATTTTGGTGTGTTTCTCTTGCCCTCAAAGACATTTAAATTTTAAACCCTCTGAGTTTTAAAGAGCTACTGAGGCCTGCCCCATTACAAAAGGAGGGTGTGACCAGAGACAGCCCTGGAAATGGGATGGGTAAAAGGTACCTGTTATTTTTGGATTTCACCTGGGATTCATGCTGGTTGGGAAAGGCTGACAAACTTCCAGAAAGTCTCCTTTTCTCCCCTCTGCCCTTTCACCTTGCTCTTCTCAAAGCACTCCCTACAGCCCTACATTCCTCAGAGGAGTGTGGTTATAATGGTCAGTTAGTTGCTGAATGATGTTGCCAGGAGCTATCCTAAATATTTTCCTGCCTTAAGGGCCAGCCGAGTGGCTCAGTTGGTTAAGAGCTCACTCACGAGTGCGAGCTGAGCTCTGAGCAACAGCAGTTCGATGCCCAGCCAGAGCTGAGCAGTCGCTGAGTTGCCAACAGGTAGCAGGATGGTTCAGCTAAAAAAAAAAAAAAAAAAATTTCCTGCCTTATCTCATTTAATAATCACCACAGCTTCAGGCAGTAAATACCTTTACCCCCAATACTGATAAGGAAACAGGCTCAGAAAGGCCAAGAGACTTGCCTGAGGTTCACACAGCTAGAAAGTGGTAGAGCTCAGTTTTGAACACTGGTCTATCTGATTTCAAAGCCTGTGCTCTTGATGTCTAAATTAACTGCCAAACAGAGCCTCAGCGTCCCCTGAACAATAGGTTAAAATCCAAAGGTGTATTAAAAATGATGCTGCTAGTCAGGGTGGGAGTGGGGGTGGCTTGGGTGCAGAATTGGAAGTGATTCCTTAGAAGTTAGTATAGTTAAAAAAAAAAAAGACTGAAAAAAGAAGATGCAGTGGGTGAAAGGTTGAAATCAAACTCGGGAAGGCTGAACCAAATGGGAGGAAGAGTTAGGAGGGGTATTATAGCTGTGTTTCTTTGGAAGCCAGCTCGTGGGGGACGGGGCACTGGGTAGAGGTGAATTTCTAAAAAGCATAAGAACTTTCTAACAAGTAATTGCCTAGTCCCCATCTGAAGTCAGTTCCTCGCCTAGGGGAGTGTAGAGCACACGCTTAGGATGGGCTTCTGCCACATAGAAGACCCCAAAGCCTCTTCCACTGCTAAACCTCCTGTATGATTGATTATTCACCTGCTTTCCACTTCCGTTATCATCCCTTCGCTCCGCCGCACTCTTGGGCCCTTGGTGGTCCCCGTCTGTCCACCAGGTGGGGCTGTTGTCCAGTGTGTTGCTCCTGGAGCTGATGGATTGGGTGAATAGCGCCACCCGATCCTCCTCCCCAGCCCCTTTCCCAGCTATCTACACCCTGGACCCCAAAGAGCTATTTTCGACCCTGCACAACCCCCATCAATTGCCTCTTAGGTCTCTTCTGGGCTCAGGCCAGACTATGCAGGCCTCTGCCCCTGGGGCAGGACCCCTTCCGCAGTTTTAGGATCCCCTCCCTCCCACATTTTCTTTCCCTTCCCTGACGTTCCTTTGCCCTTGAGATAGAAAACCCATGTGTTGGGTGCAGTGGGCAAGCTGCAGCCCTCAGAGGCATGGCTTTGCATACCCTTCAAAGGCGTGACATGACACCCATGTTATCTCCTTTAAGGGGCCTCAGAAGCCACACCTCTCTGAAACTATTTGACCTCAGTAGCCTGACCAGTTCTCCCACCCTGGTTGAAATTCCCCCAGGACAGACACTCCTAAGGTGAGAGAGCTCTGTGTCTCTGGAAGAAGGGGGAGGAATGGGGTTGCTTGGTGCCTTTTTTGTTGGCCCAGATCTGCTGTCTGCCCCCTCAGACCCACTGGGGGACACAGCCACTGGGACCCCAGGGACAGAGCAGGCATGGCCCAGTGTAAGGACAGTGAGTGCAGTTAGTTACAAGCCCTGTGGCCAGAGGACACCATGGAGGGCAGGCTCAGAGAGAGAGGCCATAACTAGTAATGTTCTGAGCTCTTACTATCTCATGTACTCTCTCCCAACAACCTTATGAGGCAGAACACCCATTTTCTAGATGAGCAAACCAAGGCACCAAGGGGTAAGCAGCTTTGCTTCCATCCACACAAATGGTCAGAGCCCGAGCTGGAGCATGACTCAGCCATTTGGCTATAAAGTTTATGCACATAACCACTAACCAGTGCTTTCTCTCACAGAGGGGTTGAGAGAGCCTGTGCTCAGTAGAGAAACTATGCTGGTTTGAGTTCTAGCTTGTCTCCTTCCTGGCTGGGTGAAACTGAGTTCCTCATCTGTAAACTGGGCATAATATATCCCTTACCTCGCTGGGTTATTATGAGGATTCGCAATGGCTAATTTTTTTTAAAAAATTATTATTTAAAAAATTTTTTTTCAATTACAGTTGACATTCAATATTATATTAGTTTCGGGAGTACAACATAATGATTAGACATTTATATAACTCATGAAGTCATTATTCCAATAAATAAGTCTAGTACCTATCTGACATCGTACAGTGTTATTTCAATATTATTGATTATATTCCCTATGCTGTACTTTACATCCCTGTGACTGTTTTTATATCTGGCAACTTGTATTTTAATCCCTTCCCCCATTTCACCCTTCCCTCCATCCCCCTTTCGTCTGTCAATCATCAATTTGTTCTCTGTATCTATGAGTTTGTTTCTGTTTTGTTGTTCATTTTTGTTCTTTAGATTCCATATATAAGTGAGATCATATGGTATTTGTCTCACTTATTTCACTTTGCATAAAATGCTCTAGATCCATCCATGTTGTTGCAAATGGCAAGATTTCGTTTCTTTTTTTATGGCTGAGTAATAGTCCAATAATGGCTAATGTTCATTGCATGCTTACTCTATGACAAGTGTGAGGCTTCTGTGTCCTCATAACAGCTCAACGAGGGAGGCACTATTTTTATACCTTTATAGACAAGGAAACTGAGGCACAGAGTAGTTATACAGAACAAGGGACTGAGGCTTCAAAGCCTCATTCTGAAGTAAGCTCTGTAGTAAGCTCATGTGATAACACACAAAGTCCTGCCAAGAGCCAAGCAGGTCATAAGTCCTTATAAGTGATAGCCTTCTAGTCATCATATCACTGTTCTAATCATCTCGCAGACAGCAACTTGGAGTGGGCATGGGGGTTACCCAAAACCAGAGGCTGTGCTGTTTTCTTTCCTCACCATCCCATCTATGACTTCATTTCACCCTTTTTTTCTAAAATAAAAATCGGCCCACAAATTCTGGCCTGTGGTCAGACAGTTGGACTGAATATTTGAAATTGGGGCTGTCCCAGAAACTCCCATTTCTGGCCCCAGCTTTGTCTGCTCCAGCTCACCCTCCCTCCTGTTCTCTTTTCTCTTCCCTTCAGGCCTCTCCTTCTGCCCCCTCCCCTGGGGGGCCCTGAGTTCTGGGAAAGGAAGCCAGAGTGGGGCCTCAGACAGATGCAGAGTTTGGGCTCCAACTTGAGCTCCAGCTGGAGGTGTTAGAGGCCATGGAAGGAGGAGAGGACCAGCCAGGGGAAGGGAGGGAGGATGGGGGACAGAGAACCCCCAGGCTGCCTGTCCCCGTGGAGGCATCTGTCCTTTACAGACTCTAAGTTCCATCTTATTAAGCTCACTCTGCTGGGTGCTCTGGTCAGAATCAGCTCTGAGTCAGAGCCAGGGGAGGGTTGATTCCTCTCTGACGAGTGGATATCACAAGCTGTCTTTGGATTATGGAGGGGAGGAGTGCTGTTCCCTCCCAACACCAGGCCCCTGAGAGTCAAGGCTGCTTTTTTTCCTTTCCTCTCAGCTCCATCCCCTTTTCTCTAAGCAGTATCTGTTACAGAACCACAAACTTGGAGACTGTTCAGATGTAGAATCTATTTCTATCACAGCGGGAGAGGATCTTGGGGTTACAAACTCTCGGATGTACTGGGTGGCTGAGCATAAGCCAGATTCTCGCAGGCCCTCTCTGTTTCCCTTCCTGTCAGCTGGTGCCTGCTGGTCCTACGGGCAGCCTCCATCTATTCTTGGAATTGACTTAACTTCCACCTCTAGGACCAGGCTGAGTTTTACTCTCAAGCCTCTTGGTCTCCAAGGAAACGGAGTCTTTTTCTGCCTGGGCCCAGCCTCTTGGGTTCTAATGCAAAACCCTCCGTGAGCTTGGTGCTTCCTGGGTGGTCCTCGGAAAGTCTTAATTTTCCCTGCTTGCTCCCTGCCTTTCCTCTGACATAGGTCCTGGGAGTCCTTTTTGGTATTCCTTGTAGGAATCGATTTCTCTGAACTGTCATTTCTTCCCAGGCCCATGGCAACATGGGGATAATAACAGCATATCTTTTTCACAATACCTCCATCTGCCAGGGACTGTTGATAAGTGCCTATATATTCTAGAAACCATTTGTAAATAAGTGTAATAAATACATATATTTATTGACTCATTTCTCATTTATTCCTCATAATGATCCTATGAGCTTTCCTTACTTTATAGGTGAAGGACTGAGGTTAAGTAACTCAAACGTTAAGGAACTTGCCCCAGATCATTTAGCTGGTCAGTACTGAGAGCCTGGTGACTGAAGGAACTCTGACCTGACTTCTCATGCACATTGTCTGTGTCTGTGCACACATGTGTGTGTCCACCCACCAGGGGGCGTGTGAGATGATACCAGGCTGCCAGCCCTGTTGAGACTGTCCTGAACACAGCACCAGGGATAGGTAGAGCAGGCTGGCAGGCCCCTGAGCTGCCTCTGTGTGTGACGGTATATGTGTGTGTGACATGCATGTCTGTGTGGAGGTGTGATGGTGTGGATACGAGTCGCCCAGACCAGCCCAGGGCTTCCCCCATCCCTCTATGCTGCTGGCTGGACCGTCTGCATTGCCCACTAAGCCAAGCAAGATGGAGGGGAAAGAGCAAGGATGGCCCAGCCCTGCTCCAGCACCCAGGTCAGGTGTCACACATGACCCAGGAAGCAGGAGTGGGTGGTGGTGATGTGAGCTTTGCTAGGTGGGGCAGGGGCCCTTACCTATCTGAGGAGCCCTGGATGAATCAGCCTGACCACAGCCGCCCCAACTGTGGTGATGGTGAAAACAAGCTTTTCCTCCAGCCCCCCCTCCAACGCTCATTTTCCTTTCCTTTCTCTCCCTGAGACTCAAGCTTTGGCATGGGTGTGGCACCAGGGCTGTGGTTAAGGGCACACCTCTGGAGTTGGTGGTTAAGCTGGGTCCTAGTACAACCTAGACCTTCAAGATACTCCAACCCCAAAATGGTCAGCAGCCCTGGTCCAGGGTGGATGCCACACACACCCTGTCCAGGGGACAGGACTGGGTCTAGGCCTCCTGGGCTCACCCACCTGGTGTTTCCTTCCAACAACAACTATAAGTCTCAGAGGTCTTGTCCAATCCTCTTTTACAGTAGAGCCACATTTTATGCAGTGTTGGGTTCAAAGTCACTGTAAAAACGAAACATGCATCAAAGTTAGTATTAAAGTCTCCTTAAACTGCTCATAAAACATAGTATATGTAGTTTGTGCATTCTCTCCCATCTCTAAGAATCTCTGGCATAACCAGTTGCTATTGGGGCAGATGGCCAAGTCTTTGGTTGACCATTATGTTAAGCCTGGCATAAGGGACCACATTTTATTATTATAATTAATTAATTAATTAATTAATTTACATTGGGGAGTTGGGGGAGGGGAACAGTGTTGGGGAATTGGAGAAGGGGAACAGCCAAATTGTTGTTCTTCAATCTTCGTTGTGGAGGGCGCCAGTCGCCATCAGGCTTCCTGTCAGCAACTTGTGGCCTCTAAGCTCAAGGTGCTGTGTTCAATCTTAGTTGCAGGTGGGCGTAGCCACCATCCCATGCGGGAGTCAAACCAGCAGCCTTGTTGTTAAGAGCACATGCTGTATCCACTGAGCCACTCAGGCGGCAGCCCAGCTCAAGGTGCCGAGTTCAGTCTTAGTTGCGGGTGGGCATAGCCCTCCATCAAACAGGCAATCTTGTCATTACACCAGCTGAGCCATCCTGCCACCTGTTGGCAGCTCAGCGACAGCTCAGCTCAGGCGCTGCATCACTGGCCCATGTGGGAATCCAACTGGCCTCCCTGTTGCCCAGGGCTCGCGCTTTTAAGCCAACTCTTAACCAACTGAGCCACTCAGCAGGCCCAAGGGGCCACATTTTATGTAAACAATATGTAGGTTTCTGTAGTTGGTTGTCTTCTCCAGTAGATGTAATTGAATTTGTGACAGTTCAATGTGTACTTTTAGAAATTCCGTATGCACTCGCTTATGGGTTCTTATGGGCTCCCTGGGCCACAAGAAAGGTTTGAGTGACGGTGCTGTGAGAATCTGGAGGAAACAGCAGTTGCTTTTGGATGGATTAACCAGGAATTTCTTCTCAGAGGTGCCATTTGAGAAAATAAAAGAGGCATGATTAGAATTTCTATTCAGGATCAATTTTAAATGGCGGTTGCTTTTGTATGCTTTTACTTTTCTGAATATCTGATTTTTTTACTGAAAGCCATATTATAGAAATAATCATTTTTCTATTCTTATTTTATGGCAGTTATTAGGTTGACTGATTGATTCTTTATATTATTATCGATTTTAAAATAATTAGTGGCTATTTCTATAATTATTATTTCTATAACAAAAATTCTTAAAATGACCATTTTTTTAATGGTTTAAAAGCCCTAGTAACACACTGGGCCAACGAGGTGCGACATAAGTAATTGTAAAGAATGGAGAGGGCTGGGGTGTTTCAAACACCCTGTGTCTGCTTCAACTGATGTGTTCAACTTAAGACCATAGTGATCAAACTTTCTGGTCTCAGGAACACTTAAAACCCTTAAAAATTATTGAGGATCCCAAAGAGCTTTTGTTTTTGAAGGTTGTGGTTACTGATATTTAATTTCTATTAAAAATTTTTAAATGAGAAATTAAAACAAATGCTTTAATGGAGCAAAAAGAGACTCATTTCATGTTAACAGAGCATCATATTTTTTATGAAATAATAACTATATGTTCCAAAGCAAAAAAAAAATATTAGTGAGAAGTGTGGCCTTGTTTTACATTTTTGCAAATCTCTTTAATGCCTGACTTAATAGAAAACAGCTGGATTATCAGATCTGCTTCTGCTTCCATCTGTTGCAATAAGTTGTTTTAGTTGGTGTATATGAAGAAAATATGCTCTCAGACAGATATGTAGTTGAAAAGGGAGAACCTTGCTGACTGTTCTAGAGGATAACTGGCCTAGTGGCACATGGAGCTGGAAAGGAGTTTGGGAGTGATGGTGAAGAAGCTGAATGAACTGGGGAGTTTGGAGTTTGTTTAGTAGGTAATGGAGAGTCATTAAAGGCTTTTGAGAAAGGAGATGACATGATCAGAGCTGTTTTAAGATGATTTTTAGGGCGGTAGAAAAATAGAATTGGTGAGAAGTCTACACAAAAACTATAAAAAGGATTGAAACTAGGGTGATGCCAGTAGAAATGGAAATGAGGGGGTGATTTGGCAAAATATTTTGTAGGTAGAAGCAACAGAGCTTAGTAATTATTTGGTAGGAGGGTATGAAGAATTATCTGCTCTGTGAAATCGCCCTTCCCTCCCTCTGTTAGGCACCATGCATACTTCTAAGATGAAGTAGGTTGCCATATGTTGTAGTTGGCTGTTTGCATGCCTTCTCTCTTACTAGGTGACAGTTGGTGCTCAGTAAATGAACGAATGACAGTAGGCAAGCATTTCGGCCCCAGAATATTTCAGCCTGAGTAGCTGGTAGAATATTGGTGCCATTAACAGAACATTGGTGCCTTTATATAGTAATTTAAAGACCAGGAGGAAAAGATGTCCATTATCATTAAGTATCATTAAGTAAAGAGTAGGAGGTGATGTCAAGCTAGGAATGGGGAGAAAATTTTTGGTAGGCCTTGAAATACACTGTTCTCTTGGCAAGGAATTACATTTTCCTAAGTACTAAAGATTTGGGGAGAAATATGAAAAACATCTAGGGAAGATTGTTCTTTGTTCCCAAGTAACTCAAGTTCAATTACGGCAGTGTTTTTCAAAACTAGAAATGTTTTCCTATTAAGCCACTTGATACACGTGTGTGTGTGTGTGTGTGTGTGTGTGTGTGTGTGTGTGTGTGTATCAAACAGGTTTCATGAAATGATACTTACCTTACTCCAGATGATGTACTTTTGTTATTTTCTATTTTAATCTGTTGTCTCATGTTTTTGCTGGTCATAATGAGCTTCGTGACTTCATGACCCAGTAAAGTGTCCTAACTTGCAGTTTGAAAAACACGAAGTTGGCAAGATATCAGTTAGTACTCTCAAGCCACAGAAATGGGTTGTCCAACATAAGGTAAAGGGAATTTATCAGGAGAAGTTTGGGAATTCATAGGCTCTCTAGAAAGGCTGCAAAACCAGGTTTGGAAATGGGCAGAAACTGACAAAATGCATGAGAGCTGGGCAGAGGAACCTACAGAGAGACGACAGCAGCGGACAGTCACATCTGCCTGGCCAGGCAAGGTAGGCACAGATGGGCCAGCCCCTCCAGTTTCCCTGATGCTGGTTAGGCAGCCTGGCTCCTGGATTTGCACTAGAGGAGAGGGAATCCCCCAAACGGAAGTGGCAGTGTTATTGGAAAGGGGACTGGATGCTCAGCAGCCAAAAAAGAATAGCCTATAAAATGTACCATGACTTAGGCACACAAAAAGATACCTAACCATGAGTGGTGTCCTTACACAGTAGTGGATCTAAATGGGCATGTTCTTGTCCTTCTGGTGGCATTGTCCCATGGTAAATTGTCCCTTCAGAAAGCAGTGTGGCTCTAGGTATCAAAATTAAATGCCTCCAAAATATCCTGAATTTCTGCCTTGGTAATTCTACTTTCTAGGCTCCAACCACACTTTAAGTAATTCTAGAAAAAACTTTATCAGATGATTTTCATCAAAGTATTATACACAGTGACAAAAATTTGGGACAACTGAAATGCCTCACAATAGAGCATAGTCAAGCACAGTATAGTACAGTTGACGGTTGAATAACATGGGGTTAGGGGTGCCGATCCCCATGAAGTAAAAAAATCCATGTATAACTGTTGACTCCCCTTAAACTGAAATTACTAGTAGCCTACTGGTATCGGAAGCCTTACTGATAACATAAACAGTCAGTTGACACATATTTTGTATGTTATATATGTTATATACTGCAGTCTTACAGTAAAGTAAGCTAGTGTAAAGAAAATTATTGAGAAAATCATAAGGAAGAGAAAATACATTTACAGTATTTATTGAACAATACCCATGTATAAGTGGACCTGTGCATTTCAAACGCATGTTGTTCAAGGGTCAACTGTATATCAAATACTAGATAGCTATTAAAAATGTGAATTGCAAAAATATGTGATATCACTGAACTTTACTTATATGGTAATGTTAAGGAAAAGAATCAGAGTGCAAAATTGTACATACGATATATTTACAACTATATATTTTACGTGTGTGTGCTCATGCGCACACGCACACACATAAATAAAGAAAAGACTGGAAAATATACTGAAATGTTAGCAGTGGTTTTTTTTTTTTTTTTAAGATTTTATTGGGGAATTGGTGGAGGGGAACAGCATTGGGGAACTGGGGAAGGGGAACAGACAAGTTGCTGTCCTTTTGTTCTTCAGTCTAGTTTTGGAGGACGTTGCTTCACTGGCCCGTGTTGGTATCATCATTGTGCTGTTCTCAGGTGAGGCGGCTCGGTCGCTGGCCTCTGGACGGCCGCTCACAGCAGCTCTTGGCTGCTCACACTGGCTGTCGTCTACTCACTGTAGCTTAGGGCAGCCCACTGCAGCAGGGGCTGCAGGTATGCAGTCGCTGGCGACTCACAGCAGCTCAGCTCCAGGTGGAGCTGTTATTCACCATCTTAGCTGTAGAGGGTAGTGTCACTGGCCCTCATATGTGGGATCCGAACTGGGACCCTGCTGCTCAGAGCCGGTGTCCCAAGCCAGCTCTTAACCAACGCACCACTTGGGTGGCCCAGCAGTGGTTAGTTTTTAGGGCAGTGAAACTATGGGTGATTTTTTTTTCTTACTTTTTTCTCTTTTTCTGAATGTTCTGGTTCCATAATAACATGAAAAATGCAAAACAGGTCTTATGAGTCGTGTTTCCATAAGTATCTAGAAAATCAACCTTTTTATTTTCGTAACATCACATTGGAGACAGTAAGTGCCAAGTGAAAAGTTGGCATGAGGAGTAGTGTGTGACCACCTAGAGGAGAGCCTGATGTGGCCTGGGAGGTGACAGGTGCCTCTGCTCCAAGTTCCCAACTAAGGCAGCACGATCTGCTGGCCCTTTACATCCTATGGCACCAATACAACTGAAATGTGCAGGCCACTCTGGGGTGATTAGCTCAAATTGTCATGGCAGTTGGGGGTGGGTCTTGATGTTAGATGACTTACTTACAAGACCCAGATACCTGTGGATGGGCACATAGTGGGTCTGTAGTGTGAGGCAGGCGTTTCTTTTGGGGGCCTACTTTCTCTTTGTCCCTTTTGGCAGCCTGGAGCAGCGAGGAACTGAGGTGGTGAGAGCATGGAGCAGGACTGTATCCCACAGTATCTGCCTTCCCCAGCTCAGCAACAGAGAAGGAGGTGGAGTCTGGATTGAGCCCCAAGATAAGGCATATGCAGCAGCTGACAGGGGAGATCAAAATAAACAGCTGTGCCCCCAGGAGAATGAACTCCACATTCCAGTCTCTGATCCCACCTCCAATTCCCACTTCTCCCAAGTGCCTCCCCCACTCCACCCCCATACATGCACACTCAGCATCCCCATCAGCTAGAAGGGCCTCCCTCGGCCTTGGCTTAGCTCCCTTAGAACCTTCCCACACTCGCCTCCCCTTAACCAAAGGCTCCGGGGCTGCTCTCCAGCTGTCTGGAAGGGGGTGAATACTCAGGACAGGTGGCCAGAGGCGGGTTGAGAGGGGTCTCATTCAGGGCTGGGCCCCACCTTCCAGTCTGGGCCACCCTCAGTCTCACACGTGGGCTACTCCAGGAAGGCCCAGGAACAGAAGAGGGCTGGGCTGTGGTGGCAAGTCTGGGAAGCTGAGGCAGGACCTGGGGCAGTGGGCGGGGGGCGAGTATGCCATGGTCCTGATGTCTGGGTCTGCAAACATCTGGCTAGCCTTCACTGTGTGTGTGTGGGGGAGCCTACCCTTTGGGAACTCACAGTCCAGTAGGGGAGACAGACAGCAGGTACAAGATGTGCCTTCTGAGGTGGCTTATGACAGCTATGGGAGGTCATACCTCATCACAGTGCCTGGGGGTTCCCTCAGCTCCAAGGAACCCCCTGCAAGTCTCTATATCCCTGAGGGTTCAAGTCATTGCCCCAAACACTCCAGACTACTTTCTAGATATACTAGCCTGGGATTTTAAATCAAGGAGATAGAAGGAGCAGATATTTTCCATCTCTTGGGGCTAGCAACCTCTTGGGCCACTAGGAGTAGTAATTAACACCCCTTCTTCTATGTCACCCCTATTCTAGTTTCATCCTAAGCAGAGAGACTCAGCTGGACCTGGGCTCTGGGGGCCTTCCTACCACATATTACTTCTGTGTCCTAAAGATACAGGGACTCTTGACATAACTCCTGTCCTCCCGAGCTTGTACATGGCCTGTGTCCTGGACATACAGATGATCAAATCCAGGGGGCAGATGGGTGGTTGTTCGCTCTGAGGTATGTCGGGCACTTGCTTTTGGTGGGAACATGATTGAAAGAGGAAGGTAGTGGTGGGCTCCCGAGGCTGTACACTTGCCAGGTGGTCTGTGGGGAGGGCACCCCCACACATCCCCAATGTCCAGGGAGGGTGTATATGGGGGAGATCTCATTACCCTCTCAGTTCCTCACTGCTGGCAACCTGGCAGGGCTCCCCATCACCGTACCTAAATGACTCTGATATCCTGAAGTCCTGTAATTTCCCACGTTTTCAACAGACTGCTGGGCATCTACTCCTCTCTCACACAGCTACCCCACCCGCTACCAGCAGACTCAATAAATACATGCTAATCATAGCAAGGACCAACTACATAATTTGCAGAGCCCCTTGTTCAAAAAGTATTAAGAGGGCCAGCCGAGTGGCGCGGTGGTTAAGCGCTGGCTTGGGAAGCTGGCGGCCCTGGTTCGGATCCCACATATGAGGGCCAGTGACACTACCCTCAAAAAAAAAAAGTATTAAGAATTTCAAGATGGTGACAACATAGCATTAAACCAGGGGTGGGGCACTTCTGAGCAGCAGGTTCTGTGTGACTACACAGGTCGCATGCCATGAAGCTCTGTTGATAGCTAACATTTATTGACATTTGCTATATGCCAGAGACTGTGCTAGGTGCTCACCATACATGATCTCATTCCTTCCTCTCAGAAGCCCTATTATTCCTTTGCATAGATGAGGAAATTTAAGGATTAGACAAACATAACTTCCTGAGGTCGCCAGCTCTTAAGGGCGAGAGCAGGGGATGGAACCCAGCCTATGTGTCTACAGAGTCTGCGCTCTTCACCACCACCCCCAGTAGCTCCAGCCTACAGGAGGCGGGAGGCTGCTGGGCAAGGCAGCTGCTTCCGGTCCCCATCTTCTGCCCTATCAGAGGCAGGAAGGAAGATGAGGAAAGAAACAGCAGCTGACAGTGCAGCAACAATGGGAGTGGTGGTGAGGGGGCGGCTAACCCAGACAGACGTGCAGGGTGGGGACAACGTGAGATGGCACAGGAATTGTGTGAGCTGGAGGCAGCTGATAGACACCACAGCTGTGCCTTCCACCCTCTTGCCCAATTTGGGCATTGCTGAGCCCTCTGCTCTCCTCTCCACTCATATCCCTCCAGCTCTACCTCTCTCTTCCTCTTCCTTCCCCCCAGCTCTCCCGTCCAGCCCCTTTCTGACCTCCCTGACCTGGGCAGCTCATTCAGGGCTCTCTTCCACCTGTGTCCTCAATATTCACACACTCATCTCCACAGTAATAATAGCTACAGTTTAGTGAGCACCTACTATGTGCCAGTCACACTGCTAGGGATTTTACCAATGTATAATCTTGAATTCACAAACTTGGAAACAACGATTGCCCTCGTTTATACAGGAATAAACCAAGGCTTGGAAAAGCTAAGAGATTTACAGCTTGACACTGCTGCCAAGGGGTAAGCAAGAGACTTGGGCTCCAACCTGAAGCCTGTTCATATTCTGCGCCTCGTCACTGCCTTCCCCATAGGACAGGGTTGGCCTGACAAAGTGCTGTGAGTGGTTTCCTGAGCATGGAAGATACCTTTCTCACAAAGAAGAGAAATAATGTGAGAAGTGGTCAGTTTGAGGGAAGAATACATTGCATATTGTGAGGGAGGGAGATAATCACCTCCTGCCTCGATTTTGCATCAGCTGGGGTGTCTTAGCTACCTCTCTAACACTTGGGAAAGCAGATCTGATGGAGCTAGGTGAGAGGGAGCTGAAGGGCTGAGGACACGGGTGAGGACCAAGACCCAGCTCACACACCTTTTACCTGTTGGCATCCTGTCACCTAAGAGGGGACTGTGATAGGCATGGGGGGAGGCTAGACTGCTGTTCACAGAAACCCACAGATCATGGGCTTAGACAAAATGGAAACGTCTCATATACAAGTCTGGGTGGATGATCTGCCTCACCTGCCTGACAGTGCTGACGACCCAAGCTCCTCCCACGATGGTGTTCCTCGGTGCCCTTGGATGTTGAAGACAGAACACCACCACCTTGCCTGGGTCATGACACCCTACCAGTGGGAAAGGAGGAAAGCGAAGGAGGAGGCACTGTCCTTCCTTTTCAGAATGTGACCTAAAGATTGTCAGGTCACTCACCCCTTTGGCCAAAAGTTAGTCACCTGCCACACTCAGCTGCAAGGGAGTTTGGAGATCATATATACTGGGGCTTCTAGTATGAAAGGTACCAGAAGGTGAATGGATTCTGGGGCTGGGCAATTAGCAATCTTTCCCACAGGATCTAGATGGGAAGGGACCAAGAGAGCTGTGTCATGTGTGTGAGGATGGCTTTTCTACGTGGAATCTCTAAGAGAAGTGTTCTCAGATGCACTTTTCTCTGGGGGGGGGGCAGAGGGGCCGGTACCCTCGGGGCTAATGCCCTCTGCCCCAGACTGCCTCATCTCTGGTCAGAGATAGATGGTTTAATTCTCCTTCATCCTGACCAGAAGCCCAGTGGAGGTCCTTATGGAGCCCTTGTCCCAGGAGCACTGTTGGATCAGGGTGAGGTTCACTGAAGAGCACCACATTCTCCCCTTCCAGAAGCCATGTTGTTCTCAGATAGGGTAGAGAGGGTCACGGCCTCACACCTCAGTGAGGTAGGTAGTTGAGAGGATCAAATGTAACCATCTCCAGTATCAGGTGATGGAGACACTGAGAGGGTGAGAAGAGAGTTCCAGAGCTCCAAGGGCCAGTCTCAGTGACAGAAAGTGAGCAGACTTAAGGCGGGAGATTGAGGTTTGTCAGAAATGAGGGAAGCAGTTTTCCTATCTGGAGATGTGAATCTCCAGCTGCTAGAGGCTGACAGGCAGTCTTCTGGGTCCAGTGCTCACTTGCTCACACGCTCATTCATTCGTTCCTTCCATCCATCCAGTGTCTGGTTGTTTTTTTTTGTTTTTTTTTTTAAGATTTTTATTAGGGAATTGGGGAGGGGAAACAGTGTTGGGGAATTGGGGAAGGGGAACATTGTGTTTTTTTCAGGACCCATCAACTTCAAGTCAAGTTGTTGTCCTTCAATCTTAGTTGTGGAGGGGGCAAGCTCAGCTCTAAGTCCAGTCGCCACTTTCAATCTAACTGCGGGAGAGGGGGGAAGCGGGTGCAGCCCACCATCCCATGGAGGAGTCAAACCGGCATCCTTGCTGCTAAGAGCATGCGCTCTCACCAACTCAGTGGCAGCTCCATTTGGGCGCAGCTCACTAGCCCATGCAGGAATCAAACCAGTCACCCTGTTGCTCAGAGCTCACACGCTAACCAACTGAGCCAGTTGGCCGGCCCACAGTGTCTGATTTCGGAGTGCTTATCATGGATGTGCCAGGCACTGTGTTCAGTGTGGGCCAAAGGGTGGGGGGGGGGGGAGACAGGCACAGTCCTTTACCTCATGGAACTTGTAAGCCCTCAGTTTTCGCCTGGTCTTCTTGAAGGACAGACCAGGCCATTGCAGCTCTGAGATAGCCAGCCTTGTGGCTCAGAACTCAAAAGGCCCAGAGGGAGCCCATGAAAGCATGTGGCAGGCCAGCACCTTGAGCAGGAAGCCTGCCATCTTGGGGTGGCAAGGTGCAGTGTGGGCTGGGGGTAGCAGGGGAGTTGGGGATGGGGGGTGCCATCAGGGAGGGGGTGGAGCAGGCATTGGAGTTGCGGTTTCACTTCTCTGTCACATACCAGGCGTGGAATCTACTTTTTCTCAGTTGGTGAGTTTTGTGACTTCTCATCTGAGCCTAGGGGAGATGTCCTCTCCACCCTCACCCCCAAACCTGGCTGTCCTTCCAGTGCTCAAGTTTGGATGGAATCCCTCCCTCTTACCACCCATGACTCCAGTTCACCAACTGTACCTCTCTGCTCCAGGAAAGGGGGTGGTGTGGAAAGTGGAAATCTGTGTGGGGACACTTCCTCTGTGGGGCCTTTGGTTTCTCAGGCTCCTCCTCACACTCCTCTTGCCCTTGCAGTTCCCCCAGCTAGTCCAGGGGGACAGGCCCATGCCCTTGCCTCCTCAGAGGGCTGCCTTGTTCCATTTGCTCGCATCGCATATCCTAGGCCCTCTGTCTGCCTGTGTGTGTTAACCTGTCTCGCGTTAGTCCCTGAGGCATGGTCCAGCTCAGGCCCTGCTCGCTCCTGCCTGGACCTCTGCATGGCCACCCTGTGTCACTTCATGCTCTTTTGCTACTGAACAATGCCAATGGCATGGCAAAGGGAACAGAGGGCTGAGACCCTCCCACAATGCAGTCTGTCTTTTCTTTTTGTGTCACTGGGGATGGCATAAACCCCTCTATCATCCAGCAGCTGTGTGGTCCCAGTGAGTCCTTAACTCTCTACCTCTCTGTGCCTCAGTGCCCCTCTCTGTCCAATGAGGATAATAATAGTACCTACTTCACAGAAGGCCTCGTGTGCACAGAGCGCTTAGAACAGTGCTTGGCACATAGCAAGTGTTGAGCTATTATAATGATTCACACGTTTGCCAGTATGATGAAAACATTTGGCAAAAGTTTTAGGCCCCAACACAGGTCTATAAACCCCAAATTTAGGCCAAATCAATAAATAAAACCTTCAGAGTCACATGCCCCTATTTCTGTGGTCCTGTCTGCATCCCATATTTTTGGCTTTTAGTGTAGGATTTTGTACTTAGCAGGTGTTCAGAAATGGTGGGTGATGGATAGATGAGTAGATGTAGCCTGGTATTTTTTTTTTTTTTTTTTTTTTTTTTTTTAAGGTTTTATTGGGGATTTGGTGGAGGGGAACAGCGTTGGGGAATTGGGGAAGGGGAACAGACAAGTTGCTGTCTTCTTGTTCTTCAGTTTAGTTGCGGAGGATGTTGCTTCACTGTTGGTATCGTCATAGCGCTCTTCCCGGATGAGGCAGATCGGTCGCTGGCCTCTGGATGTCGCTCATCGCGGCTATTGGCAGCTCACGCTTGGCTGCCAGCCGCTCACGCTGGCTGCGGGCCACTTACTGTAGCCTATGGCAGCCCACTGCAGCAGGGGCTGCAGCCCACACCATCACCGGGGCTCGCACAGCCCAGCTCCAGGTGGAGCTGTTGTTAGCTGTAGAGGGCAGTGTCACTGGCCCTCATGTGGGATCCGAACCGGGGCCGCTGGCATCCCAAAACCAGCGCTTAACCAATGCGCCACTCGGCCGGCCCGCAGCCTGGTATTTATAGGTACCCAAAGATATGGCTGCCTGATTATTACAATATTGAAATACAGTCAATTCTCGTTATTCATGGTAGTTATGTTCTGTAAAGGTGCTACAGAGGTTGAATTAGTAAATACTGAACCGTTGCTTCTAGGGAAATATAGGGTTAGGTTCCTTTGAACCTCTGGTCACAGTATTTTCATCAACCGATGGATATATATTAAGACCTTGTTTTATGTGTGTATGTGTGTTTCTGTTTAAAGACCCTTATTTAATATATATCGTTGATTTGTTAATACTGAACCCATGGCCAACAGCAGTGTAATGCATGCCTGAACAAACAGCTTACCCAACACGTATTTTCTCTGTAAGGCACATCACAGCCTTCTCGCACTTAGGATCTTTGGCAGATTAGCAGCACTGCGATTTGGGGCCATTTTCTTGTTTTTTAATTTTATTGGGGAACAGCCATGGTCATTGGTTACATATTGCTTTCATGCTACGATGGCATAGTTGACTCTTTTTTTTTAGATTTTATTGGGGAATTGGGGGAGGGGAGCAGTGTTGGGGAACTGGGGAAGGGGACCAGTCAAGTTGTTGTTCTTCAGTCTTCATTGTGGAGGGCGCCAGTCGCCATCTGGCTGCCTGTCGACAGCTGTTGGCCTCTAAGCTCAAGGTGCTGTGTTCAGTATTAGTTGCGGGTGGGCATGGCCAACATCCCATGCGGGAATTGAACCAGCAGCCTTGTTGTTAAGAGTGCACGCTCTATCCACTGAGCCATCCAGGCAGCAACTCAGCTCAAGATGCCAAGTTCAGTCTTAGTTGCAGGTGGCCATAGCCCACCATTGAACAGGCAATCTTGTTTGGCAGCTCAGCGACAGCTCAGCTCAGGCACAGCGTCACTGGCCCATGTGGGAATCCAACCGGCGGCCGTGTTGCTCAGAGTTTGCACTCTTAAGCCAAGTCTTAACCAACTGAGCCACTCAGCTGGCCCAGTTGACTCTTTTAGGGAGGGCGCAGCTCACAGCAGCCCATGTGGGGATCAAACCTTGGTGTTATCAGCACCATGCTCTAACCAACTGAGTTAACTGGTCACCCCTTAGGTGCCATTTTAAACAGTGAAATCAACAAAAAGGCCCAAAATACAGAGAAGGTGGCACTAAATAGACTGAAAAGGACACTTGTTTACAACATCAGAGCTGATATCAGAAGGCAGAGCATCGCTGTGTTCAGCCTCAGCTAAGAATATGTGCGTCAGATTTTTCACAGCTCTGTGTGTGTCCACACATGACCTTGAAATTGGCATCAGTATTTATTTGGGGTTGTAAATAAATTTTAGTGAGTAGGCAAACTTGCAAATACAGAATCCAGGAATAAGGAGGATTAATAGTACCTCTACATTGGTTGCTGTTTACCCAGAGGTGCCCCTGCCCCAGCCCTCCCTGAGATATCCAGCAATCTAAGGATTGACTGCCCATCCCAGCAGGGCCTTCCAGCACCCTCTGACAACACTTGAGGCCGCGCCCATACCATAGCACTGTTGACTCTTCTGGGTGGGCGGGTGAATTTGGGTGCCCTGGCCTGCATTGGAGGAGGGGTGAGGAAGCCTTGCCCTGCCGCCCTCCCCCCTTTCCTACTTCCTCACTGTACAGGAGGTCTCCCTGGTAAACCAGATGCACACATGCATAAAGGGAGGTGGGTGACACGAGTAGGTGGCCACCTGTGGCTTCTCTATACCAAGTGCTGCATCGACACCTGGGGAAGACCCCCAGTTTGGGGGAGCCTGTTTTGACCTGATCTTTATTTACCCCTCACAAAGGAAGTAAATAAATAGCTTTTTGTGTGTCTCCGTGTGGATGTCGCCAGACTGTATGTGCCTGCTGCACACCGTTAAAAACTGTGACCCAGCCCCAGAGGAAGTGGTAACAAAGCGATTGTTTTATTTTCCATTTACCCTGACATCTCTTCCCCACCTCCACCCTTTTTAATGTGTGCTCAGAGGCTTTCTTTGCCTGGGATCCAAATCATTTGCTCATTAGTTTCTTCACTCACTCATTCTACTTTGTGCTGAACCACCCTAGTGCTAGATGCTGGCGACTATAAAAGATATTATGGATGAAGGGGAGATGGGGAAAGGGCCCTTTGGCCTCTGGATTCAGGCTGATGTGATTCACATCGCTTGACTGCTTCCTAGCAAAATGACCAATGGGCGAGTTGATTTGAAAGATCATGCTGTCTCATCTCACCTCAGGACTCTTTCAGGATTTAGGTCAGTAGAATAGTGACTTGCTCATGGCCGGCAGTCAGTGTATATGACTTTCTTCCTTTAAGGACATGTTCTGCACGTGGGAACAAAGTTTGCAGTTTCCCCTCTGCAGTTTCCCTGCTCCTATAGCTGGCTGCCTACCTCAGACCTTTGGGAGCACCCACCTGGATCACTGTGCATTTCTATAGCACCCCTGCACAAAGACCATTAGAGGCTTCCCAGGGCCTGCGAAATCAAATTCGACTTCTCATGATGCTCTGGTTCTCCTAGCATCTGGACTCAGCTCACCTTTCCACGTTTTGACCCACAATCAAATTTTTTTTTTAAATTGGGGAACAGTGTGTTTTTTCAGGACCCATCAGCTCCAAGTCAAATAGTTGTTTCCATCTAGTTGTGGAGAGTGCATCTCAGTGGCCCATGTGGGGATCGAACCGGCAACCTTGCTGTTATGAGCACTGCCCTCTAACCAACTGAGTTAACTGGCTGACCGCCACAGTCAACTTTTTGAAAAAATTTATTTATTTTTTTCAGATACAGTTGACATTCAGTATTATATTAATTTCAGGTGTACTGTGTCGTGCTTAGACATTTATATAATTTATGCACTGATCCTACCGATTAGTCCAGTACCCACCGGCACTATACATAGTTGTTGCAACATTATTGACTACATTCCCTATGCTGTACTTTACATCCCATGACTATTTCGTAACTACCAATTTGTACTTCTGAATCCCTTCACCATTTTTTACCCAGCCCCCCTGACACCCCTCCCCTCTGGCAACCATCAGTTTGTTCTCTGTATCTGTCAGTCTGTTTCTGTTTTTTTGTTCGTTTATTCTGTTCTTTAGATTCCACATATAAGTGAGCTCATATGGTATTCCTCTTTCTCAATCTGACTTGTTTCACTTAGCATAATACCCTCTAGGTCCACACAATCAATCTTTATAACCTCATTCCTACCAATAAGAGTGACTGATACACCCCGGGGGGTTCCTGCGTCCATCACTTTGCTCACACCATCCCCTCTTCCTGGAATGCCCTTTATCCTCCTCCCATCCACCCTGTCTGTCCACACTTGGCCATTCTTCAAGGCCCCTTTTAAATCCACTCAACTGTTCCCCCTAATATCCCATCTCTTGGGTAGCATGTCCTCCTGGCTAGTATGTTATGTGGGAGTGCAGCTTATTGTCATTACTAGACTATATCTCAGATGCCTTCTACCCATCTTGCATTCATTTAGCCCATATGAAGAGTGACTGTTCTGTGCCTGATGCCTTTGGGTCCCTGTCCTTGTTTCTCTGACAGTGCCTACCACTGTATATATATATACTCTCTCAGTAAATGTTGGTTCAACAAGTGAGTGGAAACAGTGAGAACAGAGGACAGTAAATATGAAGTCTTGGGGTACAGACTATGCTCTGGGCATTCGCAGGCAAGGGAGAGTAGGGAAGCTTGCCGGTGAGGGGAGGGCTTCCAGGAGAGCTGAGTAGTCTCTGGAGGTGAATGGGTAGCTTGGAGGTTAGGAGGCAGAGGCCAGGCCAGGACAGGCACCATGTCCGTCTTGACCAGAGCCAGGGATTTTTACTCCAGCCCCTCACCACTACGCAGGGGTCCGGATCTGGGAAGGGCACTGTGGTTGGAGGCCTGAACCAGACACATCTGTGGACAGGGCCCTTCTGGGGACCCGATTCACATAGTGAAGCAAGGGAGGACAGAGAGACATCCATGAGTCTCCCGCACGTTGGCTTGAATAAGGGCACAGAGCAGGGTTTGGGAAAAGCCATGCAGTCACTCATTCTATTTTTCATTTCAGCCTTTTTTTTTTTTTTTAAGGTTTTAAAAAATTATAAAATAAATACTTGCTCAGTATAGGAGATTTGGACAATACAGAAAAATAGGAAAAACCTAGAAAAACTGTTCATAGTTCTTACCACCCAAAGACAAGCCCTCTTGACATTTTGTGTGTTTCCTTCTAGTCCTATATCTTTATTATTGAAATAATTTTCATGCAATTAGTTAAAACAGCTATTTAATGTTAATGTTTCTATTTAATTTTAAAATTAAATGTATTAAATTGAATAGTAAAATTGTCATTATAAAAGTAAAACAGACTTAATCATTGTAAAAACACACGACAGACAGGAAGAAAATAAAGATGCAAATTACACCCCATCCTCCAAGTCCCACCCTCCAGGGAAAAACAATGTGAAGAGTTGGTATGTGTCCTTCTGAACCTTTTTTTCTGTGCATATACACTCAAAATTTTATACTTTTAAAATAAGATCATAGAATACTATTCATATGTAGTTATTTTTCTTTTTACAAAGTTAGGATCATTTTGCATGCCCAGTGTTGCATTTTGCTTTTTTTAACATGTTTTTATGCTATGTAAATTCACTTAAGCTTCTGACATTATACAAAACAAATCCATACTATTAATGCATGATATAGATTGCAATTCACAATGGCTATTTGAGAATATGGAATAGTTTGCCTGAAAACACAGGAATATCTAATTTGTACATTTCC
The DNA here is from genome assembly GCA_033961575.1 of Aselliscus stoliczkanus. Classification (NCBI taxonomy): domain Eukaryota; kingdom Metazoa; phylum Chordata; class Mammalia; order Chiroptera; family Hipposideridae; genus Aselliscus; species Aselliscus stoliczkanus. The sequence goes on along the minus strand of CM066733.1, from coordinate 60,664,172 downwards.
GATTAATCTTATTGATTAATCAAAATGAGTTTAAAACATTAACATTTAAAAGTAGTGGGGAGATAACATTTTAATTTTATTTTGGGTATAAAAAAATAAAAGAAAAAGGCATTATTCTTAGGTCACCCAAGTGAAATGAAAATGGCCTCTAAGTGAGCATCTTGGGCTAAAATATAAAATGCTAATTATTATTTTGGAAAAATTAAAAAGCCCTTGATACTTACCTACTTGCCATTTTAACAGTTTTTTTCTGTTTTAATATATATTGGGTTGTCTGAAAAGTCATGACGCATTTTTGCAACAAAGAACAGAAAAAATATGTCATGACTTTTCCGACAGCCCAATAGATTTTTGAATGTGTGTTATAGTCCACCCATGTGTCACTCCATCATTGCAGGACTCCCACAGACATTTCCTAAGCTTTGTGCTGGGTAACTGAGATGGAATGCTGCTTTCTGGAGCTCCCAGGCTGGTTGGGACCCCAGCTCCTGAGTAGTTTCCCCTTAATGTAATAAATGGCAGGAATGGATTCTGTGCTGCGTGCAGTGGAAGCTTGCAAGGGCTGGGGGGCTGGAGGACACGCAAGGGAGGCTTTGTGGAGAGGAGGCATTGTTGCACTAGGTCTTGAAGGACAAGCAGGAGGTTCCAGATGCAGTGGAAGGAGGACAGAGTAGAGGAGCCCCCAGTAGCAATGTGACTTATTATCAGCTGTCCCCTTTGGCTCTGGTGGTTTGTTTCTGCTTTTCCTATGGAGATGACAGATTCTGCGACCAAGGGCTCCAGCTGTTTATCAGGGGCCATCCCAGGGCTGGGGGCTCCCACTCCCTGCTGCAGAGGCTGTGAGGCCCTGATTAAGGAAACAGCTGAGATGCGGGACCCCGGGCAGAGGGAGGCGGGAGAACCAGAAGGCCCACAGTAAGGAACAGACTGAGAGAACAGGGCGCAGTGCAGGGGAGAGGCAGAGTGAGGGACAGGAACAACCATGCCCCGTGTGCTTCCAGGGCGTGCCCCTGCCTTCCTCTGCCTGCTGAAATGCAGTCCATCAAGGTCTTCTTCTGATAGCACCTCTTCTGTGACTCCATTCATTCCTCAAACATTTCCTGATGGCATCACTCAGTTCTTCTCCTTTGCTCATCTAGCAAGTCAACCCTTTACCGTTGAAAGACTGTGAACTTGGAAATCAAGAATGACAGCAGCAGCTAACATTTATGAAGCATTTAACATACGCTAGGCACTGTGATGAGTGCTTTGAATCTATTTTCTCACTAAATACCTCCCAACAGTCAGTGAAGTTGGGATTATTATCCCCATGTTGCAGAGAAGGAAATGGGCAGGCAAAGGGGTTAGTAAGCTTGAAGTATCACAGCAGAAGTTCGAACCCCTGTCTGAGTCTCATTTTCCTTGTTTCTAACAGGGAGATGAAAATAACATTTTCCACAGGATAGTTGTGAGAACTGCATGAGGCAATGTATATCAAGCATGTCAGCTGCCACCCTTCCCCATCATTGCCCTCACCACCACTCACTCAGCATCATTCTGTGGGAGGTGCTAGTTTGAGTTTATGTAGCTTGGTGGGGTGGGTAAGAGTATCCATTCTGGAGCTGGACTGCCTGGGTTCAACTCCGGGCTCAGATCCATGACTGGGCTCTGATCAGAGACCTTGAGCAAGTTACTTTATCCTCTATGAGCTTCATAGGTTCGTTTTAGGATTTACATGAGTGTGTCTGTGTGTTTGTGCACTTGCACGTACACACGTGTCTGATCCTGATACTAACTGGATTGGAAACTTTCTGGATTGGAAAATTTCAGGAAGGTGGCACCTGGGCTCTCCATGCCTTAGTAGGGACATGTGTAGCTGAGTGGTCCAGATAATAACAAGGACAATAAATATCCATATATTGGAATTCTTCTCACTGTAAGAGAAATGCTGGCATATTATAGAAACTTTGAAAAATACAGATAAGAAAATGAAAATGAACCATGATCCCACTACTCAGAAATCATCACTGTTAATATTTGGGTATATTTCTTTCCAGTGTTTCTATGTAGACAGCTATTTTCCTTAAATTGGGATTGTGTGGTATATTCCAGTTCTGACTTCCCCACTGACTTGGTTGTATATAAGATGAGCATTTTCCAATACCATTAAAATGTTTTGAAATAGGGTTATTGGAATTTTGTTTTGTTTTACTGACTGAAAGACTATACACTGAGGGGATTGATTAACAGATTGATGCCATTCTGAGTGGGGGGGGGGAGTCCTGTCCCATTGCATTTTTTTAAAAAAGATTTTATTGGGGAATTGGGGGCGGGGAACAGCATTGGGGACTCGGGGAAGGGGAACAGACAAGTTGTTGTCCTTTTGTTCTTCAGTCTAGTTGTGGAGGACATTATTTCACTGGCCCATGTTGGTATCGTCATCGCGCTCTTCTCGGGTGAGGCAGATCGGTTGCTGGCCTTTGGACGGCCACTCACAGTAGATCTTGGCAGGTCACACCAGCTGCCGGCCGCTCACGCTGGCTGCCGGCCACTCACTGTAGCGTATGGCAGCCCACTGCAGCAGGGGCTGCAGCTATGCCGTCCCTGGGGACTCACAGCAGCCCAGCTCCAGGTGGAGCTGTTGTTCACCATCTTAGCTGTAGAGGGCAGTGTCACTGGCCCTCACATGTGGGATCCGAACCGGGGCCGCTGGCGTCCCAATCAAGCTCTTAACCAACGCGCCACTCAGCTGGCTCCCATTGCATATTTTTACCAGTGACTTGGGAGGTAACATGGGTGGCATGCGATCAGCCTTTGTCTCTTATTCATCTTGGTGTCACATACATCCCTGGATCCAGAGCAGGAATGCCATTGCCATTCATTCATTCATTCAGCAAATATTTATTGAGTATCTATTATGTGCCAGGCATTGTTCTGTGTACTTGGGATACATTGGTGAACAAAAAAGACAGAAATTCTTTCTCTCGTATAGCTAGGGGCAGGACAGATAGGACAGACAGCAAACAGTACACACAATAAATAAGCCAAGTTTTAAAGCTTATTAAAAGGTGATAAACACTGTGGACAAAACAAAAATATACTCATAGAGCCAGGTAAAGGAGATAGTGCTGGAAATGGCGACATTTTGTAGTTTTAAGTAGGATGACCAGTATCAGCCTCACTGAGAAGGAAACATTTGAATAGTGACTCAAAGGTAAGGAATTAGTATTATAGCTTTCTGGGTGGTGGGAGGGTGTGTGCCAGCAGAGGGAACAGCCAAAGCAAAGATCCTGAGATTAGAACCTTCCTGGATTGTTTGAGGAGTAGCAAAGGGACCCACGTGGCTCAGTGGAGAGTCATTCTTAAATGAATGGCTTGACACCAGGAGTTTATAACTGATATGTTGGTTGAGAGAACTACAAATTCGATCTTAACCAGCTGCAACTAATAATGTAAATTTAATAAAATATACATTCCAACAAGAACAAAGTTTGTTCTGAAGTTAACAAAAAGTCCTCTGCAAAGGAGATCATCCCAAATCCCTCTTGTTAGTAGACTGGGTGTGAATTATAAATAAATTGCACAAGTACAGGGTAAGTGAGACAGGGCTTAACAGTCATTCATTTATTAGGCCTGTGTTTATTGAATATCTGTTATGGACCTGTACTTGTAATAGGGCTGGGGATTCAGAACAAGACAAAGCCTCTACCTTCATGAAGTTTGCATTCTAGTAGGTAGAGACTGACATTGAGCAAACAAATGTATAATGTGATGTTGGGTGGTGATAACTGCTGACATCAACAGCAGTTAACCGTGATTCTCAAGAGAAAATTGTGGTTTAAGTTAGGTCTTACTTCATTATGAGTCAACTGTGTAAGCAGTTGCCAAAAACCTTAATTCTACCTGAGGCCATGTGAACAGAATGCCTAGCTTGAGAGGTCCTGTTTCGTTTGCTCTCTGATTGTCAAGTTAGACCTATAGTATTGCATTTACATTCTAGAGGGATGCTGACAAACCCGAACTTGTTCAGGGGAGAATGACTTAATATCATGGTGGAGGGTGGGAGGGTGGCAGGGTGGTGCTGTAACACCAACCAGGAGACAGGACCAGGATTGATGAGTAGAGGTTCCAAGAAGGTAGGTTCCAGCTCAGTAGGTTGAAGAATGCTCTAATGGTCAGAACTGACCAGGAATGGAATGGGCTCTGAGAGACGGTGAGACTGCATTGTCAAAACGTGTTTAAGAAGAGCCTGATTCACCTGTCTCAGGATATTAATGAGGATATAATGAATATGGTAGAAGCTCGGATTAAATAAATAAATATATATAGCTCCTTCGAGTTCCAGGTCATACTATGCATGAGAAGAGAAAAGGATTTTCTGCAAATAAGTTGTAACATAGATAACTCCACCTTAGCCACATTTTTTTTTTTAACTTTATTGGGGAACAGGACCCATCATCAGATACAAGTCAAGTTGTTGTCCTTCAGTCTTAGTTGTGGAGAGCACAGCTCAACTCCAAGTCCAGTTGCAGTTTTCAATCTAATTGCGGGGGATAGGGAGGGAGGGGGGGCGCAACCCACCAGCCCATGTGGGAGTTGAACCGGTAACCTTGTTAGAGCACACGCTCTAACCAACTGAGCCATCCGGCCACCCCATATTAACCACATTTTAATAGCCAATGACCACCAAGGCCATCAGTAGAATCCCAACTTGTAGAAACCAGAAGTTCTCAGAACTCTTTCATTCATCACTTTAATTCGGTGTCCAGATTTAGGCTCCAGAAACTTCAGAGGGTTAGAGAAAATTCAGCAGGGAGCCATGGGTTAGTCAGCAAACCAGCCTCTCCCCTTTATATTTTGATAATTTCAGATAGAGAAAAATTACAAGAATTATACAGAAAACCCTCATATAATCTTCACCCGGATTCCCAAAATGTTAACATTTTATCACATTTGCTTTATCATTCTGTCTAGCTCATATATGCAGAGGGTGCTAGGAAAAAGGTATACACATTTAAGAAAGGAAAAAAACTATTAAAATTGTAATACTCAATATATACCAATAACAAAAGATGAATACAAGTCAGTTTAACTTCTGCAATTACAAGAGGTGCTCAAAGTGGTTACCATCAGCATCCAGACACTTCTGATTACGGCAAACTACTGCTTGAGCAATGTTGACTAGTGTTAACATCTCTTAAAATGTGTATACATTTTTTTTGGCACCCCCGGTGTGTGTGTGTGTGTGTGTGTGTGTGTGTGTGTGTGTGTGTACATTATTTGAATGTAAGTTGCAGACATAATGTCCCTTTACTCCTAAATACTTTAGTGTATATTCTTAAAATGAGACCTGTTATATAACCCCAGTAAAATGATAAAAACCAGGAAATAAATATTGATACAATGCTAGTATCTAATCTACAGACGTTATTCAAATTCACAGTAACCCCAATGATATGCTTTATAGCCAAAAAAAAAAGTCCCAGATCATGGGTTGTATACAGTTGTCATGGTCTCTGTAAGGTTTCTTTAACCTAAAATAATTCCTTAATTTTTCTTTGTCTTTCATGACAGCATCATTTTGATAGATGGGCAAATGACTTTTAAGCAGTGTCTTGTGTTTTTTTTTTTAAAGATTTTATTGGGGAATTGGGGGGGAATAGCATTGGGGAACCGGGGAAGGGGAACAGACAAGTTGCTGTCCTTTTGTTCTTCAGTCTAGTTGTGGAGGACGTTGCTTCACTGGCCCATGTTGGTATCATCATGGCGCTCTTCTCAGGTGAGGCAGCTCGGTTGCCAGCCTGGATGGCCGCTCACAGCGGCTCTTGGCAGCTCACACTGTCTGCCAGCCGCTCACACTGCCACTCAGTGTAACCTATGGTAGCCCTCTGCAGCAGGGGCTGCAGTTATGCCATCCTGGGGACTCACAGCAGCCCAGTTCCAGGTGGAGCTGTTGTTCACCATCTTAGCTGTAGAGGGCAGTGTCACTGGCCCTCATATGTGGGATCCAAACCGGGGCCGCGGGTGTCCCAAGCCAGCTCTAAACCAATGTGCCTCTCAGCAGGCCCAAGCAATGTCTTTTTTAAAAACTAGCTAAGACAGAAAAGGTTTTGATATGGATCCTCAGGTTTCTTTGGTTTATTCATCAAGAATGATTTCTGTGTTCAAGATGGCTCCACACTGCTCATGACAAAAAAATCCAAAGTGCACGTATTCATTTCCTAGGGCAGCCATGACAAAGGACCACAAGCTGGGTGGCTTAAAACAACAGAAATGTATCTCTCACAGTTCTGGAAGCCAGAAGTCTGAAGTCAACGTGTCAGCAGGCTGTGTCCCTCAGAAGCCTGTAGGGGGGAGTCCTCCCTATTTCTTCCACCTTCTGGTATCCCCAGGTGTTCCTTGGCTTGTATCTGGATCACTACAATCTGCCTGTCTTCACATGGCCCTCTTCCCTCTGTGTCTCTTCTTATAAGGACATTAGTCATTTCGGATTTAAGGGCCCACCCTACTCTGATATAACCATCTTAATTATATCTGCAGCAACCCTGTTGTCAAATAAAGCCACATTCTGAGATACTGGGGTTAGAACTTCAACATATCATTTTGGGGGACACAATTCAACCCACAACCCCCTACCTCATCTTTCCAGACTAATCCTGCAATTTCTGTTATGTGGTCCCTCTGCTTCAATCACACTACATCCTCAAGGGGACACTTGCTTCAAGGCTTTCTTCTGGCCATCCTCACTCTCTTCCAATTGGGGCTCCTCTTTTTCCTAACAGTGACAACTTTCATTTATCTAGCACTTTTTATGTGCCAGCCACTATTCTGAACTCTTTACACATAGCACTCTTTGTGTTTTTTTTTGTTTTTTTTTTGACGGCAGTATCACTGGCCCTCATATGTGGGACCCAAACCACTGCTGGCCCAACACATAGCACTTTTTTAACCCTATTTGGTAGGGACCATCATGACCTCCATGTTACATCAGCAACAGAGGAGGAAATGGAGGCACAGAAAGGTTAACTTGCCGAAGGCCTCAAACAAGATGATTCTCTGGCAGTTTCCTGGCTGATTTCCTCCTCACTCTGACTTTTTGCTGGTTGCTGTAGAAGGGATCTCAGAGCTGGTGAGTGTGCTAGTCAGTGGCCTTCCCCTCTGAGATCTCAGGGCCTATGGGTGCACATCTCCTCCCATTGCCTCCATTGACATTGATCCATACTCTGTGTCCTTTGTTCTCAGGATGGGGGTGGGGGATGGGATCTGGGTCTTTTATGTTCCTGGCTTCCTTCCTTCCCACTGGAGCCTCATGCCCCTTATACCTAACACCAAGACTGACTTTCTCAGAGGGGGGCCCAGTGTGTCTAATGGATCCACATCTGTAGAATAAGCAATCCACATCTGTAGAATAAGCAAACATAAGCAATCCAGGCTGATCTCCAGACCTGCTGAATCAGAATCACTGGGGAAGAGACCCAGAGCCTGGCTCTTTAATAAGCTTCCCTGTGATTCTTATATGGTTGAGAATTCCTATTGAAAGACCTCACTGAATGCTTATAAAATGATCGATGGACCAATTGACCAGAGGACTGCTTGGATGAAATGCTGCGCTGTGGTTCTATGGAGGGTAGACCAAAGGGAAACTTTAACAACTTCCTGTCAATTTTCACAGCTCAATTTTTCTGTGAACCTAAAACTGTTCTAAAATATAAAGTTTTGTAAAAACAAAACAAAACCCACAAAGGTTATTGCCTATAGAATAACTACAGTATGTTGTGGAATGTTGTAACCTAATGGGGAACCTCCTCAGTATTTGGGTGTAAACTATTGCTGCTCTATCCTCCCTCTCATTGTGGTGTCCCATTCAGGATCAGGGAGAAATCGGCAGGTATCTAACCTGGTCCTGACCCGCCCACCCCTCCCACCACTTGCCCAAAACTCTGAGAGCTTGGGGGTGATAGAAGACAGTTGCTCCACCCCCAGAGGAGCCCAGCTGTTTCCCTTTGCCCCTCATTTCAGCCACCTGAACCCATTCACAGTTTTCCTGTCAGTTAACCCGAGCCCCACTGCAGTGTGGGAAGGGGCCCCTGTAGATGGGGTGGGGCTGTGTTTCATTTACTGGTGTCTTTCCTCAGGCCTCAGCAGAACAGGTGCAGGCAGAGGCAGCTGGGTGAAATGAGGGCATTCTTGTCTCCCTGCCTTTTTCCTCTCCCTCCAACTCCCTCCACCAAATCAGCCACACTGAAGCCACATCCCATTTCCTCCCCAACATTCAAAAGCTTCTCTCCCCCACTCTACCCTCCATTCAACAAAGGGCCTCCATCCCCAGGGGAGGCGTTGCCTTAAACTGGGAGGAGACACCGTTGAGGGAAAGTGGAAAGCAATTGGTTTGCATTGCTTCCCTCCGTTTCTGCTGTGGCGCTCTTTTCGTAGAGGGGGAGATAGAGAGAGGGAAGTGGTGTCGAAGGGAGGGGAGGGCTGTTCCAGAGACTGCCTAAGTCACTCACTTTACCTACAACCCGTAAGGAACTGAAGACCAGTTCTGAAGTTGGCCAACCTATCCCTTCAGGGCTGGCGCCTCCCTGTCTCCTAAGGGGCATAATCAGACTCAGATCCACATTCTAGAACAAAGGTACTCAAAGTTGAGCATACATCTGCATCCCCTGGAGGGCTTGTTAAACATGGACTGCTGAGTCCCACTCTGAGAGATTTGGATTCTATGGGATTGGGGTGGAGCCAGAGAATTTTGCATTTCTAATTGTTTCCCAGTTGATGTTGCTCCTGCTGGCACAGGGACCACACCTAGAGAACCACACTTTTAGGGCTCCCCTTAAGATTCCTGACAAGAGGGCTTTGCCCAGCCACTGCTGGGGGAAGAACAGGTCACTCAAGGAAGTTGGGTCCCCAGTTGTGGCCTCACGCTCAAATCACAGTTCTCCCCCAAATTGCACTTCTTCTGTGTGATTTAACTAGATTTGAGCAGGACTATGGCTTAAGAAGAGGGCAGAGGGCCGGCCAAGTGGCGCAGTGGTTAAGAGCTGGCTTGGGAAGCCAGCGGCCCCGGTTCGGATCCCACATGAGGGGCCAGTGACACTGCCCTCTTAAAAAAAAAAAAAAAAAAAAAAGAAGAGGGCAGAAAGAAAATCCTCTCTGTCTGCTTGCTCCCCACTCCCATAGCCAATGCCCCATTCAAGCAGTGCCTCCTGCCATCTTGAAACTTGTTTCTATATCTCCGTTCCGGCCAGTTGTAGGAAAAGAAAGATGCCCCCTGTGTGCTCTGAAGCTTATCTTTCAACTATATGCTATGGAATATTAAGCAGCCATTCAAAAGCAAGACGTTAATCTTATGTGGAGACTTGGGAGTGGTCTACCATGACACACTGTAGAGTGAAACCGGTCAATTATAGGTAGAATATGGTCCTGCTTTTGTAAAGACAACCAACCATGAAGCTATAAATGAATATATGCATAAGTACTTACATGCACACAGGCAAAAAAATCTGGAAGGTCCTTTTCCAGACTACCAACAAATGTTAGCTCTGGAGGATGGGAGACTTCACTATTTACATTCTCTAATCCTGTATTTTAACAAGCCTATCTCACTCTGTAATTAAAAGCCAATGAAAGGCCAGCCGAGTGGCACGGTGGTTAAGCGCTGGCTTGGGAAGCCAGCGGCCCCGGTTCGGGTCCCACATATGAGGGCCAGTGACACTGCCCTCAAAAAGAAAAAAAAAAAAAAGCCAATGAAAATAAAATTAAAAAGCCAAGGAAAGAAAATGGTATGGCTCTGGAAAGCTATACTCTGAACTATTAACCGTTGGGAGTAGGGGATGGGGCTGAGGAGTCTATCAGTATACACACCCACTTCTGGACTGTTTGAATTTGTTTAAAAGAAGATTATTAGTTTTTTAATTTAAAAAAAAGGGGGAGGACATATAGGCCATAAAGGAAATAGACAGCCTCCCTCTCTCTGCCACCTTTTCCCCCAGCAGCCCCTGGTTCGCTCCCGAGGAGCCATTGCCTCAACCCCTTCATGTTCCTCCAGCTGCTCTGCCATCTCATTCCTTCCCATCACAGTCAGATTTCTCCACTGAGTGGCCTTCACTTTCTGCCTCCAGGTCGACAGCCATTCTTTTTATTGTAAAGAAACATCACGTGTTTTTGTTTGACGATTGCCAGCCTTCCAAAAATGGAAAATAAAATCCCATAGCCTTAAAACAGCATCTGCAACCATGACTTGATCTTGTCCAATCCTATCTGCTTCTCACTGCACATGCATGTCCTTTCATAATTGTAATTTGCACAAATGCTATTTTGTGTCCTGAAATTTTTTTACGTCGCCTAATTTTGTAAGCCTGACTGTGTACAGACACAGCATCATTTCTTCTATGAATGGTACTGTGGTTGTTTAACCAGGCCCCGATTGTTAAGCGTTTGGGTGGTTTCCAGTTTTTTGCTATTTATTCATTCATGATTTAACCCCCTCCTTTTGGGCTCCGCCTCCTGCCAGCCTATAAAAACTGCCCTCTTAAAGGTCACTGCTATGGATATTCCCTCCAAAATCTACCAGCCTCTTCTCAGTACTTGACTAAGCCCTTGTCCTGACTTTAATCGGACTTGGCCTTATTAACCATTCTCACTGCCACCCACCAGCCCCATCCATCAAACCCTTCATGAAATTCCAGGTTCCCTTCATCGGCTTTTGGTTTTTTCTTTTTTAAATCTTTTTTTCTTCCAAATACTGGCATTTTCACATTTTCATTGTAAAAGAATAAAATAACTAATAATTGGTTAATATAGAAAGTAAAAATATATTTTATTTTTAAATTTTCATAGAATTATGAATTATATGATTAAAAATATAAATGCATATATATGAATATATATGTATGTATATGTACGAATTGTGAAGCAGTAGAATAAAGCTAAACCCATAATATACCTACCTCTCAACTTAGGAAATACATCATTAATTGCATGGAAGCTTCATTGTATTTCCCTTTCTGGGTCATCTCTTTGTTAAATCCCACTGAGATACTCTGGATTTTGTTTATTTTCTTCTCAAGTAATTTTAATAATTTGAAGATTTGAAGGGGTTCTATCTAGACAAATATCTATTTATAATGACATTGTTGTTTCTTTACAATTCAGTACCTTTAATTTATTGTTATTCTTTCCAATTCTGTACCTTTGCTTTCTGATTTTGCTAGGACTTCTGATATAATGTCAGCTAGAAGCAGGAATAGCAGGCATCCTTGACTTGTTCCTGAATCTAAGAGAAATGCTTCTAATGGTTTTTCACTAATAATGATGATTACTATAGGTTTTTGGTACATGCTGTTTTTATTTCTAGTTTATTGTTAAATTTTATCAAATGCATTTTCTACGTCTATTGAAATGATCTTATGGGTTTTCTTTTTTCATCTCAGAATGCTATAATTACATTAATATTTCATGTTAAACTTTCTTTGTACTTCTAGGATAAATTCAATTGGGACATGACATAGTACTGCTGGGTTTGATTTGTTTCTATTTTGAACAAAGTATCAGCATCTGTGCTCCTAAGTGATATTAACCTGTCATTTCTCTTTCTCATAGTATATTAGGCTAGTTTAGAATTAAGATTTTACTAATTTCATTGGATAAGTTCAGAATGTTTCTTCCTTTTATAATCTCTAAGAGAAGGTGGCATAAAATTGGAATTGATGCTTTCTTGAATGTTTGGTAGATTATTCCTATGAAACCTTCTAGGCATGTATCATGTTTGTAGGAAGATTTTACATTATTAGTTTAAATTTTGTCTGTGGCTATATGTACAGTTACCATATGCATCCTGGTTTCCCTGGGCTAATGCCAGATTACGCCTGTTCCCTGGCATACTTATTAAAAATGCCCCTTTTCACTTTCAAAGATATCTTTGTTCAAATAATAAAATATGTGGTTATTCTATGTATAGGGCTATATAGATTTTTCTCTTTCTTCTTGAGTTACGTTTGGTAAATCATATTTTTCTATAATATTGCCCAGTTTGTCTGCTTCAAATTTATTGGCATAAAGTTGTTCATAGTTTTTTCATTTTTAAAAATCTGTTGTAGCTATAAATACATCACTTTAAAATTCCCTAACATTGTTTATTTGCATCTTTTTTTCTTTGTCTTGATCAGTATTACCTAAGTTTTGTCCATTTTTATTAGTCTTTTTGATGTACAGCTTTTGAGTTTATTGATTTGTCTCTACTGTTTAGTTTTTATTTCATTAATTTTTGCTCTTATTTAATTGTTTTCATCTTTCTACTTTCTTAGGATTTATTCTTCTCTCTTTTTTTTTTAAACTTCCTACTTTCTATCCTTGATTTATCACTTTTGAATCTTTTTTCTTTCCTAATATACGCACTCAGACTGTGTCTTTCTCTATAATTTTTTTCTTTATTGAATATACGTATCATAAAATGCCCATATCTTAAGTCTACAGGTTTATGAGTTTTGGCAAATGTAAACAACCCCGTTACCATCATACAAACAAGATCTAGGACAGTTCCATCATCCTAGAAAGCTCCGTGAGGCCCATTTTGGATCAATCTCCCCCTCACCGTCAGAGTTAATCAGTGTTAGAACTAAACTTGGCTAGAAGTTCATTTACATAGAATCATTCAGTATATTCTCTTTCATGTGCAGCGTCTGTCACTCAACATACATTGTGTATGTTAGTTAATTTATTCCTTTCTTTTTTGCTGAATTGATTCCATTGTATGGATGGATATACACTGTTTATCCATTCTCTGTTGATAAACATTTGGATTGCCTTCAGTGTTTGGCTATTATGAATAAAACATCTATGAACATTCTTATACAAGTCTTTTTTTTTTTTTTTTTTTTTTTTTTTGAGGGCAGTGTCGCTGGCCCTCACATGTGGGGCCTGAACCCGGGCCTGCCGGCGTCCCAAGCCAGCGCTTAACCACCGCGCCACTCGGCCGGCCTTCTTATACAAGTCTTTTGTGGACATAAGCTTTCATTTCTCTTGGGTAGGTACCTGGAAGTGGAAAAGTTGAGTCTTAATGTAGACATCCCATAAGTTTTACTACGTGGTATTTTCATTATCATTTAGTTCTAGTTCTTAAAAAATTTTCTATTAAGATTTTTTTCTTTGACCTATAAGTTATTTGGAAGTGTGTTTTAAAATTTCCACATATATGGTATGTTTTATTGTTGTTTTTGGTGATTTCTAACTTAATTGCATTTTGGTTAGTTAATACAGTCTTTATAACACTAATTTTTGAAGTGTTCTAAGACTTGCTTTATGATCTAACATGCAGTAAATTTGTACGCTTAAAAAGAATGTGAAGGGCCGGCCGAGTGGCGCATTGGTTAAGTGCTGGTTTTGGGATGCCAGCGGCCCCGGTTGGGATCCCACATGAGGGCCAGTGACACTGCCCTCTACAGCTAACAACAGCTCCACCTGGAGCTGGGCTGTGCGAGCCCCGGTGATGGTGTGGGCTGCAGCCCCTGCTGCAGTGGGCTGCCACAGGCTACAGTGAGTGGCCTGCAGCCAGCGTGAGCGGCTGGCAGCCAGCCTGAGCTGCCAATAGCCGCAGTGAGCGACATCCAGAGGCCAGCGACCGATCTGCCTCATCCGGGAAGAGAGCAATGACGATACCAACAGTGAAGCAACATCCTCCGCAACTAAACTGAAGAACAAAAAGACAGCAACTTGTCTGTTCCCCTTCCCCGATTCCCCAACGCTGTTTCCCTCCGCCAATTCCCCAATAAAATAAAATAAAATAAAATAAATCTAAAAAAAAAAAGAATGTGAAAAAAACAAAACAAAAAAGGGCCGGCCCAGTGGCGCTACGGTTGAGCGTTGGCCTCTGGTTGGGGTCCCACTTATGAGGGCCAGGGACACTGTCCTCAGAAAAAATAAGAAATTTCCTTCACATTAAAAAAAAAAAAGAGAGAGAGAAAAAAAAAGACTGTGTACTTTCTAATATATACACACATATATACATTTATTTAACAAGCTTGATAAATACACACACATGTAAATATAAATATAGATAGAGACCTCAAACTTGTTAACAGCATTGTTCTAATCATCCAAATCCTTTTTGATTTTTATCTCTTCAATCTACTAGTTACTAAAAAAAATGTGTTAAAATCTTCTACCCCAATAGTGGATTTATCAGTTTCTCCTTATAGTTTTGTCAACTTTTAACTTTATATTTTAAGATCCTTTGTTATTTAGGCTATACAGATTTAGAATTATTATATTATTCTAGCAAACAATAAATTATTGTAGTAAATTTTCAAATCATATAGTGACTGTCTCATAATGCTTTTTGCCTTTGTGCCTATTTTATCTCATGTTAGTATTTTTTGTTGTTGTTGTTGTTGTTTTTTTGGAGGGCAGTGTTACTGGCCCTCATATGTGGGAACCGAACTGGGGCTGCTGGCTTCCCAAGCCAGCGCTTGACCACTGTGCCACTTGGCCGGCCCTAGTATTTTTTTTTAAAATTTATTTATTTATAATTAGTTTCAGGTGTACAACACAGTGCAATCATTCTACTTTTTACCCCTCAAAGTGACAACACCCTTCCCCCAATTCGCCATTCCACTCCTCCCCCCGATATCATATATATCTATTACACTTCCTCTGACTCCGTTCCACAGTATAATCCACATCCCGTGACTATCTATATATTCACTTACAGTTGGTATACAATATTATACAACATCAGCTTCAGGTGTACAGTGCAGTGATCAAGCCTCTACTCCAATGATGAAATGGTCTCCCTAACAAGACATGTGACCATCTGACACCCCACAAAATATTTACAACATTATTAATTATATTCCCCGGACTGTCTTTTATATCCCTGTGGCAATATTGTAGTTACCTATTTATGCTGTCTAATCCCTTCCCCTTCTTCCTCATTCCCACCCCCATCCCAACTAGCAACCCTCAGTTTTTCCTCTATATCTATGAGACCGTTTCTGTTTACTTTGCTCATTCATTCAGTTTTTCAGATTCCACGTATAAGTGAGATCATATGGTATTTGTCTTTCTCCGACTGACTTATTTCACTTAACGTAATAGTCTCTAGGTCCATCCATATCATTGCAAATGGTACGATTTCATTCTTCTTTATAGCAGAGTAATACTCCATTGTATAAATGTACCACAGTTTCTTAATCCAGTCATCTACTGATGGGCATTTCGGTTGTTTCCAAGTCTTGGCTATTGTAAATAGCGCTGCAATGAACATAGGGGTGCATATATTTTTTTGAATTAGTGTCTTGGGTTTTTCAGGATAAATACCTAGAAGTGGAATTGCTGGGTCAAAAGGTAGTTCCATTTCCAGTTTTCTGAGATACCTGCATACTGACTTCCATAGTGGCTGCACCAATCTGCAATCCCACCAACAGTGCAGCAGAGTCCCCTTTTCCCCACAGCCCTGCCAGCACTTGTTGTTTGGATAGCCATTCTGACCAGAGGGAGGTGGTATCTCATTGTGGTTTTTATTTGCATTTCCCTAATGACCAGTGAGGTTGAACATTTTTTCATATGCCTGTTGGCCTTCTGTATTTCCTCTTTAGAGAAATGTCTCTTCATATCCTCTGCCCATTTTTTAATTGGGTTGTTTGTGTTTTTGGTGTTGAGTTGCATGAGTGTTTTATAAATTTTGGATATTAACCCCTTATCAGATATATTGTTGGCAAATATATTCTCCCATTCAGTAGGCTTCATTTTTGTTTTATTGATGGTTTCCTTTATTGTGAAAAAACTTTTAAGTCTGATATAATCCCATATGTTCATTTTTTCTTTTACTTCCCTTGCCTGCAGGGATGTATCAGCAAAAATATTGCTCAGGGTAATGTCTGCAAATGTACTCCCTGTATTTTCTTTTAGGAGTTTTATGGTTTCAGGTCTTACATTTAAGTCTTTAATCCGTTTTGAATTTGTTCTTGTATATGGCATAAGGAGGTAGTCCAGTTTCATTTTTTTGCATGCATCAGTCTAATTTTCTCAGCACCATTTATTGAATAGACTATCTTTACTCCAGTGAAAATTCTTACTTCCCTTGTCATAGATTAACTGTCCATAAATGCCTGGATTTATTCATGTTAGTATTTGATGTCAGCTTCCTTTCAGTTACTATTTGTTTTGTATTTATTTCCCATCATTTAACTTTCAGCATTTCTCTGCATTACTTCTTTCCTACCAGTGCTTTTAATGAGGTCTAGATTAGAAGTCAGAAGACCTCCTCCATTCCAGTCTTGATTGTGTCCTAGAGTTTTAGGTTCTTCGTTTTTCCATTGGGTGCAAGAATATTTGCCTTGGACACCACCATTCACCGTGTTGTGAGAATCAAATGATATAAGGTGAAATCACTTGGCAGACTGTAAAGTATTTTGCAAATTCTTATTGTCCTAGCCATCTAACAATGAAGTGTTCCCAAATGCTTGTTTAAAACCATAGTGGTTAAGGGCTTAGTTGGTTGACAGAGCCATGCTTTTGCAGTTGCAAATACTATTTCATAAGGTGGTTGCAAGATGTAAATGTATTTAAGGACTAAATTATCTGGAGCATAATAAGTTTCCAGTAAATAGGAACTCATTATTTTTGTTATTACCATTGTGGTTATTGTGTTGCTGTTGCTTTTACCCTGAATTCTAGCTCCTCAACTTACTAGTGTATGATCATAGGCAAATTCCTTAACCTTTCTAAGCCTCAACTTCTTCATTTTTGAAGCTAATAACTACTTCATAGTGTTATTCTGAGAATGATGTAAAATAATGATAAAAAGAGCTTGGTACAGTGCCCTGGTTACCATAATCTTAATCTTAAAGGTCTCTTCTGTTATTAGAGTTCTAAATGTTGAAATTTTTCTGACATCCCATATCATCTCTGACCTCTTATCACCAGAATTTGAAACCCTTATTTAAATATAGTTGATAAATCAACAAACAACAAGTGTTAGTGAAGATGCAGAGAAAAGGGAACCCTCGTAACACCATTGGTGGGATTGCAAATTGGTGCAGCCACTATCAAAAATGATGTGGAGTTTCCTCAAAAAATGAAAAATAGAACTCTCTTATGACCCAGCAATTCCACTCCTGGGTATTTATCAGAAGAAATCCAAAACACTAATTTGAAAATATGTACCCCTATGTTCATTGCAGTATTATTTACAATAGCCAAGATATGGAAGCAATTTAAGTACCCATCAATAGACAATTGCATAAAGAAGATGTGGTATATACTAGGGGTCTGAAAAAAATGTATACACATTTTAAGAGATGGTCAACATTGCTCCAGCTGTAGTTCGTTCGTCGTAATCAGAAGTGTCTGGACACTAATGATAACCACTTTGAGCACCTCTTGTAATTGCAGAAGTCAAATGTGACTTGTATTCATCTTTTGTTATTGGTATATATTATTATAATTTTAATAGTTTTTTCCTTTCTTAAAATGTGTATACTTTTTTTTTTGGCACCCCCTGTATATACAGTTGAATATTACTCAGCCATAAAAAAGAATGAAAGCTTACCATGTGCGTAAACATAGATGGACCTTGGGCTGGCCGAGTGGCGCCATGGTTAAGCTCTGGCTTGGGAAGCCAGCGGCCCCGGTTCGGGTTCCACATATGAGGGCCAATGACACTGCCCTCAAAAAAAAAACAAAAACAAACAAACATGGATGGACCTAGAAGGTATTATGCTAAATTAAATATGTAAGACTGAGAAAGACAAATACTGTATGATCTCATGTATATGTGGAATCTAAAGAATAAAATAAATGAACATATAAAACAGCAACAGACTCATAGATTCAGGGAACAAACTGATGGTCGCCAGAAGGGAAGGGTGCTGAGAGCTGGGTGAAAAAGGTGAAGGGATTAAGAAGTACAAATTGGTAGTTACAAAATAGTCATGGGGATGTAAAGTACAGCATAGGGAATATAGTCAATAATGTTGCAACAACTATGTATAGTGCTAGGTAAGTACTAGACTAATTGGTGGGATCACTGCATAAATTATACAAAGTCTAACCATTATGCTGTACATCTGAAACTACTATAAAATAATACTGAATGCCAACTGCAACTGAAAATAAACAAATAATTTTAAAAAAAGAAATCTAAATAAAAGAGATATACCATAAAAGAAGTAAAACGTAATCAAGTAGGACCACTTGGCTATCTTACAATCAATATAATGCATTCTGTCCAAAGTTAAATTCTTCACCCTTTCTCCCCACCAAATCATTTCAGCTTCTTGAGCACCTAAATGATGGACCAATATGAAGCCCTATCCTTAAGGAGGTCACCCTGAAACATCTGCTAGAAGTGTCATTGTAGAAATTCATACGAGGTGCTTCTGGAGACCCTAGAGAAGAAATAAACCCTGCGGAGAGGAGAGTGACCAAATCAGGGAAAACTTCCCAGACCTAGGGAAACCCATTTCCCCATTTCCACCAAACATACCAAAACCATCATCTGTCATTCTCCCAGCACTACAGACTAGGTTACATAAAATTAAACAGCTTTTTTCACTTCATAACTTCTAAGCAATGACTCAGGAATCCAGGCTCCTTACTTCTTACACAGTGCCTGCATCCTGAAAGTCCTCTATTAGCATCTTCTGTGTCCTACTCTCTCATAACTGAGAGTGTAAGGACTGTGCTAGGCGGTTCATGTCCTGGCCTGAAGAGAGAATATCATTGCTGCCCACATTCCATTGGCCAGTCCCAGTGGCATGGCCCCAGCCTAACTGCAAGGGAAGCTGGGAATTGTAGTTTTCCAGTGTACCCAGGAAGAGGAAAAAGGATTGGTGGGCTTCTAACCAGTCTCGGCCATAGCTGCCTCATAGATATATTTGACGTCAGCTACTCCTAATACGTTCCTTTTGCTGCTCTTGTAAAGGCCTGGGCTCTGGAGCGGAGGAGAATCAATCACATCAGTAGCCCCATGTGTTCAATCCCTGCTTGATGAGACCCTCAATTTTTTTCTGCCCAGACGTTCATTTTAACAACCCTTCCAAGCCAAGAAAAAATTATTTTGAAACCTAGTTCAGTGGCTGGCACACAATAGGTATAAAATAAGTATTTTTTATTGTATTGTATTTATTTATTTATTTATTTATTTATTTATTTATTTATTTATTGAGGGCAGTGTCACTGGCCCTCATATGTGGGACCGAACCTGGGCCACTGGCTTCCCAAGCCAGCGCTTAACCACCGCGCCACCCGGCCAGCCCTAGTATGTTTTAAATGCATCAAATTTCTCAGCTCCAAAAGTGACTTAAAGGTTATTTGCAAGACTAAATTAAACTCAGCATTTGGGTGGGCTGATAGAGAGCAAAGGAGGGAGGGAGTGGGGAGAAAGGGAAGGAGCTTTTGCATATTACACAATCAGGGATGGGAGGATTTCCTTTTTAAAAAACAGCTTATCAGTCACCTCTGAACTGCCCCTGAAAGCAAGTAAAAATCACTTCAGTGCTAGAAACTTCCCAGCATTTCTGCTTCCTCCTATGGAATCAGGAAGGAAAAGTGACAGAACTGAGCAGAGGCCCCAAGGGACTGGGGCTGGGAGGAGGAAAGATCTCCTGGTGCCCTCTTAGCATTTAAGGGAGCTAGCAGAGTGTGGCTGATGGGTTCACACTCTTGCTTGGCCACTTTGAGCAATGGCAAATTACTTCATCTTTTTGTGCCAGTTTTCTCATCTGTAATAAATATAAAGATGACAATAAACCAACCTTTTCTGGTTTTTAGATTAAGCAAGTTACTATAGTGAAAAGCATAGACCAATGACTGGCACAATGTAAGTGCTATACTATAATTGCAGATATCATCATCGTTAAGGACAGAAAAGAAATGGTCACTTGAAGTCCTAAAATAACAGAATGGAAGGGCACTTAAAGGTGACTGTGCCTAATCCCTACAGGGAACCAAGGGGCTGTTTTTGGTGTCCAGCCAGATTCTCACACCGCTCCTGGTTTTCAGCTCACATTTTGTTTCTAAGCTATTTGGTAAAGTAGGTGAAATTCATTTTAAGTGTGGGCTGCCCCAGCCCAATCCCTGCCCCTTTGCTTGTTTTGCCCCAATCTGACTTTTCGACCCCAGGATATTTACCTTTTCCCCCCACCATCCAGATCTCCACTCTGCCACCCCCTCACCACCCCACCTTAGTTTTCTTGGATCTCTGTCCCAGGGTCAGATTCTGTATGTCAGTGCCAACTAGTTAATCTGATAAATGTTTTTTTTCTGAAAGTACTAATTGCTGGTGCAAAGGTTGCTACTTCATACAAAGGTGCATTATGATTGGGGCCTTCTGGGGTCCCGCCCTTTGTGTCCTGGTCTGTGGGAGGGAGAGATGGAGCAGCATTCCAGCTAGGACATTGGAGAGATGCAGGCCTTCAACCGCCCCTAAAAGAAGACAGATGGTCTCTGAGCATCCATCCTGTTGGCTGGGGAGGGGGCAGATGAGGCTACTGGCAGGGACATTTAATCAATAAATTATAGGAGCTGGAGGAGGTGGGGTAGGATATAAAAATGGGTAAGACTTGTCCCTGCCAACAAGAAGCGAGGGAAATGCAATCACACAATTAATAAACATAGAAAATAAACTGTACCTCTCGCTAAAACAAATACAAAGCAGAGCATAGGCAAGGATGAGATATCCATTCAAAATGGAGGTTTTGGATGATTCCTTAGGCTGATGGTGGCCTAAGAACTGATGCCTGAAGAGGATTTTATAAAAGTATATTAAATTTTCTAGTAATACTAAAAATCTACAAATACTAGAATACAGAAAGAAAAGACAACCACCCACAGCCTCACAATTCAAGGCAAACTCTGTTATCTCCAGATACTGGGATTATGGGTGATTTCTGTTGGCTATACATTTCTGTATTTTAAAGTTTTCTCTCATGAGTTTTACAATAAAGAGAATACACATTTATAATAACAAAATTTAAAACCCCAAGAAAACGCAGGGCTAACATTTCGGTGTGTTATCCTCCTGGTCTTTTTGTAATACATAATTTTATCATTCCATTCATACAATTATATATACCTGCTCTTTTCAACTTCCCAGCATTTGCCGTGCTTATTATAAATATAACTGAGTGGTTGTGGCATGTAATTCATATAGCCATTTCCCTTTTATTGGATTGTAAGGTTGTTTATATGCTTTTGCTACTATAAATAACTTTGTATATTCCTATGTATGAGTAATTTTAAAATTAATAAACTTTAATTTTTTTAGGTTCACAGCCAGACTGAGTGGAAAGTACATAGAGTTCTCATGTGCCCCCGTCCCTTACACATGTACAATCTCCCCTACTGTCTGGAACCCCATTTTTGACATCCTGCCCTAGAACGGTACATTTGTTACTCAATGAACCTACATTGTCACACCATTATCACTCAAAGTTAGTTTACATTAGGGTTCACTCTTGGTGGTGTACATTCTATGGGTTTTGACAAATGTATTATTAATAACACTTAACTACCATTATAGTACTGTACAGAGTATTTTCACTGCCCTAAAAATCCTCTGTGCTCCATCTATTCATCCCTCCCTTCCCCCCAGCCCCTGGCAACACTGATATTTCTACTGTCTCCATAGTTTTATTTTTCCAGACTGTCCTATCGTTGGAATCATATAGTATGTAGCCTTTTTCAGATCGATTGGTTTCTTCCACTTAGTAATATGCATTTAAGGTCCCTGCATGTCTTTTCATGGCTTGATAGCTCTGTTTTTTGTTTTGTTTTGTTTTGTTTTTGAATGCTAAATAATATTCCATTTTCTGGATGTGCCATAGTTGTTAATTTATCAATTCACTTACTGAAGGACATTGTGGTTGCTTCCAAGTTTTGGCAATTATGAATAAAGCTGCTATACCATCCTTGTGCAGGTTTTTGTGTAGATAGATGTTTTCAGCTCTTTTGGGTAAATACCAAGGTGCACAATTGCTGAGTCGAATGGTAAGAGTATGCTTAATTTTGTAAGAAGCTGCCAAACTGTCTTCAAAGTGACTGCACCATTTTGCATTTCCAGCAGCAGTGATTGAGAGTTCCTCAACAGGAACTGTTGATGTTGTCAGTGTTGTGGATATTGGCCTTCTTGTAGGTGTGTAGTGGTGTGAAATAATAGAAAAAATATGTATTGGTCTCTGCCCCAAATTCCTGATGCAGAGTTCCTAAAACCCTCTTAATTTCCTAAGTGATATGAGCACTAGTAGCGTCTTTGTTCTAATAGCTGGCCTTTGACCCCAGTTCCTCACACAGGGCTCTTAAATCCCTTGGAATTTTCTTGGTGGTAGGAGTGTCTCTTGTTCTAATGAGGTGACTCTGAGTGGGCTTCTGGATGACTCCTGGATAGGAGCTGGTCACCAGATGGACCATGATTAAAAGCTTAGAATGTCCAGCCCATTCCTCCGTTCTGTAGAGAAGGGAGAGGGGCTGGACATGGAGTTAATAATTGATTGTGCCTTCGTGAGGAAGCCTTCATACAATCCCAATAGTATGGGGTTTGGGGAACTTCTAGGTGGGTGACCACATCCACGTACCAAGAGGGAGATGAACCCCAACTCCATGGGAATAAAAGCTGCATGGGGCCGGCCGAGCGGCGTGGTGGTTAAGCGCTGGCCTTGGAAGCCAGCGGCCCTGGTTCGGATCCCACATATGAGGGCCAGTGACACTGCCCTCAAAAAAAAAAAAAAGAAAAAAAGTTGCTTAACTAAAGACCCTCCCAGATCTTGCCCTGTGTATCTCTTGATCAGTAGCCTTTATCGTATCCTTTAATAATCTGGTAAGTGTAAGCGTTTTCCTTAGTTCTGTGAGCCGCTCTAGCAGATTAATCCAGTCCAAGGGGGAAGAGGTCATGGCAACCTCTGACTTGTAGCCAAGTTGGGCAGAAGTTGTGGGTAACCTGTGAATGTACCACTTGTGATTGGCATCTGAAGTGGGAGACAGTCATATGGGCCTGAGCCCTTAACCTGTGGGGTCTGATGCTATTTCTTCGTAGATAGTGTCAGAATTGAGTTAAATTGTAGGATACCCAGCTGGTGTTACAGAATTGCTTAGTGTGTTGTGGGGGGGAAACCGCACATCTGGTATCCGAAGTGTGAGTGTGGTAGTACAGTGAGAGTAAAGAGAAAGATATACCAGAGGAGGACTGAGGCTTTTCCTACACAAGTGGTATCTCATTTTTGTTTTAATTTGCCATGTCATATAATATTGAGCATCTTTTCATATACTTATGTGCAATTTATATATTTTCTTTGATGAGGTACATATTCAAGACTTTTGCTCATTTTTTAACCAGGCTGTTAATTTTCATATTGTTGAGTGTTCAGAGTTCGTCGTATATTTTGGATAATAGATCTTTATCGGATGTATCTTTTGCAAATGGTTTATCCCCATCTGTATACCTTTTATTTCCTTTTCTTGTCTTATTGCACATTAGCTAGGACTTTCAGTACAGTGTCAAAAACAGTGATGAGAAAGGACATCTCTGCCATGTTCCTGATCTTAGTGGGAAAACATTGAGTTTCTCACCATTAAGAATATTTGCTACAGATTTTTGGTAAATGTTCTTTATCAAGTTGAGGAAGTTTCCCTTTATTCCTGGTTTGCTGAGAGATTTATCATGAATGGGTGTTGGATTTTTGTCAAGTGCTTTTTCTGTATCTATCGATATCATCATATAATTGGAAACAGCCTGCATGGAGGCCAGAGTGAAGCAGGGAAGTCCACATATAGGCTATTACATTAGCATGGGTGGGAAAGAGTGGAGGCTTAGATTTGAGAGGTCATGGGGCAGATGCTGAAAAGTGTTTGGGTTCACAATAGATATTCAAAGGCAAATCCCATTGGAGTTGCTGATGGATGGGATGTGGAAAAAAGAGAGGAGTCAAAGATGACTCTAAGATTTTTGCCCTGAGCAATGTGGAGCCTGGGGGTGCAATACGGGGTGGCAATATGTTTGTGTGTGAAATAAGAGCTCATTTAAGCACAGGCCAATTAAAATTGGGTGTGTCCTCTAAAATCTAGAACACATGGGTCAGCAAAGGCCCAGATGGTATGGAAAAAGTGCAGAAAATATTCAAGGAATGGAGATCCCGTATGGCACAAATACATGTTGAGGCAGAGGCTAGAGTATGGAAAAATAGGAGAGAAAACATACTGCAATAGATTATAGAGAACCTTAAGCCAACCTAAGGAATTTGAAATGTACCTGATAGGCTTGGCGGGGGCTAGAGTAAAATTGTGAACAATAATTAATATGATCAGAGCTTAACTTGACACTTACAGTTCTGGTTAATAACATGAAATATGCTGCTCAGATAATTTTCACTAAAATTTTAGATATAATATGATTAGAACCAAGTTGGTTGGTTTGGTTTTCTAAAATCTCATATTTTAAAAAATGGCTCATGTATTTTAAAAAAAGAGACTGGAAGGAACACTATCAAAATGTTTCATAGAGATACTTCTGTGGTTGGTAAGGTTATGAATAGTTTGGGCTTTTTTTCTTTCTACTTCCCTATATTTGCCAAATTTTTCTTTAATTGAGCATAAGTACTTTTACAATGAGAGTGAGTTTACATGAACAAATGTGTGCAGAACTGGAGGGAGTACACTGGATGGAGAAAATGGAGGCAGGATGGTTTAGGTTCTGTGTAGCAGTCCAGTGGAAAGGGAAGGTGAGGATGAACTGGGGCAAGGGCCATGGGAGGAAGAAGACAGTGGAAAGTGTATTTTTGGTCTTCCAAAGAATATGTAAGGAAGCCTTACCACAAATAAGTGTGGAGGTTAGTATGGGCTCTGGAGCTGGGGTTTGAATCTGAACTTGGCCATTTACTTGGGTAAATTACTCTGCTTTTTAAAAATCTGTAAATGGGAATAATAATTGTATTTACCCCATAAGGTTGTTCTAAGGAGTAACTGAGTGAATACATATTAACCACTTAGAGCAGTGCTCAGCTCGTAGGAGGCACTCAGTATATTAGCTGTTATTCTTGTTACTCTCAGGGATCTGGCCTCAGCTGAAGGTGGATACAGAATATGTATTAGAGTGGAGTGGATAGACATACAAGGTTGGACAATTAAGTTCGCGAAGTCATCCTAGAAAAAGTGCTACATACCTCACTGCTGAATATCACTACAGTCACCTTCGAAGTACTCCCCTTGGGAGGCTATGCACTGACACCAGCACCTAGTCCACCCTTCATAGCAATTTTGGAACTCTTTTCCTGGAGTGGCTATCAGAGCTGTCTTGAATGTCATCAAAATGTCCTGGATGTCATCAAAATGTCTTCTTTCAATATTTCCTTTATCTTCGGGTAGAGAAAGAAGTCACTGGGGGCCAGATCAGGTGAGTAGGGAGGGTGTTCCTATACAGTTATTTGTTTACTGGCTAAAAACTCCCTCACAGACAGTGCCATGTGAGCTGGTGCATTGTCGTGATGCAAGATCCATGAATTGTTGGCGAAAAGTTCAGGTCATTTTCGTCTAACTTTTTCACACAGCCTTTTCAGCAATTCCAAATAGTAAACTTGGTTAACTGTTTATCCAGTTGGTATAAGTTCATAATGAATAATCCTTCTGATATAAAAAAAAGTTAGCAACATTGTTGCAACAAGTTTGTGAACTTAATTGTCAGACCTCGTAGGTTACTGAAATATTATCCCTAGCAGTGTAATTTTTGTAAGAATATATTTACATAGTGTACATTTAAAAAAACTCTTAGTGGGCTAGCCGAGTGGCGGTGGTTGGGCGCTGGCTTGGGAAGCCAGCTGCCCCGGTCGGATCCCACATATGAGGGCCAGTGACACTGCCCTCAAAAAAAAACAAAAAAACCCCAAAAAACAATAACATTATTTAAAAAACTCTTAGTAGCTAAAGTTTTTGAAAATAGGTTGGGTTGCCTCAGAAATTGTGAGCCACTATCACTGAAGAAATGCCAACGAGTGCGGCATGGATCGTTGCGGGGCTGGTATAGGATTGTGATTCCAGACTAGTTTTCATCAGATGATATATTGGGGTTTTTTATATAATTAAATTCTTTCCACTAGAGGTTACTGTCTTTTATTCTGAGCCCTCTCTAAGGGTTTGGTGTTTAGGTGTTCTTAATTTTATGAAATATGGTATATATAGACTACAGGTTTTTTCTGTAATAACGTTACTTGGTACTAGCCTTAGCTTTCTAGTCTCCAGATTTTGAGGGGAAATTTGATTGGTCTTTGAAATGTAAATTTCTGGGAACTAGGCTTGTGGGGAAAGCGAATAATTTGGTTAGGCTGAGTTAGGTAAGTCTGCAATCCCCGTAAGATTCTCTCATTTGTGTGCCCAGGCTGGACCCCTCCTCCCAGGGAGTTCTTTTGCAAATGTAAACTTTTAGATGGGGGATTGGTTAAAGAAGTACATGGATCTGTACAGCTCTGTCACTACAACTATTGTACAGTTCTTTGAAGATCCCCCTGGCAGTGAGTTAGTCTGTTTTAAGGACAGAACCTGTGGCCCTGAGCCTCACACATGCAGCATTTGAATTAGCAAGCCTGTGCTGAAGACTTCTGATAGGGAGGCTCTGGGCTGTGGGCCAGAAGGTGTTGAGGTCAGTCCAGCAGGGTCTCCACCTCAAGAAGCTTATAGGCTGATATCTTTCATGTACAAAAGAGAGTTTTGTTATCACAGTTTCTCAGATCCTCAATTTGCTCATATAAAATAATAATAATAATAATAATAATAATAATAATAATACCATCTAACAGTGAAAGAGATACATCTCTCCCTACTTCTCTCACCTCTACCCAGAGCTAGGAAGAAGAATCAGACTCTGAGATGTAGACGATGAGACCAAAACAGAGTGTGCAGTTACTGTAAACAGACAGGACGGCTTCCAGACCAATGAGGCCTAATTTTCACTGAACTGGAAAACTAACATATCTACAAAGAAGGGCCATTAGCCCTGGATACTTTAAAAAAAAAATTAAAAAAAGGCAAGAGGTCACTGAGTAGAGAGGTGGCCTGGTTTGGCCTGGTGATTGTCCCTGTTGTGGAAAGAGTCACCACTACTGTCTTGTGTCCCCAACACTGGAACACTGTGGCTGCCTCCCTTAGTTGCACTGTCTTTCTCATGAAACCCCCTTCTCATTCCCCTCTGGCTGCCCCTGGTGAAGGGCCTACAGGGAGAGAATGTGCTGACCAGGGCCCTGGGTGCCTCTGTCCCTTCAGCAGTTGTGTCTCCCACTGTTGGTTTATACTTGGCTGTGTGGGATGCACCACGATCTTGGGGCACTGGTTAACTTGAGTCTCCTCACCTCCAGGAGTGGCGGCCCCTCCGGACATGCTGGCAGGTTATATTTTGGAGCCTGAGAGGCTGAGGAGCTAGGCCCAGGCATGAGGTGCTCTCACTGAGGTCATGTCACCCAGGTGGCTGTGGAGCCGCCTCCTCATACCTCCACTGGCCTTACCATCTCCTCTCTTGAGTTTCTCCAATTCAGCTCCCAGTGTTTTTGTAAAGATGAAATTAATTAGCAGAGGAGAAAGCGTTTTCTAAAATGGTTACTATTGTATACATGTTAAATGATCATCCTTTTCAAAGGGGATCGTGTGTGTAAACTCTTTGAAAGGTGTAACATTCATGTGACTTAGCCTAATACTTTTGGAAACCAAAAAGTAGGGGGAATTGACCGTTAGGCTCGAGAGAAATAGCAGATTGGCCCCCCCATACCATAACTCCTTTTTAGGGGCTAAGTTGATAGTAGTGCCAGGGTTTTCCCAGAGGAAGAACTAAGATGGGAACTGAACCGTGCTGTGGTTCAACAGGTGGCTGCCTCTCTGTGACCCCAGCTAAGTTGGGCTGCTGTTGAGTGGTAACAAGGGCACTTGGGACCCTCCATGAGGAACCCTCTGCAGAAAGCCGGTGAGTTTCCAGTTAAGTTCAAGGGCCGTGCACACCAACACGTGGTTCACCTTGTACTGAAATCAGGCTGTTGTTTTTCTGTCAGACTACACTGAGCCCCAGCAAGCCCCAGCTGCTCCTCTTAGAGGGGAGAGGGTTAGTGCCTGCTTACCCAGCTCTTACTGATAACAGACACCCCTGCCAAGGGGCCCACCTGAGCTGGATGCAGGTTGATGTTATACATCTGGAGTCGCTACGGTGTTCCTCTTCAAGGTGGCATGCTTTAGGTGACTTGGATGTACATTTACATTTAGAAATCACTTGAGGGGTTAGAAGTGGGGTGGGGTCAGGGAATGATAGCATCATACTACCTGTGCTAAGTATTCTTCTAAGGGTTTAGTGTGTGATATTTATTTCTCACCCCAAGAAAAATCCCTGGATGGTAAATCCCATTTATAGATGAGGAAACTAAGTAACAGAAGGCTTAAGTAAGTTGTCCAAGACTGTACAGCTATTAAAAGTGACAGAACCAGGATTTATACCAGGTAGGAAGTCCAACTGCAGAGGCAGCACACTTTTTATTATTTTTGTCATTTTTCTGATGCACACCTAAGGCAGAGAGAGACTTGTCAAAGTGACAACTGGTACGTAGTGGATCTGTAAGTTAAACCCAGATCAGTCCAACTCTAAGCCCCACGCTGGTAACCACCACTCTATTTTACACCCATAGTGTTTTTAGATAGTCAGTTGTAATATACACTATAGTATTTTACATAATATAGTATACTATTCTATTATAGTATAATATTCTAAGGTTACAGTTTATCTAATGAATCCTTTAGCTTGTTTCCATTTTTTTGACTATTATAAATAAATGCCATGATTTTTTTTTTTTTTAAACAGAGAGAAATGGTTTGGCCGTTGTTTGGTTTATTAGCTTATTTGCTGTTTTAAAGGATTTAGAGCAGATGGGCTGAGCTCTCAGAGGTTGGAATTGAAGGTTTCAAGTTGACTGCTTGAATGGAGAATGAAATTCTGATTAGGAATGGTGCCAGTGCGGAGAGAAAAAAACACACAACAGGCTACACTTTAGGCCTGGGATTTGGCAGTGCCTGCTGAGATAGGAAATTTGGGATGCATTTCAGAAATATCTATAATTCTCACATGGATATTTTAGTGTTCTCTAGCATGATCTCATTGACATCTCACTGACATGGCCTAGACACATGTGGGTGGGGCTGGGCAGAGAGTGAGCCATCGTCTTTTTTAGATCAGTCATGTGCAGCCATGTGAGGTACCTCCATCTGTCCATCACGTGTCCTTTGCCCCTTTTGCCCCTCTCCACCTCAGTCTCCCATTGAAGTTACCCCTTTTCAGGTCAAAAACAGCTGAGGAGGCCTGAGGACATCGTATGTGGTGATGACCTTCATTTGTTGAGTCCTCAGCACAACACTGAGCACTTTCCAGGCCTCATCTCTTTTATTGTCACAACAGCTTTTTGGGATGAGGATCATTATGAAACTGCCATTCTATGAAGGAGAAAAAGGAGACTTCAGGAGGTTAAGGACTTGCCCAAGGCCACGGAGCCATGGTCTGGAGGAGCCAGGATTCAGAGTGACGTCTCTCTAAACTCCATGGCCACAAAATATTAATCACGTTATATACTTTACAGCCTTATATACTTTACTGCACTATAAACAGAGCATGCTGTAGCATTGGGGGTGCACCGGGGGACGTCTTCAGAAAATCAGCAACACCATGTTCGGTTACCTGCACCCTGTGTACACTGAGTGGGCTCACTTAGAGCATATAGGACCTACAGATGCTCCTGGAAGCATCTCTGTCCTATCTCATTTTAAAATTATGGCAAATGAGTTCCAGAGAGATCAACCAGCTTGCCCAAGGGGGCAAGATGGTGGCGCAGCCAGGTTAGAACCAGGGTTTTCCGATGTCCACCTGCTGGCTCCTTGAGAGGTAAACAGCTCTTAGCTCTGCTCTGCAGGGAGCACTGGGAGCAAAAGCATGGATCAGAAGGGAAGGTTTAGGAGAAACAGGCATAGTTTGATGCAGCTGGGCAATGCTAGGGTTCAAGGGATATGTGGAACCACAAGGATCCTCTGATTGTCCACCCCCTACTCCAGCACTGCAGTTCCAATTCCACTGTAGAGAAACATACAAAAGGGGCGATTGGCAGGAAGGCAATGTGGCCTGGTGATTAAGAGCCTGGGCTCCGACAGGCAGACCGGGATTCATATCAGGCAGGAGGCTTCACCTCTCTGAGCCTCAGTTTCTTTATCTGTAAAATGGGATTATGACTACTTATTGTGTGGGTCATTGTGAGAATAAAATGAGATAATGCTTGTAAAGAAATTGGCACAAGTTTATGGAAAGAGAAGAATCTCAGGGTTGTTAGAGTTGGTGGGAAAAAGAGAACACAAAACTGGTCACCAAATCTATGATTTCAACAAAAAGCCAGCTATTTCTTAATTTCATCTATCAATAATTCATTATTTCTCACAGGCACTGTTAGAGGGGTGCTCATTTCACTTTCCTCCCATGGAGGAGGGCTGTGCTGTTGGTGGGGAATGTCTCTATTTACCTCCCTTTGGTGAGGGATGGGTTAGATTGACTTGGGCTTGGGGATACTACAGATTTCTTTTTACTTCCTGTCTTTAAAGGGGTGGGAGATAGGAAGGAGGATTGTTCGTATAAACTTGAAATTCAGATTCTTTCTAAAGTATATGTTCTCAGCTGTATGACCTCCAATGAACCTCTCAATTGTCCCTTTACCACAATGTCAGTGAGATGGCCACATAATAGCCATTTTACATACAGTATCTTATTTAATCCTCAAACGAGCCTGCAAAATAGCTATTACAATTCCATTTTACATAAAGGAGAAAACTGAAGTTCAGGGAAGTTAGGTAATTTGTCAAAGGTCACACAGCACAGCCAAGTGATAGTATAGTGACTTAAGCCCAGGTCTGACCCCAAGCCCACGTGCTTTCCAATATACCCAAAGTAGATTCAGATTTTGATGGATCTAAAGCTTATGCAATTTTGGAGGCCCCCTTTAAGAAAAACAGTATAAAATCACGAATATAAAAGATATAAAAGTGAATATTTAGATTTTGAAATGAAATCACAACATATTATAATAGAAAGACTGTTAAAGCTGAAACATCACAAAAGCTAGAAAAATAACATGATTTCATGTCAATTGCTTGATACTCCCCTATAATTCCTTTTTCCTACATCTTTTGGCTACATCCTATTTGGTTGCATCTCCCTATGACAATGATTTTGTACTATTTTTCATATAGGAAATAAAAAAGGTAGCCCAGGATTCCTCTAGCATGGTTACTGGGAAGTTTTTAAATTATTAATAACTTAAAAAGGTTTATTTCAGCCTCACAGGTCATTACTAGTAATGTCATATAAATATTAGGATAGTTGTCAAACTTAGGAAAACCTCCATCAAAGTTTCTTCCATATATGAACCATAAGACTTTAGGGCATTTCATGTTTTTTGGTATAGTGATTCATCTAAAATAATCTTTGGATTGGTGACACTTCTTACCCTATTTGCTGCCAGCTAACTGTTATCTTCGTTGATACCAGTATTTTGTGTCAAATCAGCAAGAAATTCTCATCGTTTCCAGTACAGCTTCCCCTCTCCTACCACTTGAGATGGAATAAGATGGTTTACATGAATGAAAGATTCATAATTAACTCCTTTCTCATAAACCTATGACCTTTTAAAGGGAATTCATTACAAAATACCGGATGTGAAAACATTTGAAGCATTTGGATAATTTGTCCTGGAAAGGGCAAGGCTGGAGGAAGCAAATAAATAACCACCTTCAAAGATCTGAACCTTAGTGGGTATTAATTAGAATCATGCATTAGAATCACCAGGCGTATGGGTCGGGGGAAGGGATCACAGGGAGGGGCTTACATAGCTGCCTAGTTTGCAGCTTCTGCAAGTCACTTTGATCAGGTCACCCTAAAATGGATACGAAGTGTAATAGAGAACTATGTGAGTAAGAACTCCTGAAAACCCTTTGGCTGTGGACTCAAGGTGTGACCCGAGGTCCTGCAAATGCTGTGGGAGGGGGTTAGAAATGCAGCATCTCGAGCCCCAACCCAGGTCTGCTGAGTGGGAATCTATTTTCACAAAGTCCCTGGTAATTCTGTGCAGGTGATATAGTCTGAGAAGCCCTGGACTAGAGACTTTAACAGGAACTTCCTGATGTGCCCCGCCTCAGCTTGGCAGTTGGTCTTTTTTTCTCTCTGGGTCCTTAGCCTTGGGAACTGGCCTTTTTTCTAGCATCATCCATTACGTTGATTCATTGCATCTCTATTTCCCCTCCCACCAGACTGTGAACTCCTAGAGGCTGAGATTATTCCTCTTTGATTTCCAGTGCCTCTCAGTGCCAGGCACACAGGAAGTACCATTTATGGGATGCCTACTGTGTTCCAAGGTTTTTGCCTCTCTTACCTTATTTGGCCCTCACCCCAAGCTTGTAGGTTGCAACAAATATCCACATTTTATAGATGAAAACACTGAGGCTCTGTCACCTGCCTAGGGTCGTAAGTGGCAGAGCTGGCAGCAAATGCAGGTATTACTAATTCTAGAGCCTTCAGTAGGGGGCCAGTAAGTGGTTGTTGAATCACTAATTTATTTGATTATTCATTCAAGCATTCATTAATATTCTTATTTATTCATTGAAGAGACTCAGGGGAAGATGAGGAAGACAATCAGTAGAATCTGCTTCCTCTTGGTGAACTATTTTTAGAACAGGTGCTGCCTGGCATCACCCTTCCAGGAGCAGGGAGCTGGGCTGCCTAAGAAGCGCCCAGAGGGGACATACGGCCTTGGTGGTTCTGTTGCCCTGGGAGTGTGGAGGTGACACTCCTTCACCCACCACCCCACCCCTTTCAAAATGCCCTCCATAACTCAGCAAAGAAACCAAGGGTCTAAAATCAGAGATGAGGGGGGAAAAAAACAACCTCAAGAATGTTTTCTTTTCCTGGAGGAATTTCCCTTTCATATCTCTCATTCCTCTGCCAGGGAATCCAGGAAGCCATCAGCCTGTGGTCAGCGGTGACCCCCAGTCCGGTTTCTCTGAGACTCACCCCTCCTTCTCCTGACTCCTCCCCAGGCCTGGGGACAGCATCAGGCCTTCTTCTTCAGTGGCCAGTGTCTCCCTAACTTGTCCTTAAATCATAAAATCTGGATCCTGGACCCATATTATCTGGATTCAAATTCTGCTTCTATCTCTTTCTAGGTGTGTGGACTTGTTTGGGCAAGTCACTTTACCTCTCAGTGCTCAGTTTCTTCCTCTAAAATAGGGGTAACCATAAATTTGAGGATTAAAATAATTAATTTATGTAAAGCATTTAGAACAATGCCTGACACAAAGTAATTGCTACATAACTGTTGTTATTCTTTTTTTTTTTTTTTTAAAGATTTTATTGGGGAATTCGGGGAGGGGAACAGTGTTGGGGAATCGGGGAAGGGGAACAGACAAGTTGCTATCTTTTTGTTCTTTAATCTAGTTGCAGAGAACGTTGCTTCACTGGCCCATGTTGGTATTGTCATTGCACTCTTCTCGGGTGAGGCAGATTGGTCACTGACCTCTGGATGGCCTCTCAGAACGGCTCTTGGCAGCTCACGCTGGCTGCCGGACACTCACTGTAGCCTATGGCAGCCCACTGCAGCAGGGGCTGCAGCCTACACCATAGCCAGGGCTCGTACAGCCCAGCTCCAGGTGGAGCTGTTGTTCATCATCTTAGCTGTAGAGGGCAGTGTCAGTGGCCCTCATATGAGGGATCCGAACCGGGGCCGCTGGCGTCCCAATCAAGCTCTTAACCAATGCGCCACTCGGCCGGCCCACTGTTGTTATTCTTGTTTTTATTAATTAGGGGACACTTATCAATACCTGGAGTGACTTGGGTAAGCTCATGGTGAACTTCTCATTTGTTCTAGTTTCACCCCAGAATTTGCTTAAATTCTCTATTATTCATGTTGCAGAGAGCTGAAGGGGGCAACTACAAATTAGTGAATAAATTAATGATGTCCTCTGAACAAGAGATTATTGTGATAGATGAAAAGGCATGACTCAATAGATTGTTGATTTGGGAACAACCACATTCATTCTAGGGGGAGGTGGCCTTCTGAGAATTTCCAGTCATAGGATAAACAGACCTGCCTACCAAGACAGTTGACTGATAGAGTGATAAATTTGGTATGAAGATATACAGACAACAGGGGAAGGAGACAGTAATTCCTGGCTTGTGGTTCTCAGCCCTGGATGTGTTTCAAAATCACCTGGGGATAAACAAACAGAGCCTCAGCCCCACTTTTAGAGATTTTGACATGCAAGTCTGGGAGTAGAACAGGGGGGCATCCGAATTCTCACAAACTTACCAAGTGACCAGGAATGAAGCCACGCAGTAAACAGAGACAACGTAATAATAACCGCACATACTATTAACCTGGATGTCGTAGGTGTATTTCTCTCACTCTCATAACCACTCCATTTGATAGGTGAGAGCCTTAGGTTAAGTAATTTGGCCTAGGTCATACAGCAGAGTCCCTATTTTAATCTAGGCCTGAATCTAAAGGCCTAATGTAGTTTGCTACATCCCATTCTACAGGTCATCCTGGAAGAAACTTCCCAGAAATTGGAATTAATATTGTTCATTCTGATGTAAACCATAACATGGCTACATCATGGGTCAGAGCAAAGATATGCAAATTGATTTAGAGACACAAACACTCTTGGTGCTGGGAAGACTCAACCTTAATCCATGGCCTCTATTAACATAATTTAAGAAATAATGCATTAGTGGGGGTAGGTGGGTGCCTGGGCTCCTTAGTCTGACACTAGCAGGGGCGGAGGGGAGAGGGTCCACACCCCAGCTGACCCCTGGCTATATTGTGATCTGACATCCACTCTTCCTTCCCCTCCTGTTCTCTACTAACCTCATGGGCTATCGTTTCCTTCTGAGGCTCCTCTTTGCCATCTGCCCCTAAAATGTGAGTGTGCTCTGCATTCCACTCTCCCTGCATTCCCTACCTGGCAGCCTGCAGGCTGGGGCTCAGCTGCCTGAGCTGAGGATTCACAGAGGTGTGTCCTCCTGATGTCCAGACTGACTCAAGGCATCAAGGTTAAGGTGGAGAAGGGAGGGTGTTGTCAGAGATGACCAGAGTTTACATTCCAGCTGGGTGTCTTGCTGGCTGTGGACCTCAGTAGTTACTTTGCATTACTTTTGTTCTTTTAAGATTTTATTGGTGAATTGAGGGAGGGGAACAGTGTCGGGGAATTGGGGAAGGGAAACAGACAAGTTGCTATCCTTTGGTTCTTCAGTCTAGTTGTGGAGGACATTGCTTCACTGGCCCATGTTGGTATTGTGATCATTTCACTCTTCCTGGCTGAGACAGTTGGTCACCAGCCGTTGGATGGCTGCTTACAACGGCTCATGGCAGCTCTTGCAGGCTTCCGGCTGCTCAGGCTGGCTGCCAGCCACTCACAGTAGCTCATGGCAGCCCACTGCAGCCCCGCTGCAGCCCACACTGTCACCGGCTACTCAAGGCAGCCCAGCTCCAGGTCGAGGTGTTGTTCTCCATCTTAGCTGTAGAGGGCATAACATCACTGGCCCTAATGTGGGATCTGAACCAGGACCCTGCTGCTCAGAGCTGGCATCCCAAGCCAACTCTTAACCAACGCACCACTCAGCTGGCCCCTGCATTGCTTTTTAGTCTCAGTTTCTTTACCTGTGAAATGGGACAGTAATGCCTACCAAATGATTGTTGTCAGGATGAAAATAGACCATAGGCATTCCAAGGAACAGGAAGAACTTGATAAATGGAGCCTAATTATTATGGGCTTCATCAAAATGTCTGTAGGCACTTCAAAAGTAACATGTGAAATAGAGAACCTTTTCCTCTAAATCTGCTCTTCCGCTTAGATTTGTGATCCGAGGAATTAGAAACGCCTTCCATCAAATTGCTGAAGCCAGAATCATCCAGAACTGGCCCTCCACTATCATCCTAATGGCCACCAAGTTCCAGTGATTCTGTTTCCTGCATGTCTTCTATTGTCATAGGCTGCTCTTGGAATTTCTCACTAAGTTATTGCAAGACCCTCTTCATTGCTCTCTCATCTTACTCCTCCCCAAACTCCAAATGTGTATGTACTTAGGTTCTGGTCCATATTAAAACCCTTTAATAGCTCTCCGTTGTCTTTGGGGAACAACTCAAATTCTACTGCAGCCACAGGCTTTTCATGATGTTCCTTGACTTCCTGTCCAGGCTCGGTTCCTGCCACCATCCTGTTTTACACCCTACTAGCTGGCAGTGCTGGATCACACACCAAATATGTCAGGTTCTCCTGCCTCACGGCAGCATCACTAAGCCTTCCCAAGGAGAAGTGTCTCTCTCTCTCTCTCTCTCTCTCTCTCTCTCTCTCTCGCAGGTGCCCTTCTTCTGAGGCTCCCATCTCTCTTTCCAAAAAGACTCAGAGCCTCCAATTCCTCTTCGGCATCTCTGAATGCCTGGTATGTGGCAGACTCTCAGTAGGAGGCTCTCCTAATAAAATTTAACATTTGTGGATGTTTCGTGTGGGCCAAGAACAGTTCTAAACACTT
This sequence comes from Aselliscus stoliczkanus, assembly GCA_033961575.1. Lineage (NCBI taxonomy): Eukaryota > Metazoa > Chordata > Mammalia > Chiroptera > Hipposideridae > Aselliscus > Aselliscus stoliczkanus. The sequence continues at coordinate 60,627,631 of CM066733.1, read as the reverse complement.
AACATTGTCACAACTCTATGGGGTGGGTATGCGTCAATTATCCATTCTATATTTATTGAACAGTTCCCTCTGGTCAGGCACTGGGGATATGGCAGGGTAAGGGCAATGGAAAGTGCTAGAAGTTGGGGAGGGGTTCCTATTTTATCTAGGAAGGTCAGGAAAAGCTCTCTGAAAAAGTGAAAATTGAGCAGACATAAAGGAAGGGGGCAGGCAACTATGTGGGTATCTAGGGGAAGAGTGGTCCAGGCAGAGGGAATAGCAGGCAGGACAAAGGGTATCATTAGTTCTACCAACAGATGGGGAAACCAAAAATCTAGTTAAGTTATGCAAAGTCACAGAGTGAGTGGCAGAGCTCTGTTTCAAACCTAGATCCCGTAACTCTTAACTCATGCTATTAGCCATTACTCTACACTCCTTTTTGATGAGACACAGTGGTGCCTTGGCTGAGGGCAAGCTGGCTCTGTTCGCCATGCTACCCTCTAGTTGAAGTCTGGCTTCCTGTGTCAAGGAGAGCATGGGCTGCTAGGCTGGCTTGGAATTCAGGTTCTTGTGGTGACTCTGTTTTTGTTTCCTTCTTTGGCCTTTATTGGAGACAATTAGATTGCCTCTACTCTCCAGGCAGCCTCAAAAAGCACGCTTCTGCAGAGCTGAGGACTAGACCCTGAGATACAGGGTGACTTGGCAAAGGCCAATTCCTCCATGTTCAGTAGTCAGAGTGGCATCTGTGGGCAACTACTGTATCTTACCCCACAACTTCCTTCAGACTTCAGCAGGAGGGACTGAGGCTAGCATCCTTGCAGACCTGGTGTATGAGCTGGTCTTGAAGAACATGGAGCATTTTAAGAGAGGTTGGGGTGAGGGTTTTAGGCAGAAAAAGAGCTATGTGAGCTGAGCAAAAGCATCAGTGTTGGCCCATTCGGTGAATCTGGAGTATAGGTATGAGGAGGGTGTGTGTGTTGGGGGAGGGGAGATAAGGGTCAAGGGAGAATTTAGGGTACAGCATGGCAGCTTTTTTAAGATTTTATTGGGGAATTGGGGGAGGGGAACAGCATTGGGGAATTGGGGAAGGGGAACAGACAAGTTGCTATCTTTTTGTTCTTCAGTCTAGTTGCGGAGGACGTTGTTTCACTGGCCCATGTTGATATCATCATTGCGCTCTTCTCCGATGAGGCAGATCGGTCTCTGGCCTCTGGATGGCCACTCATCGCGGCTATTGGCAGCTCACGCTGGCTGCTGGCCGCTCACACTGGCTGCCGGACACTCACTGTAGCCTATGGCAGCCCACTGCAGCAGGGGCTGCAGTCTACAGCGTCGCCGGGGCTCGCACAGCCCAGCTCCAGGTGGAGCTGTTGTTAGCTGTAGAGGGCAGTGTCAGTGGACCTCATATGTAGGATCCGAACCGGGGCCACTGGCATCCCAATCCAGCTCCCAACCAATGCGCCACTCGGCTGGCCCCCACAGCACTTTTAAGCGTTGTTTTACTTCTATTACAACAGGCCTCTGAGGAAGGCACATTACCCTATTTTGCAGGTGAGGGATCAGATTTCCCTCAGGTCATAGAAGTAAGTGGTAGAGGTGAGATTCAGACCCAGGTCTAACTCAAAAGGCCCTATGCTCTCAATCACTCATGTCAAGGTGCAATGCTTTTTAAACATTTTTATTGAGATATAATTTTCATACCATAGAATTCATCTGTATAAAGTACACAGTTGAATGGTTGTTAGTACATTTACAGAATTGTGCAGTCATCACCATAATCTAATTTGAGACCATTTTTGTCATTCCCCCCAAAAGAAACTCGGTACCCATTAGCAGTTACTCCACTACCATCATCACCCCAGCCCTAGGCAGCCACTAATCTATTTTCTGTCTCTATAGATTTGCCTATTCTGAATAATTCATCTAAATGGACTCCTATGATGTGTGGTCTTTTGGTTGGCTTCTTTCACTCACCATAATGCTTTCAGAGTTCATCCATTTTGTAGCATGTCTCAGTACTTTGTTCATTTTTATGAATGACTGAATGATGTTCCCTTATATGAATATACCACATTATATTCATTATACTTACTCATATGTTGATAGACATTTAGGTTTTTTCCACTCTGAGGCTATTATAATTAATAATAATGCTCTGACATTTGTATGCAATCTTTTAGTGTGGATGTTTGTATTTTTTTGGGTATATACCTAGGAGTAGAATTGTAGTTTATATGGTAACTCTATGTTTAACGTTTTGAGGAACTGCAAGACTGTTTTCCAAAGTGGCTACACCATTTTACATTCCCACCAGCCATGTAGGAGTGTTCCAGTTTCTCCACATTCTCACCAACACTTATTATTCCAAACGGGGTCACTTTTGAGAGTGAAAGGGTACACCATTAATAATTATACCAGGATAACCAGTACTAACTGGAACATATTTTGAGTCTACTTAGATACCAAAAAACTAGAAGATTCAATTCCTGATTTCAGGGAACTTTCTGGCCACATGATGAGTCAAAGCCCCTAAACCCACATACTTGAGTTAATTAAAGAATCAAGTAAAGGCAATTATTAAGAAGGAAAGTAAAGCACATTTTATTTCCCCCAGGAGATTTATTCTCTTTAAAAGAACTGTTTTATTTCTCATTGTATTGTCCATGGCCCCAGGAGTATCTTGACATTTAATAGCATCTCAATAAGGATCTGTGGAATAAATGAATGAATGAGAGAATGAATGAAACTCCTGTTTCATTATGTTAAAAAAATAAATAAACAGGGCCAGCCGAGTGGCGCCTTGGTTAAGAACTGGCTTGGGATGCCAGCAGCCCCTGTTCGGATCCCACATATGAGGGCCAGTGGCACTGCCCTCTGCAGCTAACAACAGCTCCACCTGGAGCTGGGCTGTGCGAGCCTCGGCGATGGTGTAGGCTGCAGCCCCTGCTGCGGTGGGCTGCCATAGGCTACAGTGAGGGGCCATTCAGAGGCCGGCGACCGATGTGCCTCATCTGGGAGGAGCGCAATGATGATACCAACATGGGCCAGTGAAGCAGCGTCCTCCACAGCTGGATTGAAGAACAAAAGGACGGCAACTTCTCTGTCCCCCTTCCCTGATTCCCCAACGCTGTTCCCCTCCCCCAATTCCCCAAGTTAAAAAAAAAAAAAATCTAAAAACAAACAAACAAACAAATAATAGAATGAGTCTCCTAGCATGGATTTGTGAGTTTGGAGGAAGTGTGGATCTTCTCTAAAAATGTATTCTTTTATGTCTGTGTTGTAACAACTAATGACAATTTAAAAAGCCAAACCCAAATAACCTTCAACTAGATTTTGCAAGTGTGAATGGCCTACTAAAGGTGGAGGAAAGAACTTTCCTAGCCTGGGAATTGCTGGAGCTGGGAGTCTGGAACTATAGCACATTTATGCAGGTTAACCACTTTGGGGGATAAAAAAGGTGTGGTACTCACCCCCAGGAGTTTCCAATCTTTGGGGGAAATACAATTTATTAACTGGAAACAATGAGCATAGTTTAAAACAATCCTTAACTGGTTGTGTGCCCTTAGGCAAGTCTGCTCCCCATTCTGGGCATCATTGATCTCTGGCTCTAAATTGCCCTGATCTTTCAATGCTACCAGTGGGCCAGGAGTTAGGCCTTGAAGGAGGAAGCTGGATTTGGAGAAAGGACCAGGATGCCAGTGGTGGGTGATAAGACCTTGGGGTAGGCTGGACTGCTCTAGCTGAGATAAAATTGGATAGGGTGGCTGGGGCCTCTTGAAGGAGAACTTTAAAAGCCAGGCAGGTTGACTTTTAAATTTGACCTGATAAGCAGGTCCTTGGACTAGAGATGAAAGGAGTGTCGGTGAGAGATTAATCTCATGGCCCTGCGCCATTGATCTGGATCTATCTGGAAGCACTGTGAGGAGTGAGTGGCTCTCAGGGAGGCTTTTGCAATAGTAATGTAGGTCCAGCCTTTCAAAAGAGGGTTTGAACTTCCTTCTGCCGGTCTTATGATACACATGGCTTCTGTGAGGTTTAATTTTCCTTAACCATAAGTAATTTAAAGTAAATATAATTTTTACATTAAGGCAATTGTGGCTATATTATGGACCAGAATCCTACATGTATATATATTTCTAAGGCAGAGTATTAGACTTCAAATAAATTTCAGGTTTGTAGGGGGCCATTTTAGATTATACTACCAGATTCCTCAGAGAGATACTTCTCTGCTGTAAAGGGTTTACTTTGCTGGCAAATTTGAGAAATTGGCTAAAAGCCTACTGGAGGAATGGGAAGAATGGGATCTAAGTGAGCTCAGGGAGTGGTTATGTTGGGCCAAGTAACTGACTGGATGCTGGAAACCTAAGAAAGGAAGAAATCCACGATGGCATCAGGGCCTCAAATCTAAGAACTGAGAAGAAAGACAGTGCTTTTCATAAAAATATGCAAATTGCAAGAGGGGTGGGAAGATGATGGTCTACCTCCAGAACAATGGGGACAGGTGGCCTTCTAGTCCCAGGGAAGGACTCGCCAGGTCGGTCATGGAGGAGGAAATAGTACCTCTTGGTCCTTACCAGCTTTGCTAAGACCCTAAAAGTTTTGCCCACTGGCCCAGTTGTTTGGCATTTTGCCTGGTTTACTTTCTATGTATCAACTACTGAAGAAGATGTTCGCTGTAGGGTTTTAGCAGATGTCCTATATCAGACTAAGGAAGTTCCTATCTAGCCCTACTTTGCTAAGAGTCTTTTCTTTTTGTGAATGGATGTTGAATTTTATCAAAAACATTTTTTGTATCTGTTGATGCGATCATGATTTTTCCCTCCTTTTATCATTTAATGGGATGAAATATATTGATTTTTTTTCAAAATAATAAACTAACCATGTATTTTTGATATAAAGTCAACATAATTATAACATATTACGCTATTTTTTTTTGTATGAGGGCACAGCACAGTTGTCACTGGCCCTCACATGTGGGACCGAACCGGGGCCTCTGGCGTCCCAAGCCAGCACTTAACCACCGCGCCACTCGGCCGGCCCCATATTACACTTTTTATGTATTGCTGGAATCAGTTTGTTAGTATCTTGCATAGGATTTTACATTCATGTTCATAAGTGTAATTTTCTTATACTATTCTTTTTGGGTTTTGGAATCAAAGTTACATTAAAAATGAGTCAAGAAGTGAACATTCTTTTTATATTCTCTGAAAGGGTTTATATAAGATTGAAATTCCTAGGGCCGGCCGAGTGGCGCGGTGGTTAAGTGCTGGCCTTGGAAGCCAGTGGCCCTGGTTCGCTCCCACATTTGAGGACCAGTGACACTGCCCTCAAAAAAAAAACAAAAAAAAGGAATTTCAATCGTTTTTTTTTTTGTTTTTTTTTTTTGTTTGTTTGTTTTGTTTTGAGGGCAGTGTCACTGGCCCTCATATGTGGGACCCGAACTGGGGCCGCTTGCTTCCCAAGCAGCGCTTAACCACCGCACCACTTGGCCGGCCCTGAAATTACTTTTTTAAAAGACTTTTATTAAAATGTAGCTAACAGGGCCGGCCGAGTGGCGCATTGGTTAAGCGCTGGTTTTGGGATGCCAGCGGCCCCGGTTCGGATCCCACATGAGGGCCAGTGACACTGCCCTCTACGGCTAACAACAGCTCCACCTGGAGCTGGGCTGTGCCAGCCCCAGTGATGGTGTGGGCTGCAGCCCCTGATGCAGTGGGCTGCCATAGGCTACAGTGAGTGGCCCGCAGCCAGCGTGAGCGGCTGGCAGCCAAGCGTGAGCTGCCAATAGCCGCGGTGAGCGACATCCAGAGGCCAGGGACCGATCTGCCTCATCCGGGAAGAGCGCAATGACGATACCAACAGTGAAGCAACATCCTCCGCAACTAAACTGAAGAACAAAACGACAGCAACTTGTCTGTTCCCCTTCCCCGATTCCCCAATGCTGTTCCCCTCCGCCAATTCCCCAATAAAATCTTTAAAAAAAAAAATGTAGCTAACATAAAATATTATATTAGTTTCAGGTTTACACCATAGTTGTTCAAAATTTATATACCTTAAGAAGTGATCACCATGAAGAGTCCAGCATCCATCTGACACCATACTATGCTATCACAATATTATTGACTATATTCCTTATGTTGTACATTATATCCTCATGACTTATTTGTTTTATACCTCGAACTTTGTACCTCTTATTCCCCTTTATTTTTCCTCCCTTTTTTAATTTTTCGATTACATTTGATGAAATTACTTCTGTCTTGAATGTTTGGTAGAACTCTTTCCCTGTTTGCTATTGAAGGTTGTTTCATCATGTGGGTGATGGTAGAGAAAGGAACTTTTACTTGGGGAATGAAAGTACCTTAAACAATAATGAAAATGTTCACATATCACAAAAAGTCCAGAGGTAGATGGTTCCAGGATTGGTTAATTCAGCAGCTCAACAACATCACCAGGGAGAGAAAATTGTTCTGATCTTTCAGTTGTCATGGTCAGGTGTCAGCTCCTTCTCTCATCATTGCAAGATGGCATCAGCTACTCCAGGCATCACAGCACAGTTGTTAAGAGTGTGGGTTCTGCAGCCAAACCTGCTTCCTAATCCCATAGCTTTGTGATATTGGGTAAATTTCTTAAAATCTCTGTCAAATGGGTTGATAGTACTTTACCCCAAAAGTTTAATGTATATGGATTAAAAGAATTAAGAGGTTTTTTAAAAAAAACTTTTAGAATAGTGCTTGGTACATAATAAGCATACAGTAAATATTGCCATATCTTACTCTGTTCTCCCTTGGGGCAGAAATGAATCTGTTTTTCTCTTCCACCCTATTTATTGAAGCCCTTAGCAGACTTATTTCACATCCTTTTGGCCAAAATATGACTAGTGCCCATTCCTAAACCAGCTGTGGAATTATCAGGATTGGGTTTGGAGTAATTTAGATTCAATCTCTGAGACAAGAGAAGCATCTGGCATCCCCTAAAACACAAAACCACTTGATACCTCAACAAAATCTGGTTTCTGTTTGCAAGGCAGAAGTTTGGGTGGTGATGGGGGAGCTTTGAGTCACAGAAAGAGGGAAGAGTAGGAGCCCCCATCCCTACGGGTTCTCCCTGGGATTCCTTAGAATGAGCCCTTAGTTTGTCAAGCACACCACAATTTTCTTAATGCATTTTAAGTGATACATTATCTCATCTGTTCTCAGAACCACCCTCTAGGCAGTTTGGGTTCTTGTTATCCTCTTTGATAGATGGGGAAACAGGTTCCCAGAGTGGAAGTGCTGGCCCAGTCGTATGTACATATATAGTCAGGACAGAGGAAGGTCCTGGAATTCAAGTTGAGGTCTTCAATGTTCTACCTTTTTATTCCTCTTCTATGAATTCCCAGTTGTCTGTCATTTACTTGTCACCTTTACAACTGCCCCATCCACTTGCCTCCTCTGCTATTGTTTAATATTTTTAAATGTTTTCATTTAATATATTTATTTTGAAAGGAAACCTGATAAAGTGGCATGTTGTTGTTCTGGTATACACACACACACACACCTTTAAAATGAATGCAAAACTGTTAAAAATATTTATTCAGGCTTAGAACCTGTGCTCTGGTGTCTGACTGGGTTTGAAACCTGACTCTGCCAGTGTCGCACGTGCAGCTGGCCTCCATCCAGATGCCCATGGCTCTCACCATTCCAGAGTGCACCAACCCCACTTCTAAGTGCCAGCACTGTGATTTTGCCTGCTGGCTTGTCCTGGCTATCAGTCCATTCTACCTTCCTAAGAAAAATAGTAAGTTCTGGGTAATGAATTGCAGGCTTCTCCCTCCATCCCCAGCAGCCCTCAAGCACTGACTGTTGGGAATGATGGACAAGGATCCCAGTGCCCTGGGCCCTGGGGAACAGTTACTCCCAGGCAAAGGTTTGTACTTTGTGTCATCTCCCAGAGTTTTTCAGGAGGACTGCATTCCATTTGCCCATAGTGGTAACTTACTCAATAGTGTACTCTTTACTGGCTTCCTTCCTTTCCATCTCATTTCTCCACTCTCGGGTACTTCCTGGAATCACCTCCCAGGTCACTTATTTCACTTAAATCCTTGTTGCAGAGTCTGGTCCTGGGGAGACTCAAGTAGGACAGCCATTTACTAGTGGCACGGCTTTGGGTGATACTTAATTTTCTTGTGTCTCTGTTCCCATCTGTAAAAGTGGGGTAAGAATAGCGCCTATACCTCATTGAGCAAATTGGTAAAGCTCTCAGTGCCTGGCTAAGAGAAGGTGCTTAGCAAGTATACTCTCTTATTATTACTACCTAAAGTTCTCTGATATGCTACCATGGGCATCCCACTTTTCCCGCCATAGGCTGTCTTGTGGAAGCTGACCAGGACCACCGATCCCCGCCACTCCCACTGCAGCATACCCTTCCCATCACACATAAACCACTCTGCCTACTTCTGCTGGGTGGTGCAGGTGCCTAGGTAAAAGCATTCTGTCTTAATGACATTTTAGGATTTCTCCTAAGATGGAGGCTTTTCATCTCTGACTCGTGTCCAGCATCCCAAAGCCCTGCTGAGGCCGGGGGTGGGGAAGGCACTTGATAAATGTGGATCGTTAATGATCACAGCTCCCTTTATTGAGCAGTTACTAAGAGCCTGCTGCTGTGGGAGGTGCTTTCCCCATATTAATCCTTGCAGCCACCCTATGAGATCAGTGCTATTACTGTCCCCATTTTGTAGATGAGAAGCCTAAGACAGAGAAATTAAGTTACCTACCTAAGATCACACAGCTGGCAAATGGCAGAGCCAGGACTCAACCTAACTCCAGAGCTCACTTAATCATGATACTAAACTGATGCCAGGGCTATCATCATGTGCCTAGAATGAAGAATGCTGACTTTCTTTCTTCCTTGCCAAGAACTCAAAGACGGAGCTCTCTTTGCCAGGTGTTTAGCTGTAGCAAGTTGCCCATCCATACCTGAAGCCCAGAGACTCACCTCACCCTTAGCTGTGGACCAGGAATCTGAAACAAAATAATAGGACAGGAAAGCCTTGTTCATTCAGAATCCAGGCAGCCAGAAAGAGGGAGAAAAAAACAAATGTGTAAATATATAGCTTGGATTCGAATTTTATGAAAAGGAGGAGACTTGAGAGGTTCCAGCCAGTGCCTGAGGTTTCTTTTCACAAGCAATTTATGCACTAGTGATTCCAAACTGCTCCCTGCCCTCAGAGTCCATCCACAGTGCATTATGCGTGCCTTGGAAACAAAGGGAGTGTATGACAACACTTATTCCCATGGTGCAGCAAAACGCTGGAGCTAAGCAACACCTGCTGGCTTTGGATGACACCCCTCCTCACTGGCTCCCTTACCACCTATGAGTTATCAGTTATCATGTGGCTCGTGCTGGTGTTTTTCTTACATCTGGTTCTTTTCATTCATTCATTCATTCAAACAAGATTTTTTTTTTTTAAAGATTTTATTGGGGAATTGGGGGAGGGGAACAGCGTTGGGGAATTGGGGAAGGGGAACAGACAAGTTGCTGTCTTTTTGTTCTTCAGTCTAGTTGTGGAGGACATTGCTTCACTGGCCCATGTTGGTACCATCATTGCACTCTTCTCGGGTGAAGCAGATCGGTCACCGGCCTCTGGACGGCCGCTCACAGCGGCTCTTGGCAGCTCATATCGGTTGCCAGCCGCTCACGCTGGCTGCCAGCCATTCAGTGTCGCTGGCCCTCATATGTGGGATCTGAACTGAGGCCGCTGGTGTCCCAAACCAGCTCTTAACCAATGTGCCACTTGGCCGGCCCTCAAACAAGATTTTTTAAATACCTACCATGAACCAGGCACCTTTCTGTTTTGGTGGGGTAGTGAGGAAGCAGACAAACTATAAATAGAAGATGTAAATAAAACATATAGTATGTTAGTGATTAGTGGTAAGCAGAAAGATGAAGAAGTGAAAGGACCTAAGAAGAATCAGGGCTGGAGTAGGATGGCCAGGAGAGGCTATATGAGGAATGAGACTTGCGTTAAAAGCTGAAAGAAGTGAAGGAATGGCTATGCAGATATTTGGAGCAAAACATTCCAGGCAGATGGAACAGCAAACACAGGGGACATGTATGCCTGGTATATTCCTGAACAGCGAGTGAGAGAGAGTAGAGGGAAATGGGGTGGGTGGTGCAGATCTCAGGGTCTTTGGGCACCACCAGGACTTTGGCAGTCACCATGAGTGAACTGGAGAAGCACTAGATGGCTGCTGTGTTGTGACCAGACTGGAGGGGGCATGGGTAGATCTGGGACACCCGTCTAGAGGCTACCATTGTAACCAGGCAGGAGATGATTCGACTTAGACCAGGGCAGGAGCAGTGGAATAGAGCAAAGGAAAGGACTGGAGATGTATTTGGGACTTAGAATCAACCAGAAATAGGTAATGGGTTGTATGTGAGAGACTGGTAAAGACAAAAAGAATTGAATTTGGACCAGGGAGGGAGCAGAGGAGAAGAAAGCCTCTATGTTCCACTGGTGGATGGATGTGGGATTTCAGAGAGAGAGGAGTCAAGAATGACACCAAGTGTTTTTGTCTCAACAAGTGGAAGGATGGCATTCTCATTTTTTGATACTGGGAAGCATGCAGGAGGAGCGGGTTTGTTGGGGGATAGAGAAGGATCTCAGTTTTGGAGAAGTTGAGTTTAAAGGGGCCTATTGGATACCTGAATGGAGTTGCCGAGAAGGCAGCCTCCTATGTGAAAAAGAAATAGGTCAAGTCACATGCCAGTTTGGATTGGGTTGCTCTTCCTGGTGTGCTGTGTTGAGAATTTTATGTCCATCCAGGCTTAGTGGGAAAATGGTTTCTTTCTTTCTTTTTTTTAAAGATTTTATTGGGGAATTGAGGGAGGGAAACAGCGTTAGGGAATCGGGGAAGGGGAACAGACAAGTTGCTGTCTTTTTGTTCTTCAGTCTAGTTGTGGAGGACATCGCTTCACTGGCCCATGTTGGTATTATCATTGCACTCTTCCCGGGTGAGGCAGTTGCTCACCGGCCTTGGACAGCCACTGACGACAGCTCACAAAAGCACACGCCAGCTGCCAGCCAACCCCACTGCAGCCTATGCCATCGCCAGCTACTCACAGCGGCCCTGCTCCAGGTCCAGCTGTTGTTCACCATCTTAGTTGTAGAGGGTGGAGCATCACTGGCCCTCATGTGGGATCCGAATCGGGGCCCTGCCGCTCAGAGCTGGCAGGCGTCCCAAGCCAACTCCTAACCAACGTGCTACTTGGCCGGCCTGGAAAAGAGTTTCTTGATCAATAGTGAAGTCTGTTTTGGGAGCTGGATAGGCAAATAATGGGTGTAAGACATTTGGATGTAAGACATCCCATTGTAGAGTGGGAAGAAAATGTGAAAATTTCTATTCTATGTATTTTTGTCTTATCCTTTACATTTCTTAGTATGTCCTATACAGTAAGTCCCCGACTTACGAACGAGTTCCATTCCCGGAGAACGTTCGTAAGTCGGATTCATTCATAAGTCTGACAAAGTGATTCTTATACACCTTTGACACAAATATACAATGTAAAACATAAAAAAAAACCCTAAGCACACATATACAAAAATACTGTATATAAACTATTTTTACTTTTACAGTTACCTTAAAACAGTGGTACAGTCCAGTACAACAACTGGCATATAGGGGATTGCATGGCGTGAACTGACAAGAAGAGAGTTCCTAACTGGAGGAGGGCGAATAGGTGGGAGATGGTGAAGCTGCTTTTCCTCTTGCTTCCGGACATCCTGGGCTCTGACTGAACACTGCACTACTGTCCCCTATCACACTGTACAGTAAGCACACAGCAGCACACCTGTGACAATGTCCGGCAGACACGCGAGCTACTTCCACGATTTGTTCGCATCTACGAATGTTTGTATTGCGAGGTCCGTTTGTATCTGTGAAAGTTCACAACTTGAATGTCCGTAATTCGAGGACTAACTGTACTGTACATATAATCTATTACAGTAGCAGAGATTGACATAGTTCATTAATTAAGTATTCTAAATATATTGGAAGAGTATACTTAAACAGTTTTTACTGAGGAATGAATGAGCAAAACCTTTTGAAGATTACTGATTTGAAATATTGTAAAAGTATAACAGATGCTTAAAATAGTGACCTGAATGCCCTAAGCCCTGAAATGTCTCCTGAATTCTTGAAGAACAAAATTATGTTTCGTTTGGTTTAATGCTTGACTTTTTCCACTACAAAACATATATTTTTTTTTTGAGGGCAGTGTTACTGGCAAAACATATATTTAGACACAACATTACCTATGTAATATTTCTACCAGAAATTTTTTTTTTTTTTTTTTTTTTTTTTAAAGATTTTATTGGGGAATTGGCAGAGGGGAACAGCATTGGGGAATCGGGGAAGGGGAACAGACAAGTTGCTGTCTTTTTGTTCTTCAGTTTAGTTGCGGAGGATGTTGCTTCACTGTTGGTATCGTCATTGCGCTCTTCCCGGATGAGGCAGATCGGTCGCTGGCCTCTGGATGTCGCTCACCGCGGCTATTGGCAGCTCACGCTTGGCTGCCAGCCGCTCACGCTGGCTGCGGGCCACTCACTGTAGCCTATGGCAGCCCACTGCAGCAGGGGCTGCAGCCCACACCATCACCGGGGCTCGCACAGCCCAGCTCCAGGTGGAGCTGTTGTTAGCTGTAGAGGGCAGTGTCACTGGCCCTCATGTGGGATCCGAACCGGGGCCGCTGGCATCCCAAAACCAGCGCTTAACCAATGCGCCACTCGGCCGGCCCAACCAGAAATATTTAATCTTCATCTAATCAGGGGAAAACAATCAAAGACAAATTGGAGCACGTTGTGTAAAACAGTTGGCTTTCAAAAATATCAGTATTATCAAGGACTTTTTATTTAAAAAGGAACAGGAACTATTTTAGAGTAAAGGAGATTAAGGAATCAGGGTAACAATGCAAACATGATTCTTGATTGGATCTTGGGTTGAGAAGGAAAAAGCTATAAAAGGATATAATGAACGATTGGGGAACTTTATATATATTGGGTTGTTGAAAAAGTCATGATGTATTTTTTCTATGTTTTTCATTGCACAAATGCGTCATGACTTTTCTGACAACCCATGAGATTGTTCATGGTATCGTATTAGTGTAAATTTTCTAATTGGTTTGTGATTATGTGGGAGACAGTTGCATTCTTAGGTGCCTGGGCTGAAATAGGAACTTAGGTAAAGGGTATGTTAACATTTACTGTACTATTCTTGCAGATTTCCTGTAGGTTTGAAATATTTCAAAGTAAAAAATTGGGGGAAAATATTATTCATATAGTGTTCTCCAATTCTCAGAAAACTAGGAAATCCAATAATGGTGTTATCATGCCACTTTTAATATACTAGATTGTTTAATTGACTGCAGTGCTGTATTCTTCATGCTTTCTGAAGCACAGAATTTGCCAAACATTCTCCACCATAGTAGCATTTTTTATTTTTCAGGTGCTTCCATATCCATTGTATTACATTTATTATCATAAATAGTCCATATATGCAAAGAAGTTTATGCTTTTAAAGTACCACAATCACAACTAACTTTTTTTTTTTTGAGAGGTGATACGGAGTTTATTGAATTAGATCTTTCTATTTACAACTGAGATCACATCTACATACTATTTTGATAGTCTACATGGGTACCTTATTTCTAACTAGTTTAGACTTACAATGAATGGACTCCATCATACAAACATATACACACTCACACTCATGTTTTAAAACAGTAGTGATACATTATACCCCTCCTATAAAGCCAGCTTTGATTAAAAACTGCTAGTTTCACAGATCAGTCTGATTTTGAAGGTGAACCATGACGCTACATACTGTATGATTCTAAAATCTATTTTAGCCATTTTGTACAGTTGCTATCTTATTGGACTACAGTATATATATTTTAAAAGGACACTGGTGAGGGGCCTCCCCCAAAAAACCCTCTGGTCCTCCCCCCCAAAAAAAAACCTTTGGCTAAGAGTTGTCCATTGCGAAGCCTGACAGGACCCCTCACATCACTCACCGCTTGGAGGTAATAGAAGCAGGCCACAGCCCGCTTAAATTCTACCACACTATGCAACTCTCAGATGGTTCTGAAATTAGAACATATACCACTGTACTTAAAAATTTAGGGACATAGAAAGTCAACTAGAATAAAGAAAATAAAGTCATAGGTGCGTAGATAAGTAGGTGGGCTCATGAAGAGCCAAGCTGCTTTGTCCAACACCTGTGTACATGTGCTTTAGCTAAATGAACTCAGGAGGCCACAGCGGTAGACCTGCTCATCTCACCTTCCAAATCAGAACAAGACTAAAAAGCTTAGGCTTGAGTTTTCTGCCTTGCATACGTTCTGCTGGTGATGAGCTCATAAGCAGGATCTCCATCTACTTGTTCTGCATAATACGATGCTCGCACACAGCACGCCCAGCAGCTGCATAGCTGCAAATGCCAGCACTGCCCAGATAATGAGCATCATGATTTCTTGTAGCTTCTTCACCACTAGAACCTCACATCCTTCAGGGTGGAGGTTGGAGGAGTGAGCCAGATTGTCATTCCAGCTTCTGGCAGTCTTTCTGCAGTGCCTAAGAGGGACACTCTGGTGTTTGGGTTGGTGGAACCAGTCTGTATTTTCCCAGTCTAAGGAGCTGTGAATTCCACAGCAGTGTAGCTCTCTCTATGGAATCAATAACTCAGCTAGCAGCCTCAGGGTTGGTTCCATTGTAGGTCTTAAATACTTTTTGGATGCTGTGGTCAACCTTATTTCTCACCTTTGCTCTGTAAACATATCCCCAAACCACTACAACAACTTCTGTGACAAAAGCCAAGAGTAGGATGATAACAAACGTGGCCAGGCCACAGCGGCTTTCTGGGATTGTGGCACAGCAGCCAATTAGCACAATAATGAAAAGCAGGGCTTCCACAGCTGTGATCACTACAGCAGGGGTGAGAGTGTCCACATCTTCAAAGAAGTGGTCAGTCATCATAAGTGATGAAGACATAGGCTCCTACATAGCATAAAATGCCAGCTGCCCCCCCAGAAGATGAGGTTGAGATACACCAGCACGGTCCTGGGGGAGGTGATGCCCACTGGTCGTGGTGCGAGCAGTTGCTGGGGCCCTGCTTGGAGACCCAGATGTGCCCACCCAGCGAGGCTGCAGTGGTGATGATGCCTCCCAACTGGGAACTGCAAGGCCTCCTACCTTGAATGAGCCTAGGCTGTTATTATCCTCATTGGCAAAAGAGAAAACAGACTGAGAGGTTTTTAGTAACACCCTCAAAGTCACAAGGTGTGGAACAGGCTTTGAACTCAAGCAGCCTGACTTCAGAGCCTTGTCCATCTCCCTGTTTCGGGGACCCCCCCCCAGCCCCAAGGCTGCACGGTCTCTACCTATCATCTCAATGAATCTGAAAGGAAACTGAGCCATAGAATGTAGACCCTGTGATAGGTGATGGGCTCACCTATCATCTTGTTCACCCCCTCAATTCTCAGATGGGGACATTTCAATGATGAAGACGAGGAGGAGAGAGAAGGAAGAAGAGGAGGAAGAAAGCATTGTATCCTTCCTCCTTGGGGTTTTTCATCTGGCCTGTGACATTCCATTCCCACCTCTTCTCTAATTTGCCATTTCATTAAGTAACTTTCTAATTGAATGCACCTGGGCAGAAACGCCCATATTGGCCCTGGTCATTGCTTTGTCTTTTTTTTCTTTCTCTTCTCTTCTCTTCTCTTCTCTTCTCTTCTCTTCTCTTCTCTTCTCTTCTCTTCTCTTCTCTTCTCTTCTCTTCTCTTTTCTCTTCCTCTCTCCCTCCCGCCCTGTTTCTCTCTCTCTCTCTTTCTCTCTTTATGAAAAACCAAGGAGAATCCCTATTCCTGAGGCAGAGGTGATTGGTGAAGTTCCCCGGGCAGAACAGCCCACCTTCCAGGAACTCCTCTGCCTTGGCCCTATGTTGAGATCACCTGTTTCCTTACAGTTTTTTATTTTTTTATTTTTTGAGGGCAGTGTAACTGGCCCTCGTATGTGGGACCCAGCTGGGGCCGCTGGCTTCCGAAGCCAGCACTTAACCACCGCGCCACTCGGCTGGCCCTCACCTGTTTCCTTAGAGGATAGCTGGCTGTAGCTTCCCGGCTCACTGGTCCTGGGGGTCTAGGATGGCTTGGCTTTGGGCATGGCAATGCCAGCCAGGGGCGAGGCAGAGATGTCCCTCAAAACACCCTGTTCACCAGGAGCTCCCTTCCCCAAGGTGCAGGTTCACATCCTGGCTTCCAGTACTGTCTGTGTGTGCCCCTTCCTCAGTAAATCAACCAATACATCAATACACACTCATGGAACAGCACAAAAAGCAGTAGATTGAAGTGGTTAAAATTAGTGGACTCTGAAGCTAGATTGGCTGGGTTGAATCCTGTTTTTACCACGTACTAGCTATGTGACCTTTGGCAAATTATTTAGCTATGCTGAGTATTGGTTTTATTTTTCTATAAAGTGTGGGGAAATAATAGTATACTTCTCATAAGGCTGATGTGAAAATGAGATGGTTTAATACATACCAGGTGCATACAGTGCCTCGAACACAGTGAGCATTCCACTAAGGACTGTTATTATCACTAGTGATCACAGCACAGTGCTGGGTCCTGCAGAGGACACACAGGCATATAGCACACTATCCTTGTCCTTAAGAAGAGGCAATATAGGATTTAAAAGGGTATCATTTGGGAGGAGCTAACTAGACCTTTAGTGAGGTATTTAATTCCAGCATACTTCAGTTTTCCCATCTGAAAACAATTCTTAGAGGGTGAGATGGTGGATTGTAAACACACTGCCCAGTGCCTCCCACATAGTTATGTATCAGTACAATGTGGATTATCTTCCCTTTTTGCAGGAATTCACACTCAGTGTAGGCAGAAAGAGCAGGTCCAGAACCAGCCAGCCATATGCAGGACATGTGCAGTGCGATCTGCAGGGGTTTCGATGTCAGAGGGTTGGTTCCTGTAGCTGGATTGTTCTAGGAAGTCTTCCTGGAGGAGATCAGACCTGATCTGGGCCTTGAAGGATGAATAAACTGAGCAGAGAAGATAAATGGGCTGAGCAGTGATGGAAGCGGAGAATTGAGGAGATGGGGACGGCAGTAGAGGCCCTGGCATGTTTTTAGAGGTCTGTAGAGAA
The DNA here is from genome assembly GCA_033961575.1 of Aselliscus stoliczkanus. Taxonomy (NCBI): domain Eukaryota; kingdom Metazoa; phylum Chordata; class Mammalia; order Chiroptera; family Hipposideridae; genus Aselliscus; species Aselliscus stoliczkanus. The sequence goes on along the minus strand of CM066733.1, from coordinate 60,610,467 downwards.
GAAGATTGTGCTACTCTTTCTTCTTCCATAGCACTGTCTAAATGGAGTTTTCTTTGCTCTCTACTTTACAACCCTCTTACAGTAGTCGAGGACCACCTTTCTCTAGACTTCGAGGGCAGTGGTTATTTAAGACTAAATGAGCTTTTGGTGCCTTTTTAAAGCACCCTTATTCCTAATATTGCGGTACGTACGGACCAGCTGGGGTTCCTTAGACAAAAGTGGCAGGAATTCTGAGGTCCAGTTCTCAGTGAAATCCTTTGGCCATGAATGACCAAAATAAGACATCATCTAAGATGCAAGAACCAGGCCAAAGGATGCTTATAGCAGGGAAATGAGTGAAATAAAGAACAAATTATTAAATCGGTGCTATGGGATATAGTGGATGATAATTGGGGAAAAATAAGGGTAGAGCCCCACTTAATATGCACACTGAATAAATGTAGGTAACAATGTCCACATTAAAAAGTAAAGCCTTTATTGTATGTACTCTTGACAATGTATATTTTGGGGCCCTCCTCATAGACTTGAAGAAAGAAAAGCCCTGAGGGCTGGCTGAGTGGCGCGGTGGTTAAGCGCTGGCTTGGGAAGCCAGCGGCCCTGGTTCGGGTCCCACATATGAGGGCCAATGACACTGCCTTCAAAAAAGAAAAGCCCTGGGCCAGCCGAGTGGCACGTTGGTTAGTAGCTGGTTTGGGATGCCAACTCTGAGCAGCGGGGCCACGGTTCGGATCCCATCTATGAGGGCCAGTGACACTGCCCTCGATAGCTAAAGTGGTGAACAACAGCTCCACCTGGTTGCCTCTATAGCTAAGATGGCCAGCGACAGTGTGGGCTGCAGCCTCTGCTGCAGTGGGCTGTCATAGGCTACAATGAGTGGCCGGCGGCAGCCAGCACTAGTAGCTGGCAGCCAGCGTGAGCTACCAATAGCCGCCATGAGCGGCTGTCCAGAGGCCAGTGACCGATCTGCTTCACCCGGGAAGAGTGCAATGATGATACCAAGTGGGCCAGTGAAGTAACGTCCTCCACAACTAGACTGAAGAACAAAAGGACAGCAACATGTGTGTTCCCCTCCCCCAATTCCCCATAAAATCTTTTTAAAAAAAGAAAGAAATAAAAGCCCTGAAGCAGGGCCCAGAAATCTGCATTTTCAAAAGTAAACATTTCTTACATTTTCTTCTAGTAATTGTATGATTTTAGGGTGGGGAAGGCATGGTTCAAAGGCAGAAATCATTAAAGAAAATAATCCTACATAAAAATAAAAACTTTCGGGCCGGCCGAGTGGCGCGGTGGTTGGGTGCTGGCTTGGGAGGCCGGCGGCCCTGGTTCAGGTCCCGCATGTGAGGGTCAATGACACTACCCTAAAAAAAAACACCACACTCTATAAAGTACATAACAACACTTTTTTAAAAAAAATAAAAAATAAAATAAATAAATAATAAAAACTTTCTATTTGTTAAAAAATAACTCTACCATGAACCAAAAGCAAAAGGCAAATAGTGAACTAAAAAAAAAAGTATAAAATATGTGATAGAAAAAAAATGAAAAAGGGTATTCTTAAAATGTAATGAGCACTTATAAATCAATAAGAAAAACAAACATTTCTACAAAAGAATGGGCAAAGGGCATAAATAGGTAATTAGTTTACATAAGAACTATAAATGTCTAATAGCGTGTAAAAATATTATTACTAGTAAACCACTTTTCATCTCTCCAGTTTTCTTTCTCTATAAAGAAAATCTGGTATTTCTATACAATGGAATATTATTCAGTCATAAAAAAGAAGGAAATCTCGCCATTTGCCACAACATGGATAAACCTTGAGAGTATTATACTAAGTGAAATAGTTCAGACAGAGAAAGACAGATACTGTGTGATTTCACTTGTAGTGGAATCTAAAAATCCTTACGGAGAGAAACAGAACATTTTGGTGGTTGTCAGAGGTAGGGGGTAAGGAGAGGGCCAAATAGGTGAAGGTGGTTAAAAGATACAATCTTTATAAGATAAATAAGTTATAATATAAATAAGTTATAAGATAAATAAGTTCTGGGAATGTGATTTACAACATGGTGATGATAGTTAATCGTTCTGTATTGTATATTTGAAAGTTGCTAAAAGAGTATATCTTAAAAATTCTCATCCAACAAAAAAATTGTAATTATGTAATGGATATTAACTAAACTTATTGTGGTAATCATTTTGCAATATGTATATATATTAAATCATTATGTTGTACACCTTGAACTAATTCAGTTGATGTGTATGTCAATTACACCTCAATAAAACTGGGAAAAAAATCAAAATTTATAATGGTGATTTACCCTTCATCAAAGATAAATGCCCTTCTAACCTGAACAGTCCTACTCTATAATTCTGAAAATAAAGGAACACTTTCCATCAAGACAGATCTAGTTTCTGGTTATGTACTTATTTCAAAAGCTACATTTTTAGTCCTCCTGCACCCTAAAAACCTCTTAAACTTCAACGTCTTTGTCTTCCCATAACTTCATATCTGTTCTTTAACATTTTAAATATGTTGTTCTATTTATTGAAAGAGCGCAATGCTATGACTAATTAACTAAAGAAACTTCATATTTTGTATTTTGGTCTATAGGAAGGAGAAAAGGGCTTTAAGATTAGATAGGTACATGGCACACATTCATGTTGGCACAATAAGAGCTCTTGAACTAAAAAAATATATATACACAAAAAATGTATACACATTTTTAGAAAGGAAAAAACTGTATTAAAATTGTAATACTCAATATATACTAATAACAAAAGATGAATACAAGTCATGTGTATACATTTTTTGGGCACGCCGGTATAATATAACTAATAAAGCACTTTTTTTTTTTTTAAAGATTTTATTGGGGAATTGGGGGAGGGGAACAGCGTTGGGGAACCAGGGAAGGGGAACAGACAAGTTGCGGTCCTTTTTTGTTCTTCAGTCTAGTTGTGGAGGACGTTGCTTCACTGGCCTATGTTGGTATCATCATTGCGCCCTTCCCAGATGAGGCAGATCCGTCGCTGGCCTCTGGGCAGCCGCTCCTGGCCGCTATTGGCAGCTCACGCTGGCTGCCGGCCGCTCACGCTGGCTGCCGGCCACTCACTGTAGCCTATGACAGCCCACTGCAGCAGAGGCTGCAGCCCACACTGTCGCTGGCCATCTTAGCTATAGAGGCAACCAGGTGGAGCTGTTGTTCACCACTTTAGCTATCGAGGGCAGTGTCACTGGCCCTCATAGATGGGATCCGAACCGTGGCCCCACTGCTCAGAGTTGGCATCCCAAACCAGCTCCTAACCAACACGCCACTCTGCCGGTCCTAATAAAGCACTTTTCATCTTCCCAGTTGGCAGAGGGTTTTTAAAAATAGATATCTAATGTTTATTCATTAGATTGGTTTAGCCTTTCAGCAGCAAAATTTTGTAATAACTGTATCAAAAGCCTTAGAATGAAACTCAGATACAGAGAACAAGTTGCTGGTGGCCAGATGGGAGCAGGGTTGGAGGGATGGGTTAAAAAGGTAAAAGGGATTAAGAAGTACAAATTGTCAGTTATACAAATAGTCACATGGAGGGCTGCCCGAGTGGCGCATTAGTTAAGAGCTGGCTTGGGACGCCAGTGGCCCTGGTTCGGATCCCACATATGAGGGCCAGTGACACTGCCCTCTACAGCTAACAACAGTTCCACCTGGAGCTGGGCTGCGAGCCCCTGCGAGGGTGTAGGCTGCAGCCCCTGCTGCAGTGGGCTGCCATAGGCTACAGTGAGTGGCCGGTAGCTAGCTTGAGCTGCTGGCAGCCAGTATGAGCTGCCAATAGCTGTGGTGAGCTACCATCCAGAGGCAGGCGACTGATCTGCCTCATCCGGGAAGAGCGCAATACCAACATGGGCCAGTGAATCAATGTCCTCCGCAACTAGACTGACGAACAAAAAGGCAGCAACTTGTCTGTTCCCCTTCCTCGATTCCCCAATGCTGTTCCCCTCCCCCAATTCCCCAATAAAATCTTTAAAAAAAAAAAGTCACATGGATGTAAAATACGGCAAAGGGAATATAGTCAATAATACTGTAATATCTATGTATGATGCTGGGTGGGTACTAGACTTATCATGGTGATCATTTTGTAAATATAAATCTCTAATCATTATGTTATACACCTGAAACTAATATAACACGCATGTCAACTATAACTGAAAAATAAATTTTAAAAATCTAAAAAAGGCCTCAGTATGTTTCATAACTCTTGAGAAATTCCACTTGTAGAAATTAATTCACTTTTACAAATAATCATGAGCGCACACAAAACTATTACCACCAAAATATTTCACAGTATTGTTTCTAATAGGGAAGAACTAGAAATAACTGAAATTTCAACAATATATAGTTGGTAAAATGCATATGATACATTTACCCAGTGGCATCCTATGTAGCCATTAAAAATAATGTAGAGTAATGACATGAAAAAGTGTTAACGGTATATTTTTTAATTAAAAAAATGCTTACAAAAACAGTTTATGATGATTTCATTTAAAAATATGTGTTTATTCATAGAACAATTTTAGAAAAATAAATATTGACATTTTAAAGTTATCTCTGGATGGTGAAATTGCAAGTAATTATTATTTTCCTTTTTTGTGGCTTATCTATTTATCTCTTATAAATAATTTTAAAATATTTTCAATTACAGTTAACATACATTATATTAGTTTCAGTGTACAATATACTGATTAGACATATATATAATTCACAAAGTGATCACCCCGATAAATCTGGTAGTCATCTGACACCATACATAGTTCTTACGATATTGACTATATTCCTTATGCTGTACTTTACATCTCCATGACTATTTTTTTTTTTTTTTTTGAGGGCAGTGTCACTGGCCCTCATATGTGGGACCCGAACCGGGGCCGCTGGCTTCCGAAGCCAGTGCTCAACCACTGCGCCACTCGGCCGGCCCTCCATGACTATTTTTATAACTACCAATTTGTACTTCCTAATCCCTTCACTTTTTTCACCCATCCCCTAATCCCCCTCCCATCTGGCAACCATCAGAATGTTCTCTGTATTTGAGTCTGTTTGTGTTTCTTATCTGTATTTTCTAAGTTGTCTACAATACAAATAAATATTTCCATGATATTAAAACTCTACAATAAAATTTGTTATGTAAAAAGAACAATTCACTGAGAAAATGTTTACCATAGAACTTGCCTCTGCTACGCAATGTTATTTCTTCAGTAACTCACTTCCTTAGTGTCCCTTCTCTCAGAAGGACCTCTTGAGAGGCAGGAATTCCCAAGGCCTCCTCCCATTGGGAACATTACTGGAGGCCTGTGGTTGGCCTCGGAGTCATGTGGAATCCAGCTTTGGGGAAACTACAAAGTAACCCAAAGTTTGGGAGGTAGGAGAAATAGCAATTGGAAGATTTTATAGAATCTGGGCAAGAAACTCCTTCAGAGGATCTAGTCTCTCCGCCCACTTTTTCCTCAAACTGAAGCTTAAGGCTGACTTCAGGGCTTGTCCAAGGCCACAAGGCAGACTAATGACAAGGTGAGGCCTTGAATCTATGGCCTTTCCGCCCTATTGTATTTCTGTAAGGTGCTGATTTTGACCAGGCCTTCTCTGTGCACGGGAATCACTAGAGGTCTTGTTGAAATGTAGATTTTGATTCTGCAGGTCAGGCGTGGGTCAGCGAGTCTGTCTGCATTTCTAACCAGGTCTTAGGAGATGCAGATGGTGCTGGCTTTGAGATCACAGTAATAATGCGTAGCAATGGTGTAGAGCACAGATTCTTGAGCCAGACTCACTTTGCCATAGCCGGTCTGATAGTGTGCTTCGGTTTCCTTATCTGCAAAATAAGTGTAATACCTAGTTTACTTGAGTTTTGGTTTGGATTTAATAAGTTATTGCGCGTTGTGCTTAGAACAGTGTTCACTAAGAACTAGTTATTTTTATCAGTATTTATATTCCCTAGAGCAAGCAGAGGGTGAAGTAGGGTTTGACGAATGAATGAATAACCTTTGGAGAAAAGTTCTTGCCTGGGCAACTAATGTCAGAGAAAGAAAATGAGAAGGCTTGATGGTGCGGGAGAGGACCACCTCCAAGAAAGTTCTCGCCACCGGGTGGTCAGGAGAGCGCGGGGCGCCCGGAAGCCCGCAGGCCGGCGCCCCGCCGACCAATGCGGCCGCCGGGGAGAAGGGGGGCGCCAGGCAGCCCTTTCCGTCTGGGGCCCCGGCGGCCCCGCCCCCTGGAACGTTGTGACGTTCGAGCATTCCGCGGTTGCTACATCGTCTCGAAGGGGCGGGGCGCCTGTCAGGGAAGCGGAGAGCGCGCCGACGCGGGCTGGTCGGGGCTCCACTGCGCAGTGCCAGCGCCAGCACGAGACCCGCGCTCTCCGACCCGCCGCCTCGGCTCTGGCTCGCAAGCCCGCACTCCAGTCCTGTCCGTGCTCTGCCCAAGTATGGAACTGCTATGCTGCGAGGGCACCCGGCACGCGCCCCGGGCCGGGCCCGACCCGCGGCTGTTGGGGGACCAGCGTGTCCTGCAGAGCCTGCTCCGCCTGGAGGAGCGCTACGTGCCCCGCGCCTCCTACTTCCAGTGCGTGCAGAGGGAGATCAAGCCGCACATGCGGAAGATGCTGGCGTACTGGATGCTGGAGGTACCGCCCGGACGGGTCTCCCCTCCCCCGCCGCCCCTGCGTCCTCGGCTCCGGACATCCCGGGGCCGCCCTGTTGGGATATCCTGGTCTCAACAATATTCAGCAGGATGCTTCGGTGGCCCATCTCCCCGGGCCTGGCCTTTCACTCGGGCACCCTAGCCGGCTACCTCCGTGGTGTCCCTTTCCTTTTTCTAACCCTGACTCGGACTGCCAGTGGTTTGGCACCCTAACTAACCCTCTCTTCGTGCCGGGAAAGCGGGACAGGGGCCACCTTCTCCCTTCTGGTTTCTCTAGAGTCTCTTGCTTCCCTCCCCTGCCGTGTCTTCCTAGGAGAGCGCGCCTGGGAAACCCTGGACTCCTTCGCCCCAGAGCGGGTTCCTGTGTCTGTCGCGGGGTTCTGGCGGGGAAGGCGGTGGGGGTGGCGCGCGCGCTGTTCCGGCGGTCTGGGAAATGAAAAGTGCGGGAGGCAGCGGCAGGAGTCTCCTCCCTTCCCTTTGGGTGTGTGCAGTGGGTGGTGGTAATGGTAAGGTCCCAGCTCTCTGGCTACCGTGGGTGAGTCTTCCACACCCTCCCATGGGGGAGGAGAGTCTCAGTGTGGAATCCTTAAGTAAAGGCGCCTCTGGCGGACCCCCACCCCCCACCCTCCCCCGAGGGAAGGGGAAGGAGGCAACGCAGAGGAAGTGGGGGCGTCACCTTGGGGAAGGCGCATCCCCCTCCGCATTAGTCCTTGTCACTATAAGCACATTTACTCCTCCTTCCATTTTTTGCTCCCGTCCCACTTCCTTCAGCGCCCCCTTTCACTTTTATGCTGCTGCGTTTCCCACGCCCCTGCCCCAGAAGTGACTGTGCGTCTTCTCCCTAGGTGTGTGAGGAGCAGCGCTGTGAGGAGGAAGTCTTCCCCCTGGCCATGAACTACTTGGATCGCTACCTGTCCTGTGTCCCCACCCACAAGGCACAGTTGCAACTCCTGGGTGCGGTCTGCATGCTGCTGGCCTCCAAGCTGCGCGAGACTACGCCCCTCACCATTGAAAAATTGTGCATCTACACGGACCACGCTGTCTCTCCCCGCCAGCTGCGGGTGCGTGCATAGTTTCCCCCACCCCCAACACATACCGCCTCTCCTCACTTACCGGGAAAGGAAAACTAAGACCTCGGAGGCTTTCTGCCCCATGGGGAGGGCGTGTCGCCCGAAGAGGCTATGTAATTGGCAAAGATGGAGCAGTGCTGTGATGGTTAGGGTGGTCCCAGCCCAGGATTCAGCTGCCAGCATGAATTAACTCCCCTTCTCCTGACCTCCAGGGGGTGCCACTGCTTCCTGGTCTTTCCCCCAGATAGCAACAAGTCAAACTGCATGTCTACACTCACTAGTACTTTGCCTCTGGGTTTACACAACCACCATGAGTTATTTATTGGCAGCAGAAAGACATGCCTGCACACCCCCACTGGAGTCGGGGAGTGGAATGTGCTTCATGTGGGGGATGGGGGCTGCCTTGGGTGAGTCTTTATCCCAGTGTGGACTTTGTGATTGAAAAGCCTCCCAGAGCCGATGAAAGCCGGGCCCTGATTGCTCTAAGGAAGGGCCAAGGAGTTTCATCCCACCTTCTTTCCTTCCTTTTATATCCCAGAAGAGAGCTCCTTCCTAATCCTCATCCTGAGCAACTTGAGCAGCTGCCTCAGGCCTGGTGGAATCATCTCTCCCTTTCCCCCTTAGCCAAAGGCCAGAGCCCAGGGACAGACAGGGAGTTGAGCTGCAGCTGCTTCCGATGTGATAATGATGCCCCCTCCCCTGGCCCTCCCACTCTGACCAAGGTCTTTCATAACCCTGTGGGGAGCTGCTGTCACTCCTGTGGTTTGGGAAGTGGCTCCCCTGGCCTCTTGCTGGGAACTTGGGCTGGGCTGTTTCGAGCGAGGCAAGGCAGGAGAGCCACCGATTCTCTTTACCCAAAGCCTGGAGAGGAGGTGGGGGAGCTGCTTGGATCTAGGTTATTTAGGGCGTGTAGATCATCTCCTGGGGGGGTCTGGGGGAGAGGGTGGGTGAGCTGGCACTTTCCTCAACCTTGCTCTACGCAGCCAAGTCTTCTCCTGACCCTGAGAGGAGTCTCTGGGCCCCATCTCCCGGGGAGGAGGGCAGCATGCAGGCTGCTGTGATTGGCTGGCCAGGAAGCCAGGGTACTGGGGCCCCTGACTGCTGCTTGTTGAGGAACAGGATTCCTCTTCTTGCCAAGTAGCTCTCAGAGATGGGAGTAGGAGGCCGGAGTTGGGAATCCGGGAGGCCCCACGGCTCTTTGTGATGAATCTGGTAGTTTTTGGCAAGTCTGAAGGTGGAGCTGGTTTCCAGGGCCAGCAAGCAAGATGTTTTTGGAGGTGTTTGGGCTGGAAGGTGCAGGGGACTTCCTTTTTGTGAAAAGATTGGGATGGTATGTGTGCCTTTGTGTGCGGGGTGTTTTTCAGAACAGGCAAAAAGCACTCCTCCCCCACCCCCCTGAGCTGGGGGTGGAGTGTACAGATGGCTTCCTAGAAGGTCAGAGTTGGAAGGGACCTCAGAGAACTCCAAATCAGTCCAAATCCTTGTGCAGCAGAGAAGGCTGAGGCCCAGAGGAGGAGGGAAGGGTCCTGCCTCAGCACTGCACTGAAGTGGATGAGGAGAATCTGGGTCTTCTGACTAGCCCAGGTGGACTTCAAGGCCAGGTATATGATGGAAGCCGCCAGCGACTGTAGCTACTAGCTCCCAGGGGTGTGCTCGTGGCCAAACTAGGGCTGAGGTTCTCAGGGGTTGCCTGGATACAGGGTAGGATGTCCACCTTCCCTCTCTCAGGACCCCATGCTTCCTCACAGTGCAAGCCCCACTCCAAGTTGCCTTCTAGATGTTTCCTTGGAGGCTAGGTGCTTTCTGTTCACTTTCTGAGTTAGGAGTTTGGCCACTGGGACAAGCACCGGGAATAGAATGCTAGCTTCTCTGCTTAACTTCTTCTGGCTCCAGGCCAGAATGCTTTTCTGTGGGGCCCTGTAAAGCTGGGGGCTGATTTGGGAGGATGACACCTAGGCGGGGGCCTGGAATAAATTGGGTGGGGTTGCTATTTCTGCCTCAGTAAGGAGGCAAACCCATGGGTTCCTTCCTGAGATAAAACAATGAAGAAATCCTCAGTGTGCAACTCAGAAATGGGGCCAGCACTGGGAACCCCCACCAGTGGATCAGGGCGGGGCTCTCGGCCTCCCTCTGGGACCTAGCAGTGGTATGTAGGCTGGAGCCGGTGGAGATTGGATTTGGCCCCTCGGACATCACCCAGACCCATCATATCTGGCTTGGCCTCCATGTCTCTTTTTGAGATTCAAATGGCACTAGGCACAATGTGTTCCAATGAAAGTGGGTGGAATGGGGTGCTATATCTCAGGACCCACCCCTGATGTCCCACCAAGGGGATGTGGGTTGGGTTGGGCAACCTGCCCTTTGAGGAACCTTAGGGTGGCTTCGGTGGCTGTGTCACAGAGGTGTGGCCTCATGCTCTGGTTTCTTCAAGAGCTGTAGACTCGGCTGGGATGCCTAGTTGGGGAAAGAGGCCAGTGGTGACATTCCCCTTCACAAATCTTTGGGATTATGGAGAGTTTCTGCTTCACCCCAGAAGAGCCTGAGGTTCATGGTGATGCTGGTGGTATCTGCTGCTGCAGTCTTTTCTTTCAGCCTTGGCAGGAGAGGTGCTCAGAGACCTGGAAGAAGTCGGAAGAAGGCAAGGATTATTGCTCCCACCACCCCACCCTCCCGAAAGATAACCAAACAGGAGTAAAAGAGAGAATTCATGTAAATCACGTAGTCTGGCACTGAGTTAATGAATAGATGCTCAAAGCAAATGTCCCCAGTTCTTCCCTGCCCTGGACTCCCCACACCACTGTGCCAATCCTTAAACACAGAAGCAGAACTGGGGTCTTGACATTCATGTTTGATGGGCTTCCTTCTCCGTGAGATGTCTGCTTCACTCTCCTCCCTCCTTCAGCCACTGACCCCCACCTCTTCTCCAACCTCCAGGACTGGGAGGTGCTGGTCCTGGGGAAGCTCAAGTGGGACCTGGCTGCTGTGATTGCCCACGATTTCCTGGCCCTGATTCTGCACCGGCTTTCTCTGCCCAATGACCGACAGGCCTTGGTCAAAAAGCACGCCCAGACCTTTCTGGCCCTCTGTGCTACAGGTAAGTGAGAGCTCTAGGCACATTTTTGCCAAATCAGGAAAATCAGAAGACTGAAATTTGAAGAGTCAGAGATAATGAGGAGATACTGGTGTATGCTCATTTATGTGTGAAAACCATGTCCCCTCGCAGCCCTAAGTTTCAACACAGAAAAGCAGCAGAACATAATCAGAGCTGTATGGGATCTCAGAGACTCCCCAGTACACATGTCGGTGGAGACTCTCAGGATTTAGAGATAAGTGACTTGCCCAGGGTCTCATGGTGGTTAAGTTGGGAGCAAAACTCAGATCTCTAGACTCTAGTTTTGTTTTCACATGAGGGAGACTCATTCCCTCCCTGGTTCCTGGCCAGGATCACTTAAAGACCACCCTGGCCCTGAGCTGCAGAAGTTGGCTGTTCACCTGAGCCTGTCTAGGATAGAGGCCCTTTCCCGCCCTTCTTCCTTGCCGCTGTCTTACCACCACTCACTGCTGGCATTTTCCAGTACGTCCTCTGCTCTAATCATGCTGCCTGGCACTGAGGAAAGGAAGTCCACGCTGGCTGTTACTCTTCATGTCCTCCTCACCTCATGATTCCCTTCCCCTCTTTCCAAGATTACACCTTTGCCATGTACCCACCGTCCATGATCGCCACGGGCAGCATTGGGGCTGCAGTGCAAGGCCTGGGTGCGTGCTCCATATCTGGGGACGAGCTCACAGAGCTGCTGGCAGGGATCACAGGCACTGAAGTGGTGAGTACTGGGCAGCTGGGCAGCAGGCTGTCAGTTCATGGAGTGGTGCTATTCCCTGAGGGTCCAGCAGAGGGAAGCATCCATCTCAAACCTGGTCTCCACGCCTGGTTTCACGTGGCCTGACCTTGGGGCTTCTGTGGCCTTTTATTTCTGGTCTTGGTCTGGAGAAGAGCAAAGTCTTGGGTAGGTTTAAGGGCACCATCCCTGGGTGTCCATTTCTGCCAAATGGTATGCAGGAATCGGTGGGGGTGGGGGGTTTGGTGTCAGATGCTGGGCTGCTCTCACACCCTCTTGCCACATCCTCTTGCCAGTTTCTGAGAATTGAAGGCTGATTCCTGGGGCTGGGCTGTGGCCTAACCTCCTAACTTCCCTGTGTGCTGGGAGGTGTCCGTACTCTGCACCTGCTGCCAGATGGTTATGGGGGAGGAAAGCGGACCTTTAGCTCTAAGGGGACTTTCCTCCATCCCACCCCAGTCCCTCACTGTTTTTCCATGTTCCCAGGACTGCCTGCGAGCCTGTCAGGAGCAGATTGAAGCTGCACTCAGGGAGAGCCTCAGGGAAGCCTCCAAGACCTCCCCCAGCCCAGCCCCCAAAGCCCCGAGGGGCTCCAGCAGCCAGGGGCCCAGCCAGACCAGCACTCCCACAGATGTCACAGCAATCCACCTGTAGCCCAGGAGAGGCCCCCTCGAGTGGCCACTGACAGCAGAGGAGGGGACACTGCCATTCCCCTTCCCTGCCTGCAGGAATGAACCACACCACATCTGAAGCCTGAGGGGGCTCCTTCCTATTTGCCCCTTGCCAAGTGGAAGGGGGAAGGTCCCACCTATCCCTGCAGTGTGCACTAAGGGGCCCGGCCAGCCATGTTTGTGTGGCTAGTCAGGCTCCTCCTTCTCCTCCCTCCCTCTGACCAGCTCAGCTCCTTCCCTGATTCTAGCTGGGGGTAGGCCAGGCTGATCAGAGATGAAATTGGAAGTAGGTTAAATACATGTTACCAAACATTCCTTTTTTTGGGGGGGGGGCTTATCTTGGGGGCACTCATGTCCTCAACTGCCAAAATGCCCTCGTGCCTTATAAGGGTGCTGCACCTTCTAGAATTAACTGCATTTGGATTGGGATCCTTCTGAAGAAATTTCAGATATGCTGAGCAGTCTGGATGGCTAGCTCAACACAATCCGTGCTCACAGCTGCTCCTAACAGAGTGGGGCCCGGGCCTCTGTCAGATGGTCAAGAACCAATTCCTCCTTGCTTTGCTTTCCACTCAGCTTCTCCTGTGTGATTGAGGGGGGGGGAGGGCAGGGTCAGTGATAAGGAAGAGGTGGTTTTAATTTATTAATTGCTTTGAGTACAACTGTTCAGAGGGTGTGGTGAGGCCCACCGAGCCCTAGTGGTGGTAGCCCTGGAGGGTGCTGCATCCCTTCCCTCTGCTGCTGGCGAGAGGATCTTGGTGGCTGAGGAGCTGCTGCAGCCTGGGGAGGGGCCAGGCCCCCCTCTCCCTTGGGCCCTCTGCCCCATCCTCCAGTGGGGGGATGAAGCAGGGATGTTGCAGGTGACCCAGCCCCATCTGGAGAGGGAGGCAAGCCCTGTTGACACAGGTCTTTCCTAAAGCCACAAGGTCCAGGCTGGTGGCCCAGGACCATCATGCTACCTTAATAAAGATTCTGGAATAAAACTGGCTTTGGCTTCTTGGACTGGATGGTGGTATGGGAAACGCCTATTTCTAAACTGCGTGAGGTCAAGAGGGTGGATGGAAATCAATGGTCTCAAGCAGTGGTCATCAAGCCTTTTCCGTCAAGTGCCAGAGAGTAAATATTTCAGGCTTTGTGGGCCCTATGGTCTCTGCCCCACATAAAATCAGTTTTGCTTTATAATGGAACATATGTGTTTCTAAAAATCATTGCACTGTACAGAACTGCACAATAAAACCCACAGGACCTAAGGGGAAAGGGCTTAAGGCACAACACACAAACTTCATGAGTGATGTACTTAAAAAGAAAATAAAAGCAGTTTTTATACATTAAATGGTTAAACCCACGTACAATGAATATAGCCTTCGATCTTGAATACGTTCACTTGTGGAAGTAGAGGTTGGAAGGATGTGGAAAGCAGGTTGTCACACCAGATGTGGCTGTGACTGCTGGAGGCGTGTATATTTTGTGTATCTGGCTTGGTTCAGCTGGGTGCAGTTCTCTGCTTTCGCCTAGTTCACTGGGATGCAACCGCACATAAACGTGAAATGTGCTTTTTGATTAAATTGTTCCCAAATATGTTATTGGATTGCAGCATATTCACATTTTCAAAAGTAAACAAGGGTTACAGGACTGGATTGTTGTAGCATCCAGCAGTAAATGGTATATATGGGCATGGCTGTGTTCCAATAAAACTTTATGGACACAACTTTTTAAATTTTTTCCCATCCATTAAGAAATATAAAATTGCTCTTAGCTCATGGGCCATAAAAAAATGGGCCTATGACCCTAATTTGCCAAGCTCTGGTCTAAAGCTCTCATTAAGTAAGAAAAGAAACTTGTGTGGTGGTGACCCCCAGATCGAATCATTCCTCTGCCCAACCGTATTCCCTGACCTGTCTGGCCTCTATCTCCACTTTCCTCTACAGGGCTTTCTTCTGTAGCTCTTTCATCCACAGCTGAGAGGAGCATCTTTTGACCCTCAGGTTGCTGGTGGCCTCCCAAAGCAGCCTGTGTGTGTGTGTGTGGGGGGGGCACGGCGGCAGCAAATGTGCCCCCTAGGGGCTAACAGGGTGGGTGTATGGGTGTAGCCTCGAAAAACAAACTTGTAGAAGAAGGGGAGGAGGGTTTGCTACGTAACCTGGTTCAGAATCCACTCCTAGACAGGAACAGGGAAGAGTAATCCCTACCTCCACCAAAAGGGAAAACAGAAAGATCTCCATCACATCAAAATGTACAAGTTCAATAAATACCTGCCTTTTTATCCACAGTCTAGTAACTTGACACAACAGCCTGAGAGAAAATACTTATTCCAGGCCCCCACGGGGGAGTGGGAATGCTAGGGTATGGGGTCTCAATCAGGTGCCAGCACTGAGCAGGAACGATGGCCTAGGATGGAAGAGGGAGCCAGCCAGATGGTCAGTCCTGCCTGACAGGTACCAGGGAGTCACAGATGCCCAGGAGCTCTCACTGCCAAGCTCTGGGTCTTCAGCTGTCCCCTTCAATCACCAACAGGATTCCTGGTGTCCTCCCACCCTCCTCAGACCAGGATGAGTGACTGTTCCCTCACTCCATGGTAATGGGAACATCTTCCACATCTCGGGGCACTGCGCTCTGAAGCTCACGCCTGATCTCCGGGGACAGCTGTGGATGGGGCTGCAGCCGGAGCAGTTCCAGGAGTGCCTCCTTCTGCTCTGCGGCCAGGTCTGCCTTGTAGCGCTGGACCAAAGTCAGGAGGCACTGGTGCCAGAGCACGGGCAGTTCGCGCTTCTCCTTCCGGAACCCCAAGAAGTGGAAGACCAGGGCGTCCAGCACCCTGTAGGGCAGTGCGTACTTCTTATCCAGCAGCAGTCGCAGGAAGATGCTGTTGGCACCGCTGTATTCCATCTCAGCAATTTTCAGCATGGCCGCGCTAGCGGGAAGGTTGGGTGGGGTTAGTGTGGGGGGGGGGACATCTGGGAAGAGATTCTGCTTCTCCCTCCCTGCGTTTTCTCTTCTCTGCTGGCCCTTATACTGTGATGCTCCTAAGAGGGCCGTCTTAGGCAGGCCTCTCCTCGCCTATGCAGTCTGATCATACACCCTTGACTCCAGTTACCATCTCTATGCTGATTCATCCTAAATCCCGACCTCTAGCTCAGGCTGATTGTCTCAGTATCTGACTGGATACAAACATCTCAACAATCTCCACCCCTAACCCATTTTCTTTCCATGTTCCCTATTTATGTTCATTCGTTCATTCAACTACTTACTGAGCACCTATCACATGCAAGGCACTGGGACGCTGCTCTTGCAGAATTTACAATCTAGTGGAGTAATGATACACCTACTGGCTTAAACAAGCTACAACCCCAGGGCTGTTCTTAGCTCCTTCTCCACTGTCGCCCCACCAACGCCCCAAGTCTTGCTGATTCTACTATCTGGATATCCACTGACCAGTTGTCCTCCACCCCCACCAACATTACCTGGAGTGCAGCACAGGGATAGAGCACTTGGTGATGATGCTGCCCACGATGATGGCTTCCCGGAGGGTACAGGTGCCTGACTCACACAGTGGGATCAGGATCCCTGGGGAGGGTCACAGGGGCCGTCACTTTGAGCCCAGGGTGAGAGAAAGGAGTTACAGCAGAAAGCACCCCCACCTACCCCAGAGACAGCCGTCTCCCAAGTCAGGCTGACTGCTTTCACCTGCAGTCACCGGCCCCTCCCTTTCTGAACTGCCTCCTGGGTTCTCACCTTTAAACCAGGCTCCAGGCTTGAAAAGGGCCTTCTTGAGCGCCATGTAGAGGTGGAAGTTGAGTCGTTTATATTCGGCAATGTCATCACGGACCCGGGGAAGCAGGACAAGATTGTAGAAGCGCTGGGCCATGCGTTCCTTCAGGTTAGAGGCGAAAATCCTAGTTTGGGGGGAGTAGTGGGGAAACCCCACGTCACTTCATAGTCTGGAGCTGGCCCTTTCAACATGACTGCGGGTGGTGCATGCAAGAGACTTGAGGGGTGTGTGGGAATGTGTGAGCTATGCGCCTGCCACACCCGACTCAGATCAGAGGGAAAAGGAGGGGCTACAAGATATATCCCAACAGGTGAACAGTCTTTGGGAGAGCTAGAGCTCTTCCAAACTGATGGCTACTCAGCTATTCACCTTCCCCTCCCCATCATGGGTCCTTTCTATCCTGCTCTTCAAGGGACCTGAGCGCCCCTGGGGAGCCACAGACTTCTGAGGCCACACTGACACACCAGGGCTGTAGCCTAGTGGTTATATGCATCTCCCCTAAAGACTCATCATAGGAGATTCTCAATAGGGTCTTGGCCCCAAAAACATGAAAAGCTGGGAAAATGATATAAAAAAGCACAAAAAGAGAGCTCTGGGCCAAGTTGAAACGTAGTGGCAAATGCTGGGAAAACCTGTACTTCCCCCTTCCCCGCCTTACCTACAGACCCAAGGCTACCCTAGCCCCCCTCCCCCCACCCTCCGCTACCTCGTGGCTTGGTACATGGCCGCAGCAGTCCAGGCCTCGGGCTCTGTGACATAGAGGATCTGCTCCCAGTTGGAGAGTGCAGGGATGATCTTGAAGGCCTTAGGCAGCTTCCCGCTGCGGTACTTAGATAACACCTATGGGTGAGAGTTAAGAAAAATCATCATTGTTAGCATATATACTGCTTGCCAGGTGACAAATGCAGGGTACTTGTCCTGGGGCTTTTCATATATTTACTCACTTAACTCTCACAACAACCGTAAGGAGGTGCTATTATCATCCTCATTGCCCAGACGGGGAAACAGAGACCAGAGAGTTCAGGATTTCCTCATGGCCACCAAGTCCCTAAGTGGCATAGCAGGACTCTGACTTCAGTCTGTTCTCGGCCACCAGGCCTTATGTTTATAAGAGATGTGGGCATCCCAAAGCTCAGGGGGAACCCACAGCTCCCGGGAGGGTATTCCAGCTCTTACCTCCCGGACCCCTCTGTAGACCTCCAGGACCCGAGGGTCCAGCTGGGGCATCAGGAAGCCTGACACCTCGGACATGACCGTCTCAACTTCTGTTTGCTTCTCAGTCAGCTTCTCCATGATGATGTCAGCCAGGGTGCGCCTAAGAGTAGGGGAGGCAAAAGGGTGACAGTGATATGATCACACTCTAGGAAGCCCTAGACTCCCCACCGAGTCCCTTGTGAGCTCCAATTAACCTGTCATCTTGCTGGTAAGTGTGGCCTCAGTGCCCCTCTGGGCCTGACCACCCGCCACAGAACCGCTGCAGAGCACAAAGGACCTGAAAGTCATTCAACGTAGGACAAAGCAGACAGTCATGTGGGCCTTAAGAACCTGAGCTCAAGTCAGTCTGTTTAAATCCTGGCTCTTCCACTCCCTGGATGACCTTGGGCATGCTATTTTGCCTCTCCATTCCTCCGTTTCCTCATCTGTAAAACAGAGCTAATCACTGTGCCTACCTCATAAAGTTAATGTAAGGATTAAATGAATGTACACATGTTACTTGGAATTATTAGTACACTGCACATGTGTAGTAAGTCCTGCCTGTTTCAGACACATCCCTCATTGGCTGGGAATATGCTGAGGACTCTCCAATACAAAATCCTGGTCTGACCTCTCTAGAGTGCCAGATACATCTCAGATATATACCAAGATTTCAAGTAGCTGTGCTCACTGGGCAAAGACCATGGCCAAATTTCCCCCCATTTTAAAGGACTAAGATTTATGGAAGTATTTCTAAGATTAATAATATTTTTTCAGCCTTACTAAACAGAGCATACCAAACATAATTCTATAGTGATGATTTAGAATTCTCATTACACTGGGTTTTGCTATAGTAATAATAGTACCTTCAAAGGCTGCTAAATTATATTTAAAACAGCCCATCCTCTGAGGGCCTTCTCAATGCCAGGCACTGAGTACAGGACTTCCCAGGTGTTATCTCATACAGTCTGTGCAACACCTATGGGAGGTGTTATTATTCCCCTTATTCAACATGGGAACTGATACCCAGAGAGGTTAATAACTCACGCAAGGTCTCACAGCCCTCAAGTGGGGGAAGAGTCAGACCCTGGTCTTTAGGTTCTAAAGTTCAGGTGCTGTGTGCCTCCAAACTAAATGGCCTCTAACTGCATGTCTAGGCATGCTTTTTGAAGATGTCAGCTGTCATTTCTCAAGACTGTCAGGAGTCCCCGTTTCTAGTACCTTTACTCTTCTATTCATTACAAGCTGGAAAACCATTCCGCCAAGCTTGTCAGAATGATGTTAAAAGGAGCTGAAAGGCACTGACAGGCTCTTGCGTGGGACAAGAACGCAAGTCCAAGTACATATTTTGTGACATCTATTTCAGTTTTGGGCAACCATCTGGGAAAGGGGCTCATTTCTTTACACTGTGCTCTCAAATAAACTACCACAGACCTTATCATTCAGCCTCCCTTGTCGTTTCATAGTATTAGTAATGATGAGAGGTGCGTTAACCCCAACCAACTGAAGAACCAAGAACCATGTCATGTTAATATCACAGGGTCAGAATGAACCGGCTGAAGGCCCTTACCCTAGAGTCCTCTCTGCTGGGCCCAAATCCACATGCTCAGGAGTTTAACACAGGAGCTTAAATGCCGACATGTTTTGGAGCTAGCATTTATTATAGATGGGAATAAATCAGTGGTTCTAACTGGGGGTGCATCTGTCCCCACACAGACATTTAGCAACGCCTGGAGACATTTTTGGTTAGCACAGTTGGGGGAAAGGTCACTACTGCTATCTGGTGGATAGTGGTCATGGATGCTGCTAAGTGTCCTACACTGCACACTATGGCCTCCACAAAAAAAGACTTAGCCAGCCCTAAAAGCCAATAGTGCCAAGGCTGTAAAACCCTGGATAAAACAGAGCCTAGGGTATGAAAGAGATCTGGCCAAGGAGATCGAGCTTACCACTAAGAACACCAAGACCAAATTCAACGGGATGGATCACCCCAGAGACATAAAAAAAATTGCAGGTGTTTTCCCAGGTAATCCGGGCAGTTCTAGAACAGGTGGACAGAGAAGGAGGGAGGTATTTTTGTTTGTGTCATTCTCACTTAGAATGGTCCTTGCAAGATGGGCCAATTTGGTTAAGGTGGTTTCCCGCAACTAGCAATGCTCAGGCCCTTCCCAATGGTAGGGAATCCAAACCCTGCTAGAATACATGCTTCCCCGCAGGAAGTCGCTCCCAGGACCACTACCCGCAATCCCAGGCCATGCCAGCCCTACCTGACAGGAGGGTTCTTATTCATGAACATCTCAATGGCACGCTCATCCTCGGGGTCCACAGCCACCTCTGCATGGTGGCCCACCCCTGTCATTGTGGCAGCCTTCTCCAAGGTGGGCCATTCCTCATCCTCGTCATCTGAGCCATCCTGTGGCACTCCTGGACCTAGAAGAGGGGAGATGAAGCGGGTGAGCAAGGTACGCAGTGGGTGAGGGATTTAGAGGTCAATTTAACTTTAACCACGATGTAGAGTATAGGCCTCATGTGTGCTTGTAATAGATACAGATGTGTGCAGTGAAACAAGGTGATGCACACACTACCTTCCTAACCACCTAGGGGCTTACAATCTTGCTTGGGAAACAAAATGTTCACATATGAACCAAGAAGATAGTGATGCCAGTAACAGTTAACACGTTATATGCAATCATGTAGCAGGAACTGTTCTAAATACGGTACATAATTCTTACAACTCCAAGAAGTGGGTACTATTATTATACCCAATTTCAGATGGGGACACTGAAGCATGGAAAAGTTAAGTAATTTGCCAAAGGCAGGAAATCTGGGTCTAGACTGTGCATCCTTTACCTTTATTCCATACACGTGGTAGGACTTGATTATATGCCAAATGAATGGTACAGACAGCATATACCACAGGCACTGGGATGATAAGTACAGAGGATGGTTAGGCTCTGGATAGGGAGCATGGGGGCAGGAGGAGCGTGTTTCAAACCTGGGTAACACTGGCAAAAAGGCTTGCTAGTGTTAGGCAGTAGCAAGAAATAAGCCTAGAAATAAGGTAACGTGAGGGCAGACTGTGGAGGGCCTTGAGACCAGGCAGTAGATTTAATAGACCAACCATTTGAATAACTGATTATACTGGAAGGCTCTACAGCTGGCTAAGCATCTTGTAAGGGATGGAATACCTCAAACAGTGAGATAAAATACTGCATATGAACAGGTTATTAAGAACAGAGGGGCATGTCACAGAAGCTAAATGTGGGGAGGAGGAAGAGATGGTTTGTCTCCATGTGCTGACAACTCCCAAATCTGTATTTGCAGGTAGATCTTTTGCTCCCGACCTTAACTAACTCCAGCTGCCACCCATACAGCCACTCTTGGATGACCCACAGGCATCTCAAACTTCACTTGTCATCAACCGAACTCACTCTCTTTTCCTCCTAAGTCTATACTAGGTCACTGCATTCCACCTCTAAGTACATGGCACCACCATCCACCCAGTACTAAGCCAGAACCTGGGAGGAAGGCCTGCCACAGCCCCCGTGCTCATCCCCAACACCCAATCACTTACCAAGTCCTATTCAGTTCTACCTCATAGAATATCTGTCAAATCCTTCACAGCCCTGTCTAAGCTTAGATCGGCATCTTGCCTGGATTAATTCAACAATCCCCTAACTGGTCTCCATAGTCTCTAATAGTTTTCCTTTGTCTTTATGATAGCTTCAAATCCTGGGCACAGCCTCCAAGTCTTTTACAGACTTGGCTCCTACCCACCTCAACATCATTCATTAATCCATTCATTCAGCAAACACTGAGTGCCTACTATATGTGAGACACTGTTCTGGGTGCTGGAAACATGTTAGTGATCAAGACAAAACTTTTTGCCCTTATAGAGCTTACATTCTAGTGGGGAATACAGACAATAAATCAATATAACACATTATGGTAAAAGACAAGTGCTATGAAAAAAGAAATAGGGTAGAGAAGTTGGGAGTGTGAAGACGGATGGAGGGGTCCCAATTATTAATGGAGTGGTCAGGACAGGCTTCTCTGAGAATATGAGGAACTGAGGGAATAAGCCTATAGGTATATGAGAACAGAGGGAGCAACCAGGGCAAAGGCCCTAACTGGCCATGTTTAAGAACAATGAAGCGTATATGGTGGAATAAAGAGGGCAAAGGGGAAAACAGAAGAGGTTAGACTGGAAATGGGAGCAGATCACATAGGGCTTTTCAGATCATTGTAATCTTCTAGTTGTTGAGTTGAGAGTGGACTGTAGGGGGTATGGGATCTTAATGAGGAGGCTACTGCAATCATCCAGGTGAGATCCTGGTGGCTTGAACGGGAGTGGTGTTCCAGGGTGGTGAGAGGTGGCCTGATAGATATTGAAAGTACAGTCAACAGAATTTCCTAATAGATCAGATGTGAAGTGAGAAAGGAGTCCGGAGATTCAGTCTTAAGCAAATGGAAGGATATCAATCATGCTTCCATATTAACTGAAATGAGGAAAATGTGGGAGGAGCAGGTTTGGCGAGAAGGTTTATTTTGGACATGTTAAATTTGAGATAAGATTTCAAACCGGAGATGCCAAATAGGCAGCTGAAATATAAGAATCTGGGTTTCATGGAAGAAATCAGGGCTAAGAATATAAAGTTGGGAGCAGTCACCAAACAGATGGTAGTTAAACCATGAAACTGATGATAGCACCAGACAATTAAGCAACGAGAAGAAATCCAAAGACTGAACCTAGTGGCACTTACAATATGAGGCTAGGGACAAAAGAGGAGTCAGCAAAGATACTGAGAGGTAAGAAAGTCATAACACAAGAATGTGATGTCTTAGGGCCGGCTGAATGGCTCAGTTGGTTAAGAGCTCGTTCAAAAGTGCGAGCTGTGCTCTGAGCAACAGCAGTTCGATGCCCAGCCTGAGCTGAGTGGCTGCTAAGCTGTCAACAGGTGGCAGGATGACTCAGAAAAAAAAAAAAGTATGTGATGTCTTAGAATACAAGTAAAGATACTGTAGCCAGGAGGCCAATGTTCAATTGTGTCAGGACAAACTAAAGATGAGATCTGAAAAACGAATTAAGCGACTCGGAGGTCAACACTCCCACCCTAATAAGAAAATGCTGACCATCTTTTACGTACTCTCTCTTCCTCTTTAGCCCCTAAACAATGCTGTTCTTCCTGCTTAGAGCACTCCCCATTCATTTTTTTTAGGTCTCAGCACAAAGGTCATGCGATCTGAGAAGCCTGACCCACCAAGACCAATGCTACTGTTACAAGAGAAACTATACTTTATCATGAAATATATTGTTCTAATTGTCTATTTGTCTCTCTCCTAGGCTATTGTAAGACCTTGAAAACAGGCACATGTCTATCTTGTTTATCTCTTTACCCAAACCACCTACACTCCTAGCACAGTGCGAATGAAGCCCTGCAGGCATCCCCTCAGTATTTATACAACAAATGGATAAATACTAGATATATACTAGAACTTTGTGGTGTGAAAAATAACTTCCTGTTGGACTAACTTCAGGGGTGCCTGGAAGAGAGGGCCTAAAGCTAGGAGAGGGCGTGGAGGGCGCTGACCACCCTAAATCTGCTTCAGGGCTGGGTCTCGCACACCATTATTTTTGCGAGAGTGTACTACGGTCCTCCCCCTTTTTTTATTTCACGCTATTCCCCCGCCCCACACCCGTCCATCCCCACCTAACCGCTCTCTTCCACGCACCCACCCCCACCACTCACCCAGCCGTGTGATGCGCTCCCGGGGCGCCGCGGGCATGCCCCCAGCCCCATGCTCGGCTTCGAGTTCCTCCTGTTGCTTCCGTGCTTGCTGCAAAATTCGTCGGCTCAGCCGGGGCCCCACATACTCTTCTTCTCCGGTTCCACGACCCCGCCGCTTTTCCCGGGTCCCTGCCCGCACTGTGTCCCCAGCCAGAATTTGCTCGGCCAGCGGCGCATGTTTTTCCTGACCCCCAGCCCCCCGGGCCGTCTTGGATTTGGGCATTTTTCTCGAAAAAGTTGCCGGGAAGGTTCACACGTGGAGATGGAAAATAAGTCCTGAATGCGCTTGCGCAGTGAACGCCCAGCTCCCAAGAGGAAACACGGAGATCACAGCGACCCCTATGGTTCGGAGGGCAGAAGTGCCATCAGCGCCGCGCCACCTTCTAAGAGCTCACAGGTCCTGGAGTTAGACTCCCAAATAAACTTATTGCATTTAACGTAGGCTTCTCTAAGCTTTGTGGATCTAGGCTCAGAGAGCTGCAAGCCTAGGTGCTGCATTCAGGCAGAGAAGCCACTGGAGGCGTCACCGAAGAGCCTGGACACGCCCCTATTCTCGTGGAGCGTCGACTGGGCGCTCGGTGTTTACGCAATTTCCGGAGCGCCTCCCTCCGCCGACGCTTGCATCGGGGGAGCCTTTAATGTACGCGTCCAGAGAGCTCCGCGTTTCAACTGTGTGGTGCTGCCACCCTCCTGACCTTACACCATGGGAGTGACTTGGTAAGACTGCCAGGGATTTTGTGGGGCGGGACTTGCGGTCGTGAAAGGCCCTCGGAGCCTGGAATGTACCCAGGAGAAGGATCGGGACCAGGGTCGGCCGTCCCTAGGAGCTGAGCAAGATGTCCTCGGATTGTGTGGGTGAGGGAGACACCGTGAGTGCTGCGGTTTCTGGGGGCCTGGTTCCTTGGAGATACGCCAACCTTCAGGATTTCCCCCAGCCCCGCTCAGGAACGTATCAATGTTTGGGTACCTTCTTCCCGTTTTTCTTTCTTTTTTTTCTTTTTTGTACCTCTTCCTGCCCGTGAGGCTATAGTACTGCCCAGGGTGGAACATTAGGGTCGGAAATAGGATGTGCGGACTAGGACCTATCTGCAGGCAGGGCTGGAACGGGTGTGGGATTGGCAACCAGGAGACAGTGTCGTTTTTAGGTTTTCCTACAGCCGCTAAATGGCAGTTAGATCAGCCTATGTGTGGTTCAAGTTTGGCCATTGTAAGATCTTGGGTCTAGAGATGAAAAAAAAGAAGCTATTGGGAATTAGGAGATTGGGATTCCAGGCATATCACCTCTTCAGGACCTGTTTCCTACTATGTGTAATTACATGGTTGGTCTAATTTCTATGGACTTACTTTCTCGCTCGCTCTCTCTCTCTCTCTCTCTCTTTCTCTTTCTCTCTCATTGTAAGTCAGGGTGGCAAGGAAAGGTATGGGCCTAATGTTCTTGGAGGTATTAGTTACAAAATGCTAAATTCAGGGTTGTTGTTGTTTTTTAAAAATGAGTCGGTAAGTGTGAGCATTTCCAGTCAGAGAGGGCTGGAGGCCAGAATATCCGAATTCAGTGGCCATAGTCTTCTCATATAAGAGCCTGTGGGAACAACAACTGGTAGCTCAGGTTCTTGCAGGTTTGTCAGTGATTGCACTTTTGTTTCTGCAGTTGACATCCCGAGCCTCCTCTTAACACATTGTTTGTGGGAAATGAGTAAACTCGTCATATCGCTGAAATGCCCACATACAATGTGTTAAGTTCTCTAGTGTAAAGGAAATGTGTGAGGGATGGGAATGAAAAGTTTGCAGCATAGAAGCTTGGAAGCCTGGACGCCCCTGTTTGGTGTTTTTTTTCCCCTCAATAAAGAAGGCAGACAGAAGGAAAGGGCTCTCTGTTGGGACCCTTATCAACTTTTTCAGGCTCCTAAGACTTCTCACCCAAGTAGTATCAGTTTAGGGATTCTCTTATGTTTCAAAATAAGGCACATCATCATCATTGCTTATTAGTGCTTTTTCTGGTGGAGAGTAGTAACAATTTTT
Organism: Aselliscus stoliczkanus; assembly: GCA_033961575.1. Classification (NCBI taxonomy): domain Eukaryota; kingdom Metazoa; phylum Chordata; class Mammalia; order Chiroptera; family Hipposideridae; genus Aselliscus; species Aselliscus stoliczkanus. The sequence continues at coordinate 60,585,445 of CM066733.1, read as the reverse complement.
AGCAACAGTAGGACTCCACCTTTATAGCTTCATTTAGGTGATAAAGTATTGCAATGTCCCCCAAAAGTCAGTCATATATGACCGTCTATGATTTTTATATAGCTAAGTACAGTCTGTACTCTTATTTATTAATGTTTTCTTTTAAATCTATTTCTTTTCCTTAAAAGTACTTTAACAGGCAACTGTATCCCTAGGAAAGCAGTCTAATGTGGTTAAGAACACAGACATGGAGGGGTGACTGGTTAGCTCAGTTGGTTGGAGAATGGTGTTGATAGCACAAAGGTTGCTGGTTCAATCCCCACATGGGCCACTGTGAGCTGCTTCCTCCCTAAAGAGTCAACTATGCCACTGTAGCATGAAAAGAATGTGCAACCAACGGCCATGGCTGTTCCCCAATAAAATAAAAGAACACAGACATGGAGCCACCTATTCTGGCTTTGAATCTTGGCAACACCACACCAGGCTGTGTGACCTTGTGCAAGTTAGTCAACCCCTCTGTACTTCAGTTTCCTCATTTTAACAAGGAGATAAATTATAGGACATCTTCTAAGGCTGTTGTGAGGATTCAGAATAATTGATTCATCTCAAGGTCTTTGTCTGGCACATAGTTGAGGCTTGGTGATTGTTACCTACCACTCTAAGGGGGAAGCCAGTTTCACTCACCATAGAAGGAAGTCTTAGAAATAACATTTTTTGCTTTCTTGTCTTGATTAAATGTTTGTACATGCTGTTGCCTCTCACTCCCAGTTTATAAACTTGAGGATTTGTCTTAGATCCTATGGCTGTCAAATATAATTTTTTGCATTGATGGTGGGGTTCTATGTCAGCACTGTCTAATACAGTAGCCCCAGCCACACGTGGCTGTTGAGCCTTCGAAATGTGGGTAGTAGAGCTGAGGAGTTGAATTTGTAATTTAAATTGTTTTATTAGTTTAAATGGCCACCTGTGGCTTGTGGCTACTGGACCGGACAGTGCATGTTTGGAAAAAACATACCGCAAATTGAGACTTTCTCCTTGATAGAGTCAGAAGTTAAAGAATTACAAAGGAAGTCCTTTCTCATTATACGACTCACTGTTTGTTTGTTTGTTTTTTGTTTTTTTTTGAGGGCAGTGTCACTGGCCCTCATAAATGGGACCCGAACCGGGGCCGCTGGCTTCCCAAGCCAGCGCTTAACCGCCGCGCCACTCGGCCGGCCCACAACTCACTGTTAACAGATGCTCAGTTTGTGTGCCCTGAAAGTTCTTGCATGTTGGCATACATGCCACGCTCAGGAACTTCTGGGGTGATAGGTAGGAAATTCACTGCACTGGTGTGACAGTCTTGAGACCTGTGCTCATGGACTGGGACCCCTCATTTCCCCATCTTTAAAATGAGGGGGTCATGGTAGGTGGTCTCGGAGGCAACTCCTGGCCCTGATGAGTTGTGATTCTGTGGGTGATCATGTGATTCAGCAAGTGCACATGTGTCTTTGGGTACTGATGATTCGGTCCCCTCCCTTCCAGTGTGTCCCAGATGCCTGTGGCTGAGGGCAAGAGTGTCCAGCAGACCGTGGAGCTCCTCACCCGGAAACTGGAAATGCTCGGGGCAGAGAAGCAAGGAACGTTTTGTGTGGACTGCGAGACCTACCACACAGCTGCCTCGACCCTTGGCAGCCAAGGTCAGTGAGATGGGTCTGTAAGATGGTGTACCCTGGCTTGGAGCTGATAGATGTCCGTATTCATTGGAGTCTCACTCTTCTGCCCAGGGTGGTATTCTTGAACATGTGGTAGAGTGTTTCTGAATTCATTAATTCTTGGTCTTGTAGCTTTTAGACTGGGCCAATGTTTTAGTCTTTTTGCACTTTCATTTTTTTATGCCCTCCACCCCCACCCCCGCACTTTGTACTTTTAAAGCAGCTTTTCTCAGAGAGCTGGTCACTAACTGCATCAGAATCATCTGGGTTCCTTGTTAAAGGTGCAGTTTCTTCGCCCTGCTTACCACCTGACTGGTGTTGCAGGTCTCATAATCCACACTTTAACAGGCTCCCTAGATGGTCTTTATGTACTCTCTAGTTGGAGAAAGTCTCCTTTCAGACTCACTTCTTTGTATAGGATTCTACTAGAGCGTTAGAGTTTTTAGAACTTTCTGCAGAAGGCTTCCTGTTTCCCACACCTAGACAGTCGCCTTAGCTCCCTCATTAGAATAACCTTGACCAATGAATCAACTTTTGTTTTAAATGTATTAAGAGGTGAGATGGGCTGTATGTGTGTGGGAGGGTGGTGTTAAGGAAGCAAAGAGCGTCTCTGACTAGGAGTTGGGGAGCTGTGAGTTAGGTAACCTGGGTTCTCTTAGTCTTGGCCCTGCAGTAGCTTTACCTTGGACAGTTCCATTGCACAGTGATGGCGAGTCTAGATATGCAACGATAACTGAGTCCTAGCTCTGTCATGTATTCACTGCAACCTTAGCGAAGCCCCACAGCTTGTGACTTTCTGTGCCGGTCTTCTGCCTATTTCCCCATAGATCCATTCCCTGAATTTCCCCTGCAAACTGTCCCTTTTTGGTTACCTTTGGCCAGAGAGGCACTGGGGAAGATTAGGACGGGAGAAAGGGAAACCACAGTATCTTTCTCCCTTTGCTTTGGGAAGTGTCTGGCTGTGCCTCCTTCTTGGTTCTAGCTCCTGCTAGGCAGCCTTCATTCCTGGCTCTGATAATAGCACATCTTCTCTTTTTCCTTCCAGCTGTAGGGACAGTAGTGGCTCCCTGTGTTGCTAATCTTTGGATGGTCTCATTCTTCCATTTGCTTTTTTAGGTCTTCTAGCCCGTATTAATCCTCTCTAATGAAACTGTCTGGTAAGGGTGCTGTTTTTGCACCTTTCCCAATACAATTCTTTCATCTGTAAAATGTAGATAATCATAGTACTTACTGTTGTACTAATTTAAATAAGTTAATACACACAAAGCGCTTAGAACTGAGATTGTCATATACTAAACCTTTAATAAATGATAGCTAAGAGCTGTACTGAGTTTCATCATCTATAAAATTGCAGTGTAACCATTTGTTTTGCCTTCAGTAGGAAGGACATAAGAATCATGAGATAACTGTTATGAAAACATTTAGAAAACAAAACATTTGTGTATAGATATACTACTATTACGAAACTACATGGTGTGTGCTCCGTTTTCCTGATCAGACCTTTCCTTTCAAGGAGCTACAGTCTGGTTGGGGAGACAGCACATCTGTGGCAGGCAGCGGGGTAGAATGGAAAGTGCAGTGAGCTTTAGGTTAGAAGGCATGGACTGGAGTCTCAGCTCTGTTATTTGCTGGCTCTGTGCCTTTCGGTCAGCAGTTCTCACACTGACCAGTATTAGCATCATCTGGAGGGCTTGTTCACACAGATCGCTTGCCCCTACCCGCTGACTTTCTGACTCAGTAGATCTAGGGTGGGATGGATAATACGCATTTCTAACAAATTCCCAGGGGGTGCTGCTGGTCTGGGACCCATTAGCTTTATTTTCCTCATCTGTAAAAACGGGACAGGAACGGGTTTTGCTTGCTTCACAATGTTTGTGCAGATAAAGTACTCCGTTGTGATTAAAAATACAAACAACTGGAAGTGGCTTCTTTATTAAAATAAAAACCTTAGTTGATTTTTGAAATATTTTCAAGCCAGTGGAACACCTGCAGGTTTACATGAATGAAGTATGTCATTACAGTGAGTTTGCACAAGAACAGAATGCCAGATTAGCTGTGGATGTCTTTCTTTTGAGGGCTAAAGTGTTTGAACTGGATTTATCAGGAGGTGAAAGGTATGAACTGGCAGCAGGCAGTCAGGAGGTATGTGGGGAGAAGTTTGTGCAGAGCCTGTTGTGTTCAGGAAGTGGCAGCAGAGTGGAGGTCTGTATAGGGGTCACCACACCCCCTGCGCCCCTACCCCATTCTCTCTTTTCCATTTCTGTACTCATTCCGGCCTAGAATGTCTTCTTTCCTGCTCTGTGTGGCTGAGTCCTACCTTCTCTCCATATCTTAACTCAAGTCCTGTTTTTTTCATGAGTTTTTTCTGCTGACTCTTGCCCACTTTGACCTCTGCCCACCCTGAAGTCTTTCCTTCTTTCCAAAAGACTACTGGTCTATCTCAGGTAAGCACTTTTGTTTTATTGTCTTTTTTTTTTTTTTTAAAGTTTCTTGCCTATTTCTAGTGAAATTGTCAGGTTCATGAAGCCACGGGCTAAGTCATCTATTCGTGTACCTCTTAAGCCCTGACACAGTGTTGGGGATAGTTTAACTACTTAATATTTGGCAGTCTATCCATTAACTCTTGTAGTATATGAGAGAGGAATCTTGCTTTCCATTTTTTGCCTTCTTCCATTTTCCACTTAACCAAACACACATATATTGTAACTTTCCTTCCTTCTTACAGAAAACCGATAGTAATCAGTAAGAAAACGCATTTCTCAGAGGCTGTAAGGGGTAAGCTGGGGCTTGGAACTAGATCCTCTGATTCCAGATCGTGGGTGCTTTCTGCTGTAGTGTACTGCTACCTTCCCAGGTCGGCTGATGCCTTAAAATTGTCCAAGGGTTCACCAGCCTTCAAGATGAGGTCCTAACTTCTTGAGTCATGGAAGACAAGTCAGCCCAACTTGGCTCTGGCTTACCTCCTGCCCTTTGCTGCATCTATGGGGCCCTTTCCTATATCTCAAAGAGCGGGGAAGCCAAGGAAGGTAGGGATGGATAGTATTTGGCATACTGAAATGCTGTCACTTTTATTTTCCTTATCATGTAATATGGGATTACATAAAAGACTCTATGTAAAGTCTGTGAGTTACTAATGATCATCATTAAGCATCCATCTGTGAGCCCATCACTCCATTTAGGAATTCAGCTGTCAACGCTGGCAAAGTTCACTGTGTGCCGCTTACCTTTTTATGTAGAGTAGGTGGGTTTTACCACGTGCTGCCTGGCCTGCTGTTCTCCAGAAAAGGCTGTTGGTAAGGGGATCCTTGCCTCCCCCCAGGATTACCACCTTGCCTTGTTCCCTGCTTTGGACTCTTGGGGAGCTTGCTGGCAAAGGTCTTCATGCTGAGTAGGATCTCTGCTCCTGCAGGTCAGACCGGGAAGCTGATGTACGTGATGCACAACTCGGAGTACCCGCTGAGCTGCTTCGCCCTCTTTGAGAATGGCCCCTGCCTGATTGCCGACACCAACTTTGATGTGCTCATGGTGAAGCTCAAGGGCTTCTTTCAGAGTGCCAAGGCCAGCAAGATTGAGACCCGGGGCACCCGCTACCAGTACTGTGACTTCCTGGTGAAGGTGGGCACAGTCACCATGGGGCCCAGTGCCCGAGGCATCTCCGTGGAGGTAAGAGCTTGGTGAGATGGGAGCAGCATGTGCTGAAGAGGCCGCCCAGCAGAGGGCCTGCAGATTTCCACATGCCTCTGAATGCAGACTTCATTCCTCCCTGATGCCTGTCTCCAGGGCATCTGCAGCCCCTCTCCCTGAACCTTCTAGCTTTTCTTTAGTTATTCGAGGGCTGGCTAGCCCAGGATGGAAATGGGAGGCTGGGCTTACAGCAGGTAGAAGGCTTAGGTAGGCTGACATGCTAGAGAAGAAAGGGATAGTCAAGAGGGGCAGGTGGATTATATGGAGGGATCAGTCACTCAGCACAGGAAGCGGTGGAGCAGACCAGGGCAACTTGCGGTGCAGTTAACTTCAGAGAGATGGGCCCTAAATCATGTGTCGACACACCTCTCCTTAGTGTGCTTTAAGATAGGTCTCCAAGTTGTGTAGCAAAGATGTAATTCTCCTCTTGCCATGCTGTCCACTTGCTCTCGTGGTGGAAAGACTATGTCTTTGAGGGACTGTGTGATGACTTCATCTTAGAGGTATAGATTGAAAACGGCAGAGAGGGAGTGTGGCAGTAGCTGGCTTTGGGACCAGAGAGAGTCCACAGTCTACCATGTGCCCAGCACTGTCTGAAATAAACAAAAACCAAAACGTTAAGCCACGGGGCCTGCCTTGTGCAGATTTATGATTTAATAAGAGAGCAAGGCCGAAACGCACAAACTGTTTTTGAAGCTAGTCTGTAAGAAATGTCATGAAAGAGGCATGGATTATTGCTCTGGGAATTCAGGCTAACGAGAGGACTGCTGTGTTGGGGGATTGCGATATGTCCCACAGCAGTGGCATTTAAGGAGGGACCAAATGTAGAGATGTGGGGATAGGTAAGTCCTAAAAAGCATCCCAGTAGAGAAAAGGGCATTAGTGGTAATTACTTCTCTGAAACTCTAGGGACCTTGAGGGCCAAGATTTTCCAACCCTTTTCAGCTTGTGACATACCTTGCATTTGCTGAGACCCACTGGGAGCCCACTGTTTATTCTCCATATTTCCATCTCTAGTACAAATACACCCTAGCTGTTTCTTTACTTGATTCTCCTTGTGGTTACTAATCATTTCCTCCTGCCATCTCTCCAGTGACAAATTGGGAGAGGGGAATGAGAAAGCTGAGATGTATATCCTTTGACCCCTGCTACTTTGGTCAGGAAATTATTTCTTAGGGTCAGAACCCAGGCCAGGTCTATCTTGGGAGTAGTATTTGGTCTTCAAGAGACTTCTGAGTGTATGTGGTCTGCTTTGATCTCTGTTGATCCTCCAACACACACACACACACACACACACACACACACACAAACACACACACACACACACCTACCTCTCATACACTACACATTTTCTTTTGCTCTTCATTTTCTCAGAATTTTCCTGAGCTCTTCTTGAATCTTCATCCAGCATAGCAGAAACTATACAATTCTGAGATAATCCCGAGGGTCCCAGATCTGCCTCTCTGTTTTGTGGGTGGGCAGGGGGCTGATAACTCCAAGATGAGAATGTCGAAGATGCCTAAAGGGAATGTGATGCTGGTGTGGCGAATCCCTGGTGTTCAGGTTGAATATCTCCTGTGCAGCAGCACTGCTGGAAGATGTGTGTCTTGGCTCGGGGTTGGGGAACGTGGGAGCAAGGGGCAAGAGGTGCAAGGGAACCAAAGCCCTCATCCTTGCCTGCACTCACCCTCATCCCCTGTCCCTTTGTCCCCAGGTGGAGTATGGCCCCTGTGTGGTAGCTAGCGACTGCTGGAGCCTGCTGCTCGAGTTTCTGCAGAGTTTCCTAGGCAGCCACACGCCAGGGGCTCCTGCAGTGTTTGGCAACAGACACGACGTGGTCTACGGCCCAGCAGATACCATGGTCCAGTACATGGAACTCTTCAACAAGATCCGCAAGCAGCAGCAGGTGCCGGTGGCCGGGATCCGTTAGTGACTAGCAGCTACCTGGCTGAGCTCTGTCACCAGAGGGCTCCACAGGAGGAGCAGGTGCTGCACCCTCAGGCCCTTGGGCCCCAGAAACCCAGGGCAGAACGGAGGATTCTCTGCCTCTCCTGTCCCAGCGTGGTTTCTGATCTAGGGCTCTGGACCCCCCTCCCCTGACCCTCACACACAGCCCCCTGACAGCCGTTTTACCCCACGCCTTACTGGACTTGGCCTGTCCTCAAGAACGATAATTACGAAGAGTGGAGAAGTTTGGAGCTATCCTGCTTTAGGGGAAAAGGTAGGACAGGGGCGTCCCTGCCGAGTGTTGGTGGGGAAAGGCGCCTGTATGTCCAGCTATTGAGGATTTGGCCTTGGCCCACAATAGACAGGCTGTATGTTGTGTTTGGGCTGGGCTGTAATAAAGGCTTCTTCCTCTACTCAAAGGACGCGGCTGGGCCCCTCCTGGTGCAGGAGTAGGAGGCACAGCTTGTTTGAAGGATTTCCTTCTCTGACTTGCTTGCTGAAGTGAACTGTGAGTTGACTTTTCTAGGGTTTGTCGGCGTCCTTTGAAGTCTGTCTCCCTCTGACATCTTTTGATTCTGTTGTGAATTCTATTAAGCCACAGGCTAAGCTGCTATAACAGAGAATCTAAAATACAGTGGCTCTCAGTAGAAGTTTAATTTTGTCTACTCTAATAATAACAGAGGTAGTCGGATGCAGATGGTCCAGGGCAGATTTAACTACCAAGGCCATCAGGAACTTGGTTTCCTTCGATGTTGTTCAGTCCTCCTCCACCCCCACCCCCCTGCCTCGCCCTGTGTTGTCCTTGCCTGTAAGGTCAAAGCTAATATCAGCCTCATGTCCACATTCCACTGGGGAAAGAGAGAAAAAAATGCAGGGTTTTTGTTTTATTTTTAAGGGTGTGACCTGGAGTTGCTTGAAGCACTATGGCCATACTTTGTTGAAAGGGGCACTGGGCCATAGAGCCTCTTATTTGGGTAGTTATGTGCCCAGTCCAGACTTGGGATTCTGTGACTAAAAGATGGAGAAGAAAATGGATACAGGGGCCCCGTTAATGGCCTCTGCTCCATGGACCTCAGTGGACGTGCCCAGGAATGGTCTTGGCTGTTTTGCAGTTAGTGCCCCCTGTAACTAAGCCATTTGTTTATGAATTGGATTGGGATAGCGCTGATGCCAGAGCCACACTAGGAAGTCAGTTCTGCACCCCTTTCCTAAGCCTCAGCGTCAAGGCTGCTCCAGTTCCAATGTGCCCAGAGCTTAATGTTAGAGCAGCAACCTGGTCCCTCCATGGTGCTTCATGCTTCCCTGAGCTCTTTCTCCTCATCTCCTTTGGGCCTCCTTGCTGCTCTTTTGACTGATATTGCCTGCCCACCTTCCTGCTGCAGAAATGTTCAGTCAGGCTAGCTTTGAGATACACAGTCCGAGATGGTCTTAGGAAGCATGTTAATGTACAGACTGCCGTGTTTCCTCAAGGATACAGTCCCTCATTGAAGACACCTAAGGGAATTTGTTTTCAGACCCACGGGCCTGAAATCTTAAGCCTCTGCAACAAGAATCAGGTAGGGCTCATGTTTCCCTTTTAGCATTGGCTGGCAGGAAGCTCAGTTAACGTTATAACTGCAGGACCTGTCATCTGCATTTTTTGTTTATGTCTTTGTTTTGTTGTTGCTTTTTTAAATAGTGGTATATTTTAGGTACCGTTTATATACAATAAAATGCAGAGATCTTCTGTTTTGGGCCTTTTGATTTATATTTACTCTTGTCCAGATCTATTTGTATTTTTCTGTAGGTTGCCTCCATTTTTTTTTATGAGATGAGACAGCATTTTGAATATAATGTGTTCCTGATAATGTATAAAAATCGAGTGTGGTAAACATGACTGTAGACTCAAAGAGGGATTCTGTTCCCTAAAACCTGAAAAATAGTGTAAACTCCCGAACTATACTTTGCCTGTTAGACACAGTCTAGGCTCCTACTTATCCAGCATTCTTGACTTTTGTTCTTGTCTCTTATTTTGAGCATATATTGGACCAGCTTTAAGTCCAATGAACACCAGATCAAGCTTTAAGAACTGCCACTTTGGGTACTTTTGTCCATCTTTGTCCTTTGCGTCAATAAAGGAAGTTTATCACTGAAAAAGACGGGTAATTCAATACATTTTAACCGATATATCTTCACTTAGAAAGTTGCCAAAACTGAATTGGTAACTAGTGGGAAGGGCCCACGTGTCTTCCAGCTTTTGTGTGCAAGTCTGAATGGGGGTTTCAAGAGCAGTTTAGGATTGTCGATATACAAATTTTTGAAAGTTCAGGTTGAGTGAAACTTGAGGAGCAAATGTATAAATTTAAGGAAAAATGGCATGGCTATCCTTTTATAAATGAAATAGCTTAAACTTGGCTGGTAAATGGAGATGCTATATGTTGGGGTTCAAATCTCATGTTCTTCCTTCTACACCAGGTTGTCTTCCCACCCAGCTTCTTTTGCTTCCAGATGCATTACCCCTTTTCCTATCCATAGCTACCCCCGAAAGAGCAAAAACTGGGAAATGTCTAGGATCCTGCTAACAAGTCACCTTGGTGGGTACCTTTACCAGAGCCACAGAGATCTGCCAACTGTGACTGTCAGAGCTAGGGAGGGCAGCTTGGGGGCTCACCTAGTTCTCCTTTACTATAAGATAGGGAGACAGTGGTTCCCAGATAGGTCACACTAAGAGATGAGGCTGGAGTCAGGACTAAACTTCAGACTCGGGACTCCTGGCTACTAGCATGTGTCCAAGTGTGGCACCTGGTCCTCTGTGGTGCCAGGTGATTTCAGGTAGAATGTGGAAAACATATTTATTTTTAAAGATTTTATTGGGGAATTGGGGGAAGGGAACAGCATTGGGGAACAGGGGAAGGAGAACAGACAAGTTGCTGTCTTTTTGTTCTTCAGTCTAGTTGTGGAGGACGTTGCTTCACTGGCCCATGTTGGTATCATCATTGTGCTCTTCCCAGGTGAGGCAGATCGGTCACCGGCCTCTGGATGGCCACTCACAGCAGCTCTTGGCAGCTCATATCGGCTACCAGCTGCTCTCGCTGGCTGCTGCCCACTCACTGTAGCCTATGGCAGCCCACTGCAGCAGGGGCTGCAGCTATGCCATTCTGGGGACTCATAGCAGCCCAGCTCCAGGTGGAGCTGTTGTTCAGCATCTTAGCTTTAGAGCGCAGTGTCACTGGCCCTTATATCTGGGATCCGAACCGGGGCCGTTGGTGTCCCAAGGTAGCCCTTAACCAATGAGCCACTCGGCCGTCCCAGAAAACATTTTTATAGTGGTACTTATATCTTATTCTAATGTATAGTAGAGAAAAATATAGCTAGCTCTTTACACCTTAGGATAATTTTTCTTTTTTAAGAGTCCATTTAAAGGGAACTATTAAGTCATAGTACAGGTGATACCTACAAATGGCAAAAATCTGTGGGAGCAAAAGGCAAATACGGGGATGTGGGGAAACTGTATTCTACTTTGGGCCTAGTGCACTTCCTGTATCCATGAATGGTTTCTGCTCTGGCTCTGCTGTCCTCTGGTCTCTCCTGTGCTGTTCCGATTCTCTGTGCCTGTTTCCATGCTGCCTCCTGCTTGCTTTCCTCAGATCTTGAGTATCCAGTAGTCATGTTTCCCCTGACCAACTATTGGGGTCACTGCTCCACTGAAGGAAGTACCTAGGAACTGACCACTCCTCCCCACCACCGGTTTACTCCAAGCCAGTGTGTCTGTATTCATGGCTGAGGCTTCAGGATAAGTTAGTGACAAAGTTCTCTCCAAATCCTGGAGGCTAAGAGGAGCAGTTAGAATTCCCACATAAATGTATCCTCCAGGTGTCAAAAGTTAAGACTCTTAAAATACAATATAGGAAGGGCAATAGGCTGAACATTTAAGGACTTTGACAGATCCAGAGCCAGGCAAGACTGATACACCGGGGGTGCCAAAAAATGTGTATACATTTTAAGAAAGGAAAACTATTAAAATTGTAATATTCTATATATACCAATAACAACAGATGAATACAAATCATGTTTGACTTCCGCAATTACAAGAGGTGCTCAAAGTGGTTACCATCAGTGCCCAGACACTTCTGATTACGGCAAACTACTGCTTGAGCAACGTTGACCAAAGTGTCCACTTGTGTACGTTTTTTTGGCATCCCTGGCATATTTCTTCTGTCTGCCTCCAAGCCCGTACCTGTAACTCCCAGTATTGCCTTTCCCTCACTGCAGTCTTCCTCTCCTTATCTGCTGCTGTCTGGGTGCCTTGGGCTGCAGGCCCCAGTCACCATTGCCATGTGGAATGGCTGAAGCCACTGGTATTACAAGTTGTATCCACTCCTGGGGTTTGGTATCCTTGGGCTTTGAGCAGTCATTCTTGGGGACTGTCCCCCCAGGCGAGTTTCTTCCATTGTGTGGAGCACTCCAAATTCAGCCTCTCAGGGTTAGAAGGGACCCTTTAAGTCAGCTAGTTTGACCGTCATTCGGTACTCATCTTCACACCATCCCTTGACTTGGCCTCATCTAGGGACATCCTTCCCTCTGTATTTTCTCTCTTTCCTCATTAACTCTGAGACAAAAATCAAAACAAAACATACCTACTTTTTCCCTCCCAGATTGTGGAGACTGTATTGTTCTTAATGAGGGAATTTATGGTTAGTAGGTGCTGGAGTAGGTGTCTCTAAAGTAGGAGTTCTAATGTTATTGCAGGTTATTAATTCCCAAGGAGAACCTCAAGAGGCCTAAGAGGCCTTGAACCTGGACATGGTTTTGTGTATACGTGCAGTTTTGGGGGACTAGAATTACACAGTTCAGTAGAGTATCCATGATACAAAAAGGGAGTGTCAAAAGGGAGAACAGACCCTGAAGGGAAACAGCAGGAAGACAAAGCCCGGGTTGAGATAACATCCACCTGGCTTACTGTGAGCAAGAGCTCGCCCTGCCTTTTGGACCCCTCACCTGGGGTTCTCTCCAGGGAATTTTCTCCTTCATTTTGTAGTTCTTCAGGCCTTTCAGTTTCTGGGGAGCTGGACTGCTTTCCTGCTCTTACCTTTCCTATAGGTTCTGCCTTCTCTTGTCTCTTCATACATATACATACAACCTTTTAGAAATGAGTAGGAGTAAATCTGAATGAAGCAATCTTTATAGTTTTCTTGATGGCCCCAGGAGTTACTCTTCCATTATGACACACTCCATGGGATCTGAAAATTGTTCTGTTGTAATGGAATTTGGCATAATGAGTATATTTTCATTTTTCAGAAGGATGTAATTGGTGAGGCAGAGAAATCGTCCCTAGACTCCAATTGAATTGGCAAGTTAAAAAAAAAATTCTTAGAGAATTATTCTGTTTATTTTCTGTTTTATTTCTTAACATGTTTCTGCCCCATCAGATGACCTAGACCTGTTTTTAAGGTTAATATGAATTCTACTGAGTTTTCTTTGAAGGCTTTAAAAAAGAGAATTTAAGGACCACATTTATGTGTCCTAGATTGTCCCAAAGTCAAAATTCAGTATTGGACATCTTTTGTCATTTAGAAAAGCAATGCTAGGGATGTAGAGGTGACAGGTGGTCTGAGGCAGCCTACTAAAGAGAAGAGAATATGAGTTAGGAGACAGATGGCTGGGTGCTAGCCTCAGTACTGTTCTGAGTACTAACTTTAATCAGGTTGGCCTTTCTGGGTCTCATCTGTAAAGTGGGAATAATCCTGCTGACTTTCCATATTTCATTGATTCCTTGAGAGGCTCAAGGGAGAATAGGTGTGAAAGAATGCTTTGCAGGCAAAGAAATGTCTCTGCTCCGACATCTTTGAATGGTGCTGAAGGTATTGGTGTTTGGTTAGGATGTTTAAGATGGGAAGTTATGGGGTCATTACTGCTTAGTAGCAGGTTAAAATTCTCCAGTGCAAAGAATATTGTAATAAGACAGTGAGCAGTGTGGAGAGAGTGTTCAGAGAATATTTGCGTATTATAGGTGTACTTTTTGTAACCAGATCAGTGAACACAATTGTAGGACCCTTTGTTGAGCATGGAAATATGTTTTTAATACTAATTCATAATGATGAGATGTTACTTGTTCTCCTATAACCTAAAGGAAAAGAGGCTGGGCTTTAAAAAAGAAAAAAAAGTAGGGTAGAAATGACGATCTTCTGTGAAGCATCCATCCCTGTTTTCCCTTGGCTCCCAAGCTGATGTTGTGGCTGTCTCTAACTTTTTTTTTAATGTGACATGTATTGTGATTGCATTCATAACCAGTTGTGTCTTTAAAGAAAGTTCAGTGTTCCTGATTCTGTTTTCCATTCCTCATTGATGAACCACCTAAACTCTTTTAACTTTGAAGCTACAATAAAACCTTTTATTAGCTATCCTGCATAGTCTTTTCATATTTGAATTATTGAAAATAGCCACCTTATTCATTCTGCTTCCATCCAATACACAATTCTCAAACATTTTGGTCTCAGGACTCCTTGATTTTCATAAAAATTATTGAGTACCCCAGAGAGCTTTTGTTTATTTATTTATTTATTTATTTTTGAGGGCAGCGTCACTGGCCCTCATATGTGGGACCCGAACCGGGGCCGCTGGCTTCCTAAGCCAGCGCTTAACCACCGCGCCACTCGGTCGGCCCAGAGCTTTTGTTTATGTAGGTTATATTTATTGATACTTACCTCATTAAAACTTACAATGAAAAAAAAAAGCATTTATTAATTCATTTACAGATAACAAACCCATCACATGTTAATATAAAACAGTTAATGAAAAATAACTATTTTAAAAAAATTTAGTGAGAAGAGTGGCATTGTTTATATTTTTATAAATCGCCTGCATGTCTGGCATAATAGAAGAGAGAATTCTCTTATCTGCATTCAATCTGTCGACATTTGTTGTTTTGGTTAAAGAATATGAAGAAAATCCAACCTCACACATTTGAAAAAGGGGAAGATTATATTAATAATCTTTTCAGATAATTGTGGATACTCTTTGATACTGCATCACAAGTCCACTAAAGGTTTGTTGCAATGTAGAACCTCAAGCTTTTTGTACTTTATTATTTTATGAGCAGTCATTGGTTTATTTTGAACTTTGAAGGGATCTTTTACTGATGCCAGATTTTGTAGCGTCGTGTATTGGTCATTTAGAAAATATTGCAGATCTTTTAAATGTCAGCACATTTCATCTTACAGTATCAAAAATTATATTTGTTAATATCGCCACCAGTCTCATCAGAAAAGTCTTGGGAAGCTATTAAGCTCACAGTGGCAGATAGAAGTTTTCAAAAAAATTCTAAATTTTGCTTGAGAGGTTGAGTTTGATCATTGCTAGCAAATGATGTCAGGCTTACTTAATTTTGAGAAAATATCTGTCAGATACCCAAGACTGAATCAGTCACTTTAGTTGATCTGTTAGTTGTTCTCTCAAATAAAAATGGTATTCCATGGAGAAAGTTGCTAATTCAGCTCAAAATTCAGAAACTGCATAAGTGATTTTTCACAAGAAAAACATTGTATTTAGGTGAGGAACAGAAGTGCTTTATGCATATATCTATGGAATCGTATTATTGAAGAGATGTGTACTTAAATAAAACAAATTTTAGTGCTTCATCAAAGATTTCCTTAAGTGAAACAGGTATTTTTTTCCTCTTATTTGGTGGCGGTGAAGAATACCTTGACTGCTGGTACAATTTAGTGCCACTGCCTTGATTTGTGCTGTCAGCAACAGCTTTACTTATCATTACTTTTGTATCAGTGCAAATGTCATCAGAATGACAAGGTAAATATCTTATAAAAATAGTTTTATCCCTGAGACCATCTCAGGAGCCTAGGGCTCCGGGGTCACACTTGGAGAGCCATTCTAATCCATGCTCACAACTGAGAATCTTGCCCGCCCCAGATTGCTATTCTGAGAGCATCCCTTCCTTCAGAAGTCTCCCAAATCTCTCATTCAACAAGGATTATGTATCAGGATCTTTTTTAGAGAATTAACATTGAATAAGATTTTTTTTTTTAGAGGGCAGTGTCACTGGCCCTCATATGTGGGATCTGAACCCAGGCCGCTGGCGTCCCAAGCCAGTGCTTAATCACTGCGCCACTCGGCCGGCCCGAATAAGATTTTTCTTTATTCTTTATTCTCCAAGAATTTTCTTGGAGGGTTTGGGGAGCAAGGGGGAGGAAATAGATAATTAAGGAGTTATAATGCAAGATAAGAATTCCTTAAAGGGAGCATTGGTGATCTTATTCCCCAGCGTATGTTGTCGGTTTTGGTTGAAATAAACTCTTATAAAATTTTTTTAAAAAAGTAAAAAGAATTATGTTAAAGGGGATAGACTACAACTGGACTGCTGAATTTTAGATGTAACTGAACTCTTCAACTACATGAGAAATCCTCACCAAATCAATACCAGGTCCTCTCCTTTCAAACCTCTTAAAAAGTCCAAGTTAGTTACCTTTGGAAATATTTTCACGCTTAATTCTTAATTACGATTGGCTGCAGGCATTATAGTTGCGTGCTTATACATGCACATGTTCTTTTCTTATTTTATTCTTCTTTGGCTTTTGTCCTTTATTTCACATTTACAAGTGTGTAGCCTTGAGCCAGTGGAGCTGCTAACTGATGTTTATTTTCTTTCCTTGTCTTTATGCTTAAATGTAAGCCTTGACTTGCTTTAAGCCTTGTGTTGAGCGATGTAACAGTGTTGAATCTTATTTAGGGTAACGTCACCACCTCCCCCCCACCCCACGCCCTGCAAGTTATGCAGCCAAGTGGCAAAGAAAACTTGTAGAAATAGCAGCCGTTCTGTTTCCCTGTGGTCTCCATTCCGACGATCTGCTGAATGTCTTCAGTTTACGGAGGCAAACCTCTTCCTTGGGATTTCCATAAAACAGCTGAATCCCGCCTGGGGCATCAGTGGCAAAAGTCAGACACGTGCTCACGCGTCTGGGAGCCAATAGTAACTTTTGCAAACGCTGCCTCTGGGAATCCCATGGCTAAAATGCTGCTTCTTTCCGTATGACACGGTTAAAACTAACTTAGTCTTTTAACAGGAGCAAAACGAAAACACGGGATAGTGAGAAAGGCTTTTCCCCTTGGCAGTGGGAGAGATGTTAAAGGAGCCTCAAAAAAGAGTGCGGGGAACTAATGTAAAATTCCGTTAACTGTTCGGCGTCTGAGGACTTGGGAGAAGGGGGCGGAGATGGGCTCGGTAGAGTCTCTGGCCCTTTAAGGAGGAGGGACAGACATAAGACTCGGTACCTTTAAGAGTCTCTTTGTCTGGAAACCTCCTTATTTACCCTCTTGTGCTTCAACCAAACTTCGACCCGCGATTCACAACGCCCTTCTACGCCGCCGCTCCTTACGCTAGGCTCAAGTCGGCCCCGGGTTTGTGGCTGACCCTAAACTTCGCACCCGCGGCGCGAACCCTCGGTGCGGACGTCTGTGCCGAGGTCGGTGCCCAGCGCTGCGCCGTTGGCGCAATGCGGGGCCCGGGGGGCGGGGCTCTGGCGGGCGGGCCAATGGGTAGGCAGGGGGCGGGGCCGGGTTCAGTTGTCTCGCGCCCTGGTGACAGCTCGCGCGTGCTGATGATGGCGGTAAATAGAGGAGGGGTCGAGGGAGGGGGCCGAGGAGGTGGGGAGGCAGCAAAGGGGGTAGCTCTAGGGGGTGGGGGCCGGGGCCCGGGGAGGACGCGGTGGCCCGGGAGCCCATTCTAAGGCTCGGAGGCGGGGACAGGAGTCTCCGCACACTGGCCCTCCCCTTTAAAGAAGCCAAAGCCTCACACACGGGGTGAGGGGCGACAAAGGCGGCGCGCGCCTTGCGGGCGGGCGGAGCGGAGGCAGGGGGCGGGGCCGAGGCCCCTCGGGCTGGGGGCGCCCGGGGCGGGGGCGGCGGGAGGCGGGGGCCGGCAGTCCAGGCGCGCCAGCGCTTGATTTTGGCGGGGTGGGCGACGGCTGGGTTTGGGGTAAAAGCCGTGACTCGAGAGGGGAAGGAAGGCTCGGGGGCGGTTGCGGGGTACGGGTCTAAGAATGAGATGAGGGTTAAGGGGAGAAAGGGTTAGAAGGCAGGGAAGAGGAGTGAGGAAAAAGCCAGCCAAGGAAGGTGGTAGGAAGGAGGCAAAAAGCAGAGTGGGTGTTAAGGAAGCCAGCCGGGCAGGGAATGAGGTGAGGAAGACCAAGGCTGGGCAGAGGGATCCCGGGGTGAGGTGTAAACTCAAGGGTTTGAAGGGGAAAGCTTTGTGGGGGGCGGTAGTGGCGCCAGGGGTACTGGGGTGGGAGTTGGAAGCGGGAGGCAAGGAGGGCAGAGCTGGGGTAATAGTTGGGAGCAGAGGAGAGAGCTAGTGATTAAGAGCCGGACGTGACAAGGGTGTGAACTAGTGCCGAGCGAGATGAGCTGAAGGACTGGGGCCGGCGGCGGCGGGGTGAGAACCGTGGGGCTCTGAGAAAGGTATGGGTTAGTGGTGGGCAGTGGCTGTGAATTCTTCAAAGTGAACGAGACACTGGGCTAGTACCAGGTGGAGTGAGGGGTAAGAGCAGAGTGGAAGGGTGAACGGAGAGAGAGATGCGAGAGGGGGCGTTTATAGGTAATTCAGGGACCAGGAAAGCTGAAGAGAGAGGAAGGGTGTAGGAAGTGATGGCGATCTGGGACAGGGGCATGGAGGAATTGTGTTAGTTGACCAGGTTCAGCAGGATCCAAGGTAAAAACTGAGGTGAAGAGACAGGACTAAAAGTGAGAAGAGCAAGGAAGAGATGGGCCCCAGGGCTTAAAGGATGAGATGGGGAGTAAGGAAAGAGAACAGGGCTAAGCGTAGTTGGGGTGTCCTGTTGGATGCAGAACTGGGGTAGACTGCTCAGGGGTGGGAATCCAATGTGCATGTTGTGGGGAAGATACTCCAGAAGGGGTGCATGTGTCGAGGCACAGACTCTGTCCTTACTGGAGGATCAAGTGTAGGGAACCTTTGGCGCAGAAGAGGAGCAACCATGGTGAGTGAAAAGAGACCTAGAGACGCAGGGTCAAAACTAAGAAGTAAGAACGGAGGTGGGGGGTGCAGGAAAAGCATTCTTTGTTGAGAAGAGAATTGTGTGTTAAAACTGAGTCCTTTTGTTCCTAAAAGTAGGGAATTCCAGAAACCTTTCTCTAAAGAATCTTGATTCTGCTTCTGCCTTTCATTGCTTTCAATTTGACTTTCATGTCCACTTTGAAAAGATGAGACCCATTTAGATTTGATTTTGTTCTTGTCTGAATGAGAAAGTATGAACTCAGTGCTCAAAATCTCAGCATTTCACTGGGGTTGTGCTCATGGGCAACAGGGTGTATTTTTTTACAGGGTGGCTGTGCCTGTGTAGTCTGATAGTGGTGTGTTGTAGCAGTGTTGGACCTGAAAGGCGCTGGGCGGACAGCTTTATCCACAGTGTTTTCATTTTCAGCACAGATCCCACTGCTGTTGAGATAAAGATGAAACTTTTTGTTTTGATAAAATCAACCAGATTTTTTTTGGTGGAGAATATTGAGAAATCATTTCAGAACAAGGCAGATAACCAGCCGGGAAAGTTTGCAGGGGAAGAGATTTAAATCAGGGCTGTGAGGGCTTTGAGTTCCTAAGCTGCCTTTAGCTTTGTGTGGGACATTTCATACTGGAGTAGGTAACTCACCCACTTAGCAAAATGGAATAAAGCAAGGGAGATGTGTAGAATAGTGGAGGATTCGGGAGTGGGATCTATCTCTTAGGTTAAATCATGAATTTATGAGTAATTTTTATCATGAAAAAAACTGTAAGGTAATGTAAGCTGGAGCCCTGGACAGCTCCACTGTCCTTTCTGTTTTGTGGTTGTGAATAAAGACCATATTAATATTAATTTTCTAGAAGCTTTGGAATTTTAAGACACTTGGGGAAATCAAAAGGAAGATGAGAAATTCAGAACAAGATTTAGGTTATTCTTTTTTTTTTTTTTTTAAGTGCAGTGTCACTGGCCCTCATATGTGGGACCTGAACCGGGGTCGCTGGCTTCCCAGGCCAGCGCTTAACCACCGCACCACTCTGCCGGCCCTAGGTTATTCTTACTGAGTATTTTGTTTTGATGATTTTTATTCTGAAGCTTTTACATTTAGCTAAGGATATGTGATTACTTTGCATTCGATGGTGCCAAAAGATAACATATGATTCACTTAGGGAAAAAATGCAAACTGTTCTTGAGAATCTTATTGCAAGTTATTTCGTTAGTGTACATTCAGATACACAAAGATGCTTTTATGTTCCAAAGTCGTGTAAATTTCGATTGCCACTGTTTTGTGGGTGTTTGTATCAAAGACTAGGTTGGCGACACTTGTAAATAATTAGCAAAAATTCAGTTTTGATTTGTGGATATCAGAAACATTGGCTATTAATATAAGTGAACAATTGAGCATCTTAAATCTTTCCGAATTCAGCTGCTGTGTTCATGTAGTCTGGATTCTGTTAAGTAGGTATTCAAGGTGACTAGTTTGCTTTACAGTTTAACAGGACTTTTAAAAATTACTATTTTTTGCTGCTAAGTTTCAAGAGGATTAGTCTGAGATGTTAACTTTGAAGCTGATGAGTAACTTCAGTATAAGGCGTCTGTTTCCGAGAGAGGTGTGTGTATATTCCGTTCCTTTGCAGATGTGTTTAGACTGGTACTACTATGAGGTTGTACTCTGTGTATGGTATTGCCATTTTAATAATGAATTGTTTTATACTTGGTATCTTCCTATAAATTATTTTAGACACATTTGATATTGATGAAGAAGAAAATATAAAGTGGAAGATGAACCAAGGCGAAGTCTGTTTGGGTCCTGCCTTTTGTCTGTGTATGTTGCTATAGTGTGCTACATCACCAATTCTCTGTTAAGGGTTATTTCGCAGTTGATATTCCTAAAACTGAAAATGGAAAATCTTTTAGTTCAACCAATACCGTTTATTAATAAGGACTCTAGTGCTCAATTTAAGCTTTATTTTTGGTTGTCAAGTAGAATTCTACTTAATTTAACCTTATTTATTTATTATTATTATTATTATTATTATTATTATTATTATTATTTTAATTGCGGAATTGGGGGAGGAGAACAGCGTTGGGGAACCAGGGAAGGGGAATAGACAAATTGCTGTCCTTTTGTTCTTCAGTCTAGTTGTGGAGGACATTGCTTTACTGGCCCGTGTTGGTATCATCATTGCGCTCTTTCCGGGTGAGGCAGATCACTTGCCGGCCTCTGCATGGCTGCTCACAGCAGCTTGTGCTGGCTGCCGGCCACTCACTGTAGCCTGTGGCAGCCCACTGCAGCAGGGGCTGCAGCTATGCCATCCTGGGGACTCACAGCAGCCCAGCCCCAGGTGGAGCTGTTGTTCACCATCTTAGCTATAGAGGGCAGTGTCATTGGCCCTCATGTGGGATCCGAACTGGGGCCCTGCTGTTCAGAGCTGGCGTCCCAAGCCAGCTCTTAACCAATGTGCCACTCGGCCAGTCCTTAACTTTATTTTGTTTATAATCTTATTTGCTAAGCAAAAAACTTTTAAGTGTATATTTTCAGATTTGAATAGGTAGGTTGTACTTAATTAAATGTTTTTCTGGATAATCGTAGATTCTTTAGATGGGAAGAAACCTTGAAAGGACCTCTAGTCCTTTGTCCTGCAACTTCAGTCAATATCCCAATTAAATCATCCCAGGTAGATAAAAAATTTATCCTATTTTTGTAAATCTTCAGAGGTTATGTGGCAGCCTTTGAAGAGAATCTTCCAGCATTTAATTGTTTTCTCTATAAGGGATGTCTGTCTTCTATTTAACCAGCACACACTTAGTCTATATTTGTATTTGTCTCAATGTTGAGTAAAAATATCTGCTTATGAAGACCCTAGTTCTTCATAAACTTAATAATAGCAGCCACCATGTATGGAGCTTTTGTGCGACACAGGGTTGTAAGCCCTTTGCATATTGTAACCCATTTACTCCTCACAGCAATCCTATGAGGTTGGCACTATTGTTCTTCCCATTTTACATGTGAAGAAATAGAGGCTCCTCAAGGTTCTACTCAGACATTTCTTTAGCTACTTGTTTGATAGCTGATATAATACTTGGGGGTTTTTTGTTTTTGTTTTTTTTTGTTTGTTTGTCAAGTACTAACTGATACATTTTAATTTTTTTTTGTTGTTGTTCATAAGGGAGAATTCTACCAAATTGTGGGGGTAGGATTCGAACCTGGCATTTTGCCTGCAGTCTGTGCTCTGATTCACTGTGCGCTGGTATTACCTCTACTTAACTGTTGTAAAGTCATCCCTCACCATGCTGGTTTATTTTAATCCCAAGGGGTCTTGTTTGCCAGTCCTTAAATTTTCCCTGTGGTTCTGTTACTGTTTCTCAGGCCCTTTCTAGATGGAGAACCTGGGACAAAAACCGTAAGGGTTATGTCTAATGCAAAAATTACATTAGGGTTCTTACACGCTTCTTTCTTTTTTTTTTTTTCATTATAAAATTGTATTTATAAAGCGAAAGAACCCAAAAACAATAAAAACAAGCATAACTGCATTGCAGTTTAATGGTTACTTGTCTACCTTTTCAGCTAGAAAAAGACCCAAGACTTTCTGTGTACCCTGCAGGTTTATAGTTGAGAGATTCTTCCCCATTGAGGAAAGAGAGAACTCAGATTTCAGTTCAGTTTCCATAAGCAATATATCTTCAGACTTTTGGTGAATTTTTACTACCTTCTCTTTGTTTCCTGTGTAAATAATATACTAAGTACATTTACACATGCTTTAATTTGGTTAAGTAAATGATCCACTCATCTTTTTAAAATTAAGACTTTGTTTTATTTTTTAGAGCAGTTTTGGGTTCACAGCAAAATTGAGGGGAAAATACAGAGATTTCCCATATACCCCCTGCCCCCACACATGCACAGGCTCCCCCATTATCAACATCCTCCACCAGAGTCATTCGTTTATTACAGTGATCCACTCTTTAAAAAAAAAACACTAATAATTAGTGTTTACTTAGCCCAACATAAGCTAAGTATGTCAGTTGATTAAAACTTACAACAACCCAACGAGAAAACATCTGTTGTTAATACTTTATTTTTTGGTGACTTTTGGGGTTTTTTTTCTTTACAATGTTTCAAATTTATAGAAAAGTTGCAAAAATGGTACAAGGAACTTCTATACATCCTTGCCCAAATTCACCAGTTGTTTTCATTTTGCCCCATTTGCTGTACCATGTTATCTCACTTGAATATTTTTAAACAAGTAAATTTTAAAAATAAATGACTACAAAGCCTTAATTTTAAATAGGGAAGGGAAGGATGTCTTGAGCGTATCAGCAAGTTGGTATGTATTTGATTTTAGTCAAGCATGTGAAGCAAAGGAATCTCGAGATTGGATTTAGAGTGGATTTTGTGGTTTTATGGTTTGCTGTTTTCAGTCAGTTCTGAAATATATTCTTTTACCTGTGAATGATGATTTTGTAGGCCCTGCCCTCATCAGCATAAACTGTGTCCGTGGTGTACCCCTCTGTTTGAGGGGTCCTCAGGATATGCTGGCTACTGAAGATGTACGGGTGATGGTTATTTGAAAATGGGAGCCACAGGGCTGTTGCACACCGTGACTAAGAAATATTTAGATGGAATGTATATTTTGAAAATCCTTATGTAGCTCCAAGGAGCTGGAAAAGATCTAAGTGTAAAATGTAGCACCTTAAAAACATTGGTTGCAATTAATAAAAATAGGTTTGCCTAATGTAAGGGAATGAATATAAATACTGTAACATTCTATGACCTCCCCCCCAAAGAACATATAACCTTTTTTTTTTTTTTTTTTAGCTGAGCCATCCTGCTACCTGTTGGCAGCTCAGCAGCTGCTTAGCTCAGGCTGGGCATCGAACTGCTGTTGCTCAGAGCTCAGCTTGCACTCTTGAGCGAGCTCTTTACGAACTGAGCCACTGAGCCAGCCCACCATATAACCTTTTCAATTGTTGTCATGTAAGAAGATTTAACCTACCCCATCCCCCCTGCCACCTTCCAGCTCATGCTCAGTCTTTATTAACATGATAGCATATCCTTTTGATAAAGGCGTGACCTGCAGAGGCCTGTCTGATTTCAGTGAAAGCAATGTTGGCTGTATTCTGACAAATGTAAAATATAGCACTTGTGAGCTGCTTTTCTCCCCCCCACCCCCTTTTTTTTAAGTGATCATCAAAGTAATGAAATATAGCTCCTTACTAAAGCTTCTTGTAATAATTAAACACACTTTGCTTTCATAAAGGATGAGAAAATTACAAATTATTTGGAAAGCATTCTTCTCAGTCATGCATTGTTGTTTCTGAGGCATGGGCAGTTTTTAAAGACTATAATACTGTTCCTTTCCCATTTACATGTTAATAGAAGTCTGGAAAGTAAGGTGCTCTTGTGAAATTTTCAGGGTTTTTATTATATGTCATGTTGTAAACAGCATTCTGTGACAGGTATTTTCCCTCTTTGTCTTCTATTGAGCTAATTAGTAATTTACACTCTGGTAGCATCTCTTCCAGCCTCACTGTGTGAAAATGCCTGTTATTCTGTGCCTTCCATGCAGCCTGGGCTGGCAAATGATTGGGGGGCAGATGCTGGTTAGCAAATTAGAGGGATCAGGGCTAAAATTTATTTTTGTGTTTTTATAAACGTACAGGTTTTTGTAGATGCCCTATTCCTGCTGCCCCTCCTCCCTCACCCCCCAGAAATTCAAATAGGAATGTTGTGACCTCCTGTAATCTAAAGCAACTGTCCTGGATTCAATTTAGGACTGTTTTCTATTCTGTCCCCACCCCCACCCCAAATGTTGTGGGATTTGGGGAGGATTAGCAGGGCAGCCTGGCATAGTTTAGAGCCCAGAAAGCTGGTTTTCACTGCTCCCTCCCATCGTCAAACTACAGAGCGTCTTGTCACAGTGTCTTTGGAACCCAGAAGTTCTTCTCTTGCTGGGCACGTTTCGTGAGGGGTGGGAGGGCAGCACCATCGGTAGCGAGTTAGGAAGATGCTTTTTCTATGGCACTCGTATCCCTCCAAAGGAAGGAGAGGCCCTGCCTTTGCATCAGGTTTCTCTAAATGTAGCAGTGAGTGACCAAAAGAATTGACAGTGAGGCATTAGCACCTTGTCACGTTAGTGTTCTGCTCTTTTCTGCCCCCTTTTCTCTTTCTCTGGTCTCTGCATGGGAAAGATGATGCATAGTATCTGTCATGTGCTCACTTGGATAGGCGCGTGGGCATATTAAAGCAGCAAGAGCTTCTCACTTCAGATTAAAGTCTTAAGGATCAGTTTGTTTAGTGAGGAACATAAATTTGAGAATTAAAGGAGGAGTAGAGGAGAGGGGTTTACTGATTTATCAGTGTTGAACCAAAACCTTTCTAGAATGCCAGATTGGGCTGGCCGAGTGGCGCGGTGGTTAAGCTCTGGTTTGGGAAGCCAGCGGCCCCGGTTCAGGTCCCACATATGAGGGCCAGTGGCACTGCCCTTAAAAAACAATAAAAATAAAAACAAATAAAAAATAGAATGCCAGATAATTTGTGGTACTTTTTTGTGCAGTTTTGGATACAAATTTATAAGGATAATAAGGTCAGAGTCCCTGTTAGAGAGTTGATTAGGGTCCCCTTATCAAAAATTGTTGCCTGGAGGTGGCCATAAAGAAAATCTGGTAAGAAAAGGTGGGAATAGCTCAATTCAATGCTAGTAGCATTATCATCATCGACATCTAGCCTTGTACAGTAAATCAGCATTCATTTTTTTTTTTTTTTTTTTTTGAGGGCAGTGTCACTGGCCCTCACATGTGGGACCTGAACCGGGGCCGCTGGCTTCCCAAACCAGAGCTTAACCACTGCACCACTCGGCCGGCCCTAAATCAGTATGAGCAGAGGATATCTCATTTATTTAATATTATAGAGTATGTGGGGCTGTATTTGCATTTTGCTCACATTTATTCCTTTTTTCTATGTTCTAATACAACTACCTATATCAATGTTCTTGGGCCGGCCGAGTGGCGCGGCGGTTAAGCGCTGGCTTGGGAAGACAGCGGCCCCGGTTCGGGTCCCACTTATGAGGGCCAGTGACACTGCCCTCAAAAAAAAAAAAAAAAAGTTCTAATACAACTACCTATATCAATTGTCTTGATTATTTGGAAGTTCATGGGTAGATGCTAATTATACTCTTGTGCTTTAGCATCTGAAAGAGGTCAAAGGTCAGATTAATAAGCAACATATAAAAAGTAAAGTATCATCAAAGTGGACTGCTCATACCAAGGGGTGTTATGAATAAGTAAAGGTTGAGGAAATGAATACATGACTATGGAATTGAATATACTCTTTAAAAGAAACATTTCTAAAATGTATGGCATAGCTCAAAGAGCTGATAACTGCATGTCAGGTGAAAGGTAAGTGTGCTTTAATGAGGAGATCAAACTAATCTGTGGTTGGCCTCATTGCCTACTCCATGCTGAAATCCCCAATTGGTTAAACATTACCAGTCTCCCCAGTTATACTGTTAATGTGCTGCCTGAATTTTTTTTCTCCATGGGCAGTTCAGCATAGCCTACAACTAATAATAAAATCCAAAATCTATTTAACCTATACATTCAGTAATCTTAATCATTTAAATAAATACAAAATTAATTAATTACCACTTTTTACCTATCAGATTGAAAGATTAAACAAGTTGATGATATTTGTGGATGAGGATGTGGGGAAGTTGGAACTTTCACACATTGTTGGTGAGAATGTAAGTTTTCTTGAGGTAAATTTAGCAATGTCTACTGGAATTTCAAATGTGCGTACCTTGTTACCCAGCAATTCCACTTCTAGATATTTGTCCTGTAGATATATTCATACACTTGGATGAAAACTATGATTACAGAGTTTTTCTTTATAGCATTGTTTGTTATAGCAAAAAAATGAAATCCATCTGTTAGGGACTGGCTAAATAACGTATGATCAGTTCACACAATGTGGAATACCACTAAGCTGTTAGGAATGCAATGGATCTCTATTCGCTGATATAGAAAGATGTACCTTAAGTTCTTTTAAATAGTCACATTATACAACAATATGTAGAGAATATTCCTTGTTCGTAAAATATTAAGGGCCGTTATTGAGGTGTTCACTTTTGGAGGAGGAGGTAAACACTTTTTACTCTCTATACTTCTGTAGTGTTCAATAAGCATGTGAGGAAGGGGTTATAACTGAGAACATCTCCTTGAAGGAATCATCTGTAGTATAAGCGAGACAGAGGCTGGCCAGAGAAGGGAGCTGCTCCATTCATTCGAGGGACATCAGTGAGAAGCTTTTGAGTCAGAAATGAAGACTGGAGTGGCAGAAAGAGCAGAGAGAGGAGAAGCTGAGGCCTTTTGGTGAAGGTTTTAAAGGTACTGAGAAAGGCCTGCATTCAACTTGAAAATAATCTATAAAATGGAGATGATAATGTACTTAGCCCACTGAGTGGTTGTGAGGACTAATTAAATAATGTATATAAAATGTTTAGAACAATTACTGACATATTCAGGGCTCAGTGTTAGCTATTATTACTGAATGAAAATACGTGATCTTTTGTAAGCCTGCATAAATTAATGAGTTGTCTTTTATTATGTGCAGTGATGGTTCTGCTAACTCTACTGACTGATCATGCAACTTGGGTTCTTCCAGTAGTAATGGTGTTTAGCCCAAACCTTCCTATTCTTGACTTTTGAATCTCCCACCTACTAACACTTAGTATCAAAATCTAAAATACCAAAGGATTTCAATTTTAGAGCTTTAGACATATGATGTCCTACAAGTTGCTATTGGTTTTGTTTACCAATATTATCATGTATACCAGTTAACATTTGGGGTTTGTAAAAAAGAGGGGGGAACAGGTAATGTGTGGGGGAAACATCATTTTCTGTTCCTGTGGGATGTGGACTAGATATATCACTTTGCATGGAATGGGATAGTTTTTGTTATCAGAGCAGTAAAATAAGCAAATTAGCTATAACAACCACATTGGCAGCCAGCAGTCGGCTTGTGAAATCCTTTATAAAACAGAAATCTGGTGTGAAGTGTTCCTGAGCAGTTGAAATATCTTTTGGTGGGAAATTACATAGCATCAAAAAAGTAGAAAAAATTTTTCCTCCAAAAAGAAATTGTTTCACCACTGAGAGCCATGAGAAAATGTTTTACCTGTGGACTGAGATGTGACAATCTAAATTTTATAGGGCTTTAGAATTCTTTTTCTATTTCAACTTTTCCTTTAAGTTTGTCATTTAAAGAACTTCAAAGTATATATGATGAAAAAAATTATGAACATAAATGTTTATACTGTAAAAAATTAATGATGAATTTCTCACTTTGTAGTATATATTCTAATGTAAATTACGTTCCCCTTCTACTTCCAGTTAAAATGTATCTTAAAACATAATCTTTTTGAGGTTTGTTTTTTTTAAAACCCTTCAGCAGAAATAACAAGAAAAATTTATATTTAAGCATGGTACTTGGCACAAGTGGTGTTCAGTAAATTTTTATTGAATAAATTAATGTATGCATGAATGAAAACCATTCTGAATGTGGACTTCATATTCTGTGATTTGGCCACAGCCTAGCATTGGTGTACAAAGGCTTTCTGTTCAGTGCCCTTCCCCTGCCCAATGCCCTACCCCACCCCAGGAGCACCCTCCCTAACGTGTTTGCTCTATGTCCTTGATTTTATATGCATCTTTGTAAAATACATAGTACTGTTTTTTTGCATATGTATCTTTAATTCCAAAATTGCTCATTGTACCACACTTGTGTAGAATTTGGCTCTAGAATTCTTCCTATAAAAATGCTGTAAATATTGCTCTGGTTTTTCCTTTTTTCACTCAGCACTAATTTAAGCTCTATGTATGTTTTCAGATGTACATTTGGCTAATTGGTCCTAACTGCTGCATAGTATTCCGTGGTGTGCTTCCATTCCCATAGTGATGGATACCTAGGCTACCGTAAACAATGCTACCAATAAACGGTCTCATATGTGTCCATTGTGGATGTGCATCTGAGAATTTCTTTGGGATACAGACTCAGGAGTGGCATTGTGGCATAAGTATTGTCAGGCTGCAGAACTGCTGTATCAGTTTACACCTCACAGGCATTGCATTCCCCACTACCCCAAAACTTGGTTAGTATTGTCCATATTTTCAATTTTTGTCATTTAATAATGTCTCATTTTAATCTATATTTTCTAATTACTATGACTTTGAGCATTTCTTCGTATTCTAGTTAGCTGTTTCACCTCTGTGAAATAAGCATG
This sequence comes from Aselliscus stoliczkanus, assembly GCA_033961575.1. NCBI lineage: Eukaryota > Metazoa > Chordata > Mammalia > Chiroptera > Hipposideridae > Aselliscus > Aselliscus stoliczkanus. The sequence continues at coordinate 60,556,861 of CM066733.1, read as the reverse complement.
AAACAATAAACATAATATTTTACTTATTTTTTTAAGCTGGAGGACCTTATGGTTATGCATTATATTTTTACATATTATTGTATTTTCTCAGACTTCAAAAAGGAAAGAACACCATAATGCATTACGTAGAAGCTTCAAGTATTGTTTTCTTCCTGATTGCAGGAAATGATGAAACATTATTTTTAAGCGTGCAACTTGAAAGGTATAAAGTGTACTACAATTAAATCACCTTGCTAATCTATTCTCATTGTCTTCATTTATGCTGAAAATTGAAAGCAAGTCTTTTTGTTTTTGTTTTTTTAAAGATTTTATTGGGGAATGGGAGAGGAACAGCATTGGGGAATTGGGAAAGGGGAACAGACAAGTTGCTGTCCTTTTGTTCTTCAGTCTAGTTGTGGAGGACATCGCTTCACTGGCCCATATTGGTATCATCATTGCGCTCTTCTCGGATGAGGCAGATCGGTCACCGGCCTGTGGATGGTCGCTCACCAGGGCTATTGGCAGCTCACGCTGGCTGCCAGCCACTCACTGTAGCCTATGGCAGCCCACTGCAACAGGGGCTGCAGCTATGCCATCCCCGGGGACTCACAGCAGCCCAGCTCCAGGTGGAGCTGTTGTTCACCATCTTAGCTGTAGAGGGCAGTGGCACTTGCCCTCATATGTGGGATCCGAACCGGGGCCGCTGTCGTCCCAAGCCAGCTCTTAACCAACACGCCACTCGGCCGGCCCAGAGTATTACAATTTTAATACAGTTTTTTCCTTTCTTAAAATGTGTATGCATTTTTTTTGGATATATGTGTATGTATAGATATATATATATATATATATATATATCAGATCCAGCTGTTTCCCCATTTACAGTCTCCCTAGATATCAGAAAACTGAGTAAATATCAGGCACCACTTCTACTTACTTACCTGTCCATGAAGAGCGCAACACTTGGTGAATAAGCATGGTCTTAACACTCATTAACTCGAAGTAGATAATATTAAATATGATAAACAAGTATCATATACTGTTTTTCTGTGAAAGGGCAATAGAAAATATAGGTATTTTAACTTATAAAGTACTTGGGGATAGAGAAAAGTATATTTCCTAATTGAGGTGCCACTTCTTGGGTTCTTAGAGAAAGTTAGGCAGCAGTTGTTTCAGATTTGCACATGACTCCCACTACTATTTGTCCATTCTTCAGGAAAGGATGAGTGAGCCACTTAAAATATTTTTGTCCTTGTTCCAACAGATTTGTAGTGTTTGTACTTTCCTGAGGAAGCAGTACAGTTTTTGAAGTGTTTTCATTTCTGACTAAAGTGTGATGCAATCATGTTTTTCTGTTGACTTTGGTTTAGCATCTGCTTGACTAAGTGAAATAGGAAATTTAATTTGTGATGTGATTCATGTAGCCATAAACTATGAACTTTTCCCAATAATATAATAATGTGTTAAAATTTTTCCTTTCATTTTTCTCTTTTGCTGGTATTGTGGTTATTTATGACTTTTGAGTAAGTATCTATCAGCAAACATTTTTCTCCTGCTCCTAATTGTTTTTCAAACAAACTCACACTCTATGCTGAGACGTAGAGTTTTCCAAATACTTTGCTATTGCTCTGCCTTGAACATTTTTCCCCCTTCATTGTTTGTGTTTGTTTTTTCCCTTGGAAACATTGGTTGGGGAATCTTATTTTTATTTTTTAATTTTTTTTTGAGGGCCGTGTCACTGGCTCTCATATGTGGGACCTGAACCAGGGTCGCTGGCATCCCAAGCAGGCTCTTAACCAATGTGTCACTCGGCCGGCCCTGGAGAATCTTATTTTTAGCTCTGATTTTAAACCTTACTTTTTTAACTTTTTGAGAATCTTCTAAAATGTAATATTTATCAATGCTAAGCCTGTACATACCATAAAAAGTATCCTTTTTTCCCCTCTCCAATGTTCTGCCTCTCCAGATACACCCATTTTTATACTCTTTGATCTGTTTGTTTTGGTATTTAATATCATTTTTCTAAACAGTGGACTTAGATTGCTGTTTGAAAAAATCTGTACAGGTTTTTCTCTGCACAGCTATCATCCTGTGATCTACCTTCTCACGTATCCTAGGTATTTCTTTCACCTCCCTATGTCGAGACCCCCTGTTTCTTGGACCTCATATCTTCCTCCTTTATTGTTTATACTTTAATCAAGCAGTTCCTCCAGAAAGTTCCTAAGAAAAAGGTGCATAGGATGTAAAAAAAGATGTTTGTGAATCTGCATGTATGAAAATGTCTTCATTTTTCTCTCATACTTGATTTGTAGTTTCCCTGGGTATAGAATTCTAGATTGGAGAGTATTTTCTCTGAGTTTAACAGGCATTGCTCTTGATTTCTAGCTTCTATTAGTACTGCTAATGATAGTCTGATAGTGTTCTGATTCCTGATTTTTCTTTTCCTTCTTGGTTGTTTTTAGGATTTTATCTTTGTCCCTGATGTTCTGAAATTTTTATGATAATGTTCCTCACTGTGGGCCTTGCACACTGAGGGCCTTTTCAATTTGGCAACATATTTGTCCAGTTCGGGGGATTTTCTTAAATTGTAACCAACTGCTCCCTTCTCCCCTTTGCCTACAGTTTTCCCATTTTTGCTCTCTGGAACTCTTATTATTTGTATTTGGAATGTATGGACTGATGATTCCTTTAATTTTGCCATCTTTTCCATTCTATTCTCATCTTTTTGTCTCTTTTTTTCCACTTTCTGGGAGGTGACTTGAACTTCATCTTTAGAGCCTTGTAATGAGTTTTATATTTCTATCCTATTTTTAATTTTCAAGAGTTTTTTTCTCTGAATGTTGCTTTTTAATAGTTTTCTATTTTTGTTTTATGGATGAAATAGCTCTCCTCTGAATATGTTAATCATAATTAAAAAAAATTTTTTTTCAGCTTCCTGAACCATCTCTGTTGCCTTCAAATACTTTTACTTGGGCCGGCCGAGTGGCGCATTGGTTAAGAGCTGGCTTGGGATGCCAGCGGTCCCAGTTCGGATCCCACATATGAGGGCCAGTGACACTGCCCTCTACAGCTAACAACAGCTCCACCTGGAGCTGGGCTGTGGGAGCCCTGGCAATGGTGTAGGCTGCAGTCCCTGCTGCTGTGGGCTGCCATAGGCTACAGTGAGTGGCTGGCAGCCAGCGTGAGCTGCCAATAGCCGCGGCAAGTGACATCCAGAGGCCGGCGACCAATCTGCCTCATCCGGGAAGAGCGCAATGACGATACCAACATGGGCCAGTGAAGCAATATTCTATGCAATTAGACTGAAGAACAAAAAGACAGCAACTTGTCTGTTCCCCTTCCCCGATTCCCCAATGCTGTTCCCCTCCCTCAGTTTCCCAATAAAATCTTTAATAAAAAAAAAAATATTTGATCATGTATTTTTGGTCTTCCATGTAGGGAATTTCCTTAAATGTATAGCCTTGGCTATCTTACTCATATTCCAGAATGAGGTACTGAAAAACTGAAAGCTGAATTTGCCACAGTGGGGGCTTCTAAAAGTAAACTGTGATCTTTATTATAAGGTGATTTGTCAAGGAGCCAGTTCTATTTATTTTTTTTTTGGAGGGGTCACTTCTAACAGTCAGTATTCGTAAGTGTTTTTCCCTTGGCGAGGCTCTTCCCCAGAGAGGATGCTTCAGTTACTGGCTTGCACACCTGGCTGCAACATTTGGGGAGCTGACTGGGGAAAGAACTGGGGATATTTACCTTTCAGGATATCAGCTTTCTGTTAATCCCCATCTTTTTACACTGGCCGGGCTGCCCCTAGTTGTGCCTAAGTCCAGAGTCTCTTTAATTTTCAGAGAGCAAATTTCCTATCCTCTGACCAGTGGCTACTTGGAGTTATGGTGGGAATCTTGGGGTAGAATTTTCACCCTGTTCTCCTTTTTTCAGCCCTGCCTGCTACCTCCAGTTTTAGAGGCATTCTGAGCTTTTCTGGTATATCTCACCACAATTCATTTTGCTTTGGGCTTCCCCTTGTCATGCCCTTAGCTTTTTGCTTTCTTTCCTCTGCTAAATTGAAAAATTTATCCATTTGGTTTTCAGCTTCCATAAGCTTTGTTGTAGTTGTTTCCTATTCTTTGTCCTTGTTGATTTTTGTTTTTAATGCCATTTTAGTGAAGTTGTGGGAAGAGCAGAGGTTAATGCAGGTGTTCAGTGCATCATGTTTCACTGAAAATTCAAGCCTATTTCTTTGATGCCCTGTTTCAACACAAGACTTAATAGGCAGATGGCTTATAGCAATTGCAAACTTTTGCTATAGTAGCAAAATTATATGGGACATAAATTCATTTTTTTTTAATTTTTAAAGATTTTATTGGAGAATTTGGGGGGGAACAGTGTTGGGGAATTGGGGGAGATTTCCAGCCAAGTTGTTGTTCTTCAGTCTTCGTTGTGGAGGGCGTCAGTCGCCATCTGGCTTCCCGTCCACAGCTCATGGCCTCTAAGCTCAAGGTGCTGTGTTCAATCTTAGTTGCGGGTGGGCATAGCCACCATCCCATGCGGGAGTGGAACTAGCAGCCTTATTCATTAAGCCAGCTCTTATCCAACTGAGCTGCTCGGTCAGCCCCTAAATTCATTTGGTTTTTGTTACCCTCATGGATTAATACCTAACCTATAGCTTGCTTTAAGAGAATGACTTTGGGAAGTTTACAGGTAGAGTAACAGAAATTTAGGTCATTAGTTACTTAAATGTTTCTTTTACAGCTGTGGCAATTGAGATCCAGAGAGAGAAGCCGCTTATGTTCACTCATCCAGCTAGAACTAGAACTGAGTCTCTTCTTCAGTGATCATTTCCTTACCAGTGTGGTTTTAGTCTCATTAAAGTAACCAATAGGAGCCCTTTATCCATTGCTTATGTCACCCAAATTTAGTACAAGATTTAGATTGCAGTCATGGAATTTTTTTTTTTTTAAATTTTAACATCCATGGTCACTGGTTACATATTGCTTTCATGCTACATTGGCATAGTTGACTCATTTTTTTAAGGAGGGTGCAGCTCACGATGCCCACATGGGAATTGAACTGGCACTCTTGTAATCAGCATCATGCTCTAACCAACTGACCTAACTTGTCACCCTCGCAGTAATGGAATTTTATAAAATGTTTTTCTCGGGCATGCCGAAGAGTTGGCTTAGAGCGTGAGCTCTGAGCAACAGGGCCACCGGTTCAATTCCCACATGGGCCAGTGAATGCTGCACCTGAGCTGAGCTGTTGCTGAGCTGCCAGCAGGTGGCAGGATGGCTCAGCTGGTGTAACAACAAGATTGCCTGTTGGGTGGCCTATGCCCGCCTGCAACTAAGACTGAACTTGGCACCTTGAGCTGAGCTGCCGCCTGGATGGCTCGGTGGATAAGAGCGTGTGCTCTTAACAACAAGGCTGCTGGTTTGACTCCCGCATGGGATGGTGGCTATGCCCACCCGCAACTAAGATTAAACACAGCACCTTGAGCTTAGAGGCTGCCTAGGGGAAGCCAGATGGCAACTGGTGCCCTCCACAACGAAGATTGAAGAACAACAATTTGGCGGGTCCCCTTCCCCAATTCCCCAACACTGTTCCGCTCCCCCAATTCCCCAATAAAATTTTTAAAAAAAAATGTTTTTCTTCCTGTAAATATTTGGGGTCTAGTTTTATTTTGGTGAACTTTAAAACTTGAGAAAATTTGTGTCTTACTATTGAAAGATGTTTCTGTTTTGAAGAATTTATACTGAGCATTTAAAAGACTTCATTTTTCTTCCTAAGGTTCCCTTTTCAGTGGGTTCCAAAAGTTCTCTGGGGAGTATAGGAACTCCTGAATGTAATTATGGCAAGTAAAATTATTTAAAACAATTAGTATGCCTGTTAAAATTTTTAAATAATCTGGAAAGGGAGCAGGTGTTGTAAAAATGCCAGTAATTTTCTTTGGAGAAATCCTAGAATGCTTTCTTTACCAATTTTTCAAAATCAATTCTCAATTCTTCCAAGATCCTTTCCTGCATTTTACCCCATATTACACAAACCTTTGTCTTATTTCTCCTTTCCTCCTATAGTTTGTGTCTTGTATAGTTTGCCCCAGAACACCACTGAATTTTATGTTGACATAGAATTCTTTGGTGATTTTCATTTATATGTAAAATCCTTGGGGCAGAAATCCTGCTTTAGCCTGTTGAATAAAATTACTAACACATATTTATGGACTGCCTTCTTTGACTGAGGCACTGGGTTCCTCTGTAGGTACTAGCATCTTTTGGGGGTACATACGAAGTTGGACAATGAAGTTCACAAACTTGTTGCAACAGTGTTGCTAACACTTTTTTGATATCAGAGGGATTATTCGTTATGAATTTGTATCAACTGAACAGTTAACCACGTTTATTATTTAGAAGTGCTGAAAGGGCTGCGTGAAAAAGTTAGACAACCTGAACTTTTTGCCCACAATTCATGGCTCTTGCATCACGACAATGAACCTACTCACACGGCACTGTCTGTGAGGGAGGTTTTAGCCAGTAAACAAATAACTATTGGAACACCCTCCCTACTCACCTGGTCTGGCCCCCAATAACTTCTTTGTTTACCCAAAGATAAAGGAAATATTGAAAGGAAGACATTTTGATGACATTCAGGACATCGAGGGTAATACGACAGCTCTGATGGCCATTCCAGAAAAAGAGTTCCAAAATTGCTTTGAAAGGTGGACTAGGCACTGGCATCAGTACATAGCTTCCCAAGGGGAGTACTTCCAAAGTAACCATAGTGATATTTAGCAGTGAGGTACTGAACCCTTACTCCATGCCATTTATTCTTCAGAGCACTTTATGCATCCTAAGTCCCCAACAACTGTATGGGGTAGCTGAGAAAACTGAGGCATGAGCTAAAAATTTGGTCACGTTGGGACTCTAATCCAGCCAGTCTAGCTCCTGAACTTGCTATCTTAACTATACCTAATTAGGGTACTCTTTATAATTTGATACAATTGTATATTTTTAAGGTCTGCATTTACTTTATATCTTAGAATACTCTAACCAGATAACAATGTAGCCATCAAGCTCTATGTTGTTTCTTTTAGAAACATTTAGTTGGAAAGTTCTGCAGGCTTTAAATCTTATCCAGACACTCCTATCTAATCATTGCTCGGCTCGGATAGATGTAGTCCATCAATTTTTATTTATTTATTTATTTATTTATTTATTTACTATTGTCCATTTCAGAGCCCTTCTAAAATGTTTGTTCTATAAATATTTTCTAATGGGGATATTTAGTGAAAACTGACAATATCACTTATATTTGTAGTATAGTGATATTTAGGTTATGGTTAACTTTAATTAATTTTTTCCTTTTTTTTTTTTTTTTTTTTAGCTGAGCCATCCTGACACCTGTTGGCAGCTCAGCGGCAGCTCAGCTCAGGCTGGGCATCGAACTGCTGTTGCTCAGCGCTAAGCTCGCACTCTTGCGCGAGCTCTTAACCAACTGAGCCACTCAGCCGGCCCCAGGTTAACTTTAATTTTTAAAAGATCTGTGGGTATAGGATGCATTTTTCTAATACAATATTTCAGAATACCTATTGAAAATATTTTTATGTTTGTAAGACACAAGTAATTTTTTTTTTTTTTAAGATTTTATTGGGGAATTGGGGAAGGGTAACAGCCAACTTGTTGTCCTTCAATCTTAGTTGTGGAGGGCGCAGCTAGCTCAGCTCCCAAGTCCAGTCGCCATCTGCCCTCCCCTCGGCAGCTCGAGGCCACTCAGCTCAAGGTGCTGTGTTCCTTCTTAGTCGCAGGTGGGCGTAGCCACCATCCCATGTGGGAGTCAAACGGGAAACTTTGTTGCTAAAAACGCACACTCTAACCACTGAGGAATCCTGCCACCTGTTGGGAGCTCAGGGGCAGCTCACTGGCCCGGCCCATGTGCGAATCAAACCGATGACACTTGCTCAGAGCTTACGCTCTTAATCAACTGAGCCACTCAGCTTGCCCGACACAAGTAATTTTTGACATTTGTTTAGATATGATCTTCAAGAGATAATTCTTTCATAAAAAAGAGTTATTGACTCTAGTGAATTAATGTTTTCTCTGAAAATGACTGTAATGACAAGTCTTTATGTTTAAATTTTTAAAATTAGAAACTTTCTTTAGAAGGAGTGTAGATTTACAGCTTAATAACTTCTCAAAAAAGTCATGTAAGTGCTTCGGGATATTGCTGAATACCAGCAAAGTTTTATCATGGCACAAAACTTTATTAAACAAACTTCATGTTCTTTGCCACTGATGCAGGGATTCAAAGCAATGGCCTTGGGTCTAGGTGCTGCTATTTTCTTGCTGTGTGATCCTGGGCTAGTCATTTAATAACCAATTTGAGTATCCATTCTTCATCTGTAAAGTGCCATTGACACCTAACTCATTGTGAGAATTATCTGAGCAAATATATGTGAAAACACCACAAGCCTGGTATCTAGTAGGAGCATAATAAATGTTCATAAATGTTCCTTCCCATTAAAATTGCCATTCTGTTGACAATATTGTGTAGTATTGATAAATGTGCTTGGTAATGATAGAATTAATCTTTTAAAAATGTTTTGAATGTATGCTGGCAGACTGAACTCCACCAATTAATAATAATATACTTGGGGAGTATTAAAAGCAGGATTAGATTTGAGTACAGTGATGAAGTGGCAACTCTGGTGTATCTTATTGGATATGGACATTAATCCACAAGGCAGGTAGATTCTGAAAGCCTTTTTGATCCTAACCATTACACAGACTTTTAGGGAAGAAAATTTCTAATGGGGGCTTGACCGTCTTTCAGTTGAGATTCTGGCTGTCTTATACATCACTGTATTGATCCCCAATTTTTTTTAATTTAAGAAGACAATGGGGAAATGTTTTATTTTAATAACAAAAAAGTACATGTGGAGAGATGAGAAAATTGTAATTTGCAATGGTAAGTGTCATGTGAAGTTTTTAATTGAAAATAAATGTTAGAAAGCATATCACCTAAGAAGTAAAATTTGCGATAAATTTAAAAGAGGGAGTCCTTTATCAGTGATCCATTCAAACAACGTATATTAAGACAATGGGACACAAAAATGAGTAAGAAACAATCTTTGTCTTCAGGAAGCTCATATTCTAGGTTGTCATTCCATGTGTGCTGTGTAACAGCTTCCTGAAGCCAGGGACCACATTGCTGCTTAATGAGGAAGAAGCATTTTAACAGACAGCTTATAAGAAATCATTTGGCAAGTGAACTTAGATTTGGCCACTTAGATTATTCTGCACCACAGTCAGAGGGTGTCAATGCAGCCCTAGCACCCTTCGTGTTGCACAGAAAATCTTAAATCTGTCTGTTTCGCAGTTTCTGTGTAGAGGTCCTGAATTTGAACTTAAACCATTATTCAGAGCCATTAATGGGTAAAATCCATGGCAAACTAATAATTTCCTCTTAGAACAGGAGAGTCAGCAGATCTGGAGCCTTTGTTTATGCTGTCCATTCTCTGCACTGAATTGTAAAATGTTGCATGTTTCTTTTCGCATTATTTACTCTGGGTGATATATACAAAATGTTAGTTTTGAATTTGAGTGGGACTCCAAGTGGCTGAGTGTGGACTGAGACCCACAGGTCTCTCTCTTCCCACCAGTCTGTGTCAGGCTTCCAAATTTAGTAGCCAAAAGAGCCTTAATTGTCTCAAAATTTTACATGAGAATTCTTTATTTAGTTGTGGATACATGTAAAATTTTTCCTTTATTTAGTTGTGGGGGTTTCCTCTGCCTTTGTATCTTCCAAGGCTTTTGCCAGTGTTTACTTTGATTAGATATGACGGATCATTTATCATTAAAAAATTACATGCAACATTGAATTAAAAATATATTATTTAAAAAAAAAAAATATATTATTTTCTAGATTTTCTACTCAATTGCAGAGAAAGCATCTAACTGAAGTTCTGCGCTATTGGTTTTTTGGCAGTGACAATGAGAATATGTTTCTACTCCAAGCCATCAGCATTAGGTGTAGCTTCCTAGATTATCACACCTGCCTTGTCTACTCTCAGGGCTGCCGTGAGACACCTGGGAGATACGTGTGGAAGAACTTTGAAAACCATAAAGTGCCATGGTAGTATGTTGCATGCATGCAGTCATGCATGAATCTTCTGATTAATTGTATATTTGAGACTCTTTGTCATAAGTCATTTTGCTACATGAGCTTATTAGGTTGGATTGGGCCAAAAATGTGACTGGGTTAAGAAAACACTTAAACCTGGCAAGGTGTTACTTACTGGTGGTGAAATTATGGAGTGGATGGGTGGTGGGAGAGTTAGTGCCTTAGATTGTGAATGGAAATAATAGGTGGACTTGAATTTTTTTACTTTGTTTAATATCCAGCATCTTCATTTTTCATCCATATGTATTGAGCACCTAGAAAGGACTAGGTACTTTTTTAGACATCACGAGTGCTTAAACAATAAGTAAGATCAGAAGCTGTTGCTCTTTTCCAGGAGCCTATCGGAAAAGGTAGTTACAGATAAGATATAACATAGTATAGTAAATGTTTATGTTTTGGAATGTACCACATGATTGACCTGGCTGAAAAGGGTATAATATTGGTTAATGTTTTTTCTGATTTAAATTTATTAAAATTCTTTTGGTCAACTTTTTAAATGTGTTATATATATAATATATATCGTATAGATATATATATGATACATAGTATAACATTTAAATGATTTTAAATATATGAACTATTTGTTAAATGTGTTTTTTGGGTAACCTTAATTACCTAAACTGTAGATCTATTTATTCTACTTGGTAAACCATCTGAGTATTCTCTATCTGACTACATTAATATTAAGAGCACTTAAAGAAAGGGCATTGCTACTGTCAGCTTGGTGTTAGTCCTTGGTGCTAGTGTTTGAGAGCAGAAACCTAGGTTTGAATCCTAGCTCTGCTGCTTATTAACTGTGGAACTTATTTGTTCCTCAGTTTCAATATCTGTGAAATGGGAATAAAGATAATACCTACTTCATAGTTGTGAGGACTGAATGAGTTAATATATGTAAAACTGCTTAGATGAGTGGCAGACATTAAAAACTATATGTGTTATCAACAGCTATCATCACCATCGTGGTCACTATTGTTATTATTATTTGACAGAAAAAAAGTAAGTTGAGGGCCTGCCAAGTGGCTCCTTGATTAAGAATTACCTCGGGATGCCAGCTCTGAGCAGCAGGACCTTTAGTTCAGATCCCACATGGGCCAGTGACGCTGCGCCCTCTACAGCTAAGATGGTGAACAGCAGCTCAACCTGGAGCTGGGCTGCTGTGAGTCACCTGCAACGAGGTAGGCTGCATTGGGGCTGCAGTGGGCTGCCTTGAGCCGCCGTGAGTGACCGTCCAATGACTGGCAACCAACTGCCTCTCCCGGGAAGAGCTCAATGAACACAATACCAACATGGGCCAGTGAAACGACGTCCTCCACAACTAGACTGAACAACCAAAGGACAACAACTTGTCTGTTCCCCTTTCCTGATTCCCCCAACACTGTTCCTTCCCCGAATTCCCCAATAAAATCTTTAAAAAAACAACAAAAGTAAGTTGGGTAACATTTTCAAGAATGGATTTTCTTCTCAGGCCCTGAAAATTGCTCTAAACTAAAGGTAGATAAATGATCATCAGCTATGTGCCAGGCAGTATACTTGTCTTCTGCCAGTGTTTTGATTTAATTTTTATACCAGTGCTGTGAAGTAGATGAGAAAACAGGCTCAGAGAAGTTAAGTAACTTGCATAAGGTCATGTGTTAGTAAGTGGATGCCATGATGATAACTGGTATCTTTTACCACCACCACCACCACCCCCCCCCCCGTCTGTACCCTTGGCTTGCCTGATACCAGAAAGCCTGTGAGTTCGGTGAGTTTCACTAACAGATAAGCTTGAGTAGGCTTGTTGGGGACCTTATTTCTAATGACCAATTAAAGGGGTGTCATTCGTATTTTTAGTTTGTTTCTAGTGTAGTGATTTGTTTTATATATGTGTAATTTCACACACACACACACACACACACACACACACACACACACACACACACACCCCTTCCAAAAGCATATTAAAGTAGTTCAGTGGTTTAAAAGTAAGTGGGACCTAGATGGAAAATATTTGAATGTGTGGAATATTATTAATAGTTCTCAGAATTAAGGTGATGTATAATTTCCTAGTTTTGAAGATCACCATCACAATTATTGAAGCCATTATTCTTTAAATTAATAGCTGCTTCATAGGGCTTTTAAACCTAAACTCCATGGAGTTGCACATCCTAGGTTCTCTTTCATATAGAATTGATTATTGTGGTCAGCTTTTGGAGAGCATCCAGAATTCAAATAACTTGGACTTAAATGTAATTAAGTTAACTTTTAATCTTTTGGTGTTCTTATATTGTAAGTAGGGTTATTTGGATAGAAAAGGGGGAAATTTAATGGATGTAAAATCCCCATCCACAGAATGTTTGTTTAGCATCCTGAATAAGGTTTCCTCAAACTCCCAACCTAGAAGGTGTGGTAGTTGTAAGCTCTTAAAAATATTTGTGCATTTCCTGGGTTTTATCTTCTAGCAGTCAATCCTTCCTCTTAGGCCCCTATTTTCTTCCTTCAAACCTCTGATGTGCACTGTGGTGCACTCAGACGTGAAATTTGGCTCCTGATCAGAAAGGCCCTAATTCACACGGCATTTTGTGGGTTTAGCACATCTAACTAAAGAAAAGAGGCAAAATAGAGGTGGGGCAAGCCTTACATTGCATTAATGCAACTTCCCTGGTAAGGTGTCCCCATTCTAAAATGTTTTCAGATCCCTCTTGACCTGAGAACTTTACCCCCACATAATTTTAGCTTTGCTCCATTATACTGACTCCCTTTTCCTCCCTCCCATCATTCTTCTCTCTGTTCTTTTCAGAGATAAATTATTTCCCTTGTCTAAAACAGCAATTTCCCTCTCTTGACAATCATTCTGGGATATTGACAGCCATTCTGTAGGGAACCATCCACCCCAAGGGACTGGACATGAGAGGTGGGGTGACCCATATTGAGGGAACATATTTTTACAAAGGAAGTCCCTTCTAAGAGAAATTCTTGTGTTATTAGGATGACAAAATAGAGGATTTTTCATCTTCTTGCATGGTGGCTGACAGTGTACTAATCTGAAACTTATTGAGTCCTGCTTCCTGAATAAAGTTTCCTAAAAAATGATTTATACATGTAATTTGTCCAAATCATATATTTGAGATATCTTTGACTAGTATAATGCCCATGTGTATAGAATGAATGTATGCTGCTTTTAAAGAAGCATGCTACTTATCTAAAAGGCATGAACCCCCCTAACACAGGGAGCCACCTCATGGCATCTGTCATTACTGTATATTTTACTTTTTTTTTTTTTTTTTAAGATTTTATTAGGGAATTGGGGGAGGGGAACAGACAAGTTGCTGTCCTTTTGTTTTTCAGTCTAGTTGTGGAGGACATCGCTTCACTGGCCCATGTTGGTATTATCATTGCGCTTTTCCCGGGTGAGGCAGATCGGTTGCCAGACACTGAACAGCCACTCACAGTGGCTCTTGGCAGCTTACACTCACTGCCTGCCAGCCCCACTGCAGCCTATGCTGTTGCTGGCGACTCATGGTAGCCCAACTCCAGGTGGAGCTGTTGTTCACCATCTTAGCTGTAGAGGGCATAGCATCACTGGTTCTCATGTGGGATCCAAACCGTGGCCCTGCTGCTCAGAGCTGGCATCCCAAGCCAACTCCTAACCAACACACCACTCGGCCAGCCTTGTATATTTTACTTTTTCAAAAATAATTTTAGCTTTGGATAATCAAGTATTTTTGTTACCATGAGTTTTTTGTCTTTCTGACAGTTTGGAGTTATGTGCAATCTTTAAAACCTAAAGCAAATGCAGAAGTGTGTTTTTCAGGATGCAAACCTTTCAGACTTCTCTGTATTGATCAGTCTACTGATAAGAGACTGAATCTTTGATTACTCTTAGCTAAAACAAAACAAAACAAAAAAAACCCACAACTTTTTTCACTCTTTTGCATTAATTCTGAGTACCTCTAGGGAGTTCCTTAAACTGCACTGTAATAGACTGATTCTTGTTTTGAATTTATAAGTAAAATTCATAAAATTGCTTTTCTCTTGCCTTATATTAGCCCAACCTTACAGATTATTTTCCCTCATAGGTAATAGAGAAGAGGAAACCTAACCAATGACTGTGGAATAATATGGAAGAAGATGGGAAAAAACTTGCTTAATCGGTAAGAAATAAAATATAATAAAAAGTTATTAAATGCAAACTATTCATAACAACATTATGTTTGGCCAATCTGTAATAGGTAGCCAAGGTTGGTGTACTGTCATGGTAAGTGATATCTCTGTCTTTGTCTTCTCTCCATTCTGAACTTGCACTATCTTCTTCCTTCTCACTGTTGGGAGTTTTTCTTTTTGAGAGTAGTGTCACTGGCCCTCATATGTGGGACCTGAACCGGGACCACCAGCTTCCCAAGCCAGCGCTTAACCACCGTGCCACTCGGCTGGCCTGGGAGTTTTTCAATTATAGGAGTTAACTTAAGCTAAGAGGGGACACAGCCATATTTGAAGATAGAGATGGAGACCAGCAACCCCACTGAAACAAGTCTAGGGTAGGCCTTAAGCTTACTGGTGGTTGGATAACGAATGGGTCTGTCATGACCTGTCAGCATTACCCACCCCTGCTTGCTTTCCAAATACTGCCAACTGCTGTGAGGTTAGGCTCATGTGGGGATCCCATTCATTAGGCAGGTACAGATTGTGTCAGGTGGTAATCAAATAGAATTTCACAGAAAGCCCAATAAAAGACGTGACTAAATTTATGAGACACAAAATGGTTTAATTACACAGTCCATGCATTCTCATTATCAAGAAATTTAAACATAGATAACCAAAGCCCTTTACCTAAATCTTAGCCCCCCTTCCAGAGTATAATATGTATTTGTTCAACCTTTTTCTTTGCCTAGCGTTTCAAAACTTGGGCTTAGGAGACAAACTGTTTCTGACTAGCCACTGTTAACTTGATGTTTGGGCAAGTTAATTTCTCTGTGCCTCGATTCCTTGAGTATTAGGTGGGAACAATAAAATGACTATATCATAACCATGTTGAGGATTCATTAATTAATCCATATAGAAAAACTTGGAATGATGCCTGGAACATAGAAAGTGTTTAGTAAATGTTAGCTATAATTCGCATATGTTTCCCAGTTAACATGTTTAGGTACCAACCCTCCAGAGATGAATCTTTTCCTGATATACTCCAAGAGTTAAACCTTCTTGGGTAGGATTACTCCTGGTGGCAAGGATTTTAATTTTTTTCATGAAACTTTTCTTATTGGCTTTAAGCTTCATTTCTCTCGGAGTATGCTGTTTGTGTGTGAGAATAGAGTTATACACCTTCAACTCTTACTGCATATCTCATGGTATATATGGTACTTACAGGTATATGTATGAATAAACAAATATCTTCGGGCTATGACAGTTTAATCCTGCCCATAAAAGTATCTGTGTCAAAGCTGGATGCCTGTTTCTCTTGTTTCTAGATAGATATGTCAAATTTTCTGTTAAAATTCCTTCAGTCTATTTTGAAGGACAGGTCTTTTGAGTTTCTTTTTTTCTTGTTTTACAGAATCATGATAGCTTTGAAAATGTCTTTAATATCTTTTCCTTGGCTTGTCAGCACTTGCTTAAGTGGTGTTGTCAGTTACCTATTTTAACAAGGAAGGTCACTAAAACTGTCATCTCTTTTTAATATTTTTTCCTCCTGTATTGTTCTGGGGCTCTCTTAGATTATTATGGACTATTCTGTCTGCTGTGACTATTTTAGACTAATATATAAAAACAAGTTAAGGGCCAGCCGAGTGGTGCGGTGGTTAAGTACTGGCTTGGGAAGCCAGCGGCCCCGGTTCGGGTCCCACATATGAGGGCCAGTGACACTGCCCTCAAAAAAAATAAAAAATAAAAACAAGTTAACATTTATTGAATATTTATTATGTGTCAGACACTGTTTTAAGTGCTTAACTGATTTATTCATTATCTCATTTAATCCTGTCACCCACTTATGAAGCAGATACTATTATGATCTTCACATTAAGAGCTGAGGACAGTGAGGCATGAATTGAGTAACCTGCCCAACGTCACATTACAAAGATTTAAACCTAGGTTCTCCGCTCCTGAGCCTGCATTTTTTTTTTTTTTTTTGAGGGCAGTATCACTGGCCCTCATGTGGGACCTGAACCGGGGCCACTGGCTTCCCAAGCCAGCGCCTAACCATCACGCCACTCGGCCGGCCCGAGCCTGCACTTTTGACCAGGGCGGTGCTGACCTAGTTAATAAACTCTTTTAAGGTTTGCTAAGGTGGGTGTGAATTGAAATAAAACAATAAAGCCAATATCTCTTGAAAAAGTCACCACAACTAGTCTACTTTTGCTTGCCTGTGGAAAAGAAAGTTTGAAATCATATGTTTTCTTAAGTATAGGGAAAACGATGCAAGATGATTATTTGTGAATAACTATTTTTCTTTGTTTTAGCTGAGCCATCCTGCTACCTGTTGGTAGCTCAGCAGCTGCTCAGCTCGGGCTGGGAATTGAACTACTGTTGCTCAGAGCTCAGCTCACACTCTTGAGCGAGCTCTATAACCAACTGAGCCACTCGCCCGGCCCAATAATTATTTTTCTTGATCATACTTAAATGAACACAGCTGTTTCACTTCACAACAAATCTTTTTTTTTTTAAAGATTTTATTGGGGAATTGGGGGAGGGGAACAGACAAGTTGCTGTCTTTTTGTTCTTCAGTCTAGTTGCGGAGGATGTTGCTTCACTGGCCCATGTTGGTATCATCATTGCGCTGTTCCCGGATGAGGCAGATAGGTCGCCGACCTCTGGATGGTCGCTCGCCGCGGCTATTGGCAGCTCACTCTGGCTGCCAGCCCCTCACACTGGCTGCCAGCCACTCTCTGTAGCCTATGGCAGCCCACTGCAGCAAGGGCTGCAGCCTATACCATCACCGGGTCTTGCACAGCCCAGGTCCAGGTGGAGCTGTTGTTAGCTGTAGAGGGCAGTGTCACTGGCCCTTATATGTGGGATCCGAACCGGGGCTGCTGGTGTCCCAAACCAGGTCTTAACCAATGCGCCACTCTGGCAGCCCTACAAATCTTTTGTAGTAGATAGAAATCACCTGAACTTAGCGAAGGACCAAATACATGTTTAGAAGGGATTAGAGTGAGTTGATTTGTATATTACAATTTGGCTGCTATTCATAAAAACATGCAGACTGAACTGGGATTGAACTCGGTAGCAATTTGAAACTGATTGGTCATTGAAATTGTTCTTTTGTCTTGTTAAATAATAATTGCGTGACAGTCAGCAGAAAGTTGTGCAAGTGAAGAAAAGGCAGTAGAAAGGTGACTTATGGGCCTTATAAATAGAATGTCACTTGTAAGTGAGGGTCTAAAAAGTAAATGTGCATTAATAACTGGCATTTATATAGGAACTGGAAGGACTTATAGTATGTGGTTTTTGTTCTGGAGTGTGTCTTGTCGGAGAGAAACTGGCTTTGCTCTTCAAATAGCAATTCATTCCTGTTGAAATATGTTACAGTACAAAGAGTAAGCAACATTTAAAGTAACAAGTACATTGATACATTTGGGCTTCATGTGAAGTGTAGCTACACGTAGTCAGGAATGTTTTCTTCTCCATCTTTTTTTAACTTCATTCCCTTGTTTGAGATTCCCTTCTGAATACTTATCAAAGTTGATGGCTCTTAGTGTACACATTTTTTTACAGTAGTGTCTGAAAGCATTGTCCAGGGACCCCTGAGATTCTTCCTGGAGTCAAAACGATTTTCATAACAATACTAAACATGACTTGTTTATGAGTATGCAGTGGAGCTTTCCAAAGGCTACATGATGTGCAACCAACTGAATGCAGAGATGAGGTAGGAGAATCCAGCTGTCTCCTTAATCCAGACATTAAAAAGATTTGCAAAAACATTTAAAATAAGGCCACCTGTTCTCACTAAATTTGCAGTGAGAAACACTGGGGTTCTACGTCAGAACATTGCAGTGATTCCAGTGTGGGTCAGAATGTCCTGATGCGCTCTCTGAGGGCTGGACTGTGAAGGGTCACAGCCAGTACCCACCACACACTTCCATGTAGATTCTGGTGACAGCCTGAGAGATTGGGGCTGTGTCTCGCAGTCCAGAGAAAATTCTGTTCCTTTTTCATATTTGTGCTAGAGGGCATGTCTCAGATTGGAAATCTGGACTGAAAGGAAAAAGGAGGGTTTGGTATTAAGTAGGACCACCATCCAACCTTGCCACTGGTTCTTTCTGTTGGTTGCTCCCAACTTTGAGAGGACCAAAAGGACATTTCAGGAGAACCTTTTATTTTTCAGTGTTAATTGGGCATCTCCTATGTTCCAGTCTTGTTCTAGGGGCTGGAAATAAGTTAGCGAACAAAATAAAAGCAAAAAGACCTATTCCCTCATGGAGCTTCTATCCGAGTCACAGCTCCATCTTCAGGGGTTAATGGGAACCACTGCGGGTCAGGAACACTGACTCGTGTTTCTCAATGGCCAAGTGTTAAAGATAGAGTGGGAGCTGCTTAACTGTTTGTGATTTTTTTGATTATTTAAAAACAAAACAAAACAAAAAAAAAACACCAAATGGTTTGGGATTTTTGACATCTTACGTGGAACTCCAAAATAGCAATAAAGGTGGGTCTCTCCATTCACCCTTATTGTGGTTGTTTTAACCTTGTTTTGTTTTCAGAGTTAGTGCCACGTTTGTCAAGAAATTTAACTTTAAAAAATTTAAATACCAAATGATATTAAATTTATTCTAATTATTTTCTATTATTTGAAGAAAAGTGTTCCTACATATGTGTGAGATACTCCTTGCCTGGCGAGTTGCTCCCAAGACCCTGTAATTTGTTTAATAGACTTTTCTACAGAAAGAGATTACTTGGCTCATTAGATTCTGTCACCTAATAACGTCTTGAAGGTTAACTAATACAGCCATCAGACTCCTGCTCACCAGCTAGATGTCTTATCGTATCACTGACTAACTTCAGCAATTTCCAAACGCAGACAATTGAGGATACCATTAGAATATTAATGGGAAAAGAAACTGACATTCAAAATGGGAATGACCAAAAATTATCTCTAAAGATTATTGTAATTTTAAGATACACTTTAATAGAAGCTCTTTTTCTTTTTTTTAATTGGGTGGCATTTTGGCCTTGCCTTCATGGAAGGCATAAAAGGAGCTATTTAATCAGAATGCACCAAATGGCTGATCTTGCAGCATTGCTACCTGCCAGGCACCTCATTCTCTGCTGTGCCTGGTACACCAAATACCAGCACATTTAAGGTTCAAATAAAACCCCAGTCTTCTGCCCAAGCAGAAAAGACATAGTCATTTGGCTGCTCAGGGCTGAGGAGGCAGGGAAACTGTAACGGATCCCTTTAAAGGTGTCCAACCAACTTTTTTTTTTTTCAATCTCGTACCTTACATCCACCTTCATTGGTATGTAGAACCCTCTGATTCCTGAGCCTTTCTAAGTTCTAAAGTTCTAACCAGCTTGCTTGTTTATTTCACCCTGGTGTGGGCAGCATTTAAGTTTTAGCATGCTCTTCTCTGTTAATATTTTCCACTCCTCCATTTGCTTTCTAGATTTTATTTACTTATTTATTTATTGTTGTGTGTTTTTTTGAGGGCAGTGTCACTGGCCCTCATATGTGGGACTGAACCGGGGCCGCTGGCTTCCCAATCCAGCGCTTAACCACCGCGCCACTCGGCCAGCCCTAGATTTTAAAATTTTGATGACACATCTGCTGTTGTATCATCTTCTCCCATTCTTTTTGTCTTTATGAATTTATGCCCCTTTTTACTCCTTTCCCATGATTTTACTGGGTTTTGAGAGGAGAAGAGGTAAACATGTATTCATTCTGCCATGTTTTCCTGGAAGCCCAGGATTTAACAAAATTATCAAATGCATACAACATACCAGGAATTGTGTTAGACACTTGGCCTTTTCTCAATTTAAAAGTCCCTTCAAATTCTATTGAGGTTTAGAAAATTCATTCACATTAGTGTTATTCACTTACTATTTTTTTGAGCACCTTTTATATAGTAGGCACTATCAAATTGTTTAATCACATCAGCTCTGTGAGGCATGTAGATATTATTCCTCATTTTAATGAATATGGAAACAAATTTAAAGTCACAGACCTAATAAAAGGTAATACCAAGTTTGAGATAGGTTTCTAAAATATGCTTTCTATTTTACTGTATACCTGTATCTATTTTACTGATACCTGTATCAACTATCTATAGGATATTAGAGATAGCTATTGTGGGTTTTTAAGCAGGGGAATACAGTATAGAATAAAAATGTGTTTTTCTTTATATTGATAATATTTAAGATCTGTAGTAGATCTAGAAAGATAGGAATCGTCAAGATCAAGTAGTTGTTAAAACAGTAATAATACAAATGTGCGGTGTTAAGGGCCTAGATTTGGGGGGAGGAGAGTAGCAGTAATAATGGGCAAGGTACTTAGGTTCAGGAAACTGGGGCATTTGAATCCATTCTCTTAGTGAGCTATTGTAACATAGAACTTAGACCAGGGTTTGGTAACTGACTTGACTGTGGCATGAATATGGAGTTAAAGAGATTATCCGAAGTTTTCAGGTCAGGTGAATAGGAATGCCATATCTAGGCCTGAGGAAAGGTATGGAGAAGTGCTAAGGGGATATTAGTAAATTTAAACAATGTACATGTGAATTTCATGGTTTCTTTTTAAAGATTTTTTTGGGGAATTGGGGGAGGGGAACAGCATTGGGGAATTGGGGAAGGGGAACAAGTTGCTGTCTTTTTGTTCTTCAGTCTCGTTATGGAGGACGTTGCTTCACTGGCCTATGTTGGTATCGTCATTGCTTTCTTCCCAGATGAGGCAGATTGGTCGCCCGCCTCTGGACAGCCACTCACGGCGGCTATTGGCAGCTCACACTGGCTGCCGGCTACTCACGCTGGCTGCCAGCCACTCACTGTAGCCTATGGCAGCCCACTGCAGCAGGGGCTGCAGCTATGCTGTCCCCAGGGACTCACAGCAGCCCAGCTCCAGGTGGAGCTGTTGTTCACCATCTTAGCTGTAGAGGGCAGTGTCACGGGCCCTCATGTTGGATCCAAACCGGGGCCCTGCTGCTCATAGCTGGCGTCCCAAGCCAGCTCTTAACTAACGCACCACTCGACTGGCCCAATTTCATGGTTTCTTGAGGATATGAACATTGACGTGTCTTCTGTCTTCCTTTCTTTTTTTATATATAAAAAAGAAATTTTATTGGGGAACAGTGTTTTTCCAGGACCCATCAGCTCCAATTCAAGTAGTTGTCTTCAATCCAGTCGTGGAGGGTACAGCTCATTGGCCCACGTAGGAATTGAACCAGCAGGCTTGGTGTCATGAGCCTCCGTTTTAACCCCCTGAGCTGACAGGCCGCCCCCTTCCTTTGTTTTTTTGACATTTATCTGAATGTCCTGTAATCTTTTTTATACATGATTACAGAAAGTTGACTTCATACAGTCACATTGATTTTTGATAAGTAATATGTACTTGTATTTTTAAGCCAATCTTTAGTATTTGCAAGTCTGTAGTTAGAGGTTCATTCTGGGGTTTGTTTTTCCATTTTGAAAGCAAGTACTCTGATTTCATTAGCCCACAAAGTGTTCTTACAAATCAATTTAAAAAGAATAAGAACCCAGTGTAAAAGATATGAATTGATAGTTCACATAAAGAGGGGAAAAAAGGGCCAGCCCAGTGGCTCAGTTGGTTAAGAGCTCGCTCAAGAGTGCGAGCTGAGCTCTGAACAACAGTGGTTCGATGCCAGCCTGAACTGAGTTGCCAATAGGTAGCAGGATGGCTCAGCTAAAAAAAAAAAAAAGAAAAAGAAAAAAGTGGACAGAACTCTTTATGGGCCGGCCGAGTGGCGCGGTGGTTAAGCACTGGCCTGGGAAGCCAGCGGCCCCGGTTCGGTCCCACATATGAGGGCGAGTGACATTGTCCTCAAAAAAAAAAAAAAATAGGCAGTCATAAAGAGGGAAAAAAAGATCAATAATTACCATAATTAAAGACATACAAAGTGTGTGTGTGTGTGTGTGTGTGTGTGTGTGTGTGTGTGTAAATAAATTTTCAAGTGTCAGATTGAGAATTATTTAAAGATGTGTCAATCCCCAGTATTGGGGAAACATGCACTCTCAGATACTACTGATGGGAGTAGAGGGAGTGAGTGTAAATTAGTGTAACCTTTTAGGAAGGCAGTTTGATGATACCTATCTAAAATTTAAATGCATATATCCATTGACATTGTAATTCATCTTCTCTAAATTATCTCACAGACACACTTGCATAAGTACACCATGATATATGCCCAAGAATACCCATGGTGCATTGTTTGTAACAATAACACACTGAAAAGAACGTAATTCTTCACTTGTAGGGGAGTTATGTAGTCCATGCCATAGAATATGATACAGTCTTTAAAAAGAGTGAGGTACAGTCAGATATATGGGGAAATGTCCAAGATCTATGAAGTTAAAAAGAGCAAGATACAGAATAATATGTACGGTAGGATTCAATGTATATCAATATTATGTTTCTAAATTCTTAAAATGCCCTTGGAAGTGTGCCCCCGAAGGACTCCCAGGTAACAGTAATTACCTCTAGAGAGGCAACTGATGGGAAGTAGGGGAGAGTTTTACTCCCGAAATTTTTATTTTCTTTATACATATTAGTTTTATTTTTTTAAGTATAGACAATTCATATGGAAAAGCAAGTACTCCAGTTGTCCTTTGCTAAACTTTAATGAACCTTGCTTTCCATAGGTTTTAAATACATTTTATTATGGAAAATCTCAAACTTTATCTATACCCCTTCCTCTTTCTTACCCTAACTCTTGGATTATTTTGAAAGAAATCCTAGACATTATATTATTTAATCCATAAATATTTAATTATGTGCCTCTAAAAGATAAGAATTCTTTTTTAAAACATGTCCATAATGGGCCAGCCAAGTGGCGCATTGGTTAAGAGCTGATTTTGGTATGCCAGCGGCCCTGGTTCGGATCCCACATATGAGGGCCAGTGACACTGCCCTCTACAGCTAACAACAGCTCCACGTGGAGCTGGGCTGTGCGAGCCCTGGCCCCGGTAATGGAGTAGTCTGCAGCCCCTGCTGCAGTGGGCTGCCAGAGGCTGCAGTGAGTGGCCGGCAGCCAGCTTGAGCAGCTGGCAGCTGGTGTGAGCTGCCAATAGCCGCGGTGAGTGACCATCCAGAAGCCGACAACCCATCTGCCTCATCCGGGAAGGCGCAATGACGATACCAACATGGGCCAGTGAAGCAACGTCCTCCGCAACTAGACTGAAGACAAAAAGACAGAAACTTGTCTGTTCCCCTTCCCTGATTCCCCAACGCTGTGCCCTCCCCCAATTCCCCAATAAAATCTTTAAAAAAAACAAAACATGTCCATAATAGTTACCACATATACACATTGACAGTAATTCCTTACTATCACCAAATATCTCATAATCACTGTTCAAACTTTCCTAGTTATCTCATTTAAAAAGAAGTTTCCTTGTTTGAATTAAGATCCTGATAAAGTTCAACCATTGCAGTAATTGATTGGGTCTCTCTGTCTTGCCTCCCCCACTCACTTTTTCCTTTCCTTTCAGTCTATTTGTTAAAGAAACTGTCATTTATCCTAGAGTTTCCTTTAGTCTGAATATTGGTGACTGTATCCCAATGGTGTCAGTTAATATTTATTATGTCCTTTATTGTGTTATCTATAAGTTTGTAGTTAAATCTAGAGACTAGGTTAGGTTTTTTGTTTGTTTGTTTGTTTGTTTTTTTTTAAGAAATACTGAATAAGTATTGGTGTGTATTGCCATCGGGGGTACATAATGTGTGGTTATCTTTTTTTTGCATGTATGATGTTAATAGCCATTAATGATTGTTGACTAGGCCCACTAATTCATAAGAGTCTCTCTTAAATTGAACTGTTAGCTAGTGGCTTTGGTTACTATATTAAGTGAGTATTCTAGGATATACCTCATTGAGGTACAGATTATCTTAACTATTTTCTAACTTTTTATATTGTTTGCATCGATTTCCATTGGTGTGCTTGTTTTCTTTGGACCCTTTCACCATGGTGTAAAGTCCTCTATTTGATTAGATAGATCATCTTGTTTTTCAAATCCTAATTTAAAAATTTGTTTTGCTTTATTTAGTTTTCATCAGAATATTTTTTCCCTTCTGAGGGTACGTAAAAGGACTCTTAGAAGTAACTATTAATAATTTGCCAAAGAGAACTCTAAAGTAGAAAATTAAGTGTTCACTCATGCAGTCTTCCATTCAACAAAGTTTATTAAGTACCTGCTATGTTCTTGACACCATGCCTGCCTCAGGTTGGTTATAGTTGTGACATAGTTAACCAGATAGGCAATTACAGTGCAACACGGCAGGTGCTGAGTAAGGGAAAGTGCATATGTGTGCTCTGAGCGCACGTAGACGGTGCACCTAACCCAGTCTCGGGGAGCAGGTTTCCTAGATGAAGGAACACTTCAGGAAGGAAGGATCAGTAGAGCCAGGCTAAGGAAGGAGTGGGTGGCCAGGGTAAGGAAGAACAGGTCCTAGGGGAGGGAGCAGCTTGCGGAAAGGCCTAGACGTGAGAGAGCACTTCCTTAGAGGAATTAAAACTTATTTCCAGCAGCTGGAGCGTAACTGTGGTGTGAGTAAAGAAGGGTGGGCTAGAGAGGTGTGCAGACTCAGACCTCGGAAGACCTGATGAACCATGTGATTTGGGCTTTATCCCCAAGACAGTGAAGATGATGTATTTGGGATTTAGCCTGGATGCAGGAAAACCTTTTCAAAGGTAGTTACAGTAATGTGGTCTGGAACTGATGGTGGTCTAAATGAGATTAGAGGCAATGAAGATGGAAGTAGTTTTGTTCATTCTTTCAGAAAATTATTACCGAGCACCTGTGTTTTAATATATGCCGTTCCAGGCACATGGGATTCAGCAGTGACCAAAAAACATGGAACTCTCTAGCCTCATGAAGCTTATAGTCTAGTGAAGAGAAAGACGATAAGTAAGTAAATGCATACTATGTTTGGATAGTGGTAATTGCCAGGAGGAAAATAAATCAGGAAAGGGGGTGGGGATAAGGGAGTGTGAGGTGGGGAATGCTTTTATATAGAGTGACCAGCAAAGGCTTCACTGGGAAGGGTGAGAAGCTCCTTTCGAGTCTGTATTCTAATGAAGGGAGGAAGCAAGCCCCGTGAGTATCTGAGGGAAGAGCGTCCCAGGCAGAAAAACACGGTCATGCAGGTCCTGGGATCAGAGAGTGTCTGTGTGTTGGAAGAGCAGTGAGAACATCAGTGGCTGAGGGAGGGAATAATGGGAGCCGAGGTCAGATTATAGATGGCCTTATTGGTCATTGTAAAAATGTGATGGAGAGAAATGGAGTCAGGATCCTTAAGGAAGGATCCATAGGATTTCGGGATCAACTGGATATGGGAGCTGGTGAGGAGGGAGGAGCCTTGATCACTGAGAGGGGGAACCCAGTGATCTCAGAACATGAACTTTTTCACTTTATTTAAGAGAATAAAGCAGCTGAAGAAGGCAAGCTTACATACCTATTATCATGAAAATGTTTTTTTTATTACATCATTGGGGAAGAGGTAATATTGCTTACACCAATATGAAGGGGGAAATTCTCTCACCATAGAATGGATTATCCTTCAGTTTTGGTATAATAGATCTCTAGGTAGGGACAGGCTCGACTGTTCAGCAGCCAGGGGAATGAATGCCTGAGTGATGCTGGGGCAGCAATGGAAGCCTTAGGATTTTGAAAACTGCCCCCGACAACACACACACACACACACACACACACACACACACACACTTGCATTTTGACTCCATTCAGTCTTTAAGGATAAATGCCTAGTTGACATTAACCTACTTAGTACCGCAGATGCGTCTACTGAGGGAGAAGTCATTATGATTTTGTGTCTGTGCTCAGCGTGGTTTCAGGAAATGTATCCATTCATTGAATCCTCATTTACTAATGATGTACATAAACTTCTGTGTGAGGCCCGAGTTACAAAGATGACAGTGATATGGTCGTTGTTCCAGGCCTTAAGGACTTCAAAGTCTACTAAATGGACAAGGAAAACAGGGATAAGTTAGGCGTGCCATAGTATTGGCTCTGAAGGAGGTATTATGGGAACACCAAGGAAGGGCTCCTTAAACTCTAGGCTAAGGTAGGCCAGCTTCTAAAAGAGGATAACTTTGCTATCCATGGCTTTTTCATTACTGCCTAATCTGTGTATAAAACTCCCTTCACCCTTTGTCCTTTCTAAGTCCCTCAGACCCATCTTCCTAAGGAAAGCTTTGCTTACACATCCCTGAATGACCTTCCTTATTCTTTCCCAGTATTCTGTAGACTATAATAGCCAGGAGGAAACAACTATAAGCAAACAGTATCAGCAGGTTCATATGTAGTTTATATTAATTCATAATTAAAATTAATAATGCTAGTATAAAATAGAACCACATAGAAGTAGCTTTAAAAATAAAGTGGCTTCTACCCTGTAGACCAGCATTCCTCAAACTTCCAACATTGTGTACCACTGTCATGATGTCTGCGCATTCCAGTAACATCTGTGGAGTTACTTAGTATTTTTCTGTAAACCAAATTACTTTTTTTTTTTTTTTACCTGACAGCCTACTTGAACCTGATCCTAAAAAATATCCATGGAGTTCAAGATTTTCTGTTATTTTATAAAACACATTAAAATAATAATCTGTGGTCACCAAATTAAATATTTGTCTCTGGAGAGTTCCACTTCTGGATAAGACAGAGTAAGCACAGTCCACCCAGTCTCCCACTAAATGCAGCTAAAAGTCTGGATCGATCACATGGAACAGCAATTTGAGGACTCTGAAAAGTCAGTAGTAACAGGCGGATTAGAAAAGACTGGGCTCTGAAATGTTACCACCCAGCTGGGAGTTTCTCTTTATTTCTAGTACCCCCTGGTCTGGACCCAGTGCAGCTCCAACCTTGAAGTGGGCACCAGGCATGGGGAGAGAGCTCCATGGTAAACTCTCTAGTTTGGACTTGAATAGGAAAGGAGACTTTTACCACTCAGAGGAGTGGGAGAAACTCCCCTTCCGCCTTTGAAAGTTTTCTCTCCATTCTCTCATTTCTATCGTGTTGGTGCTGGCAATGACAGCAGCGTGGCCCACAGCTGCTGGAACTCTCAGGGAGGGGACCTTTCTGCTTCAGGTGGAAAAGCTGTAGTCCTAAAAAGGTGAGGCAAACTCCCACCACTTTTTCCTTTCTCTGTCTACCAGCTGCCTAACACTCCCAAATATGTGGTAAAATGGGATAACAAAAGCTCCAGCTTTCTGGCTGAAAGACAGGAAAGGGGAGCTCCAAGGAACTGAAAAATTCCTGGGAGACAGTTGAGAGGGAAGAGCTCATGAAGGCAAATCCACAGAGTTGTTTTTGAACTCCTGGGCTCACCCCCAGACGTAGCACCTGTGTGGATCTGATCCTAAAGAGCATACCAACAACTTTGAGACGTGAACTATGAGATAAATCACTGTCCAGGTCCTAGATTGGCCACTGGGTAGCGCTCATGCCAGAGAGGCCTGAATAGCTCTGCTGAGGCTCTGAATGCAGAACTGATATTTCAGCCATACGCCACAGAAGTTTGGTTGGAACTTAGAATCCAACCAAGTTGATTGCCTGCTAAAACAAAAAAATCAACATTTTCCATAGGATTTGAACAAAACGCAGAGCATCAGAATATTCAAATGTATAGGATATAATACAAAATAATTTCACCTATAGAAAAACAAATATCGGGCCGGCCGAGTGGCGCGGTGGTTAAGAGCTGGCTTGGGACACCAGCGGCCCCGGTTCGGATCCCATATATGAGGGCCAGTGACACTGCCCTCAAAAATAAATAAATAAATACATACATACATACATACATACATACATACATACAGAAATATCTCAACTAATGTGAAAAAGACAACCAATAGATGCCAGCACTGAGATAATACCTCTCCCCTTCGTGTGGATTATGTCCTTGACTGGCAAGTCCAGGCCACATGCTCACTGCCAGACTAGCGACCATTTCCAGGGAGTGGCATGTGCAATCTGGCTGAGACTTCTTAGGAACTATCCCAGCAGCTAGTGCTGATGTCAGCTTCTCCTGACACACTTGGCCCTAGAGAGAAAAACAGTGGCTGCTTGGGGGAAAACACAAAAACAACTCTTTTTTTTTTTTTTTTTAGTTGAGCCATCCTGCTACCTGTTGGCAGCTCAGCTGGGCATTGAACTGCTGTTGCTCAGAGCTCAGCTCGCACTCTTGAAAAACAACTCTTACTTTCAGACTTCCTGAAAACTCACCTAATTCGAGTTCTCAGATTTTAAGGGATGTTTTTTATAGTAAGATACAAAAAGGGTTGCAAGGAGATAAGCTATCATATGGCTCAGTACAAATTTTATTGAGCCCTTTGTGTATGATTCTATTTTTATTTTGGGGGCAGATGGATAAATATGCCTCCAGGCCAGCTGTTACTTTTAGCACTGAGATAAATAATCAGCTGAAGAATGCAGATATAGAGTCACACCTTGGCTTTTGTAGTACTGACCAGTAGTTGCTGTCTCGCTAGCGGGTCCTCACAAGCTGCCCACACTGGTCCAGGGTTTGGAGCTGCAGGCTCCATGTACTAAGTTTGGCACAGTTTGCACCTGCCATCCTCTCTTCAGAAAGAATATTCCGGGTGCTTGTGAATTCTCCCTAGGTTTATTTGCCACTGTGATTTCTCTGCGTCTCCAGTGGTGCCATATCATTTGAAGTTTTGCTTTCGTGTGTCTTCAAAGTGTTTCTTTTTTCCTATTCTGCCTGAGTTACCTCTGTTTAGCTCATCATACAGCAGCTACTTAGAAATGCAAAGCAGAATTTCAGAAAGCAAGCTTGAGAGAGAGGCTACTGAAAGTGGAGCTTATTAATATTATAAGTTCTTAAAGCCTTAAGTGTGTCAGGTTTGGAGTTGTTTTGAGTTGTGCAAGCAAAAAAGGGATCTAAAAGAAGGTAAACAAACGTATAGTGTTAAAACAGCAGAATTGTGAAGGATTAAACAGTTGGATTTTACTTGAAGAGGTGACTAATGAGATCCCAGAGTAATAATTTGGCCCCACATATCTGTACATTACCTTTATAATATTTTACCAATGAGAAAGGGAGTTCTGTGGGTCAAGTGGAAGGATCTTAGGAGAGAGCAAGCTAATCATAGTCCTGACTTTGTTGTTAGTGTCAGCTTGTGATCACTGCATATGACTGTCATTTCTGGAGGTCTTGACTATGTGCCAAGCATTGCTTAAGCATTTCATACATGTTAACTCATGTAGTCCTCTATGTAACACCCTATGAGGTAGAAACAACTTATTATTGTTCCCATATTACGGATGAGAAAACTGAGGCCCAGAGAGATTATTTGTCCAAGGTCATATACAACTAATATGGGCAGGGTTAGAATTCCAACCCAGGTAGTTTGACTTGACCTTTTAACCACTGTGCTATCCTGCCTCTCAGTTTATTTAGAAATAACACGTTAAAAATGTCTACCATGGGCTGACCGAGTGGAGCGTTGGTTAAGAGCTGTTTTGGGGATGCCAGCAGCCCAGGTTCAGATCCCACATATTAGGACCAGTGACACTGCCCTCTACAGCTAACAACAGCTCCACCTGGAGCTGGCTGTGGGAGCCCCAGTGACAGTGTAGGCTGCAGCCCCTGCTGCAGTGGGCTGCCATAGGCTACAGTGAGTGGCCGGCAGCCAGCGTGAGCTGCCAGTAGCTGCGGTGAGCGACCATCCAGAGGCCAGCGACCAATCTGCCTCATCCGGGAAGAGCGCAATGATGATACCAACATGGCCCAGTGAAGCAACGTCCTCCACAACTAGACTGAAGAACAAAAAGACAGCAACTTGTCTGTTTCCCTTCCCTGATTCCCCAACGCTGTTCCCCTCCCCCAATTCCCCAATAAAATCTTTAAAAAAAAAAAAAAAAGTTTACCGTAACTATTTCACAGGATTCTAGGAAGCAGGAAATGAAATAACAAAAATATTAAAGTATTATAATCCTATACCAAAGAAAGCTGTAGCACAAGAGCCATTGCTGGCAATTACCATGACAAGCCCTTTCCTAGAGAACCGTGATGTTTGTTTGTTTGTGAATGAATGATCTCTCTAACCCAGAGCATCCTAGCTTTTTTAGGAAGGTGGTGTGGAGAGCACTAGGCTGGGAGTCAGGAAATCTGACTTCCAATCCTAGTAATAATTCACTAGGTAAATCCCTTTTTAAAAAAAATTAAATTTATTAGGGTGACAGAGGTTAATAATATTATATAAGTTTCAAGTGTGTAATTCTGTAATACATCATCTATATATTGCATTGTGTCCTCACCACCCAGGGTCTTGTCTCCCGCCATCACCATATATTTGACCCCCTTTACCCACTTCATCTCCCCCATCCTCCTTCCTCTCTGATAACCTTCATATTGTTGTCCGTGTCTATGAGCTTATTCGTTTGTTTGTTGCTTTCTGTTTTATACCCCACATGTGAGTGAAATCATATGATTCTTATCCTTTTCCATCTGACTTATTTTGCTTAGCATGATACTCTCAAGATCCATCCATGTTGTCACAAATAGCAGTACTTCATCCTTTCTTATGGCGAGTAACATTTTATCATATATATGTATCACATGTTCTTTATCTAATCACTGAAGGACACTTAAGGTTGTTTCCATGTCTTGGCCATTGTGAATAATACTGCAGTGAACATAGGGGTACATATATCTTTACAAATAAATGTTTCAAATTTGGGGGGTAGATACCCATAAGTATTGCTGGGTCATATGGTAGCTCTATTCTTAATTTTTTGAGGAACCTCCATATTGTTTTCTATAGCGACTGTACCAATTTATATTCCTACCAACATGTATGAGGGTTCCTTTTTCTCCACAGCCTCTCCAACACTTGTTATTATTTGTCTTGTTGATAACAGCCATTGTAACTGGTGTGAGGTGATACCTCATTGTGGTTTTGATTTGCGTTTCCCTTATAGCTAGTGAAGTTGAGCATCTTCTCATATATCTGTTGACTATTTGTATGTCTTCTTGGGAACAGTGTCTGTTCAGGTCCTTTGCCCATTTTTAATAGAGTTGTTTTTTTGTTGAGTTATGTGAGTTCTTTTTTTGATTTTGTTTTTTTACTTTTTATTGGGGAACAGCCATGGTCATTGGTTACACATTGCTTTTATGCTACAATGGCATAGTTGACTCTTTTAAGAAGGTCTCAGCTCACAGTGGCCCATGTGGGGATCGAACTGGCAATCTTGGTGTTATCAGCATCATTCTCTAACCAACTGAGCTAACCGGTCACCCACGTGAGTTCTTTATATATTTGGGATATTAGTCCCTTATTGCAGGTATTGTTTGCAAATATCTTCTCTCATTGGGTTGTTTGCCTTTTTTGTTGCTGATGGTTTCTTTTGCTGTGCAGAAGCTTTTTAGTTTGATTTAGTCTCATTCGTTTATTTTTGCTTTTACTTTCCTTTAGGAAAAAAATCCTTTCGATTGTGTGAGCCTTAGGTTCCTTGTCTATGAAATCAGGGAACTGAATCAAGTAGATTTTCAAAGCTGGGAACCCCGGGCCTCTCATTAGCCTGGTTACATGTTTCTTTTCTTTTTTAATTGTCCTTCAATTTAATATTTTTCAATCTCTTTTTTGTTATGTTTTTAGCTGTGTATGTAAGTTGTATGTAGACATATGTTAATTTGCAAAACACAAAACTATAATAATCACATGGGAATTCACCACCAGAACATTGTCAGTGCCTGCACCCTCTTCCCCATCCCACACCCCACCTCCTGTTCAGGGCCAACTGCTGGCTCATGTTTGTGATTACACAGCCTGACAAGAGCCTCTGGAAGCCATCTAGCCCCACATGCCTTAATCTTTAAACAGACACCAGCTCACAGGAGCTCAGTGACTTGGGTCAGCTTTTTTTTTTTAATTTCAGGTGTACAAAACAATGTTAAGAGTTAGACATTTGCACCCCTCACAAAGTGATACACACCCTCCTCCCTCCCAATCAACTACCCCTCTGACATCGTATAAAGCTGTTACAGTTCCATTGACTCTATTCCCTATGCTGGACTCCACATCCCATGACTCTCTCTCTCTCTCTCTCTCTCTCTCTCTCTCTCTCTCTCTCTATATATATATATATATATATATATATATATATATATATATAAAATTATAGTTGACATTCAGTATTATTTAGCTTCAGCTTCAGGTATACACTGCAGTGGTCAGGCACGTACACCATCTATTAGGTCAGCTTTTATTTACTTTCTTTCACCTATTTCCCTACCCTTATCCCTTTTGGCAACCACAAGTTGTTTTCTGTATCTGGGTTTGTTTCTGGTTTGTTTATTCCTTTTTTTTTTTTTTAAGATTGCACACGTAAGTGAGATCGTTTATGGGCCGGCCGAGTGGCGCGGTGGTTAAGCACTGGCTTGGGAAGCCAGCGGCCCCAGTTTGGTCCCACATATGAGGGCCAGTGACACTGCCTTCAAGAAAAAGGAAAAAAAAAAGTGAGAGCGTATGGTTTTGTCTCTCGGTCTGACTTATTTCACTCTATGTCCACCCATGTTGTCACAAATGGCAAGATTTCATTGTTTTTTTTTTAAGATTTTATTGGGGAATTAGACAAGGGGAACAGACAAGTTGCTGTCCTTTTGTTCTTCAGTCTAGTTGCGGAGGACATTGCTTCACTGGCCCGTGTTGGTATCATCATTGCACTCTTCTTGGGTGAGGCAGATCGGTCGCCTGCCTCTGGACAGCCACTCACAGCGGCTCTTGGCAGCTCACACCGGCTGCCAGCCACTCACTGTAGCTTACAGCAGGCCCACTGCAGCAGGGGCTGCAGCCTATGCCATTGCTGGCCGCTCACGGCAGCCCAGCTCCATGTTGAGCTGTTGTTCACAATCTTAGCTGTAGAGGGCGCAGAATCACTGGCCCATGTGTGATCCGAACCGGGGCCCTGCTGCTCTGAGCTGGCATCCCAAACCAGCTCTTAACCAACTGAGCCACTCAGCCGGCCCCTTATTCGTTTTTAATGATGAGTAATATTCTTGTGTGTGTGTGTGTTAATGTGCCACATCTTCTTTATTCATCTATTGAGGGACACTTAGGTTGCTTCCATATCTTGGCTGTTGTAAATAATGCTGCAGTGAACATAGGGATGCATGTATCTTTTTAAATTGCTGTTTTTGTTTTCATTGGATACATACCCCAAAGTGGTACTGCTGGGTCGTGTGGCAGCTCTATTTTTAATTTTTTGAGGACTCTGCATAATGACTGCACTGGTTTACAATCCTACCAACAGTGTACCAGGGTTCCGTTTTCTCACATGTTCATGAGCACTTGTTGTTTGTTGATTTTTTTTGATGATAGCCATTCTGACAAGTGTGAGGTGATATTATGGTTTTGATTGGCATTTCCATGATGATTAGTGAAGTTGAGCATCTTTTCATGTGTCTGTTGACCATCTGTATATCCTCTTTGGAGAAATGTCTGTTCAGGTCCTTAATCAGGTCCTCTGATTGTTTTTTTCATGTTATGTTATATGAGTTCCTTATATATTTTGCATATTAACCCCTTATCAGATATGTCATTTGCAAATATCTTCTCCCATTCAGCAAATTGTCTTTCGTTTTGTTGATGGTTACCTTCACTGTGCAAAACCTTTTTAGTTTGATGTAGTCCCATTTGTTTATTTTTGCATTTGTTGCCCTTGCCCAAGGGGATATATCCAAGAAGATATTGCTAATGCTGATGTCAGATAATTTACTGCCTATATTTTCTTCTAGGAGTTTTATGGTTTCAGGTCTTACATTTAAGTCTTTAATCCATTTTGAGTTTATTTTTATATATGGTAAGAAAATGGTCCAGTTTCTTTTTTTTTTTTCATGTTTCTGTCTAGTTTTCCCAAAACCACTTATCAAAGAGACTGTTTTTACCCCACTGCATATTCTTGCCACCTTTGTCGTAAATTGACCATGTAAGGGAGAATTTATTTCTGAACTCCGTATTCTATTTTATTGATCTACGAGGGCTGACAATTAAGTTCGAGAACTTGTTGCAACAATGTTATTAACCTGTTTTGATATCTGAAGGATTATTCATTATAAATTTTGCACCAACTGGACAAACAGTTAACCAAGTTTACTATTTGGAAGTGCTGAAAAGTCTGCACGAAAACAACCTGAACTTTTCACCAACAATTCATGGCTCTTGCATCACGACAATGCACCAGCTCACACAGCACTGTCTGTGAGGGAGTTTTTAGCCAGTCAACAAATAACTGTATTGGAACACCCTCCCTACTCACCTGGTCTGGCCCCGAAGATAAAGGAGATATTGAAAGAAAGACATTTGGATGACATTCAGGACATCAAGGATAATATGACAATAGCTCTAATGGCCATTCCAGAAAGCGTTCCAAAATTGCTTTGAAGGGTGAATGAGGCGCTGGCGTTGGTACATAGCTTCCCAAGGGGAGTATTTCTAAGGTGACTGTAGTGATATTCAGCATTTTTTCTAGGATGAGTTCTCAAATTTAATTGTCAGACCTCATATTTGTCATCCTTCCATCTACTTATCCACCCATCCAAAAGAATTTTTTATTAAGCCTTTGCCACTCTGGGAGGTACCAAGTAAGTGTACAACATCGCAGCCCAGTAGGAAGTTGTGTTCTCCAGCCAAAGGATTGTCACTTTGATGGTGGGTAAAGACTTAGATTGAAGACTTAAGTGGTGGTTTGGTCTCAGAATGGTGCGTCTCCCCAAGAATCACCACTACTTCTCTTGTTTCCCTTGCCGACATCTTCCCATTTGTTACTGTTAACGTTACCTTTTTTCCTTCCTATCTGTTGCATATAGTCAATTACTACAAAAGTTGAAGATCGGCAGTATTACATTTGAATCTTGCCTATTTTCTAGCTGTGTATTCTTGAGAAGGTTACTTAACATCGCAGAGTCTCAGGATTCTTATATCTCACGTGAAAATATTAGTACCTGGCTGTTTTAGAGCCAGAGAAGTTGTGAAAAGTACCTGAAACTTGGTGTACCTTACTGAATACTATCACTATTATTGGATATCCATCATTTGCATTCTCAATAGCATGGGAGCCTTTTTAGACAGTGTTCGATGTTACGATAGAGTGAGGTAAAGTATGAAAGTCATAGGAATGAAGTGGGTGGTTATAAACTTGAGAATCATAGGGTCAGACATCTTGAGGACATGGAAGACCTAAGAGTGCCCCATACTACAGAGAAACTCGTATAAACCTGTGATGCAGCAAATTTCCATGAGTTGCCCACTCTGATTTCTTCCAACAAATTTCCATGAGTTGCCCACTCTAATTTCTTCCTAGTGATGGGTATGCGTGTTTCAATATTTTTAGTGATTCAAACATGTGAGCATTTGACTTTAAACCCCCCTGTTTGTTGATATGCCAGTGGACCTGCTAATATTCTCAACACATTTTTTCTAGTTCTGTGATCATTTTAGCATCATTGGCAGTGTTTCGTCAAAAGGGCAGAATTCTGCAACAACGTTTTAGGAGACTGCCAAGGCCATTTTAAAATCAGACATTGAATTGTCTGTGCTAGGTTATTAACAAATGCCATTTTCCAGATGCACTGTCAGTCCACTGTTTATCACTTGATCCCTTTTGGGGTGCAAAAGTCTTGCTACTATTTCTTACATTTCCGTTACACCCATACTATGATAATCCTTCCCACTTCTGCCTTATTGGAGCCAAGATTCTCACCCATGATGAATGGCACATATGAAGGAATTCTCACTCATACCAATGAGAACTAGTGAGAGAGATGTCTCAGTAGGTTTTTCATCTGAAATTTTTTGCATTTTTTGAATTTCAAACTGGAGTCACTTGCCAAAATCTTATATTATCAGAGTATGGAAGAAGCTTTGGAACAATGTTGCACGCTATTGCTTAAACATTTTATCACCCATTATGATTCTTCAATTATTAATCATTTATTTCAACTATGAGAATTAATGAGGAAGCATTTTATATTCAACTAATAACACCAAAAATATACTTCCTGAAACATGAGTCTAAATTTTTCATTAACTAGAATGTAAGTCAAAGGCAAGCACCCCCCCCAAAAAAAGAGCAGAAAAGCTAGCTAGAAGTACCATAAGATCTTAAATCACAAATGAATAAAAGAAATATTGAATTATGTTTATTCTAGTGTTTTAAGACATTAAAGTAGTCAGTCATTTTAGTTAATCGAGTATGATGTTGTCAATCCGGTTTGGCTGGTTTCTGTGCCTGCAGCCTTGCTGCTTGGTAAATTATATATAGGTAGATCCTCAGTAAATATTTATTGACTAAATTAATATCTAGTGATAAAGTACTTGTTGCCTAAAATGCCCTTTCATGGAAGCAGTATCCGTGAACAGCACAATCCTCATCATAACACTGACTTTCCAGTTGAAAGAAACTAACTTCTTCAAATATGTCGCTTTGTTGGGAGCCATCACAAATGGCATCCTGATGTGCTTGTTTTCTCTCTTTGTAAGGAGCACATCTGGTAAGCCAGCTCTTTTTAAAAATTTGACTTTTTGCCTGCACACACTGAATTTTGTTTATACTAAGACCTAGGCATTCACCAGTACATACGTAGAAGTGTCCTGCAAAGGAACTGGAACTAGGAAGAATAAATTAAGTGAACATTTATCACAGAATTTCCGAAGATAATTGTCTCCACTTAATGCAGAGCAGTTCACTTTATCTGTAAAAATGGAGGAGCTCCATCTAGGATTAGAAATCAAGGCTGGCAGCTAACAGGAGTGAAAGATGCCAGGAAAGATTTGGTACCAAGTTCTTAGTTTTTCTCTGTATCAAGAGCCCAGGTAAGGAGTGGTAAAAAAAGTGGTACAGCCTTTGCTTCAAGGAGCTTGGAATGTGATTAGGAAACCGGATAAACAAATGAGGGCTGTGGACATTGAGGCATTCCTTGCGGGAGAGATTGTGGAAATGATAGGATCTAACTGGACTTTGGAGGATTAGTAGAGAGGGGGCAGGATAGCATTGAAAGGAAGTGAAGTAAGTGTTCTCAGAACTTTTGAGGAAATGGTGAGTAGACCAATCTGGCTGGTTGTTTGCATGCAAAGAGAGGGTGTGAGATAATATTGGAAGCTATTGTGTTTGTGTGGAATACTTTTGGAGGTCTGGCTGAGGAACTTGGACTTTATCACACAGGTACTATCAAGCTGGTAAGGGGGGCAGTTAAGGGTTTTTTTTATTTTTTGTTTTTTTCAATAATTATCTTTATTTTACTTTATTTTTTTGAGGGCAGTGTCACTGGCCCTCATATGTGGGACCTGAACCGAGGCCGCTGGCTTCCCAGGCCAGCGCTTAACCTCCGCGCCACTCGGCTGGCTCAAAATTATCTTTATTTTATAACCTAGAGATAATCATTGCTATTTTAGGGATTTTGTTGTTTTTAATTGGAGTGATGTTAATGTTAAATATGGATTTTGAAGCTCAGAAGAGCCTAGTGGTGAAGGGAAATGTTTAGTTTACTTCAAAAATAATAGCATCACTTTTTATAGCCATGCAGGTTACTTGTTTGGAATGCCTGTCAATCAGCCTGTACAAGTAGCACCAGTGTATAATAGTCGCTTGGCCAGTCAGCACTGCTGCTTCATAACTGTTTCATAAATTTGAATTGCTTGCAAATCTGTTCTGCTTACCACACTATTGCCTGTCTTTCTACAATTAACTTACTATTTATTTTAATACCTTCAAAAGTATAAAGCAACATGTAATATCTGCAGCGGTTAAAGTA
Organism: Aselliscus stoliczkanus; assembly: GCA_033961575.1. Classification (NCBI taxonomy): domain Eukaryota; kingdom Metazoa; phylum Chordata; class Mammalia; order Chiroptera; family Hipposideridae; genus Aselliscus; species Aselliscus stoliczkanus. The sequence continues at coordinate 60,518,787 of CM066733.1, read as the reverse complement.
GACACTGGATTACCTAGCCAGATTTTCCCAGAGCGTGGAGACCTATGATCACTGGTAGGACATATGGGTCTGCTCTGAACTTAGCCAATCCACCACTAAAACAGCCATAAAAAATGCCCAGAAGAGGCCTTTAATAGGTAAATTTACCAGACAAACCATGGAAGAATTAAACTGTTTAAGGGAGGAGATAAAGAGGAAAAGCTACCCATTTCATTTTTCATAATCTTGTCACAAAAAGAGAATACTAGTGGAAGAAAATGAAAAACTAATCTCACTGCTGAATGTGGGTGTGAAAAAGCTAAATAAAATACTAGTAGATTGAATATATCATTGTATTAAAAAATAAAACAAGAGCCGGCCAAGGGGCATGTTGGTTGAGAGTTGGCTTGGATGCCAGCTCTGAGCAGCAGGGCCCCAGTTGGGATCCCACATGAGGGCCAGTGACGCTGCGCCCTCTACAGCTAAGATGGTAAACAACAGCTCGACCAGGAGCTGGACTGCCGTGGGTCGCCAGCGATGGCGTGAGCTGCAGTGGGGCGAGAGTGGGCTACCGTGAGTGACCGGCAGCTGGCGTGCACTTTTAAGAGCTGTCATGAGCCACTGTGAGTGGCCCTCCAATGGCCAGTGAGCAACTGCCTCAGCCGGGAAGAGCGCAATGATAATACCAACATGGGCCAGTGAAGCAATGTCCTCCACAACTAGACTGAAGAACAGAAGGACAGCAACTTGTCTGTTCCCCTTCCCCAATTCCCCAGTGCTGTTCCCCTCCCCCAAATCTCCAATAAAATCTTTTAAAAAGTAAATAAATAAAACAAAATATCATGATCAAATAGTTTTTTATTATATACAAAGATGTTTCAACATCAGAAAATCCATCATTGGGCCGGCCGAGTGGCGCATTGGTTAAGCGCTGGTTTTGGGATGCCAGCGGCCCCGGTTCGGATCCCACATGAGGGCCAGTGACGCTGCCCTCTACAGCTAACAACAGCTCCACCTGGAGCTGGGCTGTGCGAGCCCCGGTGATGGTGGGCTGCCATAGGCTACAGTGAGTGGCCCGCAGCCAGCGTGAGCGGCTGGCAGCCAAGCATGAGCTGCCAATAGCCATGGTGAGCGACATCCAGAGGCCAGCGACCGATCTGCCTCATCCGGGAAGAGCGCAATGACGATACCAACAGTGAAGCAACATCCTCCACAACTAAACTGAAGAACAGAAGGACAGCAACTTGTCTGTTCCCCTTTCCCGATTCCCCAACGCTGTTCCCCTCCGCCAATTCCCCAATAAAATCTTAAAAAAAAAGAAAATCCATCATTGATACAACCCAGCAAATTAATTTATAAGTGGGGATGGTCATATGATTTTCTTAAAAGGTTCAGAAGAAAATGAAAACTTTCTTCTTACACCATTCTAGGAATAAAAGGGAACTTCCTTAACTCAAAGTTAATAACAGCAACAACAAAAAACCCTGTGAATAGACATCATAGTTAATGGTAAAACTGTGTACCCGTTCCCTCTCAAGTTAGAAACAGGGTATGGTGCCCACTGTCACATTACTATTCAGTGATGAATGCCAGGTGACAACAAAAGAAATGCGAGAGAGAACAAAGCTGTCTGTATTGAAGAAGATATGGTTATCCATTGAAAATTCAGGAGAATTCACCAAGTATTAGTGCTAGTAACATAGTTCAACAAGATTGCTAAATGTCAGATCAGCAACCTGTGGTTGGACTGTTTGAAATGATTATTTTTGTAGGTCAGAACAGTCAGATATCACCTGCTTCATATGAATCAACCTCATACAAAAATCAGTCACGTTCCTATACACTAGCAATAACCATTTAGTAAATGTGTATATATTTAAGAGATCAATACCCATAAAAAACTGAAAGGTATCCAGGAAATAACTTAATAAGAAATATGTAAGTCGCGTAGAGGGAACATCTTAAAGAGCCTGAAAAAACAGACAGAAACCATGTTCACAGATGTGAAGACCCACTGTCATTAAAAGGTTAATTTTCCCCAAATAAGTTTTTTTTTTTTTTAAAGATTTTATTGGGGAATTGGCGGAGGGGAACAGCGTTGGGGAATCGAGGAAGGGGAACAGACAAGTTGCTGTCTTTTTGTTCTTCAGTCTAGTTGTGGAGGACATCGCTTCACTGGCCCATGTTGGTATTATCATTGCGCTTTTCCCGGGTGAGGCAGATCGGTCGCTGGCCTCTGGATGTCGCTCACAGTGGCTCTTGGCAGCTCACTCACTGCCTGCCAGCCGCTCACGCTGGTTGCGGGCCACTCACTGTAGCCTATGGCAGCCCACTGCAGCAGGGGCTGCAGCCCACACCATCACCGGGGCTCGCACAGCCCAGCTCCAGGTGGAGCTGTTGTTAGCTGTAGAGGGCAGTGTCACTGGCCCTCATGTGGGATCCGAACCGGGGCCGCTGGCATCCCAAAACGAGCACTTAACCAATGCGCCACTAGGCCAGCCCCCCAAATAAGTTTTTAAGTTCAGTGCACTACCAATCAAAATTTCAGGAGGATTTTTTTGTTTGTTTGTTTGTTTTTTGGAAAATTTACAAGCTCATCCTAAATTTCATACAGTAAATAAGCAAGAAATGGCTAAGACTACTTTGAAGTGTAGGCTGGCCAGATTTGTACAACTTGTCTCCACTGTGTCAGAACAGTGTGGTCATGGTTAAGGGCTAGAAGGGCTAGTCACACAGGCCAGCGGAACCAAATAGGAAGAAAATCCAGATGAATAGCAACCTAAGTGTACAACCTTAAAACTTTTAGAAGAAACTGTATATAAGAGAATATCATTATTACTTGGAGGTAAGACAGGGTTTCATAAAACATAAAATAAATTATATCATATGATTGTATTAACTGTAAATATTATCCACAACAAAAGATACCATAAACCAAAGGCAAGCCACAGACTGAGAGAAGGTATTTACAACACATCTAACCAGAAGAGGCCATGAATCCAGAATATACGTATAAAGAATTATTTAATAAGGAAAAGACAACCCAATCAGACAATAGTTGATCTCTTAGAGTATGTAATGTGTATTATTTTGTTTCTGCCAGTATTGGATACGTTTTTACTAATAGCACCTTCAAAAGACTTTAGTTCTTATTGATTCTGGTAAGTTCCTCTTTGAATGGTAGGTATATTGGTGAGTATACGTTTTGTCAGTTCACAAAAAACAAAATGGCCAACAGATACATGAAAAAATGTTCAACCTTAGTCTAGTAATCAAGAAAATGAAAATGAAAACAATAAGATTTCACACCTTGGCCATGTACCAGCAGTGTGATGAAAGGTTTCTTTCGGGCCAGCTGCGTGGCACATTGGTTAAGAGCTGGTTTGGGATGCCAGCGGTCCCAGTTCGGATCCCACGAATGAGGGCCAGTGACACTGCCCTCTACAGCTAACAACAGCTCCACCTGGAGCTGGGCTGTGTGAGCCCCGGTGACAGTGTGGGCTGCAGCCCCTGCTGCAGGGGGCTGCCATAGGCTACAGTGAGCCACTGGCAGCCAGCGTGAGCTGCCAATAGCCACGGTGAGCAACTATCCAGAGGCTGGCAACCGATCTGCCTCACCCGGGAAGAGCGCAATGACGATACCAACATGGGCCAGTGAAGCAATGCCCTATGCAACTAGACTAAAAAACAAAAAGTCAGCAACTTGTCTATTCCCCTTCCCTGATTCTCCAACACTGTTCCCCTCCCCCAATTCCCCAATAAAATCTTTAAAAAAAAAAAATGTTTCTTTCTGAGCCTCTTTATTCTTTTTTAAATGGTATTAAAAAGCACTACCTCATCAGGTTGTCATGATGAGTAAATGATATATGTTAAGTTTTAGAACAGTGCCTCGATGTAGTGTTCAATAAGTGATCGTTGATGTAATGTAATTATTTATAATACAAGTTAATTATAAAAACACTAAAAAACCTAGCCCCAGCCAAATTTTGTCCAACTGTATTCTACTTGGAGAGATCCTAAACAGAGAGCTACCCCTGAAATTGCGAACCAGCTGGCTTCTTACGTCCAGTCCCCCAGGTGGCATTAGCTTGGTGAGGTCATAACTAGGGTCTAGACCTTAACTCTAAAGGTCAGAACCTCAATTTTGTGAAAAAAATATGGCGACCAGTTTCTTAGGGACCGACTTATGTGGGCAAAATAATCAGAGTGAAGCTTCATTGACAGAAATACAACTATTGAGTATGTTTGTACTTGAGTTGGGTGGTTTCTGCGTTCTCCCCTGGAGGCAAGTGACATGGGAAATCAGTTTTGATTTTCTTTGCAAGGAGTCAGTGCAAAAAGAGCCTGCTGAGGCCGGCCGAGTGGCGCGGTGGTTAAGTGCTGGCTTGGGAAGCCAGCGGCCCCGGTTCAGGTCCCACATATGAGGGCCAGTGACACTGTCCTCAAAGCAAAACAAACCAAAAAAAAGAGCCTGCTGAATGGTTTTAGTGACTGATGGTATCTAACCCTGATACAGTATCACCAGGCTCAAGTAATCATATCTACGAATTGGGGGACCTGTTCCTCTTAGCAGTGTAGGAAAAGCACTGCCTAATTAGTGCTATGAGGATGCAGGATTCTTACCACTGGCCCCCAGTCTGTGGTCAGACATAGGCTGATAGTCCTCAACAGTCATGGTCTCCTTGGCTCTCTTGAGGTTACACTGGACACACTGATTGGATTTGGGGTTCCTCAAAACTCTGCAACCCCTCAGACTTCAAATTGTTGGTATTTTTCACAGATGGATTATTGTGTCCACTATATATTTTTTTTTCTTTCAAACTTCAATCTCAGAAGATAAAGACTTAACTGCTATTTTGGAGACATTGTATATCATTGCCATGTACAAACAAAAAGTGTTGATTCCTTATTTCTTGAACCAGCTCAGTGACATCAACACCTTTTCATTAAGGTCCAGGTCATATCTGGAAAAATTCTGAAATATTTGCTTCACTGACAGACTCATAAGCTGGCCTCTTAGAATTAGTAATGCATTGAACAGTCTCTTAGTGGCCTGTTGGTTGGTCTCTTGGAATATGTAATGTCTATTATTTTACTTCTGCCAATATTAGATACAATGTATTTTATTGATAGTTCCTTGAAAGCAGTTTAGTTCTTAATAGTTCTGGTAAGTTTTTGTATAAATGGTAGGTATAGTGATGATGTATATGGTTTGATAGGGAATTTATTTGCCCTTGGAAATAGGCTGTTTGTGACATTAACTTAAAAATAAACTGGGGGGCCGGCCGAGTGGCACGGTGGTTAAGCGCTGGCTTGGGAAGCCAGCGGCCCCGGTTCGGGTTCCACGTATTGACTGCCCTCAAAAATAAAAATAAAAAAATAAAAAAATAAACTGGGGCCGGCCGAGTGGCTCAGTTGGTTAAGAGCCCACTCAAGAGTGCGAGTTGAGCTCTGAGCAACAGCAGTTCGATGCCCAGCCTGAGCTGAGCTGCCGCTGAGGCAGGATGGTTCAGCTAAAAAAAATAATAATAATATGCAGCGCTATTTACAATAGCCAAGACTTGGAAACAACCGAAATGCCCATCGGTAGATGACTGGATTAAGAAACTGTGGTACATTTATACAATGGAGTATTACTCCGCTATAAAGAAGAATGAAATTGTACCATTTGCAACGATATGGATGGACCTAGAGACTATTATGTTGACAGTCATGGGATGTGGATTATACGGTGGAAGGGAGTCAAAGGAATTGTAATAGATAGTATGATATGGGGGGAGAAGTAGGAAGGGAGAATTGGGGGAGGGGGTTTGTCACTTTGAGGGGTAAAAAATATAACTGTTGCACTTTGTTGTACACCTGAAGCTAATTAAAAATATATATATAAATAAATAAAATAAAATTTAAAAAAACATATAAATTTGGAGGAGACAGAAACATGCAGTCCATAATAGCCAGGTAGAGCCACAGGCTCCATAGTATGAAGAAAAGAGTGTATTTTGGACTGGGGCCATGCAGTTTCACCAACAGAAATAAATTACATGAAGTGGTTTAGAATTCTGTGTTGCCTACAACTGTTGCATCATTGCCTCTCTTCAATTTATTGTTATATATTTATTGGGGATTAACAAAAAACAGCTTGTGGAGGAAGAAAGAACTCATCTGGGCCAATGGTGCTGGAGCAGCCCCAACTAAACTGCTAGCACATTCGTGTCCTACTGATAGGTGACCATAAAGGAGCATGGTGAAGAGAAATCCTCTCAATGACAGAGCCATGAATACATTTAGTCATCTGCTTTATATAGAGAAAAAAGTGGTCTGAATTATACACACACATGAGCTCTTGGGAAATAGCAAATAGTTTGGCTGATTACTTAGGGGCCTGGAAGGAATAAGTTTCAGAGACAAGATGCAAGGTGGCCTGGAAAAGAGGCAAGAAGATTGATCCATGGTAGTGAACACAAAGTGTATAGATTTTTGTATCTCAAGGGAATGCCCTCAAGAGAATGCCTAGTGTAGAGGAAATAAGAAAACAGGGTGATTCATCTTGTGGCAGTCAGGAAGTCTTTCTTCTTGGCCATGTCAGTGGTAATGCTATGTTCCCATTAATTGAGTGACCACTATAGTATGATTGGGTCTTTACACAGTCCCAATAACATGATCTTCCTTTCACCAAGACTGAAGGTTGAAAATACCCAGCCTCCCAGCAGCAGCAAAGACCAACACTGAACTCCCTGTGTGATAATTTTCCAAAGAGCCTAGCCAGCCACTTGGTATTAGGTTGAATGCATGAACACCTATGACTCTAAAAAAAAGTACTTATTTTTCATATAAAAACTGACATCTACTCTGCTACTCTGATTATGATTTTATAGTTATATAAAATATATATATATAAAATTTAATGCCAGGAGTACTGGCACAAGAGAAAACTTCAAAGGACTTACAGAATTTCTGATTTTTTGTGTGGTATCATGTATAAATTGCCTGAGAGGAACTGACCCATTTTATAACAAAGGATGTGTGACAGAAGGTATGTGACCAAAAGATTCAGTGGTCTTGCCATGTGAGTCCCACCCCACCATAATCCATGAAAACCTGTCATGTTCAAAACATGGAATGGACTATTAAAGGCTCAGTTACAGTATTATTTCAGGGACAGCAGCCTGCAGAATTGGGGTACTGCCCAAAGGATGTACTAAACATATTACGAATATAGGGTGCTGGAATAAATGGATCCAAAACTAGTGTGGAAATAAAATAAAAATAATAATAATAATAAATAAACTGAAATTTATTGAGATGTCAGACTCAGACAATACATGTTCATTAACTTTAGAATACTTTTCTAATTATTTATATTTATTAGTGAATTACATACAAGGCCTGACAGTTAAGTTCGTGAACTCATCCTAGAAAGAGTGCTACCTGCCTCATTGGTGAATATCACTATGGTCACCTTTGAAGTACTCCCCTTGGGAAGCTATGCACTGACACCAGTGCCTAGTCCACCCTTTAAAGGAATTTTGGAACTCTTTTTCTGGAATGGCCATCAGAGCTGTCATCGTATTACCCCTGATGTCCTGAATGTCATCAAAATGTCTTCCTTTCAATATTTGTTTTATCTTAGGGTAAAGAAAGAAGTCATTGGGGGCCAGATCAGGTGAGTAGGGAGGGTGTTCCAATACAGTTATTTGTTTACTGGTTAAAAACTCCCTCACAGACAGTGCTGTGTGAGCTGCTGCATTGTCGTGATGCAAGAACCATGAATGGTTGGCAAAAAGTTTAGGTCACCTAACATTTTCACGTGGCCTTTTCAGCACTTCCAGATAGTAATAGTAAACTTGGTTAACTGTTTGTCCAGTTGGTACACATTCATAATGAATAATCCCTCTGATATTAAAAAAAAGGTTAGCAGCATCGTTGCAACAAGTTTACAAACTTAATTGCCAGACTTCGTATATACCTAGTTTCATTACCTCTCCCTGATATTATAATTTGGTGGGTATATATAACATTCAACATAGTTAACACAGGCAACACAGGAGGATGCTGGAAAAAATACAGTCAATAAGGCTCATCTTTTGTGTTGTCATATTTTTTAGGGACCTCCCTCCTTGGCGTCTGTTCCCCCTGAAGGCCCAGTCTCCCTTCTGTGGGGTCCCAGGCAGTGATTCACCTGCTCCCTCCCCTTCAGTTTCTTCCTTACTGTGTCTGCCTGGGCAGCGTCCTGCCCTTCTGCTTCCCACTCCCTCTGTGGCAAATTACTCTGCACTTGCTTACTAGCAGTTGATCGGCTTCGTGTGTCTCCCTTATAAGATTCTATATGTGCCTTTAATGGGGACGTCAAGGCCTTAATCCAAGTGGTGGGTACTCACTGGCAGGCCAGGAGGGTTGATATTGCTAAAATAAGAGCCGAGGGAGCTGGGATTTATGGGATTTGAACTACGTGAAGCTCATTGCCTGGGTGTGCACTGGCCCTCTTTTCTCTTGTGCCTGCTCACTAGAGTTGAGCTCCCAGAAGTACTTCTGCTTTATTCTTACACGAGAGCTGAGGGTTCATGCACAGTTCACGTCTTTGAGATGCCTGGTAGGCCTTATTTGAAAGAAGGCCCCTTTTATAGTTTGGCCTCGCAGTGCATTCTGTTGGGCCTGTAAGTACTCACTGGGCACCCCCCCTCCCCCACTGCAGAGTGAACCGACACTGATTCTGCCTCTTTAACTGCATTTTATGGTTTGTTTTTAACATCTTCATGGGACTTTTACTATCCTCACACTGTGTTTGTTATTACACACAATTATTAAAAACCAAAGTGAAAAAGATAATAGAAAAATCTTTTAATTTGATTTTTCTCATTTTTAATATAAAAGTATCCTCTAATTTCTTGTTTAAGATTATTTTATTAGGAATGCCTTCTTAGATGATGCTGTCTAGATAAAATCAGGACCAAACAGTTACTGTAAGCTGCTCACTTAGCCAGCCTGACTTTAGACCCTATGGAGGCAAAAATAACTGTGACAAGGTGGAAAGATGGCCAAGTCAGCCAGTATTTTGGTTTGAGTGAATCACTTTCAGAGTACAATTACAGAGCCGTATCATTTGAGTCTCTCTCAGAACAACTCTTTGAAGTAGGTATTATTGCTCCCAGCTGTACAGACTGAGAAACTGAGGCCTGTGGTGTACCTTTTATACTTGGAGTGGTATGGAGGAGGATCCTCCATGTTCAGCCGATGACCTTCACCATCCCCTAATACACCCGCTCTCCTTCAGAGAAGTCAGTTGGGTGTTGATTTTGCTGACCATTAAACTGGAGTAATGTTAGGCATTGTTCCATGGAGGAAAGGAATTCGCTTCTATGGACAATTTTTGGTAGTGGCCCCTGAGGAAGTAGAATAGAAATTACCTTGGTACCTTGGCTAATATGAAATTTTAAATGATTGACACTTAACTGACTCAGACTCTGCTATGTTGCCACTCTGCAATAAGCTGAAGAGGTCTGTGCTATGCTTATGGAAAAGGGGTGAGGGGGTTCCTTCTGCAATGATTAGGGCTTCTAGAGTGTGTATAACTCCTTAGGCTCTCCACACACCGTGAATATCATCAGACTGCCTGTCTCTAAATCTTATTTTCTAATGAAAACATAATAAACTATATATGCTCTGTGCTACCTTCAATCATCTTGCTGATACCTGAATTTTTTAAGATTGTTAAACTGTCACCTCAGTGCTCTATCATTTTTAAAAATAGATAACACATGATTTTTTTTTCCCCCCAAAGGCACAAAGGTTGATGACTGAGTCTTCTTTTCTCTATCACCACCTCCACTTTGCCACCACAGGACATGTGATGTTACCAGTTTCTTATTTACCGTCTTAATTGCATGAGAGAGAGAGTGCAGGAGGGAGGGGGCTGGGAGAGAGAGAGAGCGAGAGAAAGAAAGAGAGAGAGAGAGACTGAGACGCTGATTGGTTGTGTATGTGTTTTGTTGTTTTTTTTTAGTCATGATGGTATATCATATACACCACTTTGCCCCTTTGCTTTTTTCACCTACTGCATTTTGAATTGGTGTACACATAGGCTTCCCTCTTTAAAAAACAAAACAAAACAATAAACTACTGCTGGTTTCCGTTGTATGGCCAATTTGTAATTTATTGAACTCATTCTCTGTTACAGTGCCCGAGTGTTCTCTTTGTAGCTTCGTTTTCTCCTTCTGTATGTATGTAACAAATACCCGCTTTGTATTTGGCCCCTTCTTTTTGGCCTTCTTAGCTTTTGAAATAAAGTACCCAAAAGTTGTGTCTCCATTCATGCAATATAGGATGGTCCCTCCTGACAGATGTGCTTTAGTGTATTATTGGAGAGGACGCGGGACTAAATATACTGCTATCATTTCAAGAAACAGGCCATCAGGAAGTTGCGGTTCCCAGTCCTGCGAACAGCCGCTGAAATAGCCAACACTGCATCTAATTCTGACGATCCACTTGTGAATTCTCGTCAGATTTATTTCCTATTCACAGAAATCGTTCCTCTTTTCCCACTGCAGGCAGTTCCTAACATATACATGTGTCTTCCATACAAATGGCCGGCCATGTGTGGAAAGCCCTCTGTGGCCATGTGGGGAAAGTGGCAGGAGGGAGATTCCCAGTTTCACTGCCTAGGCTGCAGCTGGGAAAGCAGTTCTTGGCATTTCAAGTTGAAACTTTGAATTCATTCTCTCAGAACAATACATTTGGTGGTTAGCTTACATGGGGTAGCACTCACATTCCATACGATACTGTAGATACACGATGGGCTCAAAAGGCTTTGAAACTGAAGCAGGTGCTATTCATAGCATGATTTCTCTGAGAAATATATTCCAGAGTCTCAACTGGAAAGCAACCTGCTGGTTGATGTTTGTGAGTATTGTGTCGATTTGTGGCCAAAGTTTCTTCACCACGAGTCCCGTGAACTTGGAGTACCCTTTATCTGACTGGGGTCAGAGAGAAACAAAAATATTGGGATTTTTTTAAATATAATTTTTGTGCTACTGACTGCTGTGACTACAGTGAGATTTAGAAGTGTATAGGATGGGCTCCCTACCACCTGGATGACCAGAGTTTGTGAGGAAGAAGCAAAATGGTGAAAAATTAGAGATTTTTCTTTTCCAGTGAAAGAAGAAGTTTCAGAAAGAGAAAACATTAGACTAAACAAGATTGACTAAAGTGGCTTTGAGTCCCCCAAAGATAAAGATACTCTGGAGATTTTTGTGGGCAGAAGTCTGCTGAAGTTAATGTAAGAAATTTTGGAGGGGTGTAAAGAAGTTGCCGCCTCAGTCTAGTGTACTTGAGGCCCAGACCGAAAGGACTGTGCTGGCGATCTCTGTGACCAGCAGTGCAGCGCAATACTGCGTTGCCTTGATTTGGTGTTTCCGGGGAGTGGAAGGAGGGTGCGTTTCAAAGTAAAACTAGACATGATGGTACATGATAGAGATGAAAGGTGTCTCATAGCTTGTCTAATTTGTGAATGGTTTATATCTCAAGGTTTTCTTTTGCTATCAGAGAGTATGTTGTTTTCTTTTTTTGTCTTTAAACATTTTTATGGGACTTTTTAAGCATACACAGACATCAAGAGAATAGTATAATGAACTCCACGTACCCGTCAACTAGCTTCAGCTATTACGAATGTTTTGACAGTCTTGTTTCATCTATCTTCCTGCCACTTTTCCCCTCTAGAGTATTTTAAAGCAAATTCCATACATCATATTATTTCACCTGTAAACACTTCAGAGGTATCTCTAATATAAAGACTAAAAATATACAACCATGGGCCGGCCGAGTGGCATGGTGGTTAAGAGCTGGCTTGGGACGCCAGCGGCCCTGGTTCGGGTCCCACATATGAGGGTCAGTGACACTGCCCTCAAAACAAAAACAAAAAATACAACCACAGTACCATTGTCACATCAACTAATAATTCATGTTGTCTAATACATAGTCTGTGTTTAAATGTCTCCATTAGTGGGCTGGCTGATGGGGAGGGAGGTTGGAGGGAAGGCTTACAAAGGGGCATGAAGAAACTTGGAGGAGTGATGGCTGTGTTGGGCTTAGGCTCACTTCTTTTAGCAAGAGTGCTTTTTGGTGATGCTGCTGTGACCTTCTTACTGCACCATATGAGTCAAGCCTACAATGTTTGGTTATCCTACTTTCAGTGTAAAATTCATCAATGAAGTCAGGTATTGTCAGCCTTATCCATCCATTGTAAAATTTCCTGTCAACTTTCACCTAGTAGCTTACAGAACTGTTGCCTAAATTCATTATTTAATTAGGGGTAAATTATTCATGTGTGTGTGCATGTGCGTATAATTTTTAACAGCCATACTGAGGTATAATTTACATATGCTAAACTGCACTTTTTTTTTTTTTTTTGAGGGCAGTGTCACTGGCCCTCATATGTGGGACCCAAACCGGGGCCACTAGCTTCCCAAGCCAGCGCTTAACCACCATGCCACTCGGCCGGCTCTAAACTGCCCATATTTAAAGGGTACAATGCAAGAAGTTTTGACATATGTACACATACATACACGCACATACTGTGACATATGTATACATATATACACATTCTCTTTTTTCATTATGTATTTTTTAAATTAGTTTCAGGTGTACAACACAGTGCAATAGTTATACTTTTTACCCCTCGAAGTGACAACCCCCCTCCCCTAAGCCGCCCCACTCCCTCCCATATCATACATATCTATTATAATTCCATTGACTCCACTCCCACACTATACTCCACGTCCCATGACTATATATATATTCAATTACAGTTGGTATACAATACTATACAACATCAATTTCAGGTGTACAGTACAGTGATCAAGTCTCCATCCATGAAGTGGTCTTGCTAACAAGACGCGCCCATCTGACACCCTACAAAATATTTACAACATTGTTAATTATATTCCCCGAACCATTTTTCATATCCCTGAGGCAGTATTGTAGTTACCTATTTATGCTGTCTAATCCCTTCCCCTTCTCTCTCATCCCCACCCCCCTCCCAACTAGCAACCATCAGTTTTTCCTCTATATCTATGAGACTATTTCTGTTTACTCGTTCATTCAGTTTTTAGATTCCACATGTAAGTGAGATCATATGATATTTGTCTTTCTCCAACTAACTTATTTCACTTAACATAATAGTCTCTAGGTCCATCCATGTTGTTGCAAATGGTACGATTTCATTCTTCTTTATAGCGGAGTAATACTCCATTGTATAAATGTACCACAGTTTCTTAATTCCGTCGTCTACTGATGGGCATTTTGGTTGTTTCCAAGTCTTGGCTATTGTAAATAGCGTTGCGATAAACATAGGGGTACATATATTTTTTTGACTTAGCGTCTTGGGTTTCTCTGGATAAATAGCGAAGAATGGAATTGCTGGGTCATAAGGTAGTTCCATTTCCAGTTTTTTGAGATTCCTCCATACTGATTTCCATAATGGTTGCACCAATCTGCAGTCTCACCAACCCTGCATATATATACATTCTTTATGACTGCCTAGCTGCTGGAGAGAACATACTGTGTTGGAGGCATACTGCAGGGACAAACTATGATTCCTATGGTCAGTTTTTGAAGGGTAAACCTTGATTCAGTGGTAGCGATAGAATTTTTCCATGTGGCAATAGAGTAGAAGAGGGAGCCTTTAGTTTCAGTCTTGCTTGTTTTTCTTTTTTTTTTTTTAATTATTTTCTTATTTTATTGAGGGAAGTGTCACTTGCCCTCATATGTGGAACCCGAACCGGGGCCACTGGCTTTCGGGGCCACTGGCTTCCAAAGCCAGCGCTTAACCACCGCGCCACTTGGCCCCCAGTCTTGCTTTAACGCTGGTTTATCATGGAGATCATGCTGAGGCAACACCAGGTTGCAGCAAGTAGGCCCCTTTGATCTGGAGGCAGCATAAACTACTAAGCTCTGAAACAGACCTGTTTAATCCTTCCATTCTTGGCTGCCACTTCTCTGCACAGATAACATGTGTGGGTATGCTCCAGTGTATTCAGAATTTCTCTGAATTTAATATGAGCAGTCTTTTTTGGCCACTGCGCTCCCAGTCTGCTATCCTGGAAAACGGGTTAAGTTTTAGGCACAGACCTCTTTGGCAAGAGCATTAGGTTAATGAATCAAAAAGGCTGATCCCTTAAAGGCCAGCTAGCTTAGCTTTGCTTCTTCCACAGATGGCATCTCCTTAATCCCTATCAGTCATCTGTACATATCTGGATCACCAGGAGACCTGGATGAGACAGTGTGTGTAGCTTGGTGCATTATCATCACTGCTGCCAAACAAAAAATGCAAAACATGTTCAATAGCTTCATCTTGCTAATATCACTAATCGTAATATAACATAATGCAGGTATCAGAATGTGAAGATTGAATCTGAGACTGAGTCTCTGCAATGAAATGGAAAGATTTCATATTCAGAAGTATTGGTAGGACTTGGTGAATATAAAAGAATTATGGGGCCGGCCGAGTGGCGCATTGGTTAAGCGCTGGTTTTGGGATGCCAGCGGCCCCGGTTCGGATCCCACATGAGGGCCAGTGACTGCCCTCTACAGCTAACAACAGCTCCACCTGGAGCTGGGCTGTGCGAGCCCCGGTGATGGTGTGGGCTGCAGCCCCTGCTGCAGTGGGCTGCCAGAGGCTGCAGTGAGTGGCCCGCAGCCAGCGTGAGCGGCCGGCAGCCAGTGTGAGCTGCCAATAGCCGCAGTGAGCGACATCCAGAGGCCGGCGACCGATCTGCCTCATCCGGGAAGAGCGCAATGACGATACCAACAGTGAAGCAACATCCTCCGCAACTAAACTGAAGAACAAAAAGACAGCAACTTGTCTGTTCCCCTTCCTCGATTCCCCAACGCTGTTCCCCTCCGCCAATTCCCCAATAAAATCTTAAAAAAAAAAAAAAAGAATTATGGAGTTTTTTGCTTTAAATGAGTAAATTTTATGGTTATGTAAACCATATCTCAAGGTGGCTTTAGAAAAGTATCTGTGAGATTTAAAATACATTATCTAATATAAATGATACTTGATGTTATAGGAGCAGATGAAATCACTGAGAGCCGAGGACAGAACCTTAAGGAAAGCATAGGAAAAAAACCAGAAAAGAACAGTAGCCTAGAATGCAGGAGTGGATTGTGTGTTCACAGTCAAATGCAGAATAGATGTGGATGGGGACTGAGAAAAGGCTAATGAATTTAGCTGTGAGGAAATTGCTAATGACCTTTAAGAATTTCCATGAAGTGAAGGTGTTAAGGAGTGAGTTGTGAGGAAGACAAAGCTGCACATTACTCTTGCCAGAAAAACGTAGGCAGAAGAAGAAAAAGCTAGAAACAGTGTCAAGGACAGTGTAGAGACAGGGCAAACTTTATTGCTCTTTTGGTCAGGACAGGCGTGGGCACATCTGTACCTGGAGAGGAAGGAGGCAAACAAAGGAGCAGAGACCCAAGGTGCAGAGAGGGCTTAGACCCAATTCTGGCTCTTATGTACACGGTTAGAGAAGTTGGTGTGTGCTTCAGAGCAAGCTGGTTTGTCATTTCCCCGCTCAGTGGCAGGCCTGGCCCCCTTCCCTCAGCAAACCTACTCCCTAGATGAACTCTACTCCTTTTTCATTGAAGAAAGTAGATTCTAATGCAAGTGAGAGAGACAGTATCATGCAGACATAACCTTAAATCTGCCGTAAGCCATGATTAGACAAACTCCTCCTTGAATATCATCACATGGTTACTGAGGCCACGTGAGTGACAGCCCACCTCCCAAGGCTGCAGCAGGTCAGCTTCCCACCTCCTGTGGCTGACAGCCGCTGCTTAAGTGGCTGTTCCAGTTCTCAGGTCAGAGAACTCAGCCTCTCCAGGGGTCTGTGGACTGCATTCTGACTTATAGGTTGCCCCTCTTCCACCCCCCACCCCCACATTCAGGGAGAATGGTAATGAACTGGGACAGTTCAGCAGCCTGTGAGGACACCCCACCCAGTTAGCCATCCCCAGCCCACACCGTCCCTTCATAAAGGACTTCTAAACTGTTTCCTTGCCTAACCTCCCCCTCTCAGTCTTTGCCCCTACTTTTTGTTTTTATTATTTTTATGTATGCATCTTGTTTTTATTTTAGCCGTGTATGTATTTTGTCTTTATTTTAGCCATAATACAGAAATTCAAAAGGCTAATTTCATTGTACTTATAATACAGCCTTTTAAAGCCCTACAGAATATTCTAGAATGTAGCAGTCTTCCCTTTTGGGTTCTTAACTGCATCTTAATGTGATTTCTACCTTGTTTTTAAAAATATTTTTCTAATTGTGTATTGATATTAAATTATATTTTCCCATATCTCTTGGCAACCAAATGTTGGCCAAAAATAAAGTTTATTTTTAACACTTGTTATTTGAAAAAGTGGATTCCCTGTGTCTCTTCAAGCAGTTCTGCAGGCTCTGTGGTACGTGTAATTTAGGGTACATTTAGTAAGTTGAAGGGTTAAAATACCCAGCGCTGTCGCATATGGCAGTGAGCAGAATCGCAGATGTTGATGATACCACGTAATTAGTATTCTTTTATGTAAATGAAGGCTGTCAGCATGTTATGTTACCATAGTGTCTGCTCTCTCTGAAGCTGGAATTTATGCCACTTGGTCTCACCAAGACCAGGCAGGATTATTCCACTGTCCTTAGTTAAGAACTGAGAAGTCAATACAAGGAGAGACGAAACGGAAATCTCCCCCAAGTAGATGGATTCTCTGGATTTTTCTTGCTATTTTCCTCTTGTCAGTTTTCTTCCCCAGAAATTTTATTTCCAGCAATGCAGAATTACATTTAGGATTAGCTAAGAAATTTGCTGCTTGAGAATAATTGGAATAGTTCAATTAAAAGACAAATCATATTTTCAATCTATAGATTTTTGAAAGATAATGGTAGTGTTGAGTGGTCTCATAATTTTTTTTAATGATGTGATAAATCTACAAGTTTCTCAGTAGAACAAAAGGCAAGAATTGAAAAGATTCCATTACCTTTTTTTAATTTACTATTAGTGATATGAATTATAGTAGGGTGCTTTTTAAATATTGATTATAGTTTTGAGCCCCATTTGATTCAGATTTTTAAAACTATGGTAACTAAAGAAGCAAACGCTAGGGCCGGCCGAGTGGCGCAGTGGTTAAGCGCTGGCCTGGGAAGCCGGCGGCCCCGGTTCGGGTCCCACATATGAGGGCCAGTGACACTGCCCTCAAAAAAAAAAAAAAAAAAAAGAAGCAAACGCTAATATTTTCAGGTTTTCTTTCCCCATTTGCAGACAGGTCCAAGGTGTGCAGAATATTAATTTACAGTTGCTGATCTACTTAATGATGGAGAACTGTTAGGGCACACCATGTTCTTTCCCAGTTACAAGCTTATTTCTTTTGGATGTTGGGTGCCTGTCACCCTGGATGATGTATGTTTTAAGTGGAAATGTTAGGATTACCTTTGGGAGATAGGAAGGAGAAAGTTATATGTCAGAAAAACATAAAATAGAATTCCTCTTTATGCCTGGGGTGTTAGGCCTTGTTCTTAAATAAAGTGGTCAGAATATGTATGAAAGGTGAGTTAAACACATTCTCTTTCTTGAGCTGATTATACCTTAGATCGTGTTCTCTTTATTCTCTATTTTGTGTGTTGATTAAGGTGGCTTTTTCCTTTGTGTCACTTCTGGGTGATTTCTATTTCATGACCAGGTCTGTTTTTCCTCTGGAGAAGCTCGTCTGCCCAGCTTAAGTCAGCGTGGGAGGTGCAGAGTACCCCTCCCTGTGTTTTCCTGAATGGGTTTACGCTGCCATATGGCAGGTTAGTGAGTTTCCATGACAGATTTGCAATGGGAAGAAGGCTGTGCAGGAAAGGATGTGCGTGATCAGCAGATTTATAGATCAGAAAATGAAATCAGAAAGAATTTCCAGAGCGCCCGTTCCATTTGGCAGCTCTCCATGGAGAGAGTGCGGAATGGTTTTCTAGTGTTTCTCTAGTTTGGTTTTGGTTGTTCCAGCATATTTTTCCTACTAGCACAGGAGTTGATTTCATAAGGCATCAGTTTGCTGGATGTTGTCTTGCTGTGTTCCCATTCACAGAAATATTCTCTGTAGGGTTTGAAGCTGTACCGTGTTTCATGTGATAAGATTGCAGCAGCAATTAAATTCCTGAAGGCACATCAAGCCTCCTATTGGCTGAAACGGGGATTTGCCGGGTTTTGAGTTATAAGAGACTAGGCAGATATGATTCAGTGAGGACTGAACCTTTCAAAGGAAAGAAAAAAAGCTGAGTGAGCTAAAGATAGTATGTGCTGGTATATTTAAGTCTGTGCTATCTAATACTGCAGTCACATGTGGCCATTTAAATTTAAATTAATTAAAATTAAATAAAATTAGAAGTTCAGTCCCTCGGTCTCACTAGCCAGTTTTCAAGTGCTCAGAAGGCACAAGTGGCTAATTAATTAGCACGGTATTGGCCAGTGCAGATAAAGAACGCTTCCATCATTGCAGAAAGTTCTACTGGACAGCATTGGTCTACATGGAAGATTTTGAGAAATAAAATTATTTCTTTGATTTCTATGAGGACTTCTTCAACCCTATATAATTTACTAGACTTAGTGCAGTAGTTCTAAGGTTTTAATATACAAGTGAATCATCTGTAGAGCATGTTTAAATGGAGATTTTTAGACCTCTCCCCAGTCTCTGATTCATCAGGTTTGGAGTCGTGACCAGAAATTTGTACATATAACAAGTTTCCTAGGGAATTGCGATGCTGGTGGGTGATTCAGGAACTAACTACATTTTGAAAAATATGAAATTAGTGAGAAACTTGGGAATTGCCTTCTTGATTCCCCCCCACCCCCTTTCCTTCTTTCATTACTTTCTTTTGTGGCCCCGGTAATTGGCTGTAAGCATCTGTGTACCCAAGTTGATTGGTAATAACGAGAAAAAGAAAATGCATTTTTTTAAGCATTTCATGTTTTTAATGTATGTGTGTTTTCATTTGGCTCTGCCCTACCAAAAGTAAACAGAAATGGTAATTTCAGTGCCACTCCAGGCTGTGTGGGAAGGTAATTCTGATAGAGCACCTCTCTGACCACCAATAGTTGAGTACCCAAAAGCCTTGAAATTACAAAGGAGTAAAAGAAGAAATATATCACATGATCTCTCTGAAGGATATTATGTTTAGTTAGAAAATGGATAAGTACACCCAGAGAAATGAGTTAAAGGGCACATAACAACAAGTTAATAATTAGAAAAATAATTACTAAATTCTGACAGTACTCAAAGGAAAAACATGATCTGACTTGATTGAAAATTGTCTAGGTTGCTTTCCTTTGTATGATTTGAGGGTTTCTTATATAGAGACAGGACCTGTGCCATCTGGGATGGGCAATAAAAAATGGGAAGGATGTCTAATTTGATCCTGTGGTATATTGGAGGGTTTTGGCAATAGGACCAAGCTAGAAGGGCATCTGGAAAACTAAAGGGACTTCTCAGAGTGCACTGGATTTAGAACTTCTCTGGCTGACCCCATAATCATGGAACTGCATTTGCTCACAGAAATGGAAGTGTAGAAGCAATGGAGGTAAAGGATGTTCTCTTTATAAGACGAGCTACCTTTGGGAATTTTTTTTTTTTTAAGATTTTATTGGGGGAGGGGAACAGCAAGTTGTCCTTCAATCTTACTTGTGGAGGGCGCAGCTAGATCGACTCCAAGTCCAGTCGCCACTTTCAATCTAGTTGCGGGGCATGTGCAGCCCAGCATCCCATGCAGGAGTCGAACCAGCAACCTTGTTAGGAGCATGTGCTTTCACCAGCTGAACCATCCTGCCACCTGTTGGCAGCTCACAGGCAGCTCAGCTCTGGCACAGCTCACTGGCCCATGTGGGAATCAAACTGGTGACCCTCTTAACTCACGCTGTTAACCAACTGAGCCACTCAGCCAGCCCCTACCTTTGGGAATTTTAAATACTGGTATTGAAAAAAAAAAATCCTGTCAAGGTTCCAAAGAATAAAAAGTTTTCTTGTAAAATAGTTGTTTAGTGGGTTGGCCGAGTGGCTCCTTGGTTAAGAGTTGGTTTGGGAGTGCGAGCTCTGAGCAGCAGGGCCCCTGTTCGGATCCCACATGGGCCAGTGACACTGCCCTCTTCAGCTAAGATGGTGAAAAACAGCTTGACCTGGAGCTGGGCTGCCGTGAGGCGCTGGCGATAACGTAGGCTGCAGTGGGGCTGCAGCTAGCAGCCGGCAAGAACTGCCGTGAGCCACCGTGAGCGGCCATCCAATGGCCGGCGAGTGACTGCCTAACCCGAGAAAAGCGCAATGATCATAATACCAACATGGGCCAGTGAAGTGACATCCTCCACAACTAGACTGAAGAACAAAAGGACAGCAACTTGTCTGTTCCCCCTTCCCCAATTCCCCAACGCTGTTCCCTCCCCCAATTCCCCAATAAAAATCTTTTTTTTTTTTTAAATAGTTGTTTAGCATCTTTCCCTTGGGGAAATTGCCCATAGGCTGCTCTGATGAAAAATACTGAAGAAACAATGTTAGGAAGACAAGGACAAAACAAAACACCACTTTAGTATGTTACCACTGTTTGGTTAAATACTGTAATACCAATACCCATTCCACCTTTTGTCCTAAGAGTTAGATCTATGTACTGATAATTCTGTACTTAACTATCCATTCAGGAAAGAAAGTCAAAGTTTTACCACCTTTTCTACAAGTTGTAAATGTTCTTTTCAAAAAGACACATTGTCTTCATCCCTTAAGATTGAAAATACCATAGACTGGGCGGCTTATAAACAACAAACATTTATTTCTCACAGTTCTAGAGCCTGGGAAGTCCAGCATCATGGCACCATATTCCATGGCCGGTAAGGACTTCCTGGGTCATAGCCATCAGGCTTTTCACTGTCCTCAGGTGGCAGAAGGGGTGAGGAAGCTCTTTTATAAGCGTCCTGATCCGATTTATGAGAGCTCATCCCATAAGGGTCTACCCATTTCTGACCTAATCACCTTCCAGTGCCCCCCCCACACACACACACACTTCCTAATGCTATCACCTAGTGGTTAAGACTTTAGCATATGAATTTGGGAGAGGGGGACACAAACATTCAGGCCACAGCAGGCATATAAAATGTTACTCAGATTGAGGCTCCCAGTCTACTTCCTTAGCCAGGTTCTTTGGATTCAGGGAAATATTTTGCATGTAGAGGACTTTCTCTGTCTTACTTTTAACTTGCCCTGTTATCTCTGCTTTGAAATACATTGAAACCCACCTAAGACTGCCTCATTTTAGTTGAGGGTCTTCATCTCTCCAACTGGTATTTGAAACACAACCTGTGTCTCTCCTCTCGGTTCCTCTCTCCTGTCCCTTTCGGCATCCAACCAGGATCTTGATCAGAATGAGATTTAGAAGCTTTCTTTCCTAGGACATCCTCAGTACAGAAATGTGCTTTCTATGACGTTTCCTAAGGCATAGAAATCGGCCTTCCATAAAAATGAGCTGATATTCAAGAATTAAAACAGGCTTAGAAAATGTCAAGTTTCAAATCGTTGCTAAGGCCGCCCGTATATTTTATGATTCTTTTTAAAGGAATTTAACCGTCCTTCTGTGTAATATTCAGCCTACACCAAATTTTCTTTTCTTTGTTTTTAACTTCCTTCCAAAGGAACCAATTTTGAATTGAGAACTAATGAGGATTGCGTTGAACATGCCAGTTGCAAGCCTTTTTCTAGGGAAATAGTATGCTGAAAGCTTTTGATTTCTTTCTCTCTCTCTCTCTCCCCGGGGCTTTGCTGTGGCAGGTTGGAAGAGTGGAGACTTCTGTAAGACATGGATAGATGCAAACATGTGGGGCGGTTGCGGCTGGCCCAAGACCACTCCATCCTGAACCCTCAGAAGTGGCGCTGCAGGGAGTGCGCCACCACCGAGTCCGTCTGGGCGTGTCTCAAGTGCTCGCACGTGGCCTGCGGCCGCTACATCGCAGACCACGCCCTGACACACTTCCAGGAGACTGGGCACCCGCTCGCCATGGAGGTCCGGGATCTCTACGTGTTCTGTTACCTGTGCAAGGACTACGTGCTGAACGACAACCCAGAGGGGGACCTGAAGCTGCTGAGCAGCGCCCTCCTGGCCGTCAGGGGCCAGAAGCAGGGCCCGCCGGGGAGGCGCGGCCGCACGCTGCGCTCAATGGCCTCGGGCGAGGCCGCGGCCCCGCCGCCGCGCGCGCCTCCGGGGCAGCCGCAGATGCTCACAGCTCTGTGGTACCGGCGCCAGCGCCTGCTGGGCAAGACGCTGCGCCTCTGGTTTGAGAGGAGCTCCCGGGGCCGGGCCAAGTTGGAGCAGCGGCGGCGGGAGGAGGCGCTGGAGCGGAAGAAGGAGGCGGCCCGGCAGCGGCGGCGCGAGGTCAAGAGGCGGCTGCTGGAGGAGCTGGCCAGCGCGCCTCCGCGCAAAAGCGCGCGCCTGCTGCTGCACGCGCCCCGAGCCGCCGCCCCGCGCCCCGCCGCCCCGCGCGCGCCCGCCGGGGGCCGCCTCCCGCCGCGCCGCGCCCCCGCCCCCGCCGTGGCGCCCGGCGTCACCGGCCTGCGCAACCTGGGCAACACCTGCTACATGAACTCCATCCTGCAGGTGCTCAGCCACCTCCAGAAGTTCCGAGAGTGCTTCCTGAACCTCGACCCTTCCAAAACGGAGCAGCTCTTTCCCAAAGCCACCAACGGGAAGGCGCCACTCTCGGACAGGCCGGCCAGCAGCTCGGCCACCGAGCTGTCCGCGAGGAGCGTCAGGGCCGAGTCGTGCGACCGCGAGGGCCTCTGCTGGAACGGCGGCGCTTCCATCAGCAGGAGCCTAGAACTCATCCAGAACAAGGAGCCCAGCTCGAAACACATGTCTCTCTGCCACGAACTGCACACCCTCTTCCGAGTCATGTGGTCCGGGAAGTGGGCCCTGGTGTCGCCCTTCGCCATGCTTCACTCGGTGTGGAGCCTGATCCCTGCCTTCCGCGGCTACGACCAGCAGGACGCGCAGGAGTTTCTCTGCGAGCTGTTGCACAAAGTGCAGCAGGAACTCGAGTCCGAAGGCACCACGCGCCGTATCCTCATCCCCTTCTCCCAGAGGAAGCTCACCAAACAGGTCTTAAAGGTGGTGAATACCATATTTCACGGGCAGCTGCTCAGTCAGGTAGGTGTCTGCCCACCCGATCCCCGCCTCTGCCCATCGCGCGGGAGGGGGGCTTGTATGCTAGTTTGGGCTTCCCGCGAGTGCCTCCCCCAGGTTGTTGGGCTACCGCAGTAGCCAACAATGGCTGTACTTAGCCTAATGGAGGGAGGGAGGCCATTGTACCTTTCATTGTCCTGTATGTACCTTGTGATGGCCTTGTTGGTGAACTTGCCTCCTGTCTCTTTCTGGGCAGATTTTCAGTATAACTTGCCATCTGTCTTCATTTTCAGTGACTGTCTAACCTTTAATGACGACATGGATAATCTTATGTTCTCTTTGTTATAATTAAGTACCTATGATTGGCATGCCATCCTTTGATCAGGTTTAGGAAATTGAACAGTTTGCCTGTAACCCTGGTTCCATGGTAGTTTGAAAGAGTTTGTAGTCTTCCTTCCTAGGCATTCTTTACATACAAGGCAGGGAGGTGACTAGGAGCACGCCAGAGGCTTAAGCAATCCTGCCTCCTGTTCCCCATTACCTTTCATTTGCTAGAGCTTGAGCCATGTAGGGACATAAGCAAAGACTCATAAATAAGGCTTCATGAAAATATGCAGAAAGAGAATTTTTAGAGTTAAAAAGGTGGGCAGTTTAAGAGATTCAGGGAAAACCTCTACACTTTGCTACTGAGGTTTCCTGCCCTGGTATTTAGGGCTTTAAAAGAATAATGAGTAGGGTGGGAAGAGAAAGGCTTTTAGCAGGTGAAAGGGGAGTATTTATAGGCATTTCCTCTATCCGGACGGTCCACAGGAAGAAAGGTACACCTGGGAAGGTTATAATGGGAGGAGATCTAATCACAAGGTACTTTGAGGCTCTGTGGACACCGGGATCAGTGTAGGGGTACTGCAAGAATCAAGGGCAAAAAGATAGGCAGGTTGGGACTGCACAGAAGGAACAAAGTCTGGAGGAGGAAGGAGTGTGAGGATAAGGGAGAGACAGGAATCTGCAAGTCCTCCATCTCAGACTGATTGATTCCACAATAACTTGCAGTGTGTACTACAGCACTGAGTGGTAAAGCATGCTTTGAGAGAGAAGAGACAAAGGGGCAGGAAATAACCTCTGTATTGTATGATCTTTCAGTTTCAGCTGCATCACATAGTTAGAAATATATACAGAAGTAACAGGCTCTAATTCTGTTACAGTAATGTTTACTATTTTTGCTACAATTAAAATTCTTTTGGAAAACTGTACACGTAGTTTTGGTCAAGTTATATGTCTTGTATCAAGCAAGTAAAAACGTATGTGGGAAGTGTGGAAGTTATATAACCTGTCAATCAATCTTTTCATTCTAGGTCACATGTATATCATGCAATTATAAATCCAACACCATTGAACCCTTTTGGGATCTGTCCCTGGAATTCCCTGAACGCTATCACTGCATAGAAAAGGGGTTTGTCCCTTTGAATCAGACAGAGTGCCTGCTCACTGAGATGCTGGCCAAGTTCACAGAGACTGAGGCCCTGGAAGGGAGAATCTACGCTTGTGACCAGTGTAACAGTGAGTGCCCTGGGGAGGGGGACGTGCAACTGGAATATCAGCTTAAAGTGCTTCTTTTGTCCCTTTTAATCAAAAGTAACACTGATAATATTGAGTGGTTCTAAAGCATCTTTTTTTTTAAGCATCTTTTAAGGAAGATTTTTTTTTCTCTCATTTTACTGAAAACAAGAGTATGGACATTATAGTATATTAAAAAACCAAACCAAACCTAGGAGTGGTGCATCCTTTGACTCCTGCCCTGGTTGACACTAGCTGTTATCTTGGGAGGCATTTGAAAGTGTGGATCTTGAAATGGGGACTCTAAGAATGTGAGTACTTAGCTTTATAGAGCTACCGGGGTCCTGCTGGAATTCATCAACATAGAGTCTGGTGTTCTTAATTTAAGTTCGGGTGGCATAGCCTGTTTGAGGCTGTGGCATCAGAAAAGTGTACTTGTACCGTATCTGTAACTTAAAGTCTGTTAGAAGTGATGCTGAGATGTGTACAATAAGATCAAGAAAGCAGGTAGAAAAGTACATTGTCCTGTGGCCGTTTGGTTCTTTTCGTTTCCCACATGTTTGAAAGGCTGGCATTTCAGAGGGGTCATAAGGAAGCATTTCTCTATCGTGGCTTTAAGTTTAAAGCAGAACTCTTTGCATACGGTTACGTGGGCATCTTAGGCAGGTCCCCTCTGTGTTTCCACACTATCCCCTGATGCTCTCGCTAGCCCAGCATTTCCCAGAGGAAGTGCAGAGCAAATACTTAGACTCCATGTTTGCATTTTTGGGCTTATAAAGATTTGGAAACTAAAATGAATGGATTCTGCAGAGATCTAGAAATCAACTTGCAACTTGGATTACAAGTTTTGGGAACAAAAACCTTATGGCAGTCCTTTTTAATATATTTGCATATGGCTTTTTAAAATAGTAAATTGTGGGAAACCTGTTTTCTCTGAAGAATCAGGACAAAAATCAAAAAGTAATACTTGATATTATTTTGCTATTATAAAACAAAATTTGAAATGCTGTACCTGGTTAACTGTAGACCCACCTGTCTTTTCCATATTGAGATATAAAGGCAGTGACTTAAATTAGCTTATTAGAGCAGTATCTGGGTTTTTGTTTGTTTTTTAAACTGATTCATAAAGCTTTTTACTTGTAAGGAACAGAAGGAGGTTAACTTTAATTCCATCATTCTCAGACATAATAGGCTAGGCAAGAAATACTTTTATGTTTGCAGGAAAGTGTTGTTTTTCTGGTTGCCAGATGTGCCAATTTATCAGGATTTCTCTAGGCCAATTCAAATAATAGCAGGGAAGGAACGCTATAGTAAAGGGACAAGATGAATTATTCTGTTGCTTGTGAAGTTTCGAAACCATCAGCCTTCCACCTCTCTGTGTGGGCACCTTAATCAAATGGAGACAAAACTGATCAATCTCAATTGAATCAGTAATTTCTTTTTCTTTGTGAATTTCATTTTAGGGAAACAAAGCCAGGTTCTATATGGCCTTCGTTTTAGCTCACACACTCCCTCTGCTGTCAGTGGCAGTCATTGCCAGGGTTCCCAGACAGCTGCAGTAGTTTTCAAAAACCTGCTGGTGAATAGGAATGTAAAATAAGGCCAGGCCCCTTTGAACTCTCTTTCTGTTCACGCCCCCACATATCCTGACTGCCAGCCCTAGTAAAAGTTATGACACACTCATTCTGCTGCAATCTGTTAGGAGAAGCAACAGCTCCATATTCCTATTGTCACAGAAAGCTCCCTCATACGTCATCTGCCCGTGATTTGCTACCTCTCATGAGTAGTGCAGACAGGACTTGGAATCAGATGCCAAGCTCTTCAAACACTGAGGCCGTGATATCAACAGCTCACAGACAATTAGCAGGCACCACAGTGGACCACTAACTAATTTCACATTCCCATCCATTCACTGACTTAATTAATTACAGAACAGTCATCAGTAAATGGTTATAGAGAAGGCTTCTGCTGGAAATTAAGAGAACTGTATTTCCATTGTTTGTTCATTATAATTTAAAAATACATTTCTCCCACACTTCAGTGGTTTTAGAAACAAAATTGGGAGTCTGAGCACTGACTCTGCTTTGGGCTGGATTGATTTGGCCAGACTGTCGGTTTTGTCTTGCATGGCCAGCAGGGTGCTTTTATCCGAGAAACATAGTTCACAAAGTAGGTACAGCATAAAAATATAAAACCAAAAAGGCTCTTTTCTAAATTTTTGTATATGCCACGAGCATATCATGCTGGGGGAAAATAATATTTTATAATATTTCTCCTTTAGTAATCCTGTGTTCTACCTTTTTCCTAAGCCTGAAATATACGTATTATTACCCATTTTACAGGAGAGCAAAATGAGGTTCAGAGTTTTGAATAACTTGTCCAATAGGATACAACTAGCTGTGAGCAGGAAATAAGAATTAGGCCTTTTTGATGAAAACTAGAAGCTTAAGGTATATATTATAGTGCATCATGATTTAAGTTATAAGCCCATATTTAAAGGCATAGAACTCTACCATATACTTTTATGTGCATGTTGTGGCAGTGACCTTCCATTATATTCCATTAATAAACCCATGACATCATGAGTGTTCCATCCTAAACCCATACCAATTTTGGAAATTGCTGATGGCAAAAATTTGAAATTGGATGTATCAGGATTAGGTTCAGTCAACTGAACTAACAATGACTTAAAACAAGAAGTAACTTTTTTTTCTGTTATGTACAGAGGGTGCTAAAAAAAATGTATATGTATTTTAAGAAACGAAAAAACTATTAAAATTGTAATACTCAAATGTATACCGATAACAAAAGATGAATACAAGTCATGCTTAACTTCTGCAATTACAAGAGGTGCTCAAAGTGGTTACCATCAGCGTCCAGGCACTTCTGATTACGGCGAACTACTGCTTGAGCGATGTTGACCAAAGTGTCCACTTGTGTACATGTTTTTGGCCCCCCGGTATAAGAAGGCTGGACATTCAGGGGCTTACATGCTGGCTGCATGGTCATTGTGGACCCAGGCTCCTTACATCTTTCAGCTTTACTATCCTAGTTTAAGGCTTCCATTCTTAAGATTATCTCATGGTCCACGAGGAATTCTAACAGCTGCAAACAGTGGGAAGGAGAAAGGATGCACCTTACAACTGAGTCAGTGTTCTCTAAGCTACCATCCCAAGAGTGCCACACAATCATTCCTTCCATCTCTGCCAGAAATTCTGTGGCCACTCCACACAGACATGTGAGACTGGGAAATGTAGTCTTACAGAGGGTCACATTGCTGCCCCAAACCTCAGTATTTGAGGTTCAAATACTGAGAAATAAGAAGAATGCATAATGAGTGGCAAGTCATTATCTCTGCCATAGCTAGGAAAGAATGAGACTCCTTACAATCTGTGTCTTGTACCTTCCCAAACCATGTAGGCAAACGACGAAAATCCAATCCCAAACCCCTTGTTCTGAGTGAAGCTAGAAAGCAGTTAATGATCTACAGACTACCTCAGGTCCTGCGGCTGCACCTTAAAAGATTCAGGTGAGCTTGCTCTCGGGCGTCTCAGGTGGCTGTGGAGGGCTTTGGTGAAGGCAAATGTCTTTCTGTTGGGAGGGGACACTTGTTCCCTAGAAACCCTACTTTCTGTGGAGATGACATGGGTCGTGCCCAGTGGGGCAAGTAGATGGGGCCCAGCAAACTGGCTCTTGCTCTCTGGACTGGTTCCCTGTTTGATTGGCTAGTCTGTACCAGCTCTGTGCTTGAAGATTTTCTAGCCTCACTTAATGCTTATATACAGTCATCTTCAGAATCAAGTATGAGATAATCTGTGAAGAGGACAGGCAGTGAACTACAAAAGATGATTGCCTGAATTGGTTGTTTAGGGATCTCTAGTTTCAGGGTACATCATGGAACATTCACAGGAAATACATGTGGACACTGATTATTAGTGTTTTATTGATATGAAAACCAAAGCTGGAAGGTTAAGTTTTATCAGTTCCCAGTTTTACCCACCTTTACCTATAATCACTTACGTCCTTTTTTTACTAGTAAGAAGTTTCTCTCCATGTTCTAGGTGGTCTGGCCGTAATCACCGAGAGAAGATTGGGGTCCATGTCGTCTTTGACCAGGTATTAACCATGGAACCTTACTGCTGCAGGGACATGCTCTCCTCTCTTGACAAAGAGACCTTTGCCTATGATCTCTCCGCAGTGGTCATGCATCACGGGAAAGGGTTTGGCTCAGGACACTACACAGCCTATTGCTACAACACAGAGGGAGGTGCGTGCGCTTTGCTCTGTGGGGTGGGGGACACGGAAAGGGCTGCTTTGTCCACATTTCATTGCTTTCCTTTTATTTCATCTATAGGGGGATAGTACATACATGTAAATCCAGTGGGCAGGATTATGAAAGTTGGATTCAAATTTCAGATATATTACTAAGTAAAAACCTAAGATTGTTCTAAAAATTGACAGGAACTGACACGTGTACAAGTGTTTAGCACAGCTAGCACATTACGCTCAATTAATGTTAGAGGTTATCATTACTTATTAATACTTGGGCTGCAGACTTCTGTTTCCTTCTTGGCTATGCAGAAATAATAGGACGTGTCTAACCTCATGGAGATCCTGGATGACTCTCAGTAGCTTCAGCTCATAAAGCTGAGAACATTTACTGAGCACTTATATGTCCTTACTCCATCCCTCACATGAGAGATGTAGGGATACAAGGGCCCCTCCCAACAGGCTTTCAGTCCTGGCCCCCCAGAGCAGAGCCTCCCAGCTACTGCATTGGGGCAGGTGGGCTGCAGATGTGTTCAGTAGTGTGCTGATCTCGAACTCCTCAGCCCTTGAGGCAGCCAGAGTGAGCCTGTTAACAAATAACTTTTTATTCCTCCTGAATTTTCCTTTAGCACTCCTCTCTTTTTTCCATTTTCCCTTCCCTCCTTCTCTACCCCTCTTAGCCCTCAGTCTCCTGACTGTCTTTGTAGATAGAAAGCCCTGATGGGCAATGAAAAGACTGAATAAAATGAGGACTAAAATTATAGTCAGTTGATATTGTAAACAGTATTGTGATGGGGTTTGGTGGGGTTAAAGCTAGTGGTTACAGGGACTTCTGTTGGTTTCATTTACTCGACTCTTCCCCCATCACCAATAATCAGGGCTTAGCTCTATTCACGTTCCTCTCTCCCTTTCTTCATCTCCTGGTCGTGCCTGCTGATTGGAAATACAAGTTGGGTAGTCATTTACTCTTTCTTTCCTTTGATTTCATAGGTTTTTGGGTCCACTGCAATGACTCAAAGCTGAATGTATGCAGTGTCGAGGAAGTGTGCAAAACTCAAGCCTACATCCTTTTTTACACTCAAAGAACAGTTCAGGGCAATGCAAGAATCTCAGAAACCCAACTCCAAGCTCAGGTGCAGCCCCAGCAACAACGGTGAGGGCAGAACACGGACCTTCCCCTGAACGGGAGGCACGTATCAAAGACTGGCTTGCATTTACACTATTGGTGTGTGTACATCTTCCCTCTTACAGGAAATAAGGTTTACTGCAGGAACAGATTACTAGGTTTGCCTCACTGGGTCTAGAGCAGAAGGCGCCAGGTGACTCATGTCTATCATAAAATCTGTAGTCACTGTCTTTTGAATGGATTGAGAAATTCCCTCCTTTGATAAAAATCAAAAGGAGTAACTTGCATGAAGATTCTTTCATCATTTGTTTCTGGATATAGAGGGATCTGGGTGGAGCAAGGAGGGAGTAAATTGGTCATATCCAGCCAAGAGACAGCTGTGTTCTTTCCGCTGTGTGATTAGTCAGGACCTCCATGCAGTACCGCCCTCGTGATGTGAGCAGCCCTGGACAGAACACAGGAGGAGCAGCCCTGGGCTTGCAGCTGGTTAGATGGGCCTGATTGCTAAGCAGGAGGTGAAGTCTAAGGATTTGTTCCTACAAAGGAAGGAATGTTCAAGGGTTAAACATTTGCAGACTTCCTTTTGGGGGGCTAGCAGTTGAAGAGTGGAATGAGATGCATGGAGCAACTTCCCCATGCAAAATGTGAGGATTTCTACATGTCATATCCTCCCTGGCAGCTGCTCATTTAATCATTCCACATCTTCTGAGACTGGCATGGAGATGCCTTATTCTAAAGGAGCAGTTCATATGGGGAAGCAATAAGTTGGCACATGACATGTTCTCTGTTGCATGCTAAGCGTAAGGGTACTCCCTGCTACCCAGATCTGTAGCAGATCCCTGATTTGGGGCAGGTAAAGGTCTAGGGCTCAGTTTACATTGGTCTTTAGGTCAGTTGTCTGCAGCTTTCTCAGAACTCAGTTGAGAGTGGGTAGGGAGAGCTGGTGGCCCAGGGCTTATATGAATTCTTGTCACCCATTCTCACCTGGCGTGGCATGCAGTTTTTCTTCTTGCACCTGGAAGGCTAGAACATTCTTGTTCACCACAAGGTTTTGGAGCTTTTGCTTTCCTAGGGCTTAGGAATCTGTCCCCTGTATGTCTGAACAGTTGATCGCTGATGGCCCTGTCCTGTTTCCTCCCAAATCTGATAATCCCGGCTGTTTCCTTACCCAGCCACATTCAGGCCACAAGAGAAAAGCAAGAGTGCCCTGTCCTTTACTCCAGTGCCGGTAAAATAGATCTCTCTCTAAACAGGGCCAGTTTCTAAGGGGAATGAAATTGCCCTTCTCAATCCTTTGCTTAGACTCGCCAATACACGTGAATGCAACTCGTAACTCATTGTGGGGCTGCTGCAGCCTGCCTCAGCCTGTCATATGAACGAATGCTCATCTTTTGACTGAGTATATCATACTAATATTTCAATTCAGGTAGCAGTTATCGCTTGAAGGGAGAAGATGTGGAAGGGAGTTTTGGGAGGGGTGGGAAGTTGGGAAAAGAGAGGCTAATGAATAAGGGTTGTAGCTTTAGTGCTGTTGGTGAGCCACATTCCCAAGCAGAGCTGTAGCATTTGTACTGACCTCTTTTGAGATGACCTCTCCCATACAACCTGCCAGACAGCACTGACACGGAGGAAATTCAGACAGAAAATGGCTCACCCTGATAAGGAAGGGCGAGTGACTATATTTTAAATTAAACTTGCTTTTGCCAACACTGTGAGGTTTCTGTAATATTTAGCTTTTATTTGGAAGCGATAGCGTATGGCATTTTTTATGCTGTTTCGTTTATATTGTCTACTGCAGGCTTTGTATAAGCTTGGCCCGGGCTCCCTGTCTCCTGGACACTGTTTTAAAGTGTCACAGCTGCCCATGCTGCCAGAGGCTCTGATGTGAAGCTATACTCTCTAGACCCACAATTTTAAGTCGGCATGATTGGTGATGACTTTTTGTGGCAACAGAAAACCAATGAACTCAAAGAAAACAAGGAGAGTAAAAAGGAAAGGAAAATATAAATTGTGCCTCATCTTTCACTGAATGCTATATTTATTATTCTAGAAAAAGAGAATGTAAAAATGGAGAATAGAATCTACTTCATCCCTCAGGCTGTCCAGGGGGGAAATACTTTTTAAAAAAATGAACATTTAATGGAAAATGAAAAGATCTACAAATTTAATTTTTAAAAATAGTTTTATACCAAATATTATAAGGAATATTAAGCAGATGAAAGACTTTGTAAAATAAGTGCTTTGCTGAGCACCTCTGTTATCTAATTAGTAAAATTGTTTAAAAGGAGGTGGAATAGAAACCAATATCAGAGTCCTCACCGAGCTGCACACTCTTGAAGGTGCCCCTGCAGTCAGACACCTCAGGTACCCAGAGGCCCCAGCACTAGACGCTGTTGAGAAGTTAGTATTTATGAAGATTTTTATTAAAGACAAGAGTTCCCTACTGCATAAGTCAGTGGCTGTTGTGAGGGAAATGTCCCTTTGCCTTTAATTTATTTACATATTGGAAGTAGATGAATTTCTTAGTAGTTGCATCTTACTTTAAATTGAAACACTCTAAAGAGAAGAAAATAAGAACCAGGTAGAAGTTGCCTAGATGCTGCCAAATGAAACCCAAGATCTCCTCACCAAACCTTATGGACCTGCTTCTCTCCCAGACAAGTAGTTAGAGTCCCATTCCAGGAACCCTTTGAGTTGGCTGGTGTGTTTACTGTCTGCTGTAGCCAGCCAAGAAGAATGCACCCTGGCCCTTCAAAAGGATTTTTACCTCAGTCTAGCTTGACCCTCATACTTGTTGTTGCCTCTGAGATGAGCATCCATGCTAGCTAGCATCAAAAAGATTAGGAATGCCCTCAACAGCCAGAAACTGAAGCTCTTATTAAATGGTGGGCAGAGCTCTTGCCAGCTTTGATCAAACCCCTCTCAGGCTGAGGGGGGCAGTGCCACACTGTAAAGAATTTCCAGATGTCTCTTTAAGTCATGAATAAAATTGGAAACTGTAGAAGTGTTAATGTGTCCTATGGACTCAATAGCAGAGTTTATTTTTGTTTTTAATGGCAAGGCTTCTAGAGTCAATGATTGTATGAGTTCCCTTCTCTGGCTATGCTTACAGTTCCATCCAAGTGCAAGAATGAGTGGGGTGGTTGGCCCGCAGTGAGGTGTGGGCACCAGCTAGGCCCCAGCATAAGCCCGAAGAGAGGTGGGCAGTAGTGCAGAATGAAAACATGGTTGGGTGTGGGGGGTGGGATAGGGTGGGCAGGCAGGGAGGGAGAAATGGAATTTGTTTTACTTACTGATAAAGCTTTGTGAACTAATTTTATACAATTCATAAAATTTGGTGCCTTGTACCCAATTATGGTTTGCATGGGATTGAAAAGGTTAAGGGAAGGGGTTCCTTCTTGTCATTTCAAGTGGCAAAATGGTCTGTATAGTGTAAAGGACATTTGGTATCAGACTTTTTAAAAGCATTTCATATCTCTTGTGTGTGAAAGCAAATTATTCTTACCAGCAAGATCTGAAATTTTTCTGTAATGTCCAAAATCTTTGTATTTGTGATTATTCATGAAATGGCTTCTTTTAAAGGCAGAATATATACCCCCTTCTTTTTCACCACCCCTTTCATGTTCAAAACATTAACTCAGGCCTTTTCAAATCAGGCTGGGAAGGCCACCCTTTCTTAAACATATTATACCCCTGTCTGGGGTTCTATCTTATGAGTGGAAGGGTTGCTTTTCCAGCTGGTTAGGAGAGCACAAACATTCAGAAAAGGCCTTTCTGTTTTTCTGATGCTGGGCAACTTCTGGTAGAAGTCCAACAAAAATGGGTCCTCCTGAAGTGCTACTACTTTCATTAGTTCTGAAGTTGTTTTGCACAGGTTTTCAGGAAGCAGTGTAGAACACAATCCCCTATATGTGAACCTTTCAATTTAGATTGTAAGGTAAGCCAGTGCACTGTGTAATATGCAAAAGAGAAGGCTCCAAGAACCCAGCCCAGCCCCTCTCCCCGGGGGGGGGGGGTGCTGACGGGTGGTGCTGAATGGCTGTGGAAGGAGACTTAGTCTGCTCACCCATGGGGCTGTTGATAGCGTGTCCTTTTCCTCTCCCTGAAGGTTCCCACTGAATTTGTGGGCGAGCTCCCACTGAGATTTCACCAAAGGGTATTTAAAAAGCTCACCACTCTTAAGCACATTTCAGAATTGGGTCCCTCAGCCCAAGTACTGATTTAATTAGGTGAGAGGCTTCTATCTTTGGAGTAAAACCTTCCATGGCCACTTTGTTTTTTCCCAGGTCAGTATGCATCTCCCTGGTAGGTCAGGTTCTTTTCTGAAGTCAGCACTACAGCTGAAAAACTTCTCCAAATATGACTGTGAGTTTAGTTGATATCTTCAACATTTAAATTAACCATTCTTTGGGGCTAGGACTTGAAACACTGTGTGCTCATCCAACCCACACATCACTCTAAATGCACCAGAGCTACTATAGCAGTCAGGTGCGTGCTCATTTTTGGACTCCTTCCACATTTCCATTTAAAATCTAGCTAGTATAAGAGACTTTCATAGTACTGTGATAACTAGCCAGGGCTGAAAACTGTGATGGGATGTACAATTGACTTTCCCCTGGTGAGAATGGAATGGTGAAAGCCAGCACTTTCATTTAAAGATGATTATTCATCATGATTTTTGAAGCTGTCAATTTGGTAGCTTTATTTGCTAAAGTCTTACCACTTTGAGGAATTAAGCCAATTTAATTGACACTTTACCTTACCAGCATTATGGCTTCACAAACAACCAATAGTGAACACTATTACTTGAAGCCCGAAACATTAAATTTTTTTATTTCTTTCAATTACAGTTGACATACAATATAAAGCATTAAATTTGGAGTGAAATTCCAATTATGCTTTTGAAAGCTACCATGTATTAATTTTTGCTGGATTTTGATTTTCAACTTTGAAACTGTCACATAGAACTGTTCACAATTATGAGTAGATCTGGTAGCAGACTTAAGGGATGTAAGTTTCATCACTATGAAGAAAAGGAGATGCTGACACTTGTCTGAACAGTGGTCTGATGCAGGCGTGAAGGGTGTTAAGACTCTATGTTATAGCTTAACTTCCCTTCCTGATTCAACATTTGAGGGTTGATGGCTTTGAACCTAAGCCTTGCTCTCATATATGTGACCCTTCTTCATCTTAACACACAGTAAGCTATAAATCTGTCAGATCATCTGTGGTCCCACTGTAGACATTAAAGGATCTTGGTTTCATATTAAGCCAACCGCAACCCTGAATTCACACAGGATCAAATTCCTTCTCCTAACTGATGGGACCTACCTGATTAATACAAGAGTATGGTGCTTTTTTTTTTTTAAAGAAAAAATATGTAACTAATCTAATTCTCAAACAGCTTTCTTAACGAGATTTATGCCAGCAGGATCATGAGGTGCTATTTTGTCCTATTTACCTTTAGTGAACAGGCTACTAGAGACATCTGTCAACTGTATCAATTAGGCCACTATGGTACATTTATACTGACCTCCCCTTTCTAATGCATGTCCCTTAATCCTATACCAGTTCCATAGGAGACTTGGCACGAAAAAGCAGTATTTTAAAAAATGCCTAGTAGAGTAAATCAACTAGAAAAGTTGCCAAGGGGAACCTGTCTCCATCTCCACATCTGTCTAAGCCCACATGGCTTTCCATGCCAGTTCCTTACGTATTCCATTTCCAAAGAACTCAAACTCCTAGACAGTGGCACTACCATGAATTTCAGGGTCAGAGGACATCTATTTCCTTGTGAAGGAAGCAGTTTTCTCAGGCAGCTGCTCACTTTAATGCCCATCGCCCAGGTTCACTTAACACCTTGCCTCCACCTGCACATCACTGCCCTCTTTCTGCCAACAAATCCCATTCTATTACAGCGACATTGACTCCCCAGTGCCTGAAAAACCCATCTGGTGCACTAACATGCTATGCAACACCAAATGGCTTCTTCCCCTAGTACTGCTCAAAAATGGAAATCCCACCAGAATAAGCTTCATCCTATGTTAACATCAATGTACGGTGTCTACCGTTCCCATTTCTTTTTTCTTTCAATATGAAGCAAACCACCTCTGTTACAACCCACATTTGGGTCTTGTTCCTGTCTCTCTTGATGGTGAAATATAAATCATGTTTTTATGATTTTTGTAAATCAACTTTTTACACCTTGTTTTTGTAAGCCGAAGTTTCTTATTAAAAGAATAAAAAAAATGGCTGTCTTTGTGTGCAGTCTTTATTTCAAATAATTGTTAAAATACTATTAGGTGATTCCTCAAAGATTCCAGATCATTCCCTGCAGAAACTTGGGAACTATGTACAGAACTTTACGGAACAGAGGAAAACAATTTAGCTGAAGCCTGACTGCTGACCAGAGAATGGAGTGGACTCAAGTGAAGAAAAGGAAATCAGGCAGGAAAGGGAAGGTGCCCCTGTGAATCAAACGTCAGCTGCCATCAGGGCAAGTCTTGTGATGGTCACAGATTGGAGGCTGTTTTTGGAAGGTTCAAGTACAGCACGGGTTCCATGTGTCTACAATCAGAACAGGTGGCATTAGAAATGTAAAAGCACCAGAGGGAAACTGGTAAGAAATTCAAATCCCTTGTAACATCTGGAAACATTTAGGAAATTGCCAAGGGTTTTACATTAAGTTTCTTTCCTATATTTTATGAACAGTTGATAAAGTTATTGCTTCTCCCAGCCACTAGGACTCCTAAGACATTCAAAGTAGAGATTAAGTGCTTACCTATTTGGCTATACCCCTGGCTGAGGTGCCATTAGGTCAATGTCACTCAAATTCCTGGCCAGCCAAACTCCAGCAGCGAAGAGTCCCAAATTGAGGATCAAGTTCCTGGAAAAAGAATGTATTCCACTAACCCTGTAGTCACCGAATCACTTATCTTTGGTTAACAAAAGATACTGGGGGGAAGGGCTGGCCGAATGGCTCAGCTGGTTAAGAGCTCACTCAAGAGTGCAAGCTGAGCTCCGAGCAACAGGGGTTCGAGGCCAGCCCGAGCTGAGTTGCCGTTGAGCTGCCAACACGTGGCAGGATGGCTCAGCTAAAAAAAAAAAAAAAAGATACTGGGGGAAAAGGCTTCCCACCACCTCCCTGGAAAAACTTCTCCCGAGGCAAAAGCAACGCAGGAGCGTTGGTCGTTACATGGTAGGTTGCCCAAGACCCACACCGTTATTTAAGAGTCGGTTTCTGTTTGTAATAACAGCAGGGCCTAATGCAAAGGCCAAGTAAGTACTCGTCCAGGGTCGAACGGCCCGTTTACGTGATGGCGCCTCCTTTATCCGGGTCCCCCAGGTCAGGATGAAATTCTCTAGAAATAGCCGGTTGACCGAAAAAGCCGCTTTTGCCGCACGGGAACTCTCCCGGTCAAGGATCTCAGTAACGCACAACCAGAGCCACTCAGAGGCCAAGATGTTGGCGGTGCCAAAAACAAAACAAAACAAAACAAAACCCGGAGGCGGCGGATTATGTATAGGAGCGTGGAAGGACAGAGGGACCAGGCTCCCGGGCCTCGGTTACCTCCGAAAGTCATTCCTATCGGTGGCGAAGCGGTAGACGCCCCGAAGCCAATCTCCCACGTTGTCTGGGATTTCGGGAGCTTCATTTGCCGAGCTGCCAGGGTTCACGCCAACCCCACTGGAAGCCATAGCAGCACCTCCGCGCTCCGCAAGGCCGCTGAAGCAGCACCGTGCCGGCGCTGACCAATGACGCGCTTCCGGTCTCGCACTGCCGCGAGCTCTCGGCCGGCAGAGAGCACAGCCGACTGAGCTTGGTTGGTTGCCCGGGAGAAAGGTATAATTTCCGGGCTGCGCGTCCACGAGCTCTACAAGGGGAGGAGCGAGGCCCAGCTCTACGTTTCCCTGGTCGGGTTCCACCTCCCGCTCGCTAAGCCGGTCACTGTCACACGTGGTCTCTGGGTGATCAGTCACTTCACTGGCTCAGGAGCAAGGATGCTGGGGATGCGGCTGTCCCAGCCTGTGGCTGGCTCAGCAGGGCATGAGTAGCTTTGGGGAATGGGATTCCCCAAGAAAGTCTCCATCAAAAGTCACAGAACGCGTGCGCTGAAAAGGGAGTACTCAAGTTTGTCACCTCGCCGCCTCTCCCTGGCGTACTTCTGAGAGCGCTCAGTCTAGGATTTTTATAGCGGGAGGAGAGCCTCGGCCTTCCGCCTTACAGATCACCCCTCCCCCCCGACACCCCCTTCTCCGGGCCGCGCCACTAGCAAATGATGCAATGCTTTTTGGAGGTGTCGCTGTCCCCAGCTTGGGGGCTTCCGGGGGTCTTGCAGGGCCGGGGAAGGCGCTGGCCCAAGAAAAAGCCTTCGGGTTCTGAGTCAGAAGAAGAGGAGCATGTGGGGCAGGGAGCGTCCTCCTTCGGATCAAGGGGCGTCTCCAGGGTGTTCTGCCCCCGCCCTTTGGGTGCCTCAGCCTTGTCTCCAGCTCGGCAGTCCTGCTCCGGGCTGGATCCATGCAGCCCTCTCTGGGTTTCTCGACTGGAACTGGCGGCAGCAGCGAGAAGGGCTGCTCCGGAGATGATGGTGGCGTGCAGTGTGGCGCGATCCTCTCCTTCAACTCTGTCGCGCCTCCCCTCCCCTGCTGTGGGCCGGGTCAGACACACCTGTCTCAGAGACTTGAGTCTCCCCCTCCCAAGTCCCCCGAAGCCAGGCCCAGCCTCCCGACCCGCCCCCAGCCGTGCGCGCCGCCGCAGCCGCTACTCCTCCCCGGGGTTCCCCGCCCCTCCCCGCCTCCGCCCACCAGAGGGCGGCCGCGTCCCCAGTCCAGGAGCGAGTCCCGCCGCATCCTCAACCGAGACTCGGGGTGGGTTCGGGAGGCCTTTGGAGCGCTCTGGCCAGGGACGCGCGGTGAGAGCTGCGGGCCCCGAGGCTCGGGACTGGGGTATTCGGTTGGGGGACGCGGGCGCTGCTGGAGGGACGGGACTGCGTGAGACCGGGGCGAGGGTCCCAGCCCAGGAGAACCCCTCCTCAGCCCAGCCCAAGCCGCTGCCCCCTTCCTCCTTGATCTGCACCCCTCCCTCCCTTACCTAGGGACACTCTCCCTTCCAGTGTCGGGGCCGAGCTCAAGTCGGCATCCGAATAGCGATTCTCAAAGCAGGTAGGGCAGCAGGGGCCGCCCCCGGGCAGGGCATAACGTCCCCCACCTAAGGGCCCGGCGCAGTCCTGGCAGCAGAAGTGGTTTTCGTGCCAGCGCTGTCCTTCAGCCTCAGTACAGCGTGGGGAGAATATCAGCTGGGAGAGGGAGAGGGGAACGCCTCATTCATTCATTCATTCATTCACTCATTCATCCAATAACCACTTACACCCAGTTAATGCTAAAGCACGCCTTACAGACAATCCCATTTGATCTACTCAACTACACTCGGATGCAGAGAGGTCTGACTGGCTTAGCCAGGATTCCCTATCTAGCAGGTGACACAGCCTGAAGTGTGACTGGTCCCCTGCACTCCCAACCTAGGGTTCTGCGCCGCCTCATGCTGATATTAACGTTGTTCCTTGCATGATCAGGCACAGCACTGGGCACTCGGCATACTGATGTGAATGTCTGTCCAAGAGTCCCTGCTCCAGAGAAATTCTCAGTCCCAGGAAATCTGGGGGACTCTGCTTGCAATGGTGGAGGCCACAAAGGCAAAGGGTGCCCCATGCCCAGAGCTCAAATCAGAATAATGGGAACACAGAGGTCCTAGGCTGGTACCTAGTTCTCCCTACTCCTCCTCTCTGAGATACTGGGAGAGATGAACCCTTATACCCTGCCACCGAGGACCCTAAGCAGATCCCCTTAGCCCCTTCTCTCAGGGCTGTACCTGGTCACAAGCAGGGCAGCGCGGCCTCAGCAGCTCAGCGTGATGACGGCCGCAGTAGAGATGCCCATTATGGTAGAAGTAGATGAGGTTTATCAAGGCCTGACCACAGGCCTGGCAGGCAAAGCAAGCCCGGTGCCAGCAACGCCGCTCTCCTGCCCGGGCTGCAAATACTCCATATTCCCCTGGCCTCAGCTGGTCCCTGCACTGCAGGAGGTGGAGGGAGGTGTGCTGGCTGCTCAGAGTCAGGACCACCCACTCTCCTAGTTTTCCCCCTGACTTCCATCCCAACCCCAACCTAACTGTTCTCCCCATACCCCTGCACAAGCCCACCACCACTGCAGGTTCCACTAAGAACCCCCAAACCTGGTTTCCCTTTTTCCTAAAGTTTGCCAAACTGTCAATCCCCAAACCCCTTTCCCACCAGAGTCCCAGAAGCTAGCTTCTACAGAAGTGAGAGACCACAGCATGGAGGAAGGGGAATATTGGGGGTGGGGGGAAGGGACGGGTACTACATACCTTGTCACAGGTGCATTCTTCAAGCCTGGGAGATACCAGGCGCACTGCCCCCTGTCCCAGGGCCTCTCGCCTCCGCTGGGCACAGAAGAGCCGCAGCTCAGCCAGCTCCTCCTCCCCAAGGGCCAGGCAGTATCGCTCCTGCAGAAACAGACCTCCACTGTGACTCGGAGGGGGGGGGGGCCAGCAGGCAAGACTGAAGTTTGATTGGAGAGAGAAGGCTTAGCTGCTGGTCAAGGAAGGTTGCAGAACCCTCAGGGAGGTACAGGTGATAAGAGCATAGAAGGGCACTGAGATGGAGAGGGGAAAAGGGACAAGAGCTCCAGTAAATCCACCTCAGTCTCACTCCCCCCACCCCCAGGAATGGTCATCACTCAGGTCTGATAGTCCTATAGCACTTAGCTCTTTCACCCAATTTAGGTCCTTGCTCCCAATAAGCTGTAGTTCAATATCACATCCCATTGTGTTTTCCCTATTTATTCCATATTCTCCTGTCTTGCCTTCCCAATTGAATTGTAAGCCTTTAGCCTGGGCACACATAGGGCCTTAATAAATACTTAACCATGCTCCCTACATTTGTACATTCCATTATTGGTTTCAAAAGTTGTTCATGTCCATTTTCTCATTTGCTCTTCAACTAAGCATTGTGATGGGCAGAACAGCCAGTATGTACCCATAACTGTACCCATTATGCAAATGTGGAAACTCAGGAAAGGGGGTGGGGGATAACTTCCCCCAATTAGTGGCATAGCTAGGCCTTAAATCCAGGTTCCCTGACGTCTGAACCAAGGTTCTTCCTACAGTATGTAAAGAGAGGGAGGCCAAAGAGAGGGAAGCTGGGGAGAGGGGGACCCACATCGATGTCCTGTGGAGGGAGTTGCTGCAGCAGAGTCCGAAGCCCAGGCCAGGTGGGGACTCGGTTGGTGTCCAGGCCAGGGAGCCCCAAGCTCAGAACTTCCAGATTCTGAGGAGACAGCAGATAAGGAGTGGAACTAGGTTTTCCTTCCTCCCCTTATTGCCAGCTCTTCTCCAACATGTAACAACATCCAACCACCACCCTCCATTCGGACAATCAACTCCTTCAAGATCATGACAGCTGCATTTGTAGCCTGATTGAGAGAGGTTGGGGAGGCCTCACACCCCAGAACAGCTTCCCTTCTTAGACTTGAAATCACCCCCTTCTTAGGGCCAAAGCTCCTCAGGTCTGCTTTGACAACACAGACCCCCTAGGAAAGGTAATGTGTATTCATATGAATACACTGCATTAAAGTCAGACCCCCATATCCCGAGGGGGATGTACAGACAGGGATTCCCACAAAGAGAAAAGGGCCACACAGGCTGGGCACAAAGGCTAACTACCTCCCAGTTAGTGTAAATGGGCGGAGGTCTAAAGAACAGAGGCGTGTGGGTCTCAGAGGGAACAGCGGGACTCCTACTACCTGAGCAGAGGTCTCCTCAGGGTCTTCCTCTGGCAGGCGGCCTGGGTCACTGTCTAAGTTCTCTGGTGGACCTGGCTCCTGAGTGGTGAGGCTCTCCCCTTGGTGGGGCCAGCCAGAGTTCATCACCGACATCTGTGGCAAAATCTGCCCAGAAAAATCACAAGAACACCTCCCATTTATTGGGCCCTGACAATATACTACTAGGCAATTCTAAGTGCTCCACAGGCATGATCTCATTCAACCCTCCCAACGCCCAGGCGAGTTAGGTAGTATTTTTGTCTCCATTTTACAGATGGCCAAACTGAGGCTCGGTGAGCTTAAACGGTATGCCCATGGTCACACAGCTAGTAAATGGCAGAGCTAGATCTTGAGGACAGGCCTTTCGGCTCCAGAGTTTCTGAAGCTCAAACTCTGGGGTCTCCTAAGATTGGGATGGAGGAAAGAAGAGTCCCACAGTGGGGGAAGAGGGCATTTTCCCCTTTCTGGTGAGCCTTTGGGCAGACGAGTTCCTTCTTCCCCACCTCCCTAGCCTTAATTCCCACCATTCCTCATTGTGCACTTAGCACCCCAGTGAGTCTGCTTCCTCCCCACTCCCTATATAGGCCCCACTTTTCTACCTATAGGATTAGGCCAGGTGAAAGGACCACTTCACCAGGAACCCTTCTCAGCCTCTCCAGCCCATAACTGCTCTCCTTTCCCCGAGCTCCAGAAGTAAGTATATTCAGCGCCCCAGAGTTAGCACCTAATATATCTCTGTCTCTCAGCTCTTCATCTAGTCTATACACAACTGAAGGACAGAGGAAAATCTTATACTTCTAGCTTCTATCTATAGCAGCACTTTCATTGGACAATTCTAAGTGCATCTCTTCAGCCCTCCTCTGGGCAAACCCTGGTAGCACCACAGCGTCTTGGGGGTGGGGGGTGACTACTAAAGTAGAAAAGCAATGGGCATGAGGAGCTCACAGCCTGGTGGATAAAACAGGGATGAAACCAGGCAGAATGTGGCTGGAGCTCTGGGCAGATCTACACAGCAGCCTAGGGAGAAAAATAACCAAGGAAAGGTTTTTTGTTTTGGTTTTTTTTTTTTTTAGGGCAGTGTCTCTGGCCCTCATATGTGGGACCCAAACCGGGGCTGCTGGCTTCCCAAGCCAGTGCTTAACCACCGCGCCACTCTGCCGGCCCAAGGCAAGCTTTTTGATGTTTACTCTATGCCAGGGGCTATTCTAACATTTTACATAATATAATCCCTCCTCACAACAATCCTGTGAGGTAGTTTCTATTTTCCCGTTTTATGGCTGAAACAAATTAAGGTTAATTACCTTGCTCAAGATCACATTAAAAGCCTAAAGGAAGCTTTAAGAGTTGCCTTTTGAGAGCTGGGACGGATTCTGACTGGCAGCTGGGAATCCATCACCAAATCCCTGGCCTCTGTAAGACCCAGCTTTAGGGGTGGGGATAGGGTTTGGACTCTAAGTTGTATTGCTTTCCAGCCCACAGCTGCCCCCCTTCAGATGTCCTGTGCCACCCTTCCCTGCTTCCTGGCTCCACACCCACCTGCTTCCTTCCCGTTCAGTCCCTCAGGTCAGGTTTCCTGTGGAAAGCAGCCAGGATGGACAATTCACACTCAGGACCAGGAGTGGCCACTTTCCCCAACGGCACTAACCCCTGCTCCGGGCAGCAAGAGATGCTTGGGGGAGGCCTGACAGGTGGGGGAAGAGGCGGGGCCTGTGAAGGGGACTTGCACCCTCTCTTCCAGGTTAGTTCTCGTTTGCCTGAAAGTGTCCCACACAGAAACAAGGCACAGAAATCAGCCTTCACCCCTCACCCTGCATCCAAGCCAAGGGCGACCTAACGCCACCTTCGCTGAGCCCTGGACTCCACCTTACTAACGCGCCGGATTACTTCCAGAATTCCCCGTCTCCCTTCCCTTCTTAGGCAAGGGCCAAGGCTGAA
The DNA here is from genome assembly GCA_033961575.1 of Aselliscus stoliczkanus. NCBI lineage: Eukaryota > Metazoa > Chordata > Mammalia > Chiroptera > Hipposideridae > Aselliscus > Aselliscus stoliczkanus. The sequence continues at coordinate 60,474,919 of CM066733.1, read as the reverse complement.
CCCCGTCTCCCGCCCCCGCTCAGCTACAACCAGACTCACGGAGCTCGACCTTCCCAACCCACCCCAGGAAGTAAAAGCGATGAGAACGTTTTCCCGGACGGTGAGCGGGAGAAGGGGAGAGGCGTACGATCCCGCTAAGTGCCTTTTCGGTAGCTTCCCAAAGTTTTTTCGTGTCCTTCCCAGGGCCCACCTGCGAGGCTGGCCGTGGTGTGGAGCCGGAGTCAGCTGGGGTTCCCAGTCAGGCTGCTGGGGTCTCACCCTCGCCGCGCGCCGGAGTCCGGGACGCTCTAGGCAGACCCCGCCGTCAGGCCCCTCGCGCGGTGCCCACCCTCCCGCCGGGGCAGCGCCGCCCTGCCTCTCCCACGCCCCCCGCGGCCGGCTCCCGCCCCTCCGGCTGTGGCAGAGCAGGGCGGCTCCGGGAGGGGCCTGGGTTGCAGACCGAGGAGCGCCTTGGTGGGGTCCCGGGGTGGGGAGTGGGCAGGCTCCCCGGCCCTGCCACGCCCCACGGCCACGGGGTCAGTGCCCGGATCGCGCCCCCGCTCGCGCCGAGCAAACACCAAGGAACCTCTTTGATGCCGGCTCTTCTGCCAAGCCCTGAACAGAACGCCTTTCCGAGCCCGCCGAGCCCTCGCCATCGCCCCACCCCCCACTCTCCCTCTGGCCTCTTAGTCCCGCCCCTCTTTGTGTCCCCACCCCGCTGGGTTCCCTTCCCCTAGTCCCCCAGGGTTCCCTGCCCCTTGCCCTTTCCTCAGCCCTTTTCTGGGTCCCTCGTATTGCCCTTCTCCCTTTCGTCCTTTCAGACCTCCTCCCCCATCTTTTGTGTCTCTCCCTCTACTCCCTCCCCCTTCTGCTCCGGGGCGTGGAAACCTCTGGCCCCACCTCTGGCCCCCTTGGCCTCGCCCCTGCGCCCGCCCCAGTCTGCGCGTCGCCCCCCCGCCACGAGCGCTCAGCCTCTGGCCAGCAGCGCCCTCTGGCGTGTGCGCATGCTCCCGGCTCCCCGCTGCAAAGTCCTCCAAGGGGACCTTCTAGGCTGTGCGCTGGTAGCCCCCGAGCGGGTCCGCCCGCCCGCAGCGTCTCGTTGGTGCTGCCCGTGACCTCCGACCCCGCGGCTGCGGGGCGGGGCGGGGAGGCCTTAGCTCCGGGCGGGCGGCGGCAGCTGCAGCGGGACCCGGGAGCGGGGCCCGGCGCCGCCCGGGCCGCGGGGCTCTGTGAGTCGGGGCGCGGCGGGGCGGGGACGAGGCGGCTCCGCCGAGGCCGCATCGCGCCGCAGTCTCCTCTCCCACCCGAGGAAGTCCCGGGGGCGGGGGGCGGGTGGGGGAACCCCGGGCTTGGGGGCGGGGATCAAAGGACGACGCGCGGCCCCCACCTCCTCCTTTCCTTCCCCGTGTCTAAAAATCCCCCTGGCAACCCTGCAACCTAAATCTGCCTCTCACGCCCCAGAAGCACCCCAACCCCCTCTCCCCCGACACACCTTCGCACGTCCCAGTGCCCTCAGAACCCCCATCTGCGGATCCCCCTGATACGCCCACACAGCCACCGGTTCTCCTGGATGCCTCCAGATGCTTCCACCACTCTGAAATTCCTCTGATCCATTAGACAGCCCCCTCCGCCCCCCCAGAAAACGGGCCCGGGTTTCCCCAGCCTTCTCACGTATTTGTGAGCCTGCATAGCCTCCCCTAACTCCGCCCCTAATCCACACCTGTTCCAAACCAGAGCCCCCTCCAGTTCCACCCAACATAATCCTCCTCGTTGGCCTGTCATATGTCCTGATAATCGTCTGAAAACTTCACCTGGGAAGTTTTCCAAGGATGCAGAGCCCAAGGGGCCCTTGGAAGTGATATTGTTTTTCCAGAGAGGAAGGTGACATTTCAAGGGGCTTCAGAGCCCTGGCGTGTCAGCTTGTCTTCCTGAGGCTCAGATCCCCGAATTTTTTTTGGTTTAGTGTGAGCATTTATGTTAAAATTTTAGGCCTTTCAGAGCTTGGAGAACAGAAAATCTATCAAGCTTCCAAATGTGATCTTGAAGGAGATTGTCCTGGAAGAGGAAAATGTCTGTTTTAGTGATGTTTGCCCTTACCTCTAGAGGTTGTTTAAGCTGGAAGCTCCACAGTTTACAAATATTTACTAAAGCCTTGGGGTGGGAGTTGGGGTGGTGGTGGGGGATTGACTTGGCAGTCTCCCAGATAGTTAGTAGCAACAAAACGAGACTAGAATTTTGGTTTCCTGAATCTTAAGCCAGCGCTCTTTCCAGCCCTTTGTAGAATTAAAGTTCTCAGCAAAGGTAAGGTGGTGGTTTTGGTGTTGGTTGTAACAGGATTCAGATGGGAGTCTAGAGGCCACTTAAAGGTCTTGGGCTGCCTCAGAGTTCAAACTCATTGATGCTAGAAGTGCCTCCTTCTCATGGCCTACGGAGCTTGGAATCTGTGGTCCCTTTGACCTTGATCTTGCTTTATTCATTGGTGTTTCTATTTCATTAGGACCTTGAACTGATAACCAGGTGGGCTAGACTGACAGCAAGTCAGTTTCTTTAACAGTTGGGGGTAAGGATGGAAGGTTTCCATTAACGTGTGGTCTCTGTCTCCTATGCTAGGTGAGCCCCAGGTGTGTCCCAGAGGGATCCAGGTGACTTCTCTACAGACTGCTTGCCATGACGCCCCACCAAGAACGGGGGGAATAAAGTGGGGATCCTTCCCCATGCCCCTCCCATGGTCAGCTCCCCAATGGCCTGGGTAAGGTGACAGCTGTGTTGTAGGAACCACTTTCCTGGAGTTTCCCAAGTTGGGAGGAATAGAAGGTGCAAGTCAGGCTTGCTCAAAGCTTTACATTCAGCGAGAGTTCTAGAAGGATATCTAATCTCATAGGCTCATTTCTTTCATATCTTGCAACAAGTTGCAACCCCTTAACTTCTGGTTGGAATCAGTCCATACGTTTGTTTGCTCCCTTAGGCCGCTTAAGCCTGGTGCTGTCCTCTCCATCCTAGATACAGGTCTCACTGTTGTGACATAAATCCAACTGCCATCATCTTGGAAAGAAAAGCCAGATAGTAAGACCTCTGTCTCCCCTTTGTACAAAGACAAACCTTGCATTTATTTATTTTTTTAATTAAGAAATACCTAACCAAGGTTATAAAAATTGTGCTGTGTTGTATACGTTCCATCTCTTGAGTGTATCTTTTAACCATAATATCACACCTCAGTTGGAGAGCACATCAAAAAGATAAAGTTGAGGTGGATGTCAGGATTGTGGTGAGGAAGGAAAAGCGCGAATTTGGACGATGTGGGAAGAGTGAGGTGGAAAAGGAGCAAAGTACAGGCCACTGTCTGGGATTCCCAAGTTAGTTTTTTGGCTGAATCTGGATGAGGTCCCAGGTCGGCAGCCAACTTCCTGATGCAAATCACTTCTTCTGGGTCCCTACTTTTATCCATGTTTTTTCTGCTGCCCAGGCTTCCCTTCCCTATCATTACATGGGCCAAAATCTTGTGTGCTTTTCCATGTCCAGGTCAAATGTTACCTCTGAGAAGCTCTTTCCATCCTCATCAGCATTAAGCCTTAACATATCCTAACTTGAATTAATGTTTATCCAATGTTTGTCTGGCCCTGGGTTGGGAGTGGGAATTCCTTGAGGGAGGGACTATATCATATAGTCCTCTGGGCAGAGTAGGTGATCGCAACAGGGTGGCTCTGCCTGAGTTCCCCAGAGCAGGGCTTTTGGGAGCTAACCTTGATGACTTCCTTATCCCTTATGTTTTTCCCTAGGGTGGGCTGGCTGCTCTGACACCATGGGGAGCTGCTGCAGCTGCCTGAACAGAGACAGCATCCCAGACAACCACCCCACCAAGTTCAAGGTACCCACAGCCCCCTCCTCTCCCGAGTCCCCAACGTGGCCTCCTGGGCTCAGGCCCAGACTGTTGAGCTGCCTCAGCCTCCCTAGAGAAAGGTGAAATGACAGGCTGATGCTGTGGGCTCATTAAAACTTCTCGAGATCAATGCCTCTGAGGTGGCCTGAGGAAAAAGAGCCCAGGCCACCGTCGTTTCTGCTGCTCTTGGTACTACCGAGAATGAAGACATACTGTAATACAGTAGCAAAAGTCATGATTTTCAGAACATTCACTCCTGCCAGTATATCATAGTAACTTTCCATAGAACGTTTTTTGGAGAAAACAGTAAGTCTGTATTTGTGAGTTAATACATAAAGTATTTAAAACAGTGCTTAACACATGGTAAGCACTAGATTAGTGTTTGCTGTTTGCTTTGGGAAGCTAAGGCCAGGTCCAATGGACCTGTGCACCCTGGCCCCTCTTCCTTCCTGTAGGGGGTGCCCCCTCCGGACTGCATGCCTGTTGAGGCATGCCTTTCTCCTGCTTACCACAAGAGGGAGCCCGCAGCAAGGTCCTACAGCTGGGGAGGTGGTGGAGGCAGTGTGTACCGGGGTGCCAAAAAAATGTATACAAGTGGACACTTTGGTCAGCGTTGCTCAAGCAGTAGTTTGCTGTAATCAGAAGTGTCTGGACGCTGATAGTAACCACTGTGAACACCTCTTGTCATTGCAGAAGTTCAGCGTGACTTGTATTCATCATTTGTTATTGGTATATATTAAGTATTACAATTTTAATACAGTTTTCCTTTCTTAAAATGCATATACATTTTTTTGGCACCCTCTGTATTTGTTCTGCCTTGGGTTTGACTCTCCCAGAGTCTTAAGATTTTGAACAAAACATTGAACGCCTTCTCGCATTAACATCTGATCCTTGGATACTAAGCCATGGGCTATCTGAGGTCATCTACCCTTGGCCATCTAACCATCTGACCTTGGAGGTCAACTAACCATCTGTCCCTCTCCTCACTGTCCAAATGACAAGACGGGCCTAGAGAGCTGCCATGGTTCAGTAGCACTGGGTAATCCCGTGGAGTTCTGTAGTCTGTGGGGAGTCAGGTGAGCCCATCAGACCCCCAGCTCTAGCTCTGCATCATCAGCCCGCCTCCCAATGGGCCCATACACACACTTGTTGGACTCACTCCTTGACCCTCTGTCCCCTGACCCCCCAGGTGACAAATGTGGATGACGAGGGGGTGGAGCTGGGCTCTGGGGTGATGGAGCTGACGCAGAGCGAGCTGGTGCTTCACCTGCATCGGCGTGAGGCTGTCCGCTGGCCTTACCTTTGCCTGCGGCGCTATGGCTACGATTCCAACCTCTTTTCCTTTGAGAGTGGCCGCCGGTGTCAGACAGGCCAGGGTGAGTACCAGCCCCGCCCCACCCTGGGATAGGAGCTTTTGCACCTGGGCCAGGTGCCTGGGCTGGAAGTCGTAGCTCAGGGGACTATGTGGGGAAGCCTGCTGACTTGGCAGGTATTGGCCAACGAAGGGAAGGCTCATGGTCAAGAGCACACAGCATGCTGATGCAGAACTAAGTGGACTCCTTGGCCAGTGCTCTTCCACTTTGGTCACTGCTGCTCTGGCCTGGGTCCCTTTGTGGGACTGCCCCATGGGGAAGAGTAAGTGCGCCCCTGGGCCCGAGTCTGCTTGGAAAAGCAAGTGATTCTTCCTCCCTCTGTTACTCCAATTTTAAGGGTTCCTGTTGCCCGCTAAGTAGGAACAAACTTCCTTCTGAGCCCACAGGTCATATACCCCGGACCCTGTGACTAATGAAAGATCAGGCTGGACGCTCTGGCATCCTCGAGGCTGAGTGCCTTGGAAATGATAGATTTGGGGAGGCAGGATTCTTGGGTCCCAGTGGACAGGGTAACCCTCAAGAGGTTAATCTTTGTCCCTCATCGCCTGTGAGCAATGGAGTGTGATGCATTTTCCCTTCTTCCCCTTTCTCCGTGCATCCAGAGGTCAGGGAGCAGTAGGGATTGTTCCATGACGCAAGGCGGAAGCCCGCCATTGCTCTTTGAAGGAGTGGTGTGGTCTGGGCTTTTAGTACCCAGACCTGAGCTCTGTATAAGGAATCCTGTACAGGATTGTGTTCAGTGAAGTTTGGGTTGTGACTATGCAGAGGCGAAATGAACAAGGTCCTCTGAGGTGGTGTTGGCTGGGGGAGCCTTCCCCTCCAGCGTCTGATCCTTGGAGCTCAGGAGGCCGAGGCACTTAACGCTGGGTGAACCGAGAGAGGGGAAGAAGGGGCCTCCCTGGTGGTGTTTAATCCACACTTGGGGCCCTGGAGGAGCTGCCTTAGGCCCCAAAACAGGGTTTTCCTAAAACTCCAAGCTTTCCCAGCGTTTTTTAGCCCTCGACGTAGCTTGCCACCTCGTCTTTTCTTCTCTGCCTCTATTTCCTGTCCCATCCCTGCAAACCTCAGTTGTCCGATACCCCAGCCCAGCTTTTTCTATCTTTATTGTGGATATACGCATGCGCACACCCCAAGTAGCCTCCCTTGAGCCCCAGGCCCCGCCGTTACAGGGCAGGGTGCAGAATCCCAGACTGGCACAAAGCATCTGCGGGCATCTTCGGACCCCCTGAGTCACAGGTGCTCAGCCCACTCCTACTGTCCCCAAGACTTTGAGTTGCTGCGTTAGAGTTTGAGGGGCTGTAAGGCTGGCTCTACTGAGGAGCCACACCATCACTTGGCCATAATTGTCCTTTAGCTCGTCAGCCCATCCTTCCGTGCTTTCGGCCTGGACTTAAGCTCCATGAGGTCAGGGGCCTGCACACAGTAGGCATGCACTCTAAGGCCAGGCTCTGGGCTAAGGACCCCGTGAACAAACAATGAACAGGACAGACCCTCTGCCCTCAAAGAGCTTCAGGGCTGCTGGGCATAGAACTGAGGGCTGGTACCTGGGGAGCTCATTTTTCTGGGGAGCAAAGGGTGGTATGGTAGGCAGAGGGAGATGGGAGCAGCATGTGAAGAGGAGTGGTCACTTATCTAATACCACCCTTTTCACTTTGATTTGTATTCTCTTCCCCTCAGCCCGGTATACACACATCCTTATGAAAATAGTTTACCTCAGAGGAACGTCTCTGAAGTACTGGATTTCAAGATGGGAACAGAGGGTGGGAGTGCAAAGGCTCTGGCCCAGCCCCTCTCCCTTAGCTCTTGGATTTTAGATTATGCTGGGGAGAGTACTCAGGATGAGGGGGGCTCTCCCACGCCCCGCCCCCTTCCCACAGGCCTGGGACTGGAGCTCAGCGATATTTCCTGAGCTTTGTGCTTGGGTTCAGCCTCTCTGATCCTTCCCTGTTAGGCACAGGATCAGAGAAGCCTCATTTCTTCCTCTCCTGCTTAGGGATATTTGCATTCAAGTGCTCTCGAGCTGAGGAAATCTTCAACCTCCTTCAGGACCTGATGCAGTGTAACAGCATCAATGTGATGGAAGAGCCAGTCATCATCACCCGCAACAGCCACCCGGCCGAGCTCGACCTCCCGCGGGCCCCCCAGCCTCCCAGTGGTGAGGAGACCCTGTCCTTGGCACCCCACCACGCGCGCGCACACACACACACAAGCACAGGCCCCAGAAGCACCGATCTTGGAAGCATGAGTCAGGCAGGCAGGTGGGGGGCTGGCTGGGTGAGCCAGCATTCCGGGACCAGTGTCCATCATCAGAACTACTCTTAGGGATGGCTAAGGCCTGGCGTGGGCCAATCAGGTGAGTCCAGCTAAGGCAGGGGAGTCCTGGAACTTGTATCGACTGATGGTCGGGGAGCAGACAGGAAGACATTGGGTTTCCATGGAAATGGCACTCTGGAGCTGTTTTGCTTCCTTCCTTCTGTCTACTGGATCATATGCGTATACCTTTCCTGATGGCTGGTGCAGGCATCTCTGCCTATGACTGGTGGAGAGGTGCCCACAATTTCTACTTGTTCATGCACTGGGTCCACACTGAGCACCTGCTCTGTATTGTACTCCATGGGCTGACCTGTGGGGGGCAGAAGAAATGGAAATAATAGTCCCTGATTTCAAGGAGGTTCTTCCCTGGAGCTCATCAGCAGGGCTAGAAGGAGGTGAAGGGTCGGTCCAGTGATGAAAAATTTGCCTTAAGTTTTTCAGGTAAGATGGCGATGGGGGAAGTGTAATGGGGTTCAAGCTGAGCTTTGAGGGAAAAGGGATAGGGTTTGAAGAACAGAGAGGTGGAAGGTAATGAGGAACTGCTGGTTCAGTGGGGCAGACCACCTTGGGGGACCTGGGAGCCTCTCCCCTCCAACTGGAGGAGTCCCAGGGTGCCACCCATGTGGTTGCAGGTGGTTGTCAGGTGCTTTAAGAAGCCCTCACTTGGACTTGTCTCCTCTCTGCCCAGCTCTAGGCTATACCGTCTCCAGCTTCTCCAATGGTTTCCCTGGCTGCCCAGGAGAGGGCCCACGATTCTCAGCACCCCGGCGCCCCTCAGCAAGCAGCCTGCGACACCCGTCGCTTGGGGAAGAGTCCACCCATGCCCTCATTGCCCCCGGTGAGCAGGTGAGCCAGCAGCTGCCCCAGCCCTCCCTGTGTGTCTGGGTGGGAGTCGGGGATCCTCCTCCAAGTGAGGATCGTGGGGGGAGGAACATCCTGTCCCCAAAAAGGGAGGCAGCTTCCCTGGAAGTGTTGGAGGACAAGAAAGAGGAGGAGACCCCACTCTTTTCCCGGGTGCTCCTTGTCTCTCATCCTGAGCCTTCTGTTCTCTCCTTACTCCCTGGCCTTGGGCCCTCCTGCTGCACTTGGACTCTGCCCCTCCCCCCCAGTCCCACACTTATGTCAACACGCCAGCCAGCGAGGAGGATCACCGCCGGAGCCGGCACTGCCTGCAGCCCCTGCCTGAGGGCCGGGCACCCCTCCCCTCCCAGGCCCAGGGCCCTGACCAGCGGGACCCGCAAGTGTTCTTGCAGCCGGGCCAGGTGAAGTTCGTGTTGGGCCCAGCCCCTGCTCGGCGGCACATGATGAAGTGCCAGGGCCTGTGCCCCAGCCTCCATGAGCCCCCTCACCACAACAACAATGAGGGCTCCTCGGAGTGCCCAGCCCAGCCCAAGTGCACCTATGAGAATGTCGGCGGGGGGCTGCGGCCAGGAGCCGGCTGGAGACTGAGCCCAGAGGAGCCAGGCTGGACCGGCCTTGCCCACCGCCGGGCCGCCCTGCTGCACTATGAGAACCTGCCCTCCCTGCCCCCCGTGTGGGAGAGCCATGCCCAGCAGCTGGGGGAGGAGGCTGGGGATGACGGGGACTCACGGGACGGGCTCACACCCTCCTCCAATGGCTTCCCTGAGGGCGAGGAGGACGAAACCCCCCTGCAGAAGCCCAGCAGCACCCGGGCTGCCCTCCGCAGCCATGGCAGCTTCCCTGTGCCGCTGACCCGCCGCCGAGGGTCCCCAAGGGTCTTCAACTTTGATTTCCGCCGGCCAGGCCCTGAGCCCCCAAGGCAGCTCAACTACATCCAGGTGGAGCTGAAAGGCTGGGGCGGAGACCGCCCCAAGGGGCCCCCGAACCCTGCAGCCCCCCGGGCCCCCGTGCCTGCCACCCACCCTGTCCGCAGCTCAGACTCGTACGCCGTGATTGACCTCAAAAAGACCGTGGCCATGTCCAATCTGCAGAGGGCTCTGCCCCGAGACGATGGCACCGCCCGGAAAACCCGGCACAACAGCACCGACCTGCCTCTGTAGGGACTCCCTCCGCCTGCCCCGGTCCAGCCTCTGCCTCACGCCCTTCCTCTGAACCCACACACCCCGGGGTTCAGGGCTGCTTTGCAGAAGGGCACTGAGGGGTGGGATCAGATGCTTCCATGTGCTGTCCGGAGTCCCCAAAGATATCAGCGGCTGAGTTGCCTGGTCTCCGAGTCGGGGAAAGAAGAGGGTGACCGAGCGAGGAGGGAGCCATGATGTAAACTGTGAAGGGTTCCCATGATTGCATTTATTACCCACCCGTTATGTCCATTTGTCTTGTCTGTTGTCTGTGTATTTTTTTTGGTTGAAATTTGGAAACATTTTGTACCTGTTGATTTTATTTATCAGTTTATTTTTCTATTTATTGTTTCAAATGTAATTTAACATATTTATTATTAATATAATTATTTTTAAATTCTGGCTCAGTGGATGATGTCCGATTCTTAAGGCGTATTTTCTGGCATGGTTCTGGGGGTGGGTAGGGGAGGCCTGATAGAGAGAGGGGCTTCCTGATGAGAAGTGTGTGTGGGGGGGCGTTTTGTGACAACTCCCTGACCATATCTTTTTCTCCTCCAAGAAGCCCTCACCCAGGGATGGATGCTCTGTCAAAGGAAAGGGACAGGACACTGGAGTCCTAGATGCACGAAGGGGATCTCTAAGGAAAACTGCCTTGATGAGAAAAAAGTCCTGACCCTCTGAGGGTGGCAGTGGCTGCGGGGAGGATGCTCGTGGGGAGGGCTACACTAGATTCAACTTCTCTGGAATCCTTCACTGATTCTTCCCTTTGCCACTAGGCAGGTGACAGTGGGTATTGCTCTCTTTTAACACCTTCCCAAAGGTGGACCCTGGATTCTCCTTCAGTGCTCCCAGCATGGCTAGGTTGAGGCTAGAACCTTTATTTATTTTTTAACTTTATTTATTTTTTTGAGGGCAGTGTCACTGGCTGTCATATGTGGGACTGAACCGGTGCCGCTGGCTTCCCAAGCCAGCACTTAACCACCGCGCCACTCGGCCGGCCCTTATTTATTTATTTTTTAACTTTACTGGGGAACAGTGTGTTTTTCCCAGGACCCATCAGCTCTAAGTCAAGTTGTTGTCCTTCAGTCTTAGTTGTGGAAGGCACAGCTCATCTCCAAGTCCAGTTGCTGTTTTCAGTCTAGTTGCGGGAGGCACAGCCCACCATCCCATGAGGGAGTTGAACCAGCAACCCTGTTAAGAGCATGCATTTTAGCCAACTGAGCCGCCTGGCCGCCCATCGGCAGTTCACCTGCAGCTCAGTTCAAGATGCCGTGTTTAATATAGTTGTGGAGGGCGCAGCTCACTGGCCCATGTGGGAATCGAACCAGCAACAGAGCTCACTCTGTTAACCAACTGAGTCACCCGGCCGCCCCAAGGTTAGAACCTTTAGACAGGACTTTCTTAAAAGCCCAGGAATAGCAAAGGGAAAAAAACAGTGTAATATGTAACTAATCTGGCTTGCAAATTGTCACTTTCCCAGAGAACTGTTCCCCGGAATGGACCCTTTGGGGCGCCTCTGTCCTACCCCAGGGGTGGGGTCCTGACAGCCACTACATCGGAACACCTGCCTGGAAGCCCTGGGTCTGCACAGGGCTGCTGAGGCTACCCGCCCCCTGCTGCTACCCGCCCCCTGCTGCTGTGGCAGGCGCCCCTCCTTTCTCTCCCCAGGTGCCTCTCTCCTCTCCTTCTTCTCACTGGCCTCCCTGCTTCCATTTCTTTTTTTTTTTTTTTTTTTTTTTTAAGATTTTATTGGGGAATTGGGGAAGGAGAACAGTGTTGGGGAATTGGGGAAGGGGAACAGACAAGTTACTGTACTTTTGTTCTTCAGTCTAGTTGTGGAGGACGTTGCTTCACTGGCCCATGTTGGTATCATCATTGAGCTTTTCCCTGGTGAGGCAGATCAGCCGCCAGCCTCTCAACAGCCGCTCATAGCGGCTCACGGCCGCTCACGCTGGCTGCCGGCCACTCACTGTAGCCTATGGCAGCCCACTGCAGCAGGGGCTGCAGCCTACACCGTCGCCGGGGCTCGCAGCCCAGCTCCAGGTGGAGCTGTTGTTAGCTGTAGAGGGCAGTGTCACTGGCCCTCATGTGGGATCCAAACCGGGGTCGCTGGCATCCCAAAACCAGCGCTTAACCAATGCGCCACTCGGCCGGCCCCCTGCTTCCATTTCTATCTCACACCCTTGAGTGGTTCATCTAAAGGAAATCCAGTGTCTGTGATAAGCCACTTGGCCCAGGTGAGGAGTGAGAGTCAGGTTTGTCTAAGACAGAGACAAGCCCTCTCATTTCTGGTCACTGTTTGTGCCCCAGCTGTGCCCTGTGGAGCAAGACCTGTCCTCACCAAGGAAACAAGCCAGGTCGAGGCCTACCCAATTCTCCTGCTGCTGTCCAAAACAGCACAGCCCAGACCTCAAGCCCAGGAGCGCCCTCTCCCCTAGGTGGACATAGGACTGATCAGCTTCCAGACACCCCGACCTTGGGAGTGTCAGTCTATCAGTGGAATGGATGAAGAGGGCTGGCCACAACAGGATGTGAGAAAAGCCCTTTACCTGGGGCCTAGCAGGGGCCCAGAGTGCAGCTGCTGCGACCCCAGAGCTGGCACCAAACCCATCTCTGTGTTCTTTGGATCTCTGACCAGAGGGTCACCCTCTGCAGGCTGGATCCATTGCCCGTTTCCCACACTGTAGTACAGAAATGCCGCCTTTTCTGCAGCTCACCAGGCACTCAATTCTGCTTTCTCGGTGTCTTTCCACACTACCCCTGCTGCTCTTCTTGGCCTCCACAGTCGGGAATGCGGTCTTCCCAAACAGGAGAGCCAAGGTGAGAAGCAGTTGGCCTGTGCCAGGGCCAGGCCTAGGGGCCCTGGCCATGCTGGTGACTCGGCCTGCTCTGGCCCCGTCACCCACAGGCACTGTCATGGAGGAGCGAGAGGCTGGGTTCTGGTTCCACCTTGGCTATTATCACTGCTCCCTTGAGCATTTGGTTACCCCAAATGGGCCTCAGGTTTTGCACCTGGAAAACACGGAGCTATTTGTGGGCAGTAGCCAATGAGATGATGAATATGACACCACTGCGGAAAGTAGACAGACCTGGGCAAGCTGTGGTAACAACCCAACTGTTCCCCTGGAAAAAACAACTGGAAGTCACAACTCCTCTGTCTGAGACCTCAGGCTCTTTGCTGGGCGGTGCAAGAAGGAGCAGTTTAGCCTCCTTCACTCAGGCGGAGCTAGTCATAATCACTTCATTGCACCTATTTGGGAGGCATGAAGGTGGGGAGGTCTAGGAGACGTGTCCCAGGAATTGGCTCCCAAGCCAGTGTGGCCACCAGCCTTCCCTGCCCCCTCTCCAGGTCACTGCCTCTGACACAGGAGGTCTGCTGCAGGAATTTTCCTCCGGCTGGGTGGGTGGGGTATGAGTAGATGGCTTTCCTGGTAGGAAGGGGCGGGTGGGAGTGATGCCCAAGCGGGTGACCACTGCTCCTGTGTTTGAGCCTGACCAGCTGACGTCAGGGCATTGTGTGCAGATGGAATCCGTTTCCATCGCTGCCATCATCGTCCAAAGATCATCACCCACATCAGGGACTGTTTGCTGAGTGCTCAGTTCTCTTCTTTAGAAACAGGCCCTGCCCGCCCCTCGGGCTGCCCTCAGGAAAGGACAGGAGCCAGCATCCCGTCCAGGAGTGACATTTCAGGTCCGACCAGGAGGGGCCCTCCCCAAGCCCACCCCTGGGTAATAATAGCACTTGAAAATGGTATAAACACAGCCGGCTTTACGGTTTACCTCAGGCTCCCAGGGCCGGTTGTTATCACCACTGAGCAGAGGAGGAAACAGGCCAAGAGGTGAAGTGACTTGCCTCAGGCCATGAAGTTAATTAGCGGCTTGAACTGGGGCTGCATGCCAGCCGCGTGTCCTTTCCTGCACAGCTCCCACCTGGCCTAAGGGGGCCTGCTTCCCTCAGGTGGGCTGCAGGGAGAGTGTGTTGGGCACTGCCCACTACAGGAGTGGGCTATCAGCAGGGGCCACATTCGCAATACACACATTCCTGAATGCTCCCAGCTCAGGAAGCCCTTTGAATTCCAAGCCAGGGCCTTGCCTGGGTAACAAGGTGAACCAGCTCTCCCCTAGGGCCTAACCAACGCCCACCACCGAGGACTCTGCCCTGTCTGCTCTTGCAGTGCCTTGGAATGGGGCCCGTTCTGTAGATGGGTGTGTGGGGAGAGGTCCGACCTCCTCTGCTGCCTTCTCCTGATGGGCACTTCAGCCTCACAGGAGGCTGCCTCAGTTCCTTCCAGGACCTCCCTGAGCTCTGGGATGCTCTCTGACCAATACCTTAAAGGGGAGTCATACTCACAGGTGAAGGGGGGTTATAATGAGGGACCCTTGGGCCTCCAGAAAGGCCGAGGGAGAGCTGAGGCAGGCGTGAGGGGGCCTGTGTGGGCCCCTCAGGACTCTGTATCTATAGGATCACAGAGCCCAGGATAGAATCTCATAGTGCAGCTGAGCGAGGACCCATCCAGGGGTCCCTTCAACAGGATCCCTGGCGATGTTTATTAGGTTTCTGCTCATACTTCCCACCGGGGGAGCTTGCCACCTCATACACATAAGTTGGGTCTTATGATGTCCCCACACCCCCTCTCATTGGGTCCTAATTCCACTCACGGATCCACACACAGCTAAGACTAGCTTCTCTGCCCAGGGTGCTGAACTTTGAAAATTGGCATCACCATTTAGTAACCACTTGACCTCTTTGTGCTTCAGTTCCTTCTTCTGTGACATAAGGATAATAACTTAGTCCTTCCTTCATAAAATTGTAGTGAGGATCAAATAAGAGAATGGCCTGCAGGAGCCATGATAGCTGGCCCATAGTCAGGGCTCGGTAAATGGCAGATATTGTCGCCTGAATATGATTTTTCTGGCAAATCCAGAAAGATGTCCACCCCTCTGTGCTCTGGTATGCTTCTCCTTGCACTGGGTACTGTACCTGAGTGCAATTCCCAGGCCTAAACCTTACCTTCCTTGTGTAGACATTATGCTTCTGCTAATGCTGCCTGAGCAGGCAGTCAGTTCATTCGCCCTTCCAGCTCTTGGGACCCGAGACCTGGCCTGAAACTACCAGGCCTTTCCATATAAACATCTGCAGTCTTTGGCTCATTAAATCGAAGTCTGAACTGTCCACTAATTCAGGTGACATTTCTTGTTGTTAGTCTGGGTCTGTTCTGGAATTGAGAGGCACCAGTTCTCTCAGTGAACATGAAGGTGACAGGAGAGCAGGGGTGGGGGCTGGGAGTGTCAAAGAGAAGGGTGTGGATCACGAGGGTTTGCTGCAGGGCCCTCAGCCTAGGTCTTCTGGAAACTTCACTCTGCCTGCCAGTGGTTGGTAGGCAGCCTCGCTGCCACTCGCCTTGCCCACCAGTGGACCTTCCTTGGCCTCTCTGGGCCCAGTTGCTCCGGGATGGCCACTCCTGACCGGTGGAGAGGGGTTAGGGAGGTCAGGCGTATGAGAGAGTCACTCGTGCTCCAGCCATAGGTTGTCATTATGTTCATGCTGAAGGGATTATTAACATAATGACTGAGCTAATGAGCAGTGCCAGGGAAAGGAGGTGAGACCTAACCCCATTTGGTGCCTGCTGGCTGATGTGGTGTTTCCTCAGCTGTCTCTTCTCCCTCTGGTCTGCCCTTTAAGCTGGGGAGACATGGTCCCTTGTGGGTCCTTCCTTGTCACCGCCCTCCACCTACGCCCCCTTTTTCCTGGCTGGGTTTCCCTCTGGGTGAGAGGATACCAGAAAGAGTGGCTAGGACCGGGTATGGGGGATGAGGAGATGGGGAACTGGGGACTCTGACTCTCTGAGGAAAAGAAATGTGAATACAGTGGAACCTCTAACCTCCACTGGGTGCTGCCTGGGCTGGGGAGAGCCAGGCATCCCAGGAGGGCTTGGGAGGAGGTGGAAGAAGGGGTAGGGGGCATTGGGTCTCCGGCTGAGTGGGGCAGGAAGAGTTTCCAGGTGCTCTTTGAGGCTCTTTGCTTCTCTGGCCCACATGGGCTGGGGCTGGCTTCTCTCCTGACTGAGCTCCTTCCTCAGAGATTAAAGAATAGATCGATGTATTGATATGTTAGGGTTATGGTGTGGGGCATGATGCACCACACCATACAAGTGTCAAACAAATGTGAACATAGTGGGTCCAGGATTCAAAATATGGGCTGTGTGGGCTGAGTCCTGACAAAGCCCGTACTCCCCAGAGCTCACAGTCTAGTTGGAGAAATGAGGCTCCCAAAAGACAGCATTACGGAAAATGTGCCTCTGTCATTTGATAGCTGTGTGATCTCTGGCAGATCACTCAACCTCTCTGAACCTGTTTCCTCAATCATTAAGGGGAACTAATAACACTTACCTCATGATGTTGTGTGTTAAATAAGAAAATGAACGTAAAGTGCTCAGCGGGTGCTTGGCACAGAGCCTAAGCTTGACTCTGTTATCACAGCAACAGCCAGGTGATGTAGAGAAACTTGCTGAAGGAAGTTGACCATGAAGGGTAAGAAGGATTTGGGGAATGAATAGGGAGGGTGGGTCCTGACAATTAGCCTGGGGAATGGGTTTGGGAGGTGAAGAACTGGACTGTTGGGGGGAGAGGAGCCTGTGGGGCAGGGCGCCAGTTAAGGAAGGTGGAGGTGATTACACTTTCTAGTCTACGGAACAGCAGCGTTGTTGTGCCCGAACATGGATCTGAGGAGGCAGGCTGTGGAGCTCAGACTCATCCACTCACTCAACAAATATTTACTGAGCCCTTGCTATGTACCAGGCACTGTGATGGGTGCTGCGGACACAGCAGCAATCAGGACAGATAAGGTCCCTGCCCTCATGAACTTACATTCTACTGAGGGTGAGATGATTAACCAGCAAATTAATTAAATGGACAATTTAAGCTCAGGGAAGAGATACCTTTGGAGAACATGCAGAAAGGGTAATGGGATTGAGTGGAAGGGATGGAAATGTCGGGAAAACCTCACCGGTGAGGTGACAGTGAAGCAGAGGTGTGGGTGCCTCGAAGAAGGCTGAGTGAACAGCTGAGGGAAGGAAGTCCCAGACAAAGGGAACAGCAAATGCAAAGGCCCTGTAGAGTTCAGGAAAAGTGAAAGGAAGTCGGGACAAGGAGGGGAGAGGGAACACAGGGAGGACCCAGGACATGCAGGGTCTTGTGGGTCAGGGGAGGTGACTGGATTAGATGTTGGAAGGTAGGCTGAAGAAGAGATCTGGCTTAAGTTTTACTAGGATGGCTCTGGTTCCTGTGTGGAGATGGGGGAAAGAGGTAGAGAGGGAGGTGGAAAGGGCAGAAGCTGGGAGAACTGTTGCGAGGCTATTGCTATATTCTGGGGGGGTGGGGGATGATGGCAGTTTGGAGCCCACTGGCAGCAGCGAAAAAAGAGAAAAGAGGACAGGGGCCGGCCGAGCGGCGCATTGGTTAAGAGCTGGTGTTGGGATGCCAGCGGCCTCGGTTCGGATCCCACATACGAGGGCCAGTGACACTGCCCTCTGCAGCTAACACAGCTCCACCTGGAGCTGGGCTGTGTGAGCCCTGGAGACGGTGTAGGCTGCAGCCCCTGCTGCAGTGGGCTGCCATAAGCTACAGTGAGTGGCCGGCAGCCAGCGTGAGCAGCTGGCAGCCAGCACAAGCTGCCAATAGCCGCGGTGAGCGACCATCCAGAGGCCGGAGACCAATCTGTCTCACCCGGGAAGAGCGCAATGACGATACCAACATGGGCCAGTGAAGCAATGTCCTCCACAACTAGACTGAAGAACAAAGGACAGCAACTTGTCTGTTCCCCTTCCCCAATTCCCCAATAAAATCTTTAAAAAAAAAAAAAAGAGAGAGAAAAGAGGACAGATTTGGGATGCATTCTATTCTGGAGGTAGAGCCAGCAGGCATTGCCAATGGAGATGATGGGGGAGGAGGAGGCTGTGGGAAAGGTGGGATTAACAACATCTCGGAGGTTTGGGGCCTGCTCTTTATCTGGGCCTTGCAAGTAGAAATGCCTTTTACAGGAAAGGAATATGGGGGAAGAAGCAACAGATTTGAGCTGGAGGCCTGGGGGAATGGCCCCTTGACACAGCCAGAGGCTGAAGAGCAGGATCATTTGGGCACCTTCCACCCAGAGTTGAGGGCTCTACCACCCTCACATTCTCAGGGGGTGGGGGAGGGGAATCCAGGCCAGGCGTTGCAGAGGCTCCACCTTGTTGCTCCTGCACCAGCAAGCTGGTGTCTGTTTTCCGTTGGACTTAAGACCAGGAGTGATCTGGATGCTGAGCCCACATTACATCCCTGGGCCTTTGGGAGGTGAGGCTACAGATGGGAGGGGTGTTGATGTCCAGAGCAGGGCACAGTGCAGAGAGGGTGGCCCAGGTAGGCAGGGAGTCCCTGGAGGGCAAGCCCGTGGAGCCCTCGGCCAGCACTGAGCAGTGGTGACATCTTCTCCTGCAACAAGACAAAGGTGAGACCCTCAAACATCCTCCTGGAGCCTCAGGATCACAATCTCAGCTTCCTGAGATCTGGGCAGGTTGAGGGGAGGGTGCCCAGACTTGGCAGCAAGCTGGGCCGCACTCAGTCAGTACTCTTCTAGGCACCCTGGGCACCTGGAAAAGGGATGTGCAGCCAGGAAAGTAACGGGTGGCTTTGCGGAGTGTCTGAGGCCTTTAGATTCTTCCTCTACCCCATCGCTGTGGGTGCTGAGGTCCCCCAGAGGCTTTGGGTTCCCTTTCCTGCCCCCAGCCTTGGTTTGCGTATGGAGCCAAGCACTCCAGACATCAGGATGTTGGGGAGAGCTGGTGTGGCTGCCTACCCTGCATCCTTGGCCCCTGACTTGCCTCAGGTGTCCCACATGAGGAGCCCTGAGCAGAGGGAAAGCCCCAGAGGGCTGTGCACTCACTCGCAGGCCCACCTCTCCAGAACCCACACTAGATCCCAATCTGGGTGAGAGCCAGCCCTGGCTCTGTGGTCCTGGGACCGTAACCACGCCCATCCGAGACCCAATGAGAGGCCATGGGGTGGGAGAGGTGAAAGGTTTGGACCCAGAGCTTCCTGACCCATTATCGGTGTTTGGTTTGGGACTTTTGGAACAGGTCCAGTTCTAGTTCCTTATCCAGGCCCCTGTGATTAGATTCTCTGGCCTTTGATATGCTTAGCCAGGGACAAGGGGCTTTGCTCCCTGCCACCCAATCCCTGAACCTCAGCACTCCCCACCCTCCCTACACAAGGAGACCCAGTCTGTGGCCAGGTCAGTCCAAACCACCTGTCCCCACAGCCTGTCTTACTACCTTGGCCCCCATCCGTCCGCTGCAGGGTCTCAGAAGACCGGGGCACAGGAACATGGGGCCTGACCACCCCCCTGCAGACAGGCCTATGGGCTGAAAGGGGAGACTGGTCAAGAATAGGAGGGAGTTTCTGAAAGTTCCCAGCCCCCACGCCAAGTGGGCCACTCTCTCTGGGACAGACATTGAGGGTGACTCCATCAACAGAAAAGCTGGGACTGGCCTGATGTCAGATGTCTTGTGTGAAAGTCACACCACCTGTCCTCATTTCTGCTTTGGGAAATACAGTCACATGTAGGGGCTTTCCCTGGTCCAGACCCAGGGGCTATATTAGGGGGAAGCCCTGGGCTATCACTCAGCAAGGTCTTGGAGGGGACAGCCCCGATGGGGAGGGGGAGGGGGGAAGTGAAAGTAGGAGGAGGAGGAGGAGGAGGAGGGACAGGACAGGATGGATCACAGGGAGGCCTTCCTGCCTTGCTTAGAGGAAGGTGTGTCTGTGGCCCATGGAAGCAACCACACACGCCTGTTGGGGGTGCAGGAGCTTGTGTGTAGCAGCTGGCTGGGTGCGAGCATGTGCACGAGCAAGTGTGTGTCTGCATGTGGGTGTATGTTTGTGTGTGTACATCCTGGACAGTGTGAGTGTGGGGCCCTTTTAGCCTTTGGCATCATGAGCCACCCACGCACACACACATATAAAGCACTACACAGCCACATGATCAGAACTGCACTCTGTTCTGTTCTAGTCCAGTCAGTGGTGTTAAAGAAAGAACCCTTGTCAGTATCCCCCAGATTGAGGGCATACTAATGGGATGAGACCCTAGGTTTGGAAGACCCTGTGCCTGAAGGCATCTGCACCTCGAGTGAGCCAGGTGCAGGGGACCCTCTATGATTAAACATCACATGCAGGGAGTGCAGGAAGCTGAAACCAGGGTGGGAGGCTCCGAAGTTATCCTCATCTCCTGGAGACCTCAGGACAAGTCCCTTGTCCTCCCCCCAGCTGTCCCATTACAGGGATACTGGGGCCTCAGTGCCCCCTTATACCAGCACAGTCACATTAGCCCCGAGCCCCACCCATCTCACTTGGTCAGCTAACTTGCAACCTTTCCCCACCTGCCACCAATTCCTATACAGACCCCTGCCAGCTCACACTGCCCCCTCTCTCTCCTGCCCGTCAGTGCGGCGGACTCAGCCCTGCCCTCAGGGAGCCCCAGTCTGAGGGGGGAGACACAGCCCTGCCCTCAGGGAGCCTCAGTCTGAGGGGAGACACAGGCCTGCCCTCAGGGAGCCCCAGTCTGAGGGGAGACACAGCCCTGTCCTCAGGGAACCCCAGTCTGAGAGGAGACACAGCCCTGTCCTGAGGGAGCCCCAGTCTGAGGGAGACACAGCCCTGCCCTCAGGGAGCCCCAGTCTGAGGGGAGACACAGCCCTGCCCTCAGGGAGCCCCAGTCTGAGGGGAGACACAGCCCTGCCCTCAGGGAGCCCCAGTCTGAGGGGAGACACAGCCCTGCCCTCAGGGAGCCCCAGTCTGAGGGGAGACACAGCCCTGCCCTCAGGGAGCCCCAGTCTGAGGGGAGACACAGCCCTGCCCTCAGGGAGCCCCAGTCTGAGGGGAGACACAGCCCTGCCCTCAGGGAGCCCCAGTCTGAGGGGAGACACAGCCCTGTCCTCAGGGAGCCCCAGTCTGAGGGGAGACACAGCCCTGTCCTCAGGGAGCCCCAGTCTGAGAGGAGACACAGCCCTGTCCTGAGGGAGCCCCAGTCTGAGGGGAGACACAGCCCTGTCCTGAGGGAGCCCCAGTCTGAGGGAGACACAGCCCTGTCCTCAGGGAGCCCCAGTCTGAGGGGAGACACAGCCCTGCCCTCAGGGAGCCCCAGTCTGAGGGGAGACACAGCCCTGCCCTCAGGGAGCCCCAGTGTGAGGGGAGACACAGCTCTGCCCTCAGGGAGCCTCAGTCTGAGGGGAGACACAGCCCTGCTCTCAGGGAGCCCCAGTCTGAAGGAGACACAGCCCTGCCCTCAGGGAGCCCCAGTGTGAGGGGAGACACAGCCCTGCCCTAAGGGAGCCCCAGTCTAAGGGGAGACACAGCCCTGCCCTCAGGGAGCCCCAGTCTGAAGGAGACACAGCCCTGTCCTCAGGGAGCCCCAGTCTGAGGGGAGACGCAGCCCTGCTCTCAGGGAGCCCCAGTCTGAGGGAGACACAGCCCTGACCTCAGGGAGCCCCAGTCTGAGGGGAGACACAGCCTTGTCCTCAGGGAGCCCCAGTCTGAGGGGAGGTACCTTAAAGACTCATGACAATGGGGAAGTCACCTAAGAGGGTCAGATCCTCAGGGATAAAACCTAGAGGCCATGGGTCACTGGGGACCTGAGGCCCAACTCTCCCTCAGTGAGTTTCCCTTCCTAGGTGTTTTCGTGTGGAGAGTGTGAGGACCCCTCCTTAGAATTTCGTGATCCTTTTTGACACCTGCTGGGCCAACCTCTACGTGCCCTTTGTCTCCTGTGCAAGTGCAGCTGGCCATGAGAGCCTACAGGGGAGGTCACAGAGGTCTCCCTGCCCCTGGTCCAGGTGGGGGCAAGTCACTGCAGGGACTGGTTGGAGGAACTGATGTGGAAGTGAGGAGAGAGAAAAGGAGTGGACCCTGTTGTCCAGGCTTGCTCCCCACCATCAAGCCCATGCACTCCCAGCCCGATGAGCCCTCCATGTACTCCTCACTCGTCCTCACTGCAGGATGGGCCGGGCAATCTCGCTGAGTCCTGGGCTCCCACATCGTGATATCAGGTGGTGGGTGGCCGGCCAGGGCAGGAGTCTAGCTTCCTTCCTGCTGAGGGAGGCTGCTGGGTCCCAGCCACCTGAGAGCCACCCCAAAGGCATTCTCCTCCTCTGGGGGAGCAGATACTGGGCGTGGCCCTCAGCAATCAGAAGTTTGGCCTGAGCCAGACAGAGCCCTCACCACCTTCAAAAGCATCCACCTTGATGGGATAAAGGGCCGGTCCTCCTCCTTCATCTCTGCAGCTGGAGCCACCACAGCCATGGATGGCCTTAGTAAGTGGAACCTGGTTCCGAGCTTGTGGTCAGCTTCTATCTCGCCAGGGGAGAGGACGCCCACCACCTGGGAGCTTCCTCCTCTGCTCTTCAAATGAATCCACTGCCTGATGGGGTCTTAGGGAGAAGGGCCAAAAGAATCGCCCTGATTCAGAGCCGGTGGGGGTACAGGAGGAGTAGGAGGATGGCGAAGGGGGCAGCCCTGCCGGGTTGATTCAAAGAGTGGGCTCCTGAAATGGGGGTCAACTCACCCTGCAGCTGCCTCCTCCCAAGACTATGTCTTTGGTCCATAGCCAACAAAATGACACCACCATGAGAGAAGTCACCTTTGGGGTGAGAAGAGCAAGGTGTACCCAGGTAAGGAGTACTAGAGCCCTGTGTTTGCCCAGGATTACTGGCAGATCACCTTCCAGGGGTAGGTGGGTTCACATGCCATCTCCCCACCCAGGGAGGAGGCCTCGGCACTCCCTTTGGGAAAATACAGGGCTTTTCCCAGCCTGGGGGCAGACCTGGGCTCTAAGCAGAAGTCTGTGTGAGGGCTGGGGGAGGGGTGGCATGACCTTTGACCTCTGATGATTCCTCCTGTAGGAGCAGACCACTAACTGGTGCTCCCAGGGCTGTCTGGCTGTCATGGACACAGGAACCTGCCTCATCACTGTCCTTGAGCAGATTTCAGCTGACATACCTCATCGGGGTCCCAGAAAATAACCAAGGGGAGGCTGTCACCCCAGCCCAGCCCACTGTCACTGGGAAGCCAAAGTACCCTGATGTGAAGGGCTCCTTCCAAATCCTCGCCTCTGGCGGTTGCATGTCACTTCCCTGCCAGCTGCTTAATGCCAGGTGCACTGGGGTCTCCCTGCCCTGCCCCCTCCTTGGCCCCTCTCCCTCAAAGGCGCCCCCAGCCAATCCCTTTCCTCATATTTATGCCCTACTTGCTTGGACTCCATCTTGGCACCTTCACTGGGGCATTCATCTGACATGAGGACATGTCTGTGGTGGAGGGGGATGTGGGGGAAGGGAGGTGGGAGGTTGAGGGATCAGGTGGGAAGGATTGGGGTGCAGGATGGATTTCTGAGAGTGGGACTGGCCATCTCCATCCTGGGAACCCTGGAAACAGCTGATTCTGACCACCTGTCTCCGTGTCCCTTTATTATTTCTCCAGTTTGTCACCAACTGTGGCAGTGGCCCCAGCCCACGGACCATCACCCTCCCCATCAGAGGCATCAACTTCCCCTGCTGGTCCTCAATACCTTTTCCCCATGATTCTCCCTGTCTTTCTCCCCCTTCTCCTTCCTACCTGGACATGAAGCTCAGGAGGCCAGGTGTGGGGAGGGCAGGTAGCCTGTTTGCAGCCCTTAGAGTTCTGGGATGTCAGATTTGCAAAAGAATGATTTTATCCACGTCTTCCACAAAAATAATACCATGAATCTCCACTGATCCAGAGCTTTCTGAGATGCAGTATGTGTAGTGTTTAACTCATCAGGTCCTTGTAAGATTAAATGCACTGGTAGGCATAAAGTGATTAGAATAGTGCCAGGCACTCGCTGAGCTCTCCCTAAGTGCTGGTTGCTATTCCTGGTGTCAGGCGCTGAGCCAAGGGCTCTGTGTACACTTGCTCTTCATGTCCTCGTGATAGCCCTGGGTGGCACCTATCACTCCCACAGGTGGTCACTCAGCTCCTTAAACCCAAGACTTGGCGCTTACTACTTGTCCCCGTTCCATTTGCCCAGGGTGAGGGATTGAAGCCAAAGCAAGAGGCATGGTGGTCAATGGACCCTCTCTAGGTTCCTGAAACCTCCAAATGTGGTGGGTTGGGCCCCCTTCTCTCCCAGCCTTCACCCCTGCTCCTAACTAACAAATATACCTTGGGGTTCCTCTGCGCCCCCATCATGTGGGACACAGAGGAAGGAAGAGACACCACCCTGCTCTCCAAACACTTGTGACTAATGGCTCATGTGCAAAATGACAGCTAAGACTATAAGACTGTGTGCGCACATGTGCATGCATGCACTGACATGTTCTCAACACCATACAGATCAGTGTTTGTCAAACGGCACCACACAACCCATTAGCAGTCAGTTTTGTTGATTGGAAACATCACTTGAGAAACAAATCAAGTGGGAAAAATAAGGGTGCATCACATGTACTATGGACTAGAATTTTTTATGGCAGGGTGAGGCTTTTGTTTTAATTATATATGAGATGTATGTATGTACTATAAGGTTATGTTGTAAAAAAATATTTTTAGATGTGGGTCATGGTCAAAAGAAGTTCAAGGTCCCAACTCTAGTGGTTGGGCCTCTGCCTCCCTCTGCAGGCCCCTCTCACTGCTCTACTGCAGCCTCATCAGCCCCATCATTTTGTCTTTACTACCTCAGACCCTTTGCATGTCCTATTTTGCCTGCCAGAAATTTTCTTTTCTCATTCTCTTCACCTGCCTAACTTGTATTCATCATGCAGAACACAGGAATAGGTCACATTATCCACTGATGGGGAAACTGAAGCTCAGAGAGGTAAAGTGGTTTACCCAATGTCACACAGCTAGCCAGAGGTGGGCTGAGATTTGAACCCAGGCTTCTTTGATTTCAAAGCTCAGGCTGTTTCCTTAACCCAGTGAAGTTTGCCTGCTAACAGCCTCACTCCTTTTCCTACAGGTCAGTGCAGTAACTGCCTCATGGGGTTCCAGCCCACATACCTGCCTTCAGAGACTGACTGGCCCCTGTGGCTCCCTGATGACACCTTCCTGAGGGTCTGCAACTCCACTTACGACTTGGATACCAACAAGGGGGGCTACTGCTGTGTGGACTGGCTCGCCGATCTCCCTCATTACAGGCATGCCCTCTGGGTATCTGGGTCTCACGGAAGCTGGGGAGCCCCCATTTTTCACTCACTCAAGCTCAACCCTGCTTCTCAGGGCTGAGATCTGGGAGACCTCAAATAAAGCAGCTCTGTAGGCTTTGGCTTTGGGGAGCAAGGCAGGTAGCTTGGTGTGGGGGGATGAGTGGGGGGTTCAGATCAGTTCAATTTTCATGCCCACTTGATATAGGTCAGTGGGTTCCAAATTAGTCATTCTACCACCCTCATGATCTTTACACTACCTACGTATGGTCACTGGTTAGAATCCACTGATGTGGGGGGTATGAGAGAGGCCATGCCAAGTTTCACCCCCAGCTCTCTTGCTTGTGCAAGGAACCATTTCTATAGATGTGGCACAGTGGTTCGGAAGGAAGTTGAGCCTACAGAGTGGAGAGAGCCACGAATGTGGAGCTCCGGCTTGGCATGACAACTGACCATGTGCTCACAGTTGTCCTGCCTGTCACAAGGCAATGGCCACCGCTAGGCAGAGCCTTGAAGCGGGAGAGGCTGGGAGTTTCTGGCTGGATTTCACATCAGGAGAATGCCCCTCCTTGTGGGGCCCAGGGCTGGGCAGGAGGAGGAGAAATCTAACACCCAGAGACTCCTGAGCTGGAGGCCCTGGTCCCTCGGTAACTGCAGGCTCTGCTTCATTCCAGGGTGGCCAGGCTAGGAGACAAACTCCTACAAGACAAGGATTTCAGGCTCCAATTCTGCTGCTTCCAGGTACTCCTCAGTTAGCAGCCTGTCTTAACACACACCATCCATGAGGTTATGGGTGTGAGGAGTCCATTATATATCTGTTCTGAAATATAATAAATACATAGCTATGCAAAAAAAAAAAAAGTTCATCCTTATTCACCTAAAGTCATCTCTGCCTCTCTGCTGTTATGGACAACATCATGGGTGAACATGTAGGGTCCCCATCCACCAGGAACCCCCTGAGCAAGGACTGCCTCCCCACTCCATCTTTGGGGGTCCTCTGAGGGCAAGTGTGATGTCTCCTTTTTTCTCTTCCTTCTCCTCTTCCTTCTTCTTTTTAAAATGTGACTTTAACAAATAGCTGCAAAATAGATACAGAGATGTGAAGTACAACTTAGGAAATATAGTCAATAGTATTGTAATAACTATGTGTGGTGACAGGTGGGTACTAGACTATGTAACTACACTTTGTAAGTTACATAAATATCTAACCACTATAAGAAATATTTGAGGGCCAGCCGAGTGGCATGTTGCTTAAGAGATGGTTTGGGACACCAGCTCTGAGCAGCAGGGCCCCAGTTCGGTTCCCACATGAGGGCCAGTGACACTGCCCTCTACAGCTAAGATGGTGAACAACAGCTCCACCTGGAGCTGGGCTGCTGTGAGTCGCTGGCAATGGTATAGGCTGTAGCCCCTGCTGCAGTGGGCTGCCGTGAGCTACAGTGAGTGGCTGGCAGCCAGCATGAGGGGCCTGCAGCCAGCATGAGCTGTCATGAGCCCCGGTTTGGATCCCACATGAGGGCCAGTGACATTGTGCGCTCTACAGCTAAGATGGTGAACAATAGCGCTACCTGGAGCTGGGCTGCTGTGAGTTGCTGGCAATGGCGTAAGCTGCAGCCCCTGCTGCAGTGGGCTGCTGTGAGCTACAGTGAGTGGCTGGCAGCCAGCATGAGCTGCCGTGAGCCACTGTGAGTGGCAGTCGGATGGCTGGCAAGTGACTGACTCACCTGGGAAGAGAGCAATGATAATACCAACATGGGCCAGTGAAGTGATGTCCTCTACAACTATACTGAAGAACAAACAAACAAAAAGGACAGCAACTTGTCTGTTCCCCTTCCCCAATTCCCCAATAAAATCTTTTTTAAAAAAATATTTGACTTTATGAAACTTTTAATTAAAGTATAAGACACATTCAGAAAGGTGCACATATCATGAGGACACAGCTCACTGATTTCTCATAGGCCCATGTCACCAGAACTCAGGTCAAGAACCAATATTGTCAGCACTCCCCAAAGGTACTCTTTCCTTTTCAGCCTGTGCCTCCAGCCCCCTGCCCAATTGAAAGAAAGATTCCCACTCCACTGGTAGTTCCAGAGGGCTCTCTCATAATTATGGCCTTACTGGATTATTACAGCAACTCACGAGGCAGATTATTATCTCCATTTTACAGTTAGGGAAACTCAGGCTGGGAAAGAGTAAGTGAATTGCTGGGGTCAAAGGGTCGATAAGTAGTAGAGATTGATCTTCTAAAGTCAATTGCATGTCACACATCACCACCACATTCTTTAATATGTGCAAAATGGCGTAGATGAAGAGTTAGTGGTAGGCTCCACATGTCATCAGAAATAAATCTGCACGGACATCTCTGAGATTATTTGCCCAGAAACATCCCTTACTTCCTCTGGGGACTTCTGTCTATACTCTTCAAAATGCTTCCTGATGAAGCCACCAGTTTCTTATAGGGCCACATTTGATTGGTCCAGGAGTAGGCACTTGACCAATCAGAGAGCTTTCCTGGGAATTCTGGTTTCATTCTTTCTCTGGAAATGTAAAACTCAGCTTCTGGTGGTCAGTTACCTGGAGAAAGCCAGTCTCCTGTGGGGGTGGCAGAGAGGAAAGGGAAGGGAATGGAAAGGAAAGGAAGGAAAAGGGAAAAGGGAAGGCAGAATGAGGAGCAGAGAAAAGGTCCTAGTGGTGTCTGGTTTCTAGATTCCAGTTGACCCTGAGGCTCTGCCCTATCCTTCCCCTTCCAGCAGCTGGATTGCAATGTGACCCCTCCCCCAATCTATCCAATATATTCCCCTTTCCACCTAAACAGGACAAACAAGTTTCATCTGCGAGCAAAGGTATGTTAATCAATAGACCAGAGAAAAAAAACAGTGTGTCTATTTATCTATTTATAAACACAGAGATCAACTTCCAGCTGTTCGAGATATAGCAGATAAAATGGTCTCCTTTGTAGAGTAGGGATAAGGTAACCAACCTGTCTTGTGGAATTGTTGTGAGGGTTGCCTGATTACTCAAATATAAAGCACCTTGTCTGGCACACCTTCAGTGATGGGATATTTTGACAGGGAAGAAAGAGTCTGCTTTCAAACCTTGACAGTAAAATTCTAATTAATAAATGTAGAAGGAATGATGGAAAGAGAAAAGCACCATTAGGCAAACACCACCATAATGACTGTGGTAGGCAAGAACCAGTAACAGGTGTTAAAATTAGTGGGCAGAGGGGCCGACCGAGTGGTTCAGTTGGTTAAGAGCTCGCTCAAGTGTCGCCTGTTCCATTCCCTGCCCAAGCTGAGCTGCTGCTGAACTGCCTGCTAACAGGTGGCAGGATGGCTCAGCTAAACAAACAAACAAACAAACAAACAACAAAAAAAAATTAGTGGGCAGAAGAATGAGGCAAATGTGATACCCACATAGTCTCAAAGTGTCTCCCCAGAGGACACTTATTAATTATCAAGGGAAAGATAGTAACTGTACAGTAGAGAAACCAGGTAGACCTCCCATAATCAAGTTATTAAGGGTAACTCCGCAGTAATAAGAAGCATCCATGTCATGTAACTCCTGATATCATGCACTGAGAAGGGCATCTCACCTCTGTGGTTTCTGTTTCCAAACGCATGCCCTCAATCTCACCATGAGAAAACATCAGAAAAACCTAAATTGGGCCGGCCGAGTGGCGCATTGGTTAAGCGCTGGTTTTGGGATGCCGGCGGCCCCGGTTCGGATCCCACATGAGGGCCAGTGACACTGCCCTCTACAGCTAACAACAGCTCCACCTGGAGCTGGGCTGTGCGAGCCCCGGTGATGGTGTGGGCTGCCATAGGCTATAGTGAGTGGCCCGCAGCCAGCGTGAGCGGCTGGCAGCCAAGAGTGAGCTGCCAATAGCCGCGGTGAGCGACATCCAGAGGCCAGCGACCGATCTGCCTCATCCGGGAAGAGCGCAATGACGATACCAACAGTGAAGCAACATCCTCCGCAACTAAACTGAAGAACAAAGACAGCAGCTTGTCTGTTCCCCTTCCCCGATTTCCCAACGCTGTTCCCCTCCGCCAATTCCCCAATAAAATCTTTAAAAAAAAAAAAAAAAGAAAAACCTAAATTGAGTTGACATCCTACAAAATAACTAATCAGTCCTCTTTAGAAGTTGCAAGGTCATAACAAGGAAAAACAGAGGAACTGTCACAGATTGGAGGAGGTGAAGAAGATATGAAAATTAAATGCAATGTGGGAACCTAGATTGGATCCTCAATCAGAAAAAGGGTATGAGTGGGAAAACGGGTGAAATTCAAATAAGGTCTATAGGCTGGTCAACAGCATTTGATCAGGGTTAATTTCCGGGTTTGATCATTGAGGTATCATTAGGATGTAAGATGTTGACATGAGGGGGCTCTGGATGAAAGGTATAGGGGAACTCTCTGTATTATGTTCCCAACATTTCAGTAAGCTGTCAAAAGAAAAAGGAGGTATAAATCCTTGAACTTGAAAAAAAAATCTCAGGTCCGGTATTGTTCCAATAGGTTTGATTGAGCTAATGGTGTAAGTATAAAACGCATACAAAATTTAAGGGCAAAAACTGTAACACCAAGATAATAGCTGGAGCTGTAACTGAAATTCATGTAGACATCTGCCAAAGACTTAAGGTTTATAGAGCACCTGTTCCCAGAGCTGAGGTCTTTTAGCTTTGTGAGCTTATTTCAGGGGTTAGAATACACAGAGAAACAGATCGTTGGCCTAATCTTCCACCTGCTGCAAGACAGCCCGCCACCCCCACCAGTATTCCTCAGATGCTCCTTTAGCCTCTGCTTGAATGACTCTGATAATGAGAAGCTCACTTTGGATGACTTTTAGTTTGTGCTATTGACAGTAATGAGAAATGGGAACTGGAATTAACCCAAATGAATAGAGCTAAGTAATCATAGCTACCATGATGATAGAGCACTCTTTAGCCACCGAAAGTGATAAGAAGGTGGCTTATCTTAATGCACGGAAATGTGTATGTAGTAATCTTAAGTGACAAGAACAGAACAGAAGCTGCATTTACACACTGATTACAACTATGTTAAAATCAAAGTGTGCACATTAAGAGCTAGAAGATAATTTAGAATGATGCAAATAGTTGTAGTTTCAAGTTGCCTAGGGCTTTTAACAAGAGGTATATGTATAGAATTCTAAATGAAATTTAGTATCCAGAATTAAAACAAAAAAAGCCAAACCAAAAACAACCCTCCATTAAAGGACTTGGGAATTGTCATTTCAAGACTGATTGAGAATGGTTGCATGGAGCACAAGATTGGGAAGGATCCTAATAGCATGTCTCAGCATTATGGGAAAGAGTGATATGTTTGATTAGTGATGTCTGCCATGGGTGAAGGATTAGCAGTGGTAGTTTGCATGTTATATAGTTGCCATCTCTTCTTGACATACTCCCAGCAACCAGTATCACTTTTGTAGACACTCCGAAAGATGAACGAGCTATTTAAGGAGGTGTGTGCTCCTTTTAGTTACAAGCAGTAGGATTTGGGGCAAGTCATTGTGCTATAAGACTATGTGAAATAAATACCACAAGGGGAGGAAAAGCAAAGTCCTCCACAAGAGGAGCCAGTTTGGGAGTAGGTGGGCATAGTAGAGAAGGCTTTGTGGCATTTGTAGTGGGTCTCGAAAGAGGAGGAGATCTTGCAGATGGACAGGCTTGGGAAGCGTGTTCCAGATAGATAGCACAGCATGGATAGAGGCATGGAGGGTGGAATATAACAGGCCTCCATGGGAGAAAATCAGAGGTCACTGTGGTTAGAAGGTAGAGCATTTGTAGGTTCGTAGTGGAAGATGAACATGGAAGTGTTGGAAAGGGCCAGACTGAGCATGTCCCAAAGGCCAGGGTGTGAGTTGGATTTTATTTAGTTAGCCATGGTGGAGGTGGTGGTGGGGCTTTGATGAGTTTTGAGTCAGGTAGTGCTTAGAGGGAGATGAAGCCAGAAGGTGATGAGAAAATGCTTCTTTCCCGGGAGACGATCACTACGAGAGAATCCCTGTGCCTGGATTTTGGCAAAATCTCTTGGAGCATGGCGTGGGAATCCAAGCACTGGGATAATGAGGTGCAGGACATATTAATATAACCAAGATGTTAAACAATCCCACAAGCCCCTTTCTACTGTTCACGATTTCCTGACCTCCGGGCTAGGCACAGGGAGGTGGGAGCTGCAGCCTCGACCCTCTGGAAGCTTTCAGTTTCTGGAGAGAGAAAACATACCGCTGGAAAAAACTGGAGACAAATTCTAGACAGTGTGAGATCCAGTCCTAAAGGGACAACGCCACCTGGGTGTGTAGTGTGTAGGGGTTGAAGATGACCTTGGGTGGGAACCACTGTGTCAGGCTCCATGGGGCTCCTGTCCTTGGTTAGGAGATACTATTAGATGACTTCTAAGGTGTCAGACTCTGCACATTCCTGGCTGTAGGAGGCAAGACCTTGAAGGACGGGCAGAATTTGGACATGTAGAAGGAAAGAGATGGGCTTTCCAGGTAGAGAAGGGCTATGTGGTGGTGGAGTGGGCCAGGGGCAAACTAGGATTTGGGACATCAGGGGACGCTGAGGAGACTGAGCTGTCAGATCTGGCTGGGTAGGCATGGGCTACAGACCCCTTAAAGCCTGGCAGCTGAGCAAAGGATGCCCTGGACTGATGCAGTAGGCCAAGGGTGTGACTGGGGTTTGATGCAGGTCAGCCTAGCAGCCATCAGACACCAGATAAGGCAAGGTCCCTGAAGGCCCATGCTGGGGAACCTGGTACGCCTCACAAGCCTTGGGGGGTCCATAGGTTCTGCGGTAGTCAGAGGACTTGGCAGGCTTCCAAGGATCCTATGACTTCCTTTTGCCTACACTTCCAAACCTGCGGCTCCCTACCCCAGGGACAGCACTCCCTTCATACCTTGCCTTCCACCCCAGAGTCCAATGTGTCCCTGGAGGCTTCAGAGAGGAACTGGGAGCTGATCTGACACAATCAAGCAGGTACCTCCCTCTCTGTGCCAAGCCTGGGAGACCTCTGGTGCCCTCCCTGCCTTCCCCCATCGTAGGGCAAGGGGAGGCTCTAGGGCGCTGGCTGGGCAGTGGGTGCTGGTGGCCAGAGTGGAAAATCCCCCACTGGCTGGGTTATATCAGTGTTTGGCAGGCCTGGTCTTGGCCTTCCGCCTGGGGCTCCAGGGCCTAACAAATCTGTTTGGAGCCCTGAGTGCGGGGTATGAGGTAGCAGAGAGGGTACTGGCATGGGGACTTTTTCCACTCACCCCAAAATGCGGAGCTCTCCGGTGCTAGGTTAACGGATGCTGGGCCAGCTCCAGGTCACCTTAGGCAATAAGCTTGTAGCTGGAAAGCAGACAGGCCCTGGAGATGAGGGTTAGAGGCACAGGATAGATCAGGCTTGGGGACAGGAAAAAGGGCCACCAAGGGCTTAGGGGGAGGATAATAGGGGACATAGCCATTTCAGAGCTAAAAATGGGCAGAGTTGAAATGGAGTGGGAGACAAGAGACAATGAAGAACAGAAGCAAGGGCAGACATGCCCCTCTCCGTGTGCCCCTGCCCCAGACCCTCTATTGTTCCAGACTATTACAAGAGGCATAACCAGAGGCCCGTTTGGCTTACCTGTGGGTGTGTCCTGAGCACTTGCTGGATTTTGATGAGAATTTGTCCAAATGCCCCCTATGACCTTGAAAGTCTCCAAAGCTGCCCCAAAGAGCTCCTCTGACCTCAACCACTAGCATCCCAGCCCCCACCACCGGCATCAGTGCTAACGATATCGCCATCGGCATCACCAGCACCACTCTCACCATCACCATTATCATTACCATCATCCTAGCCACTGACCCGATCATCCCCCAGGCACCCCTAACTATATCCCCCAAGGGTTTGGGGGTGCTGGGGACCAGGACTTGAGTCAGCCCGTCACATATAGATCAGTGGTTCTTAGCCACTTTGCTTTCTAAGGAGACATTTGGACATACCTGGAGACATTTTTGGTTGTCATATCTGGGGGACTACTGTGAGCATCTAGTGGGTAGAAGCCAGGGAATCTGCTAGACATCCTACAATGCACAGGACAGTTCCCATGATAAAGAATTATATATTCCAAAATATTAATAGAACTGAGGTTGAGAAACCCACTTATAGATCTCACGGCCGTCCCTCTGGCTCTACCTTTCTCTGGCTCTCATCCCAAAAGACCCACATCGCGCCTCTGGTCCCTGGACAAGAAGTAATCTTCACCACTCCAACTTTGTTCCGTCTTATCGCTCCCACCTGCAGGCTTCCATTGCCTGCATTAAAAAGTCAATAAAATGAAAAGTCTTATGTAGCCACCCTCCCGAGGGACAACACAAGGAAACAATTGGAACGTGGAGCACAAGGTACAGCAGGGGTTGAGGTCATGTTTGGCCAGGGCAGCGGTGGGGGGGACTGGGCTGGGTCCTGGGGGTATAAAAGAAGAAGGAGTGCCCAGGCCTTCACTCCACCACGACTGCCT
Organism: Aselliscus stoliczkanus; assembly: GCA_033961575.1. Taxonomy (NCBI): domain Eukaryota; kingdom Metazoa; phylum Chordata; class Mammalia; order Chiroptera; family Hipposideridae; genus Aselliscus; species Aselliscus stoliczkanus. The sequence goes on along the minus strand of CM066733.1, from coordinate 60,441,648 downwards.
AACTTGGAGTGGCTTTTCCTCTGCAGCCAGTTGGGAATTGGCATCATGAAGTGGACGGTGGTAGTCTTGCTTTGCCTCCAGCTCCTGGAGGCAAAGGTGGTCAAGTGAGTTTGGGGTCTGGCTGCTGGTGCAGAAGCCTGGAGTGGAGATTGGAGGCCTGCGGCGGGGTGGCCTGGCCGGGGGACGGCCCCTCTGCCTCTGCTTCAGAATTTCTGCGAGGGTTAGGACAGGACTCAAAGGTGGGAGAAGACTCAGGCTCTGCCCTCAGGAAACTTCCAGAGGCAGACGCACTGTCGCTTCCTCCATCTGAGGGGAAAAGATGGACCTGAAGCAGAGAGAGCAGGGGTGACGTCTGCTTAACCAGACACTGCATGGCCGCGGTGGGTTCTCTCATAGAAAGGAATGATGATCTCCGGATAGGGAGACATTCGCTAAAAATTTCCTTCAGGTCCATATTTATTGGGCAGATGATATAATCACCTAAGCAGAGACATCAGTAATGTAATTTCTATGTGCTGAGGTGTCAGGAGAAAGGGGGTGAGTGGCGTGGCTCCCCCGGGCACCAGGCGAGCTGGGGCTGACCACACGGCTGCTCTTCCACCATTAGAGTGATTCCGTAGGTGGAGAGATGGCTCCTCTTAGAAACTTCTTTTAACCTACGAATTCTGTAGAGGTGGCTGGAGAAACTATCAGTCTTCATAGCTCCACGTGAATGGGTTTAGCAGAGCATTGCTGGAGAATACAGGGTCCTGAAGGAATGGGGATTAAGACAAGAAAGAAGTGAAAGAAGCAGGAATGCTGGTGTCTGGAGTGAGGCGTGGGTGGACCCGCAGACATCCGCTAGGCAATGGCAGCAACCAGGTCTGGGAAGGTAATCAAGGATGACATGGGAAGGAACCCAGGATTCGTTTAAGTCCCAATTTCCAAAGCTGATCTGGGTTCCAGACCACTCAGGCCAATTGTCCCCGTGTCCTGAGAAAAGCAGTGATTGGTCCCAAGCCAGACAATTAGCAGCAGGGGCAGAACCAGGACCTTGTCTCCTGAGTGCCACCCAGCCTAGTGCTGTTCCCCTGTACCCATGCTCTGTCACACGTAGCCAGTGCCAGGTGCCCGAGGGCCACCATAGGAGAGGAATCTCTTTGGGGTGAACTTCGCCATCTCTGAAATCTTTTTTTAAATGTACATATCCTGCAAAGGGTAACACCTGACGTCCCTCTCCCCCTCCTGGGAAGAAATTTATGGGATATTTGAGAGCAGAGGGCCAGGGCGGGATGAGTACCCTTGAGAAAGGGCAGGGGCATCATGGGTGATGGTAGTTGTTTTCTGAATCTTGGAGCTAGTCCTGAAAAGAGTTTTGAAAGAAAGAGAAGGAGAGGGGAAGAAAGAGAGAGGCAAGGGAGAAAGAGACAGAGAGAGAGAGACAGACACAAAGAAAGAGGCAGAGAAACAGAGAAAAACAGAACGAAACAGAAATGGAAAAAAGGGAAAAACATAGACACTCACAAGTGACAGACACAGGGGTACAGAGTGGCAGGGAGAACTGAGATATATAGTTAGAGATGGAGGGAGGAGGGAGGGAGAGAGAGAGAGAGAGAGAGAGAGAGAGAGAGAGAGAGAGAGAGAGAGAGAGAGAGAGAGAGAGAGGCTGGGGCTGTTAGAGGTGCTGTAGGAAAGAGAGCCCTGCCCTGACACTCAGTTCTTTTCCAGGGTCCCCCTGAAGAAGTTCAAGTCCCTACGTGAAACCATGAAGGAGAAGGGCCTACTGGAAGAGTTCCTGAAGACCCACAAGTACGACCCTGTGCAGAAGTACCGCTTTAGTGACTTCAGCGTGGCCTACGAGCCCATGGCCTACATGGATGTGAGTCCTGACCCTCCCAGAATCACCCCTCTCCCTGCTGCCAGTGGCTAAAAGGCAAGGCCTGGGCAGTGAGCTGCACCCCTCCTCTCTACACCCTCCCACCCAGCCCCTGCTCCCTTCTCTCAGATCCACCCGGCTTGGCCTTCATTCCTCAGGCAGAGCAGGGGAGGGGCCCCTCCTGACGTGGCAGCTCAGTCCACAAAGACCTCTGCAGCTGCCCTGGGCAGGCATGGGCTGAGGGTCTTTGGGTTCCAGACGAAGTGTGGAAGGAAGCGTCAGGTCTGTGCTTTGGGTGCAGGCTATAGGGCAAGGGCTGGTCCTTCCTCTGCTCTGCTCATGGAGAATGCTGGGCCTGACGGTCCCTGGTGCTCTCCAGAGCTAACAGACTGCTCTGTGCCCCTGTCCACCTTGCCCCCAGGCTGCCTACTTTGGTGAGATCAGCATCGGCACCCCACCACAGAACTTCCTGGTCCTTTTTGATACCGGATCTTCCAACCTGTGGGTGCCCTCTGTGTACTGCCAGACCCAGGCCTGCAGTGAGTGCTGGGCTGGGCAGGGGAGGGCACTGACACCCTCTGGGGAAGGGCCAAGCTTCAGAGCGATTGCTGTGGGGGAGGTTCAGTCCTGGAGAGGACCAGGGACTTGTCCAGGGTCACATGGCATGCCCAAGCCAGAGGGAAGAAGCTGGCCCTGGAGCTGACTGGCCCCTCTGCCCTCCCTAATGTCCGATACATTTTCTTCCATCTGATCCAGCCCACCCGCTCTGCTCCACTCTTTACTGAGTTCTCACTGAGCATGTCTAAGGCACATGGTAGAACAATACTGGACCGCATCCTGCAGTCCTATTTGGAGACAGACGATGCTCCTTTCTTAAAACCGCCCTGGTCCCTGCCCGAGCCTTGGGGCTTGGGTCCTGACCCCTCTAGTCCAGAGGGTCCCTCGCTCGCCCTGCCCTACATGGTCCTGGTGTGACCAGCTTCTTGAGGGGCAAGGGTCAGGGAAAGCAGGGACACCCTGGAGCGTCCCTCACTCCTTCATCTGAGAAGTAACTTCTTACACTTGCTGTGTGCCAGGTGACCTGCTGGGGGCCATGGATTCTGTGCAACCTGCCCACAGGGAGGTCACAGTCCGAGGGTCCCCGCAGGGTCTGTAAGTCAGCAGGGGCTTTGGGGCAAAGGCTGGAATGCTCCATGGGTCTTCCAATGCTGGGAACTGTGGCTGGCCACCTCCCAACGGGTGGCGGAGGGTGCTAAGGCCCCAGGACGTGAGCACAGGCCAGAAGACAGCTGGGAAGCCCCACAGGCCTGAGGGTCAGAGCAGCCCTCCACATGCCAGCCTGACTTCCCGAATCCTCCCACCCCTTGCAGCCGGCCACAGCCGCTTCAACCCCAGCCAGTCCTCCACCTACTCTACCAACGGGCAGACCTTCTCTCTGCAGTATGGCAGCGGCAGCCTCACTGGCTTCTTCGGCTACGACACTCTGACGGTGAGTGAGGCTGCCTTGGCTGCTGCGCCCCACTCTAGGTCGTGAGGACCGTAGATGGGGCTGTGAGCTGGGTTCTAACCTCACAGGACTCAGAGTCTAATGAGGAGACTTAGACGGAGACCCTGAGATATATGGATAAACACCTTGTGCTCTGCTGTACAGGACAGGAGTCAGTATGATAAGGACTCATTCATTCACTCATCAAATGCTCAGTGAGCGGTCATCATGTACCAGGCACTGAGGACACCATGATGAATGGGGTGGCCTTGCCTTTGGTGGGGGGTACTGCAGAAGTCAGGGAAGGCCACTCAGAAGAGAAAGTGGCTCTTGCAAGACCCATCTGGAAGAAAAGAAGCAGGGGGGAAGGAGGGATGAAGAATGAGCCTTGAGGAGTGTCTAGGGGAGATACATGGAGTTACATTTGTCACCTCCCATCCTCTGTGCCCCCTCCAGGTCCAGAGCATCCAGGTCCCCAACCAAGAGTTTGGCCTGAGTGAGAACGAGCCAGGCACCAATTTCGTCTACGCGCAGTTTGATGGCATCATGGGCATGGCCTACCCTTCCCTGGCCATGGGCGGGGCCACCACAGCCCTGCAGGGCATGCTGCAGGAGGGTGCCCTCAGCAGCCCTGTCTTCAGCTTCTACCTCAGCAAGTGAGGACCCGCCTGGGGGTCCCCAACTCCCAGTGTCCCAGCCCCTGCGGCCTTGAACAATGGAGGCTCCATCCTTTGGGGTTTGGAGGCCTCCCGGCAGGGCTTTGGCCCCAGCCACTCCTATCCCAGGGCTTTCTCCCTCCTGGGCAATGAGTCCTTCCCCACTTCCCACCTCTCCCTGTCCCTGCCTCTGTCCCCAGCCCACTCTGACTTTTCTTGGCACTTCTTGGTCAGGACAGCATCCCTCCTTCTTATGGCAGAGCGTTGCTTTAAATGTTGCTGCTGATTCTCAGTACCTCTTGGCTTTACCTTCTGCCCAGAGCCCCAGTTGGCCCATTTCCTTGTGACCAAATGTTTACTGCCTGGACACCTCTTCTATGTAGTCATCTATTGTTTCATCTCCTTTGGTCTAGTGTTCTAGCCAGGTCCTGGAATCTTCTGGTCCAGGTCCTCCATTAACTCCTAACAAGTTGTTTATCCCATAAACACAAGCAAACCCAGTTATTTATGTGGATGGGCCTGGGAGCCAGGCAGTGGGAGGGGGTGCATGGCCTGGAATGGACTTTCCCTCTTTCCTCTCAGAATTAGCCAACTGTGTTGTAGAGATGGTCAGCATCTGCTATCTGGGGCTCAGTCACTTGAATCTGACTTTGAACATTACCGTATTACTAATGTTGTTGATTTACTCCCTACTTCTGTTTACAGTGACTGAGTTTAGCCTTGAGGAGCTGCCTGGAGTCCCACACTCAAGTTTGGCTATCCAGGAGGCCTCTCAAACAAACACAAAATGTCCTTCCCTCCTATCCACTCCGGCACTCCCTAAATAACTAGCTGGGCCTGGGTTAGGCTCCACCAGCATCATGAAGTGGAAGCGAGAGGAAAAGGGAGTGGGGGCCAGGGTGGGGGACCACACAGCTAGCGGCCTCCCCAGAGGCAGCAGAAGCATCATCTGGGAGCCTGAGGCACTGAGAATTCTGAGGGGCCCAGCCTGGGAGACCCAGTCTGAGGTGGAGACACCTCCTTGTCCACAGGGAGCCCCAGTCTAGAGCCAACACAGGGCATCTGTTTTGCTCTGAGGGTGACTGCTCAACAGAGAAGTGCTTTGCCATAGCCACTCCCTGACTCACTTTTCCCTTTGCTTCCTGCAGCCAACAAGGCTCTCAGAATGGAGGAGCAGTCATCTTTGGGGGTGTGGACAACAGCTTGTACCAGGGTCAGATCTACTGGGCCCCCGTCACTGAGGAGCTCTACTGGCAGATTGGCGTTGAGGAGTAAGTCTGTGGCGGGGCTCTGGGGATGTGGGCTCTTCCTTGGAGCAGGATTTGAGGCACTTCATGTCACACACACACATCCAGGTGTGTGTGTGTGTGTGTGGGGGGGGAGCGGGTAACAGAGGACCCCACCCCCACTTCAGCTCTACCCTTTCAAAGCCACAGCTGCCGTATGCTGGCCTTTCAAGGCCTAGCTCAGCCTGGAGAAGAAAGATGGGATGGGATAGGAAGGGTCTGAAATCCCAAACATTTCAGACCCTTGAGTCCAAATCTATGGGTTTACAGATTAGAAATTGGGGTGTGTGGTGGGGGTGGGGGTGGGGACTAATTTGCTCAAAGTACTTACAACAAATCAGTAGCCCTGGCTTTCTAGAACCTTCCTTGTTTCTAGAACCTTCCTTGGAACTTTTAAGAAGAGATTTCATGGCCATTTAGATGGCCTTAGACTCCGGTGTGAGGCCAGGGGATGACTAGATTGACCTCTGCAGAGTCCTTACCTTTCTGAAGCGTACCTTGGTTCTGTGGCTGTAGCTGTTAGTCCCTCAGAGGAGGTTCCCCTGAGCTGGAGGTGCTGAATGGTTCATCTCACCATTCAGGTTCCTCATTGGCGGCCAGGCCTCAGGCTGGTGCTCCCAGGGCTGCCAGGCCATTGTGGACACAGGCACATCTCTGCTCACCGTGCCCCAGCAGTACATGAGTGCCCTTCTGCAGGCCACGGGGGCCCAGCAAGACCAGTATGGACAGGTGGGTCTGGTGGGGTGACCCCTTCCCTAGGAGAGGCCAGCCAGGAGGCATCTATGCTTTCTCCCGGGAGCATAGGAACAGCCTGATTCTCAGCCTCCATACTTCTAGCTGCCCATGGCACTGGAGGTGGGGGGCCCTGGGATGACTGGGGTGCGGGCCTGGAGGCTGATTCAGCGGGGCAGATGCTTGTGCTGAGGGGCTGTCAGGATGTTTCTACTAGGCAGAATTTCTTCTGAGCCTCAGCACCTCAGAGGTAACAGGTTAAACACTTGATGGGCTTTGAAATAAGAGTGAAATAGCAGGGATGTGGGGCCAAGCCAGTGAGTGACAAGGGATAAACCCTTTAATCCACTGTTTCTCACCTCTGTAGGGTCAGGCTCCCTGCTCCCCGCCTCCAGAGCCCAGCAAAGGGTTTGCCTAATTAATGCATTCCCACTGCCTTTGGGAGACCAGTGGGCTACTCTTTCTACAGACCTGTGTGTTTTCAAAGGACATTTGCAGAGATGGGGCATTGATTCAGTCTCTCATGGGGGAAATTCAGGCAAGAGTAATGTTTCTGGGATGGGGGAGATGCTCAGGTCTCCCCAAATTCCACTCATTGTGCGTGAGTCCACATGCATATTGCCAGTAGTATGTACAGAGGACTTTCCCTTAGTGTTGCCACCTCAAGTCCAAGAGCAGGCTTGGGACTCGGGCCTGGGATCAGAGGGACCGAGGTGACAGGGTTGCAGGTACTCTCAGGTGGGAGAGGCAACCTGAGCCTTACTCCTCTCTCTGCAGTTTGTTGTGAACTGTAACAACATCCAGTATCTGCCCACCTTCACCTTCATCATCAATGGTGTACAGTTCCCTCTGCCACCCTCCTCCTACATCCTCAACGTAAGTCCTGGTCCCTGCAGGCTGGGCTAGCGGGGACATGATTGGGGGTGGGAGGGAAGCTTGGGGAGCCATAAATGCCTGGTCTCTTTATCTTGTGACATGTCCCAACTTCTTAAGGTATTGATTTATTTTCCCCACCCATTGATTCTAAACTCCCTTCTCTTGAAAGAGGCTTTGAAATAGAACAGAGTCACCTAATATTAATTATTATTATGAATCAGTGGGGAGAGGCACCGGGCTCTCTGCACACTTACAGGGTCAAAGAGCGAAGCACTTTGCTTACACTCACCCACTGAATTGTCACAACCTTCATTGAGGGAGATCCTAATTTCTATTTTACAAGTGAACACTTGGAAGTTCAGAGAGGTTAGGTAACCCACCTAAGGCTACACAGTTAGTCAGGGTGAAGCTAAGGTTTGAATCCAAGTTGTTCTAGCTAGCTCGAAGGCTTGACCATCAGACTGATTTGCTCTAAATCGGGAGCAGAAGGGAGGCTGGGGGGAACCCAGGGAGAGGAGATGCTACAGGCCACATTCCCCCATTCCAGAAATCCCCCAGCAGCCTCTGCTCTGGCAGTTCAGTTGGCCTGTGAACCCTTAAGGACAGAGGTCCTGGCCCACTCGTCTCTGCATTTGTGCCCCGGGTCTGGGGCTCAGGGCAGTGCAGTGCCCTGTCCATGCGTGAGTGAATAAATGAGTACTGCGTTTCTGTGTTGTACAGAACAACGGCTACTGCACCGTGGGGGTGGAGCCCACCTACCTGCCCTCCCAGAATGGCCAGCCCCTGTGGATCCTCGGGGATGTCTTCCTCAGGTCCTACTACTCCGTCTACGACATGGGCAACAACAGGGTGGGCTTTGCCACGGCCGCCTAGACTCCGCCTGGACGCCTGGGCTTCTTCCTCTTGGTCCTCTGCCTCACAGGGGTGTCTCTCTGTGCTTCTCTGAATTCAGCCTTCCTTTTCTGGACTCTGGACTTTCTCTCTTAATAAATAGCTCTTCTCCATGTTGGTCAACCTGTTGTTTTTAGAGGGCAGCTGTGGCCTGTAAAGCTGCTCCTGGTCTCAGAGAGTGGGGAGAGGGAGTCACGGGCAATTTTGCCTCTGCTGAACCATGTACTCCTTGAGTTGCTAGGAGGTTTCTGGGTGGGTCACAGACACTCTAAGAGACATGGGGCATAAGGTAGGGCTTGGGGATGGGCCCTGTACCCCACAGAGCTTGGAGTTTGTTCACAGCTTCTCTCTGGGAAGACAGTGGTATGGCATTGAGGCAGGGCATTCCTTTGTGAAAGGCAAAGGGACTCCACCCCGACAACCTGAAATGCCCTGCTGACCTGACTTAACCAAACTACCACCAGAATTACCTGACGCACGTCCACTAGCAGTGTTGGCTAGGGATCCAATGCATCGCAAACATAGGCCTTCATCTCCTTGATCTGGGATCAAGTTTGTACTAGGAGTTTCCTGAGGAATGCTGGGTGCCTAGGATCCTTGTGTGTACTTGTAGCAGTCATGGGTCCTCGAGGGAGGAGGCTGATGTCACAAGAACCTATTTCTATGAGGGCTGGGCTGAGTCAAGCTGATCATATTTTCATCCAGACACCTAAAGTCCCAGGGCCTGTATTTAAAGATGGGCTGGCCCTCAACCATGGACAAGAGGGAGAGGTACTTGAATCACATGGAAATCAAGCCTACTTGCTGTAAGCAACTGAGCAAGCCGTTTTTGTCGCTCTGGATTGATCCCTGTTCTCCTTAGGAGCCAACTAGCAAAAGACCCAGAAACCTGGGGTAACATAATGTGGGAAGAGGAGGAGGAGAAAGCAGAGAATGATAGCTCAGCACCCTGTAACTTTCAACAAGAGAAGGTGACCTGAAAGATCAGAAATTTTCTGATTTTTGATGGTGGTGGTGGTGTGCCAGCAAGCTCAGACTGATGAAGGCCTAGGTGGGGAGGTGGTGCAAAACATAATGGGAGAGGAGGTGGGCTCCATTCTCTAGTCATATCTCTTCCATACTGTCTTTTGCCGGGCCGACCTCCGCCTTGCCCCTTATGCTCACGGGCAGGGGTAAAAATGCAGGATCCAGGTCTGTTACCCCATTGCAAACCAGGAGGGAAACTGAGGTTGCCACGAGGAGTTTCTATGGCAACAGTACACAACCTGGGACGTTATATTTTTTCCTAGACTCTGGGAAAGACAGCTGCAGGCCTCTCCTTAGGATCAGACAGGCCACGGGGTGTATCTTAGTGAGTTCCGGTTCAGGACATCCCTGACTGAGAAGAGAAAGAAAACTTGCCAAAGGGACCGAAACGACGCGGAGCAAAGATTCCGAGTTCAACACCGAGTCCGTGCGTACAGGCTCGGGCCCACAGAGCCGGACTACAAATCCCAGCGTGCCTGGCAGAGCCGCAGGGAAGACTACGTTTCCCAGCGGGCGCCGTGGCAGACCGGCGCGGGGCGGGGCGGGGCGGGGCGGGGCGGCGGGTGCTGCCCTCTGCCGGGAGCGGCGGGAAGTGGGTGCGGAGTGACAGCGGGAGCCGGGGAGCCGGGCGCGGGGCTGGGTGACAGCGGAGGCGGCGGCCGCCGGCTGGACGTAGGGAGCGGCGGCGGCGCCGACGGCAGCGGGAAAGGCGGACGGGGCGGGCCTCTGTGGTGGCGCCGAGCCGGAGGAGCCCGGGAGGGGGCGGCCGGCGCAGCTCACGGGCCGGACACCTGAACTTGAGACAAGTTGCCGGAGCCCCGGGGCGCGGGCGGCGGACGGATTGACCTTCAGAGCTAGGTGAGCGGAGCTGGGAGGCAAGGGGTGCGCGGAGGGCCGGGAGTCCCTGGCCCGGCGCCCGCGCCCCTCCTCGCTGGGTCCGGGGGGCAGGCGGGTGGGTGGGGGCGCGCGCTGGGCAGGGGCGCCGGGCGCCGGGCGCCGTGCTGCCGCCCGCCCCGCTGTCCGGCCGGCCCGGGAGCCCGGGGCCCCTGCGGCCCCTCCCGTCAGGCCGGGCCGGGGGCGGCTGCTCCGCGACCTTATGTAACCAGGCGGGAGGGGCCTCCCCGGCTCGGGAGCCGGGAGTCGAAGGGGCGGGAGGCAGGGGAGCGAACTTGCAGGAAGTTTGAGGGACCCGTGGGCCCTGCGCCCGCGGCTTCTCCCGCCGCCGCGGCGGGGGCGGCTGGCGCGGGGGAGGCGGGGAGGCGTGCGGGGCCGAGAGGACCGGGCCCGGCCCCGCCGGGATGGGCTGGGAGGGCCGTGGCGGCGCCCCGCCCCGGGGGCCGGGCTGGTGGGGGGCGGGTGGAGGCACCACCCCTGCCTCCCTTCCCGTCCCTTCCCGTGGCTCGCTGGAGGAAGCCGCCCCTGCCCGCGGCCCCTGCTGTCGCTGAGCGCAGCCTTCGTAGCCCCCTTGCACTCTGCCGCGACCTTAGGGAGCCCCCACCCCACAGCTCGCCCGCTGCGGTTTTCCGGGAGCTCTCAGCGGCCGCCCCGCCCCGCGAGGACCCTCCCCTCCAACCCCCCCCCCGCGCCCGGTCCCGAATCCCGGAAAACACGCCCCTTCCCCCGAGTCCCCGAGTCCGCCAGCCCCGGGCTGTCCCGCCCCCCAAGCCTTCGCTCCCGCTTCTCCCCGCTGCCCGTACCCCGGTCAGCGACTCGGCCGCAGCGCGTGGCTCCCTGCTGGAGCGGGGAGCTGATGCCGGCTCGGCCCCCGCCCGCGGCCCCTCCGGGCCCGGCTTCTGGCTTCACGCACGGCTGCCCCGAGCCGCTTCGGGCTGCGAGAGCAGGTTCGCGCCGCAGCCGCCTGGCGCGCCCCGGCCTCGTGCCCGGGGCGGGGCTCATCTGCGCGAGCGCCCCCGGTTCCCTGCCAGCCCCCCTCCCAGCCAAGTCCTTGCGGCATCCCCGGCCATGGCCCCCTCGCCGTTCTGTTCTGGGCACGATTCTGCGCTGCCAGTTTCTGGACTAAACTTGAGCGCAATGCTCTGGCTTCGCGTTCGCGTTCGCTGGGGAAGTGTCAGTTAATTACCGCCCAGCCTCCACCCCGCCCCCCATTCTGAGTAAAGGGGGTGCTGAATCATCGAGCAAGGAGGGTGACAAGGTCGGCGCAGCTCCCCCTCCCGCCCCCCGCCCGTGACACCTCTGGGATACGGACTCAGGCCCCTGTATTCGACTCGCCCTGGCCGAGGTTTCACTGGTTGAAGACCTGGCACTCTTGGGCATTTGGGGAGGTGTGTGTGTGTGTGTGTGGGGGGGTCAGGGGCCTCTTGTCTGGTTTCCTCTAGGGCCGCCCGTGGCGGTCCGCGCAGATCAGAATGCAGTTCTTGGCTCCTTGGCCTGGTCCCTCAGACGCCTCCTCTGTGGAGACGGCCCCCAGGTCCTGCCCTCGGGGAGATCACAGCCTGGGGGAATGGACAGCAGTAATAGTTAAAAGGCTGCCCATAGAGGCAGTGGAAGGGGAAGAGCTGGACACCTTGAGAGCCTTGCCTGGTAGTCTGCTGGTATGCTTGTACTATGCCTCAGTTTCCCCAGCCGTGGGAAAAATAGCAACGGACTTGGCCTCCCTCTTTCTGCATGCCTCCAGGTTGCTGGGGCTGGAGAGCAGGAGCCAGAGTGCAAATGAAGGGCTCTTTGAGGGGCCGTGTTCTGCTCCTCCTGGAGGGGAGCCAGTGTTGCTTACAGTGGACCAGGCCTGGTACAGCTGCAGTGTAACTTTGCCTTAGCTCAGCTCTGTGAGATGCAGCCACGTAGCAACCCTGGTCTCCTCGTTCTGGGTTCCATGGAAAGGATGCAGGGGGTTGGGCAGGGGACATCTCCTCAGGTGAGCACTGAATCCAGGGAGAGCCAACAGGGCTTCTGAGGGCTCACAGCTGGGTGACTCATAGTCAGAGGTGGGCCAGGGCAGGCAGGAGCCCACCTAGGGTCCTGAGGTAGTGGGATACCTGGTGTTCACCTCCGTTGCCAGTCAGGCTCCCCTGCCAGAAAGTAGGTGAGAGGGGGCTCCGGCTCCTCAGGCCTGGCTGCTCTTTGAGGGTCTGGCTTCTGGCACTGACCCCTCCTGGGGCTCTGTGTATGGCTGTAATTGCATCATTAGCTGGAGTTTATAGAGCTACTTAGCACCTGCCCCTACAGGGAGTGGCCCAGCCACCCCCTGTATTCTGTCTGTCTCTTCCTTTTCAAAGTCAGCTTGGTTTCTGCCGGCAGCAGGGGTTTCCCCAACTACAGCTGGCGTGAAAGCCAGGTTGGGCCTTTGTCCTCGGGATGGAGGGCAGTCAGCACTTGGGGCCCAGCTTGGGGCTGCCCTGGAGATGACCGTGGAAATCCAGTTGGCTTCCTCTACAGAGGGAGGGAGCTCAGGGTTTCCAGAGCTCTCAGAAGTGCCCACATCCCAGGATGCAGCTAGTGTATATGTAGGTAGGGTGCGTGTCCTCTGGAAAAGGGGAAATAAAAATGCACATACCTCAGAGACTGTTGTGAGGATTCAGAAGGCAGCAGTGTCTGGTACATGGTGAGTCCATGGTGTCGCTCTGGGGGTCAGTGTGGGGTGTGTGTAATCGATGGGAGTTTGTGTGTGTTGTTAGGAGATCATAGGTATCTAGCTATGTGTGTATAGATTCTACTGTATATGCGTGTCTGTGAGAGTGTGACAAAAACAGTGTTATATTACTAGAATTGTCATCTATTCTCTATGCTATAGTAGAATAACGTTATAATAAAATTTAGTTATACCCAATAGTTGCCAACATTTACTGCCTGTTTACTCTTTAGAATGAGGTAGGAATTATTGTTTTCATCATACTGATTCAGAGAAGTCAAGCAAGTTGTTCAAAGTCACACAGCCTGAAAGTGATAGGGATTCTAACCCAGGCCCAAATGACTCCAAAATCCCTAAAGACCACTTCAGAGTTCCCCAGGGGCTCTCTCTTTTTTTTTTTTTTTTTTTTTAAGATTTTTTTATTGGGGAATTGGTGGAGGGGAACAGCGTTGGGGAATCGGGGAAGGGGAACAGACAAGTTGCCGTCTTCTTGTTCTTCAGTTTAGTTGCGGAGGATGTTGCTTCACTGTTGGTATCGTCATTGCGCTCTTCCCAGATCAGGCAGATCGGTCGCTGGCCTCTTGATATCGCTCATCGCGGCTATTGGCAGCTCACGCTTGGCTGCCAGCCGCTCACGCTGGCTGCGGGCCACTCACTGCAGCCTATGGCAGCCCACTGCAGCAGGGGCTGCAGCCCACACCATCACCGGGGCTCGCACAGCCCAGCTCCAGGTGGAGCTGTTGTTAGCTGTAGAGGGCAGTGTCACTGGCCCTCATGTGGGATCCGAACCGGGGCTGCTGGCATCCCAAAACCAGCGCTTAACCAATGCGCCACTCGGCCGGCCCGTCAGGGGCTCTCTCTTAAAAGGTGGGGGTGCGTTTGTCTGGAAACCTTTTCCCCATCTGGGTCTGCTGTGAGCAGGGGTGGGAACTTGCTGAGTCTCCAACCTCAGGACTATACCCCTTGAGCTGCTGTCACAGGAGATCAAAGGACCTTTGCTGAGAGCTCTCTTGACTGGCCTGGGGGGAGATGGGTTCAGACCTGGCTTCCTGGGTCACCTTGGAAACTTACAGTGAAGCCTTCGGTGGGCACTTGTTTACCGTATTTTGCCATGTGTAATGTGCACCCACATCTTTGGCCCAAACTTTTTTGTTTTAATTTTTTAATTCAAATTTCTGTCTTTACATTTACGTACTTGTTTTTTATATTATAAAGGAATTTTAGCATTTATTTTTTAACACATTATGGTACAAAAAAATGTTATGTAACAAATAATTACAAAACACAAGAACAGATACAAGGTACAAGAAATTTCACTTAACGACTTTACAACATTTAGACATTTACGCATCATAGAAGGCCAAGTACTCTTTATTGTTGCAAGTTCATCTTAAGTTCAACAAAACTGATGATCCTATCCTAGGGTATTATTTTGCATATGAATATCATTATTGATTTCTAGAGTTACACTTTTAAATCATAAGCATAAATAAAAGAATTAAAAACATTTATACAGGGGCTGGCCGAGTGGCGCGGTGGTTGAGCCCTGGCTTGGGAAGCCAGCGGCCCGGGTTCGGGTCCCACATGTGAGGGCCGGTGACACTGCCCTCAAAAAAAAAACAAAAAAAAAACATTTATACAGATACGGAATTAGTACAATCCATGTATAATGCGCATCCTTAATTTTCTCTCACAAATTTGAGCAAAAAAGTGCACATTTTATACGGCAAAATCCATTAATTAGATGTGGAGAAAAGGCTTTGGGGACGGTTGGGTGAGACTGAGATAGCAGCAAAAGTCCTGAGAAGAAACCAAGGTACCCATGTTGCCTCTGATAGGCTATGCAGCTGGGGCAGGTCCATGCTCCTCTCAGCCTCTGTTTTCATGTGTGAGCCTAGATCTCCTGTGGGGTCCCCTCCAATGCAAACCTCCTACAGAACTCTGACCAAGGCACTAGAACAGGAGAAACTTCATCAAGGAAGGGAAGCGGGGTATGGGGGGCGGTGGGGGACTGCTTTAGCTAAAGGCTGCCACTGGGGGAGCAGCCAGCCAGCTTCTCTTGGGCCATAGCCATAACCCACCCCCCACTGTGTGACGGGCACTTGGCTAAGTGTAACCTAGCAGGGGGTTATTGAAAGCGTGGACTCCAGGGCGAGGCTTCCTGGCTTGGAATCCCAGCTCTGCCACTTACTAGCTGTGTGGGCAAGCTGCTTAACCTCATTGGGCCTCCATTTCCACGTCTAAAAAGTGAGGATGACAGTAGCCCCTACGTAATCATGCTGTAGTGAGGGCTAAGCGTGTTGGTGTGCGCTGCACGGATGGCACTCAGGATAGCGCCATACTCAAGAATTGGTGATTATCATCATCAACTCGCACAACTCATTTCTTTCTTTGTTTCTCTTTTTCAAGTGAGGAAACGGGCTTAGAGAACTTGAGAGAAGAAATAAAGGCCTAGGGGCTGGAAACAGGCTCCCCCCACACCCCGCTGCCGTGAGTCTAATGTCCACAAATGAGATGCCTTAAAGGGGCTTCGCAGACTCCTTGGCACAGTCCCCAGCACTCCCTGTCACACCACATGCAGCCTCGTCTTCACATTTAACAGTACAGCATAGGGGGCTTGGCAACGCCTACAGCACCTCCACCATCCCTGCCCTGCCTGTCCCTTGGATTTTTTGAGTGGCATCGGGCCTGGTCACTTACTCTCCACTCCTGACCCCTGTGTTCCTGGGGCCTGCCCCTCCACTCTGCGCAGATCCCCTTGGCTGTGATATCACTGAGGGCAGAGTAACAGTCGCGGTGACAGAGCAGGATCTGGAACTTACCGTGCCCACAGGAAATACTTTTCTATGGGGTGGAGGGGCAGTGGGTGAGCTGAGGGCAGCCCAGAGGGGCAGAAGCAAGAGGCAGCCATCACCCATTTTCTTTACTGGTTCTCAACGGTGGGCATAAGGAGGAGGAAAAATGAGGTCTGGTCATCCCCTCCCATCCAGCTTCCTGGGAGCAAGGCCTCCTTGTTGGCTCTTCTCCACACAGAAGAGGTCCCAAAGTAAAATGTGATGCCATTGGGATTAACCCTGGAATCCCAACAAACTCTTCTGAAACCCGTGGTCCATATTTCTTTCTCCCAGCCCTTGTTCATGCTCATGCCTTCTGCTGGCACCCCATCCCCTAATCCCCTCCCTATAACCAAATCCTTTGTCTATCAAGGCACACCATCCCAGGAGACCCAGGGGTCTGTGCTGACGGCAGCCCTGGCTAGGGATTATGATCACCTGGGAGCTCTTAAAAAATACCATTGCATTCGAGTCTTGGGGGAGGGGCCTAGGCATCAATATTAAAAAAAAAAAAAATCCCTCAAATGATTCTGATGCCCTTTCTCTAAGGAGTTGGTTCTCACGTCTGAGTAGGCATCAGAATCACCTGGAGGAATTGTGACCACACAGCTTGCCGGGGCCTGACCCCTAGGGCTTCTGATTGAGGGGGTCTGGAATCGGAGGTCTCAGATTTGCATTTCTCACAAGTTCTCAGGTGATGCTAACGCTGCTGGTCCCCGGAGCACATGAGAACCTGTAGCTTTGCAGCTGCCCAGGCAAGAGCTTTCTGCCTCCTGAGCCTCTGATTGCTGCGTGCCTCTCGGGCCTGTCTCCGGTTCCAGGGGCAGGGACCGCTCTGAGACCCTTTGTGGCCTCACCTGTCCCTGGTGTGTCTAGTCAGCCCCTCCTTCCCCAGCCTGGCTTTCTGCCCTTGCCTCCTGTTACACTGACCACTGTCCAGCCTTGTGGTCTTGGCCCGCCCTCTGGGGACAACGGCTCAGGAAATGTTGGCTGCTTGTTCAGAGTGGGATGAGGTGGACAGTGAGGGACGGCATTAGCCCGAGAGTCATCTGAACGTGGGACAGGTCTAGAGCTCCTGCAAAAGTTGCCTGGGGGCCAGAGTAGCATTATTGGAAGAGGGGGAGGTATCCAAAGTGGCCCTCTGCTTTGTTGCAGTGAGGCTGGAGAAAGACCCATCCTGTGATTGTACTTTCCCACCTGGTGGAGGGCAAGTATTGGATCACTGTTTGAAGTGTATTTCTTGTTAATAATAAAAATGTGAAAAAGCACAAAAAGCAGTTGTTCCCTCTCCTTTCAGGCTGGAGGTGGGGGTGGGGGTCACTGCTGGAGGTAGGGTGTCTCCATCACCTTCTAGGAGGTCCTGGACCTTGAGGACAGGGTGACCCTGGCCATCAGCCCTCGGCAGGCGGGGCTAGTCTTCCTTGGAAGCTGGGGGTGCTGGGGTGGAGCCTGGTGGGAGGTGAGGAGAGGTGCTGGCGCCAGGCCCCTTAGCCCTGCGAGGGGAGGCAGGATGGGCTTGGTTTTGGAGCCAGCCAGTCAACAGATGAATGGAACACTCAAACGTCAGCACCCTGGGCACAGGGTTTGGGTCTGTTTTGTTGGCTACAGTATCCCCAGTGCCTAAAAGAGAGCCTGGTATGAAGGGTGCCAAAAAAATGTATACACAGCTTAAGAAAGGAAAACTATTAAGATCGTAATAATATGTACCGATAACAAAAGATGAATACAGGTCATGTTTTTTTTGTTGTTTTTTTTAATTTTTATTTATTTTTTAGAGGGCAGTGTCACTGGCCCTCATATGTGGGACCCGAACCGGGGCCGCTGGCATCCCAAGCCAGCGCTTAACCACCGCGCCACTCAGCCGGCCGAAATACAGGTCATGTTTGACGTCTACAATTACAGGAGGTACTCAAAGTGGTTCCCATCAGCGTCCAGACACTTCTGAGGACAGCGAACTACTGCTTGAGCAACGTTGACCAAAGTGTCCACTTGTGTCCATTTTTTTGGCACCCCTAGTATATAGTGGATGCTCAGTAATCTTCGCAGAGTGAGTGAAGGAGTGAGTGCGATTTGAGCCCCCCACGATGTGTGCCCAGAAATGTGCACAGGACAGATGCTGTGCCCCTGCCTGCGCAGTACGGGTATCAGCTTCACCACCTCACACTCAGGACGGTACAGCGCGGCTAGGGGGAGCTCCCTGCCTCCACCCCTCAGCAAGCCAGGCCCAGCCTTGCTCCTCGTGCGGCTCACAGTCTGTCCCTCCCTGCAGAGGGTTTGCCAGCACCTCCCCACCCCCCAGCTCTACCACTGGTCTGTGGGGTGGGGCTTGGTTTGTTTTCTCCTGTTTGCCAAGGGAAGTCACAGCCTGTCCTCTGCCTTGTTTATAATTGGTTTGGGGACAGCACCTGCCTCAGCCCCCCACGGTCCCTCAGGGGTGCCGAGTGACACACTATACTGTCCACCCCCTGCTGCCTCTCGTCCCCTCCTGGCCCTAGCCAGGTGCGCTCTCAGCTGCCCAGCCAGTGCGGCGCTGGCTGGCTTTGCTGCGCGTGGATCGGCCCTGTGGGGCCAGCTGGTGCTGCCTTCACATTGTCCAGAGGAAGGGACCAAGGCCCGGGGAGTATGGAGGTGCCAGTCCAGCACCCCATGGATGAACTGAGCAGCCCCTGGGTGCCTAGCGCAGAGCCGGCCCCTCCGGGGGCTGGGAATAAGGACACTGCTGCTCCTCGAAGCTGACAGCCTCGCAGGGAATTTCAGGAACCACAGAGAAAGGCAGAGTGATGTCAAATAGGACAGAATAACATCCTAAATGAACGTAAACCTGTCCACTGTGGACCCATTACTCTGAAGAGCGTTCTTCCTTGGTCTGGAGATCGTTTTTTTACAAAAGGGGTCCTGCCAGCATGGCGACCCTGGCTCAGCCCTTCCTACCCTCTGGGCCTCACAGCTCTCACGCCCCCTGGGGGTCACCTCTGCAGGCGTGGGAAGCCACCACCCCGGATCCTTCCAGGAGGACTAGAGGCTACTGAGTGTGAAAGGAGGCCACAGGGAGGCCACCTGAGCCACCTACCCGCCACGTGGAAGCCCTGGGCCATGGCGGGGGCAGGGTGAGTGTGTGTGTGTGTGTGTGTGTGTGTGTGTGTGTGTGTGTGGTGCCAAATTGGGCCCAACAGCTCAGAGCTGCCTGTTGCCGAGCCCCAAGACTTGGGCCTGGACCCTGGAGCAGTGCGCATCTGCTGCCCCCCCACCTCCAGCACCTTCTCCTCCTTCCTTCCCCTCCCCAGCCCCCACCAATCTCTCTGACCTTCCATTTAGTTCCACTGTATCTGGAACATGGGTGCGTGTATGTGTCTCTCTCCTGCTCTCTGTCCCCCTCTTTCCATATTCTTTATTTCTTTTTCCTGCCTCCCTCCTTCTTCTGGTGTGTTCAGAGCCTCTGAGGGGCCCAGAGGAACGGCCCAGGGCAGGGTGAGGTGGGCGGGAGGGCGCCCAGCCTGAGGCAGCTCTCTGCCCTTGGGCAGTTAGGGGCACCCTGGGGAGGGTTGGAGATGAAAGGGGCTGTGGTCCCCAGCTCCTGTGGGCTGAGGGACAGCCAGTAACCTGGGCCAGCTGGGGGACCTCCTGCCCAGACAGCCCCGAGTACCACCGAATACTCCAGACCTGTAACTAACCATGGGTTCTTACCAGTTTGTTTGGCCTAATTATAGTTTTGGCTTAATTTTCAAAGCCAGGTGTGAGAAGAAAATATTAGAGTTTCTATTTATTTCTATCTCATCCTTGTCTCCCCCCTTTTATTGTGAAATATTGCATAATTGCTGAAGAGCATAAACATACATATAAGGTAATAAACCGTGATGAAAGTCAGCACCCAGGTAACCACAATCCAATGAAGACATGGGGCATCGCCTGTGCCCCCCAGTCAGCCTGTGCGCCCCACCTTGGTCCCAGCCACCCTCCCCCACCTCTCAAATGATCATTCTCCTGCCTTTCTTTATCACGTAACCACCTAGTATGGAGCCTTTAGCAGAAGATTGCCTGACTTTGAATGTAATACAGCTGGAACGTCCGTGACCGTGTTTGTTCTGCTGTCGTGTTTTTTTCTACTCAGCAGTCTGTTTGTGAGATCCATCCACATCGTGGTGCGTAGCCAGAGTGTGTTCATTTTCACTGCCGTATGGGATTCCACTGTGTGAGCTTGCCGTCATGTTTATACCTGTCCCGCGGAGTGGGAACGTCTGGGTTGCTTTCCTTTTTTTTTTTGGCTACTGTGAACAATACTGGAAGAATATTTTTTATATGTGCTTCCTACTGCGTTGGTGCATATTTTTCTCCAGAGTATATATTACCCAGAGTGGAACTGCTAGAGCACAGGGTACACAGCACATATTTCGACTTCAGCAAATATTGTGGGAAGTGATTGTACACGGCACCTGAATTCCTGTTGTTTCCTGTCCTCGCCAGCATGACAGTTGCTGGCAGACTGTCATGCTGGTGAATGTGTGACAGTGCCTTATCATGGGTGTAATTTAGATTTCCTTTCTTGTTTATAGAGCTGTTTTTGTATATGTTTGCTGACATGCATGATATATGCATGCATTGGTATTTGTAAGCAATGTATGAGAAAAGAGGCATACATTGGGGCGTGCTCAAAAAGTTTTACTCAGAGGAGCGTGTGATCAAAATAGTTGAAAGAACATTGTAATACTGAGTGCCAGGGAGGGGCTGGTTTCTAGGTTGGGGGTGGGAGGGTGGTCTTGGGAGGAGACCCCCAAGTGTCAGTGCCCGCCAGTGGGGCCGCCTCTGCCCAGAGGGTACTGAGCCCACCAAGTACTCACCAGTGCCTTCAGGCCCTCCCGCAGCTGGCAGAGGAAGAGGGAAGGTATCGGGCTAGTGCCCCCAGTGGATGCACTTCAAATTCAAATTGGCAAGGGCCGGCTGAGTGGCTCAGTTGGTTAAGAGCTCGCTCAAGAGTGCGAGCTGAGCTCTGAGCAACAGCTGTTCGAGGCCAGCCCGAGCTGAGTAGCCGTTGAGCTGCCAACAGGTGGCAGGATGGCTCAGCTAAAACAAACAAACAAACGAAAAAAACAGAAACAAAAAACACAAACAAATTCAAATTGGCAGGTGCCCATCATTCAGGGACTTCTAGGGCAGTAGTTAGTTCTCCACCAGGGGCAATTTTGTTTCCCAGGAGACATTTAGCAACATCTGATGATATTTTTGGTTGTCACAATTCAGGGAATGCTACTGGCATCTAGAGGATAGAGGCCAGGGAGGCTGCTATATATCCCAAAATGCTCAGGACAACCCTCCAAAACAAAGAATTGTGTGGTCCCAGGTGTCCATCGTGTAGAGGTTGAGGAATCTCTGGTCTAGAAAAAGAGCCAGGAAACAGATTTGCCACGAACCCGATGCATGGCCTAAATGCTTTGAGCCTTGGTCTCCTCATCTGGGAATGAGAGTGGCGAGCAGGGCTGCCCATCCCCCCTCCTGGGGCTGCTATCAGGGCTGGGGAGGCATTTTGGGAAGCATCCCAGCGAAGGGGCCTGCAGCCCATGTTTTCAGGGGCGGGAGGGCCTTTTCTGTGCTGCCAGTCCACTGAGCTGAAGGTGTCAGGTGACAGAGGGCCATGAGCTTCAGCCCTGATTCCTGCTACTCTAGGCCTCAAGGAGCAGTGGGGGAACCGCCCTGAAGGCCCCAGACTTTTGATGAAGGCTGCAAAAATAAGGGGCTCTCTGGGGAGCCCTGGGGCCCAGGCAAAACCATGTCTGACTTTGTCCTTAGCTGGGTGGGAGTCCAAGGTTGTATGGGTGATAAGAGGTGCTTATCGTACTCCTTATCTGAGGCCCCGTTGCAAGTCCCGGGCAGTGAGGGGTGGGAGCCAGAGGTCACCCTTGAGGGCCCTGCACATCCAAGCCAGGCTCCTACTCACCCTGTGTGTCCTTCCAGCGTCGGGGTCAGCACTCCTGCATCTCTCCAACCTCCCCGTCTGAACTCACCTCACTTCAGTGTCGCGTCTTGCCTTGTCCAGGAGCCACGGCTTGCCTGATCTTCCCTCTACCATGATGAGTTTACTAGGCCCTGAAACATACTCTCACGAAAGGGCCTAGTAAACTCATCCATCCTGAGATGTAGATGACTGATCACAGCTTAATGATTGGCAGCCGTTCTTGTCAAGGGGTGTTTACCTGCCGAAGATGGGAATCCCTTAGCTACCAGAAAGAAGCACGAGGGAAATGTCAAGTGTCTGACAGGCTGTTAAGAGAAGAACTCTGGGGGCTGCGGAACCTTTGAAATAACGTGTGTAGCAAGAGCGTTTTCTCACAAGTGAAAATTGTGTGGCAGCTCAGATCTTCCCAGAGCTTCAGAGGACTGTGTTTGGAGTTGGGGTCCATTCCAAGGTGGGCGATAGTGGGACTATGAACTGAGCGTCTGGAGACCCTGGGAAGGCCCCAGGCTGAGGGGACAGGTATGTGGTCAGTCAGGAAGGCGGTGAACTGTGGGGCTTCTGGCTAAGAGGGTACAAGATGGGGCTGGGTGGATGGGCGGGTTAGGCCTGGGTCCCTACCGGACCTGGGAGGATTCCTGCAAATTTCTGCCGCTCTGTGCCCCTCCATCTGGGTGTAGCGGCCAGTGTGGCCTGCGGCCCTGTGAGGCCAGGCTGTGTGGGAGGTGGGTGGCTGTCAGAAGCTCCGTCTGGGAGGAGACAGGGGCACCTGGAGTCCTGGATTGGTGAGATTGGAGCTGGGTGTCTGTCTGTGTTGGGTAGACTTGTGGGTGAGAGAGGCCTTTGGGGCGTGTGGTTCCTCTGCATTGTGAGTAATCCTTGGCCACATTTGCAGCTCCCTGGGGATTGTGCAACTTCCCCTCAGGCTGAGGTGCAGGGGGCTGGGTGAGAAACAGCTCTGGGGAAAATGAGGAAACTGGGGCTGGTGCTGAGGCCGGGCCCTGCGCTCCGGCCCCCTGAGGAGTTGAGCATTCCAGGGGTCCTCCTTCCAGGAGGCCACCCACTCCCAGGTATGAGGGTGTATGTGCATGCGTGTGTGCACATGTGAGTGTGTGTGTGCGTGTGTGTGTCTTTGGGGAGGTGGGGGAGTGGGGACGAGGCTCACAGGCTATACTGGTGTGGGGATATCTTTTTAATTATTTGTTTATTTGTTTGTTTGTTTTAGAGGGCAGTGTCACTGTGTCACTGGCCCTCACATGTCGGATCCGAACCGGGGCTGCTGGCGTCCCAAGCCAGCTCTTAACCACCGCACCACTCTGCCGGCCCAATGAAGGTTGTTTTATTTTTTTATTTTTTTTATTTTAGCTGAGCCATCCTGCCACCTGTTGGCAACTCAGCTCTGGCCGGCATCGAACTGCCGTTGCTTTAGAGCTTAGCTGTCACTCTTGAGCGAGCTCTTAATCAACTGAGCCACTGGGCCGGCTAGGGGGATGTCTTTTGAGCAGGGTCAGGGCTGGGGAAGCAGGTGGTCCAGGCGAGGGCCCCTGCAGGGTTCAGGGGAGAGAAGACCGCCCCCTGAGCCTGGGATGGTGGACAATGTGTGAAATCAGGAGGCAGAGTTGCTGGCTGCCAGGCCCACTTCTGAGGAGCCGTGTAACCCTGGGCCGTTTAAGCCCTCGCTGCCTCTTCTGCTCATCTCCCAGGCTTGTTTGGGGGCTCTGGTGAGAAGGTGATGGGCATGATGTGCTTTGTGTGATGCTGGCCAGGCCATAGTAACCAGCCACTTACCTCAGGGATTGGGAGCAGTGCCTGGGAGTGCCTGGCCGGTGTGTGCTGGACCAGCCTGCCTGGGTTCAAATCCTGGCCCTGCCAGTTGGCAGCTGTGTGATCCTGGTAAGTTAAATAGCCTTTTGGTGCCTCAGTTTCCTCTTCTGTAAAATAGAGGTGACAGTTATAGCACCCACCATGTGGGTTCATGGTGAGGATTCAAAGGCTGAATTCATGCTCTGAACAGCACCTGGAACCTGTGAGTAAGTGCTCGGCACAGGTTCACATTTTACTGGTACATGAGCATGTTTGTGTGCAAACACCAAAAAACCTGCCCAGGGTTCCTGGCGATTATTTTTGATGATAGGGATTTGAGTTAGAGCTGGGGATAATAGTGAGAGCTCACATTTCCCAGGCCGTACTCCCCATCAGGCACTGTGCCAAATGTTTGACCTGTGTCAGCCCCACCCTCACAGTCACGCCATAAGGTAGGTTATCACCCCATTTCACAGATGAGGACATGGGGGCACAGAGGCATTGAGTAGCCTGCCCCAGGGCAGTGATATCAGTGAGGAGGGAATGCAGAATGGTCCCTTTAGCGCTGAGAGGTACCCTGGTCCTCAGGTCCTCATTCCAGTCCCTTGTCTGGGTTCAGCAGGCGGTGGGTGTGGAGCAGGCAGGGTCTGTTGCGAGGGGTGTGAGGCTTTACTGTATAGCCCGTGGGCTCTGGCCCATCTCCAACCAAGTAGTCAACTAATAGAAAGAATTAAGTTGCTACAGGGAATGGCTGTTGTGTGGTTGGAGTTAGAGTGGACTTCTTGGGGTGAGCTCCCTGCCAGTGTGTGGACTGAAGAGAGGGGCTGCAGACCAGCCGGGGGTGGGGGGGGCGGGCAGTAGGACTCCAGCTTCAGCCAGACCTGGCTTTGGATTCTGCCAGAGCCGTCTACTGAGTGACCTTGGGCTTCAGTTTCCTCACATGTAAAATGGGGTGTAGCAGTCCCCGCCGCCTTGGGCGATGACGAGATGAAATGAGATATCACAGGAAGATGCTTAGCACAGGCCTGGCCTGGACTAAGTGTCCCACGCATGGACGCCTCAATCAGGCACCTGTTGTAGAGAGACGGGCCCAGGCCCCACAGATATCCATGAAGGGTTGCTGTTTGAACTATGGATCAGGGCCACTCATTGGACCCTAATCTAGCCATGAACTCAGCTTAGTAGGTCTCAAAGAACATTTTGTTACATGAAAAAGAATAGAAGACTTCCAGTGTATTGCACAGTATTGGTAAGGTTGGTTTGTGCATCCTTTTTTGTTTCATGTTCACGTTCCTGTAGTATGCATGCTCAGTGTGTGTATGTGTGTGTGTGTGTATGTGTGTGTGATGGGTAGAATAAGACATGTTTTTCTGTGAGTCGTGTCAGAATATTTGGGGCTACTGCCTTAGAGATGATCTTCTTCCTGTGCAGTGTTCATGAAGCACCTACTGAGTACAAGACCCAGCACCACATTCCGGGGGCCAGATTGGGGAGTCTGGGCCCAAGTCTTAGCAAGGTGTGTGGGTGAGTGGGCTTTGTGAGGGTCAGCAGAGGGCTCAGGGACAGGGAAGGCCTTCTGGGTGATGACATGCATTAGATGGGGACAGTGAGAGGAGACAATGCCTGGGCTGAATGGTTGGCTCGGGGCCTGGAGCTAGAGAGACACCTGGGGAGGTGGGGCTCCTGGTCAGCGGAGGGCTGCAGGGCCAGGCCTGGCCAGAGGTGCCCCTGCTAACTAGAGAGAGGAGTGGGTGGGGTCATCTCAGGGCGCTGGGCAAGGGCTGTGCCCATCTCCTCCTGCTGAGGTAGGGTAGGAAAGAGGAGGACTCAGGGTTACCGATGCTTCCCCACCCCCAAGACTTGCAGGATCCCCAGTGACTGAGTGAGACCCAGGGCCCAGAGCTGAACTATTTCTACCGCCGCCCTCCCCACCCCCCCACCCCCGGTCCCTGGAAGGTTCTTGGGCTTTCTCCTCCCCTCTGCTGCCCTAGCTTGCTCTGGTGGGTCTGATGGGTCTGGCCTAGGACCTGGCTCAGCTCTGGGCCCCGGTCCAGGAGACAGAAGCCTTTCTACTACTTAGATCCCTGTCCAGGGCAAATCAGAGCCTCAGTTCCTTCATCTGTAAAATGGGCTTACTAACCCCCTGAGCAGCCAGCCATATGGGTGATGATGCTCATCTTATGACCTAATGTGGATAAGCTGGCTGTAGGAAGTGTGGAGAGCTCTGGGTGGGTTGTTATTGTCGTCTCTAAGCCTGGGAGGGCTGGGGCAGGTCATGAGGACATCAGCTGCATGGCTGGAGAGCCCCCTGCCTCCCCACCCCATGACCTGGGGCCATGGGGCAAGGGTGAGGAGAGGCCTGTGACCCATGTGGAGCTGGGGATATCCCCTGCTCTGCAGGGGAAGTAGCCTGTTAGAGGCATCAGAGGGTGAGACCCAGGTTTGGCCTGGGTGTAGGAACCCCAACTTCCAGAATCCCCACTTACATGGGGCACCTTAGGGGCCCCAGCCTGGATGTCCTTGGTGCCAGGTGGAGGGCAATGCCCTGGGATTGACTGGCACAGGCCAATTTCCAGGAAGCTGTGGGTAGCTTCCAGCCTGCTGAGCCCAGAGCCCAGAGCCTCAGGCGTGAGCCCCTGCAGCAGGCTGGGGGTCACGTACCGCCCATGTGCCAGGCGCTGTGCTAGGCATCTTTGTATATTGGGAAATTTCATCTTCACAGTAACCCAACACACAGGTCTTTTTATAATCCTGTTTTACTGTGAGGAAACTGAGGTCCAGAATGGTTAAGTCTCTCACCCAGGGTTACCTAGCTAGTGAGTGACAAAGCTGGGCTGAGGGCATGAGTTCCGGATTCCAGATGCCAGGGTTGGAATCTGGGCTGTCCCACTTCCTAGCCGTGCGACCTTGGACATATGACAGAACCCCTCTTATCATTAGTTTCTTGCTCTGTGAAATGGGGCTAACGGTGCCTTCCTCAAGGCGTTGTCGGGAGAATTACATGAGATCATAGCGGTAAAGTGCCTACTGCATAAGAAGGGCACAGTGAGTGGGTTCCGTGTCACCATCTCTCCTACCTGCAGTGTGACCCTGGGCCAGTTGTCTGGTCTCCCTGCATCTCAGTCCTCAGTTGTGTGACACAGGGTACTGGCACCTTCCTTGGCCCTCTCACTAGGATTGTTGAGAATCAAATGGGATTAAAACCCTGGGTGGGTCTGAGGGTCTGAGGGAGGCCTTTCTAGAACAGAAGTGCTACACTCCCCGGACCCCCAGAGCTGCCAGGAATTTTTCAGGGCTTGTAGCTCACGGCAAGGTCCTGATGTACCTTGTTGGGGCCTGCTTCAAACTTGCATGTTTCCTGCTGGCCCCCCGGAAGCGTTTGAGTTAATGACCCTAAATTTACTCCGGGGTTTCCCAAGATGTGTTCTGGGGAAGGGTTTGGTGGTCAAGTAGGCATGGCGGAGTGTGAGTCAAAAAAAAGTAAAATGGGTTTCTTTGCCTGCAGGACTTGTCAGAGCCTTTGATACACTAGTGTTCATTGTGTGCCCCCAATATGTGGTCATGTTATACCACAGGATATCTCAAAGGCCTGGTGTTCAGAGCCCTGTTTCTCAGATGGAGACATAGACTTGGCGTGAGGCCTGGGAAGTGATTTCCCCAGATCATGCAGTGATCTGTAGCAGAGCTAAGACTAGACCTCAGGGCTCTTGAGTCCATGGCTAGTGCTCTGCTCAGGACACCCCTTCCTTTCCCTCCTTCCTCTGTTCTCCTCAGAGAAATGTATGTGGTGGTGCCCGCTTCCTTAGGCTGCTCAGCCTTTTCTGGCTCCCAGCAGCATTTGAGGGTGTCCCATCCTCCTGGGCGTTGTTGGGAGATGAGGCTGTGCCCAGCCTATGAGCTCCTGGAGATACTTTCCTGGCTGGGAGATGGCAACAAAGCTTCATCCCAGCTGCAGGGTCTCTGGCAAATTAATTCCATGTTCTGAGGCTCCATCTCGTCAACTGTGTAATGAAACTCATCGTTGTGTCTATCATCTGGAGATTGACAGGCTCAGCTTGACGCCATATGTGACTGTGCTTTATTAATTTTCAATTCACGTACAGACGTCCACGATTCTAACAATTCTTATCATCTCTGGGGGCGATGAGGGAAGAACAGGGAGGAAATGAGGGAGACCCGCTGGCCTTGAGACCTGGCATGGTTTGGATTCCTAACCTCCCAGGTGCCCCCACATTTGGTGTCTGCCCTGTAGTATGTTGCTATCCATCTCTGGGCTCAGTTCCTCTGATCCCCTGTGCAGTGGGACCCATGCCACAGGTGAGACATGAGGGGCGGGGGGGGCGGGGACCGGATTGCCCCGAGGGCATTGGTGTTAGAGGTGGGAGGGACACCCAGTGTCTTGGTGGGTGCGCTGTCCAGCTCTGCCTTGAGCAGGGCGGTCCTTCTCCAGCTTCTGCTCCTTTCACCTCCGGCCACCTGGGAGTGCATGTGGACATGCCCACCGCTCTGTCCGCGTGGCCCTCTGCTGTCTCTGGGGGACTCCGAGGGAAAGACCAAGGGGTGGGCTTGGGATGTGAGGTGGGAGGAGGTGGTGCCTCCCTGGCAGATAGCGTCCTCTCCAGGAGGGCTGTTTGCTGATTTATTCTTAGCACTGACTCATTATAGAATGTATTTTTAGCCCTGTTTCTAAGTGTTGCCAACATCTGGTGCAGTCAGTACCCAAGGAGGTGGAGGTGGCAGGGACAACCCCTTTGGGCCTTGCTGGGGATGGGAGCCTCTGGCAGGAGAACAAGGATGGAGACTTCTACTTCCTAGACTTGCCATGACTTGAGGCTGGGCGTGCAGTAGGCGTCCTATTTATGCCTGTGCATTGATTGCTCTCCCACGATGTCATCATTCTAGCTCCAGCTCCTAGTGAGGGGTAGGGGAGGTGGAATGCATGTTTCTATCCAGCCAGAGAGCATGAGCTGGTGGGACTCACCAGGTGGGCTTTCCCACATCCAGCCCTCAGGGAATCCAGTTGGCATCTGACCTCTGCAGAGGGCACCTCAGAGGAGGAAGGCAAGCCAGCCACAAATGAAGGAGGAGCAGCAGACTTTATAGACCCAACTGCCTGGGGTTGAGTCCTGGCTTTGCTCCTTCTAAGCTGTGTGACCTTGGGCATGTCATCAACCACTCTGTGCTCCACTTTCTTCATCTGTGAGATGCAGAAGGCCATAGCATTGTGAGGATTAAGTAAGATGATAATATATGAAGTGCCTAAAATCGTACGTGCTATAGAGTAGGGAGTAGTGGAATTTTTATTGCTATTATTATTAATGAGAAGCTTGGTATGTGCTGTGCTGCTGGAGTGCTTTGGGTAGGAAGCTGCTCAGCTTTTCTCCTAGTGAGGTGAAGCTTGGGACGGGGTTCAGAGGGAGTGGTTGTTCGCAGGCGTCATGATGGTGGTGATTTCTGTAAGGCTGCAGCGAGGGGTCAGCAGCGCGTGTGAGTTGGCATGTGGGCTTTGTCCTTCACAGGTTGGATGAGCCGCTTAATTTTTCTGAACATCCATTTCTTTACCTACAAAATGATAGCATATACTCCATAGAATTATTGTGGGAAATAAAGCATTTGATGTTTGTGGAGCGTTTTGCCCCGTGCTGGGCACATGGTAAGAGCTGAGTCCATGAGACTTTTCTTGTTTTGTTTTTTTCTGTGTCCCTTTGCCATGTGAGGGATGGGATGCCGTCGTTGCCTTGGGACCTGGAGAGGCGAGCTTGGCCTAGTGGTTTGGAGGGGGGCTGTGGGGTCCGCACACGCTACTCACTTCCCCTGGGCTTCTGTAACAAGAAGAGTTCAGAGAAAACTGTGGTTTTCAGACTCTTCCTCAGAACCGCAGGGGGTGTTTTGGGGGCCCAAGTTGGAGGCCAGGTGGTCTGGTTGTCTCCGCTGCCCACAGAGCTGCTTCATTTCCATGTTTGACATATCACGGTTCTAGGTAAATGTTGTCTGAAGATGGGGTTCTGCTGCTAGGTGACACCCCCAGGCTCCTTGTCACCTGACATCGATGCCCTCTGACTCGGCATTGACTTGGGACATGGCCTGTTCAGGTGGGCTCTGACATGCCCTGGGCACTGATGCCTAGAGGGTGCTGGGGCTCCCCACGGGGTGTGGGGGCACAGAAGGGGCTGCCAGGCTTCTCCTCAGGGGAGAGTTTGAGCGCCGCTCCTGCCCTGCTGCCTGAGGGACGTGCGTGCCTTGAAAACAAAACTCAATCCCAGAAGCAAAATCTTCCAGGAAGGAGTGAACGCTGGGATTGGGCAGAAACGCCCCTGCGGCTGGTAGTAGGTGCTTAGGGAATATTCGAAATGAATGGAGGAAGTGGTACCAGCACAGCATCGCAGAACAGTGGTCCCTCTGATATGGTGGCAGGTCTCCTCCTAAGCCCTCCTCTTCTCACCCCTCACCCCATCTTCCCTGCTCCCTGCTTTGTTTGACCAGCCTTAAGCCACTCTAACCCTGGGGCCAGGCTCAGCCTTGCTCAGAAACTTGAACGAGACACTTCCCCAATCTGAGCCTCAGTTTGTTCATCAGTAGAATGAAGGTGATTGGCTCATCTTCGGAAGGCCCCTTCTGGCTCTTTACAGTCCTGCTTCTCAGGGCAAGTCACACACACACACACACACACACACACACACACACACACACACACACACGCTATGGCTCAGCTGGGGAAGTGGGGGCCTGTGGGTGTGAGGGGAAGGGTGGGCATCCAACTGTGTCTACTGGGCTGGGGCCACCGTTGTGACTTTCATGTGTGACCTTCTGGGAGTGTGGGCGGCAGCCGGAGGGGCACATATTTGTGTCATTATGACTGGGTGTGAGGGTGTGTGTGAATCAGGCCAGTGAGGGAGTGAGGGCAGTTATCTCCCCTTGCCAGGAGCTTCCCAGGCTCTGAGGAGAATGGAAAGTGATTCATGCAAAGGATCCCCAGCTCCACATTTTGGCTACAGCCCAAGGTATAGGGTGGCCAGGCTTCCTCCCTTTACCCACCCACCAGAAGCTGAGAGTCCCCCTCCTCCCTCACCTCAGACCCCAGTCAGGGGTACATGGGTGCCTTGGCGTGCAGGCTGACACCCCTCTCAGGGATATTTCAGGGGGCCGCCTGCGTGATGACTAGGAGGTCTCCCAGACCCCACATCTTGGCGCTAGAAAATCCCCTGCGCCAGAGGAAGTGGCCTGCAGTGGCCCAGGCTCCTACGCAGCAGTCAGCACTCCATCACAGCCGAGTGGTTTTCCAGCTCCAGAAGACCTGCCAGGGAGGGGAGAGGAGCGGCCCCACCTGCCCACCGTCTCCTTGCCATCCTGGCTGCAGCCTACCGGTGACTCATTACCCTGGGGAGTGAGCCTGATCCTCTCTCAGGACATCCTGGGGGCCTGGTGCTGAGCCCAGGGCCCCATCAAGCTGGGGAGTGAGGAGTGAGGCCCTCTGTCTGGGGAGAGGGGGGGTCCTAGCAGACTTTTCTTGAACCCTCTCTTGGCCCCATAGACTTCATCTTCCCTTTGCCCGCAGGGGAGACAGCCCCAGATTACATAATGGGTCCAAAATGCCTCACAGGTGAGCAGCCCAGTCCGGCGGCTGGACTCTGGAGTCCCTATTCCCCAGTGCCTGCCACGGGGCTTGTCCCCATTCCACTGCCTGGGTTCACTAAGGGGGGAGGGTGGGGCCTGCCCTCCTGCCCCCCCCCCCACGGAGCTGCACAACCTGGGAGGGGGTGGGGAGGCCCTCTCCAGGGAAATGAATTCCTGGCCTGACCCCAGATGCCAGCCTGCCCAGCTCTGCTCCAGGGTAACGCTGGGTGCACACACAGCCCCATTGTACGCCTGGGCCCCGTGCCCGCCGTGGGCCTGGCACCAGCTCTATCAGCAGCAGTAGCTCTGTCAGCTCCTTAGCACCCCCTTTTCAGGGCCTGAGCCATTGAGGAGGAGGAAGGAGGGCTGGTGATTGGGATGTGAGTGTATGCTGAGTGTGGGGACCATTTGGATACTTGAGGAGCCAAAGGAATATATTTGTTTTCTCTCATCAACTGTGAGGTACAATGTCCTCCATTCACGTGAAGAAACCAAGGCATGACTTGCCCAAGGTCACATAGCGGGCGAGTGGCAGAGCTGGGGGTCGAGCCCAGGCAGCCTTGGGGCCAGAGGCTGTGCTCTGTACACTAACCATCAGGGCTCAGGAAAAAGCAGGTTTCCTTTCCACAGCCCGACTGTGGGGACCAAGACAGGACACTTTCTGGAAAGTATATGTCTCCAGGGTGAAAGGGGCTCCTGGAACAGTAGGGTCTAGAGTCCCCATTGGCTTGTGAGAAGCATGATGGTTAATTTCCAAGGATGATGCTGGTGGCTAGGTGGGTAAAGCAACTCTCCAGAGCTCTGCCTCAGTTTCCCTGCTTCATCCACACTGTATGCCCCCCTCTGCTCCTTGGGAGGGTACAAGAATGTAGAGGTGAGGTGTGGCCAGGGCTGGCACCTGGACTCCCACCCCCTTTTCCTGTGCTCCACAGGCTGTTGAGAAGCCCCCCTTCCTTAAACTGGAGGCAGGGGTGCTGAGGCCTCCGGTTGTTTCTATTCTGAGAGTCCGTCCCAAGCTCTCCCATCTCCTCAGGTTGCCCAGCCTGAAGGGGCCTCTGAGGCCAGCGTTAGCCTATGAGGGGGTCCCACCTCTGCCTCACACCCATGCCCCTCAGGCCAAGATGGAGGGTGCCCAGACACAACTTTTATGGGATCTGCCCTGTTTCTCACTTTTTGGGCTCAACTTTCCCGCTCCACGAGCCCCTATCCCCTGGGGCCGGGCAGAGTTGAAGCACCTCCCTTTTCCTCGGCCCACTCTCCCTGTCCCCTGTCTGTCTTGGGCATATTTCCCTCCTTCAGTGCCACCTCAACCCTCTTAGCAAACAGACAGGGCATTCTGCAGTGACCACAAGATTGTGCAATGGCAGGGCTGGGCCATGGGGACAGGTGGGGAAGACAGAAGATGGAAGGGGACACCGAGGTTGGCTCCCCTCTCACCCCATCCTGGAGCCTCACTCCCTTCCTCACTCTGCCCGGGCTCATCTTTCTCCATTTATGCCAATCCCACCAACTAGTCAACACATCTTCATCCAAGGCCAGAGGGGTGGCCATGGTTTGGACAGTCTGTGGGAGGGGGAAGGGGCATGGGGAGCACCTGGAGGCCCAGATTTGTTGGGGAGAGGGAGTGAGGAGGCCCCTGGGCTGAGCCCAGGGCTTGTTTAGGGAGGGGCCCTCTGGATATCTGGAGGCCTGACTAGGGAGTTTGGACTTTATCTGACAGACAGTGGGAAGCCATTGGGCGCCATGGAGCAGGGGATGCGCCATCTTTCTTTGTTGCTCAGTCCATTTTGTTTCTGTTCCCTTGTTCTTTCAGGGCTATTTTCTTTCTCTGTTTCTCCAAAGGCAGTAGACCCTTATTTGCTCTTCAACTCATGCTCTCTGACCCTGCTCCTCCCCTGCGCCCCCATCCTGCGTATCCATACTCTGT
Source organism: Aselliscus stoliczkanus (assembly GCA_033961575.1). NCBI lineage: Eukaryota > Metazoa > Chordata > Mammalia > Chiroptera > Hipposideridae > Aselliscus > Aselliscus stoliczkanus. The sequence continues at coordinate 60,409,132 of CM066733.1, read as the reverse complement.
TCTTCGGCTTCCTCTGCCCAGCTGTCCCTGCGTGTTCCCCCTGCCCGGCTTTTGTTGGGCTTCCTCTTCCTCTCCCTGCCCCCTGACTCACCTTCCGTGAGGGAGGGGTTGGGTGGACTTGGATTTGAGGGGAGGGGGATACACATGGTGGGGACTGGTGTGATGGTGACTCAGCCAGGAGGACGCCCTCTGTTCTGACATAGCCCTGCACCTTTCAGGGAACAACCCTCCCCCAGTGATGTGGCTAAAGCTCATTAGGAGAATCCTACATGGCACTGTCAACCTGCTCATTGGCGATACAAGTTTCTCTAACAGATAAACTAGAAAATGATAGGACTTCATTTTCTTTTTATTAAATTTAGCAGAAAGGGATATTGAACCAAATGGGAATCAGACTGCAGACAAATACTGTTCTCTTTTGCATCCTTTCAAACACCCATCCACCTATCCGTGTATGCATCTGTCCATCCATCCATTCATCCATCCATCCATTCATCCACCCACCTATCCATGTATCTATCCACCCGCCTACCTATCCATCCATCCTTCCATCCATCCTTCCATCCATCCACCCATCCACTTGCCTACCTATCCATCCATCCATCCATCCATCCATCCATCCATCCATCCATCCATCCACCCACCTATCCATGTATCCATCCATCCATCCATCCATCCATCCATCCATCCATCCATCCATCCATCCATCCATCCATCCATGTATGTATGCATCCATCCATGTATTATATTCACCCATGCATCCATTATATCCATGTATCCATCAGATATTTATTGAGCATCTATAGTAGATGTTTTACATTTAACTCTTACAGAAACTCTCCAAGATGTGCATTATTTTATCCAGGAAGACACTGGGACCTTGTGAAGTTGGGAAAGTTGCTAAAGGTCATGCAGACAGTAGGCAACAGATCTGGGGTGCAGCTCTACCTGCTTCAAAACACGTGTTCTTAGTGCGGACGCAAGTGGTTTCCCCTGGTATCCCCAGTGCCTAGCCCTGAGCAGGGAACATAATGGCTGTGCTACCGAATAAACGTGCATGCTCAGGATCTGGAATGCTAGGGTTCTCTAGTTCTATTCTTATTGCAGCCTGGGGGTGGGAAGCAGTGCTGGGCTTCTAGTCCTACTGGCATTTGCCACCAGTAACCAAATGTTGCCATCATCAACCCTGGAATGGAGGCTTCTTCATCACATAACTTGGAACCCTGACATGTCCTTGTTTCTTCTCTCCATCTTCCAACTCTGCTTCTGAGGACAGTCTTACCTCCCACAGGTGGGAAAGTTCTAGGGACCCCCTTGGCCACTGCACCCAGCTCTCCCAGCCTCCTCCAGTGACAGGGCTCTTCCTTGCCTGCCTCCTGGCTTCTCCACAGGGTGCCCCCCCCCATTTTCCTCTGGCTTCTTTATTGGCCTTTCTTTCTAAGCATTAGCATTAGCTGCTCAAGTTCAGGTCAAAACTACCTCCTCAGGCCTCATTGGCTGAGACAAGGATGTGAGCACAGGTGGTTCACCTGGGACGTAACCCCAGGAAGCACTAAATGGGATAGACTAGTGAGACAGGGGAGGGAAGGAAGCCAGTCAAGTGTGTGTTAGGGAGCGGTGACTCTGCAGGTGCCTGAGGCCCTCAGGGATCTCTGTAGACAGCTTAAGAGTTACCCTGCGGCAGGGTGGGGTGAGGGAACTAGGTGTTTGTTCACTTGCACCCCTCGCTGTTTGGCTAAGGGCTGCTGGAGGTAGGCAGGGTGCTACCTCCGTTGGCTCTGGCATGGATATAGGTGCTAGCAGCTGGCCGTGCTCAGGTGGGCCCAGGGGATGTGGCCAGGGTCCTGACAGCCTCTGCCACGCTCACTGAACCCAGGCCTGGTGGTCCGGCCAGTTCCCTGGAGTGTGGCTCTTGTCAGCCCTCTTACCACAGTTCACTTCTCTCCATTCCCATGAAGCTGTGTTCAGCAGATCCTTAAGGAGCACCTATTATGTGCCAGGTGCCATGGAGAGAAAGAGGAAGTTGTCAGGATCCCTCCAGGCATTCACAGTCGAGAAAAGGGTCCCAGCACAAATGAGCTTCTTACCATGTGCCAGATACTGGCAGCCCTTTCCAGGCCCTGTCCTAGGCAAGTGGACTTCTCTGTGCTCCATCCTCCCCTAGAAGGTGGGACAGCCGTGCTGGGTGGCACACAGCCTGGAGCCACCTTCAGGTCTCCTCTTGGCCCTAGTGTCCTAAGACTGTGATTGTAGCCGTTCTTCTGACTTCCTTTTCCTTTCACTGCCTCTGCCTCTTCCCTTCCTGGTGCCACTAGCCCCATGGCTGCCACGTGGCTGCCTTTTCATCAGTGGGGGAACTGAGCCTTCTAGTGCCCTCCCCCTGTGTCTCTATGGGGAACAGGATGCAATTCACAGGGCAGTGGGGGGTCAGTTTATGCGAGGGCGCCCTTCTCTGCCCCTGGTGAAGGCTCTTCCTAGCATCTGCTTCTTGGAGGGGGTCTCTTCCCTCTCGACTCCTGGTCCAGCCGATGCCCAGACTCACACTGCTCTAGTCTCATGCCTTCTGGGGCCCAGGAATGGGAATAATTAAGAACTGGAAGTGGAGTGTAGGTAAGGCCTTGTGGTGTGGGGGATGGGGAAGGGCCCCGCGACGGGGATGGGGCAGATTCGGGGCCCAGCTGGTACATTCACACTGAAAGCTCCTGACAGGGCTGCACCGCAAGCATGCCAAATCCTGGTCCCTTTGACTCATCCCTCCAGCTGCTACCCACAGCCTTTTCCCCTTGATGTTTTCACTTTCAAACCAGGTTTGGTCACGGTGCCCGTGCCAGGGTGGCGGGGGCAGGAGTGTGTCTGCCTGTGCTGGCCAACCTCATTACCTTACATTGACATCCTCCCCCTACTTACTAGTGTCATCTATTCCCCAGCCCAGGGGCAGGGCCGGCGCTGGCAGAGCCAGCCAGCAGCCATCCTGTACCTGCCCCACTTGGATAGAAAGGTGGCTGTACTTATTCCGGGCAGGCGTGTTGCTGGGAGGATGGAGTGAATTTGCACGGGAGCTGAGAGGTGGAGTTGATGACGAGGCTTTCTGTTGGTGTCTCAGGTTGGGGCTGCAGCATCTTTGATCTGGAGAGGACTGTAAGGCAGCTGCCTCCTATGGGGGAAGCTGGGGAGGAGGGTGACTGGGAGCTAGTACTGGTGGAAGATCCTGAAAGGGGAGAATGGAGTTGCTGCTGCTCCTCCCCAACCCAACACACACAAAACCCAGGGCCCTTGGTTCCTCTCTCTGCTCAGCCAAGGGCAAGGTGCTGCTCCTGGAGTTCAAGAACAGAAAAAAAAGGGGTGCATGAGCTGCGGTGTACACTCTGAGAGTAATACCGTGCTGTTCTCTCATACCTTGGGGTTTGGGACCTGGGGGGCGGGTGGGTAGGTGAAGCAGCTCTCTTACTCCTTTGGCTGGTGGGACTGTGGCTGTTGAAGGTCATTTCTCCTGTTGGGGGAGAGCTTGGTCTTCAGGGCACATCTCCTCTGATTTTCCTGATGGAGATGGGATGGAGGTACCGATCAGGTGTACCTGGGCAGGGCAGAAGCAAACTCAAGTTTGCTTCTGGGGCAGCTGCCGGAACTGGAGAAGCCCCCGGGGTGGGTGAGGACTGGGTTAGGACCCAGGCGAGGGAGCCCCTGGGTTTTGTGCTCCTCATGACTGTCCCCAGAAGCCCAGCTCGCAGGTGGGGCAGGGGAGGAAGCCCCGCCATAGGCGCGTGTACGAGGGGAGAGCAGCCTGTGGTTATCCAGAGGCCTCTGTCCGCTCTGGCTGCCCCATCCTGCCCCCACCAGGCGTGAGTCAGACCGAAAGCAGAACCTGCCAGACATTGCGCAGGGTGAAGTGAGGCAGAACCAACTGTGCTATTTTGGAACCTGGTTAATTCCCACCCCTGTCCACCCACCTCCCTTCTCTCAGGGCTCCCACCCCCTCCTGGTTGCCAGCACTTTGCCTTCCTCAAGGGGACAGTTAGGACAGGACTTGATTTCCCCTGGAATGTATGCGCAGGGGGGTGCTAAGGCCCCGCCCCTTGCTGGACCTCTCCCTCCCTGGCCAAGAGAACTGGTTTCTGGGGAACCAGCCTTCTGGGGTGTTGGGAGGGCAGTGCCACCTTCTGGTGGGAGCTCACAGGCAGGGCAGCCTGGCAAGCCGATGGTCACCCGCTTTGAGCACTGCCCATCTGGTGCGCACCCTCCCCCGCCTTTCTTTCGCCACTCTCAGGCCAGCTGTCAGCCGCCTCTCCCAGGGGTGTGAGCTGACAAGAGCTTCAGGTGGGAGCCTCTCCTGGCAGGGACTCTCAAAGGGTTGGGAGGGATTTCTGGACCCAGAGGGGAGATATTTTGGGGCCAAGGGCCTTTCCAGAACCCATGACATCACGTACCATGGAGTAGCCCCAACTGACCCTTCCCCCCGCCAGTCCATGGTTCTTTCCTGGGCATCCTAGGCCTGCTTGAGGTTCCGGCCCCATATTTAGGGTTTCTTTGGAAACTGCGTGAGCCTGGGGGCCCCTGGTGGTCCAGCCAGCAGAGGTGAAAGAGGTCAGTGGGGTGTGTGTTTCTGAACTGAAGATGGGGGTGTAGAGTTGAGAGCTGTCACTCATCCCAGGGTAAGGTGGATAGGGGTCCCTGCCCCTCCTGCAGCTGTGTGGTTGGGAAGAGGGTGGGCTTTGCTCTCGTTCTGTATGAGTGTGTATGGGGGAGGTGGGCACAGCCTGCCCTGTGTGACTCTGCCCCGGGACCCTGAGGACAGAGCGCCACCCTGCCTGTTACTCCCCCCGTCCCAGCAACCTGCTGTGGTGGGTTTCATGCATGGGGGGGCGATCGGCAGGCACACTGCAGGTGAGCAATTAAAACGTGGGTTCTTGCCAACCTCAGGTGAGCAGGGTTTCTCATTGCTCAGATGGATTTGGGGCTTAGGCAGGTGAGAGGGAGAGGTGAAGCAGGAACACGTGGTCTCCCGGGCCCGGCTGCAGGGGTTTCAGCACTCCTGATGTTTCCTGGGGAACACATGGTACATGCTCACAGGCACACACTGTCCCCGGGTCGTCTGCTCAGTGCTGGAGCCGTGCTTTGGGCAGGCAGGTCCTGGGGCGGTGTGTATGGGATGGTACAGTATGTCTGTGTGTGCATGGCGTGTTTGGAGGAAGTGCTGGATTTGTGTGTGTGTGTGTCTCACCTGGCCTGTCTGGGTTGCTTTTCCACCGCACCAGCTTCCAGGCCGGTTCCCCATAGGCCTGGGCTGTGCCTCCCGCACCCAGCGAGTGCCTGCTGAGCCCTGGAGCCCTGAGTTCCCGCCTCCACCTTGGCTCCTGGGCCTGAGGGTCAGGACTGTTTGCCCAGGTTCACTGTGGGGCTCAGAAGGGCCCTGCCTGTCCCTTGAAATATCTCTCTCCACAAGAAGCCTGTACCTCCCTGCTGTCCTCCTACCTGCCAATGTGGAACCAGGTGACCAAACCTCCAGAAGGCTGCAAGTAAAGTGACTTTAATGGCCCCCTGGTCTCCCAGGGTGCCATGTCCAAGTGCAGATCCTGATTCAGTGGGTCTAGGCTGGGGCCTGAGCGTCTGCATTTCTCACCAGCTTCCAGGGGATGTGATGCCCGGGGACCACCTATGGATGGCAAGGACTTGAAAGGCCCTCCCGCATCTAATCTCCGTGGGGATCTACACTGCTCGCCCAGCCAGGGAGCTAATACGCATGGACCACCTCCCAGGTGCCAGGCACATCACCCACTTCAGCTCCTTTGATCCCCTTTGAGGGGATCACCTACCTGTTTCACAGATGGGGAAACTGAGGCGCTGACTGGTAAAGTTCCTGTCCCAGGTCACACAGCTGCTAAGTGCAAAGCCAGACTTGAACTCTGGTCTGTCCATGTCCAGAACATATGAGCATTCCACTGAACCCAACTGTCTGCCCACGAGAGAGCAAGACTCAGAAAGATCAGACGCCGCTGAGGGGGTGGGCCGCAGCTGTCCCAGAGCTACAGGGAGTGGCCCTGGGCATTCTGGGGAGGTGGGGGTGGGAGAGCTGTGCCTTGAGGGGAAGGAGGGACTGAATGGAGAACGGTGCTCCGTGCATGCACGAGCCTGAGCAGGCAGAGGTTGGGTGTGCAGTTGCCCCAGTTCCACTGCCTGCCAGCTGTGTGACCTTGGGCAAGATTATCAGCCTCTCTGTGCTTCAGTGGCTCCCTCTGTGAAATGGAGGGATATAGTACGACTTCCCTCACGGGTGAGTGGGGTTGCTTTGAGGGTTAAATCAGTAATATATATCAACTCCTAAGCACTTGGTATGAGTGATAATGAACACCTGTTGGTTTGTAACCAAGAGACAATAGGCCACTCCTGTGAACTCAGTGCAGTTGTCCCTGCTCATAGGTGTTTCCCTCCTTCCTTTCCCCTCCCCTCTTCCAGTGTCTTCTTTTATTTCGCAAAGCCTGGATACTTTAGTTATAAACAGGTTGTTTTCAAAGTACTCAGAGGCAGATTAAACTCTTCAAGAGGGGGGTAAACAGTAGGAGCTCATTCGCAGTGTACAAGCTGCTGGGAGACTGGAGAGGCAGGCGCGGGTGGGGTGGCAGGCACGAGGGCGTCAAGTCCACTGTGGGCCGGGGCCTGGGGTGGGGAGGGCTGGGCTTAGGCACTGGGGCTGTTTGGAGTAAGCCAGAAGCCGCTGGCTGTGTGGCTCTGTGCTCCTCTGAGCCCCGCGTGCCTCTGTCCTTCCTTGCCCACGCAGCTGGCAGATGGAAAGCAAAGGCTGGGCCCATAAGGCTGCCACGATAATCCATCTCCGTGGGTCTTGCCGGTGGGCCCTGGTTTCTGCATCTGTGCTGAAGCTGGTGGTAGTCACACACCTAAGAGAGACCTGGGCATGTGTCCCCATTTCACTGTGCTCTTACAGTGTGACCTTGGAAAGGTCTCTTAGCATTTTTTTTTTTTTTGAGGGCAGTGTCACTGGCCCTCATATGTGGGACCGAACCGGGGCCGCTGGCTTCCCAAGCCAGCGCTTAACAACCGCGCCACTCGGCCGGCCAACATTTCTGAGTCTTGGTTTTCTTATCTGCCAGAGGTGCTGTCTGTCCTGTGACGTGTTTGTGGAGGATGGATGAGAGCTGACATAGGTCACGTGCTTAGCACAGTGCCTGGTCCATAGTAGGGACTCGGGGAGTGTTTGCTGCGTGAGAGAAAGGGGGAAAAATTGAGCAGGTCTTGGGGTCACTGGACCAGCAGCCTCTGAGGGCCCTGAGTCTTGCTTTGGGAAGTCTGAGGGGGTGGGGTGGGCGGGAGTTTCCAAAGGAGAAAGCTGATTTTTCTGGAAGCTTTCTTGTAGCTGGGGAGACTGGTAGGTGGCCAGGAAACAACCGGAGAACAGAGCAATCTGGACACAGGCAGGACGCTCAAGTGGACGGAGCTTCCAGGAGTGGAGTGCAGAGGAGCAGGGGAGAGGGGCTTCCATCCCCTCACCCACTCAGCCCAGGGGAAAGGCAGCTGCCCACTGTGGGGCAGGATGAGGGATCTGGTGAGTGAGAGTGTGTGTGTGTGTGTGTGTGTGTGTGTGTGTGTGTGTGTGTATGAGAGAGAGAGAGAGAGAGAGAGAGAGAGAGAGAGAGAGAAGAAAGAGAGGCTGCATGTGTGGCTAGGCATATCACAAGAGTGGACCCTGCCGCAGGACTTTTCTGGTTTTTCCTCTCCATGCTCCCCTCAGCAACATTTCCCCCTTTTACCCTGTCCTTCAAAGTCCAGTGGCAGTCTTCCTGGGGCAGGCCTCCTGTCAGGGTCTAGCTGGTCCCTATAAGACAGGACAGGCACCTCTCTGGTCTGGGATCGCTTTTGAAGCTGCACAGTTGCCTTGCCTTGCCGGGGGCCAGCAGGCCAGTCAGGAGATGTCAGCTTCTGCCCTTTCCTGTGGGACGGAGCTGGACCACGTGGCTGATAGGCCGGAGCTGTGGGCAGTGGATGCCACTAAGCAGGAGCCCCCAGCTCCTCTCTTCCCCGCCTCCTGCCTGGGTTCAACAGAGATTCGAACACAAGCCCTGACTGCACTGCCTCCTCCCTCAGCTCTGCAGCACCCTGCACGGGGTCCTGGGATGGCGGAATGGAGCGTGTCCTGGGGTCGGGTCTTGCTTTGTTGCCACATTGTACAGACCACCCTTTTGGAGCCTTAGCTTCCTCCTATACTTCATATTTGTTCCCCAATCTTTGTTCATCAGAAACTGGTTGGTAAGTCTGCTGCAAGAGTGTTCCCACTTGGCAGAGTAATTACGTTGCACACAAGATACAGAGGACCACATCTTGCATGAGAGCCTTTATGTCTGTCCAAGGTCAGGTGACACTCCGTCATGGGGCTGGAGGTCAGACCCGAGGGTCCCTTTAGGGGAGTCCTGGACGGAACATTCCAGGGAAACGGAAACATTCTCCATCTTGATCTAGGTGGTGAGTACACGTGGCTACTCACCTGCAAAATCATTGAGCGATACACTTTAGGTCTGTGCATTTTGCTGGGATAAATTATACCCTAATAAAAAGGAAAAAGGCCAAAAACGTTAACATAAAAATATAAAAAGCAGGTTCCACTGACCTCATTCCTATTTCTGGTACCAAATACTTTCCAATCAAACAGTACACTTACCAGGGGCGAGCGTGACTTCCATTTGCTCTTTTACAATGTGGGAAGGAGCCCCACGGTTGCTGCCTGTCATGACCTCTGGGGAACCCCTGGGCAGATGATAAATAACCTGCATTAGTAAGTATCTCCAGTGCCACTCATGATCTCACCTCCATAATCACCCGCCTGCCTCTCCCATATCGCTGCAGTGAATGATGTGGCCTACAAGTTTTGGAAAGGGGAATCTTTGAAAACCCAGGGCTCTGGAGTGGAAACAAATGGGGCAATTGGAAAAGCAGGTGAAGGCGGTCCTGTCCTGTCCTGTAAGGAGAGACAGAGCTGGGGTGACCACTAGGCTGCCATGCCCCAGCCTGGGGCCTTGATAGGGCGTGTGTGGGGGGGGTGAGGGGTGGAGGAGACTTGTCCAGGAAGTGCCCCGGTATGCACAGGCAAAGCAACAATAAACAGTGACAGAATGGTGATACCTGCTGTCTGCCCACGCCTTCACCCTCACAGAGGCATCCCAGCTTAGGTTGCAACAGCTCTGTGGCCCCAGCTGGTAAAAGCCCCACTTGACTGATGCAGGGGTCAGCAAACCAAGGCTCGCGAGCCACATGCGGCTTTTTGGGTACGTTCAAAAGTTTGCCGGCCCCTGGAAGAGCCAATCTTGTCCCTCATGACAATTTAAAAATTATTCGAGAGCCATAAATATATTTTTACATAATCACCATTATGTGAATAATATCCTTTAAACATTTTATAAATGAAGCTATGATAGTTTTGTTTTCATTTCCAATTTTACTTCAGAGCCTGTGGCCCATGAGCCGCAGTTTGCTGACCAGTGGTGGCTCTTCCATCTCAAAAGTTTCCTGACCCCTGGCCCTGATGGACAGACTGAGCCTAGGCTCAGACATTGAGTCAGCCCCAGGATCCTGATGGCAAGTGCCCACAGCATATTGTGGGCAGGACTACTTGCTCCTGGGAATGTTATGACACCTCCCCACCCCGAGTTCTCTTTGGGTCCGGTCCAAGGATGCCGCTGCGGCCCTGCGGGTACCTGTGACCGCATCGGTAATTTGGAGTGGCCTTTCCTAAGGCATGGGGTTATGTGGACAGTCTTGTTTCTTTTCCTAATGCATCAGGCCTGCCTTTGCTGCCTTCTCTGCCAGAGGGGACTCATAGTAGACGAAACAAGCCCCAATGCTGGAACCTTCCCGTCTCTTCCCTTCCCAAGGCTGGAAGTTGCCCACGAAGCTCCCAGGGCACCCTCCACACACACACACCTCCTGGAGCTGCAGCACCTTGTCAAAGGCCATCCTTTGGGGGTCGCCTGATGTCCCCCTGCCACGCTGTGCAGCTCCCGCACCACTGGTAGTTTGTAACAGACTGGATCAGGAGACAGCTTCTTCCGACCACAGCGGCCCAGAACGTAATAAATGGCTTAAACAGGCGCGCTGGCTGCTGGGCTTGCTGGGCTCGCACACTTTGTTGTTTCAGCCGCCAGACATGTGTTTTTCTGGGAATACAGGAAATTATCCCTGCCGTTTGAGGAAGGGCAGGTTTTTTTTTCCTGCTTGTGTTTGGGGATTCCAGACCATTCCATCATCCCAGGCACCCTCTAGCCCCTGGGCTGAATGAAAGGGATCAGAGATCAGCCTAAATCCTTTGATTGGAGGGGGACTTCTTCAGTGTGAATCCCTAAAATTAAACGTGGCACCCCCCACTCCAAGTGCGGGACCAAAGCCAAACTCAGCCCGAGGGTTAAGGTGGTGTAGACGGACTGCCAGGGTCCAGCCTTGCCACTCATTAGCTCTGTGACCTCTGGCAAGTGACAACCTCTTTGCGCCTGCTTCCTCATCTGTAAATGGGAGGCAGTACTGGTACTCACGAAGTATTGTGATAATTGAAATGCTTTGAACAATACCTGGCACGTAGTAAGTACTCCATAAGCATTAGCTATAAGTATAAAATATTTTTCCCCATTAGAAATATATACATGTTCATTATAGAAAAAGAGCAACATTCCAAAAGGTAAAAAGAGAAAACCAAAATACTCATGATTGCATCATCCAAAAAAGCCAGTAATACTTTTTGTCTATTTCACCCCGAGCAGTTTTTCTACACATATTGTCCTTGGTGACGATCAGGTCATATATACAATTTTGCATCCTGCATTTTGTCTCTTGAAGTGTCCCCATGTTCCTTACTGTAACATAATAGCTTCCCACCAGGAGGGGCACACCATAATTTATGCAGCCATTCCATTGCCGGACACTGAGCTTATCTTGGATTTTTCTCTATATAATGTGTTAGGCATCTTCTCGCAGAAAAGCCTTTTCTGCATTTAGGATCACTTCCTGGGGCCAGTGGATATTTTTTTAAGGCTCGGATGCATAGTGCCAAATTGCTTTTCCAAAGACGTACCCAGCTGCACTTGGGCAGTTTTGTTGAAGCTGCCTGGCACAAAAGACACTTTATTTTTTTAATTTTTTTTTTTTTTTTTGAGGGCAGTGTCACTGGCCCTCATATGTGGACCCGAACCCGGGCCACTGGCTTCCCAGGCCATCACTTAACCACCACACCACTCGGCCGGCCAAAGACACTTTCAAGTTGTAGCCACACTTGGGTGGAAAGGTGATTTGTTCAACTCTTCTTTTAAATGATTTAAGGTGTACCCTCCTTCTTATGTACATTTTTAAATGAAAATATAACACACAGAAAATGTGCTAATTGTGAGTGAACAGCCCGGATGCATTCTCAACATACTCCCAGGTCCCCCTACACCTATATCAAATTCCAGAACATTCCTAGCTGCCTGTCTCCCCCCACCCCCAGTTGTCCTGGGCCACCTCCCCGTCACTGCTCCCAAGGCTCACCAGGACCCTGACTTCTAACACAGAAGATCTGTTTTGTCTGGTTTTGAACTTGATGTACATTGATCACGCTGTAGGCGTATGCATTGTTGTCTGTGAGACATCATGTCTGTGAGAGACGTCTGAGTTGCCCTGTGAGTAGCATTCCCGTGTTTGGATGTCCCTTGCTTTATCCATATTCCTGCTGATGGACACGTGGATGCTTTCCAGTTTGGGCCACTCTCTGTAGAGCTGCCCTGACCATTCTAGGGCGTGTCCTCTGGGCAGCATGGGGATGCTTTTCCGTTGCGCATACACTCAGCAATGGAGTTGCCGGCTCATGGAGGATGTGTAGTTTCTGCTCCCTGCTCCCAGTTTTAAAGGATCACCTAGAAGGTAGAAATATCCCCAGGGCAGTTCAGGCCCTGCAAGCCATTGAAGGGACCTGCCTCAGCTAAGAGCAATTTGAGGGGCTCTATGTGAAGGCTGTGCTCCCTCTGGAGGCTCCCGTCTGGGGCTGAAACGGAAACTGAGTGGGGTCCTGTGTCCTGGCCCTGGAGCTCTAGCTGCTGGCCTGCGGCTTCTGACCCTGGCCCTGTCCTCTGGTGGCCAATCAGTGTTCTCGCTCAGGGTCCTGGGCTGGCCTAACAACCAGTGTGCTGAGCTGGATGGGGCTTGGGCCAGACTCCAGACAGACATGGGAGGACCCAACAGGGGACATGATCGGAAGCAGGTGGGGCCCCTCACAAACCCCTAAAAGTTGTCCTGCTTCCTTTTTCCTTGTTTTAAAAGAATCACACAAGTATCTCATATTAACGTCCTGAGAGTTAAGTGATACGAGAATGAAATGAAAAACTATGAAAACCCCTCTTTCCCAGTCCACCACCTCCCTCTCCCTTCCCCAGAGGTAACCACTCTGAACAGTTTGGGGTATTGGGGGAGCCCAGAATAGTGGATAAAGAGTGGGGGCTGCCCGGTTCAAATCTCCATTCTTCTGCTTGTCAGTGATAAAACCTTGGGCAAGTTGCTGCACCTCTCTGTGCCTGTTTCCCCCTGAAAATGGGGGGCAATAATAGGAGGGCTGTTGTGAAGAACAGATGAGTTAATATTTGAAAAACACATAAACCAGCCCTGATCCATGGCCATCCTTCAAGACGTATTCTGATCCTTCTAATCTTTTCTACACGTTTACCCATTTCCTGCCTAAGTGGCCTAAAGCCGTGCATTTCATCTGCAGTTTGCTTTTCCCACTCAAGGCGATCTTTGAGATCTTTTTTTCCTGTATATATAGGACATTTCCTGTTCTGGGGCCTCGTCTCTCCTTATGTGTCCCTTAGGGAATCAGTGATTTCTCCCTATTTTTCCTCTCCCTCTGTCCACATCTTTGCTCGGGAAAGGTCCTGACCAGGCGGCTCTTACTGAGGTGTAAATGACTGATGAGGGAGGCCCCCACACCAGCAGGTATGAAGCCAGCTCTGGCTTGACCAGAGGAGCACACAGTTTTGGAAGGGAGCCCAGTGTCCCCCTGTTGCTGAGTGCCCAGGGCCTGCCCTAGAGTCCTTGCCCCTCCCTGCCCCATGGAAAACGTAGCAGGGGCTGACGTTTCTGCTGAGGTGAATTCTGCACACTTATTGTGTCTCCTTGAAGCCTCACAACGACCCCATGAGGAGGTGAAAGTTACTGGCTCCATTTGACCAAGGAGGAAACCAAGGCACAGAAAGGTTAAGTGGCTTCCCCAAAGTCACCCAGCCAGTGTGGGCAGAGCGGGGACGTCAGCTGCATCTGTTGGACTGTGAAGCCCATTTTGGTGACAACTAAGTTAGAACCCAGACTCTGCTTAGGGTAGAGGTAGAGTCAGGTGGGAAGTTCTGGGTAAACAGCAGCAGGAAGCAGCCTGTGGGTTCTGAGAGTGCAGGTGGGGGTTGCCTTGGCTGAAAGGTCAGTTCCTGCTACGTTTCCCAGGCAACGGGGCAGGGGCAGGAATTCTCTGGGGCATCAGGCCCGGTCCCCTCCCCTTGGGAAGAGGGTGTTACCTGGGAGTGGGGGGCAGGGGAGAAGTTTCTTCAGGGAAACACTCCAGCTTCAGTGTCTGCACGTAGGGAGCGCTCAAGACTCCTGGTGTTACTGAGGACATGTGTGGTGGGCCATTTCCAGGCCTAGCGGGTCGGTCTGGAGGTCAGATGTGGGGGAGGAGGTTCGGGGGCATTTTGGTTCCCCTGTGTCCTTCTCAGTTCTTCCTGCCCAGACCGGGCACTGGGGGAGGCTGTGAGTAGGCCCTCAGGCTTTGAGAGTTTGCAGGTGTGCTTGGGGGGTAAGCGGGGGCTGATATGCCCAGGGTCTTCCCTCGACCACCTCATCTGCCCTCAGGTCCCCTCAAGTCCCTCCCTCAACTCCACACCCATCCCACCCAGGCCAGGGTGGGGGCAGGCTGGGAAGAGCAACTCTGGGAGGGGGTGACAGCTTTGAAATGAGGGTGGGAAAGCCTTACTGCTACCACTGAGCCACCCTCTGTCAGAGGACAGGGAACAGCTAAGGCTACCCGCAGCCTTCACTGCACAGAGCCCTCGCCATTCATAATCTCTGATATCCTCTCCCAGGAGGGTTACGCAGACCCCACGGGTCGGGTGGGGGGGGCGTGGAGAGGGGGAGCAGGAAGCCCTGCGTCCATCTTACAAATGAGCAAACCGAGGCTGGCGCAGCTAGTGCGGGCTGAGCAGGGCCGGCCCCGGTTCTCCTTGTGGCAGAGCCAGCTCTAGCCCAGTCCTTTGTCAGGGAAACAAGGGGCTTGTTCTCCCCTAGTTCTCCCCGTGCTGGCTGGCACTGCCAGGCCCGATGACCTCCCCCCACTAGGGGCCAACTGAAGTGAGATTGTTCCTGAGGTGGAGGGGTCCCCAGTGCTGCTGCTGTGTGTGGGTGCAGCTGCAAGGAAGACGGCTGGGCTGGGGTCTGAGCCTGTGGGGCTGGTGTGTGAGGTGGGCACTGGGGGTCAAAGACAGACTATCCCTCTGTAGGGGCCCAGGAAAGGGGCGGAGGCTACAGCTGTGCCCCTGCTACAGGATGGAGATGGGTGCAGAAGCGGGTGTCTGCTCCTCTCTCCTTAGGGACTTTCCTGTTGGGAGCTGGGCAGAGACCCAGGGGCTGAGGTAGCCCCTTTACTAATTCCCTGCCTAGGGGGGCACAGTAGGGAGGAAGGAGGTGAGGGAGGGGCACTGAGTACTCAGACCTCAAGACCAATGGTGCTGTCCCACTTTGTGGGGAAGCAGCTGGGGTGGTAGACGGGGCCCTGGGCTTGGGCTCCATTCCTGGTCCTGGATCAACAGACGTGCAACCTGGGGCAAGCTCCTTCCCAGCTCAGCATGGAGACACCCCCACCCCCGCAGGGGTCTGGGCTGGGGAACCAGACCCCTGGAAGTGGGTCCCAGCCTCTGTCCCGCCACCGCAAGATACTTAACTCCTCTGTGCCTGTCTCTCCTTATTTGTATAAGGAGAATAATAACCAAAACGACCTCACGGGACTGTTTGAGGTTAAAATGCTCAAACAGTGCCCAGCACACAGTAAACGCTCAGAGATGCAGATTATTATTACTCCCATGATCTGGGAGTAATAAAAGATCACTGAACCTTTGCCAGTAATTTTTGCTAATGCTTAGTCTGATTGGCAGAACATGTCAGTGTGTGCTGCATTCCTTTGCCACCTGCAGAAGTCAGGGCCTCATTCTTAGGGCCCTGGGGTGCACCTCGGGCCTCTGGTCTACACTGGAACTGACCCTGCCAGTCTGTGTTTATCCATAACTCAGCCACTCAGCCTACCAAATGTCACATGCTGCGCAAGGCACACTATTTTTATTTAACACCCTCACCAATCTTCTGAAGTGAAAACTGTTTCAGATGAGGCTCAGAGAAGTTAAGTGATTTGCCCAAGGGCACACAGCAAAGAAGTGGCAAAGCTGGGATTCACGCCCACACCTGCCCTGTTTGACAGCAGTTACTCAACCACAAAGTCATGCTGCATCTTGCAATATCCTTCAGATGGGACCCTCCAGCCCCTGTATGAAGTATGGGCGCCCCTAGGGCCTCTGCATCTTTCAGAGAGCCTCAGCCCCTTCCAGCTGGGAGGGACCTTAGAAATCATCTGGTCCAATGCTATTTTGTGCATGGGGAGATGGAGGCTCAGAGGGGGTGGGACATGCCCAGGGTCAGTTAGTATGCTAGGGATAGAGTGAGCCCAGCTGCAGGACGCATTCTCTCTTGTCCCCTTCCCTTCCTGGAGGCCTTAGCCCCTCTGTCCCACTGAGACCCACTGAAGATCAGGGCTGATGTGTGTGGTGGGAAGCCTGCCTGTCTGCACAGGGCTGTAATGGTCTGTGGGCTTGCCTTTCTCTCACTGGGCCGTACATTGCATGAGCTCAGGGACTACAGTTGGCTTGCTGCTGTATGGCCAGTGCCTGGTTCATACACAGTCAACGTTCCCTGCACACATTCATAGGGCATCCACCAGTCCCAGGCCCTGGGCTAGAGGCCAAAGGGACAGCAGGGAACATGGCAGACAAAATGCCTGCCCTCAGAGGAGCTTGCATTCCTGGTAAGAAAGAGATAGACATGAAAGAGCTAAGCAAAAATGCATATTTAAGATGTCGACAGGTGATGTGGAGAAACATAAAAGAAGGAAGGGGCATAGGGGGAGGGGTCAGGTAGGAATTTTGTGATTTTCAGTAGTGTGGTCATGGACAGTCTCTGTAAGGTGACATTTGAGTCTTGGAGGAGATGAAGGAATGAACCATAGTGGTATCTGGTGGGAGGGCACCCCAAGCAGAGGGAAGAGCTCGTGCAAAGGCCCTGAGGTGGGAGCTTGCCTGGTGTGTTGGAGGGATTGGGGATGGCCAGAGTAGGTGGAACAGGGGAGAGTAGGAAGGGATGAGGTCAGAGGGTCCACGAGGTGGGCGCAGATCCTAGAGGCCCTGTTCTGGTAAGGACTCGGCTTTTACTCTGAGCGAAGTGGGAGCCATGGAGAGTGCTGAGCAGAGGGAAGGGCAGGATCTGCCTTAGGTTTGAACAGGATCCCTCTGATTTACTGAGTTGTGAGTAGAACGTTGTGGGGCAAGAAAATGAAGGGGTGGAGTCTGAACATTAGGAGGCGCCTTTAGGAAACCAGACAAGGTCGGGAGGACGCTGGGCCCACACGGGTGGCAGCGAGGTAGTGTCATGCAAGGATCTACGTGATCTGACAGGATCACCATGTGGCGTGAGAGAAAGAGGGGAGTGAGGTTGACGCTGAGCTTTTAGGGCTGACCAACCACAGGGAGTGAAAAAGAGAGAGTGTCTACTTCCGGTCTAGGAACCAGGACACTTGGAGTCAAGTCGTCAAGTCTCAGCTCCATCACCCACTTGCTCAGTGACCTCGGGCAAGTCCCACACCCCCCTCTGGGCCTCAGTGTGTTCTCCTGTACAATGGGTACAACCCCCCCGCCCCCCCCGTTCTAGTCCCTTCCCCAAGGCCCAGTGCCCTAAAGAGGACAGCTGCCTCACAAACCTGTCCCTGCACTGTCCACAGGGAGCCAGCGCCAGCAGCCACCATGGCGTCGCGCATCGGGCTGCGCATGCAGCTCATGCGGGAGCAGGCGCAGCAGGAGGAACAGCGGGAGCGCATGCAGCAGCAGGCCGTCATGCATTACATGCAGCAGCAGCAGCAGCAGCAGCAACAACAACAGCAACAGCAACAGCTGGGGGGCCCGCCCACCCCGGCCATCAACACCCCCGTCCACTTCCAGTCTCCGCCACCTGTGCCTGGGGAAGTGCTGAAGGTAGGGCCTGCTCGGACCTGTCCCCTCCCATCCTGGCCCTAGGACACCCTCAAGCCCTTGCCTTCTCCTCCTCCCAGGTGCAGTCCTACCTGGAGAACCCCACCACCTACCACCTGCAGCAGTCCCGAGACCAGAAGGTGCGGGAGTACCTGTCTGAGACCTATGGGAACAAGTTTGCTGCCCACATCAGCCCTGCCCAGGGCTCCCCGAAGCCCCTGCCCGCCGCCTCCCCTGGGGTGCGGGCTGGACATGTGGTGTCCTCCTCAGCCGGCAACAGTGCACCCAACAGCCCCATGGCCATGCTGCATATTGGCTCCAACCCCGAGAGGGAGGTGAGTGAGGAGCTGGCCAGTGGCTGCCACCAGCAGAGCTGGTGCCACTTGCTATGTTCCTGTGACTCCTGGTCTAATGGTGGAGGCAATGTACTGTTCTCAGGGAGCCCCAGTCTGAGGGGAGACACAGCCCTGCCCTCAGGGAGCCCCAGTCTGAGGGAGACACAGCCCTGCCCTCAGGGAGCCCCAGTCTGAGGGAGACACAGCCCTGCCCTCAGGGAGCCCCAGTCTGAGGGAGACGCAGCCCTGCCCTCAAGGAGCCCCAGTCTGAGGGGAGACGCAGCCCTGCCCTCAGGGAGCCCCAGTCTGAGGGGAGATGCAGCCCTGCCCTCAGGGAGCCCCAGTCTGAGGGGAGACACAGCCCTGTCCTGAGTGAGCCCCAGTCTGAGGGGAGACACAGCCCTGTCCTCAGGGAGCTCCTGTCTCACAGGAGAAACATCATATCTACTTTTGAAAGCTCTGCTAGGGAGAAACGAGGCACATATAGGAAAGGTCAACATACCTGCAAAGCCATGTCCAGACAGGTGTATAAAGCAATCTCCCTGGGCACCTGGGTTCTTTGGGAAAAGACCTACCCTGGGTCTTGGGGCCTGTGGGTCTGGGACAGCTCATCCTTCCTCTGAGCCTGTTTCCTTCTCCCCCAGATGAGCAGGTTGAGTGAGGTGGGCTCCAAGGTGCCTTCAGGTCAGTGGCTGTCCCAGTGCCCCCTTCCCACCCTTCTCCTAGTAGAGTCTTCCCACATGGATTTTGCTCTCTTTCAGTTTGATGTCATTGACAACATTATGTGTCTGGACGATGTCCTGGGCTTCATCAATCCTGAATCTCAGATGCCCAATACGGTACTGCTGGCCAGGGTGGGATGGGAGTGTCTGAGGGTGGGCAAAGGTCGTACCTGGCTCTGCGTCTGGGGAGAACTAGAGACAGAGCCCTCAGCCGTGCAAATGAGAATCACCTCTATGAATCGCGTAATAAGGGCCCAGGGCCCAGCAGAATCATGAATCTAGAGAAATGGGCCTCAGCCTGCATGTATGATGGGGCTTTGGCCCCACCTCCTGGTTGGGGCAGGAGAGGTGCTGGGCCTCAGCAGAGGGGAGGTGGGCAGAGCATTCCTGGAGGGGAACGGTGTGGCCACAGGAAGGCCCAGAGCTGGTGAGTGCCTTTGGGACCTGGGACTCTCCTCTATGAAGCCTAGGGCCTGGCAGGCACAGGCCTGTGTCCGTCACTCTGGGGGGCAAGTGACATGGCGCTGGCCCCTTCCTCCAGCAGCCTCCTGGCAGCATGGATGCTCTATGGGCCTCCTGGGCAGAGGGGAGGTGGCAGGTGTGAAGGACCCAGGCTTGGAAGCAAGAGGCCTGGCTTCTGGCTTTGGCTATAATCTTGGGAAGACCCTTAACTATTTTGAGCCCCGGTTTTCTCAGCTGCAAAATGGGGATGATATCTTCCAACAACCCAGGGATTGTGGGAAGATTGGATAAGGCAAGAGACTGGGGGCTAGCTCTGCACAAGGGTGACAGGTACTTACATGGAGCAGGTGAATGGCAGGAGCCCTACCCCTTTTTTGGAGATCCTGAACCTCATCTGTTCAGTCCTGCCCCTTGCCTGAGCCTGCTACCCTGACCCTGGCCTCAGCCCATGCCACTGAGGGGAAGTCCCCAGTTCTTGCAGTAGGGAGTCAACAGGTCAATCCTCAATCCCCACTGTGCTGGTGACATTTCCTGGTGACTCAGCAGGGCTGGCCAGGGCCAGTTGGGATGGAAACCTACAGCCAGCAGGGGCATCAAGGGCTAGGAAGGGAGAGAGAGGGAGGGAGGGTGGGCAGAAGTGTCTGGTCCCTTTAGTGGTTTCTGGGTACCCTGTAGTGTTCTGGGCCTGTGATTTGCTCTGCGTGTTTCTGTGGCAGGAGCTGGGTAGACCTTTCCAGAGTTCGGATCTATTCCCGTCAGGTCCCTGCTTAAACCCCACACTGGCCTCCCATCACAAAATCCCAGGATCTTTGCAAGTTGAACCCAGTACCCCAGGATCCAGCCTCACCTCCTCCTGCTCAGCCCACATCACACTCAGCTCCTGCAGCTTGAGCTGCTGTGACTGCCACACTTTTACCCCCATTCTTTGCTCTCCCTCCCCCCACAGTGATCTTCCTTTCCTCACATCTCTGCTCTGGTCTCGAGTGCCACGCCTTCCAGGAAACTTTCCAGAAACTCGGGAATAGATTAGGAGACCCTCCCTGGGCTGCCTCATGCCTGGGGCGTAAATCCTCTCCCTCTAGCACCGGGCTGATCACTCTTTCTGATGGTCCCAGTGACTCCAGGCTGGACCTCTAAGGGCCTGCTTGTTAGTCAGCTTTGGACTCTGCAGACTTCCAGGTGGAATTGCTGCCTGGAGGCCCAGGGTGAATTCCGACATCCCTGGTACTGGCTGCGGACCCCTTAAAGCTGAAGCTGGCATAGGAGACGCCAGTATAGCTTCTCCAGGGTGTCCCGGGAATGGCTGTTCCTGGGACGCTGGGCCCTGGGGAAGGCCCCACACAGAGAGGGGGCTGCTCACCGGGTCCCTCTCCCTACTTCGCCCTACAGTTGCCCCTATCCAGCAGCCACCTGAATGTGTACAGCGGTGACCCTCAGGTCACAGCCTCTCTGGTGGGTGTCACCAGCAGCTCCTGCCCGGCTGACCTGACTCAGAAGCGCGAGCTTACAGGTACCACCTTCCTGCCCCTTTGTGCCCTGGCCCCCACCTCCCCACTCCTCCTCTCCACCCTCCCAGCTCCTCTCTCCTTCTCTCCTGGCCTCCAGATGCTGAGAGCCGGGCTCTGGCCAAGGAGCGGCAGAAGAAGGACAATCATAACCTAAGTGAGTCCTCCTGGCCTCAGCCCTTCTCCCTGCCTTCCTCTCAGTCCTTCCACCTGGGACTGTGGAAAAGCATTCTGACCTGCACAAGTTGTAGGAAGCCTTCGCTACCCAAGGCCTTTGGTGATGGGGCCAGTTCAGACTGCCCTATTCCAGAAGGGGTGGGAGGGGGGCTCCAAGGAAGAGATATTCACGAAATCCCCAGGACTTCAGAGTGAATGAGTGTATCAGATTGTTTTCTTTAGGGTGTGGAACCTGGGCACTTCTAGAAAGGAGCACTGGGCAGGGGGTGGGGGTGGGGTGGGCGGGGCGTCCTACACCAGGCAGCTTTGCCTGCTAACGGCCTCAGTAGGGCCAGTGTCCCCCCCCACACACACACACACACAGAATCTTGATTGTGTCTGCCCTGCTCCCTCACCCTGGAGAAATCCCATTCCGTGGGTCACCCAATACTTCCCAGAAGGGCCAAAAGACCCGCTCCTTGGGCCCTGCTCTCCTGGTGGGGTCCTCATGCCTCTAATTGCTCCTTCTGGAATTTTTTGCCTTTAGTTGAAAGGAGACGGAGATTCAACATCAACGACCGCATCAAGGAGTTGGGAATGCTGATCCCCAAGGCGAACGACCTGTGAGCTGGGTTTTCTGGGGGAAAGACAGGGGCTGGGCAGGGGCCAGAGACCAGCCCTGTTGCTGGTTGCCCGGGGGAAGGGAGGGAAGATAATCCCTTGATTACTACCTTTTTTTTTTTTTTTCTTGAGGGCAGTGTCACTGGCCCTCACATGTGGGACCTGAACCGGGGCTGCTGGCTTCCCAAGCCAGCGCTTAACCAATACGCCTCTCAGGCTGGCCCCTACTACCTTTTAAGAGCTTATCATTTGTTTGGGAAAAGAAGATCCTTCCTTTACTCAAATCAGGAAATTCTAGACAGATGAGCAGATATCCGGGAAGCGAGGCTGGGTCAGGGGGTCTTCCTGGAGGAGGAATCATGCTGGGAAAGTTTGATGAGGACGTTGGACTGGTGCAGAAGTGGTCCAGGGGTCAGAGTGGCGAGAGCCAAGTGCAGGCGTGGGTTTTGGTGGCAGACATGGAAGGCCTGAGGAGGGAGGCCTCTTTGAAGTGCTTGGTTCCATGAGATGAGTGAGGTGGGTGGTGGCCATGAAGGGCCTGTTTTGTGTACACGGAGATCAGCCTTTTTCACAGAGACGGGTTGGCCGGGTCTGGGGGTTAGTGGGCAAAGCTGGGACAGGCAACACTGTCTTCTGAAACCAAAGCAGGCTTTTCCTTCCACCCACCGCACGCGGCAAATACTCGGCTATTCTGAGCACACACCTCTGGTTCTGCCGCCTGCAGGGACGTGCGCTGGAACAAGGGCACCATCCTCAAGGCCTCGGTTGATTACATCCGGAGGATGCAGAAGGACCTGCAGAAGTCCCGGGAGCTCGAGAACCACTCTCGGCGCCTGGAGATGACCAACAAGCAGCTCTGGCTCCGCATTCAGGTCTGGTCCCTGCACCCGGACTTCTTGGGGGGCTCTGACTCCTGTCTCCTGGCTTGGCTCCTGACCCCAAGGGCAGTGCTTACACTGAAGACGTGAACATGACGCCGTGAGGAGGGAGGGTGCATCAGTCAGGATGCTATAGCTTGGTAACAGACATCCCCAGAAACTTTAAGCCCCAACTATCAACTGGAGGTTCGTTTTGTAAGACCCTCACACTGGGACTCCAGGTGACAGACAGGTGCACCTGAAAACCATATGTTACTCTTAAGGTGACACATGTCACTTCCACTTACATTTTCTTGATCAATGCCAGTACATGCCTACACCTAACCTCAAGGGGGCAGGAAAGTGTAAACTGACCTGTGTGGGAGGCAGAGAGCTGGAACTATTTGGTGGATAGTGCTAAGGGTCACCATGGGGGCCAAACTAAAGAATCAAGGCTTGGGAGAGTCACCACAGGTTCTAGTTCTGGCTCTGTGTTGAGGGCCTCTGTCCTCTTTGACCTGAGGCTGGTCATCTATACAAAGGGTGATTAGACTGAAGCTTTTAAACTTACCCATTTCTAGCTCTCTATTTCCTATTTCTCATAGTAGAGACTATGATTTACCTTACAACCCAGCACACATAGCCACACTCAAAGTGAAAGATCAAAATTTCATCCAAGAACCATCATCCTTCATAGATGCAATGCATGCTGATAATTTCTAGTCTGGTCTAGTCTAGGCAAGTCTATTTCAATGAAAGAAAGTCGAGCAGTGTGGTTTCACAGCCCACTAATGAGTTGCGATTTGTAGTTGGATCAAACACTGGTCTAGATCCAAGAGCTACCGTATGCTGAGACATTTTGTGGTCTTGAGTGCCACAAGGAGAGGGGCAACAGCTGCAGCAGGGGTCCGGGGGGCAGCTGGTGCCCATAGGTGTGTCGTCTGAGCCCTGTCTGCCCCACCTGCAGGAGCTGGAGATGCAGGCCCGCGTGCACGGCCTCCCCACCACTTCCCCATCAGGCATGAACATGGCGGAGCTGGCCCAGCAGGTGGTGAAGCAGGAGCTGCCTGGCGGCGAGGAGGGCCCGCGGGAGGCCCTGCTGTTGGGGGCCGAGGTCCCTGACCCTGAGTCACTGCCGGCTCTGCCTCCGCAAGCCCCGCCACCCCCACCAGCCCAGCCACCCCAGCCAGCGTCCCCATTCCACCACCTGGACTTCAGCCACAGTCTGAGCTTTGGGGGCGGGGGCGATGAAGGGCCCCCAGGCTACCCCGAAGCTCTGGGGCCAGAGCATGGCTCCCTGTTCCCCAACCTGTCCAAGAAGGACTTGGACCTCATGCTCCTGGACAACACACTGCTGCCTCTGGCCTCGGACCCCCTTTTCTCCACCATGTCCCCTGAGGCCTCCAAGGCCAGCAGCCGCAGGAGCAGCTTCAGCATGGAGGAGGGCGATGTGCTGTGACCTTGGCTGCCCCCATGCTGGGGAATGGGGCAGGCTTGGGGGCTGGGAGGGCCAGGGCCACCGCCCTCCCCCTTTAGGCTGCACTTGTGTGTGAAGTAGCCACCTGCCCTGCCTCACTCCTTCCTATTGGCCCCCTGTTTGGACTTAGTGCCCGCTTGGCAGCCTGTGGGGTCAGGAGAAGCCCCCACCTGGCTCAGTGTTCCCCAGGGGCAGCCCTTTTGACAGGGCTGGGCGGGAATAGGCCTTCAGCCTGGTTCCTGGGGGCATGCTGGAGGTAAGAAGAGGTCCCAGGAGGGGCCTGTCTTCTGAGGCTGATTCCCCCCGCCCCACCCCTGCCAATGAAGGAGGACACAGTGGAGCAGGGGGTTCAGGAAGTTCCCTCTCTGAGGCAGCGACTGGTCCAGGGGGTGCCCAGGCCTGCCTTTCTGGGACTCAGATGGCAACAAGCCCGTCCTCCAGCCTGGCTGCCCCCCTCACACAGGTGGGGCACCCCCACCCTCCTTTGGTGCTAACAGCTCTCCACCAGGTGGTGTGAGGGCAGGGGTGGCCGGCAGAGGGGGCACTGTGTTCAGGTTAGAGTGTGGGGTCATTGCTGGAAAAGCAGCTCCCCTCCAGGCTCCCCCACTTTGTGCCTTTAGTAAACACTGTGCTTTGTACCTGCTTGTCCTGTCTCTTTGGAGTGGGTTGGGGGCTGACAGAATAAGGGAGAATTCGGATGTCCCCTGTGGGGGTCAGGGTAGGGAGATACAGAGAGGAGGGAACAAGCTCATCATCTGGTTCCTCCCAATTCCCCAGCCCTGCCTGGTGGAAAGCTGGCCATGTAGCTGTAGTCAGCTAGCCTGCCTTCCTCCGGGGGCTTGGGTGCTGATGGGGACATTGTCCCTCAGAGCCACAAGATGGCGCTGCAGCCTCGCTGGTCTCACCTCCAGCTGTGGCTTGAACGGACTGGGTAGGATGAGGTGAGGGACCAGGTTCTCAGGAACCAGATCTACTCTTCTTAGCTGTTGCTTTTGGACAGCCTTGGCCCGTGCTACTCCTGGACCGGAGCGGGGTGGGGGGTGGGGGGGAGGGAGGCATGTTTCTCCTGTACTCCGCCCCCACTTCTAGTGGCGACCTCTCCAGAGTCTTCCTCCTCCCCTATGTAGGCTGAGACCAGGCTTGAAAAGCGGGCAAGGTTAGCCCCTCTGCCTTCCTGTCTCTAGCAGGACAGGCTTCTCAGTAACTGAGGGGCAGTGTGCATCTGTGAGCTTGGGGACGAGGACCCACATGAACTGGTTTGGGAGGAGGCAGGAGCACAGGATCTAGATGGAGCCAAGCACACGGCTTCGGCTCCCTGCTCCAACCAGACAGCGAGGCATATCCCTTCCTCCCTCGGGCTTCAGTTCCCCACTCCACAGTAGTTCCCGAGGGCCTCTGCTCCAACATCCGGGGACTGTATGACCTCACCCAGGGTGGGGAAATGAGCTTGGAGCAGCGAGGGGTGGGGTGGCAGCTTCTTGAACCCCAGGTGTCTGGGAGGAGGGAGGAGAGGGTCTTTAGGGGCTTTGCTTAGTTCTCCCTCGACTTCCAGTCTCTTCAGGCAGAGATCAAAATTGATTGCCTCTCACAGGGCCCTGAGAGGCCAAAGGCGCCTAATTTTAAAAATTAAAAAAAAAATTCCAGGATGAAAATGGCTAAGAGAGCAATTTCCTCTGCAGAGTGGAGATCAAATCAACGTTGGAGCAATTAATGTGTGAGGGGAGAGAAGGAAAGGGGGCCAGCACATGGGTGCTGATGGCGCTGGGCTGGCAGAGGCTGCAGGACTAATCTCAAGGTCAGATGGAGCAGTGGATGACCTTGTGGAATTTGAGCCAGCCCGGGTACTGGCACCTCCTTCCGGTTCCAGGCCACACGCACACGGTCGGTGACCTGCCTACGCCTGGGAGCCCCCCAGCTCAGTCCCTCCTGGGACAAGCCCTGTGTGAAAGACACCCGATGTGTCCAGGGGTAGGCTGCACTGGCATGGGAGGGGGTGGAGGCCTGGGAACTAATCCCAAGGCTGGTCCTTCAGGTGATCAAGGAATCTCTCCTACCCCATTCGCACTTCTCCATCCGGAGGATTCACACAGTGGAGTGGAAAGCTGCCTATCAGCTCTCCTCATGCAGCCCCCCAAGACCACCATATCACCCCCATCCACCTGCCTGCTGGGTTTCTTGGGAAGCAGGGTCTGGATGGCTCATTGGGCAGGACTGAGGGTGTGAATGTGGTTCTTCCCACAAGAGGGCGTTGAAGGGTCAGGAGCTGGCAGTTGTCAACCTGGTTGGGGGCTGGAAGGTGGGGAGGTCTCAGCTTTATTGTAGGTCCCAAACTGTTGCTTGGGCACCCTGCTGTCCTACTGGTCTGAGGAAGGCAGGCACAGGTGCTACTTCCAGCATTTCAACAAGCAGCCAGAAAGGGTCAGTGTGTCTGAGACTGGTCTGCACGGACCCTAGTTTGTGGTTGGAAAGAAGTCTGGCCAACAGCTTCCTGCCTGATGGTAATGAACATCTCTGATTAAATAAGAAGGGAATGCATTCTTCATCCGTACTCTTTATTTGGTAGACAACACCTTTCCATACTTCTGTTCCCCAAAGGGACACTTAGTTTTAAAAAGGTAGAGTGGGAAACTGGGCAGGTGTGAAAGCAGAGGTGGACCTGTCCAACCCCCTCATTTCCCTGAGGAACCCCCCCCCCCCCCCCAGGCCTTGAGAATAAAAAGTGTGAAAAGGAGTGAAGTCTGGGAAAGAGGCTCTGACCAGGAAGGGGAAAGACAAGCAGCAGAAGCTCCCTGGGTTCCCTGTGGGGCCCTGAAGCAGGAGCCAGGGTACTGGACACGAGGACCCCACCATCCTCGGTTCCACTCCCTGTATCTGTCTGTCTTTCCACACCGGCTACCAGCTTCTCACTTCTTCGTATTCAGCGGGATTTGGGATCCGAGGCCCCAGAGTAAGGTAGACACATTCACCGCTATGTTCACACAGGACGGTGACTTTCTACCTCTGCCTTCCACGGGGCACTTCCCCTTCTGGTGTTCAGACAGAGGGCCAGGAGTGCACTGTGGGCTCTGCCGAGGCTGGGCCGGGGGTGGCACTGGCTCTCTGTTTCTTAGAACCTACCTTAGTACCTATCAGCCGCGCCTCCTCCACCAAGGCCTGCTCCACCATCTGCGGACAGGGCTGTCTGGGAAGCCGGAACTGGAGCGAAGCCTGGAGGGGAGAAGCAGGACCTCGGAATGTCCTCCTTGGAATTTCACAAGTTTCCATTACCTACTATTCCTTTAAATCAGAGATTCTTTCTTTACTGTTTGGAACCATTGGCTTGGATGAGAGTCTGATCCGCGTTATGAATTTTTTCTCCTCCATCCCCACAGCCGCCTAAGAATGAACCCCATATTTAACACTCTTGCTCCCAATCCATGCCCCCTTCCCCTCCTGTGCCCCCCACCAAGCCACTTGGCATGTCAGCTGGAGCAGCTAGAAAGAACCCCTTCAATTCACCTCCTGTCCCTCACCCCCTGGGACCGCCCCCCACACACACCACCACCACTTAGGTTCCAGCCCCCATCCCCCTCTCAGTTTCCTCCAG
Source organism: Aselliscus stoliczkanus (assembly GCA_033961575.1). NCBI lineage: Eukaryota > Metazoa > Chordata > Mammalia > Chiroptera > Hipposideridae > Aselliscus > Aselliscus stoliczkanus. The sequence continues at coordinate 60,382,120 of CM066733.1, read as the reverse complement.
TCTCATCTTTTTTCTTTGCTGTCTCTTTTCCGAGGGGGACAGTGGAATTTATACAATATTTAAGCAGCCAGAGCTGAGTCCGGGAAGATATTATTAATGTAAAAGGGACGGGCTGCAAATGCTTTTGGACCTGGTTACAATTAGAGGGTGATTTTTCTAAAGGTCAATGAATTCAGATAATATCCACAGGGGGGAGAGAAATTTAATACCTTTTTAGTGAATTAATTAATTATAATATTATATCGGCTTGGGGTTCTTTTCCAGAGTGATTAAGGGAGCGATCTGTCTTCTGCGAGGCCGGGGAGCGGCGCCTGCTGCCAGTGAGGACCCTGTCACAGGGCTCAGGATGGGGGCCCTTCCCGCTCTTCTCACCCCGGTGGTGGCCAGGGAGCTGGGCGGCCTCGGCAGCAGTAGAGGCAGGCAGGACTCAGTCTGGGCGAGGGCAGGCGCAGTGATTGGCAGTGCCCTTTCCCCTCAGCTGGTGCCCCCAGGCCCAGCCCTCCTCCTGCTGCCTTGTCCCCGAGCCTCACGCCATGGCCTGAAGAGCCGAGGCATGGGTTGTGGCCTCCTGCTTTACACTTGGAGAAACCAAGGCCCAAAGGGACTTGGGGACTTGACCTGAGTCCCATTATGAGTTAAGACAGACTGGTTTGGCAGCGCTGGCTGGAAATCACAAGAAGGTTCCCCCCACCTCCCAGACGAGGACTTCTGGAAACTTCTCCACTGGCCTGCGAAGGTCCCTCTTGCAGAAGGAGGCTCTTTAAGGGCCCTGCTTAGAAAAAGAAAATGCCCCAGGAATGCTGGTAAGTCCAGTTGCGACAAGACCTGGTGGGGAATAGCTGAGATTTCTGTCCCTGGAGGGACCTGTCGGTGCCCAGGGAGAGGTGCCTCTCACCTGCCTCGTCATTCATTCATGTGTTCAATCATTTGTTCATTCAACAAACATTTGTGGTATAACCATTCCTGCGCCATTGCAGACAGACTGGACCGGCCCTTCCCTAGGCCCCACCCACATCATCTTGAGCCCCAGCTGCTCCTCTGAACAATGGGGGTGGGCTTGGGAGACCTTGTGACCCCTTTCCACCCAGACAACGGTGCTTGCCTCCACCTGAGGGCAGGAAGATGGCTGAGAGGTGGTGTTCATTCATTCACACAGCAGGCCCCGAGCACCCGCTTTGAGCTGGCCCCATGCTGGGTGCAGGGGGTGCTTGGGTGCATAAGGGACAACCCCTGCTCTCTAGGAGCCAGTCCCAGGGTCGGGTGGGGGCAGGGAGACAGATGCATGAACAGCAATGGGGAGTCAGCAAGAGGTTTACAAAAAGGGAGAGGCGATAGATACTAAGCTGAGTCTTGAGGACAGGCTGACAAGGAGAGGGAGGGGGCATTCCAGGCACAGGGCACAGAGTGTGAGAAGGCCTGATGAATAGGGGTGCCTGGGGATGAGGGGGCTGGTGGGACTCTCAATAGATGATGCCGGGTGGGCCCAGGAATGTTGACTGGAAGATTATTCCACGGAGGCCACAGGCCGTGGGTCCAGGAAGGCAGGAAGCAGCAAAGCCAAACAGGCCTGTGCTTAAATGTGGGCTGTACCATGGCTTGCTGTGTGATGAGGTGGGGAAGGAGGGGGGAGATGCTCTGTGCCTCAGTTTCCCCTTCTGTAATAGGGGATTTCGATACCCACCTCCCAGGGTTGTTATGGGAAGTAAAGGACTAACTAAAGGGAAGTGTTAGGCATAGCCTCTCACTCAAGATACAGCGCCAGCCTTCATAGCTTCCAGATGGCCCTTGGGGGTGGAGGTGGGGGTAGGTGGACCAGGAGTCTGCCCCTGGCTGTGCCCTCAATTCCTTTTTCCTCCCAAGGGGGTCCAACAGAAGCCCTACCCTGGGGACCTTTTTGGGGCTGGGGGAGATCAGTGCTTTTCTCCCCTACTTGCTCGGCCCCTTCCTGCCTCTGCCCTCTTCTCTCTCTATGCCCCCCTCAGCCCTGGCCTGCCCCCAACCCCTCCCCCACCCTCTCATCCCTTTCCATGTGCGGCAGGCCGGGGAGGGCCTTTCTATTGTACTATCTTTGGGCCCTAAATTAAAATTGATGACATCTTGAAATGAGCAGTGAGGGTAATTTTGCTTCTGAGCCGGGATGCTAATGAGGCCCCTTAATGGTGCAAACGCTGAGCTGACGGGTCGTGTGTCACACGCAGCGGCGAGGGGGGTAATGGCCACGGTAAGTGCCCGTAATTACACCCTGTCTTGCTGTATTTTGGCAGGCCTGGTGGGAGAGTGGGGGCTCAGTCACTGCCAGCGGAGGCGACCCCACCCACTGCGGGGCTGACAGCCAGAGATACCCCCCTTGGCCCAGCCAGGTCCCTCAACTCCAGCCGTACCTAGAATGAGGGGCCTGGGGTACAGTCCCCCTCACATACACAGACAGTCACACCCGTTACAGTTACAGCATTGTGCACCCCACACCTCCACATACCCCCCCTCCCCAGACTGGGCACACAGCCTGCACAGGGCAGTTAGATACACGTATGCTTACCCGTCCTCCCCTCCACACTCACACTACACACCCTGTGAAGAGGCACAGCTCCATGTACACACCCTCTCGGCTCACACACATTTGTGCACATAAACACCTCAAATAACATGCAAGCACTGAGCGCCTACTGTGCTTCAGTCTATTATCTCTAATCCTCCCCACTCTTTGGAGATAGGTAGCACTATTCCCATTTTATGATGCAAAAACTAAGCCTTAGGAGATGCAGCAATTGGTCCAAGACCACACAGTTAGGCAGTAGCGCAGGCAGGAGAAGAATTCAAGTCTGTCTTACTTTGCAACCTTTGCATTCCCTCATTTCCTCTTATGTATATTTGCATATATATATACCTCTCAATGTACAAACACACATACACGCCTGTGCTTGTGTGTATATTTATCACACACAGGTCAGACATCTCCTCTGTGCACCCAAATACACATACCAGTGAGCTGTACAAATATTCACCTATGCACTGTTGACAGACGTAGGCATGGTGCATTTAGCGTGGACACACAGATATACGCATGTGCATACGTGCTCAGATCACGTAATAGTCACAGTATGTGCACACATAGAGCATTAACTGCTCCAGGCTCCAGCATCTCAGTCTCTTAAAAAGGGGAATAAGGGGCTGGCCGAGTGGCGCGGTGGTTAAGCGCTGGCTTGGGGATGCCAGTTGCCCCGGTTCAGGTCCCACATATGAGGGCCATGACACTGCCCTCAAAAACACACACACACACACACACACACACACACACACAAAAGGGGAATAAGTCCTGCTCCACTTCCCTTGCTGGTATTTAATGGTCGTTAAGGCAGAATGACAGCCACAGAAAAGGAACGTGATGTACCCTCCTACCACCCTCTGCAGAAACACACACTGGGTACACACACAGACCTTGTACACATGTGCATACCCTCTGACCATGTGATGTCTGAGCTCTTCGTGCATGCAACATGCAGCCTTCAGACACATCTCTGCATGCACACTGTACACATGCAACAAACATGCACGCACAGCCCTGATGTAGCACCCCAAGTATACATATCACTGAAACTGGAAACTCCACAAACCTCATGGGTTTGTCATGTGTATTTCCTCCCACGCCCACCCCCCAAACATTTATCAACCTATGATTACAGTAGAGGGTAAAAGCATGGACTTTGGAATTTGACTGTCTTGGTCTAGGTCCATTGCTTTATTTGCTGTGTGACCTTGGGAAAATTACTTAGCCTCTCTGTGTCTCATTTTCCTCCTCTGTAAAATGAGGATAGTAATAGTGTACCTACTTTATAGGGATGTTGTGAGGGTTAAACAAGTTAACAGATGTAAAGTAGTTAGTGTCTGGCACATGGTAAGCCCCCAATAAACATGGAGGCAAGGTGTGTATCTGTAACAAAAGCTGCACGTCAGGATAGTGAGCAGTGGAAGGCAAAAGGAGTGCCCACCTGAGGCTTAGGTGGCCTGGGAGGGCTTCTTGGAGGAAGAGGGATTCGGGGTAGGCCTGGAGAAGAACTATTGCCATGGCTTATGGATCACCTACTGTGTGCTGGGCCCTGCTCTAAACACTTTGTATAAATGATCCCTCAGAGTTCTCTGTGGCCCCCAGCAGGTGAGTACGATTCTGTCCACATTATGAATGAGGAGAAAAGCGTTCGGAGAGACTTGATAAGTTGTCCAAGGACAGGAAGGGCTTAGACAAGAGGAGAAGAGGGTACGGGAATTCCAGGTGGGAAAGCAGCATGTGTCAGAAATAGAGCAACAGATGGGAAGACAGCCCCAGAGGGCTTTCCTTGATACACTGTAACTGTTTCCAGATAATGAGAAGGGGGTGAGCATCTGGAGGGGCGTTCTGACCTAATTGCTGTGTCTCTTTCAGTGACACCAGGGACCTGGGGCGTGTTTGGGGGTGGGGATTGGGGGCGGCATGGCCCATAGCATGCTGGGCAGGGGTGGGAGCTGGCCATCCTCCCTCCCCCTCCTCTTCCACCAAGGACTGAGCCAGGGAAGGGATTGGTCATCCTGAGCATCATGGCCCTGGACACAGGCCTGGCTCTTTGGAAAAGGACCCGAGAGGGCTCAGGAGGACAAGAAGCTGTGAGAGGCGGTGGTGAGGGCGGCGAGCAAACCTCTCAAGACAGCACAGCTGCACCCAGGGGCTGCTTCCCCAGGGGCCCCTTGACAAAGAATAAGTCAGCTATCAGGGAACCCAGGGCTCTCTCCACATACAGGGCCCTCCAAACTGGTTCACTCACCGTGCTTGAAAACATCATGGATGTGTTTTCCCCCCAGTGTTTGGCGGAGTGGTTCCCACTTACAGCGTGTTATTCAATACCCAGCCAACACAAGTGCCCCATCCCCCATGAAGCTCTGGCATCCAGCCCTTCAGGGCCCCTCCACCCTATACCTCAATCACTTAGGCCAAGGGCAGAACACAAATAAGGGACTGTGCCTCATCTGGTTGGGGAGTTCTTTGCACAGTTGGCCTACGCCCTCTGCAGGATTTTCTCTCACCTGCTCCCAATCTGCTCGCTCACCTGCCCACCCTCACCCCACCCCACCCTACCCCACCCCCTGCAGCTTTACTCCAGACACTCAGTTGCTGTTCCCACAACACAGTCCCTTTGGCCATGCCGTTGCTCACACTGATCCCTCAGCCTAACCCCTCTCCCTCTACCCCAGTGCATCCCAACCCTGCGCACCAGAGACACAAACCCCTCCCCACAAATAGCTTCTGGCCCTCCTCATCCCACATGGCCCTACTTTCATAGCATCCTCTGGCCAACACAAAGGGGCGCAGGGCAGGAGAAGGGGTTTGGGCTTCTGAGGACCCCAAATGCAGGTTAGCATCCCAACTCTTCCTCTTTCCAATGGTGGGAACTTGGGGAAGTCCTCCACCCATATCTCTGTGTCATTTTCTTCTTCTGTCAGGGGTGGGAGGCAACCAACCCCACCCCCACCCCCCACCCCCGACTGAAGGTTCCTCAGGATTGGTGTGTTCAGCACCTGGCCAGTGGCAGGCAGGGGAGAGGGTGTCCACTGCAGGATCATGTCCAAATCAGGACACTCTGAGAGTAGAAGAGGTCACTGTGAATAATTATACTAGGGCAATAAGTGAAAACAAAGACTGTCCTGGGAGAAGCAAGATGGGTGGTCATGAGATTAATACGTAGTGTGTGTCCCTTTCCTGCCCACACCTCTGGTAGGATGGGCTGGGGCATTGGTGTGTCCCCACAGGCCAGATAAGCTTTGTCACCTAGGGGCCTACTCAGATACCAGCATAGGCTGGGGCAGGGGAGGCATGGAGATCAGGTCACACTTGGGGACAGAATCTGAGGGGGAGGTCATCCTGGAGACAAGGAAGGTGGAGCTGTTGTGGCTCCCAAGGACAAACAGTGGAGAGGAAATCTGAGGGGTGCAGGACTCCAAATCCCAATGTGCTCTCGTGGAGGTGTGTGTAACTGCTGCTCTCATAATGCGCTGGCTCTGCAAGGCAGGCAATCCTCTGAGACTTTGCATGCTTGGTGGTGGGTGGTGGTGGGGAATGGTACAAATATTATCCCCATTTCACAGAGGAGAAAGCTGAGGCACAGAGAGCTCTAGAGTAACTCGTCCAATGTCACACAGCTAGGGGGCAGAGCCGGGGTCTGCACGCAGAAGCCTGTCCCTGTTCCCCGAGGCCCCTGACTGCTGGCTCTGTACAGAAATTAAGCTGTGTTGCTGGGGCATATGGCTCCCCGGGGAGGGGCAAGTCACTTTCCCACTCCAGGTCCCAATCTTGAACACTGTGAGATCGGGGAAATTCTGCAGGAGGCAGCTAGACTAGTAGGTAGCAGCTTCACTTGGAGTTAGACCTGGTTTGAATCTGGCTCCATCCATTTGGGCACATTTCTCGCTCTCATGGAGTCTCCATCTCATCTGGAAAGCACCTGTTCTGTTGGGTGTCTGAGGTTCTATGATAGATACTAAAACTGTGGGGAGTAATCAGCACAAGATGGATGTTTCATGAATGAGGGTTCCCTCTCCTCTGTCTCCAAGCTGGGCCTGTCCTTGGCTCCCCTCACTCCAAGGAGGCCAGGACTTGGGGCTCCAGAGTGTTATCAAGCAAGGGCTCACTGCCCGGTGTGCATAGAAGCCAATACTGTGGTACAGGCTTTTGAGAAAAGAAAAAGGTTTTATTGTGTGGTCGACTGTCAAGGAGGCAGGTGACAAGGCTCAGATCTGTCTCCCCAATCTAGAGTTCAGACAAGATTTAAGGGGTTTCAGCACGGGATCTTCCTGGGTTAACAGGCCCTTCCCTTCCAAAAGGATTCCCGTGTTCAGGGTCTAGTCACGTCCCAGTCTTTGGGTTCTCGGGGACAAGGGGAGCAGTTAAGGTTTCACAAGTGTTACTCATAAGTGACGTAGCTAAGGTTTAAACTTTGGTTCCAAGTCTTGTTAGAAATAGGATAGTCTATGGCCATCCCACTCTGGACGCACCTAACCTTGGAAGGTAAGTCAGGGTAGGGCCTTGTTAGTACTTGGGTGGGAGAAATAGGATAGGACCAGTTTGAATTGGTTCTGTGGTTACAGGAGCCCACATTTCCATCCTGATTTTGGGCCTGGGATTTCAAAGCAAGGCTGCAGGGTTCTGAATCCAAGATGCTCAGAATGGTAGGAGTTGTTTTATTTAGCTTGTTCCGTGGAGGAGTGCCTGACTTCAGGCCAGGGCCGTGTGGACTCTCCCAGCTGACCCCTCTTGGCTCGGAGGCTGGGCTGGGCCTACCATAGGTCCCTCTGGTGCCTTCGCTGGTAGGTTCTAGAAAAGGGGAGGAGGAGGCTGCCTCCTAATGAACAATTAGTGTCCGCTGCGTGGCTAATCATGTGGTTCTGTGTAATTAAGAAGCTAATTAGTGCTGTGTCAATTAAGGTTTAATTAGTCCCCCCTTCAGAGAAGCCTGGAAGACCCTCATGCTGGAAGCTTCTGGAATGGAAGTTGGGGGATGGGGAGGTGGCTGCAAGGAGGGACAATGGGTATGGCAGGGAGCCCCCCTTCCTCTTGTTCTACCCCCTCCAGTTCTAGGATCAGTGATTTATTGATGGTTGGCCCCACTCCCATTAGCTCTGGTCATGGGGATTTTAGGGCCCTGTGAGGCTCTTCCCATCACCAGGGTTTGCTCATCCCAGAGTGACGACACCCCTGCACAGCTTCTGTGGAAGGGGCTCTTAAGGCCTTGCATCCCGTCCTTCATATCTGCTTTAAAATAACGCCAACTGGCCCACCACTTTGAGGGACATAAAGAAACTGGGACCCAGAGAGGTTAAGTAACTTGCTTGAGGTCACACAGCCAGTTAGCTGGCAGACCTGGGATTCAATCCCAGGACTATCAGATTCCTTCTTGTTTTTCTCTCCTCTGCTCCCACCTGGGCACCCCACTTTTCTCTGTTACTCAACCATGACCTGGCCTGGCATCAAGGTACAGAGTCACACTGGTTACTCTCCTGCCGACAGGGGGCTGCAGGTGAAGCATGGCATTCTGGGCAGCGTGGCCTCCTCTGACTGACTGCAAGGAAGGCACTTGGGACTACAGTCATCTATGGAGTGTCACACTCAGCAGGTTTTCCTCTTACACTTCAACTCCCAGCCAGCTGCTTCCTGGAGGCTCTCCCGTTCCTGCCTGGCCTCAGTCTCCTCACAAAGGGGCTGGTTCCATCTCCTTTGCAAGGCAGCTTCATTTTCTGTTGGGGTCCAGTGCTGTCCACACATTGGCAGAAACCACTTTCCTCACAGTGCACAGAATCCCCTTGCCCTGTTTAAAAATGTGAACAGCCTGGTCCAGTCGAGGGGCACATTGGTTAAGAGATGGCTTGGAACGCCAGCTCTGAGCAGCAGGGCCCCGGTTCAGATCCCACATATGAGGGCCAGTGACACTGCCCTCTACAGCTAACAACAGCTCCACCTGGAGCTGGGCTGCCGTGAGTTGCCGGCAATGGCGTAGGCTGCAGTGGGGCTGGCCGGCAGCTGGCGTGCGCTTTAGTGAGCTGCCATGAGGCGAGCGACTGCCTCACCCAGGAAGAGGGCAATGATGATACCAACATGGGCCAGTGAAGCGACGTCCTCCACAACTAGACTGAAGAACGAAAGGACAGCAACTTGTCTGTTCTTCTTCCCCGATTCCCCAATAAAATCTTTTAAAAAAAGAAAAAATAGTGAACAGCCTTAGTAAGGTATAATGTATAAATTATAAAGTTCACTCATTTTAAATGTACAGTGCAACCATTGTTAGTGTGTTTACTCAAACAGAGTTGCTTGACCATCACCATAATCCAATTTTAGAATATTTTCATCCCCCCAAATCAGAACACTGTACCCATGAGCAGTCACTACCTAGTCCATCCTCTATCCCCACCCTCAGCCCTAGAGAACTATTAATCTACTTCCTGTCTCTACAGATATGTCAACTCTGGACATTTCTCCTAAATGGGATCATACAATCTGTGGTCTTTTGTGACTGGCCTCTTTTATTTAGCATGATGTTTTCCCCAATCTTGTCACTATTCTAAATAATACTGTGATGGAGCCTAAGACCTTCATGCACACATGGGAGAAGTTCTTTAGGGTGAAGTTCTGGAAGTGAAACTGCTGAGACAAAAGATGAGGCATTTGGTTTGATCTACTCCTCACCCCCTCTGCTTTCACTCGCTAGCTGGAGTTGTTTGGGGTCATCCCTGACAGCCGCCTGTCTCTAGTGCCGGTACCGTCTGCCTGCTGCCACCACATGCCCCCTTGCTCTCCCCCTCATGTCTCTTCTCTCGCTTATGTCATGAGCAAGGACTCCGGCTTCAACTTCCAAGAATGTCTTTGCTGGATGGTTCCCAGTGCTTCCAGGATGAAACCCACACTCCTGGGTGGTCCTTCAAGGTTGCTCGCACCCCCAGCCTTGTTCCTTCCTTCCTTGTGTATCCCCAATAATTCAGCCAGGCCTGTGTACCCCCAATAATTTTCACCTGGCCTGAGCTGCCCACCTCCAACTCTCTGCAATTACTTCTGCTGGCTTTTTCTCTTAATTCCAAATACCCCAAATCAAACACCAGCTTTTTCATGAAGTTTTCCCTGATCCTTCAACCCAGAAGTGACGTCTGCAACCTCGGAACAATGCAGACTGCAGGAGGCTGGCTGGGGCCACACGTGCCAGGCTTCCTCTGCCGTATGTGGGCAGGATGGCATTTCTGGGTGGTGACAGGGTAATCGGGAGTCATGCAGTAAGTCACCTGATTGGAGGGAGACATTCAGCCCCTCATTCTGGGACCTGGAGTTGTCATTGTATTTTAACAATCCTTTCTAAGCCTTTTTTGGAAGCCAGGCCCTGGGCTAGGTCCAGAGACAAGGGGAGAAATAAGACAAATCCTTGTTCACTGGGAATCCAGTTTAGCAGGAGAGAACAGACCCTTAGAAAACAAGGTGGTGAAGGCATGGGGCTTCTAGGGACTCAGGACGGGTCCCTAGTCCTGCCTCCACTGGCTAGCAACCTCCAGTGGTGGTGACGGACAGGAACTCCTGCCTCCCCTTCCCCCATCCCCCAGGAGCAGGAGTAGCTGGAAGGCCCAAGGAGAGAGGAAAAGCAGAGAGATTAAGCTTGAGGAGGGGAGGAAATGAAACAGAACGGAGATAATTGTTCCCGTTTGACAACTTTTTCTAATTAGGGACCAATTATGTCCTCAGATACCTAATTGGGGTCCTGGTAGATTCTCTAATTTGCTAGGTAATTACTGGCCAGTAATTCTACCAGGATGAAATTTGGGAAGAAATATTATGTTACCACAATATTTTGGTTTTCACTGTCCAGGGGGTTTGGCCAGAAAACAAGCTAGGTGAGCTCTCTCTTCTGCCTCTAACCCCCATCCCTCATGGTCCCCCTTATATCTTCCACTGATCTGTGTCCCCTTTCTTGTCCTAGGGCTCTAGGAGTTGACATTCTAGTTGTAAACTTTTGACCAACAACACAAGGATATGGTGGGATCATCTGTAGTTTTGCCTTTGTAGCATCCAGCCAGTTTTTGGTAGCATAGGATTGCTATGTATTCAGGAAACACACACACACACACACACACACACACACACGCACGCACACACACACACACACACACACACACACTTATTTAATTCCACAACACAATGACATGGATAGCAATGTTATCTCCATTTTACAGATGAGAAAACTGAGGTACCAAGAGGTTAAAGAACATACAGGAATTTGCCATAAAAAAATTATCCAAGATGTGCTTGAAGGTATTATGCTCAAGGACATCTATCATGGTGTTATTTTTAATGTCCAAGACTAGTAAGTGGTGGAGCCACAGCAGGAAACGGAGAGTCCATCTCTCCAGGCCATGTCCTCAGGCAACACACCATGCTGTCCCTCACCATGAAGTTGTCCTCTTCTACCTCAGTATTCCTCTGTGAAATCATTCCTTCTCCATTTATTAAAATGGCTTTATTAGGGTCTGACATTTATTGCACATATTTAAAGTGTACAATTTGATAACGTTTGAGTATGTTTCCACCCATGAATCTATCACCGCAATCAAGATAGTGAATATATCCATCCCCTCCAAAGGTTCCTTGTGGTCCTCTGTAATGACTCCTCAGGCTCCTTCCCACCCACCGCCATCACTAGCCAACCACTGACCTGCTTTCTGTCACTGTAGATTAACTTGCACTTTCTAGAATGTAACCTAAATGGAATTATACATGATGCAGTCTTGTTTTTCCTCTGGCTTCTTTCAATAAGCATAATTATTTTGAGATTCATTCATGTGTTGTTGTACATATCAGTATTCCATTCCTTTTTTTTTTTTTTTGCTGAGTAATATTCCATTGTATGGGGATCCCACCATTTGTCTATCCCAGGGGTCAGCAAACTGCTGCTCGTGAGCCACATGTGGCTCTTTGGGTACGTACATGTGGCTCTGAAGTAAAAGTGAAAATGAAAATAAAACTATCATAGTTTCATTTATAAAATTTTTAAAGGATATTATTCACATAATGGTGATTTCATTTGTTTTATGGTCCTTGAATAATTTTTCAATTGTTGCGAGGGACAGGATTGGCTCTTTCATCTCAAAAGTTTGCTGACCCCTGGCCTATCCCTTCACTTTTTGATAGACATTTGGTTGTTTAGAATTTGGGTTATTATGAATAAAGCTGTTATGAACATCTGTGTATAAGTCTTTGTATGGACATAGCTTTCATTTCTCTTGGGTAGATACCTAGGAATGGAATGGCTGAGCCATTTGGTGGGTATATAGTGAACCTGTAAAGAAACTACCAAACTGGTTTCCAAAGTGGTAGTACCATTTTATATTCTCACCAGCAACATATGGGATTTGTAGTTCCTCCTCTGCCTCAGTAATATTTAGTATGGCCAGCCTTCATTTTGACCATTCTAATAGGTGTTGACCATTCTAATTGTGGGTTTAATTTTAATTTCCCTAATGACTAATGATGTTGCACATCTTTTCATGTTTCTTTGCCACCCATAATTTTTCTCTGGCAAAGCCTGAGAAATCTTTTGCCTGTTTTTATTGGGTTACTTGTCTCCTTTTTATTGAGTTTTGAGAGTTCCTTATATATTCTACATATAAGTCCTTTATTATATGTGTGATTTGTAAATATTTCATACCCGTCGGTAGCTTATCTTAACACATCTTTTGAAGGGCAGATTTTAATTTTGATGAAGTTGAATTTATCAACTTTTTCTTTTATGATTCATGTTTTTCTGTTTGTCCTGTTGAAGAAATATTTAGCAAACCCAAAGTCACAAATATTTTTCTGGTATGTTTTCTTCTACATTTTTTGGTAATTTTAGGTTTTACATTTAGGCCTATGATCCACGTTGAGTTCATTTTTTTTTTTTTTTTTTTGAGGGCAGTATCACTGGCCCTCATATGTGGGATCCGAACCAGGGCCATTGGCTTCCCAAGCCAGCAATTAACCACCACGCCACTTGGCTGGCCCTCATTTTTAAATATAGTGCAAGATATGAGTCACAGTTCATTTTCTGCAGATGGATATCCAGTTGTTCTAGTATCACTTGTTGAAAAGATGATTGATTCTTGCCTTGGCACCTTGGTTTGAAATAAATTGATCATATATGTATGCATCTATTTCTGGACTTTCTATTCTGTTCCATTGACCTATTTGTCGATCTATCAGTTCCATCAATTTGTCTCTCTTGATTACTGTAGATTTATAAATCAGATCGTGTAAATTATCCAGATTGTTCTTCATTTTTCAAAGCTGTTTTGGCTATTGTAGGTCTCTCTATGTGAATTTTAGAATCAGCCTGTCAGTTTCCACATAAAAGCCTGCTGAAATTTGATTGGGATTGCATTGAATCTATGGATCAATTTGGGGGAGAATTGACATTTTAACAATATTGAGTTTTCTGATCTGTGAACACAGTATATGTTTCCATTTCTTTTTTATTTCTCTCAACAATGTATTTTAACTTTTTTAGCGCACCAGTCTTGCATATCCTTGGTCAGATTTGTCACTTTTTTATAGTTTCCTATGCTATTATCAGTGTTTTTCTGGTAATTTTGGACTGACTAGAGTCTTTTCAATTATATTGACTTTTCTTAAGGCATCATCTTATGGTTTTGCTGATTTTCTCTTGTTTCTCTGTTTTCTATTTAATTGATTTCTGCTCTGATCTTCATTATTTCCTTCTGATTATTTTGAGTTTCGCTTGCTTTTCTTTTTCGAGTTTCTTTAGATGGAAGCTCTGGTCATTGATCTGAATTCTTTCTTCTTTTTTTTTAAAAGATTTTATTGGGGAATTGGGGGAGGGGAACAGCGTTGAGGAATCGGGGAAGGGGAACAGACAAGTTGCCGTCCCTTTGTTCTTCAGTCTAGTTGCGGAGGATGTTGCTTCACTGGCCCATGTTGGCATCGTCATTGTGCTCTTCCCGGATGAGACAGATCAGTCACCGGCCGCTGGATGGTCGCCCACCGTGGCTATTGGCCGCTCACACTGGCTGCTGGCCACTCACTGTAGCCTATGACAACCCACTGCAGCAGGGGCTGCAGCCTACGCAGTCGCTGGGGCTTGCACAGCCCAGCTCCAGGTGGAGCTGTTGTTAGCTGTAGAGGGCAGTGTCACTGGCCCTCATATATGGGATCCGAACCGGGGCCGCTGGCATCCCAAAACCAGCTCTTAACCAATGTGCCACTCGGCCAGCCCCTAATTTCTTTCTTTTTTTTTTGAGAGCCGTGTCACTGGCTCGCATATGTGGGACCAAACCGGGGCTGCTGGCTTCCCAGGCTAGCGCTTAACCATTGCGCCAGTCCCCTCTTTCTTCTTTTTTAATAAAGGCATTTAGTGAGATAAATTGCCCTCGAAGTACCATGTTAGCAGCATTTTACAAATTTTGACCTGTGTTTTCATTCTTGTTCAGTTCAAAACGTTTCCTGGAGTGTGATGGTGGTGAGGTTAGGAAGCCATGGAAGGGCCCCCTTCCCTCCCATCAACCGACCCCCCCACCCCCGCAACCCCGGCCTGGGCTGGCTTTCACATCTGCCTTCGCTGCACTCTGCTCTCTGCCTTCCCGGCCACACAGCTGGATGCTTGGTCTTTGAAAGCAACCCTATCAGCCCAGGCTGGATCCGGAGGGAGCCCAGCTCTGACTCCCAGAACTGAGGGGTGTCAGGAGGAAAGGATACAGAGTGAGAATTTTTCTGAGGATGAGGGTTCAGTGTGGGATACTCAGGAATGTGCAGACGACACAGATAGGTGGTCATTCCGGGATTTTAACTTCCAGAACTGGGCTGTCCAGGCTGTATGAAAATGACCTCTGGTGGCCTTCACTCTTCCTAAGGTCTCTACCTGATGGGCCAGTTGGCCACTGTGTGTGTCACTTGCCCATTTGTCCTCAGATCCATTCCTTGCCCTTTCTCTGATGTGTGTTGCTCTCCTCTGAACCACGGGACAATGACCCTTGTGGCTGGCTTTCTCTGCTTCTATATCAGCTGGCTTCCATCTGAGTTCAGCCAGTGGAGGCCACTGGAGGGAGGTGGCAGGGCAGAAGGAGGGGAGAGGCCAGAGTGTTTGTCTCCCTTTCTTTTGGCCTTGGGTGGCCTTTCCAGAAGCAGTGCATCCTCTCTGTGGCTTCTGCTCCCCCAGGCAGCCCTCTTCTGCTAGGCAGCCCCAGCTGTAGTGTAGCTCCTCCCACCTGGCCCTGGTTTCTGGGCTCTGATATCACCAGCTCCTCCTTCCCAGTGTTGCTAACCACTGGGGTGCCTTACCATCCTATTGGCTTCTTGGTTTGTCCACTACCCATTAAACTCATTCCCTGTATTAAACCGTCCCCCTACTCCACAACACACACACACAATTTGGAATTCTCTGAGCTTTCCCAACTGGTCCCAACTCATAGAGTCATCTAAAATGAAGTGACCCCTTTGGCTAGACTTACAGGAGAAGACCCCCCAAAACGGCTGGCTTTCTTCATCACTCAGCCACCCATCCCTGCTCCAACCAGACATGATCAAGTTCAGCATTGCCACACACTGTCCAGCTTCAAAGAGCACCACTCACACAGAGTCAGTATGAATAGTGGCCCCTCAAGGTTTTCAGTGAGAAGCCCTTTTCTGGACAGTGGAGTTGGTTTCAGTCAATGTCCTAACAAGATGCATGGCAACCTTTAGTAGAAAGAACTACTTGGGGACCTGTGTTTTTGGGGAGAATGGGGTGTGTCTTAAGCATCTGTTCTTGTTTTGTCTTCCCAGCAACCCTTCCCTGCTTCTTCTTAAACAATATCCCTGCTTTGGAGAACAGCTCCTCTGCCCCTCCCAGTGGGTCTAATGAGGCTCTCAATTACCACAGCATTCTCCCCAGCAGGAGTACAAATGACCCAGGTCTGATCAATCAGCGTGTCCAAGGCTTCTGGCAATAGTGATTCATCCAGAGGATGGCCATTTGATCAGGGAGTGATCCAGAGTCCTAGGACTGATAAATTATGCAGAGTCCCTTTTCCCACTGGGTTTCTGGCACCTCTGATTTCTATTGGCCTTGCTCTCTCCCCATCCACCAGCGTGGAAGAGAACTGCAATAGGGCACATTGAGGCCACCACACAGGGCGTCACAGAGTTGAGACAGAAGGTAAGAAAGAGAGAAAATCCTGGTGGCACTCGGTCCCCAGCTCCCACCTATTGCTGAGATTTTTTTTTTTTTAATTTTACAAACACCAGAGTGTCCTTCCAGCTATGAGAGCCAATAAATTCCTTCTTTGCTTCAGCTGGTTTGCAGGGGACTTTTGTCACTAGCATGGCAAATAAACATAGAGCTTTCTGGATTCCTTGCCAAGAAAATGAGACTTTGGGGCAACCTCTCCCTTCCTCTCACAGAACAACTAATGTCAAGAAAAGGGAAACAGACCCGTTAGTAGTTTTTCTTTTCTTTTATTCCAGTTTAATTGAGAAATAATTGTCATACATCTCTATGTAATGTTAAGGAACACAGCATGATGGTTTGATTTACATCTATTGTGAAATGATCACCACAATAAGTTTAGCTGACATTCATCATCTCATAGAGATATAATAAAAAGAAAAGAAAGAAGAAAAGAAAAAAAATTCT
This sequence comes from Aselliscus stoliczkanus, assembly GCA_033961575.1. Lineage (NCBI taxonomy): Eukaryota > Metazoa > Chordata > Mammalia > Chiroptera > Hipposideridae > Aselliscus > Aselliscus stoliczkanus. Next base: position 60,365,963 of record CM066733.1, on the reverse strand, counting down.
CCTTATGATGACAGCTTTTAGGATTTACTTTCTTAACAACTTCCCTACACAGTATATCATACAGCAGTATTAGCTCTAGTCATTCTGTTATACGTTACATCCCTAGAACTTATTTATCTTATAACTGGAAGTTTGTACCTTTGGACCACCTTCCTCCAATTCTCCCTCCTCTCACCTTCTGCCTCTGGTAACCACAAGTCTGATCCCTCTCTCTCTCTTTTTTTAGATTCCACATGTAAGTGAGATCATACAGTATTTGTCTTTCTCTGTCTGACATATTTCACTTACCATGATGCCTTTGAGGTCTATCCATGTTGTTGCAAATGGTAGGATTTCCTCATTTTTTTCTGGCTAAATAATGTTCACATATATATGTATGTATGTATGAACATATATACATAGTATGTATATGTATTATTCATTTACACAGAGGGTGCCAAAAAACGTATACACATTTTAAGAAAGGAAAAAACTGTACTGATAACAAAAGATGAATACAAGTCGCATTTGACTTCTGCAATTACAAAAGGTGCTCAAAGTGGTTACCATCAGCGTCCAGACACTTCTGATTACGGCAAATTACTGCTTGAGTAACGTTGACCAAAGTGTTAACATCTCTTAAAACATGTATACATTTTTTGGCACCCCCATATATATCATAACTTCTTTTTTTAAAAAATTTATTAAAAAATAGTTAGCATACAATTTATATTAATTTCAGGTGTACACAATAGTTATTCAATATTTATATACCTAAAGAAGTGATCACCATGATAAGTCCAGCAACCATCTGACACCGTACCATGCTATCACAATATTATTGACCATATGCTGTACATTACATCCACAATGATTTATTTGTTTCATATCTGGATACTTGAACCTCTGATTCCCCTTCACCATTTCCCCTCTTTTTAATATTTCAGTTACAGTTGACATTCAATATTATTTTATATTAATTTCAGGTGTACAGCATATGGTGAGACATATATATATAATTTAAGAAATGATTTCCTGGGGCCAGCCAAGTGGCTCAGTTGGTTAAGAGTTAGCTTAAGAGCATGAGCTCTGAGCAATAGGGCTGCCGGTTTGATTCTCACATGGGCCAGTGACGCTGAGCCTGGGCTGAGCTGCCACTGAGCTGCCAACAGGTGGCAGGATGGCTCAGCTTTTGAGAGCACATACTCCTGACAACAAGACTGCCTGTTTGATGATGGGCTATGCCCACCTGCGACTAAGACTGAACTCAGCACCTTGAGCTGAGCTGCCACCCAGATGGCTCAGTGGATAGAGTGCACACTGTTAATAACAAGACTGCCAGTTCGACTCCCGCATGGGATGGTGGCTATGCCCACCCGCAACTAAGATTGAACACAGCACCTTGAGCTTAAAGGCCATGAGCTGAACAGACACCCAGATGGCGACTGGCGCCCTCCACAACTAAGACTGAAGGACAACAACTTGGCTAGTCCCCTCCCCAATCCCCCAACACTGTTCCCCTCCTCCAATTCCCCAATTCAAAAGAAAAGAAATGATTTCCTTGACTAGACTAGTATCCACCTGGCATTGTACATAGTTATTACCATATTATTGACTATATTCCCCATGCTTTATTTTACATCACCATCACTATTTTGTAACTACCAATTTGTTCTTTTTAATCCCTTCCCCCTTTTCACCCACCCTCTCAACCCCTCTTCCATCTGGCAACCACCAAAATGTTCTCCGCATCTAAATTCTGTTTTTTTTGTTTGTTTGTTTATTTTGTTCTTTAGATTCCACATATAAGCAAACTCACATTGCATCTGTCTTTCTCTGTCTGACATACTCCATTCAGTACAATACTCTCCAGGTCTATTCATGCCACCACAGATGGCAAGAACCCATCCCCTTCCCTGGCCAAGTAATATTCCACTGTATATATGTACCATTTCCTCTTTATCCATTCTTCCACTGACGGACACCCAGGCTGCCTCCACATCTTGGCCACTGTAAACAATGCTGCAATGAACATATGGATGCACATGTCCCCTCGATGTAGTGTTTTGGGTTTCTTTGGATAAATACCAGAAAGTGGGATTATGGGTTCTTTTTTGTCTCTTATTATATCCTTTGTTTTAAAGTCTATTTTGTCTGGTATAAATATTGCTACCCCAGCTTTGTGTTTTTTTCTTTCCATTTTCACGAAATAACGATTTCCATCCCTTTGCTTTCAGTCTCTGTGTGTCTTTCAATCTGAAGTGAGTCTCTTGTAGGCAGCATATGTGAGGGTTTTGTTTTCTTACCCATTCAGCCACCCTATGTTTTTTTTAAAATCATTTTAGTATGTATGTATGCATTTATTTATTTATTTTAGGGCAGTGTCACTAGCCCTCATATGTGGGACCCAAACCGGGGCCGCTGGCTTGCCAGGCCAGCGCTCAACCACCATGCCACTCAGCCAGCCCAAACCCTATGTGTGTTTTTTTTTTAAATCTTTTATTGTGAAATAAACATTTTTTAAAATTAGTTTCAAATGTACAACACAATGCAACAGCCATACTTTTTAACCCCTCAAAGTGACAACACCCCTCCCCCAGTTCGCCACCCCATTCCTCCCCACCGTATCATACATATCTATTACAATTCCTTTGACTCCCTTCCACAGTATACTCCACATCCCGTAACTATATATATATTCAGTTACAGTTGGCATACAATATTATACAACATCAGCTTCAGTTGTACAGTGCAGTGATCAAGCCTCTACTCCATCCATGAAGTGGTCTCCCTAACAAGATATGTGACCATTTGACACACCACAAAATTTTTACAACATTATTATATTCCCCGAATTGTGTTTCATATCCCTGTGGCAATATTGTAGTTGTCTGTTTATGCTGTCTAATCCCTTCCCCTTCTCCCTAATCCCCACCCCTCTCCCAACTAGCAACCTTCAGTTTTTCCTCTATATCTATGAGTCTGTTTACTTTGCTCATTCATTCAGTCTTTCAGATTCCATATAAGTGAGATCGTATGGTATTTGTCTTTCTCCGACTGACTTATTTCACTTAACATAATAGTCTCTTCACAACATTATCAATTACATTCCCAGAACATTGTAGTCAGCCACCTATGCTGTCCAAAACCTTCCCCCTCTCCCTCAGCCCCACTCCCTCCCAGCCAGCAACCATCAGTTTTTCCTTTATATCTGCTTGATATGATTTCAATCTTCTTAAATTTACTGAGACTTGTTTTGTGGCCTAATGTGGTCTATCTTGGAAAATGTCCCATGTGCACTTGAGAAGAATGTATGTTCTGTTGTTTCAGGGTAAAATGCTCTAAAAATATCAACGAAGTCCAGCTGGTCTAAAGTGTCATTTAAGGCCACTCTTTCCATGTTGACTTTCTGTCTAGAGGATCTGTCCATTGGTGACAATGGGGTGTTGAAGTCCCCTACTATGATAGTTTTACTGTTGATCTGTGTCTTTATGTCTGTCAAATTCTATTTTATATAATTAGGAGTTCCTATGTTGGGTACATAGATGTTTATTAGTGTTATAGTGCCCTTCTTTGTCTTTTATTGTAGTCATTTTAAAGTCTATTTTGTCCAAAATAAGTATTGGTACTCCAGCTTTTTTTTTCTCATTTCCATTTGCATGAAATATCTTATTCCATCTGTAAACAGCATATACATGGGTCCTATTTTCTTATTCACTCAGCCACTCTCTGTCTTTTGATTGGAGCATTTAGCCCATTCACATTTAAAATGATTATTGATAGGTGCATATGTATTGTCATTTTGTTGTTTGTATTCCTGGTCTTCCTGGGTTAGCTTGTTTACCCCTTTCTTTTGTTTAAAAAAGCCCTTTTAACATTTCTTGCAATGCTGGCTTGGTGGTAATGAATTCCTTAAGCTTATTCTTTTCTGAGAAGCTCTTTATTTCTCCTTCAATTTTAAGTGATGGCCGTGCTGGGTAGAGCAATCTTGGTTGTAGGCCTTTATTTTGTGTCACTTTGAATATCTACTGCCACTCCCTTCTGGCCTGCAGAGTTTCTGTAGACAAGTCAGCTGTTAGTCTAATAGGAGTTCCTTTGTATGTAACCTGCTGTCTTTCTCTTGCAGCCTCTAGGATTCTGTCTCTGTCTTTAACCTTTGTCATTTTAACTATGATGTGTCTTGGTGTGGACCTGTTTGGGTTCAGCTTGTTTGGAAACTCTGCAGTTCCTGAGCATGTATGTTGATTTCCTCCACCAGGGTAGGGAAGTTTTCAGTCATTATTTTTTCAAATACATTCTCAACTCCTTGCTTCTTCTCTTCTCCTTCTGGTATTCCTATGATACGAGGTTGTTTTGCTTCATCTTGTCCCATAGGGCTCTTAAACTATTTTCATTGTTTTTTATTCTTTGGTCTTTTTGTTGTTCCAACTGGGTGATTTCTGCTATTTTGTCTTCCAAATCGCTGATCTGCTCCTCTGCTTCATCTGCTCTACTGGTGATTCCTTCGAGTGTGTTCTTCATTTCAGTAATTGCATTCTTTAGTTCTAACTGGTTGTTTTTTATGATTTCTCTATCCTTCCTTATGTCCTCACTAAGTTTGTTAAACATTCTTATCATCAGTGTTCTAAACTCTGTCTCTGAAAGGTTGGATCCCACCAGGCGTTTCCCTGGCAACGCAGCACAAGCCGTGCTGAGGGTGGGGACCCAAGGTGGCTCACGCACTCCTGGGTCTCAGTGAGCAGTCTGTTGGAGCCAGAGGGCACCTGCCCAGCGTTTCCCTGGCAACGCAGTATAAGCTGGGCAGAGGGTAGGAATCCAAAGCCGCATGCATGCACACACTTCTGCGCCAATTCCACCAGACAAATGAGGTCCCGGACCTGACCCTCTGTGGGAGGGCCCAACCCTGACAAAATGGCGCCCTCCTTACACCACTAGTGTGCAAGCTCCACACCAGGGGAACAATAGTCTCAAAACCTCCAGCTTCTGCACCAAAGCTGGGCTCAGCTCAGTCCGTCCCTGCAGGCTCCCGGGTTCGGCTCACACAGCTTCTCCCTCCACCAGGAACCAGGTAAGTGCTCACCGGTGAGCAAACCTGTGCGCTGGCCCCACTGATTCTCTAATCGCTCTCAGCCTCACCAAGCCGAGCAAAGAGAGTCCTCACTAATTTACTGCCAGCTATCTTGGAATTCCTCTTCCCAGCAAAGGAACTTTGGGCTGGTGAGCTTGGTGTGTGGCCGGAGGGTCTCTCCCCCAACTGGAGAAGCCTCCCCACGGCTGGGGCTTCCCCTCACGGGGTTCGCCCTCTCTCGTCTCCACGCCTCTTACCAGACTTGACATGGCCTCCTCCCTAAGTTCTTTGTTTAGTGGTTCTGTTCATCTAGTATTCTGGGTCCCTCCGGGGTTGAATGTTGTATAAATTGTTTGCAATTTTGGTGTGCTCCTGGGAGGTAGTTAACACAACGTCTGTCTATTCCACCATTTTACTGGAAGTCCCATACCCTATGTTTTTTTGTTTGTTTGTTTGTTTGTTTTTTGAGGTCAGTGTCACTGGCCCTCACATGTGGGACCAAACTGGGGCCACTGGCTTCCCAAGCCAGCACTTAACCACCGCACCACTCGGCCGGCCCTCCCTATGTTTTTGATTGGAGCATTTAATCCACTTACTACAATTGTTGATAGATATGTAGTTATTGCCATTTTATTTTTCATATTTTTGATTTTTTTTCTTTCCATCTTAAAGAAGTCCCTCTAATATTCCTTGTAACACTGCTTTGGTGGTGAGGAACTCCTTTAGCCTTTTCTTGTCTGGGAGGCTCTTTATCTGTCCTTTGATTTTAAATGATAGCCTTGCTGGGTAGGGTACCCTTGGTTGTAGGTCTTTGGTTTTCATTGCTTTGAATATTTCTTCACTTTGATTCCCTCCTGGACTGCAAAGTTTCTGTTGAGAAATCAACTGATAGTCTTATGGGAGCTCCCTTGTAGGTAACTAACTGCTTTTCTCTTGCTACTTATAGGATTCTCTCTTTGTCTTTAACCTTAGGCATTTTAATTATAACTAGTCTTGGTGTGGACCTGTTTGGGACTCTGCACTTCCTGGACTTGTATGTCTATTTCCTTCACCACGTTAGGGAAGTTTTCAGTCATTATTTCTTCGGATAGGTTCTCAATCCCTTGCTTTTATTCTTCTCCTTCTGGTACTTCTATGATGCTAATGTTGTTATGCTTGATATTGCCCCAGAGGTCTCTTACCATCCTCATTTTTTTAAAATTTATTTTCTTTCTGCTGTTCCAACTGGGTATTTTTGCTACTTTGTCTTTCAAATCTCTGATTTGATTCTCTGCTTCATCTAGCCTGCTGGTGATTCTCCTGGTGCAGTCTTCATTTCAGTTATGTATTCTTCACATCTGACTATTCTTATTTATGGTTACTATGTCCTTTTCATGTTGTCATCTTTTTGTTGAAGTTCTCACTAAGTTCCTTGAACATCCATATAGCCATTGTTTTAAACTCTGAACCTGGTAGGTTGCTTGCCCCCATTTAGTTCTTTTTCTGGAACTTTCTCCTTTTCTTTTATTAGAGACATATTTATCTGTTTTCTCATTTTGGCTGCCTCTTTGTGTTTGTTTGTATGTATTAGGCAGGGCTGCTATGTCCCTCAGTGTTGCCGGGTTGCCTTATATAGTAGGGGTCCTATCGGGCCCAGTAGTACAGTCTCCCTGGTCTCCTGCTCTGTGTGCTTCAAGAGTGTCCCTTATGTGGGTTGTGTGTACCCTCCTGTTATAGTTGAGCCTTGATTGCCATTAGCATATCAGTGGGCAGGATTGACCATCAGGCTGATTGGCTGTGGGGTATGACCATTTCCACAGCTTATTGGCTGCTGTGCAGTGGGCTTATCCCACTGAGTAGGATTTGCCCCAGAGGACTCTGGTGCCTGCTGAGATCACCCTTTGTGTGTGCTGCTTGTGGGGCTAATTGGGTGGTGCTCTGCTGTGATCTGAAGCCAACCTCCAAGTATGTTGGTTCTGAGGCCTCCTGGGAGGGGCTCCGGTGCAGGCCCAGGTCAGCCACTGCCTGTGGCTGGCCAGGGAGTACCTGGTAGGATCTACAAAATGATCCATAGGTGATTGCTGCCTGTGCTGTACCCGGAGGTGCTGAGCACCTAGGACGGCTGCCACCAGTACCAGGTCTGGGATAACTCTGGAAAAAGCCAGGACACTCCAAGGCCTGCCTCCACTTGTTGGCTCCTGTAAGTTTCAGCCACTGATTAAGCCTCCTGTGGTATGCAAGTTGGGAGGCAGGGTCTCAGTGACTCAGCAGGGTGGAGCAGCAGTTCAATCAGATTCAGATTTGGTCCGTGTATGTGTGGGGGCTCAACACAGGAAAGATGGCATCTACTGACAGCTCCACAGGAGAATGGCCCCACACAGGGAAAATGGGAACTGTCCCTCCAGTCCTTTCCCCTAAGGTACACAACTCAGTCTCTCCCCATGTGTCTCTGATGCCCCCAGAATCACCATCCCTCTGCTGGAGCCCAGGGTGAGTACCCATGTGGGTCCTTTAAGAGGATGTCTGTGTTTTCTGCAACCGTCCGTCCCACCTGGATGGTCAGAATCCTGTTTTTCACAGCCAGTAGTTATGAAGTGGGGAGACTGGCACCGGTACTCAGGGCTGGGGAGCCTGGTGTGGAGGACTGGGGTCTCTTGCTCCTTTGTGAGAAACCTCTGTGGCTAAGATATCTCTCCCAATTTTCAACCACCACACATGGATGTGGGGCCCCCTTGTTTCCTGCCTTCTAGTCTTGCGATGTGGCTTCTTTTTCTATTCTTAGTTATAAAACTTCTGTTCTGCTAGACTTCAAATGGTTCTCCAGGCTGATTGTTCTATAATTTAGTTTTAATTTTGATGTGTTCATGGGATGAGTCAAGCACAGTGTTTATCTACTCCCCCATCTTGGACCTCTGTTTCTATACATCACAACTTCTTTATATATCTATGTCTATCTATATCTATATCTATATCTATATCATCTATATCTATATCTATATCTATATCTATATCTATATATCTCACAACATTTTTATTCATTCACCCATCAGTGGACACTTAAGTAGTTTCCATGTCTTAACTATTGTAAATAATACTGTAATGAACATAGGGGTGCAGATCATTTTTTTTGAGTTAGTGTTTTTGTTTGCTTCAGATATATTCCCAGAAGTAGGATTGCTGGGTCATATGGTAGTTTAATTTTTAATTTTTTGAGAAACCTCCATACTGTTTTCCATAGTGGCTGCTCCAATTTGCAATCCCACCAACAGTGCACAAGGGTTCCCTTTTCTCCACATCCTTGCCAACATTTGTTATCTCTTGTCTTTTTGATGATAGGTATTCTAACTGTGGTTTTAATGGCTAGTGATGTTGAACATCTTTTCAGGTACCTGTTGAACTTTTTTTTTTTTTTTTTTTAATTGGGGAATTGGCGGAGGGGAACAGCGTTGGGGAATCGGGGAAGGGGAACAGACAAGTTGCCGTCTTCTTGTTCTTCAGTTTAGTTGCGGAAGATGTTGCTTCACTGTTGGTATCGTCATTGCGCTCTTCCTGGATGAGGCAGATCGGTCGCTGGCCTCTGGATGTCGCTCACCGCGGCTATTGACAGCTCACGCTTGGCTGCCAGCCGCTCACGCTGGCTGTGGGCCACTCACTGTAGCCTATGGCAGCCCACTGCAGCAGGGGCCGCAGCCCACACCATCACCGGGGCTCGCACAGCCCAGCTCCAGGTGGAGCTGTTGTCAGCTGTAGAGGGCAGTGTCACTGGCCCTCATGTGGGATCCGAACCAGGGCCGCTGGCATCCCAAAACCAGCGCTCAACCAATGCGCCACTCGGCCGGCCCCTTGAACTTTTTAATACCTTCTTTGGAGAAATGTCTATTCAGGTCTTTTGCCTACAGTTTCTGTGGGTCAACAATTTGGATGTGGCTGAGCTGGGTGGGTCTAATTCAGGATCTCTTGTAAGGTTGTAGTCAAGAAGTCTTCCAGAGCAACAGTCATCTGTGAGCTTGATGGGACTGGAGGATCTGCTCCCAAAGTGGCTTCCTCACATGGCTGGCAAGTCTGTACTAGCCAGTAACAGGGGGACTCACTTCCTTGACTGTACAACTTTCCAGAATACTGAATGTTCTCACACCATCTGACTTCCCCCCAGAACGAGTGATCCAAGAGAGCAGGGTGAGGACCAGCCGAGTGGCGCGGTGGTTAAGAGCTGGCTTGGGAAGCCAGCGGCCCCGGTTCGGGTCACACATGTGAGGGCCAGTGATACTGCCCTCAAAAAAAAAAAAAAGAGAGCAGGGTGGGAGCCCCATTGTTGGTTATGACCTGGTCTCTTAGTCCCACACATCTTGGAATCTGGCTACCATATTTATTATGAATCAGGCTCCACCACCTCTTTAATCTTCACTCAGTCATTGTTAGAAATTGGTATTAAGTTTCTATAACCTGCCAGGCCCACTTGAATGCTCACATTGTCTCTATTTTACAGATGCGGAAATTGACTTGGAGAAGTTAACTCGTGTTTTCAGGATGACATCTCCAGTGAGGCACCTAGGACCCTGGGTCTTGTGGTTTCAATGCCTGAGCTTGTCTCACTTCACCATGCTGCTTCCTAGGTTCCAATTTAGACTCTCTGCTAACTTGCTGTGACAACTGGGCAGTCACTCCTGTAGCAGGCAGTCACTTCCTGTCACAGACAATGTTGACTTCCTGTCTGTATTCATTAGGATTGTGTTTCCTGCAAGTTTATTTCTCCCTCCCTTAGATAAGTTTGGAGATAGTGGTATAGAGCTGGGTTAGTGCTCTGCTACTCGAGGTTCTCAGAGCCCCGGGCTCCTTCCAGCTCACTGCTCTGCCATGGCCCTTGTTCTCATGGTGCAGTGTGGGGGCATCCACATTCTCAGCAGCAAATGGAGGAAAGAATAGAAAAGAGGGCACAGGCTTGACAGCCATGGCGGAGAGCTGCTTTGGGAGCAGATGCTGCAGTCCCATCAACTTGCAGATGACCTTAGCTCTGGCCATTTTTTTTTTTTAAGATTTTTATTGGGGAATTGGGGGAGGGGAACAGCATTGGGGAATCGAGGAAGGGGAACAGACAAGTTGCTGTCTTTTTGTTCTTCAGTCTAGTTGCAGAGGATGTTGCTTCACTGGCCCATGTTGGTATCATCATTGCGCTCTTCCCGGATGAGGCAGATCGGTCGCTGGCCTCTGGATGTCGCTCACTGTGTCTATTGGTAGCTCACGGCTGGCCACCAGCCGCTCACGCTGGCTGCCGGCCACTCACTGTAGCCTATGGCAGCCCACTGCAGCAGGGGCTGCAGCCTACACCGTCGGCGGAACTCACACAGCCCAGTTCCAGGTGGAGCTGTTGTTAGCTGTAGAGGGCAGCGTCACTGGCCCTCATATGTGGGATCCAAACCGGGGCTGCTGGCATCCCAAAACCAGCTCTTAACCAATGCGCCACTCGTCCGGCGCACTCTGGCCATTTTGACTGCAGTCTCACAAGAGACCCTGAACCAGACCCACCCACCATTGCCACATCCAAATTCCTGACCCACAGAATCTGTGTGAAAGAATAAATATTCATTGTTGTTTTAAGCTATTAGGGTTAGATTTATACGTTACATAGCAATAGATAACAAATATAGTATTTATTCACTAAATATTAGTTCCCTCTTCTTTCTGGCAAGGTCCTTCTCTTCTGTACTACTCTTTCCCACGCTGTGAATCTCACTTCCCACAAATGCTGCCCGTGAGACCTTAGAATGCTTGTATTTGCTCTTCCTGTGTAAGATGGCTCTGTGTGATTCAGAAGAGACAAGAATTCAGAGTAAGCCTCATCCTCAAAGGCATCAAAAGCCCATGTCCTCTTCAGGGCACAAATGATCCCACAGGTGTGTTGTAAATGAAAACCTGATAAGCCAGGTATTGAGGGAGCTGGGTTCTCACCCAGCCATGGCACTAACCAGGCCTGTGATCTTGGTGAAGTCGTTGTGCCCCAGAGCCTCGGTTTCTTCTTATGTAAAACCCTTGCTTCCCTCTCATTCTCATGTGTGTCAGGAATATACATGTAAAACCTTTTCTTGAAGTATATTTACACATAAATTGCACACATAACCGTATAGCTCAGTGAATTTTTACACGCTGAACACATCCATCTAACCAGCACCCAGATTAAGAAGCAGGAGCTAAGCGGAGGTGGTATACCTACTGTAATTGAATATATATAGATAGTCACGGGATGTGGATTATACTGTGGAAGAGAGTCAGAGGAAGAGTAACAGATATATATGATATGGGGGGAGTGGGGTGGCGAATTTGGGGTGGGGGGTTGTCACTTTGAGGGGTAAAATGTATAACTATTGCACTGTGTTGTACACCTGAAACTAATTAAAAAAAAAAAAAAAGAAGCAGGAGCTTATCAGCCCCCCAGAAGTCTTGCACGCCCCCTCCTCGTCGTACCCCTCATAGTAACAATGGGTAATAGTAAGTGACTTCTAACACCATGAATTGGTTTCTTCTGTCCTTGTACTCTGTGTAGAGAGAATCACACAGTAGGCCCTTTTGTCTCCCACTCGGCTCCAGGTTTGTGAGGTTCATCCATGTTGCCGTGTGTGGTTACAGATGGTTCATTCTCACTACTGTGTAGAATTCTGTCCTGTGAATGTACCACAATTCATGTATCCATTCCCAACTGTCCACCAATGGAACAGTTGGGTTTCCATTTCGGGGCTGTTATGAATAGTGTTGCTGTGAATATTCTAGGACATGCCTTTTGGAGCACAAATGTACATATATTTCTTTCATGTATACCTAGCAGGGAATTGCTGGAGCCTCTGGTATGTACATGTCCACATCTGTAGATTATGCCGAAGGTGGTGTACTAAATTACGATCTCTGCTGTGGTGTACGAGGGTTCCAGGCGCTCAGAGCCCTCATAAGGTGGGCAGTCTCTACCTGCCTACAGCAAAATATGAGGCAGCTGATACCTGAATCAAAAAAACTGGACTTCTCCACTCTGAGAGTGGGGGACAGCAGGAAGGTAGGGACAATGACACCCCAGGAGTGGGATTAAAGGAGGGAATTGCAGTCTGTAGGGAATGACCACTCAACACTCGGGTGGCTCTAACAGGACTGAGGCTGAAACTTGCCTTCTCTCTGTGGGATTTGTCTCCACGTTCTCCTTACACTGAAGTGGAAGTCACTCAGCCCCTGTGACTGGCCTGTGGTGGTAGAGTCCAAAGGGTGGCCTCCCCAACAGCTAGCCATGTTCTCCCTGCCCAATTAGGGTTGGTCTGTCTGCCAATCACTGCAAACCCATTGTGTTTGATGGGGCCCACCTTCCCCCTCCAGTCTCACCAGTGAAGGGCTCTCTGGCCAACTTCTGCCTGCCAGTATCTCCATCCCTTGGCTTGTTTCAGCAATCCAATCAGGCAGCAGGTGCCAGAAAATTGATACTCCTTTGGGAACAGCCCTCAACTAGTGACAGTGGGTTAGGTGTATAAATACCTCGGCTCCCTTGAAGGTACGCATCCTCCGGGATTGAGTGCCAGTTGCCCTTAGTGGTAACCAATTCGATAACATACCCTTTATTGACTGCCTTCCCTCCTAGTCTCACTCTCCCTGCCCCTACTGACAGTTCCTGAAATCTTCTCCTCAGCAAACTTATTTGCATTCAAAGCTTGTCTAGGGCTTCTAAGAACACTTGTGACCCAACCTGGAAAAAGATGTGAGTAGACTCTCTAGGAGCTTCTGGAAATCCCTCCTCTGGTAAAAGGTGCAGGAGGAGAAGGCCTTTGTTTCTCACCAAGCTTTTTTGTTCTGTGTGGATGCTGTGTGAGCTTGATGGCTGGGGTTGCAGTAGCCACTTTGTGACCAGGAGGGGAGACATGGACCACATGTGGAGGATGGCAGAGCAGAAGGATAGAAGCCAGGCTTCTTTTTTTTAAAAGATTTTGTTGGGGAATTGGGGGAGGGGAACAGTGTTGCGGAATTGGGAAAGGGGACCAGCCAACTTGTTGTTCTTCAGTCTTCATTGTGGAGGGCGCCAGTCACCATCTGGCTTCCGGTCGGCAGCTCGTGGCCTCTAAGCTCAAGGTGCCGAGTTCAATCTTAGTTGCAGGTGGGGGTAGCCACCATCCCATGCGGCAGTCGAACCAGCAGCCTTGTTGATAAGAGCACACGCTCTATCCACTGAGCCATCTGGGCGTTTTGTTTGTTTTGTTTTGTTTTTTGTTTTTGGAAGCCAGGCTTCTTGATGGCATCTTTGACTGTCCTGATCGGCTCCGGACCACCTGCCTCTGCACTTCTTGTTAAGGAGACAATACATGTCCTTAGGGCCGGCCGAGTGGCGCAGTGGTTAAGCGCTGGCTTGGGAAGCCAGCGGCCCTGGTTCGGTCCCACATATGAGGGCCAATGACACTGCCCTCAAAAAAAAAAAAAAATAGATGTCCTTATAGATTAAGTCACCTTTATTTGGGTTTCCTGCTGCTTGTAGCCAAATTCATCAACTACTGATACAGGCTTTGTCCCAGCCAGGTTACTGTTGGAATCAACGTCCCCCATTATCACCTTGAAGCTCCTAATCCACAGCCCCAGGGAAGGGCTAAGAGGCGGGGGCAGGTCTAAGAGGGGTGGAGTGGGGGCAGAAGGAGGCCACAGGCTTGAATTCCACAGGTGGCTGAGGACCCGGGATCACAGAAGGGAGAGGGACATGTGGGCGGCGGGTATCTGGGGTCCCAAGGACAGGGGGTGGGGCAGGCAAGGAGGCAAATCCCCCATTAATCTGGCCAGGGTGAGCATTGTTATTGTTATTATTATGAAGCATCTCAAGGCTCACACTCATCCTGGCCTGGCCAGGCCCCACTAATGGCCCCATAAATCCCAGCCATAAAGAGTAATGGGGGGAGACAAATGAGATAATTAGGAATAAATCTCACCGAGGTCTCTATTCAGCAGCGTCCCTGGAACTGGCCAATCTTCCGAGCCATTAGCCGGGCCCCTAATTAATGCTCAGCTGCCCAGTGCTGTGGAGGCTCCGGGCATGGGAGGGACCCGGGCTGAGGGGCACCACTGCCCCCACAGCCGGCTGCGGGTGACCTTGGGAGGAGCTGAGGGACGGGTGCCCACAGCCTGCCTGCTTGGCTTTTCTGTCTCCAGGGCCTTACGGACGCTTTGTCTGCACTGTCCAGTATGTCTTGCTGTCTCTTCACTTCCTTTTCTTCATCTCACTCTATCTCCCATCTCCCTTCAATCTCTATTTCCTTCTTATCAGACAGTCACTCTCTGCAGCGTTGGGCCATGGAGGGTCTGAGTTAGCAGAAAGTGTGGGGGCCACCTGCAACAACCCTTCACCATCTGTCCTCTCTGCCACCTGGGACCCCATCTACAACCCCATGCCCCAGAACAGCCCTTGAAACAGGGAACTCCCACCCCGCACTGCTGCAGTCCATTCCACTTGGGGCAGTGCTCCCCATCACAGCAGTCTCTCGTACCTGGAGCTGGGAGCCTGCTCCTTGTTATGTCTACTTGGTCTTACCTCAGCCTGCTGGAGCCTGGGAAAAAGCCTCGTTCTCCTCCCAGGCTGCAGATAGTTGAAGGCAGTTAGCTATCCAGACTTCTCTTCTCCAGCCAAATGCCCTGAGCTGCATTTGACAACTCCAGGTTCCAGCCAGGACTCCCCAACCCAGGGGCCTCCTCTGGGCCACCCACGGTAGTCTGACCCCATAGTGACTTCGTTGTTTTAATCTTTCAGCCATTTCCCTCTTTTTTGGTACAGCACCCCTACTCCTTTGGGGAGCTTCCCTTCACCAATTCCACAAAGTTCTAGAGGGGCAGCCAAGTAGCCCACTGTCTCTGGCCACAGGGGCCGGGCCCATTATAACCCTCCTGATAAGGTGACTGACCCAGGGATAAGGCTTAGTGCCTTCCCTGGACCCCCCCACCTCCTTCCCTGGACACAGCCTGTGAGCATGCCTCTTCCACCCCTATCCCCACCTGTCTGCAGTAGGAAGGAACGAGGCTGTAACCAGAGAGAGGAACGCCCGGAGATGGCAGGAATGGGATATAGGGGCTGCTCCGGAGTTAAGGAAAGGTAGTAAAAGCAGGTGAGAGGCAAAGAGGGCTGTGAGGGCACCTTTCCTCTGGAGGAGGTGGAGAGTCAGGGAGTGCCAATAGGAGGGCTGTGGCCGCAGGTCCCGTCCCATGATAAGCATGTCTCTTTATCATCCTAGGAAAGTCGAAATGTGGAAAGGAGCATAAACACAGAGGTGACAAGGGGCCAAGTCTATGATGCCTGTCCCCTCTCCTATCCCCACGTGGGGCCTGAGGATCCAGTCCCTGCTTCCTCCCCACCCCTCCTTGCAGGGGGCCAGTCCTGAGAGGTCCCACGCTGCTTTCCCACTGCTCAGCAATGAGGAGTGTCTGCAGCAACTAGCCCGAGGTCCTTGGGGAGCAGCCCTCAGTCCCCCACTGCTGCCTCCTCTCCCTTGGGGACCTGGCGGAGGCCCCAGGGCATGACAGGCTGCAGGCAGTCCAGCTCTGGGCCACTCAAAGGGCGGAACCATGTGGGTGGCAGGGCCTGAAGCTCGGTTTGGCCAGCTCTGGGTATGAGCACAGGAAATGGCAATGAAATGTGCCAAGGAACAGGCAGAAGCTAATGGAGGCTGCGGATGGAGAGGGGCAGGCTGACCTTCCCTCCCCTCACAAGCAGGCCCCTGGCTCAGCTGTTTGCTCAGTCATGGGGTAAAAATCTCTTGGGTTTGGTACACAAGATCATGCAGTGGTCATGGGCAGTCTTGGCCAGTGCAGCATAACTTGGCCTCACCGCCTTCTCTTCCCACAAGTGTGATAATTAATGCTCATCTAGGGTTAGACGTGAGGGTGGCCCCTGCAGAAGCCTCCTGGACAAACAAGACAGGTCTGCTTCCCCTACATTAAAGAAAAGGAGAGTGTCAGGCTATTTCCTGGGTCACCGCGTCCACCATTAGGTTTCCAGAGTCTCACGGCTGTTCCATTGTACATAGAAGGAAACTGAGGCCCAGAGAGTGGAAGGGACTCCCCTGAGGCCCACGCCAGAGCCAGGGCTGGAACTGAAACCTGGCTCAAGCCAGCTGCTTGGAACGGAGATACTGGGAGCCTAGAGGGAATGGCCACGGAGTGGAGGGGGAGCGTCTAGAAAAAGGGCTTGACCTGGAAGGGTATCTGGGCAGGGTTGAGTGAGTGGGTGGCCTCTAAGACAGAGACCAGGGCAACCTGGGCAAGTTCGGGGGTGGTGGGGAAGGCAGAGCCCGCCTGGGCTGAGGGAGAGTGGATATACCGCTCAGAAGCGCAGCTCAGGCTGCCCAGGGCTGCTGTTGGCTGCAGGCTTGAAATGTGAGGTGTGTTGAGTGTATGTGCATGTATGTGTGCTGTGTGTGTGTGGTGTGGTATGGAGTGTGTGTGTGTGCATGCACTCTGGGGGGAGGCTGGCAAAATGCTTCCCCTGTCTGGCCCCCACCCAGCTCAGCCTCTCAGGTTTCAGCCACTGTCCTAAAGAAAACAGCCACCCGGAGCCTGCAGCAGGAAATCACTATTTGGATTGCAGAGGTGCCTCTTCCTGCCATTGCCCCCACTGAGGGGAGAAGGCCTGGGAGGGGACTTTCCTGCCCACCTGGACCAGACCTCGGTGGGTCAGGAGCACCACCAACCCCCACCCTGGTCCTCTGGCCCCCCTCACATCCCTCAGACCCCAGCCTTGGAGACGAGACCTGAGGTTGAGCCCTCCCACCATTGTCTGCCCTCCTCAGGACAAAGAGCCACAGATGTGAAAGAAGTGGACGCTTGCCGAGGGCCGTGTGAATGGACTGGAACACCTTCACGGAGGGCGGGCGATTGGGCAGTCCTGTCAAAGTCACAAACGCAATCCCACTCTCAGGAATATTCTAGAGCTCTTTCATGAGAAAGGACACATTTACACAACCTTACTACAGAGAAATAAATGGAAGGGGCCCCGGGGGGAGTTGGGTAACTGGATTGTGGCTCATCCCTCAGTGAAACTCCTAATACCGAAGATTCCCCAAGAAGAATGGTTAAGTGATTAAAAACAGTACAGGACTGTTATGTGTATAGGATTTTGATATTTTTGTTAAAAAAATACATATAAATGCTAGTATATTAGACTTTTGAACTTTTGTACCTTGGGCACGTAATAACAGTGCAAAAAATTGAGATAAATAAACAAATATTGGGACGGGATGGGGGAGGTGAAGAGATGGGGCTCCTTTGGTGGCTTTGATCCTATGTGACCCTGAGCAGGTGACTTCCTCTCTGTGTCCTGACTTTCCTATGTGGTCCAAGAGGTCAGAGAACTTTGATGCTGGCAAAGTAGGGCCTGTGTTCATGTGCATGAGTGGGGGGAGCAGAGGGGTGTGACGGTGGGGAGAGTCCCTCCCACCACCTCATATTACCTCCTCCTGTTGCAGCTGCAGCCCACTGCCAAGGCTATGGGCTGCTCCCTCCTATGACATTCCTTAAGAGAGTTCAGATTTCATCTGGCCCTTTTTCTGAGCTCCCTCCTTTCTTCCAGAACCTTCCAGACCACTGCAGACTTTGTTTGCCAATTTCCCAAGAGGTGTCCACTTTTCAAGGCCTTCTTCAGCCATGTCTTCTCCTCAGGACAATCCAAGTCTAACCATGAGGTGTCCTCTCACTCACCCTGGACCTCCCTGGCTTTCCTTCAGGTGCAGGATGGGGTGCGAGGGGCTCTGTCCAGCTAGCCCTCCCAACTGTCAGTCCACTTGCCCCTCCCTTCCAGCCCTGCAGTACTCAGGTCTGCCCCTCCCACTGTACAGTCAGGGCCCTGGACACATGGTCTCTGAGACTCCTGCCAGTTTCTTCTCTCCCAAGCCCCCTGGCAGTTGGGGACAACTGAAGCTGGGCCACGTAACCACCACTCAAGCCATACCCACTTCCCAGTGCAGTCCAAGAGCAAGCCCAGGCTGTGCCAGGCCCAGGGTTGCCCCCACTCCAGGCATGGCTCCGCCACTGACATAGGCACCACCCTGCGCCTTGGAGCCATCACGTGAAAGAGCTTCAAGAAGTGGAAGTTGGAGTCAGCAGGAGATTAATTAATCAAAACTTGAACACATCTGTTGTTAATTAATTCTATGCCAAGGATTAACTCTTTCCTTTCTGGGCTTCCCTTCCCTTTGACAGGAAGAGGGAAATAATGGCGGGCAGTTGGTATCCCCACTTCCTTCCTTCCCTTAGAGGGGAGCATGAATGAGGAATGGAAGGGATCCCAGAGTGCATCCATTTGGGTGCTTTGCAGGGGGGTTGAGCGCAGTGTTTGCCCTTTGGAGCAGTGATGCATGGATATTACTCATGAGTCCTGAGAAAATCTGAAATGAACAAATATCTTTATGTACAGCAACAAATAGAACGGACCCTCCCTCCCTGCCATCCCTCTCCCCTTCCAGTCTTTTCTATACCATTCCATTCCCACTCCGACTCTGCCCAGGTCCCAGCCCAGCTCGGCCAGCTCCAGTCACTGTATGGGTCCGGCCCCCACAAGAGCCCCGGAACGGAGACCAGGGAGGGGCTTAGCTGAGGGCAGGGTCGGGGTGGTGGGGGGAGGGTGGTGTCTCTTTTCACATTTTGCTGTTCTCGAAGCCCGGGGCAGCAGCGGGAGGAGGCACCAGGAGCAGTGAGAGGTAGAGAAGCGCACAGCCCCGCCCTCCCCGCCCCGCCCCCACGTTCTTCCGCCTCCCCCAGCCTTCACAGTGTTCGGCAGCCCGGGCGGCTTCGTCTGACCCCAGCCCTCCCCGCCGAGGTCCTCGGTGCTGTCGGTCCCCGGTCCCCGGCGGGAGGACGGGTGCGCCCCGCCCCCCTTCTCACCGGGCTGGGGTCCTGCGAAGGCACTGGGTGGGGGACGGAGGGCCAGGGGAGGGGGCTGGCCCCCCTGGGACCACCCTGCGGGAACCTCGGCGGGTCAGGAGGAGAAGCACAGCCCGCAGCACTCCATGCAGATCTCCAGGCAATCGGCCGACTCGCAGCAGGCGTCCAGGATGCCGCAGTCCAGGTCGCAGGGCAGGTCGCAGTCGGCGCACTCGCCGGAGCCGCAGCAGCAGCAGCAGAGGCACGAGTCCTCGGAGCTGCAGGAGCCGCACGTGGCGCAGTCCAGGACAATGTTGCACAGAGTCAGGAACTCGCAGAACAGGCAGGACAGGATGCAGTGCACGCAGCAGTCTGCGGTGGGCCGGGCCGGGGAGAGAGCAGGTGAGATGGCCAGGGGCGGGGGGCCCAGCCACAGCGGGGACAGGCGGGCTCACTGAGCGCCCAGTGCTCGGCAGCAATTAAGCTCATGCAGCCCACACTCGGCTCCATGACGTGGGAACTGCAAGGAGCCCCACCTAGGCACAGAGGGCCTTACACGCGAGGGTGTCAGCCCAGGCAGTGTGGGTCCTGAGTCCCTGCTCTTAACGCCCCCTGCGTCAATAATTTAAGAAACACAGAGCGATGACATACATGTTCCAGGCACTGTTCTAAGTGCTGGAGATGAATGAAACTCATTTAAACTTGCGACAACCCCACGCTACAGATGAAGAAACTGAGGCAGAGAAGTCACTTCAAAATATATCCAGAATCCTACCACTCTGCTAATCTCTGCCAGGGGGACTGCAATAGCCCCCTCACTGCCCTCCCCCCCCACCAAAAACCTGTGACTCCCCCTCCCAGGATCTACTCCCCACACAGTGGGCCCTTGAAAAACTTCCATGGGCTTCTGACCCTTCTGTGCTCAAAACCCTCCAGTGGCTTCCACCTCACTAGGAGTAAAAGCTGAAGGGCTCACTGTGGTCCCCACACCCACACGTGACCTGGTTCCCCCCACTATGTCCCTCTGGATCACAGCTGTAGCCACACTGGCTGTTCCTGGTCCTGCAGGCCTGTTTCCAATCCCCCAACCTGGAATGCTCTTGCCCCACACAAAATGCTCTGCTCATTCCCTCCCCTCCTTCACTGCCCAAATGCCACCCTCTTTAATATTGCAACCTGCCCACCCCACCCCGACACCTCCCTCCCCTTGTCCTGGCCTGCTTCACCTGCCCCACATAGGACTTATCACCTTGCACCACACTACACGGCTTTCTCCTCCTACTAAAATATAAGCTCCAAAAGGGCAGGCATCTTTGTCTGTTTTGGGTCACCGATTTGTTACAAGTCCCTAGAACAGTGCCCAGCACATTTTAGATGCTGAGTAAATAAATGGTCAGTGAATCAATGCATGAGCCTGCCCTTGGGCACCCAGCACTGGTTAAGTGGTGAGGCTGGAACTGAGCCCAGCAGGCTGGCTGTGGAGTCCACGCTCAGAAGTGCTTAGCTCCCAACAGCCGGCCACAGGGCAGTTCCTCTGACTTGGTGGGCCCCTGGCACTGGCTGGTCCTGTGGGGGTCTCACAGTGCCATAGAGGGTCTGACTCCCCCAGCCCTTTTCTGTGCAGAGGGAGTGGGATCTTGTCCAGCTGGAATCTCTGCAAACTGGATAAAGGCTTTCTCTTCCAATGCAAACCTGATGAGGTCACTACCTTTTTAAGGCTGTTCAATGGATCTCTATTGCCCTCCAGATAAAATGTAGGTCTACAGCAAGGTTGACAAGGTGTCCCCCACCCCGAGTCCCTGTCTGCCTGGAGTTTCACCTCCTACCATTCCTCACCTTGAACTTCATAAACTAGCCACACTAGCCATTTCTCATCTCTGCGCTCATGCTCCCTGGCTAGGTCCTACTACTCAGCCTTTAAGGCTCCTCCAGAGCCTTCCTAGACTCATCTCCCCAGCTTTCTGGTCTGGAGCGGGTTCTCATAATCCCTTGTGTGTGGCTTCATCACTGTATTTATCACACCACATGGTGATTACCTGTTGTGTCTCTCATGAGAGCTTCATGAGGTCATCGAGTGGGTATCCAGCACATAGCAGATGCCTAGTACACTTTAAATGAATGAGTTACCTCTTTCACAGATTACACTGTTGGGCAGAATCTGCTCTGCAGGGTGGGAAGGTTTATGAATAGGTTATGTGCACATGTGTGCACTGAATCCTGTTTGCAGAGGACCAGGCCCGAGTCCCCCAGTATGGACAGGAATCACTTAAAAATTCTGGGGTGCAGATCAAGCACCACTGAGCTACAGGCGGCTGTCACTCATGCTGAACTGATGCCTGGTGGGGTGCGGGGAGCTGGCTGCCCAACGTGGCCCTGCAGAGAATGCTTGTATTGCAGAAACAATGGCTGGTATATCTGGGTCCTCTGACCTCCCATTGCATCTTACAGCCCCTGTCCCACCCCCAATTAAAAATCTGATATGCATCGTTTTATTCTGCTAAGTGTTCTTCTCTCATTAAACAGACGGTACACTCCTTGAGGAGACTTTTTGTTTCCAGAAATGGGGTGGCTTAAGTTGGATCAGCCCAGATGGCTCCATCCCTTGTTGCAGCAACTCTGGGGGAGCAGTGGTCAGAAGGGGCTGGCTTAGAATGCAGATATGTTTCAGTTTATCCAACAACCTGTGTAAGGCTCTTCAATTTGAGTCTTGGCATCAGACTCCCTGAAGGCTTGTTAAAACCCAGGCTCCTGCCCCACCCAGAGGTTCAGGTCTAGTGGGCCTGGCATGGGGCTGGGACTGCACTCGTAACCAAAAACCCAGTGAAGACATTGTTGCTGGTGCCTGCATCATGCCTGAAGGAACCTGGCTTTGGAGGACCCTCCTAGGGAGAGGGGGCACTCACCTTCCTGTGCCTGGAGCGGGATCTGGGAGGCAGCCGATTTGCTGCTGCCCTTGCTCTTCTTGCTGCCTTGGCTGGCAAGAGATGGGTGTGCTTGCAATTTCCGGTGGGCCTTTGAGCCACCCAGGGCACCATTCCCTGCCCGCCTGGCGCTGCCCAGCTCCGAGGGGTGGCCAGAGCCATTCGCCAGTAGTGGGGTGCAGCCCAAGGGGTTCCCCTGAGGCTGGCCTGGAGAAATAACAAGAAAGGGCGATGGGGGCAAGGTGGGGGGCCACCCAGCTTCCCAGAGCTCTGCTCTACTCCTGCTTACTTCCTTCTTCCAAGTCACCTAGAGGGACTTGTATTCTGCAGATGGGGAAACTGGGGCCCAGAGAGCAAAACTGACTTGCCCAGAGGCACACCATGAAATAGAAGCAGAGTAGAGCCTAGCTCCTGACTCCTGGGCCCATGCTCATTCCAGAAAAGACAGAGGTGCAAGGTAAGGGAGGGGCGCAGAGCCCCGCACCCTACTTTCTTACTCCACATGAAATCCATTCTCCTACTCTTGGTGTCCTGGGATTTTGGCAAGAGTAGTGGCAGCTGGGGGTGAAGGAACAGGGACAGTTTGGCTGGGGTGGGGAAGGACAGCAGCGAAGCAGTTAACCTTCACCTCGGCCTCTGCCAAGCCCCCAGCTATTTTTGCCCTTCGTGTGCTGGGTGAGTTATTAGAAACATCTGTTTGGAGATGAACGCCTGGCCCTGGAATCCGGGGGCTCCTTACAGCAGCCCCTCTATCTCCAGCTCCTCCACACCCCTGCCCTGTTGGCCTCTGTGCGGGGGTGGGCATGGGGGGTGGCTGGCAGAGGAGTTTGCTGAGGGGCCCTTGGGGCCTGAGTGAGGAGGGACAGAAGAAGGGAAGAGGGAGGCCCCAGAGGCCAGGAACCCCTGAGTTCCCATCCCAAGCTGAGACACATTGACTTTATCAGTGGGGTGCAAGGAGGCTGGCCCCTGCAATGTCCCAAAGCACCTCATTCTTTCCCTCACCTCACTTAAGTTTGCTCGCCTGAAAGGCATAGTTCTGTTCTCAAGACATGAAGGCAGGTGTGGGTGTGTTGGGGGAGGGGACTGAGAAGGGGACATGGAGAGCTCTGGGACCCCTCAGCTGCTCAGGGCAGGACCTGGGCACTCGTGGGCAGGATCCTCGGGCCCTGAGGACCTCTGTACATATGGGGAACTTCCATCTCTCAGGCGCTGGGGTCTGGCTCTCCAACTGCCTCCAGGCCTGGCCTCTGTATCTGAACTGTGGTAGGAGGAGATGGGGGCGGGGTAGGGAAGCTGGAGGCTGAGGAGAGGGGAAGGCAGCCTCCTGCCATGCCTGAGGGGCCTGAGTTTCCTAGTAATAGTACTAGTCACACCACTGAGCACTTACTGCATGCCAGCCACTTGTTCTTAGCCCTTGACATGCTAATTATTCTCTCTGGATCCTCTCAATATCCCTACAGGGCTATGTCCTCCTTTTACAGATGAGGAAACTGAGTCCCAGAGAGGTACAGTAACTTGTCCAAGGTCACACAGCTAGTAGGTGTCCAAGATGGACCAACCTAGGGGCTAAAATCTGGGGCTAAGAGTACAGAGAGGCAAGGAGGGGGCAGAGGTTGGGAGACAAAGGACTGGGGAATAAGCTGCTAGTATCACAACAATCATTACGCTTATAACTAATAGTTCACATGTTTTGAGCGGTTACTTAGGTGCCAGGCACAGTGCTAAGAGCTTTATGTGTAGTAACTTCTTTAAGGATCATGACAGATTATCAGCCTCATTTCACAGATGAAAAAACAGAGGCCCAGAGAGGATAAATCTTGTCAAGTCTCCACAGCTAGGAAGTGGAGGGGGAGGGGATGGAGACTGAGAGAAAGGAGCAGCAGAGGACAAGGTTGGGAGTCAGGAGGAGCATGGAGGCAGGGCTCTGGAGAGGCTCCATGCTGGGAGAGGTGTGGCTGGTGCCTGCATTTGGGTAAACAGGGGTAAGGCCATGGGAAGTGGCCAGGCCTGAATCACCATGCCCCTACTTCTTGGCCCCAGGAGGGTGACTAGGCTGAATCCTTTGGTGCCCCCTGCCCTGCTGCCTAAACATGGGCACAGTGACCAGAGGGCGGGCATGTGTGGTGAGCTGAGGGCCCTAGGGGGTGTGGGCAGACACAGAGCTCGCCTGTGGCCATAGCTGTGGGGTGGTCACAGGGACTGAGTCACAGAGCAAACATTCAGGGCCCATAGACACAGGAGTGTCTGTCCAGCTCCCACCCAGGCCCCCTCCTCCATGGCCACGGAGCTGACCTGGTTCTCTCGATTCTGCTGGTGGGTGTGTCTGGAGGAGGCTGAGGGCAGTCCGCTAGCAGGATTTAGTAACCCTGACATCCAGAGTCCAACTTTGCCCCAGATGTCCTGCCTGAAGGCAGCTCCCACCTCATGTGCCCACCAGGCAGGCAGGCAGAGGGAAGGGCACTGGGCCCAGAGACCTGAGGCCCCCACCTGGTTTCCAGGGTGAGTGGTCCTCCGCACCTCAGTTTCCTTGTCTGTAAAATGGGCTTGGCAGTGACTAGCCTGCTGCCTTGCTGCAGGCTGATTTGGAAAGCATGCGGGATTATGCAAGGAAAGAAAGTTGGAAAGTGCAAATGTGTCTACAGATTTGGTGTATCTTATTAATTACAAAACGATTCTGGCTGCCCCTTCCCCTACTTTTGAGGGTGAGGGTGGAGAAGTGTCTTCCTCCCAGGCCCTCCTTGGAGACCTACAGCCAAGCCTGGGAGGGGAGCTAAATTTTGTTCCTTTTTTGCCCAGATCAACTGGAGGCTTCTCTCCTTCTTTTGCCCTCAGTACCCTGAGACATGGGGCTGTGTGGGGCTCTAGCTGCCTGCTTCGGGTCCCCCGCTCTCTTCCTGAAGGGAGAGTACCTCTTTCCATACATTCTCATGCGCTCTTGTCCTGAACCATGTTGCCATGTGCATGCTCATTTTGAACTAATTTTATACTAGTCATTTTGTGGAGATCTTCCTTAGACACAGCAACAGTCTCATACACCTTTCCACTGCCCGCACTTCAGGGTCCTAGCCCCGTGATAGGCTCCCATGGGCACCCACTGCATTTTTGCCAAGCCATCTGGACTGGATTCTCTAGTGCAACCCCTATGTGTTGTCACCCCAATCCCCTGCCCCCCCCCCAGGACTCACATGTCACAGCTTCTGTGGGGACATCGAGGTCAGTGCTGTCCAGGGCCTGGGGTGCCCCAGGGCCATCGCCTTGGGGCATGGGGGTTGCCGCCTCCTCCAGGGAGCCCTCCTCTAGCGCTGCCTCCACAGGGCGAGTGGATGCTGTTCCTACCTCCAGCCCAGCCAGGAGGGATGGGGTCTGGGCTGGGGAAAAAGCAGAAGACCGAGGTGTATTTTCCTGGTGCCCAGCCCTGGTCCCCTTTTCGCAGCCAGAATGCTGTGAGCCCTCATTCTTGGCTTCTTTTGTACCAGTTACCCAGCCCTTACCCTATTTGGCAACAGTTCCAGACTCCAAAATAGAAAGCTCCCAAACCACAATGTGCGAGTGAGCAAGGGTGTGAGTGTGTATATGTGTGTTTGTGTCTGTGCACGTGTGTGCATGCCGGTGTGTGTGATGTCAGGGAAATGGGGAGACGAGGCAAAAACACAGTGCAGGAGAGAACAGACAGGTGGTCAGCAATGGAGAGATAGGGACAGGCATCAAGAGTGACAGGGAGAGAGAAAGCATCGAAGGGACAGCAAAAGGGACAGGGAAGCAAAGAGAGATAGAGCGTCAGAAGGAGGCCGGCAGATTGGGCACCGAAGGAGAGAGTCCCAGAAACCCAGTGACAGACAGCCTGGGACAGGAGGGAGACTCAACAATACAGTGAAAGTCAGCGATGAAGAGAGAGATAAAGACAGGGTTAGAGGCAGAGGCGAAAGAGAAGGGAGCGCGATACAGACAGAGCGAGAGGGAGACAGACAGTGAGAAATTGGGTCAGAGAGAGAGAGGATGATAGCAAGAGAAAGAGACAGAGAAAACCTGGTGTGAAGAGAAGGATGGGCCTGAGGTGGAGGGGCTACAGGCAGGAAGAGGGACAGGGAGACGGCCAGAGAGGGCTGGGAAGAGGTGGACCGCAGCCACATGTAATTACAGTGACTGGTTCAGCCTTCTGTGCACAGTGGGCGGAAGGAAGGGATGGAGCCACCTTCAAACCCACAGCTCCTGAGGCAGCAGGACTCGGGCCCCCTGGGCCCAAGGGGAAGAAGGTTAGGGGGTTGGGAGGCGGAGCACGGAGGCAGAAAGGGGCCCCAGTTCCCACATCCTCAGTCACCAGGGTGTGGGAAGGCCCGGGGTGCATAAGGGAGGAGGGTGAAGGCAGGGGTCACGGGGTCAGGGGTTAGGCTGGGCAATTATGGGGTGTAGGGTGCAACCTGAGCCTCTCATCAGACCCCAGGCAGTACAGTTGGAGCGACAGCAGCCTTAAGAGGGTGCCCCCTTACACATGACATACTGGAAGCAGGGGACACATTAAAAACAAGAGACTCAGAGGGACAGGCAAAGGAGAGCGACATAGGGAGACAGAGAAAGATGAAGAGAAAGGGTGCTAAAACTCAGAGAGTGAAAGATCTACGGCCAGGCAAACGCACCACACAGAGACCAAAAGACACACCCCGAGGGACAGAGGGATAGAGAGACATAGACTTGGAAATAGAAACTAATCAACCGTGGAGAACAGAGGAGCTTATGTATGGGGTCCTTCTCTGAGCAGTGTCCAAGTGAGGGGAGGTGAGGGAAGAGAGGAGGGAGACACTTAGAGGGATCAATTAAGTCTGGGTACACAGGTCTGGAGGATGGGGACATCCTGAGGGCACGGGACGATCCAGGGGCTCAGCTGCCTCCCTGGGCCCTGAGCATCCCTCTGTGGCTTCTGATTTGCAGAGACCACTGAGCAATCCTGTTCCAAAGACCCTAGTCTCCCATGGCCAGGAAGACAGAGGCCCCAGGGCAAACCACAGGCTCTGCCTGGAGACAGAGCAGAGGCCAGGAGGCAGGAGGGGCCGGAGATACCACTTATGTGCTGGGAAACCCTCTAGTCCCCACTGCTGCTCCAGGGAGGCAGGGGCGGGTTTCCTCCAGCCCCACCCAACCTTTGGGTCTTTTGAGAGCCCCAGTCACCATCTGGGTTAAGGAAAGAGGTCAAATGGCTTTTGGAAGATCACAAGTTTGGACAAGGAGGAGCAGGAGAATGGAGATAACCCCAGGAAGAAGAAATGTATCCTGCTAGATGGCACCTCTCCAACCCTGAGCCTGGTCTGCAGCAGCTCAGATCAAACTCTTAAGGCTAAGACCCCCCCAGGTCCTAATTTCCTGGAAGGGAGGGGCCCAGCTCCAGCCTCTGGCCCAGAGGCCTCTTGCCATAGACCTGAACCAGGGGCACTGACTCTCCCATGTGGCAAAATGAAAAAGGCCTGAGCAAGGAGCTGTAAAATCCAAGCCTTGGTTTTCCCGGGTTAGCAGCTTGGGCAAGTTACCAGGACTTGGGTTACCTTGTGTGTCCTAAAGGAATGGTTCTGACGCTTATCCCTCAGGGTTTCAGAGAGTCAATGAAATGCTCAGCAGTATCCTGGCCTGCAGGGGCCATTCATGTACCTGTACCTTTCCACCCACCCTCTTACCTGCCCTCCTTTCCCCCCGTCCCTTCCTCCTTCCCTACCTCCTGTGTTGTTTGGTTTAACATTAAGCAGCTACAATGCATCAGCAATGTGTCAAGAACTGGCTAGACCAAATGAGAAAGGACACTGCCTTAGGAGTTCTCTGTCAAGATGGGGTAGGGAGCAGTCACACACACTGAAGGGCAGAAGTGACAGTAGGGACATCTCTAAGAACTGTGGAAGCACAAAAGATGGGCACTTAACCGTGTGTGTGGGGGGGCGGGGGCGGAGAGGGCTAGGAGACTTCCTGGAGAAGGCAATGCCTACACAAGGTCTTGAATAATCAGTCAGCAAAGAAGGGGAAAGGTCATTTCAAGAAGAGGGACAGGAACCAAGATCCCAGGGTAAACAGCTGCAGCATGAACAAGAGAAATGACGGCCATGTGGCACAGGTGAGGCCGGTACACCTAAAATGATAGCTGGGGCCTGGTGGGCCTTGTGGTCCCTTCCCAGGCTTTCTCCTGAGGTCATGGGATACACAGGGGTGACCCTGTCAGTCCTGCAGTAGAAGGAGCCAGATTGTAGCTCTGGGCCCCCAGGGTTGGAAATGGAGGAAGGCAAGAAAGAGGATTAGGGAGACTGGTCCCCATCTCTGCCTTAAGGGAGGGCACCTTTAGGGAGGTGGCCAGTGTCACCACTTTCTGGGCACCTCCCTTAATAGTCATCTTGAGGGCTGATGATCTCGAATCTCTTGGGACAGGAGATTATAGAGAGCACAGCCTAACTCCTGCAGGAACCCTGCCATTCTAGAATGAGCATCAGACCTCGGCAGTAAACCAAGAAAGAGAATTCAGACTAGTCATTGTGACCTGGAAATACAAAGGGACAGTTCTCCTGGGGTTGGAAGGGGCAGCAGAGGGAACCCGGCAGCCCCCCGAAGGAGCAAAGCCAAGGGCAGGAGAGGAGTGTGCTGAGTGCCCAGAGACCTGGAGACAGAATGAGAAGGAATAAGAAATGGCGGGCAGACATCATCTGCAAATGAGATGCTGCCCAGAGGGACCTGGTGCCAAGATGCTGGACCAAGACATAGCTCTCGCCAGGAGCACACGGAGCAAAAATGCCAGACAAGAGGCAGAGCCCAAGTGCTCAACCATCAAGAGACCAGAAGAGCCCAGTTTTCCTCTTGTGACCATGAGACCCTGCTGTTCAGGGGAGAACATCTCTGAGGAAAAATGCCCAGAGGATGTCCAAGAGGGTAGAAATGTGGGGTGGGGTGGAGGGAACGGTGGCGAGCAGAGGCCAAGGTTGGCTGTGTGAATGTGCAATTTGTATTCTGCATAAAGGCACCTGCCAAGAAGGGCAGAGACGGGGCTGAAGACCCTGGATTGACCCCATCCTCCTGGGGGTGCCATCTGCTCAGCCAGCTGCATACCTGCTCCATTTGACCAGAGGGCCCCTTTTTCTAACGTGCACAGGGGCTGTAGCACTGGTGGTGTCTCTGAGCAGAAGCCCCAGCTCTGCACCTCTCTCAAGGGTCCCTCCCCAACTACAAGGGGGAAACACAGAAAGCCAACAGCCCCTTTGCCTCAACATACTGTCATCCCTAGCAAGGATAAGGTCTGAGTGCAATGTCCTGAGTTCTGGAAAGACAGCCCCAGAGGGAGTGGAAAAATCATGTTTAAATTCATCAGCCTAGGGCTGATGGAGTGGCGCGTTGGTTAAGAGCTGGCTTGGGACGCCAGTGGCCCCGGTTCGGATCCCACATATGAAGGCCAGTGACACTGCCCTCTACAGCTAAGATGGTGAACAACAGCTCCACCTGGAGCTGGGCTGCTGGGAGTCCCTGGGTTGGCATAGCTGTAGCCCCTGCTGCAGTGGGCTGCCATAAGCTACAGTGAGTGGCCAGCAGCCAGTGTGAGCGGTCGGCAACTGGAGTGAGCTGCCAAGAGCCACGGTGAGCGACCATCCAGAGGCCGGCGACCGCTCTGCCTCATCCGGGAAGAGCGCAATGATAATACCAACATGGGCCAGTGAAGTGATGTCTTCCGCAACTAGACTAAGGAAGAAAAAGGACAGCAACTTGTCTGTTCCCCTCCCCCAATTCGTCAATAAAAATCTTAAAAAATAAATAAATAAATAAATAAATCCATCAGCCTAAAAGGGAAGACTGAGAGACTCTGCCTGCTGTTCAGCAAGTTGGGGGTGGGGTACCCCTGGACCAAGAAGGAGTGGGAGCACCTCTTCCAGATGGTATGGGCTCACTCCCAGCCTGGAATTGCCTACACGGCCCTTACTCCTGAGCGCCAATGCCTGGCCCCTTACACCCAGCCCTCTGTATCGATTTTGTGATAGTAGCTTCGTCCTTGGAGCTCTGACCATCTCTGGAGAGAGAGGGCAGGATGTGACCGGCTCAGAGAGTGGTGACTGGAACCGCACCCTCCATCCAACTTTCCTTAGCCTGATTTTCAAAGCCTCAGTCAACATCTTCAACCTAATCAATGGACAAGGATACTGTGTTCCAGGCAGACTGAGCTCTCCATGGCCCCAGGCCACCACTGTGCCTTCTGACAAATCCACCGATGCTTAGATTGTTCCTCGTGACCAGAAGGTCCTACCCTTCTCTTCCCCCACTCCCCAAACTCAACTTATCCTTCAGGACCCAACTCAAGCTTCGCCTCTTCCTCTAGACAGCCTTCCCTGACCCTTGTCAATGAGAACTTGGTAGTGGAATCCTGGCTCCTCAATCAGACTGCAGCCTCCCCAGCTCGCTCCCTTGGGGCCGTGTCAGCATTCATCTCTGCACCACAGTGGGAACTCGGCAAATGTCTGTCGGCAAATGTCTGTCGGTGAGGACTGAGCTCTGGAGTTTGGAATGCCCCAGGTCAGGGAAGGAGAGAGACCAAGAGAGGATTAGGGGTGGCACCTGGCTCTGAACCCCAAGGAGGTGAGAATGCTTGATACTCATGACATACTGGTCACAGTCCCAGGCCGCCACCAGGCCAAGGACTGGAGACAGCCTGAGCTGGCCAGTTAGGCTGGGTCGAGTTGGTTTTATTTTAGGTCTGAAGGCTCCAATTCCCCAGGAAATTCAATTTAGAACCAAGCTCAGGAATGTGACGCCCCAGTGCTGGGCAGAAATCTGCTGTGGGTTAGGGAGCCAGGCTTTGGGTCTCTCGGGGGCGGGTGGTGAGAGGCCACTGGGGGCACCAAGGGTGTGAGGGCTTGGCCACCTGCCCCAGCCAGAGCTGCCCTTCACCTCATCTTCATCTTAGGTGCTGAGGGAGGAGCTGTTGTTCCCTGACTGTCCAGCCAGCAGGGCCCCTGGGGGCAGCGCTGTGGCCTTGCAGTTCTGTCAGTGCTCAGCAGGGAGGGTGGGGGATTCTGGTCTCAGATTCAGGCGTCTGTGGGGTTTTGGCTGGGTCTCCTGCGGTTTGGGCTTCCTGGGCAGCAGCCTCATTCTCCCAAGGCGGCAGAGCCAGGCCTCCTCATGTTATGAAAGCCACATTGTCTAGCCCAGCCCAGGCTGGGGAGGGGGCTCGCTGGGCGCTGGGGGGGCCTCAAGTTACAGCCGAGGGCTTGACCCTCCCAGTGGCCCACCTGGCCCTTGTCCCCTGCACATTTAGCTCTGTCCTCTCCCTGTGGGGCTAAGAATGGGTTGCACAGGGGAGAGGATCTTGGAAAGAGGTAGTGGAACAGAGGACAGAGAAAATGGATAAGCAGAAGAAGAAAGCAGGGAAGTGGGAGGAAGGGAGAGAAGCGAGAAGCTGAGAAAGAGAGGTGGAGTGAGGTGGGAAGAGAGGCTGAGAAGGAGAGAGAAGGTTCCCAGACACAGAGAGAGAGCCCTCCCAGTCCCCTCCCTCCAGCTCCCTCCAGGCTGAAGGAGCCCAGTTCTTGGAGGAGCTTGTTCTCCAGAGGGCCCTGCTCCAGGGGCCAACAGAGAATCTCAGGGTGAGCAGGGATGTGCGGCAGATACATTAGTGTCATCCATGGACTGGCCCCTGGCCGCACACCTCCCACTTCTCCTTGCTCTGCCCAAGATGACCCCCCACCTCCACAGCTCCAGGTATCCCGAGTGCCAGCGTCAGCGTCGCACCAGGTAGACCAGGGGAGCTGAGACAGGTCTCTCCAAACAGGCAGACAAAACCCCTAAAGGCAGATGTGGAGACTGAGGCCAAAGAGGGGAACTTGCCCAAGGCCGTGCAGGGAGTTAGTGTCAAGAGATTCAGGACCAGATCTTCATTACTCAGATACTCAAAGAGGAGAGGAAGACAGGGTGGGGGTGGGTGAACAGAAGGCAAAAGAGTTAGACTCACCTAGAGCTGGGATTAAAGTCATGAAACCTGGGCCTATGCTCCTGCATCCCACCCACCGATAAAAATCCCAGAAGTTCCGGACTTCTCCCAGACTCTGTGTTCCATTGTGAGCCTCAGCTCACATCTGCACAGTGAGAAGGACTGGGAGCCATAAACCACAGAGCTCCCACCCTCAGGGAGTCACAAGGGTAGGCAGTCTCAGGGTAGGAAGGCTCCTTCAAGAATCCTGAGGAGGTTACAAACCCTGTAAATTGGGGGAAGGGGGCAAGTATGGTGTGTGTGTGTGTGTGTGTGTGTGTGTGTGTGTGTGTGTCAGCAGGGTAGGAGCGGTGGCCAGTCCAATGGGGAGGAAAGGGAGCGAGAGGAGATGGCAACGAGGGAAGGGGCCTCGTTGTATGGCCACTTTTTGCTGACAAAAGTTTTCGGGAACCGCTGGGCTCTGGTTGGGTTGGAGGAGGGAAGGATTTGAGAAAGACTCACACCTCCACCCCAACTCGAGGCTCCCAAAAATATTTACACACTGAACAGAAACAGTTGAGACACAAATCCCTGACAGACAGACAGACAGACACTGCGGGTGTGTGTATGTGTGTGTGTGTGTGTGTGTGTGTGTGTGTGTGTGTCTGGTGTTTGGAGTGGGGGGAGTTGGAGCCAACTTGGCACAGGCGCCGCCTGCGTTCCGGCCCTGCCCCCATCATCCCAGCCTTACGTTTTCCTTGGACCGGGTCCTCGATAGCCAGACCCCTCACCCCACCTCCAGTCAAGCTCCCCGAAACCATCTCCTTTAGTCTCGGGAGGAGCGGGGAGGATGAACACACCCTACCCTGCTTGCGTCCAGTCTCACTGTCCACCCCTGGTCTTACCTGGGCCCGGGGCTGCGCTGGGGGCTTCATGGGGTGCGTCGCAGTGAGGGGGGCGCTGGCCACTCACCTGGGACATCGGCCCGGGACCTGCGGAAAACAAGGCTCAGTGGGCGGGGCCGACCTCCCCTCCGTGAGGGCTGGGAAAGGGGGACTGGCAGGGGGCGATGCAGCCGCAGGCGCACGCCTTCCCCCAGTTCCAGCGCGGCCACCGACTAACTTACTGGTGCAAGCTGTGCGCTCCTTTCTCCCCCTCCAGGATCACCGCGCGGGGCTTGCCATGCGCGCCTGCCCAGGGCGCCCCCGCCGAGGGGCCACGCGGCTCCCTGGTGCCCGCCCAGCACCCCCTCCCCTCTCACTCGCGCCGTTCTCCCATTTCGGCGCCAGCTCGAGCCGCGCGCCCCCTTCCTTCTTCCTTCTCTCCCTCCAGCCCCCTCGCTCCTCCCCTGCTCGCCGCTCCCTTCCCCTCTTCCCTGGCCCACCCTCTCCCCGCCCGCTCCTCGCCTTCCTCGTCGCACCCCCACCACGTCCCTTCCCCCGCGCCGGGCTCGGCGCTGCCTGGGCCGGACACGTCTGTCCGCGGGGCGCCGCGGCCCGAGCCCCCACAGGAAGCTGGCTCCGCGCGTTTCCTCCGCTCTCGCAGAGCTGGGCCCCGGGCTCCCCAAATCTCTGCCCCCAGTCCCAGCGTCCCGAGGGACTGCAGAGGCGGCTGCGCGTTCTCCTTTGCCTGTCCTAAACTCTGCAAAAGTTTTCGGGAAGTCGGAGAACTAGAGAGAGAAACCACTGCGAACACAACCACCCCTGGCCAATCGTCAAAATAACTGTGGCCCCCGAATCTCGTTGTCCCAAAGATGGGAGCGATCCAGTTCCTCAAGCTCCCTTCGCCCACACCCTCCGTCCCTGCCCCCAGGTCCTACGCCGGTGCCGGGGTGGGGGTGGGGGTGTCTGGGGCTCACAAACGTCGTGCCCACCCCGCCAGAGGTTGTCTCTCCGGGAAATCCGGTTATGATTAGCTAACCTCCCGAGTCCTCTAGCAGCCTGAGCATCCCTAATCCCCCCAACCCCTGCCAGCTGTGCGTGGGAATTTGGTTCAGAAAACCAACTTTGGACGCGAAGAGAGTCTCTCCGAGTTCAACCCTTCTTTTGGCTCCAGAATGGAGTCCGAGGCCTTCCAAATTGCGGGTGCGCGGTGAAAGGAGAGAGAAGGGGCCCTTCCAAGCGGGGACAGCTGGGCGGCACATCTGGAATTGTGAGCTGGGTCCCTCCAGCCACTGTCAGCCCAAAGGGGTTCAAGGACCCTCAGCAGGACCCCGGGACCAGGTCCGCGAGATTGGGGGAGGGCATGGAGCCTGCGGCCCGCCGGGTGGGGCTGGGCAGACCGGTGGGACGATCCTCCCCTGGGGCCGCCCGCTGGGGTGACAGCGTCTTGGCCACACTTGAGCGGGCCGCCTCGGAGCCGCGTCTGGGCTCCTCACCACGAGGGCCAGTGAGCAATTTAGGACGGCGACGGCGGCGCCAGTCCAGCTTCCCCGTCCCGCGGACGCGGGGGTCTGAGGGGGGGACTCTTCCAACCCCCGCAGGCGCGACTTACCACGCTCGAAGATCCTCGCGGCGCCGTCGTGGCCAGGGCCGCGGTGGCCCCACGGCGTCCTCTGCGTTCTCGCCACCCGCGCCCGAGTCCCCCGCGATGAGCCTAGGTGGCTGCGGCCGGAAGAGGGGGCCCCGGGCCAGGGGGAGGGGGTCCTGCTCCCGGGGCCGGGCTGCCTGCTGCGGGGGCCTGGCTTGGCGCCCCCCGGAGCCAGCCCGGAGCAGGCTGCAGTGTGGGAGCTCTGGAGAACGGGATGAACTCCCCCTTCCTGGCAAGGGCTGAGTCACCGGGACGCGCCCGCGCCGGGGCCTGGCGACTGCTGCATTCTTACCGGCTTACCTGGGCTCGCGGGTTACCTCACCCGTCTCTAAGGGTGGGATGGGAGGTAAGGGGGGTGGACATGGTCTCTCTGTGTCCTCTCCTGCATATAGGGCGCCCTCCACAACCACAGACCTTAGCGCTACACCCCGTCCCTTCTCAGTCTCTCTCCAGGGCCCCCAAACTCCGAATCAGCCCAGTTCACCAGCCTTACTGTCCAAAGTCGCTTCCTTGAGCTCAAAAGTCCTCTGAATCTGGCCCAGTACTAACTAATGTATTTAGTTTGCTGGAAATGTAAAATATGCTTTAAATGTAACCCCACATGCTGCTTATACATATGTGCTCAGTTTGTGAAAATTCAACAAGCTGAACATTTCAGCTACATGCACTTTTGTGTGTGATGATTACACGTGAATAAAAGTTTTAAAAAATCAACACTCATTAAAATCAACCTTCCACAACCGAGCACGGTAGGGTGTGATGGCCAGGCGATGGGCCTTGGCATGGGTCTCCAGTTCAGACCCCAGCTTCACCATCCACATGTTTCCTGGAGGAAGTCCCTTCACCAATCTGAGCCCCAGGAGGGGTGAACACTGGGGTCCTTATTGTGGAATCTAATCATTTCATTGTTATCCAGGACTAGGGTGAGATAAGTGGGGCACTTGCTTAGGGTGCAAAATTTAGAAGGGTGCCAAGATAAATAATATTGTAATCCAATAGTTAAAAAAAAAAAAATCAAATTACAGCCCTGCCTGTCAGCTGCCTATTTTTATAAATAAAGTTTTATTGGAACCAGGGCTGAGATTAGACTGAAGGCAGAGAGAGGGGATTGTGTAAGTTCAGGGTTAGATCCTGTCTTTATTTAAAATGTGGGCATTTTGTTCATCATGGATTTTTTTGTATTAATTTTGATTTTTAGATATATTGCAGGAAAATATTGTTTATCTTAATTACTGATGTTTTTGATGCCCCCTAAAGTTTTGCACCTGAGCCAAATGCCTCACTCACTCTAGACCTTACACACCTCACCCTAGTTCCTGGCCTATTACTGTCTTTTCCTGAAAGACCTGGCTAGGACCCGAGGGTAAATGAACAAAGGTGCAGGTTGCCCTCTATCACACACACACAACACTAGGTGAGCTCTGTATCCAACCCTGGCCTAGATTTCCTGGGACCTACTGATTAGTTCAGAGCAAAATGCAAAGTCCTTACAATGACCTTCAAGCTCCTTGAGCTGGGCTCTACCTGCCTTGGCTTTCAATTCCCTCACTCGTTCCCTTCTAACCCTGCTGCTTCCTGAGTTTGTTTGTCTTGTTTTCAATTTGCCTCATGTGCTTGCCTCAGGGCCTTTGTGCTTGCTCTTTCCTCTGCCCAGAATATGCCTCCCTTAGATAGTCACGTGGTTCCCTTCCTCATTTCCTTATTTCTTCTGTTTATGTCACCTTGTCAGAGAGGCCATCCCAGACCCCTCACTCTTTGTCTCGACTTGATTACTCTTCATAAACACTTTCACCACTTTTCCTATTATATATTTGCATGTTTATTGGTAGAATGAAAGCTCCAGGAAAGAGGGGACTTTGTTTTGCCTGATAGTGTAGTCCCTAGAATTGTATCTGCCACGGAGAGCTCAATAAATACTTCCAGTTTCACAGATGGGAAAACAAGAGGCCAGAGAGGGGAAGGGGTTAATGCAAGTTGTGTGTGAATTAATGGCAGGAGTGAA
Organism: Aselliscus stoliczkanus; assembly: GCA_033961575.1. Lineage (NCBI taxonomy): Eukaryota > Metazoa > Chordata > Mammalia > Chiroptera > Hipposideridae > Aselliscus > Aselliscus stoliczkanus. The sequence goes on along the minus strand of CM066733.1, from coordinate 60,329,724 downwards.
TTAATGGCAACATCGTACTAAATCTCAGGTTTCGAGACTACCAACCCAGTGCTCTTTTCTGCCTCTTGAACTCATCCTCACCCTCCATCCCCAGTGCCCTCCAGGCAACCAAAGAGTGACAGCGACTGCACAGCTCCCTTATACAGCCCTTTCCACACAATGCACTCCCCAGACCTGGCTGTGCTTCAGCCCCTGGCAAACACCCGGCCCCAGCATCCAGCAGGCATGCACAGCTCTTCCCGGCTGGCTTCCTGTCTCTGGCACAGGGCCAGTCAGTGGGCTGGACTGGGTTTCACAGCTGGACCACAGCTGTGGTCTCCACCTTGTCCTGGAGAATGGCGGGCAGCACACTGTGACACAACTGCCCTGCAGAGGGCAGTGTAGATGGGGGTGTGTTTGTGTGTGGTGCGGGGAGGCTGCTAGGTAAGGACTGAGAACTTTTAGCTCACCTCACTGACTCCTTCCCCGATGGGCACTGAGTTGGGTATGGGGCTCTAATTCCCTACCCCTTCCTTAAGGAAATGACATGCAATGGGGTGAGGGGAGCTCTGAGCCCCTGGCCTGATTCTATCCCTCTCTTTTATTATCCCTCTCTTTTACTCCTGGTGATGGGTGATGGCTGATGGGTGGTGTGTCATGTTCAGTAAACATGATTTGGGTATGCTCTACATGCCATCCCCTTGCTAGATATTTCTAAATTTGTTGCTTTCTTTCTTTTTCTTTTTTTTTTTTTTTTTTGAGAGCAGTCAGTGGCCCTCATATGTGGGACCCGAACCGGGGCCACTGGCTTCCCAAGCCAGCGCTTAACCACCGCGCCACTTGGCGGGCTCTAATTTTGTTGCTTTCTTTAATGCCCGCACAATCCAGATATAGATGAGGAAACTGAGGCACTTGCCCATGGCTACACAACTAGTAGCAGGTGGTCCTTCGACTTGTACCCCATTTTCTGAGGCCAGGTACAGTGCTCATTCCAACACTCCACACAGCCTTTAGCCTTATAAAAAAAGTGTGATATTCCTGGCTGCCCAAGATGGAGACATAGCCCTCCTGCATCCCTCCTCTGTCTCACTGGTAATGGGAGTACCAGGAACTTGGCAGAGGATAGTGGGAAGAGTGGGGCTTCATTTGGTGTCATGGAGGCCCAGCTTGCATCCTAGCTCAGTCACTTCTACCTAACTCTGTGATTTGGAGCAAATAATTTGAACACTCTGAGCTTCCAGGTCTTCTGTGTAAACCTCGGAGGATAGTTCCTACTGCTCAATTGAGGGGAGAACTGAGTGACCACCTGGTACAATAGTGTCTCTCAGTAAATGTTAACTTTTGCCCAATGCTTCACTCTGCCATGTTCACACAGCAGCAAGTACGCATCAGAGGGCATGTCTATTAGTGTGAATCTTCTTTTTAAATTAAAGTTAATTGGGGTGATGATTATTAGTAAAGTTACATAGGTTTCAGGTGTACAATTCTGTAATACGTCTATTGGGCTGTCAGAAAAGTCATGATGCATTTTTGCAACAAAAAAACATGGAAAAAATACGTCTTGACTATTCCGACAACACAATATATATTACATTGTGTGTTCACCACCCAGAGTCAGTGAATCTTATCTATAAACCCTTGGACACTACTCACTCTGCAGTAGGCACAGTTCACAGCACTTTACACAAATTAACCAGTTTAATATTCACAATATTAAATATCAATTAATATAAATACCCATCTTTCACAGAGGAGGAAACCAAAGCACAGAGCGGTCAAGCAACTTGCTGACGCCCCACAGCCCTCCAAGGAGGGAGGGAGGTGGCTCAGATGCTCACTGATGCTCCACTCCCAGATAGGATCTCTTCCCCTTCATCCTTTTGGGAAGTTAATGAAATCCAAGCTACTAATCACTCATAAATGTCCTCATGCAGGGGACTCAAAACGTTTTCTTTTTTAGTAATTCAACTTTATAACAATAAACCGATTACAATTTTCTGGGCAGTGCCAGCATTTGGATTTTTAAAAAATAGACTTTATTTTTTTAGAGCAGTTTTAGATTCATAGCAAAACTGAGTGTACAAAGATTTCCCATATGCCCCTCGCTTGCACAAACGCACCGCCTCCCCACTATCAACATCCCCAACCAGAGTGCCATATTTGTTACAATCGATGAATTTATATGGTCACATCATTATAACTCAAAGTCCATAGTTTACCTCAGGGTTTACTCTTGGTGGTGTTTCTGTGGGTCTTGACAAATGTCTAATAACATGTATCCACCATTATAGTGTCATACAGAATAGTTTCACTGCCCTAAAATTCCTCTGTGCTCCACCCATTTATCCCTCCCTGCTAAGTGCTGGCAACCATGGATCTTTTTACTGTCTCCATAGTTTTGCCTTTTCCAGAATGTCATACAGTTGGAATCATATACTATGTAGACTTTTCAGATTGGCTTCTTTCACTTGATAATATGTATTTAACGTTCTTCCATGTCTTCTCATGGCTGGATGGCTCATTTGTTTTTAGCATTGAGTAATATTCCATTGTCTGGATGTACAACAGTTTGTTTATCCATTTTCTTACTAAAGACATCTTGGTTGCTTCCAAGGTTTGGCAATTATGAATAAAGCTGCATAAACATTCATGTACAAGTTTTTGTGTGTGGACATAAGTTTTCAGCTCATTTGAGTAAATACCAAGGAGTATGAATGCTGGATTGTATAGTGAGAGAATGTTCAATTTAGTAAGAAGCCACTAAACTGTTTTCCAAAGTGGCTGTACCATTTTACCTTCCCACCAGCAATAAATGAGACTTCCTGTTGCTCCACATCCTCACCAACATTTGATGTTGTCAACCTTCCAGGTTTTAGCCATTTTAATAGGTATGTAGTGGTATCTCATTCTTGCTTTAATTTGCATTTCCCTGATGACATATGATGTTGAGCATCTTTTCATATACTTATTTGCAATCTGTGTATGTTCTTCAGTGAGGTGTCTGTTCAGGTCTTTTGTACATTTTTTGAATTGGGTGGCTCGTTTTCTTATTGTTGAATTTTAAGAGTTCTTTTTATATTTTGGATAACAATCCCTCATCAGATAGCTCTTTTGCAAATATTTTTTCCTAGTTTGTGGCTTGTCTTTTCATTCTCTTTTGCAGAATAAAAGTTTTAGTTTTAATAAAGTCCAGCTAATTAATTATTTCTTTCATGGCCCTTTGGTGTTGTATCTAAAATATCATCGCCAAACCCAAGGTCATATAGTTTTCTCCTATGTTATCTTTTAGGAGTTTTATGGTTTTGTATTTTCATTTAGATCTATGGTTCATTTTGAGTTAATTTTTGTGAAACATGTAAGGTCTGTGTCTAAATTCACTGTTTTGCATGTGGATGTCCAGTTGTTCTAGCACCATTTGTTGAAAAGACTATCTTTGCTCCTTTGTATTGCTTTTGCTCCTTTGTCAAAGATCAGTTGACTATATTTATGTGGATCTATTTCTGGGCTCTCTGTTCTGTTCCATTCACCTATTTGCCTATTATTTCACCAATACTACACCGTCTTGATTACTGTAGTTTTATAATAATAAGTCTTGAAGTTGAGTAGTGTCAGTCTTCCTATTTTGTTCTTGAGTATTGTGTTGGTTATTCTGAGTCTTCTGTCTCTCCATACGCAAACAATTTTTTAAGAGCTTTATTAAGATATAATTCACATAAGAGCTGGCTGAGTGGCTCAGTTGGTTAAGAGCTCGCTCAGGAGTGCGAGCTGAGCTCTGAGCAACAGCAGTTCAATGCCCAGCCTGAGCTGAGCTGCTGCTAAGCTGCCAACAGGTGGCAGGATGGCTCAGTTAAAAAAATAAATAAATAAATAAATAAATAAATAAAAGATATAATTCACATACATTACAGTTTACACATTGAAGGTGTACAATTCAATGGCTTTTGGTATATTATATTATTAAATGTTTTAAATTGTGGTAAAATATTCGAGGTCTGACAATTAAGTTCGGGAACTTGTTGCAACAATGTTGGTAACCTTTTTATTTTATATCAGAGGGATTATTCATTATGAATTTGTACCAACTGGACAAACAGTTAACCAAGTTTAGTATCTGGAAGTGCTGAAAAGGCTGTGTGAAAACGTTAGACGACCTGAACTTTTCATCAACAATTCATGGCTCTTGCATCACAACAATGCACCAGCTCACACAGTATTGTCTGTGAGGGAGGTTGTTTTTTAAAAAAGATTTTATTGGGGAATTGGGGGAGGGGAACAGCACTGGGGAACTGGGGAAGGGAAACAGACAAGTTGCTGTCCTTTTGTTCTTCAGTCTAGTTGTGGAGGACATTGCTTCACTGGTCCATGTTGGTATCATCATTGTGCTCTTCCCGGATGAGGCAGATTGGTCACTGGCCTCTGGACGGCTGCTCACAGCAGCTGTTGGCAGCTCACGCTGGCTGCTGACCACTCACTGTAGCCTATGGCAGCCCACTGCAGCAGGGGCTGCAGCTATGCCATCACCGGGGACTCACAGCAGCCCAGCTCCAGGTGGTGCTGTTGTTCACCATCTTAGCTGTAGAGGGCAGTGTCACGGGCCCTCATATGTGGGATCTGAATGGGGGCCGCTGGCGTCCCAAGCCAACTCTTAATCAATGCGCCACTTGGCAGGCCCTGTGAGGGAGTTTTTAGTCAGTAAACAAATAACTGTATTGGAACAGCCTCCCTGCTCACCTGATCTGGCCCCCAATGAATCCTTTTTTTAAAAAATTTTTTATTGTGGAACAGTGTGTTTTTTCAGGACCCATCAGATCCAAGTTAAATAGTTGTCTTCAATCTAGTTGTGGAGGGCACAACTCAGTGGCCCATGTGGGGATTGAACCGCCGGCAACCCTGGTGTTATGAGATTGTGCTCCAACCAACTGAGCTAACCGGTCGTGTCCCCCTCCCCGCTCCCAATGACTTCTTTCTTTACCCAAAGATAAAGGAAATATTGAAAGGAAGACATTTTTATGACATTCAGGACATCAAGGATAATATGACAACAGCTCTGATGGTCATTCCAGAAAAAGAGTTCCAAAATTGCTCTGAAGGGTGGACGAGGCACTGGCATCAGTGCATAGCTTCCTGAGGGGAGTACTTCGAAGGTGATCCTGGTGATATTGGGCAATGAGGTATGTAGCACTTTTTCTAGGATGAGTTCACGAACTTAATTGTCCGACCTTGTATATAACAGAAAACTTTTCATTTAAACTATGTTAAGTGTACAACTCAGTGACATTAATTACATTCAAAATGTTGTACAACCATCACCATTATGTATTTCTAAAACTTTGTCTTCACTCCTGTAACTATTCTATAACTATTAAGCAATAATTTCCTGTATTAGTTTCCTAGGGTGGCCATGACCAAGTACCCAAAACTAGATGTCTTAACAGTAATGTATTGTCTCACAGTTCTGTAGTCGAGGAGCACAAAATCGAGGTGTCAGCAGGGCCACGCTCTCTCTGACAGCTCTAGGGGAAAAACCTTCCTTGCTTCTTCTAGCTTCTGGTATTTGCTGGCAATCCTTGGAGTTCCTTGGCTTGTAGATACACCGCTCCAGTCACATGGCTATCTTCTTCCTGTGTTTTCACATCATCTTCCCTCTGTGTGTGTCTGTCTCTGTGTCCAAATTTATCTTTCTTATAAGGACACCAGTCATATTCTAAATGACTTCATCTTAACCTGGTTAAATCTGCACAGACTCTATTTTCAAATAACATCACATTCTGAGGTACTGAGTGTTAGGATGTCAACATATCTTTCTGGAGGTGGGGGCACAATTCAACGCATAACACACCTTGTTCCTCCTTTTCATCAGTCCCTGATGACCTCCAATCTACTTTCTGTCTCTACGAATTTGTTTATTCTAGATATTTTATACACTATAAGTGGAATACAGTATTTGTCCTTTTGTGTCTGGCTTCTTTCACTTAGCATTATATTTTCAAGTTTCATCTATGTTGTAGCATGCATCAAAACGTAATTCCTTTTTATGGTTGAATACTATTCCATGGTATGGATATACCACATTAAAAAAAACCCATTTAGGGCCGGCCGAGAGGCATGGTGGTTGGGCGCTAGCTTGGGAGGCCAGCGGCCCCGGTTCGGGTCCCACATATGAGGGCCAGTGACACTGCCCTCAAAACAAAACAAAACAAAACAAAAAAAGCCCATTTACATGTGAATGGACACTTGGGTCGTTTCTACCTTTTGGCAATTGTGAATAATGCCACAGCAAACATGAGTGTACATGTATCTTTTTGAGTCGTGCTTCCTCCAGACAATTTTGATAGGGCACCTGTATCAATGTTTAAAAATTGAACATCAATCCCAATATATGTCTATTTAGTTATAAATTATATACCTGTGCCATTGGGTTAATATATAATGTAAGTAATAAATGCACATCAAAGTAAAAAAGTGAACAGGTGAGACAAAAAGTAGATATGAATGAATCCTTTATATATAGAAGTACACACATGTAGAAATAGGTGTTTCTTTCTTAACCTACTGGTTGTAGCTTTTCCTGGATCCCATAGTTCTGTGACAATCTGATGGGAGATACGGTCACTTTCCCCCAAAATTCCCCCTCAGATAAACATAGCTTTTCCCATACAAGTTTGGGAGACTCATGGACTCCCAGAAAGCCTCATTTAAGATTTATTTGCCTTAATCTGAAATTCCAAGGGTGGAATTTCAGGTATCTGGATGAAGAGGGATTTGGAGGTGGGGAGGCTGAATTTTATCCACCTCTGTTGCCCTGTTCTGAATTACTATTTTTAAAATTTGGGCTGGCATAACCAGCTTGCTTTATCTTCTGAGTCTATAGGTTTTGGGGGGCAATATGAAATTGTTGAAGAGAACAAACAAAGCAAAATAGATGGAAAGTACAGAGAGTGGGATTGAGTTAATCAGCAAGTGAATAGCCAAGAGACTAAAATAGGATCAAAGGTGATGAGGGAGGTGGTGAAAGTGGAGACAGCTATTGGCCAGAGTGTGTGTGTGTGTGTGTGTGTGTGTGCGCGCGCGCGCGCGGTGGTCCCTGAAGGTGACTATAGGTCCTGATTGGGGTGACAGCTGGTCTGAACTAAAGCATCCAAGCTGATGGGTGGGATGATGTCAGATCCCCACTAAGGAGAAAAATCACTGTGAATTTGGGTTTGAGGTTTCCTTACTGCTTTGGGCCTTACGGTAATAAGAAGCAAAGCATTTTCACATTTATAATCTCATTTATTACCTCATTTATTGCCATCTGTATCAATGAATATCCAATCAGAGAAACAGAAACCTTTCTAGGTGCTTCCAGTAGAAGGGGTTTGATCCAGGGAATTGGTTTCAAATGTCTTGGAAGGGAAGAAGTGATGCTCAGAGGCTAGGAAGCTGCTGCCACCCCTGGGCTGGAATCCAGAAGCCCACGTTTGGTGTTGAGCAGCAACCAAGCAACCTGCACACCCTCTGATGCTATGAAACATCCACCCCAGGTGCCTGCCACTGCTGCTGCCACTTTGGAAGTCACAGAAGCAGCTAAAGTCACTTCTTCCTCCCTCCCTATTTATTATATACTGTGCTTTCCCATCTCTCACTTGTTCCTCCCATTGGCAGAACCGAACTTCAGTTTGGGAAATGTAGTTTTCAGCCTTCCAGCACCTGCAGAACCCACAAGGGAGGGCATGAGGCTGAGAGCCAGCAGGCAGAGAACAAGCCGGCCACAGTAGCTACCGCAGATTCCCACTAAAAATAGAGTCACTGTTTACCAGTGTATTTTCTCTCCTCTCATCTGAGGACAGGGTGCTATTTGTCCACCACGCTTTCTCCAGCACCTGGAACTGGGCCTGAGTCAGTGCTCAATAAAAATGCTCTGCCTGACTACTTTGTCCTCCTGCAAATACAGAGGGCAAGTGTTCTCCGCTTTGAACATACAAAGAAACCAAGGTCCAGAGAGTCATGGCTTGCCTAAAGGGACCCAGCTGCCATGACATGCCTGTCTGGCAGCATTCGGGAAGGCTTTGGGCAAGGACAGGGCTGAGTCAGCAGCTGCCCGCTCCCCACCACCCCTCCCGGTCTGGCTGCCCCAAGCAAGCCATGAGCCATGATGGGATGTCTCTTTCATGTCTCCATGTGCTCATGGAGCTGAGGCCAAGAAGGGCTGACTCAGCTGTGACCTGCTCAGGGCTGGTAACTTCTATCCCAGGAAATAGGGCGTCCTGGCGGCTCTGCCAAGAAGGCCTTAATGGAGGTCAGATAGCCAAGGCAACTGAGGCAGGGCTGGAAGAGTCAGGAGCAAGGGCCTGCACTGGCTCCTCTCTCCTTTGTTCCCAAAGATGGATCCCTTCCTCCAGTCACTGCTATACTTATGGAAACCATAATTCCCAAACCAAAAATTGGTACATATGGTTAGACACATATGTCCTTTATAAGGAAAACATGTTAGAAATAGTCTATTGCAGGGTTTCTCAATCTTGGCATTATTGACATTTTGGGACCAGATAATTCTTTGTTTGGGGGGAACTTTCCTGGGCTTTATAGAATGGTTAGCAGCATCCCTGGTTTCTACACACTAGATGCCAGAGCATTCCCCCAGTTGTGACAACTCAAAATGTCTCCAGACATCGCTAAATGTCCCATGGGTGGTTGGGTCGGGGAGACAAAAGCACTCCTAGTTGAAAAGCATTGGTTCAGAGGTGACTGGTTAGCTCAGTTGGTTAGAATGTGGTGCTGATAACACCAAGGTTGCCGGTTCAATCCCCACATGGGCCACTGTGAGCTGCGCCCTCCTTAAAAAAAAAAAAAAAAAGAGTCAACCATGCCATTGTACCATGAAAGCAATGTGTAACCAAAGACCATGGCTGTTCCCCAATAAAATAAAATAAAAATAAAAAAAGCATTGGTCCATGTTCATCCCCCAAACTCAGGATGTATGTTTGCACTGGACATCCCAGTGGCCGACATGGTGTCTAGTCTGGCAGAAAATATAGCTCTTGCCCCTCAAGGAAGACAGACACCGACCCTCCTGCCCCTAGTCGGAGGGAAAAGACAGATCCTGACTTGGGGAACTTTGGGGCCAATGGGGGAGATTGGGCAGCCCCTAGAGAAGAAAAAATATGGTGGTTAAGAGCACTGATTTTGGAACCAGGTTCTGGCTTCCACTATTTATAAGACAAATTACCTCCATGTGCCTTTTCTCCTTATCTATAAAATGGGGATAATGATAGCACTTATCATAGAGAGCTTTACTAAATTACTTGTTATTTTATTTATTTTTATAATATGCTTTGTTTTTTAGGAAAATTTTAGATTTACAGAAAAATTGAGACAATAGTAGAGCTCCCATATAGGTCACAGCCAGTTTTCCCCATTATTAACCTTTGTTGCAATTAATGAACCAACTTTGATACATTTTTTAACCAAAGCTCACCGTTTATTCAGATTTCCTTAGTTTTTACCTAAGGTTCTTTTTTTGTGCCAGGATTCTAACCAGGAGAGCACATTACATTTAGTTGTCCTGTCCCGGTAGGCTCTTCTTGACTGTAACAGTTCCTTAGACTTTTCTTGTTTCTGATGACCTCGCCAGTTTTTGAAGCCCCTTTACTAGGGTCTTGGTGCAGACTGGTCACGTATATGGTGAGATGCCCCTTTATTGGAGTTTGTGCGATGTTTTTCTTAGGTTTGTACTGGGACTATGGGTTTTGGGGAGAAAAATCAGAGAAGCAAATGCTCTTCTCATCAATAGTACATACTATCAATGTAATTTATATCTGTTGATATTGACCTTGACCGCCTGGCTGAGGAGGCGTTTGCCAGGCTTCTCTATTGTGAAGTGCCCCCCACTTTTCTGACTCTGCTTTCTGAAAGGAAGTCACTATGTACAGCGTACACTCAAAGAGTGGGGAGCCCCTGCAGGTTTTTGTGGAGACTGAATAAGCTGAGAAATATCACGTCCTTAAACAGTGCCTGACATGTGGTATATTCCACCTAATGGTTTGCTGTGACAATGATGATGATAATGATGGTACACTCCAAAAAGGAGCCTGGACAGTCCCTACACAGAAAATATACTTAGGACAACTTGTAAGGTAATTTACTGTGTTGGTCAGAATAATACCCCCCCCCATGATGTCCCAGGAATTTATGAATATGTTACCTTACATGGCAAAAGGGACTTTGCAGATGTGACAAAGGCTATGGACCTGGAGATGGGCAGATTACCCTGGATGTATCCAGGTGGACCAATCTCATCACATAAATCCTTAAAAGTGGAGAAACTTTCCTGGTGGAAGATACAGAGAGAAGGTACAATATGGTGACGGAAGAATGTCAGCGAGAAGGCAGCATAAAGACTCGCCCCCACCATTGCTAGCTTTGAAGATGAGAGGCTGTGGGCCCCAGAAAGCCTACAGCACTCCCAACCTCTGAGTTCAGCCTCAGGAGACCTGCATTGGACCTCTGAGCTACAAAACTGTGTGACAATACATTTGCACTGTTTAAAGCTGCCCACCTTGTGGTAATTTGTTATAGCAACAGTGGGAAAACTAATACACGTATTGGGGCTGAAAATGGAAATAGACTCCTCAGGCAGAAATTACTATTTGCTGATGGCAATGAGTCAGCTGGCCAGCCCTCTTTCCCTGCAAACACCAAAAAAAAAAAAGTATTGATGCTGATTCTGCCATTTCTTGAGGGTCAGCTTCACATCAGACACTCTGCTAGGCATTTTTTTGTTGTTGTTTGTTTGTTTTTTAGAACAATAAACACCTTCATTACACGGACTAAGCTAGGAGGGAGGAGGATTTATTTGCCTTTCCAGGCCTTGGTTTTTCTCTGATAGAACTCCAGCTCCTTACCGTCTAGCACAGGGCCGTCTGCTCAGCCACATTGGCCTGGTCGTGAGGCCATGCAGGAGGACTTCCGGCTGGAGCTGCTCCTCTACAAGACTGCTGATTTGGGTGTTCTCTTTCCTTCCATCATATTGCTTCTGAATTTTCTTGAGTTGTTTTTTTGTTTTTTTTTAAAGATTTTATTGGGGAATTGGGGAAGGGGAACAGCCAAGTTGTTGTCCTTCAATCTTAGTTGTGGAGGACGCAGCTAGCTCAGCTCCAAGTCCAGTCACCATCCGGCTGTCCATCGGCAGCTCGCTGCCGCTCAGCTCAAGGTGCCGAGTTCAATCTTAGTTGCAGGTGGGCACAGCCCACCATCCCATGCAGGAGTTGAACGGGCAACCTTGTTGCTAAGAGCACAAGCTCTAACCACTGAACTATCTGGCCACCTGTTGGCAGCTCAGCAGCAGCTCAGCTCAGGCGCAGCTCATATAGCTTTTGAATCAAACAGAGACACTGTTGTTCAGAGCTTGCGCTCCCTCGGCCAGCCCTGATTGTTTTTTTCGTTTTGTTTTGTTTTTTTAATTTCTTCCTCCTCAGGAGTCAGGTTGGCCCCCTTCTTGCGGCTCAGGGATACTGCATAGTGAGACTCATACTGCTTTTTGGTATGGTGTGCTGTCAATGAGTTCTTTGATTTAAAAAAAAAAAGCTTTGTTGAGATATAATTCACATAGCATACAATTATATACACCCATATAAAGTGTATAAGTCCATGGATTTTTGTATAGTCATAGAGCAACCATTACCACAGTCAATTGTAGAATATTTTCATCGCCTCAGTAAGAAACCCTGTATCCTTGAGCATCCCTCTAGCCTCCCACTCCCGCCCCAAGTAACCACAAACCTACTTTCTGTCTCTATACATTGCCCTATTGTAGACTTTCATATGAATGGAATCATATAATATGTGATATATTGGGACTAGCTTCTTTCAGTTAACCTAATGTTTTCAAGATTTATCCATGTCCTACCCTATATCAGTACTTCATTTTCTAAAATATTTTCATCAAAACATAGCTAACATACAGTATTATATGATATAGTGTTCAACATTTATAGACCTAAAAATGTGATCACCATGATAAGTCCAGCAACCATCTGACACTGTACCATGTTATCACAATATTATTGACGATAGTCCCCATGCTATAATTACATCGCTATGACTTATTTGTTTTATACCTGGAAATTTGGACCTCTTCTTGCCCTTCACCTTCCCCCCACCTTTTAATTTTTCAATTATAGTTGACATTCAATATTATTTTGTATTCATTTCAGGGATACAGCATAGTGGTTAGATATTTATATCATTTAAGAGATGATCCCCCGACTAGTCTAGTACCCACCGGCACTATACATAGTTATTACCATATCGTTGACTATATTCCCCATGCTTTACTTTACATCCCATGACTATTTTGTAACTATCAATTTGTACTTATTTTTAAAAGATTTTTATTAAAAATATAGCTAACATACAATATTATATGAGTTTCAGACTTATACCATAGTTGTTCAACATTTATAGACCTAAAGAAATGATCACCATAATAAATCCAGCAACCATCTGACACCATACTATGCTATCACAGTATTATTGACTACAGGGGGTGACAAAAAGATGTATACACATTAGTTGTATTCATCTTTTGTTATCAGTACATATTGAGTATTATAATTTTAATATAGTTTTTTTCCTTTCTTAAAATGTGTATACATTTTTTGGCACCTTCTGTATATTCCCCATGCTGTGTATTACATCCCCATGAATTATTTGTTTTATTCCTGGAAATTTGGACAACTTATTGCTCTTCACCTTCCCCCGACCTTTTAATTTTTCAATTACAGTTGACATTCAATATATTTTATATTTATCTCAAGGATACAGCATAGTGGTTAGATGTACCCGCCTGGCACTGTACATAGTTATTACCATATTACTGACTATATTCTATATACTGTACTTTACATCCCCATGACTATTTTATAGCTACCAATTTGTACTTCTTTTTTTTATTTTTTATTTTTGAAGGTTTCAGAGGCACTTTATTTCTTCAATCATGCCATATTTTAATAGGTATATAGTGCTTTCACTTGGCATCAATTATGAGTTGGTTTGGAAACAATTCAGTATTACACCATTCAGGATGATTACTGATCTCTCCATTCCTTTGGGGTGACTCTGCCAACAGGGGACAGGTTCCATTCTATTCCAATTTGTGTTGCTGTATATGTCCATGTAGCAACACAGAAAGTGACTCCACTAGCTAATACAGCATTACCATATTTGTCATGGAAATCAGGTGTCCGTTTCTGGTGGATCCGCCTTGCCATTATTTGCTGAATGCTTCGAGCTGGGAGATGACTTAGTGCATTTTTGGCCAAGGGAAACATCGTGAAGCTGAAGCCTGAAAACAGAACTGTGGCGAAGTAGCTGCTGGTTTGTTGGAACTTCGCATCAAAAAAAAAAAAGTCTTTGTTTTTTTTAAAGGTTTTATTAGGGAACGGGGGAAGGGGAATAAACAAGTTGCTGTCCTTTTGTTCTCCAGTCTAGTTGTGGAGGACATCGCTTCACTGGCCCATATTGGTATTATCATTGCATTCTTCCCAGGTGAGGCAGTTGCGTGACGGCCATTGGATGGCCGCTCACAGTGGCTCGCGAAAACGCTCGCCCACTGCTGGCCTGCCCCACTGCAGCCTACGCTGTCTCTGATGACTCACGGCAGCCCAGCTCCAGGTCGAGCTGTCATTCATCATCTTAGCTGTGAGGGTGCAGATCACTGGCCTGCATGTTGGATCCAAACCGAGGCCCTGCTGCTCAGAGTTGACATCCCAAGTCAACTCTTAAACAACATGCCACTCGGCTGGCCCCCAATTTGTACTTCTTAATCCCTTCACCTTTTTCACCCATCCCACCAACCCCCTCCCATCTATCACCCCAACAAATCTAGTATCCATCTGACACCATACATAGTTATTACAGTATTATTGACTATATTCCTTATGCTATACCTCACATCCCCATGACTACTTTGTAACAACCAATCTGTACTTTTTTTTTTTTTTAAAGATTTTATTGGGGAATTGGTGGAGGGTTCCGGAACAGCGTTGGGGAATCGGGGAAGGGGAACAGACAAGTTGCTGTCTTTTTGTTCTTCAGTTTAGTTGCGGAGGATGTTGCTTCACTGTTGGTATTGTCATTGCGCTCTTCCCGGATGAGGCAGATCGGTCGCTGGCCTCTGGATGTCACTCACCGCGCTTATTGGCAGCTCATGCTTGGCTGCCAGCCGCTCACGCTGGCTGCGGGCCACTCACTGTAGCCTATGGCAGCCCACTGCAGCAGGGGCTGCAGCCCACACCATCACCGGGGCTCGCACAGCCCAGCTCCAGGTGGAGCTGTTGTTAGCTGTAGAGGGCAGTGTCACTGGCCCTCATGTGGGATCCGAACCGGGGCCGCTGGCATCCCAAAACCAGCGCTTAACCAATGCGCCACTCGGCTGGCCCCCAATCTGTACTTTTTAATCCCCTCTCCATTTTTCACCCACACTGCCAACCCCCTCCCATCTGGTAACCACCAAAATATTCTCTGTATCTATGAGTTTGTTTCTGATTTGTTTGTTTGTTTATTTTGCTCTTTAGATTCCACATATAAGCAAATTTACATTGCATCTGTCTTTCTCTGACACCCCATTCAGCACAATACCCTCCAGGTCCATCCATGCTGCTGCAGATGATTAGAACCCATTCCCTTCCATGGTCAAGCAGTATTCCATTGTATGTGTACCATTCTTTCTATTCTTTCATCAATGGACATTCTTTGCATTCGTTCATTCCTTATCCATTCTTTCATTGATGGACACCCAGGCTTCCTCCCTATCTTGGCTATTGTAAACAATGCTACAATGAATATATGGATACACACATCCCTTCAAAGAAGCTTTGGGCTTCTTGGGATAAATACCCTGAAGTGGGATTAACTGGGTCCTTCTTTGTCTCTTATTATAGCCTTTGTTTTAAAGTTTATTTTGTCTGGTATAAGTATGGTTACCACAGCTTTTTTGTTTTGTTTTGTTTCCATTTTCATGAAATATCTTTTTCCATTTCTTTACTTTCCATTTGTGGTGTGTCTTTCAATCTGAAGTGCTTCTCTTGTAGGCAACATATGTAAGGTTTTTGTTTTCTTATCCATTCAGCCACTCTCTGTCTTTTGATTGGAGCATTTAATCCATTTACACTGAAGGTAATAGTTGATAGATAAGTAGCTTGCCATTTTATTATTCATAATTTTTGTTTCCCCATCCCTCCCCCCATCTTAAAGAAGTTCCTCTAACATTCCTTGTAATACTGGTTTGGTAGTGATGAACTCCTTTAGCTTTTTCTTGTCTGGAAAACTCTTTTTCTATCCTTCAATTTTAAATGAGACCTTGCTGAGTAGAGGAGTCTTGGTTGTAGGTTCCCGCTTTTCATCACTTTGAATATTTCCTGCCAATCCCCTCTGGCCTGCAAAGTCTCTGTTGAAAAGTCAGCTGACAATCTTGTGGGAGCTCCCTTATAAGTAACTATGTAGTTGCTTTTCTCTTGCTGCTTTTAGGATTCTCTCTTTCTCTTTAACCTTTACCATTTTAATTATAATGTGTCTGGGTGTGGGCCTGTTTGGGTTCATCCTGTTTGGGATTCTCTGCCCTTCCTGGACTTGTATGTCTATTTCCTTCACTAGGTTAGGGAAGTTTTCAGTTATTGTTCCTTCAAATAGAAACTCACTGCCTTGTTTTCTCTCTTCTCCTTCTGGTGCCCCTTTGATGCGATTGTTATTACCCTTGACGCCCCAGAGGTCTCTTAAACTATCCTCATTTTTTGGATTCTTTTTTCTTTTTGCTGTTCTGATTGGGTGTTTTCTGCTACCTTGTCTTCCAAATCACTGATTTGATCCTCTGCTTTACCTATTCTGCTGGTGATTCCTTCTAGTGCATTCTTTATTTCAGTTATTATATTCTTCACTTTTGACTGGTTCTTTTTTTATGGTTTCTATGTCCTTTTTCATGTTGCTCTCTTTGTTGAAGTTCTTACTAAATTCCTCGAGCGTCCTTATAACCATTGTATTGAACTCTGTATCTGGTAGGTTGCTTGCCTCCATTTTGTTTAGTTCTTTTTCTGGGGGTTTCTTATGTTCTTTTATCTGGGATATATTTCTGTTGCTCATTTTGTCTGCTTCCTTGTGCTTGTTTCTCTGTGTGAGATAGGTCTGCTATATCTCTGGTCTTGGTGGGGTGGCCTTATGTAGTAGGTGCTCTGTCAGACCCTGGCACAGTCTCCCTGGTCACCTGCTCCAGGTGCTTTAGGAGAGTCCCTTGTGTGGGGGTGTACATGCCCTCCTGTCATAGTTGAACCTTGATTGCTATTGGCATGTCAGTGGATGGGATTGACCCTCAGGCTGATTAGCTGTGGGGTTTGCCATGTCCACAGCTTATGAACTGCTGTGCAGGGGGCTACTCCACGGAGTGGGATTTGCCCTAGTGGGCTCTGGTGCCTGTTGAGACCACCTTTCAGGTGTGCCGCTTGTGGGGCTAATTGGATGGTGCTCTGCTGTGGTCTGAAGCCAACCTCCAGGTATGTTGGTTCTGGGGCCTCTTGGGAGGGGCTCTGGTACAGGTCTGGGTCACCCACTGCTTGTGATCAGCCAGGGACTACCTGGTAGGAGCTACAAAGTGGTCCATCTTTTTTCACTGCCTGTGGTAAACCTGGAAGCATGTGGGAGAGGCCACACTGTGAATTGAGGACGGCTGCCACCAGTATGGGGCCTGGGGTAGCACTGCAAAAAGCCAGGACACTCTGAGGCCTGCTGCCACCTGCCAGCTCTCTTAAGGTTCAGCTCCTGATAAAGCCTCGTGTGGTACATGAGCTGGATGAAGCAGGGTCTCAGGGAGTCACTAGAATGGAAAGAGTTGTGGTCAACAGGTTAGTGTAGACTCTGGTTTGGTGCCAGTGCTGAGCCTGGAGTTACTCAGGAAAGTCTCAGAGGACACTGAGGCCAGCTGCTGCCTTCTGGGTCTTGTGGACTCTGATAGTTTTTCAAGTAAGAGTGTAATGTTGGTGGGGCTGGCTGCTCTCGGAGAAAGTGCCTCTGGTATTGGGCATGTTGGGTGAGGCACAGTCTCATGGAATCTGGAGGGTGTAGCAGTGCAGATCACCAGGCCAATCAGATTCAGATTTGGCTTGTGGGGGTGGGGTGGGCTCAACACATTAAATATGGCATCTTGGGCCAGCCAAGTGGCGCGGTAGCTAAGCACTGGCTTGGGAAGCCAGCAGCCCCAGTTCGGGTCCCACATATGAGGGCCAGTGACACTGCCCTCAAAAATAAATAAATAATAAATATGGCATCTGCCTGCTAGTTGTACAGGAGTTAGATTGCTCACTAGGAAAATGCTGACTGTCCTCCAGTCCTCCCCGTAAATCCACACACCTCAATCTAACCCCCTATATGCCTCCAGTGCCCCCTCTTCCCCCCGCCAAGTTACAGTCACTCCGCCGGAGCTCAAGGTGAGTGCCTGCAAGTGAGAGAGTCTCTGCACAGGTCATTTGAGAGAACGTCTGGGTCTCACCCTGATAGTTGGAATCCCCACTATTTTTCACAGCCAGATGTTGTGGGGGTTTCTCTTCCTGGCACCACTACTCTGGGCTGAAGAGACCAGTGTGGAGCTGGGGTCTCTCACTCCTCAGGGGGGAACCACTGTGGCTGAGATATCCCTCTTGGTTCTCAACCGCCCTACGGAGCTTTGGGGCCAGCCTGTCTTGCATGTCTGCCCCTCCTACTGGTCTCAATGACGTGGCTTATGCTTTATATCCTTAGTTATGTAACTTCTGTTCAGCCAGATTTCAGATGGTTCTCCAGGTTGATTGTTCTATAATTTAGTTGTAATTTTCATGTGTTCATTAAAGGAAGCAAGCATAGTGTCTATCTACTCTGCCATCTTGGATCTCCTTTCATGAAGTCCACGATACAGTTCTTTACTAGGGTCTTGGGCGCGGACCAGCTCATCGTTGGATATACGGTAGACATCAATAAGCCTTCTTTTGCGTGGAGCCCCAGGAGGAGTTCCCCCATGTCCAGCCTCAAGGTGTGGTACTTGTTGTTTCCCTGTACAGAAACTGTGTGTATGCAGCGGGGGCGAATCTTGGTGTTGGTGGCAGGGTGCCCCAGCTCATATTTTTGCTTCTTGTGGTAGGGCTTTCTCTTGCCCCAGGTCTTGTGACTCTTGTGCCAGTTGTCCCACGAGATGACCATGGCTCAACACAGGCTGTAAAGAGCTCAGCTAGGCCTTTTAAAACATAGTGTCATTTAATCTTGATGCCACACCATACTCTCTCCATATTACAGCACAGACAGCAGGAAAGGCCTTTTGCCCTTGTTACCTCCCAAGTCAGCTCCCTACTAATTATAAACTCTCAGCATGGTGGAGGTGGCTCTTCAGTAAGCCAAAGCCCCTTTTAACCCAAAGGGTTAAAGGAGGTGTGTTTGCTATATTAGAGGCCTGAATTCAAGACTCCCTAAAAAATAGTCTTTGTAGATCTATCAGAACATTGCCAGAGAATCTAGAGTAGCCAGCAAATTTATCCATTCATTCACTCATTCATTCATTCATTCATTCATTAAGCATCCATTAAGCACCAGCTATGGGGCCCTTGCCCTCAAGAAGCTCTAAGTCTGTGGGGGAGAGTGGGGCATGGACAGGCATAACCATTACCTGGGGCAGAGTAGTATTGTGGTCTTCAGGAAGCATGTCATGGTTGTTTAACTGGAGAGGAAACATCAGATTGTGTGCATCTGGGAAGGTTACAAGGTGGTGGTATGTGTAAGTTGGGTCTTGAAGAACAGGTAAGCTTCACTAAGCAGAGCTGATGCAGCTGCATTGCAGGTAGGATAAACAGCACAAGCAAGAGCCGAGAGGAAGGGAAGTGGGAGCCTGTGGATTAGCTCTTTTATTCGTCATGGCATCCTAATTGAGTAGTACTATGACCATTCCCATTCTGGAGAAGATTAATCTAAGGCACAGAGCAGTTGAATGACTTGCCCGAAAGCACACCCAGCTTATAAATGCTGAACTGGGGTTTGTAGCCCAGCAGTCTGACTCTAGAGCTCCCACTTTTTGTCTTTTCATCACATCCACAGGAGAAACGCAAGCTTAACAGGGTGAATTTAGACCCTGGGAGCCAATGAGTGAGCTATGTTTATGCATTCCCTTTGTCATTCTACGAACATTATCAGAGCTCCCAGTGGGTGCCAGCTCTATGAGGGAAGCCAAGGTGACTTGGCAGCCTTTCCTCCCTGGAGGGGAAGGTGGATGTGTAGTGCTGCACTGCCTCACTGCATAGTGAGTGTTCCAAGGGATGGGCACAGAGGAGGCAGATCATGGAGGCCAAAGTCTGGCTTCTGGGGAAGCCTTTTTCAGGAGGATGGAAGTGGGAGTAACGTCAGTGAAGGGGACAGGGAAAAGTGGTTGGAGAGCTGACAGGACCGCCCAGAGGGCAGAATCAAGCTCACCTTAACATGTGCAGGGCCCAACACTCTTGGCACACAGAGCCTGCCCTCTCTTGTTTTTCACACTCAGAGTGAAAGATTTCACATTAATGTGCATGAGCATTCCAACCAGACATCCAAGTTCTGTTCATGCTCCCCACCTGCAAATAACTGCCCTGATCGCCCTGAGGCCCAGGGGGCACATACCAGTCATGCTTTACCTTCAAGAAGACAAACTAAGGGAAGAAGTCCTTCCAGGCTCTGGAAGTGAGCATGGGGCTGTTTGGGCAAAGCAGTCCCCAATACTGGGTATCTGGAGCATGCTCTAGAAGACAAGCTACCTGCTTCAGGAGGCATATTTCTTTGGCCCCATGAGCACCTTGTTCTGCCAGGGAATTTGGTCATCTAGGTCTAAAGCCCCATTTTGGTTAGAACTATAGAGGCCCTAAGGAGAGGTTTCATCCAATGTCACATTCTCCAGGGAGGCTGAGTGGAGCAAGGATTAAGAAACAAAGCAGGGACGGCCAGTTAGCTCAGGTGGTTAGAGAGCAGGCTCATAACTCCAAGGTTGCCAGTTTGATTCCCACATGGGCCAAGGAGTTGCACCCTCCACAACTAGATTGAAGACAACGGCTTGACTTGGAGCTGATGGGTCCTGGAAAAACACAATGTTCCCCAATAAAATTTCTTAAAAAAAAAAAAAAAGAATAGAAAAGGAAAGAAAAAAGAAACAAAGCAGAAACAGACTCAGACACAGAGAACAAACTCATGGTTGCCAGATGGGAGGGGGATGGGGGTCAGGGTGAAAAAGGTGACGGGAGTAAGAAGTATAATTGGTAGTTGCAAAATGGTTACAGGGATGGAAAGTAAAGAATAGGGATTATAGTCAATAATATTGTAATAACTATGTATGGTGCCAGGTGGGTACTAGACTTATCGGGGGCATTACTTCTGTAAATTATATAAATGTCTAACCACCATGCTATACACCTGAAACTAATATAATATTGAATGTCAACTATAATTGAAATACTTAATTAATCAAATTTTTAAAAGGAAAAAAAAAAGTGGCCCCTGCAGTTTGAAGGTAGCTGCATGAGAGAGCAGTGTGTGAATGGGGCAGGGTGTGTGGAGATGGCGGGCAAGTATGAGGTGAGGGATGGAAGGCAGAGAGGACAGAGCCCTCTTTCAAGAAATTTGGCAGGAGAAGGAAATAAAGCCAGAGGCAAGGAGCTGAAGGGGGAGGTGGGAAAGGGAATGCTTTTGTTTGTTTGTGTTTAGAAGGCAGTAGACAGAAATATGTTTTAATCTGAGGGAAAAGAGTCTGGAGAGAGAGAGAGAGAGAGAGAGAGAGAGAGAGAGAGAGAGAGAGAGAGAGAGAGAGAGAGAGAGAGAGAGAGAGAGAAGAGAGAGAGAGAGACTGAAAAACCAGGGGGAAGAAAGGAATAAAGAGAAAATATGACCAAAAGAGACCTTTTGACCTCATCAGTCAGAAGATATGATGGCCTTAGAAAAAAGGGAGGACTTTTTCTTTTAACAGAGGTGAGGGGAGATTGAAGGAGCCTTAGTTGGGTGGTTTTGATTGTCCCTAAATAACGCACATTTAAAGAAGACTCACTTCCTGTGTGACAGGCACCATTTAAGGGCTAAGCATGTTAAATGTGACCCACTTCTCACAGTGATCCTTAGGGTCAATACTATGATCATCCCCTCCAATTGACAGTAATGAAAACAGAGGCACAGAGAAGATTAGCAACTGACCCAAAGTAACACATCTAGTTAGTACTGCTCTTAGATGTAGGCAAAGGGGCCTCTGACCTGAGTCTGCATTTTGGAAGGCTCTGAGTGTCACAGCCACACACTAAATAAATTTATTAATGAAGCAAGGCTTCCATTTCTCACCATAATGAAGTAACAAGGAATCGATTTATTCTGCTGCCTTAAAAATCTAAGACTCCAGACAAACTATATGAAACAATGATTTTAAGACTTTGGACAAAGGCAGCTCAGGACTATGATCCCTGAGAAAAGGGAAACAAATGAGGTGAGCCCTATAATTACCCTAGCTCGCTGCTGCCGGAGGCAGTTTCCAGGCTTCAGTTCCGGGATGGGGGAATCCAAACAGAGCTTGGATGTCTTGCTGATTGAGAAGACAGATTTAGAGTTCAAGAGGTCAAGGTGCTAGAATTTGCAGGGCAGAGTCTCAGAGACGGGGAGCTGAACATATATCCAGAGATCTGCAGAAGTGTCTCCTTGAGTCTTTGGCTGAGTACTGATTTGCACACACATGAAAGGCAGGGGAAAGAGCCACTGACGGCAGAGCAATGCCTGGAGCTCACACAGGGCTGGGATTAGTTTGTGTTCCCAAAAGACAGAGTGGAAAGACCTCATAATACATGAGGTATTGGGTACAGTCCCCGGAAGAGTATTGCCTTAGTAGAGGTCTAAATTAACCTTAGACTAACAGCTACTCTATCTGTTCTGAAAATCTTTAAAGCAAGCCTCAAAAGTACATATTCTAAGTATTTTAACTATGCACCAGAACAAAGTCCAACACTACCTAAAGGAATGCAACAAACTCTGACACCAAACAATGGAAAATTCACAGTCATCCAATCAAACAAAGACCAATATCCCTCATGGACATAAACAAAAGTTAGAAACAGAACTTTAACAAATCAAATCCAGCAACATATAAAAAGGATAATATAGGGCTGACCGAGTGGCGCGGTGGTTAAGCGCTGCCTTGGGAAGCCAGCGCCCTCAGTTTGGGTCCCACATATAAGGGCCAGTGACAATGCCCTCAGAAAAAAAGGATAATATATCATAACCATGTGGGTTTTATCTCAGAAATGCAAAGTTTGTTTAATGTTTGAAAACCAATCAATTTAATTTACCATATTAATAAACTAAAAAAGGGAAACCATATAATCATTTCAATAGATGTAGACAATTCATTTGACAAAATCCAATATCCATTCCTAATAAAAACTTTCACAAAAATAAGAATAGGAGGAAAGTTCCTCAATGTGACAAAGAGCATCTAAAAATAAATAAACAACAAAAGGCATGCAAAGAAATAGAAAGTATGATTCAGAATCAGTAGAAAAATCAATCAATAGAAACAGAACTGATATAAATAAATGAAGGAATTAACATTAAAAGAGATAAGTGTGCCTGATTTGCCTCATATATTCAAGAACCTGGACAAACAAATGAACATTATGAGGAGAGAAATAAAACTTATTTTAAATCTCCAAATGTTATCTCCAGAAATAAAAAACACAATATCTTTAAAAAAAAATACACTGGAATTGATTAAGAGTAGATTAGATACTGTAGAAGAAATGATCAGAAAATTTGAAGATACAGCAATAAAAAAAAAAAATCCAAAATGAAACCCAGAGAGAAAATAAGACAGGAAAAAAATAAATAGAACATTGTAACATTTGAGACACCATCAAGAAACATAATATACAAGTAATTGGAGATTTAGATTGGAGCAGGGGTATAAAAAATATATTTGAAGACGTAATAGTCAAAAAAATTCCAAATTTGATGAAAGACAACAGATACAAGAGGTTTAAAGAACCCCGGCATAAGAAACATAAACTACAACAACAAAACCACATGAAGTCATATAATAATCAAATTGCTGAAAATCAGTGATAAAGGGAAAATTGTAAAAGCGCCAGAAGAAAAAGACACATCTCAGAGAGGAAAAAGAAAAAGAATGACAGCATATTACTCAAGAGAAACTATGTAAGCCATGGGACAATGGAGAGACATCCTTAAAGTACTAAAAGAAAAAAGAAACCATCAACCTAAAATTCTACACTTGGTGAAAATATCTTTCATAAATGAAA
Organism: Aselliscus stoliczkanus; assembly: GCA_033961575.1. NCBI lineage: Eukaryota > Metazoa > Chordata > Mammalia > Chiroptera > Hipposideridae > Aselliscus > Aselliscus stoliczkanus. The sequence goes on along the minus strand of CM066733.1, from coordinate 60,306,448 downwards.
GCAACCTAGAGACTTTTTCAAACATAGGAAGACTGGGATCTAGAATAGACAAGGCAAATTTGAAAAGAAGTAGGAAGTAGAAACACTTATGCTGCCTGATTTCAAGTCTTATTATAAAATTACAGTGTGCTATTCATGTATAGATAAATGATCAATTGGTATGCATCGATTATAATTTGTACTTTTCTCTTTTTAATTTTAATAGATAACGTTGAATATTTTTAAAAAGAAAATTTAAAAGAATCTAAATAATTTTTTTAGTTTTTACTTTACCTTAAAATGCATTTATAATAAAAATGTATTAAAATTGTATACTTTGAACACAATTACATTTTATTTTTAATCTTTCACATCATTACTGTCAATAAAACAATTACATGAGAATCTTGATTATAAAAATGTAATTGGCGACTTTAATGAAACAAGAGCAAGAAATAGAAATGTTATAGAATAAATAGATAATAATTCATGAATTATGGATATTCTTATTGATTATTCATTCAAATACTGACAGCCCCTCAACAGAACCCCCACACATGTACAATATTAATTAAATTCAGTGATTTTTATATTCTTCTGTCTTTCAGCATAGAAAAACCATAGCTCTGTGGCATACTCATATATACACAAACATATATTTTTTGGTTATGAGGAAAATATATTTGTCAGCCTAGGAAGCTGGAACTTACTTTATGTAATGGTTTGTTAGCTTTATTTGTAATTTTTAACTATCAAGACATGATAGTTAAATTTGGGGCCTCCTTTGCACTCTTGCCCTGGGACACAAACATGAAGGCTGGGGCTATGTCTGGTAGGTGATAGACCCAAGACCTCACCCAGGTGGTCTGACCTGAGGACTCAAGTGCTCCCCTCTGCAGCACATTGCCTGGTTATAGAGAATTGGGAGAATGTTTGGGAAGAGTAAAGCATAGAGGGGGCCGGCCAGGTGGCTCAGTTAGTTAGAGAGTGATCTCTGAGCAACAGGGTTCCGGTTTGATTCCCACATAGTCCAGTGAGCTGTGCCCGAGCTGAGCTGCCACTGAGCTGTCAACTGGCGGTCGGATGGCTCAGCTGATGAGAATGCATGCTCCTAACAACAAAGTTGCTGGTGGACTTGGAGCTGAGCTGCACCCTCCACAACTAAGATTGAAGGAGAACAACTTGACTTGGAGCTGATGGGTCCTGGAGAAACACACTGTTCCCCTCCCCCAATTCCCCAACACTGTTTCCTTCCCTAAATCCCCAATAAAATCTTAAAAAAAAAAAAAAAAGACAGTGAAACACAGAGAAGTTTCTGGAAGAGGCCTATGAAGATGCCAAGGGATCTCTGTGGGGAATGGAAGGTAATGCTAAGGAGGAAAGTTTGACGAGTAAAGGAGGTAAGGAGTACAGATTAAGGGCAGTGGAGGTGCTGTGGTCACTGGCTTTCCCTCTGGAGACAGCCAACTCCGCACTGAAAGTGGGGTTATCAGGAAAACAGCTTGTAGCCTGGAGCTGGGAAGTCCCTGGATTCTACCCACTCCATTGAACTGGCTGTCTACTCAGCCAACACCCTATATATACCCTACAGGAATGGAAAGCCAGTGTCACTTGGCAATCATAAAAATAAATGCAGGGGAAACAAGTCAACATCCTACTTTCTAGCTAGATACAGTAAGTTCTCACATAACGCCTTCGATAGGTTCTTGGAAATTGCAACTTTAAGTGAAACGACACATAAACAAACCAACTCTGCCCCAAGCTAATTGATATAAACAAGAGTTAAGTTCCTATAGCATATTTCTGGTCACAAAAAGCATTACCAAACTTCTAAAGAAAGACCCAAAACACTTCTAATATTAAACATTGAAATAAATGTGAGCTATATATACATTTAAGAAAAAATTAATAAAAACAAGTAAGATGATTATTTTCTAACCTGCTTATTATATTAATAGTTCCGAGCCCATCCCAGCAGCCAAGGTAGGGACCCATCCTGGACAGGATGCCCTTCCAGTGCGGGGAACGCTCACACACACCCACACTCACTCAGACTGGGACACACCAATTCACCTCATGTGCACATCTTTGGAACATAGGAGGAAACCAAAGTCTCCAGAAAAAAATCCACACCAGACATGTGAAGAACATGCAAACCCCACACAGACACTGGCCCCAGCTGGGAATGGATTTTTTTTCTCATCAACGTTATAAAGAAATGACCTTGGATAAAACAATGACATTTGAGCACCTGCTGTACTTTTGCCTGCCAGATACTGCCAGATGCCAAGCTAGAGATAGCTCATGTTAGAGGAGTGCTGGAAAAACGCTAGCACTAGCCTTTCTATTTTTTTTTTTTTTTTAGAAGGCAGTGTCACTGGTCCTCATATGTGGGATCCGAACCGGGGCCACTGGCATCCCAAGCCAGCTCTTAACCACCTCGCCACTCAGCCGGCCCTCTATTTTTTTGTTTTGTTTTGTTTTAAAGATTTTATTGTGGAACTGGGGGAAGGGAACAGTGTTAGGGAATTGGGGAAGGGGATTGGCCAAGTTGTTGTTCTTCAATCTTTGTTGTGGAGGGCGCCAGTTGCCATCTGGCTTCCCGTTGGCAGCTTGTGGCCTCTAAGCTCAAGGTGCTGTGTTCAATCTTAGTTGCAGGTAGGAGTAGCCACCATCCCATGCGGAAGTCGAACCAGCAGCCTTGTTATTAAGAGTGCACGCTCTATCCTCTGAGCCATCCGGGCGACAGCTCAGCTCAAGGTGCCCAGTTCAGTCTTAGTTGTGGGTGGGCATAGCCCACCATTGAACAGGAAATCTTGTTGTTACACCAGCTGAGCCATCCTGCCACCTGTTGGCATCTTAGCAACAGCTCAGCTAAGGTGCAGTGTTCACTGGCCCATGTGGGAATCGAACCGGTGGCCCTGTTGCTCAGAGCATGTGCTCTAAGCCAATTCTTAACCAACTTAGCCACTCAGCTGGCCCCAGAGAGCTTTCTATTTGATGGTATCAAAGGATTCAAAAAGAATTGGAAAAAAAATGGCAAAGCTACTTTTTTGCCATGGACACCAGTGATATAGCCTCCATCGTCTGGGAAACACTGCTGTGGGCCAGATTCCAGGATGGTGCTTCTGAGGGGCTACACCAAACTCCCAATATTCTCCATCTGCCACTAATCTAACGCTTCGTGCTGGGTACACTGTTTCCAGAGACACAGGCTGTTTTCCATCCCCATGATTCTGGGCTGGCCTTGGGACTTGCTTGGACCAATAGAAGGCACCAGAAGTGATGCTGTGCCAGTTTCAGTCTAGGCATGAACTCACCGCTTCTGCCTGGACTCCCTTGGAACCCTGGGCTACCATGTGAGAAGCCCACCCTACTGGAGAAAGAGACCTAGCCAGCGCCCACATGTTCCTGCCACCCCAGCTGAACTGCCAGCTGCATGCAGCCAAATGAGTGACCCAGCCACCACCCCAAGGAGCAGGGGACACCCAGCTGAACCCCTAGAATTGTGAGAAATAATAAGTAGCTGTTGTTTTAAGTCACTAACTCTTGGAGAGTTTTTTACACACCAATAGACGACTGAAACATGTGCCAAGCACTGCTAAGAGCCTTACATATGTTATTTATTTAACCCTCACAATATCCCTGGGAGAAGGTTACCTTTAGCTACATTTTACAGATGGGAAAACCCAGGCTCAGAAGGGTGACGTCACCTGGCTCCTAATCTCACAGCTACAAAGTGGTGGAGCCTGGATTTGGACGTAAGCCTGTCTGACTCCAAAATAGGCAGGACCAGAGGGGAAGGCCCGTGTTTCCGTGACAGGAGGCAGGGAGAAGCGGTGCTGCCCACCTCATGCCCCTGGAGGATCGTCCTGGTGCCACGGCAGGCTAAGGAGAGCAAGTGCAAGACGGAATGGGAGACTAGGCTCTGCATCAAGGGGAAACTCCCGGAACAAAGGTCTTCATGGTCAGGCCATGGCCCCCACCCTGCCTGAGACCCCACCAGACTCACATGGTCCAAACTGGGCATTATGTTTGCAAAGGTCTCCTGGCTCATCCAGCTCACCAGCATGGGCACCCGTATGGCCAGCCTCCTCTTGTGCAGTGCCTGCGAGGGCTGCCCTCGTTGGGCCCCTCCCTGGCACAGATCTGGAGTCCATGAGCTGAGGGATCACATCAGACTCCCTTTGGGGAGAATATCAGGTGCTTTTTTTTTTTTTTTCCTTGAACTCACTGCTTCCCTCCTGCCTCTTCATGTCAGGCTCGGGCATCCGGCCAAACATTCTTCTCAAGTCACAATCTAAACTCCAAACCCCCCTCCCCTCTGGATGTCAGGTGATTTCTCTGATGGATGAGAAGGGGAGGACAAGGTGGCCCATTGACGACACTCATATTTCCTCAGGCATGTGGAGCAGGGTGCCCTTGCTAAGCCCACACTGGGGTTCAGAGGCTGGTGAGGGGCAGACCTGTGGTGGGGGGCGGGCCCTCCAGCCATCTGCATGAGTTTATTCATTCCCAGGGTGGGGCGTTCCTTTGGAGGCCTGGGGAAAGGAGAGACATTTCCGGAGCAGCTGCCTGGGACAGAGGGAGAGATGAGAGCAATGCCATGAAAACAACAGAGGACTCTGTGGAGTGTCACCCTCAACCAATCCACACTTCTTCTCTGGAGACCACTGAGAGCTGAAAGCCATGTTTCTAACTCGCCGGCAATAGGGATCTAGGTACAAATTGGTTTCCACTGAATATCGACATACGGGGTGGTATCTGAAAGGCAGCAAGCAGTGAGCACCCATTTTGGCTGCTTTGCTCACAGCAAGGCAGTGGAAATGTGCTGGTTTTCTGTAGCAGTGTTCCAGGGCCATTTTGTAGTTTCTGGCTGTTGAGAAGCAGGTGTAGTGGCAGCAGCAGCTTCCTGACCCCTGGATGGCAGCATGTGGTGTGTTCTTGACCTTTGACCTCCAGTGGGGCCTCAGAGGTAGTAACCCCTAGTAGGTCTCTGGTGGCCATCTCCTCTTCTGGGAGACCTATTCTCTCCACTTAGGTAGTGTCACAATGCTGGTAAAAGCCACACCTACCTCTCCAACACCTGCTTCTTTTGGATGGCTTCTCTGACACTCTTCTCGTTCCCTCTCCTCTTTTTTTAAACCCTTTCCCCAAGCGAGTTGCTCAGCTCCCATAACTGTCACTTCTATACAGATAAGAAGGCAGTCCCTGGTGTTGCAGGAGCAATGGACAGAGAGTCCAGAGGTGGACAGCAAAGCCCTGGAGCTGCCAATCGCCACCTGAGCATTGGGAACATGGCTTTTCTTCTTTTTCGCCTCAGCTTTCTAACCAGTAAAGGATAGGGTTGGAATGGAAGTTACCTCCCTGAACCAACAATGGTTCAGTCCACAAATGTGAATTGAGGGCCTGCTGTCTGACATGTCCTGGGCTAGGTGCTGAGGCAACAAGACGAATGGGGCCTGGTCCCTGTCCTCATAGAGCTCACCTTCTACAAGACAGGCAGATGGAGAAGCATGGAATTGTTGGGTTGTCGGAAAAGTCATGATGCATTTTTGCAATGAAAACCATAGAAAAAAAATACGTCATGACTTCTCCGAAACCCAATATAACACAGAGAGCTACTTGCCTGTAGTTAAAAGAATCGACAAGTTCTACCAGCCATGGCAAAAAAGAGCAGCAGTCTCCTGGCTCCCTGCCCCGGCTTCCCACTCCCCAGGCACAGCCACTCTCGATATCTTAGATGATTCCTTTGAATTTTAGCATATGATTTTTCTACAGAAAAGAGACCTGCATTGTTACTTTATTTTTCAGTTGTAGGTGTCACCAGTTACATTCTCACCCTATAGAATGTAGATTGAATTCTCTTTCATCTGCCCTCCCTGTCATCATGTTCCCCCAGCAACCCCTTCCCATCTGCCCATTCTTCCAATATGGTTACATCATCCTCTTGGTAAACTGGGGATTCCATGTCTTCATTATTATGACTAAATGTTTATATTTATAGCTAAACCATGTAGTATATTATTATTTTGCTTTCAACATTTTGTTCTCTCTGGTGTTAACTTTTATTTGCTTTTTAAATTTGTTTTGTTTTCCACATACCTATTAGTGAGTCAACCCCCAAATCTTCCCCAGTAGCATAAATCTCATGGCAATAGGTTCAAATTCTATGTGTTTCATCTTCTTGAAGAAATCTAGAGCTCTCGGCTTCTCCCTGCAGCCCTGGTTGCTCCCTACCTATTCTTGGAGCAGGTCCCTAACCTCTCTTACATTGACTTGCTTCCTTTTTCTTGTTTCGGCGGGGGGTGGGGGGTGGGGGGGGTGGGGGGGGATGGGGGGACCGGACACACATCCTCCACCTCCCTCTCAGTGTGAGAAATGGTTAATGGCCCTTGCAGTCTTTGGAGAGTTTTCATGTCTCAATATGTTTTCATCCTACACATAATTAATAGTTTGTCAAGGTTTAGAATTTTAGGTTGCAAATAATTGTCTCGTAGAACTTCAAAGGCAAAGCTTCTACGACAGCATTGTTGAGCAACCAATGCAGTTTTGAGTCATGGTCCTTTCATGTGACCTGTTTTTCGCTCTAGAATTTTGTAAGCAATCTTCTCTGTCTCCAGTGCTCTGAAACTCGAGAATGGTGTATGTTGGGGAGGGTACATTTTTATACACCTTTTGGCCTATTCAGTTTGGAAACTCATGTCCATCAGTCCTGGAAAATGCTCCTGAATTACTTTTCTAGGGATTTTCTCTTCTCCGTTTGCTCTGTTTCTCTCTTTCTAGGTTTCCTGTTATTTAGATGGTGGTCCTCCTGGTCTTCTAATTGCATTGTCTCCTGTGTTTTTGTTATTGTTGTTGTTTTGTTTGCTGTCGTTTTGGGAGGATATCTTTAACTTCCAGCTTTCCGGTTTAATTTTCATTTCTGTTCTATTTTTTATTTCTAAGACCTTATTTTGTTCTCTGAATGCTCACTTTCATAGCATCTTCTTATTTCATGGATGCAATATCATGTTTCTCTGAGAATAAACGATTTTTTAAAAAGTTTTATTCTATCTGCATCGCAGTGTTCTACAAGCTGCTTTTTTCTGTTTGTTTTGTTCTCTGTTTCTCATATCGGATGCTTTCTTCATATGACTGTGATCCTTGGGTTTCTGGTGAAAAGGGGGCTCTAAAAGCTTTGCCACCCTGGCCTTTAGAAACCACGATGCCAGAGTCTTTCACCTAATCCCTCTATAGTGCCTCTGCCTCAACTACATGGGTGTCCCCCAGCCCAAGGACCCTCTGTCTTACCCACTCCAGAATATGCCTCTCCCGTCATCTGCAATGGTACAGGGAGCAGAAGGGACCTGCCTGCACAGGGTGGGGCAGGGGATCTGGAGGGCTAACTGCTCCTTAAACTGACTTTGAACCAGTTCACTTTCTTTTTTTAAAATAGACTTCATTGTTATTTTAAAGAAGTATTTTTTCTTTTTTCTTTTTTTAAAGATTGTATTGGGGAATTGGGGGAGAGGAACAGCGTTGGGGAACCAGGGAAGGGGACCAGACAAGCTTCTGTCTCCTTGTTGCTCAGTCCAGCTGTGGAGGACATCACCCCACTAGCCCATGTTGGTATCATCATTGCGCTCTTCCCGGGTGAGGCATATCGGCTGCTGGCCTCTGGACAGCCGCTCACAGCAGCTCTTGGCAGCTCACACAGTTGTTGGTTGCTCACGCTGGCTGCTGTCCACTCACTGTAGCCTATGGCAGCCCACTGCACCAGGGGCTGCAGCTATGCCATCACCGGGGACTCACAGCAGCGCAGCTCCAGGTGGAGCTGTTGGTTCACCATCTTAGCTGTTGAGGGCAGTGTCACTGGCCCTCATATGTGGGATCCGAACAAGGGCCACTGGCGTCTCAAGCCAGCTCTTAACCAACGCGCCACTTGGCCAGCCCTATTATTTTTTTTATTATCATTAAAGACTTTATTGGGAAATAAAAGAAGGGGAACAGTGTTGGGGAACTGGGAAAGGGGAACAGCCAAGTTGTTGTCCTTCAATCCTAGTTGTGGAAGGTGCAGCTAACTCAGCTCCCAGTCTAGTCACCATCTGGCTGCCTTGCAGCCACTAAGCCCAAGGTGCCCGTGTTCAGTCTTAGTTGCGGGTGGGTGTAGCCCAGCATCCCATGCAGGAGTCAAAAAAGCACCCTTGCTGTCAGGAGCACATGCTCTCACCAGCTGAGCCATCCTGCCACCTGTTGGCAGCTCAGTGGCAGCTCAGCTCAGGCTCAGCTCACTGGCCCATGTAGCAATTGAACCACTGATCTTGTTGCTCAGAGCTCGTGTCCTTAACCAACTGAGCCACTCGGCCGGCCCTAGGCTTTATTTTTTTAAAGCAGTTTTAGGCTCACAAAAAATCTGATCATGTACGCCCTGGCCCCCACCCAAAACTTCTCCCACTATCAACATCCCTACCAAAGTGGTACAGCCGATGAACCTACATGGACACATCATGGTCACCCAAAGTCCAGAGTGTCCATTAGGGTTCACCCTGGTGTTGTACATTCTATGGGTTTGGGCACATGTATAAAGCCATTTACCCACCATTATTATATCATGCAGAGTAGTCTCACTGCCCTAAAATCCTGTGCTAGGCCTACTCATCTCTTCCTTCCCCCAACTCCTGGCAAACACTTGCTTTTTACAATTCACCCTTACCCCCACTTCTAGAGGTGACCCTGGCTAGCCAGCCCCCGGGTGGGGGCGTCCGTAATGTAGGCTGGGTTGCCTCTTAGCTCCCCACTCATTGCTGGCTCAGGACTGATTTCTCTGTTCATCCTGTCTCCAGCTTCCAAAACTTCTTGCCGTTTCTTCCACCTCTTCTATTTGTTTCTATGAGTTAAAAAAAAAAAAAAAATCCCTCTCCTGTAGTTTGACAGGGCTTCAGGAGGGAAGGCACAAAGGGAAATGCATGCGCTCAACCCGCCATTAGAAGTGACTCATTAGAAGTCACTGCAATTGGATTTTCTGTTGTTACCTCAGATTCAACTCGACCCAGACCAACACCCTCACCGTCTTTCACAAAATGAGCTCCTTCTCCATATGTCCTGATTCCTGCTGGTGGTTTCCATGGATCTCAGTTTAAAACCATAGGGTCCACTTTACACTTCTGTTTCCTTTGCCTCCTATTTGTGGAACCAGTCTCTCTTTCTTTCTTCCTTTCTGGTGTCCCTCCCATTTTCCTTCCTCTCTGCTGACAGCCACCACCCACATCCCTTCTTATACCCAGGCCTGAAGGAATGGCTGGTTAATGGTCTTCAAGCTTTCCCCTTTCACATCTAACCTACGAAATGTCTTTAAAACACAAACCAACAAACAAACCCAGCCATGGTCATGTCATTCACTGCTCCCAAGTATTTTGTCTCGAGTAAAAAGTCCAAAATTCTGAGTTGGCAGGCAACTTTCCACAGCCCGACTCCAATCTTCCCTCCGGGTCTCATTCCCCTGCCACTACTGCTGGGTCACCACCCTGAACACACACACTGGCCCCTTCCCGATGCTTCCCTCTGTCTCGGCACCCTCAATACTCAGCTCAATGCTGCCTCTGACAAGAAGCTTCCCAAGTTACCCAGGGAAGTGGCACACATCCTCTTCTGGGTTCCCAACTGCAAATCAAATGTATTGTCATTTTTTCTGCTTACATATCTGTCTCTCTTTGGGGTTCTTTGAGGGGAGGGACTGTGTCTTATCCATCTTGTATGTTCAGGGCTTAGCTTGGTGCCTTGTATGAGGCACAGTCTCAATAAATGCTGGAAGTATGAATGATTGACTTTATAGTTTTACAGTTGACCCTTGAACAACATGGGTTTGAACTGTGTGGGTCCTCTTATACATGAATTTTTTTTTTTCAGTAAATATACAGTCTGCCCTCCATATCCTTGGATTTCGTATCCAGGGTTCAACCAACCACAGATGTGAAGGGCTGGCTGACTGTATGCATTGTTCTACATCATTTTATATAAGGGTCTCGAATCTACATCATTTTATATAAGGGTCACGAATTTTGGTATCTGTGGGGGTTCCTGGAACCCACTGCCCACTGATACCAAATAACAAATGTAGTAAAGTTTCTGGGGAGTCAAAAGTTATATGCAAAGGGCCGGCAGAGTGGCGCGGTGGTTAAGCGCTGGTTAAGCACTGGCTTGGGAAGCCAGCGGCCCCAGTTCAGTTCCCACATACGAGGGCCAGTGACACTGCCCTCAAAAAAAAAAAAAAAAATTATATGCAGACTTTCAACTGTGTGAGGGTGGGCGCGCCTAATTCCTGTGTTGTTCAAAGATCAATGGTACTTACTATTTGTGGATGTCTATTTCTTTCTGTGCGGCTACCTTCATTGTCACTAGATTAATAACAATTTTTATAGGAAAATTTTTTTTAACAATTAAACTCCTTGAAGGTGTCACAAGAATGATGGTCTCTAAGTTGAGGATTTCTTACAGAAAAGGGAAGAATATGTCCTTTTGCATGTGGTCTTCTCTTGATTATTTCACTTCTTTCCATATCAGCATTCTTTCCCCAGCTGTGCTGTGAGCTCCCTGAGGGCAGGGCCTATGTCTCGCAATTACTTTCAGCATTGTACATAGCACCAATCTGGGTGTAGAGTATGCACTCAGTAAAGATTTGTAGTTTGACCATGTGTGCTCCGGTGTAGGGGAAGATAAGTGGGCCAGTTTGTGTGACTCTCTGGTATGGACGCAAAATCAGAAAGCCCAACGGGGCCTGGATCAGGCCTGGGTGGTGGAGGTGAAGTATGACAATGAGGACAAGCGTGGTTGTGGGGGAGGGCATCTGGGAACAGCCAATCACAGCCAAGTATTCTTTGGGAGGCAGGAAGTCGCAGGATGAGACAGGAGTTGGACGGAGGGAGAATAGAATGGCAGTTGAGTGGGGGTGGCAAGTGCAGTGGGGGAGGAATGAAGGTAGGTGGGCAGGCCCTCCAGGGTGCAGGCCTTAGGGTGACTGCTTCACCCCAGGGGATGACCAGCCCCTATCCTCCTTCCCACGCCCCCTGCCTACTATTCACCTTGGGAGTTCACTCTGTGGTGCATGTGTCAGGGTCCCCTTCTCTGCATTTTTGCGAGTCTCCCCTCCTCCCCACTGAGGGTCATCAGGTAGAGACCCAGGCCTCAGCTCCAGGATGATATTCCCAGCCCCTCCATTTCCCACCCCGTCCCCATCCTGCCAGATGTGAATCCCATGACTGTTCCAGATTCCCCCTCCTAAAGGGAGTAGCTGGGTCCTGGGTCCTGGGGTTGATAATGATGAAGAAGGGGATGTGAGAAATGCCTAGTTTGATGGAGGATGGAGGGCACAGCCTGAGCCTCTTCTGCCCTCTCCCCAACCCCCTTAAAAATACATTACAATATACAAAATCATCATAGCTGAGAAAGCTAATACTAAAATATTCTCTTGACATTCCGTGGCTGTGCTCCACCCTCCACTCTGGGGTCCTATCTCTACCTTTGCTACTGAACTCACTGAAAGAGAAATAACACCTGTGCATCCATTTCTACTCCACATACTGACGCCTCAGCTCATCCCTCTCACTCTCCTTAGAGACGATTCTGTCCTAGGGTGCCAGAGAGCTCTCACTGCCAACTCCAAGGGGGTGGGTCTCCCAGGCCTTGAGTTCTATGAACCCTGCAGCCCCTGTCACTGCGGACTCCCTGACTCGGGTCTGCCCTGTCTCCTGGTTCTCCTTCCTCCCTGCCCACTGACCATCTGTGCATTCCTTCACAGTCACACCTCTTGCTCCATGACCAGATGTGGGCCTGCAATGGGCTCCACGAAGGCCCATCTCTCCAGCCCCTCAGCGTGGGAGAAGTTGATGTCCTGCCCCGCTGCAAGCCCAGTCTAACATCTGACCTCTTCCTCGGCCCTGTCCTGAGCCCAGGAGAGCTAAAAGGGTGAGAATTCCTAAGACCCAAACCTTGGACTCATGCTTCCTTTGTTTTTAAATGAAATATTCCAGCCACACAAAAGGCACAGGGAATAATCGAATGAACCCGTGTTCCCACCACACAGCTTAAGTGTTCCCACCACCCAGCTCAAGTATTCCCACCACACAGCTTAAGTGTTCCCACCATTCAGCTCAAGTATTCCCACCACACAGCTTAAGTGTTCCCACCACCCAGCTCAAGAATGAACCATTACTGATATACCCAAAGCCCCTGAGTACCCTTCCACATTAACTCCCCTCCCCTAGAGAGGCAGCCACCATCCTGAATTTGTTATTGACCATTCCTACAAATTCTTTAAATTTGCTACATGTATATGTGCCCTTACATGGTATTTGGCATTATTATTCAAGTTTTTAGGCATCATGTAAATGGGAACATTTCTATGTATCTTTCTTCCACTTACCATTTTGTTTCGCTCAAATTTACCCTGCTGATACAAGTAGCTCCTGTTTGTTCTTGTTCTCAGCAGTATAAAAGCCCATTGTAAAAATGTGTGGTCTTGTAAATTTTTTTTGGAAATATGTGCTCTCCTGTGAATAGGGATTTAGGATATCTGCAGTTGCTGTCATTCTAGAGCCCTGTTCTCTCAGGCAGCTATCTAGTCCCATCTTCTACTCAGTTGTTCAAAAAGCCTCCCGATACCATTCTTCAAAGCCTCCCTATTCAGGACTTCATCACCTGTCACCTGCAGGACCCCAGTAGTCACCTAACTGGCCCCACAGGCCCAGTGTGCCACCTGGCCTATTCTCCCCATGGCAACTTTCTCCCCAAACCCAATGTTGATCTGTCACTCCTCCGCTCTATACCCTCTCCTGGGCACACTGCGCCCACCCCAGCCTGGCTTTCGGACCCTCCACATCCTGGCTCCCACCTTTCCAGTGTCACCTCCCAGGACTGCAGCCTCCGGGGCCTTTCCAGCCCTCCCCCAAATGTCCTGACCAGTGCCACCCCTGCCTTCCCTCAGTTGTTGCCCCACTTGGCGAGCTCTCCTGCTAAAGTTTATCTTCCCTTCCAGGTTCCCCATAAGCCCTATCTTCTCGGAGGCACCTGCTTGGAAGGCCACAGCATGTGGTATTGAACCACTCACTTGGCCCTGGCAGAGCCTGCTATGTATTCTTTCATTTCCAAGACTGTCCCCCTCTGGATGTAAACGCCTTAAGGACATAGGCCACATCTTTTAATCTGTATCAGCAGCAGCAGGAGCAGCAGTGTCACCACGCACTGTATTCTCACCAGGTGTGGGCCTGGCATACATGCTTCACAGGCACTAGTCCATTTCATTCTCCCCGTAATCTCCAAGGCAGTCAGGGATTCTTATCACCACTTACAGATAAGGACAATGCACACACGTCACTCGCCCAGTGCCAGAGGATGTAAAGGTGGGCTGGCAATGTGGTGGGCGAGGCGTCCGCAGGCAGCCATTGACCTACAGCTCCTGACTGCCTCTCCTGCCCCCATTCAGTTCGCTTTCTGCCACACTGACCTTCTCGAAGCCCCTCCTCAGCCCCTCTACAGGCCTAGAATATCTCCCTTCTCCCCTCTTCCTACCCAAATCCCCCTCCCCAGCTCCAGTCTCTTCCAGGGAGCTATCCAGGAGCGCTGTGCTTCCCCTGACCCGGACAGTAATTGGCACCCAAGATTACATTGTATTAACAGCTATTATGTGCCGGGGGCTTAAAACATATCTTTTTATATGTTGTATCATTCATCTTCTCAAAAGGCCAGTGATGACAACCCCATCCCCATCTACAGACAGAAAAACTGAAGCCCAGAGAGGTCAAAGAGCTTTCCCAAGGCCACAGAGCTGGCAAGTGGCAGAGGCAGGAATGGAACCCTTACTGGGCTGACCGCTGTGAGGCCTGAGCTGACTCCCTGCAGCACTTGGCACCCGGCGGATCTCCATCAGGCTCCTAGCCAGAGAGCCAGCTCTGAGAACATAGCCCTGTCCTGTGTTCCTTTGGCGTCCACCCCCCTCCCTTTGCCTGAGCTTGGCAAGCCCAGAAAGCAGCTTGAGGTCCGAGTAGACAGTCCGAGTTCCACAACTGTGAGCTGGGGGGCACTGCGCCCTGGTGGCACGGGAGCCTTCTGGTCTGGGCCATTAGCTCCAGGGGTTTGGTGCGTCTAGCCCATTTCTGCACAGTGCTATTAATCCGGCCCTCTTTCAAAGGTAGCCAGCCACCCTTACACATACCTCCACACCCCTACCCTGCCTAGGACAGAGGACCTTTCGGGCTTGGTTGCCACCAGGCCCGCCTTCTCAGGAGGGGCCTGTTTTTCTAAACTTTTGATCGTGAGGTGGAAACAGACCAGGTGTGGAGACCTGGGCCTGTGTAATAGGATGTCACTGGGACTACCACGTGGTATGTGTCCCTGCCCTGGGTGGCTACAGGCTTATCTATCGCAGGCTTTCAAGATGGGAGGGCTCTCTTGGCATCAAAAGTATCTGAGTAGCGGCCTGTGTGCCTGAGTGTGTCTGCCTGTGCTCAGGTGTATGCTTGTGTGAGTGGGCATGTGGGTATGTGTGTGGTCGCTGTGAGCTCCTTTCGCACAATGGCATTTTTGTCTTCGCTGCTTGCTCTGACTCCCTTTTTCATTAGAAGGCCGCTGTTTATTTTTACAGGGTGTTTCAGCCTTTTTTCTCCAGTTCCCTCTATCCCTCAGTGACTATTCCAAGCCCCAACTTACCTCATTCTGCCTAGATGAGACTGGCAGCTGGGGAACTCTGAATCTAGTGCCTAGTTCCTGGCTCTGAGGCCTTCTGTACCTCAGTTTCCCCATTGAGAGCCTCCAAAAAAAGGATGGGGAAAAAAAGCCAAAGTAAATAATGGCACTAGAAAGCTGAGGCTAAGCCACTGAGCCCTCCCTTTCCTTTCTCCACTGAAAACCAATAACTTCTCATTCTTAATGCTTTATCTCTTTACTGCCTTATCTGTAAAATGGGGTTATAATAGGGTCTATATCAGAGTTGTAAGGATTATATGAAATATAAAGGTTCCAGGCTAGTGTCTGGTACATAATAAAAGCTCATTAAATGCAATTATTACCATTACCAATCTTTATGGAGCCCTTCGTTGTGTCCCGGGTACTAGGCTCCGGAGCCATCTTCCCTCCACATCCTTCTATATCTCCCCTTCTCCCGTTTCTGTTTAGGAAGCTTCTTGGTGAGCCACCAGTTGGATAGGGTCGGGGAAGCCCCCCCAACAGCAGGAAAACCCCGTTTCTGCCTGCTCTCTGGGACATGGGGTTGCAGGGCTCTTGTTCTCACCGGAAGCGGAGCCCTCCTCTCACACCTCCGCCTCTCATACTCGCGCGTTGGGCAAGTTTCACCTGAGGAGGAGCGGGTCCGCTTTGTCTAAAGCGCCCTCTGCTGGCCACTGACAAAAAGGCCTTGGGCGAGGGTGGAAGCTAGTTAATAATAGGGGAGGGAAGGACTTTCCGAATGTGAGGGTAATAGAGTTCAGACCTTCTCACCCTCAAAATGTCCAGCTCGCAGTGTCCCTCCCCCCATCCCCAATCTGAGAACAGGTTCTGCCCATCAGGACAGAAATGCTAAAAACAAGACAAACTGCCAGCCATAGTTTACAATCTGCCTCAAATAGCTCCAGGTAACAGTAGGACCAAGAAAGGCTAGATAGCATGCAGAACTTCCTGACAGCAAAGCATGATTGGGGAAGTGGGGGAGGGGGAGTTCTTATTTAGAAGAAGGTAATAATGGAGGGGGGTGCCCCTCTTGGAATCTGTCAAGAAATTACTGAATCTGGAAACCCAGGTGGTGGTCCACTGCAGCCTCCTGTTCCTTGTATTGTGAGACCCTCTCCTCTGCCAGAGCGATAGATCTTCACCCCATGTCCAAATACACTGACTAGACATTTGCCATATTTCTGTGAGAGGAATAAAACAAAAGAAAAACTCTGGTTGAAGCTGGAAAAACTGCAGTTAGACTGTTGGAAGAACTGTCCTGAGTGAGGCAGAGTGTAGTTTTAACCTTTTAAAATCGCTTTTTGGGGGAGGATGCCCCTGGAGCCAGCCTGTAGAACAGACCTTCTACCAGGGTGGAATGATGAACTGGGAGCCTGGCAGTCAACATCTCTGGATGCTCCAGAGCTTTCTAGAGGGCAGGTGGGTCCCAGAGGGGAAGGGGCCACAGTGACATCGTGGATAACTGTTTTATTGCATTGTAGAGAATGCTGTTGTCCACAGATTACATGCAGCTAGTTCTACGTACAGGTCGCAGCAGCCTCCATGGAGGGCAGGGAGGGCGGAGTACAATACACAGCAGTGCTTTGTACTGTCTGTCGGGCCAGCTGGCAGGCAGGGGCTGAGCTCTTTTTTGGCCTGACCTGCCTGAGCCGGCCCCTCCAAGATGCCCTCTTTAAGGAGAGACAGGGAATTCACCCAAGGCTCTAGCCAGTGTCCAGGGGATCAAGGAGGGGGCGCGGGGCGGGGGGAGTGGATGGGGTTGAGGAAAGGGGAAGAGTGAGAGGAACAGAAGGAAACATGATGGTCGAAAGTAAGAGGACGAGACAGGCCCGAGACCCAGAAGTCAGTGATGACTCAGGCTCCAGAGCGGAACCCCTTTTCCTACCCCACAGCTCTCCCCAAGTTTGGCCTTTGCAACATTCCAGTAGTTTAATTTGTGGGAAGGGGGACTCATTCCAGTTCTGCTTTCTCAGCACCCTTCCCTCTCGCTCTCCATTTACCCCCCCCCCAGTACACTTGACCCATGAATATGGGTCTGAACTGCAGGGGTTCAATTACATGCAGGTAGTTCTCAATATACAGTTGGCCCTCTATGCATTGTTCTACACCATTTTATAGAAGGGACTTGAGCATCCATAGGTTTTAGTATCCATGGGGGGGGGGCGGATCCTGAAACCAACTGTCCATGGATACTTAGAACTGCTTTTGGGGAAGTCAAAACTTATATGCGGATTTTCAATTGCACTAGGGTCAGCACCCCTACCCACTCCCCACCCCCATTGTTCAAGGGTCAACTGTACACATTCCCTGGGCCCTGCCTGAGGAGAGGCCTGGGAGGCCCTACCCTCAGAGAGGTGACAGGACTCACCTTTCATTTCAACAGCTTGGACAGATTCCTTCCTTCCTTCTCTCCCACTGTCCAGGTCCCCTTTGCTTGGTCCGCATAACCCCTTTTCTCACCCTAAGCCCACCAGTGCCGACATTGCACACATGGGTGGGTATGTATTCAGCCACTCACAGTCCTACCCCAAACAGCTCGATGCCATCCCACACATGCTTACACACACACACACACACACACACTCCTATGCAGGGAGCGCCCACAAAGACATGGGTGACTGGCCCAGGTAAAAGTGCCCTGCAGCAGGACTCCTCCTCTAGGAGGCAATCTACTCCCTGCTGAGAACAGGGGACAGGAACTTCTATTTCAAACCCAGGCAGGAACTGGGGCAAGTTGTGACTTTGGGAGCAAACAGGATGATGGAGAGGGCTGGCACGAGAGAAAATACCAGAGAATGCTCAGGTGATGAATGGAAGAGGGGGACAGGAGAAACGGTTATTAGAGGAAAGCCCTGGCAGTTACTAGAGGAAAGCCTGGTGGCTGACCAGTGCCAGGCACACAAGCCCACACTCGGCCCACTCACACTCGCAGAAACCACCCCTATAGGAGCCGCCACTGTGCGGCAGTGCCTCCTGCCCCAGCTCCCAAGAGAAATCTTTCCTCTTTGATCCCCTCCCCCCTCACCTGGTGACACACGCAGGGCCCGGTGTATAGAGGACGTTTAATATTTCTGTGCTGGTCAAACGGAACACAGGTGGGGAGTACACAGGGGAGGGGGCGAGGGCCCCCTGCCTCTCGGGAGGGGAGGCTTGTGAAGGGGTGTTTGTGGGGGTTTCTTGGGAAATAGTCCAAGGAGTCTTCTCAGCAAAGGGGCCTGGCCTGGGGTGTCACGAGCATCCAACACACCCAGGCCTTGGCCTCAAGTTGGGATCCCCCATAGGGGGTCTGTGGAGAGTCTCACTTTTTTTCCAGCTTCTTTGCTGGAATCCACACTCCCAGCATGATAGGGGAATTGGTCCTCGAGAGGGGTCTGCAGAGCCCCCAGGAAGCAGCCCAGGGTTGGGGCTAGGGCTCACATGCCCACTGCCTGAGGGAATGTGGGAGCTGAGGACAGCCCCCCTCCTCCCCCTGCCCCGTTTCCTTCTCCCAAGCTGGGCAAGAGCAAAGGGGGAGGGGAGCAGGGCCCCCAACCCCGACTGAGTCCCAGGGTCCTCAGGGTGGAGTGGAGAGGGGGTGGAGAGAGAGGGTCTTGGCCACCAACAGACACTGTAAACTTTGGTTTAAAACAATAACTTAAGTGGAGGGAGGGCTTCCAGCCTGGGGCCAGGGTAGGGAGCAGGAGCAGCGGGTGCAGGAGGCAATAAAGGAAAAAGCCAACAAAAAGTTTTGGCTTTTGCTTCCGGCATAAGAAAGGTCTTTGGTCATCCGTTTAACTGGGGGGACAGGGAGGGGAGTGAGGGAGGGCTGCAATAGGGGACCTATAAGCTGGGGGCGGGGGTGACCTGTTGGGTCACAGCAGCCGCCAAATGAATCCCACTCACCCGCCCCTCAGCCGGCTTTCAGCCTGGCCTTTTTCTCCTTCTGTGACTGTGGCAGGATGATTTCGGCAGGCCTGGCACCATCTCTGCCCCAACTCTAGCCTCAAGGGTAGCCGGGCTCCCTTCACGGGCTCCACCTCCAGAAGTCTGCCTGGCACAGATCTCGCTGTGGAAGGGGCACGCACTGGGCCTCTTCCTTTGCTCCCTGGAGTTCAAGGCAGCCGGAGGGGTGTCCAGCAAATGGGGCGGAGGCCCAGTTCAGCCTGGGTCCCATCTTAGGTCGGGAGCAGGGCTTGGAGCCAGGTGGCCCTGCTCCCATGGACACCACAGGGCACACAACTTGTGCCACCCAAGCTGTGGATTTTGGGTGGGCACAGAGGCGGGGGGAGGGGTGTGGGGTGAGGGTGGGGGTGGGGGATCCTTTCTTCTGGGGATGGTTGGAAACTTCAGTTCCTCCACCAGGCCAGGGCAGGGGTATGAGTCAGGGGTGGAGAATTATTTCTTCACAGTATGGAAAAGAAGGTGGAAGGAGCACAAATTAAGGAAGCGGGGGCCTCTGGCCAGAAAAACACTGCCAGAGCCAGGTGCGAGGGGCCCTGGGTTTGAGAGGGGTGGCTTAGCCCCGCCTGCGGGTCTCCATGGCGCTGAGGGGCCCTGTAGGGGAGAGCTGGTGGGGGAGGAGGGCCCTGCTGCTGCTGGTGGCGGCGGGGAGGCGGTATTCAGATACAGGGGAGGGTCTGAGGAGGGGCCTGGGCCCTCGGTATCCTCTGCTGGTCCCAGACCAGGGGTTGTGTGTCCCCTTGGGGGCGGAACCTTCTCCCTGCCCCAAGCGTCTGTCAGTCTGGTCACACTGGGAGTTGTTGGCCCAGCCCCCCCCATCTGAGTCCTGGAAGTGCCTTGAGGTTTGGACGGGGCTGTGGAGTGGGGGTAGGTGGGTGGGGCCTGGGTTCCAGGCGGGGTCTCACCCCTGCCCTGCCTGCCCCTAGAGGCCCTTAGGAGAGTTCCTCTCCGGGCAGCTCCTCCTCCAGGTCCCGGTCTTCCGCAGGCCCTGTGGTGCTGGGATTGGGGGGCCCCAGGGCGGGGCCGGGCCGCCTGTCTTCCTCTGCCTCGGCTGGCTCCTCTTTCACCTGCACCTGGTGGCTGTGACAGAAGGGATCACGTGGGCACCCTGGTGGCTTTCCCTTGTTCCCTGTGAAAACTCATCCAGAGTTTTGGGGGCACAGCGGGGACTCCATCATCCCTGAACCACTGGGGCCTGATGTCTCAGGGAGATCAATCTCCCCAGGCTCTCTCTTCAAAGGAAAGGGGGTGTTGGGATGGCCAGAGGTTGCCTTTTGGTTTGGATGAGGGAGAGTAGAGACAGACGAGGGGAGATGAGAGAGAATGGAGAAGGAGGAGGGAAAAGAGAGGGGGAGGGAAATAAAAAGAAGGGAGAAGAGAAAAAGGGAGAAAGGAGTGAAAAGAGAGAGGGGAAGAGAGGATGTAGGGAGAAGGGGGGTAGGTAAGGGCAGGAGGAGAGGAGGGGAAGGAGAGAAGGGCCGCCAATGAGAGAGGAGAGGCCACTTGTGCTGGGAAGGGCTGTGTTGGAGGTGATAAGATGGGATGCCACCGGCAGTGGGATCTCTCTCCCTGATGTCAACGGGCCCTGGATGGGGGGGTCCATGCTGTGTGCTGCTCACCTGTACTGGGGTGGGGAGAGGCGAGGT
Source organism: Aselliscus stoliczkanus (assembly GCA_033961575.1). Taxonomy (NCBI): domain Eukaryota; kingdom Metazoa; phylum Chordata; class Mammalia; order Chiroptera; family Hipposideridae; genus Aselliscus; species Aselliscus stoliczkanus. The sequence goes on along the minus strand of CM066733.1, from coordinate 60,286,187 downwards.
GGGCTGCTGCTGCCATTGCTGGGGAGCGGCTCCCCGGGGGCGCCCACGTCGTCATGGCTGAGTGGCAGGAGGCTGCTGGCAGAGCCAGGGTTCAGCATGCCAGGGCTGTTGAGGAGGGGGAAGCTGCTCTCGGCCAGGGCGGCCTGGAGGGCACAGAGCCAGCCCTGTCAGTGGGCTGCACCCAGTCAGGTGCCGTCCCTTCCCCACCTCACAGAACCTCCTGTGCGTCATGTGTCTGTGCTGGCCCCGCTGGCAGATTTGTCTTGGCAACGCCCCCAGCCCAGACTCAGCCTTCCAGAACACCGCACCCCTCCCAAGGCCAGGGTTCTGACCCTGACCGCTGCTCTCCCAACTTTCCCGGGAATCGGCCTGATGCAGCCCCTTCCTAGGGGACAGAGGACTCCCAGATTGACAAGCCAGGGAAGGGGACCTGTTGGTTATGCCCACCTCTCTACAATCTGCCCAAACCCAATACTGAAAGCAGAGGTTGCCGTCCCCAGGCTGAGGTCAGGCAGAGGGTTGGGGTTTGGGCCACCCAGAGTAGTCCTTCCCATCTTTCCCCTCTGCCCCTCCTCCTACAGATGGGACCTCTGCAGGGAGGGAGGGGGACGGTCTCTTCTACAGGCCAGGGTGTGTGGGAGGAGAAGGGCTGGTGGGCTCTGGGAAGGGCCCAGTCACCTGGTAGCTGGCGTTAAGTGCTCCGTAACTGAGGCCGGAGATCATGTTCTTCACGAGGGTGGGGCTCCTGGAGGGGAGAGAAGGCGGCGTTCGGGTCATTCATTCCCTTACTCCTCACTCATGCCCTGACCCTGGCGAAGGGCCTGCTTTGTGCCAAGGACTGCCCCATTCATTATCCGGGGGGCCGGGGCCGGTCATCGTCTGCTGAGCCCTGTGTGTGCCCCATCTTATTCAATCCTCATGCTGGCCTGGCACATCAGGTACCAGCAGCCCCCTTCACAGGTGAGGCGCTGGGGCTCTGGCATGTGTCCAACCTCTGAGCTTGTAAATTGGAGCGGAGACCCCTCCCAATGTCTGTCTTCACGTTTGTGCCGCCCCAGCACTTTTCCTGTCCAGTCCAGATTTCCCAATATTCAGCAAGATCCGAGCTACAGCCTTGACAGTCCCGTATTTGCAAAATCCACACTTTCTTGCCATCCAATTTTGGGACATCTAATAAGCCATGTGCTCAGCCAGTCACCACATGTTCCATACCCAAGGCTTTTCTGCACAGGAAGGCGTTTGGGAGTTGGGTCAGGAAAAACAGTGGTTCAAGGCTGTTCCTCTTCTGCAGTGATTACCCCCAGTTTATAGAGCATCTCAGAGAGGTTAAGAAACTGATACAAGGTCACAGAGCTGGTGAGAAGTACTATGAACCCAGGTGTACTGATTCCAAGTTGGTAATGATACACGAAGATACCAAACATTGTAGCTGGCATGTGGGAGCTCTTAGAAGGACAAGGCTTTCTTTCCCTGTTCCAGTTCCCACAACTGCCTGAGGATGGCGAGGTTCTTGAGAAGGAATCTCTGAGATTCCCCTCAGGTGACCACAGAGCTAGCCATCTAACGTGCCTCAGGCTTCTCTCTCCCTTCCTCGGGGCCTCAGAGCCAAGAAGCACAGGCAGAGGGTGACCTGTGTGTGTGTGGGGGGGGGTGTTTGGGGTGGGGTGAAAGCTGCTGGCGCTGGAAGGGAAGCCCAAAGAGGAGGCTTTTAGCCTCCCACAGGTTCCTCAGTTTGGACAGAAAATGCTGCATGGTTAAGCAGAACACAAAAGCTGGCCGGTCAGAGAACCAACTCTGCCATGAATCTGCTGTGCCCTCCCTCCAGCCGCTTGCCCTCTCTGGGCCTCCACTCCCTGTAAAATGAAGAGGTAGGACCTGGGGATCTCAGAGGTTGGCTCATCCTGTGACAAAATGGGGGAACATGGCTCTGGGGGACGCAGCCCCCTCTCCAATGACCACGATGGCTGGCATATGCCCACGTCTCAGCTCTGGCCATGGCTATTTTGGGCCTCTGTCTCCTTCTAATGCCAGGTCCCCTTCAGCTCCTTCCCTCAGTCAGGACAGAACAAGACATAACCGTCTTTTTTCTAATCATGTGTCACTTCCACATTCCAATCTGCCTTGAGTTCCTCCACTCCTTTACTCCCTGCCTCACCCCCAACGTGGGAAGGATCTGGTGCACAGGAGTGCCCTGCAAAGGCAAACAAAGGGGTGACCTGGTCCACAACCTGGTGGGTGCACCCCGCCCAGGCCTGGCCCCACATACCCTGTCATCTTTGGCGGTCTCCGCTTCTGATACTCCCGCTCGTCCACAGTCCACACGGCGCCTTTGACGTTCTCCACACGCACGAAGCACTTATGCAGGCTGAGGTTGTGCCGCACGGCATTCTGGGAGTGCAGTGACAAGGGCAGACGCTCAGAGGCAGCCTGCTCAGCGGGCCCCTCCTCTGCTCAGGTGAGCACACACAGGCAAGTCCCTGTCCCACCTTGTCCCACTCCTCCCCCCGCACCCAGGGACCAGCAGAGGGGCCAGGTGTGAAGAGACCCTACCACAGGGAAAGGAAGGCCCCTCTCCGGCCCTTAGAGCCAGGGGCAGCGCCTTCTGCACTGACAGCCCATTTTATTATCTGCCACATTCTGGAGAACTGTGTACCAACTAAATGATATGCAATTAGTAATACTTTGTTTTTCTGTCACCATTAATCAGATGTGTAGCTGTTATTTGGGGCTTCTGACTGGCATGAAGTCATACTCAGGCCCTGGGCAGTGAGCCTGGGACACCTTCTCTTAGGTGCCCACAGAATTCCCATCAAGCTTTTAAAAGTGTTGGGGATAACTCAGGAACTCTCACTGCGACTGTCCTCCACCTCTAGGAGCATGGGAGCCATGGCTCTGAGCTGTGCCTCAGAACAGGCAGCTTACTGCGAGCATGACGTATACAGTCGAGGCCTCATACATACTTGTTGAAATAAACTGGGAGAAAGGAGAGCGTGGGTTTAGTAGCTGTAAGGCCGGAAGAGGAGAGAAAAGCGGAAAAGTCACCTTGTCGTCCCCACCTCCTCCTGGCAGGATAACTTCAGGAATTGAGGCCATCTGGTTTGTAGGACACTTGGGTGAGGGTGGGGTGCTTGTTCCAATTCACGCCCCCAGGAGCCTGAGCTCACTCCCCCAACCATGTCCCTCAGTCCTGTACCTGCACTCTCCTCTCTCAGCTTCACCCACCCAGCCGTCCCTGTCCCTGTTACCTGTCCTCCCTCCGCCTCCCCCTCCTTGTCCCCAACTTGTCTCCTCTTTACATTTCTAAATGGGAAAGAAAGCAGGCAGGGCGGGCAGCCGGTGCCCCTAGAGATCCCCTCTCTCTCTCTCCCATCCAACTCTTGCCACTTGCAACTGGCCCGATTTCATTACCAATTTTAATTTGCCTCTAATTAAATCCTGTGTATTTTTCCGACTCGCTTGCTAATCCACGAGGGAGGCGGGCGGCTGGAGTGGAATCTCTTGGAGCGATAATTACAAAGGGCCTAATCACGCCGGGGCTCCTGCCTCGGAATAAATTTGCCCGCATTACGGGGCTCCGATCCTCCGCTTTGCAAATGAGAATGACCCCAATTTCCGAGGATGGCCTCACCGGGGCTTTTTTCCCTCATTTCGAAGCCTGATTCGTGATGAGAGACTAATTCGTTACGCTGAAACATTAACGGCAATTTAAGGGGTCTGGCGGGGGCTTCGTAAACAAAAGGAAGGGCCCACAACACAGGCCCTGGAAGGGGATGGACATGGGGGAGGGCTGGTGAGGACCATCAGCTTGGCAGATGGCAGTGCTGTCCCCCGGATGGACAGCAGCTGGCCTGGCCCACGTCGGCTCCCGACCCTTCTGCCCTGGTCTGAAGTGGACGGCCTCTCAGGGTGGGGGCCAGAGGGGTGAAGGAGGAGAGAGGAAAGGAAGCTGAAATAGTTGAGAAGACGAGGGACCTCAAGGGAAGATAAATGAGTGGAAAGTGGAAGTGGGGGGGAAACAGCTGGGTGTAGACAAGGTGTGTTTCCCAAGTCACATGAATGAAGCTGTACAACTCCTGTAGGTCAAAGTGGACCTCTAGCTGAGACGGAGCCCTGCTGCGCCACTCTGAGGGCACGGGCGCTGGACCCAAGTGGCAGAAGTGGCAGCAACGCACTGCTCACTGGGAAGGTCATCCACTCAGTCATCCAGCCGGCTTCCCACTGGGACTCAGGCTACGTGAGGGGAGTTGGGGGGCAAGGCCCCGGAGCCAGAGACACGCCACTGAGATGACCAAGGCTGGGCCACCAGTAGAAGGCAGCATGGAAGGCCAAGGGGGCTGGGCTGGGCTCGGGGTGGGGGGGATTCATGAGAATCCTCAAAAGGTTTAAAGGGTCAAGTCACCTAAACCAGCTCCTTTTGATCTCAAGAAAGAAGAGCAAAAATCGCAGTGAGGTGGTGTAGTTGAGAGAACAGGGAAGGAGAGTAGGTGGGTGAGTGGCACTCTGCCCCCCAGGAGGAGACTGTCTTATGGATGTGAGGCTCTACACTGTCACCCCTAAAGGCAGAGGATTAATATGCCATATTAAAGTAAACATGAGATAACAATCGTAATGATCTGTATAGGACGCTATCGATTACAAACCCTGGTATCCAAACTGGCCTAGAGGTTGGAGACTGGACCAGGTGGCCCCAGGAAGGCCCTGCTGGCTCAGAGAGAGGGCAGGACTGTGGTTGGCAGGAAATGACATCACTCACAGCCAATCAGAGCAGCTATCCTAGCCTCATGGCCTCTCCCTCAAGCTTTAGGATTTAAGCGTGGGGATACAGAAGATCATAGAACAGTCTCTTCTGCTGCACTGCGCACACTACACTCCTAGGGCAGAGAGGGCAGGGCCCTGTGCAAACGTCACCGGGTCCTAGCCACTGGTGGGGAGTGGGCTTCGGTGATACTTGTTGAAACCTGGTGGGATGGGGGAAGTTAGCCTGTTTAACTGCAGTTTCTCTACTGGCCAGCAGGGGGACTCAAGAGCCAGGGTTCCAAGCAAGGTTCTGAGATAGGGACCCCTCAGTTGTCTAACCTTCCCCACAGGGCCCAAAGCTCCCTTCTGCCCCTCCCACCCCTCCCAATTTAGATATCACTTTCCCATTCTGCTGCAAAGACCTTAATATTCTCATCCATCAGACAGACAGATACACACAGGCTTTCAGACATACAGACCATCTCGGCTATAGAGAAACAAACGGCTTAGCAGCTCAACCCACATCTCCGTGTCCCATTTTTCTAGGGTCCCTCCCTTGCCTGCCTCTGGTCCCCCAGGAAAACTCTTACGGGATGAAGGTGTTGAAATGACTAATTGGATGGAGACAATTATCTTCCTGCCGCCGATGGCAGAGTTGGGGAGAGTGTGTGACTCCCTTAAGTTTGGGCCCCAGTGTCTCAGTCCATCCACGTGTCTGGGCCTGCACAACCCGCACCCCACCCTGGGTTTCAGAACATGTGCCTTTAGTCAAGATATCCAGACCCTTGGGGTCTCCTGTGAACGTAACCCAAGCCTTCCTACCAGGCTCTGGCATTCTAACTCTTGGGGGCCCTACTTCATGGGGCTGGAGTCTTTGGGGACCATGCGGGAGCACTCTAGAGGAGGGTTTCTTCCCAGAAAAGGCAGCATAAGGCTAGAAGGCAGGGGTCTTCAAGAAACAGTTAATGAACATTCCATGGCCCCTGCAGAGGTGGAGGTGGAGGGGCACACGGCCCAGCCTGAGCTCTGGTGGGTTGGTGGGGCCATTTCTGTAGGACCACCTCTCCGAGAGGAAGAATTGTTAGGCATCCTTGGTCTCAAAGGGATGTGATGTCCAGGGGTGACTGGGGCTCTGGGCCAGGTGGGAGAGGCATGCCCTCACCTTCCAGGTGGCAGTGTTTCTCCGGAAATAGGCAAACATCCTGGTGAACCAGTTATAGATCTCATTCAGGGTGAGCTGCCTGTCAGGAGTTTCCAGAATGGCCTGTGGGCAAGGAAGACGCAAAGGGACCCTCAGTTTAGGCCTCCAAGGGTCCCAGCCTGTGTTCTCTCCCCCAGGATCTCTCTCTTCTGCCTGGCCCCCAACTCACCCCGAGAGCAGAGGAGACCCGCTGCAGAAGCATGTGGATAAGGACCAGAGGTGCTGGTTGGTCCCAAGAGGGGCAGGCTGGTTACAGCCCAGTCAGCGGCCAAAGGGAATACAAACCTCAGGGGCTCTGCACTTGTGAGAAGAGTACATGAATTTCTCTAGAGGGAAAATGGCTCCATGGGCCCCTGCCCTAGGGGCCTAACGAAAGCAGTCTTCTTGGGAGAGAGGGACGTCTAGGAGGTGGGGGCTGTTTGGAATTTACCCTGATTTTGGCAAAGGCCCCCTCCCCACCTATGAGATGGTGCTTGTGTGTGTGAGGGAGAAAGAGGCCAACAGTGACTATAATAGTCTATCAGAAAACATTCTCATGGGCGTGTGTGCACATGGAAATGAGAGAATGATGACACAATGAGTGCGAGTAGCAAAAAAAAGTGTGTGTGTTCCCAGGGAAATGGATGCGTGACCAGATAAAGCCTATATGAGAGAGCTACAGCTGAGCAGGGAACTCGGGGGAGCACGAAAGGACAAATGTGAGAGGGAAAGTTATGTGCCCTGGTCCGGGATCCTTCTGGAGGCTGGGCCCCTGAGGCAGGGTGCAGCCTGTGTGCCATTCCCCACCCCATCTGGCTACTGTCCACGCTCACCTGGCGGATGAGGGAGGCGTAGGTGAAGGGGGGCCTGACGTCCGCATTCTTGTAAAACTCATGATTCTGGGCCAGCTCTGGGGAAGACAGGCAGATGAGTTAGCCATTTGGGGGGGGGGGCTCAGCTTGGGGGGAAAAAAAAATGCCCCTCCCGCAACCCTTACCTGAGGAGATGGGGGAGCAGAACTTGTCACTGCTTCTCCTGCGGGCGGGGCCCCCACTGTGCAGGGAGGCAGAGCCCAGGCCTGGAGGCCTTAGAGGCGTGACAGGGGCTGCAGCCGAGGTGGGAGGGTGCACAAGGCCATCTGGGAATGAGTCTGCTGCAGAGATGGTCACCTTGGAGAATGAGGAGGAGCCGGGGACCGGGTTCAGCTGTGAGCAATGGGGAGGGTACTGAAACCAGCTGGGTGGGTGGGGGTCCGGAGGGTGCAGAGAGTTGTGGAGGGGTGGTGGGAGGGCGGCAGGGAGGGGAGAGTCACTCACTGGCTGGCTGAAGGGCTTGGGCTCGGAGGGTCGCATGTGTAGATGGGCCATCATGGCCTGCAGCCGCTCGCTCTCCTTGGCGAGCTGCAGAGAGGGTGGAGAGGCGGGGGGTGAGCGGGGGCTGTGCCTGGAGGCGGCCAGGTCTGCCTCTTCCCTATCCCACCAGACACCCCAGAAAGCCCCTATTCCTACCACCACTTGCCCTCCAGCCTCAGCATCCCAGTTCCCTCTGTCCCCTCACATCCTCAAGGTCGGGAGAGGGACTGCCTGCTCTGGGAAGCCCTCCCCACTTCTCCTTCAGGCTGTGTCCCAGGCTCGGCTTCATCATGGTCAGGGGCCCTCTTCCTAACAGCACACACTCGTTCTCCCCATCAAAGGCAGAGGCTGTGGCTGAACAACACCCAAGTTCGGTGGCACTTGTACGTACCAGGGTCGTCAAGCACTCAGTGGAGACACAGGAATGGATGAATGATTCATTCACCCACATTCATAAATTCGAGAGATCTTTCACAACTACTGTCTCAAGGCAGGGCGCTCTGCTCGATGCCAGAGGGAAATGGGGAGACATTGATCGGCTGCCTGACCGACTCTCCTGAGGGGCCTCCTGAGTACTCTGTATTATAGAGCTTAAGACTCAGGAGCCAGACTGCCTAGGTTCTAATCCCAGCTCTGCCCAACCCGCTAGCTGAGTGACCAGAGCCAAGTTACTTCACCACTCTGTGCCTGTTTTCTGTAAAATGGGGGTTAATAATAGTACCCGCCACACAAGGTTGTTTAGAGGATGACTTGAGTTATATATAGGTGAAGTATTTAGGACAGTACAAGTAAGTGCTCAGTGTGTTAGGTAGGAATATTATTTTTGTTGTTTTTTATTATTAGCATGAGTCTCTTTTCTGGACCTCTCAGCAGGGACAACCCTGACCCTGGTTTACACCCTTCAAAATCCAGCTGCCCTCACCTCAAAGGCATGGTAATTAGGACCTAGAAAAGACAAGATGCTGACCTGGACCACGGGACCCTTCTGTAAGCCTCCCCACACCCCTCCTGGGAAGTCGGCACTGTGGGTGGGGCAGGGGCTGCATCCCCATGGTGCCTCCACCACAGCCTCAGACCACACCTGGATCTCCAGCTGCTGCACCACCTGCATTTGAACTCGGCACTGGGCGGTGCTTCGGTCGTCCAGGGCATGCTCTGTGTTGAGGTGTCTTCAGGGGGAAGAGGACGTAGAGAAGAGAAAAGTTGGGCCTGGGTTTCCTGCTGTCACCACCCTCCCATCCCATCCTCTAAGCCGGCCCAAAGCCTTGAAAGCAGGCAGACCAAGTGATACAAAGAAGGGAGAGGGGTGGGGGTGGGGGTGGGAACACAGGGCCAAGGAGGAAGCTGCCTTCTCCTCACCCTCCTTTGATGTCTTTGCTAAAAACCCCAGCTACAGAGAGATCTAATTGCAAATGAACTAATTAAGTAAACCTCTGACGAAGCGTGAAAACAATTTGTTTGACCCTGACGCTGCAAGGGTCTGGGAGACAGCAGAGTTAATCAGTCAGTGACAGAGCCTGGCACGACTGTGGCAGCTGGCCGCCTGCTGCCAGCCGCCTGTCTGCCTCCCGCCCTGCCTGTCCACTGGCCAGGCCTGTCACTAGGCCATCACTCTTGGGGGCTGAGTCTTGGGGGAGGGCGGGGGGGGGGAGTTCTCTCCTTCCCCTCACACCACCACCCTGCTGGGCTGTGCAGTTTGGGAATGGGGTGGGGAGGCTCCCGGCCAGGAATATAACGCTGGGCAGGTGCGTAGAAGTGATCGGGGAGTTGATTGGGGCCGAGAAGGAACTAGGTACCCCTGGGGGAGGATGGCAGGACAGCTGGTGGCTGAAGGCCCAAGAAGGGGCAAACTAGGTGGCGGGCTAGGGGGTGAGGGGCCCTGTGGAAAGGCTGGTGCTGGTGAGGAAGGCTGGGGGCAAAGGAGAACGGAGGTGACACCTACTTGATAAACTGGCCCAGGTCTTCACACAGGGTCTCACAGCCAGGCCACTTGCACTCTCCGTGTCCATAGAGGGGGTGGGAGCCGGGGGTCTCCTCATGGGAGGAGCTAGGAGGAGAGGAAGGTGGTAGTCAGGGACCCTGAGGACCCCAGCAGCCCTGGGTCCAGCCCAGCACCAGCTCCCCTGCTGGTGCCGTTTCTGTCCCTAGCACAGGTTTCCCAGAGGCCTAGAACAATTTCGTGTGCCCTGGGGGAGAGGTAAACTTCCGGGTCCTAAGCTGCACCCCACCCTCCCGGCCCCTCGCCATGTGTGCCATCCCTCAGGGCCCAGGTGTGCCTCTGGGCAGGTCTGCAGTGCCCCCTCCCAGCCTGGGCCCCATACCTGTCTCTCCGAGGTGTGAGCACAGTGGGCTGTCCATTGGGCAAGGTGTGGTGGGAGAGCGGGGGTGAGACTTTGGGGGGGGCGACGAACGAGGTAGCGGTGGTGGCCGTGCCGGTGAGGTCCAGCCCCTCCTGCTTGACGCTGTCCTCGGCAGGCTGCCCGGGAGCACTCTCTCCCTTCCATAGCTGGGGCAGGTCCGTGGGGCACACGGCTGCTGTGGGGGAGAGAGAGGCTAGAGGCTGGCAGAGCCTCAGGAGCACAGGGGCCTGGGAGGAGGGGCGTGCCAGGCCTTGGGCACAGTGAGGGCTGAGGCTGGGCTGGGGGTGGGGGTAGCTACTCACCTTGCGGGAGGGTCTGGAGGGGCCCGGAGGCTTGGCTGGGCTGCAGGCTGACCAGCCCCTGTCTCTGCAGGTTGAGCAGGTGTTGCTGCTGCAGCTGTTGCATTTGCAGGAGCTGCTGCTGGAAGGCCAGCTGCTTGTTCCCCAGTGCCTGATGGGGGGCCCGAGGGGGTGGGCAGAGAGGTGTGCTATCAGCCTCAGGTGTGCCATCGGGCCCCCACCCTGCGGCCACCCCTTCCCAGGGCCTCTCAGCCCCCGGGGCTGTCGGTGCAGTGTCTGAAGCTGCAGCTTCTCTGCTCCCGGCCCAGCTTCCATAGGGCTGCATGCCTCCTCGCAGTAAACACACGCATGCACGCACGCAGGCGCGCAACACACAGCCAGACCCAGACACGCAGCGCGACGCCTCCCGCCTCCCTGCTCCCGCCTCCCTCCTGCTGCTGCTTAGCGCCTGCTCTGGCTGCCCGCACCGCAGCTGTGCCGGCCTGGGAGGCGGGGGGGGGGGCGCTCATCACAATGATCGATGAGCCTGTCAGACTCCGGGGGCCACTCCCGCCTGGCAGGCACCCTTCCCACATGCCCGGGGTGCCCCCCTTCTGCTCTGAGGAGGGGGCCTTCTCCCCTCCAGCTCCTCTCCTGTCTTGCTTCTTAGATACAGAGAACCAAGGAGTCTGATGGGACTTTAAAAGATCAGCATCAGCGGGTCATCCCCATCTCAGGAATAGTCACATCCATACAGCTGGGGGGCACTCACACTTGTTCAATCGCTAGCTCTGGGTCGCACACATGCCAAGTGCTCTCTTACTCTCTTAGTCCACACCCCCCCCCCCCAACAGTCAGTTCTTTACACAGGAACTGACAAGTCAGCCTGTCAGCAACTCTCTTCTGATCCCTAGAATCCAAGCCTGTCCTCAGCGCTCAGGAGTCAGGGACGTCTCTGCCTGCCTGCCTGCCCGCCCCGGGGGTGGGGTGGATGGGGGCTGGCTAGTCAATAAACTCAGGCTAGAGATAATGCAGATAAAGCAGCAACTGCCAGACCCTTGAGGGGGAGGCTGAGGAGCGGGGAATGACTGGGTATCAGCAGGGCGGCCTTCCGGGAAGAGGCAACTCAGAGCTTGGTTGTGGTTTGGCAAGCTGGAGGGAGGCATGTGTCTGGGACAAGGGGGACAGGGCCAGGTATGGGAGCTCAGGAGACACTGTGGCCCAGATGGGGCAGGTCTACAGGCGGGGGAGTTCTCTGGAGAGGGCAGGTCGGATTAATATAAGGGACAGAAGTTGGAGCAGGGCTGGGAGGCAGAGGCAAGTGGTTTGATGGGACCAGAGTAGAGGACTGAGGTGCTGGGTCACTAAGAGACAAGTGGGTAGAAAGAGGGCATGAGAGTGAGACAGCTGGCCGTGGATGTGGCCCATCCGACACTCGTATACATGTGTCCACAGGCACGTACGTGCAGAGACAACACAGGGCTCCATCTTCTGGCTCTCGTTAACCCAACAACACAAGGCAAGGAGAGAGGGTCTGAACGGAGATGGAGAAAAGTGAGCCCCACCCCATCCCCATCTCCTCCGTGCTCCCTGATCCCCTCCCCCAGCCTTTTTCTGACTTTCCCACTACTCCAAGGCAATTCTCTCCGACCCCCTTGGGACTCCCAGCCTCTGGCCAGGAGCAGGTTACAGGTGACAGGGCGGGGCCCTGCACAAGCCCCTTACCTCTTTGGGTTGCTGCTTCCCGGCCTGCTGTTGGGTGAGGAGCTGCAAATGGAGCTGCTCTTGCTGCTTCTTGTAATATTCCTGCAGCTGGAGGGTGGGGGTGAGTGGCAGGAGGCAGGGATACTAGTGGGAGTGGGTAACCTCTGGCGTCGGACTGCTGACCCCAGCGCAGCCCCAGCCCTGTGGAGACTGGGCTCTTGTGGGCAGGAGGGGGGACTCTTACTGGGGTCATGGGACAGAGGGTCCCGCAGGGAGATGTCTGCTCTGCCAGAGGCACCCTGAACAAGGTCTGCACCAGGGGAGGGTGGAGAGGAGGGAGGGGAGCTACATTCTACACTTCCCAGCCCTCCCTCCCTATTGGTAGGTCCCCTGAATAGGCCGAGATGCCAGGAGCCAGGGTGTACTAGTACTGTGCCCTTCCCTGGGGTTCTGGAGATAGAGGTGAGGCCAGCACCAGGGAGAGGAAGGGGGCTGCTATGGGAGAGGCCTGACCTCTGACCTCCCCCAGCTGCCTTGGAAGAATGCAGATGAGTCTGGCCTGAGCAGTCTCCCTGGTTTCTGCCACTCAATGATGTTGCTAGTAAACAGGTGGGCGATGGAAGGCCAGTGCCTATCTCCCCCCAATCCGTCCCCCACTTCCCAGCTGCCCTGGGGCCAGACTCACCTGCTGGAGCATGAGTGCTTGTTGCTGCTGGAGCAAGGCCTGCAGCTGTGGGGGCGACAGGATCTGTTGCATCTGTTGGGGGGTAAGCATCTGCGGCGACATCATGGCCACCGACACAGGCACCTGTGGAATCGACCCTGTTAGCCTGCTCCCCTCGCCCCCACCCCGGGGAGGGCATGCACCCAAGGCCCCACCGTAGGTGGGGCAGCATGGCTCCAGAGTGAGACTGCCTGGATTCAAATTCTCGTTCTACCACCTCTTCGCTGGGTGTCTTTGGACAACTGACCCGCTTCTCTGTTCTCTGTTTTGTCACTGGCATGGAAGCAGCAACAGTGCCTATCTACCTCTTCAGGTTACCATGGGGACTAAAGGGTGAATACTTAGAACAGAGCCTGGCATACAGCAAGTGCTCATGAGGGCTGCCTGTTATTTGGGATGTGCAAGCTTTAGTCCAGGAAGATTAGACTCTAGTGACACTGGTTGGTAGAATCCAGCAGCATGCCCAGCACACAGTGGGTACTGTGTTTGCTCTGGCGGGGTCTCCCCCAGTGATGGGAAGGCAGCAGCTAAGCCATTCCCAGCTCCCGCTCTGTCTCTTCTGAGACATTGTCTGTGGAAGGGCAGCCCGCAGCCACGTGGCAGAAGGCTCTGGACTTTGGCCCCGTTCATGTACATACACATCCCATTCTGCAGCACACCTGTCCAGATGGCACACACAGAGGCCCAGGGAGCTCTGAGGGTGCCACCCTTCGTGTATATGTGCGTAGGTACAGTTAAATCTCCAGCAGGGTGGAAAGAGCCCCAGGCAGGGAGTTAGGAGGCAAGCTTCTATTCCTTGCTCTGCACTGAACTTGCTGTGTGACCACCAGCGAGTCACTTGCCCTCTCTGGAGTGTCCGTTTCCTTAAAGATGAAACAGAGATTGGATTGTAAGAGATGGCTCCTTCCAGCTGGAATATGCAGGATTCTCAAAGTAGAACAGCATTCCGTCCCCTGCCCTGGGTCAGGCCTCCACAGGAGGCTCAGAGAATCTAGCTACAAGCAAAAGGTACAGGGAAAGGCAGTAACATCACTGTTTTCCCAGCACACTGCCCCCGCCCCCCAAAATCCCCAGGCTTGTGCAGTCATAGCCAGGGAGGCCCAAGGTGCAACGTTGTCTTGTCCCTATTCTAGCAGCACAGGTGCCCTGATGGGGCTTTCGGCCACTCCTACTACTCTGAGTGCACAAGACTTCTCTCACCTTCCTCTCACTCCAAGGCCCTAGCAATGTGCTCAGAACACAGCAGGCACTCACTGTGTTTGCTCCCCTGAGCTGAAATACCTTTCCCGGCAGATCGGAGGCCCCGCTGCCAGCCCTGGGGCATGGAGGGAGGGGTGCAGGGTGGCCCAGTCAGGGAGATGTGTCCTGCAGGGACTTGTCTTGGGCAGGATGTGACCGGTTAGGTCCCCAGGGGATTCATGGCCCCTGTCACCTCCCCCCAGCCCCATGGGTGGGGCAGGGGAGGAGTTGGTTCCTTTTGGGATCTCTGGCAGGGGCAGGCCTCAGCCTCAAGCTACCAATGAGGCAATCCCCAGGCAGAGGAACAGTGAATCCAGGGACGCTGGAAGTCCCACTGCCCCCAGCTCTTCTCACCCAACTAGTGGCTGAGCCCAGCCCTGGGCTTTCCCCCTTCCCCCAGTCATCTCTGTGCCCACATCCCTGGGAGGGGCAATTAGCCATGGACATCCCTGGGAAGGAAAGCCCCAAGCGGCCTCTACCGAGGAGCCTTAAGTGGCAGGGTTGGGATTCAAGCCCAGGTCTTGTGGTGTTTCCACGTCTCACAATGCCTACCCCACCCTGGAGCAGGTCTTCATAAGGGTTACGGAGAGCGTGTGGAAACTGAACCATCCAGGGAGCTGAAGGATGGATGAGACTGAGGATCCCAAAGGCCAGCCTCCCTCTTTCTACTGTATCAGAGGGCACTCTGGAAAGCCAGGCTGCAGGGGAGTTCCGGTCCCCCGTCTCAGAGGGGCCTAGGGGAGGGGGCAGACAGGGGCACAGACCCACTCCCCTTGCAGAGCTGCCCGTGTCCTTTGTTGGGTCACCCCTGAGGGAGCTGGGCTGCTCACTGTCCTTTCTTTCCTCCTCCCATGGGGGTGCCCAGCATGGTGGTGCTGAGGCCAGAGCCCCATTTCTCACTCAGGTGACCCTAGGTGCTGGTCCCTGACATTGACCATTCTTTGACGTGGTCAAACCTCACTTTCTCTATCTGCTACCTGGGGTTTGGAACACCTGCCTACCCCACCTCACAGGACAAAAGACTGGATTGTGTGCCAGGCACTTGGCTAAGCCCTTAACGAGGATGATTTCGCTGAACCTTCACAGCAACCCTCAGAGGAGGGTATCATCACCGTTGCCATTTTACAGATGAGAAAACGGAGGCCCAGAAGTTAAACAATCTCCCCTGCCCTCAAAGGGACAAGGGGAGAGGACGTAAGTGAAAGCGATTTGTATGCCGTGAAATTCTATACAAATGTATACAGACCTGCTTTTTAAACGTTTTGGATTTTCCTTTCCCCCCCTTTCTATTCTCCTCCTCTCCCTCTCCCTTCCCCACTGTTGTACTGTAGGTGCTCCAAGGGCCCCAGAGAACAAAGGTTGCGTAGAAGAAAAGCACGGGGCCTCCCATTCTCCACACACCACCAGAGGTAGGCCTGCCCTCAGCAGGTGAGGCTGAGACCAGATAGATACCCACATCTTTCCAGGCACCACGAGTGAGTCACTGTGAGCGACATGCAAGAGAGGATGTGCCATTTCCTTCTGTGGGGCTTTCCTACTTGGAGGCAGGGGAATGGAGGAGGTGACCTTGGAAGACCTCCCTGGCCCCACTGTTCCTGCCAAGTGGCCGAACAGCTGGCTGGAGAGGCGGCTGCAGAGATAGAGCTGGATGGATTCCCTTGTGTGTACTTGTCTCTAAAGGTGGCCCACTGGGGTCATTAAAGGTCAGCGAGGTGGCTGCCACATGCTGATCTCCTGAGCTGGCTGACCCATCTACTATCCCCAGTGAGCACTGAGCTGGGTCTCCCCTGGTGTCCCCAGGGACCCCACATCAGGCAGGGATGTGTTAGGAAGGGCACTGTTGGCTACTCAGCTCTGCAAAGCCCGCGACTCACCATCTGGAGCACGGCCAGGGCGGCCACACGCTCACTAAAGGCTCGGCAGTGTGAGCTCTGGGCTAAACACTGACAGCTGCCTCCAGGCCCTCCCCCGGGGGCTCTGCTCAGGCCTGGAGCCCTCCATCCGCCATGAATACCGCGTGCTGGGCTGCACGGCCTGACGAGGAGGAGCGGCGACGGGGCCTGACACAGAGGAAGCTTATCTGGGGGGGCTGAGGGTTGGGATGGATATAATGTGCCAATCAAAGACCTAAATTCAACCTCTGAAGTGTGGGGTCTGGGGGCCCTGGGTGAGTGTAGAGACTAGGCCAGGGCTTAGTTTAGGTTAAACTCCCTTGCATGTGATCAGGAGTCCTTACACTGCTTCTAGGCTGGAGCCACAGCAAGTAAGATCATGGTGAGACACTTAGAAGAACTTCTAGAAATGCCAAAAGGGTAAGCCTCAGGGGGGGCTAAGGATATGAGACAATGGCTGGGCAGAGCTAAGGGGCCTGGCCTTAGCCACCCATCTGCCAACTCCCGGCTCCCTGCACTGTCTCCTGGGAGTGACCTCTCCCTGCCTGGGGTCCAGGCTTGAGAACAAACCAGGCTGGAGCTGGAGACCTAACATGGTTTCAGAAACTCTTTAGAAGCTGGCTGTAGGAGAAGGGTGGTGAACATGGCGGGGCGGTGAGTGGGCAGGCAATCCTACGTTGAGCAGGGGAGCAGAGTACTGTCCTGTGTGGGCCACTGGGAAAGGGGCTGCCATTGATCTCCCTTCATTACCCATTTCACTTAGGCTGCAAATCAACAAAATGCACTTTTCTGCTCGCTCTCCCCTATCCCCTCCACCAGCCTTGACTCACAGAAAAGCTATTTCTGGCCTTGGACCCCATTTGGGGACAGAAGCCCCACCTCCTTGGAGATTGTGAACTTGAAGGTGGGGATGAAAGGCAAGGAACATATCGAGGTTGGAGGAGGAGAAGGGTCAACAGTCAAGGCTCCAGGCTCCTGGGGAAGTTCGGACTTGGCCCCAAGAATCCCCACCGCCCTGAGCCCAGAGAATCACCTGACCAGGGACCAGGGCTCTGCTCCTTTGGACTGCCAGTGTTCACGACCATGCCAGGAACATGGCTGTGTCACAGTGTGGACATTAAAGTGCGAGTTCTGGAACTTGTTGTTAGGGTTCAAATTCTGGCTCTGCCCCTTATTAGCTGTGTGACTTTGGACAAGTTACTTAACCTCTCTGGGCCTCAGTTGCAGATGAGGCTAATAACAGCATCTACCTCATAGGAGTGTGAAGAAAAAAATGAGATGATATTTGTAAAACAGTGTCTGCGCCATGGTATAAGCCCTCTGTAAATACCAGCTGTTAGTTTCAGAAGTACTGATAAAGTACTTATTGAATGAGTGAATGAATTATTGGGAGGTAAGGAGGCAAGGAGAGAGAAGGCCTGAGAAAAGAATCATTTTATCTGTTCCTCTGACCCACACTTCTGCCTCTCATTCTGGGCCATCCAGGGACCTCATTCATTTTAGAGGAAGGGGTGTCCTAAGGAAGAGTTCATAACCTCTCTTCCTTTCTCATTATTTCAGATCTCCCACCCCTCATAGCCAGCCACAAAGTCCTTCCTGAAGCCTGACCTCGGTCCCTCAGCTCCCATCAGCTCCTTTCTCACCTTGGGTCAGCAGGCTTTCTCGGTTGGGGGAACATTCCTGTTTCCTAGCGTACCCCCCTTAGGCTGGGCCCAGGGTGGGAAAGATTAAGAAATGTAGCCTGAGGACCACTTCCGACCCAGGGAGTATTGGCAGGAGGGGTGGGGGGTGGGGGCTAAATCAAAGAGACCCAGCCCTGACACACGTGGGTGAGAGAACTTTTTGTCCTCCCCTCCTCTAACCAGGCCACCACCCTTCTTAGCCCAACTCCTCCCCCTTGAGGGCTGTCTCAGGTTTGAGACAAATTTTAAGAGAGGGCTACTGCTAAGGCCCCACAACAGTTGGGCACCTTGAACTTCTTCAAAGCGCTTTCTGAACATAAGCTTGTTTTACGTAAAACCTAGGTTCTTCTCTGGCACCCTGCACCCCATCCCGCCCTCCTCTTCACTTCCCTCAGCACCCCGCCCCCCAAACTCCAGAGCTTCACCGGTCAGGATCGTGTTCAGCCTTCCTCCCTTAGATAAACTTCCTTTCAAAGCCCAGCTTAATCCTCTCCCCAATTTCAAGCCTCCCCGCTGCTATAGGGAGGGGTAGGGGGGAGCTAGGAAGCCAGGCTGCTGGGCCAAGGGGGAGGAGATGGGGGGGGGGACCGAGTTGTGACCCACCCCGACTCAGACTCCGATTCTCCCAAGTTCTTTGTGACACAAAAGGTAAACAGAAGGCCTGGCTTACCCCCGCCCACCCCCCACAGATCTCCCCTCCTCCAGCCAGCCAGATGGGCCAGCAGGCTGGGGGGAAGGGAAGGAGGGGGAAAGGGCAGATTGTGCAAAGGAAAACAAAAGAGACAACAGAGACATCAAGAGACAGGAAACACCAGGAGACAGAGAGAATTGGTGGGTGAGAGATGAAGGAGGGAGAGGCATGGTGACCTCAGCCATTGAGAGAGCCTGGGAGGGGAGTTAGAGAGGGGCAGACGGAGTGACCACACCGGGATGGAGAAACAGAAACCTGAGAAGTGACCCTGAGGCCAGGGAAGAGGAAGCCAGCGGAGAGAGACAGTGAGAGCTGAGCACAGACTCAAACTCAGAGACAAAGAGGCCAAGCAGAGGAAGGCCTGAGGGATCAGGTGGAGATGAGAGGGAAAGTAGAAGTTTCTTCACCCCACCCCTGCAGTAACTGCACTTCCCTCTGGACAGCTGCCCACTGTCTGGTACTGGGGACTGGCCAGGGCAATTCTCCAACTGGCCCTTCCCCTCCCTTGGTTTGCCAAGCCCACCCTCCGACAGGCCCCAGCCCAGCCAGCCCAGCAGGGTGCCCTCCTCCTCACCTGCACCGCAGAGGCTGACTGCTTGCTGTCATTGTTCCCTGGGGAGCTCAGGCCAGAGGCCTGCTGTAGCAGGAACTGCCGGGCCACCTGGAGAGCCTGCAAGACAGGGTGAGTCAGTGTGCCTGCCCCAGCGACTGTGGGTTGCGAGTCAGAGCCAGATGTCAGTGCAGACCAAGGATTTAGGGAGGTCGGGGTGGTATAGCGGAGGAGGTCAGGCCAAGGTGGAAGGTCTTGGGGACAAGGGTCATGGGATCCACCTGGGCTTGGGGGTGAGGATAAAGGTAGGAGTCACTGAGAGGAGCTGTTAGGATTCGGGGATCAGAGCCTGGAGGGACTCACTCTGAGACCTGGTAAGGTCTGCCGCCCTCCATGGGGTTAGCAAATGGAAGGGTCCGTGGTCAACAAGGGGGTGGACTCAGGGCATTAATCGTAGGTACTATTTGTGGAGCATCTGTGTGTCAGGCAGGAAAAACTACCCTTTTCCCTTCAAGTTCTTCTGGCTGGACTTATAATCAAATTAACACAAGGCTGACGAGCAGGAGAAAAACATTAAGATGTAGTAACACCGATACCTCCAGTATACATGGGATAGACCCAAGAAACAGTGACTCGCCAAAAAGGTGGAAGCCATCCCTTAAATACCCTCTTCAGCTAAAGACAAAAGATGATGTTGGGGGTGGAGAGTAAGTTACCGGAGGTGACTAGCAAAAGCACAGTAAATAAGGGTCAGGTTGTTATGCAGATTTAAGCCCAAGCCTTCTCCAAGGATAGTGAAGGCAGGCCAGGTACAGGGAGAGTCTTACAGATGGACTCCCTCACAAATGTAAATGTCTCTTGCAAAGGGTACCTCCTACTTGGTTGTCAAAGCTTCTCCCTGGTCTGCCGATTCTTAAAATTAAACAGCCTACAATAATCAATATCCCAAAGCAGCATGTTTTGGGGCGGCAAACGCTGTTCCCTTTCATAGGCAAGATCTCCTGCAATCCTCTCCTGGGAGGCTGTGAGGTAGGGATTGTCAGCCCCACTGCAGATTGTCCAAGATCACACAGCTGGGAGGTTTCAGAGCCAGGGTTTGAGCCCAGGAAGCTTGGCTCCAAGGCCATCTGCCTTACTAGGTGGTCGGTCTATGAGCTAAGGGAATCAGAGCACACAGCTGGGGGGGGGGGGTGGAGTCTCAGGGTCTGGACGCTGGCTTTCAGAGTCCAGGGCATCTAGGTGCAGGGCTTTGTGGCACTGGGCGACTTCCACCAAGCCCTCCTGAAGGGGGTGTGTGAACTATCGTTCCAGCTACACCGGCCCTGGTGGTCTGGGCTCTGAGATCATGGCGGCTTAGACTGGACTCTGAGCTGGGCGGGGGCCACAGGAGTAAGAAGTGTATGGCATTTGCAGGAAGGGCAGCTCTGGCCAGCCAGTGGCCTGGGAGGTGGATGGATGGGCTGTGAGAGGTCAGGTAGGAGAATGAGGGGGTCAATAGGAAATTCTACATAAGGTCAGCTAAGCCTTGCATCCCGCCCACTCCTGGGGTCAGTGGAGGGCTCAGAGGCAGCGGATATGGAGACCTGTCTCCAACCCACATTCTAGGAGCACAAAACCTGTCTGCCTCCAGGTTCCTCAGACCTCCTTGGGAGCAAGAATAGTTGTGTCCTGGCCTTTGAAAGGGACTCTGGCATCAGGCAGACATGGGTTTCAATCCCAGTATGATTCCTAAGCAGTGTGGTCTTGGACTGCTTATTCCATCTCTGCATTCCTGATCTGAAAAGCTGGTACGCTACCCATTTCTGAAATATGAGAATTAAAGGACCAATGTTTGGCACTTAATTGGCATTCACCCTTCTTTTCTCACACATCCCTCAACAGTTTTCCCCCTCACAACCTCTCACAACAGCCACCAGCGCACCTATTAAATGGCACATGCCTGCCTGTGGCTCACCTGCCTTTGTCCACACACCTGTTTGTCCTCACATGGACTTCTAACTCTCCGACGCCACCACAAGCACTGTCAGACAACACCTTGTATGGACACTCATACACACTGCCCCTCAGCAAACACTTCTGAAGCATCTACTGTGTACCAAGAATATATACAGACTCCCCCTTCGCAGCCCTTTCATCACCAGCATCCAGCAGCTGAGCCTCCTGAGGCGGAAATCTAGTTTACCTTAGGATGGTATCTAAATACACAATGGTGTATCTATGGGAAAATGTCCCCCAGCAAGCCTGGAGCTCAGATGAACACGCTCCTCACCAGCCCCCCCCAGATCCTAGGCCTTACCCACACCCTGCTCTCTTCCTCTGGACCTCACACCCTGGAGCAGTCGCCTGGGGTTTCTTCTCTTCAAGATTCACTTCAGAAAGTAGAAGTCTGACCTTTCTGAGTCAAAAGGCTGTGGTGGCTAGCTGAGTGGTGCATTGGTTAGGAGTTAGCTTGGGATGCCAGCTCTGAGCATCAGGGCCACGGTTCGGATCCCACATTAGGGCCAGTGACGCTGCGCCCTCTACAGCTAAGATGGTGAACAACAGCTCGACCTGGAGCTGGGCTGCCGTGAATTGCCGGCGACATAGGCTGCAGTGGGGCTGGCCAGCAGCGGGTGTAAGCTTTCGTGAGCTGCCAAGAGCCACCGTCCAATGGCCAGGGACCAACTGCCTCACCCGGGAAGAGCGTAATGACAATACCAACATGGGCCAGTGAAGCAATGTCTTCCACAACTAGACTGTAGAACAGGGCAGCAACTTGTCTGTTCCCCTCCCCCAATTCCCCAATAAAAATCTTTAAAAACCAAAAAAGGCTGTGGAAAGGGGTGGCAGGGTGGGGAGAAGGGAGGTGGTCAGGTGGTCATCAAAAGGACCCCCTGCTTGTCTGCTTGCTTTTAGTGACCCCCCTCCAGGTCTAATGACGTGGGCTGGACAAATGTTCTTTGTCCTCCAATGGTGGAGAAGGGTAAGGGGTCAGAGGTCAGGGGGCAAGGTGAGGAAGAGGATGGCTCCGAGGAGCTGGCCAGCCCAGGATAGAGGGGGACACTGGTCAGGGTTGGGAGATGAAGCACTTAGCTCCTGGGTGAGGAAAGGGGAGCTGAAGGAAAGGGTTTCCAGGGGAAGTTGGGGGAAGCCCCATGCAGTCTCCTGCTGGGGGTAGTGGCTGAGGAGCTGGATTTACTGCCCACTGACTCTCTTACTTTGTGGTCCCCTGGAGCATGAAATTACAAGATTTACAGGAAAAAATGACATGGGTTTGCAATCTCATTCCCATGAGACCTCCCTGTGACAGGCCCTTCACTCCCCCTTTTGCTCCCCTCCCGCCCTCCCCATTAGGCCAGACCAAGGCTGTCCCCTCCTCCGACTTCCCACACTTCCCCACTCACTCTTTCTTCATATTTACTGAGCACCTGCTGTGTGCCAGAGACCATACATGCCAGGTGCTAGGGATACAGAGCGGAAACGCACATGGCCCTGCCTAGGGCTCACAGCTTGGGTGGTGTGATGACAGCTCCCTGTTGCAGACTAAAGTGGAGGTGGACACCAGGTACCAGAGGCTAGAGAAGGGCGGCCTC
The DNA here is from genome assembly GCA_033961575.1 of Aselliscus stoliczkanus. Lineage (NCBI taxonomy): Eukaryota > Metazoa > Chordata > Mammalia > Chiroptera > Hipposideridae > Aselliscus > Aselliscus stoliczkanus. The sequence goes on along the minus strand of CM066733.1, from coordinate 60,264,226 downwards.
TACCTGGGGAAATCTGGGAAAGCCTCCCAGAGGAGGTGGTGGCACTGACCAGGGTCCTGAAGGGAGCGTTTACCAGGTGGACAAGGAGGGTAAGGGTGTTCCAGGCACAGCAACCCCCAGAGGACTGAAACGGCCCAATGAGTCCGGCAATCTTGAAACTATTCTATTCCCAGGGCAGAAAATTGAGTTGTATTGGGGCAGTAGTAGGAAAGGCTGGAGGAGTCCACAGGGCCCTCAGGTCATCAGGGCCTGAACTCCTCTAGGCACTTCATTTATTCTTTCTTTGCTTCATTCATTCATGGCCGCCCACCACTTACACGCCCTGTGCTTGGAGGAGATGGGGAGGGGACATGTGACACAAGGTCATTTTGTGTAATTTGCTCACAGCCCAGTCCTGACCCAATTTAGGGTGATTTGGGTACCACCTAAAAATCACCCTGTAGGCGCCCAGGGGTGGGGATGATGGGCAGACCCTGGGCTTGGGGCCAAGCTCCCCTCCCAGGATGTACCACAGTGCTGCTCTCATTTCCACTCCCCGCCTCCGTCCTCATCATCTGTCTACACACCCAGACTCCCAACCAGGGACGGTGCTCCGGGAGCTGGGGGTCTCTCTGGCCCAGGATGCCCTCTTCTAGGTGGTCGCCAAAGGGATCCGGTAGGTCTGAGATTTTCTAAAGCCCCACTCAAGTCACATCCACCCCTCCAAAGTACCAGGTGTCAGTATCTACACTGGCTGCCAGCACTGGAGCCTGATATATCACTGGACTGCCCACCTCCGATAGATGACAGTCCCACACCCTGACAGGTCCAGCCCCATTATGTCTGATGACGCCGACCAGGTCATAGCCTCCTTGAAACACAGACGTTAAATCTGTGAGCCCCGACCCCAGCCACCCCGCACACAGCAAACACGCTCGTGAAAGTCGCTTTAGTCTAGGCTGATCATGGGAGGCAGGCACAGGCTGACACAGGCACAGGCTGTAGGGGTGAACATTTGGACAGTATCTGGCAGCTTTCAAAGTATTTCTATAAACATTTAGTTGAAGCTTGAGCTAGGCAGGGAGGTGTCATTGTCTCCATTGTACAGACAAGGAAACTGAGACCCAAGGTCCCAGGGCCTAAAAGAGGAATCCAGACCCCTCTGACTGCCCAGCCCCCTCCACCCCAGAGAGGGGCAGCTGTGATCTCATACACAGGTTGGTAAGGCCTGTGAATCTGCCTCCCCCAAGCCTTGTGTGTTTTCAGCAGTCTGGGTGTGAAAAGAAGGCAAAGCTAGTGGAGGTGGGAGAAGACCAAAAAAGGAATCTACAAGAAAGGGGGGTTTAGCTTCCCTTCCCTTGGAGCCCACAAACACCTCAATACAGCCTTGGGTGGGAAAAGGCATTTAGAATTCCACATGGGGGAAGCCACCATGGAAAAGCTGGGCGGATGGAGGGATGGGGGGATGGGGGCTCAGGGCAGACCGGAAAACTGAAAGCCCTTTGGCCTCTTAAACCTCATTTTCCCCCTCCTTCCACCTCTTGGATTGAAAACCAAAGGCCCAGCTCTGTGGGGAGTAAGGTCTAGTTCAGTGCATGGGCCCTGTCAAAGGGATCTGGGTCCAAATCCTGGCTCCACCATATACTGAGTGACCTTGGGTAAGTCACTTTACCTCTCTGAGCTCCAGTTCCTTCCTCTGCAAAACAGGAATAACCCTGTACTTAACTCCCAGGGTTGTTGTGAAGAGTGCATGGGACAATGCACATGGAGTACTTAGCACAGTTTCTGTAGGTCCCAGATGGATATTAACTATTGTCTATTAATTCATGTGCACTGTGTAATCTTTCACCCTCCCAAGCAGCTCCTGGTCATTTGTCCTATGACACCACGGACTTGCGAACCAAACCCTCTTGCAGCCTACACCCACCCCTATTCCCCCTCAAGCCTAAGAAGTCAGTCTGGCTAATGAAGCTGAACTCTCCTCCCCCCATCACCCATTCAGAAGTCATTAGCAGGATCGCCACAATTAGGAACAAATGGCTTATAACGGATGGCACCCAGGGAGGGTGGTTGGGATGGAGGGGAATAAAGCTAGAGCTCTGAGGGCAACAGGAGCTGCTACTATGGAAACGAAAACAAGTCTTGGGGCAGGAAGGTCTGTCATCTCCAATGAGACCACCCCCTCATTTCTGTTTCTGAGAATTCAAGGGGAGAGGCAGGCACCCTCCCTAGAAAAGCCAGGTGCCCGGCTGTTTCCTGCCCTTCTCCAGGCTGGAGGATTCCAGGTCTGTGCAGGGGTCCCAGCCTCGCTATGTGTGTGTGTGCATTTGGGAGGGCGGGGACGTGGTTGGTGGTGCTCCGGGCGATGAGCCTGAAGGGCTGAGCCCTGAGAACGCAGCAGACTCACGGACCGCAGAACTGGTGAGCCAGCAGTTAGAGAGAATCCAGCCTAGTGTTTTCCAAACTGCAGGTCATGATCTAATGTTGGGTCATAATGTCAACTGAGTGGGTCCAAAAAATGGGGGAAAAATTGCACATACACATGCATTTAAAAAATTTAGAATTACTAGGTAAACCTAAGTATCGTTTCATGAAACTGTGTCTGCTGGGGCTCCATGTAAAATGTATTTCTTACAGATCTCAAAGCAAAAAACTTTACGAAGAGCTGATCTGATTCGCTTTATAGATGAGGAAATGAAGACCCAAGGGGCAGAGACATGCCCAATGTCACAATGGCAGGAGCAGAACCTGAGTCCCTGGGAGTTCTGCACAGGGGAGAGGGGCCAGGCACTGCCCAGGCAGGAGGGAGGACCCCCTAGAAACTTCTAGTTTAATTTGGATTGTGGTGAGGAACAGCCAAAATAAACAAACTCCGAACTTCTTTGTCTTCATCAAACTAACTTTGGCAACATGGGGATCTAAACTGTCTTGATAATTTCAACTGGGGGGCTGGCTAGATTTAGGGGATGGGGCACTAGAAGGGTGTTTGGGGGTGCTGCCCATCCCAAACCTGAAAAGCACTTCCAGGAAAGCCCATCACCTGTTTCCCAGGGCCACAGTATGACTTTCTATTCATTTCTCAATAATTCAAGCAAGTATTTATGATGCCCTGCAGGCACTGGCACTGTCCTAGACACTGGGGGACACAGTGTATGTGCTTTAATGCGGCTCACATTCTCATGGGATGAGACAGACGCTGAAACAAAGAGACAAGCCCGCTATAAGATGGTGGCAAGCATCAGGCAGAGGCTGGCTGCCTGGCTACTTGGGCTGCGTGGCCAGGGAAGGCCTGAGGAGACGTCTAGAATGAGGAAGCAGCTCTCCCATGAGGTGTGCACAGAGGAGGGTAGGGCTGGCGCAAGAGCCCTGAGGCGGAATCCGCTTACAGGTGCATCACCAGTGACCAGTGCAGCCAACTGGCCTGAGAGGAAGTCCCAGGGGTGAGCAGGAGCCAGATCACACAGGGACCACGGATTTTTATTTCATTCTACAATTGAGGGAAGGTTGCTGGAGGATTTTAAGCAAGAGAATATAAGGAATTACGGAAGTGATATAATCTGAGGGTAAATATCTAACTCACAAGTAGTAAACAGTAGGTGCCTAATAAGTACTTGTTAATTTCAATTAAACAGGAAACATCTCACCATCCACTCCTTGAATGCAACTCCTCTGGGGACCAGAGAGTGGAGGGAAGGAGTGCAGGGATAAAGGTCAAAGGTCAGCTGCCCCAACCACTGAGGGCACTGACCATGGGGAGACCCAGGTTCTCCACCAGCCAGGCTTTGTCCTCCAGCAAAGAGACATAAAACTGAAATTACACAGAGAAGGGGGGCAAAGAGAGTGGGGGAGTTAAGACCATAAAACCCCCTGAAGTGATTCTACACCTTTCTCCCTTGGAAAAAAAAAAAAAAGCTTTTTGGAAAAGGCTGTAAATTTTTTTTACACCAACCTCATAAAAATGACATTGGCGCATTCTCAAATTAGAACCATTAAAATGAAAACCAGCAACGCACAGATACAGACAGGCCCATGTGGGTGGGAGACGCACAGCCCCGGCGCACAGCCGGGTTTCAGGACCCCTTCCCTGCCAAGCATTCTGGCAATGACTCCACTCTGCAAGGAAAGGGCCTCTGCCCACCTTTGGATGAGAACACACAAATGAACCCCACAGTACTGCAAAGGGAAAGGCGCTCCTATGCCCCCAGCAGTGGCCCCAATATAACGCAGCAGGCTTCGCACCCAGGGCAGTACTTCTGACAGGCCCATTCAGACCCTTCCGGTCTTGGGCCAAGACCAGCTTGGCGGGGGTGCTGGGAAAGGCAGGGAGTCCAGGAGGAGCTGAAATAGTGTGTGTGTGTGTGGGGGGGGGGAGTGGGGGGACTGCGCTGCACACCTCCCTTGCTCTTACCTCCCAGGCCTCTCAGACACAGGTTGCCCTGTCTGCAGCTCTCGGGAAACGGTCTTAACAAGGTCTGGACTCACAGTGACCATGGACTTGGCCACTTCCGTCACACTAGCCACTTCTGCAAGAGAGTCTAAGTGTGGGATTCAGAATGGGGGCTGTGGCGTGGAATTCTGTTCCCCAGGACTCCCATGGGGCTTTTCAAAATAAAGGTGCTCCCCTAGAAGAAACACTAGCTCGCCCACTGAGGGGTGGCTCTGGGATGCCGGCCTCCCCACTTCAACCCTTCACTTCTGAAGACAAACCATTCAACTCCCACACCCCCTTCCTCCAGATCTCTCCTGTTCCTAAACTCCTAATCAGTAAGGATAAGATTTCTGGCCTAAAAAGGGCGGAGAGAGAGAGAAAAAAAAAAGCAGGGGTCTCAGAATTCTGTATCCGAAGGGAAGGCTAGTGCTAGAGTGGGCCTGCTCTTTTCCTAGTCCCAAGAAAGCAGTGGCCTGGGGAAGGGGCCCTCTCCTCTACCTTCCCCCACTCCCTCTTAGTGGAGCCCCCTCCTGGGGAAACTTCCCTTTTCGGCAGACTGGGAGGCAGACAAAGGAAACGGTGCTCTTTGGCAGAGTAACCCAGGAGGGGTACAAGAAGGGGTACCCCTGACACATCCTCTCACAAGTCAGCCCCAGCACTCACTGCCCCCTATTCCCAGGCAGAGGAGGGAGGAGCACCCTACATCTCCAGGCACCACCCCAAGACTAAAGACAACTGTTGACAGAGTGTGTGAGGTGGGGTGTGCGCGCTAATTCACCTCTGAGGCCTCCCCTTCCCGCCCTATCCCACTAAGTAGCTTGGGCAGAGGAGAGCCAGATGGGGGAGGAAAACAAAAATCTCTTCCATTCTTCTTTTGCCCCTCTCCCAACGCCCTGACACCCTCCCTCATCTCTTTGGAGGGGGGTGAGTTAAAAGCCCATTAAAGTGCAGAGCCCTCCCCAACCCTTTTGAATCTCCTCACAGGATGTGAACAGGGTGGGATTTGGCCCCAGTTACCACAGCAACTGCAGTGGGAGTTCCCAGACGCTAGGCAACCCTCTCCTGACCCTTGCTGACCTGTCACCCCCACAACCAGAGGACAATGGGAGTGCGCTCCAGAGGCCCAGGATGCTTTTCAGCGCAGCCACCAGCAGCTCTGCCCACCCCCACTGGGCCAGCTAGGCCCTGCGGGCCCCAAGTCCAGTTCTCCTTGGCCAGAGCACCCAGTCTGGCCCCCCAAGAGCCCCCCAGGCTCTCTACCTCTCAAAAGCTCAAAAACACTTTTCCCAGCCCCTACTTCCCCCCAAGAGAGAGCCCAGAGGATATTTGTGCAGCCCCTGGGGAAACCCCCACACACTGGGAAAATGTTCATATAGGTAAAATCAGATTAGGATAAAATGCAAGGGCAACCTTCAAAGAAAAAAAGCCATGGGAGGGGAAATATAGGGGGAGGGGCAACAAGGAAGGACTTTGCCTTGGAGAAGGAAGGGGATTGATGGGCAGCTGGCATGTCTGCTGGGTCCAGGGTATTTTTAACAGCAGCTGCGGAATCACCAACTCCAGCTGGCCAACAGGGTCCCCAGCGCAAAATAAGGCTCCATACATGTCTGCTCAATGAGTCCATGCGCCAAGGCCTCCCACACTCCCCATACCTTCTCAGGGTGGATTCTCCATGAGGGGCTGAGACTGGGGACTCAGTGAAAGCCCCAAGGACATAGTGAAGGTAGTATGGCTGTCACTCACCAATCAGGGGGGTGGGGGGAGGGAGCAGGAAGCTGGGGCCTTGACTGCTACAAGGGGGCAGCCAGCCAGGGACCCTCTCTCTCTATCAGAAGGGCCTGGCAGGCTAGCTATGTCACCCCCACCCCCCACCCCCAGCCTCTGTTTAAACAAGCTCTGGCCTGCTGTTGCATGGAAACAGGCGCCTGCTCTTGTTCCAAAGTGACGTGGCTGCCCTCTTCAGCACTGTTTGTTTCAGCCTCAAGTCCTGTCACCGGTCTGACTTCTGACTCGCCCTGTTTATCTCTTTCTCTCCTCTGTCAACTCATTACTCCCAAAGGCCAAGCTTGCATTTCCAGGGCTTATTTACCCTGAGCAGAGGGACAGGGACCAACAGACATATGGACAGAGAGACAGGGGTTTGGGAGACCCAAGGAGGCACAAGAAGATGGGACACCCCCCACACACACACACACACAGCCTCCTCCTTCTGGAGTGGCTACTCAGGGCCAGTGGGCAGCGTTGCTTGTCTGTTTTAAGAGCCCTTTTCGGTTGGAAATGGAGTGCTCTCATTCACTCACTGACAGACATTTATTTAGCACCTATTAGGTTCCAGACCTTGCTCCCTCCTTTCCACAGGGGCTGGTGTGAGTGTGGCAGGAGCAAAAGGGAGGCTGTGCTGAGCCCTGAATTCGGCACTGGGAAAGCTGAGGTCTAGCTGTAGCCTGCACCATGCCACCTGGTCAAGTCAGTGCCACCTCTGGCTTTCCCTCTTCTGGGAAATGGGAATAATAATATTCACCTCCCAGGAGATTAAATGACACAGCACATGTGAAACACTCAAAGCACCAAACAGACACAAGGTATTTGTTTGTTTGTCCTTGAAGGACTTCCTGGCTAGGACTGAGGGGGAGGAGGAACCCACTGTGGCAGCCAGGCTCTTTCCTATAGTTGCTTTACCCCACAAATAGTCAGGGACATTCGTTGTTGCGAGGACAAGGGAGCAGAAAGAGTTATCCCTGAAGTTTCTCCCAAATCCTCGCTCATATATTGGGAGTGGAAGGATGGTCTACAGACTTGTTTCACTTTAATTGAAAATTTTGCAATTTTAATTTTGCAGGGTTCTTTTCCTAGTTTGGAGCCAACAAAACCTTTTTCAAGTCTCAAATATTTTCCTTGGCCCTGGGCGCTACGCCCATAGTGAGCCCAAATGGATAAAACAGCCCTCCACTTGCCTCCAAATCTCCACCCCAGTTTATTTGTGAAACAGATATAGGATTTTCCAGGACTTTGGGATAGTCCCCAAAACAAACAGGAATAACTGGAACGTGGAATATAGATGGTAAAGCACCGCGTGTATGCAATGCAGAATGGAGAAACCTCATCAGTGCAGAGAGTTCTGTCTCTCCCCAGTTATCCAGATATCTGTTTATTCTTCACTTTAAATGATTTTTTTAAAGACACTTCCCAGTTTCAGTATTCCTCCTGCCCCACCCCCTCCACATTCAAAATTCTTCATTCCTCTGTTTGCATAGAGGTGTGGGAGGGGAAGTTGGCCATACAGAATGGGTGGCCTTGGAGCCTTCTGGCAGGGTATGTTTTGTTATTGATAAAGGGTAGGATTTTGCCCTTTGACCTTCTGTCCCCAGTAGATGGCACAGAGGCTGTTGAGTCTTTCCCAGAGGTCCTGCTTAGGAAAGCTTGGGAGATGCCAGAAAACTCCCAAGGCCCTTAAGGAGACAGGCCCTTTCCATTCAAATCTCCAGTTTGTAAGGAGGAAGTGATTTTTAAAGTCCTCAGTTCTGTTCGCACCTGCATCAATCAGTCCGTGTGTCCAGGCGTTTCACACGCAGACCGCATCTGACACTAAGAACCCTGTACTTTAGGTACCAAGCAGGCCAAGTCCTCAGGAGGCCCAGGGCTGGGCCCAGGTCACGCCACTGGTAAGGGGCAGGCTGGGACTGAACCCGGCTTTGTTCAATGCCTGCGTGAGTGCTGGCTGGCCGACTCAGTGCCAGGCTTCTGACTGTGCTGAGGCTGACCTCTGGCTCCAAGGTGTGTGGTGGGAAAGGGGCCCCTGGGGGCGAGAGTTGGGGGAGAAGCCCAAGGGTGACCCTGGGAGACAGCAGGAGGGCAATGTGGATACACAAGTCTGCGCACATAAGACGGCGGGAAAAGGGCAGGCAGGGCCTTTTCCCTCATTCCCAGCAGATCCCCCAAGGGCCACCGCAACCAGTAGTGCTTCGTGGAGCGGAGAGTCAAATAAGAGGAGACTCGCAAGGCCAGGGGTGGCTGGGCCGGTTCTCCTGAACTTGTCGAGCATGATTCTCTGTTTCCCGGGAGGGGCCGGGACCTACAGCTCCTGCTCTGTCATCACCCAACAAGGCTTCCCACCCTAGGGCCTCTGGATCCTCAGAGGTTGGTCTCGAACTCCTGAACTCTGCAGTTCTGGGTGGGAATGGAGAGGGAAAAGGGAAGGTGGACCCAGACAGGAGTTGCCAGTCTGAGTCCTAAACATGGAGGACTGCCTTTGCCTCTGGCCCAGGTTGCCTGGAAGCTTAATCTTTTCACAGCTTGGGTGAGGGCCCCAGGCTGGGATGAAGGGGCAGGGGGAATGTTTTACAATGCAAATAAAGTGGAAATACCCCCTACATGCACAGTCCCGGTCCCCCAATGAACACACCTCTGAAGCGGGGTCTTCCTCCCCCAACCCTGTTAACTCAGCCAGTGGGCGCAGGTAAGCCCGGGCAGGTGCCCACCCAAGGCACACACCCTCAGGCCTGCTGCCCAGGGGCCTGTGTGTCCTGGTGGGCATTTCTGATACTGTTCTCAGCTCCATGATCTCAGGACCCACGGTGCCCCACTTCTTTCTCTTGAAAGCGCAGCTGTTCCCCTGAGTTAAGGTGGCCACTGGAATGGACAGGAGCAGATGGAGGACCCGGAGGCTGGACCTTCCCAAGAATGTCCAAGTGACGCTGTCTGGCCAGGAGAGGTGGCGCGCAGGTGGCCAGGAAGGAGTGGGAAGCGGCCTGGCGCGCCCTTCTCCTGGTTCCGGGTCGCCGGGGAGGGGCGCCAGCTCCTACCTGTTGCTGCTGGAAGTGCAGCAGATCCGCAGGGCTCATCTCGCCGTTACTGTCTGCGCCCGCCGCCGTGTCCCTGCCCGCGCCGCCTCCGGCAGTGCCCGCAGCCCCGGCCCCGCCGCCGCTGCTGCCATCGGCCTGCCCAGAGAGGCTGCCCACGCCGTTCTGACCAGACGGAGCTGACCTGATTGTCTCCGAGGCGGATTCCACCATCATGTCGCTCTAGCGGGACCTGGAGGGGGAGGAGAGACACGGGGGAGGGGCTGAGGCCCGAGGCTGGAAAGGCCGGGCGGGTTCTATGGGGGTGTGGGGGCGGGCAGCAACCAATGCCCTTCAACTCCCGCCAACTCCACCACCTAACATTTCCCACCCCAGTTCTGGGGTGTCTCCTCCTCAACTTCCTGGGGGCTGCTCCTGGGACCCCTCTTGGGGTGCAGCCTCTCCCAATGTCACTCTCCCATAGGCCCCCGCCCCCACATTTCTTCGACTTGACTTCAGAAGACCTCAGCTGAGCAGGGGAGATGACGGCGATGCCTTCGCCCCTCCCCAACCCCCTCAGTTTCCTATACAGGTTCTGGCCTCTTCCTCCAGACCTGGGCGTGAGAAGAGAGGGGGAGGGGCAGGGGTCCTGCCGGGACTTAAAAGCAGATGAGTTATTCACTGGGACTCACCAGATTCCCCCCGCGCCCCCCCCCCCGCACGCACACCTGTAATGGCCTTTGTTCCCAAGTAGATAGGGAGTTCCCCCAGGGCAGGGCCTCCTTATGGAGTCTCCTTTCCCAGGGCCCAGAAAGGCTCTAATCAATGTTTGTTCCACAGCAAAGAGGGCTGCAATTTGCACAGCACCTACTGGGCGGCAGACACAGCATGGCAGAGCTATGCAGCCAAGGCCGCCGTGGTCCCACTTCTCTGACCTTTCAATTCCAAAGCTGGCAGCCCAGGGTCTGGCCACAAGTAGGCACTCAATAATTACTGTCTCTACAGGCACCATGATTCCCAATCACTAGAATTGTGAGTGTCATTATCATCCTGACGTGACAGATGGGAAAGCCGACGGCCCAGAGGGAATTTACCCAGGCAAAGACCTTCCAGGCCTTCATCCCATACGCTCCCCACCACCACCCCAAATGCCATTCAAGGAGTGGTGGAAACAACCCCAGAAAAAGAGAAGGGTATGTTTGGGATGGTCAAGGGTTGTGAGAAGGAAGCCTGAGCTTCCTTCTACAATTTACAGAGATTCCACCAGCTCAGGGGCTTGTACACACAGACTGGGATGCAGATGGGGGAACTTGAGTACGCAGAGCTGTTCTCAAAGTCTGGGGTGTCTGCAGCTATCCTCAAAGCCCCTTGAGAGGAACATGGGTTTCCGTGCAACAGGACACAGCTGGTATCCACCACTGATCTTCAACACATGTCTGAAACTCCCTAAACCTCAGTTTCCTTGTCTATAGAAGTAATTAATCCCAGCCTTTTAAAGTCCTCTGAGGAGTAAATAAAATAGCACAAAGAGGCCACCTGGAGGAGTAAACTCCAATCAACCCATTCTCCGCCCCCCCCCCCATTTGTAAAGGGAAAAATGGAGGCTCAGAGGTCAAAGTTTTGGCCCAGATCACACAGAGATCAAGCGGCAGAAGCCACTGGAGCAGCTAGCATGGCCTGTGGAAGCCAACCAGTGTGCTTTCCTCCCTCTTTGAATCCCTTTTGGCCTAAGTGGATCCCACAGCCACATGGTCTCTCTGACTCAAAAGGTAAGTGAGGGCCTTGCAGGTAGCAGATTAGAGAAATGGCTGGAAGAGACTGGATTATTTCCCTAATTCCTTCCTGAAGGTGGCAGCTCCCCAGGGCATCTCCCTCCTGCCCCCAAATTCTCTTTCACAGAACTCCCTTCCTTCATTCTACGGGGCCACATGCTGTTTTGTCCCTGCTAGAAGCACAGCAGGTTGGACTGGGGGTATTCAAAGGTGGGGTGAGGGTGGGGAGACAGCTGATAAGGATCCATGGGGCTGCCTGCCACCAGTTCACACGTGTGCCATATCACTGCTTTTGTGGCCCCTCTCCATCTGTGACTCTAGGTGTCTCTGTCCCAGTGGATCTGTGTGGCCTCCTATGTAACCCTGTATTATCAGAGTGTCCCATGTTTGTGCATTTCTCTGTGTGTTTCCAAGGGCTTGTTCCCCCAAAGGCCATCTGCTGCTCCCACTCCTGGGTTCTGAGAGGAGCTGGGCCGGGGCAAGGGCGAGGTTGGGGGCGATGGTTCGGAAGAGATTGAGCACTCGGTTTCAGGCCTTAATGGCTGTGTCAGCCGGAGGGCCAGTGGCTGCCAAATGATGGATGGGGTGGGCACCATCCTCCACCCACCAGAGCACAGGGCTCCAGCCCCCCTTCCCCCAACCACCCAACCCATCCCTCCCAGCAGCTTACAGAGCACCTTCCCCCACTCTGGCCTGGGCCCCAGCTACAGGAGGGGGATGGGGAGACAGCAGGGGCCCACACTGCTCTCCCTCTCCCTCAATCCTGGCCCTGCTGAGGGTGGAGAGCAGCTGCCCGCCCTGATTCCAAGTCTAGCTGCTCTGAGATCTGAGAACTGCTGGGCCCCAGGGGACAAAGACCAGAGCCCCAGGGGTGTGTGTGTGCACAGGAGAAAGGACAGAAAATCCAGCAGTTACTTTCCTGGGGTAAGGAAGAGTGCCCCCTTTCCAACACACTTACACCATAAAGTTGTAGATCAGATAGCAAGTTTGGAAAAGAGGAGAAAAAGGAAGGAGGCTGCAAAGAGAGGTGAGGTGTCCCTTTCTTTTGTTTTGTTTTTTTAAATTTTTATTGGGGGGTACATAGCGACACCCAGTGAACAACATAATTGCTGCAATGTGGCGTGTAATAACAGCTATTCAAGGGCTGATCATTCATATTAAACAGGGTGAAGCAAGCCTCTCATTTGCATGCTTGAGATTATATGCATTTGAAAAGTCATTTCCGCAGGGTGTAAGAATGGCATTAATTCCCGTGTGACACACTCTGCCCCCTCCTGGGGCCTTCACCTCCTTTTGCCCACCAACACCCACTCAATCCTGTATGGCAGGTGCTCCCAGGCAAACTCTGTACCCTCACCTCTGCCCTGGGACGCCTGCCGTCTGAGGATGAGCACACCAGGAAACTCACACCTCCTGCCCACCTCTCAACAAAGTGTTATGATAGCACTGGGGTGTTCCCAGCCCTGTGGGTGAGCAGGCTTTGGGTGCCTGGAGCCCAGCCAGCTAGGGTTGGAATGGGTTGGAGTGCTGGACGCAGGCTTTCATATCGGCGCGCTGTGACTACAAGGGTGTGGGGTGCAGGGAAGGAAGTCAGTGTCCATGAGAACCTGGACCCTGGCTAAAGGTGGGGGTGGGCAGGCTAGGGCCAGGCAGCCTGAGCTCAGCCACAACCAGCTGTGAGTTCTTTGCCTGCCTCCTTCTCTGGGCCTCAACTTCTTCCCCTCTACATGGAGAGGTGGTCTTGAAGGTATCCTGACCTGGGAGCCCCAGGAGTAAAATTCCCTAGTGCAGCCTGTGGACATGACGCCACTGAGAGTCTGTCTGAGTCCCAGCTCAGTTCCAAAGGGCTCCATCCAAAGCAGGGCTGAACTTCCTGTCAGGTACTGGGGAGAGGCACATCCTCCCTGCACTCCAGCAGGCCCTTCTGCCTCTCTCCACCTGTTCCTCCCCCAGTCACCCATTTCTTCAGAACACCAGCAGAAGGTGAGAAGCACTGGGAATTAGACCATCTGGTTTTCAGGGCAAGCTGTGGGACCTTGGGCAAGTCACAGTCCCTTGCCCAAGTCACTGGGCTGTTCTGTCTTCCTTTATACAATAGGTAAAGAGGGGAGGGGGACGGAGGGAGAGGAGATTAGAGGGTCTTTTTAGTATTTGCTAAACTGAGGCCCTCTCCTCCCACCTATTGGGGGCAGTGGAGAGCAACCGAGTTGGAACGATTTTAGGTGCTCTAGGATTTGTCTGGGGCTCTGATCCTGCCCTTAGGCAGGTCCTAGTCTCCTATCTCTCAGGGTTCCCCTTAGGGAGCCAAGGCACCGCAGAGGCTTGGGCCAAGCCCAGAAGTCCCTGCAGACCTCCTACAGACGCCGCTGTCAAAAGGAAGGAAGCTGGGTCAAAGCCGCAGCCGCTTCTTCCGCTCAGGGGGTGTCTGCGGGCCGCTGGGAGCTCCCACTTCCCCAGGGACTCCTGACCCTTCTAAGAACACTGGTGGGGAATACATGGTCACTTACCCAGGTCCGCCTTGTCACCTCCATGGCCAGAAGTGACAAGTTCTACCTACACCTTGGGACCAAAGGGAAAAACCCAGGACTAGGGTGCGCTTGCCGGAGAGAAAAAAGGATGGGAAGCCCTACATGTGAGAAATCTTTGTGCCTTTTCCGCGGGCCCATATGGTGTAAGGAGTATTAATTACCATAGCTTTTTAATTAACAATAGCTTAATCTGAGCCGTAACATTTGCCACGACACCCTGCGTCTCGCCGCGAACCCGCGCCGCCCGCCCTGCCAACTCATCAATTAATTTTTATTGACGTTTTCTTCCCCAAACAGGCACAATACCAGGGTTTTCCAATTAACACCTCTGCGATCTCTAATTAGTGCAATTAACAGACTGATGGATGCCCGGAGTTTACCCGCGAGGGAGCGAGGGAGGGAGGGAGCGAGGGAGGGAAGGGGGGCGGGGAGGAAGGGGCGGGGCAGCCCCTAGCGCGCTCTCGGGGCTCTCGTCCCGCAGGGGCGCAAGTGCCTGCGAGCAGCTGGAGGGGGCGCACACCCAGCTCTTATAGAAGTGAGGCTAGTGGGGGCCTGACCACAGGTAACCTGTACGCAGAGCCATGGTGGTTTGAGTGGAACACCGTTTTCAGCCTTCCAGAAACCTATAATCTAGTTATGAAGCTAGCTGAAAGCCTGAATGAGCCCAGAAACTGGGAAACCTGGCATCCAGCCCCACTTTATCACCCACTTCCTGTGTGACTTGGGCCAAGTCAATTACCCCTCTTTCTCCTCTGAATAATGGGGAACACTGGACTACATGTAGCTATCTGTTTACAATGTATACTCCTATCAACTTCCAAAAATGATTGGGTAGCAGACTGCACTAAAAGACAGATAAAGATTCTTAAAATATAATATCCTGGGATACTAGGAAGGCAGAATAAATGGACCAAAAGCCAGAAGCTCTCAAAATCGAGCGCATCAGAATCACCTGGGAGGGCTTGTTAAAACCCAGACTGCTACACCCCAAGCTTGGAGTTTCTGATCCAGAAGTTACGGAGTGGGCCTGAGAATTGTCGGTTCTAAAAAGTTCCCAGGTGATGTTGACGCTGTTTGTCCAAGATAACAGGGCTCCAGTGATGAGCAATGACTTTAGTTATGAGCTAATCCTGGTGGCCAAAATGAGATAGATGATCCATCTCCAAGGCCACTCATTCACTTAACATGGATTGAGTGCCTGATTAAGCCACACACTGAGGATCTACCTGCAGCAAACACAAAACTCGAAAAAGCCAGTGCTGTAGTGTCCTAAATGCTGAGAGTCACTGGTAGTAATGGAGGTCCTGGCTCCCTCGCCCTTTTTTCTGAGTAAATCTGGCATTTGTCTTTTTAAAAGTTTAGCCACTACTAGTTTGCACTGTGAAGGAAGTCATTCTTCTCTCTCCTCCAATGGCTGGCTAGGACCATATTTCACCAGCAATGGCCCTTCATCCATTCATTGGTTCAACAAATATTTAAAGCACAGTGTGCCAAGGCTCTGTGTATGCAGACCTGAACAGAACAGGACGCAAGCCTTACTCTCCTGCAGCTTATGTTCCCATGAAGAGGGGCAGATGATAAATAAGGGCACCAGTAAATAGCTAAGCTCAAATAAAATAAATTCTATCAAATATGAGTACAGAGAATAAACAGGGGTCTCTAATTTAAATGGGGGGGGGCAGGGCAGGCCTTCTTTTTGAGGAAATGGCATGTGTGCTTGGAAATGAAGAGTGAGTAGATATTGACCAGGCAAAGGGTCCACGCAATGCAGGGGAAACAGCATACACAAAGGCCATTATTTTACAAGAGGTCACCAGTTCCAGACTATTCCAGAGCTAAAAGTCTTTGAAATGGACACACTTCTAGATTGTAGAGAAAGACACACATGTGGGTGCCACTTGGAACAGTACATGAAGATGTCTTGTATTTCCTTCTTTTTTCCTTTCTTTATAGATCTTTCTTTATATCAGATCTCACTTGTGTCAAGGGATATAAAACAGAGGGCTTTTCAGAGCAATAAGCACTGGCATTACAAGTTAAGTGAAGGATGGTTCCCAATCTGTCATCCAAAGGTCCAGGGACCGCCCCTCCTCCATTAAGCTCAGGCCCCAAAGGCCCACTGGCTTCAGGCTGCCAGGTGAAGGGGAGGATTCGGGCAGCACGCACTCACTTGCCATCCTTACTGCTGACCCTTCTCTAGTCTCTTATTACCTTTATAATAAGAGCATTGAGCAGTGAGGTAAGCAGTCTGAGCCGTGGGGTCCTTATTTGTCATATGCAGCTAATACCAGTAAACCTTTCAGGTTGCTGTGGTATCAAATAAAACACACTGTGTGAAGGAGGCGTTCAGAGGGGGGTTAGCTACTATAATTATGGGGGCCCAGAAGCTCCAAACTTTGAGTTGACTATGGTTTAAAAATTGATCTCAGTCCTTGGTTCAGCACTTGAGGAAAATGAAGCAGGACCCAAGGGTCAGACTGTCTCCACAGCTCCAGAATGGGTCCCCAAACTAGAGCTGGGTGATGACTCACATAACTATTGCGCTCGCTGAGCAGGCCAGCGGAATCTCTCCCCAAACAGATGGGGCTCCCTGAGTTCCAGAAAAAGCCTTATGCCTCTCCAACCCCTGCCCTCTTTGTACTTTGGGACTCTCCCTACTGTGGGTCCAGGCTGGCACCCTAGGTTTCCCTCCCTACTCCCATTGATGCCTGACATTTTCCCCAAATGACACCCTAGGAGCTACCTGCTCCAACTGTAGGGCCACCTAAGGCCTCTTCTTAGCACAAAACTTCAGGGCCTGAGGAGCTCAGTGCAAGTGGCAGAGTGAGGACACGCCTCTCTAAAAGGCATGTGCTGTCGATGCCAGGTTCTCTCCCAAATTTCAAATAACTTTATTTTCTAATTATAAAAGGAAAAGACATCTTGGTAGGAAATTTTGAGGAAAAAAAAAAAAATTTAGTGCCCATAATTCTACCACCCAGAGAGCTAGCCTTGTGGATCCGCCCCTTCCAGTCAGTCCACTTTCACTCTCTTTTGGCATATGAACATTTAAAAAGTGAAACTGGGGTCATACTCTGTACATGGTTTGAATTTTCCTATTTTTCCACTCACCACTTACTATCATAACCGTTTCCACATGACATCAAATATTTTAAGCAACAGTTTTTAGTGGTCACATAGTTACTCGAATGGGCTGCATGATCCAGAATTTATTTAGCCAATCCTCTAGAGTTGGACATCCAAACTGTTACCTGTTTTTTTTATTATGACTCTGCAATAAACACCTTTATGTGAACAGAATACGCTACATTTCTGACTGTTTGTTTAGGATATGTGTTTGGAGGACAGAATTGCATCTTTTTAAGGCTCTTAATACATTTATTCCCTAATTGAGGTCATAAAATTTGTACCAATTTTTCCCTCCCTTCAGCAATGTGCCATGTCCCAGAAGACTCACAAACCCCTCAGCTTTTTTGATTTCCCTCCATTCTCATCTTCTCCAGAAGATTCTCAGGTGTTCCATCAGGCATTCACAATCCAACACTACAGACCCGTCAAAGCTGGATGAATTGACAAGGCATATAGCTGGGTGGAGCGCCTCTGTCTGCAATTGATACTGAATACTGGGGTCTGAGCATATAGAGGTGAATAAAGCACAGCCCTTGCTTTTGGGGGGCTTACAATTTGGTGGAGAAGACACGGGCAAACACAAACATTAAAAAAAAAACCAAAACCTATACCTAGGCTCCACCCTGGATCAATTAAATTGGAATTTCTGGGGAGTGGGACCCAAGAGTGGATAGTTTTAAAAGCATTTTCAAGTATTCTAAACTTGAGTATAGCCAGGGTTGAGAACCTCTGCCCTACACAACACACACAAACTTCATAAATGTTATTATGGTAAATACACACTGGGGGGCTATGGGTGCCTAGAGTGGGTGGAGGTGCTCTGGGCAGGCTTCCCGTAGGTGGTGCCTTCTTAACCTTTTTTTTTTTTTTTTTTGAGGGCAGTGTCCCTGGCCCTCATATGTGGGATCCGAACCGGGGCTGCTGGCGTCCCAAGCCAGCGCTTAACCACCATGCCACTCGGCCAACCCATAGGTGGTGCCTTCTGAGCTGAGTCATAAGGAAGTGAAGCATGGGCAAACAATTTGTGAATATATTTTATTCTTAATACTAACCATTCCACTCACAAAGTCCTTGAAAGTCCTTTCCCATACCGTGTTCCCTCCTCTCTTTTCCACACAACCTGGCGCTCCCTTTGACAGGTGAAGGAACTACACTTTGAAGATGCCTAATGACTTGACAAGGTCACCTAGCTGTTAGGAGGCTGAACCAACCTGAAACCTGGCCTCTTCCGACTCTTAAGCCAGTCCTCTTTTCCCCCTCACCCCACCCTAACCCATCTCAGAGGTGGTAAAGCCCAGAAGGTGGTCACTCTGGAATTTCCCTGGAATCTGAACCTTTCTCACCCTCCACCAACCCCACCCCCACCCAGTTCACTTTTCACTGGCTCCAGCCCCAAAATGCTCCTACCAGGCCCTAGCAAGGTGGCCTCCCTCAACACTCAAGACCAAACGGAAAAATTAACAATAAGGAAAAAAAAAGAGAGAACCAAAGATCCCACTCCATCTCATTAAGAAAGTAAACATAAGAGCCATCTAAGTGTCTAATTAAGCTTCTAATTAGTCCCTGCTTGTTACTAATGCAAATTAGATTACTCCGCTTAACTACAGCATGTCCACAACACCCTTGTTAATTGCGGCCTTTTGAAATTAAATTACTCCCTAATTAGCATATCAAAGCCATTGATTCGGAGCTGGGAAAGATGAGGGCAAGAGGAGGCGAATGCCAAGTTTGGTTAATCAGAGATGGCTAATTAAATAGTGACGTCTTTCGTGGGGGGCCTGCTGGTCAAAGGATGGGGGTTAATCACCCATGGCCTGAGTGGCCATCTGGAGCCTGGTTCTGGTGGTGCCCTTGTCACCAGGGGGCTGCAGCCAGCCTGGGCCAGTGGTCTGGCCCTCCCTGGGGTCCTGGCTGCTCAGCCCAGCCTTCCCCTGACACGTCGTGGCCCCTCCGTTGGTCACAGAGATACCTGGGTGCGGCCTTCACAGTGATTCCGAACCAACTCAGGGGGCTCCAAAACACATCCACATTTGACTATCAAGCTTTAGCCTCCTTCCACATTTCTCTACCTGTTCCAACGTGAGTTCCCAAAAGGTGACTTCTGCCGGGTTCTTCCTTAGTCCCAACCTGTGGTCCCATTCTTAGAAGAAAGTCTCCCCCATTCCCAACAAAAAGTATGGGGGCAGGGTGGAGGGGCTCACCTGGGCAGGGATGGGCTGGTTTCAGCTTGGAACAGTTCCCCTGAGACACAAAATCCTGTAATTCTCTCCATGGTAGAAAGAAGGAAAAACAATTATCCACCACCAGCAGTTCTTAAGCAGCTGTGTGGGGATTAGATTTTGGTCAGGGTGTCCTTAAAGGTCTCTCTGAGCTCTTGCACAGACCCCACAGACGACAGGTGAAAGCGAACCCAAACGCCCTCCCTCCAGGCGAGGCCAGTCACTTAGGAGGCCAATCCGTCTATCCTTACCACACAGAAATGTACGCTCTGTGTTGACAGTGTTGGTGTTTTTTCAAAAAAAAGCCAAGCGGGGATATTTATGTGAAATTTACTATTGTAGTCAACTTTGTGTGGGTCAAAAGAACTCATGAGGGAGGTAGTCAAACTGTGGCCTCAGCCTTTATGGCCAGCATTCCAGAGAGACAAGGTCCAGTTAGCTGTGTGACCCTGGACAAGTAACTACCTCTCTGGGCTTGGGTCCCTCACCTGTCAAATCGGAGTAATGAATATCACTATCAAAACAGGGAGGTATGTGAAACAGCACAGCACCATTCCTCAATGAGGGTGTGCTGGGCACCTGGTTTGACTCTGTACCTGCCACAATCTCTCCCCAGATTGGGCTGTCTCCTAGAACCTTCCTCCTCCATCTTCCATGCAGGAGGCTGAGGCTGGGCTTCTGGTATCCTTTGAAATGCTAAGGGCTTGCTTCTGACCTGGGTGCTGGGCAGCTAGGAGATGGGTATCACACTCCTGTGCCTTCTGCCCCAACACTTAACTGATGAGCCCTGACTGAGGCAACAGCTACTAAATGCCTCTTCTAAAAAAAAACAGCACTGGATCTGTGGAGTGGCACGGTGGAGAAGCGCTGGCTTCGGAAGCCAGCAGCCCCGGTTCGGTCCCACATATGAGGGCCAGTGACACTGCCCTCAAAAAAAAAAAAAAAAAAAAAAAAAAAAAATACAGCACTTCTGCAAAAATCCAAATGGCTGACAGGTCCCTAATCTGGTCTTTCAGTGTCCCACTTCCCCAACTAGTGTGTGTGTGTGTGTGTGTGTGTGTGTGTGTGTGTGTGTAGGGGAGGCTCCTTGGAGTCTGTCCCCAGCCCTCCCTCCCCAGGTTTGGCTCTCCAAGTGTCTCACCAGCAGCTCCTGCAGCACACAGGGTCAGGGTCAGGGCCAAATTCCCAAAGGGCGAGGTTCTGTTGATTTAAAGAGGGACCAAACAGGGCCCAGGGGAGAGGAAGGAGGCCCCCCACAGCTCAGAATTGGTAAATCCCAGGCAGTGCCCAGCTCATGAGTCTCCATTAAAGCCAACTGGGCAAAGAGGCCCATCGCAGTGGTTTTATATCAGATAATAAGTGAAATTAAAAGCAAAGCAGAAAAAGAGAAATGGGGAGGGGGGCCAGGCTGTCCTGGTATGAGGGGGAGGGCAGAACGGCAGTGCACAAGGGCCAAGCCGCAGACTGCCTCGCTGAGCTCTCTCTACCAACGAGATTCAATTAATTGATAACAAGAGGCATCAAATTAATTTCTGGAGGATGTGAGATTCTGATGAAGGGAAATCTCATTGATGGTGATCGGGCGGGAGGGGTCGGGTAGGGCCTCTTTAATCAGGCTCCACAGACTAATTGGGAAGGAGGGGACTTTCCTGGGCAGCAGGGTCCCCTGCCCGAAGCCCCGTTCGTGATGGGCCTCGAAGGCAGTGGGCTCTGGACGCCGTGGAACAAAGAGGGAGTGCTCTGAGATCTTTGGGTTTCTTCGCCTGAAGCCCACCGTCCGCTGCGGGAAGGGGAGGCCTAGGAGGGAGCAAGTGCTCCCTCACCAATTGTACAGTTAGGAAAATCGAGGCCCCGAGAGAAGCCTTGTCATGCCCAAGGTCGCGGAGGGAAAGATCAAGTTGGTACCTCATCAAAGATCAAGTGCACTTACTGGTGCCCCTCAGTGAGCTTGCGACCCATACCCAGATGTCATCCCCGGGCTCGAGGCGGGCAGGACACCGTGTGAGACCCTCCTTGTGGCTAAATCACAGAGGCCGCACTGTCTGAGCCCCTCCAGCCGCCCCTCTTCCAGCGGTCCCTGGATCCCCGCACCCCGCGGCGGAGTAGGCCTGCGCCCACACACACACACACACCTTCCCGACGCGGCCGCCTGGGGCTCAGGTCTCAGAGAGCCAGGAGCGTCCCGCCACTCGTACTGATGCGCTCTCGGAGGCTCAGGGAGACGCTGACCAGGCTAGCAGCCCAGAGCGAGTGCGCTCAGCTGAAGGAGGACGGACAGCCCTAACTTGCCCGGAGATGCCGGAGTTTTACTAAAGGAGGGATTCTCCCGAGAGCACCGACTCTGCACCTTCAACACAGGCGACCTTCGCAAAGCCCTGCGAGTCCCATCCAGAGATGTGCAAGCCTCGAGAAGCCAGGAAGCGTCTCGCGCGCGGCTCAGTGCTCTGCTCCCCAGGCGTTCACAGCAGCCGCCACTCCCCTGGTCTCCTGCAAATCCCGACCTTCCTTCCGTCTCTCCCCCAAATTCTCGCAGCCCCGCGGAGCCCTGTGTTTTCCGGGTGCGGGCGCATATCTGTCCAAGGAACCCCTGAAGGAAAGGTAGTATATCGTACCCCCTTTTGGACCAACTTCTTTCGGCCTGGGTGTCCTGGCAGTGTGGGCTCGGGGCCGGGCAACCGAATCCCAGGAAGCCTGCCAGGTTGAGGAAACAAGAACAGAACCCCCGTCACCCGCCAATGTCCCTTTATACAGCGTGCCCCCCCCCTTTGAAGGCTCTCCAGGTGCCAGCGTAGGCATTCTGTCTTGGCTTGGAAATGTCAGGACCAGGGCCTCTCCAGCGGCCAGGATCAATCCAAAAGCTTAGCGCAGGGCACTGGCTCGCCCATTTCTGATTTTCCAAGTTGCAAGACAACGACCCCTTAGTAAACCTCTTCACCTGGACCCTCTCACAGCCGCTTCACACAGTAAACGCTACAATATTTGTGGAATGGAGAGGAAGAGGAGTCTAGGCTTCCATTCCCTGAGACACCCTGCCCTTAAATCGCCATCACTTGTCTGTCCCTCCTTCACTGCGGTGGGAATTCTGGGTAACTGCTGCCCACTTACCCTGCCTGCCTTGAACAAATGCGAGCGGGTCACATTCCACCTTGCTACTGACTGAGGAAAATCCACCATCTCATTCTCCCGCCTCTCTATTTGCATGGTAGTGCAGGTGCCACAAGAAACTCCAAGAGAGAGAAAATACCATTTACCCCTGTCCACGACCAATGGCCCCACTCCCCCTCAGATCCCAGCTCGGGAGGCTCCAGGTGGGCAGAGGATAGAGCTGGGGGAGGTGGGCAGAGCCACTGGGATTTGGGGCACAGGTAACATGGCTATGGCCAGGGCTGGGGAGAAGAAAGGTACAGGACTGCAGTGGAGCCAGGGACAGCTCAGCAAGGAAAGATCCCTTGGGAGTCCTGGAATAGGGATCAAGGGGAGGAAGGCCCAGGCCTAGAGGGCTCCCTGGAAGCACAAGAAAGCTTTATCTCCATGAGCCAGTGCCTGTCCAAATGTGCCCCTTTCGCGCTGAGAGCGCTTGATTTCTAGCTCAGGTGTGCCCTGAGCCCAGGCTCCTCGCGGCCCAACCAGTGCCATCTCACACCACCACAGGATCCGGCAAGCTACAAGGTTTGGAGTGAAAAAGGTTCCTGCTGTGATCCCACTAAGGCTGAACTGGCAGGAGGGAAGAAGGTGTGCATTTCCATGGAGGCTCCAGGAAGGCAATGCTGAGCCAGTAACTTCCTTTTTTGCTCCTTAGAGATGATCCATCCAGGGGTATGTCCCAAATTGATCTAAGACTGGCTGCCAGACTTGTCTTCCATGAGGCTGTGTAAGCTAGCGTTTCAAAGCGTAGAAGTCTCCCGTTTTGGAGAGAGGTGCTGCTGCCAGTCATTTTTCCTCCTCTGTGTTCTGGGGAACTGTTCCTCCCATTTTTTTAATTTGTCTCCATGAGCACCTTAGGAAGCCGGGGAGAGAGGGCGCAACTGGACATTCTAGGGTCATGGGCAGAGGGGTGGCCCATGCCTGAGCTTGTCAAGGAGGAAGGGAGAAGTTGGTAGGTCTTCCCATCCCTGCTTTCTTCTCCCCCACCCCCAGCAGAGGCTCCAGCCTTACTGGTTACACTGGGAGTTAGGAGCCCCAGGTTGGAGTACCTGCTCTGATACTAACTAGCTGTGTAACCTCAAACAAGTTGCTTCTCTCTGGGCTCCATCTTCCCACCCCATAAAATGGAGGTTAATACTTGAACATTTCCAGTACTCAGTCCAACCTGTGGCCTGGCAGCGCTGGGACTCTAACAGTAATAGCCACTCCTTGGTCAGCATGTGCCAGGCACTGTGCTATGTCCATTACATCTGCTCTCCTATTCAACTCCCAATCAGGCGCTCAATGGGTATTATTGACCTACTTTATGCATAAGAAAACTGAGGTTCCCCAGAGTCCCGTCACTTCTGGCAAGTTCCAAAGCCTTTTCCATTCTGATCCGTGTTCTGCTCTGAGGAGGCCCGAGTTCCTTCCCCTGGATTGCACAGCTCTGGAACCCAGTAAGAGGAAGGCATTCCAGCCAATGGAGCCTCGGAATCCTGTCACAAATGGTACCTACCCTGCCTTGATCTAGGAGGCTGGGAGAGTTGTAAGATCATTAAGGGAAGCGCTGCGGAGCTCCTTAGATGGAAGAAATGATTATTTTGCAGTTTGCGTTAGTAGAAAAGTAAAGACATTGTGCCTGCTTGGGATGGGCATGGAAGGGCTTGTGTATCAGCTGGAGACAGGAATGTCAAGGCAGTGGGGCAGCCATGGGTTAGGGTGATACAACTTCACCAGGTGTGGCAGAGCAGGAAAGGCTTCTTGGGGAGATGACCCTTCCCTCCCCTTGCACCTCACACCTCTCCTCTAAAACAGACAGCCTGCTCCCACTCTCCTTTCCCTACGTGATATCTGTCTCTCCTACCCTGACAATGTGAGGTCCAGAGAGCAGACCCCAGCCTTCATTGCTTGGGCACTCCAGGGCCCAGCCTGGGACCTGTCCAGACAGAGTAGGGGCTCAACAAACATTTGGGGAATTACTGGATCAAAGGAAGCCCCCCTCCCAGTCCCCAGCTTTCCTCCCCACTAAGGAAGAAGTATGTTTGGAGTAGGGGCCCAGCAGGATATGCACATTCCTGGCAAGAAGGGACCTACCTGCCAGCAGCCAGAAAGGAAGTTTCTGGCCAAAGGAGTAGGAAGGGGGGGGGGGGGTAGGTGGGGGTGTCTAGGTGTAAGAAGGGCACCTACACAGAAAAACAACAGGGGCAGCTCCTTTTGCAAGTTAGGCCCAAACTGCCCAGCCCCCAGCATTTCCCAGCATTGCTGTCAGGCCTTTCCCCAGAGCTCAGGGGTTCCCCAACTCCATAACTCCTGGGAAACCTGCCCAGGACTGGGAGAAGCATAGAAAACCCCACCCAGGGGCCCAGCACTTAGTGCCAGGAGAGATAGTTCCTGTGGTCTCCCCCAACTTAGTGCCAAGGTGAGGGCCAGGGTAAGGAAGTGAGTGGTCAGAGGGTCCAGGAGGTGAGGTTCAGATCTTGGTGGGGTCTTGGGTGTGTGTTGGGGGAGGGAACACCCATAGTGCCACTTCCTTCCCATGCCACCTTGCCCCACTGACAAGAGTGGGAGTGACACCAGATGGGACACCAAGGCACGGCTCTGCTTTTGAGAGGCTCAGATCTGCGGGTGCTGGAACAAGCAAGCTGTCCGTGTGCTCATAGCAGTCCTTGGCCAGGTGACAAAGAGTTCCAGAACCCAGGCAAGACAAAGTTTCTCCAGTTAAAAAAAAAAAAAAAAAGAAAAGAAAGAAAGAAAAAGCCTGCAGACTTCCCCTTCCCGGCAGTGGTCCAGGTTGGGCAGGGGTTGTCTGGGTCTGAGGCAGGGGCTGTCTGAGGCAAGTGGCTCCCCTTCCCCTAGCTGGGGCCTGCCAGCTTGGCCTTTCTGCCTTCCGGCCTTCTGGTCCCTGCACCCATCCGCTGGCTCACCAGGAGCAACCAAGGGCTTGAAACGCCCGGCATCTAGAGGGTTCAGTCCCTGTTCTCCAAGGAAAGTGAGTTTTTGGTTCAAATTCTATTCTCCAAGGAATGTTGAGTGTCTGAGTTCAGATTCTCGGTGGGTGTTGTGGTCTACGTTACCCACTGTTCTGCGGTGGGAATGGTTTGACCATCCCTTGGCTACAGGCTATACAGCCGACCCTGCCGCTGCTCCTCCATTCTGTGTGGGAGAAGGGGGCACCAGGCCCAGCCTCAAGCTCCAACCCTAGCTGCTCCTCAAGCTGTGCTCCTGTGGCCCTCAATCCCAGACCCAACACAGTTCACTCTAGGACTACCCAGGCAGGTCCTTTAAAAAGGGGGATCAAGATGCTGAAGTTCAAGTAAAAACCCGCATTGGCCAAAATGCTCCTGGGCTTTCTTAGGAACCGCGGTGTGGGGAAGACAGCTTCAGGCTCAGGCTTGCTCCTCCCGCCCCCCCCCCCCGCCCCCGCCTCCAACCCCTGCTCCAGGATCGGCGGTCATCCTGCAGGGAGACCCGGCGCTGGGGTGCGATACACGCGGTGATCTCTACAAGCCTTAAACCCCAGGAGCCCAGCGAGGGAAGGAAATCAGCCAGGCGGGGGGTTGCAAAAGGGGGGGGGGTTACTGCAATGGGACGAACCGGGTGCTCTACAGACTCAGGGTCTCCGCGATCCCATATCCTCTTCCCCCAAGCTAGAGAATCCGGGTGGGGCGCAGGTGTGTGTTCATGAGGTCGCCCCAGTTAGAGAGAAGGAATCCGCAGCCATTAGGGCCTCTGCCTCAGAATCCGCGTCCCGCGAAATCACACGTTCCTTTGCCGGAGAGCCCGGGACCCCAGGTCGCTCACGGCTCTCCGCCTTCTAGCACCACAGGCTCTACCCCGGCTCTGACCAAGTTAGTTTGTTTGGCGTTGATGGAGAGCGCGAGGCTGGAGCGCCGCGGGGGTGACCGCGGGTCAAAGAGCGGTGTGTATGTGTGGGGGGCTGTACAGAGGAGACACTAGATTCCTCCGTCTGGGAGGGGAGGTCCCGGCTTCGTCACTATAGGACACCCCTCCAAGGTGGCCTCCAAACCCTGCTGCTGCCCTCCCTTTCCCCTCTACACAGCGAGGCGGGGGCTTTCCCCAAACGGGGCGAATAAAGGTATCGGCCAGATCGATCCCCTACTCCAGCACGAAGGCACAAAAATCACAGGGGCCCATTCCAGGCGCTCTCAAGTCCCCAAGAAGTTTTCCGCTCTATCTCGGAGTTGACCAGGGATGCGGGAAAGGTGTTGACTGGCCCCGGAACCTCCGAGGTGCGACCCCAGCAAAACGAGTCCCCCTCCTCACTCGAGGACACGCGGCGGATAGGACAGCAGGCCCCCCCCACATCTGCCCCGGAGCGTCTTGGGGAGCCCTGGACAGAACGGGGTTGGGGAAACTCACTTCCCTCCCCAGCTCAGGAAAGTCTGGGCCGGGAAGTAGTCTTTGTCTGAGTCGGGGAGGGCGGGGGTGTCGCGCCCCCTTACACCCCATTCCCAGCGGTCAGGACGGGAGGGGCGGGGCCAGGATTCTTGGGGAAGGGCGGGCCTCCGCAGCCTTTCCAGCCCCCCCCCCGCCCGGCCAACCTCCGGCGGCCCCCCCCGCCGCCGCCGCCGCGCCGGAGCCCCCACCTGTTCCCCAGGCAGCGCGGAGCTGCGAGGGCCCAGGGCCGGGGGTCGCGGCTGCGCGGGGTCAGGGCGCCGCAGCCGGCCCTCGCTGGAACAAAGTGCGCCGGCCTGGGCCCGGCTCCTCCCGGCGCGGCTCCGGCGGGCAGTTTGCAAACACAAAGTGAGCCAGTCGGCGGGCGAGAGAGTGCGCGAGCTCGGGAGTTGGTCTGGTCGCCGGCCCAGCCCCCACCCGCGTCCCCGGGCTCGGCTCGCCACCTACCTGTCCGGCCCGGCCGCTCCGTGCGGGCTCCGGCCCGTCAGCCCGCGCGGGGCATGGGGCTCGCTCGGGTCGCGCCACCCGGGCCCGCCGCCGCCCGCTGGGGCTGCCCCTCCGCGCCGCCCCGCGCCGCGCAGCTCCGGGGCGTCCTCCGTCCGCGCCGCGCCGGCCGCCGCGCGCCCTAGCCCCGCCGGGGCATCGCACTCTGCGGGCAGCTCGGCCAGCTCCAGCGGTGCTCCTCCTTCCCGGTCCTCCCGCGACGCTGGTTCGCTCGCTCCGGCTCCGGGGCTCCGGGACCCCGGCGTCCCCGCCCCCGGCCCAGCCCTGGTTCCGGCCCGGGCTCCTCCCCGCCGCGCCGCCGCCGCCTGCGCCGCGCCCTCCGGGCGGACTGGGGGCTCCGTCCGCGGGCCGCACGGTCCGGTCCGCAGGGGCGGCCGGCTCGGGACTCAGAGGGGCTGCGACTGAGCCCGGGCTGCGAGTGGCTGCGAGCCGGCGGCGCGCAGGCGGGGCGGGGGGAGGCGGGGAGGCGGGTGCGGGGGGAAGGAGGGAGCGCGCGGTGAGCCGGGGCGGAGGGAGGGAGCGAGCGAGCGGGCGGTGGAGGGAGGGAGGGGAGACCAACTTCTAGCGCTACCATAATTCGCCTAAAGCAGGTGCAGCAGCTTTCACCAGGCGAGGCAGTCGGCTGGGAGCTAGAGAAGACCACGTGGACCAAACTTTAGGGGAAGAAAAATGGGGACACGGGAAAAAGACGTGGGGGCTGAGTCCCTGAAAAGGGAGGGAGGTGGAGAGATCCCAGGAATTCACCTTGGCCTCGCGAATCCTATGGCGCGCTTTGCAAACCCCAGACCTCTAGTGTCTGGAGGTACGGCCAAGCCCTGCTCTCCCACACGGTTCACTGGTTCCCGGCGGGCTGCGCTCGGCGCGGGGAGTGGCTGCTGTCCCGCCCGGGCCCTTCCCTGCCTCGCTGTTGCTCCCCACTGCGTGGGGGTTGGAGGTGTGTTTTTGAACCGGAGTGGGGGAGGTAGGGAGGCTCCTTCTGGCTTTGTACGTGCACGGTCACCCCTGGCGCGCGCTGCCTCCCTCTCCGGAAGGGGAATTTCCCATAAAGTGCTCTGTGAACCCGTGAAGAAGGGGCCCAAAGCCAGATACACGCGGCCTAGCGAAGTGCAAAGTAGAGGCAATTATCCGGCCAAATTAGACTGTAAACAAAACGCAACGTCTTTTGCCTAGGAGAGCTGAAGGGATTGTGGTGGTGGCAGTGGTGTGTGTTTGGGTTGGGAGGGGGAAGTCCGGAGAAGGAAAGGCCCAAGATCCCAGGGGGAGGGCCCTGCTGGTAGCAGATGCCCCACTCAGACACCCCTGGCAATCTGAGTAAGTCCTCCCTTCCACACTCCGCACCCCCCCCCCACCACCACCAAACATCTCCCATCTGGTCCTGGGTGTTGAGGTGGGGAGAAGTGAGGGATGACCCAGGAATACCCTAGACCAAGGAAGGATCCTGCTTTGGGGGGTAGGGGCAGAAAGACAGCGACTCTTGAAGGATCTGCTCGTCCAAATCACCTGGGGCAGGTGGAGAGGGGCAGACACTTGCTGCTCCAGTGGAATGTGAGCTGGGGGTGCTTCAGGAATTGGTGCTCCGGTGTGTCAGGGGTGTGGCCTAGGCAGAGAGTAATTCTTGTTACCCAAGGCCTTTGCAATGGGGCTTGGAAGAAAAGGGTCTCAAGTGAGGAGGGCTGTTCTCCGTCACTTATTCCATTTCTTTTCTGTGGGTGCAAATAAGTCAGAAGTAGTTATAATGTTAGTGATACCTGTCCAGGTCCAGAGCCTATGTATTTGCCCTCCTGGATGGGTGTCACAGGCATACTTGGGTCCTGCTGGAGCCTTTCAGGGATCTAGGTGTGGAATTGTTAGAGGGAGGACTGACTCGAAGGGCCATGTATTTGGAGACCGTTATTGGAAAGTGACCTTTCCAGTGTAGCAATAGCAGTAACAATAAGAATAGAATAACAACAGCTAACGTTGGAGTCATAGCACATGCCAGGCATAGGACTCATTTCATCTGCACCGTAACCCTGTGAGGTAGATAGCACTGTTATCTCCGTTTTACGGAGGCGGAAACTGAGGCACAGAAAGATGAAGTCACTTTCCTTGACTGATGGCTGGCTGGTAAGTGATGAAGCAGGATTCCAGAGACACTTGAGTGAGGACAGGGAAGGGCTTATGGAGATCTTTAAAACAGGGCAGCCTGCTTGTGGGTTACCTAAGGGGGAGTACAGTTTTGGGGAAAGGAAACCCTTGGTCTTGTGGTCTGGATTTATTTTCTATGGAGAGCCAGCTCTGGTGGGAGTGAAGGTGTGTGGACAGTCCAGGTCCAGAACTGGAGTTGGCAGGTCCTTGTGTAAGCCCATCTGGGTTGTGTTCTCCTTCCCATCCTTCTTGCACAAGGCTTGGAGTAGGATAAGAATGAGGGGCTTTTGATAAAAAAAATAAAAAATAAAAAAAGGATTTCTGCAGGGGGAGGTGGAATGAGGTGACTTCCAAAGGGATTCTCCAGCTCTTTCATGGCTGGCTGTCATAACCACAGAGTCCTTTTCTATCACCTTCGTGTGGCAGCCCACTGAGTCTCACACATGGGCCTGCTTGCCCAAAGGGATTTCCTGGGAAACACTTGGGTTCTCATTTCTCTCATTACTCCTCATCTCTAGGCGAGCTCACTTCCCAGCACCCTGTGAGTCACAGTGGGTGGGGGTGGGGAGCCCAAGGGAGGCAAAAGACCCTGTCATGTCTTCACCTAACAGGCATTTTAGTGAGAAAACAAGGCCTTACCAAAGAAAGTTACAGAATAGGCATCCTGAAGTCAAAACAGCCAGTCCAAAGGCCTTTCTTCTGGTGCAGGGGCGCTGTGAGCAGATTCAAAATAATAGCCTTTGGCTAGAGGCCATGGTTAAGAGCACAGAGGCTGGAGTGAGGCAGCCTAGGGTTGAACTTCAGCCTCTGCCACTTACCAGCCTCAGTTTCCTCATCCACAAAACTGGGAGGATGCATCCTAGGGTGGTCGGGAGGATGGCATGAAAAAATCTCGCTCCATGACCTGTTTATTGAGTGCTTTCTATAAATGTTCATTTTCGCTTTTGTGAGTTCCAGTTTCCTCACCTAAAAATGAGGAATATCAACCTCACAAAACTTTAAATCATGCATACAACTGCTTGATATTAAATGCCTGCTTGATTCATGTGCTGTTCAGCATGGTGGCTTTTCTCATTTTCTAGGTGGGGAACTCAAGGCTCAGAGAAGTTAGGCAACTCACCCCATGTCACACAGCAAGGAGGTGATGCAGCAAGGACTTGCTCCCAGGTTTTCTTGCTCCGAAGCAGATGACCTTTCCCAGGGTCAGCTGCCTCCCTGCCCAAATGTTTTGTTTCCATTCATCTAACTGCTTGCATCTTACTTTTTTCCCCTCAAAACCTTTTTTTTAGTTATTAAAGAATAAAACTTTACCAGCATAATATAGCAGCCCCACTCCTAAGTATATATCAACAAAAAAACATATGTGTATGTGTTCACCAAAAGACATATATTTAGAATGTTCTTAGTAGCATTATTCACAATAGCCATCAGCAGTGGAATTAGTTGAGTAAATCATGGCATTCAAATACATGAGCTAGTCGTTGGCAATGGGAATGAACAAACCATTGCCACTCACAGCAACATGAAGAAATCTCATAACCCGGATGTTGAGCACAAAAGCCAGACACCAGAGAACACACGCAGTGAGATTCCATTTATCTGAAATTCAAAAATTGGTCAAACTCATTGATAGTGTTAGAACTCAGGACAGTGGCTATCCTAGGTGGGGGAGGGATTGGGAGAGGCACGAGGAGTTTCCTGGGGGTCTGGAAAAGTTCTGTGTTTTTGTAATTTGGTTACATGGGTGTGTTCACTTTGTGAAAACTAACTAGTCTGTATGTACACTTATGATTTGTGCACCTTTCTTTATGCTTAAAAAATAAAAGGCTTAACAATGGTTGCTGGTCCTGTTGAGGTCCTTCCATATCCCTTCCTCTCGCTCTCCATCTTTCCACTCCAGAGGTAGGCAGTTTCTTAAAGTTGGTAGGTAGCCTTCCCAGGTACAGTTTATACTCTTAATCATTTAGTATTGTTTGGGCATCTTGACATTTAAATGAAAAGTATCCTTCTGCTCCTTGCTTTTACCTTTTGTTGGTGGTGGTGTTTTTTTTTTTTTTTTTTACTCAACTTCATGTTGCTGAGATTAATTCAGGTTTGCTACATGTATCTCTAGTTCATTAATTGAAAAGGCTTCTGGAGTGCGTTCCACTGTATCAGTGGGTCCAGGTTTTTTTACCCAGCCTCCCCTTGATGGGCAGTTGGGTTGTTTCCTATGTTTGGCCATTGTGGTCACACTGGAGTGGGGTGGTGGTGGTGGGGGGGGGGTGTTGGCGCTTCCAGGGCTTTCTGTTTCACTCTCCTCCATAGCCTCTTGCTCAGTCGAATTTTCCCCACTTCCCCCTGTGGCTCCCCCACTCTGGAATCTTCTCCCCTCCCCATATCTTCCAGCTGTTCCTCCCTACCCTGCTTCCCAATCTTTCTGACTCAGAAAGACCCAGGTCTGTGCTAGGTGGAGGTGGGGGAGGGGTAGAAAAGGGCAGCTTTTTCCTTTGCCACAAAGGCCCCTGTTCCCCAAGATAAATGACGATTTAAACAAAGAAATATTTCATTAAAGGTTGATATCTTAATGAACTGTGCCAGGAACCTTCAAGGCACTCTTCAGATTCCCCCTTTTAAAGGGGGGCTCCTACTCCTGGGGGGAGGCTTATCAGCTTACCATATTGCCCTGAGTAGAGGACCATACAGTGTGGGGAACTGTCTCAGGGGGCTGTGGAGGGGAGGGCACCAAGACTGAGAGAAGAGTTGGATTGCCTTTCTTGGTGCCAGGCCAGCTAGCGGGCCCCCATCCCTGAGAGATATTTGCAGGCTCCCCTGCAGTCACTTTTAGGGACTCAGAGACTCAGGCCTTGTCCTCAGGGCCGTGGGCATAGGACTCGAGGCTGAACTGGTGGAAAATCAGTCATTACGGATCACGTAATGAACAATAACCTGACAAGCAGCAGACAATTTTCTATCAGTTAGAACATGATGTCTTTGGTCAAATGAAACCCCCTCCATGGAGGGATTTCCGTGCAGGGGGAGAGCAGGACATGCATAGGGATAAACAAGAGAACAGACCCAGCACCTTCCCTTGTCCCGTGCGATGCACTGGCCATTCACTGAGGGGGTGTGCTTAGGGGCAAGGAAGGGGCAAGGAGCAGGCTGGGGGTAGGGGGAAAATAACCCCTTCTCCCTCCATGTAATTCTTTATCCTTCAAGAGCTACCCCATGTATTCCTCCCTTGCAAAAATACTTGGACTTCAATCCCAAACCTGTCACTTTCAAGCCTGAAATCCTAAATCAAGGGGCTTAATCTCAGTTTTCTTCATCTACAGGATGGGGAGAAAGATGTAGTTCTGGCAGAGAGGAGGTGAGGAAAAGTGTTATAACTCGTATTGTTCTTCTCAGTATAGGCATTGGATAGGCTGGAACTACTGTCATTATTTCTTGATTATTTCTCCACTGGGTCCACCTCTTTTGATTTCCTCTTTAGCACACATGTTGATGCTACAATGTGTTGTTGGCTAACTTTTATTTAGTAAGCATCTAGTAACTTTAAATACATTGTATTGTCTGCCAACTACCATTTATGCCTCCGCTCTCCATTTAGATAATAAACTGTGGTTGGTGGCCTACGATTTTAGTCATTTTGGGATTTCCTGTTGTACCCGGTATCCTGTGTTTTGCATAGTAAGTGCACAGTAAATGCATGTTGATTTGATTTGATTATGACTTGCTCATTTACAGCAAAGTTAAAAAAACAAAAAAGCCTGACACCTCAGGGCAAGTTGGTGCCCTGCAGGTATCAGTCGGGGGTTGTAGAACTTATGCAATAACTGTATCTTCAGTGATTGGAGGGCAAAG
This sequence comes from Aselliscus stoliczkanus, assembly GCA_033961575.1. Lineage (NCBI taxonomy): Eukaryota > Metazoa > Chordata > Mammalia > Chiroptera > Hipposideridae > Aselliscus > Aselliscus stoliczkanus. Next base: position 60,231,376 of record CM066733.1, on the reverse strand, counting down.
TGGGGGACTTAGATAGAAAAGGGAACAAGCCAGCACCTCCTGTCAGAGGTCTGTGCTCCCCATTCTTCTCATCACTCTTCCCTGCTTTTTTTCTGCTTGTCCCCTGGGGATGCCTTTAGAACTCTGTGCTTAGTAGGGGAACCTTCCTTCCCCATGGAGCCTTGAGGGCCTGGTGCTTGGGGTCTCAGCCAGTGGCACTGGATGGAGGGTGAGATACAATGTGAAAAAGGAAAGTCAAAGTCAAGGTGTCCTCACATTAGAAATAGCCACCGTCTATTGAGCACCTACTGTATACCAGACACTTTTTATAAGTATCTCTGATCCCCATGGTGGGCCTAATGTTTTGTTTGTTTGTTTGTTTGTTTGTTTGAAGAGAAGGCAGTACCCTGAATGGCAAAGTCAGTGGATGTATGGTGAATATAAGGGGTGATAAGAGTCTTTCTAAGGGTGCGACATCTGTCTGGGTCCATGGAGTGGGCCTCACACATTTTTCTGGGGCTTCCACACACAATCCAAGTCACATTCCATGCCTGGCCTGGACCCCAGGGCCTACCTCCTTCCTGGTTCTCCTGTACCCCTTCTTTTTTCTGGCATTCTGACCTCTAGTACCCTCTATTCTTGACACCTCCAGCCCCAAAGATCTCCCTCATGGGGGTAGGCAGCAGGACATCCCTGAGCCAGGCCTCTGAAGCCTGGAGTGAGACTGGATCTTGATTGGAGAAGAAACATTGTGCATCAGGCACTGTGTTAACCACTCTTCATTCATGACCTCATTTCACCTTCCAACAGCCCTCTGAGATGGTACACTAGGTGCTTGCAGTGTCTTGTCCACATGCCCTCACCCTGACCACTTATCCCCCTGAGGCTTCTAATCACAGTGCCTGCCTGGCCTTTCCTGAGGGTGGCCTCTGGGCACTGGAGCCCACCTTGCCACTGTTTGGGAGGTCAGAAGTACCAGGGAGTTAACACCTTTTTGGAAGGCCCTCCACCCATGATAGATGGGAATTGGTATATAAATACCTCCACTCCTTCACCCCTCTGTGGTGGTAACTCTGAGGTGTGTTCTTGGTGCACTCCCCAGGGGTTCCCCAGCAGGACTGAGCCCCCACCCTACTAGCTGGCTGGATAATATGCTTTTCTTGCCTTCCTTCCCTTCCTTATCTTCCTCCCCTACTTCTCTCCTGGGGTTTCTTAAATCGACCGAATGGACTGGAGTAATTGTCTCAGGGCTGCTTCAGGGGGAATCCAGCCTAAGTCTGGTGGGTACTGCTATTATCCTCATTTTACAAATGGCAAGACCAAAATGCCTAGAGTGTGAAACTCACACACAGCTCCACAGTTGCATAAGCGAAGCGCCTGTGTTCACAGCTGACACCCCACTCTACTGTATCTACACATCGCTCTACCATATGGCTTTTTGAGGACCATGTCCTCTGCCCCCGGAAGCCTGGTTCAAGTCCATTCCTCTTGGTCTTGCCTTGAGAGGTTAGAGGTGAGGAGCAGTGTGGGTCAGGCCTCATTGACTGGAAGAGGGGAGTCTTTCCAGGCCAGCCAACCCTCCCTGCCTCCCTGTGAGTCATTGGCGGGCAGTCAGAGCCAGTCCCTGGGTTGCAGACAGAAAGAGGAGTGATGAACACTTACAGGGCTGGACCTAGAACAAATGGAAAAAAGTGAAAGCCACTTAGAGTGCTGGAAAAGGAGAGGACTAAGCCAGGGGTACAAGGAGAGGGCAGGCTCGGAGTTGAGGAATCCTTCCAAGCCTTTGTGTTATTCAAGGGACTGTGACAGGACTTTCCTGGACACAGCAGCCTCTATAAAAGCAGGAGGAACCAAGGCAAGAGATAGGAAAGCATTGCTTGATAGTGAGGTTTGCTCAGCCTGGGAGCATAGAAATTCCCCTGCTAAGAACGTCAAGGCCAGGAGAGAAATTGGCCTGCCTCTTTTATGAGTGGAAGTGGGCACTGTGCGTGGGGCAGGGAATGACCTGATCCCCTCAAAGACAAAAGTTACATGAAGCGAACATCTTGAAATTGTCTACTGGTTTGGTTTTGTGGCACCTTTGTCTTAGTTTAGGTTCTCCCAGAAGCAGACTCTAAGAAAAGGATTCCAGCGCAAGTAGTTTATTTGGGAAGCTGTCCCAGGAAATACCAGGAGGGGAGTAGGAAAGTGAGAAGGAAGGGCAGGAAGCCAATCCAGGGAGTGTCATCATGCAGGTTATGCTGCCACGTGAACCAGAGGGGCCCAGTGCTGCTGGGAACCCCGGAAAGTGTGTGGGATATACCTCAAGTCCTCCATACCATGGGACAAGGAGGCTGGAGTATTTATCTGCCGACTCCCTCTTGGTCATTGGCTGAGGGCTGCTTCCAGGCACATTAACTCTCCAGTACTTCCGACTTGCCCGAGCTGGTGCCAAGAGTGTTTCCAAGCCCAGGAAAAAACCCTTAGGCAAAGAGCAGGTGTTGGCAGTAAGGAGGCTTCTCCATCTAGAGGTGAGTGCGGAGAGCCTTGGGCTGGGCGCCAGCACACGCCACTCTGCCCTGCTCTCCCCCTGCTTGAGTTTTCCTTTCTGTGTGCCTTTGTGGGTTCATGTCATCTCTCACTGTCGTCTCTTAAATACTTGGTGTTCTCAAGGCTTCTGCCTTGAGCCATCGCCCCCACAAGCTACATGTCCTCTTGGACAGTCCCATCTCTGCTCGTGGTTTTAACTACCACTGGTGAGTTGGTGACTCCAAACAATGTCCCTAACTTGGACTTGCTCCCACCTCCCTGCCTGTGGACCTCCAATAATGGCACACTCAGCATATCCCACACCCAAATCATCATCTGCATCCAAAAACATGCCCTACCTCTACACTGTGTCCCAGTGGTGGCATCATGACCCAGTCACTCTAGAAGCTAGGAATCACCCATTGATTCTCCCTATCCCTTCTCTACACAGTCACCAAGTCCTGTAGATGTGGCTTCCAAAATATTTCTGAATCATTCCCTCCTTTCTACCCCTACTCCCATCTGGACCCTCATCATCTCCTCGCTGGATATTCTAGTAGCCTCCTCACTGTGGTCCTACTTCCAACCTGATCTCCTCCCTACACCTCCCTCTAGGCCATCCTCCACAGTGGTCAAGAAGTTCTATCTAAAGTGCCAGCCTGAACTTGTTGTGCCTTGCTCAAAATCCATTCCCACAGGGCCAGTTTCAAACACCTTGGCCTGATGCACAGAGCATAAGGAGTCCTTTCTTAAACTTCCAGTCCCATTCCTGGCCATTCGTAGCTCTGGGACTTGTGACAGGTGCTGTGCTCTTTCCTCTCTTGCTGTCTGCTTGGAATACTCCTTCCACTTGCATTCCCGGCTGACTCTAAGACCCAGCTTAGATGACACCTGCTCTTGGATGTTTTCCTTGAACGCTCTGAGCTGGATTAGACACTCTGCTTTTGTGTTTTTGTATCTGTATGCGTGTTAGGAAATTCTCTTCAAATAACAACGGGAACTTGATTGGCTTGTGTAAGTGAATAATCAAGGGGTAGGGCTCCCTGCAGGTAATGTGTGATCCAGGGGCTTGAAACAATGCTGTTGGGTTCTCTACATGGCTAGCTGTCCCTTTCCCTGGGTGGGTTTCATTCTCAAAGCCCCTGGAGGGAGCCCTATCAGAGTCAGACTCACATCCTGCCTCGTTCAGTCCAATGAACTGATCAAGCAAATGCTGGCTTGTTGGAACCTGAGGAGAGATTTATTTGCCCTTCTCAAAACCACTCCAAATGGCCAAGGGCTTAGAGTGTTCTACTTCAGGCGCTGGCAAAATATGACCAACTTTTTGTTGGAGTGACAGCATTGTACCAGAGGCAGATACCAGCAAACTTTTTCTATAATGGGACAGACAGTAAATATTCTAGGCTTTTCAGACCGAGGCAAAATTGAGGATATTCTGTAGGGACTTACATAACAAGAAGGAAAACAAATCCCCCAGTTTTTACGGGCAGGGTTACAGTTATAATAGTAACTGGGTAGCTTGTTGTAATACAGATCTACTGAGAAGAATGAGAAGGGGGAAGAGGATACATTTTGTTTAACTGGGGTTCAAAATGAATGTTCCCTATCAAAAAATCGGTGGCAAATGCTCATCTGTAAAAATCATTCTTGGCTCACAGACCATACTAAAACAGGCAGGACATGGCCCGGGAGGCCACAGTTTGCAGACCCCTGAATGCAATCAAGCCATTATAGAGCTAAGGGAAGAAATGGTGGGAAGTTGGGAAAGGAGAGAGCAAACCACGCAGGTGATGGAGATCATCAGAGCAATACTACAGGTCTTGGGATGTGGAGTTCCCTTTCTGATGCACCATTCAGAGTCGGGCTGTTGGGGGCATTTTATCAGGCACTTCTTTATAAGACAATTCATATTCATTAGGTCCTCTAATCCTGACACCATCCCTGTAAAGTTGGCAGGGCGAGGGTAGTTGTACCCATTTTCACAGAGGGGAAAGAAACTGAGGCTCAGAGAGAAATGGGTGTCTGAGATTTCACAGCAAGACACTTTTGAGGGTCCTACAACATAAGCCTTGGGACCTGTACTTTGTTGAGTAATTGAACTGCGGTGTCCCCTGGTGCGGAGCGGCGGGGAGGGGGCAAAGGCTGGTCTAGCAGGAGGACAGGCTGATCTGGACATGGCTCTATGTAGCTGGCTGTGTGACATCCAGTGGTCAACTGGGCTGGGCCTGGTCAACACATGCTCGGCTCTGTTTCAAGAATCTCTGGGCTTAGGCCTGTCTCCCTTGTAACTCCCATGCAGTACAGGTGATACCATCTCAGTAGCCCAATACTAGAGAAAAATCAGGCTTCAGGCCAGTATGCCCAGGACCATGAACAAGGAGTCTGAGCCCTCACCTTACTGTCTCCAGCCTCCGGGCCTGGCCTCAGTGGGGTCCCTGATGAGTGCTATGGGTTCTTTGAGCAAGAGTGGGGTTTAAACCTTGATGTGGGGATGGCCCCAGTGTGGGGATAGGTTTAGGCAGCCTTCCACAGGACCATCTCAGTCCTTCTTCAGGGAAGACTGGCCTCAGGCTGGGCTGTCCAAGGTGAGGGCAGGGTCTGGGGGGTGTGGAGGCAGCCAGAGATGAAGAACGGTTGCTGGGTTCCTTTCCAGGATGATATTTAGAAACCAAGAGAGAGTGTGCCAAACACATCCATTCACACATTCCCTGGTCTCACACACATATGTACACACCCCCATAACCAGATAGCCACCCCCACACCCATCTTCACCTCCAGGATCGCGCACACACATGCGCGTTCCCATGGCTTCCCACATTCTCAAGCTCATACAACACGTTCATACGCACGAGTGTTAGTTTCCTAGGACTACCATAGCACAGTGCTGCACAGCTGGTGGCTGCAAACAACAGAGCATTATTGTCTCACACTTTTGGAGAAGACCAACACCCAGGTGCCTTCTGGGACTTGTAGGAAGGATCCTTCCTTGCCTCTTGCTATTATCGCTTCTTGCAAGCTCCTGAGAGCCCTATGTGTTCCTTGGCTTGTAGATGCATTACTCCAATCTCTGCTTCTATCTTCACAGGGACCTGTGTCTCTCTGTGTCTTCACCCATGAATATCTTTTTATTAGGACACTAGTCATATTGCATAGGGCACCTTCTTTCAGTATGACGTCAGCTTAACTGATTACATCTGCTATGACCCTATTTCCAGATAAGATCACATTCTAAGCTGCCGAGGGTTAGGACTTAGCGTCTCTTTTTTTGGTGGACACAATTCAATGCATAACAACACCTTATGGCTATAGAACCTCACATGTCTTTAGTAGACTCCCACAGTCACACACAGATGTAAACACTAACAAAGTCACACAGACATGCACACTCACACATTCAAGCATTCCCATAGTCACACATACCTATAGATACCACTAAGATCACACGTATACATCCATGCGCGCACACACACAGACCCACCCATACACTTACATACAGTCCCCCACACTCTGTACAGTCACCCTCCTACACGTGCCCTCCTGTCCCCGTCCCATTTCCACACACCCCCGCCTTGGCCACACTCAGAGGCCACCCCTTGGGGGTCATGCTCCGAGACCTGGCACATTCTCAGCCTCACACTTGGCTCATACCTCTCACATCCTCTCCCACCCACACAGTCTCTCCCCTTCTGACTTCTCCATCAAGCCACCCGATCTCCAACCAACCAACCAACCAACCAACCAACAAACCAACCAACCAACGCTCTAGGCAGGGAGTTGCAGCCAGGCCCCTGGGCCCCACCCCAGCCAGGGCACCTGGTGGGTAGCCCCTAGCTGTCTGGAATCAGGTGCCCCCACAGCCTTCTCCCACTCTCAGACTCCCACTCTTCCTTCTCAGGAGCAGACAGACAGACAGACAGACACATGCACACACACTCTCACCCTCACGCCGCCCCTCCGGCAGCAGTCTGTTCCTCATTATGGGCCAATGTGCCTGTTTACTCACCCAGCTGGAGATGGTTAGAGAGTGATAAATAATGAAAGAGAAAACAGGCTTTTCCCCTCTGCGGCTTCTATTTATGTAACATGTGTCACAGCTCACTCACAGACTTTGTTTCGGAGCTGGTTGCAGGAAATAGTTTATTTTTTCCGGACGGTGGCTTGGGGGGCGGGGTGGGGGGCCTGGGGTTCGGGTTTCTGGTCTCACGCCCAAGGGAGTTTCGGGATCCGGCACCCAGAAACCTCCTCCTGATCCTTCCCCTCCCCGCCTTCCCCAACACCCAGGGCAGACATCAGGATCCACGGCTGCCTTAGAACGGGGTTCTCTGACTCCGTCAATTTGGAAGGAGTTGGAGTGGTTGGGGTCCCCTCCCAGCTGCCTCTGAAACCCCCCCAAACAGATGGGCTTGTTTTAAGAGCCAAACAGCTTGAGGCTAGGACTCCCTGAGAGGAGGCAGTGGGACAAGAGGCTTCCTAGGTAGCCTGCACCTGTTCGCGGGGAGGGCACAAAAGGATGCGTTCTATAAACAATTAATGGAAAGATGCAGGCCTTGTATCACTTAGCACTTCCATGTCCAAGGTCTCTCTGAAGCCTCACAATTTTCGTCTGTTGCCTCCCAGGTGAGGCCATTGAGGGGAGGCCTGGGGAGGGACTTGCCATGAGCTGCTCAACTGGTTGTAAAGAGCCAGGACTTCAAACTCACACATCCACTGTCTCCTTCTCAAAGGGGCACCTCCCTCGGTAGAATTCTGGTCAACTTACCTTATGCTCAGGCAGGTAAGAGTACTTACAAGGGCGTGTGGGCTGGAATGTGCGGGCAATGTGAGTTGTCAGAGATCTGAGACGTGCCCCCCCTCAACCTTTCCCCAAACACGAAGGCAGCCATCTTTTGGGGGCATGCTCCAGGAAAGGAAGAAGCAGGAAAGCTGCCCTGCTTTCCAAACCCCAGTGCCAGGAGGTTCTTGGGAAGTTTGAAGGCAACCTGCTCCCCACCTTGAGCCTGTTTCTGAATGCCAGGGCAGGGAGCCCATGCCTTGCCTGACATGGAGCCCCAGTGCTGTCTCAAGCCACCTACTGGAGAAACCCAAGGCACCTACCCCAGAAATGCAGAGTCCACTGTGGAAGATGGACCGGGAAGCCCCCAACTCCTGTGGCCTGGAGAAGTGGTATGCAGACGGACACCATGGGGTCTGTCCTATCCAGTGGCCTCAGGGGTTCTCCCAGGACTGTCCCACAGGGATCTTCTGGATAGTGGGAGAAGCAGCCACATTCCCAAGACAAGGATTTTAAAGCTGAGCACCTGGGATCTTGGATACTACCTTCTAATTTAGTCCTGGGAGACCTTGTGGCTCTGAGGGGGTCCAGGAAAGATGGGCCATGAGAGGAGGCTCCAAGAACACCCCTTCCTGGGTTTCCAAGAGCCTCCTGCATCCCTGGCCCCTTGGCAGGGTGGGAGTGTGAGGAAGGAAGGGCTGGCCAGAGCCGACTGCCCGTATGTTTGTTCAGGCTGCAGCATGGAGACTCACAGCAGTTTCACAGGAGCCCTTCCCAGGACAGCCCCCCTCCCCAACAGACACTCACCTGTGCGCGCGCGCGCGCACACACACACACACACACACACACACACGCTCTCAGGTGACTCCCTGCATGCAGCCCCTTTCAGAAGACCCAAAGCTTGGACTCTAACATCCCCTGTGGATGGTGACATGAATAGTAAAATTCATCCTAAACCCCAGGGGCTCTGCACACCTTGTCTCTAAACTTCACATTGATCCTGCAAGGAAACTTTTCCTAAACCTACCCACCCCCAACCTTGTAAGTGAGAAAAATGGGGCTCAGAAAAAGCTGAGTGATTGGCCTGAGGCCATACCTACTCCATGGGAGAGCTGGGTTGGGATCCAGGCCCATCGCACGCCAGGCTCGCACTTCATCCCTTTCACCAGGCTGCCTTTCCTGTTTTGCTCCCAACACCCAGCATCCGTAGATGTTCAGGAAGTCGACTGGTTAATGTGTACATATGGGTTTTCTTTCATATACGCTCGGTGCAGGCCCCAGCTGCCCTTCTCCAAACCCACCCTGAGCTGTGATCTCCAGGCAGTCTCAGAAAATCACAGACCCTCTGCTTTCTCCACAGTCAGAGCCAGCGACAAGCTGAATTTCCTGGGCTCCAGCCTTAGTTTCCCCTCTGTCTCTCTGGCCCAAACGCCTGCTTAAGGCTCCCCTGCTTTGAGGAGGACAGTGGCACTGGCTGAGCTCCTGCTGCAGGTCTGACCCTCACCCTGAAAGCCTCTGGGGTCCAGCCACCTCCATCCTCCACTCTTTCTCTAAAATGTCAGGCCTGGCACTGCCCCCCTGCCGCCCCCTCTCCCAGTGGCCCCCTGAGAGCCCAGGCTTTGCTGGAGGGCAGTGAGTGAAGCCGGCTGTAACAGAGAAACCTCGGGCTCCTCTTTAGAAGTCCCCGGAGAAGGCAGATCTGAGGAAAGGCTGCCGAGAAGGCGCCTGCAGCAATGTCAGCTTGAGAACAACCCGGCTGACAGGATGCTGAGCGGGGATTAAGGTCGGGATCAGGGAAGCTGGGGAAATGAAGGCAAGTTCCCTGCTCCCCTTGCTGCCACTGCTGCAGCAGCTGCGGCTGAGTTTGTCTTCGTGTTTGTTCTCGCTCTGGGAAAGTGGACTGGGAGGGAAGTGGGCAGGGATGGGGCAGAGAGGTGGGGAAAAGGATAGGGGAGAGGTAGAGAAAGGCAGGCAGCAGGGTGAAGGGCGGTGGAGAGGTATGGGTGCCAGGCCTCTGGTTCTCAGGGCTCATTCAGGGCAGGCAGCCGCATGGGGGCCCTCACCTGGGACTCTTCCCTGGTGACTGTCCCCAGTCACCCGTGGGGCAGCCAGCCGGCCCCGACTTACCTCTCCCCTATATGCAGAGCCTGTCCTGAACATTGGTGGCAGGACCAGCGACGACAGAATTGACTAGGCCAATGTGGCAGATGTGACGTACCTTCCGTAAAGAGAATAAGCCTGTTTCCACCTGCCTTCAAATGCAAGACCCCCTTTCTGGGGAAAGGCCATCACTGAGACCTGACTCATCACTTTAATGTCACCAGAGCCCAGCCAACCAGGCTAACGAGTTCCAGATCATGTAGAGTAACGAAATTCCAGTGAAACCTCAGTCCCTTGCATTGTCACTGGTGTGGTGGCTAGGAGCGTGACCTCTTGTCTCACACAGCCTGCATGCAAATTCTAACTCTGTCACTGATTTCTGCATGACCTCTCTATGCCTCAGTGGGAGAAAATAGTGGCACCTCCTCATCAGGTGGTTGAGAAGATGAAAGGAGTGAACACGTGAGAAGTACTTGGAGTAGGACCTGCCACAGAGGATGTGTGCAATGAGAGTGGTTTTGTTTACTATCAAGGGCAGAGTGAAGGAATAATAGCGGCAACATAAGCTTAATCATCGGAAAGCTTCCTGGAGGATGGGAGGGTGGAATCTGATTTCGGAGACTGAGGCTTGGTGGAGGTGTAGGACTGAATTGCAGGTGTGAGGCAAGCTCCCATGTGCCAGGTGAGTGTAGGGCCTGAGAGCAGCAGGGGCTTTCAGGAGGTATCTGGTGCAAGCTGGAAAGGATGCTTTCCTGGGAGCCCTACTCACAGCTAGTCTTTCTCCAAAGTTTCTGCTCTAACTAGGGGTAGCATGACTACTGTCTCCCAGTCCTGCCAAAGGCAAGCCAAGGATGCAAAGACCTTGACAAGATGCTGTTTATCATGGTGACCTTCCCAGAATGGGACTTATTCCAGACATCCAAGCGATTCATAGAGGCTTCTAGAACCCCTGGGTTCTCTGGATTTGGTGAGGGACAAGGCAACAGAGAAAGGTACAGAGACTACAAACCTGGCAGCAGGCGGTCCCTGGGGCTGGGCTCCAGCTCTGCCACCGGCTAGCTGTGTGACTTGGAGCAAATCAATTAGCATTACTAGGCCTCAGTTGCCTGGCCTGTGAAAGGGGATAAAGATTGACACAGGAACCAAGGAGGGTGGTTCCTGGTCTCCAGGGCTGCCTTCTGCAGGGCCTGGCACCCCACATCCCCTCCTGGGGGTCCTCAGCCCTTCATCCTATCTCTGGACACCCTGACCACAGGCTGGAGGTGGCAGGCTGGAGGTGGGGAGAGGGTCTGGGTGGGAGTGAAAGCCTTGGATGGGATACTGGTAATTGAAGAAAGGGTCTGCTGAGTGATCTCTAGGGGAAAGCACCTGGGCCAGGGAGGTGGGGGATGGCTCGTCTCCTCAGATGTGTGTGGGGAGCTCCTAGCTGGGAATTTTACCTCTAGGAGACTGGTTTTCTGGAGAAGCTAGTTTCTTTTTTAGCTGAGCCACCTTGTCAGCTTAACGGCAGCTCAGCTCGGGCTGGGCATCGAACTGCTGTTGCTCAGAGCTCTGCTCAAACTCTAGAGTGAGCTCTTAACCAACTGAGCCACTTGGCCGTCCCTGGAGAAGCTAGTTTCAAAAACACCTTTTCTTTCCCCCTGTCAATAATACTTACTTATTATAGAGAATACAGAAAAACATCAAACAAGGAGATAAAGTTCAGCCACAATGTCACCATTCAGAGATAACTATGGTAAGATTTTACTGTATCTCCTAGAAAGTACACACTCATACACACTCAGGAGCACTCCCACACCGATTCACAGTGCTCACACACATATTCACACACTTAAACTTTTATACATACATATAGGGAACTTTTTATTATAGCATAATAGCTTAATGGACATATATCTCAAAAAACTTAGAAACAGGATCATGGAATTATAAATACATTACTGTTTTGTAAACTTTTTTTTTTTCCCATTAAACAGAAAATACCGAGAACCTTTCCCCCAGGTCATTAAATATTCTTCTCCGACATAATTTGAAGTGACTGTAGAGTGCTCCATCTGTTGGGTGTATCGTAAGGCATATGATGTTATCCGTCCTCAATTGTTGGTCATCCTGATTGTTTCTAGATGTTTGCTATTATAAACAACACTGCCAGGAACATCCTTGTGGAGAAATTTTTGAGGGGGCTACTAACTTTGCAACTGTTTGTTTATATGTCTGTCTACTCCCGGTCCTGATTATGAGGCTGTCTTGAGCAGGCTCTTTGTTTGATTTACTAACTTGGCTCCTGGTTCACTGGAGACATGCAGTCATTTTTGAATTGCATTGTATTTCTAGAGGCTGTGCTCTGGGCTGAGGAAATGGAAATGATGGGCTGATCAGGAAGGAGCCCTGCTAAAACACGCAGGGGTCCCACTGCCCCTCTGTCGGGCCTGCTAACTTCTCCTAGGAACAAAACGTTCCCAGGCCCAGAGCCACTGGCCATCCTGGAGTCACATGGAACTGCCTCCCTTTATCTCTTACTCTCCCCCTGCCAGGACCACCCCCTTTCATCTCCCCCATTCTGACTCATTTAAGTTCTTTTGTTGTGTCTTCAAGCTGAAGGCCCAGCCAAGAGAACCCTTTTAGCTGCTCATTACTGCTAGGGCCATGGTGTGGCAGGCCCCTCTCTGGCCCCGTTTCTGACAGCACAGCCCACTGGACCCTGAGAAGTGCCCGCATGGCACACCTCAGCCTGCCCCTGCTCTGCTTGCCACCTCCTATGACACCAAGGAGCCTTTGTCTCTTTCTCCCAGGAGCTCTAGTCAGATGCTGTCATTCTTCTTAAGACAGATTTGTAGAATTTGGATTTTAGAGCTGAGACCCAGTTCCCAGTGTTTCAATGGGTGGGGGTGGGGAGAGAGAGAGAGAGAAGACAAAAATCGAGAGGTAAAACTTACTAATTTAATTTTCCCCCTCAATCATCCATGTTCCTAACCTCCTGCAAATTTTTCTTTTTTATCTTTTCCTCCTACTTCTTTCTCTCCTTTCCTTCTCTCTCTCTCCTTCTCTCTTCTCTCTTTCAACTCTGACACACTCTCCCACTCTTCTGTCCTCATTTCCCCTCCTCTCCCCTTCTTTTTTAATTTTTTTTTTTTTTTTTTTTTTTAACTTTCAAGGTCATTCCGGACTCCTGAAGCCGCCAGTCCCTCAGTGAGATGCGAGCGCCACTGGCGTCCGTGGCCTCTGTTTCCGTGGCAACCCAGTAACCATTAATTTTCAATTAAAGGAGACAAAAAGCTCGATGACAGCTCCAGGTCTGCTGAAGATGTCAAGAATCTGTATTAATATACAGCAAGAGAGCATAATTGTGTGTCCATCTTCCAGAGCAGCGAAAAATGGAGGGATAATTACCAGCTCGAAAGCCACTCTGTAATTTAGTTCTTACTGTCACCACAGCCCTACACATTAGCATAAATTAAAAGCAGAGTTTATTGTTATCAAAGTGCATTGATATCGCCAGACCTGCTTTCTTCCTTTTAACTGTTTGTCGTGGGTGAGTGACTCCCCAACTCTCGCCAGGATCACCCTGGGGTGGGGAGAAGTGCAAGTGCAGAGGCTACTGGGGTGCGGATGCTAGATCTGGAAGGTCTTGGCCATTTCTGCCATCTTCCCTTGGTGTGGGTGGGGGACAAGGGTCAGGGCACTGCCACTCTGAAGGGGTCTGGGGATAGTGGGGGAGGCAAGGGGGCTTTGAAACTAATGCGCCTCTCGAGTGTGAATGCTTTGTTTTGCCCAAGAGCCCTCCAGCTCTTTCAGAGGGGCCTGCTGCCCATCTCAGGGTCCTCTTCAGTGTCTAGCACACTACAGCGTAGATGATGGGCATTCAATGCCAACCTGTTAAACAAAGGAATGAGTGAAGGTCCAGGGGTCTCCTCTCAGGGGGTGGGTTTCAGCAGGGGGCCTTCTTGCCTTCCTAGTTCGGGCATGGCCAGCTCAGAATGGAGGGCTCCTGGCTCTGGCCCAGTTCCTGCTCAGCCAGCCGGGCCTCCAGCTCCCAGTGTGGCCTCCCTGGATGTCCCCCCACTCCCTTGCTTCTGGCCCATCCACCACCACCACCACCTCCCACCGCCTGGTTCCTGCCACCCTGCAGACACACCTCGCATCTCTGAGTAGAGTAGTTGGAGCTCCTCTAAGTGTCTCGCTGCCAGGGTGCCAATGACAACAACAGAAATCATGAATTTCCGTGAGTGGGGGGGATGCGGGGGTTTTCTTGCATTTTATCCAGAGAGAGCTGTCCTTCAGAGGGGAATTTAGTGTAATTACCCTTAAGGGAGCGATCCTTACACAGTCAGTCACAACACTGACCTCCTGGCTGAGATCTGACAGCAAAATTACAGGCTGTGTACTCAACAGAAGGGGCATCCTCCTTTTGAGGGGCTGGGGGGGGCGGGCGGGAGGCGGGAAGGAAGAAGGAGGAGGAGGAGGGGAAGGAGATGCAGAGGCTTTCAAAAGAAAAGTGCAAGTGCGGGCTTCCAGCTGCCGGAGGAGCAGATTCTCCTTGGCAAGGCATCCATCGTGGGGCAGGAAGAAGATGCCCAGAGAGGCCCTGGCTTTCAGCTGGCTCATGAAGAGGGGTTGGGGCAGGCAGTGGGGCCCTTTAAATCTTTGAGCCATGGTCTGGGATCTTAGCTACAGTTAATCTTACTGTAGGTCGGGTTTGGAAGGCACTAGGAACTATCTGATAAACTACTCAGGCATGTTTCCCCAAACAGATCTGTCCCTGGGTCTCTCTCCCAAGTGCCTGGAATTTCACCATTCCTTATAGGTAACTTTGAGTTAACATCCTAGACCCTGTTAGACTGCCCCTGGGTTACCTGGCAGGACTAACATGCTAATCTATAACCATTCCAAATTTAGCGTGGATTTATCTACCAGATGCACTGGCCTGTCACATGGCAGAACCCTAAGGACACACAGGTCAGGCAAGTTTCGACAAGGTAATGGAGAAAGTCTGAAGTGTGGACAGATCTCTATGGGCTGTAGAGCCTGGGAAGGAATGGAAGCAGGTCCGCAAATCTCAAAGCTGGAAGGGACCCCAAAAACAGTTGGTCAAACTCCTCCCAGAGCAGGGGTCTCCTCTACTCAACCTCTATCCAAAATCCAGCCGCCTCTGCTCATTGGATTTCTACCAGCAGGAGCTCAAGAGCTCTAAAGAGCTCTGTTTTGCTGCTAAACACCATTGATTACTGGAAAACTCCTCCCTTGTGGCGTGAAAAACTGTTTCCCTGACATTCCTACCTTTCCTCTGGAGCCCAGGAAGAAATATAAACTTTTTCTAGTGGGTTCGCCTATCAGCTACATGAAGACAATGCTCAGCTGTCCAACGTCTTCTCCTTCAGTTCTGGCACCTGGTGAGACTATGGTTATTCCCCTCACCCTTCTATGGAAGAGCCGAAAAGGAGACTGACAGGACAGAGGGCCCGAAACACAAACCCAGCATTTACTGAGCATCTACTATGTTCCAGGCACAAATATGCCCCGTGTTTCTTTTATCCTCCCAAACAACTGGTGAGGGGAGGAAATATTATCCCATTTTACAGTAGAGGAAAGAAAGACTCAAGAGGCTGCAAATCAGTTGCCCTGATGACCTGGCAGACCCCTGATCCCAGCTGAGGGCTTTGCCCCCAGGTCCCCAGGCTCCGTGAGCTCTGCTTGTCTCCCCACCTTCAAAGTGCTTTGGCCCAGAGAGGCCATTTCTTCTCTCCACTTGGCAGGAGGAAGGAATTCCAGGGGGA
The DNA here is from genome assembly GCA_033961575.1 of Aselliscus stoliczkanus. Classification (NCBI taxonomy): domain Eukaryota; kingdom Metazoa; phylum Chordata; class Mammalia; order Chiroptera; family Hipposideridae; genus Aselliscus; species Aselliscus stoliczkanus. The sequence continues at coordinate 60,216,244 of CM066733.1, read as the reverse complement.
AACCCAGCTCAAGTCCTGCTTCCTCCCTGAAAGCTCCCCTGGCCTCAGTAATTGCTTCAATAACAACGACAACATCAGCTATTAATTTTTTTTTTTTTTTTTAGAGGGCAGTGTCACTGGCCCTCATATGTGGGACCCGAACCGGGGCCGCTGGCGTCCCAAGCCAGCGCTTAACCACCACACCATTCAGCCGGCCCAGCTATTACTTTTGACCACAGGACCATGCTCCAGGGATCACACTATGTGCTTAACATAGGGCATTGCACTCAATGCGCTCTACCTGGACCCTCCACCCTCAGAGATCTATCTGTAGCTCCTTCAGAGACCACCTTCTCAGTGGGGCCAAACCTCACCATTTCCTGGTTCCTCGTACCCTGTTTTATTTCTTCCCATAGCTCCTATCACCTTCTCATGTAGTATATAATTTACCCATTATCATGCTCATTGTCTATTTTCCTCTACTTTAGGCTTCAAAAGGGCAAAGTTTGTTTATTTTGTTTTCTGTTATATCCCAAGCACTTAGAACAATGTCTGGTATACAGCAGGTGCTCAATGCATATTTGTCAAATGGAAGAAGAAGCACTTAAAACCCTTTGAAGCAGGCATGATAATTCCACAACAGAGAGGACACAGGATTCTAGGTATGGGTTAGGTGGCTTGTTCCAGGTCACAAAGCCGTCAATACCCAGATTCAAGCCCTCGTTCATTTTGGGCTGTTGAGTATGGAGCCATTTGGGGCAGGGGCGAGGATGGGGGGGTGCGGCTAAGCCAGGCCCTTGTTCTGAATTTTAAGTTGGGGGCTGAGGCAGCCTGCTTGCTGGGGGAATTTCTGCCTGCACACCAACTGGCAGGTCCTTCTGAGCACTCAGCCCCTCCTAACAGGGTGAGGAAGGCTCCTCCTTCCGGCAGCCACTTTCAGGCCCCTACCTTTTCCACCCCCAGCCTTGGGAGAGGCCTGCAGGTGCAGTCCAGTTCACTTCCCTCCCCCAAGGTCCAGGTCCCTGCCTGGGCTGGAGTCCACACCCAGGTCCCCGGGTGCCCCTGGGAGGCCCGCACCCTGGACTCTGAGAGACTCCTTTCCCTTAGATGTGAATCGGGGCCCCAGAGTGCCCACACAGAACATACATCTTAAACAAACACTTCTCCTTGCTGTTTATCTCCCTGGCCTTTAAACAAACTCTTTCAAAGGTTTCTGCTGATAGGAGAGATTTACTGAAAACCATTCCTTGCTTAAAAGCCCAGGGTTTAGGCTGCTGGGGTGGGGGTAGCAGGGCAGGGTGGGGGGGCCTTCAAGCCTGGGGTTTCTCTGCCTCAGGACTAAATGTTTATCCGCCAGGCCTTGATAGAGGAGCAACACAGACTAATCTTTATGGAAAAGAAAATAAGAAAAGCAGGAAAGGGGCAGGGTGGAGGCTGGGGGAGAAGTTTGGTTCTTGTCATTGACTTCATGAGGTCTTGGCAGGGCCCATGTGGCAGCGCCCACCACACAGCAGTCGGAGGGGGCGGGGTGCAGTGCTGGAGAAGGGTGTGGCTCTCTTGAACTTTGGACAGAAGGCCCCTGGGCAGGTGAGCGGTTTCTTGGGCCCCCATATCCTGGACAGAGGCCAGAGTGGTGGTGGGAGGGCGGGGAGAGGGCAGGGCAGCAGTCATACGACAGTGTATTTACTCCTGCTTTTGACCAACATTTAGGAAGTACCTAGTGTATGCCAGGACCTGGGGTACAGAGTTGAGTAATCGTTAACATTTCTTTCAGCATTTCTGTGGGTCTGGCAGTGTTCTAAATTGCTTCCATGAATCAGCTCATGTAATCCAACAGCCCCAGCGGTAGATTCTAGAATTAGCCCAGTTTTGCAGATGGGGAAATCAAGGCACAGGTTGATTACTGGGCCACACCCCAGAGGTTTTGGTTGAATTGGGATGCAGTCTGGACATCACATTAAAAAAATGCAGCCTAAGTGGAGGGCTACTGCTCTAGAGATTGACACTTTTGTTGCCCCTTCCTCACCCTCCCAATAATATAGTACGTCATCAATACTAAGGAGCACAGATATCTGAAATATGAGATGTGTCTTACAATCCATTCTTAGTGGGACAGGAAATAATGGTGCTTCTCACAATCTTAAGTTCAAGGAAACACAGTAGTCCCCCCTTATCTGAGGGGCATATGTTCCAAGATCCCCGAGTGGATACTTGAAACTACAGATAGTACCAAATCCTATATATACTATGTGTTTTTTTTCCCGAATACATGCATTCCTATGATAAAGTTTAATTGATAAATTAGGCACCATAAGAGATTAAAAACAGTCACTAATAATAAAATAGAACAATTATAACAATATCCTATAATAAAAGTTATGTGAATATGGTCTCTCTCTCTCTCTCTCTGATAACTGAAACAGCTACTAAGGGACTAACAGGCTGGTAAAATATATAGCATGGAGACACTGGACAAAGGGATAATTCATGTCGTGAGCAAGACAGAGCAGGGCATCTCAAGATTTCATCACTCTACTCAGAATGGCACATACTTTAAAACTTAGGGAATTGTTTATTTCTGGAAAATTCCATTTTAATTTTTGGACCTCAGTTGACCACGGGCAACTGAACCCATGGAGAGTGAAACCATGGATAAGGGGAGGACTACTTCTGCTACTTGTGGGGTGTGGGCTGGGTGATTTGCGTACATTATCTCATTTAATCCACCTCCCAAAGCTTTGAGAGAGGTCAAATGAGCACCTCTGATGAGAACACAGCAGCACTAGGACTTAGTAACTTGCCCAAGACCACCCAGCTTGTAGGGGGTGGAGGCAGGATTTGAACCCACAATTAAATGGCCAAATCTTTATTCCTGACCCTTGAAGGGTGCTTTATGCTTTTCAAGCCGCCTTTATTCTTATTTTGTCCATTGAGAAAGACACTGAAATCCAGAAAGCTTAAGTGATCTGTTCTAAGTTACACACCTGACTTCTTATCCTATGACTGTGAAAGACTCACAGGAGGTTCTATTGTTTCTGTTTTTGTTTTCACCTGCCCGGGCTTTTGTAGATCGAAAAGGCTGCTTCTAAGAGAAGAATAGGGCCAGGGAAGTGGGCCAGGGCAGAGGGCCCTGAGAGTATGAGCTGTGCTGTGGTCTATGTGCTGAAGACTGGAGCCCAGGCCTGCCTATCCTGGGACCTCCAGAGGGCAGAGGCCCTGGGCAGGAGCAGATGTCATTGCAAAGACTCTACTGACTGCAGTTGGTGCTTTGTTTGTGAAAACTGAAGAGGCTGTGGTGGCAGGTGGGGAAGGGAGTGCAAGGTGGGTAGGAATTTCCAGTCCTAGGGCCCAGAGCTTAGGCCGGAAGCCACTGCCCCCGCCACCATGTTTACACTCAGCAGGCCACAACCCTCATGAGATGGCACAGACTGTCAATCCCCCCTCCCTCCCACTCTGGGCCAAATACCTTTCCCCTCACCCTGAAAGCACCTTTCAGCACCTGGGCCCTGAGCTGGGCTCAGCTTCCAGGGAGGAGAAGGGGAGAGTGTGAGGAGGAGGCTAGGGGTGTGGTGAAGTAAGGTGGGGAGGCGAGAGGTAGTCCAGGCTAGGACAAAGTTATGTGAGTGATTGCCTTGCACTTGTTGTTCCCTTTCTTTGTGTGTGGGTATAAATATAGATATATAGATATATAGATATATAGATATATATATAGTGATAGCTGGTTTCTAAAACCTTTCCTTCCCCCCAGCTCTTCTTCATTCACACCAAGGTAAACATGACTGACAGCTTCTAAAATGACCCTTCCAAGAGAGAAGTGCATTTTGGCAATGACCTCTTTGCTTGTTTGTCTATTCACTCTTTGAGTCACTCCACAATTTCGTTTGGCATTGCCGGGACCCTCCATCGCATGTGAAAGCTTTAGCCAGGACATCCCTAAGCCATTGGGTGGGCTGCTGTCCAAGCTTTGGCTGTTGCCAGTAATGACACCTCCATTGTCTTATACAACATGCAGATACAGTGGCAGCAATCCAAGCTCTCTTTTGCACAATTCAGTGAAAGGAAAGTTAATTCATCCTCATGAAAAAAGTTTGAGGGACCTTGCCTTAAATGAAAAGGGTGGTGCTTTAATGGTGGATTTTCGGGTATCCACTGATCAGTTTATTCTCCTTTGGCCATGGGGCTGAGGGCCAGGGCAGTTGGGCAGGACGTCAAGCCTTGGGTGGGGTTTCCAAAGGGGGCCACTGGCAGTCATGGTTTTGGATTTTTTTCCTCTCTCTTTCTCAGTAGAGAAGGGCTGCCTGTGAGCTATTAGAAGACTGAGCTCAGAGCTAAAAGGGACCCAAGGAATCACCTAGTCCAGTAGTTTACAAAGGCTAGAGTGGCTTAAAAGTAGTACAGCTTTTTAATAAATTTAATGTACATTAAAACCCAAAATAGAAAACAGCTAAGAGTGGTAGCTCTAGTAGAAGTGGTGGTGGCGGGGGTGGGGGGGGGTGGGGGGTGGGGGGTGGTGGGAGGCGCTGGACCCTGCATACTCTGCTCCCTCCCTCACCCCCTGGGGTGATCCAAAGCTCTCCTGTGGAATTCCAAAGCTAGTTCAGTGACCCATTTTACAGACAAGGAAACAGTCAGAACACGATGGAGAGGACGGTGGTCCTCAGGGACCTCCACCCTCCCATTATCTGCTTATGGTTCATGTTCATTCCCTGGACTTATGATGAACTTGACCTGCAAAATCCTACCCACCCTTCAGGGTCAGCTCAAATGCCGCTTCCTCCCATAGAGCTTTCCCCAATTCTCTCATCCAGTTCTGGCCCCACCTCCATCCCCTTTGCCTTCCCTAGAGCTCCCTGCTTGTGCACCTCTTGCAGGATCAACTTCTCTTGCATTTCTGCTCTTCTGAAGCAGGTCTTTTCCCCCATCCCTGGACTGTTGGGCTTTCTGAGATCAGGGGTGTCTTCCCTCACTGTTCCCACAAGTATCCAGCCCATGACTAGGTATGTATAATCACAGGAAGCTGTCGACATGTTTTTTGGGGTGTAGGTGAGAGCTTTGCCCATGGGGAAGGGATCTGACTACTGGACAGCCCTAGTTCTTATCAACTCAGCTGAGGGCATTGCATTTGATTAGCAGTTATTTGGAAACCTGAAGTAGGGAGGGGGAGGGGACACAACCTTTATTGCCTGGGGAAGGGGCCCTTCTGCCCTGAACTGGCCCCTCCATCAACTCTGAGAAGACGGATAGCAGAAAAGCAGGTGGGGGAAAAGAAGCCAGAGTCTTTACGCCTCCCACATTACTATTTCCCTCTTCTCTGGCATTTTAAGAGCTCCGACTCAAACCCTTCAAGGGCTTTTGAAACAATTAGATTTGCAAGTGCCCAGCGCTCAGTCTAATTGCTTAAAAGCCACTTCAGGCTCCAACTGACCCAGAGTAGAGCCTGTGGGGTGGGCAGTGGGGAGGGGAGACCTGAGACACTCTGTCGCCCTGTTTCCCAAGTCTTTTTTGGTGACCAAAGCCTGAGCCAGAGGTGATGCCAGAAAGAGGGCTTCCATTGTCCCCATTTGATGCAGAACCATGGTCATCTCCCTGTCAATTCCTCAGCCCTTGCCCTTAGGAAACCCCTTACATCTAACCTTCTCTCATATACCTTCTCTTGCAAATCCCAGCATCCTCAGCGGTGGTCTGAGCAAGTGTGTCCACCACCCATTTTCAGAATTAGAAAGTGACTAATGCAAGGTCAGCAGGTCCAGGAGTGTCAGAAGGCAAGCCTTGAAGTGTCTGCCTCAAAGACACTGCTGTTCCTCTGGGACCTTCTGCGATTAGGGCCTGAGGGGCTTTTGGAATCTCAAAATCAGTTTCACCTCCCCCTGCCTTCCTGATGACTCTTTTCCCTAGTTCTGGTTTCTGCATAAAATTATCTCTGGCCCAAGACCATGCAATGCTCCATATCAGAGAGAGTCAACACTTCCTTGAAGCATTCTAGCCCCTCCGTAATTTAGTCCCACCTCACTTTAGCCCCAACCCAACTCTGTGCCTTTTTGTGTGCTGTGCACTTGCCCTCCACGCTTCACCATCCAGATGCAAACCCCGAGTTATGTGTCCAGGACCAGGCTGAGCAGAGGGGGCACTATGATGAATAAACCATACTCTCCATGGATCCAACTCTCAGAGTGACACGTTCTAGTTGGAACATAAAAACATAGATTTATTAATTTATCTGCCAAATATTTGTTGAGCACCTACTATGTGCCAGATGCTGTTCCAGGCCCTAGGGAGTTTGAGGTGAACAAAACAGATAAAGTCCCCACTCCCATGGAACTTATATGGTTAAAGAAGAAGCAGGCAGCGATGCCTAGAAAAAAGATGTATAATTTGCCAGGTGGAGATGAGTGAGTGAAGGGAAACAAAGCGGCGAGGAAGACTAGGGCCTTAGAGGTGAGGACATTGTAGCAGAGACCTGAGTGAAGGAAGGAAATAGCCTGTGCAAAGGTCCTGAGGCACCTGGAGACAGGGCTAGGCTGTTGACAAGAAAAGATTGCTGGAGGTTTGATCACAGATCTGAATCTTAAATGAGGATGAATTGGTCCAGACAGCAGATGGGAGGTGGGCCAGGGAGTTCAGCAAGATCTGAGGTGTGTGCTTCACATGTTGTAGGGAGCCGGGACCAGCATAGCCGGGCCTGAGCTTCATTTAGAGGCAGGGAGTGGTATGGGCTGGGGCTGGAGAGGTTGGAGGACCAGACGCCAAGGGCCAGGAGCCAAGTTAAAGAGTTTGGGTTCTTCAGCGGGCATCAGGAAGCCACAGAGGGTATCCAGCCTGCCCTCGTCTGATCCAATCTGTGCTGGAGAAAGATCATTTTGGTTGTGGAGAAGGGGGAGGGGCAGGACTGGGAGCTGAGAGGCCAGTTAGGAGGATGTCATAGGGACTCAGTGACAGATGAGAGTGGCCTGGACCACAGGAACTGCGATGGGGTTAGAAGTATTTGGAAAGGAAAGTCACCAGGATATTCAAATGTTGGCTGATTGGATAAAAGAGAGCAGAAAACAGAAGGACTGAAGAGTGACCCATGTTCAGGTCCAGTGCCTCTAGACTGGGTATGAGGACCCGCACCACGCCTACTTAGGGCACTCCTCTGGGAACTTCTTACAGGGCAAGGACCCTGCAGAACCCACGAGGAGCCACCTTCCTTCCAGATCATTCTCCAGATAGCCAGGGACCTGGAATTCTCATGTGCAGGTCCTCTGCAGGCCACCTCCCCAGGTCCACCCTCCAGGGTGAAGCATGCCTGTGACACTTCACCCCGAGCTGAGTGCAGGGGATGTGCTCAGAGGTTGGGCGAGCAGACTGAGGTGTCCACACGCATGCTCCCAAAGCTCTACATGGTTGGAGGTGAAGTGGGGGATGCGAAGGGAAGGTGGGCAGGCTGGGGGCAGGGGCTGGGGGAGCATAGAGGCATTTTCTCCCTGTGCTGCCCTGTGCAGAACGCCAAGAAGCCTGAGAACTCTAAATTTGAACCTGGCTTTCTAGATCTTTAGAAGGTGTATGTGTCAGCATGGGAGACTAGAACATATTTTATTTAACAGTTTCTTAACTTGATTTATAACTTTTAAATATTTAGACATATGGAATGTAGGCCTCCATTTGTACTTTTGCCCGGTCCAGGAGGGGTGAGTGGAAAACTTCCCAGGGCTAGGATTATTTGCCTAGTTCACTCTCTCTCTCCCCGCCCCCATCCCTGGGCCTCTGGGCCTCAGTAATTTCCACCAAACTGGACAGAAAATCAGATCCTAGCCTGATAGTGAGAAACGTGGACTTCACGTGGCCCCAGGGGAAAGGTTGGTCAGCATCTGCAGAGGCCTTTGGATGGCATGACCTAGGGAAGAGGCAGACTTTGACCCAGGGGTTCAGGAGAAGGGACCCCAGTCTCTTTAGAATTGAGTTTAATAAGATTGAGTGACTGGGGCTGGTAGTTTAGCCCTGCGTGCTTCAGTCCCCTCCTTGTGGGACTGGATAATGATAATAACCCAGAATTACCCCTACCTCACAGGCTAATGGGGGAAGTTGCAGTGATGTCTGGCATTGTAGTCAGTGCTATAAAACGTTTGTTATTGCTGTCACATAAAGTGACCCTTTGAGGGAATTTTAAGCCAAGCTAAGGTGCAGCTCCAGGCAAATCAAGGGAGTCCATGTTGATTTGAGTGCCAGATCGGTCTCCTCAGGTCTTTCAGAGTTCCCTGTGGGGGGCCACTCAGTGATCAAGTTGTCCCTCCCCCTGGACCCCCTCCAGGACTGTCTGGTGTTTTGGGTAACTCCCCTGATCTCTGCCTTTTCAAGCTCCACCTTCTATATCCTCTCATTCCTTGGAAGTCTTGCCAAACAACTCACCTGTAGATTCTCAAGGCCCCTATGCACAGGAAGATATCAATGGATGACGATGGGCCCTCAACACAGTAATCTCATTCAGTCCTTATAGTAATCCCAGGAGCACTGTTCCAGGTGCTCTTATCACATGAAGACACTGGAGCAGAGAGAGGCTAAGCCCCAGGATATCTCAGCAGGTAAGTTACAGAGCCAGAACCAGAACCCAGGAATGTATGGCCGGAGTCCACTCTTTTTCCCTTGAGGAATCTAGCTTTCATCAGAGCCTGGGATGCTCCTGCTTCGTGGAGTTGAGGCCGGCTAGAGACAAGGTGCTACCTCAACGGAGCCACTTCCAAGGGGCCATTGCAGACATTTAACAGGATGATGCTGGGTTGACATTCTGGTTTGTGGGGGAGTCGAGGTTCTTTTGGTTTCTTTCAGATTTTAGCGGACGGCCTTCTGGGCAAAACCAAACAAACCAAACAACCCTCTCTTTTCAAGGGGCCTGGGCTACTAGTGGGTCTGGAAAGGGAGGTTCTTTGTGTGTTGGAAATTCTGAGACAGAGCTTGTTTTGACAGTTTGGGTTCCAGTTGGAGAGGATTCTATTGGAGGGACAAGCAGCTGCTCTTCCCCACCCCCACCCTGTCTCAGCCCCACAGTTTATCTCTGCTGGGGACCACAGACATGATGACATGAAAACTGCCCACCTTGGGGAGCGAACCTCCACGAAATGATGCTCAGTCATCATTTGTTTGTTGAGTGGAGACAGAGACGTTTGATCCTGGCCCCTCCCTTCTGGAGCTTACTATCTCATAGGAAGATGGACACACACACTAGGGGAACATCACGTAGGAAAAACCATCAGTGGACGCCCGCCTTCTGGCTCTGACGTGAAGTCACTGGGCAAGTAAGTCACTTAGTCTTTCTAACTCTGGTTTCTCATTCATAAAATGAGAAAGTTAGGAATGATCACTGGGTGCAATCTTGTTTTTCCTCTTCACAATGGGATCTGTATTTCTAGTGACATCCAACCCAGGACTTGGCCACCAAAAGTAGGGCTGCTCTGCTTCGGGGAGGTGGGGCACCCACTTCTTGGTATTCCTCTTCTTTTCAGACAATTTTTAAAGGGCAGCTCTAAGTGTCTCTGATTGGAAGGCCTGAACCACATGGAGAACTCTGAAGACCCACCTCATGGAGGAAGTCAAGATGGGCTCGAAGGCTAGAAGGATTTTGACACGCAGAGGTATGGGGAGGGCACGCCAGGCAGGAGGCTGGATGTGAGAAAAGATGCAAAGACAGGGACCACTGGGTAGGTCAATGCTAGCACAGAGTCAGTCTGGTTGGAATGGCAGAGTCCCATCAGAGAGAAGGTGGAAAGGACCTCAAAAAGGGGTTTCTGGGTGGTGTCTATGGGAACTTCTAGGGATAAAGATTATTTGTGGAACAAATGGGAACACAAGTCCAGGCTCCTTCCTACAGAAAAGTGGGGTACACCCTGCTAGGAGGAGGGAAAGGACGAGCATCAAGGAGTAATAATCATAGCATTCAGGTCAGAGGGTTGTTTTGAAGGTAAAATGAGTTAATATATAGAAAGCCCCAGAACAGTATCTGGCACATGAGGAAGGTTAAATACAGTCAAACAGGAGTGGACTCTGCGGTTATCAAAGTCGTGTGTCCTTCTTGGCTTCTGTCCTAGCATGGGCAGTGATGGCTTAGGATTTCACTGGCCTCTGTGCCCAAAAATTAGGGGGATTATGAGCTGTGTACGTGCATGTAAGGGGGTGTTGTTGCAGGTGTCTTTCGGCCACTCCCTAACACACACACACACACACACACACACACACACACACACACACACACACACATGCTTCCCTCCCTCAGTCCTTCTCTGTTGCCCGGTTACTCCTGCCATCCCACCCTCCAGGGCTCCTGATTTCCTTCCCCACCCCCTGCTGCGAGCCCACACCTTGCTCTCAGCTCCTCCCTTCCCTCTCCCTGAGCCCCTGGCCCTCCCATTCCGCCATAAATCTGTAAGTCTGGAGTGTGTGTGTATGTGTGTGTGTAGGGGGGGCTGTGGTGGAAAAGCAGCAAACCATACCAACCTCAGCTAATGAAAAACAGTGATAAATCTCTGTCTATCAGGTTTGTTGTGAGCACAAACATTGCCAAACAAGGGCCCAGATGGCCTACAGGCCCTCCTCCCCGTCGGTCTGCAGAGCTTTAAATGGAAATGGTTGCTTTATACATCTATTTACTACTTGGAAACAGGGGATGATTGAGTCCAGGGGTGCTTGGCCAGGAAACAGGGGGCAGGTCAGGGGGGAACCCTCTTCAGCCCATACCTGAGGAGGACTCTTCGGGCCAGTCCCTAACCTCCCCCGACCCTGGTCCAGGAGACAGCTCAAGGTGAACCCTGACAGAAAGGCTGGAAGGGGGAAGGGAAGGGAAGAGGCCATGCCCCTCACCCCCACCCCCACCCCAGGGCTGATATTCTGGCCTCAACAGCCCACCCTCAACCTGCTCCAATTCCAGACACACATCCGTAGGCAGCCAGACCCAGCTCCTCCCTGTTGCTTTCGAAGTTCTTCACCCACTGCTCAGAACTTTCCTGCCTTCCCATCAGGCTAGTTAAAGCCTACCTTGTCCTTCAAGCCCCACCTCCCCCAGGAAGTCTCCCCAGCCTTATCAAAGTTGTGCGTCCTTCTTGGCTTCTTTCCCAGCATGGGTAGTGATGGCTTAGGATGTCACTGTCCTCTGTACTCAACAAGTAGGGTGATGATGACCTCTCTGGGCTCCATTTCCACAACAGTGGCCCTGGGAACCCAGTGTGGTCATTAAGAGACAGCTGCTTCAGAGGTGAACAGGTCTGAGCACACAGCCTGGCTTTATTACCAAGCTGAGGGACCTGGGGCAGGTTATTCTGTCAGCCTCAGTTTCTTCCTCTGTAAAATAGGTATAATTATGGAATCCTCATGAGGTTTAATGAAATGAGTATAAAATGTGCTCAGCAAAGTGGAGGGCACAGTCTCATAGCTCCGTGCATGTCTGCCTTTATTATTGGTGCCACCCAGTCATGACTGTGCAGCACACATCTCCACGCCCTGTCTTTTCACAGAGACTGTGTGCGTGTGTGTGTAGGGGCTTTGGAAGAGGGTTTGTCCTAGTTTAGGTTCCCTGAAAACAGATTCTGAGACAAGAACTTGAGTGCAAGACGTTTCTTTGGAGCGTGGTCTCTGGAAGCTGGAGGGAGGGCATGGGGAAGTGAGCTAGGAAGGGAAGGAGAATGGGCAATGGCGGTTAGTGAGGGGGTCATACTCCCGCAACCGGGAGCTTGCTGGGGAACTGCAAGGACACATCATAGGATTGTCCCCACCTCGTGCTGAGGCAGCGAGGGCATTTATCCACTCACTCCTATCCCTAATCATTAGTTGAGGGTTGTCCCTGGGGCCATAAACCCCTGGCACTTCTAAGCTGCCCATAGGCTGAGTAAAGCTCCCATGGGCCCAGCACTAGAGAAACTGTACAGGTGAGAAATAGAGGTGGACAATTCCAGGCTCACCGTCCCCTCACAGCAACAGATGAACTAAGAGGCTGGCGTAGGTGATATGGGGTGAAGCATTAATAGCATTCTCTGCTGAATTCTTCACTTTTCCAGCCTTACAGCCTCCAGCACAGTTTTGCACACAGTAGGCACAGCATCATTTGTGGACAAACCAAAGGAGGTTTGGGCTTAGAGCCAGGAAAACCTAGATTCTCCCCACAGTTTGAACTCATTGTGTGTGTGTGATGCTGAGCAAGACACTGATGACCACTCTGGGCCTCGCCTTCTCCTTGGGAAGAAGACATTGGGACATTGTCACCTTCTCTGCTTATCCCATAGCCCTGTCATGGTAAGTTGAAGCATCCCTTGGGGGGGGTGTGTGTGCTCAGAACAGGTAAGGTGTGATGATGGGGTATGGGGGAGGCTCCCCTATCCACTCATCATCCAAGGGAGAGCTACCCAGTGGCACATACACTCTGTGGTCAGAACACAAAGGTGTGTTCCCATCTCTTCCTGTCCCGTGACAATTCCAAAGGTAAAGAATCAAGAAAGAAAAGGTCAAAGGACTTCAAACTGCTGACTCCTCAGTGGAAAGGATTCCAAAGGGATCCAAGGGAATCCAGAGGGATGCACTATGGTTCCTTATTTCTAGGTCAACAGTGGGGGTTTCCAAGATCTGGTGAGTATAGAAACTATTTACAAGAGAAATTCTTTTTTTGTTGTTTTTTAAACTTTATTGGGGAACGGCCATGGTCATTGGTTACACATTGCTTTTCATGCTACAATGGCATACTTGACTCTTTTAAGGAGGGCGGAGCTCACAGTGTCCCATGCGGAGATCGAACCGGCAACCTTAGTGTGATCAGCACGATGCTCCAACTGAGCTAACCAGTCACCCCTAGGACAGAATTTTTTTTTTTTTTAAGATTTTATTGGGGAATTGGGGGAGGGGAACAGCTTTGGGGAATCGGGGAAGGGAAACAGACAAGTTGCTGTCCTTTTGTTCTTCAGTCTAGTTGTGGAGGATGTTGCTTCACTGGCCCATATTGGTATTATCATTGCGCTCTTTCCAGGTGAGGCAGATCGGTTGCCAGCCACTGGATGGCTGCTCACGGCAGCTCTTGGCAACTCACGCTGGCTGCCAGCCGCTCACGCTGACTGCCAGCTGCTCACGCTGGCTGCCGGCCACTCATGGTAGCTTACGACGGCCTACTGCAGCAGGGGCTGCAGCCTATGCTGTCGCCGGCGACTCATGGCAGCCCAGTTCCAGGTCGAGCTGTTGTTCACCATCTTAGCTGTAGGGGGCAGTGTCACGGGCCCTCATGTGGGATCAGAACCGGGGACCTGCTGCTCAGAGCTGGCATCCCAAGACAGCTCCTAACCAATGCGCTACTCTGCCGGCCCTAGGACAGAAATTTTTAACTTGAGGGTCTTGGACTCACTAGGATGCCCATGGATAAGCTTTAGGAGTCACTAAATCCCTTGAAAATACATGTAAAATTGAATGTGAGTATGTGTGCATGTGAGCTGCTCTGAGGTGGTGATCTGGAGCTTCCAGCAAATTCTCAAAGGAGTCTGTGATGGAAGAAAAGTAGATTTGCTCTACCCGCAATCTCCAGTCTCAAAAGGGAGGGTCCTGAGGCCAAGAGAGGGCATGATATAGTCATTATTCCCCCAGGGAGGAGAGGGGGGAGTGCTGAGATCTGTTTCCATGGAAAACAGAACAAGAAACAACCAGACAAAAACTGGAAAGAAAAGGAACTTCCTGTTCCAGAGAAGCTTGGAGGCACTGACAGGCCTCAGTTTCCAAATGTGCAGGTGGAAATAAATGATAATAATGTTTACATCTCTAAGGTGTGGTGAAGATAAAAGGCAACCAAGGGAGTAGAAATGACTTATAAAAAGGAAAGCTGTACACAAATTCTAGCAATGACCATTACAGCAGAAGCCCAGTGGATGCTTGTTTTGCTGCTGGGAGGAAACTATACCACCTGGATACCTATTACCCAATTCTGGGCAACTGCGAAATTTTCCTGCAGGCCGTTGCAGCCTGATGTCAGATTATGAGATTTGGTTTTGCAGTCGAACCTGAATCTGTACCTTAGCTCTGCCACCTGTGGATGTGTGTGACCTTGGACAAATCACTTAACCTCTCTGGGTCCCAGATTGTCCATCTGCAAAGTGAGGGCACACACCTACCTGATGGGGACATTATGAGAACTTTATGAGTTAGTACAAATGAAAATACCTATAAAGGTGACTGGCTCATAGTAAGTGCTCATTAAACGTTAGGTCGTTTGTTCCTGTTCCTTGACAGTTGGTATCTTTGTATCATTTATGTTCACTATGAACACTATGTCTCCCCCATATCCGTGCGCTCCACTCGCTCCACTCGTAAGGACACGCCTGTCTTGTTTACAGCTGCACTCCCCAAGCCTGGCACACAATGTGCAACAGATATTTGTTAAATTAATGAATGGAAGAGGGAGAGCATCTTTTTAAGGATGGGAAGGGACTCTGACAACGTGAGAACACTCATCCGTCTGGATCAGCCCCAAGAGGGGCCTGAAGCTGTGCCAAGGGCCCTATTGAGAGTGGAGAGCAGTTAACCTCTGGTCCTAGCTCTGCCACTTAACTGTTGGGCTACCTCTGCCAACTCGATGGTCCTCGCTGGGCCTCTGTGTGCTTCCTCCAAAGCGTGAGAACCTGAGATTCCAGGGTTTCCCCCTTGGAGGCTGGACTCCAAGGAGCTCTGACCAGCTGGGGAGTGTGGGATTTCGGGATAATTCAGCCACTTAATGAAGAGGAAGGAGAAATGGAAGAGGATAAAGCCAGGGGAGGGAAGCAGTCTGGAAGAAAAGTCAACACTTTCTTGGCGCTCAGCAGCTGCGAGTGGGGGTAGGTTTGGGGAAAGCCAGGCTGGGCCAGCGAGCCTAGCGGCTGTGAGCGCCCCGGGAGCGTGTCTCCTGGGCGGCGTGTGCGCCAAGGCCTCGGCTTGCCCCTCCCTTCCTTGTGCTCCTCGCCAGTTCCCGCCGCCACTGACTTTCTGACTTCTTAACTTGTCAGCAAATCCCAGAGTTAAAAATGCACACGCACCCCGGCCAGCCGCCAGCAGGGCCGTCTGGCCGCGGCTCCAGATGTGGGGCCACCGCGCGGGCCCGACAGCCCCGCCGCGCAGACTAAACAATCGGCCTTGGCCGTGAGCGCAGCGCAATTCCAGATGCCGCGTCCCTCGCGCTGCGCGCTAATTGGGCCGCGGGCGTAAGGCTCTGTCAGCGCGGGCAAGGCCCTGCCGGGCAGCCTCGGCCCAAGTCAGTCCTCTGAATTACCTAGAGCGGGGTCGGGGTGGGGAGACAGAGCCGAGTGGGGAGGAGGGAAGGGAGAGAGAAAGGCAGATTCACAGACAGAGACACACTAAAGAGACAGACGGAAAGGGACAGAGACAGTCTCAAAAAGAGACAGCTCTAAAGACAAAGGGAGAACCAGAAACGTTGAGCTATATTCTGACTTAGAAGGAGACAGAAAAGAGCGAGAGAGACACAGACAGAGGAGGGACTGGCGCGAGAGTCGACTCGAGAAAGGCACAGACTAGAAGTGAAGGCGAAGGGGAACCCACCCTTGAGACCCCACAGGTTTACCGTCAGGTAGCTGCCGCGTTCCGAGTGTCCACCCCTCCTGTTTTACAGAACCTCCTTCTTACATTCTCACTTTTTGTAATTCTTCCTAGGCCCCGGAGCAACTGGGGACTGGGCCCGCCCACGACCTAGTCCTGGCCGTGAGGAGCCTGGGTGACTGCCGGGAGGAAGAGCCCTAGCCCTCAAAGCGGCCTGGGCCTTCCACAGTTCCTCCTCAAACCTGGTTTCGTGACTTGGACGCTGCGGGTTGGTGCGGGATGGGGCTCTGCGGGGGTTGCCTCGAGGCAGGGGGATCCCCCTGAATGACTCCTGCGGGATGGGGTGGGGGGGCTCCTCCACCAGGCCGCCACCCTGGAGACACCCCCCCCCCCGTTTCCCTGGCGCCCTGGGGCCTCCTCAGCCCCGGAGACGGGGGGATGCCGAGGCCCAGGGCAGGGAAGCCCACCGGGGACCACCCGGGGGAGCACCCCCCGGCCTCGGGTTCCGCCCCCGCTGGGAGGCCCGGGCGCCCCGCGGGTGAGCGCTGAGGGCAGTGCGGCGGCCCGGCGGCTCTTGGCGGCCCCTCTCTGACAATCTTTCCTTTGTTTGTTTTCTTAAATCTGGGAGGCCCGAATTCCTGCCGGATTCCGTAGGTTTCACTCAGGAAGGAGGCGCCCCCACCCCGCCCCCTCTCACGTCGGGCCCGGCTGCGCGGGGAATGGCAGGTTCTTCCCGGAGGCCCGCGGCGCGCAGCCCGGCGGCGCAGGCAGGGCGAGCGGGCGCCGGGCGCGGCGGAGAGTCCCGGGCTCCCTGCCCGCGCGCCACCCCGCAGCCCCGCCGGAGGGCCACCGGCAGCTCCACGGGGGGAAAAAAAAATCAAACCAGCAACGTTTTAAGGCACAAAGAGCAGCCCTTCCTCCACCCCAGCCTTAGTCCACACCCTTCCACTTCTCACACCATATATATATATATATATATATATATATATATATATATATATATATAATTTTTTTTGGTTTCCAAACTCGGGCCTCATTAATTTCCAAAAAAAATTTCCCCCAATAAAAGGCAAACATGGAAAGAAAAACAAACTATTAGAAAATAGAGGAGGGAGGAAATGTTATTTAAAAGGTTAGCAGACCGCATCATTTTCCAATGATATTATATACTCCCAGCAGTATCCAAAATATATATGGGCCCTGGGCCAAGAATGTAAAAAAAAAAAAAAAAAAAAAAAAACCTTGAAAAACCCCGCACTTAGACACAACATCTGGACCTGGGAGCGAACAAACCCCCCATTTATCACACTTAATCCTCCAATGAAGCAATCGACAGTTGACTTCTGTTTTGCTAATTTAGCTGCTTTCAAGCGCCGGCCCAGTCCAGACCAGGAATTAAGTGTCACTTGTGGAGGGCCTGCCCTGCCCCCACTGGTCTTCGCTCCCTCCCGCGCCCGGGCTCTCGGACCGGGAAAAACGACCATTAAAGAAGAAAGAAACTTTTTATGAATTCCTTTTACCCCCGCCTACTTAGGTCAATGAAAATCTCGACTCTGACCTTCCTCTGCGCCCTGGCCCAGCACCCTGACACCCACTTCCTTGGTGACACGCCCCCACTCTCCCCTCTGAAACTCGCGGAGCAATGGCATCAGCCCCCACAAATGCCAACAGTTTCCGGCGGTCACCCTGCTCACCAGCGGCTCCTCGGGTTGACTAGGCGCTGCCAGCCTCGTACCTGGCACCGAGCACGACCTGACAGCTTGAGCCTCAGTCTTGGAGAGCAAAACCGAGGGAGAGTCCTGGTGCTGGGTAGCCGGGAGCCTCCATTCCCCTCGGAAGGGGATGGGAGGCAGGAGGCCCCGAAGTGGAGACCCTGGACCAGCAGTGTCCGGAGACAATGGGATCTTGTGAGGACGTAAGCAGGAGAGAGAGAGAGAATAAATCAGGGACAGTGTATCATTTGAGGATTAGTCAATAAATCCCTGGGACCCTAGCCCAGTGGGGCTGGTGCCAGAGCCTTGGCTGGCTGGGAGTGCAAACTTCCTTCCTCTGTAACCTTCCTTCCCCTCCCCATAGGTCTCCATGGGTCTCTCTGCCTGTCTCTTAGTCTCCATGGCTCTAGGACATGGAGAGTCCTAGGCTTTGGAGCCCAAGGCACAGCCATTTGTTGTTCCCTCCTCTGTTGCCGGGAACAGTTGTACAAGGGAGCAGTGAAGATGGCACACTCAGGGTACTGTCCTCAGGTACCAACTCTAGCCCACCCACCCCTCTTCACTTGATCCGTCTCATGCCTGCCCACTGAATCCCAGTCACCTGCAGGCTCTCATGGTAGCCTGGATGCGCCTCCAAATTCTTGGGGAGAAACCCTTAATCGAGACGCAGACCCAAGCCTTCTGACCTGACAGTCTAAGGCCCACAGAAGCCTCCTATCTGGAGCATCCTCCATATAGAGACTGTATTCATCCCAATAGGCATTTATGAGTACCTACTGTATGCCAGGCAGGGTGCTCGAGTCAGGAGGTGGAGACGGTTAAGACTCCATGCCCTGGGGGCTTAAGCCTCTCCTGGGCCTTATTATCTGTTCATACAGGATGTCCTATTACCCAGCTACACTATTTCAAAAAGCAGTCATCGAGCACCTGTCATGTGCTAGGCACTGTGCTAGGCACTGGGGCTTCAGACATGATGAAAGACCATTTCTGTCCTTCATTGCCAGAGAGACAGACATGCCAACAATTAATTTGAAGACAAGGCAGAAAATAAGCGTTCAAGTGAACCCTTTTATAAAAGTCAGACCAGAGGAGGGACTGACTCACCCTGGCTGGGAGGGAAGGAGGGGTGTGATGGACCCCAGGGTACTGCTGCTGGTGGGTCTCATTGCTCTAGCTGTTGAAGCTCAACTGGGGACAGTACTGTCTAGTGGTTATGAGCAAGGGCTCTGAAGCCAAAGCTTCAACTTCCTGCTCTGACACATCACCTGTGGGAATCTCAGGCTTCTTCAACTCTTTGAACCTTGGTTTCATCATCTGAAAAGTGGGACTAACAATAGTAACTGGCCTGTGAGGATCCAAAGGGATAACACAGGACAAGCAGCAGGCATATAGCGAGCTCTGAATGAATGACCACTTTAACTGACTTTTTTCAAAGGATGTGGACAGACCACCTTGTAGCCTGCCTGGCACCTTCCCCTGTCCTCCCTTCCCAACCTGGGGATCTGGCACAGTGCTGGGCACACTGAATAAGTGGTAGAATAAAGGGATGGGTAAAATAGAAAACCTGTCATACCTTGGCTCAAGTGACCTAGTAGACAATGCCGTGTGCATGGTGGATGATAAGCCTGGATACACAGTCTCCTCCCTCTGATACCTGGCACCTGGCTGGGTGAGCCAGGATGGCCGCTCTCGTTGCTCTTATAATTCCAAAAGCCAAGCAAAGTGGGATCATCTGAAGCCCCCTTTCCCTGCTCAGCAGAAAGTCAAAAAGGTCTTCTGGCCTAGAACCACTGTTCTGTGAATGGTTTGGGTTGAGTCCTGACTTGCTGTGTGTTCTTGGGTGAGACATGTCCCCTCTCTGGGCCTTGGACTCCTCATAGGTAAAATGAGTGGGTTGGACTGGATGCTCTCCAAGCTCTGCCGCAGCCTTTGCTTCTCCTTTGAGCTGGGGGAAACTCATCTCCCTTTCTGAAGCCTGTCCATCTGAGAGTGTGGTTTTTTGCTCTCCTATTTCTCACCTGCCTCCTGGCCTTTTTTCTATGGCATCCCCCCCATTTCTCCCTTCTTGTCCTGCTTGGCTATCTTCTTCTCCTTCTCTTCCTCAGCCACAGTCCCAGGGCCTGGAGATGGTGTAGGGGAACTCATGGTTGACTTCTTCCCCAGGCTTTCCTCTCCCACGTCTACCTGGCTTCTTGACCCTGAAACAGAACCCGGGCCTCTCCATCTGTCCCCCTGGCTGGAATTCTGTCCCTAAAGGCCTTGGTGGTGCCCTGACCCTTGACTTCTGACTTCTGAGAGAGTGGGAGAATTGCATCCCAGCTGGACCAGGAGAATGCCTAATATGGGTCTTCTCTCCCCAGAGACTGGCAGTTTCTATATTCCCACGCTGCCCCACCACCTCCACTCCCACCCCCAATCCCCAGCTCAGGGAAAGGGGGCAGGAAAGGAAGCCTTTTCTAAGTCTGGCTGACACTCAGCCCCCAACCCACCTCCTTCTCCACGCTGTCTCCCACTTTGGAGGCTGGGAGAAGCCCTTCCTTCACAGAGGCCAATGTGCCTAAAGGTTATATCACCAAGAAACAACTTATTATTGTCAGGAACCATTTCTGGAGAGCCTACTGTGGGCCAGGTATCGTGCTATGAGCCAAGAGGAGGTGTTATATTGGGGTCGAAGGGGTGGGGTAGGACAAAAGCTGGGGGCAGTCCCCAGGGAGGGGCCCTGCTGCCAAGCCACAGCCCGGGCAGAGGGTTTGGCAATGCCTGTGCGTGGGCTTAGTTGGAGTGGCACCTGAGGTGGAGCCAGGTCCTGGAGGCAGGTAAACAGGATGCTGTGTGCTGGGTGTGATAGAAGAGGAGGGGAGCATGGGAGTTGGGAGTGGACATAATGGGCCATTGTATGCTCTGGAGTCACTGTCACTCCTGGACTCTGGGCTCCTCTTTCCTCTCCATAACCCTCCCACTGGGTTGGACAAACATCAAGATATATAAAGATGAATTTAGTCTTCTGCTTTTGGCCCCCTCTGCTCTTGCCTAGACTACAATGGACCAAGATAGTGTGGTGGATGCTGCCTCACCCAGGCCTTGTTTTTTTGCCCCAGCCAGGAAGGAAAAAGGAGAGAGCATGTGGTTGACAGAGATCTAACCAAGTCTGGCGATTGGGCTCTGGCCTCAGCTGGGCCACCAGCTAGCTGTGTCTGTCCTTGGGAAAGTCACATAACTGCTCTAAACCTCAGTTTACTCATCTGTAAAATGGTCTAAGAGTGACCCCTGCCCTGTCTATATCACAGTGTTGTGTGGTGTTGGGACAGGGCCTTGGACACTGTCAAGGGCTGTATACAGGGCAGAGCTGACTGCTTTTGCTTCTATTGTTAAGCTGCTGCATGACCCTTTCTACCTGACAGCACCCCTTCTGGGGTCAAGAGTAGGGAGAATTGATAACTAACTACCCATGCGGGACTATTGAGAGACCTAAGGACAGGAATCAGGATTCAAATTCTCAAAGTATTCAGCCAGCCAACTTTCATCATTCACCATTCATTCAATTAATAAGTATGTTTTGAGCTTTCTCTCTATGCTAAGCACTTATAGGTTGTGGGCCTTCAAAGATGAACAAGGTCTGTCTCCTGCCCTCAGAGAATTCCTAGTCAGAGGGGGGAGGCTGAAAACACACACACACACACACACACACACACACACACACACACACACACACACCATTAACATATAATAAATAACAGCTAATATTTACTGAGCACTTACTATGTGTCAGGAATGGTTTAAGCACTTTACATGCATTCGTTCATATGATCATTCCCATTTTGAAGATGAGGAAACTGAAGCCCAAAGAAAGTAAACAACTTGCCCAAAGTCAAGCAGTTAGCAAGTAACAGAGCCGGATTTGATCCTGGGCAGTCTGTTTAGAGCCTGGCTCTCAGCCAGTACATAGTAAATACTGCGTACATGAACCTACACAAACAAGGGCAGAAGAATAGTGAAGATTGGGCTGAGCCTCTGAAGGAAGAGAAAAGGAGAGGAAAGATTGATTATTGTCTAGCTTCTACAAGGGCAGGACACAGTGAAACAGGCTTGACTTGCAGTTGGAGAGACTTGGAGTGTCTCAGAGAAAGGGGTTCCTGGGATGTGTCTCCAAGGCAAATGGCTGAGTCAGTCTTCCTTGAAGACTGTAGAGAGCCCTCTGATTGGGGCAGATTCCTTGTCATCCTTCTCTTGTGGTCCTTTCCAACCCAAAAACCCTATGAGGGAGGTCCCTCAGGAGCCGCCTGGTTGAAGAAATGTGACACCCATGCCACATGTATATTGAGCTTCTACAATTCCAAAGCCTGTTGGGCTCCTGCTTTTTCTTTTGCCTACAAGTGCTGGTGAGCTGGGAGGCATTAAGTAGGACTGAGTGTTTCAGGCCATATTACTTAGGGAACAAATGATGGAAACTCACCTCCAAGTAGGTTAAGCAAAAGGAAGAGATTTATTGACTCAAATAACCAGGGAAGACAGGAGTGCACATGGGGTGGGACTGGGGGCACAGTTCAGCGATTTCCATGCCTCAAAAGATACCATCAACTCTCTCTCTTGGCATTCTTTCTTGATCTCACTCATATCTTGCCTATGTTTTTTGGTGTGTGATAGCTTCACTCCCCCACTACTGGGGGTAGGGAGGGGAAGGGAGGTCAGGGCTTCTCATCTACTGGAGGACAGGGAGAGGTGGGTAGAAGAGCATAGCCACAGACAAATTCATACTCCTATCTTAGAGGAAAGAGATCATCAGCCACTCCCAACCCTCTCTGCCTGTAAAATCCTAGGGGAGGATTCCTGTTGGCCCAGCTTGCGACGCGTGCCCACCTCTTAGACGAATCAGGTGGCTAGGAAATGGTGTGTAATGATTGGCTAGGCCTGGCTCATGTGCCCACCCTGAGGCCAGCGGGGCAGGGAACTGTGATCTGCAGCCCCATAGAATTTCATGGATTGGGGGAATAGCCATTCTGTGAGGGAAAAGGGTGTGATCACCAAAAGTGGCCAAGGCTGCGAGACAAATAACCAATGCTCCACACACAGAGGACAGCGGAAGCAATGAAACAAATGACACACCTTCTCGGAGCTTCACATTTAGTCCAAGATTTTTTGGGGAAACTTTTTAATGACATTTAAAAACACTATTTTTATTTTTAACACCCATAGCTATATTATGGGATAAAATTCAAAGTTTATATAGACTTCTAAGTAAAACAGAAGAGATAAAAAAAAATTGGGGGCTTACAGGAGGCTGTTTCCCTTATTCAATGCCCTTCCACCTCTTATATATTTTTCTCAAGTTTCCCTAATGGCAAGGATGGATATGGGATGAAGATGGGGTTGGAAATTTGAGGTGCACTAGGAATGGAAATAACATGGATTTTGGAGCCAGAGAGATATGGCTTACAATCCTGCTCTGCCGTTTTTTAGCAGTTGGCTCTTAGGAAAGTCATGTCTTCTCTCTGAGCCAGTTTGTTCTCCTGTGAAATGGGTACACCAATGCCTGCTTGGGAGAGGTGTACCTAATAAGGTGTAAGTGACCTAATACGGAAGCCCCCAAGCCCAGTGGCAGTCTCCAGGGAAGACACTTTGTAAATGTCAGTTCTCATTTTCTTCCTTCCATGTCTGCAGGCTCTTTAGGCCAGCTCTAGCAACCCAGGACCCTGGGAGCGGGGAAGGGGGTCCCACACATGGCACCTTGCTAAATCTGTGCCCGTCCTGACAGAAACCTCATGACTCTCTCCTCTTGGCAGCTATAACCGTGGACATGAGTATGGTGACAACTGGCTTAGACACCTTTTAGATACTGAATAGGCAATTAATCCTTGGCTGGTGACAACACAATATCACCCACCATGGGGGAATTTATTGACCCATTTTCCCAAAGCTTTTTGCACTAACTTCTCTTGTGGTTCATATTACCAAGCCCTGCACTGATGCGCCTGCTTGTTTAATCTGTCTCTTGCTGCCACCAGTTTGTGAATTCTTAGAGGCAGCAATGAGTTCCTCTATCCCTGTAACTCCAGTGCTCAACACAGAAGCTGGCATGGAGTAGGGGACCTAGTGATTGTTCAGTGGCTTAATGAAGGAATGAATGGATAGACCTGCTGCCCTGGGTCACGTTCTGTCCAAGTAATAACAGTTACCACCACAGTGTATGGAGCCATTAAAATGAATCAGGCATGTACTAAGAGCTCTTTCACTTTGTTCTTTTCTTATCATCCTTAAAACAACCGCATGTCATAGGGACTATAACTTGCATCCATTTTAAAGGTGAGACACTGAAGCTCAAGGGTTAAGGAGTTTACCCTTGGTCACCCCGTCTGAGAGTGGGGGAGAACTGCAATGCAAATCCAATCCTGTCAGGTGTCAAAGTCCTGGGAATAAACCTCCACCTGCTCCTGCCTTCCCTCAGGTTACCAGGAGGTGCGCAGAGAGGCAGGCAGTGGTACAGAGAAACCCCCTCGAAGGAAGCTGAGATGGGGGTACACTAGAGGCAGAAAGGGCTGATGATCAGGCAGGCTGCTGGGTGCAGCTGGGAGAGGGGGAGAAAAAGGGGGCAGTCTTGGGGACTGTAGGTCATGGGGAAGTTCAAGGGGGCTTGGGGTCTGGGGAGGCTGAGCAGTGGTCAAGTACAGTAGGAGGTGGTGTCACAGGCAGGGTCTCCCCTATGAAACTGGCTGGGGCAGGGAGTCAGCCCCTTCAGGTTGTTTTCTAGCTGGATTGGGGGGTGTTTAATATTAATAGTAATGACTGTGGCGGGAAGATAATAGACCTCCGTCAGATTAGAAGGGGGTAAGCGCTTATCTCTGGCTGCTGAAGACACACGTCTTTCACCTGCTCCTTTAATATCCCCCCTCTTTCATTCTACCGCCCACCCCCTCCCACCAGCCTAGAACAAAAGGGGTATTATGGGCCGGGGGTGTTTTCAGGCTGCAGCCAAGGAGACCTCCCTTTCCCTCCTACTCCCCCCTCCCCAGTTTGAATGAGTCTTTTTCCTCCCATAAGAGATTAGCTTCCTTTGACAAGGCAGTGAACTTTGGGAGGGGTGAGTGGGGGTCTCCTCCGGGAGCCTCCAAAGTGCAGCCCTAACAAATGCTGTTGGAAAGAGACCCCAGAGACAGTTCTGAAGACAGACACATGGAGCCAGAGGCAGATAGACAGATAGACACAGAGCAGGAAAGGCATTGAGGTGGAGTTAGACTCAGAGACATGGGGAGCCACACACATACACACACACACACACACACACACACACACACACGTACACACACAAATGTACATGCATGCAACACATGCATGCACACACACATATCATGTATGCACACACACATTTCAGGATGTTGGGGAAAGGGGGAGATACAGAGGGAGGAGAGAGAGGGAGAGAGACAGACATCCACAAAGAACAAAGAGACAGTGAAATGCATATATACACACTTGTCACCAGACAGACTGACTTAGAAAGAGACAAAAGCAGAAAGAGAGATGGAGGGACAGAAGACATAAAGATGGAGACACCAAAGAGACAAACAAGGAAGGGGAGAAGACAGGAAATGGAGGGAGGAAAAGGGAGAGAAGAAGGTGAAGCTGGTAAGAAGTAGAAAAGGAAAAAAAAAAAAAAGAGAGAGACCTAGAAGGAAAATTGCAGGAAGGCCGCGGGGCCCTTGACCTTCCCGGAGCTGGCTTTGCTGACCCTGGCCTTGGGCCCCTTTGGAGTCAAGCAGCTCCTGAGTGGATGTTTTCATAGCTTGGGGGGACTAGGGGTGGAGATGGGACATGGGTGGAGGGGGAGACATGGATCAGAGAGACAGACTGGTGGGCCAGCCCAGAGATAAAGGTTGGGAAACAGGTGGACAAAAATGCCAGAGGGAAATGTGAATTTCCTTGATAAGGTAGCTCCCAGCTTCTGGAGGGACCATTGGTGGACATAAGCAGGTGTGGACATGATGGGTGGCAGGGACAAGGCTCTGAGGAGCTTCTGCTTGGGGTCATCTAGGTAGAGGATCCACCACTTCTGCTGGTGGCAAGATGGAGAAAGGAGAAAAGTCAAGGGCCACTTCCACTTTGATCACAATTCCCAGCCTCATTCCCATGTTGGGAGAAATCCAGTGGCATAGTAGTGAGAGAGCCGGATTGTTATACCACACAGCCCAGGGTTCAAACCTCTGCTCTGCCGCTAAAGTGACTTCCTGTAAAGTATGAATCCATCTTTGCCTCACTTTCCCCATCTGCAGAATGGGAATAACAACAGTAGCTCCCTCAAGAGTGGTTTGTAAGGCTCAAATTAGGAAAAGGTATCCAGCACTAACAGAGACCCAGAGTGAGGACTAGCATCTATTGACTGACTACTTACTATTTGCAGGTCTTTTTCCAAAGCATCTTTCAAGTATTATCCCATTTAAATCTCAGAACAACCCCTCCAAGATCTAACTGAAGAACACTGTAAGTCACAGACTATTCCATGGTGGAGCGATGATTGAACCTAGACAGCTGAGGCTTATTCATACTGGGTGCCATCTCCATTAATAAGAGATAAACAGTCCCAACCTCCACCATCCAGAAGGAGCTCCACAGCCTTTTCATGAGGAAAAGTTGAGTTTTACTTATTAGAAGGGCTTGTGGTTCTTGCTGGTGGAAGAGCACGCTGGGGACAGAGGTAAGTGTTCAACAGCTGGCTCTCCAGAAGGGAAAAAGGGCTTGCCCATTTCCAGGGTGTAAATGCTTCCACCCACTGCAGCCTCTAAGCAACCAAGGTGACCTTCGCTGAGGGGAGTCGGGAAGAGATGACTGCAATTGCTCTGGTAAGCCTCTGTGAACTGGCTCCCCCCACATCACTGAGTAAGTGGGGGCCCAAGTTGCCACTGCAGAGAGAAGATAGCTTTGCTCTACTCTTTTCCCCCTGGGAACTTCCAACCTCATTCAGAAGAGAATGAGGTACCCACACTCAGTACCAATGCCAGGGATGGTACAGTTGGTTCCAAACAAATCAAGGGCACATGCCATGGAGTTTGTGGAAGTTCAGAAGTGGGAGGGTAGTGTGGGGGGCTGGCTACCAGAGCAACTGCTTTGTGTATCTCTCTGTCCTCTGCAGCTGGCAACTCCTGGATAACAGAGACCACCTCTTGTGCTCCCCGCAACCTGGTCATTCCCTGCACCCCTTGTCTTTCCAAATGTTGAGAACACCCCTCTAGGTGCTGTGAACTCCTAGTAAGTGGTAACAACAGTGCTGGGGGAGGGGTGGCACCAAAAGCCTGTGGCCCCCCTCCTGGGGCGGGGGGGCCCAAGTGCTTTCTGTGAAACCAAATACTACCCCCAATTGCCCACCCGGACACCTGACTCCCTCCTGGGGCCCACTCAGGGTGCAAGCCGAGTTTCCTGTCTGGGTCTTGGTAACCCCCTGAAATCCCGGCCTCCCTCACGGATCCCTTCCAAATGCTTATTAAGCCGTTTGCAAATCCAGGGCTGAACTGAGCGGCGTGAGTTTAATAAAGCAGAAGACAGATGCCATCCATCATGGGGGCCGGGTGGGGCGCAGTGAGCTGATGGACTCACACCCTTCTGGCTGCTTCTAGGTCAGCCTGCCACACATCTGAAGCGATTCCTCTCCTGCCCACCCTGGCCTCATTCCCTGTTCAGGACCACCTCCTGGTTGCATGTGGCTACCCTTTAGGTCACATTCCTGCCATGGACCCTGCTGGGGGACCACTGGCTCACTGTGGACAGAGAATCAAAAGAGAGGTCAGCCCAACCCCCACGTTCCACATGGGTATCTGTAACAGGCAGGGCTGAGACTAGGGTACACAATTTAAGTGTAGACCCAAAACCTCCATAATCAAGATAAATAATACTTTGATATAATATTTTTTAAAACTCAAAATTAATGCCAAAAAAAATCCATATGAACCAAATACCACAATTTTAAATACAGACAACATTAGTCTTACTGGTTGCCTCTGTTGCCCCAGTGTCCAATAAGACTCATTGAGACACTGAGAGCAGCCACCTCAAATTTAATGGGCTCAAGAGCAAATTTCTGATCTGCCCCCAAACCTGCTCTTTCTGCAGTCTTCCCACTTCGGGAAAGGCAACACTATCCACCCAATTGCTCAGGCCAAAAACATTGGAGTCATACCTGATTGCTCTCTTTCTCTCACACCCCACACCCAACTCAGGAAATCAAGTTGGCTCCAATTTCAAAATACATCCAGAATCTAACCACTTCTCACCACCTCCACTGCCGCCCCTCTAGTTCCATGTCATTCTTTGCTCAGATTCCCCCCATGGCTCCCACTGCACTGGGAGTGAAAACAAGGCCATTGCAATCACCATGGTGCCCTATGTGATCTGCCCCCTCCCCTTCTCTGACTTGCCTCCTATGATTCTCTCCCTTGCCCCCTGTACTCTGGACATATTAGCCGGCTAAGCACAGTCCTGCCTCAGGGCCTTTGCACTTGCTGTCCCTCTTACCCCAGATGTCCACATGGCTCCGTCTCTCATCTTTTTAGGGGTCTGCTTAAACATCAATTTGCCACTACATGCTTCCACCCGCTATGGTGCTCTCTATCCTACTTGCACTGTTTTCTTTTTCTTTCTTTTCTTTTCTTTTTTTGAGGGCAGAGTTTGTCTCTAAGGCCCCTTTGTGACCCTAGTGCCTGGCAGTAGAGACACAGTGAACGCTGTCTGCCAGCCCCACCACTGAATAGAATACTTTCCACTGAAAATGCTTCCTCCTGCCTGTCTGCCAATCTCTGATCCTGATCTTATTCCAAGCCTACAAAAGGCACCTCCTCCAGGAAGCCTGGCTCATGGCCAAGGCTGTGTGGACCGGAGTCAGAACTATGGTGTCACATGAAGGGTTCTGAACAGGAGCCCAAAGCCCTGGGACTCAGCCCTGCTGTGGGCCCGACTCTGTATCCTCGCATAAGTCACCTCTCTCGACCTCCATTCCTCCTTTAGAAAACAGTGTGGACCAATTTCATTCTAGCTCTGACCTTTCAAGGTTTAAAAGTCTTTCCTGAGAGCCTGATGTGGTCAGACTGTCTGGGCTCCAATCTTGGTCTCACCACTTTCTAGATTAGCCAATCAGATGCTCTAGCCTTCTTTTGTTGCATCTGTAAAATGGGGACAATCAGGGACCCTATCTCGCAGCATTGTTGTACAAATTAAATGAGAGGATGAGTGAATTCATGTACTGTGACTCAGAAGGCATATAAAACTCTCCATAGATGTTAGCTGGTTTCATTTCCATTAGTAGTAGAATAATTGTGGAGAATTCTAGAAGGTTATAATTGGTTTTTGTATTTTACCAAATACATGCGAGTATATTTATACACAACAGCAGCAGCAAACTTTTTTACCACCAGAAAATAAAATGGCTGACAAGGGGCCAAGGGAAGCCTTCTCTCAGTGTCTTGTATCTGGGCTGTCCTGGTTTCTTTCATCCCAGCCTCACATTCCAGCCAACCTGTTGGTGGCCTACATCTTCCTCCAAGGGGCTCCCACACCCGTAACCTCTGTACCCCAGTCCCCTCCTTCCTGAAGCCCCTGGACCCAGCCCTCCCCACTCATGTTCCCTGAACCTGGGCTCCTGATCCCACCAAGACCCAGGCCTGGGCTGCAGTTTGCCTTTCACACCCAGACGCAGGAGCCAGGCGCGGGAGCCCTGACTGGGGCTGGGCTGGGGGCCAGCTCAACATCTGGCATCCATTACCAACGGTGGCTGTGGAGTGGACTCCTCTGCCTGCCACTCACCTATCTGCCAGGGTGACAGAGGAGATGGGAAAAAGGTTTTCACAGCTGGAATAAATTGAAGGGAAGTGGAGGGGGAGGGTCAAAAAGAGACAAAAAACAACATTGAACTCAAGATGGAAGAAAGACAGTATTAGAGGAGGTAATGAAGAAAATATGTATGTGTGCCTGTGTGTGTGCGCGCACATGTGTGTCTGGGATAAGCCTGAGTGTGTGTGCGCGCGCGCGCGCGTGCGTGCAAGTCAGCCAGGGTATTTATTTAGTGTACTTAGTATTTTATTTATTTGGGGGGACTACCCACTCCTACTGAAGACTGGGCAGAACCCCTATTTGTGGTCTCTCTGCAATTGGAGGAAAGGGGGATGTAGAAGGGGGAGCAGGGAGGAAGGGAAAGAGGGCAGGGCAAGGACAAACACAGAGGGACCTTCTGAGCAGGCAAGAGAGAGACCAACAGAAGAAGAAGGGAATAGAGGAAAAATATGGTCCTTGGAAGAGAGGAGAAGAAAAAAAAATGGTCTGGCTCAGAACACACCCAGGCCTCTCTCCTAGCCCACTGTCTGGTTCCTTGGATCTGGGCCCCAGAAGCTGTGTTCCTCTGCTAGAGGCAGCGGAGGCTAGGCCTCCCTTCCCCTTTCCTTTCCCCTCCCCTTCCCCCACCTGCTGACCCCACACAGCTCCCTCATCCCACCCTCCCTCCTAGCCACCCACACCTCTGAGGCCAGGCCTCAGGAATTCTCCTCCTTCCCCATCTGCTCCCCATTGACACAAGGGAGCTTTCAATTGCCCGCTCATTAGTCACCAAGATATTTCCCCTGGACCAATCCCCCCACTGGTCTAGCTTCAATCAGCCAGGGCCAGAGGGGTCCCAACCTCCCACTAGGCCCTTTGGCGAACTGTTCTGTAATAACCTGTTAGAATGCAGAGGAGCTGGCTGGCTGGGGGACTCAG
This sequence comes from Aselliscus stoliczkanus, assembly GCA_033961575.1. NCBI lineage: Eukaryota > Metazoa > Chordata > Mammalia > Chiroptera > Hipposideridae > Aselliscus > Aselliscus stoliczkanus. The sequence goes on along the minus strand of CM066733.1, from coordinate 60,186,314 downwards.
AGTGGGAGCCAGTGGCCCTCGCCATGGAGGAGGCCCCTCAAAGTGTATGTGAGGGTCTAGGGGCTGGTGGCCCACTGTGAGCAGCCCGCTTTAGGCAGCTAACACCCCTTCATAATATTATCCCTGTTGAGTCCATAAAAGCCCCCTCTAGCGTTATAGCATTTGAGAGACTATTAAGTTTTAAGGCCTTGGACCTCCGGGGAGGAGGCACGTTGACAGGGGAGTTTTGTGGGCTCTGACTTTATGTGGCAGTCAGGAGGGAGACTGACTGGGGCTGAGGAGGAGGGCAAAGACCATAGAAAGTGCAGTCAAGGGCAGGGGAGAAAGTTGGGGGCCAGCATAGGGCCCATAATCCCCCTCTCTATCCTGGTCAGTGGCTCTCAAACTGTTGAAGACCCACCATTCACCAGTGGGTCTGGATGAATATGGAGGAGAAAGGGGCTTTTTCCCATGGGACTAGGCGGGTTGAGGGGTTCTGGGTTTTAATAAATGACATTCTGTCTCCTATAATCCCTTGAGCCAGCTTGTGGTCATTCAGAGTTGTCCCACTCTCATGCCTCCTTGTCTGGCATCTACCATGGGAGAGTGTGACAGCTGTACTCCCTTCAGGCTTTGCTGTCACTGCTCCTCTGGAGGCTGGGGCTTGGCACCCTCCCCACCTGTCCTGGGCCCCCCTGCACACTCAGGCCAACAGCATGAGAGCAACTGGAGTCCCCATCAGAGGCAGCCCAGGCAGGTGGAGAGGCCCTGCCTGGAAGCACAAAACTTGTGTTTGAATCCAGGCCCTGCCACTTAGGAGCCATGTGACCTTGATGCTATTCTTTGGGCCTCACTTTTCCTACCCGTTACCTGAGCGGATTAGACTAGGTAACTCCTAAACACGCACGATGCTCTAATTTCGTTACTTTGTGGGAGAGGGAGTAAATAGTAGATTTGAGTGAAAACCTAGCACATTTACCATAATGGCTAACATATTTGAGCGCTTCTTTAGGTACAAGACATTTTACATGTGTTCTCTATCACAGCCACCCTCTGCTAGAGCAAGTATTTATTCCCACTTTGCCTGTGAGGAAACCGAGGAGACCAAGTGCTGACCAGCTCTAGGGCCTGTTGCTCCATACTCTTCAGTCCATTGCGTGGCCCTGGTCACCTTGTGCAGGAGGACTAGGGTACACGTGGTGGAAAAAGTACAGTCCTGAGCCTCTAGCTGTTCTCAATACACACACGTTCTCTTGGCCAACCCCTCATTTTTCTCTTCTGTCCATTGGGAATGTTAATGATTCTAATGGCCCCCACTTCACTGGCTACTTGGGGAGGAGTCAGGGACAACAGGCACACAGAGCACTTAGCCCAGGCCGCCCCTACAGGGAGCTCCTTTCATGTTAGTTATTACTGTCATTGTCACTGCCATCCTCACAAGTTGCAAGATCCTGGCCTCAGCCAGCTCAGAAGGAAAACCACCCAGGGAGACTCCTTGTAGGGGAGTCAGTGCAGAATGGTCTGGAGATGAACGGAGGCTAACTAACCCTGTCACCAATTCTCCACCGGCCTTTCTGTTCCTGTGGCCTGCAATTTGGAGATAATAGTAATAATGCCACATCACATTTGTAGAGCACTCTCTAGCATTTTAATTCAATTCTGCAAATATTTACTGTGTGCCAACCACAGGAGGAACCTTCACCACAATTACCTTCTAATTGGCAAACCCCCTCTCCTTGGCCCAGGCACACACATGTATCCAAGCACAAACCCATGCATACATGTATGCATGTGTACACACACACACACACTTGCACACGAATGTGAGCACAGACGCATGTGCACACATGCTCACACATGTGGACAAACACACACAGGGCTGCCACTTGCCCTCTCCCATGTCCCTCAGACTTCATAGACGTGTATGTTTTGCTGTTAACTTAGTGAGTTCACCTGAAACCTTACGACTCCAAGCAGGCTGGGACCCTGACCTCCAAGTCACCCTGCAGAGGCCTCTCCATGAGGATGTCCTGATGAGTCACAGAAAGGCACTGAGCTGGGTGATTAGCACATGGGCTGGGGAGTTAGCTAGTCCCAGTTCCCATCCCTGCTCTGCTACGTAGCAGTTTTGTGTCTCTGGACAATTTGCTTAATCTTTTTTGTGCCTCAGTTTTCTAATCTATAAAATGGGGATAATGATAGTAGCTGCCTCATAGGGTCATCGTGAGGATTAAACAGGACAGCACACCTGGCACAGCGTCTGGCATACCACTGGCGATGGTGGTGCTGACATGATGGTGATGTGCGGACTGATCTCGTGCGGAGATAATTCCCCATATGATGACGACTATGCATCACTGGGAGAGGTCCCAGATAAAATATGTTTTCCCTCAGCAGGCCATGATCAATGCCACGATCTAAGGTATTTATCCCCTATTTAACTATTCCTGGAATTCAATAGCTGCGCATCTTCATGTGAAGGAGTTTAGCAGATCCCTTACAATTTGACATCAGTTATGGGAAGATTCCTCCATCCCTTTCTTCAGGAAATATTTATTCTTCACTTCCTGTGTGTGCTGGGTACCAAAGATACATAAGTGAATAAGACACAGAACCTGCTGACAGGGAGCGCTCCCTGTCTAGAGGGGAAAACACACCGTGACAGTCAGCAAGGATAGCTGTGATGGCGGTAAGTACAGAAATAGAGGGAAGTTTCTAGAAGATGGAGGGGAATGATTCTGGGAGGAAATGGGTGTTCAGGCTCGCCAGCAGGAGGCCATGGAGGACGCTGTGGGCTGAAGGTCAGGGGGGCAGCTGGGTTTTGTAGATAGAGCAATGCTGGCAGTGGTTGTGGGGGGACAAGGAGGCTGGGCACGGAGCTGAGGGCACAGCCATGGTGGGGACAGATTGCTACTACTCCAAGGTTTTCCAGGGGCCTCTCTGCTGCCCTACATTTGTGGTTCCTTCATGCCAGTTCCACTCTGTCCTGGAACAGACTGCCCTGTCTATTGCTAGGACCAGAAAACTTGGATCTACACCTCCTCCATGACCCCGGGCAATGCTACTCCTAGGGATCTACCCAAGAGAAATGAGAACCTTGTCCACAAAAAGACTCGTACGAAATGTTCATAGCAGCACTGTTAGTAATAACCGAAACCCTGGAAACAACCCAAAATGTCCACCAACAGGAAAACGGATTAAACTCTGGTAAATTCATACAATGGACTATGCATTACAATAAAAATAAACTAACTACTGCTACATGCAGCAACATGGATGAATCTCCAAGACATTATGCTGAGTGAAATAAACCAGACACAAAAGAGAACATGCCGTGTGATTCCATTTATATAATGTACAAAGACAGGCAAGACTAATCTGTGGTGATAAGGGTCCAAAAACTGTTTGCCTGGAGGAAGGAGGGTTGACTGGAAAGGGACACCCAGGAAACTTTCTGGGATTATGGAAATATTCTCTACCTTGAAACACAGACACATTTGATAAAACTCATCAATTGTACACTTAAAACACGTGCATTTTTTACTCAATGAAAATTATACCCCAATAAAGGAAGAAAATGCAAAAACCAACAAATGGATAACTTAGAGCATTGTTCCCCTTCCTTTGCCACTAGCCTAGCTTGGGCCCTCCTCACAGGGCTGGGACTGCGGTCTCTCAGCTGTCAGTCATCTGCAGCCCCTCACAGCTCTCCTCATTCTGCACCCAGCAGCAGGTCTGGCTTTGTACGTCAGCTGCAGAGGAAAACAAGGAGCTCTAGGCTTGGAGGCCAAGCATCCCTGTTTAAATCTCAGCTCCATCTCTTTCCAACTGTGTCATTTGGTTGAACCATATCACTTCTCTGAGTCTCCTTTTGTCATCTAAAAAGTGGGACCACGAGGACCGGCTGAGTGGCGCGGTGGTTAAGCACTGGCTTGGGAAGCCAGCGGCCCCGGTTCGGTTCCCACATATGAGGGCCAGTGACACTGCCCTAAAAACAAACAAACAAACAAAAAAAAGAAAAGTGGGACCACGACACCTCCTCCAGAGGATTGCTGGGATGAAGAAAATGGGAGCATGTCTATGGAAGAGCTTCAGAAAATGAGGAATTCAGCAACCATGGCATTACTCTTACCATTCAACTGCTTATTAGGAACTCTCAATGGCTATTGTATAGCAGCTGAGACAGTTTGGATCACTGATCCCAATTCTTCACTCTTTGGTAATAGGATGCAAAACCCACCCACACTTTGTCACGGGACTCCACTTTCCCGCCACCTTGATGGTGGGCTTGGTCACATGACTGGCACTAGCCAGTGGCGTGTCAGTGAATATGACTAGAGCATAGGATTAAAAATGTCTGTGGTGTTTGGCTTGGTCTCTTGAGCTGCTGTGATTGCCATGCTGGTCCAAGGAGAATGTGGAGTAACCTTGAGCCCAACCCACAGTCTGTGAGAAAAACAAAGGCTTGTTGTTGTAAACCATGGAGTGTTCATGTGATTTGCTAGGGAGCATTGCTGTGGTAATGGCTGACTAATACTGCCTCAAGGTCATCTCCAAGCAGGTCTCCATTCACCCACCTCTCCAGCTCCATTTCCAACAACTCAGTTCCAGCCAAACCAGTCCATTCAACAACCCATGAAACTTAGCATTCCCTCTCACTCCCACTTGCCTGATTTAATGGGTCATCAGGTCATCTTCCATCCCTATTCTTCCTCTTCCCTGAATGCCAAAGTTTTTCTCTTTTCACTCTACCGGTCTATGCCAGCCATACCTATCCTTCAAAAGACAATGGAAGGACCATCCCCCTTTGGAAGTTTTCCTTCACTGCCCATCCCCACCCCACCGCACCCCACTGTAACCTCCCTTTGCTAAGCTCCTGCCCCCCTGCCAGCCTATGCCCTTCATGGGATGCTGAACACCCTCTAACCAGCATCACCACTGGCTTAATCTTTCCAAATGAACATCAACATCCTTCATCTGTCTGTGGCTTAGGAATTGTCTGTGAAGTATGGGATTGTGCTTGGAATATACCTGTTAAATGAATGAAGAAATGAATCAACCATAGGCCCTGTGTAAATTGCCCCAGAACAACCAACTTCCTTGAAATTGTGATTTGCAAGTTTAACTTCAGGCCCAATCTAGAAGTTAATGATTGGTGTGGAGAAAAGGGCTGTGAGCATCAGCCACCCAGCAAGAGAGAGTACATATCTCTGCCTCACTGAGTCAAGGCGAACAGAAGGGTGATAGTCTAACTCTAATCCCTTCTCTGTCCTTATCGGATTTGTTTCCCAATCTGTGTCTATCTCACTGAATGGCTACATGGTAATGACTTTCTAGACTGCAAACCATCAGTTGCACAGCTGGAATCTAAATTGTCTTGTTTATCTCGGTTTTCATCTTAGTGTGGGTGCCCAGTGCTTTGCATTTGTTGCTCAATAAATGTTTCATATCTGAAGGAATGAATGACATGCTCTTTTAAAGTTTGATTGGGAAATGATTATTATATTTGGCAGTTTGGGGCCCAGTCTCCCCGAGTTGAGAAACCTTTAAAAACTCCAACACCAGCTATTTTGAGTTTGGGGAGATAAAGGCAAAGAGATCATCCTTTGGAAAGTTAAGGGGCCAACTGGCAGATCTCTGTTGTCTGAAGGGGCCGTCCAAGGCATGGAGGCATCTGTTAGAAAGCCCCTCTTCAGAAATTCCCCCGATACTCAACACATCCACCCAATGACCAAAACTTTGGATTAAAAAGCCCCTCTTTTAAATCTCAGACACGGCTTTGAGGAGACTGATCACTCAAACAAATGCTCCAAAACTGGATTGGGTGATATTCCAGGCAATAGGCCGTGGAGAAGAACATTTGCTCAAGGTCAAGCTCCCAGAGCTGGGCTGGTGGCAGAAAGGGAGCTTCAATCCAAGTGTAGAGAAAGGCCAGGGAGGGGAAATGGAACCTTTCAAGACAAAGGTTCCTCATTCTGCACTTTTATCTAAGACCCTGGGGCATGGAGAGGCCCAGATAAGGAGGGGCTGATCGTGAGCCTTCCTTGGATTCCTAGGCCTCCATGGACTCTCCTCATGGGGGTGGGTAGGAGTAAATCCTGGTGTCATCTTGGTGGGGGAGATCTGCTTCCCTCTGAGGCTTGTCTGTGAATGCCCTGTAGGGTGGGGATGAGGAGGAGGAGGGAGCCCTGGAATGAGTCCAGGAGAGGAGGGTGGGGGAAATGTATACCTTTCAAGGGAACACTTGAAAGGGACCCATATCACTGTGCCTCCAGCCCATTCTTAAGGGAAGGCCCAGGCCCCCCAGGGCACAATGGCAGGGGGCCAGGATTAAGCTTTCTGTGTGGGATGCAACTGGGCAGGGATAAAGAGGAGGAGGCAAATGTTGAATTAAGGAGTCATAACTCCCAGAGAGTGACTGGGTGCTCTGTGGGGCCCACCTGAGTCCCACATCTTCAGGATTTATGCAGTTGCTATGCCTTCTTGGGGCCCTGCCTCCTAACTCAAGTCATGAAATTATTTATCCCTGCTAGTGTCATGTGAGAGGGCTGAAATCAACTCCAGCTCACCCAGAGCACAGAAGGGAGCAAATGGGCTGGGGACAGGCCAGAGCACAGCACGCATGCGTGCAGGCAGACAGACAGACACACAGGCTAGAATGGCCCGTGACCCCACCCCCCTCTGCCATAATACGAGCCTGCAAGCCCCACTTGCCCAGTCCCAGCAGTGCCTAGGGAATTGTGGAGGTTATTTTAAGGTTGTTTCCATGTCCTTATCTCTCCCGCCCCCTTCCAACAAACAGTCAGACAGAAAAACAAACATGCCAATGGCCTGGACTGTTCTCACGGAGAGGCAGATTCCCCCTTCCCCCACCCCCAGCCTCTTCCCAACCAGATTCCTCCAGACAGGGCCCCTGCTTCTGTTCATCTCCTCCAAAAGGGATAACCCTGCTGTCTATTCTGAAAGCTGTTTTCCCCAGTTGCTTTTTCTTCCTCTTTTCCAGAAATACACTGGCAGGACCCTACATAGATTGGGATGGGGCCCTTGCTAGCAAGGTGAGTCCCAGCACTTCCTGGTTGAGCCCTCCATCCTGGTCATTTGGGTCAGACATCCCAAGTGGACTGTTGTATTTTGCCGCAGGGTAATTGTGGCCTCTGTAGGAGGCCCTCTCAACGGAACTCACTTTGGGTCTCTGCAGAGAAGGAAACATTACAGAGAGTGGGAAGAGTTCAAGCAGGATATAAGGGGTCCAATAAAGGGAGGGAGGGACCTTCTGAGTGTGACAGGCTCAGCTCGGGAGCAGGACTTGCAGAGACAGAATTGTACGACTGATTTATTCGACAAATGTTTACTCAGAGGTTGCCATGGGCCAGACACCATTCTAGGCACTGCAGAATAACAGGTGGACCTGACAGCTTGGTCCGGACTTCAGGGAGCTTAATTCTAGTTGGGGGAGAGAAAGAAGGCCAGAGGTGTGGCTGGAGACCAGCAAGCAGGCAAGAGGGAGATGAGACCAAGATGGAGAGGTAGAGCCCAGGGCACAGTGGGCCTTGCAGGCTATTAACAGTTGAGGTTTTATTCTGAACAAAATGGGAAGGACAGGAGTGAGGATCCCTGGAGTCCACAATCTTGTAGAGGGAGGAAGGGAACACTTGAAAGGTCTCCTTATGAGCTGGGGTTCTGTGAGGAATGCAGAGTCCCACTTAGGGAGTGGGGGGCAGGGGGTTCAAAGGAAGCTCGTAGGCCGGGTCCAGGCTTCCCCATTTCATCCTCCCCACTTCTCTTCTTTGTTTACTGACTCCCCGCCCCACTTCCTGCTCTTCAGTTCCTACCTTCTTTCCACACTCCCCATCTGGCCTTCCAGGTGCCAGGCAGTCTCCGCCTCCCCATCTGACTCAGGTCAGGGCCTCAGGAGTCCTGGACCTGGGCTTTTGGGCCTTTTGGCCAGCCTCACAGCAAAGGCAGCCCCAGGCACAATTGAGACATGACCCGAGGCCTCATGGGCCAGCAGAGCTCTGGTCTGAGGAGAGGAGCTCTATCCCCCATCTGGTACCCCTGAACCTGTACCTCATCCCACCCTCATCACCCTCCAGTCCCTTCAGACCACATCTCCTCCTCTGTCCCCAATGCAGGCTGGAAAATCTCAAGACAGAGTCCTGAGCTGCAAGAGACACCAAAGACCCATTAGACAATCAATCACTCCATCGATTAATTAACCAGAGCGGCAGGGACAAAGCGCCATCTGAAGAGTTTCACTAATTTGGAGAATTTGTGGATGTTTAATCCAAATGGAAACTCTGCCTTGATTTAGGGGGTAAAAATGTCCTACAGACAACCATTTGGTGGCTTTTGTGTTTTCTGTGGAAACAGAGCAGGGAGTCAGGGTCTTGTAGCTTGATTGTCTGGGGTGGGGGGCTAGTAAATGAGTGGGAAGTTGGGGGGCGCACATCTCTGTCTTCTTCCTCATTCGTAACTCTCTTCTTCCAATCCAAATGATGTGCGTTTAGGGGGAGAAGTGCAGTCAGCTGGCCAGGCTTTAAAGGTTGGCAGCTTGGTTTCAGCTCAGTGCCTGGAAGACCCCCAGAGCTCCTCAGAGGGTAAGGGAAGTCCCACCCTGCCCCAGCTCCAATACTTCACCCCTTGATCTCTCTTTCTCCAGGCGACGACGTGCTCCAGTGGCCTCTCTAGAAGGACTAGAGAAGGGGAGGGGATAGTGAGCTCATCGCAGTGGCCGAGGCCCAAGTATTCCCAACAGTGACCAGCATCTGAAAGCTGAGCAGGGACCCAAATGTCCCAGGGCGCCACCCTGAGCCTTTCTTTTCCCCATTCCGGAATGGACCACTTCTGTTGTCCTGACCAAAGCTGGAGGCCTTGGCACCTCTGTAACAGGGCTCTGAAAAAGCCCCGCGTGGTTTTCATGCGGCCACCGCCCCCTTCCTGGGTCCAGTGGGAAATGCGTGACCCGGTCCGCCTTCTGTGCTCAGCCTCTGCAAATTCTCAAAGGTCCAGTGTGTTTGTCGATGCAGTTTGCAACTCTGTTGGAGTTGAGGGTCCTCAGAGGTCCTTGCCGGAACCCACGCGTGTACACACATACACGCCCATTCTTCCTGGCCTGGGCCGAATGGACAGTCCCTCCTCTCCTTCCCTCCCCCTGCCAGGCAGCAGTCGGTTCATGTTTTCCAGAGGGTCCCTCTCCTGCTCCTTCTGCGGAATGACTAATCTCGCAGGTTCAGCCACTTGCCGGGTTTGGCGCCTCAGAGGCCGCGGGTCATTACCCTTCGCGTGGCGCGGTGCCCCGGCCTTGAACTTCCCGGGCCCAGGGCCCACCCCGCTCGCTCAGGCTGTCCTGCCGGGCTTTGCACGCTGCGTGCCGGCTCCCTGCTCCTCTACACCCGCCAGCAGGAGTGGCTGGGCCTTCCTGTTCCCGAGGAGGCTGACGCCGCGTGGCGCTCGGGAACCCCTAGAGTATCCAGGTTAGGCAGGGAGGGCGGCTCCTGTCGCCCAAGCTCGAGTAGGGCGATTGTGGGGAGAGAGGCATGGGCAGAGTGAAGAGGGGATGTAGGACGGAGTGAAAAGCTTGGCCCTGTCCGCCTTCTGAGCTCAGTGTCTTTGCAAATTCTCACAGGTCGAGTATGTTTGTGGATGCAGTTTTCATCTCTGTTGGAGCTGAGGGTCCTCAGAGGCACTAGCCCGGAACCCACGCGTGTATACACACACACACACACACACACACACACACACACACACGCGCGCGCGCGCGCGCCACTGCTAACTCCGGACGATCTCTTTTTTCACCCTCACTTGACTCCTAATGTCATCCTCCTGCGCAGTGCTTCCCCGCTTCCCACCTCCCTGACTGTCCGCGCCTACTGCTTTCTTTGTCCGTCTGTCTGTCTGTCTCTTCATCTCTCTCCCTCACTCGGGGTGTTTATTTAATTGTTTTCCTGAGCTCCGCGGCAGGCTCTCCTGCCGTCAAACTCTGCCATCCCCACTCTGCCTGTGTAATTTAAAGCTATAGTTAAATTATGACTTCTCCGGACCTGTTGTGGCACCTACGCCTAAGCCTAATTAAATGATCACATCCATTCTGAAGGCAGCTCTCTTCTCCCCTCCAACGTTAATTACAACATAAGAGGCTTTAATGGCCCGCCTCACCTCCAGCTCCTGGAAAGAAAGGTCAGGCGATTAATTTTCGTCATTAATCTTTTCCCAATGTGGACACTGTGCTGTCACCGGAGCCTATTAAACCCCCTTTGTCCCCCCTTCCAGTCTCCCTCGCCCCTCACCCCCTCCTCCCTGAGTGACTGCAGAGAAGGAAAATATTTAAGAATCACTTTGTCTCTCAGGCTTTTTTTTTTTCCCCTTTTTCTGGAGACAGCTTCTCCTTGGGGGTCTTGGGGGTGGGATAAGTGTGTGTGTGTGTGTGTGGGGGGAGGGCACCAAGTTCGTTTCTCTGCGACGTCAGACAGCACCTCTGAAGACTGTTTCTGTATAAAATGTTATGAATCCAGGAGCCAGGCTGAGGAGCAGAGAGGCTGGACCTGTGGCATTCCATCACTCCTGGGAGGGCAGAGGGCCTGCCACCCCTGTGTGGAGGGAGAGATGAGGACAGGGCTGCCACTTGTCCATCCTTCACTTGGATCCTCATAATGAAAAATAAGGCATGTATTTGATACCTAGGGTTTTATGGTCTAGTACAGACAATTTTTTTCTACAATTTCTAGATTCCTTTCTCATCACTTCCCACTATTCCTTTACTCCTTCCATGCTCACCCTGCAACTTCAGCCCCTTCGATGGGGGATAATCTAGATTTCTGCAGCTGCAGAAGGCTGAGCAATGGCCGCTTTCTCTGGGGAAGCTGATTCCAGGCCCATCTCTCAGGAACTGGGTGTCCTCCAGTGTCGATAGTAGTCTTGGGCTCAGAGTGACAAGGAGTGAGCAGGGAGGAGCAGCAGAGTGGGCTAGCAGATAGGGAAGGGCTGACTGGAAGGCTGAGGGGGTGCATGGGGGGAGGGGAGCTGAGGAGGCTGGGAGGGTGTGCTTTCCTACCCTCTCTTCCCCAATTCCAGCAGCGGGCCAAAAAGGGGGATGGAGGAATGTGAATTGGTTCTCTGCAGACAGTTTTTCTGCCAATCCCAGAATTTATTTGATTTAAAATTCTAATCCTGAAGAGAGTCCATAGGAAGTAGAGTGGGTGAAACTTGGCCAGGAGGTGCCAAGAACTGGCAGAAACATGAGGGGTGCAGGTGTGAGATATGCCAAAGACCCAGGAGCCTGCCACAGTTCTCTGTCCCATGGGGGAGGGTACAAGGGGCCAGGCAAATGGGGTGATGATTAGAAAGTGACAAAATTGGAGGGGTGGGTTTGCGTGGAGGGTGAGAGCCCAGGCACCTGAACTCATGAACTCAGACAGGTAATACTTCTCACCCCCTCACAGCCAATGCTCAGAACACACATGCCACACCCGGCCCTTTGCAGCATGCCCCAACACGTTTATATCATCTGTCCAAGGAAACTGAGCCACATACACTCTCCATGTCTGAGAAGAGTCAAGGATACCCTGGAGTGGCTTGGAACAGAGTCCCATCAGCTCAACGAAAGTTGGATTAGCCAACCTTCAAAGCTCAGAAACCCAGAGCTTCTGGCCCCAGGTAGAAAAATGCTTAGTAGGGAGCGGGGGATGTTCTTGAAACCCAAAGACTCTCCAACCAGGAGCACAGGACAGTCTTGCCACAGCATTCACTGACCCCTGGGTGCCTCATGATGGGAATCTGGTTCCTCATGGTGACAGGGAATCCAGTTTGCAATAGGGACTCGAAGACCTCACCAGTGAATAGAATTGTCTTGCATCTAGCAAGGCTGGCTGTGCCCAAGTCACTGGCTTTTGGAAAGAAGAAACTTCTACGGAACTCAAGAAAGGTTGACGAGGACCCAGGAGTCTTAGGTTCCTCTGGCAGAGGCCTTCTTTCTTGTAAAGTCTCCAAACCTGGCTCCTACTGGCACCTGCCACAAGGTGGGCACCTGATCTTCCTGTGGCCCAGGATCAAAGCTCCCCATCCAGAGTCAGCCTGATATGCGCCCCCCCTCCCCTAGCTCCACCCCAAGGACATTGGGGACATCACGTCCACAGAGCCCTGCACAGCCGGATAATAATAATTAATAACCATTAGGAACAATAAGGAGAATACCAGTGCCCAGTCAGCCCAATGTGCAGCCTCGGCTTTTTTCTTTCTTCATTTTTTTTTTTTTTTTTTACTTTAATGAAAACAATGATTTGACTTTGAAGAAAGTGACTTTTTTAAAGTGAAAGCTGGATTGAGTTCCTCATTCACCCCTCCCCCTCCTGCTGTCCCCTTCCCTTCTGAGCTCCTCCTCCCATCCTGCCCCCCCCATTTTTCTCTCTCCCTTTTTTCTTTTTCTTTTAATACTCTGCGTTCTATCATGCAAATCCCCTTTCAAATTATGAGAGTATTAGAGCCATCAACGGTAATGTCACCGCCACAAAATGAGAGTGGGGACTTAAGCACCTAACGAACAATGAAATGTGCGAGCCCTGGGACAGGACAATTAAGAACTGGGCTTAGCCAGCCAGGGAAATTTATTGCTATCAAATCCATATTTCTATTTTCCCCCTGAACAGTAACCTATTTGAATATGATTAAAGGGTTTCATTACGGCAGAGAGAAAGGCCTGTGTCCCGCAGTTCCTGGTGAGCTCACAAACACAGGCTGGAGCTGGGGTGCCCCTGTGAGGATATGGGTGGGAGACGGTTGGGGGGCAAGGTCGTGGAGAGCCCGGGGTTCCAGCGGTGGAACAGTAGGGGGCTGGCGCCCTGTATAGATGGCTCTGGTGGAAAAAGCCACTGGCTAGAAATGAGGGCTGAGGGTCTCTGGTTCTCTGAGTCTTTGCAGAAGGTGCCAGAAGGTTCATTAGCAAATGGGGAGACTGAGGCACTAAGCAGTGGAGCAACTTAGTGAAGGCCACTCAGATTAGTGAGGGTGGTGGATCCAGGGTGGAATCCAAAGCCAGCACTGATTTCCCTCCCTTGTTCCCCATCTCCCCCTGTTTCTCCCCCTCCTCCCCTCTTCTCTTTCTTTTTTCCATTGCACATTGTCCCCCACCCCACCCCAGTGCTAAATGCTATAAAGATACACGAGAAACACGAGAAGCCATTCTGGCCAGGGAAGATTTACAGTCTGGGTGAGGCGATGAGACCAGACAGAGGAGGCCGAGAGCAGCTGGAGACCGTGGACGCTGAATGTCAGGATTTGCGGTGCCAAGTCCTGAAACGGAGCAAGTCCTGTAGGGGTTCAGGATGGGTTCAGAGGGGCCGGTATGGGCTGGAGTAGCTGCAAATCTCTGCTCTAACACAAACAGATGGCAGACTTTTTCTCCCCTAGAAGTCTGCACATTATCACTCTGCTCCGTGGTGGAAACTTAATAAGATCCGGCCGTTGCCCCATCCTGCTTTCTCAGCTGCACCTAAACCAATAATGCTCACGATAATGACACCAATAATAACACGCTGCTCCTGTGCATTTGTATATCACTTTAGTTGTAAAGAGCTTTCACACCTCTGTTCTCATGAAATCCTCAAAACAACACTTTAAAGGGGGGGAGGGGCAGGGCTGATGAGTGAGATTCAGAGAGGTTACATAACTTGTCCAAAGTCACACAGGTAATAAATGACAGAGCTGCAGTTTGAACCCAGATAGGTCTAGCTGTAAAGCCCATGCTCACACATGTGTGATTTCTATGAGGGGCTGCTGCTGCACACACTTTGGCCCAGCAAGCTGCTCCCCGCCCCCCACTTGTGGCAGCTTCTTTCTTGCTGGAAGCCCTGAAGAAAAGAAGAATGGCTGAGCCAGGCAGCTCAACTGTATCAACCCTGGCAGTCAGAGGGTGACAGATGTCGTGCGAGATCACCCTCATGTGCAGTGCACACTTACACCAACAAAGGGAGAATCATACAAGATGGGAAATAATTACGTGCTAAATTGTGTGATCCTGCACTGGGAGGAGGCCAAGGTGGGCCTTGACATTGCAGGATCTGGAGGCAGAGCCTTAGCCTTCCAGATGGGCACTGGACCTGAGGAAGAGGCCCGAGAAGGGACATAGGCTGAATGGTATGATTAGGGCGGAGGGCGGGGTTTGAGCTCCTCTAGACTTTTGGCTCCCTGTCTCACTCCTCTGACACTAACCCTTCACCCCTTTTCCAGAGACTGAAGTCTTGTACCCTGGGAAGTGGACAAAGAGGCATTACTAACACTTGAATCTACCCTGTGTCATCTGGGACCCACTATATACCAACACACACTGGCCCAGTGCAACTGGGCATCACCAGGGCAGGGAGGATGGCATGTAAAGTGTTGACCAAGGATGGCAGAAGCTCCCTTCTGGTCCCTGGCACCACCATTCCGAGCTCTCCTTCCTCTCCTCCTTTGTCCATCACTCCCCCTCTGCACCCCTCTCCCCCTCTCCTGTTATACTCTTCAGAGCCTGCTTTTTGCCTTCACTCCTTCATTACTCCAGCACCTATCCATTCAACAAACACTTACCAAGCGCGTCCTGGGATATAGAGAGGTTTCCCCCAGCATCCTTGCTCAATGGAGCTCATCATCTATTAGAGAACCGGGCATGCATACAGCACAGAATAATGACCAGAGGATAGAGGGACGGGTTCCAACTGGGCACAGCCACTCTCTAAGGTTGGCAGGGCAGATATCGTCCGCATTTGAGAGGTGAGTCAGAGAGGCCCAGAGAGCTTAACTGGATAGCCCAAGGTGGTGACCAATGTGAAAAAAAAACTAAACCCAGCTACCTGACAAACTATTTGGCATTTCTGTCCCTCTCTACTTCCTTCCAGTCCTCACTTCCCTCAAATCACCTAATCTCAATATTCAGTCTTGGCATCTATTCATCTACCCACCCAAGGCTGTTGGTTACAATGATAAGCTTACTTACTGACCAATCAGAATGGAGGCTGGTCGTAGCAATGGAGCAGAGTCCTGAGGCCCCCTGCTGGGCTGGGTGCTAATGTTTAGTTGCTGAATACTGGGGGAGGTCCAGCAAATTCCATGGCAGTTGCTAGGATGGTGGGGAGTGGGGCATTAATTGTGTTAGGGGCAACGACTATTTACTAACCAGTACAGAAATTTTAATGAGTACAGGCCCACTGGTACATGCCACCTAACTATCAATATTACACCCATCCATCTGTCTATCCATTTATCCATCTATGAACCCCATTCATCCATAAACCCATTCCACTCAGCCCCATCCACTAGTATGCTCTGAACATTGTAGGGGAGCAGCTATAAAATAGAAAACAAGCTTTGTTTTCTCTAGGCGCTTCCTCTTGATTTGGGGAGCCAGGATAGACCCAACTAAATGTTCTACAGCCAAAGAGGTGTCTCAGGGCAGCCCAGGATGGGCTGCCTCATGCCTAAAGGGTTCAGAGCAGACAAAGATCATGTGTGTGGAAGAGGCCCAGAGGTCACCAGAGCAGCACAAGCCTTTGAGCTGGAGCTTTGAGCAAACGAGGATATATCTCCTTGTTTCTCCTTGGCCCAGCCTCCTGGGGGTGTCACATGCTTCTTCTCCATCCCCAGGTCTGAATATTAGTTTGCTGTGGCCTATGTACATATGCTCTGTCTGCCTCAGAAACTAGAGAGCAGGACCCAGAGAGGCTGCTGTGCTCTCTCCCACCCTGACCTCTGTCTCTGGTAGGCACATTGCCTCCTGAAGGGAAGGAACCAGCCTGCATTCGGGTTCCCAGCTCTCCCCCTCTCCTTTTTCTCCACCTCTCTTTCCTTCCAGGGGCTGTCAGTTTAATGGACAGGTGTTTAATTCCAGCCTGCCAGGCGCCTGGAAATGCCAGCATCACTGCACATCAGTTTGTAGAGTTTGCTCTTAAAAGAACAGTGAGAAGCTGAACTCTGCTATCTACAGCTCGGCCCTCTCTCTCTCTTTGTCTCCAATCTCATCGGACAAATGTGGTTCTGCCTTTCCCACTGATGTTTTCCAATTGGGGCAGCTGAGCTCAGGGAGACAGGCAGAGGAGGTGAAGGGCCTCTCCAAATGCCTCCGATGGAGATCAGCTTCCCAAGTGCTAGGTGTCATCAATTATGTCCCTGGCACGTGCTGGGCCTGCTTTTTAACTATTAAAATCATGTAATAGCTGAAGCACGGCGCTCTTGAAGCCCTGGGGCAGAGAGGCAGCTGTCAGATTCTCCAGCCAGCACAAGCTGCTTCTCTCCTCTGCACCAGCCCTGCTCAGAAACAAGCCAGGAAATGCAGGCTCACCTTTGGCCTGGGGGACACATGGGGGCAGCCCAGAGAATCTGCCATAGAGCTCTGGAATCTCAGATATGGGGGTCGGAGCATGGTGTGGGGTTCACAGTGTAATGTTGCACCAGCAGGACTTGTCACCCAGCTACTCTATCAGTCTCAGAGCTGGGGGCTAGGGACATACCAGAGGTTGGACAGAATTACCTGTCTTTGGGGGTTAGAAATGAAGTTTGAAGAATTCGGTCAGAAGTGGAGGTTTCTAGGATGTATCAACTGCAGCCAGAGAACAGAGCTGGGCAGTCCAGCTCAGGCAGCAAAGACACTTGGGTGGCATCGCAGAGTGCCGTTGGGCTCACCCTGGCACACAGCTTCCTTTTTTAGAAGCCCACTGCCCTCCTGCTCACTTATCTGTTGCTTTTTGCTTTGACACCTCCTACCTGTCCCTGCCACCAGACCTCCACCCACCCACATACCCCAACGAAGCATCACGGTTCCTAACGAAACGGAACCACTGCCAGATGAAATATATTACTATTAAATACTTAATTCTTCTAGTGAGCAGAGAGCAGGCAGCATGAATACGATTATTAAAGAAAATTACTTTGGCTGATCAGATATTTCTGCATACTAATTTCTGACCCCTCTTCCCTCACTCCCGCTTCTCATCCCTCAGAGACCAGGACAGATAAAATTCCATCACAAATAGCTGATTATCAGGGCTTGCATTAAAAAATGACATTTTTCCCCTGCCTCTCTCCCTAGTGTCTTCTCTAGGCTGATGTCCTTGCTGAAGAAGGGGTGTCCCCATGCATCAGCAACCACTGGGCAATATCTAGGGAGACTTTATTCGCTCCTTCTCCTCTTCTCTTTCTACGTTTTCTCAATATTAGCAGATCCACTATTCCAACCAGTTGCCTAAATGGCCAGAAGATCCTGCAAGTACAAGGGATGCTGCTCTCAGCTCCTCAAACATCTCATCGTAGCCTCTTGCTCCAGTGTTTTGTACCTAAAAGCATGGTGGGGTTGCCCACCAACCAAGATGGCTGACTGCACAAAATGGGGATGTCAGGCTTTTAAAGAGGAATAGGAAGAGTGATCATAGGCTGCACCCCAAAAGGCAGGGACTTCCTAACTTTAGAGCTTTTGATTAGCTAAACTTTAGGCCTCTTTGTACACATCTGGGGAATACAGAGTGAGGGAATTCATTTGCCCATTAAAGTCAACAAACTTTCATGTGTGTATAGATGTGTATATATATATATATATATATATATATATATATATATCTCCGAAGTCTAACTAAAATTACTTTTAAACTTTCTATGCCTTGGTTTTCTCATCTACAAAATGGGGGTAAGGTAATAGCAGGACTTACTTCATATGATTGTTGTACGAATTGACTTAAAAAGCACCTAGAACACTATCTTCATGTAAGAAGCACTATATAAGGGTTAGCTATCTTTGTTACTGTTATATCTACTATTATTGTTACTACTATTATTGTAACAATATAATATTAACAATTACAATAACAATAAACAATATAACAATAACTATTATTGTTACTATTATTACTACTATTATTAGCATTGATATATTAGTATTGATATAATTTTATTTATTTGTTTTATTTTATTTTATTTTTTGAGGGCAGTGTCACTGGCCTTCATATGTGGGACCGAACCGGGGCCACTGGCTTCCCAAGCCAGCGCTTAACCACCGCGCCACTCGGCTGGCCCAGTATCAATATAATTTTTAAAATGTGCTCTGCACTTGTTCATGAATGACTCCTTATAATTCCTTCATCCGAGGGAGTTTCTCCAGGCTTCTTTCCTAGATTCCCACTTGGCTTAACTAGGTTCTCAGTGCCTCCCAGATCCCCTTCATAATGACCCCTCAACTGAGCCCCCCAGCCTCAGTTCAAGCCACTGGTGCCAGTGCAATTACTAGGGTTCTGGCAATTAGGGGTAGTGAGGGGAGTGTGCTAAAAATACACTCATTCCCCACAATCCCATAAGCCTTTGATTCACCTGCTTTTATAAAAAGATGCTTCCTTAGGTGTCACAGGTAGAAGGTATAATTACAGCCCGGGAATGTTAATTCCCTTGCCCCTGAGATGCGGATCGCTGCTCTGTGGGGCTCCTGTCCTCCTTTGGGTCTTGGGAGAGGAGATGGGCAGGCAGCCTGACAACAGTCAGGGTGGGAGGCGATGCCAGGCCTGGAGGCCTGCAGGATGCTGGAAGGACCAGCAGAGCTGGATGAGGCCTGGAGGGCATGGCCTCTCATACCTGGCTACCCTCAGGTAACCCTTGAGGGCTGGGGCTGGAGTGGGTAGACACTCCAGAGGCCCTGACAACCTTGGGGGAAAGTGGGAACCCTGAGTTCCTGTGGCCTGTCTGTCTCCCTGCTTGCTCCTACCATGTACCCTTCATTCTATTCTCAACACAACAGCCAGAGGGATCCTTGTAAAACCTAAGAGAGAGTTTCCCATCTCACTCAGAATTGTCACAGCAGACTCAAGGCCCTACCTACCCCCTTGCCCTGCTGTATTTTCCTCTGCATCGTTCAGCAGAACCTACTGTTGTATATATTTTACTTTGTTTTGTTTCAGCATTTATGTCCTCCCTAGGACATAAACCCCATGAAGACAAGACCCTTATTTTGTTTTGTTCACTGTTTTGTTCACAGGGCTCAGAACAGTGCCAGGTACTGAGTAGATACCCAGTAAGAGTTTGTGAATCAATATGGATTCTATGGGAAGGATTGCCAAGCAGTTGGAAGAGTAAATGCTATGCACAAAGGCACAGGAGGGCCCCATGCGTTTGGGAAACAAGTGATTGCATGCTTGGTGCACAGGATGCTTGTGGGAAAGAAGATGAGAGCAAGGCTGGCATGGCATTTCTATGGAGAGGGCCCAGAGGAGGGAGAGGTGACATGATTAGATTTGTGTTTCTGGAAGATCCTAGAAGCTGGGGGGGCGTGGATTACAGCCAAGCAAGGCTGGAGGCAGGAAGACCAGGAAGGAGGCTGCAGAGACATGCAGGAGAGAGAGGATGAGGTCCTGGCCAGAGCAGGGTGGTGTGGGTAGAAGTGAGTACCAAAGGGACATGTAAGAGGTCTGGGGTGAGCAGCAAGGTGACGGGCCTCCTCCCCTTCTCCAAAACACGTTCTTCTGCTCCCTGATCCCAGCCAGGCAGTCCCTAACTCCATCCCTGGGAGGTCCCTCCCTTACCTCGGCCCTATTTAAATTCTACCCATCCTTCAAAGCTCAAGCCAAGCCCTGCCTCTGAGTCCTGTGCATCACACTGATATCCTCTGAGTGACCGGTGTTCCTCATGTGCCACTCTTGTCATTGCCTGTCCCCACCTGTCATGTAAACCTTTCACGAGCACTTTCCTTGTGAGCTCTTGGAGGATGGTGGCATTCCGACTGCAAGCCTGACAGAATTGCGCGGTGGTTTAGAGCCCAAGACTTTCTCCTTATGCTGCTCTCTTGGATTTAAATCCTGCGCCTTCCACTTGACTTTAGCTAAGTTACTTCCCCACACATAAAATGGGAATCAAAATATCACCACCTCACAGGATTGTTCTGAGGCTTCACTGAGCTGATGTATGTAGATGTAGCAAGATGTAAAATGTGTTTCTAGGGCGGCCAGTTGGCTTAGTTGGTTAGAGCACAGGCTCATAACACCAGGGTTGCTGGTTCGATTCCCCCATAGGCCATTGAGCTGCACCCTCCACAACTAGATTGAAGACAATGATCTGACTTGGAGCTGATGGATCTGGGAGAAACACACTGTTCCCCAATAAAATTTATAAGAAAAATAATGTGTCTCCACACACCACTGGTGCCCTGTCCTTCCGTGTTGCAATTCACATGTGTATATGTAGCCAACTGCATCGTGACGGCTGACACTGTCTTCCACACTAGATTGTAAGCACCATGAGGGCAGGAGCCAGCATAGCCCAGCACAGCCCTTGGGAATAGTCACAGCTGTTAAATAAATATGTGCTGAAAGAATGGACTGTGAGATTATTAACCACTTAACATGCTGAATTCAACTGAAACTAAGAAGCCAAAGAAGAGAGACTGCTAGCCAAAGTGACCATGGTTCTTCCCAGGATTTCCAGTATGCTGTGGGAGCTCAGGCAGCGTGGACTGTCCTAGCAGCCAGTGGGCAGGGTGACCTGGAAGAGGCAGGTGGGCTGGTCTGTTCCATCACACCCTTTCCTAGAAGGGAGAGGTGGAGGTCAGAGCTCAGGCCCAGCCTAAAGCAGGGAGGGTGCAGCCTACAGTGACCTAAGTGTGGGGGGAGGTGGCTGCCTTGCTCTCACCTCAACTCTGAATGGAGGATTCTGGACTTAGGCAGGGGCGGAGTTCTGCTTGCAGACGGGTCTGGGGAGCTGGCAGGCCTGAGCCACTGTGGAGCACTAGTCCCAAGGCTGTATATACACAGGGCTGGGAATGTTTATTTTTCCTTGTTGACTTTCTCCAAATAAACCCCTGGCCAGCAGAAAGGGGCTCCCAGCAACAGCTGTTTACCCAGTGTTTGTGATAAAGAGCCTTCTCCATAGCAACAGGTGGCGATGTGCAACTCTCTGAAAACATGTAGGGCCTTGCAACAGGGCTGTGTGTACTCAAAGGGGGAGAACAAGAGGCTGAGGAAAGAAGGAAGGAAAGAAGGAAGGAAGGAAGGAAGGAAGGAAGGAAGGAAGGAAGGAAGGAAGGGAGGGATAGAAGAAAGCAGACCAGGAGACTGGGGGCTGGGAATTGAACAGGAAGGGAGATGGGGAAGCAAGCCCCCAAAGGAGTTCTGTCCTCAGGGAAGTTTCTGCTGAGAGTTGCTGGTGGGCTCAGAGGAAGGAGGGGCCATCAAGGGTTATGCAGGGAGGTGTGTACCCTGCTGGCTGTGGGGTAGCTGTGGGCAGGAGTGCCCTGCACAGGAGCCACTCCTCGTGGGCTCCTGTGGCCTAGTCATAGTGTGAGTCTAGGTAACTGTGTATTTTCATTGCTCTGTATGTGTGTGTACACTCTGGGAAGGGAGGGTGTACTCATTTTTTAGGGCTGCCTTATTACCACAGACAGGAATTTATCCTCTTACAGTTCTGGAGACCAGAAGCCTACGATCAAGGTTGGCTGTAGGGCCCTCCTTAACCAAGCATGACCTCATCTTAACTTGACCACAAGTGCAAAGACCCTCTTTCCCAATAAAATCATATTCACAGGTACCAGGGGTTAGGACTTGAGCATATCTTTTTGGAGAACACAAGTACCTATGACAGGGATGTCCACATGAGGACAGGGACAGCTGTCCCTCAAGCTTGGGTAATGAACCCACACACAAGACTCTTAAAAAGCAGGCAGCTCCTTCATACCCTTGCCATTTCTTTTCCTAAAACAGAATGAGGTGAGGTGATGGGTCTGGGTAAGAGAGGGGCCTCACTGCTTCATCTGGGTGAAGTCCCCAGGTAGTGGGAGAGGGGGAGGACTTGAGGCATCCTGCATGGCACCCGTGGCGACGTCCCACATCCTACTTGTGTAACCTTGCTCAAGCCACTTCTTCCCTTCGGGCCTGTGTTTCCTCATCTGTCCCAATTATCCCCACTTCAGAGCTGTGAGACTCATAAAGCTCCTGGCACAATGTTTGGCACCTAGCAGGCACTACTCAAAGTATGGGCGTTTTTGTTACTTTTCACGGGCCATGGCTTTTCCATTGGGAATGTGTGGAAATGCACTTGTGAGTGCCACACTGAGGTGCTGCCCACTCCTGCAGATAGCAGTCTCTGTTCCAACAGTTGGTACAGGGACCCAGGCACCAAGGAGGCATGACTTGACGTGAGCATGGCTCTGGTGGAGTCCGTCCCAGAGACCTGGTGTGGGCAAGGGCATCAGCAGGGATCTTCCAGCTAGACACAGGGCCCCTGCCTAATCAGACAGATGCACACGTATGCCGTCTTCCAGCTCACCACGTGTGTTCACCTGAGAAAACTCGGGCCAGCACCTGAGTCAGTGCAATCATCCAGCTGCTGAAGAGTGTGAAAGGAGATGGTGACCAGGTGGAAAGCACACACACACACAGACATATGCACATCTCAAAGACATACACACACACACTTCACAACCACACACACCTCACAGACACACACAACTTCACAGATACACACAGCTCACAGACTCACAGCTCACAGACTTCCTCCCACAGACTGGCACAGACAAAGATTTCAGCCACATGGAAACACATCTCCCATCCATGGGTACCTGGGGTCCACACCCAAATTTATGAGCTCCTGCACAAATCTTTCTTGAACACCTACTATGCTCTAGGCGCTGTTCTGTCCCTGGAGAAACAGCAGGGGACAAAGCATGAAGATTACATTTTAATTAAGGAGACAGTAAGAAAAACGAATAAGGAAATCATATCATGTAGTAGAAAGAATTTAGTGCCATGGAGGAAAACGAAGGAAAAAAAGGAGCATGAGGAGGCTGCAATCTAAAACGCGTACTCTGCTCCTTCCTGGGGCTCCCTCTTTCCCCCCAATGCCAGGCCATGAGCCAGTGCCCTGCAGGGTTCGGTCCTGCTGCTCTCCCCTGAGTGGAATGGGCCTGGACTCTGGCCAGAGTCCAACACTGGCCTGGTAGCTCCTGGCCTGGCTAATGGGGCGTGGCCTCAGTCACAGTCCCAGCAGCTGGTGTTGCTTGGCAGGGTGGGCTGCCGCTCCCCAGAGATCTGTTGCTCTCCAACTACAGCGTGTCATCCTCCTAGTTACTATTCTAATCCTCATTATAGGGAAATGTCCTCACACTGAAACACAACAACTATGCAGCGCTGCTACACAGCCCCGTGGGGAGACAGGGCATTTTTCTGGAGCTGCTGGAGAAAACAGTCAGAGCAGCATGGGGAGAAAAAGCTGATGCCTTCTGGAGTTTCTTGCAGGAGGGCGGGGGTGTCAACATCCTTAGGAATGTCAGCTTTTTCTCCCCTCTGTCCTCCCAGCTCCTATCATCATCCTTACCAATAAGATCCAGCTAATTGTTTACTCCATGCCTGTGGCTGCTACCGACTAATCACGAGGACTTCAGAACCAGCCCTGCCCTCCGAGTGGCGTGGTGGTTCAGAGCTGGCTTGGGACGCCAGTGGCCCGGGTTCAGGTCCCACATATGAGGGCCAGTGACACTGCCCTCAAAAAAACAACAAAAAACAAACAAACAAACAAGCAAAAAAAAATGGAAAATTTTGGGCCGGCCGAGTGGCGTGGTGGTTAAGAGCTGTCTTGGGAGGCCAGCGGCCCTGGTTCAGGTCCCACATATGAGGGCCAGTGACACTGCCCTCAAAAAAAAAAACAAAAAAAGAAGCAGCCCTGCCCTTCGCTTCGTTGATCTTTGCAGCCAGGCATGTGCAACAGTGTTGGGTGCACAGCAGGTGCTCCAGAAGTGCTGCTTGAAGGAGTAAGGGAAAGCAGGGCAAAAGAGGAACAAAAATAAATGGAGAATTGGGTGGGGGAGAAGCAGGACCAATGCCCCTAGGCCTCTGGGTGAGGCAGTAGGATACAGAAAGGAGGAGAGGTGAGGGGCTTCCTCTTCCCCCACCCAAGGATCTGTGCCCTTCTGGAATCATAGTCCTTGAAGTTCCACCCTCACAGGTATTTCTTTGTGCTAAACATGCCCTCCTGCTCCCAGGGTTCTCATGTAAAGAGTAACTGTACTCCCTGTGAAAGATAATGTATTGGGTGACCAATAGTACTCTGTTGAAGGACCTTGGTTAACTCCTTGAACTTTTCTGGGCCTCACTGTCCTTGTCTGTAAAATGGGGCTACTTCACACTCCGACCTCAGGGCTGTTGAGAAGATTAAATGAGTGACTCTTTGCAAAGCACTGAGTACGGTGCCTGGCACACAAGGACTGCTCAGCAAGTGGCAGATTGTGTCGGTGTGTGAATCAGATGTATTTCTCTGACAGGACGCCTCACTGGGTGGGGCAGGATGAAGGAACAGTTTGATTGACTGATCCTTTTCCCCAGGGCCAGCCATTGCTGAAGAGACTGAAGCAAGAGAGAGTATACAAGGGATTTAGAAGCTCAGCTGACTGGGTGGGCTCGAGCCCCTGGGAACAGGGCATCTCAGAGACATGGAATAGGAGCAGCTTTTGGGGACCAGAGTTGGGGAGAGGTGTGACTGGGAGGGAGACGTGGGAAGGTGAGGATGGGGGACTGGCAGTTTTGCTTCCAGCCCTGAGCGATGAGCACAGGGAGACAGCTAGAGAACAGAGCCCTCAGAAAGTTTCCAGCACATTCCTGCTAAAATTAGCCCTGTCTTGCGTATGCAACTCTATATTTAAACCAGCGGCCTGTCAGAGTCACTGTGCTGTGTTGCCGGCACACGCCAGTGGGTTTGAGGCCCACTGCCGAGGCAGGGGTGCAGGCGGCAGCCTGGGGCCTGGGCAAGATGCCCAGTGAATGGGGCAAGGGCTTTGCCCACCCACACCTGCTTGTGCAGCATTGCATGGGGGGTGTGCATGAGTTGTGGCGCATGCGTGTTGCTCCTAGGCAGTGTGAGAGGCTTCCTGCCTTTTGTCCTCGCCTCAGGGGACAGAACCCCAGCAGGACAGACAGACACAAACACCATCACAGATGCAGGCACATGCAGAAGGGATGGGGCAGGCAGGCGGAAAGAACAGTCTGAGAGAAAAGAAGAGAGAGGCCAGTGAGCAAGGGACAGGGATGGTGGCAGAATGAATGAGCATCTGTTGAGGGGACAGATAGAGCTCTAGACAGCCTGACACCAGGCAGGGCAGCGGGAGGTGTATCCCACACTGGTGCTGACCTCCTAGTCTGGGGGACTGTGTATGTGTGCGTGTTGCAATGGGGACTCAGCCTCTTCTAACCACTAAGCCCCCACTTCCCTGCTCAGAGGGTGAGGGGAGCCCAAGCTGCTCCCTCCTTCCCCACCTGCCACCAGCCTTCTCCAGGGAGAGCGCTGGCTGATAAGAAGCCGGTTTTACCTGAGGCCTGGAACATTAACTTTGACACTGGAAAGGGGATATTTTATTACCCAGGAATATTTCTGCATCTCTTCAGAGAGCTTCTCGCTCAGCCCCCACCCCCAGCAGCAAGCCTCTTCAGACAATCAAAACCGACTCTCCTGTTAACCCTACTGATCCAGCCCTGCTACAGACCCCAAAGAGGGGCTTTTATATGTGAAGAGGGGTTTTGCATGTGGGTGAGTGTCTCCTTCATCCTGTGTGGCTTGATCCCTCACCTCTGTCCCACCAATTGTGTGTGTGCATGTGTGCATGATGGGGGCCTCCCACCAGGCCCTTTCCTCCTGCAGCCCCAGGCTCCTCTGATTGCAGACCTCCTAAGGGCCCCAGAAAGCAATCAGTCCCCTCTTAGCCTACAGATGGGACAACTGAGTCTCCAAGAAGGGGTGTGATGAGACCAGGGTCACACAGGGAGCTCGCCACTCATCTGGGTCTGAACCCCTGGTTCCCTGCTTTTCCATGTATTCTTTGCCATCTGCTGAACAGAGTTCTCATCATCCTTAGCACATGCCTGGTTTGGATGTCACCTTCTCCCTGAGACCCAGCTCTGGCTTTTCAAGTAGGGTTGCCAACGGTCCAGTTTTTCTGTGACTGTCCTTGTTTGGGCATTGAATGTTCTGCATCCAAGCTAGGATGGATGGTCATTCTATGTCCAGGTCAAAATGATTTCACCTATTTCTGTGCTCCTAGAAATATCCAACAATACAGCTAACATTAATTGATCCTCTCTACTATTGACCAACATACCTGATGCAGATTCCTTAATTTAATCCTCACAATAACCCTCTGATGTAGATACTATTATTCCCATTTTACAGATGGAAACCGTAAAGCACAGAGAGTTCAAAAGGCAAGCCCAGTTGAGGACAGAGCCAGGGTTTAAACCTGCACACTCCAGCCCCAGAGGTAGGGCTCTTAGCCACTGGAATATCTAATCCTCTCGTGGAGGGCTCCTCCTGTGGCTGGTATATAAAGCTATCTCCTTGCTCAGCCAAACTCTCAGCAGAGCAAAACCCCAGGGCTCCTTAATCTTAGTCTCAAGTACAGTGCCAGGCACATGATACGCACTAAGCAACATTTTGCTGACTGAATCCATGCCCGCCTGCCCTCCCTCAGCCTGGCATAAATTCCTTCCCTTTGTCCCACATGCCGGGCCTCTGGCCTTCTGAGCCATCTTCCTTGCTCCTATCTGGTGCCTTTTTGGCTCCTAAAGCCTCTAATCCAGATTCTTGAGAGAAATGACTTTCCAGAGAGCCAGCAAAGGTCAAAAGAAATCCACGCATGTATTCTGAGAGGTTCCAGACTGAGTGTTTGGCCGGAGGCCACTGCAGACCCACTCTCTGCGTGATTTCAAGATGGGGGCACCCCCAAAAAAAACCAGAAGCTGGACCCTGTTGGTGGCCTCTGGCTCCTGGGGCCCTGCTCCCGTGCAGATATAATCCCCACAGAGGGGCCTGGGTGGTACAACTCTTGCGGTTTACTCTGTTTCCAGAAACCCTTAAGTGAAATTACAGCTTTAATTAAATACAGCTGGCTGTATGTTATACTCCATATAATTATCGTGTTATTATTATTATCACTTAGACAAAAGTTCAAACAAAGTTTATTGTAAATACCGTTTGACAGAAACAACTGGAAGAGCTGAGGGCTATTGGCCTGCCCGAGTGACAGACAGGAGTGGCCATTGCTGCTTGGTAGGCAAAGGAGAGAGGGGGCCTTTGGGGGGATGTGGGTGTCCCTGGGGGCACCTGGGAAGGGAGAGCCCTGGGACAGGGTCAGGCTAAGTAACCATGTGATCTTGGGCAAGTCTCTGTCCCATCTCTAGGCCTCAGGTCCCTTCCCTGGTGTAGAGAAGTTTCATCTATCTTCTAACTGTTGACTGAGACCTACTATGTGTCAGGCACTGTTCTGGGACCTGGAGTTCAGTGGTCAACCAAGCAACCAAAATTTCTACCCTCATGGAGCTTACATTCTAGTGGAAGGGAGAGACAGAGACAGCAAATGAATGCAAAAATAAATGTGTACTGTAATATCAGGTAGCAATGAGTAACCTGAGGAAAAATAAAGCAGGGAAAGGGAGAGAAAGGGATATTAGAAGAACTGGAGGTACTAGTTCAAGAAAGCACCCCACCCTCTGCCCCCCCGCAAAGGGTTGACATTTGATCGTGAACCTGAATAAAGTGAAAGAATGAGCTGCACTCCCAGCAGGGGGAATAACACAAGCAAAAGCCCTGAACCAGGAACCTATTTGGTAAGTTCAGGGAGTGATGAGGGGACCAGAGTGCTTGGACCAAAGGAAGAAAGAACAAAAGAGGTCAGAGGGAGAGTGGGGCACGTAAGGCCCAGTAGGCCCTAGAGGGGACTTTGGATTTTATTCAAAATGTGAGGGGAAGCCATTGTGGGGTTAAAGCAAGGCAGGTGACATTATGATCTGATTAGGATTCAATTCAAATTAGTATCACCACATTTCCTTCCAACTCTGACCCACACTCATTCTAAGGCCTATTCCTGTGAACAAACCACCCCAAAATTTAGATGCTTACAAGGCAAGTTTAGGGCCAGCCAAGAGGCGTGCGTTGGTTAAGAGCTGGCTTGGGACTCCAGCTCTGAGCAGCAGGGCCCGGGTTCGGATCCCACATGAGGGCCAGCGACACTGCCCTCTACAGCTAAGATGGTGAACAACAGCTTGACCTGGAGCTGGGCTGCTGTGAGTCCCTGGGACGGCATAGCTGCAGCCCCTGCTGCAGTGGGCTCCCATAGGCTACAGTGAGTGACCGGCAGCCAGCGGGAGCTGCCAATAGCCGTGGTGAGTGACCAGCCAGAGGCCAGTGACCCATCTGCCTCACCCGAGAAGAGCGCAATGATGATACCAACATGGGCCAGTGAAGCAACGTCCTTCACAACTAGACTGAAGAACAAAAGGACAGCAACTTGTCTGTTCCACTTCCCCAGTTAAAAACAAAAAAATGCAAGTTTACTATTATCTGTCATAGTTCTGCGGGCTGACTGGGCTCAGCTGGGCAGTTCTTGCTGGGAGTCTTTCATGGGGTTCAATCAGGTTGCAGCCGGGATTGGGGTTATCTGAAGGCCGAATTGGATGAGATGTCCAGGCATCTTCCTCACTCTCATGTGTAGCATGAGTGTGGACAGAGAGGGCTTTCTGAGTCTACTGCCTGAACACATCCATGGCCCTTGGTACATATAGTCACAGACCCATGACATTTTTGAACTGGAAGGAATCTTCAATATTAAGCCCAAATCATATGGTACAGACAGAGGAACTGGGGCCTAGAGAGAGGTGGGGACTAGCTTGAGATAATCACAGTTACTCGGCAACACATCAGTGAGACCTGTAGCCCAGATTTCCCCCCATCACCATACACAGAGTCCTCCCTGAGGTCCGGGCCTAGTGGAAACTATACATAGGGGACAGGGCTGGGGCGGTGGCCCCAGCATCTCTGTGCTGCAGCCTTGGTCGGATGGTGTGCACAGTTCTGTGTGTGACCGGTCAGAGCACTGAGCTGGAGGGGCTGGGTATGAGCTTGGGCTCTAGGACAGGGGGAAAGGGCTCTGTAATAGAGTGATGGCACAGTGCACTAGGAACCAGAGGAACTTGGCCTCGTGACCTTCAGCACCCTTTCAATCCCTCAGAATCCCAGAGTGAAATGGGCCCCAGCCCCAGCCACAGGGGGTGCTGGTGGTGCCCAGTGTTTCTTATTCCAGGGCCTGGGGCCTCTGAAGATGAGCAGGTAGGAGCAAGGGATAAAAAGGGTTGGGGTCTGGCATTTCAGAATCCTCAGGCTTCTGGAAGGACTGGGTCATTTGCTAGCTAAGTCCAGAATAGCTATAAGGCTTATGTTGAACCCCAACTCCCGATGAGGGATGGGGTTGGACTTGGATGGACCAGCCATGTTTTCTTCTGGGGTCTCAAACCTGTGGCTGACTGGGTTTGGGGAGAGAGCGGGGTGGGGCAGAGTGCTCCTGGTGGCCGTGTGGGCCATGGGCCAGCTTCTCCTCCTTCCCCAGAGTTTCCCAGCCCATCACCTGGCTGGGAATCGAGCGAGCGTGGAGCAGGTTGCTAACTTCTGCTGACACTGGCAGGGGCAGCCGCTCCCAGCCTGATACCTCATGGCAGCCACACTTGCACAAACCTTTAATTGTTTAGTTTAAAGAATTGTGTTTTGACCGCGAGGGGATTTTGGCTGGAGCTCAAGAAGTGATAATGATATTTCGCTGCCAAGACGTCTCCTTGGCTCTCTGTGTGTTAATGTGCACTTTCAAGACGCTCCAATTAACTGCATCAGCTCTCGGGGAGAGAAAGGGAGAGGAAGCAGGCAGGAGAGAGAGGAAGAAACTGGCGATTGGATTCGGAGAAGGCAGACAGGTGCCCCCTCCACCTTTTACGAGCAAACAAGCTGGGGGTGGGGGTTGTGGACAAAGTTCTTAAGATAAGCTCCAAGCGAAGGGAGGAGGGAGACCTTGGATAAAGCCTAGAGAAGCCCTAAAGTCAGTGCCCCAGCCCAACCAGAGGCTCTCCAGGCCTGGAGCTCTGAGACCAGGCCTGCTTTATTTGCCCCCAGTGTGGGCTTCCCCTCCATCCATTTCCTTCATCTATGCCGGCCTTTGCCTACACACGTTCCGTTTCCCCATTATTCAGAGGAAGAACACCCCGACTCTGATCTAACCCTACCCCCGCTTGTCACCATTCTGACTTCCTCGCTTCCCGCTTCCTCCACTCTCCCTTAACCCTCCCGCCACGCCAGTCGCTGCTAGTCCTGTTATGAGGTATGTGGCGTGTACATACACACAGAGATGATGTATTTGCTGTTCTCTGGGCTCAGAATGCTCTTTACCAAGGTATCTGCTTGGCGTGCTTCCCTACTTCTTTGAGGTTTTGACACACATGTCACCTTCTCTGTGAGGCCATGTTAAAAATTGCAATATATGCCCTGTCACTCCCTATCCTCCTTTCCAGCTTTGTCGCTATAGCGTTTACCACCATTGAACATATAATTAATCCACTTTTAAATTTTGTTATCTGCCTTCACCACTGGCATGTAACCTCGGAGGGGGCAGTTTTGTGTTTTACTCACTGTTATATAGCTCTAGCAAGTAGAGTGGTGCCTGGCCTATGCAAGGGGCTCAGTTAATATTTGTTGCTTGGTAATGGTATGAATGAACTCTGTACTAATCGTTATGCTTGTCCCAACACGGTTCCCTCTTCTGAACCCTAACTCCAACTCTATGTCCACTCTTCATGATAAGCCTGCTTCTGCACGAACCCTCCCCACCCTCACCCTGCTAGTTCTTCACTCTCAAATCTCACTCTTACTCTCTTACTCTTGTTTCAACTGCAGCTCTAGCCCTGCCCTTCACCTCTGCTATTAACCTTGCCCTCACCAACCAAATCTTGACCCCTTCCTCCATCTAGTCAGCAACTTTTTTTTTATTGGGGAACAATGTGTTTTTTCCAGCACCCATCAGCTTCACGTCAAGTTGTTGTTCTTCGGTCTTAGTTGTGGAGGGCGCAGCTCAGCTCCAAGTCCAGCCATCATTGTCAATCTCATTGCGGGGGCGTGCAACCCACCATCCCATGCGAAAGTCCAACAGGCAACTTTGTTGTTAAGAGCACGTGCTCCAACTAACTGGGCCATCCAGCTGCCCAGCAATTTCTTAATTAAATGTCTTCTGCTCTTCCTGAAAGCCTCCAGCTCTGGTGTGCTGTGAGATCCCACTCCACCCTGGATCTTGAAGCAGGGCCTTCCATTGAAATTCCAACAGAGGTCACACTGCTGGCTCTCCAGGTGAAACCCCCAAGAGGGGACAGACTCCTGGTCTCCATTACTTGGTCAAGGCCACACTCCCAGCCTCCTCAGTTGCTAGAGGAGCAGTGGGGAAGGACTCTGGGCAGGCAGGAATGTCTTCAGCAGTCTCAGGCTGGGCGTAGCTGTGGGAGCCTCCTCCTTGGTTACTTTCCTTTCCTCCAGGGGTGAGAGAAGGAGGAGGAGGAGGAGGAGGAGGGCTTCCTAACTCAAGCACCAAAATTACTTTTCCACGTGCTGAGGTGTGAGCTCACAACAGCCTCCCCATCTCCGCTCACACACATACTCACACTCGGCTCATGCTCGGAAGCAACTAGAATCACAAACATACTCCAAAGCTGTGGTGCATGTGAAAGCAAAGGCTTCCTCTAAAGCAACATCTGCCTCACAGAGACACCCACCTCCAAAGTGAGGGAAGGGAAGGGGGCAGCTGGCGGAGCAGCGGGGTGGGGGCAAGGCTGCCCAATCCAGAAGGAATGGGGGTGGGTTGAGATTCCAGTGAAACTGGCTGGTCAGAATCCTCTTCCCCCCTCACCCCTCCTCTCCGCCTCCCTCTTCCTCTCCCCCTATCCTCCTTTTGCCCCTCCTCCTCCTTCCACTGCCTTCCCCCCTCATCCAGTACCCATCAGGCCTCCGAGGGAGGGTCAGCTCTGGTGGCTCAAGTTACCAGAAGTTGAAGACAGGAAGATTTAGCGAGGGAGCCGGGCCCAGCACAGTGTGCTGTTTGTCTGCCTTTGAAACCAGAGGCTGAGTGGCGGGGTGGGAAGCGGAGCGGGCGGGAGGCCGCGGACACTCGGGTGAATTATCGCTCCTCTCGGGTTCTGACTTCCAAGACTCGGGCCCCTCTCCCCCGGCCCCAGCTCCTGTTTCTCCAGGTGCTGGGGTGTTTTCCTACGTGTTAATTTGCCCCAGTTGACGCGTCCATTCTTGGCCCCGGCCCCCCAAGGGGAGACCAGCCCGCCTTGGGGTTGATCAGGGGGGCCTTGCGGGTGGAGAGACCCTGGAGGTGCGGCCCAAGCCTTGCTCTAGGCCGAGGGGCACAATAGCTAGGTGGGAGGTGTGTGTTTGCGGAGGGTGGATGTTAGTGCATAGACCATACATTGTCCTTGTCAGAGCCAGACTCCACACCTCCCTACGCGCAGCCCCAAAGGCGTCTATGGGCCTGCGCACTCACAGCGCCCCTACTGGCCCCTCAGCCCTACCTAGCCACCTCCTCCAGGAAGCTGGCTGGCCAGGGCCTCCCCTCCCTGGAAAAGAGCCCGGTGCAGAAGGTCCGCGAGGTGAGGTGCATTTCGCCTCCTAGATATCTTGTCACTCTTGTCTTCACTAAGACGTCATGAGGTCAATGTAGGTTTTACGTTTATGATGTTTAGAGACATTTTAGAGACAGGGGAACCGAGGCTCTGAGAAACTAGGTGACTTGCCCGAGGTCACCCAGCTACTAAGAAGCAAGGTCAGGATTGGAACTGAGTTTTCCTGAGTCCAGTGTCCATGTTTGGCTGCATGCATATGGGAAGAGGGTGTCTGAAGAGGAAGGAGAGGGGAGCCCAGCGCCAGTGTTAGGGTGACCTGGTAACCGCCCACTCCCCTGCGCCCTTTCCCCAGACAGAGCAGGGGCCTAGCAACAGAAAAAGCTCTCAGGGAGGCCAGAAACTGGCTTTACCTGGCCCTTTGAGCTTGGTCCTTCCTCTCCCAGACTAGGCTAGGACCAGGGTCTGAAGTTGGGGCAAAAGTCTGCCACCAGCCCCAGCAGAACCTTAGGGTGGTCCCAGTTGGCGTGCCCACACCTCCTACTGTCCCTAACCTATAGGCCTGAGGCTCAGGATGGGGGCCAATTCCTATCAGGCTTGGGAGCTGGAGGCTTCCGATTAGAGAGGGGCTTGTTCTGCTTACTATAAAATGCTGGCAGTACTAAGGGCCTGCTGGTCACAGTGCCCCTCCCACTGTCCTTCCCAGGTTGGACGAAGGTGATATGTCCCAGGGTGACATTTCTTCTTATAGTGATCCCTCTCAGGGCCCTGCTCTCCTGTACCAGAGCCCCTCCTCATCTGCCAGGCAGTGGGGCCAGGCTTCCCCACCTCGGGCTTGTCACCCCTGCCATTACTGCACTCTCCGGCTTCCCCATTCCTGGCCACAGAGCCCCTCTCACCTCACCTCTCACAGAGATAAATAGAAGCATCTCCATTCAACCTGCCCCTCCTCTTCACGCTTCAGCTCATAGGCCTCAACTCAGACTAACCCTGTGCCTCTCAAGTGGATTGTGGGGGGGCTGTGGGCAGGTGGGTCAAAGAGGAGGAGTGGTCACCTCCCTCCCCTGCCCAAGGGAAAAATTCAAACCTTCTCAGCAGAGCTGTGTGAAAGGCAAGACAAGGAGACAGAGGTACTCAGAAGTCAGGGTGTTTAAATCTTCCCATCAACCTCTTTGTCCATCTTTTCCTTTCATCACCCCCTCCTTTCACATGATCCCTGAAACCAGAGCTATGCTCCTATAAAAAACCAAACCCCATATCCCCCCACACCATCACCTTCATCTTACCCTCCCAGAATTTTACCTTTCAGAGTCCGATTTCCTTACCTCCTGTTCCTGATGGAACCCCAAGGCAGAAGGGCAAGGTGGGGTGTCAAGGGTGGGGTGAGCGTGCTACAGGGAGGGAGAGCTTAAAAACCTTCTCACAGCCCCACCAACTACCCTGGTACACTTGAAGAAAATCAGGCTGCCTGGATTGGAATCCAACTTCACCACTAGTGTGGTCTTAGGCAAATTATTTAGCCTCTTAGAGACATATCTTTTCACTTGGAACAATCTAATCTATCCTCTGGAGTTGGTTGTGAGGACTAGGCACACCTGGCATATAGTAGGTGTTTTACGAATGATGCCTTATTCCAGGCTTGTTGGTGAGTGAATGCCTGTGTGTGGGGCGGGGAGGGGTGAGGGTGTGCCTGGGGAGAGCAAAGGGAGAGAGAAGACAGAGTTGGCTAAATGAGAGGCAGTCCAGAGCAAGCTCAAAGAAACCCTTGGTGTTGAGGCCTTTGAAGAACTCTGGAAATGTTCGGGCTGGATCAAGATGATAACTAAATGGTCAACACCATCTTGACTCAGTTCTAGCGGTTGCCTTGGCCATGAGTTAGGCATAATGGGGGATAGAGAAGAATTTATTTATTGATCCAATACAGAATTTCTAAGCACCTTTTATGGGCCAAGGCCACGGTGCTTACATTTTACTGGAGTGACATAGATAAAAAGAAAGTCAATGGACACATAAAACAATTGCAAGAAAATTAACAAGGGGTTAAGATGGGTGGAGCATGATGTGGAGGTGGAGCCTGCAGGATGAGTAGGAACTGGGGAAGAGCACACCAGGCAGAAGGGATGGGGGTGCAGGGTAATGGGGCAGGAAAGATCTTAGCCTGCTTGAAAACTGAAGGAAGGAAGGAAGGGAGGGAGGAAGGAAGGAAGGAAGGAAGGAAGGAAGGAAGGAAGGAAGGAAGGAAAAGAAAGAAAGAAAGAAAAAGGAGTGGTGAGGTGAGTGCAGGGAATGAGGGGAGAGGTGAATGAAAGGCCGTGCTGTGTATGTAGGATGCTGTTGGCCATGGTGAGATGTGAGATTTTTTTTGGTCAGTGCCATAGGGAGACACCATCTGATTAATGCTCCAAGATTATCCCAGCTACTCCTAGAGGAGAGGAAGGGATGGGTGAGGATCAGGGTGGGAGTGAAGGGGTGGGGTGGGGGCAGTGGAGGCTGAGCTGAGATCAGTTGGAGCAGAGAGACTGTTCTCAGGCGGTAGCAGGGCAAGTGGTGAGAAAGGGTGGATTTGACCAAGTAGGACTAGCTGATGGGTTGGAGAGGAGGGGTGAGGGTGAAGAGAAAGGAAAAATCCAAGGGGGGGATGCATAAGCTTTGGCCTTGAGTGTTTTGGTGGATGTGGGCAGCATTTCCTGAGTGGGAAAGCCTGAGGGAGGAGGTGTAGGGAGGAACACCAAAACCCTGTTGTGGTTCTATTACATCTGAGATGTCTGTGAGGATGGGAGGTGAAATGGAAAGTTAGCTCGAGGTAAAATTTTAGGGCCTTAAGCAATAGAGAGACTAAAGCCATGGTCCTAGATGAGACCACCTGGGGAAAATGTATACATAGAAGAGAAAAGGGGTCCGGCCTGGGCAAGGAGGAAACCTACCGTTTAGAGTTAGAGAGAGGCCAGCAACAGCAAGGGCAGAGTGGCCTGGCCTGTGAGGTAGGAGGGGCCAAGGAGAGGGGTGATGGGGCATTCTGGGGAGAAGGACATTTCAAGGGGAAGGTGCCTCCATTGCAGCAAATGCTGCTGAGAAGTGGAGGAAGTTAAGGACAGAAAAATGACTGTGAGTTTTGGCTACATGGCGATGGTTTTGGCAGACTGTGCTAGTGAGGACTGAGTGCTGTGGCCGCAAGTGGGACAGCAGGAGGGAAAGCGCACTCTAGATGAAGCTGTTGGGAAGATGGCCTGTGGAGAGGCTCCATGAAGAAGGAGAGTAGAGAGTGAGAGGTTGAGTTGTGCTTTTTTCTTTTCCGTAAACTTTGCTACATGTACCTTCTCCGCGTTGCTTCCTTAGCATGTCCAAATCCTGCAGCACCAACCATTCCAGTTGTGGCAGAAACTGCTAGTAGTTGACCCCAATATCTGTTTTGATTTCCTTCCTTAGTAATGTAATCATCCATTCCTTGGTTGCACGTATTCTCACTCAGAGTAAAGACTGTGTTTCCCAGTCTTCTCTGCAGCTCAGCATGGCCACGAGACATGGTTCTGGCTCATGATGTGTCAATGAAAGTATGCAGGGCTTCCAGGAAATCTCCTTAAATGGGAGGAAAGTCCTTCTTTGAGGTTCCTGTGTGCTGCTCACTGGAATGAAAGCTTGATGGCTGGAGCTTGAGCAGCTCTTTTGGATTGTGAAGTGGAAGCTGTGTCCTGAGGAAGAAAGAGCCGTAAAATAGAAGGAACCTAGATCTCTAATGACTTTGTGAACCCAACCACCTGACTCCAAGCTTCATATATATGGGATTTCTATATGTGTGAGAGAAATAAACTTTTATCTTTTACAAGTAATGGCTATCTAGAATTTTTTGACACTTGCAAAAACCTAATTCTAACTCATATGCTAGCAAAACAGGGACTGCCTGGGAGCAGAGGGGACAGATGATCACAGCATCCTTTCACTTGAGTTTTTAGAAATGTATGGCCTTGACAGTAAAGAGCAGGGCTAAGACCTCCAAATTTAGCTCCTCAGACACTGGTTTTCCAGAAGGCTTAGGAGGGGGCTTGGGAACCTGTCCTAGAGGTTGATGACCGAAGGGTTTGCTTAGCCACCCAGTATGCTGGTTATCCCATTTGTGCCTCACTCCCAGCCCAGTCTGCTCTCTACCCTTCTCTGCTCTGCTCCATCTGGTTTCCTGTTGGGTTTGGTCAATGGAAACAGACAGAAGGGGTTTGAGGTTGGGAGGAGAGACTCAGCTCCCTGACTTTGATGTGGCTGCATCTCTCCAAGCCTGCAGCACCTGCAGTGCAGCCCCTCCTCCATAGCTGCAGCCTTTATGGACTCATGCAGCACTTTTGTTCCCCTGACCCCTCAGACCTCAGGTGGTAACGGCATCCCATGATGCTAGTCTCTGGGTCTCAATATCCCTAGTTCCTCCCCTTAACTCTGTAAAGATTCCTTTCTTCACATCTTTTCATTTGCACCAACTGGGACGGAATCTGGTTTCTCGATGGGACCTTGCCTAATACAGCACCTTCTGTTTAGGCCATGAAGAAACCCCTGGACACAGGCTGGCCAGGGAAAGAGAGAGAAATGGCCCGAGAGGGGCAGAAACAGACATGACAAAATAAGGGCAGAAGGCTAGAAACAGAGATTAAAAAGGAAAGACCAGTGGTAGATAGAGACAGAGCAGATAGAAATGGAGTCGGATGCAGAGGAGGAAGGAGGGAGGGACAGTCAAATGAGGCCATCAGAGGCAGGGAAGCACAGAAAGGCACCAGGAAAAGGACTGATGCCAAAACGACGAAGGATGAGACAGATGCCCAAGCAGACAGAGATTGGAAACGGGCAGAGACAGGGATAAAGGAAAATAAAAGCCAGAGGTTCAGGGACAGAAGTATCTGTGGGGAAAGCAACATAGAGAGGAGAAGATGAAACACCCAGCACATTCATTTAATTAAAAGACCTCAGCCCTAAACCAAAGCTCCCCCTGTCTCTAGCCCTTGGCGCTGGACCTTTCTGTGTCTGTTCTCCACACAGTGGCCTGTATGGTGTCTTTTTCTGATCACCAGTTGAGACCAGAGCCTTCTTCAGTGCAACCAGGTGTGTTAGTCAGGGCCCATTCCAGGGGCATTTAATGCAGAATCAACAAAGGATGCGAATTCCAGATGCTGAGTGGAAAGCTGTTGGCACCTGGGCCTGAAAGAGAAGGGGAGGTGGTTCCCTAAGTCAGTGAGTGTTGGAGTTGCCCTGTGGGACAAGGGCCTTCGCTGGGGGGAACACAGTCATTGCCAAACACGCACATCACAGAGGCCGCTGTGGGAATAAACACCCCCATCTCTCTTCCATCTTCCAACCTTCTGCTGTGCCTCCATTGGCCAAACCCAATGGGAAGTCAGAGGGCAGAGAGCTCAATGATGCAATCCAGAGGGGTCAGCCTCTGGGCGCAGAGGAGGGGGGAGAAGGTTGGAGAGTGGACAGGGAAGGAAATGGAGACCACTTAACACCCTGGGTCCCCTCTCCCTAGGGTGGGTTCAGAAAGGGCCAGCTCTGCCTGTTAGAAGCCATATGGTCAGGGATGGTCTATGACTCCCGTAGCCTCAGCTTCCTCATCTGTAAACTCAGGGTAAGAATAATGCCCACTTCCTAGGACTGTATGAGGAGGAGTAAGTTGTGGCTGCATCTGTGGAAATGCCTGCCACACTGTAGCTCTTGGGCACAGCTGGCGGGGGCAGCTCTTCCCTCACTGGAGCTGAGCACCCAGATGGGGAAGGCTGCAGTATGCACCGCTCTAAGAAGATGCCCGATCCTCAGGCTGGCTGTGAAGAGAGGCCCAGGACACCTACAGAGCAGCGCTCAGACTCAAAAAGGATGGGAACACCCAGTGGGAGGAAAGAGCAGACAGCAGGCCACGAGAGCGGAATCAAGAACAGCTGCCAGAGGAGGTGAGCAGGACTGTGCTTGTTATATTATTCTAAATTTTTACTCCAGACGTCTCAAACATATACTAAAGAACACAGAATAGTATAAAGAGCCCTTATGTGTCCCATGGCCCAGTCTCCACAATGAGCAATTCATGGCCAATCTTGTCCCATCTCTCCCCATATTATTCGGAAGCAAACTGCAGCCATATCATTTTAGCTATAATGTATGTATCGAAAAAAGATAACTCTTTAAAAAAATAACTTCAATACCATTATCAAGTAAAAAAATTAAAATGAAGTCTTTAACCGCAGTAGCAATGAGCCTACCTAGCACCCAGATCTAGGTTCCCAGGACCATGCTCCAGTAAAAAAACAGGGCACCTTGGAGAAATGGCTGATTCTAGAACTAGGGTAAGACATATACAAGATGGACTTGG
Source organism: Aselliscus stoliczkanus (assembly GCA_033961575.1). Lineage (NCBI taxonomy): Eukaryota > Metazoa > Chordata > Mammalia > Chiroptera > Hipposideridae > Aselliscus > Aselliscus stoliczkanus. The sequence continues at coordinate 60,147,599 of CM066733.1, read as the reverse complement.
AGTATCTCATAGTGCCAGAAAGTTGGAAATACTTAAACAAAACAAAAGCAAACATGAAGTGCCACATTGATGGGGGTATGTCGAAGGGACACTGGAGACAATTGAAATAGTTCCCAATGGCCCAGGTTGGAACAATTTGAACAACAAAATATATATGGTAGTTATACTATGGGATTATTACCCAAAGTATAAAATAAGTATCCCTAAGTCCGTGCTGGTATAAATAATTGAATAGATAAATGGAGGAGAAGAGACAAATGCAGAAAAATGTCAAATAATTTATGTAAACACTCTGCCCTCAAGGGGGGGCAGCATAACTCCCTACCCCGTAAGTGTCAGCTGGCCATAGCACCTTTCTTTCAAAGAGCACAGTATGGAAAGGGGTGGGGGACAGTGACTTTACAGTGCAGAACCTGACAAACACTGCCTCAGCCTAATGATCAAGGTGAACATTGACAGTCATAAATCATGTTGATAGTATATACCCTTTATAGGATGTGATAAACATGCGCTTTACCTCTATGATCTTACTCTCCAAAACCCATAATCCCAGTCTAATCATGAGAAAAACATCCAACTCCAATACAGGGGCATGTCACAAAATACCTGAATAGTACTTCTCAAAATTGTCAAGGTCATTGAAAATAAGGGAAGTTTAAGAAACTGTCAAAAAAAAAAAAAAAAAAAAGGCCGGCCGAGTGGCGCGGTGGTTAAGTGCTGGCTTGGGAAGCCAGTGGCCCCGGTTCGGTCCCACATATGAGGGTCAATGACACTGCCCTCAAAAAAAAAAAAAAAAAAAAGGAAAGAAACTGTCACAGCCAAGGGGACCCTAAGGAGACAGAACAAGTAAATGTCATGTGGTATTCTGGATGGGATCCTGACACAGAAAAAGAATATTAAGTAACAACTAAAGAAATTTGAGCAAACTATGGGTTTTAGTTAGTAATGATGTATCAATATGGGTTCATTAATTGTAACAAATGCACCATGCAAATGTAAGATATTAATACTAGAAAAAACTGTATGTGGGTGGGATGGGTAGGGTTGGGTAGATGGGAACTCTCTGGACTCTTTTCTCCATTTTGCTATAAATCTAAAACTGTTCCAAAAAGAAATCTGTTTTGTAAAAATTTAAGTCTGTAATATATCCAACAACTATCCAATCAGTGTTCAAATTTTCAATGGTGTCACAAATACTCATATATCTTTCTTTCAGCTTATTTGAATCAGGATTCAAATTAGGTCCATATGTTACAGTTGGTTATGGGTTTTGAAGGAGGTGATGGTAAATAAGGGAGAAAAGACCTGTGTGCATCATATGTATCTTGGGCAGGAGAATTGGGGTGTGGGGAGGGGGCAGGTAATATTTGCTTGTCTTGGCCTGAGCAACATGTGGGGAAATGAGGTTTCAGTAATGGGGCGGGGCATGAGGGCAGTTGGCTCTAAATCTTCAAAGGAAATGTAACAGATTAAAACAGGCTCCAATTGATAGAGTTGCACATTCCCTGTCTCTTGTTAGTTGCACTGTCATTGATCTGCCTCTAGGGTATCAATGTGGAGCTGAGAGAGGGATATGGGCTTCAGTCTCAGGTCTGAGATCAAATTTTTGCTGTGCCGCTTTGGCAAGTAATGGCCCCTCTGAACTTCAGTTTCCTCATCTACAAAACGTGATGTATTTTTAACCTTTCAGGGATATTGTGAAGGTTAAATGAAACACTGTACCTGGAAGTGCCTGGAGTTGTGTCTTTCCTCTCTCTCTTTTGGGTCAAAAGAGGCAGACTATTGCTAGTCTAACAGAAAATATTTGAAGAAAGGTGGGTAAGGAGTCATCATGTCAGGTGCATCTGGGGAGTGGGAGGCCTCCTTGGCAGAAGGTGCATGTTGACCTTTGAGAGGTGAGCTCTTGGTGGGGGTTTTGATAATAATCAGAGACTAAATTGGTATCGGGCCAGCTGTTAAAGGGCCTGAGAGGTGTTGGAGGCTCAGGGAGGGAGCCCTTGGTCTGGCCTTGGGAGGCCAGGCCTATCTTGAGAGTCATTATGTGGGAAGTTGACTGAGGCTCCATTGGGACTGGTCCCCCAAAATGTGGGCTCCTCTTTGGATGACAAGGAGGAAGGGTTTGAAGGGCAGAGTGGGAGGCTGGGGTGGGCAGGGCATGGAGCATCACCTGTGTCCTCAGGCTGCACCTAGAGAAGCAGGGCCTGGGGCCTGCTTAGGGAGAAATATACATCTGCCCCCCACAGAGCCTGCTCCCTGGAGGACGGATGCCAGGCCATCAGCTCCCACACTGACACTTGCATGGGCACTCAGTGGAGACTTGAGCAAAGGTGGAAGCAGAGTCAGATCAGGGTGGAGAAGGAGACAGAGAGGAGGCAATTGGAGCAGAGATGGGCACTAGGAGGGAGGGAAAGACCGAGGGTCCCTGAGAGGGACAGAGGCAGAGAGACCAGAGAGGAAACCAGGGCACTCGAGCAGGTATCAGAGACGGAGAGACACAGCAAACAAGGCAGAAGGCATGGAGGGTGCCTTGCCACACACACGCCATTTCTTCCTCCTCCTCTTTGCCACAATTGTCCTCCCCTGGTGGGATCTCAGATGCAGTTTGGAGATGGAGTTCACCTTTCTTTAAAAAAAAAAAAATAGTGAGGGAGGAAGGGGAGGGAATGCTCCAGGATTACGTGCAGACCCTGGTGTTGGGGGAGGAGTTAGGAAGCTCCCATCCCCTCCCTATCTCCTAGGTGACCCCCTCATCCTAGGTTCCTGCTTTAGGCTTGCCTATTCCATGCCGTTTGAACGCTGTTCCCATTACCCAGAATACTATGCCAGTCCCCTCTCAGTGTGTTAAAAATTCTACCTGTCCTGCAACGCCTGCTCAAAGGCTTGACTATTGTTCACACTGAAGCATCCCTTGCTCAGGTCCCCTTAGCCCCTTGCTCCTCTCTTATGGTAGACCATATAGCTTGTACCTGGTGTTAAGGTTATTGAAATCTTATTGCACCATAACTTTTTTTGTTTGTTTCTTTTTATGTATATCTGCCTTTCTAACGGCATTTCCTTATAGATTGGGACTTGTGGTCTTGATCATGCCTGTTCTTGAGCAGGATCTCCAAATTCACTTGCCAAATGGACGAAAGGCTCACTCCATCCTACTCTCTCTGGGGTGGGGGAAAGGGAGAGGGAACTGTGAAGAAAAAGGCACCCCCATCTCTCAGTCCTTCAAGGTCCAAAAACAAATGGGCTCAAAGGTACCAGCCATGCCTCCAATTCCCATTGTGACATCATACTTATGGGTCATATACCCTAAGAAGCCTTGTGGCTTCACCAGGCCTGGCCTGGGTGGGATCTCTGGTACACTGCACCCTAATCTCCCCTAGATCCTGTGCCACTGATGGCCTCCCAGGTAGAGTCCTCAGCTCATTTGGGGAGCTCATTCTTTCCCTAAGGGATGAGGCAGCCACCCCACTTCCTAATTTTGCAATGGACCCTGGGAAGGAGGGTGTTAGGACCCGGAATATGGAAAAGGCATGGGCAGGGAGAGACACCCTTCATGAACTCCTGGGCTGAAAACCCCATGTCTAGGCCACACTGTGCTGGGAGGATGAGGGCCCCTCACCTGAACATAACACATTCAAGGCCTACTTGAGCAGAGAGCAAGGCCCCAGATAAGAAATCCAGAGAGCTGAGATGAGCTCCTAGCCAGCAGGGAGACCTTCAGGGACCGCTGTGAGGCCCTTGGGACTCTGGGTACTGGCTTTCTCTTTTACTTCCCCATTCTACAGTCTCCATGCTGCGGGTACCTGCAGAACCCACCAAACTGTTTTCTATTTTCTCAGCAAGGACTGCTACCCCTATCCCCCCCCCCCCCCACACACAATGTATCTCTCTCCACTCTAGGAAGCTGTCTTCCTACATGGCCCCCCTGAGGGTCCTTTCTCAGTCTCCCCTTGATATCAGCCGCCTTGATGGTATTTCCATTCAGAGATCGATGAGAAACTTACACATTCACTGCAGCCCATTTGATTACAAGTAGGACCTATATTGTACAGTAATGTAGCTGGAACTCTAGGGTTGGAATTTACTTCAGAGCCAGTCAGCCAAAGGGGATCTAGGAATTTCTTTGGCACCACTTTTTGACACATTTCTTTGGTCCCCAGTGGGGACCTCCAGTCTGTGCTGAGACATTTGTAGTGATGGGAAGCCCAGTGCCTCACAAGGCTACCCACTCTGCTGTCAAATAATGCCGAATCACTGGAAATGTCTTCCTTCTTTTGAACCACAACCTGGATTCCTGTTTTTGGTGTGTGTGTGTGTGTGTGTGTGTGTGTGTGTGTGTGTGTGTGTGTGTGCAGGAGGCACTTTTCTAGGGGAAAGTTTTGTTGTTTTTTATGCTAAGAGCTCTGTCACCTGCTTGCCTTTAACCTGCCTGATTTAGGGGTCTCAGTGTAGCATCACCTAGTTTACCTCTGCAGATATTCCTCAGCCTCTAGGGCTGGGGGTGGGGCTGGAGGCTACAGTTTGAAGGGAAGGAGAGGAGGAAGAAAGAGAATAGGAGGTAACCTGCAGGGGGAAGACTTGCAGGGAGAAATGGGGGAAGGCAGGAAGAGAGGCTGAGCTGGTTAAGAAAACTTGGAGTTAGTAAAAGAAAGAAGGAAATCTAGAGGCCTTCCATTCACAAAAATCCCCAGAGAAAGAGCTTTCCTTACTGGCAACCTTGGGCAAGTGACTTAATCTCCCAGGGCCTCCGTATCTTCATCTGGAAAGTTAAGTATACTATTAGTACCCACCTCCTAGGCTTGTAGTGGGGATTAAATGAGGCACATGTGAAGTTGTGCCTGGCACATACTAAGTGCTCAATACAATAGAGCAAGGATATATTATATATAATGCAATACTGTATTACAAATAATATACTATGACTTGGTCTTTTCTGAGCCCGGATATTCTCCTCCCAGCTTCAGAATCTGGGCCCCTTGCGGCATCTGTTGAACAAATATGTTCCTCCCACTTGTGTGGTTTTGCTCCGTGCTGCAGACAGCAGCCATCGCTGGGTGGAGCAGGGCAGTGGCTCCCCTGTCCATTACTCAGGGTTTCCAAAGCCCTGGAAGGGACTCGGTCCTCCTCCTCCTCCTCTCCCAGCAGCTCCCAGTTCCTGGGGACAGGAAGTGTGTATGTTTGGAGAGGGCTAGCGTTATTGTGCCTGCAGTCAGCGTCAGCGTCGCAGAAACAGGCCCTGGGGCTGTTGGCTGCCCTGGGCGTCTACACCAGCCTCTTCCTCTTCCTAAGCCCTGTGGGGGTCCCGATGGCCGGGCAGTCAGGCAATGGGCCTGCTGCCCTGGGCTGTAGCACAAACTTGCAGGGTGACCTTGGGCAAGTCCCTTCCGGTCTTTGGGCCTCAGTTTGCTTCTGTGATTTTAAAAAACGGAGAACATAATGACAATGCTGTGATTTGGTGATGTAAGTTATTGAGATGAGAAAAGAGAAGGGAAAGTGAAGGAAACCGGGGATTTTGCCCAGTAGAGTCCATGCATTGTTCGTTAAGACAAAGCGATTGGGACTGTGGGGAACTATTTGAATAACGCCCCCCAGGTACCCAGGTCGTCACAGGAATGGAGACCCAGTTTGATCAGCTCCCGAACTCCAAGAACACATCCCTCTGCTTTTCTTCTCTGGTTCCCACCCGGCCTCTTCCAGGGGCTTTAACCCTGTTTACAGAAATGGGAATTTGCATGATGAAAATAACCCCAGCCGGACTGCGATTTTACTGCGTTTGGCACCGGGCTCGGAAAAAGCGGCTGCATAGCCAATTACTGGAATTTTTAAACACAAATAATATTTTACGGGATCAGTGGGCTGGCGCGGGGCCGCTGCACCCGGCGCGGCTCCTCCGCCCACAAACAAGCTCCGATTGTGCGGCGGGCGAGCGCGCCAGCCCTGGGCTGGGAGGAGCGGTGGGAGTGCGGCGGGCGGGCGGGGGTCCCGGCGCGGGCAGGTGCAGCGCGGCTTGACGGCCCGGGTCCCCGACCCTCAGGGAGCGTCGGCAAGGCCGGGTCCCGGGTGGGGTGCAGCCAGGCGCCCCGGCTCACCTGCAGCGCCACTCCTGGAAGCGTTTAGCGCCGCGAGGGCGCGCCCAGCGTTAGCTTCCCCGCCCAGAGGCCGCCCGCTGGTCCTGGCTTGCGCCCCGCGCCCTTGGCACGGCCGTGGCCGCCGCGCCGCCTCCGGAAGGCCGGCTTCCCGGAACGGCCCGAGGGCGGCGGGGAATCCGCGCCGAGGTCCTGGAGCCACCCCTCGCTTTCCCTCTCCCGCCCGAGACGCCCTGGCGAGCTGGAGGCCGACTCCGGGGCCGCAGGCACCGCCCAAGAGGCCTATGCAGGTCGAGGGCACAGCCAAGGGTACGGGGACATCCCCACTGTCGTGCCGGGGATCCCCATTCCCACGCGCCCCGAAACCGTCGGGCTTGGCTAGGGACCCGGGAGGCCGGCCACCCTGGCAGCCGCGCAGTACTCAGCCTGGTCTGGTCTTCGGAGCTCGGCCCGCCTCCTCCGCCCAGCCCCAGCACGCACAGGGTTAAGCAGGAGCAGGTGTGCAGCCAGATGCCGCTGACCACCCCCCTCCCCCACAGCCCCGTCGGCCTCCTCCTCCTCCGCCCACCCGCTCAGAACCAAACAGTCCCAAATAAAAGTGCTATTGTTGCCTCTCCCCACCCCCGTGGCTGCCCCGCCACCTGGAGCGGAGCCCGGTCCCCTCTTCACCTGCCCCGGAGCCGGCCAGGGGGAGGGGAAGTGGGGCCTCGCAGCCGGGACTTCCGCTCCCTCGGGCCCCCAGTTTCCCCTCCTCCAGTGTCCCCAGCACTGACCCCTGGGCCAGTGGCTTGGGGGGGTGGGGGGGCTTCTTTCTGGCCTGAAAGCTGGGTTCTAGCCCCCTCTCGCCCCCCATCCTCACTGGCTAGACACATTAGGCCCTGTGCACGCGCCCAGGACTGTGCCAAGCTCACTGAGGCTCGGCAGTTGGGAGCTGATTTTTTTTTTTTTAATTATTTGTCCCTCAACAAGACAAGGAAGGCGGGGTAAGAGTGATGAGCCTCTTTCTACAGACCAAGAAACAGGCTAAGAGAGGCGAAGTGTTTAACCTAAAGTCACAAGGCTGGTAAACGTACTGGCTTCCTACAGAACTCAGGTTTGTCGACTCCTCTGGCACCGGGAGCACGGGGGGCCGCGGGTGCTCATCTGAAGGACAAGAAATGGGCGACCCCAGAGACTGGCAGCCTGGCACCGCCTTGAGTGACTCTAGGACCTTGACCAAGTTACTCCTCCTCTGTTTTCCTTGTTCCTAAATCGATAGGGATGGGCTAAACCTGATTCCTGGATTCTCTTGGAATCCAAGGGACTGGCTGACTCCCAAGGTCTGGGGGCCCGGGATAGGACCCCACGAGCGAGCGAGGCAGCCGCAGCCTGTTCAGAGGGAAGAAAAGGTTTCCTCTTTCTCTTCCCATCTCCGCCATCCTCCCCCCCGCCCTGCCTCCATCCCTCCCTGCCGGCCCCGGGGAGGCTGAACTGCGAGGTTAAATAAATATCTGACGGTGGCTCAAGGAAACGAGTCAAGACCGTTGCGGAGAGAAGAAACCCAGACCTCAGAGAAGATCCGCCCCGAAGCCAGCAGCCCCGCTCGGCCCCTGATGCGTGCGGAGTCACGGGGCCCTCGGGTCTCACCCAAGTTCCTCCCAGATAGCCAGCACCCTGCCCGCACAGCCCCTCGCCCCGGACCTCCTCATCTCTGGCGTGGGGCTGGCTGGGGCTGGGGGCGTGCGCGCAGGGTTACCGTATTTCCTCTCCTTGCTTTACTGGGAGTCTGGTGACTTGAGATTTTGTTTTTGTTCTCTTGGCTCTACCGTAATCTCTCCCCTGACCTGCAGACCTGTAAATCCTGTTTTCTATTTCCACCTGAACGTCTAAACTTTGAATTCTCATCTTTTCCCTCAGACCTGCTCCTTTCAGCCTCCGTCTCAGAAAAGGGAAACTTTCTCTTTCCAGTTGCTCGGGAAAAAAAAAAAATTTGAAGTTATTCTCAACTTTTCTCTTTTTCTGTCATCTTTCAGCCAAATGCCTTAGCAAAGCGTGTTTACTTTTGTCTTCCAAATATGTCTAGAATCTGCTACTCTTCCCCTCTTCCCCCACTGTTCCCAGCCTCCATCTTCTCTTGCTTGGAATATTGTGACACCTCCTAACTTGTCCCCCTGCATCCCTTGCCCCCAACCTCCATCTGTTCTCAACAGAGCAGCAGGATTATCTTTTTAAACCAAAGTCAGGTTGTGTTCCTCAAAATCTTCTAATGGCTGCACATCTTACTCGGAGAAAATGGTCCTTACAAGCCCCTAGATGATCTGATCACCTCTCCTCCCTTTCCTTCCTCCTTTCCTCCTTCATTCTACTCCAGTCACACTGGCCTCCTCACTGCTCTGCCGGCAGGACAGCACACTTCTGCCTCCTGCCCTTTGCACTTGATATTATCCCCTATGCCTGGAATAATCTTTTCCCAGATTCCTACAATGCTTCCTTCTCTCACTTTGCTAAGGCTTTCTCTGACCTCCACCCACCCCAATATACACAGGCTCCTCATCTCCCATCCTCTGCTTTTCTTTTCACAGTAGCATTTATCACCAATCTACAATAACATGCTAAATATTTACCTGCTGCTTTGTTTGCCTACCTCCTCCCACTAGATTGTAGATGCTATGAAGGCAGCGGCTTTGAAAAAAAGTTTCTGCCCTAGAACAGGGCTTCTCACATAGTAGGCACTCAGTACATGTTTGTTGAATGAATGAGTCAATGAAGGAATGAACTTAGTCACCTTTCCTTCTTGGGCCATACTTTCCTTACCTGTACAAGTGAGTTGAATCCATTGAAAATCCCCCTCAACTATGAGAGTCCCATGGTTCCTCCTAAACCTTACCTGTGAAACCATTGGGTCCTAGGCCTTCTACAACTCACCTGGGGGGTTGGGGGTGGGGAAAGGAGAGCTGGGAAGTGTAGGCCAAGTTTTATGGGAGGGGAGACCTGAGGCTAGGCTTGCTTGGAGAAGGAGCTAAAGGAGCCCATTTTCTTTTATTCCAGGGGCACCCTCTCCGTTCTGATTAGAAGGCCTTTGGTCACCTGGAGCAGCCACGCCAGGAGGAGTCCGGCTGTATAAAAATATCCCCATGAGGTGTGGAGAGCTGGTTGGAGAGTTTAGAGGGGAGGAAGGTGGGCTGAGGAAGGTTCCAAAGGCTCTCCAGAAATATGGAATTGTCACCTTTCCAGATACTTGAGGAGAGAAGTAAGAGGGGAAGGATTGCTAATCAATTATTCATTTGTTCAGGCTGCTGCATATGCTTAAAATTCCTTTACACAAAGGTCACCAGGGCAGAAACACAGCGACTTCTAATGCTGTGGAAGTAAGAACCCAAGATGAATCTTTGATGGCTGACTAGATAGGCACTGGGAGTCCAAGATGAATAAGACTCAGTGCCCACTCTGGAAAATCACAGACGAGTATCTAATCAATTTACAACCATGATTGATGTGTTATAACCATTTGGGAGCAGACAGGGGAATGATCCCAACTTCTCCCATTGTGGGAGGGGATATCACAGAAAGCCTCCTGGCAGAGCTGACATACCTGAGCAAGACTCCAAAGATAAAGAAAGGAGGGTGGGGCTCTGGGCAAGGTCATGACTGCAATACCAGCATCCTAATCATGGAAGTGATATGGTAAGAAGTGAATGCTGTGATTCTGGAAGGTGAGAGTGAAGGGCAGAAATTGAAACCAAGGTGTTTACCTGCTCTGTGTCTGTGACCAACGCAAAGCAGAGAAGGCTTACCCCTAGGGAGGTTACATCCGAGTCTGAGGGTACCCTTATTCATTCAAGGGGCATCATTGAAAGTCCCTCATGTGACCAGCCTGGGGCAAGGCCCTGGGGGAGGCAGGGACATGCAGAGTGAGACCTGGGCCAGTGGTCAAGAGATTTGGGCCATTAACAGCTCTGGTCCTGGTTGGCTGTGTGACCCTGGTTGAGCCTGGAACCTCTCTGAGCCTCACATCTCCTAACTGTAGAAGTGATAGATCCCAACTGTCCTGCATGACTCATGGACTAGATTGAGGTCAAATGAGATAATCCTACCATGTGCACTTTAAAGTGTATGACAGAGGGACAAGAAATAACATTAAGCATGGTCTCAGTTCTTCAAGAGTTTAGAGTATGGTCTTTGTGGCTTAGAGTCCCAGACCTACGCCCCCCAACCTTCTATTTTAATCTTTATCTTGGGGTTGGTCCCTTGGGACTGGCCAACACCTGCCTTAGCCTTATATTCAAGTTGGCTTCTTAACTGAGCCCAGCTGTCCAAATGAGGGCTCCCCCTTGTGGCACATCCTGGAATAACAGGACTCTGAGCAAGAGGAAATGGGGTGGGGTTGACCACAAAAAGGGAGAAGAGGCCAGAAGAGGAAGAATCTGAAGATCCAAGAAAGAAGCAGGGCAAACCTGTAAAGAAAGTAAACCCTGAAATAGAATGGTAAACAGGAAGGTACTTGGGACCTCCACTCACACCCCATTTTACAGATGAAAACACTGAGGTTCAGGGAAGGAAGTTAGAGGCAGGACCATGGCTCAGGTGTCCATACACTCTGACTCTGGTTCTCATTACTTTACACCAAGTATCATATGCATTTGTACAACTCAGTGAACAAACAGGATAGATTACAAGCTTCCTCTACATCTGGTAGCATCACCTTGAGGGCCTCTAGTTATGTAGCAGCCTCTGCCAGGACGAAGATCCCCAAATGCCAAAGACCCTGCTTCCAGTGTGGCTGGTGTAACCTCAGAGCTGATCTATTCTGGACCCAGAGGTCAGAGGTAGACAACTTATGGGAATTTTCTCTTTTTACTCTGGGGTATGGGTTGCAGGGGTGGGGGTGGAGACACAACAAAATCCACAACTAAAGGACCAACTCAACCAGAGGGTGTGTGTGTGTGTGTGTGTGTGTGTGTGTGTGTGTGTTGCAGTGGCAAGTATGGAGTGCTTTATTCAAAGTGCTTTTTTTTTTTTAACCTGCATTTTCTAATTTAGCCCCTGCTGCTATTATTAGCCTACTTTAGAGATGAGAACAATGAGTCACCAAAGGACCAAATGACTTGCCAATGTCAAGAAGAATACTAGGGAAGGGCCAATGCAGTATATAAAGAAGGCACTGACCAGTGCCATTATGTGCCCCATGAGACTGTCTTGTTTTTGTGGAGCTGATTTTAGGAGGAACTCTTCCCAACCTGCAGTTGGTTCCCTCCTACAGCAAGGGAGCTTCCTCCTGCTTTTCTTTGGCCCCAGCAACATGGAGGCCTTGGGCTGTGTGTTTAAGGAAAGGGGTGAGGTGGGCAATGGGCACAAAGAGTGCAGCCGAGGAAAAGGGGCTGCTTGCCTGTCCTGAGCTGAGGGCCTTTCAAATAGCCTCCCCACTAGCTGGCGGAGGGAGGCCTGTATTTCCGTCACTTCAGGGACTGCAAAGCCACGGTGGGATTGAGGGCCATTGTGCAAATGTACGGATGTTGTCCAGGAGCCAGGAGAAGACCCTGTGGCCTTGGCCTATTGCTACATCAGCAGGGTGCTCAGTAAATGGAGGAATCCCTGGGGCCAGGGATGCAGCGCACTGCGTCCTGGGTTCAAGTGCTGTATGACCCTGCACAGGGTGGAGCATGGTAGGGATACAGGCTCTAGAGCCAGGCTGCCTGGGCTCACAGCCCAGCTTTCCCACTTAATAAGTCTGTGGCCTTGACTTTGCCCCCTGAGCCTTAGTTTTCTTATGGCACCTACTCAAAGACTGATGCATTAAATGAATGAATTGTGAAAAGTACTTAGGAAAATGCCTAGCATATAGTAAGTGCTCAATAAACATAATCTACCGTTAGGGAAAACCCATCTGAGTTACGGGATCACCACTGTAGAGTGAAAGGGGGTGGGTTAGATGAGTGGTTTCCTGTTGTAGGGGCCGCAGCTCTCTGGGGAAGGCTATTTTTTTTCAGGAGGAGCAAAGTGAAACTTGGTAAAACACTCAGGATGATACGGCTTGCAGAAGGTTTGAGTGTCCCTGCAGGGCATGCCTATACAGGGCTGATTCACAGGACCAGAACATTCCAAAGATCCATGGCTTCTTTCTTATCCTGTGACCTTGGGGTTCTCTTTTTAGTCTGGAGGGTGTGAAGTCCAGGGGAGTATTAGGCTGGATGACTAGGGACCCCAAGCCCAAACCTAGCAGCTTCAGCGCTGGTGCCCGAATGGGACCTTGGGGTGAGTCCCAGGATCCTGAGGTTCCTGACAGTCCCTGGGGAATGAATAGGGGTGGAGGATGAATGAGAGGCCTTCCTGGGCGAAGGGCAGGTGGGGAAAGCTCCTTGCCCATCATGTTTACTGAACTGCACTGAATTATGACTAAATGCCAAGCTCTGGCTTCAGGCAATTGCCTAAATCATTTAGGGGTTGACAGAGGAAGGAGGGAGGGCACATGGGGGAGCTTGGGGGAGAATGTTCTTGTAATTCTTCAGTCTGAGGTACATTAAGGAGCCATAAGCCATGTCGAGAGCTTGAATTACATTAGAGAGATTATCCTGTTACAGTTCATAATCCTGGATAATATACCGTCTTGGAGCACACCTGCCCATGATAAATCTCACCCCATAATGGCCTGACCCTGGGGATCCAGGGAGGCTGGGGCAGCTGGCAGGGACTATCAGCATGGACGTGGCCTTGGCAGAGGCACCTGTGAGTCCTCCTGACTCACCCTTCGTGCCCCCGACCCCTGCCTCAGCCCAGAGAGAGTGGATGCAGCTGGGAGCCTCAAACTTCTTCATTCCCATTAGAAATGTTTGGCTCCCTAGGGCCCTTCCAGCCTTAACTCTCACCCCCTGAGCCCACCTCCTGCGCTGGTGGGACAGACCATTTGCATTTCTGTCTCCAGGCTCCCCTCTCCCAGAGTGCCTTCCCCTTAATCTCTCCAAATCCAGCTGGCGTGTGTCGTGGTCCACGAAGACCTCTCTGAGAACACACATTGACATTAGCTCCAACTCAAGTCAGTGAGCCTCCCTTGTGAATGCATGTGTTACCTGTCACCTTTGGTGTTGGCACATCTTTTTTGAGCATCTGTCTCTCCAGCTAGACCACTAGTACCAGATCAGGAACTGTGACTATTGCCACAGCACTTAGCACAGGGAGGTTAAATAACTTGCCCAAGGTCATGCAACTAGTTAATGCCAGAATCAGGATTCAAACATCAGTTAGCTGCTCCAGACAGGCAACATTGTCCCGGAACACTGTCTCTCTGACCTGTCCTGTTTCAGTCAAGGGCCTGGCCTCACTCTCCATGAGCTGGCAGATCCTTACTAGATTCTGTCTACCTTAAACTGGGGACCCGTCCAAGGAAAAGGGATGACTCTCTCATGGTAGATCTTAGGATGGGATGACGCCTGAGCCTTCCTGATTCTTCCACAGTCTTTTCAAGCTGCCCACTCCACTGCGTGACCTCGTTAACATCCCGGTTAGCTTGGCAGCCCTGTCCCAGCCTGAGCACCTGTCATCTCTGTAGCCTAGCCTACTGCTTCCTCCCCTGTTCCTGGCAGGCCTGGAGGTACCTGGGTACCCGCCACATGTCCTCATGCTCTCTGAGTGACAACCCAAGCCCCATCAGCCTCAGACTCTGCTTTATTCTCCTACCTCCATTCCCCAAACACAGATTCTACATGTACCTCTGCTGGGGGGCACTTTTGTGGGCCTTCTGGGGTTAGCCATGCTGCGGGGACTTCACTTAATGCAAGTCACTCTGGGTGTCCTAAAAAGGAGCCACAGCTTCTAGGTATCGAGTACTCACTAGTGCCAAGAACTGAGTTATGCTTTCACCTGCGTTATCTCTTTTACCTCATGCCAGTCTATGAGGTAGCTACTACAGATGACAAAGTTGAGGCTTAGAGCAGTTAAAGACAATGTCATAGGTCAACACCTAGTAAAGTGCGGAGGTGGAATTCAAACCCATTCCTGTAGCCACCAGAGCATGTGCTCTTGACACTTGATACTACGTGGTCTCCTCAGGTACTCTGGCTGCCACCCTCGCTCCATCCCCACACAGATCTGCCCCTCTCCACCCTTCCTCTTCCCTGCAGATGCCTCTAGCACCTTCTTCTTGCTAAGTTCCAGAACTCCCTGAGTTCCAAGTCACTTAGTGCTCCGTGGATGCACCCTTTCTCTGTGTACCTTCACATCATTCATCCAGAGACGGAAGCCATGGCAGTCTGATCATCCACCCATCCATTCATCCCCATCCTTCATTCATGGAACCCTGGGATGTCAGGGCTAGAAGAGGCCTTAGAGATTATCTGGTCCAGTGGTTTTTAAACCAGAACACATTTTTCAAAGAAAAGCATCTGAGGAAGTTCTAGAGAGAAATCAGATCAATGAGCAGATTAAATACTGAGGAAGGTGGGAAGTTGGAGGTGGGGTCTACAGCCCTACCTTTTCACAGGCCCCCACTGTGACCCCCTGCTCTGCATTCTCTGAGCACAGTTGGTTAGGGGCTATGTCCAGACACCCAGTCCTGAAGAACCAGTTGCCATCAGTCAGTAACTGGTGACTGGTTTACCATTGCAGCAACCCACTTTCCCCAAGCTCTGAGTCCCACGGACCTGGGCTTCTACCTCAGCTCCCACTTGCCACTTTCAAAGCTACGTGACGTTGGGCAAGTAAATCATGCAACTTTTAAAGCCCTTCATGTATTTCTTCCTCTGAAAAATGGGAATAATAACAGGGAATAGTAATAATGTTGCTGTATAATTAACAACCCCCAAACCTAGTGGCTTAAAACAACCATTGCACTCTCTGTTCTAGTGTACGAGCTGACTGGGCTCAGCTTGGTGGTTCTTCTGCTGGTCTCTCTTGCAGTTGCAATGAATACCACTGTCCACTGGGGCTGCAGTCACCTGGAGGACCAATTCAGGTGCTGGGGTGGTCAGGCCTGACCCTCAGGACCTCTCCTCTCCACATGACCTCTCCAGCTGGACAACCAGACTTCTTACATAGCAGCTCCGAGCTCCCAGGAGCACACAAGTGGGAGCCTCCAGGCCTTCTTAAGACTTAGGCCCCCAAGTGGCACAGCTACTTACTATTGGTTAAATTCACAGGGAAGAGAAATAAATGCCACCTCTTACTAGGTGACTGACAAAGAATTTGCAGTCCTCTTTAACCCACTACAGTGTGTGTGACCTTGAGCAAGAATATTACTTAACCTTTCTAATTTCTCATCTGTGTTCTCCTCTGTGAAGAATAAATACACCAATCCACGGAAAGTACTTAGAACAGTGCCTGGCACACAGTAAGCACCCACTACATGTTAGCTGGTGCTATTTTGATTTCTAACCCATATGGCTAGCACGGTGCTAGGTAACTGGTGTATGTGTTTGGGGGGGCGGCTACAAAAGTACTGGCAAGAAACAGTTTATACTCCTGATAATAAATAATCTAGTTCATGAGATAAAATTAACACACGCAGAGATCAAAGTACTAATTTAAGGCATTGTGTAATTAAGGAGCCCCTGAGAGGCACAGATAACATACTTGAGGAAGTTGGAGGACAAAGAGTTTGGACATGGGGGCTGGGTGGCCAATGAAGGCTTCAAGGAGGGAGGGGTTGCCCTTTGAGAGGCAGGGCAACTGATGGCTCAGCACAGATCCTGAGCCAAACTCCCTGTTTTCAGATCTTTGCTCTACCACTTTATAGATGTGCCTCTGTGTCCTTGCAAGATAGTTAGCTTTTCTTTGCCTCAGTTTCTTTTTGGTAACTGAGTATCTATCTCATAAGGCTCAAGTGAAGAGAAAATGACCTATTTCCTATAAAGTTTTTTTCACAGTGTTTGACATGTGATAAATCCTCAACAAGCTGATTAACCTCATCATCCCCAAATAGGAGACGCATGCTAGGTGGAGAGGAGTGGCCCAGAATTCCAGGGGGATGGAAACAGTGACTGCGTGTGTGCAAACAGGAAGGTGTGTGTGTGTGTGTGTGTGTGTGTGTGTGTGATGGATGCTCTGAGACCCAGAGAGAGCTACTTCGCACAGGCAGAGGCAGAGAAGGGCGTGAAGGGCAGGCTGTGGGAGGCTTTAATTTGGACTTGATCTTTAAAAGTTTTTAACAAGGGAGGGATGCCACCTGGGCTGTGCCTTTGAGAGAGACCCTTGGCAGTGCTGTATGGGTAGACTGAAGACAGAGAGATGGCTTAGGAAACTAGCCACAGTTCAAGTATGAAATGGGCATGTCCTGAACCTGGGTGGAGGCCAAGGGAAAGGACAGGGACAGGCTGCCTGGAGAGGGACTCATTGATTCTCTGGGGGAGCCCCGGATACCTGCCCATCCTGCCCACTGTGCCTGGCTGCTGGCTTCTGCTCTGGCTTTCTCCCTTCAAGTCCAGGCTTGAAGGCTGTGTTCCAGGCAGGGGGAACAGGTCCAGTCTACCCTTAGAGAATGGCCTGGACCCCACCTGGTCTCACAGAGTGGAGCTAGACTAAAAGAAGCAATTCTGAGAGGGCGCTGTGGCCCAAACCGGGTTTGTAAGCCCAGGGCGGCAGACTGTAAGCAGGAACCCAGCCGTGCTCTGGTGTGTGTGTGTGTGTGTGTGTGTGTGTGTGTGTGTGTGTGTGTGTGTATAATAGTGTGCTCATGAGAGAGATTGTGTGTGTGAGAGAGAGTGTATTTGTTGTTTGTCTGTGTGTGTGTGAGAGAGAAAGAGAGGCTGTGAGTGTGTGCACAGAGGGAAGAGGGAGGACCATATGTCTATTTTCTTTGAGAAACAGATGTCTCCTAAAGTGGGTGAATCAGTAAGAGAAGAAGGGAAATGGGGTTAGAGAATCAGTTCCACATTAGAAATAAATTGTCCAATGTACTGGGCCCCTGCCTGAGTCAATATTTCTGATGTTTCGGATATTTTCCTTTTTTCTCCCTTTCTAAATCTTTTTTTCCTGTTGTTTTTTCTTTCTCTCTCCCCCATGCTTGCCCACGCCGGCATGGTCACAGGCCAGGTGTTCCCTCCTTCTTGTGGTCAGTGGGTGGGGGACTCCCTTCCTTGGCACAGGCCCTTCCTGTGGTCAGAGCCTGCCCAGGAGTGGGGTGGGGTAACAGACCAGGTAACCCTTCATCTTGCCTCAGCCAAAGCTTGCCTTCCCTCTGCCCCTCCTCCAAGACACTCAGTGAGCACAGGTGATGCCTCAGACACTGATCCAGACCCAGAGGCCCAAGGAACGCTGGTTCTGGAACCTGCCTCACCCAGCAACCTTGCTCTGGGAGAGGGGGATGGGAAGGGCACCTCTTTTGCTTCATAATGAGGCACAAAGTGAAGCTACAGGAATCTCCCTCAGGACTCCCCTCTGGTTGGCCCTCTGCTTCCTGTTTTTACCTCTGCTCTCCTAACCCCCTCCCAGGTGAGAAAAGCAGAGAAATTGGACCCTGGGTTCAAATCACAGCTTTCCCTCTTTCAAGCTGTGGAATCTGCAGTGAGTGGCTTCACTTCTCTGACTTCTGTTTCATTTATTGCTGGATGGTTGGCAGAATGAAATGAGAAAATGACCCAGGTGCCTGAGAAAGGCATTTTCTCTTTCTCTTTTTTTTTTCTTATTTCTTTTTCCTTATCCCTTTTTGTTTTATTTATTGAAGAAAAATTTACTGAGCCTTTGAGATACCAGACTGTGGGAGCAAGAAAGGGACAAGAGTCCTGGTCTCCGCTCTCCAGGGAACAAGATTTCAGCCCGAGCCTCTCAGTGCGTGTGTGTGTGTGTGTGTGTGTGTGTGTGTGTGTGCAATCCCTGCCTTGTCCCATCTTTATCCTTTAGGAACTGGGGGATGCCCAAGGTTTCTGAGCAGGGGAGGGACACCATTAATCACACCTGTGCCTTCGGGGACATGGCCCTGGTAGTGCCTTTCACTGGGAACCAGGAAGTGAGGCAGCAAAACCAGGCGCTAGAAAACCTCTGCTGCCCCTTCTTGTTCTCCATCTCCCTTCTCTCTCCCGGTGGCACTCTTCTTTCTCTCCCTCGCTCTGTCTTCTCCTCTCCCTCCATTCTTGCCTTCCCTTCGGCTCCCCCTGCGGCTTGCCAGCTGCCAGCAGATGACATCTCCTTTCATGTTTGGGGCTGAGCACGGCTTTGAATGTTCGTTTGATTCCGTTAAGATAATAGCTGGTTCACTGTCAGATGCAGGCTGATCAGTTAAAACCTTAATCACTGCCTGTCTCCTCACACGGCACTTATTTTTTAAGAGATTAATCCCCTCAGCCCTGCTCCAGCTCACATTCAGCTTGGAAAAAACAAAAAACAAAAAAAGGCAAGGTTTGTGCTATCCTTGTTGTTATTATTGTTATTATCGTCATTCTCATTACTCTGCATATCAACTCCTTCCCTCTGTTCTTTCAACTATTCCTTTCATTCCCCCTTTGCGTTTCCAGTGTTCCTCCAGCTTACTTGTGTTCTCTCTCTCTCTCTCTCTCTCTCTCTCTCTCTCTCTCTCTCTCTCTCTCTCTCTCTCTCTCATTGTCTCAGCTGTGGCTCCCCAGATAGTGTGAGCACATAGCCCCATGCATGTCCTCCCTGCCTCCACATGTTACACACAGTGTAAGGAGAGGTCACAGTCCAGGCAAACGCAGGTCAAGGTGACTAGAGGGTGCAGCTCTGTGACATTAGCAAAGCCTGAGCTTTGGAGCCAGCCAGACCTGCCACTCTCCTCCCTTAGATAGTCACATGCTGTGTGACCTTGGGAGAGGAGCCTCAGTTTCCTCATCTGTAAAATGGGCATGAGAACACTCACGTCAGGGAGACTGAACACTGAGTGCAACAACCCCTGTAGGGTACCCATGGCAGGACCCAATGCAGAACGGGGGTGCAGTGTTATTCCTCTCCTGGTTCCCACCTCCCAGATTCATGGAAAGACCCTGCCCAGAGGTTGCCCAGGCCCTCCCTGAAGATGATGTATCCTCTCCAGGCCATTCTGCAGATGTTCCTCACTTGATTACCTGTCTCAGCAGACAAATCTTACCCAGGATTGGGGAAGGAGATTCTGCCTGACACTGACCTGTAAAGGGAATTTTACTGAGGAAAGAAACCCAGAGACCATCTAGTCCAACCCCTGAATGTACTCGTATGTGAAGAGGCTGAGACTCAGAGAGTGGGTGACTTGCCCCTCGTCTCATGGCGCATTATAGCAGGACTGGAACTAGAATCCAGTCCTAGCTGTGCAGGCATCAGCCAACCGACCAACATGTACTTAGCACGTATTCTGGGCCCAGCTCTAGGCTGTGAGAGGGGACCAGGCTGTGCCACACTGGGCAGTGTACAGGGTGGCTTCAGACCCCTTCCTGCTCTGGCGCTAGCTGTAATCACAGGCAGGCTTTCCGGAGGGGTGGTGTGGGTAGGATTTGGGATAGCAGGTCTCCTAGGCAGGCAGTGAGGGCCATCGGGAATGCCAGCCCCGGTCCAGCATGGTTCCTGTGCTTAATGAGATGATCTTATGGAAGTCAAGAACTGTGCATGCTCTTTGGTCCCTGGTGGTCACAAAACAAAGCATATGGTGGTTGGTTTGCAGTTGCAGAGATTTGTGTCAGGTAGAAAAAAAGAATCTTCTGAACCTGAGGCATGGGAACAGGAAACCAAAGAAGCTTGGCATTTCCCATCATTGGCACCATTCCTTCCGTCTTTCTTCCTTCACTGTGAGGTGCTAAGAGCTTGGGCTCTGGGGTCAGACTGCCTGGGTTTGAATTGCTTGCTCCCTGGATACCTTGGATGAGTCACTTGAGCTCTCTGGGACTCAGTTTCTGCCTCTAAAGTGGGACTAGTGATAGTACCTTAGCACTGAGGGTCTGGCACATTGTAAGTGCCACATGGAAACATTAGTCGTGGCTGTTCAGTAAAGATATATTGGACATCTCAATGTGCCAGGCCCTGTGCCACGTGCTAAGGATACAGAGTTCAGCAAGATGTGGTCCCTGATACCAGGATGAGTCTGGCCTACTGGGGAGGCAGACAAAGGAGACTGTCCATATGGGGGACACTTAGCCCAGCCTCAGGGATGAGGGGCAGTCTCCTGGGAGAAGTCACTTATGAGCGCATTGAGGGTGGGATTTTAATTTGCTTACGGATGTATCCCCAGTGGCTAGAATGGGGCCTGGTGAAGAGTAGCTACCAATCTTTGCTGAATAGACACAAAAGCCAGCTGAGCTGGGTCCTAAAGGAGAAACGGGTGACAAAGTTCCCCTCCTTGGGTCTGTTGTCTCATATGTGGAGTCCAAGGATCCTTCTAGCTATTCTAGGGATCCAGGTCAACTGGCAGGGGTGGGGTGCAGGTGAGCATAATGAGAGTGGGAGTGGGAGGGAGATGAGAAGAATGAGTGGGGGTTTCATGGCAACTGATGGTGGGAGTGGGGGATGGGGAATTGGAGGTGGGGGTGGGTTCCACTCCTGCTCACAGGCAAGAGGCTGTAAAGGGTTATGGGGGGCTGAAACATCTTCCCCAGTTGCCTGTACAAGCAGGAGGCAGCCCGGGGTTAATGGCATGACATCGCTGGCCCGATGGGCTTCTGATGCCTTTTCTAATTTGGTGAGCGGTGTAGATTAGAAGGCAGGGAGAAAGAGAGTTTTCCTCTCACAGGTTATTATCCTGCCAACTCCCCTGGCGCCCAAGGGAAGGAGTCAGCGTGTTCCAGGAGAAAAGGAAGCAAGGTCTGGCATTCTGGATCGAGTGCCCCTGGGGAGTGGGGAGGGAGCCAGGGCTGGTGCAAATAAAATTGATGCTATTAATGGATCTGGTGCTGGTTGAAATGGGAACAGCAGCCGTCTCAGCAGCAGCAGAACCAGTGGGAGGGGGGAGGGGCTTCCTGGAAGTAGAACTCACAGATGCTGAGAGCCTTTGCCTAGAAGGGGCCCTAGATTGTCCTTTTCCTGACGAAGAGGGGCAGTCTCACCCTGCTGGGCCACAAGGTCCTTCTCCCCCAACTCCACTCCTCCTCAGTCTAGGGCTAGGCCAAGGGTCCTAAAGTCTGAGTTGATGCCAATCCCAGCTCCTCAAGGAAAGGCCAGTGCTTCCGGGCTACAGGCCACATGAACCCCTTCTAGAGAATTCCATCACCCACCTGGTCCTGTTCTCAGCTCACACTGGGGGAACAAGAAGGAGGGAGAAACAGGCTAGGGGGACTGGCTATTCTGGTCTCAAACAGGGGCTCCAAGATGGCCCTCCTGGCCAGAAAGGGCATCCATGAGGCCTGCCTCTGATGACTAAAGTCCCACCCTGTTAGGCTTAGGCTGAGTGGAAAGCACCAGCCTGGAGGCCAGGAATGCTGAGTTCTAGTTCTCCCTTGACACATGAACTAAACTAGTTGGGTGGCCTCAAGCTGGGTGACTACCACATCTCTTTGGGCTTCAGTTTCCCAATATGCCCAGGGTTTGAACAGGATGTTTTCTCATGTCCTGCCAGGAGGCTGTGGCCTGTGTTGAAGTGTGCCTGCCCCTGAGGCCATATATACATTAGCTCCCCTGAGAGCCTTCCCTGCCCAGCTGAGACTAGACTTAGAGGACAGGCAAGAGGAATGGGGGGCAGGGGGCTCCCTGGGAGGGACCTAGCAAGGAAGGAGCTCTGGGAAGGCCAGACCCCAGGGGTAGGAGGGGTGCCAGGATCTGGCCAGCCCATGGGTACCAGAGCAGCCATGAGGACCTGGCCAGTGGGAGTCTTATGGGGTGACCTTTCCAGACCAGCGGAGTGCCTAATTATTAGATACCCTAAGTGAATCACTTTTAACATGCCCTCATATGATAAGAATTATTGCCATATTAATAAATAATAAATAACAAATAATAAAATGGCCAGAAAAGAAAATCAGACAGTGAAAAATGTTCTTTTATTAAATCTTGTATAATTATACCAGTAAATAAATAATACATGCAATGAATATTAAAGTACAGAAAAGACAAAAATAATGGATTACTACTTTAAAATTATGCTAATGTTTTTTTGGAGGGGTGGAGGAAGGAAATCTATGAGGAAAATCTCCCCAAAGAGTGAATTCTGCAAGTTTCAGAGGGTGATTTGCATAGGGAATGATGGGATGGAAGGAGCTTGAGTCGGCTACTTTGTCTTTGCAATCACTATGCATCCTTGCTTATTTATTTATTTATTTATTTTTAATAAGATGGACCATCTTAAAACTATTTTTCCGACTCCACTTCTTTTTTTTTTTTAAAGATTTTATTGGGGAATTGCAGAGGGGAACAGTGTTGGGGAATCGGGGAAGGGGAACAGACAAGATGCTGTCCTTTTGTTCTTTGATCTAGTTGTGGAGGACATTGCTTCACTGGCCCATGCTGGTATCATCATTGCGTTCTTCTCTGGTGAGGCAGATCGGTCGCCAGCCACTGGACGGCCACTCATGGTGGCTCTTGGCAGCTCACACTGGCTGCCAGCCACTCACACTAGCTTATGACAGCCCACTGCAGCCTATGCCATTTCCGGAGACTCATGCCAGCCCAGCTCCAGGTGGAGCTGTTGTTCACCATCTTAGCTGTAGAGGGTACTGTCACTGGCCCTCATGTGGGATCCAAACTGGAGGCCCTGCTTCTCAGAGTTGGCGTCCCAAGCCAGCTCTTAACCAACAGGCCACGCGGCGGGTCCCCAGCATCCTTGCTTATTTTTGAATCTACTGTTTAAACACAGAGATGTATAGAACTGCAGTTGAGACTGGAACTGTGTGAAACCAGATCTCATGACTCTGAGTTGTTACAAACTTACTCTCGAAATGAAGAGTGTAGCGAGGTTCTGTGTGTTCCCAGAACTGTATATAAGAGAGTTCTTCATATGAACTACCATATAGTGTACAATATTTATGAAAGTATAAGTAATAGAATCACATTCATTTGAAGCTCATGTACATAGTATTGAAACTTAACAGTAACCACAGTATAGTAATTATTTAGAATATAACACGACAGGTTTTTTGTTTTTTTTTTCCAGGGAGGAGGATTTTATCACTAACATAGAATTTCTGTGCATGGTGATAAGAAAAAAGCAGATTGACATTTAGTCAGTTTTATTATTGTTTTAAAGTTCTCTACAGACAATGAACCCTTTCATTGCCTGCACCCAAAGCAGACTGTTCCCACTCCCCCTCCCAACCCACCTGGGTTCTTCACTGGGGTTGGCACATTCACAGGACCATATTCCAGAAACCTTTGATCTAAACCCTTCCCAATCCAGGCAAGTTAGGAAAATAGGCAAATAGCAATACATTTTAGTCAGCAGCAGCATTGTTGTTATTATTTAATAAATGTAAAGAACCTAGCAAGTTTCTATACCATGGTCCTGGTACCAAGAGTACCTGTACCATGCTCTAAGCACTGTGTTTAGTATTCAAATCCATTAGCTCACTACCATCTTGTGAGGTAGGTTTTATTAAGCCCATTTCGTAGACAAGAAAACTGAGGCTTAGAGGGGTTATGGACAACTAGTTTACATAACTGGTAAGTGGCAGAGCTGGATTCAAACTCCAAAAGCCCATGCTCTTCACCTCTACATGAGGGACATATAGAGTTGTGTAAGGATTAAATGAAACAATGCACATAAGTGGCTAGCATACAGTCTGGTGCAAAATACATATAATAGTAATAGCAATAAAGGGTATAATCATTTTGAAATATAATAATAAATATAAAGTACTTCACATTCCTGACACAAAATAGGTAGCTAAGAATGACAATACAAGGCCTCATTTAATGACACATCCAATGAGTAGAACGAGCCATGTTGCAGACATTCAGAAATAGACAAGAGGCCAGACAGGCCTTCCTAGAGAAGGGGAAGCTCTTCGTTTAGGCTTTATAGCAGGCTGCCCTCTGCTCATACAGGTAAAACATGCTTTGTCTTGGTGACCTAGCAGGGCAGAGCAAGTGGGCCCCATGCCCTGAAACTCTTCTCTTTGAAGACCTAGCCTCCCCGCTGCTCCAAGACCACCTCTGTTTCCCAGGCACAGCCCAGTCTCTGGTTACCCCTTATCTGATTCTTCCCTGTGCTCTATACTCATTTGCAAATAGTGAAAAAGCCTTACCCCCTTCCCCAACCCTCCATAAACAGTAAGGGCTTTATTTCTATTTATTTTATTTATCAAACACTTATTGAGTGCTTACTAAATGCCAGTTCTGTTCTAAACACTTTTGAACATTAGCTCATTTAATCCTCATCATAAGCCTATGAAGTAGTTACTATTATTGCCTCCATTTGCCAGATGGGGGAACTGAGGCACAGGTATTCACTGGATTAGTAAATGGCAGCTGAGATTCAAACCCAAGCACTCTGGCTGCAAACTCCATGTGCTGAACAACCAAGCAAAGCTTGGACAGCAGATGGGCTCTTTAATCATCCCTGCAGCCCCTACAAACCCAGGCCAGGTATCTTTCTCGTACAGTGTCAGGTAATATTGGAATTTTTCTTTAATGAATTGAACTGAGGGTGAGGGAGTCTGTGTGTGTGTGTGTGTGTGTGTGTGTGTGTGTGTTTGATACCTGCATCAGGTGGGTAGAGGCCAGGGATGCTGCTAAGCGCCCTATAATGCACAGAATACCCCCCTGCAATGAAGACCTGTCTAGCCCAAATTTGAAAAGTCCTTCTCTAGAAGCCCAGCTCCATCACCGGCTCTGATGACCACTTTCCTTTTCCAAGTCTTTAAGAAATGGTAGGAGGCTGGCAAGGCTAGCATGGCTTCCCCAAAACGGCCCTACGTCCATAGCCCAAAGACCCACAGTTAGAGTGACTAGTGCATAAACTACCAATTCCCTAATGCATCTGGCGCCCAGCCTCCTCATCTGTGGGATGGGTAAGTGGGATAGGGCTTTAGGGAACCAAGTTCTAGCATCTCTGCTGACTCTGCCTCTTACCAGATACATAACAGAGGGTATGTGACCTAACCCCTCTGAGTCTCATTTTTCTCTCTCTAAAGTAGGATTTAATAATCCCGACTTCACAGGCTTTGGTGAGGGTCAGCCAAGATAGTGTGGCACTAAGCTAATTGCTATTGTAACTACTATGGCATGGGAAATGTGAGACTTGGGGTGAATCATGCAGGCCTAAGCCTGCCTGTTCCAACTCCCTCCATGGGGAGAGGTGGTAGTTTGTGTTGGTGGGAGAAGGAGGACAGATGTCTCTCCTCCTCACTCCTTCCTCCCTCTCAGGGAAAGGGAGGGAGAATGGGGAGTCCCTCTGGAGTCCCAGGCCAGTAGGTTTCCTGGAGCAATAGGCGGGAGAACGAGGGGTCGGGGAGGCGCCCAGGGCGAGATGCCAGACCAGCGCCTGCAGACCAGGCGCTGTCCCATCGGGCCTGGAAGCCACTTCCCGAGACAGTAGTAATTATCGCAATCAAACAGTTGACACCAATTACGCGCCGGGCGGAGAGGCGACGGCGGCTGCGCGGGCGCCTCGGCTTTGCATATCTTAATGCGGACTGACAGAAGCTGACCCTCGGGGGCGCCGGCCTTGCCAGCTCTCAGCTGTTCTGTGGCACCAATTTTCTGAGCCAAATTACTGCCAGGGCCTGCCCGTTTGCAGGATAGAACTGTGTACTGAGGGACCGCTGGAAATGCCCTCCGGGAGGGCGGAGGGCGCGCAGCGGGCGGGGCGCTCTGGGTTCCGGGAATAGAGTCCACCAGGACCCAGCGGCCCTACTCTGGGAATCCACTGCGCCCTGCCTAGGGACTGCCCAGGCTCCTCTCTCTATCTGCCCTGAACATGTGAGGACTGGCTCTTTGGCTTACTGGCTCACGGAAGGACCCTGAAAGACAGCAGGTGGTGAAGGAACAATGAATCCAGTTGGAGGCTAGTCTTTCAAGTCGGCCTGCCTGAAAGTCAAGGGGGCCTGCAGTGGGACGGGGTCCTTTCGGGAGCAGGTAGACTGGCCATCTGCACCAAGCGGCTTCTTTGCCACTGGACGGAGGCCGATCACCTTACAAGAGCACTTTCCCAGATGAGCTTCCGTAAGCGCTCCCCCCGCCATTTGCATTTGCATCTCTCAGATGCACCTGCATCCTATTTTCCACTCTTGTAAAAGAAGCCCTTTCTGAAAGCTGACCATTCCTCTCACCCCATTGTCCACATGGGAAAACAGGGATTCAGCAGGGGCAGGGGTTCCCAGAAGAGGGGGGAGCAGGGCTGGGACTGTGGGGGCCACGAGGCTCTGACACCCACTGAGGGAACTCCAATTGGGCAGTTATTGGGCACCCACTGCGTGCGGTGTAGGGTTCTGTTCGTGGGCTGCCAATCCTCTGGCCAAGTCACGAGGACGGAGTAGTGCCCTGGGTACTGCCCTACTTTGGAGATTTGGCCTGGGGACCCCAGTTAAGTCCCAGCCCCGCTCCTGGCTTGCGCATCTCCCCTGAAAGGGGACCTTCTGTACTGATATCCGGAGCCAGTCTCCTGGCTGCGAGTCCTGGCTCAGATCCGGCGGCCCAAGAACCCGGATTCTGGGCCTCCTCCTTTCAGAAGCCAGGGTCATCTCTGCTAGAGCCTTAGAGTTTCGCCCTGAGGCTAAAGGAGCCAGCGCAGGGTGTCGCAGAAGTCCCCTCCAGCCCCTGCTGCCACGTGCGCATTCTGTCCCCAGCTGCAGATGGTAGCATTAGTCACCGTCCACGTGAGGCGTCAGCTCAGGCGGCCGAGGTAGGCGCAGGGCTTGGGTGCCAAGCGGAAGCCGGTGAGATGCCGCAGTGCTAGGCGGAGGAGAGGAGGCCCGGTCCCTTTCCTGGGCCGCGGGGGCACCCCCGGCCCGGGCCTGCCTCCCGCGGCGCCCTGATCACGGCGCGGCCTCCTGATGCCATCCATCACCCCGTCTTGCCCCGCGCGCCCCCAAGGCCCGGGCGACTTGAAACCTAGCGTGTAGCGATTCTCTCGTCCTCCGGGAGGGCGCGCGACGCCCCTGCCGCGAACGGAGCATGTGTATCTGTAAGATCGTGTCAGCAAGTGCACGGGCCATAAAAGGCCGATCCGGCTTCCTGGGGATTAATGATCAGACACTGGGAGTCCTGTTCTCTCCTTCTCCGCCCTCTTCCCCAACCCAGGAACAAGAAAAAGAAAAATCTGTTGGAAATACACTTTTTCCCCTGCCACCCCCCAACCCCCCCGACTTCTCCTGCTTTCACCGACTTAAAAGAAAAATAAAATACATTCCAGGAACCAGGACGGCTGCAGAGCAAACTCAAACCAGAAAATGCTTAAAGATGTTTTAATGACTTAAACACAGGGGCCGGTTTGTGTCTAAAAGTTTCCACATTAAAAAAAAAAAAAAGCAAATTCAATATTAAATATCCTTCCACCGCCTCCTGGGCCCCTCCACCAACCCTTCCACCGCCCCTGCTGGTTCCCCAAGCCTTCTGGGCGACTCCACCTCCCCGTTTTCCTCTGCACCTCTGCTTTCAGCTGTGGGCTATTAGCACCCAGTGTGAACAGAGACCAGGCTCCTCCATAAAGTTTATATTCACATTCCAAAAACGAAAAAACAAGGAAAAAGGAGAAAAACAACACCCTAGGTACAGGTCCAAACGCTCCTGCAAGCCGAGGCCTCCCCCTTCCCCCAAGCCCAGGGCCAGAGGAACTGTTAACTAGCAGCTGACAGATTTTTACAGCACGAATTAGACCCTCATTTGGCTCGGGATTAGCCCAAATCTTCCATCTCATTACCGCTCTGCCTTGTTGGAACCCCCTTTCCTGGAGTTGGGTAGTTGTGGATGTGTCTCTCGGGTCCTGGCCAGAATTCTCACTCTCTGAGCCGGGGGTGAGATAGGGCAAGGAGACAGAGTGGTCACTGGTGAGACTTGGGGTCCTGGATGGGGGTGGGGCTGGCCAGCTGGAAGGTCTGCATGAGTGTCTGGAGGAGTCTTGTCAGGTGAAGTGAACTTCGGACACCTGCTTCATGATGGAGCTGGCTAGGTCATGTGGTGGAAAGGCAGGTGCTGGCGTAGGAACTGGTCTCCTTATTCCAAGTGATCACAAGAGATTGTTATTGGGAATAACAATAGTGACTGTAATAGTTACTGAGCACTTATTATATGTCAAACTCTGTATTGAGCCTTTTCGTATTTAATCCTCATAGCAAATCTATTATGTGGACACTATGTTTATCTCCATTTTACAGGTGAGGATGCTGAGCCTTAGAGAGAGTAGGTTTACCAAAGGACACAGCCAGTAGGAGAGTCAGGATTAAAACCCAGGACAGAGAGAGAGACCCCAGAGCTCTGAGCCGTCAGGTCAGACTACCTTTTGTGCTAAAATCACAGTGGGTGTCTCCTACATAAATTTCTATCCCTAAGCTCTTGGTCCTCATTTCACCAATTGACTGATTATCAGGAAATTTAAACCCAAATTCCTGATGGTAGTTAGTTCTGACTCTATCTATTGTGAGCCCAAGACTAGCCATCACCCTCTAATTCTGGCTCCACTCCTGGTTTTAAGAGCTGTTTGGATAGGACCCTGGTGGGGCAACTGGCTTCTCTCCTGCTCTTCCTTGACCCATTGAAGCACTTTACTGGGTGTCATTTCCCCATAAGGTAGTCAGTTATTTGCCAAGAGGTCTGGGGAGAAAGAGGAGCATTCATGCCACTAGAATAGAGAAGAGCTGGAGCCCTTGGCAGCTGCCCGGGTGGCTGGCCTCTGGGAGCCTGACTCTGCAGAGGTGACTCCAGCTGTGTACGCCCTCTTCTCCTTGTAAAGGGCAGCACAGGGTCGGCAGAGGGGGTGGGGGTGGAGCCGTTGATGTCGGGACACAAAGGACATGATGACGCCTTAGCCAGAGTGCTCTTCCTGGAACAGGCTGCTTCATGGACACATCTTGCTACTCAAGGGTCAGCCTAGAGCAGGAAAATGTCTGGGAATTCTGGAGCTATTCAAAATCCACTTTTTTTTTTTAAAGTGGAAATTTGAGGAAATTTTGAAGCATATGTAATACTGAGACTTTAAGTGCCCTTTCCAAAGTTAAATCACTTTGTCAGTTTAGGAATGTAAAAATGCTTTATGTATAACTTGGTTTGCTCATAAAATCTTCATTTGGGTATATTTAGAAATGTGAAGCCAGGAAAAGGAAAGTTGAAATTTGAGGGAAAACCTGCAGCCCCCTGACTTGGAGTGAGAAAACAAATACAGGCTGCTTTATAAGTTTTGTTTGTCTTCCCACGTGGCTGGGCTCATGTGTGGCTCTGGAGGTGGGGTGTCAGAGGCTGCCTCATTGCAGATAGTAGCCACCTAGGGAGCAGGGCAGAAAGGAGGAAAAACAGAATAGGCGGACAGCAGGGCCAGGGAGACTGGAACTGAGTTTTCCAAGGGATTTTGGAGGAGGAGTGTGTCTTTGTGCAAAGAGTAGGCCATTTTCCTCAGAGCAGTCACCCAATTCCCAGCTGAGAATGAAGCTTCAATGTCACTTTATTATAGTCCACTCTCCAACTTCTAGTCTTCTATTCTTCTTTTTCTCCCCTTTCTCATTCTCCTTCTCCTCCTTTTCCTCACCCTCCTCCCTCTCCTCCTCCTTCTTCTTCTTTAGTCTTCTTGCCACCTCCTGACTTCTAGTCTTTTCCCCCTGGAGAAGCGAGTCTCCCCAAACGTCTCCAAAAGCTCCTAAATTTGGTTCATCTCAACCAACACTTATTAGGATCCTCCAGGGATACAGATGTGAATCAGACCCAGTCTTGCGTGCCAGACGCAGGCCTCGTCAGAAGAGGGTAACTGCTATTTGAGTATGTTCGATGTGCTGGACGCTGTACTAAGCAATATTTGAATTATATGAATGCAGTTAATCTTCATAACAATCCCAAGAGGTGAGTCCTGTTAAATCCATTTACAGATAGGGAAATTGAGGCACAGATTAAGTAATTTACCCAAGCTCAGTTGGAATTGGAACCCAGGCGGGCTGGGCCCCAAGTGTGTGCCTTTAACCATTCTGGTATTAAAAGGCCAGAGGTGTACCCAGGATGCTTGGTGAGCACTGGGGAGGCATTGACCCTGGGCTTGGGCTTCTAGAAAGGCCTCCTTGAAGAGATGACCCTTGAGTGGCTGTAGAAGCAAAGGAAACGGGAAAGAACATTCCAGGCTGAAAGGATGTCAGAGAGAAGCATGACAGTATAAACCATATGCCAAGAGATAATAGTTTTTTGGAATTCCTAGAATATAAATAGAGTGTGAGGTCAGAGGGGGCAGGAGAGAAGGCTGGAGAGACAGGTAAGAGGAGGGCCAGACCACAGTGAGCTTGTTCCATGCTTGGAGTTAATATTGTCTGTCGCAGATAAAGAGCCATGAAAGGATTTACGCCAGGAAATGATACAAAAGATTGTGCATTCTTGATAGAATTCTCTGGGGGAGGGCAATGCAGTGGAGAAATGACCAGATAGAGGTGAGGTTGGAGGCCAGAACACCAGTTGGGAGTTGAATGGGAGACCTGAATAGTCTTCTTTTAAAGATTTTATTGGGGAATCGGGGAAGGGAACAGTGTTGGGGAATTGGGGAAGGGGAACTTTGTGTTTTTCCAGGACCCATCAGCTCCAAGTCCAGTCACCGCCCTTAATCTAGCTGTGGGGGACGGGGGGTGTAGCCCACCATCCCATTCAGGAGTTGAACCCGCAACCTTGTTGTTAAGAGCATGCACTCTAACCAGCTGAGTGATCCAGCTGCTATTGGCAGCTCAGCTCAGGAGCAGTTCACTGGCCCATGGGGGAACCGAACCTTCAACCCGGTTGCTCAGAGCTCATGCTTTAACCTACTGAGAGACCCGGCCACCCCTGAATAGTCTTCTTGACATTGAAAGTGGAGAAATCATTTTAACTAGAAAGAAAAAAGGTTTTTTTTTTTATTCCATTTTTACTTTATATAGTTTGCTTTAGTCAATTAAAAGATTTTTCAGCTAGATCCCTGACTTTCTAAATTCTTCCCAGGATATTTCCTAATTTTTTCCCCATTAAATGCTCACCACTGGGTAACTTGGCTCAGTTCCCATTACTCAGTTTCTTCTCTGAAAACTGACACATTTATTATAGCTGGGTGACCACGCAAATTGTTTGCTGGGGTCAGTGCTGATTCCACCTGTTGCCTAATTTTTAATAGCACTCCCTGTCACTCTGCAGTGTCCTGGTTTGAACTGTTAATTATATGGTCACCCTAGTTAAAGCACATATATGAAAAACAATTGCAACAAAGCCTTGAATCTCGATGGTGCTAAATTATATAAAGGTACTTAAAATGATCTTACTTGCTCCTAATGATAACCCTGAGAAGCAGACAGGATAAAAGTTATTGTCACTCCTTTCTTTTTCTTTCTTTTCCTTTTTTTTTTTTTTTTAAACACATGAAGAAAAGGAGGTTCAAGTAAATTAAATGACTTGCTGAAGGCACACACATGTAGGAATGAGTAGAGGTAATGTCTAGCTCAATAACTTTGGGTTAAACCTTAGTCTCCCTTGCTATGCTACCCGAGATTAAAAATAGCCACACCCACTTTGCTGCTCTGCCCACTGAAAGGTGTAGCCTAATCTCTTCCCTTTAATCTGCTAGGTAGTAGTGAATTGCATAACCAATAGGGTGAAAGAAGTTGACATTCTGGGATATCTGAGGCTAGGTCATAAGAAGCCTTGTGTAATTTCTGATTAGATCTTTTGGAACACCACTCTCGGGGCAGCCAACCACCCTGTAAGAAGCCTAACTACCCGGAGGCTTCCATGCTATGAGGAAGCCCAAACTAGCCTTGTGGCGAGGAGAGAGAGAGAAATGGATCCCTGTTAACAATGGTGGTATTCGCTTAACCTGCTCTCTGGAAAAAAAAGTGCCTTGGTTTATAGTGGTTGGTGATTTCTGGGTGTATGTACTCCCACCTGGGCAAATGTCAAGCTACTAATGGTGTAACAACTGGTTTGCAAAACTTTTAAAATATTTATCAAATGGCTGTTGCAGGTTGGTACAAGCCAGCTTCAGCACACCATTGCAGGCCAGCCTGCAGCTGTGCAGCTTCCAGATATAGGAATCATCGTTCCAGTGGGGAGCCCAGGTTTCATGAAGCAGAGAGGAGCTGTCCTTGTGAGGCTCATGAAAACTGTAAATTCATGAGCAAAATAAATGATTGCTGTTTTTTTAAACGTCTGAGTTTTAGGGTGGCTTGTTACATAGTAGTAAATAACCAGAACATGTGGGAAGACAGTAATGCATACTCTTGAAGAAATAGCAGTACTTTTTTTTTTTTTTTTTTTTTTTGTATATTCAAAGGAAGTTTAATATGGATTCAAGATTCACATTATAGTAAGTGATAAAATATCCTTCTCTTGATAGGAGTTCAACTTTGGAATTTTTTCTAACTTATCCTGCCATCTTTTTTTCTAGGCACTTCTATTACTCCCACCCCACCCCCCGCCTTTTTGTCTATGGTTACATTGACAGATTTTCTCATCCCAGTTGTTTAGAAAGTTTACTCATATTACCTAGTATGATTATCATTAAACATTTAGATACACCCTTTAACTTTATGAATACCTAGGTAATATCTATAACCTTCCTTTCCCTTCATCCCCAAGTATACTGTTAGCTGTCCACCTTCCCAGGTAGAAATGCGGCAATTTATTTTCCAATTTTCCTTGTAATAGCAGTACTTTTGAAAATGTAGAGAACCACTTCTCTTCCTGGTTTCTTGACTACCATTATACTGATGAAATATGTCAGGTGACATCTACAGTTTGTGTTGAAGTTGGAGCCTGAGGTAGCTCACTCTTTGCCTTAGGCCCTAGATGGTCAGTACCATTCTCTGAGACATGGAGACTGAGCGGGGAAAGGCTGGGCTGAAAACAGGATGGGTTCAAGTTGAGGTGACCGTGGACCATCTAAGTTCAGGTGTCCAGCAGGCAGTCTAAGTTAGGTGTTGTTATAATTTTTAATATAGCTCAACACCTAGTTTCTAATCATTAATTTACTTATGATATTTCCAACGTTGGTTTAGAAGCCAGCAAAGCTTATCTTCAGCTTATGTAGTATGGCTTTTCCCCTTTTTCCTAATTTTTTGGTGTCTATTTGTGATCTTTTGTGCTCCCTAGGAATGTGGATTTATGCCTTATCTTTCACTGTGGAATGGGAGTTATTTTTCTTAAGGTATTTATTATCTATTGCTGTATATCAAATTCCCCCAAAACTTAGCAGTTTAAAACAACGAATAGTTATTATATCACAGTTTCTGTGAGTTAGGAATTCGGGTAACTCAGCTGGTTCATTCTGGTTGAAGGTCTCTCAAGAGGTTGCAGTCAAGGGCCGGCCGAGTGGCTCAGTTGGTTAAGAGCTCGCTCAAGAGTGCGAGCTGAGCTCTGAGCAACAGCTGTTCAAGGCCAGCCCGAGCTGAGTTGCCGTTGAGCCACCAACAGGTGGCAGGATGGCTCAGCTAAAAAAAAAAAAAAAAAAAAAAAGATTGCAGTCAAGATGTTGACCAGGGCTACAGCTATCTGAAGGCTTGCCTGAGCCTGGGGGACCCACTGCCAACATGGCTCCCTCACATGGCTGTTGGCAGAAGGCCTCAGATCCTCATCATGTGGTCCTCTCCTAGAGTTGCTTTCATGTCCTCATGGTATGGCAGCTGGAGTCCCACAGAGAGAGAGTGTTAGGGGAGAGGGAGAGAGAGAAGGAGGACTAGGGGGCAGAGAAGGAGGAGGAAGAGGAAGCCATGATGCCTTTTATGACTTATTCTCAGAAGTCACATGCTATTTGTTAGAAGCAAGTCACTAAGTCTAAACCAGTCACAAGGGAAGGGGAATTAGGTTTTGCCTTTTGAAGGCAGGAGTGTCAAATAATCTGTGGACGTATTTTAACCCAACCACTTTTTTCCAAGGCATTTCAGAGAGTACGTCAGTTGTAGGTCAGGGCTGGGGATGCCATGGGCAGGAGACCTATTTCCAGAATTCATGCCATATTTACTTAGTGCACTTTTAAAATGGGTTCTGTTTGTGTTGACAATTATATGGTAAGATGTTACAGAGGAAAGGGACCTCAGAGGATTTGTCAGAGGCTACAAAACTGGTGATCCCTGGGCCTCATTTGTCCAGCAGATTTTACTGTGGTTGGTGAAATCTTGATTTTCTAAAATTTGCATGCCTTTAGTTGGACATATACCCTCCCATTTGTCTACCATTCCTCATTATATTATATAAACTGATGCACTCATCTGGGTGGCTCACTGACCCCTGAAGTTTCCTGAGTCCTTGAACTCCTGGTTCTTATCCATCCCTCTCCTTTCAGACAGAGAAACAGAGGTCCAGAGAGAAGTCGGCTTTCCCAAGGTCAAAGGTTGAGTGAGTGACAAAAAAAAACACAGGAGGTCTTGAAGCCAGGTTTCCTAACTCCTAGTTCAAAGTTCCTCCCACTTCCTTCCTTGCCTTTTGATGATGTCTCATCAAAAGTGCATCAAAAGTGGCATCCTAGTCCTCCCCTTTGCCCTGGAGAGCATCCCCTTAGCTCATCCATCATTAATGCCCCTGCACCCCTATCCAGCATCAGATAGGGGTGGGGAAAGGGATTTCTTTTATCCACATGTAAAGATCTGAAGATGGCAAAAGTTTTAAGTTTCACAGCCTTAGAGAAAGAGAATCAGGAATGAATGCTGGGAAAACATGGGGGAAGCAGCGTGGTGTGAGAGGGAGACCTTGGAGGATATTTCCGTAGGTTAATAAGCAAAGCTGTTGCCAAGTTGAAATTAGAAAGAAGAAGGCTCTGCCTTCTGAATGTCGGGGAGGGGGACTAATCCTATCCTTAGATAAAGGGATGACATTCTAGCAAATGAGACGCTGTGCCCGTGGCTGCTGGGGGACATTGGGCTGGGGAGGCGGAAGTGAGTAGGGCTCTCCGGTGCCCCAGCAATGAGGTTAAGATACAGAACTGTGAGGCATTGGTACATTAACAATGAAATTGCAGTCATTTGGGCAGCTCTTATTACATAACCTGCAAAAGATATAATGGGCAGAGGTACCTGTCTCATCCTGGATTACTCACTTAATCCCCAGCCTTTCCTGAGACCATCCCCCTCCCCATGCCTTCCCTGGGTCCTCTCTGACCAATTTCCCAGCTCTACTCTCTCCCCCTTGTCACTCATTCTCTTTGGTTCTGACCAGGATTTCTAAGGCCCTTAGCAGCCGGCTGCAGCTTTTACCACCTCTGCCTGAGTAGTGTTTTCTAAGATGCCCGTGGGAGTATAGGGACACTTCCCTCCCCACCTCTCCCTTCCTGGTGTCCCCCATCTCCAGGTAGTGGCTTGGAGTGAAAAAACAATGGGTCTTTTGTACATTTCAGGGAGGACCAGTCTCCCTAGGTATCCCCATAGAGGAATCATTGCTTGGCTTCCTGGGAGCTCCCGGCTGGGCTAAATGTTCAACCACTCCCAGTCCTCCAGGGATGCCATTTTCTTTGGTGTCTTAAATTCATGGACATTGACACCTGTAGAGGTCTCCGAGCTAGGGAATGGCCTGTGCAAGCTTAAAACAAGCCCCATTACTTCCAACTACTGCTCCCCTCCCCAAGTGTTCCAAATGTCGAATAAAAAGCCAAACATGATTTGGTGGCGTGATTTTCTGAAAGGGAAGACAGTTTGAGAAGGTTGGGCAAAGCTCTTGAAATGTAACTCAAATGGTAGAGTTGCAGTTGATCTAATTTTCTCCTTCTTTCTTTGGGAAAAAAAATTATTGAGTTTTTAATACATGTGGGGCAAACTCTCAGGCATTGAGGATTTAGGGAGAAAGGGGATTTGGCCCTGTTTCTCAAATAGCTGAATTTGGTAGTGGAGACAAATGACAATAATTAGTAAGAGCATATTACAGCTGTTATAGATCACTTCATATATATCACAACAGATTCATATGTATAATACATGTATCATTGAATCCTCACAACAATCGTTTTTTTTTTTAAGCTGAGCCCTCCTTCCACCTGTTGGTAGCTCAGAAGCAGCTCAGCTCAGGCTGGGCATCGAACTGCTGTTGCTCCGAACTCAGCTCGCACTCTTGAGCGAGCTCTTAACCAACTGAGCCATTCAGCCGGCCCTCTCACAACAATCTTATGACAATTGTTATACTATTGCTATCTCCCACTAAATAGTGAGAAAAGGAGGCACAGAGAAGTTTAGGAATTTGCTCAAGTTCATACAGCTAGTAAGTGGTAGAGCTGGGATTTGAACTCAGGCTGTTTGGCTCTAGATCCAGAATCTGTGTTCTTATAAACGAAAGCACAATTCAGTGTCATTTTCATGGCAGGGGCCTGGGGATGGCTAGTATTAAATCTGAAGCAGGAGCTAAAAATAATCCAGACCAACCCTAATATTTCAGCTGAGAAACTAAGCTCTGAGACATTGAGCATCTTTTCCAATATTAGAATTACTAAGTGGGTGTTGAGCTCACACTACCCATTCTAACAGGCCTCTTTCCCTTCCTCCACCTCTGCCAGGAATCTGGGAAAGCTTCCTAATCTGAGTGAGATACACCCAGCAGGGGAAGTGCATTCCAGGAAGCGGGGAGACTGCCCGCAGCCAAGATGGAGGTCCTGGAAAACAGCAAGTAGAAGGGTGTGGTTGGAGCATGGGGAGTGTGGGGGCAGGGACGGATCAGGGTGGAAAAGGGGATGGGGCAGATTGGAAAGGGCCTGGGATGTTTTGTTAATAAGACAAAAGGGAGTTGAATGGTGAAATGCACTATCGTTAGTGCTCTCTGGCCATTGTGTGGAAAAGCAGAAAAAGGAGACATCCAAAGGACCAGCATGGGGAGTCTCCCAGAATGCCTTGGTGTCAACAGGACACTTATAAAGGTGTAAGAAGAGTGTGTAACGAGGACAAACAGCGAGAAATAGACATTTGTCTTGGGTCAGATACCTAACTTAAGTTTTCAAAAAGAAAGTTAAAGAGAAGAAATTGTCAGGACTAGTTGAAAAGCCTTTCACCAATGGGGTTTTACTAATAGATAAGAATGAGAGTGAGAGCTTTTCAATTGGTATTTTGCATTCATCTTCACAAGGAGAAGAAAAAAATCTTTGGACTGAGGAATGGAAAGTAAACATTAGTAAGAGAGAGCTGCAGCCTGAGAAGGGCTAAGAGATTGTAAGGCAGCGCCTGGGTTCTCTAAGCAGATTCACTTGTCCTGAGAGAGACTCAGGGAAGGAGCTTACAGTTATGATTTCAGATGGGATTACTGAGGGTATATTTGTGACACTCTCCCTGGCTCCAGTCTTTGTTTTCCAAGCAACTTAAAAAAATAAGTTGTATATAATTTAATAAAACCATACAGGGCCGGCCAAGTGGCTCAGTTGGTTAAGAGTTGGCTTAGAGCGCGAGGTCTGAGCAACAGGGCCACCGGTTCGATTCCCACATGTGCCAGTGAATGCTGCACCTGAGCTGAGCTGTTGCTGAGCTGCCAACAGATGGCAGGATGGCTCAGCTGGTGTAACAACAAGATTGCCTGTTCGATGTGGGCTATGCCCACCCGCAACTAAGACTGAACGCAGCACCTTGAGCTGAGCTGCCGCCCGAATGGCTCAGTATAGGGCGTGCGCTCTTAACAACAAGGCTGCTGGTTTGATTCCCACATGGGATAGTGGCTACACCTGCGCTCAACTAAAATTGAACACAGCACCTTGAGCTTAGAGGCCACGAGCTGCCGATGGGAAGCCAGATGGCACCTGGCGCCCTCCAAACGAAGACTGAAGAACAACAACTTGGCTGGTTCCCTTCCCCAATTCCCCAACATTGTTCCCCTCCCCCAATTCCCCAATAAAACCTTAAAAAAACAAAAAACAAAAAAAACAATACATGCAGAGAGTTTAAAAAGTCAAACAATGTTAAAAAGTTTACAATACAATTTAGCAGTCTCCCCTGCCTCCCCCTGCTGGCTACTTGCCAGGCTCACCAGAGGCACCCTTCTCAAACTTCTTTGCTTTTTCTTTTAGCTTTTTAACATATTTTGGTATCCACTTCCATATTTTTAAATAATATGCATATAATGCTGCCTTTTGATTCATTTTAGATTGTTTTGTCAACTTCCCCTGGTGAATGTTACCAGCTCTCTTCCCCTACAGAGCACATGGAAGTCTGGACTTCTGAGCCTCCTTTTGGTTAGACAGGAACATGTGATTGTTTCTCTCCCAGTGAAATTGTTAAAGGAAGTGATGAGTATCACTTTTGAGGTGGTAAAAGCTCAGTTATGCTCCTCTAGTCTCTCTTCCTTACCATGGGATTGAGGATACCACGTGTTCCCAATAGTGTACCTACAAGTTGGTATAAAACCTCTAACTGAGTCCCTGAACGACCATATGGAACACAACCCCTGGCAACCCACCTGGGAAGTGTAGCATGAATAAGACACACACTTCTATTATACTATGCCATTTAGATTTGGGGGTCTTTACTATAGAATAACTTAGCCCATCCTGACTAATGTATATCTGACTATGAGGAATTTATTTCACTTATACCCCTCTCTCCAACCCTCCTCTCAATTTTTGGTTAAGGTTATCATCATTGTTTTTAATTTTATGATTATGTCAATATTGCTCACTGCTGAGCTAAATAATGTTTTATGATTATTTCTGTTTTATTGTAAAAATAATTTATTTTCCTAAATTTCATTTTAGAACATTTTGTTTTGATATTCTTAATTCTCCCCATCCTTCAACAGCTTTCTACAAGACGTATCTTATTACAGTTTTCCACTCTTTCACACTGTTATATAATTTATTGGCTTCACTTTTCTTTTTTCTTGAAGAGAGCTCTCCTGGAGTCCTCCAAACTTCTGCTCTAAGATACACCAAAGGCTATCTTAGATCTACACAATTGTTCCTTGTTTTCTGGATCCCATGTTGTCTTCTTTTTTGGTTTAATCCTGCTTTTTGATGGAGCACATCCTCTAGTAGCTTTCTTAGAAGGGGTCATTGGAAGATGTTTTTTGAGATTCTATATGTTTGAAATGCCTTTTACCATTCATATATGTGATCGATAACTTGGCTGGCTTTAGAAGCCTAGGTTGAAAATAACCGTGGCAGAGACTACTTGTTGTTCACTAAAATCTTAGGCACATGGATTATATTTTCCCTCCTTCTTTTCTGTAAAGTTTGGCCAAGTGATTAAGTTCCCTTTAATGGAAATTAAAATTCCAAACTTAGCCCATTCAAACCCTCCTATACACACTCTTCCATGCTTCCCCGCTTTCTGGAAAGATGGATGAAGACAATGAAAATAAAATTCTAGGAGTTTACAGCACCATGAGATGAAAAGCATATCAGTTTCTGAATAATCACATGCAGAACTCTTCTGCCCTGAACAATCCACCCAGGAATGTTATGTGAGCTAAAAATAAACAATTATTGTTTAAGTCAGTGAAGTTTTAGGGCCAACCTGTTATGCAATCTCACCTACTCTAACTAGTACAGAAATTGATTTTAGGGGTGGGGTAAACTAAACTAAAAACTAAAATAAGTGGCATTGGCTAGGGGTAGGTGGTGAGAAAACAGATATTATGAGAGCTGGAGAAGCCTGTTATGCTGTGACAAAAGCATTTGGTAAAACTGTTTCCAGAGGAAATATATTATCCTGTGGAGACTGTGCTTATAATGGAAGAGGTTGGAAAGCAGGCAGTATTTATTTTTGTATACTTAAGTTAACTAGGAAGAGATAAACTCAGGAAAGCACTGGGCTATTTGCAAGTAGAAATTAAGGGTTAAAGAAATAGTTTTTGGACCCCACAGATCAGACTGAATAAGTCTTGGAGCCACAAAGACCTTGAATCATCTCAGTTAAACAAAGAGACTCATCTCTGCAGCAAGATCAGACTAAGGACATTGTCTAATAAGCCTCTTGCAACAGATGATTTCACAGTAGCTGATATTAATTTGACATACAGTGATTGACATGGAGCCAAAGAAGCAGAAAACAAACAAACAAAATTTAAGAGCCATGACTAGGAAATTTTGAATGTGGTTACTGGTCCATGTAACCAATGGGAAGCAAATAGATCAGAAATCTATTTGAAAGAAGAAATTAAATTCCCAAGGAAACCACAAGAATAGCTTAAAATAATCTTCTTTTTTTTTTTTTTTAAAGATTTTATTGGGGAATAGGAGAGGGGAACAGTGTTGGGGAACGAGGGAAGGGGAACAGACAAGTTGCTGGCCTTTTGTTCTTCAGTCTAGTTGTGGAGGACGTTGCTTCACTGGCTCATCTTGTTATTGTCATTGTGCTCTTCCCAGGTGAAGCAGATAGGTCACCGATCTCTGGACGGCCGCTCAGAGCAGCTCTTGGCCGTTCACGCTGGCTGCGGGCCACTCACTGAAGCCTATGGCAGCCCACTGCAGCAGGGCCTGCAGCTATGCTGTTGTCTGGCAACTCACACAGCCCACCTCCATGTGGAACTGTTGTTCACCATCTTAGCTGTAGAGGGCAGTGTCACTGGCCCTCATATGTGGGATCCAAACTGGGGCCCTGCTGCTCAGAACTGGCTTCCCAAGCCACTTCTTAGCCAACGCGCCACTAGGCCAGCCCTAAAATAATCTTTAAGCACTTGAACCCCTAAACTTCCATGAGCAATAGGTGAGCTGTGGAAGCAGTGGGACACCCAAAAGGGGAATATTCCCAATATCCGCCACAACGGAGAGTGGACAAGGGAAAACTTCCCAAAGGGCAGAGCTTGGGCCATGGAAGACAATGGAGAGTTCCTCCTAGAGCGAAGATACAGGTTCCTAGGAAGTAACCTCCTCCACTGCCAAGGCAGGGAATCCCAGTGTGTTCCATCATTGTTATGGGCCACCCATGGACTGCCAGTGTTTCAAAAATAGCCACCCATGGACTGCCAGTGTTTCAAAATATTTTTCTTTCTTTCTTTCTTTTTTTTTTTTTTTTTAATTTTTATTGGATAACAGTGTGTTTTTTCCAGGACCCATCAGCTCCAAGTCAAGTCTTTCAATCTTAATTGTGGAGGGGGCAGCTCAGCCCCAAGTCCTGTTGCCGTTTTCAATCTAGTTGCGAGGGTGGCGGGGGATGGGGGCGTAAGGTGGGGTGGCGGTGCAACCCACCATCCCATGCGGGAATCGAACTGGCAACCTTGTTGTTCAGAGAGCGTGCTCTAACCAACTGAGACACCCAGCTGCCCCTGTGTTTCACAATCTTAATTGCAGTTATCCCATATATTGGACATATGGGATATATATCCATATATGCAGGGTTGGAGAGTGGAACACATTTCCTAAGTATTTGGACCAAGAGAAATTCCATCAGACTTGATGGAAAAGACTGCACATCTCCTACAGGACTGGACATCACAAAGAATGCAGAGCCTGGATGGCGCTTTGCTTCAACTCTCTTTGAAGGGGGCTGAGTATGTTTTATGAGTGGCAGGAAGGCCACAACATGCCGCTGACTGTAGAAGAGACTGCTGGCTGGGTATCCAAATCTGTTGTTGCTCCTTCCTGGGCACACAGATAAGGTAATATTTCCCAGCCTCTGTTGTTGGGAGACACAGCCATGTGGCTAAATTCTCTCCAGTGGAATGTGAATGGAAATGATGGGTACCAATTTCAGGCTTGCCCCTGTGCAGACTTCTATGCTTTCCCTTTCTACTGACTGGCTGCAGATATGACAAGAAGGCTCCAGAGCAAGTGTCCTAACCTGGAGTCCATTTACCCTAAATTCAGGAGATTCTATGAACTTGGGTGGGAACTTGGGTATATCTTTATTTTCCCTAACCTTGAACTGAAATTTCGCATTTCTTTATATTATGAATGCAGATAACCATCCACAGTAGTATTAACAATACCTGTGACTTTGTCACTGTAGAAATTACAGATATTTTTATATCTCATTACAGTTGTTGCAGAAATATCCAAATAATGTT
This sequence comes from Aselliscus stoliczkanus, assembly GCA_033961575.1. Lineage (NCBI taxonomy): Eukaryota > Metazoa > Chordata > Mammalia > Chiroptera > Hipposideridae > Aselliscus > Aselliscus stoliczkanus. Next base: position 60,105,669 of record CM066733.1, on the reverse strand, counting down.
ACATTTATCACTGCTCGTGAATTATGGCAGTTGTTAGACCTGCAACTAGATTGCACATAATCGCAGTCTTCCTGTTCACAGATATTCATGCAACAAAACTGGCGGACGCTGAGCAGAGGAGGCATTCAGCCATCAAATGGTGAAGTCACATGGTCTCATATTGATGAATCAGATATCTGTGCTGCTTTCCAGTAATCCTTGCCTGCAATTGCTGGTCAGTTAAAATGTGTTAGAAGGTGAGTCATTTTCATTGATGGCTAAAGGTTTGTAAAACTGGATGATTCAAATAAGAATTCTTAACTTTCTTTAGTATTGAGAGGTATGAAGGCGACAAATGTAGTCACTCTTTACACTGATATGTCTTTAAAAAGTATATGTAACTTTAAACCACCCATGCTTTATATGTATTGTCTTGTTAGCTATTGAATTAATACAGAAATACATATATGTTACTATATATACCCCAAATTATCTTTTTATATTTTGATACCTATCTGATTCATGTAATTGGTTTGATTTTTACTACTCTGAGTTTTATGGATTTAAAAATATTCTGAGAATGGAGGCCCGCCGAGTGGCGTGGTGGTTAAGTGCTGGCTTGGGACGCCAGCGGCCCCAGTTCAGGTCCCACATATGAGGACCAGTGACACTGCCCTAAAAAAAAAAAATATTCTGAGAATGGGCTGGCTGAGTGGCTCGTTGATTAAGAGTTGGCTTGGGAGCACAAGCTCTGAGCAGCAGGGCCACTGGTTCGGATCCCACATGGGCCAGTGATGCTGCGTCCTCTACAGCTAAGATAGTGAACAACAACTCGACCTGGAGCTGGGCTGCTGTGAGTCAACGGCCATGGCGTAGGCTGCAGTGGGCTGCCATAAGCTACCGTGAGTGGCCGGCAGCCAGCATGAGCGGCTGGCAGCCGGCGAGAGCTGCCATGAGTGGCTGTGTAATGGCCGGCGACCAATCTGCCTCAGCCGGGAAGAGCTCAATGATCACAATACCAACATGGGCCAGTGAAGCGACGTCTGTCATAACTAGACTGAAGAACAAAAAGGACAGCAACTTGTTTGTTCTCTCCCCCAATTCCCCAATAAAATCTTTAAAAAAAAATATTCTGAGAAGCAGTACACAGCCTTCATCAGACAGCCACAGAGGTTTGGGGGCCCCAAAAAAGTCTAGGAGGGAGCCTGTGGTATAGCTGAGGCACAGCATGGAAGGAGCCTGGGTCCCAAGGACAAGAGCCTGTCTATTACATGAACATCCACCAGGACTATTATGTGAGCAAAAAATAACTTCTATTGTGTTAATTTGGGAATTTATTGTTACCAATGCATATCCTATCTAATGCAAAGACATTGACCCATTGATCTATAGCTTTTGTTATTTCCAGATTTTTTTTTTTTTAGCTGAGCCATCCTGCCACCTGCTGGCAGCTCAGCTGCTGCTCAGCTCGGGCCAGGAATCGAGCTCTTAACCAACTGAGCCACTCAGCTGGCCCTGCTTTTGTTATTTTAAGTGTAACTCTTATTACTTTTAAGAAGTTCATTGCTGGACTGATGTTTGTTCCTCTGTGCCATTTCCTTGCTTTGTACACCCTCACTCCCATCGTTTTTTTGTACTTTTTGTTTTATTTAATTAATTAATTTATTAAATTTATTTATTTATTTATTTATTTATATTTTAAATTTTATTGGGGAATTGGGGAAGGGGAACAGCATTGGGGAATCGGGGAAGGGGAACAGGTAAGTTGCGTCTTCTTGTTCTTCAATATAGTTGCGGGGAATGTTGCTTCACTGGCCCATGTTGGTATCCTCATTGCGCTCTTCCCGGATGAGGCAGATCGGTCGCCGGTCTTCGGATGGTCGCTCACCGTGGCTATTGGCAGCTCACGCTGGCTGCCAGCCGCTCATGCTGGCTGCCGGCCACTCACTGTAGCCTATGGCAGCCCACTGCAGCAGGGACTGCAGCCTACACTGTCGCCGGAGCTCGCACAGCCCAGCTCCAGGTGGAGCTGCTGTTAGCTGTTGAGGGAAGTGTCACTGGCTTTCATATGAGGGATCCGAACCAGGGCTGCTGGCGTCCCAAACCAGCTCTTAATCTATGCGACACTCTGCTGACCCTTAATTTATTATTTTTTAGGATTTTTACTTTACCTGTTGTTTTAAAATTTCACATGTCGTTGGGCCGGCTGAGTGGTGCGTTGGTTAAGAGCTGACTTGGGGCGCCAGCGACCCTGGTTCAGATCCCACATGTGAGGGCCAGTGACACTGCCCTCTACAGCTAAGATGGTGAACAACAGCTCCATCTGGAGCTGGGCTGCTGTGAGTCTCTGGCGATGGCATAGCTGCAGCCCCTGCTGCAGTGGGCTGCCATAGGCTACAGTGAGTGACTGGCAGCCAGCGTGAGCTGCCAATAGCCACTGTGAGCAGCCATCTAGAGGCCGGCGACCGATCTGCCTCCCCTGGGAAGAGCGGAATGATAATACCAACATGGGCCAGTGAAACAACGTCCTCCACAACTAGACTGAAGAACAACAGGACAGCAACTTGTCTGTTCCCCTTCCCCAATTCCTCAATGCTGTTCTCCTCCCCCAATCCCCCAATTTAAAAAAAAAAATTTCACATGTTGTATCCTAGAGTGGGTCTTTTTTCATTTAATTATCTCTGGCCCTCAAGGGGCCTTTTTAAGTCTGGCAACCCCTATCTTTCAATCGGAAAGATTTATCTCTTAAGCAATTTTCTGGTTAGCTATTGCTGTGCCACAAATCACCCCAGAACTTAGTGACTTAAAACCACAACAGTCATTTTATAACCTCTCATGGATCTGGGAAAAGCTCAGCTAAGTGTTTCTCTCATGAGACTGTAGTCAGATGGTTGCTGGAGCTGGCACAAAAAGGACTGGAGGAGCAGGGGACTTCCTGAGCCGCTCTCTCTCTTCTCAGGGTTTCCTATGTGATGTCTTCACATGGCCTGACTTGGGCTTCCTCACAGTATGGCAGCCTCAGGCAATCAGGTAGTTGCTTACATGGTGGTTCAGGGCTCCAGGGCCATTGTTCTGCGAGCAAAGTGAACATCCATTGTCTTGGACGACCTAGCTTTAGAAGTCTCATAATCTGCCTTGCACCATACTATACTGGTGAAAACAGTCCCTAAAAGTCCCCCATTTCAGATTCAAGGGTAAAAGAGTTAGACACATCTCTTGATGGGGGCATAGCAAAGTTCTAGAAAAGTGTGTGGGATAGGAAATGTTGCAGCCATCTTTGGAAAATACAGCCTGCTACAATTTCCTGTTCCTTTTGGGTCTTTCATTATTTTTCTCCTAGGAATCAGTTTTGATCCTCTGGATGAATCTTTTACTTTCCTTATCTATTCTCTCTTATTAGCCCTCATTTTATCTTTTTGTTCTACTTTCTAGGAGATTTCACTGACTTTATCGTCAATCCTACTACTGACTTTTACATTTTGACTACCATTTTTAATTTGTTCTCTGTTCCTTCTTATTTTAAAAAAATATTGCATGTTTGTCTCATGATATAAAATCCTGTTATCTTTCTGAGGCTATAAATTATAATTTTTTGAATTATTCTGCTTTCGACAATTGCCTCTTTTCTCGATGAGTTCTCCCCTCCCCTTTTAATTCTTTTTTTCTTTAATGTTTGAGTCTTTCCTCAGGTACTTGATTATTTCTGGATGTTTCTGATTGGAAGTGCATGGGTAGGCTTTTCGACTGGTATCTTGATCAGGTGGTCAGCTTGCTGAAAGACCAAATGCCAGTATTTGTTGGTATTTTCCCTGGGGGTCATTTTGTTTCTCCAGAGAAGCCTTCTCCCATATCCTCTTTAGGGGCCCAGTTGCTACGGTCTGGAGCTGAGTGGAGAAGGATCTAGGAAGCTCCTTACTGTGTAGATTCTGCCTTGATTTTCCTGGGCCTCTGGAGTTCCCATTTTGAAGCCTCCTTTGTTCACTTATTTCAAAACTCCATAACTTCAGAACAACATTAGGTCTTCCAAAGGGTTGAGGAAGTGTGCTTGGCTGATTGTAGGGAATAGAGTGGTCTCACTGCTTCTTTATACAGGGTTTCAAACCGGTATACTTTGACTTTCTACAGTATCTAGTGTCTCCCATTTCTGAATCTTTCCTAAGTTTTCTGTAACCAATGGGTTTTCTTCTTGATACCCTCTAGAGATGATGGGGTTTGACTTTCCTCCTCTTAGCTAGGTCATATGCCATTCTGCCATCTGCTTTGTTTCTTATTGTGCTTCAGGGATTGAGATGTCTTCCAGTTCTATTGAAGACAGAGTTGTGTGTCTGTTTTTTGCTTTCTTTTATATTTTAGGTAACATCCAAGAGGAGAAGGGGCAAAACCTGGAAGCCCTCCATGCCCAAATGTCACAGCGGGCTTCATGGACAAGTGTCCCATAGGCCCCCTAGTTTAATACTCTGTTGCCGCTATCTTTAAATTTGTACTGGGTTTTTTTTTGTTTTGTTTTGTTTTTAAGATTTTGTTGGGGAATTTGGGGAGGGAACAGCATTGGGGAATCTGGGAGGGGGAACAGACAAGTTGCTGTCCTTCTGTTCTTCAGTCTAGTTGTGGAGGATGTCGCTTCATTGGCCCATGTTGGTATTGTGATCATTGCTCTCTTCCGGGCTGAGGCAGATCAGTTGTGGGCCATTGGACAGCCACTCACAGCAGCTCATGGCAGCTCACACTGGCTGCCGGCTGCTCACGCTGGCTGCCGGCCACTCATGGTAGCTTATGGCAGCCCACTGCAACAGGCGCTGCAGCCTACGCTGTTGCCAGTGACTCATGGCAGCCCCGCTCCAGGTTGAGCTATTCTTTACCATCTTAGCTGTCCATCCAGGTTGAGCTATTCTTTACCATCTTAGCACAGCGTCACTGGCTTATGGGGGATCCGAACCAGTGGCCCAGCAGCTCAGAGCTTGCGCTCCCAAGCCAACTCTTAACCAAAGAGCCACTCGGACAGCACTGTACTAAGTCTTGAACAAGGGTTCCCCCATTTTCATTTTGCACTGGGCCTCGCAAATGGTGTAGCCAGTCCTGTCCACTGTTAATCTCCTGATCCATCTTCCATGCTGTCTGAGTGACTGTTTTGAAACAAACATAATCCTATCATGTCTTGCCTAAAAGACTTCAGTGGCCCCCAAATCTTCAGGATGAAGCCCAAGCTCCATAGTGTTGTATCCAAGCCACCATGAGGACCCAAATGGATTACCACAGGGCCTAATAACTGGTCTCTCAGTTTCCATTTTTACCTTCCTTTGGAACAAAGAGCCCTCTTTTAAAAAGTGGCTGGATCAGGCCACTCCATCGTTCAGACCTCTTCGCATTTAAAATACAATACAAAAGCCAGCGGCCCCGGTTCAGTCCCACATATAAGGGCCAGTGACAGTGTCCTCAAAAAAATAAATAAATAAATACATAAAAAAAGAAATACAATACGTGTCCTCACTCAGGCTCTTAAATTCTCCCGTGACCTCATTACACTCATCACCCATTCCACTTCTGCTCTGTTCTCCTTGCTATCCCTTCCTGTTCTGTCTGGGAATTCACATTCTCCCAGAAAACAGCACCCTTTCCATTACTGCAGGTCTCTACTAAAATGTCACCTTTCCAGGGGGCTTCACAGATGACTCATCTAAAAGAGTACCTTCCATCATTTTCTATCTCTCTACCAGGCTTTATTTTTCTTTATATCATTGGCCAAACTAAAACTATATTTGCTTATTTGTTAATTATCTGTCTTTCCGAATAGAATATATGTTCCATAAAGGCAGGACTTTTGTTTTTTCAGTGTTTTATCCCCAATACCTCACTCACTATTTGTAGAATAAAAATTTTTTTTTGGATTGGATACATTTCAAGAAATATGCAGTCATCCTCACCAGTGGGTAAGAGACACAAGGTAGCAGAAATTCAACAGGGGTATACCATATTTTGATGTGTATAATCCACTCCTGTGTATAATGCACACCCCGTTTTTAGCCCAAACTTCCAGGGAAAATAAAAATCTTGCCTTTTAATTTTTTAATTCAAAATTTTATTTGTTTACATTTAGGTACTTGTTTTTTGTAGTATAAAGGAATTTTAGCATTTATTTTTTTTTAACATATTATAGTACAAGAAATTTTATGTAACAAATAATTACAAAACACAAGAACAGATACAAGGTACAAGAAATTTTATGAGGGCTGGCCAAGTGGCTCGTTGGTTAAGAGTTGGCTTGGGAGCATGAGCTCTGAGCAGCAGGGCCCTGGGTTTAGATCCCACATAGGCCAGTGATGCTGTGCCCTCTATAGCTAAGATGGTGAACAACAGCTGGACCTGGCGCTGGGCTGCTGTGAATCGCAGGGGAAGGTTCAGGCTTCAGTGGGCTGCAATGGACTGCTGTGGGCTGCCATGTTACTGTGAGCAGCTGGCAGCCAGCGTGAGCCACTATGAGCCGCTGTGAGCTGCTGTCCAGTGGCTGCGACCGACTTCCTCAGCCTGGAAGAGCTCAATGATCACAATACAAACATGGGCCAGCGAAGCGACGGCCTCCACAACTAGACTGAAGAACAAAAGGACAGCAACTTATCTGTTTCCCTTCCCAATTCTCCAATAAAATCTTTAAAAAAAAAAAAAGAAAAAAGAAACGTTATGTACCGGTAACAAATTTACGATGTTTACACATCATAGAAGGCCAAGAACTCTTTGTCTTTGCAAGTTTACCTTAAGTTCAACAAAACTGATGATTATATTCCATGGTATTATTTTGCATACAGATACTGTTATTGACTTCTAAAGTTACACTTTTAACTCATATGCATAAATAAAAGAGTTAAAAACATTTATATAGATATGGAATTAGTACCACCAATGTGTAATGGAATTAGTACCACCAATGCGCATCGTTATCTTTCCCCTCACAAATTTGGGCGAAAAAGTGTGCATTATACACAGCAAAATATGGTATTTGGATTGAGAGAAGCTCTGGGTGACTATGAGATGACAGGAGGAAAGAAGGGGGAGCCTGATAGTGCCCCTTCTCTGATATCCCAAGTGGCTGGTTTAGGTGTCCCCTTCTTTGGGCTCAAGAAGATAAGTCCCCTGTGCATAAATCGTATGTGGCTTACCTGTCCTTTTTCTTACCAGATTAGGACCACATGCAGAGCAGAGACTGTTTCTTATTTATCCTTATTTTCCTAGAACTTAGGAGGGTGTCTGGCACATAGGAGGTACTCAATAAATGTGAGTTGATAGTGAATGAATAAAGCAACTCCAAAAACACAAAAGACGTCAAGAGCGAAAGAAACTCCTGAGAGAAGTTATTTGATTGTTTAGAATTCTCCTAATGCCACGGCTGAATGACATGACTCTTTTTTTCTTTTTTTAAGGGCAGTGTCACTGGCCCTCACATGCGGGACCTGAACCGGGGCTGCTGGCATCCCAAGCCAGCGCTTAACCACCACGCCACTCGGCTGGCCCATGAATGAATGACATGACTCTTCGTGAGTCCCTTAAGTGTGACGGCAGAAACAGATCCTTGGGAGTATAAATTCAGAGCGTCAGTTGGTCAGGGACAGTGCAGTGAAGATGAGGTCAGGAGTTCCTATAATTGCTGACAGTTGATTGTGCCTTGGACTAAGATGGTAGGGGTCGAGGGCAGGAGAAGTGATTAGAGTTTGGATATAGTTTGAAATTAGAGGCAATGTAATTTGCTGAGGAATTGCATTTGGGTTGTAGAGAAAGAGGGGAATCAAGGATACCTCTAGAGATTTTCGCCTGAGCAACTGGTTGCAAAGCAGTGCATGCCATTTATGGAGAAAGGAGAAGACAAGGGTGCAGAACAAGAGGTCATTCAGAACACAGTAGGTCCAAAGTGATGGTTAGGCATGAGGCTAGAAGTGTGGAGAGGGCAGGAGTTAAGAGGCAGGAAAGCAAGAACCAAGTGAGGGCTGGAGATATGCATTTGGGAGTCAATAATATGTAAATGGTATTCAAAACCATGAGATAACTATGGAGTTAAATAACATCTCCCCAAAATTTCTGTCCACCATGACTTGTGGATGTGATCTTATTTGGAACTAGGGTTTTTGCAGATTTCATCAAGTAATGATGAAGTCCTTCTGGATTAGGATGGGCTCTAGTCCAATAACTGGTATCCTCTGAAAAAAAGGAAAATTTGGAAACAGATCGAGGGAAAACAGCCATGCAAAGATGGAGGCAGAGATTGGAATTATGCTGCTAAAGCCAAAGATTGCAGGCAACCACCAGAAGCTGGGAGAGGCAAGGAAACATCCTTCCCTAAAGCCTTTGGAGGGGTCATACTGCCTTGATTTCAGACTTCCAGGCTCCAGAACTGTGAGAAAACACATTTCTGTTGTTTTAAACAACCCAGTTTGTGGTCCTTTGTTACAGCAGCTCCAGGAAACAACTGTAATCACGAAGGCAGTGAGTGTAGGTAGTGGGCAGGAGACTCCCAAGGATGGAGCCTAGAAAACTGACTCTAAAGAAGGTCAGGAAGAGGAAGAAGATCCTACAAGAGAGTCTGAAAAGGCATGGCCAAGGAGGCAGCAGGAGAGCCAGTGGAGTGGGATGCTTCAGAACCAATGTGAAGAAACTATTTCTTTTTTTCTAAATTCTTTGTGTGTTTTTTTCAGTTACAGTTGACATTCAATATTATTTTATATTAGTTTGAGGTGTACAGCATAGTGGTTAGACATTTATATAACTTACGCAGTGATGCCCCAGATTGGTTTAGTACCCACCCAGCACTCTACATAGTTGTTACAATGTTATTTACTATATTCTCTATGCTGTAGTTTACATTTGTGACTATTTCGTAATTACCAATTTGTACTTCTTAATCCCTTCCCCTTTTTCACCCAGCCTCCCAATCCCACTCCCATCTGGCAACCATCAATTTGTTTTCTGTATCTATGAGTCTGTTTCTGTTTTGTTGTTCATTTATTTTGTTCTTTAGATTCCACATATAAGTGAGATCATATGGTATTTGTCTTTCTCAGTCTGACTTATTCACTTAGCGTAATACCCTATAGGTCCATCCATGTTGTCACAAATGGTAAGATTTCATTCTTTTTTTTATTTTTATTTTTTAATTTAATTTAATTTTATTTTATTAGTTTCAGGTGTACAACACAATGCAATAGTTACACTCTTTACCCCCCAAAGTGAAAACCCCCCCCCCCCCAGTTCGCCACCCCACTCCCCCGCCATATCATACATATCCATCACAACTTCCCTGACTCCCCTCCACAGTATACTCCACATCCCGTGACCTTCCACATATTCAGTTGCAGTTGACATACAATACTATACAACATCAGCTTCAGGTGTACAGTGCAGTGATCAAGCCTCTACTCCATCCATGAAGTGGTCTCCCTAACAAGACATGTGACTATCTGACACGCCACAAAATTTTTACAACATTATTATATTCCCCGAACTGTGTTTCATATCCCTGTGGCAATATTGTAGTTGTCTATTTATGCTGTCTAATCCCTTCCCCTTCCCCCCCATCCCCACCCCCCTACCAACTAGCAACCCTCAGTTTTTCCTCTACATCTACGAGTCTGTTTACTTTGATCATTCACTCAGCTCTTCAGACTCCACACACAAGTGAGATTACATGGTACCTGTCCTTCTCCGACTGACTTATTTCACACAAAATAATAGTCTCTTCACAACATTATCAATTACATTCCCAGAACTGCCCCCATATCCCTGCGGCAACATTGTAGTCCCACATACACTGTCCAAAACCTTCCCCCTCTCCCTCTTCCCCACTCCCTCCCAGCCAGCAACCATCAGTTTTTCCTTTATATATGCTTGATATGACTTCAATCTTCTTAAATTGTCTCTCTGGGTTAGCTTGTTTACCCCTTTTTTTTGTTTACAAAAGCCCTTTTAACATTTCTTGCAATGCTGGCTTGGTGGTAATGAATTGCTTAAGCTTATTCTTTTCTGAGAAGCTCTTTATTTCTCCTTCAATTTTAAGTGATAGCCGTGCTGGGTAGAGCAATCTTGGTTGTAGGCCTTTATTTTGTGTCACTTTGAGTATCTCCTGCCACTCCCTTCTGGCCTGCAGAGTTTCTGTAGACAAGTCAGCTGTTAGTCTAACAGGAGTTCCTTTGTATGTAACCTGCTGTCTTTCTCTTGCAGCCTCTAGGATTCTGTCCCTGTCTTTAACCTTTGCCATTTTCACTATGATGTGTCTTGGTGTGGACCTGTTTGCGTTCAGCTTGTTTGGAACCATCTGCACTTCCTGGCCATGTATGTTGATTTCCTTCACCAGGGTAGGGAAGTTTTCAGTCATTATTTTTTCAAATACATTTTCGACCCCTTGCTTCTTCTCTTCTCCTTCTGGTATCCCTATGATTCGAAGGTGGTTGCGCTTCACCTTGTCCCATAGGGCTCTTAAACTATTTACATTATTTTTTATTCTTTGGTCTTTTTGCTGTGCCAACTGGGTGAGTTCTGCTATTTTATCTTTCAAATCGCTGATCCGCTCCTCTGCTTCATCTACTCTACTGGTGATTCCTTCGAGTGTGTTCTTCATTTCAGTTATTGTATTCTTTAGTTCTAACAGGTTGTTTTTTATGGTTTCCCTATCCTTCTTTATGTCCTCGCTAAGTTCCTTAAACATTCTTATCATCAGTGTTCTAAACTGTGTCTCTGAAAGGTTGGATCCCTCTGTTTCATTTGATTCCATTTCTGGAGGTTTCTTCTGATCTTTTACTTGTGACATGTTACTTTGTTTCCCCATTCTGGCTGTCGCTCTGGGATTGCTTTGATGTATTAGATAGATCACCAGGAGAGCCCTGGCTGGATCACGCAGGCACACAGTTCATGGCCCAACACCCCAGGAAAACTCCCAGTCTCAGCCTGTCCCAATCAGCCACTCGCAGACCAGGCCAAGCAGCCCGACAACCAATCACCAGCCTGGCAACTCTGCAAGCGGAGTGCAGAGAGCAGAGATCGGAGGCGGCTCGCGCACTCCCGGGTCTCAGTGAGCAGCCATTGGAGCCAGAGGGCACCCGCCCTGCGTTTCCCTGGCAACGCAGTATAAGCTGGGCGGAGGGTGGGGATCCAAGGCGGCAGGCGCACGCACACGCACACGCACACACGCACACTTCTGCGCCAATTCCACCAGACCAGTTAGGTCTTGGACCTGATCCTTCGTGGGAGCGCTCAAGCCCGACAAAATGGTGTCCTCCCTACACCACTCATGTGCAGGCTCCGCACCATGGGAACAATAGTCTAAAAACCTCCAGCCTTTGCACCAAAGGTGCTCAGTTCAGTCCGTCCCCGCAGGCTGCCGGCTCACACAGCCACTCCCTCCACCAGGAACCAGGTAATTGCCCACCAGCGAGCAAGCCCGGGCGCCAGCCCCACTGATTCTCCAGCTGCTCTTAGCCTCACTGAGCTGAGCAAAGAGAGTCCTCACTAATTTACTGCTAGTTATCTTAGAACTTCTCTTCTAGGCAAAGGAGCTCTAGCTGGTGAGCTTGGGGTGCAGCCGGAGGGTCTCTCCCCCACCCGGAGAAGCCTCTCCACAGCTGGGGCCTCCCTCACGGGGTTCGCCCTCTCTCGTCTCCGCCCGTCCTAGCAGACCCAATGTGGCTTCCTCTTTAAGTTCTTCGTTTAGTGGTTCTGTTCCTCCAGTGTTCCGGGGACCTCCAGGATTGAATGCTGTATAATTTGCTTGTAATTTTGGTGTGATCCTGGGAGGCAGTTAGCACAGTGTCTGTCTATTGCGCCATTTTACTGGAAGTCCTCTTCATTCTTTTTTATGGCCTAATAATATTCCATTGTATATATGTACCACTTTTTCTTTATCCAATTGTCTATTGATGGGCACTTAGTTTGCTTCCATATCTTAGCTATTGTAAATAGTGCTGCAATGAATGCAGGGGTGCATATACCTTTTTGAATTAGTGTTTTGGATTTCTTTGGATGAATATCCAGAAGTGGAATTGCTGGATCATAAGGTAATTCTATTTTTAATGTTTTGAAGAATCTCCATACTATTTCCATAGTGGCTGCACCAATCTGCAATCCCACCAACAGTGTACGAGGGTTCCCTTTTCTCCACATCCTCTCCAACACTTGTTGGTTGATTTATTGATGATGATCATTCTGACAGGTGTGAGGCAATATCTCACTGTGTTTTTAATTTACATTTCTCTGATGATTAGTAATGTTGAGCATCTTTTCATATGTCTATTGGCTATTTGTATGTCATCTTTGGAGAAATGTCTATGCAGGTCCTCTGCCCATTTTTCTATTGGGTTGTTTGGGGTTTTTTTTTTGGTGCTGAGTTGTGTGATTTCTTTATAAATTTTGAATATCATTAGTGGATATCTTTTCCCATTCAGTAGGCTATCTTTTCATTTTGTTGGTGGTTTCCTTTGCTGTGTAAAAACTTTCTAGTTTGATGTAGTCCCATTTGTTTATTTTTTCTTTTGTTTCCCTTGCCCAAAGAGATAGATCAGAAAAAAATATTACTAAAAACAATGTCAGTGGATTTACTGCCTATGTTTTCTTCTGAGGAGTTTTATGGTTTTAGGTCTTACATTTAAGTCTTTAATCCATTTTGAGTTTATTTTGTATATGATGTAAGAAGGTGGTCCAGTTTCTTCCTCCCTTCCTCCCTTCCTCCTTCCCTGCCTCCCTTCCTCCATCCCTCCTTCCCATTCCTTCTTCCTTCCTTCCTTCTCCTTCCTTCCTTCCTTCCTTCCTTCCTTCCTTCCTTCCTTCCTTCCTTCCTTCCTTCCTTCCTTCCTCTCTCTTTCTTTGTACCTGTACAGTTTTCCCAACACCATTTATTGTATAGACCGTCTTTCCCACTGTCCAGTTTTTCCAACACCATTTATTAAATAGACCGTCTTCCCCACTGTATATTCACTGTATATTCTTCTTTCCTTTGTCATAGATTAAATGACAATATACATGTGAGTTTATTTCTGGGCTCTCTATTCTGTTTGTTTGGCTTATGTGTCTTTTTTTTTTATGCCAGTTCCATACTGTTTTGATTACTATAGCCTTGTAGTATATTTTGATATCAGGTAGCATGATACTTTCAATTTTGTTCTTCTTTCTCAAGATTGCTGTGGCTATTAGGAGTCTTTTGTGATTCGATATAAATTGTAGGATAATTTGTTCTAGTTCTGTGAAAAATTCCATTGGTATTTTGATAGGGATTATTGTATCTATAGATTGCTTTGGGTAGGATGGACATTTTAACAATATTAATTCTTCCTATCCATAAGCATGGTATAGGCTTTCTTTGATTTGTATCTTCAATTTTTTTCTTCAGTGTCTTATAGCTTTCCAAGTACAGGTTTTTTACCTCCTTGGTTAAGTTTACTCCTAGGTATTTAATTTTTTTTTGATGCAATTGTAAATTGTAAATGGGCTTATTTTCTTAATTTACCTTTCTGGCAGTTTGTTATTGGTGTATAAAAATGCAACTGATTTCTGAATATTAATTTTGTGTCCTGCTACTTTACTGAATTCATTAATCAGTTCTAATAGTTTTTTTGGTGGAATACTTAGGGTTCTTGCTACATAGTATCATGTCATTTACAAATAATGAATGACAGTTTTGCTTCTTCCTTTCCAATTTGGATGCCTTTTCTTTTCCTTGTATAATTGCTGTGGCTAGGACTTCCAATACTATGTTGAATAAAGTGGTAAAAGTGGACATCTTTGTCTTGTTCCTATTAAGGAGAACACCATTAGCTTTTTCCCATTGAGTATGATGTTAGTTGTGGGTTTGTCATATATAACCTTTACTATGTTGAGGTATGTTCCCTCTGTTCCCACTTTGCTGAGAGTTTTTATCATAAATGCATTCTGGATTTTGTCAAATACTTTTTCTGCATCTATTGATATGATCATATGACTTTTTCATTTTGTTTATGTGGTGTATCATGTTAATTGATTTATGGATATTGGAGCAAATTTGCATCGCAGGAATAATTCCCACTGATCATGGTGTATGATCTTTTTAATGTATTGCTGAGTTCGTTTTGTTAATGTTTTGTTGAGGATTTTTGCATCTATGTTCATCAGGGATATTGGCCTATAGTTTTCTTTTTTTGTAATGTCTTTGTCTAGTTTTGGAATCACAGTAATTGTGGCCTTGTAAATGAGCTTGGGAGCTTTCCCTCCTCTTGAATATTTTTGAACAGTTTTAGGATAGGTGTTAATTCTTCTTTGAATATTTGGTAAAATCCACCTGTGAAGCCATCCAGTCCAGGATTTTTGTTTGTTGGGAGTTTTTGATTACTGATTTGATTTCATTAGTAGTAATTATTAGGTTCATATTTTCTGTTTCTTCTTGATTCAGTCTTGGAAGATGGTATGTGTCTGGAGTTTATCCATTTCTTCCAGATTGTCCAATTTTTTGGTATATAACTGTAGTATTTTCTAATAATTACTTATATTTCTGTGGTGTCAGTTGTCACTTCTCTTACATTTCTAATTTTATTTATTTAGGTCCTCTCCCTTTTTTTCTTGATGAGTTTGGCTAAAGGCTTATCAATTTTGTTTATCTTTTCAAAGAACCAGTTCTTGGTTTCATTGATCTTTTGAATTGTTTTTTTTTAGACTATTTTGTTTATTTCTGCTCTGATCTTTATTATTTCCTTCCTTTTACTCACTTTAGGCTCTGTTTGCTCTTCTTTTTCTAGTTCTGTTCTTTTAAGTATAAGGTTAGATTGTTTATTTGAGATTTTTTGTTGTTTCTTGAGGTAGGCCTGTATTACTATGAATTTCCCTTTTAGGATTACTTTTGCCATGTTTCATAGATTTGGGGCCAATGTGTTTTCATTTTCATTTGTCTCAAGGTATTTTTTTATTTCTTCCTGATCTCATTGTTGACCTATTCATTATTTAGTAGCATGTTATTTAGTCTATAAAGTTTCTGTTAAGAAATCAGCTGATAATCTTATGGGAGCCCCCTTGTAGGTAACAAGTTGCCTTTCTCATCTGTTTGTTTTTCAGTTTTTTTTCTTGTAATTGATTTCTAGTTTCATATCATTATGGTTAGAGAAGACACTTAGTATGATTTCAATCTTCTTAAATTTATTGAGACTTGTTTGGTGACCTAACATATGGTCTATCTTGGAAAATATTCCATGCGCACTTGAAAAGAATTTATATTCGGCTGCTTTGGGGTGGAATGCTAAAATATCAATTAAATCCATGTGGTCTAGTGTGTCATTAAAGACCACTGTTACCTTGTTGATTTTCTGTTTGGAAGATCTGTCTATTGGTGTCAGTGGGGTGTAAAAATCCCCTATTATGATTGTATTACTGTCTATCTCTCTGTTTATGTCAGTCAATATTTGCTTTAGATATTTAGGTGCTCCCATGTTGAGTGCATAAATGTTTACAAGGGTTATATCCTCTTGCTGGAGTGATCCCTTTATCATTATGCAATATCCCCTTTTGTCTCTTATTATAGCCTTTGTTTTAAAGTTCATTTTGTCTGATAAAAGTATTGTTACCTCAGCTTTTATTTCATTTCCATTCATATAAAATATTTTTTCCATCCCTTTACTTTCAGTCTCTGTGTGTCTTTTAATCTGAAGTGGGTCTCTTGTAGGCAGCATATATATGGTCTTATTTCTTATCCATTCAGCCACTCTATGTCTTTTGATTGGAACATTTAATCCATTTACATTTAAAGTGATTATTGATAGATACATAGTAACTGCCATTTTTTAAAAAAGATTTTATTGGGGAATTGGGGAAGGGGAACAGCCAAGTTGTTGTCCTCCAATATTAGTTGTGGAGGGTGCAGCTAGCTCAGCTCCAAGTCTAGTTGCCATCCGGCTGCCTGATGGCATCTTGCGGCCATTCAGTTCAAGGTGTTCTGTTCAATTTTAGTTGCGGGTGGGCATAGCCCACCGTCTCATGTGGGAGTCCAGCTGGCAACCTTGTTGTTAGGAGCACGTGCTCTCACCAGCTGAGCTGTCCTGCCACCTGTTGGCAGTTTGGTGGCAGCTCAGCTCGGACGCAGCTCACTGGCCCATGTGGGAATCAAACCAGTGACCTTGACCCTGTTGCTCAGAGTTTATGCTTTTAACCAACTGAGCCACTCGGCTGGCCCCAGTTATTGCCATTTTATTATTCATATTTATGTTCTTTTTTTTTCTCCTCATCTTCTTTTTAAATAAGTCCCATTAACATTTTTTGTAATACTGGTTTGGTGGGAATGAACTCCTTTAACTTTTTCTTGTCTGGGAAACTACCTCTTGTTCAATTTTAAATAATAGCCTTGTTGGGTACAGTAGTCTTGGTTGTAGGTCCTTGCTTTTAATTACTTTGAATATTTTGTGCCAATCCCTTTTAGCCTGCAAAGTTTCCGCTGAGAAATCAGCTGACAATCTTATGGGAGCTCCCTTGTAAATACTAGTTGCCTTTCTCTTGTTGCTATTAGGATTCTCTCTTTGTCCTTAACCTTTGCCATTTAATTATAATGTGTTGGTGTGGGCCTGTTTGGATTCATCTTGTTTGGGACTCTGTTTCTGGGACCCTATGTTTCCTGGACTTGTATGCCTATTTTCTTCACCAGATTAGAAAAGTTTTCAGTCATTATTTCTACAAAAAAAAGGTTTTCAATTCCCTGCATTCTCTCTTCTTCTTCAGATACCCCTATGATCTGAATGTTGTTACACTTGATGTTGTTGCAGAGGTCTCTTAAACTATACTCATTTAAAAAAAATTTTTTTTTTTTTGCTGTTTTGATTGGATGTTTTCTGCTACCTTGTCTTCTAAATCGCTGATTCAATCTTCTGCTTCATCATCTAGTCTGCTGGTGATTCCTTCTACTGCATTCTTCATTTCAGTTATTGTATTCTTCATTTCTAACTGGTCCTTTTTAATGTTTTCTATGTCCTCTTTTATGTTTACTACCTTTGATGAAATCCTCACTAATTTACTCTATTCTTCCCCTAAGTTCTTTGAGCATCCGTATAACCATTGTTTTGAACTCTGTATCTGGTAGGTTGCTGTCTCCATTTTGCTTAGTTCTTTTTCTGGAGTTTTCTCCTCTTTTTTCATTTGGGATATATTTCATTGTTTCCTCAGTTTGGCTTCCTCTCTGTGTTTGTTTCTATGTATTAGGTAGAGCTGCTACATCTTTT
This sequence comes from Aselliscus stoliczkanus, assembly GCA_033961575.1. Lineage (NCBI taxonomy): Eukaryota > Metazoa > Chordata > Mammalia > Chiroptera > Hipposideridae > Aselliscus > Aselliscus stoliczkanus. The sequence goes on along the minus strand of CM066733.1, from coordinate 60,088,495 downwards.
AGTCTGCTGGTGGCTTTATGTAGTAGGTGTCCTGTGGGGCTCAGTGGTACAGGCTCCCTGGTCACCTGAGCCAGGTGCTCCAGGAGTGTCCCTCGTGTGGGTTGTGTGTGTCCTTTTGTTATAGTTGAGCCTTGATTGTTATTGGCACATCAGTGGGTGGGACTGGAAGTCTGACTGGCTGTGGGGTTTGGCCACATCCACAGCTTGTCAGCTACTGTGGGGGAGGGGGGACTTATTTCCTGGAGCAGGATTTGCCCCAGCAAGCTCTGGTGCCTGCTGAGCCCTCCCTTTGGGTGTGCCGCCCATGGGGCTAATTTGGTGGTGCTCTGTTGTGGTCTGAAGCCAAATTTCAGGTGTGTTGGTTGGGGACCTGTTGGGAGGGGCTCCAGTGCAGACTCAGGTCAGTCACTACCTGTAACCAGCCAGGAATTACCTTGTAGGAGCTACAAAGCAACCCGTGGTTGGTTGCTCTCTGTGCTGATCCTGGAGGTGTGTGGGAGAAGCCACGCTGTAATGGCTACCACCAGTACAGGCCTGGGGTAGCTCTGCAAAAGTCCATGGCACCTTGCTGTCTCCCGTAAGGCTCAGCTGCTGATAGTGTCCCTGTGGTATACAGCTTGGGTGACGTGGAGTCTCAGGGAGTCACTGGGGGGATGAGTGTCATTCACCAGGTTAATGTAGGTTCTAGGTGCGAGTGTTGAGCCTGGAGCTACTCATCAAAAGTCTCAGAGCACACCAAGGCCAGCTGCTGCCCACTTGGAGCCAACAAACACCCAAGAGTTGTCCAAGAAAGCTTTCAACATGGATGAAGCTGGTGCTGTCTGATAACATGCCTCTGGCATTTTGTGAGTTGGGTGGGGCCAGCTCCAGGGGTTCACCAGGGTGGAGACAGTAGAGCTTACCAGGCCAATGCAGATTCAGATTTGGCCTGTGGGGGAGGGCTCTACACAGGAAAGATGATGTCAGATTGCTGGCTGAATGGGAGGAGGATTCTACACAGGGAAAATTGTGACTGTCCCTCCAGTCCTCACCCTGAAGCCACACAACTCAGCTTCTCCCTGTATGTTTCTGACTTCTCTCTTTTTTGTACCCATCCCTTTGTTGGAGCCCAGGGTGAAAGCCTGCACATGAATGAGTCTGTGCATGGGCACTTTAAGAGGATGTCTGGGTTTCCTGCAGCTTTCTGTCTCACCCGATAGTGGGACTCTCCACTGTTTTCCAAACCAGATATTGTAGGGGTGGGCTCTTAATCCAGGCACCAGTACCCCAGGCTGGGGAGCCCAGTGTTGGGCTGGGGTCCCTCTCTCCTTAGGGTCATATCCCTCCTGATTCTCAACTGCCATGTGCAAATGTGGGGCTGGACTGTTTCACATCTATACCCCTCCTACTAGTCTCCATGTGGCCTCTTCTTCATACTCTTAGTTACAGGACTCCTGTTCAGCTAGATTTTAGATGGTTCTCCAAGATGATTGTTCTATAATCGAGTTGTAATTTTAATGTGGTCACAGGAGGAGGCAAGCACAGCATTTATCTATTCCACCATCTTGAATCGTCTCCCAAGAAAGTATTTCAAGAAGATAGAAGCCTAAACTTCTTCAGATAAGCTGGTAACAATGAGGACTAAGAACTGGTTATTGGCCTTGGCCATGAGGAGGTCACCGGTGACTTTGACTAGCTCAATTTTAGTGGAATGATTGATGTGAATTAGAGAATGAGAGATGTGGAAGTGCATATAGCAAGTTGACAATAACTACCACTGTTCTTGATGTTATCATTTGCAAAGAGAATTTTCTCATTTCATCCTTACAACAACCCTATGAGATAGGCATCATTATTTATAGAAAGAGAAGCTGAGTCTCAGAGGTATTTGAAAATTTGAGAGAGAGGTAGTGAGGAAACCCAGGTCTTTATAAACAAAAGTTCAGTCTCTTTCTACATTTCCAAGTGTCAGTTGATCTGATAAATAAACCTTGGAGAGGTTTGGAAAAAACTGATTCTTGCCTGTACTCAAACAGCACCAGGGCATTCCCAGGAAACATTTCCATTTAAAGAGGTTGTTTTGCTAGTCCTTCATTCGGGCCATACTCTCACTTGGCTTTATCTGGTGTGAAGGAGCATATCTCCACCCCCTCCCAGGTGTCTCTGCCCTATGAAGGGTGAGGGTATGCACAGGGATGGGGAACCTCATCCTAAATGGCTGGCCTGTTTCTTCCTTTCCACTCTATGTCCTCAAGGAGAGGTTGAATACTCAAATGTCTCCTGCAGAGGGGCAGGTAATGGACATGATTAAAGTGGGCTCTTGGTGGCACAATAGGGAATGGTTGAGCATGAAGGCTCCCCCAAAGGTGTTTGAATTCAAGTTTCAAAAACTGAGACTCTGCCAACAAATGTGACTATGACTAAATTTGGTTCTGGGCCAGTGTGTGGACTCAGATGCTTTAAGTCACCGTATCATGCCTCCTTTCCCAGGAACTGGGGTCCACCCTTCTACCCCTGTCCCAAGGCTCCCTGTCCTGACACAAATGGGTGCCTGAAGCTCTCCCAGATGACTGTTGCTTTAAGAACACTAGACATGAGAACTGAAGAGATGCTGTCATGCCACAGCTCCTGTCCAGATCTTTACCTTTTTTGGTCTTCATCTGCCTCCTCTCAGTGTCATGCCAACTGTCAACCCCTTGCTGGCATTATGTTACATACTGTCTATCTTTCATTTGTATCTCCAGAACCCCTTTTTGGCTGCCTTTGTAGGGTGATCTGTATGGGTTGCATCAGTAGCTTCCATGACCCGATTTCATGTTGGATGAGAAGCCTGACTGAAGGTCTGAGGGAGTGAGGAGACTGAGGACAGAGCACTTACTGCCCTGGTTCCTTCCCACAGAGTTATTTGGGCTCCACCAAAAGTTGTATCTCTTTTCAAGGTGGCCTTCTCTTTCAGGCTCTCTTTCTGGTTCTTTTAATTGCTCCACCCCTTGCCTTTAAGAAGGGGTTACAGTTACCTGCTTTTATAGCCCTGGACACTGCACTAGCCCCTGTGGTTTCTCTATACCTGTCCATATCTTTGTAAATAATAGGCTCTTTGTTCTGGGTTGAATGGTGTCCCCCTAAAGTTCATGTTTATCCTTAATCTTCGGAATGTGACCTTATTTGAAAAGAGAGCCTTTGCAGATATAATTAGTTAAGATGAGGTCATACCGATTTGGAGTAGGCCCTAACACCAGTGACTGGTGTCCTTAGAAGAAGGCCATGTGAAGACACACAGGGAAGCCAGCATATGGTGATGGAAGTAGAAATTAGAGTGATACAGCTAAATGCCAAGGAATACCAAAGATTGCAGGCAACCTCCAGAAGCTAGGAAAGGTATGGAAGAGTTTTCTCTTAGAGCCCCCAGAAGGAACCAATCTTGCCAACACCTTGATTTTAGACTTCTGGCTTCCAGAACTGAGAGAAAAGTACATTTCTGTTGTTTTAGTCACCAAGTTTGTGGTAATTTGTTACAGAAGCCCTTAGGAAACCAACACACCCTTTGTCAAACTTTCTTTCAATTTTCCAAACTTGAGTATTCCATCTGTTTCCTGGGGGGGGGGGACCCTGGCTGACAGAATTCTCTAGTTCACCTCATCTCTCAGGGGCTTTCCATCACCCCCAATCCTCACTATGAAGCCTAGGACCCTCCTCACTAGAGTTCCACACTGCTTTTTCAGCCATCTTATTGCCTGGTTCTCAGCCATGCTGGTTTCTGATCCAGCTTTGCATTTGTCTCTGTTACCTTTTCCTGGTTCCTCCCCCCAAATATCATCCATTCTTAAGCCCAGCTCCATCCTTTATCCCCCAACAGGAAGCTTTCTGGACTCTCCAGCCTGTGTAGATGGACCTTATTAGCTCTTGGTGTCAACACGCTTCATCCCCTATGGGGGGTTCACACCAGTGATATTTACATGGTGCCACCCACCAACTAGACTGACAGCTCCATGAGATCAGGAAGAGCACTATATTCTTCATGTGGGACCCACAATGCTGGGTACAGGGTAATGAGTGTGAAGAGTCTGAAATGTTTCTGGAACTGATGTTCTTAGTGTATCGCTAAGGGGAAGAGACAGGACCTTCTAGGTTCCAGGGAGCATCTGGAGCCCACAGCTCAGTGACTCAACACAGGGTTCTATGGGGCTTACTAGCTGCAGCCCATCTGTGACATCATAGCAGGAACAGGGGCCTTCAGGGATGTGTACTAAATGGGCTTCCATGGACTCAAAAAGACACTACAAAAGGTGGGAAAAGAGAAATCCCCCTCTGTTCCCAATTATATCTTTTCTCTCTTCCCCTCTCGCATTTCAGTTCCCAGCCCATACGGTTCAAAAGAGTGAGTTTGGCTGATTCCCGACTATAGGTGTGTGTTGAGAGAGAGGATTTTGGTATGTTCTAATCCTCCAGCCTGAAGGAATTGGACTTCTTGTCCTTCATTCTCCTTTCCCTCCCCTGGAAAGCCCTCTGGCTCACCGATATTCCTAGCCAGCAGCTCCCTTCCCCCTGGGCCGAAATCTCTCTCTTTTCCCTTTAGACAAAATGAAGACGTACCCTGTTATAGAATACATCTCTAAGTCCTCATTCCTAGAGGAACAGAACTTTCCTTGTAAAGAGGCACAATGTGTATTGTACTGGCACAGAGAAGCTCTGTCCTTGCTTTTCTTTATCTCCTTCAAAGTCTTTTCAACGGATCTAAATTTTCCCCGTTTTAGGAAAGACTGGCACATCAAGGAACCGAGATGGGAGGCAGAGGAAAGCCTGGGGGCTCGGTCCTCTCACTCATCAAGGAATAAGGCCTGCTTCTCTGTGCCCCCTGTTTCTGAGCCCTGCCTCTGTGGGTGCAGCCTGAGGACCAAGGCAATGCTGCACCCCCGACCCCTTCCAGTCAAATGCTTAGCCTCTCAGGTGCTCCCCAGTTTGTCATCAGGGAAGAAGCAGCTGTCTCCTCCAGTCACTGTCTTCAGGGCTCAACCCTCCAAGAGTTCTCCAAAGCCTAAGACCATGGCCATGTCCCAGCCGCTGCCTTGGGGCAGATTAAGAGCTTCCTGTGATGCCATGTCACTACGCAAGCTGGTACCCATGGGTGTGTGGCCTCGGGGATTCCTTGACCCATTCTCCAAGCCCTTGCCAGAAGAATCCCTGCATACCTCTATCCCACTGGGAGGGAGTCGTTTCCCCAGCCAGGGAGCCATATCCTCAATGATATCACTTGTGGAGGGTGACAAACCCCAGTCCTTGCTACCATTCTTGTTTAAATAAAAATGCATTTGGTCAATTATGGTCTTTCTCTTGTGTCTATTGAAAGCATGGTAAGGTAAGGGTCTGTTTTAACTGAGAATATTTTGTTTTCTCATTCTACTGCCAATTGGGTTTTCCAGGGTCCTGATCTTATTATGATGGAGGGTCTTTCAGTTATGGCAGCCTGTAATCCTGTGTATAGGGTACACTGTGACCTTTGGATTTTTTTCTGTAGTGTCCAGTGGCCTTGTTGTCTGGTCCACCTGAGTTCAATTTCCATAAAACTGATGGAATTTTGATTGGAATTGTATTGAATTGTTAGATCGGTTTATTGAGACTCTCATTAAATTATGAGTTTTCCCATTTGTGAACATGGTATATACCTCTCCACTTATTTAGGTCTTTAAATTCTGTCAGTAGTGTCTTGTAATTTCAATGTCAAGGTCTTGCATATTTTTCCTTAGATTTATTCCTAGGCATTGGATGTTTTTTGCTGCTGTTGTAAACTGTATTTTTTATAAGGAATTTTTGTAAGTACCGGTGATGGGTAGTGTAGGAAGGGGAGCCTCTGCAAAACCTAACCTTCATCTTTTTAAAAATAACAGCTTTACTGAGATATAATTCTCATACTACTATACAATTCACCCATTTAAAATATACAATTCAGTGGTTTTCAGTATATTCACAAATATGTGTAACCATCATTACAATCAATTTTAGAACATTGTATCACCTCACAAAGAAACCCCATAACCTTTAGCTATTACTGACCTAGTATATTGCTTTTTATACTTTTATTTTCTATTTTTTGTTGCTGGTAAAGAGAAATGTAATTTATCTGAGTGTATCACTTACATTCAGTGACTTCTACAACTATTAATATCTAGTAGTTTGTAGGTTCTTTTGGATTTTCTATGTACAACATCATGCCATCAATGAATGATATTTTGACTTTCCTCTTTCCAATCCTCGAGTCTTTTCTTTCTTTTCTTGTCTCATCATCCTGGCTAGGACATTTAGTGCAATTTTGAATAGAAATGTTGAGAGTGGACATCTCAATCTTATCCTAATTTAAAGGAAGAAGCTTTCAATATTTCATCATTAAATAGGATGATTGCCATAGTGTTTTTGTTTGTTTGTAGATAGTTTTTATCAGATTAAGGAATTTCCCTATAAGTTTACTAAATTTTTTTTAATTTTAATTTTAATTTTTTTTTTTTTGTCATGAATTGGTCACCTGAGTTCAAATCCCGATCTTCCACTTACTAGTCATTCTGCTTAGGGGACATCACTTACCTTCTTTGAGCCTCAGTTTCTTCATCTTAAATTGGGGGAAGGATTTTCTATCTTAAAGTTTCTTGTGAAATTGAAAATATTCATGAAGAACACCCAACTCATAGTAGGTGCTCAATTAAATGTCTGGTGTTACATTATATATGCTTTGATTTATCCTCCTCCTCCCCCTGCATATATGCCTCATGAGGGTTTGCTTTGCCTCTGTTGTTCAATGCTATATCCTTAGTGTTTAGAACAGTGCCTGGCATGTAGAAGTTGCTTCGGGAAAGAAATTTTTTGATTAATCAGTGTCAAATTCCTCCTTCTTAGAACCCCATGGCTATGAAGCATGGTTTTAGGCCCTGGAATTATACTTGCCCATAGAGAATCACATGATTCTCTTGGGCACTTCCAAAGTTCAGTGCCAACTTTCCTTTTGACTTTTAAAAAGTGTCATATTTTTCCCATCTCGATTGTTTAATCAATATCTGTCACCCCTTCTCCCCTAACCTGCTGTGCATCAAAGAATCTAGTCTTAGCATCCTAGCTGTACTGCGTGACAGTGGACAAGTTCCCCCGCCTCCCCGAGCCCCTGAGGCCTTAGGGGTTTCCTCCAATTGTGGTTCCAAGGCAGACATGATGCTTGTGGCCTTGCAAATCTCTCGAGAATCTGCTCTGCCTTATCCAAGTCTCTCTCTCGTAAGAGCAGCAAAAATCTAGGTCCAGGAGCAGCAAAAATCTAGGTCCAGGATGAACCTTCGGAACCCTCAGCAAATTCTGAAATCAGGGAGGTGAATGAGGAACTTGCAGCCTGAGGGATGAAGACTAGACAGGGACACCTCTGGGCATGCCCCGATGACACCCACCCTCAGTATGAGGACTTCCAGAACACACCTTTTCCCCTCCTGGAATGCCTTGCCTTTGCTACCAAATCCTCTCTGTATTCTAGATTAAAGATTTTTAACTATGGCACCACTGCCATTTTGGACTGGATAGTTCTTTGTTTGGGGGGGACTGGCCCCCATTTAGCAGCATCTCTGACCTTTACCTATTGGATGTTAGTAGCACCCCCGCGCCACCCCAAGCTATGACAACCAAAATGTCTGTAGACATTGCCAAATGTTCCCTGGAGAAAAAAATAGCCCCTGATTCAAAACCATTCCTCCAGATGATCTTTCTAAAGCCCCCTTTTCATCCACCTCCCCCAGCTTAAATTGCCCCTCCCTCAGTAGGCCTTTTCTGCCTCTCACCTCCCTCTGAATGCTGAGCAACCCAGCTGCAACCACACCAGGTGAGAATAGAGTCTAACATTTGCAGAGCACTCACCCTATGCTGTTGCACAGATAATCTGATGTAATCTTCACACCAGCCCTGTGAGTAAATATTGGGTTGTTGGAAAAGTCATGATGCGTTTTTTCTGTTTTTCGTTGCAAAAATACGTCATGACTTTTCCGACAACCCAATATACAAATATGGTCCTCTCCATATTTCAGATTCTAGGGCCCAGAGAGGTGAAGTCACTTGTCTGAGGTCACACAACTGTCAAGGGATTCAAATCCAGTCTGTCATAAACCATTCATTCCATCCCACTGGACATTTCCTTGATTGTTTCCTATATGTTCACCTACCACCCAAACTTGATTGCAAACCCTTTGAGGGCAGGAACTAAAGTACATTTAAGGATGCTCTGAGCACAGGGAAGGGGAGCCAAATGTGACTTCAGTTATTGATTTCCTGCCTATATGGAGTTTGTGGCACTAGAATGAGTGAGTGTGTGGATGTGATTGAGGATTAGGGAGAAGAAATGTCCAAGTTGAGGCTGAAATACAATATAGACAGAGGGTGCCAAACTATTAAAATTGTAATACTCAATATATACTAATAACAAAAGATGAATCCAAGTCTTGTATTTGACTTCTGCAAATACAAGAGCTGCTCAAAGTGGTTACCATCAGCGTCCAGACACCTCTGATTACGGCGAACTACTGTTTGAGCGAAGTTGACCAAAGTGTCCACTTGTATACATTTTTTTGGCACCTCTGGTATATATCCACAAAATGTATTTAACATAGGTGCACATATTGATGAATTTTCACAAACTGAACACACTTGTGTGACCAGATTAAGAATCAGATCACCCTCAGATCTGAAGCTTCCCTCACACCCCCTTCCGGTCATTCTCTCTTGAAATAACCACCATCTTGCCTTCTAAAGGAATTCATTTTGCCTGTTTTTGTCCTTTTAAAAAATGGAACCATGGAGTATGTACTTCTTTGTGTCTGGTGGCTTCTGTCCAGAATTGTGAGGATTATCTATGTCGTGGCATGTTGCAGTAGTTCATTTTTACTCTTTTCCGTGTAATATTTTGTTGTGTGACTATACCACAGTTTATTAATTCTACTGTTAATGGACAGTTGGTAGTTTCCAGTTTGGGGCTGCTGTGAACATTTTGGTAGATGTCCTGGGTGAACATAGATTACTTTTCAGTTGGGGTGATGCCTGTGGGTGGAACTCCTGGGTTACAGGTATGCATGCTTCAGCTTAAGTAGCCACTGCCAATTTCCCACAGGTTTTGTATTTGGAGGCTTTTAAAGCCATAGTTAGTCCCCCCACCCCATCCTGCCCCTGGACTGTTTTTCTGAAGAGATGGGAGAAGAGGGGGTGGTATGGCTTCCCTGGAATCTTCCAGATGACCACACCTGTCCTAAGAACCTCCTTTATAGGAAAATAATGTTAGAGACGAAAGGGACCGTACGGGTCTGAAGTCCAAGGCTTCCATCCAGTGCAGGGAGAAACTGAGGCTCAGAGACAAGGGTTGGCTGATACAAGGTGGTGTGGTTCTAACATGGCCTGGAAGCCAAGTTTCTGGACTCTGGATCCCCATTTTGATTTTTGAATAACTGAAGAGAGGTGCTTACCTGGAAGGCAATGGAGTAGAGCTGTATGCAAGATTGAACTACATGTGAAGCCTGAGAGTGTGAGCCTGCGGGGGGGAGGTGCGGCTGGTGAGCTCTCTTGCTCCCTATATTTTCCTTGAGTCTGGGCTAAAGCCAAAGAAAACACAAGCCTGGCCGCTCCTCCCACCAGGGGAAGTCAAAGTGAGGGGCTTTACAATTAGAGTCTGGAAAATCTTCCACCTCACATCCTCCCCCCTTCCCCAGAACAGGGAGAGGATGGGGGGAGGGCTCTGCTGGCAGTAGGGACAGGGGTTCCAAGGTCTGGAAACAAGATGGGCTTCCCCCTCAAGGGGCTCACAATCTTTGGTAAAACCAGACAGACCTTGGGCGTAGAGCAAAACCTCGTTTATTGCATGCTGAAATTCCATCCACCAGGAACCTGGAGGCAGCCTTGAGCCAACCTCGAACAGAAACAGCCAAGCCGGCCAGCCTCACTCAGTCCTTACCTGGTACCCCAGACCCACCCCTATTCCTGCAGTCCTCAGACTTCCCCATCCTGGTCTCGCCCCGCTATCCACATCCTCCCCGCCTGAAATTCACTCTCCATTTTCAGAGAAGTTGTTTAAACCCACAATCAGGAAAGGCTGGAAGATGTCCTCCCACCTTTCCCAACTTCACTTATGCCACACCTCCTCCCCAGGCCTAGAGGTCCCCGCCGGATAGAGGAGACCTAAGAGAAGGATAAAGCAGGGGTTGCTTCTCTTTGCAAACTCTTTTGGCAGCCCCCTGTTCCTCCCCAACCATCTGCCTTCCCTCCCCGACTCCCGCGCCAGGCTGAGGCGCCAACGAATTCTGATCAAAATGCATTGCCAAGTCGTTAAGGTATTTGAATTAAAAAAAAAAAAACTCCCAAGAAAGAAAGTATTTGATGGCTAATAATCTCATTTCAATATAATGGGACCTTCTTCTGCAGAGAGCAAGACAGGTTAAGAGATATAATTATGACTTTGCAAACTCTCTCCCAAGCGCGGGAGACGCGCTGACAGGTCTGCGCGCGGCTGCGCCCGACTCGGCTAGCTCTGAGCGGAGACGCTTTGTCTGCAGGGCCCGTTAAAGAGACACGGTCCCTTTTCCCCCCTCGGCCTACACAGTAATTTAACTGTCAGCCGCGTCTTCGCTCCAGGGTCGGGGGTGGGTGGAAGAGGAGGACCAGACTGTAAGGGGAAAGGAGAAGAGCGAGGGGCTGACCTGTCAAACGCTGCTCCAGGAACCGGGAGCTGGGCTTTCAAACCTGTTCCCTTGGGAAAGCTTTAAAGTCACGTTTCGAGGCAGGGTCCGGCAGGAGCAATGATGGGAGAGAGGGGCAGATTCAAGCAGCGCAGATTTATTGCCTGTCTCCAAAGTGGCCCTTTTTTAAGGATCCGAAAGGACCGGATTCCTTCTTGGCAGAATTGCTCTGTTGCAGTGGGCGGAAAGGAACCGAATTAGGAAGCTGGGGAGAGATGGCGGGTGCTGTTCATGTCTACTCTCCCCCTCCTCTCTCCCCCCTCAACCACACACACACACACACACACACACACACACACACACTCTAAGCAAACTTTCCCCTCTTTTACTACAATGGGAGAAAAATACCCATTTGAAGCCCACATAGGGAATCCTTGAGGAAAGAATTTCTTGGTTTCCATTTAGCCTCTGCACGGAAGTGTGAGAAAGGAAATCTCGAAGGCGGTGTATCCGTGTGTGCAGGAGAGAGGGGTGGAGGCAAGCGAGCGTTCCGTACACTTAACGATTGCTGATTGCTGTTCGGGTCTGGAGACTGGGGGAAAGTCGAGGCCTGGAGCTCAAGAGCTGTTTGAACTGCTGTAGCCAACCAGCTGTGCAGCACAGCGGCGCGGAGGGACCCCGGGCGCCCTCCGACTAGGAAGTAGGAGCCAAGGTGTGAGCGCGCGAATGCGCACGTATGTCAGCATCGCTCCCGGGAGACCGCTAGGTTCCCAACTCGAAGGCAAGGATACCAGGACACTGTACAAAAGGCAGATCGACAGACAGTGAGCCTGTCCTGCCAAAGGGAACCGAGGATAAAGGGGATCAGAAGGCCCATCCCTCTAGACTCCGGGTCCCCGACATCACTTGCTCCCGACTCTCACGAAGGGGACCAGAGCTTTACACAGGGCATTTCCCGCCGCTCTCAGAGCTGCGTAACTTTGCAAGGAAGGAATTCGGGGGAAGCGGGCGCGCTACCGACCCTCCCCAACTCTCCAGGCCCTGAAACTCCGGGCCCTTGGAGGGAGGCCTGGAGGACGCCTGTCACGTGTCCCTCAAGGGGTGAGGCCCCAGTGAATCCCTGGGTCATTCTGACGGGTGGGACCAGGACAGGCTCAGCGACTCCCTCCTCGAGTTGGTGAAGCCACAGTGCCCGGGTTCCGGGATTCCCTCTGAGCCCTGCGCCTGGCGCTGGGGGACTGTTCGCGAAGCATCCCCGAGTCTTGCACTCGCACGCTGCCACTGCGACTCCCTAGAGTCACTTGCGCAGCAGTAAAAAATGGGATTGGCGCTGTAGCGCCCTGCGTGGACCGCACGCCCAGCTGCGTATCCTCGAAACCCGGTTTGGATGCATTCGGGGTCATCCTCGCATGCCCGTCGGCTCCCCCTGGTGGCCTGGGAAGCAGGTTTTTCCCGGGCGCGGAGGACCTGGGGAAAATCAGGCCCGGAGACAAGAAGCTATGCCCACCTGGTTGGTCCCCGCTGGGCCGCCCCAGCATACGCTACCCCTTCGGCTTCGTGGGGCCCTCGGTGGTCTTACTGTGCTGTGGTGCCTCTAGCTTCCCCGACTGCATCGCAGGATGGGGAGAGGACATAACTGGAAAAAGATCCCCCACCCCCATCCCATCAACTCACTAGGCAATAGTTTGCTTGGCGAGTTTCTGACACCCCTGCTCATTTTTTTCTTTCTTTCTTTCTTGGTGTTTAATGATCCCAGGACCGAGGCCTGGCGCGCGGCCTCCACTGGCGAGCGTTGCTGACAGGAGCCATGTGGCCGCTAGGGCACAGGACTGAGGGTGTAGGCTCCCCGGGTGGCGGGTCGGAAAGTGGCCCCAGCCGAATGCTGGGGGAGGGCAGTTCGGGCGCGGAGGACAACCGGCGGGGGTCCTGGCCCGGTGGGGGGCGCCGGGAAGGCGGGTGCGGGCCGTGCTCGCCGCCGGCGGGGTCAGGGGCGAAGGGGCAGGCGGAGGGCAGCGCGCGGGGAGCCGGCGCGGCGGCTCGGGTTACCGCGGCCCGGCCCTCCCACCCGCAGCTCGGGCGCGGGGGCCCGGGCCGACTCGGGCCGCCCCCCGCTGTTTGCATTTCTCTGGCAGGCGGTGGGGCTTGGGTTGAAAGGAATCGCCTCCATTTGGAACGTTGTTTATTTTTCTTAACTAGCCCAGCGCCGACAGACGACCCGAGAGCGCGGCGGCCGGACCCGCTGAGCCCTCGCTGGGAAGGGGTCAGGACAGGGGGCGGCCCGACGGGAAGGGCGCTGCGATCCCCACCGGGGAATGCGCCCGGGTACCCTCATGGCTGGTTTGGGGGAAGGGTCGCGGTGGGGCAGAGAACGACTTTCTTTCTCGTCGGAAAACACACTTTCTCTTGTCACAGTTACCTTAGCTTTGACCTTGCGCGAGGCGGGGAGCCGAAATGGTTGAGCTTTCCAACGTTTTGGCGTCCGGCAGCCTTGGGTTTCAGTTCCGCTTCCTCAATTTTTAGCTCCATGACCTTGAGCAAGTAGTCTTTGTGACTCAGTTTCCTCGATTCTCAAATGTGTATAATGCAGTGCTTAGTTCTTTGGATTGTTGTAGGATTAAATGAGATGATTCACATAAACTCTTAGCGCAGGGTCTGGAACTTGCTAAGAGCTGGGGAGACATTAGTCCCTCTCTTGTGGGGGCTGTGGATGGTTATTGGTGCTGGGGCCACACAACGGGGAGTGGGGGTGGGGGCAGCCCAAGTATGCGGCCCACAGGGAACGGGCTGGATCAGGAAGCCCACGACTCTCAAGCTCTGAGGAGAGGTGAGGACTGGGGAGAGTTCTGAGCGTTTTGACATGAAATGAATAAAATGCAAATGATATTCAAAGCAAGATGCTAATGAGAATCTATTCTTTGAGCGTCCACAGCCTTGGCAGTTCCCGAATAGCGGCGGAGCTGGCGTGAGCCCAGGGATGGGCAGGGTCCAGCGGCCCCGGTCTCGGGTGTGTGTGTGTGTGACTGTGAGTGTGTGCGCGTCGGCGCGAGCCTGCTCCGGAATGTGCGTAGCCGGCTCCGGGCGTGCTCGCGCCGTCATGAAAATGAGGTCAGGGAAGGTCGTTCCACTCTGCAGCATAAATCAAGGAGGAAAGGAGAATGGATGTGAGAGGCAGTCCCTGGAGACCGCCCCGAGAGAGGCAGAGCGAGGGAAGAGGGAGGGGGGAAAAGTTCTGCGGAGAACAGGCGAGAAGCGGGCCCAGGCGCTCTCCCTCCCTGCGCATCCACCCGAACTGCAGCGCCCCGGACCCTGGCGAGATCGCGCTTTAAATCCCCCATCCTCCTCCCCAGGATCGCAACACCTTCCCTCAATTTAAATGTTCCCCGTCTAAACGCTCTTTGTCTGAACCGTGAAGATCTTTGCACCCAGCCCCTTCAGGAGCATGTAAGTGCCCACGCGCACATGCCAATTGCACACGTAATTGCACACTTGTTACTTGCGCGCACAACCGCAGGGGCTTGCGGGGGCGCACTGAGGGCACCGAAATGAAAAGTGCCGGAGCGGGCTGCTCTCTACTATTTTCCTGCCATGCGTTTCCCGCCCGCCCGCGCGCCTCCTTTCTCCACGCAGTCCGCCTTCCCGGGCTCGCCAATGCCCACTACCGCTGTCCCCAGGCTCCTCTTCGTCTTCGCCTTGGGCTGGTTGCCGGGGGAGTGCGGTGCTTAGGCCGGTGTTTCCCCGCGCGTGTCTTGTGACACCAGCGGGAATCTCCTGAGGCTCTGGCTGCCCTGGGCCAGAACTCAGGCACAAGTCCTGGACCACCCAGCTCTCAGGGGAAGAGGGACCAGTGTGAGGCAGCCTGGGATGGGGAATCCAGAAGGAGAGGGGCATCCCTCCTCTTTTTTGTATTTCAAGACTGCAGGCCCAGAGGGCAGGAGACAGTGCAGCGCCCCCTCGCGCCTCTGTGGTGCGGGCGGCATTTTACTCTCGCCTGCACGGTGGCTACCCGCTGCTCCAAGAATGGGAAGAGAGCAGGGAAGAGTATGGCCAGCGCCTGCGGTCAGCACTTTGGACCCAGGATCAGATGTATTTCCCGCCGCATTCTCCTTATGACAATGAATAACAACAGCGATGATACCAAAAGCCTGTATTGTAGGAACAAAATAGGCGCACAATAATATATACTGAATTAAATTTTCAAAGAGTTGTCATCATCATGACTCTTCCTGAGCCCCCACATTTTGTAGATTAATTCATTAAGTCGTATATTCATTCAACAAATGCTTAGCGAACTCCTACTAAGTGGCAGAGGAACAGGACACCAAGAGTCTGGCCCTCTGGGCACTTACATTCTTCTAGGACAGAAAGACAGTTATTACATAGAAAAACCCAGAGACATAATATGATGTTAGGCAGGATAGCCCTTTGTGCTGCAAAGGGAAGATTAAGCTGGATTAGAGAGGGCCTCTCTGGGGAGGAGACAGAGCCCTGCATGAAGTAAGAGAATGAGCCATGCAGACTTCTGGAGGGACAGAGTCCTAGGCAGAGAGATCTGCCAGTGCAGTGGTGGAGATGTGAGAACCACCTGGGGTACAGCCTGACAGGGAGGGGAGAGGAAAGAGGTGAAACGGGTCAAGTCCAGATTTGTAGGCCATGGTGGTGAGGAGTTTTAGATTATACACTAGGTGTGATTGAGAAGCCACTGGAGAAGTTTTATAAAGGAACTGATGCAACTTCATTTGTGTTTTTAAAAATGATGAGGACGGGGAATTTAACACATTTGTCATGGTTTCCAGGTTTCCGAGTTTCTTAACCCAGATCTCCAAATATATCCCAGTCCACAGTGTCAAATATGCATGCTTAGGCAAGACTGCCCCCGCAGAGGCCCAGGAGATGTCTTCAACGGTATTGTTTCTCCCATTCATACTTCTAGGCAAGTGTCCAGAATGGGACAGTGAGTATGGTCTCTAAATCCACCAGCTCAGGAATCTGGGCTGCGGGGGAGGACTCCTGAGAATCTCTGGTGTTTCCACTGCCTGACTCCTCAACCTACCTATTGCCTTTGCTCTGCCTACCCCTGGCATTTTCCAGGTTTTGGAGACAGAGAGGGCAACTAGGCTCAAGAAGGTAAGACCCAGTCTCCATCTCTCCAATTCCGCTGCTACTCAGGCTGCGAATTCTTTCCCCCAGAATGTCTGGTTGCACGCACATCGTGGTGCCGCACCGCCTCCCGGTGGCCAAGGATGATACTGCAGCCGGAGTGGGTAGAAGATGCAGAACTGTACCAAGGACCGCAGGGGGCGCAGGAACCGGCTTACGGATGGCTTGCCAGGTGCCAGGTGCTGTGAAAAGCGCTTCACTTGACTTTATCCATCAGAGTAACTCCGGGAGAGAGAAAGATCATTTCTCTCACTATACAGACAATGAAATTGGGGCCAAGAGAGGCAAGGTAGTTTCTCTAAGAACGTATAACTAATAAGAGGCAGAGTGATTTACTCACTTTTACACTATCTCTTGGTGCACATAGGGTGTGAGAAGAGGGAAATATTGGTTTCCCTCCCAGGAAGCTCTCCTTCCCTTTGTCCCAGAAGAATCACTTAGACAATGTCGTTAGCGCCAAACTTCCAAATCCGTCTCTGGGACTGTTTCAAGGTCTTTTTTTCTTCTCCCTTTGAGACCATTTCAGATGGGTCCATGTTCTGCACGTTGAGACCAGTTCAAGGACAGCTGCACCATTCTGTCCTGCATGCTGCATGCCGGGGTGGGACATGTCATCACGGATCTCTGATCCTTCTCTGAGATTCAGGCTGGTCGAGCAACCTCGTCACTAACGGTGAAGTGCTCTGAACGGGGAACTCCTGCAGCCACAGATGGCAAGAATAAAGGAAAAGCAAGGGATGACCACACAGCTCATCTCAATGCTTCTTCGCTGTCTTTACTCCCAAGGTCGGGAGACTCGTGCTTGGGTTGGCATTGAGGCTCCCTCTTTATCAAGCACTGGGCTATCTACATCTGCAGCCCTCTGGGTGGGCAGAGGACTCCCGAGAAGAGAGAGCCCCGCTGGTTCACCAGAGACACTGCCAGCGCGGAGCTGGGAACTGTTCTCCATCCTCTGCTGCCCCCTAGTGGGGTAGAATGTGGTTGCCGCCACCAGCCGTCTTCCCAACCCCGTGGCAGCAGCGCCTTCTTGTCTTCCCTTTCTTCCCTGGACAAAGGCTCCTTCCCAGAGGCCAAACAGGTTTCCTGGGGGAGAGATGTAAATTTCTGGAAAGGTTTGGTTGCAGAACATCACAGAGCAGTGTCCACATAACACCAGGATCCATTACCTTTAAACATTTAGTAAGAGCCTACCATGAACACGACCGTATGAGGAGTTGGAGGAACCCAGTGGGAGCACTGGCCCTCTGCCCACTTCAGGCTTGGGCAGAAAGGGCTCCCAGTTTGTTTGAGGAGAAGTCAGACACAAAGTGACTCCTACAACTGTTTTAATTACAGGTTCATAAGAAGTTCAAAGATAGTACAGCGAGGTCCGGGGTACCCTTGCCAGGCACGTGTTGGTTCTTGTAACAGCCATTGCAGTCAAAATACTGAACTATTCCATCAAATTCTTTCTGTTTCCCCTTTATAGTCACACCCACACCTCCCTCTCCCAACATTGTTTTTTTTTTTTTTTTTTTGGCGGGGGTGGGGTGGTGGGGTGGTGGGGAACAGTGTGTTTTTCCAGGACCCATCAGCTCCAAGTTAAGTGGTTGTTTCAATCTAGTTGCTGAGGGCCCATCTGAATGGCCCATGTGGGAATCAAACCTGCAACCTTGGTATTATGAGCACTGCGCTCTAACCAACTGGGCTAACAGGCTGTCGCTGATCCCCTTTTTAAAATTTATTTTCTCTTAGGGATAAACATTCTTAACCACTGACAACTCTTGATGTGTTATCATTGTATCATTTTGAGAATGTTATATAAATAGAATCATACAGTATGTAACCTTTTGGGAATTTTTTTTTCCTGTATTTTCTCAAATTTTCACAAAATATTGAAATCCACTAATGTTGCATGTATCAATAATTCATTCCTTTTCATTGCCAAGTAGTACTCCATGGATGTACCACCGTTTAACTGTTGATCTGTTGAGGAACATCTGGGTTGTTTTCAGTTTTTGGCTGCTACAAACGAAGCTGTTATGTACAATCATGTACAAGTTTTTATGTAGACATAGCTTTTTATTTCTCAATGCCTGAGTGCAATTGTTGTTTCTTCTGATAAATAAATAAACAAACAAATATATATATTTTTATTATTTTTTATTTTATTTTTTTCTTTAGTTGTTATTTTTTATAAGTATATTTATTTTTAGTTAGAGAAATTACCAAACTATTTTGCAGAGCGGCTTATCATTTATAGTCCCAACCGGCAATGTTTGAGAAATCCAGTTTTTTTCACCAGCTTAAAAATAGCTATTTTTTTTTAAGCTGAGCCATCCTGCCACCTGTTGGCAGCTCAGCGCCAGCTCAGCTCGGGCTGGGCTTTGAACTGCTGTGGCTCAAAGCTCAGCTCGCACCCTTGAGCGAGCGCTTAACCAACTGAGCCACTAGGCCAGACCAAAAATAGCTATTTTTAACGTTAGTTGTTCTAATAGGTGCGTAGTAATATCTCATCATGGTCTTAATTTACATTTCCCTAACGGTTGGTGATGTTCAACATCTTTTCCTGTGCTTATTTGCAATTGGTGAAATGTTTGCTCATGTCTTTTGCCCACTTTCAAATTGAATTATCTTGTTTCACTGTTGAGTTTTGAGAGTTCTTTATATATTGGAGAGTCAAGTCCTTTGTCAGATATGCGATTTGCAAATATTGTGTTGTTGGAAAAGTCATGACTTATTTTTTCTATGTTTTTTGTTGCAAAAATGTATCATGACTTCTGACAACCCAATACTTTCTCCCACTCTGTAGCCTGTCTTATCATCTTAACAGGGTCTTTCACAGACCAAAAGTTTTAAATTTTGATGAAGTCCATTTATTGTTTTTTTTGTGTTGTTTTTTTGTTTTTTTTTTTTTTTAATGGATTGGATCATGTTTTTGGTATCATGTCTAAGAACTCTTCATAAGCCCTAGGTCCCAAAGATTTTCTCCTATGTTATCTTCTAAACTTTTATAGTTTTATGTCTTACATTTAAATCTGGGCTTCAGTTTGAGTTAATTTTTGTGTAAGATGTGAGGTTTAGATCAAACTTACCTCCCCACCCCCCTTATTTTTTTGCTTATGGATATCCAGTTGCTCCATCATCGTTTGTTGAAAAAAATTATACTTCCTCCATTGAATTGATTTTTGCATGTTTGTCAAAAATCAATTGGACATATTTGTATGGGTCTATTTCTGGGTTGTCTATTCCCTTCCATTGATCCCTCCACCAGTACCCCACAGCTTTGATTACTGCAGCTACATAACTCTTGAAAGTGGGTAGAACTATTTCTCCTACTGTATTCTTCTTTTTCAGAATTGTTTTAGCTCTTCTGGTTCCTTTGGCTTTCCACATAACTTTTGGAAGAATCTTGTTGATGTCTACAAATTTTTATTTATTTTTTTGCTGTATCTTGATAGGAATTACGTTAAACTTGTATGACAATTTGGGGGAGAACTGTCATCTTTACTATGTTAGGTTTTACAATCCATGAATGCTCCATTTATTTAGATCTTCTTGATTTCTTTCAGTAGTGTTTTGTAGCATTTAGCATACAATTCCTGTACATGTTTTGATAAATCTACATCTAAGTATGTTATCTTTTGTGAATAATTGTAAATGGTCTTGCATTTTTAATTATGATTTCTATGTGTTTATTGCAGTACATAGAAACACAATTAATTTTCATATATTGATCTTGTATCCTGAGACTTGAAATTCACTTATTAGCTTTAGCACTCTTTTTTTGTAGATTCCTTGGGATTTTTTTTTTAAATGTAAATCATCATGTCATCTGAAAATAGGGATATTTTATTTCTTCCTTTCTTGCCTTTTATTCCCTTTTCTTGCCTTATTGCATTGTCTGGAACTTTCAATATTATGTGAATAGAGAAGGAGAGAATGCCTTATTCCTGATCTTGTTGAGAAACATTCAGTCTTTCATTACGAATGTTAGCTATAGGTTTTTTTTGTTGTTGTTGTTTTGTTTTTGAGGACAGTGTCACTGGCCTTCACATGTGGTACTGAACCAGGGCCGCTGGCTTCCCAAGCCAGTGCTTAACCACCACGCCATTCGGTCCAGCTATAGGTTTTTAATAGACGTTATTTATCATCTTGAAGAAGTTGCCCTCTATTTCTAGTTTTCTAAGAGTATCATGAATGGGTGTTAAATAGTAAATGCTTTTGATGCCTCAGTTGATAAAATCTTGTGATTTTTTTTTCTTCTTCAGACTGTTAATATGGTGGATCATACTGGTTAATTTTAAAATATTGGACCAGGTTTGCATTCCTGGAATAAACCTAACTTGGTTTATATAATTATTTTTATATATTGCTGAATTCCATTTACTAATATTTTGTTAAGATTTTTTGCATCTATATTTATGAAGGATTATCTATCTGTTGTTTTCTTTCATTATACTGTCTTTGGTGTTAGTATCAAGATAGGTGTGGCTTCATTTTTCTATTTTCCAGAAGAGATTGAATAGAATTGGTTTTAATTCTCCTTTAAAAGTTTGGTATAATTCTCAAGGGAAACACTGGGCCTGAAGATTTCTTTTTCAGGAGGTTTCTAACTACATAATCAATTTCTTTAATAGTTACAGGGGTATTCAAATGATCTATTTCATATTGAGCAAGTTGTGGTAGTTTGTACTTTCGAGGAATTAGTCGATTTCATCTAACTTGTCAAATTTGTGTGTAGAGTATTCATAGTATTCCCTTATTATCTTTTCGATGTCTGGAGGGACAGTACTGATATCTTGTTTTGTTCCTGATATTAAGAATTTGTATTTTTTCTCTTTATTCTGTGCCAGTATTGCTAAAGATTTGTCACTTTTATTGATCTTTCCATAGAACCAGCTTGTTTCATTGATCTTCTCTATTGTCTTCTCGTTTTCAATTTCATTAATTTATGCTCTTTTTTTGTTATTATCTTCATTATATTATAAATGGGGAAGGGTAAAAGAATGTAAAGAGAGGTAAGTTTCTACACATCACTCAAACTGGTAAAATGTCAACATGAGTTACACACACACACACACACACACACACACGCACCCCTAGGGCAACCACTAAAATAGCTATACAAAGAGATACACTCAGGGGCCGGCCAAGAGGTGCAGTGGTTAACCCTGGTTCGGATCCCACATATGAGGGCCAGTGACACTGCCCTCAGGAAAAAAAAAAAAAAAGAGATACACTCAAAAACCCTATAGATAAGTTAAAATGATATTCTAAAACATGTTCCAGTAACCCATAGGAAAGTAGGAAATAGAAAACAAAGAAACAAAAAAAAAAAGGAGGGCACAAACAGAAAACAAAAACGTAAAATAGTAGACTTAAACCTACTAATACTTGCCTAATTGCTTATTGAGGCATTCCAACATCTGTGTATCTCAGTGTTGGTGTCTTTTGATCATCTGTTCTTAGTTTGAGATCTTCCTGGTTCTTGGTATGATGAGTTATTTTCAGTCGAAAGGTGGATATTCTGGGCATTATGTTAAAAGACTCTGGATCGTATTTAAACCTTGTGTTTTAGCAGGACTTCTGTGGCACTGGGTGAAGGTGGGGAGTCTCCTCATTACTGACAGGCAGGGGTGGAGGTCCAGGTTCTCCTCTTGGCCTCCACTGACATCTGGTGGGGAGGGGGTGGGGAGTGTTGAGAAAGCAGTCCTTATAACTGCTGGGAAGGGTATAGGCCTTCCTTGATACCCTTCTGCCTGACAGGGGAAGGGGGTGCCACATTACTGCAACCCATGTGTCCTCTACCACCATTACTGAGCAGTGGCCTTGTTAAATTTGAGCAGTGATGATAGTCCTGGAACTCCACTCATCCTCCTCTGATATGCCCGCAGTGGGGAGACTGAGGGGCCCCTCATTAAAGTAGGACAAGGTGGGGGTGGGAGTCCAGGCTCCCCATGTGGTCTCCACATTGTGCCCCTAAGGGAGGAAAGTCCTGGCTTCCCATTTGGCCCACCCAGGATGGGGAGGGGGCATCTTCTTACAGCCTGGCGAGGGTGTGAGCCTAGGCTCCCTGCTCAGTGTTTGCAGGGTAGGGGAGATGAGACTGAAGGCTTTCAGTGGTCTTTGGTTGGGGTAGAGTGGTTAGTGTCTAGAAGTTTTTTGTCTTGCTGGATTACCCTTTCCTGCTCCTTTGGCTAGAGACAGGAGGCATTTCTTAGGGCTTTTTCCTGGGCTGCAGTTGCTCCACTATCCAGTCTGGGATACAGGCCATAGCAGGAAAACAAGGGGACCCACTGCAGTGTTGTTCTCAGGTCGTGAGGTCTCTAGCTAGTCACTTTCTTCTCTCCAACTTTCAGTCATTTTATGTGTGAGATATATATATATATATATATATATATATATATATATATATATATATATATATATATATATTCCAGAATTTTTAGTTCTACTTTGTGGGAAGAATCCATTCCATCTTCCCTGAAGTGGAAGCTCTCATACAATCATTTTTTTAAAATTTAATTTTGAATAGATTTAGTGGTTCAAAAAATAGATAAAAATGTATCTAAACAGTGAAAAATGTATTCTACACTGTCCCCCTTCACCCACCTCCCATCCTTCCTCAACAACCATTGTTACTGGTTTATTGTTTTTCTTCAGAGTACTTTTTATTTTTTTTAAACTTTTTAATTTTTTTAAAGATTTTATTGGGGAATTGGGGGAGGGGAACAGTGGAAGGGGAACAGACAAGTTGCTGTCCTTTTTGTTTTTCAGTCTAGTTGTGGAGGACATTGCTTCACTGGCCCGTGTTGGTATTATCATTGCGCCTTTCCCGGGTGAAGCAGATCTGTCGCTGGCCTCTGGATGGCCGCTCACGGCGGCTCTTGGCAGCTGCTCATGCTGGCTGCTGGCTACTCATGGTAGCTTATGGCAGCCCACTGAAGCAGGGGCTGCAGCCTACGCTGTCGCCGGTGACTCACGGCAGCCCAGCTCCAAATGGAGCTGTTGTTCACCATCTTAGCTGTAGAGGGCAGTGTCACTGACCCTTATGTGATCCGAACTGGGGCCCTGCTGCTCAGAGCTGGCATCCCAAGCCAACTCTTAACCAATGCACCACTCGGCCAGCCCTCTCCAGAATATTTTTAAAATGTGTATGAGTATATAGCCTTAATGTTCACATTTTCTTTTTTTAAGCTGAGCCATCCTGCCACCTGTTGGCAGCTCAGCAGCAGCTCAGCTCAGGCTGGGCATCGAACTGCTGTTGCTCAGAGTTCAGCTCGCACTCTTGAGCGAGCTCTTAACCAACTGAGCCACTCGACCTGCCCACTGTTCACATTTTTTAAAACCCAAAAAGCTAGCATATCATAGGCAGAATTTTGTACCATGTCTCTCTACTACTATCTCAGCAGGGGTGGTGGTGGGGAGGGTGCGAGGCTGCTAGGACCTCAGTCTACCTCACTGTCTACTCTCTTCAACAGTCATGAAAAAATTTTCATCTTATTTTACTCATGTTATATATTATTGTAAAAATATTTGAACAATACAGAATAAAATGTGAAAGTCTCACATCACACCCCTGTCACACATGCCTACCCACAATCCTGTTAGCATGGTGCACACAATTGTCCCTGTTTTTGCACACGCACTCACATGCTGTTTCTATGGATATAGTATAGCTTTATTTTCACGTTAACTAATATTAATGAGGTGCTATGATATGTGTCACTCAGCCGCTATATTTAGTTTTCGGACCTAAGCATATTTTGGTGATCTGATCTATGCATGTCAGTACACACAGATCTGCCTCATTTTTTCTAACTTGCTGCATAATACGCCACAGTATAGATGTAGCATCATTTATTTAGAAGCATACTTTGTTTTATTGCACTTTGTTTTTATTGTGCTTCACAGATATTGCATTTTTTAAAAATAAATTGAAGATCTGTGCAACCCTGCATCAAGCAAGTCTATCGGTACCATTTCCCAACAGACTCAGATGATGGTTAGCATTTTTTAGCAATAAAGGTTTTTTTTTTGTTTGTTCTTTTTAAAGATTTTATTGGGGGAATTGGGGAAGGGAACAGTGTTGGGAAATTAGGAAAAGGGAGCATTGTGTTTTTCTAGGACTCATCAGCCCCAAGTCAAGTTGTTGTCCTTCAATCTTAGTTGTGGAGGGTGCAAGCTCAGCTTCCAGTCCAATCGCCACTAACAATCGAGTTGTGGGGCTGCATCCCGTGTGGGAGTTGAACCAAGGTTGCTAAGAGCATGTGCTCTCACCAGCTGAGCCCTCTGGCTGACCGTTAGCAGCTCAGCGGCAGCTCAGCTCAGGCGCAGCTCACTGGCCTATGTGGGAATTGAACCGGCGACCGTGTTGCTCAGAGCTTGTGCTCTAACCAACTGCGCCACTTGGCAGGCCCCAGCAATAAAGTATTTTTAAATTAAGGTATGTACATTCTTTAAACATAATGCTATTGCAATATAATAGACTATACTATAGTGTAAACATAACTTGTATATGCATCGGGAAACCAAAAAAATCCATGTGACTCGCTTTGTTGTGATATTCGCTTTGTTGTGATGGTCAGGAACCAAACCCACAGTATGTCTGAGGTGTGCCTGTAGTTCCTTTGCTATTCATGGCCAGTTTGATTTATTTCTGAGTATCATTATTATGTAAAATGTTGTGGCAGATAACCTTTTATATACACCTCTTTGTGCACACGTGATTATGTTCTCTCACATAGACACCAGAAATGTTTGAATTGTTGGCAGGAAGGGGATGCACATTTAATATTTTGACAAATATGGGCAAATTTATTTCCTAAAAGGATACACTGATTTATATTCCTGCCAACAGCTTTTGAAACTGCCAATTTTCTCACAACCTTATCACCATTGGAAGTGATCAATCTTTCAAATTTTTATTAATTTAATGATTGAAAAAATGATCCCCTCATTGTTTTCATTTGCATTTTCCCATTTAGTGATACCATTGATTCTACCTTTGTCTATGAAATTTTTGGGGTGTTTCCTTGGATTGCAGTTTCTGTTCTTTTCTGTTTCTTCTATTGAGTTCTTGCTCTTTTCTTTGATTTCACTAGTGCTTTGTACATTCTGGACATTCAGCTTTGTACAACATATATTATTTTTTCTACTCTGTCACTCTTTAAAATCATAGTTTGTAGTATATTTTATCATACGTAAGAATTTTTTTTTTTTTTTAAGTAGGAAATCTATCAGTCTTTTCCTTTCTGGCTTTTGTGTGTGTGCGGGGGGGTGGGGGGCTGTTTGAATGGGGGCCAGTCCTCTGGGGAAAGGGTGAGTGGCATTCCTCTCTTCTGGGAGAATGAAGCCTGTGAAGGAAAACCCATTTCCTCATGGAAGGCATTCACCTAGGGTCACCGGGGATGTCTGTGAAAATCCCTATTCCCACCACTGTGCCTGAGCTCACGTTGTGGAACCCAGTTAGAGTGATAGTGAACCAGACCCAAAGTTAAGTATGGGGAGGACATAGTCTTTCTTTGTGTCTGGGTCCAGTGAGTGACAGGTCACAGAGATTTGTTCAGACTCCCTCGTTTGCCCTTCTCCCTGGGGCAGGAGCCTGGAACACAAGGTCAGGGACCCTGCAGGGCTCGGGGAGGGAGCAGCCTCCTGGTGTGCCCTCTGGCTGCAGGGCCACTTCTCCCTGCCTCACCCCTCCGGTCCTCTACCTTCTTTCTGGTCCTCTTCCAAAACCTCTCATCTGAAGTCAAGGGCCTGGTAGAGGGGGGTGTTAGCAGCACCAGTAAGAGAAAACGTCCTCCCAACCAAGCCACTCCTTTCCTTGAGCTCTTGGGTGGGGGTGGAGTGGCTAAGGAAATGAGTGGTCCCTGGGAAATGGGCTTGATTCATCAGGGCTCCCCGGCCACCTCTAAGGAGGAGGAATTGAGAAGGATGAAGGCCTCCTTTGAGAAAGTGGGAGGGAATGGGGTGATGGGCCCTATGCCAAAAGGGGAGAAGTGAAGTAGAGCCAGTAGGCTCCCTTCCCCCAGGTGCATGGAGGGTCTCTGGGCCCTGAGAAGCCTCAGCTCGCCCTCCCAAGGCAGCCACCAGAAACTGAGGTGCTCTTGCCTCCCTCTTCCCAGCTTCTCCACCCCCTTGAGGGGTGGGAAAGCAGGGGAGAAGCTGCGAAGTCCACAGAGGAAACTGGTCAACTCAACCTGTCACTCCTTTTCCTTTCACTCTCTCTCTCTCTCTCTCTCTCTCTCTCTCTCTCTCTCTGCACACTCCCTCATTTCCTGGGTCCTGGTTTTAGCCCCCCAGAAGGATGGGCTAAAGATAGCTGACAAAGTCAGAGAGTCACTCTCATCCTGACCACCATCCTAAACCCCATTGAATTCCATAAGCCTTACACCAGATTTAACTGGTAGGTCAGTGATGTGTTTCCACCCTGGGAGGTTTCATGGGTGTTGGAGGGGAGAGGAAAGCAGTATTGGAGGTCAGGGAGGGTCCCCAGCAAAGGGCAAAGGTGGGGAGAAGAGAGCTGGGATCAGTGCTTACTGAGCATGGGCCTCAGAAGGGCTGGTGGCTGATTTAGTCAGACAGAAAAAGTAGAAAATCATATGCTTTCACTGATATGTGGCATATAAAACTGAAAACAACAAAAGAAGAAGAAAAACAAATGAACAAACAGACACAGACAATAGTTTAATGGTTACCAGAGGGGTAAGGGGGAGGTGGAGGGGTAGATGAGAGAAAAGGGGATTAAATATATGATATTGGAAGGAGAACTGACTCTGGGTGGTGAGCACACACTATGATATATAAAGGATGTATTACAGAATTGTACACCTGAAATCTATGTAACTTTGCTAACAATTGTCACCCCAATAAACTTTAATTAAAAAAAAAAAAAGAAGGGCTAGTGGGAGGGGTGGGGCTGGCCCTGGAGGAGGGCAGGGAGGAGGCGAGAGGCAGCCTCTGTGCTGGGACACCACTCTACCTTAGCTCCCACGGCCATCCCACCGACTGAGGCTTGGAAATGTCACTTGAAAGAATAAGTTGGTGAAAGAGTCTAATCTCATATTTTCCTTTAATGAATTTCAGGGTGTTTAGAATCAGGCAAATGTTGATGGTGATACGTCATTTACAAAGAAAAGAGAAAAACCACCACCACCAAGAAACCTGGTGTGGTATGTGCAGTTCTGGGTGCAGCCGGTGCAGAGGCCTGCTACGCGATGACAAGTTCATGGGCACATTTGCCAAGACTGCGGCTTGGATGGTGGCTGTTACTTGCTGATGACGCCAGAGTGGAACTCCCCAGGATGTCAGTCACCAGGGCTGGGTGGGGGAGCAGGGATGAGGCTGGAATGTCAGCAGATGCTGGCTAAGTCAGCCCCTGGAAGTCAGTGCATCCCTCCCCAGCCACTTCCTCTCTGACTTGTCTCCTGGTTCATTGCTTCTTTCCCGTAGCCTTTGCTGGAATCTTCCAGAGGCCTTCTCCACCTAGGAACTCAGACCTGTGTTCAAAGGCTGCTGGCTGCCTTTGTTGGTTTGTGTTCCATGGGGCTCTGTCCCTGGCAACCTTGAGCCGGGCACAGGAAGGTGTTCGTTTCATGCTCGTCAGCTTAGCCTTTTGTTAGAGGGGCTTCAAAACTCATTTTCATCACCTTAATTTTCCAGAGAGAGAAAGGGAGGTTCAGAGCGGGGGCCAGTGACCTGCCCAAGCTCACATAGGGCTGAGCTAAGAAAACTGACCTGGGTCTTAGCTCTGAGTCTCGCTCGCTCCTGGTCCCCCTTCTACTGGGCTTATGTGCAGTGTCCTCGCCTGCCTACAACAGTACCCAATGGGCTACTGGGCTTCTAGGGGCCAAGGAGAGAACTGAGGAGAAAATATTGTGATGATGGGGAAAACAGAGGGCAAAGCAGAGACGTTGGTCTCCTACATACCAAATGTGGGAATGCAGGACTGAGTTTTAGAGCTTGAAGGAAACAATATATATTCACATAATTTTCTAGTCTACAAGGCTTGTTCATCTTAACCCTCACATCAGTGTTTATATCCCCACAGGTATAGAAACAGGTCCAGAAAAGGTGAGTGATCTGCTAAAAGTGGCAGGTGAGGGCGGCCGGTTAGCTCAGGTGGTTAGAGCACAGTGCTCATAACATCAGAGTTGCTGGTTTGATCCCCACATGGGCCACTGAGCTGTGCCCTCCACAACTGGAATGAAACAACTACTTGATTTGGAGCTGATGGGTCCTGGAAAAACACACTGTTCCTTCATAAAAAAAGAAGAAAAAAAAAAAAGAAAACGAAAGTGGCAGGTGGCTTTACTCATGTCCAGGCTCCCAAGTTCCGTTGTGGTTTTTCACTGCATGTTCCACATGCAGTTAGGGCAGGAAATGCGGAGGGTGGTCAGGGACGGCCACAGAACCGCACACAGATACAGAGGCAACCCCTTCCCTATCCCGTTGTACCAAGTTGGTAGGCACAGACTCCTGACAAGGAGGAAGGCTGCCCCTGGCCACTGCTGGCCAGAAAGCGGTGCCAGTGAGTTTGCATGTGTTTTGGGCTCAGGTTGGTCAGTTTTCTCACCCTGATTCTTTCCCATGTTTCCCTCTGTTGTCCACTGAAAAGAGGAGCTTACTCCTTGTAGGTCTCCAGGTTCATCCCCTGCCCACACATTATTATTATCCCTCTAGACCCGATCAGCTTTGAGTTGTTTCTGCTGTTTCACAGGTGAGTCCTCTTTCTACTGTACCTTACTCCCCCTAAAGCTCAGCATTTGTTCAGTGTCCTGCACATGGATGATGCTTTATGAATATATCATCCTATTTAGTGATCCAAATAGCTTGGTAATGTGGATATTATCAATTCTGTTTTTACCAATGAGGAGGCTGGGGATAGAGAGCTTAGGTCTGTTCTCCATGTTTGCCTAGCCAGTGGGTGAGAAGGGAAGGGGATCCTTGTAATGTCATGGCAGAAAGTTTAGCAAACTACCACCTGCAGTCATGTGGAAAGTGGAAAATGTTATCTAATGAACTGGGTGGTGTAGCTAAAATCTCCAGGCAAAGTGTTGAGGGTGCTGCCTGGTTTCTTCTTGTGGTTTATTTGTAAATGTAAGAGGAGAGAGAGAAATTACAGCCAGGGCTATTAAACATAAAGGAGCTGGGACTTGATGACTGAAAATTCTTAGCCTCTCCAAATGTAAATGATGCTAAAATCCAATCCATGGCACTTTTAAGAATACGTGGTCTAAAGATGAAACCAAGGCTGTGACTGTAAAATCCTTTGTTAAGATCTCAGAAGGATCTAGGTTAGTGTCTCAGCCAAAGGGCCTCCAATGAGTTCAAGGATGTGTGCTTCACAGATCCTTTTAATCAAGCATGAGGGCTTTTCAGGAGCTTGAAGGCATCATTCCTCAACAGAAGCCCAGGATACAGACCTTATCTTGAAGAGATTTGTGGGAGTAACTTTTGCTTGCCTGAGTGAGTCTCAATAAGATTCATGGGAGACTCACACATTTTTAAAAGAATGACATTCAGGAAAACACTTCCAGCTTGTGTAACCTCATGTGAACTTCTTGTCTTTAGCATGCGTTCTGCTTTAATCCAAGTTAGCTTTGTGTAGCCTGATAGAACTATGACTCACTTGCATTCTTTCCCCCAAATCTTCCTACCTGTGAAGATATTGTATGTCCACTGCTTTTAATCATTAAGCCCTTAGGACATTAGTTTCTGGTCAATGTCAAAGTCACTTAAGGATAAAGCTTCAGGTCTATCAACCATGACTGAGATACAATAACCAAACTTCAAACTAGAATAAGGTTTTAGTCAGACAAAGATAACGCCATGGCCTCAGTTATATTTCAGCTCCAGACTCATGAGAGTGGAACAGTCCCATGGGCCTCATCCCTTAAAAACCGAACCAAACAATGCCATGACTGACACCAGGACCTAAAGCCATGCTCAATTGCTCCCTGCCTTAGCTTCGACCAATCAGTAAAGCCCATGACCCCAAGTCCCATAGTAACCATGATAAATGATTTTTCCCTTATACAACCCAGCTACTAGAGGCTATTAGGGAGCCAGGTTTTTGAGAGCCCTAGCTCACCTGTGTCTCTGTGCTTGGTGCCAACTCCTTAAATAATCCTTTACTTTGCTGCAAATTCCTCCTCCTGTCTTTTTTTAACTTGGATGCTCACAGGCAAGTGGGCTCTTTGAGTCTATAGTAACACTTGGACTGAAAGGAACAGACAGAGCATTAAATTAAAAGAAGGGCTTTGTATCCTCCAAAGTCTACTGGCAAGAAGAAGGCTGAGAGGGCCGGCTGAGTGGCGCAGTGGTTAAGCGCTGGCTTGGGATGCCAGTGGCCCCGGTTTGGGTCCCACATATGAGGGTCAGTGACACTGCCCTCGGAAAAAAAAAAAAAAAAAAGAAGAAGAAGGCTGAGAAAACCGTGAAGCTGTGAACATGGGCTATCTTTCATGGAAAGTAAGGGATGACTCAGGGAAGAATCAAGAGCCCAAAAGGAGGAGCCAAGAGCCACGGGGAATTTTTCTCAGGTAGCTGTAAGGGTTGAGTCCTAATCAAGGAACTTCCAACATTTGCCCAGCTGAGGGTCTTAGCCAGAGCACCCAGTCAGACTACTCATGGCATTGCTCTGGAGTTTTGCCTTTATCCTCTTTTCCTTGGACTTGTTTACTTCTTAGGTGATAACCAGAAGTTGTTTGCCAAGAGTTGTTTACCTCTTAGGTGATATCAGAAGTTGTTTTGGGGAACATGTTTATCACTTCATTTTGTTATGCTCAGTTTCACACAAAAACATGTTTTCACTTAACTCTTTTTTTTTTTGAGGGCAGTGTCACTGGCCCTCATATGTGGGACTAAACTGGGGGCTGCTGGCTTCCCAACCACCGCGCCACTCGGCCGGCCCTTCACTTCACTCTTATCAGTCTCACACATGCGTGGCCTAGCTCGCATCCCTACTAATAAACAGCTTGTTTTGCAAACCTCAATTCAACATATAATATATTTTATATGCTCTACACACTCACACTTCTGGACTGTTAAGGGAAGGAGACATTAAAAAGGACATCCCTGTCCCTCCCAGTTCCGTGGCAGAGCCAGCCAGTAGGTATTTATTCACTGCCTCTGCAGCTTGGGTCAATACCTTGGACTGGGCCCCTCTGGATTCTGAGACTCTGTGAGCTGCCTGCCCATCACTCCCACTGCCCTGCCTTCCCAGTGAGACCCCAGACGTACCTGTGCTTGGAGCCTGTGCTGGAGTCCTTGGGGGAGAGGTGTGGCGGGAGGGAGGGGATTGTCTCTGGAAAAGTGATGGGGTCTTTAGAGGATAAAGAGAAGACCATGGCTGCTGGGAGAGGGTGGCAGGACCAGGAAGGAAAGAAGTGGTGTCAGCTCCAAGGAAGTGGCAACTGTCAGTGTCCTTGGCTAGGTCTGCACCCCCACCCAGGGTCCATGAGGGGAGCAGTCTCTTCATAGCGGGAAGAGAGGGGCAATAGCTGGGAGATGCCTGGAGGACAGGGAACCTGAGAGCCAGGGGCTGCCCTGGAAGGTCTTTCTGGAGAGAGCCCCAGGCTGATGGACATGTAGATGTGATCCTGCCCCACAGGGGCCCCCTCTCTGAGGCTTCCGGGAATGAGGGCCAGGTACAATCCATGTGCCCAGTCTGGAGGAGGTCCTTGGGACTCTCGCGGAACATTCTAGTCCTGAGCTACCAAATGTGTGATCTAGCAGCTGGCGCTGGGAGCAAGGATTTTGAAACTTGTGTATCAACTTGACATTGCCTCAAGGTCCAAGCATGTGATCAGTAAACTCGTTTTGTCTAGTGGAACAGGGTGTAGACAAGTTTGGGTGTTGTCAACTGTCACGTGTTGCTGCATATGGAGCAAGCTTTGTCCTAGCAACACACACTGGGACTATGTTCCAGCATGTGACACTTTAAGGTTACTTGGTCAATTATAATCCAAAAGTGTAGAAACACCTGGAAAAATTATTTTTATCATTTATTATTTTTATAATCGTTTTAATGTTCAGTCTAACCTGTTCTTTTTTTTTTTAATTTAGAGTTCAACATGATGAGCTAATTTAGAGTAGAGTTGTGATTAGCTAATTCAAGTCCTGATTCATAGATAACAAAACAAAAGTCACTGAACTTTTCGTCAAGAAACGATATATCTTTTCTGAATGTAGCGGTAAGAATAAGCCAAATGATGATAGTGGAATTGATTCCAAAGAAACTTTTTCATTCTGAAATTATTCCAAAGAGTTTATGTTGGTTTTATTTGAAAATGTAATCCCTCCTCTTTGTTGTAGGCAGAATAATGCACACTTCCACCGCCCCCTCCCCAAATTCCAGGAACCTCGAATATGTCACCTTACATGGCAAAAGGGACTTTTCAGATGTAACCAAGATGAAAGACCTTGAGATGGAGAGATTATCTGGGTGAGGCCAATCGTTAGTACTTGAAAGCTGGGGCTCCCTAGCTCTAGTTAGAGAGAGATGAAAAGGAAAAGGATCATTGGCTTTGAAGATGGAGGAAGGGGCCACAGCAGAGGAATATGGCAGACTAGGAGCTGGGGAGGCTCCCAGTGTACAGCCAGCAAGAAAACAGGACGTGGGTCCTATAGCTACAAGGAGCTGAACACTACTTGACACCTGAATGAGCAAGAAACAGATTTTCTCTGAGAGCCTCCAGAAAGAAACAGAGCCAGCTGACACTTGATTTTAGTCCAGCGAGACCCACATTGGGCTGCCCATCTATAGAACTGCATTGTTCTAAGCCCCTGCATTTGTGGTAATTTGTTATGGCAGCACTAGGAAACTATGACATAATATAGAGAGTGAGAGTTTTGTAGTATAAATAATAGCGCAATACTAATACCTGGTGAGTTATTTGTTGAGATGTAATGGCTAATGAAGCAAACCCATCATAAAAACAAGTGGTATTTGCATACCAAACATAAAGACAAAGTTCAAAACAAACTAATTCTTTTTGAAAGACAAAGTGTATTGAATTATAAAGCTTGAGAGCAGTCAGTACTTCACATGTAAACTCTAGTGTTCTGTGGACTTCTTGTGAACTAACACTTTTGTTGCTAAGACTAAAAATGTATCTCCAATTGCCAAAATATTATTATTATAGTTTTTAGAAATTTTATTGGAGAACAGTATGTTTTTCCAGGACCCATCAACTCCAAGTCAAGTAGTTGTTTCAATCTAGTTGTGAAGGGCACAGCTCCTTGGCCCATATGGGGATCGAACTGGCAACCTTGGTGTTATGAGCAATGCACCCTGTGTTCTAACCACCTGAGCCAACCGGCCACCCTTGCCAAAACATTATTGAAAGAGTACAACAGAGATGTTTGCTTCACAGGGTTGGGTTATCCTGTGACAAGAAAGAAAGCTTAAGCATCACTTTCCATTGAATGTATAGCTCTGTGTATTCAGGAATAGCTAATGGTATGGAAGACTAACGCCCAGAACTAATAAAGCTAGCAAAGTATCTTTCATGGCAACTTGAAAAATGCACATATATTATTGACGTAAACTGTCCTTTCAGTGTATGTGCAATTTGAACATGATGATATGAAGGAATTCTTCTGTATCTTTTAGCTTCATTGCCCAAACCACAACTAGCTCTGAAGTGTATAAAACTGTAAAGGATCAAATTATCAACAAGTGGTTTGGGTTTAAGTTTTATGTAGGATTATGTTCTGATGGCAGCAGCTGCTACGTCAGGAAAATATTCTAGACCAGTCAGTCCCTCAGATTAGGGAGCCTTGGGCCAGAATGTAAATCAATGCACTGCTTTCTTCATCAAGAAAGTCTTGCTATGAGAAAAATATCAGCTGAACTGAACGGTATGCTTCTCAATGTGGAAAATTATGAATCACATAAAGATGAACATATTGAATTTGAAATCATTCCCTTCATTACGTGATAATATGGAAACAGCATAAATAGTTGTTTTTACATGACCAGTTGCAATGATTACTGAGGAGGAAATTTCTGTTGAGAATGTTTGATCTATGGGAAGAACTCTTAATGTTTTGGCGAGATAGAGAGACCAGTTTAGTAAAGATGTGAATTGCACAGTCAGACTTGTTTATAAGATAGCCTTGATGTTAATGTTTCCATGCAAGGAAAGAATGCAAAATGTTTTTCACTTTTTCACTGGCAAATAAACTCTAAGAGCAAAAGAAAAAGATAGAAGCTTAGAAGAATAGTTCCTGTAAATTGTTATGACATGTTGTTAATTTAATAACAATTATCATCAAAATAGGTGATAATCTTGATATTGTGTATCTATAAAAATGCTCACAGGGGGTTGGCCAACTGGTTTAGTTAGTTAAGAGTGCAAGCTCTGAGCAACAGGGTTGCCGGTTCGATTCCCAGATGGGCCAGTGAGCTGAGCTTGAGCTGAGTTGCTGCTGAGCTGCTGCTGAGCTGCCAACAGGTGGCAGGATGGCAACTGGACTTGGAGCTGAGCTAGCTGCGCCTTCCACAACTAAGATAGAAGGACAACAACTTGGTTGTTCCCTTCCCCAATTCCCCAATAAAATCTTAAAAGAAAAATGCTCACAGAAAAACCTTAATAATTTGATAGAATGTTTCAGATTTTATTTTCTGTCAAAAGATATATATGCATTGCAAATTCATAGGTCCAGAATCCATTTTTCCATCCAAAGATGATTTAATTATAACTATAATCTTATAAGATAATATTTTGGAACTAGCTACTGGTGGAGGGTTGAAGATGCATTTTGAAAACACAGAATCACTTGCTTCCTCTTGTAAAAGTTAAAATTAAAAATATTGAGCTTGTTGAAATTGCTTTAAAATTCCTTCTTGTATTTCTGTCAACATAGCTCTGTGACACCAGTTTTCTACTATGAGTGTTATTAAAACAAAGCGTCAAAACAATTTCTTTATACATTTTCTCCTAAGAGTTATGGTGTCATTAATATTACTCAGATTAGGTAAGTTAATAAGCAAGAAGACTAATCACTTGCCACATGTAAGTCTTTAAATGTAGATATACAGGGTATTTGTTCAAAGTATAAATATTGGCACTTAATATGGAGAATTGCTCTCTCACTTCTAACTTTTTGTTTATTTATGACTGGGGAACAACAAAACATTACAGGTATAATGTTAAGCCACTATATTAATCACCTATAGGCACACTTTCAATGAACAATGTGTGCAGTTTTTATAATTTAAATTTTTTCTCCTGTGTTATGTTTGTTCTGGTTGTTATTTGTTGAAATGCAATTTTATGTCTGTCAAGTCTAATAAGTATTTTGGGCTTGCACTTTGTATATCTCTTTTTTGTCAGTTTCTAGTAATTTATTTTTGTTGTATTTTACAAAAAAAAAATAGTAATTCATGGATTGGAGATTTTTTTTTTTTAAAGTCCTCTACCACTCTCTTAGTCTGCTCAGGCTGCTATAGCAAAGGGCCACAGTTTGGGTGTCTTATAAACAACAGGAATTTATTTCTCACAGCTGGAGGCTGGAAGTCTGAGAGCAGCGTGCCAGCATGGTGGGGCTCTGGTGAAGGCGCCTTCCAGGTTACAGCCTCACATAGTGGGAAGAGGATGAGAGGGGTCTCTGGTGTCTTTTTTATACGGCACTAATTCCATTCTTAGGGGCCCCACCCGCATGACCTAATGTACTCCGGAGGCCCCACCTCCTAACACCATCACATTGGGGGTTGGGATTTCAACATATGACTTTGGGGAAGGCCCAGACATTCAATCCATAACAACCATAGATACTTTGAGGAGATCTGATTTAGACTGAGGTTGGCAAACTTTTTGCCGAGGGCCAGGGTGCAACCACTTTAGGCTTTGCGGGCCATAGAGTCTCTGTCACAGCTGTTCAACTTTGTTGCTGTAGCATGAAAACAGGCACAGATGATACATAAACAAATGGGCATGGCTGTTCCAAAATAACTTTAAGTATGGACTGAAATTTGTATTTCCTATCATTTTCACATGTCCCAAAATATGTTTTTCTTTCATTGCCCCCCTCCCCCAATCAGTTAAAAACCATGTTTACCTTTCAGATTATAGTTTGCTGACCCCTGATTTGGGCCAGGAGGAATGGACAGACCAACATGATGCCAATATAGTGGGGGTGGTTTGTGGCCAGTGGACACACATTTACTGAGCACCTACTATGTGCCAGGTACAGGTACCTTCTCCAAAGATGCTGGACGGTCTTGGGCTTCCCTGTGGCTAGGTCGTATGAGCTCAGACTGCTCAACCTGCCCAACTGATCTGTTTGAGCATCTTTGAGGAGACTTGTAAATCCTCAAGACAGACAGAGTCAAGGTGTGTGTGTGTGTGTGTGTGTGTGTGTGCGCGCGCGCGTGCGCGCGGGCACATGTAAATGCCTTGGGCACACTTTCCCAGCAGCCTGCCCAGGAGACCAGGATGGGGGGAGAGGAAGCCTGGCTTCCATGACTAGGAAACCAGGAGACACCAAAAGGGAGCAAGAGGACCCCAGGGAAGGGTCTCACCTGGAGTCACCACCAGATAGAGCCATTTGGACTGAGAGACCGAGTTGCTAGGGAGTTGGTAGGTGCTGCACCAGTAGTGTTCTGTGTCTCCCTTCCTTAGATCAGCCATGGTGACAGTGAAGAAGCCAGAACCAGGACTGTCTCAGGTTGAGAGTGGAGGGGCCTGAGTCAGTGTGTGGGAACTGGGGCCGGTGACTGGCCTGGTGCATTTGAGCACCAACAGCTCCATACACTAGCATTTATTTCCGTAGGGCCACCGGGCAGGCGCTGGCACCTCAGAGAAGGCGTCTGCCCCACCATGCTCTGCTATTGCTGAGCATTTGAGAATCCCCACGAGCCTGGAGAACAAGGCTGCAGTGCAGGGCCATGCCAGGACTTGCCCTCCAGCTCTAGAGCTACTTGCTCTTACTATGCTGTCTCAACAGTCCCCGTCACACCCATTCCCTCCTCCCCGTGCCCTTTCTTTCCTCCTCACCTGGGAGCAGCAACAGCAGCAGCAGTCCTGGGAGTGGGGCTCTCCAGCCATATCACCATTTTCTGGTGTGCTGGTGGGAGGGGATGGAGGGGAGGCGGTGACTGGGGAGAGGGAACTGGGAACTGGGCCTGATTCTGCTTGGCTCTTCCAGCACCTCTGAGATATACAAAATGGGAAGGGCTAAGGCCTGGGTTAGGGTGTGGGAGGGCGGGGATGGCCGATTCTGCAGGCAGAGACACACGCAGGGACCTCCAGCCGCAGGTCTGAATCTGGCCCTGCTGGGTGGCGCACAGCTCCTATCTTGAGAAGCTCGACCTCTCTTCTGTGCTCAGCTGCCCCTTCTGCGGGAGGAGCTGAGAAGGCCAGGAGGAGCCTGTGGTCAAGTAGTGGACTGCTTGCTCTTCCTCTCTCTCTGTGTACTGCCTCTGTTTTGCAGGGCCCTGGCTTTTGCTCCTACCCGAGGAGAGTCACGCTGAAAGTGGGTGACACACTCAGAGGTACTTAGAGTTCTGGGAGAGAGGCCTAAGCCCGATTG
Organism: Aselliscus stoliczkanus; assembly: GCA_033961575.1. Lineage (NCBI taxonomy): Eukaryota > Metazoa > Chordata > Mammalia > Chiroptera > Hipposideridae > Aselliscus > Aselliscus stoliczkanus. The sequence goes on along the minus strand of CM066733.1, from coordinate 60,051,155 downwards.
GCCCCCGCTGGGGTCAGAGCCTGGGCCTGCCTGGTGAGTCAGTGATGTGTTTCCACCTGGGCAGGTTTTGTGAGTGCTGGAGGGGAGAGGAGAGAGCAAGTGGAGATTAAATTCCAGGAAATAAGCATAGGGAGGATGAGAGGAGAGTTGGGAGCAAAGAGAGCAGGAGTCCTCAGAGGCGCTGCTGGGAGGGCTGGCTCCGTGGCTGGGGTGAGGGAAGGGGAAGGGAGCCTGGACCTGGCATCACCTCTGCACCCTCCGCTCCTACCACCTAAGGACACTAGAGAAGTATTTGTGTAACTACAACACACAAACACACAGATGAAAGACTCTAATCGCTCTTCAGTGAATGCTAGTTAGCACTTTTAAGATTTAAGTTTAAAAAGATGGACTTTCCAAAGAAAAATTTTTTTATATATAACTATATACCCGATAATATATTTTATGTTTGATATGTTACTCAATAAATATATTATTTAATAATATACACTTATATATTTATATACTTAATATATTTATATATACTTAAATATATACTTTTATATGTATTTAGTAAATATATACTTATATACACACACAGAGGGTGAAAAAAAATGTATACAAGCTTTAAGAAAGGAAAACGGTGGGCAGGCCGAGTGGCACAGTGGTTAAGTGCTGGCTTGGGAAGCCAGCGGCCCCAGTTCGGGTCCCGCATGTGAGGTCCAGTGACACTGCCCTCAATAAACAAAAAAAAAAAAAGAAAGGAAAACGGCATTAAAATTGTAATAATATATACCAATAACAAAAAAATGAATACAAGTCACCTTTGATTTCTGCAATTACAAAAGGTGCTCAAAGTGGTTACCATCAGCGTCTAGACACTTCTGCTTGGGCATACCTAACATTGTTTAAAATGTGTATACATTTTTTTGACGCCCCCGTTATATTTAGAGAGAAAATTAGGTGCTACGTGTAATTCCAGTTGCAGCCATTGGGGACTGGCCAGTCCAGTGCCTGCCGCAAGGAGTTGTGTGTGCAGTTAGACTGAGATGGGAACCTATCACAGGGACTGGATTCTAAGTCTACTATTTCGCACCTCTTTTGCCAACCCCAACGCCTGCTCCTCACTCTACTTTGGCAAGTGTCCTCCTTACAGTAGGACTGAGCAGAGCTGAGGGTAAGGACAAAGAGACAGACAAAAGGAGGACGGATGTTATAGGAACATCAGCTGTTAGTGCCCAAAGGACCCCAGGTGGGAAAGCAGGATTGAGTTTTAGAGCTAGAAGAAAACCTCAGGAACAGTGCCACCCACCCACGTGCACATGTTTACAACACGTGCCCTCTTGCTTGATGCCCTCAATAGGTTTGTGAGAGAATTGAGGCCCAGACCCCTCAGTGACTTGCTCAAAGTAGCACAGTGAGATGGTGATGTTACTAGACCAGGCCTCCTGCCCTTTGATTGGGGCCTTTCGGCTGAAGTTTGTCTGCCCCACAGACAGGACAGGAAACCAAGGTGTACACACAAGCAGAAGTGAGCTTCTGTGGGTTTCATGGCCTTCATGTGGACCTGGGTATCCCCTCTCTGAACCTAATTACACACCAAATAGCATGAGGGAGCCCTCTGGGGGAGGGAGGTGGCCCTAGCCCCAGCTGGCATAGAGGTGTGTCCTTGGGTGTGAGGGTGTGGGCCACTGCTTTTGCATGCTCATTTTCCTCATCTGGCCACTGCTGACCATTGGGAAGGGACGCTTCCTCTCCAAATGCTCCCAAGGTCATTCTTTGCCCACATTCCATGATTTCTGTGTCCCTCTAGCCTATGGTAGGCTCTGAGTTGTTCTCAGCTGTGTTGGCATGGTCCTCGTTCCCCAGGAGACAGGAAACTCTGGGAAGGTGGGACCTCCCCTTTCTCTGAACTGTGGCCTCCCCTCCACACAGAGTTGGGGTGTCAGCACCCCAGATGAGCACTCTGCTGGAGCCATCTGGATCCTGGCTTTCCTTTGGCAGCTGGGACCTGGAGCCCCAGATATGGGAGCTGGAGGGAGGGGGCCCAGTCTCCCGGGGGGCTCACAACAACCTCTGTCATAGTTCGAACTTTTGCAGGAGGAGCTGGGGCATGTCACTATGGTGGGATTTGGAGTTCCTTCAGAAGCGTCCTCATGAGATGGGGGCCAGCAGTCACTCTCACATTATCAGGGCAGGCCACAGCCATAAGTGCTGTCAGAAGGCATGGGGTTTGGGACTCTGCTCACCCTCGGAGAAGGGAACCCTGGCACCTCAGCAACTTCTCCTGGCCTCACTGTTACGCTCACAGTTTCCTGGAGAAGTTGCTGGGAGAAGCTGACGACATTGTGTTCCCAGGTCCTCCATTCCTCTCCTCCACTCCCAGAGTAGGCCTGGGTACAGATTAGAGTTCAGTTTCTCTGTCTGTAAAATGGACCTATTATGCCTTGTCTCTCACCTATTTTGGGGTGCTTAGTTTCCTCCCTTGGGGCTTCTTGTGTGTATTCCCTGCCCTAGGGAACCTGCAGGAGATCTTGGCAGCCCAGGACATCCCAGCTGACTGGGCCTGGGCTCCTTTCTCCTTGGTTGGCTCCATTACAGGCATTGTGTCAAATACACAGGCACTGATCAGAAGCAGCTCTGATTTTGTTCCAGGAGGACTTGACCCCACACCTACTAACTTAGCATTGGTTCAGTGTCTTCTGTATCCTGGGTGCTTTATATTCATCCCTGCTTAATTCTTCTGAGTGCTCTGTAAGGTGGACATTGTCAGTTTCATTGTTAGCAACGAGGAAACTGGTGTGCCCCAGCTCACACGATGAGCTGTCTCCCCCAGTGTCTGTGCTCTCCAGCACCTGCTTCCCGATGGGCCTCCTGGTGGGGGTTCAGCTGGTGGGCGGGATGGGCCTGTTCATGGCACAGCCACAGGACCAGACTGGAGAGCCTGGGCTTCATGGGGGAAACACTCAGGAGTCACTGTGTTTCTTGAGGAGGAAGAAGTCGGAGCTATGTTTCCGGGAGCCCTGCATTCGATAGGAGAGGCTGCATACTGAGCTCCATCAGGCACCCCTCACTGTCTTTGATGAGGGCCTGGGGAGCAGGAGGTGGGGATCCAGGGACCTGAGCTGGACACGTCTGCAGGACACGTCTGCAAGACTTGGGGACAGAGTGAATAAAAGCAATAAAGGACCGATGTATACACAGGCAGGCTCATTCTGTTTGTTTGTTTTGGAATGTGAGGTAAGACATACAGGTTCTAACTCAGTTGGCCCAAATTTTGTATTATATAGTCCCGTTTCAAGAGTTTTGCTGTTATTGACTGATTAGAGTGTCTGTCTATTTTGTCTGCCTGGGCCTGTTTGTGGCATGTTTTGGGGGATGAGGGTGTATAAGCATTCAGAACTCTAAGTGAATGCATTAAATTTGTGTCTTGATATCAATTAAAGGAGCCCATTTCACTCTCTTACTCAGTGAGTCCACCCATAGAAAGCCAGGTGTGGAAAGGGAGAGGGAGCAGCATTCCTGCATTAGGTAAACATCAGTTAGGGTTTCTACATTTCACTGTTACTTTTCTTAATCTTATCTGCCACTTGGAGCCAAGCACAGCTGAGCCAAGTTTAGAACCGCTGACCCTCAGCCAAGCCACAGCGGCATAAGCAAGAAAAAATGAAAGTTATTTCAAGTCCTGCGTTTTGGGGTGGTGTGTTACGCAGCATTATTGTAGCAATAGCTGACTGAAAGACCAAAGCAGCATCAGTTAGTCCTAGGTTCACTTGGGAGTAAGACAGAATAGAAAGGAAATAGCTTAAACAACACAGTTTATTTGTCTCTCAAAAAGGTTCAGAGATAAAGAACCTAAGGCTAGCAAGTTAGCTCCAGAATACCAGGGACCCAGCACCCTTCCATCCTATTCGTCCACCATGCAGGGCATCTATTCCCAAGGTCACCACACAACTCAAGACGGCTGCGAGGGCTCCAGTCACATGTGCTTGTTAGCAGCATGGAGGAAAAACAAAATAAGAGAAAAGAGATTGTACCAGTTATGTTTTCATGGTGGACAACTCTTTTTACAAATCATTGGCAGATCTTAGTCACATGACTGCCCCCATTTCAAAGGAGGCTGAGAAGCAGTGTTTAGTGGGGGCATATTCCTACAAAGATAAATTCAGGGTTCTTTTCCTGGGGATGTGGGGGAGAAGAGAGGAGCACATTTTTTTTTTTTACTACTATTTTCAGTACTCAAACAGCACCCTATCAACTTACAAAAATTTATCCAAAACGCACTGTCTAATTTGAAAACCCACTATGTTGGACGTGCAATGTATGCAAGTGAGAGTGTTCCAGTTGCCCATGAACCCCAGTAAGACGGTGTGGGGTACCCTGCAGTTGTGTCTTAGCTGGTCCCCTCAAAGGATAGATGGATGGTGTACAAGGTTCTGGGGTTCCCAATGTTTAGTTCTGCCAGGCACCTGAGGCCATAACCAACCAACTCAGACAAAATCCTTAGTAGCTTTAACACATAATTTCAGGTTAATTCACATCACAGGCAATGTTCATTACAATGTAGGAAGAAAATGTAATTTGTGTCCAATACTATATAAAGACCTTGCCTACTGCTTACAAAGCTACCCACTAAAGAGCCTGTTCACAAATTACATGCTAGATGGTATTTTCGTGTTTAACCTTGTGCCACACATTCTCAGGGACTGTCAGAGTCTGGAAGTAGGTGTGCTCTGGGACAGTTCGACCATGCACCCTTCAGGACATGAGGTCTCTGCTGTCCCTGGCGACCAGAGAGGCTTGGGCTTTCACCTGGCCAGGACCCCTGAGTTCCAATCAGCCTTGAACCAGTCCTTTTCCTGGGGTGGTGAAGGTGAAAGGAAAGCCAAGGGTAGGGAAAAGTAGCACAGGGAGGAGAGAGGAAGTACATTTTTGGGTAGGGCTGGGAGTGGGCAGGGGGACTCAAGCAGCAGCCATTGTGACTGGGCCCCCAGGGCAGTAATGCTCCCAGCAGCTGGGGCTTCCCCAGGCCCCCCACCCCCACCCCCTTCTACCGCCTATAGAACCCACGCTGCAAGCCTCATATTTATGCAACCAAGGCCTTGCCTTTATCAATCTTGCACCTTGATGTGCTGAGGCATCTGGCAGGGTCATTGCAGACTCCACACTTCACACCCCAGCAGAAAAGGCAACACAGCCCTGGAGGCCTCATACCTGTGACTGGTCCTGCTGGTGCTCCTGGCCTCAGGTGAGGGGACAGAGGGAGGGGCAAGATGAGGTAAGGAGAGGTGTGATGGAGGGGGAGGAAACAGGTGAGCAAGTGTGATGCTGGAGGGCCATGTGAGGTCAGGTATAGGGTGAGGAGATGCCCCCTCTATCAGCCTGGCCTGGCAGCTTCCTCTGCAGGTTCCTGGATACGAGACCAGAGGCAGAGAGGCTGTCATGCAGGACAGTGGGGGCAGACACTCTCTGAGAGATGCAAATACTCCCCAAAGGAGGAAATTGATATAAACCCAAAATCTGGTATAGGAAAAAGGCAGATAAGCATATCTGCTTAGTCTCTACTAAGCAGGACAATGGCCCCGGACTCTCGATATGTGATCTGGGATGACCCAGACTCTGGCATCACTAATGTCCCCATGGCTGAGCTCAAAGATATTCTCCAGGGCACCTCTGGGTGGTCCCCACCCAGGTTTCCCTGTTGGACACCTGGCATCTTCTCCCTGCACTCCCACTCGTCTGCTTGTACCTCTAGCCCGAGTGGCTCTCTGCTCTTGCTCCACCCAGCCCAATCTCTCTGCCCCCTTGGCAGGGTCATTTCTGCCCCCACTGTGGCCCCTTCCCATTCCCTTGGAAGCCTCTGATATGCAGAATGCCAGCCTTTTCCACATCTGCGCTGAAAGAGCTTATTCCCTACCAGACAAGTCAGAGAGACTCTAGGCATTGCCCCTACCTGCCTGCAACCTGGGCCCACTGCCCTTCTACAATGAGTTCATGTGGGTCAGGCCCAGAATCAGGAGTCAGCCCCAAAAGTCCCTGGGTCTGGACTCAGGGAGTGCAGGAGGCAGCGGTCATCTCAGCCTTTGTCTTTCCTGCCTCTTCTCCTTCCTCTCTCTGAGGATCCAAATTCCCCCTCCTCCAGCTCTGCGGCTCCCAGTGTTCTGTGTGGACTCCTGAAGGCCAAGGGCCTGGTACTGTTCACCCTGTTTGTGCTCCTGTGCTGTGGGCACTAGGGGAGTGGGGTTGGGTTTGACTTGGGGAGTGGAGAGCAAGGGCAAAACAGAGCTGGGACAGTGGTGCTGGGAAAGATGGTCAGCCAGAGGGGGAGGCAGGAGTCCCAGAGGTGGGGTTTGAAAAATCATAGCTGATACTGATTTGAGTATCCCTTAACGCTGCCCAGCTTTGCTTACTTGTTTGCTTGTTCTAAGCCACCAAAATCCTCAACCTTCAAACTTGCAGCCTCATTGCCCAATGTACACACACACACACACACACACACACACACACACACACACACACACACCCCCTTCATTCACTCCTTCAATACAACCAACCTGTTCAACCAGAAAGAAGTCAGCCACTCGAGGAGTGACTGAGATGTGGACAGGTGGGGCAGGTGGGACAGGTAGGGCAGGCTGGAGAGAGGAGCAGGACCAGAGAGTGCATGCACTTCGCTTTGTGAAATTCCTTCTTCTCACCCCCTGGGCCATAAGAACGCTTTGGGAGCAGCAGCAAAGCGGATTTCTGATGGCTCCAGCTCAGCCCAAGGCCTCCGGAGCAATGCCTACCTTCCCACATCTGTTGTTGCCCCTCCATGACTACTGTGATCTCTTTTAAGGGAAAGGCCATTCCGTGTCTGTGAAAGATGCCTCCCAGCCCCTGAATCCATGACTGGTGGCACCCAGCCTTCCCCAACGTGCAGACCCACCCCTCTTCAGAAGGCTCCTTGTGCAAATGGTCCAACGCTCCAACTGGTGCGGCCCAAACCCAAGTCAGCCTCTTTTCTCCCAACCTTAGAATCCTCTGTTTCTTTATTTCCTCTTGCTTCTCAGTTCATAAATCACTCAGACCACCATCTCTGTCAAGTCTGGCTCCCTTCTGTCTCCCCTGGCTTCCATCGTTTCCATCCCCTGAGTTCAGGAGGCTCCACTTTACACCCACATCAGCGCGTCTGTCCCCAACTGGTCCCCACCCTCAGCCTATACCTTTCCAGGGGCTTGGCGAAGGCTATTGGTTTATTCCCTCAGGGCAATTCTGACATTGCCACACCCCCTCTCAGAAGCCTGCTGGGATTGTCACTCCTCACTGCCAGGCCTGGTGTGTTGTCCCATCTCTGCTGCTTCCAGCTCCAAGGTGCCCCTGCAAACCCAGAGAAAACCCCACTGTCTTGCAAAGGCAGGTGGTATGTGTTTCCTCCTGTGCTTGGATGTTAATGGTTGCACATCCAAGCATGCAGGGGGAGAAAATGTCACTTGGCCCAATGACATTTCTCTCTTCCTGCCCCCAACCTTGCAAATGGTAGAAAACAAATTTAAAAAGAAGGTAAATCCAAGTTGAACAAGAAAAGTGATCATCAGCTGAGGTAGGGTTTGATTTCTTGATATTCTGAAGCCTTAAAAATTAAGATCAGGGTAGGGGGATAGGACAGACATTGTTTAAGGGTAGAAACTTGTAATAAGTAGTAAATAAACCCTCAAGATCTAATGCCAAGTATAATGAATATAGACAACAATATTGTATTATTATCATCAAACTTACTAAGAGACTAGAACTTAATTATTCCAACCACCAAAAAGAAATAATAATTATGTAATGTGCTAGAGGTGCTAATTATTGCTACAATGGGCATCATACAGTAGTATATGAATGTATCAAATTGACATGTTAAATTTACCTAATGTTACATGTCAGATATATTTCAATAAAAAATTAAGATAAAAAAATTAGTATGTTGGGTGGCTGACTGGCTCAGTTTGTTAGAGCATGTGCTCTGAACAACAGGGTTGCTGGTTCGATTCCCACATGGGCCAATGAGCTGTGCTCTCTGCAACTAGATTGAAGACAATGACTTGAGCTGAGCTGCCGCTGAGCTGCAGGTGGGCAGCCAGAAGGCTCAGTTGGTTAGACTGTATACTCTTAACAAGGTTGCTGGTTTGACTCCCGCATGGGATGGTGGGCTGCTCCCCCCACACTTAGACTGAAAATGGCGACTGGACTTGGAACTGAGCTGCACCCTCCACAACTAAGATTGAAGGACAACAACTTGAGTTAGAGCTGATGGGTTCTGGAAAAAATACATTGTTCCCCAATAATTAGTATGTCAGAAGCAGAAGGCTCAACAGCCCCAAACACAAGCAGGACAATATGCCTGTAATTCCTTCATTCATTAATACTCACCAATCAAAGAGCTCACACATTTGAGGAAAATTAATAGCATGACAGTAAAGATTCAACACAAGCACACGGAACACATGAATTTAGAATTAATGGCAATAATTCCTGGGATCGGGGAGAAACTTTAAATCATTGAAATAAATGTCCCCAGAGATATTTACAAAGACATCGCACCTTTTTATGAATCAGGCATTTACAAAACAAATTGCAATATTATTTTTATTCATGAACTTGACAAATCTTTAAAAAGATTGCTCATACACAGTCTTGGTAAGGGTGTGGGGAAGCAGGTCTTATCATATGTCCATGATGGGACTATAAATTGTTCGGCATTTTTTTTTTTTTTTTGAGGGCAGTATCACTGGCCCTCATATGTGGGACCCGAACCGGGGCCGCTGGCTTCCCAGGCCAGCGCTTAACCGCTGCGCCACTCTGCCGGCCCCGGCATTTTTTTTTTTAAGGTGAATAGAAAGGATCTATGAAGTTTAACGTGTGCATTCTTTGACTTGCTGATTGCACTTCCAGGTACTCACCCCTGAGACATATACAGACTCAGGCACAAAAGGACATGTACATAGATGCTATCACATATTGTTTATAACAGTGAGCGCCTGTGGGGAGTGTAGCTAAGCTACGCCATTGTATTGCTGCCTCTCTACCCATGCTGTTTGGCCAAGCAGCCTGCAGGGACCTTAAATGGACCCTAGTCCCTCATGCAAGTGCACATCATAGATAACAACCTGCAGAGTTATAGGCAAATGTAAGTTCCCCATCTGACTACCCCCCATATCCCTTGTGATCAACAGCCTCCCCTGCCTCCCAGGGCCTTCTCTCTACAAAACCCTGGCTCTTTTAGTTTGAATGGACCACTCTGGCCTTAACCTGGGAACCCCAAGGCATGCCACCCACAGGCCCTAATAAAGGCATGTGCCCCAGATCCTGACTGTTTGCGTGCTGTGCAGGCTTGACCCCCCTCCCCCCGCCCCGGTCTGGCCCTGGGAGGCACACTGTGTACTTCCTCCAGGACCTGTGAGTGATAAACTTCTCTATTTCAATCTTTCTTGTGGTCTTTTGTTGAACCCCTGTTCACCATCTGTCACCCTGTGCTTCACTTAACCGACGTTAATAAGTCAGAGCAGCCTCACAAGGGAATAATGAATAAGGAAGATTGCACCTCTTTTATGCAGGACCACGTAGCAGTTCAAAAAGAATGGGGCACAGCTTAGACATGAACGTAGCTTGGTCTGCAAGCATCTTGTTAAACGGAATGGCAGCTGCAGAATGGCAAGTGTAACCCCACTTAACAGAAAGTAAAATGAACTCAGACTGTGCATTTTATGTGCACATAAGCCTGTTTCTGTAGGAACACAGAGAGTGTCTGGAAAGCTGCATATCCATTGGACAATGGGGGTACCTCTTGAGGAAAGGAGCCTGATTAGTGTTGTGGGAGGGAGGGGTGAAGGGAACTTTAATTTTTTATCTGTATACTATGCAGTGCTTTTTTTTTTTTTTTAGTCTTTTTTAAATTGAGGGAACAGTGTGTTTTTCCCAAAATCCATCAGCTCCCAGGACTCATCAGCTCCAAGTTAAGTTGTTGTCCCTCAATCCTAGCTGTGGAGGGCACAGCTCAGCTCCAAGTCTAGTTGCCGTTTTCAATCTAGTTGTGGGAGGGGGGCGGCGGGCAGGGCACAGCCCACCATCCCATGTGGGAGTCAAACTGGCAACCTTGTTGTTAAGAGTACGCACTCTAACCAACTGAGTCATCCGGCCGCCCATGGGCAGCTCAGCTCAAGTCATTGTCTTCAATCTAGTTGCTGAGGGCGCAGCTCACTGGCCCATGTGGGAATCAAACCGGCAACCCTGTTGCTCAGAGCACGCACTCTAACCAACTGAGCCACCCAACTGCCCCTGCAGTGTTTGGTTTTAATAGAGAGTCTTTATATACATATTTCATGTTATTTGTGTGATGAATATAATATTTTAACTACTATGTTATGTTAAAATGTATTTTGAATGATAAGGGAGGTGGAATGAAGGCAATGGGCAACACAGAGTACCCAGCAGCCTTCATTTTCTGAAGCCAGCTCTGGAGAGGTATGTGGTGACAGCCTCAGGGCAGGACGTGGAGTGTGGGTTCCCTGGACCCTGTGGAGCTGAGGGGCTTGTACGAAAGTCTGTGAGGTTGGTAGAAATCGAATGAAAATACAGGAAAACCAGTGAAACCATGCTACTCAGGAGACAGGCCTGCAGAGAAGAGCTTCAGGCAAACTTGTGGTCAGGGAAATCATGACAGGAGCCCTTAATGGCTGGTAGAAGGGCTAGTGAAGGCCGTAGTCTGTGGTCGGCTGGGTTCTGAGTCTCCAGAAAAGTCTGCAGAAAAGGTCCCCACAGTGGGGCAGAAGGAGCACTGCCAGGCCCTGATCCAGGCCCTGAGAAATCTCTCCAAGTCCCTCCCAGAGCCTCTGACCTGAGCCTGGGCTTTTCCTGATACCTACAGGTACATCCTATGCTGCCAGGTGCCAAGTGGGAGGAGGGCCCGCTACACATACCCTTGTCATTGCTGTTTCTGGGGTCCAAGATGGGGGCTGCATCCAGGCGCTTGTCCTGGGGACTGCATGGCAGGTCAGTGCCAGAGTGGCTGCAGTAAATTCATCTTAAGTCAGCTGACCAAGGCCAGCACACCAGAGCCCTTGGGAGTGGACCTACGGAATCGGACAGACTTGCATCTCAGCTCTTCTCATCTGCAAAATAGAGAAGACAGCATCTCACAAAATTATTGTGAGGATTGAATGACGTATTGTATGTAAAAGCTTGGTGCTTAATACATATTAGCTATTATTACAAGTAAAGGGATTGCAACTTCTTTTCACTTTTGAAAAATATTTCTTTTTGCACTGTATAGATCTATTAAGGGAGTTACAACATCTCTAATGTTTATTTGTCCTTAAAAGGGTACCATCATTTTAAAAATAAAAGTTAAGCCACAAGAGGGGTATGTCAGACTCATATTTCCTTGGGTCCCAGAATTGTCCCCGCAGGGGAACAAGAAGAAGGGGTATTCTCTAGAGGTACATCAAATTCACATCTACTGCCCCCACATTTTATTTATTTATTTATTTATTTATTTATTTATTTATTTATTTGGGCAGTGTCACTGGCCCTCATATTTTTTCATGGCATAGGCACAGCATTTATTATAATTACATTTCCTTTTTGGTACAACTTTTAATTATCCATGAAGTTTTTTAATTGTCTTATTTTTTACTTGCTTCATATTCTATGTATCATCCTTAATTCGTCTCTAAACTCTGCCTGCAAATTTAAATTTCATCTCACCATGTTTGAACGTATTAGTTCATCAACTGGTTTTGTTCCTCCAGCACATCCCCAAGTATGTCCTCCTGTCCCAATCTGGACTAGTTCCCTCTGGGCTTTTGGCACAGCTGCCTGTGTGACATTTCTCATCCTCGCCTCCTTGGGAGCTGCCATGGCCCCCATCCAGTGTGGATACGGCTCTTTTGACCCCATGTCTAATTCTTTCTTTGTTCGCTCTCTCCTTTTAGGGAAAGCGTTGCAAAAGTGCAGTCCTGAACCAAATCCATCTCACTGCCTGAATTTGGAAATAAAGTAACTGCAGACATGCTCCTGCACTTGTATATTATCTGTGGTCACTTTCCTGCTACAGCGGCAGAGATGAGTAATTGCAAAGGAGGTCATATGGCCCACAAGCACAAGATAATTACTGTCTGGCTTTTTACAGAAAGTTTGCTGACCTCGGAGATGGAAGATGACCAAGAACGGAGAGGCAGCCAATGTGTTTCTGAAGGAGAGACCAGAAGAATGAGAACACAAGAATGGGGTTCAATGGAAGAAAGACTCTCCGAAATGATGGAAGACATATGTGACACTGTTAACAATCACTGAGAGAGATGTAAACTATCTTTCAGCAGACGCCAGATTTTGCTGGGGTAATGAACAACCCCAATTCAGTTGGTTCGTACAAATAGTTTCTCCTTGCTCCTGTGAAATCCAGCACCATGATGGGATGGTTGTCCAGGCCGTGAGTTCTGTATGGGTCCGTTCAGCATTGAGGCTGGGTGATCAGATACCACCTGGGGGTGTTGGAGGATGAGAAACTCCATCAGTTATGGAGGCTCTCCATGTAGGGTCTTCACCTGCAACGTGGGCTGCACCCCCTGGCCCTGGCCCGTGGAGGACACAGAATTAATGCTGAGCTTTAGAGGGAGTGTGGAGGAGCACAAGGCACCCTGACTCAACCAGGGCCCCACTCTTATTAGCCTGATTGTATGTGGGCATGTGTGTTTGTGTTTGGGCGGAGTGGTAGGAGGTATTGGGGAAGAAGGAGCTCAGACCCACTCAATTCTAAGACACCTGGCCCTGAGCATTTTCCTGGGCTGGTAGAAATCTGTGGAGGGGACCCAGAACAGAGGACCTCAAACAGGAAGACCCAGGGAAAAAATATCTAAGGGAAAGCCTTTGGAAGTTTACCTTGAGCTTTTGACCTCACAGACTTGATGGGAGAGAAGGTATGATATTCCTACCTTACAGACAGTGAAACTGAGTCCCCTCTCTCTCTGTAGCCATACCGAGAGGGAGGAGTGGGCAGGTACAGCTGCCTTTCCTTATCCCTCCTGGGACTATGGTGGTCTGAGCTTCTCCCAGATTCTTCTCGTGTTCTGAATCTTGAGGTGGGGAGAAAAAGGGAGTACTCCCCCGGAAATCAACAGAGTAGGATTCCAGAGGTAAAGGGGGCCACCTAGAGCTGTTTCCTCTAACAGGGCCCTAGATGGTGCCAGTTCCTGACAATGACCCTACTCCCACATTTCCTGGGTACCTCCCAGAGCCCAGGCCCCACATAGCCATGTGCCTTAAGCTGCTCCTGGGACAGCTGCATCTGTGAAGAGGTGACCTTTCTCAGAATTGGAGACCACAGACTGATTTGGTGCACTGCCTGCACCATTGTGGGGTTGGAAGTCTGAGAGCCAGCTCTGCACTGACAGTGTTCACCCCACCCACACTGTTGGAGAGACCACAGTACAGAAAAACGGCGACTCCACCCTCCAAATGCTCACTGTTTGCTGAGAAAGGAGAACCCTCTTGTCACACAACAAAGAGTGAGTTAGAAGGACACGGGGTCACAGGAAGTAGAGAGTGGGAAGAAGGTGATCTTGGGGCACTGTGGGGAGGAGAAAGGGAAGTGAGAAGCTGCAGCTCTGTTCACACGTGGGAGCGCACATGCACGCTCCCTGTCCTAGCACGCTCTGGCCAGCTGGGGTCATGGGCAGCCCATGAGTCACCTGGAGTGCTGTCAGGGCTGATCCCCGGGGCAGAGCTGTGGACCCCTGCTGGCCTCGCCTCCTGTTCCGCCAAGGGCAGGGCAGCACGGGCAGTAGAAGAAGCTATATGCAGAGGCCTTGGGCCCGGTGATGCCGCCAATTCCCTGGGGAACCTTAAGGGGTCGACCAAGACTCCCCGTGCTTCAGTTTCCATACTGTGGGAAGGGGCGGGGAGAGGTCGTCACTGTGGAAATTAAATTAGACCAATGGTTCCCAGACTTGTTTGCACTGTGATCAATGGGAGCTTCAAAAACATGGATGCCTGCTCCCGCTGCACTGGGCTCACATCGTTGGTCTGGTTGGAGGCCGGGCCGGTGGCAATTTTTTTTTTTTAACACCCCTAGGTGATTCTTAGATGCAGAAGAGTTTGGGAATTCCAGAGTTAGATACTCTTATGACCAGGGTTTGTAAACTCTGAGTTGCAAATATGTTTTTTTCTCTTAAGGTCCTCCTCTCCACCCCCGTCCCCAACTTTGTTCCCATAAAATTGAAATTCCATCTCCCCTTTCCTTGTATCTCCTAGCTCCTGCATAACCTCTCAAAATGGAAAATGCAGATTTCCCTCACTATCTGAACTCAAACTACACAAAGTTCATCCAAAGTGAGCTTTCTGATTGAAAAACCCACTATGGGGCCAGCCGAGTGGTGCGTTGGTTAAGAGCTGGTTTGGGACACCAGCAGCCCCGGTTCAGATCCCACATATGAGGGCCAGTGACACTGCCCTCTACAGCTAAGATGGTGAACAACGGCTCCACCTGGAGCTGGGCTGTGCGAGCCCCGGTGATGGTGTGGGCTGCAGCTCCTGCTGCAGTGGGCTGCCATAGGCTACAGTGAGTGGCCGGCAGCCAGCATGAGTGACAGGCAGCTAGCGTGAGCTGCCAATAGCCGCGGTGAGTGACCATCCAGAGGCTGGCGACTGATCTGCCTCACCCGGGAAGAGCGCAATGACGATACCAACATGGGCCAGTGAAGCAACATCCTCTGCAACTAGACTGAAGAACAAAAAGACAGCAACTTGTCTGTTCCTCTTCCCAGATTCCCCAACTCTGTTCCCCTCCCCCAATTCCCCAATAAAATATTTATAAAAAGAAAAAGAAAAACCCACTATGACAAAAGTCTGAGGGTACCAAGGGAGACAGTCAGGGTGTCCTGAGTCCATGAGAGAGTGGCAATCTGCTGTGGGTGTCTGGGCTGCTCCCCCAATGGAACAGGCGGTCAGGGGTAGAGGGTCCAAGTGCCTGTGGACACAACCAGCCCAGATCCAATTTAGATAAAATCCTTAGTAGCTTTAACTCCCTATTTCATGTTTATTTACATCACAGTCAATGTTCATTACAGCGTAGATGGGAAATACTATATATTCAGTTCCATGTCAGTCCATGTGTTCTGCATACAAACCTACTCACTAAAGAGACTATGAAACATGAAATAATGTGGCTTTTGGCATCCTGGTGTTTAATACTGTGCTGGACTTCTTGGAGCTGGTAAATAGAGGTGTGTAGAGGGGAAATTCCCTGAGGGTTGAATGGCCTGGAAAGGCTTTAATGGTTCCTATTTGTTGTGATCAATCCAGGCTCATAGGACAACTTCTCTGGGGCTGTGAGAGTCTGAGGGTTAGTGTGCCCCATTTCATTTCAGCTATGCACCCCTCAGGCCAGGAGGTCTCTGCTCTCCCTGGGGATGAGAGGAGCGTAAGGGCTGGTCAGGTTTCAAACACTCCTCCTGAGTCCCTGGCTGCCTTCAGCCACTCCGTTCCTTGGGTGTTGGAGGTGGGTAGAGAAAGCCAGCACTGGAAGGAGGAAGCAAAAGGGAGAGAAATGGAAAGAAGGGCAGCCTCTGACTTCCATCCAGTAAGTGCTGGGTGGCGGTGGGGTGGGCGGGGGACGCTAAGCAGCAGCCTTGGGTCATCAGGCTGAGCAGGGCTGAGGCTCCTGCAGGGCAGAGATGCTCCTAAGAGCTGGAGGTTTCCCCAAGGGCACCCCAGCCTCCTGTTGCCCATAGAACCTGCACTGCAGGCCTCACTCTTACCCAGTCAAGGCTGTTCCTTTCTCAGCCTTGTACCTCAATGTGCTGGGGCCTCTGTGCAGAGTCAGGCCCAGCTCCTGGTCTATCTATCCTAGAACCACCACCTTGTACTCGCCACTCCACAAACTCCAACACAGGGAGAAGGCAATATGGCCCATGCTGTCTTCACAAGAGACCTCCTGAAATCTCCTGGAGCTTGGGGGAACCCAGTATCAGGCCCCGCCCTCACCCCCAGCCCTGCTTTCCCTCCAGCAGCTCTGGGGGAAGCTCTGTCCCCTGGGGCCCCAATCAGCCCTGGCATGAGAGACCCTGAGGGGCTGGCCATGCCCCCCTTCCTCTCAGGACTCCAGCAGACCCCTCTCCCTTTTGGGGACTCTGGGCTGCCATTGCTTTCTCTGTGTTGTCATCAGTCACCCGGGCTTTTTCAGTGACGGGCACTCCAGCCTCCATCAGTGGCTCTGAGCACGGGTGGGCCTGGGCTCTCACCAGCAGGGAGGGGTCTGGTAAGGGCTGGACAGGTACTGTGGCCTCTAACTCAGGAAGGAGAAGGGCTCATAGAGTCTGAAAGGGGTCCCCAGGCTTCA
This sequence comes from Aselliscus stoliczkanus, assembly GCA_033961575.1. Taxonomy (NCBI): domain Eukaryota; kingdom Metazoa; phylum Chordata; class Mammalia; order Chiroptera; family Hipposideridae; genus Aselliscus; species Aselliscus stoliczkanus. The sequence goes on along the minus strand of CM066733.1, from coordinate 60,034,816 downwards.
GCTCAGAGCTGGGCTGGGCTGAGGTGAAGGAGCAGCTCTAGACTTCCCCCATGACGGAGCTCAGAAATAGCCACATATTAGGGATGAAAACACTTCTATTGGTGTTGATTCACAAGTGAGGGAGATGAGGTCTGTCCAAAGTCACGGGGCTCCTTCAGGGCCGAAGCAGGACTAGGACCCAGGCCTTCTGTGTCCTGGTCCAGTGCTTCTCCTGGCTCAGACATTCTCCAGGGCACCTCTGGGTGGTCCCCATCCTGGTTTGTCTATTGCAGACCTGGGGGTGCTATCCCTCAGCTCTTCCCTTGGGACTTACAGCTCTGTGCTGTGGCCCCTCTGACAATGTCACCCAAAGAAATGACAATGCCGGTCATTTCTTTTCTCCTAGACAACCTGTCCCTCCACCCAGGGTGCCTGGGTCCCCGTGATCTTGTTCTAGGAGGTCCCTGTGGCTGGCCTGAGTGAGTTCAGGGTGGATTTGGCTTATATGCAGGCTCCATGATCGGTTCAAAGGCTGCACCCCCCGCCTGGATCCTCCCTCTCTTCTCCATCAGTGGGACCCAACTTCGTCTTCCCTCCCAGTTTGCCTGCTAACGGTTTCCTGGTGCTTCTGTTGTGTGGACTTCTCATGACTAAGGTCCTGGTGCTGCCAGCCCTCCTCATACTCTTGACCTGTGTGGATCCCCGGCGAGTGGGCCTGGGCTGGCTTGGGGGCCAGTGGAGCAGGGGGAAGCTTCTCTCCTGAGACAGGGGTTGCTGGACAGGAGTAGCCAGGGATCACACCGATGGCATTATATCAATTGTAACTTGCATCAGTTTAAATTGTCTTTTACCCTGTCTGTCTCTCCACACTCACGTGATTGTTACAAACCATTGTTTCCTTTGACCTTCAAATGCATTCTCTTGGGTCATGTCCACCCACAGTGGCTGGATAGCCCAGTTTTGAGGCTGGCCTCAGGCGTCTCCCATTACTAATCCTCAGGTGTGCACATGGGCTTACCGAGACATACACCCGCCATCAGAAACCAAACCTGTGCATACAGAAGTCCCTCCTTAGGGTCTCCTGACCCTTGGGGAGGGGCAAAGCCTCATGCTCTAGAGCTTTCTCCCCAGGACTTTGCATCATTCTATGTCCTGAGGGGAGGAAGTATGGGTCTGAAGAAGAAGATGACAGAATCTGATGAGGAGAGACTCTAAGAAATGAGAGGAGACTGGGGTTGGGAAGAGGGTCAGATGAAAGGGAAGGTGTGGCACAGTCAGTGAATGTACTCAGTGCCCTGAAGTGCCCCTCCCCCGCCTCCCCACTGCTCCTTCTTCCTCTGGAAGACACCTCCCAGCACCTGAATCCACTGCTTGGTGGCGCCTCTACCCGGAAACTCAGGACCCCCAGGTTGCCTTCTCCAGCTCCATGTCCCCAAAGCGTGGACCCACCACCTCTGGGACTTTCCCTGGGCCACCCTTCTCCCACCCAGCTCCCCACCAGCAGGACCAAACCCAACTTAAGGATCCTCCCCCTTAACCTGATCCGCTCCCTCCCTTCCAGGGTTTCCTGTTTTCCTGTCAGCCCACAGATCCCAGGTCACCCTTCTCCATATGGTCAGCTTTGGTTTCTCTTTCTCCCATTAAAAGAAATACCCTGAATTCTTATTATATAAAAATGTAATAGTTGGGCCGGCCGAGTGGCGCATTGGTTAAGAGCTGGCTTGGGACGCCAGCGGCCCCGGTTCAGATCCCACATATGAGGGCCAGTGACACTGCCCTCTACAGCTAACAACAGCTCCACCTGGAGCTGGGCTGTGCGAGCCCCGGGGCTGTGTAGGCTGCAGCCCCTGCTGCAGTGGGCTGCCATAGGCTACAGTGAGTGGCCGGCAGCCAGCATGAGCTGCCAATAGCCGCGGTTAGTGACCACCCAGAGGCCGGCGACCGATCTGCCTCATCCGGGAAGAGCACAATGACGATACCAACACGGGCCAGAGAAGCAACGTCCTCCGCAACTAGACTGAAGAACAAAAAGACAGAAACTTGTCTGTTCACCTTCCCTGATTCCCCAACGCTGTTCCCCACCCCCAGCTCCCCAATAAAAATCTTTAAATAAAAATGTAATAGTTGATATTTCTAGAACTGATATAAATTTAGAAAGTATATGGCAATGAAGGAAAAAAAACTTCTGTCTTATATGCCAGATAAAAGGGTTAATTCGCTTTAGTACATAAACGTCTTTTTCTTTTAAATAAATAAGAATCAGGCAAACATTTCCATTGTAAAAAGGGCTAAAAATATGAACAAGTAATTCATTAAAGAGTAAGGAACAAATAATATGTATGAACATGGGTTCAAAATGCCTGATAATCAAAGAAATGTGAAATGAAGTGAGACCCCACGCTTGGCCTATCAGTTCAAAGAAGATTAAAATAAATGATAATCATATTCTGAACTGGAGAGCTGTAGGGAAAAGGGAATTCTCATGAATTGTTGGGAGGACATAATTTATAGCCTCTTCCTGGAGGGCATGTGGTGATGAATTAAAAAGGCAGAAAAAGTAATTTATTCATCCATTCCACTGTTAATGGATATTTGAGTTGTTTCTAATTTTGAGTTGTTCTATAGGCTTCTACGAACATTTAAAAGAAAAAAAGCAGAAAAAGGAAAACAAACTAAAGGGACATTGAGCTGGTGAAGCAGCAGGCCTAAAAAACGTTCTGAGTAATTTGACGTGTGGGGTGACTGCTGTAGTTTAAAAACGCAAATAGTTGTACAAGACTTAAAAAAAAAACCAAAGCAGTCCCCTGCTCCACCATTTTAGGCCTCTGCTCCCAATTCCCTGAAGGAATCCACTTCAAATCTGTTTATTCTGAAGTTTGCCTCTATACTTTTGGATAAAGCTTATCCTGCCATTTGTTGATTTTCCAGGTTTAGTTATTATCCATTAATCCCCTCTTAATGAAGATGAGAACTGAGTCATTGAACACATCACTTTCCTACCCACCCAACTTCCTCTATCCCTAAACCCACAATGTAGTCAAGTCACAGCTGTCCATGAGACAGATATTCAGATTTTACATTTTCTGACCCTATAAATATTTTTTATAGCCTAGCCATGGATTGATGTACCATGATTGTTTTCTTTTCAGCATACTTTTTGATTATCCCCCAAATTACCTTTTCATTTGTTTTATTTTCTACATATTCACCACTAATTCATTTCTGAACTTTCTACCACGACTGTAAATTTCATCTTTGTCAGGTCAAATACAGTAAATCATCACTTGGATCCATTCCCTTGAGATCTGCAGATGTCTCCTGCCTTCTGCTGATGTCTGCACTGGTTTCTGGCTAAGCCTGCTGCACAGCTGCCCTAAGATTGCTTCTTGCCATCTTCTCAGGCACTCCCTCCAGGGTTGGATGTGTTCTCTTCTGAATTTCATGACTTTCTCTGTGTAGGTTTATATGAGGTCGGACAATTAAGTTTGTGAACTGATCTTAGAACAAGTGCTGCATGTCTCATTGGTGAATATCACTATGGTCACCTTTGAAGTACTCCCCTTAGGAAGCTATGCTTCAATGACAGTGCCTAGTCCACCCTTCAAAGCAATTTTGGAACTCTTTTTCTAGAATGGCCGTCAGAGCTCTCATCGTATTACACTTGATGCCCTGAATGTCATCAACATGTCTTCCTTTCCATATCTCCTTTATCTTCAGGTAAAGAAAGGAAGACACCATTGAGGGCCTAATCAGGTGAGTAGGGAAGGTGATCCAATACAGTTATTTGCTTACTGGCTAAAAACTCCCTCACAGACAGTGCCGTGTGAGCTGGTGTGTTGTTGTGATACGAGAGCCATGAATTGGTGGTGAAAAGTTCAGGTCGTCTAACTTTTCACGCAGCCTTTTCAGCACTTCCAAATAGCACACTTAGTTAAGTATTTGTCCAGTTGGTACAAATTCATAATGAATAATCCCTCTAATATCCAAAAAGGTTAGCAACATTAGTGCAACAAGTTCTTGAACTTAATTGCCAGATCTCTTACCTCTTTTCATTGAAACATTCCTTCCAATACCGTCCCTTACTTTTGAGAAGCCTAATGCTGTTTTTATCTCCAATCCATTGACTATGAGATTCCCTCCCCACTATTCTTGATGCTTTTAGGATCTTTTCTTTTTTCCCGTGTTCTGAAATTCCATGCTGATGTGTACTGGTATGGGTCTTTTGTCCTTTATTGTGCTGAGGACTCAGGGGCTTCTTCAATCTGGAAAATAATATCCTTAATTCTGAGGCATATATTCTTTATTTATTTTATAATCTTCCCTTAATTTTCTGGTTTTTTTTTTCCTCTGTGGAATTTCTATTATATGAAATATAATGATAGACTTTAAGGACCTATTCTCCAAATTTCTCACTTTTTTTCTTTTACTTGTCATCTTTTTTGTTTACCTTTATTACAATGTACATACAGTCAAATGCACAGATCTTAAATGTATAATTTGATGAGTTTGGACAAATGCATGTAACTTGCTCCTATATCAATATATAGAACATATTCAGTACCACTTCATCCCCAGAGGCAACCACTACTCTGATATCTTTCCAATTGTTTCTAATTGTCTTCTAGACTTGTCGTTCCAATTGTCTCCTAGAACTTCTTATGAGCAAAATCATAGAGTATGTCTTCTTTTGTGTCTGGCATTTTTTACTTATCACAATGTTTTTGAGCTTCATCCATTCTGTTATATGTATCAGTTTCTTTTTTTCATTTTTAATTTTTTAAAAGATTTTATTGGGGAATTGGGGAAGGGGACCAGCCAAGTTGTTGTCCTTCAGTCTTAGTTGTAGAGGGCACAACTAGCTCAGCTCCAAATCCAGTTGCCATCTGTCTCCCCATCAGCAGCTTGCAGCCACTCAGCTCAAGGTGCCATGTTCATTTTTAGTTGTGGGTGGGCCTAGCCCACCATTCCGTGTGAGAGTCCAACTGGCAACCTTGTTGTTAGGAGTACGTGGTCTTACCAGCTGAGCCATCCTGGCACATGTTGGGTGTATGATAGTTTCTGCTTCCTTTATATCCTTGCCAACGGTTAGTATTGACAGTCTTTTTAATGTTGGCTATTGTAGCAAATGCATAGAGGACTCTCACTGTGGTTTGACTTTACATTCCCCTGCTGACTAATGATGTTGAGCAGTTTTTTTCAGTGCTTACCAGCTACTACTATATCCTCTCTTAGGAAGTGCCTATTTCAGCTTTTTGTATATTTGTATTGGATTATTTTTCTTTCTGGTATTAACTTCTAGGAGTCCTTTAAATATCCTGAATATAAATCCTTTTCCAATTTTTGAATTGCACATATTTTATCTGTGTGGCTAGCCTATATATTTTCTTACTGGTGCCTTTGGAAGAACAAAAATTTTTAATTTTGATGCAGTCCAATTTATATTTTCTTTAATATTTAATGTTTCCTAAGTACTAAGACTCTTTGTCTACTCCAGTGTGTTAACAGTATTTTTTTTATGTTTACTTCTAAGAGCTTTATAGCTTTAGCTTCTATGTTTAGATCTATAATCACTGTCTAATTAATTATCATGTATGGATATCTAATTGTTTCAGCAGCATTTGTTGAAAATACTTTCTTCTCCATTGAATTGCTTTGGCACTTTTTATTTATTTATTTAAAAGATTTTATTGGGGAATCGGGGAAGGGCAACAGACAACCTGCTGTCCTTCTGTTCCCCAGTCCAGTTGCGGAGGACGCTGCCTCACTGGCCCATGTTGATATCATCATTGCACCCTTCCTGGGTGAGGCAGACTGGCCGCTGGCCTCCGCCCGGCTGGCATGGTGGCTCCCGGTAGCTCACGCTGGCCGCCAGCTGCTCACTGCAGCCTATGGCAGCCCACTGCAGCTGGAGCTACAGCCACGCCAACCCCAGCGACTCTCAGCAGCCCAGCTCCAGGTGGACCTGTTGTTCACCATCTTAGCTTTAGAGGGCAGTGTCACTGGCCCCCACATGTGGGATCCGAACCTGGGCCCTGCTACTCAGAGCTGGCGTCCCAAGCCAGCTCCCAACCAATGTGCCACTCCGCCAGCCCTGGAACTTTTTATTTAAAAAAATCAATTAAATGTATAAGTTAGATCTATTTATGAACTCTCAATTCTGTTCTACAGATCTATTTGATTATCTGTTAGCTAACACTACATTCTTAATTACGGTTACTTTATATCAAGTCTTAGAATCAGGTAGTGCAAGTCCTCCAAACTTTGTTTGTCTTTTCTCTCAATTTTTTTCTGGTTATTCTAAGTCCTTTGTTTTTCCATAAAATTTTAGAATCAGCTTGTCAATTTCTACCAAGACATTCTTTTGGGGGCATTGTGTTGAATTTATATATCAATATTAGGAGAGTGGGCATCTTGAATTATTGAGTCTTCCAACCCATGAATATGGCATGTCTCTTCATTTAGTTGGTTTCTTGGATTGGTATTTCGTATGTCTCATGTTTTCTATGTTAATTTTCACCTCTTTTTGTTTTATTGTACTTCCCAAAACATTTTGTCAATGTTATCTTCCAATTATTTTATTAAATTATTTTTTATTTCTATCATATTTTTAATTGCAAAAAGCACTATTTGTGTTCTCAGAGGAGTCTCTCTCTTATTTTTCCTTTCTTTTCTTTCTTTTTTTTTTTAGGAGTCTCTTTTTTATAGTAGAATTCTAGTCTAGTTTCATGGATGTCTTCTCTTTTCTTTTTAGAGATATGATGTATAGGGTTTTTAAATTGTTTAATTCAGGGCCCTTTGTTATATATTTACCTCATGTTCCTACATATGTTTAGATTTTTGTGCTATTTATCAAAGGCTTTCCAAAAAAGTATTGTTGCACACATTTCATATTATTCTTTCTATTTTTTCTGTATATTTGCAAATTTTTAAACATTAAAAGTTAAAGAAGAAAGACGACAACATAAAAGTGCTAGGAAATCCTCTGTGTGTGTGGTTTGCTAAATGTTGGATTTTACTCTAGAACAGTTTCTCAACTTTGGTACTATTGACAATTTGGGCCAGATTATTCTTTGTTCTAGGGATCGTCCTGTACATTATAGGATCTTTAGTAGCATCGCTGGTTTCTACCACTAGATGCCAGTAGCATCTCCTCTTCAGTTATGATGACCAAAACATTTTCTAGAATTGACAAATTTCTCCTGGGGGGTAAAGTCACGCCCCACTGAGAACCATTGCTCTAGGATAATCAGGCAAAGTCTCTGGACATTTTGAAGGATGCCCAGCTCTCAGCATCTGTAGTACTTTTCTCATGAACCGGTCATTTCCCCTCAGAAATGAATCCTCTAACATTCCTACCTGGGGTGGAGAGAAGGCATAGCCTGGCTGCTAGTGTTCTTGAATCCCAGTTGCTGTTGTGGTCAGTCTCACCGATATGGAACAACACCTTCAGAATATTTCCCAGGATGCAGAGAGAAAAAGTAATTTAATTTTAAAATGATCATCTTCTGCCCTCAAAAAAATAAAAATAAAAAAATAAAAACAAATCTTTTGGGCTGGCCGAGTGGCATGGTGGTTAAGTGCTGGCTTGGGAAGCCAGCGGCCCCGGTTCAGTCCCACATATGAGGGCCAGTGACACTGTCCTCAAAAAAATACAAAAAAAATAAAAAATAAGTAAGTAAATAAATAAATAAATAAAATGATCATCTACAGGGTGACTGGTTAGCTCAGTTAGTTAGAGCATGGTGCTGATAACACCAAGGTTGCTGGTTCGATCCCTGCATAGGCCACTGTGAGCTGCGCTCTCCTTAAAAGAGTCAACTATGACACTGTAGCATGGAAGCAATGTGTAAATAATGACCATGGCTTTCCCCAATAAAATTAAAAATAAATAAATAAATAAATAAATAAATAAATAAAATGATAATCTACAAAACAATAAGGAATAGGGAGATAGCAAATGCCTAAGTGGTGTTTCCAAAGGACAGGCCAGAAGAATAAAAATAGAATTAATGATTTAAGATGTTGTTGAAAAAACTTCCTTAAAGTGAAGAAAATTGTGTGTGCTGATTGAAAGGACTTACTACATCCCAGAAAAAAATCAATAAAAAGAGGTCTATATCCTATCAGTTAGGACAGAGACTCATTTCTGTTGGAATTATTCAGAGGCTACACAAGACAAAAGGTTATTTTCCTCCTGTGCAATGTCTGCCGAAGGTCCAGGCAAACTTGCAGTATGCTGTCCTCCAAGCGTGGCTCTTCAATCTTATGGCCTCTCCAAACCAACAAGTGTTTCTATGGCAAGAGAAGAAAGATAAGCAATTAAATGCTCCCATCCAGAAGTGACACTTCCATTTACATTTCTGTGGACGAGACAAGTAATACTGTCTTGCCCAATTTCAAGGCAGCTGAGAAATATGATTCTCCTAAGTGTGTAGAAATAAAGTTAACTGAATACAGCTGAAGAGTAGTAATGTCAGTCACATACCTCTAGGCATAGCTGGCAAAAAATTTTTAATGATTATTACAAATACAAAAATAGAAGCATCAATGTTCAAGGGAAGAGTTACTTGCAAAGGACTTCATAAAAAGTCCTGGCTTGACAGTTTTCTACTACTGCACTCAATGCTAGAAGATGACAAATTAGCCTTGGTTGAGAACAGGGGGAAATATTTTGATCCAGTAATTTTATGCCTCATTAAATTGTCCTAATTTTGTAAAGACAACCCAAAGAGTTTTCCTAGGAAAGAGCCTAAGGTATTCTTCTTTAAAAATATAGATTAAAAATTAGCTTTAGTTTACTGAGGGAAAGTAAAAAATAAAACGAGAAAGCTGTGCTTTAAAAAGAACAGAGTAATTCAGAAACCAGTCAGGTGAAAGAAAAACTCAAACAATTGCTGTAATTCTGTGTTAAAGATAAATCACCTTATGTCTGTGATTGTTGCTAGTGCCTAGAAATGTAACTGAGTTTTGTATTTTGATCTTGTATTTGGTGACTTGATAATTTCTCCTATTAGTTTGAATGACTTACTGTATATGTAATCACATCACCTGCAGACAACATTAGTTTTATCTCCTTCTTCAGATCCTTCCTTATGCCTTCTTTTTCTCTTGTCTTAGGCATTGCTTCACCCACCCCCTTCCCACCTTGCCAAGAAACCCTCTTTGTAACTTCTCTAGGGTCTTCACATTCAGTCCTTTTTCCAAACTGGGGAAAAGTCAATCATCTAATGCAGAATGGGCAAGGGGATCTGGGGGCCTCCCTGCTTCTTAATATTGGGGACTTGGGAAAGGGGAACAGTGTTGGGGAATTGGGGAAGGGGGACAGCCAAGTTGTTGTCCTTCAGTCTTAGTTGTGGGGGATGCAGTTAGCTCAGCTCCAAGTCCAATTGCCATCCGGCTACCCATTGGCAGCTCAAGGCAGCTCAGTTCAAGGTGCCCTGTTCAATCTTAGTTGAGGGTGGGTGTAGCCCAACATCCCATGTGGGAATTTAATTGGCAACTGTGTTGTTAGGAGCACGTGCTCTCACCAGCTGAGCCATCCTGCCACCTGTTGGCAGCTCACTTGGGCGCAGCTCACTGGCCCATGTGGGAATCAACCTGGTGACCCTGTTGCTCAGAGCTCCTGCTCTTAACCAACTGAGACACTCGGCCAGCCCCCTACCATCTCTTCTTAATCGGATGCCTCCACTGCCTCTCCACTTCCTCAGCCATGTTGGATTTCCTGCAGTGTAAATAAGATTTGATTTCCATTTTCTTCAATTCTCACAAAGGATTCTGTTTACTCAGTTCTGTTATTAAGTCATTTTTTCACTTGTTCATATTGTTTTCTGCTCCTCAAAATTTCTTGCTCTTTTATCTTCTCGTTCCCTTCATCCCTGTGTTTTCCCCATTTTTTTTTGTTTATTTTAGTGGGTTCAGGAGGAAGCAAAAATGAGGGTGTATGTCCCGTCTGTCATCCTTACCCAAGAGTCTGAATGTTGATCTTAGATTACTGGATCTATGTTCATAAATAAATGAATTCATAACCGTTATTCTCATTTTGTTTTTACATGGTTTTCGAATCAATGCTGTTTTAGTTGCAGAAATGATGTAGGTAGCTTTTCTCTAATTTTCTTTTATTTCCTCGTTAGGAATTAAATGAATTAGGAAATATCTCGACTTTGAAAATTCTTCTTGGCCTGAGATTGCCTCTCCCTCCCCATGATAATCATATGATTGGCTTTTGATTTTTATGTTGTTTTTAGTCTAGTCAGGCTTTTAATTTTTTACACCAATTTTGACATTTTATATTTTCTAGAAATATGTTCATTTTGTTTGTTATCAAATTGATTATTCATTACACTTTTATTCTGAAAATCTCTTTTAGGTCTCCAAGTATTTCTCATTTGTTTTTCTTTATTTTTTATTTGCATTTGTAACCTTTTTTCTTGATTGGTCTTGCTAGATATTTGTATATTTTAATATTTTATCCCCAAGGAACACGTTTACTTTGTTCCTCTCTCTCTCTCATTCTCATTCCTGTATTTAAGTGATTTTTGTCTGTCTTAGGATAATCATAGCTGCTATAACAGATATATTCCACAGTTGCAGAGAACAAAAGTTGATTTCTTACAAGGGTAATGGGGGAGCCCTTGCAAAGGACCACTTAGGGACCCAGGATTTCTCCATCTCGTGGCTCCTCCATCCGGAGTCCCCTGAGTTCTCTGTTTCCAACAGTGGATGGGGGAAGAGGAAGTATGGCACATGGGAAGGCTCAGAGGCCAGGTCTGGGATGAATCTGGAACAGTGCCCATCCCTTCTGCTCCCACAACCTGGGCAAGAATGGGGCCTACCTAAGTGCTCAGTAAAACCAGGAAACAGATTTGGGTGGGCATGGAGCAGCTCTGCCTCCCTGCCTTCACATCTGTCATTTTCTTCCTTCTTACTGTTGGAAGTTTGCTGAAAGATGGCACCAGTTGCATTTCCCACATTCACCCCCACCTCAACAACCAATGACAGTGACCTTCAGTGTATTCACAGTGTATGTCATCTTTTTCATTTTAGTCAATACTAATAATAAAACAAATATGTCCCATTACTGTTTTAATTTGCATTTCTTTGACTACTAGATATGTTAAGCAATTTTACCTTAATTATTGTTTATTTGTATTTCTTCTCTAGTGACTATCTCACTGATGTCTTAGATCCTGCCTCTATTTATGTTTGTATCTTTCTAGTTGATTTCAAAGACTTCTTACACATGACATGCAACAATGCTTTGAATATTACATATTGATATACAGACATTTTTTCTTAGTTTGTCCTTTTACTTTGTGTGTAATTTTATTTTGTGTTATAATTTTTTTATATAGTCAGATCTTTCAATCTTTCTTGTATGATTTCTGCCATTGAGTCATGCCAAGAAACCTGTTTTATTGCAAGGCTATGTAAATGTTTCATGTAAGTTTCTTCTAGTTCTTTTCTAACTAGTGTCATTCTAGAAAAAAATATAGTTACAAATCAAGCCAATAACCAGAGGTAGCCTGGATTCTTGTTTTTGTCTCATGGTCCATGTGCAATCCCGCAAACCCTACTGATTCTACCTGAAAAGCTTATCTGGTCACTTGCTACCTGCTTTACCTAGATTATTGCAAAAGCTTCCTACTGGATTTCTCTGCATCTACAGTGCATTGTCCACACAATCGCCCGAATAATCCTTTTAAACTGCAAATCAGCTCAAAGCCCTCCAGTGGCTTCCTTCTCAGAGTAAAACACAAAGCCATAAACTGGCCCACAGGTCCCTTGGGGCCTGGCTCCTCCCTCTCACTGACCCCTCTCCTAACACTCTCCCCTTCTGATGTTGCTCTAACCACGCTTGACTCCTTGCTGCTCATTGAACATACACCAAACACGCTCCCACCTCAAGGTCTCTGTACATTTAAAAAAAAAAAATTAAAAAATTTTTTTTTTAAATTGGGGAACAGTGTGTTTTTCCAGGACCCATCAGCTCCAAGTCAAGCAGTTGTTTCAATCTAGCTGTGGAGGATGCAGCTCAGCGGCCCATTTGGGGATGGAACCAGCAACCTTGGTGTTATGAGCACTGCGCTCTAATCAACTGAGCCAACCAGCCGCCCCAGGTCTCTGTACTTTTTCTCTCTGTGTGTGAATGTTCTTTCTCCAAACTGTAGATACCTTCTTCCTTCCCTTCTTTTATGTCTTTGCTTAAGTGTCTCCCTACCAGTGAAAACTTCTCTGCACCTCTATATGAAACAGCAACTCACACTCCTAGACGGATGAACCCTCTGAATCACATAGGGTGTGTTCTGGGAAGCGGGAGACTATGAGTCATTTGGAATTAGGGGAGTTAGGGCATGAGACTTTACACCAGGGTGGGAGCTGGTAAACAAGTTTAGGAGGTCAACTTGGCAACCGGCGCTGTGACGGAAGTTACTGTAAGTCAGCAGGGCTGACAGTTGAAAGGAAACTTGGACTTGAAGGAAGGGAAAATGCGGATAGATCAAGGGTAAACTAGAACCTGCCACAACCACTCATTGCTTCCAGCTTCAGTGTCGATGGTGGACCGCAGGAGGTGCTGATGCAGGCGGCTGCAGAGCTTCATACATGCTCTGCCCAGGCCTCCGGGAGGCTGAGCTGGAGCAGCATCAGGCCGGGGGCTGCCCCATGCCAACAAGCTGAGTTTGGCCACAAGGTGTCTTAGCTGCAGGAGCATGGACACCAACCTGCAAGGAATGATGCCTGCTGCTTCACTGCTGCCTCCAAATCTCATGCACTTTGCTTTGTAGTAAACCCTAACCTGCAACCTTACAGGAATGTGGATTCTGAGAAATGCAGGGACAGCTTTTCTGAGTTGATACAGTACAAAACCAACAGAGTATCTCTATCCCCACTACCCTCCTCTTTTGCCTCCACAGCACTTGTCACCACGTGATAACATGGTTTATTGATTTGTATCTACCTCTCCATGAGAATGTAAGCTCTCTGAGGACAGGGACTGTGTTTACTTTGTTTATGCTGGTATCCCAGCCCTAAATCAGCACTTGATGTATAGCAGTAAATAATACATATCTACTGAATATTTCCTAAACTGAATTTACTAAGTAGTATGCACCAGATTCTGCTCTAAGTCCTTTGAAAGGCTTAACTCATATAATTCATAAATACCCAAAGGGAGCCACTGACTTTAAACAGTTTGGAGATGAAAAAAAAGAGACTTATAGGGGTTTTGCAACTTACTCAATTTATATGGCTCATAAGAGGCAGAGTTGGACTATGAACCAAGATGGGGGACTGTAGAAAAATATGACTTTATAATTTAAGTGTCATGAAAACTAAAATTCAATATATATATATATATATATATATATATATATATATATATATATGACTCTCTATGTCTCTTTTTCCATTTTATTCATTTATTTTTAATGCAGCCATATCATATAGAAAATAACTTTTTAATCTAGAAAAAAGTCAGGAATGTTGGAATTATCAAATTAGAAATTTAAAAAACTGTGATGAATATGCTAAGGGCTCTAATAGAAAAAGTAGACAACATATAAGAATGGGTGGGAAATGTAAGCAGTGAAATGGAAATTGTAATAAAGAATAAAAAAGAATTCCATGAAATAAAAAAATACTGTAACAGAAAAGAAGAATGCCTTTGATGGACTCATCAGTAGACTGAATACAGCTGACAAAAGAATCTTTGAGCTTGAGCATATGTCAGTAGAAACTAACAAACCCTAAAAAGCAAAGAGAAAAAAGATGAAAAAAAAAACAACACAAAACAGAACTGAATATCCAAGAACTGTGAGACAACTATAAAAAGTATAACACGCATGTAAACAAATACCAGAAGGAAAAGAGAGAAAGAAATGGAAGAAATATTTGAAGCAATAATGACACTAATAAAAAATAAAGGAGTAGCTACATTAATTTCAGACAGAGCTGGCTTCAAAGCAAGGAACATTATTAGGGATCAAGAAGGGCATTACATAATGATAAAAGGATCAATTCTCCAAGAAGACATAACAATCCTTAACATGCATGCACTTAACAACAGAGTGGCAAATTAGGTGAGGCAAAAACTTACAGAATGGGCCAGCGAAGTGGTGCATTGGTGAAGAGCTGGCTTGGGGTGCCAGGGGCCCCATTTCGAATCCTACATATGAGGGCCAGTGACACTGCCCTCTACAGCTAAGATGGTGAACAACAGCTCCACCTGGAGCTGGGCTGCTGTGAGTCCCCGGGGATGGCATAGCTGCAGCCCCTGCTGCAGTGGGCTGCCATAGGCTACAGTGAGTGGCCGGCAGCCAGTGTGAGTGGCTGGCAGCGGGTGTGAGCTGCCACCAGTTGCTGTGAGTGGCTGTCCAGAGGCCGGCGACCGATCTGCCTCACCCAAAAAGAGTGCAATGATGATACCAACATGGGCCAGTGAAGCAATGTCCTCCACAACTGGACTGAAGAACCAAAGGGCAGCGACTTGACTGTTCCCCTTCCCTGGTTCCCCAACGCTGTTCCCCTCCCTTAATTCCCCAATAAAATCTTAAAACACACACACACAAAAATGTACAGAACAAGGAGAAATTGATGTATCCACTATCATAGTTGGAGGTTTCAACACTCCTGTATCAGAAATGGACAGATGCAGCAGGCAGAAATCAGTGAGGACATAGCTGAACTCAACAATATCATCAGCCAACTGTACATAATGGACATCTATAGACTCTCATCCAACAACAGCAGAATATACATTCTTCTTAAGCTCACATGGAACTGTCACCAAGGTAGACCACATTCTATGCCATAAGACACATAATAACAAATTAAAAAACATAGAAATTATATAATGTTTGTTCTCAGATCACAATGGAATTAAACTATACATCAATAGCGGAAAGATAAATAGAAAATACGGGGAGATCAAACAACATACTTCTAAAAGAAGAAATCTCAAGAGACTAAAAAATATTTTGAACTAAATGAAAACACAACTTATCAAAATTTGTGGGATGTAGTGAAAGCAGTG
The DNA here is from genome assembly GCA_033961575.1 of Aselliscus stoliczkanus. Taxonomy (NCBI): domain Eukaryota; kingdom Metazoa; phylum Chordata; class Mammalia; order Chiroptera; family Hipposideridae; genus Aselliscus; species Aselliscus stoliczkanus. Next base: position 60,019,809 of record CM066733.1, on the reverse strand, counting down.
CTTAGAGGAAAAATAACAGTATTGAATACATATATTACAAAAGAGGGAAGATCTAAAACCACTACTCTAAAGTTTCTACCTTAGAAAGCTAGAAAAAGAACCCAAAGTTAACAGAAGAAAAGAAACAATAAGAATTACAGCAGAAATCAGTGAAATTGAAAACAGAAACTCAAAGGAGAAAATTAATAAAACCAAAAGCTGTTTTTCTGAAACCTAGATGAAATGGACCAATTCCTTGAAAGACATAATCTGCCAAAACTCACACAAGTAGAAACAATCTGAATAGGCCTATATCTATTAAAGTTGAATCAATAATTAAAAACTTTCCAAACAGAAGGCTCAGATGGTTTCACTGGTAACTTCTACCAAATATTTAAAGAAGAAATTATACCAATTTTTCAACAATCTCTTCCAGAAGCTAGAAGCAGAGAGTCTATCTTCTACTCATTCCATGAGGCCAGAATTATCCTAATATCAAAACCAGACAAAGACATCACAAGAAAACTACAGACCAATATCTCTCATGAATATATTGGGTTGCCAAAAAATTCATGAAGCATTTTTGCAACAAAAAACATAGAAAAAATACATCATGACTTTTCCCACAATTCAATAGATACAAAATACTGTAAAAAAAAATATAGCAACTGTGATATGTGGAGCAGACCAGTTAGGAGCATGTAGGCAGGTGTGCTTTGTGAGAGCTTTAGAAAGATGAAAGTACCTGATCTTAAGGGGAATGGTTTTAGCTTTTCCCCATTGAGTACGATGTTAGCTGTAGGTTTATCATATATGGCTTTTATTATGTTGAGATATGATCCCTGTATTCCCACTTTGCTAAGGGTTTTTAACATAAATGGCTGTTGGATTTTGTCAAATGCTTTTTCTGCATCTATTGAAATGACCATGTGATCTTTATCCTTCATTTTGTTGATGTGGTGTATCACATTAATTGATTTACGGATGTTGAACCAGCCTTGCGCACTAGGGATGAATCCCACTTGATCATGATGTATGATCTTCTTAATATATTGCTGAATTCTGTTTGCCAATATTTTATTGAGAATTTTTGCATCTATATTCATCAGGGAGATTGGCCTGTAGTTTTCCTTTTTTGTGATGTCTTTATCTGGTTTTGGAATCAGGGTGATAGTGGCTTCATAAAAAGAGTTTGGGAGCCTTCCCTCCTTCTGGATTTTTTGGAATAGTTTGAGAAGAATAGGTGATAGTTCTTTTTTGAATGTTTGATAAAATTTACTTGTGAAGCCATCTGGTCCAGGGCTTTTGTTTTTTGGGAGCTTGTCAATTACTGATTCAATTTCCTTGGTAGTAATCAGGGTATTTAGATTTTCTGTTTCTTCTTGCGTTAGCTTTGGAAGGTTGTATGCTTCTAGAAAATTATCCATTTCTTCCAGATTGTCAAATTTGTTGGCATATAGTTGCTCGTAGTAATTTCTTAGAATTTTTTGTATTTCTGTGATGTCTGTAGTCATTTCCCCTCTTTCATTCCTGATTTTGCTAATTTGAGTACTCTCTCTTGTTTTTTTGATGAGCCTGGCTAGAGGTTTGTCAATTTTGTTTATCTTCTCAAGAAACCAGCTCTTGGTTTCATTGATCTTTTGAATTGTTTTTCTGTTCTCTATATTGTTTATTTCTGCTCTGGTCTTTATTATCTCCTTTCTTGTACTCCCCTTGGGACTGTTTTGCTGTTCTTTTTCCAGTTCCCTTAGGTGTAAGGATAACCTGTTGATTTGAGATTTTTCTTCCTTCTTTAGGTAGGCTTGCACTGCTATAAACTTCCCTCTTAGGACTGCTTTCGCAGCATCCCAGAGATTTTGGGTCGTGGTGTTTTCATTATCGTTTGTCTCGAGGTATCTTTTGATTTCCTCCTTGATCTCATTTGTGACCCACTCACTATTTAATAGCATATTGTTTAGCCTCCATTTATTTGTCAGCTTCCCGGATTTCTTCTTATAATTGATTTCTAGTTTCATAGCATTGTGATCAGAGAATACAGTTGAAATGATTTCAATCTTCTTAAATTTATTGAGACTTGTTTTGTGGCCTAACATGTGGTCTATCTTAGAAAATGTTCCGAACATATGGGATTATATCAGACTTAAAAGTTTTTTCACAACAAAGGAAACCATTAATAAAACAAAAAGGAAGCCTACTGAATGGGAGAATATATTTGCCAACGATATATCTGATAAGGGGTTAATATCCAAAATTTATAAAACACTCATGAAACTCAACACCAAAAAAACAAACAACCCAATTAAAAAATGGGCAGAAGATATGAAGAGACATTTCTCTAAAGAGGACATACAGATGGCCAACAGGCATATGAAAAAAAGTTCAACCTCACTGGTCATTAGGGAAATGCAAATAAAAACCACCATGAGATACCACCTCACCCCAGTCAGAATGACTATCATCAACAAATCAACAAACAACAAGTGCTGGCGGGGCTGTGGGGAAAAGGGAACCCTGCTGCACTGTTGGTGGGACTGCAGATTGGTGCAGCCACTATGGAAGTCAGTATGGAGGTATCTCAAAGAACTGGAAATAGAGCTACCATTTGACCCAGCAATTCCACTCCTAGGTATTTATCCTGAAAAAACCAAGACACTTATTCAAAAAAAGTTATGCACCCCTATGTTCATAGCAGCACAATTTACAATAGCTAAGACTTGGAAACAACCAAAATGCCCATCAGTAGATGACTGGATTAAGAAACTGTGGTATATTTATACAATGGAGTATTACTCCACTATAAAGAAGAATGAAATCGTGCCATTTGCAATGATATGGAGGGACCTAGAGACTATAATGTTGAGTGAAATAAGTCAGTCAGAGAAGGACAAATACCATATGATCTCACTCATTTGTGGAATCTGAAAAACTGTATGAATGAGCAAAGTAAACAGAAACTGTCTCATAGATATAGAGGAAAAATCAGGGTTGCTAATTGGGAGAGGAATGGGGATGAGGGAGAAGGGGAAGGAATTAGACAGCAAAAATAGGCAACTACAATATTGCTACTGGGATAGGAAAAACAGTTTGGGGAATATAATTAATAATGTTGTAAATATTCTGAGGAATGTCAGATGATCATAGGTCTTGTTAGGGAGACCATTTCATGGATGGAGTAGATGTTTGATCACTGCACTGTATTACTAAAGCGGAGGGGGTATACTTACTGTAATTGAATATATATAGATAGTCACGGGATATGGATTATACTGTGGAAGAGAGTCAGAGGAAGAGTAATAGATATATATGATATGGGGGGGGAGTGGGGTGGTGTATTGTGGGTGGGGGGTTGTCACTTTGAGGGGTAAAATGTATAAAAAGAAAGATGAAAGTAACTGATGATGGTTGAGGAAATGTCTTCAAGCCTGGGAAGACTGGTAGACAACTATAGCTTTGATATCCTTACAGATGCTCTGCAGTTTAATGGGAAAGAGAGAGAGGCCCTGGTCCTACCTACTACCACCACCACCAGGATGTAAGTTCAGGCTAGATTCTTCCTCTAGACTTTGAACCACAGCTTCCAGAAGTGTGGATTCCTCAGACCAGGGGTCGGCAAACTGCAGCTCATGAGCCACCTGTGGCTCTTTTGGTATGTCCAGGTGACTCTGAAGTAAAATTGAAAATGAAAATAAAGTTATCATAGTTTCATTGATAAAATTTTTAGAGAATATTATTCACAAAATGGTGATTTCATTTGTTTTATGGCACTCAAATAATGTTTAAATTGTTGTGAGGGACAGGATTGGCTCTTCCGTCACAAAAGTTTGCTGACCCCTCCCTCAAACCAATAGAGTTTCCTAATATATGTTACATGCTGACATAAGGCCACATTTTTATTTTATAAAAAGATTACTTCCTTCTTTGATGACCACCGTTTTCTTTCAAGAAAAGGGATTTTGAAATTGTGAGCGTTGCCTTGGATCATGCGTGTAAGTACCACATCTGGCGATGGCAGCACATTGAGCTGGAGGAAGTCTGAGGCCCGGGACCTGCGTGGGGCACAGCCCCATCCCTCCTTAGACAACGCAGTTCTAGGTTTCACATGAGGTGGGAATCCACCTCTAAGCACCTCTAAGCCCTGCTACTTGGACTTTTTCCATTTTTTAAAGCTGAACCTACTTCTACCGAACACAGTTCTCACTATTAAGAGTTTTGTTAGGTACACAACTTTAGTTTAACAGCTACTTTTCCTAAGCATTTTGATGATACTATTCCACCACTTTCTGGCTTGCATTGTTGCATTTGAGAAGTCTGCTATTTAAAGTTCTTCATAACTGATGGCTGCTTCCTCTCTGGTTGGGGTCTGCATTTTTCACAATATGCTGAGATGAGGATTCCTTTTTATTTATATTGTTTGATGTATGATAGCATGTATCTGTGGCTTAATGACGTTTTGTAGCTCTGGAGAATTCTCAGCCATTATGCCTTCACATATTGTCTCTCATGTTCAGTTCATACCTAGGGCGTAGAAAGCTCCAGTGAGCAAAGCTCCCCTCTGAACAAGAAGAAAAATCCAGGTAAATGACAAAATCATCACTCTTCCTGAACCTGTAAGAGAACTGAATTTGCAAGGCAACCAAGTAACCTAAAAATCCAAGGGAAGACAAGCCACTTCAAAAGGACTTGAGATGTGGGCACCAGCTCACCTGTCTTGCGGAAAGGGAGGAAGCGATGCAGAATACAAACAAGTGGGTACGAATAATCAGCTAAGATTTAACAAATTGTTGAAGATCAGTGCTGGCTAGCAAGAGAGTACAGAACTCCTGAGCTCCCAAGGCTCGAGGGGAGTGTTCACACCCACTTGCAGTCTCTTTTCTGGCTGCTCACGAGAAAGACTGAAGGTAGGGTATCTGCCTCAGTGAGAACCTCGAGAAAGGGAGTGGGAAGTAGACCTTTATCGTCTATGGAACAAAAGCATCAAGCCACTGGGGTAGGGGGAACAAGCCCTCATATCCCAGAGCAGAGGTGAAGACCCACTGAAGCTAAGGAAGTTTATATGAAACAACTTTCTGGCTGCCTACAATACAAATGTGATGCCTGGAGCGCCAGCAGTTATTTTGGCCCACAGGATGATGGAATTTGGAGATCATGAACTGGATGGTGGGGCAGAGAGGAGGAACCAAAGCCCTTGATGATGCAAAACTACCATAATAGTCCTGAGGTGCCTATCTTGGAACTTTTTTAGTGAGAGATAATAAATTACTATTTTGCTTAAGCCACCTTTACTGGAACTTGCTGTTATATTTTGCCAGCTAATTCTCACTGAATCAGAACTAGACCTACAACTAACTCATTTATAGAAGAACCTCATGTCTAGGTTCTCCCTAGACCGTAAACCCTGTATGTAAACCAAGATTCAGCGAGGCTAGAAGGCAACAATGTGCTTCCATGGGCAGACCTTGCAAATGCCAGCTACTAAAAAAAAAAAAAAAATGTATTCTAATTATTCTAGGCTACAATTATTTTAGTTTGAAAGATATGACTAGGCTAAAAGATGTTACTTTTTTACTATTGAGGCCTGAAGATAAGAAGTCTAGAAAACTACTGGCCCTTTAGAATGCCACCCCTCATGTAATTAGGCCCTGTGAAGTTACAGAAGCTTATCCAAAGATAAACTAGGCATACTGCTCCCTCTAGTGGTAACTTTAGATTTATACAAGGTCGTGAGGACGGTTTTGTTTTATTTGGGAACTAAAAAAAGGTCTGAGTTTGCAAAATTTTTAAAATTGATTTTTAAAAACTTTTTCTTTAAAAAGTGAGTTTGTGTTTTTTCTATTTGATAATAGTGCAGTTACTGTGGAAGGAATGGCAAATTTTTCTTACTAAAACTTACATGGCTAAAAAATTTTATAAAAAATTTTAAAGTTGCCACTGTCAGGCCAGTTAATTGTATAAGTAACTGGTCTCTATGTAAACTGGTCCTTGCAATTCATATAAAAACAAAAATTGTGTGGACCGGTGTTATCATTCCACTTTATCCTTTGCCTTTGGTAAAACTGGGTAAAAATAAACTAATATTTCTATAATAATTCGTAATATAATTGAATTAATTGTTGATCATAATCTAGTCATATTTTATGAGATTATTAATAAACTTTGGACTAATACAGTACTGGGGCAATGAATATTTCTATGCAAATAGTTTTGAGAAACTGGGAGTTCAAAATTAAAATGGATTATGGTCAAAGAAATTAATACTAGCATATATTAGGGATTAAGTCTAAATTAAAGATCTAATATATACCATACATACATACATATACAGAGGGTGCCAAAAAATGTATACATATTTTAAGAAAGGAAAAAACTGTATTAAAATTGTAATACTCAATATATACCGATAACAAAAGATGAATACAAGTCACATTTAAAGTGGTTACTATCAGCATAATTTTAATATAGTTTTTTCCTGTCTTAAAATGTGAATACATTTTTTTTTGGCACCGTGTGTGTGTGTGTGTGTGTGTGTGTGTGTAATGCACATACACACAGACATACACACATCTATGTAACTTTGACCAATGGAATAAAGTACTAAGAGGATTTTAGATAAAGCTTCAGAGGCTCGTTCTTGTCTGCATTCTCTCTTTCATTCATGATATGAAATCCCCGCCTCATGTTATTAGATGCTCCTTATTTTTTTCCTGAGGCTGGAACAGAGTTGCTTTTTCTCAGTTTACTGGTGCTACGCTAAAGCCATACTAATAGGAGGATACTCTCTTACACAAATATCACAGAAATAAATGCCAAGATTTTTGGGCTAAGAATTAGGAATAATGTATAGTCCTCACACAGTTCTATTGGTTCTACACCTATGTATACTTGTCAAAATATAGAATAGGCCGCTTCATCCTAAAACCCAAAGTGAAAAGGTAAGGAAACAAATCTATTGTGGATATCATCTTATCAATGTTTGAATAAAATTTTGGCACTGTAATAGTCAGGATGGGCTAGATTGTGAGAACGAACAACCTCCCTGAATCTCACTTGTCTGGCTCAACAAAATCTTGCCCCTCATTTCTGATGCAAATGAGCCATCAAATAAATCTCTGCTCAGTAAAGTTACTTAGAGACATGGCTCTTAGACACTTCTACAACCATTTAGAGAAAGAGGAAAAAACAGAGCCTCAAAAATACAGTTGACCCTTGAACAGCATGGGGTTTAGGAGAACCTGTGTAGTCAAAAATCCACCTATAACTTTTGATTCCCCAAAAACTTAATTAATAGCCTCCTGTTGACTGGAAGCCTTACTGATAACATAAAGTCGATTAACACATATTTTTCTATGTTATATGTATTATATACTGTATTCTTACAACAAAGTAAGCTAGAGAAAACAAAATGTTATCAAGAAAATCATAAGGAAGAGGAAATACATTTACAGTACTATATATATTTATTGAAAAAAAACCTGCATCTAAGTGGACCTGTGCAGTTCAAACCCATGTAGTTCAAGGGTCAACTGTACATGAAGCAAAAACTAATAGAACTGAAACAAACAAACATTGTTTTCCTCTTAATCTTCCAGGAACTTGATTCTTAATACAAAGTATGGGAAGACACAAAAAACGAGAAAGTGTTGTATTATTCATTTAAGTGTGGGAAGTGTTTGTTGTAAGAAAAGGGATTTGCTAAATGAACTGTAGTAACCTGACTCATCCTTGTAAAACTCACATGGCTCCTCTCTGCGTCAGAAATTTCAAAACACTATGCCTACTTTCCTTCCTGTGGGCCAAACAAGCAAGACAAACGGTGAGTCTGGCAGATTTCAATCCAAGCACAGTTGGAAGCCTGGTTTCTGATATTATTTATAGAACAAAGAAAAAGGGAACTTCCGTAAAATCTTAACGATGTCAACAAAAGAAACGTACAAACCCGTAGAAAGCCTTAACAAGAGTTCATCTGAGCCAAGATTTTGAGGACATGCCCAGAAGCAAGATCTCAATGGATTGAGAAAGTGCTCCAAAGAATGGCAGTTTTAGATCTCTTTTTATATATCTGGAGTCAAAGGAGAAAAAGTAACGAGGGTACATGACATCTATTAGTGGTAGATTAAGGAGGCCGGAGAAAGCAAAGTGGAGAAATCTCTAGGATGGGATAAAAAGTAAAATGGAAATATACATACTCTTTAACATAGATGGGCAGAAGGCAGTTAACATTTAACAATTACAGCAAACAGAGATACGTGGGCAATGATAACCAACAGCACGGCATTTCGGTGCCATTGTGCTCTTTTGCCAGTGGGTCGGATTCTGAGGGGTCTGGAAGTGAAAATTATTCTGACATTCCAAAGATATGTAATCCTAAATGTACAAAAACAATAGACAGGGCTTGCTTAAAATAAAGCTAAACCTTTTATTAAGGAAGCTATAGGCCTGGGAGGTGACTGCCCACCATGACCTGCCTAGTTAGGAGTTAAGGATCAGACCATCCTGCGTGGTTGGTTACTTTTCTTGTCAGGCCTATGTTGCCCCTTTTCATTCACAATTGTAATGCTCTCTGGAGGGGGGTAAAAGTGGGATTTCAATTTTTTTTTTATTATTGTCTATATTTTATAAATTGCTACATTCAACAGTTTTAATTTAAAAAGTTAACCTCAGAATTTTTCTTTTTTAGTTTGCAGACATGATATGTAACCTTTGAGTTGTTTTCGTGCTCAAATAGCAATCAGTTTGGGTATAAAATTTTAGTCATAATGTTCTCTACACATCAGCCCACTGTCTCATAGTATTTCTTACTCAGAGAAGAAATTAAGTCTGTTCATTTCAATTCTTTTGGAGAAATCTGTTTGTTTGTTTTTTCTCCCTTCTGTTTGTTTAGCAGCAGAAGTCTTTTTATTTAAATTTAAAATGTTTCACCTGGAAACGTTCTAGGCTTGGTCTCACTTCATGAATTTTCCCTTGCCCATGTTTAACTCTCTCAAGCTCTAATTAAAGATTTCTTTTCAGATCTAGAAAGATTTTTTAAAAATTTTTTATAGAGGCAAATTCACATACAACATAATATAAGTTTCAGGGGTACAACATAATGATTCAGTATTTGTATATATTGTGAAACGATCACCACAATAAGTCTATTTAACACCCATCACCATACATAATTACAGAATTGTTTTTCCTTGTGATGAGTTTTTTTTTTTTTTTTTTTTTTAAAGAGCAGTGTCACTGGCCTCATATGTGGGAACCGAACCAGGGCTGCTGGCTTCCCAAGCCAGCGCTTAACCACCGCGCCACTCTGCCGCCCATGATGAGAACTTTAAGATCTACTCTCTTAGCAAGTTTCAAGTACTCAATACAGTATTATTAACTAGAGTCAATATGCTATATTTAACATTTTTAAAAAATACAAATTTTTAACCTCATTTATGTTCTACTATTATATGTTTGGCTTCAAGAACAGCTCTTATTTGTAGAATATTTGTAGGTTGGATTTCTATGACTTGTATTCCAATTTATTCCCGAGCTCTTCAACATGTCTTTATTCGTTTTACATTTGGGAGTATTTCTGAAACGAATCTTCTATGTTATTGATTTGATTTTTCACACCATCAAATCTGCCGTTATTGCTTCTAGTATGGGCTCTGCGGGGATTTTTCTTCTTCTTTCCTCACTGTCCTGGCTTATATCACCCTTGTTCCTTTTCTTTTTCATCTAAGTCTACTCTTGTTTAGTGGTGGCCATGTCCTCTCAAATTGTTCCTGGGGCCTCCTACTCCTCTGTGAGCTCCCAGGCCATGTCTGGGAGCTCACTGAGGGCAAGTACAGGGTGTGAGCCATGCTGGTGATGAAGAAGGGAGGGCCTCACATTAGAAAAAGCCAAAGGAAACAAGATGGGGATGAGAGGGGACAGGATGTAGAAAAACATGTGTGTTTATGCTGTACTGAGCACTCTCCATAGGGACCCATTTAGTCCTCATGAAACCCTAAAAATGAGATATTATGACCCTAACATGTCCCTCTGTGTGCCTGGCACTCTTACCTATGCGGAGCGGGATGGGAATGGAGAGTGGGCCTCAGGAAAGCAAGGTGGCCCTCTATTCCCCTGATAATATGAACACCTTACTTTTGTTTACACAAAGGTATTATTCTCACTCCAATTTTGTGAGGTTGGTTGAAAAGGTAACTATCATTGTCCCCAGAAAACAGGAAACTGGGCTTTGGAGAAGCTTAGTTGAGAATGGAGCCCTGTCCCTGGTTTTCTATGTTGTCTGTGACGCCTGGAGCCAAGGCAACCAGTGATGAAAACAGAACAGTAGACTCAGAAACTCCCAGGGATGGCGTCATATCTGTTGTGCAACTTTCTGGAGACTCTAGGTTAGGATGTTATCACCTTGTGGCTGTCCCAGGAGCCATGGTGGCAGTGGGGTTGGTGCCCATGAAGGACGTGGAAGGTCAGGCTCCGGGGACTGCTCTGGATGTTCTTCCTCAGGTAAGTCAAGGAAGAGGCATGAGCAGGTGAGGCCTCTGCCTAGGACCTCAGGGAATCCCATCATGAGAAAGGTTTCCCTTTGGTTTTGAAGCTCCAGGTGATGTGGCTACCAGACACAGAGTCAACCAATAGTTATGCCAGGCTGGTTTCTCTACTCAAACTTAGCAGCATCAGGGGAACCTATAGGGCCTGAGAAATAAAAGGGGACGGGGAAACAGGCTGTCTGATATTTTGATGTTGTTAGTAATGTGCAAAACCCTGGATGGGAAAAATGATACAGTAAATCAAAACTTGACATGATCTAAAATAATTGTACTTGAGCTTGAAGGTTTTATATATATATATATTCCATCATGGTGCTTTTGATATTGACAGTTTATTAAATCCAAAGGACATAATTCATTCAACAAATATTTCCCAGGATTCTCCTCTGGACCAGGAAATATGCTGCTGCTGAGGACACAGAGGTGAACAAAAGAGACCTGCTGCCCATTTTCATGGAGGGTATGCTCCCAGGTCTTCACTCTGCTGGGGTTGGAGGGCACTGTTGCTCAGGCTGCTCCATCATCAGGCCCTTACTTCTCTCCTCTTATTGCACAGCTCACACCTTCACTAAAAATGGAAGCATTTGGGGTTTTAGTTGCTCCTTTTCCTAACCTTATGAATAAATTGGGAAAATAATCAGAGAAAGGGAAAATGTCAACAGTGAGGTAATAGTAAGGTTTGCCTTGAAAAGACAGGAAAGGACACAAGAAGAGGGTGTTTTCTGGGGACCCACCACTTTGAGTTAGGTCACAGATGACAGCCTTTCAGAACTTACACACAAACCTTGGAGCTGGGGTGATAATCCAGGTGGGCAAATGGAGTTTGGTTCTTACAGATGAGTGCATTTCCTTGTGTCTTATTCATGATTTTCCAAAGAGGAACTGGGAGAAGATGGAGAGGTGAAGGTCTTGTACTTGTGTGAGAGAAAACCAGTGGTATATATTTTGTGGGGTAGGTTGAGGGTTAACTAAAAGCTCCTTCTAGCTCCTGTATCCCAGGGAATGTTGTCACTAGTCACCTGTTCACACTTGGGCTGGGAGTGCTCTAATTGCAACCTGGCCTCTATTTGGGGCCATGTAGCTTAGAGGTTAGGGCTGACTCTAGAGTCAGGCTACGTGGGTTTGAATCCTGATTCTACCACTTTCTTCCGTGGGACCTTGGGCAAGTCACTCAATAACCTCTAGTTTATTAAATAACCTGTGCTTTGATTTCCTTAGTCTCAAAGAGGAATCATCGCAGTATCAACCTTAGAAGACATGAGGATTAAAGGAGAATGTGATGAAGGTTAAATGAGATAGTATTTTAAACACTCAGCAATAAGTGGTATTTCTGAATCTTTTTTATTAACATATTACAAGGGATTCCTTTCTGACAATGGTGGAAGAAATGGCACACAGCACATCAGCATTAATTTCTTATTGTCTCCATTTACCATATAGGTAGGCTAGTTTGTAGGCAACCTCAGTCTCCTATAACTCCTACTGTCTAAGTCCATTTGGGCTGCAGTAACAAAATACTGCAGACAGGGTGGCTGATAAATGAGAGAAATGCATTTCTTACAGTTCTGGAGGTTAGGAGTTCAAGATCAGGGTGCCAGCATGGTTGGGTTCTGGTGAGATTCCTCTTCCAGGTTGCAGACTGCCTTCTTCTCACTGTGTCCTCACATGGTGCCAGGGGGCAAAGCAGCTCTCTGGAGCCTCTTTCGTAGGGGTGCTAACCCTGTTCATGATGGCAAAGCTCTCATGACCTAATCACCTCCATCCTAATACTGTCACATGGGGGATTCAGATTTCAACATATGAATCGTGGTGGGGGGGACACAGACATTCAGATCATAACAACCACCTTGCCCAGGGAGTTGGCAAATAATTTATCTATAACATTAATTTAAGAGGTTAGGGCTTCGATGGTGAGCCATCAAATTTCTTGAATTAACATTACAGAGGGTGGAGAGTGGAGCCTGTGTATCTTTTCCAGAGCTCAGCACAGTGCCTCAGCACAGGCACAGAGCTGGCTCTCAGCCACAGTTTGATGAATAAGTTAATGAATGAGGGAACCCAATTTGGTTTCAGACAACCCTTAGCCTCTGCTCTTCTTTGGTTAAATTTATTCCTGGATATTTTATTGTTTTTGAAGCAGTTGTAAATGGGATTGAATCCTGATTTCTTCTTCTGATAGTTTATTACTGGTGTATAGAAATGCAACTGATTTCTGAATATTAATTTTGTATCCTGCTAAGTTACTAAATTCATTTATCAATTCTAACAGTTTTTTGGTAGAGTCTTTGGGATTCTTTCATCTGCATATAATGAGAATTTTACTTTCTCCTTTCTAATTTGGATGCCTTTTATTTCATTTTCTTGTCTGACTGCTGTGGCTAGAACTTCTAGGGATATGTTGACTAGAAATGGTGAAAGTGGGCAGCCTTGTCTTGTTCCTGATCTTAAGGGAAAAGCTTTTAGCCTTTCCCCATATGATGTTTGCTGTGGGCTTATCATATATGGCCTTTATTATGTTGAAATATGATCCCACTATTCCCACTTTGCTAAGAGTTTCTATCATACATGGTTGCTGGATTTTGTCAAATGCTTTTTCTGCATCTATTGATATAATTTTTCATTTTCTTAATGGGATGTATTATGTTAATTGATTTGCAGATATTGAACCAACCTTGCATACCAGGAATGAATCCCACTTGATCGTGGTGTATGATCTTTTTAATGTGATGCTGAATTCAGTTTGCTCTTATTTTGTTGAGGATTTTTGGATCTATGTTCATTAGGGATATTTGACTGTAGTTTTCTTTTTTGTAATATCTTTGTCCGATTTCGGGATCAGAGTAACAGGGTCTTCACAAAATGTGCTTGGGAGCCTTCCCTCCTTCTGTATCTTTTGGAATAGTTTCAGGAGAATAGGTTTTAATTATTTTTTGAATGTTTTGTAAAATTTACCTGTGAAGCCATCTGGTCCAGGACTTTTGTTTGTTGGAAGCTTGTTGATTACTGATTCAATTTCTTTGGTAGTATTCAGTCTGTTCAGAGTTTCTGTTTCTTCTTGGTTCAGAATTGGTAGATTGCATGCTTCTAGAAATTTTCCATTTCTTCCAGATTGTCGAATTTGTTGGCATATAGTTGCTTGTAATATTTTCTGAAAATTTTCTGTATTTCTGTGGTATCTGTTGTCACTTCTTCCCTTTCATTTCTGATTTTATTAATGTGGGTCCTCTCTCTCTTTTTCTTGGTGAGTCTGGCTAAGGGTTTTTCCATTTTGTTTATCTTTTCTAAAAACCAGCTCTTGGTTTCATTGATCTTTTATATTGTTGTTTTGGTGTCTATTTCATTTATTTCTGTTCTGGTCGTTATTGTTTCCTTCCTTGTACTCCCTTTAGGCTTGTTTTGCTCTCCTTTTTCCAGTTCCCTTAGGTGTAAATATAGTCTGTTGATTTGAGATTTTTCGTGTTTCTTTAGATAGGCCTGCATCGCTATGAATTTCTCTCTTAGGACTGCTTTTGCTGCATCCAATAGATTTTGGGTTGTTGTGTTTTCATTTTTGTTTTTCTCGAGATAGCTTTTGATTTCTTCCTTGATATCATTTTTGACCCACTCGCTATTTAGTAGTGTGTTATTCATCCTGCATGTATTTGTGTGTTTTCTGGATTTCTTCTTAGAATTGATTTCTAGTTTCATAGCATTGTGGACAAAGAAGATGCTTGATATGGTTTCAATCTTCTTAAATTTATTGAGACTCTTGTTTTGTGGCCTAACATGTGGTCTATTTTGGAAAATGTTCCATGTGCACTTGAGAAGAATGTATATTCTGTTGCTTTCAAGTGAAGTGCTCTAAAAATATTGATTATATCCAGCTTGTATAAAGGGTCATTTCAGGCTACTGTGTCCATGTTGATTTTCTGTCTGGAGGATCTGTCCACTGGTGACAACAGGGTGTTGAAGTCCCCTACTATGATAATGTTACTGTTGATCTCTGTCTTTATGTCTGTCAAAATCTGTTTTATATATTTAGGAGCTTCTATGTTGATTGCATAGATGTTTACTAGGGTTATGTCCTCTTGTTGAATCGATTATGTAGTGCCCTTCTTTGTCTTTTACTCTGGGCTTCATTTTAAAGTCTATTTTGTCCAAAGCAAGTATATCTACTCCAGCTCTTTAACATTTCCATATGTGTGAAATACCTTATTCCATCTGTTTACTTTCAGTCTGTGTGTGTCTTTTGACCTGAGATGAGTCTCTTGTAAACAGCATATGCATGAGTCCTGTTTTCTTAACCACTCAGCCACTTTGTCTTTTGATTGGAGCATTTAGCCCATTCACATTTAAAGTGATTATTGATAGGTGCATATTTATTGCCATTTTGTTATTTGTATTTCTGGTCTTCATGGGTTAGCTTGTTCTCCCCTTTCTTCTGTTTAAAAAAGCCCTTTAACATTTCCTGCAATGCTGGCTTGGTGGTAATGAATTCCTTAAGCTTATTCTTTTCTGAGAAGCTCTTTATTTCTCCTTTAATTTTAACTGATAGCCGTGCTGGGTAGAGCAATCTTGGTTGTAGACCTTTATTTTGCATCACTTTGAATATTTCCTGCCACTCCCTTCTGGCCTGCAGAGTTTCTGTAGAAATGTCAGCTGCTAGTCTTATAGGAGTTTCTTTGTATGTAACCTGCTGTCTTTCTCTTGCTTTAGGATTCTGTATTTGTCTTTAACCTTTGCCATTTCAACTATGATGTGTCTTGTTGTGGACCTATTTGGGTTCAGCTTGTTTGGAACTCTCTGCACTTCCTGGGTTTGTATGTCAATTTCCTTCACCAGGGTAGGGAAGCTTTCAGTCACTATTTCTTCAAATACATTCTCGACCCCTTGCTTCTTCCCTTCTCCTTCTGGTATTCCTATATAGGAAAGCTGTTGTACTTCATCTTGTCCCACAGGTCTCTTAAACTATTTTCATTCTTTTTTCTTTTTGTTGTTCCAACTAGGTGATTTGTGCTACTTGTCTTCTAAATTGCTGATCTGATCCTCTGCTTCATCTAATCTGCTGGTGGTTCTTTCGAGTGTGTTCTTCATTTCAGGTATTGTGTTCTTTAGTGTTAACTGGTTGTTTTTTATGATTTCTCTATCCTTCTTTATGTCCTTGCTAAGTTCCTTAAACATTCTTATTACCAGTGTTCTAAACTCAGTCTCTGAAAGGTTGGATACCTCTGTTTCATTTAGCTCCATTTCTAGAGGTTTCTTCTGATCTTTTACTAGGGATGTTTCTTTGTTTCTTCATTCTGGCTGTCACTCTGTGATTGCTTTGATGTATTAGATAGATCACCTGTGCATCTCAGTCACTGCTTGGTGCTCTTGTCACATGTGTCCTTTATATTTGGATTGCACAATCTCTGTATTCTCCTGTCTCTTGTGTTCTAGAGCCGTCGCTGTTGAGTTGTTCTTTAATTGCTTTTGGCTTGATAGAGAGTGGGATTGACCCTCAGACTGATTAGCTGGGAGAATTAGCTCTATTCACAGTGTATGGGTTGCTTCGTGGAGGTTGATCCTCTCAGAGGAGGTTTGGCCACTGTAGGTTCTTGGGCCTGTGGAAAATGTCTTTTGAGAGTGCCACTTGCAGTTTCAACCAGGTAGTACTATGGTTTTCTCTAACACTGGCCTTTGGGTGTATTGGTTCTGGCATCTCTTGTGCAGGGCTCCCACTCAGAGCCATTTTAGACCTGCCTGTTCCTAGTCTGTAGCTAACTGGTAGGTGCCTCAATGCTGTACGCAGTTGGCTGCTGCCTGTGCTGGACCTGGGGTCATGTGGGGATGGTCTCTCTATGATCTGAAGTTGTCTGCCCTCTATATTGGTCCTGAGGCAGTTTAGGAAAAGGCCTGGTCTCCCTAGGCCTGTTGCCACCTGTCAAATATTGGGAAGGCCCACCTATTGAAAGGGGCTCTTTAGGGGCATGTGTCTGGCTATTTGACCAGATGTTGGGGGAGCCTCTGCAATGTGGCACTAGTTTGGCAGGATGGAGTTCAAGTGATTTATGTGACGTGATTGGTAGTTTTTAAGATGTTAATGCAGATTCAGGTCTTACACCAATACCTGGCTTGTGACCTCCTTGTACAGCATCCCAAGAGCACTACAGCCAGCCTCTACCTGGCACTCACAGATTCACAAAAGCTGCTCCCGAGTGATTGTGGTAAAGTTTTTGGCCACTGAATACCATGAAGATGACCCCAGGGCTCTGCCTACCACCTTCTGTTGTAAGAAACCTTTTCCACAGTTTGTGGGGGTGGAGCTAGTCACTCCATCACCTCAATTGTCACCCAAAATGCTGCTGTAGGTGGGTGAGGTGCTGTTACAGGTGTGTAAAGGCTGGCTCAGTAGTTTCTACAAATTCAGTGTAGTCTAAGCTCCTAGACCAGTGCTAGGTCCATATCCACTTCATAAAATAAAAACAAAGCAAGGCAACCCAACACCACCAAAAAACAAATACACTCCCACAGAAACTCAATAAGCAATGATCAGACAGGAGAAACCAAAGTATATAAAAGAGACACAAACACAAACATAAACAAGAGAACAAGACAGAAAAACAGTGACCAAAGCAATATCCAGAAAAACAAGTCTAAGGAACAGCAACAAAAACAGAACAGATAAAAGAAAGGAAGGAAAAGGAACAAAAAGATGAAAGTGAAAGAAAAGAAACTATAATAATAATAAAGAAAAAAGGGGGAAGAAAAAAGAAGAAAAAAAAAGCAGGAAAAAAGAAAACAAACAAAAAAAGGCTCTCCGCCCGATTTCATCTGCAGACCACTTGTTCAGCAAGAGAGCCTGGGTGACTCAGCACCAGCTATGTTGACGGGAAGGGCTCAGCGTGTCATGTGCAGGCCTCTCTCTAAGGCTTGCAGTGAGCTTCCCACAATTAGCTGCTGTGTGCTCTGGAACTGTGCTTACCACCAAAAACTCCTCACAATTGCTACGGGGCTGTCTGCTGCTGCAAAAAACCCTCTGTGGCCTGCGGAGATGGGGGCCAGGCACCAGAAGCTCAGGGTGCTCCTGGCAACACAGCTCTAGGTGGGTGGGGCAGGCCCCCAAGGCACTACGGGGTGTGGTCAGTGGCCCCCACCAAGTCAGAGCAGCATGCAGTCCTACACCGGCAAATGTGCCATGAATACCCCAGCTGGATCATGCAGGTGCCCAGCTCACGGCCCAACACTCCCAGGGAAACTCCCAGTCTGAGCCTGTCTCAATCAGCCACTTGCAGATCAGGCTGAGCAGCCCGACAGCCAATCACCAGCCTGGCAACTCTGTACGTGCAGTGCGGAGAGCGGAGACCCAGGGTAGCTGGAGCACTCCCACGTATCAATGAGCAGCCTGTTGGAATTGGAGTGTGCCTGCCAGGCATTTTGCTGGCTATGCAGCTCAAGCAGTGTGGACGGTGCAGATCCAAGGCCGCATGCGCGGGCACGCACACATGCACTCCTGTGCCAATTCCAGCAGAGCAATGTGGTCCTGGATCTGACCCTCTGTGGGAGGGCCCAACCCTGAAAAAATGGTGCCCTTGTATACACGACTTGTGTGCAAGCTCCACACCAGGGGAACAATCTTCCCCAAACCTCCAGCTCCCACGCCTAAGGCACTCAGTTCAGTCTTTCCCTTCAGGCTCTTGGGCCCCTTTCATGCAGCCACTCCATCCACCAGGGACAGGGTGAGTGCTCACCAGTGAGTGAGTCCATGTGCTGGCTCCACTGGTTTTCTAGCCGCCTTCAGCCTCACTAAGTTGAGCAAAGAGTGCCCTCACTAATTTTTACTGCCAGATATCGTGGAACTCCTGTTCCTGGCAAAGTAACTCTGGGCTGGTGAGCTCAGTGTGGGGCTGGAGAGTTTCTCTCACAACAGGAGAAGCCTCTCCACTGTTGAGGTGTCCCTCAAGGGACTCGCCCTCTCTCATCTCTGCCTCTCCTACCAGACCTGACGTGGCCTCCTCTTTAAGTCCTTTGTTTAGAGGTTCTGTTCATCTAGTGTTCAGGGGACTTGCAACGTTGAATGTTGTATAAATTATTTGTAATTTTGGTGTGATCCTGGGAGGCAGTTGGCACAGCGTCTGTCTATTTTGCCATCTTACTGGAAGTCTCTGCCATTGATTTCTTTAGCTGTCAAATTTTTACGTAACATTAGATCTGTTTCTCGACTTCAATTTGTTTCACTGCTACCTATTTTCCTTTTTGTCCCTGAATCTTATCATGCAGACTACTTGTGCTATAATCTGTTTCCATATCTACTGACTGAGTTTGGACAGGTCAGGTGTCCAGACTTGTTTTCTTCCCTTTCTTATGCTATCTACTGACATTTACACAGGACCTTTAGAATCATTCTTGCTAAAATCTATAAAAATTCATGGTGGGATTTTGACAAAGATTGGATTTTTTTCAGTTGATATGAGGAAACTGTGGCCAAAGAGGTGAGGTACTTCTCCCCAGAAGTAGGTCATGATGCTGAGAATAGAAACTAGGTTTTCTGTCTCTGGAAACGCCCCCTCTCTCTACTCATCACAGTGGAGGAAGAGGAGCTTAATCAGTCTGCCCTTTCTCCACACTGCCTCTTCTGGACTCTATGTTCTCTACTAAATAGATTCCTAAGAAGTAGCTTTTGGCAATGGGGCAAACTAACTGCACAGAGCCTTCAGTATGGGGAAAGGTTCTGGAAGGATCTATGCAGATCAACTAAGGGGCGTGAAGGACTTTTGCAGAGTAAAACTCAAGCATGAAGGAGCAGCAGTGTTAAATATTCTCTCTCCCCCAGGATCTCTGTGATCAGCATTGTCATCCACATGGAGTGTGGAATCCTGAGAGCCTGGTTTTCATTGTCCTGTTGGTTGTCACGCTGAAGTCCTTTGGAACCTAGGCCCATGAACCCAAGAATGACCTGTAACCTCCATCCATGTCCATCCGACAGTTGTGCTGGAAGAAAAATGGGAAGGGAAAGGGAAGTGGGGGACAATGACTGAGTTGTATTTGTGACACAGCTTCTCTCAAAGGCTCAGGATCCCACTTTCCTGGCCTTGCGGACTCCCCTCATTTCACTAATAACTTTGGGTATGTGCTTTGTCCCATCAGAAGAGACAATACAGCCCCTAACATGATCTGGGCCTCCATTCCGCCATGATTTGCATTAAGTAAAGACAATGCTTTTCATTGTCACTGTCTTGTGGGGGTCTTGAGGTATAGAGGGCACAGCTGTTAAACCTGCCTTGGTCCTTGCCTTGGACCATAGCATTTGGGCCAGACTTGGACAGATCTTCAAGACAGTATCATTCTGCTCTCCTTGCCACTAGGGACTCCCTTTCTTCTAGAATCAGACACTAGGTTTCTCCCTTCATCTGTGACCCTTTCCAACAGTCCCAGAAAAAGGTGATGGAAACCATGGAATGAGAAGACATGACACCATGGTGAGAATTCCATATTTGAGAAAGAAACACCCAGTTAATCAGAATGCTGCATCCTGGGAAAATACTGGGAAGGTGAAGTAGGATTCAAAGGATAGGACTGATGAGAATATCATTTGTTCATTGTGTGCATCATCACTGTATTCTCAGAACAATCCCGTGAAAACAGAGAAGTGTGAGACTACAATGAAGCCACATGAGTAGTAAGCCATGACTCACTGGAAGGAACAAAACCCAAAGAGTTCCTTTACTGAAGACTAAGCCCATCAAAACCATATAGCATATAATAGCCAAGAATTCTTCCTAAAATGCCTTTAAGTGCTCTTTTCCTTGTTTCACATAAGGCCAGGGATGGTGGGGTGATAAGATCTCACCATTTAGGCTTCTAGAGGCTCCCCCCTATGTGTAGTCCATGTTCCCCATTCTGCCTTCCTTTTTCTCTCTTGGTCTGCCTCTATAACACCCCTTCAGCTCCCATGATTACCCATGAAATAGGGGTCCAGACACATCTGTGTCTTGCAAACTCCAACAGATTTAAATGGGTGTGGCTTTCCAATTTCCCACCTCTTTTGGCTCTAAAGGGCAAGGGTCCCCACTGGTGGGGGAAAGATGATGGGTCTTTCTATTATAATTCAGCAATGGCCAAGGCATATTTCATCCTGAATTCACCAAGAACAAACACACATTACCACACGTAATCCTCTAGTGTTAGCAAAACATGTTCCTACAACCAGCACGACCTTCTCCCACTTCTGTGAAAAAAGGTGCCTGAGTCCTAAGGTACGGCAGTCCTGATTCCATTGCCATCATACAAGCACTTCCTCACCAACCTGAGAACAACTGCTCTGTCTGAACCCTCTAGGAGGATGACACTGACCCCTGAGGGACCATCCCTGATCCCCTAATTTTGAGTCCATTAGAAGGTGTGTGAAGGGAACTCATGTCTTCTCAGAAGCACTTGTTTCAGAAACTGTTCATCTCAATGCATCTATTTCCCTGCCTAAAAGAACCAAGTGGCTCAGAGGCAGTAACCACACAACATGCAGTGTTGGCTTTCTAAGGCTGCCTGTCCGGGACCTGAAGTTTAGCAGTTCCAATGTTGCTCCTGTTCATGAAGTTGACAAAAAAAGCCAGAGCAAGGGAGGTACCATTGTTAAGTGCTATCTGGGAGAGAAAAAATGCTTTGGGACAGTGATTCTCAAACTGTAGTCCTCGGACTGCCCGCATCAGAGTCTCCTGGAGTATTTGTTTACAATGAAGATTCCAGAAGCCTCTCCAGGCCTACTGGATCATATAGCATGTGATTCTCTCTTAGTGGTTCTCAAGCTTGTCTGGGGGATAAAGTTCTAAGATCATCATGCTCCTTACCAAACCCCAGGACACATTCATAGTAGAGGTAACCAGCTGCATGAGTTATTGTGCTGTGTGCTTCACTTAATTATTGATGAAGTCATGTTGAAGTCCAAGGCATTAAATTTGCCTGAAAATTTATATACACTAAATTGTAAGACAAGTGGTTGTGTTGGATGCAGTCCTGTTTGTATCCATCGGCCCACTCTCCATCTTTTTCCTTCCTGCTCTGTGCCTGGGAACCTGTCCAAGGTGGGCTAAATCAATAGGCTCCCCTGCCTGCCAGCTTCTGGTTGGGTTTAGCCAGTGTGCAGCATGAAAGCAGAGCAGAGGATGGGAAGAGAATGAGGGCAGGGATTTTCTCCTCTGGGCTCCCTCTCTGTGGAGTGGCTACATTCTTCTACTGGGGGCCCCTTCAAGCTCCTCATCAAACAGCTACTATCTCCGAGTTCAGGCAACTGCTCCATCCCTTTGCCCCTTTAGGCCTAGAGGTAGTAATGACTCCCCAATGTCACCACCTTTAGGGTACTCCAGGCATCTCTTACTGATTTCCCCCAATTCTATCACACTTTTATCAAACACTCCTCAATTACCCAGTTTCAGAGATTCCCCTGTTTCTTGCTGGGACCTTCACTGATGCAATAGCATTATGTGGTTAATTACACAGGCCTTGGAATTAAACAACAGCTGGGTCTGAATCCTAGCTCTGCAACATCCTTGAAGTATGTCTGATCTCGACTGACTCTGTTAATCTCTCTCGTCCTCATCTTGGAGATATTCCTCATTTCCTCATGGGACATAATAACCAGTACCAGTCATGATGCTTGATACCAACAACTGAGTTCAATTTTGACTATCTTAAACAGCAAAGGAATTTAGAAGGCTATCAGTAGCTCATAGAGCCAATAAGAAGGCTGGAGGACTAGGTTTAGAAAATAGCAGAAACTAATGGAGAATGGACAGCAGAGGCCACAGCTGTGGTTATTGCATGATAGTCAAGTGATGGGCTTGCTGCTGATGCCAATGCCGCTGTACACTTGAAGCCAACAAATACTTGCCATCATATTATTCCTGGACTCTCGGTGCTGAAATTGTCTCTGTGCAGTCCTCTCCAGCTGGCCCTGCCTCTTGCCTCACTCTCTTTGGATCCAGAATCCTGGGCAGAATCATGCATTTGGCCAAGCCTAGGTCAAGTTACATGCCTGTACCATAGTTGCCAAGGAAAGGGGGCAGGAAGAATATCTGCCTCCATGCTTAACAGAAGTGGCAGTAGAGATCTGCATCCCAGTGCGAACCACGCATTGGGGCATATCCCAGAAACGGAAAAGGCACTGGGCACTTGAGACCCAAAAGATGACAAATATTTATTATACAACTTCCCAAAGCTGATAGGATTAAATGAGATAGCCTGAGTAAAGCACTTGGCACACAGTAGGGCTTCGATCTGTGGTAGCTACTCCCAGTGCCATTATACTTGTGGTCTCCATGCCTATGTCTAGACTGGGGGCTCAAGGAAGCACATACCTCAGACACAGGCAGAATATCCTAGGAATGCTGTGGGGCCCATCTGACCTCATACAGAGTTTTAACAGGCAATATCTATTTGGACCATTTGCCTGAGAATCACTTGGGCTGCTTGTTAAAATGCAGATCTCTGGGCCCTCCCCACACTTACCAAATCAGAGTCGCTGGGAGTGGAGCCCAGGCATGTGTATGATTGCCAAGCTTCCAGAGTGACTCAGCCACACGCCTAGACTTGAGAGTCATGGTGTGGAGTGAGATTAAAGAAGGCACGTCATCAGAAAGGTTTGACCCGGGCCTTGAAGGGCAAACCAAGTATGGATGTCCACTGCATTCCATGCAAGGAGAAGGGCAGGGGGCTTGCAGAAACTTAGTGTCCAGTGTCCAGTGATGAGAATGTCTTGGAAATGAGTGGAGCAGAGGTGGAACATCAGGTGGGTGGGTCTAGATTTGCTATGGGAGAGAATGCGGTGCTATCAAATGTTGCCCAATAAGAATACGACATAATGAAATCAGGAAGAAGGATGTCACAAGGGCAGTGATCTTTTTCTCTTTGTTCTGCATTTTCTTGAGCTGTTCCCTCCCATTGCATTTCCCTCACGGTAACTCAATAGAAAAGTAACAGTTAAGCCAATCAGGGAAGGTGGAAAACACCCAGGTGGGCAAATATCCTCCATCAACTGTTAGAGCCCTTAAGAGAGCCAGCCTGTAGTGGACCCAGGGAGCAGACAGAATGGAGAGGACAGTGCTCTGGGGCTGGCCACGGCTGCTACTGCTGCTGCTCTGGGTCTCAGGTAAGGAGAGGCAGGGAGAGGGATGTAGATGACAGAGGGGAGGTACTTAGTAAAAGAGGTTCTCTCTCACTTCTTTAGGGGGACTGGAATGGGATCAGGGTGTGCGTTAGAGCATGAACGGGGAAAGAAAGGCAATAAATGTAGACTGTGCTAGTTGACCTTGACCTAGCGGGAATGGGTGATGAAACAGAAGTTGGAGGTTCCCCTAGTGCATTTTGAAGTTGTGAAGATTATGTGAAATTAACCAAAGAATCGCTTGTTGCTGTGCTGATACCCTGGGAGATGTAAAGCGATGTAAGGCATGGTCTCCCCTTAAAGGGATGTTTAGGCACTGAGGTGGAGGAGCATTAGTAGAGGGAAAGGTAAACAACGACAAAAGGACCCAGTGACAATATGAAGACAGAAATACCATGGAAGTCACTCTACCAAGGCCCAGAGAGGGAGTGAAGAAAAGAGAGTAAGAGTTCTGGAACCAGACAGAGCTGGGTTCAAATCCTGTTTCTTCCACTTTCTACATATGTGACCTTAAGAAGTCCCCTAACCTCCCTGAGCCTCAGTTTCCTCATTTGTAAACACTACCCACTCAGAAGTACTCAATTGTAAATGGTACCTATAGCAGAGGGGTGTCCTAAGATTTAAACAGCAGGCCGATGTAAAATATGTGGCTTAGTATTTAGGGATTAGTAAGTGCTTAATAAGTTATGATGGGGCTGGCCGAGTGGCGCGATGGTTAAGAGCTGGCTTGGGACGCCAGCGGCCCAGGTTCGGAACCTACATATGAGGGCCAGTGACCCTGCCCTCTAAAAAAAAAAAAAAGTTATGATGGATGATGATGATGATGATGATGACGATGTAACCAGGTGTAGGGTGATCAATGATATTGAGCATTGAGAGGAAAATGAGACTAATGGTAGCTGGAACTGTTCAGTAGACTCCCTCTGGGACACAATGGGACAGATATGGGTAGAGAGGAGTGGGAAGAAGCTTTCTGCCTGGTGACACAAGAAGTTAGTATAAAGTACTGATACTTGAAAGCAAAGGACATGTCTGGGGAACCCAAAGTAGAATAGAATATGGGTGTACAACTGTTTAAGTTCTTTTTTACTTTTTTACCTTTTCAGTATGAAAACTTTCTGATCTACAAAATATAGATAGAAGAGTCATCATAAACTCCTCACCTAGATTCAAACATTGAACCGTGATTGATATTTTACCTTGTTTTCCCCATGTATGTGTATATTGTGGAAACTGCTGAACCATTTCACAATAATGTACAGAAATCCTGAATGACTCCTAAATGCTCGATGGAGCTACTAAGACTCTCGCCTGTGCTCTTGTCCCTGCGGTGTGGTCTGTGGATGTGGGCATGGTGAGAGAAACATTTGCTCAGTGCAGCACTTTGACTTCTTATTCTAGGATTCCAGGCCATAGGTGAAGAGGACAGGAAAATGTGCCTACTAGAAGGAAGGAACCTGACCATAGCGTGTGCTTACAACATCATGTTTTATGCCACCAGCCTCAAGGCCTGGCAGCGGGTGAGGAGCCAGGGCCCCCCTGAGACACTGGTACGCACAAACACTAGAAACATGGACCGAAACTGGGCCCGGGCTGGGAGATACCTGCTGGAGGATGAACCCAACAGTAGCGGCTTCTTCGTCACAGTGACAGAGCTCCAGAGGCAGGACTTGGGGCTGTACCAGTGTGTGATTGACCTCTCACCTCGGACACCCCAAGTGCTGCTTCCTAGGATTCGGCTGGTACAGTGCGGAGGTGAGCAGCAGTGAGAGCCCAGACAGGGAAGGGCTGTGGAGGATGAGCTCCTCAGCCGCAGGCCCCAGTCCCATTTGCCATGAGGGCTGCTTTGGAGAGAGAGCACAGAGTCACAGGGAAGTCTCTCCACCCAAAATTGTAGCCCTTGGGTATTCCGCTCTCTCTCTTTGTGACTTTGAGAAAGTCATAGCTCCTCCCTGGGCCTCAGTTTTCTCACCTGTTTAGGCAAGAAAGTTGGACTAGCTAATCTCAAAACTCCTCTTACTCTAGGGAAGAGAACCTGCTAGAGGAACCAGATAACGAGGCATTCACCATGTGCCCAGCATTGCTGCTCTCTGTCTCCATAGTACAACGAAAGATGCTCAAAGTGGTGGTACTCCTAGTCTTTCAGCCGATGCAGGGCACAGAGAACCACCTGATTTCATTGTCCTTGGTGAATCCTAGAAGTGGGCCCAGTGTGAGCAGTAAAAACTGTCCCTTTTCTCAAGGGATCTCAAAAGAAGCAGATGAGGAATAGATGTTAGACAGTAAAATGAGGGGCCTCTCATTGACCTTAAGCTGTTTCTCATTGGTGGGGGCACTGCCAGTTCTCCTCCTCCTTCATTAGAAAGCCTGTCTACCCACATGGGGAGATGGAGCCAGGAAGGTGGAGCCCAATAGTTCTGTGTCAAGCTTCTCAATAAACCTCTTGAGTCAGTGAGTTGGGCAGGCCTCCACCACACAGGACACTGCTTGTCCACTTCCTGCTAACCTGAATATGCGAACATCAGGCCAGGGCTGGGCTGAAGTTGAACATCATAGCAGTATCTGGAAATAAAGAGTTGACCAAACAAAATGACAGTGCTGTAGGCAGGACTGGAAGGAAACTGCTGAGCCCACCAATTAGAAAACAAAAACAAAACAAAACAAAACAAAAAAAAAGAAAAGAAAAACAACCCAGGTCTTTAGGAACATCCAGTGACACCCAGTAATTAACAGGCTGATTACAAGTGATTTACACATTCAGTTCATCAGTTTCATTGCCTCTACTCAGGAACATTTTATTAATTTAGCCTTAGTACTTGTACATGCAGACATACCAAAACTGTTGCTCTTTACAAAGGTAAGGGGGGCCGCTGCGGGATAATGCGAAGTGCCCTGGCCCAGATTTTCACTCCCTCTCTACCTTGTACTTACTCACCTTGGGCAGGTCCATCACCCTCGTCTAGGCGTTCTCCATTGTGACATTCAATGGCTCCAATTCTCTGAGTTTCTCTGTATTTATTAAGTTTAAAGAAACAAAGGCCTTATATTTTACCCTTGGCAAAGTTTGTCCACTCCAGCAGACAGCTTAGGCCCCCCAGGTCTGAACCCATCACTCAATAGCTGCCCGGTTCTTTAATGCCAAGTCTTAATAAAGACAACAAGAGAGACCATTGAGAATGACTGAGCCCATAGTGTTGAATGAGAATGATATCAACTTCAACACAGGATGAATGTACACATAATTATTTTCGTCACACCACAAATAACAGGCAGTGAAGTTTGAACAGTAGCTTCATATTACTTCTCTCCATTAATTGGAAAAAACTTAGGCTAATGTGTCTTAGGAAACTGTGTCTAGTACAGATTGTTCCTGCCCAAAGGACTTATTGGTCTCTCGAGGGGAAACAATTATAATCCTCTGAAAAGGACACCTGTGGTAAATACTGAGGTTCCATGGAGAGGAAATGGCACCCAAGGACTGTGTTTAGTTAGGTTAAAACGAATGGAGTTTTCTTTCTGGAAGGGTGTTGGGCTTACCCAGAGATAAACAGACTTTCCCTCAAAGGATGGTGGGGAATCCTTTTTTTATTTTGTCTTGCCTTTTCCAGGTGGGGGAGGGCATGGCAGCAGATAATCACAGAAAAAACTTACATCACGTGATGATATTCAGATGCGATGGATGTTCTCCACCTAAGCATACTATAGGAAGAAAGGCTTGAAATGGGAATTTAAAAGAGAGAATGTTGGCCATTTTGTCCCTGCCTAAAGGACAAGCTTCATGATGGGTCAGAAGCAAAAGCAGGACTTGTGGGCATGAAGAGTAGGTCACTTGACTGTGAGGGCTGGGTGGACATGGGTGCTGAGTTAAAAAATTAGTCCAGGCTCACTGGACAAGACTCTGAATGCTGAGACCAGCAAAGGAGTCAGGATATGTGGGTCCCAGTGCTGGCTCTGCTGCATTCTACTCAGTGACCTTGGGCATTGCCTCTCCACCCTATTCCTTGGAGAGGTTAGATTGGATGGTGTTGAATGCTCCTTTCATCACTGACCTTCTAGAATACCGTGAACTTTTATCCCCCAAATAGAATACTGTCTCATGGCAATCAACTTGGCAGAGACCTGCTCAGCCTATAGAAGAGAAATGGAGGACCCATCTTAGAGGTCCCTCTTCATCTCAGATTAAACCAGCCAGGATGTGGTGACAGCCTGGCAAGCTCAGGGTATGCTATCCCTTCTTCGTCAAGCATCTCTGGGCACTCAGTAGGGGCCTGGTGTCAGTCAAAGCCCTCAAGAGCTTTTGATCTCTTCTGGAATGTGGCACCTACTAAAAAGATCCAATCCTAAAGGGCAATCTGAATTCAGTGTCAGTGTGTCTAAATGAAAGTCAGTGCACAGAGGCCACAGCAAAGCAGAATAACACTTTGGGATTAATTGGGGCCTTTGGCTTGTGTCCCACATGTGGGCTATAGAGAGCCAGGCTGGGCTACATAGAAGACTGTTCCTACTCCAGAGGGTCCTGCACCCCACCAGGCAGAATGAACTTCATTTCTATTTCTATCCCGAAGCGCTCAAGCAAGCCTTGAATGTTACTATTTTAAGGCAGCAGATGTTCCATGCACCAACGGCAGAGGAGAGACACTGGGGTTAGG
Source organism: Aselliscus stoliczkanus (assembly GCA_033961575.1). Taxonomy (NCBI): domain Eukaryota; kingdom Metazoa; phylum Chordata; class Mammalia; order Chiroptera; family Hipposideridae; genus Aselliscus; species Aselliscus stoliczkanus. The sequence continues at coordinate 59,991,538 of CM066733.1, read as the reverse complement.
GAGCTAAGATCATAGAGGTGTATTATACCCCTGATGACAAGGCATCTCCCAGACAATGTGGCCCAGATGTGAATGGAGTTAGAGCGGTCAGCAGCCTCTTCTTTGGAGTTAAAGGAATGGGATGGACAGAAGTCTTTCCCCACCCAGAGTTGCTGGGGTTTGGGGGCTGGAAGTAGGTGTAGAGAACGTTACCTAGGGGAGGAGAAACTTTGAAGGTAGCAGAGGAGTAATAAATGCGGGAGAGGGTTGGCTGCCATGCCAGGGACAGGTGATGGGAATGCACACATGGAATGTGTTAGCTATAAAGGTGGACAGCCTGGCTGAGTAGAAAGGAGATAGGTTGAAGCAGGACCATCAATTCAGCTTGTGAGAGCCTTGAATGCCATGGAGTATTGTGAACTTTGTCCTTTAGTCAGTGGGGAGCAGCAAGGTCTGCCCCTGGCCCTTTGAATGGAAGAGTGAGGGCTCAGTGCAGAGGGACCCAATAGCTGTGTGCAGGAGGTGTGTAGAACAGAGCTATTAGAGGCAGGAGAGCAGGCAGGTTTCTTTGGGGTGAGAGCCAGGGCAGAGGATCATAGAAAAGGTAAAGGCCCATCTTCAAAGGGTGCGAACCCCTGCTTGTCTTCTCTCATGGTCAGGAGGCAGGGAGCAGGCTGAACTTCAGAGCAGAACATTCGGCAGGCACCCACCTTTCTGGATTCAGGAGAGTCAAACCTAGGAAACCAGCTTTTGCTCTTGCCCTTCCAGACCTTCCGTCGCTTGCCAGTGGCAGTTCCAACTTTCCGATGCTGCCTATTGTTCTGATGTGTGGATTCGTCCTGAACAAGTGTCTGGTGTTCTCAGTCCTATTTGTCCTTCTTCGGAAAGTCTGGGCTTCAGGTGAGTGGAGGCTCGGGCTAGGCTTGGGGTTGGAGTGAATTAGGGGACCCAGATGGTGGCTGCAGATGTGGGTCTAGAGGTACTATGTCCCAGGGCATCCCCAGAGCCTGTCCTCTGACCTTTCTCACTTCTTCTCTCAGGAGTCTTTGGATAGAAGGCAGGGCCAGCCCTGGGAATGCTGTGAATGGAACTAGGCTGAGCTCCTCAGGACAGGAAGATCTGGAGGGTGGTAGAGGCAGCGGAGGTTTTTTTTCCGCTGCTTGGCAGTCCAGTGTTTTCGTTAGAGGAGGGAGGGAGACAGAAGCCAGGGCTGGCATGGATGGGCCTTTTTCAAAAACTGTCCATTTCTCTTACTCCTCAGGTGAGGCAAACCCAGGGAAGGAGCCAAACCAGCTTCCGGGGAGCTGAGAGGCATGTCTTCCTCCCCAAACATACATCACATTCCACTTCTGTTCAGTAAATAAACAAATATATCAACTTCTCTCTCAGGTAAATAAAAGGCTTCCTAAACTTCTTTTGTGAGATCTCTGCTCAGCCCCTCTCTTACCCAGAGGGAGAAAAACAGTAATGAGCTAGAAAGTGTGGAGAGCTGGGTAGAAAGAGACCCAGGGAAGTAATCAGAGGCCAAGGAAATACAACCGGGGCTCACACAGTGTAATTCAAATGAGCCTTATGTTGGTCCCCTTACTGCTGTCCAGACTTGCTCTGCTTGGGACTTCTTTGGCTGTTGTGAGCAGGATGTAGCTATCACAGTAGCAGTGCCACACGTTTGTGTCTTTCCACAATGTCAGGCTTTTTTGGAATAAAGCTGTGGATCTAGTCCTACTGACCCAGTTTCCCACAGGCATTAACCAAGGCTCTGGTCAGAGGAAAGTCTCCAACAGTCTAGGCAGAGCGGTTTCACACAAGAGGGTCACACAGGATTAGGAAATAGGGTTAGGCAAGGCGCAGAGTCTTACGAAAGAAAGAAGGATGAGAGAGAGCGTCCGGTGTTCAGTGAGTCTCTACAGCACTGGGGTGCATAGCATCCACATTAGGCCAAGCTGGTGAGAGAGTTAAAAGGTGAGACTTGGGCCGGCTGACTGGCTCAGTTGGTTAAGGGCACAAGTTTGGAGCACAGAGTTGCTGGTTCAATTCCCACAAGGGCCAGTGAGCTGTGCCTGGGCTGAGCTGCTGCTGAGCTGCCAACAGGTGGCAGGATTGCACAGTGGTTAGAGTGTGCACACGTAGCAACAAGGCTTCCGGTTCGACTCCCACATGGGATAGTGAGCTACACCATCCCACAACTACAGATTGAACATGGCACCTTGAGCTGAGCAGCCATGAGCTGCTAACGGGTGGCCGGATGGCGACTGGACTTGGAGCTGAGCTAGCTGCGCCCTCCACAACTAAGACTGAAGGACAATGTTTTGGCCGTCCCCCTTCCCCAATTCCCCAAAAATATCTTTAAAAAAAAAAAGAAAATGGCGAGGCGTCAAGTGTTCAGTCTGGTATGTGTGTAAATGCAACTGTCAGCTCGTCAGCTGAGGCCTGAATGATGTGAGAGCACTGATGTTATGCTCAAGGCTGGGTGTGGTGGACCCATTTGCACTGATAAAGCTGTCCAGATGGTCACACTCCATCCTGCATCTGGAATTATCTGGTTAGGGAATTCACTGGGTGATGCTCTGGCGTGACTGTCACTTTGTAATGGACATAACTATCAGAATTATTAGAGTCCATTTTGTGTTCATAAGGAATGCTCCATACATCTGGCCCTCTGCTGAAACCTATGGCAAGACCCATCACTCTTTTGGTCATTAAAAAAAGTACTTCATTTTTTTAGAGCAATTGAGGAGACAATACAGACTTCTCATATATCGCCTTGTAAGGGTGACATAGTATCTTCTATTTTGAGATTTAAATCTCTAGCGTAATTGGATTTAACAGTGTCCTTTAGCTTGGGACTTTTTTTTTTTTTTTTTTTTTTTTTTTAGCTGAGCCATCCTGCCACCTGTTGGTAGCTCAACGGCTGCACAGCTCGGGCTGGCATCGAACCGCCGTTGCTCAGAGCTCAGCTCACACTCTTGAGCGAGCTCTTAACCAACTAAGCCACTCGGCCGACCCTAGCTTGAGACTTTTTGAAAGATTTTTCTTTGCTTTGCTTTCCTTCTTTTCTGCCAAACCTTAATGATTTTGTTTACTATACATTTACCATGCATGCCAGTTTCAATGATTCTGTTTACTTCAGACCGTATGCATACCAGGCTTCTTCAGAGCCTATAAAGCCTTTTGGCCAAAGGGTGAGGGGGGCAATGGCCTTTGGACAGGAGTCCATCATCCTCCCAGAATGTCGGCATTTTGAATTAACTTGCTTTTCTTCCCACCAACCTCGTCTTTCGAATTTGACTTTTGTGTGGCGAGCAGCCAGCCCTTCAGCACGTTAACACCATGTCTCCACATATATGCAGCCTACCCCCACTATCAACATCATGCCCAGAGTGGTCCATTTGTTACAATTGATGAACCTACATTGACACATCATTATCACCCAGAGTCTGCAGTGTACCTTAGGGTTCATTGGTGGTGGCATACATTCTATGAGTTTGGTCAAATGTATAATAATGACATGTATCTACCATGATAATATCAGAGAGAATAGTTTCATTGCCTTCAAAATCCTCTGTGCTGTCAATTCACCCCATCCTTCCGGTCATTTTTAAGCAGTAAGAAGTTTATTTCAAATCTAGTTTAAGTTCAGTGGGGAGAAAAAGGGTTCCATTTAAAATCTCCGAATCCTCTAGATTTTGTCCCAGTGTCAGAGAGACAAAAAGGGACAGTTTGGCTTCTCTTTCTTTACCTTGTGTCTCCACCTCCAGCTGCAGTTTCTGATCCCTCCAGGACTGGAGCCATGGAAGGGAGAAGAGGAAGGGAGCAGGAAAGGAGGTACTTGACGGCACTGCTCTGAGGGTCTGTCAGTTTAAAGATGACTTTCTCTCATTCGGCACTGCTGGGGCTCATCAGAGATTCCCAGTTTCTCACCTGCAGCTTCTCTGACACAAGCAATTGCATCTCTCTTTTGACTGTTTGCTTCTGACTTCTCTTTCAGTCTCCTCTCTGAGCATTTGGTAGTGAAAAGGAGCAGAATATACCAGCTGAAAATAAGCCTTTGGCATTAGGATGATTTTGAGCTGATTATTTTGAGAAACAGCTGACACAAGAGAAACTATGAAAACAGAGTTTGGGAAAGACTGGAAGTTACCCTTTTGTGATGGAAACTTACATGTACGAAGGTAATCTCCGTTTGTGAGTGTGTCTCCTTCTCTGTACCAGGAAGAGAGGGATGACTCTAAATCACAGGGAAACCTCATCAGTGGTGAAGTCACCAACTTGAAGCTGCATATCTGACCATACCCTTGTTTACTGTGCTTTTCCTGGTAATCTCCCCATAATGGCTTCCCCATACCTGTCTTTTGCCTTTAGCTAAAGGTGGCATTTAAGCCAGAGTTCTAAGCCACCTTGGAGAGTTACTAATTTTTCCCTGGGTATCTCCTATGTATACATGAGGAGATAATAAACGTAATAAACTTCTGTTTGTTTTCCTCCTGTTAGTCTGTCTTTTATTTATTTACTTGCTTATTTTAGCTGAGCCATCCTGCCACCTGTTGGCAGCTCAGCAGCAGCTCAGCTCAGGCTGGGCAATGAACTGCTGTTGTTCAGAGCTCAGCTCGCACTCTTGAGTGAGCTCTTAACCAACTGATCCGGCCCTAGTCTTATTACAGGGGTCTCAGCCAACAACTCAGAAGGGTAGAGGGTAAATTATTTTTCCTCCCCTATATCAGTCAACCTCTAGCTTCCTTCCACTGAGATTCCCTCTACTTCCAGGCAAAGCTTTTTTGGTCAAGATCTATGTCAACTCACACCAATGGACTGACATATGTGCAGCTCACATTTACTCCATGGTAAATACCCATTTCATTCACCCCAACAAACTTATGGAAACCTGGTGAATCCCCATGCAGCCACTTCTCCTTTACTCCACCATTGGACAGTTGTCTCTCAGGAGTCTCTGCCCATTATAGTTCTCAGACAACAGAATACTGTATCTCCTAAACTGCAGGGGACACTTACAGGCTCTCCAAATTGTAACCTTGAATCCCCTCTCCACAGACTTGAGGTGAAGGGCAGGCATCCATTCCCCTTTGCCCACAGGTCATAGTACATAAAAACTGTTGCCAAAAATCCTTTCCTAATCTTCAAAACCCCTACAACTTTATGCCCTAGATATGGGTGAGGTTTAAATATCTTTTAGCATGTGTTACACACTGGCCTCCCATCTTACTCTGGAATATAGCATCTATTTTCTTGGGACTTGCATTAGTCAAGCTTTCGTTGCAGGCAACAAAATCCAGTCTACCTATTTTAAGTAGAAAGGGATTTCTCTCTCTGTCTCTTTTTTTTTATATTTATATTTATTTTTATTGGGGAATTGGAGAAGGGGAACAGCGTTGGTGAACTGTGGAAGGGAAATAGCCAAGTTGTTGTCCTTCAGTCTTGGTTGTGGAGGGCACAGCTAGCTCAGCTCCAAGTCCAGTTGCCATCCAGCCTCCCGTTAGCTCTTGGCTGCTTAGCTCAAGGTGCCGTGTTCAATCTTAGTTGCCGGTGGGCATAGCCCACCATCCCCTGTGGGAGTCAAACCGGCAACCTTGTTGTTAGGAGCACGGGCTCTCACCAGCTGAGCCATCTTGCCACCTGTTGTCAAGCTCAGAGGCAGCTCAGCTTGGGTGCAACTCACTGGCCCATGTGGGAATTGAACCGGTGACCCTGTTGATCAGAGCTCTTAACCAACTGAGCCACTCGGTCGGCCAGAAAAGGATTTTTAAAAATAAAATATTAAATGTTTTACAGAATGAGACCCTACTCTGAGCTTCTGGGAATGACTCTCAAAGCCACATGACAGGGCCCCTCCCTACTCTTGCCACAGTCAGGACCCTGAAGAATCAGAAACTTCCCAAGTCAGGGAGCATAACTTCTGGTTCCACCTCTACTGCATCTCAGCCACAATCTATACCAGCAAAACGGATGCTTTCCCTCTTACTCAACTCAGTTCCAAATCTAAGCTTTACACAGCTGCATTTGATTGGTGCAGCCTAGATTATATCTGGAATCCTAGCTGCTGGAAAGTTGGAGAAGTGATTTTGCAGACCTTTTAGTATAGAAAGGCCCATGAGAAGGAGGTTAGAATGAAAGTTGAGTAAGTCCACAGCATCTCCCTAAATGATATCAACCAAAACTAAGATTAGAATAGTTCGAATTTTAAAGGTTTTCCTTTCTTTCTTTTTTTGTACACTGTCAATGAAAGACAAGTTAAGTGAAAAACAAGCATCTATTCTTTGTTGTTTCATGGCAGATATACACTTTTGTCTATTATAAAGTTATGTTACAATATAATAACATGTTCCTATTTACCAAAAACAATATATTGGACATTATTATGTGCATATATCACACTGAAGACATAAACCAACATAGAGAATAAATTCCTATATTTTCCTGTTCCAAAATTTATGATACTTTTCTTAGCGACTTCAGTGTGTTTAAGAAAATGACTTCTAAAAAAAAAAAAAGATAAGAAAATGACTCCTATTTCCCCTCAATCTCTTCTAATTTATTCCTGCAATGCCTACACAATCATTAATTATTCAGTGACATTGGGAATACTCAGCCCTCATGGCAGTCACATAAGGGAAAATAGTTCCATTTTAGCACCTGTGAACTGAAATTTTTAAAATCTCATAAAATCAGAAATGATTATTTTTGGAAGCAAGGGCAGGTCTTTTTAGATAAGGGTTAGTCTTTAATGACTAGGCTCCTCTTTAGGACTCAAAGGGAAGCAGTTGTTTCAGTCTACCTCTTTTGCTTACATGATGGTCTAGACACATCACCATCTCAGGCCTGGGCCACTTTATTGAGTTAATTTCAGTGAAAGTCAGGTGTCCTTGTACATCTCCTGTATCCAGGCTCCCCCATCCCAGTACTCATACCCCACACACTATGTGATTTTGGATAAGCCAGTTCCTGTCCCAGCACCTAAATGCACTCATTCATGTGATAGGTAAACTTACCTACTGGATAGATGAGAAAATCAATTACAAACAAAGAGTGTGAAATATTTATTTTTGCTCTGCTTTTTAAAAAAATTTAAGATCTTCAAGTGCCCCAAACTGAGTTGACATACTCCGTATTCCATAGGACACAGTGATCAATGGGAATAATTTACCATTCGTTTGGTTTTGTGGTTTTTACTTTTCCCACCTTTATCCCCTAGCTGCACTTCCTACCCTTTACTCCCATAGGTATCCTCTTAATGTATCTAATGTATGTCCTTTTAAGCTACTTTCCATATGTGTACTTACATTTGTGTAGATCTTTGAAAATATATAGAATTGTTTCATGTGCTTTATTTTACACAAATTTCATTCTATTGTATAAAAAATGTGCAGTTCCATGGAAAATTGCATTGTCTCTAGCACACTCTTGCTTGTGTACTCTGATTCTGATTCAATGAGAGCTGTTTTATAAATAATTCTGTAAATTGTAGGTAATTCATAGACATGCAAATTCTGTTGTGTCTTCCTTCCTCTGCTGTGGGAGGGACAAAAACCCCCAAACTGGTTTGTCTCCCCTTGCAATTCTTTTCAACACTCCTTTCTTCCATATAAATTTATGTTTCTTGACCTTTTTCTAATCGGTTCTAACACCTACATGGTTCACTCATTGAGTATGAGTTAAATAAAATATTTAACATGTGTTTATTTTTATCTGTATGAGAGTCATGATTTAACCTTTTTGGAAAAGTAACTCAGTTTATAAATTTTTCCTCAGTATTGTGCTTCTGAGACTGTCTTTACTATGTGTAAATCTAAATATTTGATTTTTTTTTTTGTTACGTAGCATTCCATATAATGTAAGTGTTGGGTTTTACTTTTCCATTTCCGTAGTGATGGATGTTGCTTCAACAGCTTATCACAAAAAACAAACAAGCAAAACCCTGAAAAAAAACAAAAAACAGAACTTTAAAATAAACAGCCCCATTTATGTTCCTGGAGGACCTGTAGAAGATGTTTTCTAGAGTACATACCCAGTTGGCCTCAAGTTAGATAGACTAAGGGTTTAGAAACATATTCACACATGTACAATTGCCTGATTTCCACAAGATGTCTCTGTGATTGAGTGGGAAAGGCTGGTGATGGTGATGACATATTGAATAGTGACAGAAAAAAAAAAAAGCTTTTGTCCTTCTCTCACACCATACACAAAATTAATTCAAAATAGGTCAAAGGCCTAAATATGGAAGATATAAACAATATAGCTTGCAGAAGAAAACAGAAAATATGACCTTGGAGTAGGCAAATATTTCCTAAACAGGACACAGCAAGTAACCACAATAGAGTATATATTGAACGGTGGGACACAGAGTGCAGGGTGGTCACATATTTATTCCATGGAGACGGTTCAGATGGTTCTCCCGTATGCTGGGTCATTTTTCCTGTCAGAGCTTGAGGGTCCACTCTTTCTGGATATTCTCACCAATACTACATCTTACCTAGCTTTCTACTTCCTGCCAATCTGATGAGTACAAAGTGACATCTCAATGTTTTAAAATTAGTATTTCTCTGATAACTAATGAGGTCAATTATCTATTAATATATATGGGTTTATTAGGTATTTGATTTTTACTGCACTGTATCATCTGCTCTGAACATATTTCTGTTGGATTTTCTTTCTTCCACTTGCTGATTCTTAATAACCCCTTGGTTCATTTAGATATTCATCCATGGCCAGTTTTAGACATTGCAAATATCTTCCCTTGGTCTTGCATCTAGTACTTGTCGAGCCCACACAGGACAAGGCGAGGCCATGATCAAGGCCTGAGTGATTCAGCCAGGAAGATACAATGAGCAGCTTTTAGATTTAGACAGTTTATTACTTACATAGGTAGTGAAAGGAAGATCAGCCAAAGGTGCCAGCTCCCTGTGGTCCCACACACCACAGTGAAAAGGGCCCGATAACTGCAAGGTGAGTTGTGTGATACCTCTCTGCCGAGGAGCCCATTTTGCAACTGCGGTCTGCTTCTCTGCTCTGAAGAGCTGGGGCCAAAAGCCTCTTCCCTCATCAGAACATGGGAGGTAATGGGAAACCATCTTCCAGGGGAGTCGGGAGGTGAGTGGCGGATGTTCACACAGGCCTCCCATCCTCTCATTCTCTGCCATGGCTCAGATGAGCTGTTGTTCCAGCCTTCACTTGTGCGGCTTCTGTGGATGCATGCAAGGTGGTCCGAATGTCACTGGGAAGGTGTCCCCCAACATTGCATTTGTCCACAATATCCTTTGTTTGAATATAAATTTTTATTTTGTGAACTGAAATCATTGATAATCTCATTGTCTTGACCCTGAGACCTGAAACCACATCTTACTGTCTATATTAGCATGGCATTCCTATCATCCTGTCCTAGTTAGTATTTATTTTTCTGGGAGTTTTCTTGCCCAGGCAAATGGTTTGATTGTTCATTACAGAAACTTCCTGAAAGACCCATCAGTTCTTCAGTGGAAAGCATCAGGAGATAGTTTGCACACTAAGATCCGTGAATCCCTGCTTTTAAATCTTCGTTTTGCAGTGGTCAAGCCTCTTCTCCGTCCATGAAATGGTCTCCCTAACAAGACATATGACCATCTGACCTACCACAAAATATTTACAATATTATTAATGCGCTGTACACCTGAAGCTGAGGTTATATAATATTGTATACCAACTGTAATTGAATATATAGATAGTCACGGGATGTGGATTATAATGTGGAAGGGAGTCAGAGAAAGTGTAATAGATATATATGATATGGTGGGGAGGAGTGGGGTGGCCAAATGGGGGACGGGGGGTTGTCACTTTGAGCGGTAAAAAGTATAACTATTGCACTGTGTTGTACACCTGAAGCTAATTAAAAATAAATAAATAAATAATTTAAAAAATAAAATTAATAATAATTGATATTTTATCTCCATCTGCATGATACTTTCATTTACTTCTTAATTAGTTGTGAACCCACAGTGAATTTCTTTTATTTATTTATTTATTTATTTTTATTTTTTTTATTTTTTTAATTAGTTTCAGGTGTACAACACAGTGCAATAGTTATACATTTTACCCCTCAAAGTGACAACCCCCCACCCCAACTCGCCACCCCACTCCCCCCCATATCATATATATCTATTACTCTTCCTCTGACTCTCTTCCACAGTATAATCCACATCCCGTGACTATCTATATATATTCAATTACAGTAGGTATACCACCTCCGCTTTAGTCATACAGTGCAGTAATCAAACCTCTACTCCATCCATGAAATGGTCTCCCTAACAAGACCTATGATCATCTGACATTCCACAGAATATTTACAACATTATTAATTATATTCCCCAAACTGTTTTTCCTATCCCAGTGGCAATATTGTAGTTGCCTATTTTTGCTGTCTAATCCCTTCCCCTTCTCCCTCATCCCCATTCCCCTCCCAATTAGCAACCCTGATTTTTCCTCTATATCTATGAGACAGTTTCTGTTTACTTTGCTCATTCATACAGTTTATCAGATTCCACATATGAGTGAGATCATATGGTTATTTGTCTTTCTCTGACTGACTTATTTCACTCAACATAATAGTCTCTAGGTCCATCCATATCATTGCAAATGGTACGATTTCATTCTTCTATATAGCAGAGTAATACTCCATTGTATAAATATACCACAGTTTCTTAATACATTCATCTACTGATGGGCATTTTGGTTGTTTCCAAGTCTTAGCTATTGTAAATTGTGCTGCTATGAACATAGGGGTGCATAACTTTTTTTGAATAAGTGTCTTAGTTTTTTCAGGATAAATACCTAGGAGTGGAATTGCTGGGTCAAACGGTAGCCTATTTCCAGTTCTTTGAGATACCTCCATACTGACTTCCATAGTGGCTGCACCAATCTACAGTCCCACCAACAGTGCAGCAGGGTCCCCTTTTCCCCACAGCCCCTCCAGCACTTGTTTGTTGATTTGTTGATGATAGCCATTCTGACTGGAGTGAGGTGGTATCTCATGGTGGTTTTTATTTGCATTTCCCTAATGACCAGTGAGGTTGAACTTTTTTTCATATGCCTGTTGGCCATCTGTATGTCCTCTTTAGAGAAATGTCTCTTCATATCTTCTGCCCATTTTTTAATTGGGTTGTTTGTTTTTTTGGTGTTGAGTTTCATGAGTGTTTTATAAATTTTGGATATTAACCCCTTATCAGATATATCGTTGGCAAATATATTCTCCCATTCAGTAGGCTTCCTTTTTGTTTTATTAATGGTTTCCTTTGTTGTGAAAAAACTTTTAAGTCTGATATAATCCCATATGTTCATTTTTTCTTTTACTTCCCTTGCCCGTAGGGATGTATCAGTAAAAATATTGCTCCGGGTAATGTCTGCAAATGTACTCCCTATATTTTCTTTTAGGATTTTTATGGTTTCAGGTCTTACATTTAAGTCTTTAATACATTTTGAATTTATTCTTGTATAAGGCGTAAGGAGGTGATCCAGTTTCATTGTTTTGCATGTGTCAGTCCAATTTTCCCAGCACCATTTATTGAATAGAATATCTTTACTCCAGTGTAAATTCTTGCTTCCCTTGTCATAGATTAACTGTCCGTAAATGCCTGGATTTATTTCTGGGCTCTCTGTTCTGTTCCACTGATCGATGTGTCTGTTTTTATGCCAATACCAAACTGTCTTGATTACTGTGGCCTTGTAGTAGGTTTTGATGTCTGGTAGCGTGATCCACCCAACTTTGTTTTTATTTCTCAGAATTGCCGAGGGTATTCTGGGTCTTTTATGATTCCATATAAATTTTAGGATTATATTTTCTATTTCTGTGAAAAATGCCCTTGGTAGTTTGATAGGAATTGCATTGAATCTATATGTTGCTTTATGCAGTATGGACATTTTAACTATATTAATTCTTCCTATCCATGAACATGGTAGGTGTTTCCATCTATTTGTATCTTCTATGATTTCTTTCTTCAGTGTCTTATAATTTTCTGAGTACAGATCTTTCACTTCTTTGGTTAAATTTATTCCTAGGTATTTTATAATTCTTGATGCAATTGTAAATGGGACAGTTTTCTTAATTTCTCTTTCCATTTGTTTATTATTGGTATATGCAAATGTCACTGATTTCTGAACATTGATTTTATATCCTGCTACTTTACTGAATTCGTCTATCAGTTACAATAGTTTTTTGATGGAGTCTTTGGGGTTCTCTATATACAGTATCATGTCGTCTGCATATAATAACAATTTTACTTCTTCCTTGCCAATTTGGATGCCTTTTATTTCTTTTTGTTGTCTGATTGCTGTGGCTAGAACTTCCAGCACTATGTTGAATAAAAGAGGAGAAAGTGGACAGCCTTGTCTTGTTCCTGATCTTAAGGGGAATGGTTTTAGCTTTTCCCCATTGAGTATGATGTTAGCTGTAGGTTTATCATATATGGCTTTTTTTATGTTGAGATATGATTGCTGTATTCCCACTTTGCTAAGGGTTTTTAACATAAATGGCTGTTGGATTTTGTCAAATGCGTTTTCTGCATCTATTGAAATGACCATGTGATCTTTATCCTTCATTTTGTTGATATGGTGTATCACATTAATTGATTTACGGATGTTGAACCAGCCTTGCGCACTAGGGATGAATCCCACTTGATCATGATGTATGATCTTCTTAATATATTGCTGAATTCTGTTTGCTAATATTTTATTGAGAATTTTTGCATCTATATTCATCAGGGAGATTGGCCAGTAGTTTTTCTTTTTTGTGATGTCTTTATCTGGTTTTGGAATCAGGGTGATAGTGGCTTCATAAAAAGAGTTTGGGAGCCTTCCCTCCTTCTGGATTTTTTGGAATAGTTTGAGAAGAATAGGTGATAGTTCTTTTTTGAATGTTTGATAAAATTCACTTGTGAAGCCACAGGGCTTTTGTTTTTTGGGAGCTTGTCAATTACTGATTCAATTTCCTTGGTAGTAATCAGGGTATTTAGATTTTCTGTTTCTTCTTGCGTTAGCTTTGGAAGGTTGTATGCTTCTAGAAAATTATCCATTTCTTCCAGATTGTCAAATTTGTTGGCATATAGTTGCTCATAGTAATTTCTTAGAATTTTTTGTATTTCTGTGATGTCTGTAGTCATTTCCCCTCTTTCATTCCTGATTTTGCTAATTTGAGTCCTCTCTCTTTTTTTTTTTGATGAGCCTGGCTAGAGGTTTGTCAATTTTGTTTATCTTCTCAAGAAACCAGCTCTTAGTTTCATTGATCTTTTGAATTGTTTTTCTGTTCTCTATATTGTTTATTTCCGCTCTGGTCTTTATTATCTCCTTTCTTGTACTCCCCTTGGGCCTCTTTTGCTGTTCTTTTTCCAGTTCCCTTAGGTGTAAGGATAACCTGTTGATTTGAGATTTTTCTTCCTTCTTTAGGTAGGCTTGCACTGCTATAAACTTCCCTCTTAGGACTGCTTTCGCAGCATCCCAGAGATTTTTGGGTCATGGTGTTTTCATTTTCGTTTGTCTCGAGGTATCTTTTGATTTCCGCCTTGATCTCATTTGTGACCCACTCACTATTTAATAGCATATTGTTTAGCCTCCATTTATTTGTCAGCTTCCCGGATTTCTTCTTATAATTGATTTCTAGTTTCATAGCATTGTGGTCAGAGAAGACACTTGAAATGATTTCAATCTTCTTAAATTTATTGAGACTTGTTTTGTGGCCTAACATGTGGTCTATCTTAGAAAATGTTCCATGTGCACTTGAAAAGAACGTATATTCTGTAGCTTTGGGATGAAATGCTCTGAAAATGTCTGTTAAATCCAGCTGGTCTAATGTGTCATTTAAGGTCGCTGTTTCCACATTGATTTTCTGTCTGGAGGATCTGTCCATTAGTGACAGCGGGGTGTTGAAGTCCCCTACTATGATAGTGTTACTGTTGATCTCTGTCTTTATGTCTGACAATATCTGTTTTATAGATTTAGGGGCTCCTATGTTAGGTGCATAGATGTTTACTAGAGTTATGTCCTCTTGTTGGATCGATCCCTTCATTACTATGAAGTGTCCTTCTTTGTCCTTTGTTATATTCTTCAATTTAAAGTCCATTTTATCTGATATAAGAATCGCTACTCCAGCTTTTTTCTCAGTACCATTTGCATGAAATATTTTACTCCATCCCTTTACTTTCAGCCTGTATGAGTCTTTGGATCTGAGGTGAGTCTCTTGTATACAGCATATGCTGGGGTCTTGCTTTCTTATCCATTCAGCCACCCTATGTCTTTTTATTGGAGCATTTAATCCATTTACATTTAATGTGATTATTGATAGGTGCCTATTTATTGCCATTTTGTTATTTGTGTTCCTAGTCTTTCTTAGGTTGTTTTTCTCTTCTACTTAAAGAAAGAAGCCCTTTTAACATTTCCTGCAAAGCTGGCTTGGTGGTAATGAATTCTCTTAACTTATTCTTTTCTGCAAAGCTCCTTATCTCACCTTCGATTTTAAATGATAACCTTGCTGGATACAGCAATCTTGGTTGTAGGCCTTTATTTTTCATCACTTTGAAAACCTCCTGCCACTGCCTTCTGGCCTGCAAAGTTTCTGTAGAAAAGTCAGCTGAGAATCTTATGAGGGTGCCCTTGTAAGTAACTTGTTGCCTTTCCCTTGCTGCTTTAAGGATTCTGTCTTTGTCCTTAACCCTTGCCATTTTCACTATAATGTGTCTTGGAGTGGGCCTGTTTGGAATCATCCTGGTTGGAACTCTCTGCACTTCCTGAGTTTGTATTTCAATGTCCTTTGCCAGGTTAGGGAAGTTTCCAGACATTATTACTTCAAATATATTCTCAATCCCTTGCTCCCTCTCTTCTCCTTCTGGTACTCCAATGACTCGGGGGTTATTGCGTTTGATGTTGTCCCCCAGCTCTCTTAAACTATTTTCCATGTTTTTCATTCTCTTCTCTTTTTGTTGTTCCGCATGGGTGATCGCTGCTATTTTGTCTTCTAAGTCACTGATTCGATTTTCTGCTTCATCCAATCTGCTAGTGATTCCATCAAGTTTGTTATTTAATTCAGTAATTGTGTTCTTAAGTTCTAGCTGGTTGCTTTTCATGATTTCTCTATCCTTCTTTATATTTTCATTAATTTCCTTGAACATTCTAATAATCAGTGTTCTGAACTCTGTCTCCGATAGGTTGGTTACCTCTATTTCCTCTATTTCCACTGATTCAGGAAGTTTCTTCTGTTCTTTTATTTGTGTTGTGTTTCTTTGTCTCTCCATTCTGGCTTACTCTTTGTGTTTGTTTCAATATAACAGATAGATCCCCCAGATTTCTCAGTCTTTTCTGGGTAAACTTATATGGTATGTGTCCTTTATATTTGAATTACTCAGTCTCCCTATTCTCCTGTGCTTGTATCTGCGGTGTTCCTTGTGTCGTGCATCCTCACTTGTTGAAGTTTTGGTTTTGATTACTTTTGGCTTGTCAGTAGGTGGGATTGACTCCCAGATTGATTAGCTGTGAGGATCAGCAGCGTCTGCAGTTTATGAGCTGCTGTGAGAGGATTGACCCCTCTGATGAAACTTGGACCCTATGGGCCCTAGTACCTGTAGCAACTTCCTTTTGGGTGTGACTCTTGTATGTCAAACCCAGAAATGCTCTGGTTTTATCAAAGTTGGCCTCCGGGTATGATGATTCTTGTGTCTGTTTGTTTGGACCCACTGCTGCAGAGTGATTTTAGAGCATAACAGATCAACAGGAACAACCTCCGCAGCCACCAAAGGAAACCAAATGCTCGCACAAGTAAAAAAAAACCAACCATCAAACTACAGTCAACTTGTACAGAAATATCAATCATACTAATGAAGAAAACAAACAGAAACAAAACAAAAAACACACACACAATAATAATAGAAGAGGAAACAAAATAAAATACAATATCCTAAAATAAAAAATAGAATAAACATGAGAAACCGATTAGCTATACCTAAAAAATAAAAAATAAAAATAAACTAAAATAATAATAAAAAAAGTAAGAATAAAAATTAAAAACATAAAATTTGCAGAAAAAAGGAAAAGAGGAAAAGTATAGCAGTGAGAAGAATGAATAAAATAAGAGAGAAAGTGAGGGTGGGGAAAAAAGAAAAAGAAAAAGAAAAAAAAAGAAAAAAGAAAAAAAAAAATATATTTGTCTACACACCCATATATATGGACATATATTCACCTATATACATCTATATATATGCCTATATTAAAAACTATGAAATAGAAATAAAAACCAAAAACAACCAAGATAAGCAGCCAATAAAGGGAAAACAAAACAGAATAAAACCAAACAAACCAAAAATACCCATGCCGGTCTTGGCTAAAGTCCACCAAGCTCTCTTCAGTTTGTCTGCTGTACAAAAATTCCTGTGCGTCTTGTGGGAACAGTAGGCCACCTGATGCCTAGCGTGATCCTGGCACTGCAGGTTTGCTGTACTTGAGTGTGGTTGTGATGTGTGATTGGTGGTTTTTACAAAGTCACTGCCTTTTTGCTTTTGCTTGTCCCAAGGCAGGCTGCACCCCCAAAGGCTCAATGAGTGTCTCTGGGCACGCTTTGGGTTGACAGCCGTGGAGAATTAAAGAATTCCTCACTACCAAAAGCCAGCTGCTAAGAATCTGTTAATTAGTGCCTCAGCAGGTGAACCTGCCCTGCCTCCCAAGCCTTGCATAAAGGTGGGGGTGGGGTAGGTATTCTCACTCTGCAGCCTTTACTGGGGTGGAAATTCTCAACCCCCTGCAAGTAGGAATATCTTCCTAGTCTGCCCCTATTGATGCATTCAGGAGTCAGTTTAAGACTTTGTCTTTGCAGGGGCCAAAGCCCGTGGGAGTGGGTGGGTTATTGTTTTTTTTTGCTTTCTGTTCAAGAGTAGAAAAAGGAAAAAAAAATAAAAAACATAAAAATAAACAAAGCCACAGTTTCAACACTGTTTTAAGCTAAGGCCTTTGCCTCTTATGCTCCAGAGGAGTTCCTGCTGCTCTCCCAAAGGGTCTGCCAGGATTTAGGGAATTGCGCGCACCCTACCGTGTGGCTAAGATCCCCGCTCCACTTCTCTCGGGGACCTGTGTCTCTGCCCGGCGCGCTGCGTGTCCGAGTGAGTCTTATTTTTCCCCGCTCCCGGGTTTAAGGCTTCTGCCTTGGAGCCGGCGCGCGCCCGCGCGGTGCTCCTGCTGCTCTCCCAAACGGTCTGCCGGGATTTAGGGGACTGCGCGCACCCTGCCCCGTGGCTCCGATCCCCGCTCCGTCTCTCCGGGACCTGTGACTCTGGCCGGCTTGTGCTGTATTTCCGCGGGCGAGTCCTCTTTTTTCCCCTGCTCCAGGGTTTAAGGCTTCTGCCTTGGAGCTGGCACGCGCCCGCGCCGATCTCCTGCTGCGCTTCTGGAGGGACTGCCGCCGGGGTTTAAGGGACTGTGCGCACCCTGCCGCGCGGCTGCGATCCCCGCTCCATCTCTCGGGGACCTGCGTCTCCGTCCAGCGCGTGCTGCATCTCCGCGTGCGAGTCTTCTGTTTTCCCCTGCTCCCAGGTTTCAGGCTTCTGCGCTTCACGGGACCCGGTGGGCACAGAGACTGATCCCTGAACCGGGAGGGTGCAAGGACTGATCTTGCCCTGCTGCTGCGGGGCTCTGCACCCTGCTTCCTGGGGACCGCGGGTGCAGCTCGTACCTCTGCACAGTCGTCTCCTCTCTCTCCTCCCGCACTCGCCCGGCCTGAGGCTTCTGCCTCAGACTGCAAACCAACGCGCTCTTGCTGAACTCTAGGTGGGCCGCGGGCTGCAGGGAGCGAGCTGGGGAACACTTACCGTGACTCAGCAACTGCCAGTGCGGGCTGCACCTCATGTGTCTAGCCGCCTTCTTCCCCCACTCGCCCGGCCTGCCCACCTTCCAGCAATCCTTGTGTGGAACTCTTAGTTGCTCTGTGTGATGAATAGATGTCTCTTTGAAGCGTATTAGAAGTTCAAATTGTGGATATTTCCAGGGGAGATTTCATGGAGCCCTCCTCACAGCCGCCATCTTACCCCTCCTCCACAGTGAATTTCAAGGATTGAATAGCTATCACTCCCAAATCCCCAACACTAGACCATCAATAAATGGTAGCTACTATTAAAAAAAAAAAATCTTCGTTTTGCTGTTTCTACCAATCCTGGATTAGTATATAGCAATCTTTCCGCAACCCCAATCCAGCCACTTCTGGAAACATCCGCTTTAAACCAAACCTCTCAATAAATTCTGACTTTGCCTCCCCTCAAGACACTCCCACACTCTGCCCAGGTGGTGCTTTCCCTGACCCCCCAAAACCATAAACTCAGCTTTCTCTCTCATCAGTAGGTTGTTTGGTGATATTTAGGAGGCCAGCACTTGACAATGTAATCAAATCCCTCCATTTTACCCTCATGACCTATGTTTTGGGATGTTATTTAAGATTTCCTTCCCAATCTGAAGCACAATCATATCTTGAATACTGTCTTTATAGACAATGTACAGTGATATTCTCACACATTATCTTCTATTAGCTTTACAGTCTTGGCATTTGCAAACACTACACAACAAAGAAATCTGCCCCTTGTGAAAGTTCCTCTCAGTCATCTAGAGCTGTGTCATCTAATACTCTAGCCACAAACCACATGTGGCTCTATACATTTCATGAAAATTAAACGTAAGATAAAAATTCAGGCCAGCCGAGTGGCTCAGTTCGTTAAGAGCTCGCTCAAGAGTGTGAGCTGAGCTCTGAGCAGCAGCAGTTCGATGCCCAGCCCGAGCTGAGTTGCCATGGAGCTGCCAACAGGTGGCAGGCTGGCTCAGCTAAAAAAAAAAAAAATTCAGTGCCTCTGACGTGCTTACCACATGTCAGATGCTCCACAGCTACATGTGGTTAGTGGCCAACGTGTTGGACTGGAAGGTATGGGACATTTCCATCACTGCAGGGAATTCTGTCTGACAGCAGTGATTTCTAGATTCTTGTTTCAACACCACTAGTTGGCTATCAAAGCTTTCAGTTCCTTGTTATACATTTAACAGATGATAACTTTATATAGCACATGGTACTTTAACACCTGGGTAGTTTTCATTTAATTAAAGAAGATTTTCCTCTTACAAACAGAATCACACTTCTTTTTGTTTTCCTTTCTCAAAGCTGAGAGCTGATATTATTTTGGGGACTCAGCCCTTTTGTCCTTTTTCTGCAGTCTCCTTGACTACCGCTTTGTCCTTGGGCTTGCAAGTGCAAGTGTGGCCCACTTGCACAGATGATGGGGATACACTGAGGAAGCTGTGGATGGGGGCTGCTCAGAGGAGGGCAAAGCGCTGGGTGTGTGTTGAGAACAGGGTTCGAACACCCCACTCAACGGTGAAACCTTGGACAAGCTCTCTGGCCTGCTCTGCAACTCAGCCTCCACAAGGAAAAATGCAAGAGGCTGGAGATATGCTCTGTGGAGATACGCCCCTCCCCATCAGATCAAGGAGCACGCGAAGACAATGTCTGACAAATGACATAAGGTGAACAAGGCAGAGCTCATAAAGTAAATATATAGTAAATGAGAGAAGTCAGCATGGCCCTTGGGGGACTCACAGTCTGTCTGGAGAGGAACAAAGAGTGTCCACAGTAGGACAATGACAAACCATAGCATGGGATTAGGACCATAGTACACAGCTGGAAGCTACCGCTCATTACAGGGGTGGGGTTGATGGCTGTAGGCTTAAGTCCTCCGCACCAGCTTCTTGCAAGAGGGCCCCGTAGTGGCCTCGCACAGTGACACTAGTTGGAGAGCAGCCCCTGGAGGCACTCCAAGCTCCAGCACAGTCTGAGGCAGGACCAGCATGGCAGTCAGAAGTGGGCCATGAGGGAACTAGACACACTGGGGGCCAGAGACAGCGGTGGGCACAGATTATGGGGTCTTCGTGTAGTCCGGGGCCTCTAACCCAGCTGAGAAGTCCAGTTAAGGGAGGATAGCTGAGCACTCCCCTGAGCCTTGTGTGAGGACACATGGTCACAGACAAGAAGTAGCTGTAGACCCCTCCCTCTTTTGTCCCCTCTTACCTGGACAGCCTCCTGGGGCCTAGTGACAGCTTGGGCTCTAGCCTTCTGGTCATTCACCTCAGAAACCAGCTGCCCCCCTCCTCTCTCCTGGGGTCACCCTTGTCCCTGGGGCTCCTGTGGCCCAGTACCACAGCAGGACAGGACAGGGAGGTCCAGGGACATGTGGGGCCTTGAGCAGACCAATGTCCGCTTATTTTAGGGAGGTGGAGCGATTACCTACCTGCACAGGACGCTCTGAAGACTGAACATGCCTAAGGAGAGCTAGGTTCCCTGCAACTGGGAAAACCAGCAATATGAAGTCAACACCCACTGGGATTACAGTACGTAGTTGGCGTGTGGTGCAGCAAGCCAATCTTAAATAAACTAGCCCCTGAAATGGTTGCCATCGATAGTCTTTATGCCTAATCAAACTAAGTTTCTAAAAATGTTTTATTTTATTTGTCAGTTGTTGAGTATTTATAAACAGGTTTTGTACAAATAGTCTCTCTACATTGTTAATTGAAGTCTATATTTTAAAATTTTAGAATAGTTTGAAATTTCGGAAAATTTGTGAGGCTATTACAGAACTGCCATATGCCCAGTTTCTGCTGTTGGTAATGTCTTACATTAATATGGTGCATTTATCACCATTAATTAATCAACAATGATATATTATTATTGACTAAAGTCCATGCCTCATTCTGGTTTCCTTACCTAACATCCTTTTTCTGTTCCAGGATCCCTGATTACATTTGGTCATCATGTCTCTTTACGCTCTTCTTGGCTCTAACAGTTTCTCAGAATTTCCTTGTAATTTTTTTTGTTTTTATGACTTTAACAGTTTTGAAGAGAACTGGTCAGGAATTTTGTAATGTACTTCACTTGAGAATTGTTTAATGTTTTTTCTCATAAGTTAGAGGTTTGGGAGAGGAAGACCATAGAGGTAAAGTGCTACTCTCATCACATCATAGCAAGTGTACTTACTATCAACATGATAATCCCTGATGATCTTAATCTTGATCACCAGGCTGAACTGGTGTTTGCCATGTTTGTCCACTGTAAGTTTACTCTTCCTCCCTTTCCATACTGCACGCTTTGGAAGGAAGTCACTATAGACAGCCCACACTTAAGGCGTGGGAGTTATGCTGCCCCACTTGAGGACAGAGTGTCTACATAAATTATTTAGAATTTTTCTGCATAGCCGGTTTGTCTATCCTCCCTACTTACTTATTTGTTCAATCATTTATTTATGTTAGTATGGACTCAAGAATGTTTATTTTATACTTTGGCTTATGATTCAATACCACTTTATTTTGTGGCTCAAGTTGTTCCAACTTTTGCCATTTTCTCCCCCTCCACATACCTTTACACACACATCATTAAAATCAAAGAATTTTTCTTCTTTTTACTCACTCATGAATTCCTTTAACCAATATTGATTGGGCACCATTAGGAAATAAGAACTGAAGATATGAACATGACGCCAAGTCCCCCTCTGCCCACCTCCCCCAATTTCTCCAACTGATCCACTCCCTCCTACCCTCCCTGCTGTGATAACCCCCTCTCAGGTTCTCTTTCCTTCCATCTCTCCTGCCCCCATCTTCCCCTGGGACCATCCTTACAGCTTCTGGAATTAAAACTCTGGCAAATCTCCCAGGGTGAAAACAGACCACTGACCTACCATGCCTGGGAATGGAGTCCCTGTCTTGGCCTGGGAACCAGAGGGTAGTAAGAACACTGGTCAGGCCACCAAAGGCCCCTTGTCCACTCATAGGCAGTGCAGGGAGAGAAAGAAAAGAGGAGCAGCCTCTTATTGCACCATGGTTTTCTTCTTGGGCATTCTCAGAGGTTCCCCCAGCAACAAGGAGGGAGTATGAAGCGTGGAAGGTGTGGAGCAATGGTGATGGGAGAAGCTGGGCAAAAAGAAGCAACTGAGGCAGGGCTGAGGGCTGCAGGCCCAGAGACAGACCCTGCAGCTGGTGGCTCTGCCCAGCCAGGCCTGGCTGCCTACATACATTGCTTGTCAGGCCAACCACTTCCTCAGTCAAGGTGCTGGCCATTCTCATTGGCCTTCCTCTTCCCACTCAGCGATGCTAGGAAGCTGGGGCAGATTCAGAGCCAGCTTCTGGTTTCCTCTCCCCAGAGATCTCCCCTTTCCTTCTCTTCCCCACTGTCAGAAACAGGTTGTGGGTTGCATGGCCTGGGGAGCCCCATGTCTGCCCCTGACACCTGTTCTGTTGGTGCTCCTGGCCTCAGGTAAGATGCAGGCAGTGAAGGAGAGAGGTAGGGCAGGGAGGGATCAGAGTGGCTCTGTGCCCAGAGGGCTGGCTTTGGGGAACATGTTTCGGGTGTGGGCATCAGAAGTGGCTCCCTCTCCCCTTTTGTCAATCCTGTGACAGGGTTGAGGTCTAACCAGCGCCCTGCCCAAAGGGCTTGCTATCCAGGTTCCGGGGAAAGATAGTTGTGCCTGAGGAACTTTATGAAGTGGCGGGGCAGACACTCTCTGTGCAATGCCAGTACCCTTCTGAGGGAGGGCCCTACAAGCAGAAAACCTGGTGTCAGCAGACATCTCCAAATGACTGTATCAGAATAGTCGCCAGCTCTGAGCCCCGGATGGAAGCTCATGTGCGACACATGATCTGACACACCAGATGCTGGCTTCTTCATCATCACCATGACTCAGCAGAGGGAGGAGGACTTGGGGTCCTACTGGGGTGGAAGCTGCAACTCTTCAGCAACTGGTCACTCTTCTCAGGAACGTTAGCCTGTCGGTGTCTCCAGGTGAGCTCCTTTCTTGAGGAAATGCCCTGCTTCCTTTCAGGGGCAACCATGTGTCTCCCCCTTCCTGTGCCTCCATCACTCCAGATCCTCCCAGGTCTTCTGTTCTGGTCCAAGAGGAGCGAGGGCCTTTGTCTCCAGAGAAGGGAGGGCTCTCACCTTGGCTTCATTTGCCAGCCCGGGCTCTACTTGGTGGGAAGAGGTGCCCAGGGCTCACTAGACAGAAACCCAAGGTCTCTCTCGGGCTTTCTCTTTTCCTTATACACACGCGTGCGCGCACACACACACACACACACACACACACACACACACACACACTCTCCAATAGCTCTGGTATGCAGACCTTAGGAACAGGTCACCCCTGGCCTAAAGGGCCCCCGACGGACTATCTCTGAGTCCCCTACTTCCTCTCACAGCTTTGGGTCTGAACCCCATTCTGTTTTCTGGCCTTTGGATAGTCATTGTCTACTTTCTTTTCTCTTTAGCCGCAACCACTTCTCCTATGTGGACCCCCAGCTGGCTCCTAGAAAGCACCTATGGGTCTGGGGTCTCAGTGTGGGGAGGGAAGAAGCGTTGCCAGGCAGCCTGAGTAACCTCAGATTCAGAAAAGAGGGACCGGGAGGCCTGCCTCTAGGGGCTGAGTCTCTGGGGCCTGGGGTCGTGGGAAGCTACATTTGGGGTTTGCTGGGCTTAAGACCCAGAGAGGAGAGTGTGCACCATTCGATCTGATCATGAAGATAGTCATGGATGAACTGAGTATCCCCAGAGGCAAGCCTGTTCTGAAAGACCCTGGACCTGTGTGTTCCAGCCCTGCCTCTCACTTCCCACCAGCTCAGGGGGAAAGTCCTCCCTTTGGGCCCAGTGCCAGCCTGGACTTCAGTTGGTTGTAAAGATTCTAGGCCCCAGTTACCCCTGGCCTGAGGGGCCCCACGGAGCCAGCTCTGTCCCCTCTCTTCTTCCTCTCAAGGTTTTTGGAGACAAGGAAGGGCACAGCTGGAAGTAGGTGAAAGCAAGAAGGGAGGGGGAGAGGAGGAGAGGAAGACCAGGAACAGGGTAGGAGGAAGGGCAGGGAAAGACTCTGGGGAAAGGATTCACCTCAATTTTTCATTTCCTCCTCATCTTCCCTCCTCAGGGTCATAAGGACATGGTGGGGTCAGCAGTGATGGAGGTTTCTGATTGTCCCCACCTAGCTCAGGCTCCAGGACCCTTGGCTGCTTTTAGCCTCATTTGTGGATTGTGGATGAATCCCTGTTCTCCTCTCCCTGCCCATCTATTGGGTGCTTCTCTAACCATTGGGATTCACAGCCCTATGAAGAAAAAAGTTCAGTGCCCAAGCCTGTTGGAGACACCCCCCGCCTCCCCCCCCGCTCCTGAGTTCGACTGTAGTGACCCTTCATCTGGGTACTGAGTGCTCTGAGATCTACTTCCTTGGTCCTCACCTTCCTGCAAAATGACTACCCAGGGAAGGTACTTGATGGTTTTGATGCTATTTGAAATGGTATATTTTAAAATAATTTCCAATTGTTTGTTGTTAGTATATAGAAGTGTAATTTGTAGATGCATCCTGTGACCTTACCAAATTTACTTGTTAGTCCCAATCATTTTTTGTAGGTTTCTTAGGTTTTTGTAGGTTTCATGTCATCTGCAAATAAAGACTGACTTCCTTTCTTTGAATCTTTATGCTTTTATTTTTTTTCCTTATCTTCTTGCACTGACCTGGACCTTCTGTATAGTATTGACCAGAAATGACAAGAACGGCTACCCTTGTCTTTTTTTTTTTTCCTCCAATCTTAAGGAAAATGCAGTCAATATTTTTGCTATAAATATAATGTTAATGGTAAGTGTTTTGTAAATGTCCCTTATCAGAATGAGGAAGTTGTCTTCTGTTCTTAGTTTGCGGAGTTTTTTATCATGAATGTGGAGGGGGCATTTTATCAAATGCTTTTTCTGCATTAATGGAGATAGTTACATAATTGTTGTCTTTTATTGTGATAATGTGGTGAATTAAAGTGACTGAGTTTTCAAATGTTGAACAACGGCTGCATTTTTGAGATCAACCCCACTTGTTCATATTATGTTATCATTATTATACACCTTATTCAGTTTTATTTGCTAATAGTTTAAAAGAGTTGTTTATATCTATCTTCATAAGGCATGTATATCTATAATTTTCTTATATTGTAATGTCCTTGTCAGGATTTAGCATCAAGTATACTCTGACTTGGGATACATTTCCTCCTTCTGTATGTATAATCTAAAAGAGTTTTTTATGTAACATTGGTATTAGTTCTTTCTTAAATATTTGATACAGCTCTCCAATGAAACTGATGAATACTGGTCCTGGAGTTTCTTTGTGGGAAGGTTTTGAATTACAAATTTGATCTCTTTAATAAATATGAGGCTATCAGGATTTTAAATTTCTTCTTGTGTTAGTTTTGGTAAGTTGTATGTTTGGATTAATTTGTCCATTTTATCAAAGCTGTTAAATTTATAGGCATACAGAGTTCATAATATTACATCCTTTTAATATTTACAGGGCTCTGTAGAAATGTCCTTTTATCATTTTTTTCTTAATCAGTCTAGCTAAAGTTTAACAAAATGTATTAATTTTTTCAAAGATCTTTAGCTTTGTTAGTTTTCTCTATTGTCTTCTAATTCATTAGTTTCCACTCATTTTTTTATTTCCTTTTTTTTATACTTTTATTTAAAATTTGCTCTTCTTTTCAAGCTTCTTAATGTGGAAGCTTAGAGCACTGATTTTAAACCTTTCTACTCCTATGTCCCCTCCCAGTTTTATTGAGATATAATTAACATATAACATTGTATAGCTTTAAGGTGTACAATGTGTTAATTTGATACATCTAAATATTTCAGAATGATTACTACCATACCATTTGCTAACACTTCCATCTCATCACATAATAACCATTTCTTTTTGTGGTGAGAACATGTAAGATTTACTCTCTTAGCAACTTTCAAGTATATAATACAGCATTATTAGCTGTAGTCACCATGCTGTACATTAGATCCTCAGAATTTGTGAATCCTGTAACTGGAAGTTTATACCCTTTGACCAGTATCACATTCCATCCCACCCCCCAGCCCCTGTTAACCATTAATTTCTGTTTCTCTGAGTAGCTTTTTTTATATTCCACATATAAGTGATATCATATAGTTTTTGTCTCTCTTTGCCTGACTTATTTAAATTAGTATAATACCCTCAAGGAAACCTTTTTACTTTTCTAATAAAAGCATTTAAGCCTTATGTTTCTGTAGAAGGCCAGCTTTATCGAGATGTGGGAAATTTTTTTAAAAAGGATTTTATTGTGGACTTGGGGAAGGGGAACAGTATTGGGGAGCTGGGGAAGGGGAACAACCGCGCTGATGCCCTTCAGTCTTAGTGGTGGAGGGCGCAGCTAGCTCAGCTCCAAGTCCAGTGACCATCTGGCTGCTTGTGGCCGCTCAGCTCAAGGTGCCGTATCCAATCTTACTTGCGGGTGGGCATAGCCCACTACCCCATGCGGGAGTCAAACTGGCAACCTTGTTGTTAAGAGCATGTGCTCTCACCAGCGGAGCCATTCTGTCACCTGTTGGCAGCTCAGCAGCAGCTCAGGTCAGGCACAGCTCACTGGCCCATGTGGGAATCAAACCGGTGACCCTGTTGCTCACAGCTCACGTTCTTAACCAACTGAGCCACCCGGCCTGCCCTGGAAACTTTTGTAGAGACTTTAAGCTCAAAATATATTTTAATGTCTCCCATGATTTCTTCCTTCACCAATGGGTTTATTTGGATATAAATGTGTCAATTAATTTCCATTGATTTAAGCATTTTATAGATATTTTATTCCTTTTGATTTATAATTTAATTCCATTTTGGTCATAGAGCACACCCTATATGACTTTAGTATTTTAAAATTTATTGAGTTGCCCAGGGTAGCCCAGCATATATCATAAAATATGTACTCACAAAAAATGTGTTTTTTAGTTATTAGGTGTATAAATGTCAATTAGTTCAAACTGACCGATAGTTTTGTTTAAATATTTTATATCTGTACTGATTGTTTTGGTCTACATGTTTTGCCCATTATAAATAAAGGAGTGTTAAATACTTCCAACTATGCGTATGGATTTGTTAGTCTAGCAGGGAGAAGCTGTATACCAGGAATTACTGGGGGTGCCAGAAATATGTGCACATTTTAAGAGATATTATCTATGTATTACTTTTTGAAGTTGAATTGAATTACAGTAGCAATGTGTAGTATGGTGTTCATTCAAAAAATGGCGTTAATCAAATGAATGCTAACATCATTGATCGTATTACAATGGGGGGTGGGGGAGCTAATGAGAAGGACCTTTTGTTTATGTTCAGTATTCTAATATATCCACAATAGGGATGCACAAAGGAACCGAAATATCATAATCATAGCAACTGTTTGTTGTAACTCCTTGTGGACAGCAGTTTATATAAGTGATTCTTGAACAATTCTAAGTACTAGGAATTTGTATCGAATAATGCACTTTAGGTATTGTTATTATAACCTAATTTGTGTTTCTGGAAAAAAGATAAGAGCATGGTACAGTGGGCAAACACAGGGTAGAGTTCCAAAGACCTGAATTTGAATCCTGACTTTAGCTCCCACCCACTGCAGGACCTTGGGAGAAGCACTCAACCTCTCTGTGCCTCGTGTTTCCTCATTATGGAACATGGGGTGACAGTGACCTCTACACCACAGGATTGTTATGGGGACCAAGTGGGATAGCGTGGTGGAATTTCACCCAGAAGGGGCTTACTCAATGGCTGTTGCTGTTATGACTCTGTGGCAAACATAGACTTTCAAAACGCGGGCCCATGGGAAAAATGAGCCAAACGGGTCCTGGGGGGACTGTAGAGACCACTGCCTGGGTGCCAGCACCTGTCCAAACTTCAGGACACCTACAGGAGGAATTTCACTTGGGTCTGGCCCACCGTGCGTGGTAGCAGAAGGTGTCATGGTGAAGGGGGCACATGGCATGTCACGGGTACATTACAAAGTGACAATTATACAGAGAGCAAGAGGGCGAAGTGAAAATACTGCAAACTCCCCGAGATCACTTCATGGAGGGAGCAACTGGCCCTAACGCCCTACTAAGAAGCCAATCCTCAAGAAAATCTGGGAAATGCAATTTGTTTTTAGAGACATTGCTGGAAAATGGTTACTGAGGGAGGAATTGCTATAGAAATGGGTTAACTTTCATTGTCCAGAAAACTCAATTATGTGGAGGGGCGACCTCGTATTCAGCAATATGCCCAGTGAGAAATCAAATGGCCCTATGCCATAAGGGACAGAAATGCCCCCACCCCCACCGCCCCATGACACTGAAATAAAACCACTCTCTAAATTTAATAGGAGTCATTTCTCCATTCATAAAATGTCTCTCTCACCCGGGCACAAACATAGGTGTGTGTGTGTGTGTGTGTGTGTGTGTGTGAGCACATCTCCCCCCCACTCCCATCGTACATACACACACAGGAAGGGGAGGATGTTTATATGAGTTACTTTTCAAGTATAAGAATAATACATATTCATTATAAAAAAAAGAAAAAGAAGGCTAAAAGGGGGAAAACGGATTCATTTGGACATGGTGCTAGAGGAGAACTCTACGGGACCTGGAAACTCCAGAAAGACGGGCAAGTAGGCCCTCCAGCAGATGAAGCCTGATGCATTGCCAGAAGCAAAAGTGACAAAACCATAGCTGTCCCACTTTGGGCACACCACGGGAAAGCAGGGTTCTTTGGAAAAGACAGTAATGCTGGGAAAAATTGAAGACAACCGAATAGAAGAAGACTAAACAGGAGATGGACCGAGTCCATAAAAGAAGCCAGCCATAGGCTGAGTCTACAGGAGACGAGTAGGGCTGTGAGGACAGAGCACAGCGGATGTCACCCATTCATAGGGTCGCCAGGAGTCAGAGCTGACTCAACAGCATGTAACACACACTTGGTCATTTGTCTGTTTTTTCTTGAAGTTGATGGGGTGCCAAAAAATGTACACATGCATATGTGTACACACACACACACACACACACACACACACACACACACACGCACACAGGGTTAATAATCGAGAGTTCGATTTGGAAGCGTTCTGGCTATTTTAGAATCTGACGTGATTTGCCTTAAACGTGAAAGATTTTGGAAACCGAATCTGGCCCTCACTCCCGAGAGATTCTCTAAGCCTCCATTCACTCATCAGTAAAATCAGTCCAGCTCATGGGGCCTGGTGAGGATTCAACAAGATAAAGCCTCTCAAGTCCTTAGCTTGGCACACGGCGCACGAGGAGATTACCAAGGAGCTTAGGTGTCATTACTCTTCTTTCAATATCACTATTTGGAGGTAAAAGTGCACGTGTGAGAACTATTCTTCTGCCACACTCATGCAAAAGGAAAATCGCCCTGAGGGTTCTAAGAAAAATGATCTGTAGCGAAGGTTTTGGTTATACATTCAAATGAAGACCAAGGCATGGCAAATGGCACAGGTAATCCTCCAGAGATGAATGCTACATATACTTGCACACTTTACATGCGTCTTTGACACATATGATTTTTGTTCAATACATTGTGAATCCTTTTCCTTTCCATTTATGATTATAGGTTGCTTAAGCTACTATCAAACTATTCCTTGAGCACCAGCTTTGTTTGCATGATAGAAACAGGGGCCTGTAGAAATGGCTAATAAAAAGAACTTACAATTACCTGGGGCTTTCTAGTTTGCAGAGGGATTTTACACACATTCTCTTTAACCCTCTAACACCCACTCCCCTGAGGTGAGGCAAGTAAGGTTACTGCCATCTGACAGAAAAAGAAATGGCAGCCAGTGAATCGAAGGGATGTGCCAAAGTCATGTATTTAGTAGCACAAGCTGAACTTGAACATGGCCTCTAGACTCAGCTCCATTACAGGACTGCTCTAGAATTTAAGTTCACCCCTGGATACCTAGTAACCAAGTCGCTGGGAGACCACCACACAGGATAGTAGGGATCACCAGTAGGAAGAGGTTTCACCAATGAAAACAAATTTGGGGGCGGATCTTCTAGTGAAAGTCAGGGTAACAGGGACTGGATTTATCCTCCAGCCTCAAAGAACTGAAAAAAAAGTGGAGAAAATACTGCTTTGAGACACTGAGCAACAGGCAGCAAGGAGGACAGTGATTCCTGAGAGAGGATAGAAAAGGTCATGCCCCAGCCTCTGCACCTCCATTTGGGGATCCTTTCTAGCCTAAAAGCCCAGCTCTGTGGCCGCCAGCTCCCCTGAGTGTGCCTTGATTGTTCCCGCTGTAAGTGACCTCGGTTCTGCCCCAAATTCTATAGCAGTGCATCTCTCATGGCATTTACCCTTCTCTCTCACACAGTGTGGCTCTCTGGGGACCCACTGGCCAGGGAACTTCGAGCTATCTTCCACCATGTCATATCCCAGCACCAAACACTACACAGAACGGTGTGCATGAAATGTTTCTGCAAAGAATGAATGATACTATCTGTATCCTTTATCCTTAAAAGGAAAAACAAATCCCTTTAAAAAGATTGAGATAGGTTCCTATAATCATCGTAGCGCCAACCCTTGATATTTTTGTTCAAATGTTTAAAAAAGTGAAACTTTGACCATGTCACCTGATTGGTGACAGAAAGAAGCTTCTTCATGTAATACTGTTTGTGGCAAGAACAGGGGAAGAACCGACATTACCACCGGAGAAATACAGCTCGGAAAAGTCACATTCTTGACACACCGAAGCGATTTCGGAAGGACAGAAAGTAAAGCGATTCTTTCCAGCAAGTAACAGTTGGGAAAGTGACACTGTTTTAACCTCTTTCGGGGAAAGAGAATCATAAGTCTGACCCACAATTTTTTTAATAGACAAAAGTTCATTTTAAACCTTGTTGAGGGGAAAAAAAAAAAAAGCCCTCTAAGAAATTTATCCTGGAATGACCAAGTGACACGAGTCACTGTCAGGCTATCTTGCTTCATATTCTTCATGACACTTATTATCAGATGTCACTTATTTTGTCTCCTCCCACCGAATGTAAGCTTGAAGAAAACAGGGACCTTGTCTGTCCTATTGCTGGCACCCAGCAGGTGCTCTGTGTTTCCTGGAAGGACTCATAAAGCCTGCCTTCCAGGTTTTCACATCTGTGCGCAGACTGTGCTTTACGGAGAATCTCTGGTAGTTTCTCACCAACCATGGGCTAAAATTGTACAAGAAGAGTAGCCGAGAGAGAAAGATGAGCAAATTGACCAAGATGGGGTTGAGCACAGAGTGGAGAAGGAGGGCAGAGAGGAGGTCACCCAGACCACAGCTTCTGTTCAGGGGAGAAAAAAGACAGTTTGGTTTTTCACTTGTTTAAAGTTGTGAAAGCATTTCAACATACTGATAGAAAGAACAGCGCTCTGTTCAGGCAGCTCTTCCCTCTTGAATGTCTTTTCCTCTTCTTGCCACCAAACTCCAGTGTATCAATCATATCCTTCCCTCCAGGGACCAACTCTGGTTCTACCTTCTCCACACAGTCCTTCGACATTTTTGCCATGTTCGCATCCACTCTTCTCCCTCCCTCCCCACTGCCTCCCTGCCTCCCTCTCCCCTCCTTTCATCCTTTCCTTCCTCCCTCCCTTGCTCTCCCCTCCCTCCCTCCCACCTTCCAACCTTTCATTTCTTCCCGGCTCCCTCCCTCTCTCCTCCAAGATGACCGCTACCCTGAGTTGGGGATTCATCATCCCTGTATATGCATAAACAACTTGTAGAATGTTGCAGGTGTTTAGAACTTCATATAAATGGTTTCATTCTGTATGACTCCTTCTGCAACTTCCTTTCTGCGCAACACTATTCCCGTTGCTGCATGCAGCCCAGGCCTGTTCATTCAGTAATTCACAGCACTCAGCACCTGCATGTGAAACCCATCTCGCCAGCTGTTCCCCACCTCCCTCCATCCGAGTGCAAGCTGCATGAGAGCAGGACTACTTGCGGCCTCAGGACAGTGGCCAGCACAGAGCGCACCCTGAAAATTCAGCCGGTTCCTTCCAAGAACGAACAGCACTGTAGAGGATTCCACTGTATAGACTTCACACAGTTGTGTGCATGCTTTCTGGGGATGACATCTGTGTTATCCCAATATTTGGCTGCTTTAAAAAGTGATTTTGCAGGGATATTCTTCTCCAAATCTCCTTGTGCACAGACAAGACAAGATCTCTTTGTACCCAGGGGTGGAGTAGCTAGGCAGGTATGTGTAGCTGCAAATTTATTACATATTACTACCTGCTTTCCAAAGGGGTTTTGCCAAGACTTGTCATCACTAATTTATTATATATTTTATATATATACAAATATATCATATATATATATATATATATGTATATATATATATATATATATATATATACACGAATATATATAGTACACATTTTGAAAAGTGCTGATGTATAGTTCTGGCCTCAGAGCTATGGCACTCAAATCTTTCCAGAACTTTTCATGTATAAAATCACGTATGTAATGGAGATCTTTCTCTTTTGACACATGGAGAATTTCCAATTTCTTCCCTTCGGCGACCATCAGCGTTCCATAGTCTGGATGCACCTTAATTTTGTCAGTCAGTTTTCTGTTGGTGGCTGTTAGTTTATGCCCTGAAACATCATATACTGGGGGTGCCAAAAAATGTATACACACATCTTGGATTCATCTTCTGTTATTGGCATATATTGAATATTACTATTTTAATACAGTTTTTTCCTTTCTTAAAACGTGTATACATTTTTTTTTAGCACCCTGGGTGTTAAGCATGTTTTGTTTGTATGCTCTCTAGTTCTGTGTGTGTGTGTGTGTGTGTGTGTGTGTGTGTGTGTGTAGTTGTGTGGCTACATCTTATTTTATTGGGTGGATGTCCCATAATTAACTAGTCACATGTATTTTTCAAATAACAGCATAGTAGAAATCTTTTATTTTTCTTAGGAAACTTCCCAAGAGTTGGAATTGTGGTCAGTGTATTAATATTTTTTGTGGTCTGATGTATTGCCAAAAGGGTTATTATTATTTAGATTGCCCCCTTCCTGGAAACTACTTTCTTTAAGTATTGTGGGCATTGGTTTTGCTGACTTGACTCTGAGGGTCCACATAGGCACACCTGGTATCTAGTATCCGCTGTGTCCCTGGGACCCAACACATAGTAAGTAAGTGCCCAATGAATGCTCCTTGAAGGAAAGCAAACCGATGGAAAGAGGATGGGGTGTGAGTCTAAAAAGATGGGTGTCTGGGCACTGGGTGAGGCTGCCTCAAGCTAGGAGGGGGTTAGAGACCTGGAGGCCTGGTAAGCGTGGCTGTGGTTCCTCACGCACCCCCGAGGGCCACCTGGAGGCCTGCCTCCCTGTCTGGTTCTGGCTGCAGGCAGTCAGCCTGCAGGGGATACCTCTAGGGGAACGGGGCAAGGGCAGAGCCAAGAGTGACCCAGCCCGCCTGCTGCTGATCTGAGAACTGCTGGTCACAGAACAGGGTGGAGCTCACAGATCACAAGTGTGTCATTACGTGGGGCTTAAGGAAGCAAGCCACCTGGGCATTGACTGTCCTCTCTCTAGCAGAGGACTAGACTGTCCTCTGTCTAGTGACTTGGGGAGAGTTTCTGTGATAAACAGAATAAAGCCTAAGGCATTCTCCCCACAAAAAAGAGGTCCATGTCCTTATCCCTGGGACCTGTAAATGTGTTATCTTAGACAGCAAAAGGGACTTCGCAGATGGGATTCAGCATCTTGAGATGGGGAGACTTTCCAGATGGGCCCAAAGGAATCACAATTAATTATAAAAGGTGGGGAGAGGGTCGACCTCAGAAAAAGGAGGTGTGGCAATGTAACCAGAGGTTGGGGTGATACACTTGGAAGATGGAGGGAGGGGCTGTAGACAAGGAATGTGAGTGACCTCTACAAGCTGGAAAAATCATGGAAACGGGTTCCCCTAAAGCCTCCAGAAGGAATACAGCACTGCTGACACCTGGATTTAGACTTCTGATCTCCAGATCAGTAAGAGAGTAAATGTATGTTGTTGTAAACTATGACATTTGTGATCATTTGTTATAGAAACTGCACTCCCTAAGCCCCAGTGGCCTCCTCTGTAAAGTGGAAATAATAATAGAACCTATTTTACACTGTTGCTTTGGGGCTAACACACATTAGGATAATTTAAGTGTTTATGATGCCTGGCAAACAGTAGGTGTTTAATAAATACTTGGGCAAGTCCTGGACTTCCCTGGGCTGGGGGACACCCGGGATCAAGGAGGGCTCCTCCTGAGTGAGTGCCAGTGTTCTCAGGGAGTCCAGCCGACCCTGACCGCCCTGGACAGTGAGCTCCTGCCGCTGCCGCCTCCTTTAGCAGGTTCCTTAAAGCTCTGCAGTCAGAAGGCCCTGGAAGGCGCCAGGACAAACGGGTATCTTCCTGCAGCCTGGGGGTGCTCAGCATCCTGAAGCTCTGGCCCAGTTCCCTCCATCACCAAAGGGGAAGCGAATGGGGACTCATCTGAGTTAAGAAGCAGCCCCCAGCCCCGACTTTGCCCCAGGGAGCGGCCAGGAGACCAACAAGAGACTGGCCGCCAGCCTCCTAGAAGGTCAGGGCGAGAGGAGGAATCATTTCATCTAACAGTAGTTTACCATGTTCAAGGTTAACACATAAGCTCCTACACACACACACACACACACACGAACTGTTCTAATCTGTTTCGGCTGCGATCACAAACTACCAAAGACCGGTGCCTTCCAACAAACAGAAATGTATTTCTCCCAGTCCTGGAGGCTGGGGTGTCTAAATTCAAGGCCCCCACAGTGTCTGGTGAGGGCCCACTTCTGCACAGGGCCTTGTTCTCTGTGTCCTCACGGGGCGGGGGGAGAGGGAGCTCTGTGTCCGTGACCCCCAAGGAAGCCTGTTTGTTAAAGGAAGTCTGGCTTCAGAACCATCAGACCCAGGCCCCCCCAGAATCTGAGACCACCAGCCGCTTTCCCCCAGACCGTTTTGCAACCTGGCTGTCGGAGTCATTGCGGTGACCAGGCCCAAAGGCCCTGGGAGCACAGAAGGTCCAATGGGGCTCCCCCTCTGTGGGGCCTGGGGTGGTGGGTGCTACGGGGGAGACTGAGAAACTCTTACTGGGGCCAAAGAGCTGTTTTCTCTTGAAAGAAGAGCAAAATGATACTTGCTTTTGGTTTCAATTGTTGCTCAAGTTCTTACTGGCCCAAGAAGCCGAGAACGTTTGTTTGTCTTCTTTTTAATAATCCTAAAAAGTAAAAGCAGTGATACGTAGCCCTTTCACCCTCCCCACTGCTCCAAGAGGAAGCAGGTTCAAGCTTCCTCTACTAACAGCCATTAAGCTCTGGGGGTCGAGGGCGGAGGGAGCTGTGCCAGGCAGGCTCTCTGGCATAAATAGCAGGGTGAGGGAGGGATTATCGTTGCTAGAGCTTTTAATTTACACCAGATACAGATCTTACGTTTTATGTTTAAATCTATTTACCAAAGTAAAATCTACACATAGTCAAAAATTATACAGGAGGGCCTAGTCTCAAACGTTCCCACTTGTTGTTCTCTGTCTGTCTTGTGAGGGCAGCGGTAGAAGCCACATTTCCTGGACAAGCACACTCAGGGCTCAGAGGGGCCGGCGGACTTGCCCACGTTCACTGAGCTCTGACGGGCCATGCAGCATCGAGGCCAGGGCCAGGGAATCCAAAGCCCACATCTATGCTCCCAAGAGCCACAGAAATGCTTGGGTTAGCCCAAACCACAGTGTTCCAGGAGAAAAACCAAAGGCCGCCTCCCATATTTAAGTTCTTTGCCTGGCTTCTGAAGGCTTTGGAGTTTGTGATTCTCAAAAGTTCCATCGTGTTGGAGGCACATTCATGCCCAGAAGACAGCGGAAGGAGAAAATAACCCACAGAATGGGAGAACAACATTTGCAAATCACACATCTGACAAGGGACCTGTGTGTAGAATATATAACGAACCCCTATAACTCAATACCAAAAAGACAAATAATCCAATATTAAAGTGGGCCAAGATTCTGTAGAGCCACTTCTCCAAGGAAGATACAACAATGGCCAGTAAGCACATGGAAAGCAAATCAAAACCACACTGAGTCCCCACTCACTCCCACTTGGCTGGCTATACTAATACAAAAGACAAATAATAACAAGTGCTGCTGAGGCTGTGGAGAGATGGAACCCCTCAAACTGCCAGTGGGAATGTAACATGGTGCAGCTGTGCTTTGGGAACCAATCTGGTAGTTCCTTAGACGCTACACACAGAGCTACCCTATGACCTAGCGATTCAGCTCCTAGGAACACATACAAGGAAAAGGAAAACAGGCCTCCACATGAAAACGTATACACAGATATTTATGGCGGCATTATTCAAAATAGTCAGATAGTGGAAACAACCTGAACGCTCATCAATGGATAAACAAAACGAGCATATTCATGTCGTGAAATTCTACATGGCAATAAAAAGAAAGATACTGACACATGCTACAACATGGATACATCTTGAAAACAATATGCTAAAAGAGGCCAGTCACAGAGGACCACATATTGTATGATTCCATTTGTACGAGATTTTCCAGGAGAGACAAATCTATACAGACAGGAAGTAAATTAGTGGTTGTCAGAGATTGGGGAAACATGAGAAATGACTGCTCATAGTACAGGGTTTCTTTTTGGGGTGAAAATGTTCTAAAATTGATGGTGGTGATGTTTGCACAATTCTGTGAATATACTAAAAACCATAGGCATGTATATGTGAAATGGGTAAATTGCATGGTATATGAATTATATTGCAATAAAGCTGTCACAGAATTTTTTTAAAAAGAGTGTAAGAAGGTGGGGAGGTAGGTGACAGGTGTTGCTAGCAGGGTCCAAGCAGGTAGCTAGGTCAGAAGGGACTTAGTCTCCCCTTTGCATTTTAGCAGCCTTTATTTAACAGAAAAAACTTTTTATTGAAGTATAACCAGTAGTCTGCTAGAGCTGGTTCAATTGGCATTCAGCCCCATCACCTTGGTAGCTTGTAATCAGCCATGGTGGGAAAATTTACACCATCGCAATTGGCAAATGCTACAAATAAGGGCTTTAAACACAGACACACAGACACAGACACAGACACAGACACAGACACACACACACACACACACACACACACACACACACACACAGAGCCAAAAAAATGTATACACATTTTAAGGAGAAGAAAACTGTATTAAAATTACCCTGATGACAACCACTTCAAGCATGTCTTTTAATTGCAGAAGTCAAACATGACTTGTATTCATATTTTGTTATTGGTGTTTGTTTGTTTGTTTATTTATTTATTTTAGCTGAGCCATCCTGCCACCTGTTGGCAGCTCAGTGGCGGCTCAGCTCCGGCTGGGCATCGAACTGCTGTTGCTCAGAGCTCAGCTCGCACTCTTGAACAAGCTCTTAACCAATTGAGCCACTCGGCTGACCCTTGTTATTGGTGTATACTGAGTATTACGATTTTAATACAGTTTCTTCCTTTCTTAAAATGTGTATACATTTTTTTTGGCACCCTCTGTATATATTTGAGAGCTGGTTAAGCATTTATCAGCACACCCCTGGGAATAACACACATACAGAAAAGTGCAATATCAGAAGTGAACAGCTCAGTGAATTGCCACAAACTGAATAAAACCTGTTTGACCTGCACCCAGAGAAAGAAACAGAACAGTATCTGCACCCCCAAAGTCATCTGCCCAGCATCCCTTCTGGTTTTCCTTTGGGTAATCGTGTAACCACATCAATTACCTAGTTTTGTACATTATGGAGCATCAAAGATGAATTACTTTGAGTCTGGCTTCTTGCACTCGACCATGTCTGTGACATCCATCCACAGTGTAGTGTGTGGTTGTCGGGTTCATTCACACTACTGTGTACGTTGTGTGGCTAATCTCCACGGTGTGCAGCCATTTTACTGTTGATGGACATTTGGGTAGTTTACACGTCTACACTCTTGTAAATAGGCCTACTCTGGACACTCTGGCATGTTCTGTGGGTCTTAACGCACACATTCTGACCCCGGAGTCTGTGGGTCACGGGGCACGCATGTGGTCAGGAGTTTAGCAGATTCTCAGGCAACTCCACTTGGACTCTGTTCCTATTCTCTGCCTCCTCCCTGACTCCCCTCACTTTGCTCGCCTGGCAAGCTGGCTCACAAACCTGGCACCTTTCGCTCTGGCACAGACCAGGCTAGGCCTTGGCTGCAGGTGGGAAAGGGGACCCAAGGCCCCTGGCATGAGTCTGGGAGGGAAGGAACGACAGCTGGGCGCACTTGCTCTAGAACCTTCTTATGGTGGCAGAGCCCTGAAATGAGCCCCCGAGAGGGAAATAGTCAGCTGGTCTCCAGAGCTGGAGCAGGAGAGCCTGGGCTGAGCTTTCCAAGTGGCTCCAATGAGCAGGAATGAAGCCGGCACACTCAGGCAATGTGTTCTTGTGAATCTACATTCTGCAGCCCCACGACAAGGGGCCCATTGTCCAGCCGCCTGTTTACTGGGCGGGACTCAGCACTGTCCAGGCCAAGTGGGCAGAGTCAGTGTGGGTCAGAGGCTCCTGGTGTTGACCCTCACTCAGGGTGGGTCCCCCCATGCCTTTGAAAGTGTGATGTTCCCCATATTAACATCATCCCCCTTCTCAGCGGTGGGTGATCCTCTAGATACTTTTACCAGGTTTCATGTGATCACCAGATGTCTGTCAAGCATTGAGTAGATGGGTATCTCTGATTTCTCACTTGTCACTGGAGAAGGTGACATTTAAAGTTCCTGTCATTTTTGAAAGGGCATTGCTAACTAATGATTTAGTGCTATGATAAGCCAGGTACTAGGTTACCTAAGCACTTCCCTGCCCCACCTCATAATGACTTCATTTAATTCTCACACTAGTTCTACATTAGCACTCTTATTATCCCATGTAGGCAGAGGAAGAAATGGAGGCTTGGAGAGATGAAGGCTCAGTGACGTGTTTTCCTGAGTCCCAAGCCTGACTCTTAACCTCCACCATCTTGTCCCTTCAGGCCCAGATAACAAATGGCCATGGCCGGACCGGCCAGTCTGCAAAGCTACCACCCTTAGGGATGGGCAGAAGTTGTGCTGCGGGTGACGAGGGGCCCCGGGCCCTGTGTCCTGGCTCTCACTGGACTGCAGAAGCTGGTAGCTGAGCCTGGGAAAATGCACAACTAGCTTTTCAGGGATGGTGCATGGTGCCGGGCAGGTTTACCGAACAGTTCCATCTGCAAGGCCATAATCTCTGAGCTCAGTGGTGCATCTAAGGAGACGGGAGGCCCACAGCTTAAGCGGCAGGCCTCACGTCACACCAGGAGGAGCTGGTCACATGACAGCCTTTCAATGTCAGTCTGTTGGACACATTAGCTGTTAAGTGGCGTAGGCAGAGGGTAAATTAGGTCTGCTGAGCTCCAGATCCCATATCCTCTTCAGGGTACCTTAACATAGCAGGAAAGGGTCAACTGGAGTGCCGAGCCCATAAAGGGGGTCTTGCCATTACAGGGACGGTCTGGACCTGGGTGATTCTCCTTTTTTGGGTCAATTCCAGGTTCCTGGGGGCTCAGCAGTGGTCCGGGAGGGACCGTGCTCCTGTGTTGCCCGGGAATCACCTGGGAGGGGGGATGCTGGCTAAACGCAAATTCCTAGGCCTCTCAGGCTGACTCCCACTGTCCCAATCAGGGCGTGGGCATCTGATGTTAATACTGTGGGTGATGCTGCCACATCTGAAAGCCTGGCTCTCGTGTGTTTTAGGCCAGTGTGAAGATGACACGTTTGCCAACCCTCATCCTCACATCCCCTTGAAACTCTGGAGTGCATTTTAAAGTCTGCCTGCTGAAGTGAGATGCCACGCGAGGCTTCTTCCCTGGAAGGTTTCCAGAAGGTCATAGTTTTGGCCTCTGAGTCGAGTTTGCCATGTGGTAAGATTTTTCGCCAAACAGCTGTATTTCTCTGAGCTTGAATTCCTGTTTTCAGGAGTTTACATGTGTCAGTGGTTGCTTACGGGTTCCTGGGCTCAAACAGACACACTCTGTCACTCACTGCTTTCTTCTCGGTCACATTCTACAGGCAGCCGACATCCTGCGTGCCAGCCGGACCTCTGGCTCCCGGCTGCAGAGCCGCCGTCCAAGTAACATGCGTCGTCGGGCCCTCCTGGCAGCCGCTGTCACTTCTCTGAATGGGACACGTCACTGCGTTTCATGGTTTACTCTTCCCTGGCGGGCTGACTGTCCGTAGAGGGCTGGGCCGGGCTAGCTCTGACCCAGCTTCTCTCAGAAAAGGCAGCCAGGGAAGACAGTCGTAGCACAGCGACGGCACTGGGTCCTGGCTGGGAGCCACCTGGGCCTGACCTCAGAGCTCCAGTCCGGCCTCTGCCTTTCACGAGCAACTTGAAGGCCAGCCTAGTAGCGCGGTGGTTAAGCGCTGGCCTGGGAAGCCAGAGGCCCTGGTTTGGCCCCACATGTGAGGGCCAGTGACACTGCTCTCAAAAAAAAAAACACAAAAAAAGAAAAAAAAAAAGAAAAAAAGAAAACACGAGCAACTTGATGTTTGGCAAGTTAAGTCTTCACCTCTCTGAGCTTCAGTCTCCTAAACTCTAAAATGGGGACAGTAATAGCTCCACTTCATAGTTACTGAGACATATATGATTGGCCGATCAAGCCCTCGGGCCGGTGCCTCGCCCACATGGAGTCCTCAGTGCCGGTCAGTGGTCATCAGTGGTGGAGTGGGCCTCACAGGCAGGTAGTAGCAGTGACTCCCCCATGAGGGCCCTGCTGGGTCTTCAGCCTGCTGTTCCCCACTCCAGCTGTCTCAGGGACGTCACACACTGTCCCCCTCTTCAGCGTGCTGCTCCCCACTCTAGCTGTCTCAGAGACGTCACACACTGTCCTGTCTTCAGTGTGCTGCTCCCCACTCTAGCTGTCTCAGGGACGTCACACATTGTCCCAGCAAACTTTGTGTCATCTCCTTGCCTTCACCTGCTCTATCCATGCAGGCCCTGGGACCCCTCTTCCTCTAGGAAGCTTCCCGCCAGGTGAGCCCCATGGTAATGTTACATGGCCATAGCGTCTCCAGCCTGCGGCCTTCTCAGGGACAGAGGGCTTAGGGCATATCGTTGCAACCACCGTCCTGGCACTGTCCTGACACAGAATGTGTAGGTATAGGTAACATGGTGTAGCTGGATCACCTTCACGCGGACTCTGGCTGCGTCCATCACTGTCGGAGGGAGGGGACACATTCTCAGTCAGACATCTCTGCTAGAGAAGTGAGCCCATTCGCTCACAAGCACCCTCATGCTGCAGATTTGGGAAATAGGACTGCTCTTCAGGACACATGAGAACATGTGTGGGGTGGGGGCAAAGTACAATAGGTGGAATTATCCTATTATCATCACTACCACCCACCGCTGCCACATGTACCCCTGCATTCTGGGAGTGGGGAAGGCAATACACGGGGGAGGACGACACAGGGCTAGGAATGGGGAGGAAAAAAAGCAGGGGTGGGGAGGGAGGCGAGGGGAGGCCTGCTGCCCAGGCCACAAAGGCCTGGGCTCATACTGCCATCGTTACTTACTGTGACCTGGAGCAAGTCACTCCGCCTAATGGGCTGAATGCACCTGCAGAAATCCTCCATCCACCGTAAGTGCTCAAAGGACGGAGGCAGAGGGTTCAGGGCACGCCTCTGGTTACAGGCATTGCTCAGAGATGGCCCCGGGGTTACATCATTCTGGGGGGCTGTTGGAAGCCGACAACCCCACAGTGTCTGACAAGGTCACATTGCCATGCCCAGCACTGGATATTAGGTGTGCTGCCTTATGTTTGGTCATGTAATATCTCCTGCCTCTATGAACCCATGTGCCTTTCCTCCTATAGGAGATAATACACTCACTGCATTTGTGACAAGTTCCTGTGGTACCCTGTTGATAGCTGGCTGTGTGAGCCAACGACGGGGTAAGATTTCCTGAGATACTCGGGACTCAAGCCCCTTGGAAACTGAGTCACAGACCTCTGGCCACTTAGGCCAAAAAGCCTGGCTGTGAGAAACTGACAGCCTGCCTGTGAGAAGCTGAGGATAACATCAGTCCTTGTTCTCACTTGCCTAAAGGCCCCTGCTGTGACAAGTCTCCTTGAAGACTAAAAGTCTTCAGGCCACGAGAGTTCCGGGCAGCTTGCTGGACCAAGGGGTATGTTAATCAATAGCCTTGTTTGAATTCTTTGCCTAGTGCATTGTTGTAGCAACAGATACTGAAGCTTTGACTGAGAAACAGATGCTACCCTCTATTGTAAATATGTAGCCCTCTGTAGGATAAGAGAAGTTTGAGGCTCCCCTTTTAGCTACTAAGTATTGTATTGACATAGGAATAGACTCTAGATGCTTTTACCCTAAACACAGCCACTCCTAGTCTTTTAGTAATAGTTCAAGTATAAGCCCTGTGAGTCTGGCTGCTGGAATTTGAGATAATGGCTAGGTAGTCATGGTAACCACTCTTTAGGCCATATGTAGAGATAAGTGAATCCTTAACATAGAATAGGCCAGTGTTCCCTGGAGAGAACAATTACAGGGAAGTAAAGACTGTGAAAATCCTGGGAAATAGAAACCACCAAACTCATGTGAAATGTCTTGTGATTGAGGTAATGGTCAAAAATCCCTATAAAAAAAATATGGTCTAACAATGAAATGAGACACTTCTTCTCTGAAACTCCCAAGGGGTCTCCAATGTCTCCCTTCCTACTTTTCTTCCCCCGCTGACGCTGTCTCCACCTGAGGGAACCCCTGGACTGTGAAGGCTGGCCCCCCGCAGGGGGCTGCTTTCAACAGGGTGAGTCTATTCATTTCAAATAGATACTGTTCCAGGTTTAAAACAATGCCAACAGGGGACCATTTTGTAATTAGATGGAAAGCTGGCAGCCCCTTTGCCTGCATTATCCAGGGAATAATGTTAGCCTCTCCTAGAAATATCTTGGTAGTCCCTGGTTTCTATGCCCAAGGCTATTTTCCCGGCAGCACCGTGTGTGGTTACCTTATCTCAGTGTGAACAGGTGTTAAAATCTACCCACTTTCATGATGGCAAATAAGACCAACACTTCAGAATCACCGATGCCACCATCTGGGCCAGCTTTCCACCACTGTGTTTCTGGCTAGAATGTCATAACGGGGACTGTCTTCCATGTGGTAGAAAATCCCAATGGTACCTAGGAGCCAGATCCACTTGTCCGGCCTCCTGACCTGGTAGCTCACCCGCCGTGCCATCTCCTGC
Organism: Aselliscus stoliczkanus; assembly: GCA_033961575.1. Classification (NCBI taxonomy): domain Eukaryota; kingdom Metazoa; phylum Chordata; class Mammalia; order Chiroptera; family Hipposideridae; genus Aselliscus; species Aselliscus stoliczkanus. The sequence continues at coordinate 59,948,441 of CM066733.1, read as the reverse complement.
TCAGTCATGAATCGGCCTCATGTTCTAGCTCTGTGAAGTTCAGTGGCTTGCTGAGGATGAGGGGGAGATATGCAGGCAGATAAGATGCCTGAACCTGGGTCCCCTCACTGCAGGGCAGTACCAGGACTCACAGCCACGTGACACAAGCACACACCACTACACTTGGTCTGTGCTGGGCGTCGCCTGAGAGCTTTCCATGCCCCGCTAACACCCCCTTTCCCTGCTCTGTTCACATACGTAGTACCAGAAGTGGTGCTGTGAGGTGGGAGTGGGGATTGAGGGGGAGGGGACGAAAACACTGAGGGCCACAGAAATTGAGGCATACTGAGCTTTTACTTGGAGTTAGAATGACTTTTACTTGGAGTTAGAATGACTTGTGTTATTGATACCCCCAAAAGCACAGCCAACGGAAGTCTCGATTTCCTCCAAATGGAAGAGTAGTACAGCTCACAAAATGGCCCGACTTAGATGTTTGGGACCAGTGGGGAGTATATGTATTTAAAAGCATTTTGAAATATTAAGAAACGTAGAAATTAACACATACGGTCCTGGAAAAGCTCACATGAAATACATGTGAGATGACCAGTGTACTGATGTCTGAGAGTCACACCCACAGGAGGACTCGGAATTTAACTGGTGGCTCTGTGGGATCTCTGCACATCATGTCAAAGGTTAGAGGCAATAAAAAAATGAATAGCAATTGCTGCTCAACTGTAAAATAAGACACACACTCTTTATAGAATATAACTTGCCCCTCTGGGGGAAAACAAGAGTCGAGTAGCTATTTTATTTTTATAAGGTTCCAAACCTTCAAAATACTATGTCATGGACAAAACTGCAGAGAGCAGCTTACTGACTTTTAGAACAGTATCAGGTTTAAACACAGCCAAGACCAGTAAAAGCATTTATACCTAGTTTTCCTGGATCTCTCAGTAAGCTGAGTTAGCGAGAAGTCAGACTCCTGATGGACAAAACAAAGACAAAACCTGAAAAAAGAAAAGGTATTGAAAAACGCATTTGTGTAAGCTACTGCTAACAGGGAAAAAGAACAGACATTGATTCCACGTAATTTTAGACATCAAGTGGTTTGTACTTACAAAATAGTCAATTTTGAGATCAGTGGAAAATACTGTAGGACAAAAACGGACAGCTCTTCAATGTTACTTGAAAGGTTGTACTTGTAACGAACAGAGACACTGAGTAACTTGGGATGGTGACTTCCTGTCCAGACACCAGTGTGGCCTAAGTCCTGAGTTACAAAGACTGTCTCCCACACATGGGACGGCGGCCGGTGTCACGTCCTGCGTGGCAAGGGCAAATGGGACTCGAGAGGGGCGACGCAGATTGAATAAGAACAAGAGACAGAAGTAAGATAAGAGCGAGACCAAGGGACTCAGCCAAAGAAGACTGAGCCCCGAATCGGGTCAGTGCATAGCTTTTATTGAGAATTTTCAAGGAAGCAAACTGCAATAAATCATTAACCGTGTATGCGTGTGGCCTTAGGCTCCTTTTCCATTAACCCGGATATTCATCTTTCTTTTGTGTCCCAAGGATCCGGCCACCCTCACCACATGCCTTAGTAAATAGTAAGCACCCTCCAGGTGCAGCAAGGAAACAATAGGAGCAGATAAACAAGTTTATGCTTCACCAAGCCCACTAAAGCCTGCATGCCCCTCGATACTGGGCTACACGGCCCTCAACAGGCCGGTCCGTGATGTTCTTGGCCACTCGATGTTATTCTCTGAGTGCAATTCAGAAGTGCTGTGATGTTGAGGGGGCAACTGCTTGAAATCATTTTGCAATAATAGTTGGTATGTTGCAGGTTTGTCATGCAACGCTGGTTAACAGGTGGCTTTTCCAAGTTTTCATAGTAACCACATAAGCAAAACCAAGTGGATCGGGCTTTTCCTAAGGTTTTGGTAGGAGTTGTGCTTCACATTGCAGTATCGGCTACACACTGGATGTCGGCCGGTCCTTGAAGTTCTTGGCCACTCCTCGATGTTATTCTCCGTGTGAAATTCAGACGCGCTGTAATGTTGAGGGGGCAACTGCTTGAAATCATTCTGCAATAATAGTTGGTGTTGTGCAGGTTTGCCACACAGAGTTCTTAATTAGGCGGCAAGGTTGGCAGACAGGCATATGCAGTGTGTGTTGTAAGACCTGTGGTCTTGTGCCATCTCTAGTATCAGGGGGAGCCTGGGACCCCGCATGCCCAATGGTGTGCCAAAGCCTGCCTTGGCATCCAGCTCTTACATCCCCAACTGTGCTGTTTTCCATGCCAAAAGAAACGAATACAGGAACTGCTGACTTTGCAAACTGAAGTGGTCTCAGCAGCCATTGAAAGGCACAGAATTGACTCTCTCTTCCTAATAAAGCAATGTTCTCTCAGCCGTGTTACTGCTGGCGAACAGGTGGGTTCTGTTCTCTAGGTGAAACTCTTGGCTATGTCACAGGCCAGCCTGGAGGTACCTGTGTGCACAGTTTACAGCTGCAAATACCTACTTTGCTATTTATTACAGAAAAATGCTCACGCAAGTGTTGCTCCCTCAGCAAAATAGTCACTGTCCCAAAGCCTCCGCATGAGGCTGTGGGCAAAAACATGCCACCAAAGGCTTTGGGAAGGAGCAACACTTACGGTTCACTGAGCCGTTTCTGTAGCTGAGCTGTGCACGCAGGTACCTACAGGCTGGTCTGTCAGGGAGCCCAGGGTTTCACCTGGAAAACAGAAGCTGCCTCTTGGCCAGTGTTGCATTTTCAGTAGCGCAGCTGGGAATACTGCTTTGTCAATTCTGTGCCTTTCAACAGTTACTAAGACCAACTGTATTTGCAAAGCCAGAAGTTCCTGCAGTCCTGTTTTCGTTTGCTTGGAAAGCAGCAAAGACAGGGATGCAAGAGCTAGATGCCAAGCGAGGATCCGGCACAACAGGCGGGCGCTTGGGGTCCCAGGGTCCCTAATACGGGTGACGGGTGTTATGGCACACACTACATTCCCCTGAGGTGGTCCTTCGGTGGCCACAGCATTCCGTAACGGCAGCTATATACACGTGAGGCACACGGTGGGGTGAAGGCAGCAGTCTTGCATTAAGATGAGCACCGCCCGAGGGTTCTGCTTCTAGCCAGTCCAACAGGATGTCGAGGACGGACGCTGGAAAAGCCCCTTCCTTTCAGGCTGTCTCTTTCTTTCTTTTTTTCCCCCGCTTCTTTAAGGACTCTGTGGGAAACAACCAGAAAGAGGGAGGTCACTGGAACAGAACATGAGGTGGGGACGCGATGCTGCCTCTCACAGTCACCTTGAAGAGACCCACCTCAAGTGAGGACCCGGAAGGGAGGAGCGCAGGGGCCCAGCCCAGGCGCAGGCTGCCTGTTTTTATAAAGATAAAAACTGGAGCCCCAGCCTGGAAGGCTTTTATGCCTCAGTCACATAAGAACAGGAGGTCCAAACTAATCCAGAATTAAAACAAAAACCCATAACTACAAACATAATACAGATTGGAGAGAACTGGAAAGCGCAGAGTGAAAACAGAAGGTTTCCATAAGCCTACCACCTAGGGGTAGCCCGTTTAAATAATTTGCATAACTTTCTTCATGACTTTCCCCTGTCTTTTCTACAGATAAAACTTTTTTCTGCTTTTGTCTATATACTGTTTACCATGTTCATAAAATTCTTCATTCATGGCACGTAGTTTTTAACGTGGCATTCTGTTCCATCTGTAGCTGTATCAGAATTCATTACTAGCTCCCCACGTTTTGTGTTTCCCCTCCTATAGCAGGTAAGAGGGAGGAGGTTTCTCCTCTCGCCACCCCCGCCTGCCGTTCCATTACATACAGTGGTGTACTCATGAGTATATCTTTTAAAAACAAACCATGAATGGGGTTACAATACATACATTCTCTGTGACTTTGCTTTCCCCCCACTTACTGTATCTGGGAGAGTTTCTAAGTCAGTTCCTCCTTGTTCTCTTTCCTGGCTGCGTACCACTCCACAGCCTGGGGACGCCACAGTCTGCGGAACCGTGCCCACAGCTCTGCACGGTTCTGTCCAGCAGAACTCAGGACACTAGGGACACACCTCCAACTTCGGCCTCACGGCTTACCAGCTGACTGGCCCTGGGCAAATTACACAACCTCTCTGGGCCTCACCTTCCTCATCTCTAACATGAGGTAATATATGGAAAGAATTGCCACCTGGGCCTGGCAGGGTGTAAGTATGACACTAGAGTACTCTTATCATGACTATTAGACTGGGTTCCTTGAGGCCACGATTCGTATTTTTCCTTAGTCTTGTAATTCGGGCTCCCGGTGCAGGGGCCAAGCACATAGTAGGTGCTCGGCAAGGAAACAGCTGACTAAGGCTCACTGAGTGAGTCACACAAAGAATGTTATCCTAAAAATACAACATATTCATAAAAAGATATTCTGAAAATTAAAGAAAAACAAAAAACAAAAGATACACCCCGTGTTTTCAACCGTCACAAGCTGCACGCGGCTGTTTGCGCCATGCCTGCCCAGCCCCCTCCTTTCCTAAGGAACTGAGGTTCAAGGGCACCCTGCTCCCAGGCTGGCCCCTTTCGTTTCAGCCAATGGGGCTCCGCTCAGAAAGTTAAAGGAGCCCTCAGATTCTTCTCTTGGAAGTTTGAAATCCAGCAAACAGAAGGTTGAGGAAGGCAGTGATGGGGGAAACCTGGGGGATCCCCTAAGGCAGTGGGGCTGGAGTGCCTTGCTGTGAGTCACATTTATCGGGAACAGAAACTATAAGTGCTGGGATGCCCAAACTCTCAAAACACGCAACTCTTGACTCTAGAAATTTATCCAAAAAGAAAAACTAAAGCCAGGCACCGAGATGTCCGAGGTAGTGCATTCAGCAAGGCAAGAGGCTGCTGAGCAGAACACGGTACCAGACAACGGAATACTGTGCAGCCAGCAAGAGCTCTGCTGTCATGTCATTCATGTTATGGAAAATGTTTCTGATTTATCATGGGGATAAAATCAGCTTAAATGGAAACTTAAAACAAACAAAAGCACAGGAAAGAGACTAAAACGAAATACCCACCTGTCTAGCTTGGTGATAAGACTTCTTTTTCAAACCTTCTAGAATGGATATATATTATTTTTATAAGAAGAAGAAAGAAGAGACAAGTCTCTCCTCTATGGGAGCCTGCCCAACCTTTGCCATTGTATTTCCCATAGGTTTGGTGTTTCCTCCTCTCCAATTTCGGAACTGCATTGTTAACTCTGAAGGGCAGGCAAGCAAACACGCCCCCGAAACTAGACTACACAGTGTACGGCTGGAGGGAGGGACATCAGGCAGCGAGGACCGCTCAGTCACAAAGCAGAGCAGAACCACCGTCCCGATGGTGCTTCTGCAGCCAGGCCCAGTCAGCCAGGGGAGTGGATCAGAGCCCAGGAGGGCGTGGGAGATGAGGAGAAAGTCAGGAGTGATGCTGGCTCAGGAGGAGGACATGAGGGGATGTGGGGCAGTGAAAAGGTGGCAGCAGTCACGATAGGTCCCAGGGGGGACTAAGAATCATCGGGGTTTGGGTGTGAGAGGAAGGGAGCTGGACAGGCAGGTGGACGGGATTCATGGCAGCACGTGACCAATGAGTGGATGACGCACAACTGGAAGGGGGCAGACTGCAGACAAGCGGGGACAGTGCAGGACGAGAAGGGGGCAGGCTGCAGACAAGAGGGGACAGTTCGGAAATGGACGGGGGCAACGGCAGACAAGGGGGGACGGTGCAGGACAGGACGGGAGCAGGTTGCAGACACAGGGGGACAGTGCCGGCCTGGACGGGGGCAGACTGCAGAAGACAACGAGGGCCAGCTTGGAAAGCTTGGCTCAAACTGCTATGAGATCAGGACAGCCCTCTGGGCGGAGGTTAAAAAAACAAAACCAAAGGACTTTAGCTAAAGACTCAGTAAACCATGGGAAAGCCTCCCTGTGTTCCACAGAGAGCAAATTGGCAGTCATCTGACTTCCCCCATCCTATTGCAGAGGGGCCTGGCCTGACCAGCCAATGGCCCTCCAAATATGTCACTTCGTTGACGACCTTGGGAGAGTGGTGGATGCCAGCTTCCCACCACTCACCCCGGGTCTGACATCTGGAGTCAGAGGTTTCACTGTGTCCCTAGCCTGCGGGCCTGTCTGCTGGAGGGGAGGACAGACGGAATGAGCCCAAGGCTCCTGCGGGGGTCCTGCAGTGCTAAAACTGAAGCATAGCAATGAAAGCAAGGGAGCCCTGTCAGTTCTGTTGTGATAAGGGAAGGGTCTCTGTGCCACCCACGAGCTAGGGGCTTTCTGAAGCATGCTTACATGCTTACAAAACCTTCGGTGCTTCCAAAACCTCAGGAAGCAGCTATTCCTGCCCCACATACAGGGGAGGAATCGGAGGCTCGGTGGAGCGCCTGCGACCCGTGTCCCGGCCGCACAGCTAGGAAGCAGTACAGCTGCCACTGGCCCCCAGGTCTCTCTGAGTGTGTTTGCAAAACGAGAAGCAATGGTGTCTCGGGGGCTCTAATAAGTAGCTTTTGAAAGAGTCTTGTGCTTTCTAGGAAGACCATGGTTTGGCTAATCTCACACTGTGAGCGCATAAAATGCCCTTCTTCATTGAAAAAATATTTACCGGGCATCTACACATGCCAGGTGCCATTCCAGTCATGTGGGGTGGAGCAGCAGCTAAGAGAGACAAAGTCCCTGTCCCCTTGGAGGGCACAGTGACAGTAATTACACGTGAATACAAGAAAGAGAAATCTTACCTTTCTGAGGTAGTTTGGGAAGAAATCCGGGGAGGAAAGTCTTGGCAGATCCAGTGCTAATTAATAAGAATTATAATAAGTTAGGTTGTAAAAGTGCTGTAATAACAGTAGTGATGGATTATTCAGGGAGATCATAGGTGTCTACAGAACTACCTGTAATTCAAACTCTCTAAGAATTTCTTTAGCGAAAGGTTATACAGTCTATTTTCCATAATTCAGAGTTCGCCTCCTGGGGATGAATGAGGAAAGGGCATTTCTAGATGACAAAGCTTAATCCTCCTCTTGGAACCTTTTCCCTGAGGTAACCATGTGGATGAAAGCTCCTGGGGGGACATGGAAAAGCAGACCCAGGTCCACCTGACCCCAGAGCTCTGACGTCCTCCGCGGCACCCACAAGGACGGCTGGGTCTCAGACCTCCACGGACCCCGGGCTTCCTCCCTTCCTCTCAGAGGACGTGTCCATGAGCAGGGAAAACCACCCGGGTCCCTGGAGCAGAAGTCTACCTCGTGTCCTCTGAATTATCAAATGTTGACCCCCACGGCCCTGTCACCACTGAGATGCCACTGCTGCAGGCGGCATCTATGAGTTGGAGCCCACCATTTCCCTTTAACAAGAGGCTACAATGGCTCTCAGAGGGCACAGGAGCGCTGCAGACCCAACAAGCAATAGCAGCCAAGTGCCCGACGTGTATCTACGAAGGGCCCCTTGAAATAGCTCACGTCTCCTCTTCTGTCGTTTCATGTCCTGAGAATTGGCTTCTTTTCCCTTCTATCCTGATTGCATTCCAAAGAACAGGAAAAGCCAAACCAACCAAACAAAAGCTGAGTCACAGAGAGATGACACGCGTGTGCTGTCGTCTTCTATTCCTGCCCTCACATCGCCCTTGGTCTTTACTGCTCGGTCCTCAGCCCACTTGAAGCCCTACTGCCTCTGGGCTACTGGAGGGTAATATAGTCAAGATAAAGCCATTCTTAAACTCGACACTGCAAAAGCCAGCGGGCTGTGCTGTGGACACTTATGGGGTGTTTTTCTCAGAACCTGCCTCAGCATCTTCTCAGGGACGCACGCCTGCCAATTACTGGCGTGAGAACGATGGTTATTCCTGGGAGAGTTCCTTAGGCCAGGCCTAGAGGTTCGGAAATGCCTCGCACAGAAGGCCTGGGGTCTACACTGCATATTGTGGCCCTGGGCTTCTGCCTGTGGAAATGCACCCTGGGCCACTGCTGCCGGTGGGGCTGCATGCACCTGTGTCACGGCGCGCCGGGTCTCACCGAAAAAACATTCCGTGGGCACTCCCCATGTCAGACCCTTCCCCCCTCAGAGGAAGGCCACCAGAACTGCAGTTTGAGGCCCCAGAGCTGGGCTGAAAGAGGGGGACTGCACGGGGATGCCAGGCAGGGCACCAGGGATGAGGAGTCCGGGGCAGCATGGATTTGAGTCTGGCTCTGAGACCTGCCACCACCTGCCTCTCAGGGACCTGATCCCTCATCTATGAAATGGAACGCAACAGTAATGGGACCTATCATATCACAGGGCAGTGAAGACTAAACAAGACAGTGGCGTTAAAAGAAATGAGGCTTTTGGTCTTTTTATCTCTGATAAACTGGGAAGGAATCCCCACACACCAGCTGACTCTTTCTCCCTGAGGTTTTGGGTCTGGAAGTGGCTCTTTGTGTCCTTATCAAGGATCGCGCCTGTAGAGAAAATCTTCCGTGTTGGGACTGGATAAATGCCGCCCAGAGAAGGCATTCCAAGGTGTCCCCAAGATTCAGTGAAAGGAGGGAAGAACGAAATACCGCCTCTAGCCCAGCTGAAAAACAATCTTACAAATGGGGAACTTGGAAAGAGTCATATTTTTATGTTTCGAAATCTCTGGGCTATTCGATTTCCAGAGGAGTCTCTTTTGATTCCCCAAACTGCAAAATGGAACAGAGAGGGACAGTAACAATATTACTTAATAGAAAGATGAAAAACAAAAACTCATTCTGAGACTCTGTGGTCATCAGGGGCGTGAGGTCCGTTCCCACCTGGAACCAGGATGGAGGAGCAATACTCAAAAACATGGCCTGCAGACCGTGGCAGCCGAGAACTGCTGATTCCGGCACAGCAGCAAGGGGTGTTTGCACACTGAGAGGAAACAGTGAGCTTGAGTTCACAGTCAGCACCCGCCGCAGGCCACACTTGCGCTAGGCTGCCGCTCAGACCCCCTGCTCTAACTCTGCTCCCTACAGCCATAAGGACAGCAGGACACAGGTGGCTTACCTGGACTGCTGGGACGGTCCCTCAAATATCGTTCTTCCGGTGTTTTTCCTGTTTGGACCTACAGGGAAAAGCAGATGTCAGAGGCTGCGTCTTCAGACAGGGGCCTGGAACAGGGGGATAGAGGATTGGGCAGACAGACGCCCCTCAGGTTCCAAAAAGGAATTTAAAGGAGTCAAGGCAGAACAGTGTGCGTAAGTTCACCCAGAGGCTCCCATGCCAGGAGGCTGCCCTCTGGGAGCCAGACTCAGAAGATACAAGGCACTCACTCACTCACTCACTCATCATTCATTCAAACATTAACATTCATTAAGCACCTACTACGTGCCCGGCAAGCACGTGGGGCAGGACGCACAAAGGCACAGAGAGTGTCACTGCTCTCGCAGAGTTTACGATCTGAAAGGGGAGGTGCACATGTATGAACTACACCAATGACGTGGCACGAGACAGATGTGGACTAGTGTTAGGAGCTGTGAAGAGGAAAGTGCCCAGAACCTACCTGGTGAGGGGGGCTGTGCGGCACATGGCACCTTAACAGTGGGGCACTTTCTAATGGGGAGCAGCAGACGCAGACACACGCGCTTTGTCCAGGAGGAGGTCGGAAGACTGGCTAGAAGAAGAGTGGGCTCCCCTGTGAGCCTTCCCGGTGGGAGGCGGGCAGGGCAGTTGTGAGGCCAAGCCGCCCAGGCCCCAGAGGGATCCCAGAAACCTGCAGCTGTCTCTCAGACTCGCGTCCATTCCTTGCTGCTTTTCCAATGACTGCTCTGGAAACTCCAAGCAACTCTCTCAGCAGACCCCATTCCTCTCCTGCCTGGACGCCCATGACACCACGGGCCAGGTGGCACTGGGAAGGGGTTGGCTGGGGAGGCTCAGATCCAGGACGGGGCTGAGCACGCTCACTGCCTGGCATCTGCTCCGTGGCACCAAAAGCTGCCTAACGTTTTTCCTCCTCACAGCGACCCGAGGACCTGGCACTGTTATCCATACTTTAAAGATGAGGAAATGACGCAGGTCGCATGGCTAAATGACGTGCCCAGAACCCCGACCACAAGTCGGTATGCTTTTCGTGATGCCCCCATAGAAACCTTCACAACAGCAACTACTGTTTACTGAGCACTTACGGTGAGGAAGGTACTGTGCTAAGTACCTCACGGTAATTTTGTTTACAAGACACATAATATAATCGCCCTGCAGGGCATACAGGAAGAAACACACAGAGAGATAAGAAAAGTCTAAGGTCAAGAGGCTACTAAGGGCCTGAGCGGGGATGCGAACCTGAGCAGCCCTCCGCCAGGGTCTGTGCTCAACTACCAGTCCATCTCCTCCCACCCCGCCCCAGACCCTTGTGCAGGGAGAGGCTGGCTGAGCGCTGGGACGGCGCTCCTGGACAGGACGGTCTGTGACTCTGCCACATCGCTACAAGGAGGAACACGCTCAACGGGCCTTACCAGGACCCAAGACTTTCAAATCCAGTTTGACTTTAACAAGACACTCCTTCCTCTCATCACTGTTTCCACGAGCCTGTAACTTAATGTTCAAGGACTTCCCTGGTAGCCTCTCATGAAACCCCCTGCGCTGTGACTTCCTTTAAGGTGGGCGTCTCTTCTCAGCACGGTGCTCAGTGTGTGTCTCTGGGGCTGGCCATCACGTCTCATGCGTTCAGCCTTCCATGAGCCCTAACGATCAAATGTCAAAGACTGACCTATGTTTGAGGAATCAGTTGTGGCATCTGCGAACTCCCTTTCGGGGTAGGAAACATCCCAAACCAGTGATTTGGAACCTCGTTACATGTGAGACTAATTACCTATAAGACCATCGGGGCTGCACAATTTGGCCCTTGGCTCTGCCTGGGGCCGCCCCTGCTGCTGTCCCACAGATGAGCCCTCCTACCAGGGGCTGTGCCTGACACCACAGCCCACATGTTCAGCGTCCTCACTTAGCCTTCCTCTCTGGACCTGTGGGACAACTGGCCGTCCTCCAAAGACACTGTGTGTTTTGATGTCTCTCTAACGTTGCCCCTGCTGATCCTTTTCCCTGCAACACCTTCCTATCCTCTCCTACTTGGGGTGAATTCCTTCGCAACCCTCAGTGAACACACTCCAGGTCCGTGTCCGAGAATTCTTCCCCAGCCGGGCTCGATCACCCCCTCCTGCTTTATGCCTACAACCACTGATGCGCGAGGATTGGTTCAGGGTGCAAATTCTGCAGCCACACAAGCATCGTTTTGAATTCCAGATGTGCCCTGGACCAGTGGGTATGAGTGTGGCTTTTGCGACGGAGCCTCGGTTTCCTCATCTATAAAATGGGGACGACAGTACCTATTTTACTAGATGGATATAAACAGTACGACAGATAAACTCGGGAGCGTGAAGCACAGGACTGGACTGCAGGGAGCACGACACGCGTGGTAATTCCTATCTCTCATAGCTCTCTGAGGAGATGTCACAGAAATGATGATCTGCTCAATGAGTGAGCATCTCAAAGACACGAACCCCACCATCTAACCCAGTGCCTGGCATGCAGCAGTGCCTGCTGAATGAAGACCAACAGTGGTGACTCGGCCACTCCCTGCCCCCAGCTTGATTTCTCACACCCCTGGGTGGGCAGCACCTGTGGTCTGGCAGACAGGAACCGTGTCATGCTCACCGCTGGGCAAAGGCCACCTGCCATGCCTGGGGAGAAAAGTGTGCTTTAGACACATTTCTGAGAAAAGGATAATATTGGAGGGAGGAGCAAAAACATGGGAGCAGCTAAATTCTTGTTTTCTTCTCTGTGCAATTCGGAAAAGGACTCTAGCCTATCATACAGATGAGTGTACGAGACAGCTGAAGATAGATGCTGAGTAGGCAATTGAAAAAGTTGTGGCCAAGACTTGAGGTCACTTACCACAGCTCAGATGCTGTGGGCCAAGAGCTTGTGGGAGGCGAGGCGGACGCTAGCCCAGCACTGACTGGCACAGAGGCTTCAGGGCTCTTCCGGAATAGTCGATAATTATTACATGAGCCTCAGGGTCAGCAATGGCTTCCAACGCCAGCTTGTCAGTCCCTGGATTTGTGACTGATAACACATTGTTTGACTTCTCTGTGCTTTAGTTTCCTCATCAGTAAAGTAGGGACAGCGACAGTCCCTATTTTCTGGGATGGTTGTGACGGTTAAATAGAATCAAGTATGAACAAGTGAACGGCACCTGGGACCTGGCAAACAAACTATAAATGGCGGTAGCCATTACTATTTCTAGGACTGAATGCAGGCTGGGGTGGGAGGAGCAGACATGAAAATTCCAAGAAAAAGGATGGATAAGGGTATTTCTAACCAAAGGCTCTTTTGCAAGCCAACACTACTTCCACTAAGAAGCCCATATGACTTTTAAGTCCCAGTGGCCACAGAGGAGGAATGTAAGTGATTTCCAGAACAGTCGTTCAGGGTACGTTGCGGTCTACCCCAGGAAAGCTGTAGACGCTTCTCTGAGTATCTGCAAGAGGATGGAGGTCCCGGAGGGATTGCTCTCGGCTATTAATTACAACACTCTCAAGTGTGAGAAGAGGGTTAATTTTATGGCCACCACGATAATTAGCTGTAGTTGTTACTTGCTCTGGCCTGTAACAACCTGTGTCAAACCCGAGGCCTATTGCTATTCACCGTATGTGATTCTATTTTATTTTGCGAAGAGATAACATGCTGGACTTTATCTTTCTTTGCTACCTATATTCTCCCTTTGTCGTCATTTTCTTATTAACTGTATTTAAATTGTGTTAAAATATGTTTTGGTCTCTTAAAAGTAGGTTATAAATATTATTTTTTAACTTTTTATAATTATTATTAGTAGTTACAGATGTATAAAACAATGCAATAGTTATCTTTTCACCCCTTACAACGTGATTCCCCCTTCCCTACTATCCGCCTACCCCCAATATCATACATATCTATTACAATTCCATTGACTCCATCCCCACACTATATTCCACATCCCATGACTATATATGTGTTAAATTATAGTTGACACATAATATTAATCAGCGGCAGCTGCAGATGTACAGTGCAGTGATCAGGCCTCTACACCGTCCATGAAGTGGTCTCCCTGACAAGACATGAGTCCTTCTGATCCCCTAAGAAAAATATTTACAACCTTATTGATTATATTCCCTAAACGGTCTCTTCTGTCTCTGCGGTAGTATTGTAGTTATCGGTTTGTGTTGCCTCGTCCCTTCCCCTTCTCCCTCATGCATGGTTATAAGTATTTTATTTTATCCCCAAAGGTAAGATTTAATGATATGCTACTTCAACAATCAAAGTCCCCACAAAACCCAGCCCTGCCCACAGGCCTGTTTGTTTTCTGATCAGAAGCCTGCCCTCACCATCTCCGCGGCAGATGGCCGCATTCCTCACAGGGCCTCAGGAATGTGATGCCTGCGCTATTTTGGGGGTTGCGGGTGCTGTCGTTCCGGCAGTGGGAGCCCCAAAGTGCTCCCCCAACACAGCAGGGGGCTCCATGCTGCAAGTGGACAAGAATCATAGCTAGGCAGAGCGTGCCGGGTATCTATCCCGTGTCCACTTCACGGGCAAAGACTCAGCTTCTGAGAAGGAGAACGGCCGGCCTCAGCAACGTGTAAAGTGCGCAACACAGCAGAGCACGGAGAGGGTGAGGGCTCAGGCTCCCCACCGGCCAGCTGGGAGAATCTGGGCAGGTTAAATAACCTTTCTGAATCTGGGTCCTTCAAGTCGAGGTGCCAGCGTTTGCCACCCTGTGCGACTGTGGTTAAGAATTAGGTAAGCATTCTTAAAGAGCCCATTTTACAGTGGGAGAAACCGAGGTAAGAAACAATGCAGGGCCGGCCGAAGTGGCTCAGTTGGTTACGAGCTTGCTCAAGAGTGCGAGCTGAGCTCTGAGCAACAGCAGTTCGATGCCCAGCCCGAGCTAAGCTGCCGCTGAGCCGCCAACAGATGGCAGGATGGCTCAACTAAAACAAACAAACAAAAAAAACAACAAAACAAATTTTGGCCAGCCGAGTCGCGCGTTGGTTAAGAGCTGGCTTGGGATGCCAGTGGCCCTGGTTCGGATGGCACACATGAGGGCCAGTGACACTGCCCTCTTAAAAAAAAAAAAAAAAAAAAAAAAAGCAATGCAAAGACACGTGCTGAAAGCCACAGGGCTACAGATAGAGCTGGGTGACAATCCAGGCCCGTGATACAGGGTCCACACGGGAGCGCTCTGCTTTGCGGGGACAGAAACTACAGGGTCCACACGGGGGCGCTCTGCTTTGCGGGGACAGAAACCGCACGTGCTCCGGGAATGAGGGGACAATGCACTGGGCAAGTCAGAGAGGCAAAGAGAACGGCTGGGACAATCCTGTGCCAGAGGGAACACAGAGTGGGAGTGGGGGGGGGGGCGACTGGACTGGGGAAGGCCTCAGGCAGGTCCCTGGAGAGTCAATCTGGAAAGATGACTAAACACTAACACAGATGAGCAGAACCTTCTAGGGTGAGGTCACACTCTGAGCAAAGGCACAGATCTTCGGGGAAAGAAGGAAGTCTGGGACCCTGTGTACCTCAGCAGGACAGGCATGTCCTCTTTGAGGGGTCGGCAGGTGAAGCTGGAGAGAGCTAAGAGGCTGTGCCTGCACCAGCTGGTGTGCCTGGTGTGGAACCCCTGGGCCCTGGGCCCGATCAGAGACAGTCCAGAGGCCCTCATCTCAGGGCAGTTCAGGGGACATTGGAGCACGGAGAGATGGGCTCACAGAGCAAAGCTGCAGGCACCATACGGGCGGCCTAGGAGTCTGCCGCCCTACGTGTTCTATCAATGCCCCGTCGCCCCTGCCTCTGGCTTCCGGAACACAGCGTCAGCAGGAGACAGGCAGAAATAAAACCAGGCAGCGATCATAGGACAGGAAGCATGAAGCCAGGGTCAGAGCGACTGTACCCTGCCCGACGAGCAGGCAGCTGTGGATGCACATGTGCCCGTCACGGACCTGTGTCTGCAGGTGCCTGTAGGTGTACCTCCCGTCTGCGCACACCCCCAACACAGAAGGAGTGGCCCTGATAACCCAGAATTACCCTCTGGGCTTGCCTGTCGGTGACCACCAGCGTCTGTGACGTGGGCAACTGTCACTTTTGGTTTCTGTCCCTCCAGACTGGTTGTAGCTAGGACGCTCTAGCTGGTGAGAGAGACCAGCAGATGCTCAGTGCGCTCAGCTTTGGAGGCTCAGCTGCTCCTGGATCATTGTCTGCTGGCACTAACTCACTGTCCTAAGGCAGCAACTCTGCTGTTTACTTCAAAATGCCCGCATTCACAGAAAAAGAAAACGAAATCCAAACCAAGCCAAACAAACAAAAAACCCACCAGCTGCTCGTCCTACTGCTGTTGTGGTTATGAAAGAAATCTAAGATGCTGATGATTCTTGAGTCAAAAAACAGAAATGCGGTCAATTTAATTATAGACCCATCGAGTCTGTCAGGTGAATACAGGCATGATAAACTTGACACAGGTAAGAAGTGACTAGACAGCAGGATCCAAGCTTAGTGAAATTTGAAAACAAGATGAATTGGTGATTTGTGATATGAAAATCGGCCCAGGAAATGCGTGACCGTCGGTGGAATGTCAGCTGGGGAAGGTCCTTCTGAGTGAAATCTGGGGACGCGAAGGCCCTGGAATGCGGCCTCTGGGAACACCAGGACCTCCCGGGTGAGGACGTGCCTGTGCCGTGTCCCCCACTGTCCTTCCCTTGCTTGTCCCCCCAGGAACTAACTTAACCCCCACCGCAAACGTCTCCTCCTCTGCGAAGCCTTCTCGTATCGTCCGGCACGCTATTTTCCAGCAATTCCAAATTACTTGGTTGACCTGTCAAGCCTTGCAGTGAAGGACGGTTACTGAGCTCTTTGCCCGTCTGCCTCCCTCACGAGCCCGTGAGCTCCTGCAACATATGGGGTGAGGAGTCCCAACAGTAGGCCCCTAAGGATGCTGAGGGAATGGCTACACACACAGACATATCTGCACATGCACTGTGGCGTGTGGGCCAGGCGACACACAGGTGTGCCAACCTGCAAAGGGTAAGACGGCTTTTTCCAAAAACTTGGAACACCTGGAACAGGATTTGGACGAGGCCGTTAAAAGCGTTCAGCCAACTGACCTGTCAGTTATGATTCAAAAACAAATAAACAAGCAAGCCACACTGAAACTCATTAAGAGGAGGAGGTGACACATGCCGCCCAGCTGCTCACTCAGCAAAGCCGTGTGTGCCCGCTGGGGGCCAGGACCCTGCTGGGTGCTGGGGAAGCTCTCCCATCTTGATGTAAATTGTGGATCCACTAGTGAAGACTTGTGATGCATTAAACAGGCAGACAAAGGTGCCAGTTATGCTCCTGTGGATGGAAGCTGGTGATCAGTACCCAGGGTCAGGTCTCAGGTGATCACTGACCACCTGCCGAGTACCGGGCCTGCTTCTAGGCCCTGTAAACCCAGAAGAGAACAAGATACAGGGACCAAAAAAAAAAACAAACTCCAACGAATTCTCCACTGCCATAAGGTGCTCTGAAGGAAATGCATGGGGAGGAAGTGCCTTTAGAGAGGAGGGCCAGGAAACAAGACATGCAAGCTGAGGAGGACAACAGGCAGCCAGCCTCTGGAAGGGCTGGCAGAGGCGCAGGGAGCAGACGGCCCCGGAGGGGGAAGGAAAGAGCCTGCTGGACCCACGAAGTAGAAGAAGGCTGGTGCGGCAGTAAAGGGGCTGGGAGAGACGAGCAGCTCAGGCGGGCCTCAGCCTGCGGTGAGCAGTTAGCATTTATCTGAACCACAGGCTCAGGAAGGGACTGTGACTGCTTTGTCTTTTAAGACAACCATGCTGGCTGTTGCGAGCACAGTGAATTACCTTGCTTTTCTGAGCCCTGGTTTCCTCATCTGTCAATCAATGAGCCTGACAATCTCTCTCTCACAGAGCTGCTACTGGGACTCAGTGAGATTTTGGGGAAGGCTGATTAGCACAGTGTCTGGTGCACAGGAAATGCTCAGCACCTTATTATTAATATTATTATTATTCCAGTTTTTATATGGTCATCAGTATCTCCCAAAATGTTTCTTGGCCTTACGAGGCAGGACAATCATACTCGTACGTATCTCCTGCGGGTGTGGCAGTTTATGGTCTGTTTGCTGAATATGCTGTGTCCACTGCCCACTGAGCCCGCTGCAATGCCCAGCCCCGGGCAGCGCTGGCCTGGACTGAAGGATGACTCACCCCAAGGAATGGCGCCTTTGTTTGGAGGCCTGTGAGGTAGTGGGCTGGGAGGGTCAGACAGGGTTCTCTTGGGTCCGGGGGATGGGGTAGGAGGCCTCTTCTTGGATAGTGTGGAGCTGCCACTAGATGTCTGGGTGCTTAGAGGGAGTATTGAAGGTGGTCCAGTTGGACCTAGAAAGGAATCGAATGGGGCAGTTAGGTTACTCCCAGTCTCATAGAACAGCCAGTTATACAGTTACTTCCACACATCAAATGTGGTACGATACCCAGGCACAAGAGCACAAGGTGGGATATGGCCAGTTCCATCGATCCAGTAACAAACAAACAGGGTTTGTAAAAACTGTGGGTCAAAAAAAGAAATTACATCAAAGGAGTGTGTGCATCAGTGACGTTCAAGGAACAAAATACCGGTCAACATGGAATGCTAATGCATTTAGATCATTCAGGTACAGCGGGAAAAATAAAACAGACGCGTTCTAAACCAATATGTCACTGGAATCATCGCAAACTCTACTGAGGAAGAAGGCATACAGCACTGCCACCAAAATCATGGGGGACAAGCATGGGCCACAGGCTGAACCATCATGTTCACAGAATAGGCCTTTTTTCTCCACCACCACTTTGCCTTATAGTCAGCAAACTCTGCCTAAAGGCTTGTTTTTTTAAAATAACTATACATACTAACGGATCTCATTAATAAAGAGTTCCTCAGAAAAAAGAGAAATCCAGCAAGTCCTTTCTCCTCCAATTTGGAATGATTCTAGAAATCATACAGCACCTATGATATTCAAAGTCTGAACAAGTTATATAAATTAGACACTGATTTCTATAAATTTTAAAATACATTCAACGTTTTTCAGTGGTAAAGATAGGGTAGCAGTAATCCTATTAATATTACACACACACACACACACACACACACACACACACACACACACACAGAGACAAAACAGTTCTGCAAAAGTTTTGACTTTTTTAAACTAATGTTTTAAGAAAAAACAAAATGGGGTTTGTTTGTAAGAGCTGTGATGAGAGGGGTATATATGTCATTAGTTTTGTTTATGCAAAGTGACACAGGAGTGGCTGGTGTGTACCAGGCACTCCATGCCAGGCACTTTGACAGACATGTCTTTATGATTATCACCAGGTATGTGCTTTAACTGTGTTGTTCATGGACAATTACTTCCACAAGCATAAGAAAAAAGAACACCTTTGTTTTTGTTTTCTTAAAAAAAGGGAAAGAAACAAAGGAAGGCTAAGAGCACCGCCTCACCAAGTTAACCCAGGATCTAGGTGCTGGTGATCCAGAGAGGCTCTCAAAGGAGCCTTCTACATTCTGCGTATGAAAAGAAGAGATTAATTACTGCTGGCCTCCGTCATTGTGAAAAGGCTTTGATATTTCCCATTATCCATGACTGGTCAGTACCAACATCGACTTAAACCACTGTTTCCCAAAGATTGGCTTCTCTTGGAAGTAAATACCGTCAGTCTCAGTAAAATCATCACCTGCTTTAGAATTAAATGGCCCTAACTATATACTTTATTCTCTCAGTCCTATGTTGGGATACATGACAGAAGCCTTACCGTTCATCCCAAGACAATGCCTAACGATGGTACCCAACACTGCAGTTTCTGAAACAATGCTTTTGTCACAATCAAGTCATTGTTAGTACAGCCTTGCACTCGTACAGTGTTTGCAGTTTTCAAAATGAGCTCGCACATGCTATCTCCCGTGATTTTCTAACAACCCTGTGAGGTGTGTGGGTTGGGTATTACAGTCCCTGTTTTGCAGCCAGGAAAGTGGGGGCTTGGTGTGACTAAGGTTACACAGCCACGCAGAGCTGGGACCACTAGGCAGGTCTCGGGGACAGTGAGGTGCTCACCCCGTCACATGACGCTGCTGTTCCTCAAAGCCAAGGCAGCATTTCCTGCGCTTGGCACACGGGGAAAACAACAACAAATGCTCAGTATTAGGAAGCGTAACTTTCCTCTTGGAAATCAATGGAGAAGAGCTAACAGACCATGAGGAGATTCTCCAGCAAGTTCATCTGTATCGCCGCCACCTAGGGAGGTGCTGAGTGAGGCACTGCATCTGAAAGGTCCTTCAATGGGGTCCAAATCCAGCCTGGAAACAAAACCTGCCCAAGACAAAATGCTAACAGAGCTGTCTCTGGGTAAGGTTGTGTGTGCGTGCACTTTCAGGAGTCGTCCTGAAGCCAGAGTCCTCCGGTAACCTCAAACCAGGCAAAACCAAGCCTCCTGAACCATTTTGTAAATGAACGGATCAGTGCCGTCAGGTCATTAGGTACTCTCTTCTTCGTATCAGCAACTACAATCTGTAATTATCTGCCTTTGTTTATGGCCTTTTCCCCTCACCTCACTGCAGATTCTGTTAGGGCTAGGCTGTTCTCTGGCCTGGTGTAGAGTAGGTTGAATTTAGTAATTTTATATTGAATAAATGGATGCATAAACTACTATTTCTATCGTTTCAACGCTAGTGATGCTCAAAGATGACAGTATGTCTCATGTAGGGTGCCCGATCAAAAACCGGGGAGAGAGAGGAAACAGGGAGAGAAGGTACTGAGTTTGAAAAGGAATCTTTAATCCTATAATCTAATTTCATAGAAAACACACACAGGGACCCACCTGTTCTTTCGTAATAGATGGTACAGAAAGCAAGATGCCACCAAATCTTGGCTCGTAGGGCATGGCTCAAAACAGGTTGAAAAACACTACCTGAGACTCCGGGAAAGCAGATTTAAATTTTTTTAAAGATTTACAGAGCTCAGAAGACTTCCACAATGGGTAAATAGTCTCTAAGCACCACAGGGAATGTTTTATGCAACATAAATCTGAGTCTTGGCTTAGACAAAAAAAAAAAAAAAAAAAAAGCAATCATAGCAGGATAAAGAAAGCTAAAACGAAAGAAAAATAGCAGAGACTAAAGAGCATCAAACAAACTCAAAAAGGAGTGGGAGGCGAGAGTAACAGGTGGGGGAGAAGACTCAAAGAGCCAGTTTTCTCTCCTTAACTCTGCCAGCGCCTGTGGAGGGAAGGAGAAAACGCCTCAGACTGCATTGGCCACTAATATTATGCTCAATTATCTTCTAATTCTTTTTCTTAGAAGTAGGGGTCTAGCCTTCCAAAGCTATTATAAATAACGCTGAGGGTAGTTACATCAGTGGAAGGTCTTCTCATACATAGCGGGCTGTACCCCCACTCTTCCTGAGGGTGCAACATGCCTGGGCCATTTCCGTATCTCCAACAGCCTCTTGTTCACTCCATTTGGACATCCTGCCATGCCTTCAACTCTCAGGGTCTCCACTGAAGCACCCTGAGCGGTGCTGCCTTGAGCACACCTTAATGTCATCAGCTTCGAGAGGCCCTAACTGAGCATTACACTTCAAGTGGGACCAGCGTGTGGCCAGTGCTCGGGCACCTGACCACACTGCATCTCAGAAGCCCACGGGGGCCCTGGTTCTGGACTCCTGGGCCCCAACAGTTCCTCTTAAAAGGCTGCAGCTACTTCTCGAGGCCCTCCCAGGAGCTGGTCTTTTCTTTGCCCTCTTATGGGAAAATATATTCTTACAGAAGTCGTTGGAATAAAACCTCACCAAGATAGGACGCCATCTTCAACAAGAAAATCTATCTATTTAAGCCCAGAAAAACTGTCCTGAAAAATAATTCACCTACATCTAAATACAGATATTAAAAAAAATTACATTCTTAAAATCAAAATCAGCGTGCTTTTCGAATCCCCTCCTCCGTTTACTAAATTCTCCAGCTACCATTTACTGAGAGCATGGAGTGCCTGGCCCCACACTCAGGGGTGTTACACACATTACCTAGAACTCGCCTTATAAAGTAGTATTGTGATCAGGGCCATCTATTTCAGGGGAAGAGACCCAAGGCTCAGGGCGCTTAGGACACTGGACGTCACAGCTGTGTGGTTGCAGGCCTGGCTCAGCCTTGACCGGAAGCACTCTTTCTGCGTCTCTTTCTGGGAATGGCATCATGTCCCCTCTGCTGGAGGCTTCACAGACAAGCCTGGCCCCTCCCTTCCCCACCCTCATCTGGGAAGGCTCAACTCCAATATAACCTCATCCCGGGCCTCCTGGAGTCCATCCCCCGTGTGGAAAGCCACTGCTCCTTCTCTGCACCTCCACAAGGCCTAAGGCCTACGGTGGTTCCATAGCTTAAACTCATTTAAAAACATAGTGAAATCAAACAAACTACAAGCAAGTAATATCTGTTTCCAAGGGCCTGTGCTGCGGGATGAGCACCAGGCTGCTCACCACGTTAGTCAGACTCTCGAAACATCCTCCAGGTCCCCACCTGACAGTATAGGGTCTCCCAGTCATCAGGGCCTTGCAGTGTCCACGGTATGTACTTTCTCTCTCTATTGTGTCCAAGATTCTGATGACAATTCCATGAGGAGGGTGTGACAGAAATGGACCGTCTTCCTCAATACCGAAAACCAGAAGCTAGAAGATCGGGCTTGACAAATCCTAGGGCCCATTTTAAGTTTCTATCCTATTTCAGCCACTGTGTGACCTGAAGTAAGTTCCTTCACCTTTCCACTGGGTTGCAGATTAGGTGAAATGTTCAGCATTCTTCTCCATCTCAAGTTTTGAAACATAATCTCATCTTAAAGATGAAAGACAAACCAAACTTGGCAAGCTTGAAAAACTGCTAATCTTAATACACGTAAAGTGGAGGGTGGGGGTGGGGGGGGGAGTTTCTGAGCCCCAGTGAGAAACCTGTGAGCACTTAATTTTACGGCTTGGATTTCATCCTGTTGGACCTCACATCTGCAGAGGGGTCTCAGGCTTCAGGGTGGTGAGCCTGGGCTTCTCAACTGCGGAGTCTTCCAGCATCACTGGAACCCTGGCAAGCACAAAGGGCCTTTGCTGGATGACAATTTAAATCAAACGTCCTTGCATTTTGATGAGGCAGCTGGAGTTTCTGGAAAATATTCCTGAGCTGGATTCAGAAAGGGTCCTTCTACGTTTCACCTCTGTATTCCTCTGGCGAGTGGGAACTTGATCCTGAGTGTCTCTTTCTGCCTCCCCAGAAGCCATCACCCTTCAGACCCCAACCCTCGTGGTGTGGGAAGTACTCCTGCTGCAAGCAGACAGCTCTGCTTTACCTTTCTCGGAAAATGAGCAACCCAAGTGGCAGATTCAAGACATCCTTGTTTTCATGCAAATGGGTCTATCAGTTCAGCAGAATGAAACAGAAAAAATGTATGGCTTACAAAACAGGAGGGGATCATCTCTGCACAGAGTTTCAGCTGATTGTCAACAACGTCTTCTAAGAACTGCATTCTAAACATCAGCCCTCTTCCGAATGGAGGGGCATGAGAACCTACCTAGTGGCAGGAATATCTCATGTTTCAAGTCCCTTTAAAGTCACAAGAAGGCTTTACTTGTCTCACCATCACAAGGCCAAATCTCCCATCTGATTGCCTACCGCGTGCAGCCTGGAAGAACATGCTGATTCTGGTAGGGAGGGATGTCTCTTTTCAGTTATGGGGGTTTTATTTTGGGAGGGGATAGGGAGAGCTGAGGGCAGTCGTTCCCTAGCTGACCACGGTTGCGATGGCCAAGTCGTAGGACTTGTTCCAGCAACTGGCTCACTAAATAAATTTGGTCTTTGTCTTCTGGGCTTTTGGTCAAGATCTAGTTAGGATTTATTCAAAGCAGGAGAGATATGTGTGGCATTGAGTTAGTTATGGGTTTCTGTGTTCCCTTGAGATAAAATTATAGAAAGGGGTGGAGGGAGGTGAGGGGGTCCCTTGGCCCCCAGGACTCTGGTATCATTCTCTCCGCTAGACCTTTCTCAAGATTCTCAGTTACCTGAAGGCTCTCTGAACAGGAACAGGCCCTGCCCACCTAGAGAGGTCGTCACTACGGTGCTGGTGACCACAACAAGGGGATAGGAACACTGTCAGAGGCGGTGAGTGGTGACACAACACTACAGTACAGGCCTGCAACTCGGCATGTTAGTAGGTTAAAAGGATTCGGATGCCTTACTCAGGTCTGAGCGAGTATAACGTACGGCGCAGGAAGAAAGGCACTGGCAGGCGAAACCTCAGGCTTACATGTGCTGTTCCTGTTACTGTCACCGGTTATCTTTGATGAGTACCATTCATGTCGAAGCCTTAGATACAATTTTTCTCTGTTATTTTATGATCGATGAGGCCATTTGGGGGTCTCTCTAAGACCACTTCTCCCATTTGTAACACCATTTCAATGGAGAAGAAGCTCTGAAAAAACACTGTTTTGAGTAAAGCTCACATTTCCCAGAAGACGTCCCCAGTGTGATTCAAACAGGCATGGCATTGGGTACCGAGAGGCCCTGGAAACCTCTGTTGGCAGGAGCTGAGCACACAGGAGCCCTGCATGTGGTCGTACTGGCTGAGGACAAACCCGAAGCTACAGCTCTGGGGACCCCTCAAGTCCCCCCCTGGGTGGGGTGACCCTTTCGTGTTGGCATTTCTGTGCCTCCACTTGTCCCTGTCCTGATGGGAGCACACTGACTTTCTGAGCAGGGCACTTTCTGTGGATTCAGGGTCTAGGACAAGTGCTCTGTTGCTACAGAACAGGGTGGGGACCGTCCGCTCCTGGTAACAGCCCCGCAGGGCACTTGACCATACACTGCCTAGTAACCCTCCTCTAGGTACGATCCTGCCCCAGGTCACGGCTCATTGGACAGCAGAGCAGGATGGGGTAAGGTCACACAGCACCTGAGTGAGCATCGCGAATCACCGAGAACCTTAGGCCGATTGATTACTCAGCACCTCCGAACCACAACCCCTCGTCTGCACGGTGCCGGCAGCTATCGTACCTGCCTTGTTTTGCAGACGTGAAATAAGAGGTGCCAGGCTGAGGGCCTTCAGGTGCTGGCCTGAGAGCCTAACTATTAACTACAGTTCCTACACTCGTCTTCAGAGGAGAGGCACTTTAGTGGAGAGGAGACTCACTTTTCAAAAAAGTCAAGTTCCACCCCCTATTAGGAAAGAGTACAGGCTTTGGAGTCTATGTGGGCTTTGGACTGACTCTCAACTCTAACACCTACCAGCTATGTGGCCTTGGGCAAATCACTCTCCCTCCACAAGCCTCAGTCTCCTCATCTGTGAAATGGGCACAAAAAGCACATGCCTGACAGGACAGCCGTGAAATGAATATGAGAACGTACAAGGAGTGCTCGCAACCTGTCTCGCTGCAGGTGCTGGGTGGGCATCGCCCCCCACCCTCTGCCACTCCAATGCACCCTGGATTTTCCCCTAACAACTGGGTAGACTCCTGGAGTCACAAGGCCCGTCTCAAAACCCGTACCTTTCCCGGTGTTTATAGGAGGGAGCGGAGGCAGGTATGAGGCTATACGCCGTTTGTCCGGTGGAGTGCTGAGTTCCGGCAGGGACAGCTTGTCCTGGGGGCAGGTACTGGAGGAGTGACAGAAACGCTGGGACCTTGGTGAGCGTTCTTTATTGATGGTGCTCGGCTGGCGGACAGAGAACAGTGCAGAGGGTGAGATAATAATCAAGATGACACATCAGGTGTCGAGAGGACTCCTGAAGGCAGGCCTCCTATGGGAATCTGGGCTCCTGTGGCTTGCTGAGCCTTATGAGGTCACCCAAAATGACAGCCAAGGAGCCACGACACAGTACAGGGAAGGATACAGACACGACACTGATACCAGGGCAAGGTCATGGAGCTATGGGGAGGGGTCAGAAGGACTCAGAAGCGTAAGGTCAGAATCAGAGCTAACCTTTGGTCAACAAATCCCTCCCCCGAGCAGGGCAATTTCACCAACATCTGAACAGCTTTTTCACCTATTTGCAGTGGACCACATTAAATGTTCCACTGTACTCAACCACTTAGTGTTGACGTTCTCAATACTCTTCTCATTTTACGTCCTCTTAGAAAGTAATCGCCTGCACACTGGCTTGAGGGTTTCACTGACACCTACGCTGAGGACTCAGGCCTGTAAGTCTAACCCTGACCTCCTGGGTTCCGAACCATTCTCAGTCTCCAAAGAGGCGTCCCTCGTGTTTGCACTCTTGGTGCTTTACCATCCGTGCAGCTTTCCAAGTCTGGACCCTCACTGCAGGGAGAGCTCAGACATGTCCCTCGGACACATTCCTAGTGCACGCACCACCTCCCACGGAAACTCTGGCCTTCTGAACAGCCAGATTCCAGTTCCTGGGAACTCTAGCCTGTTTACCCCACGGACGCCGGAGCTGGTAAGGAACCTTGCTCTTCCAACAGGAAAGCCCTGTTGGCTTCTGACCGCCTGGATGAAGCCAAAGGACACACTTGGCCCACGGCGCCCTCCCTGATCTGGGCTGCCGGACCCCCGCAGGGCAGACTACTGTCTCTCGCCGCAAAGACACCCCGACGGCACCTCAGTACACTCTGCTTTGAATCATTCCTCCCTACTTCTTTGCCTGGCAAGCTCCTCCCTGCCCTTGGAAACCCATCTCCACCTGTACTTCCTGGATAAGGGCTTCACTGTTTGGCAAGGCTGAGCCAGTTGCTCTGTCCTCTGAGCCCTCTCAGGACTTTCCCCAAACTCTTCTTAGAATGGGCCAGCAGGACCACTGAGAAGAAAACCAGTAAGTCTTACAAATACAGCGTGATCAATGGCAGGACATGTAGGATGCGGTCGTAGGCATATACACAACTTATCAGACATCAGACACGGCAGCTTTCACATATGAATCCAGGTTAAACGCTTGATGATCAACAGCTTTGCAACTACCATCAGGCCTCGTTTTATTTTTCTTTTATTTTTTTAGCTGAGCCAGCCTGCCACCTGTCGGCAGCTCAACGGCAACTCAGCTCGGACTGCCATCGAACCGCCATGGCTCAGAGCTCAGCTCGCACCCTTGAGTGAGCTCTTCACCAACTGAGCCACTCGGCCGGCCCTCAGGCCTCATTTCAGATTGAGCACATTTACTCTTATGGGACAGAAAAGGATGTGGGATTCCTTTACATCTGGGACACAAGTTAAGATGCGGCACGTAACTAAAGAAGAAGCCCCAGCAAGCATTTTGCCTCTGGGCTCAAGACCCTTCCAAGACAATGTGTCCTTTGGTCGTTCAGATCATTTTGGGATTGATGTGCAGTTTAAGAAACATTCCTGCAATCAGCTCTCTGTGAGCTCTGAGCCTCGTCTCCGCAGTCCTGCAGCCAGTAGGGAGCGAGTATCATCAGCATGTTACTTCCTGGCTCAAGGCGCTCATACAACACAACCCAGACCAGCCTTGCTTACTGGATGCTCAGATGGCAACGGATGCCGGCTGGGGGGCTACTTGCCCGGACTTTTGAGTACTTTTCTCCAGACGAGGCTAGTGATAAGCTACACTTTCAGCTTTGGGAGCCTCAGGCTCACTCAGCGTCTGCTCGAGAGCCCTAGTTTACTTCACACACTCTCACTGTTAGCATAAAGACTCTCTAGTAAGTGCACCAGGGTTCAAATGATACAAGACAGGGCCTAGGACCACAAGGCATTATGCGAGATGCCACGCAGGCCTCCCCTCCTTTATTTGTGTTTTGTGGGGCCCAATTCAACTTGGACCTGATGGGGCTCCAAATTGGGCTGAATCATGATGGCAAGGGAAGGCTTGTAAATCCTTTGAGCGTTTATAACCCTTTCCCAAATTGTAAAGCTCAGCTCACCTTCACACAGCTTTTGTCCTTACTGCCTAAAGAAGCTACAGGTTAGGAAGTGACTGGTTTTACGACAGTACGCTGACAGACCACTCTCAGTTCGTGTGTACGTTTACAAGCTTATCAACAGTAAAAACAGAGAAAAAACTCTTCAGTCATTATTTTTAATAACAAAAGCCCCTAGGAAAAGTGAACATGTGCGCTCAACCCCTAAATCCCTTCACTGCTATCATAGTGAATCCTATACATCTAAATTCAAAAGGAAAAAGTCATTTTGAAAAAGCACATCCCAGAAGAAAAGTGCCAGTATCGCTGAACTAATTACAGAAACGTGTGATTCACCAGTTCTTCCAACAGGAAACAGAACTAGTCAACATTACATTTTAAATCTCTATGCAAATTCACTAAATTCAGGAATAGAATAATTTGTACTCAGCAGGAACAAAAACCTCACAGCAATATATTACATATATTTATGACGATAAACTTAAAAGTTTTCTTCCACAGTACAGGTCACTACTTACTAAGAGCTCAGAAGTTCCTGATTTGCCCAGCTCCACAGACTGAATGCGAACTCCCAGTTCTCTATGGACTCCACCCCGGTTCCTTGAAAGCCAGGTGGGCTCTGTGGGAAAGACATGGAAGACAATGAACAAACAAGATATTTAATTTTAGCAAACTGAAGAGGAAGCTAGAACAACAGTAGTAGAACTTTTAAGAATTTCAAGGGGGAAGATTTAAATGGAAGTAACGGATGCTTGCAGTTTATGCGAAGGGCTGTTATAAAAGTTAGTCGCTTGTTGGACAGCAAAGTGTGGTTAAGACAAGTTCTTACAAATTTCCTTTCAATACTGACTTGAAAACAAAATTTATTTCTTTATTCTTGGGATGTGTCAGAAAGACGTTTCCGCAAGGTCCTACGAAACGTCCTTAGGCCTGGAGAGAGGTCACCTCTGACAGCCACAGATTGCAGCCCTGCTCAGTACAGCTTACCAGGCACTGGGTTCTGCAGCCATCTTAACCTCCAAGTTACAATTCGCGTTAATTAACCCATCATCTGGGTTATGGCTTCTCCACAGCACCTCTTGGTAACAGGGAGCTGTGAATCCTGAATGGCCAATGTCTCGCTCAGAGATCTAAGCCTTTTCTACGGCAGGGACACATGTTTCTATTGCAAAGACCTTCAGAGTTCTCTCTCTGTGGCCAGCTTCTTTCCCATTAGTCAAGGCCGAAGTATTTACCTCTCCTCCGCCATATCCTCACACTGTGAATGACTGTCACACACATACGCACAAATAAGTAGAAAACATGACACGTGTCTCTGAGGTGCTCATGGCACGTCGTGTAGAGAAAGCCATTTTCACAAGTAAAACCTCACATATTCTAAGGCTTAAGAAGTGCAGGTTTAAATCCGTGTCCTGACCCCTACTGATGTGTGATGCTAGGCAAGTCACTGAACTTCTCTGAGTCCCCAGGTTTCCTCATCTGTAAAAAGGGATAATATGACTATCTTGCTCACAGAGCGAATGTGAGGTTTCAGGAAGATAATATAAGCAAAACAACTAGAACAATCCTACAATCCTTGTTACAATGTAAGCCCTGAATAAATGTTAGCTACTGCCAATACCTAGGTAACACAGATGCTACCGGAGAACAGAAGCGGGGCGGGGGTCGGTGTGGCATAGAGGTTGGAGAAGATTCACTAAGCAGGAAGGCAAGTAATGGACCATGTGTCAGGCCCCATCACAACGGAGGTTTATTATCCCAATTTTAGGATGAGGAAACTGAAGATCAGAATACGAAAGGGACTTAGCATGAGGTCCTTCAGGCTCGGTGGCAAGCTGGTGACCGATTAGTAAACAGGAGGATGGACTCCATGTGCAGTGTCTGTCCATACTGTCTACGGTGCTACCGAACCGGACCTTACTAGGAAAGGTAGCACTGTGGCACGTGATGCCAGGGAGAGCAGGCGGGGGCTTTCCAGGTAGAGGAACCAGCACTCACTGGTGGGAGCACTACAGTGGGGAATACATGATGGCTGTGTGTCTGTGTCCATACAAAGAGGAGGCTTTCAAATAACAAGCTCATGTATATTCTACAGGCAGTGAAACGGTGTGGAACAGGCCAGCTCCATTCGGAGACTAATACCTGGTGAGGCACGGTCACAGCGGACGTCGTTCCCAGTGAGAGGGACATGCTGACCGATGGTGCTTGTGGGGCTGTCCTCCCCACAAAAGTTCATGATCAGGGTCTCGTCTTTTGGAGATTCAACGTCTCTTCCTGACCTGCTGTCAAAACGGGAGGAAGGAGACATAAGGGCATGGCCACTGTTTCCTCACATTACTGTAAAAAAAATTCTATGCTCACCAAGAAACCCCCCGAAGAGACCCCACCATCAAAGAGCAAAAAAAGTGAGGAAGAATGAAAGAAATTCAGCCTAAAGGAACGAGGGAGTTAAAGAATGGAAAGCAACATAAAGGAGAAAATGGGAGAAATGAGTAAGGTCAAGATCACTATCCCTGTGGACTTGCACGACTCTATAGATGCTTGCGTTTCCATTCGGACAGAATAAAGGGAATTTCAGAAAGAAGGGGACTCGGAGAGGGACCCGCCCAATGAGGGCACGAGAGAGAATGGGTGGGAAATGGGGAGGAGGCAGGAAAGAGTTCGGCAAAAGGCCTCTGTGCTCTGGATGGCCATCTCAGTGAGGGAGGGCACTTGGTGAAAATGAACAGGACACTTCGTTACCGGCCACAAAAATTTGTGCTTATGGAAAAGGTATATTAACATGGAAACATGCTGACACCTATTGTATGAAAGGAAAGTGAAGGCTGTTAAAATACTGTATGCAGTATGACCACAATATGCACCAAAGAAAACCACCCTTTGCTACCAACCTAAGTACCTAACAACAGGCGCCTGATTGATGAAGCATGAAATCACCAAACCACAAAGTGGAACATTTTCTGAAATCTAAGTGTTGAATTCATCTTTGCATAACAGTGGGGGCACGCTCACATTGAACTAATCTTTGCATGGCAGTGGGGACACGCTCGCAGTGTCATGTTTTGTGAGATAAACAGGAAACAATGTTATAGGATATAGAACCCCAAATTCAAAGGTACGCCTGTATTATGTATTTCTGCTTGGGGAATGAAAAGGCTAGAAGGAAATTCACAAAGTGTTAATACTGGTTGTCCTTGAGTGGTTTCCTGTAGGAAAAAGAGATGGATTGCTCTACGCTGTGCCTGCCTTTCTGTGGTAGTCCCTGTCTAGAAGGAGCTAGTCTTTCTTTCATGAACGAGGAAAATAGGCCCAAGTCACTGTTTTAAGAAGAACATGAAAACCATGTCCAAACCACAGTGTTCTCACGTGCTGCAGAGACAGCTAATATCTACTCTTGGCAGAAAATACAGAGGTCCAGACCAGAACCAAGTCTCTAGTTGTTTGGTGTCTTGTAGGATCGAACGGATGTGAAACAAAGCACTGTCTAGAAAAGGTTCTGAATAAGTAATAGAGACAGCAACGGTAATCAAAAGAAGAACCAGATTCCCTGGAGCATGTGACCTGCAAGTCATACCTTTTTGACTCCCGGGGGTGCTCATCTATATAGCACGTTAGGAGAAAATACGTTTTCACAGCTCAGCTTTTCTACTGTGATGCACAAAACTCAACACCCCAAAACCAACAGTCTAGCAATGAGGACGTGGTCACCTTATTCCTTTTAAATTGAATAGCAGTTTTCCTGCCCTTGAGTCTCCAGTGAGAAACTAGAAATCATTTTGTTGAAAAAGAGTTCAAGAAAGTGGATTCAGCAGAGCCCATCACTGTGCATTTCATCAGTGGCACTGATATTACTGAAATTTCCCCTTTGACTGCAGTCTGTCTCTATTGTGCTTTCCTCAAGCATCATGGTATTTTGCCCATCTCTTGGGTTGTCGGAAAAGTCATGACGTTTTTTTGCCTATGTTTTCCAAAGGTCATTTAGTTATATAAGGAACAAAGATCAATCAATGATACGTAGCCCGTTTTGTTCGATAACCTTTCGCCGTCTTTCAGGGAGCTACGTAATTCCTCGTTCATAGAAAGACCTGTCTGCATTTGCGAAAAGCGGAACAAGGTGCTCATGTACAGCCTCATCTGAATTGAACGTTACGCCATGCAAGCAGCTGCGACGAGAGCGAAACACGTGTTGGTCTGACGGCGCAAGGACAGGCGAGTGCGGTGGGCGTGGCAGCACATCCCATCCAAGCGCCAGTCATTTCTGACGGGTGATCCAACTTGTGCGTGGTCTCGTGTTGTCGCTATGGAACACAACTCTTTTACGATTCACAAACTCCGGACGTTTCTGGATGATGGATTCGTTCAAAGTGTCCAACTGCCGACAGTACACACTCTCATTGATTGCTCGGTTCTTTGGCAGGTGCTCGAAAACCACGACACCTGTCAAATCCCACCACGCTGAGAGCATGCATAACCTTCCTCGGATGAACGTCTGCTTTCGATGTCATTTCAGGCGAACAATCACATCGGGACCAAGACCCTTTGAACACCACATTGTTGTAAACAATCCACTCGTCACCAGTTATCAGTCGCTTCCAAAAGGGATGGTGTTCCTCCCATTTAACAAGCGTATCGCAGATGTTTATACGCGCCGTCAAATGAATTTCTTGGAGTTCGTGAGGAACCCAAATATTGAGCTTGCTTGCGTATCCCGGCTTCTTCAGGTGGTTGTGAACGCTTGAATGATGGATGTTCAATGTTTCTGCAATCTCTCGTGTCGTGTAATGAGGGTTTGACTCGATCAATGCTTTTATTTGGTCGTCGTCCACCTCGGTGGGCCTCCCTGGCAGAGGAGCGTCCTTGAGATCAAAATCACCAGCACGGAATTTCGTGAACCATCGTTGGCACTGATGTTCTTGTACAGCATTGTCCCCGTACACTTCATGAAACTTTTCACAAGCTTGATGCGCGTTCCTCCCTTCATGGAAGTAAAACAGTAAAATAGAACAAAAATGCACAGTTTGGTCTTCCATCTTCAACTTGTTGTAAAATCTCTAAAACTCAACCAAATCACTCCATTTTTTTTCAGAATGAAGCAAGAACTGTCAGCTGTCAAATGACATAGCAATAACATAGATGCGAATGACTCCAGTACTTCCGAAAATGAGCTAGCGCCATCTGTTGCAAACACGTACCATGACTTTTCCGAGGACCTTAATATTTCTTGTTAGAAACGGAACAGGCTGTTGTTCGATTGGCTGCGATGGAGGAGGAAAGAGAAGAGTCAAGGCTGACTCCCAGGGTTGGGGGCCGGGCGGCCAGGTGGGCACCCCAGACAGAGGAAACTACAACGAAGAAAAGCAGAGAGGTGGGAGACAGGAGGTTAGCAAGCCACCTGCTTGCTGCATGCTCTGCTCAGTTCCTTTCTAGAACTGATTATTTCAAGTCACAGGTGCCACTGAGGGACCACAAAACAATGACTGCTTCTTCCGAAGACCGGAGCTTAGCTCTCCGACTCACCTGAGGAACACCGGTTTGTTACAGGTCTGAAGTTCGTGCATTAGAAAACATGTACGAGTTTTGCTATGTCAGAGTCAGGAAGGAGTTCCCAGGTTCCTGACACCCAGGAAGTGTGCTAAGCGCCACAGGGTCACTGGGATGGGCGCGTACATACCCATCACTTTTGTTCGGTGTGTATCCCGTCTTCTCGTTCCCGTGTTCCTTACTGCCATGGAGCTGATGCACGCTATCGCCCTCTGGGCGGCTCTGGGTGTCCTGGAAAAGAGAAAGCACAGATGAGGGCAATGCCGGAGACAGTTCTCAAATCCTTGACTCTGTTCTGTCCTTGAGCCGTTCGTTGCCCATTGGTCTGGGGCTGACAGAATTATGGGACTTTAAGAGCTGTCCGACAGATGCTTGCCTTTGTTTTAGAGGAAAAAGCTCGGCAGGTAAACAATCACCAGAGTCGCAAGCAAGTCGGTGGTAGAGCTGGGGCCTGGGGCACAGGTCTCCGGTATCTGGTTCAGAACCCAGCTCTGCGTCCAACACGCTGCAGTGACAGACCATTCCAGGACCAACACAGTCTACACTGGCAGCAGAGGCAGGCCCAGGAAAGGCTGGGAAGGTGGGAGTGGGCCACTAAACAAGCTCACGCAGCCTGAGTGGGCTCTTCCCTCAGGCACAGCTCTGCTCCCTTCCCACCTTCTCCTAAAGCACCCACGATGAAAAGTGCACCTTCTATATTAGGAATTGAAATAGAGTTCCGTTTTGAAAATAAGTTCTGTTACCTAACTAGTCCTCTGTAAAATATACCGACGACCATTCTTTTCATGAAAAAGATGACTCTATTGCAATGAGAAATGTGTCACGGAATGAAAAGGGTGACACGGGCCAACAGAGCACCACGGACGCAAACAAGCTGGACTGAACGTGACATTCCGGTACTTCCCCGCCGTCTGTAAGGACTGCGGGGCTAGACGCGGTCACTCCTGCGAACATGGAGGAAATAAACTGATAACGCTGGACTCTACAGTGAGAACGTGGGGCGTTACACACAGAAGTGGGACAAGGCACTCTCATGAGAAGTACTGACTTACTCTCCTAGACTTCGATCAGGAAGGGCAAGAGCAACAGAGAAAAAAGGCAGAACGTGTGAACCTATAGTTAATTTCCATAGTCTTCTCGTTCATATTTTAAACGCCTTTATAATGCGCAGAGAAAACACCCTTGTAAACATAATTAAAGCAGGACACACACACACACACACACACACACACACACACACACACACCCCTTTAGAACCATGATAAACTTTGGGACAATAAAGTATCTTTACCTTTACCAAGTTAAATTTCAGGTCATTTGAGTGAGAACGGAGACAGGTCTAAGTGGAGGAACACGGGTACCCGTTTCACCAAGAAATAATGGAGGACAAACCTCCCAGTGTGCGGGCTGGGAATCAACACCTCAGAGAAACCCCTAGGGGAAGACTTAGAAAATCTCAAAAGAGCCACACGTTTCAGCAGCCTTCGTTTTGTTTGCTTTCCAAGGGAAGAGAACTGAATGCAGATATCCAGTTCATCACCAGCACTGGACATGCGATGTGAGGAAGCGGGAAGCGAAAGTAGCTGCTGGTTATTTCCGGACGGCGGCTGCACAACCAGCCTTCAAGGTCATGGGGCCTCCTTCTGTCCAACAGGACAGCGCCCCTCCGTGAGGCTGTTCTCCACAAGATGGGCTGTGTCCCACAGCATGGCCCGGACACCGAAAGGCCAGGTACGTGAAGGCACTGAGGTCAGGGACTGGGGCACAACCCGTCTGTGACGTGGACGCCTTCTCTCTGACCACACACTGTCCTGCTCTCGTGTGGGGACCTGAGAGCCAGCTGTGTGCCCTTCAGAGGCAAGCTGACTCGTACTGAAGAGGTCACGGAACCAGTCATTCTCTTAACTGGAATCCTTTCTGTGTCTTGAACCAGACAGATTCCCTCCCGCTGAAAACCATCAGGGCTGCCAGCCTTGAACGCCACAGAAACTGGGCTCACTCCGTCCTGACTGATAGGGACTTTCATGCTTGCTGGAGGCAGATATGACGGAGGGACTATATTACCCATCAGGTAGGCAGAGCGAGCAAATTTCCCCTCCTAGTGCCTCTAGTGACAGTCCACAGGACAACAGTGCTGACACACATGGTTTTGTGCGAGGATGCAGCAATATGGCCGTAACACTGATAGAGAACCATGAGGACAGAAAATTAGATCCGGTGGTTAGAGAACTGAGGCATGAACAAAAGAAGAGCAGGATAAAGGAAATCCAGAGCTGTCTGCTCTCACCCAGTCAAGTCGCATGACAATGACTCAACTTCGACTCAGTGGTCTTTGCCACATTTCTATGCTCCCAAAACATGAAAAACTAAACCGAAAATCTTCTTGGATATCCATTCTTAATAAGAGAATACCTCTCTTCCTTGGAAACCTTTTTTGGAACTAAAACTTCCCTTCATCTGCCCACATTAATTCCTAGTCTGTCGGAAAGCTTTAAAATTATGCCTCGCTCACCTTAATCCCTTTGCTCACCTTTAAAATAAAAGCCTACATTTTAAAAATACAACTACTTATACTTTTTAACATGAATTTGGATGTTCATATCTGATGAAAACTGATGAATTCTGTAAAACTACCATCAAGACATTCCTGACACGTATTTATTGCAAGCCTAAACTTCAAATTCTGAACAGCGAGCAGATTAAACGGGCCTCGCTTTCCGCCAGACAAATATGCTCCTACAGGTGACTGAACTCTTTAGCTTTGACCTCAGAAGCCTTTTCCGTTAAACTGAGGAGGAAGGAAGTTTCAGAAATCTCCCTAGCATCCAGAACCCTAACGTAACTACTAATGAGTTGGATGGCTTCAGAAACTCTCACAAATGATCATTCCTGCACTCTAAGAAATGAAGGCATTCAGTTGCTTACTTACCCGGGCGTGCCAGGTTAAAAAAAAAAAAAAGAGGGTTTTCTCTTTTGAAAAAGTAAATCTTGGAGAGCTGTTAACACTAATAATAATTAAAAACACAACAAAACTGAAGGAATGATATAGGTTCTGAATTCTTTGAGAGCATAATGAAAATCAACATGTGCTCAGGAAACAGAAACGCAAATGAGAAACTCATTCGGGCAAAAAAATATATGAGTTCTCAGTACTCTTCTCATTTTACGTCCTCTTAGAAAGTAATCGCCTGCACACTGGCTTGAGGGTTTCACTGACACCTACGCTGAGGACTCAGGCCTGTAAGTCTAACCCTGACCTCCTGGGTTCCGAACCATTCTCAGTCTCCAAAGAGGCGTCCCTCGTGTTTGCACTCTTGGTGCTTTACCATCCGTGCAGCTTTCCAAGTCTGGACCCTCACTGCAGGGAGAGCTCAGACATGTCCCTCGGACACATTCCTAGTGCACGCACCACCTCCCACGGAAACTCTGGCCTTCTGAACAGCCAGATTCCAGTTCCTGGGAACTCTAGCCTGTTTACCCCACGGACGCCGGAGCTGGTAAGGAACCTTGCTCTTCCAACAAGAAAGCCCTGTTGGCTTCTGACCGCCTGGATGAAGCCAAAGGACACACTTGGCCCACGGCGCCCTCCCTGATCTGGGCTGCCTGACTCCGCAGGGCAGACTACTGTCTCTCGCCGCAAAGACACCCCGACGGCACCTCAGTACACTCTGCTTTGAATCATTCCTCCCTACTTCTTTGCCTGGCAAGCTCCTCCCTGCCCTTGGAAACCCATCTCCACCTGTACTTCCTGGATAAGGGCTTCACTGTTTGGCAAGGCTGAGCCAGTTGCTCTGTCCTCTGAGCCCTCTCAGGACTTTCCCCAAACTCTTCTTAGAATGGGCCAGCAGGACCACTGAGAAGAAAACCAGTAAGTCTTACAAATACAGCGTGATCAATGGCAGGACATGTAGGATGCGGTCGTAGGCATATACACAACTTATCAGACATCAGACACGGCAGCTTTCACATATGAATCCAGGTTAAACGCTTGATGATCAACAGCTTTGCAACTACCATCAGGCCTCGTTTTATTTTCTTTTTATTTTTTTTTTAGCTGAGCCAGCCTGCCACCTGTCGGCAGCTCAACGGCAACTCAGCTCGGACTGCCATCGAACCGCCATGGCTCAGAGCTCAGCTCGCACCCTTGAGTGAGCTCTTCACCAACTGAGCCACTCGGCCGGCCCTCAGGCCTCATTTCAGATTGAGCACATTTACTCTTATGGGACAGAAAAGGATGTGGGATTCCTTTACATCTGGGACACAAGTTAAGATGCGGCACGTAACTAAAGAAGAAGCCCCAGCAAGCATTTTGCCTCTGGGCTCAAGACCCTTCCAAGACAATGTGTCCTTTGGTCGTTCAGATCATTTTGGGATTGATGTGCAGTTTAAGAAACATTCCTGCAATCAGCTCTCTGTGAGCTCTGAGCCTCGTCTCCGCAGTCCTGCAGCCAGTAGGGAGCGAGTATCATCAGCATGTTACTTCCTGACTCAAGGCGCTCATACAACACAACCCAGACCAGCCTTGCTTACTGGATGCTCAGATGGCAACGGATGCCGGCTGGGGGGCTACTTGCCCGGACTTTTGAGTACTTTTCTCCAGACGAGGCTAGTGATAAGCTACACTTTCAGCTTTGGGAGCCTCAGGCTCGCTCAGCGTCTGCTCGAGAGCCCTAGTTTACTTCACACACTCTCACTGTTAGCATAAAGACTCTCTAGTAAGTGCACCAGGGTTCAAATGATACAAGACAGGGCCTAGGACCACAAGGCATTATGCGAGATGCCACGCAGGCCTCCCCCTCCTTTATTTGTGTTTTGTGGGGCCCAATTCAACTTGGACCTGATGGGGCTCCAAATTGGGCTGAATCATGATGGCAAGGGAAGGCTTGTAAATCCTTTGAGCGTTTATAACCCTTTCCCAAATTGTAAAGCTCAGCTCACCTTCACACAGCTTTTGTCCTTACTGCCTAAAGAAGCTACAGGTTAGGAAGTGACTGGTTTTACGACAGTACGCTGACAGACCACTCTCAGTTCGTGTGTACGTTTACAAGCTTATCAACAGTAAAAACAGAGAAAAACTCTTCAGTCATTATTTTTAATAACAAAAGCCCCTAGGAAAAGTGAACATGTGCGCTCAACCCCTAAATCCCTTCACTGCTATCATAGTGAATCCTATACATCTAAATTCAAAAGGAAAAAGTCATTTTGAAAAAGCACATCCCAGAAGAAAAGTGCCAGTATCGCTGAACTAATTACAGAAACGTGTGATTCACCAGTTCTTCCAACAGGAAACAGAACTAGTCAACATTACATTTTAAATCTCTATGCAAATTCACTAAATTCAGGAATAGAATAATTTGTACTCAGCAGGAACAAAAACCTCACAGCAATATATTACATATATTTATGACGATAAACTTAAAAGTTTTCTTCCACAGTACAGGTCACTACTTACTAAGAGCTCAGAAGTTCCTGATTTGCCCAGCTCCACAGATTGAATGCGAACTCCCAGTTCTCTATGGACTCCACCCGGTTCAATGAAAGCCAGGTGGGCTCTGTGGGAAAGACATGGAAGACAATGAACAAACAAGATATTTAATTTTAGCAAACGGAAGAGGAAGCTAGAACAACAGTAGTAGAACTTTTTAAGAATTTCAAGGGGGAAGATTTAAATGGAAGTAACGGATGCTTGCAGTTTATGCGAAGGGCTGTTATAAAAGTTAGTCGCTTGTTGGACAGCAAAGTGTGGTTAAGACAAGTTCTTACAAATTTCCTTTCAATACTGACTTGAAAACAAAATTTATTTCTTTATTCTTGTGATGTGTCAGAAAGACGTTTCCGCAAGGTCCTACGAAACGTCCTTAGGCCTGGAGAGAGGTCACCTCTGACAGCCACAGATTGCAGCCCTGCTCAGTACAGCTTACCAGGCACTGGGTTCTGCAGCCATCTTAACCTCCAAGTTACAATTCGCGTTAATTAACCCATCATCTGGGTTATGGCTTCTCCACAGCACCTCTTGGTAACAGGGAGCTGTGAATCCTGAATGGCCAATGTCTCGCTCAGAGATCTAAGCCTTTTCTACGGCAGGGACACATGTTTCTATTGCAAAGACCTTCAGAGTTCTCTCTCTGTGGCCAGCTTCTTTCCCATTAGTCAAGGCCGAAGTATTTACCTCTCCTCCGCCATATCCTCACACTGTGAATGACTGTCACACACATACGCACAAATAAGTAGAAAACGTGACACGTGTCTCTGAGGTGCTCATGGCACGTCGTGTAGAGAAAGCCATTTTCACAAGTAAAACCTCACATATTCTAAGGCTTAAGAAGTGCAGGTTTAAATCCGTGTCCTGACCCCTACTGATGTGTGATGCTAGGCAAGTCACTGAACTTCTCTGAGTCCCCAGGTTTCCTCATCTGTAAAAAGGGATAATATGACTATCTTGCTCACAGAGCGAATGTGAGGTTTCAGGAAGATAATATAAGCAAAACAACTAGAACAATCCTACAATCCTTGTTACAATGTAAGCCCTGAATAAATGTTAGCTACTGCCGATACCTAGGTAACACAGATGCTACCGGAGAACAGAAGCGGGGCGGGGGTCGGTGTGGCATAGAGGTTGGAGAAGATTCACTAAGCAGGTAGGCAAGTAATGGACCATGTGTCAGGCCCCATCACAACGGAGGTTTATTATCCCAATTTTAGGATGAGGAAACTGAAGATCAGAATACGAAAGGGACTTAGCATGAGGTCCTTCAGGCTCGGTGGCAAGCTGGTGACCGATTAGTAAACAGGAGGATGGACTCCATGTGCAGTGTCTGTCCATACTGTCTACGGTGCTACCGAACCGGACCTTACTAGGAAAGGTAGCACTGTGGCACGTGATGCCAGGGAGAGCAGGCGGGGGCTTTCCAGGTAGAGGAACCAGCACTCACTGGTGGGAGCACTACAGTGGGGAATACATGATGGCTGTGTGTCTGTGTCCATACAAAGAGGAGGCTTTCAAATAACAAGCTCATGTATATTCTACAGGCAGTGAAACGGTGTGGAACAGGCCAGCTCCATTCGGAGACTAATACCTGGTGAGGCACGGTCACAGCGGACGTCGTTCCCAGTGAGAGGGACATGCTGACCGATGGTGCTTGTGGGGCTGTCCTCCCCACAAAAGTTCATGATCAGGGTCTCGTCTTTTGGAGATTCAACGTCTCTTCCTGACCTGCTGTCAAAACGGGAGGAAGGAGACATAAGGGCATGGCCACTGTTTCCTCACATTACTGCAAAAAAAATTCTATGTTCACCAAGAAACCCCCCGAAGAGACCCCACCATCAAAGAGCAAAAAAAGTGAGGAAGAATGAAAGAAATTCAGCCTAAAGGAACGAGGGAGTTAAAGAATGGAAAGCAACATAAAGGAGAAAATGGGAGAAATGAGTAAGGTCAAGATCACTATCCCTGTGGACTTGCACGACTCTATAGATGCTTGCGTTTCCATTCGGACAGAATAAAGGGAATTTCAGAAAGAAGGGGACTCGGAGAGGGACCCGCCCAATGAGGGCACAAGAGAGAATGGGTGGGAAATGGGGAGGAGGCAGGAAAGAGTTCGGCAAAAGGCCTCTGTGCTCTGGATGGCCATCTCAGTGAGGGAGGGCACTTGGTGAAAATGAACAGGACACTTCGTTACCGGCCACAAAAATTTGTGCTTATGGAAAAGGTATATTAACATGGAAACATGCTGACACCTATTGTATGAAAGGAAAGTGAAGGCTGTTAAAATACTGTATGCAGTATGACCACAATATGCACCAAAGAAAACCACCCTTTGCTACCAACCTAAGTACCTAACAACAGGCGCCTGATTGATGAAGCATGAAATCACCAAACCACAAAGTGGAACATTTTCTGAAATCTAAGTGTTGAATTCATCTTTGCATAACAGTGGGGGCACGCTCACATTGAACTAATCTTTGCATGGCAGTGGGGACACGCTCGCAGTGTCATGTTTTGTGAGATAAACAGGAAACAATGTTATAGGATATAGAACCCCAAATTCAAAGGTACGCCTGTATTATGTATTTCTGCTTGGGGAATGAAAAGGCTAGAAGGAAATTCACAAAGTGTTAATACTGGTTGTCCTTGAGTGGTTTCCTGTAGGAAAAAGAGATGGATTGCTCTACGCTGTGCCTGCCTTTCTGTGGTAGTCCCTGTCTAGAAGGAGCTAGTCTTTCTTTCATGAACGAGGAAAATAGGCCCAAGTCACTGTTTTAAGAAGAACATGAAAACCATGTCCAAACCACAGTGTTCTCACGTGCTGCAGAGACAGCTAATATCTACTCTTGGCAGAAAATACAGAGGTCCAGACCAGAACCAAGTCTCTAGTTGTTTGGTGTCTTGTAGGATCGAACGGATGTGAAACAAAGCACTGTCTAGAAAAGGTTCTGAGTAAGTAATAGAGACAGCAACGGTAATCAAAAGAAGAACCAGATTCCCTGGAGCATGTGACCTGCAAGTCATACCTTTTGACTCCCGGGGTGCTCATCTATATAGCACGTTAGGAGAAAATACGTTTTCACAGCTCAGCTTTTCTACTGTGATGCACAAAACTCAACACCCCAAAACCAACAGTCTAGCAATGAGGACGTGGTCACCTTATTCCTTTTAAATTGAATAGCAGTTTTCCTGCCCTTGAGTCTCCAGTGAGAAACTAGAAATCATTTTGTTGAAAAAGAGTTCAAGAAAGTGGATTCAGCAGAGCCCATCACTGTGCATTTCATCAGTGGCACTGATATTACTGAAATTTCCCCTTTGACTGCAGTCTGTCTCTATTGTGCTTTCCTCAAGCATCATGGTATTTTGCCCATCTCTTGGGTTGTCGGAAAAGTCATGACGTTTTTTTGCCTATGTTTTCCAAAGGTCATTTAGTTATATAAGGAACAAAGATCAATCAATGATACGTAGCCCGTTTTGTTCGATAACCTTTCGCCGTCTTTCAGGGAGCTACGTAATTCCTCGTTCATAGAAAGACCTGTCTGCATTTGCGAAAAGCGGAACAAGGTGCTCATGTACAGCCTCATCTGAATTGAACGTTACGCCATGCAAGCAGCTGCGACGAGAGCGAAACACGTGTTGGTCTGACGGCGCAAGGACAGGCGAGTGCGGTGGGCGTGGCAGCACATCCCATCCAAGCGCCAGTCATTTCTGACGGGTGATCCAACTTGTGCGTGGTCTCGTGTTGTCGCTATGGAACACAACTCTTTTACGATTCACAAACTCCGGACGTTTCTGGATGATGGATTCGTTCAAAGTGTCCAACTGCCGACAGTACACACTCTCATTGATTGCTCGGTTCTTTGGCAGGTGCTCGAAAACCACGACACCTGTCAAATCCCACCACGCTGAGAGCATGCATAACCTTCCTCGGATGAACGTCTGCTTTCGATGTCATTTCAGGCGAACAATCACATCGGGACCAAGACCCTTTGAACACCACATTGTTGTAAACAATCCACTCGTCACCAGTTATCAGTCGCTTCCAAAAGGGATGGTGTTCCTCCCATTTAACAAGCGTATCGCAGATGTTTATACGCGCCGTCAAATGAATTTCTTGGAGTTCGTGAGGAACCCAAATATTGAGCTTGCTTGCGTATCCCGGCTTCTTCAGGTGGTTGTGAACGCTTGAATGATGGATGTTCAATGTTTCTGCAATCTCTCGTGTCGTGTAATGAGGGTTTGACTCGATCAATGCTTTTATTTGGTCGTCGTCCACCTCGGTGGGCCTCCCTGGCAGAGGAGCGTCCTTGAGATCAAAATCACCAGCACGGAATTTCGTGAACCATCGTTGGCACTGATGTTCTTGTACAGCATTGTCCCCGTACACTTCATGAAACTTTTCACAAGCTTGATGCGCGTTCCTCCCTTCATGGAAGTAAAACAGTAAAATAGAACAAAAATGCACAGTTTGGTCTTCCATCTTCAACTTGTTGTAAAATCTCTAAAACTCAACCAAATCACTCCATTTTTTTTCAGAACGAAGCATGAACTGTCAGCTGTCAAATGACATAGCAATAACATAGATGCGAATGACTCCAGTACTTCCGAAAATGAGCTAGCGCCATCTGTTGCAAACACGTACCATGACTTTTCCGAGGACCTTAATATTTCTTGTTAGAAACGGAACAGGCTGTTGTTCGATTGGCTGCGATGGAGGAGGAAAGAGAAGAGTCAAGGCTGACTCCCAGGGTTGGGGGCCGGGCGGCCAGGTGGGCACCCCAGACAGAGGAAACTACAACGAAGAAAAGCAGAGAGGTGGGAGACAGGAGGTTAGCAAGCCACCTGCTTGCTGCATGCTCTGCTCAGTTCCTTTCTAGAACTGATTATTTCAAGTCACAGGTGCCACTGAGGGACCACAAAACAATGACTGCTTCTTCCGAAGACCGGAGCTTAGCTCTCCGACTCACCTGAGGAACACCGGTTTGTTACAGGTCTGAAGTTCGTGCATTAGAAAACATGTACGAGTTTTTTCCTATTTCAGAGGCAGGAAGGAGTTCCCAGGTTCCTGACACCCAGGAAGTGTGCTAAGCGCCACAGGGTCACTGGGATGGGCGCGTACATACCCATCACTTTGGTTCGGTGTGTATCCCGTCTTCTCGTTCCCGTGTTCCTTACTGCCATGGAGCTGATGCACGCTATCGCCCTCTGGGCGGCTCTGGGTGTCCTGGAAAAGAGAAAGCACAGATGAGGGCAATGCCGGAGACAGTTCTCAAATCCTTGACTCTGTTCTGTCCTTGAGCCGTTCGTTGCCCATTGGTCTGGGGCTGACAGAATTATGGGACTTTAAGAGCTGTCCGACAGATGCTTGCCTTTGTTTTAGAGGAAAAAGCTCAGCAGGTAAACAATCACCAGAGTCGC
Organism: Aselliscus stoliczkanus; assembly: GCA_033961575.1. NCBI lineage: Eukaryota > Metazoa > Chordata > Mammalia > Chiroptera > Hipposideridae > Aselliscus > Aselliscus stoliczkanus. The sequence continues at coordinate 59,905,079 of CM066733.1, read as the reverse complement.
AAGCAAGTCGGTGGTAGAGCTGGGGCCTGGGGCACAGGTCTCCGGTATCTGGTTCAGAACCCAGCTCTGCGTCCAACACGCTGCAGTGACAGACCATTCCAGGACCAACACAGTCTACACTGGCAGCAGAGGCAGGCCCAGGAAAGGCTGGGAAGGTGGGAGTGGGCCACTAAACAAGCTCACGCAGCCTGAGTGGGCTCTTCCCTCAGGCACAGCTCTGCTCCCTTCCCACCTTCTCCTAAAGCACCCACGATGAAAAGTGCACCTTCTATATTAGGAATTGAAATAGAGTTCCGTTTTGAAAATAAGTTCTGTTACCTAACTAGTCCTCTGTAAAATATACCGACGACCATTCTTTTCATGAAAAAAGATGACTCTATTGCAATGAGAAATGTGTCACGGAATGAAAAGGGTGACACGGGCCAACAGAGCACCACGGACGCAAACAAGCTGGACTGAACGTGACATTCCGGTACTTCCCCGCCGTCTGTAAGGACTGCGGGGCTAGACGCGGTCACTCCTGCGAACATGGAGGAAATAAACTGATAACGCTGGACTCTACAGTGAGAACGTGGGGCGTTACACACAGAAGTGGGACAAGGCACTCTCATGAGAAGTACTGACTTACTCTCCTAGACTTCGATCAGGAAGGGCAAGAGCAACAGAGAAAAAAGGCAGAACGTGTGAACCTATACTTAATTTCCATAGTCTTCTCGTTCATATTTTAAACGCCTTTATAATGTGCAGAGAAAACACCCTTGTAAACATAATTAAAGCAGGACACACACACACACACACACACACACACACACACACACACACACACCCCTTTAGAACCATGATAAACTTTGGGACAATAAAGTATCTTTACCTTTACCAAGTTAAATTTCAGGTCATTTGAGTGAGAACGGAGACAGGTCTAAGTGGAGGAACACGGGTACCCGTTTCACCAAGAAATAATGGAGGACAAACCTCCCAGTGTGCGGGCTGGGAATCAACACCTCAGAGAAACCCCTAGGGGAAGACTTAGAAAATCTCAAAAGAGCCACACGTTTCAGCAGCCTTCGTTTTGTTTGCTTTCCAAGGGAAGAGAACTGAATGCAGATATCCAGTTCATCACCAGCACTGGACATGCGATGTGAGGAAGCGGGAAGCGAAAGTAGCTGCTGGTTATTTCCGGACGGCGGCTGCACAACCAGCCTTCAAGGTCATGGGGCCTCCTTCTGTCCAACAGGACAGCGCCCCTCCGTGAGGCTGTTCTCCACAAGATGGGCTGTGTCCCACAGCATGGCCCGGACACCGAAAGGCCAGGTACGTGAAGGCACTGAGGTCAGGGACTGGGGCACAACCCGTCTGTGACGTGGACGCCTTCTCTCTGACCACACACTGTCCTGCTCTCGTGTGGGGACCTGAGAGCCAGCTGTGTGCCCTTCAGAGGCAAGCTGACTCGTACTGAAGAGGTCACGGAACCAGTCATTCTCTTAACTGGAATCCTTTCTGTGTCTTGAACCAGACAGATTCCCTCCCGCTGAAAACCATCAGGGCTGCCAGCCTTGAACGCCACAGAAACTGGGCTCACTCCGTCCTGACTGATAGGGACTTTCATGCTTGCTGGAAGCAGATATGACGGAGGGACTATATTACCCATCAGGTAGGCAGAGCGAGCAAATTTCCCCTCCTAGTGCCTCTAGTGACAGTCCACAGGACAACAGTGCTGACACACATGGTTTTGTGCGAGGATGCAGCAATATGGCCGTAACACTGATAGAGAACCATGAGGACAGAAAATTAGATCCGGTGGTTAGAGAACTGAGGCATGAACAAAAGAAGAGCAGGATAAAGGAAATCCAGAGCTGTCTGCTCTCACCCAGTCAAGTCGCATGACAATGACTCAACTTCGACTCAGTGGTCTTTGCCACATTTCTATGCTCCCAAAACATGAAAAACTAAACCGAAAATCTTCTTGGATATCCATTCTTAATAAGAGAATACCTCTCTTCCTTGGAAACCTTTTTGTGGAACTAAAACTTCCCTTCATCTGCCCACATTAATTCCTAGTCTGTCGGAAAGCTTTAAAATTATGCCTCGCTCACCTTAATCCCTTTGCTCACCTTTAAAATAAAAGCCTACATTTTAAAAATACAACTACTTATACTTTTTAACATGAATTTGGATGTTCATATCTGATTAAAACTGATGAATTCTGTAAAACTACCATCAAGACATTCCTGACACGTATTTATTGCAAGCCTAAACTTCAAATTCTGAACAGCGAGCAGATTAAACGGGCCTCGCTTTCCGCCAGACAAATATGCTCCTACAGGTGACTGAACTCTTTAGCTTTGACCTCAGAAGCCTTTTCCGTTAAACTGAGGAGGAAGGAAGTTTCAGAAATCTCCCTAGCATCCAGAACCCTAACTTAACTACTAATGAGTTGGATGGCTTCAGAAACTCTCACAAATGATCATTCCTGCACTCTAAGAAATGAAGGCATTCAGTTGCTTACTTACCCAGGCGTGCCAGGTTAAAAAAAAAAAAAAAGAGGGTTTTCTCTTTTGAAAAAGTAAATCTTGGAGAGCTGTTAACACTAATAATAATTAAAAACACAACAAAACTGAAGGAATGATATAGGTTCTGAATTCTTTGAGAGCATAATGAAAATCAACATGTGCTCAGGAAACAGAAACGCAAATGAGAAACTCATTCGGGCAAAAAAATATATGAGTTCTCAGTACTCTTCTCATTTTACGTCCTCTTAGAAAGTAATCGCCTGCACACTGGCTTGAGGGTTTCACTGACACCTACGCTGAGGACTCAGGCCTGTAAGTCTAACCCTGACCTCCTGGGTTCCGAACCATTCTCAGTCTCCAAAGAGGCGTCCCTCGTGTTTGCACTCTTGGTGCTTTACCATCCGTGCAGCTTTCCAAGTCTGGACCCTCACTGCAGGGAGAGCTCAGACATGTCCCTCGGACACATTCCTAGTGCACGCACCACCTCCCACGGAAACTCTGGCCTTCTGAACAGCCAGATTCCAGTTCCTGGGAACTCTAGCCTGTTTACCCCACGGACGCCGGAGCTGGTAAGGAACCTTGCTCTTCCAACAAGAAAGCCCTGTTGGCTTCTGACCGCCTGGATGAAGCCAAAGGACACACTTGGCCCACGGCGCCCTCCCTGATCTGGGCTGCCGGACCCCCGCAGGGCAGACTACTGTCTCTCGCCGCAAAGACACCCCGACGGCACCTCAGTACACTCTGCTTTGAATCATTCCTCCCTACTTCTTTGCCTGGCAAGCTCCTCCCTGCCCTTGGAAACCCATCTCCACCTGTACTTCCTGGATAAGGGCTTCACTGTTTGGCAAGGCTGAGCCAGTTGCTCTGTCCTCTGAGCCCTCTCAGGACTTTCCCCAAACTCTTCTTAGAATGGGCCAGCAGGACCACTGAGAAGAAAACCAGTAAGTCTTACAAATACAGCGTGATCAATGGCAGGACATGTAGGATGCGGTCGTAGGCAGATACACAAATTATCAGACATCAGACACGGCAGCTTTCACATATGAATCCAGGTTAAACGCTTGATGATCAACAGCTTTGCAACTACCATCAGGCCTCGTTTTATTTTCTTTTTATTTTTTTTTTAGCTGAGCCAGCCTGCCACCTGTCGGCAGCTCAACGGCAACTCAGCTCGGACTGCCATCGAACCGCCATGGCTCAGAGCTCAGCTCGCACCCTTGAGTGAGCTCTTCACCAACTGAGCCACTCGGCCGGCCCTCAGGCCTCATTTCAGATTGAGCACATTTACTCTTATGGGACAGAAAAGGATGTGGGATTCCTTTACATCTGGGACACAAGTTAAGATGCGGCACGTAACTAAAGAAGAAGCCCCAGCAAGCATTTTGCCTCTGGGCTCAAGACCCTTCCAAGACAATGTGTCCTTTGGTCGTTCAGATCATTTTGGGATTGATGTGCAGTTTAAGAAACATTCCTGCAATCAGCTCTCTGTGAGCTCTGAGCCTCGTCTCCGCAGTCCTGCAGCCAGTAGGGAGCGAGTATCATCAGCATGTTACTTCCTAACTCAAGGCGCTCATACAACACAACCCAGACCAGCCTTGCTTACTGGATGCTCAGATGGCAACGGATGCCGGCTGGGGGGCTACTTGCCCGGACTTTTGAGTACTTTTCTCCAGACGAGGCTAGTGATAAGCTACACTTTCAGCTTTGGGAGCCTCAGGCTCGCTCAGCGTCTGCTCGAGAGCCCTAGTTTACTTCACACACTCTCACTGTTAGCATAAAGACTCTCTAGTAAGTGCACCAGGGTTCAAATGATACAAGACAGGGCCTAGGACCACAAGGCATTATGCGAGATGCCACGCAGGCCTCCCCCTCCTTTATTTGTGTTTTGTGGGGCCCAATTCAACTTGGACCTGATGGGGCTCCAAATTGGGCTGAATCATGATGGCAAGGGAAGGCTTGTAAATCCTTTGAGCGTTTATAACCCTTTCCCAAATTGTAAAGCTCAGCTCACCTTCACACAGCTTTTGTCCTTACTGCCTAAAGAAGCTACAGGTTAGGAAGTGACTGGTTTTACGACAGTACGCTGACAGACCACTCTCAGTTCGTGTGTACGTTTACAAGCTTATCAACAGTAAAAACAGAGAAAAAACTCTTCAGTCATTATTTTTAATAACAAAAGCCCCTAGGAAAAGTGAACATGTGCGCTCAACCCCTAAATCCCTTCACTGCTATCATAGTGAATCCTATACATCTAAATTCAAAAGGAAAAAGTCATTTTGAAAAAGCACATCCCAGAAGAAAAGTGCCAGTATCGCTGAACTAATTACAGAAACGTGTGATTCACCAGTTCTTCCAACAGGAAACAGAACTAGTCAACATTACATTTTAAATCTCTATGCAAATTCACTAAATTCAGGAATAGAATAATTTGTACTCAGCAGGAACAAAAACCTCACAGCAATATATTACATATATTTATGACGATAAACTTAAAAGTTTTCTTCCACAGTACAGGTCACTACTTACTAAGAGCTCAGAAGTTCCTGATTTGCCCAGCTCCACAGATTGAATGCGAACTCCCAGTTCTCTATGGACTCCACCCCGGTTCCTTGAAAGCCAGGTGGGCTCTGTGGGAAAGACATGGAAGACAATGAACAAACAAGATATTTAATTTTAGCAAACTGAAGAGGAAGCTAGAACAACAGTAGTAGAACTTTTTAAGAATTTCAAGGGGGAAGATTTAAATGGAAGTAACGGATGCTTGCAGTTTATGCGAAGGGCTGTTATAAAAGTTAGTCGCTTGTTGGACAGCAAAGTGTGGTTAAGACAAGTTCTTACAAATTTCCTTTCAATACTGACTTGAAAACAAAATTTATTTCTTTATTCTTGTGATGTGTCAGAAAGACGTTTCCGCAAGGTCCTACGAAACGTCCTTAGGCCTGGAGAGAGGTCACCTCTGACAGCCACAGATTGCAGCCCTGCTCAGTACAGCTTACCAGGCACTGGGTTCTGCAGCCATCTTAACCTCCAAGTTACAATTCGCGTTAATTAACCCATCATCTGGGTTATGGCTTCTCCACAGCACCTCTTGGTAACAGGGAGCTGTGAATCCTGAATGGCCAATGTCTCGCTCAGAGATCTAAGCCTTTTCTACGGCAGGGACACATGTTTCTATTGCAAAGACCTTCAGAGTTCTCTCTCTGTGGCCAGCTTCTTTCCCATTAGTCAAGGCCGAAGTATTTACCTCTCCTCCGCCATATCCTCACACTGTGAATGACTGTCACACACATACGCACAAATAAGTAGAAAACGTGACACGTGTCTCTGAGGTGCTCATGGCACGTCGTGTAGAGAAAGCCATTTTCACAAGTAAAACCTCACATATTCTAAGGCTTAAGAAGTGCAGGTTTAAATCCGTGTCCTGACCCCTACTGATGTGTGATGCTAGGCAAGTCACTGAACTTCTCTGAGGCCCCAGGTTTCCTCATCTGTAAAAAGGGATAATATGACTATCTTGCTCACAGAGCGAATGTGAGGTTTCAGGAAGATAATATAAGCAAAACAACTAGAACAATCCTACAATCCTTGTTACAATGTAAGCCCTGAATAAATGTTAGCTACTGCCGATACCTAGGTAACACAGATGCTACCGGAGAACAGAAGCGGGGCGGGGGTCGGTGTGGCATAGAGGTTGGAGAAGATTCACTAAGCAGGTAGGCAAGTAATGGACCATGTGTCAGGCCCCATCACAACGGAGGTTTATTATCCCAATTTTAGGATGAGGAAACTGAAGATCAGAATACGAAAGGGACTTAGCATGAGGTCCTTCAGGCTCGGTGGCAAGCTGGTGACCGATTAGTAAACAGGAGGATGGACTCCATGTGCAGTGTCTGTCCATACTGTCTACGGTGCTACCGAACCGGACCTTACTAGGAAAGGTAGCACTGTGGCACGTGATGCCAGGGAGAGCAGGCGGGGGCTTTCCAGGTAGAGGAACCAGCACTCACTGGTGGGAGCACTACAGTGGGGAATACATGATGGCTGTGTGTCTGTGTCCATACAAAGAGGAGGCTTTCAAATAACAAGCTCATGTATATTCTACAGGCAGTGAAACGGTGTGGAACAGGCCAGCTCCATTCGGAGACTAATACCTGGTGAGGCACGGTCACAGCGGACGTCGTTCCCAGTGAGAGGGACATGCTGACCGATGGTGCTTGTGGGGCTGTCCTCCCCACAAAAGTTCATGATCAGGGTCTCGTCTTTTGGAGATTCAACGTCTCTTCCTGACCTGCTGTCAAAACGGGAGGAAGGAGACATAAGGGCATGGCCACTGTTTCCTCACATTACTGCAAAAAAATTCTATGTTCACCAAGAAACCCCCCGAAGAGACCCCACCATCAAAGAGCAAAAAAAGTGAGGAAGAATGAAAGAAATTCAGCCTAAAGGAACGAGGGAGTTAAAGAATGGAAAGCAACATAAAGGAGAAAATGGGAGAAATGAGTAAGGTCAAGATCACTATCCCTGTGGACTTGCACGACTCTATAGATGCTTGCGTTTCCATTCGGACAGAATAAAGGGAATTTCAGAAAGAAGGGGACTCGGAGAGGGACCCGCCCAATGAGGGCACAAGAGAGAATGGGTGGGAAATGGGGAGGAGGCAGGAAAGAGTTCGGCAAAAGGCCTCTGTGCTCTGGATGGCCATCTCAGTGAGGGAGGGCACTTGGTGAAAATGAACAGGACACTTCGTTACCGGCCACAAAAATTTGTGCTTATGGAAAAGGTATATTAACATGGAAACATGCTGACACCTATTGTATGAAAGGAAAGTGAAGGCTGTTAAAATACTGTATGCAGTATGACCACAATATGCACCAAAGAAAACCACCCTTTGCTACCAACCTAAGTACCTAACAACAGGCGCCTGATTGATGAAGCATGAAATCACCAAACCACAAAGTGGAACATTTTCTGAAATCTAAGTGTTGAATTCATCTTTGCATAACAGTGGGGGCACGCTCACATTGAACTAATCTTTGCATGACAGTGGGGACACGCTCGCAGTGTCATGTTTTGTGAGATAAACAGGAAACAATGTTATAGGATATAGAACCCCAAATTCAAAGGTACGCCTGTATTATGTATTTCTGCTTGGGGAATGAAAAGGCTAGAAGGAAATTCACAAAGTGTTAATACTGGTTGTCCTTGAGTGGTTTCCTGTAGGAAAAAGAGATGGATTGCTCTACGCTGTGCCTGCCTTTCTGTGGTAGTCCCTGTCTAGAAGGAGCTAGTCTTTCTTTCATGAACGAGGAAAATAGGCCCAAGTCACTGTTTTAAGAAGAACATGAAAACCATGTCCAAACCACAGTGTTCTCACGTGCTGCAGAGACAGCTAATATCTACTCTTGGCAGAAAATACAGAGGTCCAGACCAGAACCAAGTCTCTAGTTGTTTGGTGTCTTGTAGGATCGAACGGATGTGAAACAAAGCACTGTCTAGAAAAGGTTCTGAGTAAGTAATAGAGACAGCAACGGTAATCAAAAGAAGAACCAGATTCCCTGGAGCATGTGACCTGCAAGTCATACCTTTTTGACTCCCGGGGGTGCTCATCTATATAGCACGTTAGGAGAAAATACGTTTTCACAGCTCAGCTTTTCTACTGTGATGCACAAAACTCAACACCCCAAAACCAACAGTCTAGCAATGAGGACGTGGTCACCTTATTCCTTTTAAATTGAATAGCAGTTTTCCTGCCCTTGAGTCTCCAGTGAGAAACTAGAAATCATTTTGTTGAAAAAGAGTTCAAGAAAGTGGATTCAGCAGAGCCCATCACTGTGCATTTCATCAGTGGCACTGATATTACTGAAATTTCCCCTTTGACTGCAGTCTGTCTCTATTGTGCTTTCCTCAAGCATCATGGTATTTTGCCCATCTCTTGGGTTGTCGGAAAAGTCATGACGTTTTTTTGCCTATGTTTTCCAAAGGTCATTTAGTTATATAAGGAACAAAGATCAATCAATGATACGTAGCCCGTTTTGTTCGATAACCTTTCGCCGTCTTTCAGGGAGCTACGTAATTCCTCGTTCATAGAAAGACCTGTCTGCATTTGCGAAAAGCGGAACAAGGTGCTCATGTACAGCCTCATCTGAATTGAACGTTACGCCATGCAAGCAGCTGCGACGAGAGCGAAACACGTGTTGGTCTGACGGCGCAAGGACAGGCGAGTGCGGTGGGCGTGGCAGCACATCCCATCCAAGCGCCAGTCATTTCTGACGGGTGATCCAACTTGTGCGTGGTCTCGTGTTGTCGCTATGGAACACAACTCTTTTACGATTCACAAACTCCGGACGTTTCTGGATGATGGATTCGTTCAAAGTGTCCAACTGCCGACAGTACACACTCTCATTGATTGCTCGGTTCTTTGGCAGGTGCTCGAAAACCACGACACCTGTCAAATCCCACCACGCTGAGAGCATGCATAACCTTCCTCGGATGAACGTCTGCTTTCGATGTCATTTCAGGCGAACAATCACATCGGGACCAAGACCCTTTGAACACCACATTGTTGTAAACAATCCACTCGTCACCAGTTATCAGTCGCTTCCAAAAGGGATGGTGTTCCTCCCATTTAACAAGCGTATCGCAGATGTTTATACGCGCCGTCAAATGAATTTCTTGGAGTTCGTGAGGAACCCAAATATTGAGCTTGCTTGCGTATCCCGGCTTCTTCAGGTGGTTGTGAACGCTTGAATGATGGATGTTCAATGTTTCTGCAATCTCTCGTGTCGTGTAATGAGGGTTTGACTCGATCAATGCTTTTATTTGGTCGTCGTCCACCTCGGTGGGCCTCCCTGGCAGAGGAGCGTCCTTGAGATCAAAATCACCAGCACGGAATTTCGTGAACCATCGTTGGCACTGATGTTCTTGTACAGCATTGTCCCCGTACACTTCATGAAACTTTTCACAAGCTTGATGCGCGTTCCTCCCTTCATGGAAGTAAAACAGTAAAATAGAACAAAAATGCACAGTTTGGTCTTCCATCTTCAACTTGTTGTAAAATCTCTAAAACTCAACCAAATCACTCCATTTTTTTTCAGAACGAAGCAAGAACTGTCAGCTGTCAAATGACATAGCAATAACATAGATGCGAATGACTCCAGTACTTCCGAAAATGAGCTAGCGCCATCTGTTGCAAACACGTACCATGACTTTTCCGAGGACCTTAATATTTCTTGTTAGAAACGGAACAGGCTGTTGTTCGATTGGCTGCGATGGAGGAGGAAAGAGAAGAGTCAAGGCTGACTCCCAGCGTTGGGGACCGGGCGGCCAGGTGGGCACCCCAGACAGAGGAAACTACAACGAAGAAAAGCAGAGAGGTGGGAGACAGGAGGTTAGCAAGCCACCTGCTTGCTGCATGCTCTGCTCAGTTCCTTTCTAGAACTGATTATTTCAAGTCACAGGTGCCACTGAGGGACCACAAAACAATGACTGCTTCTTCCGAAGACCGGAGCTTAGCTCTCCGACTCACCTGAGGAACACCGGTTTGTTACAGGTCTGAAGTTCGTGCATTAGAAAACATGTACGAGTTTTTTCCTATTTCAGAGGCAGGAAGGAGTTCCCAGGTTCCTGACACCCAGGAAGTGTGCTAAGCGCCACAGGGTCACTGGGATGGGCGCGTACATACCCATCACTTTTGTTCGGTGTGTATCCCGTCTTCTCGTTCCCGTGTTCCTTACTGCCATGGAGCTGATGCACGCTATCGCCCTCTGGGCGGCTCTGGGTGTCCTGGAAAAGAGAAAGCACAGATGAGGGCAATGCCGGAGACAGTTCTCAAATCCTTGACTCTGTTCTGTCCTTGAGCCGTTCGTTGCCCATTGGTCTGGGGCTGACAGAATTATGGGACTTTAAGAGCTGTCCGACAGATGCTTGCCTTTGTTTTAGAGGAAAAAGCTCGGCAGGTAAACAATCACCAGAGTCGCAAGCAAGTCGGTGGTAGAGCTGGGGCCTGGGGCACAGGTCTCCGGTATCTGGTTCAGAACCCAGCTCTGCGTCCAACACGCTGCAGTGACAGACCATTCCAGGACCAACACAGTCTACACTGGCAGCAGAGGCAGGCCCAGGAAAGGCTGGGAAGGTGGGAGTGGGCCACTAAACAAGCTCACGCAGCCTGAGTGGGCTCTTCCCTCAGGCACAGCTCTGCTCCCTTCCCACCTTCTCCTAAAGCACCCACGATGAAAAGTGCACCTTCTATATTAGGAATTGAAATAGAGTTCCGTTTTGAAAATAAGTTCTGTTACCTAACTAGTCCTCTGTAAAATATACCGACGACCATTCTTTTCATGAAAAAGATGACTCTATTGCAATGAGAAATGTGTCACGGAATGAAAAGGGTGACACGGGCCAACAGAGCACCACGGACGCAAACAAGCTGGACTGAACGTGACATTCCGGTACTTCCCCGCCGTCTGTAAGGACTGCGGGGCTAGACGCGGTCACTCCTGCGAACATGGAGGAAATAAACTGATAACGCTGGACTCTACAGTGAGAACGTGGGGCGTTACACACAGAAGTGGGACAAGGCACTCTCATGAGAAGTACTGACTTACTCTCCTAGACTTCGATCAGGAAGGGCAAGAGCAACAGAGAAAAAAGGCAGAACGTGTGAACCTATACTTAATTTCCATAGTCTTCTCGTTCATATTTTAAACGCCTTTATAATGTGCAGAGAAAACACCCTTGTAAACATAATTAAAGCAGGACACACACACACACACACACACACACACACACACACACACACACCCCTTTAGAACCATGATAAACTTTGGGACAATAAAGTATCTTTACCTTTACCAAGTTAAATTTCAGGTCATTTGAGTGAGAACGGAGACAGGTCTAAGTGGAGGAACACGGGTACCCGTTTCACCAAGAAATAATGGAGGACAAACCTCCCAGTGTGCGGGCTGGGAATCAACACCTCAGAGAAACCCCTAGGGGAAGACTTAGAAAATCTCAAAAGAGCCACACGTTTCAGCAGCCTTCGTTTTGTTTGCTTTCCAAGGGAAGAGAACTGAATGCAGATATCCAGTTCATCACCAGCACTGGACATGCGATGTGAGGAAGCGGGAAGCGAAAGTAGCTGCTGGTTATTTCCGGACGGCGGCTGCACAACCAGCCTTCAAGGTCATGGGGCCTCCTTCTGTCCAACAGGACAGCGCCCCTCCGTGAGGCTGTTCTCCACAAGATGGGCTGTGTCCCACAGCATGGCCCGGACACCGAAAGGCCAGGTACGTGAAGGCACTGAGGTCAGGGACTGGGGCACAACCCGTCTGTGACGTGGACGCCTTCTCTCTGACCACACACTGTCCTGCTCTCGTGTGGGGACCTGAGAGCCAGCTGTGTGCCCTTCAGAGGCAAGCTGACTCGTACTGAAGAGGTCACGGAACCAGTCATTCTCTTAACTGGAATCCTTTCTGTGTCTTGAACCAGACAGATTCCCTCCCGCTGAAAACCATCAGGGCTGCCAGCCTTGAACGCCACAGAAACTGGGCTCACTCCGTCCTGACTGATAGGGACTTTCATGCTTGCTGGAGGCAGATATGACGGAGGGACTATATTACCCATCAGGTAGGCAGAGCGAGCAAATTTCCCCTCCTAGTGCCTCTAGTGACAGTCCACAGGACAACAGTGCTGACACACATGGTTTTGTGCGAGGATGCAGCAATATGGCCGTAACACTGATAGAGAACCATGAGGACAGAAAATTAGATCCGGTGGTTAGAGAACTGAGGCATGAACAAAAGAAGAGCAGGATAAAGGAAATCCAGAGCTGTCTGCTCTCACCCAGTCAAGTCGCATGACAATGACTCAACTTCGACTCAGTGGTCTTTGCCACATTTCTATGCTCCCAAAACATGAAAAACTAAACCGAAAATCTTCTTGGATATCCATTCTTAATAAGAGAATACCTCTCTTCCTTGGAAACCTTTTTGTGGAACTAAAACTTCCCTTCATCTGCCCACATTAATTCCTAGTCTGTCGGAAAGCTTTAAAATTATGCCTCGCTCACCTTAATCCCTTTGCTCACCTTTAAAATAAAAGCCTACATTTTAAAAAATACAACTACTTATACTTTTTAACATGAATTTGGATGTTCATATCTGATTAAAACTGATGAATTCTGTAAAACTACCATCAAGACATTCCTGACACGTATTTATTGCAAGCCTAAACTTCAAATTCTGAACAGCGAGCAGATTAAACGGGCCTCGCTTTCCGCCAGACAAATATGCTCCTACAGGTGACTGAACTCTTTAGCTTTGACCTCAGAAGCCTTTTCCGTTAAACTGAGGAGGAAGGAAGTTTCAGAAATCTCCCTAGCATCCAGAACCCTAACGTAACTACTAATGAGTTGGATGGCTTCAGAAACTCTCACAAATGATCATTCCTGCACTCTAAGAAATGAAGGCATTCAGTTGCTTACTTACCCGGGCGTGCCAGGTTAAAAAAAAAAAAAAAGAGGGTTTTCTCTTTTGAAAAAGTAAATCTTGGAGAGCTGTTAACACTAATAATAATTAAAAACACAACAAAACTGAAGGAATGATATAGGTTCTGAATTCTTTGAGAGCATAATGAAAATCAACATGTGCTCAGGAAACAGAAACGCAAATGAGAAACTCATTCGGGCAAAAAATATATGAGTTCTCAGTACTCTTCTCATTTTACGTCCTCTTAGAAAGTAATCGCCTGCACACTGGCTTGAGGGTTTCACTGACACCTACGCTGAGGACTCAGGCCTGTAAGTCTAACCCTGACCTCCTGGGTTCCGAACCATTCTCAGTCTCCAAAGAGGCGTCCCTCGTGTTTGCACTCTTGGTGCTTTACCATCCGTGCAGCTTTCCAAGTCTGGACCCTCACTGCAGGGAGAGCTCAGACATGTCCCTCGGACACATTCCTAGTGCACGCACCACCTCCCACGGAAACTCTGGCCTTCTGAACAGCCAGATTCCAGTTCCTGGGAACTCTAGCCTGTTTACCCCACGGACGCCGGAGCTGGTAAGGAACCTTGCTCTTCCAACAAGAAAGCCCTGTTGGCTTCTGACCGCCTGGATGAAGCCAAAGGACACACTTGGCCCACGGCGCCCTCCCTGATCTGGGCTGCCGGACCCCCGCAGGGCAGACTACTGTCTCTCGCCGCAAAGACACCCCGACGGCACCTCAGTACACTCTGCTTTGAATCATTCCTCCCTACTTCTTTGCCTGGCAAGCTCCTCCCTGCCCTTGGAAACCCATCTCCACCTGTACTTCCTGGATAAGGGCTTCACTGTTTGGCAAGGCTGAGCCAGTTGCTCTGTCCTCTGAGCCCTCTCAGGACTTTCCCCAAACTCTTCTTAGAATGGGCCAGCAGGACCACTGAGAAGAAAACCAGTAAGTCTTACAAATACAGCGTGATCAATGGCAGGACATGTAGGATGCGGTCGTAGGCATATACACAACTTATCAGACATCAGACACGGCAGCTTTCACATATGAATCCAGGTTAAACGCTTGATGATCAACAGCTTTGCAACTACCATCAGGCCTCGTTTTATTTTCTTTTTATTTTTTTTTAGCTGAGCCAGCCTGCCACCTGTCGGCAGCTCAACGGCAACTCAGCTCGGACTGCCATCGAACCGCCATGGCTCAGAGCTCAGCTCGCACCCTTGAGTGAGCTCTTCACCAACTGAGCCACTCGGCCGGCCCTCAGGCCTCATTTCAGATTGAGCACATTTACTCTTATGGGACAGAAAAGGATGTGGGATTCCTTTACATCTGGGACACAAGTTAAGATGCGGCACGTAACTAAAGAAGAAGCCCCAGCAAGCATTTTGCCTCTGGGCTCAAGACCCTTCCAAGACAATGTGTCCTTTGGTCGTTCAGATCATTTTGGGATTGATGTGCAGTTTAAGAAACATTCCTGCAATCAGCTCTCTGTGAGCTCTGAGCCTCGTCTCCGCAGTCCTGCAGCCAGTAGGGAGCGAGTATCATCAGCATGTTACTTCCTGACTCAAGGCGCTCATACAACACAACCCAGACCAGCCTTGCTTACTGGATGCTCAGATGGCAACGGATGCCGGCTGGGGGGCTACTTGCCCGGACTTTTGAGTACTTTTCTCCAGACGAGGCTAGTGATAAGCTACACTTTCAGCTTTGGGAGCCTCAGGCTCACTCAGCGTCTGCTCGAGAGCCCTAGTTTACTTCACACACTCTCACTGTTAGCATAAAGACTCTCTAGTAAGTGCACCAGGGTTCAAATGATACAAGACAGGGCCTAGGACCACAAGGCATTATGCGAGATGCCACGCAGGCCTCCCCCTCCTTTATTTGTGTTTTGTGGGGCCCAATTCAACTTGGACCTGATGGGGCTCCAAATTGGGCTGAATCATGATGGCAAGGGAAGGCTTGTAAATCCTTTGAGCGTTTATAACCCTTTCCCAAATTGTAAAGCTCAGCTCACCTTCACACAGCTTTTGTCCTTACTGCCTAAAGAAGCTACAGGTTAGGAAGTGACTGGTTTTACGACAGTACGCTGACAGACCACTCTCAGTTCGTGTGTACGTTTACAAGCTTATCAACAGTAAAAACAGAGAAAAACTCTTCAGTCATTATTTTTAATAACAAAAGCCCCTAGGAAAAGTGAACATGTGCGCTCAACCCCTAAATCCCTTCACTGCTATCATAGTGAATCCTATACATCTAAATTCAAAAGGAAAAAGTCATTTTGAAAAAGCACATCCCAGAAGAAAAGTGCCAGTATCGCTGAACTAATTACAGAAACGTGTGATTCACCAGTTCTTCCAACAGGAAACAGAACTAGTCAACATTACATTTTAAATCTCTATGCAAATTCACTAAATTCAGGAATAGAATAATTTGTACTCAGCAGGAACAAAAACCTCACAGCAATATATTACATATATTTATGACGATAAACTTAAAAGTTTTCTTCCACAGTACAGGTCACTACTTACTAAGAGCTCAGAAGTTCCTGATTTGCCCAGCTCCACAGATTGAATGCGAACTCCCAGTTCTCTATGGACTCCACCCCGGTTCCTTGAAAGCCAGGTGGGCTCTGTGGGAAAGACATGGAAGACAATGAACAAACAAGATATTTAATTTTAGCAAACTGAAGAGGAAGCTAGAACAACAGTAGTAGAACTTTTTAAGAATTTCAAGGGGGAAGATTTAAATGGAAGTAACGGATGCTTGCAGTTTATGCGAAGGGCTGTTATAAAAGTTAGTCGCTTGTTGGACAGCAAAGTGTGGTTAAGACAAGTTCTTACAAATTTCCTTTCAATACTGACTTGAAAACAAAATTTATTTCTTTATTCTTGTGATGTGTCAGAAAGACGTTTCCGCAAGGTCCTACGAAACGTCCTTAGGCCTGGAGAGAGGTCACCTCTGACAGCCACAGATTGCAGCCCTGCTCAGTACAGCTTACCAGGCACTGGGTTCTGCAGCCATCTTAACCTCCAAGTTACAATTCGCGTTAATTAACCCATCATCTGGGTTATGGCTTCTCCACAGCACCTCTTGGTAACAGGGAGCTGTGAATCCTGAATGGCCAATGTCTCGCTCAGAGATCTAAGCCTTTTCTACGGCAGGGACACATGTTTCTATTGCAAAGACCTTCAGAGTTCTCTCTCTGTGGCCAGCTTCTTTCCCATCAGTCAAGGCCGAAGTATTTACCTCTCCTCCGCCATATCCTCACACTGTGAATGACTGTCACACACATACGCACAAATAAGTAGAAAACGTGACACGTGTCTCTGAGGTGCTCATGGCACGTCGTGTAGAGAAAGCCATTTTCACAAGTAAAACCTCACATATTCTAAGGCTTAAGAAGTGCAGGTTTAAATCCGTGTCCTGACCCCTACTGATGTGTGATGCTAGGCAAGTCACTGAACTTCTCTGAGGCCCCAGGTTTCCTCATCTGTAAAAAGGGATAATATGACTATCTTGCTCACAGAGCGAATGTGAGGTTTCAGGAAGATAATATAAGCAAAACAACTAGAACAATCCTACAATCCTTGTTACAATGTAAGCCCTGAATAAATGTTAGCTACTGCCGATACCTAGGTAACACAGATGCTACCGGAGAACAGAAGCGGGGCGGGGGTCGGTGTGGCATAGAGGTTGGAGAAGATTCACTAAGCAGGAAGGCAAGTAATGGACCATGTGTCAGGCCCCATCACAACGGAGGTTTATTATCCCAATTTTAGGATGAGGAAACTGAAGATCAGAATACGAAAGGGACTTAGCATGAGGTCCTTCAGGCTCGGTGGCAAGCTGGTGACCGATTAGTAAACAGGAGGATGGACTCCATGTGCAGTGTCTGTCCATACTGTCTACGGTGCTACCGAACCGGACCTTACTAGGAAAGGTAGCACTGTGGCACGTGATGCCAGGGAGAGCAGGCGGGGGCTTTCCAGGTAGAGGAACCAGCACTCACTGGTGGGAGCACTACAGTGGGGAATACATGATGGCTGTGTGTCTGTGTCCATACAAAGAGGAGGCTTTCAAATAACAAGCTCATGTATATTCTACAGGCAGTGAAACGGTGTGGAACAGGCCAGCTCCATTCGGAGACTAATACCTGGTGAGGCACGGTCACAGCGGACGTCGTTCCCAGTGAGAGGGACATGCTGACCGATGGTGCTTGTGGGGCTGTCCTCCCCACAAAAGTTCATGATCAGGGCCTCGTCTTTTGGAGATTCAACGTCTCTTCCTGACCTGCTGTCAAAACGGGAGGAAGGAGACATAAGGGCATGGCCACTGTTTCCTCACATTACTGCAAAAAAAATTCTATGTTCACCAAGAAACCCCCCGAAGAGACCCCACCATCAAAGAGCAAAAGAAGTGAGGAAGAATGAAAGAAATTCAGCCTAAAGGAACGAGGGAGTTAAAGAATGGAAAGCAACATAAAGGAGAAAATGGGAGAAATGAGTAAGGTCAAGATCACTATCCCTGTGGACTTGCACGACTCTATAGATGCTTGCGTTTCCATTCGGACAGAATAAAGGGAATTTCAGAAAGAAGGGGACTCGGAGAGGGACCCGCCCAATGAGGGCACGAGAGAGAATGGGTGGGAAATGGGGAGGAGGCAGGAAAGAGTTCGGCAAAAGGCCTCTGTGCTCTGGATGGCCATCTCAGTGAGGGAGGGCACTTGGTGAAAATGAACAGGACACTTCGTTACCGGCCACAAAAATTTGTGCTTATGGAAAAGGTATATTAACATGGAAACATGCTGACACCTATTGTATGAAAGGAAAGTGAAGGCTGTTAAAATACTGTATGCAGTATGACCACAATATGCACCAAAGAAAACCACCCTTTGCTACCAACCTAAGTACCTAACAACAGGCGCCTGATTGATGAAGCATGAAATCACCAAACCACAAAGTGGAACATTTTCTGAAATCTAAGTGTTGAATTCATCTTTGCATAACAGTGGGGGCACGCTCACATTGAACTAATCTTTGCATGACAGTGGGGACACGCTCGCAGTGTCATGTTTTGTGAGATAAACAGGAAACAATGTTATAGGATATAGAACCCCAAATTCAAAGGTACGCCTGTATTATGTATTTCTGCTTGGGGAATGAAAAGGCTAGAAGGAAATTCACAAAGTGTTAATACTGGTTGTCCTTGAGTGGTTTCCTGTAGGAAAAAGAGATGGATTGCTCTACGCTGTGCCTGCCTTTCTGTGGTAGTCCCTGTCTAGAAGGAGCTAGTCTTTCTTTCATGAACGAGGAAAATAGGCCCAAGTCACTGTTTTAAGAAGAACATGAAAACCATGTCCAAACCACAGTGTTCTCACGTGCTGCAGAGACAGCTAATATCTACTCTTGGCAGAAAATACAGAGGTCCAGACCAGAACCAAGTCTCTAGTTGTTTGGTGTCTTGTAGGATCGAACGGATGTGAAACAAAGCACTGTCTAGAAAAGGTTCTGAGTAAGTAATAGAGACAGCAACGGTAATCAAAAGAAGAACCAGATTCCCTGGAGCATGTGACCTGCAAGTCATACCTTTTTGACTCCCGGGGTGCTCATCTATATAGCACGTTAGGAGAAAATACGTTTTCACAGCTCAGCTTTTCTACTGTGATGCACAAAACTCAACACCCCAAAACCAACAGTCTAGCAATGAGGACGTGGTCACCTTATTCCTTTTAAATTGAATAGCAGTTTTCCTGCCCTTGAGTCTCCAGTGAGAAACTAGAAATCATTTTGTTGAAAAAGAGTTCAAGAAAGTGGATTCAGCAGAGCCCATCACTGTGCATTTCATCAGTGGCACTGATATTACTGAAATTTCCCCTTTGACTGCAGTCTGTCTCTATTGTGCTTTCCTCAAGCATCATGGTATTTTGCCCATCTCTTGGGTTGTCGGAAAAGTCATGACGTTTTTTTGCCTATGTTTTCCAAAGGTCATTTAGTTATATAAGGAACAAAGATCAATCAATGATACGTAGCCCGTTTTGTTCGATAACCTTTCGCCGTCTTTCAGTGAGCTACGTAATTCCTCGTTCATAGAAAGACCTGTCTGCATTTGCGAAAAGCGGAACAAGGTGCTCATGTACAGCCTCATCTGAATTGAACGTTACGCCATGCAAGCAGCTGCGACGAGAGCGAAACACGTGTTGGTCTGACGGCGCAAGGACAGGCGAGTGCGGTGGGCGTGGCAGCACATCCCATCCAAGCGCCAGTCATTTCTGACGGGTGATCCAACTTGTGCGTGGTCTCGTGTTGTCGCTATGGAACACAACTCTTTTACGATTCACAAACTCCGGACGTTTCTGGATGATGGATTCGTTCAAAGTGTCCAACTGCCGACAGTACACACTCTCATTGATTGCTCGGTTCTTTGGCAGGTGCTCGAAAACCACGACACCTGTCAAATCCCACCACGCTGAGAGCATGCATAACCTTCCTCGGATGAACGTCTGCTTTCGATGTCATTTCAGGCGAACAATCACATCGGGACCAAGACCCTTTGAACACCACATTGTTGTAAACAATCCACTCGTCACCAGTTATCAGTCGCTTCCAAAAGGGATGGTGTTCCTCCCATTTAACAAGCGTATCGCAGATGTTTATACGCGCCGTCAAATGAATTTCTTGGAGTTCGTGAGGAACCCAAATATTGAGCTTGCTTGCGTATCCCGGCTTCTTCAGGTGGTTGTGAACGCTTGAATGATGGATGTTCAATGTTTCTGCAATCTCTCGTGTCGTGTAATGAGGGTTTGACTCGATCAATGCTTTTATTTGGTCGTCGTCCACCTCGGTGGGCCTCCCTGGCAGAGGAGCGTCCTTGAGATCAAAATCACCAGCACGGAATTTCGTGAACCATCGTTGGCACTGATGTTCTTGTACAGCATTGTCCCCGTACACTTCATGAAACTTTTCACAAGCTTGATGCGCGTTCCTCCCTTCATGGAAGTAAAACAGTAAAATAGAACAAAAATGCACAGTTTGGTCTTCCATCTTCAACTTGTTGTAAAATCTCTAAAACTCAACCAAATCACTCCATTTTTTTTCAGAACGAAGCAAGAACTGTCAGCTGTCAAATGACATAGCAATAACATAGATGCGAATGACTCCAGTACTTCCGAAAATGAGCTAGCGCCATCTGTTGCAAACACGTACCATGACTTTTCCGAGGACCTTAATATTTCTTGTTAGAAACGGAACAGGCTGTTGTTCGATTGGCTGCGATGGAGGAGGAAAGAGAAGAGTCAAGGCTGACTCCCAGGGTTGGGGGCCGGGCGGCCAGGTGGGCACCCCAGACAGAGGAAACTACAACGAAGAAAAGCAGAGAGGTGGGAGACAGGAGGTTAGCAAGCCACCTGCTTGCTGCATGCTCTGCTCAGTTCCTTTCTAGAACTGATTATTTCAAGTCACAGGTGCCACTGAGGGACCACAAAACAATGACTGCTTCTTCCGAAGACCGGAGCTTAGCTCTCCGACTCACCTGAGGAACACCGGTTTGTTACAGGTCTGAAGTTCGTGCATTAGAAAACATGTACGAGTTTTTTCCTATTTCAGAGGCAGGAAGGAGTTCCCAGGTTCCTGACACCCAGGAAGTGTGCTAAGCGCCACAGGGTCACTGGGATGGGCGCGTACATACCCATCACTTTTGTTCGGTGTGTATCCCGTCTTCTCGTTCCCGTGTTCCTTACTGCCATGGAGCTGATGCACGCTATCGCCCTCTGGGCGGCTCTGGGTGTCCTGGAAAAGAGAAAGCACAGATGAGGGCAATGCCGGAGACAGTTCTCAAATCCTTGACTCTGTTCTGTCCTTGAGCCGTTCGTTGCCCATTGGTCTGGGGCTGACAGAATTATGGGACTTTAAGAGCTGTCCGACAGATGCTTGCCTTTGTTTTAGAGGAAAAAGCTCGGCAGGTAAACAATCACCAGAGTCGCAAGCAAGTCGGTGGTAGAGCTGGGGCCTGGGGCACAGGTCTCCGGTATCTGGTTCAGAACCCAGCTCTGCGTCCAACACGCTGCAGTGACAGACCATTCCAGGACCAACACAGTCTACACTGGCAGCAGAGGCAGGCCCAGGAAAGGCTGGGAAGGTGGGAGTGGGCCACTAAACAAGCTCACGCAGCCTGAGTGGGCTCTTCCCTCAGGCACAGCTCTGCTCCCTTCCCACCTTCTCCTAAAGCACCCACGATGAAAAGTGCACCTTCTATATTAGGAATTGAAATAGAGTTCCGTTTTGAAAATAAGTTCTGTTACCTAACTAGTCCTCTGTAAAATATACCGACGACCATTCTTTTCATGAAAAAAGATGACTCTATTGCAATGAGAAATGTGTCACGGAATGAAAAGGGTGACACGGGCCAACAGAGCACCACGGACGCAAACAAGCTGGACTGAACGTGACATTCCGGTACTTCCCCGCCGTCTGTAAGGACTGCGGGGCTAGACGCGGTCACTCCTGCGAACATGGAGGAAATAAACTGATAACGCTGG
The DNA here is from genome assembly GCA_033961575.1 of Aselliscus stoliczkanus. Lineage (NCBI taxonomy): Eukaryota > Metazoa > Chordata > Mammalia > Chiroptera > Hipposideridae > Aselliscus > Aselliscus stoliczkanus. Next base: position 59,883,557 of record CM066733.1, on the reverse strand, counting down.
ACTCTACAGTGAGAACGTGGGGCGTTACACACAGAAGTGGGACAAGGCACTCTCATGAGAAGTACTGACTTACTCTCCTAGACTTCGATCAGGAAGGGCAAGAGCAACAGAGAAAAAAGGCAGAAAGTGTGAACCTATAGTTAATTTCCATAGTCTTCTCGTTCATATTTTAAACGCCTTTATAATGTGCAGAGAAAACACCCTTGTAAACATAATTAAAGCAGGACACACACACACACACACACACACACACACACACACACCCCTTTAGAACCATGATAAACTTTGGGACAATAAAGTATCTTTACCTTTACCAAGTTAAATTTCAGGTCATTTGAGTGAGAACGGAGACAGGTCTAAGTGGAGGAACACGGGTACCCGTTTCACCAAGAAATAATGGAGGACAAACCTCCCAGTGTGCGGGCTGGGAATCAACACCTCAGAGAAACCCCTAGGGGAAGACTTAGAAAATCTCAAAAGAGCCACACGTTTCAGCAGCCTTCGTTTTGTTTGCTTTCCAAGGGAAGAGAACTGAATGCAGATATCCAGTTCATCACCAGCACTGGACATGCGATGTGAGGAAGCGGGAAGCGAAAGTAGCTGCTGGTTATTTCCGGACGGCGGCTGCACAACCAGCCTTCAAGGTCATGGGGCCTCCTTCTGTCCAACAGGACAGCGCCCCTCCATGAGGCTGTTCTCCACAAGATGGGCTGTGTCCCACAGCATGGCCCGGACACCGAAAGGCCAGGTACGTGAAGGCACTGAGGTCAGGGACTGGGGCACAACCCGTCTGTGACGTGGACGCCTTCTCTCTGACCACACACTGTCCTGCTCTCGTGTGGGGACCTGAGAGCCAGCTGTGTGCCCTTCAGAGGCAAGCTGACTCGTACTGAAGAGGTCACGGAACCAGTCATTCTCTTAACTGGAATCCTTTCTGTGTCTTGAACCAGACAGATTCCCTCCCGCTGAAAACCATCAGGGCTGCCAGCCTTGAACGCCACAGAAACTGGGCTCACTCCGTCCTGACTGATAGGGACTTTCATGCTTGCTGGAGGCAGATATGACGGAGGGACTATATTACCCATCAGGTAGGCAGAGCGAGCAAATTTCCCCTCCTAGTGCCTCTAGTGACAGTCCACAGGACAACAGTGCTGACACACATGGTTTTGTGCGAGGATGCAGCAATATGGCCGTAACACTGATAGAGAACCATGAGGACAGAAAATTAGATCCGGTGGTTAGAGAACTGAGGCATGAACAAAAGAAGAGCAGGATAAAGGAAATCCAGAGCTGTCTGCTCTCACCCAGTCAAGTCGCATGACAATGACTCAACTTCGACTCAGTGGTCTTTGCCACATTTCTATGCTCCCAAAACATGAAAAACTAAACCGAAAATCTTCTTGGATATCCATTCTTAATAAGAGAATACCTCTCTTCCTTGGAAACCTTTTTGTGGAACTAAAACTTCCCTTCATCTGCCCACATTAATTCCTAGTCTGTCGGAAAGCTTTAAAATTATGCCTCGCTCACCTTAATCCCTTTGCTCACCTTTAAAATAAAAGCCTACATTTTAAAAATACAACTACTTATACTTTTTAACATGAATTTGGATGTTCATATCTGATGAAAACTGATGAATTCTGTAAAACTACCATCAAGACATTCCTGACACGTATTTATTGCAAGCCTAAACTTCAAATTCTGAACAGCGAGCAGATTAAACGGGCCTCGCTTTCCGCCAGACAAATATGCTCCTACAGGTGACTGAACTCTTTAGCTTTGACCTCAGAAGCCTTTTCCGTTAAACTGAGGAGGAAGGAAGTTTCAGAAATCTCCCTAGCATCCAGAACCCTAACGTAACTACTAATGAGTTGGATGGCTTCAGAAACTCTCACAAATGATCATTCCTGCACTCTAAGAAATGAAGGCATTCAGTTGCTTACTTACCCGGGCGTGCCAGGTTAAAAAAAAAAAAAAAAAGAGGGTTTTCTCTTTTGAAAAAGTAAATCTTGGAGAGCTGTTAACACTAATAATAATTAAAAACACAACAAAACTGAAGGAATGATATAGGTTCTGAATTCTTTGAGAGCATAATGAAAATCAACATGTGCTCAGGAAACAGAAACGCAAATGAGAAACTCATTCGGGCAAAAAAATATATGAGTTCTCAGTACTCTTCTCATTTTACGTCCTCTTAGAAAGTAATCGCCTGCACACTGGCTTGAGGGTTTCACTGACACCTACGCTGAGGACTCAGGCCTGTAAGTCTAACCCTGACCTCCTGGGTTCCGAACCATTCTCAGTCTCCAAAGAGGCGTCCCTCGTGTTTGCACTCTTGGTGCTTTACCATCCGTGCAGCTTTCCAAGTCTGGACCCTCACTGCAGGGAGAGCTCAGACATGTCCCTCGGACACATTCCTAGTGCACGCACCACCTCCCACGGAAACTCTGGCCTTCTGAACAGCCAGATTCCAGTTCCTGGGAACTCTAGCCTGTTTACCCCACGGACGCCGGAGCTGGTAAGGAACCTTGCTCTTCCAACAAGAAAGCCCTGTTGGCTTCTGACCGCCTGGATGAAGCCAAAGGACACACTTGGCCCACGGTGCCCTCCCTGATCTGGGCTGCCGGACTCCGCAGGGCAGACTACTGTCTCTCGCCGCAAAGACACCCCGACGGCACCTCAGTACACTCTGCTTTGAATCATTCCTCCCTACTTCTTTGCCTGGCAAGCTCCTCCCTGCCCTTGGAAACCCATCTCCACCTGTACTTCCTGGATAAGGGCTTCACTGTTTGGCAAGGCTGAGCCAGTTGCTCTGTCCTCTGAGCCCTCTCAGGACTTTCCCCAAACTCTTCTTAGAATGGGCCAGCAGGACCACTGAGAAGAAAACCAGTAAGTCTTACAAATACAGCGTGATCAATGGCAGGACATGTAGGATGCGGTCGTAGGCATATACACAACTTATCAGACATCAGACACGGCAGCTTTCACATATGAATCCAGGTTAAACGCTTGATGATCAACAGCTTTGCAACTACCATCAGGCCTCGTTTTATTTTCTTTTTATTTTTTTTTAGCTGAGCCAGCCTGCCACCTGTCGGCAGCTCAACGGCAACTCAGCTCGGACTGCCATCGAACCGCCATGGCTCAGAGCTCAGCTCGCACCCTTGAGTGAGCTCTTCACCAACTGAGCCACTCGGCCGGCCCTCAGGCCTCATTTCAGATTGAGCACATTTACTCTTATGGGACAGAAAAGGATGTGGGATTCCTTTACATCTGGGACACAAGTTAAGATGCGGCACGTAACTAAAGAAGAAGCCCCAGCAAGCATTTTGCCTCTGGGCTCAAGACCCTTCCAAGACAATGTGTCCTTTGGTCGTTCAGATCATTTTGGGATTGATGTGCAGTTTAAGAAACATTCCTGCAATCAGCTCTCTGTGAGCTCTGAGCCTCGTCTCCGCAGTCCTGCAGCCAGTAGGGAGCGAGTATCATCAGCATGTTACTTCCTGGCTCAAGGCGCTCATACAACACAACCCAGACCAGCCTTGCTTACTGGATGCTCAGATGGCAACGGATGCCGGCTGGGGGGCTACTTGCCCGGACTTTTGAGTACTTTTCTCCAGACGAGGCTAGTGATAAGCTACACTTTCAGCTTTGGGAGCCTCAGGCTCACTCAGCGTCTGCTCGAGAGCCCTAGTTTACTTCACACACTCTCACTGTTAGCATAAAGACTCTCTAGTAAGTGCACCAGGGTTCAAATGATACAAGACAGGGCCTAGGACCACAAGGCATTATGCGAGATGCCACGCAGGCCTCCCCCTCCTTTATTTGTGTTTTGTGGGGCCCAATTCAACTTGGACCTGATGGGGCTCCAAATTGGGCTGAATCATGATGGCAAGGGAAGGCTTGTAAATCCTTTGAGCGTTTATAACCCTTTCCCAAATTGTAAAGCTCAGCTCACCTTCACACAGCTTTTGTCCTTACTGCCTAAAGAAGCTACAGGTTAGGAAGTGACTGGTTTTACGACAGTACGCTGACAGACCACTCTCAGTTCGTGTGTACGTTTACAAGCTTATCAACAGTAAAAACAGAGAAAAAACTCTTCAGTCATTATTTTTAATAACAAAAGCCCCTAGGAAAAGTGAACATGTGCGCTCAACCCCTAAATCCCTTCACTGCTATCATAGTGAATCCTATACATCTAAATTCAAAAGGAAAAAGTCATTTTGAAAAAGCACATCCCAGAAGAAAAGTGCCAGTATCGCTGAACTAATTACAGAAACGTGTGATTCACCAGTTCTTCCAACAGGAAACAGAACTAGTCAACATTACATTTTAAATCTCTATGCAAATTCACTAAATTCAGGAATAGAATAATTTGTACTCAGCAGGAACAAAAACCTCACAGCAATATATTACATATATTTATGACGATAAACTTAAAAGTTTTCTTCCACAGTACAGGTCACTACTTACTAAGAGCTCAGAAGTTCCTGATTTGCCCAGCTCCACAGATTGAATGCGAACTCCCAGTTCTCTATGGACTCCACCGGTTCCTTGAAAGCCAGGTGGGCTCTGTGGGAAAGACATGGAAGACAATGAACACACAAGATATTTAATTTTAGCAAACTGAAGAGGAAGCTAGAACAACAGTAGTAGAACTTTTTAAGAATTTCAAGGGGGAAGATTTAAATGGAAGTAACGGATGCTTGCAGTTTATGCGAAGGGCTGTTATAAAAGTTAGTCGCTTGTTGGACAGCAAAGTGTGGTTAAGACAAGTTCTTACAAATTTCCTTTCAATACTGACTTGAAAACAAAATTTATTTCTTTATTCTTGTGATGTGTCAGAAAGACGTTTCCGCAAGGTCCTACGAAACGTCCTTAGGCCTGGAGAGAGGTCACCTCTGACAGCCACAGATTGCAGCCCTGCTCAGTACAGCTTACCAGGCACTGGGTTCTGCAGCCATCTTAACCTCCAAGTTACAATTCGCGTTAATTAACCCATCATCTGGGTTATGGCTTCTCCACAGCACCTCTTGGTAACAGGGAGCTGTGAATCCTGAATGGCCAATGTCTCGCTCAGAGATCTAAGCCTTTTCTACGGCAGGGACACATGTTTCTATTGCAAAGACCTTCAGAGTTCTCTCTCTGTGGCCAGCTTCTTTCCCATTAGTCAAGGCCGAAGTATTTACCTCTCCTCCGCCATATCCTCACACTGTGAATGACTGTCACACACATACGCACAAATAAGTAGAAAACGTGACACGTGTCTCTGAGGTGCTCATGGCACGTCGTGTAGAGAAAGCCATTTTCACAAGTAAAACCTCACATATTCTAAGGCTTAAGAAGTGCAGGTTTAAATCCGTGTCCTGACCCCTACTGATGTGTGATGCTAGGCAAGTCACTGAACTTCTCTGAGGCCCCAGGTTTCCTCATCTGTAAAAAGGGATAATATGACTATCTTGCTCACAGAGCGAATGTGAGGTTTCAGGAAGATAATATAAGCAAAACAACTAGAACAATCCTACAATCCTTGTTACAACGTAAGCCCTGAATAAATGTTAGCTACTGCCAATACCTAGGTAACACAGATGCTACCGGAGAACAGAAGCGGGGCGGGGGTCGGTGTGGCATAGAGGTTGGAGAAGATTCACTAAGCAGGAAGGCAAGTAATGGACCATGTGTCAGGCCCCATCACAACGGAGGTTTATTATCCCAATTTTAGGATGAGGAAACTGAAGATCAGAATACGAAAGGGACTTAGCATGAGGTCCTTCAGGCTCGGTGGCAAGCTGGTGACCGATTAGTAAACAGGAGGATGGACTCCATGTGCAGTGTCTGTCCATACTGTCTACGGTGCTACCGAACCGGACCTTACTAGGAAAGGTAGCACTGTGGCACGTGATGCCAGGGAGAGCAGGCGGGGGCTTTCCAGGTAGAGGAACCAGCACTCACTGGTGGGAGCACTACAGTGGGGAATACATGATGGCTGTGTGTCTGTGTCCATACAAAGAGGAGGCTTTCAAATAACAAGCTCATGTATATTCTACAGGCAGTGAAACGGTGTGGAACAGGCCAGCTCCATTCGGAGACTAATACCTGGTGAGGCACGGTCACAGCGGACGTCGTTCCCAGTGAGAGGGACATGCTGACCGATGGTGCTTGTGGGGCTGTCCTCCCCACAAAAGTTCATGATCAGGGCCTCGTCTTTTGGAGATTCAACGTCTCTTCCTGACCTGCTGTCAAAACGGGAGGAAGGAGACATAAGGGCATGGCCACTGTTTCCTCACATTACTGCAAAAAAAATTCTATGTTCACCAAAAACCCCCCGAAGAGACCCCACCATCAAAGAGCAAAAAAAGTGAGGAAGAATGAAAGAAATTCAGCCTAAAGGAACGAGGGAGTTAAAGAATGGAAAGCAACATAAAGGAGAAAATGGGAGAAATGAGTAAGGTCAAGATCACTATCCCTGTGGACTTGCACGACTCTATAGATGCTTGCGTTTCCATTCGGACAGAATAAAGGGAATTTCAGAAAGAAGGGGACTCGGAGAGGGACCCGCCCAATGAGGGCACGAGAGAGAATGGGTGGGAAATGGGGAGGAGGCAGGAAAGAGTTCGGCAAAAGGCCTCTGTGCTCTGGATGGCCATCTCAGTGAGGGAGGGCACTTGGTGAAAATGAACAGGACACTTCGTTACCGGCCACAAAAATTTGTGCTTATGGAAAAGGTATATTAACATGGAAACATGCTGACACCTATTGTATGAAAGGAAAGTGAAGGCTGTTAAAATACTGTATGCAGTATGACCACAATATGCACCAAAGAAAACCACCCTTTGCTACCAACCTAAGTACCTAACAACAGGCGCCTGATTGATGAAGCATGAAATCACCAAACCACAAAGTGGAACATTTTCTGAAATCTAAGTGTTGAATTCATCTTTGCATAACAGTGGGGGCACGCTCACATTGAACTAATCTTTGCATGACAGTGGGGACACGCTCGCAGTGTCATGTTTTGTGAGATAAACAGGAAACAATGTTATAGGATATAGAACCCCAAATTCAAAGGTACGCCTGTATTATGTATTTCTGCTTGGGGAATGAAAAGGCTAGAAGGAAATTCACAAAGTGTTAATACTGGTTGTCCTTGAGTGGTTTCCTGTAGGAAAAAGAGATGGATTGCTCTACGCTGTGCCTGCCTTTCTGTGGTAGTCCCTGTCTAGAAGGAGCTAGTCTTTCTTTCATGAACGAGGAAAATAGGCCCAAGTCACTGTTTTAAGAAGAACATGAAAACCATGTCCAAACCACAGTGTTCTCACGTGCTGCAGAGACAGCTAATATCTACTCTTGGCAGAAAATACAGAGGTCCAGACCAGAACCAAGTCTCTACTTGTTTGGTGTCTTGTAGGATCGAACGGATGTGAAACAAAGCACTGTCTAGAAAAGGTTCTGAATAAGTAATAGAGACAGCAACGGTAATCAAAAGAAGAACCAGATTCCCTGGAGCATGTGACCTGCAAGTCATACCTTTTTGACTCCCGGGGGTGCTCATCTATATAGCACGTTAGGAGAAAATACGTTTTCACAGCTCAGCTTTTCTACTGTGATGCACAAAACTCAACACCCCAAAACCAACAGTCTAGCAATGAGGACGTGGTCACCTTATTCCTTTTAAATTGAATAGCAGTTTTCCTGCCCTTGAGTCTCCAGTGAGAAACTAGAAATCATTTTGTTGAAAAAGAGTTCAAGAAAGTGGATTCAGCAGAGCCCATCACTGTGCATTTCATCAGTGGCACTGATATTACTGAAATTTCCCCTTTGACTGCAGTCTGTCTCTATTGTGCTTTCCTCAAGCATCATGGTATTTTGCCCATCTCTTGGGTTGTCGGAAAAGTCATGACGTTTTTTGCCTATGTTTTCCAAAGGTCATTTAGTTATATAAGGAACAAAGATCAATCAATGATACGTAGCCCGTTTTGTTCGATAACCTTTCGCCGTCTTTCAGTGAGCTACGTAATTCCTCGTTCATAGAAAGACCTGTCTGCATTTGCGAAAAGCGGAACAAGGTGCTCATGTACAGCCTCATCTGAATTGAACGTTACGCCATGCAAGCAGCTGCGACGAGAGCGAAACACGTGTTGGTCTGGCGGCGCAAGGACAGGCGAGTGCGGTGGGCGTGGCAGCACATCCCATCCAAGCGCCAGTCATTTCTGACGGGTGATCCAACTTGTGCGTGGTCTCGTGTTGTCGCTATGGAACACAACTCTTTTACGATTCACAAACTCCGGACGTTTCTGGATGATGGATTCGTTCAAAGTGTCCAACTGCCGACAGTACACACTCTCATTGATTGCTCGGTTCTTTGGCAGGTGCTCGAAAACCACGACACCTGTCAAATCCCACCACGCTGAGAGCATGCATAACCTTCCTCGGATGAACGTCTGCTTTCGATGTCATTTCAGGCGAACAATCACATCGGGACCAAGACCCTTTGAACACCACATTGTTGTAAACAATCCACTCGTCACCAGTTATCAGTCGCTTCCAAAAGGGATGGTGTTCCTCCCATTTAACAAGCGTATCGCAGATGTTTATACGCGCCGTCAAATGAATTTCTTGGAGTTCGTGAGGAACCCAAATATTGAGCTTGCTTGCGTATCCCGGCTTCTTCAGGTGGTTGTGAACGCTTGAATGATGGATGTTCAATGTTTCTGCAATCTCTCGTGTCGTGTAATGAGGGTTTGACTCGATCAATGCTTTTATTTGGTCGTCGTCCACCTCGGTGGGCCTCCCTGGCAGAGGAGCGTCCTTGAGATCAAAATCACCAGCACGGAATTTCGTGAACCATCGTTGGCACTGATGTTCTTGTACAGCATTGTCCCCGTACACTTCATGAAACTTTTCACAAGCTTGATGCGCGTTCCTCCCTTCATGGAAGTAAAACAGTAAAATAGAACAAAAATGCACAGTTTGGTCTTCCATCTTCAACTTGTTGTAAAATCTCTAAAACTCAACCAAATCACTCCATTTTTTTTCAGAACGAAGCAAGAACTGTCAGCTGTCAAATGACATAGCAATAACATAGATGCGAATGACTCCAGTACTTCCGAAAATGAGCTAGCGCCATCTGTTGCAAACACGTACCATGACTTTTCCGAGGACCTTAATATTTCTTGTTAGAAACGGAACAGGCTGTTGTTCGATTGGCTGCGATGGAGGAGGAAAGAGAAGAGTCAAGGCTGACTCCCAGGGTTGGGGGCCGGGCGGCCAGGTGGGCACCCCAGACAGAGGAAACTACAACGAAGAAAAGCAGAGAGGTGGGAGACAGGAGGTTAGCAAGCCACCTGCTTGCTGCATGCTCTGCTCAGTTCCTTTCTAGAACTGATTATTTCAAGTCACAGGTGCCACTGAGGGACCACAAAACAATGACTGCTTCTTCCGAAGACCGGAGCTTAGCTCTCCGACTCACCTGAGGAACACCGGTTTGTTACAGGTCTGAAGTTCGTGCATTAGAAAACATGTACGAGTTTTTTCCTATTTCAGAGGCAGGAAGGAGTTCCCAGGTTCCTGACACCCAGGAAGTGTGCTAAGCGCCACAGGGTCACTGGGATGGGCGCGTACATACCCATCACTTTTGTTCGGTGTGTATCCCGTCTTCTCGTTCCCGTGTTCCTTACTGCCATGGAGCTGATGCACGCTATCGCCCTCTGGGCGGCTCTGGGTGTCCTGGAAAAGAGAAAGCACAGATGAGGGCAATGCCGGAGACAGTTCTCAAATCCTTGACTCTGTTCTGTCCTTGAGCCGTTCGTTGCCCATTGGTCTGGGGCTGACAGAATTATGGGACTTTAAGAGCTGTCCGACAGATGCTTGCCTTTGTTTTAGAGGAAAAAGCTCGGCAGGTAAACAATCACCAGAGTCGCAAGCAAGTCGGTGGTAGAGCTGGGGCCTGGGGCACAGGTCTCCGGTATCTGGTTCAGAACCCAGCTCTGCGTCCAACACGCTGCAGTGACAGACCATTCCAGGACCAACACAGTCTACACTGGCAGCAGAGGCAGGCCCAGGAAAGGCTGGGAAGGTGGGAGTGGGCCACTAAACAAGCTCACGCAGCCTGAGTGGGCTCTTCCCTCAGGCACAGCTCTGCTCCCTTCCCACCTTCTCCTAAAGCACCCACAATGAAAAGTGCACCTTCTATATTAGGAATTGAAATAGAGTTCCGTTTTGAAAATAAGTTCTGTTACCTAACTAGTCCTCTGTAAAATATACCGACGACCATTCTTTTCATGAAAAAAGATGACTCTATTGCAATGAGAAATGTGTCACGGAATGAAAAGGGTGACACGGGCCAACAGAACACCACGGACGCAAACAAGCTGGACTGAACGTGACATTCCGGTACTTCCCCGCCGTCTGTAAGGACTGCGGGGCTAGACGCGGTCACTCCTGCGAACATGGAGGAAATAAACTGATAACGCTGGACTCTACAGTGAGAACGTGGGGCATTACACACAGAAGTGGGACAAGGCACTCTCATGAGAAGTACTGACTTACTCTCCTAGACTTCGATCAGGAAGGGCAAGAGCAACAGAGAAAAAAGGCAGAACGTGTGAACCTATAGTTAATTTCCATAGTCTTCTCGTTCATATTTTAAACGCCTTTATAATGTGCAGAGAAAACACCCTTGTAAACATAATTAAAGCAGGACACACACACACACACACACACACACACACACACACCCCTTTAGAACCATGATAAACTTTGGGACAATAAAGTATCTTTACCTTTACCAAGTTAAATTTCAGGTCATTTGAGTGAGAACGGAGACAGGTCTAAGTGGAGGAACACGGGTACCCGTTTCACCAAGAAATAATGGAGGACAAACCTCCCAGTGTGCGGGCTTGGAATCAACACCTCAGAGAAACCCCTAGGGAAAGACTTAGAAAATCTCAAAAGAGCCACACGTTTCAGCAGCCTTCGTTTTGTTTGCTTTCCAAGGGAAGAGAACTGAATGCAGATATCCAGTTCATCACCAGCACTGGACATGCGATGTGAGGAAGCGGGAAGCGAAAGTAGCTGCTGGTTATTTCCGGACGGCGGCTGCACAACCAGCCTTCAAGGTCAGGGGGCCTCCTTCTGGCCAACAGGACAGCGCCCCTCCGTGAGGCTGTTCTCCACAAGACGGGCTGTGTCCCACAGCATGGCCCGGACACCGAAAGGCCAGGTACGTGAAGGCACTGAGGTCAGGGACTGGGGCACAACCCGTCTGTGACGTGGACGCCTTCTCTCTGACCACACACTGTCCTGCTCTCGTGTGGGGACCTGAGAGCCAGCTGTGTGCCCTTCAGAGGCAAGCTGACTCGTACTGAAGAGGTCACGGAACCAGTCATTCTCTTAACTGGAATCCTTTCTGTGTCTTGAACCAGACAGATTCCCTCCCGCTGAAAACCATCAGGGCTGCCAGCCTTGAACGCCACAGAAACTGGGCTCACTCCGTCCTGACTGATAGGGACTTTCATGCTTGCTGGAGGCAGATATGACGGAGGGACTATATTACCCATCAGGTAGGCAGAGCGAGCAAATTTCCCCTCCTAGTGCCTCTAGTGACAGTCCACAGGACAACAGTGCTGACACACATGGTTTTGTGCGAGGATGCAGCAATATGGCCGTAACACTGATAGAGAACCATGAGGACAGAAAATTAGATCCGGTGGTTAGAGAACTGAGGCATGAACAAAAGAAGAGCAGGATAAAGGAAATCCAGAGCTGTCTGCTCTCACCCAGTCAAGTCGCATGACAATGACTCAACTTCGACTCAGTGGTCTTTGCCACATTTCTATGCTCCCAAAACATGAAAAACTAAACCGAAAATCTTCTTGGATATCCATTCTTAATAAGAGAATACCTCTCTTCCTTGGAAACCTTTTTGTGGAACTAAAACTTCTCTTCATCTGCCCACATTAATTCTTAGTCTGTCGGAAAGCTTTGAAATTATGCCTCGCTCACCTTAATCCCTTTGCTCACTTTTAAAATAAAAGCCTACATTTTAAAAATACAACTACTTATACTTTTTAACATGAATTTGGATGTTCATATCTGATGAAAACTGATGAATTCTGTAACACTACCATCAAGACATTCCTGACACGTATTTATTGCAAGCCCAAACTTCAAATTCTGAACAGCGAGCAGATTAAACGGGCCTCGCTTTCTGCCAGACAAATACGCTCCTACAGGTGACTGAACTCTTTAGCTTCTGACCTCAGAAGCCTATTCCGTTAAACTGAGGAAGAAGGAAGTTTCAGAAATCTATGCTCCACAACCCTAACTTAACTACTAATGAGTTGGATGGCTTCAGAAACTCACACAAATGATCATTCCTGCACTGTGAGAAATGAAGGCATTCAACTTGCTTACTTAGCAGGGTATGCCGGGTAAAAGCAAAGACGGTTTTCTCTTTTGAAAAAGTAAATCTTGGAGAGCTGTTAACACTAATAATAATTAAAAACCAAAGGAATGACATAAGTTCTGAATTCTTTGAGAGCGTAAGAAAAAATCAACATGTGTTCAGGAAAGAGAAACGCAAATGAGAAACTCATTCAGGCAAGAGTATATACAACTAGACTTAAACAATGAACTAAAAAGAGACCTTGGGGAAATTTCATGATATGAGGCAAGAAATGTATGCTCCAGAAGGAAACTATGGTATTATTTTTTGGTTCAATATCCCAATCTCTAGTAGCAGTATAAATTACTTTACTTTCTTATTAGAAAACCTTATTAACATGTAAAATGCATTATTAAGGAGTAAAACCTCAAGCCTTTTTCAAGTGCAATTACACACTCACTGGGTTAATGGGGATGTAAATGTTTCTGACATCCAATCTAAAACTCAAACTCTATTAGAGAAGCTTCCCATCTCTAATGTAAGGTATGAATGAAGCAGGCAAAAGAGTCCGGTTTCTTCATCTCACTAAATATTTACTGAGTAGCTTTTGGGGGCCTGGCAATCTGACAGATACTGTGAAGCGAGAGATGAGCAAAATGCAGGATCTAACAAGTTGCAAACTACACTACCATGGGCGATTGAGAGAGACTCAAACAAAAAGTTGGAATTTTTGGAAGGATTTATGGGTACTGCATTAAAAATATTTTCAACCCTAAAAATAGTTGGGTAGCAAACAGTTCTTTTGGGAGGTTAGGCCATTATAAAAACTTAAGATAATTAATTTCATAGAACATCTGTCAAAAGTCAATAAAGAATTTTATGTTGACAAGAAAAAAAATGAGTCTATGGAAAATCTGGGGATCCTATTTCCAGTCAAGTTAGAACCCGGTGGGGCTGAGGCTGTTCAACGATTTGTTGGGTGCTTTAATTTCTCGGGTCATTTTTTAGATGACCTTACACCCTTCTGGCATAGTAGCTGTATGGGGGGAACTCTCAGGTAGACAATCTCTATTCATATTTACTTGAAATCATTAAAAATCATTACCTTCTCAATATGGAATGAGAGAGATAAACAGCATGAGAATGGAATAGGCATGCTGTGAAAGATCACTTTTACTTGAGAAATACTCTCGACATGGTACTCATAAAATTCATTATTTATTAATTTGCAATAAAGTTAAACCAAAACATATGCATTTCTTTGTGTGTACACCCCTTTGTCTGATAGGCAACTTTGTTCTTTAGCTACATTGAGCAGAATACATCAGTCTCTATGCAACACAAAAAGGAACAGTGATGGTACCCTCCCTTTTTTTTCTTTCAAGAAAGCTTCCATATACAGGAAGGAGGTAACGCTGTGTGACCAAACAAAGGTAGGAAGTAGTTAAGTGCACACCGGTCAGTAAACAAAACCTTCCAAATTTCTCCCCGGACAGAGCTCTCACCCCTGGATGTGGGTTTTCCCATAGCTCATACACTGAGTAATCCGTCAAGGAAAGGAGACACACTTCTCAAGAGTCTTGTACGCCAGCAATAGGCCCCTCAAGGAGGCCTCAGAGCCCAGTGCAGATGCTGGCTGAGGCACTGGACGTGGGACACAGCACACACACCGACCTGGCCACTCATGCTTCCGTCCACAGGTTACCAGGGGCCTGGTGTGAAAGGCCTTCTCGGCTTCCCAAACCCAACACGCGTAGGAAAGCCGGAAGCCGAAGAACAGAGGGCTGGATACACTCAGGAAAGGGGGCCCTCCGGGTTGGTGGGGCAGGGCTGCCCAAGTCTGAAGGGGTTTGCTTTGTTTCGTTTTTTATTTTATTTTATTTTTTGAGGACAGTGTCACTAGCCCTCATATGTGGGATTCGAACCAAGGCCGCTGGTGTCCCAAGCAAGCTCTTAACAACCGCGCAACTCGGCCGGCCCTGCTTTGTTTCGTTTCGATCCATGAACTCCTTTCTGAAATTTTAGGAATGTACACACTGTCAGTCTGGCATTGTGAGATAATATCAACAGCAACTGACAACATAAAAAATGCTGTATTTTATGTGATTATTATGAAATATTGCACTTACGTAATGCACTTAAATTCCACACATACTAATTTCATAATATAAACTAAGTTCATCATATAATATATCTAATTCACCATGAAACACATGGCACTCACTTTTTAATTTACTATTTTATCATGAAGTCAGTGTGCACCCAAGGTCCTCTGTAACCAGGCCTGAGTTTGCACCCCAAAATCCACATCTCACGCCTCTCTACCCACCTTGCCCCAAATAGTAGCCATGGAAGATGCCAGGCACAGTTTTCCATTGCTCCATGTAGGGGAGAAATTCAGGGAATCGATACCGCACATAGAGGGCCGGCAGAGTGGCGCAGTGGTTAAGCGCTGCTTTGGTACGCTAGCGGCCCCGGTTTGGGTCCCACATATGAGGGCCGGTGACACTACCCTCAAAACAAACAAACAAAAAAGGAAATACTGCACATAGAATTACCTCCTTTGAAATGAATTCACCTCACATCTCGCTATCTGACCGCCTGTTAGACTTAGTCTGCAGTTTCATCCACCCTGAAATTCAGCTGTTTTTCTTTCTCCTCTCATTAATTGAATTAGGAACTCTACTTTGTTCCCTTTCCTAAGTCTACAGTACTTCATTAATCCATTTAATCAACAGAATCCTAACCTGAAAAGAACAATGTCTTACTATTCAGGAGCCCAGGACAGCAGAATCCATTTTGCAATTCCTTTGCAGTTTTCACTGGTGACACATAAAGCTCCAGCCCTTGGTGACAGAATCATCTTCGAACAAACCAAACCCCAGGAAGCGAGGTCAGCTCTCAGACAGGCCTGATAGACTCCCCCTTTTCTTTGTTCTCCATCTTCTGTACCTATAAAACCTTCACACCTGTCTAGGAACGGGGAGATGGCCTTGGGATGGGAGCCCGTCAACCTCCTAAAATGTTGGCATTCTGAGTAAATCTATGTTTCTTCCACCATTGTGGTCTCTCCACTTTTCACATATTCCAGCAGCAGGCAGCCGGACCCTTAGCACAGTACCATTGAGTCTGTGGTTTCCTGTCTTTTTGGCACGCCTCCCAATGTATGTCCTACAGCATTAACACCACTTTAGGTACAACTGCTTGTCCATGTGGCTGACTCTCCTCTCTATCAGACAGTGAGCTCCTTGATGGAAGGAACTAACGCTTACTGCCTAGAACCGTTGCTGGCACATAGCAGGTACTAATTAAACGTTTGAACAACAAATAAACAAATGAGATTTATAATTAAGGATCTGTACCGCATTCATTGAATATCTACTGTATGCTCCATTTCAATATCCTAGGACTATCTCACCTTTATTTTCCCAACTTTGGGGCAAAACTCCTATAGGATTCAGCATCAGACTATTTCTCCATTTCCCTGACAAATAACAGGCAGGCCTCCTTTGGCTGCCTGGAAAGACAGAGACCATGTAAGTGGACAGGGGTGTGTCATGGCCTGAGAGGATGCACTCCTGAAACATACAGCTTCAAAGCCAGGCTGGGGTGGCCGAGTGGTGCGGTGGTTGACCGCTGGCTTGGGAAGCTGGCGGCCCCGGTTCGGGTCCCACATGTGAAGGCCAGTGATACTGCGCTCAAAAAAAACAAAAAAACAAAACAAAACCAGGCTGGAAAAATCTAGTCATGTGATAGGAGGGTGGGGCTTAAGGACATCTTTTCTGTAAGGAGGAAAAGGGAACTGAAACCCAGTTTCTAACCTGGGCAACGCAGTAGGTACACATCTGTATCTTTTTTCCCCTCAGTCCCCACAACCACCCTGGCAGGAAGCTGTCAAGGTGCCCGTCTGCATATCAGGAAACACAAAGGCCTTCACAAGCAGTTAGTCCTCAAGGAAACAGAGGGCACCTACTTCTTTCACTTGAAGAGATGACTGAATAAGGCGTCTTAAACAAAACAGTTCATTTTCCACTGAGGACCTCCTCGTTGTCATCTAAGAGAGAAAAAACTCACTTCTGTCACTTGTCTTTTATACATTTATGAGCAGAGTGTAATTCATCCACATATACCACTCATCAAACAATTCAATGATATAAGTTGATTTACTCAATAAAGTCCTTCACACAGGCTCATTTTTTATAGGAGGGGCACACTTTTCTCAGATTACGAAAGTACCAGTGAGTTCTGAAATTACTGAGCAATGCAATATACTGTCTTATTAAATAATTCATTTCAGCTAGATGCTTAACTCTGAAGTGCCATCTAAAATAAAGTTAAGAAATAACACTGAGTCATTTGCTTATGGGGTTTTGAACCTGGTAGTGGGATACACTGATGGGATTAAATGCGCCAGAACCAAAACCTAAGAAGGCCTAGGATCCAACGGGCTCACGCGTGTATGAAGGTTACCAAGTCCAGCAGGAGGGCAAGGGACTGGGCTGCTTTTATAAACCACTTAGAACTTACTGCAACCTGAACTATGTTAGCTATGGAATGACAATCAGAAAAAATACACAGCTGTGTATTTTTAAAGTTGGAGAGGAATACATTATTTGTAATTCCAAAACCTTATTTGGCCGTTTGCAGTTGCACTGATAAAACATACACTTTTAATATTACTCATTTTAATATTATCCATTGCCAAGTGGTTTACGGGAATCAAGGTGGACATTTATGCACATGCGTTCAGTTTTTTCTTTAAAAATGTTTTCCTTTTGATAGTTCTACGATAAAGGCAAAACTGAGATATTAGACAATAGTGTGAGAAAATGTATAAGCAAGCCAAAAATTAATAAATAAATAAACAACTGAGGTAAATAAAATTAAATTAAAAAGCAGCCTGCTCAGACACAGCTGCTTAATTTTGGCCTTCCCTGACGAAACATTCTTTACACAATTGCTGACCAAAAGGCACCCATGATGTTCTTGAACCCTAAAGGGAGAGTCATCTAGAACCAATGGTTACCATTCCCCTCCCTGCTCTTCCTAAGCTCCTGAAACAAACGCTGCAAGGTTTGTCCACTGATGACTTCTCTAAGTTAAACTGAAGGTTTATGTGCCTTAGGTTTACACTGACATATCACTTAACTTGTCATCTTTTATTTAATACTCTTTTAATACAGATTTGAAATGTACTAAGAGTTATCTACACAAGCAAGTTAAAAGCATATATTTTATAAAGAACTTACATTGCATAGTTCATCACTTATTTTTTCGACAAAATTTTTCTGTTCTTCAACCATTTTTAGGCCTTCTTGAAAGTAGCTACAATGGGAAACATCAGACATTAACGAGCAGTATGAAAAAGGGATGAACCATAATTACATGAAAAATCTGACAATACTTATATATTTACTCTCTACCCATATCTCTACACAAAATCCTTAGAAAACTAACTTCAGTATTTTATAAAGATGCTACAACACACACATTATGGGGACGCCTTGACATATGCTATCGACGTCACACGGACACTGCAAATGACAGCTGCGGTCCCAACGCAGTGAGTTCATCACGTGCCTGCCCACCTGGCATAGTACAATGACTCCTGGATCAGCCATCATGACATTCAAAAGAGAGAGAGAGACACATTAACCAGTAGGGTATCATCAAGTCCAACTGGACACTAAGGAGAGGCGGGACAGAACGAGAAATAAAGGCTGCAGGAGAGTCAGCATTCTTTCAGTTTCCCCAAGGGCCCGGTGGCCCAGCACACATGTGAAACCCAGGACGTGGAATCAATGGTACTGACGGACCCGGAAAGCTCTATCCTAACACGTGTATAAGAAGGCAGCCTTATTTCAGCCTGAATGGAACAAGCACCACCACTGGTTGGACACGTGTCACAGGCCCAGCAGGCTAGGACTTGACATGAGTTCATTCACATCTGCTCACAACACCCCAGGGGAGTTAACAAGCACGTCAACTGCATCTCCATTTTAAAGAGTAAACTGAGGCAAAACTGGGATTCAGGTCCAGGTCCTGCTCCTAACTACCAAGTGAAGATTTCCTGTCTGACCACTTCTCTCCAGGAGTCCATTTGTTTCAGTGTCCAGAGCTTTCTCTACCCTGTGGGGAGCTGACCCCACGGCAGATTATTCCTCAGCGCACTTTTTACTGGGTTGCCGAAAGGGACCAGGAAAGGATGAGGACTGTCTCTCGTCTCCATATCCCAGTGGAAAGCAGATCCTCAGTTCGTGGCTAACAATGAAGCATCTCAAGACTTATGGGCATGTCCTCGGGATCCATACATAAATACTTTTTGCTTAATTTCTACATTCAATGGTAACAGTACGTCCGTAACAGAATTTAAGGTCCACATCTTCAGCAGAGAACCCTTACTAAAATAAGGAAGAGAAATACTACTTTTAGAAAGTCAGCAACAGGAATGGGAGAAAAGAGGGTGGTTTCATTCACCATTTAACTGGAAAGCTACATTCACACCCTCATCTTTCAACATTCAGGTTTTCATCACTGCCTACGGGGACGAAAGTTAAATTGAGGAACATTTATATTCTAGCCCCTGAAGACCTTTCTGCTTTTATCCCCTACCATTTTCTCTTAAGAACTCCGGGCTCCAGCCAGGCTACATGATTTCTAGACTCCCCAGCCTTTACATGCACTGTCCCCTCTGCCTGAAATGCCCTTCCCCATGATACTCGCGTGCCAAGCTCTCTCCTTCTCTTGCAGCTCAGCTCAGTCCCCACCCCCACCCAGACCTCCCAAGCAGCTTTCTCCGGTCTTGCCAGTCAAGGCGATGGCATCTCTGAGCAGGTGCTTGTGTCCGGGCCTAAGTGTCAGCCCTAGAGAGGCCAGTCAGGTTCTGCACGGAGCCGGTCATCCATAAGGGTGAGACCGAACCAGCATCTTCTACCTCAGGGGAGTGTGGCTACAAAGTTCATCGTTGCAAAACCAAATGTGACCTCTGATACTGCACGTAAAGGATTTCTGGAGAAAGGTTGGGAAGGTAGAACACTTCCATGTTAGGTGGATGCTGTCAGGACCTCTTACAACAGAAAAAGCAGAGCGTGAAGGCATAGAATGAGGGCTCTCGGATTTCCTAGCTACGGGAGCTTGGCAAGTCACTGAACGTCTACTCATGCTATCTGTATTAAGTGGGGTGAATGATAGAGCACATAGGAAACCGCTCCGCAAAGTGTAGGGCAGAGAGGATGTGCTTGATAAACGTTGGTTTTAATCCCTGGAGCCACACAGGTTTATCATATAAGGGCTTAGTTTTTTCCCAGGGGATGCAGATTCTTGGACGATATTTGGGTAAAGGTGTCTCATTTTCACTTTCAACATGAAGGGAATTTGATCACCATGTTAAGAAAGGAAGATGGATTTAAATGAGAATGCTTTAGATCCGTGTTTTCCAATCCAATGCTCGCCACTGGTCACATGGACCTGATTCAATTAAAATCAATTCAGAATTCAGTTCATGGAGTCTCACTAGCCACACTGCAAGTGACATGTTAAACAGCAAAGAATATCAACAGTTAAAAGTTCTATTGAAGATGAAGAATAAGCAAATTGATATTTGAACAGCATACAGATGCGATAAAACATACATTTTAAGGAGAAAAAGGGCAGTTTTAGTTTGAGATGGCACTGATAAAAACGTAAAGCTATTTAACAGTGGTGAGAGCAAGCTGGGTGGGGAAAAAGACCCAAACAAGCCTATTTGCCTGCAGTTAAATTCTTCATCACATTACAAGCAGACTAAGAGAAACTGACGTGATAAATCATTTTAATGTACAGTGTGATCCAATTTTTGTCTGGCTTCTTTCATTAGAATGGCGTTTAAATGTTCACCACCTGGAGCATTTCTCAACAGTCCTTCCCTTTTCATGGATGAATAATATACTCCACTGTACGTCTACTCCGTACTTTGTTCATCCATTCATCAGCTGATGGGTGTTTGGGGGTTTCCAGTTTAGCTACGGTGAATAACGCTGCTGTAAGCACTCATTAAGACACTTTTGCTTAAATATTCATTTTCAGGTATCTTGGGTATAACTATAAGGAGGGGGACTGCTGTGCCAAATAAGTCTGTGTTTAACCTTTTGAGGAAATGCCCAAGTGTTTTCCAAAAGCAACTGTGCTGACATTTCTACCAGCAGTGTATTGGGGGTTCCAATTTCTCACTAATCTCCCCGAGACTTAGTCTCCATTCTGTTTCCTTCTGCTGAGCTCTCCCTGCCCTGAGGGTACACCCTTCCACCAGGTTCCAATGGCCAAATGCTAGCTATCCTCCAACTCCAGTCCCTAGTGCCACCGCCTCCTAAAGGAGCCCTGCTCAGTCTCTCGGGCCAGGAGCCTCTCCTTCTCCTGATGCCCCTTCTTCTCAGTCACTTCCCAGCCCCATTATGATTACTGACGAACCCAACTTGCTTCCTGTACCAGATAATTCACTCCTGAGGGCAGAAGCCCCGTTTCACCGCTGCCCCAGAACCTAGCAAAGGTACCCAGCTTTCATTAAAGAGATTAATAACTATGTGTGGGAAGGGAAAAAGTGACGAACGAGGCAGGATGCATTAACTATATACCACGTTTCCCCCAAAATAAGACCTAACTGGAAAATAAGCCCTAGCATGATTTTCAGGGTGTTTGTAATATAAGCCCTACCCCAATATAAGTCCCACTTAAGATCATCAGCCGGGCATGATGATATTTGAATAAATGTAGATTTCTGTACATGAATAAATGAATAAAATGCATCTGTGGGAACAAAAGTTAATATAAGACCGGGTATTATTTTTGGAGAAACATGGTAGGTTAGTGTTGGTTCTTTCTTTTCACCTTACTAACAGAGGCTAATATAGGTATAGTTTAGAAAACACCTTCCATTTTGGAAAAGTCATGTTTGAGTAGGTTAATCTATGTCTAGTGACGTAAGAGACTTTCAGATCGAGAGAGAGCTCTCAAATATAGTAAGATCAGATTTGAGGCCAAAGTGGTGTAACGGAAATGACTGAAAAGTGCATTTATTTCTGTAAAAGATCCAAAGCGATGATACGTTTCTAGGAAAACTAAAATGGATGAAGGATGAAAAAGTTCACCCTCAACCACAATCAGGGACCACCACAGCACATTTCAAAGTCTCCCACGTGCCCCACTACACTATGGAGCCAAAGGTTAGGCCAGGTCTCCAGTGTGAGCCTTCCAAAGGGGAAGTTATGCTTCAACGTGACCCTGTTTCCACTGCAATATATTATTTTTATATCAGAAACACATTTGCACAAGGTGGAATTTACTTTGAAAAGAGGAAAAAAGTTCAATCAAATTCATATAAATAACAACTGGATCATTAAAAAGCTTGACCTGAAGAGAAACACCTCTGTACAATAAAGTCCATGAGAGGCTTATTTTCATGCCACTTAGAATCGGCATGGCAGCAAACAAGGTGAGTGTGGCGGGCACCAGGCTGAGCGTTGCACATGCATTATCGTCTCATTGAATTCTCGTGTTCTCGCAAAACCCAAGGTGGGTCTGCAAGCCACTAGACAGATGAGGGCACTGAGGTTTAGAAACACGCCTGACAAAGTTCGTGGTCACTCACCTGGAGAGCCAGGAACTGAACTCCTCTCTGTGTAACTCAGGCCTTGTGCACTTCCCATAAACACTCTACCAGAAAACCACCAAAAGCTAACCCAATAAGTAAGAAAACAAGAAGTAAATAAGCACAGGTGGTGCCATAGGATCTCAAACATAATAAAAAAGTAGCCCTGCAATGTGAGCAAACCAAAACGGGGCCGGTAAGGTACAATGGATTTCTCTCAATATGTACCAGCAATCATAAAGGAATCCAAGTAGAAATGCAGAGTATTCTTAATGCCAAAATTATTTAATTTCACTTAATGTAGATGATGAAAAAACAAAACAAAATCCCAAGTAGGAGTGCGTGGTACAAGTGATACAATAACAGCTTAGATGCCCAGGAAGAGGCAGAGGGAGGGGTCACCAGGGAGGCCTCTTCAGTGACAGGAACTCAGGATCTGTGACAAGAGCTCCGACAGCTATCAAGGCCGACATCAGCCTTGTGCCAGTGAGACAGCATTTTCAAGTAGCCAACTAGTTGCACTAAACTGAATTACTGATTTATAGAAAACACGGAAGATGGAAAAGAATACTACTTATCATTTGGCTGTAGAAGATTATTATGTCACTATATACAGTGACCAAAGGAAGACAGCAAAGAGAGAATTCCGAAAACCAGTGCAGTGAAGGGGCCTTCGTGGGGCCCAGGATCATGATGACAATACTCCAATACTCCACTTACCGGTATTGAGCGTAGTAGTATCCCAGAAGTGCGTGCATGAGACCTTCATCCTTCATTTGTTTGATTTTGTTGATTTTCAGGAAATACTGTGGATAGAAAACAGAATTGGGTTCCCGTGATTACAGACGGGTTCTTCGGTCCTGGTTTCAGTGGGCAGAAACCACCCGTGAATCTGCACAGGCTGCTGGCCATCACACAGTGTGAGCTGAGTTTAGCAAATGCTGACCTGGCACAGTCACAGTGTACAAACCACCCCGGTTAGCGTCTTAGCGCTTCATAAATGCCTATGATCAGTGTACTAGACACTCAGAAGTCAAACACAGCAAAACATTGTGGAATATTTCCTCTCATGCAGAGGGTCTCACACTCAGACTTCACGCAGTTGGCACAGCCAACTGAAAGAGATGGCCTGTTCTTGGCAGAAACCAAGTGAAACACTATTCCCTTCAAGAAAAGTGCCAGAAGGTATTAGAACTTTTAGACCAAGGAGGTGAATGAGAAAGAATGTTTGCAACAAAAAAAATAAAATAAAATAAAAGAATAAAAATAACACATTTTTGCACAAACACTACGGGCTCTCTCACAACGGGCTAAGGTTTTCTGTAGCTGCTATTGGCTTCCTGGTCACTTGTTGGGTGGAAGTGTTGCTGAGCAGACAAATTCAAGGAGGAGCCAGAATTTGATGAGGGGAAAACAAAACAAAAGAAAACCAACACTGAAGAAAGAAAAACTGGCTGGTCTCCGGGTTAAGGAGTGCCAGTGTTCAATGGAACACAGATTGAGAACCACGGCTCTAAGCTCAAGGCTACATGCTGTTCATCACATTTTTTTTTTCATGAACTCATAGACTTTCTTTCTTTCTTTTTTTTTTTTATTAGTTTCAGGTGTACAACACAATGCAATAGTTATACTCTTTACTCCCCAAAGTGAAAACCCCCTCCCCCAGTTCGCCACCCCACTCCCCCCCATATCATACATATCCATCACAACTCCCCTGACTCCCCTCCACAGTATACTCCACATCCTGTGACCATCTACATATTCAGTTGCAGTTGGCATACAATACTATACAACATCAGCTTCAGGTGTACAGTGCAGTGATCAAGCCTCTACTCCATCCATGAAGTGGTATCCCTAACAAGACATGTGACTATCTCACACGCCACAAAATTTTTACAACATTATTATATTCCCTGAACTGTGTTTCATATCCCTGTGGCAATATTGTAGTTGTCTATTTGTGCTGTCTAATCCCTTCCCCTTCCCCCCCATCCCCACCCGCCTCCCAACTAGCAACCCTCAGTTTTTCCTCTACATCTACAAGTCTGTTTACTTTGATCCTTCACTCAGCTCTTCAGACTCCACACACAAGTGAGATCACATGGTACCTGTCCTTCTCCGACTGACTTATTTCTCGCAACATAATAGTCTCTTCACAACATTATAGTCTCTTCACAACATTGTCAATTACATTCCCAGAACTGCCCCCATATCCCTGCGGCAACATTGTAGTCCCACCTACACTGTCCAAAACCTTCCCCCTCTCCCTCTTCCCCACTCCCTCCCAACCAGCAACCATCAGTTTTTCCTTTATATCTGCTTGATATGACAATAATCTTCTTAAATTGTCTCTCTGGGTTAGCTTGTTTACCCCTTTCTTTTGTTTACAAAAGCCCTTTTAACATTTCTTGCAATGCTGGCTTGGTGGTAATGAATTCCTTAAGCTTATTCTTTTCTGAGAAGCTCTTCATTTCTCCTTCAATTTTAAGTGATAGCCATGCTGGGTAGAGCAATCTTGGTTGTAGGCCTTTATTTTGTGTCACTTTGAATATCTCCTGCCACTCCCTTCTGGCCTGCAGAGTTTCTGTAGACAAGTCAGCTGTTAGTCAAATAGCAGTTCCTTTGTATGTAACCTGCTGTCTTTCTCTTGCAGCCTCTAGGATTCTGTCTCTGTCTTTAACCTTTGCCATTTTAACTAGGATGTGTCTTGGTGTGGACCCGTTTGGGTTCAGCTTGTTTGGAACCCTCTGCACTTCCTGGGCCTGTATGTTGATTTCCTTCCCCAGGGTAGGGAAGTTTTCAGTCATTATTTTTTCAAATACATTTTCGACCCCTTGCTTCTTCTCTTCTCCTTCTGGTATTCCCTATGATTCGATGGTGGTTGCGCTTCACCTTGTCCCATAGGGCTCTTAAACTATTTTCATTCTTTTTTATTCTTTGGTCTTTTTGCTGTGCCAACTGGGTAAGTTCTGCTATTTTATCTTCCAAATCGCTGATCCGCTCCTCTGCTTCATCTACTCTACTGGTGATTCCTTCGAGTGTGTTCTTCATTTCAGTTATTGTATTCTTTAGTTCTAACAGGTTGTTTTTTATGGTTTCCCTATCCTTCTTTATGTCCTCGCTAAGTTCCTTAAACATTCTTATCATCAGTGTTCTAAACTGTGTCTCTGAAAGGTTGGATCCCTCTGTTTCATTTGGTTCCATTTCTGGAGGTTTCTTCTGATCTTTTACTTGTGACATGTTTCTTTGTTTCCCCATTCTGGCTGTCGCTCTGGGATTGCTTTGATGTATTAGATAGATCACTAGGAGAGCCCTGGCTGGATCACGCAGGCACACAGCTCACAGCCCAACACTCCTAGGAATACTCCCAGTCTCAGCCTGTCCTAATCAGCTGCTCGCAGATCAGGCCGAGCAGCCTGACAACCAATCACCAGCCTGGCAACTCTGCAAGTGGAGTGCGAAGAGCGGGGACCCCAGGCGGCTTGCGCACTCCCAAGTCTCAATGAGCAGCCTGTTGGAGCTGGATCACTCCCACTAGGCGTTTCCCTGGCAACGCAGCACAAGCCGAGTGGAGGGTGGGGATCCGAGGCTGCTCGCACACTCCCAGGTCTCAGTGAGCAGCCTGTTGGAGCCGGAGGGCACCCACCCTGCGTTTCCCTGGCAACGCAATATAAGCCGGACAGAGGGTGGGGATCCAAGGCCGCAGGCGCGCGCACGCGCGCACACACACGTACTACTGCGCCAATTCCACCAGACCAATGAGGTCTCGGACCTGATCCTTCGTGGGAGGGCCCAAGCCCCACAAAATGGCGCCCTCCCTACACCACTCACGTGCAGGCTCCGCACCACGGGAACAACAGTTCAAAAACCTCCAGCCTTGGGCCGGCTGAGTGGCGCATTGGTTAAGCGCTGGTTTTGGGATGCCAGCGGCCCCGGTTCGGATCCCACATGAGGGCCAGTGACACTGCCCTCTACAGCTAACAACAGCTCCACCTGGAGCTGGGCTGTGCGAGCCCCGGTGATGGTGCGGGCTGCAGCCCCTGCTGCAGTGGGCTGCCATAGGCTACAGTGAGTGGCCCGCAGCCAGCGTGAGTGGCCCGCAGCCAGCGTGAGTGGCTGGCAGCCAAGCGTGAGCTGCCAATAGCCGCGATGAGCGACATCCAGAGGCCAGCGACCCATCTGCCTCATCCGGGAAGAGCGCAATGACGATACCAACAGTGAAGCAACATCCTCCGCAACTAAACTGAAGAACAAGAAGACGGCAACTTGTCTGTTCCCCTTCCCTGATTCCCCAACGCTGTTCCCCTCCACCAATTCCCCAATAAAATCTTTAAAAAAACAAAAAAACAAAAAAACCTCCAGCCTTTGCACCAAAGGTGCTCAGTTCAGTCCGTTCCTGCAGGCTCCTGGCTCACAAAGCCACTCCCTCCACCAGGAACCAGGTAAGTGCTCTCCGGCGAGCAAGCCTGGGCGCCTGCCCCACTGATTCTCCAGCCGCTCTTATCCTCACCGAGCTGAGCAAAGAGAGTCCTTACTAATTTACTGCCAGCTATCTTAGAACTTGTCTTCCTGGCAAAGGAACCCTGGGCTGGTGAGCTTCGTGTGCGGCTGGAGGGTCTCGCCCCCAACCAGACAAGCTTCCCACGGCTGGGGCTTCCCTCACGGGGCTCGCACTCTCTCATCTCCGCCCGTCCTACCAGACCCGACACGGCTTCCTCTTTAAGTTCTTTGTTTAGTGGTTCTGTTCCTTCAGTGTTCCGGGGACCTCCAGGGTTGAATGCTGTATAATTTGCTTGTAATTTTGGTGTGATCCTGGGAAGTAGTTAGCACAGCGTCTGTCTATTGCGCCATTTTACCGGAAGCTCCCCTCATAGACTTTCTTAATGAATACTTTGAGTTTTCATTCAAACAGGACACACGGTTAAAAGAAAAAAAACAATAAAAACATGCTATAGGCCCGTACCAGTAAAACTTAATATTCTCTGGTGTTACCACTCACCCCCAATTGTTTTACCACACTCACTCACAGGCAACATTGAAGTTCTTACCAAAGAATCCTGTTTGGGCTTCTAGAGCCCCACAGGACCCAGGCGCAAACTATGAGACAACAGTGAAACAGCCGGCCCCAAAAGGCTTGGAGAAAAATGGAGATTAGAATCCATCAGAAACAGCCCCCTCCTGTAACAATCACACCCAGCCTGATAAGAACCGCCGACTGGCCTGAAAGGTGACAGTGAATGAAAGCCTAGGCAAATGAGCGAAGAGTCCATTCTTACTTCACACATCTGGAGCTGAAAGAGGTGCCGTTCCTCCTTCATTTCTTCCTGTATCTCAGCTCTGAGGGTCTCTGTGCAGATCGTGTCGTGCTGTTTGGCATGTTCTCTCTTTTCCTTTTCGATTGTTCTACTGTAATCAGAGCAGATGGCATGGTTAAAACACACGCATACACACCCGTGTGCGCACATCTCTTTTTCAAGGACAGCTGCTTCATTATTTCTTAATTACTAGAGTGAAGTGGCAGCAACACTTCACTTGGGAACAGCAATGAACTCTTACATTCAAAGGCAACAAAAACACTGTACGGCTTTTCACCTAGGAAACTTCTTACTTCTTAACTTTGATCTCACCCAGGGCTGGATTCATATAACATTTGTACATGTTGGTTGGCATGTAGACATTTTGACAGTTTACTTTTCCTTGGGAACAGTACTTTACGACGCCAAAGAATGAGAAAGTCGGGGAACTGAGGCATATGTTCATTATCAATATGGGATGAGACTTATTACAACACAAGGAATATCTTGGGTCGGTCTTCATGTGTGTGCTCAAAAGTTAGTCAAAAGTCCATTCCAATATTTCTCTAACCCCGGACTGTTTCCACATCCAGGAACACATTTTAATCTTTCAACCACCTGGTCCTGGACCGTACACAGTCTGTAATTTAGAATCCTATGAAAATATTTTTCAGTGGCGAAGGGGATGGGAGGGAGCCAGAAAAGAAGAAGGGGGCCCTACATTAAATCCACAGAACCCAAAGCTAATGCTTGCCTAGGATAGATGACCCCCTCCTAATCACACGAATGGTCACAGCCCTCTTTTCAAAAAGCCATTTACCTTGAAAACAGACTTTTTACTTTCAGAAACAGCCTGCAATTTCTAGTTGTGCATACAAAGACTGACTGACTTCCACTTCAACTCTTCTTATAAATTGTGGAGAGGGAGGGAGGGGAAATCAAGTCCAAAGAAAGCCAATATCCTGGGGCGGGTACAAGATGGCGGCTGTGCGGAGGGCTCCCTGAATTCTCCCTTGGACATACCGCAATCTGAACTTCTGTAACTCTTCAAAGGGACGTCTACCCATCACACAGAGCAACTAAGAGTTCCACACAACGCTTGCTGGAAGGTGCACAAGCCGGGCGAGTAGGGGGAGAAGGCAGCGAGACGCGTGAGGTGCAGCCCGCACCCACAGCTGCAGAAACACAGGGCTTCAGAGAGCAGATCCGTGAGTGTTCCCACTGCTCGCTCCCTGCGCCCCGCCTAGAGTACAGCAAGAGCGCAAAGGTCCGCAGTCAGAGGAAGAAGCCTCAGGACACGCGAATGGGGGAGGAGAGAGGGGAGACGAGCCTGCAGAGGTACGAGCTGCACCCGCAGCTCCCCAGGCACCTAGGAAGCACGGTACAGAGCGTGGCAGCGACAGGGCAACATCAATCCCTGCACCCACCCGGTTCAGAGATTAGTCTCTGCGCCCATCAGGTCCCGTGGAGCGCAGCAGCTCGGAGCTCAGGCTCTGAGGAAGAAGCCTGAAACCGGGCTAGCAGGGGAAGAAAGAACACTCGCGCGGGGAGGCACTGCGCGCACCAGGCGGAGACGTGGGTCCCCGGGAGATGGAGCAGGGATCTGAGCCGCTGCAGAGTGCGCCCAGTTCCCTAAACCCTGGCAGTCCCTCTGGGAGAGCAGCAAGTGCACCGTGGCGCGCGCAGGTTCTGGGGCAGAGGCCGAATCAGGGCGAGCAGGGGAAGAAAGAATACTCGCCGGGGGAGACACAGTGCGCCAGGCGGAGACGCATGTTCCTGGGAGACGGACCAGAGATTTGAGTCACTGCAGGGGGCGCGCAGTCCCCCAAACCCTGGCAGTCCCTCCGGGAGAGCCGCAGGAACTCCACTGGAGTGTATCAGACAAAGGCCTTAACTCAAAACAGTGTTGGGACTTTGTTTTGTTTTGTTTATTCGTTTATTTTTCCTCCTCTCTTGGACATAAAGCAAAAAAAAAAAAACTACAGAAATAATAACCCACCCCCACCCTCCCTCAGAAACCTTGGCCTCTGCCAAGCCAGAGTCTTAAACTGACCCTTGAATGGAGCAGTAGGGGCAGATTACAGACATATTCCTACCCACAGGGGGTCGAGAATTTCCGTCCCAGAAGAGGCTGCAGAGTGAGACTACCTACCCCGCCCCCACCTTTCTGGCAAAGCTTGGGAGGCAGGGCAGGTTCAGCTGCTAAGGCACTAACTAACAGATTCCTGGCAGCTGGCTTTCGGCAATGAGGAACTCTCTTATTCTCCACGGCTGTCAACGGAAAGGGTGCCCAAAGACACTCATTGAGCCTTCGGGGGACGCAGCCTGCCTTGAGACAGGTGAAAGCAGAAACAGCCGTTACTTTGTAAAAAACTACCAATCACATGTCACAACCACACAACCAACCTGCAGTGCCAGGATCACGCTAGGCGTCAGGTGGCCGTCTTTGTTACCACAAGACGCAGAGGAATTTTTGTACAGCAGAGGACAACCTGAAGAGAACTTGGTGGACTTTAGCCAAGACCGGCACTGGTGTTTTTTCTTTTTCTTTTTTTCTTTTCCCCTTTATTGGTTGCTGATTTTGGTTATTTTTGGTTTTTATTTCTATTTCATCATTATCATTTTCTAGTTTTTAATATACGCATATATATCGGTGTGTATAGGTGAATATATCCACATATATGGGTGTGTAGACAATATATATGTGTGTGTGTGTGTGTATATATACATATATATAGATATAGATATATAGATATATTCGTTCTTTTTCTTTCTTTGCCACCCTCACTTTCTCACTTCTTTAGTTCATTCTTCTCACCACTATACTTTTGTTCCTTTCCTTTTTTCTTCAAATTTTAGTTTATTTTATTTTTATATTTTTTTTCTTTGGTATAGCTATTTTGGTTCTCGTGTTTATTCTATTTTTTATTTTATGATATTATATTGTATTTAGTTCCCTCTTCTGTTCTTTCTTTGTTGTTTTATTTTTGTTTGTTTTCTTCTTTTGTATGTTACATGTTTCTGTACAAGTTGATTGTAGATTATTGGTTTTTTTTTGTTTTTTTTTACATGTGAGCATTTGGTTTCCTTTGGTGGCTGCGGTGGTTGTACTTGTTAATCTGTTTTGCTCTAAAATCACTCTGCATCTGAGCCTGAGACACAAGAATCATCATACCCAGAGGCCAACTTTAGATAAAACCAGAGCATTTCTGGGTTTGAAATACAAGAGTGACACCCAAAAGGAAGTCGCTATAGGTGCAAAGGCCCAAAGGGTCCAAGCCTCATCGAAGGGGTCAACCCTCACACAGCAGCTCATAAACTGCGGATGCTGCTGATCCTCACAGCTAATCGGTCTGGGAGTCAATCCCACCTAGACAAGCCAAAAGTAATCAAAACTAAACTTCAACAGGTGAAGACACACAACACAAGGAACACCTCAGATACACACACAAGAGAACAGGGAGACTGAGTAATTCAAATATAAAGGATACACACCGTATAAGTTGAGCCAGAAAAGACTGAGCGATCTAGGGTTATCTGTTATATCAAACCAACCTCAAAGGGTAAACCACAATGGGAAGACAAAGAAACACAACCCAAATAAAAGAACAGAAGAAACCTCCTAAATCAGTGCAACTAGAGGAAATAGAGGTAAACAACCTATCGGAGGCAGAGTTCAGAACACTGATTATCAGAATGTTCAAGGAAATATACAAAAAGGATAAAGAAATCATGAAAAGCAACCAGCTAGACCTTAAGAACGCAATTACTGAATTAAATAACAAACTTGATGGAATTACAAGTAGATTGCATGAAGCAGAAAATCGAATCAGTGACTTAGACAAGATAGCAGAGATCATCCAAGCGGAACAACAAAAAGAAAAAAAGGATGAAATACATTGAAAACAGTTTAAGAGAGCTGGGAGACAACATCAAACGCAACAACCACCCGAGGATCATCGGAATATCAGAGGGAGAAGAGAGGGAGCAAGGGATCGAGAACATACTTGAAGTAATAATGTCTGAAAACTTCCCTAACTTGGCAAAGGATATTGAAATACAAGCCCAGAAAGTGCAGAGAGTTCCAACGAAGGTGATCCCAAACAGGCCCACACCAAGACACATTCTAGTGAAAATGGCAAGGGTTAAGGACAAAGACAAAATCCTCAAAGCAGCAAGGGAAAGGCAGCAAGTTACTTACAAGGGCACCCCCATAAGATTATCAGCCAACTTTCAACTTTTCTACAGAAACTTTGCAGGAAAGAAGGCACTGGCAGGAGGTTTTCAAAATAATGAAACATAAAGGCCTACCCACCCAGATTGCTATTTCAGCAAGGTTATCATTTAAAATTGAAGGAGAGATAAAGAGTTTGCCTGAAAAGAATAAGTTAAGGGAATTCATTACCACCAAACCAGCTTTGCAGGAAATGTATGAAGGGCTTCCTTAAGCAGAAGAGAAAACCAACCTAACTTAAGGAAGACTAGGAACACAAATCACGAAATGGCAATAAATAGGCACCTATCAATAATCACCTTAAATGTAAATGGGTTAAATGATCCAATCAAAAGATATAGGGTGGCTGAATGGATAAGAAAGCAAGACCCCTGCATATGCTATATACAAGAGACACAACTCAGATCAAAAGACACATACAGGCTGAAAGTAAAGGGATGGAGTGAAGTATTTCATGCAATTGGAACTGAGAAAAAGCTGGAGTAGTGATACTTAGATAAAATGGACTTTAAATTGAAGAATATAATAAAGGACAAAGAAGGACACTTCATAATAATAAAGGGGTCGATCCAACAAGAGGATGTAACCCAAGTAAACATCTATGCACCGAACATAGGAGCCCCAAAATATATAAAACAGATATTGTCAGAAATAAAGATGGAGCTCAACAGGAACACTATCACAGTAGGGGACTTCAACACCCTGCTGTCACTAACGGACAGATCCTCCAGACAGAAAATCAGTGGGGCAACAGTGACCTTACATGACACATTAGACCAGCTGAATTTAACAGACATTTTCAGAGCTTTTCACCCCAGGCTACAGAACATACATTCTTCTCAAGTGCACATGGAACATTTTCTAAAATACACCACATGTTAGGCCACAAAACAAGTCTCAATAAACTTAGGAAGATTGGAATCATTTCAGGTGTGTTCTCTGACCACAGTGCTATGAAACTAGAAATCAATCAGAAGAAGAAATCCAGAACGCTGTCAAATAAATGGAGGCTAATTAACATGCTACTAAATAGCGAGTGGGTCACAAATGAGATCAAGGAGGAAATCAAAAGATACCTTGAGACAAACGAAAATGAAAACACCACGACCCCCCATCTCTGGGATGCAGCAAAAGCGTAAGAGGGAAGTTCCTAGCAGTGCAGGGCTAGCTAAAGAAGGAAGAAAAGTCTCAAATCAACAGCTTATCCATATACCTCAGGGAACTGGAAAAAGAACAGCCAAAGAAGCCCAAGGGGAGTACAAGAAAGGAGATAATAAAAACCAGAGCGGAAATAAACAATATAGAGAACAGAAAAACAATACAAAAGATCAACGAATCCAAGAGCTGTTTCATTTGAGAAGAGAAACAAAATTGACAAACCTCTAGCCAGGCTCATCAAAAAAAAAAAAAAAAAAAAAAGAGAGGTGACTCCAATTAGTAAAATCAAGAATGAAAGAGGGGAAATGACTACAGATATCACAGAAATACAAAACATTTTACAAAATTACTATGAGCAACTATATGCCAACAAAGTTGACAATCTAGAAGAAATGGATAATTTTCCAGAAGCATAATACCTTCCAAAACTAACTCAAGAAGAAATGGAGAATCTAAATACCTGATTACTACCAAGGAAATTGAATCAGTAATCGACCGGCTCCCAACAAACAAAAGCCCTGGACCGGCTTCACAAGTGAATTTTATCTAACATTCAAGAAGGAACTATCACCTATTCTTCTCAAACTATTCCAAAGAATCCAGAAGGAGGGAAGGCTCCCAAATTCTTTTCATGAAGCCACTATCACCCTGATTCCAAAACCAGATAAAGACAGCACAAAGAAGGAAAACTACAGGCCAATATCCCTGATGAATATACATGCAAAAATTGTCAATAAAATATTAGCAAACAGATTTCAGCAATATATTGAGACAATCATACATCATGATCAAGTGGGTTTCATCCCTAGTACACAAGGCTGGTTCAACATCCGTAAATCAATTAATCTGATACACCACATCAACAAAATGAAGAATAAAAATCACATGATCATATCAATAGACGCCGAAAAAGCATTTGACAAAATCCAACAGCCATTTATGTTAAAAGCCCTTAGCAAAGTGGGAATACAGGGATCATATCTCAACATACTAAAGGCCATAAATGATAAACCTACAGCTAACATCATACTCAATGGGGAAAAGCTAAAACCATTCCCCTTAAGATCAGGAACAAGACAAGGCTGTCCACTTTCTCCTCTTTTATTCAACACCGTTCTGGAAGTTCTAGCCAAAGAAATCAGACAGGAAAAAGAAATAAAAGGCATCCGAATTGGCAAGGAAGAAATAAAATTGTCATTCTATACAGATGACATGATACTATTTGAGAGAACCCCAAAGATGCCATCAAAAAGCTATTGGAAATGAGAGACGAATTCGGTAGCAGGCTACAAAATCAATATTCAGAAATCAGCTGCATTTGCATATACCAATAATAAACTAAAGGAAGGAGAAATCAAGAAAACTGTCCCATTTACAATTGCTTCAAGAACTATATAATACCTAGAAATAAATTTAACCAAAGAAAAGATCTGTACTCAGAGAATTATAAGATACTGAATAAAGAAATACAAGAAGATACAAATAAATGGAAACACCTACCATACTCATAGATAGGAAGAATTAATATAGTTAAAATGTCCATACTGCCTAAAGCAATATATAGATTCAATGCAATTCCACTCAAACTACCAAGGACATTTTTCAGAGAAATAGAAAATATAATACTAAAATTTATATGGAACCATAAAAGACCCCAAATAATCTTGGAAATCCTGAGAAATAAGAACAAAGTCGAGGGTATCGCGCTACCACACATCAAAACGTACTACATGGCTGCAGTAATCAAGACAGTATGGTATTGGCAAAAAAACAGGCACAGAGATCAGTGGAACAGAACAGAAAGCCCAGAAATAAATCCAGGCATATGCGGACAGTTAATCTATGACAATGGAAGCAAGAATTTACACTGGAGTAAAGATAGTCTATTTAATAAATGGTGCTGGGAAAACTGGACTGACACGTGAAAAAAAATGAAACTGGACCTCCACTTTATGCCATATACGAGAACAAATTCAAAATGGATTAAAGACTTAAATGTAAGACCCGAAACCATAAAACTCATAGAAGAAAACATAGGGAGTAAATTGGCAGACATTACACTGAGCAATATTTTTACTGATACATCCCCACAGGCAAGGAAAGTAAAAGGAAAAATGAACATATGGGATTATATCAAACTTAAAAGTTTTTCCACAACAAAGGAAACCATCAATAAAAGAAAAAGGAAGCCTACTGAATGGGAGAATATATTTTCCAATGACATATCTGATAAGGAGTTAATATCCAAAACTGATAAAACACTCACGCAACTCAACACCAAAAAAACAAACAACCCAATTAAAAAATGGGCAGAGGATATGAAGAGACATTTCTCTAATAAGCACATACAGATGGCCAACAGGCATATGAAAAAATGTTCAACCTCACTGGTCATTAGGGAAATGAAAATAAAAACCACAATGAGATACCACCTCACTCCAGTCAGAATGCCTGTCATCAATAAATCAACAAACAACAAGTGCTGGCGAGGTTATGGGGAAAAGGGAACCCTGCTGCACGGTTGGGATTGCAGATTGGTGCAGTCACTATGAAAGTCAGTATGGAAGCATCTCAAAAAACTAGAAATGGAACTACCTTTTAAACCAGCAATTCCACTCCTAGGTATTTATCCTTGAAAACCGAAGACATTAATTTGAAAAAATATATGCACCCCTAATTTCAATGCAGCGCTATTTACAATAGCCAAGACTTGGAAACAATCGAAATGCCTATTTGTAGATGACTGGATTAAGAAACTGTGGTCCATTTACACAATGGAGAATTACTCCGCTATAAAGAAGAAAGAAATCGTACCATTTGCAATGATATGAATGGGACCTAGAGAACATTATGTTAAGTGAAATAAGTCAGTTAGAGAAAGACAAATACCATATGGTCTCACTTATATGTGAAATCAAAAGAACTGAACAAATGAGCAATGTAAACAGAAATAGTCTAAGAGACACAAAGGAAAAACTGATGAGGACTAGATGGGACGGGGATGGGCATGAGGGAGAAGGGGAAGGGACGAGGCAACATAAACTGGTAATACAATACTACTGCAGAGACAGAAGAGACAGTTTAGGAAATATAATCAATAAGGTTGTAAATATTTTTTTAGGGGCCAGATGGACTCAAGTCTTGTCAGGGAGACCACTTCATCGACAGTATAGTGGCCTGAATACTGCACTGTACATCGGAAGCTGCCGCTGATTAATATTAGATGTTGACTATAATTTAACACATACATAGTCATGGGATGTGGAATATAGTGTGGGGATGGAGTCAATGGAATTGTAATAGATATGTATGACATCCGGGGTGGGGAGACAGGGGAGGGGGGAGTCACTTTGTAAGGGGTGAAAAAGATAACTATTGCATAGTTTTGTACATCTGTAACTATGAATAATGAAAAAATAAAATGGAAAAATTTAAAATATATATATAAAAAAAAAGCCAATATTCTTGTCTACACACCAACAGTGAAAATTCAACCCATCAACCCAGTAAATGGAAAATGCACTATTAACCTGGTTGGGATTCACACTAATACACTAATGCCATGTCTAAGCAACCCTTTCATCGTGTCTCCTTGGCAATCACATAGGCATGACTGCAGGGGTTTTACCCGACAGAAAATATACCTCAGCTTTCTCTGCACTGGCCTGGGAGGGATTAGAAGCAGGACGCTACACACACTTGAGAAGAGGGGCAGGATAACTTAATTGTAATACTAGACTTCCAGGTTAACATGGTGACTTGACCACATGTGTTTATTTCTTCTTTCGTCTGCAATCCCACTAAAATGAAAAAGTCATTAGAAAAGTATAATGTTGGGACGGCCGAGGTGCGTGGTGGTTAAGCGCTGGCTTGGGAAGCCAACGGCCCCGGTTCAGGTCCCACATATGAGGGCCAGTGACTCTGCCCTAAGAAAACAAAAACAAACAAAAAGAAACCAGAAAAAAAAAAGTATAATGCCCCAAAGACAAGAATTGGAGACAAAACAGGATGAGAGAATTCTAGGAATATCTGGAAGAGCAGGTCTAAAAGGAGAGTCTGCATCCCAAATGATACAGCTCCCTGCCTTCCTGGCCTGTGTAGCTTCCAGGATAAAAGTTATCATATCCAACCGCTAGACCTCTAGAGGGCAGAGGGCACTGAATGGTCTCAGAAGGCAGGCTTCTAGATGTTGACCCTTAAAATACTCCTGATAGAAAAGCTGGCTTGACATTCTAAAACTTAAAACCTAAAAAGGCAATCCACTGCTTGACACAGCCTTGCTGATATATGAACTTCCAATCAACTTTGAGCTGCCTTACTCTGCAATGCGAACAGGCAGTCGAGGAGTATAAGGTCACTGAGAAAAGGATCCAAAATGAAAGTGAGAGATCAAAACAAAAACTGGCAGAGGTGGCGATGTAGGGAACCAGTGGCAATGAGGGGGCAGAAAAATATCATAAAATGTAACCCAATCCTTACAAAGCTAAAAGAATGCATCCAGGAAACAAGAAAAGAAACTATTAAAATGCAAAAGAGAGACTTTTGGTAAAATGGCGGAATAGACAGACGCTGTGCTAACTACTTCCCAGGATCACACCAAAATTACAAGCAAGTTATACAGCATTCAACCCTGAAGGTCCCAGGAACAGTGGATGAACAGAACCACTAAACGAAGAACTTAAAAAGGAGGCCGCGTCGGGTCTGGTAGGACGGGCGGAGATGAGAGAGGGCGAACCCCGTGAGGGAGGTCCCAGCTGTGGGGAGGCTTCTCCGGTTGAGGGAGAGACCCTCTGGCCGCACACCACGCTCACCAGCCCAGAGTTCCTTTGCCGGGAAGAGAAGTTCCAAGGTAGCTGGCAGTAAATTAGTGAGGACTCTCTTTGCTCAGCTCGGAGAGGCTAAGAGCAGCTAGAGAATCAGTGGGGCCGGCGCCCGGGCTTGCTCGCCGGTGAGCACTTCCTGGTGGAAGGAGTAGCTGTGTGGGCCGGACCCGGGAGCTTGCGGGGACGGACTGAACTGAGCACCTTTGGTGCAAAGGCTGGAGGTTTTTGGACTGTTGTTACCCTGGTGTGGAGCCTGCACGCAAGTGGTGTAAGGAGGGTGCCATTTTGTCAGGGTTGGCCCCACCCACAGAGGATCAGGTCCGGGACCTCATTGGTTTGGCGGAATTGGCGCCGAAGTGCGTGAGTGCGCACATGCCGCCTTGGATCACCACCCTCCGTCCGGCTTATACTGCGTTGCCAGGGAAACACTGGGCGGGTGCCCTCCGGCTCCAACAGGATGCTCACTGAGACCCGGCAGTGCGCGAGCCGCCTCAGAAAACCACCCTCCACTCGGCTTGTGCTGTGTTGCCAGGGGAATGCCTGGTGGGCGTGCTCCGGCTCCAACAGGCTGCTCACTGAGACGCGCGAGTGCACAAGCCGCCTCGGATCCCCGCTCTCTGCTTGCAGAGTTGCCAGACTGGTGATTGGTTGTCGGGCTGCTCGGCCTGATCTGCGAGCGGCTGGTAGGGACAGGCTGAGACTGGGAGTTTTCCTGGGAGTGTTGGTCCGTGAACTGTGTGCCTGCATGATCCAGCCAGGGCTCTCCTGGTGATCTATCTAATACATCAAAGCAATCCCAGAGCGGACAGCCAGAATGGGGAAACAAAGAAACATCTCACAAGTAAAAGATCAGAAGAAACCTCTAGAAATGGAACTAAATAAAACAGAGGGATCCAACCTTTCAGAGACAGAGTTTAGAACACTGATGATAAGAATGTTTAACAAACATAGTGAGGACATAAGGAAGGATAGAGAAATCATAAAAAACAACCAGTTAGAACTAAAGAATACAATAACTGAAATGAAGAACACACTCGAAGGAGTCACCAGTAGAGTAGATGAAGCAGAGGAGTGGATCAGCGATTTGGAAGACAAAATAGCAGAAATCACACAGTTGGCACAACAAAAAGACCAAAGAATAAAAAAGAATGAAAATAGTTTAAGAGCCCTATGGGACAAGGTGAAGTGCCACAACTACCGAATGATAGGAATATCAGAAGGAGAAGAAAAGAAGCAAGAGGTCAAGAATGTATTTGAAAAAGTAATGACTGAAAACTTCCCTACCCTGGTGAAAGAAATCAGCATACATGCCCAGGAAGTGCAGAGGGTTCCAAACAAGCTGAACCCAAACAGGTCCACATCAAGACACATCATAGTTAAAATGGCAAAGGTGAAAGACAGAGACAGAATCCTAACAGCAGCAAGAGAAAGACAGCAGGTTACATACAAAGGAACTCCTATTTGACAAACAGCTGACTTGTCTACAGATACTCTGCAGGCCAGAAGGGAGTGGCAGGAGATACTCAAAGTGACATAAAATAAAGGCCTACAACCAAGATTGCTCTACTCAGCACGGCCATCACTTAAAATTGAAGGAGAAATAAAGAGCTTCTCAGAAAAGAATAAGCTTAAGGAATTCATTACCACCAAGCCAGCATTGCAAGAAATGTTAAAAGGGCTTTTTTAAACAAAAGAAAGAGGTAAACAAGCTAACCCAGGAAGACCAGGAATACAAATGGGCTAGATGCTCGAATCAAAAGACAGAGAGTGGCTGAGTGGATAAGAAAATAGGACACATGTATATGCTGTTTACAGATGGAATAAGATATTTCATGCAAATAGAAATGAGAAAAAAAAGCTGGAGTACCAATACTTATTTTGGACACAATAGACTTTAAAATGACTACAATAAAAGACAAGAAGGGCACTAGAACCCTAATAAACATCTATGCACCCAACATAGGAACTCCTAATTACATAGAACAGATTTTGACAGACATAAAGACAGAGATCAACAGTAACACTATTATAGTAGGGGACTTCAACACCCCATGGTCACCAAAGGACAGAAAATCAACACAGAAAGAGGGGCCTTAAATGACACTTTAGACCAGCTGGACTTCATTGATATTTTTAGAGCATTTCACCCTGGAAAAACAGAATATACATTCTTCTCAAGTACACCTGGGACATTTTCCAAGATAGACCACCTTAGGCCACAAAACAAGTCTCAGTAAATTTAAGAAGACTGAAGTCATATCAAGCAGATATAAAGGAAAAAGTGATGATTGCTGGCTGGGAGGGAGTGGAGATGAGGGAGAGGGCACAGGTTTTGGACAACATAGGTAGGTGACTGCAATGTTGCCGCAGGGATATGGGGGCAGTTCTGGGAATGTAACTGATAATGTTGTGAAGAGACTATTATGTTAAGTGAAATAAGTCAGTCAGAGAAAGACAAGTACCATATGATCTCACTTATATGTGGAATCCGAAAAACTAAATGAACGATCAAAGTAAACAGACTCGTAGATATAGAGGAATCATTGAGGGTTGCTAGTTGGGACGGGGGTGGGAATAAGGGGCAAGAGGAAGGGTTTAGACAGCATAAATAGACATCTACAATATTGCCACAGGGATATGAAACACAGTTTGGGGAATATAATAATGTAAACATTTTGGATGGAGTAGAGGCTTGATCACTGCACTGTATACTTGAAGCTGATGTTGTATAATATTGTATGCCAACTGTAACTGAATATATAGACAGTCACGGGATGTGGAGTATACTGTGGAAGGGAGTCAAAGGAATTGTAATAGATATGAATGATATGGGGGGAGTGGGGTGGCGAACTGGGGGAGGGGGTTTGTCACTTTGGGAGGTTGTTGCATTGTGTTGTACACCTGAAACTAATTAAAAAAATAAAAAATAAAATGCAAAAGAAAAACAAATCCCCAAACCAAGAAACCATACACTAAAAGCCACCCAATGGAGAAAAAGAGTTTTTAGAAATTTAAAATATGATGGCTAGCAGAAAAAGGTACCTGAAACAGTTGGAAAGAAAGGTGAAGAAATAACCTAAAACAACACAGACAAGTAGAGCAGAAAAGAGAAGAAAATTATAAGAACAATCTAGAAAGTCCAACACTATATGATGAGGAGATTTAGAAGAGTAAGAAGAAAACAAACAGGTGACAGGAATTACAAGAAATCTTTTCAGAACTAAATATTTAAAAATTGCGAATAGAAGGTTAATAAACACACCATGCTGCATGAAGAAACTTGGTAAAAGCTTGTATAGAGAGAAGATTTAAACCTTTACTAAGTGAAAACAAACAAACAAACAAACAAAAAAACCCAAACCCCTACATGTCATAGACAAAAAAATGGGAATCAGAGAGGCATCTAATTTTTTCACTAACAACTATGGAGTAGTGCTTTCAAGCATTGAGAAAACGATCACAAAGTTAGAAGTTTACATTCAGCCACATGCTCATTCCATGTGATGGCACAATTAAGGTATTTTGGGATGTGCCTAAAGCTGAAAATTTTACCCCCATTACAGCTGTACCTTGGAAAGGACAGGAGGTGGTAGGCCAGCAAAACATGGCACTTGCCCCGGAAAGAGGAAGTAGGAGATCTACCACCAGGGGACAGCCCCAGGATGACAGCTGCTCTCTGATCTAAACAGCTCTGGAAAGATGTCTCCAGGAGAGCAAAGGAGCTGACAGAGAATTGAGTGATAACAGATATGTCATCACGATAACACTATATATCATGTATTTTCTCAACAGAAAATTATTGACTGGTGCCGGGTATCTCTTGAACAGAGAAAAATTCACAAAACATTCATATAGAACTAAGCAAATGAAGAAGTGAGGCAATTGTTTCATGAAGAAAATTCAAAAAACTGCATTGTTAGATTAGAAATTCCATCATAATACATCACTGAGATCAGCAATGAATACTTGTGTTCCCAGAAATGTGAACGTGGACAACTGGCTTACCCACCAACTGTTGTATTAATCTCACTGGACGAATGGGTGGGAGGAGAAGTGATGAGGCATAGCCTCATCTGCCAGAGCTCACACCACAAATGAACCAAGATAGGACAGCAAGAGAGTGCTGAGCCACGTGGAGACACATCATCCAGGCACGGGTGAGAGCTGGGAAAGGGGGAAAGGTGGGAGGTGAGGAGGGGTAGACAGAGGGCTGCCGGTGTTTCCACTAGACGCTCCCTCCCTGCCTACTTCACATCCACTCTCCCCTTCATCATTACGAGCAGAACCCTGTGTCAGCAGGTGCAACATCAACTCACCAAGTTCAGATTCTGAGGACAAAACAGACAAGCAAACAGACAAGTTCCTACAGTCTCTCAGAGAAGTGCTGTGAAGGCCATCTGGGTCATCTTAGCATGCTTTCTGTTCTATGATAGTCCCAATACTGACCACCAGGCACCACAAAGTCTTCAACCAACACACAGATTTTTATATAAATACAGTTGAACCACCAATATTGGTAGCACTGTAGTTGACAAAGCACTTATTTTGTTTGTTGTTCCTGTCCTACAGACGAGCTATATTCCACAAGTCTCGAGCAGAATGTTTCTCCACCTTCTGTGGACCCCCGCCCTCTCTTGTAAGTACTTAC
Organism: Aselliscus stoliczkanus; assembly: GCA_033961575.1. Taxonomy (NCBI): domain Eukaryota; kingdom Metazoa; phylum Chordata; class Mammalia; order Chiroptera; family Hipposideridae; genus Aselliscus; species Aselliscus stoliczkanus. The sequence goes on along the minus strand of CM066733.1, from coordinate 59,841,393 downwards.
TTCCATCCCAGACCAAGTGCACGCAGCGCCTCTGGGCAGACAGGGGCTTAGCTCACAAGTGAGAGCATTCAGGACCCACTTTCAGAGAGAAAGTCACCATGGCCCACAGCAATCATTTACATCCCATGACCACTGTGAGGGTGTTTTTGTTCTCCGCTGCATGTATAACTGTCAGTGCACAAAGGTATTCCTAACACAGCAAGCCTCCAACAACCCATGTGTTACATAAGCAATTATGACAGGAGTCTGGGAGGAAAACATTTCATCCTGAATTTGAGTTTCTTTTGCTTGTGTTTCCACTGTGCTGTTACTATAGCCTATGGAAACACTTTGATTCTCTTCTGTTTATAGTTATCCAAGTTTACAGCCAAGGTTTTCATTAAACACTTCAGAATACATTTCCCCTCCCATCCCCCTCCACACTCGGTGTTACAAATATCTCAGAATAACAGTGATTAAGGAACGTGGTGTGGCCTGTGCCGGAGGACAGAGAGCCGGCCCACGCCAAGTGTCCCGTGTGCGTCATCTCCCTGGTCCCTCACAGTAACCCCACCAGGCAGGGCACTGTTCTGGTTCCGGGGTACTTCAGGCCCTTCTGTAAGCCCCTGAGCCTCTCTAGGCTTCAGTTTCCTGATCCATAAACAGACCGCGAAAGCTGCCCATGGATGGGGTCGGTGCCAGGAGGTCATGCGTGTGAAACACTGCCCACAGGCCGGGGCAGGAAGAACAATGTCACAGGCCTAGCTACGTTTTTATTATTTCCCAACTGCTGTGCTGTCCAGAAGTGTGAATGGTTTATAGCTATATGCTAATGATAATGAGAGGTAAGGTGCAACAGTCATAAAGCCACAACTTGATAGTCAACTGCAGCTGTGAATGCCAAAACACTTGATAGAAGTACATACAGCTTCCTCCAGACAACTAGCACGGAGAGGTAACCACTTTTTTTTTTTTTAAGAGGTCAGTGTCACTGGCCCTCATATGTGGGATCCGAACCTGGGCCGCTGGCATCCCAAGCCAGCTTTTAACCACTGTGCCACTCGGCCGGCCGAAGGTACCACTTTTAATCAGGGCTGCATACCCAACCACTGAGCCCCACAATTTTTTGTTCAGAAGATATTAGTTAAGGGTTCTGTCTTTCTTCCAGTTATTCTTTGTTTTGTTTGTTTGTTTGTTTTGAGGGCAGTGTCACTGGCCCTCATATGTGGGACCCGACCCGGAGCCGCTGGCTTCCTAAGCCAACACTTAACCACTGCACCACTCGGCCGGCCCATCTTCCAGTTATTCTTTATCTTTGGAAACTCACGACAGTATAACAAAACCCAAACCAAACAAAACCAAAAAAGGCACTTACAACTTGGTCTCATAATCCTCCAAAGCTTTGTCAAAAGGCTTCCTGAGGTCCTAGGAAAGGGAAAATGAAACTGAAATCGAAATTGGATGTGCTTTTGCTTAGAGGATAAATAATTTTGAAATAACATCTTAGCAAAAATGCTTTCCTTTATAAGATGTTTGAAATTTTACACAGGACACTTGCACACATCACACTATTTATTACACACAAGATTATGTGTGATGGGGGTGCCCAGGGGGGGATGCAAGGCCCAGGTGCAGATTATGCCCCCACCCCGACCGAGGCTCCCACCGACTTTCTCCCTCAGTCAGTAATGTTATGTGGCACACCTTATCCAACGATCATTTGCCAGCAACACTTTTCATGCTAAAAATGTTCAGAGTGCCTTTCCAATACAAGTACCACTATGATCTTGGAAGAAAACAAACATTCTATCCTTTCAAGTTACAGTGAAAATCAACGTTCTCAACACTTACTCCTTTAATATTTTTCAAGTCGCTTTTGAGCAAGGAGCCCAAGGTGACTAAGATGCTGCTGTCCAGACGCTGGAGCTGAAACACAAAGCAAAGACGGGAGGGTTAACAAGGAGAGCACACACGCAACAGAGAGCCGGGCTGGCGCTCACTGCGCATCCCACACACGCAAGGCACTGCATGAGGGCTCTGTATCCCCGCGTACCAGGCAGGACCCCTCCGAGGTCAGGCCACCACACTCTACAGCCGGGAGAGGAGTGCTACGAGCGGAACCACGTCCATCAGCATACGGACACGTGGACAGGTAATTCCTCAAATTGTATTTAGAACTTTCCTTGTTGCCCCTACTGAAATGGGAGATCTTAATTCGACTTTACTTCAAATGCCTCCAGCAGCCTAAGGAGGGGAGCATACCACTGGCGCTTACCACTATCTGTAATTACCAACTCTGTAAGTGTATTGTCTCCCCCACCAGAACAAAGCTCGGTGTGGGGGTGGCCTTCAGCAGCCCTGCTCACAATTGTATCCTTAGTGCCTGGACTCTGTGAATAAGACAGTGTATTCAGGAAGTGCCATCACAACAGGGGTGTAGTCTGTTTCACTGTTCCAAGGCAGTGACCAGCGTCTCCTTGATTTTAAGATGGTACAAAGCAGAGTTGAAGGAGGAGAGAGGTGAAGCTGCTGTTCCGTGGAGAGAAGGCAGCAGGGAAGCCACGGAAGGGATGGATAAGTGCGAAAGAAGGACTGAGAAGATTTTATAGTTTGTCTTCAAGGGGATTCCTACTATATTGTAAGTCATCACTTTATTGTTATATGTATACAAAGAAGTCAGCTTTACCACAGGCTAATTGATATACATAGGAGTTAAGTTCCAACAGAGTCTCATGAATGCTATAACGAAACATCCCAAACCACTCCTATATGCATTTCTTTCCTCATTTGTTTGCTGTGTCCTGTTTGCATGAAAGCCCCTTGAGAGTAAGGTCTGTATGTTCACCGCCATACTTCCAGAATTTAGAACATGGCCTAGCCCAGAGCAGAGGCTCAATAAATACGTGCAGAAGAAAGGAAATACAGACTCATGTGTGTATAAGGTTCCTTACAGGACTGTTTACACTGATGGTAAAGGTTCATGTTTACCAAGGTTCATGTTTACCAGCAGGGGACAGGCTAATAGATTATGCAAGTTCTAAAAGGACATGAATATAAAAAAGCTCCTGATGTCTAACTTAAGAAACATCTCCAAGATGTTATGTGATAAAAGCAAAGTATAAAACAGTATTCATGCTCTATGAAAATTTGGATAAAAAGAGGAAAAAGATATGTCTGTCCTTAAATTAGTTCTGAAGGATATAGAAAACTCGTGATACTGGCTCCCATCAGGGATGGAAACTGGGTGGGCAAGGGGACAGGGTGAGAGGGCAGCTTTTTACGCTGTATTTTTCTTTTTTTGCATTTCAAAAATAGTTTTGGTAACACGTATTATATTGTTTATTCAAAAAACTAAATATTCTAAACAAAATGAAAAGACAGTGCTTATAAAACACTTCTAATGTTTTAGTCACCAATGCCTCAAATCCTTCGTGAAATGAAGCAAGAATAAAAAACAAAACCCCAAAACCCATGATGTTATTGCTACTTTGATCTGAAAGCTGTGTGAGAAAAATAACAATAAAAGAATTATGAAATTCTATGGTTAGTACTGAATGGGAGGGTGGTAGTTTGGAAGGAAAAGTCCCTCAAAAGCCATGGACTGACCATACAGCAAACACATGACACGAGTCTCAACCGTTCACTGTCGTCATCGTGGTCAGGCATGGGGCAGGAGGCGGTGGGCTGTAGGTGCCCTGATGGAAAACCCCTAGAATTAAGAATTTCTTTGTGGTTATCCACACAAATGTTCTTGGGGGCTGATGAGAAACCAAGAAGGCAAAATATTGTGTATTCTAACTCCAGAACCATCCCCAGTGACAAGCCTATATGAAAAAGCCAGAGGAAATGTATTTAAAACTTACAAACTCTTCCCAGCATACTTCCCAGGAAAAAAGGAGGGTCATTCAGAAAAAACGGGCAAAGGACACTCTTTTTAGTGAAACGTGAATTGTGTAACTACCTGTCATCATAAACATGCAGAAAAAAGGCACAAAGAAAGAAGACCAATGTCAACAGGAAGAAACTTTTAGGGATTACTTACTGAGTGGGCAAAAGAAAATTTCCTTCCTTCGAGACAGAAGCTCTTTTCTTAGATAGCTTAAGGTATTGCTCTGTGACAAGGATGAATCACATGACTTCACACTCGACAGACTCTATCATTTTCCTGTCTTTTAAAAAATTATTTATTTTTCTAATCTTTTCAGGACCCCTTTTCATGGCCTGAACAAGCCTTGAAAACTGACATGTAACCACGACGTCTGCACAGGCACTATGACGTGGCCACCAGGGTATGATAAGTAATATTTGGGTTGTCAAAAAAATCATGACACATTTTTGCATAGAAAACACAGAAAAAAATACGTCATGACTTTTCCGGCAACCCAGTAATATGGAGGACAGACCTCCTGTGGCACCATTTCCTTTCCTTTCCTGATAAAGTTCATTCAGCGTAGTTCTTGAAATGATTCCAGATGACAAGAGATGGAAGAGCACGTTTTAGAAAGTACATCTTTTTCCCTGTGCGCTTAGTCAAAAATAGAAAGCTAGACATGATCCCAAAATCTACCCTTTCATTTTCTTCCATAAAAATAAGATTTTCATATAAACTGTTATAATGGCCATTGTGAACAATATCTTAATTAGACCATGCTATTTTTCAGTATTGACTATAGCCCTTGGAACAAAAGAGACATTTGGTATTTGCTGGTTGAATTCAGGATATACTCACACAGTCTAAAAAATAATGCTCGTGCCCTTTTGGAATCGTGCTTTCTAAATTGCAACTGTATCCGCTATGCTGCATGTTTCCAGCCTTCACTAACCTAAGTGAGTGACATTTTAGTGACTTCTTGAAGAAATGCTGGTTCCCTAGGGGACGTTCCAGAGTTCGAACAAGGGGGAGTGTGGCCTGAAATTCATCAGCCTGGGACCCTGGGGGCTGCAAGCCCACCCAGAAAACCCTCCTTCCCTGGGGGGCTTGCCTTCCGCTGCGCCCTCTGCTCCAAGGCAAAGCCCCGTCTTCCCTTTCCGGGCAAACCAATGCAGGGAAGCGGCAAGCTGCTGGCTCTTGTCAAGTAGTACACACTCCTGGGCCTGACTTTTTATTCAGTCAGAAGACCGTTTCTTTAGTAACCGAATAACGTACAAACTGAGTCTTCTACCTGCTCCCACGTCAAAGGGAAAATGTTTGTCTTCATGTTTCTACATTACTTTTCATATTTTAAAAAGGGTCTCCTTGCAATGTTAGATCTTTCTTAGACTTCTACTCCTTAAAGGGGAGCAGACATAGAAGAAGGCAGCCTGCAGCTTGGGTATGTTTAGGGGGATCGCTGGATGGGCACTTCTATTATTTAACAGTTAGGGAGACAACCGGGCGGTGACAGGGGCACACAGAGTAGGGTGGAGAGACAATGGTGGCACAGACAGAGAGTCTGGGTCACGTCTACTCACTCACATGGTGACTGACCAAATTACATAATCTCAGTGTGCCTCAGTTGCCTCATCTGGGCTAAAGGCAGAATAACCAGAAGATTGCTGTAAGTTGTTAAGTAAGAAATGCGCACAGTATGCACATTACCAGGTTCTGGAAGTGGGCAATAAGTATCAGCTGATTTTGCAGGGCAGTCAGCAAACGCATTATTAGATAGGCAGGGACAGGCAATGAGTGATCCCGAGTGGCCACTGACTGCTGTGGATGGCAGACACACACACAGAGGGCAGGGACCTAGAGTGTAGGCACGGGTGGAAACAGAATGGTCCAGGAAATGTGGAAGTGATGGCTCTTGACTGGAGCCAAATACGCTTGGTTTCCTGGAAAGGGAAGGTTAGCAAGACGCTGCTGTGGAAACACCTGCCTCGGGGAGAGCAGAGCTGCTTCCTCCCCGTGGGAGCCGTTCATGGCTTACTACCAAAGGGAACTGTCAGAGGCTTTCACATCCTTCTTCCCACCACACCACCCTTGGAGCAAGGCCACCAGCAAAAAAGGCACTCAGACGGGGGAGAGGTGAGAGGGCCCTCTTCTCAATAAAAGAGATTTAAATAATCTATGGTTTCTAGAAATATCACAGGTATAGCAAAGAACCCCCAAAGTACAGGAATATGTAGGTACTGATTTCAAAATGATCCTTTCTCAAGTTTTTGAAAATAAGACAAAATTCTACTTTCGACCTTCATTTTCTTTAAGGTTAGTTGTCTGTGTGAGACTAACTTGATGGCCTACACCACTAATTAGAATTAAATTGTCAGGAAGACAGACACACATACACATACGTGTATTTTTTAGATATGGTAGGGAAAAAAAAAGAATATTCTGACTAGTCAAATATTCAGGTTAATAAACTATCCTATGGAATATTGGCTTTCATTTCTAAGAGAGAGTATTCATCTGTAAGCTAGCCATATGCATCAAATCAATTTGTGACAAGATTCTCCCATAAGGCCACAGTAGCCTCTCTGATATCTGAGTAACTGACCCTGGGCCACGACATGCTGAGTTTGAGCTGGCGGACCTTACAGGAGGCACAGGGGCAGTCCTGAGAGACTGGGAGGGGGAAAAGAAGGCTGTGGAAAGCAGGATAGAGCGTTCCTTTGGGCACCTTTCAACCCCTCTGTATCTCCATCTCTTGGGACTTCGAAGGACAGAAGCTTCAATGAATTACCCACGGGGACGTGTGGTCAAGTGCCCCATAAAATGGACCTTTCTCAGGGTGGACACAGTGTATGGTGGGTGGGGGAGGCCGGGCACGGCCTGCTGACACCCAGATAACACTGCCTGGCAAATAGCCCCTCGCCCTCTTGTGTCGGCCTCCCAGGGCATGCACCTCCAGCGTCCCAGATTTTTAGAGATTTCTCTTGACATCTACTACTCTAACTAAAGATTCTCTACATCTCAAAATCCTTGTCTTGGTAGGGGTTGAAAGGATGTGGGGAGCTGGGAGAGGGTAATCAGTTGTAAATCGCAGATCGTTTTCACACAAGTGAGTCAAACAGGTATGTTTGACACAGACATCATCATCACTCTTTTTAAAAGTTTGGAGTTGCTAGAAGTTTCCTAAAACAAACACAAAACAGTGGTAGAATATGGAAAAGCATTCAGGCTAACCCATTTCTCTTAGATTCACTAAATCTACCCCGCTATCAGCTGGGGCCAGAGGTACCCATTCTAGGAATTTCACAGTGGTATTTTCTTTACTCATGACTCCATGCCTAGGCTTAAAAGGCTTTTTGGCTGTCATTAAAAAAGTCACCTATGAAGGGGCTTACCAGGTTATTCTGAAGCGACGAAAGCCCTTCTGATAATGTAGACAGCTTCAGGCAAGCAATGCCCAGATCTGGGTTGTCTACAGACAGGTACTGTCCTCCCAGGATGTCCAGATTTTTTTTATACACTTCTGAATTTTTCAGAAGATCTAAAAGAGAAGGAGTGAGAAGAGGCTGCACTATTATTTGGCACAGTGATGAGTTATTTGGAACATCAACTGATCACCAGACACTCTCAAAGGAAAGCAAAGAGAAGCAGCATCGACTATCTACTGAGCACGTCCAGAAGCTTGTTGGCAGGGCACTGGGTGTTCTCACTCCCTCTTGACTGAAGGGGATGCCCCCTTTCTCTACCACAGCAATTAGCTCGCTGATGCCTCACTGAACCCCTGGACTCCCAATAGGCTGAGGGGTCAAGCTATCAGCGCAGTTTCAAGCAATTAGGAAACTATGATGATCAGGGAACAGGGGCACATTCTTCAAAAACCAACCCTGGAGTGCAAAAGAAAAATCCATGTGTTCTAATGTTCATTTCCTTCACCTCAGTCTAAGCCCCAGGACTTTCTCAGACCATCTCTCGGTGCAAAGCGTGCCGGCGTAGATCAGCCACGCCGGAGGTGGGTCTCAGGTCTGGCTTCACGACCTGGGAGCTTGCTGCTACCTTAGTGTTTTATCTTCTATGGCTGCTGCCCTAGCTGGCACAGAAGAGGTCTTAATAAAATATTTGTGAACACATTTCCTCACTCTGAGCTCTGCTTTTCTGATCTATTATGAAATGGAGCTGATATGTGCTTTACAAGATTGTGGTGCTGATGAGTCGAGACAAAATATTCGGAAGTTTCTCATAAGAGTGAATGCTTCATAAATCTCGACTCTCACCTCCTCGAAACACTTCCTTTTTAACAAAAATTAATTTGTTTGATATGTATGATATGGGGGAGAGTCGGGTGGTGAACTGGGGGAGGGGGCTGTCTCTTTGAGGGGTAAAAAGTATAACTCCTGCACTGTGTTGTACACCTGAAACTAATTTAAAAAAATGCTTATTTCACGATAAAAGAATTAAAACAAATTAATTTGTTCGGGTGACACTGGTTAATACCATTATACAGGTTTTAAGTGTACAATTCCGTAATACGTCATCTGTACATTGCATTGTGTGCTCACCACCATCGTCTGATCTCCCTCTCTCACCATATATTTGACCCTCTTTCCCCTCTAGCCCTTTGGTAACCTTCATACTGTTGTCTCTGTCTGTGCAACTGGGGAAACACTATATTTACTTGGCTTCCAGGGTATCATACTGTCCTTACTGTCCTCTGACCTCAGGGCTCACCTTCTCCACTGTCTTTTTTTGGGCATCCATCTGTCTGACCTCAACTTGTAGCAGGGTCCTGACACATCTTTGGAGCTTTCTTCTTTTTATCAATGCTCACTCTCTCGGGATCTCCCCTAATCTTACAGCTTTTAATAATTCTGATTAGCTCACAACTCCCAAATTGACATCCCCCGCCCAGACCCCACCCATGAAATACTGGCTTATGAATCAACTGCCTACTCGTATCTCCACAAGCATGCTCAAGAACTATGTTCAATCTCAACATGCTACACACAAATCCTTGATGCTGCCCCCAACCCTCCTTCCTCTGCAGTCCCCTGTATCTCAGTGAATGGCAAATACATTCTTATAATTGTTCAGGCCGAAACCCATCATGTCACACTTGATTTTTTCTTCCTCGTATCTCAGATGCAATCCACTGGCAAACACTGTTGGCTCCAGCTTCCAATTATATCCCAAATCTGACAACATCTCACTATCCCCATGGCTGTCAAACTTATCCAATATCATCTCTTGCCTTGATCACTGCAAAAACTTCCTGCAAGGGTCTCTTTCTTGCAGCTCTTAATTTCTTCCAGTCTGTTATCCGTACAGCACCCAGTTGATCCTATAAAATTGTGCATCGGATCTTGCGACTCTTACAGCAGACAGTACCATCCTCACGGACATCTAGGTCCCCAGTCCTTGCAGCATTATGGAAAAGACGACACATAGACCCACATTGGAGAAGGAACGCGGCAGGGGACGTGCCTTGCCCCGACCACGGACCCGGGAGTGGAGGTGATGGGTGCCGCTTTCACACACAAGTATGTCTAATGCCTGTGTTCATCGCTCCACTTCTCTCTCCCTGTCGCAACATGCAGGGAGGCACGAATTTGCATGGAGGCCCACAGCAGATGCATAAGATTTACTGAAGGAATAAATGAACAACTAAGTGTCTACCAGAACCCCCTCTCTCACAACCATATCTTTTTAAAGGCCTCATTCCACCCGTTTCCTTTAGAAATCCTTCCCTTATTAGCAATGATGCTCCCTTGCCCGGAATTCTCTGTACTCTTTGACGCCATTCTCCACCACATCACATCGTGTCTGTGTAAGTGCAGATCTTTCCAGCCGTCAGACCACGAGCTGCAGGGATTGCCTCTGGCTCCGCTCTGCCTCCCCACCCCACAAACAACTCACTGCGTGGTTCTCAGTGACCTAGGCTTCTGAAGCTGGGGTTCAGCAAACAGCTGTTGACTTGGATGCATTGATTTCCTTTTTAGGGAACTTAAGAAGCATTCCCTCTTTATTCAAAAACTGAGATGGCATTTGAACCTGTCACTCTCGCACACGACCTTAGTGACTGAGCAGAGCAATGGATGTCATGAAACAGACCAAGGGTCTCGCCTGGGGAAGGAAGTCCAGATGCAACCAGGAAGTACGTGTCCCAGCAGTCCAGTGAAACAAAACGAGGCCCCAGCAGCCCTAGTCAACACCACGTTAAAAATCCACCATGCCCACAGTGGCTGTCAGCGTTTTGGGCTGAGATATTAAAAAAGATAAGATGCAGCTCTGGTTACTTGCCAACTTCACTCAGAGAAGTGGCTCAGAGAAACAAAGGCAAGGCCACATCAGCTCCCAGACAGAATGGCCGTGGGTCTCCTCTCCCTCCTGAGCTGCAGCTACCAGGACGCCTCCTGTCCAGGGCCAAGGAGCCTCACTCAACACTGAGAACCCCACCCCTCCGGACACCCTTTCCTGCTTTCGGAGCCCAGCAAAGACAGAACCCAGCTGCCTGTCCATTCCAACTGCTTTCAACAGAAGTGGCTTAGTGGTAATTATTGGGCTGAAAGAAAAGTCATGATGTATTTTTGCAATGAAAAACATGGAAAAACTACGTCATGACTGTTCCAACAACCCTAGAAAACCTAAGTATCAGGCTTTGGGTTTGTTTGCTTCCAATTAGAAAATATTCCAACTGACATAAAAATCTAACTTAAGAGTCACAGGATATGCGTGTCCCCACCACCCAGTTAAGAAAGTATCACAGATGCTTCCGCTCCCCCCACCCTGTCCCGCTACCCAGTCCTAACCTCTCCCTCCCTCCCTGGACACAGCCCTTATCTCGAATGTGGATGTTCACGCCGGGGTTAGAGAGTTACGAGAAGTGGTCCATCAGGAATGATGGACTCGTCCAAGAGTAAGACAGACTGTCGGACGCAGACAGGCCACAGGAAGGATTGTTGTTTCGAGCCTTCTCTGACCCACATGCTTTACTCAGTATCATATTTAACCTTCACTGGACTCTGCAGGGGAAGCGGCAGATGAAACATAAAATGTGATGTGAGAGAGGCAGAAGGTGAGGCTGCATAAAGTACAGACGAGGTCAGAGGTCCTCTATGTCTTGCTGATTCCACACCTGAATAACCATAGTCAATATATATACTATATATAGTATCTATCTGTGTGTGTATATTAGTCACACACATATACATGGGTACATGAAATTTCCTAGTGTAGACACGTATTTTAAATTATAACAGCTAATTCAGTGAACTATGTCTTGGCATAGTACTAAAAATCCTATCGAGGGTGGAAATGATGAGAAGGAAATGTAAGATGCTTAGAACAGTGACTGGCATGTCCCCTTACCCTCAGCAAAAATCAGCTGTTCTTACCTCTATACCCATGATTAGCTATAATACAGAGAGACATATTTAATATCAAAGGGCAGAGCCACATGTCTCATGGTTTAAAGCTGCACTATAAATCTAATAGTGCTGATTCACTGGAAAGAGTATATAAATACACTATCCCTTTGTACAAAGTTAAGGGTTTACCAAGCAGGTTTTCAAGTGACACAGAGTCAGGGGACAAGGATCCATGACTCTGGGGGAGGACAGAGTGAGGGCAGAGGCCCAAGGGGTCCAGGAAGCCATCTGACTGGAATGTAGACTCAGGGGTTTAGAGCAGAGGAGGACAATAAAGGGCTTTGGAAGGGTGTGGGGGGTGTGGAGGAGCCCTCTCACAGGCCTGGGTGTGACGGAATGAGAGGGACCCTCAAGGCAGGAAATGGCCTGATCTTCAGGACATTTCAGAGAGCAGGATGAAGCTGTGTTAAGATCTTGACTCCACTGGAGAGGTGGAGACCTTCTGGGAGGTTGGTAATGTGCAGGCGGGAAAAGTAGGTGAGGAGAGAGGTTGATAAACGAAAGGGGAAAAGAGAAATGTGATCCGTTCCTTATGGAGACCCAAGCTTTTCAGATGTTTGTAGGGAATTTCTGGCATTCGTGGTACTGCTGTAGAACGTAAGATAATTCTAAGAACTCTGGGACTCCTTTCAGTTGTGAAAAAAGAACAAAATAATACAGTTTTCCCAACTGAACCAGAACGGGCCACTCAGTCGGGATTTTGGGAGCTGGCATTTCTTGGGCGGATGACTAAAAATTACTAAGCACTTAATAAGTTCCCCGCATAAATACATTTGTTGAAATGTTACATACATTTCATCAGATATGTAAGCAGTGATTTGCGCTCCCAGTAATAACAGTGATAATAGCTGGTTTGTTGAGAATTCAGTGTATGCTAGTGACTGCATTGAGCACTTTCCATATACATTTTACTTCACTCACCCTTTTTAGCAGGCCTATCCTCATTGTATAGACACAAAAATGTGCCCAAGGTCATACAGCTCATAAACAGGGGAACCTCAATGCAAGTCTTTTTGATCTCTCCCCATATCCTAAAGCGGGACAGTCCTGGGTTCAAATTCCAGGTCTATCGCTTACTGGACATGGTGCTGCGGTCCAGTAATTTCACCTTTCTAATCCTCACTGTCCCCTGCTGTGAGACGGGAATAATAATGGTACTTACTTCACTGAGGTATTGTGGAGAGAAAGTAAGATACAACACGGTACACCATAAGCTCCCCAAGTGTTTATGATGACAAGGACAACGATGATGATGACACCAGGCTGCCCATCCTGGGGCACTGCCGTGGAGTCGGCCAGAGGTGGAGGCAGAGACTCCTGACAATACTCTGAAGCCAGCGACACCACTCAGAGTTTATCCTCCTCGGGGCTGGCAATAACAATGGCCTTAGGAATACATAAAAGTTCAATATTCTTTAAAAGTACCTTGTCAGTTCTCCAATGAGCCCCTCCTCAGAATTTTCAGGACCACTGCCATTATTAAACAGGCCATTCTCTGAGGGGTATTGGCCTGACTGTTACCCTGCATTAGGCATTACCATATGGGGACGCTTTTGGAAACCTCCTGGGGGGCCTGCCAGCCCAACCTCTGTTTCTGCTGCCGTAACTATGGCTGACTGTGTGGTGGGGTCCATCAAAGGGAAGGCCACAAACTCCTTCCAGGCCCAGGTTTTGTAGATAACAGAGTGCAACTCAGTAGTGAGTCCAGGTTAGAAGGCAGCCTTCCTTTGATTCCAAACTCTGCCCCTTTTCCTCTGACAGACTCAGGACAAGACAGTCATGGACACCAGAACCTGGCGTCTGAAAGGCTGAATGATAAACACCTGGAACAGGGCGAGAGGAAGGCCTCCTGCCCCATCAAAATGGCAATCAAATAATTTTGAAACTCATAATTAATCATTATTAATTGCAACAATAATTATTACAGCCCAAATTTTTGATGACTTAACATGCCAGGAACTGTGCTAAGTACTTTTCCTACATCAATTCAATCAATACTCATAACTATTATCCCCATTTTATAGATGCAGAAACGGATTCAGAGAGGTTAAACAAGTTGCCTAAGGTCACACACCTAGGCACTGACTGCAGAGCCTGTGCTCTTACCAATATGTTTGGTCAAGTGTTGGAACCTCTAGAAGTCTTCTAACTTCAGCCAGATGTCAAGCAATCGCGGGACCTCAAAAGCTAGGTCTTAGCTCAAACCGCTACCATGTAACCCTGATCACGGAACGAAGGCCCTCAGGGGCCTTCATTTCACCTGTAGAACAGGTCTAATATACCTACCTTGCCAGCTCCTACAGGGTGACTGCTAAGGGGTAAAGATGTCATAATTTATATGAAAGGTCTTTTGGGAAAACAGCAGCAACAACAGAGAACACCATAAAACCACAAAGAATATTTCTATGGAATGAGTGTAGGCCTCAAAGGCACACATAATAAATCCTCCCACCAAAGAGCAGCCTGACCACACACACCTGATATTCACTGAGGAATCGTACAGTGGAGGGACACAGGCCTGGGCCCTGGTTTCCATTTCCCTCTGGTCCTGAATGGTCACATGTGACCTTGGAAAAGGGACTTCACTTTCCTGAGCCTCGATTTCCTATGTGCAGCATGATAGATAATGTCGGTCAAGTACATGGTGATCCTCTAAAAATTTCTTTACTTTTATCACTGTCATTGGCACTGAGACGTAGGGCTGAAATTGTGATGTTAATGGACATTGGGGTATAACCTGAATATGGTATTTTTTGGAGGGCTCCAGGATATATCAGACAACTGTGGTCTTCCACTGACCCACTATGGCTCCGGGACGATTTCTATGTGATCTCTGGCTCTGCCTCCTCCGCTGCAGTTGTACCTACTTCATGCGTAGGGTTATTACGCGAACTGGATGAGAAAAGCATGCAACGTGCCTCATCCAGTTTCTGGCCTAAGCTGGATGGATGTGCATGATATGCAAGGTACCATTCCCTGCCTCCAAAGTGACTCCCACTTCCTTAGCTTCCCATGTGCTTGCCAGGGATCCTAGCTTCTTTGCCAGGGTCTTTACGCAAGTTATCTTCTGTGCCTTGCAAGAGTCCTGAGCGACCTGTGTCTATCATTTTATTCTCCTGGGCTTGGAAAAGTTCCCTGGAGCATGGCTTCAAGACAGGCATTAATACACTAGTCATACAGCCCAGCCAAAGCTCCATCGCAATTCCAGGCCTCAGTCTGCCTCTTGCAAGGTCAGATATAAGTGTCACCTCCAAGGCAAGCTTGAGGTTCACTTTCTCATCAGCCTCTTGCAATGTCCAGTTTCCTAATCTGGTGTATCCCCAGGTCCCAGCGTTGGGCACACAGTTGGCAAAGGGCCCCAAAGTGCTCAGTTAAATGCGCGGTGCGCAGTGAAACCTCTGAGAGCAAGTCTTTTTCCTTCCTTCAAAAAATACTTAGCATTGGCTATGTGCCAGGCATATAAAATACAATGAGCTATAACTGCAGTAGTAAAGCCATGTCACACGAGTTATAAATTAGAGCGCTGGCATAGAGGAGGAAGTGATGAATTCTTTTATTCTATCCTACACATACTTTGTAGCACTATTCACACTTTTCAAATTTTAATTCCACTTATTTTTACAATTACAAAGATCACTCACACACTAAAATGCATAAAAATAAAAATTATTATTTCCCCCTTCACCTTCTCTAATCCCATCTCCTTGAAATAAGCAAACCTAAGACTCCGCAGTGTATCTCAGCAAAGCTTTCTCCATGCTCAAAACATACAGACACATACAAGTATAGGCATTTGCTTCCCTTTTGTGAGTTAAAAAACACCAAATGGAAGATTATATATCAGACTGTTTGCTTTGTTCCCTAGTGAATAAAGATGAAGAGGTTCAGTACAATTAAATCTAATTATTTATTTGAACTGTAATTATATTCTAAAACGATACTACAATCTGTATAACTATTTTCCTCCCAAGAGACTTCCAGTTTTTCCCACCAAGAACGATATACTTACATGCAAGCTCTTACATGCCGTACTTTATCTCTAAAAAGATACTTAGAAAAGCAGGACTGTTGAGGGGTAGGATGTACATTTCAAACTTTTACTAATATTGCTACGATCCTTTCCAAAGAGGTTGGCTGTAGGAATTCACATCTCCACCAGCCAGGCCTATTTCTCTTAAAAGGGACTACTTCTCTGTGATCTCACCCGCACATAGATATCATTTTTCAAAAATTCTTGCCACATGGATGTGAAAAGCTTGACTATCGTAAATCTGCATATCGTTTTGTATTTTATTGTCCATTCACATTTCCTTTTCTGCCTATTCTCATCCGTGGCCTAGCTTGTCTTTTCATATCAAGTTGTAAGAGGATTCACTATATAAGGGATAGGAATATTTTGTAATACATGTGGCAAATAATTTCTCCCATTTGTCTTCTCACTTTACGGTGCCCTTTGCCACACAGTACTTCTGAAATTTCAAGTAGTTAAATATTCCAATCTTTACTCAAAAGGCTTTTGGATTTCCTGCCTTGCCTGTTAATGTTTAATATTTTAAAAAAAAAACACATACAAATTTTCAATCTTGTGTAATATATTTGTTTACATAACACGAGGAGGGTTTCTAATGTTAAAGTATATTCCTAAACCTCCTAATAGTTAATTTACTTTTAATCTTTTTAATATTTAAATAATATTTCAGCAGTGGATTTATCTGTATGGCAGGAAGAAGAGTTCTAACTTGATTTTCTTTCCTCTGTATGACACTGTTGCTCATTGAACTTGACCCACTACAGGCACCCACTTAATATCAGAGAAATGAACGTGTTGCAAAACTTGGATGGAGCAGGTTAGGTTTCACAAGAGACGATAACTGAGCAGCGACTTGAAGAAGGAAGAGCTGGTTAACAAGTCAGCCTGGGGTAAGGGACAGTCCCAGTAAGAGGTGACAGCATACCATAAAGCACCACAAAGTCCCCGGGGTGCATCTGCCCGAGTGGGCAGAGCTACAGAGAGGCTAACACGGGGTCTCTCCAGGGCTCACTGTCTTGGGTCTAGAACAGGTAGGTTAAGGTTACAAAAGCCTTGCCCACTGGTCAGAGTGGAGCTTGGTCCTTTTGCCACACCACCCCATAAAACGGCAACACCCACCCAGCGACCCTGAAAACATCACGTTGTAAATTTACACACACATGGTATTAGGAAATGAGGCTGGATTTACAGTCCAAACTGCATTCTCTTAGACACAACGTTCACTAGTCTAGCTACAACACCTACTTGATGCTGAACAAGTTATTGTACTCCCCTGGCCTCGGGTTCCTCATCTGCTCCCACCACCGCTCACGGCCAGGTCTACTGCTGAGATGAAGGTCAAGAGGCAAAAAGGCCTGTGAACCATTTTGTAATTGCCTTTCTCCATGCCACTGTGGATGATTCATTCCTCTAATTACTCAGGGTCATTTTGAACTTGGATTTGTTCTTCCCGAGTTCTAGCCAAGCCTCTGCAAGCATCTGCCACAATCCCTAGGGTGTTTGTTATCTGGAAGCTCAGCATGCAGACTCCCATTCCCACAGAACTGACAAATCCATTAGCCAACAGCCCCTGGAAAACATACCCCCAGAGCTCGCTCCACGGCAGGGCGGTTACTCAGCATTCACAGGGCACTTGAACTTCGCTCCAGGGCCCTAGACACAGAAATGGTCTTTCTCCTGGCTCCAAGCTCAGGCTTCCTAACTGCCACAGAAAAGACGCATCACACTTTGGTTTGCTGATGGCTCGCAAGATGATTTTAATGCTTTGAGATGCGGCCCCTAAGAAAAGCTAGAAAGGAAACAACCAATTCCTGGACTACTGAACCTCCCATAGTAAGGCTGCGCATCTTCCAGGGGAGGCACGCTTTCTCCTGAATAAGTGTAACTGAAAAACTACGGCCCCACATGTTATTCTGTTTTTTATTATTATTAGTCTCAGGTGTACAAAACAATACAATAGCTATGCTTTACACCCCTCACGAAGTGACAACCCTCCTCCCCGAATCCACCGCCCCCACCCCCAATATCATACATATCTATTACAATTCCACTGACTCCACTCCCCGCACTGTACTCCACATCCCATGACTATATATTAAATTATAGTTGACATATAATATTATTATTCAACGGCAGCTTCAGATGAACAGTGTAGTGGTCAGGTCTCTACACCATTCTTAAAGGGGTCTCCCTAAAACACATGAGCTTGTAAATATTTTTTAGGGGACCAGATGGACTCATGTCTTTTTAGGGAGACCACATTTTATTCTTAATTTTTAAGCTTTCATCAGGCACATACACTGGGGTACAAGGGCTACTGAAGTCATTATATTTGTGGCCTGGGGCACATCCCTTCGTCCTGAGCTTTAGCTTCTTAGTTACAAATAATTTGTAAAATAAATAGAAAATAAAACCTCACCGGGTCGATGAGCCTAGAACAGGACCTGGTCGGGGAAGGTAACCCCTACATGTACTTTCCAGGCTATTTCTAATCACATGCCCCTGTTAGCAAAGACTATACTTCTAACCAATGCTTATTTATTTACTTAACCACTAATTTATGCATTAATACCTCAGAGATCATACACATAGATTAGGTACATATGTACTGTTTATAGTAGTCAGTGGTTCTCACCTCAATTTCAGGGGTTACAAAAACCCCTAAAATTGACTGAAAAATTCTGCCTTGCAAGTTTTTGTTTTTTTTTAACTCAGAGGAGGAGGCCTGTTTTTCTCTGATGCTAAAGGGGTCTATAACCCCAGAAGGCCACGATCCCAGGGAAAACAGTAGCTGAATCTAAAGACAGAGCTTCTCACCCTGCACAGGTGCAGAGCCCAGTGAGCCCTGGAAAGGACGGCAGCACAAGCGACACAAGAGACCCACCGGGCAGGTGGCTCTCCCTGGCCGAGGGCCTGGGGACAGGCCTTATCTGCTGGACCTGGGGTCTCCCTCTTAGGCTTGTAAGATAACTTTCCTCTCCTTTCAGAACCAGCATTTCATAAACAGACAAGGGCAGCATCACCTGCCCTGCTTCAGAGATAAGAAAACCGAAGGCCTCAGGAATGAGGGGACTTGCTAAGAAACACTCAGTATAACAGAATCCTTTCGGCAGGAGCAGAGTTCCCATGTCAGCTCTGCGGCTTGGAAGCCCCTGCCCACACAGCAGGCCTGCACCGAACCCTCACCATGCAGGCAGCCTGGAACAGCCCCAAGCACGACACCAATGCAGGTCGCTTGACCTCAGAACCCTTGAAAAAGGAGTCAGCCTGAGGGTGGCCAAGTATAAGAATGAGAGCCGCAGGGGGCACAGATGTGCTGGGTGCCACCTGAGCGTGCCGTTCCGTAATTCGGCATACACACAAAATAGTTGAAAAGAAATGGGTAGTAAGCATTTTCTTCTTTTCGCTCATCTGAATTTTCTACAGCAAATGTGCTAATATACATCATACTTTCACGATGAGGGGGAAAAAAAAACCCAAACAGAAAATGCCATGTTGAAAAATCAGCCCCAGGTGTTTCACAGTAAACGCTCCCTGCAATTCTCCATAGAGAAAAAGGATATGTTTGATCAATTGTTGGAGGCACAGAGGATCTGAGAATATCCTAATCAAGCGACACACTGGCCATGCAAAGGCCATCCTCTGTCAGCCCCTAATCTTTCTGCCTTACAGCATTGATTATCCATGAAAAACACGTCACAATGAACAGCAACTTGCCCAATTTCCATACCCAAAAGAGGCATCCGAAAATTCAATAAGTAGTGATCTTTCTGACTAAAGACTCAGCTGTGCAGTCTCTCCGGTCCTAGAAACAGACACTTTAAAATTCATGACCACATGCAAACCACAAATGGAATTCGACACACGCATGGCTGCTTCCCAGAGGCCATCTTAGCACAGATGCCTTAAGATGGTGGCTCAGGTGAAGAACTGGGATGGGTCTGCCGCACATGTGAGACTCCGTGTGGACCGGAGGGCATGCGAAAGAGGGCAGACTTCAGAGCAGACCCGGGGAGAATACCATCCACAGAAATAACACTGTGGGTCCTGCACTGCCCCAGACTCTCTGCTACAGACTCTCTGCCACACCTTTATACAGGCACTGACAATCCACGTTTGACAAGACATAAACCATCCAAGAGTGGGGTCAGAATGCAGTTTGGAATGAGAGGCAGCGAGGTATGGGCAGGATATAGAATCTTGATTGTAATTGTCAAAAACTGTCTGTTTAAGGCACAGAGGTGGCCCCCCAAGAAAACTACAGCTAGTCACGAACCTGAAATCTTTATGTAAATAGTAAAAAGGATTAGTTGAGAAGGACTGAAAACCACAATGGTGTCACATACCTGTGCCTTTAACTGATGAGATTGACCTTAGTAAATATGAAACAGCAAGAGGGAGAGAGTAAAAAACAATGTAAGTAGCACTGGAGTCTCCCATTCGACTCATTAAGCATGGCGGGGGGAGGGGAGGAGCAGGAGGAATGGTGCCAACCTGTTCTTTTTCTCACCTAGTCACGGAGGGAACTTCACCTTGGACTAAAGGGGTGTGTTTGTGTGTGTGTGTGTGTGTGTGTGTGTGTGTGTGTGAGAGAGAGAGAGAGAGAGACAGAGAGAGAGACAGAGAGAGAGAGAGACAGAGAGAGACAGAGAGAGAGAGGCAGAGAGAGTGAGACAGAGAGACAGAGACAGAGAGATAAAGAGAGAGAGAGACAGAGAGAAAGAAATACCAGGGCTCCTCAAGGAATGCCAATACTTTGTAATACAGCGAATGTGTTATATTTTAAGTGTACTTCTTAGGCCATCCTAAAGTTTTCAAGGGTTGTTTTGACTCCAGTTATACATGGAAGCTTTAAAACCTAACCACAGAGGACTTCCGGTAAAATGGTGTAATAGACAGACGCTGTGCTAACTACCTCCCAGGAGCACACCAAAATTATAAACAAATGATAAAGCATTCAACCCTGGAGGTCCCAGGAACACTGGAGGAACAGAACCACTAAACGAAGAACTTAAAAAGGAGGCAGCATCAGGTCTGGAAGGACGGGCAGAGACGAGAGAGGGCCAACCCCGTGAGGGAGGTCCCAGCTGGGGGAGGCTTCTCCGGGTGGGGGAGAGACCCTCCGGCCACACACCGGCTCACCATCCCAGAGTTCCTTTGCCAGGAAGAGAAGTTCCAAGATAGCTGGCAGTAAATTAGTGAGGACTCTCTTTGCTCAGCTCGGAGAGGCTAAGAGCGGCTAGAGAATCAGTGGGGCCGGCGCTCGGGCTTGCTCGCCGGTGAGCCCTTACCTGGTTCCTGGTGGATGGAGTAGCTGTGTGGGCCGGGCCCGGGAGCCTGCGGGGGTGGACTGGGCTGGGCACCTTTGGTGCAAGGGCTGGAGGTTTTTGGACTGTTGTTCCCCTGGTGTGGAGCCTGCACGTGAGGGGTGTAAGGAGGGCGCCATTTTGTCAGGGTTGGGCCCTCCCACGGAGGATCAGGTCCGGGACCTCATTGGTCTGGTGAATTGACACAGAAGTGTGCGTGCGCGCATGCGGCCTTGGATCCCCACCCTCGGTTCAGCTTGCGCTGTGTTGCCAGGGAAACGCTGGTCGGGTGCCCTCCGGCTCCAATGGCTACTCACTGAGACCCAGGAGGGCGCGAGCTGCCTCGGATCTCCACCCTCCGCAAGGCTTGTGCTGCGTTGCCAGGGGAACGCCTGGTGGGCATGCTCCGGCTCCAACAGGCTGCTCACTGAGACGCGCAAGTGCGCAAGCCGCCTCTGGTCGGCTCTCTGCACTACGCTTGCAGAGTTGCCAGGCTGGCAAGTGGTTGTCGGGCTGCTCGGCCTGATCTGCGAGCAGCTGATTGGGACAGGCTGAGACTGGGAGTTTTCCGGGGAGTGCTGGGCCGTAAGCTGTGTGCCTGCGTGATCAAGCCAGGGCTCTCCTGGTGATCTATCTAATACATCAAAGCAATCCCAGAGCCGACAGCCAGAATGGGGAAACAAAGAAACATCTCACAAGTAATAGATCAGAAGAAACCTCTAGAAATGGAACCGAATGAAACCGAGGGATCCAACCTTTCAGAGACAGAGTTTAGAACACTGATGATAAGAATGTTTAACAAACTTAGTGAGGACATAAGGAAGGATAGAGAAAGCATAAAAAATAACCAGTTAGAACTAAAGAATACAATAACTGAAATGAAGAACACACTCGAAGGAATCATCAGCAGAGTAGATGAAGCAAAGGAGCGGATCAGCGATTTGGAACACAAAATAGCAGAAATCACCCAGTTGGCACAACAAAAAGACCAAAGAATAAAAAAGAATGAAATAATTTAAGAGCCCTATGGGACAAGATGAAGCGCAACCAACTGCACCTCATAGGAATACCAGATGGAGAAGAGAAGAAGCAAGGGGTCGACAATGTATTTGAAAACATAATGACTGCAAACTCCCCTACCCTGGTGAAGGAAATCAACATACATGCCCAGGAAGTGCAGAGGGTTCCAAACAAGCTGAACCCAAACAGGTCCACACCAAGACACATCATAGTTAAAATGGCAAAGGTTAAAGACAGAGACAGAATCCTAACAGCAGCAAGACAAAGACAGCAGTTTACATACAAAGGAACTCCTGTTAGACTAACAGCTGACTTGTCTACAGAAACTCTGCAGGCCAGAAGGGAGTGGCAGGAGATATTCAAAGTGACACAAAATAAAGGCCTACAACCAAGATTGCTCTACCCAGCATGGCTATCACTTAAAATTGAAGGAGAAATTAAGAGCTTCTCAGAAAAGAATAAGCTTAAGGAATTCATTACCACCAAGCCAGCATTGCAAGAAATGTTAAAAGGGCCTTTTTAAACAAAAGAAAGGGGTAAACAAGCTAACCCAGGAAGACCAGGAATACAAATAACAAAATGGCAATCCATATGCACCTATCAATAATCATTTTAAATGTGAATGGGCTAAATGCTCCAATCAAAAGACAGAGAGTGTCTGAGTGGATAAGAAAATAGGACACATGTATATGCTGTTTACAGATGGAATAAGATATTTCATGCAAATAGAAATGAGAAAATAAAAGCTGAAGTACCAATACTTATTTTAGACAAAATAGACTTTAAAATGGCTACAATAAAAGACAAGGAAGGGCACTAGGACCCTAATAAACATCTATGCACCCAACATAGGAACTTCTAATTACATATAACAGATTTTGACAGACATAAAGACAGAGATCAACAGTAACACTATCATAGTAGGGGACTTCAACACCCCATTGTCACCAACGGACAGACCCTTTAGACAGAAAATCAACACAGAAAGAGGGGCCTTAAATGACACTTTAGACCAGCTGGACTTCGTTGATATTTTTAGAGCATTTCACCCTGTAAAAACAGAATATACATTCTTCTCAAGTGCACATGGGACATTTTCCAAGATAGACCACGTTAGGCCACAAAACAAGTCTCAGTAAATTTAAGAAGATTGAAGTCATATCAAGCAGATATAAAGGAAAAACTGATGGTTGCTGCCTGGGAGGGAGTGGGGCTGAGGGAGAGGGGGAAGGCTTTGGACAGCGTAGGTGGGTGACTACAATGTTGCCGCAGGGATATGGGGTCAGTTCTGGGAATGTAACTGATAATGTTGTGAAGAGACTATTATGTTAAGTGAAATAAGTCAGTCAGAGAAAGACAAGTACCATATGATCTCACTTATATGTGGAATCTGAAAAACTGAATGAACTATCAAAGTAAACAGACTCATAGATACAGAGGAAAAACTGAGGGTTGCTAGTTGGGAGGGAGGTGGGCATAAGGGGGAAGGGGAAGGGATTAGACAGCATAAATACACAACTACAATATTGCCACAGGGATATGAAACACAGTTCGGGGAATATAATAATGTAAAAATTTTATGGCATGTCAGAGAGTCACATGTCTTGGTAGGGAGACCACTTTATGGCTGGAGTAGAGGCTTGATCACTGCACGGTACACCTGAAGCTGATGTTGTATAATATTGTATACCAACTGTAACTGAATATATAGATAGTCACGGGATGTGAAGTATACTGTGGAAGGGAGTCAAAGGAATTGTAATAGATATGTATGATATGGCGGGGGGAGTGGGGTGGTGAACTGGGGGCGGGGGGTTGTCACTTTGGGGGTTAAAGAGTATAACTATTGCATTGTGTTATATACCTGAAATGAATAAAAAAAAAAAGAAGAAGAAGAAAAAGCCTAACCACAAAGTATGACTGGAAGGTAAATAGACTGCAGGTAAACACATTTACTTCACAATGAACGGCAAGTTCAGGAATGCAGGAATCGCTGTTTCTCCCTTTTATTCTATAACCTATTCCATTCTCCAGCACTCTTAAACAGTTTTGACTGAATGAATTATATGCCCGATTTCCTGTATTCAGGCACATGAGGTCCACAAACCCAAGATGAAGACAAGCATGCCTCCCGTAAGTCGCTTTCATATACAGTCATATATGACACATCCAATTACCCTGAAATAGTCACCTCCGTGTGAACCAAGAGTGTTCCATCAATCCCTGCTAGCTACATGCTCAATAATGGCTTCATAAATGAATTACTCATATGTATCTTTTATATTTAAAGGTCTAAAGTTGAGAATTTGCCAACATAACTTGTACCAGATTAATGTACCTCTCAATAACTATTATGAATGATGGACAAAATATAAAAAACAACCATTTCAAGCCACTGGAGAACAACCCAAAGCAGGTACCATTAGGAGGGGATATAACCCTTCCAGAAAGGGAACCACATCAGGGAAGACCACAGTTAACTGGCTTTTCACCTCTGGGCAGACCTCAGTCCATGCTGGGCAAAACAACGAGCACTCAAGCAGAGAGTGGCATTTTACTGACCTGAGGTGTCAGAGGTCAGAGTTTGGGATGGCTTTAGCTGCTGGACTTTGAGGGGGGGAAATTCTAGAAAGGAAGAAGTCACAGAAAGAAGAACCTTCAAATCCATATACACTAAAACCTTGGTTTGAAGGTAGCTTGATTTGCAAGTGTTCTGCAAGACGAGCAAACATTTCTAATACAGTTTGACTTGGTAAACGAGCAATGTCTTGCAATTCGAGTAGTTTGTTACTGGAATGAGTTATGCTTGCAACCAAGGTATTACTTACTGTATATTCTTCCTTCAAACCCCTGACTGATGCTGAACTGCATGTGCGTGAATGATACTTCAAGGAGCCCAGCAGAAAACCACAACTGAAGAGTTCAGCAGATTCAGCTACCTCCCAATGCTGAAGAAAACATTTGGAATTCAAATCCTACAAATGTAGCAGGGCTTGGTAAACACTTTGTGCGCCTTAGGCGTATGGGGCATGTTGCAGAACTAAGGGCTACATCCTAGGAGTATGAGCAAAACTAAAATAAACTTACTCTAAGGGATCAAGTTCATAGTGATCACCTGCAATTTAACCGTGTACGAGAATTAAAGGTAACACGCTTCACAGGAAGATAACAGAACCAGAGACTTTACAACATAACTCACAGCGTCTACCATGCAAACAGAAATTACTACACACACAAAGAAACAGAAAAAAATGTAGTGAAAAAAATCAAGAGAGAAAAAGAATAACCAAGAGAAACAGAACCACAGGTAACTCAGATGCTGGATTTAGTATAGAACGCTTGAAAATAAATATTACAAATATTTTCAAGACTCTATAGAAACAGATGGATTAAATGGGTGAAGAGATTAAGAATTTCATGAGCGATAAAAAAAATTAATTGGATGAGACTAATATCAGTCTGGACACTGCAGAGAAAATGAGCTGTTAAACGTGAAGACAAGTAAGGAGAAATTCTCCAACCTAAAGCACAAAGAGTATACAGACTAAACATAAAGACAGTCTCAACGATTTGTGGGACAGTATCAAGCTGTCCAACACAAATGTAACTGGAAGAAAAGAAAGAATACCAGAGAAAATGTAAGAATAAATAAGTGGGCCGGCTGAGTGGCGCAGTGGTTAAGCGCTGGTTTGGGCAGCCAGCGGCCCCAGTTCGGGTCCCATATATGAGGGCCAGTGACATTGCCCTCAAAAAAAAAAAAAAAGTAAGAATAAATAATATTTGAAGAACTATTGGCTAAAATTTTCTAGCTGATTAAATTTTTGCAGCTAACTGTAATTATCATAATTACCACCAATGGTTACTATGTCCCAGCATCATATTGCGTATTTTAAATACGTTCTCTCCAGCTTTCAAAACAATGTAGGTATTACCATTTCATTTTGGAAATGAGAAAACTGAAGCTTGAGGTGTGTGTCGGGGGGACAAGGAGAAGCAACTTCTGTATATCTGCATGGTAGTGGATCTAAGAGGACAAATGGAGTTTACTTTGGAGCTTCCCCAACTATTTCGGAAAGCCTCAAGTTGATGAGGAGGAAGGTCATCACCACTCCCATCATTATTGGAAACCTGTATTAGTTGTGTTACTCTTCACAAACGCCCAACATAACTACATTCCGTTTTCAGAAATGAAGAAACAACTGCTCCAAGTGTTCTCTGAAAAAGTGCCCCCTCCCCACTACCAATCAGCATTTGAGCCCAAGATGGAAGCATACAGCATAAAAATTAACTCATTTTAAAACTGAGACTGCTCATTCCATCCAGATCAGCACACACACCCAAGATAGCTTCTGATTTCAAGTAACAGACTATCTGAGCCAACAGCTTGAATTTAAAAAATGGAACTTCCTCAAGAGCCTGGACTACTATGATTATTCTGGAAGGAGACTTCAATTTTCTAAAGGTAGCTTTTGAAATTCCTCCAGACTTGTCCCCACATAATTTGAAAAGTAATGCTCTCCTGAATAAGTCTGTTCCCTTTTGGAAAAGCCTCCTTCCTTGACCACTCTAAGGGAACTCATTTCAATTTGATTCCACCACTTAAAGAGTGATAATGGACCCACAAGAATGTGAAATGCCTTGATGGGCCAAAGAAATTAGTAGACTTGGCTCAAATCACCCCAATCACCAAGGGTTATTTACAACCTTTTAATCCTAAAGTCTTCTATTAACACTTCTGAGTGCTTAGAATTTTTTTTTTACTAACAAGTATACTTTAATTCAAAAGAAAAAAATCATCCACAAACTTACAAAGACAATACAGAATTTCCAAAGCAGGCCAGTTGCTCTGTGTACACTTTTGACATTTTATGCTTCCTTATCCTTCTTTTACAATTGTATTATAATTTTTTCTATCTCTTATCTATTTGTTTGAGGAAACATTTCCTCCCCACTGAATACAGCAGAATTAAAAATGACACCATGGTAAGACACCAAACTTAATTACCAACTCTAATTACCATTCATTTCATATTATACCTTTAAATCTCAGAAAAATGTGAACTGAAAAAAATCAAGTTACCTGGGTATGAAAACATTCACTTCCTAGCCATTGATGAATTTAGCATTTTAACTTTAAAATTTTGCATTTCATCATATACCATGAGCTACTTCTTAAAATAGATAAACTAACAAAATGAAAATCTGGGGCAAAATTCATATCAATTTTGCTCTAAAAAACACAAATGTTCTTATAAATCCACTATGTAATTCTAACTGAAAAGGGGGTATTAAAAGGGAAGGCAACGGGAACGCCAAGTGCGTTCTTTCCATAAGTGAAAAGCTATGGAACCGTTTATGACAATCTAGCTGTATTTTGGAAATAAGGCTTCTGTCCCATAGGCTTACAATCAAATTACATACCACTGTCATCCATTTATTCACGAAAACTAAAGGATTTCAGAGTCCCAACTTTCAGACTAACAATGTTATAGATTTCCAAGGGGCACCACATATTACTAATAAGCCAAAATGTATTCCAAATCTATCCTGGAAGCCACCATATAATAATAAAATACACATGGCATTTGGTTCATTAGAAGAGAGCTCTAAGTCTGGCACACATTCAAGAGGAAGAGAATTAGGCTCCATCTTTGGAAAGAAAAGTGTCAAAGATTGCAACTTATTTTAAAGCCTCTACAGTGTTCAAGAAACTACTAGCTTTTTGAACACATATTAGAGGAAAGGGGGAGAGAGGCGCGGAGAGAGAGAAGAACAGAGGCGGGGGGGAGGGACATACACACAAAGGCATAGCTTCTAAATTACAATATACTTCACAGTTTAATAATATTAAAAACTCAAAACATAGAAACAACACAGGAAAACTGAATGGCTTGGAAAGCTTTCCCTTGACCCAAGTAGATTGCAGAATTCAATTCTTTGTTTTTAAAATGTCCTCATACACAGCACGGAAAGCAAGAGAAAGAAAAATTCCCAAAGCCATTTTCAAACTAACACAGAGATATTTTGTTTTTCTAACAAAATTGTTGTTATTACACTGTTTACTAATTTATATCGATAAAGTTTATGTGTAAAAATAATAAATACATTTTAAGAGTACGGCCCTCCCCCAACGTCAGCCATCTTTCCAGTCACTTGGGGTGGGGGACTGGGAAGCGCAAACCAAAGGGACAGAAACACTTCGTACACATCCAGGGGGTCTCATGTCACTGATGAGAAAACAAGAAAATTATGAAAACACACTGGGAAACGGACCCCAGGGTTCAGCCTCTTGTGGCTTCTGTGCACAAGGCCAAAAGCCCTTGGCCAGGAACAGCCTGGATCCCACCGAGCATGTGTGTATCATGGGAAGGTCTGCAACTCCACTCTTTTCCTCTTCTAGCTATTTTTTAAGGATGAAATGTCCTAGTGCTGCCCAGACCAGCTGACCAAAAAACCCTGGGTGTGCTCTCGTTCTTGGTGACTGCACAGACCCCATCACCAGGTGTGTGTGAGACTGAGCTCATCCCCACATTTCTAGGTCATCTGGGAACCTCCAAAGGCATCCCATGGATTATACTGCTGGGAGCTTACATTTGATCAGCTCGTTCATGAATATTCATGATGGCTGAATATTTAACAGCCATTCAGAGAGGGCTTCTCAGGGGCCTCTCCAGCCAACAGGCAGCAATTCATTCCACACTGGGTGAGCCCCCACCATGTGTCAGGTAGGAGACAGGTGGCAGCAGCTGTCAACAGCCAAGCTGGAGTCAGCCAGGCTCTGCTTCCACTACTAGCCAGCATGGCCTCCTGGTGAAGCCAGTCTGGCTCGTGAAGCGTCAGCTTCATCACCCAGGAAATGGGGATAATGGCAACCGACCTCGGACGCTTGCTGGCACAGCCAGGTGCAGCGCCCACAGCCAGGGAACGCCATGTCCTCTGAGACGCACTCCCCTGAGCATCCTTCTCAAGCTGCAGCAGATGCCTCTCCTTATTCCCCTTGGCACCCTGTAACCTTTCCTGTATAGCACTTTCCCGTTCCTAATTACAAATGCTTTCTGGTGTGACGATCTGATGAACACTATCCCTCCCACGGCACCATAAAAGCCATGGAGGCAAAGATTCGGTCTCCTCTGTCCAATACACCTACTCCCGGAACAGTGGCAGGTGACAGGTGCTCAACGAAGACCTGTGGAACAAACTAATAAACTATGCTGACAAACACACAAATACAAAGATGAAAGACACAGTAGCAGCCCTCAGCAAGGAGTTGACAGGCCAGTGCCACGGTTCTTGATTTTAGCTGCACTTTAGAATCACCAGGGGAGGAATTCTGGGCGAATCCCGAGACCTGGGTCAGACTGTGGAACGGCTCTTGGCACGAGGGCTTTTGTGTTGTACGAGTTCTTCAGGTACTTGTAAGGAACAGCCAGTGTTGAGCCTCACTGGTCTAATGCAAGAGAGAGCGGCCAGCAGTTAAAACACAATGGCATATACGTTCTACCGCAGCCAAGCACCTTCCTGTGATGATGGAATTGTCCTGTGTCTGCACGGTCCAATAGTGCAGAGCGAGTCACACATGGCTACTGTGCCCTCAAAAGACAGTTAAAATTTAAGATCGCGGACCTGAAATTTAAATTGTATTTGATTGTAATATTAGTTTCAATTGCAAAAGCCATATGTGACTAGCAGCTACTCTCTTAAACAGTACAGACCTAGGGTGAAGGACAGAGGGGAACTCATCCAGGATGGTGTGCGGGGAGGGCTGTGGTCAGAGCTCAGTTCGCTATGGCCCCGACCACAAGGAGAGAACAATCCGATGGAGGAAATGGAAACCATCTCTACATGCACCCCTGGAACACCCCACCTGATGCACATGCAGGGACAGCGGCTTCCTCCTGCCACATCCAGGGCAGCTGTGCCCAAGGGAACGCGTTACAGAACAAGATGAAGCACATACCTCCAGTTAAGAGGCTCTGTGTGAGCTGCTAAGTGATGTGGCTGTTGTGGCAAAGGAAGGAAAGGTGTCTTGTGCGAGGACACTTGGGCACAAAGGAGTCCACGGGGCCCCGGGCAGCGTAAACATGGCTCCACCTCACATCAGGGTCTCCCTTCCAGGCTCACAAGCCAGAAGCCTGGAGCATAAACCCTAACTAACATTATGGAGAACTGACACATGAGGCAGATAGTGGTTCATGAAGCTCTCGATGAGATCAGACTGGCCCAATGTTATTTGCAGAGGGCCTGAATTAGAAGAAACCCATGCTGTTGCTCTCGCTGCCATGTGCCTCCACCTACCATGGGTTAAGCACCTACTAAGTGGCAGGCCATTTGTTATGGTCCTTAAATATGACCTCTTTCGGCCTGGACAATACTTGGCAAATCAGTTATTAGTTTCTCATTGTACAGTGATGCAATTTAAGATTCATGGAAATTACATAATTTACTTGACTTGAACAAGTGGTGACAAACGTAGGGTGACAAGGAGAAGTGGGCGTTACAGTGTCTGAGGGTCTACTCTGCTCTGCTCGGTGTTCCTTTCAGCTCTATAATTTTATGACAATTAAGAATATACATAAAATGCAAAGTTTCTATAAACATATGGATTTTACTCCCTCCCATGAGGTGGTAGGCCCTTTATAGATAATATTAGCTCATTGAATCCCTGCAACAACCTTGTAATGCCACGATCCCCATTTTATAATGGAGAAAGTGGATGTCCAGAGAAGTGAAGTGACCACCTCAAGGTCACATTACTTGTCAGGGGCAGAGCGAGGTCTCAAATCTACACCTGTCCGACTCTGAAGCCTGAGCCCTTTCCACCAGACCCTGCTGCCTTCCCCTCAGGTTTTCTGTGTGTTACAGACAACTGGCTGCTTACAGGCCTGACCCCTGGGAAGTGAGCAGGTGCTGCAATAATGATAACAAAAATCTGTGAGTCAGAGACCTTGAAACTCCCTTTGTTTCCAAGCCTCTCCTTTCCCGCAGCACTGGAACCTACCATTTCTCGTGGTTCCCCACTGTTTATCTTAATTTGATTTATTTCTTCTTATCCACTGACAACATATTTTTTTTTCTGACAAGACATTAAGATCTATTTTTACCCAAAGAATCATTATTTTACAATATATATTTTTAATAATTGTACGTTTATTTTTCACACTGTCTTTTCATTTTTTATTCATTTCAGGTGTACAAAACAATGTATCAGTTATACACTTCACCCCTCACAAAGTGATGGGTCCCCCTCCCTGAATCTATTGCCTTTCTGACATCGTGTGTGTGTATCACAATTCCATTGACTCAATTCCCTATACTATACACCATATCAAGAGACTATATATATTGAATTACAATTGACATACAATATTCTTCAGCTTCAAGTGGACAGCGCAGTGGTCAAGCATCTACACCATCCATGAAGTGCTCTCCCTAAGAAAACATGTGCGCATCTGACACCCCACGAATTATTTACATCATTATGGAATATACTCCCCAAATTGTCTCATATCCCTGTGATGATATACTAACAACATACTTTGTCCCCAAGATAACAAAGTCACCAGACCGAAGCTAAAAAGCCTGACCGTTCCCCTCTCTAACGCTCACCGATCCCTTTCAGCAGCACTTTCACATGTGTATTTTCACATGGGTGGAGGTACACTCCAGAAAGCAGAGAGCCTCATGTGTCAAACTCTGGCCATGGAAAAACTGGCCAACTCCACAGAGATTTTAAACATCTCATATGTCATTTATGGCCAAAAGTACCTATAATTCTACTAAGGTTTTTTTGAAATTGTTTTTCAATCACAGTTCACATTCAATACTGTATTAGGCCTGGAGGTCAGACATTTATATACCTGATGTAGTCATCCCTCATCTACCAGGTTTTCAAATGTATATTAAAACCCACTGCAACTAATGAGTTTTCTTCTTTTTACTTTGGAAACCGTTAACAGGTTTGGAATGATAGAAGAGACAGAAAAAAAGAGAAAAACTAAATTTCTTTGACCTACTGATTCTTCTATTTGTATCAAGACATTAATAAACTTAGCAACTTACAAACAATAGAGAAAACTGTAGACTCTATATAAATATAATTCATGTTATCTGCTCCGGGAAGTACTTACCTTGTCCGGATTTATGAATCCCTTTCACAGACTGCTTTATTTCTTTCAAATGTAGTTTACTCTGATGCAGAGTCTAAAAGAGAAAGACAGAGGGGGGAAAAGACATTGCAAATGTGGGTAAATTAAAAAATAAAAGCCATTCGTGACTGCATTTGTTTTGCTGAGTACTACAGCAATAGGAAACTGACGTTTTGTAACAGTGAACCATTTCAGAGGCTGGAAGTGGCAGGATTGGAGATGTTCCGTTTTCGGGATAAATGCAGGCACTCCACAAAACCCAGTGAGTGAAGTGGATAATGGGGTTGTCAGTCAGTTATCAACCTAAACTATGCACAGGAGAGACAATACAAGACGCCTAGGAGATTGGAACCCGTGCAGCCTCCTCTCAGAGTTCACAACCCGGAAGGGAGAAAGGCATGAATGACACAGACCCAGGGAACAAAACACATCTTATCACCTAATGGTTAACATCAGCCAGAAAGAAAATACTTATGGGGCTGTTAACAAGGAAGAGTGACCTGAGAGCTTTTCCCAACACTTTTAAATTTGAAGGTCCCTTTTAGCATTAAATAAATGTTTTATGACAATGCCAGTTGTATTGTGAAATTCTATAGGTGGCTCATCTCCCCAGCTTCTGAGGATAGAAGCTGGCAGGGTATACAACTTCTATGCCATTGGTGATGTCTTTGTGTCACCCAAGGTTAGACCTCTTGTGTGTTCTCCAAAACAAACCTCAGAGCTGCCGACTGCAGGTTGGATCATTGTTAAGTGGTGTTTTTTATTTAGAAAGACAGACCCGGATTTGACAGAGGAGATCAAGAAACCCCACCTGCATATCTGCATGAAGATGATTACTAAAAATGAAGGGCTGTTTCCCATGGAAAAAAATGATTGTTGAAAAGACTGATTTATTGTTAAAAATCAAAGAAATGAACTAAAGTGGCATTTCTCATACTGTGAGCTGTAGAAAAGTGTTTCTGAGAGATGCTGGAAAGTATTCTGGGGAATAAAGAGGCCATAGAAATTTGTAACACGCATCATATGCTACCTATGCCTTTCTTCTGGATTTTAAATACACATCAGAACACCAAAGACTGGGATATTTTAAAGAAAGATGTATAACTTTATAACTCAGCAATTCTCAAATAAAGTAACTTAAGTAACTATAGTCAGAATTTTTTTTGCACATCTGTAGAACAATGTCAGGACATCAATATAGGATATTCTGTATTTTAAAAAATAATTATAATGGCTGGCCGAGTGGCGCATTGGTTAAGAGCTGACGTGGGACGCCATCGGCCCCAGTTTGGATCCCACATACGAGGGCCAGAGACACTGCCCTCTACAGCTAACAACAGCTCCACCTGGAGCTGGGCTGCATGAGCCCCGTCGATGGTGTGGGCTGCAGCCTCTGCTGCAGGGGGCTACCATAGGCTACAGTGAGTAGCCGGCAGCCAGAGTGAGCGGCCAGCAGCCAGCATGAGTGGCCAGCAGCCAGCATGAGCTGCCAATAGCTGCGATAAGTGGCCATCCAGAGGCTAGAGACCGATCTCCCTCACCCGGGAAGAGCGCAATGACGATACCAACATGAGCAACATGAGTGAAGCAACATCCTCCGCAACTAGACTGAAGAACAAAAAGACAGCAACTTGTCAGTTCCCTTTCCCTGATTCTCCAACGCTGTTCCCCTCCCTCAATTCCCCAATAAAAATCCTTAAAATATATATATATATATGTGTGTGTGTGTGTGTGTGTGTGTATGTATATATGAAAGTTAAACCTCAAACAACATACCATGTATATGAGTTAAAGAGGTCTAATGATTTTCTAAGATCAACATCAGATACTATCAGGAAAAAGATAATCGATTTCAATGAATTTTGAACAAAATCACGATAAAAGAACTAAGAGGGAGGGACGGCTGAGTGGCTCAGTTGGTGAAGCGTGCGAGCGCTGAGCAACAGGGCCGCCAGTTCGGTTCCCACATGGGCCAGTGATACTGCACCTGAGCTGAGCTGCTGCTGAGTTGCCAACAGGTGGAAGGATGGCTCTGCAGGTGAGAGCACGTGCTCCTAACAACAAAACTGCCTGTTCCATGGGGGTTTATGCCCACCCACAACTAAGACTGAACTCGGCACCTTGAGCTGAGCTGCGGCCCGGATGGTTCAGTGGATAGAGCATGCACTCTGAACAAGGCTGCTGGTTCAACTCCCGCATGGGATGGTGACTACACCTACTAATAACTAAGACAACACAGCACCTTGAGCTTAGAACCCATGAGCTGCCGCTGGGAAGCCAGATGGCAACTGGCACCCTCCACAACTAAGATTGAAAAACAACAACTTGGTTCGTCCCCTCCCCTAATTCCCGAGACTGTTCCCCTCCCCCAGTTACCCAATTTTTTTTTTAAATAAAAGAACTAAGAGGAAAACATAATTTCAATAACAACGGCAAAAAAGAAAAACAAAGAAAAAAGTTGACGTCTGCAACATATAATTAGTACGTGGAAATCTACTTTGCTGCTATAGAGATCCAGAAGAATAAAGACAAAACACATGCAAATAATTTCAATCACACTGGTAATTCTAAAATTCCAAGTAAAACAACACTTAAGTGTCTTTTTCATCCTTCTAAAGCTGTAAAAAATAGAAAAAGTGATAAAAACAATGAAGAGAGAGGCTTCAGAGAAACAGTCACAATTGAAGGAAAGGACAAACTCTATCCAACTCACAAAATGCTCTTACATTTGACACAGTAACCCCACTCCTGATAAATCCTATCAAAACTACCACCACTCCCTCAGTAAGAAAGGTAACGGAGATGCTAGAAAGCATGACACCAGTTTTTACCATGGAAAAAGGTCAAAATAATCTAATCCAACAATAGGGAAATGGCAAAATGAAATATGAAACAAATAGTAGGAGGACTTCTATGATCACTAAAAATTAGGAATGCAACAAGGAGAAAGGAGAAGGGCTGCATTTACTGAGGGTCTATGATGGGATACGTGCAAAAACTATGAAATGCCATTCTTTAGAATGTAAACGTACAATACGTATATTATAAACATGGGCGTTATCTAGAAATGTAAAGTTTGGAGAGGTACACAGAGACTCTAAAAGCTACTGCTAGCTAGGACCGTTACGAGCAGGAAATGTTTCTTTTAAAATAATTTCCTTATAGAACTCCAAAACGAACAGCCAAACAGGCCTAAAGGGAGCATAAGGGAGGAAATAATAAAGACCAGAGCAGAAATAAATGAAATAGGGAACAAAAAAAAAACAATACAAAAGATCAATGAAGCCAAGAGTTGGTTTTTGAAAAGATAAAACAAAATCGACAAATCCTTAGCCAGACTCCCCAAGAAAAAGAGAGAGGACCCAAATTAATAAAATCAGAAATGAAAGAGAAGTGACAACAGATACCACAGAAATACAAAACATTTTAAGAAAATACTACGAGCAATGATATGCTAACAAACTCGACAATCTGGAAGACATGGATAAATTTCTAGAAGCATACTATCAACCAAATCTTAACCAAAAAGAAACAGAAACTCTGAACAGACTGATTACTGCCAAAGAAATTGAATCAGTAATCAACAATCTTCAAACAAACAAAAGTCGGGGACCAGATGGCTTCAGAGGTAAATTTTACAAAACTTTCAAAAAAGAATTAATACCTATTCTCCTCAAACTATTCCAAAAAATACAGAAGGAGGGAAGGCTCCCAAACTCTTTCTATCACTATCACCCCAATTCCAAAGTCAGACAAAGATATTACAAAAAAGGAAAACTACAGGCCGATATCCCTAATGAACATAGATGCAAAAATTCTCAACAAAATACTAGCACACCGAATTCAGCATCACATTAAAAAGATCATACACCACGATCAAGTGGGATTCATTCCGGGTAAGCGAGCTTGGTACAATATCCACAAATCAATTAAAGTAATACATCATATTAACAAAATGAAAACTAAAAATCATATGATCATATCAATAGATGCAGAAAAAGCATTTGACAAAATCCAGCAGCCATTTATGATAAAAACTCTTAGCCAAGTGGGAACAGTGGGAGCATATCTCAACATAATAAAGGCCATATATGATAAGCCCACAGCAAACATCGTACTCAAGATCAGGAACAAGACAAGGCTGCCCACTTTTACCACTTTTATTTAACATAGTTCTGCAAGTTCTAGCCACAGCAGACAAGAAATTGTCTAGCATTTTCAGACAAGAAAATGAAATAAAGGCATCCAAATTGGAAAAGAGGAAGTAAGATTGTCATTATATGCAGATGATGTGATACTATATAGAGAGAATCCCAAAGACTCTACAAAAAACTGCTACAACTGATAAAGGAATTTGGTAAGTTAGCAGGATACAAAATTAATATTCAGAAATACACCAATAATAAACTATCAGAAGAAGAAATCAGGAAATCAACCCCTTTTACAATTGCTTCAAAAACAGTAAAATCAATTTGACTAAAGAAGTAAAAGACCTGTACTCAGAAAATTATGAGACACTGAAGAGAGAAATCAAAGAAGATACAAATAAATGGAAATACAAACCATGTTCATGGATAGGAAGAAATAATATAGTTAAAATGTCAATACTACCTAAGGCAATATATAAATTCAATGCAATTCCAATCAAACTGTCAAGGGCATTTTTCTCAGAAATAGAATATATAATCCTAAAATTTATATGGAACTACAAAAGACCCCGAATAGCCACGGCAATCTTGAGAAATAAGAACACAGTGGGAGGCATCACGCTACCTGACACCAAAACATACTACAAGGCTACAGTCATCAAAACAGTATGGTACTGGCATAAAAACAGACACATGAACCAATGGAACAGAATAGAGAACTCAGGAATAAACCCACCCATATACAGTCATTAATCTATGACAGTGGAAGCAAGAATTGACATTGGAGTAAAGACAGTCTATTTAATAAATGGTGCTGGGAAAATTGGACTGACAGGTGGAAATAAATGAAAATGGACAACCTACTTACACCATATACGAAAACAAACTCAAAACGGATTAAAGACTTAAATGTAAGACCTGAAACCATAAGAATCCTAGAAGAAAACATAGGGAGTAAGTTTGAAGACATTACCCTGAGAAGTATTTTTACCGATATAACCCCTCGGGCTAGGAAAATAAAAGAAAAAAATGAACATATGGGATTACATGAAACTTAAAAGTTTTTTCACAGCAAAGGAAGTCATCAGTAAAACAAAAAGGCAGCCTACTGAATGGGAGAAGATATTTGCCAACGTTATATCTGATAAGGGGTTGATATCCAAAATTTATAAAACACTCATGCAAATCAACACCAAAAAAACAAACAACCCAATTAAAAAATGTGCGGAGGACATGAAGGACATTTCTCTAAGGTGGACATACAGATGGCCAACAGCCATATGAAAAAATGTTCAACCTGAGTAATCATCAGAGAAATGCAAATAAAAACCACAATGAGATACACCACCTCACTCCAGTCAGAAAGGCTATCATCAATGAATCAACAAACAACAAGTGCTGGCAAGGGTGTGGAGAGAAGGGAACCCCGCTGCACTGTTGGTGGGACTGCAGATGGGTGCAGCCATTATGGAAATGAGTATGGAGGTATCTCAAAAACCTGGAAATGGAACCACCATATGACCCAGCAATTCCACTCTTGGGTATCTACCCAGAGGAATTCAAGACGCTAATTTGAAAAAAATATATGCACCCCTATGTTTATTGCAGCGCTATTTACAATAGCCAAGACTTGGAAACAACCAAAATGCCCATCGGTAGATGACTGGATTAAGATACTGTGGTACATTTATACAATGAAGAATTACTCCGCTATCAAGAATGAAATCATACCATTTGCAACGATATGGATGGACCTAGAGACCATTCATTATTTTAAGTGAAATAAGT
Source organism: Aselliscus stoliczkanus (assembly GCA_033961575.1). Lineage (NCBI taxonomy): Eukaryota > Metazoa > Chordata > Mammalia > Chiroptera > Hipposideridae > Aselliscus > Aselliscus stoliczkanus. The sequence goes on along the minus strand of CM066733.1, from coordinate 59,803,688 downwards.
CAGTCGGAGAAACACATATACCATATCATCTCACTTATAGGTGGAATCTGAAAAACTGAATGAATGAGCAAAGTAAACAGAAACAGACTCATAGATACAGAGGACAAACTGATGGTTGCTACTTGGGAAGGGGGTGGAGATTAGGGAGAAGGGGAAGGGATTAGACAGCATAAATAGGTAACTACAATATTGCCATAGGGATATGAAACACAGTTCAGGAAATATAATCATGTTGTAAATATTATGTGGGGTGTCAGATGGTCACACGTTTTGTGAGGGAGACCACTTCATGGATGGAGTAAGAGGCTTGATCACTGCGCTGTATACCTGAAACTGATGTTGTCTAATATTGTATGCCAATGGTAATTGAATATATAGAGAGTCACGGGATGTACAGTATACTGTGGAAGAGAGTCAAAGGAATTGTAACAGATATGGATGATATAGGGGGAGGAGTGGGGTGGCGAATTGGGGTAGGGAGGTTGTCACTTTGAGGGGTAAAAAGTGTACCTAGTGCACTGTGTTTTACACCTGAAAGTAATTTTTTTAAAAATGTTTATTTCACACAAAAAAAGAATTAAAAACATTTATAACAATTTCCTTATACAATATTATAAGGTTGAACAGTGTCTTGTAATACATTCAATGTCTGTGGCTTCCTCAGCAAATGCAAGAGACCCAAGGTAACTTTCAAAGAGAATGAAGACTAGTACATCCTCTCAGTCATTTCTTTGTTGCCTTGCAAACTGCACATTTAAAAAATTAGTACATTTTTGTGTTTCAAGAGATCCTGTCTGGGGCCAAAAAGAAAACTGTAATCACAGCAATTACCTTGTGAATCTAATTTCTGCTGTAGTTCTAAAGTTCGGCATAGCACACCCACCCACAAGCACCATGGCTCTTTCATGGTGAGGCAATTTCAGCTCCATTCATAGGAAAATAATGATTATAGGTACATCCAGGTATTTAAAGACCAAAAACTCATCATGGAAACACCATTTCCATGTCACATCACAATAAGAGCTCCTTCAGAGAATGAGCACCTTGACTGGAAAGGAGTTTCCTGAAACCCATCTTTTCAGGACCTTTAGAATTGATCAGGAATGTATCCTACTTGGTAACAGAGCCAATTTTGCTGGCATCAGGAACCACTGAGCTGGTTATTACCCTTGTAATTAGCTTCCTACCAGCTCTGAGCTGCTATATTGTCCCTCTAGACCGGTAGGTCTGGGTCTTGAAGCTATGATTCAAAATATGGTACTGCGTGTTTAGAGCCATTTAGTCTTAATCACACAATTTTATCTAAAGAGAAGAATCATGTAACTGCCAACTAAATGCTGGGATTTCAATGTGGTTCTTAAGAGCCGGACTGCCTGGGGTCCAACTCCAGCCCCACTACTTACTAACTACATGACCTGGTCCAGTCAGGGAACCCAGCTGTGCCTCAGTTTCTCCCTCGGTAAGCCCTCACAGAGTTCCGTGGATTCAGTGAGGTAACCACGGAAATGAAGGGCTTCACCTGGTGCCTGGATCAGTGAGTGGCAGCACTCAACCAATGTTAGCTATTGGGTCTTCGGAAAAGTCATGACGTATTTTGTCTATGTTTTTCAAAGGTCACATATATATAAAGAACAAAGATGAATCAAAGATATATTGCCCGTTTTGTACAATAACCTTTTGCCATCATTCGGTGAGCTTCATCATTCCTCGTTCATAGAAGGACCCCGCTTTATTTGCGCAAAACTGAACACGGTGCTGATTGACAGCCTCATCTGAATTCAACGTTATACCACGCAAGGAGTTTTGAAGAGAGCAAAACAAATGGAAGTCTCATGGTCCAAGGTCAGGTGAATATGGTGGTTGTGGCAACACATCCCATCCAAGCTCCGATAATTTTTCACGGGTGATCAAACTTGTGTGTGGTCTCATGTTGTCGCGATGGAACACAACTCCTTTACAATTCACAAGCTCCGGATGTTCCTGGATGATGGATTCCTTCAAACTGTCCAATTGCCGATACACATTCAAATTGATTGTTTGGTTCTTTGGTAGGAGCTCAAAACACACGACACCTTTAAAATCCCACCACAGTAAGAGCATAACCTTCCTCTGATGAATGTCTGCTTTTGATGTCGTTGGAAGCGAACCCTCACGTTGGAAACAACACCATTTGCACACCACATTGTTGTAAACAATCCACTTCTCATCACCAGTTATCAGTCGCTTCAAAACAGGATCGTTTTCCTCATGTTTAATGAGCATATTGCAGATGTTTATATGCACCGTCAAATGAACGTCTTTGAGTTCATGCGGAACCCAAATATCGAGCTTGCTGACGTATCTACCCAGCTCCTGCAGGTGGTCATGAATGCTTGAATGATGGATGCCCAATGTTTCTGCAATCTCTCGTGTCATATAATGTAAGTTTGACTCGATCAATGCCTTTATTTGGTCAGCATCAACCTCAGTCATGACTTTTCCAACAACCCAATACTTGTATTCTGCAACACTGGGAATCGATGAACAAGATCAGCCCTCCAGCTCCTGGCCACAGAGGTCCTATGTGTGAGATTCCACAGAAAAGCACTGGCAGGCCTAAAAGCATGTATTCGAGACTGAGGACCTCTAGTCAGCAGCATGGAAGAAGATTCCCAAAAGAACATGGGTAAAAATCAAAACTTACATGGAAAGTGAGGAAACACATATGAAGTCTGAGTGGCATGCGTGGAGACGCCAGAGTAACGGAATAGGTTTCAAATCCACAAATTAGTGTTGGTGTGACCTTGGGCAAAAACTGACTGTCATTAAGAGGGGGTCAATGATAACAGGAGGATGAATGTAAGCATTGACAACAGTATGAATGGGGCTTGCACATAGTAGGAACACTAATAACTGGTAACTACTGTTATTATGAAAAGAGGCCTTGATAATGGACACTCCACACCTTCATTCATTTCTTCATTCATCCAAAAGTCTCTTTGCCTTCAGAAAGGACTGAACACATCACCTGCATACATTAAGACTCACATAATCTAATGCAGGACCCACACTTGAATATCAGCCCCTGTAAGAAAGCTTTGACTGAGCACTTCTAAGGGCAGGCTTATTGATCTGTATATCCCCATGGACAAGCTCACTACTGGGCACCCAACAGGCACTGAACAGTTTGTATACTGAAGAGATGGTATTTTGAGTGATCGAACTTGTATAGCTGTGGGTAATGTCCTATATTTTTCATCCAATGCTCTCAGTGGGGTGGGATTTTAAAGGTGTCGTGTTTTGGAGCTCCTACCAAAGAACCAAACAATCAAATTGAATGTGTACTGTCGGCAGTTGGACAGTTTGAACGAATCCATCATCCAGAAACGTCCAGAGCTTGTGAATTGTAAAGGAGGTGTGTTCCATTGGGACAACACGAGACCTCACACAAGTTTGATCACCCGTGAGAAATTATTGGAGCCTGGATGGGATGTTGGGTGTTGCAACACCCACCATACCCGCCTGACCTTGGGCCATCAGACTTCCACTTGTTTCACTCTCTTCAAAACTCCTTGCGTGGTATAACGTTGACTTCAGATGAGGCTGTCAATCAGCACCTTGTTCAGGTTTTCACAAATAAGGACAGGTATTTCTCTGAAAGAGGAATTATGAAGCTTACTGAAAGACGGCAAAAGGTTATCGAACAAAACTGGAAATGTATCATTGATTGATACTTATTCTTTACATAAACAAATGACATTTGGAAAACCTAGACAAAATACATCATGACTTTTCTGAGAACCAGTAGTTCTCCATCTAACCTTGCCAAATAGCATTACACACACACACACACACACACACACACACACACACACAATGTATCCCTTGCATTTGCTTTTATATTTAGTTAACTCAATGCAAGTTCAAGAGCATCTGCATGTAACTGAGCATGTCATCCTATCTTCCAGTGTTGCTGCAAAATATGGGCATATACCCCTACAAATTGCATCACAAACTACTTCCCCTTATCATACCCCAAACAGAATATAGCAACAGTCCCTGAATGTGCAGAAGGGGAAAGATAAAATAACTGACAGCTCTATTAGCAGGCACTGAGGAAGTTATATAGAAGGAAAATAGCTGCTCAGTCTAATGACTGTCACATCCTTTAGGGGCACAGACAATTAGCACAGAAAAAGGATGCAAAATGCTCCGGTATCAGCATGTTCCAATTTATCACAATTGAATGAATGGGGCAGGGGCTGCACATCTGAGGTTCCCTATCCACTTGGGAGCATGGATGAGGGTCCTAGACGGGCTGTGGCTCCACAGACCCTGAACATCCCAACATACCCTGCCTCCCTGGTCCAGACATCAAGGACAGACAGCCATGGGGTGGCATGATGGGCAACTCCATGTAGTCCACAACACTAGTCACTAGTGCAACAAAATGATAGTTCACCAAAAAAAAAAGGGAAAGAGAGAGATCTATTTACCTCTGGCTTTCAAACAAGCCTAATTACATGATACTTCTCCAACAGAATTTCAAAATTCAGTTTCATAACCCAACATTAACTTCAGAGAGAGCTCTAGAAGCATCCTCGACTGGCATAAAAGGTACAGGCTAATTCACAGCATCTGGCAGGCAAGGGGGCGGGGTGGGCGGGGGGCAGGCAACTTGAACAGAAATCTCTCCTTTCCTAACATTTAGGACCCCTGTGCTTCAGAAGAGCAGTTTGGAATGTAACCTGGTCTGCAGAGCAAAGTGTCAAAAACAGTTTGCCTACAGAAGCCCAAGCCTCTTGATGTTACACGGGACTGGCCATGGCAAGCTTAAATCAGAAAGCGTCTCCCAAACCTCACATACACCGACCAAATGATAATCCACCCAGGGGGAAAAAGATCCGCCTTCCTAAGTTTCCCCAGTGCTAGCTTTTCCAGCTGAAATAGCTTTGGTTTGTCTGGAGGGGAGTGGTGTTTTGCGGCCCTTACCGGTGGTGGTACAGAGTTCTAGGGCAAATGGCCTATTTTCAGTGAAGTCCAGAGGCTTCCGCAGCTCTTGGGCTTGAGCGACCCTCCTTACTTACCGCCCGCCCTATCACTAATTCACTTAAAATTATAAAGGACATCGATATGCTCTTGGCCCTGTCCCCAGACACCCACAACAGCTCCCCGGAGGGTCCAGACAGCAGGAGCTGTTCTTGCTGTTGTTCCAGCAGCGCCAGGACTCTCTCCTCCCAGGCTTCCAGGCAGCACCGCATCAGGTCTCTGTCACAGCTTATGAATCCCCTGCGGGCAGGTCCTGCTGGCACACACAGCAGCCTCCAGCACAGACACGCCCTCGCTTCAAGGGGGCGGGATGGGGACCTGTCCACACAGGGCTTCAGGCACCGGGGACTAGAGCGCAGGAATCCTGAGGGGGAGGCAGGCCCAGCCCCAGTGCCCTCTGATTCCTTAAGGAGTTTCCCACCGCCCTTGCCTATGCCGCTAAGCCCGCTCAGTCAGGCCGTGCAGAGGGGCGCTCCCTGACCATCTCCCTGTCCCTTGCTGGTGACCTTGCCCACGTGGCTTCGCCTCCCTCTGCTCTCGGGGGCCTGACCCTACCTACTTCTCGGGTTAGGAGAGGGTCACAGTGATGTGGAAAGCTCGGAGAAGACTGCCTGGTACCCAGAAAGGGTGCAAGCCAGGGAGAGAGGACTTGCCTCCTCTTCCCGGGGGTGTCCAGAGCTGGCTCAGCCCCCCTCCCGACTTCCGCCGCCCCCGGGGCCCTGGGCAGGCAGCTGCACCCCCAGGGCCCCCATTCCCCTGGGGGTGGGGGCGGGGCCCGGAAGGGGTGCGGCTGCCAAGTCCCCCACGCCCCTTCCTTCTCAGGCTCAGGCCTCAAGACAAGCTCCCTGCCGAGCACGGGGGTGTCGCGCTGCAGGCCGGGGTGCCCGCCTGGGCGCCGGAGTGGGCGCGGGCGGGGGCGGCCGCCACCTACCTCCTCCAGCAGCGTGACGGTGTTCTTGCAGTCGTGCAGACGCGCGCTGAAGCTGGAGGTGCTGAGCGAGTAGTGGTCGTGCAGGGTCTCTGCGATGAACTCGGAGACCGAGATGTAGCCTGGCCTCCTGCCGAGGGCGGCGAGACACAAGCGGGAGCGGGGGGTGAGTCCCTGGGCAGGCTCCCGGGGCCTCGGGCCGCCGCGCGCACCCCGCCCCCCGCCCGCCCGGCGGGGACGGCAGGGGGCTCCCCGGGACCCGCCTCCTTGGGCTCCTGCCGGCGGCAGCGGCGGCCTCGGGGCGGCCGGGGAGGGGCTGCAGCAGCGCCAGCCCCGGGGCAGCCGGCGCCGCCTCCTCGGACGCTCCGGCGCGGGGCGGGGAGGACCCCGACACACTGAGCGCACGCTCCCGCGGGCCGGCGGCCAACGGCTGCGCCCCGCCCCCGCCCTGCACGCGCAGCCACGCCCCCACCCCGCGGCCACGCCCCTGCTGCCCGCGGCCACGCCCCAGAACGCGAGCTGAGTCCGGAGCCGCCTTCGGACGCGCGAGCGCGGAGTCACGGGCCGTCCCCGGAGGGCAGACTTAGGCGGTCTTAGGCGAGGGTTTAGCCAGGGGGACCAAGAGAAGTGAGCGCGTTCTTTATAAGTCCCGCGCAGGCGGCGGAAGCCAGGCCGGGCCCGCGCTAACAGCTGCTCGCCGGCCTCCCTCTCTCATTCCCTTTGCTGGGCGCTCACCGCTGCTGGAAGGCTGGTTTTGTGCAGTTTGCTTAGGTCGCTAAAATGCTAGTGAAGACGGCTGTGGTTTGCTCTTTTACAAGTTTCTAATCTTTCATTTACACTCTTTTTTTTAACCGGGAGTAAAGACGAGGGTCAGGGGGTGTAAAATGCATTTCCCGAGTTGCAAGTGGCTTACGAGGCTAAGCAGATGCCAAATTTCTGCGGAAAAAAGTACCAACAGATTGCTCATTCCTCGGCCTTGGCAGATGGCTATTCTAACTAGCTCAATCTATAGACTTAGTCCAAATAACCCATTTAATTTCTCACCACTGATTGCAGATGGAATTGATTTAAAACGAGGGGACGGGGAAAGAGCTAGCTAGGCCTTTGGAAAGCACCACTGGATTGGCTCCTGTAATTGGAACCCTCAAAAGTCACATCAAAACTCATCTCCCAAATGAGTCCCCTTAGGGCAGAAGGCTGGCCCTGTGGCCTCCCCCCAGCATTGAGTGCCTGCCGTCTTCTAGGGCTACCCTCTGTTCTCTGGTCCTTAACCCCAAAGACAACGGAGTGCCCCAAGGCAGAGACCTTGTCTTGGCACTGGGCCTTGCATAGAGAAGTAGCCATATAGTTGTCAGTTGAAAATGCGTCAGCTTACTCACTGTCAACAAATAAATATTTACTGAGGGCCTACTATGGGCCCTGCCGTTTCAGTAGTGACAATGTCCCGCTCTCAAGTGTTAACTACCTTCTAGTAGGGAAACAAAACCAACAAATATGTCATACAAAGTAAGAAAGTGATGGTGGCGCTATATATAGTGAAAGGAATGTTCAGAGCAGGCCTCTAGGTCGAGGTGATATCTTGAGCAGAAAAGAGAATGAAAGGCTGGGTCCCAGTGATACCTCACTGGCAATGGGATCTTGCCCTTCGGTTGCCTCACAAGAAGAGGGATGGTAAGGGCACCAACCCCTCCAGGCCGTTAAATGATCATGGATGAGCAAGTGGTTTGTGCACAGGAAAGCCACTGGGAAACCTTCAGGTGTTTTGTCTATCACTGTTGGCTGTACTGAATGGGCCGTGTGCCTCCAGGAAAGCGCTTGCCAGTATCAGGTAGGCAAGTGTTCGAGCTAACTAAAAGAGGCCTTCGTAAGGCCCCAAACGGCACGATGACTGTCTCTGGCAAAGTGAGGTGTTGAGAGGCCTTCTAAAAAAAATCAGTAAATAAATAGTCACCTTTGGTTGAGTTTCTGGGGGACTGCCAGATGGGCAGAGCAGGCAGTTAAAGGGCTGTACCTGAAGGTCACTGGCTCACCTGTGTTGGCTGACAGATCACAGGCTTTTACAGCATGAGTCATCCAAAAGAAAATCCTACCTCTTTTTCTATATACTGACCAGGTCATCCAGCATCTGGAAGCTTCTGTGACTAGGAGCAAATATGTCTCCTAGTAGCTCCGGCTAAGTAAGTTCTCTGAGCCTCAGCAACCCCATGCTACTCCATGGTGTTGTAAGAGCATACCAGCCAGCACTTAAGACTTCCATACACTCTTCCAAGAAGGCCTTCCGCTAGCCTGGAAATCAGTTTAGACATTGATTTTGCATGTATTCTGTTCTGCCCTCTATTCTAAGTTGTCATCTAATGCCTGTCACCTCCTCTGGGCCAGTAGCTCCTTCCATTCTGTACGTATGGCTAGATAAACATGAACCGTTATTCCAAGCCTAGAGTCAGTGAATAACTGACTCCATTCCAGGAGCCCTGGATTCCAGAGCTTTCTCTCCTAATAACTGATGCAGTCACCTTGGACCTTGGTGCCATCACTTATAAAGGGGTGGGTGTGTCAAAATAATTGTACAGATCTCTTCCACCTGCAGCTGAGGGTACTGAGTGTGCATATACTCTCAGCTCTACAGATGCGAGGAATAAAGATTACCACAACAAGCCGAGCCAACTGGGATGGGAAACAGCGGGGCGTTTCTTCCTTGACTGGATTCGCCAGAGCCCACACTGCTGTCACCAATGCTTGTTTCAGTTTCATTTGAAGATTATGTTATGTATCTGTTCATCCTCCCATCTCCTCTGGCCAAGAAAGGAATATGTGAACTATGCGACACTGTGCCCCAGTAAGTTTTTACCTCCTCCTTAGACTGGTCTGCAATTACTATTTCAAAGGTTCACACCTCTACCCACCAATTCTGGGGTTCCTTGCCATAATCCTCTTTAAATTTGAAACCATGCCCCTGTGCAAACCATCTGTGCCTCTCATTTTCTCAAGTACCCTGAAAACCACTCCTGGATATCTGAAAGAGAATAGAGGCTGAAATGGGCAAAGCTGAAATGCTGGCTTTCTTTGTGTGGAGCTCAGAAATATACATCATCCTTCCAGAGCCAGGACATATACACACACACACACACACACACACACGCACGCACACACGCACACGCACGGACACACACACATGTGTGCCAGCACGCATCATCTTATTATCATTCGAATCCTCATCATTGTTTAGCACCCTTAGACTTCTCAGGCCAGCTTCTCACTCTGAGCACTGCTGACCAGTGTATGCCAGTGGTCCCTGCAGGACGCTTTTGGTCTCCCATCAAAGAGGCAGTAGTGGTGGTGGCTTATTCAGGGACACCGGTGGCACTATTGACCCCAATGTCATCAGGGAATTGGCTCAGTCATATTTCCAGTTGTAGGTGTCGATTTCATCCATCTGCCTAACAACCAAGGAGGTGCACTTGCAAGATGATTGACAATGTCCCAGGGGTGGAGGAGAGTGGGGTGGGGAGTTTGGGGTGCTCTCTGGGCACAGGAAACCAAGAGGAGTTATTGGTGCTCTGGTCAACTGTGCTTGCCAGCATCCCACCCTGATGGGGTGGAAATACAGCACTCATCAGAGGCCCCACGCCTTCATGGGACAGGGCAGTGGGGCAGTGTGGGAAGGGAATATGCTTTGTGTTCTGCGGACCTGGGTTTGAATCTCTCCTCTGTCACTTAACTAGCCTTGTTTTCTTATCTATCAAGTTAGGGTAATGACAAAACGACGGTACAGGTTGTTACGTGAAATAAAATGAGATGCCGATAAAGCGGTTGATGCATAGTGAATAATCAACCAGTATAAGTTCCCTTTGAACGATGCCCTTTTTATGAATACATCTCTTTTCATTCCAAGATTCAGATATGTCTCTAAATTAGTTACCTGGAGGAGGTATTTGGGGAATCCTCTCCAGAGACCTTGTGTGTTTTAAATATTCTCCTTGAGATCCGATCCATTAGTGATGGCTTCGGATCATGCCCAAGAAAATCCAATCTAGGATCAAATAGAATGAATATGAATCGGGGTTAGAAATTGAGGGCAGGAAATAAAAGCCTTATTTTCCCAGAAGAGAGGTCCAATAAAGAAGGATATTCTGAGCAAGGCAACTTCCGGAAGATAGAACAGGACGTTCACTTTGCAGGAGCATAAATTACAGGCTAATTCTCATATCAGAAAGGCTTGGGCTCACACCTCTGCCACGTAGCAGCTATTAGAAGTTATTAATGCAATAACCTTCTCTCAGCTATTACAAATTGTTAAAGTAATTAATGTTTGAGCCTCAGTTTTCACATTTACAAAATAGGAGCAATGGTAGTAATTACCTCGTAGGGTTCTGAGGAGTCAATGAGCCAAGGCACATCAAGTGCTTAGCAGGGTCTGGGTTAACATAAGTGGACGACACCTTTCAGAAGCTATGGGATATTCAAAACCTTATCTGGAGATGTAAATTCTTACATTCCTTCCAAAAACCGAGATTCCTTCCAATTTACTGAGATCTGCTATGTCCAGGCACTTAGGCTAAGTATAGATTTTCGACACACATATCCCCCTTTACACTTCGTAACAACTTTATACAGTAAGTATAATTATTGCAGATTTATCAGAGAGAAACCCATGGCTACTGAAGTATAAGATCCTACTTTCTGAGCTCCTACCCCAGGCCAGGCCCTACGCGGGTTGGTATATATGCAGTGTCTGAATTCATTCACATGACAGTCCGATATGGAGCTATGATGATAATGGCAACCGAGACACAAGGAAACCTCACTGCACGTCAGTGTCGCAGAGCTTGGCAGACCAAATAAACCCAGGGCTTCTTTCACTGCCTGCCGAATTGGTTTCTCGACTATACCTTGTGTCATGCACCTCTGTCAGATATTTTTCCCAGCCCAGGCAACCAAAGAATTCTCATTTGCTTATTTCACCTGATAACTTACGAATTTGTTTTCTATCATCTAAATGAAACTGTAGAAAAAAGGAGCATGTAGGAGGGGGAGGGACGGGAGAGGAAGGGATGAATTTGGTGTCATGTCTTACTGCCATGCAACTGCTGCCATTCTACCTAAGCTAAAGGTCACTTTTTCCATGTGCTTTGGATGAGTGCTTCCCTAGTGTCCTCATGCAATTTCACATTAAGAAAAAAAAAAAAAAGCCTATTCTAGTTCCAAATGCATTCAATTTAAATATTCCAAGTAAAGCCCCTAGCGTGTTCTCAGAAAGTAAAGAGGACCGTGATCATGGGTTGTTTGGAGATAAAAACTACACTCTGTTTTACTACCTCCCGGCTCTCTTCCTCTGCCATCCCATGATGACGTGCAGGAACGGAGTCCGGTAGAGAGCTAGGAAGCCAGATGACGCGGGCTCTGTGTTGTCACTATCAACCGAATATAAACTTCAGAATATATAAATATGACTGTTCCGTCCTGTAAAAGAATAATAATAATGTCAACTAACAATTGCCATACCCAGATGCGCTGCCCTCGCCTGATGCACGGCAGGCGGGCACCACTTCACTGAAAACTCGCTGCAACCATGTAAGAGCAGGTGGCCGTATTATCCATGTTTCATACTTGGGGAAAACCTGAGGTGTAGAGGTCACCTTGGCAGGTGATGGAGTGAGACTGACCAGTCAGATTTCATGCAATCAGCTCTACATGCTCATCCAAGACAATGGGTCCAAGGGCCCCAGGATAATTTCCGGTTACAGCCTACGTGTGATGTTTTCTCCTCCTGGGGAACTCATTACAAGCCCAACGTCAGTGCAAGCTTGTCTGGTCTGAAGACCGCTACCCTGGGCCATTCCTCCAGCTGGGATTAATACAGCCTCTGTCTCTGTAGAAGCAACTGGAGCATGCTGGCACCACTCAGAGGGACTTCGGATTGAGTACACATGGACAGACTGAGAACCTCTTGAGCGATAAATAGCTGTTCGTGGCAGCATTCGGCTCAGACCTCAGATGGCCCTACTGAGGTTCTTGCATTACAAAATGCCCAGCCTGTCTATCCCTGAGGGTAATGTATCACCTACATGCCCCAGGGACTGAGGGAGGGCAAGGAGGGCCCTGGAGCCCAGGCTTGTCATTTACAAGCACCACTCCTGAAATCTTCCCGTTGCCTAGGAAGGTAACATGTTTTCCTGTTGGGAGAACTCAGAGACATGCCCAATATGCTCAAGGTCAACAGGAAATAAGTGCAGAGCTGCTATTCACAGCCAGGCTGCATCCGAACCCTGCAGGCTTTTTCTTCCCCATGGAAGGCACTGCCTAGTACCAGTCCCCTGAGACCCTAATAAATGTGATTTGGGTTGAGTCAACTCCCTTTGATGAGTTACATCATTTCTAACACAAGTAAAACAACCTCCAGGGAAGAGAAACTGTGATATGAAATGGGATTTCTAAAAACTTTCAATCTATAGGGGTGAGGGATTTTCAATCTTAGTTTATTTCTGGAGCAAATGAAAAAACAAACAAAAAAAAAACCCACATTAATCTGAAAAACGAGAAAACCTTCAAAAACATCCAAGTTTCTTTTTTCTTTTTTTTTTTTTTTTGATGAATTTGTTTTAGGTTTAGTTATCACACTTCAGCATGCCCACTTCTGTGCCATCTCAAGGCTGAGAACATGCTTCTTTTCTGACCCTTTTCCATAGCACCATTTTCCAAGGCACCATTTTTCAAATACTTGTATTTCTCCAATTAGACTGTGAGCTCTTTGAGACCAGGAGGTTATCCATTCACTGTTATAGTCCCAGTGCCCCAGGTGCTTAAGAGATGATTATCGATTAGATGCAGGGAAGAATGGATGAATGAATGAATGAATGAACTAGTATTTACAGCAGGAGGGGTGTGAGACGAATTGGGAGAGGAGAACTGGAAAGAGGAATCCTGGTTCTGAGAGTCTCTTCCATCATCTAACATCATCATAAGCTACCAGGGCCAGAAAGAATTTCAAGGATAACCTGGTTTCCAGTGCTTTCATTTTCTGGTTTAGAAACCGATTCCCAAGTGGTGAATGACTTGCCCAGAGTTCCCTGGCAGATTTGCGGGGAACCAGGGCCAGATCCCAGGTCTCCTGGTTCCCAAGAGGTTTCCCTTTCCTCCACCTTTCCCAGTTACATTTCAACGAAGGGATTAAGACCTTGTCTTCAGAAAAATATCTAAAACAACCTTTTAAGAGTAGGTTATACTGGTCTCTGCATCACAGTATCACAGAATGCATGTAGACATTTGTCTGTTATTTAAAAACTGTAACCGGGGCTGGCTGAGTGGTGCGGTGGTTAAGCGCTACCTTGGGAGGCCGGCAGCCCCAGTTCAGGTCCCACATATGAGGCCTGGTGACACTGCCCTCAAAAAAAATATTTTTTTTTAATAAAAACTAAAAACTGTAACCATATAAGACTTGACACAAGCTGACTTAAACAACAGCCCTAATTTTGAGCAAGAATACTGAGTCCACTGAGACTGGAATAGTACTTCTCCCTCCTTTTTCATTCTCTTGTCTTTTTCTCTTCTTTCCTGCTCTCCAAAGCCAATGAAGCTAGGGGGAGCTTAAGGGCAATCAATCAATGTCAGTGGGTGCACCTTGTAAAACCCTCTGTCCCACCCCTTGCCCTTTCTTAAGAGCCCCTCTATAAAAGGTAGGAAGTTGAGAGAAATAAGGAGAGAGATGTTTGGGGACCTTAACACTGAAAGTGCGTCATATTTTTGTAAACAGTCCAAGTTGCCCCCAACCCCGTGGAGCCCTACAGCACATGTAGAGTGCAGGCGAAATTTCTCCTTTGGCTAAATCCATTTCCCTCTCTTGATTGACAAGTTCTTTTCCCCTTGGCCCTTTTTAGAAAGGCAATCACTGTCTCCTGAGTCCCTGGGGGCATTTCCCAATGGGCGTAAGGTATCAGGTTGGAGCCCATCAGTTCATTTCCATTCCAGTCACTAAGCAGCACTATAGCCTTTCCAAGTGGTTCAGGTGTGAGGGATGGATTCAGATGATCTGGGGATTCGAATCTCAGCTCTGCCACTTGATAGGGATTGTTAACTTTAGGCAAGCTCCTTAATGCCAGTTTCTTTACCTTTAAAAGGAAGAGAATTAGAAGATCTCTCTCTCTCTCTCTCTCTCTCTCTCTCTCTCTCTCTCTCTCTCTCTAAATGAGAAAATCCATGTATGATGCTTGGCACATTGCCTGCCATATAGTAAATGATCAATAAATGTTAACTATTAATATCATTATTTGTATTCTAAACAGGTCCTATGCACAACTCTCCAGGATCCAAAATGATACATAGGATACAGCCCCAATCCTCACATGTAGGCAGAGATACAAGTTTTCAGGGCAACTGATGCAATGCTCAAAGAATTTAAAAGGTAAATGAATGTGTATTTCAAATATGTGACCTACGAAAGTAAAGTCCAAAAATGGTCATTTCATGGCCGGCCGAGTGGTGCGGTGGTTAAGCGCTGGCTTGAGAAGCCAGCGGCTCCGGTTCGGGACCCACATATGAGGGCCAGTGACACTGCCCTCAAAAACAACAAACAAACAAACAAACAAGCAAAATGGTCATTTCATGTATGGATCTTTCTCTGATTTGCCCAAAGTCCACTCAGACCTATTTTTATGAGCACTTTTCAAAACTGCTGATCATCAGAAACACTACTCAAGGAGAAAAATTTCCTAAATGACAGCTACTTAGGACTTCTGCACGGAACTGGACCATGGACTACTAGTGGGGGTCAGCTCCTTTTCCCTAGCCAAATCATCTCACCTTCTTTGGCCTCATTTTCCTTGTAGTTAACGCCAGAAACCTGGAGCAGAAGCTCTCCATGGCCCCATAGTAATAACATCCTATAGTCCGATAAATTCTATTTGGATGTCAGCGTTCCGACCACCCCCAAACACCATGGGGCCCCCAGTTCTGCCTCAGGACCTACATGTATGCCAAGAACAGTCTGGAGGTTATCAATTCTGGTTTAGGGGCCCCTGTTAGGGGTTCCCTCTATTATACAGATCTCTCACAGGTTCCACTTGTTACTTTTCAAAAATATGATTTTACCTGCAAATGTATTTGAACCTACATAACAATGAGCTGTATTATACCAGAAGTTATCTGTAACTATGTCAAATGTACAGTGTTAAATAGGGCACTGCTCTATTTGAGAAAGCAAAATTGCCCACCTACTGCAGAGTTTTCTTAGCATGTGCTATTTGGTTAACATTTTGCTCAAATGTGAACATTCTGAATCACATTAGGAGCTCTACTTAAAACAAAAAACAAACCTCTACAATTGCTAGCAAACCTTCTGACAAACACACCTACCTTCTGTTCCTTGCATTTTGTCTTCTTGTTGTTGAAAAACGAGTCTTTTTGCTCTGGCCTTAGAAATTTAGAGGTATCATACAAACTAATTTATAAAATTACCACGCTTAAGTGGACTGCAGAGTACTCAGTGTTGACTGGATGGAGAGATGATTATTCTCTGTATCTTTCATTTTTCTTTTGTGAACAAACTGGCTTTTCTCTTAATATTTGGTTTGGGGAATTAACTTTCATTTATCCCCAACTAATTTCAGCATCTTGAACTTAGTAGTTCAGACAGACCTTGTAGGGCCTCAACTCTATTTTCTGTCTGCCCTACAAAGCCCCTTCTTTTAGGAACTACGCACCCCCCCACACACACACAAACACATACACATACACACACACCCTGACGTCACATGATTCTCTAGAGACTGTCAGTCATATGTCCACACATTCCCCACCAGACAGCTGGACCCAGGCTGTCCACTCAGAGTATCCCAGACTCTGAAAGCGGCATTGATGGGTATTCCAATAGGCATTAAACTCAAACAAGGCCAATCAGGGAGATTTGAGGAGGACTGATGTGGATCTATTGTAAAAACCAATGTGCCTTTTCTCTAAAAGGGCCAGCTCATAGGACTTAGTAAGCCCTCAGCTTCTAGTGACCATTTTGGCCACACAGGAGAGGGCTTGCCTCAGAATGATGCTAACCAAAAATGGCAGCTGATGGAGGAGGGGGAGACCTCATGTCATCGTCTGGATCACTGGGACATATTTCTTGCCTGATCCCAGCCCAGCCCTTTCGCTTCCCAGGTATGTGACCACCTATACTCCTTTATTAGCATAAGCTGGTCTGAGGTGGCTTTCTACCAACAAAACTAAAAAGAACACTGGCTAAATTTTCCCGGGTTCCTGGGCCATCTTTGTGGTTAGTAGATGTGTTACCTTGGACAAGCTATTCACTGCCTCAGCTTCCTCATCTGCAAAATGGGAATCATAATATCCACCTCACAGGACTGTTATAAAGAGTAAGTTAGATAATATACATAAAAGGATGGGAGCAAATGTTTGCAAATCATGTATCTGGTAAGGGCCTAGTATATAAAATACATAAACTCTTAGGATTGAACATGCAGTTGAAATCTAATCCTAACTTATACCCTGGGCCTGTGAGCATGCTAAACCAACTAAGACTGAGCCCAGAATCGCTAATCTCAGAAGTGGTCAAATTAGAATTCTATCAGAATCATCTTCCCCACTTGTCCTCTAGGCTTTAGATTCTAGACTCAGAGGCTTGGACAGTCAATTGAATTACTCTGAAGACAGTCTCCAAGGCCTATTTGGCAAAGTTATAGAGTCACTGAAAAGACTGGTCTCAATTTATGAAGTACAGACAATACATATTATCAGCACTTAAATGTCATCTCAGGGATTGCTTTAGAAATAGAGCCACAGAGGAGCCAACGGGCTCCCCTCAGAGTGGATTTCTGAAGAAGCAAATTTATTTACACAACCTTTGCACAATTTGGTTAAGAAAGAAGAGACAGGTTAGATTCCAAACAGGAAGTGAGATGATAAAGCTCAAAGAATTCTTTGCTTTAACATCCATGTTATGCCCAGTCTTTCCATTTAAAATTCCACAATTATTTTCCCTGACAGAAGGACAAATGGTAGTAGAATTCACAATTGAAACAGAATCACAGTTTTGTTGCTTATTTATTTGTTTCCATAAGATAGATGTGCTATTTATTAGTCAATGTATTATTTATAACACAACATTGGGGTACAGTATTATCGGGTTAAGAATGGGTTTTTAGTTGGTTACCCTTCTTTCTCGTTAGAGTTAAGAATTCACACCATGATGACATAAGCGAGGACAAAACATTTGGAGGAAGAAAGGATTTTTTCATAATTTTTTTCTGCAGCTAATCTATCTGATTTTGTACAGTGTGGATGGCTAGAGCTAGTATCCCAAATCTTCTTTATGAGGGTAAAACATTCTAGTGTTATTTTATTATTTTGTATTATAGGAAGTATTCTGTCTATGTTTACACGTGAGAATTCAGATTAAAACTCATTCAAGTCCATTTTCGAGAACTTGGGTGGAATTTTTACCCTACTTTTTCCTTTACTAAGGGTTCACGTGTGTGCATGTGGACACACACATTCACGCATCCATCTTATCTCTTCTAGAACAGAGGAACCAGGAAGTGCACCACACAGATCCCCAGGAAGCCAAATTCATTGCTACAAAATCCATGCATCAAAACTCAGGCATCTTCATCACAGGCGGTGGCACCTCTCAGGTCTCAGCTGGCCCTTGTTTTTCTCATATGTTACACTCAATTCTAACAAGTTTGGTGAGCTGGTTTTTAGGCCTTCACTAAACTGAACAGAACAATTACGCTGGGAATAGTGATAAGGGGCTACAAAGAGAGAAAAAAAAAGTAGAAATTTGCTTTTTTGCTCACAAAATTTGCTCACAAAAAAGAAATTCTAAGTCCATGTGCCTGCTAATGAAGGCAAGCTATTCTGCTCAGCTGATGCCGGCCTCAGTAAGAAGTGATATTCAAAATGATGAACGTTTCTAATAACACATGATGCTGTATTCTAGGTACCATGCCAGACCAGGCCTTTCAGAAGGGTTTTTCAATCAGACCAAAAATAACATAAGGGAAAAAATATTTTGTACTCAAAGGCTTTGCAGAAAATACACATCTCTCAAGGAAACTAGTGATGGCCAAGCTGAGCACTGATCAGGAGTCAAAAGACCCGAGATCAAATCCTGGCACTACCATTTACAAACTATGTACAACACCAGACAGAAGACTCAACTTTCCCCATCTCTACAATGGGGCTAACGACAGCTTCAGAGGTTGTGAATACTAAATAAAGTTAAGGGCTGAAATAACCTAGGCTAAGGACAAGAATTGAAACAACTCAGGGACAGGAGGAAAAAAAGAAAAAAAGGTGGCTTGTTTTCAATCTCAGCTTTTCAATTGGAATTGCTTACACGAGTTTCAATCCATAGGCAGCACACCTCAACCCACTACACAACGTCACTATAAATCTCTGCTACAATCGTATTATTCAAACAAACAGAAAAATACTTATAGTCACTCCTTTATTTACGTTACTACTTCTGTTCAAACTCCATTGAAATCTCATCACTCTCACACTTCTGTCAGTTGACTGGCTTCTTATGAACTATTCTTGCTTTCTGTGCCTAATCTTAACATTTACTCAATATTAACAGTCTTAAACGAGAAACGTTATTACCCTCTTTACAGGATGAAGACATCCACAATCGTGTTTTCCTTACTGGCCACCGTCTTGACTCTGGAAATAATTTACAGTGTTGGGAGCCGACAGCACCCCGGTGTCTGGTGTCTGACGAGGTCACATTGAGGTAAAGATCCACGCTCAGCGCTGGAAGTCTAGGGTGCTGCCTTATGGTTGGTCATGTAATATCTCCTGCCTCTATGAAACCATGTGCCTTTTCTCTACATCAGATCCTATAGGAGACAGTACTTTCACTACATGTATGGCAAGTTGCTGTGGTACCCCAATGAGAGATGTCTGTGTAAGCCAATGACGGGTAAGATTTCCTAAGAGGAGACAACCCAAGCCAGGCTGCAGTCCCCATGGGGACCCCAGGACTGAGAAATAGGGGGCTCAAGCCCCTTGGAAACAGAGGCTCAGACCCCTGGCCACATAAGCCAAAAAGCCTGGCTATGAGAAACTGATAATAACATCAATCCGATGAGCTCACTTGCCTAAGATAATCACAGTTGAAAAGTCTCCTTGGAGACTAAAAGTCTCAGGCCATGAGAGTTCTGATAACAGACCACTTGCTGACCATAAGCTATGTTCATCAATAGCCTTAATTGGATTCTTTTGCCTTGTACATTGTTGTACCAACAGACACTGAAGCTTTGACTAAGAAACGGATGCTAAATAGCTCAAGTATATGCCCTGTGAGTCTTACTGCTGGAATTTGGGACTAGATAGTCAAGGTAGTCATGGTAACCACTCTTTAGGTGATATGTAGAAACTGAGTCTGGATCACAAAGAGATGATCATAGATGAGATTATCCTTAAACGTAGAAAAGGTCACAGTGTGCCCTAGGGAGAACAATTATAAGGAAGTAAAGACTGTAAAAGTCTTAAGAAAGAAAAATACATCAAAACTCCATGGAACTTAACTTGTGATTGGATAATGGTCAAGAGTCCCTATAAAAGAGGACTTGCTGTAACAATAAAGTGTGACACTACTCTGAAACTCCCCCGGTGTCTCCACTCCCTTCTTTCCCCTCACTGACGCCGTCTCCACCTGAGGGACCCCCTGGACTCGCGGAAGCTGGACCCCAGCATTACAGGAAACCTTACTGGTGATGCTAGCTCTTATCTGAAAGATGAACAGGGACATTACCAAGCTGGATAGGCAATCACTTCTATGGTGAGCCTGAATTTAAGGTTCTTATTTAACTGAATAAGATCTGCCCAACAAACTGGATTAATTATTCTAATAGGAGCTTGTCAATCAGCCAAAGATCAAATAGCCGGTATTTACTGATAGTTGCTGATACATTGTTAGTTGCTATACCTTAGAAATGTTAGGAGTAGCAGTGAGACTTCTTACCTTCACAAGGGCGGCCCATAAAGTGCGAAGTAGTCCTGGTGTTACCTGGTTTTATAGGGCAACTGAAACAACTGGTAATTATGAGCAAACAATGCCAGGACACTCTAAAGCCGTCACCACGGAAACCAAAGGAAATAATTTAGCTGATACTGCAGCTAGTCAGGCAGCTATAAGCAGACAAATTATCCAGAACGGAACATGTTTTTTTTCCCTATTAAATCAATAAAAGCCTCTCCTTTAGAACTCCAATGGACAGCTACAGAAGAAGAAAATATGGCAACAAAAAGGGGGAACATTTGACCCAAACACATATAGTTTAGACCTAATCAGAAACCAATCTTACCTATAGGGGCTCAATTACCTATACATTAGCTTGTACATGAGCTAATGCTGGGGTCTTGAAAAGATGATTTCATAGAGTAAAGCATATTATTGGAAACCTCCTACTGTGGCTCATAAAGGGTATAGCAGATGTTCTATCTGTCTAAAATATAACCCTGGAACATCACTCCATGGGTTCCAAGGACATTTTCAGAAGCTTTTAATCTCTGTTGGCCAAAAGCCCTCCTTACAGTGCTTCTCGATCTGAAACACACTCCTTATGGTAGACATAGCCTTTCTCCTCATTGGTCATTGGTCATCCTATGCGTCTGGATGAAGGGACATATGATCCAACCTTACTAAAAGGAGACATCTTACGTTATCATCAAGGACTTATCAACCAGCTTCAAAAACCCAGTGACTGATTCACTTTAGTGTGATCCTGGGCGACAAAGATCTCAAGGACCATGATCACAACCAGGAAATTCTGTCCATTGGACAAGAAGACATCAATTGAAGACTCTCTCCAACCTCGTTGGAAGGGACTTATCAGGCATTACTAATTAAGCTACGTCAGCTAAACTTAAAGGTGTTAACTCAAGGATTCACATTTGTCATTCAGAAAAAAGAAACGGTGTCTAACCATGAGTGGACATCTGCCCCTGCCTGACACTCACCTCCACCTACAGTGCTCATCAAAGACTTCTTGAGGATGAGAAGCCACTGAGTCCAAGGGTAGGTGCTATCCCAAGACATCCAGAAGACCTGTATATCTACATAATTGATATTGAATTTAAAATAGCCATTTATTTGATTGTCTTTACCTGACTGCTAATACTACGAGTCATAATGATAGTTATACTTGTTCTTTAGGCTTCCCTCAAACCCTGTACTTACATAGCCCAACTGTTCGTAATTGATTAAGGTATATAAAGTAACTTTTATATTATTCATAATACTGTTTTTATGGTTTCTTTTTTGAAATTTAGAATTGTTATTGTAGAAGCAAAACACAAAAGGATGTGGGTGTTCTTTGGAAAGAAGTTAAAAAGAAATAGTTTCCTTTAATAAGTTGATTATTTCTGAATGAGGTAAAGGAGACAAAATGAGAAGGACAGGTGAAGTTGTAGAAGGTTAGCAGAAAAAAAATATTGAGAAAGGAATTTTATATATAAATACTAGAACCCAAGTATACTTATTCCTTATCTCAACAAATACTACTAACTATAGAAATTCAGATAGAAGCTAAAGTGGCTATAAAAAAAAAAGGCCCTCCCTAATGGCTGCTGAGGCACAGGAAATTTACTTACGAAATTCTTACTGTTCTCCTGGCCTCTAGACATTTCTAGATGGTAATTGTTATTTACATCATTCTGTTCTTACAGCCTTGGCCCCTGTTAAACCTTACAGTTAGTTACAGTTCCCAGCTGTACAACTAGCAGAAATCAGATTAATAATGAATGACACTTGAGTGCTTCCAAAGGAAAGTAGATAGGCTACATAATTATAATCGTATTCATTATCATAATCATAATAACACCACCCCTAAAAAATGGGAACCCATTTCGTGGTTAGATTGTGAAAAAGTGTATGGTGTGCCCTTAAACTATAAGTAAATGCTATACTAGATACAAAATACAGAAAAGGAAGACAGACAGCTAAACTTGGATCATGATAGCTAATAGGTTAGAAATGATGCAGTGTGTTTTTGAAGTAACAGGACCCTTCGCTGCTAGTCCTCACCCTGGCTTCCGGCCTCTCTGAAATAAAAGATTGTTAGAGCTTCCCATAGATAAATCAAGGAATTAGACGCCCCCTAACAGCTTGCTACACTCCACAAGTTTCAACTTCCTCTTGTCCAAAGGTGACATAGGCCACTTTTGTTTATAGATAAGACCATAAGGTTTGACTGCTTTTTTCGTTCAAACTTTCCCACCAGTTATGGCCCTTGTAATCTCCTTGCTTGTTATATTCTAGTGTTGTCACGCTGATTTGCTACATTTGGTGCTGCCAATCTAATTAACTACAATACATTTTATGACTTCCGTAACTTGCTTGCCTAGAACAACTTACTCACTGTATCTGATACTGTCAAAACTGTCTGAGATTCATAAAGCCACCTGGAAATACTAAACCTGCTTCATTCACGATTTTTGTCTATAAAAACCCCTCTCCCTTTGTGCGGGGCTGTGGGTTTGTTCAGGGCACGAGCCCACTCACGGTCGCCGGCCACAAATAAAAACTCCAAAAACAACTGCTTTGGTTTGTATTTTCTTGCCGGGTATAACATTTGGAGGCCCCAGCGAGATTACAAACCAGCAGGGCCACTTGCCTGCTCCCAGCCTCCACGCCTGGCCCCGGCCTCCATGCCTGGCCCCCTGGGGATGGTCCTGTCATAGGGTGGGTACTCCCTGAAGATGTTCCAGCACCCCACGGCAGCTTCTTCTCCCCTGAGAGCCAGTTGCAGATGCCCCATGGCCATTCACAAGTTTGGAGTCTCTCTGTCTGCCTCTGGAGGTAAGTCTCTGTCTTGATGTTTTGTGTTATACTAACTTCTTTTATGAATGAGTGTGAATGTGTGAGTGATTGATTATAGTTCCACGGCCTTGGCTATGGAACTTGAGTGGGCTCTAATCTGCGGGGCCGTCGTTAAATCATAAGGATTTTGGTGACTGGCACTGCCACCGGGACTGGGGTTTATCCAGGGGCACCTACTGCCAAGCCTGATCTAAAGTGCCGCGGGGAACACGGCCAGACGAGCGTCAGAGTGGAGAAGTGTGGATGAGTCCTTGTTCTAACATAAAACGTTAGAACAACGTTTGGGTGGGACTAGTCAAATCCTCAGGTCTGATACTTACGGTTCAGACGTGGCCGCTGTCGTCTCGACCACCTCCCTTGAACTGGGACGCCGGTGGGAGGTCTTGGTTCTGGTTTCTAGTTTTCGGAGACCAGCTTGGTTTGAATGAATACCTGTCTGTTTCCTTTACCGAATTTGTGCCTGAGTTAAGCCGAGATCTCTTTTGGTTTGGCGGTGAAATTAACTCAGCAGAATCACAAATTGGCTATCTTAAAGATTGTTGGTGGCAGGGGAATCTCATAGACTTCTCTCCAGACAAGATCCTCCTCCTAACTTTCCTTCTCTGTCTCTGCCTCACTGTCTAGTCTCATTTACTTCCCCTTCTCCTGACAGGTCGGCGGGCTCCAGACCCTGTCTCCCTCTGGACTTCACCTAACCTCGTCCTTCTGTCTCTAATTGCTGTCTTTGCTGTCACACTCTTATTTCCTCTTAAAATGGGGGGAACCTCCTCTAAGGTCCCCACTCCCTTCCAGTGTGTCCTTGACCACTGGAAGAAGGCTGGTTTCACAAGAACTGTGTATGGGCCCAGCCTCTCAAAAGAAACCCTCGGTACTTTGCGTGAGACCTTTTGGCCTCTCGTTAGTGTCCGATGGCCTAACATTGGCTCCTTTGACCCTCATACCACTCAGCAGGTGAGGAATGTTGTCACTAATGACTGTAAACACCCCAACCAGTTCCCATATATAGATCTGTAGAACCAACTTACCCAAAATCCGCCCCCTTGGGTTAAGAAACGCACCAAACAAATAGACATTAAGGTTTTGGGGACTAGTTCCTATCCCCTTCCTGAGAAGGCACCTCTGAAGCCTAGCCCTGTTCTACAGGGCCTTGGGGAATCCCTTGCTGCTTTCCTTGAAAGACTGCAGGAAGCTAATAGGATTTACACCCCCATGGATCCAAGCACCCCAGAGAATAGTTTGGGCCATCAATTTAGCTTTTGTAACTCAGTCCGCCCCCAACATTCGAAAGAAACTCCAAAACTTAGAAGGATTCCAAAGCATGAATTTGTCCCACTTTGTAGAGATCACACAATGGGTCTTCATAGAAGCCCTTAGGGAATCAGATAATCCAGGGAACGGGGGCTCCCGAGGGACAAGCGGAAGGGAAATGACCCAACCCCTGGGCCAGAGGAAGACTCACTCCCAGGAAAGACTGCCATGAGGAAAAAAACAATGCACATATTGTAATGAGGAGGGACCCTGGAAAAATGAATGACCTAAAAAAATATAAAAAAATAAAAAAAGAAAGAAAGAAAAAAAGGACCAAACAAACAGGGTAAACCCACTAATGTTCTAAATTTGGACACAGACTGACGGGCCGGGGCTCCATCCCAATGAGCCCCCGGGAGCCCTTGGTGACACTTAATGTAGGGACAACCCAGTGGAATTCCTGGTGAACACGGGAGCCACACATTCTGTCCTAACTTCCCCATTGCAACCCGTGTCCAACAGAAAAACCACAATTCAGGGGACGACTGGGAAACAGGCCCTATACCCTAGGACAACCCAGAGGACAATAGACTTAGAAAAATAAAATAATGCCACCCATTCCTTTCTAGTTATTTCTGACTGCCCTTACCCCTTACTAGAAAGGGACTTACTTCAGAAACTCCATGCCTCTATTTTTTTCACAGAGGATTCAGCCACCCTATATTTCCCAGAAGAACCTGCCATTCACATCCTCCTGACTGTTCCCCTCTCAGAAAAATATCTTTTACAGGATACCAAGCCCCTAGTCAACAACTCCCTACCCTACCTGCTAGAGCTCCCCCTGCGAGAGGCACCACCAGCAGACAGGGACTCTCAAGACAGGACCCCGTTTCTTGTATATATCCCTTTTTCCTCCAGTGACCTATATAATTGGAAAACTCAAAATCCTCCTTTCTCAGAGAATCCCCAAGCCCTAATCAGTCTTCTTGAATCTGTCTTTCATACTCATCATTCCACTCAAGATGATTGTCAACAACTATTAGTCACTCTGTTCACCCTGAAGAAAGAGAAAGGATCAAATCTGAGACTAAAATGGCTGTTACTGGGACGATGGGAGGGTCACTGGAGAAAAATCAGGACCTGATAGAGCAATCTTTCCCTCTAAGAGACCCAGGTGGGACCTCAACACCTTGACCAATAGGGACACTTGTAAGATTTTAAAACCTCTCTATAATTGCTAATAATTCTGTTTTCTATAATACAGTGTTGTTGCCTTCTGATGGTACTACATGTAGCATAGGCACTTAGATAAGTTTTCTCAACATCTATTAACAACTTAAGATTTTAGTTTTACTAAGTTCATCTATTTCTAGCTTCTTGTCACCGGAATGGTCAGAGATAGATTTAGATCTGTTAATAAATATATCTTGTGTTTCATCACAAGCCTATGCTTTTTGGGTTTTTTTGTTGTTTCTTTTCTTTTTGAGGGCAGTGTCACTGGCCCACATATGTGGAACCCGAACCGGGGCCGCTGGCATCCCAAGCCGGCTATTAACCACTGCGCCACTCGGCGGGCCCACAAGCCTATGCTTTTTAAGTTTACTAAATATCTTCCTGAATTTGCCAGTGAAAAGGCTAATTGCTTGCTTCTGGTTGTCAGTACAAATTAAAGATTTAGAGGTTATAGATTCTAATGTAAAAAGAAATAATGTGTGGTTTCTAGAAAGGTATAAGTTATGGAAATACATTTTTTAAAGGAACTGAGAGAAAGTAAAGATGGTTATTTCTGAAAGAATGAGAAGAGACAGACTGGGAGGGACTGGGAAAGTTGTAGAAGGTTTGCCAAAAGTCTTGAGAGTTTTATGTATGGTTAAGCTAAATACAACCACTCAGACAGATTTGAACATCAAAAGTAAGCTAATAGAGTTAAGTGTTCTTTATCTCTCTCTCTCTGCTAAACAGGACAAATTTCTTAGCTATGTTTCATACTGTCTCACAATCATGTTCCTGGGTGCTAAAAACCTATACTTTTAAAGGTCACAAAATGTATTCTAGACTTGTTAATAAAAATATTATTTACTTTTAGTTACCGGTAAAAATTAAAGTTCTAAAGGCTATAGGTTAAGTTAAATATAACTAATCGAATAAGTTTGAATGTCAAAGATAAGCTAGTACAAAATCTAAGTTAAGTTTTCTCTCTGCTAAATAAGATAAAGTTTACTAGACTATTGGTCTACTACTGATTTTAATACAGGATAATTTGTAAATGTCCAGGATTCATGGTCTCGTAACACCGAAGAATAGAGACATGGACCAGAGAGACAAAATTAAAAAAAAAAAAAAGTTTATTAAAACAAAGAGATACAGCTCTCTAACCAAGAGGGAGCATCTGAAACTAGAGTGCCCACTGACTGAGCGGGGAGGCTTCTGGTTATATGCTTTTCCTAGCCTATCTGGGGAGAAAACGGGCGGCCGCTCCCACAGGTTAGATTTATTTCGTTGGCTGTTTCAGCCTGGAGGAGGCTTTTCCAAAAAAAAAAAATCTAGTCAGGGCTGAGGGCAGAGGTTAATTATCTTTAAGACTGTGGCCATTTGGTCAGGGCTGAGAGACACAAGTCTTGTAAGTCCAGTTGCCTCAGTGTGTAATTGCTGTCTCTGGTTGGAAGGAGTTAATTATGTTCATTTTACCAGGGAATTCCTAACTGCCTCATTGTTACACTATCTAACCTGACTTAATTTGGCCAGAAGAACAAAAATTGTATCATCAAAATAATGATCTGTTTTATAAACTTAAATATTTTGAGGCCAGTAGAGTTCAGGTACATTCCTTAGCATCAAATATAGGCCAATATAAGGAAGCCTCCTTAATATTTCCCCAACTGGCAGAATATTCTAATAGTTCTGGCCCACTAAAACAGGCTCAGAACCTAGAGAAGGCCAGGAATTTGTTCCAATGTCTTTAACAACCAAGACTGAAAGACAAGGAGACCAAAGACAGGCCAGACTTTTGGCCACAGTTATAGATAATCCCAGGGCTAGAGCCACCTCAGGTCACCCAGCAAACCCAGAAGAAGAAACACCAGGTAAAAGGAGCCTGCTTTTGAACATGAAAGCCCAGACCAGTGGGTCCTGATCCTGCTAAACAGCCCTGTCCCCTACACAAAAGAGAACTAAAGGAAGGATTACCCCCTGTTCTGAAGGGAGCAGTGACTCAGTCCTTCCCCACAAGTGGCTGCTAGTGATTAATGGGCCTGAGACTCCCAATGGCTCCCAAGCTGTTCTCACCACAGGGGAAAAACTGCGGGTGATCCTGATGTGTCAGGTAAGCCTGTTAATTTCCTAATTAATATAGAAGTCGTTTTTTTTCTCTCTCAGCTGCTCACTCTGGACCTTTCTTTCTGAAAACTACTTGGTTGTAAAGATACAGAGAGCCCCCAGATGTGGCCTTATTTTACTCAGCTGGTTCCTTACCATTGGTCTATATCTTAGAAAAAAAATGTAAACAAATCAGACTTAAAAAGGACTCTGGAAAAGTTTTGTCAAAAGACCTCTAAACACAGCTCTAATCGCTGTCCATTGCTTTAGGTTTTAACCTCAATTCTGCTATCTTTTAAGTTGTTAGCTTGGGAAACTTTCAACAGTCACTTATAGGGGACCAAGTACTATTAGAAATCCTAAAGAGAAAAGTCTCCGACAAACCAGTTAGTTCCTATATGGAAAGAACCCTCTACACCCTAAAGCTTGTCAGGCTTCAGAAGGTCAGCGACTGGGTTCACTTCCCTCAAATGAAACTTAATTTCTTTTAAGTCTCCACAGGACTCTCCCAAAAGAAAACTGTCACTCCTGTTCCTGTGAGCCAATTGAAGCTCCTCTTTAAACAGAACTACTGGAGCTGCTCATTACTGCTGTTGTCTTACAGCCCTGGATTTCCTCTGTAGAACTAGGTCTTATCTGTGCCTTCCAGTTAATTGGACGGGGACCTATACCTTAGTCTACTTGATTCCAAAGATCAACATAGCTCCCAATAATCAGCGCCGAAAAGGAGAGCTATGCTTATTTGAGGAACCTGTGGTTTCTATGTTCATCAGTCTGACACAGACAGAAACAATGCCCAGAGGTTAAAAGACAGAGCTTAGAGGTTATATAATATTGTATACCAACTGTAATAGAATATATATAGATAGTCACGGGATGTGGATTATACTGTGGAAGGGAGTCAGAGGAAGTGTAATAGATATATATGATATGGGGGGGAGGAGTGGCGTGGCAAATTGGGGGAGGGGCGTTGTCACTTTGAGGGGTGAAAAGTATAACAATTGCACTGTGTTGTACACCTGAAACTAATTAAAAATAAATAAATTAAAAAAAAAGATAAAGCTCACAGGATCTGCCAACAATTAAATAAGGTTTGGGGATCCTGCTCTACTAATTAAAAAAAGAAAAATCCTACTCTCATCTGAGATCAGCTAAGGTAAGAGTCCCGTGAATCTCCAATAGGCAGGGACAGCTCTATGCCCCTGCCCAGCAGGAAGCAGATACAGAAGTAGAGTCCTCCTGTCTCTCAGCTTCCCATAGAAAATTTGTGGGGATCACATCTCTCAAAGGAGAAAAA
This sequence comes from Aselliscus stoliczkanus, assembly GCA_033961575.1. Taxonomy (NCBI): domain Eukaryota; kingdom Metazoa; phylum Chordata; class Mammalia; order Chiroptera; family Hipposideridae; genus Aselliscus; species Aselliscus stoliczkanus. The sequence goes on along the minus strand of CM066733.1, from coordinate 59,775,041 downwards.
CTAGACAGACAGTTAAAGACAGACATTAGATTGCTACATTCTTACACATCCTAAACTTATCCTCGAGACCGGTAAAAGTTAGGTCAATCTTCTCCTTCTAGCCATTCTCGGCACCAGATGTACCCCCTACAAAACAGGATTTAATGTTTGGAAGGCCGCCACTCCTTCCCCCCTCCCCACCCCTCCCCACCCCCCTTTAGCGGCTGAACCCCTGGCTAAAATTCATGGCCTGTCAATTGCGTGAGTTTCTCCAGGCCCTGCAGGCCACGCAAACTGGGACGCCCCGACAGGTCTGTGACATCCCTTTCCCTGAGCCTGTCCACCAGATCCAACTCGATGACTCAGTCTGTGTAAAGGCCCACGTCAAGGACGGACTACAACCTACTTGGAAAGGACCTCACCTGGTGATCCTGACCACTCCAACTGCGGTGAAAGTCAACCAGATTCCGACTTGGATCTACCACACCTGACTCAAGTCGGGGGACACAGGATGGACATCTCAGCCCACTGGCGACCCGCTAAAGCTAAGACTGATAAAACCCTATTCGCTCTTACCTCCTTCGACTTTTCTCTGTCTCCTACTCCTACCCCTAAAGACAGAACAATGGGAATTTAAAAAATGACAAAAGGTTAAGAAACAGAGAGAGACACAAATTAAAAATATACAGTTTAGGGCCAGGGTACTTCCAACCTCGTAGGCTGAGAGAGCCCCAAATTGGGCCTGACTGTTCCTTTTATTGTCTTACACATGGCCACTCTACTAAGTCATTTTGTTCAACAACCACCGCCGTAGGTGAGTAAGGAATAAAAAAAAAAAAAAAACTCTGTAAGGGTAATGTTAGATCTATATACTGAATTTCAGCTTTTTATATTTTTGTTCTACTAACTCCAATTTCTGATTAGCTTAAGGTGTTAAATGACAAAGACTATCTAACTGAGGCGGTCCTCATAGAAGACTAAATAAATTACTGAAAACATAGGTAAAAATGTCTAAAGTAAGACCTAGCCAATTAATGTCTCCTAATAATTTTTAAAGGAACATTTAAGGTGAATATTTTTATCTCTTCTTATTTAAACTTTCTGGGGTTTCATAGTCTGTCTGTCTATAATTGTTCCCAAATATTGGACTGTTGTAATCGTCTGGATTTTATCTGGAGCTATACGGAGTCCTATAAAGTCAAGCTGTTCTTTTAACAAATCAAAACATTCCGTTAGATTTTCTACAGAAGATACAATACAGAGAAGGTCATCCATATAATAGATAATGTAACAGTTTGGAAAACTTATTCTAACTGGCTGAATAACCCTGGACTTTTAAGTCTTTCCTTCTCTCTCTTTTGAGTTCCCCTTTTTCCCCTGGGAGGAAGAGGATCTGAACAGACAATGGAGAGGAAAGAGTTACAGTTCCTAACAACAGTATCTGTGCAGGCCAAAAAGCCTCTCGGCTGCCAGGCCTTTCTTGCCATTTTTCCAAAGGGAGGGGATATTCAGCTCCAGCATGCAAACACAACGGAGGTGCCACAGAGACAGACCGGATGGAGCTGAAGACACACAACAATCCCCTTTCAAAGATGGACATAAAAATTTGGTAATAACTGTAATAGCTATTAAAGATCTTTCTTTTTTCTACTTTCTCCCCTTTGTCTCCTGATTTTAAAACGTCCTCTTTTTCTTTTATCTTCTGTTATCAGTCTGTAAGGGTTTTAAAACTGACCAAACTAATATCCATGTGTCCCAAATTGTAACTGGGATAAAAACTCCATTTTGATGTAACGCCTGGAGATCTGTACCTGCCCCTTTAATAGTTGCTTTTTAACAGTAGAATTGTTTTGGTATTTTACTGCTGTTTACTGTAATACGCACCTTCAGAAAACCTTCCTACTAAGTTCAAGGAATTTGGGATCACTAAACAAAATTGTAAACTATAAAACTTCTACTGATTTTGATATATAAAATCAACCCCTTCTCATTCTTCTTCTCACTCTCCTGGTCGGATCATGCTTCCTAAACAGTCTTGTTTCTTTTATTCAGAATCAAATCAACTCAGTCTAACTAATAGTACTTAGAGGTCAATATGACCCCCTCCCAGGGGACGAACAAGAATCAATGATTTGATTTTCTATATTCACCACCAGGAGTGGGAATGAAGTCACAAGATCCTTCGCTGCTGGCCCTCACCCCCGGCCTCCGGCCTCCGGCCTCTCTGTATTAAAAGATGGTTAGAGTTTCCCTCAGATAAATCAAGGAATTAGACGCCCCCTAACTGCTTGCTACACTCCACAAGTTTTAACTTCCTCTTGTCCAAATGTGAAATAGGCCAGTTGTGTTTATAGATAAGACCATAAGGCTTGAATGCTTTTTTTTGTTCAAACTTTCCCAGCAGTAATGGCCCCTGTAATCTCCTTGCTTGTTATATTCTAGTGCTGTCACACTGATTTGCTACATTTGGTGCTGCCAATGTAATTAACTACAACACATTTTATGACTTCTGTAACTTGCTTGCCTGGAACAACTTACTCACTGTATCTGATACTGTCAAAACTGTCTGAGATTTATAAAGCCACCTGGGAATTGTAAACCTGCTTCATTCACGATTTTTGTCCATAGAAACCTCTCTCTCCCTTTGTTCGGGGCTGTGAGTCTATTCAGGACATGAGCCCACTCACAGTCACCAGCCACAAATAAACACTCCAAAAACAACTGTTTCAGTTTGTATTTCCTTGCTGGGTACAACATTTTTACTGAGTGAAGGCCCATAAGACCTGACTGCCTCCCACTACCCCGCCTTTCCTTTTGAAGAAAAATTCGGCCTCGACAGCCGCCCAAAGTTATGGTCTTGCCTCATACCCCTTGGTCCACCATTTCAGCAAGACAAATGATGACACTAAGGATTTCTAGGAATGAGCCTTCCTAGAACCGTGTGGCATTATCCAACCAAAAGGTTGGTCTTCAATGCATTCTTTGGATTGATCTATAACCAAGAGGGAGAAGTGTGGACGAAAAAGGGGCCATATGCTACATCTGACAAGCTCAGGGGAGGCCAGCATGGCAGGCCCTACAAACTCAGAGATAGAAACTAACCGCGTAGGATGGTCTAACTATAAAAATTCCTAATTAAGAGTGGGTCATGGCCTGCAGTCACATCCTTGACCTGTAGCTTCCTTGACAAAGGCCAATCTTTACCTTAAGTGAGCCTGTCTATTGTCTTTTTGCATCTGAGATAACGAATGTACCTTTGGAATGTCAGAAGAATCCCTTTTTCTAGAACCCTCCGGGCACAGCCTGCCACACCAGAGCAGGAGACCACAGAGCCCCTCACTGTTACCTTGTCCCCCCGCACACTATCTCTATGTGCTGTGCAACGTTACTTGTTAACTATCCTGTGCCTGATAATGTAAAAAAAAAGTGTGTGTCTCTCCAGTTTACTCTTTAGCCAATCCCAGAGATGTCGCCACTTTGCTTTCTTCCACCCCCTTAATCTACCATCAATGGATTTCTCATAGCTCTCCTCATATCCTCTCCTTTGATTCTAATGTATAAAATAAACCGCAAAACTGCCATTTCCAGAGTATTTTCTTAATCCATTGAGATTTTGCATCCCGGCAGTTTGGATTTCTATGACCCTCCTGTGGCCCCAGGGCATCCCACACTGAACCTAACCCAGTGGCTGTCAACCTGTACGGTATTCACATCTTTCCTTTTCCCCAGAAAGCCCCAGGATGACAGATTTCACTCTGGCTGTACCACCTCCTTGCTCCATATGTTTTCACTGAAATTTAAATACAGCAGGTCTTCAAATAATGTCATTCCATATAACATTGCTGAGGTGCTGTAGAAACGTAACTCTTCTTTAGCACAATTAGCCTATGCTTAAACTGGTTTCATTATACATCGCTTCACTTAAAATCGCAAGTACTATCGATGACGTTAAGTGAGGACTTGGTTTTTTTTTTTTTTTTTTGAGGGCAGTGTCACTGGCCCTCATATGTGGGACCGAACCGGGGCCGCTGGCTTCCCAAGCCAGCGCTTAACCACTGCGCCACTTGGCCGGCCCGAGGAATTTGACACCCATGAAACCAGCACCCAAATCAGGAAACAGAACGTTTGCAGAACCTCAGGAACCCACCCCATGCTCCCTTTCAGTCACTATCCCCCCTGCCCACCTGAGAGGAAAGCCTGGGTCTCTAACAGGTGGCTTGGAGCAGCCCTGTACCACCTGTGTTAGAAGCTTTTAGGTAAGAGAGGGATATACTGCTATCTTTAAGCCAATGTTCTTTCAAATTTTATATAATTCATAGCGAAACCTCATCCTAAATGATGCGCAGGGTTATTGCAGTTGTAAGTCATATCACTTAAAGACACCTGGAAAATTAATGTCACCTTGGTAGTGGACTCTTGATTTCAAAAACGAAACAAAATAAAACATGATTTCAGGTAACAGCGTAATTGTCAAATTACGAAAATGAGCAGGCAAAGCCTCATGTATCCTGGAAGGTGGTAACAGTGCCCTATCACCTCGTGTCTGGGGCATATCGAAGCCTCTCAGATCGCCTCCTGCCCCCTGCCTCTCACCTCTGCCACACATTCTGGACACTTTTGCTTGTCTAATTAGCCTTCAAAATTACTTTTATCCTGAACTTTGGAATAATTGCAATGCTCTATGTGCTTACGTTATATACAACACTATGTACCTTTTTTTTCTGATCTGCACAAAAAACCTGAAATACCAACATTACCACCCCCTCCAGCCCTTTCATAGATAAGAAGAAAATAGAGAAGGTTAGTGACTTGCCTGAGGTCCAACAGAAAGTTGGTGGCAGAGCCAAGATTCAACCGGCCCCTCCCGCTCCCCCACTCTCTCCGCCACACAGCTGACTTCCGGGAAATGCCAGCCACAGAGGGTCAACCCTGTGTCAGTCACCCTGGCAACTACAAGATTCTCAGACTCTATGCATTTCCTCTGCCTCATTTTCATGGCTCTTCCTGCCCAGTCTCATTTTGCATCATCCTCTAACACAAACCTCCACCCACTGAGGGCAGGCTCCTTAGACTCCATCAAGTGCCCCTACGCCAGGCCTCAGTATTCACACCTGCAAAATGGGACAAATCAGACGTCTACCAAGAGGCCATATGGCATAAGGGAAAAAGGCAGGAGACCTGGAATCAGGAAAAAATGACTTCAAATCCAGCTGGGTAATTCCAACCTGGGGTGGATTGAAGGAAGACTATTTCTAAAAAGCCGCTCGGATAGAATAACGCTTATTATTGTTGGCGGTGTCTCTGTTGGTGCTATTCCTGACTTCAACCTGGTGTCACCACCTGCGCCACCTTTCCTTCAGCACAAAGGAGACAAATCATGTGATAGGAAACGCTTAGAAAACTCTACAGTGCCAGTGATCTGTTGGCCACTAGTCCTCGCAGCCATGACATCTCTGTCAAATACGAGCGCGTGAGTTTCGTCAAAGGGTGCATTTGCACCCTCCCACAGAATCGCCTCACATGTCCCAGGGTGGGCTCTCTGGACAAGATGGGCTGAGACCGCTCACCGATTCCATAGTGAATCTCTTGACGAAAAACTGGAGAGCCTGGAGGCTGAAGATCTCATGTCTTAGCTACGGAGTTTCTCAAACCTAGGAAGACTTCAAAACAAAACCCCTAATCCAAATCATTACCAATGTTTAAAAATTCTTTTTTCTTCAGTTACAGCTGGCATTCAATATTAGTTCATCTAGGCATGGGGATGTAGACTACAGTCACTAATACTGTAATAACCGGATGGGGCCAGGTGGGTGCTGGCCTAATCAGGGAGATCACTGCATACATTACATAAATGTCTAACCACTGTGCCATACACCTGAAACCAATAATTACCCATTTTTAAACCTGGCAACTAATTAGGAATTGTTAAAAACCATGTGGGCCAAAAATCCCCCTTCAGGTGGCATGTAGCTACGAGCCCCTAGGTTGACTTCTACCTGACGGTAGGGTTTTCTTACACAATTTTCTCTATTCATGTAGAATACGTAACATGTTTTTGAGATCCAAACATCAAAACTATATAAAACATGGGTCAAGAACTTAAATATTTCAAATTTCTGATGCATCTATACCCCTCCTCCTCTATGGCCACAACTTCACACAGAAGGACCCGTCCATTTTCCATCTTTGGAATCACACTGCAGCTAAGTGGCTAAATCTTACCTGCTCTGCCTCCTTCTCCAAGAAGCGGGTCCTGCTTTGCTCACTATTGCACTGAAGGCACAGTTCTGATCTCAGTAATTTTCCCCATGTGAGGGAAAAGCACATGGTTTTGACTTCTTTTTGCTCTCATAGATCCCTCGGTACCTTTGGGTATGTCATTAGCTCCCTATTTCTCATCTTTACAGCTTTATATATGAACTGCTCTTAATCAGCAATGATGTTAAGAACACAAAAATCTAAATAATCCAGGGGCCCTGGGGATTTGTTCCCATGTATGGGAAAGCATTTGCTGTAGACTGGAGAGAAATTCTAGCAAGTGGTTTCTCAATCTCGGGCCCTTTTGACTGCAATGAAATCAGAGATTTCCTTGTGGAAATCAGAATTTGTCAAGGAGAATGGTCTAACTAAAATAAAGACCTGGTTGACAGGGATGATAAGAATTTGCTGTAATCTTGTAGTTAAACAAGCTATGTAACATATAAATTTAGTAATGTGAATATAAAAATACTCAAAATTACTTCTGGTGTCAGTAAATGTCTTTTTCACTAGGGAAGTTATTAATTACAAAACTTTCAACATACCCAACCTCTGAGAAAATTCATAGAATTTCTTTAATTTGCCTCCTAGTGGAACCACTGCACCCCACACCTTCTCTTGTAACTTCTCGTCTGCTGGATGCTGGATTGCCTTCAAAACCCAAAGGAAAAAAGTTTGTGATTTTTAAAAATCACAAAGTATAGAGTTTACATTAAAACACAGTCTTCAGAAAACGTCAGAAACCCACGTATAATCAATGAAATATTGAATAATGGAATGCTGAGAGGGCCTTCTCAACTCCATGGATACGTTAACCTACTGTGAGACATACTTAATTAACCTTGCAATGGATGTGGATATAATGGAATAAGAAATGACACACTATATGGTTGTTGAATATATTATGTCTTGGTACCTTTTAGAACCACAAAAAGAAAACCATTTTATAATGTTTCCCATGCCACAGACAGGCTTTCTTAGTAGTTCTTTGTCAAATAACTATTTTAGTGGAATAAAAATAAACCAAAAAAGAAAGGCAATAAATAAAATAAGATGCCAACTCTGGGAAAAGACTGAGAAACTTGCAATAATTCAAATTCCAGGGTTCAAAGCAGCCTTAGGAAACTTACCAAACACTTAAGAAGCTAAATCAACCTGAAACATGTGATTTAAAAACTGTCGTGCGTACTCCTTATGACTGAAATCTTATTCTGGAGTCCACATTTCCTTGGGTTTTCCCAAATAAGAAGGTGAAAACTGGTTTCAAATTTGTAAGGAGTAAAAATAAGCCATTATCTAGAGACGCTAATATAAGTGTGAATATGCCTATTTTAAGGCCCACTCTTTCAGACCGCTAAGGCAATCTGTTGTGAATAGAGAGGGTTATTCCCAAAGAAATGTTGTTGTCTTGTTTTCATCTTTCTTTTGCTTTCCTTAATCTTTTATGGAGCTTAACGCTCTTTTCGACAACCTGGTTTGCCTCTTCTTACATCTTCTAGCAATCAAAACGCACCATCTGAAACTGAAAATCATGACCGAGGCCTGGGTGTGGGGGCTCCTTATAAACATTACCAGGAGCTACTGACATGTTTACTTTTCCCCAAAGCACTAGTGCTCTGGCTCCATCTACACAAAACCCAAAAACAGCAAAGCAAAATCAAATTGAAACCAGGTAGACTAAGAGGATGCCCTGAATAAATAAGCTACAAACTAAACAAAGGCGCTATATATTGGTTAAACAATGTGCTTTATAAACTTGCCACTATATTCAAATTTTCTTCATTTTATAGAACACTTTGGAAATCATGCTTAAACACAATAGGAGTCTGAAGTGAATCCCATTTGTGTGACTATCTAGAAATACTTTAATGTTAAAGAAAATCTGACATTACAACATGGAACAAGCTTTATTTCACATTGTATTAATGTGAATATTTCAAAGGGACTGTGACATTATCCTGATCTATATGAAAAACACTTTTAGTTTCAAGCTCAATCTCAGCAATGTCTGAGAGCAAGTAGTAAAAAATTGTGTATTTTATTTATTATTCAGGAAATGAGCAAATAGATCAAACATTTTCATTTATTTTCTTCTCTAGAGAAGGCTATCCAACTTTTCTGCTAATGATCTAAAAACAATTATCTAGGTACGTCTCTATCTCATAATATGGAAATGCTCCAGCAAATGTCACCCACTTTCGTAATTTAATAAAGTGTTAACTGCTTCCCTGGCTCTGCCTTGCTGCTTTTTTTGTGACATTCTCTGGTTCTTATAACTCTGATTCCTTTCCTGGTTTCACCTCAGTTTTATTGCTGTTAGAGAATGTTTTTGGTACAGCACCCATTACAGCCCAACAGGCAGAAGGGCACTTGTAACTGGCAAAGCTGAGGTTGTCATGGAGCAGGTATTCTAACTCTCATTTTCATAAATGGTGAAACTGTTAACGGATATATCAAAACATTAGTGGAAAGTTCTTATTTTCATCTCTAATGGTTTCTCCTAGAGAATAAGCTTTGTGTATTTAATAAATACTATATTAAATCTAATTTTATTTTACTTAGAGTTCTGTTTAATAAAATGCTATTTAAGCAAAATGTATATATAGAATTCGATAGCGTCTTTTGGAAAGTATTTACAAAAATGTAAGATCCTGGTGCAAGGGTACAAATGATTTTATAGATCTTATTTTATAACGCATTGCCAAACTCACCTCCAAAAAGACAACCATTTTACAATACCACTTGCACTGATTAAGACTACCTGTTTTTTCCATAAACCAACCAATATCGAGCTTTAAACAATTTATTACTGTATATAGTAAAACTTAGTGACCGTAAAGTGTGCTTATTAGCAAATCTGAATATTCTTTTCTATTGTCAGTGACTTCTCACAGGTAGAGGGATTCTAAGTCTTTATATTGACCTATGACAGTTATGGTTCTCCATATATTTGGTATATATTCAGCTTTTATTTGTACCTTCCTTTCTTAATTTAAATTGTTTCTCTGCTATTCCTAAACCTTTTCTGCTTATATTATATAGCTAAACCCAAACATCAATATACATCCCTCAGCGAAAATTTCTTCAACACATTTATCCCCCGTCTACAAAAGATTGAAATGCTGTTTTTTTTAGAGTTTTCTAGCTTACATACTTTAGATCTATTTTATTGACCTAGTTCTGTCCTCAACTCCTTTATCCAACCGTTTGATGATGGCACCTTTACAGTAAGTCTCAAAGCCTTGAAAGGTGAATCTCTTACCATTGATTTTTATTCTCCTCATTTTTCAGTGTTCTTCAGTATTATTTTTCTATGACTCTTTTTAAAACTTTGAGACATTTATTTACTGTCCCGCATAACCAGTCATGAACACTACGAGTGAACTGTATGTGGCCACATTTTCTATTTCCTCAGGAAAACTCGGCGTTGCTTAGTGACAATGAACAATGTCAATCTTTGGTCATAGTGTTAAGAGCTCCAGATTTCAGAGCCCCACAAACCTTCTTTGAAATGGCCTATATATAAACCTTTGTATTATTTTACTCTCTTCTAAGGGTCACATCTGAATTTTATATACAGTCAATTACATCAACGTGATGAATTTGGGGAAAACCCTTCCCACAGAGAAGCAGAGTAAGCCTTCAACTTGTGAAGTTTTTTAAAAATTCTGAGTTCTACCAAAAAAAAAAAAAGCACTAAAAACCAAATAGGGTAATGCCATTTTTTCTTTATTAGTTATGGAGTCAGCAATAACCAGTTGATAAGAATTCAATTACAAAAGAAACTTTAAAGAAGTTTAATGATATAACACCGAACATTTTAACATAAATTGTAGCACTAATAATCAACATGGAGAAACTATGAAACACTTTTAGAATAACCTGTGAATTGGTGTGACCTGTAGGGAAAGAATAATTTATCAACTAGTAAATTAGGGTCCTGCTTAATGATTTAAATCTTCCACTTCCATGAATGTTTGATTTTTTTCAAAGTATGTTTAAATGTTTAGAGGACTTGAATTTCACAGAAATGGTTATATACCTTCATTTACTGCAATCTTTTTGTTTAAGCTAATGATAATGATAAGATTTGTCTCAAACTCTCTTATTTCTTCAACAACTACTAACTGTTTGTGAAACACTGCACTAGGTGCTGCTAACACAAAAATAAGTGAGAAACCAGGTCTGTCCTCCTGAAGCTAGAGGTACAGTGGAGGAGAGAAAAACATCAAATATCAATGGTTTTAAAAAAGGAATGTTACCATAAAGCAAGCATGTGCAGAGTACTAGGGCAAAGAAGTAAAAGGAAGCTGGCAATTACTGTGATTTGAAGGAAGGACAGGAATTGAACAGGAAAAGAAAAAATGAGGGCATATGCAAGGCAGGCATGGGTACATGGGCGAGACATTCGGGAAGAAGCAGTCGGGTGCGAGGGAGGTAAAAAAAGGAATTCCCACGATGTCACTTCCCTCAGTTAAGGATATCATCTACTAATCTAAACTAGAAACCATGGAATCATCTAACTCTTCTACTTTACACTAAACATGCAGCCAATCACCAAAACCTGTGTCTCCTGAGTCCAAAACATTTCTTGAATTGTCCTCGTCTGTGTCTGCACTTAATTCTGCCTTCACTGCACTCCAAATGGCATTGGTGGAACTGAGCTGGATATGAACAGTAAGCCCAATAGACTGATCCTTGATAGCCTTTGCACTCTTAGTTACAGAGAATAATAATAGAAGCAGAAGGGTGGGGAAATGAAGAAACAAAGCGTGGGCTACATGGTAATGAGAAAGAGAGGCTGGGGCGTTTCTTTGGGTAGCACAGGACACCTGCGTACGCGGAGGGGAAGACGTCAGTAAGAGGAGAAACAGAAGGTGTAATTAAGAGAAGGAACTGATTAAGAGGATCAAGTTCCAGAGGACGATGGAGAGCAAACAAAGGTAGAGAAGGGTTAGTCTTGATAAGAAGCAGAGACACAGTGTCTTCTGAAACACAGAAGAAGTGGAAAAAGAGATGGACAGAAAGAAACCTGGGTAAGTTGAGAGATTTTGCAGAACAAAGTGGAGGCAGACCACACCAAACATTTGCTCTGTGGTGTAAAGTCATTAGACAGGATTGGGGGCATGCAGGCCTCAAGGACCACTTCAGCCTTCCCTGAGGAAGCTTAAGGGGAGTGGAAAAAACAGACTGGCAGAACAAAAAAGCCAAAGAAAATGCTGTTCTTTCCTCCCCTCCAAAGAAAGGACAAATAGTTCCCCATGGATACGGTAAATTTCAGGTGAGAGAACAACCGAAAAAACAAAAACACAAACAAAAGCAAAATTTTCATTAATATACATAAATTACATATTTGTAGAACACTGCTTTCTTTTCCTTGTATATCACTGCAACCACTTTCAAAATAATGCAAGTGATCTTTCTTTAAATATAATATTTAATATTTAAGAATTCTGAAGTATAGAAAACAATAGATGCAAATAGTAACTTTCAGTGTGTTGGAAAACGTGTATGCTTTACCTCTCATATTTCATGGCCAGCTCCTCTATATGACTTAAAGTCCTCGAAGATGTCTTCTGTATCTTTTAATACTACATTCACCTGATTATCAATTTCCTTCTCAGACTGTAGGCTGGGCATCTAAACAGCAGGAAAGCACAAGAAAATGCACACTCACGTGACTTTTTTAAGCACATGTATTACTCTAAGCAATGCAAAGTTCTAAAGATGGCTAACGTTTTATTCAGTGTTAACTTTGCACGTCAGAAAAGACCAATAATTTTTCCATGGTTCTGCACTTGAATAACTAGCCTCAAGTTTGTCAATATCACCAAGAAGCAAAGGAACACCAAACCTTACTATTTACATTAGTTACAAATCATGATTTGGTATATTCAATGAACTTGAGAACTATAATTCAAAATTTAAATTGTGATAGCGTTAATAACCACTTTTTCTACTACTTTCATCACTGTGAGTAATGACTATAAATTCATGAGTAATGATCTAGTTTAATGTAACAGGGATGTCCTACTACTATATCTTGCTCATGTACGGTTTAAGACTTGAAAGGACCTTATTTTCCTATAAAGTTCATTTTTATTTATTTATTTATTTTTAATTAGCTTCAGGTGTACAACACAGTGTAATAGTTACACTTTTTACCACTCAAAGTGACAACCACTCTCCCCCAATTGTCCCCCCCATTCCTCCTCCCCATATCATCCCTATCTATTACAATTCCTTTGACTCCCTTCCACTGTATAATCCACATCCCATTACTATTCATATATTCAATTACCGTTGGCATACAATATTATACAACATCAGTTTCAGGTACACAGTGCAGTGATCAAGCCTCTACTCCATCCATGAAGTGGTCTCCCTAACAAAACATGTGACCATCTGACACCCCACAAAATATTTACAACATCATTATATTTCCTGAACTGTCTTTCGTATCCCTATGGCAATATTGTAGTCACTTATTTATGCTGTCTAATCCCTTCCCCCTCTCCCTAATCCCCACTCCCCTCCCAAGCAGCAACCATCAGTTTTTCCTCTATATCCATGAGTCTGTTTCTGTTTACTTTGCTGATTCATTCAGTTTTTCAGATTCCACCTATAAGTGAGATCATATGCTATTTGTCTTTCTACGACTGACTTATTTCACTTAAAATAATGGTCTCTAGGTCCATCCATATCGTTGCAAATGGTATGACTTCATTCTTCTTTACAGTGGAGTAGTACTCCACTGTATGAATGTACCACAGTATCTTAATACAGTCATCTACCGATGGGCATTTCGGTTGTTTCCAAGTCTTGGCTATTGTAAATAGTGCTGCAATAAACATAGGGGTGCATATATGTTTTTCGAATTAGCGTCTTGGATTCCTCTGGGTGGATACCCAAGAGTGGAATTGCTGGGTCATACAGCAGTTCCATTTCCAGGTTTTTGAGATACCTCCATACTGATTTCCATAATGGCTGCACCAATTTGCAGTCCCACCACCAGTGCACCAGGGTTCCCTTTTCTCCACACCCTCGCCAGCACTTGTTGTTTGTTGATTTGTTGATGATAGCCATTCTGACCAGAGTGAGGTGGCATCTCATTGTGGTTTTCATTTGCATTTCTCTGATGATTAGTGAGGTTGAACATTTTTTCATATGCCTGTTGGCCATCTGTATGTCCTCTTTAGAGAAATGCCTCTTTATATCCTCTGCCCATTTTTTAATTGGGTTTTTTGTTTTTCTGGTGTTGAGTTTCATGAGTGTTTTATAAATTTTGTATATCAACCCCTTATCAACTATATCGTTGGCAAATATCTTCTCCTATTCAGTAGGCTGCCTCTTTGTTTTATTAAGGATTTCATTTGCTGTGAAAAAATTTTTCAGCTTGATGTAATCCCATATGTTCATTTTTTTCTTTTATTTCCCTTGCCCGAGGTGATATATCAGTAAAAATATTACTCAGGTTAATGTGTGTAAACTTTCTCTCTATGTTTTCTTCTAGGAGTTTTATGGTTTCAGGTCTTACATTTAAGTCTTTAATCCATTTTGAGTTTGTTCTTGTATATGGTGTAAGCAGGTGGTCCATTTTCATTTTTTTGCACGTGTCAGTCCAATTTTCCCAGCACCATTTATTAAATAGACTATCTTTACTCCAGTGTAAATTCTTGCTTCCATTGTCATAGATTAAATGACTGTATATAGATGGGTTTATTCCTGGGCTTTCTATTCTATTCCATTGGTCTATGTTTTTTTTTTTTGCGTCCGTACCATACTGTTTTGATGACTGTAGCCTTGTAGTATGTTTTGATGTCAGGTAGTGTGATGCCTCCCACTTTGTTCTTATTTCTCAACCTTGATGTAGCTATTCGGGGTCTTTTGTGGCTCCATATAAATTTTAGGATTCTATGTTCTAATTCTGAGAAAAATGTCCTTGGTAGTTTGATTGGAATTGCATTGAATCTATATATTGCTTTAGGTAGTATTGACATTTTAACTATATTAAGTCTTCCTATCCATGAGCATGGTATGTATTTCCGTTTATTTGAATCTTCTTTGATATCTCTCTTCAGTGTCTCATAATTTTCTGAGTGCAGGTCTTTTACTTCTTTTTTTTTTGTTGATTTTTCTAATTTATTCAAGTTCAAATTTGAAACATTTTTGCTAATTAAAACATGCTAGATTTAGAAAAATTAAAGTAACTTTCAGAATTTTAAAATGAGAAGGGAAATTGAGATTAATGTACATTAAAAATGTAATGCAAACTGAAAAAAAATTAAATTAAAAAGACTTCCATATTGATTGATTAATCTCTTTTATCTTCTTATTACTATAAACAGAAACTATTTTCACCCAGGGAATACTTTCCTTGATTTTCAGCTCTGTTTACTTTCCAGGATGGACATAATGACCATTATGAGATTGTAGCAACATAGAGAAGGTAAACAGAAAAAGCAGTATCTAAAGAATCTTGGGTTATTTATTCAGAGTGCTTATGTAAAGTGTCTTGGTGTAGAATTAACCCCTGGTCATTCACAGAATATAAAAAGAATTTACAAGATTCTATAAGAGTAAGAAAAGATTTATTGAAAGTTCAAAAAGAGACAGTTCTGGCAAAGGGAAGTTTTACCAGGACAGAACCTGATAGGGACAGTGCCTTGATGAGAAGCACTGCTGGGGTTTTATATTTTCCCTGCAGGATGTAGGGTGCTTATCAACTTGCAGCGGGGCTGCTGTTACAATTGTCTTCTCCTGGGAACCATTCTGTTCCCATCTATGATGAGTGTTTGTTAGTTTGCAAGGGGTTGCCATTGTGATTGGGAACCGTTCTGTTCCTACCTATGATGGATATAAGGTGCTTGTCAGCTTGAAGGTGCAGTGCTGGCCAGGGAGGGGAGTCAGAGCCAAATGGTTAATGCTTAGCTTGTTCCATTAGCTCATAAGCTCGCTCCTGTTAACTCTTTATTTGTTTCATCATAGAGGGCACATTTATATCCCTAAATAAAACAAGGAATTCCTAGAAACAAATTCTCAGAAATATCAAGTGGATTGAGCAAATATTAAAATACAGCCTACGGCCATGGTCTTCATTAGCCTTCACCTCATTCCTGTCTTAAAAGCTGGGCGGATTCATTCCCACACATTCAGTATCAGCCTGCTCTGGCCACAAGACTAGAATATTGCTTTGTGGAGCTTATATAAACAAAAAAAAAATAAGTTAACAAGATAACTTCAATGGAAGTAACATGAAGGAAATATCACACCGTGGTATGATGTGCATGATCGAGAGGAGCTACCTTAGACAGCTGGTGGTCCAGAAAAGCCTTTGTGAGTTTCTGTCACATAAACTGAGAAGCCAGAAACAGAAAGACCTCTATCAGACAGCATGAAGAAATAAGTGTAATGAGCTTGGCATGGTTAAGCAACAGCCGGAAGGCCACTGTGGCTGGAGGATAGTGAGTGTGTGAGGGATGGAGGTGTGGTATAAGGGGAAGTTGGAGAGAAAGATGGACCAGCATCTTGTGAGTCATGAAAAGTGGTTGATATTATATTCTAAATGTGATGAGAAGTCATTGGAGTATTTTAATAGGGAAGCATCATGTTCTGATTAAAATTTTATGAAAGCATTCCTACTGCTATGTGAAGAATGGATTATAAAAAGTCAAGAATGGAAGCTGTTGATTTCTGTTTTGGGTCCTTGTGGAGCATCATGTAGAAAGATAACACAAAAACACCTAGACATGCTAGATGAAAGAACTTTTTTTTAAAAAAAAGCATTTGTGTTGACATCAGAGAATGATCAAGAAAACCAGAACTTCTGTGATCAAGATTCTAGAGAGAAAGGATTTCAAGTGAGCCAACTTTCTGCAACTACTTTTATAAGAGGGATGAAAAGCTGCTGAAGATCAAAAAGGAGTTTGTTGTAATTTTACAGTGCTGAAGAGACAAAACTTGAAATTCTGGATCCTCTAAAGAGGAGATGTCCTAGCAAAACCCCAGACATCTGATCTCAGACCACAATGGAATTAAACTATTAATCAGTAACAAAAGATAACTGGAAAATCCATAGAGATTAAACAACACACTTCTACACAATTATAAACAATCCTTGTACATTTTTTGGACATTGCCAACATTTGCATTTTTTTATTTTTTATTTATTTTTTATTTTTTTTATTTTTTATTATTTTATTTTAATTAGTTTCAGGTGTACAACACAGTGCAATAGTTATACATTTTACCCCTCAAAGTGATAACCCCCCACCCCCAATTCTCCACCCCACTCCCCCCCATATCATATATATCTATTACTCTTCCTCTGACTCTCTTCCACAGTATAATCCACATCCCATGACTATCTATATATATTCAATTACAGTAAGGTATACAACCTCTGCTTCAGTTATACAGTGCAGTGATCAAACCTTTACTCCATCCATGAAATGGTCTCCCTAACAAGACCTATGACCATCTGACACCCCACAAAATATTTACAACATTATTAATTATATTCCCCAAACGGTTTTTTTTTGTTTTTTTTTTTGAGGGCAGTGTTACTGGCCCTCATATGTGGGACCCGAACCCGGGCCGCTGGCCTCCCAAGCCAGCGCTTAACCATCACGCCACTCGGCCAGCCCATTCCCCAAACTGTTTTTCATATCCCAGTGGCAATATTGTAGTTGCCTATTTTTGCTGTCTAATCCCTTCCCCTTCTCCCTCATCCCCATCCCGCTCTGAATTAGCAACCCTGATTTTTCCTCTATATCTATAAGACAGTTTCTGTTTACTTTGCTCATTCATACAGTTTTTCAGATTCCACATATGAGTGAGATCATATGGTATTTGTCTTTCTCTGACTGCCTTATTTCACTTAACATAATAGTTTCTAGGTCCATCCATATCATTGCAAATGGTACGATTTCATTCTTCTTTATAGCGGAGTAATACTCCATTGTATAAATATACCACAGTTTCTTAATCCAGTTATCTACTGATGGGCATTTTGGTTGTTTCCAAGTCTTAGCTATTGTAAATTGTGCTGCTATGAACATAGGGGGTGCATAACTTTTTTTAAATAAGTGTCTTGGTTTTTTCAGGATAAATACCTAGGAGTGGAATTGCTGGGTCAAACGGTAGCTCTAGTTCCAGTTCTTTGAGATACCTCCATACTGACTTCCATAGTGGCTGCACCAATCTGCAATCCCACCAACCATGCAGCAGGGTCCCCTTTTCCCCACAGCCCCGCCAGCACTTGTTGTTTGTTGATTTATTGATGATAGCAATTCTGACTGGAGTGAGGTGGTATCTCATTGTGGTTTTTATTTGCATTTCCCTAATGACCAGTGAGGTTGAACTTTTTTTCATATGCCTCTTGGCCATCTGTATGTCTTCTTTAGAGAAATGTCTCTTCATATCTTCTGCCCATTTTTTAATTGGGTTGTTTGTTTTTTTGGTGTTGAGTTTCATGAGTGTTTTATAAATTTTGGATATTAACCCCTTATCAGATATATCGTTGGCAAATATATTCTCCCATTCAGTAGGCTTCCTTTTTGTTTTATTAATGGTTTCCTTTGTTGTGAAAAAACTTTTAAGTCTGATATAATCCCATATGTTCATTTTTTCTTTTATTTCCTTTGCCCGTAGGGATGTATCAGTAAAAATATTGCTCTGGATAATGTCTGCAAATGTACTCCCTATATTTTCTTTTAGGATTTTTATGGTTTCAGGTCTTACATTTAAGTCTTTAATCCATTTTGAATTTGTTCTTGTATAAGTCGTAAGGAGGTGGTCCAGTTTCATTTTTTTGCATGTGTCAGTCCAATTTTCCCAGCACCATTTATTGAATAGACTATCTTTACTCCAATGTAAATTCTTGCTTCCCTTGTCCTAGATTAACTGTCCGTAAATGCCTGGATTTATTTCTGGGCTCTCCGTTCTGTTCCACTGATCTCTGTGCCTGTTTTTATGCCAATAACATACTGTCTTGATTACTGTGGCCTTGTAGTAGGTTTTAATGTCTGGTAGCGTGATCCCCCCGACTTTGTTCTTATTTCTCAGAATTGCAGAGGCTATTCTGGGTCTTTTATGATTCCATATAAATTTTAGGATTATATTTTCTATTTCTGTGAAAAATGCCCTTGGTAGTTTGATAGGAATTGCATTGAATCTATATATTGCTTTAGGCAGTATGGACATTTTAACTATATTAATTCTTCCTATCCATGAGCATGGTAGGTGTTTCCATTTATTTGTATCTTCTATGATTTCTTTCTTCAGTGTCTTATAATTTTCTGAGTACAGATCTTTCACTTCTTTGGTTAAATTTATTCCTAGGTATTTTATAGTTCTTGACGCAATTGTAAATGGGACAGTTTTCTTAATTTCTCTTTCCATTTGTTTATTATTGGTATATGCAAATGCCACTGATTTCTGAACATTGATTTTATATCCTGCTACTTTACTGAATTCGTCTATCAGTTACAATAGTTTTTTGATGGAGTCTTTGGGGGTTCTCTATATACAGTATCATGCCGTCTGCATATAATGACAATTTTACTTCTTCCTTGCCAATTTGGATGCCTTTTATTTCTTTTTGTTGTCTGATTGCTGTGGCTAGAACTTCCAGCACTATGTTGAATAAAAGAGGAGAAAGTGGACAGCCTTGTCTTGTTCCTGATCTTAAGCGGAATGGTTTTAGCTTTTCCCCATTGAGTATGATGTTAGCTGTAGGTTTATCATGTATGGCTTTTATTATGTTGAGATATGATCCCTGTATTCCCACTTTGCTAAGGGTTTTTAACATAAATGGCTGTTGGATTTTGTCAAATGCTTTTTCTGCATCTATTGAAATGACCATGTGATCTTTATCCTTCATTTTGTTGATATGGTGTATCACATTAATTGATTTATGGATGTTGAACCAGCCTTGCGCACTACGGATGAATCCCACTTGATCATGATGTATGATCTTCTTAATATATTGCTGAATTCTGTATGTTAATATTTTATTGAGAATTTTTGCATCTATATTCATCAGGGAGATTGGCCTATAGTTTTCCTTTTTTGTGCTGTCTTTATCTGGTTTTGGAATCAGGGTGATAGTGGCTTCATAAAAAGAGTTTGAGAGCCTTCCCTCCTTCTGGATTTTTTGGAATAGTTTGAGAAGAATAGGTGATAGTTCTTTTTTGAATGTTTGATAAAATTCACTTGTGAAGCCGTCTGGTCCAGGGCTTTTGTTTTTTGGGAGCTTGTCAATTACTGATTCAATTTCCTTGGTAGTAATCAGGGTATTTAGATTTTCTGTTTCTTCTTGCGTTAGCTTTGGAAGGTTGTATGCTTCTAGAAAATTATCCATTTCTTCCAGATTGTCAAATTTGTTGGCATATAGTTGCTCATAGTAATCTCTTAGAATTTTTTGTATTTCTGTGATGTCTGTAGTCATTTCCCCTCTTTCATTCCTGATTTTGCTAATTTGAGTTCTTTCTCTTTTTTTTTTTGATGAGTCTGGCTAGAGGTTTGTCAATTTTGTTTATTTTCTCAAGAAACCAGCTCTTGGTTTCATTGATCTTTTGAATTGTTTTTCTGTTCTCTATATTGTTTATTTCTGCTCTGGTCTTTATTATCTCCTTTCTTGTACTCCCCTTGGGCCTCTTTTGCTGTTCTTTTTCCAGTTCCCTTAGGTGTAAGGATAACCTGTTGATTTGAGATTTTTCTTCCTTCTTTAGGTAGGCTTGCACTGCTATAAACTTCCCTCTTAGGACTGCTTTCGCAGCATCCCAGAGATTTTGGGTCGTTGTGTTTTCATTTTCGTTTGTCTCGAGGTATCTTTTGATTTCCTCCTTGATCTCATTTGTGACCCACTCACTGTTTAGAAGCATGTTATTCAGCCTCCACTTATTTGACAGCTTTCCGGGGTTCTTCTTATAATTGATTTCTAGTTTCATAGCATTGTGGTCAGAGAAGACACTTGAAATGATTTCAATCTTCTTAAATTTATTGAGACTTGTTTTGTGGCCTAACATGTGGTCTATCTTAGAAAATGTTCCATGTGCGCTTGAGAAGAATGTATATTCTGTAGCTTTGGGGTGAAATGCTCTGAAAATGTCTGTTAAATCCAGCTGGTCTAATGTGTCATGTAAGGTCACTGTTTCCGCATTGATTTTCTGTCTGGAGGATCTGTCCATTGGTGACAGTGGGGTGTTGAAGTCCCCTACTATGATAGTGTTACTGTTGATCTCCATTTTTATGTCTGATAATATCTGTTTTATATATTTAGGAGCTCCTACGTTAGGTGCATAGATGTTTACTAGGGTTATGTCCTCTTGTTGGATCGATCCCTTTATTAGTATGAAGTGTCCTTCTTTGTCCTTTATTATATTCTTCCATTTAAAGTCCATTTTATCTGATATAAGTATCGCTACTCCAGCTTTTTTCTCCATTCCATTTGCATGAAATACTTTACTCCATCCGTTTACTTTCAGTCTGTATGTGTCTTTTGATCTGAGGTGTGTCTCTTGTATCAAGCATATGCCGGGGTGTTGCTTTCTTATCCATTCAGCCACCCTATGTCTTTTGATTGGAGCATTTACTCCATTTACATTTAACATCATTATGGATAGGTGTGTATTTATTGCCGTTTTGTTATTTGTGTTCCTAATCTTCCTCAGTTAGGTTTTTTTTCTCTTCTGCTTAAAGAAGCCCTTTTAACATTTCCTGCAAAGCTGGCTTGGTGGTAATGAATTCCCTTAACTTGTTCTTTTCTGGGAAGCTCTTTATCTCTCCTTCAACTTTAAATGGTAGCCTCGCTGGATACAGCAATCTGGGTTGTAGGCCTTTATTTTTCATCACTTTGAAAACTTCCTGCCACTCCCTTCTGGCCTGCAAAGTTTCTGTAGAAAAGTCGGCTGATAATCTTATGGGGGTGCCCTTGTAAGTAACTTGCTGCCTTTCCCTTGCTGCTTTAAGGATTCTGTCTTTGTCCCTAACCCTTGCCATTTTCACTATAATGTGTCTTGGTATGGGCCTGTTTGGGATCACCCTGGTTGGAACTCTCTGCTCTTCCTGGGCTTGTATTTCAGTGTCCTTTGCCAGGTTAGGGAAGTTTTCAGACATTATTACTTCAAATACGTTCTCAATCCCTTGCTCCTTCTCTTCTCCTTCTGATACTCCGAAGATCCGGAGGTTATTGCGTTTGATGTTGTCCCAAAGCTCTCTTAAAGTATTTTCAATGTTTTTCATTCTTTTTTCCTTTTGTTGTTCTGCTTGGGTGATCTCTGCTATCTTGTCTTCTTTTTCTTTTTTAACTTTGCAGTTATTTGTTGCTTTTATTTTTTCATTAGCAGTTTATGTCTGGAATCCAACCATTTTACATGTTATACTACAATGGAAAACTATTTTTATTGTACTTCCCATGTGCATTATCATTTAAAATTTTGGCTATGCATTTTCTTTCTTTCTTTCTTTCTTTCTTTCTTTCTTTCTTTCTTTCTTTCTTTCTTTCTTTCTTTCTTTGTTTCTTTCTTGTTTCTTTCTTTCTTTCTTTTTTTATTTTATTTTATTTTATTTATATATACTTTTAATTAGCTTCAGGTGTACAACAAAGTGCAATAGTTATACTTTTTACCCCTCAAAGTGACAACCCACCTCCCCCAATTCTCCCCTCCCACTCCTTCTCCCCCATATCATACTATCTATTAAAATTCCTTTGATTCCCTTCCACCATATAATCCACATCCCGTGACTGTCTATATATTCAATTACAGTTGGCATACAATATTATACAACATCAATTTCAGGTATACAGTGCCATGATCAAGCCTCTACTCCATTCATGAAGTGGTCTCCCTAACAAAACATGTGACCATCTGACACCCCACAAAATTTTAACAACATTATATTCCCCGAACTGTCTTTCATATCCCTGTGACAATACTGTAGTACCTATTTATGCTGTCTAATTCTTTCCCCTTCTCCCTCATCCCTACCACTCTCCCAACTAGCAACCCTGTTTTTCCTCTATATCTATGAAACTATTTCTGTTTCTTATGCTCATTTATTCAGTTTTTCAAATTCCACATATAAGTGAGATCATGTGGTATTTGTCTTTCTCTGACTGACTTATTTCACTCAACATAATAGTCTCTAGTTCCATCCATATTGTTGCAAATGGTACAATTTCATTCTTCTTTATAGCAGAGTAATTCTCCATTGTATAAATGTACCACAGTTTCTTAAGCCAGTCATCTACCGATGGGCATTTCGGTTGTTTCCAAGTCTTGGCTATTGTAAACAGCACTGCAATAAACATAGGGGTGCATATATTTTTTCAAATTAGCGTCTTGGATTCCTCTGGGTAGATTCCCAAGAGTGGAATTGCTGGGTCATACGGCAGTTCCATTTCCAGGTTTTTGACATACCTCCATACTGATTTCCATAATGGCTGCACCAATTTGCAGTCCCACCAACAGTGCACCAGGGTTCCCTTTTCTCCGCACCCTCGCCAACACTTGTTGTTAGTTGATTTGTTGATGATAGACATTCTGACTGGAGTGAGGTGGTATCTCATTGTGGTTTTTATTTGCATTTCTCTGATGATTAGTGAGGTTGAACATTTTTTCATATGCCTGTTGGCCATCTGTATGTCCTCTTTAGAGAAATGCCTCCTCATATCCTCTGCCCATTTTTTAATTGGGTTGTTTGTTTTTTTGGTGTTGAATTGCATGAGTGTTTTATAAATTTTGGATATCAACCTCTTATCAGATATATCATTGGCAAATATCTTCTCCCATTCAGTAGGCTGCCTTTTTGTTTTATTGATGATTTCCTTTGCTGTGAAAGAACTTTTAAGTTTTTTTTTTTGTTTTTTTGTTTTTGTTTTTGTTTTTGTTTTTTGAGTGCAGTGTCACTGGCCCTCATATGTGGGACCGAACCGGGGCCGCTGGCTTCCCAAGCCAGCGCTTAACCACCGCACCACTCGGCCGGCCCTCAAAGAACTTTTAAGTTTGATGTAATCCCATATGTTCATTTTTTCTTTCATTTCCCTTGCCTGAGGGGATATATCGGTAAAAATATTACTCAGGGTAATGTCTGCAAACTTACTCTCTATATTTTCTTCTAGGAGTTTTATAGTTTCAGGTCTTACATTTAAGTCTTTAATCCATTTTGAGTTTGTTCTCGTATATGGTGTAAGTAGATGGTCTATTTTCATTTTTTTGCACATGTCAGTCCAATTTTCCCAGCACCATTTATTAAATAGACTATCTTTACTCCAGTGTAAATTCTTGCTTCCATTGTCATAGATTAAATGACCGTATATAGATGGGTTTATTCCTGGGCTCTCTATTCTATTCCATTGGTCTATGTGTCTGTTTTTATGCCAGTACCATACTGTTTTGATTACTGTAGCCTTGTAGTATGTTTTGATGTCAGGTAGTGTGATGCCTCCCACTTTGTTCTTATTTCTCAACATTGCTATAGCTATTCGGGGTCTTTTGTGACTCCATATAAATTTTAGGAATCTATGTTCTATTTCAGAGAAAAATGTCCTTGGTAGTTTGATTTGAATTGCATTGAATCTATACATTGCTTTAGGAAGTATTGACATTTTAACTATATTAATTCTTCCTATCCATGAGCATGGTATGTATTTCCATTTATTTGTATCTTCTTTGAGTTCTCTCTTCAGTGTCTCATAATTTTGTGAGTACAGGTCTTTTACTTCTTTATTTAAATTGATTCCTAGATATTTTATTGTTTTTGAAGCAATTGTAAAAGGGACTGATTTCCTGATTTCTTCTTCTGATAGTTTATTATTGGTGTATAGAAATGCCACTGATTTCTGAATATTAATTTTGTATCCTGCTACCTTACCAAATTCGTGTATCAGTTCTAGCAGTTTTTTGGTGGAGTCTTTGGGATTCTCTATATATAGTATCATGTCATCTGCATATAATGACAATTTTACTTCCTCTTTTCCAATTTGGATGCCTTTGATTTCATTTTCTTGTCTGATTGCTGTGGCTAGAACTTCCAGAACTATGTTAAATAGAAGTGGTGAAAGCGGGCAGCCTTGTCTTGTTCCTGATCTTTAGGGGAAAGCTTTCAGCCTTTCCCCTTTGAGAACGATGTTTGCTGTGGGCTTATCATATATGGCCTTTATTGTGCTGAGGTATGATCCCACTATTCCTACTTTGTTAAGAGTCTTTATCATAAATGGCTGCTGGATTTTGTCAAATGCCTTTTCTGCATCTATTGATATGATCATATGATTTTTATTTTTCATTTTGTTAATGTGATGTATTACGTTAATTGATTTGCGGATATTAAACCAGCCTTGCATACCAGGAATGAATCCCACTTGATCGTGGTGTATGATCTTTTTAATGAGATGCTGAATTCGGTTTGCTAGTATTTTGTTGAGAATTTTTGCATCTATGTTCATTAGTGATACTGGCCTGTAGTTTTCCTTTTTTGTAATATCTTTGTGTGACTTAGGAATCAGGGTGATAGTGGCTTCATAGAAAGAGTTTGGGAGCCTTCCCTCCTTCTGTATTTTTTGGAATAGTTTGAGGAGAATACGTACTAATTCTTTGTTGAATGTTTTGTAAAATTCGCCTGTGGAGCCATCCGGTCCAGGGCTTTTGTTGGTTGGAAGTTTGTTGATTACTGATTCAGTTTCTTTGGCAGTAATCAGTCTGTTCAGAGTTTCTGTTTCTTTTTGGTTCAGACTTGGTAGATTGTATGCTTCTAGAAATTTATCCATTTCTTCCATATTGTCGAATTTGTTAGCATATAGTTGCTCATAGTATTGTCTTAAAATTTTTTTCTGTATTTCTGCGGTATCTGTTGTCACTTCTCCTATTTCATTTCTGATTTTATTAATTTGGGTCCTCTCTTTTTCTTGGTTAGTCGTGCTAAGGGTTTGTCGATTTTGTTTATCTTTTCAAAAAACCAACTCTTGGTTTCATTGATCTTTTGTATTGTTTTTTTGTTTTCTATTTCATTTATTTCTGCTCTGGTCTTTATCATTTCCTTCCTTATGCTCCCTTTAGGCTTGTTTTGCTGTTTTTTTCGAGTTCCCTTAGGTGTAGAGACAGCTTGTTGATTTGAGATTTTTCTTCCTTCTTTAGGTAGGCCTGCACTGCTATGAACTTCCCTCTTAGGACTGCTTTCGCTGCATCCCAGAGATTTTGGGTCGAGGTGTTTTCATTTTCATTTGTCTCGAGGTATCTTTTGATTTCCTCCTTGATCTCATTTTTGACCCACTCACTATGTAGAAGCATGTTATTTAGCTTCCATGTATTTGTAAGCTTTCCAGATTTCTTCTTATAATTGATTTCTAGTTTCATAGCATTGTGGTCAGAGAAGACACTTGATATGATTTCAATCTTCTTAAATTTGTGGAGACTTGTTTTGTGGCCTAACATGTGGTCTATCTTGGAGAATGTTCCATGGGCACTTGAGAAGAATGTATATTCTGTAGCATGGGGGTGAAATGCTCTAAAAATATCAATTAAATCCAGCTGGTCTAAAGTGTCATTTAAGGCCACTATGTCCATGTTGATTTTCTGTCTGGAGGATCTGTCCATTGGTGACAACGGGGTGTTGAAGTCCCCTACTATGATAGTGTTACTGTTGATGTCTGCCTTTATGTCTGTCAGAATCTGTTTTATATATTTAGGAGCTCCTATATTGGGTGCATAGATTTTTACTAGGGTTATGTCTTCTTGTTGAATTGACCCCTTTATTATTATGTAGTGCCCTTCTTTGTCTTTTATTGTAGTCTTCATTTTAAAGTCTATTTTGTCCGAAATAAGTATTGCTACTCCAGCTTTTCTCTCATTTCCATTTGCATGAAATATCTTATTCCATCCCTTTACTTTCAGTCTATGTGTGTCTTTTGATCTGAGATGAGTCTCTTGTAGACAGCATATGCATGGGTCCTGTTTTCTTATCCACTCAGCCACTCTGTGTCTTTTGATTGGAGCATTTAGCCCATTCACATTTAAGGTAATTACTGATAGGTGTATATTTATTGCCATTTGTTATTTGTATTTCTTGTCTTCCTGGGTTAGCTTGTTTTCCCCTTTCTTCTGTTTAAAAAAGCCCTTTAACATTTCTTGCAATGCTGGCTTGGTGGTAATGAACTCCTTAAGCTTATTCTTTTCTGAGAAGCTCTTTATCTCTCCTTCAATTTTAAGTGATAGCCGTGCTGGGTAGAGCAATCTTGGTTGTAGACCTTTATTTTGTGTCACTTTGAATATCTCTTGCCATTCCTTTCTGGCCTGCAGAGTTTCTGAAGAAAAGTCAGTTGTTAGTCTTATAGGAGTTCCTTTGTGTGTAACCTGCTGTCTTTCTCTTGCTGCTTTTAGGATTCTGTCTCTGTCTGTAACCTTTGCCATTTTTACTATGATGTGTCTTGGTGTGGGCCTGTTTGGATTCAGCCTGTTAGGAACTCTCTGTACGTCCTGGGCTTGTATGTCGATTTCCTTCACCAAGGTAGGGAAGTTTTCAGTCATTATTTCTTTAAATACATTCTCAATCCCTTGCTTCTTCTCTTCTCTTTCTGGTATTCCTATGATGGAAAGATTGCTGTGTTTCATGTTGCCCCAGAGGTCTCTTAAACTATTTTCATTCTTTTTTATTCTTTTTTCTTTTTGTTGTTCCAGCTGGGTGATTTCTGCTATTTTGTCTTCTAATAAACTGATCCGCTCCTCTGCTTCATCTACTCTACTGGTGATTCCTTTGAGTGTGTTCTTCATTTCAGTTATTGTATTCTTTAGTTCTAACAGGTTGTTTTTTATGGTTTCCCTATCTTGCTTTATGTCCTCGCTAAGTTCCTTAAACATTCTTATCATCAGTGTTCTAAACTCTGTCTCTGAAAGTTTAGATACCTCTGTTTCATTTAGTTCCATTTCTAGAGTTTTCTTCTGATCTTTTACTTGAGACATGTTTCTTTGTTTTTTCATTCTGGCTGTTGTTCTGTGAATGCTTCGATGTATTAGATAGATCACCAGACTTGACGTGGCCTCCTCTTTAGGTCCTTCGTTTAGAGGTTCTGTTCATCTAATGTTCAGGGGACTCCCGAGGTTAAATGTTGCATAAATTATTTGTAATTTAGATGTGATCTTGGGAGGCAGTTCGGAGAGCGTCCGTCTATTCCGCCATCTTACTGGAACTCCTATCTTGTCCTCTAAGTCACTGATTCGATTTTCTGTTTCATCCAGTCTGCTAGTCATTCCATCGAATTAGTTATTTAATTCAGTAATTGCATTCTTAAGTTCTAGCTGGTTGCTTTTCATGATTTCTCTATCCTTCTTTATATTTTCATTAATTTCCTTGAACATTCTAATAATCAGTGTTCTGAACTCTGTCTCCGATAGGTTGTTTACCTCTATTTCCTCTAGTTCCACTGATTTGGGAGGTTTCTTCTGTTCTTTTATTTGGGTTGTATTTCTTTGTCTTCCCATTCTGGTTTACTCTTTGTGCTTGCTTCAATATAACAGATAGATCCCCCACGTCCAGGTTTCTCAGTCTTTTCAGGGTAAATTTATATGGTGTATGTCCTTTATATTTGAATTACTCAATCTCCCTATTCTCTTGTGCGTGTAAATCTGAGGTGTTCCTTGTGTTGTGTGTCTTCACCTGTTGGAGTTTAGCTTTGATTACTTTTGGCTTGTCAGTAGGTGGGGTTGACTTCCAGGCTGATCAGCTGTGAGGATCAGCAGTGTCCGCAGTTTATGAGCTGCTGTGTGAGGGTTGATCCTTCTGATGAGGCTTGGACCCTTTGGCCCTTGCACCTGTAGCAACTTCCTTTTGGGTGTGACTCCTGTAAGTCAAACCCAGAAATGCTCTGGTTTTATCTAAAGTTGGTCTCCGGGTATGATGATTCTTGTGTCTCCAGTGCCAGTCTTGGCTAAAGTCCACCAAGCTCTCTTCAGTTTGTCCTCTGCTGTACAAATATTCACCTGCATCTTGTGGGAATAAAGGCGGCCACCTGATGCCTAGTGTGATCCTGGCACTGCAGGTTTGCTGTACATGAGTGTGGTTGTGACGTGTGATTGGTAGTTTTTACAAAGTCACTGCCGTTTTTGCTTTTGCCTGTCCCAAGGCAGGCTGTGCGCCCTGCAGGCTCAATGAGTGTCTTTGGGCACCCTTTCCGTTGAAAGCACAAAATGGAGAATGAAAGAGCTCTTCACTGCCAAAAGCCCGCTGCTAAGAGTCTGTTAATTAGTGCCTCAGCAGCTGAATCTGCCCTGCCTCCCAAGCCTTGCAGGAAGGGTGGGGGCGGGGTAGGTATCTCACTCTGCAGCCTCTTCTAGGTCGGAAATTCTTGACCCCCTACTGGTAAGGAATACCTCTGTAGTCTGGCCCTACTGCTCCATTCCAGGGTCAGTTTAAGACTCTGGCTTGGCAGGGGCCAAGGTTTCTGAGGGAGGGTGGCGGTGGGTTTTTATTTCTGTAGTTGTTTTTTTTTGCTTTATGTCCAAGAGAGGAGGAAAAATAAACCAATAAACAAAACACAACAAACACAGTCCCAACACTGTTTTGAGTTAAGGCCTTTGTCTGATACACTGCAGCGGAGTTCCTGCTGCTCTCCCGGAGGGACTGCCAGGGTTTGGGGGACTGCGTGCCCCCTGCAGTGGCTCAAATCTCTGGCAGACGACATGATACTGTATATAGATAATCCCAAAGACTCCATCAAAAAACTATTGGAACTGATAGACGAATTCAGTAAAGTAGCAGGATATAAAATCAATGTTCAGAAATCAGTGGCATTTGCATATACCAACAATAAAGTAACGGAAGGAGAAATTAAGAAAAATGTCCAATTTACAATTGCTTCAAGAACTATAAAATACCTAGGAATAAATTTAACCAAAGTGAAAGATCTGTACTCAGAAAATTATAAGACACTGAAGAAAGAAATCAAAGAAGATATAAATAAATGGAAACACCTACCATGCTCATGGATAGGAAGAATTAATATAGTTAAAATGTCCATACTGCCTAAAGCCATATATAGATTCAAGCAATTCCTATCAAACTACCAAGGGCATTTTTCACAGAAATAGAAATATAATCCTAAAATTTATATGGAACCATAAAAGACCACGGATAGCCTCTGCAATCCTGAGAAATAAGAACAAAGTCGGGGGGATCATGCTATCAGACATCAAAACATACTACAAGGCTACAGTAATCAAGACAGTATGTTATTGGCATAAAAACAGGCACAGAGATCAGTGGAACAGAACGGAGAGCCCAGAAATAAATCCAGGCATTTACGGACAGTTAATCTAGGACAAGGGAAGCAAGAATTTACATTGGAGTAAAGATAGTCTATTCAATAAATGGTGCTGGGAAAATTGGACTGACACATGCAAAAAAATGAAACTGGACCACCTCCTTACGCCATGTACAAGAACAAATTCAGAATGGATTAAAGACTTAAGTGTAAGACCTGAAACCATAAAAATCCTAAAAGAAAATAGAGGGAGTACATTTGTAGACATTACCCGGAGCAATATTTTTACTGATACATCCCTACGGGCAAGGGAAGTAAAAGAAAAAAATGAACATATGGGATTATATCAGACTTAAAAGTTTTTTTCACAACAAAAGAAACCATTACTAAAACAAAAAGGAAGACTACTGAATGGGAGAATACATTTGCCAACGATATATCTGATAAGGGGTTAATATCCAAAATTTATAAAACACTCATGAAACTAAACACCAGAAAAACAAACAACCCAATTAAAAAATGGGCAGAAGATATGAAGAGACATTTCTCTAAAGAAGACATACAGATGGCCAACAGGCATATGAAAAAATGTTCAACTTCACTGGTCATTAGGGAAATGCAAATAAAAACCACAATGAGATACCACCTCACTCCACTCAGAATGGCTATCATCGATAAATCAACAAACAACAAGTGCTGGCGGGGCTGTGGGGAAAAGGGAACCCTGCTGCACTGTTGGTGGGATTGCAGATTGGGGCAGCCACTATGGAAGTCACTATGGAGGTATCTCAAAAAACTGGAAATGGAACTACCTTTTGACCCAGCAATTCCACGCCTAGGTATTTATCCTGAAAAAACCAAGACACTTATTCAAAAAAATTTATGCACCCCTATGTTCATTGCAGCGCTATTTACAATATCTAAGACTTGGCAACAACCGAAATGCCCATCGGTAGATGACTGGATTAAGAAACTGTGGTACATTTATACAATGGAGTATTACTCCGCTATAAAGAAGAATGAAATTGTACCATTTACAATGATATGGATGGACCTAGAGACTATTATGTTAAGTGAAATAAGTCAGTCAGAGAAAGACAAATACCATATGATCTCAGTTATATGTGGAATGTGAAAAACTGAAAGAATGAGCAAAGTAAACAGAAACTGTCTCATAGATATTGAGGAAAAACAGGGTTGCTAGTTGGGAGGGGGGTGGGGATGAGGGAGAAGGGGAGGGGATTAGACAGCAAAAATAGGCAACTACAATATTGCCACAGGGATATGAAAGACAGTTTGGGGAATATAATTAATAATGTTGTAAATATTTTGTGGGGTGTCAGATGGTCATATGTATTGTTAGGGAGACCATTTCATGTATGGAGTAGAGGCTTGATCACTGTACTGTACACCTGAAGCTGAGGTTGTATAATATTGTATACCAACTGTAATTGAATATATAGATAGTCACAGGTTGTGGATTATACTGTGGAAGGGAGTCAGAGGAAGTGTAATAGATATATATGATATGGGGGGGAGGAGTGGGGAGGCTAACTGGGGGAGGGGGGTTGTCACTTTGGGGGGTAAAAAGTATAACTATTGTACTGTGTTGTACACCTGAAACTAATTAAAAATAAATAAATTGATTTAAAAAAAAAGAAAAAATAAAATAAAATAATAAAAATAATAAAAAAAAATAATAATAATTTAAATTAAAAATAGTTTCTGGTTCCAGAACAAGATGGGGTAGACTCACTCTTTTCTGTTCTTCACTCCGAAAGACACCTAAATATCCTGTAAATTACCCAACAAATAATGATAAAAGTATTCTAAAAGCTGGGTAGAGGAGGCAGTTGGCAAGATACCTCAGGACTTCTGACACAAAAACATGGTCTGCTCCCTGAGTTTTCTTTTTATCCCCCATTTCCCTGGACTGGGTTTTGAAGA
This sequence comes from Aselliscus stoliczkanus, assembly GCA_033961575.1. Taxonomy (NCBI): domain Eukaryota; kingdom Metazoa; phylum Chordata; class Mammalia; order Chiroptera; family Hipposideridae; genus Aselliscus; species Aselliscus stoliczkanus. The sequence goes on along the minus strand of CM066733.1, from coordinate 59,743,603 downwards.
GGACACCGTGTAGGCTGATCCACTAGCAGCATTGACAGCAGCAAGGCCCAGGGTCATCCCTAAACCAAGTCCACAAGCAGGGCACTGACAAACATTTCCATGTACCTTTAGTGACAGTAACAATGAAATCCTTCGAAACCATAAGGAGTATGTTCTCCAACCATAATGGAATTAAATTAGAAATCAATAACAGAAGGAAGTTTGGGGACTACAAAAACACAATAACCAAAATAAAAAGCTTACTGAACAGACTCCATCATAGAGTGGAAATAACAAGATAGGATTAGTAAACTTGAAGACAGATCAATAGAATTTATTCAATCTAACCAACAGAGAAAAAAAAGACTGAAAACAATTAGCAGAACCTCAGTGATCTGTGGGACAGTAAGAAAACTGCTAACATTTATATCATCAGAGTCCCAGAAGGAGAGGAGAAAGAGTATGGACTGAAAAGGTATTTGAGGAGAACCCAAATTTGGCAAAAGATATAAACCTACAGGTCCAGGAAGCTGAGTAAGCTCCAAATAGGGATAAACCCAAAGAAACACATACCAAAACATGTCACAAGTAAACTTCTGAAAAATAATGACAAAGAAAAAAAACCCTTAAGAACAGCCAGACAGAAATGATGCATTACCTATAAAGGAAGGCCAATTCGAATGATAGAATCTCTAATCTTGAAATCACGGAGGTCACAATAAAGTGGCACAACATTTTTCAAGTGCTAAAAAGGCAAATAACCCAGCTAAAACTTGGACAAAGGGTTTGAATAGACATTTATCCAAGGAAATTATATGAATGCCCAGTAAGTACATGAAAAGATGCTCAACACCATCTGTCATTAGGTAAATGCAAATCAAAACCACAGTGAGATAACATACCCACAAGGATGGCTATCATAAGAAAAGACAGACAAGTAACAAGTCTTATAGAGATTGTAGAGAAATTAGAACTCGCATGCATTGCTGGTGAATGTGTAAAATAGTGCAGCCATGTTGAAAAACTATCTGGCAGTTACTCAAAATGGTAAGTATAGAATTGTCATATAATCCAGCAATTCTACTCATGGTTATATACCCAAGAGAAATTAAAACATATGTCCACACAAAAACTTGTACACGAATGTTTATAGTAGCATTATTCATAATTGGCAAACAATGGAAATAAATGAAATGCCCACTGACCAATGAATGGATAAACAAAAGCATATGCATACAATGGTATACTACTCAGCGATTTGAAGGAATGAGGTGTCGATATAACTTGTTGCAGCAAGTACTGTACAACATGTACAAACCTTGTAAACACCATACTAAATGAGAGAAGCCAGTCGCAAAGGATCATATAGCGTATGATTATGTTTTTCTGAAATGTCCAGAATGGACAAGTCTATAAAGATAGAAACTAGATTAGTGGTTGCCTGAGGTGGCAGTGGGATAACAGGTAAGAATGAGGAGTATGATAAGCAGAACATGGCTTCCCCCAAAGATATCCATGTCCTAATTCCTGGAACCTGTGAATGTTACCTCATATGGGAAAAGTGGGGTCTTTGCAGATGTGATTAAGTTAAGAGTTTTTAAATGGGGAGATTATTCTGGATTATGTACCCAGGCACTGATTGCAATTATGTATATACTTATAAGAGTGAGGCAGAGGGAGATTTGAACACACAGAAGAGAAAGTGATGTGAAGATGGCACAGAAAGTCTGGAGATGTTGGCTTTGAAGACCAGAGTGACAAAGTCAATAGCTAAGGAGTGCTGGCACCCACCTCAAGCTGGAAGAAGGAAGGGGTGATTCTTCCCTAGAGTTTCCAGATGAACCACGCCCTGCCAGCACCTTGATCTTAGTCCAGCGATATTATTTCCAATTTCTGGCCTCTAGAATTATGAGAGAATAAATGTCTGTGTCTTAAGCCACCATGTTTGCAGTAATAGGAAACTAATACAGGGTGTGACTGCTAATGGGTACAGAGCTTCATTTTCCAGTGATGAAAATGTTGTAAAGTTGGACTGTGATGATGGTTGTACAACTCAGTGAATATACTAAAAACCACTGAATTATACACTATAAATGAGTCAATTTTCTATTATGTGAATTATATCTAAACAAGGCTGTTAAATAAATCTCCGTAACCTTGAATTAAGCAAAAATTTCTTAGCTATGACACAAAAAGTATGATACAAAAATGACATATTTGACTTCATCAAAATTAAAAACTTTTGGTCATGAAAGATACTAATAAGAAAATAACAAGGCAAACCACAGATTGGGAAAAATATTTGTAAAATGCCTATTTGATTAAAGAATACATCAGAATATATAAAGAGCTCTCAAACTTCAATAATAAGAAAAACAAACAAATAAAAAAATGAGGAAAAGATCTGAACAGATACTACCTTAAAGAAGGTGTGTTGATGGTGAATAAGCAAAATAAAAGATGCTCAATTTTATTAGAGAAATGCAAAATAAAACCAGAATGAACACACCTAGAATGGGGGAAAAACCCAACACTGACAATATCAAAATGCTAGCAAGGATGAGGAACTATGGGAACACTGCTGGTAGAAATGCAAAATGGTGCAGCCATGTTGAAAAACAATTTGTCAGTTCCTGTGAAATTAAACATACTCTGACCATACAACCCAGCAACTCCACTTCAGGTATCTACCCAAGTGAAGTGTAAACCTATGTTCATACAAAAACCTGTGTACAAATATTTGTAGTAGCATTATCTAAAATGACCAAAAACTGGGTGCCAACCTGAATGTCCCTCAAATGGGATATGGATAAACAAATTGTGGTTCATCCATGCAATGGGATCCTACTTTGCAATAAAAGAGAACAAACTACTAATAAACCCAACACACACCATCTCTAATGCATTATATATTAAGAAAGAAACCATATTGTATCATTCAATTTTTATAACATTCTGGAAAGGGCAAAACTGTAGAGGGGAAGAAAAACCAAATTAGTGTTTGCTAGGAATTGAGCGTGGGGCAAGGGTATGAGTACTAAGGGACATGGGATAACTTTAGGGGGTAGTGGAATGTTTCTAATCATATTCACAGTGGTGGTTACAAATGCCTATGGGTTTGTTAAACTTCAAGAACTTTCCACTGAATAGAGTGAATTTCACTCTGTGTAAATCAGACCTTACTTTTTTTTTTTTTTTTTTTTTGAGGTCAGTGTCACTGGCCCGCATATGTGGGACCCGAACCGGGGCCACTGGCTTCCCAAGCCAGCGCTTAACCACCACACCACTCAGCCAGCTCCAGACCTTACTTTTAAAATGGAAATAGAGGGGCCGGCAGAGTGGCTCAGTTGATTAAGAGCACCAGCTCTGAGGGTTGCTGATTCAATTCCCACATGGGCCAGTGAGCTGTACTTGAGGTCATCTGCCAACAGGTGGCAGGATGGCTCAGCTGATGAGAGCACGTGCTCCTAACAACAAAATTGCCTGTTTGACTCCCGCATGGGATGTGGGCTATGCCCACCAGTAACTAAGATTGAACATGGCACCTTGAGCTGAGCTGCTGCAGGGCGGCTGGACAGCAACTGGACTTGGAGCTGAGCTAGTTGTGCCCTCCACAATTAAGATTGAAGGACAATAACTTGGCCATTCCCCTTCCCCAATTCCCCAATAAAATCTTTAAAGATAAATAAATAAAATAAAATGGAAATAGAAACAAAATTATAATGCTGTATTAAATTATTTTGCACAAAAAGCCTAATGTACACACATTTTTAGCAATTTTGACAAATTCTTCCAAATGTCCCTCAAGAAACATTGAATCCAATTTATACCTCCTCTCTGAGAGGAACTGAGAATGTCTGTGCTCTTTGACCCTTTTCAGCACTGCTATGACAGTAATGGCGCTTTTTAGAATGCCTCACTCAGTGCAGGGCACACAGTAGGGGCTGAATAGCAGCAATGTTGATTCCAGGCACATGAGGTCCCCCAGGGATTCATCCCCTCTCCTGCTGCCATTTACTGTGCTGATGGAGGAAAGGAAGGAAGGAAGATACCATGTGTGATGAGGTAGCCTCTGAATTCAGGGATCTGAGGACTGAGGGAGAAGTATGGAAAAGGAAGAGCTGATGAGGAAAGCATAATAGGTCTTCTGGGAGCTGAGAGGACTGAAGTGACAACTGTATGTCATTCTTGTACTCCCCTCTCCACCCCCGACCCAACACCTAGCACTATGCATAGCACCTAAGATTATAAGAAGACAAATGAACAAATGAATAAGTTCAGGGACTTGTTGGGGTCAGCAAAGATAAAATTTCCTTGGTTTGGGACTTGGGGGTTCCAACTTAATTTAAGACTGTGGACATACCACTAGAGAATGTTTTATTCTGAGTCTCATCAAAGGAGAAGAAAGTTGGCATAGGTGAGTAGGGGGAACACACATCGTCATGGGGCTCCAATTAGGTCCCCACACCCGAAAGGAGCTGATGACACAGCTCCTGGCTGTCAGAAGGGTATCCTTCTGATTCTCAGCCTTGGGGACTAAGTAAAGGGTGGGGTCTTGGGCCAAATGCTGGGTCATTTCAGCTGGAGCTGGGCGGCTGTATAGGCGAGATAGGGTTGCAGGAGAGGAAGTTGAGTGGGCATGCCTGTGTGCTGGCGGAGGGCCAGAGCTAGAGGAAGAGGGGGCTGGGGGTGGGGCTTCTGGAGAAGAGGTGGGGGAGGGGAAGATCTGGTACTGCTTTAGGAAGCCTGGGAGAGGGAGCAGGAGTATCCCGAGAGCTGGTGGGTAAGTAGGCAGGACAGTAGGACAGGTAGAGATAAGGATAAAGCTAAGGAGATGTGTTAGTAGTGAAAAGGTGAGGCAGCTTGTGTGTGTGTGTGTGTGTGTGTGCGCGCGCACGCGCGCGCACACTCGTGTGTCCCCACATATGAGAGCACAGGGGCCCCTCCCTGAACCCAAACCTTATGTTCTGAGTTTTACAATTTGCATCTTTTTTACCCCTGTCACTCTAACCATGACAAAAGTAAGACTGCATTTGAGCATGTAGGGGGGTTATTTGAACATGATTGTGAGCTTGAGTGGTAGTTCTGACCAGCCCAGCCCAAAGTCTGAGAGAGAGAGACAGAGAGAGACAGAGACAGAAAGGGAGAGAGAGAGAGAGAGAGAGAGAGAGAGAGAGAGAGAGAGAGAGAGAGAGAGAGAGAGAAAATGAATGCATTTGGTGAGGGATGAATGAATGAAGGTGAGTTTATAAGAAACTCCCTGTGAACATGTGTTTGTGGAAAATGTAGTATTCAAGATGCCTCACCCCAGCTGCATAGCCCCTACCCTTGGGTCTCTGAACCCACAGGATTCCAGGGAAGTCTGTACCTGAGGCTCTAGAAACTTCACACCAGGTCCTAGATGGATCCCCTGTCTCAGAATTGGAGGCACACCTATTGAACTGTTTCCAGGAGGGAATCTAGAGAGCATCTGGCTCACAGCACTTTCTGACCCTGGGAGCCCTCCCCAGGCTGGGGGGCCCAGACTGGGTGGAGCAGCCACACCTGCCTGAAGTTTCGAGGAAGAGGGCGGAAACTGCAGCAGGCACCGCCCTCTCCTAGGCTCAGTGGGCTTCTGCGGTCTGCTGGTCACAGTGGGTCCCGTGACTTCCTCATTTCCCTAAATGGGTAACTTCACTTTCAGAAGCCCAGGTTCCTCCTGGGCAGACAAAAGTAGCCAACCCTGCATGGGGCTGGGGCCCTAACCTTGGATCCCAGGGATGTCTTGGCCCCCTGCTGGTTTGTGACTGTCCCCAACCGGATGGAGCCATGGGTCCCACATTCCTACTGCTGCTGCCGCTGCTGTGGCTCAAGAGCTACATCTCAGGTGAGAAGGTGGTGGGCTGACTGGCAAGGGAGGGAATGGCCTTTTCCTAGACCTTCCCTCCCTGCTTTTTCTTGCCCAATGATCTTGTTTAATATTTTGTGAAGTTGGAGGAGAGGGAGAAGGAGGTTGGGCTAAGCTAAGTAGCTCCTTACCAGAGACCAATGAGAAGGCCCCATCCTAATACCTGGCCCCAGCCAGGCAAAGCTCACCCATATTTTACAAACTAGGATAAAGCTCTGGACCCTCTCTGCATGGGGCCTTTTATCTGCCAGGCCTCCTCAGGACCTCTGACCAGGGACCCTCAAGTTCCACACACCAAAAGCCTTCTTCCCTTGGCCTCTATCAGGAAAGCCCTGCTTGGTTGTTACGGGAATCATTGCATCATGTATGTGCACTTTGAATTCACTTTTTCTCAGAATGTTTATGCCACTACCCCAGTCTTGAGGGGAAGCAATCCCTGAAGGCCTCTCCCACCCGACAACTGCCGAAGCTCCTTGAAGGGGCCTCACCCAATCCTGCCTTCCTTGCTGCCATGGCAACCAAGTTACCACTTCCTGCCCAGTTCTGGGCATGGTGGGGGTTGGCAAAACCCACTCCTCATCATCTGTGAGAAGGGTGGAAGGGGGACACAAATGAACACACTACCCAGGAGACTGTTTCCAAGGTCACCCCACCCATGCCTCTACCCCAAAAAGGCCCCTCCCCCAGAGAGGCCTCTCCCCCAGCGACGGCAGAAGAGTGTTTCCTGTGTTGAGCTGTCCTGGGGTCCCCCAAACCTCCCACCCACCAAATAATTGAGTTGGATCATTCTGTTCAGTTTACGTGAGACAAAGTGATGCTCAGAGAGGGTGTTACCTTACTCCAAGCCTTAACTACAGTGGCATCTGGGTTGGAACATGAAGCAGATGCCAGGCCCTTGGGTATCACAATTTTGAGCTGCAGTGGAAAAGTCTGGAGCAACCTGCATTTGGGAAAAGAAATCATACACTGAGCTCCTACTGTATTCAAGGCACTATCCTGGCGCATGGTTCTCATAGCCAATCTGAGACAATGAAGAAACACATATGTTAAGTGATCTGCTCATGGGGTTAGTCAGTGACAGACCCAGAGTTTTAACCAATGTTTATTTGGACTCCAACTTGTGTGCTCTCTCTTCTGTCCTATTGGGGAGTAACTCGTGTGTATGTATTTGTTTGCAGAAGGCTCTGGGGATGTTGAGGAGGGGTGGAGGGACTGTACCCCAGCTTTCTCCCTCTCCCTGTCCCCTGATTCAGCATCCCTGACCTAGCTCTACTCCCCCCACCACCACCAGACCGTGGAATTTGAAGTGCACAGACCACATCTCATTCCTAGGTGTAGAGTGCAATGTATCGCAAATCAACAGTGAATAATTGTAGAATTCTTTGGTTTGCACTCTGTTGGGAGTTTATGTGCACTTTGGGGCATATTTAATCTATACACGTAGGATACTTTAAAATTAAACACCACCTGAAATGAACTAAGACAACTTGCTATTTAAAAGGTGGCTATAGTGAACCTATCTGTGAAATAAATAACTACTCTTGTGTTTTTTCAAAAATGAAGATCGGGTTTTCCTATCCACCCAAGTTGTTTGTGTTCTGGAATTTCATAGCTTCATGACTTGGGTTTGTGTCTGTGCATCTGTCTCACTGAGAGCAAGTCCTGGGTCTTTCCCACAAGACTCTGAAGATGGGGCTTAGCACTATCCCATCGGGCCAGAAAATACTGTGAAGAAAGGAACTGTGTCTGATGGGGCTCCCCGACTGTCAGGCCTGAGTTTCCTCCATTAGACTGTGGACTCCCTGAAGGCTATGCCTTTGTCTCTGCCATCAGATTGGGAGTGCTCTGAGGATGAGGCCTGTGTCTCCCCCCTCAGGCTAGGGGGAGGTCCCTCAGAGTAGGGCTGTGTTTCTCCCTCATACTGTGAGTCCAGTGACAGCAGAGCAGTCTCCACCTTCTCTTCCTTCACCACGGGCTTCAAGTTGCAAGATGCCTCCTTCCTCCTCTCTTGCCAGACCTTGCTCAACAAGTCGTGTCTCCTCAGGTACCCCTGTTGAGAGCGTGTACTCCAAAGTGCAGCATTTTGAAGGGGAGACTCTGTCTGTGCAGTGCTCCTACAAGAGCCGCAAAAACCACGTGGAGGGTAAGGTTTGGTGCAAAATCAGGAAGAAGAAGTGTGAGACTGGGTTTACCCGGGTCTGGGCACAGGGGCCACGCTACCTGCTGCAGGACGATGCCCAGGCCAAGATGGTCAACATCACCATGGTGGACCTCAGGCGCCAGGACTCCGGCCGGTACTGGTGCATGCGCAACAGCTCTGGGACACTCTACCCTCTGACGGGCTTCCAGCTGGAAGTGTCTCCAGGTGAGCAGGCCTACTGGGGCACTGGGGGTGGGGCATCTCTTCCCTGCCCTGCATGCCACTAACATCAGATATAATAAGAATAAGAATCCATCAATGGGCATGTTGCACAGTAGGGTTTTTACCATTCTTTTATAGACATCTTCATGGATATTATTGCCACCATTTTTGAGGTGAAGAAAATGACACCTCAAACGCTGTTACATGCCTCTGACCTTTTCCAAGTTCACAGAGCTAGCAAGTGGCAGAGATGAGATTCAAACTCAGGACTCTGTGCTTTGTTTTATTCAGTCATCTGTGCCATATATATTCACTGAGGTCAGATTATATGCCAACCACTATTTTAGACTCTGAGGGTACAGTGGTGAGCAAAAACAGACTCAATGTGGCCTTATGGGAGATGGCACACAGTAGCATATGATCAAACAGATAATTGCAGATAACAATAAATGCTCTTAAGAAAATAAAACAGTGTGATAAACTAGAGAGTAATTTGGTGATAGGAGGAACTGCCAAAATATAGGGGTTTAGAGAAGACCTCCTTGAGATGATGATATTGATCAGAGCCCTAAATGATGAGAGTTTTCTAAATCTGTTGAAATGTGGGTGCTTCAAATTTCATTCTAGGTGGGGAGAACTGCATGTGCAAAGGCCCTGAGGTGAGATAGAGATGGGCCTGTATAAGGCAGGCCTGTGTGGCTGGTCCATATTGAGTGTGGGGCAGAAGGATAGGAGAAGGTTAGAGATTCACACAGCAGCTCCAAAGTCCATGATATAGAGTTTTAATTTTATTCTAAGTATAATAGGGAACTATTGGAGAGCCTAAAGGGGTGTGTTGTGGCATATCTTCAAGATAATAATGACTGCTGTGTGGTTGGATTGTGGAAGGGTAAGAACATGAGCAGAGAGACTACTCTGGGCATCCTGGCTAGAAATGACAGTGTCTTGGAGTAGGGTGTTGGCCCTGGAGGTGGAAAGAAGTGGAGAGGCTCAAATCTATGACAGTCAGACTTCCTGCCCACCCTGTACATTTTTCAGGTAAGAGGATTTGTTCATGCGGGAGGTGAGCAAAAGTGAGAAATTAAGGATGACTCCAAGATATTCTATTTCATCAGCAAGGTGGATGGTGGTACCATTTATTGGATAGGGTATATCCAATAGAGGAGCTAGTTTGGAGGAGAGAAATTAAGAACTCTATCGTGTCACGTTGAGTTCAAGATATTTTAGAACCTCAAGTGAAAAAATGAAGCAGACAGTTGATGTATCAGCCTGGAGCTCAGGTGAGAGGTCAGAGCTGGGGATGTATCTGAAAGTATCTTAGTAAAGACAGTTTAAAGTCAAAGGGATTAGAGAAATCTATACAGACAGAAAGTAGATTAGTGGATGCCTAGGGCTGGAGGGATGGAAAGGATAATAGGGAGGTAATGGCCAAATGGTGAGTGGGGTTTTTTTGAGATGAAAATATTTTCTAAAATTGATTGTGATAATGGTTGCATGACTCTGAGTATTCTAAAAACCATTGAATTTGACACTATAAATGGGTATGTTATATGGCACATAAATTAAATTATATCTCAACAAAGTTCTTAAAAAATCAAGGAGATATGAAAACTCTCCCTTGAGTGTAGAAAAAGAGAGGAGGACCGAGGTCCTCCCACGTTTATAGATAGGAAGGGGGGTGAAGGGCTAGTGAAAGAGCCTGAAAAAAGTAGCCAATGATTATGAAATTCATTATCAACCTTGCCTTGTTCCCCTCATCCAGTTGCATCCCCATCTTCTGCGGGATCTGAACGAGGCAACTGCTGTGTCTAAGATGTGGAGCCAAATCTCATTCCTCCATTCTCTTGTTCAGATTTAGACCAGGGAAGTAGGTGAAACCAGTTTATTGAGGTCGTAATTTGTAGGACTACAAATATGAGATAATTAGCATTATCCTTCCATTGTACTATCTCAAATCTCACTTTCCATCTCTTAATGACACTTTGGGAGAGATTCCAACTTTGCAGGCCTTTTCAGGTGTTAGGAAATAAAAAGTCCTCGGCCCAATTAACAACTCAAATCTTCTAGCAATATGTGCTCTCTTCTATTCCCCCTTGAAGACCAGATTTCATGGCTCAAGGCACCTGAAGTGGGGAAGTGGGCATAGCCTGCTACCTAACTCCTGCTCTTACATCTCAGGAGGTGGGGAAGGGGGGCGGGTTCCTCTTGGTCATCTTTTTCTTGTCCACCCCCTCCAAATTCCTTGGTACACTACTAGAATAGCCATGAAAGAGAAAGAAGTGGTTGTGTACTTCACGGACCCTTGTAGGAGTTATTTTTCTGTTGGATATCACTCCTTTTCTTCCCAACCCTTTGAGATCCTCTATGAGGTGGGTTCCAAATGCTGGCTTTCCCAAAGAACCTGTGTGTGAGTTCACTGAAGGGTCCTTTGTGAGTCTCCCCACTGCTGAATAGGATGATGGGGGAGACTGGGCTCCAGGTCAGCCTCTTCCCCTATGCCCACCCTCACCAGTGCCACTTGTTCTGGGTTCCCTTGCCCAGAAAAACGGGCACCTTCCCGGGTGACTGCTGGCCATCAGGAGCGCATCACTGCCATGCACAATCCCAGGATGCAGCAGCCTCCCTTCCCCACCTCCCCCATCTCTCTCCAATTTTCTTGTTCCCTGTGGAGAGAGACCCAACACTGCCCCTTATGTTGGACCTCACAACTACAACTCCCTTCTCCCTCACCATCCGTATGCCAGTCTTTTTCTAGAAAATAGGATGGCAAAGGGCTAGTTTGATGGACAAGGGAAGCAGGACAGGTTTGGGTGTCTCTTAGGAAGTCCCCAAGCTGATTGTGGTGTTCTTTGGAGTCTGGGCTTTTGTGCCTCCTTATCCTCATCTCTAGACCCCAGTCTCTAATTATCGAGCAACTGGAAAAGCTCCTGTTCAGCATCTGAGTAGAGAAATCTTTTTGACCCACAGGAATGAGGAGGGTCTGGAAGCGACAAGAGAGAGATAAAGATGGGGGAGAGGCATGTCTTCTGGGCCCAGGAGGCCTGGCAGGGGGGACTACAGAAAATTGTGGAAGTTTTTTTCTTCTTTACTGTGCCTGTTTCTCTCTGACATCACCCTCTGAATCTGAACGAACACACACCTGACCACTCAGCAGAGTAGAATCCTGGGTCCAAGGTGAAGGAGGGGAGATGGGTCCACGCATGGAGACAGCCGTGTAGGTTGCCAGGAATCTGCTTCAGCACCAAGGCCCCCAACTCAGTCTAACATTCCTCCCTCTCTGGTCCCTCAGCCCCCACAACCAAAAGAAACACTCCTCTTACACAGCTGGCTAACATCCTCAAGAGTGGAATTGTCGTCACAACAGACCAAACCCCTACCTCAGGCCCTGGTGCCTCTTTTTCCACCAGTGTGACGATGTTCACACCTGGGGTCCTCACCCTTGCCAGACTCTTGCCCTCCACTGCCTCAGGGACCATCAGACTGACCTCCTTGACAGGATACAGCTTCACCAGCCTCTCCAGCCCGGAGCCCAGAAGGACCACGGGGCTCCAGACTGTGACTGCATCTCCCAGCAATGCCAGAGCCCCCTCTGCTAGCCCAGCATCCGTCTTCACCAAGGCTGGGCACCTAACCACCAGATCGCCCACCACGAGAATGTGCCATACCAGCAGATCTCCCCTCAACAAATTACCCCCTATCAGGTACCTGTGGGGCTTGGGGTTGAATGATATTTTACCAGGTATGGCAACAGTTCTTGGTGCCTGAACAGACCTCAAGGTACAAATGTTATAGCAGACCCCCCCTCCCTTTTGCCCCCTGGGAATGTCAGTCTGGCCTGTTGTTGAATGGGCGGTAGGAGACTGGAAGCTGGGATGGAAATGTGACATAAAGGATAGCAGTGGGAAATGAGGGCAAGGAATGGGTCAGCATAAGGATCTGTGTAGAGAGAAGAGAAGGTAGGGACAGGACAAGGAGGTGGCTTGGAGAGTAGGAAGTAGGAATTGGGGGATGACCTGATGTGGGTTCCCCCAGAAGCAGACTCTGAAATCAGGATTCATGTTGTATTGGGAACACTGGGAAGACTATGGAGAAGTGAGACAGGGAATGAAAGGCAGTGGATAGGGTACTTAATCAAGCTGCTAACACTGTGGGCAGCAAGAGCTCAGTCCCACTGAGGAAACTCCGGGGTCCAGTGTCAAGCAGCTACCTGAGGGGCAAGGTAGCTGGGGTACTTATATTCCCACTCGGGCAGGTCATCGGTAGAAGGCTGCCTGCCATATGTGACATGGAGGGCACCAGTGATAAGAGAAAGTACTTAGGCACAAAAATATTTACATGAAGGTGCTGACAGTGGGTGTACATGGAAATGATACAAGCAAGAGATATAGGTAGGGCACCTACAACATCCGTTACAGAGGATGAGGTGGGAAGACTCATCCTCTGTCACTGTAAGGAGGATAAGAATCTTTGTCTCTCCCATCACAAATGGGCATCTCAGAGTCCTTGTCCTCAGCTATGAGCAGATTTGGGGGAATAATGAGGGCCGGCCGCGTGGCGTGGTGGTTAAGCACTGGCCTGGGAAGCCAGCAGCCCCGTTTCAGTCCCACATGTGAGGGCCAGTGACACTGTCCTCAAAAAAAAAAAAAGATTTGGGGGAATAATGGAAGAGACGTGCTCCCCTCTACCTGGGGACTTCCTCCCCTGAACTCTGAGCGCCTTGCTTCCCTTCCCCATAGCTGGGTCCCCAAACAAGAGAGGCCATCACTCCCTGTCAGGGGCTGTCAGGGTTTCCCCTGGTCTGACTCCTCTCTGTTAGGTATGCAGAAAGACATGGATCAGGGTGGGGAACCTGGTGCTCACCTCCCCACTCTGTCCCATCTCCTCAGGCACCAGGACTCTGATCCCATTGTGCTCGCGGGGGTGCTGACTTTCCTCTCAGTGCCTGTGATGTTGATCGTGCTCTATGGGTTCTGGAAGAAGAGACACATGGGAAGTGAGTAGAGCCCATCCTCTCAGATTCCCAACGGCAGAGTACTGGGGACTTAACACACTTTCCAAAGTGTCTGATGCAGTCGGTACCCAGGCAGTGTGTCCTTGCCTGTGTCTATCAGGAGAACCATGAGGCAACCAGGTGAGGGAGGAGGGTGGGCAGGCAGGGACAGCATAGCACGCCCTCCAGGGCTGACCTGGCAGGAAGTGGAGGGCAGAGCCAGAAGGGGGGCTGCATGACCCCGGAGCTTGGGAGATAGGGAACAGGATCCCTTCCTGCCCTTCATCTGTCTCCCTGGTGCTCACAGGCTACAGCGTGTGCAGGAATCCTGCTAGACCCTGGAAAGACCCTCCTGGGCGGCCAGAGCCTCCATGGAAGCCTGCTTGGTCTAAGGCCACGTATGGAGTGGGCGAGCTTCTCCCAGAGGGGCCCCAGGAGACCAGAGGAGGAGTGAAGATGGGGACCTATCTGGATTGGAGCCAGGTTGGGGGGTGAGGACTTGTGCAGAGCTGGACTCAAGCCTTTCCAGAACCAGAGGCTGCACTTTACCCGCACAGTCCCCCTGGGCTACCAGGAACCTCGGGTGGGACCCAGAGTTGGGGACACCAGGCAGTCATTCCCGGGGAAGCCACCAAGGGATTCTGCTCAGAGCCACAGACCCCCAGGTCCCTGCTGGATGACAGAGAAGCCCTGATGATACTGTTTACATCGAGCCTTAGCTTCCTTTGGCCTCAAACCCCTTACTATTAAGCTGAAGGGAGCGGTGGGGACAGCTGTCCTCTCCCCACCAGGACCCTGTGTCCTCAGCTCCTCTTTGTTACCCCCAAGCTTCCCCATGCACTTGGGGAAGAAAGCATCCCAGAGGCAGCTGATGTCCCAACAGCCTGCCCTGAAAGAGAAGGAACAGTAATTAAGAATTGGGGGTCCACAGAGGCATCAGCAGCGGGGAACTCCAGAGCTGTCCAAGCCCTCACCCTCTGTCCCCCAGGTCATGCATCCTGTGACCAACCCCTGGATGTATCCTGCTCTGGGCAGCTACTGGTCCCTCAAGTCCTGGAGCCAGTAAGCCTACACTCAGTGCTGCCACCTGCTGGTCAGTCTCCCCTGGGAAAGCTGTGACAGCCGCTGAGAGGTCGCCTCAGCCGCAGGACAAGCTTGTCCCCAGGCTGGGCTGCAGAAGCTGAACACAGGGCTCTCTCCCTTAGTTTTGACACCTAGACTCCAGGTCTGAGCTTCTGGAGGGGATTGAGGGCCCTCTAGAGTCCACTGAAGGGAGGACCATGGCTCACAGAAAGGAGGGATCCCCACCCCCACCCCCGCCCGTACCCAGAGGGGCTCATTTTCCCCTGGGGAGAGAGGAGCCACTTGTGACACAGCAAAGACAACTCAGCTGACCACAGCCTGGAGAACCATCTGGCAGGAGTGGGGCGGCGAAGGGTGGGGAGGATGGAGCCAAGGAGCCTGGGCCCAGTGGCCTGAGGAGCCTGCCCCTGCCTCTCAGGCTCATGGTTCAGACTCAGCCCCTTCTGCAGTGAAGGCTGGAGACTATGGACTGCATTTCTCCCCTGGAAGTGGGGTCCACCACCAGCCTGGAGTAACCGGAATAAGCACCTGGGGATAGATGTGGCATCTCTACTCTTGGCCCTGAGTCGGGGACCTCCCAGGTGGGAGAGCAAACATCCAGGATGGGTATGGGGAGAGAAGAAGGGGCAGGAGGTATTGTAGGGGACAGCAGGGAGGAGGCACCCCTTCCCTATATCCAGGAGAGGGCACTAGAGAGGAGACTCAAGCTGAGGAACTGACTGGCCTGGTGCCAAGACACACACACACACACACACACACACACACACACACACACACACCCCTCTCCTCCCTATTGGGGGGGGGCAACAGCTGGTGTGTAACTAGGAGGGGTCTTAACTCACCTGGGAGAATATAGCTCCCCAAGAGCTCACTTCCATCCACCCTTGCCTCCTTGGAGAGTCAGCAGTCTGGTGGGAGAGTGCTACAGAGGGACTCAGGGGTGCTGCTGGTCCCTGTGTGACCCTGTGCGAGTCACTAACCCTGCCGGGCCTCATTTTCCTCTTGCGAAAGGGGACACTAATTCCTACCTCAAGGCTGTTTTCAGAATAAAACAAAAGAACGTGAACCTTATAGAACTGAGTACGTGCCTCGTGATTATTGGTGCTTTTCCAGTTCTGATATTGTTGTCACATTCTACCTTTAAGAACGTTGGACTCTATTTCTGTTTTGTCCTCGATTGTAAGGGAGTAGGATGGATGGAGGGGGACATGGTCCCCAGGTGGTGAGTGCTGGCCCCAGGCTGAGGCCTCATTTGGGCACCGATATCAGGCAGGACAGCTGTCAGGGTGACCACCGTTCCCTGTTGGCCCAGGATGAGAAGCTTCTGGGCCTGGGTGGGCCCGCATGTGCTGCCCACTCGTGGAGTCTGCTTCCACACAAACTCCATGGTAGGGAAGACAGAGGGTGCTGAGAAGGAGGCGCAGACCCCGTGCCCCAGCTCTCCAGCAACTCGGGGTGTGGGTGGCCTCTTCAGACCTCCAGGCCTCTGGGACATTTCCCCCCAAAGCCTGACCTCTCATTTCCTCCTTCCTCTTCTCACTCTTGTTCCTGGAGCTTTAGGGGGACCCAGATCCCAGCATATCCAGGGCAGGCGAGGGCTTCAGACAGGCTGGGGCTGAGGCTGTTTTAGCGAGCGAGACAACCAGGCTGAGAGGAATACACCTGTGAAGGGTTTCCTGTCTGACTGAGGGAAAGAACAAAGAAAACCAGGCCCCCAAAGAATGTTTGGGTGTTTGTTGGCCCGGCTCAGGCAGACCTGACACCTCTCCCTGGGAGGCCAACAAGCAAGCCTGAGGTTCTCCCAGATGACTGTAAAATGTGGTTTTCACTCTGGATCAAACTGAGTTGGTGGATGCTCCACCATGATGCCCAGCCCCTCCCTCCAGCAGGACTGATGGACTTCTCCCCCGGTGCTGGGAAGAGTAAGGATGGGAGGTCTCTCCTGAAGGGCAGACTCCTTTCCAGGGCAGCCCACTGCCCCTGACTGTGACACAGGGGACTAAGGACTTGGTACCCCCTGCCACCTTGGGAAGTCCTGAAGGGCAGTCTGTCTTCAGAACACCTCTTAGGGTGGCCTGAGCTTCCTGTTGGCCAAGGGCATCCTGCCCCGCCCTCCTGCTTCCTGCCCTTGTCTTCCACAGCCTGATCCCTGAGCACTTTCAACTCCTGTGCTAATCTCCACCTGAGAGTTTGCTCCCTACAGACCCAAACACATTGCATGTTTACAGGGTTTTCTCTTTTCTTTGTTGCTTATCTATTAACTAAACAGCCTGTGACAATTGCTTTTCTGTAGCTCATCTAATGGCAAATTCATTTTTAAATGTGTTTGATTAGAGTGGTCATCCAACAAATGCTTATGGAGTGATATTGGCAAGCTGGGGGCTCGGGACACAGGGGTGATCTGGGGGGCTGAGACTCCCTTCCTCCCCCTCCCCATTCCTCCCTTCCTTATGCACCGATCTTCCCCTCCCGCTCCCCTCTGATGGTCTGCTTTGCTCTCTCCAACCCCTGCCAGGGACCTTCCCTGCACCTCATTCCTGGAAATGACCCTCCATCTCCTTCTCCTGTTCCCCTCCAGTCTCCATAGAACTTCCCAATTCCCAGGCTGGCCCTGGCAGGAAGCCTCTGACCACTGGGGACTTCCAGAAGGTCCCCTAACTCTGTCACTCACCTTCAGCCCCTGCTGTTCCTGGGGAGAAAGTTGAGGCTGGGAAGGAAGTAGCAGGATACAGGGGAGAAAGAGTGGGGAGAAATAGGTTCTTATTTCACCATAGTTTCTTCCTGGGCTTTCTCACAGGCTTCCCCACCCCAGCAGGAGGGAAAGAGCCTGATGGGGGAGGGGTTGTGCACAAGAGAGCCAAGCAGTAGACACAGCGTTCCCTGGAGCCTTCATCTAGGCCCAGATATAGCATCTGCAGGGGGAGGGTCCTGCCTATAGGCCAAGGCCTCTCCCTCCTCTCAGGGTCCCCTGTCCCACCTTTGCCTTCCTCAGTTCTTCTTCCCAGGCAGGCTGGGGGGCTGCACTGAGTCCTGTTCAGTTCCAGCTTCCTCTCCTCAGGGGCTTCCCTGCTCCCACCCTAGCTCAAAAAGAGAGCCCATGGCCTGGGAGGCCACACACCTGCTGCCACTTGTCCTGCTGGTACTCCTGGCCTCAGGTGAGGGGCAAGGGAGGAGGGCAGAGGGAACAGGGCGAGAGGAGAATGGATGGCTAGGTGAGGTGGGAGTGTGCAGGCTATGTGGCGGGAAGGCAAGGGGCAGGGCGGTGCTGTGGCCAGAGGCCCTCGCTGGGGCACATTCTAAGGGTAAACACAAAGGGGGGACTTCCTGAGGAGAGAGGCCCATGTCACAGGCCTGAAGTGGCAGCTGGGGGATCCCCGACTTGAGGGTTTCTTCTCAAGCTCCTAGGAACAGCAGCTAGAGTTGCTGCATAAACTGGAAGGTGAGACCGTCTCCATGAGATACTAGCACCTGCTCTGGCATGGAAGACAAAAGCCTGGTGCAGAAAATCATCAGCATGTACTTGTACCATATCAGCCATCCATCCCAGGCTACTGACAGTGCTTAGGGAGCCCCGATATTTCATCCAAGATGACCTCAGATTGGGCTATTTCACCATCACCATGACTGAGCTCAGGGGGAAGGACTCGGGGTTCTCTTGGTGTGGAACCTACGAATCTTCCAGGGTCTCTGTTCTCAGAACTACCCATCTGGTGGTATTTCTCAGGGTGAGTTCTTTCTCTTCTTATCTGTGCTTCTCAGACTCCCTGAATCACAAGGTGTTAGAACTGGAAAGGATCCTAAAAGTCATTTCCTTCCACCCTCTCAAAGCTGAAAACTGGGGCCCCTTACCCAAGGTCACAAGCTGGCTAAGGGCAGAACCAGCACCAGAACTCAGACCTGCTGGCTTCGGGTCGGTTCATCCTTCCCTATCACACATATCTCTCTGAACACTTGTCGCTGCTCACAGGTCTCTGTTGATTTACAATGATCATCCAGCTTCCTCAGGTTTGAATGAGACTGGCTTATCGGCCATTTCCAGGACATCCCTACCTCTGACCCTAATCCCCAACTTCTCTCAAAGGTCTGTGCTTGAGACAGGTCACAGGTAACTGGGGCTCAAAACAATGCAGACAGACAGGAGACAGTCAGATAGTGAGGCAGACATGAGTCTTCAGGGGTGAGGCTGGGAGGTGTAGTGGCTGAGAGCTCAGAGGGCCTGGGTCCTCGCCCTGGACCTGCCCCTAATACTTGAGAGACCTTAAGCCTCAGAGTGGGAAGCTTGAGGGTACCCCCAACCCTGAGGCCCCTGGTTATGCTTCCTGAAAACTTCAGAGTTACAAAGCTCCCTTTACATTTCTCTGTCATGATCAGACCCTCTCTCTGATCCTCCCAGGCCCTCTCCCTATTGCCGATCCTGCCCAGTGTTTGATCAGTTGGGTGCCCAGTGGACCGAGATCAGCTGCTCTGTCATTCACAAGCCTTACTTCAGTGCTCACTCCATGAAGGGTATGGGGCTGGGCTCTGGAAGGGGAGTCTAAAACCTGAGTCCCATCTGTGCTGAAGGAGCCCACAGCCCAGCCAGGAAGACAGGCACATAAACGAAGGGTTATGTTGCAGGGTGGTAAGTGGCATAATAGAAGCATGTTGGTTGGAGGCCAAGTGAAGGGAGGGACCCAGTTGCTGGAGAAGGCCAGGGGTATGGATTCTCCTGGAAGCCTCCCTAAAGGAGGTGACACCACATGGGTCTGGTTAGAAGAGCAGGAATTTATCGAGGAGAGACACAAAGGATTGAGAGGGAGGAGGAAGGCATTACAGGTTGAAATAACATGACATGTTCAGAAACAAGGAAAATGGAAAAGACCATAGAATATATCCAATATACGAGTGACAGTGTGATACCTAGTCTAAAGCCACTTGCCCTGTGGCACTTCACTGTGAAGGAAATCCAACACAGCTCAGTGTAGTATCTCCATTTACCATAGGGCATATGGTACTTCTCAGTCTTCACCTGGTCCAGGGCCATGTATGGGCGCCTCCTACCTAGGAGTCAGGGCTAGAAGTGGGGAGTCCTGGAGTGTGGGATACACACTTAGGAGGGCTCACCTCACTGTCATCTTTTACAGCTTCAACCCTGCCCACCACCAGGAGTGCCAGGAGGGCCACAGCATGGACCTCTGCACCAGCCCTGTCATTGACAGGTGCTGCCATCCCCCTGCCCTGTCCTCTTAGACCTCCCTGTCCTCCCACCTACTGTTGACTGTGCCAAATGCCTTCAACGACCACAGTCCCAGGGACACCTGGCTCTCAAGGGATGAAATGGGAGTCAGACAATTTACTTCAGTTCACTTCATCTCTTTGAGCCTCAGTTTTGTCTTCTGCAAAATGGGGCCAGTAACATTCCCACCTTATGCCAGGGTTTCTGACCTTTGGTACTTTTGACATTTTGAGCCAGATACTTCTTTGTTGTGAGCGACTGTCCTGTACATTGTTGGATATTTAGCAGCATCCCTGGCCTCTACTCACTAGAAAGCAATTGTACAAACCTCCTGCAGATGTCCAGGTGTGGCAACCAATAATGTCTTCAGACATTGCCAAGTTTGCCTTGGGGGACACAAAGTGCCCAGTGCCAGGCCTGTGAGCAGGGCTGCTTCTTTTACTCTTCTCCACTCCCAGCCCTTCTCCATTTTTTCAGGAGAGCTATCCAGGAGTCACAGGGGTCTAGAGAAAGGGCACACTCTATAGTTACTACGGCCCATGGCCTAATTTTTTCCTCTACCCTGCCTGATGGTTTCCGGTCACCAGCCCCTGGGACTGGCTTGATAGCTGTTTTCCTTCCTGCCTATGTTCTCCCCACCTTCTACCACTGTGGATGCGAACCCTGGGCTTCTGTAAACCACAATTCCTTTAAGTCATTCCACCAGAAATCATTGGTGCTGGCCAGCAGGGCTGAGTGGTGGTGGTGTCCCTATAGCCACTGGCCCACTCCAGTGACCCCTGACACCCCAGACACCTTTCCTAGGAGCCTGCCATGTTGTATTAAAGTCTACCTTTACGTTCTTCCTTTGACTTAAGACAGGACCCATTAAGGTGTGTTTATTATGTGTAGAGTTGTTTGTCAAATGACACCAGTATTCTGATTGCTAACTGGATCTCACAGTGAAGGGCTAACGGTAAGGATCTGGGACCAAGACTGGTTAAAGGAAAGATGCAGGAGAGACAAGCGCAGATCCCAAAACAGGGATCTGGTCTTCTGGTCTACCCAGAAGACCAGGTAAGGGACAGCTGCCAGAAAGGGGAAAGGAGCAATGTCTAAAGACCCCATCAGCATTCCCTCTTTACTGAGAGGGAAACAAGCTCAGAGATGAATGACATGGCTTGACTGCACAGCCTACAGGACAAAGCCCTTGACCATGGGGCTGCCTCCTGGCCAGCTCAGCAGGAGTGGAGCATCTGTCCTGACAACAGGCATGGGATGGGGATGGGGGGTGGTTTCGCGGCAGAAGGCTGTCTCTCACTTTCCTCACCTGGCTGGTCCTTATTCCAAAGCCTCCCAGGTCAGTGGAATATCATCTCCAGCATCATGATGGCCATCCTGCTGCTGGTGCTCATCCTATTCGTGATCCTATATCTCAGGAAACCCCAAGGAAGAGCCAGGACAGGTAAACCCGCCACTGTCTCCGAGCCGACCACCAAGTGCTTAGCCACGCGAAGGAGCTCTCCAGCCACTGGCACAGGCTTATTATGCCTATTTTACCAACAAGGAAACAGAGACCCAAGAGGTGAAGCAGCCAGGATTCCTTGGGCTCTCCACATGGATGCTCCCACTTTGCCAGAGCAGCAGGCAGACTGGGTGCTGCCAAGGACAGACCAGTTCTCTTCCAAGGCTCAAGGTCAACTAACCCAAGGCAATTCAACTCAGTGCCAGTTGGCCTAAAACTGGGTATTCTAGTGTCCATTCGGGATCATATATTTTGTCATCTTTTTATACTTTTGGATTTTTTAAAACAAATTTATCTAAAGACCTTTCTGGTTTTTGTGGGGTTTTTTTTGGTGTTTTGTTTGTTTGTTTTGTTTTCATTTATTGTGAAATAAACATTTTTTTAAAAAAATTAGTTTCAGGTCTACAACACAGTGCAATAGTTATACTCTTTACCCCTCAAAGTGACAACCCCCTTTCCCCAATTCACCACCCCCATATCATACATATCTATTAAACCCCCATATCATACATATCTATTTCAATTCCTTTGACTCTCTTCCACAGTATACTCTACATCCCGTGACTATATATTCGATTACCGTTGGTATACAATATTATACAACATCAGTTTCAGGTATACAGTGCAGTGATCAAGCCTCTACTCCATCCATGAAGTGATCTCCCTAACAAGACATATGACCATCTGACACATGACAAAATATTTACAACATTATTATATTCCCCGAACTGTCTTTCATATCCCTGTGGCAATATTGCTTAGTTACCTATTTATGCTGTCTAATCCCTTCCCCTTCTGCCTAATCCCCACCCCGCTCCCAATTGGCAACCCTCAGTTTTTCCACTGTAACTATGAGACTGTTTGTTTACTTTGCTCTTTCATTCAGTGTTTCAGATTCCACATATAAGTGAGATCATGTGGTATTTGTCTTTCTCCGACTGACTTATTTCATTTAACATAATAGTCTCTAAGTCCATCCATATCATTGCAAATGGTACGATTTCATTCTTCTTTATAGTGGAGTAATACTCCATTGTATAAATGTACCACAGTTTTTTAATTGTTGCTATCATGTTTAAATTTTGTCTTCCTTTAAGCACTTGAAGGACTTTTTAATCTTCCAAGTTCTAAGCTTTTAGCATGACTCCCATTGAAATTCTACAGCATTTTATGTAAGATTTATCAGATTAATGCCTTTTGATGATTACTACTTTGTTTTCTGTTGATTGGTTTGTTCAGCATATATATGCTGTGTGTTTATTAACCACATAATCCAGTGGTGTGTCTGTTGGCAAGAAGAGTGAACTACAGAAGCGGGTCAGAGTTATATTGGACCGCACTGATTTTCATTTTTCAAGCTATAAAAATCCTCAATAGTAGTGCATTGTAAAATTTTATATATATATATTTTTCACACCATGTAAAGTCAATGTAGTAGGTCACAATGGTATTTTTATAAAACAAAACAGAAAAACAAAATGTCAAAATTCTTTGCACATTGGAAGGTTAATTTTTCCTTGAACTTTTCTTTCAGGAGAATGTGTGCTTAATAAGATAACATGTTTTTCATTGTGGTCCCCAGCCCCCAAAATTTGAAAGACATTATATATAACTTCATCAAGGGTGCCAAAAAAAGGTATACACAGGACTTGTATTCATCTTTTCTTATCAGTATAAATTGAGTATTAAAATTTTAATACGGTCTTTTTTCCTTTCTTAAAATGTGTATACCTTTTTTTGGCACACTGTAGATTATACTTAAATTTGATATTTAAATTTGGAACATTCAGCGGCTTGGAATTAATTAAGTATACTGGTTTGATGTGAATTAGCCACAGGCAGCCATTTTGGTTTGCTCCTCAGCACTAATGTCCATGCCCCTGACTCTATTCTGTGCCGCCTGGGATCTCCCCAAGCAGAATGGTGTTTCCTGATCAAGCCCAGCCTCTCCTGCATCAGGGTCCCTTCTGCCCAGTCAGGCCTCCAGCCCTTCTCCGAGTTTCAATGGGAGCGAGGGGTAGGGGGAGCTCCCTCCCCCAAACCTGACTGTTTTCTTCACAGGTGAAGATAAACCTTACCACATCTATGACATTTTCGCCCATGAGGACAAGACCCATGTGCGTAGGAAGGACCCCTCACCAGGACAGAGGGAATCTCAGGTTTCCTGGATAACTTTGTTGTCATTTTTGTTGTTCTTTTTGAGCTTCCTTGCTTGTGTTTTTGCAGTTTCTATTTACTTCTAGTTACTATTTACTTATTTACTTTGAACCTGGACTCGCTCATGACTACTGATGCACCTAACACCTCACCTTTGTGTGTCCTGTCCCCCATATTTCCCAATTCAAACCCTGTAGAGAGAGGAAGAAACTGACTGACCAAGATGTCCGCCTTCACCCCTGTGGGAGACAGCTTTTCATGCTGACTCATCCCATAGGTCGTGAACCAGGCTGTGACTCAGCTCAGCCACCGCGGATCTATCAGCTGTGGAAAAGGGTATCACGCAGTACAAAAAGTGCTCCTTAGAGCACTCTGTCATCAGGACAGGGCCTTTTCTCTTGGGGGCCTTTTCTCTTGGGTAGGTCTATCTTATTAAAGATCTGATACTCTTGAAATTGTAGAATTGGGAGGATCTAAAGTCATCTGGTCCAACCCCCTGTAAGGCTGTAATCAACTCTACAAATGACATTCCTACCGAGAGCTCTTCTAGCTCAATGCTACTTAACTGGAGTGTGCACAAAAGTCACCTGGGCTCCACCCCCTGAGACTTTGCTTTAAAAGATCTGGTCTGCAGATGGCACTCTGTATAGCCTCCCTGACTCTTAAACATGTTCAATAATGGTGCCCTTGCTGCCTGCAGCCATTCCTAGAGGCTCTGCAGGATCCATATCCTGCCCCACACCTTATCCCTGTCGCTGTCCTCTGCCCAACTCAGGGGCCACTGAGACCTCCTAGCTGTGATCCTACAATGGACTCTGTCTTCTTTGATTCTCAGAGCTCCCATCAGCAGATGGGCTTTGGCAAGGACACTGGAGACATCCGCTATACCCCACTTACCCACCTGAACCACCTTAGACCTGAGGACTCCTTCTATGTCAATACCTACCCCAACCTGAAGCCCATACCTGACCCATTTCTGGCTGTGGAATATGGCAACATCCTTAAAAACAGACCTCAGCCCTCCAAGTCGGCTGCCCTGAGGAAGATCCCAGGATCTGATGGCAGAATTCACTGGGCAGTGAGCACCTGTGTGAGGGACAGGGCTGCCTTCCGTGGTGGGGTGACTTCAATGTGGCAGAGTGGTCCCAAATCCGCAAGGGCCATCCCTTTCTGTAGAGGAGGTGAGGAAGGGGGAGGAAAGGAAAGAAAGTCCTTATCAACCCAGAGAGGAGGAGCTTTGAATCTGAGGACTGCGATGGGCAGGCCAGAAATGATGTGGGGACCAGAAAGGGGGTTTCTGGACACCTGGCCGCTCCACTCTGTAGGGTCTAAAGGGAGTGCTACTAGGACTGAGTCCAACTAGACAGGGTCTGGGACCCAGGGCCTCTGAACAACCCAGTCTTCGCCTCCCTTTCTGACCCTCCCTTCCTGACCAGGGGCTATGACATCCTGACCGATTGTGCAAGTTCTTCTATTGGTGTCTATCTCTGCGGGAGCCGCTTCCCTTAACTGCCCTCTCAGGGCCTCTAAGCCAGCTGAAAAGCTCTATCTCCCCACCTTAGCATCTCCTCTCCTTTTTGGCCTCCTGATTCTAACCTCTCCTCACGAACAACCCTGCCAGTACCTGGCCATTCAGGGGTCTCCCCTAGTCCTTGGACTTAACAGGCAGAGTGGGGTGGGGGAGCTCCCTTCCCATGGTGGCCACACAGCCTTCCACAGAAACCACTACTGCATGCAGAGGCACGTAGTCCAGAAGTACTGCATAAATGTTGGCTTACTAGAATGAATCTGCTAACTGTCTCAGCAAACAGAGCCGGTAAGGGAGGCCTCCTGCTTCACTGAAGCCCTTTTCACAGGATCCTTCTAGAGATAGGGCCCTGTTTTTATTATGTGCCCTCCAAGAAGTGACTCTGAACTCTGGGAACTCCAGGCCATATGGGCAGAAGGGTTCCGTCCTGCCACATCATGGGGAAGCCGGCTTGGAATTGCCAAGTAATCACTTCTCAAGGAAGCTGTTAAAGGTCATCAAATCTAACTGACAATGGGATGGCAGAACCCCCACCCCCCTGTGAAATTCCAGTGATTTATGCAGTCTCTCTGAGGACTGGGAACTCACTGCCTCCTGCTCAGGCCGCTTGTTTGTGAATGTTTTTGTTAGGCAAAACAAAACTGGCTTGCCTTCAGTTACAATGGGACATCAGTCTTTCCCACAGGATGGGACTTGAGGGTTAGGCCATGTCATGGACAGAAAGGGAGAAAGGGGTTGGAGAGGAGAAGGGTAGGTGGTTTGAGATCTGGCAGGCTGGTATGAGAGGATGAGGTCTTCTTCCTGGAGGAAGGTGGGCTAAGTGCCTGTCACTTGTGACATCTCTGCTGCCATCATCCACTTCCTAGGTTCCCAGCATTGAGGATGTGGTTCTGTCCCCAGGCTGTGGCTCCATGGGGGCATGATCATGCAGACCTATAGGACCAGGCACTGGGGTTGAGAAAGGTGGGAGCAAGGAGGGAGCAGGGTGGTCTGAGCATCACCTTGGCTTCTCTATCTCTGCCTGAGTCTTCCTGCAGCCCAGATCTGACTGCTAGTGGCAGGGCAATTGCAGCACCCTGAACTCCCACATGACTGGATCTTGTTCTGAGAAAGTCATTGGCACTGATGGATGGCCTCATTTGATCTCTGGTCCTTCATAGTTCTAGACTCTTGGCGGTGCCTCTGCTCGTGGTCTATATTTTAGTCTAGTACCCTCTGAGGAAACCCCTCTTCACCAGGGTCTCCCCAGCTTGGGTTTGCTGCCTGAGCTGCTCTGGCTCCTGCATCAGGAGCCACCCCAGGGGTCAGGTTCCCTGTGAACTGTCAAAACCCAAAGTATGGACTTAATCTAGAGCTCCTGGAGTTACATTCATTAGATAAATACTTACGGGTGCCTGCTGACTGCCAGGCACTGCTCATGGTTGGGGATACAGGGATTAATTCTCATAAGCCAACATTTATGGAGTGCTTCTTCTGGACTACATGTTTCTGCGTGCATTAGTGGCTCAAGCATTCCTCTAAGGGAAGTACTTTCCCCCATTTTACAGGTGGAGAAATTGAGGCACAGAGAGGTTAGGTAATTTCCCAGAGTTATACAGTTAGACAATGGTGGATCCTAGATCCTGACTTTTTAACCACAGTGCTTCTGGGTCTCTGTTCCTGTAAGGATCTTATTGGGGTGTGTGTGTGTGTGTGTGTGTGTGTGTGTGTGTGTGTGTTTGCATATGTGTACACAGTGGATAGATGTGTGAAAAAGTAATGACAATACAAAGCAATCATGGTTACAGCTTGAGAAATGCTAAAAGTGCTAGGGGAGAATGGGGTGGGGAGCATGACTCTTTCCGATAGAAACCTCCAGGAGGTGAGAAAGGATAGCAGGGTTGTGGCTGACCTGGCTGGGGAGCCAAGGGGGGAGATTCCCAATTAACCAGTGGACCCAAATAAGAGGACTTGGGTTCCTCATGCCCACCCCACCCAGGGAGAAGGCTGCCCCGCCTGTCTTCTCAGGCTGTGACCTCAGGCCGTGACCTCAGAAATGCATACCTTTCCTGTATCTCAGCACTGAGGCAACCACTCAGCCACCCCAAGACTCAAGCCCCACAGGGGGTGTGTGTGTGGGTGTGGATGGAGAGGGAGTCCTGACCCTTGATCTTTGGGACCCCAGCAGGCTTTAAGCCCAGTGCATATGTATGAGCTCCCCACCATTAAAGTGTCCTTCTCCCTGGAGGCCTGTGCACCCAACACAAAGTGGTTCTGGCCTTCAGTTTGCTGCGCACTCCCCCTTTTTGTGCACATGACACAATATGTAAAGATTTTATTCATTGACTTGTCTGTTTTATCTTTGGTTGTTGTTTTAAACCACTGAGCTTTGAGATAGTTTGTTATGCAATAATAAACAATCAAAACAAATAGCCAAGAGGGAGGGGCAAGATGGTGGCTGTGAGGAGGGCTCCATGAAATCTCCCCTGGAAATATCCACAATTTGAACTTCTAATACGCTTCAAAGAGATATCTACTCATCACACAGAGCAACTAAGAGTTCCACACAAGGATTGCTGGATGGTGGGCAGGCCGGGCGAGTAGGGGAAGAAGGCGGCGAGACGCGTGAGGTGCAGCCCGCACCCGAGGCTGCTGAGTCACGGTGAGTGTTCCCCGGCTCGCTCCCTGCGGCCCGCGGCCCACCTAGAGTTCAGCAAGAGCGCGTTGGTTTGCGGTCTGAGGCAGAAACCTCAGGCCGGGCAAGTGCGGGAGGAGACAGAGGAGACGACTGTGCAGAGGTACGAGCTGCACCCGCAGGGTCCCCAGGAAGCAGGGTGCAGAGTCCTGCAGCGACAGGGCAAGATCAATCCCTGCACCCTCCCGGTTCAGGGATCAGTCTCTGTGCCCACCGGGTCCCGCGGAGCACAGAAGCCTGAAACCCGGGAGCAGGGGAAAAAAGAGGACTCGCTCGGACACGCAGCGCGCTGGGCGGAGACGCAGGTCCCCGAGGGACGGAGCGGGAATCTTAGCCACACGGTAGGGTGCACACAATTCCCTAAATCTGGGCAGACCCTTTGGGAGAGCAGTAGGAACTCCACTGGAGCATAAGAGGCAAAGGCCTTAGCTTAAAACAGTGTTGGAACTGTGGCTTTGTTTATTTTTATGTTTTTGTTTTTTTTTCCTTTTTCTACTCTTGAACAGAAAGCAAAAAAAACCAATAACCCACCCACTCCCACAAACTTTGGCCCCAGCCAAGACAGAGTCTTAAACTGACTCCTGAATGGAGCAATAGGGGCAGACTAGGAAGATATTCCTACCTGCAGGGGGTTGAGAATTTCCACCCCAGTAAAGGCTGCAGAGTGAGACTACCTACCCCGCCCCTACCTTTATGCAAGGCTTGGGAGGCAGGGCAGGTTCACCTGCTGAGGCACTAATTAACAGATTCTTAGCAGCAGGCTTTTGGTAGTGAGGAATTCTTTAATTCTCCACAGCTGTCAACCAAAAGGGTGCCCAGAGACACACATTGAGCCTTTGGGGGTGCAGCCTGCCTTGGGACAGGCAAAAGCAAAAAGGCAGTGACTTTGTAAAAACCACCAATCACACGACACAACCACACTCAAGTACAGCAAACCTGCAGTGCCAGGATCACGCTAGGCATCAGGTGGCCTACTGTTCCCACAAGACGCACAGGAATTTTTGTACAGCAGACAAACTGAAGAGAACTTGGTGGACTTTAGCCAAGACCGGCATGGGTATTTTTGGTTTGTTTGGTTTTATTTTGTTTTGTTCTCCCTTTATTGGCTGCTTATCTTGGTTGTTTTTGGTTTTCATTTCTATTTCATTCTTATCATTTTGTAGTTTATAATATAGGCATATATATAGGTGTATATATGTGAATATATGTCCATATATATGGGTGTGTAGACAAATATATTTTTTTTCTTTTTCTTTTTCTTTTTTCCCCACCCTCACTTTCTCTCTTATTTTATTCATTCTTCTCACTGCTATACTTTTCCTCTTTTCCTTTTTTCTGCAAATTTTATTTTTTTAATTTTTATTCTTATTTTTTATTATTATTATTTTAGTTTATTTTTACTTTTTATTTTTTAGGTATAGCTAATCGGTTTCTCATGTTTATTCTATTTCTTATTTTAGGATATTGTAGTTTTTTTGTTTCCTCTTCTGTTATTATTGTGTGTGTGGTTTTTGTTTTGTTTCGGTTTGTTTTCTTCATTAGTATAATTGATATTTCTGTACAAGTTGACTGTAGTTTGATGGTTGGTTTTTTTACTTGTGGGAGCATTTGGTTTCCTTTGGTGGCTGCAGAGGTTGTTCTTGCTGATCTGTTATGCTCTAAAATCACTCTGCAGCAGTGGGTCCAAACAAACAGACACAAGAATCATCATACCTGGAGGCCAACTTTAGATAAAACCAGAGCATTTCTGGGTTTGACATACAAGAGTCACACCCAAAAGGAAGTTGCTACAGGTACTAGGGCCCATAGGGTCCAAGTTTCATCAGAGGGGTCAATCCTCTCACAGCAGCTCATAAACTGCAGACGCTGCTGATCCTCACAGCTAATCAATCTGGGAGTCAATCCCACCTACTGACAAGCCAAAAGTAATCAAAACTAAAACTTCAACAAGTGAGGACGCACGACACAAGGAACACCTCAGATACAAGCACAGGAGAATAGGGAGACTGAGTAATTCAAATATAAAGGACACACACCATATAAGTTTACCCAGAAAAGACTGAAAAACCTGGGGGATCTATCTGTTATATTGAAGCAAACACAAAGGGTAAGCCAGAATGGGGAGACAAAGAAACACAACACAAATAAAAGAACAGAAGAAACTTCCTGAATCAGTGGAAATAGAGGAAATAGAGGTAACCAACCTATCAGAGACAGAGTTCAGAACACTGATTATTAGAATGTTCAAGGAAATTAATGAAAATATAAAGAAGGATAGAGAAATCATGAAAAGCAACCAGCTAGAACTTAAGAATACAATTACTGAATTAAATAACAAACTAGATGGAATCACTAGCAGATTGGATGAAGCAGAAAATCGAATCAGTGACTTAGAAGACAAAATAGCAGAGGTCACCCATGCGGAACAACAAAAAGGAAAAAGAATGAAAAACATGGAAAATAGTTTAAGAGAGCTGGGGGACAACATCAAACGCAATAACCAATGAGTCATTGGAGTACCAGAAGGAGAAGAGAGGGAGCAAGGGATTGAGAATATATTTGAAGTAATAATGTCTGAAAACTTCCCTAACCTGGCAAAGGACATTGAAATACAAGCTCAGGAAGTGCAGAGAGTTCCAACCAGGATGATTCCAAACAGGCCCACTCCAAGACACATTATAGTGAAAATGGCATGGGTTAAGGACAAAGACAGAATCCTTAAAGCAGCAAGGGAAAGGCAGCAAGTTACTTACAAGGGTACCCCCATAAGATTCTCAGCTGACTTTTCTACAGAAACTTTGTAGGCCAGAAGGGAGTGGCAGGAGGTTTTCAAAGTGATGAAAAATAAAGGCCTACAACCAAGATTGCTGTATCCAGCAAGGTTATCATTTAAAATCAAAGGCAAGATAAGGAGCTTTGCAGAAAAGAATAAGTTAAGGGAATTCATTACCACCAAGCCAGCTTTGCAGGAAATGTATAAAGGTCTTCTTTAAGAAGAAGAGAAAAACAATCTAACTAAGGAAGACTAGGAACACAAATAACAAAATGGCAATAAATAGGCACCTATCAATAATCACATTAAATGTAAATGGATTAAATGCTCCAATAAAAAGACATAGGGTGGCTGAATGGATAAGAAAGCAAGACTCCAGCATATGCTGTATACAAGAGACTCACCTCAGATCCAAAGACTCATGCAGGCTGAAAGTAAAGGGATGCAGTAAAATATTTCATGCAAATGGTACTGAGAAAAAAGCTGGAGTAGCGATACTTATATCAGATAAAATGGACTTTAAATTGAACAATATAACAAAGGACAAAGAAGGACACTTCATAGTAATGAAGGGATCGATCCAACAAGAGGACATAACTCTAGTAAACATCTATGCACATAACATAGGAGCCCCTAAATATATAAAACAGATATTGTCAGACATAAAGACAGAGATCAACAGTAACACTATCATAGTAGGGGACTTCAACACCCCTCTGTCACTAATGGACAGATCCCCCAGACAGAAAATCAATGTGGAAACAGCGACCTTAAATGACACATTAGACCAGCTGGATTTAACAGACATTTTCAGAGCATTTCATCCCAAAGCTACAGAATATACGTTCTTTACAAGTGCACATGGAACATTTTCTAAGATAGACCACATGTTAGGCCACAAAACAAGTCTCAATAAATTTAAGAAGATTGAAATCATTTCAAGTGTCTTCTCTGATCACAATGCTATGAAACTAGAAATCAATTATAAGAAGAAATCTGGGAAGCTGACAAATAAATGGAGGCTAAACAATATGCTATTAAATAGTGAGTGGGTCACAAATGAGATCAAGGAGGAAATCAAAAGATACCTCGAGACAAACGAAAATGAAAACACCACAACCCAAAATCTCTGGGATGCTGCGAAAGCAGTCCTAAGAGGGAAGTTTATAGCAGTGCAGGCCTACCTAAAGAAGGAAGAAAAATCTCAAATCAACAGGTTATCTTTACACCTCAAGGAACTGGAAAAAGAACAGCAAAAGAGGCCCAAGGGGAGTACAAGAAAGGAGATAATAAAGACCAGAGCAGAAATAAACAATATAGAGAACAGAAAAACAATTCAAAAGATCAATGAAACCAAGAGCTGGTTTCTTGAGAAGATGTGGGAAGCTGACAGCCCCCCAGTGTCTGACAAGGCCACATTGCCCTGCTCAGCACTGGATATTAAGGGTGCTGCCTTATGGTTGGTCATGTAATATCTCCTGCCTCTATGAACCCATGTGCCTTTTCTCCTATAGGAGACAATATATTCACTACACTTGTGACATGTTCCTGTGGTACCCCAATGAGCTAACTACGCAGCCAAAGACGGGTAAGATCTCCTAAACGAGGGGAGACAACCTAAGCCAGGCGGTAGTTCCGTGGAGAACCCCTGAACTAAGATATTGGGGATTCAAGCCCCTTGGAAACTGAGGCACAGACCTCTGACAAACTCAGGCCAGAAAACTCAGGCCTGTGAGAAGCTGATGCATTTGCCTAAGGGCCCTGCTGTGAAAAGTCTCCTCAGAGGCCAAAGGTCTCCAGGCCATGAGAGTTCCAGGCAGCTTGCTGACCATGAGTTACGTTAACAGCCTTGTGTAAATTACTTCGTTTAGTGCCTTGTTGTGGCAACAGATACTGAAGCTTTAACTAGAAAACAAATACAGCCCTCTGTAGGATAGAGTGGTGTGAGACCCCTTTAATTGCTAGGTATTGTATTTACATAGGAATAAAACTTTAGATGCTTTTACCCTGAACAGGGTCAAAGCTAGTCTTTTAGTAATAATTCAAGTATACTCCCTGAGAGTCTAACTGCTGGAATTTGGGATAATGACTAGGTAGTCATGGTAACCATTCTTTAGGAGATATATAGAGACAAGTCTATCCTTAACATAAGATAGTCATGATAAATATTCTTTGGATGACAGGCAGAGATTGGGTCTGAGTCTCAGAGGTTATCACAACAAGATAAATCTTTTAATTGGAAAAACACTTACAGGGGAGTGGAGGACTGTGTAAATCCTGACAACTACAAACCACCGTTAATTATTTGTTGCAGTTTTCTTCCTTGAAAATTCTCAATAAAAGCTATGCGCTGACCCGATTCGGGGCTCAGTCGTCTTTGGCTGAGTCCCTTGGGCTCAGTCGTCTTTGGCTGAGTCCCTTGGTCTCGCTCTTATCTTTCTTCTGTCTCTTGTTCTTATTTAATCTGCGTCGCCCCTCTCGAGTCCCACTTGCCCTTGCCACGCAGGACGTGACGAGAAGATAAACAAAATTGACAAACCTCTAGCCAGACTCATCAAAAAAAAAAAAAAATAGAGAGGACTCAAATTAGCAAAATCAGGAATGAAAGAGGGGAAATGACTACAGACATCACAGAAATACAAAAAATTCTAAGAAATTACTATGAGCAACTATACGCCAACAAATTTGACAATCTGGAAGAAATGGATAATTTTCTAGAAGCATACAACCTTCCAAAGCTAACGCAAGAAGAAACAGAAAATCTAAATACCCTGATTACTACCAAGGAAATTGAATCAGTAATTGACAAGCTCCCAAAAAACAAAAGCCCTGGACCAGACGGCTTCACAAGTGAATTTTATCAAACATTCAAAAAAGAACTATCACCTATTCTTCTCAAATTATTCCAAAAAATCCAGAAGGAGGGAAAGCTCCCAAACTCTTTTTGTGAAGCCACTATCACCCTGATTCCAAAACCAGATAAAGACATCACAAAAAAGGAAAACTACAGGCCAATCTCCCTGATGAATATAGATGCAAAAATTCTCAATAAAATATTAGCAAACAGAATTCAGCAATATATTAAGAAGAGCATACATCATGATCAAGTGGGATTCATCCGTAGTGCGCAAGGCTGGTTCAACATCCGTAAATCAATTAATGTGATACACCACATCAACAAAATGAAGGATAAAGATCACATGGTCATTTCAATAGATGCAGAAAAAGCATTTGACAAAATCCAACAGCCGTTTATGTTAAAAACCCTTAGCAAAGTGGAAATACAGGGATCATATCTCAACATACTAAAGGCCATAAATGATAAACCTACAGCTAACATCATACTCAATGGGGAAAAGCTAAAACCATTCCCCTTAAGATCAGGAACAAGACAAGGCTGTCCACTTTCTCCTCTTTTATTCAACATAGTGCTGGAAGTTCTAGCCACAGCAATCAGACAACAAAAAGAAATAAAAGGCATCCAAATTGGCAAGCAAGAAGTAAAATTGTCATTATATGCAGACGACATGATACTGTATATAGAGAACCCCAAAGACTCCATCAAAAAACTATTGGAACTGATAGACGAATTCAGTAAAGTAGCAGGATATAAAATCAATGTTCAGAAATCAGTGGCATTTGCATATACCAATAATAAACTAATGGAAAGAGAATTAAGAAAACTGTCCCATTTACAATTGCATCAAAAACTATAAAATACCTAGGAATAAATTTAACCAAAGAAGTGAAAGATCTGTACTCAGAAAATTATAAGACACTGAAGAAAGAAATCATAGAAGATACAAATAAATGGAAACACCTACCATGCTCATGGATAGGAAGAATTAATATAGCTAAAATGTCCATATTGCCTAAAGCAATATATAGATTCAATGCAGTTCCTATCAAACTACCAAGGGCATTTTTCAGAGAAATAGAAAATATAATCCTAAAATTTATATGGAATCATAAAAGACCCAGAATAGCCTCGGCAATTCTGAGAAATAAAAACAAAGTCGGGGGGGATCACGCTACCAGACATTAAAACCTACTACAAGGCCACAGTAATCAAGACAGTTTGGTATTGGCATAAAAACAGGCACATCGATCAGTGAAACAGAACAGAGAGCCCAGAAATAAATCCAGGCATTTACGGACAGTTAATCTATGACAAGGGAAGCAAGAATTTACACTGGAGTAAAGATAGTCTATTCAATAAATGGTGCTGGGAAAATTAGACTGACACATGCAAAAAAATGAAACTGGACCACCTCCTTACGCCTTATACAAGAACAAATTCAAAATGGATTAAAGACTTAAATGTAAGACCTGAAACCATAAAAATCCTAAAAGAAAATATAGGGAGTACATTTGTAGACATTACCCGGAGCAATATTTTTACTGATACATCCCTACGGGCAAGGGAAGTAAAAGAAAAAATGAACATATGGGATTATATCAGACTTAAAAGTTTTTTCACAACGAAGGAAACCATTAATAAAACAAAAAGGAAGCCTACTGAATGGGAGAATATATTTGCCAACGATATATCTGATAAGGGGTTAATATCCAAAATGTATAAAACACTCATGAAACTCAACACCAAAAAAACCAAACAACCCAATTAAAAAATGGGCAGAAGATATGAAGAGACATTTCTCTAAAGAGGACATACAGATGGCCATCAGGCATATGAAAAAAAGTTCAACCTCACTGGTCATTAGGGAAATGCAAATAAAAACCACCATGAGATACCACCTCACTCCAGTCAGAATGGCTATCATCAATAAATCAACAAACAACAAGTGCTGGCGGGGCTGTGGGGAAAAGGGGACCCTGCTGCACTGTTGGTGGGATTGCAGATTGGGGCAGCCACTATGGAAGTCACTATGGAAGTATCTCAAAGAACTGGAAATAGAGCTACCGTTTGACCCAGCAATTCCACTCCTAGGTATTTATCCTGAAAAAACCAAGACACTTATTCAAAAAAAGTTATGCACCCCTATGTTCATAGCAGCACAATTTACAATAGCTAAGACTTGGAAACAACCAAAATGCCCATCAGTAGATGACTGGATTAAGAAACTGTGGTATATTTATACAATGGAGTATTACTCTGCTATAAAGAAGAATGAAATCGTACCATTTGCAATGATATGGATGGACCTAGAGACTATTATGTTAAGTGAAATAAGTCAGTCAGAGAAAGACAAATACCATAGGATCTCACTCATATGTAGAATCTGAAAAACTGTATGAATGAGCAAAGTAAACAGAAACTGTCTCATAGATATAGAGGAAAAATCAGGGTTGCTAATTCGGAGGGCGATGGGGATGAGGGAGAAGGGGAAGGGATTAGACAGCAAAAAATAGGCAACTACAATATTGCCACTGGGATATGAAAAAAAGTT
This sequence comes from Aselliscus stoliczkanus, assembly GCA_033961575.1. Classification (NCBI taxonomy): domain Eukaryota; kingdom Metazoa; phylum Chordata; class Mammalia; order Chiroptera; family Hipposideridae; genus Aselliscus; species Aselliscus stoliczkanus. The sequence goes on along the minus strand of CM066733.1, from coordinate 59,708,040 downwards.
TGGGGAATATAATTAATAATGTTGTAAATATTTTGTGGGGTGTCAGATGGTCATAGGTCTTGTTAGGGAGACCATTTCATGGATAGAGTATAGGTTTGATCACTGCACTGTATAACTGAAGCAGAGGTTGTATACCTTACTGTAATTGAATATATATAGATAGTCACGGGATGTGGATTATACTGTGGAAGAGAGTCAGAGGAAGAGTAGTAGATATATATTATATGGGGGGGGGAGTGGGGTGGCGAATTGGGGGGGGTTGTCACTTTGAGGGGTAAAATGCATAACTATTGCACTGTGTTGTACACCTGAAACTAATTAAAATAAAATAAAAATAGCCAAGATACATTTGAAGAGCAAGGCGATGGGAAAAGGAGATGGCCTTCGCGACCAGAAACCAAAGCTTACTGTGAAGTTATCATAATCACAGGGCAATCCTGGAATAGAAAACGGCCAGGGCAACAGAATTGAGAGTCGAGAAATAGACCTGTGGATACAGGGAAACTCAGTGTTTGCCAGGGCAGGCATTACGAACCAAGGGGGAAAGGAAACAGTATACAGTGGTGCTGGCACAACTCTCTCTCCACATAGGGAAAAAGGAAATTAGACTCCTACTCACATCTTACACAAAAATCAATTCCAAGTGGGTTATAAACCTAAATGTCATTAGCCAAACAATACAATGTTTAGGCAAAAAAATATGAGTCTGTATGACTTTAGGGTACAGAAAGAGTCCTTCAGCAAGACATCAATAATACAAACCATAAAGGGGGAAATGTGACATATTTGACTATATTGAAATGGAAAACTTTAGCACAAAAGAAGACACCAGAAATAAAGTAGAAGGATGGGCCACAGACAGGGAGAAGGCAATGGCAGTGCATATAACTGATAAAGAATTAGTAGCCAGAATTTATAAGTCAATAAAAAGACAGGCCTTTTTCAATAGGAAAATTATAGGTAAAAAATAAAATCACACACAAGAAAATTTAAAAACTAAAGGCACATAAATAATGTTCAACTTCACTACAGTCAAAGAAATTCAAATCTCAACTAGATACATTTATACATAGTGTACTGGTAGAAGGCTTCAAATGTATGTGATGTTTTATTTAAAAATGTATATATTCATAGATAGATAACCTCATATTTTCTAATTCAGAGAATCTATGATAATCACAGAAAAAACTCTAGTTCTGGGAAGGAATTTAGCACTCCAAATAGCATTTGCTTTGTAAAAATTCATATTAAACCAGTAGATATGTGTGGTTATCAGGTTTCTGTTACATTAGAGATTTATGCAACATGGAACAAGAGAAAAAAACTTGACTTGGCATTATATATAAATTTTAGTGTTAAGTCAGTTTACTGTAAAATTTCATCTAATACCATGTAAGTAATAACAAAAGATTTTCATTTCCTAGATCTAAACCACCCTTTCTTCTTTATCTTTTTTCCATTTTCAAATACAGCAAAATATTAAGATGTGACAAAGCTGGCTGACTGGTACAAGTGTTAGTTACATTATCCTCTATACTTTTCTATATGCTTCAAATATTTCTTAATTTTAAAAATAGCTATTGCAAATGGCCAAGCAAGAGCTAATGTGGCTATATAGTCTAGGGTGCTGACATTTGAAGAAGAGAGAGTGGTACTGATGAGAAGGCTGGGGGTTACCTCCCAGCTTGAAGAGAGAGCTAAAGCTATGAGGGCAGCAGAGAAGTAGGGATGGATGTGGGAGAAGGGGTAGGGGAGTGACAGTTCTCTGCCTGATGTGGAAGATGAGGTAGGCAGAATTGAGGAACACACAGAGATGTACAGCCAGCCTGACTAGGGGAAGCCTGTGGCCAGTGAGAGGGACAATGGAAGATAAGTTAGAAGAGAGACCATTTGAGGAGGAAGATAATGTGTTTAGGTTTAGAAGCATTTAGAACTACAGGACAACTAAGCTTAAGCAGCTGGAGATGAGAGTCTGGACCTCAGGAGAGAAATCAGGACTTAGGGTCACTCACTGACCCAGATGTAAGTAGACAGAACAGTTCTGGTCCTTGGAAGATATTTTTGTTTAGACAATGAGAGAAAGACAAGGACTCAAGGAATAAAACATAGAAGACGTTTCCAGAGAAGTAGGAGAAATTCCACCATGCATCAGTCAAGGTGAGCTAGCTGCTGTAACAGCAACAACAACAAAAAAAACAATAAAAGCTTATTTCTCATTTCTGTCACAGTACAATGCAGGTTGGTGAGGAAGCTCTAATTCCACACAGTCATTCAGGGACCCAAGTTCTTTCCAACTGCTGACTCTGTTATCCTCCAGTGCCTCAGAGCCCTTCACTGGATCCTCTGCATCTGGGCAGCAACTGAGAGGAGAGAGAAAGAACACTGAAAATTGCACAGAAGGCTTCATGGGCCAGGCCTGGAAGGGGTAAACATCATTTCTTCCAGAACCCACTGCCTGTAACTGCAGGAGAAGCTGGATGATACAGTCTAACTATGTTCTTAGAGGATGACTGCTTAGTCTCTTTAAGAGTCAAGACATGGTGAAATAAAAGTTCTAAGTAAATTCTAAATCCTAGGGCTGCTTCTCTAGGGTCCAGAAACTTGGCCTGTCTTCTCTTTCCTAACTGCTTCTGTTTCTTCTCCTGCCGAGCTTCTTTCTCTCCAGAATCCTTACAAGATTTCTCAAAACAAGCCCCTTCTTCCATCAACTGCAGCTATCATACTTGTAACTAGTATCCAACCTGGACCCATGATGGTCCTGTTGTTTTTGGAAAGTGGGCCTTTCTCGGCGCAAAGTCCAGGTCCTTGGCAACTCGAGCAAAGAATTGAACGAGATACCAGAGTAAAGCAGTAAAATAATTAGTTTATTAGAAAAGACAGTACACCCAGAAGCAAAAGTAGACCTGAGTACTAGAGGATGGCCCAAGGGCCCATTACCAAAGAGTGTGGAGGGGGCACATGCAAAGGTGAGGCTTAAAGGGAAGAAGCAGCAGCAGAAGTAGCAGGAGCAGCTGGCTTCCCTCCCAGGACTTGGGGTTTTTATCCTTTTTCTCCAGGATGGGCTGTTCTTCCTGGGCATAGGACCACTTGATTGGCCCCTGTGATTAACAAGAGGTACTGTGTAGGTGTGAGTGACTGGTCTGATCCAGTTGGATATTTTGCGCCCATTTGCTCTTCCAGCAGGGGTAGGTAATTACAATACAAAGGGGAGTTTTGGGTGGAGAGGGGATGTCCCCCAGGCGGTCACACTCTGTGGGACATGCAGGAATGCAGAGACCCAATGCCTACTTCCTTTTCCCCTTGAGAGACACGATCCCTATAAAATCTCTATGGGAAGCTGAGGGACAGGAGGTCTCTTCTTCTGTATCTGCTTACTGCTGGGCAGGGGCGTAGAACTGTCCCTGCCTATTGGGGTTCACGGAACTCTCACCCTAGCTGGTCTCAAGCTTCACCTGGAAGACCATGTTGGCTTCTTTGTTTGTTGGGGTATCCCCTGCATCCTCAAGGATGAGGACAAAAATATAAATCTGTTAGTTCTTATGAAACTTGTGGCTATTCAGTCCAATACTCAGTTGGCGTAGTTGTCTGGACACAGAATGGGTCTGACATTTAGCTTCCTGGCCTGGGGGATATTAGGAAGTCTCAGGCTTTCAACTAGTTATCGGAAGCAGGGGTAGGAGACTTCTATTGTTTCAGATTCAGGAACTGATTTACAAAGCAATTAAGAAGCAAGGGGGATCTTCAGTCCAAGATTCACAAACTGGTTAGAAGAGCAATCAAAGCCCAAGAGCTAAGAAACTAAAGAACTAGGGAGGAGACTTAACATTTTTATACTTAACATTTCTATAGAAAAGAAAACATTAAAGTTTTTCAGTGGTGGGGGTTGGTGCTGCTCAGTTGGCTGGTACCACTGTGTTTTGAAGAATTTCCTTCAAGGAAATCCAGGCTAACCCCAACAAAAAGCCAACAAAGTAATCTGAAATCCTGTTCCTCAAGGAAACACAGAAGAGCACATTGGCAAAGTCTACATTTATCTTGCTGTTAATAAGTGGCAGATGCCTTCTCACATCTCCCCATCAAATCTCTCTTTGACCCAGTTTTCCTGACTCTTTAATCCTTTGCCCATCCACTAGTGGTCATTACTGTATGCCTTGAGGTCATGTCCCCCCAGCCAAAAACTTAGAAATCAACAAGTTGGGGCTGAGGATCCTCCATATATCTCTGGTCCCTGATATTTTAAGTCTTGTCTTTTAGGAGTTGAGATATTTGAGTTTGTGTGGCAAGAGATTCACAACACATGGATTCTGCTATGTGACAGTAGCCTTCAAACACAAAAGGTGGGGATCACAAGCTGAAGTTTACTACAGCTATTGAAGTATTTAGGTTCCCTTCCCAATGTTCCACAAAACATTAATATTTTAGGAAACATTAGTGTTGTGTGAAAGTAATCCATATTAGTAATATATTGACTCCCAATATTTTAATGTAAGAAAAAGCAAGTTATGTTGATCACAATTTGAAAGAGTCAACTCTTAGAAACTCTCTTAATATCCATTAATAGGAGGCCAATTAAATACATTGTGCATATCCACTGCGGGGGTCCAGCCTCCACGGAGTCCAGGGGTTCCCTCGGGTGGGACGGAGTCAGCAAGGAAAAAAAGAAAAGAAAGAGAAAGAAAGAGAGCGGAGACACCGGAAAGAGTTTCTCAGGAGTGTCACACTTTAATGCAATAACATGTCCGTTTTATAGGAACTCATGTACATGGGTTTGGTACATGGGTCATGTACATGGGTTTGTAGTTCCCAAGATTTTCACAGTCTTTTCTCCTCTGCAATTGCTCTCTCCAGGGTGTAATGTGACTTACTCTTCCCTTAAAGGCTTACCTTGTCTTTATTATGATAATTGCCATGAAACCCAGACTTAGTTTCTGTAAATCACCCAAAGAATGTTTATCATGACTATCTTATGTTAAGGATTGACATATTTTTTACATATTGCCTAAAGAATGTTTACTATAGCTATCTTGACTATCTAGAAATTATCCTAAATCCTAGCAGTTAAACACAATCATAAAACTCACAGGATGTATACTTGAGCTATACCAAAAGACTAGGAGTGGCTGTGTTTAAGGTAAAAGCATCTAAAATCTATTCCTATGTAAATACAATACCTAGCAATCAAAAGGGTCTCACACCTCTCTTATCCTACAGAGTGCTGCATCTGTTTCTCAGTCAAAGCTTCAGTATCTGTTGCTGCAACAAGGCACTGGGCAAAGGAATTCACACAAGGCTAATTAACATACCCATGGTCAGCGGCTGCCTTTAAGCTCCTTTTACCAGAACTCTCATGGCCTGAAGACTTTTAATCTTCAAGGAGACTATTCACAGCAGGGCCCTTAGGCAAATGCATCAGCTTCTCACAGGCCTGAGTTTTCTGGCCTGAGTTTGTCAGAGGTCTGTGCCTCAGTTTCCAAGGGGCTTGAGTCCCCAATATCTCAGTTCAGGGGTCCCCACAGAACTACCACCTGGCTTAGGTTGTCTCCACTCTTTTCTAGGAGATCTTACCCGTCTTTGGCTGCGTAGTTAGCTCATTGGGGTATCACAGGAACTTGCCACAAATGCAGTGAATATATTGTCTCCTATAGGAGGAAAGGCACATGGGTTCATAGAGGCAGGAGATATTACATGACCAACCATAAGGCAGCACCCCTAATATCCAGTGCTGAGCAGGGCAATGTGGCCTTGTCAGACACTGGAGGGCTGTCGGCTTCCCACAATCCACATCAAGGAATATTACCTAGACATTACAAAAAGTGAAGTAAAACTATATCTGTTCATAAGGAAAGATGGCCTGTGTATATTAAATGAAAAATGCAAGCCACAAAATAATATATCTAGCATGAGCTTGTGTGTGTCTCTGTTGTGACCATAGGAAACAGACTAGATGACCATACACCAAAATATTACTAGTGATTATCTCTGGAGAATGGGATTAGAGGAATAGAGGAAAATATCACTCAATAAATTATGAAGAGGACTGGCTCTGGAGTCAGACTATTCAAATCTAAATCTAACTCCACCTTGTACTAGCTGTGTGATCCTGGACAACATATTTCATTTCTATGGATCTTAGTTATCTGGAACAATATTATTACCTACCTCATAGGTAATGATGTAACACATTTAAAGTGTTTAGAACAAGACCTAGCATATAGTAAGCACTCAATAAACGCTAGTGTGTTTTAAGGGGTAGAATTATCGACAACGTTTACCTTTTAAGAGTGAATTTTTATGTACTTCCTTTACATAAAAATTCATTGAATATAGTTTTTAAAAGATTTTTTAAATGCTGACTACATTTTATGTAGTTATTCTTTTAACAGACATAATCTCCATTTAAAGTTGTGCCCCCACATAAGTGTGGCAGGTGATCCTAAGGAAAATTGCCTGTGGCTTGGAGGTGTGATGTTTTAACTGCATAAGAAGTATTTGCCAAGTAATTATTGATAACACTGATGTATGTTAATCTACTTAATAAATGCTGTTATCGTGAGTCTTATAATTTCAACATTAGGTCTGTAAAAATTATCTAATTTTTCTAAACCATGATCTGTTTAAAAACTTTTGGAAAATTGATTCAATTTTGTGGCCAATCATTTGTCTCTGGGACTATTTTTGCTTTCTACTCTAATCCAAGCACAAATGATAACCCCAGAGCTCCTGCTGACATCTCAAAATTTTAGAGTAATTTTATAAGGGTTTCACAGTGAGATAACATTAGAAAGGACTGATATAGATGCAGGGTCTCAGGGATTTATTTCTCTGTTGATCTCCAGTTGCCCAGCATGCTCTGGGTGCAGAGGGACAGGCTTGTGACTTCACTCAAACAAGGGCATTACTGGGAAAGAGTGACACTCAGTGCTAAAGGTGGAATCAGCCTCTCCCTAGAGAAATTTGTTTTCTTTCTCTTTAGAAAGGCTTCAATTCTCTTAATCCTCTTTAATTGTTAAGGCATTATATTTTCAGCCATGGCAAGACCAATCTTCAGTATGCACATCTCTGTGGTCAAAGCCTCCGTCCCCATTTCCACCCTGATGGGCATCCTGACTTCACAACTCATGCTCAGATTAGATGCCCAAATGTGCCTTTTTGTCTGAGATGGCCAGATATGTCTCAAATTCTCTCTGATGACTCATTTAAAGGCCTCCCTTTACTCGCCAAGCCCAGGGTATTAACTTTCTACAATCCAGCTGCTACAAAGTTACAATGACAACATCACTTCCATGTCCAACAATAAAGAGGCAGTGCCTCTTCTGTCTATTGCATATTTTCAGTCTGGCACATGGTGAAGTGTTAGGGAGGTCTGAGTGGGATAAATGAATGTGCCCCTGGGAAGAGTGCTTCAGGCTCTCCCATTCCCTCCCATAAGGGTGAAAGTCATGCCAAGAAGGAGTGGGTAATTTAGGCTAAGTTCTCTTCCAGGAACAGATGCACACACAAAAGGTTCAATTGCTGATCATATTAATAGGACTCTACAGAGCAGTAGGCAAGAACAAGGTAACCAACAAGGGATGAAGATGCATCCAAAGACAGAGAGCTATTATCACCCCCAGACTTGAAAGAGCATGGAGAGTGTTCGAACTGTGTTACTGCAGTTGTGGAAGAGGAGCCACTGACAGGAATTGTGGCTATAGAGGAAAGCAGCCACTGTCTAAACACTAGTCACCATCTCCCTTTGGTTACACTGAGTACTGAGCAAGTGATCTGGGAGCGCAGATGATGGAGTCCAGAAGTCATTCTCACAGGGACAGAGCAGAACTGAGAAGGGAGAGCAGGGGTTTGGGAGTAGGGTGGGGGCAGGAGTGGAGGATGACCAGCACAGTGGTAAAAGATATGGTCAAAGTGGTCAAAGGCAGCAGAAAAGCCAAGAAGGGGAGTGCTGGAAGGATATCATTGGTGACTTCTGGGGATCAGACTCAAAGGAGCAGGTGAAGAGCATAAATAGCAAAGCCATCCCTAATAACGTGTGTGTGTTGGGAGGGGGGGAGAGAGAAAGAGACAGAGACAGAGACAGAGAGACAGAGAGACAATTGGCAAACTTGTTGCAATGATGTTACTAACCTTTTTGATATCAGAGGGATTATTCATTATGGATTTGTACCAACTGAACAAACAGTTAACCAAGTTTACTATTTGAAAGTGCTGAAAAGGCTGCGTGGAAAAGTTAGACAACCTGAACTTTTCACCAATTCATGGCTCTTGCATCATGACAATGCACCAGCTCACACGGCACTGTCTGTGAGGGAGTTTTTAGACAGTAAACAAATAACTGTATTGGAACACCCTCCCCACTCACCTCATCTGGCCCCAGTAACTTCCTTCTTTATCTGAAGATAAAGTAAATGTTGAAAGGAAGACATTTTGATGACATTCAGGACATCAAGGGTAATACGACGACAGCTCTGATGGCCATTCCAGAAAATGAATTCCAAAATTGCTTTGAAAGGTGGACTAGGCACTGGCATAGGTGCATAGCTTCCCAAGGGGAGTACTTCGAAGGTGACCATAGTGATATTCAGCAATGAGGTATGTAGCACTTTTTCTAGGATGAATTCCCAAACTTAATTATCTGACCTCGTGTGTGTGTGTGTGTGTGTGTGTGTGTGTGTGTGTGTGTGTATACATACATATGTGGTAAATAATAATGAAAGGGCAGCAATTGAAGGGGAAGCAGAGACAATGAGGGTTTTTCAAAACAGCTGAGACTGTGCCCATGTGCATATGGAGGGAAAGGTGCTGGGGGCGGTGGTAATAGAACCTGAAGATATTGGATGAGAGAGAACATAGGTGAGAAAGTAAGTTCCTGAGGATTGTTGGCAGGGAGGTGGGGGAGGGCAGTCATCTTGGAAAAGGAAATGAAATTTGGAGATGGAGATAGGTAGGAGGAAGAAAGGAAGATTTCTTGAGAGCTGTATATCAAAGAGGGAAGAAAATAACACTAGCTAATTTTTTTGAGCGCTTTACAATAAGCCATAACTTTAAATACCCAGAGACTGAAGCCAGCCTAGAGAATTAAGAAACTTGCCTAAAGCCACAAAGCTAGTAAAGAACAGAGCTGGGCTTCAGCACTGATCTGTAAGTACCCAAAGTCTGATGCTTAAGCTCTGTCCTATAGTTCCACTTTCTGACCCACTCAGCCCTCCAGTCCCCACACCACTTGGTCCCCATGTGCAGACTGGACATTTTCCCCAACCTTGGCCAGAATCTGGACCAGTCCTGATCCAATCAGGTAGCAGATTAATGTCCCTATGCTTGTGTCTCAACCCTATGATGCTTTGTATCAGGTTCAGTGCCTGGGTCCCTGCCCCTCAGCTCCTGGGTTCTTGATCAGATCTTCCCTTTGGACCTGCCATTCTGCATCACTTCCCTGAGCCCACAGGCTGCTGCCAGACTGGCCTGATGTCTGCCTGCTTACCTGCACGTGTGCACACAAAGGTTTCCTGGGAGATGGCTCTGAAAAAAGGAGCCAGTGGCTCTGGATAGGGTCTGTGATTCTCAACTTAGAAAATATGAGATGGTAAAAATGGGGGAATTGCCTCAGCTGGAAGTGCCAGAGAGTGACAGTACAAATACGAAAAGAGAGAGGTGGAAGAAGGTCAAGTCTGCAAGGGATCAGAGGTGAGAGAGAAGTAGGGATTTGAAGGCAGAGGGTTGGATTGAGGAACGTTAGATCAAGTAAAAGCTGGACAAAACCAAAGAGGGAACCCGGAAAGGAAAGTCTTAAGTGGCTGCTCATCAGAAAATGGCGTTTATGGGCTCTGATGTTTGAGTTTGGTGGCGAAGAGTCAGTGGACACCACCAATTACTCTCTCAGGCCCACTTCTTAGGCAGGGCTGGGCAGGGGATTTCTCAGGTTGGGCTCCTGGCGTATCCTGATAGATCTGAGTTGTTCCAGCGTTGAAAGGCCTGTTCCCTGACCAGCTGTTGCAGTTGCACCCTTCCCCCTCATCCAAAGCAGGCCTGGGTGCTGGCCATGGTCCTGACCAGACTCGCGTTTACTTCGCCAGATGCTCAGGTTGGCTAGACTGGGGATGAGAGGTTAACAGAGGATCTGAAAAAGGGTGAGGATGCCCACATATGACAGACTTGATTTATTCCCAGGGAAGAAGGAGGGGGGTGGGTAGAAGTTTGTGTTTGAGGAACAGCTGCTAGTCATCATCATATCCAGGAACACTGGGCCCCCAAGAGACCTAAGTTCTCTAGCACAGTCTCTAGCACATACATGGAGGTTGAATCCATGCACCAGTGAATGATAACGTTCAGATGTAATGATAAAGGGAAAAAGATCTCTGTGCCCAAGTGTGAGGTGGCAGGTATTTTGGAACTCATACTTAGCAAAGAAAAAGGAAGGACCCTATGCTTGGGAGGGGGGTGGTCCACAAGTGTTCCTGAGCTCAGATATGAGGATCAGGGAACTGAACCACAAATTAGTACAAGCTAAAAGATGAGAACATTTGATATGCAGGTTCTGTGAGGAATTAGTAAAGATTTCTTGGTGCCTACCAGTTGAAATGAGGCTAAAAGGAACACAAAAGACCTTTCCCTCAGATAGAAAGGAAGTGAGAAGTATTGTGGGAAGCCGACAGCCCCTCAGTGTCTGACAAGGCCACATTGCCCTGCTCAGCACTGGATATTAGGGGTGCTGCCTTATGGTTGGTCATGTAATATCTCCTGCCTCTATGAACCCATGTGCCTTTCCTCCTATAGGAGACAATATACTCACTGCATTTATGGTAAGTTCCTGTGATAACCCAATGAGCTAACTATGCAGCCAAAGACGGGTAAGATCTCCTAAAAGAGGGGAGACAACCTAAGCCAGGGGGTAGTTCCGTGGGGAACCCCTGAACTGAGATATTGGGGACTCAAGCCCCTTGGAAACTGAGGCACAGACCTCTGACAAACTCAGGCCAGAAAACTCAGGCCTGTGAGAAGCTGATGCATTTGCCTAAGGGCCCTGCTGTGAAAAGTCTCCTCAGAGGCCAAAGGTCTCCAGGCCATGAGAGTTCCAGGCAGCTTGCTGACCCTGAGTTATGTTAACAGCCTTGTGTAAATGCCTTTGTTTAGTGCCTTGTTGCAGCAACAGATACTGAAGCTTTGACTAAGAAACAGATGCAGCCCTCTGTAGGATAGAGTGGTGTGAGACCCCTTTAGTTGCTAGGTATTGTATTTACATACGAATAAAACTTTAGATGCTTTTACCCTAAACAGGGTCAAAGCTAGTCTTTTAGTAATAATTCAAGTATACTCCCTGAGAGTCTAGCTGCTGGAATTTGGGATAATGGCTAGGTAGTCATGGTAACCATTCTTTAGGAGATATATAGAGATAAGTCTATCTTTAACATAAGATAGTTACGATAAATATTCTTTGGATGATAGGCAGAGACTGGGTCTGAGTCTCAGAAGTTATCACAGTGTAAGACAAGATAAATTCTTTTTTTTTTTTTTTTTAAGATTTTATTGGGGAATTGGCAGAGGGGAACAGTGTTGGGGAATCGGGGAAGGGGAACAGACAAGTTGCTGTCTTTTTGTTCTTCAGCTTAGTTGCAGAGGATGTTGCTTCACTGTTGGTATCGTCATTGCGCTCTTCCCGGATGAGGCAGATTGGTCGCTGGCCTCTGGATGTCGCTCACTGTGGCTATTGGCAGTTCACTCTTGGCTGCCAGCCGCTCACGCTGGCTGCGGGCCACTCACTGTAGCCTATGGCAGCCCACTGCAGCAGGGGCTGCAGCCCACACCATCACCGGGGCTCGCACAGCCCAGCTCCAGGTGGAGCTGTTGTTAGCTGTAGAGGGCAGTGTCACTGGCCCTCATGTGGGATCCGAACCAGGGCCGCTGGCATCCCAAAACCAGCGCTTAACCAATGCGCCACTCGGCCGGCCCATAAGATAAATTCTTTAATGGAACAGTAAGTCACAGTGCACCCTGGAGAGAGCACTTACAGAGGAGTAGAAGACTGTGTAAATCCTGAGAACTACAAACCACCAAATGCTTTGTGATTGAGGTAATGGTCAAGAGTCCCTATAAAATGGACATGTTATTACATTGAAGTGTGACACTCCTGCGAAACTCTTTCGGGTGTCTCCGCTCTCTTTCTTTCTCTCTCTCTTTCCTTCCTTTCTTTCTTTTTTCCTCGCCGACTCCGTCCCATCCAAGGGAATCCCTGGTCCTCGCGGGGACCGGGCCCCCGCAAAGTATGGTTCAGAATGGAGCATAAATGGGCCAGCAAGTAAGATAAAGATTCATGGGACCTCTGAGTTCTGCTTCTGCCTAAGATATAGAAAGCTAGAAATATTTTAAATAGCACCAAGATCATGAAATACTTGGGTAGAAATTTAACAAAATATGTGCAAGATTTGTATAGTGAAAACTATTAAACATTGGTGAGAGAAATCATACAAGAAATAAATAAAGGGAGAGCTAACCTGTGTTCCTGGACTGGAAGACTTAATAGTGTTAAAAAGACTAGTTCCCCCCAAACTGAGCTATAGATCCAAAGTAATCCCAAACAAAAGCCCCACAGGCTTTCTTTTTGGTAGAGGTTGGGGGGCGGGGATATTGACAAGTTGATTCTAAAATTTACATGGCAAAGCAAAGTAACTAGGACAGCCAAAACCATTTTGAAAAATAACAACATAGTTGATTACCCAGACCACTTGATTTAAAGTCTTGTCATAAAACTACAGTGAGTAGTGAAGATGGTGTGATAGTAGTGAAAGGATAAACACATAGATCAATGGAACAAAATAGACAGTCAAGAAATAGATCTACATGTCAATTGATTTGCAATAAAGATACTAAGGCAATTCATTGGAGAAAGGATGTCCATCCATTAATAAATGACACTGGTACAATTGGACATCTATAGGCAAAATTAAAATTAAGAACCACAAATTATATTTTGTACCACATACAAAAATTAACTTGAAATTGATCATAGACCAAAATTAAAAACCTAAAACTATAAATCTTCTAAAAGAAAACATAGGAGAAAATCTTGGTGACTTTGAGGTAGGCAAAATTTTTTTAGTAGAGCACAAAAAGCACAAATTATAAATGAAAAATTAATAAATTGGATTTTATCAGCATTAAAATCTTCTACCCTTTGGAGGTCACTGCTAAGGAAATGATAAAACAAGCTACAATCTAGAAAAAAATACTTACAGATCACACATTTGATAAAAGATGGGTATCCAGAATGTATAAATAATTCTCACAATTCAATAATAATGATGATAATAAACAATAAAAAAATGGTCAAAGGCAACCAGGTGGCTCAGTTGGTTAGAGCACGAGCTCTGAGCAACAGAGTTGCTGGTTCAATTCCCACATGGGCCAGTGATTTGCACCCACCGCAACTAGATTGAAGACAACAACTTCAGCCGAGCTGCCACTGAGCTGCCAATGGGTGGCCGGATGGCTCAGTTGGTTAGAGTGGGTGCTCTTAACAACAAGGTTCAACTCCTGCATAGGATAGTGGGCTGCGCCCCTCACAGCTAGATTGAAAACGGCGACTGGACTTGTAGCTGAACTGCGCCCTCAACAACTAAGATTGAAGGACAACGACTTGACTTAGGGTGATGGGTCCTGGGAAAAACACACTGTTCCCCAATAAAGTTAAAGAACAAAACATGGTTGAAAGATTTGAACTAATGCTTCATCAAAGAAGATATGGCAAATATACAACGAAAGTGTTCAACTTCATTAGTCATTAGGAAAATACCAATTAAAACCAAAATGAGATATCATTAAAATGGTTTAAAAAGAAGCCCAACAATATCAAATCTTGACAAGGATGCAAAAATGTTACAACTATGTCGCATCTCAGAGCGGCTGGGTCTAGCTTCCTCAAGAGGACCAGCGGGGACTCAGAAAAAAAATAAAGAGCAAGAGACAGGGATAGTTTAAAAAGCAATTGAGCCAGGGGACACTGTCTGATGGACAGGAGCCCAGAATCTGGTCAGCTTGCAGCTTTTATTGAGTACAAACAGGGAAGGGGCTTTGTTCTTTCCCAGGTCTGTAAATCACATGCACCAAGAATTTAGCCAAATCTCCCTATGTCCCACAGACCACCTCAGCCGAAAGACCCTCGACCAATACAACATTGCCTCCTACGGGAAACAGTTAATGATTCACTATGACACTTAGAGGCAAGAATGCAAGGAGGAGGGCCGGCTGAATGGCCCAGTTGGTTAAGAGCTCGCTCAAGAGTGCAAGCTGAGCTCTGAGCAACAGCAGTTCGAGGCCAGCCCGAGCTGAGTTGCCGTTGAGCTGCCAACAGGTGGCAGGATGGCTCAGCTAAAAAAAAAAAAAAAAAAAAAGAATGCAAGGAGGACTGCTGTTATCTTCTTAGGAAGATTTCTCTCTTCTCTGGCAGGCTGTTAGCTCAGCAGATAAGAGTTCACAGGCCGTTAGGCCCCATATGCTTTACCTCCTTGATTCCTCCCAGGTTACCCTACTGAGGATGCCTGGCTTGGGCTGCCCTGATATGCATATTTTATACAGGATCTTGCACCTATTTTAGAGTCCTGTGCATCTTTTAGGGTCTTGCCCATCATTGGCTGACCCGCCCTCTCTCTTAGGGTCCCATGGGGTTTTGCTATAAACGTAGTGAAAAATCCTGTCCCCGTGAGGCCCTGCCGTTATGGACAAATGCAGGGAGGCAGATGGAGGCAGACGGCGAGGCTGCTATGAGGCCACATTTCCCCCTTTTCTGTTTAGAAGCATGAGAAACACAGACCTCGTAGATTCCTGTTAGATAACACATTGGAGGGCTGTTTGTCTGGTTCTGAGGACTAAACAAAATAAACATAGCAAAATAAGCATAATGGCAATTGTGCCAGCAAACCCACCACCTACGATTTTCACCCAATTCAAAGATCTAAATGAGACCATTGCCGCTGCAGAGAGCACGTCTTCTCCTGGCAGCAGCTGAAGATTGGCGTTGGACATTTCATCCACCTCTTTCTGAAGTTGTAAAATGTCCACAGTAAGATTAGGAACATGTCCCAAAAGATGAGCTCGTACCTCCGTCCAGGGAGTACGAGTTTGATTATAAGAATAAGGAGTAACACAATAAGTAGATACATTCCAATCACATTTTAAGGTAATCATAGTATGTAAATTTTCCATTCAATCACCAAGAAAAACAAGAGTAGTTTCTAAATCAGTTCATCTAACATCAATTTCTTGATCTATTTTTACTTGTTGATTCCATGATTTACTTCTATTCTTATGCCATTGTTGTAGGAATTCAGTGGTCTGTACCGTCTAATGTAGAGCCACTCCTGACACAGCAGCAACAGTAGTGAGGGCTATAATTCCCATAATTGTAGTAATCAATAATCCCATGAATCGTCTTATTCTATGTGAAATCTTATGTAATAATTGAAGAACTGTATGTAAAGTGGGAGAGCCTTCCCACACCCTAGAATCTTGGACGGGGATCCATAATCCACGTCGTCTCTTGAGAATCATTATTTAATTATGTTCATTATAAAGAGAAGAATTGATGCAAGTATATAATCTATATTGATCACATTCTATTAATTTTGTAATTAATTTTACTGTCATTGTTCCAACTAGAAAAACAAAAGGAATTTTAAGACATGTCTGTAAATAAACTGTTTTTGTTTCCTTAAATAGAAAAGTGTGTTTTATTTTTATTTATTTATTTATTTATTTATTTATTTATTTATTTATTTATTTATTTATTTATTTTGTTAATAGGATTGAGTACCAATAATCTGAGAAGAATTATAAGTACGTACCCACCATCTGAGAAGTTGGTAATTGGAGCAATTAAATTGAGTGCAGTTAAGGACTGTATCCCCATAGGGGCCCCAGTCTATTACTATTCCATAGGAATCATTAAATAACACCCAATTCATACTCCCTCAACACTCTTCCCAATGAATATGGGACTGTCCATCAATCCAGTTACTTTGATTAGTACATAAGAATAGGGGGAGTGAAGCTATGAGTGCTTGCCTCCTGTACCTCAAATTTCTTTCCAAAAATCATAAACATATCTTTAAAAGTATCATTTTCTCTGCCTTGAGGCACAATCCAAGCATATTCTTTTATAGCTAGGCATGGAGCATTAATTCCAATACAAATTGGGGTATAAGTAAAACCTAATGAGGTATAACCTGAAAGTTTAAAAAATGTGACCTTCTTGGGCCGGCTGAGTGGTGCATTGGTTAAGAGCTGGTTTTGGGATGCCAGCGGCCCCGGTTCGGATCCCACATATGAGGGCCAGTGACACTGCCCTCTACAGCTAAGATGGTGAACAACAGCTCCACCTGGAGCTGGGCTGCTGTGAGTCCCCGGGACGGAATAGCTGCAGCCCCTGCTGCAGTGAGCTGCCATAAGCTACAGTGAGTGGCTGGCAGCCAGCGTGAGCTGCCAATAGCCACGGTGAGCGACCATCTAGAGGCCGGCGACCGATCTGCCTCATCCGGGAAGAGCGCAATGACAATACCAACATGGGCCAGTGAAGCAATGTCCTCTGCAACTATACTGAAGAACAAAAAAAAGACAGCAACTTGTCTGTTCCCCTTCCCCAATGCTGTTCCCCTCCCCCAATTTCCCAATAAAATCTTTAAAAAAAAAATGTGACCTTCTTTATCAGGGAATTCAGGTCCCCTTAAATCTTCTGGCCCTGGAAGCCAGGAGCTATCATTAATGTAAATTAAAGGAGGGTTATCATGCCATGAACATATGAGCATCTGTCCTTGGCAATTTTGCTAAGACCAAGTTTTTTTCTGCCATTTAAGACAGCTTTTGTATTTGTGCCCAGGTATGAAGAGGCACATCCAAACTAACACCGGTATTAATGGGCACAAAAAACACTCTTGCCCGTTGTATAGATGATATACAGCTTTTAACTAGTGAAGCATCTGCGGGTATTAGCAAAGAATTAGAGACCTCCGGGAAAGGCAGCCTCTCAGTCGCAGGGCAATTCTTTCCCTGCCTGGATGTCTCCTGCATTATCTTCAAAGTGGGGGTGTGAGTCAGGCCGGTTTTCAGCTGATTGTCGTTCATGAGACTTGACACACTGACCTGGTATCCACAAAGGGTGGTCCTGTGGACTGGAGAAACGCAAGCAAAACCTCTTTCCCATGTTAATAAAGTTTTTAAATGTCGTTGATTAGTTTGGATATCTTTCCATCAGATAGGGACATTTTCCAATAGTTTAGAACTGTTGATTATTAAAATGTTTTTCTGTAGCAGTATGCCCAATGTTAACTTCATTACTTAGACCAGATGAATTTTAAATTTTTTAAGTAAACATGATTTTAGTCAATTGTATCTGCGGGGATTCTGTTCTGTCTTCCCCCTTTTTTAAATTTTTTTTTTTAACAAAATTTGAAAAGACTGATTAGAATTATTGGAAAGCGGAGTCTGATTTAATATTTATAGGGTTTGAAAACATCTCTAAAGCAATTAAAACAGCCATTAGTTTAGCTTTTTGAGTTGAGATGTAATTAATCTATATTACTCTATGGCTTTTTTCAGGGTCTAAGTTTTGGAAGACTTTTATGTAGATGTCTGGGTTGTCTGAAAACTTCCTTAACAGTCCTGTATTTGTCTAAAAATCCTGTAATGAAAAGGGAGATCTGAACTTTAGCAGATCTACAGTTTTCTGGCATATGTAGGATAATTAACATTTTCACTGGCAAATCTAGGAAGATATTTTGTAACCTTAAAAAGTATAGGCTTAATTTAAAAATATATATATAAATAAATTAAAATGGTGGAAGGGAGTCAAAGGAATTGTAATAGATAGTGTGATATGGAGGGGAGGAGTAGGGGTAGAATTGGGGGAGGAGGGTTGTCACTTTGAGGGGTAAAAAGTATAACTATTGCACTTTGTTGTACACCTGAAGCTAATTAAAAAATGTATATAAATAAATAAATTAAAAAAGTATAGGCTTGTGATAAAACATAAGATATATTTATTAACAGATCTTAATCTATTTTTGAACTTTTCTGTGACAGGAAGCTAAAAATAGGTGAACTCAGCAAAACTAAAATCTTAAGTTGTTAATAGATGTTGAGAAATTACGTCTAAGCATTTTTAATATATGACCATTACTGAAAAGTTTTACTTAAAATCTTACTCGAGTGACCTTTTATTAGTTCCCACTCTATGAGATCCCAAAGTCAATTATACAAGCTATTTTTTGACAAACTTTGTAGCAGAGATAACATGATTTTAAAAGTAAGTTAATTTAGAATGTCATCACTCACAGGCTTAGGTTATTTCCCTTACAATGAGTCCCACTGTAGGTGGTCCCTATAGGAATTTGACCAGGGGAGGTGTTTCATTGCAAGCCTGAGCTTGCCCTACCCCCATAATTAGTGTCTGATTCCTGTACTTTTTAATTTTGTGGGCTTTTTTTGAGAGATAATTATAGAAACATCAATTAATTATAGAAATAAATATTTTGTCTTGTATTTTAGTCTGGCAAACAGGATGAATTCCTGAAGTGTTTTCTGTTAAAAACTGTTTGACCTATGCTTTTAAATCTTTTAGTTTCTAGTAGCAATGTATTAGGCAGGCCCAAGGCCTCTTGGTGTGATGTTTCTCGCCGTTTTTGAAAGGGAGGGGGGATTCTGCTCCCGTGTCTGGAATAAAGCAAGCTTTGGCAGAGACAGACCATATGGAACTATTTATTTATTTATTTATTTATTTATTTATTTATTTATTTATTTATTTATTTATTTTTATTTTAGAAAGTGGATATAAAAATTTGGGAGTAACTGTGGTGACTTTTAGAGATCCATCCTCTACTTTCTCCTCTTTGTCTCTTGATTTCAAAACATCCTCTTTTTCTTTTATCTTCCATATCAATCTATGGAATTGGAGTTTGTTTAATTTTCTTTAGGTAATATCCAACTGGATTTTTGTAAAAACTGAAACAACTTATTTTTAGGAAAATGATTATCAACTATTCTATAACAATTACTAATAGCAATTTGTCATGAATCAGAATGACTATTTAAATGTATTATTTGTTGTTTTTGAACAGAACTACAGTTTTATTAGGCTCTTAACCATTAAGATGTAAAACTCTGGTTCGAGCTCATGACACGAGTTCTGAGATTAACTCTACATAACTCGGGAGTGACTTCACAAAGTTGTTAGGCAAAGAGCCACTCTACTAAATCATCTTGTTGAACAATCACCCGCCGTAGGCAAATGTGGAGTTGGAAAAATTAAAATTTGTAAGGGCTGTGTTGGATCAATGTGTTGAATTTGAGATTCCTGTATTTTTTGTTCTACTAATTACAACTCTTGATTAGCCTGAGGGGTTAAACTGCGAGGACTATCCAATTGAGGAGGCCCTCGTAAAAGACTAAATAAATTACTGAGAGCATATGCAGGAATGCCCAAAGTAGGGCTTACATAGCCAATTAATATCTCTTAACAATTCTTGTAAGTCATTTAAGGTGGAAATCTGAGCTCTTATCTGAACTTTCTGAGGTCTAATAGTCTGTCTATATACAATTGCACCTAAATATTGAACTGGTGTAGTAGTTTGAAGTTTATCTGGAGCTATACAGAGTCCTGTAGAGTCAAGTTGTTCTTTTAACAATGTAAAGCACTGTTAATTTTTTCATAGATGAAGCAGTGTAAAGGATGTCATCCATATAATGAATTATGTAGCAAGTTGAAAAACCGACTCTGACTGGATGAATAGCTCTGGCCACAAAAAGTTGACAAATGGTTGGACTATTTAGCATTTCTGAGGAAGGACCTTCCACTGAAATCTTTTAATTGGTTCCTTATTATTAGTAGTTGGAATAGAAAATGTAAATCTAGGGCAATCCTGAGGATGTAAAGGAATGTTATAAAAACAATCCTGTAAATCAATTACTATTAAAGGCCAATTTTTTGGAATCATAGACGATTGTGGAAGTCCAGGCTGAAGTGTTCCCATAGGTTCAATTATAGTATTAACAGATCGCAAATCAGTTAGCATTTGCCATTTCTCTGATTTTTTTCTTAATTTCAAATACAGGGGAATTCCAAGGACTAGTAGAAGGTTCTATATGATTTTGTTCTAATTGAATCTGAACTGGATTTATTTATTTATTCATTTATTTATTTGAGGGCAGTGTCACTGGCCCTCATATGTGGGACCTGAACCGGGGCCACCGGCTTCCCAAGCCAGCGCTTAACCACCGCGCCACTCGGCCGGCCCTGAACTAGATTTATTAAAGCCTCCAATTTTTCTTGAGAAAAGGGGCCACTATTCAATGGTGTTTTGTTAGGAATTAACAGAATATCCTGTGTGGAGCAAAGATTTACAGCTGTACTGTCTTTTGTAGCAGGAGTTAATTGCTGTACTGAAACCTTGGGGGTGGGGATACAGCCTGACAATTCTGTTGACTTGTTTGATCCATAAAAGCCCTGGTTATTGTCTGGGCCTGGGGCTGGCCCTGCCATCGGTTTCCCTGCAACGGAGTGCCATTTTTATTAAATTTTGATTTACATGCTTTGACCCAATGTCTACCTCTTTTACACCTATGGCAGATTCCAGGTTTTCTTTCAGATGTTACAGTGGGAATAGGATGGGGTTTAGAATTAGAGTTAATAGGTGGCCATCTACAATCCTTTTTTAACATGTCCGGGCTTTTCACAATTAAAGCAAGTCCAATATTTACTCCTGTAATTGCATTTGCTAACATAGTAGATCGGTATTGTTCCAAACCAACCTTTTGGCATAATTTTATGTAGCCATTAAGATCTGTTTTTCCTTTTTGATTTCCAATTGCTTTTTGATAATCTCTGTTAGCATTATCAGAGGCTAAACTTAACTGAATTGCTTCAGCAGCTTGTTCATTTGACACTTGTCATTTAATTGCATCCTGAAGACAAGCTACAAACTCAGCATATGATTCCCTAGGTCCTTGTAAGATTTTACTAAAGGAACCTGTTAATTTTCCTTCAGGTTCGAGTTGTTCCCATGCATTTAAGCAGATCCTCCTTAACTGATCTATAGCCTGATTAGTCATTCCAATCTGTTGTTCAGTTCCTTCCCAAACTCCTCTGTCTAATAATTGATCCTGATTAATATTAATATTTACATGGTCTTTACGACGGCCTTGAGCTTCAGCTCCTTCAATCCACCAAGATTTAAAATGTAAAAATTGAGCCGGAGAAAGGCAAGTCTGAGCCATAGTTTGCCAATCAAGTGGAATCAAGCGGTGACCCTCAGCTAGATTTTTAACCACACCTCTAGTGTAAGGGGAATTGGGCTCATACTGAATAACAGCTGTTATTAGTTCCTTAAGAATTGTAAAAGGTGTAGACTCATATTGATGTGCAAAAACTCCCTGTGGATTTTGAGGATCAACCCCTGGGGCGACTTGTTGATAAATAACCACTGGAAAGGATAAAGCTTCCATATCCCATTGAAGGAAGGCTTATTTAATAGCACATTCTACCATGCAAAGAGCTGGCTGGGCATTGCCAGTAACCGAGCTTTGCTCATTAAGAAAAGGATTCGTGGATTTACACTGCGTTTTATGTATGGGGAAAGGGGACTGAGGTGAGCGGTGTTTTAACTTTCCCAAAGATGGATATAATGAGTCTGAAGCCTGACTTACAGGTTCAGGAGGTTCAATCTCAGTGGATTCCTTAGGGTGTTGTTTTTCATCCTGTTTTTCTAGTAAATTTAATTCTTCCTCTTCACTATTATCTTCTGAATCTGTTTGTAAAGGTTCTAAGATTGACTTAACAAGCCTCCAAGTATCCCAGATCATAACGGGAATAGAGACTCCATTCTTATGTAAAACCTGGAGATCTGAACCCCCGCCCCCCTCTTCCAAGTCTTTAAATTCAAGGTTCCTTTATTAGGGAACCAAGCCAATGTGCCTCAACGACCATTAAAAGTTCCAATAAATTTTTCTCCGGGACTCGTGCCCCTCCTGCCTTCAATAATTGTTGTAGCAGGCTAATATATACGGCTGATATTTACTCTGACTATGGGTGTTTCCCATGTTAGTTTTTTATGAAAGGGATAGCAAGATATGCATTCATGCTTTGTCACTCTGATGCTCGTCTGGCTGCGCCCTTCGCGGGAACGTTAAGGTCAGCCTTGACAGAGGGTCCACCTGTATAAATCCCAGACCTGGTGAAACACCTTGCGGTCGGTGTCCAGTTACCACATGTCTTTACGGCCTTGACCAACGGAACCGAACCGCAGATTAGAGCCCACTCAAGTTTCGTAGCCAAAGCCGTGGAACTATAAAGCATTCACACACACAATCACGCACTGTCACACGAAAAATGTTAGTATTACCCTGGTAATAATGTTACTTCTTGAGGCCTTTCCTACTCCCCCGGAGTAGATGTGGCCACAGAGCCTCGAGCATCCCTATCGCCGGCAATACTCACCCTTCATAGCTGATAGCTGGTGTATCCTCTCGAGCCCCACGTTGGGCGCCACCTGTCGCTTCTCTGCGCGGCTGGGTCTAGCTTCCTCGAGAGGACCGACGGGGACTCAGAAAAAGAAATAAAGAGCAAGAGACAGGGATAGTGTAAAAAGCAATGTGAGACAGAGGACTCTGTCTGATGGACAAGAGCCCTGAATCTGGTCTGCTTGCAGCATTTATTGAGTACAAACAGGGAAGGGGCTTTGTTCTTTCCGAGGTCTGTAAATCACATGCATCACTCAAGAGTTTAGCCAAATCTCCCTATGCCCCACTGACCACCTCAGCCGAAAGACCCTTGACCAATACAACACTGCCTCCTACGGGAACAGTTAATGATTCACTATGACACTTAGAGGCAAGAATGCAAGGAGGACTGCTGTTATCTTCTTAGGAAGATTTCTCTTCTCTGGCAGGCTGTTAGCTCTGCAGATAAGAGTTCACAGGCTCTTAGGCCCCTTATGCTTCACCTCCTTGATTCCTCTCAGGGTACCCTACTGACAACGTCTGGCTTGGGCCGCCCTGATGCGCATATATTTTTAGGATCTTGCACCTATTTTAGAGTCCTGCACATCTTTTAGGGTCTTGCCCATCATTGGCTGACCCGCTCTCTCTCTTAGGGTCCCATCGGGTTTTGCCATAAACATAGTGAAAAATCCTGTCCCCGTGAGGCCCTGCTGTTATGGGCGAATGCAGGGAGGCAGAAGGCAAGGCTGCTGTGAGGCCACACAACTAATTTTCAAAAATAGTGTGGCAGCTTCTACAAGGTTAAACATACGCTTACCATGTAACGTAGCGCTCCCACTGTTAGGATTTTATCTGAGGGAAATGAAAACATGTCCACACAAAATATATGTACATGAATGCTTATTGTGGCTTTATTCATAATTGCCTCCAACTGGAAACAACTGAAATGTTCATCAGCTGGTGAATGGATAAACTATCTGTGGTTCAGCCACTCAATGAATTAAATACTGTTCAGCAATAAAAAGTAATTAATTAATGAGAAGTGCAACTTCATGTTTGTTGAATGCATTACGATAATTGAAAAAAGCCAGACTCAAAGGGCTACACACTGTAACATCCCATGTATATGATATCATAGAAAGGGCAGGATGCTCTAGGAATACAAGCCAAATCAGTATTTGTCAGGGCCTGGATTGGAGAGGAAGGGATTGGCTAAAAGGGGCACGAGGTAACTTTTTTGGCATGATAGAAACATTCTATTTTTTTTTTAAAGATTTTATTGGGGGCTTGAGGGAGGGGAACAGACAAGTTGCTGTCCTTTTGTTTTTCAGTCTAGTTGTGGAGGACGTTGCTTCACTGGCCCATGTTGGTATTATCATTGTGCTCTTCCCAGGTGAGGCAGCTGCTCGCCGGCCATTGGGCAGCTGCTCACAGCTTCTCATGGTAACTCACACCCAGTGCTGGCAAGCCCCACTGCAGCCTACACCGTGCCCAGCAATTCATGGCAGCCCAATTCCAGGTTGAGCTGTTGTTCACCATCTTAGCTATGAGGGCGCAGCATCACTGCCCCTCATGTGGGATCCGAACTGGGGCCCTGCTCCTCAGAGGTGGCATCCCAAGCCAATTCCTAACCAACGTGCCACTCTGCCGGCCCAAACATTCTATATTTTGATTGTGGTGGTTATTGCATAGCTTTATGACTTTGTCAAAATTCATAGGACAGGGCACCCTAATGAGGTAATATTTTGTGTATATAAATTTTTTTAAAAATGATTTTTATTGGGCAATTGGAAAAAGCACCCCACCCTAGATCTCTAGGAAATGTCACGTCCTGTCATGTCCTGTAGGATGGTGGAGAGTTCCAGGTGGGTGTGTACACAAAATAATGGCCATGTGAGCATGTGCATACAGGAGGTGCCCAGCTGTGCAAAGGAGGCTAAACTTGCCCAGGAGATTCTGGGTAGCAGAGAAAATTTGCTTTCTTGCGAATAGCCCATTTTCCCTTTCTTGTGCTAACTAGGATAATGGTGCTAGTTAATTTTGCTGAGTGCTGTGTGTCTGGCCCTGTTCTAAAGCACACTGCCTGTAAAAATCCATGGTATCCTTCCAATAACCCTACACCCTTCCAATAACCCTACACACTATCATTATTCCCATTTTACAGATACAGAAACCAAGACACCAAGAGGTTATGGATATGTGGCTGTACACACAGGGGGTGAGGAAGGAGGGACTTGAAGCCAAGAAATCTGGTTTCAGAGCGGTGTTCACTGCTGCCTGGGATGCTGTGGGAACATCCCACATAGGGATCCTGGCCTGGAGGAAAGGACTAGAAGCGGTTGGGTGAGGGTCTTGTCTTCCAAGGCAGCAGCTGTTCTCCATCCCTTGCAAGTCTAGAACTAGTGAATGGCAGGCACTGCAGCCTAAGGAGGGTCTGAACATGTCTGGGAGGGCAGTGATCCTGGGCTAGGCTCTGCTCCTTTGGCCCTGACCAGCCCCAGCCATGTAGGGTCACCCTGGCTGGCATGTGTGGGAAGCCGACAGCCCCCCAGTGTCTGACAAGGCCACATTGCCCTGCTCAGCACTGGATATTAGGGGTGCTGCCTTATGGTTGGTCATGTAATATCTCCTGCCTCTATGAACCCATGTGCCTTTCCTCCTATAGGAGACAATATATTCACTACACTTGTGACATGTTCCTGTGGTACCCCAATGAGCTAACTATGCAGCCAAACACGGGTAAGATCTCCTAAACGAAGGGAGACAACCTAAGCCAGGCGGTAGTTCCGTGGGGAACTCCTGAACTAAGATATTGGGGATTCAAGCCCCTTGGAAACTGAGGCACAGACCTCTGACAAACTCAGGCCAGAAAACTCAGGCCTGTGAGAAGCTGATGCATTTGCCTAAGGGCCCTGCTGTGAAAAGTCTCCTCAGAGGCCAAAGGTCTCCAGGCCATGAGAGTTCCAGGCAGCTTGCTGACCATGAGTTATGTTAACAGCCTTGTGTAAATTCCTTCATTTACTGCCTTGTTGCAGCAACAGATACTGAAGCTTTGACTAAGAAACAGATGCAGCCCTCTGTAGGATAGAGTGGTATGAGACCCCTTTAGTTGCTAGGTATTGTATTTACATAGGAATAAAACTTTAGATGCTTTTACCCTGAACAGGGTCAAAGCTAGTCTTTTAGTAATAATTCAAGTATACTCCCTGAGAGTCTAGCTGCTGGAATTTGGGATAATGACTAGGTAGTTATGGTAACCATTATTTAGGAGATATATAGAGACAAGTCTATCCTTAGCATAAGATAGTCATGATAAATATTCTTTGGATGACAGGCAGAGACTGGGTCTGAGTCTCAGAGGTTATCACAGTGTAAAACAAGATAAATCCTTTAATGGAAGAGTAAGTCACAGTGCACCCTGGAGAGAGCACTTACAGGGGAGTAGAAGACTGTGTAAATCCTGAGAACTACAAAGCACCGTTAATGATTTGTTGCAGTTTGCTTCCTTGAAAATTCTCAATCAAAGCTATGCGCTGACCCGATTCGGGGCTCAGTCTTCTTTGGCTGAGTCCCTTGGTCTCGCTCTTATCTTTCTTCTGTCTCTTGTTCTTATTCAATCTGCGTCGCCCCTCTGGAGTCCCACTTGCCCTTGCCACGCAGGACGTGACAGGCATGGATGGTGGGCTGTCCTCTCTAGGTCTGAGAGCCTCAGCCTCCTGCTGTCAGGCTGCTATGGCTGGCTCCTCCTCTCCTCTCTTCCCCCACCCCACAACCCCTCCCTGAATCATAAAGCCCACTCCTGACTGTTGCTCAATCCCCAGGAGCCAGTTCCTGTGGGCAGCGCCTGACAAGCCTGACTTTTTCCTTTCTTCAGTTCAAAGGAAAGACGAGGTCTTGCACAAGTCACCCTGTGTCTGGCTTCTACAGGGAAGGGTGACATGGAGCTCCTTCGGCTGTTCATCCTGCTCTCTGTCACAGGTAGGATCACCTCCCTCCACTTCCAATGCCTTCTTTCCTTCCCCTTCCCTGAATATTTGGCAGGTGGGTGGGTGGGGGAGCACGGAACTGGGCCTGAAGGAAGCTGAGGTCTTCACACATTCTACAGCCCTTTCTCCTCCCCCCCACCCCCTCCATCCTTCATGCTTTCCTTCCTTCCCCACTATCAGGACCCACTGTCAGAGCCCATGCATGTACTATATAGGAGCTGGCGGGTTCTGGCCATGTGGAAAGGAAGGAGTTTTGATGGTGGCATCTCAGGCACTTGATAGTAGCTGAGGAAGTTTCTGGGGGTAGGGCACTGGTAAAAGCCCCTAAAATTACAAGAATAAGATTAGCCCCAGAGGAGGGGTAGGGTGGGAGGGAGGAAAGAACTCGGGACTGGGAATCTGTATCTTTTGGGTGCTCTGAAGGTCCTCTTGTTGTCAGCCCTGGGTGGGAGGTGAGGGGGCTGAATATTTCTGTCGTTGAGCTGGGGGATGGACACTCCAGGTTCTTGCGCACAACTGCCTTTTCTCATTGGGGAAAGGGTGCCTCTCGCTCCTGCAGAGCAAATAAGCAAGCCTGAGTGAAAGAAACCATCCTAATAGACACTTGCTCCTGCAACTTCTTAGCTGGGGTAGAGTGGGCAAAGATGGCGGGGGTGGGGGGTGGGGGTGCCCGGAGGCAAAGGGATGGATGGAGTGACATGTGGAGGGCACTGCTCATCAGGTCTCTCTGGTTCCAAAAGACAGGCCAGCAGCTCCCCAATTCTATCTTTCAAGTTTCTGTCACCATATGATTGAAGATGGGATAAAAAGAGGAGGCCCAAGAGAGGGGAAGTTGAGGCAGAGGGCCATGACCCCTGCAATCCCATCCCTGGCAGTAGACTGACTGGTGTTCTAAGCCCATCTCCCTCACTGCAAGGAGGGCCAAAATAGCAGCCTCATGTCTCCCCCAAAATAGCTCTGGGACAAGTCCCTCCTAAAAGGGGAACAAAGCCACAGAAATAGGGAAGCTGGAAGCTAAACGTCAGAAAGAGGAGAATGCAGAACTGGTATCAGTGTCGGCAGTGGCAGAGGAAGCAAGCATGACCGGGGCAGGGAGGGAGTGCACAGGTCCCTGTGGAACCAGCCCCAGGCCTGGGAGGGCCACCAGCCCTTCTCTCTTGAGATGGAGAGGGGGACGGAGAGGTCTTGGTCCCATGTAACAGGGAGAAGATGTGTGGAATACAACTGGAGGGAACTTGAAGACCCTGTGTTTTTGGAAACAGGCCCAGAGAGGGTCAGTTACTTCTTCAACGATGTTCAAAGGTTCAATGATGATAGAGCCAGACCCAGGACCCAGATTTCCTGGTTCCCAATTTCCCATAAACCCATACCTGGGTTGTGCCACCTTCTTCCACCTTCTATAAAAAGCTGAGCTCCTTAAGGGCGGGATTTCTGTCTCTTTTGTTTGCTGTACATCGTAGGTGTTCAATAAATACTTGGTATGTGAGTGAATGAGTGAATGAACCTCTCTCCCCCAGAGCTGTCTCGAGCCCACAACACCACAGTGTTCCAGGTCCAGGCAGGCCACTCCCTGCGGGTCTCCTGCCCCTACGATTCCCTGAAGCACTGGGGGAGACGCAAAGCCTGGTGCCGCCAGCTGGGTGAAGAGGGCCCATGCCAGCGGGTGGTCAGCACCCACAGCTCATGGCTGCTGTCCTTCCTGAAGAGGCAGAACGGGAGCACAGCCATCGCAGATGATGCCCTGGGTGGCACACTTACAATCACACTGCGGAATCTTCAAACCCATGACGCTGGTCTCTATCAGTGTCAGAGCCTCCATGGTAGTGAGGCAGACACGCTCAGGAAAGTCCTGGTGGAGGTGCTGGCTGGTGAGTGGGCGGCTGATTGCACTTGGCCTGTCCTTGGGCCGGGGCTCATGTCTTTGGTGTCTGTGCACAGGACCACCCTCTGAGAGTTCGGGGACCCTGGGAGAACCCACAGTGTGGATCTTGTCCCCTGCACTGAGGGCTGCCATGGATAGTTATGCAGGTCGCTCACTGCACAAGGGGGCCACCATCCAGTCCTGGCTCTCTGTCCAGGCTCTGCTCCCTGGGGCAGGACTGTGTCACTTCAGGAAGAAGACTGCTCTCTAATTTGCACGAGGCACCTTAGGCATTAGCTTCCCCAAACAGCTTTATCCATTTGGCATGGTTAGGGTGTGAACTTCCTAGGTGGTCCTTAAGGAGTAGGAGGAGATCTATTTAATCCCTCACACCACCACCCAATGGACCTACCTACCTAAATTAAGCAAGCAGAATCAGAAAAACAACCCTGGAAAGGAACATTGCTGTGAATACCCTGGGCAATGTGCTTCGTCTCTCTGGGACTCTATGTCCTCATCTTTAGATGGAGGTGGTGGTGACAGTCCTGCGAAGCCCACAGGGCTCCTGCGAGGCACACATGAGGTGACAGATTTGAATGTGCTTGGGGAAAGTGGCAGGCTCGCCCCAGTCTCCTGTGGCTGAACTGCTTGGCATCCTCATTCCAGTCTTGATGAGGTGAGATGGGGAGGGAGGGCTCCCAAGCCCTGAGCTTTGCATAAGAGGATGCCCTCCAGGAAAGCCTCTGCCTGTGTCCCCAGAACATGATTGTGTCCCAAAGAAGAAGAAATCTGGAGTTTCTGCCCCTTTTCTGACTCCCCCCTTTCCCAGCTCCTCCCCCAACACATGGCCTGTTATCATGGAAATGAAGGTCTAGCATAGTATTTGTCTAAGGAGGAGAGCTTAGGGGAGACTGCCTGCCATAGACCCCCAAACCCCACTTCCACCACTTTTCTAAGTAGGGGGTGAGGAGACACAAATTTTCAGCCCTATCAGGGTGTAAGGCTCAGCCAGCTCCCAAGAGGGTGGCAGGAAACTAATCATCATCATCATCATCATCATGACTGATGTAGACAGCTTGGCAGTACACAGAGTCTGTTCAAATACATCCAGTATTCCATTTGACCTTCCTAAAGACCCTGAGGGACGGGAGAATAGGAGTTGCAGTCACTGAGCTCCTAAGGAAGTGTTAGGCTCTACACAGGATGCTCCCACTAGATCCACAACAGTTAAAAAGGAGGTGCTCCTAATTGCCCCACTTTACAGCTGAGGAAACTGAGGCTCAGACAGGTTAACCACTTGAGCCCAGAGGGCTACATGCCATCCAGAGAGGTTCTCCCCACCTCCCCATGCTGCCTCAAGGGGGAGGGGGCTAGAAGCTCACAGCCTGTGTCTCCCACAGACCCCCTTGATCTCCAGGACCCTGATGATCTCTGGGTCCCCGAGGGGTCCCAGAGGTTTAAGGACATCCACGTGGAGCACAGCATCTCCAGGTACAGTGACAGGTCTTTCCTAACAATTCTGACAGACTTCTACCCTGCAGATCCCAGGCGTGGGATGGAGGCTGTGGACCCAACGCAGTAAGAGCATGGAAGGGCCAGTGTATGATCTTGTCTAAACACCCTTCCAACAAGCCAGTGTGTGTTGGTATGACTGTGCCAGTTGCTAAAATATTGAAATACTTTCATATCAGTTTGTAAATCGCTGCGACTCCAAGATTCCTGAATGGTCAGCCTCCTGCACCTCCCCTGGCAGCCACTGGACATCTCCACAGTTCAGCAACAATGAAAGTTTTAGTACTTTAGTACAAAACTGAGATCCCTAGATCTTTGCTCCTTTGGTGGGACCAGAATCCATTTTGATTGGTTCATGTCTATTTATTGGTGTCAAGCATTGTTCATATAACCATGGAGCACACATGTGACCCCCCCCACATACACACATACACACACGCACACACGTCCCTCCCGTACCATTGTGTAAGGAAGAAACTGCTTAGCCAAGGAAGGTGAATGTTTAAATGCACTCAGCAGGTAGGTCCATGTCTAGAACTCAGGTCTACTGACTACAGGCCTCCTAAGCCCCACACATCTCCATCCCAGGGACGGTGCTGGATGAGGGGTATCCTGAGCCCCTGGAAGCTCCTGGTGTCTCTCTGTTCCCTCTCTGAGGGCAGATTCCAGCCTGTAGCCCTCCTCAAGTCCTCCCACATGCTCTCCTTGTTTCTCTAAGGAGCCTCTCGGAAGAGGAGATCCCTTTCCCACCCACTTCCATCCTTTTCCTCCTGGCCTGCGTCTTTCTCAGCAAGTTTCTAGCAGCCAGTGCCCTCTGGACTGCGGCCTGGCATGGACAGAAACGGCAGACATCCTTGGCCAGTGGGCTGGACTGTGGCCATGTCCCAGGTTACCAGCTCCAAACCCTGACAGGTGAGCTTGGAGGGCACAGCGGTGGCTGGGGGTGGACAGGGCAGAGAAGGTGAGTACTCGGTCTATTGCAGGGCTGAGAGACACCTGAGAGGAGAGGACTCTACATGGGAGGAGAGACCCTGGAGAGAGCTGCAGGGAACACCCCAGCCTGCACACTCACTCCTCGGCCACCAAGACTCCTGGTTCTGCTTTGGCAAAAGCCCACTCTGCCTGTTCTCTGTTTCCCCTGGCTCTCAGAAGCAATGGTGTTTGTGTGCGCGCCTCGGAGGTAGGAAGGACATCTACCAACTTCTAGACATTGGGCATTAAACACTCTGACAAATAAATCCAAGACTTATGTTTAACTGGATGGTTTTGGGTGTCACAAAGGTCTTTTTTGCTGCAGGGCCAGGAGAATAAATTTGAATGAGGAGAAAAGGTCTGGCTCCTTAGGACCTAGGGTCATAGGATACCACATCCTCCCATTCTCTAGGCTCCAAACTGGCCAATCTTATTATTCTTCTTTCTCCCTTTCCTAGGTCTAATTAGCAAGTTCTGCCCCCTCCTCTGGAATGTCTTCCTCTCTGCTCCTCCTCTTGTCTCCTGTCCATAGATTCCCAAAGATCATTGCTGGCCTCTCTACCCCAAGCGTCCTTCCTCCCCGTCACTCCCTCATCCCAGGTCCATCCAATTCCAGCTGACTTCATCCATTCATCTCCCTAGAGCTTTGCTTTCATCATGTTGCTTTCATCATGTTACTTGCTGAGAAAGTAACTCAGCATGTAACATGTTGACTTACATATAACTCAACAACAAGGACTTGAGTTATAGAGGGCAGCACACCAGAGCTGGGAATTACTGATCCAAGCCCTTCATTGCACAGAAGGGAAACTGAGGCTCCCAAGAGATAGGTTTTTCCCAAAGTCCCCGGTAGACCCTGGAAATCCAAATTTCACTTGGTGTTCATGGTACCCCTCCCTCTAGCTCAACATTTTTTTATTCATTTATTTTTCAACAGCTATTTTCTAGGCCATGACAGTTCTAGGCATTGGAGACACAGCAGCGAACAAAACAGGCAAAGATTTCTGCCCATGCAGAGCCACGTTCCAGTGGGAGGAGAGAGGAGACAGGCAATAAATAAGTTAGTCAGATGGCTGGGAGCATTTGGGAATGCAGAAGGCACTGGGACGATGCAATTCTAAAGGATAGTCAGGAAGCAGCGCTTGGGGAACACTTGGAGGAGGCCAGGAAGTGAACCATGAAGATATCAGGGGCAGAGTATTTATTTGCTCAGAGGGAACAGCCAGGGCAGCTCCGAGAACCTCATCTCTCTCATCAGTACACACATACCCAAGACAAGAGTGAGGGGAACTGGAGAGACTTTTCCAGGGTGGGCTGCCGGGAAGAGGAGGAAATGAGTCAACCATGTCCTCGGGCAAGAGCCCCTCTGACCATGGCACACGTGGCTGCTTTGCCCACTCCCCACTCAGGCTGCTCCACTGGTCCCACCTGTGTTCCCCTGGCCTTCTGATTCAGCGGTGTGTGAAACTTCCTCCTCATGACCCCTGGCAGTTACCAAGGTTGAGTGGAGACCAACCTGAGTCCCCTCCACTTCCCTGCCACCCCCTCCGAGGCACCAGTGCTGATGAGAAGGCAGGGAGACTCCCGCGCAGGCATGCCTCGCACTGGAACACACGGAGGCTTCCTGTCTTAGGAGCTTGGCCTTGTCTCTTTCCTGCTCTTCCACATCAAAGACATTCCCCCTGGGGATTCAGATCGTCATCGGGATCCCCTGCCTTGGACTCTTGGGGGGGGGGGTGGCCACACTGGACTAAGGGGTCAGATTCTTTGGTTTCGAACTTCAGCTTTGCCTCCTACTAAGAAATTTCCAGCAAGTCCCTTAACCCCTCTGAGCCTCTGGGTCCTCTCCTAATAAAAAGCAAAACAAAAACAGAACACCACCACATTCTCCAGGGAGCTGGTACACTGTCTCTAGCTTCTCAGGCACGCTTGCTAGTCGGTCACCCTGGGGCAAAGCTTGGTCAGTGCCCTTGCTCAGCAGACCCAGGCCAAGCAGAAATGTGAAAATCTTCATGAAGAAGAACTGTCTCCCAACAGAGAGGATAGTGTATTCTGGAAATAAAAATAATGTGCTATAAATAAGAAGTGCTTGGAGAATAAGAAATCTTCCAAATTAAATACACTAAAGAATAAAAATATAGAAGACAATAACATAAGGGATGGAAGAAAAAGATGAGGCTATCTTCTATAAATCAGAACAAAATGGACAAAGAAGATGGAAAAATAAGAGAGAAAAGATATGAAAATGAGATGAATATATGAGGTTCAATAGCCAACCAATTAAGGAGCTCCAGAAAAACAGAGGGGGAAAGAAGAAAACGGAGAATTATCAAAGAAGCAATGCAATTCCCAGAATTTAAGAACATGGGTCCACATTGAAAGCGTCTAGAGAGCAACCAGTAAGATAAATAAAGACAGGCCAGGTCCACCATCAGGGCTGGACCTCCTGTTGTGAGGCTGTACCCCCGGAGAACAGTCTCCTGAAAGCTTGGGTAGGGACACTCATACAGAATTTAGAATCAGAATGGCCTTGGACCATGGGTAGGACACTTTACCCACCTCCTTCACAGCTCTGCATCCTCAGAGTTCGTATTTGAAAGACCCTAAAAATCATCTTTCCTCTTTTTCTAATGCTCTCCCATTGCTGCGATCCTCCTCCCATCCTTATTCCCGGGGCCTTCTCACACCGCCTTGCCCACCTACCCTCAGGATCAGTTCCTGAGCACTGAGCCAACCAGGGTTTGGACGAGCTCTTTATCCCCACCCATGGAGGGGCCCCACAGTGTCTGCCTCCCTCCCCATGGTCACTGACAGCCCCATGTGACTGTCTGAGGCAGATGTTTCCTGACCCCAGGGGAAGCCTGTGTCAGTGTCCAGGCAAGCCCCAGAGCTGACATCTCCCTGCCCAGCCATGGGTCCCAACCTGCTGCTGCTCCTGGGATTAGCTGGTAAGGTTCAGAAGGGGCTGAACTTTCGGCCCCACACACTCTGTTCCACGCCTAGAAATAACGGACATTATTGTTGCCAGAATAACATGTGTAGGCCTATAAGGTGAACCTCTAGGTCTCTGTGTCCCTGTGCCAGTGGTGGTGGTGGTGATGGTGGGGGCTCGGGGGGCTGGGAGGTGCCCCCAACTCCTGCCTAACATTCCCACATCCTTTCCTTCCCTAGGCCAGGGCTTGGCTGTCATCTTCCCAGAGGTGCTGCAGGCACCAGTGGGGGGCTCCATTCTGTTGCAGTGTCTCTACCGACTCCAGGACATCAAGGCTCGGAAGGTGTGGTGCCGGTTCATGCCAGAGGGGTGCCAGCCCTTGGTGTCCTCAGCTGTGGATCGCAGCGCCCCAGGGCACAGCCGCGCCTTTCTCACCGACCTGGGGAGCGGCCTGCTCCAGGTGGAGATGATCGCGCTGCGGGAGGATGATGCCGGGGAGTATGGCTGCGTGGTGGAGGGGCCCGCCGGACCCCAGACGCTGCACAGAATTGCTCTGGACATCCTTCCTGCCGGTGAGTTATCCGTGGCCGGCCACCGTCCCTCTGACCTGCCCTCCCTTCCCCCACCATCTGCTCTTGGGTCCTTAGGGCGTGGGGGCCTCCGGGGGAGAGGTTTTGAGAGAAGATATCCTTGTGACAGTTCTGCAGGGAACGGAAACCAAACTGGGTGAGAAGTCTGAGATAAAACAGCCGAACTCGGCCCCCTGCCCCCTCCCGTACAAGCGGGTCTCCCCATAGGAAAGCCTAGCCTCTTTCCTCACCCTTGGCCTTGGCCTCCTCATCCAGCATTTCCAACATACTCGATACTATTTTATTTTTGTTTGAAATGTTGTAAACAAAGTTTTAATTTGGGCATATCAATTTGAATTACTTTTTTACATCATCCTTTTTTTTTTCATTCCTGTAATAAGAGGTGTGATGGCCTAAAAATGACTGAAGTCATAGCTTATTTATTTGATGTCTTCACTGAGCATCTAGTAGATGCCTCATCTACAGGCAGAGTACGTGCAATGCTTGAATTACTTCAACTCATTCAGTTTGAAAAATGAAAAAAGTATCATTAATATTTAAGCCAACGTGCTCAACCCTAATTTCAATATAGGCAGCACTTTATTTTTACAGATTTCATCCATACAGCCTACAACCCTACAACTTTCTAACATCTAAGCATTATTAAAAGAACATTTTTAAGTATTTAAAAAAAATTTATAAGAAAAATTGGATGTAAAAAAAAATTGTTATAGAGGGAAAATGGTTAGCTGTTTGTTAAGCAGAGCCAGCTACTAACTTTTTCTTATGGACACTGACAGTTTTTCATTTTCAGGTCTTCATTTTCCCAAGTAATTTGTGCCCAATCCCCAGATAGTGAAATTAAGAAAGGCATTTTACCTTCTCTTGTTTTTTTTCCCATCTGTTAATTAAGAGGATGGACTAAGTTGTCATGACAAGCCTTTTCATCTCAAGTTCACGGTTACCATTTTATTGGGTTGTCGGGAAAGTTGTGATGCATTTTTGCAACGAAAAACAGAAAAAAATACATCATGACTTTTCCAACAACCCAATATATTATAAATATACTCCTGTTATTCCTAGTCATCTTTGCCCTCCTCATTCCTTGACACTCTACAGTCTAGGAACTCAAGGTTATCATTCCTTCAATGGCAAATTATGACAAGACCAGATGCACTGGAAGAGGGGCAGGGAGACAAGCACCTGCAATGGCGCAGGCGTGGGGGACCCCAACATCTATAGAGGACG
The DNA here is from genome assembly GCA_033961575.1 of Aselliscus stoliczkanus. Classification (NCBI taxonomy): domain Eukaryota; kingdom Metazoa; phylum Chordata; class Mammalia; order Chiroptera; family Hipposideridae; genus Aselliscus; species Aselliscus stoliczkanus. The sequence goes on along the minus strand of CM066733.1, from coordinate 59,672,490 downwards.
GATGTTCAGGCAGGCAGGACATGGTGTCCACGGAGGATGGGACAAGCTTTTAGCTTCAGAGGGGTTCATCCACAGTGGCTTAAGAGCAAGCAAGATTGGGGCCACAGCACCTCCTGTTCCTGATTTGGTATGGGGTGGGGAGGAGGGACAGTGTCAAGGCCACCACCCCACAGGGCCTAGAAGGACTGCCCAGGTTCCCAAGAATGATCCTCTGCCCCAGGGAAGCCAACCCTGAGTCCCACAGCCAGAAGTCAAGCATGTTGTAGGGATGACAGAAGCCTTGTCACAAAACTGAGTCTCAGGGTCTGAGCAAGGCTCTCAGCAAAGGTCAGTTGGCATGTGTCACATTAGGGCTGACCCTGGAGCTCCTTAGATCCTGAGGGCAGAGCTCAGGATGGGGCTCAGCCAGCCTGCAGGGGGCCACATGGTGGCAGGTATGTGGAGAGAGGCCTAGCAGGCTGTGCCAAGGCCCCTTTAGAAAACAACCGCTGAGACCCAGGAGCAAGGTCACCAGTGAGGATGAGAGTGGAGAGCCTATTCCAGGGTGGGGTGGGGAAGTGGGCACAGATGGACCCAGGAGCTGTTTCTCCATAGTCTGAGCAGCCTGATGAGATCACAGGGAAGGGCCGGCCGAGTGGCTCAGTTGGTTAAGAGCTCGCTCAAGAGTGTGAGCTGAGCTCTGAGCAACAGTAGTTCGATGCCCAGCCCGAGCTGAGCTGCCGCTGAGCTGCCAACAGGTGGCAGGATGGCTCAGCTACAAAAAAAAATCACAGGGGTATGAGGGAGCAGGTGTGGAGGACAAATGCAAAGGGGAGGGTGTGGGAGCTGGTAGTAGAGGGGAACATGGGTGTATTCCCAACTAGACAGAGTGCCATGCCCTGGACCCCAGAATGAGAGGCCCCTAAAGAATACCCCAAGTTCTCCTTCTTTATGTATTTTACTAGAGACCTCTTCTTTCTCAGCTCCACTCCCCCATAACTCAGACCTCAACAGGCCCTTGAACCCTGCCCACAATGGGTATGCACTCATTAAACATTTCCTTCTAACTCAGCCTCTAGCCTGAAAGAGGAAGAGGAGGAAGATGAGATCTACAAGGTTGGCAGCCTGGCTAACGATCTGGGAGGCAGTGCCAGCCCTCTGGAACCCAGCCAGGATGAGAAGAGGTACTGACAAGAACTGTATCTGGGTGGCTGGGAATAGGGGTGGTGATGAAGATATGGCTTGTTTAGAGCCCCAGACTAAATCAAAGGGAAGCCTTATGATTCTCCGTCCCCTGGGGAACTTCTAATCAGGCAGGTAGACAGATAGACAGACTTCTCTATCGCAATTGAGCAATGGTCCCTTCATCCCAATGGGTCTTCAGCCAGGATGCCCTCATAATGTGTCTCCCTTCTGCCCTGCATGAGCCTGCCCTCCTCATTCCATTCCAAAAATCTCCCTCTCCCAACCATAGCTCACAAGAACGGCCCCCTTGTGCCACTGACCAGCAGCTCCCAGCTGGGTTCAGGACTGAGCTCACCTGTCCCTTTGTGTCCCTCAGCATCCCCTTGATCTGGGGTGCTGTGCTCCTGCTAGGCCTGCTGGTGATTGCGGTGGTGCTATTTGCTGTGATGGCCAAAAGGAAAGGTAGGTAGCAGTCCATCCCCCTAACCCAGCGTGGCTCCACTGGTCCTGTGTCAGCCAGTCTTGCAGTCAAGGCCAGGAATCTAGGTCTGTCCTCCTATAGAGGGGCTTGTCTGGGCATTAGCCAGGGCCCCCAGACCCTAGAATTCCCATGGCTGAGGGGCCGAAGGGAGGAAGGAAATTCATTGGGAGCAGGCCTGGGGAAACACAAGAACTGGAAAGGGTGGGGGTATGGGATTGGGGACAGGGGACTGGAAGAAGTGGGGAAAGGGCTTCGAGAGCTAGGGTCAGTTTCAGGGAAGGTTTGGCAGGGAGCTGTGAAGGCAGTTAGTGGGTGGGGAGGTACGGGACAGGCTGGGCTGGGAAGACTGAGGTGGGAAAGTTTCAGTGATGGGAGTAAGGAAGGTGAATCTGGACTTGGCAAGAGGTTTCTGAAGGGAGTGGGGGTGTGGGCTTTGAGCTGGCACAGAGAGAATGTGCTGCTGTCCTCTGTCCTGTCAGCATACAGGCTTGGTGTTTGTAGCCGATCCCAGAGCAGTGGAATTTCACACACGGTGGTAAGAGGCCTCCGCAGACGCACCGCCAAATTCCCCAGACCTTCCACCTGCCCAGCTCACTGAGAGGTCCCAGGTTGATGGGGTGGATAAAGGAGGGTGCCCAGTCAGGGTCCAAACTATCTTCCTACATTCTGTAAACTTGGCACCAATTTTCTCCCACCTTCCTACCTTGGGGCCCCACCTTCCCAGATTCGGGGAAAAACTTGGGGCTTAAAACTCTTCAACAACTCCTCTTGCCTACTGACATACTCAGGATTCGAGAAGCAGGTCCAGTGTGGTTCTCGACCTCCCAACCAAAGAGCACTAGGGCCAAGGGAGGCGTTCCCTCTGCCTGATTTGCCAGCTTTTGTTACAGGCGCCCTCCTCAATGCTCCACAAAATTGGTGACTCTGGACTGGCTGCAGATGAGCCATCGGATGTACCATATGTTAGGCTCGACTCACCACCTTCCTTCGACAATACCACCTACAGCAGCCTACCTCTTGAGCCCCTACCAGGGAAAACCCCACCCCCAGTCCCATCCTCATCGCCCCCTCTGCCTCCTAAGATCCTGACCTCTTCCAATCCAGTGACATATGCCACAGTCATCTTCCCTGGAGGGGACAAGAGTGGAGGAGCCTCCCAGAAGTCAGTCCAAGATCCTCCTAGTAGCCAGACTCCGCCTAGTTGAGCTGCTCCCTCACTGTGTACTCACAGAGACTGCCCCCAGGGCCTCAGCCCACTCACCCCGCCAGCCCATGCCCTAGATCCTTAGCATATCAGAGCAATGAGGTGACTTTAGGATCTATTATAATCTAATGTCTTGACTTTCTGACCTGGAAAGTGATGATTGGGTGTGACTGAGGTATCTTGGGGAAGTCACCTCTCCCCCACCCATGCTAGTTCCTGTGCTATTACAGCACTGGACTAAATAAACTCTAAATGATGATATATGAGTTACTGATGGTTGAGAGGAAAGGGAAGGGCCCGAGTATGACTGTTCACATCGCCTGTGAACTGAAGACTCTGGTCTAGAGTTTGTGCTGTATTATTTCCTGCCTGTTCTGACAATGGGGAAGTGGTTTCATTCCCTGGTCTGAACACTGCAATGCTGTTTGGTTCAAGGAGAACCAAGAAGTCTTCTTCAAATGCATTTCCTGCCTTTCGCATGATACCTGAAAGTGTAGATTCATTTCCTTGAGTCTAGAAATTTCTTCTGCTTTCTGCACTAGACCTTGTAAACAAATGACATCTCCTGATGTGACAACATCTGAATGGAAAGAGGAGGATAATGACTAGTTAAAGGAGACTCAGGACAGATGGGGTATCCTGAAGATGGGGCTGAAAAGAAGCAGGAGTAAGGACAGAAACAGAAATACACAACAAGACAGTTCCTTGGCTGGACAATGGATTTTGAAGCACCAGCAGGAAAAAGAACTTTGTAGACATCAGTTTGTTACCAGAGTTGACTCTCTCTCAACTGGGTGGCCACCTGGTAGCACTGTTCCCTTTGAACTGAACTCCGGAGCCTGCGAGGAGCCCATGAAGAAAAGGCATGGGAGTGGGGTAAGGGGGATAGATGGGAAGGGTGTGGCCATGGGTAAGTGGAAGTGCAAGCTAGTCCAGGCTGCAGGTGGGAAGGCCTTTAAGATCTCTGCCAGGATTTCTTCTGAACACTGTTTAATTTGAAATTGTTTTTGCATATTGAGATGAGAGGATGAGGTGCTCAGGAACCCAGTTGTCTTATAATCATGTGGAGACAGGCATAAAGAAGTTTTCACAATCTGGAGGGGCCCTCAGCTTATCTAGGCACCTCAGGAGAAGGAACATGGCAGCCGTGTGCTCCAGCTGTGCAAGCCTAGTGATGCTATTTTTAGGGAGTTCTGGCAGGATGTTCTGAGCTGCTCTGATAGAGTCTCAGCCTGTGACAGAGCTTAAATTTATTTCTGTCCCTTTTGGAGGCTGCAGCTGCCCACCAATCAACTAAGACCTTGTTTTCCCTGGCTAAGACAACTGGAGACTTGCCTGGTGGGGAGGTGAGAGGGTGTGGGGTGGGAGTAGAGTAGCAAGAAGGGCAGAATAAAGTCTAAAAAGAACCCCTCTGAGAAAAACTTACCCTGGCCTACATGGATTTTGAACTTCCCAGAACCTGATAGAAGCAAATATATTTAGTAGTACAAAGGAAAATACTAAGGAAGATAATCAATTGGTTGGTAGAGTAGAGGAAAGGGAAATACATTAATCCCATCTTCGCTCATGGTAGGAAGTCTATGAATACCAACCAAAGTCACAGTTATAAAAGTAACTTGGGGAGAGAGCCAAGATGGCAGAGTAGATAAACACCATGCCCGCATCCTTCCACAAACACATTACAATTACAACTAAATTACAGATCAATCAACCTGGAGAACCATCTGAAGTCTAGTCAAACAGAGGCCCTATAACTAAAAATATAAAGAAGAAGCCATGTCGAGACTGGTAGGAGGGGCAGAGATGCAGAACAGAACCCCAAACCTCCCTGTGGCAGCTGAGAATCAGGAGGGATATCTCTGCTGCAGAGGTTCCCCACATAGGAGCGAGGGACCCCAGCCCCCCACACCAGGCTACCCAGACCAGAGTACTGGTGCCAAGAAGAAGGGCCCCTACAACATCTAGCTATGAAAAAGAGGGTGTTCCAGCCATTTGGGTGGGATGGAGGCTGCAGGAAAACAGGACATCCTCTTAAACAGCCTGCACACAGATTCACTCGCTTGGAGGCACTCACCTTGGGCTCCAGCAGAGGGATGATGATATGGGAGGGCCTCGGACACATACGAGAGTAGACTGACATGTGTGGCTTTGGGAGGAGGACTGGAGAACAGTCTTTTCCCGATGAGGGATTCTCTTCCCGTGTAGCTAGCAGGCAGGTGCCATCTTTCCTATGTTGAGCCCTCCCCCACAGGCCAAATCTGAATCTGATTGGCCTGGTGAGTTCTGTTGCTCAGCCCTGCTGACTCAGCTGGGACCCTGCCCCACTCAACTCCTGTACAGCTGCAGGCACTTTCTCCAAGAGCAGCCAGTTCCTCCTGCATTGCACTTTCTTGGAAAACACTCGGCAGTCCATAGGCCCCAGGTGAATGATGCCTGGCCTCAGTGTGCTCTGAGGCTTTTGCTGAGTCACTCCAGGCTCAGCGCTGGCACAAAACCAGAGTCTACATTAACCTGGTCACCACGACTCTTCGTACTCTAGTGACTTCCTGAGACCCTGCCTCACCCAACTCGTGTACCACACAAGGCTTTATCAGTAGCTGAATCTCATGGAAGCTGGCATGTGGCAGCAGGTCTCTGGATGTCTTGGCTTTTTGTGGAGTTACCCCAAGCCTGGTACTGGTTGCAGCCGTTCTCATTTCACAGCATGGCCTCTCCGATGCACCTCCAGATTTAACATAGGCAGCAGACAACTTTAGATCACTTTGTAGCTCCCACCAGACAGCAGCTGACCTGGGTCTACACCAGAGCCCCTCCCAAAAGGCCCCAGAACCAATATAATTGGAGGATGGCTTCAGACCAGAGCAGAACACTGCCCAGTTAGCCCCACAAGTGGCATACACAAAGAGTGGTCTCAACAGGCACCAGAGCCTGCTTGGGCAAACCCCACTCAGTGGGGTAAGCCTCCTGCACAGCAGCCCATAAGCTGTGGATGTGGCCAAACCCCACAGCCAGTTAGCCTGAGGGTCAATCCCACCACTGATGTGCCAATAGAAATCAAGACTCAGTTATAACAGGAGGGCACACACAAACCCCATGAGGAATACTCCTGAAGGGCCCAACTCAGGTGAACAGGGAGACTGTGCCACTGGGCCCCACAGAATACCTACTACATGAGGCCACTCAGCGAAGACTGGGAGAGGTAGCAGAGATACCTAATACATAGAAACAAACACAGAGAGGCAGCCAAAACAAGGAAACCGAAAACTGTCTCCCAAATGAAAGAACAGGAGAAAAATCCAGAAAAAGAACTAAACGAAATGGAGGCACACAAACTACCAGACACAGAGTTCAAAACAATGGTTATAAGGATGCTCAAGAACTTAGTGAGAACTTCAACGAAGAGATTGCAAGCATAAAAAAGGACATAGAAACCATAAAAAAGAGCCAGTCAGAAGTGAAGAATACAATAACTGAAATGAAGAATGCACCAGAAGGAATCATCAGCAGACCAGATAAAGCAGAAAACTGAATCAGCAATTTGGAAGACAAAGTAGCAGAAAACAGCCAATTGAAACATCAAAAAAAAAAAAAAAATGAGGATAGTTAAAGAGACCCCTGGGACAACATCAAGCTTAACAACATTCACATCATAGGGGTACCAGAAGGAGAAGAGAGAAAGCAAGAGATTGAGAACTTATTTGAAGAAAAAATGACTGAAAATGTTCCTAACCTAGTAAAGGAAATAGACATACAAGTCCAGGAAGTGCAGAGTCCCAAGCAGGATGAACCCAAACAGGCCCACACCAAGACACATCATAAATAAAATGGCAAAGGTTAAAGACAAAGAGGGAATCTTAAAAGCTGCAAGAGAAAGGGAACTATTGGGTTGTCGGAAAAGTCATGTCGTATTTTTTTCTGTTTTTCATTGCAAAAGTGGGTCATGACTTTTCCAACAACCCAGTAGTTACTTATAAGGGCGCTCGCATAAGACTATCAACTAATTTCTCAACAGAAACTTTACAGGCCAGAAGGGATAGGCAGGAAATATTCAAAGTGATGAAAAGCAAGGACCTACACCCAGGACTACTTTATCCAACAAGGCTATCATTTAAAATCAAAGGGCAGATAAAGGACTTCCCAGACAAGAAAAAGCTAAAGGAGTTCATCACCACTGAACCAGTATTACAAAGAATGTTAGAAGGACTTCTTTATGATGAAAAAAGAATCAAAATGATAAATAATAAAATGGGAATAGCTACATATTAAGTTACGTGCAATGTAAATGGATTAAATGCTCCAGTCGAAAGACATAGGGTAGCTGAATAAGAAAACAAAACCCTTACATATGCTGCCTACAAGAGACTCAATTCAGATTGAAAGACACACATAGACAGAAAGTAAAGGAATGAGAAAACATATTTCATGAAAATAGAAAAAAAAAAAGCTGGGATAACAATACTTATACCAGACAAAATAGCTTTAAAACAAGGGACTATAAGAAGAGACAATGGGGCTGGCCAAGGGGCTCAGTGGGTTAACACTTGGCTTAAGAGCGCAAGCTTTGAGCAACAGGGCCACTGGTTCGATTCCCACATGGGCTAGTGACTCTGCGCCCTAGCTGAGCTGTCACTGAACTGCCAACAGGTGGCAGGATGGCTCAGCTGGTGTAGAAACAAGATTGCCTGTTGGATGGTGGGCTACACCCATCTGCAACTAAGACTGAACTAAGCACCTTGAGCTGAGCTGTCCAACAGATGGCTCAGTGGTTAGGGCATGTGCTCTTAACAACAAGGCTGCCGGGTTCAACTCCCACATGGGATGGTGGCTATGCCCACCCGCAACTAATACTGAACTCGGCACCTTTGAGCTGAGCTGCCACCCGGATGGCTCAGAGGATAGAGCGTGGGCTCTTAACAACAAGGCTGCTGGTTCAACTCCTGCATGGAATGGTGGCTATGCCTACCAGCAACTAAGATTGAACACAACTCCTTAAGCTTAGAGGTTACGAGCTGCAAATGGGAAGTCAGATGGCGACTGGCGCCCTCCACAACAAAGATTGAAGAACAACAACTTGGCTGGTTCCCTTCCCCAATTCCCCAACACTGTTCCCCTCCCCTAATTCCCCAATAAAATCTTAAAAAAAAAAAAAAAAGAAGAGACAATGAAGGACACAGTAATCCCACTTCAGGGTATTTATCTGAAGATACCCAAAAAGGGATGTGTGCATCCATATGTTCATTGCAGCATTGTTTATAATGGCCAAGATGTGGAGGCAACCTGGGTGTCTGTCAATGGAAGAATGGCTAAAGAAGAGGTGGTACATATATTCAATGGAATATTACTCAGCCAGGGAAGGGAATGAGTTCTTTTTTTTTTTTTTAGATTTTATTGGGGTAATTGGGGAAGGGGAAGAGTGCAGGTAGCTCAGCTCCACGTCCAGTCACCATCCGGCCACCTGTTGGCAACTCACAGCCACTCAACTCAAGGTGCCATGTTCAATCTTAGCTTCGGGTGGGCATAGCTCACCTTCCCTAGTGGGAGTCAGTGGAACTGGCAACCTTGTTGTTAGGAGCACGTGCTCTCACCAGCTGCACCATCCTGCCACCTATTGGGCGCAGCTCACTGGCCCATGTGGGAATCAAACCGGCAACCCTGTTGCTCAGAGCTCACGCTCTTAACCAACTAAGCCACTCGGCCGGACCAGGAATGGGTTCTTGCCATCTGCGGCAGCATGGATGGACCTGGAGGGTATTGTGCTGAGTGGAGTATGTCAGACAGAGAAAGACAGATGCAATGTGATTTCACTTATATGTGAAATCTAAGAACAAAATTAACAAAAAAAAGAAGTAAATTCATAGATACAGAAAACATTTTGATGGTTGCCAGATGGGAGGGGTTTGGGGGTGTGGTAAAGAAGGGGAAGGGATTAAGAAGTACAAGTTGGTTGTTACAAAGTAGTTATGGGGCTGTTGGATATGACATAAGGGATATAGTCAATAATATTGTAATAACTATGTATGGTGTCAGATGGGTACTGGAAAATATTTGTAAACCACATTTGGTAAGGGTCTAGTACTCAGGGTATATACAAAAACTCTTCAACAATATAAAGGCAAATAACCCAATAAAAAATGGCAGAGGAGGGCTGGCAGAGTGGCTCATTGGTTTGGGGACGTGAGCTCTGAGCAGCAGGGCCCGGTTCAGATCCCACATATGAGGGCCAGTGACGCTGCCCCCTCTACAGCTAAGATGGTGAACAACAGCTCAACCTGGAGCTGGGCTGTCATGAGTCACAGGTGACGGTGTAGGCTGCCATGGGGCTGCAGTGGGCTGCTCTAAGCTACCATGAGTGGCCGGCAGCCAGAGAGAGCAGCTGGCAGCTGATGTGAGCTGCTGTGAGCTGCTGTGAGCAGCCACCCAGAGGCCAGCGACCGATCTGCCTCAGCTGGGAAGAGCGCAATGATCACAATACCAACATGGGCCAGTGAAGCGATGCCCTCCACAACTAGACTGAAGAACACAAGGACAGCAACTTGTCTGTTCCCCTTCCCCGATTCCCCAACACTATCCCCTCCCAAATTTCCCAATAAAAATCTTTAAAAAAAAATGGCAGAGGATTTACACATTTTCCCATAATTATGGCCAATAAGCTCATAAAAATAAGTCATAAAAATGCTCAACGTGATTGGTCATTAAGGAAATACAAATCAACACCACAATGAGATACCACATCACACCCACTAGAATGGCTACAATGAAAATGACAAACAATAGCAAGTGTTGGTGAGGATGTAAAAAATTGGAACCCTCACACATTGCTGGTGGGAATGGAAAATGGTATAGCAACTTTGGAGAACAGTTTGACAGTTTCTTAAACAGTTAAACAGAATTTCTGTATGACCCAACAATTTGATTCCTAGGTATAATATATATCCAAAAGAATTGAAAACATATGTACATACAAAAACTTGTACATGAATATTTATAGTAGCACTATTCATAACAGCCAAAAAATGGAAACAACCTGAATGGCCATCATGAATGGATCAATAAAATATGGCATATCCATACAATGGAATATTATTCAGCCATAACAAGGAATGCTACGACATGGATGACCCTTGAAAAGGGTCTGTGGAAGAAAGACCATCACACAGATAAAGGACAAAGATGGCAGCAAATAAAGAAGAGAGCTGGAATCATATACCCTCTGGCAATTTCACCATATCACATGGGAATGCCCAAATCACACAGTGCAAAGGAGCCATGGATCTCCACTATGTACCTCTCAAAAGATTCTGTCACTTCTTAGTCCCCCATTTCCACACCTGTCCAAAAGAGGGCAACACCAAAGCACTCACACTGCCCACCTTCCTTATGTAATGACAACCTCTTTTTTTAGGGCTGTGTTTTCCATCTGTTAATGAATACCCCCTTACATGAGATGGAATCAGTTCATCTCAAAGCCTCCCAGGCCTCTGGGCTACCCCTGGTTTTCATTTTTCCCACAGTTGTGCTCATGACAGTTCCGAGTTAAGAAATATCTAAGTTTCATGCTTCAGAACATAGATGTTTATTTTGACAAAGATACAGGCAGTGGTGATTGTGAAAGGCTAGTACATTTAATATGTACTCTGCACAGTAGCTTAAAAAGGAGAGCTTGGGACATTTCTTTGTGTCATGTACAACAAGAGAATCATAATCCCTTCAGATGATTTTTGTTTGTTTTAACATATACATTCTTGAATTTCTTCTTCATCCCTATTCTCCTTGGCTTCAGCCACTCTGTCAAATCCTGAAAACAGGAACATAAAGGATATCACAAACACAAAGAATGTCCTCAGCAATTACAAATTTAACTCATGACCCTGGAAAAGCAGATTTGCTTGGCTCCACAGCAAGGAACTATATGCTTTCCTCTCTGTTTTTTACCCATATCTTACCATTTACCTTCATAAACATTACATTGTGATTTCTAAGGCCTTCTTCTCCCTTAGGAACCATCCAGCTACTCCAAGGGCACAATCTAGTTGTTTAAGCTGGGACCAAGAAGGAGCTTTCTATGTTTAAGGATTCTAGGTATCAAAACAGAGCTGTGGGAGAGGTTCTTACATTATTAACAATATAAGGACCCCTGTCTCTAGCCTGATCCAGCACAGTGAGAGGACGGTAATTACCTCTGGAGCAAGGACTAACTCCTTACACCTGCGTGTCCCTTCTTACTTTGGAGATGCAGCCTTTCTAAGAATCCAAGACTGCTCTTTATGTCTCTCAGACAAGAGTTCCAGGGTTCCAGGGAGGAATACTTACTCTGGATTCCTAAATTGTCTTCAAAGGAGTTGTTTTCCTCCAGGAATTCTCCCTCTACTCAAATCCTGGTCAAGCAGGTGTCAAAAGGATTGGTGATATTCGTCAAGGACATGGGTTCTCTCTTTCCATATGTCATTAAAGCTCTAAGCTCAGACACCCACTGGTGATAGACCGGGCAGGTCGCACACCGAGAGAAGAACTCCTTAAAGTACTGAAAGGAAAGGCAGGTCCATTAGCTCCAGGATTAGCACTTTCTTCCCCAAAATTCACTCTAGCCCTCATTCAGCACACTCCCTCAGGGCTGGGGGAACAAGAAGGAGTTACTGATGGCAAAGGAGGCCCAGAAAGTTGGTTTGAGGTACAGAGAAACTGGAATGTCTTTAATTCAGAAGGCCATAGGGAGATGTGTCAAATTGTAGGCTTAGCCAGAGTGGATCCATTAAAGAGGGCTAAGTGTTAACGTTTTAATGGTATTGGGTTGTGGCTGTGCAAAGGTGTCCACCTTGGGAATCCAGTCCTGATCTACATGCAAGAATATCTGGAAGGATACAGGAGGTAGGTGGACAGGCTTTCTAAGTGGAGGAAAAAGAGGGGAAGCTCAAGGGTAAAAAGAGACAGAGACAGCAAAGATAAGAGTCAGGGACAGGGCTGGCCGAGTGGCTCAGTGGTTAAGCACTGGCTTGGGAAACCAGCGGCCCCGTGGGCCAGTGACACTGCCCTCAAAAAAAAAAAAAAAAAAAAAAAAAGAGTCAGGGACAGATGCAGGTGGCAGGAGTACCACAGGGTCAAACTATAACTTAGGTGTTAGCTGAAGGACAGTGGAAAAACAGGTACCTTGAGGGTTTCACTGTGAGTCTCTGGGGGAATATGCATGAAGACACCCTCTGGCATTTTCTGTGACAATAGCATGTGATACTCGAGAAATCGGACAAAGCCATGTGAACCAAATAGTGAGGCATTGGTTCTTTCCACCAACTGGCAAGCCTTGGAGAAGTGGTGTTCAAACAGGTTCCACTGCGAGTCCTGGCAAACCTGGAGGGAAAGAATCGCAGCTCTTACCTCTGTCCCTCCCTTACCAAGCATGGCTCTTCCATAGAACCATCATTTCTTTAAGGCTCTAAGACCTCCCAGATAGTTAGAATTGTGTTGCTGAAAAGTAGCTGAGGCTATTAACGTGCATGCAAGGAGACTTAAAAGGTGACCAATGATATTCAGCCTTGTCATGGGTTATCTAGCACTTAGGTGTCTCCGTCAACCCATAGGTCTAAACCTGTTAAGGGGCAGGAATAAAAAAAAACCTCTTCTTGGGCCGGCCGAGTGGCATGGTGGTTAAGAGCTGGCTTGGGACGCCAGCAACCCTGGTTCGGATCCCACATACGAGGGTCAGTGACACTGCCCTCAAAACAAACAAACAAACAAACAAACAAAAAACCTCTTCTAATAAGATGGGGGGGAGGGTGGAATGGGAGGTGAATGGCCTTTAGAAGTGGGTTAGAGACACAAAACAGTCCTGCCTGGAGGGGTAAAAGATACAGCTTAAATGACTTCCTGGTGTCCTTAAATTTCTAACCTTTCCTATAGACCCTGGGTAAGGTTCTGGGAGCCCACATTACCACATAGCCAGAGAGGAGTGGACCCCCTGCATGACATTGCTCTGAGAGGTAAGAACGTAGCTGTGCTCATAGTGTTGAATGAAATGCAGACATTCCCCAAAGGGCCAGCACAGCGATCCTGTGGACAGAGATGGAAACCAGGCTAGTATATATTGTCCATAGGAAATACCATGTTTCCCTGAAAATAAGACCTAACTGGAAAACAAGCCCTAGCATGATTTTCAGGATGCTTGTAATATAAGCCCTACCCCAAAATAAGCCCCAGTTAAGATTGTGAGCCAGACATGACTGTATTTGAATAAATGTAGATTTTCGTACATGAATAAATGAAGAAATTGCATATTTGGGAGCAAAAATTAATATAACACCGGGTCTTATTTTTGAGGAAACATGGTATAGAAGGTGTGTGGTACAGGGAAGGGGGCAATATCTGAAAGGAAGACACCCTTGAGTCACAGTGTGGTTCCTAGACTTTATGGAGCCAGGGGCCAGGGGCCGAGGCCATGCCAGAGGGGTGGGCTCATGACCGTCTGTGTTCCACACCTAGGGCCCCATCTGAGGTCTGAGTCCCTCAGGAGTATAGCAGAGCCCTGTACGAGATTTACCTTTTCCGTAGAGCAGCAGATCTAAGCAGGCAGAATAGAAGCAGGCGAGGCCAAGGACATCGTGACCCTGGGAAATGAGTGCCCCTTGACTCTCCAGCACATGGACACACAGATCAAATCTGCCGAGAGACAGAGCCACTGGGAAGAGCTCACTGGGAGAGGGGAGGATGGTTCAGGAGAGGAGGGCATTTTACACCCTCACAGCAGCCTAACACCCGCTAGGTCTCCTCTCCATAGCTCTACTTAGAGAGCATCTGTGCCTGGGATCGGAGCTGTCTCTAAGCAAAGGAAGTGGGAAAATGCTTCTGAGAAAGTTTCCAGGGTCTTGAACTACTGCCATTTTCTACCTCCCTAAAGAAAAACAAAACAAAACTATGTAGCCGACTCTGCACTTTCCTCCCCTGACCCCCACACTTAAGACAATGCTTCCTGTGGTGACTAGAGAAGAGACAGCCTGGCTGTGGAAATGAACAGCATCTCCCTCTCCATTCCAAACTTCACTGGGACACCACAAATAACAGAAAATGATCTTAATACTTCTTCAGAAATGCAGATCTGAAGAGAACCGAGAGAGCGAGATTCTCCAGAGCTAGTCTTTTGGGGTGTCTGCATAGCTCGTGGGCTTGAAAGCTTAGGCGGGGTAAGAGCATTGTGTGAGGTCTAGTCTGGCTGTGAGCCTGGCCCCTCTGAAAGCCTAGGACCTCCGGCCCCAAGCCCATTACCCAGCTTGATGGAGCACTCAAGATGGCCGAGGCAGAGTTTGGTGTAGGCCAGCGCCTGCATGAGCCAGGCAGTGGCCAGCAGTCCCTCCCTGGAGAACCAGCACAGGCTGCTCTTCCGAATGGCCATCTGCTCACAGTGCAGCCACTTGTCCCTGTCACCCACGTTCTGGGAGAACTGCGAGAGGGCCACGTAGGTAGATACAACCTGCGGGGCAACAAGCACGGGGCAGAATATTCTGACTGCACACCCACACTGTGTTTCCATTTCATCCCTTTCCTGCGTACACCCACACTCTGGGGCCATGTTGCTCACTCAATCAGGACTCCTGGTGTGTCCCGACCACTCACTTCTGCCCCCGGAACGAAAACATGCTCCTTCTCATGCCTACGCTTCTAATTTGATCATTCTCACTGCCTGTTCCTTAAACAAACCACTTTCTCTACCTGCCCCTCTTCTTTTTCTCCAATCCTTTTCCTTTCAAAACACTGGCCAAACCTCTTCCGTGTTTTCTCTAATTAAGGCCTCTGGTTTTTGCTCTGAGAGCTCTCCAGGACTGCTGCTAGATCTCTAGTACAGCTACGTGCACATTTGGCATAGTTCGTAACTCTGTTCTTGAAACACTGTCTTCACTAGGTGTCCGGGACACCATGCCCTCTTGGTTTTCCTCCTGTCTGTCCAGCAACTTCTCAGGTTCTTTGGATGGGTCCCTATGACCTTGACGTCTTAACACAGGAGCTGTCAACTCAGTCTTTGGATCTTTTCTCATTCCTTTGGTGATCTCACTGAGGTTCATGGCTTTAAATACTATTTACACACTGATGAATCCATATTTCTATTTCTTGCCCAGACCTCTCCTGTGAACCCCACACTTATATATTCAACTGCCTACTAAACATCTCCACCTGGATGTCTAACGATCCTCTCAAATTAAACATGTCCCAAACCTGGCTGCCTATCTTCCCCCAAATCTGTTCCTTCTGCAGACTTTCCCATCCCAATTAAGGCATCTCTATTCCTCTAGAAGTGCAGGTTGTAAATCCTTAGATTATCCTTCACGCTTCTCCTTCTCTTACATCATGAACTGATTCATGAGCGAATCCTGACGGCTCTCTCTTTACAGAAGACCACTCCTCCCCACTTCCTCTACCACAATCCAAGCCAGCCACCTTTTGCCTGTATTACTGCAATATCCTCCTAACTGGTCTCCTTGCTTCCTCTCTTGCCCCTTTCCATTTATTCTCCATATAGTAGTCAGAATGATCTTATTAAAATATAAATAGACTCTTGTCACTCGTCTTCTCAGAACCCACCAATGGCTTCCCTAAAGCCAAACCTCCAACAGTGGCCTCCGAGGCCTGTACCATGTGCCTGCCACCCACCGTTCCCCAGTCTCTCTGACTCATCTTCTGGCTCTCCCTCTGGTCACACGGGCTTCCTCTCTTCCTCAGACACAGAGGGCATGCCTTGTGCATTCACTGCGCGTTCTGCCTGAACACTCTTCCCTGAGACAGCCATGTGGCTTATTTTCTCACCTTATTTGGACATTTGCTCAACTGTCACCTGCTCAGTGAGGCTTTCCTTGGCCATCATGTTTAAAACTGTACCTGTCAGCTCCTAGAACCCCATGTCCCTCTGCTTCCACTTAATCTTTCTCCATGGCATTTATTGTCACTTAACATACTACATATTTCACTCATCTGTTTCCCTGGAACTAAGATCAGTGCCTGGCATATAATAGGTTTTCATCAAATAGTTGTTGAACAAATGGATAAAAGAAAGAGGGGGGGAGAGGGAGGGAAGGAGGGAGGGAGGGAAGGAGAGGGAGAGAGAGAGACAGAGAGGAGGGGGAGGGGGGAGAGAGAGGGAAGGAGGGAGGGAGGGAAGGAGAGGGAGAGAGAGAGACAGAGAGGAGGGGGAGGGGGGAGAGAGAGACAGAGAGAGAGAGAGAGAGACAGAGAGAGAGAGAGAGACTAAAATTAGGAAGACACATTTCTCTTCTTTTTTTCCCCTAAGTCAGCAATTCTAATCCTTTTTCAGATCATGAACTTCTTTGAGAAATCTGATGAAAGCTATGATCCCTTCCCTAACTCTTGCCACTTCCCAAATGCTCTTTCGAACATACAAAGTTCTAAATTCAGTTCAGGTTGTTCACAGATAACCTCATGCCTAGAAAACCCATCTATACATGGTAAGAAACGCTGCCCAAACACATGATCAGCGGTGTTCCGTTTAGTCTGGGTTACTGTGGAACCACGTGAAAACAAGAACTGGCAGCGCCTCTCTCCCTAGCATTGTAGGCTTCTGAGTGAGGTCTGGAGGTAAAGCAAGGACTCGTTTGTTTACCTGGGGGTCATGTGCAAACTCCTCGGCTTAATTCTTCTGCATGAGAGCGGCCAGGCAGGCCAACCTGCGGCTGCTGGATGTGGCCTCCAGGGTGTGGTGCCGTCCAAGCAGGGAGAGGCAGTGTGTCTGCTGCTGCAGGACAGTCAAGCTCTTCTTCCTGTTGAGAAGCACAGGGTGGTTGGCATGCCCTCCTTCTTCACTGGTGCCCGCCGTCTCTCCCACAGGAAACCCAAGTCTATCACCCGGGCGCCACCTACAGACCTCCGAGCTCAGAACTGTTTCTGGGATTGCATTACTGCTAACCGCATAGGCCTTTAACGCATCCCTCTTGACCAGAAAAAGTTCAGAGAGGTGTTTTAAGAAAGGTCATTCTTTGAATTGCTATTTGGGTTGAATATGTTTCCTATATTCTGCTCAATACCTAGGTAACAATTTAATGTTAAATATATAAGTTATTTATCTATGTATCTATACTTCTGAAAACCCCAATGTCCCCCTGCCTCCACTTAATCTTTCTCCATGGCATTTATTATCACCTAACATACTATATATTTCATTTGTCTGTTTCCCTTGAACCAAGGGAGATAGATATTAAATAATATTAAATTGACACCTAGTTAGATATCTATGTATCTATCCTTATTATAAAGGGACAGGGTAACACCACACTCCCAAAACAAAAAGTCCTCATTCTGTTACATTTAATTGGCTGAGTAAGGTAAAAAGAACTAGAACTGTCTGTGATATGCTTGAAAAGCAGAGTCTTGGGTCAATATAGCAAAACTCTAAGCTGGGTGCTGGTTTGGTTCTCTGGGGTCCTAAGAGGGACCAAAGCAATTTGGCCAGGCTTCTCACTTCTCACTAGGGTTGTTTGGAGGTTGGCTCGGGGAACAGGAATGCCAATATTTTTCCAGGAATGTTTGGAAAAGGACCCCAAACCAGGTCCAAGGGAAACTCCTTTTCAGCAGTTGAAGGATTTGCCTAGCCAGTTTTTTGGCCAAGGCAATCTGTCCCATGTTGAAACAGACCTGGAGATGGGAAAATAAGAAATAGTAATGTAAATGTGCGAAGAGTACTATGGATAAGGTTCTGAATATAACTCACTGGAGCTTTCATTTGGGGATGTGTACTTGGGGCTGCTGAGGTGCTAGAGTGAGGTGAGCTGAAACAGAGCCTGGAGACACTAACAAGCACCAGTAGGGTCATGAGCAAGTAAAGGAGTGAGAAAATAGGATTTTCTTACCTAAATCCTATTTAAACACCCTCCTTTCTCATATCCCAAACATCTGTGGTGAACAGTAGAGGAAGGCTGTGATTTAGAACTTCATCCTGCTAGCCTGAGATGGGATTCTCATGCTTCAGATACCTCAGAAAGCATCTGACATGCCACCACATCCCATCTCTCTCTTCTTAAAACAGGCAGCACCACCGCAGTGACTGTGGGGGGAGGGGCTGGGAAACTACCTTGAGGTAATCATGTACCTCCATATTCTAAGGCTACACCCTCCAAGAAAGTGATCAAGGCTATGGTGACTCTAGAACAATCTTGGGAAGACTGCACAATAACTTCTTATAAGTTAAAAGAAATAATTATTTAACTTTGCTCCAAAGATTTCTTGGTCGAAACACAAATAATGCAACGCCATGGACAACTCTGGTATTCCCTTTGGTGTTCAAAGGCATTATACACATTAACTTTACTCTCCTAACCAGATTATCTTAAGGTTTAAATTGAAATTAATTTTATATTTTTAATTAAAAAAAATTAATGTTCGGCTCTTTAATAATGAAACATGCCCCATGGCTTTATGGCATAATTATTTATAAATTGCTAAATAATTATCCCAATACATTATGTTCTATTGAATTTAATAGTAATGAGGTTAAGAGAAGTCACTGAGCTGTCCTGAGTTATTCATATACCATATATAAGTTTGCTTCTATATGTCCTTTGAAAACAGAGTATCTTATGGCATGCTTTCCTCAGGGTTTCTATGTGTTACCCAAATCTCATTCCCTGAGGAAATTTGTTATAAATGATATAGAATAATCTTTTTTTTTTTTTTTTTGAGGGTAGTGTCACTGGCCCTCATATGTGGGATCCGAACCCGGGCCGCTGGCATCCCAAGCCAGCGCTTAACCACCACGCCACTCAGCTGGCCCAGAATAATCTTTTTTTTTAAAAAAAAAGGTAAGAAGGGGCATCCCCGTTGGGACCCCCTCTCGATTCGAAAGCTGTAACTTTCTGCTCTAATAAAACTATCCTCTGCTACAAAAATTAAAAAAAAAAAGGTAAGCTGAAAAAGGAAGGGGGAGACTACATATATTTATGTATGCCAAGCCCCTCTGGTAGAACACATTAAGATACGTAACACTGGGAGGGGACATGGTGGCTGAGGGACGGGACTGGGGAGACTTTCAACTGTATGTTTTTTTCCTTCTACAAGGTATGATCAAACAATACAGTGAATGTTTAAATAAAAAAACATTTATTACAGTAAAAGACACATTGCCATTAATCTCCCGCAAAATACCCCTCCTCGCTTCAAACACACTTATCCCATCATTTTTGCCACTTTCTGAAGCACTTTTGGAAGTCCTCTTTTGTGAGTCTCTTTAGTTGCACTGTCGTGACTGCCTTGATGTTCTGAATCAATTTGACTTTGGGGAAGAACCAGAAGTTGCACGATGCCAGATCTGGTGAATCAGGCGGATAAAGACACACCATGTTTGTATTTGACAGAAATTGCTGTACCTGAAGTGATGTGTGACACAGAACATTGTCATGATGGAGGATGATTGACGGCACACTTTATTTATTTTTTATTTATTTTTTTAATTTTATTTTATTTTTAATTAGTTTCAGGTGTACAACACAGTGCAATAGTTATACATTTTACCCCTCAAAGTGACAACCCCCACCCCCAATTCACCACTCCACTCCCCCCCCATATCATATATATCTATTACTCTTCCTCTGACTCTCTTCCACAGTATAATCCACATCCCGTGACTATCTATGTATATTCAATTACAGTAGGTATACCACCTCCGCTTTCGTAATACAGTGCAGTGATCAAACCTCTACTCCATCCATGAAACGGTCTCCCTAACAAGACCTATGATCATCTGACATTCCACAGAATATTTAAAACATTATTAATTATATTCCCCAAACTGTTTTTCCTATCCCAGTAGCAATATTGTAGTTGCCTATTTTTGCTGTCTAATCCCTTCCCCTTCTCCCTCATCCCCATTCCTCTCCCAATTAGCAACCCTGATTTTTCATCTATATCTATGAGACAGTTTTTGTTTACTTTGCTCATTCATACAGTGTTTCAGATTCCACATATGAGTGAGATCATATGGTATTTGTCCTTCTCTGACTGACTTATTTCACTCAACATTATAGTCTCTAGGTCCATCCACATCATTGCAAATGGCACGATTTCATTCTTCCTTATAGCGGAGTAATACTCCATTGTATAAATATACCACAGTTTCTTAATCCAGTCATCTACTGATGGGCATTTTGGTTGTTTCCCAGTCTTAACTATTGTAAATTGTGCTGCTATGAACATAGGGGTGTATAACTTTTTTTGAATAAGTGTCTTGTTTTTTTCAGGATAAATACCTAGGAGTGGAATTGCTGGGTCAAACGGTAGCTCTATTTCCAGTTCTTTAAGATACCTCCATACTGACTTCCATAGCGGCTGCACCAATCTGCAGTCCCACCAACAGTGCAGCAGGGTCCCCTTTTCCCCACAGCCCCGCCAGCACTTGTTGTTTGTTGATTTGTTGATGATAGCCATTCTGACTGGAGTGAGGTGGTATCTCATGGTGGTTTTTATTTGCATTTCCCTAATGACCAGTGAGGTTGAACATTTTTTCATATGCCTGTTGGCCATCTGTATGTCCTCTTTAGAGAAATGTCTCTTCATATCTTCTGCCCATTTTTTAATTGGGTTGTTTGTTTTTTTGGTGTTGAGTTTCATGAGTGTTTTATAAATTTTGGATATTAACCCCTTATCAGATATATCGTTGGCAAATATATTCTCCCATTCAGTAGGCTTCCTTTTTGTTTTATTAATGGTTTCCTTTGTTGTGAAAAAACTTTTAAGTCTGATATAATCCCATATGTTCATTTTTTCTTTTACTTCCCTTGCCCGTAGGGATGTATCAGTAAAAATATTGCTCCGGGTAATGTCTGCAAATGTACTCCCTATATTTTCTTTTAGGATTTTTATGGTTTCAGGTCTTACATTTAAGTCTTTAATCCATTTTGAATTTGTTCTTGTATAAGGCGTAAGGAGATGGTCCAGTTTCATTTTTTTGCATGTGTCAGTCCAATTTTCCCAACACCATTTATTGAATAGACTATCTTTATACTCCAGTGTAAATTCTTGCTTCCCTTGTCATAGATAAACTGTCCGTAAATGCTTGGATTTATTTCCGGGCTCTCTGTTCTGTTCTACTGATCGATGTGCCTGTTTTTATGCCAATACCAAACTGTCTTGATTACTGTGGCCTTGTAGTAGGTTTTAATGTCTGGTAGCGTGATCCCCCCGACTTTGTTTTTATTTCTCAGAATTGCCGAGGCTATTCTGGGTCTTTTATGATTCCATATAAATTTTAGGATTATATTTTCTATTTCTGTGAAAAATGCCCTTGGTAGTTTGATAGGAATTGCATTGAATCTATATATTGCTTTAGGCAGTATGGACATTTTAACTATATTAATTCTTCCTATCCATGAGCATGGTAGGTGTTTCCATTTATTTGTATCTTCTATGATTTCTTTCTTCAGTGTCTTATAATTTTCTGAGTACAGATCTTTCACTTCTTTGGTTAAATTTATTCCTAGGTATTTTATAGTTTTTGATGCAATTGTAAATGGGACAGTTTTCTTAATTCTCTTTCCATTAGTTTATTATTGGTATATGCAAATGCCACTGATTTCTGAACATTGATTTTATATCCTGCTACTTTACTGAATTCGTCTATCAGTTCCAATAGTTTTTTGATGGAGTCTTTGGGGTTCTCTATATACAGTATCATGTCATCTGCATATAATGACAATTTTACTTCTTCCTTGCCAATTTGGATGCCTTTTATTTCTTTTTGTTGTCTGACTGCTGTGGCTAGAACTTCCAGCACTATGTTGAATAAAAGAGGAGAAAGTGGACAGCCTTGTCTTGTTCCTGATCTTAAGGGGAATGGTTTTAGCTTTTCCCCATTGAGTATGATGTTAGCTGTAGGTTTATCATATATGGCTTTTTTTATGTTGAGATATGATCCCTGTATTCTCACTTTGCTAAGGGTTTTTAACATAAATGGCTGTTGGATTTTGTCAAATGCTTTTTCTGCATCTATTGAAATGACCATGTGATCTTTATCCTTCATTTTGTTGATGTGGTGTATCACATTAATTGATTTACGGATGTTGAACCAGCCTTGCGCACTATGGATGAATCCCACTTGATCATGATGTATGATCTTCTTAATATATTGCTGAATTCTGTTTGCTAATATTTTATTGAGAATTTTTGCATCTATATTCATCAGGGAGATTGGCCTGTAGTTTTCCTTTTTTGTGATGTCTTTATCTGGTTTTGGAATCAGGGTGATAGTGGCTTCATAAAAAGAGTTTGGGAGCCTTCCCTCCTTCTGGATTTTTTGGAATAGTTTGAGAAGAATAGGTGATAGTTCTTTTTTGAATGTTTGATAAAATTCACTTGTGAAGCCGTCTGGTCCAGGGCTTTTGTTTTTTGGGAGCTTGTCAATTACTGATTCAATTTCCTTGGTAGTAATCAGGGTATTTAGATTTTCTGTTTCTTCTTGCATTAGCTTTGGAAGGTTGTATGCTTCTAGAAAATTATCCATTTCTTCCAGATTGTCAAATTTGTTGGCATATAGTTGCTCATAGTAATCTCTTAGAATTTTTTGTATTTCTGTGATGTCTGTAGTCATTTCCCCTCTTTCATTCCTGATTTTGCTAATTTGAGTCCTCTCTCTTTTTTTTTTTGATGAGCCTGGCTAGAGGTTTGTCAATTTTGTTTATCTTCTCAAGAAACCAGCTCTTGGTTTCATTGATCTTTTGAATTGTTTTTCTGTTCTCTATATTGTTTATTTCTGCTCTGGTCTTTATTATCTCCTTTCTTGTACTCCCCTTGGGCCTCTTTTGCTGTTCTTTTTCCAGTTCCCTTAGGTGTAAGGATAACCTGTTGATTTGAGATTTTTCTTCCTTCTTTAGGTAGGCCTGCACTGCTATAAACTTCCCTCTTAGGACTGCTTTCCCAGTATCCCAGAGATTTTGGGTCATGGTGTTTTCATTTTCATTTGTCTCGAGGTATCTTTTGATTTCCACCTTGATCTCATTTGTGACCCACTCACTATTTAATAGCATATTGTTTAGCCTCCATTTATTTGTCAGCTTCCCGGATTTCTTCTTATAATTGGTTTCTACTTTCATAGCATTGTGGTCAGAGAAGACACTTGAAATGATTTAAATCTTCTTAAATTTATTGAGACTTGTTTTGTGGCCTAACATGTGGTCTATCTTAGAAAATGTTCCATGTGCACTTGAAAAGAACGTATATTCTGTAGCTTTGGGATGAAATGCTCTGAAAATGTCCGTTAAATCCAGCTGGTCTAATGTGTCATTTAAGGTCGCTGTTTCCACATTGATTTTCTGTCTGGAGGATCTGTCCATTAGTGACAGCGGGGTGTTGAAGTCCCCTACTATGATAGCGTTCCTGTTGATCTCTGTCTTTATGTCTGACAATATCTGTTTTATAGATTTAGGGGCTCCTATGTTAGGTGCATAGATGTTTACTAGAGTTATGTCCTCTTGTTGGATCGATCCCTTCATTACTATGAAGTGTCCTTCTTTGTCCTTTGTTATATTCTTCAATTTAAAGTCCATTTTATCTGATATAAGTATCGCTACTCCAGCTTTTTTCTCAGTACCATTTGCATGAAATATTTTACTGCATCCCTTTACTTTCAGCCTGTATGAGTCTTTGGATCTGAGGTGAGTCTCTTGTATACAGCATATGCTGGGGTCTTGCTTTCTTATCCATTCAGCCACCCTATGTCTTTTTATTGGAGCATTTAATCCATTTACATTTAATGTGATTATTGATAGGTGTGTATTTATTGCCATTTTCTTATTTGTGTTCGTAGTCTTTCATAGGTTGTTTTTCTCTTCTACTTAAAGAAGCCCTTTTAGCATTTCCTGCAAAGCTGGCTTGGTGGTAATGAATTCCCTTAACTTATTCTTTTCTGCAAAGCTCCTTATCTCGCCTTCGATTTTAAATGATAACCTTGCTGGATACAGCAGTCTTGGTTGTAGGCCTTTATTTTTCATCACTTTGAAAACCTCCTGCCACTCCCTTCTGGCCTGCAAAGTTTCTGTAGAAAAGTCAGTTGAGAATCTTATGGGGGTACCCTTGTAAGTAACTTGCTGCCTTTCCCTTGCTGCTTTAAGGATTCCGTCTTTGTCCTTAACCCTTGCCATTTTCACTATAATGTGTCTTGGAGTGGGCCTGTTTGGAATCATCCTGGTTGGAACTCTCTGCACTTCCTGGGCTTGTATTTCAATGTCCTTTGCCAGGTTAGGGAAGTTTTCAGACATTATTACTTCACATATATTCTCAATCCCTTGCTCCCTTTCTTCTCCTTCTGGTACTCCAATGACCCATTGGTTATTGCGTTTGATGTTGTCCCCCAGCTCTCTTAAACTATTTTCCATTCTTTTTTCTTTTTGTTGTTCCGCATGGGTGATCTCTGCTATTTTGTCTTCTAAGTCACTGATTCGATTTTCTGTTTCATCCAATCTGCTAGTGATTCCATCAAGTTCGTTATTTAATTCAGTAATTGTGTTCTTAAGTTCTAGCTGGTTGCTTTTCATGATTTCTCTATCCTTCTTTATATTTTCATTAATTTCCTTGAACATTCTAATAATCAGTGTTCTGAACTCTGTCTCTGATAGGTTGGTTACCTCTATTTCCTCTATTTCCACTGATTCAGGACGTTTCTTCTGTTCTTTTATTTGTGTTATGTTTCTTTGTTTCCCCATTCTGGCTTACTCTTTGTGTTTGCTTCAATATAACAGATAGATCCCCCAGATTTCTCAGTCTTTTCTGGGTAAACTTATATGGTATGTGTCCTTTATATTTGAATTACTCAGTCTCCCTATTCTCCTGTGCTTGTATCTGAGGTGTTCCTTGTGTCGTGCGTCCTCACTTGTTGAAGTTTTAGTTTTGATTACTTTTGGTTTGTCAGTAGGTGGGATTGACTCACAGATTGATTAGCTGTGAGAATCAGCAGGGTCTGCAGTTTATGAGCTGCTGTGAGAGGATTGACCCCTCTGATGAAACTTGGACCCTATGGGTCCTAGTACCTGTAGCAACTTCCTTTTGGGTGTGACTCTTGTATGTCAAACCCAGAAATGCTCTGGTTTTATCTAAAGTTGGCCTCTGGGTATGATGATTCTTGTGTCTGTTCGTTTGGACCCACTGCTGCAGAGTGATTTTAGAGCATAACAGATCAACAAGAACAACCTCCGCAGCCACCAAAGGAAACCAAATGCTCGCACAAGTAAAAAAAACCAACCATCCAACTACAGTCAACTTGTACAGAAATATCAATCATACTAATGAAGAAAACAAACAGAAACAAAACAAAAACCATACACTCAATAATAAGAGAAGAGGAAACAAAATAAAATACAATATCCTAAAATAAAAAATAGAATAAACATGAGAAACCGATTAGCTATACCTAAAAAATAAAAAATAAAAATAAACTAAAATAATAATAAAAAAGTAAGAAAAATTAAAATAATAAAATTTGCAGAAAAAAAGGAGAAGAGGAAAAGTATAGCAGTGAGAAGAATGAATAAAGTAAGAGAGAAAGTGACGGTGGGGAAAAAAAAGAAAAGAAAGAAAAAGAAAAAGAAAAAAGGAAAAAAAAAATATATATATTTGTCTACACACCCATATATATGGACATATATTCACCTATATACACCTATATATATGCCTATATTAAAAACTACAATATGATTAGAATGAAATAGAAATAAAAACCAAAAACAACCAAGATAAGCAGCCAATAAAGGGAAAACAAAACAGAATAAAACCAAACAAACCAAAAATACCCATGCCGGTCTTGGCTAAAGTCCACCAAGCTCTCTTCAGTTTGTCTGCTGTACAAAAATTCCTGTGCGTCTTGTGGGAACAGTAGGCCACCTGATGCCTAGCGTGATCCTGGCACTGCAGGTTTGCTGTACTTGAGTGTGGTTGTGACGTGTGATTGTTGGTTTTTACAAAGTCACTGCCTTTTTGCTTTTGCCTGTCCCAAGGCAGGCTGCACCCCCAAAGGCTCAATGAGTGTCTCTGGGCACCCTTTTGGTTGACAGCTGTGGAGAATTAAAGAATTCCTCACTACCAAAAGCCTGCTGCTAAGAATCTGTTAATTAGTGCCTCAGCATGTGAATCTTCCCTGCCTCCCAAGCCTTGCCTAAAGGAGGGGACGGGGTAGGTAGTCTCACTCTGCAGCCTTTACTGGTTGGAAATTCTCAACCCCCTGCAGGTAAGGATATCTTCCTAGTCTGCCCCTATTGCTCCATTCAGGAGTCAGTTTAAGACTGTCTTGGCGGGGGCCAAAGTTTGCGGGAGTGGGTGGGTTATTGGGTTTTTTTTGCTTTCTGTTCAAGAGTAGAAAAAGGAAAAAAAAAAACAAAACATAAAAGTAAACAAAGCCACAGTTCCAACACTGTTTTAAGCTAAGGCCTTTGCCTCTTATGCTCCAGCGGAGTTCCTGCTGCTCTCCCAAAGGGTCTGCCGGGATTTAGGGGACTGCGCGCACCTTTCCACGCGGCTCCGATCCCCGCTCCGTCTCTCGGGGACCTGCGTCTCCGCCCAGTGTGCTCTGCTTCTCCGCGCGTGAGTAATCTTTCTTCCCCTGCTCCCAGTTTTCAGGCTTCTGCGAATCGCGGGACCCGGTGGGCACAGAGACTGATCCCTGAACCGGGAGGGTGCAGGGACTGATCTTGCCCTGTCGCTGCCGGGCTCTGCACTCTCGACAGCACACTTTAAAACACACCTTCTCTCAACCGTATCTCACACCTGACTTGACTACAGCAAACAAGCTGAAATTTGTCACACACTGTCACTAAGGTTCAACGCACTGGTTCCCATATTGAAGATCCCTGCCTTTCCACTGGATGGCACTTGGCTGTAGTATTCACTGTATTTGTTTTTTTCTTTTCTTTTTTTTTTTTTGAGGGTAGTGTCACTGGCCCTCACATGTGGGACCCGAACTGGGGCCGCTGGCGTCCCAAGCCAGCGCTTAACCACCGCGCCACTCGGCCGGCCCAAATGTGAAGCTGCACCTTTTTTTTTTTTTTCGAGGGCAGTGTCACTGGCCCTCATATGTAGGACCGAACCAGGGCCGCTGGCTTCCAAAGCCAGCACTCAACTACCGCGCCACTCGGCCGGCCCTATTCACTGTATTTGTTGATGACAACAGAAAGCCTCTGTGTCACACATCACTTCTGGTATGGCAATTTCTGTCAAATAAAAACATTACGGTGTGTCCTCATCCACCTTATTCACAGGATCTGGCAGTGTACGACTCTGGCTCTTCTCCAAAGTCAAAATGGCCATTAAAGGTATATGTTTTGAATTGATTCAGAACATTGAGGCAGCCATGACAGCACAACTAAAGACACTCAGGAAAGAGGACTTCCAGAACCGCTTCAGAAAGTGGCAAAAACAATGGGATAAATGTGTTCAAAGCAAGGAGGAGTATTTTGAGGGGAATTAATGGCAATGTGTCTTTTACTGTAATAATTTTTTTAAATTTGAACATTCACTGTAAAAAAATAAACACTCACCATATTGTTTGATCACACCTTGTAGCTCTATATGGGATATATTTGACACATAACATTTAAGTTTAAGGTGGGCAACGTGATTTTTTTATTGAGATTTAACTGGTATATAACATTGTATTAGTTTTAGGTGTACAACATAATAATTCAATATTTGTATATATTGCAGGATAATTGCCCCAATAAGTTTAGTTAACATCCATCAACACACACACACATTTTTTTCTTGTGATGAGAACTTTTAAGATCTACTTTCTTAGCAACTTTCAAATATACAACACAGTATTGTTAACCACAGTCACCATGCTGTACATTATATCCCCAGGACCTCATTTATCGTATAACTGGGAGTTTGTACCTTTTGACCCCCTTTACCTATTTTTCTTACCCTACCCCTGTGTGTGTGTATGTTTGTGATATATATATATATATATATATATATATATATATATGGTATTCCAATGGGGAAAGGACATGACTAGGCAAGTCACAGAAAACTCAATGACCAATAAACTTTTAAAAATAATGTATCTTATTAAGAAGTACACACTAAAATACAATATAACTTTCATTTTTGCATTAGCAAGTTTTAAAAAGACTAATAAGAACATCTGATGTTGGTAAGGATATGAATATATGGAAAAATCTTGAATTGATATCAATTTTTGATGTGCAATTTGGCAATATATTTACTAAATGTAAAATCATTCATGTCTTCTGCCTTAATATTTCCACTTCTGTAAATTTCTCTTACAGGAACACTCTCACAAAAGAAGAAAGAGATATTTACAAGGAGGTTCACCATAGTAATGTTTATAATAACCAAAGACTAGAGACAACCTAAATGCTCATGAAGAAGGGAACAGTTAAGTAAACTTTGATATAAGCATCCAGGGGGGTGCTCAGCAGTTGTAACTGATTACATGTAGACCAATATGCAAATATGTTCAATCTGTATTATTCAGAATAAAAGTCAGCTACAGAAGAGAATGAGCAATATGATTCTATTTTAAAAACAACAAAAACAATAATGATATGACTATGTGTATATAGCTGGTGGAATCTGCACCAAATTACTAACTATGCTGCAAGTGGCATGGGATTAGTGAGGGCTCTTTCACTTAGTACATATATATATTTTTATGTTTTGATTTGTATATGTATTATCACACTATCACATTTATTTATTTATTTTTTATTCCTCAGTATTTTATTATTTTTTGACGCAGTTATAAATGGGATTGTTTTCTTTTTCTTTTTTTTTCTGTTGTCATACATTTTTTTTTAAATTAGCTTCAGGTGTACAACACAGTGCAATAGTTATACTTTTTACCCCTCAAAGTGACAACCCCTCTCCCCCAATTCTCCCCCCACTCCTCCCCGCCATATCATACTATCTATTAAAATTCCTTTGACTCCCTTCCACCGTATAATCCACATCCTGTGAGTATCTATATATTCAATTACAGTTGGCATACAATATTATACAACATCAATTTCAGGTGTACAGTGCAGTGATCAAGTCTCTACTCCATCCATGAATCACACTATCACATTTATAACTGCACACAAAAAATGAAGGGACTTTATAAGAAATAAAAGGGTAAACCTCAAGGAGAAATAATGCAAACTTCAAGGTCAACTCTTGCCCTCACCTCTGACGAAGACAGCAGAAAGTGGCCTCCTCAAACTGACAGATCTTCACCTTGCACTTTTTCAAGAATGAGAATGCTGAGGGTTGGCCCAGGAGACTACTTGCCTTTCTCAAATAAAAGAAGGCCTCAAAGAAGACAAGAGATGAAGAAATGGGATTAGGATTCAGATGATGCTAGGGGTGTGATAAAATGAAGGCTGGAGGAAGGTTATGATGAGGTCAAGATTTGCATTTGAATCCAGTTAGATTTCCAGTGAGAAGCTGGGAGCTGGACTGCATGTGCAGGAGTTAGGGGCAGGCAAAGCAGTGGCTGGGGCTCTTTCACTATCACATTCACACTTCCTGTTTTCTCCTAATCCCTTCCAGCTCCCCTCTCTGTCTTCCACTTCTCACTCCAGTTTACTGAATAATAAGAAATCCCAATTGAATTCCCCAAGTAGAAGGCTCCGCTCATGGGCAGGGAGCTGAGTTCCCTCAACATGTAATTATCAGACAGGTCCAGGGAGGCAGCGGCAGCCTCCAGCAAGTAATAAAATGCACAAGCATTTTTTCCAATGACCAGGCAGTGCTGGGTGAGAGGTGAGAGCACCGACTTCAGGATTTGCTCACAGTGACAGGGCTTCGTGGCCCACCTGTCTTTCTCGGGGCTGTTCTGAGCCAGCCTCCTGTCCACCTGATCCAGGAACTCGTCCTCTGTTCTTTGTGGAGAGAAGATAAGAACTGAGTGGCCAGGAAGTAGTCACTTTTGTTGGGGCCTTCCCAGGTCTCCAAGCCACTTTTTCCAGGAATTCATTAATTCTATGTCTATCCTTCTCCTCCATCACTCTGTAAGTTTTTGAAAGTCAAGGACCTGATCTATAATGATGAAGCCCTATTACGGATTTTTAAAAACCTAAAGCCAAATTGAATACCTCACAAACTAAATGGAAAAGCGACCACAGCTGAAGAGTAAAATAACAATATATTAAATAAAAATATAAAAGTGATATAAGGCAATAAGTAACAATACATTTATCTATTGGCATGTTTGAACTTTGTCATGGCACATTCGAGTATTATTTTATATGCCACCACCATCCTATCCTATGATAACCCTGTCATTCGGGCAGGAAAAAGTTACCTCCCTCTTCCAGATGAAAAAATTGAAACTCAGAGAGCTTAAGTGGCATATATGGTCTTACAGCTGCTGATGTGAACCAAAACTAGAGCTCACCTCTCTGTACTGGTCCAATGCACTTTCCACAGATACCATGAGGTCAAAAGAGGTCAGGTCTCTCTGAGACAGAATGATTGAACAAAGTGGGCACTGAGGAGGGTTTTGATGGATAGTGAACCTTCTGATAAGTGGAAAGATGTGGAGGCTACTTAGTAGTTTTAAAAGGGAGGCTTCGGTGAGCCAGATGCACAGGTGAGTACAGGGGTGATTTATGTCAAATACAGATAGATTTCTGCTTGAAAAGTAGGATATCAAGTTGGATAAGGGAGATATAAACCTACCGAGTGGCTGGGGAACTCAAGGTAGGGACATTTAAAACTGATGGGCTAGTCATTCGAAAACCAGGAGGTATATGGTTGGGAAATGTAAATTCATTTTAATATTAGCTTGGGGTCAAAAATAATTGAGAAGGTAAATTTATAGCTGAAAAGAAATCTGCTACATGTGCAATGTGTTTGAGAGCTATTAAAGTTCTTCTTTACCACTAAGAAATAGTTTTTCTACAAAGAATCAAAGATTGCCTTTTGAAATCTCTATTCACTTGAATTTGGGGCTGATAGAGAGTCACTACTTCTGGGTGGTCAGACGCCTTCCTGGTCTGGTAAGGACGAGGTAAGTGCCCCAGTTTAATGGTCATCTGTGTCTCACTGTCTGTCCTCCTCCATGCCCATTCTCAGCACCTCCATCTACCTGCAGTATTCACTTGTGAAGGCCTCCGGATTTCTGGATTGTTCTGTCTGCAACTGAAAGCTATCTGCAGGGAGAAAAGGATGATTATCTTTAATTAACCATATTAACTGAAGACACTTTCAATTCCCGACCACCTTTCCTTTGCAGCTTTAGTTCATGACGTGATTGCCTTCCCCATTACAAAAACGATATGTGTACGTTTAATATTAACCTACACACAAAATTACGATGGTAGGTCACAAATTCCTTAATAGCAACTATTTCTGATTCAAATAGTAACTCCTTTCATTCTCCAACCTCCTAAGCCAGTTCCTAATTTGCAGGAGACACTCAATGTTTACTAACTAGATGAATAAAGAATGCATCCATTTGGTTTGATGGCTGATTCTAATAGTAGAAATCCCTGAGTATGTCTGGACCAGGTTTATGAACAGATCAGAGGGAACCAAAGACCCAAAGATCCTAAGACCTAGTGAAGAAAATCACGACAGTGCAAGATACCACAGTCCACTGGAGTCTCAGTGGCTAGCAGAGGTTCTGAGTTTTACGGAGTTTGCCTTAAATAGCCTTTATCCTCTAGATTTGACTCTCCCTCGACAGCTGCCTTCTCCAAGATCACAAAGCAAAGACTGGGAATGATGTTGGTAAGTTACATATTGGGGATCAGAAGCATGGGTGGGGGGATCGAAAAGGAGTCTAGGAAAAGTGTTATAGGGAGGACCTGTGTTAAGTACCAGGACTGGCTCTCTGATTATTTAATGATGTCAAATAAGGCAAGGCTAAGGTACCTAAGGATGTTGTTGTCCAGCAGCTCTACTGCAATGCACAGTTCCCAGGGGCACCATCACGTCACAGCCCGTGTGCATCACACCCTCCAGATTTGCACAGTACCTATTCTGTGTGGCCATGCACAGGGACACTCAGTATGGGAAGCTTCCTCGGGGTTCGGCTGTGCTGGGAAGGTCTTGAGCCCCTCTCATATAGACTGACCAGGCTGTCTAATTTGGTTTTGTGGTGTTTTTTTTTTGTTTTCTTGAGGGCAGTGTCACTGGCCCTCATATGTGGGATCTGGCCGCTGGCTTCCGAAGCCAGCGCTTAACCACCACGCCACTTGGCCGGCCCCAGGCTGTCTAATTTAAAGCTGACACTGACCTCTCAACAACAAAAGGCCATGTAGGAAATATGAATGATAGCATATTTTCATCACAGTTCTAGACTAGGACATTTACTATTATTTCCCTCTCAGAAAATGCAAAAGGGCAAATACTCATAGAGTACATCAGCCAATGACGAATTTCTCCAAGTTACTGATTCACCTTCACAGAATTATCAGACTGTTACAGCTAAAGAGGCATTAGGATCATAGATCGAATCCTTCATTTTAGTCCTTTACCACCAATAATTCACCATCTCTCCCATATCCCTTTCCCCT
Organism: Aselliscus stoliczkanus; assembly: GCA_033961575.1. Lineage (NCBI taxonomy): Eukaryota > Metazoa > Chordata > Mammalia > Chiroptera > Hipposideridae > Aselliscus > Aselliscus stoliczkanus. Next base: position 59,640,155 of record CM066733.1, on the reverse strand, counting down.
GCCAACACCAATACCAACTTCTCTTTTATGGAAGTAGAAAAAGTGAATGGTTTGGGCTTGATAGCTGTCTTCCACTGTGGAAGGAGGCCCAGCCCTGAAAAATGTGGTGAGCTGCAGGAAGATAGATTTCACACAGATGAAAGAAGAAACTTTCTAATGGCTGTTGACAATGAAACAGGCTGTCCTGTAAGGTAAGCTAACTGAAAATGTTAAAACAACTCTTATCTGGGATGTGGTAGAAGGGTTACAGGCTTGGGGGACCATCTACCTGCTAATCCAACCTTCTTTAAGTAGCTAACTCCTACCTATCCCTCAAGTCTCCCTTCTGGCAGTATCTCCTTCAAAGAAGAGTACTCTCCCTACTCATTCCTCAGGCTGGGCTAATGGCCCCTTCTCTAGGCACCCCACCCCTTAGGTATGCCATTTTCATCACCTTTATCATGTCATATTGGAATTCTCCATATCTCTGTATCACCCCTAAAAAACACGAATTTCAGGGACCAAGGCTTATTCTTTGTATTCTAACATCTACTTGTAATGTCTGATAGACAGATTCCATATACAGAGGGTGCCAAAAAAAATGTATACACATTTTACGAAAGGAAAAAACTGTATTAAAATTGTAATACTCAATATATACTGATAACAAAAGATGAATATAAGTCATGTTTGACTTCTGCAATTACAAGAGGTGCTCAAATTGGTTACCATCAGTATAATTTTAATACAGTTTTTTCCTTCTTAAAATGTCTGTACATTGTTTTGGCATTTATGTGTACTGAGCTGAATAATTATAAGAAGAAGAAAATGATAACTAAAATGTGCCTGGCACTATTCAAAGCACGTTATACATTTGAACTCACTCAATCAATCCTCAAACAACCCTATAAAGGTGGCATTGTTATTTTCCTCAATTAACTGAGGTTAAGTAACTTGCCCAAGATTGCCTTGAACCAAAATAAGTGCGATCTCTCAAGTTCCTTTGAACTCAGAGCTTACCTGTTTCTTATCTCTGGTACTTTAGGGATAAATGGCTCTTCCCACCTGTTCTTCTCCCTTACTGTGATTTCGCCTTTGGGATGAAGAGCCCCAAGTTTATGACAACAGAGAGGTGCTCTCCACATGTCCACATGTCCCCTTTCTGGGCTTACCTTGGGGAGAAGGCAGCTGCAGCTTGTCTGTAATCACTTGTGTTAGCACCGAGCCAGTACTTTTGTAACTACAGAACCGGGAGGTCCTCCTGGAGCTCCTAGTAGAACGGACGGCAACATGGTGGAAGGGGACAAAGTCCCCACCACAGCAGCTGCCGCAGCGGCAGGCCAAATCGCGGAGAAAGCAGGCGCATTCCAGGTGCAGGGCTAGCTGCTGTGCAGTGGGCCACAGATCCCGGGCAGCTTCCAGTAACAGGGGCGCTCCAAATTCCAGCGCTGCAGTTTGGGGTAGGGACAATGCCTCCTGTAGCCTGAGAGGACAGCCAGCATCTGAAATACAGAAAAATCTAAGTGCAAGTCTTCCTCAAGGTCCTTTTATGCTACCATGTAGCAAACTCCCAAGCACATGCTGTTATTATAGTTTACAAGAAATTTCATTTGTAACCTGTTTGATGTTACTGCCTACTTTGCATAAAGAATTTTATACCAATCTGAGAGTGATATTGACAACATCTAGTATGAAGTATAACAGGAAAGAAATGATCAGTGGTACAGAAGTAGATTTCTTAGTTGTTCCTCCTAAAAGGAGCTTTTTTTTTTTTTACTACAAATTATTATAAACATTAAATCATCAGAAATGCTGTGTTCAAATATAAAGCCCAAACATATTTCACAGTCAAAAGGAAATTATTTGTGAATTATATATGCTTTGGGTATTCTATGTCACAATTTTTTTTCTTCATGTGGAGAATATGAGATTGCAAGCTATTTAATGCATATGTTAATTTGTTCATGTCTGTTTCAATAGCACATATATTTATCTCCTTTGTGAACTTCTAAAATTAGTAGTAGTTTATCCTTTTTACCCTATTATTTATACCTAGAAGCCAATAAAAGATTATGGCAACATTTTCTGAACCAAAAATCAAAACACAAATATTTAACACCTGTGGTTAACAAGGAGCTAGAATTCTTCAAATTAAGACAATTCTGAGGCTATTCATTCACTATAACCATGGTTCCTTCGTGATTAAAATAAATGGTTTTCCCCATTTCTCAGCCATAAGCTCTAAGATTGAGGCCCTTGACATATGACAATGATGCTCTTTCTGAACCCAGACAGCCCACCTAAAGCCTCCTGTCGCGGCCTGGGGACAAGGGAGCAGCTCTCCCTCACCCAACGTTTGCTTTCTCTCTTCGGTTTGTTCAATAATCTTGACGGAGGAAGGCACCAATATCGGCTCAGCAGGAGGCTCCTGGCTCTCATAGCGCCAGTGGAGCACACGCACACCCACGAGGGCCCTCAGCACCCTAAGTAGCTTCTGCTTATCCCAGCCAGGCAGGAGGTGCTGCAGCAAATCTATGTGAAGTGACCAATGATGGCAGTGCATCCAATCAGCAACTGTTCTTCTGGGCTCAGTTGATCTAGCTGGTTTACTGCTATTTCTGGAGGAAAAAAAAATCAGGAATGAACAAGCTTTCTACTAATATAAAATACACTGTGTTGATCATCTCTCTGTCCATTTAAAAATAAATAAAAGCTTGCTTTTTGTCCACCCCTTTCCACTCAGCCAAACCTCTTGAAAGAGCTTTCTCTCTATGTCCTCATTTGTCCTCATTGCTTATTCATTGTTCAACCAACAATAATGAGATTTTCACTATACCTCTGAAACTGTTGTCCCATGGTCACCAAAGCCTTTTGTTGGTAGACCCAAAGCTATGCTATCATTCAGCTATACTAATAATTCTTCCCATTTTCATGACTAATAAGCACTCAGACTCTTTTCTTCTTACTGTAAACTAAACATGGAGGTCAGGCTTCCTGGTCCCAGAACTCTAATAATTATAAAGACCTTAATTAAGTAAATGTCTCCATATTCTGACCCAGACATTAAAGCAGTCCATACTGAACCACTAAGTCACCAAGTCCAAAATTTTGGAATAATTCTAAACCTTTTTCTTTCCCTCATAACCAACTGGTCACCCATTCATCTTCCTTCTAAATGCTCTTGCATGCTTCCTCCTAAATAATTTTAGTATAAGTAGTCATTTTCATCGGTATCACTATAATACCCTGTTTTGAACATCTCCAATTTCTTCTCTTTCTTATCCCAATAACATTAGCTAGTGGTAGAGTTACATACTTGAAGTACAAATATAATCATGTCAGTCTCCTTCTTAAATACTTTCATAACTTAGGTGGGCTTTCACAATCTAGCTTTGGCCTTTCATTTAAACCAAGGTATTGTGGACTGAGCTATTCATTTTAACTTACGAGCTAACAAATCCTTTTTCCTTCTCTGTGGACAATGCTGACCTTGGGTTACTTTCTAGCGGTTTCCAGGATCCTGATAAATTTAGAACGGTAGCTGAGTTACCAGGTAACATTGCTTATGCTAAGAATGTTCCTGTTCCCTGACTGGAAACTGAATTTGGATTAGGAAAACTGTGACTAAGCTGTAAAGACATGGTGATAAACCACAGCTTTGGGATTCCTAGGGTGAAGGGCCTGGAAGCCATGCCTATGATGCTGAGATACCAGTTCCTAGTTGGGGCATCAGACTTCTTCATGGTCTCATACCGTCACCCCTAAGCTATTCCTTGAGGATCTAGAGAATAGCAGTGGAAACTGTTGTGAGGACTCTCACTGAAGAAAACCTCCTGCTGCTGTTCTGTTAGTATGCTGTTTCCTGACTTGTATTATTCTAAGTTAATAAAGCCATTGCCAAGTGTGGCCTGTCTGAGTTGTAGGAATGTGAATTGTCTAGATGGACCTAAATCCTCCACAGTGAATAGCTTATAATAGCAAACAATCATTGACTATTTATGATGTATCATTATTTATTTCATTTAATCCTCAACTAATTCCATAAGGTAGGAACCACCATTGCCCACATTTGAGTGATGAGGAGACTATGACTTACATAAGTTAATTCATTTATCTAAGGTTCCACAGTCAGTAAGTGGAGGAGCCGATAGCATCCAGGTTTTCCTCACTCCAGAGCCCTGGCTCTAAACTACTGTGGTGTTCTGTGTTGTATTTCATATGCATGTGTCATACTCTCAGTAAGACCTGCCTGACTTGAACGTATGCTTATTCATCACCATAGCCCTCCAGAGGGCTTCATACATGCCCACCGAACACTTGGGTAGAATATTAAAAGAAACTCTCAGGCCGGCCGAGTGGCACGCTGGTTAAGAGCTGGCTTGGGATGCCAGCAGCCCCGGTTTGGATCCCACATCCAAACAGTGACACTGCCCTCTCCAAAAAAAAAAAAAAAGAACCTCTCATCTCTAAAAAGAACATCCCTGTCCAGTTATGCCTACCTAATTCTACTGGCTTCTTTATCTCATCAATTATTATAAACTTACTTTATACCCTTTTTATTAAACTCCTGCAATGTGCATAATGCTGTCCCTTCACTGGCACCATGGATTTTCTTAAATTTCAGCAACATTATGTTCCTTGCTCACTGTCTCCTCTAGCATAGGAGTATGCAGAAAATTTTCCAGGTCATGAGTTAGCCCAAGAGAGAACAATGGACTCACTTAAGTAAACCACTACTCAACTAGCATTACAAGTCTTTAAAGGGGCTCTTCAGGTAGTGCCAGAACTTATCTCTGGAAGGTGGTTTCTTTTTTTGAAAAAAAAAAAAAAATGAAGCTAACATGATAAATAAGACTTATACTCAATCACCCACCACATTACTAATTGCAATGGCACCTATTATTGGTTCACGTGACTTTTTCAAGGAACCTGCCTTTTAACAACGGTGGGAGAAGCACTGTATCCAAGTTCACATCATCCTTGACTGTGCAGAAATAAAGTGCCTGGTCTTCTCCAGAGCTGGCATGAGAAATACTGTGCACTGTGGATTTCATGCCATTGACTGTAGGGGAAAAAGACCATGACTGAGGATAACACCAAGCATAGTGACTCTAGTTTTAAAGGCACAATAATACAAGTAGTCAAGAAACTAAAAGGATGAAGATGAATGGAACCTATTACGTTTAAAGTGGTTTACCCCCACCCTGCCTGTTCTCTGGTTTTCTCTTAGAAACGAACATTTTCTGCACCAACGGTGCCTAACACTCTCACTCTTCCTGTTTACCTTCCAATAGGCCTCACTTCTATTATATCACAGCTCGAGGATGCCTTTCTGGATTTACACACACTTCTACTCCTTTTTTCCTCTCCCGCTGTCCTCCCTTCTCCCATTTCACCCATCCAAATCCTCAAGGCATTCTTCTCTTAAGTAATGTACAATTCTCTGTTGAACCCTCATGTTTATAAATCCCCTCTCGTGGACTGTCATGTTTTTCTGTGTGTGTGTGCGTGTGTGTGTGTGTTTTAAAAAATGATATTTTATTGCCCCCAGCAGGAGGGGCCTGCATGAGGGGCCAGCTCCCAGGGCTCCTCAGATGCACTTCTGGGAACGGGTAAAGGACTCATGGCAAGCTTCTGCCAAGCCACCAATAAGATTAAGGAATTCTGGGAAATCTAGCTGCCCATCACTGTTGAGGTCCAGTTTCTTCATCTTGCGGTCAAGGACGCCGAGATCCTTCTGGTTCTTTGTGAAGGCAGCCAGTTCTGTAGTCATGAAGCTTAGGAACTCAGTCTTGGAGAGGCTGTAATGGTTCCCGTCCTTCCCAGCATACTTCTGGAAAACTGCAATCAGGGACTTAATGCACCGCATGGTCTCTGTAGGGCTGGACACTTTTGCCATGTCGGAGCGGAGCGAGGCACAGAGGCTGTGAGCGAGGAGCAGCGCTGCGCACTCTGGTGGACTGTCATGTTTATAGATCCTATCTTCCTATCCCCACATCCTGCTCTGCTTGCAAAGTAACTATAGGAGATTGATTGACTCAATGAAGTTATCTGAGGCAGACATTTGGTGTTTTCACCATAGTTGCATATTATTTGCATAGTGCACTTAGGTAGGAAGGCCTAATTTTGCCTATGATGCCAGCAGAGAATAGGCAATTGTCTTGTAAGGGCTAGGGGTGATGCCATGTTGAAGATGAATTCCAGCAGCTGGACCAGGGTTGACCCCTTGGAAGCTAAGCTTACCTGAGAGGGTTTCCCATTTGCTGTTCTCCTCCTCCTCTTGTACATCATGAAAGAGCAGTATGTCTTTAGAGAGAAGGTCTTGGTATAGGACCTCACAGTAGAGGGCGTTTCCCAAGCACCTGTGGAGAATGTAGCTGTAGAGCGGTAAGTAGGGACTGCTGGCTAAAGATGCCCACCTGAAGAGAACCAAGCATAAAGCTATTTCATAATAGGATATTTCTTCTTTTCTTATAGTGAACTCCTGATATATACTAACAGAGGGAAACAGCAGCACAGAAATGTAAGCAAACAATTATGATTGGCTTTGAAATGTATCTTGCCAGTAACTTTTCTTTCTTAGCTATTTTGCATTTATTTAGGTTAAAAGGAACTAATGTCCCCTTGCTAAAGGGCCTGGCAGAAACTGGCCTGACTACATATAACTGACACATGAAGCAAGCCATCCAAGTCCTAAGTCAAACTGTCCTGTGAACACTTGGGTGGCTAGCCCAGGGAGATAGCCCCTCTGGGCTTACTAGGAGGCTGTCCACCCTCACATCTAGTCCTGGGCCTCATCAAGGCTACTAATGCTATTCTCTCCCCCAGCTCTGGTTCCGTGAGACCTGAGCCTTCTCACGTATATTATGGCACTGGCTCCTCCCTCAGTGAAGGGCCCAGCTAGTCGTAGCCACTCACATCTGCAGCTCTTGGGGGATGCTCACCACCCTCTCAGTTCCCAGCATGCCATCCTCAACAGTGAGTTCACTGTTACCTTCATGATGGGCACCAGGATGGCCTGAGGGCTCCACAGGAAGTGCTGGGCCCTGCCACACAGGGGGAGGGTGGGTATCAACGTCATCACGATGATGATGGGCATGCTGGAGAGCAATGCTCCCAAAAACTCCCAGGAAGCTGCATCCAGATACTGGGCCTTGTCAATGAGGAAAATCAACGATGTTGCCCTCACTGCCTGGAAATAACAGCAAAGAAATAATGACAACCTCTGATTAGAAATGAAGTCACCTGATCTGCAAATCTACCATGAATTTCCCATCAAGAACTTAAATAAAATGTCAACACGGGCTGGAGTTTTCAGAGTAAAATGTATCCTAAGTCCAATTAATATTTTACTTTATAAATATAAAATATAGCCTGTGTCTCTAATTCCCAAAAAAAATACTGAGTTTCCTTGGACAAGAAAATATTCTAACTGAAAAAAGAAATAAGCATCAAAATATTCCCCAAATCAAACTTAAAGCTTTCAAATATTTCCTTTTGGCAAAGGGTTCACAGTGTGTGAGAATTCATTCTTTAAACCAGGAGTTTCCAAACCAGGAGGCACATCAGCATCGCCTGGGAGAGCTTACTAAAACTACCAGCTACCCTGTCCCACTCATATAGACATAAAAAAAAGTGTATCCACTTTTCTCCACATTACCCACACCCACTGCAACTATTTTAATGTTTATTGTTTTGCCTTTTGTTTGTAGTTTGTTCCTATAAAATATGGTTGTTTTGTCAAGGAAATTGTTTTACCAGATCTCATTATTTCTCTCTCGCTGTCTCCCTTTATTCAGGACTGTTTTTAAGATCACTCTGTGTTGCTGTTATCCTGTTCTCTGACCTCTAACTTCCACATTATACTCCAGTGTTCATGTGTGAGTTCATGCCAACGCCTCCCTCGCCACCACAGACAGACACTGCAATAAACAGACTCCCCGGCATATATCCAGGAGTGGAACTGCTGGGTCTAGAGGATGCATGTTGTTAAAATTTGACTAGTTTCTTCTAGATTGCTTTCCAGAACAGCTACATCAGTTTCTGCTCTTATAGATTTTTGATTCTGTAATCTTGGGTTGGGGCCTGAGTATTTGTATTTTTAATAGTTATCCATCTGCATTTAGAAACCACTGTTTTATGAAGTTACTAAAATTTCATTAAGAAAAAGGATCAGGAAAGAGCAAAGACCTTTTGTTGTATGCTGTGCTATATGATGGCTTCAAGGTTACAGATAGATACAAACAATGAAGATATCAACAGATGGGCAGGCCAAGAAATGCCTAAGTCAAGGTGTGATGTGGGTAGTTTAAAATGAGCATAAAACCGGGTCGGCCGAGTGGCGCGGTGGTTAAGCGCTGGCTTAGGACGCCAGTGGCCTCGGTTCGGGTCCCACATATGAGGGCCAGTGACACCGCCCTGAAAAAAAAAGAGCATAAAACCATCTCCACATATTAAGAGTTAATGGTATGTAGCAAAAGTACCCACCTCCTGTAGCACTTGAAAAAAACACTCCTTAATCTTCCTTTGTCTGGACAGGTCATCCATGTGCAACACTTTGAAGGACAAAGGAAACTGACCAGGAAAATTATTCATATATAAGCATTAAAAATATACAGCTTCTCCAAAGAGAACAGAAAATGATTCTATTTTGAGTGAGAATGAGTTTCTGTAGTACTGGGCATAGTGTTAAAAACGTCAATACACAATTCAGAGGGTGAGACCTTAAGTCCACTGGCAGTTAGAGAGAGATAGCTTCTTTCCATACCAGACTCTGGCAAACCCTTAAAGGGTCATGACTAAGGAGAAAAATGATAGGTTGGACTTAGCAATGCCACTTTGGACAGCTCCAGTATCCCCGTTACTCCAGTTACACCAGGACGAATGGGTGCATGAGACTTCTCAGATACAACTGCAGTGGGCATCTCCTAACACTGTTTCCTGTGCCCGGCTGAGGCACATCAGCTACCACGGACCTGAGAGCCAAAGTGGGGCTGCTCCTTAACCACTCCGGCCAGGGCCAGAGCCCAGACAAGGCCTGTCTTAGGACAGGGCTATGCTGGGGGACAGATTATATATATTGTCTCCTTCAAAACCCACACAAATATTATACTCTTCATGTCGCAGGTGAAAAAAATTGAGGCTCAGAGTGCTAGGACATACAATTAGCAAGTGTCAGTCCCAGAACTCACTCTCCTCAAAAAAGGGAAAGCCAGGGTTTTGGTATCACAGGGATTTCAAATCTCAATCCTGCCACTGCTAACTGTGTGTTCTTAGGATATATAATATATATGGTATATAGCCTAAGGCTATTCGATTAGAAGACAATCCTGGGTAGGACTATCCACAAAAACAAACATTAGCAGTCCAATTCAGAAAGCCACTGCCTTCGTTACCTTCACAAAGAAGAGGTCATTGAAGAGGCAGTGCAGGGGCCCCTCCACCACTCCATGGAGCTGTTTGTGCAGGCACTCTTGCCGGCAACAGGCTGGGCATGTGTTGAGCTCAAAGAAGATGGCCATGAGGGTCTGAATGGCATAGAAGCACGGCGTGGAATCTGCCTCCTTCAGCTTCAATGGCAACACCCTGGTGAATGTTACCATGGTCACAGGGAGTCCACTGACCCACAGAGAGGTTACTCACTCTACTAGCCCAAGAATGCTGAATCTAATGATATAAGAGTCTCACCAGAAAGGGAAAGGAGCCTCGAGAGAAGCAGACCCTCGGTCAGAAAGCAGGAGGAGTCTTTACCTGTGCCCTTCCTTCCGGGCCAGGAAGTTTATTTCAGCCAACAGCTGACTTTTGCCATAGCCTTTTCCGCCTTCCTACAGAACTGCTTGTCCCTTCTGCTGCTGCAAACAACCCTGCTGTGCCATTCGAAAGGCTTCCAGTTCTTTCTCTCAGTCTGTAGAGAGACAGGGAACACTTAACCCTTCTGTGCTTTTTAGTAGGTACTCCATGTATTTGAATTAATATGCAAAGTTAAGTCTCAGAATGGTTCCTCCCCCACCTCCGATCCCTGGCAGAATCCCATTCTTTGATGAGGCTTCACACATCTCTTTCCAGAAATGTAGCTCTGGACTATACAGACATGTATGCTGGGCTTGATGATTTGCTCCAGAGCCAAAAAAATGACATTCAGGACAATTAGGCAACATATGGACATAAGGCTACTCTATCTTCGTAGCTTTTTGTAAAAATTTCCATATTAATAATTTAGTTTTCAAAGTTTGTCACTGCTATGTAAAGAAAACAGACTAACAAATGTAAAGTAAGTATAAAGATAGAGTGGCAACATGGTGCTATCTTCACTCTCTAAGGATGTGGGATTTCCCCCTAAAGGTGATCGACAAGCTGTTCAGATCTCAACAGCTGAACTCTGACTTACAAAGATTCTTACTAAATGCTGGTACTTCTGAGGCAAAGTGATAAAACTCCACCTGAAATTTAAACATTCAACATGAAAAAGAAATGGCAAGTCCTCTTCAAAGTTAACATTAAATTCACTAAGAAGGCTGCTTTCTATTTTTTAATACAAACTTATAAGCATTTAGTCTGGAATTTTGTTTTTTAATCACAGTTAGTCATCTACAGATGCAAAAAGATAATTTAAGGTAGAAAAAAAAAAAACTCACCTAACAAAGGGTGATCTTTATTTCTCTCTCTGGCCAAATGTCTCTTCCCAAACATTCTAGAAAAAAGGACAAATGGAAATGTGTCCATTAAAAACAGTCTGGGATAGATAATATATCTCCAAATAGAGGAAAAATTTTTCTCATAAACAAGTGTTTTCAGATAACTCAAGAGGTACAGAGTTCTACTTAAAAGAGTTTTAAAAAACTAAAAATTTGGGGAATAGGGAGGAGAGAAGTATTACTGATTGTTCCAAGTTCAGGGAAATAAATACACTGTGACGTACACAAAGAAAACAGAACATACGGATTAATGACCTGTTGCTATTCCTATTGGGTAGCAAGGAGTTCACTGAGGAACTAGCTAAGAGCTAAAGGTACAAGTTGAAAATCTGAGACACTAAACTCTCCCCTTACATCTCTTATTCCAACAGGCCAGTACTAGAAACACCTTTCTTTCTAATTTCATACAATCAAGCACTGATTATTCTCATGCCCTGATTCTGTAAAAGAGATTGGAAGGAACTAGCACACAAGGACACTCACATACATCCTCTATGACCAAGATATTCATACATCTTCCCTGGGTTGGAGATGTTTTTCATCATTTTCTCTGGCAGTTTCTTGAAGTTGTAAGCAGGTAGCATGGATCTTAGATATGTCACCTCATCACAGGACACCAAACCTGGATAAGCCGTTATCATTCTGGCCACAAGGCTCACTTTTGGGCCAATAACTGTGTCAAGGAGACAGTGAAAAAAAAAGGATGGAGAATTTTGAGATCACCTCCTCCACTTGGTCACAGAACCAACAGACCCATGCTCCTGTGCCTTATTCTACCTGTGTATTCATGTCTTGCTACTGCCCCAACCATGCCACAGAAGACTGGTCCATTGGTGATACTGACAGAAACAAGCCTGGGGATCAGAAAAGCAACAATGGGTAAATATACCATCAGAAGCTTCCAGGGCAGGCACTAGATCTCAGAGTGGAAAAGGCCAGAGGCTGCTGTCAAGTCTATACCATGTGATGGAAACAAAATGGTCCCCCTACTCCAGGAATTTTAGTTGAGGAGTAATTATTAGTAAAAAGACTAAAAATACCTTATATTGTCAGATACTTCATATATGCTTTTTGAAGTACTTTCAGATTGATTACCTCAACTGATCCTTTAAGGGATAATTAACAACAAACATGTGAGGTCTGTACTCAGATGTGGAGCAAATATTTGAACCCCATTTGACAGAAGAAAAAAACCTGAAGGAGATAATTAACATTCCCAGAGTTACACAGCAAACATCAACAGGAAAGTGAGAATGAGAATCCAGGCCTCCTGACTCCTAGACCAGTGTTACAACCACTATACCATGCTGCCTCAGGTAAAACACCCCAAATTAAACAGATCAACAGATGTCAGAACAAGGTTAATGGATCAAATAATGCTAGGATGTCAGAGCAAGGAATAACCAGGATGTCAGGCTGCTGATGGAAGGCTTCCTGAAACACATTAGTCTTTGGAATAAATTTTTAAAAAATAAGTAATATTTTTTCATTCATGCATGCATATGCATATAAAGATTCATTCATTTAATAACCATTGAGAAGTATGTACAGTACCAAGCATTGGGCTGGGTATTTATACAGTAAGACTTGTACAAAAATATCCTGCCCTGGAGAAGTCAGTCTGGGGTGGAGGATGGCAGGGATTGAGGGAGGTGAAAAGACATATTTATAAGTTAGCAAGGCAAATACTACATATTAGAGATCAGTACAGCAAACTACCAGAGTGATCAGAAGGGATGCGTTAGCTGGAGGGTAGAAAGCGTACTCATAAAGGAGAGGACATAAGATCTGGACCTTGAAACTTGAAATGCTGCCAAAGTGGGGCAATAGAATTCTGTCTTGTGAGAAAAGACATAGGTTTTGAAAAGGCTGGTATATTTCAGCAAAACTAAATAGTTCAAGAAGGCTACAGCACAGAAGGTGCTTGGAGTAGGGAGAAGTGAGGGGAGAAGTGGTCCTTTCTAGGCCATTGGTGGGAAAGTACTGGAAATATGAATTATTTAAAAAGAGCCAGCCGAGTGGTGCGGTGGTTAAGAGCTGGCTTGAGATGCCAGCGGCCCCGATTTGGATCCCACATATGAGGGCCAGTGACATTGCCCTCTACAAAAAAAAAAAAAAAAAAAAAATCTTTGGGCCGGCCGAGTGGTGCGGTGGTTAAGCGCTGGCTTGAGAAGCCAGCAGCCCCGGTTCAGTCCCACATATGAGGGCCAGTGACACTGCCCTCAAAAAAAAAAAAAAAAAAAAAAAAAAAAGAGGGCATATACTGTTCCAGGTAAGGCAAAGGCCCAAAGGCAGCAATGAACAATTCATACCTAACAGAGAATGAGTAGATTTACTTGACTAACATGAAAATTTCATGCAATGGATAACAAGATATGTGGATGGAGAAAGATTGTGCAAGGAGCACAGTTTTAAGTTAAATCTACAAATAACAATTTTCAGTTTATAGAGCATGGATAGTGACAACAATCCCAACATTTTTGTCTCTGAAACATTTAATTATCATGCCTCCCTGTAAGGACAGGACTGAAGCCTCCTACCATTCATTCACTGCATCCATCGCTAAGGGCAAATAAAAGAGACCCCCCCCCCCGCCCCAAGACAAAAACCAGGTAACTGGTTCTGCTGCTGGACCAAGAACAAGACTAAAAAATCTTCTAATGTTTCATGATGCTTCCTTTGTCTATAATGCCCTTTCCCACCTTCTCTACCTACTAAACTTTCCTTCTCAACCTGGTTCAGAAGTTATGGACAAGGCTTCCCTGGTACCTCTGGTGAGAACGAACTGGTACCTCTGGTGAGAATTTCCCATAGCACTTTGTTGCAGTTCCTACAGCACTTTATTCTTGCACTTAAATTTCATTGTATTAAAGATCGTTACTTACTTAGCTGAGGAGGTAGCGTCTTATTTCTCTTTATGTCCATCACACCTAGCACAATGCCTGCCATTTAGCTGTGTTTAACGAATGCTGGTTGAATGAATGCATTTATGCACGTGAGAAACCCAGCTATTAACAAGATGATGATAATGAAACAATACTTTTCTCACTTGGTTACTTCTCATTTCTTTCCATTGTACTTTATAATCCCCTGGCTCTTCCTAGCAGTCCACCTTCCTTCTCTTAAAAATGTTCTTCACTGATAAAGAATATATTCTTTCATATATATATTACAATATACCTAAAGTATTTCTGGTGCTGCAAAACTGTAATAATGAGATTCCAAGATGGCACTCCCTAGGTCTCAAAAATATCCTGGAGAAATAGTCACAAACCAGAAAAATCTGATCAATCACTGGACTCCAGAAATGATCTGTTTTCTGTATATGAGTTGAAAACTGAAGGTATGTCTCAGATTAGAAAGAATTTAGAAGATGACCCAAGGTGAAGAAGGTCATTGAAAAAGGAGACATGGGATGTGGTTTGGGGTCTGAGAGAGGCTGATGTGATGCAGAGGCATGAGCAAGAGTGTCTGTTACTGAGGCCGCACAGGCACCTCTGAGGTTTGAACTACAGGGAAGAAGGCAAGCTTCAGCATCTGGTTAGAGCAGCATTTCCCAAAATATGCTCCTCAGAACATTCGTTCTTCTTGATGTTTATAGGTCTTTCTGGAGAAAAGTGTTTGGTGAGCAAGTAACTTTGGGGAATGTTGAGTAAAACAAAATATCCCAAATTTCTTTATTGCAGGACTACTCAGAACATTTAATATTAATGTATATTATCAACCTCCAAGAAGGAAAAATAGTTTGCATCACTTCCCAAACATATTTGGCCATGAAAATATTTTTTTTTTCATTAGTTATTAAGGAACTGATGTTCTAACAAATACACCTTGGAAAACTACTGAATTAGTAATTATCTTCAAGGGGAAAAACACTGACCTTGAAACTAGCTTTCGGGCTCTGGCATTGTCAAGCTATTTGGTTTACCAACGTAACCTCTGAATCTTAGTTTCCTTAAATTAAAGAGGTCAGATGCTGGATTAAGAAACTGTGGTATAGGGCCGGCCGAGTGGCGCATTGGTTAAGTGCTGGTTTTGGGATGCCAGCGGCCCCGGTTCGGATCCCACATGAGGGCCAGTGACACTGCCCTCTACAGCTAACAACAGCTCCACCTGGAGCTGGGCTGTGCGAGCCCCGGTGATGGTGTGGACTGCAGCCCCTGCTGCAGTGGGTTGCCATAGGCTACAGTGAGTGGCCGCAGCCAGCGTGAGCGGCTGGCAGCCAAGCGTGAGCTGCCAATAGCCACGGTGAGCGACATCCAGAGGCCAGCGACCGATCTGCCTCATCCGGGAAGAGCGCAATGATGATACCAACAGTGAAGCAACATCCTCCGCAACTAAACTGAAGAACAAAAAGAGAGCAACTTGTCTGTTCCCCTTCCCCGATTCCCCAACGCTGTTCCCCTCCGCCAATTCCCCAATAAAATCTTTAAAAAAAAAAAAAAAAAGAAAGAAAGAAACTGTGGTATATTTATACAATGGAGTATTACTCTGCTATAAAGAAGAATGAAATCGTATCATTTGCAATGATATGGATGGACCTAGAGACTATTATGTTAAGTGAAATAAGTCAGTCAGAGAAAGACATATACCATATGATCTCACTCATATGTGGAATCTGAAAAACTGTATGAATGAGCAAAGTAAACAGAAACTGTCTCATAGATATAGAGGAAAAACAGGGTTGCTAGTTGGGAGTGGGGTGGGTATGAGGGAGAAGGGGAAGGGATTAGACAGCAAAAATAGGCAACAACAATATTGCCACAGGGATGTAAAAGACAGTTTGGGGAATATAATTAATAATGTTGTAAATATTTTGTGGGGTGTCAGATGGTCATATGTCTTGTTTGGGAGACCATTTCATGGATGGAGTAGAGGCTTGATCACTGCACTGTACGCCTGAAGCTGAGGTTGTATAATATTGTATACCAACTGTAATTGAATATATAGATAGTCATGGGATGTGGATTATAATGTGGAAGGGAGTCAGAGGAAGTGTACTAGATATATATGATATGGGGGGGAGGAGTGGGGTGGCTAAATGGGGGAGAAGGGTGTCACTTTGAGGGGTAAAAAGTATGACTATTGCACTGTGTTGTACACTTGAAGCTAATTAAAAATAAATTTTAAAAAAATAAAAAAAAAAGAGGTCAGATGAAATACACTCTAAGATCCTGTATAGCTCTACACATCTACTATATTCTAAACTAAATAAGACTAAAAGAGCCAAGTTATGGCCTAAGAATCATAGAAAGCATCCTTACGGGCATTGTAAAACCACCTCTAAAGGCCAAAGACATGGCCATCTCATTAAGGAGCAAGTGCCAAGGGCAGGACTTTCGAAGGTTACATGTCAATGCAGAATTCCAAAGCAGACTAGACCAGCACTGGAAGGGATGGCCCAGCACACCCATACCGGAATAAGGTCGGAAAGTCGGCTGTAGGAGTATCTGTAGTAGGAGAAGTGCCAGCACATATCTGTCTTGGACTAAGAGTCTGAGTATCTGTGAAGCAACTATGTATCTGCAAAATGAGGAGCTGGATCAGACCCTCTAAGTTCCTCTTCAGTATTAACATTCTATGAGCATACCTCTACCATTCTATCACATTAGTAATACATCATATCCCTTTTGGGGGGTACTTGCGTTTTATAAGAGGCAGCTGTGGGATAATGAAAATGACACAGACATTGAGGACAAAAGATTTGGGTTTCATTACCAGCTCTGCTGTGTACTAATAATTTCTCTTCTGTGGCCTTAGTTTCCTCATATGTGAAAAAGAGATAAACATTTTCACACTGGTAGCATGTATTATTCTATAAATGTTAAAGCACTATATAAATGTGATATAATTGTATTCATCTTGAATAAATATGGCAAGCAAACAAATCTTTGACTCAATGTTAACACTAGAAATCACTGCTTTTAAAATCCATTCATATATACACTTTCCCCAGAGCTTTCTAGTGGGGAAAAAAAAAGTCATTTGAAAAAATTCGCACCAACCTTGTCAGAGTGAAACTAGTGGGAAAATAAAATTTTCTCTACTTTCGTTAGGACTAGGCTTTCACAGAAGGTAGGAGGGTGGGGTGGGGTGGGTGTGGAGGAGGGTGATCAGTGATCAGTGTGAATTCCAGAAAAATCAATGAGACTGGGAAAGGCCAAGAGTGAAAACCAGAGGGGAGCACTAACCAGCATGGTCCCTTCCTACCTAGGTAACTGCCTCACACCTCCTCTTCCTGTAGACAGGCAGCCTTTGTTCTGAATTCCCTCCATATACAGGTATGTTATTTGTGTTATATTAATTTATACAGTTGCTTGTTCCTTTGCAGTGTTCTTGAATCTTGCTATGTGTATTCTGTTCTTCTCCCTCTTCCACCCCATGGGATGGAAACTTATCTCGGGTACTAGATACTAGATACTCTGGGTTTGTAGTACACTGTTCTCTAACTAGTGATTTCTTAATAGATCTTGTTTTCTGACTTCCCTTAGCATGTTCCCTCCCCTTTAGGTAGATTCTGGGTGCCCTCAAACCCTGCTACTTGTTACTGCCTGGACCCTGCCTGAAGAGCCCCCGGGGCCTGAGAAGCTCCTCTCTGCCCCCACCTTCCTCCTCACTTGATCTCAGCAAGATTCTCCCAGCAGAAGCGGAAGATGCTGAAGGAGCTCTCCAGGGCATGTGTGCACTCATCAGGCTTCTTATCCCCAGGAAGGCCAAAACCACAGAGGAACATGCAGCCCTGGGACAGGTGACAAAGAAAGAAAAGAGCGTTCACCTGGGGAAGGGCTATGGCTTGCCTCAACTGAACCAACTTCCCTGAATGAAGCCAGAAGTCTGATTGGTTTTCTGTTAGGAGTGTAGGATTCTACAAGATTCATGAAATGAACATTCTTGGTCAAATCAACATGGAGATTTTAAAAAGAAGACATAAATTCTTAATTTAACTAACTATTCGAAGAACTAAATTTAAAACATAAAAAAAAATTAATGCTAAGAACTTCTCAAAAATTCAATCTCTAGTATATACCTTGAGATAACTCTATGTGACCACATTTTCTTCACCTATGTCAAGTATTATGATACTGCTCTTTTTCAAGCTCCTCAAATATCTAAGATCTGATTACATTTAATTTACTAATAGAGCCAGAAAAACATTCTTCATGCTTTCACAAGGATTTTTCAACAAGAATTGAATCAAAATGGACATAGAGTTATCTTCAATTACCCTGACAATTAAATTTACTAAAACATCCCATTCCTTAACTATTATTAGTTGAAGTTTTAATGTAAAACAGCTTGTTACAAAATAAGTAGCAAGGAATCTGACTTACGCCTGTTATGTGAGAGGTAAACTGGTCTGCTTATTCCTTACTCCCCTTTAAGGCTGATGGGTCAGGTTCCCTTGTACTTACTTTCTCAAACATAAAGATCCGGATCAGCTGGCCACCCGCTGTCTCTATGACTGTGGAGATGTATAAGGCAGCCTCCTGGATAAGATGACAGAAAGGCAACATCCATGCTGTCTTGTGGAACTCTAGGCTGACCAAAACCATAGTTATGGTACGGAATTCTGATATATACTCCATAGGTTGGCCTGCATCAATCTACAAAGACACGGTGAGTTACCTTGCCTGTATCTTAAACTCTCAGTATTATGTTTAGGAATCTTAATTCCATATTCCATGGTGACTATGGGAAAATAACTTACGGGTGTCAGACAAAACCTTAAAAGAAAATTGAGGTTTGCGAGATCTAGATGATATACAAACTAGTGCATTTTGAATAAAAACTGTTTAACTTGAAACCTAAATGCTGCCAGGTTTTTATATTTTTCTAAGAGAAAGTTTGATATTTCCAATTCCATTAGTCATTCTATCACTTAAACGGATTCACATATATTTATATATACACAATCAGTCAATACATATTTACCAAGTATATGCTTACTCTCTACCCTGTTATACAGCAGACTAGTTTCTTGAGGGACAAACTGAAAAACAAATATGGCTCTTGCTTTCTGGGACTGAGAAATCTAATTAAAGTTATAAGGCTCGTCATCACAATAATTGGTGCAGAAGGGTAAATCTGCTGGTATTATAATGGGGAGCAGAAGATGAGTTGGATCAATACAAAAAGGCTGTCACATATGAACGTACACCTGTTCACATAAACACACGCACAGTCTACATTATGACTTAAGAACCAGGAAATAACCTTCTTTTTTTTTTTTTTTTTTTTTTTTTTTTTTTTGAGGGCAGTGTCACTGGCCCTTATATGTGGGGCCGAACCAGGGCCGCTGGCTTCCTAGGCTAGCGCTTAACCACCGTGCCACTTGGCCGGCCCTGGAAATAACCTTCTTTAAAAGGTTTTTCATTATGTGCTTCCGCAGGGTTTTCTCAAGTGCAGAGTCTGGATCCAATTCCAAGGCAGTTCTTAGAGTTTCTGAGAAAAGGAAAACAAAACAAACAAACAAAAAATGTTTCCAACCACATGGAAAATTAATCTTTAAAATTTGGGGTATGGGTAGAAAGAACAAAGTAACTTACCAGAACTTGTCCGGTAATGTGGCAGATAATCAAAGCACTTGTCAAAATGCTCATCAAAATCAAATGGGTCAATGGTCCGCATATCTCTTAACTATAGAAAGAAAACTGCTCAATTCTGTGCCTGTCTACCAACTGGATTTCCTCTGGTTCCTTAACAGAGGGACTGAGAATGCCATCTCCCCTGTCTATCATTATCTTTACAGACTTCTGTTCTGCTTCGTCTATCTTTCTGGGGGAATATCCCCGACCTCCCTCCAAAATAGAGTTCCAATGGCTGCTGGTTTGGTTAGGCAATGTGACCACCAGCAGGGCATGGCCCTGTGTAACAGAAAGACCTTTTCAGGATGTGCAACAGATAGGGCCAGTCTCCTACCTTCACAGCTTCATCCTCCCTCATGATTTCCACTTCAAACATGTACTGCTCACAGCACTTCCAGCAGTTCCAGGACAAGACAATCTCATTTGCCTGAGCCAAGCGCTGAGCTAACTGGACATCATCTACATCTTGTCCAATCACCAAGAGGTATTGTCGCTGCTCATCTCCAACAACAACTTGGGGAATCCGACCTGCAGACAGACCTATCCAGGAAAAAGGAGACAAGTGGTCAATACCTAAATTAAATTGGAAAACTGTTCACAGGGAATGTTCTGGAATCCTTACATTGCTCTGTGCATCATGCCAACCTTGTTATTGCCCATAGTTGCAGAAGTATTAGGTGAGCAAATCCTTGAAAAATAATATCTTGCCCCAGATTTCCTTGTGTCTCAAACACACCTAGAGACAGACATTCAAACAAGCCTGGGTTCTAATGAGGGAAGAACAAAAGATTCTAGGCTTCTAAGAATCTTGTCTCTAAATTGCTCTTTTCATAAACAGCTAGGTTTTGAGGGCAGAGGCCTAATGGTTATGCTCAGAAACTGCTGTCACAGTGACCACGTCATCCCTCCTCACATGTAACCAGGGCTGGTAGTATTTTACCAGACATGGGCTTTGCCATACACTTTTATTCTATCTTGAGTTTTTCTTGCCCTGAGGGGTTTCTTACTGCTGACACATCTGAAAAATGGTTTACTCACCAGAGGAAAAGTGACTGTAACTAAGAGAAGTCTATCCTTAGCTAAGGCACTCAAATCTAAGCTAAAAACAAGGGGAAAACAGCCTTAAGAGAATGACAAAGACATATGTTTCTGGCCAAGATAGAAAACAGGCAGTGAATTTACCATAATGTTTGGGAACAGCTAATAAACTGGAAAAATATATGAAACAATTTTGAAAATAGTGGGATATCAGATAATGGAGGACAGTGATCCTTGAGAAATGGGAAACAAACCAGGTGAACCCTCTGAAACCCCAGCTTACTGTTCTGAGAGTTTCCAGAACACAACTCAGGAGTGGAAACCCAGGTGCATCCCAGAGGATTCCCTGAGCTGAGGAGAGAGAGCTCGGAGTCTGAGGAGGCCCAAGTGGCTAGAGTTCACAGGTGACTGTGAGTACTGGAGAGACGTATACAGAGAAAACTCCAGTAATCTGTATAGGGTCCCCACCCCAAGTTTTTAGCTGAGTACTGATAAGTGCATCAATGTGAGGAAACCACCTGCGGCCAAGGGAAGAACCACCCGAAAAGATTAGAAGGAACAATCTTCCTCAATATCACAAAGAGTTGGGAATAGTTCCTGCTCCAACTAGTCAGAGTGTCCAACTTAATAATTCACAGAATGCTAGGTGTAGAACTCAAAATGTGTTTGCCTCATGAATGGAGTAAAATTAACCCTGGACTAAATGCAGCTCTGGTCTCATCCAACAAAGTATAAAACAAAAATGGAAAGAATCAAGCTAATCACATCCCAGAACGAAGCTCAAGAATATTATAATATTTTTAAAAATCTGGCATCTAACAAGGTAAAATTCATAATGCCTGGCACCCACCAAAATTTATCAGGCATGCAAAAAAAAAGGGAAAATATGATCCACAATGAGGAGAAAAATCAATCTGTCAAACACAATCTAGAATAAGACAAATGATAGAATTAGTGGACAAGGATATTAAAAGAATTATAACTATATTCCATATAGTCAAGAACCTAGAGAAAAGACTGACCAAATAGAGACATGCAAGATTAAAAAAAAAAAAACCAAATTAAAGTGCTAAGCAAAAATCTACAAGGCTTGAGATGAAAAATACACTAGATAGATCAAAGGCAATTTAAACAGTGCAAAAGAAAAGGTTTTTAAACCTGAAAACACAGCAATAGAAACTATCCAAAATGAAAGACAGGGAGAAAAAAGAAAAACAGTGATGATAGCACCAGTGATTAATGGGACAATTTCAAGCACTCTAATGTGCATAATTGGACAGAGGGGGAGAGAAACAAACAAACAAACAAACAAAATTATTTGAAGGAATAATAGCAGAACGTTTTCTAAATTTGATAAAAACTAAAAACCTATATAGATCAAAGAAGCTCAATGAGTCCTACGTACAAGAAAAATGAAGAGAACTGTACCAAGGCACATCATAATCAGATTACCTAAAACCAGCAATAAAGACAAACTCTTAAAAGGAGCCAGAAGAAAAAAAGGACATGTTATATACAAAGAAACAAAGATAAAAATTAAAGCAGATTTCTTGTTGGGAACATTGCAAGGAAGAAGACAGCGGAACAGCAGCTTTAATGTAAGAGAGAAAAAAAATCCCTGTCAACATAGAATTCTATACCCAGTGAAGATGCCTTTCAAAAACCGAGGTGAAGTAAAGGTTTTTTTCAGACATACAAGAGCTGAACTACCACATCTCCAGCAAACCCACACTTGGAGAAATGTTAAAGGAAGTTCTTCAAACAGACAATAATAAGTATTGACAAGGACATGGAGAAATTGGAACCCTCATACATTGCTGGTGGGAATGTAAAATTGTTACCGGCCAACTGAGCAGTACCAACCCCCACCACTGAAAAACTTTAATATTTTCTTTTCTAAGTCTCCTACCCCTGCTTCAGATAACTATTTGAAAGCCTGAGACTTCCTAACATGCCCCAGGCCAGGGAGTTAAATGTCAAACCCACTCTGTGTCCAGACAACTGACTCCACCTGAGTGATGGACTGAATAGCCAGAAGTTTCATAACCTAACAGATTTATATTTTTGTCCTCATTCAGGAGCCTTGAAGATGCAGGGGATATCCCAACAAACAAAGAAGCCAACACGGTCTTCCAGGTGGAGCTTGAGACCCCTTCCTCTCATCTGAGACCAGCTAGGGTGAGAGTTCCATGAA
This sequence comes from Aselliscus stoliczkanus, assembly GCA_033961575.1. NCBI lineage: Eukaryota > Metazoa > Chordata > Mammalia > Chiroptera > Hipposideridae > Aselliscus > Aselliscus stoliczkanus. Next base: position 59,617,665 of record CM066733.1, on the reverse strand, counting down.
CCCCAATAGGCAGGGACAGCTCTACGCCCCTGCCCAGCAGGAAGCAGATACAGAAGAAGAGACCTCCTGTCCCTCAGTTCACCATAGAGATTTTATGGGGATCATGTCTCTCAAGGAGAAACTAGGCAGGCAGTTAGAGGAAGGCATTGGGTCTCTGCATTCCTGCATTCCTACACATCCCACGGAGTGCAACCGCCTAAGGCACTTCCCCTCTCCACCCAAAACTCCCCGTTGTATTGTAATTACCTATCCCTGCAGGAAGAGCAAGTGGACACAAAATATCCAACTAGAGCAGACCAGTCACTCACACCTACGCCCAGGAAGAACAGCCCATCCTGGAGAAAAAGGATAAAAACCCCAAGTCCTGGGAAGGAAGCCGGCTGCTACTGCTACTTCTGCTTTTTCCCTTTAAGCCTCACCTTTGCATGTGCCCCCTCCACACTCTTTGGTAATGGGCCCTTGAGCCATCCTCTAGTACTCAAGTCTACTTATATTTCTAAATGTACTATCTTTTCTAATAAACTTACTCTACTGCTTTACTCTGGTATCTCATTCAATTCTTCGCTCGAGTTGCCAAGGACCTGGACTTTGCGCCGAGAAAGGCCCACTCTCCAACAACATATTGGTACAACCAATTTGGAAAAAACATTGACCATTTCTTAAAAAGGTAAACATACATCTACCATATGACCCAGACCTTTCACTCCTAGGTATTTACCCAAGAGAAATAAATGCATATGTCCATGCAAAGACCTGTACACAGATGTTCATAACAGCTTTATTTTTTTTAATGAGAAAGTAATTTATTCAATTGTAAATCAGGAACTTTATTTTTTAAATGTTTAAAAATAACTATTAATCTTTAGTTTGTCCAGTTAGGATTTAAATTTAAATAAATAAAAAATCAAGAAGTAGGGGTCGGCCGAGTGGCGCAGTGGTTAAGCGCTGGCTTGGGAAGCCAGTGGCCCCGGTTCGGTCCCACATATGAGGGTTAGTGACACTGCCCTCAAAAAAAAAAAAAAATCAAGAAGTAAACATCAGCCCTTTTCTAGATTCTTTCAGGATTCTTTCAGGGTAATTTCCTTTAGGACTTAAATCATTAACTTTTGTACTCCAGAATGGATCCCAGGAAACTCGAGTTACAGAGAAGCAAAGAGCCTAACTGACATGTGATCTCCTTTTTCTTTTTCTTTTTTTTTTTTTTTTGAGGGTAGTGTCACCGGCCCTCATATGTGGGACCCGAACCGGGGCCGCTGGCCTCCCAAACCAGCGCTTAACCACCGCGCCACTCGGCCGGTCCTCCTTTTTCTTTCAAAGTCCACTTCTTCAGGATTTTTGTTTGCTTTGTTTTGCTGGGTTGTGATATTTTTGGGCAAGAAGTGAAGAGTAGGAGGCACAATACAACGGTAGAGAAAATGCACGTTTCATTTTAGCAGAGAAGCCCACTGTGCTGAATATCAAGCCAGTGCAATGGTTCTTCTAATAAATCGCCTAAAAATGGAAACAAATGATCTAAACTGGAACACAAGCAAAATATAAATATTCCTGCATATGTAAATATTGCCTCCTAACTTCCTTTATATTGAATTGCTTAACTTCAAAGGAAATTCTTAGAGTAGGGAATTGATTGTTAAGCTGTTCAGTCATAAGGACTGGGTCTCCCATTGACATCCTCTCTGCTTTTGATATAAAAACCAATTAACTATTTTATTAAATATGTCTGGTTGTTGCACCTCAGTAGTGCAGAAGAGGCGGGGGAAAATGAGAAGTTATTTGATGGGAGAGCTTTTCCTCCAATCCACAACTTGATGTCAACCATGATAGGTTGAGGGACTCTGAGTGTTAGAGCAGGTAGCAGCGGGACTTGCTGATAACTGATTGCCATAAAGCCCAGGTCTGGGAAATGTAACTCCTTGTAAGCCTCTTCAGTCCCGTACAGGTATTTGTCTTCTCTGACACCATCTACTTCCTCTGGTCAAGGATTTAAAGACACAGGTTGCAGAATCTGGCTGACTGAATGTGATTTGGGCAAACCAAGAATAGCATCTTCCGTTCAAGTCCCCTCTGCTCTGGTTGTCATCGGATTGAGGAGGCCGGAGACCATCCACATTGTCCCCCTCCCATTCAGTGCTTGGATCTATGCTGTATTTAAGCGCCAACCCCATGTCCTGTATTCCTCCGAGGTGGCACTGTCCCCCTCTTTCCACTCTCTCTTTGCTATTTCTTTCCACTTCCTGAGCCCCCATTCAGATTCTCTGTGACTCCAAACATTCACAACCATGATAACTGAGATCTCAACCAATCTTTTGCACAGAAGCCAAACAACATCCTGAGCGAAAAGAACGTGGACTACAAATGGCCTGAAGCAATCTGCTATTGAAATAATTTGAGGATTGCTAAGGTACTGTGTCCTCACCAAGAGTTTTGTTGCAAAGCAACTCTATGTTGCTTTAGACTCAGCAAAGACAGGAAAACACTGAAATCAAGGGGAACTCCCCACAATTGTATCTTGTTGCCAAACACTTCCCTTAACACCCTTTTCTACAGTACACCCTCGGGCACATATAGAGTGTTCCTTTGTGGTTTTTTCTTAGACTGTGACAAAAAAAAAATTTGGGGGGCGGTTCAGCTGACAGTATTTTCCCCCAACCCAGAATAGATAGGAATCACTGAGAATTCACATCTGATTACCATAGGTTCATTCTCCCATATTACAAGGCTCAGTTACGAGGAGGAATAGTATGTATGATATTTTGTTAGTATTTTCTTTTTAAGTTAAAATTAAGTTACTTTTCTGAGGAAGTAGCCAGAATATTGCTCTCTCAAATTCAGAAACCTACTGGCACAACTTAAAGTCAAATATTATTTCTAAATGAATTATATTTTCATCTTGACAGTCTTAATACCTGAAGGCAGGCATATATGATAATTCTGGCAATATTCTGGGGATAAGATTTTAGCAGGTTTTTTGAGAAGGAAATACTTGTTTAGGTGGCTTTTATCATGCCACTTGGCCTCTATGTCATTTTTCTTGTCCAGGAGGATTCCCGTGAAGCATTCCTGGGTGATGTTTAGGACCTGAATGAGGGTTTCTCCAAAAACACCCACGTGGTAATAAAAATCCCCTGGCTCAGTGGAATGTATGCTGCAGATTCCTTCCACCTTCCACCATTCATCAGACTCTGCCTTGCACCATCAGGCCTGCAGCTGAGCCACTGACTGCCAGTGTCTACACCCCAAAGGTGTCCTGGAAGAGCTGGTCCACATCCATCTAGCATCAAACTCATGCTGGATGTGGGTCACAATGTGCTCCTCAATGGTCTTCATGTGCATCATGCTAATGTTCTGCCACCTCTTCTCAGGCTGGACCTCAAACACTGAAGGAACGCAGAGGACCCAGCTCTTTTGAAAACAACCTGGAGACATTGTCTACCATGATGTAAAATAGGACTTTGTGGCCAACCATTAAGTACTTATTAGCAGATGTTAAGAAGTCCTCCAAGGGGCCGGCCGAGTGGCATGTTGGTTAAGAGCTGGCTTGGGATGCCAGTGGGCCGGTTTGGATCCCACATATGAGGGCCAGTGACACTGCCCTCTGCAGCTAAGATGGTGAGCAACAGCTCCACCTGGAGCTGGGCTGCTGAGTCCCCGGGGATGGCATAGCTGCAGCCCCTGCTGCAGTGGGCTGCCATAGGCTACAGTGAGTGGCCGGCAGCCAGCGTGAACTGCCGTCCAGTGGCTGGCGAGCAACTGCCTCACCCAGGAAGAGCGCAATGATCATAATACCAACATGGGCCAATGAAGCAGTGGCCTCCACAACTAGACTGAAGAACAAAATGAGAGTAACTCGTCTGTTCCCCTCCTCCAACTCCCCATTAAAATCTGTAAAAAAACCCAAAAAACTCTTGAGGTTTCTGAACTCCATGAAGAAACTTTGTGTATAGAGCCTCTCCCCCAATCCTAACTCTGTGTGTATCATTTTAATTTTTACTGTATTTTTGATTACATAAGACAACAACATATGTCAAAAAACAAACTACATGAAGAATATATATTAAAAAGTCTGATTCCATGTATATACCCTCTACACACAATTTTCCTCTTGTAGGTAACTTCTGTGTCTTCTATATCTTTCCAGTGTTTCTTTCTTTCTTTCTTTCTTTTTTTTGAGGGCAGTGGCCCTCATATGTGGGACCTGAACCAGGGTTGCTGGCGTCCCAAGCCAGCTCTTAACCACCGTGCCACTCGGCCGGCCTTTTCCGGTGTTTTTTGAATATAAATATAAACAAATAAAAATTATTATTTTCCCTCCTTAGATAAAAGGTAGCATACTAAACATAGTGCTTTGCATCTTACATTTTCTCAATTATATTTTGGAGATATTGCTATATCACAACTTCTTTTTTTAAAGTTGCAGAGAAAGAATCTCACTGAATAGACATATTAGTATTTATTAAATCAGTGTCCTATAGATGGATTGTTTTCAGTCTTTTATTACAAAGCATATTGCAATCAATAAGCTTCTACATGACATTCGTGTATGCTTATAGGTATACCTATAAGATAAATGTTCAGAAGTGGGATTGCCTGGTTGAAATATAAATGCATTTGTAATCCTGATAGAGATTACTGAATCACCCTCCCTAGAAGTTGTATCACTGTTGATTTTCACCAGCACGATATGAGAAGGCTTACTCTTCACAGCCTCAACACAGTGTGTTCAGCATCCAAATTTTTGTGAATCTATGCATGAGAAATGATCTCAGTGTACTTCCAATTGGCATTTTTCTTATTATAAAGTTGACCATCTTTTCATGTTAAAAGGACTTTTTTGTCTATGTACTATTTATTCATGTCCATTGTCCATGTTTCTCTTATAATGTTAGTCTTTTCTTGATTTCTAAGTGTTCTTTCTATATTAGAAAAATTCACCCTTTGTCTATATGAGTTGCAAATAGTTTCCCAATTTGTCATTTATTGTTTGAATTTTTTATAGTGGTTGGGTTGTTTGTTTTTCTACCTGGATCTCTTTTATTAATAGTAGCTACTACCTATCTTTAGCTGCAGGTCCTGGCCTTCTCTGGTATGGTAGATCCCAAATTTCTCCTGTATCTCCAGACTGCATTTTGCCACCAGAGTAATGATGTCACTCAGTTGATTCTGTTCCACTGACCAGAGTGCCAGGAGCACATTCCCTGCAGAGACACAAGACAGACTGACAGAGTTCAAATATCTGGACTCACCCGGCCAGGGCAAAGTCCCCAATAATGCAGAAGATATCATGCCAGGTGTCAGGCAAGGTTTCTTGGCCCTTCCTATGTACAATATTGCTTTAGATCGTCAAACCACAGAGCATACAAAAACATTATTAAGTAGAAGCTGAAATGTTTCTAAAGTTTAAGGGCAGTTTTAGTAACCTTACCTCCACCAGTAAACTAAAATAAGAAGAGGGCTGCTAGCAAAGAGATTAACAAAATGTTAAGTTCATGTTCAAATCTCATTTTATGGTTGGTTTAAGTTTAAAGAAAAAGATAGGCCAATTCTGTGGCATAACACTGTTAATGATCCTGAGGGTTCTCCAGATAGGAGACTTTTGCCTCCTTCCCATCTTACATTTAGCTTGCTACTAATGACCAAGTTTCTCATTAGTTTTCTCATAAGTGCCTTATAGGTACTTGTTTTTTTTTGTCATTCAGTCTAAACAAAATGTAAAGCATATGAATCGATAGCTTAATATGGGCAAGGCTTTTCATTAGACTGGGAGGAGCTCTGAGGCAGACTGTATGCTCCTCATCTTTGTTTCCCTAGGCTTAGCACATATTAAATAACGAAACAATGCTGAAGAAACAAATATGTCACCTAAATATAGCTTTCCTCCACTGTCCTTTAAATATTCAGAAAAACTGATAAATACCTGTGATATTGAGGATATCACCTCCAAAACAGAGCACATCTGAAATTGAGTATGGGAGAGAAAGGAAAATAAGTCAAAAGCAGAGGTATACTGATCATGGAAGTATCATGTATAATCTAAAGAACAGTCTACTGAGTTTTTCCTCGTATCTTTTCTGGTCTATTTGCATAGTCCAAGGCTCACGCTTTTTCCTTCCTCCTAGCTTCTCCCCCAAATCTGTCTGTACTTATATTTTCTTCTCTAAAAATGGAAGTACTCCTGTTCTCTTCTATCTGTGCTCCAGATCTCAGCCCTGCTCACCTTCTCAAGAACTTCACTCCCTGCCTTATCTTCTTTCTACTGGATCATTCCTATCAATATTTTTTTTTTTTTGAGGGCAGTGTCACTGGCCCTCATATATGGGACTGAACCGGGGCCGCTGTCTTCCCAAGCCAGCGCTTAACCACCGCGCCACTCGGCCAGCCCTCCTATCAATATTTTTAAAAACAGAAACACAACAAAATTAACCCATCTATTTTTTTTGCCAATCCTTTGTTTTATTAATTTTCTCAGAGACCTAGGACAAGGGATGGTATCTGAACCTAAGACACTTCTCAGTACCCTTCCTGCCTCTCATCTCTTTGCTGAACTATAGCTGTTTCCTATCTCCATTATTACAGCCATCCTATCTCCATTATTACCCCACTCCACTTTTTCTCCACACTTTGGCCAGAGGAAGATTCCAAAAGTGCAAATCTGATGATCTCATTCCCGTGTTTCAAACTCTTCCTTGTCTTCTTCCCCTTTTCCTCAGGGATAAGGTCTAACCTCCTTAACAGGGCTAAGAAGGCCAAAAAGATTTGATTTGAGCTTCTTGTCTGGTCCGATTATCTTTTTTTTATTTTATTAGTTTCAGGTGTACAAAACAATGTAATAGTTAGACATTTATACTCCTCACAAAGTGATAACCCAGCTCCCCCAATCTACTACCCCTCTGACATCGTTTATAGCTGTTACAATTCCATTGACTCTATTCCCTATGCTGTACTCCTCATCCTGCGACTACATATATATTACAGTTGACATTCATCATTATTCAGCTTCAGCATCAGGTGTACAGCGCAGTGGTAAGGCATCTACACCATCCATGTAGTAGTCTCCGTAATAAGACAAGTGCCCATGTGACATCCTACAAAACTGCTGGTGAAGATATGGAGAAAAGGGAATCCTCGTGCACTGCCGGTGGGATAACCCACCTACTCTTGGTTTTACCTTTTTTCCTAGCTTTTAGGGCCATTTTTCTGCTACATAGCCAGCCAAAAAAACCAAACTGATGGTTGCTAGATGGGAGTGGGAGGGGATGGGGGAGAAGGTAAAGGGATTAGAAAGTACAAATTAATAGTCACAATATTGCCATGGGGATATGAAAGACAAGTTTGGGGAATATAATCAATAATGTAAAGATTTTGTAGGGTGTCAGATGGACATTTGTCTTACTAGGGAGACCACTTCATGGACTTTGAAGATGCCTTACCACTGTGCTATACTTGTACACCTGAAGCTGAAACTGAGTAAGATTGAAAGTCAACTATAGTTAAATATAAATATTTATATATATATAATTTATATATATATATAAAATTTTCACAGGATGTGAAGTACAGCATAGAGAATATAGTCAATGGTATTGTAACAGCTATATACAATGTCAAAGGGGTAGTACACTCGGGGGGGTGTTATCACTTTGTGAGGGGTGTAAATGTCTAATCATTATGTTGTTTTGTACACCTGAAAATAATTGTAAAAAAGTCCACAAATACAGGAAAATGTACTTATTGGTGGATAATAATCAAAGAATTACAGGTTAAAATAGACATCACTTCCATCTACTCTTTTTCAAAAGTAATAAAAATACTGATCATCCTCAATTTTCAAAGAGATGAAAAATTGTCATTTAAACATATTGTTTTTTTTAGCAAGAGTGTAAGCTGATCTAACTTTGAGAGAACAATATGATCAAAATGTTAAATGTGCATCTTTTTAATATTCATACTAGATGTTTTGCTTCAGGTAGTTTATCCAAAGGAAATAAAACAAGTAGGAAAAGATCAATGTTCTAAGATGTCAATGTCATTGTTTTTTATAATTGGAAAAAAAACGTAAGCAACTAAACATACATTTACATTAACATTGGATTAAATAAATTATAATATAGTCACACACACCAAAAAAACCCTCAAGAACTTACTATACACAATTTTCTCTTTATATCCTATTCACTCTTGAATTTTTTTCTCTACCATTCTCTTACCAGCTTACTCCAATCTGACTTTCATCTCCGCCCTTTATCATCAATAGCATTCATCTTGCCAAATTCAATATACTCTGACCTCACTGTATTTGTCACCTTTCATTTTCAGCCCAGCTAGCCACCATCCTCTTCTAGGGACAGAACTTCCTTTTTGGTTTCAGGAATACCAGAATATCCTACCTCACTGGCCAGCTCACAGTCTTTTTTGTAGGTTCTTTTTCCCTTATCATTGTCCTTCCCTGGAGTTCCTCAAGCCTCAGTCTTAGGCTCTTTCTCTTTATTTATTCTCTCCCCATCAATTCACATTTTGATTACTCCATTTGAAATGACTTGGTAACATCTCAAGCTCAGTATCTTCAGAACAGAACCACTGATTTTCTTTCTCAAAGCCCAGCCTTTCCCATTTGGGTAAGTCATACCACCATCAATTCAATTACAAAAGCCAAAAACTTGAGGGTCCCTTTCCACACCATTTCCCACTGAAATCCAAGACATCAGCAAATTCTGTCTGTAGAACCTGAAAAATATATTTAATCAATCCACCTCTATACAGCTCCGCTGCCAAATCTTTTTTTTTTTTTTTTTTTTTTTGAGGGCAGTGTCACTGGCGCTCATATGTGGGACCCGAACCCAGGCCACTGGCTTCCCAAGCCAGCGCTTAACCACCGCGCCACCTGGCCAGCCCCGCTGCCAAATCTTTAGACCAACAATTTTAGCTGTCTGCACAGTGGCACTGCCTGTGAAACTTTAAAAAATCCCTATTCCTGGGATTTTTTAAAAACAATCCCTACCTCAAGATGTTCTGATTTGGGGCCGGCCGAGTGGCGCACTGGTTGAGAGCTGATTTTGGGATGCCAGTGGCCCCGGTTCGGATCCCACGTGTGAGGGCCAGTGACACTGCCCTCTATAGCTAACAACGGCTCCACCTGGAGCAGGGCTGTGCGAGCCCGGGCGATGGTGTGGGCTGCAGCCCCTGCTGCAGTGGGCTGCCACAGGCTACAGTGAGTGGCCGGCAGCCAGCATGAGCTGCCAATAGCCGCGCTGAGCGACACCCAGAGGCCGGCGACCAATCTGCCTCATCTGGGAAGAGCGCAATGAGGACACCAACATAGGCCAGTGAAGCAACGTCCTCTGCAACTAGACTGAAGAACAAAAGGACAGCAACTTGTCTGTTCTCCTTTTCCAGTTCCCCAATGCTGTTCCCTTCCCCCAATTCCCCAATAAAATCTTTAAAAAAAAAAAGTTCTGATTTGATTGGTCTGGAGTGAAACACAGGTATCAAGATTTTTAAAAGCTCTCCAAGTGGTTATCTAATGTGCTGCCAAGTTTGAGAACCTGTACCCTAGAGCAAATCTCCATCATCTCTCTACAACTGCTCCAATTGCCTCTTCCAGCTTCCATTTTTACTATCTACCCTCCATTAGCTCCCTATAATCCAATCTCCACGACGTGCCTAAAAACTTTCCAGTTTCCCTTTGGACAAACATATATAATCCAAACTCCTTCCTATGGCCTACAGAGCTGATCTCCAACCTCACCTCAAGCCACTCTTCCCCTGCTAGCTATGCTCTAGCCACACTGGCCTTCTCAGTTCTGAGAGCATGCCAACCTTTCTCCCATCTCAAAACCTTTGTGCGTGGCATTCTTCTGTGTGAAATGCTGTACCCTTGGCTCTTCACAAGGTGTCCTCCTCATCATTTACGTCTCAGCTTAAACATCATCTTCTCCCAGAAGTCTATATCCTATCTAATACAGAAGCTCTCTCACCCTATAATTCTTTTTAACCACTATACCCTATTTATTTCCTTTGTAGAATGTATAACTTACAATTATCTCGTTTACTTATTATCTCTCTCCCACTAAAATGGATCCACAAAGGCAGGTATTATGTCTTATTTTCCCCTTATTTCAAGTACCCAGCAGTTCCTGGTGTTATAATTCCTACTTATTACTTAATTTCTATCCCTTGCCCTGTCATCTAAATAAACTTGATGAGAAAAACTGAAAGACCTTTTATACTTGTTCCTCAGTCAAATAATCACATTTCTAAAGGAGATGCCACAAAGTAAGTATTCTGGTGAATCTCTGATGGACATAACTATATGGGGCACTTGTCAGTAGAGAAAGGGAATGTTATATAAATATTAAAGGGTGTAAGATCGGAGTAATTTTTGTTGGTTAGGTCTAACTAGACTGAAAGCTCAAGAGGAGGCTTTTGTACCCTCTGCACCTATTACAGTGCATGCCACAGAGTATGTACTCAAAACATGTTCGCTGCACAAATAAAGTTGTTTTTTTTATTTCCAGATTAGGCAAATATCCACAAGCTTAATACAGGGCAGAAAATAATGAAAATACTCATACCTACTTCACAGGATCAAAAATGCAATACTAGAATGGGAAAGTGTTTTGTAAATTATATCTGGTATACACACAGGAGGCACATTATATTGTTAGACGAGACAACCTGAGGAGCACTTTATTTTGAAATAAAGTACAAACATGCAAAGTTAAAATTAGTTTTCCCCATCTGAACACTGAGTCAAGAGGATGTGAAACTGAGTAGAATGGCAGATACAGGCAAAGATCTAGCTTGTCAGTGGCAACCTGAAGAACTAAGATGAGTAACACGGAAAAGAATGATCCTGTCGTCTCTCGTCTAAAATGCCCCAGGCCCTCTTCTGTTACCAGCCCTCCGAAGCCCAGCACCACACTCCTTGCTCCCCTACAGTGGTCACTCACGCTCCACGATGTCACTAATGTAACAGCTGAAGATGTGGGCCAGTTTGTCCATGTCATGTTCCGACTTGCAGGTCAGGCTGAACCTGTCCATTAATGCTGTAAACCCTGACCAACAAAGCAGAAAGTGGTTAGCTGCAAATGCTCCACTTGTAGGCCCTATTTCCTCCATGCATCAGACCAGTGTAAAGGAGGCAGGTCTCATGGAGTTGAAGTAATTCCATGATTCTTTAACATGATGTTACTTAGAAAGTCCTCAGGTATTGCAGTACCACATCCAGAACACTAAGAGGAGCCATGTCTTCAAATTTCCTATGTACATTTTAAGGGTAGATTTAGAACCACTGCTATGAGTCGCTTTCGCAATCTAATTTTTTCCCGTTGGATTAACTTTTAGTCTTTAAACGAAGAGAAAACAAAGATAATACAAAAATGTTATGTCTGACATACAAGTTGTATCTGATGAATGGGGAGAAGAAACGTTTTGAAATTTCTTTGTTAGACTCTAAGACATTTTAGAAAGACTAAAGCAATTATTGTTCTTTAAAGTCCAGGTAAATACTTGAAAAATTATATCACATTTGTATTATAGGTCGGGATGGAGTTACAATAAAAATAAGTGAACTAAATGGAAAAACTTTGGCTTTAAAAAAGAAAAAGAAAGTGCTGAGGGCCAGGTTGGCTGCTGCTGCCTGCAGGAATCCAGAGGGCCGCCGTCTCTGTGTTTCGGGCGCTGCAGATGGCGAGCATTTATATTCACCTGCGAGCCCCTTCTCATCTGAAGCCAGCTACGTCTTTCCCGCCATCCTCAGAAATTTAGGATTTTCCCCCCTGCAAGGGATAGAGAAACACTGACAAGGGAATGAATTGATGCTTTATGCAGTACTCATATTTTGAGTTCCATAAGGGAAAGCACCTTGTTATCACTCATCTTCGTCTGCATGACACATCAACTCCATAAATATTTGTGAAATAAACGACTCTAGTTCTCTAAGTCCTACAATGGAGGGGACATACTTGCGGGCCCACAGGATGCACTGACTGAACACAATAATTGGATGAAGGAAAAGGCTTACTAGAAAACGCCTGGGATTGGGAGAAACGTGGCTGCAAAGCCTGCTGTGTGGCCCCAGAAAAGTCCTTTCCGCTTCCTGGGTCTTTAACTGCATCATATCTGAAGAGAACTCAAGGGCTACGCCTCATCCTCCCTAAAGGCGTCTGCCTGCCCTGAAAACGACCCTCGAAGTCTCCTGCGGAGGCGGCGCCCCGCAGGTAAACAGCACCTGGGCGCTCCCGGCGGGGCCAGGCTGCTCCGCACTGCGGCCTCTGGGCGCTGAGGCCCTACAGCCGCCCCCCTGGGGGACAGGAGGGCGACGCGCCGGCCCTCGCCCTCACCCTCCACGTGAACGGCAAGTAACGCCTTGGGCCGTGGTGAGCTCGGGTTCCGATCCCCGGGGCTTCCTGAAGACCAGCAGGTCGGGAAGCAGCGCCGCCAATCGGGCCTCCACAGGTCACACAGGCGGTACACCCTCCCGCTGGCCGGTCGCCATGGTGGGGTGGACTGCTGAGCTACTGGAAACAGGGCCCATATAGCAGCCAATCCGCATCGACGGCCCTGGAAGGCCCTCCCACGAACCAATCAGCGTGGGGTTTTTGGGAGCAGGGCTAATTGGAAGTGGCCGTGGGCCCCGCCCACCTGCCTAGGAGTGCCGCAGCCCTAGTTCTGGCTTTCACGTCGAGGGGCAGTGCAGAGGAGCTCGTTCGAAGTAGTAAAGCTGTTTTATAATCTTGAAAAGGATAGTGAAGGTGCTCCACTATAAAACAGATCTGGAATAAATCGCAATAGGGTAGTGTTTGCTTCATAAGACTGATGGACAAACTTGGGTCATCTCTGAATTTCTAAGGACAAGTGCCATGGGCATCTGACTCAGGATGGCTTTTTGTGCCATGGGCATCTGACTCAGGATGGCTTTTTTTTTTTTTTTTTTTTGAGGGCAGTGTCACTGACCCTCATATGTGGGACCCGAATCGGGGCCGCTGGCTTCCCAAGCCAGCGCTTAACCACCGTGCCACTTGGCCGGCCCAGGATGGCTTTTAAATCCAACACCATTAGACTAAACCTGTTTTACTGTTAGTCCGATTCAATTGTTAGGCAAGAGTTGGTTCTACTTCTGTTGTCTGCCAGGACAGGTCTATTGGGTCTCGCATGGGAAGGCTCTCTAGGGCGTTTTTCTCTTTAACTCCTGCTTCTGAGGTTTATATGATAATGGCACACTTTAGGTTGTTGCTTAGATTCATGGAGAACACAAATAAGTAACAGGATGAGCACGTTGTGGATTTTTAACTATCAGTCTTTTTTTCCTCTGCAGAAAAAAAAACCAAAATCTAAAAATTACATCTTCACAGTAGTTCCACACCATCTAACAAATCAACAGTGTTTTGTTAAATGCAAAGAAATAATTCCTTTGCATTTTAACACTTCCAGTAGTAGTAAGACCAAATATGATCAGCCCACAGGTGACAGAAAATACCTCCTCAGCAGGGTGGAAGGACGAAAAGAGAAGGAAAAGAAATTAATGCAAGAGAGACAACTAAGAGACCTGGACATTACAAGTTTGACACTGTCCACAGAGGTCACATCTGTTTACAGAAGGTCACAATTTCAACATTATAAACACAACCTAGAATCCAAGGGATGGAGACTCCTCAAAATACAAATCACTTTTTATTGTTTTTATAAATTTATTTTAAAAAATAACAATTGCAATGACACCAATGATCAATCACCTGTACTCCCCCTACTTCTGGGGGAACCTTCTATATAGTTGAGTCCCAAAGGAAAATCAAGACATTATGATCAGGCACCCAATAGCCAGAAAATGCTGTTGGTCCAGTGGTACAGACACTGACATGTTCAAGGTGCCAGTGTAATTAAAATATATACATTTACAATTATCCTGCAAAAAAAGCACTCAAGTGAAATAACTATGCATTAAACCAATTATTCACTCATCCATTCACTCTGCATCTATGAAATCATCACTGGTCACAAGGACAAATGAATAAAATAACTTCTAGTAACAAAGAAAAAAAAATCGAAATTTCACCCACGCCACACACTTTGTGGGTTATTATGGTGTGCTAAAATGACCACGATAAAAAGGCCATGAGTTAGCTGAAATGCAAAGACAAAATAACTGAAGCATTTCACTTCAAACAAAACTCAAACTCGGGAACATTAAGAAATTCTGCAACAATATGTGGTTGTTATTACTATATACAAACTTATAGACACAAATAAATAGCATTTTAGAACTGCTGTTGACTTAAGTACTAGAAATTAGGTCTGAGGAGTTTCTTTCTGAACTCTGCATCTTAATGATTCCTAAACAAACCAAGGGATATAAATTCCTCATTATTTTAGTAATCCATCATCTGAAAAACTTGGGGCTTACTGAACACATTATCAGAAACTCATATAAAGAGCGACAAAATTCTAGTGAGCTTACCAAATGCAGTATCATCCTCTCCTGATACCTGGAAGCTAGGACAGGTGACTAGATTCCAGGAACTAGGAAGATAACTCACACTTCCTGCTTCCTTTGCATAGTTCTGTACCTCTATTTATACCATTACAATGATTTCCCTTTGTGATGTTTTCTTTAGAGGGTTTAACATCTTTTCCTTCTTAATAAAATTATAAAAAAACAGCCGATCTTTACTCTTGGTATTTAAGTCAAACCCAAATGTTCTTTCAAAGAATTATGCTTTCCTTCTTTGTTTCCAGAGAAGGCAGCCACTCTTCTGAAGTATCATATTTTTCCCAGGGCTCAACATCTAGAAAGGAAACAGATTTGAGGCACAACTCATTCTGTGAACTGTGACCCAGTGTCTGACACTGTAGGCACCTCTATTTCCAGTCTGCAGTTATCTGCAAAATGTGGGTGCAATGTGAAAACTTTTCTGCACAAGTCCTATGGAGAAAAGGGGGAAACAAATGGAAACTGGCACCAGTCAGCTGCCATGGGAAGAATGAGAATGTTTGCTCTCTGTGGCCAGCACAAAGCGCTGCAGGAGTGAAGTCAACACCCACCTCAAGTTCTAGCAGGGAACCTGGAGTTGTGTCCAGGACAGCTTGATTGAACAGTGCTTTCCAGAAATTGTCAAGGACTCAATCTCAGACTTCTCCTTTTCCATGCTTATTATAAGGTTAGTGTAAATGTAAATTATTCTCATCTTAATGATCCATCCACTGGAGAATCATGCTATATGACAACATATGGGTGTATATATATATACTACTGTCTCTCTTCTTCTAGACTGTAATGCACACAAACCCTTCTATTTCCCAAATGCTGTCACCAAGCCTATGATTGAAAATCTCTAGTTTGGCTCTCTGTTTAGTAGGAATTACTACAAAATGTCCTTAGCACTTCACCACAGAAGCTGTTGTATTTTTGTTGTTGTATTGTTTTGTTCTCTACTTAAAAGGCAGTTTCAAGGTTCAATACCTTCGAAATGTCTTAAGAGTAGCCATAGTAAGAAATATGGTACAGATGACCTCAAAAAACAGACAAGCAGACCACAACTTGTCAAAACTAAAAACAATTCAGCAATTTACATTTTTAGTGTTTGAGTCTTTTAAAATTCTATCCCCAGAATTAGCTTTTTCTTGGCTGGAGTTCAAAAATACCAACCTATAATCTGGTCAGACAGAGATTCTTATTATTACCACAGATTAGATGAATGTGTCTCAGAGAATTTATTGTTTCCATATCATGAGATGGAACTTCCTTGCCTGGATGGAAGTCATCTCTGAATACAAAGTGTCCATTCACTTTAGTCAGCCTGAGATCCCTCTTCAGAGGGATGGATGATTTTTAGAATCCGTGGGAAGGAGTGGGCTGTAGCTTCCCTGATTGCAGTTTAGGGTGAGAAGGTTGTTCTTCCCTGATGAGATGGCTGGCTGGCTTCACCAGTCAACATAAGTGCTGTGTGTGGTACTGCTGGGCTGGCAGAGGTCCCCTGCATCATCCTAATCCATGAAATGTCAATGTCATCAATGGTCTAAATAGGTCCCAACTGAAAGGATGAGACAAAGGCTTGCAACTTCATTTGCCAGACACCGCTGCAAGTATAATACTGAGCCACTTATTAAAAATTAAGTGGGTTTCTGTCCTGTAGAAAAGGGCAGAATGTGATCATCAGTGTCCCATTGGAAGAACTGATCGATTTCCTGGAACAGTGGGAAACGGTGGCAAGGAACATGACCTTAATCAGCTCCATCACATGGCCTGGGGTTAGGACACCCGAATGATCTGTGTCATTGCTTCTTCATCTGCTTGGTTTGGATCCTAGAGACAAAGCAAGCAAATAATGATTAAAATCCTTTGCGAAAGCAACAGGGAACTTTATCATCAAGGGGATAGACACCACTTTGCCAAGTAAACCAAAGGCCTGTAATGTATCATGGATTAAAATGCAGCTCATCAGGACACAAAAGACAATAAACCTCATTCTTAAAAGGATTAAAACTCTAGCCTGGCACTCCATTACAGAATACTCCAGAGCTGACTGTGTACTTCTTCCCAAACACCTGTGCTGTGCTCTACTCTTAAGGTTTAAGGGTCTTTAGAGGTGGCTAAGAAAAAGACACAGAGATACCACGTCATGCTGTATTTTTGTGTGATTATTTTCTCATATTTAAATACTGAGCACTTAGCAGAGCTAAACGACACTGGAATAGAAAGGACATTGGAATTTATTTACGTTAATGTACTCACTTTGTAGATAAAACTGATGCCTGGTAGGTTAACTGATTTGCTTGAACTAAAGTCAAAAAGTTAGTCAGGAGTCCAGCAAGGACTAACTCCCAAATCTCATTTGGTTCCCATTTAATCTTCTTTCCATTAACTCTGCCTGCACCTCTCACTTAAAACCTTCAGTGTTAAGACACGGATCAGTCCATGGAAGCCTTTCAGTTCTTCCACACCAATGCCGTGAAGTCTCAGTTGGCATTTCTGAGGAAAAGCTGAAAGATTTCTGAAGGTGGTAGGACTGGAGCTGTGTCTTCATCAATGAGCAAGAACAATAACCAGCAATTTAATGAGCTGTCACCATGCACTAGGAGTACAATGCATTAGGCTAAGTAGGTGCCTAACGTGGTTTACTACACGGAATCCCCAGAACATTCCTGTGAAGTACAACAGCGCCCACTTTACAGATGAAGAAACTGAGGCTAAAAGAGGCTAAGTAACTTGACTGAGGTCATACTGTTAGCACGCAAAATTAGTTGCATAATGTCCATAGCTGGCACTCTTATATCTATACCCTGCATGAAAAATTAGAAAGGAGGGGCTCTCAGATTACAGGTAGGAATAGCATAGGAGTTAGTGTGCATGTGCAGAGGCACTGGGAAATCCTAGTCTGATTGTTGAGGGGGTGATGAGCCAAAGTTACTCAGATGTTGTAGCGAAACAGTTTGAGATCTGATGCTGTAAGAAATGAGGAACCAGCATGTACCCTTGAGCAGGAGTCTTGAAAAACCACTTATATAGACTGATTTGGCAAAAGATGTGACGATCATACAGAATGAAGTACCAGTAAATGGGAGGGAATACATTAATTCAATCAACATTTACTCAGTGCTTGTTCTGGATGGGGCGATATGCCAATAGCAAAACATTCCTTTACTCTACACAGCTGACAGTCTAGTGAAGGAGACAACCATTGCACAATTACACAAATAAAGCAATTCAATTATTATTACACTCTAAAGAAAAAAGGAAGATGTGGAGAAATAATGGGAGAGAAGAGACCTACTTTGGATAGGATGGGTTAGGGATAGACTCTCAGATTTAAAACAAACCCAAAAGATAAAGACCCAGTCATACAAAACATTGGAGTGAAAAGCTTTACAGACTGGCTATTTCAAAGACAAAGGTCCTAATGGCAGAAGACAGACCAATGAACAGTAAGTATAACAAGAGCATAAAGGCCAAGGATCAGGGGGAAATGAAGCCAGAGGTAGGCAGGACCTCGATCACGCAGGGCCTTGTTGGCCTAAGTAAACACTCTGGATTTTAGTCTAAGTGCAAATGGGAAAGGGTGAGGGTACAAGAGTTTTAAGTAGGACAGTGATGTGATATGATATATACATTTGGAAAAGATCACACTAAGATGTGGATAATGGATGAGAGGGGCACAAGAGTGGAAGAAGGGAGACCAGTGGGCAGTTATTATATTAACTGAAGCAAAAGAAGGGAGGATTCAGAGCAAGCTGACAGCCATTGGAAGGGGAAAAAAGTAAACTGATTCAGATTGTATTTTAGAGGTAAAACCAAGAGGACTTCTTCAAGAAGTACACAATTCAAGCTTTAGTAACTGGGTGGATGAACATATTGCTTGTTGATGAGTGACTGACTGGTTAAGACATAAAAAAATTAGTTTTTTAAAAACTTAAAGAGTTCTATTTTAGATATACTGACTCAGAAATGCCAATAAGATAAAATCAGCAGAATTAGATGTAAAAACCAGTATAATACAGTTAGAGAACAAGTTCTGGAATTATACTACCTGGGTTTGAATTTCAGTTGTACCATTTTATTAAGTATTTTATCTTAGGCTACCTACTTAACTTCTCTAAACCTCAGATTCAACTATAAAACAGAAATGTAACTCTTACCTCACAGGGCTTGAGGATATTGGGAAGATTCAGTGGGGGAAAAAAATACTTATAAAAGTGCTTAATGGCTGGCACATAGCAGTTAAGTGTTTGCTGTTGTTCTTTGAAAAGCAAGAAAAGTGGGAATTTCAAGAAGGAATTAATATCAATAACTGGCAAAGATCAGGGAAAGAAGTCCACTGGATTAAAGACCTCTGGTATTTCTAAGATGAAAGGGAATGTAACAACAACATGGATGGACCTAAAGGGTATTATGCTAAGTGAAATAAGTCAGACTGAGAAAGACAAATACCACATTATTTCACTTTATATGGAATCTTAAAAAAAAAAAAAAAAAAAAAAATGAACAAAAAAACCCAGAAACCGACTCAGATACAAAGAACAAACTGATGGTTGACAGAGGGGAGGGGGGTTTAAGGTGATAAAGGTAAAGGGATTAAGAAGTACAAATTGGTATTTACAAAATATGTAAAGTACAGCATAGAGAATATAGTCATTAATGTTGCAACAACTATGTATAGAGCCAAGCGGGTACCTGACTAATCGGGGGATCACGGCATAAATTATATGAATGTTTAACCACTGTGCTATATACCTGAAAATAATATGGAATGTAAACTGAAACTGAAAAAAAAAAAAAAAAAAAATTTTTTTTTTAAATCCCCCACCTCCCAAAAAGAAAGGGAAGGGATACAATGTTGCATGTAATTTAGAGAATGTGATTAATCCTTAGTGTGACAATAGCAAGAGGACACTGCAAAAGCTTCCACCTAAGAAAATACAAGGCAATAAGAAGAATGCAAGGCATGAGTCTTCTTACCTGCATATGAGGACTATCTTTTTCCTTTGGAGAGAAAAATCGTCCACCTTCACCACGCTTCCGTGCCATGGCATGACGGTGCCGAGACTCATGCAGGTATTTCTAAAACAAGAGAAAAAAAACAACCATGTAACTACGTATTAGCTGGAACTGGCATAGCTATCTAATACACAAATTCCATCCTCAAAAGTTTAGAGAAGCTGTGATCAAAGCCACCAGGGTAATTATAACTTTGAATTACAGCGACAGCTTTGGAGAAAACACTAGATAGCAGGTAACCATATGTAACTACCATAAGAAGGTGAATGCTAAATGAATATAATAAATAAAAAGATTCCCCAAAGGTATTATGGAGATCACTACCTATCTCCCGATATATCTCTTCTCCTTTGGTTGGGCAAATGGCTGCTTGGTAAAAAGACTGCATTTCCTAGCCTTATTTGCAGGTAAGTGTGGCCATATAATTAAAGTTTGGCTGAGACGTATGGAACTTCCTTCAAGTTTCCTTGAAAGAGATGTGCCTTTCTTGTTCCCTTTGCTCCTAGGCTGGAGCCCAAGAAGCCATATTGGAGTATGAATAGCAATAGACTATTAGAACAATGAGAGGAGAATGGGTCTTGACAACTGTGGAAATGTGCTACCCGCCCAGGATACTCTCTCTGGACTTCTTTTATGTAAGGAAAAAAAATCTTATTTAAGCCATTGTTATTTTTTTTTTGTTTTTGTAATCCAAGCTGTTTACAGCAATAGCAAATGCTAACTTTTATAAAAGATAACAGCTATTGGGCCAGCTGAGTGGCTCAGTTGGTTAAGAGCTCGCTCAAGAGTGCAAGCTGAGCTCTGAGCAACAGCTGTTCGAGGCCAGCCCGAGCTGAGTTGCCGTTGAGCTGCCAACAGGTGGCAGGATGGCTCACCTAAAAAAAAAAAAAAAAAAAAAAATAACAGCTATTTATCTGCCCTCATTGTTTAGAAGATACTCAAGGAAATAGACCAT
Organism: Aselliscus stoliczkanus; assembly: GCA_033961575.1. NCBI lineage: Eukaryota > Metazoa > Chordata > Mammalia > Chiroptera > Hipposideridae > Aselliscus > Aselliscus stoliczkanus. The sequence continues at coordinate 59,597,224 of CM066733.1, read as the reverse complement.
TTAAAAGATAATTCCAAAGATAGAACACTGGTGGTCTTTTCCTCCATCCCTCCCAACGTTATACCTACCCTTCTCTCCTTTGGAATCTTCCCTTCTGCCTCTAGCTTGGCCCGGGCTTGCCTCCTCTTAAGTATGCGGTGGTACTGTTTGGCATTCACATAGAGAGGCTCTTCTTCGAGCATCTCTGCCCCAGGTAGAGGGATCCTTTGGAGAGCGGGCACAGATCCAGCACCAGGCACCATCTGTGTGAATGAAGAAAAAACCAGAATTTATTAAGAAGTAACATGATTATGGACATAGGAAAGTTTCTTGGTCTCTGCTCATCTATTTTCTTCTGAAAGTTACAAGGAGTCACTTTTATAGGGCATTCAATTAAACGCAGTTCCTGCAGAACATTTACACCAAATATCTGCATTTTAAACAAACATTACAGATGATTGTGTCATAAGGGACCCAGGAGCCACACTAAAAAATGAGATAACCAGATCCAAATTCTTGTCGATCCATGGCTACACTGTCTAGGAATGTCTGCTGCCTTCTAATGATCGGGAACAGTAATCATATGACAAAACAGTACAAAGGAAAAGAGGTACAAATTTACTGTGCTGCTAAATGCCTCTAGTTATACAACAAATTCAAATACATACATAGTTAGCTTACTATATAATTCAATCCTAATTTTTCTAAACAAAAACAAAACACTGTATTAACTTTATGAGGAAACAAGTAATAGTCTCGTATGCCCTACTCTCTTCTCAACTGTCAATGTCTGTATCATTTCTCCTGGTGGTTTCCTCTACATCTGTACAGGCTTCTACTACTCAGTTCTTTTTTTTTTTTTTTTTTTTTTTTAAGAGGGCAGTGTCACTGGCCCTCCTCACACGTGGGATCCAAACTGGGGCCGTTGGCGTCCCAAGCCAGCTCCCAGCCACCGCGCCACTCGGCCGGCCCACAACTACTCAATTCTTAATTTCACCATTTTAGGTACCATGAACTGACATCCTATTTGGACATATGAGGATTAGCTTGCACACACACCACCCAACTCTCCCTCTTTATCTGCCCAATGTATTTATATCACACATATTTTAATTTCTGATTATGATCTAATTTTTAGCTTACTTCTTGTTTCATCTACCATGGACAATATATTTTCCAATTATCAAAGATTAGTAGTCTAATCTTCCCTTCATTATTTGAATTCTGAATAAGATCACATAAGAGTAGACATTTACATCTGTTTAACCAGTGCTATATATCCAGCACCAAGAACAGAGCCAGGCACATAGCAGGTACTCCAAATGAATTTATGGTTCACTGTAACGTTTATTATAAAAGTAGATCTCTATAAGTGCTTTAATCTCAATCCCAAGACCTCAAATGGCAAGTTAAGGAATTTTGAAAGACAAAACGACAGATAGAAAAAAATAAGTTACAGATGAAAGCAGTGAGCTAAAGAATCCGTTTCTTACCATGACCATCCCTCCTGAGTTGACCACATTGCCTGCCACTGGCAGTGTCACCGTGACAGTCCCTTGTCCACTGCTGGTTGTGTTGGTGTTGGCTCCCGTCTGAACAATCTGTGCTCCTGCCAAACTGGCTGCTGGGATGGTGATCATGCCTGAAACAGGGACTGTAACTTTAAGAAAATAAAACATAAAACGAACAAAAAACAGGTACACAGAAAGAAGGGAACACCGTTAGTCCCTCTTCTATCTGGCACACACTCATTCACCTTGGAAAAACATACTAAACAACACAAGGGGAGAAGGTACTCACCCACTCTCTGCATGATTTACTATATAAAATCCAAGTAATTCATCTTTGAAATTCTATTAACTATGTGGGTTCCAGCTCTAAATAAATCTATCCTAGAAATGCATACCTTCCTGGGCATTACAATAAGTTTTCAATGAGTGGAGAGACAGTTTGGAGGCGTTCCCTTCCATGGGTCAGTCTGACTATAGCTATACTCACTGTTTTGTACATAAGAACAATCTGCTTCATGGTGGAGATTTTATAAACTTATAATTTGTTTATCCTAAACTGACGAGTCAGCCAGTTGCAGGACTAAAACTTAAAATTAAATCAAGCATCCCCAGTCCCCAAAATATCAACAGCAGCACTTGAGGATGTGTTCACCCGTCTCAGAGATCTGGTCAGGCCCTCTCCTGAGTCACATGAGAGCATACTGTTACTGCATTCACGAGATCTTATATACAGCTAAGTTTTAATCACAATTCAAACCTTTAATCATAGACTCGGAGTTGTCCTTTCTAGATTTAACTATCTGACAAATGCTTCCAAAAGCTCTCGTTCAGTTTGAGCCATCTGCTCCTCTCATGACCCATTTCATCTCTCCCTTCTTTATGCATCATCTATTCCTGGGAACATTTCTCTATAAGGGCTCTGCACTGTATTGATTTGTTCACATGTATACCTCCCTTATTAGACTAGAGGCTCCTTGAGAAGAAAGCTCTTTATTGCCTTAGCAAAATGCTCCACAGTAGGCATATAATAACTCTTTTTGGAATAAACAATGAAGTGGTCCTGAGAGAAAAAAAAAAACCTAAGCAGCAACAAAACTCCAAATGCCAACTTGACTTCTGATCTATTTCTTCCTCTACCAACAAAGAAACTCCCAATTCCAATCTTCTATTTAGAAAAATTTCTTTCCAAAATGGATTAAGAGTTTATATAATCCCTAGGACCTGTCTTTTAACAACCACTGTAGGAACTCCTACATATGGAATTGCCATTGGTCATGTGTGGGTGACAAGGAACCAACCATCAACGGAGATTTACAGGAAATCTTATTTTTTGTTTGAAAATGTCATATAGAGGGGACTACAAAATTTTTGAAGCTGTCGTTTGCTCAAGGGATGACAAGATGCCCCCCAAAAGCCCCAGAGAAATGAGTGGGCACAGCTACCTTGCTGGAGAATGGTGCCGTCTGCATTAACGGGCTGGTAAACGATGGTCTGCCCTTCAGCGGTCTGTGCCACTTGCTGCCCCTGCACAGCAATCTGCTGCTGCGTCTGGATGAAATAAATGACAACATAACTTCACAGATTCCAGACACCACAAAAGAAAGGACCATGTAGACCTTTTTTTTTTTGAGGACAGTGTCACTGGCCCTCATACGTGTAGACCTGTTTTAAAAAACTTTTTTTGATGGTTTTCTCCCAACCCATTTCTACTACTTGTGAAATATCTGGCACAGCTGTCTGACCCTTCCACATCAGTTGTGCTCCTGTGTTCACGGAGCTCGTGGCATTACCTGAGTCTGGCCAGCAGTGACGGCTGTCTGGGGTTGCTGGATGATTATCTGCTGGGTCTGGCCCTGCTGGCCCTGCACCTGCACAGCCTGCCCGCCCTGGATCTGGATCTGTCCAGGGGGGACCAACTGTATCTGTGGGAGAGAACACAAAGAAAGGTTAAGCCCCCTGTTGACGCTGTGGTCTCTTTTGGTCCTGGAGTGTTAGTTACCCAGATTCCTCTAGAAAACAGAAAATGCTGCAAAGAAAAAAACACAGAAATCCTGTCCTGCTCTGTTATTTATGAGAGATAACTTGTATTCCACTTATGAAACAATGGGGGAATTTTTACCACTGTCTGGAGACTGGATGATATTAAACAATCAATGTCAGTTTTTTTTTAAAGATGATAGTGCTGGCATGATTATATATTTATTTTTAAAGCATGTTCATTTAAAAATACATTCTGTAGTGTTTTATATATTTATATATAGTGAAATATTTTATATATGCAACAGAATTCTTCAGAGAGTAGGGAAATACAGATGAAACTAGAAAGAAGACAGATTATGTATTGATAACTGTTGAAGATGGGTGTGGGGATTTATCATACCATTCTCATTTTTGTCTGGAGTTTTCTATAATAAAACATTAAAAAATTATTGCAACTCTAAACCTGGGACTACATAAATATGTAATACAAAATCCTTAAATTTACAGAAAAGTTGAGGCTATCATATTAGACACTCTTGCAGTCACCATTAAGATTTAACAAGTTACTATTATGTAATTTTTGCTTCATTTAACATTCCCTTCCCAACTAAAAGGTAATCACTATACTACAATTGGTGACACTCCTTCCAGAGCGTATTTTATATATGTATATCCATAAACATATATAGTACAGCTTTATATGTTTATAAATTTAATATGAGTGGCACCGTATTAAATCTTTTTGCAATTTGCTTTTTTCAGTCAACACTGTTTTCAAGATATAGCCAGTTGAAATAGAACTAGCTCATTCATTTTATTTGGTGTAAAGTACCACACTAAATAATTATACTATAATTTATTCATCTATTCCCATTAACATCTTGGTTTGGTACTATCTGCAGCATCTGGCATCCAGTAAAGGTTTTGGAACATCTCTCTCATAAATAAGGGGGAACTCCTGTCAAATCAATTTGTGTTTCTTTTACTGTCTTTAAGAAATCCTTCTCTATTTCAGAGCATAAAGAAAATGCTCCTATAAAGAGAATCTAAGTTTCCAAGTATGTTTTTCCATTTAGATCTTTATCTAGCAAGTATTTTTGTAGATAGTAGGAAGTGAAATCAATTTTCTTCTTCTGTATCATCCTTTTATTCATTAGAGTTGACATACAATATTGTATCAGTTTCAGGTGTACAAGACAGTGATTCGCCATTTATATACCTTACAAAGTGATCACCATAGTAAGTCTAGTAACTATCTGTCACCATACAAAGTTATCACAATATTATTGACTGCATTCCCTAAGCTGTACATTACATCCACGACTTATTTTATAATTATAAGTTTGTACCTCTTAATCCCCTTCACCATTTCTGCCCTTCCCCAAGTGCCCTCCTCTCTGACAACCATCAGTTTGTTCTCTGTATCTATGAGTCTATTTCTGTTTTGCTTTATTTTTTAGATGCCACATATAAGTAAAATCAGATGGTATTTGTCTTTCTCTTACCCTTTTAAGTCCATCCATGTTGTCAGTACATTCCAACTTCCAATATTCCTGGATCTATTTCCTGGCTCACTACTCCAGTTCCATTGTCTATATCAAGCCAGGGATCCTAACCTAAAATTGTATGCAAAATTTTGCATGTATCTGGACATCTGCACCTTTTCTAAGGGGCACAGATTTCACTGGAATTCTAAAACAGAGGATGCAATCCAAAAAGGGTTAAGAAGTAGTCTTCTAAGAGAAATGGTTGTTCAAAAAACACTAATGAGAAACAACATCATAAAAAATAGAAATCTTACGCATTCCACAGAAGGCTATGGAATCTTACCTACAGGCCTTATATATGTTAACAGAAAATAATTTGTCAAAATCTTTTAAAGCAAAAAAAAAAAAAAAAAATCTGCATAAAATCAATAGAATTTAGAGCTGGAATGCATTGCAGAAATCATCTGATATAAACTGCATTTTTGGATGAGAAAACTGACAATCAAATGATTTGGCCAAGATCAGAAAGCTTGTTTAATGGTAAACCTGGGAATGAAAGTCAGGTCACTGTACTCCCAGCACACTGTTCTTAGCACTATATCCAACTGTCTCCATTTAAGGGTGGAGAGGACAGTGTGGCAAGGGGGGCTGGAGATGGGGGCAATGAGAGGAAGGACAGAAATGCAACAGCAGTGTGAAATAGAGTCAAGTTCACATACTGAAAATATGTTTAACGCCTCATACATTTACTCATGGAGGACTGTGGAAATTATTTTTAATCATAACTACAGCTCTATCATGGCAAAAATATGCCTACAGCTTTAAAAATGTTCCTACCCGTTACACAGCAATCCCCCTACTCCAAAGAAATTACCCTGAGAATTAAACAAAAACTATCATGCTCAAATACATTTATAGTAACACTACCTATAAACTCAAAAATAATAAAACAAAGAAACCCTAAATATACTTTGTAAGTTCTAAATTCTGATTCATTAAATTGACCATTATGAAAGAAAAATAATAAAATCATGTGGAAATAAATTTTAAAGAAAAAAACAAAACAAAAAAAACCTACATATATGGTACAACTGTGCCGAGTATGCATAAAAACTACAGGGAATATGCAAAAACTAAAAGTGTGATTTAGCAAGCAGTGCAGTGATCATGGCTTATTTTTTTTTCCAACTTATATTAAGTCTCTCCAGAAAAACTAGGGACATTAATGTAATCATTCTACTTGTTACAACAAAATATACAGACATAGTAAAAAGTCAATAGTTTTTCCTCATCCCCATTTCCTTTTTAATAAACACATATACCCATGTGGGTTTGGCTATTAATTACAAAGATGAGATCACATAATATATATTTCTCTGCAAACTATTTTTCACTAAAAATACTTCAGTATTAACCACCCCCATGTGAACAGTTCATCGTTCTTAACAATATTCCACATATGAATATAGTATGACTTATTCAACCATTCCTTATTCTTATTAATGGACATTCAGTTACAAACCTTTTTTTTGTTTTTTGTTTTTGCTAGTACAATGCTGCAAAAACTGTTTCTGTACATTTCTCCCTGTGTACTGATGCTTTTCTTCCTATAGGATAGATTCTCAAAAGTAAGACAGGTAAATCAAAAGTTTATGTATTTAATAGTGAGATGCCATTCTAAAATGACTTTAGAATTTCAAATTACCAAAAATAATGAGTGTTTCCTTTTCTCCACATCCACTGTAGAACTGGGTATAATCATTCTTTTTAATTTTTGCCAAATTGATAAAAATCCCTTTAATTTTAAAATTTGATGCCAGAGTTGTATGTAACAATGCTACATACTTCTTTTACTATCTTTTACATTTTTGTCTTGTTTGTTTCCTGTTTTTGAATCAGTCTTTCCAGTGAATTTATTTATCTTATTGACCTATTTAGCGAATCAGCTTTTACTTACCCTTTCTACATTTTTGTTAGTTTTCTACTTCATTAATTTTAACCTCTTTTTGTTCATTTTGTTCTTTTCCTCACATCCTAAGAGAAATACCATTATTTAATTTAAGTCTTTAAGGTTATAAATTTTGTGCCAAGTACAGTGTTAGGTGATGGGTATGGGATGAAATTTTTTTTTTTCTTTTTGAAATAGTTGCTAGATAACTCAAATTATAAATTACATAAAAAGAAAAGGATATTTCTGACCAAAACCAACAATATCCAAAGCAGACTGTAAATTCCCTCCCTCATGTACATTTGTAGCATGCCAATGACGGGAGAAGTTAAGATGATGGATAGCCAGAAAGTTACTAATAGTTATACCTATTCTGTATTCATTTTTAGTGCCAACAAAGGTCACACCAATGAATTACTTTTATTAAACTAGATTCTCATCTCTTTACATTCTTCAGCTTGATTCAAAATCATGCCTAATTAGTCCTTAGTCATTACCAGGGATGTATAATTTCTGCATAGTACTGCTTAATCATTGGTAGTACAAAAGTGGAAGAGCAACTAAATGCAAATAGAGAGTAGGAAGCAATTAAATGCAATGCCAAATGTCAAACGGTTTGTAATAAATGATTCTTTAACCACCTCTATTCTGATACTGTCTAAACATTTTTTCGCACCACTCACCTGCTGCAAACCCTGTGTTCCAGATACAGGTACTTGCATGATGGTTTGACCTTGTCCACCAGGGACAGCCTGTACCATGATGGGTTGGCCAGTTGATGTGATTAACTGGCCTCCACTGACCTGCACCATTAATGGCTGCCCCTGGACCTAGAATAATAAAAGAGCAACAATGAAATAACATAAGACACAAAATGGTTTTTACTAAAAGACAATCACTAGAACTATTTTGCTGCCTTGCCAGAGGGGGAAAAGGTAAGAGACCTCAGGAAAGTAAGTCTCATGTCCTCGTCCTCAAGTTCTACCTTCTTCAAACATCTATGGTATCTTTGATGAAAGGCCAAGTCGAGTAATTTAAAGTCAGATGCAATGGAGTATATCCAGTCTTTGGGAAGTCTCAACAGATATAAGGCACTTATCACCAAACACAGGCTAAATCCACGAGAAGCATTTAACCAAAACATTAAGACTATTTGCTTCTTTAGACTAATATCCAGGAATGGTCTCTAGTGAGGGATGAAGAAGAGGCAATGAGAGGGGTATCTGATGGTGGTGATGATGGTTGAGTGCAAATTCTAAATAACCTGGAGGGAGTAAATCAAATTGTACCCAGCAATGACTCCAGGAGGATGGGTAGCAAGCAGCTCAAGAATCTTATGTAAAAGACCCTTTCTCTCCATAGTTTCTCAAGCATAAATTAAGTGTACATCTTTTACCCTCTTCATCCTACTCTGGGAATTTTAGTCTCGTGGTTGTTTCAAGAGCCCACTAGTAAAAACTGCCTAGAAATATTTTCTGGTTAGTTTACAGTATCTATGGTGGAATTCCTCACACTGGACCCCCACAACACCTGCAGTTACTTTAACAGAAGCAATGACCAATATAGAAATTACACAGAGCACTCAAGTATACCAAAAATCTCCCAGGTTTCAAGCTCCCATGAATAAATGGAATACTCTAGAAGCCAGGACATTGTAAGTGCTCTGTAACATCTTGAGTCCCAATATAAAAATACCTACCTAATAGAATGCTTTCTAGAAGCCAAAAAACAAGCCATTTTAAAAGTGAAATGGAATATTCAACAGAATAGCCCAAAGTCCAAAACTTTCATTTGAAGACTCTATCTTTATTTTGAAGAATTATTTGTAAGAGAACAAAAGAATAGCAATATGACTAAAATATTTATTCTTAATGCCAGTAAAGTATGTTCAATGAACAGTAATTAGTTAAAAAGATCAATCAGTCCAGTGGAGTAGATTAGATATTAAGAACTCCCTAAATGTATCTATCAGAAGCTTTAGGAATATTCAAAACCCTAGTTTTTGTTCAACTGTTCATTGAGAAATTCCTCTTTACTTTCAAGGGCTTTTTAATCCGATTCTCATGCTTTCTCCCTTCCTTACTTCCCCATTCCAAATCAAATTCCCTTTGCTACACCAATGTCTGCATATACTCTATCAGGAAAGATTTTTCAGAATATTTATTGCATGAGTAACTGAAAGAACTATTTAAAATTCTCCAAAATAATGAAATCCTTAAGGAATGGTTTCCATTATTTCCATAAAGTGTTTCCATTTCTTTTAAATAAAATCTACATAGGTAGGAAATGTAAGTTTTAAGGCATAACTATTAATAATTTTCTGACTAACCATCATCTTAACTTCTCCCCTCACTGACATGTTTTAAGTGCACGTGAGAAACCACTTGAGACTCCAAGGAGCCCACTGTATTTATAACATATGAGTGATTATAAGGATACATGCATCAGACAAGAAGCCATACAGTTAAGAGCATGTTACATTTCCATTCCACGAGTGGTTAATGACAATACTGTTTTATATATCAATAAGGTGAAGCAAGCATGAAAAACATGAGTTACAAGCTGTTGAACTCTGAGATTCCAATAGTTTGAGATAACTACAAGCTCAGTTTCTTTCAGCCTAATTTATGTTCAGAATTGGCTATTTATCATCATCAAATGCTACAGGTGGCAGATGTGGGGTTGGGGCAAAAAGGGTCAAGTAAAATGATGACAATAAGTTAACTGCAGGATGTTTAACAGCACCACTAAGAAAGTGAGATATGGGCTCTACATTCTAGATCCTATTTTGAATCGTTCCCATTCAATGGAGGGAAAAAGGTAAGGAACTCAAATCTTGGCAGTTTTTCAAAAATAAAGTCATTTTCGTCAAACCTACAGATACAGCAAAGATTAATGCTTCTACTCCTAATTATATATAGGAACTGGCTAAAATATCACCCCAATTTAAGATATTAACTTGGCCATACATAATGTTAGGAAACTGCATTAGTTAAGAAAGAAGTCTTAGAGTGGCTACAACACCTAAGGCCTGTAGAAAGCATACCCCACTTATGTCCAGCCAAGAGGTATGAGATAATCTTTGCAGATCTAATAAGACACGTCAGTATTTCCCCAGGAAAAGTAGTAAAAAAGGGCAGCAGTTAAGGGATTAACAAGATTTAGTGATTAGATAAACCTTGCCAAGTATGATTGATTATTTGGGAGCTGATTTGGCCTTTTAATAAAAATAAAGCACAATCTGGCCTAGATAATGTGCGTATATTTTCTTCTCTACTATCACAATACAAATTCATGAAATTTTAGCATGAAATCTGATTACAGGGTTTGAGCTCTACACAGGTTCTAATTTCACTTGTAAGAATTCTTCCTGTCACTTACACCATTTTTTTCCAAGGCATTTCCAAAGAAACATACTAGCCAAATGCACGTTTCAGAAAATTGGCACTGGGGTCACTACCTGACTTGGCACGAAACATTAGAAAACTAGCATGTTATAAGCCTCACAGACAAGTTAGCATCCAAGGCATGCAACTGGCTTTGCCACTCCTCTTTGAGATCCTGTCACCAACAGCAGCAGACATGAGGGAGGGCAGAGTGCATGCAGTGCTTACAGAGAGTCAGAGAGGGCACCACTACCTGCAGGGTCTGGACTTGCTGGCCTGAGGCGGATGCCACCTGGGCCTCAGTCTGCAGCTGGACAGCAGTGACACCACCCTGCTGCTGAGAACAGGAACAGGAAGAGCTTGAAATGTGTCAGGAAGACAAGAGATTACCTTACCTCTTACCGGACAGGGAGGGAGTCATCTTTCAATAGCCCCACCCTACAGACGACTTTCAACTGTACAGGCTCCCTATACTGAAGTTGCTTTGTTGAAGGTAGCAGGATTAAAGATTATCAGCCCTTTGTCCCCAAAATGGAACTCAAAACATACTCCCATGACTCAAAAACATCAAAAGAGCTGTCACCATTAACACAGAAACTTTTAACGCATTCCTTCCCTCCAAAAACAGGCATCTGGTCCTTTTGCTTAAAAGTTATTTTTTTGTTTTGATTTTTTTTGTTTTGAGGGCAGTGTCACTAGCCCTCATATGAGGGACCTGAACCGGGGCCACTGGCTTCCCAAGCCAGCACTTAACCACCGCGCCACTCGGCGGGCCCAAAAGTTATTTTAATGTTCCTTTTATTTCCTCAGATGAGTTCACAAGAACAAAGATTTTCACAGCCTTGAAGCTACAATGAAGAAGTTTGGGGGCTTCATTGCAGTTACCAGAAAGGAAGAACAAAGCAATCACTGTGAACCAAAATCATTTTCATGAGGTCACTGCTCTTACGTACTAAAACTAAGATTACTTCTACTCAATTGGACTACCTTATGAGCAATATTTTTAGTGACTCAACCTAATTTTTATATCCTCTGATGGCAAGCTCTGACAGAACAAGAATTCAGGGTATCGGTGTGAATGGAGGGCCCTCTATGGAATCCCCTTTACGAAGAAGGCAGGTGAAGGAAGCTGCCAGAGGCACAGCAGCTGTATGGAAGAAAAAGCCAGCAAAGGAGTATAAATAATTACTCTCTTAATAGAGAGTAGCTCCTTCCTTTGATCATCAGATAAACTCACCGCCAAAACCTCCTTTGCCCTCCCTACTAACTGCTTTTCTATTGTATCTAAGTTTTACTTTGGAAAGAAAATATTCCCAATCTTGGCCTGAGGTCAAATTGATTCATAATAAACTTCTTCTAGGGAGAAAAACAAGTGAGGTTTCACTAAAATAAAGCCAGATATAAATCATCAGAAAATAAAAGCTGTGTATAAATTCAAGAAAGCAACCAACTTAATTAGGAATAAACCAGGCACAGGGAATTTTTTTTTAATATGTGCTTACCCAGAAGAGTGGCTGCCTAAATATTACCCTCATGGTAAACCAGAAGTTTTCAGAATAAGCACTGTGATGGATCAAATCAAAGAACAGCAGATTTCTTGGAAGCTGAGTATCTTGGTTTGTGTATTGTGGCCCAAGTCTTACTAGATCACAAACTAGCTTAATTAAGAAAAACCAAATTGAGTCCAGAAAAAATAAAAACTCCAAATTTCCATCTGAAAACAGATGAGGTGTTTTGACTTTTAATAAGATAAAAGGGGCAATTTACTATTAACCAGGCTCCCATGAAGAGTAAATTCTGCGTGGTCATGGACTGGATATAGAGTTCGGAACACAGAGAACAGAAGAGAGGCTGCAATCATTTCAGGCTTCAAGGAGCACTTCAGCACAAGTCAACAGAGCCATTTTTATAAGACCCGGCTCCTCTCAAATAATTCCGCAACTGAGTAGTGCTGTTAGCAGCTCCACTGCTGTGTTTAAAGCAGTTTTACTTCCATACCTGCTGCTGAATCTGTCCAGCCTGCACAACAATCTGCTCTGTTGAACTATTGCTGTTCGCTGTATACTGCTCCATGGTCCCTCCACGTTAGAATCCTGTACACGGTTGAGTTTCACTCCACAGGTCCCTAGAAGACTGCGAGAAGCACTCCTATTAAAAGCATTGGGAAAGAAACAAGCGTAAGATTGTCAATAAAGGCCTCGCCAGATAATTAACCTTGATAACTTATTACTATTATTTCATTTGCAAGAAATCAGTTTAATAGGAAATGCTTATATTCAGTATCATTTTTAACTAGGATTACATGGCACAATCACAACAATATCATAACGTTATTTCACATGTTTTAAAAATGCTTTCAGTCATTTAATATTGGCAACCTTACTAGCAGAGCAACACTTGCACCTCAGAAGTACTCATTAAGCTACAACATTGCTTTAGTACAAGGCTTAATACTGATTTTCAAGTCTGCACATGTACCTTAGAGAATAAACAGCTTCTTTAATTTGTAACACACATTTGTTACCTAGTCTACCACATAAAGTAAGCAAGTTAAAATTTCAGAATTTATTATTTAAATTATCCAAAGCTGAAGTCAAACATTTTACTTATCAAAATCTCCATTTAGTAGCACTAAGTAAGAAAGCTCTAGGGAGGATTTAGGAGTCTGCATTTTAATCCACAGTAAGAAATAAGGAGTTATACTAATGCCAAAAATAATTACAGATTAGATATAAGAAAAACTTTTAAATGACATACTAAGGCTATATAAACAAAACATAAGTAAATCTTTTCCCTTAATTTTTTTCAAGTCCCTTAATAAAGTCTAAAATTTGAATGATAAAATCCTGTGAGCTAACTAAGCCACACATTACAGCAGCAATGCAAGGTACCACTCTCCATAAATACACACATGGTGGATAGAATTAATCACTTGTAAAGTGTCTCAGTATTGTGTGCAAGAGGAAATCAAAATACTATATTGAAATGCATACCCAAGTATTTAGGAGGAAGTGTATCAATATCTAAAATTTACTTTGAAATATATAAAAAGATAGATTGATGGATGAATGGGTAGAAATATGGATAATACCTGATAAGGCAAGTATGGTACAATGTTAATGGCAGACCCTACGTGGTCAGTACACAGGTGTTTATTGTAAAATTCTTTCAACTTTACTGTATGTTTGAAAATTTTATACTAAAATCTTAGGGGAAGAATAAAAAAAAAAGTTAATCAAGACTATCACTCTTAACCAAAATGGTATGTGGTGCAGGACTGTAAGAGCCATTAAGTGACAGGATGACTATGCCATCACAGCATCATACATCTGGTCATACAGTTCTCCAACTCACTACCCTTGAACTAATGAAAACATCACCAAGCAAATATCAGTTATAATTTGGATTTACATATATGTATCAGCAACACAAGTAAACTTGATAGTTATTTTTCATTGCATACTGACAAACTGGCTGATTTTTATGCCTGTCTCTTCTGAATTAGTTGACTGGGTCAACTCCAAAGAAATACTGGGAACAGCACAGAAAATTTTAATCAGGTTTTCAGCCAGACTAAGTGACTGTCAGGGAAGTGAACAGTTTTCCCCGAAACTCTATCTTGTCTCTAACTGCTGTACACATAATACATTTATGTTTCTAAACTAATAAAATTAAATTGTCATGGGCTGGCCGAGTGGTGTGTTCATTGGGAGTTGGCTTGGGACACCAGATCTGAGCAGTAGGGCCCTGATTTGGATCCCACATGAGGGCCAGTGACACTGCCCTCTACAGCTAAGATGGTGAACAACAGCTCAACCTGGAGCTGGGCTGCTGTGAGTCACCAGTGACTGGGTAGGCTGCAGTGGGGCTGGCCGGCAGCTGGCATGAGGTTTCCTGGGCTGCCGTCCAATAGCTGGCAAGCGAATGCCTCAGCCGGGAAGAGCACAATAATAATACCAACATGGGCCAGTGAAGCGACGTCCTCCACAACTAGACTGAAGAACAAAAGATCAGCAACTTGTCTGTTCCCCTTCCCCGATTCCCCAACGCTGTTCCCCTCCTCCAATTAAAAAAAAAAAATTGTCATGATACAAAAGAACACATGTGATTTTATTTATAAGAAACCTTGAAAAGACAACAGTAATCTAGAGGCAGAAAGCAGATCAGTGGTTCCCTGTGGCTGAAGAGGGGTGGGGGAGGGAAAAGTGGGATGTTGATTGGGATAGAGCACCTGGAACTTTCTAGCGTGATGAAAATGTTTTATATCTTCATTGTGGAGGTGGTTGCATAGGTATATAAATTTGTCATCGAAGAGCTCATCAAAATGTAAACTTAAAATGATTTCTCTTTCTGTCTAAATTATATCTCAATAAAGCTGATTTAAAAAATAAGGATCATGAAAGAATGTCCTCTACTACTTCAACACCTTCCCCACTTCAAATCCTCTTCTGTATGACATTTCCAGACATTTACATCTTACTCAAAGAGCACAGGAATTATTAATAAACATGTCATGAAAGTTTTCTAAATTGATTTGTCCCATAACACAAATGTTGCAATTTAAAAACGTATAAATCCACTTGGAAGGGCAAAAAAAGCAGCAGCTTCAAATCTAATAGCAATTCTTTCTCACGTTAACCTGGAAGTGATTCAGCCTGGAGCATGATATTGAGATTGCTGATGGTGAAGGCTGTAACCCCAAGAACTGGCTTCAGTGAAGCCGTACATATTCATTCCTACCACTGTGAGCCTCAGTTAGCAGAACTGCAATAAAATCTGACATTGTCCTTCATCAAGTGCTTCTCTGTCCAAGATTCTGACAACATTAAGGCAGCCACATTTAAACTGTCTAGCTTTTGCTTTTAACTCAGTTTTGAATGTTTTTTCCTCAAAGAGTATGTGTGTTTGGTCAGGCTAGCATGAATATTCTCTTCCTTCCACTTCAAGGTGCAGAACCTGAAATGCAGCTAACTACTAGGAATCCATTCAATGTGGACTCATGCACATTTTCTTTTCTTTTCTTTTTTTAGATATGGAATACTTCACGAATTTGCATGTCATCCTTGCGCAGGAGCCAAGCTAATCTTCTCTGTATCGTTCCAATTTTAGTATATGTGCTGCGGAAGTGAGCACTCATGCACATTTTAAAACTAAAATTTCCAGAAAACCAACTATAAGCATGTGAAAAGCCCCTCAAAATCACCATATTTGACAGCCACTACCAGGTAAAGCCTAGAATTGTAGCTTTCAAATTTCTTTGACCACAATTCACAGTAAGAAACACATTTCATATCATAAATCACTGTACACATATTTAAAAACTGTAAAAACTGAAACAAAAGTGTCACAAACATTTATACTTCATAAGATATACGTTTTATTTTACTATCAGCATTAGCCCACTAAACTGATTTTACAACTCTGCAAATGGGTCCAGAGCTTTGACTGATAAAAGACTGGAGAAAAAAGAGCTGTTCCACTTCCTCACTGTGCAAGAAGTCTCTGGATTGGAGATCCTAATCTGTTCCTTCTCTCCACTAATGATGTACATGTCCCAAACACTGTCCTAAAAGTTTTAGAACAAACAGAAAAAAACCCCGACTAAGATCCTAACTTCAAAGAGTCTTTAGGTTTAGTAAAGGAGTGAAAACCTATACTGGAATCCCAAGAGAAACAAAATAATATGGGAGTCTAGTGGATACAGATTTCTTTCATCTGGGGATAGATAAATCAAGGAAGGCTGTAGGAAAACGTGGCATCATCTGACCTGGTCTTAAGTACTAGAAGGATTTATATGTGATGATGTGGGAAGGGGTGGAATACTCCAAATGAAGAGCCAACATAAAAACAAGTGGATTAAAAAAGCCCGATCTGTCAAGTGAAAGAGGCCAAACTACTGTCTCTCAAAATTCCACAAAGTTCCTCTGCAGACAGGTGGAGGCTCTAGAGATGCTCAGTAAAAATGTTAACAAGACTGTTAACTGCCTTTTACAATGTCTAGCAAAAGCGTTTGGTGGTTTTAAAGTCACCAGATACATAAATGTTTTGAAAAATGTCTAAGACACATTGCCTCATCTATTAATGTGGATAAGAATTAAATGAATTTTTAAAAAATGATTTCAACAATGAAAAACTCACCCTAAAAGGTGAAAACAAAAACTGTCTCCCAAGTTTTAGCAGTAAAAGAGGACTGGGCCAGGAGTTTTCTGAAACCTACCAGTTGTATGAGCTTAGTAAACGTGATTATAAAAACCGGCACCATATACCGAAGACCTAATTAATGTGCTAGGGATTTTGCACTAGGGGCTTCACATAAATTAAAACTATTTAAGTCTGAGGGAAGAAATTTCCCTTTGTTCCCCCCAAAAGACGCCGGACAGTATTATGGGGCAGAATCCCATAAGTCAGAAATTGGTTTTTCCAGAGGCTTGATCACAGCACTGTATACCTGAAATTGATGATGTATAATATTGTATGCCAACTATAATTGAATATATAGACAGTCACGGGATGTGGATTATATGATGGAAGGGAGTCAAAGGAATTTTAATAGTATGATATGGGGGGGAGGAGTGGGAGGGGAGAATTGAGGGAGGGGGTTTGTCACTTTGAGGGGTAAAAAGTACAACTATTGCACTTTGTTGTACACCTGAAGCTAATTAAAAGTATATATATATATATAAAAAAATTGGTTTTTCCAATCTTAGGAAATATTCCTTACCAAGATATGCAAGTGCTTTTACCAACTGGGTTGTCCAGCCGAAACGGTCACAACAATTGCCCAGGGTCCTTTCCTATCTATCTGCTCAGCACAGCAGAATTTGGTGCCTCAGCCCATGCTCTTCTCCGTGAGCAACGCTCTTGTGCTCTTTCCTGTCGGAAGGAATCCCACTGTGTTGGAGTCCAAAGTGTGGCGATGTTAAGCTTTCCACCGGGGCTGTTGGTAGCTCACACATCTGCATTTCACAGAACTGAACTTGGTCCCGTTATAGCACTCACGTTAGCTATTACTTAGTTGTTCACCTGTCAATCTCCACCACCAGGCAGGGAAGGTTCTTATTTACCTCTAGCTGTTCCCTCTCCAGCACATCGAGTTATGCCTGGTACATACTAACTGCTCCATATTTGGCTGTCAACAGATTAGTCTTCTAACCTTAACAAAACCCCCACATCTGCCGAGAAAACGTCAACATGGAATTAGAAGGCATATTATTTAAAAAAAACAAAAAACAGGGAGAACTGTGGACTGAGCACACTGAGTCAGGCCTGACACGTTCCAAGTAACACAGAAAGGTGAAAGAACAACGAATTGTACATGCTCGGGGGAAGAAGAGTTCACAAGACGCGCATTGGCCAGACTTAACAAAACGAAAGCAAGCCGTGCAGCCTCCGGGAAAAGGAATGAATCAGGGCTCTCGCCATTTTCGGAAAGTGAGGTTCCAGGCACCGAACGGACCAGCCTTTCGCGCCCATGGGGAAGACAGGGAGACGGCTTGGTGGGGCTCCAAGACCGATGTGTGCGGTTCGGGCCTGGCAAGCGGGGCGGGGAGGAGAGGAAATGACGAGCCAGAAAGGGGGTGGGGACGGCGCCGGGCCGGGCGTCCTGGGAGGGGCGCACGGGCTCCCCGCCATCCCGTCCTGGGAGGCGGCGGGGGCGCGCGGGGCGCTGTGATCGTGGCGCCCGTCTCCCCCAGCCATCCCTGCGGACCCAGAGGGGCTGCGCACAGACCGACCCAGCTCACAGAGAGGAGAGGGTTTCCCGTCCCGCACGGGCCGGAGCGGGGGGTGCAAGGGCGGGCTAACGTGTGGGGCAGGAACCCCCACGAGAAAACCGCCGAGGCACACGCGCGTGTGGACCTGAGCGTAGGGGCATTTGTGGCAAGCACGCCCGCCACTCCCGCGCCTGGGGCCTGCGGGTTGGGGGCACCGGGACGCGTGTGGGCCCCGCGGTGCCTGCCCCCGGGGGAGCCATCTGCGCGCGGGGCGGCCCCCTGCAGGCCTCGGCCGGGAGTGGCCTGCAGCAGCACGCCCAGGCTCCCAGCCGGGGCCGCCAGCCGCCCCACTCGGCTAGGCTCAGCTCGACTCCCCAGGCTCCACGGGTGCCTGGGCCTCTCCTGAGTGGTCAGCGAGACCCGCCAATCGGGGCGCTGGGGCCGGCTCGGGGCCGCTGGATATTGGCTCCTCACACTCACCGTGCCTCGCTCCCCCGGTTCGCTGCCCGCGCTGATTGGCTCCAGTACCGGACTCCGAAACCCAATCAGAGGCTCCAGCCGCCGCTGCCGCCGCCGCCACTGCCGCTGCCTCGCAAAATGGCGAACCCGAACAAAGGGGAATCGGGCCTCCCTCCAACTGCCTCCGCGCAGGCGCCTCTGAGACCACGCCTCCTGTCCCCCCGCTCTGGACTCGGGCCATCCCCGGTGAAAGAGAACTGCGCAGGCTTCTCCTTAAACCACGCCCACCTCCCTGATTCGGTACCGCTACCGACCGAAGGAATGCGCAGGCGCTCTGTGGACGCAGCGGACCCTGAGACGCAAACACCGCCCTGAACGTAATACTACGCAGGCGCTAACTAGCTGCTTTGCTCATTTCCCTCCCTTTTCTAGGCGGCCACTGGAGACACACCCCTGGGACGAATGCGCAAGCGCCGTTCTTCCCCGCTCGCGGCCGGCTGTCTCGTTACGCATGCCCGGGGGGCGGAGGAAGACTCCGCGGCATTTCCCGCCGGAAGTGCGGCGGCCATAACCAAAGAGTGCACGTTCGGCCAGCTAGCTAGAGGGGCTCGTCTCCGCATCGCCCCCGCGTAGCGGGCGGCCATCTTAGGTGCGTGCAATTCAAGGGCTGCGGCGGGATTGGCTCCGCGTCTTGGCGCGTGGGTTGCTCCCCACCTACCAGGGCCGGCTCTGGAGCCCCGCCCCCGTGGGGCGGGACCTCCGAACGCCGACTGCAGGTGAGGGGGAACCCCGGTACGTTGGGGCTCGGAGCGAGCTTCCCCGCTCTTTCCCACGGGGACCCCAGGATAGGCTCTCCGCCTTGCTGACCCGCCGTAGGGTAGGAGACAGAGAATGGGAGTCTTCACTAGACGTCTTCCCGCTACCTGCCCAAAAGGGGCTGAGCCTTTGGCGCGAGGCCCCCTTTCGTCTTTTGGGGAGAGGAGGAGGCGTGTCTTAGGAGGGCGCCCTTTCCTTCCCTGGTGGAGCGTGGCGCTCCGGGGAAGCGCGAAATGCTGGCGGGGCCCCGCTGCCTCCGAACCCCGGGCATTTCCCTCTTTCTTTCCCCAGGATAATGTTGCTGTTACTTAGAGGCTGAACGAGCTCACATTCAGCGACAAACGTTGGGGAAATAAGTGGGGGGTCAGGGCGGTCTGTATATAATGGATTCAGGCTGCCTAAGCATTTGCACTTGCTTTTCCTTTCTCATAGCTGAAGAAACATTGAAATTCTGGAGATAGCGACTCAGTATCATGGCCGGCAGCCCTAATGAAAATCCAGAAGGAAGCAGAGTGCGTAACAACTGTTAACTGGTGAACTGAAGTTCAGAATAATCGAGATCAAAAGCATAAGCACTTTTTAATTAAACCAATAATTGAATTCTTTGTTTTCCCCTCTAGCTGGTTTACTTCAGAAAGACTAATGCAACCTAGGCAGAGATCCTCTATTACTTAATGCAAGCTTTAATTCTTTGTAGTTAACCCCTTAAATTCGGAGTATTTGGTTTTCAAAGAAAGGGGGGGGGCGGATACAGTAAGGGAAAATGAAAGAGTCTAGTATTTTTCTGTATATAATAAGACATTTTCTTTCCCTTTGCCCGTTTTAGATCACTTACGTGAAAGGAGACCTTTTTGCTTGCCCCAAAACAGACTCTTTAGCTCACTGTATCAGTGAGGATTGTCGAATGGGGGCTGGGATAGCTGTACTCTTCAAGAAGAAATTTGGAGGGGTGCAGGAATTGATCAATCAACGTGAGTTTTGAAAACAGCTTAACTCGAGCCCTGACTAGAGCATCTTTTGACTTTCTGTTATACTGTGATTATTAAATAAGATATGTATACAAAGAGGAAGTTCATAACTACTGAATACTTTTTTTTTAAATTGGGGAATTGGGGGAGGGGAACAGACAAGTTGCTGTCCTTTTGGTCTTTAGTCTACTTGTGGAGGACCTCGCTTCACTGGGCTATGTTGGTATCATCATTGCGCTCTTCCCAGGCGAGGCAGTTCAGTCGCCAGCCTCTGGACGGCCGCTCACAGCGGCTCTTGGCAGCTCACTCCAGCTGCCGGCCACTCATGCTGGCTGCCGGCCACTCGCTATAGCCTATGGTAGCCCACTAAAGCAGGGGCTGCACCTATGCCATCCCAGGGACTCACAGCAGCCCAGCTTCAGGTGGAGCTGTTGTTCACCATCTTAGCTGTAGAGGACAGTGTCACTGGCCCTCATATGTGGGATCTGAACTGGGGCCGCTGGCTTCCCAAGCCAGATCTTAACCAATGCGCCACTCATCAGATTAAGTTTTTCCTCCACAAAAATGGCTTCCAGTTTGGGTCCTTATCACACCAAACCTGAATTCTTGCAAAAGTTTCTGATCTCTTCCTTTTTCCTCCACAAAAATGGCTTCCAGTTTGGGTCCTTATCACACCAAACCTGAATTCTTGCAAAAGTTTCTGATCTCTTCCTTCTCTGTCATAAAACTCTCTTGATAATACTCCACCTCTCTGAAACCTTTAATAATTCTGAAGTGCTTAGCAAAGTCTACAGGTATTAGCTTAGCATTCGAAATCCTCTGTTCACCTGTATTGTATTTAGAAATTTAGAATCCTCCTCTTCCTTACAGACCCCGCCCATCACTCTCTACCAATGATTTTTAGACCAGAGATGTGTATTAGAATCATGTGGAATTTCTGAAACAGTTGCCTGGACCAGTCCAGGCTTAATCAATGCCTCCACTGACAATGCTGATGCCAGCCTTTCAAAAAGCAATTTTTTACTGCTTTGAATGGTAGTTATTTGTAAACATGACATGTTCTCTTGATTGAAAACTCATAATAATTAGGAAACTTTTTATACACATGTGTTCTCCATGATGCTTAAACATTAACTCTTTGTATATAAAAAGGTCATTGAATGAACACACATTTGGCAAATAAATGCCGTGCATTCTAAAATATTTCAAGGCAATACACATTAACGTTTTTTAAGTGAACAAGGTAAGGGTGTATTTGAAAATAAGGGCAGGACAAAAGATAGGGTGTGAGGAAAACATGATTAAGGAAGCTGGAATTTAAGGAATATAGTGTTTAGGAAGGCTGATAAGCAAAGGGTTCATAGACGACTAAGTTTCTTTAGAGTTGAAAATTATTTCTAGTTCTGACGTTAACTCAGATCTGTAAAGATTTTTTTAAATCTTAAGAATGGAGATCAGTGTTTTGATTTTCCTTTCTGTTAAATAACTTTTTCTTAGAAAAGAAATCTGGAGAAGTGGCTGTTCTGAAGAGAGATGGGCGATATATATATTACTTGGTAAGACGGGCTAACCGAGCTCTAAGGATTGGTGACCAGGTGGGCTGTGTGGAAATAGTGTTGATGTTAAAGATGTCAAAAAGCCTCTGATTTCATGACAGCTCAGATCCAGTGGTGGTGGCTATTTGGAGCTCTGTATTAGAAAGGAACGTGAAAGCTGCATCCTAGCTCCATGGGAAAGAGTATTGTGAGATCAACCAAAGGTCTGTGTTCTAAGATTTGCAAAAGTTAAGGATGCTGCCAATTTGCAAAAGTTAGGGTTGCCGCCCATACTTTAATTCCTTCCTAGTCATAGTGAGACAGAAATGAGACACACATTGCCCAAAGGAGTTTTTCCTCTCGTCCTTGCCTATCAAGTGTGCTCAGCTTCTTTCCTTCCTGCTGCCTCAATTGAGATTCTTCCACTATCCAAATGGTTTTTGGCCCCAGAAAGAGTGTGGTTTCTCGGAGATGCTGCTGGGTGACTTACAGCCAACCCACTGTAAGCTTGATTTGGACAGCACACTGAGTGGGTTCACATCCTGGCACCTTTGAATGCTGTCTTTAAGGCTGATGTTACTTTCAGAATTATTTGGTATGATACCAGTTTCTCTCTGTTCTTTTATAGAGAAAAAGCAAGCAAGCAAACAAGCATGGTTTCTAAATAGACGTAATAGGAAATTTTCTGGTCATATGGGTTCTTCCTTGTTAAGAGATTTTAGCTTATCTCTTGGGAGTGGGACAAAGACTTGCACCTACCTTGCTTAAAAACAATAGACAATAGGCACAGCCTGTTAACTTGGGCTTCTTGAGAAAAGGAAATATTATTATGTGATAATGTCTGGGTTTCTCAAGCCCTATTTAGTTGATTTTCCAGGGCCTCCCATAACTGGAAAGGACAGTATGACATTTTTTATCCCTGCTCTGTACTATTCTATAAAAAATGCAGTTATCAGGATGTTGGGAGAAGGTGATGGCTTTTGTTTTACTATCATTTTGGACTAATAGAAGTTTGAATTCTTTCTTTGTGCTCAGATTACAAAGAAAAAGGCGTCACACAAGCCAACTTATGAAAATTTGCAGAAGAGTTTAGAGGCCATGAAGTCCCATTGTCTGAAGAATGGAGTCACCGACCTCTCTATGCCCAGGCAAGGAAACCCAGGGCTCTAAGTGAAGACTTCATTGATTGGTGGGGGTTACCGTGTTATCCAAAGACAAATGACTTAAAAGCTTAATCCAAAATCCAGACTTAAAGGTGGACAATTTCAAAACTTGAAAAAAATCACCAGTGAATCAGTTGTCAGACCTTAGGCCAAGGCATACCCATTTCTTAGCCTAGGTTGAACAAATGGAGGTAATTAACTTAAAACACACACCTGCCTCAGCCTATGTAGTCAGGAGGAACCACTGTTCAATCACATTTGTTAACTTCCTAGCATCTGCCTGAAGCTTGGCCTCTATTCCTCAAGCAATATAAGGTTAAGAGCCAAGAGCAAACAATTGTGATTTCCCTCTGGGCCACTTCATGTGTCCCAAACTTACTAATCCTATGCAAAGAAAGTTGTAAATCATCACTACTACCTTTTAAGCTGCATGCTTGTTTGTGGTCATCACGGGCAGTAGCCAGAGGATAGGTCCCGGATGTAACGTCTTAGACCCTTCCTATTGGGAACTTGAAGAATGACATTGAGCGTTCAGTATCCCCTTTGCTTCCTTTTCAGGAAATAGGCTTGGGGTCACTTCTTTTGTCAATCTAGTTTTGAGTTAGTGCTAACCATGCATGCAGGTTTATTGCAAGTTAACTTATATGACTACAGGGTCCCTCATCTTCCAATGGTCTTGAATATATTCATGGATTATGCATCAGAAACTTTTTTTATCACACTTTTTTTTCAGGGACTTAATCTTCACATTCTATGAAATTAGCAGTTTTAAGCCCCTCTTTTTTCCCTTTAGGAATGTTGAGGATCAATAAAGTAATATCTTAGAGGAACGGTGCTCGGTAGTAAGAGTTTTGTGGGCTGATTGAGGTTTCTTACCAGGATGTTGCAAAGACCTGAATTGCAATCAGCTTGGCATTTCTCAGCATTCTACCTTGACTTCTTCTTTGCAAAGACCCTGTCCTTTGTCTCCTTTTTATCTTCTTTAACTTTCCATTGTTATAAGTATATTTTTTAAATACCAGCCTTTTCCCATCCACCCACAGATAGTTTTCATCAGTGGACATAGAAGGATAGTGAGTCTCCCATGTCACGACAGAATTACACATTTCTAAATGCAGCTTGAAATAATTAGGAAGTGGTAACCTTATCAGGCAAAAGAGAAGTGACAGCTATGGAATGTTAGGGCTGTCTAGGAACAGCTTTGGGTGACTCACAAACTCCCACCGTGGCTCCCTATGGGTGCAAGACGAAATAATTTTTTGTTCTCCTCTGGGTGAATGTGGCCTAAAGGAAGAGGGAAGGAGTAATTTTCTAGATACCTTCGTCACAACCAATGGAGATGTTTTATCTTTTTCAGGATTGGCTGTGGTCTTGATCGTCTGCAATGGGAAAATGTGTCTGCAATGATTGAGGAGGTGTTTGAGGCAACAGACATCAGAATTACTGTGTATACACTCTGAACAGATGAACATTTTGGATGTGTCCATGTTTTCCTGTGTCATCCTTCCTGGGCCACAGGACTGAGCAAACTGACCTTAAAATTATCAGAGGAGTTTCACGGGTAGTCTGTTACAGGCCAGGCAGTATTCCTGTGATTGGACTGGAACTGTGGACAAAGAGTGGGAAATGTGGATGTAATTTTTTTTTTTTTCCCCCAGGAAGGTAGGTAATAATATAATAATAGATGGCCTGATGTAGGTGGGGAACCAGATGCTGGGCCTATGATTTTGCTCCAGGTTGCTACCTGATTTGTTTCGCTTGCCACTAGGTGGCAGCATTGATTCTACTGCTCTGCTGTTTAAGAGAAACTTAAGGATGAACATTTAATTTTGTATCTCTTGTACCTTGTGCATTTACTTGGAATTATCCTTATGTCATCAAATTCATCCTAGGGGAGAATTTTGAGCGGTTTTTTTGTTTGTTAAAATTACAAAAATGGGTTTTTATATTATTAAGGAATTTGATGACAAACATGGGAAAATCAATGTTGTGGGCTCCACTGAGGCTCTGTACACGTTTGTATTGTTCTGGATTTGGATCATGGAGGATTCACCTGTAACTTAATTTGGAAAAGTCAGAGAGGGGGGTCCAGTGGGAAGAGCAGCAAGGTGAGAAATAAGAAAGAAGAATGGACAGAAAGTGTCAACATAGTGGAAAGGCAGGTTTTCAGAACCTCTTCATTGTGTCCTCTTCTGTCCACTGTGTAGTGTCTTGACCTGTCTGAATTCAATCATGAGACAAGTGAAACAATGTATGTTAAATGCCTGGCAGAGTGCTTAGTGCAAAGTGATGACAGTTCACAACGAAATCCACATGAATCTTCTTAAAAAAAAAGACCCACTTCCCCCCCAAAATTCTGTTTTGGTAGTTGCAGGGTTAGGGAGGATGGCCAGGTTTCTTTGTGTTTTTAAGCCTCAGAGGATTCTGAGGTATAACCAACTGGGATCAAGAGCAGTAAATATTAGCCTCCTTTTCTTCGTAAGCTAGAAAAAGCAGCACTTTGTTTTCTCTTGCTTTTGTGGTGGGGAAAAAAGGTTCATTTAGCCAGTGCTTCAGTGTCGGAGGTACTGGGAAAACTGGTGGGGTTTTTCTCACCCCACCCCCCATCCCCATTCCCACTCCTACCCCCACCCCCACGGAGGTGTTATGAGTTAAAACAGCAAGACCTATTATTGATTTCCCCTCTAGAATGAATTCTGGGTCTTCACAGGACTTCCTGCTTTCCCAAGTGTAAACTGGATTTTAGAATGGGCTTGTTGAAACACTAGCAGGAGCACTGTTAAATACAATCTTTGTACTTTAGACTTGTGTTCTTAATACATTGCCGCCTGATATGAGGCAGCAGTTTCAAACAGTATTTCACTTCTTTTGTGTTTCTGGAACAGACCAGTTCTCCATGTTGTCAGGGAGGGGTAGGGCAGGAGCAAGTTCATTGTCAAACTTAGACGGATGCTTTTCTTGAGGCTTTGCTTCTGTTTGCATACAGATAGTAAAATTTAAGGGAAAAAAAGAAGGGAAACTGTGAAAAAAGGAAACAAGAAAAAACTGAAAATGAGAATGGAAAGAGGAAATGTAGAATTAAAGTATTTTGTTAGCTACACAAATCTTACCATTGGTTTTATAGACTTCTACATTGAAGGGTTAGGGTGAATTTTTTTCCTAGAGTGTGAACCTTGATTCTTTTAACAAAGGTTAGTCTCCCGAGGACTGGCTGTAAGTGAAATTCTAGAACTCAGCAGGGATGTGATAAAGTACTTTGACATTTGCAGATAGTCTTGGGGTCAAATTCCGATGACTTATCATACTCAAAGCCCAGGGAAAGGAAGCATTGCCTGATAATTGATAATGAACACATTATTCCTGGAACTCGAGTTAGAGTTTGGCAAACACCCAGAAGTTCGCATGTGAAATTTTACTTCTACATAGGACTCAAACCTTTTAAGAAATGGGATTTTTGATATCATTTTGTCATCACCATTAAGTACTACATGTTGACTACTTTTACGTTATATGTATCTGAACATTGAAATCCCGCTACTTTTTATCTCTTTAACCATGAAGCTAATTACTTATTAATTGGCTGTGAGGACATGGATATCTTATAAACATATTTCCTATGATTTTTGTTTCACCCTCTGCCATATTCCTTATCTTCAGAGAAGGGAAAAGTCATAAATAATCTCAAGAAAATATTTTATGAAGGTCAAGACCAGAATGAGAAGTCTACATGGGAGAGTTAGTATCCTGTGTTACCTAGACAAGTCCTGGTCTAAGCCTCCCTCCCACTTTCTCATGTCATAGGTTCCAAGCCTGGGACATCCCTATTCCTGGGACTTCATCACTGTCCATAGCATTATAACTTCTATATGTCCAAGTTCCTTAAAAAGCCCAGTCACAGAAAAACCACACCACTTTTATTAATGTTGCTGGTTATTTTTCTTTAAAAAAAAACCCAACTTAACATAAAATGCATTTCTGGACATATTTAAAAGATCTGGGCAGATCTTGGGTCTGAGGCTCTTTGCCATAAGCAGCCCATTTGGGGAAACAGGACCCTGAGCCCATGGACGCCTCGTGCCTATATTTGGTTGCTATATCTCTTTGCAGCTCACTTTCCTCTTTCCCGGGAGCAGCCTTGGAGAGAGGCACAGCTAAAATGATTTACAGCATGAAAAGTGTATTTTGAGTCCTCAGAGGGCTTTGTGCAGTGGGGGGTGGTTGGCGTCAAATGTTGTCCAGCTCCAAGTGGTATTAGGAAGTCAGGCATGTCCCAGATGGCCATACATGTCACCGCTGTCTCTTGGTAGCAGCAGGCAGACCTTGGTGAGAATACAGAAAGCATGTTACGGAGAGCAATGCTGACCCAAACAATGAAGAGTTTTCTTTTTGAACTAGGGTTTCTGTGCACCTTCCCCAACAAGTCCCTGAATTTCTCCTCCATAGTGTCTTGTGATTTCTGGTTTACCCAGGGTTGAATTGGTTCAATTTCACTGTGGTTTGCACAGAGGAAATCCTGTGCAAGAAGAGATCTGCTTTCACTCTGTTCTCTTGAGTTGAATATTTGGTTAAATCCTATTCTGTCATTTTTTTTAAAAAGATGGAATAAGACATAAGAGGAAAATTTTCTTTTAACAAATGCCCATTTCAATTGCAGTATTTTAAGCCGAGTTCATTTGGGCTTTTAGATTACAATTCTGTTTAACGCCAATTATTTTTTTAAAACTTGGTATATTTTAACCTTTTCCTTCAGACATATGAGCAACTCAAATAGAGTACAGGGAAGCATGTTAAAAGGTCCAGATAATACAGTTATGTACACTAATGGAAGGAAGCTTATAACGTGGGACATGTTCAATAATACTTAAGAATAATTTGACTTAGAAATGGACCTTTCCTTCAAACTGATTTCTCTGTTTTCTGTTTAGATTAGCATAAGATACAAAACCCTCAATTACCCAAAATTAAAAGCTCTTTTTAATCCTCCTTGAAATGCTTCATTTTTATAGCAGATTTAGCTATCTAATTATTTGACTTAATGGGGACACACACATACATCCCTGAGGACTTGCTAGTTAGGCAGCTGGAGGAAGAGGCCTGTGACTCTGAAAGATGTTTACGAAGAAAGTACACTAAGGTTAAAATTAAGCTACCAGTCAGCGTTCTGTAGAATCTATGTAGGGTTTATAATTACAACGATAGCACCTACACTAACAAAATCTTCAAGGAATTTAAAAGTTAATTTTGTATCTTCAGAGGTTACCCTTAGAAATCTTTTTATTACCACTCACGGCCACTCAGTGGTGTCTTGGTTTATAAGAGCAGAGTACCATGTGACATTACCTGACGTTAGTCTCACTGAATTCAACGAATGGGCCCTGCCAATGGTAAGAAATGGCTGGAATTCCTGTCTTTATGGATTGGCAGATGCCCAGCTGGAGAATTATCAGGTAGCCTGAGTGCATGTCTAATAGCGAACACCTGCCAACATCAAGCTCCAGAAGACACATTGATATTTTCAAAGTGTGCCTATGAAATGATATTTCTTAAGAGTATTAAGAGTGAGAGACACCACAAATAAATTGAACCTCTTCATGGAAGCATACTGCTTTTGTGTTTTAGTAATACGTGAGTTGTTTCAGAATTGAAGTTGTATAAGAGGGTGGTGAACACCTTTTTCTGTTGCTGGAGGACTTTGATCAGTAACTCAGGCTTTGTAAAGGATCTTAGTCATAGCATTGCTGTGGGAGCAAACGACCAAATTCACAAAAAGACAGTAAAGGATCCTTTACCCTCTTTCCTGGGGGTAATCGGCCTGTTTCTGCAAGAGTCTAATTTACCCGCAGCAAGAGGCCAAATTGGCCTTAATTGTGTCCTAATTATTTGCTTAAATAGCTGATTTTTACTTCCAGTGCTCCTATCACATTTTGATACCTGTTCGGAGCTACTGCCTAATTTACAGACATCTTTTTAACCCCTTACACATTCCTGCATGGAAGACGTTTTATTATGCCCATTCCTGCATCAGCATTTTTCTATGAGTCCTGCTGAGGTCTTCTCAACATTAAAAAAAAAAAAAGAGTTCTTGCATTATACATACAGCAATTGGTCTCTCTCAAAGCAGAACGATTTTGAAAACATGAAAGCTGCTCTGGCCAGAAAAAAAAAAAAGTTGAATACAAATTTAGGGAATTTCAACAGTACCCAAAATGATCAAATTGCCCCTGATGGAATGAAACACCTGATTTTGAGAAAAATGGAATGGTAGGATTGCAAATGGGGGTGGGAGCAGGGCATCTACAATCACTAATTCTGGACACATGTCCATGGGGGCACGCTTAGGGAACTGAAATATCTTCTAGGCAGTGGTCGAGCAGCAAGCCCTTGCACCATCTAGCTCTTATTACAGAAAGTCATTCTGCCTCATCAAAGCGTTCAGATTCCTGTCAAATATTCCACATTATGGGGAAAGTTAGTTTGATATAAAAGGGTTGGAGGGAAAAGGACTTAGAGGAATTGTGAGGAAATAAAAGCAGCCGGGGTTTTCTAAAAGGTTTTCAACAACCATCCAAAAGAAAAATCACTCCAAAGGAAAATCAAACATCCCGCTCGGTCCACCTGACCTCAAGCCTTCTACCCACTTCGACAGTTTAAATAGAGTGATGGTGCCATGACTCACGTGAGGTGGAGCCCAGTCGCCTACTTCAGGATGTCCGCCAACTTCTCTTCATAGTATAGGAAGTTGTCCTGAATGTCCTCCCAGGGCTCGAAGGCCTTGGATTCGCCCTCCTCTTGCTCCACAAAATTCTGCCAGATGTACTCGAAGTCCTGGGGCTTCATGATGCGCAGCTTGCAGCCAGCCTCCTTCAGCTTCCGCAGGGCAGCCTGGATCTCCGGCTCCTCCCACATGAAGAGGCGCCCCACCAGGATGAGCAGGCGCAGGTTCTTGGTTTTGCCGAGGGTTTTGATGATGTGGTCAGCGCAGCTTGCACAGGGGCTGGAGGACACGTACCAGGTGACGTTGTAGCGCTTCGCCGGGTCGAAGGTCGGCACGATGGTGTTGAAGAAAGCTTGCTCTGCGTGGGCAGTGGCATGCTCGTCCTCGAGGTAGCCCCGGGTTGCCTGCACTTGGCCTCCCTTGTCTTGCACTTCAATCACGTAGCAGAGGAAGGTCTTGTTCCGCCCAGAGCTGTACTCCACATTCCGGAACTGAAACTTAAAGTAGTTGACCGGCAGCCGCTCCCTGGGTATGAAGGAGACAAAGGGACAGGGAAGAAAAACGATGAGTTCTTGTTTCGAGGACCAACCTGGAGTAGGTCGCTCTGCACGATCTCAGACATAACGTTAACTCTTGCTTTTAAAACAGGCCTTGCCTATGGTAATATCAGTGACAAAAAGACATGAAAGAATCCAAAAGGGTTTATCCGGAGGAGAGGAGAGAATTTGGAGTGAGGTACATTTTGGTCACCCCATTAGGAAGGGTCTCCAAACACTCCATCACTCCCAGCACATAACACATGCCTAGGTTTCTAAATTCAGTGACTTAGTGTCTCCTAGGGGACTCTACAAACGTCAGTGCCTGGGCCCCACACCAAACAATTAAAGCAGAAGCTCTGGAAGGGGCCCCAGGCACCAGCATTGTAAAAAGCTCTCCAGATGAACTTAGTATGTGGCCAGGTTTGAAAAGCGGTGTTCAAATAGTAATTTTGCAGAGTAGCGCATGTCAAATTTCTCATGACAGAGCAAGACAAACGTTTGGCAGAACATTTCTTGCTTTCATTCCTGCTCCTTGTCACTCATGTGTATTGCATTTTAGGCATGGCATGGAGTGGCCTAACCTGCAGTGCCATGCTCTCCTAGTGACTTTCTCAAGCCGTCAGGTGAAAGAAGGGTTGCCACATGAGTGTCCAAGAATTTTTGTCTTTGAGGCCACACTACCTAAGGGCATCTTTTTTTTTTTTTTTTTTTTTTAGCTGAGCCATCCTGCCACCTGTTGGCAGCTCAGCGGCAGCTCAGCTCAGGCTGGGCATTGAACTGCTATTGCTCAGAGCTCAGCTCGTACTCTTGAGCGAGCTCTTAACCAACTGAGCCACTCGGCCGGCCCTAAGGGTGTCACGTCCTGCGTGGCAAGGGCGAGTGGGACACGAGAGGGGCGACGCAGATTAAGGAAAAACAAGAGACAAAAGAAAGATAGGAGCGAGACCAAGGGACTCAGCCAAAGACGACTGAGCCCCGAATAGGGTCAGCGCATAGCTTTTATTGAGAATTTTCAAGGATGCAAACTGCAACAAATCATTAACGGTGGTTTGTAGTTCTCAGGATTTACACAATCCTCTACTCCCCTGTAAGTGCTCTTTCCAGGGTGCACTGTGACTTGCTCTTCCATTAAAGGATTTATCTTGTTTTACACTGTGATAACCTCTGAGACTCAGACCCAGTCTCTGCCTGTCACCTAAAGAATATTTATCATAACTATCTTATGCTAAGGATAGACTTGTCTCTATATATCTCCTAAATAATGGTTACCATGACTACCTAGTCATTATCCCAAATTCCAACAGTTAGACTTTCAGGGAGTATACTTGAATTATTACTAAAAGACTAGCTTTTACCTTGTTTTAGGGTAAAAGCATCTAAAGTTTTATTACTATGTAAATACAAAACCTAGCAATTAAAAGGGTCTCACACCACTCTATCTTACAGAGGGTTATATCTGTTTCTTAGTTAAAGCTTCAGTATCTGTTGCTATAACAAGGCACCAAACGGAGGAATTTACACAAGGCTGTTAACATAACTCATGGTCAGCAAGCTGCCTGGAACTCTCATGGCCTGGGAGACCTTTGGCCTCTGAGGAGACTTTTCACAGCAGAGCCCTTAGGCAAATGCATCAGCTTCTCACAGGCCTGAGTTTTCTGGCCTGAGTTTGTCAGAGGTCTGTGCCTCAGTTTCCAAGGGCTTGAGTCCCCAATATCTCAGTTCAGGGGTTCCCCACGGAACTACCGCCTGGCTTGGGTTGTCTCCCCACTTTTAGGAGATCTTACCCGTCTTTGGCTGCATAGTTAGCTCATTGGGGTACCACAGGAACATGTCACAAGTGTAGTAAATATATTGTCTCCTATAGGAGAAAAGGCACATGGGTTCACAGAGGCAGGAGATATTACATGACCAACCATAAGGCAGCATCCCTAATATCCAGTGCTGAGCAGGGCAATGTGGCCTTGTCAGACACTGGGGTGCTATCAACTTCCCACATATCCCCTTCTTTATTATATAAAAGCACGCCTGTGACCCCAGGCGGCTGCAGTCACAGTGCCTGTTTTGGGTGTCCTCCAGTAAAATAGTAACCTTACCCGTCATAGGCACTTGATCCTCTAGCGATCAAGCCCTGTCTTAGGTTGGTTACGTTCAAGGAGGTCCTTACCCTTCTCTGGCTAGCCTGTCCTTACTAAAGATTAGGGGCAAATCATCCCTAATAAAGACGGGGAGTAGGCACAGAACCAGACACAAAAACCAATGCTCTGTCTTCAGAGGCTAATGCAGAGGGGGCTGTCGTGGAATCGGCTGTAGGGCAACATTGCCCCCCTTCTGTTGCTGTAGAAGGAAAAACACGGATTTTGCAGTTTCTTTATCTATGGCCCGCCGGAGCGCGTGTTGGCCACACTGGAGGACTAAGCAAAACAGAAATAAAAGAATGATTAGCAATGCAAATGCACCAGCAAACCTCCACTGAGGCTTTTGATCCAATTGAATGGATTTAAATTAGATAATCCTTCCGCAGCAGCGGACAGGGCATCCTCTCCAGGGAGGAGCTGCAAATTAGCAGATGACATTTGGTCTACTTCTTGTTGTAATTGCTGGATATCCACAGAGAGGTTGGGCATATGACCCAAAAGATGAGCTCGTACCTCAGACCACGGGGTACGTGTCTGATTATATGAAAAAGGAGTTACACAATAAGTTGAGGTATTCCAATCACATTTTAAATTAATAACAGTCCGGAGACTTTCTAATTGATTTCCCAATTGAACCACAGTAGTTTCCAAATCAGCTAAACGAATACTAATTTCTTGATCAATCTTTAATTGTTGGTTCAAGTTTTTACTAGCATTTTCATGCCATTGTTGCACAAATTGAGTAGTTTGAACTGTTTGATGGAGAGCTACTCCAGAGACAGCAGCAGTGGTTGTGATTGCTATAATTCCTAAAATTGCTGCTATTAAAAGGCCAATAAATCTTTTAGTTCGATGTAAAATTTTATGGAGAAGTTGGAGGACAATATGAATTGTTGGAGAACCCTCCCAAACCCTAGAGGTTTGAACTGGAATCCACAATCCTTTTCTACGTCTCAAAATCATAATTTGATCTTGGGGATAATTAAGAATTGAGGAATTAAGACAAGTGAATAAACGACATAGGGGACACTCAACCAATTTTAAATCTTGATCAATGGTAAAGTTTCCTATTAAAAACACAAATGGATTTTTAATACAAACTTGTAAATAAATTTGTCCAGTTTCTTCATACCGGAAGGTATAACCATTATTGATAGTAAGATTTCCTTTCCATAATTTATTAGGTCCAATGCTTAGAGCAATTTTCCACAGGGTTCTTTGAAAAGGACCCCTAATAGGTCTAATCATTCTCAATTGAGGTGGGGCTAAAACCTTTTCTTTCCAAAAAATAGAAATATTAAAAGGAGACTTAGTAATTTTGGGTAAATTATTCCCAATAATTTGATCTTTTAATTGTCGTGGTTCTGAACATTCTTTAATATTACAGACTTGAAGAGCAGGACCAAAAGGTCCCCAATCAATAATTGTTTCCAAAGTATTATTTATGATTATTCTATCTAATGTTCCACGACATTCTTCCCAATGAATTCTGGATTGATTTTTATCCCAATGCATAGTAAGAGGACAAGCAGGAATTGGAGGTGGGAAGCTATGAGTGCTAAATTGCTGAGTAACAAATCCTTTACTAGAAATCATAAACAATTCTTTAAAGGTATTATTTACTTTTCCATTTGGAATAGCCCAAGATTGCTCTGAAAGAGAGAGACATGGTGAAACAGAGCCAATACACATGGGAGTATGTAAATATCCAAGGGCTGTATGATTAAGTAAAGTAAAGAGTCTCCCTTCCTCCCCGGGAAACTCGGGTCCTCGGGGATCCTCAGGCCCAGGGAACCATGAACTGTCATTAAGATAAATTAAAGGAGGATCATCATTCCATGTGACAGGAGTTAATAATGGAGGATTTGGAATGTAGGCCCAATAAGTAAAATTATCAGCAATGGCTCCTGGAGGAAAGCAACTTACAATAGTAAGTACAGCCATCAGGGACAACATCAGGTTGCCTTTCGTCTTAGGCAGCCTTTCCTCCTGGAGACGATGTTCTGCTACCTGTATCAAGTTTTTTATTTGTGTCCAGGTAGGAAAAGGAACATTCCTAGTGTTTTAGTAACAGCTGAAACAGCAGGAGTGGGTAGGACCGCTGTCCTCATCCTACTAGATTGTAGGGATAATTTAGACATCTCCCTTACAGGAGTGTATATATTTCTTCTTCAGCTGAGGTAGCCTCCAGTGTAAACTCACTGGGAGGCATTTCATACCTTGCAACCTTAGGCCAATTTGGCTTCTTGATGACCTTCTTGGGTGAGTCGCTCATGATAAGGTTTAATGCATCTGCTAGGCACCCACAGAGGACGTTCTTCTTTGCCTGGAGAAATACAAGCAAAACCTCGTCCCCATGTCAACAAGGTCCCCTAAATTCCACTGATTAGTCAAAATGTCTTTCCACCATATGGGGATTGGCGGCATTTTCTTTGAACTGGTGTTAAAATGCCTTTCTGCTGCAGTTCGTCCACAATGTGGATCAGAGCCAGAGGAGTTCAAAAAATTTAAGGTAAACATGGCTTTTGCTAATTGCACCTGAGGTGGTTCCTTTTCATCTCCCCCCTTTTGTTTTAACAATTGTTTCTTTAAGGTGGAATTAGCACGTTCGACAATGGCCTGTCCTTGGGGGTTGTAAGGAATGCCAGTGTTATGGGTAATTTGCCAGGTTGCACAAAAGTTTGCAAACTTAGCGCTAGTGTAAGCTGGTCCATTGTCCGTTTTAACTTTTTTTGGAAGGCCCATAATAGAAAAACAAGTCAAAAGATGACGACAGGAATGTGCTGCAGTTTCACCAGTTTGAGCAGTGGCTACTAGAAACCCTGAGGCAGTATCAACAGAGACATGTACAAATGATAATTTTCCAAAAGAAGAGATGTGAGTTACATCCATCTGCCACAGATCATTAGGAGTTAAGCCCCGAGGGTTGGTTCCTCGGACATTCTTGTGGAGCATTAAGAATTTGGCAAGTAGGACAAGTTTGAACTATATATCTAGCTTGTTTATGAGTAATGGGAAATTTAAATCGTAAACCTTTAGCATTGATATGGGTTAAAGAGTGAAAGTGGGTTGCCTCATCAATCTGAGCATTTCCTACTAAAGAGTCTGCAATAGCATTTCCACGCGTCAATGGACCTGGGAGAGTCGTATGAGCACGAATATGAGTAATAAAAAATGGGTGTTGACGATTTCTCACAACCTGCTGAAGTTGATGAAACAAAATCTGAAGAGACTGATTAGAATTAAATGAGAGAGACGCTGTCTCAATGTTTTGAGCCGTGTGCACAACATAAGAATCAGAAACAATATTTAGAGGTTCAGAATAGGTCTGCAAAGCAGTTAAAACTGCCACCAGTTCAGCCTTTTGTGCTGAATTACAGTTAGTGTGAATAAGTTGACTTTCTTTTTCACTAACGATGGCAGCTTTTCCATTATTAGATCCATCAGTAAAGACAGTAATTCCTTGGGAATCGGCTCCTGTCGGAGTTTTTTGGGTAAAATCCAATTAGTCTTTTGCAAAAATTGAAATAATTTATTCTTTGGGTAATGATTATCAATGATTCCATAAAAATTTCCTATTGCAATTTGCCAAGATTCATTATGAATGTTTAGATGACAAATTTGTTGTTTTTTAAAAGGAACTACAATTTGATTAGGTTCCTGCCCACTAAGGTGTAAGACTCGAGTGCGGGCTTTGGATATTAATTCAGAAATCAATTCAACATAAGTTGGCAATGTTTTAACAAAATGATTAGGTAGGAAAAGCCATTCAACCAGTTTTTCTTGTTGTATTATAACCGCTGTCGGGGAGTGCAGTGTGGAGAAAACCAGAACTTGCAAAGGTTGATAGGGATCTATACGCTGAATCTGAGCTTCCTGTATCTTTTGTTCTGCTAATTTTAGTTCCTTAATTGCCTGTGGAGTCAGTTTACGAGGGCTGTTTAATTGTGATGGTCCCCGCAGGAGGCTAAACAAATTGCTGAGAGCATATGTAGGAATGCCCAAAGTAGGACGTAGCCAATTGATATCGCCTAACAATTTTTGTAAATCATTTAAAGTAGAAATCTGATCTTTTCTAATCTGAACCTTTTGTGGTCTAATAGTTTGTCGATCAACAATTGTTCCTAAGTATTTAACTGGAGTGGTCGTCTGAATTTTATCGGGGCTATACATAGCCCTGCCTTGTCAGGTGAAGTTTAAGTGATTCATGGCAAGCTGCTAGTTGTTTCATAGATGATGCAGCACAGAGAATATCATCCATATAATGAATGATGTAACAATCAGGAAATTTAGTTCTTACTGGTGTAAGGGCTCGAGCTACATAAAACTGACAAATTGTTGGGCTGTTAAGCATTCCCTGCGGTAGTACTTTCCATTGATATCTCTGAATAGGTTCTTTATTGTTAATAGATGGAATGGAGAATGAAAATCGAGGACAATCATGAGGATGTAGCGGAATCGTATAAAAACAATCCTGCAAATCAATAACTATAAGAGGCCAATCCTTAGGAATCATAGATGGTTGTGGAAGCCCTGGTTGAAGTGCACCCATAGGTTCAATAACAGCATTAACCGCTCTAAGATCAGTTAGCATTCTCCATTTGCCTGATTTTTCTTAATGACAAAAACTGGAGAATTCCAAGGGCTAGTAGAAGGTTCTATATGGTCCTGTTCTAGTTGGATCTGTACTAATTTTGTTAAAGCCTCTAATTTTTCTTGAGGAAGGGGCCACTGTTCAATCCATATCGGGGTGTCATTTTTCCATTTAAGAGGCAAAGAAGCACGTAGCTCTTCGACAGTGGCCCCTACAAAAAAGGGTTATTTTGATTGGTCTGATAACCTACTCCTAGTTTTCCCTGCTGAGATGAGAGCTGGAGAGGTTGAGTTATACCTTGCTTAAATTTTCCCAAACCTTCTCCTGGTTGGAATCCCATATGACTCATAATTTTTTTGACTTTGGGGACTATATTGATTTGGTGGAATCCAGACCTCTGCGTTCCACTGAGTCAACAGGTCTCTTCCCCATAAATTAACAGGGATGTCAGCAACATAAGGTTGTAAAAATCCTTGTTGTCCTTCTGGTCCTAGACATGGTAAAATCTGAATACTTTGACGTAAGCCTGAGGCTCTTCCCACTCCTACTATATTAATATCTGGATTTTGCAATTCCCAATTTTTTGGCCATTGTTGAGAACTGATGATTGAAACATCAGCTCCTGTATCTATAAGACCTTTAAATTTCTTTCCTTGAATTTCAATTTGGCAAATAGGTCGAATATCTGAAATTTTTTCTACTAAAAATATACCTGCTTTTCCTGTACTCCCAAAACCACCCATTCCTCGTTTTTGGATTCCTTTTTGTGTTGGAGAAACATACGGAAGCAAAAGTAACTGTGCAATCCGTTCTCCTTTTTAGCTGACCAGGGGACAGTTGAAGATATTATAATTTG
Source organism: Aselliscus stoliczkanus (assembly GCA_033961575.1). Lineage (NCBI taxonomy): Eukaryota > Metazoa > Chordata > Mammalia > Chiroptera > Hipposideridae > Aselliscus > Aselliscus stoliczkanus. The sequence continues at coordinate 59,559,441 of CM066733.1, read as the reverse complement.
AATTTCCCCTTCATAATCAGAATCAACAATCCCTGTATGAACTGTGACTCCTTTTGAAGTTAAATTGGACCACGGCCAAGAATAAGTCCGACAGTATTTGGTGGAATTGGCCCAAAAATTCCTGTAGGTACACGGAGAGGCGTTTCTCCGGGAAGTAATAAAATATCTTGGGTGGTGCAAACGTCTACTGCTGCACTCCCTTCTGTTCCTGAACTTAATTGCTGTACTGAAAGTTTGGGGGAGGTACGGCCTGATAGTTCTGAGGAGTGGCTGATGTCGGATATGCCCCTGTTGTTGTCGGGGCCTGGGGCTGGCCTTCCCGTTTCCCTGAAGGGTGTTCCATCCTTATGATAGAATGATCCTACAGTCTGATGCCCAGTGTCTCCTTTTTGCACCGAGGGCATGTCCCTGGTGATTTTGATTCTGCAGGAGCAGAGTCATTAAGCATATTAGAAACATATTTAATTTTCTGTCTGCATTCCCTTTTAGTATGACCAGGCTTTCCACAATTAAAGCAAGTACCTGGAAACTTTTTTCCTCTTGTCATTCCTGTAATTGCCTGAGCTAACATTGTAGCTTTATATTGTTCAGTTCCTACTCCTTGACAGAGGCGGAGGTATCCCATTGCATCTGTCTTTCCTTTTGAGCTCCTATTGCCTTTTTTACAATCCTCATTAGCATTGTCATAAGCTATGATTTGTAAAATAATATCAGCTTGAGCATTGGATACCTGTTTGTTAATAGTATCCTGCAAGCGAGCCATAAATTCTGAATAAGGCTCCTGGGGTCCTTGAAATATATTTTGAAAGGAAGTTGGAACTTTTCCTTCCACTTCTACTTTCTCCCAAGCCATCAAACAAATTCTTTTAAGCTGGTCTTGGGCCTGACGAGTCATTAAAACCTGCTGTTCGGTATTTATCCAATCTCCATCACCTACTAATTGATCCTTAGTAATATCTATCCCTCCAGCCTGATTTTGCCTACTCTGAATTTCTGCACCATCAATCCACCAAGATTTAAATTGTAGAAATTGGGCCGGAAAGACAGGACTTAGCTAAAAGCATTCCAATCTATTGGAATCATCCTGTTTCCATCAGCAATACCTCAATTAGTCCTATAGTATAGGGGAAGTCGGACCAAATTGAGTAACTGCCTGTTTGAGTTCCTTAAGAATTTTAAAAGGAAAAGGTTGGTATTCTAATATCTGCAAACCATTGGGGTGTTCATCATTGGGTGCAAGACGCTCCCCTAATTATGACTGGAAAATTTAAAGCATCCAAATCTCCTTCAACCTTGCCTGTTGAATTGCCCTTTCTATGGCTGACATTGATGAATATGGACATCGTGTATAAGGTGGAGGTACCGATATAACAGGAGAAACTGGTTGTATTAGTTTTGGTGGGTTTTTAGTTAACCACAGCTCCTTCATTCTAGTTGTTGGAGGAGGAGGCAAATGATCAGGAGTTAGCAGATTTTGCAAAGAGGGATATAATGTTTTTGGTATTACCGTGGGTGCTTCCACAGATTCCTCCTCTCTCCCTTCATCCTTTGATGACTCAATATTGATGTTACAATCCCGATTTTTATCCCCCTCTTCATCTTCCGTGTCTGTGTGTAAAGGTTCTAAAACTGACCGGACCTGTCTCCAAGTCTCCCAAATTGTAGCTGGTATCTCTTTTCCCTGAAGTTGCTTTTCAGATATATCTTTACCTACCATCTCCCATTGGTCTAGATCTATGGTTCCTATCTCTGGAAACCAAGTGCAATGCATTTCAATAACTTTTAAAGTTCCTCTAATTTCTTTTCTGAGACTTTTTACCCCTCCCTTCTTAGAAAGTTGCTTAAGGAGGCAAAATATACCGATCTATATCGACTCTCAGAATTTCCCATGTTAGTTTTTAAGAAAAGAAAAAAAGAGAAGAAAACTTTCACTCAATTGTTCATTCAGATGCTCGTCTGGCCGCGCCCCTCATGGACTAAGTCTGTCTTGGCTAAGGCGCTGCGGTATAAGCCCCCCGCACAGGTGAACGAGTCAGTCGCCGTTATGCCTTACGACAGATTACGGAACCGCAGATTAGAAACCCACTCAAGTTCCGTAGCGAAAAGCCGTGGAACTATATGCATTCACTCACACAATCACACACTTTCACACAAAGTTTGTTACGTTATTTTCCGGATACCCCGGCAATTCCTCAGGACTATTCCCTACTCCTTACCAAGTAGAGTGCCGGCCTGCCCTGAGGTCTGCGCCTTGAATTTTCACCCAGATTCAAAGTCTTCCTTCCTCTTCGAGCCGCACGTTGAGGCGCCAGTTGTCACGTCCTGCGTGGCAAGGGCGAGTGGGACACGAGAGGGGCGACGCAGGATTAAGGAAAAACAAGAGACAAAAGAAAGATAGGAGCGAGACCAAGGGACTCAGCCAAAGACGACTGAGCCCCGAATAGGGTCAGCGCATAGCTTTTATTGAGAATTTTCAAGGATGCAAACTGCAACAAATCATTAACGGTGGTTTGTAGTTCTCAGGATTTACACAATCCTCTACTCCCCTGTAAGTGCTCTTTCCAGGGTGCACTGTGACTTGCTCTTCCATTAAAGGATTTATCTTGTTTTACACTGTGATAACCTCTGAGACTCAGACCCAGTCTCTGCCTGTCACCTAAAGAATATTTATCATAACTATCTTATGCTAAGGATAGACTTGTCTCTATATATCTCCTAAATAATGGTTACCATGACTACCTAGTCATTATCCCAAATTCCAACAGTTAGACTTTCAGGGAGTATACTTGAATTATTAATATAAGACTAGCTTTTACCTTGTTTTAGGGTAAAAGCATCTAAAGTTTTATTACTATGTAAATACAAAACCTAGCAATTAAAAGGGTCTCACACCACTCTATCTTACAGAGGGTTATATCTGTTTCTTAGTTAAAGCTTCAGTATCTGTTGCTATAACAAGGCACCAAACGGAGGAATTTACACAAGGCTGTTAACATAACTCATGGTCAGCAAGCTGCCTGGAACTCTCATGGCCTGGAGACCTTTGGCCTCTGAGGAGACTTTTCACAGCAGAGCCCTTAGGCAAATGCATCAGCTTCTCACAGGCCTGAGTTTTCTGGCCTGAGTTTGTCAGAGGTCTGTGCCTCAGTTTCCAAGGGGCTTGAGTCCCCAATATCTCAGTTCAGGGGTTCCCCACGGAACTACCGCCTGGCTTGGGTTGTCTCCCCACTTTTAGGAGATCTTACCCGTCTTTGGCTGCATAGTTAGCTCATTGGGGTACCACAGGAACATGTCACAAGTGTAGTAAATATATTGTCTCCTATAGGAGAAAAGGCACATGGGTTCACAGAGGCAGGAGATATTACATGACCAACCATAAGGCAGCATCCCTAATATCCAGTGCTGAGCAGGGCAATGTGGCCTTGTCAGACACTGGGGTGCTATCAACTTCCCACATAAGGGTATCTTGATATGATTTCGCTTGTATCTAGTATTGAGTCATTTCAAAACCATGAAAGATTTGGCCCCTGCTTTCCAGATGCTTATCATCTAACAGCTGGAATCTAGCTGGACGGAGAAATAAATAAGACACCGAGAACAATAGACAACTGCTCCAAATGAGCAGGTAGAGTGAAGGACGTGTGAAGGCTCTTGAAAGTTTAGCCCTCATTCAGGGAGCAATAGAGAATCATGATAGGTTCTTGAGTAAAGAAAGTTGTGATAAAAGGCATGTCCATGAAAGAGGACAGTGGTGGCTTAGGCAGATGGAGTGAAACTGGGGAAAGCCTGAAATGAAGACAGCCCACCTGGTATCACCAGATTTGGTGATGACTAATATGTCCAGTGACTTCAAAGGGGAGATGGATGATTAGAAAATGAAAGCAGCAGAGAAAGGCCAAGGGTTTTTTGTTTGTTTGTCTTTAAAGTTTAACAGTAAGAAGAAAGAGAGAAAAATGGAGAGGGGCTAGAAAGGGCATCAGAGTTGAAGACTGTTTTTATTGTTTATGTGTATGCATATGATTTTCTAAAATTGGGAAGATTTGTGCAGATTTGAAGGCGAAGGAAAATGAGGAGGATTTCACAGGAGAGGCTGAAAATGTCAGAAGGAGAGCAAGGGATGAGTAGCAGCTGGACAGGTGAAATATTTTTTTTTAAAAAAAATGTAACCTCGGGCCGGCTGAGTGGCGCGGTGGTTAGGCGCTGGCTTGGGAAGCCAGCGGCCCCAGTTCGGGTCCCACATATGAGGGCCAGTGACAATGCCCTCAAAAAAAAAAAAAAAAAAGTAACCTCTCGGGCTGTCCCAGGAGATACATGTGGCAATCATTAACTCCACTGTTGCTTCTCTCCCCCACTTCTGTTTCCTCTAGAGAGGTCACCCAACTCCCTGGGCTGTAGGGGAATCCCTGGTGTCCCAGTGCCTTGGCTTCTTCGGCAGCAGATGCCAAAGAGCTGAGTAAACTTGAACTATTTCCCTGCAGTGCTCCCCTCCCCCACCACCAATTTTTGTCCACCTAAGTTTCCATGTCCCTTGCTGTCAAATTCAGTTTCCACTGCGGAGATGGATGTGTGTGAGGACCTAGCCCCAGGACTTGCCTTGGGCTCTATACTTAGCTTTCTAAGCCCCCTCTGTCCCTGGTTGGACGTGTTTATTATTTACTTAACATTTGGAGAGAATGGATGGCCTGATAATTCCCCTCTCCTCTTTCAATCCCTGCTGAGATTAGCTCTCCCTAATTAAGCTCAACCCCACAAGGCCACTCCTGAACTCTGCAGGTTGCTAAATGATCCCTTCTCTTCCTGGAATGGCTTCTTGCTCTTGAGAAGCACTGAGTTTACCTTTCTTGCCCAAACCCTTTTTTTGCTCTTCAAGGCCTTTTACCTGACCACCCCCACCCCCACCCCAAATCTAATCCAGATAATTAGACTATAATGGATTCTCAGGTGAAACCCTTGGAAGTACAATTAAGTCCTCACTTAAAGCTCAATAGGTTCTGCGATTTTAAGGGAAACCATGTGTAAGGAAACCAATTTCACCATAGGCTAATTGATGTCAACAAGACTTAAGCTCCTGCAGCATCTCATCAACAGTGAAAGAATGCACGTTATTGGAGGACCTGCTATATTCGTGACTGCATGGTTGGTTTGGGGGGCTTCAGCAATACCTGTCTGTGTGGTCCCTTAGGTTTCCTTCTGGAGCCCTGCAAAGGTATGGCTCCAACTTTGCCAAGTAGAGCCCAGCAGAGAGTATGAATTTGGTCCAGCATGCCAAATTGGCTGGATGGTCTGAGACTGCTGCTTTTCTCAGCCCCTCTTAAGCTCTGATGTTTTCCCTTCCTCCTCTTCTCTGGGCAAGGGAAGAGCGTTGTGGCTGCTCGCTTGCTCGTGGGCCGTGAAAGAATTCACGAGTCAGATAGAAATAGAGATTTATTAAAGTAAGAGGAGGGTCGGCTGGGCAGAGTCTGCAGGAAACTACTGCCCCGAATCTGTGTTTCATCTTCAGTTTTACAATATATTTCCTAGTCAGGGTGTAAATTTCTTCAGCCTGTAGTGGGCTTTTCTAGAGAATTAGGCTTTGCCAGTTGGGATGGAGGAAGGAGCAGTTATGCTGGTTATTGCCACCTTTGCATATGTTATGTAGATTTAAGTTGGAGTCAGGAGAGGATCCCATACAGATGGCAGAATCTTTCCCGGCAAAATCTTTCCCAAGTCACAGGGCCAGCACTGGGCTGAAGTAAATAGAAACATTAAAACTGGTATGCAGAGTAAATGTATAGGACGCAAAACCATTAACAGTTGATGGAGGGCTGCTGGGTGGCTCAGTTGGTTCGAGAGCACTCTGAGCAATAGGGATGCAGGTTCAACTCCCACATGGGATGATGTGCTGCTAGATTGAAAACGGCGACTGGACTTGGAGCTGAGCTGAGCTGTGCCCTCCACAACCAAGATTGAAGGAGCTGATGGGTCCTGGGAAAAGCATACTGTTCCTCAATAAAGTTTTTTAAAAAAAAAATCGTTGGTGGCAAGGAAGCAGCAGAAAGGAAGTGAAGAAAGAAAGAAAAAAAAGCTTTCAACAAAAAGTCCCAAGCTAAATTACACTTGTTAAATCAAATCATACCAGAAATTCAAACCTCAAATAGAAGACTTAGTGCCACTATTACAACCCCTCTGTCTTAACAGAGAGGACCCTGAGACACGTGAAACCCAAGCGAGAAGAAGAGAGTTCACCTCTCTCTAAATACCTTTTCCAACCCCTCTGGCTAGCAGCCTCATGGTGTTACAGGAAAAGAGGGTCATTGGCTTCACATAGGAAAGAGTTCAAACGTGAGCCGATATAGAGTTTTTAAAAAAGTAAGTTTATTTAGCAGACAGTAAGTAAGAAAACAAAGGTCACCCCACAGACAGAGTGGTGGTCTCTAATAGCTAGTGGAAGAGACCTCTCCATTCCCCGGGCTAGGGTTTACATGTGTGTTCTGTTTCCATGGAGAATTTATTGGTATGGGGAGAAAGGAGGATAGAAGAACAAGAAGTTATCTTTAACTTCTGTAAGATGCAAGAACAATAGGGGCAGGTTTGTTTTTAACTCTTGTAAAGCACAACTCATGTCTTATTTGCAGAGGGCTCTACTATAGGAATGGCCATAATGGGACCTCTTTGCTTTATAGCCTTTGTATCATTTATTCCGTGTGATTGATTGACGTCTGCCTGAACTCTGTTGTCTGGCAGCACGCAGGCAGCAGGCTTGGCATCCAACCTCCTCGTTCCTTCTTCTGCAAAAATAGTCCTCATGCCCCTTCCATATATTATTTCCCCTTCCCTATATTAATGGTGTACCCTGGCCACAGCAGAGACAATAGGATGAGACAGAACAGGTGCCTCAAGGAGGGAAGTACTTTTGAGGGGCAAAGGATGTCAGGGAAGGTCTAGGCTCCCAGTCTTTCTTTTGGACTTCCTCAGATACTAAGCTTGCTTGGCTTCTCTCCTTTTTGGTCTTCTGGAAGGAGCATAAAGGTCGAATGAGGCTTTTTTTAGGCCTCCCACCAGGGAAACCCAGAGACCAGAGTTGATAGAGGTCTGAAACTTCTCCAGGGAGCTAACACAACATGGTCACCTTGGGTGATATTATAGAATCACAAAACAAGTAAACACTATTATGCCCACTAGTAGAAGGAAGGAAAGAGTGACACTAACTCTTAGATAATCACAGACATCTTTCATTTTCCAGTAGCGTGATATGCCTGAGGACCATATTTACTTACACTCTCAACCCCAGCAAATATTTTACTGTGAAAGTGGGGTGAATGTGCGTGTATGTTGGAGTGGTGGTCAGGAGAGAGATGCTGAAGGTAGAGCTTTTCACCTGGACTCTGTCACTTCTTCAGGCACAGAAATCAACAGCATTCATTATTCCTATTCCCTCCTCCCAGCCTCACACAGCACCTCCCTAAGCACCACTTCCTCATTCTTTCTGCAAACAAGGCCATTCACACTTCATCTGCTTAGACTCAGGTTACTGGGCATTGCAATTCTCCAAGCAGGAGACGAACTCCTAATATCTGGAAAAAATGGTCTGCTTGCTGGAGGGTGAAGGGATGTGAGTAAATGTGCATATGTGTATATATATATATATATATATATATATATATATACACACACACACAGAGGGTGTGTGTATATACATTTTAAGAAAAATGTATATACATTTTAAGAAAGGAAAACTGTATTAAAATTGTAATACTCAAAAAGATAACTATTGCATAGTTTTGTACATCTGTAACTATTAATCATAAAAAAATTTAAAAAAATTGTAATACTCAACATATACTGAGGACACAAGATGAATACAAGTCACGTTTGACTTCTGTAATTACAAGAGGTGCTCGAAGTGGTTACCACCAGTGTAATTCTAATAGTTTTTTTCTTTTCTTAAAATGTGTATACATTTTTTTGGCACTCTCTCTTTCTCTGTGTGAGATATATATCATGTTCACATTTAAAAACATTTGCATTTTGCGTTCCCTAAGCATAAATTTATACAGTGAAAAGAAGCAACCTGGAAGACAGTAGAAGCTGGTCTGAGGTTAAACATTTGCTCCAAGATAATCAATGGAGTGGAAAATCCACCCACAGATAGTTGAGTGTTGACTCCTTTCATTTCAGTTTTCCTCATCAGACCTTTCATGACCTGCTCAAAAGAGACAGAATTGCCGGGTTTCAGGTTCCTGTCCCTTTTTCAAACCACTTTCAAAGTGGATGCTAAGGAGTGAGCCTGGTCAGAAGGAGGAGTGTAGGGAAGCAGAGAGGCTTCTAACAGACTGACTTTCTAGAGCTGAGAAGGAGTTTGACAGGTGGCTTGCTCCTGATTGGCAGTTCTGGATAGGCAAGCCGTGAGCTTGCGCCTTTTCCCTGGAAGGCACCATCTTTACACTAAGCTTTGACCTTTCACCAGCCCTCAGTGGAGGTTAGAGTGGTCAGAGTTAGTGGCTGTCTTCTATCTTTATGGAGCAAACCTTCCCAGCATGCTCCAGAGTCCAGGGTAATGGGGGAGGGGCTTGTGGCCTTCACAGTGGTGTCCAAGCCCTCTCTTCCTGCCTGTCCCTTTTCCCCTGAACCCTGCCTTGCCTGTCTGTGTTGCTCACGTGGTCAGACTGAACTACTGGAGGCTAAAGAAATGGTTGGAAGGAGAATCATTGCCTGTGCCATTTACCTCTGTTCCATAATAGCCCCTTGGAGAACAGGCACGGCTTTATGCAAAATCATATACCACATAACTAGAGACAATGAGAAACACACAGGTGCTGCCAGGCAGAGCCACAGTCATGCATCACTGGGATGGAGAGAAGTGGGGACAACCAATTTCGAGGTGCTCCTCGAAAACATGCTGAGTCCAGAGGCAACCACAAACCAGTAACATGTCATTCCTAGTGCTGTTGGATCTTCATGTATCCTGAACTTGTCTCCTCAAGTTCTCCCTGCAGGTAATTCCCTATCCCAACACATACTAGGTGCCTATTCGTTAGTTTATTTATTTATTAAAAAACCAAGATTTATTGAGTGCCTGTTAGGAGTTGGGTATATTCTTGGTGCTAGGGACACAGCAGTTAAAAAGACAAGGTTTCCACCCTCCTGGAAGTTAAATACTAGTAGGGGAGACAGGCAGTAAAGAAATGATTCCTATTCAGTAAATATTTGTTGACTATAAAAAGACTCCTACTGCATCCATTAGCTTCGGGCAAATTACTCTAGGGCTTGGTTTCCTCATCTGAAAGAGAGGTTGAGGAACCTAACCCCTCAGATTCTGAACAACTGTCGACACTCAAGAAATCAAACCTCGTACTGATGGATGACGTTTTCTCTGGGCCTCAAATCTTATCCATTAGAGCTCCACCTTAAGCACCCCCAAACCTCATCCCTTCTCCTCTTCCTCTCATTTTCGGAGGGTCCTCTCTATTTCAGTGATGTGCTAGCTTAGCATTCAGCAAGCTGAAAGAAAGGGGAAAAGCCCTGATTTCTAACGTTTGCTGATTTCTGCAAACACTCTCATTATGGAGATTTCAAGAAACCAGTGTGAAGTCACTGAACATAGAATTGGGAGAGAGATGCACACAATCCACTCTCAGCCAATGTGAGGTCAAAGGGAGGCACCTTTAGACCTTGTTCTCCCGCGTTGTTTTGTTAATGTTCTTACGTTGACTTTGAATCCTGAGTGCTCTATTCAAACCAGAATCATGACAAGCAGGGTATCTCTCTCTTTGTTCCTACCCAGTACTCCCTCCCCACCTCAGACTGTTTCCTGAAGAGCCACCTACTCTTCTGCTAGTTTCTGGCCCAAATATAAGGAGCATAGACCCATTTCCTGTGGGAGTCCAAGCTAGGAGAGGACCTGCTTGGGACCCCTTTGACTCCAGGGCATCTGGAGAAGGAAGGAGATGAAAGCTCTTCCCTCATCCTGTCCCTGCATAGACACAGCCACACTTCTGGGCTATTTTAAGCTGTCTGTTTACCCAGAAGGGCCCAGGAGACAGATCTCCACAGCTGTTACTTGTGGCTGGAAAACACAGGGCTCCACCCATCTTGAGCTGTTCTCAGAGTGCCCAGAAAGCCACCTTGCTGTGCCTCTTTTTCTGAGTCTTGGGTCAGGGTAGCCTCTGAACCTCACTACCTAGCAGATGGAGGGAGGTGGAGCTGTTTGGGAAACCTGGGACCCAGAATGAATAAGAGAACTGTGGAAAGGACACTTGGCTGCCACTTACCAGTTCTGAGGTCTTGGACAAATCACTCCATCTCTCTGACACTCAGTTGCCCCATCTGACAGTGGCAATAATACACCTCCCTCTCCTAGCACTGTGCTGAGGATTGAACGAGCTCATGCATGGGAAGGTATGCTGTGATTATAAAGCCCTGGAAAGATGTATGTTACATCAGGGATTTAACCCTTTAGCATCCACCACCCTGGGCCCCCGAAGCCTGTTCAACTCAACAAACGTAGTCTAATCCTATTCTGGGACCTACCCCGCCCCTGTGCTGGAGAGATCACAGCACTGCACAGAGGGGATGTGCATGTGCATGTCTGTGACCAGGACAGCCTGGACCAGTGTGCTTGGGTGTTAGAAAAAGGATCTCCTTCCACAGATAGCCACTGGAATCGAGGACTCTCCTGGGCTGCTGGCGCTAGGTTCTCCCTACATCTCTGTTAATCTGTGCCTGTTGCTTTTTTAATCCTAGCTTGAGGGTGATGGTTGGATGTGGATGAATGCACATTCAGGGGTTCTACGCTGAACTCTTGCCTCAGGAATTAGGATGCCATTTTTTTTTTTCTTTTTCCTCCTCAGGTTCTCTTAGAAATCGGAAGCTTTCTGAGCTGGAAGGGACCCTAGGAATCAATTAGCATAACTTCCCCATGTTGCCAATGGAAAACCTGAGGCCAGGACTGGAAAATCCCTTGCCAAGCTTAAAACAGCAGGTCCAAATTGCTATAGCAATTTGCCCCCTGAAGAGGCCCCTTCTGCCCCTTGAAGGCACCACACCTCCACTCTTCCAGAAAATTCTCTTAGTATGGCCCCCGCTCTGCCTGGGGGTATTGTTGGAGAATCCCTGGAAGGAACTCTTGGGGCTCAGGCGGAAATGTGGCCCCGCATATCCCCTTCTTATTCTTTGCTTAGGAACTTAGCAGGGCATCTACTAAATGGACACAGAGAGAAGAGGAGGAAGACCACTTGGAAGACGGCATAGTCTGGACAAGACAAAGGGACCCTGTATGCTGCCTCCTCTGTGGGGCCTCAAGACCTCTGCTCTGGGTCCTGGTTTCTCCAGGCCATGGCTGAGGGGGTGGGAATACCTCCTTCTCTCTAAAGCTCCTGGCCCTGGCCTGTGTTACCTTCTCTCCTTCCCCCGGGGTAGATGTGGACAGACCCTGGCGGAACTCAGAAAAGACTGAAGGAGGAAAAAACTGCTTTTCACTGAGGCTTAGGAGAGGACGGGACTGTCTTCCTTGTCTGAGGATCGTCTACTCCAGTGGGAAGCTCTAAAGAAAGAGTGAGAGACATACAGATAGAGGAGAGGCCCAGTCAGAAGCAGGGGGGAAGTGGAGGGAGGACTTCCTTTGCCTGGGGCCATACTTAATTGTGCCAGTGTCATTCTGCGTCCTTACCAAATTCCCCAGGACTAAACCACCTCTGCCCAGAGAGGCAGGTGATGTTCCAAGACCAGGAGGTCTCAGGGGTGGTTTTATTCTCTGGGCCCTTGCCTCCCAGGAGCTCCTCCTAACCCCGCTGATTAGGGGGTCTGTGAGATCACCCCTAGAAGCCAAGAGAGATTTGCTGCTGTGTCCCCTGAAGCTCCTACCTTTCACACCTATGTACTCTCACAGTTGGACCCTGACCACTACTGTTATCATCCTAAATCCTCCCAGCCTGTCCCCAGCCCCCAGAGAGGAGGACCCCACCCAGGCCACACAGGTCTCACCCTGTGACGATCTCAAAGGGTGGCAGCTCAATCAGCTCCTTCAGCTTCTCGGGGTCCTCCAGGTTCTCCAGATCCTCTCCATTCTGAGAGGCAGGCGCCGAAGCCTCTGCAGCCTCTTCTTTCTGGGCCATGGAGGGGTTGTGGCTGGAGAGTCACCGAGGGAGAGGAGAGGTGGCAGTCTGGGCCAGGGCCTGGCAGCAGAGTCCCAAGCAGCTGTCAGCAGCTATATCTGCTGGGAGATGACAGGCAGAAGACTGGACAGGCCAGGCTGAGTGCACTCACCCCCGCACCCCAGGCTTTATAACCAGAGGCCTCCTGCCCTTCCCCCAGGCCCTCTCCCTCTTTTTTTAATTGAGTGACAGTGGGTGCTGGGATGGGCGGGGGCGGAGGGGGGCGGGTAGGTGTGGAATGGAAAATCTGGCCACTAGTGTCCCCTATTTATCAGTAGGCAAAGACAGGAAGCTGGCAGGTGGGGATGGCTTGATCTGCTCTCCTTCTCCCCTCTGGCTCACTCATATATTTATATATATTCTCTCCCTTCTTCTCTCTTACCTTATATTCTTCTTTTTGTTTCCTACACAACTGTCCCAGCTCTACTGTGGGGGTGGGGGCGGGGAAGTGTTGTAAAAAGGAACCCAGGGCAGGCATCCTGAGATTCAGGAAGAAAGCTCTCAGAGGTTTAAGCAGGATGAGGCCTGCGTTGAGGTGGTTGCAAAGGGGTCCAGGCCAGTTGCTAGGGGAAACGAAGGCTCAGGGTGGAATAAGAACTGCCCATTTGGAAAGATGCTCAGTTGTTACTCAAAGGCAGCCGAAGCTGATTTGGGTACAAAATGCAATGTAAAATCTGCTGGGAACCTCCAGTGGTAACAATGTTGCCATTTACTAAGCTTAGAGTTTTTGAAATAGTCCAGGCAGTGAGTTTAGTGGTTTATTTACATGTAAAATTGGACTTAATTCTCTTAGCCTGGAAGGCAGCGTGTATTATCCCCATGTTATACATGAGGAAACCAAGACTAATAGAAGGGTTAAGGGCCTTGCTTTAGCTCATAAACCCATAAATTGCAAAGCCAGGATTAAAACGCAGGCGTTTTTTTAACTCCAGAGGCCAAACATTCAACCATGGTACTGTGTTCTATTTTATTGTTCCTTTATTCATTTAACAAATGTTTAATGAGCACCTGCTATGTGCCAGGTGCTGTGTCAGGTACTGGGGATAAGACAAAGAAGTAACCCAATGAAAATCCCTGTGCTTGTAGAGACTGAGGGGGTTGGACAATAAACAGGATAAGTAATACTTGTACACATGATATATTTGGTGGAGCTAAATGCTAGGGAGAAAGGCAGGGAAGAGGAACAGGCTGATGGGGGAGTGTTACTTTTGTATAGGGTGGCCAGGGAAGGACTTTGCAAAGTAAACTGTTGAGAAAAAAATCTAAAGGAGGTGAGAGAAATAATCATATGGATAGCTAAGGGGAAAGTGTTCTAAGGAGGGGAAGAGCAGGTGCAAAGGCCCTGAGGTGGGAACAAGCAAGGGCACCTGTGTATCTGGAGAGTCCTAGAAGATGAAGCCAGAGAAATAAACAAGGGTTACATGGGCTGGGGGGCCTGATGGGCTGTTATGGGGACAGTGGGATTTTTTTTCTGAGTGAGATGGGAAGCCACTGTCTTTGGATAGATGAGACACATGGTCTGACATGTTTTTACAGGATCCCCCTGCTTAGTTGAAGATAAACCAAAGGTAGGAAAGAGCAGCAGCAGAGGGACCAGTTATAAGCCTATTGAAACTAATGAGAGATGACTTGGCCCCTAGAAAAATCCCTGAGATGGAAGGACATTGGAAGATGGATGGATGGTTTTTGCAGTTCACACGACAGGTGTTTTAGCAGGGGCCAAAGGTTTTCGTGTTTGGGGCAGTGCAAATACTCTAGGACATTCTTAGGGCAAGGAAAGTCTTGGTCACCTAGAGATTGAAAAGGAGGAATGTCAGAACATAGGGGAGGGCTGGCTGGGTGGCTCAGTTGGTTAATAGCACCAGCTCTGAGCAACAGCGTTGCCGGTTCAATTCCCACATGGGCCAATGAGCTGTGCCTGAGCTGAGCTGCCACTGAGCTGCTAGCAAGTGACAGAATGGCTCAGCTGGTGAGAGTGCATGCTCTTAACGACAAGGTTTCCAGTTCGACTCCCACATGGGATGATGGGCTGTGCTCCCCCACAACTAGATTGAAAGTGGCAACTGAACTTGGAACTGAGCTTGCACCCTGCACAACTAAGATTGAAGGATAACAACTTGACTTGGAGCTGATGGGTCCTGGAAAAACACAATGTTCCCCTTCCCCAATTCCCCAACACTGTTCCCTTCTGCAATTCCCCATTAAAATCTTTTTTTAAAAAAGAGAGAACATAGGGGAGCTGGTCTGAATACAGCTCCCAGTGGGTTTGGGGGCAGGGATGAGAAGGTAGGCACCTTTTCCATGGTCTGACTAGAGAATAGGCGTCAGGATGGTTTGGAAGATTTGGGATTCTGTCCTCCAGAGAATTCTGTGCAGCACGTTACCCTAAGATGCCCAAGCATTTTGGTTTACCTGGAATGGTCATAATTTATACTTGCTGTCCAGGCATAATTACTACTAGCTCCCGTTTCACCCCCAAAGTGCCCCAGTATAAACAATAAACTATATAGTCACTCGATCTATTGGGTCTATTATTAAAAGCATTCTTATCCAGAGATTTTTTTTTTCAGGCATTTTTTTTTCCCAGGGGCATAAATCAGAGGATAGTGTCCAAAAAGAAAAGGCAGGGATAGCTGATACACAGCAAGCATACATTATTATTATCATCACACACACACACACACACACACACACACACACACACACACAGACACCATTTACATGCAAAGAGTTGACTTCATTCTTTTGTTTGATTTACATTTATCAAGGGCACCTATGTGCCAGAACCTGTAGTAGATACCAAGAATACAGAGATGAAGAAGGCACTGCCTCTACAGGAACTCTCAGTCTTTATAATATTCGGGGCACCACCAGGCACTCTGGCGTGCATTGTCTCATTTAGTCCTCACACCAAACTCGCATGGGTGTGTGTTACTGACCTCATCTTGCAAGCGAGGGACCTGTGGCTCAGAAATGTGAAGGGATTTATACAAGATTACACGAGGAAGGCCTAAGTTATTTCCAGGGCTGCACCCAGCTAACTCTGATGACTATTATCTCTGAGGCATTATTTATCAATGAGCGTCCTTCTCCTGTTTCTGAGTCAAAGCTACAGTGACCGTGCTTGGATCAAAGGAGAAACTGTCTGGGGGTGGAAAGCAAGGAGGAAGGGTCTTTTCAGCTCACTGTTTCAGTGTGGAAAAGACATCCTCCCTGAGGACAATTTCCATTGTTTTGGCTGTCATGTATAGCCCTGGATCAGGAGGTAAGAAAAAAATCCCCATCTCAACCCTTGATTTACTGTGTGATTTCAGCCAAATCGCTTAGCATCTCTGGGCCTCAGCGTTTGCTCCAGTGGCATAGGCTGAGTTATTGCTCTCTAGTCCAGAATGGGGAAAAGGATGGAGATGAAGACACAGGGTTGGCTCCTTGAGGACCTGCAGGGTGGAGATGAACAGTGAAGCCAAAACATTCTGACTGAGTCACATTGGGCGGTGGTGCAGAGATGGTCCCAGGCTGAGCCTGTCTGAAGAGGTGACCCCTCACTCCTACCCATACACGGGTTTTCCTTTGATACCTGAGTGAGTGCCCTAGACCCTCCCCTGGACTGATGATTGACAGCTTCCTTTTTTCCACTGCTCCTTTCCAGCCCTCCATCCCCCTATCCCCCTTCCCTGGAGGCCCTCTGACAACTCTGGCTATTTATGGCACCTCCTGGGGGCCTGAATTCCTGGCTGGTCCCTGCTCTTCTTTCCAAGTCAGACCAGGTTCCCCTGCCAGCTTCAGAGTGCAGCAGCTAATCTGGGGGATCAGGTGCCAGGAGCCTGACGTCTCCTCCTGCAGCTGCCACTAGACTCTTTTTAGGGCAGGCATCCCCCATTCCCCATATTAGTACTATTGGGTAAGTTTCTATCAATATGTTTGTCCTGCAAAGGAGGAAACTGGGAAATAAGGTATCTAGTTTAAGGCCATAGAAAAGAGTCAGTGGGATGCTGGGATTTGAACCCAGGTCTGTCAGCCTCCAAGTTTCAAGCTTTTCCCACTGTGCTATGCTGCCTGGGTTTCAGTAACAGTGAGAGGTGACAGTAGCACAGCCCTTATTGGGGGCCTGACACTGGTCTAAGCAGGTCACACAAATTAACTCATCTAGTCCTCACAAGGATGTTGGGGTAGGTAGTAGGAGTATTATCCTCTTTTTTATTTCTGGAGAGGAAATTGAGACCAGAGAGGTTAAGCAACCTGCCCATGGTAACAGAGCTAGTGAGAGCCATATGCTTCCAGTGTCATGCCCTTAACCTCTTCTCCATTCAGTCCCTACTGCTACCAGGACTCCAGAGGCCAGGCTCTGAGGAAGGAGGATACGGGGAGGGGGATAGGGGAAGAAGGAGTTCCTGTAGGGAGATTGGGCTCTTGGAAGCAATTGGTATATGAGGGAGGGTGTGTATGTGTAGGGGGTACAGGCATGGAGACACCAGACAGCTGGTGAGTGGGGATGGAAACTAAAAAGGGAATTCTCCCAATCTGTCCCTCAAGGCCCAAGCCCCCTCTGTCAGGTGGCAGTGGCTGGAAGAAGCTGGGTTAGGCCCAGGAGAAACCGCAGCCTGCCTCTCACTGTCCCATTTCCCATGGTCATTTCAGGAAACATTCAGAGGTGCTAGGAGGCTGCATAGAAGAGCCAGGCACAGCTATTCCTTGGGTTTCAGCTGGATGCCGAGCTGCCCTCACAGGGAAGGGAGTACAGAGGCCAGGAGGGGGCTGGAGGAAAATTAGTAGTCTCACCAGGGGAAGGTTTAAATTCTCACCCTGTGAAAGAAGACACCTCGGGAGCACGCTGATGGAGCGAGTGGAGGGACAGCTGGGACCTCAACAACGCGTTGCCCCAGAGACCCAGCTCGGGCATGCCTGCCCCTTTGTCACTACCGAGACGAGGTACACAAACAAGGAGCTGGATACTCCTTGGCAGGCAGGAGTCTGCTCCCTCTAGCAACTGCTCTGTTGACATAAACATGGGGGTGTCCAGAGCTTTGGCTGGGGATGGGGAGGCGGCCAAGGGTCTCCCTGAGTCTGAGGCTGAGAAGGCATTAGAATCACAGGGGAAGGCCAGGGTTTTCAGTCTCCTCCTGTGCAGGACCCAGTGCTTGGCTGGCCATGCAGGACACATTGCCCTAAGCCGAGTGGTGACACCCGGGACTTTAGTCCTGGTCACCAAGCTCCTCTGTTCCAGCGGCCACTCCCCGCACAGCCTGGCTCCTGGGTGTGGAGTCTTTGAGGAAAGTGATGTGATAAGAATCATGTACATTACGGTGACTAATAGTGTTCCTTTTTGGAGGAGCGTTTTTCAGGTCCCAAGAACCTACTGGAAGAAAACAAGGAACGTAACAATCAAATTTTCAGAGGAGAATTTCAGTCGTTAGAAATTTCAGCCCTTAGAAATGTGTTGGAGTAGGTGCAGGTAGAGGGGAGAGGGGCTTTTCTGGTGTTTCCCTGTATAGATCATTTCTGGGGGGTCCTGGGCGACCTTGGAGATATCGACACCAGAGGGACAAATGAGGCTGAATAGACACCACTGAGGCTCCTGGTGTGACAGAGAGGCCTTCTTGTGGCTTGCATGCTAGAAGAAGGGCCTCCGTGTGTGAACGGTCCTTGAAATCCAGGAAGGAGGAAGAGGCCTCTCTGAGGATGAAACAGGGGTTCCAGGTCTGAGAGGGTCCTCACCCAAGCCAGGCTGTGTTTGAATGGGTAACTTGTGAGCCACTAATGAGGATCAGCAACCGATTCTTAAAACAATAGGGTCCTGTGCTGGTTTGCGGGAACTACAAGAAAGGGGAACTCTGAAATGGGGCTTGAGGCACAAGGGAATCCTAGGAGATAGAATGGATGGTGGCCACCACAAAGGAAGACAGGCTTTGGAGCCCTGGCCCGGGGCCTGACGACACTCAGGAGGCCTTATCTTCCACTACTGCATCACCTCTGCATCCCCGTAGGCAGGAGGGACCAGAGAAAGCACTTCCTGCATTTGCCCCACTCTCACAGCCCAGCCCACCAACCTTTCTCCACTGGACATACCCCTACCCATCTGCCTTCCTCACCTCACTCCTGGACGTCTCCACTGTGCGGACATTGGCAAAGGGAGGAAGAACGAAGGTTTCGGGGGAAAAAAGGAAGAACTGGGATACGATAGAATGAGACATATGGCCCCTGGGGCTGCTATTTTACCTGGTGACGCTCCCCACCTCTCCAGACATTGGGTGAGTGAGCTGCACAGCCGGAGAAGAGCTGTCTCTCCCCCGACCCACAGAGTGAATCATCTTCAGACACCATGTGCCCACTCAGAGGCAAATGGAAAAACACTGCCCAAGGACAGCGAAGCACACACATTATTTGAATGGTGGGATCTTGGCATGCATCTGGCAAAGCCAGGAGGTAGCTCCCACTGTGCTTAGGCACAATTCTAGGGAGCAAGAGAGGAGGGGCTGAGGGCAGTGTGGGCTCCAGGCTAGGTTAGGAACTGAGAGGTGGGGTGAAGGAAGAGGCCCAGGCAGGCTGGGAGATCGGGGATTAGAGGCTCCCACTCAGGAACCAAGGAGCTGGTGTGGGGGGAGGTGGGGTGGGGAGGAGGGGGGACGGGGATTTTGAAGACCACCTGGGGTCAGCGGATGAGAGTTTGGGGTTGGGATCCTGACCTTTCCAGCTGTTTCTGCACAAAGCCAGGAAGTCCTTTGGTCTGGTTCATGCCAACCAGGCAGTCATGCAGTCATGCTATCCCAGGGCTGGGGACACTGCCCAAATCAAACTCCCTTCTAGGGACAAATATCCCAAACTAGAGGCATCTGGACCCCTGGGTTTGTGGTATGAGCTGACCCTGGAGAAGTCCAAATCACGCGATAGGCATGGTGCATCTTCTTGGAGGGTCAGTTTAACTTCTAGAATTAGTTGGCGACATGAATACAATTGGTAGTAAATATTTATAACACCTAAATGAGATGATGATGATCATAATAATGACAAATACTTCTCGGGTGTTTAGGTCTAAGGTTATACAACGACATGGAGCTAGCATAAGAACCTATGTAGTGTGGCTCCCAAGCCCATCCTCAATCCATATTTACAGTTACATTTGTAAATTTAAAATACCTACATGTAAGGGCTGGCCGAATGGCTCAGTTGGTTAAGAGCTCGCTCAAGAGTGCGAGCTGAGCTCTGAGCAACAGCAGTTCAATGCCCAGCCGGAGCTGAGCTTCCACTTAGCTGCCAACAGGTGGCAGGATGGCTCAGCTAAAAATAAACAAATAAATAAACACATAAATAAATAAAATAGCTACATGTAGGGGCGACTGGTTAGCTCATAACACCAAGGTTGCTGGTTCAATTCCCACATGG
Source organism: Aselliscus stoliczkanus (assembly GCA_033961575.1). Classification (NCBI taxonomy): domain Eukaryota; kingdom Metazoa; phylum Chordata; class Mammalia; order Chiroptera; family Hipposideridae; genus Aselliscus; species Aselliscus stoliczkanus. Next base: position 59,539,930 of record CM066733.1, on the reverse strand, counting down.
GCCAAGGAGCTGTGCCCTCCACAACTAGATTGAAACAACTACTTGACTGGGAACTGATGGGTCCTGGAAAAACACATTGTTCGCAGTAAAATTTCTAAAAATATAAATAAATAAATAAATAAATAAATAAATAAATAAATAAATAAATAAAATAGCTACATGTATAAATGGAGTTATAAATTCAACAAAAACAGCTTTTAGAAATTTAATGGAGGTGAAGAGAAAATCCTTGTGAATGCGTAAGATACAGAGCAAATTGTGTTTGGCACTGGTCAGGCTAGCCCACAGACCTGAGGGGAAGGTACTCCCCCTGAGGGGAAGGTACTCCCTCTTCTGGCTCTTGGGAAGTGTGGAAAGTCTTGCCAGGGTCTTAAATCAGGGTGGGTCTCCAACTGTAGCATGAATCAGAACCACGTGTGCTCCTTAAACGGGCGGCCCCCTGGGTTCCCCTCCTAGACCAGCTAAACTTTATTAAGCACTTCCTCTTTGCCAGACCCTTTTTACTCATTCTTTCATTTATTCTCCCCCAATGATTCTATGAGGTCTCCATTTTAAAGATGAAGAAAATGAAGCACAATCTGTGAGGTAAGTTGCACCGGGTTATCAGTTAATAAATGACAGAGTCAGTATCCAAGCCCAGGTTTGTTTGTTTCCAGGGCTAGAACTGCAAACCACTGCGCCCTATGGTCCTCATTCTTCCAGATGATCTGAGTCTGTGGGTCTGGAGTCCAGTGCCCCGGGAGATCACTGGGCCACACTTTGAGCAGCAACGCCCTACGGCAGATGATCTCAAATGTGGCTGCATGTTACAACCATCTGAGAAGTTGCAATTATGAATGCCCTTCCCTTCTCCAAAGAGAGGCTTTCTGAGTTGGTCCAGAGTCGGGTGCTCCTGTTGGTGTGGTGTGTGTCAGCATTTTCTTTCCTTTTCTTTTTTTTGAGGGCAGTGTTCCTGGCCCTCATATGTGGGACTGAACCGGGGCCGCTGGCTTCCTAAGCCAGCGCTTAACCACCGCACCACTCGGCTGGTCCCAGCATTTTCTTTTAATGTAACAATATGTTCATTTATTCTATCTATCTATCTATCTATCTATCTATCTATCTATCTATCTATCTATCTATCATCTATCTATCATCTATCTATCATCTATTTATCTATCACCTATTCATCCATCTATCTATCATCTAGCAAGAAAGACGTATGAACACCTGCTCTGTGCCCTGTGCTGCACTGGGGCTGGAGATATAAAGGTGGGTGGGACACTGTGTAGGTCCCCCAGGAATACGGGTGACAGACCTGTGCTGGGTAGAGACTGCCTTTAATGTGGAAGCGGGGAGAGTGCAGATTCCTTCTCACTTGTTCTCCCTCAACGAGCTGAAGAAAGAGACAGGCTCCTTCTCAAATGATGGTGTCCTCTGGCTTCTTCCCGGTGTGGTCCTTGGCCCCCACCTGAGAGGACATAGTTGGTTCCAGCCCCAGAACTCAGCTCACAGAACCACAGTTGTTAAAGTGAAAAGGGCCCCAAGAGACCCTTCATACCTAGAATGTTCAAATCTTAGAGACCAGCTGACCAAAGTGCTGGGAACTTGTTAAATCCAAAGATGCCTGGAGCCCACACCCAAAATTTTGATTCGTAGGTCTTGGGTGGGGTCTGAGGAATATATGTTTTTAATAAGCTCCAAATGGCTCTGGTGAACACTTAGCAGTGGTTTTCAGTGGGCTACATAAGAGAAGGCCTTGGGAGTTTTAAAAATATGGATGGCCAGGCCCATCCCTAGAGAGCCTGGTCAATAGTTTTAAAAGTTCGTATTGCAAGGCAGCAAGCCCTCTGGGCCTTCCCGCTGGCCTTATTTGGGATTTGGGGAGTCACTCCGTGCTACCTTCAGGGCTTTGAAACAAGAGAAGAAAACAAGAGGCGGAAGAGACGAAAATAAAAATGCCAGTGAGAAGGTTCAGAAAGAGAGAAGCAAGACAGAAGGCTGAACAAGAAGCTCTAATTGTATTCACTTGTCAACACGAAGCTTACATCTTTTTTCAACATTTTTTCTTATTATAATAGTTATTAATTGATGTAAAAAACTAATACTCTTATATAAGAGAATATGAAAACAAAAATAAAAATTATCTATATTATTATTTATATTAATCATATAAGGCCTTAGTGTGGCATATATAATATATAACAGAATATATCATATAACCATATTATATATTAAAAATGGTTATTCATATAATTAATATGACATAGTATTAAAATAAGTTAATAAAGTGAAATTAGCATTATATAATACATAAGTAATATATTATATAATAAAATATAATATATAAGCTTGACGTGTAAAATTATTGTCCTTTTTTTACTTTATCTACTTTTCTGTTTTGCTTTTATACAAGTTTTCACAAAGACTTTGGTTTTCAGGTAATTAAAAATCCAAGTCCAGGGCTGGCCGAGTGGCCCAGTGGTTAAGTGCTGGCTTGGGAAGCCAGCGGCCCCGGTTCAGATCCCACATATGAGGGCCAGTGACGCTGCCCTCAGAAAAAAACAACAACAACCAAAAACCCAAGTCCTACCTTTTTTGGCCAGATCTAGGAGGGCATGTGAGTGGGGTGGAGATGATGTGTCACCCTTCCACGTACATGTGTCCACACATTCATTCATGTGTGCACACTTACGTACATGTACAGACACTTCTATTCCCAGTCTGTGGCCCTCAATCTCAAACACTCAAACACACACTTCATGTCATACCCTCAAAGTTAGTAATAGGATTTTATTCACTGATAGTACTAAATTAATATTTATTAACCCAGGATTTACTAATTTATATTAAGTGTAAAATAAGTTTCCTTCCTCTTTTCCCATTTCTCTGAATTCTAATGAGAACTGGCACTCGGGGGCCCAGGATAGTGGCCACATTGGGATGAGTCACCCTTAGGGACTCATCAGTCGCTGGCCACCACCCCCTGCCTCCCCAGCCGAGCCCCACAGCGTCCCTGCTGTCTCTCCCACCTCGGCCCTGGCCTTCTTCCTCCTCCTCTCCGTGCCCTGGTGCCTCAGTCGCTCTTCTTTCCCATGGGCTGAGGCTGATGCTCTGGACAAAGGCTGTCCCTCCACAGGCGGTAGGCAATAGAAGCGGTCACAGTGAGCCAGGCCAGGTAGGGCAGCAGCAGCAGGGCAGCCAGCTTGTTGATGGGGTGCCAGGTCAGTGCCGTGCTCACCACCAGCCCGTAGAGCAGCAGCAGGGGCAGCAGGGCCTGGGCCGGGGGGGCAGGGTGGTCAGGCAGGCTGCCTTGAGGACAAGGCCCTCCACATTTCTGCAGCACCCAGGGCCCCATGAGCCAAGTGCCTGGGGATCTATGTATTCTACCAGAGCTCAGAAAAGTTTGCCCACCTGATACCTGCCTGCCCCTAACTGATCTGCTGTGTGATATGCTTCTGGGGGCCTGGAGGTCTCATCTGCTCCTACACTACCTCCACTGCTGAGCACTGGGCACCTTACCAGACCAGGGGCATGGGCTGCAAAGAAGAGAATCAGGGCGGTCCAGCTGATGGCGAGCTGCACAGCATAGAGGCCAAGAGGCAGGGCCAGGGGTCGCCCAAAGCCCCCTCCCAGGTCCTTCCACACCAGGTAGGAGGCATAGCTGTGGAGAGATGGTGGCAGGAATGCTCAGAGGAAGGGCGTTCCATGGCAAATGGAGGAAGCCCTCTGACATCAGGACTCCTGGCTACAAAGAGGGAACCCTGTGGGCTGAAATGGGGGCAAGTGGGTCCAGGCATCATTTGACAGCCGAGCGGAGGGAGAGATGGTGGGGGCAGTTGAGCACGGTGAGGTGAGGGAAGGGGTGTGGGAAAATTGGAGAGGGTGGAAGAAGAGGGCTGGCTGGAATCCTAGGCAGGCCCAGAAGGGACCCACCATAAGAGGCAAGATGGGGGTCCGGCAGAGTGGCGCATTGGTTAAGAGCTGGCTTGGGATGCCAGCTGCCCTGGTTCGGATGCCACATATGAGGGCCAGTGACACTGCCCTCTACAGCTAAGATGGTGAACAACAGCTCCGCCTGGAGCTGGGCTGCTGTGAGTCCCCGGGAACTCATAGCTGCAGCCTTTGCTGCAGTGGGCTGCCATAGACTACAGTGAGTGACCAGCAGCCAGCGTGAGCTGCCAAGAGCCTCTGTGAGCAGCCGTCCAGAGGCTGGTGACCGATCTGCCTCACCTGAGAAGAGCGCAATGATGATACCAACATGGGCCAGTGAAGGAATGTCCTCTACAACTGGACTGAAGAACAAAAGGACAGCAACTTGTCTGTTTCCCTTCCCTGGTTCCCCAACGCTGTTCCCCTTCCCCAATTCCCCAATAAAATCTTTAAAAAAAAAACAAAACAAAAAAAAGAGGCAAGGTGGGGTGCCAGACATTTGGAGGTCAGTGTGCAGCAGTGGTTCAGGTAGGGACTTGTTTCCACCCCAGTGGTATCAGGGCCACGGCATGAAAAATGGATGCTCACCCTATGACAGAGTAGATGGCTGTCCACATAAGCAACAAGACTTTGTGGGGTGGGCACCAGGGCAGCTTTCTCAGGCTGTCACACCAACCAGACATCTGACGAGGGGCGAGCAGCCAGACCAGGATGGGCCCCAGGTGGGGCAGGGCCACAAAGATGGCCCCTTGAGGCCACATTCTCCTCAAGGAGGCAAAATCTGGGAGGCAGAGAACATGTTGACAGTGAGGCTCCCCCTTAATCCTTTCCCTGTTGTCTGCTCATCTGTCTCTTCCTCTTATCTGTCACTATTCCCTGTCACGATGCCCCTTCCCCCGCATAGGAGGTCTAGACGTAGAGGCCATCTCCTGTGTTTGGGCACCTCCTGTCTGCTCCTGTGAGCCCATACTGCCTTGTCTCTTTTCTGGCTTCCATGGACTTACTTTTCCCACATCTCTCATTGGGTACCTGAAAGATACTATCTGGTAATGGTAACTGCTTCTGAGTGACAGGCTCCTTTCCCCCAAGCTGTATCTGAGCCCTGGAGCTCAGGTTCACGTATGACCGTCTTTTCTACTTTCCACAGGCAGCACTTGGTCAGGTACAAACAGGCCCTCAACAGGGATGGTGCCTTAGACTGAACTCAACCAAACTGACAGAACTAACTGGGAAGGACCATGTTAAGAAGGCAGGAGTCAGATACCCATGAGGGTCTTTTCTAGTCCACAGTGGGCCATTCTACCCGCCCCAGGCTTATCTCACTACACCAGACTGGCAAACCCCAGGGGCCCACCCAACCTGATCTCCTGCCTGAATTCAAACTCAGCCAAGTGACACTGTGGGTTCCTTTCTCTGAAGCCTGAATTCTCCTCTTTTCTTCAGGGGTTGGGGGAGGCTCCCCCTACACCTCTCCGCTTCTAGCTGAGAGAGAAGAGAGTGCATTTGTGTCAAACACACACACCCAGATTTCTTGTGGCCTAACTTCTCAAGGAAACAACTACCTGATTTTTTTTTTTTTAATTAAGAAGCTGCCATACTCATTTGCATGTTGCTTTGCATGTCATTCCCATGGGGGTTGATGCACAGACTCTCCTCCAACCAAGACCCCCCCCCCCCGCCAATTTCATTCTTCTCATATATACATGATATTCCAGGTTCCTCCCCATGATTGATAGGATTGGAAGAAAAGGGAAAAAAGGTGGTTATTCTCAGTGTCCTGGAGTGACTGCTTACTTCATCCTTTCTGGCTAAGGGCCCCTGACTACTCGTATATCCAGAAAATTCCCGGGACAGTCTGACCAGCCTGCCTGACTGTGTATCCTTTTGTTTATCTTTCTCTGTTCCTCACTGTTTGTCTTCTGCCTTCCTGTCTCTCTCTCTCTCTCTCTCTCTCTCTCTCTCTCTCTCTCTCTCTCTCTGTTTTCTATTTTCCTATCCAACGTTGGAGGACCCCTTCCTGCCCACCTCCCCCCAATCCTCTTTTCTCCTGTTTTCAACCACTCCCAGTGCCTCCTTCCTAGGCCTATGTTCCTCTTACCTCAGGCAGCACACCTCCCAGATTGGGTGCCCGATGATATATGATGTGTAGAAGGCAGAGGAGGGTGGGGGACAGGGACAAGGGTGGAGCAGGGCTTTCTCCAATGACTAGGGTGGTGACATTGGCTGGGGAGCCCAGGTTGCTGCCTGCATAGCCCTGAAGGGATCTCTCAGCAGGGGGCCCCTAGTCTACTAGCCTGTGTCTCTGGAGAGGCCCCTTGATGGATGGTTGAGGCTTTGGCACTGTGAGACCCAGGTTTCTTGAGACAGTTCAGCCCAGGCTAAAAGACTACTCATGCCTGTGGTCTCTGCATCCTGTGAACCTTTGTGTCCACAGGGATGGTGAGGACCCTCTGATTTCCCCAGAACCCTCCAGTAACTGAAATTGTCTTCAATTGAGGCAAGCACCAACTTTGGAAATGAGCTCATAAAACATTAACACAGCCCCTGGGTAGAGCCTGTGAGTTGCCATGGTTCTTCCTGGCTTGGAAGGCAAGCCTGACAGATCTTTCACAACCCACTAGAACTTTCTGACTCAGAGGTGAAGCAGCCTTCTGTGTGACTCAGACAAAGCTTTGTCCAGCAAAGACTAACATCTCCATTCTTTGTCCCCATCAAAGTTCTGAACACCTGTTCCTTGCTGTCTTTTAGGCATGAGGTCCCCTTCCCAGGTTGGTTGCTTTCTGCTGTTTCTTTGCCCATCTCTCCATTTTGGGGACCCTGAGAAGTGTTTATCCCAACCTATCTCCTCCACCCTTGGAATGGCAGCAGAGGGGAGGGGTCGCAGTCGAGAACAAGAAAACCATTAATTGAGATGAAGGCAGCGGCGGTTACTTATTTTTTGTGGGAGATAATAACTGGGGGGCTGGGGGAATTCACCATGGTTCAACTGCAGGAGGCCAGATCATGGAGATAACAGCGACCACTTATTAAGCACCCATTTTGTGGTGAGCACTTTATATTTATTACCTCGATAAAAACAATGATTATATCTCAAGAGGTAGATATTATTATCTGCACCTGACAGAAAGGGAATTGAGGCTCAGGGAGGTTGAGTAACTCGCCTAAGATTACATAGGTGACAGGTGCGTCACCTGGGTCCAGTGTTGGCAGCCTGGACCCAGTGCATCCTCTTCTCTTTAGCTGGTCAACAAGCCTTTACTGAACTACTCAACACCTGTTATGGATCAGGCTGTACCAGGAACTGAGGCTATAACACCTTAAAAAACAAACAAACAAACAAACAACACCTTTTTCACAGGGCGCTTTCATCCTAGTGGCACCATCTTTCCTAAGCAGAATTTCTAAAGAGGGACTTAGGCTGGCAAATGGTCGTAAGTCCAGCTCTTCCCCAAGTGGCAGTGTTCCTGCCAGCTGTGAGTATGGGCTGTGGAAAGAGCACTGGGTAGGGATCAGATATGAGTACACCCCAATGCCACGAGCAAGTTGTGATTCATTATTCCTCTGGGTTCCTCCTCTGTCATCTCTGCAGGAATGGGTAGAGCTAGAGACTAAGCTCCTTGGACTGGCCCCATGGGCAGCACCTGGGACCCTCTCAGGGATGCAGCATCTCAGGTCCCACCCCAGAACTATGGGACCAGAACCCACATTTTAAGATCCCTGGGTGGTACAGGTGCACGTTATAGTTTGAGAGGTTCTGGTGAGGGTTCCCACCTCTTACCTTCTGCTATTTCAATAGCCTCTCACTGGGACCAGTTATTCACCAGCAGAGGGCACTGTAGGGAGGACTTTCACCTGTACCCAGGGGCTACCTACACCTGTACAGAGGTTGTCACCTCCCTTCCAGACCTACACTAGCAAGCCCACTGGCTTCTGGGATCCTTGGTTCCTCCCCCACCTTGGCTGGACTTTGCCAACAGACTGGGACAGGCTCCCTTACTTCCTGGGAGGCAGGACTCTGCCAGGAAGCACAAGGCCACTCCTGCTTATTCCCCGCCCACCTGCACTTGTCTGCTGGCCTGGTGACAGGGTCTGGCTGACCTCTCTGTTTGTTCCAGGATAAACCGGCAGCCTCTGGGAGCGCCTGCGCTGTACGGTGAGCATGCCCCTGGGGCAGCTGGGGTTGGGGTGGGCATTGCAATGGGGCCACCTGGGGCTCAGAGCAGGAGCCAGGCCAGCTCAACCTCCAGAGAGTGGGGACCTTCTGCTGGAGAAGGGGCTTGGGAGAGGGCCAGGAAGAAGGGGCTTGGGAGAGGGCCACTGCCCAGTGGGTGTGAGGACCAGGGGGATGATTCTGTGCACTGTGGACAGGTATGCTATGCTGATGAATGCTTCATATGATTGAGGTTTGGACTCACTCATCTGAAACTTTTTATGTCCTTTAATAACTGGAGATCTATCAGGGTTGAGTAGGCATGGTAAGAACCAGTGATGTGGGAGCCAGTTTGAGTTCCTCAAAGGAGATGAGCAGAGCTTTGCAGTAGGAGCATGGATCTTTACGCTAGAGGTGACTCCCTAGGGACTGGTCATGGCAGCATTCTAAAGGACCCTCAGCTTGGGGAACCGCTACCTAGGATGATCTGGGGTCTGGGTCAAGACACACTGGAAGCAAGGGTAATAAGGAGTCAGGCATGGAGTTGGGAAGCTCCAGTCTACATTGAGCTGGTTGCCAGGCTGTCCATTCAGGATCCTTTCCCCTTCTGAGCAGCAATGGGGAGGATGGAGTGAAGGCCAAGGCAGCCTGGAGAGAGCTGTCAGTCTTGGGGGACAGCTCTGGGAGAGGAGTTAACCTGCTCCAGGCCAGGTAGTAAATGGGCTCTATGTCAGAGGCCCAGCAGGGCTTTGGGGAGCCCTGCGTATCAACTGCTTCAGGTTGGGAGGCTGGGCAAGGAGGCTCTGCTGTGCCATCTCGTGGGTAGAGGGGCTTTGGATTCTGGTCTTTTGAGGCCCCAGGAAGGTGGTTGCTATAGAAACAGAGCCCCTCCTTTCTTTCACATTAGTTGGCCCATCCCTTGCCACTGATGTCTTGGTGGGCAGGGGTTACTCACTGTAGAATCAAGGATGTGCCTTTATTTCCTTATATTTATTTTTACTTTATTTTTGTTTCTTTCTCTTCCAACTTCATTTCCTCTAGAAGTGGAAAGGAAGAGGCTTGGTGAAAAAGAAGGGGCAGGGAGAGAAAGGGAGTATTTCTAGAAGTCCTTGTCATCCCTGCTCATCCTTCTGCCTCAGTTGTCGCTTCATAATCTCCCATCCATCCTCACTGTGGAGCGAAAACTTGGCTTCCTTATCTGTGTAATGGAAATAAAAATAACACCTAGTTCAAAGGCTACTATGAGGCTCCAATGAGAGAGGACATGTAGAGTGCTTTAATACCGGGGTGCAGAGTAAAGCCCCATAAATGTTAGCTCTTATTGTCACAGCTACAATTCGAATTATCTTTAATGTAGAAGAACCCAAAGGCATGGATGGGACGCAAAGGGAAGCTTGCTGCTCCAACCCCATTCCCACCCAGTTTGGGGCATTGCCAATTCATGTACTTTACTCATGTGCCCTGTAAGGGGCCTGTTGCTCTGCCTGCACGGTTGGGTTCTAAGACAAAGGGAACAACACCCAATTTTTCCTTCTTGTCTGCATTTTCAGTGAGGAGACAGGGAGACAGATCCCACCCCAGTCCTCAACCCTGATGACACAGAGGAATTTCTACCCCTGTCTGGAAGGAGCTAGGAAGGGGGCTTAGGCTTCATGGGTCCCAAGGAAGAAAGGAAGCAGGTGGGCCGGGAAGAAGCAGGAGGCTGGGGTAAGGCCTCAGCTCCCTACTGAGCGAAGGGAGTGGGGAGGAACGGATGGATGCCAGAAGCTTTTCAAGTGCAGACCCTAGCGACTCAACCATGGATCAAATGTGTTCCATTCCCTCAGAAGCAATTTGAGAGCTGAATAACAGGCCATGTTTGGCAGGACTGAAGTTCCCACAGTGCCCGGTACACAGTTGGTCCTCAGAAAATGTTCATTTGGGTGGGAAAACCACAGGCAACAGCGTATAATCAAGAGCTACTCAGTATGGTAGGATGGCAGCAGAGAGATTTCGGAGGCGGGGGACTGTCAGGGCTGGTGAGCTGGGGGTGGGGGTGGGGAGGCCTACTGAGCAGGAGGGGTCCAGGTGGGGAGATGAGGTAGGTGGGGAGTACAGGTGAGGGGGCAAAGAGAACAGCATGAGCAAAAGCCAGAGGCAAGTTAAGGAGGCGTGAGGAGCCCAGTCTGGTGGGAGTGTAGGGAGTGGGAAATTAAGGGAGAGGGAAAGTAGGAGGGGGAGGCAGTAGGTTCTGGAAGGCCTCAGGAAGAGCTGACACCTGTGCAGGAAGCTCCTGGAAGGCCCAGGTCTCAGTCTGAGGTCCCTGGTGGGTAGCCCTGTGAGCAGGTGTTCACTATATGCTTTTGTTCTGCCTCATTCCAGCCTCACTGGACACCCCCACCTTTGTTTTTCTTTCTCTTTCTACTTGCTCTTTTAACTTTGGTTACTCTTGTTCTATTTCACGTATCCCTGTGAGCTCCCTTCTGAGCTTTCTGGCAGAAGGAGGGGCATAAATAAACAAGCATATTTGGACAGTGCTTTATCATCAGAAATGCTTTTCACATGATCTCATGCCATCCTCGCAATCTCTCTAAAGAGGTCCTCTTTTTCCCACTTGTAATAGCTTTTAAAAAGAATTGCCAAAGTTAATATAAAATGCATGCCTGGTGTGAAAAATTCGAAGGATACAGACAAAAGAGAGTTTAAGAAAATTGGAAGTGCTGGTTGATACCTTCCACCCTCTCAATTTCTCGTCTCTTTCAGTAATGACCAATGGGAATAGTTTGGGGTGTGTTTTCCCTGAACTGTATGTCCAAGACAGGACTCATCAGCACATGTGGTGACTGAGCACTTGAAATAGAGCAAGTCCCAATTGTGATGTGCTCTAAGTGTAAAATATGCACAGAGTTCAAAGACTTAGTGTGAAAAAGGAATGTAAAAGATCTCATTAATAATTTTATATTGCTTACCTGTGGGAAGGATACTATTTTGAATATATTGGGTCAAATAAAATATTAAAATACACTTCTCCTGTTTCTTTTTACGTTTTTTTAATGTGGCCCTTAGAAAGTTTAAGATGACATATGTGGCTCACATTATATTTTTATTGCACAGCACCACTCCAGCCCTTCAATATAATTTACATATATATATATATATATATATATATATATATATATATACCCATAAATATGTATCTATACTTGTATGTAGTTTTGTTATTACATTAATGAGATCAGAAGATGTCTAGCTCTGTGACTTGCTTTTCCACTTAAAGGTTTTCCTATAGCAGCACATGTAGGTCAAGGTAGATATTTTGACATATAAAGAAACTGAGGCACCTGAAGCAGTGTGACAAGCTCACTTAGCCAGTGACCAAGGGTAGCATTTAAACTCCCATCCACTAACTCCAAACCCAAGCTCTTTCTGCTTTAGGGGAGATTAATTTGATGTTTAAATCATGAGGAGGTATGGTTGGTTCTTGAGTAAGAGAGAAATAGGTGAAGTTCTGTTTAAGGCATTGATCTGAATGGGGTGTGTGGGGTGCACTGGAAGAAAGACAATTTGCTCCCTCATTGCAGCCACTTGGAAGCCAAGTCTTGGCCTCCATGACATTGAAATGGCTTAGCCTGGTATTGAACCCTTTCTCCCCACTCCCGCCATCCCCTGCCCTTGGCATTGGCTGGTACAGGGGTGCAGGCGAGCTGGCAGCATCAAGGAACCAGGTGGATGTGCTTCCATGAGAGCTCTTTCCAACCCACCCAGTTCCTACTGCTGGTGGGGGTTCCGGTGGCGAGTGCCCTCCTTCTGGTCCAGTGCCTGCGATGGCACCGTTGTCGCTGGCTGCTGCGGGCCTGCTGGAAGCTGGACAGCCAAGAGGAGCCAGCATCTGAACCCACCCCCCTACCAGAAAATGAGTCTGCAAGGCAGTGCCCGCCGGCTACCCTGCCGGAAATGGCTGCCTTCTACCAGGAACTGCACACGCCCACCCAGGGCCAGACCATCACCCGTCAGCTGATGCACAAACTGTTGGTGTTTTCGGCTCGAGAGGTGGATCACCGTGGCGGCTGCCTGATACTCCAGGATACAGGCATCTCTCTGCTCATCCCACCAGGTAACAGCACCCAGCTCCCTTCTCGGCATGTAGTTGTTCTGATTGTGCATGGGACCAGGGATCCACACTGAAGGGAGCATCATTCATAGACATCTTCATAATTTTGAAAATTGTTTATATTTTTAGTATGACTTTATTGGCTCCAAAGATGGATGTATTACATATTTTTATGACAACTTCCTGGCAAGTGGAAGTAAAGTGCCTTGTTCTAATGAACAGTGTGTTATGACAACGTTCCAATAAAGGAAAATAGTGTCTGGAGGCAGAGCACCTTTTACAAATTCACAGAGGCCCAGCCTGGGCCAGCGGCAGCCCTGGAAGGAAGGCAGGTGGCTTGCTCAGGACGTCACCACCAGTTAGCGCACATCTTCTTGTTCTCCTTCCGTACTGCTTTGCTGTGTGCACCCTCTCTCTTGGCTTCCACCCCACCTCCCCTCCCACTCTGGGCTGGCCTCCCCTGCCAGGCTCAGCTCGGCTCTCCATCTCCCCAGGTGCTGTGGCTGTGGGCCGCCAGGAACGGGTGTCACTGATCTTGGTGTGGGACCTGTCGGATGCCCCGCAATTGTCCCGAGCCCAGGGGCTGGTGAGCCCTGTGGTGGCATGTGGCCCTCATGGGGCCTCCTTCCTGAAGCCCTGTACCCTCACGTTCAAGCACTGTGCCCAGCAGCCCAGCCACGCCCGCACCTACGGCAGCAACACCAACCTGCTCGATGCCAAGGCCTGGAAGCCCCTGGGGCAGTCAGGGGTCCACACTTCCCTGGACGAGTGTCGCATCCACCTTTCCCACTTCAGGTAGGCACGAGCCCATCAGCCTGTCCTTCCTGCCCATTTTCTCTGTCTGCCTCATTCTCATCTCTTCATCATCCTCATCTGCCCCTCTATTGTTCCAGATGGTCTGCAAGTCCCTTATTCCCCTGTACCTCTTCTCGATCTCTCTGTTCTAGTATCTTCAGCAGCTTGTGTCACTCCAACCCTGTCCAAAACTAGACAACACCCCCACCTTTGGTCTCTCTGCCTGTCTACAAGGGTCTGACTCAACCCATCATCTGTCTGGAGGGGGCCTGTCCCATCCCCACCTTTGCCTCTCTAAAATTGTCTGTCCATGGCCTTTGCACCTATTTAGGGCAGTTTGCGCCTGTCTAGGGCAGTTTGTTCCCTCCTGTTCTCTAAGACACCATCCCATCTCTTATCTGTCCTTTGCTCTGTTTTTCTAGGATCTTAGGTCCTACTTCCTCTCATTCTTCTTGCCACACATTAACCAGAGCAGGGCCAGCCATCTGTGGGACCCCTCCAAAGCATGGTGGCCTGAGTTCACCTCCTTTTTCCCCGATGCCGGAGAACATTTGTTGACTCTTCTGCCCACTCTGTGATGGTCACTACATGAGACTCCCTTTTCGTCCCAACCCCCCAGTTCCTCTCTATATCCCCCCTGGACTGTCTCCTCAGCTCCTTGGAGAGTTCTCTGGCACAGCAGGAGCTGGGTGGCTGGTAGGCTGGCGTCACAGCCTCTCCCTGACCTGTCTTAGCCACAATCTCCCATCTACTCTGCAGCCTCTACACCTGTGTGCTGGAGGCACCTGCGGGCCGTGAAGCTCGCAAATGGCTGCAGCTGGCAGTGTTCTGCTCACCGCTGGCGCCAGGGCAGTCCCACCTGCAGCTGCGTGTCTACTTCCTCAACAACACGCCCTGTGCCCTGCAGTGGGCAGTGACCAATGAGCAGCCCCACGGCGGGCGTCTGCGTGGGCCGTGCCAGCTCTTTGACTTCACTGGGGCCCGAGGGGACCAGTACCTGAAGCTGAAGTACATCTCTGAGGGTGAGGGAGGCAGGGGCTGGGGGACAGAGCAATAGGGAGCACCACTAGAGGGAGGGGTCTGGGCCTCCCCTTGGGGCGGAAATCTGGGAACCTTAAGTTTTTTACAGAGACTCCTGGGCAGGCAGCATCTTCAAGGGGGCCCTCTATCTCCTGCTGCTGCTTCCAGGAGCCCCCAGGCTCTGCCCACTTCCTCCCTCTGTGGCTCAGTCAGCCTATGGGAGAACAGGGTGTTGCAGAGTGGGAGGAGGGGAGGAGAGGTGTGGTATTCCCCGGAGAGAGGGGGAGGATTTATTAAACCACCTGGATGGAGCTGGTGTCTAAGGAGTCTCGGCCTTCTCTGCTTGGGATCTCTTTCCTTTGTGGCATAGGCTGTGGGAATTGCCCCTGGGGCTAGGGCATCTGTGTGGATGTGGACAGGGCACACATGCGTGGCCGCCTCTGGGGGTAGTGTATGAGAGGGTGGGAGGGAGGTTGGAGGGGAGGGTGCAAAGGTGGGGGTCTGTGTGCTGTGTATGTGTAGGGAGTGTGTGATGGTAGAAGGAAGACCACTCATGGGTCCCCTGCCCAGGCTCTGGGGATCCCATTCACCTGAGACATCTTCCCGACTTTGCCCCTTCTTTGTCTCTCACCACAGCACCTTGCACAGTGCCTGACACAGAGCAGGGTCCCTTAAACACTTGTAGAAGGCCTTGCTTTCTGAGGCTCTCTGCTCTCTGCCCCCTCCCCAGGTTGGGAGAATGTGGATGAAAGCAGTTGCCAGCTGGTTCCCCATCTCCACATCTGGCATGGAAAGTGCCCCTTTCGCTCCTTCTGCTTCCGGAAAAAAGCAGGTAGTCCAGGAGCCTGAGTCCACCTTGTGCCCTCTCTTCCCCTTCCCTTCCTCCTCCCCTCCCCTTTGCTCCCCTCCCATCCGCTCCCCTCTTCTCCCCTTTCCCTACCTGATCACCCTGGAGCTCTACAGCTCCTCATTCCACCATGCGCTCGGACGTTTTAAAGGTGAGGAGCCACAACAGATCTTTGCAGAAAGATGGATCATCCTGCCCAGCTTCTTCAGATTTCTAAAGCCTCACTGTAGAGTCCCTTTTACATCTCCTGCTCTCTTATGCCAGGCCTTGTCCTCTCTCACCTGTCCTCTCTCACCTGCCATGTCCTCTCCTTTTTGTAGCCAATGAGAACGTGGACTGCTCGGCACTAACCAATGAGATCATTGTCACCATGCACACCTACCAGGATGTGAGTTGGAGCTGAGGGAAAGAGGAAAAACAGGGCCTGGGGGAGTCCTGGGCAAAGTGGGTGAGGGGTCTGGTGCCCAGTAAACATGGCCCTAATTACATAATCAAGCAGGTGAAGATGGCACCTGGCCTCCAAATTACCCTTCATCCCTGACTCTCTCTTGTCTATCTATGGATGAATCCAGTAGGAGGATAAAAGAACCAAACCTTATATTAACCCCTTCTCTCAACCCAGAGGAACTTGGGCATCAAAGAGAAATGGTTTCTTTCTAGGCTGATGATCTACATCTGAGAGATGATGTTGTATATTGTCAGTGTGGAGAATGATCCAGAAGGGGGTCTTCAGTAGGGTATGAGTTAGATATCCTACTCTCCCAAGGGAAGATATGAAGAAATCAGGGTTGAGAGTCTTTGGGAAACCATGGAGGCATCTCAGTGGAGAATAGGCAGCTACCCCTCGGGGGTGTCACTTGGTGAGGAGGAATGGAGGGAAGGGGACAGGTATGCCTGAGTTCAGTGTCTCTATTTTTGGATGGCCTCCTCCCTGCCCCAGGACCCCAACAGGACTTCTGGTGTCTCAGGATGTACTCCGCTTAGTCTTCATGTCCCAAGTCCAAAAGAACTCAGCAGGCAATCTTAAGGCTGGATGTTCTAGGGTCAGGGAAGTAGAGGGTGGGGGGGTCCTGGGTGGGGTGGGGCCAAGTCTCCTGAAAAAAGTGGCTCTGAGTGACAGGGTGAAGGGGAGACATGAGGAACGGAGGTAGGTTCCCCAGCCTCTTGCTCCGGGGATGTCTTATGACCCCCAAATGTGTTCCTGGCCCCTTTGTTGGCCCAGGGCTTGGAGACCAAGTACATGGAAATCCTCAGGTTCCAGGTATCAGAGGAGGAATCCTGGGCAGTGCCACCCCCTGTCTTCCAGCCACCTGCATGCAATAGGTGAGGTGGGGGTTGCTTGGGCTGCTGTCTGGGGGGTTTTGGGGATTCCCGCCCCAGTGCCTATGGGGCATATACAGCATTTGGGTGTGTGTGTGGAACCAGAGAACACCTTTTCCTCTGGCCTCAGGTTGCCCCCGGAGCTCTTTGAGCAGCTGCAGATGTTGTTGGAGCCCAACAGCATCACGGGCAATGACTGGCGTCGACTGGCCTCCCACCTGGGCCTCTGCGGCATGAAGATTCGGTGAGAGGGGCGAAGTCTGAAGATGGGAGACCAGGGGGCCCAGGAGCCCGGATAAGGGAGCAAGTTAAAATGTAGCGAGTGGCTACTCCACCCTAATCCCCATGAAAGGGCAGTTCTTTCTATTTATCACTGTATTCTCAATACCTAGAATGATGCCTGGCTCCTAGTAGGTGCTCAATAAATACTTTAAAATGAGTCAGTTAACATGTAACTCATTCAGTATATATTGAGTGCTTGACATGCTGTGCCCTGAGAGGTAGCATGACACACTATAAGATAATGTGTGTAAAGCATGTAGCTAAGCACTTTGCACATGTTAATTCAATAAATGTTAGCAATAATGGGGGCAGTGCAGCCATGGTCTGTGTCAGGGGAAATCAGCAGGAGAATAATTTTGAGCTAAGCGCCAGAACCCAGCCTATGAGTGCAGTCATCAGGGAAGACCTCAACCAGGAGATGGGATTAGAGCTGGGCCCAACCTGAAAACAGGATGGATTTTTGAATTACCCATTTATTAAACACTTATCCAGTACCTACTATGTCCTGGAAAATGATGCTAACCTTGGGACACAAGATGAATGGTTCCAGCCCTCAGGAGCTCACACTCTATCTAGTAAGGGATACAGAGAGCTTAAAAAAATAAAGGCAAATGTTCCTTGTGCCTTATTGTATGTGTCCAATATTGCATTGTAAGTTGAAAACAGAGACATGAAATAGCTAAAGCAAGAATAATAAAGACTTCTCATCAGAAGTCTGAACTGAGCGGGGGTACAGTGTGGTCTCTTTCTCCTGGGAGGTGGGAATTAGAAAGGGCGGCAGGGAGGGAGGTGGGGAAGAGGGAAATCAGCCATTCTGTTTGGGGGAGTGGCACAAATGGTTGTGGGTGGGGTGTATGAAAAGTGGGAAAGGGATAGGCCTGAAAAAGAAAGGTTCCTGGTGAGAGCAGGTAGAAAGGTTAGAAAGAACAGGGCCAGGCCAAGTGGAGGATGCACCAGAAAGTCAGGGGTGTGGGTTTGGTTAGTAGGTAAAAGAGACTGGAAGATTTACAAGTAGGGGAGGGTCTTGGTAAAACCCTGGATTAGAACAACTGTTTCCCCAGCGGTGGGCAGGTTGTTGTGGCCTGAAAGAGAAGAAGGAGGATCGGAAAGTGCGTTTGGGGTAGGGGAGGCAGAGAGGTCAATTACAGGATCTCAGGGCTAGAGGCAACCTTAGAAATCCTCTCATCCAAGCCCTCGTTTTAAGAAGGGGAAACTGAGCCTTAGAGGGGCGTTGCCGTTGAGCCAGGGCAATCTCATATTTCAGTCCTGGGCCCTCCCACTATCCTGAGTATGGGGGAGGCAGGCAGCAGCAGGGTGTCTCACTGCAGAATCCCTCCCTCTTCTCTCCTCGTACCCCACCGCTCCTGGCTAGATTCATGTCCTGCCAGCGCAGCCCGGCAGCCGCCATCCTGGAGCTGTTTGAAGAGCAGAACGGCAGCCTGCAGGAGCTGCACTATCTCATGACCCTCATGGAGCGGCTGGACTGTGCCTCTGTCATCCAGAATTACCTGAGCGGGACACACAGCAGCAGCAGCCTAGCCCCGGTGGCACGCGCGGGCGCCTGGGAGAACCGGGGCTTGGAGCTGGAGCTGGACGAGAAGCTCTGAGTACCCCGGTAGAGTGGGGCATGTGGAGGCCGTGGGGTGTCCTGGACACGCAGGAAGAACACAGGAGCTGCTCCTGGCTGTGCCCACCAACCTCATCATAACCCTCGGACGGTGCCTGGGGCCACCGTGAGGCTGGAGTGCCACTGCTCCCCTCCTCGCGTCAGGACCATCCATCCTTGGGACTCACCGGATTCTGCGTGCAGATCCTCTCCTGGACAGCAGGGGGCGCAGGAGCCCAAGAGATGGCCCCAAGTGGCCAACCTCTGGAAAGCTGTTTAACATAACAGCGGACTGTTAAGTTACCCTGTTGGCACCCCCTGAGGACTGGTTAGTCCATAGTATTCACTGAGCACTTAATGATACCCAGCATGGACTGGATATGATGGAGAATCCTGGAATATATGAGAGAAATTATTGGAGCCTTGACAATCCCACAGTTAACAAGATGCGCTCATATGAGCTGAGGGCAAACTCTAAAACAACACGTAATATTTTGTGATTCGGGGATGTGGATGTGGTATGACCTGTACTACTTTAGGAGTTGAGAAGGGAGGGAGCTGAGTATGGTCTGGAGCAGTAAGAAAGCTTCTAGAAGTTTGTTGGAGGATTGGGCATGCAAAGAGTGGTTCAGAGATCTTTGGGGAGTGGGATAGGAGTAGGGGAGATGGTGACTGGACTGACAGTAGTTGCCAAGAGTACCTGTGGAATGCTGAGGCAATAAGGAGCCAGGCCCTGTGGGTATGAGGGTAGGGTGGCACAAGGGTTCAAGACCAGATATAAAGATGGGCAGTTGTACCTGGCTCACTGTCCACCTGCCTCCTTTGCCTCCCTTTGTTTTTGTTTTTTTAAAGATTTTATTAGGGAATTTGGGGAGGGGAACAGACAAGTTGATGTCCTTTTGTTCTTCAGTCTAGCTGTGGAGGACATCGCTTCACTGGCCCATGTTGGTATTTTTATCCTCCTATCCTTGCCTTGTCTTCCTTTCTCTGCCATAATATCTGTTATAAAACATCAAAACTGGAAAGAAACTTTAAGATTATCATTCTTGCCCAACCTTTTTATCTCTTTATCTTAAACTGTGTAAGTTTTAAGTCTCCCAGACTTCATTTTGCTGCCTCTGTCTCCTGCAGTCCACCCATCCCTGAGTCTGTCTATCTATTACTCTATGTCTTAACATCTTTTTATCTCTACCTCATTATTGTGCTGGTGTTTGTGTGTTTCTTTCTTTCTCTGAAACCCTCAGTCATTCCCCTCAGGCAAGTGTCTCCAAACCAATGTTATGAAACAAAGGTTATTGAAACATACTAGGCTACCCTAGGAATGGGTGGATGGGGACTTTACCCCATGAGTCAAGATCCAGTTTAGGATAAGAAAATAAAGGATAGGGATTAAAGAACATCCTATTCAGTCAACAAATATTTATTCAGCACCTACTATGTGTTAGACACTATCAAAAAGAGATTAATACCTGGGTTCTGAAAAGAGAACAAAGGGTTTGACGCAACTCTAGAAATCTTTTGTTTGCAAACAGGTGTTAATTTTTTCAAGGGCAAGCAAACAATTTCTCTAGCAACACTGAACAATTGCTTCTGTTTTTAATTAAAAAATGTTTAAGCTTTTTCCAATGATGAACAATGTATAATAAAATATGAAAATTGTCTTTCTTTGTTACTGACTGTGTTTTGCTTGGATTGATAAATTTGGTTGTGGATATGGTTTTATTTGGTAAAATTGTACCAATGGGGACAGGTTGGAGGAAGCATTTTTTTTTTTTGAGGGCGGTGTCACTGGCCCTCACATGTGGGACCCGAACCAGGGCCGCTGGTTTCCCAAGCCAGCGCTTAACCACCGCGCCACTTGGCTGGCTCCTATGGAGGAAACATCTTGTAGATTGTGCTTCCAGTATGAAAATTATCTGGGTCCAGCATGGTAAATCAGGAATGTTCACTTTTCTTTCTGTTAGAAGCAAATGGGGCCCCTCCATCCTTTCCCTCTTCCTCTCTAGCCCCATTCATCCTCTCCTACCCTCCCAACCACTAAGGGCTGCCAGCCCTCTAGGTTGGTGCCTTGGATTCCTCACCCTGCACTTGGCTCAGGGTTGGTCTGCTAAGAGCATCTTTCTCTCCTGGAGTTCCAGCATGGTTTTCCCTCTTCCTCCTACTTTCTCTTCCTTGCTTTCCAGCCAGCTAAAGGCATCTTTACTTTGTGTTCCTTCCTACCCTGGAACAAATCATTTTAAGAGTTTTACGTCTTCTGGAACTGTGAATAGAAGCTATGAGGGTTTCTATGACGGGTCCAGTGCTTTCCGGTCCTCTGCTGTAATTCCTCAGAATGGGCTCGCAATGCCAGGAAAGGGAGACTTGGAAATCTTGGGGCAGGTGGCAGCCTGCCTGATCTCCGCTGGGTGGATCCTGCCTTTCTCAAATCAAGCCCAAATGGCATTTACCTAAAGCTGAGAGATGGCATGTTTCAGGTGCATCAGGAGACAGCGCTCAGCCCTGATCTAGCTCTCGGTAGCACAGCGCTCAGCTCCCTAGCTTCAGTCCCTTCATCCTTGGAACAAAATGACCAGACTCTCCAAAGTCCTTTTCATATCATGGGCTGGGCAGAGATGGCATACTGGTGACCCAGTGGGCATTCACTTGGGAAATTTTTTCTTTGCATATTGCCTTTAAATAGAGCATTTGGCCACTCCTTGTGGCCTTACCTCCAGCCCTTTCCCTGGTAGGTAATCTGCCTAATTTCTAAAAACTCCAAATTTATGACTTCTGCTCCTACTCATGTTGTAGAGGCCCATGCATAAACCTTCTGTTGGGTTTAGAGCTGGGAGGGGAATAAGCAGGAGAGGTCGGGACTTGGTCTATAGAATTAGAGGCTCCAGTGCTCAGGGGTAACCTGTCATCCGCACCCCATCTGCCTGCTTAGTGACATTCATGCCAGTGTCCAGATCCACACTGTCCAACAGAACTACAATGAAAGCCACATATTTAATTTTACATTCTCTTGTAGCCACATCAGAAAAGGTAAAAAGAAACAGGTGAAGTCAGTTTTCTCTTTCTTTGGTTATTATTATTTTTAAAATTTCCTTTGCGATGAAATCAGTGTTAATATATATTGTTTAACCTAAAATATCCAGAATATTATAATTTCCACATGTAAACAATATAAAAATTATTAATGGCACATTTTACATTTTTTTTTCATAAAGTGTTTGGAATTTAGTGTGTATTTTTAACCATTACAGCACCTCTCAATTTGTATCGAAAATATGCTAAATTTTCACTGGAAACATTTGATCTGTATTTAGCTTTCATAAAATTTACAGCTGAAAAATTATATTTACATACACAAGTTAAGGTAAAAATTTTCCAAAAATAAAATTAGGTATACATTTTAAAATTTAAATCAATTGAAATAAAATAAAATTTAGTTTCTCAGTTGCACTAGTCACATTTCAAGTGGGGCTAGTGGGTACTGTAATGGACAGTGCAGGTGAGGACTATGAACCCAGCTAGGCATAACTTTATAGTGTACTTGACCATTCATTCATTCATTCATTCATCCATCCATCAAACATTTGCTGAATACCTGCCCTGCACAATGTATTGGTAATAACAATTCAGCAAACAAAAGCATTCTTGTTCTGTAGGAGCTCTTGGAATGGTGGCAGTCAGAGAGAAGGGCACTTCCTCTACACCTGACTCAAAGGAAGAAACTGGTATTAGTATGGCTGCTGTTATGGAGTACGAGATCTCAGGGACCCAGCTTTACTGAGCTGCTCCTGCCACCAACCCTGCCACATCCAAGTAGGGAATCAGACCTCACCACCACCGCTGAAAGCTGAGGCTTCTGCTGCCATCCCTGTCAGCAAAAAAATGGAATCTCCATGCACTGCACTGTCTAGTCCTTCATGATCCCTGTTTCTGGATCAATCTCAAGTGTGGGCATCAGATTGTCAGAATCCAGATTGCATGCCGAATCCTAGTTGCAAAGGAGTCTGGAAATTTGAATTCTGACATTAATACTGGGGAGGTGGGTGGGACTCATTACATGCAAATATCCCCAAATATGGAAAAAACTACCCAAATTTGTTGGACAGCCATGAATATGACTGACAGATGTCCACTACAGCCTAGATGTGGTTAATGCTGTGGCCCCAGCCAGCAAAATCTCTTCATGAGAAAAATCATGTCTGCAGTAGAAGTTGGTGTTATTCCCTTCACCTTCAGGATCTTCTCAATAGAGTATGACAGCACACATCACTTAGGACATCCCTCGGATCCCTGCACAATACAGGATCAGACCTTGACATGTTTCATCAAAGTGCAGCCAAAGCTCACCAACAGTAGTGACTGACTTAGTGCCTTCTTCAGACCCATGTACCTTCCTGTACTGCAGAGGGCTGATAACTAAAGCTCCATTTCCCAGACTCTTTGGCAGATATGTTTAGGCTCTGCCAATCAGCTGCACTCATGGAGGATCTTGATTTAGCATTAAATAGTGTGGGGAGTTGAACAGGGCATGAGGCTGGTGCTTATTCTGAGGAGCTGAATTGGTCTATGAGCCAGCAGCTATGGAAGGATCTTCCTGACCTGGCAGCTTCCTCAGTGGCATCATTCTGTAGTGTAGTTTGGGGAAGTTCTGCTTAAAGTCTGTTCCTTCAGCCTTTCCAATAATTCTGTGAACTATCTAGATTCCGTTATGTATTGTTTTTGTGCTTAAACTAGCTAGAGGAGGATTCTATAATGTAAAACAAAGACTCCCCATCCAATGTGCCCATGATTCTTTCTTTAAAAAGGCTGACCTTTATTCAGTGATCAGACCCTTCCTTCTTTGTTGGTGTCAAAGGGTCTATTATCTTAAGAAAGGATAGTAATAGAGATGCTAGTTTTATTAAAATATCTTTAGTTGGAAAAATAAAAAGGTAGTCTATCCCATGTTGATTTCTCCTCCCCAAATTAAACAAAACAAAACAAATTATTGGTCTTTGAAATACAGAAACCCTGGAATACTTTTGTATGAGATCTGTCATCCTTACTCATTCATCCTTTTTAAAGCCTTACACAGATATATTTATTCATCTGCTCAGCACATATTTGACTACTTATTATGTGCTTAGAATCATGGTGTTCCCTCATTCATTTTGTTATCTTTAGGTAATCTTTTTCAGGCTGTCTTAATTCTAACCTATGCTAGTTTCTTGTTGGTGGAGATGTTATGCTTCCTCCCGGTCCAAAAAGAGCTCACATCAGTACCAGCCGGTTAGTGTCATAATGTCATAAAGATATTAACGCAAGGGCAAGAATATGCTTTATATTAGCTAGCAGGTGGGAGTAGATTTGTTTTCCCAATAAAGCAGGAAAGATGCAATCAGAAAATTAAGAATAATATTTAGGAAATGCTTAAGTGGGTAAAGGTGGGATTTTAGAATCATTTCTTGGTAGAGTAGAGAATAGAGATGGAGAATGGGGAAGGGCCCAACACCTGATCTGGGGAGAAGCCGGCCGTCTTGTCCCTGGGAATCCTAGAAAAACATAAGAGTGTGTGACAGAGAAGGGGACCCAGTGGCATCCATCATCTCAGAGGTCTACCAGAAAAACCTTCACATCTTGCTTTTGTCCATTGTATACCCATCCATGGGCTTTCCCAAAGCTGGGCTTGAGCTGGGGATGAAGAAGCCATCTGTGACTAGGTGGCAGAAGTGGACAACTTTCAGTGTGCAGAGTCTAAGCCATTGGGAAGCTCCCATGTCTGGAAACTCTCTTTTGTGTGTCTGTGCTGTCCTTTATGCCTATAATTGCTTCCCCTTGTCTTTCTGGGCTAAGCTGGTCAGATATGCCTCTGATACATTCCTCCA
Source organism: Aselliscus stoliczkanus (assembly GCA_033961575.1). Lineage (NCBI taxonomy): Eukaryota > Metazoa > Chordata > Mammalia > Chiroptera > Hipposideridae > Aselliscus > Aselliscus stoliczkanus. The sequence goes on along the minus strand of CM066733.1, from coordinate 59,516,050 downwards.
GGGAGGAGATCAGGTGACCACCTTACTTTAGCTTTTTTCTCTTTTCCTTAATGAACTCTTTTTAATTTATTTGATTTCTTCAAAGCAGTGCCCTGAGTCCCAGTCTTGGAAGCCTGGTAGCATGGGACAAAGTAAGGATGCTAGAACCCCACACACTTGAACTTCAAAACCAGCTCCATCACTTTCCAGGAAGACCTGGACAAGTTACTTAATGTGTCTGAGGTTCCAGCTCCCTGTCTGGGTGACGGTGATAATACGATCCTCCTTGAAAGACTGTTGTGAGGATTAATGAGGCCGTGAATGTAAAGCCCACTGCTGCTTGCACATGGTCTGCTTCAATAATATTTGAGGTCTTCCTTTTTGAAATATTATGAAGTGACCCCAGGGCTGGACATTTATTGATTTGGGTTGTAAAACATCCCATCCCTCCTCTCCAACAGCACCCCAATTTCCTTTCAGGAATCATCTTTCCCCATCTTGGAGTAGTTTCAGAGGGAGATAATACCAAAGAGGCAGACCCTTTTTCTCCTTCCCTAGGTGTCGCCAGGGGGCTGGGACATAATCTATGTCATTATCACTTTAAATATTGAATCCTGAGATAGTAGATTAAAGATTGAAGAGGAAATAGGTTGAAGTGTGTATGGACTGAATGTTTGTGTCCCCTTAAAATTCATATTTTAGGGCCGGCCGAGTGGCGCATTCGTTAAGAGCTGGTTTTGGGATGCCAGCGGCCCCGGTTCGGATCCCACATGAGGGCCAGTGACACTGCCCTCTACAGCTAACAACAGCTCCACCTGGAGCTGGGCTGTGCGAGCCCCAGCGACGGTGTAGGCTGCAGCCCCTGCTGCAGTGGACTGCCATAGGCTACAGTGAGTGGCTGGCAGCCAACGTGTGCTGCCAATAGCCGTGGTGAGCGACCATCCAGAGGCTGGCAACTGATCTGCCTCATCCGGGAAGAGCGCAATGACGATACCAACATGGGCCAGTGAAGCAATGTCCTCCACAACTAGACTGAAGAACAAAAGGACAGCAACTTATTTGTTCCCCTTCCCCGATTCCCCAACGCTGTTCCCCTCCCCCAATTCCCCAATAAAATTTAAAAAAAAGAAACCATTATTTTTTTAAGCATTTGTATTTTTTTATTGCTGAAGAATCTGAACAGTGTATAGCAAAACTTGTCTGTTCCCCTCCCCCAATTCCCCAATAAAATCTTTAAAAAAAAGTTCATATTTTAAAATACGAACCGTCAATCAATATGATGGTATTAGGAAGTGGGGTCTTTGGGGTAATGAGGTCATAAGGATGGAGCTCTCACAAATAAGAGTAATGCCCTTATAAGAGGAGACCTAGGAGATCTTGCTTCCCCTCTCTCTCCTCTGCTCTCTTTCATGTGAGGATACAACAAGAAGATGCCCACGTGAAACCAGGAAGAGAGCTCTCACCAGACACCAAGTTGCTGGCACCTTGATTTTGGCCTTACGAGCCTTCAGAGCTGTGAGAATTCAGTGTTTGTTGTTAAGCCACCCAGTCTACAACCTGCACTAAGACGGGCTGTGTGGAATGGTTAGTAGCTCTTGAGCCATGGAGGCGTGCCTATCTGGGTATTCCTTTCTGAACCAAGGCTGGGGTTAGCTGTGTGACCTTGAGTGAGTTGCCCAGGTTGCCAGCAGCCCCTCCGAGAAAATTCCTCTTTGGTTTATGTTGGCCAGAATTGGTTTCTCTTGCTTGAAACCAAGAGCCCAGTATAACACCCCTTAACCTTATACTTAAGTCAAAAAATAGCCTAGCTTCTGTATTAGTTATCTACTGCGGTGTAACAAAGTACCCCCAAACTGAGTGGCTTAAAACAACCATTGTCATTTATGAGCTCTCACAGTTTCTATGGGTCAGGGTATTTTTTGATTCAGTGTCTCTTTTGAGGTCGCATCATCTGCAGGTATGACTGGGGCTGGAGGATCCACATCCACAGTGATCCATTCACCTGGCGGTGGGTTGGTACTGGTTATTGGCCAGGGGTCTTAGTTCCTCCATACTTGGGGCACCATAGGGCATCTTGAGGATCTTCAAAGCATGGTGGCTACACTGTTGATACTATTGGGTTGTCAGAAAAGTCATGATGCATTTTTGCAATGAAAAACATAGAAAAATACGTCACAACTTTTCCAACAACCCAATAGATGTTCTGATGGGATAGTCAGGGGTCAAACCAACGATGACCTCTGGGGCTTGGAACTGTTCTCTGCCAGGTGAGTGAACAACACACTTCCCCTGAAGTTTCTAAACAAAGGTGGCGTTTTTTAACCTTGGCTTCTCCTGTTTTGTTCTCCAGCTGCCTAAAGTAAAGTCATCTTAGCAAAGCTTGGAGCAATACTGTTTAATCCCTTTCCATGAGGTTTTTTTTGTAAGTTCACAGTATTGCTTGGCAATTTTTTTTAAATTTGTTTATTTATTTTATTAGTTTTAGGTGTACAACACAATGCAATAGTTATACTCTTTACCCCCCAAAGTGACAACCCCCTCCCCCAGTTCGCCACCCCACTCCCCCTCCCCATATCATACATATCTATCACAACTCCCCTGACTCCCCTCCACAGTATACTCCACATCCCGTGACCATCCACATATTCAGTTACAGTTGGCATACAATACTATACAACATCAGTTTTAGGTGTATAGTGCAGTGATCAAGCCTCTACTCCATCCATGAAGTGGTCTCCCTAACAAGACATGTGACTATCTGACACGCCACAAAATTTTCACAACATTATTATCCTCCCCGAACTGTGTCTCATATCCCTGTGGCAACACTGTAGTTGTCCATTTATGCTGTCTAATCCCTCCCCGTCCCAGCCATCTCCACCCTCCTCCCAACTAGCAACCCTCAGTTTTTCTTCTACATCTACGAGTCTGTTTACTTTGATCGTTCATTCAGCTCTTCAGACTCCACACACAAGTGAGATCACATGGTACCTGTCCTTCTCCAACTGACTTATTTCACACAAAATAATAGTCTTTTCACAACATAATCAATTACATTCCCAGAACTGCCCCCATATCCCTGCAGCAACATTGTAGTCCCACCTACACTGTCCAAAACCTTCCCCCTCTCCCTCTTCCCCACCCCCTCCCAGCCAGCAACCATCACTTTTACCTTTATATCTGCTTGATATGACTTCAATCTTCTTAAATTTACTGAGACTTGTTTTGTGGCCTAACATGGTCTATCTTGGAAAATGTCCCATGTGTACTTGAGAAAAACGTATATTCTGTTTTTTCAGAGTGAAATGCTCTAAAAATATCAACGAAGTCCAGCTGGTCTAAAGTATCATTTAAGGCCCCTCTTTCTGTATTGATTTTCTGTCTAAAGGGTCTGTCCACTGGTGACAATTGTGTTGAAGTCCCCTACTATGATAGTGTTACTGTTGATCTCCGTCTTTATGTCTGTCAAAATCTGTTATATGTAATTAGGAGTTCCTATGTTGGGTGCGTAGATATTTATTATGGTTATAGTGTCCTTCTTTGTCTTTTATTGTAGTCATTTTAAAGTCTATTTTGTCCAAAATAAGTATTGGTACTCCAGCTTTTTTTTTTTTTCATTTCCATTTGCATGAAATATCTTATTCCATCTGTAAACAGCATATACATGTGTCCTATTTTCTTATCCACTCAGCCACTCTCTGTCTTTTGATTAGAGCATTTAGCCCATTCACATTTAAAATGATTATTGATAGGTTCATATGTATTGCCATTTTGTTATTTGTATTCCTGGTCTCCCTGGGTTAGCTTGTTTACTCCTTTCTTTTGTTTAAAAAAAGCCCTTTTAACATTTCTTGCAATGCTGGCTTGATGATAATGAATTCCTTAAGCTTATTCTTTTCTGAGAAGCTCTTTATTTCTCCTTCAATTTTAAGTGATAGTCATGCTCGATAGAGCAATCTTGGTTGTAGGCCTGTATTTTGTGTCACTTTGAGTATCTCCTGCCACTCCCTTCTGGCCTGCAGAGTTTCTGTAGACAAGTCAGCTGTTTGTCTAACAGGAGTTCCTTTGTATGTAACCTGCTGTCTTTCTCTTGCTGCTGTTAGGATTCCGTCTCTGTCTTTAACCTTTCCCATTTTAACTATGATGTGTCTTGGTGTGGACCTGTTTGGGTTCAGCTTGTTTGGAACCCTCTGCACTTCCTGGGCATGTATGTTGATTTCTTTCACCAGGGTAGGGAAGTTTTCAGTCATTATTTTTTCAAATACATTCTTGACCTCTTGCTTCTTCTCTTCTCCTTCTGGTATTCCTATCATTCGAAAGTTGTGGCACTTCACCTTGTCCCATAGGGCTCTTAAACTATTTTCGTTGTTTTTTATTCTTTGGTCTTTTTGTTGTGCCAACTGTGTGATTTCTGCTATTTTGTCTTCCAAATCGCTGATCCGCTCCTCTGCTTCATCTACTCTACTGGTGACTCCTTTGAGTGTGTTCTTCATTTCAGTTATTGTATTCTTTAGTTCTAACAGGTTGTTTTTTATGGTTTCCCTAACCTTCTTTATGTCCTCGCTAAGTTCCTTAAACATTCTTATTATCAGTGTTCTAAACTCTGTCTCTGAAAGGTTGGCTCCCTCTGTTTCATTTAGTTCCATTTCTAGAGGTTTCTTCTGATCTTTTGCTTGTGACATGTTTCTTTGTTTCCCCATTCTGGCTGTCGCTCTGGGATTGCTTTGATGTATTAGATAGATCACCAGGAGAGCCCTGGCTGGATCACGCAGGTACACAACTCATGGCCCAACACTCCCAGGAAAACTCCCAGTCTCAGCCTGTCCTAATCAGCCGCTTGCAGATCAGGCCGAGCAGCCCGACAACCAATCACCAGCCTGGAAACTCTGCAAGCGCAGTGCAGAGAGCAGGGACCCGAGGCGGCTTGCGCACTCCCGCATCTCAGTGAGCAGCCTATTGGAGCCGGAGCACGCCCACCAGGCGTTTCCCTGGCAACGCAGCACAAGCCGCGCGGAGGGTGGGGATCTGAGGCAGCTCGAGCACTCCCGGGTCTCAGTGAGTAGCCTGTTGGAGCCGGAGAGCACCCGCCCAGCGTTTTCCTGGCAACGCAGTATAAGCCGGGCAGAGGGTGGGGATCCAAGGCCGCAGGCACGCACACGCACGCACGCGCACGCACACACGCACTTCTGCGCCAATTCCACCAGACCAATGAGGTGTAGGACCTGATCCTCCGTGGGAGGGCCCAAGCCCGACAAAATGGTGCCCTCCCTAAACCACTTGCATGCAGGTTCCAAAAACCTCCAGCTTTTGCACCATAGGTGCGCAGTTTAGTCCGTCCCTGCAGGCTCCCGGGTCCGGCTCACACAGCCACTCCCTCCACCAGGAACCAGGTAAGAGCTCACCGGCAAGCAAGCCCGGGCGCCGGCCCCACTGATTCTCTAGCCGCTCTTAGCCTCACTGAGCTGAGCAAAGAGAGTCCTCACTAATTTACTGCCGGCTATATTAGAATTCCTCTTCCTGACAAAGGAACTCTGGGCTGGTGAGCTTGGAGTGCGGCCGGAGGGTCTCTCCCCCAACCAGACAAGCTTCCCACAGCTGGGGCTTCCCTCACGGGGTTCGCCCTCTCTCGTCTCTGCCTGTCCTACCAGACGCGACATGGCCTCCTCTTTAAGTTCTTCATTTAGTGTTTCTGTTCATCTAGTGTTCCGGGGACCTCCAGGGTTGAATGCTGTATAATTTGTTTGTAATTTTGGTGTGATCCTGGGAGGTAGTTAGCACAGCGTCTGTCTATTGCGTCATTTTACCGGAAGTCCCTCTGCTTGGCAATTTTTGTCAGTGGGTCCTCACAGCAACCGTATAGAGCAAACAGGGTTGGATTAGTGACCTCATTTCACGAATGACACTGAAGCCTATGGCCAACAAGTGTTATAGTTAGCACAGTAGTTAAGGGCATGGTGTCAGGAAACACACAGGCCTGGGTTTCAAACCTGAGTCTGCCATTTATTAGCTGTGTGACCTTTAGTGAGTTGCTTAACATCAGCCTGCCTCCATTTCTGCATCTGTGAAATGGGGCCATAGTGCCACAATAATGGTGCCAGTCTTCAGGGTTGTCAGAGTTTACTGAGATAGCATGTAAAAAATACTTAGCCTAGTGCCTGGCACTTAATAAGCACTCAGCACCCATGAGCTGTTGTAATGAATATTAGCTCAGACTATGCCAGATTGTGTATTGTAGTACTTTGCACAATGGGTTGGATTGTTCTCATTGGTGAACACGCTCTTTGGCACTTGGAAATAAGAAGGACAACTAACACCCCTCCTTGTCTTCTCACCCACCTCCCCATGATGCCTCCTTCTTTTCTGTTTCTCCTCAGTTATCTTTTATACCATCTTAATATTTGAAGAATGTGGGGTTGTAACAATTTGTAGGGTTCCTGTGTAGCATCCAATTTACTGCAAGCCTTCAGGAAACTGTTCAATAAGTACTTGTTTAACTAATCAGAAATCAAGTCATCCGTGTGGATAACTGATTAGCTGCCCAGCTGGCTGAGCTGCACACACACACACACACACACACACCACACACTCACACACACACACACACACACACACACACACACACACACACACACACACACACACACACACACACACACACACACACACACACCACACACCACACACACACCACACGCACCCCCCCCACACACACACCCACACCACACATACCCCCCCGCAGCCCCCCCACACACACACACATGCGCGCGCACTCCTTCAGGCTCACCTTTGGAAACCTGTTCATCTTAAGCCCAGACCTTGGACAGCACCATCTGCAGGCTTCCCAAGGGGCACCCTTGGTGGTAGGATGTGCAGGTCCCCTCAGACCAAAAATAATTCCTGTCATGTGACAACACTTCTCAGTTTAAAAAGCCATGCCACGTCCATTATCTTCCTGGAGTCTCTTCTACAGAGACCTGAGGGCCGAGAACTGAGGGATTTGAGTCCAGGGATGCAAAAATCACTGGATGATTTTCCTAAGTAAAGGCCCTGGACTCAAATCCAAGCCTCCTCTTAAAAAACCTGGACAGTGATGCCATTTGAAAACTCTGCCCAAATCGCCATCCGTGTTAGAGCAAAGTCTTGCGTCTTCATTAGATCCCTGTTAGCAAAACAAGCAAAACACACATTTTATCAGAAGGGGTTCCAGCTCTACCTCAATGACTAAAATTGTCAGATCAGGTAGCTGTTACCTAGGTCAAACATTTATCCATACAATCACCTTTGGGCATCACTGAGTGGAGGCTGACAGCTGTCCACCAGAACATAATTCTCCCTTCTTCACTGTAAAAGAATTGTATTGGGCACACCTTTCCCAACCTCACTGCAGTGAGGCCAGGCCATGTGATGAGTTTCTCACCAACAGAATGTGAGTGGGGTGATGTAGGAGACTCCCAGGCCCAGTGCCTTAGGGCAATCAGCATGCCTCCTCCATGCTCCCTTTGTCCTCCCCAAGGGCTGAAAACAGACAAGCCAGTGATCCCACCATAAGCATGAGGACCACTTCTTGGGGGATGGCAGAGAAACAAGTAGAGGCAGCCTGGGTCACTGACTCACTGCCTGGAGCAGAACTGTCTGCTGACCAGAAAGACTCCCTGAGATGTTATGTGAGAGAGAAACTTCTAACTTTTTTAAGCCACTGGGTTTTATTGTTGGGTCTCTTTGTGACAGCAGACTACCTACTGGTCAGATTAGATGAATTTACCCACATGAAGTGCTTGGCATGGAGCCTGCTACATAGTAAACGCTCAGTAAATATTAGCTCTTACTATGCCTCTGTTTGTATATCAGAACTTTGCCTTCATCTCTGAGTCTCTGAGTAGACAATTCAGGAGGGGCTTTCACAGGAGCTCTGTTGGATGTGGGCTGCCTTGCTCTAATGCCCAGGTGACTTAGCATGGCCCGGAGTGGGCACCTGCTCTCCTCCTGCATGGCACATTGGGAGGCTTCAGGCCAGGGGAATCCAGTAGACTTGCTTGGGCTTGTCAATCTCAAGAGGAAGCTTCTTGAATCCATGTCCTGGTGACCTGCTTACCTGGTAGAGGGGCCCTAGTGAGGCAACACCCTGGATTGAGCATCTGAAGATAGAGGACATCTACAAAACCAGTGCTGAGCTGGCCGAGTAGTGCGGTGGTTAAGCGCTGGCTTGGGAAGCTAGCGGCCCCGGTTCGGGTCCCACATATGAGGGCCAGTGACACTGCCCTCAAAAATAAACAAACAAACAAAAAGACCAGTGCTCTAACCCCTGAGCTATGTAGCCTACTGCAGACAGAGGGCATCTACAGATGGGATGGGAGTGAGCCAAAGAACACAGCAGACAACTGGGGGGCTTGTGAGAGAAACCTCTAGATGTTCCCAGTAATAACTGGGTGAGATGTGGGATAAGGTAGGAGCTCTGTAATAGTGAGTAGGGGCAAAAACAGGGGAAACATGACAGCCTGAGCTAAGACATCAACCATCTCCATTTGCTGGGACTGAGGGATTCCCAGGCTGTGGGACTTTCAGTGCCAAAGCAGGGCAAGTCCTTGGACAATGGAGACTAGGTGGTCATCCTCGCTATGTGTACCTCTAGCCACACAGTGCTGAAGTGGGAAGACGGGACGTATGTCTCTGACTTTTCTGCCTCTCCTTTCTCAATCCCTCACCACACAGCTCCTTACCCCAGGAAGACAAAGTTCTCACACTTTTTTTGTTTTTTTTGAGGGCAGTGTCACTGGCCCTCATATGTGGGACCTGAACCGGGGCTGCTGGCTTCCCAAGCCAGTGCTTAACCACCGTGCCCCTCGGCCGGCCCCAGGGGGCTTTTTTTAAAGGAGAGGTCTTCCAATAGAGAGAGGCAGAAGGACTTAAACGTGGACAGGGCCCCTGAACCAAGTAGAAGCTTCTACAAGGGCACTTACTTGCTCCTCCTCTGCCTGAGCTTTTGAGTCAAAGCTGCAGAGGCCAGCTGGAGACTCAGATGGCCCTGTAACTTTTAAGGGGCCTACTTCCAGAGACTTTGGAGACTGTGTGCAGATGGTGAGAGTGAAGGATGCCATCATGAATAATGCAGATCAAGGTTCCTCAATCCTGGTCACACAAGAAATGCTTCTGGAGAGCTAGAGATGTTGACTTAAATGGCTGAGATAGGGACCAGGCATTCCCTAATTCAACATTTAATTGAGAAAAAAATTCAAATCTATAGATAAGCTGAAAAGAAGAGTATAATGAACATCTAGTACCTCTCACTAACATTCTCCACACATACCAATCTCTTTCTTTCCATATATGTAAATAGAATCATTTGAGTTAATTTGTAGACATCATCATACTTCCCCTTAAACACTTTAGCATGCCTTACCTAAAGATACTCTCCTACATAACCACAATAAAATATTACACCCAAGAAATGTAATAGTGACATAGTATTATTTAACATACCATCCATATTTGCATTGCCCTTTGATTCTTTGTAATTTTCCCAGCCCCGCACCAATCAAGGATCCTGCATTGCATGTCTTTTTATTATCCTTGTATTTAGAATAGTTCCTTCTAATTTTTGGGTCTTTCTTGACATTGACATTTTTGAAGAATCCACGCCTTTTCTATTGTAGAGTGTCCCACAGTCTGGGTCTCTCTGATTGTTTTCTTTCATTGAATTCAGATTAAACTCTTTGGTAGGAACACTTCACGGTGGGGTGTACTTCCCACTGCAGCACACTGGGAGTCATTTCATGTCATTGGTCTTGCTATTAGTCATGCTAAGTTGATCATTTGGTTCAGTGGTGTCCACCGTCTTTCTCCATTGTACCTTTTTAATTAATAGGTAATCTGAGGGGATTACATTTTGATTGCATGAATATTTTACCAACCTCTTACCCAACATGAAGAGAGTAAGTATACTACATTATAATATGGTAAATGGTACTTTTACTAATTCTATCATTTTTTTCCACTTTATTAACAGACTTTCTTCTGAAAAAAAGAGTTTCTCCATGATTTTGAATATCACCGTGAATTAAAAAAAAAAAATTCATTATGTCATAATTCATCACAAATGTTAAAGCTTGAGCTGTCCCAAATTTGGCCAGTGGGAGCCCTTTTAGATGGGCTCCTGTGCTCCTTTGACATGTCTTTGTTAGAATTTAAGCACTTTCTTGATTTTTTAGTATAACCTGATGTTCTAGGCTCACCTTGTACTTTCTTTGCTGCAGAATTGAATCATTCATTTCTCCAAGGAGCCCTGCCTGGTTCCTTTTAATGAATAATGGCATTAAAAAAACCAATATCTGGAAACGCGGTGTGCTCATTATTGTTGGGGTATTGTTGTTTCTAGGCCTTTTCAGTAGACTGAGCTAGGAAATACATACATATATTTTTAAAATCTTGAAATCATTTTGATACTTCCAATTCAAATCCAACACCACAGATTGTTCCTCTCCTTTTCACACTCCATATTGATGTTTCTTTTCTTCCCAGTGAGAACTTAGTTCTCAACAATGTCAATATATTTACTAATTTTCTCTATCCAACAATGTGCATAAAGTAGTTTTGGAATTACTACATCTGAAATACAACAAACAACAAACCCACTAAGTCAGATTTGAGTCTTCTCTGTAGTTCTTTTCTCTTTAGAATATATCCCATTAAGGGTATGTAGTCACGGTACTGTGTTCAAAATTATTAAATTATGTTTTTTTCTACATGATTTTATATAGAATTAGTTGTTGGTTTATTTTTCAAACATGTAACACATTTAAATAAAAATATATGAAAAGGAATGTGTGGGAAGAAGTCTCATTCTTACCATTTTACCTCCTGCAGTTAACTATTTTTTTTAAAGTCTTTTTTTTTTTTTGAGGGCAGTGTCACTGGCCCTCATATGTGGGACCCGAACCGGGGCCGCTGGCTTCCCAACCCAGCGCTTAACCACTGTGCTACTTGGCAGGCCCTAAAGTCTTTTTTTTTTTTAATTGGGGAACACTGTGTTTTTCCAGGACCCATCAGCTCCAATTCAAGTCATTTTTCAATCTAGTTGTGGAGGGTGCATCTTAGTGGCCCATGTGGGGATAAAACCGGCAACCTCAGAGTTATGAGCACTGCGCTCTAACCAACGGAGCTAACCAGCTGCCCCCATAACTATTTTTACTAGATCCTCACTTACTCTTCCTGGCATTGTTGTCTTAAAATAGCATTGATCCAGCTGTAGAGGAAAAGGGTACTTTAGCTGAAGGAACTAGGTGAATTTTTCTTATGCTTTAGATTAAAAGAGAATTGTACATAAATGGAAGGAAAAATAGTAGTAGGAAATGGGGGGGACATATAAGGCAGAAGCCAGGGAACCAGGGTCACTCAGGTTAGAATGTCTCAAAAATTCAGAGGACCCTAAAGACAATTGCCTAGGGGCTAACCTTGTAGGAAGTGAATGCTTTCTGAGGGTGGGGTCAGGTGAGCCATCCCTTAAAGTGATGGAAGGGGACATTTCCTGAGCCCCTTCCTCAGGAATGAAAGCAAAGGGGATTGTAATATAGGCTGACAGCTAATTAAGAATGTTTTAGTCATATTAATAAGGCGGGACATGACAAGAGATAAGGGACGGACAGCTGTCCGCAAGAGGCAGAGTAGATTGGGTCCCAAAACAGTTGGCCTGGGCTTCAGAAGTGGCCACAGAGGTTAGGTTTGTGTAAACAGGACCTCGGAGTCTCCTAAATGACAATGGGCGAGGGCAGAATCTAGAATCTATCTGTAAGAACCAAGATGGAAGTCTAATGCCGTGAATGAACTAAGAGTTGTGAATTCTATGAGGAATCCTATTTATCTCTGTTGAGCATGCGAAGATGAAGGGTGGACATTGCTTGGAGAAAATGATTTAATGTTCTGGGCTGAAGACAAAGTGAAGATGTGCTGTCTCATTAGTATTTTACTTCCTCCTTCTCCAGTGAGGAAAAAAAGTGGTCTTCTACTTGGAAAGGGTAGGGAAAGCATTGCAAAGAGGGGATTGTAATCAAGGACAGGTGTGGAGACAGGAAAGCCAGCACAGCAGCTGTAATGAATTCGGGGCACCGAGTCTGATGAATTATGTCCTGTGGCCCTGGAGGAACTTGACATGCAATTTCAGAGCCACTGTCATTAATCTTTGATAAATTGTAGAGGAGGGGATTTGTGCGCAAAGACAAAAGATGGGCATATGTATTCCTGACATTTAAAAAGAGGAGAAGAGCTAATCCTGGAGGTTACAGCACAGTGGGCTGGGATATTCTCAATAGCAGGATTAGGGGAAGGTGTGTGTGCCTTCAAGAAGGTTGGTTTGAGTCTTGGCTCAGGTCCTGGGCTGGGGCCAAGGCAGAAATTTAGAGGTTAGGTCCCCACTTTCAGGACCAGAGTGATCTGGGAAGGGTCAAACCAGGGGGAAGATGGCACATTAGGGGTTTCCTCATTGCCCTTCTGGAGTGATACCTGACTTACCACTGTGGACCTCTGGCAGCCATGTTTGTCTGTCTCAGACTGGGTTCCCCATAAGCAGACCCTGAGATGAGGTTTGTATAAAAGTGTTAGGAAGGGTTCCCAGGAAAAATTAGTGGGGGCATGAGGAATTGGGACGGGGGAGAGAAGGGAGTATAAAGCGAAGTCCCATGGAAACTTCGTCTCAGTCCCACAGGGGAACTCTAGAAATAGTACAGGTCTCACTATGAGTTGTCTTGATTGGGGAAGGGACTGCAGTATGTTTACTCCTAATTTTGTCACTTATTGATTAATGTCCTAGGGTGATATGAATTCCTTGGGGTTAGGCAGCCTGAGAACAGTCCTCTGACAAAGATTCAGGGACTGGCTGACTCAGGTGGATGCATACCAGGAGCTGGTCAAGGGCTCTGTGGGGATGCAGGTGGAGCACTGATAGCCTTCACATACTGCTTGATCCCACAGCCCTGACCAAGCTAGAGAGCTGTAGAGATCATGTGACCCAAGGTCAGTCAATTAGGTTTCCTTTCTTGGCAGCTGGGAGCAGGGCCTGAGGTCTGCAAGGTGAAGCCTGGGTTCTGTGCAACAGCCATGCTCCACCATTTGGGCTCCAGGGACATGCACCAGGTTGTCTGACTGCTTGGCACTTTTTGAATACTGTACAGGAACTGGAGTTCCTGACTGCTGTCCCAAGGCAGAACCCAGACAACTGGAATTTTTTGCATCCTTTATAGCTGGGATCAAGCATGTGACTCAGGTTGCACCAGTCAGGAGAACCTACATGGGACTCCCATTTGGAAGTGGATATAAAGGGCTGCATGGGGTAGCCATTTTACTGGTGCTGCTGATAGCCTAGACTTCTTGCTTTTGAGGTACAATGTCAAATTACTAACACAGAGGTGGCAGTAGCAAGGCTGCAGTAGAATCAAAGTCCTGGATCCAGTGCTAATCTAGTCCCTTTTGGGAGAGGCATGAAGAGTGACTGTCTGAGGAATGTTGTGGACAGAGGCTCCTTGAAGTCCAGAGAGGCATTTGACCAAGTGTCTTGGCCATCCCAGTGGACAGATGGTAGAAATGTGATGGCTTAAATACTATATATCAAAGGAAAGGTTTGATCATATCAAAGGAAAAAGGTGACTACTGCGCTGGAAAGGGGTCACTAGTGGCATACAACATGGATCTGTGTTAGCCCTGTCCATTCAACATTGTTGTCAATGAACTGGATGAAAGCCTGGAAGATATGCTCCTTGACGCTATGGGTGACACAAAGCTGAGAGGACTGGAAAATTCATCAGGTTGCAGAATCAGTTTTTAAGATGACCTCCATATGCTGGAATACTAGGATGAAAGTAAAACATGATGGAAGAGGCATCAGTTCTACACTGAATTAAGAAAACAAAAAACAAAAAACAAAACAAAACAACAAAACCACTGCACAGACAGGAAGAAAAATCTTTGGAGGGAGAGGAAAGAAGTACTCTTCTGTATGTATGTATGTATGTATGTATTTTTAAGATTTATTTGGGGAATTGGGGGAGGGGAACAGACAAGTTGCTGTCCTTTTGTTCTTCAGTCTATTTGTGGAGGACGTCACTTCACTGGCCCATGTTGGTATTATCATTGCTCTCTTTCTGGCTAAAGCAGTCACTCGTAGGCCATTGGACAGCCACTCACGGCGGCTCACAGCAGCTCAAGAAAGCGGATGCCAGCTGCCGGCCAGCCCCACTGCAGCCTACGCTGTCGCCGGCGACTCATGACAGCCCAACTCCAGGTTGAGCTGTTGTTCACCATCTTAGCTGTAGAGGGCTCAGTGTCACTGGCCCTAATGTGGGATCTGAACCGGGGCCCTGCTGCTCAGAGCTGGTGTCCCAAGCCAACTCTTAACCAACGCACCACTCAGCCGGCCCCTCTTTATGTATTTATACCCCCACTTATTCCACAAAGAATTTTAGGGGGCTCATAAAAATATATGAAATGGGGCCGGCTGAGTGGCGCGGTGGTTAAGCGCTGGCTTGGGAAGCCAGCGGCCCCGGTTCGATCCCACATGTGAGGGCCAGTGACACTGCCCTCAAAAACAAACAAACAAAAAAAACCCACAAAAATATATGAAATGGAAGAGTTAAAATGTAGTTGAGAGAATTGTGGTAGGGTGAAATGGAGAAAAATACTAAAAGGACAGTTAAGAAAAAGTCCCAGGTATGCATATCACCCAGTTCTGTAAATGTTATAGGAGGTGCCCTGAGCTCCCCGGTGTCTGAAAGAAAGAGGGAGTCTTGATTGAATTTGGTATTTTCTAGTATGCATAAAAGGTAAAACCATCCATTGTTCAGTAGAAGCACTGCTTTTCTTTATAGCGAGACCCAAAAGAAACTTCTCTTCTGGGTCTTCATAGAAAGAACAACTTGGCGGTGACCAGTTAGCACAGTTGGTTAGAGTGTGGTGTTGATAACACCAAGGTTGTCGGTTCTATCCTTGCACCAGCCACTGTGAGCTGCACACTCCCTAAAAGAGTCACCTATGCCACTGTAGCATGAAAGCAATGTGTAACCAATGACCATGGCTGTTCCCCAGTAAAACAAACAAACAAGCAAAAAAAATACCTTGTGAGGCAAGGGATGGCATCCTCAAAAGGCAGACTATCAAAGCAAATTCAGTGAAAGCAACTCTACATGGAGTCAGAAAAATGGTGTTTGAGCACCAGCTCTGGACTGGGGTGGAGTGTTTCCTATCTCTCTAGCTCAGTGTTTCTAGATTTTTCCTCATTGTTGCTCCCCTAAGGAAACAATTTCTCTTCATTTCATTTTTCTCTATCCTATATAAATTAAATACTAAGTATTAATATTTTACTGGGTAGGGCTGAACTTTTTAGGATCATAAAACTTTAAAATATCTATGGGCCCGCCAAGTGTTGCGGTGGTTAAGCATTGGCTTGGGATGCCAGCAGCCCTGGTTCGGGTCCCACATATGAGGGCCAGTGATATTGCCCTCAAAAAAAAAAAAAAAAGTCTAAGACTTTTTGCTCTCCCCCTCTAAGAACCAATTTTGTCCCCTTTGGGGGCCCTGTTGTCCCTGAGAATGTGTACTCCAATGGCATGGAGGATCACATGTCCTTCAGCAATCCTTAATAACAGCGGCTCAAAGTACACACTCTCTAGAAAGCATTTCTCTGTGTGGTGAATTTCCCCTCCTGGTGTTTTTTTGGTGGGCTGGTTTGTTGGTTTACCAATTTGACTCAGTGAGGCACAATTAGGAAATGGCTTTATTTTTTTCCAGCTCTTGTTTTCAAGCCCTTTATTGCATTTCTCTTTCTCACCCCTTGACCTTGTTTCAGGTAGAGCCCATAGCTTTTTGGTCTCCTTTAGTTATAATAACTAGCCTTATTTTGCCTGCCTTCAACTATCTTTCAGGCTTTGAAAGATCCAGTCTAGGTTAAACCAAAACTTTATTCTCACACCAGACTCAAGGCTTCTCCTCATCATATCACTCAGGTCATGCCTGAGGTGGGACCTGCCTTGGGGAAGGGGTATAGTTGGCTTTTTGCACCCTCTGTCCCATCTTTCCTGTAGCTTCTGGGCTTCCCTATTGGGAGGAAGTGTTATCCCACCCCTGCAGGAGGGACTCATTCTGCCACGGCCACGTGGCCCAGTCGTCACACCAAATGATGAGAGAGAAGGTGCCCCCATGTCCCCTCTGCACCTCCACCTCTGCAGACCACTCTGGCCCGCTTCCCACATTCCTCTTTGGCTCTCGAGCAAGAAGCAGGTGCCAGCCTTCCTGCTCCAGAACCCTGGAGGGCAAGGACAAGGGCACTCTCCAAGCTCCCTTCCAGTGCAAACATGGCAGCCTACTGGTTCCTGTGGCTCAGCCAGCATCCAGCTGGGCATTAGACTCACTCTCCCCTCTTTTTTGTTTTTTGTTTTTTTTTTAGAGGGCAGTGTCACTGGCCCTCATATGCGGGATCCGAGCCGGGGCCTCTGGCGTCCCAAGCCAGCGCTTAACCACCGTGCCACTTGGCTGGCCCATCACTCTCCCCTCTTGAAGGCCTCCCAACTTCTGAGCTCTTCTCCTGGACCTCCTTGCCTGGCTGGAGGGCTGGCAAAAGCATCTCCCTCTCTTCCTTCCTGGGGAGGGGAGGGATGGGGAACATTCCAGACTCTCTCACTAGGCTGGCAACTCTATACTCTTAGAAATGTCCCTACTTCAGTGGACTCTCTGAAATTCTCTTCTTCTCTTGGGGTGCTTGAGGTGGGGGTGGCAGGACAGGATCACACACCCTTGAATAACTCCTGTAGGTGTGTTCTGATGACTTCTTCTTTGGAATGTGGTAGGGGTAGGGGACACACTTTTGATAACTGTCCTCAACTTAGGGACATTAGCAGAAATTCTGGGACTCCAGGTAAAGTCCCCTTTAATACCTCATTAAGCATTCAAACTTCCTCTTTGGCCCATCCCTCTTCCCAGAATTTGTTCCCCAAGGCCAAGGCGTGTCCAGCCCATGGCTCAGGGCAGCCCTCTCCATGGTCACAGGAACCAGGTAAACAGCTGCAGTCACAGCCACTCCCTGATTTAGTGATTGCTCCAAACCCCACCTTTCCACAATTTCCCACTCTCTCCTCACTTCCTCCCTGCTGCTGTTAAGGTTAATTTCCAACCCGAGCTTCCTCATTTTGCTGAGCACACCAAGTTTGTTAGAAACAAAATACTAGAAGAATCCAGAACCTTGTCTTCTCCTGCACAATTCTATGTTGTGCATAGAGAAGTTGTATATTGGCCCAGCTTCCTCGACCTCCTCTGCTGATTGGGATGATGGGTGAGGAGGGGAACCCCACCAAGGTGAATCTGGTAACACATGAAAGAGAATGATGAGAAAGGCTTTGGGAAAAGAGATGGTAAGGTGAGATAGGCAGACTTTTGTTGTTGTTGTTGTTGTTAATTGGAGCCTTCTACAGTTCTAAATGTAGGAACACAGAAGACTTGGTTTTGTTGTTTTGGGTTAAATTAGAAATGGTGAGCCCATTCTGATCTGGCATTTCTGAGATGAAGTTCATATTCTGCTTGCTCAGCTCCAGACACTGTTCTGGTTGTAGAGGCCTGAACCCCCACCAAGCAGCAGCGCCTCAGAGCTCCAGCCTTGATTTCCTACAAAACAGAGTCAGGATGACACCATGTCTGATGCTAAGTGGGCTGTCCAGAACATAACGACTTTCCCCCATGATGAGGCTGTGGCCCAACGGTGAAAAAGTTTGAGTAAGGACATCTCTGCCCACATTTTAGCCCCATGGGAGGTGCATTCGTCAGATAGGCCAGCTTTTGCTGTAGTAACAGCACAAACAATCCCAGATCTCTATGGCTTACAATAGAGCTTTGTTTCTCATCCAGGCTCCATGTCCATTGTCATCCTGTGGTACTTCTGTTCCACATTTCCTCCTCTTAGAGATAACGGCTATTGGATAAGGCACTATCTAGAACCTTAACGGTCATCGTGATGTTAGGGGAAAGAAAAGCCAGAAAACCAGGTGCTAGATAGAAGAACTTATACCCAAAATGACATGTGTGACTTCTGCTCATTTCATGGGCCAAAGCAAGTCCTACGGCTATAGCTATGAGCAACAGGGTGGAGGCCTATATTTCTCCCACAGGGAGGGGCACTGAATATTAGGGACAATAATGCAGGCTTTCACTAATTCTGCCTAAAACATAGCAGTTACTTGCCATTGCAAGTCTGACAAATAAGACTGTCAGAAAAGGTCTGAAGGAAGTTGCCACATGGGGAATTGTACTTTTTTTCCCCTAAAGATTATTTCATGCTTGTTGGATCCATCATATTCTGAAATCCTTTTGCTGCCCAACCAGTATTGATAAGTGGAAACCATTCAGTGGCACAGCTATTAGCCACATCCCTCTGTAACTCCTTGACATACATCTACTGGCTGGCTTGATTTTCTCCCAGTTTCTATCTCACTGCGATTCCCAGTCTCCCCTTTTCCCCCACTTCTTTGGTCCCATTTCATGTCTTCTCTGATTTCCAAAACCCAGATGACTGTGACTCCTCTGTGGTCACCTAAGGTTTTCAAACTCCTCTGTTAAGGGGCTGGTAATTTCCACTTAGGGGAGTTTCCTACTATTTGTCCAGCCAAGCTGTGGGGGTCTTAGGAAGTCTTTTTGGTTGAGGAGCTGAATTTCTAATAGAGGTGATTCACTGAGAGAGAGAGAATAGCATGCTTTTTTCTCTTCATGATTAAAAAGAATTTTAATATTTTACGAAATCATCTGGCCAGAAAAGAAATGACTAAAAAATATAGCTATAACAGCATTTTAATGAAAGGAATACCTGGGGCCTGTTTGGCACTGTTCTCATTGTTCCTGCCGTTTGCAAGCCCCAGCTAATTCTCACCCTTGATTTATGCGGGGATTGGATCCCAAAGTGTCTGTCCTACTCCTGTGGGGGGGCTAGCACACTCTGTTGTGGCTCAGGGGAGCCTCTCACCAGCAGTGGTCAAAACACTTCCTGGGGGGAGACTTTTGTTCCCCCTGGAAGGAATGTTTCTGGGCCACAGCCCATTCTCTCCCTGGAGCCTGAAAGAGGCAGTCTTATGGCACGTTTTTTTGCCTCCTTATCAACTGGGACAGTTTGTTTTTCCCACTGACTCATAGACACAGAATTTCAGGACTGGAAAGGGACTCTCCTGCTGTTTCCTTCAAGTGACAAAAAACACAAAGGTAGAGTGTAGCTACCTAGAGTGCGTCGTTCAATTTCACCGTGAAGAATGTTTATAATTGTATTTTCCAATCAGACATTTTCCTCGCCAGTTTATTTACCTTATTTTGATTTTGAGGAAGCCCA
Organism: Aselliscus stoliczkanus; assembly: GCA_033961575.1. Classification (NCBI taxonomy): domain Eukaryota; kingdom Metazoa; phylum Chordata; class Mammalia; order Chiroptera; family Hipposideridae; genus Aselliscus; species Aselliscus stoliczkanus. Next base: position 59,496,732 of record CM066733.1, on the reverse strand, counting down.
TTTCCTACCTTGTTTTGTTTTGTTTTGTTTTACTGACCTTAGTTGGGTCTTTTGTGAGCTGGTAATTTGCTCTCTGGTCTCTTAGCAACCAGGAACTTTTCCAGCTCCCCTCTGAATCAGCACTCCAAGTTGCAAAGTTTATAGGAGAACTTGCTAAAGGACAGTTATCTCTTTGCCAGAGCCAACAATTTTAAGCCCCAATGTTTAAAGAAGAAAATTAACCAGGGTTTCAGGACGCACACGTTCATAAAGGAAACAGCTCACAAAACACACGCCTGGCTCTTCAAAAATGATTCCATTCTTTCCTGGTCCCAGTTTCAGTGAGTTCTCTTTGACTTTCTTTGTTCTCCACTGCAGCACAAGACATTTCCCCTTCTCTTCTCTTGGGCTGATGTGAAGCAGATGGAGCTTGCCTGGGGAGGAAACAAGCATGGAACACAAGGAGGAGGTCCTCCATTTGCTGGAGGCGGGGTGGGGAGAAGTAAGGGTAAGCCGCCCATCACGTGGTCTTGGCCAGTTTCATTCCACACACATAGATTTGCGCCCACCCTGTGCGAAGCACCGGCCTGGGAAATGCACAGAACACAGCTGTGCCCCCTGTGGAGCCCACAGTCTAGTGAAGACAGATATAAATAAATCAGTTAACTATCCAGGTGGTGAGCTTGACATTAAGGATATGCACTAAGGGCTGTGGGAGGAGAGAGGAGAACTTGGCCTGAGGAGCAGGGTGAAGGCTCGTGAACAGCTGTATTGGAGGCAGGGTGGGGCCCTGGGGTGTGTGGCGGCAGGGCCACTTCTCTTACCTTCTGTAAGTGTGCTGTGAGTCACAGGCTTGACATTGGTTACACAGGGCCAGAGAGCCTCCAGTTCAATTAGCCAGTGCGAGAGCTTACTAATTCTTCGGGGTTATGTGTGACTATGTTCAAACCACCCTAAAATGTAGCGTATAAACCAGCCATCATTTTATCATGCCCTCAGATCCTGTGGGTCAGGAGTTAGAAAAGGGCATGGGGGATGGATCTTCTTTCTCCATGGTGTCTGGGGTTTTGGGGGAGGACTTGAATGGTGGGTGTGCCTTTGGTTGCTACAGGCTGGAGGCTACTTCCAACATGGTTTCTTCACTCATATGTCTGGCCGCTGGGCTGGACTGGTTAAGGCAAGGGCTATGCTGAGTAGCAAGTACTCTCTATCACCCACTGATTAGAAGTGAACTGAAATTTAATTATGGAACCATTTCTCCAGTTGAATCTTGTGGATCATTGGGTAGATAGGATTTTTAGAATGTTCGCTCCAAAAGGGATTTGAGGAACCATGGTCTAGCTCCTTTATTTTACAGATGAGAAAACTGAGGTCTAGAGAGGGAAAAAGATCCAGGAGCAAGTTAAAGATGGACTTGAACTGAAGCATAGAATCTGGGTCACTGAACCAATCATCCTGTGTGTTTTCCACTCACCTTATCACAGGTAGAATTACCTATGGAATTGCATCCAAATGTCTGTCTTTGGGAAGACACCTCTTATACCATCAGAAGGATATCTGAAGTAGCTGTCTGGCAATTTTCCATTGTGTCCAACCTGAGAATTAATTGGGCTTGAAGGTTTGTTGGCCAGATCCATGCTCATTGGTTGGCCCTCTGGGGCATTGGCTCAGGCCTGGAGCAGAATGACAATGGAGCTAGGAGGTGGGTTGAGAAGAGGTGAGTTTGCGTCTGGTTTGGATCCTAATTTTTTTTCTTTTTTCATACCAGCCATATTCAGGAATGGTTCTTGTGCATATAAAATAGGGTGTTGAGTTAAATAATAAATGACAAGAGAGGCCACAGGAGGCGGAAAAGCATAGGCAAGGAAGAGGATGTCTGATTTCAGCTTAAATTGGAAAGGACGCTGAGCTGCTGAGAGAAGTGGGTGAGAGGGTAGAGGGGCCTGTGGTAACAGGAACAAAAAAAGAACTGGCCAAAAGAGCCATGTGTCTGAGAGAAGGGGGCAATCTCAGTGTGGAGCTATAAAGTGGATATGGGGCATTTAAAAAGTGGGGGGAGGGATCTTGAATTCACAGTGAGTGCTAGGGATTTAGAGCAAAAAATAGAGAGTAGGTCATGAGGTACTGAATCTTCGTGATAAATAGGATTTTCCTGAGCTGGATGAATCACAAACATGGCCTTAAATCGAATCAACAGGGCAGGGCTGATTTTGTCATGTTGTTTGGACATTGACAGGGAACAAGGCTCGTCGTCTGTGCTCAGCCATCAGTCAGAATGCTGGAAGGATGGAGGAAAGGAAACACTGATGGAGCCAGCTGGAATTTTTGGAAGGCACCTGACTCCCGCAGCCCCATTCTTAGCTCACACCAATCTCATCCATTTCCTCTCTAATCCATCGCCTCCCGTTCTTGCCACAATTTGTGCTAGACCTGCCACTGTTCTCATTTGTTCTAATCCATTCCATTCTAGTTCCAATCTATCACAATCTCTCATTACAATTTTCACCCAGCTCATGCCCATCTCAACCCCCTCATTTTTATCTTTTCTCATTTCATTGACAAATCCCTTTATTTGGTGCTCATCACTATGACAAGCCTAAGCTTTTGGAAGATTAACTCTCAAGACACTAGAACTTAGGGATCTAGGAATTTGACACTCCCAAAGCAGGGCATTTCAGTCTTTTTCTTTTCATGAATGCACAGGAAGTTATATTTGTACAGCCCATTGGGGTCAAGGAATCCAGCCAATCCAGGCCCCACCTAGCTACCCCATGGGCTGACTTATCTAGGCAAAGCTGAAATCCATTTTCAGCACACTGTTTTGGAGGCCTTGCAAAGAACTGTAGGATTTTTCACACTCCCAATCACAACATATGTTCCCTATAGAGTTGTATGTTGCCTATTTGCCCTTTGGCTGACTCAACAAATAACGTCAGTTCCAGGGACAGGAAGGCTTCATTCCTCTTCTGGCATCTAAGATAGCATCAAAATGGAACAACTCAGTGGTGATGCAGTTCATTGCAGGAATGGCTCGCTTGCCTTAGTCAGGAAAAAGCAGACATGGTGTTCAAATGGGGTGGGGGGACACCATCATGCTAGTTACAGAGCTAGTAACAGCTCTGATCTGAAAGGGAGACAAAAGGGAGTATCATGTAGTTCCTGCTTTTGTGAGCTTTTATTCTAGTAGCAGGGATGAGACAAGCCTGGGAGGACTGTAACAGGAGTCTGGGCAGATGAGAACCATAACAGAAGTTCATAGCCCCTGAGGGTTGAAAGGAGGCCGAGGGTTTGTTCAGCTGGGAGTGAAGCTCACAGAGCTTCACCAAAGTCATGATATTTCAGATGGGCCCGAGGGAGGGGCAGGATTTGCCCAGGAGTAGAGTGGGCTGAAAGAGTACATTCCAGGCCCAGTGAGGAACCTGTGCAAAAGCACAAAGGGGCAAAAACAATAGACGGGACAGAGAAAACCACATAGTGCAGGAAAGATGAAGAGCGTGTGGACTGTACAGGGATGGCGTAGGGAAGTGAGTTGGAGGCAGGCGATGTAGGACAGTGACTCCAGGTTGAGGAGTGGCATGAAATTACGAGGCAACAGGGAAGCACTGGTCAAGATTTCTTCTTCTGGTTCCATGGAAATCCAGGGTGGTGGCTGTGAGAGGACAGAGTAGATACAGACTGACCTGGAGAACGCATAGTCCTCAAGATGGAATTCCCACCAGGACATACATTCAAAGAGATGTAGATGAGAGGTGGGGTCCAGGTAGGAGATAAAAGTCTGGAAATCTATGATGCTGGACAAGAATGAGGGGATTTCTCACAGAAGTGAAAGAGAAAGCACCTGGCGAGCATCCTTGAGCTGCTGGGAAGGAAGGTAGACCTCAGGCATAAACAAGGAGGGAGTGATTAAGAACCCTGAGCCAGCTCAGACACTACTGATATCTGAAGGAAACTTAGATGACCACAGTCACGGACGTCGAGGAGCCCTAACAGGAGGCTGTGTGTAGGTGTTGGGAGAGGCAGCCCACCATGGGCTCTGAGCCTGCCGGCATGTTCTTTCCGAATGCTCCAGATTGCAAGGCTTATCTATCTCCTGACACTGAGCAGTTCTGTAGTTGGTCATACAGGTAACTAAGTAGGTCAGAGTGACAGCAGTGTGGCTACTGAGTGACCATTCCTGCCCTAGGAGAAGAGGGAGAGAACTGGCTTTTTGCTGTTTGTTGAGTTATAGGCCCTGGACTTTGGGTTCTTTTCCTGTAATGCAGCCTGCTGTGTATGCACGTGCCATATGGGCCCTGTGGGCCCTGAAGGCAAGGGGAAGCCATGCAGATATGCTGCTTGCTGTGCCATGAGTAATAATAGCCTTTTGTCTCTGATCCAGGGTCTTGTGCCTTTTGCCAGGATCCAAGCTAAATTGTTAGCTTGTAAATAGGGTAAAATCTAAGACTCTTCACAGTTTTTGACAGTGAAGGATGGATTTGAAGGCGAGAGCCTGGAGAACAGTTAGGAGGCTCTAGAAGTCAAGATGCTTTTGGTTGCAAGTAAGATAACATGCAACTAAGAGTGGCTTAAACAAGAATTTCATTCCATGACTTCATATCGAATATGAGAATAGAAAATTCCAGGATTGGTTAATTCAGTAGCTCATCAGCTACTGATGATTCTGGATTAACTTCACTATGATTCGCTTCATGTTCCTTTTTTCTTTTTTTAAAGATTTTATTGGGGAATTGGGGGAAGGGAACAGACGAGTTGCTGTCCTTTTGTTCTTCAGACTAGTTGTGAAGGATGTTGCCTCACTGGCCCATGTTGGTATTATCATTGCTCTCTTCTCGGCCGAGGCAGTTGCTCACTGGCCGTTGGACAGCCCCTCACTGTGGTTCACGGCAGCTCACGAAAGGTATGCCAGCTGCAGGCCGCCCAACTACAGCTTACACCATCGCCAGCGACTCACGGCAGCCCAGTTCCAGGTCGAGCTGTTGTTCACCACCTTAGTTATAGGGGGCGCAGTGTCACTGGCCTGCATGTGGGATCCGACCCGGGGCCCTGCTGCTCAGAGCTGGTATCCCAAGCCAACTCTTAACCAATGCGCCACTCGGCCGGCCCTGATTCTCTTCACTTTCAACTCATGGTCCCAAGATTGCTGCCATAGCTCCAAGCATCACAGCCTCCTCTGACAATAGATCTTCTTTCCCCACAAAAAAATATCTGTGTTGGAGAAAAAGTTTCCTCTTTGTATGGCTCCCTCTTTCTATCAGGTAAGAAATGGCCCCTTTCCTTCATGTTTCATTGACCAGAACTGGGCCATAAGCCCACTGAAGACCAATCACTAGCAAATGGGAATAGGATGACCATGATTAATTTAGACCAGTGTTTCTCAAATTTGAGTGTGCTTTTTAAAACTTGGAGGGCTTGTGAAAGCACAGCTCTCTGGCCCCACCCCAGGGTTCTGATTCAGCAGGTCTGGGGTGAGGCCCACGAATGTTCATTTCCCAGATATGTTCATATCCCAGATATGCTGATGCAGCTGGTCCAGGGGCCACACTTTCAGAACCAGTGGTTTAGAGCAATGGTTCTCCAGTCAGGCTATATAGAATAATCACCTCAGGAGAGATTATATGCATATGTATAAATACCAAAGTGATTCATATATATAGATATCTAAAATGCTTGAGCCCTACACTTGACTTATTGAATCAGAATTTCAAGTGAGGCCTGGGTGTTGGGATTAAAAAAGAAATACCCCCAAAGCCTGAGTGATGCTAATGTGCAGCCAGGGTTATGAATGCTGGCCTAAACCAAAATGGATTCATCTCTGGGGCGGGCACATTGCTGCTAGAAATCTAAATGTCAGGGTTCTCTGAACAAGGAATAGGGGTGAATGGCTTTGGGTATCCAGCCACTAGTGGTGCCTCAGGGAATATCATAATGATTTGAACAATGAATAGAAGAGCCTGAGGAGGAGGGGCTGGGGAATGGCAAAGAGGAGTCGCCCTGAAGGCCTCTGAGGGCAGCAGCCACCATCCTTGGTGACTGATTGGATGTGGAAAGAGGGAGAGAGAGGAGCTGAGGATTCACTCAGAGAGTTGTGGGGTTTCTAGGGAGCCATGAGAGAAATTAGAATGACCTGTAGGAACAGGCTCTTAGAGAATACAACAGTTCTAATTAGGATGTGATAAGCTGGAGATGGCTGGAGGACACTTAGCGGGGCAGGCTTAGCAGGCAGTTGAATGTGAGCCAAACTAGAGATGCATGATTAAGAGGGGCTGGTGGCCAGAATCATACCAGTGGCCTCTTTCTGGGAGTATCTCACTCAACCCCTAAACCAGTCCTTGTATTCAGCTACATGTCCTCAGGCCTTAGCTTCCCAACTCGGATATTTCAGTAAAATTCTGCCTGGATTCCCTGCCTCCAGTCTCACTCACTTCCAATAATCTATTCTCTACACAATCTTCAGAATGATCTTCCTAAAACAGAACTGGGATTATTTGACTCTACTTCTTAAAGCTCTTCCACAAATGCCCAATATTATGGTGAGGTTCTTGGCCATCCCACCATTATCTCCTCCTTCGACTTTCTGACTGAATTGCTCTGGGATGGCTCCCGGGCACTGGTATTTTTAAATGCTCTTTCAGAGATTCCAGTGTGTGGGCAGAATTGAGACTGCTGACCCACAGGATAAAGCTCAAACTCCTGTGCATGGCAGGCACACCTCTCCCTGCAAAGCTCTTGCTTATCTCACCTGATTTGTCTTCTTGAGCTCAAGCTATCTTGCCCCCTGCCATTCTCTGAAGGCACCATGCAGTGTCATGCTTCTGCAACCTCACACCTGCTCTTCCTCTGCCTGGAAAGCCATTTCTGCTTGCTAACCACTTGGACATCTTTATTCCAGGCTCACTCAGCCTCAGCCTCATCTCCATCTGGAGGGCTACCTTGGCCTTCTAAGGTGGAATGAATGCTTTCTCCTATGTGCTGTACCTGGTCCTGGTCCTTCATTATAGCATCTATCCCTGAATGGCATGCATGTATATTCATCTCTCTGATGGACTTGGCTCACCCACTTACTGTGTGACTTCGAGCACATTGCTTCAGCCATGCGAGTCACCACCTTAGCGGTAAACGGGGAAATGACAACAACTGTGTGAGTTTATTATGAAGATTAAACAAAGTAACTTGTGCACGGTATAGAGAGTATGTAGATCACAGGGCCTGACATAAGGTGAGCTCTTAATAAATGGTAGTTGTTACATCTGACTCTGTCCCTCTAGACCAGCACTGCCAAATGGAAATATAACATGAACCACAAGAGAGCCACATATGTGATTTTAAAGTTTCTTATAGCCACATTATAAAGGTAAAAAGGATAAATTTCAATAATATACTTCATTTAGCTCAATATACCCCAACTATTCTTTTAACATTAATCAAAAAAAATTATTAATGAGCTATTTATACCTTTTTTCATATGAGTCTCTGAAATTCACTCTTTATTTTATAGTAATAGCACATCTCATTTCAGACTAGTCACATTTCACGTACTCAGTAACTATATGTGGCCAGTAACTAGTATATTGGGCAGCGAAGGGCTAGATTTAAGAAATTCTGCAAATTTCTTGAGGATAGGCCCAGTCTGATTTTCTTCTCTGTATCTTTCAAATGCTTGGCACATAGTGCTTTATAATGTTTATGAGATATTATTGAATTAAGTCAGCTAGTTACAGAGTCATATCATTGAACAGGTTGCCAAGGGGAATAATTTATATACAGTTGCAAATTGTAATGACAGGCTAGGAAAATCAGGCAGTGACCAAAAGTGATGTGCTGCCTTATGCTAACAGAGCCTGGGTGGAGGAGATGGGCCATCCCTGCAGCAAGTTCGAGGTTCAAATCCTAGAATGAGAAAGATTGAGACATTTGTCTTGATGCTGTATCTACCAATATTTGGGTTCCCTTTAAATTATTCTCATAGAACTTAGAGACAACCAATCTCACTATGGGAAAATCACTTGACTGCCGATACCTCCCTGGCTTGTCTTATACCAGAGAAAAACTCTAAGCTAGGCAGCCCTCATAAGCAGCCAGGATTAAATTAGACTTGCCTAAGTGGGGTCATCTTTTTTTAAAATTACAGTTCATTTTTTTGTGCTGGAGTGTGCCTTTGTCTGCTCACCCAGGGCACTGATTCTACCTCATCCCATCACATCTCACTTACAACCAGTGCTGATATGTGTATTCACATTGTGAAGACACAAATTGGAGCATTTCCTGGGATAGAGATCCACAGCCAACTTGGGGGCCAAAAGCAGCGACAGGCTGCTGAGAATAAGGTCTAATCAGCCCATAGGTCAGAGGAGGGTTTTGTTTTCCCCAGAACTTGGCTGTCCTCTGAGAGAAAAACTAGTAAGAAGAATCTGGGTGTCATGGAGTTAAGTGTCTGTGATTATGAAACTTAATCAATTGTGAAATCTAATCGATCACGGTGTGCCTTGTCTGGGAAACAAACGTGTTAGCTAAAAGGGGGTGGTCTGCGCATCGTCTAGAGAAAGAAGACCCCCAGGAGCAGTGATTTGTCAGTGTTTTTTCCTGTGCTGTACAGAGCAAGGGGGCCCATTTGGCTGACAGAAACATCCACTCTGCTTGACAGGCGGCCCGAGAGGGGCCAGAGCATCGCAGTCAGAATTCCCCAACACGAGCCATGAAGACCATCCTGCCCAGCAGTGGCACTCAGTCCTTGCTTATTACCCAAACTTCTGATGAGAATAACTCATTTCCCACATAAGCTGACCTCCCACCCATGGACATGAGGTTCTGATTTTCTCAGAAGTTAGAGTTCTCTCTAGAACTAATGAACTGATATGCTGGTTTATTCATGAGTCTCTGGAGAGTTTGCACAGCCTGCGTTAGTCCCCTGACTTCTTGTTCACTGCCACAGAGAGCTGCTGCCTCGCAAAGTGAAGAGCGAATCCTGGGACCCAGTGACGTCTTGTCCTCCCCACCTCCCTCACTTCTGTTCTTCTTCTTTCTCTTTCCCTTCTACCCTGGCTCACCTTCACCCTGACACACACACACACACACACACACACACACACACACACACACACACACACTCAGTGACTCTTGCATGGATCATGAGAGAGCATTTTGGTTAAGCTCCTGGCCGATGATTATAATCTGATTTTATTAAAGGAGAAGTGGAGATATATGTGAGGTGTAGAGGAACACAAGGGGTGTAGAGAAGAAAATAATCTAGCAATGGAGCCTAGTGGGTTTGAGTTCTGATTCAGTCGTTTCATAGCTGTGGGCTTTTGGGCATTACTTTAAGCTCTGTGTGACTCATTTGTAAATTAAGAATAATAGCACATGCCTCCTAAGGCTGATGTCAGGATTAAATAAATTGGGGCAGTGCTCACTCATTTCACATCAGCCACATAATGAGTACTGAGTGCCTGCCATGTGTCAGGTCTGAGCTGGGGGCTGGTGATGGATGACTGGGAGACCAGAGCTGCCTCCATGGCACTTGCTGGGAAGAGAGGGAGGCTGGAACATCAACTTGCCATTTCAAAGCATAATCTGGCCAGATGTTGGCTCACTATAGGGGCTGGTGTACTTTGGGGACATTTGGGTTTCATGGCTTTCTGTTTTCTCACTGCCACAGGGACCACTGCCCAGGGCCACGGGGATGTAGCATAAGGGTCTGGGAGCCAAGGTTTGCCTCTGTCCCAGGCTTCCAGGCATGCCTCTTGTTGGGTGACAGGGACTGAGTGTCACACACTATACCAGTCTGTTAACTAGATGCTTGGTGATGAGCTTTTCTCTTGGCTTATAGTCACTGCAGCAGTGGGGGGCTTCCCAAGTGTCTTGGTATGGAGGTGAATGCCACAAGATCCTGATGAATCTGTGTCATTGCTGTTGACATAGGGACTGAAAGTGGCCTGATCACTGAGGCTGGCAGTGCCCAGGGAGATATGATGTCATTACCGGGAGTACAAATTGCCAATTATAAAAACAGTCATGGGATGTAAAGTACAGCATAGGGAATAGAGTCAATAATATTGTAATAACTATGTATGGTGCCAGGTGGGTACTAAACTTGTTGGGATGATCCCAATGTAAGGTATATAAATATCTAATCACTATGTTGCACATCTTAATATAATACTGTATGTCAACTGTAATTGAAAAAAATTTTATTAAAGAGTGAATGAAGAGATACAATTGCCTCCTTAGGATTATGGGAAAGGAGCCATAAATATCACACCGCTGTCTCCGAGGGGCTTTGCTCCCACTCCTCTGAACCCCCCACTCAGGGATTTGCTTCTTGAGTCTGCTCTCCTGAGGCCTCTGTCATTTTCTACTCTTCTCTGTTTTATCAAATGCATGAATTCTGTGTCTTTGCTTAAGTGCTTCATTTTCAAACAATTTAAAAACTTAAATTAATTTCTTTTTTGGGAATATGTGATGTGTTGGCATGCATAAAATCCGAACAGTACTAACGGGTACATAAAAATCATCTCTCTTTTCCCTTTCTCCACCATCTGGTTCTTCTTCCGAAGGCAATTAGTGTTAACTAGTTTCTTGTGAGATAGTGAGATCTTTAGATAAACGACACCAGGATTTATAAGATTTTTACCAATCCAACAGTTCTCTTCTGAGTGCCAGGAGCTGGAGATCCAAAGATCAAGAAGGAATGGTCTTTTAGGGCCAGCCGAGTGACTCAGTTGGTTAAGAGCTCGCTCAAGAGTGTGAGCTGAGCTCTGAGCAACAGCAGTTCGATGCCCAGCCCGAGCTGAGCAGCCGCGGAGCTGCCAACAGGTAGCAGGATGGCTCAGCTAAAAAAAAAAAAAAAAAGAAGGAATGATCTCAGCCCTCTGAGATCCCATGATCTAGTAGGGGGGCAGCCAGATCAGCCAACAATTATAATCTGATCTTATTAAAGGAGAAATGGAGATATGCATGAGGTGTAGAGGTACACAAAAGGTGGAGAGAAGAAAATAATCTTGCAATGAAGACAGAAAGGGTCCATTAAAACCCACCTTTGAGCTTTCCACAGCCACCAAGATGGGGGTGCTATAGAATTTGCTTCTTCGTTGGTGAATTACTTTTTTTTTTTTTTTTTTTTTTTTTTAGCTGAGCCATCCTGGTACCTGTTGGCAGCTCAGCGGCAACTCAGCTCAGGTTGGGCATCGAAATTCTGTTGCTCAGAGCTCAGCTCTCACTCTTGAGCGAGCTCTTTACCAACTGAGCCACTCGGCCAGCCTGGTGAAGTACTTTTTGATTCTTTCTCTCAGTCTGGTCTCATAGAATTGAAGTCCATTTTGGAACATCTGCCAACTCTTTTTAAAAAAGAGCTTTATTAAGATAAAGCTCACATACCAGGCAATTCACCATTTAAAGTGTACAATTCAGTATCTTTTAGTGTCTTCACAGAGTTGTGCATTAATACCACAATCAATTTGACAACATTTGTATCACCCCAGAAGGAAACCTGATATCTCTTAATAGTTATCCTCATCCCCAGGCAACCACTAATATACTTTCTGTCTCTATAGACTTGCCCATTCCAGGTATTTCCTAAATGGGATCATACAATGTGTAGCCTATGTCTGGCTTCTTTCATTTAGTATCACGTTTTCAAGGTTCATCCGTGTTGTAGCATGTCAGTGCTTCACCTCTTTTTATGGTTGTGTAATACTCCAATGTGTGACTGGCCCAAATTTTGTTTATCCGTTCATCACTTGATGACATTTGGGTGGTTTCCATGTTTTGGATATAGTGAATAGAGATACTATAAACATTCATGTACAACTTTTTGCTTTGAAAACTCGTTTTTAATTCTTTTGGGTATATACCTGGGAGTGGAATTGCTGAGTCGTATGGTCATTCTGTATTTAACTTATTGTGAAACCTCCATATTGTTTTCCATAGCAGCTGCAGCATTTTACATTCCCACCAGCAGTGTATGAGATTCTAATTTCTTATTTTTCCGCTACTAAAATTGGACTTTTCCCTAACATGGTCCTTCTGGAATCACCCACTTAACTCCTCACTCTGCTGCCTGTGGACTTGGGTGCTACTGAAGTTACCTCAGGCAACATCCCCTAGTTACCTGTTTGTAGACCTGGACAGAACTCCTAAATTATATCTGTCTTTAAAGTCTAAATGTGTTACCTATAAGTTACCGTAGCTGCACTGCTAGAGATGGAAGGGAAGATCGTAGGAAGCAGAGAAAGGGAGGTAGGGTCTATACAGTAGCTGTACTAAGCTCTGTTTTGAGCCCAGGGCAGTGACTGGTTGCTTCTTTCTCTTGCTCCTCCACTCAAGGGAAGACAGAGCTCACTCTGGATAAGTCCAGAGGGCAGGAGAAGGTGATCTGGGGAACTAAGGACAAGGACAAGCAAGCAGAAGGTTGAGGACCTTGTAGTCATCCAAGGTCAAATAAGGATAGATCTGAAGACCAGGTGGTGTCTGGAGAGGACAAAGAATGCATTGCCCTGTGGTCAGCAGTAAGCCAGGAGCCCTGGAGTCAGGAAAGAGGAAAATCAGGCCATGGTCCACACCTCGGGGGTCCAGGCAGACCAGTGTTGACTGTACAGCCCCAGTAAGAGCACATCACAGAGGCTGCTGGGTCTGGAACCCCACTTGATTTAATACCAAGCTGTGGGCTGCTGGGTTTGGTGATGCAGAAGTGATTGCAGATGTTGGAAAGGAAAACTGTTGCTCCTGGCAGGGGCAGAGGGAGGAGAGCTGGGGCATTGGAGACCAGGAATTTGTGACCCATGGGGAGGATGGTTGCCCCCCAAGAAAGCTCACTCCACATTCCTGCAACCCCCAGCCAATCAGCCCCCAGGTGTGCTATATGGCTCTCCAACACGGCACTGACTGACAGAGCAGTGGCAAACCCAGTTGTCTCAGCCAGCCTGGCCTCTATGAAGCCACTAGATGGAAGTTAGTGCCAAAGAGCTGACCTTTCTATATGACCTCTGCACATAACTGACATTCACAAACACCAGGCACTGTTCTAGGCACCTTATATCAGTCAATCAGTAACCAAAGAAGTGGGAACTCTTATAATGCTAGTTTGCAGATGAGGAAACTAAGTCACAGAGTAGTTAGGCAGCTTTCCCAAGATACCTGGCTGGTAAATGCCAGAGCAAGGGTTTGAACCTAGCTGGTCTGGTTTCAGTCTGTGCTATTAACCCCTAGGCTATACTGCTTGTGTCTATTAACCATTTCCCCTCCTTCACTGCTCTTGGCCCCCTCAAGATCCTGAAGAACTAGAGCCCACTGTATCATGGATTTGGCTGAGATTACTCTTCTGGTATCTTGGCTGACACCCGCTCTGCGGCTGCTCCATGGCCTCTAGGCCTGCTCATGTAACTCTTCCCGCTCCTCCCCATTTCTCCCTGTCTAAGGTTACCAGTTTTAGCACAAAATAAAACACCACAAAAAACAAACAAGCAAACAAAAGACACAAAACCCTGAGAACAAGAAAACCCACTAACAGTTACGTTTCAGAGAACCAATGAACAATTTTGTAGTATAAATATGTCCCAACACATTCTTACACTGCATGGGACATACTTATATTTGATATATATATATATATATATACTTGTACTACGCAATTATGTGCGGTCTCTCTAAAATTCAAATATAACTGGCAGTCCTGTATTTTATCTGGCAACCCTATCTCTGCTATCTGAGCTTTGTGCTGGGGTCATATGCAGATGAGGAGTTATCACTGTGAATGCTTCCTCTTCTATATTGTTCCCAAACTGTTCACTTACTGTTGGTTTCAGTGTGATTTCTGGGGTAGCCCCCAATAAGCGAATTTCTATCAAGACATGTGCTTATTTAATCGTACACACTATTTCCAGACTTGAGGCCATAGACTTATCAATCCCAGAGAAGATGAATGTTTATAAGCCTGTGCTTTACAACCACACCGATGATTTTTGAAATTCTAAGTATGTCCTGTCCACTGGCCCCTTCCCTCTTCCTCTCATCATGCCTCTCTATTTGCTCCTTTTTAAAAGAGCACTTGCATATTAGCTTTTTCTAAGTTTCCTTTAGGAAGAGCCATGGCAGGTTTCCACCAAATGTATCTTCTTCAGGTGGTCTGTGACCTCTCTTACAGATTCTCTCAACCTGCTTGGAACAAAAGTCAGACTCACTGCTCTCTGGTTCCCAGGGTCCTCCACAGGTGGCTTTATAGGTGGGAGGGATTTTGACCATAATCCAGCTTCTGGGACCCAGGGCTTTTTATAATAGCAAGTCACACAGTTTGGCTAACATTGCAGCAATTACACCCTTCAGAGCTCTTGGGTGGATGCCATCTGGTCAGCAGGATTTATTTATCTATTTTCTTAATTACGTCAAGAACATCTCATTTGTTTACTACTATTTCATCTAATACCTATGCCTTGTCTGCTTCAATATACACTTTGAGGGTGAGAAAACTCCCTCCTGTCCTTTCTCATCTGCTAGCAGATGGTTATTAAGGTTGGTTATAGGCCAGGCCCTATATTAGATGCTGGAGCAAACAAAGAGGTAGAAAATATAGTCTCTGCCATCAAACAGCTCACAGTCCAGTAAGGAAGATGATTGAGTTATGAATGATTTCAGCTGCAAGTCACAGAAAAATTAACTAAAAGTACATTAAACAAATAAGAGTTTATTTTAATTTTGTTATAATAAGTAGTTTAGAGATAGGTGAATACTGATGAATACTGATGGGTTAGCTGCTCAACAATGTCCTTAGGGACTAGGTCTTGTAGGTCCATTTTTAGCAATTGGCTTGTTATCCTCGTGCTTGTTGCCTCATGGTCGCAAAATAGCTGCTGCAGCTCCAAGCTTCATGCTCATGTTTGAGGTAGGAACAAAAAGAAAGGGTAGGAGGTGAGCTGTTCCTGTCTTTCTCATTGGAAAAAGTGCTTCTCGGAAGCACTCCCCCGCCCCCCACCCCCATGCCCACCGTGTAGGAATTGAGCTCATCAATCTTTGGCTACAACTATTTTGCATGGCCACCCTAGCAATAAAAGAGGCTGGGAACATGAGTGGTTAGGTTTTCTAGCCTCTTTGGTGGATGTGGGCATCGTTGGGAATGGGTGTTTGGTTAGCCAGCTGACAACATCTGCCTCAGAAGGAAAGCCACAAACATGCAAATATCACTGACAACCTAAGGCAGTTTCAAAGCCAAAGGAGTAGCTCAGATTCAGATTCAGCATATCCTTGATTCCCCTGTTTTCTTTCTTACATGGAATTCAGAATGAAGAATATTTCTCATGAAATGGGGGTAGACATGGAACGTGAGTTGTGCTAAGAAGGTTGGATGAGAATTAGACATTGTTGGGTCAAGGACATTCTAGGCTGGAGAAATGACAGAAAGCAATAGAGATGGGGGTGCATAGTCATCTTGAAAGGCAGTGAGCATGGAGTGGTGGGTTCATGCAGAGAACAAGTACATCCAAAGAACTAAATTTAGTTAATTTCCCAGAAACTGCAGCTTGCCTAACACGTGTGGAGAAGAGTAAGCACTATGTGGGGAACAAGTGCCCAGCAAAGGGGGCTTCAGATGCATCATGTTGCCCAACATTAGCCTTATGGACTCTGGGCAAGCACACTTCTGACCTGCTCATGCCGAAGGGCCTCTTTGGCCCCAACTTCTGCTTCTGCCCATCTGGTTCTTGTTTCTGGAGCCCATCTTCCCACTTCTCATCTCTGTAACCCTTCCCATCTCTAGAATGATCCCATTGCCCTGATCTACTTTGGGATGTTGTCCTTTGAGCACAGATGTTGGAAATTAAATTCCCTCCCTGGACTTGATTTCTTTTTTTAAAAATTTTTAAATTATTTTTTATTTTTTTATTGGGGAACAGCCATGGTCATTGGTTACACATTGCTTTCATGCTACAATGTCATAGTTGACACTTTTAGGGAGGGCACAGCTCACATGGGCCCATGTGGGGATCAAACCGGCAACCTTGGTGTTGTCAGCACCACGCTCTAACCAACCAAGCTCACCGGTCAACCCTTGATTTCTTTTTTTTTTTGAGGGCGGTGTTACTGGCCCTCATATGTGGGAACGAACCGGGGCCGCTGGCTTCCTAAACCAGCGCTTAACCACCGCGCCACTCGGCCGGCCCTTGATTTCTTTTTGACCATTAACAACTCTGCCCACACTCAGTTAGCTCTTAACAATGAGTAACTTTAGCCTTCATGCTTGAACTCCAATCTTGGCCACCTTCTTGACCCAGCCCCTCAACTGGACTTGGCCAAGCCATTCATTCAGTCCTTAGCTCAAGAGTTTTGAATTGCAGGTAAAGCACTTGTTCTTTATCTAACAGGCACAAGGAAGTCACTGAAAGACTTGGTTGGGAGAATCCAAGTCAGGAAAAGTGGTGTCTTGGGAGGCTCCCTTTGATAGCAGCTTTTAGAAGGGACTGAGGAGAAGAGGTGCAAAGATGAGCAGTCAGGGAGCTGCTGGGGGAGACTGTAAAGACCTGGACTGGGTAAGGGCATGGGAAGGACCTGGTATAAGAAAAATATGACAGGATTTGAGGCATAAGTTTGGTTCGGCAAGAGAGGAAGAAGCACAAGAGGAAGCCAATGTTTCTAGCAGAACGATTATTAGGAATAACAAATGAGGAACCATTGAATCAGTTTGATTTACTGGGTTGGTTTTGAAGAAGATGCATTTGGTTTTAGGCAAACTTAGGGTGAAGTGGCAGCAGGGCTTCTAAGGGGGTGTGTCCAATAAGCAACTGGAGAGATGATGAGGGGGAGTTGAGCAAAGGATCTTGTGGAGATGAAAATTTGTAGGTGCTATCTGGGAACAGGAAGAAAGTGGGGCTAGGGAAGAGCAGGGAGAAATGAAGGACCCTTGGAGCTGGCACTGTGTGGAGGGTGGAAAGAGGAAGGGAAGTCAGAGAAGGAGCTGCAGGTAAACAAGCCATGTGAGAGTCTCAGAAACCAGAACAAGAGAGTTTCAAACATGAGGGAATGGCCAGCAATGGCAGGACACAAGCACCTTCCTTTGCAAGGTAAAGAATTTGAATCCTTTTGCTGGGTCCTTGTCATTTCACTCCAGTCCTGGCCCCATGATAATTAAGTAACTTCTCCTGTCAGTTTTCTCCCTCGGGGTGCTTATTTTTACTCTCAGAGTCAAATCAGATTCTGTTCAAGATGCTTTTCCAGTACATTTTGACCTAAGTTAATCCTGATTTTTTTTCTGTATGTCACAGTGAGTGAATTCCCCCAGTCTCCCGTTTTGAATATTACTCAGTTTTCAGATTTTTGAAAACGAAGACAGAACATCTTATGTGGCCTGGTAGGGTTCTTGTTTCATTTTTTTGTTTGTTTTTTTTGTTTTTTGCTTCTTATTAAACAATTTCCCTGGGCTTTCTGAGAGATGCTAGTGAACATTTTTCAGGATTCCTGTGGTCTTTTCCCTTCTTTCTATTCTTAGCTCATTCTTGTGTTTTCCTAGTTCTCATATCAAAGCCTGAGGTATCTTGTTATGGATTTCTTTTCTCTTCTCTCAGTTTGTTGAAGTTAACTTTGTATTATAATGTTAACAACAGCTAACATTTGTAAAGTGCTTTATAATTTACAAAGCATGTCACATACAATTTCTTATTTTATCTTCACAGCAATTCTGTGCAGCAGTTTAAATACAATTGTCCTTATTTTTACAAATGAGGCTGCAGAAGACTCAGCCGGTAAAAGAAGGAACCAGGGTAACATAAGATCTTTAACTGCTTTCTTTTTTTTTCTTTTTCTTCTTTTTTAAAAAGAGTTATAACACTGCTTCATTTTTTTTTTCTCCAAAAAATTATAAAAAGACAATACATGATTATTTGAGGAAATTTGGAAAACCTAGGAAAGACTAAAAAAGAAATACGCGTTCTTGGCCACTCCATTGCCTAGGAATTGCTACTGTCAGCACTTTATGGTATTTCTTTCCAGTTATATTTCTATAGATGGGTGAAAACTTTACATAATTAGAAACTAAGGACATCTTTATGTTCAACTCTGACTTTTAAGAGTAACATTATACTGTGAGCAGTTTCCCATGCCGTTGATCTATTTCAAAGGCTATTCTAGCATGTGGATATATTATAATTTATGGAACCATTCCACTTTTTCAGTACCTGGAAGTTGTTTCTATTTTTACCTTCTACAAAACACTTTGATGACCATCTTTATACCATAAACACCTGTCTGAATCTCCGTTCTAAGCATCATGGTGAAACGACTGCATAAAACAGTACATTGTTCAACTGCACTCTTTTGTACCTGTTTTTATCCTAACAAAAAGCTGGCATTTGTGTCCATCTTACCACACCCTTGCCAGCAGTAAATATTTTATTTTAAACTAATTGTTAATATTAGGGATGAAAGACGAAAGTTCATTGTTTTGTTTTATGTTTCTTTGATTGCTTATGAGACAGAATGTTCCTTGGCTTATTGTCCATTTGTATTTCTTCAAATAATCTTATTCTTGTGCTCTTTGCTTGAGGGTTTATGGTGTTTTCAATTTGGTTATTGATATTTATGAGTTCAATGTCCCCCAACTCTTGATGCTCCCACAGGTGTCCCAAGCATTCGTGCTGTCTATCCTCACCACAGAAACCATCCTGAGAAGGTGATTTCAGCCCATTGTTGGAGCAAAAACAATTAACCAAATCAATTCATACTAAAATAAAAAGGAAGTTCCTTCCCTTCTGCCATCTGCTCTCTTAGAGCCTAGTACCTGACACATGATAAGTAAAGATATAGATAGGTGTGGGAAGCTGATAGCAACCCAGTGCTGAGCAGCCTTGCCACGCAGGACGTGACAGATAGGTACAGGTATGCTATAGATACTTGGGTAAATAAATTTCATGTGGTTCCAAGGGATTAAATTGGATTAGGATGAGGGTGGAGAGGGGGAGCTGTGGAGAGATAGTTTTCAAAGCAATATAATCTTTCTAATCAGTTGCTCCAAGATGGAATGAGCTACAATGAGCAATAGTGAGATATCCAGGTAGAACATCCTAGTGTTGGAGGAATTCCAGCATCATCTCTGGGACTCGAATAGATTATTCCAATGCCCCAATGGTGTCCTCTCTGCCCACGAATGTGGCTTCAAACATTTTACAAAATTCCCCCTTGGTACCACTCTTCTAGACCAGGAATGGTGAATCTATTTCATCCCACATACCGGTTCCTATGAGCTTGTAGTGGCTGCCTAAAGGGCTCGTGGAGTAACGTTACACTGCTAACTCTGGGTTCCACAGAGCAGAATATTATGAATGTGAGGGTTTATTTTTGAACCCACAATTCTATTTCATTGGCCTAAATGTCAGACACGGGTCACATTTACATTTCTTTCTACATCCTGGGATTCTTGAATTTTGGGCATAGACTCCTTTTTGACCACGTTACAGAATTGGTTCTTTGATCCATCTACAAAGTTTAATCCATTACGCCTTGATGGAGTTTGTGGTAGGCAGACCGATGTTTACCTGATAGAGCTTTGGAGTGATTTTGCCTGTAATAAAATTCCTGACTAAAAGTAACTTAAGAAATATGGAAATTTAATTGTTTTTTATAATAAGAAATCCAGAGGCTGGTGGTTCTAGCATTGGTTCATTCTGCAGCTCAGTAGAACAGAGTCAAGAGCAAAAACCAGCGAACTGCAATGAAAGCAATTCCTTGAAACCTCACCTGGCATGGGGCTGGTTTTCCTGAGCTGGTAGGCACAGGATATAAGTAGATGAGCTTGATAGAAGGACTCAAGATGAGGGCACAGCATTTGTGCTCAGCACTGGGTTAGGCAACACAAAGGTATCTGCTGCTTCTCCTGTCTTCGGGAACTTCTAATCTTACCATTTATCCAGAGAACATGATTGACAGCTGTGAAACAAACAAAGGCCATTTCTGTCTTAGACAGGTTGGTTCTCAGTAAAACACGAGTTCTTGTCCTGCCTCAAAGTCAGCAGGAGCTAAGTTCCTCTAGTAGCAGCTCTTAGCCCCAGGGATACAATCTTTCATGATAATGTCCATCACCAACATTTATTGAGCATTCACTCTTCATGCAATTCTAATGGTTTTTCCTGTATTTTTAAAGCTTTCA
This sequence comes from Aselliscus stoliczkanus, assembly GCA_033961575.1. Taxonomy (NCBI): domain Eukaryota; kingdom Metazoa; phylum Chordata; class Mammalia; order Chiroptera; family Hipposideridae; genus Aselliscus; species Aselliscus stoliczkanus. The sequence continues at coordinate 59,476,637 of CM066733.1, read as the reverse complement.
ATGATTCAGTAGAGCAGATAGTTTTATGATCAGCCCCATTTTACCCATGAGAAAATTGAGTCACTGAGAGGTTAACTAACTTTCTCAAGGTTTTGCATAGAAAGGAAGTGGTTGATCAGGCATTCAACCTCAGACAGCCTGATGCCAAAGCCAAGGGCAGTGCAGCATTGCTTCCCAAGTATCAACAGTTTTCTGTACAAGAGGTTCTTTTTTTTTTTTTGAAAGATTTTTATTAAAATATAGCTAACGTACAATATTATATTAGTTTCAGGTATACACCATAGCTATTCAACATTTATATACCTAAAGAAGTGATCACCATGATAAGTCCAGCAAGCATCTGACACCGCACCACACTATCACAATATTATTAACTATATTCCCTATGCTGTACATTACATGCCCATGACTTATTTGTTCTATACCTGAAAATTTGGACCTCTTATTCCCTTTCACCTTTGCTCCACTTTTAAATTTTTCAATTACTGTTGACGTTTAATATTATTTTATATTAATTTAAGGTGTACAGCCTATGGTCTATTTATTTATAAATGTCTATTTATATAATTTAAGAAGTGATCCCCCTGACTGGCCTAGTACCCACCTGGCGCTATACCAGTTATTGCCATGTTATTGACTATACTCCCTGTGCTTTACCTTACATCCCCATGACTACAGTGTAACAACCAATTTGCACTTCTTAATCCCTTCCCCTTTTTCACACCCCCCCAATACCCTCCCACCTGGCAACCATTAATATGTTCTCTGTATTTATGAGTCTGTTTCTGTTTTATTTGTTAATTTTGTTATTTGGATTCCACATATAGGTGAAATCATATTGCATCTCTCTCTCTCTGTCTCAGCACAATACCCTCCAGGTCCATCCATACCACCTTAGATAGCAAGAACCTATTCTCTTCCATGGCTGAGCAATATTCCACTGTATATACATACCACCTCCTTTTTATCCTATCTTTTATCAGCGGACACCCAGGCTGCCTCCACATCTTGGCCATTATAAACAATACTGCAATGAACATATGGATGTACATGTACCCTCCAAGTAGCATTTGGGTTTCTTCAGATAAATACCCTGAAGTGGGATTACTGGGTCCTTCATTGTCTCTTGTTATAGCCTTTGTTTTGAAGTTTATTTTGTCTGGTGTATTGCTACCCTACTTTTTTTTTCATTTCCATTTTCATGAAATATCTTTTTTCCATGTCTTTATTCTCTGTCTCTGTATGTCTTTCAATTTGAAGAGATTCTCTTGTAGGCAGCATATGTAAGGGTTTTGTTTTCTTATTTTTTCAGCCCTCCTATGTCTTTTGAGTGGAACAATTTAATCCATTTACATTGAAAATAATTGTTGATAGATTTGTAGCTTTTGCCATTATATTATTCATAATTTTGATTTTTTTTTTAAATCTTAAAGAAGTCCCTCTAACATTCCTTGTAATACTGGTTTGATAGTGAGGTATTCCTTTAGCTTTTTCTTGTCTGGGGAGCTCTTTATCTGTCCTTCAATTCTAAATGATAGCCTTGCTGGGTACATTACCCTTGGTTGTAGGTGCTTGGTTTTCAACACTTTGAATATTTTGTGTGAATCCCTTCTGGCCTGCAAAATTTCTGTAAGAAATCAAATGACAGTCTTATGGGAGCTCCTTTGTAGGTAACTAACTGCTTTTCTCTTGCTGCTTTTAGGATTCTCTTTTGTCTTTAACCATTGCCATTTTAATTATGATATGTCTTGGAGTGGGCCTGTTTGGGACTCTGCATTTCCTGGGCTTGTATGTACATTTCCTTCACCAGGTTAGAAAAATTTTCAGTCAATATTTCTTCAAATAGCTTTTTAGTCCCTTGTTTTCTCTCTTCTCCTTCTGGTACCCCTATGATTTGCATGTTGTTATGTTTGATGTTCTCCCAGAGGTCTTTTAACTATCCTCATTATTTTGGATTCTTTTTTTTTTCTTCTTGCTGTTCCAATAGGATGATTTCTGCTACCTTGTCTTCTAAATTGCTGATTTGATCCTCTGCTTCATCTAGTCTGTTGGTGATTCCTTCTAGCGTATTCTTCATTTCACTTATTGTATTCTTCACTCCGAAGTGGTTCTTTTTTATGGTTTCTATGTCCTCTTCTTCTTTTTTTTTTTTTTTTAAAGATTTTATTGGGGAATTGGAGGAGGGGAACAGCGTTGGGGAATCTGGGAAGGGCAACAGACAAGTTGCTGTCTTTTTGTTCTTCAGTGTAGTTGCGGAGGATGTTGCTTCACTGTTGGTATCGTCATTGCGCTCTTCCTGGATGAGGCAGATCAGTCGCTGGCCTCTGGATGGTCGCTCACCGCGGCTATTGGCAGCTCGTGCTGGCTGCCAGCCGCTCACGCTGGCTGCGGGCCACTCACTGTAGCCTATGGCAACCCACTGCAGCAGGGGCTGCAGCCCACACCATCATCGGGGCTCGCACAGCCCAGCTCCAGGTGGAGCTGTTGTTAGCTGTAGAGGGCAGTGTCACTGGCCCTCATGTGGGATCCAAACCGGGGCCGCTGGCATCCCAAAAACAGCGCTTAACCAATGCGCCACTCGGCCGGCCGTTTTTATGGTTTCTATGTCCTCTTTTATGCTTGCTATCTCTTTGGTGAAGTTCTCACTAAGTTCCTTGAGCATTCATATAACCATTGTTTTGAACTCTGTATCTGATAGGTTGCTTGTTTCTATTTTGTTTAGTTCTTTTCTTTTGTTTGTTTGTGTTTTTTTTTTTTTTTTTTTTTTTTTTTAGAGGGCAGTATCATTGGCCCTCACATGTGGGATCCGAACTGGGGCCGTTGGCTTCCTAAGCCAGCACTTAACCACCGCACCACTTGGCCAGCCCCTATTTTGTTTAATTCTGTTTCTGGAGTTTTCTCCTGTTTTATTTAATTTTTCATTTGGGATGTATTTCTTTTTTCCTCATTTTGGCTGTCTCTCTGTTTCTATGTATTAGGTAGATTTGCTACATCTTCCAGTCTTGTCTAGTTGCCTTATGTAGTAGGTACCCTGTGGGACCCAGTGGCACAGTTTCCCTGGTCACTCCCACCAGGTGCTCAAGGAGTGTTCCCTGTGTGGGTTGTGTGTGCCCTCCTGTTATAGTTGAGTCTTGATTGCTATTGGCACATCAGTGGGTGGCATTGACCCTCAGTTTGATTGGCTGTGGGATGTGGTCACATCCACAGCTTACAGGCTGCTGTGCGAGGTATTTACCTAACTGAATGAGATTCACCCCAGTGGGCTCTTATGCCTGTTGAGACCACCCTTTGAGTGTGCAACTTATGGGGTTAATTGGGCTGTGCTCTGTTGTGGTCTGAAGCCAACCTTCAAGTATGTCAGTTCTGGGGCTCCTTGGAAGGGTTCTGGTGCAGGCACAGGTCATCCACTGCCTGTAACCTGCTGGAGACTACTTCATAGAAGCTACAAAACAATCCATGTTGTTCGTTGCCTGTGCTAACTCTGCAGGTATGTGGGAGAGGCCATACTGCTAACTGAAAATGGCCGCCACCAATACGAGGCCTGGGGTAGCTCCGCAAAAAGCCAGGACACCCTGAGGCCTGCTGCCACCTGCCAGGTCCCTTAACGTTCAGCTCCTGATAAAGCCTCATGTGGTACATGAACTGGGTGAGGCAGGATCTCAGGGAGTCACTAAAGTGAGAAGAATTGTAGTCAGTAGGTTAATGTAGACTCTCATTTGGTGCCAGTGCTGAGCCTGGAGTGACTCAGCAAAAGTCTCAGAGCCCACTGAGGCCAGCTGCCATCTACCTGGGGCCTGAGGACTGCTGAGTGTCCTCCAAGAAACAATGCAATGGAGGAGGGGCTGGCTGATCTCAGAGAAAGAGCTCCCAGCTTTCAGGAGTTGGGTGAGGCAGGGTCCAGCTGAGTCAGCAGGGTGGAGCAAAAGAGCTCACCAGGCCAATCAAATTCAGATTTGGCCTTTGAGGCTGTGCTCATCACAGGAAAGATGGCACCTGCCTGCTAGCTGCATAAAACAAAAACCCCTTGCTGGGAAAACGCACTGTTCTCCAGTTCTCCCCGTAAAGCCACACATCTCAGTCTGCCCCATGTATGGCTCCAAGACACTCTCCATTCTCTGAGTTACTGTCATTTCGCCAGAGCCCAAGGTGAGTGCCTACAAGTGAGAGAGTCTGTGTGTGGGCCTTTTAAGAGGATGACTGGGTTTTCTGCAGGCTTCCATCCCACCTGGATGGTCAGAACCCCTACTGTTTTTCACAGCCAAGTATTGTGGAGGCTCCTCTTCCCAGCACCAGCACCTTGGGCTGTGTAGCCTGGTGTGGGGGGCTTGGGTCTCTTGTTCCTCTAGGGTAATTTGGGGTGGAGATATTCCTTTCGATTCCCAACCACCACATGAGGTGTAGGGCCAGCCCATTTTGCATCTCTGCCCCTCCTACCAGTTTCAACATGGCGTATTTTTTGTATCCTTGGTTATAAAATTTATGTTCAGCTAGCCTTCAGATGGTTTTCCAGGTTGACTGTTCTATAATTTTGTTGTAATTTAATGTGTGCATGGGAGGAGGCAATCAGAGCTTTTATCTAGTCCACCATCTTAAATCACGATCCAAGAGATTGTTGTGTATCTGTCTAAGGAGGTGGGATGCACCAATGCTGGAAGGGTGTGCTGATCCTGGGCTGTGTGGTTCTCACCTCTCTGTGCCTTAGTTTCCATATTCATGATATGAGATGGTCACCTAATATTCTCTAGTTCCCTTCTGGCTTAGCGGTCTGTGAAGTCTTCTAGAAGGCAGATGGCCATGGCCAATGTGTGGAGGAAGTTAAACTCATCTGGGTCTTAAATCTTAGCTTCATTGAATTCTCAAAGACACAATGACAAAGGGCATCCAATAAAAAAAAAAACCTAAGCATCTCAAATGCTGTTTACAGGAGCTAGAGGGATTCCCAGAGGGAGGACAGGGCAAGGGGGAAGGATGTGATGGAGTAGGAACCAATATGTGTCTGTCCTGATTCCTCTTCCTTTGGAAGGGGCAGGGAGTGTGAGCAAGCCAGTTCATTATAAGTGTATTTACTGCATTGATTCCTGTTGCTTTAATGAGGAAACCTTCCAACAGGACATGCAAATTGCCTTGGAACCTACAAATCTTGCTAGCACAGCCTTGGCATTCTCAGACCAGAACAAACAGTATGGTCATTTCTTATCCTATAAATAGGTATCTCTGGGTTTTGGAATGGAGAGAGAGGAGTCCACGGTCATGGAGTGGTGTGACCTGGCCATGTGGTCTTGGCCTTGGGGATCTCCCCTGGTGAAGATCTCAGTTTCCAAACTATGGTCACAAAAGCCTACCTCTAGCAACATGCAGTTGTGAGTCAGACAGCTGGCTTCACGACTAACCTTGAGCCAGATACTTAATGTCTTAGCCTTAGTTTCCTCACCTGTGACATGGGGATAACAGCATTACTTATAGAATTACTGCTATGAGTAAATGATTCACTCTATGTAAAGCACCTGGAACAGACACTAGTCATGGTAAAGTGCTCTAGAAGTGTTGTCTCTGAAAATGTTTCCTTGCCAGACTGAAAGCTTCCTAAGGGTGGAGGTCTTGACTACCTGGTATAATACCATGTCTACAGTGCTGACCACAGTGCCTGGCCTATAAGACAACCTCCACGTATATTTATTGAATAAATGTTGAATGAGTGAGTGTGTTTTGTAAATAGACAAGTGCAATACAGTAGTCTGGCAGAATTATTCATTTTATTTATTTGGGAATTGGGGGAGGGGAACAGTGTTGGGGAATTGGAGAGGGGGACTAACTAAGTTGTTGTTGTTCAGTCTTAGTTGTGGAGGGTGCCAGTCACCATCTGGCTGCCCGTTGGCAGCTCATGGCCTCTAAGCTCAAGGTGCTGAATTCAGTCTTAGTTGTGGGCCGGTGCAGTCCACCATTGAACAGACAGCCTTGTTGTTAGGAGCACATGCTCTCGCCAGCTGAGCCATCCTGCCACCTGTTGGCACCTCAGTGGTAGCTCAGCTCAGGCGCAGCATCACTGGCCCATGTGGGAATCGAACCAGCGTCCCTGTTACTTAGAGCTCACGCTTTTAAGCTAACTCTTAACCAAAGTCACTCGGCCTGCCCTGGCAGAATCATTCTTTATTACTCTTAGGTTGTCGGAAAAGTCATGATGCATTTTTGCAATGAAAAACATAGAAAAAAATACATCATGATTTTTCTGACCACCCAATAGTTGTCATCACTCAGTTTCCTTTGGGATTCTCTTGTAGCTCAGAAACTGGAAGGATACAGGACACTTCAGATCTGTTTCACTGGTCTGATGCTTCCGTCATTAGGCTCTTTCAGGTTTTGGGGACCCAGCCACTAGGAGTCACTGGGCAGGGTTTGAAGACACCAAGGTCAATTGAGAGGGAGCAGGCAGTGGCTCAGTATTTCAGACTCACTGCAGACCTATGGCCAGAAAAATTGATTGTTTAACCAAAGCAGGCACCTGAAACACAAAATCTCATAAGGGCCAGAGAAGTAACATAACAGAGCAAAACTGGGTATATGGGAGTTGAATTTTTGCTGAAGCTTGTTTGGGCTGTATTGTTTTGAAACACACACACACTTAGCATATTAAGACTATAATTACTCATCATTTCCATCAAGAATTACACGCACTCATATTATCTCATACTGTGCAATCTTGGTCGTCCAGGCTTGGTATTCCCATTTCTGATAGAAACCAATACAGAAATATGTGTCATCACTGTTAGAAGAACAGAGAAAGATGCACCATGATGTGTCACCGGATACCCAGCTTCAGGTGGGGACAGTGGCAAGTTGGAAAGCACGGCCCCCTCTCAGCTCCAGCTAATTTATGCCAGTGGATACTGAGCAAAACTGTGGAACCTACATTGCAGAAGCTTTCAATTTTTCAAAAGAAGGTAAAAACCCAGACCCTTAGATGACACCTCTTAATGTTAATACAACAAATGAGAAATGTTTAAGTATTCTGTGACTCAAAAAACATACTCTGCATCTTCATTCAGTCTGCAGCCTCTAGTTTTTGATTTTGCCAGGAGTTAGTGTTCAAGTTCAGGTGAGGCAGCCCAGAGGGCACTGAGTGTAGTCCTACGCCCCATTGGTAGAGCTGTTCATTTTTAAGTAGTTAAAGGGGTTTTAGCATGCAGCGTCTTGCTAAAGAATGCTTATGGAGATAGAATGCTGTGGATGAGGAAACTGAGGCTTGGAGAAATCAAGAAGCTGGCTTACGGTCCAAAGCTGTGACACAAACCAGGTCTTCTGACATCAAGGTCTTGTGCACACAGGGTCCTTCAGTATTAGCATACTTGGTGCTGCTGTTCATGAGATGCAGGGCTGGTTGGAGCTCTGTCCCCTACAGGATGTGTGTGTGCTCTCTGACAAATGATTTTCCTCTGAGTCATGTTTTCCTCATCTATGAAATGGAAATAGCAATAAAACCTACCTCCCAAGGCTGTTGCAAGAATTACATGAGGTCATGTGAGAAAAGGACTTAACTCAGAACCTGACGTGAAGAAAGTGTTCAAGCTTTTGTCACCATGTAACCCCAGTGCCATACATTGTGTGCCAGCTGTATGCAGGGATAGATCCTGTACCACAGTGGTGTGGGGGGATCCCATGCCTTTCCATAACAAATATTTACTGAGGGCCTACTATGTAGTAGGCATAGTGCCAAGCACTCAGGAGACAGTGATCAGCAAATGGGCCTGATCTATGCCCAGTGTGACTCCAAATCCAGAAAAGACGGTAGGTGACAGGTTTATAAAGGGAAATCTAGGGGAGGTCAGGGCAGGGCCTGAAATCTAGGGGAGGGCCTGAACCCTCCTTGATACACACACGCGCACACACACACACACACACATTCACACACTCACACACACACGTGCACACACACTCACATACACACACACTCACATACACACACACTCACATACACACATGTGCGCGTGCACACACACACACACACACAGACACACACACAGCAGGACACAGAGGGTTAGGAGCCTCACTGTGGCCATGTTAAGATTGAGATGTCAAGAAACGTCTGCATAGTATGCCAAAAAGGTAGCTGGTTCTGTGATTAGGGAGCTCAGTAGAGAGCCTCCTGCTGGTGACAGAAACATGAGTGCTGTCATCATCACACAGGTGGGATTTAACCCATGGCACTGGATGAGCTCGCCCAGGGAATGAAGAACTACAAGAAAGAGTCTCAGACAAAAGAAATATGAGACCTGGTCCATCGGAGTGCAGTTGGATGGAGAGTGAGTTCCCACACTTGGACAATGGCTAGAGGCAGGCTGTAACTAACGTAAACCAGAAAGTGGAGAGACGTTGGAGTCCAGTAAATTGAGGAAGAACAAAGAAGGACATGTTCTGCCAATTGGAGTTAATCAGGATGAAGAGCGGCTGGGGCCAGACTAACAATGCAAAAGGCACCTAGGATCTCTGTGTTGCCCCAGCAACAGCATCTGCAGACTTTCTGGCACTAAGAGGGACTGATGGTGGCCAAGGAGTCAGCACCAGGGGCAGATGACTGTGTGAAAGCTAAGTGCTCTCAGTGTGCGCGTGTGCGCTCGCGCGCGCGTGTGTGTGTGTGTGTATGCACATCTAATTTATTTAAAACAAACACATTTTTAAAAACTCACTTTGAACCTTCTGATGTCTGGTGTGTGCTAGGTGGTAATGCCATGAAAACTCCAAGTGCCCTTAATTTGAAAATGTTAATATCTCCTGCAGGTGCTGTTTTGGTGAAATACATTTTTTCCCCTCAGTGCAAAGTGTTTTCATTTTTGGAAGCCTCCTGTGCCTGTTTCAAATGTTTGTTTTTAGGTCACTGCCAGATTTATTTGGCTTAATGAAAAAATGTACTTCTGAAGCAATCCCTGGGGGTCAATGGTTTTTATTGACATTAGGCAAGGTTTTTCAGTGGTCTTTCTTTCATTCCTTCAGTAGTCACTCATTATCTAAGCACCTACTATGGGGGGAATAAAAAATTCTAGAAGAACTAGAAGGAAAAGTCTCAGGTGGGAGAGTTTGGGATACAGAAAGGAAGGGGCTACAGCCTAAGGGAGAAAGAACAGAGGAGCATACGGATCAGTCACATATACCTAGAAGAAAGTACCATGCTGGGTAAGTGCTAGAGGGGGTAGGAAAGAGCTAGGATGCTTTCAGCGGCAAATAACAGGAACCTGATCAAGAGTGGCATAAACCAGAAGCTTTAACTTAACAGGAGGGTTGGAGGAAGGCCATTACAGTGCATTATTTCTATCCAGTTTATCCAGGATCGTGGTTTATTCCATCCTTTTGCTCTGCCATTCTGCTTGTGTCTATCATGGCCTCAATATGGCTGCTACATCACATCCTTGTAAGGTAACATCCTGAGCTAGTAGGAAGGGAGAAAGATTTCTCTTGGAAATGCTTTCCTTTCCCCTTATACTCGTAAGACTACCCAACCTTTGGGGTCCAGATCAAATGCTTCCAAGTTGGTCATCCCATGAAGTTAGCCCAGACTCCTCTAAATTCTAGTGGTATTGGGTTTGCTCCACTTCGTCTCAGTGCACACATAGTGCTTCACATTATAATTACTTGTACTTAAAAGCAGATATTGTTGATCCCATTTGAAGACTAAAGAAACAAACTGTCATGAACATAATGAATCTTTCTGTGGTGAATGGAAATTTTAGAGGGACCAGTTAAGATGGCAGAGTAGGTAAATGCTGTGCTTGCCTACTCTAATGATTACATCAAAATTACAACTAACTACAGAACAACTATCATTGAGAATCACTTGAAGCCTAGCTGAACAGAAGTTCTACAACTAAAGATATACAGAAGAAGCCAATGGAGACTGCTAAGAGGGGCAGAGATATAGAGCAGGCTGGTCACACATCCATATGTGGGGTTAAAAATCCAAAGGTATATATCAGCTGCGGAGGTCCTCCTGAGGAGCAATAGGAGTCCCACACTAGGCTCCCCAGCCCAGGGCTACAGTGCTGGGAAGACAAGTCCCCATAACTTCTGTTTGTGAAAACGAGTGGAGATTGTGATTGAGTGAAACAGAGAGAGGCTGGAGTCCCAAGTGTTCCTCTTAAAGGGTCTGCACAGGGACTTACTTGTTGATGGACTCATTCACTCTGAGCTCCAGTGCTGGGGCAACAGCTCTAAAGGTGCCAGGGACATATGGGGAGGAACTGAATTGTCTTGCTTAGGGTGAGGACTGGAGGGGCATCTTTCTCCCAGAGAGAAGTGCTAGCAGAGCCACTGTTCCTTTGTTGAGCCCTCATCCCACCCAGTGTCCACATGCAGGCAGCTGCCATTATCTGAGTCTCCATCAACCTGGCTAACACTCTTCATTCCATCCTGGTGATTCCCTGAGATGCCACCCACCCAACTTGCAGAATCACCCAAGCCACCTCCAGTGGTTTTTCCATACAAATGGCCTGGCTCATGCTTCAGACTTTCCTAAAATATCTCAAAGGTTCACAAACCCCAAACAAGCAGCATCTAACCTTGGCATGTCCCGTACTTCTTCCTAAGCAGCCCCAAGCCAGGCACTACCAGCATCTGGCCTCAGTTCAGAGTTTAGCCTCTCCCAAGCACCTCTAAGCTCAGCGCAAGTGGCAACCATCTGCAGATCACTTTTAAGCTAATACCAAGTGGCCTTGGGCAGGACACAGGAAGCAATTGAACTTGGCTTACAACAGAGTTCCTCCCAAGAGGCCTCAGAATCAACACACCTGGTGGCCAGCTTCAGACCACACCAGAGCACCTCCCAACCATCTCCACAAAAGACACACCCAAAGGGCAGACTGGGCAGGCACCACAGCCCTGCTAAAGCTAATCCTGCTCATTAGGGTCAGTCCCTGCACAACAGCTCCTCACAGCCAGTCCTTACAACCAATCAGCTGGAGGGTCAATCCCTCCCATGAAGTGCAAACAGCAAGCAAGACTCAACTATAATAGGAGGGTACTCACAATCCACAGAAGGGACACACCTGTGCACCCTGCTCAGGAGACCAGAAAGATTGCTCCACCGGGCCCCACAGGACACCTAGTACATAAGGCTGCTCTACTAACACTGGGAGAGACAGCAGCTCTGCCTAATACATAGACACAAACACAGGGAGGCAGCTAAAATGGGGAGATAAAGGACCATATCCCAAATGAAAGAATAGAGCAAAGCTCCAGAAAAAGAACTAAGCAAAGTGGAGACAAGCAATCTACAAGATGCAGAGTTCCAGCCAATGGTTATAAGGATGCTCAATGATCTCAGGGAGAACTTCAACAAAGAGATAGGAAACATAAAAATGGAGATATAAAACATAAAAAAGAACCAGTCAGAAATGAAGAATGCGATCACTGAAATAAAGAATACATTAGAAAGAATAACAGTAGATAGATGAAGCAGAGGATCAAAACAGCAATTTAGAAGATAAGGTAGCAGAAAATACTCAATTAGAACAGCAAAAAAAAAAAAAAAAAAAAGAATCCCCCCAAAATGAGGACAGTTTAAGGGGCCTTAGAGACAACATCAAGTATACCAACATTCACATCACAGGGGTACCAGAGGGAGAACAGAGAGAGAGAGCAAGGAATTGTAAACATATTTGAAGAAATAATTAGGGAAAACTTCCCTAACCTGGTGAAGGAAATAGACATACAAGCTCAGGAAGTACAGAGAGTTCCAAACAAGATGACCCCAAAGAGGCCCACACCAAGACACATCATAATTAAAATGCCAAAGGTTAAAGACAAAGGGAGAATCCTGAAGGCAGCAAGAGAAAAGCAGTTAGTTACTTACAAGGGAGCTCGCATAAGACTGTCAGCTAATTTCTCAACAGAAACTTTGCAGGCCAGAAGGGATTGGCACAAAATATTCAATGTGATGAAAAGCAAGCACCTACAACCAAGGGTAATGTACCCAGCAAGGCTATCATTTAGAATCGAAGGACCGATAAAGAGCTTCCCAGTCAAGATAAAGCAAAGGAAGTTCATGACCACCAAATCAGCACTACAAGAAGTGTTACAGGGACTTCTTTAAGAAGAAGTAGAAAGAAAAAAAAAAGATAAAAAATATGAATAATAAAATGGCAATCACTACATATCTATCAACAATTGCTTTCATTGTACATGGATTAAGTGCTCCAATCAAAAGATATAGGGTGACTGAATGGATAAGAAAACAAAACCCTTTCATATACTGCCTACAAGAGACTCACTTCAGATGGAAAGATACACACAGGCTGAAAGTAAAAGTTATTTCATGAAAATGGAAACAAACAAAAAGCTGGGGTAGCAATATTTATACCAGACAAAACAGACTTTAAAACAAAGGCTATAACAAGAGACAAAGAAGGACCCAGTAATCCCACTTGCGAGTATTTATCCTGAGATACCCAAAATGCTATTTTGAGGGCACATGTGCTTCCATATGTTCATTGCAGCATTGTTTACAATAACCAAAATGTGGAAGCAACTTGGGTGTCCATCAATGGATGAATGGATAAAGAAGAGGGAGTACATATACATAATGGCAAATTACTCAAACAAAGAATGAAATCTTGCCATCTGCTTCAACATGGATGGACCTAAACGGTATTGTGCTGAGTGGAGAGTAAGTCAGACAGAGAAAGACAAATGCCACACAATTTCACATATATATGGAATGTAGAGAACAGGATAAACAAATAAACAAAACAGAAACAAACTCATAGATACAGAGAACATTTTGATGGTTGCCTGACTGGGGGAGTTGGGGGATGGTTGAAGGTGGGGAGGGGATTAAGTGGTATAACTTGGTATTTACAAAATAGTCATGGGGATGTAATTTATAGTATGGGGAATATAGTCAGTAGTATAATAACTATATGTGGTGTCAGATGGGCACTGGATTTATCAGTTATCACTTCGTAAATTATATAAATGTCTAATCACTGTGTTGTATACCTGAAACCAATAATATTGTGTCAAGTGTAATTGAAACATAAAAAATATTTTAGAAAACCTTGGAGTGACTTTGAGCCATCATTCTGGAATCCTATTCCTATGTACTGGTCCTGGAAGTCTGGAGGATCACATGAGAGAATGTTACACCTGGAATGTAGAAAGTTCCTGGATAAGAACAACCTCTCCTTTTATCCATGAAGAAAGTGAGGTTCCAAAGATTTAGGAGCCTTTCCCAAACATATCCAGCTGCTTTGGGATCTAGGCCACAGCATACCATGTATATTTTGAGTTTTTAAAAAGTGCCAAAATGTTTCTTATGGTTGGCCTGATATTCACAAATAAAATCTGGAGGGTAAGTTACTAGTATGAAGTACTCTGGTTAGCTAGCAAGTGATAATTAATATGCTATTGTTCCTCAGGTGTTCATGTGAAATAGCTTTCTTTGATACCATAAGTTCCTTGAGGCCCTACGCTAACACTTTTTTTCTCTCATAGTACCTAGCAACTTGCCAAGTACATTGTATGTGCTCAATAAAAAACTGTTGGATTAAATTATACCCACATCTATTTCTTCCATATGCCTCACTAATGGACTCTGGTGACATGTTTTAATTAAAAGACTGAGATTAAAAAGGGAACCCTGATGAGTAAACATGGTAATATATAATGGAGGGAATAATTCACTAGCTTCCAGCCACTAAAATTTAATTAATACTCCCATAATACCATTTAATGTCATTAGCTACTCCCCATGGGGGGAGGGCAAGATTCCTGCAGGGGACATGAAAAAAAGATAAGGACGCTCAACCTTCTAAGATTCTCATTGACCTAGGCCCAGAGAGGAACGTTTCTCCTGACATAGTCTCCTTGTCTAATAGTTTACTCACTAGGTACTTTTGGTCCACAGTTTATTTTTTCTGCAAAGTCTGGATTTGAATTCCCATTGGCACCACACTATTCTTCCCATAGAAGTTGCTTTATTTTCTTCTTTCTTCATCCATTGTTGTATCATTATTCATATCCATCCATCCATCCATCCATCCATCCATCCATCCATCCATCCATCCATCCATCCATCTATTCATCCATCCATCCATCCATCTCTTCATTCTATTTATCCACCAACCTGTTTATCCAACCAGTAACTAGTTTTGAGTACCTTTACCACCATGTAGCCCTCCCTTACCTCATCTCCTACCACTTTCTCCTTCACTATGCGGAGAGTCACAGCAGCCATCTTGGTCTTCCTTAAACAAGCCAAGATTGTTCCTGCTCCTGGGCCTTTGTATTGAGATTCTCTCTGATTGCATTCTCTTCTATCAGATTCTTGCATGGCTCCTTCTTTTATTTTGTTCAGGCTTTTGCTCAAATGTCCCCAATAGTACTCCTACCTCCTATTGCAATTATCCCTGATTTGTTTCTCTTTGGATCACTCACTTCTTATTACTTGAAATTACAGTAGTTACTTATTTATTATATATCTCTACCCCTAAAATGCAAGCTCCCTGAGGACAATTTTCTCTATCTTTGGTGCTGTATTCCTAGCACTTTAAAGAGGGCCTGGCACCCAGTAGGTGTTCAATAAATATTTGTTGATTGACTGACTATGGCTTTAATTTTGCCCTTGAATGATTTAAAGTATAGCAGCCTCCCCTCATCTGAAGTTTCGCTGCCCTTGGTTTCAGTTGTCTGTAATCAACCATGATCTGAAAATATTAAATGGAATATTCCAAAAATAAACAATTCATAAGTTTTCAATTGTACACTGTTCTGAGTAGCATGATGCAATCTTGCACTGTCCTGTTCTGTCCTGCCCAGGACATGAATCATCCCTTTGTCCAGCATATCCATGCTGTAGCCACACTGTACTCACTACTCACCATTAATCACTTAGTAGCCATCTCAGTTATCAGATCCACTGTTGCTGTATTGCAGTACTTGTGTTCACATAATCTTTGTTTTACTTATTGTTCATCTCTTACTGTGTCTGATGTATAAGTCAAACTTCATCATAGGTATGTATATATAGGAAAAAACATAGCATATATGAAGGTCAGACAATTAAGTTCACGAACTTTCCATTGTGTGTGTGTGTGTGTGTGTGTATACATACATACACATGCCCTTGGGCAAGTCTCTTCCCCTCTCTGAACCGTCACTGGCGTAGTGAGGTGGTTGGGCTCTCCAATCTCTCAGCTTCCTTCTGCTCTGGGATATATATATATATATATATATATATATATATATATATATATATTCAGACTATATATGCATATATATATATATATATATATATATATATATTTTAGGGTTCAGTACTATTCATGGCTTCAGGCATCCTCCACTGGGAGTCTTGGAATGTATCTCTCATGGATAGGGAAAGACTGTTGTATATTGGGGAAATAGAAAAGATATCTAAGCAGATAAATAAAATAAAAAGGTGGCCTGTGGTTAAAGCCAGGTAAATGGTTTCTGGTCATCAGAGGACAGAATGATCTTATTTACTCAGAGGGGGAAGGTCTTGGACAGCTGGGAGCATTCAGACAAGGGTGGTATAACTGACTGTGGCTGCCCCACCCACATCCTCTCGGCCCCCCTCAGGTTCACCTGCACCTGTGATAGACAGTGGTCGTGTGCACCAGCTCTTTCCACTCACATGTCCAGGTCCTTGGTTCTCTGTTTCTTTCTGGTACTGTGAGAACTTGCTCACCTGGGGTGCAGGGTGACCCAGAGGGATTGGAAATGAAAGCCCCTGGAAATGAGTGAATAAATACTTCTGCTTCCCTGCTCAGCATGGGGGCATCCTGGAGGCAGTTCTCTACAGTCTCTCCTGGTGGGAGTGGGTGCAGGTGTCCAGAGCAATAACCCCATCATTATAACATTCCCCATATTGGCTTCCTTTCCTTCCCATCCCATTTCCCTTCCACCTCATTTGGGTGTCTTGGAATCACCTCTCAAATAAACCATCACCACCCATGATCTTGCCTCAGGGTCTGCTTTCAGAAACCCCAAACCAATACAGGCAGGGTAGAGTAGAGGCATTCCAGATCCCTTGGAAAGAGTCAGTAAGCCAGAGATTTCCCTGTGACTCCTATTTCCTAACAATCTGAGGGAGCCCCTTCCTGGTGCCATGGCCCACCTGCTCAAAAGTAAAGGAAGCACTTGATCCATGGTGACTAGGGGGCAGCAGAATGTAGGGAAAAGGTGACGGTCTAGAGTCAAGACTCAGGCTCTGTCTTGGCTCTGCCATTAACATGCTGTGTGCCTTGGGCAAGCCTCTTCCCCTCTCTGAACCTTAGTCTCATCACTGGCTCAGTAAGGTTGTTGGGCTCTTTAACCTCTAAGCTTCCCTCTGCTGTGGGACTCATAACAGCCTCATGGTTTGCTTTTCTTCATTTTTCTCACCTCACACTCACTCTAATTGCCTGCATTTACCCCTTTCAAGGTCCATATGCTGGGCCCAATTTTGGGGCAGGGGGCTGGCTGGCCTAATACCAGCTTCAGTTGTCCCTGATAAGGGTAGGTGAGACTTAATTTGTGCAGCATTTGTTGGGATCCTGGAGAAAACCATTTTCTCAATGCCCAAAGTGTCATCATTGTTAATAATGATGACATCAATCTACCTCATCAGGACCTACAAGTGCTTAACTAAGAAAAATGCTTTTGTCACAGTTTGTAAATATAAAGTTTGCCCACTCAGTCAGAATGGCACCCCCAGACTGGCGAGTCTACTCTCTTCCCCGCATCCTAACTGCTTTTGGCAACCCTGCCCTTCTTCAAACAACAATGTTTATTTTTTATTGATATTTCAGCGCTTTGACAAATACATTTTTCCATGAACAGAAACATAATTAACGTAAGTCATTTATATTAATCACAAGGGGGAAAATCATGCAAAACAGGGGTAATTTTATATTGAACAAGGCACGTTATCTAATGAATATAGATGATGCTGAGTTATGTGTTTATCCAAAAAGCATCAGTGGGGGAAAAAAGCCAATGCCAAACCCCACCCCATTCCCCCCAAGAAAGCTGAAAAAAAAAAAATCCCTCAAGGTCTATTTAATGATGGTGTGGTAAGGTGGCATCCTGCCCACAGATTGAAAAATAAAATGAGTTTTTAAGTGTTTACGGATCTTGAACAGCAAGAGACGTTCCCTCCCAGCATGGGTGTCCTGTGCCTGCATGTCAGGGAAGCTGTAATGACTGATTCCTGCAAACACTGGGCTGATGTGGCCGGGTCTACACAGGTGGGGTGGTGTGCACTACTGCCCACTGATGCTTTGAGACAGGTCTTGAGGTTTGTCATTGCAGGGTGTAGTCGGCAGGGATCCTGCCATCATAGCTCAGATTTCCCAGCTGTGTCAACCAACAAGGATGGCTCCATTGGGCGGGATCATGCAGTTGGAATAATTTGCCCCTGTGAATAGGAGTGGTATCACCTTCCATTCATATATTTGTCTCTTCTCCACACACTTGTGAGTAAAGCAGCCAGCTGCAGCTCACATATACAAAGAAGAAAGGTGAGAGGGAGGAGACATGGAAGCATCACAGGAATGTCACTAATCATGGAATGTTGGAATGTTCGGGCGGGAAGCCCATCCACAGCATGAAACCCAACCCTTCATTTTCCCATCGAGGAATTGAAAACCAGAGAATAACAACAGTTGGCATTTATGGAGCACTCATTATATATCAGGCATTGTTCTCAGTGTTTTTCATAGTTTAATAGTTGTTTTAATTTTATGGGATAGGTGCTATTGTTGTCCCCATTTTACAGTTGAGGAAACTAAAGCTCAGAGACAGAAGGGTGCTTCTGCAAAGCCTCCCAGAGAGAGGTTGGCTGAACCAGACCCCAGGCTGCGGTCTTTCTCAGGCCCTTATCCAGAAGGCTAGGGAAGTAGGTCAACCAGCCTGTAGGAAATACACATGGGGAGCGTTTGAGCAAGACTTTGGGATATTTTTAGAGCTCTGTTCTGTCCCTCCTCTTTTTGTCTTATGTGGTCTGTTCCCTTTGTCATCACTAGCCATAAATATCCCTACAAAATCTCAGAGGACTGTGAGGTTGCCTCAGGGGAATCCAGGTCGGAATGACTGGATGGAGGCAGTGAATGTATGGAGGCAGAGGAGCCAGTGCTGGGGTTCCCAGGACACAGAGGGGCCAGCAAGGCTGTGTGGGAGCAGCAGCTGCTCGTTTCACAGGTGCAGAAGCTGAGATGGGGCAGCCTGTTCTAAACCACTCTGCTGGTAAATGGTGAGCCTGGGAGCCTGGCCAGGAAGCTGGATCTTTTATTTCTTTTTCCTATTGTCTGGCCAGAACCTGCAGTGATTTCCTTTCTATCCCAACCCCCCAAATAATAGGCTCCTGGGGGTCATGGGCTCTGGAGCCAGGTTGTCTGGATTCAAATCCTGCCTCTGCCACTTGCTGTGTGACATTGGAGGAGTCTCTTAACCTCTCTGGCCTCAGTTTCCTGTACCTCCACCAAGAGGATGCCTAAGAATGAATGGAGTCAAGATATGCTCAGATTTAGAACAGTGCAGCATGTGTTAAGTGTCAGCAAATGATTATAATTAGTATGAAAAGAACCCGAATTCCATGAGCACCCACCTGCTTGTTTGTGACCCCCCCACCCAACACTAAGTGGACTGCAGTCCTGGCATGGTGGGGAGGGGCAGGGGAAGAGCAGGGTGAGCCTGGGCAGGTAGGTTTTCCAGCGGGGAGTGAGCAGGGCAGAAGAGCAGGCCTGTGGTTTCCCCTGCGCTCTGCGCTCCAAACTCCCTTGCTTGCTGACCAGGCTGCTTGCAATTTGTCTCTTGCTGGGTCCATGGCTCCCTGAGCAGCCAGGCCGAGTGGGTGCCAGGGCCCCATCCATCCTCGGCTGTCTGGACAGCGGTGCCGGGGAGAGCATCTGTCATTGTCTCTGGTGGCACGGATGACTGGCATGTCATCTTTGACAAATGTCTGCCAGCGAGCTCTGCACGCTGTGGATACTTACAGACATGGCAACTCACAAACACAGGCAGGCTGCTCCACAAGCCAGTGAACACAGGGAGGGCCTGGGCTGCTACTGTTGGAGGGGCAGGAAGTGGGCGATAGAAGGCAGGGCATAGACTGGGAAACCTGGGCCCTGCCTCTTCTCAGGAAACTCGGGGGAAGCCATTCCCTCTCCCTGTGCCTGGGTTTCCCCGCCCATCAGGTGGGGAAAAATTTCCCTGCCCTGTCCTCAGCTGTGTTCTAGGAACCAGCCATAATTTTCACCACACAGTTAGCAATGATAACAGCTAACCCTTATCGAGTACATGTTTTGGGTCAGGCATTGTGTGCATGCAGACTCTAGCTCACCAAATTCCCCAGACAAGCCCATTTTACCCATGAGGAAACAGACTCACAAAAGCAACCTCTCTGGGGTCCCATAGCAAGTGGCAGAGCTGCCTTAGGATCCAGGCAGTGCATGCGGGAGGCTGGGAGTCAGCAGCCCTGATCAGTGAAAGGCCAGAAAATTCTACAAGCTTTGCAGGAATGTGGTCTCCACTGCATCTACCCAACCCTGCCATTGTTGTTTGAACATCAGACAATAAAAAAATGGGTATGGCTATGAGCCAATGCAACTTTATTTACCACAACAGTCAGCCAGCTGGATCTGTCTTTGGGGCTTGCAGGACACAGTTTGCTGCCCTCCTGCTTTGGGCTTTCAAATCAAAGGAGACTATTATGAAAAAGGGCTCTTTGTACTGCAGAGAGGGAGTATCTGGTGTGGTTGAGAACTCAGATTTGGGAGCCAGATGCTATGTTTCAACCCCAGCTGGGCCACTAACAGGTGGTGGGATTCTGGGCAAATGAGTTAATGGCTCCATGCCTCAGTTTCTTGATCTGTAAAATGAGAATAATAATACTGTTCATCTCATAGGGTTGTTATGAGAGTTGAATGATGAACCATGTAAAACTCGTACAGTAGGTGCCTAGCACATCATAAACACTGGGTAAATATCACTTATTGTCACATGCCAGGGACTCATCAATACCTGAGAGTCTGATGCTCATTTAAATGATGAGTTGGGCAGGATTTCCTGGTTCAGCTCTCTTGGTTTCAGCTTACTTCTCTCCTCCTGCCACCAACCCAAATCTGCAGTGGGGGTAGAGCCTGCTTTATCATCTGTTCAACTCCTGGCCTCTTAGGATGCCACACAAAGGGACCTTAGGAATTAACCTGCTTCTTGCAATTGTAAGGATACTGAGGTCCAGAGAGAGGAAACAACCTGCTCAGGGTCACACAACCTTCAGGTGTCAGATTCGACTCTCCTGTCTCCCTGGTCAATATCTTTCCAAGGTCAGTAACCTTATTTCAGATCAGTTCTCTTGGCTTGGTGGAGTACAAAGCATCTCTCTGCTGGTGAGGTAATCCTGGAGGAGATGGCAATTTAATGCCTGGATCTGGCAAAAAGGTGTGAAGGGTAGGTACTGAGGCCAACACTGTCCTGTTCAGACACAAGCCTGGGAGACATGTTTGTACATCCAAGCAGCTGAGCCCAGCTCATCCCTCACCCAGCCCCCCATCTCCTTGACAACTGCTGAGATGCCTCCTCCATCCTCTGCCTGTTGAACACTCCTTGGGAAGTGACTGGAGGTAACATTTCCTGGAAAAAGCTGAGAGTAGACACTATGTTGAATGTGTGAAGAAATTACCCCTGAGTCAGGCAGCACTTGAGTTCTCTAGGAGTTAGTGCATCTGCCTGTATATTGAGAAGAAACACTCCAGACAGTTGACCTGGCAACTACAAGTTAGTCCTAGTGGTTCCTGTTAAGCATAAAAAACTTCCCACAACATCAGCATCAGACAAGGCCTCTCTGTGACCATAATGCAACATGATAAACACAAGGATGTTATGAAACTCCCGAAATAAACGAACATTCTTTTCTTCCAGCTGACACAAGTGGCTCTTCTTTCTTTATCAGTGACAACTCTAGACTTGCTTTATTTCTCTTGCATCCTAGATAGTAATGATCAAAATACACAATCAGCAAAAAATGTCCCGCTTCCAGACAGCATGCAATCTGGAACGACCCTTGCTTCCTCAACCCTTTTCAAAATTGCACAAAACAAGCCCAGATCCTATAACGGCTTCTTACTGAGACACCCTGTGATTGCCTGGGGTGCCTGCTCTCCCTGCTGCCTCAAGTTAATACACCTAATTTTGTTTGACTCTGAGGTGCTCCTGGTGATCTTTGGGCAATGGGCTTTACAAACATTGATTGGTATTGAAACATGGATGAGTGAGGGGGAGGAGAAGTGGTCAATAATGACATGGGAAGGTGGAGAATCATAGAAAACCAATTCCCGAGTCCTACAGAGAATTAGATATTTTAATTGTAGCACATAACTCTTATAAGGTAGATCCTGCCATGAGCATTATTTCATTTTATCATTTTATCCTCTTAATAACCTCAGTGGAGTATTAACATTTCCATTTATAGACAAACCCAGGGCTCAGCAAGCTTATGAAAGTTGCCTGCAGTTCTTCAGTGGTTAAGTGCTGGGGCTAGGAGCTAGGCATCTTCTGATACTGAGCCCAGTGTGGACACTTTGATACCAGGCTGATCTGCAGTCTCCATAGCAAGAAGACTAGGCACCACCTGGTTCTTACTGTTGACAGTATCGATGACCTTAAAATGGGTGGTCCCCTCTAGAACATGCCAACTACATGGTCAGAATCAATGTAGGGGCTTGGATGGCCATAGTGTCTCCATCTTTAGAGCTCACATCAGTCCTCAAGGCAAGCTTCCAACTCATCTGGTCTGAAGGATGCAGTTTTGGCTGCTGGGCCTGCACTGGGAATTGAGGAGCATAAGAATCCCATTGATGTGTTTTCCTTAATTCTAATACCTGCATCTATCACTCTACACTTCCTTTCTTTTTTTTTTTTTTTTTGAGGGCAGTGTCACTGGCCCTCATATGTGGGATCTGAACCGAGGCCACTGGTGTCCCAAGCCAGCGCTTAACCACCGCGCCACTCGGCTGGCCCTACACTTCTTTTCTTAAGCCATCCTTTCTATAGAGTGAATATGCAGAAGAAGACAAGTTAACCTTACCAAAAGCTGCCTACAGCAGAGTGGTGGGGATCATACCTGTCTTCATGAAGCCCCTCTCCCAGCTATTTGAAGAGGTACCTAAGTTCTATGGGCCTGCACTCCTGTGGAAGATGGGACATATGTAGGGGTGCATTATAGAAAACTGAAAAGGCAGAGGAAGGGAAGGAAGGAGAACTTTACAAGTGCCCATTCCATGCCAAGCATTACCCTGCATACTTTGTAGGTGTGGGAGCCCATTAGAGTTGGATTTTATTTTAATATAAGAACTGTCACTTGGAGGCAGCTGGTAGTATGAGGATTTTGGACATGGAAAAGGTGTTCATCTTTCCTCGTTTTAAGAAAATCAGTAGTCTGAGCCCTTGGGTAGAGGAACATAGACCAAGCTCCCAGCCATTGTTCTTGGAGAATATGGTGATGTCACCCAAGTTTGACTGCCCATTCTTTCAACAGAGAATGTCTTCAGTCAGCCATGGAAATTTGGTGTATTCTACCAGCCTGTACCCTTGAAGAGTTATAAAATGTTTCCCTAATTACACAGACCTTTGGAGTCCCTGGCATAGTACGGTTTCAGGCTGAATAACCTGGACTGTGGGAGATGTATCTATCAGCAATTGTGATGGCTTTGCCTGGCTTTGGGAATCAGCCCACCCCTGTGGATTTAGATGTGGGGTTTCTCTAGAAGAATGATATAATCTCATCTTTCACTGGGTCGGAAGGTCCCATTGGGACTCAGGGGAGGAAGGGGCCTAGGGATTCTGATACAAGAGTGCTCAACTGGCCTGCCCCATGGTGTCTGCCAAGGGTGGGCAGAAGCCCTGAGATGGGGACAGTGTCTGTGGTAGCATAAGTCACCTCTCTGTAGCACAGGGGGTCAATGAAGCTTTGCTGAGCATCAATTATCTGGTCGTAGCAACTGGGTGATGAATAGCTTGTCCTCCATCACCCCATGGAACACTGGTCTCCTTGAGCTGTTTCTCCAGGGTACATGGACTTGTCCCAGGGTCTTCAGGCTGCTGTCCCCAATGTCTAGAATGTCCTTCTTTTCTCTTTCTCAGGTATCACTTCTTAGTAACACTTGCCATCATCACCCTGTCTAAATCTAACTTCCTAACCCCTGCTATGTTTTTTTTTTCTCCTTAGCATATATCCCTAGCATAATATATACTTTCTTTATGCATCCTGTGTATTGTCTTCCTCTCTTGCTGGGATATAAGCTCCCTGAGGGCACGGAATTTGGTCTGATATAATAACAGCTACAATCTTCAAGGTTTAGAATCCAGTTAAATGCACAGTCAACACTTAACACATACTTGTGAGAGGAGTGAATTAATTGCTTTTCTTTCTTTCTTTCTTTCTTTCTTTCTTTCTTTCTTTCTTTCTTTTTTAAATTTTATTGGGGAATCGGGGGAGGGAACAGCATTGGGGAATCAGGGAAGGGGAACAAACAACTTGCTGTCCTTTTGTTCTTCAGTCTAGTTGTAGAGGATGTCGCTTCACTGGCCTATGTTGGTATTGTTATTGTTGCGCTCTTCCTGGTTGAGGCAGATCGGTTGCTGGCCATTGGAAGGCCACTTACAGCTGCTCACGTCCACTCACACTGGCTGCTTGCCACTCATGGTAGCTCACGGCAGCCCACTGCAGCCCCATTGCAGCCTACGCTGTCGCCAGCGACTCACGGCAGCCCAGCTCCGGGTTGAGCTGTTGTTCACCATCTTAGCTGTAGAGGACGCAGTGTCACTGGCCCATGTGCTATCCAAACCAGCGGCCCTGCTGCTCAGAGCTCATGCTCCCAACCAACTCTTAACCAATGAGCCACTTGGCTGGTTGAATTGCTTTTATTTCTATTTTGCTTTGAGTATATATTTCATCAAACACTTTCATCATTTATTGATATGATCACATAATTTTTCCTTTGAATTTATTGGTGTCATGAATAATCTGTGTGTTATTAGGATAAATCCCACTTGATCATAATGAAATTTTTGCCAGATTTCACTTACTAGTGTTTTATTTTGAATTTTTACATTTAACCTTCAGAAGAACAATTGGTTGACAGTTTCCTTTTTGTAAGAGATCTGTATCGCATTTTGGTACAAAGACAAAGGGGGCTTCACAAAGCGAATTGCAGCATTTTATCTTTTTCTATAATCTGGGGGAGTTTAATTAACATTGGAATTATTTGTTCTTTAAAGGGTACACAGAACTCGGCTGTCTGTTCCTGGTGCCTTTTATAATGGTAGATCTTTAATCACCATTCTAGACTCTTCTGTGGTAATTGGCCTTCTTGTTTTCTATCTCTCCTTGGGTCAGTTTAAGTAATTTATATTTTGCTAGGTAAATACCCATTTCTTCTTGATTTCCTGTTTTGTTTCTGCAGAGTTGATGTAGAATTCCCTTGTAATCTTTTAATCCCTAGTGCATTTATGCTTATGTCTCCCTTTCTTTTCCTAATTCTGCTTGAATTTGTTCTATTTCTTTCCCCCTTTCATCAGGCTCCTGACAAATTTGCTTGAGCTCAGCACTTTGGAGAAATAGAGAGAATTGTGTCTACACATGGAACCCATAGTTCTTGGAGAGAGGTGTCTATAGGAGGCTGACATGAAGCAGTTCAAGATGACCTGCAGTTCAAGCAGGTCAGGGATGATGGGTGGTGCTGATGATGGCTGAGTTTTAACTCCTGGATCTCTCACTTCTTGGTTGTGTGACCTTGGCAAAACACCTTTCTTCTCTGCACTTCAGTTTCCCTATCTGAGAGGTGGGATGAAAGGAGCAGTACCTAGCTTACATGGGTGGAGAGGACTAGATGAGTATACAAGGTCAGACAATTAAGTTCGCGAACTTTTTACAATACTGTTGCTAGCTTTTTTTGATACCAGAGAGATTATTCATTAGGAATTTGTACCAATTGGACAAACAGTTACCAAATTTACTATTTGGAAGTGCTGAAAAGGCTGCGTGAAAAAGTTAGATGACCTGGACTTGTTTCCAACAATTCATGGCTCTTGCATCACGACAATGCACCAGCTCACACGGCACTGTCTGTGAGGTAGTTTTTAGCCAGTAAACAAATAGCTGTATTGGAACACCCTCCCTACTCACCTGATCTGGCCCCCATTGACTTCTTTCTTTAACCAAAGATAAAGGAAATATTGAAAGGAAGACATTTTGATGACATTCAGGGCATCAAGAGTAATACGATGACAGCTCTGATGGCCATTCCAGAAAAAGACTTCCAAAATTGCATTGAAGGGTGGACTAGGCATTGGTGTTGGTACATACCTTCCTAAGCAGAATCCTTCAAAGGTGACCGTAGTAATATTCAGCAATGAGGTATGTAGCACTTTTTCTAGGATGAGTTCGTGAACTTAATTGTCAGAACTCGTATGTGCACAGTGCTGGGCACAATGCCTGGCAGAGAATAAGTGTGCAATTAACAACAGCCTTCCTTATGAAGGGAACGTGGTGGACAGAATGAGAGGCTATGAGGACTCCCAGAAATCACTGGGAGTTCTGTAGACTGCACTTTGAGCCCCAATCCTGCAGATACTTGGGAAGAGTTGTGATTCAGGTACGAAGGGGATTGTGACCTTCCTCTGTGGTCCCAAGCTAGTTAGATGTGGGGCCACAGCAGTGATACATAAATTCTCTCACTAAATCTTCTCCACAACCCAACAAGGTGCATATCTGGTGGAACCAGATGAAAATGCCAATATCCAATATTTTTAACCTACAAATAGGCACTTGCACATGATTCAACCTAATATCATTATTATCATCTCTATTTTTCAGATGATAAACTCTGAGGGTTTAAGCAGCTGTTCTAAGGTCACACAGCTTTTTGGTGGAGGATACTTTGGTCAAACCAGGATCATTGCAAAGATATGCTGCAAATCCAACTTGAAACAGGTGGCCAATACTGATAGATGAGAAATGGTAACTGGTAACTGAGCATTTGGAAGGCTGATCTGCACAGGAGAGGAGGAGCAGGACTCCGATAATAACTGATAAGCACACAGAGCATGTGATGCCGGCCTCCAGGTCCCCTACACTAAGGAACTAGGATAATCCTTACATAGAAGAGCCTGGATGCTAGCTCCATGGTTGAGCCTGCAGCTCTGTGCTGGGATGGTCACCTCCTGCTTTAGGCCCCTCCTTCCTGAGCCTCAGTCACTGCTTATGCTTTTATTCAAATCCTCACTGAGAGCCTCAAGAACTTGGAACTCTCAGCTGATTTCAAGGGGAGGGATGCCTCTCCTTGGCATGCTGCAAAGTTCCGACTGGTTGGCATTGCTGCAGCCCTGGTCTGCAATCTGAGAGCACCCAGGGTGCCTTCCCTTTGTTGGGATGAATCAGACTTTGCCCAGGCCTTTCTCTCTGTGCTTATAGGAATGGTAAGAGTCATTCATCTCTGTCCTGTTTTCTGAGATGATGATGGTTCTCGGAGTCCAAGCTAAGAATGGAATGCCCACTTGTCGAGACTGGGCAGTTGCTATGATACCCACTGTGGTCAACACCATGCCTGCCAATCCCCTTTGCCACCCTGGTTGCAGCATACCCTGATAGCTTCCTATTGCAAACAGCTGCTGCTCGCTGCTCCAGCGCTTGGTCTGCCTGTAGGAGAGTGTGCATCTTAGTTAAGGGATAGACGAGCAGTATCAGGAAGTTAAAGTCTGTGGGAAGAGACTTCAACCCATGATAGAGGAGAAATTGTGGATAAATAGCTCTATTCCTTTCCCCTTGGGTGGGACAGCCCTGTGACATGTCCTATGCAGTCACCTGGAGGGTCCCCAGTGGAACTGAGCTTGTTAACACACTCATTCCCTTTCTCACTTTCTGATTGTTCCGATGGTTCCTCCCAGGCTCACGTCCCAAATAAACTACTTGCTAACAAATCCTTGTCTCAGGGGCTGCTTCTGGGGAACCCCACAAAGCCACCCTTAAATACCTCTCAACTCAGCAGCCCTCAGCTACTTGCTGATTTGATTGAGTGATGCTCTGCAAACACCAGCCAGCAGCTTCCTTTCTCTCAGCTAGTCTGTCCTCTTCATAGCTCAGGCCTTTGGGGCTGTGGATCCAGAGAATATTAGCTGAACATGTTCATTCTGCTGCCCTAGCAAGGCTTAAGCAAACCCATATCACTCACTGCACAGCAGGTTCCCCAGTGGGCTCCCAGGGGGTCTTCAAGGATGGATGCACCGGAGGGAGGAATTTACCTTCACTGGTACCTGGACACAGGCTCAAGTTGAATGTCAGCCCTGTAGTGCACTAGCTCTTCTGTTGCTGTGGTACCTCTCTGCATTGTTGTCCCAAGGACTGTGTGGAGGTTCTTCATTGCCAACCCAGCCTTTCCCAAATGATGGACTTTTCCTTTTTGTTCTTTTTTGAAGGAATAAGTATGAACATTTTAGTGAAGAGAATTTCTGGCTTGAAGGATGCCAGATGAACTAGCATTTATTAGAATTTTTATAATTTATTGCAAACTTAATATTGTACTCAATTATGTTTTCTAAATGATGGACTTTTCAACGTTCTGGAGTTTGTGGGTCTGCGCTGGCACTTCTGCCACTCTTTGGTCAGAAGCTGTGTATCTGTGAATCCTCAGGTTCAAGGCCTGGCTCTCCGGAGGTGACCTTGTCTCTGAATGGATTCCTGATCCACTGCCTCCTCTCTGCACCTGGACATCTAGGGGAAACTTATGCAATGTGCTCAAACTCAGTGAAACCCACTCTCACGCAGCCTCCCTCATCATAGCGAATGGCGGCTCCTTTCTAGTGGTTTGAGACAATACCCTGAGGGTAATTTTGACTTATCTCTCCCTCACATCCCATTCTTTCATAAATACTATTGCCTTTACCTCCATAATTCTCTCAGCTCTGTCTGATCGCATCTCCCCACCTCCATGGTCCAAGCCATCATTATTTCTTGCTTAGATATTTGCAGAAGCAAAATCTCCTATTCCAGTCCTTCTGATCTCACCCTTGCCACCTTCTGTCTACTCACAACATGGCAACCAATTAAAACCTAAGTCAGAGCAGGTTCCATCTCTGCTTGGAGCCTTCCAGCGGCTCCTATCCCACTAGAGTAAAGGCCATGTCCTTAGAGTGTCCTTGAGGCCCCATAAGAACTGTCCCCCCACCTCTCCACCCCTCCCTGGCTTCAACCCCTACGACTCGCCTCCAGGCTAACTCCACTCCAGCTACACTGCTCTCCTTGCTTTTCTTTAAGCATCCAGCCATACCCTTGCCTTAGGATTTTGTCCTCACTGTCCTCTTTGCCTGGAACATTCTTCCCACAGAAGAGGCTCCCTCACCTCCTCTAGGTCTTTAATCAAATGTTACGCTGCTTCAACTTGTCCCCACCTCCAAAGCACTCTCCACCCCTCTCCTCTGCTTTGTTTTTCTGGCACTTATTGCCACCTGACATCTCATACACTTCTAGGTGCTTATCTTGGTCAAAACTGACTAGAATGTTAGCTCCTCGAGAGCAGAGACCATTCTTTTTTTTTTTTTTTTAAGATTTTATTGGGGAATTGGGGGAGGGGAACAGCATTGGGGAATCGGGGAAGGGGAACAGACAAGTTCCTGTCTTTTTGTTCTTCAGTCTAGTTGTGGAGGTCGTAGCTTCACTGGCCCATGTTGGTATCGTCATTGCGCTTTTCCTGGTTGAGGCAGATTGGTTGCCGGCCTCTGAATGGTCGCTCATGGCGGCTATTGGCAGCTCACGTTGGCTGCCAGCCGTTCACGCTGGCTGTCCGCCACTCACTGTAGCCTATGGCAGCCCACTGCAGCAGGGGCTGCAGCCTACACGGTCGCCGGGGCTCGTGCAGCCCAGCTCTAGGTAGAGCTGTTGTTAGTTGTAGAGGGCAGTGTCACTAGCCTTCATATGTGGGATCCGAACTGGGGCCGCTGGCATCCGCAAACCAGCTCTTAACCAATGCGCCACTCGGCCGGCCCAAGCAGAGACCATTCTTGTTCACTGCTGTTATATCCCTGCCATCCGAACAAGGCTGGGTAAGTGTGGGTGTTCCACAGGTGCCTTTTGAAAGATAAATGCATGTACAATAGGCAGTGGTCTTGAGTAAATCTTTCTCTTTCTCTGGACATCAGGGTCAGGGGACAAGCCACCTTGGGTGATTTCCAACGCCCTGTTTCTGCTCTTTGGTTTTATGAAGAGACCCACTCTGAGAAGTCAGCTCGAAGGCCAGGAACATCCCCTGCATTTGTCAGCTACATTAGAACTGAGCTTCCAGCTTTTAGCTGAGGGGTCATTTTTTTGGGACAGAGGACATGGACAAGGTTCCAGGCATATTTAACCTGTTTATCTGCAGGGGTGGACAGTAGAAGCAAAGATCCTGCAGCCAAACACTGGCTGCATCTGAGGTCTGTTTCCCCCGGCCCCTTGAACTTACTCTAACCATGGAGTTGAAATTTAAGTGCTAGGAAATAGTTTTCTTTAGGCACCACATTGGTGTGTGTGTGTGTGTGTGCGCGTGCGTGCGTGTGTGTCTGTGTGTGTGTGTGTGTGTCTGTGTGTGTAAAATACCCAACAGCCTAATGAATCAGGACTCAGGAACATGAGTCAATGTCACAATGGTAAGAAGAATGCAAAACCCAACACCGATTACCCAGCCTGCTCCTGGAAGTGTGGTTCCCAATCATTTCAGGTAGTCTGACCAATCTTCCCACCACTAAGCATCTGCACCCTCACCTGCTGTCACAGCTGTGTGACTCCTTCTCTCTGGGAGTGGGGCTCGCCCCTCTTTCCATGGTTCCTATGCCACAGCAGCAGTGCTACATCAAACCCCTTCAAGCCTGGGGCCCTGTGTCTCCTATGTGCACTGCTTTCTCTCTGACATGGTCACAGCTGCTGCCTGGGGGTCTGAATAGAGGCTACACCCACCCATTGAAGGGCTGGGCTGGTGGTGAAGTGGTTGTTGCAGGACATAAGGTGTCTCCCTTTTATGGCAGGGATCTCTGGAGACAGAGTAGAGTTGACACCTTTCCCGTTTCTCTGGCTGGATCCGCAGTGCTCCACCCTGCTGAGCCAGATAACTGCAGGACTCTTACTGGCCACCCACCTAATCCTTCCTCCACACAGCAGCCAGAGTGACATTTCCAAATAATACATTTGTGATAGTTAATTTTATATATCAACTTGGCTGGCCAAGGGATGCCCAGATACCTGGTTAAACGTGATCACTGGGTATATCTGTGAGGATGTGTCTGGAAGAAATTAGCACTTGCATTGGAGGACTCAGTAAAGTGGATCCCCCTTCTCACTGGGGATGGGCATCATTCACTACATTGAGGGCCTGAAGAGAATAATAAGGTAGAGGAAGGTTAAATGTGCTCCCTGCCTGATGGCTATAGCTGAGACATTGATCTGCCTTCTGTGTCCTGGCTTTCAGGCGTTCAGACTGACACTGGAGCCCACAACCATCCGCTCCCTGGCTCTCAGGCCTTCCTACCACACCACCAGGTTTCCTGAGTCTCCAGCTTGCCGATGGAAGATCGTGGGACTTCTGTAATCATGTGAATCCATCCTTACAATAAATTGGAGAGAGAGAGAGAGAGTGAGAGAGAGAGAGAGAGAGAGAGAGAGAGAGAGAGAGAGAGAGAGAGAGAGAGAGAGAGAGAGAGAGAGAGAGATTGATTCTATTTCTCTGGAGAACCCTGACTGGTACAAAATCCAATGATGTCACCGTCTTGCTTGAAGCTCTCCCACCATTTCCCACTGCTCTAAAGACAAAATGCAGTCTCTGTAGCATCAATTTAGCACAGAAAGCCTTTCATGAGCTGGCGCCTGGCTGCCCTGCAGTCTCCCCATCCTCCCATCCACCCTGGGGCAGCACCAGGTCTGCTTGCTCTGTTCCTCTGTGCATCCATGACCTGTTAGCCTATCACAGCATGATTCATACTGCATCGTAATCGCTGCTTGCCCCTCTGGACCAGGAAGTCCTCAAAGACATGGACTAGGCCAGATATATTTTGAATCTTTGACACTCAGCACAGTGCCTGGCACACGGTAGAGCTCTCTCTCTTTCTCTCTCTCTCTCTCTCTCTCTCTCTGAAATGAATGGATGAATCCTAGCCTCACAGGGTTCAGGATATGAACCTAGCCTCCCTCTCTCCATCTTTGGTCTGCGGTGGATGGACACGAGGGTGGGTCCTGTAGTCCCATTTCCAGATCCCACTCCCAGAGCCATGGGCTGCCTGCTGCTTCTCCATACCAGGCCACTGCAAAATGCACTACATCTTCTTTTAGTCCCTGTCACCCATCCTCAAATAACTGGTGCCTCCCCTCCCTTCCTGAGCCCCATGCCATCCACAGGGCAGAGTGGCATCTTTCCCATATAGCTCATTAGCAGATGCAATTAGTGCTCTGTCACCAACCAGCTATGTAACCTTGAACAAGTCACTTGACCTCTGATTCTCAGCCTCAGGGTGGCCACACAGGCCCTCAGGTTGGGCATTGCACAGCACTACAGATATTGCAGTCTATTGGATGGTGCTCCTGGGTTGAACATACAGGGACCTGCCTCACTTTCCCCTCATCAAGGTGGTCATGCTACTCTGAGGGATGACAGGTTTAGATGTAACATAATGTGTAAAACATGTAGAACATATAGTGCCTAGCAACTGAGCACTTCATAAGCATTAGATTAAATGGCAGTCTTTTGAGTTGCATTATTATTATTATACATCATCATTATTGCTATTATTATTATACAATGAATGCTAACTTCCCTCTCCTCTGACCCATAGAGAGTGGTGGCTTCCCTCTGGCTTGATGGGAAGATGAGGGTTTCAGACTTGCATGATGTTTCTCCAGCTGTGTGGTCATATCAGCATGGATTGCTTCATCACATTGATGATGTTTGTACTGCCCATCACTGACCAGGGAACCCAGGCTGCTCCCATTACTGCCTTGGCTGACTCTGCATTTGTGTGATCTTGAAGTGAGTGCCATTTATTTATTTATTTATTTATTTATTTATTTATTTATGTATTTATTTTTAAAATAACTATTTTATTTTTCAACTACAGTTGACATATAGTATTATATTAGTTTCAAGGGTACAACCTAGTGATTAGACATTCATATAACTTACAAAGCGATCACCCGATAAATCTAGTACCCATTTGACACCATGCATAGTTATTACAATATGATAGACTGCATTCCTTATACTATCATTTACATCCCCATGACTATTGTGTAACTACCAATTTGTACTTCTTAATCCCTTCCCCTTTTTCACCCTTCCCAGCTGGCAACCATCAAGATGTTCTCTGTGTCTATGAATTCGTTTTGTTTGTTTATTTTGTTCTTTAGATTCCACATATAAATGAAATCACATGGCATTTGTCTTTCTCTATCTGACTTAACTTCATTCAGCACAATACCTTCTAAGTCCATCTACGTTAGTGCAGAGAGCAATATTTCATTCTTTTTAATGCCTATGTAATATTCCATTGTATATATGTGTCACCTCTTCTATATCCATTCATCCATTCAGGGACACCCAGGTTGCCTTCATATCTTGGCCTTTGTAAATAATGCTGCAGTGAACATATGGATGAGCATGTCCCTTTGAAATAGTGTTTTGGGTTTGTTCAGATAAATACCCAGAAGTGGGATTACTGAGTCCTTCTTTTCTCTTATAGCCTTTGCTTTAGAGTCTATTTTATCTGGTATAAGTATTGCTACTCCAGCCTTTTTTGTTTTTTGTTTTTTTTGTTTCCATATTCATGATATATCTTTTTCCATCCCTTTACTTTCAGTCTGTATGTATCCTTTGATCTGAAGTGATTCTTTTGTAGGCAGCATAAGTAAGGGTCTTGTTTTCTTAGCCATTCAGCCACCCTATCTTTTCATTGGAACACAGGTCTGACAATTCAGTTCGATAACTTGTTGCAACGATGTTGCTAATCTTTTCTTATATCAGAGGAATTATTTATTAGGAATTTGTACCAACTGGACAAACAATTAACCAAGTTTACTATTTGGAAGTGCTAAAAAGGCTGCGTGAAAAAGTTAGACAGCCTGAACTTTTCGCCAACAATTCATGGCTCTCGCATCACGACAATGCATCAGCTCACACAGCACTGTTTGTGAGGGAGTCTTTAGCCAGTAAACAAATAACTGTATTGAACCACCCTCCCTACTAACCTAATCTGGCACTCAATGACTTCTTTCTTTACCTGAAGATAAAGGAAATATTGAAAAGAAGACATTTTGATGACATTAAGGAAATCAAGTTAATATGGTGACAGCTCTGATGGCCATTGCAGAAAAACAGTTCCAAAATTGCTTTGAAGGGTGGACTAGGCACTGGCTTCAGTGCATAGCTTCTCAAGGGGAGTACTTCCAAGGTGACCACAGTGATATTAAACAATGAGGTGTGTAGCATTTTTTCTAGGATGAGTTCTTGAACTTAATTGTCAGACCTTGTTTGTAGTTATAGCCATTTTATTATTCATATTTCCTTTCTCTTCCTCCTCCTCCGTCTCCTTTTTTTTCTTCTTCTTCTTCCTACTCCAAAGAGGTCCCTCTAACATCTCTTGTAGTCTCTCTAACATTTCTTGTAGTCCTGGTTTGGTGCTGATGAACGTCCTTTGCTTTATCTTGTCTGGGAAGCTCTTTATCGGTCCTTCGATTCTAAATGATGGCCTTGCTGGGTACATTACCCTTAGTTGTAGGGCTTGATTTTCGACACTTTGAATATTTTGTGCGAATCCCTTCTGGCCTGCAAAGTTTCTGTTGAGAAATTAACTGACAGTCTTATGCGAGCTCCCTTGTAAGTAACTAATTGCTTTTCTCTTGTTGCCTTCGGGATTCTCCCTTTGTCTTTAACCTTTGGCATTTTAATTATGATGTGTCTTGGTGTGGGCCTCCTTGGGGTCATCTTGTTTGGAACTCTCTGTACTTCCTGAGCTTGTATGTCTATTTCCTTCACCAGGTTAGGGAAGTTTTTCTGTCATTATTTCTTCAGATGGGTTCAATACCTTGTTCTCTTTCTTCTCCTTCTGGTACCCTGTAAATGTTGGTATGCTTGATATTGTCCCAGAGGTCCCTTAAACTGTCCTCATTCTTTATATTCTGTTTTCTTTTTGCTGTTCTGATGGGGGATTTTCTGCTACCTTATCTTCTAAATTGCTGATTCAGTCCTTTGCTTCATCTAATCTATTGTTGATTCTTTCTAATGTAGTCTTTATTTCAGTTATTGAATTCTTCGTTTCTGACTGGTTCTTTTTTTATGTTATCTATCTCCACTTTTATGTTTCCTATCTCTCTGTTAAAGTTCTCACTGCATTCATCTAATCTACTCTTAAATTCACTGAGCATCCTTATATCCAGTGTTTTGAACTCTGCATCTCATAGATTGCTTGTCTCCATTTTGTTTAGTTATTTTTCTGGAGCTTTGTTCTACTCTTTCATTTGGGACATGTTTCTTTGTCTTCCCATTTTGGCTGCCTCCCTGTGTTTGTTTTTATATATTAGGTAGGGCTTCTATGTCTCCTGGTATTAGTAGAGTGGCCTTAGTAGAGTGGCACAGGCTCCCTGGGTGCTCCAGGTGTGTCCTTTGTGTGGGTTGTGTGTTCCCTTCTGTTATAGTTGAGCCTTGGTTGCTGTTTGCATGTCAGTGGGAGGGATTGATCCTTAGGCTAACTAGTTGTGAGGACTGGTTGTGACTACACTGGAGGACCTATTGTGCAGGGCTGACCCTAAGGAGCAGGATTAGCTTTAGCCGTGTTCTGATGCCTCCCAAGTCTCCTCTTTCGGTGTGTTGCCCACGGAGACGGTTGGTTCTCCAGCTTGGTCTGAAGCTGGCAACCAGGTGTTCCAGGCCTGGGGCCGCCTGAGAGGTGCCTGGTCACAGGCCAAGTTCAACCATAGCCTGTGCTCTGCTTGGGCCCCCCTGGCATGAGCATCAAAGCAATCCACAGGTAGCCACATGTGCTGGTCTTGGAGGTGACTTGGAGAGACCAAGCCATGAACTTAGGCCAGCTGCCACTAGTACCAGGCTTGGAGCTGCTCAGCAAGAGATATGGGGCATGCCAAAGTCGAATTGCACGTGTTTGGGTTTTGTGAACCTTTCAGACATTTTAACAAAGTCAGAAGCATGAACCAAGACAGGCTGTTTGTATAGAAAAGCTACTGGAAGTGATTTTGTTGGGTCTCCATGTTAGGGGGAGGGGTTTGTCTCAGGTAGTCAACATGGACAGGTGAAGGGTGTTAGCCAGGTTGATGGAGACTCAGAGTAAGTGAGTTGGTTGTGAGTAAGTCTATGTGCGAGCCCTTTAAGAGGAACATGTGGGACTCCAGCAGGTCTCTGTTTCACTCAGCCACAATGTCCACTGATTTTCACAGCCAGAAGTTGTGTTGACTTCTTTTCCCAGCACTGGAACCCTGGGCTGAGGAGCCTGGTGTGGGACTGGGTTCCCTGACTTCTCAGGGGAGACTTTTGCACCTGAGGTATTCCTCCTGATTTTTAACCACCACACCTGGGTATGGGACCAGCCCATTCTGTGTCTCTGCTCCTCCTACCAGAGGTGGCCTCTTCTGTGTGTTCTTAATTGCAGGACTTTTGTTCAGCTAGACTTCAGGTGATTCTTAATGATGGGTGTTCTGTAGTTTAGTTGTAATTTTCATGTGGCCGTAAGAGGAGGCAATCACAGTGTTTACCTACTCTGCCATCTTGACTGGCATGAGTGTTTTTAAAAATTGTGTGCCCTGGAACTCACTCTAGTTCTGGCTCTGATTCTGTCTTGCAAATTTTCACCACCTCTGGCCTAGTCTGTGAATCAATGCTGTTCCTTCACTTGACATTTCTTAGTTAACAGCTGGTTTCTCTCCAGGCAAGGAAGGTGTGAAGAACATTGAACCCCAAGGAAAGAAGGTGTCTTAGTCATTTCAGGCTGTTATAACAAATATACCATAGGCTGGGTGGCTTTAACAGCAGACATTTGTTTCATACTGTTCTGGAGGCTGGGAAGTCCACGATCAAGGTGATGGTAGTCTGGTGTCTGGTGAGAGCTCTCCTCAGGGTTTGCAGATAGCCTCTTCTCAGTGTGTCCTCACATGCAGAGAGTAAAGCAGTGGGGAGAGAAGCAAGCTTTCTGGATTCTTCTTGTGAGGACACCATTCAGGAGGGCTCCACCCTCAATACCTAATCGCCTCCCAAAGGCCCCACCTCCTAAAACTATCACATTGGGCATTAAGATTTCAACATAGGAATTTTGGGAAGACACAAACTTTTGGTCCATAGCAGAGGGGAAGGAACCCCTTCTGGTGCTCCTTCACACTGTACTATAGTTGAAATTTTTTGTTTGCTTGTCCTCAAGTGTCTGAATACAGGTAGACCATCTTGCACTACAAGGGCTGGTGTCTTTGCCAAAAACCCTTATCGTGTCTACACAGGAGAGTTACATTCCCAATGCTGCCATTTCTCTGACTTTATTATGCTTAAAATTCAGTGTACATCAGAATCATTTGGAGAGTTTGGTAACATAGATCCTTGGCTTCCCTCCTTCCAAATGTCTGAGTCAGTGAGTCCAAGAGGGAGCCCCAAAATTTGCATCTTACACTTGCTAGGTGATATTGATGCCTCTGGTCCAAGGACCATGTTTTGAGAATGACCGAGCTAAAGAAACCATTGCCTTTACCCCAGCTTTGGCTTAAGTTACAAAGTCCTCTTCCATGAACTTGAACTTGAAGGCAGGGTTCTCTTGACTGTAAAGTGTGTATGGAATGGGTGGAAGGGAGAATGTGGAGAAGGGTATCTTCCCCACATTCTTATGATTACAGCACACACACAAAAATGTTAGGTATTCATGGGCCCTATACTGAACAAGGCTGAGATGAGATTTCTGTGTTTAATAAAGTACTAAAATACCATATATTATTAGCACAGTGTTTTGTAGTTTATAAAGGGCTTCCACATTCCACCTGCATTTTCTAATTTAACCCTTAGAGATACCCTGTGAGGTGGGCAAGACATATATCACTATCCCATTTTGCAGGTGAGAAATCACAAGGGGACTAAGCCTTTTTGCTTACCTGCTGTGTTCCAGGCACATTACATATACCAGCCCATCTAGTCCTCACAACAACCCTCAGAATAGGTATTATTACTTATCATGTATATCAGAGAGATTGAGGCTGAGAAGCTGAATGATTTGTCAAAGTTTGTACATTTAATTAGCAGTAAAGCCAGAACTAAAATCAATTTGTCCTGATTCACTTCATTCAATTCAGAACCCTTTCTAAGACACCATATTTTGTGTGTGTAACTGGGATGAAATTTATACCTATTCAAGTAGTTCAAACTACAGAGAATTTTGTTGTCCTTTCAGATTCTTTCTTTACCACTCTCTCTGAGTTCAGTTTTTTCAATGTTTTTAGATCTTGTGTGACACAGAATTAAGATACTGGGGAGAGAGCACTGGAGCCAGAGAGGCTAAGTTGAATTACATTAAGAGGGAGTAGGTGGAAGGAGGTAGTTGGGGAATGCCTTCTGGGCTGAGTGTTGAAAAGTTTTGTGGGCTTGGCAAGTTGAAGACACCAGTGCAGTTGCCAGGTGGGAACTGAGAAAGGGGAGGGAGAGGAATGTCACAGACTTTGCCTGTGGAATTTAAATTAGATTATTACTATTCTTTAAGATATGCAGGAAAAATTGATGTAAATGTAAAATTATTTTTGGCTACTGAACTAGGCTCACTTATATGTGATGCTGTATAGAGAATGGGTCACAGATCACCAGCTTATATTAAGGACACATATATGCATGTGTTTGAAAGAGAAAATGTTTGAATGTGAAAGATAATGTGGAAAAAAGTGATTCAGTGACAGAGATACTAACACGGGGAAAGAAAAACATAAGGGGAGAAAGAGAAACAAGAGAGAGAGAAACAAATAAGAAAAAAAAGAAGGGCAAAGGTATCAGAAAAATGGACAGATGGGGTAAATAAATATACGGCGAAGTATCAGGAAAATAGAAACTAAGGAAAGTAAATTTGTCTTCTATCGGAATCCCAAGGATCTCTGATACTGTGTTTCTCAAACCTTTTCAACTGTGATTAACTATTAAGAATATATTTTCCGTTGCTACTCACTATTTATAGACAAAAATAAATGGAAAAAAATTTTTTTTTTCTAAAGGAAATAATGCTTACCCTTGTAGTCTCCAATGAACCACATTCTACGTAGTCCACTCCTACGATGACTCTGGGCTTGGCCAGGTGACTGGCTTCAGCCAGCAAGATATTAGTAAGGGTGATGCAAGTGGAGGCTTGATAAACTCTTACACATTGGGGCTTGTCCTTTTGGAAGGTTTGCTCTTGGGATGTATTCCCTGGGAACTGAGAAACAGTTTTATGGGAGCCCAAACCAGCCATATGGAGAGGCTGCCTTTTGGCACACCAAGACCCTAGCTGATCACCCCAGCTGAGTTCTCAGTTGATAGCCAGGACCGACATGCTAGCCATGTGAATGACACATCTGAGAAGTGCGTCCTGCAGCCTTAGTTGAGCCACCCCAACCGATGCCCATGAGTGGAGCTGAGCTGTCATCGCTGAGCCCCTGCCCAAATTTCAGAATCATGAGCAAATAAATGTGGTTTTAATCCCACTAAGTTTTTGGATTGGGTTTATTATGCAGCAATAGATAACCAAACATCATTATTATATACAAAACACCATGCTATTTTGTAATATAGTCAATTCTGTTTTTACTTTTCAAAATGCTAAATTGATTTCATAACCCACGAATGAGTCATGACCCATGAATGAGTCATGGCCCAATGTAATGGACCATGCGCTGCTGTAATCCATGGCACAAGTGTTTGAGATCATCTGTTTTCCAGCCTCTCCCTATGTCCTGTTGCTCTTAGAATCATGACGTGTTAGAGATGAAAGGTAATCTCACGATGTCACCCAGTCCAGGACTGGTCTCAGAAAGGGCTGCTTCTAAACCATCTGGGTTTCCAGGTAGACAATTCTACTCATTAAATAACTTTACTCAGGGGAAGCATTTAAACCTTCTGTATGCCTGGCTCTGAACTCTGTAAGCACAATTTACACCCAAGCATGGTTTACTGGTCCAGTTCTGCCAGATACTGCATCTCCGCAAATGGAGGAAGAATATCACACCCCCCCCAATACCCATGCTTGTGCCCCTCTATTTCCTAAGTCTCTGTGTTAAGCTGAAGCATCTTCCTATGTCATTCAAGCTTCCCATCACACAGGCCTACCCAATATGTGGTTTCTTCCTCTATGATGGCAATTCCTACATCATATTCCACAGACCAAATGTATCAGAACCACTGGGGGAGCTTGTTAAATGCAGATTCCCAGGCCCAGTTAAGCAATATGGCCTCACAAAATCTCTGGAGAGTGGTGCCTGGAACTCTGCATTTTAAGAAGCTCGCCAGCTAGTTCTGCACACTTTGGTGGTTAGGTTCAACTGTTCTAAGGGCTACTGTCTGAATCAGGGCCTTTTAGCCTTTCTTATCTCACATCATAGTAAGAAATACATTTACAGTCTGCCCCCGTGCACATATACGTACATGGAGAGGAAACAGAAGTTTCATCAAACTCTACAATGGACATATGCCTCACTCTGTCTTTTCTATCCGGTTTTGTTTTATTTTTTCAAATGCTGGTTGTAACTCATTAAGTCGATTTTATGATTCACCCATGGGTCACACAGTACAGCTGACAACAAAGCTGATCTAAGTGAACACAGGCTAAGTGTCTATCCAGCAGACATGGCTGATTCTCTAGAGTTTTGCTGCAATAATGACCATTTGGAGTTGCAAGCCTGGCCTCCATCTTTTTCCACTGTGCCCTTTGGTACCACAGCTAACAGAGCTTGCATTCAGGTAGTACTTACCTGACCACTTTCCTCTTTGTCTATGCAGGGTCTCCAGTCCAGGCTGGAGCTCAGGGTGCAGCTGATTTGGGGGCCTGGGGCTCCCTCCAGGGCTGTGTTTGCAAGAACCAGTACTTCTAGGAGCTTGTGGTGGAGGGGGAAGGAAATAGGACAGGCAGGACAGTTCAGGGATATGACAATAACCTCTGCTTTTCCCCCACAATGGTTTTTCCCGAGTCCTCAGGAAGCAGGAGTTTGAGTTCAAAGTCCAAAAGTGGGGTCAACGAAGTGTCATGTGAGCTTCCCTTCAAGGGCAGAGTTCTTCTGTGAGGCACCTCTTGGGACTTCCAGAAATGAACTGGAGAAGACTCCTGAAGACAGAATGTTGTGTATCTTCATCTATGTTATTCAATAATTTATGTGACCTCCTCTTGAATTTATATTTTCATCTTATATCACTTCTTGGGCTGAAAAGTTTCTGAGATTCATGTGTCTTCTGTGTAAATAGGACTTGCTTGTTCTTGACTTGCCTCTTCCAGGTGCAAAGTGGGCAACTGTCATGGCTCCCCAAGGCTGGGGACCAGTTCTTGTCCCCTGTCCCATCCTCCCTGGGTCTTTAACCTGCTTCTGTCTTCATCCTTCAACATGATGAGGCCACATCTTCTCTGTCCTCAGACTTCAGCCTCTCTATCCTCTTCATCATTTTTGACATTTGAGACAGCCACAGAAATCAAAACAGTTTCAAAACTGTGCCATTTATGGTGTCCAAGAAAACTGAACTGATCCCCAAATGATTGATTTAGTGGTTGCAGCTGGGCCTGGATGCAGACAGACAGCTAATGAGGTAATTTTTCTAAATGCAAAATGTAAACAAGATAATAGCTTCTTCCCTCTCTGGGAGTCTCTCTGGGTTTCTCTCCCACTTCTTCAATTTTCTGCAGAGATGCACATACCAGTTTGTGTTTTTACACTGTTATGGGCTGAATCGTGTCCCTTCAGAATGATATATTGAAGTCCTAACCCCCAGAATGTGGACTTATTAGGAGATAGGGTCTTTACAGAGGTCATCAAGTTAAAAATAGGTCATTTGGGTGGGTCCTAACACAATATGACTGGTGGTCCTTATGGAAAATGGAAAAGTTGGACTCAGAGACAGACACACATAGAAGGGACATGATGAGAAGAGACACAGAGAAGAGGATTGTCTATAAACCAAGGAGAGAGGCCTGAAACAGATTCTCCCAGCCCTCAGAAGGAACCAACCCTGCTGACACCTTGATTTCAGATTTCCAGCCTCCAGAACTATAAGACAACATGTTTCTGTTGCTTAAGCTGCCCGGTCTGTGCTGCTTTATTATGGCAGCCCTAGCAAACTAATACACACACATTTAAAATGTTTTTGCTTCTGTGTTCTCTCTGTTGGTAATCCTACTTCCTGAGGTGGGGGAGGACAGAAAAGGGGAAGACTGAGGCGGGTTTCCTCTCACACTGGTGCGGTCTACACTGCAGGGCCCTCAGCTGCACTGGCTCTTTCACAGCCCTACCAGGGCCCCCGTGATGCCTTCACATGGTTCTATGTTTCTGTAAAATTTGCAAATGATATTTAAACTGCAATCAGTTATAACTGCTGACTCATTTCTCTGCAGCTTTCCTTCCAGCACACTTTCCATCACATCAGGTGGCCTTTGAGTGGCCACATGGTATTCTTAGATCCAAATATAGGGAATGTATACGATTGGGGTTCAGTGAGATATATGTATGGTTTTCAGTCACTTATACATATAATTAAACTTTGCTAGCCATCCT
This sequence comes from Aselliscus stoliczkanus, assembly GCA_033961575.1. Lineage (NCBI taxonomy): Eukaryota > Metazoa > Chordata > Mammalia > Chiroptera > Hipposideridae > Aselliscus > Aselliscus stoliczkanus. The sequence goes on along the minus strand of CM066733.1, from coordinate 59,434,888 downwards.
TGTGAAGAGGTTCTCTACTGCACTCTGTGTCCATTCTCCTGGTGACACATGGGTGCAGACCAAAGTAATGTCACTGTGAGCAGCGCCCACAGGGCCCAGAATAAGAAATACATGGACAGTGAAGAAAATTCAGTTTTAAGATATGGAGTCATATATGAAGCTAGTCCATGGAAATTCTTCTAATCATCAAATGTGTGAAATCGTAAGTCCCTATAAGTTTAATATTAGAGGGGTGTGACAAGCAGTTAATTAATAAAAATACACTTTTTTTTCTGGAAAGTGTAACTTTTGTAGTATTTGTCAGCTTTTTAGAATTTGTAGTTTGTTATGATTTCTTTCATTATTGGAAATATTTACCTTTGTACTTAATTTTGTGTTCAGGATATTGTTGCCTTTTCCTTAAAAGGGCTCCTGAAATTATACAAGCTCCAAGCCCCATCCAACTTAGATTTCGGCTCTGGTTGGGGTATGAGAAATGAAGCAGGAAGGGGAACTACAGTGAGTAGGCAGGAAATTTGTGGGAAGTGGTTGCAGTACTTGGAGACACTGTGGAGAGGGGAGTAATGGTGAAGAGACAAGTGGGGACAGTAAATAGGGCTTTGGATTGGGAGCCAGGGGACCCCACTAGCTTGGCCCAGCCCTGCCACTCATTCGGCTCTGTGCCCCCAGGGATGCCAGTTCCCCTCTCTGGAGTCTCTTCCTTTGTATAAGTCATGCTCGTGTATGGGGCGACCTCTAAAGATGTCTTAGGCTTCCATCGTCTAGGATTCTGTTATCCTGATCACCAAGGGGAGAAGATGGAGTCAAAATTGCTAGTGGTTGGTAGGCAGAGCCACGTCTGAGGGAAAAGAAGGGGCACTATGAAAAGAACATCTCTCTCTGATGGAATTGGAGTTGCCAGATACCCCAGCTGGGAATCCCTTGGGACAGGTACCACCATACCTATGTGGCAGCTGAGGTCTCTACAGTCATTCACTCATGTCTTCACTCATTCCATCCTTCAGTAACTACACAGCAGGCAGATCCTACATGCTAGGCCTACGCTGGAACTGAGGAAACGGCGGTGAAGGAGACACAGCTCTGCCTGTGAAGGGCTGGCCCTTCTGTGGGGAAAGAGAGCACCCAACAGGCAACCCCATTACAGAGGTGTCATGCTCTTGCAGGGGCTGGTCCATCTCCAGGGAGGTTGCTCAGCGATGCTGGAAAGCATGGCTATGTTTGATCCAGTGTTCTGACCCTAACTTCACATTTGAATTACTGGAGAAGCTTTTAAAATACATATATTTACTTGGACCCACCTCTGCAAAATCTTAATTAGTCTGAGACGGGACCTGGCACCAGCATTTTTAAAAGCCCACCAGCCAAAGTTGTGACCCCCATTCCCTCACAGCACTTCTCAGCCTTAATTGTGTACTTGGGGTCTTGGTCACTTAGTAGGTGTGGGGAGAGGCCTGAGACTCTGGGTTTTAACCAGCACCAGGTGATGCTGATGCTGCATTTGAAGCGCAGCTCTCTAAAATCTGGCCCTCACCACGGCTCTGATCTCATCTCCTCATACTTCCCCCCTCACTCTCATGCCTCTAGTCACCCTGGTCTCCTTGCAGATCCTGAAACACTCCAGGCTCACTCATTCCTTGGCGGTCCTCGCACACTTTATCTGGAACATTTATTCCCCAGATGTCCACATGGCTTGCTCCCTCATCATTCAAATGCCCTCCACTCACTCAAATGCCCACTTGTTGGCAGGAGCTTTCCCTGGCCATCTGACTATCTGACATAAAATAACACCCCACTCCCATCATTATCCTTCCCCATCACCCTGCTTTTACCTCTCTCCCATAGCACTGATCACCACATGATAATAGATGGTAGATTTCTTGTGTCTGTATTTATCACCTGTCTTCCTTACTGTAATATCAGTTCCATGAGAGCAGGAGCATTGTTTTCCTCCCTGATAACCTTCCACATAGAACAGTGTTTGGCCATAAAAGATATTCAGTAAATATTTATTGAATGGATGGGGAGAAGAGAGGTGGAAAAAGGATAGTTAGAACTTGAGACTCACAGACTTTTTAAAGCTGTCAAAAACCTCAGCGATAACGTAATTCAGTGTTTCTCAGTGCTTTTGTTCCTGGCATTTAAGGTGGATCATTCTTTCATCATATGGTACTGTTCCATGCATTATAAGTCATTTAGGATCAATGACCTTACCTACTGAATGGCAGTAGCATCCCAAGACATTGGGACCCCCTTAGGTGGGAGTCAGGCCCCAGTCAGGAGCCACTAACCTAGTAGATGAAGAAAGTCAGGTGCAAAAAGTGAACCTATTTGCTTAAGTAGACATAGCAAGTTAATATGAGAACTGAGGCCAGAACTTAAGATCCTAGACTCCAGCTTTTTTTTTCTTCCCTGTAATCTCACCATGTTGGTTTCAATAAAAGTCCTCCTACAGGACTGGTAGGATGGGGCTGTGGTGGCCATGGTTCCCAGCTAGGACTAGCAGCCAGAGGTTTTTAAAAGCTCTCCTTATCTCACCACGGGGTTGCTATTAGAGGGTGCGGGGTTTGTAGAATCTAGATGGTGCTAGAGATAGCAGGCCATATCTGCCTCTCCTCCTCCATGCTGGCCACAAGGTATTTTGGAGAGGTGAGTTCCTCTGGGGCCCATGACAAAGCATTTTGACTGAGAGTCATTCTTCAAATCTTCTCAGACTATTAAACAAGGGAAATGGATTTGAAATTGAGTACACACTGGTATAGCTTTGGAAAACCACTTGTATTAATCACCACTGACTTAATTTTTCAAAGTTACATAATGGTGCCATAAGTTCTCCTAAGCAAGAGTCATGAGACATGTTGGAAGTAATGACCCTCTCCCATAGATCCTTGGGCAGGACCCATGAGGGATGGATACCTAGTTTCTCGGGAGTCTCAGACAGGGTCTTTCTAGGGGGTGCATAAATGGACTGTCCTTTAGCTGCGGCCCAGTTTGTACATGGAGAGTCTGCATCATAAATGTCAGATGAAGGCTGATGTCCCTGGGCTTCAGGGTCCCATGTAGATCTTCCCAGGACAATAAGGCAGGTAAAATCTGGCAAAATACTTCCTCCTCCTTTGGTGGTATGGAACTATTGGGTTGTTGCAAAAGTTATGGCGTATTTTTCTATGTTTTTTGTTGTAAAAATACGTCATGATTTTTCTGACATCCCAATAAAACCCTGGGGTAACTTCTTGGATGCACAGTGATTTGGTTGGGAGAGGTATTGACTGAATAAACTGGATGTGGCAACTTGAAGACCCCCTTTTGTGCACTTCACATGTGAGAATGATGAACTGGGGTTAGTTCCTTTGTCCAGAACAGAATGGTCTTGAAGGGCTATTGATTTCATGCAAAGGGACCCAAGCCTGCTACCCTGTGCCTGGCACATAGTAGGAACACAATATAAGTGCTGTTTGAGTTAAAACAATTGAATGATGGCACTCAGGTGCCTCTCTGTGGACCCCTAGATGATTCAGGGTGTGAGAGGAAGGATGCATGAGCTGCGTGTGGAGGCTGCAGACAAAGCTCTCAGCTTCACACCCAGCTTGTTGGTCCAACCAGACCCCTAGAAGTCTCAGAGGAGCTTAGGGCTACAGGGGAGGGGTGGAGTGACTTTTCCTCCCCAAAATATCAAGGATGTGATATCCTAATTTAAGAGATCATTCATCCAACACATATATTCACTAACTACCTGCTCTGCTCAAAGTTGATGTGAACCTGTGCCCACCTGGGCAATGGGGCCACCAACAGTCTTACCTTAGAAGGACAAGGAGACCTGAGAAAGGACCTTGTGTGGTTGGGAGGAGTGGAGAGAGCTGTGTCTGGGCATTGGGAGCCCCGGGGAACCCTCCCAGCTCTCTCATCTGGAGACAATAATTCCCTTATCTGGGTCCAGTTCCCTCACTTGAAAAATAAGGAAGTCGTACGAGGTGGCTGCCCTCCCAGCTCTGACATTTTGAGGCATCTGACATTTTAGACAGCCCTAGCCTCAGAGCTGTACTGACATGGCTACTGCAGGCAGGGGTTGGGGTGGCTCTGGCCCCCTGAGGGGCGCGCATTCCATTGTTAGCTCTGCTCAGGGCCTAAGGGTGGAGCTGGGAACCCACTCTTTCCCAAAGGAATGTTCCCATTATTTAGTCAGCAAGTCCTGAGATCCTGCCAACTGTGTTGTGGCTCTGCAGGGGACCAAAGACATGACACAGGGTCCCCACCCTCGAGGGGCTGCTCAAGTTGAGGACACAGCCATGAAACCTGAAAAAGAGAAACAGGGAATGTCAATGGACAGATGAACAAGTGGAGGAGAAAGGCTGTAGGCTTGTGAGAGAAGTCTCTCCAAGAAGCATCATAAATCCCCCTCACCGGTGTTTTTTTTGGTTTTTTTTTTGTCTTTTTTTATTTTATTTTATTGGGGAACAGCTATGGTCATTGGTTACACATTGCTTTCATGCTACAATGGCATAGTTGACTCTTTGAGGGAGGGCGTAGCTCACAGTGGCCCCTGCAAAGATCAAACGGGCAACCTTGGTGCTATCAGCACCACACTCGACCAACTGAGCTAACTGATCACCCCATAAATCTCCCATTTTAAAAACAGGAATGTTTGTGCAGGTTCCTGGCTTTTCCCTGAAATACATTTTGTCCGGAAATATGGTTCCGGAGCATGGGGGCATAGAAAGCACACTCATGCACTCACATGTTGAGGAAACGCTGACTGAGAACTTACCACTTGCCAGGAACCAAGGATCCAAGAGCAAACCAGACAGACAGAGAGCTTAACAGTCGAATCAGGGAGGAGGCTGACACGACCAGGCCCACAAAGGGACTGACTTTTGCATCACTGCTAAAGTGTTTAATTTCCCTTGGGGAAAAGCTAGTCATTTTTAGGAGGAAACAACATTTTCTTACATTACTTCCTGACAACCACTGCATACATGACTGGTGATCAAAGTAAAATAAAACCGAGTTTAAATTTGGGTGTTGGATAGTCTGTCAGTTTCTCTAGCTGGGCAAGTCACTTAATTCCAACACACCAGCTTCACTGTGAGACAGTAAAATCTGTCTCAGCAACATTGCAAATTATCACAGACAGGGTATAGTGGGGTATGTGGTTCAAACTGTAACTATTATACCTGCTTTGCTGAGATATCCACCATATCCATGGGGAGTTTCTGAGTGGGAGGGGGCTGACCAGGGAGGGCTTCTTCCTTTGCTCATTTGGTCATCAACTTTGGGGGTCCTGACCAAAAGGACATACTGATCACTCATCACTCAGCATCTGTTGGTCTTTGGGGGAAGTGAAGAGTTGCCACCTCATCTGCTTCAAGCCACAGGAATGGATTTGCTGGGGAGAGGGTGGTCTTTGAGGTGGGGAGAATGAAAAAGGGGAGGTGGTCTGGAAGCCAGAACCAGCAAGGCTTGCAGAGAGAACAGCTGAGGGATTTGGCTAATTCAGATAAGCCATGCTGGGAAGTAAGGAGCTGAGATGATGGAAATCAGGTGGCAGGAGACAGTTGATGGAGGGCCTTTTATTTGATTGTTAATTTTATTCCATGGGTCATAAGGAGCTTTTGAAAGTTCCTGAGCCCTATGGGGCAAAACAAACACAGCTGTGTTTGAGGGCAATTAATTTGTCAGCCACAAGACAGGGAGATGGTCTTGGAAGCAAGGACATAGATTCCTGGTTCCTCTGTTCATTCTGGGGAGAGGTCTTGGATTCTGAGGCTGACAGTGGAAGCTGGGTGAAAGTTTTTAACTCAGAGTACAGGGATGGGAGAGGGAGGTGGCTGGAGAATGGAGGGGTTAACCTTAGGACCACCATGTGTCCTGGTCTCCAGGCAGAGTGAAGAGCAATCAGGCCCAATGGTCACGGGAGCCTGACTCAGCATCATCTAATCAGCCTCATTAGAACACTCAGCCCCAAGTATATGTCGTCTGTGATTGTGTGTTTTTACACTAATTAATTTATCCTCATCACAGGAAGCAATCCAAGTGCTCAGCCACCCCACCCCCTTCCTTAGAGTGTGGGAACAAGAGGTGGATGACCCACAGGCCAAACTTCCCAAACTTTAGTAGCATTGTAGGAAGGGAGACACAGGCCTCATATGTTGTGGTGAATCATGGTGGTGTCTTCGGCAAGTGCACAGTGCAGGAAGGTTGGAAATCAGAGACATATTTTTGAGACTGCTTTATAAGAACCTGTGAGAAACTTCTTTTTTTGATTTACACTTCCCTGAAGCAGAGCAGCAACCTTGGTTGCAAATCAAGACAGTTTAGTACCTGCGGGGCACAGGTGGCCAGAGGTGGCTCCAGATGAGCATCCGTCTTTCTCTGCCACACCTTGGGGTTCCCAAGTCAGCAATAGCCAACTGTTTTTGTGTCAGCTTTGGCCTCAAAGGCAAAATATGCCTATCCCAGTAAATCAGGTCCCCACCCATGCCCTCTGTTGCTTTTCTGCTCACCCAATTGCCACTCCTCTTCTGTGAAGCCTTCCATCCCAGCCCAGGAGATCTCTTCCTCCTCTGACCCCTTGAAGACTTGATTCACTTGGCATTTCGCCTATGCTTTCTGTTTCTTCTCTTATGATGTCTTCTTTTTCTTTCTTCCCCACCCCCAGGTTTGAGCCTATTCTTAGCATCCCCTAATAAATTCATTCTTTGAGGGCAATGACTGTGTCTTATATTTAGGGTGACATATAATCTTTCATCTAAACCAAGACACTTCTAAGAGTGATATAGATATCGTTGATGCCTGCTCATTTTTCCTTGATACTTGCTGTTCCTACACATTTTGACATTTTCTGACTGCAAGCCTGAGGCCTTTCTCTGTTCCATGTAGCAGGCTGGAAAGAGCAGAGCTAACCCGGCCAGGAGCAGACCCCAGCCAGTGATGGATAGGGCTTCTGGATGGATACCCAGCTTCCTCTGTTGGGACACCCTGAGGTGTGTTCTACACAGCCTCCCAGAGGTCCCCAGGTTTGTTGAGTCCCAGTTGCCCACAGTGGGCGCCTTTTCATTAATAGACCCTGCATTAGCTCCTTTCCTTCCTGTGTCACCTCCCCATCTTCTACCTTCACCTCCCAAGTAAATGACTTGCAGTCAGATCTTTGTCTCAGGGATAATCCTGGGCCAGTAGGGATGTAGGGTGACCCTCCTAAAAGGCTTTTTGGTCTGACACTGCCTAGCATAGTGCTGGCCCAGAGCCCTCACTCACATTTAGCCAAGTGAACGTAAGAATGGATAAAAAATTCCCCACTATGCCCCAGTGAGAACATGCATACCAGTTTCTCATGGCACAGAAAGGAATTATTCATTTCCTGTTCATTCTTGTTCCCCCCTCTCCTATATAACTATTTCATAGCTTCTCCCCCTCCCAACCTCTAATATCTCCACCCCCATCCTCCTATTGAGCTGATGGCCTGACTTATTATTTCACTGTGAACACAGAGGTCATAGGAAGAGAGCCTCCACACGCCCCCACCACATCTACCCGCCCACTGCATCCGTGCTCTGGCACTGTGCCTGCCTCCTCTTATCGTAGGCTAGCTGTCCACATTTCTAAGGCCCCCCTCCACTGGGTCCCTGACCAGGAGTCCCTGAACCTTTGCCCCCTCTGTTCCCTTCTCCTCCTCCCTGTCATTCCTCATTTGTTGCCTCTTGGGGAAACCTCCTCTCCCAGTTAAAATTGCATGTCCTTCTACTCCTCATCCCCCATCCTCTGCCTAAGTTTTCTCCATAGCATTTCTAACCACCTGCCTTGCTGTACATTTTGCTGGTCTTTATTGTGTACCCCCTGACATGGACATTCCATGTGGGCAGACATCTTTGTTTTGTATTACATTAAAAAATGTTCATAAAAAGAAGAAAGGTAGGCAGGATGGTAGTTGTTGGGAATGAGAGAATGAAAAACATTTAGAATGTAAAACCAGAAATGGACCTTCGAGGTTAATCTAATCTAACACTCTCATTTTATAGATGAGGAAATAGAGACCCAGGGGCTCCCTGGCAGTTAGATGAAGAGCCGGGATTGGAACTTCCTGGACCCAGATCCCCAGCTTGGGGTGAATCCCACAGCTAATCGTCACAGACCTGGAATCCTCATCTCTAGTTCTAGGATCCTCTGGGGTCAGCTTACTCTCAGTGCCACTGTATGTAAATCGCTGTTCATTTTCTCTATTGTGGCATTAACTCCCCCATAGAACCAAAACCCTCAAGATCATGAGCTGGGCTTCCTTCCTTTGAAATCTCCAGTGCTTAACTGTGCTAATGTGGTATGAGCTGGAGACCCTGGGAAGGCCTCCTGTCCTTCCCTAATCCCATGCTTGTAAAAATAGCCACTGTTACCGAGCACTTTCCATGTGCCAGGGGTTCAAGACATGTGAATGCATCAATCTAGAATAGTGTCCGGGAAGGTAGGCACTGTTTTCCCATTTTATGGATGAGAACACCAAGGCTCAGAGAGTTGAACCAGCTGCCTCAAGATTGATCATAGGCTGGTAAGTGGCAGTGCCAGGATTCATTCACACTACATGATGGGGGAGTGAGGAGAGATGGCAGATTAGAGAACAGACATCTGCCACCTGCTTATTCCCTGATATCTGCAAGTCCCCCACAAAAGGACAAAGCTATCCTTTGAGCAAGGTGAGCTCAAAGGCTCAATGGCTGAGATCAATTCTTTCTTGAGACAGAGTTCAGATGAGATAAATGAGTGGGAAGGAGGGTGCTAGATATGGGAACAGGCAGGGAGCCCAGAGGGTGCAGAGGCTGTGGGAAGGGACAGCAGGGGAACTGAAGACAAATTTTGCCCAGTTTGCAAGTTAGCTGATGGCACAGGACAAGAAGTCAACAAATATTGATTGATCGGTTGGTTGATTACCTCTGATATATACCACTTTATCCCTAGAAACCAGGCCCAAGGTGCCAACTGTCTGCTTAATGTGGGATTTTAGTGGTTCTAATTTTCCAGCTGGAACCAAATGGAAAGCCACATTGAGCTGGAGTGCTTGGCTTGCACATAAATCTCCCAGCCTTGGTACATACACGAACTTAGATAAGTAAAGACTCAGTCAGTTTACTGGTGGGCGAATCTCACAATGCCTCTGTCAGAGGTGTTGATGGATATGTTAAGATTCAAAAGTGAGCATCACACCTGCCTCTTCAGGACAAGATAAACATTTAACAACTTCATAGGCAACTGGGGCAGGAGGGCCTGCCCTGATTTGGTAGCTGCCAGGCCTAAGTGAGACCTATGCTCCCGCCATCCAGAGGCTAAAAGAAGCAGAGGATCGATGAGATTTAGTCCAGACCTCTGGCTTCACTAAAGGGGAAACAGCCTCAGGAATAGTCAACTGCCGGGGAAAACTGGTCTGGTGGTGCCCACAGTGGAACCAGAATGACACCTATGCCCTCTCATGTGTGTTCCTGGGCCTTGGCTGTGTTAGCACCATGGATGTCTATGTGTCTAATTACCTAAAAACTCGCCACCGAGGGCATGGGCTGGATGTGGTGTGTGTTACTAAAGGCACAACCACCTAGGTAACAGCTTTAGCTGACAGTGCACCTAGAAAAGGCTTCCATTTTTTTGAGCTGGAAGAACTTGAAAGGAGAGCATGGACCGAGTCTCCTGACACTGTGGCTCCCAGGACGTGTCCTGGGAAGACAGCTGCGAGTACTGCAATTTCGGATCAAGAAGACTACACTGTCGCCTGGAAGAAAGGGAATATATAACAAGGGGAGAAAAATCCCTTAAAGTGTGATATCAGTGAGTTACTCCCTGAGTTGCTGCCTGACTTCAGGTCTTTATTTCTTCTCTCCCAGACTCTTACACTCACCTTTTCACACAATTTTTGAAAAATTATGAGAATATTTTAAAAAACAATAAAACGCAGAGAAAAACATAACAGGTGCCTATCGCCACAATGTAACAAATGTTTACATTCTATTATTATATGCATATACATTATATATTACATATAACGGTATATATCATACATGTATACATTATATACACATAATGCATGCATTTTACATGAATCTTATATAATATATATATATATATATATATATATATAATTTTTTTTTTTTTTTTTGAGGGCAGAGTCACTGGCCCTCACATGTGGGACTGAACCGGGGCCGCTGGCTTCCCAAGCCAGTGCTTAACCACCGCGCCACTTGGCCGGCCCCAATACATATATTTTATAGAATTACATTTTATATATATATATAAATATAAATATATATATAAATATTTATATATAAATATATATTTATATAAATATAAATATAAATATAAATATAAATATAATATATAAATATAAATATTTATAAATATATAAATATTTATATATAATGTATATATATTATCTATAATAACATTATTCTAACACATACATTATATATATAATCTTACAGTAGAAGCCCCTTTCCACCTCCCGCCATCCCACCCCCATCTTTCCCTCCCCACATTACTACTATCCGGAAATGTCTCTGTCTTCCTAGCCATGTTACATACTTGGCCTCATACTGAATATACTTTTTGCAACTTGTTTTTCTATTCATCATTATGTTATCAAGCTGTAGCCATATTGATACATGTAGATCTAGTTTCACTGAATTAACTTAAATCTCATGTCCCCATTGAAATCCCTTGTATTAGCTTGCTAGGGCAGCTGCTATAAAGTACCTTAAATTGGGTGAGCATAAAGGCTCAGTGGGTGAGCTTCAACAGTGAGCTTCAAATTTGCTAGAAAATTTATTTTCTAGCAGTTCTGGAGGCTAGCAGTCTACTGGCACGGAGTGGGCAGGGCTGGTTTCTTGGAAGGCCTCCGTCCTTGGCTTGTGGAAGGCCGTCTTCTCCCTGTGTCTTCACCTGGTCTTCCTTCTGTGTGTGTCTGTCTTCTCTTCTTATAAGGACACCAGTCCTACTGGATTAGGGCCCACCCAAATGGCCTCATTGTCACTTAATTACCTCTTTAAAGACCCCACCTCAAAATACAGTCACATTCTAAGGTCCTGGAGGGTTACGACTTCGACATATGAACTTTAAGGAGGACACAATTCAGCCCTGAACAGCCATATATATATATATATTTTTTTTTTTTTCTGTTACAAACAATCTGTAATGAACATCTTCGGATGTGTCTCTGTGAACACATGGTAGAGCATTCCCCTGGGACTGATACTGGGAAGTGGAGTTCTGGATGCAATGATGTGCACCCTGCAAGTTTATTAAATGTTGATAAATTGCTTTCTCAAGCAGTCCTATTATTTATACTCTCACTACAGCATGTGAGTGTTTCATAAGTGCTTGGTGTCATCAGACTTCGACATTTTGCTAATCTGATGGTTGTGAAATGATAGCACATTATGGTCTTAAGTTTAATTTCCCTGATTGCTTATAAGTTTGACATCTTTACATGTATTTATCCTATTCAGCCAATCTACAAATTGCCTGTTTCTATCTTTGCCTATTTTTTGTTGTTTATTTGCCTAAATATTTTTTATTGATCTGCAAGAAATTTACCTATATTTCAGATACCACTCCTCAGTTAACTATAGTTGTGTCTATCTAGTTTCCTTGCTCCCAGTGTCTCCAATTTTTTTTTAAAGATTTTATTGTGTAATTAGGGGAGGGGAACAGACAAGTTGCTGTCCTTTTGTTCTTCAGTCTAGTTGCGGAGGATGTTGCTTCACTGGCTCATGTTGGTATTATCATTGCTCTCTTCCCGGGTGAGGCAGATCGGTTGCCGGCCTCTGGATGGCCACTCACAGCGGCTCTTGGCAGCTCACGCCAGCTGCCAGCCGCTCACACTGGCTGCCGGCCACTCACTGTAGTCTATGGCAGCCCACTGCACCAGGGGCTGCAGCTATGCCGACCCAGGGAGTCACAGCAACCCAGCTCCAGGTGAGCTGTTGTTCACCATCTTAGCTGTAGAGGGCAGTGTCACTGGCCCTCATATATGGGATCTGAACCGGGGCCACTGGCATCCCAAGCCAGCTCTTAACCAATGCACCACTCTGCCAGCCCCAGTGTCTCCAATATTTAATTCCTCTTCAAGGATTTTTACTCTCATTCCAGAGACGATGGGAGGAAATTCAGACTTGGTATGGCCTTCCCGATCCTCATGGTCTAGCTGGAACTTAGCTTTCCAGCCCCATCATCTCACCTTTCTCCCTATAGATTCAACCCCCCCAGACAGCCCCAGTTCCCAGAACACGCATCACGTTTGTGCTTCCAGAATTTTGCATGCTGCTCCTGCTGCCTGCAGCAATTAGACATGCCTTTCCACATCCAGCTCTGATGTCAGCTCTTGGGCGAGGCCCCGTAGCTCCCCAGCAGAGAGAGAACAGTGTGTGCATACCATTACTGTGGCACCTGCTACCCACTGCTAGAGCTGGGTGTTGAGTTCTATTGCTTTAGCCAGAATGTGAGGCCCACCAAAAGCAAGCAATTTTCCCCTCCTTCATTCATCTACATGTTCTCCATATTGGTACATGGTAAGTACTCAATGTTTGCTGAATTTTATTTTTTAAATCCTGAGGTGTTATTTAAAAAGTTATTCATTCTTGTTATTGAGTAGGGAGCAGTAATAGAATTGTTCAGCTCATTCTTTCTGTGTGGAATTCAGTTATTAACCTTAAGGTCATAAACTTGGGTTCATAAAACAAACCCTACTGGGTATATGATGGCAGAGGTGTGGCTTAGCAGCTGTAGGAGGCGGTGTTGTGGGGATTAGGAGAGAATCCATTGTAGGCACTGAGAGGTGGTTGCTAGGAAAGCTACAGCAATGCTAAGATATAGTAATGGAAATGTTGTGTCTAGAACAAGACAATAATTACATTCTTCTCTTATCAGCACATTATTGGAGTGCTGTATTCTGAGCATCATCCTTTAAGAGGGAGTGGCACAGATCAGCTAGTGTACCATTTGGAGAAAGGGCAGCCAAGGGAGTAAGGAGGTAAGATTCCATATTACCTGAGGCAGAGCTGACAGAACCGGGGCTATTTATCCTGCAGGCTAGAAGAAACAGAGGGGCAGTAAAACTGTCTTCAAATACTGTGTATAAGGGGTTGCCTTTTAGAGCAAGAAATAGAAATGTCCTATATCATTCCAATAGATGCAACCAGGATTGATGGAAGGAATTCACAAAGAGAGAGATTTCTGATTAATATATTATGAAATTTTAAGCATCCTGAGCATTAGAAGATTTGGCTGTTTGAGGAGTCGGGATTACTCTACCAGTGGAAGTATTTTTTTAAGATTTTTATTAAAAATATAGTTAGCATACAATATTATATTAGTTTTCAGGTGTACACCATAGTTATTCAACATTTATATACCTAAAGAAGTGATCACCATGGAAAGTCCAGCAACCATCTGACACCGTACCACGCTATCACAATATTATTGACTAAATTCCCTGTGCTGTACGTTACATCCCCATGGCTTATTTGTTTTATACCTGGAAATTTGAACCTCTTGTTCTCCTTCACCTTTCCTCCCTTTTAATTTTTCAGTTACAATTGACATTCAATATTATTTTATATTAATTTCAAGTGTACAGTATATGGTTAGACATTTATATAATTTAAATAATGGTCTCCATGACTAGTCTAGTACCCACCTGACACTATACCTAGTTGTTACCATATTATTGACTATATTCCCTATGCTTTACTTTACATCCTCATGATTATTTTGTAACTACCAATTTGTACTACTTAATCCCTTCACCTTTTTCACCCTGCCTCCAACTCCTCTCCCATGTATCAACGCGAGAAATCTAGTACCCATCTGACACCATATGTAATTATTACAATATTATTGACTATATTCCTTATGCTATAACCTATATCCCCATGACTACTGTGTAACAACCAATTTGTCCTTCTGAATCCCTTCCCCTTCTTTCACACACACCCCACACCCGCCTCCCATCTAGCAACCATCAAAATGTTTCTGTATCTGTGAGTTTGTTTCTGTTTTGTTTATTTTGTTCTTAGATCTACATATAAATGAAATCACATAGCATCTGTCTGACACTGCACTCAGCACAATACCCTCCAGGTCCATCCATGTTGCCACAGATGGCAAGAACCCATTCCCTTCCATGACCGAGCAATATTCCATTGTATATATGTACCATCTCCTTTTTATCCATTCTTCTATCAACAGGATCCAGTATGCCTCCACATCTTGGCCATTGTAAACAATGCTGCAATGATCACACGGATTCGAATGTCCCCTCGAAGTAACATTTTGGGTTTCTTTGGATAAATACCAGGAAACGGGATTACTGGGTCCTTCTTTGTTTCTTATTATAGCCTTTATTGTAAAGTCTATTTTGTCTGGTATAAGTATTGCTACTCCAGCATTTTGTTTGTTTGTTTCCATTTTCATAAAATAACTTTTTCCAACCCTTTACTTTCAGTCTGTGTGTGTCTTTCAATCTGAAGTGAGTTTCTTGTAGGCAGCATATGTAAGGGTTTTGTTTTCTTATCCATTCAGCCACCCTGTTTTTGGTTTGAGCTAATCCACTTATATTGAAAGCAATTGTTGATAGATATGTGGTTATTGTCATTTTATTATTCATATTTTTTATCTTTTTTTTTTCCATCTTAAAGAACATTTTCTAACATTTTCTGTAATACTGGCTTGGTGGTGATGAGCTTCTTTAGCTTTTTCTTGTCTGGGAAGTTCTTTATCTGTCTATTGATTCTAAATGATAGCCTTGCTGGGTACATTACCCTTGGCTGTAGGTCCTTGCATCACTTTGAATATTTTGTGCCAATCCCTTCTGGTCTGCAAAGTCTCTGTTGAGAAATCAGCTGACAGTCTTATGGGAGCTCTTTTGTGGGTAGCTAACTGTTTTTCTCTTGCTGCTTTTAGGATTCTAGAACCCTTTGTCTTTAACATTTGCCATTTTAATTATAATGTGTCTTGGTATGGCCTGTTTGGGTTCATCTTTTTTTTGGATTCTCTGCATTCCCTGGGCTTGTATGTCTATTTCCTTCACCAGGTTAGGAAAGTTTTTAGTCATTATTTCTTCAAATAGATTTTCAATCTCTTCCTTCCTTCCTTCCTTCCTTCCTTCCTTCCTTCCTTCCTTCCTTCCTTCCTTCTTTCCTTTAAGTACACTTTGATGCAAATGTTATGCTTGATGTTGTCCTAGAGGTCTCTTAAACTATCCTCCTTTTGGGGGATTCTTTTTTCTTTTTGCTGTTCTGACTGGGTGTTTTCTGCTACCTTGGCTTCCAAATCACTGATTCGATCCCCTGCTTCATCTGCTGTTGATTTCTTCTAGAATCTAGTTATTATATTCTTCACTCTGACTGGTTCTTTTCTATGGTTTGTATGTCCTTTTTTATGTTTGCTATTTCTTTGTTGAAGTTCTTCCTAAGTTCCTTGAGCATCCTTATAACCACTGTTTTTAACTCTGTGTTTGGTAGGTTGCTTGCCTCCATTTTGTTTAGTTCTTTTTCTGGAGCATTCTCCTGTTTTGTTTTGTTTTTCATTTGAGATATGTTTCTGTGTTGCCTCATTTTGGCTGCCTCTCTGTATTTGTTTCTGTGTATTAGGTAGGGCTACTATGTCTCCCAGTGTTGCCAGGTAGCCTTATATAGTAGGGGTCCTGTGGAGTCCAGTGCAGTCTCCCTGGTCATTTGAACTGGGTGCTCCAGGAGTGTCACTTGTGTGGGTTGTATGTGCCCTCCTGATAGAGTTGGGCCTTGATTGCTGTTGGCATGTCAGTGGGTGGGATTGACCCTCAGGCTGAATGGGTTTGGGCTTTGGCTATGTCCACAGCATATGGGTTGCTAGGTAGGGGCCTTACCCCATGAAGCAGGATTTGCCCCAGTGGGCTCTGGTGCCTATTGAGACTGCCTTTTGTGTGTGCCACTTAAGGGGCCATTGGTTGCTCTGCTGTGGCTCTGCTGTGGTCTGAAGCCAATATCCAAGTATGTTTGTTCTGGGGCCTCTTGGGAGGGGCTCTGGTGCAGGCCCAGGTCAGCCACTGCCTGTGACTAGTCAGGGAGTACCTAGTAGGAGCTACAAAGCAATCCATGGTCAGTCACTGCCTGTGTTGTATCTGGAGGCATGTGGGAGAGGCCATGCTATGAATAAAGGATTGCTGCCACTGATACCAGGTCTAGGGTAGCTTTGCAAAACCCAGAACACTCCAAGGCCTGCTGCCACCTGCCAGCTTCTATAAGCTTCAGCTGCTAATTAAGCCTCCTGCAGTACACAATTTGGGTGAGGCAGGGTCTCAGTGAGTCAGCAGTGTGGAGCAGTGGAGCTCACCAGGCCAATCAGATTCATATTTGGCCTGTGGAGGTGGGCTCAACATAGGAAAGACAGTGCTCACCTGCTGGTGCATGGGAGAAGGGCCCCACACAGAGAAAATGGGGACTGTCCCTCCTGTCCTTGCCCCGAAGTTATACAACTAACTATATCCCCTATGACTCTGATGACTCCAGAGTCATCACCCTTCCACCAGAACACAGAATGAATGCCTGCATGGGCCCTTTAAGAGGATGTCTGGGTTTTCCACAGCCTTCCTTTTCACTTGGACAGTTAGAATCCCCACTGTTTCTCACAGCCAGAAGTTGTGGGGCTCCTCTTCCTGACACAATTACTCTGGGCTGGGGATCCTTTTGTGAAGGGACTGGGGTTCCTCACTCCTATGTAAGAAACCTCTGTGGCCAAAATATCTCTCCAGAGTTTCACTGCCACACATAGGTGTGTGACCAGCCTGTTTCACATCTCCTACCATTCTCGATGTGGTTGCTTCTTTATATCCTTAGTTATAAAACCTCTGTTCAGCTAGTCTTCAGATGGTTCTCTAGGTTGATTGTTCTATAATTTAGCTGTAATTCTGATGTGTTCATGGGATGAGGCAAGCACAGCATTTGTCTACTCTGCCATCTTGGATTTCCTCTATCATTAGGAGTATTTATGCAGTGGCTGGATTACCAGTTGGCAGGGGATGATTTTTCAGGGGCCTTGGGGATCAAATGGTGATTGGGTTTGGATTAAATGACCCTTAAGGTCTTTTCCAAAGCTGAAATTTCAGAGGTCCATGATCTTGAATCAGATAGATCTAACTGGGGACCAAAGTCTCAAAGCATCTTTGAATCTTATTAAATGAAAGTTACTCTTTGATAGGCAAGATCTCTGGCTGACAAACTTTCACTGCCATCTCCAACTTCCCTCCTGACACCATCTTAAGCAATTCTATATCTATATAGATGCCTCAGTCAATACACTGTCTGTGCTTCCTACCTCCAAAAATCTGCTTCATTCTTGTGGGTACCTACTAATGTGGCAAGATGCTAGACCAATAGCTCTTGAACTTTAATGTACACTAGAAAAAATCTGGATAGCTTGTTGAAAACACAGATTTCTGGGCTGTAAAAGTGGACCATCTGATCTAGGCCATTCAGCACACTGCATTTCCATGGCCCTGGTGATTGGTTTAGAGATTGGCATGTGAGAATATCAGAGCTGATGAGATCCCATGAGACATTCTAGGGTAGATGAGGGTATTATTTTCTATTGGCTGAGACATCATTAAGTCTGAATCTGCCATCATTTCCATCTTGTCACCAAGAGAAGACCAGAAGCAAAGCCAAAATGTGGAAAGATGGAACCGAGAAATTGGCAAAACCTTGTTCTAATGATACAAAGTGAGCTCTGAATCTGAAAACACTTGAATTTAGACTATTCCTCAGTTTTGTGGTTATTGGAGTGAATTAACTCTGTCTTTTGTTCAAGCCATTTGAATTGGGTATTCTGTCACCTAAAAGTTCCTAAGTGATACAGATCTAAACATTATTTTTTTGTCCAGATTTGTTTGTGTTGAGCTGCCAGAAGAAGAATGCTTAGTGTGTAAAACCCATGCCTTTGCAAATGTGCATGGCTGCTTTCCCAGCCCTGATGGATCAGCATCTATCTATGGTGGATTAAGGATCCATTAGGTACCAAGCATGATGCCAGATGCCACAAGTGATAAACAGAAATAGGAGACTTGGTCCTTCCCCTTGAAGAGCTTTGCTCTACTGGGTGCAAGATAGAATTGGCAATCAAGACAAGATGAGGGAAGTGTCAAGTGAGTGATGTGGGGTAGGGCCTTGGAGGAACTGTTGTGTACTGGGTTGGTCAAGTAAAGCTTCCTGGACAGGAGGGCTTGAACTTGGCCTCAAGGAGTTTATGAGTGAAAGAAAGGAAAGAGGCTTTATTAAAAGCTGGAACACAGTCTCCATACATTTTATGCAAACTATGAAAGTATGTAAACTATGAAAGTATATAAACCACAGAATGAAAATAAAGGGTTAAGTAAAATTACATATAATTATATTACATATTACACTTTGGATGATACAATTATATAAGCAAATGTATCTGGGCAGAAAGATTAAAAAACCGAAGGGCCTAGGAAGTAGAGACCTTTTGGGTTATGAATACACTAACCTTATATGGCTAATAGTGGCATAAAATGTTTAATTGGATAAATTACATGCCTTGAAAGTTGCCAGGTCGTGTGTGTTTTTGTGGTTCTGCAGGTTAATTGCTCTGTTAATTCTGCAGCAGGGCTTGTCTCCTCTAAAACCAATGGTAGACTTAATCCTCATAGCCTCTCTCTTACTTTCCTTGGAAATCTGGGGTACAGCTAACTCTGGACTGTATCTGCTCATTCCTGTTTTTTAGAATGAGGTTTACAAGGGTCTCATCCATCAGTCCTGCTCTTCTGCCTCCAGGATCAGGAGGACCCTGCTACCTGCCAACACTGAACACCCTGGAACTGTACCTAAAGTCCATTCTAATCTTTCCCTGGGTGACAGGAAAACTTGGGGCTGGCTAATTTCTTACTCATTCCATAGATAACACCAGCAGACCCTTGTTTTACTTGTTTCTGTTCTATCTCTACAGCTAATTCATAAGGACCTTGAAGGAAAGGGCATATATTTTTTTTTGCCACACTGATGTCCATCACCCTTTCCTACCCTAAAGCCTCAACCAGTGCTTTGTACATAGTAGGCACTCCATATGAAGTATGCTCAAGAAATAAATGTGTACATTTAATTCTGCCATGCCATTAGAGTCTGAAAATTCATCTTACTCTTGGCTGATACGAATTACACCTGGAGTCTGGATCATAGTGAAATAGGTCTTTACCCTTCTCCTGTGTTACATTTCTATCTCCAGGTGGGTACCTGGAAGCCCCCACTGCCCTGAGATCTTCTTCAGTCACTTTCTTCCAGGTCCATATGTTGCTCTTTGAATGGGGTCATATCATACCTGTCAGAATGGAGTCCCTGAACAACTAACTAGGCACTCTAGCTTATATGTCATATGGCATTAGGCTAGAAGACCCCATCCCCACAGAGGTGAGGTTAGAGAGGGGCACAGGGTGAAGGGGATAGACATTCACATCTGTCTCAAAAATAAAAACAAATTATTTAATGGCTGTGTTATGGAGCTTTAAGATGGTGGCTCCCCAAGACTTGGAAACAATCGAAATGCCTGGATGACTGGATTAAGAAACTGTGGTACATTTACACAATGGAGAATTACTCTGCTATAAAGAAGAAAGAAATCGTACCATTTGCAACAATATGGATGGACCTAGAAAACATTATGTTAAGTGAAATAAGTCAGTCAGAGAAAGGCAAATACCATATGATCTCACTTATATGTGGAATCTAAAGAACTGAATAAATGAGCAATGTAAACAGAAATAGTCTTAGAGACACAAAGGAAAACCTGATGAGGGCTAGATGGGATGGGGATGGGCATGAGGGAGAAGCAGAAGGGACGAGGCAACATAAACTGGTAACTACAATACTACTGCAGAGACAGAAAAAACAGTTTAGGGAATATAATCAATAAAGTTGTAAATATTTTTAGGGGACCAGGTGGACTTATATCTTGTTAGGGAGACCACTTCATGGATGGTGTAGAGGACTAACCACTGCACTGTACATCTGAAGCTGCCGCTGAAAAATATTAGATGTTAACTATAACTTAACACACATATAGTCATGGGATGTAGAGTATAGTGTGGGGATGGAGTCAATGGAATTGTAATAGACACGTATGATATCGGGGGTGGGGGAACAGGGAAGAGGGGAGTCACTTTGTGAGGGGTGAAAAGGATAACTTGCATTGTTTTGTACATCTGTAACTAATAAATAAATAAATAAATAAATAAATAAATAAAATAGAAAAAAAAATGGTGGCTCCCCCTGGCAAATGGCCATGACTGCCATATCCTATCTCTATGCCAGAGTTTCCATCTTTTGGGATTAAAGCACTGTCTCATGCTAAACAAAAGGCTCTTTTCACCCATCACATTAAACTATTGCTATATATTACTAACTTGATGGGAATGAATTTGTATGGGCTTTTAAATGTGTTAATAACAAGAGGGAGAAGGGGTGCAGAGGAAGGGAGAACTAACCAGGATACATTGATGGAGTAGAGCATTCCAAAGAATGAGGGTCAGGCTAAGGGAACAGGGTACCTGGAGGTCACAGGCAGGGAGAATATGAAGGCACACTCTTAGTGTCAGCCCTGAGTTTGGAGTGAGGGGAATAACTGATCCTCGGGACCTGCATCAGTTTTTAACCCTAACCCTCAACAGGCCTCATTCATGCTTTCCTTCACTTATTCCACTGATAGCCACTTACGAAGTGGCTAATAGTTAGGGCGGATCATTTATCAGCCTAACTGTGCCACTTTTTAGGGTAAAAGAGGTCACTATTAATATCTATGCTGGCACAACAGGGAAACCTGGATGTATGGCCACCTTGATAACATCTTAAGACTTCATGCAGGACCGATATAAATACCCCACTGACCTTGAGACACCTGTCAATGAGATGCAGGGCAATGACACAGTGATAACAATAAGAGCAAACATTTAGGGAATGTTTTTTATGTACCAGGCAGTGTGCTAAGTGCTTTGTGTGACTCAGTCAATCCTTCCTATAGTTACTGATGTTATTTTCGTTACACAGATGTGAAAACTTGCCAGCACTACACGGTTGGGCAGAAGTGGAGTTGGAAGTCCAAGGTAGTCCGGCTGGCTCCCAAGCCAGGCTCTTCTGAACCAAGAGAAGGAACCCCTGAGAGCGTTCCAAGGAGGGAGGCAAAACTTCCATCTGGGGAGACCACACTGAGTTTCTTAGCAAAGGAAGCATTTAGTCAGCTCTGCAAAGGAGATGAAAGTTGAAGGATATTCTGGTGGAAATAAATGGTAGGATTAGAGGCAGAGAAGCAGAAAAAACATAGGCATGCTGGGAAACAGAAAGGATTTGGTTTTGGTCGGGGCATTTTGGAATTAATAATAGCTAACAATGATGGAGGGCTTAATAAGGATTGTGTCTTTTGCACACCACAGCAATTGTGTTAGGTTGCAATTATTATTATTCTCATTTTATAGACGAGAAGCCTGAAGTTTTGGAAGGTTAAACTAACTGGCTGCCCGTGAATCAGCTGTTAAGAAGCGGTGCTGGGCAGTCCATCCCGGCAGGCTGCCTCCAGAGGGCACACTCTTACTCCTTACATTATGCCACCTTGTGAGGCACTGACACAGGTTTCCTGTGACTCTAACTGGACTCAAGGGGGGCTTAATTTATCATGGACACAGGGTGAGGAGGTAGGGGAGCAAGGGGTGAAGGGCTATGCAGGTGATACTCTGCTGGGTGAGAGAAGTCAGGGAAGCTTATTTTCACTGGGCTGTGTTGGTTTTTAACTTGTTGGAGGAGGGAGTATTGGTTGTGGGTGTCCCGCTTCAGATCTAACTCAGGAACTCGAGCAATTTCTTGTGAAGCCTACTGTATGGCTTTAATTTTTTCCATTATATAAACAAATGAGATTCTCTAAGCAAGGGATTCAGGATATTAGAATATTAAGTAACTCAGTTGACTCTGTCAAGAGGGTCGAGAAGTGAGATAAATGTGATCATTAGTATTTAAGGTGGCTGGGAATCCACTGTCCCCCACTTCTTTTGAAAATTCTGGTACCCTCAGTCTTTTGAGGAAAAGGACTTTGCTAGAAAAGGGGAAAATGCCCTTGATGTCTTTTGAATGGGATGGAAATGACCTCCTTCTTTTTTTTTTTTTTTTTTTTTTTTGAGGGCAGTGCCACTGGCCCTCATATGTGGGACCGAACCGGGGCCGCTGGTTTCCCAAGCCAGCACTTAACCACTGCGCCACTCGGCCGGCCTGGAAATGACCTCCTTCTTGATGCTGCAATTCCTCAGCCATGTTTCCCGCTGGGGGTGTGCGTCGGTTGTCAGATGAGTCAGCAACAAAAAGGCTCACAAGCCAGGTCTTCCATGGGAGTATGTTCCCATGTCAGCAAATGCTATGAGGTTGGCACTGCTACTGAAAGCTTGGATGGGTCTTCCCATGCCTGGAGGGCTAGAAAATGTTGGTTTGACATTTCCTGCCACTTGTCTTGGGCATCATGTCCATGAGACGGAGTTGTGTTCACCTGGCCCAGTGAGTAGGCTTCTCAGATGGGTTAGCAACATCTCAGATCTAACAGCATATGATGATAGGCTATTATTACACCTTTCCTATAGACATCAGTTCTTGGATTAAAAATATTACCTATTCACTAACATTTGTGATATAGCTGTAAGTGAGAGTTAGAGAACTACAGATATCTAGGTGCAATGGATAGTTTTCTACCATTTCACATGTTTATCAAATACTACTCTGGTTTTCTATTTAGCTCTAAAGACACTTGATCCACTTGTTTATTTAGTTGACAATTAATAAATGTCTCCTGTGTCTGGGACGAAGCTAGCTGGTGGGGTGGGTGTTGAGGTGTTGAAAGCGCAGCAGCGACCATCCCTGCTCTCCTGGAGCTCGCAGCCAGAGGGGGAGGGAGGCAGGAAGTTGATACTCACATGGGCAACAGCTTCAAATGGTGAGAAAGTCTGTGAGCAGAAGCTGGGTGTTTAAGGCACTGGACCCTCCAGCTCACTTACAAGGTCTGGGTAAACTTGCCTACCTAAGTGTTTTCTCTGTAAAACTTCAGGTTTTATACTATTGTATCCAAAAGGCCGTTTCCAATGCTATTGTAACTCTTAGCAGTTGCAGCAAATCTTTTCACTGGGTTGACTTATTTGCCCCAAATGTATAATAAATTCCAGCCTGATTCCTGAAACGTTTCAAAAGATGTTTTGTGATGAACCTAGAGAGACCAGGCTAGTGAACCCCCTTTTCCCAGCCTGCTGCTTAAGCAGCTGTAAATGGCAGAAACAAGCCCAACAGCAGCTGCTGACACCAGTTTCTCCCAGAGGCTGTAGCTGCTGTGAACCCAGTTAAGGAAGGCTAGTTGCCTGCATCTTCCCTATAAATTGAATGTAATTAGGGAGGGATAAGGGCTTTCTTCCCTCCTAACATCAAAAGGGTGGCCCATGAGGCAATGCATGGCATTTCTCTCCTTGCAGGGACATTAGCTTCCCGAGTCTCAGGTCCTGGCTACATCACCACCCTCCCATCCCAGGTTCTGAGGCAACTCAACAGAACTCAAGGTCAGGGATGAGAGTCCCACTCTTTCTACATTTTATAATTTCCAACTCCTCTGCCGGGACTCTCACTGATTCCAAGGGACTCATGCCCCTTGGAAAAGGAAACTCCCTAAGACCGGCTACAGCCCAAGGGGACCTCCTGAACTGAGATATTGGGGACTCAAGCCTCTGGAAACTGAGGCACAGACCTCTGGCAACTTAGGCCAAAAAGCCTGGCTGTGAGAAACTGATGATAACATCAGCCCCTGAGCTCACTTGCCTAAGATAATCAGTGAAAAATCTCCTCAGAGATCAAAGGTCTCCAGGCCATGAGGGTTTTGATAAGAGGTGACTTACTGACCATGGGATGTGTTAATCAACAGCCTGTGTGAATTCTTTTGCCTGTGCCTTGTTGCAGCAATAGATACTGAAGCTTTGACTGAGAAACAGATGCTACCCTCTATTTTAATAATATGTAGCCCTCCATAGGATAAAAGATATTTCAGACTCTCTTTAGCTACTAAGTATTGTAATTACATAAGAATAGACTTTAGATAATCTTTACCCTAAACTCAGCCACTGCTACTCTTTTAGTAATAACTCAAGTATACTCCCTGTGAGTCTGGCTGCTGGAATTTGGGATAATGGCTAGGTAGTCATGGTAACCACTTTTTAGGAGATATAGAGAGATAAGTCTATCCTTAACATAAGATAGTCATAGTAAACATTCTTTGGATGATAGGCAGAGACTGGGTCTGGGTCTCATAGAGGTTATCACAGTGAAAGACAAGATAATCCTTTAATGAAAGAGTAAGTGTACCCTGGAGAGAGCACTTACAGGGGAGTAAAGACTGTGTAAATCCTGGGAAATAGAAACCACCAGACTCATGTGAAATGTTTGGCGATTGAGGTAATGGTCAAGAGTCCCTATAAAGAAAATATGCTATAACAATAAAGTGTGACACGCCTGCGAAACTCTTTCGGGTGTCTCCGCTCTCTTTCTTCTCTCTCTCTCTCTCTCTCTCTCTCTCTCTCTCTCTCTCTCTCTCTCTCTCCCTTTCTTTCTCTCTCTCTTCTTTTTTCTTCACCGACTCCGTCCTACCCGAGGGAATCCCTGGTCCTCGCGGGGGCCAGCCCCCGCACACTAGGACGTAAAATATCAGAATACTGGCTTTGTCTTGTCCTCATCAATACTGATTTTTCCATTGCCCTCTTGCATAGACATGAAGGAATAGAAGGAGCAACCTGAGCGTCACTGAGTTTGCCTGGTCTATCAGATTGGTAACCTGGGCCAGCAAATCAGAGGTACCACCATTCCCCTTCCTGCATCCTGCAGGTGAACAGTTCACGTACTTGATCAGAATCTCAAAGTTCCTACCCTACACAGGGCACTGTCCCCAGCACTTAGGATGCAGAGGTGGAAGGGCCCTGTCTCTGCCTTCAGGGTGCTCACTGTAGCAAAGAGCACACAGAAATGTGTTTTAGCATCTGTCTGTGGTTACTGAAGACTGGGGATTCGGATGGAAAAGGGGGAGCAGGGGGAGCCTTCCCACACTGCAGAGGGAGCTCTAGTGGTCGCTTATCTGAGTTTCTACAGGTGAAGACTGAGGATCAGCTGTGGCATTGGTTCAGCTTAGGACATGATGAAGGATGGTGGGTTGGTCCCATGGCACTGCTGCTGGGTGGTACAGGTACCTCCTGTGGGTGAGGCGCACTCAGGGTGTGAGATAACAAGGCATAAGCTAAACCACTCCTGGTGTCTGTGTGCTGAGATCTGGCAAGGAGACCTGGTCCCTGGGACAGGATGCTGGGGACACAGGTGAGCAGCTGTGGTTCCAGGCAGGGATCTGGCCTACAGGGGGCGGGGTGCACTCTGGAGGTTGCCCTCTGGTGCAAGCTTGCTGTCTGGTGATCTGGTGATGCTGGTTGCCACAGTACATGGTGACTTGGTGACTTCCAGCTCCCCAGACTTCCCCTTGGCACCCAGATTCTGAGGAAGTTGGCAGGCTGAATCTGGTTTAGAGCCTGGGGTGGGCCTGGATAGTCTATGTGTGTTTTGAGGGGCATTTATGACTCTAGTTTTGGGGATCTGTGGGAGACAGAAGCAGGGGAAACAAGCCTAGTCATAGGCTCTCTAGCTTTGCAGGGGCTTTCTAGGGAGCCCCAGCACTCAATGCCGCCCATGTCTCCCTGTCTGTGGGAGCCCCAGGCCCTGCACACCAGCCTTGCTGGCTTTCTACTTCTCTCCTTCCCTCGTAACTGCTGCCTGTACAACATTATCCATCCACTTAACTGTTGTGGCAGAAAGAATTCTACAAAGGCCCTCATGATCTCTGCTGCCTGGTGGTGGTTCCATGATTGCATCCCATTATATGGCAAAAGGGATTCTACAGATGTGATTAAGGATCTTATCTGGGTGGATCTAACCTAATCACATGAGCATTTTCAAATCAGTTTTCTCTGGCTGGTTGCAGAAGAGGAAGTTAGAGAGATTTGAAGCACTCGAAAGATTTGAACCCCTGCCTGACAGCCAGCAAGGAAATGATCTTGGAAGTGCCTTCTTCTTCAGAGTTCCAGATTAGGGTCCAGCCTGGCCAGCACCTTGACTTTGGCCTTGTGAGGCCCTAAGCACTCAAATCCTCTCAGACTTTGGACCTGCAGAAACTCTGACATTATAAGTAGGTAGTGGGGTTTTTTTGGTTTTGTTTTGTTTTTTTTGAAGGCAGTGTCACTGGCCCTCATATGTGGGACCCAAACCGGGGCTGCTGGCTTCCCAAGCCAGCACTTAACCACCGTGCCACTAGGCTGGCCCAGGTGTTGTTTTAAGCTTTTAAGTTTGCAATTATTTGTTACGCAGCATGGAAAATGAATTCAGATGGCCAGAACAGCACACAAACAGAAAACCAGGCCCCTAGTCCCTCCTCTGAGCCCTCCTCCCCAATCCCTCAGGGTCTCAGCATGATTATATAAGATGAGGGGCTAGACTAGATGATTCCTGACTTCTGGTTCCAGCTTCTTCAGTTTTCCCTTTAAGATCCAATAGCCCTGAATGTCATCCAGGTCCAGTTCCCTGGTGGGCCTTCTGGGATTCTAAGTTAGCCGGCTGGGTTTTCTCTTCATCTTTTTTGTTTCTTCCCTCCCTCTTGCTCTGGGTCCCTCCTTTAGCCTTTTTCCATAGTACCTCAGGAGCCCCTACTCTTTCTCCAACAGCTGGGGCCTAAGCAACAAGTCTTTATATATCCCCACCGTCAGAAGCCACTGCCAGCCTCTCTCTTTTTTATTTTATTTAGCTGATCCATCCTGCCACCTGTTGGCAGTTCAGTTTGGGCCGGGAATCGAACTGGTGACCCTGTTGCTCAGAGCTCGCATTCTTGAGCGAGCTCTTAACCAACTGAGCCACTCAGCTGGCCCTGCCAGACTCTCTTTTGCTGCTGGCCCTGCCCATCACCCAGACCTCACCTGAACATGGCCCCTTGGTATCCAGACCATGATATTTCTGCCCTGCTACAGCCCAGGATCCTGATCCGTTTCGAGGGGTCTGGGTCCTCCTGTAGCCCAGGATCTACCAGCCCCTCTCTTGCCTACACAATCTCTACTCCTTGATCAGCAGCCTCCTGCCCGTCTCCCAGCCTGCCTCCACCTCCTCCTCCTGCCTCACCTGTCTGGCATGGTGAGCTTCTGCCACAGGCTATATATACACTCTTTGGATTTTCCCCCTTGCTTCTATGGTGAGGGCAGATGCTGTGGCCAAACCAGCAGCCTCACCCATGCTGATTCAGGGCTGCAAGCTCCCGGTGCATGGGGCAGGGGACCCTGAGGGGCAGGACTGTTGTGTTTCCGGAGTGGTTTGTGGCTGAAGGTGTCCATACAGAGAAGATGAGGACAGCCCTGTGGACGCTATGGGACCAGCGGTCTCTTCAATGCCAGAAGTATCTCCTCAGCTGAACTCTGATGTGACGTCCACAGGTAACTTGTCCTCTACAGCGGAAGTCTTCAGGTCTTGATAAGATGTTCAAGGCCATTTGTGGCCCTAAGTTAGCTCCACCCCAACATGAGCTGTACTCTGGGGATAATGCCAGCTGTAACGATGTATCACCCTGGATTAAGCTCGGGCATTATCAGTCTTGAAGAGTTCATTGTTAGACATATAGAGCTAATTTTTCTATTATTATCTCCTCCAAAGGAAGTGGCTTATCAGCTTCTCAGTTCCTTTTCAGCTCAGCAATGGGCAATGAAGAAGAGAGTCTTAAGAGGAGACTGGTGGAGATGTGAATCCCAGAACCCCAGAACTGAGGGACCCTTCTGTTTGTGGCCAGCCTCCTGGGTGGGTGGGTGTTCCAGTCTCTCCTGGAAGAATTCCAGTGACAGTAGATTCACTACCAATCAACTGAAGCAACCCATCTTTGGACCCCCAGTAGACACGTCCCCTTATAAGGAGTTGGTATCTCTGTCTATAGCTTCCACACACTGTACAACACTATCCCTTGGGAACTTACAGACACTTTTCTTTCACATTCATTCACTCAACACACTTTTACTGAATGCCTGTTATGCATTAGGCAAGGTGTGGCTTTTTAGAGAGTAATAAGACCCAGGCACCAGCAGCAAAAATGGAGCACCAGTGTTTGAGGAGGACAGTTAGCCCCTCCTCACACTCCCTCTTGTCTGACGAGACAACCCTGAGCCTCTCAGAGTCTTTACTAAACATATTTCGGAGTCCTTCAAAGAGGGACTCATTGTGGTTATTCTTTTCCAGACCTACCCCAGTCAGAAGTTCCCCTTTCCCCTCTCTAGCCACAGGGCTCCCAGAAATGAAAGTGAGCCTCCAAGGGGCTCAGCCCATTACAGAGTGGAGTAGGCTTGTGCTAGATGCTCTGCCAGCGTCTGTCCTGTCAAGACAGTAGGAACATCACAGGCAGTCACCAAATTCTTGCTGCACCTCAGTTTCCTCATCTAAAAAATGGGAAGAGTAATAATCCCTACCTCATGGGGTGCTTGAAGATGAAATGATATGTGTACAGTACATAGCACAGTGCCTGACACACACTAAATTATTAATAAATGTCAGTGTTATCAGCAGCAGCAGCACAATCACCAGCATCATCCTACTAGCCATGCCTTTGGGAGCTGAGGGAGAATGAAACCCTCACATTTTCCCTTGGTGATTACACTTTTTTCCCCTGTCTTGCACTGGATAGAAGTGGAGGGTTTGTTTCTAACCCTAAGGAATCGGTCTTAATACAGCTGGCTCCCATCTGGTCTGTTGAGATAAGAGAAACAGCTACCCATCATTGAGTACTGCATATGTGTCACACATCATCATCTCGCATCCTTACAACAAGCCTGGGTGGTAACTAATAGTCTCTCCGTTTTACAAACTAGGCAATTGGGTCTTTGAGAACTGTAAGTGGCTCATGGCTGAGTAGCTGGTAAATACCAGAGCCCAGTTTGTAAACCCAGATCTAGCTGTTTTTGTTTTGTTTACTGTTTCCTGGATGCCAGAGTCAGTTCCTGTCACCAACGCACATACCCTGTCCCCCAGCTGCAAATCACTCACGAACAGTGGGTTCAGTAAGTCTCCTACATCCTTGTTTAAGTCACTACTAAAAGTTTGGAAGTCTCAGTGGTCCAGGCACCAGCTGGTAAGGACAAGCCTGAACAAGCTATATAGGGGACCCTGGGGAATGGGAGTCATTGAGTGACAGAACACACAGAAGAGAGGAGCTCAGGACTAGTGGGGACCCTGGAGCCAAATGGCCTGGGGTCAGGACCAACACCACCAGCTATGTGACTTCTGGATCTCAGTTTCTTTAGCTATAAAATAGGGAATAAAATAATGTTACCTGCTTTATTGACTTGTTATGAGGATTAAATGAGATACATTTAATAAAACTTTTAGTGCAGAGCTCATTCTATGTTAGCCATTATTATTATTTATTATTATTATTATTATTATTATTATTATTATTTTATTATTTCTGAAACATGGCCAGTGACTGCTTCTCCTTCTTCAAAGGCAGAGCTAAGGCACAAACTGGCAGCCCAAGGGAGAAGAGGGGCTAGGGTAGGACCCCATCTCACCTTCTCCTGGCTGGCTTTCATTGCTCACTCAGACCCAGGCCCCAGTTCCAACCCCTGCTCCTCCAAACCCTGGGCAGGCCTAAGCACATGCACCTCAGAAATGCCACACATGTTGCCAAGAAACCACTTTCACTGTCTATTTTAAAACCCTGTCAAGGTTTCTGTTTAATGTTTTAAAAGGTTATGTTCTAAAGAGGGACATGGTTAAGTAAATTATGGCACATTAACCTGATGGGGATATTAAGCAGCCATTACAGTGATAATTATGAGGATTTGTAGCAACACAAAAAATGCTGACAGACTAATATGAAATGGAAAGAAACAGGATGAAAAAATTGGATTATGCAATGATTGCAACTAATGAAAACTACATACCTAGGAGCAGATACAGGAAAGTAGTGGCATTCCTTTACCTTCTTTTTTATTGCTGTTTTCTTTCCTTTCTCCCTCCTTCCCTCTCTCCCTTGCTCCTCCCCTGCATTCCTTTCATTTAATCAGAGTTTACTGAGCTCCCACTCTGGGCAGACACCATGCTTATCACCCAATATAGAGAGGTGAAAAAATGGTTTCTGCCCTCAAGAAGTCTAACCAGAGAGACGAATCCACAAACAAGTAATATCAACAGGTCAGGATATAAATAACCTAATGTGACAAGGAAAGTCATTCATTCTGCCCAGGGGAATTAACAAAGCTTCCCTAATCAGTGTCCCACTAGTTGTACCAACATGTTCAGTTGGAAGGAGGAGGGTTCCAGGTAGAGAGATTAGCACGGACAAAGGCATGGAGATGTGGGAGAACAGGGCTCATACCTCTTGGGACCTGTGTCCCATTGACTCCTGGGTTCCGTGCTTAATAGGGAAGCCAAGAGGCTGCATGTCCACCTGAGGTTACTCTCATGGGTTAGGGGACCACAACCCCATAACTATAGTTAGGATCCAATTATAGCCCCTGCAGGCAGGCATCTGTCAAAATCCTTGTGAATCCACCTGATGGTTTCACAGGACCTGTGGATGTTAGAGGTGGCAGAAGGTTCATGGAGCACTTAGTCCCTTAGTCATCTCAATGACCCAGGAGGTGAAATAGAAGTTCACCCGCGTTTGGGGCATTTGGGAATTAACTGGTTAGGTCCATCACCCTCATTTCAGGAGAGTGGAACTTGGAGCCCAGAGAACTGAGCTGAAATTGGTGATTTATTCAGTCAACTAGGAAATTACTGGCTTGAACTCAGCTCTTCAGGCTCCAAAGCCTGTGCTTTTGCAGCACACGAGATGTCCTTTCCAGTGGAGGACAATCTAATGTATTCCTCCCTATGAATCAGCACTTATGTTTGCTCTCTCCTTACCTCTCCTCAGCTTCAAGGGTTTTGTAGCTCTTTCCCAATACTGTAAGATGTTGTGGCCAAGCCCTCCTTCCCACTCACTACCTTCACAGTGTCATCCTCCCCACCTTTCATCTTTGCACTTAGCAGAATGCCTGATCCCTTCTGTCTGCTTTGGGGAGAAGCCTCGGGGTCTCAAGGTCATGTGACCCATCCCTCCCCCACCTCCAGCTCCTTCCGGCTAACCTTGAGAAACCGAATCTAAGTCGGGCATTCTGGCTAGAATAAGGAAAAATGGCAACCTGGGGAAAGAGTCCAGGGTTCCTGTCCTCCTTCCAGGAACCAGCTCAGAAGTTACTAAGAGAAAATCCTGTTTGACCCTGCATCTCAGCCTCTTCATGTGGCAATGGTGGGGCACTAGGAGTGTTTGAATCCAGTGACCTCCAGCCCCTCCATGGCCTGACAGCCATGTGACTAAGTTTCTGAGACTATGCAAGTGGAAAGATGGGAACCAGCTTCTGCAAAGGACCCTGGCTTCTTCTATCTTGACCACATGCTTAGCGGTACACAACAGGGACCTGGTGGCATGATGGGGGCCAGCACTGAAATGTCACCATGCAAACTGGACTATGAGGCAAATGGACAAACTTGGACCACAAAGAGCCTTGGGGCCATTTGCCAGTTGTTTTTCTGTTTTTTTCACCTATACATTTGTTCACTTGCTTTGGCATTTATTTGGTTTCAGAATGCTATTATCTTGTCAACACTGTTCTATATTGACATTCTCTTAATTACACAATTACTAAGTTATGTACTGTAGACCTAGTAATCAAATATTTGAAGTGTTCAAGCTCATATTGGATTTTTAAAAATATAATTTGAGTCAAACGATCTTATAAAAATCACTAATAAGTGTCACAGTCAGAAGAGACCTTTTCGGTGTTCTGTTTATTTCCCCCATTAAAAGGAAGGAGAGATGGAGGCACAGAGAAGAGAACGAGCCTGCTGTCAGTCACACAAATAGTTGTCAGAATGAGTTTTGCAGACATGACAGCCCTCCCTAGATCACACAGCAACTCAGCAGCGTTGGAGGCTAGAGTTCAGGCCTGGTAATTCCTAGGCCACTGAATTTTTCCTTCTTCATGAGTAGATTATGTAACTTTCCTTCTTCCTCTTCTCATCCACAAGACTTGTCCAGGTCAGCCAGTCAGTATCAAGTTGACTGCCAATCCCCAAAGAACTGGTTTACTTCCAGGACCAGGTTGCACGTCTCATAGATGCTCAGGGATTGAAGGAAGATGATAAAGTCCCATTGGCTCAATCTCTCCTCTGTGTTTAGGAATTGTGTCTTCAGGAAGCTCCTATTAAGAAGTAAGTTGCCCGGCCGGCCAAGTGGTGCAGTGTTTTAGCGCTGGCTTGGGAAGCTAGTGGTCCCAGTTCAGGTCCCACATATGAGGGCCAGTGACACTGCCCTCAAAAAGACAAAAAAAAAAAATAAAAAATGAAGTTGCCAGTTGGCTGAGGCGAGGCATGAAACCATTTGTGCCATTGGAAATGATTAGTTTATTAGCCAGGGAATAGCACACAGGACAGGTGAGGGTGGTTGAGGGAGAATGAAGAAATAGGTACATGGAGGGCAGTGCTCTGGGAAGGCAGGCTGAGTTGGAGCATAGATGAGGATTTTTTGGAGCTGGGAGCAACATAAGAATGGTCTAAAGCAGTCCCCAAAGGGACATGATCGACCCTTTGATGAAATTCACTATGCTTCCAGTTGCTTGTGATCCCAGTCTAAACTAGGTATGGCAGACACATGGCACAGCTTCAGTGATGGAAGGCCTTGCAAATCCCTTTCTCCCTCTGAGCTTGGGGGCAGCCCCAGATTTCTTCCTTAACAAAGTCTCCTCAATTTCCCCAGAAAAGGAAACTTATTTATGATCTGTTGTGGGTTGAATTGTGTCCCCAAAAAGATATGTTGAAGTCCTAACCTTCAGTACTTGTGAATATGATCTTATTTGGAAATAGGGTATCTGCAGATGTCATCAAGTTAAGATGAGGTCATACTGGATTAGGCTGGGCCCTCAATCCAATGACTGGTGTCCTTATAAGAAGAGGGGGATTTTGACACATGAGAAGATTGCCATGTGATGATAAAGGCAGAGGCTGCAGTGTCTACAAGCCAAGGAACACTCAGGACTGCCAGCACCCACTGAAAGTTGGAAGAGGCAAGGAAGGTCCCCTCCCCTCGAGTCTTCAGAGAGAGAGCTGGGCTCTGTTGATACCTTGATTTCAGACTTCTGGCCTCCACTACTAGGAGAGAATTAGTTTCTATTAGTTTCTATTAGTTTGAAGCCACCCAGTTTGTTGTGGCAGCCCCAGGAAAACAAGACACTGCCTCTGGAAACTGTCTCATTCTACCCTAAAGTTTTGTCTATTTGACCTGCTCTTCCACTAAATGCCTCCATGTTTCCCATCCTCCTGCCACTCATTTCGCCATCTCCTTTTCTAAGTTGTGTCATCTTCCTGCCTCCAGCTGTCATCCTCCTGTGCCCTACCTAAATCCTCTTGCCCATCCAAACCTAGCATTAAATGGCCATCCTCCATCACATCTTCCACAATCCTTTCTGAAAAGCATTTGTCTTTGGACTGTTGCCCCATAATCTTAATCACTTGTATATCTTTTAGCCTCTAGAGTGGAGGTGGGTCCCAAAGACAGGAAAGTGAGAAAGTGCAGAAAAAGACTTCTCTGGTGTCAGAGTTCTGCCGTCATTCAGCCCAGGGGTGACTTGCAGGTGGTGGGAGGGAAAATGCATAACTCCTTCAAAGCATGACATCGCTTTTTCAGATAAAGTCCCTAAAATATCACAACAGTATTTTAGAAGCAGAGGTTCTCTTCTCTCCATTTCCTCAGTTCAAGGTGTTTCTAAGTGACCCAATAATCATTCACAACTGGATCCACCTCTGAGCCCATAGTTCTATGTGGCCTTTTCTAAGTGGATTTGCTCAGAAGGATAGAATTGCTCCATAGTTAGGAACCTCAGACTCAGTGCTTACCAATCTCGGGATCCATCCCACCAACACATTCTCTGTGCATCTTCACACACACAGAGGTACGGAGAGGCTCAGGGAGATGCCACACATACACGTACACACACACACACACACACACACACACACACACACACACACACCCCTTGTTGTTTATCCTTCATCAGATCAACCTGCACTGTATCTTATCATCTGAGCATACTATATTCTGTACCTTTTCTCAAGCCCCTTACTGCACAGGGTGCTCTCTCTGTCTGGAATATTCTTTTTCAGAAAAACCACAGTCCTATACCTTTCTTAAGTCTCCGTTCAAATGATGTCTTCTATGAAACTTTCCTGGGGTCCCTCAG
Source organism: Aselliscus stoliczkanus (assembly GCA_033961575.1). Classification (NCBI taxonomy): domain Eukaryota; kingdom Metazoa; phylum Chordata; class Mammalia; order Chiroptera; family Hipposideridae; genus Aselliscus; species Aselliscus stoliczkanus. Next base: position 59,400,537 of record CM066733.1, on the reverse strand, counting down.
ACTAAATATATCACCCCTCCTTTGTGCTCCACGGCACCGTAGATGCCCTTATCACACTGGTGCTGGGTCTTCACAGCCTCAGGGCGGTACCATGGCCCTTCCACACAACTGGGGCAATGAGTGGGGAGGATGAGATATCTTCATTGAAAAATGAATGAATGAATATATGCATATTACACCTCGCAGGGTGCTGTTTTTTTTAAGATTTTATTGGGGAATTGGTGGAGGGGAACATCGTTGGGGAATCGGGGAAGGCGAACAGACAAGTTGCTGTCTTTTTATTTTTCAGTCTGGTTGCAGAGGACATTGCTTCACTGGCCCATGTTGAAATCATCATTGCGCTCTTCCCGGGTGAGGCAGATCGGTCACCGGCCTCTGGATGGCTGCTCACCGTGGCTATTGGCAGCTCATTCCGGCTGCCAGCTGCTCACGCTGGCTGCCGGCCACTCACTGTAGCCTATGGCAACCTGCTGCAACAGGGGCTGCAGCTTTGCCTTCCCCAGGGACTCACAGCAGCCCAGCTCCAGGTGGAGCTGTTGTTCACCATCTTAGCTGTAGAGGACAGTGTCACTGGCCCTCATGTGGGATCTGAACCAGGGCCGCTGGCATCCTAAACCAGCTCTTAACCAACGCGCCACTTGGCTGGCCCTCGCAGGGTGTTTTTATAAAGCAGATTTTAATTTTCTTTTTTACAAAGCAGAGTGTGTTTATTTATATAATAGGTACAAAATCTAAAAGCTAGAAGAGGATGCATAGTGAAAAGCCTCCCTCCCATCCCTGTCCTCTAACCTCTCAGTTCTTCGCTATGGAATTGATAACTGAGCTTGTCCTCTGTGTGTCTTTCCAGATAGTCTGCTAATGTAAAGGAACATATAGTTCTTTGTCCCTTTTCGCACAAATTGTAGCATCTTGCTCTTTTACATATTACTCTTTAATATATCTTACACATTGTTCACTATCAGTTCATGGAGAGCTGCCTCATCCTTTTCACCAGCTGCATGGCGTCCCCCTGTAAGAGTGCACGCTGATTGCTTAACCAGTCATGTAAAGTTATTTCTAATCCTCCCCTAGGACAAACCATGCTGGCATGAATAGCTTGGTGCATTCATTGACAATACTTAATCTTGAGAAATTACCTGCAAATGGTGGGATTTCAGGCTCCAGGAAGGTAGACAGAGTGACAGTTTTCTGCCACTGTGGCGGTTACTGCTAATCGCTCTCCACACTTGTTTCAACTTTTCTAGTGCTCTGAGCCTGAAAAGTGGAAAACTCCCTTTCTCAGGCATCCTTGCAGGGAGATTCAGGGTGTGATTTAGGATCCTCCAAGCGGCTGCCCTAGGGTGAGGTTTTGATTTGGAACCGATTCGCTGAGCAGAGACATGGAATGTGGATATTCTTGTGCCTGTAGGCATGATGGCAGAGGTTCCTGGTTATGTGGCTGCCAGCCGAGGGGGCAGCTGTCCAACACTGGAGCTTCCAAATCGCGGGGAAGAAGCAGCTCCTCAGGTGGCCCAGTTGTGCGGTGTTGTCAGGAAAGGGCCAGGAGAGGTTTCCAGGCTCTCTGCCTCAGCTGGAAAGGTGCTGGCTCTGGTATTAGATGGCCATCAGCTGTAACCAGTTGGCCATTAGCTACTATTGTTTTGCATATAACTACCTCGGCTGCCTTAACAAGTGCGTGTAGCGCTGATGGTGCAGATCCTGCTCATCCCACTTCCTGTGTCTCCCCCGGCCACCACCGGTGAGACTGTGGTGCAGGAAATCCTCTAGTTGGGGTATTGATGGATGTTTTCTTTTCGTGTCTTGAGCAGCTGTCATGGAGAATATAATATAGTGGTACGAACCCCCTATCAGTGGCTCGGTGGTTGTTCCTTTTCAGCCTCACTGAATCCTGCCTTCATCTGCTGGGAGCTGAGCCCCAGCAAGACAGATGTCATCTTGGGAGACAATCCTGGAAGCCCAGTTTGGTGCCTTCTCCCCAGACCATGGTCCACAGATCTGGAGCAGAATGCCAAAGCCCCAGCCAGGTTTTAAGGAATCAGCTGCATTCGAACTCCCCTAGGTCATTAACATTCAAGTTGCAGCCAAGGCTACAATTACAATCACCTGGGGAACTTTGAATACTGTGGAAGCCCAGGTCATACCCTTGGTTAAATCATAATCTCTAAGGGTTGGGTCTAGGTACCAACACTTAAAGAATACTCCAGGAGATTCCAATGTGCAGCCAAGGTTGCCAACCACTAGCCTGGAGTAATAGTTCTGAATCTTTGTTATACATAGAATTACCTAGGACTTAAAAATGTATAGATATATTAAAAACACTGCATTAATTGGCTTGAGAAAGGTTTGGACAAGGGTATTTTATTTTTTAAGCTCTCTAGGCAATTCTAACGTGCATTTCATAACTACTGGTCTAGATTTCTTTCCTACTATTTATACCTGTTAATAATTGCCCCTGTTTTTAAACTAGCTGGAGTGGATTCTGTGGCCTGTAATTAAGAACTGTGACCAGCATACTTTATCATAGCACTTGGGAGGTCACCTGTTGCAGCTGCATTTAAACTGGGCCAGACTATGATGGAAAGACATGGGATAGAAAGAACATGTAATTAAAAAGGGCTGTTGAGAGAATCCATTGAGAGAAAGTGACAGGGAAAGTAATACCAATCAAATGGCTAAGAAGGATGGGTCACAAAGGAGGCAAGCAGGGCCAGAAACAGGGTGAGCGGTGTCTGCAGAAAAAAGAGAACAGGTGGAGGGATGCAGAGCTCTGGTGGAAGGAAAGAGGGATTTACACAATTAGACCCATGATGATAAAGAGACGGGGAAAAGGCCCAACCAGCTAAACAGATGCAACTTCATGTTTCTGTTGGGTGGGCTCCCGGTTGTGCAGTGACCTTTGGGAGGGAAAATCCAGGAGTTTGGGGCTTGGAGGAGGGACCCACCAGTGGAGGGACAGGGGTTCTTGGTCTCTGCCTGTCGGCTCTCCTTCTCCTTCCACTGTCCTTGCCTTCCTTGGCCTGTAGTTTAGGGCCTGCCTGCTTCCCCTGCTCTGGTCTCTAAACAATAGCTAATGTCTTCCTTCTCTTCCACATTTGAACTTGCCTTCTCGGTGCTTCCTGCACTCAGGGTGTGAGCTGGCAGCTACCGGGCCAAGGTTGTTAAGCTCTAGGCCCTAAGGCTGACTCGGAGCTTCCACGGCAGGAGCTCACATGCTAACAAGGGGGCCACTGTCACACAGCCTGAAAAGTACTATCACCAAGGTAGAGGGTATGTACATTCAGGAAGCGATGTCCATAATGGCAGATTCACAAAGAAGCTGACAAGAGAGGTGAGCCATAAAGGTTGAATAGGGCTCATGGGAAATAAGCCTGAGCAGAAGGTATGACAGGCCTGGAGATGCTCCGTGAGGCTCTGTAAAGGCAGGGAGGGCTTGTACCTTTCCCACTGTGTTTCCCTGCTGATTAGCTCAGCTCTTACATATAGAAGGGCCTACATGGATAATGGAGGAATGATGGTATGTGGGTTAGAACGCTATCAGCTGCAGTGAACAGAATACTCTTAAAGTTCAAACAGAGAAGGAATGTAGCAGTCACGTCAGGGGAAGAGAGCAGCTGGGGGATTCTGCCTCCAGATCTTTCCAGCAGTTCCAAGCCTCACATCCTAACACAGTGATATCCCGAGACAGGAATAGGGGTGCCTGTCTTAAGAGCAAGGGAACATTTTCAGGCTTCAGTGGAACTTCTCTCAGATCTCACTGGCCAGACCTAGACCCCATGCCTACCTGTAAATTAGTCACTGGCAAAAGGACTAGGAGAGCCCTGATTGGCTAAGACCAGTCCCTGGAGGGTGGATGTTATGGAATCCACTGTAATGAGAAAGATGGGATGAGGGAGCCCGCAGAGGAGCTCTGGGACCTTGAACCTCATTGGACCCTTTGAGAGAGTTTGCTCTGATCGCTGATGTGTAATTTCCATGGTTTTAGATTATCCTTTTAAGAGTGGAAATTCTAAAATTTTAAGAATTTGAGTAATAATGAAGCCATTAACAATTATCATGTCATTATTAATATATCAAGCGACTTTCAGGATAACAAATGATAAGTCTTTTTGTGAATTATTTGTTGATAAGGCAATAACTCTCCCCCTTCCCCTGTCTCCCATATCCATGCCCTCCCCAAGGCAATCACTATTAAGGATTTCTTGTGTATCCTTCCAGAAATATTGTCAGCATGTTAAAACAAATACTCATCTATATAACAATAAGCAAACAATATATACTTGTCCTTCATCTTGTCTTTTACACTTGGGTAGAACTTTAAAATTGACATTCCTGACTTTTATACTTTGCATAAAGTGGTAAACTGTTAATTCTAAGCCGATGGTGAAAAATTAGGTGTGCATATTATACTTCCTAGAGCATCCATTAAAAAATAATATAAAAAGATTGTAGCTTAAAAAGCCAGTAGGTTAATCAAGTATACAACAGTCTCCCCTTATCCATGATTTCCTTTCTATAGTTTCATTCAAATCATAGAGACAGAAAGTAGAAGGGTGGCTGTCAGGGGCTGAGGGGGGAAGGACATTGGTGCAATGTTGTTTAATAGTTATAGAATTTCAGTTTTGCACGGTGAAAAAGTTCTGGAGATTGGCTGCACAAGTGTGAATACATTTACCACTATGGAACACTTAAAAATAGTTAGGATGATAAATTTTATATGTCTATTTTACCACAATTAAAAAAAAAGAAAGGACAGAAGTGGCAGATTAATATCAGACAATGTAGACTTCAGAACAAGGAAAATTACCAGGGAGAAGAGGGACATTACAGAATGATCAAAAGGTCAATGAGCCGGGCTGGCCAAGTGGCGCATTGGTTAAGAGCTGGTTTGGAGATGCCAGCTGCCCCGGTTCGGATCCTACATATGAGGGCCAGTGACACTGCCCTCTACAGCTAACAACAGCTCCACCTGGAGCTGGGCTGCGAGCCCCGGCGACGGTGTAGGCTGCAGCCCCTGCTGCAGTGGGCTGCCATAGGCTACAGTGAGTGGCCGGCAGCCAGCGTGAGCTGCCAATAGCCGCCGTGAGCAACCATCCAGAGGCCGGCGACCGATCTGCCTCATCCGGGAAGAACGTAATGATGATACCAACATGGGCCAGTGAAGCAATGTCCTCTGCGACTAGACTGAGTAACAAAAAGACAGCAACTTGTCTGTTCCCCTTCCCCAACTCCCAACGCTGTTCCCCTCCCCCAATTCCCCAATAAAATATTCAACAACAACAAAAAAAGTCAATGAGCCGGAAGTCATAACAGTTCTAAACATGTATGCAACTAATAACAGAGCTTCAAAATACATGACGCAATGATTAATAGACATGGAGGAAGAAATAAGAGACACATGATTACAGCTGGAGATTTCAACTGTCCTCTCTGTAATTGATACAAGTAGAGAAAATCAGCAAGAATATACAATAGAAGATCTCAACAACGCTAGCAGCTAACTTGACCTAATAATGGACAATTCTATTAATAGAACCCTTCACAGCAGAACACATGTTCTTTTTTAAAGTAACATTCTTAGTGTACAATGGGTTCTCCCAGCCTTCCCTTCTTCTCTAGCTCTTCTTCATGTAATTACTTCTTTTCCTACTACTTTCTTTCCCTTCCCATATATTTCTCTTCTTGACTTTCTTCCTCTTTCTCCACTCCCATATCCTTTTCCCTTTCTCCCATCCTTTAATGGGCATATATTCTGTTTAGCAATAATTTCACAAAATTAGATACTTCCTTTTCTTAATTTAAAAGTGAATTGAATGTTTTCTTTATAAATAACAACATAAACAATTTTAAATTACCTTGCTTTTTCATTAGTTGTTCAATTGATTTCTTCTCTTACATATCCACTTTGAGTTTTCAGAGCCAGGACCATGGCTCTGGCCCTCTGTGATATCTGTAGGTTTCCCCTCCTGAGACTCTCCATTTTGTCCTAATTGCCTCGCATTGTTTGGCTGGGGTTTGCACTGAGCTTTGCCACTTCTCCTGGGGCCTGCCAGCTCATTATTGGTTTGTCTCTGAGTTCTCTGCAGCCTCTGCTACTTCATCTGGCTCTCCTTGGACCAGGGCCCTGTGTGTGACCTGGCTGCATGCTGCCTGCTTCCTGCGGGCCCCTGGGGCTTTCCTCCTTCTCCTCTCCAGGTGAGGGATGCTTCCCTCTTGGAGGGGGAGGTTGCTTTCTTAAGCACACTCTGTTGTCCATGCTGTCTGAGAAAAACGGGCTTGATTTTTTAGAAAGTTGACTGCGAGCAAGTGTTTGTGAATGCCAGCATAGACAGTCACACTATGTGCACATGCGCCTGTTTGCACTTATGGAGATAGGCATGTGTGTGCCAGAAGAGAACGTGCCCATGAAAAGGCCTGTCCAAGCAGCTTAAACCAATAACATGTGCTTGGTGGTACAAGTGAAGGGAACACAGACCCACCTGGGACCTCTGTGCCAGCCCACCACTTCCCAGCCTGCCCTGTGATTTCCTATGTATTTATCAGGCTCAGGTAGAATCTGAGTTATGCTCTGAAGGGATCCAGGAAGACCCCTGTGCCAAAGCTTCTCCTCCGCTGGTGCCTAAAGTTTTGCCTCCTGGCGTTTTCTAATTTGGGTTCAGAATTGTCCTCTAGAGACTGTTTTTTAAAAATGCAAATACTTCTGGAAGGAGGTATCCAGAGCCAGAAAGATTGGGGGTGATATAATTAATCCCCTTCACATTTTTATAGATGAGGAAAGCGGAAAGCGACAGGCCAGTGATGTTCTCAAGGTCACTTAGCAAGTAAAGGGCAGAGCTAGGATTTGAACTCAGGCCTCCTGACCGTGGTGCATTACTCATCACATACCCAGATCACTGGGCACCTCCTTTATAATGTACCATACGCATTTGACACAGGCTTCCTTACCCAACAGGGCCATTCTTGAGCACGTGGCAGGCGAGACCCATAAGAGCAAGAGGTGGTGGTGATGCTGATAAATTTGGGCTTTTTCATAATGTGGAGAACTGGTTTTGCCTCTAGACCAGCTCTCTGTTGAATAGAAAAATAACATGAGCCATAAATGTGAGTCACATATGCAAAAAAAAATAAATTTTAATTTTCTAGTAGCCATATTAAAGAAAAGGAAAAAGAACAGGTAAAATTAATTATAATAATATACTTAATTTAACCCAATATTATAAAAATCAATATTGTGAAGAATATTATCATTTCAACATGTACTCTGTACAACAATTTATTGAGGCCTATTTACATTGCGTTTTACTCGGTCTTTGGGATCCAGGGTGTATTTCTCACTTAGAGCTCATCTCAATCTGGACTAGCCACATCAGGGGCTCAATAGCCACTTGTGGCTGGTAGTCCCCAAATTGGACAGTGCTGCTCTAGACCTTTGCTATTCAAAGCCCAGGATCCTATTCCCCATGCTCTGACAGGGCATCATCTGCACATACCTTTCCCCTCCATACCCAATGCCCACCTGTAGGCACCTCAGGAGCCATCCTGTCTAGGGCATTTCACATTATATTCCATAGAATCCTCAGAAAAAAAGATGGGGGGAGGCTGCGGCGGGAGGGAGGGCGTAGAGGGTGTCTGAGGACCTCGCTTTACCCACTGCCATAATATGGATGTCGTGATGAGGATTTGCAGATTACCTTATTAAATGTTAACTACACCAACCTCCACAAAAGGGCAAACAGCTTAAAGAGATCCCTACAAAGAAACCACAGTCAGAAAACATGGCCTGCAATGTAAGCACAAGGGGACACCAAGGAATAGCCGATTTGATCTTTTCCTATTCCCAGCACAAGCTTTGTCAGCTGTGTGATGAGATTAAAACATCAGGAATGAGGCTGGCCTTTACATTTCAAAATTTTCAAGAAGGCCATCTGAAATGAGAATTTGTACCCACTGTCATTAACAAAGAACGTCACCATATGTGTATTTCATGGCTTAGGATATGAGTGTGTGATAGTTCTAATTTTGGATCTATGTTTTATCATGTATGCAATATATATGTTCCATAGTGTGTGGACATAATTCAGAAACACATACAGACTTTAAAGACAAGTTGGGGGCCGGCCGAGTGGCGCATTGGTTAGGAGCTGGTTTTGGGATGCCAGCGACCCTGGTTCAGATCCCACATATGAGGGCCAGTGACACTACCCTCTACAGCTAAGATGGTGAACTGGGCTGTGAGAGCCCCAGCAATGGTGTAGGCTGCAGCCGCTGCTGCAGTGGGCTGCCATAGGCTACAGGAGTGGCTGGCAGCCAGCGTGAGCTGCCAATAGCTGCGGTGAGCGACTATCCAGAGGCTGGCGACCGATCTGCCTCGTCCGGGAAGAGCACAATGACGATGCCAACATGGGCCAGTGAAGCAATGTCCTCTACAACTAGACTGAAGAACAAGAGGACAGCAACTTGTCTGTTCCCCTTCCCCGATTCCCCAATGCGTTTCCCTCCTCCAATTCCTTAATAAAATCTTAAAAACAACAACAACAACAAAAAAAACCCAAGTTGGATCAGGTCACTCCTCTGCTCAAAACCCTGCAAGTATTCCCCACCCTACTCAGAGGGAAACCCCAAGGCCTTATGATGTTCACTGGCTCTAATCCCATTATTCCCGCACAGCAGTGCCTGAGGTTGCCTCTTCCCACTCTCACTGCCCTTCTCTCTGCACCAGTCATGCCGGCCTCCTCACTGTTAACCATTTTTCTTATATCCACAACAACAAAATACATTCCATTTTACATATATTTAGCATTTTATAAGGGGAGTCATACATACTGTACAAATTGCCTTCTGCTATTTTTCTTGATCAACTTAATATTCCTAAGATTCACCATGATATGGTGTGTAGCTATAATTCACTCATTTTTTACTACTGTGTAGTATTCCAGTGTATAATTATACCAATGTTTTAAGTATATTCTCCTGCTATTGTTTCTAGTTCTTTTTCTTTCTTTCTTTCTTTCTTTCTTTCTTTCTTTCTTTCTTTCTTTCTTTCTTTCTTTCTTTCTTTCTTTCTTTCTTTCTTTCTCTCTCTCTCTCTCTCTCTCTCTCTCTCTCTCTCTCTTTCTCTCTCTCTCTCTTTCTTTCTTTCTTTCTTTCTTTCTTTTCTAATGGGGCCACCACGAACATTTTGTCCAGGTGTCCTGGGGCACATGAGCCTGCACATGGGTCATAGGTGTGTTATACGTGGGTCACATCATCCACATGGCTTTCCACACTCAGTGCCTTTATATATGCTCTTCCCTAAGCTTGGAATCTCCTCCTCACTGTCCTTCCCTTGTTTGCCAAACTTAGGCTAATTCACATGACATCTTCTTTGAGGATCTTCCTCCCCAAGTCTCAACACTATTGCTTTGCAGGTGCCTCCACTGAAATACCTCTCAGTCTGTATGTTCATTATGTGCCTCTTACCTAACCTCTGCTAGATTAGGGGAAGCTGTGGCCCTCTGTGATCCACACTAATCAATGTCTGAGGCCTGCTGAACCCTTCTGGTTGGGAGGTTACCTTCCAGTTCTTCTGCATTCATCTACTGAGTTATACACTTACCAGGCGCTGGTTACGTTTGATGCCAAAACTGCCTAGGTTAATTCTACTTGTTATAGTAGTTATGTGTTTTAAGTAGTATGACACGAACCCATGAAACGCAAGTGTGAAAAGAGTTTCAGTTTTTTCTATAGAACGTAAGGAATGCTTCAGAAACACACATACAAAACACTGATGCGTGAAGGGGTTTGCGTGAGCTTACAAGGTTTCTGTTAAACTGTGTGCCCCCGTCCTGCCAAATTGGAGAGATTCTGCTTTGTTTGTTAATGACATTAATGAAATGCTGTGATCTGGTCACATACATGTGTCTTCTCAAGACTGAACTTGAGGGCAGGGGTGACGGGTGAGCCCATCTTTGTGTCTTGTGTCCCAACCGAAGGCCTGAGACAGAGCAGGAGTTGGGAAATGTATATTGATCATAAAAAATTGATTTAAAAAAATGTTGAGGTTTTAAAAGGGGTGGGAAGACTCCCTGTAGGTGAGTCATGCAAACAAATTGCTGGAAAAGTAGATGCAGGTAAAACAACTGTATAGGATTAGAAAACAACTTGTAGGAAACTTAGATTCTGCACTTGGATTGCTTTAGCATGTGTCTTTAAACCCTCACTCTAATGTAAAGAAAAAAAAAACTGGCAAATCATAGTCTACACACAGTGGATGTTGTTTATGCACGCAAAATGATGTGAAATTTCACCCACACACATAGAGAAAGGCTTGGCTCTATATTAAGTAAAAGGAGGGTTAGTACATTTCTATGTTTTAAGATGAAAAATAGGGCTGGCCAAGTGGTGCGTTGGTTAAGAGTTGGCTTGGCAGCACCAGCTCCGAGTAGCAGGGCCCTGGTTCAGATCCCTCATGAGGGCCAGTGACTCTGTGCCCTCTACAGCTAAGATGGTGAACAGCAGCTCGATCTGGAGCTGGGCTGCCGTGAGTTGCAGGCGACAGCGTAGGATGCAGTGGGGCTGGCCAACAACTGGCAGGCGCTTTCGTGAGCTGCTGTTAGCCACTGTGAGCAGCCGTCCAATGGCCGGTGAGTGACTGCCTCACCTGGGAAGAGAGCAATAATACCAACATGGGCCAGTGAAGCGACGTCCTCCACAATTAGACTGAAGAACAAAAGCACAGCAACTTGTCTGTTCCCCTTCCCCAATTCCCCTTTAAAAAAAAACAAAAAAACGATGAAAAATATATTTTAAATATTTTTGGATGAGTGTCAGTTGGTCTCAACAGTAAAAAAAATGCATGCTCAAATGAGATACTTTGAAGAGTTTAATAAAAGGACTGTTTATAAAGCTGGGAGCAGAAATGAGGGAAACTAGAGAGGGCCACAGGTTAGGGGAACCCAGGGTACCTCCTGAGAGCAGCTGGGTTTCAGTGTTGAAAGAGGGAGCCAGGGGAATTAATACCCCGGCCTCTCATTTCTCTCTCCCTCCAATCTCCTGACAATGTCTCCTATTGGTCAAATCCAATAGGAAAACAAAAGGCAAAGGAGTCCATTGATATAGTCCATGCAGGTGGAGTGTGGATGAGAGTGGATCTGGGGGAAAGTAGAAGATGTCCAGCATGGTATTATTTTTTAATGATTCTCCACTTAGACATTTTCAAGTTTCTGACAAACTCTGGACCCCAGTCCCACCAGACTGGAGGGCTTCTACCTTGTTTGTTTACACATTTGTCTCTTCCACTAGATAGTGACTATCTAGAGGTAGGGGCTCTGTCTTGGGCATCTTTGGATCTCCAAGCCTGACCCAGGGCTTGGCCTATAGAAGGGACTCAGTAATTCATTGAATGAATGCTGGTGACTCTGTAAGAAAAATTATTGGTTGAAAAAACTGTAGTCTGCATGCTTCTTCATTCATATAACAAATGCTTACTGAGTGGCTGCTATGTGCCAGGGATGGCTCTAAATAAAGAGGACACAATGGACAACAAAGATACAGTCTAAGGGGGTAAGGCAGTCCACAAATTCTTTCCCTGATTCAAGAAACATTTATTGAACAACAAGTATGTGCTGGGCACTGTCCTAGGTGCTGGGAGTTAAACAATGAACGAGAAAAGTCTCTGTTTTTATCTAACTTAGCTTTGAATGGGTATCTCTTGTCCTTAAGTAGTCTTCTCTAAAGCTGAGGGCAAAGGGGCACCACTTTTTAAAAAGCTAATTAGGCCTGTGGCTCCTGATACATGAGAGGCAAGCAGGATGCCACTTTAGGTCATGGAAAGACAATCCCATGGACTGGATGGAAGCCCGAACTTCGGGTGACTGTCCTTATAGGTCAAGGGTGCCCTTGTTAACCACAGCTGATCCTCTGGTGTTGGATGATTGGGACGGGTCCCAAGCAAGAAAACCTGAGCTCTTCACACTTCTCCAATAACAGGGCTTTACACCGCAGGTCTTCAATTAATTTCTGTGAAATTAAATGGTCTCTTATTTATCAAGATGTGGGCTCCCCAGAAGCTGGGCCTGGGAAATGGAGGGCTGCTAGCTGGCAGCCCAGTGGAGCCCTGGCTGGGGGTGGGGGATAATATTGCCTTGTTTAGATGTTGGGGATTATTTTAGAGCATGTGTCACTTGGCTCTGTGTGCTAGAGCCAGCTTTTTCTGGGAAGCTAAAGAGTGGATTCCACCTAGCTTCTTATCATATTAACACTTTTCAAACTCTTACACTCCCAAGCTTTGGGTATTCCTTTTATGTGTAAGTACCAAATTGCCGAGGAAATGGTATTTCTCAGGGGATGGAAGGCCGGGGTCTGATCCCATATTCCTCCCATCTCGGTGTGAAACTCTCAGGACTGAGCTGGATAAACCAGTCTCATAGGGTCCCTTTCAGCTTGGCCATTCCCTCTGTGAGAACTTTTTCTCCCTCCCAGGACTTTGGCTGCTGCGGTTACTCCTTCTTAATAGTGGATCCTTGGTCACCAAATGAGCTGCCGTGAATCAGCAGGATTGGCCTTCCCCATTGGTCTTTGGAGACAGCTGCCTACTAAGTGTGATTTTGCAGGCTCCTGGGCAAGGACTTACCTCACTCTGCATGTCTCAAAATACCTTCTGTATCAGCCTTTTGAGGTTTGGGATTGCTCTCCCCATGGACAAAGCCACAATGAAGGACCCAAAATAGAAATGGATGCACATGAGTCTGGCATTGCTCACAACAAGCTGTGCTTGGCCTCTGTGCTGTTGCTCGTGCTGTTCCGCCTGCCAGGAATATCCTCCCTGTGCCCTTATTTCCTTTCTACTGATCCTTTAAGAGCCAGTTCAAGCATTTCTTGCCCTAGGGGATGTTGTAATTGGTTTCCTCTGATTGCAAGAAACAGACTCAGACTAGCTCACAGAAAGGCTGGTGGGGGATGGGTGAGGCAAGGATAAAAGTAGAAGCAATAAAAAGAATGGCCTCCTGCACACCCGTGAGAAGACCTATAACTATCTGCTTCCACAGTTTGTCTTCCCCACGGAGACAGACTGATCTTGAAAGTAGGGACTTTGCCGTATTCATTTTTGAAAACTCAGACCTAGCGCAGAGTTTAGTACCTAGGATATACCCAATAGATGTTTGTTGAATAAATACATGAATGAATGAGTAATTGAGTCCTATATATGGGTAGAAGATGCTGTCTTTGTCTTTGAGGGATTTACAGTCTAGTTGAGGAACTAAAAAGCAATTGAAATATTAAATAACATAAGAGATAAACAATGCAAAACAATGGTTAGGAGCTGATACAAAGCTTGCAAGATGAATAGATCAAAGGAGCCTAAGGGAGATGAGATTCCGTTAGCAAATAGCTCTGAGAAAGACTTCAGTCCACACTAACATGCAACTGACTGATGCTAGACTTTTTTAGAGTACAAATTTTTGATGGGGAAAATTAGAGTGAATATTGAACTAGTGTATGATTTCACATAGAGTCCCACAAAGGACGGCAAGGGAGTAGGGAGGAGCGGCTCAGAGACAAATCTCAGAAAACCTTGTAACTTGGCCAAGCGCTGGCCTTTAACACTGGCGTGCATTAGATACCATCCTAGCTTCCTTAAGGGTGGGTGGTGGATCAGCGACCCGCCTTGGTCTAATCTTATTGGCTGATCCAATAGGGAGAGCAAGGCTTGTGCCCTGTGTCTTCGAGTTAAGGTCAGCTGCTGGTGGTGGATAAACAGGAAGGCCCCTAGGTGGCCCTCAGGACTTTACAGTGAACCAAGAATGTCATCTAGATGCTTCCTGATTTTATTGACTTAAATCAAAGGCCAAGAGAGAAGAGGTCTTTGCAGCTCTCTCTGTTTTAGAGACTGGCCCTTGGGGTGGGTTCTGTACCATTTACTTTTCTGTTTAGACGTATTTCTCTGAATCTTCCCACCGAAAGTATTGCCCTTGGACAGGCTCTGCCAGCTTGCCAGGGATAGATAAGCACGGAACAGTTGTGAGGGATTCCTAGGGTCCTCTTTCCCCCATGTTTATTGTCAATCCCAGGCACCTGAAACTTCATCTTTTCTTACACTGTAGTTGAAACAGGGTAAGTGGCAACCTCACTGAACCCACCGAGCTCAGCTCCCTTCATGAGAAAACAGGCTCAGAGAAGTACCTTTTGTCACATTTGTGCAATGCTTTGAGTTTAACCTGTTTCTTCTCCCACATATATTCTCTCTCTCTCTCTCTCTCTCTCTCTCTCTCTCTCTCTCTCTCTCTCTCTCTGCATTTCACTAATTTACGGAGGGCTTACTATGTGCTGGACACTGTTCTATGCACTAGAGTGTGTTAACTGCAGGCAACAGAATGCTCCCCCAATAGTGGTTTAAACAACCCAGACATTTATTATCTCATGAAATAAGAAAGAAGGCCAGGGCTGGGATCTCCAGAGGCTGCCCACTCACCAGCTCAGTAATGTGACCAAGAACCCATGCATTTGCCATCCTCCTGCTCTTGGTGATGTCTCCCCTCAGATGGCTGCCCAGCTCCCTGGCAGCATCCTAATGTCCAAAGACAGAAGGAAGGCAGGTCACGGACCTTCACCTCTCTCTATAAGGGAAGAATATCTTTCCTTAGAAGTACCTAGCCAATTTCTTTTTGTGTCCCATTAGCTATACCCAGGTTACATGCCCATTCCTAGACCAATCACAGGCAAACAAGGATGGGACGCTAAGACTGATTGCCATCAGCCAATTGTAATGCACTGTTCACTGGAAAGGCAGTACAGACTCTGGAGCCAGATGGCCTAAGTTCAAATTCTGCCTCTACCAATTTTTAGTTATATAATCTTGGGCAATATGTTTAACCTATGTCTTTATCAAAAGGTGATAATGGTACCTTATTAGGTTTATTTAAGGAGGTGCTTAGCACATTATTTAGCTTACAGTATGTGTTAACTATTAGGGGATAACAGATATTGGGTAGACAACTCCAGTGTCTGCCACATGGGGCTACAGACTGTAAGCAGGCAATGTTAAAATCTTGTGAGTGGTGCCATGGGATAAGGTCGTGGGGGAGGGGTGAGAGGAACATGCCTGGGTTCCGGCTTGAGGAATATCAGGGAGGGCTTCTTAGAGGAGGTAGCACTGGTGTACGATTTCAACACATGTCACAGTTATTCAGGCAAAAATGGGGTGTAGGTGGGAAGGGAAGGTTTCCCAGGCAGAGGGAATAACAGGCCCAGAGACTCTCAAATGTGATATATGTGGTAAGCAGGACAAATACAAACAGTTTATTATGCTCAGAGAATGAAGTGCCCAAGGGTGGCTCCAAAGAGGTGTGCTGCCAGGCTGGGGAGGGCCCTGAATGCTGAGCTAAGGAACTCGAGTCTTCTACAGGCTATGGCTTGTCAACTGGAAATAGCCCTGGGTTTATAACTTTGGTGAATGAGTCAGATGGTGATGAGGAGGGTGGATGGGAGGAGAGTGGGACCTAGGTTGGAAGCTATGGTGATATTCCAGGGGGTGGAGTAACAGCTATAGGAGGACTGGGGAAGAGGGAGGGATGGTTGGTCAGCAAGATGTGGCTATTAGAAGAGAGAATGCATAGAAAAGGGGCGTGATGTATTGCAGTTTGGCCACATTGTGTTAGGGACAGCTGGAGATGGCAGCAGACCCTCAAATGTACAAAGCCTGATGCTCAGGAGAATGACTTGGGCTGAAGATGATTCAGGAGGTATCAACACAGAGGAAGCAGAGACATACTTGACATAGATGAAATCATCCTGGGAAAACAGAAACACACACAAGGTACAAATCTGAATCTCTGAGTAGCACATGGATTGCCAGTGTTCCATTTTGTTTGGGTGCTTTGTTGGGCCAGGCAAAGGTTCAAGGCCTGTAGCTAGGAAGAGGTTTTACTTGGTTGTCACACAAATAGCTATTGTTTAACACTAAGCCTGCTGTGTGAATTTCAGCATGTCCCCTGGGTTATTCAAATTTGCCAGTTCTGATGTAGAGTGAGAAGAGAAGTGGGCTGAAGATAGAGCCCTGCAGAACCCAAGATTTATGGACAAGTGGAGGTAGAGAGCAGCTTGAGGGGGAGATTGAAAGGAATGTGGGGACACACTAGAAGAATGTCTGAGGACCCAAGAAAGGTCATGGACCCCGATTTGTGTTGAAGGCATATTTTGTATTTCTGTTCTATCTTTGCAGAGTGCCTGTAACAGGTGTTTGGTATAGACTTACTTCTCTACATTAAGTTAACAGTAAAAGCCAGGCATCTAGAGTGGAGAGGATGGAGAAGTAGGTTAACTTCCTGATGGTGCCCTGTGGGCTGGGTTAACATCAGCATCTGGAACTACACAGAGCTGGCTGGGACTAAGGACTGGCCATCTGTGCGATGTTGGGCAGCTCACTGTGTGATGCCAGGCCACAGGGTACCCTGTCTATGAAACAAAGACTCCAATATCAACTCTAAGACCGGGAGGAGGTTAAACAAGATACTGTGTGCTACCAGTCAGAGGATATGGACCCTGTCCAGCAGCGAGTGCTCACTAAGTGATGACGGGGACAGACCTCAAGTCCTCATCCTGAAGACACATGACTAGAGTCTCAAACATCACGTTTTGAATGAAAATGGGTAGATAATTTTGCAAGCGTAAAAAAACCTGAAGAAACACAAGCTTGCCAAGAGCTAAGGGATGGAATTAGGACAAGGTCTTGGACACGCAACAAAGAACAGACTGGCTCAGGAAGCTCATTATAATAGAGAGATTCAGAATGGAATGCAGAAACCATTAAAAACACTTTCCGTGTCTAGCTTCTAGAACTATTCCTTACCTTTGCAATTTCTAGTCTTTCTGAAGACTGCCTCCTCGAACATCCTTATGCATTTAGGTGGCTGGCATTGGGGAAAGAATATGAGTATTGAAGTCAAAGAACTCTAGGCTCCAATCCCTGCTCTGCCACTTTACCACCTGTGTGATCTTGTAAAAATTATTTGCACTCTCTGTGTCACAGTTTCCCCATCTGTGCTAACCCAACTAAACTGGTTATTGTGTGGAGCAAATGAGATTAGTATATGTAAACGAACTGGACAGTGCCTGACACATAGTAGGTGCTCAATCATTATGTTTGCCTTGTTTTTCCTTGTGCCTTAAGTGAGGCAGTGTTTATTGCCCTTGAGAAGAGGGGCTTAGAATTGTGTCTTGACCACTCAAGAGAGTCCATTCTGAGAAGGGATATAGTTGTGAGGGAAGGAATACTTAGGAAGATCTTGTTTTCTGTCCCAGGGCTGAAAGTAGGAGACCCAAGATCTGGGGGAAGCGAACGGCAACAGGACCCCACCAAAGGTGGTGGTGACCCAGCCACCAGAGACCCCAGCAGGCCTGGTGAAAGTCCAGCACCTTACCTCTCTATTTCTAAAACTGGCGACATAACTCAGCCACAGCCCTTGGCTTTTCCTCCACCTTATTTATACCCCAAGGCTCCTGGGGCTGGGAGGAGCCCTGAGTGTTCAGGACATCTGAAGCGCCATAACACCTCCTCTGCTGCCTCCCAGAGGGCACTTCTGGGATGGCCGCCCTGGCCAAGCCCTCCTTCCAAGATAACAAATGGCCTTGACCCCTCTTGTCCCACCTAGACAAAGGCAGATCCTAGCGTCTGAGGTCTGGAAGAAAATTTTTCAGGGGGCTGTTCCTTTCCCCCTTTTCCCTTCCCCACAATATTTGTAGCTCACAATTGTACAGCACTTGGTAGTTCTCAGAAAGCTTTCACATCCCTTAATTGTAGGCAGGGAAGCCATTTTACAGAAAAGGGAAATGGAACCATAGAGAAGTGACCTGCCTAAGTTCGAATGGCTATTAAATTGTGGAGCTGGGCTATAAACCAGTAACTCCCAGCCTAAGGCCATTCCATGCTATAAAATATTGAGGGCTCATGTTCCACTCATTTGGCTTGTTATTAGTGGGTGGTTTGCTGCCCGTTTGTTTCAATAAGAGCCTTACCTAAGTTTTGGTGCCGGGAAGGAGTCTGTATTCCTTCTCCTCTGTCATTCCTTCCCCCCACCCACCCTCTGTTTCCTTGAGTCCCTAAAAATGTCTTGAAGGACAGAACCTCACCCTCCATCTCCCAGAGAGCCTTGGCCAATCCCATGGACACCTCCGTGTAATACTCAGCCTCCGGGAAATAAAGCTGTTTCCCAGCCTGCTTAATGGCTTTGCCTGGAGCTCAAGAAAGCCACACTTTCCGGTGACTTATTGTAATGCCCATCTAGGCGAACACCCCTTTCCCTTCTAACTGCATCTTCTCCAATGGCAGGCAAAAAAATGTGTCTTTGCATTCCATTAAGGAGCAGAAAGAAGTCACCAGCATTGATTGAAATTCTCAGGTAGAGTGAATCCGGGCAGCATTTGAAGAGGGGAATTTAATTTGATAGTTTACATTCCACTTAGGTTCCTCCTCTATCTGACTGTGAGTAAACAGCTATAAACTGCCCCAGCTGTCTTGTGGTGGAAAGAAACTACAGTCTGGAGAAGAAAATGGTGATGGAGGGATAAAATGTCAAGAGGATAGAAAACCCCAGGGGAAGGGAAATAGGTGGCAGAGCTGGAACCAGGGCACAGGAGACCCCATTCACTTTTTCCTTCCTGGGCCTCAACTGTAAAATGATGGGCTCGGAATAATTGATCTTTCAGGCTCCCTCCTGCTCTGAACTTCCGTTATCAGAGGGAGCTCAGATTTATGGTGGAGGGGGCCGAGAATTTGGAATTGGAAAATCAGGGCTCAAACCCAGGCTTGGCTCTTACTCCCTGAAGAACCACGGGCGAGTCACGTGACCCTCTTTAAATATCTGTGGGTGAAATATCCAGCCACACTGGCCATCTCCTTCCAGGGTGCAGTGAGGTCAGAGAGAACGTGTGAGACAGTGTCCTATGGCCTGGAAGTTCTGGTCAGATGTTAGTAGTTACTGTCACCATTGTTACTAGAAGAGAGAAGCCCCCATAGCCTGCTTCTCACTGGTCCCTTGCCCAAGGTTTGTGGCTCTGACTGTCTTAGAGGGACCATCCCCCTGTGTGTATGGGGGGGTGTGTGGCCTGTGCTAAGCCAAGTGGTCAGTTATCCTAAGATTTGAAAAGTGCCCCAACTGTCCCAAACCAACTCCCCCAGCAAAGCATGTTTCCAGAGGGCACCTAACAAAGCAAGTTAGTATGTTTCCTTAAGGGGTCATAATAACACCTTCTTGGCCCCCAATGCTCAGGCTTCCTTTCCCTAGCCTTTGATTGGTTAGTTCTCCACCTTTAGAAGCAGAGAGGAGACCCTTGAGGGGAGCGGGACCTAGGATGGGCAAAATGCAATTATCTTGACAATCTTCAATTTACAGGAGTCCCTCCTCATCTGCAGTTTCACTTTCCCATGTTTCAGTTACCTGCGGTCCAAAAATATTAAATGGAAAATTCCAGAAATAAACAATCCATAAGTTTTAAAGGGCATGCCGTTGTGAACCATGTGATGAAAGCTTGCGCCATCCCGTTCTGCCCCACCTGGGATGTGAATCATGCCTTTGTCCAACGTCTCCACGCTGCATATGCTCCCCGCCCATTAGTCGTTCAGTAGTTATCAGATCAACTGTCACGGTTTGGCAGTGCTTGTGTTCAAGTAATCCTTATTTACTTAATAATGGCCCTGAAGCACAAGAGCAGTGTTCTTTTTTATTACTGTTGTTAATTTCTTACCGTGCCTAATTTATAAATTAAACTTTATCATAGGTATAGATGTGTAGCAAAAAACCCAGTGTATATAGGTTTCAGGCATCTACTGGGGGTCTTGTAACCTATCCACCCTGGATAAGAGGGGACTACTGTACTTTTTCCTGTGTCCCAGGTACCGTGCTATGCCAGGGGGTCGAGGGCAGCTATCCTCTCATCTGTTTGTTTGTTTGTTTGTTTGTTTGTTTATTTTTGAGGGCAGTGTCACTGGCCCTCATATGTGGGACCCGAACCAGGGTCGCTGGCTTCCCAAGCCAGCGCTTAACCACCGCGCCACTCGGCTGGCCCTCATCTCTTTATTTATTACTCTATTCATTCAGCAGATACTGAAAAAACTTCAGCTCTGACAGAAGCTGTGGAGAGAGAAACAAATGACATGGTGGGAGCTTAGGAGCTGGTTGAGGGGAACACACACACACACACACACACACACACGAGTCTGAATTCTCAATCCAGGCTTACCTCCAAGCTCCTCCTTACCCACAAGGGAGCTTGCTTTAGGAATTTAATCCATCTCCTGCTGAGTCCTTCAAAAAATATACAATTGTAAATAAAATGATGTGACCTCTTTAATACAACTATCTAGTTTAATGCCACGTAATTTATCTCCTTCTCTTCACTGTCATGGTTAGATTGTGATGTCTTTCTTCCATAACAGCAGCCCATATGTTGACAAAGTCTTGGTTAGTTTCTAAAAAGTGTCATTTTGGCTAACTATGCCAAAGAAAGGGAGGAGAGGAGCACACAGATAGCCTCGCTACAAGCCCAGGCCCCTGTCCCGAGACTGTTCTGGTAGCTCTGACCCTGGTGTCTGGTTTCATGTGTGTGAGAGTGGTGTTTGGCCTGAGAGAGTGTGACATGATCGGTCCAGCATCTCCTCACTGGGGGCTCAGAGTCCCCGATCATAAAATTTCCAAGCCTCTGCTAAAATAAAGAGACCATACCAGCTTCTATAGCTGACTGGGGTTGAGGTGGGGATATGAGGGTGTGAGTTGGTCTGATTCTCTTCCCCCACCCACCCACTTCCTGCTGCCCTGGCTGTGGTCCATCTGTGTCCAGAGCATCCTGTTTCACCTGCGTGGCCACTGCTTGCCCAGCCATGTCCCTGAAGACAGATGCGATCCCTCCTTTGACCAAGTCTGTCTTGCTCCCAGCTCCTGAAAGCCCACCCTGAGTCAGATCACTGGGCCTCCCACCTACCGGGGAGGAACCACCTGGGAGAAATAATGGAAGCGTGATCACTTCACACATGAGAACTGCACTGAGAGAAACTCTAAGCCCCTTTGTGACTTGGTGATCTGGGGTAGACAAAATCTTGATGGGAAGCATTAACCAAGGGAGATGATGAGCACTGAGGTTAGAATATGTAAAATATAAACTCTTTAAATGAAAGACTCTGCCCACTCTCACTGCCCTGCTGTACCTCCCTAATCTGAGCTGTCACCATCACACACCTGGATTGTTGGAGCAGCCTCCTGGCCTTTCTCCCCCTGATTCCACCCTTGTACCTCACAGCTTGTCCCCTAAGTATGAACCTACCTCATTCCCCACCATTCTCCCTTCCTCATTCTCTCCACCACAGGGTCTCCCCAGCACACCAGGCACATTGCAGCCCTGCCCTAGGCCTTTTGCACCTGCAGTTTTGTTGATCTACATTCCCCACCCCTCCACTTCATTCAGGTTCTTACTCTAATGTCACCTCCTCAAACTTTGACCACGTCACCTAAAATCAGACACCCCTGTCACATTACAAGATGTGATAAAAAAAAATATGGTGAATGCTTTCATAAAAATAATTTATTACAGTAAAAGACACATTGCCATTAATCCCCCTAAAAATACTCCCCCTGGCTTCAAACACACTTATCCCATCATTCTTTTCACCTTCTGAAGCAGTTCTGGAAGTCCTCTCTTGTGTCTTTAATTCATCCTGTATCATGACATCTGTGTCACACATCACTTCTGGCATACGGCAATTTTTGTCAAATAAAAACATTGCAGTGTGTCCTCATCCACCTTATTTGCTGAATCTGGCACCGTGTGACTTCTGGCTCTTCCTCAAAGTCAAAATGACCATGAAAGGTAAACGTTTTGAATCAATTCAGGACATCAAAGCAGCCATGACAGCGCGACTAAAGACATTCACGAAAGAGGACTTCCAGAACTGCTTCAGAAAGTGGCAAGATTGATGGGATGAGTGTGTTTGAAGTGAGGGGGAGTAATTTGAAGGGAATTAATGGCAATGTGTCTTTTACTGGAATTTTTTTTTTTAATTTAAGCATTCACTGTATTTTCTGATCACACCTCATGTTAATATAACCCGGGTACCTAGAAAAAGTGCTGGGCTCATGGTAGGTATTTAATAAATATCTGTTGAGTGAATGAACATGTGAATGAATGAATGTGATAGCCGAGGTGGGGAGGGGGGCGTGTAGAGGAGCACACCACAGTATCTAGGAGCCCAAGGTAGTCGTAGGGGCACGGGGCACTTGGCTGACCATTCTCTGGGAAGTGAGAGGGCAGCTGGGGTCATAGGGAGGAGGTGAGGAAATGAGGGATGGCGGGTGTAAGCATTGTCAGTACTACTCTCCCCAGGGCCCTCCTAGCTGGGTTCCGTCTCGCTTTCCCAGTTTCATACTTTTTTCATTTCCACCCCTGCCATCTCTCCACAGAATTAATGTATAATGGCAGGCCAGTAATTAGACTGACATCTGAGCCTCCGCTGTCCCTGATAGTCAGCTCTCAGAGTCAAAGGTCTGGTTGCCCCACCTCAGCCCTTGCACCGAGGCCTGCATTTGACACTCTGCTCATGAACTTTGTTTTCTGCAAAGCAACTTGCTTCCCAGGATCCTGAACAGTCAGAAAGGACCTGGATGGGATGCCATGCCCAAGACAAAATTGGAGGGGCATGGCGAGCCTTTCAGCTAGTGGCAGCATGTTGTGGAGAGAGGCTGAACGAGTAGCTCAAACTGGGGTCCTGGGGTGTCCCTTCCTTTCCCAGGTTTCAATTTTCTCCTCCAAAGAGTTGGACAAGATGAGTAATTTTTATACTAGGCTTGAAATAACTTAGGGAATGTAAATGACATTATTTGGATTCTACATGGAATCAGAGAGAGGAACAAAACCATGACCATCACGTGGTCGAGAAGTCATCATTGAGGTCTGTAGACACCTGTGGGGCTTCTGAGTGGGACAAAAGGCAGGGAGGGCACAGCACCTCTCTGCTCCCACCAGGGCAGCCCCCCTTGTGTCTATTTCATATTCTGTATTGAATAATGACTATAATGTCACTTGAAGAAAGGCTTCTCCCACTAACATTTGAGAAACCCTAGAGCAGATGATTCCTGAATTCTCTTCTGGTTTGATACTTAGAATCTGTTTCCTTAGAAGCAGGAAGACTCGGATCTTTTAAGACCCATTTTTGTCTTCTGCCGAGTGAAGTCCATAGCAAGTGCTGAAGGCGTACAATGAAAGTAGGTTGGTGCAGGGCAGTCAGGTGCATCCCTCAAGGACAAGCCTGGACCAGTGCCTGGTACGTAGTAGATGCTCACTCATTACTGACTGACCCAACTGTCAAGCCTGAGAGAGGCCTTAGCCTGGAATAGCATTTTAGCTGGAAGAAGTGTGAAAAGGATGTGAAAGCCTGGGGCACTTCTGTCGACAAGCAAGTGATTGACTTGACTCCCTGACCCCGGAAGGCACCTCTTGTACCTCCTGGGAGAGGCTGACAGCAGCAATTAGCAAGAAGTCCTTGAGTATCCCCTCCCCACTGTACCCCTTCCCCAGCTAAGGGAGAGGCAGGGCTCTGTCTGAGTGATAGCTCATTCAAATGGGAATGAGTCCTCGGGTATCATCCAGAGTGAAAAAGCATTCATTATCTCCTGATCCTGCTGTCAGACCACTTTCAAATCTCTGATGAGACTACCCTGGCCCTGCCTTGATGGTAAAGGAAATGGAGTGCAACGGACCGCACAATAGTAGAAGCTGACGTGGAGCAAGTGCCACTAGGAACCAAGAGCGGGGATAGGGATGAAGGAGCCCCAGTGAACTGCATGGGGAAGAAAATCAAGAGCCACATACAGTGTAATGGGCCACATGAAAAACTTAAGACTTGCTGAGTTGATGAAAACCTCGATATAGGCCACCTGGGAGTGGTAAATCTTAAGTATTATGTCGGTTTGGGTGCAAGTTACAGAAACTGAGTCCAACTGGCTTAACAACGAGGACACGCATTTATCTCCCATAAGGAGAAATCCAGAGGAAAGCAGGCCTTAAAGTCACACAGCTGTGAAAGAGCAAAGACGAGATCTCAAGGCTGTCAACACATTTGTGACCCTGGTACGCTGTGGGAAGCCTGGGAGTGTTCGTCAGCTCACCCTTTCCAGCAAGCCACTCCCTCCAGGCTTCTGTGGAGTGAGCACAATATCTAAGGCTCTGGGGAGGTGAGGCTGGCTGGAGAGAGTGAGATGGGGCTGATCGTCAGGGCCCCCTGGCTATGAGGCTGACCAGGAACAAGGGTGTGATGGGAGGGGTGATGAGACAACAGCCTTTGCAAAGGTGTGGGGTGGGTAGGGAGACCTAGTCTTGAAGGGAAGCCCTATCCAGAACAGTGAATAATTGGGCAATGGGACAAGGGGTAGAGGACTCAGGCCTCAGGGCCTGGTGTTATGAATTTGAAGACCAAGACAAAAAGAAGTGAGCTAATCTTCATAGAAGGGCAGACATTTAATATCCATCATTTTCTTTAATCCCTAAATGATGAATGAACAGAGAGAGAGAGAGAGAACGATTAAGTAATTTGTCCAAGATTAGTCAACTACGAAGGAGCAGAGCTAGAATTTAAACCCAGGTCTAAGTGTCAGCAACATCCAACGTTTTCCACTTGTCAGCTGGTGAGGGTCTCAGGGGAGGCTGCTGACGGGCGCATGTGGGTGTATTTGAGACTCACCTCAGGGTCATTAGGTATCACGGTTGCAAAGTTGACTCCAGACTTTACTGGCTGGCCAGGTTAGAGCCCAACACTGTGCAGGCTGCCTGGGTCAGAACTGGCAAAGGGCTTGGTTGAACTCAGCTGCAAAATGAAGGTTGTCCCCCTGCTGGGCTGGTGACTTGGCAGGAGCTGTCAGAACCATTATCTTTGTTTTAATAATGTAGTTTGTGCATTTTGTGAGTGCCTCAGCATAACAGAGACCTGGACCAAAAGTGGATTTTCCTTTCTTTTTACCCACCATGATCCGATTTTTATTTAATTTTCATCTCAAACGCGTGCTTCCTCTTTCTCAGGCAGCTTATATGTAAGACACCCAGCATTTTGGGAGTCCTGACATGCTGTCATTGTTTGCTTGGTTTCTCAATACCTTTCTCCTGCCTAAGGTTGCCTGACAAGGATTTTAAAAAAGTGATAGTACTGTGATTTCCCCTGCTCTTTTATTCCTCCCTCTTCCAACATGAAAGGAAAAATAATGCCTCTACATTGTGCAATTCCTCCACCTCTCACCTTGGTGGGCTGTTGCTTGTCAAGCAACAATTGTCTCATACCCCTGAAGACTTCAGAACAGCTGGAGGCCTGGTCCCTGGTGAAGGACAAGCAAGGATCCCAAGCGTCCTCTAGGTTGACATGTCACATTAGAAAACATCCCAATACAAACAGAAGCCACCTTGCTGCTCTAACATGAATTTTTATAACCCAAACACACTCTCTGACACAGAGAGATCAGCACATGGGAAAACCAAACTTCTCAAGGGATAAATTCTGTTCTCAGAAGTGAGCTCTTTACTCTTCACTGCTTCTCCAGCCGTTAGAACATAAAAAAGCAAAAACCAAGGAAGTTGCTGTGGTAGGACTCTTTGGTGTGCAGAGGGAACCTAACCAGTTGTGAGTTGGTGGGTGGAGGAGAAAGAGAGTGTGATAATTTTTTTTTTATGGAAGATACCCAAAGAATTTAGGATTTTAACAATTTTACTACAGTAAGGAATGTATGAGTTAGGGTATTAAGCTAAGCTGCTTTAACAAAGAGGCCCTAAAAATTCAGAGGTAGACAGACGGCTCACGGGGTGGTTAAGCAGCCCAGTTCTATAAGGTGATCAAGGGTCCCAGGCTTCCTTTCTAGAATATTGCCCTCATCTACATGGGCACTGCTGATTCATGGGCACTATGTCCAGGTGACAAAGAGGGCATGAACACCCAAACATTTTAAGGACAAGACCCAGAAGTTGTGGACATCATTTCTCTTTAAATTCCCTTGGCAAGAACTTTGTCCCATAGCCACATGCAGAAAGCTGCAAGGAGGACCGGGAAATGTATGCTAATGCGAAGATGGAGTTAAAACACTGGAGAGTCTGTTGCTAAAAGGAGGAGGGAAAAATAGATATTGGGGGATTCATTAGCAGATTCTACAACAACAACAAAAAAAAAGAAAGACAATCTTTCAGATGATCCAATCAATCCCTTTCTTTAAGTTGATCTTTAAAAACAGCAACAACCCTTTCCTCTAAAATACCACTTTTAATGAACTATCATAGTGAATTAAGAAGGCTTCAAAAAGAGGCAACTCATACCCCTTTAAACTAATCACTAAATAAAGCAGATCTCTTGTTTGCCAATACCCCATGTGGAGGGGACCTTATTTTTTCCCTTCAAGGAAGCCACAGGAACAATGAATAGCAGCACACTAAACAATACACATTTTATTCTGTAAAGACACACAAATTCTATCTGGAGGCTTTGCTGACAAGGCTTCCCAATCTTTCCTGAGATTTAATACAGGAAATATAATTTCAGTACTTAGTATCTGCCTCATGGTGGGTTCCCGGTAAATGGTTGTGGAATAAATGATTTAGAAAGTGGTCGTCTCCGTAATGTCTCGGGATAGCACAGAGGAAGGAGTCAGCATTCACGATCACAAATGGGTGTTCTTATCTGGTTTGTGCAAAGAAAATGGGAAGTGTGGCTTCGTTTGCTCAGGCCAGGCCTTGCCAAGCAGCCCTGTCCCCAGGGGCCACCCCATCTGCCAGCTGGAATCACTGCTATGTTCATGTGGGAATGGGGACAGTCTCTCTGAAAAGTCTTTATTTCTCCATCACTTTAGTAATTAAAAGTTCAGGAAAACAGTATCACAAACACAGCTCTGTTCTGTTCATTTCTGACAAGTATATAAAATGGCTGGAGATCACTGGAGACTCTCTAAGTCCTGCTAGGATACAGTTTTCAAAAGGTTGTTGGTTCAAGGCAAAAAGTTAGAAAGGCTGAAATTCGGAACTACGCAGGGAAGCCAGGCTGGCGAGGAGCCAGGAGACAGCCAAGAGACAGGAAATGTCAACATCAGAGGGGAGGGCCAGGCATGAGCTTAGCACCCAGGAACACAGGTGCTGTCTGCAGGTGCTGCTGGCAGAACAGGGGCAGCTCAAGTGTCCAGGAGACAGGTCTGTGAGAATGGGAAAATATATAACAACAACATTTGTAAAGCATACAGCTAAGCTTTATCCACGCAGAGTGGTACTTACAAGGTCAGTGTGATTGTTATCTCCATTTTACAGATGAGGAAACCGGCCTAGAGAGGTTAAATAAATGTTCAAGTTTGCACAAGTACCTGATGACTGAGCCAGGACTTCACCCCAGGTGTGGGAGACTCCAGCGAGTGTGGAGGGAAGGAGCAGAGAAACAATACAAAGGAGAGTCTGGCTGAGCTGATGGCACCTTCTTCCCTTCCCTTCCCTTCCCTTCCCTTCCCTTCCCTTCCCTTCCCTTCCCTTCCCTTCCCTTCCCTTCCCTTCCCTCCACTTCCTTCTTTTCCCTTCTTCCCAACCTTGTTCATCCTCTCATTTAAGCCCCTCTTCTGAGCTGCATCTTGTACAGCCTGCTTGTGAAACATCTCCCCATGGCTGTCCCACAAATGCAAGACATGCAAATGAATCTGTCAGGTCTCACCCATCTGGTCCTCTGCCTGTGTGCCCCATCATCGCTGAGAGGTGATATCATCATCCTCTTAGAGATTCAATAAGGATTCCAGGAGCCATGCCAAATACCTTCCTTTAAGCAGACACTTCCTAAATATCTCCAGGGTCTCCTTCCCACTGTGCTGCTTTAGTTCACACCCTTCTCACCTCTCACCTGCACCCTTGCAATGGCTGTAGCTTGTGTTTTCTGCATTGCTCTCCCCATCCTGGTTCAGCCTCTATAAAGAACCCCAAGTAATCTAAGCAAAATGTGTGTCTCTCATACCTCCTTGTTTGAAATCGTTTGGTGACTCCCCTCAACTACCAGAATCCCCAAGCTCCTGAGAAGAGCATAGCCAGCTCTGGGTGATCAGGTCCTTGCTCCTCTCCAGCACTCCCCACAGGGAGCATGCACTCTACAGGGGGTGCCTCCCCGCTCACTTTCTGGTCTGGCCAATGCCTACTCCTTCTCTGAGCTGAGCCCTGCCACCATAGCAGGAAATCATCTCTGACTCATCCTGTCTGGTCACCAGTCCACAATTTCATCTACCACTTGTCACCTGCATCCTTCCTTCCTTCCTTCCTTCCTTCCTTCCTTCCTTCCTTCCTTCCTTCCTTCCTTCCTTCCTCCCTCTCTCCCTCCCTCCCTTCCTCCTTCCCTTCCTTCTTCTCTTTCACTTCTATGGTGAAAATTTCAAAAGTGCACAAAATAGAGAGAATAGTATAATAGAATGCCATATACCCATCATTAGCTTCAACAGTTATCAGCTCAGGGACAATTTTGTTTTATCTGGACAGGAGGCACCCCCCCCCTATATACACTCACACAGACTGGGTGAGTTAGAAGCTGATTCTAGACATCATATTGTTTCACCCATAAACATTTTAGTCTCTACTCGTATGTCTAAAAAATGAAGACTCTTTAACAAAACAACCATAATATTATAAACATACCTTATAATTGCTTAAAATCATCAAATATCCACAACGTTCATTTTTTTCCCTAATTATTTCAAAAGTGTTCTTTTTAACAGGTAGTTTGCTCAAATCAGGATTCAGATGGCAATTGATTGATGTGTCCCTTAAGTCCCCTTTAATGTGTAGATTTTCCTCCCTCTTATTTTTGCCCCATCCAGTATATTTATTGAGGAAATCAGGTCTTTGTTCTATAGTTTCCAACCGTCTGGATTTTGCTGATGTGTTTACATAGTGTCTTTTAATGTAACCTCTGTCCCCCATGCTTCCCATAAACTCTCCCAGTGGGCATTCTAACTGTAGACTTCTCCAAGACGATAGTCACCTTTCATCCCTGTGTCCCTAGACCCTGGGACAGTGCCCTTCTTACAGTATGCACACAACAAAAAGATTTTGGTAGGAAGGAAGGAAGGAAGGAGGAGGGAAGGGAAGGGGAGGGGAGGGGAGGGGAGGGGTGGGAAGGGAAGGGACGGGAAGGGAATGGGAGGGAAGGGAAGGAACGAGGAGGGGAGCGGAGGACAGGGAAGGGGAGGGGAGGGGAAGAAAGGGAAGGAGAGGGGAGGGAGGGAGGGAAGTGGAGGGGAGGGAAGGGCAGGGAAAGAAAGGGGAGGGGAGGGGAAGGAAGGGGAGGGAAGGGAAGGAGAGGGGAGGGGAGGAGAGGGAAGGGAAGAAGGGGAGGGGAGGGAAGGGAAGGGGAGGGGAGGGAAGGGAAGAAGAGGGGAGGGGAGGGAGGGAAGGGAAGGTGAGGGAAGGGAAGAAGAGGGGAGGGGAGGGGAGGGGAGGGAAGAGAACAGGATGGAAGGGTCTGGTGTGATGTGGACCAGTGTTTCTCAGTCTAATCCACAGACCAGAATCACCTCTGCTAAACCTGTTAAAAATGCTAGTTCCCGGGCCTTATCCCAGCTCAGTGAAAATCAGACCATCTGAGACATGAGCCCAGGAATCTGCATTTCTAACAGGCTGCATTTTTCTCTCTCTGTGGGTCTGAGCCTCCCCATCTGTGCAAAGAAGGGCCCCTTCTCCAAGGCCCCTGACAACTTCAAAGCCCTGAACCCAAGTCAG
Source organism: Aselliscus stoliczkanus (assembly GCA_033961575.1). Lineage (NCBI taxonomy): Eukaryota > Metazoa > Chordata > Mammalia > Chiroptera > Hipposideridae > Aselliscus > Aselliscus stoliczkanus. Next base: position 59,370,816 of record CM066733.1, on the reverse strand, counting down.
GCTTCTGTGCTTCTGAAGAATGGGAGACTTCACTTCAAATAATCTGCCATTTGGAAACTCAAAAAACAGGATCAAAACTTAGTCCTGGAGACTGCTACTTACTTATTAGTCCTGAAGTCATCTATACTTATTTTTTAGCGAGTTCACACCATCCACATGTGGGTTTCTTCAGAGTACAGCCTCCAGTTTCTCACCCTCTTAGGGTGGGCAGCATGACCCTAAGCTGGCTGGGGGAGAGCCCTTGGTGATTCCCACTGTCTGGCAGGCTCCTGGTCAAGCTGTTCTTTTGGCTACTCCTCCCTTACCTCCCCAAACAAACATCCAGATTTTGCAGGGACACTACATTTCTGAGTCGGACAGAAAAGCCAGGTCTTCCCCTCTCGCCTCATCCTCCCTCCTTTTCCTGCCTCAGGGCTATGGGCTTTGGTTTTTCTCCTTTAATCATTATTTGTTTGTTTATCTTTCCACTGGTTTTCAACCCCAGGGACAGTTCTCCTCACCAAGCCAATTTGAATTAATTTTGCAGGGACACTACCACAAGACAAGGTATCAATTGCTGTATTAAAATCAAGATGTATTGCATCTCTCCCATCCTTCCCATCCCTTAATTTCTCAGTTCCCTCAAAGGCACAATCAAGTGTGTCTGGTATAATTTGTTCTTTATAAACCCAGACTGCTCATTGCATGCACTTGCAATGTTAGAAAGATTTTTGGCAGTGTTTTATTTCCATAATACTTTCTTTTTATTGTATTTGATGATTGAATCTCGGTGATTAAGGTGACTTTGAGGTGGACTTTGGGCCCAATCTCCCTCAATGAGGCCTCCTCTCAGACTTCTTCCATCCCAGTCACACCCACTGCCTGATGTGTAGGACCAACAAAAGCAGTTGGGGACATGAACTCAAAGGGCGCTTTGTCCAGGATGCAGCGGAAAGCTCAAAGGACAAAAATGGGCAGAAGGACAAGTACCCACAGAGTACAGAAGCATAGCAGCAAGCATGGTGGCTGTTATGAGTTGAATTGTGTCCTCCTCAAAATTCATATTTTAAAGTTCTAATCCCCAGTATCTGTGAATGTGACCTTATTTGGAAACAGAATTGTAATTAGTTAAGAGTCGTAATTAGTTAAGATGAGGTCATTAGGGCGGGTTCTGATCCAATACAGTTAAGTTTCCAAATTACGAACGAGTTCCGTTCCGGGAGAATGTTTGTAAGTTTGATTCATTCGTAAGTCTGACAAAGTGAGTCTTATATACCTTTGACACAAATATACAATGTAAAGCCAGTGGTTGAACGATTCATGTTACAAGAACGAGCAATGTCTACCATCTTTTTGCCTTGGTCCAATCTCTCAATGATTTTCACTTTTGTTTCCATGGTTATTGCTTTGCGCTTCCTAGCAGTCCCCGCCACATCCCCACTGCTTTTCCTCTCGCTTCCGGACACCCTGGGCTCTGATTGAGCACTGTACTACTGTCCACTATCGCACTGCACAGTAAGCACACAGCAGCACACCTGTGACAATGTCCGGCAGGCATGTGAGCTACTCCCAGGATTTGTTCACATCTTCGGATGTTCGTAATGCGAGGTCTGTTCATATCTGTGAAAGTTTACAACTCGAATGTTTGTAAGTCGGGGACTTACTGTATGACTGATGTCCTTAAGAAAAGGGGAAATTTGGACACAGGAAGAGTCCTGTGTGAAGATGAAGGTGAGATGGGGCTGATGTGTCTACAAGCCAGGGAGTGCCCAAGGTTGCCAGCAAATCACTGGAAATAAGAGAGGGGCCTGAACCAGACGCTTCCAGAGGGACTCAACCTGGCTGACACCTGGGTTTCAAACTTCCAGCCTCCAGAACTGTGAGAAAATACATTTCTGTTGTTTAAGCCACCCAGCTTGTGTCACCTGGTTATGGCAGCCCCAGGAAGCTATGACAAAGGGGTAAAAATATGGGTTCTATAGTCAGGCAGATGTGAGTTTCAATCCTGGTTCCGTACTTCATTCACTGTGTGGCCTTGGACAAGTTAATGTAACCTCTTCCAGCCCCTGTTGTCCCATTTAAATGGCATCATCCTAATACCTTTTTTAGTGGACTGGGAGACATAACAGATGCTGTTTGTGTCCTGCTTACATCCCCTCAGTCTACCTGAAGGTTGCCTGTACGTGGTTCCCCTACCTGCCTCCTGCTTTCTGTGTCTTTCTGTCTGAGAGTGCTCTCTTGGAGCTGGAAGTGCTGGGCTGTGAAAGGCAGGAAAAGCCAAAAGCTAGATGTCCCTGAGTACCCTTCAGTGAGTGATGGAAGTACCCCAGCTTCTTCTCCTCTGGGTTGGGGACAACGCTGAGCCCGGTTACACATGGTCTCCCAGAAGCCTCCATGGCTGCCAGCCCCAACCCCAGTTGCTGGAGCAGTAACCCTTTCATTAACCCCCATAACGGGCTTCTCTCCTTGGCTGTCTTACTTCCGCATTCCCCATAATAATTCCGACATCACCTCCCAAGTACTAAAATATTTCCTCCCAAATTTTGTTTCAAGGTTTGCTTTGGAAGGTACCCCAATAAAGAGGTAATGTATGCAAGTGTTTAATACTGCAGGAGGCATGTGGGAAGCACTCAATCCATTCTAATGGGTTCTAGGTGCCATGTGCAGTACAAATGAGGGCAGTCTACAGCGTTGGAAAGTGGAAGGTGCGCCCATGCGCACCAAAGGTCCCAGATTCTCTGTTAGTACAGCGTGGACCAGGAGTCTCCACAGCCATGTGCACTGTGTGGTCTGCTGGTCTTTTCCTGTGGCCTCCAGGAGGGAGTGGAAACTGTGTGAACATGTCTTCGGGTGTGCAACAAGCGTGATGTGTTCGGATGTCATTGGAGGGTATCGACTATAGGAGTAGATGCAGCGTGTGCAAATGTAACTGCGCAGTGTGTAAGGGGGCAGCTGGTCATCTATGGACCTTTCTGGCCCCAACACCCAGACATGAGTGTTGGGAACCTGAAGAGAGTGCTTCCTGACTCCGTCCGAGCCACAGGCCTGCTGCTAGGAATTGCTTGGTACCGTCCCACTGCCTGGCTGCTTTGGAACTGGGAAACACAGCAGTGAAAAGTCCAACCAAGCAAGTTGTTTTTCCCTACTCCACGCCCCACAGCCACTCTGTTTTATTTGTCAGGCTGCTGGGATCTGCCTGGCTTTGTGGTTGAATGAACAGCCTCTGTAATGCATGCTTCAGGCGTGCTGCCTGCTCTGCAGAGCTGTCTCCTAAGCACAGAACACATGTTGAGAGAGTTGGAAGGAGCCTTAGGTTGCATTTGAGTTGACCTATCATTGTACACATGAGAAAATGTCTATGCTTTTCACTGTAGAGCAGTTTTGACATTTTGACCCGTCTAACTCTTTGTTGCAGGCACTGCCTTGTGCATTGTAGGATGTTTAGCAGCATCCTTGCCCTCTACCCACTAGATGCCAGCAGCACCCCCCCACCCCCCACCCGCACTTCAATGTAACAACCAGAAATATCTCCAGGCATTGCCCAGTTTCCCCCGGAAGACAAAATCACCCCCGGTTGAGAACCATTGCTATAGAGAGATCAACACGCATGTGTATAGAAACACAGAATGAATACCTGTGAACAAAAATAGACAGGAGCGCTCACTTATTAATCCTAGATGGAGTCAGCTTGCATGGTCGTTGAGAACAGGGCCCTGTAGTGATATATATCTGGCTTCCAATTTCATTTCTCACCAGCTTTGTGACTTCAATAAAAAAATGAAAATCAAATCAGACCATTCCCCTGCTTAAAACCTTCCACTAGCTCCCCATTGATCTTAAAATTAAATCCATATTCCTTATGATCATCTACCAGACCTAAAGTGTCATTTTATACCACTCTCTGCTCTTGCTCTTTTGCGGCCACATTGAGCTGTGTTCTGTTCCCGGAGTGTGCAAAGCTCTGTTTCCACCTCAAGCTTTGCCGTTGCTGTTCCCTCTAGCTAGGCCGTCCTTTCCACAGATCACCATGTGTCCAGCTCCCTTCCATTGCTCAGGTCTTAGTTCACATGTCACAGCCTCAGGAATGCCTTCCCTCACCACCCGAGCTAAAGCAACCACCTCTGCCCGGTCTCTATCTGTGGCTTTGCCCTGTTCTCTCCTTCATTATACTTTTGTACGCTCCCATTTACTTACTTTGTCTTTATTTGCCACAACAATGTACGATCCGAAAACAGGATTTACAACAACATTGGACAAATAATATGCTTCCATGGCTTTGTGGGGAAGATTGAATGAGATCATAATAAAACAAGAACAATGGTAATAATAAAGCACTTAGCAAGCACATGCCTATAGTGAATACTCAATAAATGGTGATTGTAACATTATCTTTCACATGCAGTTTAGAGGTTATCTGTCATTGTGGCTGCCCCCAATCATCTATCCTCTCCTTTGCATCTTGACAATTCCCTATGTCCCAGGGTAGAATCTCAAAAAAACACAGTCCTACCAAAGGTGACCAACTTGTCCCTGTGTGCCTGGGACTTTTCTGGTTTATCACTGAAAGTCTCTTGTCTTGGGAACCCCCCAGTCCCGGGCAAATTGGGATGGCAGGTGACTTTATTGCTAGCTTCTATTATGAGTTCTAATTAAGTGTAACTGAGGCTTTAATTGGAGACTGAGTTAAATGAAAGACCAGACAAGGGGTGGAACACTCACTTTGCTGGCATGGTTTTGTGCTTGGGGTGATGGAAGCTTCTCAATTGTGACAGAGGCATAGATATGTTTCAAGCAGATGAGCATGGAGACGCTCTTTCAGCACTTTTGATGATTTCGTGAGCTTTCTATTCTTTACAAAACTGCTCTCTGTTTAATCTACTTAGAGAGGATTCTGTTGTCTGCAACTAAGAGGCTCACCCAATAGATACAGTAATTGTACAAGTCTCTTCAGCAAAGTTTACACTGCAGTAAAGAGATTCTGAAGGGGTGCTTGAGATAAATCAATATCTGGACATTCTAGGGGATTGCTCATTATCAGTCCATTCACTTGATAAGACAAGTATCTGTGTTTGACATTTCAAATGCTCCTAATACTGAGTCTACTGCACTGTGTGGCAAGGTGTACACCCTGTCACACCCTGGTGTGGTAAGGCTGCGACACAGTCCTCCCAATTCCTGGGCATCTGTGCCTGGGCACCAGCACACTGAATTATCAATCATGTTGGATCCTAGGCATCACTCAGCCAGCCAGGGGAGTGGAGACACACACCTCACGCTGGAATTGGGCTTGGGAAAGTGACCCAACACAAACGGTTGTCCTTGGGAAGAACAGCATGTGGATTTCATGGAAGATCTGGACAATCACAGGTACCAGGATATCTGAATTTGGTAAAAGGCATTCTATAAGAAGGTTCAATTCAGAAGGTGAGTGGGGCAGCAATCAGCCCTGGGAGCTCTGCTCATAGACAATGGGGAGGAGTTTCAGGGGTCAGCTCAAGGGGATGAGTTCAGGTGGAATCTGGTGGGAACCGGGGCCAGCAGCCCATGTCTAGGGCTCAGGGGAGGACTCAAATCAGAGGCAGAAATTAGGATTCCCTGAGGGATAACCTATTATGGTATGCATTCTTGAATTAGCATGAATCCTTCTAGAAAGGCAATGTTTCTTTGTACACATAAGATTTTGAGTTGACACAAATAAAAGAGTGTTATAGATCTTGTTCTGTGTTTCACTTTTTTAATTCTTAGTGCTGATTTTTTTTTTTTTTTAGTTCATGTCTTTTATTAAACCATATACAATTACTTGTCTTCTGGTTTGTTGAAGCAGTAAGTCAGACAACATTTGCCACAATAATATCTGTCCAAGTGGCCGGCCATAAAAACTCCAGCACCACATTCATCTGAAGGGCACTCCTGACAAAGGCAGCTGATTGTGCCATTGTCATCCACCTTATAGTATTTCAGGACAGCCAGCTTAACCTTCTTTCTCTTATGCTTGTTCTTCTTGGGAGTGGTGTAAGACTTCTTCTTCCTTTTCTTTGCACCACCACGAAGTCTCAACACAAGATGAAGAGTGGATTCCTTTTGAATGTTGTAGTCAAACAAAGTACGTCCATCTTCCAGTTGCTTGCCAGCAAAGATCAGTCTTTGCTGATCAGGAGGAATTCTTTCCTTATCCTGGATCTTGGCCTTTCCATTTTCTATTGTGTCTGAGGGTTTAACATCGAGGGTGATGGTCTTCCCAGTAAAGGTTTTCATGAAAATCTGCATCTTGGTGGCGATTACACTGCTGATGGTGGATCGGAAAAAACTGTGCTGATTTTTTTTTTAACTTTTGCTTTCGGGTAAACCTATTTATTTATGTATAACATATACAGTAACATGCAAAATATTAAGTGTACAGCTCAATGAATTTTTATAAGAGCTTTATTGAGATATAATTCACATTCTACAAAATTCAGTTTTAAAGTTTCAGCTTTCTAAAATTAGTTTCCGTTGTACAAAGCAACATAATAGTTAGACATTTACACTCCTCACAAAATGATAACCTGTCCCATCTACTACCCCTCTAACATCCTATATAGCTGTTAACAATCCATTTACTATAGTCCCTATACTGTACTTTACATCCTGTGAATGAATATACATATGTACTATATACATATGTATAAATATATATATTGGGGATACCAAAAAAATGTATACACATGACTTGTATGCATCTTTTGATATCAGTATATATTGAGTATCAAAATTTTAATACAGTTTTTTCCTTTCTTAAAATGTGTATATATTTTTCAGCACCCTCTTTATGTGTGTATACACACACACATACACACACACACACACACACACACACACACACACACACACACATTGGGCTGTTGGAAAAGTCATGACATATTTTTTTCTATGTTTTTCCTGGCAAAAATGAGTCATGACTTTTCCAACAATCATATATATCTATATGTATTTTATTATAGTCGACACTCAATATTATTCTACTTCAGCTTCAGGTGTGTATAGCACAGTGGTCAGGCATCTACACCGTCTATGAAGTGATCCCTCCGATAAGTCCAGTGCCCATCTGGCTCCTACATGATCTTTACAACATTATTGATTATATCCCCTACACTGTATTTCATGTGCCTGTGACTATATTGTAATGACTAATATATACCTCTAATCCCTTTGCCTTCACCCCCATTCCCACCTCATCCCATCTAGCAACCATCAGTTTTTTTCCCCTATATCTCTGAGTCTAATTCTGTTTTGTTTGCTCATTTATTCTGTTCTTTACATTCCACAAATAAGTGAGATCATATGGTATTTGTCTTTCTGAGTCTGACTTATTTCACTTAGCATAATATTCTCTAGGTCCATTCATGTTGTTGCAAATGATAAGATTTCGTTCTTCTTTATGGCCGAATAATACTTCATTGTATAAATGTACCACAGTTAATTTATCCAATTGTCTATCAATGGACATTTCAGTTATTTCCATATCTTGGCTATTGCATAGCATGCAGTAAACATAGGGGTGCATGTATTTTTTCAAATTAGTGTTTTGGATTTCTTTGGATAGATATCCAGGAATGGAATTGCTGGGTCATAAGGTAGTTCTATTTTTAATTTTTTGAGGAACCTCCATACTGTTTTCCATAGTGGCTGCACCAATTTGTAATCCCATCAATAATGCATGAGGGTTCCCTTTTCTCCACATTCTCACTTGTTGTTTGTTGATTTATTGATGATAGTCATTTGGACTGGAGTGAGGTGGTATTTTATTATTATTTTTATCTGTATTTCTCTAATGATTAATGATTTTGAACATTTTTTTATATGTCTGTCAGCCATCTGTATGTCCTCTTTAGAAAAATGTCTCTTCGTGTCCTTTGCCCATTTTTTAAATTGGGTTGTTTGGGTTTTTTTGGTGTTGAGTTGTATGAGATTTTTATAAATTTTGGATATTAATCTCTTATCAGATATATCATTGTCAAATATCTTCTCCCATTCAGTAGGATGTCTTTTGTTTTATTGATGGTTTCCTTCGTTGTAAAAATAACGTTTTAGTTTGATGTAGTACCACATGTTTATTTTTTCTTTTGCTTCCTTTGCCCGGGAGAATATATCAGTAAATATATTACTAAGGGTAATGTCTGTGAATTTATTTCCTATATTTTCTTCTAAGAGTTTTATGTCGGGTTTTATATTTAAGTCCTTTAATCCATTTTGAGTTTATTCTTGTATATGGCAAAAGAAGGTGGTCCAGTTTCATTTTTTTCATGTATCTGTCCAGTTTTCCCAGCACCATTTATTAGACTGTTTATAGTTTCAATTTTTAATATATTCACAGTGTGCAACCGTTACCACTATCTAATTCAGAACATTTTCATCATCCTGAAAGGAAACCCCAGACCCACCAATAGTTACTCCCTGTTCTTCCCTGCCCTTCGCCCCTGGCAACCACTAACCTACTTTCTGTCTCTATGGATTTGCCTATTCTGGATATTTCATATAAATAGAATCATGTAATATATGGTCCTTTGTGACTGGCTTCTTTCACTTCGCATAATGTTCTCAAGGTTCAGCCATGTTGTAGCATGTATCAGTCCTTTCTTTTTATTGTTGAATAATATTCCATTGTGTGAATATGCCTTCATTGCTTATGCATTTTGTGAATATACCTTCATTGCTTATGCATTTATTAGTTTATGAACATGTGGGTTGTTTCCACATTTTAGCTGTTATGAATAATGTTACTATGAACATTCATGTTCAGCTTTTTGTGTGGATATGTTTCAGTTCTCTTGTGTATACGAGGTCGGACAATTAAGTTCATCAACTTGTTGCAACGATGTTGCTAACCTTTTTTGATATCAGAGGGATTATTCATTATGAATTTGTACTAACTGGACAAACAGTTAACCAAAGTTACTATTTGGAAGTGCTGAAAAGGCTGCGTGAAAAAGTTAGATGACCTGAACTTTTTGCCAACAATCCATGGCTCTTGCATCACGACAATGCACCAGCTCACACAGCAACATCTGTGAGGGAGTTTTTAGCCAGTGAACAGATCACTGTATTGGAACACCCTCCTTACTCACCTGATCTGGCCCCCAGTGACTTCTTTCTTTACCTGAAGATAAAGAAATTATTGAAAGGAAGACATTTTGATGACATTGAGGACATCAAGGGTAATATGAGGGCAGCTCTGATGGCCATCCCAGAAAAAGAGTTCCAAAATTGCTTTGAAGTGTGGACTACATGCTGGTGTCCTTAGGGGAGTGCATAGTTTCCTTAGGGGAGTACTTCGAAGGTGCCCATAGCGATATTCAGCAATGAGGTATGTAGTACTTTTTCTAGGATGAGTTCGTGAACTTAATTGTCGGACATAAGAGTGGTTTCTGGGTCATATATTGGGTTGTCAGAAAAGTCATGACATATTTTGTGTATGTTTTTCAAAGGTCATTTATTTATATAAGGAACAAAGATCAATCAGTGATACATTGCCCATTTTGTTCGATAACCTTTTGCCGTCTTTCAGTGAGCTTCATAATTCCTCATTCATAGAAGGACCTGTCTTTATTTGTGGAAAACTGAACAAGGTGCTTATGTACAGCCTCATCTGAATTGAATGTTATACCACTCAAGGAGCTTTGAAGAGAGGAAATAAGTGGAAGTTTGATGGCACAAGGTCAGGCAAGTATGGTGAGTGTGGCAACACATCCCATCCATGCTCCAATTATTTTTGATGGGTGATCAAACTTATATGTGGTCTCCCGTTGTCATGGTGGAACACAACTCCTTTATAATTAACATGCTCTGGACGTTTCTGGATGATGGATTCATTCAAACTGTCCAATTGCCAACAGTACACATTTGAATTGATTGTTTGGTTCTTTGGTAGGAGCTCGAAAAACACGACACCTTTAAAATCCCACCACACTGAGAGCACAATCTTCCTCTGATGAATGTCTGCTTTCGATGTTGTTTGAGGCAAATCATCATGTTGGAACCAAGACCCAACCACATTGTTGTAAACGATCCACTTCTCATCACCAGTTATCAGTTGCTTCAAAAAAGGATTGTTTCCCTCACATTTAATGAGCATATTAAAGATGTTTATATGCGCCGTCAAATGAACTTCTTTGAGTTCATGCGGAACCCAAATATCAAGCTTGCTTAAGTATCCCAGCTTCTTCAGGTAACTATGTATGCTGGAATGATGGAAGTTCAATGTTTCTGCAGTCTCTCGTGTCATGTAACGTGGGTTTGACTCGATCAATGCCTTTATTTTTTTTGTCATCAACCTTAGTGGGCCTCCCTGACAGAGGAGTGTCATCGAGATCAAAATCACCAGCACGGAGGGCCAGCCGAGTGGCTCAGTTGGTTAACAGCTTGCTCAAGAGTGTGAGCTCTCAGCAACAGGGTTGCTGGTTGGATTCCCAACCCGAGCTGAGCAGCTGCTGGGCTGCCAATAGGACACAGGATGGCTTAGCTTAAAAAAAAATCACCAGCATGGAATTTCATGAATCATCATTGGCACTGACATTCTTGTAGAGCATTTTATGCAACTTTTCACAAGCTTGATGTGAAACAGTAAAATATGGCAAAAATGCAGTTTGGTCTTCCATCTTTAACTTGTTGTAAAATCTCCAAAACTCAACCAAATTGCTCAATTTTTTTAATAATGAAGCTAGAACTTTTTTTAGAATGAAGCTGCCAAATGACATAGCAATAACATAGATGCGAATGACTGTAGTACTTCCAAAAATGAACTACTGCCATCTGTTGCAAACATACATCATGACTTTTCCGAAGACCCAATCGTAACCTGTCTCTAACATTTTGAGGATCTGCCAAACTGTTTCCAAAGTAGCTGCACCATTTTACATTCCTATCAGGAATATATGAGGGCTTCAGTTTCTCCACATCTTAGCCAACATTTGTTATTGTGTCTTCTTAATTACAGCCGCCCCTGGAAGGGTAGCAATGGAAGAATTAGGTAAGATCATCAAGAGCATAGATATGTCTGTCATTAGAAACAAAGGCTAAGATCATTCACACCCTCATTCTCCCAATTACTATGTGCAGATGTGTAAGCTGGACAGGGAAGGCTGATAGAAAAAAAGAATTGATTCATTTGAAATATGGTGATGGAGGAGAGCTCTACAGATACTCTGGACTTCCAGAAAGATGAACAAGTGGGTCCTAGAGCAAATTAAGCTTGAAACATTGTTGGGGGCAAAAATGATAAAACTGAAGCTCTCCTACTTCAGGCACAGCATGAGAAAGCAGGATTCTTTGGAAAAGACGATGATGCTGGGAAAAACAGAAGGCAGCAGGAAAAGAGGAAAACCACATATGAGGTGGACTGACTCCATAAAAGGAGCCATAGGCATGAGTGTCCAGGAGCTGAGCAGGGCTGTTGAGGACAGGACATGGTGGACAGCACTCACTCACAGGGTTTCCAGGAGTCTGGCCCTGACTTAATGGCACATAACACACACAAGTGGGAATGAAGTGGTTTCTCATTGTGGTTTTGATTTGCATTTCCCTAATGACTAATAATGTTGTGTATCATTTCATGTGTTTATTTTATTGGCCATTTGTATGTCTTTAGAGAAATGTCTATTCACATGTTTGTTGAATTTTTACATATATCAAGTTTCCCCCATAACTATTACTCAGATCATGCTAGAAAATACTTCTAAAATCCTAGAAGACTTCCTTGGACTCCATCCCAATCAACCCTTTCCCCAAGGTAACTCCTATTCTGATTTTTATTACCATAGACTAGCCTATTCATCTATGTCTATAAATGTTTATAGATGAAATGATATGATGTCTAGAATTGGCTTCAAAATAACACCATGTATCAGTGTGCATATGCCTCTGTGTGTACATGTATGTTTAGTTTGGAGGGTGTGTAGAGGTCAAATAAAATTGTCCATGAGTTAATAATAGTTGACTAGTTTTTCCTGATTTTAAACTTTATATAAATGGATCGATACTGGATGTACTCTTTCATGTCTTTCCTTTATTCAACACAATGCATGTGAAATTCATCCATGATGTTATTTTTCTTTGTTCTTTGTCATTACTATGTAGTAATCCATTGTATAAATATACTATAGTAAGTTTCATTATTCCACTGTTGATGTTGATTTGAGTTGTTTCTAGTTTTTGGCTATCACAAAGAAAGTTTCAGCACTTTGAAACATCTGTCCATACTCAAATACATGGTCCCTCTAAGACTGCTTGGTCAGCAACTTGGGTCCTAGGTCTGGCTGGTTGCAAAAACTTGGTGGTGGAGACACATCTGAAACCCCCATGGTGGTCCTCAGTCTGAGGAGGGTGATCCAATTCCAGGGTGGAGTCCCAGGTAATGTGGTAGCATCCAGGGCTCAGCTGTGACTTGGGATGAAAGACAAATGCAGAGCAGGTAGGGACAGATGTGAGGAGCATGTGTGGGAGGGGCATTCATGAGGAAATGCCCAGCAGTTTTTCTTCTGGGCCAAGGCTCAGGCCTCCTCTGACTTCTAGTCAAAGCTCTTCCTTCTCCCCAGCCTCTCCCCAAACAGCAACCCCAGTGGAGAAGAGGCCACTGACATTCAACTCCGGAGATGAATCGAAAAGGTGTACATGAAGGACTCCTTTCCCAAGGAACTTTAATCATGCAAGGACTGCAGACGACGTGGAAGATCATAGCCCCACAGTCATGGACACTGTGGGCGTGCCCCACCACGCTGATATTGAGGGCAGAGGGCCAGCCCATTGCACAGGCTCTATAGTGCAACACCGTATGTGCAAATTTAAAGGAATAAATATGCAGATACAACTTCAGGGTGCATCCCAGAGCTTAAAGTGATTTCCTGTGGTGCTGGTGGCAGGGGTGGGAGTGAGGGATGTGGTTGAGGCTGGCCCTGTATGGGCTAATGACAAGTATGCTATGATTGACCTGATAAAGATGATGCTCTGCCTTTGCACCTTACACACACATGGGAAGGAAAGTAGGGAAGAAGGAAGGAAAACAGGGAGGGAGAAAGGAAGAGAGAAAGGGAGGGAGGGGTGCTTCTGTTCTCTGGCTTACTCAAGGACATTCACTGAGGCAGCTGGTCTAATGATCAAACTCAAGCTATTGTCATTTCCCTGAGTTTATCAAGGGACAGGGAGGACTGAGCAGTGTAGTTCCCATGGCCCAATGAGAAAGGAATGATCGCTGCTCTCTTCTTCCCTAATCGAGCCCTCATCCTGGCTGGCCTGGGTTTATTAAGTTTCCAGTTCATCAAGGTTAGCAATGGGTTTCTCCTCCTTCCTTTGGAGCCAATTGAGACATATGCTATGTTCCAGGCCAAAGCTTCTCTGGGCTTCAGTTTCCTTTCTGGGGCTCATTCCTTCAAACAGGTGGGTTGGGATCCCCAGAGAACCCCCAAAGTTGAGCTTCTTTCTGTCTACTTCGTCTCCAAGCAAGAGTCTGTTCTGTGAGGAAAATCACTTGTCAAGAAGCTCCCACCTTCTTCCATTGTGTGTCCCTCCCTCTAGGTGCTCCACCCTTAGTCCTGCCCTTTCCCACCTCTCCATGTCTCAGCAAGGTCCCCACTCGGGCCCCTTTCTATCTTGGCAGTGGGGGGACATAGGGCAGAGGATAGGGGATAGCACAGGTGCTTTGCCAGGGGCTATAGATGGGTTCTCTTGTATGGAACCTGGGCAGAGCTGGGGCACTTGTCTTGCATTCCTGTGTGCTAAGGTCCTCCCAGAGAAAGTCGGTTTGACGCCTGATGCTCTCAGGGATGTCCTGAAGTGGGCTCAACCTGGAGCAGAAACCAGGTTCTTTGTTTATTTATTTTTTTATTTTTTGAGGGCAGTGTTACTGGCCCTCACATGTGGGACCAAACCAGGGCCGCTGGCCTCCCAAACCAGCGCTTAACCACCACGCCATTCAGCTGGCCCAGAAACCAGGTTCTTGTCTTTGTGTGAGAAAGAATTCAAGAGTGAGAGAAGTGTAAGAAAATGCAGGAAGTTTATTAAAGTGAAAGTACACTTGAGAAGGAAATACAGTTAAACTCAGAGATCAAGTCCCACGGAGAAGGTCTTGATCAGGGTTTCTCTCTCTCTTAGGGGAAAGCATTTGAGGATGTCACCCTGTCTCATCCTCTCTAAGGGTGGGCTCTCCATTTCCCTCCTCTTTGTCCTCATTGGGTTCCTCCGGAACTGTCATGGCATCAGGTGTGTGACAGAGTCACTGTAAATGAGATTATAATGATATTAAAATTAGCTAAAGGCCAAGCGCCAGCCACGGATGCTGGCCCTGCCAGATGAAACTAGTTCTTGCTTATCTCTAGTTTTACTTCCTTGAACAGAAGTGCCTTGTTCAGAATCCTGGGGGTGGGAGTGGAGGGGCGTCGATACCCTAGGCCATCTCTCCTGCCTCAGGCTCTGGCGCCACAAAAATGAGACATCAAACATGAGACACTAGAAAATCTTCCACAGGCTGCAGTGCTTGGAGCTCTTGGAGCCCCAGCCATGAATCTCCAAGTGGTAAAAGGAGAGAACAGGAGTTTGTAGACTTGTAGACTTGAGTCTCATCACTGTCACTTTAAGGCCATTTCCGTAGAATGACAGTGTCAGTGCTGGAAGACAGTGTAAGATCACCTAGTGCAGCCAACTCCCTCACCATGCCGATGGGCAGTAGAAGGAAGACACTTCCCCAAGCTACGCACCCCACGTTGGCAACAGAGGCAGGCCAGAAGCCAAATCCCTCAGGGTGTGTGTGCACACACATGAGGTTCCTACTATAACCTGACCCTGGATTGATTCTGCCTGGGGGTGGGGTGTGTGTGTGTGTGTGTGTGTGTGTGTGTGTATTTCTATTCCACAATCCCCTGGAACCCAGGGTATATAGGTTTTGTTTAGGGAGAAAGCAAGTGTGGGAGATAGAGAAAGACATGAAAAGACAGGGATCAAGACCTCTTGGCAGAGATAAAAATTGTAAGATAGATTGGGCAGGATGAAGAGAGAAGGTCAGCCACAGGGATGGAGAAAATAAAGGAGAAAGAGGCAGAAAGGGGAGGGAAGGAGGAGTGAAGGGTGGGTGACTAGCAGGCAAGGTGGGGCTCACAGTCCACCCTCACAGGGCATCTCTCTGGAAAGATTGCTCTCCCTCCTCCCATTCTCCCATACCTACCGGGCCCTCCCTGGAATCTCCCACCCTGAGTGGGTGTCAGGCAAGTCAGGTGCTGGTGTTGAACTCCAGGCCCTGCTGGAGCTTCCATGCTGTGTACCCCAAGCCCTGTCTGGTTAAATGGAGGTTTGGGGAGGGGTGGGTGGAAAAGAAGCCTGTGTGAGCCAGGGGCCCCGGGGAAAACTCCCACCCTCAGTGTCTTCCTAAGCCTGAGACCAGCCTAGGCAGACCAGTTGGTTTGCTCTGGTCCCGGATCCCCAGTGAGGTAGCAGAGGAGTCACAAGGAATGAGTTATCTGGAAGCATGGTGTTAGCCTTGTGGCTTCAGCACCGCTGTGTGAATCAGGAGTGCGCTGGGAGAACGGGCAAGAGCTGTTTCCTGCCGGTCTGCTGAACAGTGGCTAAGCTAGTTCACCCAGAAAGGCAGAAGCTGAGAAGCCGCGGACCTTAACAGGGGTGTGAAGTGAGGTGGTTGTTGCTGCTGCTGCAGCCATCACAAATGCCCAAAGTGTCTGAAAACAGAGTGTTTCTGAGGCAGGATGTAATAAGGCCGCTATAGCTGGCCGACGAAGGCTGACACAGCACCCTAGTGGGAAATGCCAGATACCTAGCATTACAGACTCAACTCGACCATTTATGAGCATGGTAGGCAAGGCACTTTAACGTCCCAGGTCTCAGTTTCCTCATCTGCAAAATGGAGTAATAGTAATAGCAACCTTAGAGGTTTATTATTATTTAACAACACAATCCAGCACTGTTTCTGTCCCATCATCAGCATTCCACCCTTAGCCTTCCCCCTGTTCCCTCTGAGAAAGCCCTGAGGTTTCTAGACTCTGTGCTGAAGCCCAGGCACACCAGCCAGGACCTCCAGAGAGAGAAATAAAGCCCTTTTAGCTTTCTGTAGCAGCCAGAGCTACCTGGGGTATTCAGAAGGCATCCAGGAGCCCACAGGCACCTCAGACCATAATGGGGGAGGCACAAAGCTGTTCACTTTTATTTGTCCATTTTATTAAATTTATTGGGGTCACATTGGTTAATAAAATTATATAGGTTTCAAGCGTACAGCTCTGTAATACATCATCTGTCTATTGCATTGTGTGTTTACCACCCAGAGTCAGTTCTCCTTCCACCATCATATATTTGATCTCCTTTGCTCTTAAATTCATATATTCTTAGTTTCCTAATTTGATGGAAGGGTAAACTAAAGCAGTCAGTGATGAAGTGACAGATAACACAGGGTGGGCACATCCTATTTTGGAAAACATGGTTTCCCTGCTTGGAGAGGAAGGAGGATGGTGCTGTCATCATCAGCCACTCCCAAACTGGAATGATCAGGAGCCCAAGGGGGCAAGAAACTCAAGTGGGACCAATACAGCAAAGACACCTGGGCAGGCCTGATAAACAGCTGTCACAGTGGTGACTCCACCCCACGCACTCACCCGGCCTGGAGCCATCATCACTCACTCCTTTCTTCCTTACTCTCCCTGTCTTCCTCCCCAGCTGTCAATTCGTGTGTCTCAAAATGACAGGAGTTAAACATCTTAAAGAACCAGGGATTCATCATGTGGCAGTGTCAACTTGGAAAGCAGTACTTCTTGGGGCCTGTCACAAACCCAGGGATTTTTATTTCCATCATGGATGATGACAAGGTCCTTGGTGCTATTAGAGTCCTATGGAGTCTTATGTGTTATGAATTTCCAAATAGGCAGTATTATGGGCTGAACTGTGTCCCCCAACAGATATGTTGAAGTAACAACCTTGTGACACAGAAATGTGACCTTAATGGAAACAGGGTGTTTGCAAATGCACTGAGGACAAGGTGAGGTCGTTAGGGTGGACCTAATCCAACGTGACTGGTATCCTTGTAGGAAAAGGAGAAGATAGAGGGAAGACGACCATGTGAAGATAGAGGCAGAGATTGGAGTGGTGCAGCCACAAGCCAAGGAACACCTGGAACCACTGGAAGCTGGAAGAAGCAAGGAAAGATCCTGCCCTCGAGGTTTCAGAGGGAGTGTGGCGCTGCTGGCACTTCGGTCTCCGGAACTGTGAGAGAATAAATTTCTGTTGTTTGAAGCCACCCAGCTTGTGATACTTTGTTATGACAGCCCTAGGAAATGAATAAAGGAGGAAAAAAGTATAATTAAATGGAGAAAGTGGGTTGTTGGGGGAAGGAGTTTACTCTGTTTAAGGGAACCCTGGAAGTTCTTCTTGTCTGCCCAGGGTGTTCTCTATTATTTTTCCTCTACTCCCCTTCAACTCTTTAGCCAGTGGAGTGTCACTCCTTAATAAGCAAGTGTTGGTGACATGTTCCATGCACCTGGCTTTGTGCTGGAAGCCGAGAGGGATCCAACAACATCAGAGCTGGCCTCCCCCTCCCTGACCTCGTAGGCCCCAGAGGGCATCCGTGGAGGTGGTAAGGGATGTGGGCTCCAGGGTGACAACACTTACTTGGGCACAAAGCCCAGTGCAGTCATTTACTGGCTGGTTGCCTCAGGCAGATGATTGCAATGACCTGAGCTGCTTCTTTCGCCGTATAACAGGGAAATATATACCTACTTCACAGAGTCCTTTTGAGAATTAAATGAAATAATATGTGACAAGCGATTAGCACAGCCATCAAACGACATTAATTATTATTATGACTATTATTCTTAGAAATGACATGTGCTGAAGTTTGTGTCACACAGGATAAAGTGTGATACATGCTGGCACAGAGGTGAAAATGAAGTGTGTGTGTGGAAGACCGAGAGAGATAGACTATTTCTGTCCAGGGATCAGGGAGTGCTTTGGTAGAGGGACAGCATTAGAGAGAGCCTGGGAAGGTGAGTGGATTTCACCCTGCAGGGAAAGGGTGATGGTGAAAGGGAGTGTGTTGGAAGGGTGGGGAAGTTAGGAGGGGTGGGGAGTGTGTTGGTGGGGTGGGGGAGTGAGGAGGGGTGGGGGAGTGAGGAGGGGTGGGGGAGTGTGTTGGAGGGGTGGGGGAGTGAGGAGGGGTGGGGAGTGTGTTGGAGGGGTGGAGGAGTGGGGAGGGGTGGGGGAGTGGGGAGGGGTGGGGAAGTGGGGAGGGGTGGGGAGTGTGTTGGAGGGGTGGGGGAGTGTGTTGGAGGGGTGGGGGAGTGTGTTGGAGGGGTGGGGGAGTGTGTTGGAGGGGTGGGGGAGTGGGGAGGGGTGGGGGAGTGGGGAGGGGTGGGGAAGTGGGGAGGGGTGGGGAGTGTGTTGGAGGGTGGGGGAGTGTGTTGGAGGGGTGGAGGAGTGGGGAGGGGTGGGGGAGTGGGGAGGGGTGGGGGAGTGGGGAGGGGTGGGGGAGTGGGGAGGGGTGGGGGAGTGGGGAGGGGTGGGGGAGTGGGGAGGGGTGGGGGCGGGGGGAGGGGTGGGGAGTGTGTTGGAGGGGTGGGGAGTGAGGAGGGGTGGGGGAGTGTGTTGGAGGGGTGGGGGAGTGTGTTGGAGGGGTGGGGAGTGTGTTGGAGGGTGGGGAGTGAGGAGGGGTGGGGGAGTGTGTTGGAGGGGTGGGGAGTGTGTTGGAGGGGTGGGGGAGTGTGTTGGAGGGTGGGGGAGTGGGGAGGGGTGGGGGAGTGTGTTGGAGGGGTGGGGGAGTGAGGAGGGGTGAAGGACTTTCTCCTGGAGGAAGCTTCTCTGGAGGAGGCAAAGGGTCTGACAGGCCAGCACACAGAGCAGCCCCATGCATGTGCAGTATTGTGTGTGTGGTATGTGGTGAGCAGTGAGATGGGGCCTATAGACCAAAGCAGTTCTGACATCAGGAGAAAGAGTCTGGGCTGTGTTCAGCAGACAGTGGCCACCATAGAAGTTAAAACAATCCCTGTGGTCTCCAAAAGCTGGAGGAAGCCAGACTGGAGGCAGGAAGACCAGCCAACGCTCAGTAATCCACTCCAGCAATGATGATGGCCTTACCCAGGAAGGGGTGGTGAAGAGGAAGGGGCAGGTTCGACCATCATAGAGCTAATGTTGAGAGGACTTGATGACTGGCAGGGGTGAGGGAGAAGAACACTGAACATTATTCCTTGGTGTCTCAGGAGAATTACCCGGAAGGATAATAATGGGCGGATATTAGACTCCATTAAGGCAGCCCTCTTCCCCTGGGGCTGAACCCCAGCACCCCACAGGCCTGTGTAAAGTGGGTGCTCAGTAAATGTTTCTTGAATGAATATGATGTCGTTGGTGGGAAGGAGAACAAAGGAGGAATGGCAGGTTTGGAGGGGGTGTTAACACTTTGCTTAAGATACCATGGGACACTTGTGTGGAGCTGTTCAGAAGGCTGCTGGAAACGCAAGCTTGGAGAGAGGTGCATGGTGGATATGTGAACTTGGGAGCTGATGGCAGAAAAGTGAAAATGAAAGCCACACACATGGTCAAAGCCCAGATTCGGCCCAGGTCTTTAAGCAGCCTGAAGTCTCCATGAGATTTGTCATCACAATTATTTTAGAGACAATATCAGATGTTTGGTGGGGAGGGGGTACAGTGATGGGTGAAGATAAACTAATGATCTTCACCATGACCTTGAGAAATAGAAATGTGCTGGTCCATTTCCTGCGAAGGGACCGAAAGGAAAAGGGACTGCTAGAGTCTCCTGTGACTCAAAAAGCAGCCTGAGCCCCTGCATCGCTGGGGAACACCTGGAAACCCCTCCTCCTTTATCCCTACTTTGAAATATCAGCATGAATACCCTTTCTCATCAAGAGAGGATTTTAAGAATTTGCTTTTAAAATAAAAAGGAGTTTAAGCGTTGGGAAGCCCTGCTGGCCATAATGAGAGGCGATTTATGTGACTGTTAATGGGCACTCGGAGAATGGGGATGACCTATAAATGTATTCATGGATTCAGACCCAGAGCAGGGTCTGAGTTACACAGACTGATTACAAATGCCTTGGGCATAACATCAGCAGTAAGGGGACCCCCTTGGCCACCAGACACCAGCCACAGTGCCATCACCCCTGCTGCCGCGGCGCTGGCCCCGAAGTCTCAGCATCTCTTGGAAGCTCTGAGACATCTTTTAGGAAACCCACAGGTCCTATCTCAGGTTGTCATCTTTTCTGTCCCCTCAGCCCACATACTCTCAGTCTATTCAGCCTAATCTACATGACTCTCCCAATCAGCCCAGAACCCCCATCGCTCTCGCTTACCCTCCCACCCCCAGTTTGTGCAGAAGATGGAACATTAGGAGTTAGGCAGACCTGGGCTCTGGTCCTGGCTACTTTGACCCTGACCTTTACAGTCAGCATCACACAGCCTCCACTTCCCCATCTGTAAAAGCTTTCTCTCCTGGTCTTACCCTCCAGGGCCTGGCACGGTGCCTGGCACACATTCAATGCTCCATGGATGCAGAGTGGATGCATGAATGGATGCTTCCTTGGAGTACCACATGGACACATGGATCCACATTGCTTGCTGAATGAAGGTGATTGATAAAGTTTAAATTGGTTTGCAGGTGTTGGTTACATTATATCAGCCTCCTCCTGGCATCTTGGCTGGCTCCCCATTTGAAAAGCCTTTGCAAGTCTTCAAAGAGTAGGGATCTGCCTCACTTTGGGGCACTGACAGCGTTCTACCCTCCTTGTGCAGCCGTTCTCGCTGCCCACAGCCGTGTAACTCCCTCACCTGGCTGATGTCTGCCTTTGGTCATTTCCTCAAAGTTTGGGGCCTGCACCCAGATTGGCATCACCCAACCGGGTTCGAAGCCTGTCACCTATGCTTGTTCTTGCTCCATAGATACACCCCAGCGCCAAGCAGGCTGGCTAGTGGGCCCCAGAATCAGTCACCAGAAAGGGCTCCTAATTGACCACACCGTAGCATAATCATAGCTACTAATTTGGGGCCTGGGACACAGTCCAGGTATCAGCAGTGCACGTGGCCCTGTACACACAGGCACATATATGTGCACACATTGCAGGAGAGATAGTCTTCACTTTCCATTAAAGCTCCACTGAGCTGTTTCCCAGTTCAGAGGGGCCCAGGTCCAAGCTTGGAGATGGGCCACACAATGTGAGGGAGTTTTTTGTATGTTCTAGGCTGGCTGAGTGTCATGTGGCTGGCGCTCCATTGCTGAGGTGGTTGCACAGAGAGAAGGGGAAAGGGACAAAGTTTGTGCAGCCTGAGCCCAGGAGGGGACACTACTAAGCCAGGGACTGCAGGGATGAGGTGGGTACATAGGGCCCCCAGCCTGAATCTGTTTCCTTAGGCAGTAGGTTCTCACTTCAGTGCCCTGGACAAGTCCTTAATCTCCCTGGACCTCAGGTGTGTCATCTGTAAAATGGGGATGTTTATACCTTATCTGGAAGAAACGTCCTCTTAATCTATATTTCTTTCTTGCACACTAGGGTTAAGAACAAGTGTTTCGATGGGGCTGGCTGAGTGGCACAGTGGTTAAGCGCTGGCTTGAGAAGCCAGCGGTCCCGGTTCGGGTTCCACATATGAGGGCCAGTGACACTGCCCTAAAAAAAAAAAAAAAAAAGAACAAGTGTTTCGAGTTCCCCCAACTACGGGCTGTGTGACTCATTTCTGTGCAAAACAGGAGTGTTATCATTAGTTCTTCTGGGCAATCTGGAAACTCTTGGGCTAGAGCCCTGCCATCTGGAAGAGGAAGCAATGCCTGTGTTAGCACTACCATTGTCACCGTCACCTTCCCTCTTCTCCCCTCGGAGACCATCTGAGTCATCAGAGTCACCAGCCACCCCTGCAGGTGATGATTGGGAATGATCTCTGCGAGTGATGCTAGCATCGGCAGTGGCAGCACAGGAAATCGTGTGACTGGAAGGTGTAGGTATGAAACTGACCTCTAGGGGTTGGGGCTGACCTCCCAGAAGGATTTGGGGCAAAGAAAATAGAGGGTTAGAAACCATTTCTCGCCTTTAAAAAAACAAAAAAAACAAACACATTATTTATTTATTTGGGGTAGGGGCTAAAGGGAAAAACCTCAGGACTTGTATCTACAGGATCCTGTTGCCACTCTCCCACCTTCTTGTCTCCCCAAGGGCCCTTAACTTTCCCTAAATCCTTCAGAGCAGAGTCAGCTCACAGAGGGAGAACTGCAGCGTGCCCTTTCTCACAGCCTGTCATTCACTCTGAATCTTTTTTCTCGTCACCTTCCTTTCAGTTCTAATTTAGTCCCTGGTGCCCCTCTCTTCCCAAATGACAGAACCCGATGGATATCCGAAAGGAAGGAACTTTCTGCAGAGGTAAGAGAGGAGCCAGGTGCTTTAGGGGTATCTCTCTTTCTTCAAGGGATGAGGTAGATTTTTCCTAAATCTATTATTAACAAGATGAAAACAATCATTTCGAGAATTTCTAACTCTCAGAAAAGATTCCAGTTAGGGAAACACTGGTCTGGAACATGTAGTGAGCTATTTATCGGTGAAGGCAGAGCGGCACAGCTATCATATTGAGAAGATAGCAGGTAATGCAAGCCGATTAGAGAAATGGAGACTTCTCTAGGAGAGGAAGGCTGCATGGGTGGAAAAAACACTTGTTTGATGGGATACAATGATAACCTAACTACCATTCATTGTAATGGCAGGTGTTGGGCCAACTGCTTGACATGTAATTCACATGACCACCCATGATGTAGGTCCACCTGTCAGCCCCATTTTACAGGTGAAGAAATGGAGGCATGCCTACGGCTATCTGCCCAAGACCGTATGGCCAGAGAGAGCCACCCATGTAATAAATGCTGACATCTCGGAGGATGTGTGAATAGTTTGCTGGAGTTAATGACACCTAAGTAATAAACTGAGATCACCTTTCTTACCCCTATCTCTTCGTTAGTTGCTACCACTTACTTTCCCTACACCCAGCAAAAGAGGAACCCCAGAAGAGAGGGCTGGGCTGGAGTTAGGACAGCTCCATTCTGCAGCCAGCGTAGCCCTTCATTCTGTGTGTGACCCTGGGCAAGAGCCTTCCTGACCCTGGGACCTGATCTCCGCGTCTGTCAAAGGAGGTGGTGGGACCAGCTGTCTTCACAAGGCCAACCCAGTCCTACCATCCCGGTGCATGTTAGGCTACTGACTTCATGGGGATGGGGGGCAGTGGGGGATTCTTCATGTTGGAGCTGCTGTTTGAGATTTTTACAAGACTCCCCTTCTGGGTGTTGCCCCATATTGGCTCTGTTTGGAATGAAAAGAGCTGTGTAGGTGTGTCTAGCTGTCTGTCCCCTTAGGGCTTTCTCTTTTGGGATGTCTTTCCACACCTCCAAGTGTGGAGTGGGAGTGGACAAATGCCAGCTGTTTGGCTCTGGCGAGGCATTTTGCTTCCCCTCCGTGGGTTGGGATGCTTTAAACACAGGATCTGGGCATCAATGCCTCTATTCTGACCCCTTGGAAGCTTCTAGGGGCTGTCTACACAACAGCAGTTCATCAGTGCTGCTGCGTGAACCTTTCTTTCTTGGTCCCCAAAGGCCAGAGGAAATGCCTCCTTTCAGAGCCAGTCCCAACCCAATGGAGGAGGCGAATTAATTGTGTAGCCTCACGTACCTCCCATCTTCTCTTGGGGCCTAGTTTTCACATTTCTGAAATAAAAGGATTGGATCATCCTTTTACGCCCAACTCTATAGTTTATTTTATTTCTGTGTCTGTTTCAAGTCCTTCCCAGTGCTCTTATCTCCCGTGTCTTATAGGCATCATTTCTACTGGTTGAGATATTAAGCTGTTTCGACCACCTCACTGGAGGGACATATCTCAGCCTACTGGGCTGAATGATATTTTGTTGGGATAACTTATTAGTAAAATATAGTTAATATTGAAGTTTTATTTGTGAACTAACATTGCCTGAAAAAGGCAGAACAAAAAAGAAGATGCCCATTAGTTAGAACGTGGGAAGATGTGTCTAATTGTGCTTGAGAAGGAAATCAGAGACAAGTTATTTAAGTTTCATACTCAGTAGATTCTTTTGGCTGTAATGTAGCTTAAGTTAATAATTTCTAAAAATTGTGGCTGATGAGACTAAGGGACCTTTCAAATTTCATCAAGGAGTCTGTGGGGCTTCCCTAAAATTTCATTAGGAAGAGACCAATTTAAATATTAACTAATGTAAGAGATGCAGTTATCTAATTAATTGTAGCAGGCCCATGAGGTAACGTAGCGAGAGAGCTTCCTGGCAAGTGATTGAGACTGAAAAAAAGGAGAGCTGGAGAGTAAAGATCTGGCAGTGTTTTTGTGGCCCATGTTTGGGGTGGAAAGTTCTCTTTCTATGAGCCCCAGTGGCCCAAAGAGTGATGCTTTGAAATCCAGGCCCCTTCGCACTAATGGAATGGGAATAACTTTGAGATTACATTTAACTTTCTTTCACATATTCAAAATTCCTCAACAGCCTTTTAATCAAATTGAGTCTCTGTGCAAACCTGCCCAACAGGAAGAAGCACACATTGCTGCTAAACTGCAAGATATATTTCCCAGTATAAATAACGAACACGGCTCTGGGTTACAGTGCCTACTAGGTAAAAGGCACTTCACATGCATTTAACTATAAAGTTATAACTATAAAACTATATAAAAACTATTTACAATAACCCTGTGCAAGGTGAGGGCTTAATATTTAAGTGCCACCACGAACAGCCATGCAGAGTGTACATTGCACAACTCTGGGGGCACCATTCACGTTGGAGACTTCGCGATGGTATCCTCTAGAGTTGTGTAGTGCACAACCTGAACTACTGTACAGGTTTAACCACAATATAGCAAGACTTCTACAGTGCCTGTACTGTTCTAAGCACTTACATATATTATATGTTAGCTCATTTCATTCTGATACTCACCTCCTAAGGGGTTGGGTTCAAAATAAACTGTTCCACCATCCCACAATGCCACTTGGGAAATTATAATACATTGTCATATGGTCTCTAGCGCAGTCCCTCTGCCTGTGACCACCACGCATCTGCCAGAATGCGACTGTAGTGAGTTCCTGAACCTGAGAAGCTGCGAGCCAGGCCCTTGAGTATGGTGATCCACAGAGCAGATTTCCTAGGAGGCTCTCCTGGGTCTGCCAGGAAGCCATTTTCCATAACATCAATCATCAAGTTCACCATGCGCCACTGTCCCTTATTGAGGAAGTGGCACTTTTCATACGTTCTTGTAGAGTAAAACATAAACCATTGTGAAAGATTACAAGTTGACCCCATAGTAAGAAGGAAGTGGAGGAACAATATGACAACCACCCCCAAGCCTTCACATCTGAGGTGACCAAGGGGGTTGGGATGACAAGGCAATCCTCAGATCATTCAGTTTTGAAGACCAGGCTGGGGCTGGGTTCAGCACATTGTGTCCCAGAAGAAGGGACCCATGTGGTCCTTTCAAGGGCCGAGGTCCTAGTTCCTCCTTTAATTCGCATGCTGTGTGTTGTGTCTGGCCACACGGAAGGCTAGAGGAATCCTCTTGTGGTTAAGTGAGATGGGACATAAACTACCCCCTCAACAAAAAGCCACACCTCTTCCGGGAATGAAGAGTGAGGGCCACCATTCACTCCCTGTACAGACCTGTGAGGTGGCTGCCCTGGTCTTGCTCCTCTGCGACCCCTGTCGGCTAGTTGTCAGTATAACAGGCACACACCCCTCCCTCCGGAGGGGAGGGCTTCTGGGCTTCCTTCATTCAGGTCCATGCAACCTTCACGGATTCCAAGAAGTATTGCTGTTGCTACGGTAACTACCCGGCCCACGTGCTGCACATTTCTGAGTGCAGATTGCGCCCTGTCATCTTGTCTAAATGCCTGGGGCCAGCTTGGTTTGGGAGAGAGACCAAAGGAGGGTGGTGATTCAGTCAGATTGTTCAACTTGTTCAGATTGGACAATGTCATATCCCTCAACCCTTTGGGCTTGGTGGAAAAAAGCAGAAGGGCTTGGTGGGTGGGACATATCCCTGCTTGCCGTTCCTCCTCTGGATGTTTCTCCTCTTCTTGAATGCTCCCCAGGTCCCTCCCACTTGTTAACTATCATCTGTAACCCAGCCCAGAGACTCCCAGCTCCTCCCCTTGGTCAGACCCAAATAACTGAAGTAGGAACAGAAAACAGGCAAACCTCCAGATTCCCGCAGCCCAAGATTTTGTCTCTTCACAGGGGCAACAAAAATCGGGTATACAGAATATAGCAGTCGTCATTTTTATTTGCCCCAAAATGTTAGGGATAGTCCCCCAAGACCCTTACTTTTCCTTGAGTCATTTCCAGGACTTTTTTAGGCTATTTATATTAACCTTACTTGTTTTTTCCTTCAAGGTAAGTATTTTCTCATATATATAAAAATATGTAATGTATTAAATATATAATATATATATATTTTTAAAAGAAACTAGCTTTTATATATAGTATATATACATAAGCTAGTTTCTTTTTAAATCCTATACATTTAATTTGTACATTTAAAAAATGTATTCTGAAGAGGGGTCCCATGGGCATCACCACAGTGCCAAAGGGGTCCATGTGACAAGGAAGAGTAAAAAGTGCTGCTTGAGCTTTTGTTTTCAAGGGAGATGCAACTTCTGAAACTTAGAGGTAAGGCCAGGCTGCAAGGGAAAAGTCTTAGAAACCCAGTGCAGGCACACTTGCATATATGAAGAATTTTAGGAAGGTAACATTTAAACCAAAGAAGTAAAATTCTAATGGTGGCATTCCAGGCATTAGTGGAGAGATCTTTTAGAGTAAGGCTTTCACATATCCCTGTAAAAATACTGCACAGGCAAACAACTGCTTTGCAGGCACCAAAGCTGGCTTTTAGTCCAGATGGGGTCAGGAGGGTGGCCCAAGGAAGTATAAGGATGAATCTCCAAATCACCCGACTATGGAATAGGGGCACAGTGTCTGTGAAGTTCCAGTGTGTGCTTCTCATGCTTCTCCATGGTCTGATGTGCTGGAGTCGCTGGATTTCACCTTGAACCCAGCAACCTTAGACCTTCAGGGCCCTCAGTGTCCAGAAAGTCCCTTCTCCTTCTGGTGGCTACAACCCACTGAGCCCTGAGCCACCTGGGGAGACATGTATCAGGAGGGTGCCAGGGTCTCCCCTCTAACCCACATCCTAGTCTCTTCTCGCTGGAGGTGCAAACAAAACTGAAGGCTATTCTTCTGAAGTTTGGCCAGACCATTCTGTAAAGAATTATTTTCCTGATTGCAGCTAGTAACTTATTACTGGGTCATAAAATCAATTTAGTAGATTCACAACAAGCATTAAAAAACAGAATAGAAAATAGCATGTGTCACACCCAGGTTACATATTATCTTGTGAAACTGGTTTTTGTTTTATGTACGTGTACGTATGCGAGTACTGTGTTGCGATGTGATTTGTTTCTGACTGTGGATCGCATGCAAGAGTTTGAAAAGCAGTGCTGTCAGGGTACCTCTGTAGCCCACAGAGAACTCAGAGCAAGCGGAAGAGAGCGTATCGTAATGTAATAATCTAATTCAAGGATGTAATCATTATTTTAATGAATATTAGGAAAAAAAGTCTAGCGCACCACACCCGTGGGAACCCCATATATCGCTTAGTACTAGGCTCAAATCGGGACCTCACCTTACCAGACCTCATTAATCAGTGAGTGGTGCTTGGGTGAATAAAGCCAAAAATGAAAGAGGCTATGTGAATAACCACATTTTGGGGAAAAGAAATGTAGTCGGTAGATTATCATAGAGACGGTAGTCCTCAGAGTGGGAAAGACCACAACTGATTTCTATCACCAGAGGGAAGTGATTTTCTCCTCCACAAACCAAAGATTATTAGCAAATTTTTGGAGCTGCTTGCATTACAATAAGAACATGGGCTTTAGGCAGACAGACCCATTAGCCTTTTCCTACTCTAGTTTCTTCCAGTACTATTTCTAGGTGGGGCAGCATGTGCCAACAGAGCGCAGTGCAGCCTGCTTGCTGCCTGCAATGCAGAGATGACAAGAATGATGACCCAGCGCTAAGGCAGTCCTCTACAAATTCCTCTACAAGCAATTTGTTCCCCTTCTCTTGTGTGGCAGGCCCTGCTTATCTCTGGTGTGGGCCACAGAGCCCTCAGAGAGATAGGTGCTGATATACAGATCACCAAACCTAGGCCACGT
Organism: Aselliscus stoliczkanus; assembly: GCA_033961575.1. Classification (NCBI taxonomy): domain Eukaryota; kingdom Metazoa; phylum Chordata; class Mammalia; order Chiroptera; family Hipposideridae; genus Aselliscus; species Aselliscus stoliczkanus. The sequence goes on along the minus strand of CM066733.1, from coordinate 59,342,625 downwards.
GGTCCCTGCTGCACAATTAGCTTGAGGGTTATCACCTGCGAGGCTGTCGATCCCCTCAGGAAGCTGAGTAGGTGGAGAATAAAGCAGTAAGAGGAACAGGAAAGGTTGGAGAGCTGGAGGTGTGGGAAAAGGCCTGTCTCCGCAAGAAAGGAGATGAGACGGTGCTATAAGCTGAATCAAGCCCTCCCAAATTCATATGTTGAAGTTCTAACCCCCAGGACCTCAGAATGTGACTGTATTTGGAGATGGGGGTCTTTAACAAAGTCAATTAAGTTAAAATGAGGTCATCAGGGTGGGCTCCCACCCAATATGACTAGTGTACTCATAGGAAGAAGAAATTTGGACCCAGACCCAGAGGGAAGACCATGTGAAGAGCCATTTGGAAAGGAGGGACAGTTTGAGAGACCTCAGAAGCCATACTGAGGCATTTAAACAGAAGTCAGCAAAATGAAAAACTTTGGAGCTGAGCAGGGAGTGGAAATGGCTGACCTTAAGAAAGCACAGAAGATAAATGATGAGATCTCCTGACTGCCATCCTGTTTCTCCTACAAGTACTGTATATAGAGAACATCTCTTCTACTGTCCCTCCCCGCCCACCATAAGCATACCCAAAGCCTTTCCCCACAAAGCTACCTTATCCTTCCAACACACAATCTAAACTTGACACCCCCACACAGAAACCTTTCATGACCTTCACCTCACCTTTCTCTGACCTATTTTACTATCTAGTGCATCTGTTCACCTCAAGACAGTCCCCGTTGGGAGCAGACCAAGGCCTTCACCACTTCACACATCTCAAGGTGTCTCTCCACTGATAGACCAGAGCCCTCTGTCCTTTGCACATCCAGGGTATCTGCCTCTAACTCAGTGAGACAAAGGCCCACACCATATATAAATCCAACACAGTTACTACCTTAGAGGTTCTGCCACCAGAGGGACTCCTACCAGAGTTGCCTTAGGTAGGTCAGTGACTTCTGACTTTCTATTTATTTATTTATTTATTTATTTATTTATTTATTTATTTACTTTTGAGGGCAGTGTCACTGGCCCTCATATGTGGGACCCAAACCGGGGCCGCTGGCTTCCCCAGCCAGCGCTTAACCACCATGCCACTCGGCCGGCCCTGACTTTCTTTTGAATAACCATCAATCTGCATACAGAAATATAGTAGTTTATCTTGTTATTAGATGCTTTTGTCCTTCCAGATGCTTATTGCCTTGGCTCATCTTATAATAAACCATGCCTTCTCCGTCCTGCTTCCCTAAATCCCACTCCGTTGTCAAAGTCCTCTCCATTCTCCACTTCTATGGAAAGCTCGGCCACAAACACCCCAGTGCTCTCCAAGTCTAGTGTCTGCTATGGTATCATAGAGGTGCCAAGGGAACAGCAGTGCCAGCTGTCTCCTTGCTCAAACATGACTCCCAAAACATTGCATACTCTTTCCTTCAGTCCTGAAGGCCAATCCTTCACCTGTACCCTTCCTCGCTTCTCCTCCTCTGGGCTGGTGCTCCCGTATCCATTCTTCCTTGATAGCTTCAACGTACCTTTCAATATTCCCATCCCCAGCCTATGAACTTCGCCCATTTTTCTCATGACGCCCCCTCCAAACCACCCTTGAACTTCTCCCTCAAGTTATTTGCAGGAGTCCAGCTCTCGCAGGACCAGGACTCAAGAAGGTGGGCACGGAGTTGGCACAATGAAGAGGCAGAAATTTCTTTTTTGCAGAAAAGATGGAAGGGAGATAGGTAGATCCCAATTTTATTTCTCACAGTCCTTATATACATTTTCAGGGTTTCAGGATACGTGTAGGATAGACAATGGATGGCAGGTATGACTACATATGCTAGTAATCTATTAACTACTCAATAGAAGCTTAAAGGTCAGGCTCCCAGGCTACCAGTTTCGAGCATATGGACAAACATCTTTCTTTTTGTGCATTCACTGGAACTGGCCATTCTCTCCACAAACCTCAATAGTGAACAACACCTCCCAGGTGGGACAAAGGAGAACAACATGTATTTCTCAGGCTAAAGCTATCCTGCATGGCCCCCAACAGTTATTGACTTTTTTTTCTCAAACTTGGTCTTACTTCTTAGCTTCCACTTAGGCCTTCATTCCATTGTAGCTCAGTATAATCAAGCTCTCAGTCCCTCATCATTCCACTAAAACTTTTCTTGCTAAGGTCACCCATCATACCCTAATGCTCAAATTCAATAAATTCTCCTCCTAGTCCCTAATGTCCACTCAGCTTCATTTGATCTGTTGCTCACTCTTCTGTAAACTTTCGCATCATAGGGTCACATCTTATCATACACTCTATTATTCCTTTGTAGTTTTTTCTTTCATGATCTCAGGCCTTAGGGACTCAAAGGATTTTAAGCACCTGTTAATGGCAGCGTTCTGCACCGTGATAAATGGCGTTGGTGCTAGTATCTCTTCCTGTTGTTCGCCATTCCCCAGGAGGTGTGTGAGTTTACCCTTTCCCCGTGTTCTCCACCAAGCCCAGTAGTGTGGACCTTCAGTTGTGAAATGAAGGAATTCTGAAAGGAAATGAGCAGGGGCAAGAGAATGACCCACGTAAATGACCCTCTTGGTTAGACCTCAATTTTCTCTCAAGATGCTCCAGAAAGGCGGAACACGTTCATTTGCACATGCAAAAATGTTAGTGAAACACTCAAAATGCTGTCTGTCCTACAGATACTCTAACCCCTTGAGTCACAAAGCCTCCTGTATGACCCAGGACAGCATGAAAATGTTCCCTGGAAAGAATTTTGAGAGGGAGTAATGGAAACAAAATATCTAGAACGAGCCATTCCTTCCCCATATCCTCTCCATGAGCCCCTTTTAGTCCTTCTTTTCCAGCCAGAATTGCTCTCTAGAGACAAGTTTCCATTATCTCAATTGCCTGACCACCTCTCATAGATTTTGTATTTCATATGGTCCATCTCATAATGACTCTGTCTGTTTTGGCTCCATCCAGCTTGTATATGCAAAAAGCACCTCAGAAATAACTCTCATCGCATGTGGGGATTCTCAATGACTGCCTGGGAAAGAGGAAAACCTCCCTTGGCTATTATTATTATTTTTTTAAATTGGTGGGTGGGAAACATAAATCATTTTATATAGCTGCCTCCTTCTAACAGATTTGAACAATTTGTTCAGTCACTGTACATAGAGGAATTTATGTTTGAACAGGCATTTCCTGGAAGTATTTTCGCCAATGGCATCATCTCTAGTAGCTTAAGTGATAAAGGACAGAGATGAAAAATATGGGAAAAGCTTTCTTGAAATGCATTTGTACCTTGAGGGTAGATAGCTCTCCGATATTTCATAAATCATGGCTGTCTCCAACCCATTTGCATTCACATCTTGTTCTTGTGCCTGGTTCTTCCAAGCTTGCCTCCACCAAGTATGATTTAACCTTTCCCTCAAATTCATGCCCCTCTTATTCCAGAAGGGCAGGAGACTCTGGCAGGATGGGGCAGGGGTGGTGGGGAGGGAGGAATATCAGGACCTGAAAGGTTTCGACATTTGTCTGTGGCTTTCCCTCTGCCACCCCTCTGGGCTTCCTTGTCTGCAGCCTCTCTACTGCCTTCTGTGAGTAGAATGTTTTAATATCCTTCATCTCTTTACAAATTAACACAGAAATTCTGCTGACAAGCCTTACTCTTTCCAAGGTTTAAATCCCAGGGCTCTTGAGCCGTGACAATTTAAATGACCGAGATTTCCAAAAACTGATGAGTAACAGTTTAAATGTCTCATAGAAGCAAGTTGCCAAATCCTCCATTAAGATTTCTATAGGACAAAGTCATTGGTAAGTAGTTGCCTGTGGAAGCATGTGTGTGCAGTGCAATGGTGGTAGGGGAGCTATCTTTAAAGAGTAACTACAAACCAAAAGAGCTGGAAGAAACCTTAGGAACTAAGCCACCAACAAGCATGTTTTAAAGATAAATAAAACAGACAGGAAGAAGGTTGGATCATTTGCTCAAGATAACAGTGTCAACTATAACTTAGTCTCCTGACTTCAAACCCAAACTTTTTTCTTACCTCATGAGGCATGGACGTATAGGGTATGTAAGAATGATCAGGTACTGATCAAGAAAGACTAACTTAGCTCACGGTGGGAAGAACTGTCAGGTGTCAATAAAGTCCCTTTAGCACATCTATTTGGTCCACTTGCTGCCTTTTGCTGTTTTGCCTAATAGCTTTCTGGTGGCCCTGTCTCTCTTTTCTCCCTCTCCCAAAGGTTAAATCTACTATAAAAGGTCCATATTATATAAGAATAAATTTGGGCCGGCCGAGTGGCGCGTTGATTAAGAGCTGGCCTGGGACACCAGCGACCCCGGTTTGGATCCCACATATGAGAACCAGTGACACTGCCCTCTACAGCTAAGATGGTGAACAACAGCTCCACCTGGAGTCCCTGGGACAGCATAGCTGCAGCTCCTGCTGCAGTGGGCTGCCATAGGCTACAGAGAGTGGCCGGCAGCCAACGTGAATGGCTGGCAGCCAACATGAGCTGCTAAGAGCCGCTATGAGCGGTCATCCAGAGGCCGGCGAGCAATCTGCCTCACCTGAGAAGAGCGCAATGATGATACCAACATGGGCCAGTGAAGCAATGGCCTCCACAACTAGACTGAAGAACAAAAGGACAGCAACTTGTCTGTTCCCCTTCCCTGGCTCCCCAGTGCTGTTCCCCTCCCCTAATTCCCCAATAAAATATTTGAAAGAAAAAAAAAAGAATCAATTTAACTTTTATTCCAAACAAGAGAATAGATCTAAAGATGGGGAAACTCTTAAGCCAAATACTGTAATTTCATAGAGCAATAAAAATTCACTTAGTCACTTCTACTTCTGACCAAGATAGAGTAGATGCACTTTTCCTCACTCCTTCCACTAAGGACAACAAAACACCCTGAGTATTATGCATAAAACAAACATAAGACATTTCTGAAAGGAGGAGCACATAAGGCAGACCAGCGTGGAAACTCAGGACCTGAGGAACAACATGACAGTGAATTCCTCGGCCTTTCTTTTCGCCTCATAGAACCCAGGCTTGGACTGGTGCAACGTGGAAATGTCAATGGGCACAGACAACAAAGAGCTCCAAGAAAAGCCTGCTCTCTCCAGCCGAAGGACCAGGAAAGGGGCAGCCTAGGAAGACAGAAAACTTTTAAACAACAACTACTCAACTTTAGCCAAACATGACAGAAAAACTATAGCCCCACTCTGTGGTAAAGACTGAGAGGGGAGTTTAGATTTCTACCCTAACCCAGCAGCAATAATGGGCCTCAGCACCCCCATTGTGTCAGTGGAGGCCACACAGAGTTTAGTAAGGAGGTACCGCTGCCCCTTCCAGCCAGCATGGTATCAACAGGGAGGTTTGGGAGGGAGCCTGAACTTCTCCCTCCACCTGGCAGTAACACAGAAGGCTTCCCTTGCCATCCTCTCTCCCCACGTCAATGGAAGCTGAGTGGCAATGATATCAAAGATGACTGCTGAAACAGGAGACCCAGCGTTTCATAACATAATAGCCTAAATTCCAAAATTTTATCTAAAAAAAATCACTTGTCATACCAAGAACCAGGGGAATCTCCACTTGAATGAGAAAAAACAATCAACAGACACCAACACTGAGATGACACAGGTATTACAATTATCTGACAAGCCACCCATCAGCCATCACAAAGTAACCAATGAGCAAATACATACAGGCTTCAAACAAATGAAAAGTGGGAAGTCACAGGAAAGAAATAGAAGAGATAAAGAGAAAACAAATGGAAATTTTAGAACTGAAAAATACAATAACTGAAATAAAAAATGCAGTGGATGGACTCCACAACAGAATGGAGGAGAGGAAATAACCAATAAGCCTGAAGATACGATAGAAATTACCCAAAAAATAGACAACCCCCCCCAAAACAAAACAAAACAAAACAAAACAAAAAAAGCCCCAAACAAACCAAAAACCAGAACTTCAGAAACCTGTGGATTTATGACAAAAGATCTAACATTTGTGTCAATGGATTCCCAGGAGAGGAAAGAGTGTGGCTGAAGAAGTATTTAAAGAAATAGTGGTTGAAAAATTTTAAAATTTGGCAAAAGACATAAACATACAGATTCAGGAAACTAAGTAGCCTCAAAGAGGATAAAACTAAAGAATCCATACCAAAGCACATGATAATAAAACTTCTGAAAACTTATAGAGAAGAAACCTTGAAGGTATTAAGAATAAAAACAATTTGAATAACAAAAAGTTTCTCATCAGAGGCCATAGAAAAGTGGCTTAACACTTTTTATATGCTGAAAAAAATCATTGACTCAGAAGTCTATATTTAGTAAAGATATCCAAGAATGAAGGGAAAATCAAACATTCTTAAATAGAGGAAAATGAAGAAAATCTATTGCCAGCAGACTTATCCTAAAAGGATGTTCGTGAGACAGAAAAGAAGAAATTTGGGAACATCAGGAAGAATAAAAGAATAAGAAAAGAGTAAAAAGAAGGTAAATACAATGTACTTTCTTTCTCTTGAGTTTTGTATATTACATACAGTTAAAGCAAAAACTATAACACTGTTTGATGTGGTTCTCAACTTTCGTACAGGGAATATTCCAGACAATAATATTACATACAGGAGAGGATAAGCGTAAGTAGAGTTTCTATATTTCAGTGAAACTGATAAAATGATGACACCAGTAGATTGTGATTTTGCATTTATATTATGCAATACCTAGAGCAACCACTAAAAAAAAAATCTATAGAAAGAGAAACATTCAAAAACACTACAGATAAATCAAAATGAGTTCTAAAAAATGTTTAAGTAACTCTCAGGAAGGCAAGAAAAGGAAAACGGAGAAATGAAAAACAAAGAACAAATAGAAAACAAAAACTAAAATGTCATACTCAAGCCCTAAGACATCAATAATTGCATTAAATATAAATGCTTAAATATATTAATTAAAAGACAGATTGGCCAAGTGGATAAAAACACATGACATAACTATTGGGTTGTCAGAAAAGTCATGACACATTTTTGCAACAAAAAGCATAGAAAAAATACGTCATGACTTTTCTGACAACCCAATAGATGCTGTCTATAAGAAACACAATTCAAACATAATAATATAGGTAGGTTGAAAGTAAAAGGATTGAAAAAAATATATATCATGAAAATATTAATCAAATGAATGCAAGAGTGCCTATATTAATATCAGAAAATAATATCAGTAGCTATATTAATATCAGACTTCAGAGCAAAAAGAATGACTAGGGACAGAGAGGGACATTGCATGATGATAACAAGGCCAACCCACCAAGAAGACTTTGCAATCTTAGATGTATATGGACTAAAGAACAGAGCTGAAAAACCATGTGAAGGAAAAACTGATAGAGCCAAAAGGAAAAATAGATAAATCCACAATTACAGTTGGAGACCTCAGCACTCATCTCTCAACAGTTGATAGCACAACTAGACAGAAAACTGTTTCAATTATATCAGCAAGGATATAGAACTCAACAGCACTATCAATCCACAGGACCTAACAGACATTTCTAGAACACCCTGCCCACAACAGCAGGATACACTTTCTTAAGTGCCCATGGAACATAGACCCAGGCACACCATATTCTGGACACAAAAGGACCCCAACAAACTTAAAAATTGAAACCATTCAGAGTATGTTCTCCAACCACAGTGGAATTAAACTAAACATTAAAACAAACAGATAAAATGAAAATTTTTAAACATTTGGAAACTAAACAAACACAGCTAAATAATGCATGGTTCAGAGAGGAAGTCTCAAGGCAAAAAATAAATAAATGTACACACACACACACACACACACACACACTAAAGCAATACTGAAACGACAATTTATAGAATGTAAGGTTTACATTTTAGAAAAGAGAAGTCTCAAATTAATCATTCAAGCTTCCACCTTAAGAACCTAGAAAAAGAAGAACAAAAGAAATACAATGCCAGCAGAAGGAAAGAAATGATAAAGATAAGAGTAGAAATCAATGAAATTGGAAACAGAAAAACAATAAAGAAAATGATAAAGCAAAAGCTGTTTAAAAAAAAAGATTAATAAAGTTGACAAACCTCTAGCAAGACTAAGGAAAAAAAAAAAAGCAAGAAGACTCAAATTACTAATACTAGGAATGAAACAGCAGCTATTACTAACTACAGACCCTGCAGACATCAAAAGGATGATATGAGAACACCAGGAAGAACTCTCCATATGTACATTTGACAGCAGAGGTAAAATGGACTAATTCCTTGCAAAGCACAAATTACCACAACTTACCCAATATAAAAGAGATGACTTGAATAGCCCTGTCACTATAAAGGAAATTGAATTTGTAAGTTTAAAGCTCCTGAAAGAGAACTCACCAAGCCCAGATGGTTTTACTGGCAAATTCTACCAAATGTTTAAAGAAGAATTAATACTAATTCTACCCAATCTCTTCCAGAAAATAGAAGAGAAGGAATAGTTCTCAATTCATTTAAGAAGCCAATTTTACCTTGATAGTAACTCCAAAAAAAAAGTACAAAAAAAAAAAAAGAAAACTGAAGACCAGAATTCCCCCATGAAAATAGGTGCTAAAATTCTTAACAAATTACCAAGCCAACCTCAAAAGGGCACATATTCTATGATTCCATTTCTATAACATATTCAGAGTGACAAAATTATACAGATGGAGAACAAATTAGTGGTTGCCAAGGATTAAGGATGTGGCAATGATGATGACGGTGAGGTGTCACTATAAAATGGTAGCATGGGGGAGATTCTTGTGGCAATGAAATACTTATGTTTCCACTTAAGTGATGGTTACAGGAATCTACACACAGGATAAAATGGCATAAAACTATACCCACATTGTACCAATGTTTCCTGGATTTAATAGTGTGGTATAGTTATATAAGATGTAACCATTTGGGGAAACTGGGGGAAGGGTACATGGTACACTGTACCATCTTTGCAGTTTCCTGTGGATCTATGATTATTTTAAAATAAAGAGTTTAAAAATTGTCCATATTTCAGCCAACAGACTCATATTTCAGTCAACAGGCTTTTCTCTACCTCTGGTCAGGTCCCCAAGACCATCCCATTGCTGTTTCAATGTCTTAGGGAGTGTCATTTCCTACAAAATATTTGCCTGAGTGTTAATATTTGCAGCTGCTCCTTCCAGTTAACAAATTAGAAATCTGCACCAAAGTATCAATGAAGCCATTATTTGATCCTTAGCTTTGAGGCAGGATAGGTAGCCTAGGAATCAATGACCCCCCCAAGGATACAAGGTGAGGTCCCTCCCTAGTTTGTTTCAGTTTCACAAAAAACTGTATCTGGCATTTGCAGCTGGAGAAAAACAGAAACCAGTTTTGTCTGGCAGAGCCAATATCCATGACCGGGACCTGACCATTAGCTAATTATAATGCCATTTATATTGTAGTTACTGCGACTCCTATCATGCACCTGACACCATGACAGTTTCAGAGAAACCAATTAAGGACAAAAGAGTGGGAAACTGAGGGTCCTATCTACTGGAAAGAGACAGACAAGCCACGTCGACCATGTCCCTAAGTCCTACTCCTGGATGGGGTAATCCCCCCTGATAAGGACTTCCTTGGGGCGACTCAATCTGAGTTCGCCCACACTTCCATCTCAAGTGTGTGCTTTCACTTTAATAAACTCCCCCCACATTCCTATATCTGTCTCACCCTTGAATACTTTCTTGAGTGGAGTAAGAACCTGGTCACTGCTGCTTTGGGTTGAGTCCTCTCATGGACACCCCCGTGAGCCTCTGGTGACTGCTTCTAAAGTCCATATTTTTCCTTTCTCTCTTTGGCCTCTGCTTCACCATCTGGAAAGCTGAAATCAGAAAGGTGACGGAGTAGAAGGTTATCTGGGTAGCATCAGGCCTGGTTTATTGGGGCATCAGTAGTCCCTCTCCCAGAGACATTTCTGATCTCAAGCCAGAGTTCAGACGGTTGGGTTTGGAGCCTCAGCTGTGAGCTTGAAAGGTAAAGAAGCGCCAACTCTGCTGGCTGGAAAGCATATATTGGGAGCCCAAAATGTGAGGTCTGGAGACCGGAGATGGTTCTGAGGCAGACAGGAGGCCAGAAACACCAGGTGCAGATCAGAACCCAATTACTTCTGGAATCAATCTTCTTATTAGGGCCCTAACTGCTCTAAGAATGAAATACTGAAAGTGGCAGGCTCCTACAAGGCATTCTCATTTATTCTTAACAACCATCCTTGAACCATTTTCACGGGGGCAGTTATACAAAGTAACAGAGTACTTGCACAGGCATGAGTGCACTTGAGTCTTCCAACCCATGTACTAAGTAACCAGGGTAGAGTTAATAGCTTAGATAAGTGACCAAGACCAGAGTTGGTTACATAAGGAAACGGTCCATGAGGATTTGGGACAGTGTAGACAAAGGTTTCCTTTCACCTTGGCCACTGCATGCAGTCTGACGATGCCTGAAAGTTCTTGGAGAGAAGGGAAAAAGGAGTTCATCATGGGTTCACAAAGGCTGACCTTGAAATCTCTATTCCACTGAAGGCTGATTCACTTTCAGTGCTACATTTAGCCAAGAAACAGAGCCATTCATTGTGTATTTCCATTAAATAGCCTCTTGGAAATTAAGCTAATCATCCTAATTCAGTCTAGGGCTTTCTTTTCTGTTAGACCTCAAAGCTTGTCTCCATGCTGGAATCCTGTTGCCAATCCCCCTCTGACCCTCAGAGCCCAGGACTGCACTCCTATGCAGGGCAAGGAGGGACACACATATGGTCAATTTTATTGGTTGCTAAGCCTGGGTGATGAACCATCCCGCCATGCCTAAGCACCCCTGGGTGGCTTGGTCCTAATTGACCAGCAGGTTGACTCCTGTCACCAATCTCATTACAAGTTAGACATAGTTCAGCGACAAATGTTCAGGCTCTTCATCTCCTCACCTCAATGAAAGATCAAGACTCCACTTGCAGTGCTGAGTCCCTCCTCTCTCTAACCATAGGAAATGAACTTGCACAGAGACTGGAGGACTAAATGTAAAAGTCAGACAATGGAGCACGAAGGTAGTGAAGCCATGAAGCAGCCTAAGCCGGTCTGAAGCAAGGCATTGTCAAGGCTCCATAATGAAATGCCAAGCGCCGAAGACAGAGTTAAAAGACCAGCATCTTAGGAGTTCTCCCAGATGTGTCCAGTATATTACTTGGAAGTATCACAACTATGAAGCAGCAACTCTTTTTATAGCATTTGCAGCATATTTGCACATGCTTGATCTCAAAATTCCATGAGGCTGAGTAAATTCAGCGTAAGAACCAGCACTTGTACAGGAAACACACTTTAGATTTATGAAGAATGCTCAGACATACTACACTCATCTGTTCTTACCAGTCTTGTGAAGTAGGCAGTACAGGACCATAGGAATAAGAACAATACCCGTTTGCAGAATGCAGACTTCATTGTCTTAGAGCAAGTACAATCCTTGTCACCCCTCCTCATCCCCAAGATTAAACCAATCCATATTGATTTCCTATGGAGATATGCCACAATGCTAAACTGAAAGCTATCCATACCGATCCCCCATTTAAGGAGTTTTTGTTCTCATCTGATGGGAGAATCATGAAAATCACTTACAAATGGAAGTACTTCCTATTACTTCCTTTCACTAGACGTCACCAAATAACTTAATTCCTCAGTCAGAATTTCTAACTGATGAAATTGTGTCTCGAAACTATCTCATTTCTTTTTTTGTGCTTTGAGAGTCAATAGACACCAGAGAAAGTTGAGAAGAAAGATGCTTAAATACAGAGCCTGGAGCTAGGTGGGCAGAAGTAAATAGCATAGCTCTAGGCGATTGCTTAACACTCCTGGTAATTCTACTTAATCCTGGGAAGTACAAGGACGCAGAGCCTCTCCTATACCCAACAAGTACTTCTCAGCAGAGTTCAGAATAGTTAAGGAAGTCAGGGGGCCATATGAGGGAAGCTGATTAAAACACAAAATTCTACAATTCCTTTGTTAACTTTTGAGTAGGAAAAAAAAATCTACAATAGCCAGGCATTCCAAGTTCTTATTCAATTGCATGCGTTATCACTGAATAAAAAGTGCCAACTATGTATTCGGTACTATTCCACAACCATTTCAAAGTCTTGCTTAAAATATTTCACTCAGAATGGGTAATTTTTGATTAAAAATTCAAGCTTTTGAATGGATAATTCATGATTATAAAATGGAAAGTGTACAAGGATAAACCTTTCTGACATTCCGTTTCCCACCCCAGGGACACTTGTATTAAGGGTATCTTTTGTATAGTGTGGAAGTATAATAGCAGATGGAAAACATACTCTTATCCACCCACCACCTTTTTAGAAAATGGAAGTCATTTTACAAATGAAAGGTTAACTATGGCTCTAATTTACCCTCTACTTAATGTATCATCAAGATTTCAAAGCACCAAAAGGAATTCTCCTTTTCTTATGAGTGATAGTATTTCATCTGATAGTATTTTACTGCATGGAGGTACCATCACTTTACTGGGCCCCTACACATGGCATTGTTTTAATTATTTTGCTGTTATACACAATACTGTATTGAATTGCCTCTTAACATTCATTATTTTGGAACATACAAATCTCAGAGGTAAAGTCTCAGAAGTGGAATTGCTTTTGTAGGTGCGTAATTTTGATAGACACAGCCAGCTTGCCTTCCCTACCAAGTGTGTGCTGATACTGAGCTGTCCATCTTTGCTGATTCTCGCATTCCAGAATGGTTTGGTTTGGTGGTGGTTCTTGACAACTTGACCATACAGTCCAACACTTGGTGGCACATCTCATCACACATCTAAGAATCCCCATGTCCTCAAGAATAGACCACAGAAAACTGAGCAGAATGACCCAAAAGAAAGCACTAATATAGGATACAGATCCTGTTCTTGCAACAGATACCTGGAAGGACTGCAGATGATAATCCAACTGGAAATTATCTACATTTTCCTGATTCAATCAGACAGCCTAAAAACTTCTAACAATACTTCAGGTGAGATGTAAAGCTTGGGTATTAAACATTGTCTGGAAATTGATATTACATTTGCTTCAGTTCTGGCTGCTTTCAAAATCCATTCATAAGTGGCAATGGATTCCAGCTCCCTTATCTCAATAGGTATATGTGCCTCACTGTTATTTGTTTGCAGATGATGATGAACTTGTTTAAACCAAGTACTCAATTGGTATACAGTTGCTCCAACAGCAGGAGCAGTTCTGAGGTTTCATCCACTTATCAGTATTTAAAGTGCTCTCAAATTTGGAATCTGTAAATATAGATATAGAATTTCAATCAATGTGTGTCTTAAGCAGACTATCCTGCCTTTCAGATCATCTGCTATCCTCTTAAACAAAGATGTGACACCAATTAGCAATAACTATGCTACATTGTTTCCTCAGAGGTCATTGTTCTTTTCATACTGAAAAGAGCAGAAGCTCTATAATAGATTTCAGACCACATTCAACTACTGCAGAAGAAGCCACATTTTCAGGTGTAAGGTTTAAGAACAGCTTAATAGTGAATACACACACACACACACACACACACACACATACACAAATGCAATAACATTCTCATTTCAGGAGTGACATCATCTAAGTTGTAGTGCTTGTATTTGTTTTCACTGCAGGGACATCTCTGTTCCAAACTCAGTTGGTATAGCTTGTATATCTTTTACATCATTCATAAGTCATTTTTCTAAAAGCCTCATTGTGGGGTATAGATTAGCTTTGAGAAGCTTGCACTTTCTCATGTGTTATGGATCTATTCCTGCAGCAAAACTATTGTCTCCATGGAGCTCCCAAGGCTGGCGATAAATAGTTAAGATGGTGTCGCCTTAGCTCTGCCCTAATGCACTGATTCATCCAGTTGAGTCTGTCAAATGGTCTGTCACTCAACTGCTAAGCAATGGCACAATCTTCAATTAATGTGGTTTTAAGCTCACTGGCCAGGTCGCTTTTTAAAAATATTTTTATTCAAAATATACAATACCTAACATAAAATATTATATTAGATTCAGGGATATACCATAGTTATTCAACATTTATATACCTAAAGAAGTGATCACCGTGATAAGTCCAGCAACCATCTGACACTACCATAGTATCATGATATTATTGATTATATTCCCTATGCTGTGCATTACATCTCTGTGACTTATTTGCTTTATACCTGGAAATTTGGACCTCTTAATTCCATTTTCCTCCCCCTCCTTTTTAAATTTATCAATTACAGTTGACACTCAATTTTTTTATATTAATTTAAGGTGTACAGAATAGTACTTAGACATTTATATAATTTAAGATGTGATCTCCCTGACTAGTCTAGTACCCACCTGGCATTATACATAGCAATTACCATATCATTGACTATATTCCCTATGCTGTGCTTTACATCCGTATGACTATTTTGTCACTACCAATGTATACTTTTTAATTCCTTCACCTTTTGTACCCTGCCCCCAAACCTCTCCTATCTATCAACCCAGCAAATCTAGTGCCCATCTGACACAATGCATAGGTATTACAATATTATTGACTATCTTCCTTATACTATAATTTACATCCCCATGATTACTTTGTAACAACTAATTTGTACTTTTTAATTTCTTTCCCTTCTTTCACCTACACCCAACCCCCCCACCTGCCAACCATGAAAACATTTTCTGTATTTATAAGTTTGTTTCTGTCTCATTTGATAACTTTGTCCTTAGATCCCACATATAAGTGAAATCACATTGCATCTGTCTTTCCCTGTCTGACATACACCATTCAGCACAATACCCTCCCGGTCAATCCATGCTGCCGCAGATGTCAAGAACCCATTCCCTTCCATGCCCGAGCAATATTCCATTGTATATATGTACCACCTCCCCTTTATCCATTTTTCCATCAACAGATACCCAGGCTGCCTCCACATCTTGGCAATTGTAAACAAAGCTGCAATGAACACATGGAGGCACATGTCCCCTTGAGGTAGCATTCTGGATATCTTCAGATAAATACCCTGAAGTGGGATTACTGGGTCCTTCATTGTCTCTTCTTACAATCTTTCTTTTAAAGTCAGTTTTGTCTGGTATAAGTATTGCTACCATAACTCTTTCGTTTCCATTTTCATGAAATATACAATATAGTTTTATATATATATATATATATATATATATATGTAATATAGTTTTGGTTTTTTTATTAAATTTTATTGGGTGACATCCCTTTACTTTCTGTCTCCATGTGTCTTTCAATCTGAAGTGAATCTCTTGTAGGCAGCAGGTGCAAAATGTTTGTTCTCTTATCCATTCAGCTACCCTATTTATTTTGATTGGAGCACTTAATCCATTTACTTTGAAAGTGATTGTTGATAGACATGTAGCTATCGACATTTTATTATTCATACTTTTTCTTTCTTTCTATCTCTTTTTTTGGTGGTGGTAATAAGCTTCTTTAGCTTTTTCTTGTCTGGGTGTTACAGGAGTGTCCCTTGTGTAGGTTGTGTACGCTCTCTTGTTATAGTTGAGCCTTGATTGCTATTGGCACATCAGTAGGTGGCACAGACCCTCAGGCTGGCTGGCTGTGGGGTTTGGCCACATCCACAGCTTACAAGCTGCTGTGCAGGGAGCTTGCCTTACTGAGTGGGATTTGCCCCAGCAGGCTCTGGTGCCTGTTGAGACTGCCCTTTGTGTGTGTGTGCCACTTGTGGGGCTAATTGGGTAGTGCTGTGCTGTGGCCTGAAGCCAACCTCCAAGTATGTTGGTTCTGGGGCCTCTTTAGAGGGGCTCTGGTGCAGGCCCAGGTCAGCTACTTCCTGTAGAAAGTGATTATCAGTTGTTCCCCCACCTGTGCTAAGCCTTGAAGTGCATGGAAGAGGCCACACTGCGAACTGAGGACAGTTGCCACCGGTACCAGGCTGGGGTAAGCCCACAAAAAACCAGGACACCTGGAGGCCTGCTGCCACCTGCCAGCTCCCTTAAGGTTTAGCCACTGATAAAGCCTCGTGTGGTATGAGAGTTGGGTGAGGCAGAATCTCAGGTAGCTATGAGAGTGGAAAGAGTTGTGGTCATCAGGTTAATGTAGACTTTTGTTTGGTGCCAGCGCTGGGCCTGGAGTGACTCAGCAAAAGTCTAAGAGCACACCTATGCCAGTTGATGCTCACCTGGGGCTGCAGACTTCAATCGTTTTCCAAAAAAGAGTGCAATGTGGGCAGGGCTGGCTGCTCAAGGAGAATGTGCCTCCAGCTGTATGGGACTTGGGTGGGTTGGGGTCAGAGAGGAGTCAGCAGAGCGAAGCAGTGGAGCTCACTACACCAATCAGATTCAAATTTGGCCTATGGGGATAGGCTCAACACAGGAAAGATGGCGCCCGCCTGCCAGAAACATGGGAAGAAAACTTCATCAGGAAAATGCTGACTGTCCTCCAGTCCTTTCCCTGAAATCACACTCTTCAGTCTGCCTGCCCCCCCCCCACCCATATGTCTCTAAGGCCCCGAGTCACTGTCCCTCTGCTGGAGCCCAAGGTGAGTGCCTGCGAACAAGTGAGTCTGCGAACAAGTGATGCACAAGTGTGCATCAGCCGTTCAAGAGGATGTCTGGGTTTCCCACAGCCTTCTGTCCCATCTGGATGGTCAGAATCCCCATTGTTTTTCACAGCCAGATATTGTGGAGGCTCTTCTTGTCAGCACCAGTACTCTGGGCTGGGGGGTCTAGTGTATGGGGCTGGGGTCCATTGTTCCTCTAGGGGCAACCTCCAAAGCCGAGATATCCCTCCTGGTTCTTAACCACCACTGGGAGGTTTGAGGCTGTTCCAAGTCTCTGCCCCTCCAACTAGTCTCGACGTAGCTTCTTTTTTATCCTCTAGGACTTCTGTTCGGGTAGACTTCAGGCGGTTCTCCGGGTTCATTGTGCTATAATTTAGTTGTAATTTTAATGTGTTTATGGAACGATGCAGGCACAGTGTTTATCTACTCCACCATCTTGGATCTCTTTCATATGTGGGGCAGTATGAGAGGTAGTAACAAATCTAATCCTCCAGTGACAATATAGTTTTGTTTATTTCCCTCGTCACTTAAGTTTTATGTTGTTTTTTTAATGGAGCTCTCATGGTTGAGAAGTTTTTTCCTAAATAGACAGCCAGATATGACCCAGCGAAAGGGTTATATGTAATACAGAAGACCAAGAACCAGCCCATATAAGGGGTTCAGAGGAGACAGCCTCCCCTACAGACTTTGGGAGAGGGTCCCTTTCTTCTTCACATGCCCAACCTAAACAGGCTGGCCATGTCAGGCCTCCTAAGCAATCATATTTCTGCATCTTTCCAACTAATATAGCCATGTAGGAGGTCTTTGGTATTTCAGGTCTTTTTTTTTTTTTTTTTTTTTTTGGTGGACCATTGGAGGTACTAGGAGTAAGAGAGGTAGTGAATAATGAATGGAGACAGGATAGAGATTAGAGGTTTAAAGAGAGAGAGAGAGAGAGAGAGAGAGGGAGACAGACAGGCAGGCTTGAGCAACCTACATGCTTATAGGCAGACTAGAAACAGGTTACGAAAAGATGATTTTTTTTTTTTTTTTTGCTTTTAATTTAATTTAATTTTATTTTTTAATTAGTTTCAGGTGTACAACACAGTGCAATAGTTATACATTTTACCCCTCAAAGTGACAACCCCCCACTCCCAATACACCACCCCACTCCCCCCCCCCATATCATATATATCTATTACTCTTCCTCTGACTCTCTTCCACAGTATAATCCACATCCCGTGACTATCTATATATATTCAATTACAGTAGGTATACCACCTCCACTTTAGTAATACAGTGCAGTGATCAAACCTCTACTCCATCCATGAAATGGTCTCCCTAACAAGACCTATGATCATCTGATATTCCACAGAATATTTACAACATTATTAATTATATTCCCCAAACTGTTTTTCCTATCCCAGTAGCAATATTGTAGTTGCCTATTTTTGCTGTCTAATCCCTTCCCCTTCTCCCTCATCCCCATTCCTCTCCAAATTAGCAACCCTGATTTTTCCTCTATATCTTTGAGACAGTTTCTGTTTACTTTGCTCATTCATACAGTTTTTCATATTCCACATATAAGTGAGATCATATGGTATTTGTCCTTCTCTGACTGATTTATTTCACTCAACATTATAGTCTCTAGGTCCATCCATATCATTGCAAATGGCACGATTTCATTCTTCTTTATAGCGGAGTAATACTCCATTGTATAAATATACCACAGTTTCTTAATCCAGTCATCTACCGACGGGCATTTTGGTTGTTTCCAAGTCTTAGCTATTGTAAATTGTGCTGCTATAAACATCGGGGTGCATAACTTTTTTTGAATAAGTGTCTTGGTTTTTTTCAGGATAAATACCTAGGAGTGGAATTGCTGGGTCAAACGGTAGCTCTATTTCCAGTTCTTTGAGATACCTCCATACTGACTTCCATAGTGGCTGCACCAATCTGCAGTCCCACCAACAGTGCAGCAGGGTCCCCTTTTCCCCACAGCCCCGCCAGCACTTGTTGTTTGTTGATTTGTTGATGATAGCCATTCTGACTGGAGTGAGGTGGTATCTCATGGTGGTTTTTATTTGCATTTCCCTAATGACCAGTGAGGTTGAACTTTTTTTCATATGCCTGTTGGCCATCTGTATGTCGTCTTTAGAGAAATGTCTCTTCATATCTTCTGCCCATTTTTTAATTGGGTTGTTTGTTTTTTTGGTGTTGAGTTTCATGAGTGTTTTATAAATTTTGGATATTAACCCCTTATCAGATATATCGTTGGCAAATATATTCTCCCATTCAGTAGGCTTCCTTTTTGTTTTATTAATGGTTTCCTTTGTTGTGAAAAAACTTTTAAGTCTGATATAATCCCATATGTTCATTTTTTCTTTTACTTCCCTTGCCCGTAGGGATGTATCAGTAAAAATATTGCTCAGGGTAATGTCTGCAAATGTACTCCCTATATTTTCTTTTAGGATTTTTATGGTTTCAGGTCTTACATTTAAGTCTTTAATCCATTTTGAATTTGTTCTTGTATAAGGCATAAGGAGGTGGTCCAGTTTCATTTTTTTGCATGTGTCAGTCCAATTTTCCCAGCACCATTTATTGAATAGACTATCTTTACTCCAGTGTAAATTCTTGCTTCCCTTGTCATAGATTAACTGTCCGTAAATGCTTGGATTTATTTCTGGGCTCTCTGTTCTGTTCCACTGATCGATGTGCCTGTTTTTATGCCAATACCAAACTGTCTTGATTACTGTGGCCTTGTAGTAGGTTTTGATGTCTGGTAGCGTGATCCCCCCGACTTTGTTTTTATTCCTCAGAATTGCCGAGGCTATTCTGGGTCTTTTATGATTCCATATAAACTTTAGGATTATATTTTCTATTTCTGTGAAAAATGCCCTTGGTAGTTTGTTAGAAATTGCATTGAATCTATATATTGCTTTAGGCAGTATGGACATTTTAACTATATTAATTCTTCCTATCCATGAGCATGGTAGGTGTTTCCATTTATTTGTATCTTCTATGATTTCTTTCTTCAGTGTCTTATAATTTTCTGAGTACAGATCTTTCACTTCTTTGGTTAAATTTATTCCTAGGTATTTTATAGTTCTTGACGCAATTGTAAATGGGACAGTTTTCTTAATTTCTCTTTCCATTAGTTTATTATTGGTATATGCAAATGCCACCGATTTCTGAACATTGATTCTATATCCTGCTACTTTACTGAATTCGTCTATCAGTTCCAATAGTTTTTTGATGGAGTCTTTGGGGTTCTCTATATACAGTATCATGTCGTCTGCATATAATGACAATTTTACTTCTTCATTGCCAATTTGGATGCCTTTTATTTCTTTTTGTTGTCTGATTGCTGTGGCTAGAACTTCCAGCACTATGTTGAATAAAAGAGGAGAAAGTGGACAGCCTGGCCTTTTCCTGATCTTAAGGGGAATGGTTTTAGCTTTTCCCCATTGAATATGATGTTAGCTGTAGGTTTATCATATATGGCTTTTATTATGTTTAGATATGATCCCTGTATTCCCACTTTGCTAAGGGTTTTTAACATAAATGGCTGTTGGATTTTGTCAAATGCTTTTTCTGCATCTATTGAAATGACCATGTGATCTTTATCCTTCATTTTGTTGATGTGGTGTATCACATTAATTGATTTACGGATGTTGAACCAGCCTTGCGCACTAGGGATGAATCCCACTTGATCATGATGTATGATCTTCTTAATATATTGCTGAATTCTGTTTGCTAATATTTTATTGAGAATTTTTGCATCTATATTCATCAGGGAGATTGGCCTGTAGTTTTCCTTTTTTGTGATGTCTTTATCTGGTTTTGGAATCAGGGTGATAGAGGCTTCATAAAAAGAGTTTGGGAGCCTTCCCTCCTTCTGGATATTTTGGAATAGTTTGAGAAGAATAGGTGATAGTTCTTTTTTGAATGTTTGATAAAATTCACTTGTGAAGCCGTCTGGTCCAGGGCTTTTGTTTTTTGGGAGCTTGTCAATTACTGATTCAATTTCCTTGGTAGTAATCAGGGTATTCAGATTTTCTGTTTCTTCTTGTGTTAGCTTTGGAAGGTTGTATGCTTCTAGAAAATTATCCATTTCTTCCAGATTGTCAAATTTGTTGGCATATAGTTGCTCATAGTAATTTCTTAGAATTTTTTGTATTTCTGTGATGTCTGTAGTCATTTCCCCTCTTTCATTCCTGATTTTGCTAATTTGAGTCCTCTCTCTTTTTTTTTTGATGAACCTGGCTAGAGGTTTGTCAATTTTGTTTATCTTCTCAAGAAACCAGCTCTTGGTTTCATTGATCTTTTGAATTGTTTTTCTGTTCTCTATATTGTTTATTTCTGCTCTGGTCTTTATTATCTCCTTTCTTGTACTCCCCTTGGGCCTCTTTTGCTGTTCTTAGGAAAAGATGATACTTAAATCTATGGCTGGAATACAGAAATACGTGTTTGGCTAAATGTCACCATGGGAAAATTGGTCAGAGGCAGGCCTTTCTGACCTAGAATGTTACAATAATGGGACTAGAAACCAGAACACACTCACACAATGCTTAAGCACTCACATGGATATTTGAACAGAACAGGTTTGTCCTGGCTTAGTCAGCCTTTACAAATAAGATACTTGTGCAATTGAGTTATTCCTTTTTTAGTACTTCTGGGAAGGTACTCCAGAATGGAAATTGGTTCTATCTGGAGCCCAAATATTTTAAGAAATGAACTAGGGTAAGGTAACTCTTAGAGTTCCATTCAAAGCCCATGAAATCACTTTAGGGAAAAGAAGAAAGCATCCTAGATCCCAGGGCATAACTATTATAAAAGAAGGGAAATAAAGGGCTACTTACCAGAAAGAAAAGCCTTGAAGACACTGGCTAACACTGAAGAAAACATTTCTGGAAGGAAATCTTGAAGCCAGGAGTGGTCAGGAACCCAAGCAATAGGTCTGGGTCAAGGATGACAGACGTTAAGGTGGAAATATAATAAATGGGGGGTACCTGACTCAAGGAGGGTCAGAGAAAGGTAGTCTGGAAACACATGCTCTCCTTTTCTGAAAAATAGCATATTCACAAATAACTGTAGACTGACTATAAGAATCAGTATAATTTTGTAGATATTAAACCCAAGGGGGTTTCTTTTAGATATGGAAAATGTATAGTTGTATCAAACCCTCGTTAATCTGCCACTTTAGGGGAAATGTCAGTTTCTTCATGCAGTGCTCATTGGATCCTTATTATTTGGGGGGTGGCTGGCTCGAGGGTAGATTTAAAACAAATTAGAATTTGCTGATGACTCCAAGACCCATGACATGTCTCTGATAGGACTATTTACTGGTGGTACCAAGCACTGCCTAACTCTGCACTAAAGTGAGGAGGCCAGACAAATATTTATTCATGGAAAAGATACTAATTTTGAAACTGGAGTGTGATATTGTTGGCACAGCACAAACAAGCCTAGCCAAAGGTATTCCATGGCCTTGGCTTCAATATTACATGAACTAATTCTCTGTCCTTGAAGTGTTTGAGAACTAAGTGTGGGTATTATATAAATTACCCTTTCTTCATCACATTCATTTAAATGCCTTGCTATCTTCAGTTTTGAATTTTGACAACAGGGACTTCCCCAGCATCACGGCTGAATCAACTTGGAGTTTTTACCTCTCTTTTTCTATAAGAAAAAGCATCCTCCAACAGTCTCACACACTGTTCCATTCTCAGGTAGTTTGGTGCTTTTGGAGAGTGGTTTTATGTGTGGTCCGAGGACTAGTAGTTAATGCCCATCATGTTCAAAGTAATAAGCATAGTTCTTCCATCTCCATCTTACAAGTGTCAAGGTTTATGGTATCTGTAGTTATTAGAGATTGACTTCATAAAGCTGTTTCTCTGTTGACAGACATCTTAAATAAACTTCCTCTAATTCTTTCCCAAGAACGCGGTCTCTAACTGCTTAACAGTCATTTAAGTGGAGTGTGGTGACATTGAACATTGAAAGTGTCGGTTCAAGGGAGGAGGGGGACTAAGAAGTCCTTTTATATACATTTTGCTGTCTGAGCTGGGGCAGCTTCTGTGGCAAACTTAACCTTCTTAGTTGAAAAGATGGATCTTTGTATCAGCCTCATGAAAACCTTATGTTCCCTCATCAACTTCCCTAATGAGATTGGGGGAAAGTGACCATGGCTGCCATATTCCAGGCAGCCAACATTCCAAATTTTCAAATATTCCAATTTTATCAACAATATAGAGAGATGATGAGAGACACTAGATCATTTCCCTTCTTTTTAATCATTGTAGGCAGAGCCCATCATACATTGTAAATACACAAAAATGCAGGATCTT
Organism: Aselliscus stoliczkanus; assembly: GCA_033961575.1. Lineage (NCBI taxonomy): Eukaryota > Metazoa > Chordata > Mammalia > Chiroptera > Hipposideridae > Aselliscus > Aselliscus stoliczkanus. The sequence continues at coordinate 59,319,711 of CM066733.1, read as the reverse complement.
TCATCAAGTCAACATAGTTCTTCAGTGAAATGCACTGACATTTTCTGAAGGCTGGCCCCTTGGGAAAGTTTTATCTGATAATGCTAGTCTGTTTCTTTTTTTTTGAGGGCAGTGTCACTGGCCCTCATATATGGGACCCGAACCGGGGCCGCTGGCATCCTAAGCCAGCTCTTAACCACCGCGCCATTCGGCCAGCCCAAGTCTGTTTCTTTTTTTTTTTTTTTTTAAGATTTTATTGGGGAATTGGGGGAGGGGAACAGCGTTGGGGAATCGGGGAAGGGGAACAGACAAGCCACTGTCCTTCTGTTCCCTAGTCCAGTTGCGGAGGACGTTGCTTCACTGGCCCATGTTGGTATCCTCATTGCGCTCGTCCCAGATGAGGCAGATCAGTCGCCGGCCTCTAGATGGTCGCTCATGGCAGCTATTGGCCACTCACGCTGGCTGCCGGCCACTCACTGTAGCCTATGGCAGCCCACTGCAGCAGGGGCTGCAGCCTACACCATCGCCGGGGCTCGCACAGCCCAGCTCCAGGTGGAGATATTGTTAACTATAGAGGGCAGTGTCACCAGCCCTCACATGTGGGATCCGAACCGGGGCACTGGCATCCCAAAATCAGCTCTTAACCAATGCACCACTCGGCCAGCCCCCCAAGTCTGTTTCTTTAATGACAAATTCTGAGGTCATCCCAATGGCCTTTGGTATCTGATGTGGATTCAGAAACAACCATTTATTTGGGAGACCTGGAAGTAAACATTGATTTTCCTCCTTTAGGCCTCAAGATTTGGGTACACCAAGGGTCCAAAGAAAATCTGAAACCCTACCAACTGACCCAGCAATTGTGGTTTTCAGAATTTTCAATTTATAGTCACTCAGCCAGAGTTAACCGAATTAACGTCTGTTGTGAAGCATTTGTTGCATACAATAAAATATTTCAGCATGACAGTGTACCTTCCTCTTTGCTGCCCTGTTAACTGGCTTTTTAAAATGTTTGAACCTTTGAAGAAGTACTTTGTAGATTAAGCTATGTGTCCTATGGTGGTACTGAAATTTTATAATCAAAATCAAGATCTCTAGATTTTGGTTATTTTAAAAATCAGGTGGGAATTTAATCAAAGTATTCAACAGGATGCCAAGATACCCTAGAAAATAAAAGCAATGATTTAAAATAAAGCTTATAATTGGGAAAACATTGAAATTGATCCCTACAAAAGCAAGAGAAGAACTGAACCTATCAGAATGGCCACAATAAAAAATAGTAACAACATCACATTCTGGCCAGGATGTTGAGAAACTGAATCACTTAGACATTGCTGGTGGCAATGAGAACTCAAATAGTGCCCACGATTTAATTTTACTAGCCTTTTATCTTGAAATCATTACGGGCTCACAGGAAGTGGCAACAAACATATGCAGAGATGGTCCGTGCACCTTTCACCCATCCTCCCTCAACGGTGACATGTTACATAACTATAGCACAATACCCAAGTCAAGAAATTGACATTGGTACAATCCACAGAGTTTATTTTGATTCCTCAGCTTTGGCAGGTGCTTATTTGTGTGTGTATATACTTTAATGCAGCTTTATTACATGTGTAGCTTCGTGGAACCACCACCAAAATCATCAACACACAGACTTGTCTATCACTACAAGGCTCTCTTGTGACACTCCTGCATAGCCACACCTGCTCTCTGACCCCATTTCTTACCCCAGCAAACACTATAATTTTGTTATTTCAAGAATATTCTGGAATGTTATGTAACCATTTTACGGTGTGTTATCTTTTTTTTTTTTTTTTTTTTTTTAGCCACCTGTTGGCAGCTCAGCAGCAGCTCAGCTTGGGCTGGACATCGAACTGCTGTTGCTCAGAGCTCAGCTCGCATTCTTGAGCCAGCTCTTAACCAACTGAGCCACTCGGCCGGCCTCCTAGTATGTTATCTTTTGATACGGGCTTTTTTTTCCCCACTCAGTATAATTCCCTTGAGGTCTCTCTCTTCGAGTTCTTGCATGTATCACCAGTTCTCTTTATTGCTGAGTAGTCATAATAAATGTACCACAGTTAGTTTATTCTTTTACCTATGGAAGGTCATCTGGGTTGTTTTCAGTGTTTGGTGAATTTGAATAAAACTGCTATGAACATTTGTGAACAGCTTTTGCGTGAACGTGATTTTCATTTCTCCGAGATAAATTCCCAAGGCTGGATCTAATGTCTGGGTAACCACATGTTTAGTTTTGAAAGAAATTATCCAACTAATTTCCAGAGTGGTTGTATCATTTTATGTTTTTGTCAGCAATGTATGAAAATCTAGTTTCTCTTCATTCTTGCCAGCATTTGGTGTTGCAGCTATTTTTAATTTTAATCATTCTGATAGGTGTGTAGTCTGGTTGTGATTTGCATGTATTTAAAGGGTAATGATGTTGACTGTCTTTTCATGTGCTTAGTTACCATCTGTATATCCTCCTCAGTGAAATGTCCATTCACGTATTTTGCCCATTTTCTAGCTAGACTGATATTTTCTTCTACTACTGAGTACTGAGTTATTTATACATTCTACATACAAAAACTTTGTTGAATATGTGGTTTGCAAATTTTTTCTCCCAGCCTGTAGCTTATCTTTTCACCCTCTAATGAGGGTCTTTGTCAAAGTAAAAGTTTTGAATTTTAAGTCTAATTTTTCAATTTTTGCTTTTATGGATCTTGGTTTTGGTTTCAAGTCTGAGAGCTTTTCCTCTCCCTCTAGGTACCAAAGATTTTTCATTGTTTTTCCAAAAAGTTTTACAAGTTTATATTTTACATTTAAATCCAGATACATTTTGAATGATTTTTGAATAAGGTGTGAGGTTGAGGGCAAAGTTTATTTTATTTTTACCTGTAGGTGTCAGTTGCTACAGCACGATTTCTTGAAAAGGCTACCCTTTCTCCATTGAATTGCTTTTGCTCCTTTGTCAAAAATCAATCGGGCATTTTTGTGCAGATCAATTTCTAGGTTCTCTATTCTGTTTCATTGGTCTATGTGTCACCTCTCCACCAATACCACACTATCTTGATTACTGTAGCTATATAATAAGCCTTAACATCACGTAGAGTAATTCCTCCTGCTTTGTTTTGCATTTTCAAATTGTTTTAGCTATTCTAGGTCCTTTCATTTCCAAATAAATTTTTAGAGTAAGCTTGTGTTGTCTACAAAACACTTCACTGGAAATTTAATAGGAATTGCATTAAAACTATAGATCAGTTTGGAGAGAATTGGCAACTTGACTATGCTGAAACTTCTTTTTTTAAATAATGGCATCTCTCTCCATTTACTTAGGTCTTCTTTGATTTCTGTCATCAGCATTTTGTAACTTTCAGCATACAGATCCTATACCTGTTTTGTTGAGTTTATACCTAAATATTTTATTTTCTTTAGAGTGAATATAAATGGGATTGTTTTAAATTTTGGTTTCTACATGCTTGTTTGTAAATAAAAATGCTATTTATTTGTTCTCCTTGTAACTTGCAACCTTGCTAAACTCATTTATTCTACGAAATTTTTAAAAATTCCTTTGGGTTGTCTATATAGACAATCACATCACCTGCAAATAGGAAGGGTTTATTTTTTCCATTCCAATGTACTTTCCTCTTATTTCTTTGTTAAGATTTAATCTGAAAGTTCTATAATTGTGCTTGGGAGTATTTTGAGTTATTTGGAGAATCTCTGGAGGAAACTCCTGTTTTTAAGTGGACATGTTTATATCCTGTATCAGAAAGTACTGAAATTGAGAAGGCCTACCATTTTGAAGCATTTAAATTTAGTAAAACATTCAAAAGCAGCAGAGACAATTTATTTAACAAATTTGTCTTGGGAAAATATTTGTTGAAGAAATGTACTCAATAGAGATGAAAATAAAGTACATCTGAAAATATTTACATATGATATTTATGCATTTTTAACTTCAAAATATAAAATTTAGAATATCCTACATTTAGCAGATGTGCTCAGACCTTATTGTCTCTATAGAGAGTTTATTTTCACAATTAAAATGATTATAATGAACAGAAGAGTCAATTGACTTATCCATTCCAAATTTATTACCATAATATGCAATGTTGAATTGCAGGCTTAATATTGGAAATAATATCATACAGAAATAAATACTTTCTTTTTTCAGAAAAATACACTGCAGGAACAGTTAAGAAACCAGTTAATAGCTGTGAATATATACCTAAGACAGTTGTTCTTGTAATTTTTTGAGTGTTTAATTGTCAATTTAAAACTTTTATTCCGTTTTCATGTAAATAGATTTTATTTTTTAGAAAAGATGTCATTTTAAAGTTTTTTTCTATGTATTTATTTAATTTATTGGGGTTAACACTGGTTAGTAAAATTATATAGGCTTCAAGTATACATTTCTATAAAATCATCTCTACACTGCATTGTGTGTCTGTGACCCAGAGTCAGTTCTCCTTCTATCACCATATACTTGATCCCCTTTTCCCTCTTCTACCACCCCCAACCCCTCTTACCCTTTGGTAACCACTAAACTATTTTCTGTGTTTTTGAGTTTTTGTTTCTTTGTCTTGCTCCTTTGTTGCTTTCAGTTTTATATCCCACATATGAGTAAAGTTACATGTTTTTTTTTACTTTGTCTGTCTGACTTATTTTGCTTAGCAGAATAATCTCAAGATGCATCCATGTTGTTGCAAATGGCACTATTTCATCTTTTCTTATAATAGCATAGTATTTCATTATATATATATATATATATATATATATATATATATATATATATATATATATCTCACATCTTCTTTATTCAATCATCTATTGAAGGACACTTTTATTGTTTCCATGTCTTGACCACCATAAATAATGCTGCAATGAACATTGGGGTCATGTATCTTTACAGATAAATGTTTTCAAATTTTTTTGAATAGATACCCAGGAGAGGGATGGCTGGGTCATACGGTAATTCTATTCTCAATTTTTATTTTTTATTTTTTTTTTTAGGGCAGTGTCACTGACCCTCACATGTGGGACCCGAACCAGGGCCACTGGCTTCCTAAGCCAGCACCTAACCACTGCGCCACTCGGCCGGCTCTCTATTCTCAATTTTTTGAGGAACCTCCATACTGTTTTCCATAGCAGCTGTACCAATTTACATTCCCCAATAGTGTATGAAGATTTCTTTTTTTCCACAGCCTCTCCAATACTTGTTATTATTTGTCTTGTTGATGATAGCCATTCTAACAGTGTCATGTGATATCTCATTGTAGATTTGATTTGCATTTCCCTAATAGCTAGTGAAGTCGAGCATTTTTTCATATAACTGTTGGCTGTTCGTAAGTCTTCTTAGGAGAAGTGTCTGTCCAGGTCCACTTTTTTAATTGGATTGTTTGTTTTTTGTTGTTGAACTGTATGATTTCTTTATATATTTTGGATATTAGCCCTTTATCAGAGGTGTTGTTTGCAAATACCTTCTCCCATTTGGTTGGTTGCTTCTTTGTTTTGTTGATGGTTTCTTTTGCTGTGCAGAAGCTTTTTTGTTTGATATAATCCCATTCATTGATTTTTCTATTTAATAAGATTGAAATCATACCAAGCATATTCTCTGACCACAAGACTTTGAAATGGAGATCAACAGCAAACAGAAAGTAGGAAAAACTACAAATACATAGAGATTAAAGAACATGCTATTAAAGAATGGCTGGGTCAAAGAAGAAGTAAAAGGAGAGATCTAAAAATACATAGAAACAAATGAGAATGAAAATACATCCTATCAGAATTATTGGGATGCAGCGAAAACAATAATAACAGGGAAATTTATATAATTACAGGCCTATCTCAAGAAACAAGAAAAATCCCCAATAAACAACCTAACATTACACCTTAAAGAACTAATAGAAAAATAAGGACAAATGAAACCCAAAGTAAGCAGTGGAAGGAAATAATAAAAATTATAGCAGAACTAAATGAAATAGAGAACAAAAAGACAACAGAAAAAAATTAATGCTGGTTCTTTGAAAAGATTTATAAGATTGACAAACCCTTGGCTTAGACTCACTAAAGTAAAAAGAGAAAAGGTACAAATAAACAAAATCAGAAAAGAAATAGAAGTTACCACAGATACCACAGAGATACAAAGGATCATGTAAGAACACTTACTATGAAGGACTGTATGCCACCAAATTCAATAACCTAGAAGAAACAGACAAGTTCTTAGAAATCTATAACCTTCCTAGGCTGAATCATGAAGAATTGGAATATCTGAATAGGCCCAATTGACAGTCTTCCAAAACCTTCCCCAAAGCAAAAGTCCAGGACCAGAGATGGCTTCACTAGTGAATTCTACCAAACATTCAAAGAGAATTTAATAACTGTCCTCCTCAAGCTCTTCCAAAAAATTGAAGAAGAGACAGTACTTTCTAACTCATTTTATGAGGCCAACGTTACCTAATACCAAAAAAGTTTAAACAGAGCCATTTCATGACCTGAACTTTTCGCCAACAATTCATGGCTCTTGCATCAAGACAACACACCAGCTCACATGGCACTGTCTGTGAGGGAATTTTTAGCCAGTAAACAAATAACTGTATTCAAACACCCTCCCTACTCACCTGATCTGGCCTCCAATGACTTCCTTCTTTACCCAAACATAAAGGAAATATTGAAAGGATGACATTTTGATGACATTCAGGACCTCAAGGGTAATACAACGACAGCTCTGATGTCCGCCACTCCAGAAAAAGAGTTCCAAAATTGATTTGAAGGGTGGACTAGGTGCTGGCATCAGTGCATAGCTTCCCAAGGGGAGTACAATGTAGTGATATTCAGCAATGAGGTATGTAGCACTTTTTCTAGGATGAGTTCGCAACTCAGTTGTCAGACCTCGTATAAGCTCAAAACAAAGAGAAATTTGAATTACCAAAAAAGTTTGGTGAATTTGTGCTAACCAGAAACACAACAATAAATAATATATTTGTATTTCTTCGAAGAACCTGCCATAAGACAAGTTTTCTCACTTCCAAAAGAGATTTTGAATGATATGTATACTTTACTATTTGGAGAGGATATAACCAAAGCCCAGTTATAATAATAAGATAAAACAACACTATGTACTCATATACGCCATTTGAAATACTTAATACTGTTACTGACCCCAAAGAAAATTTAAATGCAAGCCCAGTCATGTCTCCAAAGAATCAGGAACAGACTCGTCTTCCGTTCAGAAAATTTCCCTAGGAAATGTGGAGTAGCTTGTATAAATATGCTGACATCGTTCAACAGCTGGTAGGATGCATTCTGGGTGTTAACACAGCAGGAAAAATCAGAATGGAAGAAGAAAGAGTGATTGACATGCTGACACACTGCTGTAAGAATTGCAGTGGGAAACAATTACATTGCACAAAGAACACTTCACAATTGGATAGGAAGAGAATTATGTCAGTGCTGAAAGATTTCACAGCTGTACTCCCAAACAAACCTGGAAATGCACATTATAGGTACTGGAAACAAAAGAGCCTATTATTTTGTCTTCTTTTAGTTAAGTGGTAAAGTACTAGAAGGTGGCAGAAAAGATAATTCTAAAGGGCAATTTAGCCGCCTGTCAGCACCTGGGTCTTGCTAGTTGTCATTTCCAAATGCATAACTACCTATCCAAAAAATCAGGGCTAGGCTTTGTATAGAATGTTCAAATGAACTCAATCTGATAATTCTTCCCTATACCCAGAATGATTATTTTACTATATTGATTCAGGGCTCAGGAAGTTTCCAGTATGAATTTGTAAGAAGAATTTTGGTATATGACTGAAGGGTTAATAAGAAAAAAAATCTGACTTTAGAACACTAGGTGGGCAAAACAAATTTAACCCTGTGATTTAAGAAAGCTCCTAGGATCATTAAATATTTAAGGAATGGTGATAAACAGAATGCAGTAACCTATTTTACTGCTTCCCTTCGTCCTCTGCATGTAGACAGGTTCTTAAGGTGTATGCTCATCTTGTTTGGCTTATTAAGCTCCTGTCTCCAACTCCTGACAAACTTCCTATGTACCCTGCTGTGTGACACTGGGCTGGGACCCTGCAGACCGAGTTTCTCCTTGGCCAACTGCCTCCTTCTTAGGTTCAGTCACTAGGGGGCACTAGAGAGAGGCTGGAAGGTTGCAGTTGTGACCAGGAGAGGCTCCTTAACGTTTTGAGTCTGGCTTTTGGGACTGTAACCCCCGTTGTTCACCCCAGCTGGCAGCAGTTGGTTCCAGTTCTTTCCATGCTCGCGGAACCAGCCTCACTATACTCTCTCAGAGCCTCCTGCCCAGCCAGCTGGTGCCCCTTGCTCCGATCTCTGAGTCTTACATGCAGGGACCCTCATTCAAAGGACCCAGCATCAGAAGCAGTAGGACAGCCATCCCTCCTCAGAGCTGCGGAGAGACCAGCACCCTGCCCAGAGTTCCCAATAACCCCAATGTCACCCCTTTATTTCCCCAGCCCCAGCTGTGGCATTCTTTCTATAGAGCCTCTCAGTTCTCCAATATCAGTTTAACCAATTGCTTATATTAAATTCCTTCTGTTAACAGACTGGTGCTGAATCTCTTTTCCTGACTATACCTCAACTGAAAGGCATCTATATGTTAATATAGGTCCTCTATATGCTGTTTACTTCACCACTGGATTTGATGGGTCTATAGATCATTTGCTACCATGTGTGGCTGTAAGACTTAGATGTGCTTGCATGGAGCTTAAATGCATTATCATGCAAGTAACTTAGCCTGTGCCTCAGTGCCCTAACCTATGCCATGCCCTAGAGTATTTAAATACTGCCTGACCTGAAAATTCCTTACAGCAGGTACTCAGTCATTACCTGAATCATTGCATGAGTACATTTTCTGCACCAATGGCACAGCGACTTCAGGTCACAGCTTTGAAGAATGCTCAGGCTATCTTTGATTACTTGGGTATCCAATCCGAACTCAACAAATTATTATTGTGGGATAGCTGAAGCTAAATATTTGAGACACAAAGGAAATGGACTTAGTTATCTGTATTGGAGAAAAGCTGCCATGATAAAAGAAAAAGCACTTTGTTAACCAACAACCAGGGTAGATGGCTCGTTAGGTGACACGGTATTGTAGATGTGTTCTGCATTTTGCTATATAGCTAGACCACTCAGTGATGTAACCCAGAAAGGAAAAGCAGATAGAAGAGAGGAAGCTCTGACCCGAGAACATCTTAGGAGCCTCTTATAATGGCTGCAAGCTATAGGTGAATAGCAACACTCCTTCATGTGCATGGAGGTGGAGTGGCCAGTGCTCTGTTTGAGTAGCAAGTTTTGACTCACAGAAAGAACTCATGTCACCTCAGAGAGCTTTAACAACAGACCTTATAAACTTGGACAGCATATCATGAATACACTTTGATCAAGCAAATATGACAACCATGAACAAGAGGCTCAGAGATTGAAAGTCTTCCACCTTGAAGAGTGAACAACCCAGGGAAAAGCAGCAGGAACCCAGGTATTAAATAAGTTTTACACAGAAAGTAGATGTTGCACTCAGAAAATTGCACTCAAAAAAATTGTTTAAAAAAGAAAAAGCGTAAATGTGGCCATTGGTCATGAGAACTTCATAGTAGTTGGAAGCATTAAATTTAGGGCCTTTGGAGTTCTGAAAAAGCTCAAGTGCACAGAAAGATTTATCTCTGGCAACCTGAAACCACAGGGCATTTTACACCAAACTTAAGGATGTATGTGCACGTACAAGATTGTGCAGTATTTAAAGAAGTACATGTGCATAGTATAATCAATCCCTATTTCCTCCTCTTTGACTTCTGGCTCAGGTATCTCCACTCAGCAACCATGATGCAGCCGTGATCTTTCTGCTCTGTTTTCCACCATAAGATCAAGGGCATCCCTCTGATAAACACTTCCAGGGGCAAGGGTAAGAGAGTGGGCTTGAATAGCAATCACTAAGCAAAGGGACTCCTGCACTCCCATAAATTCTCTAGATGGCGAAGTCCCCCACTCACCAAGGTCTTTCTGGATCACACCCTTCACCACCTCACACAATTAAAACCTCCCTGGTCTTTTCATTCCCTCCTATGACTCCATCACAGGGAGAGAAAAAAAACTGCTCCATCTAATTCTATGTATCCAAAACACACTTCCCAGCTCTTGTTGGCAAGCTTGCTACATACACTTGGTCACCGCCAACATCTGCATGCTTTGAAGGATGCTCTCACCTTGCAAAAAGTTCAGAGCCTGTCCTGTGGTCTCTCCATCCTGCCAGGGGGACATCTGTGGTCATTCTGGAATCCTTTTGTGACCTCCCTAGCATCCTAACTTCTGGTGCCACTTCTCTTCAACTGCCATCTCTGCTGCCACAGGCCAAGCCATAATTCGGGCCTTGACAGGTGTGCCCACCCCCCCGAGATCTCAAGTTGACAGATGGTGTCCACACCTCTAAGATCGCAAGCCCGAGCTTCTCTTCTGAGTCAAACTCATTCTCCTCCCACTTATCACAACTCCAAACTGAGCCACTCCTGGGCTCTAATTTACCCTCACTGCAGCTCAGCCCTTTCCAAAGTCTTCATTCAGCTTCAGAAAGCCCTTACTCCTTTTGAACCCACCACCAACCTCCATCAGCCATTTCACTTTTGACAGCATAGCAATGCTCTCACCCTTTTAGAGGTTTAGTCCTTGGGTTGCTAAACCTAACCCCTGGTGAAGGAATTCCACCAACCTCTGGACATCTTCCTAGCTGGGGACCCCAATATCAAACATTTTTTGAATGTTGCCCATATACTTTTAGTCTGAGGACCTCAAAAATTTTAATGCTAGTGTCTGACCTTTTTAACCCATTGCTATAAAGCTCCAATCATTATATTGAGCTACACATTTGCTTTGGGCACTTAAGCTGGCCTTCTCACTTATTCCTTACCCTTCTTCCCCCACACCTGCATCCACTGTCTTCAAGCCCAGAATCTCTCCATCTTACCCTACCCTCTGCCCGCAACCTAACTCTGCAGAAAGAGCTAGGATCCAATAACCTCAGGCTCCTCCAAGGTAGTGTCTTTAAGTCAGCCAGTTAATAACCTTGATCTCCCCACCCTCCACCTTGAAGGGCCTTGCACTTCCCTTCACCCTCCTTCTCGTCTACAAGAAGAGCCCCTCCCTTGATTTGGGTCCCAGGCTCCTACATCAGAGCACACACCCACAGCTTCCTTCCATCTCGCAACTGTGACAAGAGTGGGGACCACTCTGCTGTCCTCCACTCACTAACTTTACAGACAAACACAGTATGCACTAAAATATGATTCCACACCTGTGTGACTACAGTTGGCATGAGTCCCTTATTCATACACCTACATTTCACAACTGGCTTTCCACCAAAGTCCCCCTGACTAGGTTATGGAATAATTGTGCCTGCCCTTCTCCACTCACCCTCCTGGCAGCAAACAGGAGAGGGAGGCTGGTCTTGAGGGGTCTTCATTGGGGCATATCAGCAGCAGCTATGTTACCGGCAGCACCCCCCTCCCCCAACATTGAGAAACTTGTAAGTTTTCTTTCCTATAGAAATGTTAAGTCTCCTCCCTAGTTCTTTAGTTTCTTAGCTCTTGGGCTTTGATTGCTCTTCTAACCAGTTTGTGAATCCTGGACTAAAGATCCCCCTTGCTTCTTAATTGCTTTGTAAATCAGTTTCTGAATCCTAAACAATAGAAGTCTCTACCCCTGCTTCCGATACTTGAAAGCCTGAGACTTCCTAATATCCCCCAGGCCAGCAAGCTAAATGCCAAACCCATTCTGTGTCCAGACAACTGATGCCACCTGAGTAACGGACTGAATAGCCACAAGTTTCATAAGAACTAACAGATTTGTATTTTTTTCCTCATTCAGGAGCCTTGGGGATACAGGGGATACCCCAGCAAGATTGCCAGTCACAACCAAAGAAGCCAACGTGGTCTTTCAGGTGGAGCTTGAGACCCCTTCCTCTCATCTGAGATCAGCTAGGGTGAGAGTTCCGTGAACCCCAATAGGCAGGGACGGCTCTACGCCCCTGCCCAGCAGGAAGCAGATACAGAGGAAGACACCTCCTGTCCCTCAGTTTCCCATAGAGATTTTATAGGGATCATGTCTCTCAAGGGGAAAAGGAAGCAGGCATTGGGTCTTTGCATTCCTGCCTGTCCCGCAGAGTGCTACCTCTCAGGGGACCTCCCCTTTCCACCCAAAACACCCCTTTGTGTTGTAATTACCTACCCCTATGGGAAGAACAAATGGGCACAAAATATCCAACTAGATCAGACCAGTCACTCACACCTGCGCAGTACCTCTTGTCAATCACAGGTGCCAATCAAGTGGTCCCAGGCCCAGAGGGGAAAAGGGGATAAAACCCCAAGTCTTTGGAAGTCTGCCCTTTTTGATCCCTTCTCCCTTTGGACCACTTCTTCTCTTTTGAACCCCTTCCTCCCTTTGAGCCTTTTTTTTTTTTTTTTGAGGGCAGTGTCACTGGCCCCCACATGTGGGACCGAACCGGGGCCGCTGGCTTCCTAATCCAGTGCTTAACCAATGCGCCACTCGGCCAGCCTCCCTTCAAGCCTTTTGAGCCTCGCCTTTGCGCGTGGCCTACTTCAAACTCTTTGGAATGTAATTTCTAATAATGGGCCCTTAAGCCATTCTCTACTGCTCTGACCTACTTCTACTTCTTTGAAATGTAGTATCTCTTTTAATAAACTACTATTACTCTGGTATCTCGTTCAATTCTTTGCTCGAGTTGCCAAGGACCTGGACTTTATGCTGAGAAGGGCCCACTCTCCGACAACAGATACATACATTGTCACCTAGGGCTGAGGCCACACTCCCTCCCTTCACCCCCATGTCCTGTGCATCAAATCTGGGCAGAAAGCTAGCTTCTAGGGGCAACCCCAGAAAGCATTAGCGGGTGGACACCATGCTGCCTTGGCTCTTCTTAGTGTTTTGGCTTCCTGGCCCTCTTCCCCCACATCACAGGAGCCACCCCACCCCTCTCCCCCTCCCCTGGGGGACCTCAGATCCCTGGCAGGGATATTGAACTCTGGACAACCCCTGAAAGTCATTAGATAGAGCAGGGCATAACAAATGTTTTAGGCTTTTAGGACCAGGGGCAAAATTAAGGGAATTATCTAGGGACTTCTATAACAAGGGAAAGTCACAGCTGCACCCTGCATTGCCTGCCTGGGTGGGCGCTCATGGGGTTGGGCATGCTTTGTGCCCAGTTACCATCAGCTGGACTCAGCTAGAGACATTCTTGAAAGGAAGAGCACAGGTCCAAGCAGGAAGGCACTGGTGCTTTTGGTTGGCAGGGTTCTGGGTGCCACTGGGCAGAGTGTGAAATTAACCACGCCACCTGATACGTCACATCACCTCAGATTTGCTTCTTAGAGAGCATTCACTGCCCACCTGCCCCCTTTCCTCATGTTGCACGGGAAATATCAATCCCTAAGACACTTGGCAGGAGGCTTGTATTTCTGGTGGTAACCCCAAGCTCACTGTGTGTCCTTGGTTCTTCTCATATCATGTTAGTTGGCTGGCTACCACACCCTATGTCACCTTGACCCACTGGAGCCTCAGCCCAGGGTCTTATTTCTGGGACCAGCCTCTGAAGTCATTAGAAAATAGCTACTACAGTAGTTGGCTTTTGTCACAGAGTTTTATTTGGCTGCCCAACCCTCTTTCACCACTCTACCATTTCAGACCTTTGGCAAGGGTCCTGATCTGAGCCTGGGGTACCAGCCCCTAAACCACTAGGGGAAATCAAAGCCTTGCCTTGGCTTTTCTCAGAGTACATATTTACTGCTTGGTTTCCCACATTCCTGGGGTTATCCCAAACCTCAGACTCTAGGAAGCGGGCTGGGACTCTGGTGGAAGCCTAGTAGTTGTACGGAAGTGGTTCCCCACACATTGCCTTCGTTCTTACTTAGAGCTGATTGGCTTACTCCACCTCTCTAAAATCACCGGAACCACACCAATGCCTGGGGCTCTTGGCAAGGAGCCCAGATGCTGCTGTCAGTGCCTAAAGCCATTAGAGCTTCACTGCAGCATAAATGGCTATGAAGCACTTGAAAGGAGCCAAGTTCAAATTGAAAAGGGCTGTTCATTTACAGACCAGTTATTTCAAAGCCTTCGTCCTAAAAAGCAAATGTAAAATATCTCATTAATATTCCTACTTGATTGCCTGTTGAAAGGACAATATTCTGGATATATTGAGCTAAATAAAATACACGAAAATTAATTTTACCTGATTCTTTTCCCTTTTTTAAATGTGGCTACAAGACAATGTAAAATTCCACATGTGCCTCATATGGTCAGGCCTGTAGTAGAGGAGTATTGTATGTTGCCATGGCACTTTTCCCACATAACCGTGGCCTTGCCAGGGACTCCACCTTGGCAGTGCCAGCCCCACAGCAATAATAGTAGTCTCTGTGTTGTCCTGGTTCTTAGAGTACATTGGCTGCTCAGACCTCAAGTTGCCAGATTTGGCAAATAAAAACACAGGATGCTCAGTTTAATTTCAGATAAACAACAAATCATAAGTATATTCTATGTCGTTATATTCTTTTTTATCTCAAAGTTGACATATTTTACCTGTCACCCCGAAGTGTCAGGTCCCATATTTCCTCTATGTCTTCTTCATCTCTGGGACCAAACCCACAATGCGGCCCTCAGCAAGGGTCCTGGAGCACAGGTGACAGCCAAGGCCCTTACAAGGTAGTCAGTGCATCACTTTGGAAAATCTCAGAGTATCCTGGCTGCCCAGTTCCCCTTTCCTCAGGTCCTTGGGGCCACGTCAGCATCTCAGACCCTTCACATTGATCTGGTTTGATGGACCCCACCTCGCTGGGTCAACACTGAAACCTCAGACCTTGGCAGTTGTAGTTGGTACATCAACGTGGATCTTTTTAGAGTGCATGGCACCCACTTTGCCCACAGAATCCACGTCACCAGGGCCACATGAAAGCCTCAGCCTCTTGGCAAGGAGCCTGGAGGGACCACTGATACCAGTGGCAGAAGCCACTGGAGCCTAGTCTTGGCGCTGCCTCTGCAGTTTTCAGGGTGTATTCGCATCCCCCACCTTACAGAGGGTTAAGCCCCATAGGTCATTAGAAAGTGATTGCTGCCTTGCCTTGGCTCTCTTAATGGTGGACTGGCCCCTTCTCCCCCCACGCTGATAGGTTTATATCCCTGACTGTGCTTTATATTCTTCACAGATGGTGCAAGTCTCCCTGGGTCTCCAGGTATGCAGTACCCTCCTTGTCCCTGGGTGATAATGAGGGGTCTCCAGGTATGCAGTACCCTCCTTGTCCCTGGGTGATACTGGGGGGTCTCCAGGTATGCAGTACCCTCCTTCTCCCTGGGTGATAATGGGGGGTCTCCAGGTATGCAGTACCCTCCTTGTCCCTGGGTGATAATGGGGGGTCTCCAGGTATGCAGTACCCTCCTTCTCTCGGTGTGATAATGGGGGGTCTCCAGGTATGCAGTACCCTCCTTCTCCCTGGGTGATACTGGGGTTTGGAAGCCAGCCCCCTGCACCTGGGCCTCAACCATCTTAGCAGGCTCCTATCTGCTTCAGACTATTCAGACTATCTATCTATTTATTTATTTACTTATTTATTTATTTATAATTGGGGAACAGTTTTTCCAGGACCCATCAGCTCCAAGTCAAGGAGTTGTTTTAATCTAACTGCAGAGGGCTCACCTTAGTGGCCCATGTGAGGATCAAACTGGCAATGTTGGTGTTATGAGCACTGCGCTCTAACCAACAGAGCTAACTGGCCGCCCCTGAACCCTTCTTTATGTTTCCACTCTTCACTTCTGTGCTAGAGGACAGTGGATCCCAGTTGGCTCTCCATAGGCCCCATCAGAGCCAGTGATGACCCTGTTGGCTCTGGAGGTCAGCCCCGGGCCCAGCTGGCCAAGCTTGGCTGCCTGTCAGTCTTAGAGTCCTTTATATGACCTGCTGCTTTGTTTTGATGTGTTGCCCTTTTGTTACTTTGTGTTTTCCACTCTCACTTCTAATTTCTCCTTTGAATATGTGACTCCCTTGTGTTAAATATGAGAGGGCATGGGGAGAGCGGGTACTGAATTGCATTCTATGCAGGAAGGTAGAGCACCTATGTTGGTGCAAATCTAGAAAAGCTATGTCAGTGTTTGGCCTCGGTTTTCTTTCCTGTAAATGAGCGGAGGTGTCCATTTGTGCTTTTGTGAGGACGGGAATGATGGTGTGAGTTCTTTAGAGATGTTAGAATGTTATTTTACATACTGTTTGGTACCCACTCTTTGCCTTCTGGTTTTGGTAGAGGAGCAAGAATAGCTCCCAAGGACAAAGCTGTGTGCTAGGAGAGAGGAAAATGGCCCACAAATTCAAGACATCTTTATAAGCCCCAGCTATAACTGCTTTTATAATAGAATTCAGGGCTGGCCGAGTGGCGCGGAGGTTAAGCGCTGGCTTGGGAAGCCAGCGGCCCCGGTTCGGGTCCCACATATGAAGGCCAGTGGCACTGCCCTAACAAACAAACAACACAATAGAATTCAGAGTGGTGGTTTTGCCTGATTTTCTTGTACCTGGCACAGATCCCCACCTAACCCTACGCGTTTGCGTCCATCCCTGTCTCTTTGTCCCAAATCTCAGCTGTGACCTAAAGATTTTTCCATTTACCATCAATGTTGAAGCCAACGTTTTAAAGTGGCAGGAGTCTCTCACTCTTGGCTATAAACTTGAGCAAACCCGGGCATTTTGTTTTGGCCCAGCGAGTCTAGCCACTCA
This sequence comes from Aselliscus stoliczkanus, assembly GCA_033961575.1. Classification (NCBI taxonomy): domain Eukaryota; kingdom Metazoa; phylum Chordata; class Mammalia; order Chiroptera; family Hipposideridae; genus Aselliscus; species Aselliscus stoliczkanus. The sequence goes on along the minus strand of CM066733.1, from coordinate 59,302,943 downwards.
ACCAGACTCCTTTAAAGCACTTAGTAATGGTATTTTATAGTTTGTCATTGGCACTTGGTGCTGTGAAGTCATAAGACCAGGTTAGGATCATGCTTCAGCCAGGGCCTGTGGTGGAGGACTCTGGGTATCATGGGCAGATAGGTTCTGGCCTTCCGCGTGCTGGCCCCTGGACACCACAGCCCCAGCCCTTTACTCTGTCTGAGGAGCTGACAGCAGCCTGCCTTCCTGACCAGAGAGCCTTGCTTGTTCACTGGGTGACCTAGTATTTGTAGTTGTATGAGAGAACCTTCCTACAAGTATTTTCATTTTAATAAAGGGAGAAGTCTTATCCCAAAAAGGAATTAACCCACACACAAGGACACCTGTGGGAGGTTTGGGGCCATGGATAGAGTTGTTGTGCTCTTCTTCCAGTCCCAGGCAAATGTATTATCAGGTGAAGGATGATGAAAACGGACAAGATGATGGTAGGTGCTAATAGTTGAGAGCCATAGTACTGACTTCTTATGGCCAGCCTGAGATCTATAGCAGGGAGGTCTGGAACTTGCTGGAACTTTCCAAGATGCTCTATTGGTAAAAACTACAACAAAGTCTTCATTTGGTGCCACAGAGGGTGTCAGCTGCCACCTGACCTCTCCCCTTCCTTTTCGTTCTCCTCCTCAGAGCCATGAAGGACTAGTTAGATAGGAGGGTGGTAGGCATCAAGCAGGTTTCATCAGGGGTCCCAGTTCTAGCTACAGTAACCCTGGTCTCTCTGTGGTCTCGAGAGCCCTGCGTTTTCCAAGAGGGTCAGAATGATGGACTGTCACTCCCTACTGAGGATACCCACAGACCTGGAGCTTGAGTCATTTGAGCACTGAGCTGGTTGGAATACAAACATGAGAATTCCCTCTTGAGTGGCTCTCTTCTCTGGGAGAATTCTAAATTAAATGTGTTTATCACTTGTAATACAATTAATACCACTTGGCACCAAAAGGGACCAGGGAATGCCAACACCAGATATGGAAGCCTGCATAGGAGAGCCCTTCTAGCTCTGGGATTCTATGTAAGCTCATAGAATTTAATCCTGTTATTATTAATATGTGTAATTTAAAATAACAGTGATGCATATCAATCATGAGGATTTAGTTTGTCCTTTCTGAACATATGGGTCACACACACATAGAGTGCTCTGCACATTACAAAGCAGGATTGTTGTAACCCTGACAAAAACCCTCGGAGCCATTTTAAAACAGATATAACTGGCTCTCACCTCCAAGGTTCCAACCCTGATCCAGAGCTGATTGGTGGTGGGGCTGTCTGTTTCTGGAGAGTTTGCCTGAGCCCTGGGAGGGGACCCTTTCTGAACCTTGCTCTGACAAGTTAACTGTGTGATCCTGTTTCATTTCTGCTTCTCTGCCCACTCCTGCCCCACCTGTCTCATATATATGAGGTGACAACTACCTTCCCATGGACAGCAACTTGGGCTCTGTGGTCCCTGGGTCATTCCTTCCCTTCTTTTCCTGGAGTATGTATCTTCAGAGCCATAGGGACTCTTGACTGTGAGTGAATAAGCCATTATATATTTGAAAAAAACATGAGTCTGGGAACCATGTTATTTTTTTCAATTTTTGAGGTAAATTGTAATGGCATTAAGGACATTGCTATGCGTGTCCTATTTGGGAGACTGAATACTTGTGTCCCTCCAAAGTTCATATGAAAGGTCTGATAATTAAATTCATGAACTTTCCACTGTGTAAGTGCAGAGTGGAAAGTCCGCGAACTTAATTGTCTGACCCCGTGTGTTGAAGCCCAACCCCCAATGCAATGGTATTTGGAGATGGGGACTTTGGGAGATAATAGGTTTAGATGAGGTCATGAGTGGAGCACCCACGATGGGATTAGAGTCCTTATACAATGAAAAGACTAGAGTTCTCACCCTCCACCCTGTGAGGACACAGCGAAAAGGTGGCGCCCATAAAGAGGGCCCTCGCTTGAACCTGACCATGCTGACACCTTGATCTTGCACTTGCAGTCTCTAGAACTGTGAGAAATGTTTATTATTTAAGCCATCCAGTCTATGGTATCTTGTTACAGCAGTCCAAACTGACTAAGACAGGTGTGGACAATGTTTGCATATTTAAAAGTTTATTTCTCAGCAATTTGGGGTATGGTGCTAGGTACCTAACAGGCCCTGGACAAGTAGGTGTTAAAGTCTCTCTTTTCCTGGGGTATGCAGCCTTCCAAACCTCATTGCACATGTGTCAGGCCTCTGACATGACATCCAGAAAATGCCCTGCATTTCTAATCTCTTGTGTTCTTTGTAGGTAATTATGCAGAAAATCCGTGCTGCAAAGCCCTCAAAGAGAATTACAAGGAATTATAAATCTCCTTTTCACCTTACTAGCCTTCTTTCTGACAGAGAAGCAGGAAGGTTTTTAAGATTGTGGTTGGGGGTGGGGTGGTGGAACCTGACCTTCCCCTGTGCAGTTGAGCCACATGCTTCCCTCATCTCACTCAAAAATCAACATGGGAGCTCACGTAAGCTTAGCCCCAGCAGACACTCAGACCCCAGGGCTGATGTAGCCCTTAGGTCTCTGTCCACGCAGCTTCTGAGGAGTAGGCTGAGGTCTAGAGATGGGACATGTTCAGTTCAATGATATAAAGCTGGTTCAAGCTGACCTGTGACGTTGACCACCCAAGACTCTTTATGCTGCCTCATAGCTGAGAACTACCCACTTTTTCCCAGAATAATGGCCAGTGAGCATTGCAAGGTTTGTATAGGATAGGACATCCACTGAGCTGCTTTGCAACAGCAGGAATAGAAACTCAGGTTATCGATAAATACTCAGAATATTTTATGAGCTTCTAAATGGGAATATGAGATTTCACAGGGGGACCAATATGTGAAGCCAGGCCTGTCTGAGAAGGTGTGGCTACATGGTCATCTTATCCTGATTGTCAGCTCTAGATGTTCAGGGGTGAGGGGAAGGGTGCAATGAGTCACAAATGTCCTCCCCATCCTATTCCCACCCCTACCCAAAGGGCATCACAGACTGTTGGTCTGTCAGAAGGAAGATAAATATAAACAAAGGGGTAAGGATGTTGGTGATGTCAGAGAAATAACAGCTCTGGAAACTTCCACAGAAAGGTGTATAGGATGAATGAAGGTATATAACAAAAATAGTAATAATAACAATATCAGCTGCCCTCTTTGAGTGCTTCCTCTGAGGCAACCACTGCCCATATGCTACCTTATATGATCCTCATTAAAGCCTTGTGAGGTTGATATTATAATCCCTGGTTCAAGATGAAGATACTAAAGCTCACAGAAGTTCAAAGCCTCTTATCAAGTAAACGGCAAAACCAGGATTCCCATGCAACCTTCTATCACCTCAGAGTCTGGGCTGTTCCACGACGATGCAGTGAAAGCAAAGCATGGGCCCTTATATCAGACAGGTCCCAATTCCACCATTTGCCCGCCACCTGATGATGGCAAGTGATTTAACTTCTCTGGGCTTCAGTTTTGTCATCTATAAAACTCGGACTCTAAGGAGATCAAATGAGATGATGCTTGAAAAGCACCCAGCACAGTTCCTGGTAAAGGTGAGTACAATAAATCAGCGGTGCTGTTATTCTTGTTTCTAAGCCTTTATTATGATACTGGGAACCTGTAGCTTTGGTCAACTTTGCTTTAATTGAAAATCTAGGTGTCCTCTCCTTGTGATAAGGATAGATCTCTCCTTCCCCAACGTTCTTTCCCTATCTTTCTCATCTCAGCAAGTGACACCACTGTGATGGAGTGAATTATGTCCCCTCCAAAATCATGTTGAAGCCCTATCCCCTCCTGCACCCCAATGTGACTGTATTTGGAGACAGGCTTTTTAAGATATAATTATGGTTACATGAGGTCGTGGACGGTGAGGCCCTAATCCAATAGGATTGGTGCCCTTATAAGAGAGGTAGAAGTCTTCAGAGAAGAACTTTGTCTGCCTTTGGCCCATGAGAGTTGTCGCAGTGAGTCGCAGACCAAGAACAAGGGCAGTGAGAGTGAGGCCACGTGCCAGGCCATGGGGAGGGGTCCTGACGTTAGGGAGCACCCTGGGTCTTCTCCCCAAAAGCCAATCCTGAGATGTAAATAGTTTTTGGTGAGGTAAAGGAAACCCCGTGGAGAATGAGGAGTGAGACAGGAAGGGAAGCACCAATTAGGAGCTGTTATGGAATCATCTACCCCCAGGGGTAAGCGGGGCTTAGCCCTATGGGAGCAGTCTGGGAGCCTAGGCCTCAGAGCTACCTGACTTGTGAGGCGATGGAGCTGGAGTATTTATTCCACTTTCCTTTAGTCATGAGCTGAGGGCGGCTTTTGGTTACAGCAGCTCCTGGCCTGCTGACAGGTGGTAGAGTGGGCTCCAGCAGGCAGAAAAAGTCCTCAAGCAAAGGATCCACTGATGGGTGTAAAGTCAGGGGATGGGGCGGAGCACAGACAGCACCTGGCACACCTGGGGACATCTGTTACCCTATAGAACCTGGTACTGGATGTGGCAAGAATTACCCAGATGCTCTCCCTTCCGCATGCCACAGAGAGACATCCTGACAGAGGCCAGACAGGTGGCCATGGGAAGGATTCACCCCACTTGTAAGCAGCAAAGAGGGCCTGCACCCTGCAAATGAGTCTTCTGTGTGTGCAGGCCATAAAGCTGGGAAATCTGCCTCATTCCCATTTATTCTGTGTGACTTATTCGGATGGTTAAGGGTCTCTGCTAAGTGATAGAGAGGAGGTGTTGGGCTGGTGCTCATAGCCATCTGCACATCGCTCTTCACTGCTCCAAGCACTTTCATGTCTGTGCTCTGTTCCCACCTTACTGCTCTGTGATGTGTGCGGGAGAGACTGTTCCCTCCTTTTACAAATGAGGAAACTGAGTACAGAAGGGAGAAGTGACTATGCCATGGTCCACCTAGAGCCAGTGAGGGGCTAGGCCTGACTCTCAGCCCCTGCTTCTTTCTTAGTATCTGCATGGGTGAAGCTTACAATAGGGTGAATGTTTAAATTTTAAAAATGTATTCCAGTAAAAGACACATTGCCATTAATCTCCCTCAAAATACTCCCCCTTACTTCAAACACACTCATTTCATCATTCTTGCCACTTTCTGAAGTAGTTCTGAAACTCCTCTTTCATGAGTGTCTTTAGTTGCACTGTCGTGGTGCCTCGATGTCCTGAATCGATTCAAAACGTTTAACTTTCATGGTCATTTTGACTTTGGGGAAGAGCCAGAAGTCACACGGTGCCAGATCCGGTGAATAAAGTGGATGGAGACACCCTGTAATATTTTTATTTGACAGAAATTGCCGTACCAGAAGAGAGTGTGACACGGAGTGTTGTCATGATGGAGAATCAAACCGTTCGCCTATTTCATGTTAATACATTGTTCATGATCCATGATTTACAGCACACTTTAAAAGACACCTTCTCTTAACCATTGCTCATACCTGACTGACTGCTCCAAACAAGTTGAAACTTGTCACACACTGTTTCTAAGGTTCGACGCGCCGCTTCCTGTATTGACGATCCCTGCCTTTCCATTGGATGGCACTCGGCAGCAGCATTCACCGTATTTTGTGATCACAACAGAAAGGCTCCATGTCACATGTCACCTCTGGCATGACAATTTCTGTCAAATAAAAACAGTACAGTATATCCTTATCCACCTGATTCACTGGATCTGGCACCATGTGACTTCTGGCTCTTCCCCAAAGTCAAAATGACCATGAAAGGTAAATGTTTTGAATCGATTCAGGACACCGAGGCAGCCACGACAGCGCAACTAAAGACACTCCCAAAAGAAGACTTCCAGAACTGCTTCAGAAAGTGACAAGAATGATGGGTTAAGTGTGTTCAAAGTGAGGGGGAGTATTTAGAGGGGGATTAATGGCAATGTGTCTTTTACTGCAATACATTTTTTTATTTTTTTAAATTTAAGCATTCATTGTATGTTTTGATCAGACCTCGTATGTCAGAAGTTATGGGTACAAGGATTGGAGTCAAGATCAGAGTGAGAATTCCATGGCAGCTTTTCCAAACCAACAGGGCAGGGGACATGGACATTCTTAGGAGCAGCCACAAGATGGCAGAGAGACTGCACCTAGCTCCTTCTCTCTGGCTTCCTTGGGGGCTGAGGGAATGGGACCGTGGATGAGAGCTTGTTTAATATTCCTGGAGACCCTTCGTGACTCCTGGGGTGTTGGCAGGGAGGAAAGAAGAAAATGCAGGGGGGAAACAAGAGGTAGAAATTCTGCCAGTACTGTGTGACCTTGAGTAAGTTACTTGCCCTCTACAGGCCTCAGGCTTCTCTGCTGTAAAATGGGGGGTTTGGACTTAAAGCAGAATATTAGTCTTTCCCAAGTGTGGCATTGAGGGACATATGAACACTGAAGCACCTTGGGAGATGAGGTCATCTTTGGCCTGGACTCTGAGTGTGAGGCTGGTTGCTGGGGAGAGTGTTATAGGTGGTTAGAGCATGACTGGGACAACGGTGGTCTGGCTAATGAGTTCAGAGCAGGGTGAAGAAGTGACTAGAGAGTGTTGGGAAAATATAGAACAGAATGTGGAAGCAAAGAATTAGACACTTGAGGTAGGGGTTGTATCAAGTCACCTCCTTGGGTTTAATTTTCAGTTTAAAGCTTCAACTAAACCATCTTTTCTTTGGGTGATCCCCGCCCTACCTCTACCCACTTCATATCTCAGCAGCTTGTTTATTTCCTTTATAGCTCCTATTTCTTATTTCTGTCTCCTTCCCTGGAATATAAGCTACATGATGGCAGGGACCCTGTGTCCTTGTTAATTCTGCATCCTTAGTGCCTAGAACAGTTCCTGGAGTATAGTAATTGACTAATAGATTGTTGTTAATGGATGAATGTATATGTGAATGGTGAAGTACACAAAACCCTCAGCTGGGTGTCAGAGGCCTGGGCTCTGTCTGTTTCCGCCGCAAACATGCTGTGTGATTTTGGGGAAACCTCCTCCTCTGTGGGCTTCAGTGTCCTGATCCTTAGAATGAGGTGACTGAGTTCCATGCTCACGTGTGTAAGAGACATGGAGAGGAGTTCTCTTCCAGTTCTCAGGTTTTGGGATCCAATCAGTTCAATCACCCATCATGGTTTGCTTTCCCCTTGAGGACCAGCAGCAAGCTGATGGAGAAGGACCTCGGCAGGCAAACGTTGATTCCTTCAGTGGACATTTCTGGGTGACTACTTTGTGCAAGGCTTGACTCTTGGTGCTGGAAGCATGGGGAAGACAAGACGGGGTTGTTCACTGGCCTCCCTGGGCGCTCACATTTTAGTGGGCAAAGGCAAAAAATCCTGGGTCTTCTCCTTTTACTCCCGAAGGTGAAAAGGCCAAGTTCTAGAGAAAGAAAGTAGCATAGGCTCAGAGCCATCAAAAAAGAAGACTTCTGCTATTAGGAAGATAAGGCCTGTGGGAGTCAGGCCTCCAGAGCATGTCTGAAAATAGTAGGCTGCGTGAGCCTGAGCTTCAGGCCCTCAGTATTTCTAATGTGGCTGTTCTGGGCCTGCTCACCCAGAAGCTCAGCCACGTGTGCCCTTGCTATGCCCCAGCCTGCCCATCTCATCAGAACAGGCCAGCCCCATATCCCTTTTCTGCGATGCCCAGCTTTCTGTTGGACTAATCTGGGTAGAAAGCTACAGCAGAGCCAAGGCATTACAGGCTGTATATGATTGACCCTTTCAAAATAAGAACTTGAATTTTAACACCCCATATACCCTAAAGAGGTGACTCTAATGGCCCATTGACAGGTTAGGTTTGAGGATAAATATAAAGTTTTGCCGCTTATAGTCAGTTGCCTGCAATGACTCTAACTTCCCCTGTCCTCAGCCTGAGCAGATAGGTCTCAAAGCTCCTCCAGAACCTTTCCATCAACGTGTGCTTGGGGACACTGCATCAACACCACCGAGAAGCTTCTTCTTTTTTTTTTTAAAAGATTTTATTGGGGAATTGGGGGAGAGGAACAGTGTTGGCCAGCTGCCAGCCACTCACTGTAGCCTATGGCAGCCCACTGCAGCAGGGGCTGCAGCCTACACGGTCACCAGGGTGCTCGCACAGCCCAGCTCCAGGTGGAGCTGTTGTTAGCTGGAGAGGGCAGTGTCACTGGCCCTCATATGTGGGATCCGAACCGGGACCGCTGGCATCCCAAGCCAGCTCTTAACCAATGCGCCACTCTGCCAGCCCGAGAAGCTTCTTAGAAACACAGAACCCCAGGCCCTTCCCGGACCTATAAAAGCGGACCTTGTACTTTAACAGGACCCCCACGTGACTGAGTGCATCCACGGGTCTGAGAAGCGCTGGGCTGAAATCCCCTTGGTCCCTGAGAATGACACCACCAGCAACCCTAGCACTGCCACTGCTGGTCTCTGCATTCCATATGCGGGGCCAAACTCTTGGCTCATTAGAAGGCAGAAAGGAAGGTGCTGGGCCGCTTGGAGAAATAAGAAGACTGCAACTTGTTAGTGTAATGAGCCACAGCAGCTTCCTGAAAGAGCATCCTTGTGAGAGAGACAGGGTGGGTTGGCTGATGGCTGAGCCCTTCTCAGAGCTAGGAATTCCCCCTTTCATCCAGCCTCGTATTTATTCACGAAGGAAATCAGGCCATGAGACAGCATTTTCAATGTTCCACTAAAAAAAGATCTATAATATGTGTGCCGGATCTCTTCTTTTTACCTTTTTAGATCCACACTCTGCCCTTCTCCCCCTGCTCTCTGCTCAGGAGGCTGCCCTATCTGGGCTGCATTGACCTGCCCTCCAGCTTCTGGAGGGTCCAGCCCATGGGAGGCCCCACCGGGGACTGAGAAGGCAGCAGGACAATGAGGTGGGGTCACTGCTCTCCCTAGGCAGCCCTCCCACAGACGGCTCCCTTCCAGGTTCTGGTAAATGTTCACCCCACCCACCCCCTCTAGCCTGGGGCGTTAGCAGCCCCCACAGTTGCCAGCCCAGGTGCTGCACCCTATGTTGTCCAGTTCTTTTTAAACTCTTAATCTGTTCCTCAAATTATCCAGTTTGAAAGCCCCATCTGTTCCCAGAGTGATTTACTACGCCTAGAAAAAAGACCCAAGGAAACAAACCGAAGAGGAAAGGACCGCATCCATCTTTCCCTTTCATCTATTACCTGCACATTCTCAATTTTCAGCATTCCATTTTTTGTTTCCTTTAGTCCCTATGTGCACTTGAGGATCTGGGGGCTGTGGAAGCTAATTTCATCTCCAAACATTTGTCTCCTTCTGTTTTCCAAGTATAGCCATGCCCTGCATAATGATGTTTCGGTCAGTGAGAGACCACATATGTCATGATGGCCCCACAAGATTGTAATGGAGCTGAAACATTCCTGCCTCCTAGTGATGTCATAGCCCTCCTAACATAGTGCAATGCACGACTCTAGTGTTTGTGGGGACACTGGTGTAAACAAACCCTCTGCACTGCCAGTCATATAAAAGCATAGCACATACAGTTACCCTACGACAGAGAAGGGTCCACAGCCCAGCCAGGCCCCAGGGGCAGAATGGGGCCCTCCCAGGGTGTTTTATTCATCCCCTCACTGCAATCAGTGTATCCCAAGGCGCTGCCTGAGCATGAGGGACACAGGCAGTGGACACTGAAATTGTGACCCTCTGTGCTTTGCTCTTTCTGGAAGTGAGACCCCCCAGAAGGCCTAAAGTAGGGGGTTCCCCCAGGTGCAGTTCTGCTCCAGCTGCCCCTTTCATTCCTGACCATGCCTCACATCACTGTCCCTTACTCCTGCCACACCTGCCTCTCCTTGCTGTTCCTCTAACACCCAGCACACCTCCTCCCATGGCTGTACCTCTCCTCTTCCCTCTCTCTACAAGGCCCTCTGCCAGGGATCCGATCCTAGGGCTATCTACCCCTCACTGCCTTCAGCCTCTGGTCAAACATCACCTTCCCCAGAAAGCTTTCCCCTGATGTCCTTAACATATCACCTCTGCCCATCACTTTCTCCCTCCCTCCTCACCCTGTCTTGTACTCCAATACCAATCTCTCCACCAAGGAGCATTTTCACTGTTTACTTGTTGATTGCATATCTCCTCATCTGGCTGAGAGCTCTGCAGCGCAGGATTTGAGTCTGTTTTGTTCACTGTTGTACCCCTGGAACTAAAGTTTGTGCCTAGCACAGAGAAGGCACTCAGCAAGGCTTTGTTTAGTGAATGAATGAATGAATTAATGAATGAATGCTCTCTCTGGCTTGCCTCCGGAAGCCAGAATTGCACAGGGGTGCTGCTCCAAACACCTGCCAGCACTCAGTGAGGCAACTCGCCCCCTCCAGGATCAGCATGGTTATGACAGGTGACCTGCACATGTCAACCACTTCCTCTGACCTCAGCTGTAGCTGCAGCCAGACACAAGCTCCTCTTCCTGTCCACCCTGTCCGTGTGTCCCAGCACCGGCCCCCCAACATGTCAAGAAGCCTTGGGGAGCTGAAGAGTATCTCTGGATGTTTCATCTTCAGCAGTGCCTCATGTAGCCCTACTTTGTGTTTCTGCTATAGAAGCTAAAGTTGTCATGTCCCCAAGCCAGGCACAAGTGCCTGATAACCTATTAATGGAAAATGGAATGGTGCCAGCCTTGTGAGGAACCCCTGGAGCCACTGTGGGAGGCACCCGCTTTCCCTCATGGTCAGGGCCCCTGGAGCCATGCTTGGTAATGAGGCTGCTCCTTTCTCCCTGTAGTCACAGAAGAGTCACAGGCCCTGGAAATGCCAACCCTTTGCTGGGGTGTGTGGGGTCGCCTGCAGGGACCATTCCCTTTATAGAAAGGCTAAATCCTGGTACAGATTTCTCTGTGTGGTTGCAGGCCAGGCCTCTCATATCTTAAGGAGTCTAAGTCCTGGCTCTAACGGCTTGCCCATGAAGCAGCTGTGTAGCCTTGGGCGCATGCCTTTCCTTCCCTGGGTCTTTGTTTCTGCACTTCTCAGGGGCCTTCAAGACCTAACAGTTTATAATTCTATGAATCCATAGCCTGGTTATAGAATTCCGGCTTGAACAGATTAGAAAATAAACTAGACTTGGAAATTTCCTGTAATTCTGGGCCTCTGCCATCTTTCCTTCTGATTTACTCCCCTCTATGTCCTTCTCCAGGACTGTTCCCTTTCCTGGTTGTATGCCCTCCCCCCTCAAATATCCCCTGTGTCTTTGTACCTGCTGGTCCCTTTGTGCTAAATGCCCACCTTCCCTGCTCTGCTGGATTCAGTTGCACGTGCTGCCGGTGGGTGCCCACCTTCCTCTAATCTTATCCTTTCTGTGCACACAAGCCTGAAGTTCACTGTGAGCCCCTGCTGGCACCTGCCTTGGCACTGCGAGGAAGGAATTGTTCTCTCTGGTGATTAATAGGTAATCAGGAATGAAAGCCCCGAGAGCTGCCCATGGAGGACAGTTCTGATGCCCCTGTTCCCCAGTAGGACTGAGCTTCAGGCACCTACGGCTGTTGATGACACACCTTTTTATTGACTGTCTTCCCTTCCTTGTCTCACTTCTCCATCTCTACCAATATTCTTTGAGATCACTTCCCAGACAAACCATTTACACTCTAATCCATCCATCCTGGAAGACGTGGGTCAATGGTCGCCTTCTGTTTGAAACCCTCCTGACTCCCACAAGTGAGCTGCTTATGCCTTCGTTTTCGTAGAGCATTTCTCTCCGCATCCACCCTCTTGGTGGGATTGCGAGGATCCATTTTGGGGCCTGTATTCCCCACTAGTGTGAAAGCTCCCAGGTCTCATTCCTCTTTGTATTTGTGGCCATCCTTCGATATGTGGGATGCCCAAGAGGGGAGTCCAGGTGCTTCTTAGAGTCTTTCACTTTTCCTGGCTTTCTCTACTTTCCAGCAAGCCTCTGGCTACCTTTGCTAAGAATTCAATCAGTTCTAGTTTTTTTCTCCCTCTGTTTAAACCTCAGATAATCCTGGGTTCAGCTCACCTTCATCCACGGCTTCACTTCTTTTCCAATACCCTCTAAGCTGACCAATTGGCCACCAAAAATTGACGTAGGAAAACACCACTGTGGGCTCCTAATACTCATGATGATGGTTTCTGTCTCCAATCCATCTCCACGCAAGACGTCAAGGGCCGGGAGAGGTGTTCCTGTCCCTTCTCAGGGCTCACCTCGCCAGACTCAGCATGCCCCCTCCCCCACCACACACACACACACACACACACACACACACACACACACACCACTGCTCTTGCCTTCTTTCCTAGGAGGGGGCGCGGGGAACATGTTCAGAGATACATCAGCACAATCCTGACCTTTCGTCTCATTCACGTTGAAGATTTTTTTGTTTTCCTCCTCTTCATATTCTTCCAAGGGAAGCAGGAGGGAGAGAGAAAGGAGGGGACATCTGGTCTGGATGACATATCGATCTCTTGAGGAAATGTATCCCGTCTGGACAGCCTGCTGTCTCAAAGGCTGTCTTCCTCTCATTCACAGAACCTGGCTATCGACCTGCAGCTCTTTCAGATACTGCTGAGTCTTGTCCAGGTTGGCAGGGCTGCCCCTCCCCACACACCCTAAGAATTCTGTCTCTCAAGGATCCAACTCTTCACAAACCTCCTCTCTCTGCCTCAGAAAGCCCTGGACTCTGTAGACACGAATCTTGCTATGCCAGTTGCCCCCTTTCTCTCTCACTGGGAGATAATCACCTTCTGCCTGGTTGGATTCCAAGTGCAAAGGGAGTTGTGCTGTTCCCTCTCAGCTCCACCAGAGCCTAAATGTCTCCTAAATGTCCTATCCCTCTTCTGTACCCAGTCCCTAGAGCAGAACCCTGCACGGAGCCGGCATGTTTGTCAACTACATTGTTGAACCATTAGTGTCCACTTTGGATTGTTAGAGCATTCACGACCTCTGAAAATATGCTACCCTAGAACATGGACATTCCTGTGTTGTTTCCTTTGTCAGGCCCTCAGCTTGTCATCCTGCAGAGAGCAGGAATGATGGCGAGTGAAGCATAGGACAGGTAAGTTTGGGGTGAGCGGGGGTAGGTGACAGAAGGTTGAAGCAAGGGGTATGTCCCGTCCCCGGAGGTGGAAGCATTTGTTCTGATAGCACCATTAATGAAGGGACACAGCCTAGAAGTGGTGGAGATTGGAGACAAGGCAACCTTCCACATCACTGTTTTTCATGGGTGGGCGCTGTGCTCCACCACCAACCTTCTCACCCCACCATCACCACTTGCACCGCACCTTACATGGAAAACCTGGTCACCCTCAGGCACCCCAAAGTCTCCACTCGCCTCGTTGCAAGTCCCAGTTCTTTGGGGTCACTGTCCTCCACCAGTTTTTCCTGGAGAGCAGACAAACAGGAGCAGCATCTAGTGCTCGTTCTGACCGTGGCAACAGCTTCCTCACCCGCCGCAGCCGTGCTGCACTCAGCAGACACAGTGGGCTGTTGGAATGCCACCATGAGCCCTCACCTGCCTGGGTCAGCCCCTTTCAGTACTGACCCTACTCTGACTATCTCTCTCTCTGACCAATATTCCCTTTTTTCTCTCTCCACACTCCCAGGTTCCGGGAAGCCTGGCTTTGTTCTCTCAGTGGCCCAACCAAGTAAGCCCACCTTTCGGCCCGAGGTAGGAACCCTTCCCCGGGTTCTGGAAGGCCACCTCCTCCCTAGCCATTGCTGGCAGCCATGGTCTCCGTGAGAGGAAGCCTCCTGCAGTGTTTATCCATGGGGCAAGTCACTATCCCCTGAGCCTTACCTGCCTCTTTAAGGCAGGTCTATTAGAGCTCTTACCACATGCCAGGCATGGTTGTAAGCACTCTGAGGATATTTCTTCATTTAATCCTTATAATATCCTATGAGGTCATAGTCTCATCCCCATTATGCAGATAAAGAAATTGAGACACAGAGAGGTTCAGTGACTGACCCAAGGTCACAGAGCCAGTAGGTGGTGAGCAGAGACTTGAAGCCAGGCCATCTGGCTCCCAAATTCAGGCTCTAAACTTAGACTGCACTACTTTGATCTCCAAGAGTCTGTTATGGCTTAGAGAACAAACACTGGGCCAGAGAGTCTCTAAGTAGCTTTCCTTAGCACCTGACTTGATTTCCACAGATTACCTCACACATTCATCCATCCTTTCATTTATTCATGCCTTCGTTCAGCAAATGATTATCTCCTATGCACAGAGCACACTGCTCTGCATGCTGAGGGGATATCATAGAAGTGTTCATACCCTCTAGGGGATTATATTTTAGTAAGGTAGACAGACAATACTAAAATAAACACATTATACATATAGATGGTATATACGCTGCATTCAATAAAAAATCTAATGTGTCGTGATATGATAAGTGCAATAAAAAGTTAGGGCAGCTGGAGGAGGGCGTGAGTGATGCGGGTGGCCAGGGCAAGGCGGTGCTATTTGGGCAGAGGCTGAGTGAAGCCAGGCAGGGTGGCCCTGGGAATCTGGGAGACAGCCTTTCAGGCAGGTAGATAAAGGCACACTAAGCACCAAGGCCCACAGGTGGGCGTGTGAAGTAAAAGGAACGGCCGGGGACTCAGCGAGGCTGATGAGTGTCAGGCCCAGACTGTGGTTAGAAGGGGAGGGAGAACCAAGTGGGAGGGCCATTCTCTCTTGGGGGGTTGGGCAAGAAGGAGGCCTGGAGGGAGGTGAGTGTGGAGAGGCCTCTGTGCTAGTGAGAAAAGAGCTGAGGCCCAGCAGAATGGGAAGTCAGACCGTGGTCCACTTCTGGAAGGTCAGCTGCGTTAGGAAACAGGGCACTGTTTCAAAACCTGCCTTTCTCTGCTTTAACACTTTGAGATGGATAAGGAGGCTGGGGGGGGCAGGGCACCTGAGCAGTAGTGGGACAAAGAGCTCGGTCCACAGCGGCCAGCCTGGGGGGAAGATGGAGGGAGAGAAGCTGGAGTCATAGTTATCCGAGATGGAAAACACCCCCTACGTCATGAAGGAGGTCCCCAGGGGCCTATGGAGGCGACGGTAGCAGAAGAAACCCCGCCTGCTCATTTCATGCTCTGGCTGAGAGCTCGAGCTGGCCAGGGGAGCTAGTTGAAATTAAATGGGAATTTATTTAAGGCTTTTAAACATTTCTGCACTCAGAGGCCTCCGGAGAACCACAGATCATCTCCTCTGCAGCCTGCTCAGGAGCCACGGCAGTGAGGCATCAGGCCCCTGGGCCACCCAGTACACTGGAGGAAGGGGAGGGCAGGCTGCCCACCCCTCCTCTCACTCAGGAAGGCCTCTGGCTGTCTGCACCTGCCTGAGGCATCAGGCAAACAGATGCGGATCTAGTGGCCATGCCCTCCCATCTACCCTGTGCTCAAGGGGAGGACTGGAGGCCAGTGGTGGGGGCAGGGAAGCAGAGAGCAAGGCCACTCCCTACAGCCCCTAACTGAGTCCCTCACAGTCAGTGGGGGGCCTTAACCGCCTCCTCTCAGCCTGAGGTCATGATGCAGACATCTTTACAAGGTTCACTTTTTCTAGGCGTTGTTGCCTCACAAATTCCTCCAAGCTTCACACAGAATACCCAGAAACTACTTGGTAACATTTAGGGTGGTGGTGGGTGGGGGAGAGCGTTCAGGGGGAAAAAAAAAATAGACAGATGAACGCATGGTTACGAGTGTGGGCTCTGGAGCTAGGATGCCTGGGTTGAAATTTTACCAGCTGGGTAACCTTGGACCAGTTACATAGCCTCTCTGTGCCTCAGCTTCTGCATCTGTAAAGTGTGGATAACAACAACAATAATAATAATACCCATCCAATAGGGTGGTTGTGGGGATACAGTGTGTTCACATAATCAAAGTGCTCAGATGGGTGCCTGGCACAGGAGGAGGGTTCAAGAATTGTTAGTTATTATTTTATTCTGTGTTTTGAACAATCAGTTTCTCCAGGTGATCCTGACTAAAGTTGGGGAACCACTGTAGCAGTGACTAGCGATTATGACAGTAAAGCTCTCCTGTCCCTAGCCTACTCAGGAAAGGGTCCTGGAAAGCATTCCTGTGAGCATATCACCTATCTGTTGTTTTCTGTTCGTATATTCTTTCACTCTCACTGTCTGCCTCTTTCAGGAAGGCTGGTGGGCTATTCGGGGCAGGGCACGCGGCAGATACAGTGAGAGTTATGGAGCGCTGTGAGACCTGGTTCCCACAATCGAGCAGTCATGATGGGAAAGGTAGAAACCAAGTAATGAGCCCTGTCTGAGTCTCTATTGGTGCTATAACAAAGTACCACAGACCTAGTGATTTTAAATCACACAAACTTATCATTTTACAGTTTGGAGAGCAGAAGTCTGAGATCAAGGTGTCAGGCAGGGCTGCTGTCCTTTGGAGGCTCTGGGGAGAGTCTGCTTCCGGCCTTTCTAATTTCTAGAGGAAGCTTTGGCTCATGGCCCCTTCCTCACGTCACCCTTAACTCTGCTTCTGTTGTAATAGCTCCTTCTCCAGCTCTGGCCCCTACTTCCCTCTTATAAGGATCCTTTTGATTACATTGGACCCACCTGGGTAATCTAAGGTGCTCTCACCATCGCAAGATCCTTAACTTAATCGTATCTGCAATGTTCCTTTTGCCGTATAAAGTAATCAAACACAGTCACAGGTTCAGGGCACCAGGAAGTGAGCCTCTTGGGGCTACTATCCAGCCTACCCAGTGTCAAATCCTAGCACTGATCAGGCATTTTATGGGCTCTACTTCATCTCATTCCATTTCATTTCATTCTTAAAACCACTGTGTGAGATAGTTACGATGATGATGAGTTCCTCTTCAAAGCTGAGGAACTGAGTGGATAAGTGTCAAGGTGGTGGCAGTCAGGTTCCTCACACACCAGCACCTGCATGTTCAGGATTCAGAAAAGAAGAGTTTGTCTGGCAAGGGGCAGCTGGGATTTGGAGAGAATAGGGATGCTCTGTAGGCTGGGGCTGGCTGGAGCAAGACCCCGAATGGTAGGCCAAGCCCCTGGGACATTTAGGGCAGCACATCATGGACCTCCAAAATGAGGAAGTGCCTGTAGGTGGTATGGGAGGGGTAACTCAGCTGAGGGCAACTGTGAGTGAGCCCCAGGCTACTGGAGACAGGGCTGGGGACAGGGTGGCAGGCGCTGGCTCCCTGCATGTCTCTGCTCTGGGCTGTCTGGCTCCCTGGACTGAGGCTTTCCAAGAATGAATGTCTAAAGGGTGGAACTCACCCTGCATCCCTGAGAATCATCCTGGGTCTTGACCCTGCTTTGCAAGATCAGTCCCCAGCACCCCAGAAGCAGGCCTGTCCTTAACTTCCTGCCTGACCACCCACAGTGATGCCTCAGGGGAATTGGCAGTTTGACCTGGGAGCTGGTTGGGCAGGACAGAGGTACGCAGGGAGTGGCTCTCTGTTCTGAGCTGGGAAATGAAACCCTGAGTGTCTGCCTGTCCTGTGTTCAGCAGACTTCTTGCGTCCTGGGATCAGAGAAGGCTGACTCAAGCTGGGACTGCCTGTAGGACTGGGTCACTGTCACCTCTTGTTGCTGCAGCCAAGTCCATCCCATAGGTTTGTCAGGCAGTCCTGTGGAGTTGCCTCTACACTGTAGGCTCCTCTAACCACCCAGAGCCCGTTTCTACTTGGCCAAATGGCTTCCTCATAACAATGCTTTCTTTGCAGAGCTGGTGTGAGGTTAAATGGGATGGAGTGTGAAATGCCTGGAATTTAGTAAGTTCTGAGGAAATTGGTAAGTGCTCCTTTCTCTTGGGGAATTCTTGCCAGGCCTACCCTGAATACCTTTACCTGGTTTTGGCCTTCTCTCTCTCCCTCCCTCTAACTCCCTCCAGTCTTTCTTTTTTAGGAAAAATTGAAAACACCTGCTCACTAACTTTTATTCCCAAGACCCCTAAGGAGCTTGAAGATTACTACCCAGCCCTTATCTTCTGCACATTAGTGGATGCCACCTCCTTCACCTGTCCCTGGACACACACTGGATTCAACCACATTCTTCCCAGGACTCCAGAGGTGAGAAGTCCTGAACTAGACTCAAAATGTCAAAGGAACCTAGGACATGGGTCTCCTTCAGCCCCACAGGCATCATCTAGCATAGTTCTAGAAGTCTGATAAATTCTAGTGAAGGGAGGAAGAAAGGAAGAGGGGAGGAGAGAGAGAGAGAAGGAGGGAAGGGGGGAGGGAGGGAGGGAAGAGGGAAGGACCAACAGAGGAAGGAAGGAAGGAAGGAAGGAAGGAAGGAAGGAAGGAAGGAAGAGAAGAGGGAGGAAGAGAGGCAGGGAAGGAGGGAGAGAGAGAGGGAGAGAGGGAGGGGAGAAGAGAGGGAGAGGGGGGGACCAACAGAAGAAGGGAGGGAGGGAAGGTAGGAAGAAAGGAAGGGAGGGAGGGAGGAGAGAGGAAAAGCAACACAGCATATTGCTGGGCATGTGTGGAGCTTTGTTGTGCCCTGAAACAGGTGATGGCTACCACCATGCAGCTCAAATATTTAACATTTACTGAGCAGCTGGTACTGTGCTGGATACTATGGGTGAAACAAAGATTAATAATAGATGGGGCATGCCCTCAGGGTGTCTTCACTCTAGCAGGGAAGTGAAGATCTGAACACAACTAATTTTCACTCAGGAAAAGGAAGAAAGTAGCACCCCCAAGAGAGGTGTAGATCTGAGTCCCAGGGCTCCAGGCTAGCAACTTTGTGCTTTTATCATTATTGATTGGTTTTGCAGGGGTGGCAGTAAAATGAGAAAAAGTGGTTAGGAGGGGTGACTGTATTTGCGTTTACTGTCCCACCTGTAGCCTGCCCCCTTGGGAAGGGACCAGGCTGCAGCATTCAACCTCCATTCAGCAAGTACTGAGTCTGCAGAAACAGGCTCAGGGGCAGGTAATGAGCTCCTCAGTAGGCCTCTGCATTGTCCCCAGGCCTTCGGCTTCCCACCTTCCTGTCTGAGCTCTGCTTCTGTGCCGGTAACACTCACCCAGAGCTGTGCATGCGCTCACGTGCACTAGTACACAGACACACACACCAGTGCATGTGCACACACGCTGTATTATCACTGTCATTTAAGGTGTGTTAAAACTGCAGTCCAAACACAGTCCCCTCAGAGCTGCCCCTCTCTCCCACACAGCTGGCCACCTCCTTCCCACTCTTCCTCTGAGGACCTGACAGCTCCTCACCTTGCCTTCCTGACTTTCTGCCCTGTTTTATCCTCCTCCACACTGCAGAGGGGTGTGTCTCTGCTTGTCTCTATTTCCTTTCATCTCCATTTTTTCTCTTTATCTGTTCTATCTGTCACTGCTTCTCTCTCCACTCCTCCTTGTGAGCAGTGTGTGTGTGTGTGTGTGTGTGCGCGTGTGTGTGTGCACGCAAAAAAGAGGGAGAGAGGGAAACCATTCCTTTTCGAGTTTTCCTCCTTGGTTTAGCTATAGTTTCCTGCTAAAGAACCACAGATGCAACAGAGCCCATTTCACTGTTGCAGGGAAGAGTGATGCATAAATCTTGGCAGGATGAGATCAGGATATCTGAATGGGGCAACAAAACCCAGCCTGAGTGTCTGACCTATACATCCTCTGCCCCTGCTCACCAAGTTGGCTGGCTTCTGGTTGTTTTAGGGCCACATCTTTGCATCACAGGGAAAAAGGACATACCAGCTCTGGGCCATGGTCCAGATAGGGCTGGAATTCCTTTGTCCTTGTGGGCTGAAGGTTGGCCAAGGGGTAGGTGGTACTCTGAGCCCTGGAAGCGTCGGCCCGAGGGCTGGGTAGGGAAAACAGGTGGTCTTCATGTTTGTAGGCTTCATGCTCTGTATTATACTCAATTAAATTACCTCCCTAAATGCAACCCTCCCCATACCTCTTAGAAGTCTGTGTGGGTACTGCAGGACTAGACATGAGGACACTAAGGTCCTGAGAAGTCAAAAGGCACTCCTGAGACTCTGCAGCTAGTGGGCCCGCTGGTAGACTGGTTTCCAGACCCGCCTCACTCTTTCACCACTTAAAGCACATGTGGTTTCTTGGGAAGGGAGACACTACAGCTCGGTACCTAGGCACTGACTTTGCCTGTTGGCACTGCTAAGATGAAATACCCTAAATAAATTCATACGCCTCGCTGGAGGCAGAGGCTTGGGGAGGCTTAAGTTGTTCTCCCAGGGCTATGGCTTTTGGAAACCAGATTCTGAAGTCTTTCCCGCGTTAAGGAAACTATGTTAAGCTTCAGACTTTCCGATAGAATATGCATAACAACCTATCTGCTTTAATTTATGCAGAGGTGGCAGAGTTTTTAATTTGTGCAAAAGAATATGAGATGCGATTATGCCTTTCCTTTACACATTGATGACTTTCTATGCAAGTTCTTTGTAAGGAAGCCTGCTTGACCTGGGTGCAAGTAACATCCTTAGGAGCAGCCATCAACCATTAAAGGATGGGGATTGGGGCCGGCCGAGTGACACGGTGGTTAAGCGCTGGCTTAGGAAGCCAGCAGCCCCGGTTCGGGTCCCACATATGAGGGCCAGTGACACTGCCCTCAAAAAAAAAAAAAAAAAAAAAGGATGGGGATTGGTGAGTCAATACCCCAGCTTTCTCACCTCTCCAGAGGACAACTCTGAGGCATGAGCTAGGTCACCCAGAAGTCCCCATGAAGGTGAGCCCTGAGTGTCCCCAGCACTCTCTGGAGTGCCTTGTGCTGGTTGCTCCCCTTCCTCGTCTCACATTCCTACTCTATTCTAGATTCTCCCTGGGATCACCCTGTATAATCCTCAAATCCTTGAATTGGATTCTGCACCTGGGGGAACTCAAACTAGGACAGTAACATTGAGGAGCAAGGGAGCCAGAATTCAAACCCAGGTCTGTCTGACTCCAAAGCCCACAGCCCTCATCTTCATCCTGCGCCATGTGTGACCATGAAAGCCATACCCTGTGGGAAGCCGACAGCCCCCCAGTGTCTGACAAGGCCACATTGCCCTGCTCAGCACTGGATATTAGGGGTGCTGCCTTATGGTTGGTCATGTAATGTCTCCTGCCTCTATGAACCCATATGCCTTTCCTCCTATAGGAGACAATATATTCACTGCATCTGTGGCAAGTTCCTGTGATACCCCAATGAGCTAACTACGCAGCCAAAGATGGGTAAGATCTCCTAGAAAAGAGGGGAGACAACCTAAGGCAGGCGGTAGTTCCATGGGGTCCCCTGAACTGAGATATTGGGGACTCAAGCCCCTTGGAAACTGAGGCACAGACCTCTGACAAACTCAGGCCAGAAAACTCAGGCCTGTGAGAAGCTGATGCACTTGCCTAAGGGCCCTGCTGTGAATAGTCTCCTTGAAGATTAAAAGTCTTCAGGCCATGAGAGTTCCAGTAAGAGGCAGCTCAAAGGCAGCCTATGACCAAGGGTTTGTTAATCAGCCTTGTGTGAATTCCTTTGCCCAGTGTCTTGTTGCAGCAACAGATACTGAAGCTTTGACTGAGAAATGATGAAGCCCTCTGTAGGATAAGAGAGGTGTGAGACCCTTTTGATTGCTAGGTATTGTATTTACATATGAATAGATTTTAGATGCTTTTACTGTAAACACAGCCACTCTTAGTCTTCTAGTGTAGCTCAAGTATACTGTGAGTTTTATGATTGTGTTTAACTGCTAGGATTTAGGATGATTTCTAGATAGTCAGGATAGCTATAGTAAACATTCTTTAGGCAATATATAAAAATATGTCAATCCTTAACACAAGATAGTCATGATAAACATTCTTTAGGTGACATACAGAAACTGAGTCTGGGTTTCATGGCAATTATCATAATAAAGACAAGGTAATCCTTTGATGGATGAGTAAGTCACAGTACACCCTGGAGAGAGCAATTGCAGAGGAGAAAAGACTGTGAAAATCTTGGGAACTACAAACCACCAAACCCGTGTACATGAGTCCCTATAAAACGGACATGTTATTGCATTAAAGTGTGACACTCTTGAGAAACTCTTTCCGGTGTCTCTGCTCTCTTTCTTTCTCTTTCTTTTCTTTTTTCCTCGTCGACTCCGTCCCACCTGAGGGAACCCCTGGACTCCGCGGAGGCTGGACCCCCGCAATACCTGCCTATATACTTGTCTTCTGTTGCAGGCAAACATGCCATCACACCAAATCGATTCTTTCTCTGACGATTCAGAAGATGCTTAGTGAAGGCGCAATAAACTCTCCTTGGGGCAGCCGGTTAGCTCAGGTGGTTAGACCACAGGCTCATAACACCAAGGTTGCCAGTTTGATTCCCACATGGGCCAAGGAGCTGCACCCTCTACAACTAGATTGAAACAACTACTTGACTAGGAGCTGATGGGTCCTGGAAAAACACATTGTTCCCCAATAAAATTTCTTAAAAATAAATAAATAAATAAACAAACTCTCCTTTCCCTTTTGTAATGCAGGACATTCGGGTATACGTTTAAAGCATGCTCACGCGTCTCTCTCTGCTGCCTAACTACTCACCCTCCAGCAGAAAGGAAGCTCTCTTCTCTCCTGGACTCGCTCAGTTGTGCATGGCTCAGGACTCACCTACTTGCCTCCACGCATCGTAAGCAACTTTATTAGGTCTGTAAAAAAATGGAAGTAAAATAACACAGAGAAAAGAAGTGAGACAAGTTGGGGGAAAGAGCAGGGCCTGAGCTGGGTTTCTGCTAAATTCTTTTTGTGCCTGGGGAACTTTTAGACCTTGAGGGAAGTTGATTATGTTTGCCAAAAGTGTTATGTCTTTATTTTTCTTTGTAAATCAAAATTTGCTATTATATCCACTGGCTTTGAAAGCTGGGTGTTTGTTTCTTGTATGTTTGTTCCCTTCCCCCATTAAAAACTATAGAGGGAGGTGGGGTTCCAGAGGGGACAGGGATGGAGGGTGACATGGAAGTGAAGGGTGCTATTCTCCTGACTGATTTAAAGCAGGCGAGGCTATGTAAGGACTGCAGCCTTAATTGCCTCCTTCCTCCAAGTTCCCCAGCAAAAAAATCACGTCTAAAAACTTCGGGATAGACATACAAATAAGCCAACTGAACTTCACCAGGAGTCAAAGGAAGGAACAGGCAGTTGTTAGAACCTAAGTGACAATGGAGCCATCCAGAGAGAAGTGAGAGGGACAGATGAATGTGAAGGTCAAGGTCACTGTCAAGGTCAAGGGTCCTGTTTCCCTTATGGAAGGCCTCCATGGAGGAATCACTAAAGTCCTCTTTAATGGGAAAAATGAAAGTAACTGAACAGGGGCAGAGAGACAAGAGGATTCACATTTTTGAAACTGAAGTTCAAGTTTTACAGCCTACTGGCCATACCCACCAACTAACTTATTAATATATACAGAGCCCATTAGCCTACACCTATACTTATATCTATATCTGTTTCTATGTCATCTATTTATCTGTCTTACATGTCATATATTTTCTCCAGACCAGAGCAAAATTTTATTCACCTGGCCGTTAATTGTTGTAAGGCACCAGCATATGTACAGTCACTGGCTGTCTTACATAATAATGCCTCTCTTCTAGTGTTGGTTGGCAGTTGGCAAAGGCCTTCTCATTTGAGCCCCTAAGAACTCTAGGATGTAGGGAGGGATGGGTTGTATCATTCTCATTTACTCACTGCTCTTAATTTCAGTAGGGACAGTCACTGTGATGTCATTCTTTCTCGTCTAGCATACTGTGTCACTCGGAAGAGTGAGGGGCAAAGGAAACCCACTTGGCCAATCAGATCATCCTGAACATCAGTGGGAACCAGAGGACCATCATGTCTACTGTTTCCATTTTGCAGATGAGGAACTGGGTATTGAGAAAGGAAAGTGGCTTACCAAAGTTCCTACTGTGTGCACTGGACAAAGTTATCGCAATACTTGATTTTTGTTCTTTCCATTCCATTCTCTCCATTTATTTGCTCCCATTACATGTTATGCTAAGCACTAGGGATATTGTAAGTCTTACAAATTTCCTCTCTTCTTCATGCTTGTGGTGTGGAGGGGAAGATGGACAATTGAATAAGTAGTAGCAATGTGATGTGGTGAGTCCTGCAATTGGGGAAGCACATAATGAGGACTAAGTACCGACTCTGGGTGTCAGTGATCCAGGAAGGCTTCCTGGAAGAAATGGCATTTAAGCTAATATGAAACCTGAAGGATGAGTCAGAATTGTCCAGGAGAATTGGGATGGGATGGTGACATAGGGAGAAAAATGTCCCAGGTAGTGGGAACAACCTGGGCAAAATCCTGACACTGAGAGAGAGCATGATGCATTTAAAGAACTGAAAAAAACTACAATATGGGTGAAAAATACAGTGCATGTTGATTGAGGTAGGTGGGGCCAGTGAGACATACATAGATGACTCACTTTCCTAAACAGATTTAAATTTTTTAAGGACAAGGACTGTGTCTTTTGCCTTTCTGATGAGTTGAATAGCTCAGGACTGAACATTAATGCTTGATGTTAATGTTTGCATGTATAAATTTATGAGTGCAAAAAACCACATGCATTCCTACAAATTCATAAAAATGCTTAAGTCTTTCATTATTTGAGTTAGGGATTAGGAAAAAATGCAATTCCTGAAAGCCCATGACATTTGTGGCAGACTCACATTTTCATCAAATGTTGACTCTTTGGAGGTTGAGGAAAGTATCTACCTGCTTCTCTGAAATTCTTGCCTTTCACCCAGCATTTCTGCCAGGTTTTGAGTGGGTGAATGAATCCTCCAGCCTTCCCTGTGGGGCTTTGCTGGGCCATCTCTCAAGGTCCCGTGAATGGTCAGCCCAGGCAGCTGGGAGACCTCTGGCTCAATGGCTAAAGGCTCAAAGAAAATTTGGAAATTTGACTTGGGGAAGTGGTTACACAGAGATGTCAAGGCCAAAGGTTGGATCAGAAAGGAAGTTGATACCAAGAGTAGAATTCATATTAACTACTCGTAATCCTTATGGCCATGGACCCATCCTTTGCTGGGATATTTGAAAGACACATACACATATGCACACACCTTGTCTTAGGTCTCACAAGATGATGCTTTTTCTTCCCACCTTTCTACTTTATTCCACATTTCAGTCATTTCCCCTAATGAAACTATCAGGCAGAACTAATCCAAACATCAGCTTAATTAATCAACATTTGGCAGTCTATAACGACACGCTCCTGTCCAAATTACTTGTGACAACTTTCTTAATACAAAACCAAAACATCTACAGGGAGGCAGTGGCTCTGTCAGCTAGCTGGAGAGCACAGCTTTTCAATTTATCTAATATATTTTAATAAAGTTGCAATAAACATTTAGTTCCCAGGTATGACAGAGAGCATTTTGTTGCCAGAAAATATCATTATTTTATTTTTAACTCAATAAAGAAAACATAAAGTGCCCTTGTGGTACAGACGTACTTCTACCAAGAGCTACTCCTGCACAGAGGGCAAGTTCATGCTTCAGGTCAGGTGCTCAGACCAGCAGGGCCCTGGGGGGCTGACCAGCCACGACAGAAAATGCAGCCAGTTGGCACCTTCTGGATGTTGTGATTGTTTTTCAGAGCCTGAGTTCCTAAAAGGAAGAAGAATCAGAATAAGAATGATAATCATCCCCATTTATTTGTTATTTCACGGTTCCCAGAACAACTTCCTGCTCCTGACCTCATTTGATCTTACAATATCCCTGGGATGTACATGCATGAAGGAGTCATGACTGTGTTCATTCCTTCATTCAACACCAGTATTTCTTAAGGACTTACTTGGTGTTACAAACTGGACTATACATTAGAGATTTAGGGGTAAGCAAGGTAGATGTGGTCCTGCTGTGCTGGACATCTTAATTTACCCCTCCTGGTCCACTCTCCATCCTCCTCCACCCTGCACTATGCCCTGCAGGCTGACCTGTAAGGACTGCATCACCTGGGCTGCCAGCCCTCTCCCTTCCGGTTGGGTTTGGCCAACTGGAGGCAGCAGACTGGAGGTGAGAGGAGATAGAGGCTGAGACAGTCACTTCCCTGGGTCCCTCCCTGGTGGGCTGTTGGCTGGCAGGGTCTGCATTCCTCTGGCCAAAGCCACAGCTCCCATTTCTCTTAAGTAGAGCCACAGCTTTCTCCAGATTTTAGCAGCCTCTCTCTCCTCTTGCCCCCTCAGGCCTAGGAGAAGTAATGGTGCCACGCTCTTGCTGCTGCAAACTCTCAAAATCAATGACCCAACTAGAATAAACCATCTGTCCTGCCAGGATTCTGACTGCTATACCTAGCTTCGTGTAACATAGAGTCTGGTGCCCACTAACCAAATAATTGTAAAAATAATTAATTGGCATCATGATGTGCTACAAAAGGATGGCTGCAATTTTCTGTGAGTATGTAACCAGGCAGCTGACTTACTCTGGGGAACCAGGAAGGATTTCCCTGCAGGGATAATATTTGGGAGCAGAGGACTGAGGAGTATCACCAGTGTTTTCGGTTGAGTGGGACAGTGTTCCAGGCAGAAGGAATGACATGTTCGAAGCCCTGAAGGCTGGAAAGAAGTTTGTTCCTTGTAGGAAGGTTGGGGGACCACTGGTGTGAGTGGAGCCTTTTTAAAAACAGCCAGATGTGGGCCGGCCGAGTGGCGCGGTGGTTAAGCGCTGGCTTGGGAAGCCAACGGCCCGGTTCCGGTCCCACATGGGAGGGCCAGTGACACTGCCCTCAGGAAAAAAACAAAAACAAAAAACAGCCAGATGTCTTCCAGGGAAATGGCCACAGTAGAGGGAATCAGGGTGGAAACTATAACAAAGCCAGGAAAATAATTAATTAGTTAACAAACAGGATTAAGTCACAGGACCCGCCAGTGACAAACTCAGTGGCGGGGAGGAGAAAGGCCTCTTTTTCCCAGTCAGGGATTCCCAGCTAGAATGCATATCTCCAAGAGGTTATTTAGCATAACATAAGACTGTCAGTCTCTCTTAACATGCTCCTCTCAGAACAGAGACATTGATTAAACTGATTAAGCTCTAGGGAAGTTAGGCATTTGGAGGAAACACCTGTGGGCTGAGCAACAAATGTGGCCCCAAAAGGCACCAGCGAGCCCCTCTCCCCAGACATACAAAAGATATAAAAACCAAAGCTTTTGCCCTAACTAGTGGGCACCCAGTGGGGACCCCCTCTTATTTTGAGATCTGTTACTTTCTACTCTAATAAACTGTCCTTTGCTGTAAACTTTTTTTAAAAACTAAAAAAAAACAACAAACCAGTCAGATGTGAAAATGGCTGAAAACCCTCTGGATCAAGGGGACGGGGAGAGGAGACAGATGTGAGCTGGGATTAAAGGATGGGATGAGTGTGATGCAAATGACACGGGGCACAAAATAGAAGGAAGTGTTCATACTCAGCGTCATGCAAGGGCAGGGGCGGCCCTGACAATGTTGCCTCCTTAAAATTTATACCCTAGGTGCCTCACTTGCCTCACCCTTGTCCTGGCCCTACAGAATTCTGGAAATGACATTAGGAAAGGGAGCATCCAGGGGTGAAGCTGGGGATAAGAACCAAGAAAGGTGATCTGAGCAGAGGGGCAAATGTAAATGGGGATACATTAGAAGTCTGAAGCAAAAAAAGTCGATACTGAAGTACAGAAGGCTCAGGGGAGACAGAACCTGGGAAGATTTTCTGCACAGTAGGTGAATCAGGGCTCATGTTCCTAGAACATCAGTAATCTCGTCTGATGGTAAAAAGGGAGATTAGGAGGCACCAAGCCTGAGTACACATGTTCACGTTGGCTGGGGCCAGAAGCATTCATAGGCAATTTCTATTTCCTGTGCACAGCTCATAAGTAACAGAGCTGGAGTTAGAACCCAGGGCTCTTGACACAGCCCAGCGGTCTGGCTAAAAATATTACCAACAGCAATGTCCTGAGACCTCACGCAGTCACCTTTCCTGTGCCTCTGAGATGGTACTCTGCCAGCCCAGCCCTTCCTCATGGGCTGCCAAGAATTTAGCTAACTGTGATGTTAGAAGGAACCGTCCACCCACAGGACTGCCCCCACGGCTGACACCAACTGCAAGTTTGGAGCAAGAGGTCCCTAAACTACTCTTAGGATTAATGATCCACTAGGAGAATTCAGAGAAGTCACTGAAAGTTGTTATACTCACAGTTCTGGCTTATTAAAGGAAAGGATACAGATTTCAATCAGCCAAAGAAGTGCAAAGGGAGAGCAGAGTCCAGAAAAGACACCAAATGCAGAGCTCCACTGTCCTCTCTCTGTGGAGTTGTACTTTTCCCCCATAGATCTGTGACAATGCACTGGGTGTACTGCCAACAGAGAAGCACACCCGAGTCTTGGGGACCCAGGGATTTTACTGGGCTCCATCACACACTGCTGTCAGACTGACCTTTAGTTTCCAGTCCTCCTGGAAGTAGAACCGATGCCATATGGCCCAAAGTCCCCATCATAAATCACATTGTTTGACTGTCTGGTGGCCAAAGCCCCCAGCATACAAAAACACTGCCCTCAGACAGGACATTCGAAGGACCTAGAAATCACCTCCCAGTAGCCGAGGGCAAAGGCCCAAGCTCTCCTTGGGTGCAGTTAATTCTCCCCTGCCCATCATCCTTTGTGAAGAAGCTCAGTGTGCCTGGTGACAGCTCTCCAGGCCTTTGGAAAGTCTTGTTCAGACTGTGAGCTCAGAGACTGGCTGGCTCGCCTCAGTTTCTCAGAGGGTAGATGAAGGATCTGAGGGTATTTGATCCAATTTTTAAAAAATATATTTATTGGTTTTTTTTATTATAAAATTAAATGCACATAGTAATTTTTCTAACAATACAGAATGTATAATATAGAAAGTTCCCCATCATATAACATAATCCAGAAATATATATAAAACAGAAAGTTCCCCATAACTCAAGAAATAGCTGTTCCTAAAAAGGTGGTTGATATTTTCCTATATTTCTATGCATATTTTAACATATAAATATGTAATTACTTTTAACAAAAATGATATACTATTCACAGTGTTCTGCAACTTGCTTTTTACCCTTAATAGTGTATCATAGATATGACATGGAAATGTCACCACATATAAATGAACCTCATTTTTCCAATGGCTGAGTAGTATTCCGGTGCAAGCATATCACATTTTATTTAACTGATTGCTCACTGATAAGCATGTAGGTTATTGCCAATTCTTATTCTTCTATTGCAAACAATGCTATAATGAATATCCTAGTACATATATAATTGGGCCCTGTGCTAAAATTTCTGTGGGGCAAGTTCTTAAAAGAGAAATTGCTGGTTTAAAAGATATGTGCATTTTGCAATTTACTAGATCTTGCCAAATTGTACTCTAAAAAGTTGATCCAATTTATACTTATATTAGTGATGTATGGGAGTGCAAGGTTCCTGTCACCCTTGCCAACTAGTTGTTATTAATCCTTTACAGAAAGCCAAACATTTAAAGTGAGACCCCCATTATGCTCTTCTTATTTGTAGAGTTGGATGGCTGCCCACTTCCCCCTCAATGTCCCCATTCAGGGACAGATCTCCTTGCCCCAGCCCCAACCTGTGAGGGTCGGAGGTCCAGAAAAGCTGAACTCTGGAGTAAAACAGTCCAATGGAGACTTATTTAATATTTTGTTCATGTAGACACTTGATGTGAGATTGAACATTTGAAACATACTCCCCTGGGCGTACCTAATGGCCTATAACTTTCCCCTAAGTTAGACCTATTTGTTTGCTGTGTAACAAAGTACCACAAACCTGGTGACATAAAACAACATGAATTTATTATCTCACAGTTTCTGTAGGTCGAAAGTCCAGGCACAGCGCCATTGCTGGTTTCTCACCAGGTTGAAATGAAGGTGTGGGTCAAGGCTGCAGTCCCGTCTGAGTCTCAGGTTCCTCAGCCATGCTCGTTCAAGTTGTTGACAAAACTCGGTTCCTTGTGGTCTTATGACTGAGGTCCCTGATTGTCTGCTGGCTGTGTGTTATGGGTCATGCTGAGTTCTTAGAGGAAACCTTCAGGTTCTAGCCACGTGGTCCTCTCACAACATGGCAGCTTGCTTCTTCAAAGCCAGCCGTAGAGTTTCTCTCTCTCTCTACTCTGCTGGGACAGTCTTAGAATAACAGTAATTGCGGGACTGTCTGATCACCTTTGCCATATAATGTAGCCCAGTCACTGGAATGACTATCTCCTATTCTCAGGTTCCATCCATGCTCCAGGGGAGGGGATTAGCCAGATGCGCACAGCATGGGCAGGAATCTTGAAGGCCATTTTGGATTTCCACCTACCCGCTTAGATAACACATGGATGGATTCTGTGTGTGCTGGACTTCAGCAGAAATGCTGGGGAGAGCTGTAATCCCAGGTGCGCTGTCCTTTGGCGGGATAAAAAGTCTCTTCTATTTTTGTCTTTTATGTGATTACAGTGGAAAGTTCCTGATGGGCTATGCAATGGCACCATTTAGGGTGTCTGCTGCTTCTCACCTCCCTTTTTCTGCCTTATCCCTTCACATAAAGGGATGAGCCCAGGTCATGATGATTATTCTGCCCAATTGGGGTGGGTGTTAGACCTTAGATGGAGCAATTAATTTCTCCCTACTGAAAATTTGAAACTGGGACTGAGGATATGCATTAGTTAGATGGTTGGAGGTACTAAAGCTGGGAGGGTCCTGAGCCCAGGCTAACACAGCAACTTTGTGTCACATGCACAGAAATGAAGGAATCCCATCAGGAGAAAAAGACTAAAAACCAATGGTAACATGTAAAGAGAAGCAATGATAGGATCACCGAGTATTGTAGTTTGCCCAGGACATAATGGGCTCCCAGGATACCAGATGGACAGTGATAACATTGGAAAGCCTGAGGCAAGCCAGGACAAGCTGGTCACCTTCAGTAGGGAAG
Organism: Aselliscus stoliczkanus; assembly: GCA_033961575.1. NCBI lineage: Eukaryota > Metazoa > Chordata > Mammalia > Chiroptera > Hipposideridae > Aselliscus > Aselliscus stoliczkanus. Next base: position 59,272,151 of record CM066733.1, on the reverse strand, counting down.
AGAGCCCTGTGGCCTGATGCAGGGACAAAGGAGCTTCTCTGAGTCCTGATGCTGGTGAGTACCTGCTGCCAGCCCTGGGAGAGGCCTGGCTGGGTTTCTTGCCCTGAGTCCCATAAACCACCCCATAGCTCCCAACCCCCTTTTGTTTAAACTGGCCTGGAAGCTGAACTTCCAGGAAGACCACACCTCCCAGCCTCCCCGTGCCCCCCATTTTTAGAATGGTTCCATGAGTCTGGATTCTTGCCAATGAGAAGGTGAGCAGAGGGTGTGTGTCATTTCCAGTCCCAGGCAGTTAACACTGAGTGTGTGAGCTCCACACACCCTCTCTTCTACCCTGTGGCTATGAGAGAGCAACTCTGGGTTGGTAAGCCTTAAAGAACGCAGAGCCTACTCCTGATCATGGTTGAGGGAGAGCTGCCAACGAGGGCTCCTGGACCCTCAGAGGGCTTTCTGTGAGAGAAAAACCAAGCTTGTGTTAAGCCACTGAGATGCCAGGGAATATTTGTCTTCACAGCAGAGCCTTCTAATGAATACAGCAGGTTTCTTGTACTCTCAACTGAAGAAACCTCTTACTAGGACAGCTCAGGTCACCAGGAGACTTCTGAGAGTAACTTCAGTTTGGATTGCCCGGGAAGTTTCTATTGTGCTCACGTACAGAATGATCAGAGATGCTGAGCAGTCCACACACAAGGGCGGGATGCAGAGCAGGGGCTGAGGGATGACAGCTGACTTTGCTAAGGTTTCCACCTACCTATGAGTCTGGCTCTAGCCCTTCAGTAGATAACAGGGGTGAGGATCCAGGCAGGAAATCCTTGTGGCCAGAGCAAAGCAGTCAGCAAAATGCCTCCATTGCACTTGGGTCAAGTGAAGAGACCAGGGTCAGGTGTCTGAGGACAGGGCCAGGCAAAGCGGAAACTGAGAAGAAAGTAGCCTGGCAGAAGGAATGCTAAGTAGTATCTGTCTGTTACCATCTGCTTAGGGAAGGTGAAACTTGGTTTTCCCCATCATAATGTTTATAGTGGACAAGTTCTTAGAAATATACAAATGACCAAAACTGACTCAAGAAGAAATAGACCTATAACAAATAAAGAGATTGAATCAGTAATTTAAAAAACCCCTCTAATAAACAAAACTTCAGAACCAGATACTTTGCTGGTGAATTCCACCAAATATTTCAAGAAGAATCGGCTCCAATCCTTCTTCAACTCTTCCTATAAGTTGAAGAGGTGGAACACTTCCTAACTCATCTTATGAGGCCACGGAGGACTGAGTGTCAATGCCTCCCCTCTAAGCAAAAAAAAATACAGGAGGCTGACAGGGGCTGGTTGGAGGAGGGTCTGCTGACACTATGTCCCGGAGTAACAAGGGAGGGGGGCCTCCATTTGTCACTGTAGAAGGTGACTTGGGGTGACAGGGTGATGGGAAGTTCCAGCAGAACTGCTGCTTTGCCCCTACCTTTTCCTTCCAGAGTGAACCAGATGACCTGCAGAGCTGACACAGGAATGGAGGTTTAAAAAATGCCTCTGCCTCAAATTGTGCACCTGGAAGCATTTTTGATGCTAACGGCAATCAGGAGGACAATCACTGTCCCCCCTGAATAAGCCTAAAGCATGAGCGATGCTCAAAGTTCACCTCTGGGTCCAGTGCACTTACACACACACACACACACACACACACACACGTACATACAGATGTACACATATGTGTACATAGACATAAGCACACGAGTGCACACACACCACAACCTCCCTCCCCTACCCAACACCCCTATATCCTATATTCCCATTCTTTAGCTCCACACCTCAATAGACACAGATGGACAAAAATAGGGACCAGGTGGCCCACAAGACCACAGATGAGGTGGCAAACCAATATCTCCTCTGAAGACAGAAAGACAGAAATCTTCAGTTGTCAAATCTCCTTCCAGCCAAACCATGTCATGTAAGCTCTAGGCTTGGATCCAGAGCCCCTGCACTCACCAGCTGTGTGCCATTGACAAGGCTTTTTGACTTCTCTGAGAGTCAGTTTCCTCATCTGGAACATGGGCAGGATAGTCCCTGCAAAGTTGATATAAGGCGTGGCTTGTGTAATACACCGAAAATACTTGGGGGATTGTAAAGTATGATAATAACATGAAAGGCCAACAGTGACAATTGCCAACGCATTGCAGATACCATTAATGGAACAAATATCCAGAATTCTGGGGGAAATGCAATGCTTGCACAGCTGTGTCTGGTAGTGGACACTTCTTAGGAGAATGATCCCTTCCTGACATCCCAGCCTGGCCGCATGACCATGGCCGCATGGGGAGAGTGTAATCCCTGCCCCGCTGAGTCTCTCCTCATGACAGCCTCCCTCCCTGGAAACAAGCATAAGGCAGATGTTCTCACACTCCTCCCAGGGATTACACCAATTATTTGTTTATTTCCTCAGCCAGGATACCGGACGTCTTCAGCCAGCATGGCTTCCCAGGCTGGCTGCCCTTTTTGACCACCCAGCTTGTAAGGTTCTTACCAAGGTCTCAGGAGTGCTGTTTTGAGACAGCTAACAACCCTTCCTCCCCCCCACACACACACACCCTGCTGAGGTGCTCACCAGGCGGCCCTTGGACTCACCCAGCCAAGGTGCATTGAGCATTTGCTACGTGCCAAGCTCTACAGTGGGCTCTGGGGTGTGGAGATGGAAGGACACAGTCTCGGCTCTCCAAGAGCATCCAGGCTGGAGAGGAAGGTGGGTGTAATGCATGTGCTGGATGCTATAATCAAGAAGTATTGGGGTGGGTGGCAGTGTCACCAGGAGGGGCTTCACAGAGGAGGCTACGCTAGACAAGAGACTTGAAGGGTGAATACGACTTTGTCAGATGCAAGGATTCTAGGGACAGGGGTTGGGAAAACTTCCAGGCAGAGGGAAAAGAGTGTGCATGGGGACATGTGGGTACATGGTATTTTGAGGGATTGGCAGGAAGCTTGGTGTGTTTGGAGAACCAGGACCATGGGACACAGATGTCCTAAAGCTTACGTGACCAGCTGTCTTTATATCTATCCCCCCAACTAGACTGGAAACTCCTTGAGGGCAGAGACTGTATATTTTGATTCAGTTCTATGTGATTCAATAAACTTTTACTGAGAAAATGTCATATACAGGGCACTGTGTTTTTCCCCCCCCCAAGGAGTGGTCAAAGACTAGGTCAAGAGCAGGGTCTACCCTAAAGGGGCTCCCAGTCTAGGTGGGGGATGCACACCCCCACTCTAAGCCACAAAACAAGGCAGAATGCACAGGAGCCTGACTGGAAATGCCAAGGGTTTAGAGAGTGGGAAGATGGGGCAGGAAAGAGATTCATGCCAACCAGGAGAGCTCAGGGCAAGTTTATGGAGGAGGTGGTGTTGAGTTGGCTCTTAAATGTCAACACGAAAGATGGTGGTAAGTTTATCTTTACAAGTGGAAAGATAGGCATATGTGAAGCCCAAAGGTTTGAAAAACTCTAGTCGGTTCTGGAATAATGATGAGACTCCCATAGCAGTGATGGTAGCCATATGAGTTGAGAGTGTGTGTGCAAGGCTGGGAGGGAATTAGGAAAAAACTAACAAGGGTTAGCCCTGTATAACATTTACTGGGGGCCAGTCTCTTGCACAGTACATAGTATATTTGCATGTTTTACATATATTAACTTGTATAGTCTTCATCATAGCACCATGAAATAGATTCTATTATCTTCCTCAAGGAATTTGAGGCACCAAGAGGCAGATAAACTTGGCTGAGGTCACATAGCTAGTAAGCAGCAGAATGGAGGTTTGAACAAAGTCATTCTAGCTCCAAAGTCCATGCTCTGAACACTGCACTCCCTGGATTGTGATGAGAAAACATGGCAGATACTGTTAAGTGCCTGCCCACAGCCATTCACTTCCTCTTTGAGTTTGTCTGGGTGTCTATTCCTTCCCACAGGACCATAGGGTAAATCTCAATGAGTTTAAACCACTTATGATAATCCCATTGCCCTTGCCAATTATTGGCTCAGAACGAGGCACATGTAACCTAATCTTGACCACTGAGAGAAGAGAATACTGCTGGGGGGTTGGGGGGAAAGGTTCTCCACTAATGAAAAAAGACACCTAAGAGGAAATAACTTATCTCTCTGCTGTGATGTTATCATGTCTAGAAGTGACCCCTTAAACTGCATGGTCAGTTTACAACCAGGAAGGAAGCTAAATCAGCATGCCGAAGAGGGAAGATTGGAAAGACACAGAGAATCTATAGAGAACCTGTATTGAACTACTGAGTGTACCAACCTTGGCAGTCCCTCTACTCTGGGGCACCCTGTGGGGTGAGATCAATAATCTCCCTGGTTAAAGCCAGTTCAAGTGAGGGTTTCTATTACTTTCAGCCCAAAGCATCCTCTGATGCTTAAGGAAATTGACTATGGAGGGATTTCTAGCATGGTGTCTTGTACCCAGGCCATGGCAACTGGGGAGAGAGGAGTCTCCCAGATCTTTACAAATCCTAAATCATAGGTAGACATTCCAATCCAGCCCTGGGTAGGGCTTGCCACCCTACAACCAAGCAGTGACAAAGAGGGTGGAAGAGAGGAAGCAGGACCCAGCAGTGCCTGTTCTCAATTGGCTCCACACTCAACTTGCTGTGTGGCTGTGGGGAGGCCATCATTATCTGTGAACTGAAGGGATTGGACTGGATGTGCTTTTAGGGCCCTTCCAACTCTCTGATTTTCTGATGAATTGTCGCCTGTCTAAAACCATTAAGTTGCTTTACTGACAAATAATCAAGTGTGTGTAGAGGGGTGGCAGCTAAAGTTTGGGGGTGGCAGATGGGCAGTTTATTCCAGTGACTGCCTTTGTGTCACCAAGTCTAGCAGAGATGAATGTCTTCTCTACAGAAATGGGGGCAGAAGGTTCTGGAATTGTCCATTTCCACAGAGATCAGGGAGAGGGGCAACAGGGAGATAATGGAGTTTGAGGTGACAGCTTACAACGCTTGCGTGTGATGATTCAACTCTGAGGACCACGCAGGGGTAAGTGTGGGGAGGGCAGGTGTTCCAGAGCCAGCTGCTGTGGCAGTTTGATACCTCTGGCTGGTGTCCTGGGGACAGAACAGCATCACCAACTCTGTGCAGCAAGAAACACCCAATCACTTTAGGCTGTAACATCTGCCCTATATTCATATCCAGAGCAAACACGAAGCTAAATTTTAAGATGTAAAGTATCTATCCAGAGTTCCTTCTTATCTTTCTTTCTTGTGCCTTACCTTTCTATTGGACTCAATTTCCTAACATTCCCGACTTTCCCGCCCCACATCCATTCCCACCCCGACATTTGACTCTGGATATTCCTCCAGGTCTATCCTTCTCGCCTTTTCCTGTTTTAAATCCCAATCCACCCACATCTGTTTTTAGAGGGTTTTTGAAAGAAATTTTATTGGGGAACAGTGTTAGTGTTTTTCCAGGATCCATCAGCTCCCAGTCAAGTAGTTGTTTTAATCCAGTTGTGGAGGATGCAGCTCACTGACCCATGTGGGAATCAAACCGGCAACGTTGGTGTTATGAGCCTGCGCTCTAACCACCTGAGCTCACTGGCTGCCCACACCCACATCTGTTTTTTGAGTGGAATGGTCTCAGATATGCATCACAAAGACAATCCAATTGAACAAATTCACACTGAAATGTGAGTGACTGTTGGCTTTTTTTGCTACAACATTTTCCTCCCTCCCTTCCTTTCTTTTTTTCCTTTATGAAAAGGAAAGAAGGTTAGTTTGTTTGTTTGTTTGTTTGTTTGTTTGTTTGTTTGTTTGTTTTTTGAGGGCAGTGTCACTGGCCCTCATATGTGGGACCCGAACCGGGGTCGCTGGCTTCCCAAGCCAGCACTTAACCACCGCGCCCTCGGCCGGCCCAAGAAGGTTAGTTTTTATGAAAACTTTCTTTTCACAAAAAGTTTACTATGTTGAATTAATTTCTAATTGTCAAAAACATTGGGTACCATAACAAAAGTAAAAAGGCTTTTTTCTGACAGGGAAAAGAATTTTCGAAGAGGTAGACATGGGAACGTGTATTCAACTTACTTTTTTATGTGCCACTTTTTTGTTAACCTCAAAATCATTCTATATAGCAGATAAACTTGGCTTCTAGACACTATAAGTCTAGCATGCTTAAACTGAGTGTTAAAAATATCCTAAAGTTGACATACACACTGAGCTGGAGGTAGAATAAAATAGGTTTGGGTAACTGCAATAAATTTATCATGAAGGGAAAAGGGACAAAAAGGGAGACCTGGCTTGTCTGGGCTGTACTGAGATTTGGACAGACCTCAGGGACCATAATGATAATATATAATGAGTGAGCATGATCAGATAGCTGCTATTCTAATGGTTTCCTTGTATTAACTCATTCATCCTCTCAAACACATCAGTAGGGTAGGCACTACTATTATCCCCATTTTACAGGTGAGAAAACTGAACCACTGAGAGCTAAGAATTTTCTCAAGGTCATACAGTAGCAGAGCCTACTGTTTTGAACTTAAGCATTGTGGCCCCAGAGCTGTGCTCAGACTGGGCTGTTTTTTCAAGCCTGCGATATGGGTTGGATGAGCCCCTCATGCTGGCTCATGGTAGGTTAGGGGCCCACTTTCATCTAAACATGTCCCTGTTCTTCCCATCAAAATGGCCCCATCCCATGCTCTTTCCATCTGTCTCATGCAATGAAAATGTAATTAACCAATGCTAAGGTGTAAAAGGTGAGTGTTGTACTTTAGTTATTTAGAAAACATTTTCTGCTCGTGTGCTCCATGTCTAGGAAAATGTGAAATACTGTGCAGAGTAAAAAGATCAATGCTATATGGTTCCTTTCTCAAGGAGCTCGTAGTCAACTTCAAAAGATCAATGTAAATAATTATAATGCAGGCTAGAAAGGGATGTGAGCCATAGGATAGGAACAAAAACAAAGAGATTATAGCCTTGGGAGGGAGGGGGTCTGTTCTGGAGGGTGATGATGTAGCTTTGAGCTTGACTTTGAAGACTGCGCTAAAGAAAAAGAGCAGTCCGATTGGCAGAGCAAAGGCCTAGAGATAGAAAAGCATGAGCAGATTGGAGGAACGGAAAATGACCCTGTTAGGCTGGCACAAAGGGAACAGCCGGTAGGGAGTAGGGGTTGAGCTTTGCCCCCAGATGAAGTTTGGATACAGACTGGAGACTGAAGGGGCTCGTTTTTATCTTCTATGTGTCATATGCATAGTTGAGCACTGACGTTCTGACAACAGCATTTTAGATCCGTGATTCTCAAACTGGGTTCTCCAACAGCTCAGAGGTACCCAGCAATGTGCTGGAAGGACCAAAGCCAGAGGATGATCGTTGTGCATCTTCTTGGAGCAACTTTTTTATTTGATGGATAGTATTTAAAAACTTTACTGTCATATGAAAACAAATATAGGTAAATTATGGCATAGAAATAATATTTGCTATCATTTTTTAAAGCTAAAGCAAGAGCCTTCAGCTGGACCATTTGGGGCTGAATTTAGAAGTAACAGTCAAACTATTTAGCAACCAGTATGAGCAGCAACCAGTTATAACTGAAGGGTCTTGAAGGACCCAGCAACACCAGGTTAACTCTTTGGTTGCTGGATGGTGGGGAAGACTGGAGCTTTAAGGGAAGGGCTGGGGCAACAGCAAGGGAAGCACTCAGGGCACAAGATGGCACCCATTTGCTAACTGGTAAGGAAGTATGTCAGTATTTTAACAACCAGCTGGATATCTGTCCTGGCTGCCCTCCCAGCAGCCCCAGGGAACCCACTGACTCTCAATCAATGTTTCAGGCAAAAACTCACAGACACAAACAATAGTTTAGTGGTTACCAGAGGGTAAGGGGGAGGGGGTGGTAGATGAGGGTAAAAGAGATCAAATATATGGCGATGGAAAGAGAACTGACTCTGGGTGAGGAACACACAATGGGTTATATAGATGATGTATTACAGAATTCTACATCCGAAACCTATGTAACTTTACTAACAATTATCACCCCAATGAACTTTAACTACAAAAATAAGTCAAAGTTCCAGGAAACTTGGAAGAGCAATGTTTCACCTGAGGGGTGACTCCATGTGGGAGTTAGGGATCTGAGGGTAGGGGAGAGGTTTTCCAGGGTACAGTATGGCTCTGGGGGCCCTGGAAATCACAATGTTCAGGAGACCATCTCCTTATCCCTTGCTGATGGCCTGGCTTGCCTGGTCTATCCAGTGCTGAGAGATCCAGGGGAGTTCTCATCTCTGAGCAGTGTCCCCCACAATACGGCCTTCCTGTAAGAGAGCAAAGCCTGCTATGTCATATCCTCACCCAGTTTCACCTATAAGTATTTGTCTCAAGTGCTTTGGAGTGAAAAAAAAAACAACATTATCCAGACTCTTAGCAATACATCAAGGATACTTGAATGCATTTGAAATATAATGAGTATGCAGCCATTAAAACACATGCCTCATAAGAATCTCTTGAAAGAAGAAATAAAACAAATGATCCTGTCTTTGTATCTTGCCTCTCAGAGGCAGCGATGAGTCCCTTGGTGTTCTTCCTAAATCACAAACTCAGGTATAAATTATAATTAGTAATTAGATTCCTGAGTGCAAGCCCGCAAACTTTCCACCTTTGGCTTGGCTACTTCAAGCAGCTCCTGTCTCTCTGGGCTTGGTGGAGAGGCAGAGACCTCCAGCCCTTCCCACCTGGCACAGCACACTTCCCAGGATTAAACAGGAAAATGTTCTGTTCTTTTCTCTCAGACACTTCCTGCAGCCAGAGCGGAGGAGGTGGTCCAATTCTGGCCAATGAGATAGAAGGAACAATGTGCTGGGGCTTCTGGGAAAATCTTTGGTCTCTCTCCAAAAGGGAAAGATGATAAGAGGGTGCTTTTGCCTCACTTTTTTTTTTTTTTTTTACTTCTTTGGACACCATCATGTGACAGGAGAATGTGGTGTTAGAAATAGTGGTAGCCATCTTGTGAGCACGAGTGGAAATGTGGTTGATATACTGAAGATGGCAGAGATGATGGGTGGGAAGGGCTGGATCCTTCTTAATGTGGACCCAGAAACCACTTACCTCTACAGGTTTCATTATGACAAAAATAAATTTCTACTTTTACCCACCTCACTTTTAGTCAGGTACTGTTACTTATAGCCGAAAGTAGCCTATACTTAGTCAGGATAATCTAGACTTTGTTGCTGTAACACATTGATTCACATATCTCAGTGTGTTAAGAATAAAAAGTTTATTTTTCATTCTCTTGAAGACCATTGAGAATTGGAGTCCCCCCGCATCTTGAGCCTATTTCAGTGCAGCCGCCATGGTCCATGAGGCGCAAGAAGAGAGAACTGCAGAATTATGTGGGCTGTGTTAAAAACCAGACCTGGAGGTGGTTTACATCACTTTTGCCCACATCCCATGCTCCCTGCCCAACCTGACTTCATGCAACAGGATGTGGAGGAGTTGGGGGCGCTGAGAAATGAAGGTTCCTTGTGGGCACACAAAACACTGTCTCCGCCACACTTCGCTTCCTAATTGATACACTATCTTGTCTATCCTTCTTCCATCACTATATAGTTCACTTATTGAAAGGAATTTATTGTACTTACTTGTGACAAGTGAGCCATAGAGAATATAAAAGACTTGGCTATCTTCAATCTATACATCATGCCCCAGGAGACACTAAATAAAGTAGTAAATAAACACATATAATATATTGAAATATGCACATATATTAATATCAAATTATATTAGGGTATGCATATATATAGTTAGTATATGTTACTATATTCTTTTTTTATTTTTAATTAGTTTCAGGTGTACAACACAGTGTAATAGTTATACTTTTTACCTTTCAAAGTGACAACCCCCCAATTCGCCACCCCACTGCTCCCCTCCCATATCATATATATCTATTACACTTCCTCTGAGTCCCGTCCACAGTATAATCCACATCCTGTGACTATCTATATATTCAATTACAGTTGGTATACAATATTATACATCAGCTTCAGGTGTACAGTGCAGTGATCAAGCCTCTACTCCATCCATGAAATGGTCTCCCTAACAAGACATGTGACCATCTGACATCCCACAAAATATTTACAACATTATTAATTATATTCCCCGAACTGTCTTTCATATCCCTGTGGCAATATTGTAGTGCCTATTTTTGCTGTCTAAGCCCTTCCCCTTCTCCCTCATCTCCACCCCGCTCCTAACTAGCAATCCTGTTTTTCGTCTACATCTATGAGTCTGTTTCTGTTTACTTTGCTCATTCATTCGGTTTTTCAGATTCCACATATAAGTGAGATCATATGGTATTTGTCTTTCTCCAACTGTATGTTAATATATTCTAATCCATGAGTCAGTGATCCCCTCAAGAAGCTTAGCATCTAGCTGGCAGCTGGATACCTAGCTCAGCTGAAGTACCATGTGGCAGACACTCACAGAGGCTGCCGCACAGCGGTGGGATGGGGCTCAGAGGCACACAGGCTAGCTTGGCCGGGAAAAATCAGGGAAAGCTTCCAAGCGGAGACAGCATGTGGCCAGGGTCTTACAGGATGAAGAATTTGCCCAACAGAAAAAGAGGGTCAAATGGGAATTCTGGGAACTCCAGAGAGTGTGTGTACATATATGGCATTGGGAAAAGGCCTGGCTGGGAGGGGCATAGCCAGGAGAGCCTCTGTGCATCTAAAGGTTAGGGCGAGGGTGTGAAGGGGTAGGTTTCAGAGGTGGGGGCAGAGGTCCTCAATCCTGGATGGACATTAGAAGCACTTGGATAATTGGTTAGGAGTTCCCCACTGCCCCTAGCCAACTAAATAAGATTCCCCTTGAGCTGGGGCCTCGGCATCGGTAGTCTCTTAAAGCCCTTGGGTGAAATGGGCAGCCAGGGCTGAGCACCACCTTTCCTGAGATTGGTTGGGGACAGGTTTGTTTGTCTTGTTCAGAAATTGAAGCGAAGTCCTGTAGAAGGTGCTTCTCTCTCCTCCCTCACTGGTCTCAGGCTCTTGAAAGGGAAGTCTTTTAGGATCAGGTGGCAGGGAGAAGACAGTTGCCAAAATGTTCCTTTGTCATCATTTTTTCCTCCTCTCATGGTTCTGTCTCTGCCCAGGTGGTCCTCCATCTCCCCTGACTGTGGCACCCTGGGGTCTGAGAGCAGCACTGCTGACAGCTGGCAGGAAATTTCTCAGCCTCCGGAGACTCCTGAGACAGAGATGGGACAGATGCCAACTTCCTTTCTTGATCAGCTACCTGGTATAAGGAGGCCCCTCCCCACCCAGAGGTGGCCCCTCGGCTCCGCTCAGTGTACAAACAACCTCCTTTTCCATGCAGCATATCCTGCTTCGTGCCCTGAAGCCTCTCAGACGAGCTGATGTCAGAAGGATCCCTTTAAGACTTATCAACCCAGAATGCTCTGGCTTGGCTATTATTCAACAGATATTATTTATTGGTTCTCCCATTTGTTAGACTGTACCATCTGGGACAATGTCCCCTTTTCTCCTTCTGCAGCCGTTTCTCTGGGCAGTTTGCGCCCTCACATCACTCTGGATGTGTTCCCAGGATGCAGACTCATTTTACTAGCAGCTCATAGTGAATCTGTTCCAGGAATAGTAAAGTGCATTGTGAAGCCAAGGAGAAGCTGTCTGCATTTGCTGTCAGGTGGGCAAATGGCAGCATCTCGGCACCTGGAGCCTACTCTGGAATTCACTCATTGGCCCTGCCTGTTGCAGAGTGGGTATGGCACTCTAGCTCTAAGGCGCTGTTGCTGATTCTGCCTTCTTGGGTGGCACCTCTTTCTCAGTTTGGATTTCCAGATTTTGAATGGTCTTTGTCCCTGCATTCATTCATTCACTCAGCAAATATGTGGAGTGTCTGCTTCCCGTGTGTCTCTGCCCATTGTTGTGAGCTGGGCTAACTCCCTGCACAAGGGGAGCTCACAGTCTAGCAGGAACTATGACACGGTGAAACTAGCACTGGTGAGCTGTGTGGCCAGCATATGGTTACCTTACCTCTTGGCTGAAGGTCACCCCCAGTGGAAACTAGACCAATGGTTTTTCAAACTGGATTCCTTAGAGCTTCTGCAGCCACTACAGAGGACAAGGAGCTGTACAGTGAGTGGGCTCTGGTCCTCTTCTCTCTCTTCAACTATGGCAGCTCCTGTATCTATCTACATTATATACTAAAGTTCTGCTTGAGATCTTGTGATGGCTAATTTTATATGTCAACTTGGGTAGGCTATGGTGCCCAGATATTTGGTTAAATGTTATTCTGGATGATACTATTTGAGGGTATTTTTTTTTTTGGATGAGATTAATATTGAAATGGGTGGGCTTTGAGTAAAGCTCTCCATAATGTGGGTAGGCCTCGTTCAATTAGTTGGAGGGCTGAATAGAACAAAGACTCACCTCCCTCAGCAAGAAGGAATTCTGCCAGCAGACAGCCTTCAGACCTGAACTACAACACTGATTTTTCGTTGGGTCTCTAGCCTGATGGCCTGCCCTCCAGATTTTGGACTTTCCAGCCTCCATAATCACATAAGCCACTTTGTTAAAATAAATACCTCTCTCATTTATTCATCTTATTTGTTCTGTTTCTCTGGAGAACCCTGATCAATATTCATTTCATTTGAAAATGTTTACCTGCTAAACAGAACTTTAAAATTACCAGGCTAGAAGATCCTAAGGTCTTTTCTAGTTCTACTATTTTGTGATGCCAGGTATTCTTCCCCAGTCTTTTACCCACTGTCCTGCTTCTCTCTGGCTTCTCTGTCCTTCCTCTGACCTTTGGTAACCCTCTGACCCTTAAATGTAGCTTCCTCCCTGGTTCCAGGTGTCTGCCTGGTTTGGGCGTTGGTTGCCTGGGTCCTGAATTAATAGCAATTGCAATTTAAATGTGTCTAGTGATTTACTGTTTTCAAAGTGAGTTTCAGGCATTATCTCATTTAAGCTTCATAATACCAACCTTACACATAAGGATGTTGAGGTTAGGATGGCTTAAATGACTTGCCCAAAGAACCACAACTAGTAAATAACAGAGTTCAATGTCTTTGGACTCAAAATTCCACGTGTTGCCTTCTGTACCATGCTATCAGCCACTTAATCTATTATACCAGAGAATTCTAGGCATTTAATGTTTCTCCAGCAGAGGGGTCTGAAGACTCTACCCTTGGAGGAGAGAATGACTTGCTCCCTGATTTCCAGACTAAGCAGGTGGAAGACCCTTGAAATAGTGAAAAGTGGCCTCCGACGAACTGCAGCAGCTGCTTGTCAAGCCAGCGCCCTCTGGGGTTGGCCAGGTTTCCCAGCTTTCACTGGTAGATTGTCCATGATTCATGGCTGTGTGGGGACTTTACAAGCCTGTGTTAAAACAGTATTCATCAGCTGTGAGGCTGACATGAGATTATGAAGCTGCGCAGTTGAATTGAGTTATTGTGCTTTCCTGGGGCTGTTCACATGACAGCAGAGTTGACCTAGTGAGGTCTCAGTGGCTGTAGGGCTCTGGGTGGAATCTCACCAAGACACCTTTCCTGGGATGGGGAGCGGGGCAGGGGTGGATGCAGCAGCCATAACAGCAGGGGCTGTGGTGTTGCAGTGACTGCGCATGCGCATGCGGGAACCTCAGGGGTGGAGGGTTGAGTGAGCGTCCTCCTCAGTGCATGAGGATGCCACCTTTCTCTCACAGGCCACATCCAATCTGCCGGCACATTCTTCACATTATACGCAGCCTCTGTCAGTGTTCTTCTCACCACCCCTTCTGCTCTCACTCTGGTCGGAGCTGCTTTTATCACTTGTCTGCTTTATTGCAGTAGTCTCTTAGGACGCTACCCCACTTCCCTCCGGCTTCCTACCCCACAACCTATTCTCAACACAACAGCAAAAGTGATCGGTTAAAAGTTCAGTCTCTTTTCTGCTCAAACCATGTGGCCTATGATGCTCTGTGTGGTAGGGTCCCCCTCACTTCCCTGACCTCCTCTCCCAGCACTTGACCCGTCCACTCACTCTGCCCCAGCCATGGTGGCCTCCTTGCTGGCCTCCAACATCAAGCTCGCACACCTTTTCCAGGGCTGGACACAGTTTGTCCCTCTGCTTGAAAGTCCTTCCCCCAGATTTTTGTATGGCTTGTCCCTCGCCTCCTATGCTCAATGAGGTCATTGCTATCCATCTTATTTAAAATTGCAGTACCCTCTCCACTCTATCCCAGCCTCCATTATGTTGCTTTGCCTGAGCTATTCTAGCCCATGAATTAGGTTGGCTACCCTGGACCCTGATGACCTGTCTGATCCCAGCTCCTTCCACCCCCTGGGGTTTCTGCTGCCTGTCTCAGCCACCCTGGGCCAGTGTGGGACCCCAGCCAAGTACATCCTGAGGACTATCATGTCCTCCAGGCACCCTGAACTTTGGGGGTGTGGGGTCCTACTCAGGACCGCAGGAGTCAGCTCACTGCTGCTTAAGCAGGAGTGAGTGTGCTCCTTGGCTGCCCCACCTCATCTCACTAATGGGTGTTTGAGAGGAGCTTTTCCAGTTGAAGGCTTTTTTAAATCCTAGAAATGGAAATTACTTGGCTTAATTTAATTTTCTTAATATTTCTGTTAAAAAATGAGGTTCAATTAAGATACCCAGAAAAATCATAGTGTTCATTTAACAGAAGAATAGAATCGGAGCTCCACAAATGCATTTTTTCCTCTTTCCTGTTTTTTTTTTTTTTTAAACGCAAGCCTGGCTAAGTGAATTACTGATCTTTATTAGATACTTTAATTACAGGGTTTTAATGAAAATATTACTGAAATTAAATATGTTAACCAAGGATAAAGTTTTATGTGTCATTAAAATAACCAAATTTCTAGGTTTTGTTGATATGGTCAATTAAAAAAGCACCTGAGAAATTAGTCCATTAATTGTGATAGAGCGACAGCTTTTCTATGTAGAGCTGGTCTCTCTGAGGCCTGCAATAAATAGATGTCACCCTTATATGACAAAGACGTCTCAGATATGGGCCTCTACATACACTACACACATGTGGGCAGGCCCTGCACAGAGGCCCGACTGCCAGAGTGAGTCAACTCTGCACTATCTCAACAAGCCCTTTATGCATAGGGGCACAAATGCAACCCCAATACACGTACTATACAAACTGCTGAGTCCACAGACCCTCCGTGTGAAAATTCAGACTCTCTGCATGCATTTGATGACTATTAAAAACCTTGCATTTCCTCTCCTTAAACATGTTGACATGCCACATAGACTAGACCTGGCTTTGATGAAGCAGGACCAGGCACTCTTAGGATTTCCCTCCATGTTCTGGGATGCCCACTTCCCAAGGGATTGATGTGGATGTGTTCCGTAGCCCCTTTCCTTTCTACTTCCTTCCATAGCCTCTTTTGCAGTGGTACTTCATACAGCTCGGCCAGCTCTTGGGAAACAATTATTTTCCTCCAGGATGAGACAGTCTCAGGGGATGAGCTAAGCACCATATACTACTGGGCTTCATGTCTTAAGCCAACTTGCCTCCCTTGACATGAACTTGGATCTCTTTTTCAGTCTGACTAGACTCATTGCCCCCTGTCCCTACTGGCCATTCTGTCCTTTCAAATTGGACTTCAAGCATGACTTCTAAATTTTGAATGAAAACTACCCTCGATGGGGCTGCCTGGGCTGGATGTTATAGAAAGCGCTTGTAGTATGAGGATGCCAAGCCACTAGGCCCAGGATGGAATTCCTGTACCCCACTTACTGTCTGTGTGACCTTGAGAAGATCATTAATCTCCCCAAACCTCAGTTTCCTTAGCTTTAAGATGTCGGATAACTACTTTCCATCTCTCTTAGTTCTCTCTCTCAGTTCATAAGCCTGCTCAGTGCTCCTCTCCTAAACATATTCTTATTTGACCCAGTGCCCTAACTTCTTTCTTTCCTTTCCCTCTTTCTCCTAAAAGCTTAGTCTGCCTTCCTCTGCCCATGTCCTCACGTCCCATTCACTCGTCATCAGTCAGCGTTCTAGGGACAAATCACAGAACCTCCTCTAGCTAGTTTAAGCAGAAGAGAAATAAATAAAGGGATCCCAGGGACCTCTGGGAAGGCCAGAGGAGTGCTGCAGCCTGAACATGGGGAGCGGTGCCCACAGCCCACTACTGGTCTACACTGGAGGCTCTACTAAACTGCTGCTGAACCCCGAGATATGGTTGGCACCACTGACCGTTGACTGAATGCCAATAAAGTCTGGAACTGCTGACCCCAAAGCTGGCACCTTCCTGCCACCCTAACCAGAAAATGGATTCTAGGTGCATGTGTTCCCTTACCTGGCATCCTTCTACACCCAGTGCCTCACTGGTGTGGCTGATTGGTGGAGTCCAGGTCATGTGGCTGTGCCACAGCTGCAAGGGCAGCTGGGAAAGAGAGTCTTCTTCCTCCAATGCAAGGTGAGAAACTACCATACATAGGAAAGGTGTTCAGGGAATGCTGGCAGGTGCAACCAAGCATTAACCAGTCACTTATCCATTGCCCTGGGTCTTTACTCTCCTCCATTGCTCTACTGACGGGCTCTGGGGAAACCACCATACTGGGCATCTTCTCTTTGTCCCTCCATGTCCACTGTCCACCCCCCTCCTTCCTGCACTCTGCCCCCAGAGGCTAAACTGGAGGATCTGCTCTACCCATTGCCTCACAAGTCTTCTGGCTTCCAGTTGGGTGTAGCCAATAGGGAGCCTTAGCTGTAGACTGGAGGGATGAGGATGAGGTCAGGAAATTTATCTGCCCAACTCCCTACATGTGGGTCCGCACTAGGCTGGCTGTGTTCCTTCATCAACTTCACGAGCCTTCTCCATCCAACCCTTCCTGTCTCCGGATTTGTTAACGTCTCCCTCTTCTTGATCTTTTGGCCCACGGTGGTAACTGCTTATGATATTCCCTGCTACCCCTCCCAGGGCACTGCACTCCCCTGAGTCTTTCCTGCACTATGCCCCACTCTTATCAAGATCCTTTATTAAACTCTCCTTAAATTACCCAACTTAAGAGTGCTATCTTTGCCCTGCAAGGACTCCGATAGGATGGGCATAGTTACCTCCACTTTGCCCGAGCTGGTGGACACTTTTCGGTCTAGATATTCCTCCATCATTGGCTGCATCGGGCCTGGAGCTACTCTTTCCGTGATCACCTCTGCGGGTCCTTGGCTTCCAAATTTCTGGCTGTATTTCATGAGTCTCCTTTCTAGGCGTCTCCTCTTCTGTCTACCTTCTGAGCATGGCTGTTCCTTGGGTTTGTGTTTCTGGGTTTTCTCTCTCTTCTCTCCACATGATCTCTGTAGTTGAGCTCATCCACTCTCTTAGCTTTAACCCCATCGTTTTACTGATATCTCCCCCATTTTACATCTCCAGCCTCTCCCCTGATCTCGATTATAAACACCTACTGGAAACACCCACCTGGATGTCACCTGAATCGCATTAACTGATTCATCATTTCCTGTCATTAATGACTTCTGTCTCTGTATCCCAAATCTTAATTAAACCGAACCCCACTCCTTGAGTCACCCAAGACAGTATGGAGGCTACTAGACTCTTCCTTTTCCCTCCCTGACTTTTTTCCATCTCCTTTCCTACTTAAGTATTTCTTGAGCCAGTAGTCCTCTGTTCCCCAACACTGTTACCAGCGTCTTAATCATATCTTAGGTGAAATGCAACAGCCTCCTCCTTCCTAGCCTCCTGGGTTTTAGTCTTGCTTAGTGGAACCCACTGTCCTCTTAGTGCCAGGTATGCTTCAAAAATACGACTGGCTAGATGTTGCTAAAAGCTCTTTGAATCCACACTCTAGCCAGGCCCACAGAGCCTTTTATGGCCTCACCCCTGCCCACCTCTTTAGTCTCGTGTCATGCCACTGCCTGTCTCCAAGGTCATACTCTAATAAACTGATCAGCTTATGATTTCAGACACAAACTGTGCTATTCCATACCTCTACGGCCTTGCCTATTGTGATTTCTTCTAACCTAGGGTGCTGTTCCCTCTCTTTCCTCTCCATCACCTGCTCAGCCTTCAAGGCTCAGCTCCTGTGTCCTTGCCATCTGGGCTGATGTCCCAAGCGTGGACTACGCATTCTGTCTTTGCATTTATCCTTTATATTCACTTGTGTGTGTGTGTGCATGTGTGTGTGTCTATCACTCCCACTAGACTATAATCTTCCTGATGATAAGGATAGTCCCTTAACCATTTCTAGCCCTTAGTGTCTGGCACAGAAATGTTTACTGATCTGAACTGAATAGGAAGTTTGAAATCAGCTGGAACTCAGAGTCTCTAAAAGCTCCGATAGCCTGAAATTCTTGGGGACGGGATCTAATACAATGAGACTTCCTGCCCTTACTCAAAGGTGGTTTCCCAGAGAGAATCTTGGGAAATCAAAGAACCTTAAAACCCCTCTCCACCAATGAAATGATCTTAGGGCTGGGACAGTGGCACTCAGCTCCCAGAAAAGACAGAGTCAACTTCTTACCACTAGCCTAGAAATTCACTCCAGCGAGGCTTAGACCTCCTGACACCCTCCATCCTGGTGCTCTGTCTTTCTGGCAGTACCCTCTTCTCAGTTCTCCTCCCTGGAAATTTTACATGTTTTCAAGGTTGGAAGAGGCTCTAAAGCATTCAGATTGAGAGCAAGGGTATAGGTGTCAGTCAGGCCCAGCTTAAAATCCTGTTACCAACTTTGTGACCTTGGCAGTCCCCTGACCTCCCTGAGCTGTTTCTTCACCCAGAAGATGCGGGTAATAATTATAGTACCCAGATCTGGGGTGTTGTGAGGGCTGAATGAGATTATGGACTCAAGTACTTAGCTCACTGCCTGGCATGGAGGCTCTTCTGGAAGCTTAGTCCAAATCCTACCTCCCCTGAGAAATCTCCACTTGAGTGTGAGCTGAGTCCCAATCGCTCATTCCACATTTACTCACTCACTACTTCTGACTGTTCACCATCCCCCGTGGGCCAGCCATGTCCGTGGTGTCTGTCTTGTCTCCCTCACTGGATTTTAAACCACTAGAGGACAAAGATCATGAAGCAAATACTTCGTTGAGATTTTGCAGGCACCTTGGTGAGTACCTCCCCTTTTCTCCTTTAACCAAACACCTTTACGTATCCAGCACACGGCGCGGGTAGGGTGGGGAGGGAGGCTTATTGAGGAGACCTGAGCATCGTGAACTCATGGGGAGGAGGCAAGTGAAGGAGGGAGGAGGAGGGATACCCTATAAGACCATTTGTGGGGATGTTAATTCACCCTTTCCTGTCACAACATTGAGGGGCTGAGTAGTTCCTAGAAAACCTTTCACTCAGAAGACTCACAGGGAAGCTGCTTAGGGCAGTTTCGTCTTTCTGGAGTCTGGTAAAAGATGCCCTGACACATCCCACCTCCCACAGTGGAGGGCACCAGCATCCCACTGTTTATCCCGGAATGATGCTGCCAGTTTAATGAGCTAGATAGACTTCTTTTAGAGAAAACCAGAACCGGAGGGGGCTTCCACCAGCATCTGCCTGTGTGTGCAGGCCTGTGCCTGTCTGTGTTTCTGCCCTGTGCTGGGTCCTAACACCTGCTTGAGAAGGACACTTAAACCCAGCGCCCTTTGCCTCCTCCTCCGAACAGGTGTCCCCCGCCCCCACTCCTAGCTGGCCAAACCAGAGTCCTGAGGAAGGAAGAGGTCGTTTCAGCAGGAAAGACAGGTAGCAGTCAATACAGTCCCACCATGACCCCTCGGGCTGTGGAGGACTCAGCTCTGTGCTAGGAAACTTCCGGACAACCCCTTTCTGGCTTGGGCCCAGGGGACTGGGCAGAGCTTGGGAACTCGACCCCCCACTTAAGGCTCCTCCCGCTCTTGGGTGGTGGGTCGGCACAGCCCCCACTTTCACCAACAGTCACAGCTGCGCTTGGCATGCCTGCGGCTGACAGAGCCTCCTACGAGCCTTAACTGGATGTGAAAAGTTAATTCAGGTATAAACGTGAAGGCTTAATGGAAGGGGAGCCCTGCGGATTAATTACGCCTTTTTTTTTTTTTTTTTTTTTTTGCCAAGGTAACGGCACACGCCCAGCAGCCCTGTGCCTGCAGCCTCACGCCAGCCCCACCTGGGCCTATCTCCTGTGCCTTTCTCGGCAAAAAGCCTCATGTGCCCTCCCTGCCTAAGTGGTACCTGGGGATGGGGTGAAAGAGGAGAAGTATTGAGGCATTTGGAAGAAGAAGCATGCAGGGGTGGTTATGTATAGATGTGGGGCACGTGCTGTACTCTTGCAGCCCCCTTCTAGCCTTTCTGCTTCTCCTGCTTTTGGTGTGCCTGTGACCCTTAGCTGGGTGCTGAGGGATTTAAAGAGCTGTAAGACATGCTCCTACCCTCAAGGTGCTGAAGGATAACTGGGACTTGTTTTTATTTATTTTTTATTTTATTTTATTTTATTATTATTATTTTGAGGGCAGTGTCACTGGCTCTCATATGTGGGACCCGAACCGGGGCCGCTGGCGTCCCAAACCAGCGCTTAACCACCGCGCCGCTCAGCCGGCCCTGGGACTTGTTTTGATCATCATCATCATCATCATCATCATCATCACAAACTTACTGAGCATGTCCAATGGGCAAGGCGTTGTACCAGGCACATTACAAGTTATTTAATTTCATCTTCTTAGCAATCCTTTGGGGCTGGTATTCATGCCCCCACTTTACAGATGAGGAAATAGAAGCATAAAGAGAGAGAAATTGTCCGTGGTTGCACAGCTAGAAATTAGCAAAACTGGGCTTTGGTCCCTGTTCTAGCTGATCTTGAGCTCTTGGGCTGCCTGCTCTATCAGCTGCCTTTTAAAAAGGCATAGTCCTGGGGATGGGAATAAGTAGCACCACTTCATATACAGGAGTATGTACTTCTGCCTGGCAAACAGGATATGATGCCTGGAAGTTCTAAGCAGGAAAATTGCAGCAGACTTGAGTGGGCAGGAAGCTTCCTGTCAGGAAGCACCTCCTGCTTTGAGATAGGTTCTTAACAAGCATGGGAGCTTGCTTTCTGTTTGCCCAACCTTGGGGTCAGCACAGGTGTCCTCCTCCACCCTCTCCATCATGAACCCATCCCACATTTCTTCTGTAATGGGAGGAGGTGACCCAGCCAGTCCCTAGACCTGGGGAAGGAGGCTCCAACCAATATGCCGTTTTTCCATCCAGGGGGGGCGCCCCATCAGAGCTGACTGTGCTGTCATGCCATGGATGAGCAGATATGGCTCCATGCCCTGTTTCTCCATTCTTGAGTTAATGGAACAGAGAGAAGGCCCAGGAGTCTGACCTGCACTGTGGGTTGTGTTCGGGAACAGAGCTTCTGTGACTATCAGAATAACAATTCTCCAGGGGCTGTCGAATCAAGGGACTTTTCTTTCTGCAGCTGCATTTGTGTGCTTTGCTTTCTTCCAAAGAGCATACAGGGTTGACTGCTACTAGTCAGACACTGCAGGAAGTTCCAGGGGTAGCTGCCCAGGTCAGCAATGTGACCTCCTAAACCAGAGAGCCACAGAATGAGCGGGGTGGGGTGGGGTGGGGTGGGGAATGGGGGGAGGACAGTTGGTGGAGGTCAGAGGCTCAGAGAGGTCCCGAAATATGCTCAAGGCCAAAGAACGAATCAGCTGAAGCAGAAATCCAAATCTGCATTTCTAGGTTCCCAGGGCAGCCCTCTGCTCCTGAGACCTCCTGCTGAGCTCCACTCTTTCTCTCTCTGGGTGTGACTTCAGGCCAGGGAGCCCATCAACAGGACAGAGGAGCAGAGGGACTCCCCAAAGACGGTGAATGTGTGCAGTTCTGATACTGAGTGCTTACTAGGTGCCAGACACTGGGAAAGTGCATTCTTGCTCTTCATCCCCATGAGAACTCTTTGTGAGTAGATGGCTGACATCATCCCCATTTTAGATGTGGAAACTGAAGCTTAGAAAGATAGGTTGACTTACTCAAGACTACCCAGCTAGTAAGTGGGAACCTACATTGGAAATGTGTGGAGTGGACAGCACCTCTGGAAAGGGGTGGCTTTGGTTTCACCCAATAAGTGTTTATGGAGCACCTTCTGTGTGCCAGGCCGAGCTCTACCCACTGGGGAGATAGCGATGAATGAGACAGATGGGCTCCCAGCCCTCACGGAGCCCCCAGTTTAGTGGGTTGGATGAATGTGCTGGCCATGATACCTGGAGGAACCCGGCGCGTGTTTGTTCAGCTATGAGTTCCCCACAGCGCTGCTTCTCCACTCTGGCTGCAATGCAGAATCACCTGGGATTAAAGGAACTAGCAATGCCAGGGTCCCACCCCAGACTGAGTGAACCCATACCTTCGGGAGTGTGGGGGGAGGGGTATTTGAGCATCAGTTATATTTCACAGACTCAGGTGTTTGGAACTGACCGGTGATTGAGGACCACTGCTCTGCAGCAGTTATGGTAGCACTTTGGAAAAAGCAAGCCCAGAACCTGTGTCTTAAACTGAAGAATTTGGAGAGTGTATTGACCATCCAGAGTGCACCTTTGGGAGCAGCAGCACCCCTAAGAGGGCAGGAGTGGAGGAAGAAAGCGCTGTGGGGTGAACCCAGACACGTGCCCTCCAGGCTGCCCCAGATGACAGAATGCTACAGCAGATGACAGGTTAATATGAATGATCTCAAGGCTCCCAGCTGTCATCTGCCTGGGAATAATTTATTCTAGTTTCTAAAGAGAGGCGGCCCTTTTGCTAGAGTGCCTTGAGATTTAGGTGTAAAATTTAAAGCACTAATTAAAATACATAAAACATGGCATGGAGCAATTAAAGTTGCAAGAAGTGCCAGGGAGAAACCTCATCAGACCTGTGTGCTTGAGATTGAGACAAGACTAATTTACTAGGCAGCAAATGTCTTGCCCCAGGCATCGAAGTTCAGGAGTAATGGGACAGTGTGTGTCCAGAGGCTCCCACTGCTCCAAGTTGGATGTGAGGAAGCTGTCTAAAACCATGGGGAGCCCCAGTCTGAGGGGAGACATAGCCCTGTCCTCAGGGAACCCCAGTGTGAGGGGAGACACAGCCCTGTCCTCAGGGAGCCCCAGTCTGAGGGGAGACACAGCCCTGCCCTCAGGGAGCCCCAGTCTGAGGGGAGACACAGCCCTGCTCTCAGGGAGCCCTAGTATGAGAGGAGACACAGCCCTGTCCTCAGGGAACCCCAGTCTGAGGGGAGACACAGCCCTGCCCTCAGGGAGCCCCAGTCTGAGGGGAGACATAGCTCTACCCTCAGGGAGCCCCACTCTGAGGGGAGACACAGCCTTGTCCTCAGGGAGCCCCAGTCTGAGGGGAGACACTGCCCTGCTCTCAGGGAGCCCTAGTATGAGGGGAGACACAGCCCTGCCCTCAGGGAGCCCCAGTCTGAGAGGAGACACAGCCCTGTCCTCAGGGAACCCCAGTCTGAGGGGAGACACAGCCCTGCCCTCAAGGAGCCCCAGTCTGAGGGGGAGACACAGCCCTGCCCTCAGGGAGCCCCACTCTGAGGGGAGACACAGCCCTGTCCTCAGGGAGCCCCAGTCTGAGGGGAGACACTGCCCTGCTCTCAGGGAGCCCTAGTATGAGGGGAGACACAGCCCTGCCCTCAGGGAGCCCCAGTCTGAGGGGAGACACAGCCCTGTCCTCAGGGAGCCCCAGTCTGAGAGGAGACACAGCCCTGTCCTCAGGGAGCCCCAGTCTGAGAGGAGACACAGCCCTGTCCTCAGGGAACCCCAGTCTGAGGGGAGACATAGCTCTACCCTCAGGGAGCCCCACTCTGAGGGGAGACACAGCCCTGTCCTCAGGGAACCCCAGTCTGAGGGGAGACACAGCCCTGCCCTCAGGGAGCCCCAGTCTGAGGGGAGACATAGCTCTACCCTCAGGGAGCCCCACTCTGAGGGGAGACACAGCCCTGTCCTCAGGGAGCCCCAGTCTGAGAGGAGACACAGCCCTGTCCTCAGGGAACCCCAGTCTGAGGGGAGACACAGCCCTGCCCTCAAGGAGCCCCAGTCTGAGGGGGAGACACAGCCCTGCCCTCAGGGAGCCCCAATCTGAGGGGGACACAGCCCTGCCCTCAGGGAACCCCAGTCTGAGGGGGAGACAGAGCCCTTCCCTCAGGGACCCCCACTCTGAGGGGAGACAAGCCCTGCCCTCAGGGAGCCCCAGTCTGAGGGGAGACACAGCCCTGCCCTCAAGGAGCCCCAGTCTGAGGGGGAGACACAGCCCTGCCCTCAGGGAGCCCCAGTCTGAGGGGAGACACAGCCCTGCTCTCAGGGAGCCCTAGTATGAGGGGAGACACAGCCCTGCCCTCAGGGAGCCCCAATCTGAGGGGGACACAGCCCTGCCCTCAGGGAACCCCAGTCTGAGGGGGAGACACAGCCCTGCCCTCAGAGAGCCTCAGTCTGAGGGGAGACACAGGACACCTTCAACAATAAAATGAGAATAATGATGCCCACTGTAACAGACATTAGCAGCTAACATTTATGGAACATTTACTGTACACCAGGTCCTGTGCTCTGTGCTTTACAGGATTGTCTCTTTTAACTGTCATAAAGGTCCTATAGTGCTGATGCTATTATTACTCTCATTTTAAGATGAGGAAACTGAGACTTAGAGAGATGAAGTGGCTTTCCAAGGTCATGAGCCAGTGATTACCATAGCTGGGACTTGTCTGACTTCAGCACTTCCATTTGTAGCCATTACACTACATTGTCCCTTTGCTTGATCTCAGGTCTTGCTGAATGGGCAGTGGGCAATGCGAACTATCCTATAGCTGCTCGTACCAGGACTGGGCAAGTGACTCAAACTAGCTACTGGACTGGCTGGCCAACACCAATCAGAGATGGCTTTTTTAAGGATTTGAACTGAGACATCGAGATGAGACTGTTACCGTTTGGATGGTGTTGAGACTTGAAGTGATAAGGTCAGAATTGTGGCTAGAGCTGGCACATGGCAACTCAAAGGTATGTTGACCTTGAATTTATGGGGAACTTTTCAGAGGAGACAGGTTTGCAGAGAGGATAGTGGCGCAGATGAACAGAGAGAAGAGAGAGACCAAGAGATGGGGAAGGGAAAGGGAAAGAAGGCTTCTGGAAGCCTCTCCAGGCCCCGACCAGCACTACCTAGACTGAGGATCTGTGCTCTTTGCCAGTGACTTTATAATAAATCCCCTCAACTTAAGCTAACTTGGTGGGTTTCTGATCCTTATGATTGAATTATTCCTTAAAATATTTGTCCCGACTTCCCTGCAAAGGTTTTAGGATCAAATCAGATAATATAGGTGAAACGGCTCAGTGACCTGAAAGGAACGACACCAGTCATGAAATATCTGGAAAAACAGCTTAAATATAATCAATAGATTGCTGCAAGTGGAACTCAGAGACAGGAGGGCTTACTGTAGGACGAATTTAATTACGGGAGTTCCACAGAGGCAGTGATTATGCACAGGGATTTGTAGAAGGTGTAGGACATGGACGGCCAGAGAGGGAAGGAAGGCCTCTGGGCAGAGGAAACAGCATGAGCAGCCGTGTGAGAAGGTGTGGGGTGTGTGAGGGGATGGCAGGAGGCTAATGTGGCTGCTGTCTAGCAGGTAGAACTTTGGAGAACTCCAGTGAGTGGATGATATTGTATATGCTGGGCACTAGGGAGCCATTGGAGATTATTGTACAGGTATTTTTAGAAAGACAAAAGTAATCTCATAGATTATTTTGTTGGAGGGAGAGAAGGGAGAGACTAATTAAGAAGCTACTATAGTTTCAGGGAATCTAGAAAATCATCCAGAAAGAGAGATTTCATGAATGAAGAATAACCAAGACTAGGTCATTGGCTGTGCATGGGTTACTCGTTCATTCATTCAACAAGCTTTTAAGAGCACCTACTATGTCAGCACTGTTCCAAGCAGAGGTGATGTTGAGTGAATGAAACAGGTGTGGTTCCTGACCTCTTGAAGCCTGCAGTCTGCTAAGGTAGATGGACGTGAATACAGCAATGATACAAATCAATATGCAATTACAAATGGTGAGAAGAATCTGCTACTGGGGCTTGACCAAACTGAGGAAAAGATGGAGGTACATCGGGGAAATCTTCCTTGAGAAAGTGAAGCTTTCCCTGAGATTCAAAGTCTGAGAAGAAGTTTTCTAGGTGAAGAGCAAGTGGGAAGACCTTCCAAATTGTGAGAACCAAGTCCTGGAAGCAGTGGGAGCACAGAGTGAGCAAGGGGTGGGGGCTTCTTGGTGAGAGAAGGGGCTGGAAAGGTAGGTGGGGCCTTGCAGGCCATACTAAAATTTTGGGTCTTTATCCTAAAAGCAGTAGGAAGCATTTCAAGGGGGGGGGTGGGGGGTGGAACATCATTGGATTTGTGATTTTAGAAGTTTGCTCTGCATGAAACAGGAAGAACTGAAAGGAGTAGATCAAAAGAGAAATCTGGGAAGCCAGTTTAGAGGCTTTGAGCAGTAAGAACTGAAAACAAACCCTGATCATCTCAGGTACAGCAGGATTGATTGGAATTACTTAGGAGACTCACAGAGCTGAAGGGAAGGCTCTGCAGATCCTTGGTGGCTGGTGTGGGTTTAAGTTCTCCAAGACTCTCTTTCCTCTTCTCTTTATGCTTTCAGGGCTCCCCACATGCTGGGGACATGGCTGACAACTGATTTGGGGTCTCCTCTTTATGTTCATTACCCAGGAAAAAGAGAACATTTGCTAGAAGGTTTCTGATTGGGTGACATGCGTGCACCAGGGTGTAATTGCTGTGACTAGAAGATGCACTTGAAGGAGGGGGGAGTCTTGGGGTTGACAGTCCCACAGTAATCAGATGGAGTCTGGGAAGAACCCCTCCCTAAAACAAGGGGTGAAGGACTGGGGGATCCTGCTGCCAGAAAATGGTAGAAGGCATGTGTGTGGCACAGACCGAAGGGAAAATAGATGTTTAATGCAGAAGCGACTACAGTCATCTAGATGGGCAGAACATAGCCTCAGGAATGGTTTTACCTTTGAAGGAAGGTGGAAAGTAAAGGGACAGGACTGCATTTATTAAGTTACTATGTGCCAGGAATTAGTTGGGTCATTTTCCTTATCTTCACTGTAGCCTCTTCACTGTAGCGTCAGGGTATAAGACTCATTTCACAGATGAGAAAACCGAGGCTCAAGAGAGATAGGGCTGCTTGCCTGGGACCACACCCTCCATCAGCGGCAGAGCTGAGAGCTGATGCTGCGACTTTGGGGTTGACCCAGACCTCCTGCTTTCTCATATCCCATGTGTAGTCTTCGTAGGGAGTGAGTTTGAGAGGAGAAAATGATAATGGACTTTGACCCTGACTTTTGAATCGTGGAGACGCCAGCCAAAGAGAAGAGCTTTGGAGGCAGTCTGAGATCCAGATTGCAAGGGCCAGGAATTCAGGTCAGACCTGGAGTGGTCACCCTGGCCGACTCTGAGGCATGTGGGTCCCCTGTTAATGTGTAGGATCTCTGTGGGCATCCACCTCCATTCTCTTCCCTTCCCCTTTAGATGTGGTGACATGACTAGTCTACTTTTCTTGCTGACCTTCTAATTAACAAAAGAGGCAGTTGCTTGATTTTTTTTTTTAAATCATATTTTAAGAAAGGAAGCCAGATGATTTTGCAGGGGTTTATCTGTTAGATTAGCAGACGCCTTTCAACTTCTTAATTCTAATTTAATTCCTAGATCAACATGGTTCAGCTCAACATAGCCTGCAACTGAGGAAATTCAGAAGAAAAGCTGTGTTTTCAGGAGTTCAGTGCTGGCATTGTGTTTATTCCTTAATGTGATCAAATTGTGTCTGAGTCTGTAATGAGAGGGACAGGAGCACAAAGACTTGAGCTGCCAGGTATAGAACTCAAAGAGCAGAGTCTGGATCTTGGAAATAATGCCCTGATGAGACGGAGCAGGGCACTGGTCTGGAATGGAAGCCAGGAAGAGGAGGAGGCTTGATAAAGCACCTCAAAGCCTGGGAGCCCCAGACTGGAGCAGAAACTGCTCCCATCACAGCCAAGGGCCAGGCAGGACACAGATGTCACATTCAGAATGGGTCATTTGTGGAGAGTTTAATAAAGGATCCTTTCGAAGGTGAGGGCAGGGTGCAGAGAAAACAAAATAGATGCTGCAGTACCCAGGGGCTAGCAGGGCCATTCCCACTCCGAGATCTGAAGGACCAAGGAGAGAAACAGACACCTGGCCCCAGAGGTGGCGCGAGTTGTGTAGAGAGGACCACCTGACAGGAGCTGTACCCACAGGGTGGGACTTGGGGAATGACACCCCAACTCTTCCTTCTCCCTCTCCTGACCTCTTGCTGGTATCTTCATTGATCAAACACAACTGAAAACCAGGAGGTGAGGAGCTCATTGAGGGGTCCTTCATAGAGCAGCCACTTGGGGTCACAGACAGGGGGAGGGGAGCGGGGAGCAGATACAGAGGGTCAAACAAAAGATGCCCAGCAGAGCTCTCTACTGTCATCCCCTCGTCCACTTTGGCTCTCCATTAGCTGCAGGGGATGGAGAGAAAGCAATGGGTAGGTAGGGGGCGAAGCTTTAGCCTCTGCCTTTACTGTCTGACCCCAACTTCCCTGTTTCCTGTACCAGTTGTGTCTTTATGCCCTTTCCTTATTTGTCTCTTAGGGCTAATCAGGCAAGGGGAACTAACTGGACAGACTGAACCTGGTTTAAATGAGTTGCCCCTGTGTATTCTTACTGAGAAGAAGTGCCACAGCCCCTTAGACCTGCTTCAGAGCTCAGAGGGGTTTGGATACAGTTCCTCTGAGAATGGGGAAAATCTACCTGTGTCAGGTGTGCCAGGCCCACTGTGTCTTGACTCTTGTCTTTTCTAGGATCTGCAAATCTGTAGGAGTGGGGCTCCCTCTGGACACGTCACACCACTCTTGACTCTTTTAACATTTAGTGGACTCCTGTCCTTCCCTTCGCCTTCCTTCCAGGAAGCCTTCCCTGATTACCCCACCCTCATCATTTGCGTCTACTGCACAGCCCCTCATCATCAAGGCTGGTGATGTTCTGGATATGGCTCTGGCAGTGTGAGTTCTAGTCTCTTTGGAATGTCCCCCAGCTCTCCCTCCACCATATGCACCAGCTTCATCAATGCCTCTGGGAAACATGTGTGGTTGGGGGAAGTCAGTGTGCTCTGTAGAATCATCTGTCCAGACCCCAGAGAGACATTGCTGAGGAGTAAAACATAATATATTCAAGGTTCCATGGCTCCAGGAACAGAGATCACTGAACCAGGATCCTGTTCTAGGGTTTTGGAAACTGAGATTGTTATAGTTGGAAAGAAGCAAAGAAATCACCAAGTCCCATGGTTTGCACTAATTTTTAGCTGCAGAATCTTATATTTCTCTCAAATGTAGACTTTCATGGATTCTAACATATGACAAATAAACAACAGTTGCTTTGATTAAAGAGATATCAGAGGGCCGTCTGAGTGGCTCAGTTGGTTAAGACCTCACTCAAGAGTGCAAGCTCTGAGCAACAGGGTCTCTAGTTTGATTCCTGGCCCAAGCTAGGCTGCCAACAGGTGGCAGGATGGCTCAGCTAAAAAAAAAAAAAAAAAGAGGTGTCAGGATTGGAGCTCCGCTCACTCGGCCTTAGATGGCCCCAAGACCTTAGAACCAAGGGTTCTCTGTGGCGCAAGGCCAAAGCTAGTCCATGTTCCCAGGATGAACACTGAAGCTGCAGGGAACACCTTGCTTGAGCCAGCTACCTGCAAAAGTGGGCTTGGCATTCCCAAGCTGCTGTCCTTTCCTTCTTCCTATGAAAGGTGTCTTGGCCTCCTATTGAAGTCCTCACATGTCACTGCCCCAGGGTCACACTTCTTTTTCTTGGTCATTCTTGGCTGACCCACTCCCCTGCTGACCAGACCAAGAAGCCAGGTCTGCATTGTTCAAAGCACAGCCCATGAAGCCAGGCGAGGTCTGCGGGAAGTGCTGGACATCTGTGGCTGGAACAAGTTTCAGGAGCATCTCCCAATTTACTACTCCCAGCTTATTAAACCCCAGTTATGGAGCAGCTAAGTTGCCAAGGGATCCAGAGTTTTGGGTCGCCCAGACCGATTCCTCTCTTGTCCTTAGATATGTGCCTTCCTTCCTCCCTCCTCTCGGAGCTTCTTGGTGACCTAGCTGCTTGGCTCTGTCTGAGCTCCTGTGTGAAGTTCAATTAGCATGCTGGGCTAGTGCCGCTGGCTCCACATATTATTTGCACAGGTTAAGTATTCCTGATAAGGCTTCTCAAATCAGAGGGCTGAAATGAACTTAATTAGAACTCAGAATACTTGAAGCAGAGATAAAAGGCGGCATATCCAGGTCTCTGAAGCAACAAACTGGGGGTGGGGAGAGGAGGATGGGAGAGAAAAAGGAGATGAGGGAATTTGGTCTGATGCCACAATGAAACCCTTTCTTGTACAGGAAAGAGAGAAGAATGGAGTTGAATTCTTTTCTTCACCTGTAGACCTTTCCTCACCAGACTCAGACTCAAACCATCTCCCTAGAAAATGGGTATAGAGTCCACACTTGGGGCACAGGCAGTCCAGGTGTGAAAAAAGGGGCTGGGCTGGATGGCACAGGGAGGAAAGGGAATTCAGTTTTTATTAAAA
The DNA here is from genome assembly GCA_033961575.1 of Aselliscus stoliczkanus. Taxonomy (NCBI): domain Eukaryota; kingdom Metazoa; phylum Chordata; class Mammalia; order Chiroptera; family Hipposideridae; genus Aselliscus; species Aselliscus stoliczkanus. Next base: position 59,241,564 of record CM066733.1, on the reverse strand, counting down.
TTTAGAATGACCAACAGCCTCCATCTCCTTCCAATACTTATGATTTCCTCCAGGTTGGGGGAGAAAGCACAATCATTACAGATGGTGGGATACAAGGAAAGGAGTGAGGAAGTCTCCCATATTCTTTCAGATTTTCAAGTGAGTTCTATCCCCATCAACCTCTGACCCCTACACTTCCTGGAGTTCGAGTCCCCTCTAGCTGCACATTTAGACGGGTTAGTTAAGGGACTCCCTGCTATACCCAGTGTAGCGGGGGTTGTTGGAGCTCCATCCATGCCCCCATGAGTGCCATGGCTCCTGTGCAGGCCAGGAAGTGCCTGGGAGGTAAGGGCAGAGGCAGCCCCCAGCCAGTGACCCATGGGGACTGGGAGGTAAACTCCCCAGCTTCCTTACCTCTCGGGTGGAACCATCTAGAGATGTGTCCACACAGAGCCCCAGAGGTCCCCAGTGAGACTAGGCCCCAGTTGCCCACAGTGGCACCTGCTGAGCAGTGCACTGAATTGAGTGCCTCTCTTCCCTTGACTCTGTAGTGCTTCCTGGCATCATGGCCCAAATGAACCATTTGCATTCAAATCCTTGTTCCAGGATTTTCTTTGGAAGACCCAACCCAAGATGGTTTGGATAAAGAATCTTCAAAGACTATGAGGCTGTGATTATTTCCCTCCTCAGTACTCTCTTTAGCGTATCCTGAAAAGTCATGGCTCCTTCACTTCAGCCTCACATGTCAGATAGGTGCTGAGCACCCTGGGTACATGGCCTTGCTGTGGCCTCCGCTGCTTCTGTGGCTGCCATTGGCCCTCATTTCATCACACACTTGCCTCTGGTTGTTCTCAACTCGTGTGCACTTGCCCACAAAATGCGTGGTGCCTGGGAGCATAGATCTATAGATCTGCAGGTAGATGTCTCCACTCCTGCCTTGTACCTGCAGCCCTATACCTTGCTTTCCTCAGGCTCCCTCCTCAGCTTGGCTGGCTTCTGGATTCACCAATAGGAGGCCCTGGTGGAGATTGGAGGGCGGGAGGAAAGGGGAAGGCAGGTGTTCATCCCTCTTGAATGGTATTTCCAGCAGGGTCTGCCTTTCCTTGGGTTCTAGATCTCTCCCAAGAGTCTCCTGATGTTCCAGGTGGCCCCATCCCTCGGGTCTGCTACCACCACCTCCTCCTTCATCCACAGCCGTGGGATGGCAGTGGCGTCCTGCTGGTGCTCAGGGTTGTCTCATTCTCTACTGTCGGCTACCCAGCTCCCCCATCACCTGAGCAGCCAACTTCCTGCTTTCAATTCTCTCTGGTTCAGACACTTAGTAGTTTCTCTTTACCAGGTTGGACCTGACCAATTCCCATCCCAATGCTATCTAACCTCCCTGCGTGCAGATCGATAAAATAGGGGTAATTATTCAAACTCACCTCAAAGAGTGGTTTGGGGGAGTATATGAGTCCATACGTGTCAAGAGCAGAGCACCAGCTGGCACATGGGAAGTGCTCAATGAATGCATGGGTATTATTATTTGTGAACTGTGTCTGGTCCTGTTTAATCTCTCTCTCTGTCTGTCTCTGCCTCTGTCTCTTGGTGTGTGTGTGTGTGTGTGTGTGTGTGTGTGTGTGTGTGTGTGCACTCACACTCATGTACGTGTGTGTTGTGGGTAGAATGTCAATTTCTGTGGGCAGCTGTATATGCTCCTGCATGAAAGGGTGTGCCTGCAGGTAACACACCAGCTATGAGAACTCATACAGAGTGCTCTCATTGAAAATGCCCTTGTCACCTCATTATCCCCCTGTACAACCACCTTGCCCTTTGAAAGCTTGTAAAATGGAAGGGCAGGTGGGCTCTGTGGGCAGACAGTAGGTGCCCTGGGTTGGCACATCAGGGATGCAACTTGTCTGCCACTGGGAAGACAAGGTCCTCTGCAGGCTGGAGGGGCAAGGAGGGGATTTTCCAGAGCCTGTGGTTCTGTGTAAGCCATGCAGGACTCTGTGCCAGAGTGGACACAAGCCACCACACGAGACCAAACCTCTTGGCTTCTCAGCACTGGCCTCCTGGACCAGGTCTGATGTGAACCATGTGGAGGCTTTCATCTGGGGTATCAGCAAGGGGCCTCCAGCTCCTAGGCAACCTGCAGACACAGGCAGAAATCCATTCCCATCAGAGCACACAGGGAATCTGAGGCCCAGATTGGGAGAGCGACGTGCCCCAAATCTCTGAGATAGAGTTAAAACCTAGATTCTCCTGATTCTACTCTTTGTCACATTGGGTAAGAACAGTCTCCTCCAAGTTCCCAATAAAAATGGATATCTCCATAAGGACAATCACTTCTTACTTTGCTTTACAGTTTAAATAGCTATCGCATTTGTGATGGGGATATTATTTTGCAAATATAAAATCAATGTGTTTTAATTTCCTCACTACATTGCATTCTCCTGCAGCTTTCCTCCTCCAAGGCTGAGCCTTGAGTTTGTCATTTCAGTGAAGGAGACTGTGCTTTGAACAAAGATTCCATGATTTAGAGGGTTCTGGTGAACTGAGTGGTGTCTGTATCGCGGCTCTGGGCAAATAACTTCTCCTAGTTGTAGCCTTTTCATCTGCCCCTGAGGGCTATAACAGTGCCTCGTTTGGAGAGTCATTGTGAGGTAGACAGGGTCTGGTGCAGAGTAAGTGCCTCGTACACATTAGCAGGCCTGGAGGACTTGCTCATGGGACTCACATAGGGGGCATCCATCAAACAGAATGGGAAGCCCTGCATTCTTGACCTGTGGGTTTAGGAAGAAGGAGGGAGTGGGCGATGCACAGGTAGACAATAAGTCCTGCATCTGATCTTTATCTAGGCTGAAATCCACAAGGAGGAAGGCATGCGGGACTGATGGAGGAGACACCGAGAGCAGACAGGATTCTGATGTTCTTCTCATTTAGGACTCAAGAAGGCTTTTGCCTCACAAGTTGCTCCTGCCCCAATGTGGGGTGGCTGCACTGAAGTCACCTGGGTGCTGTGGAATGGTTAGGGGAGGGAGGGCATGAGTTTGGGTCTCTAAGCACCCCCTTAGTTCCTGTGTTGCCTAAGGTGGAGCCCAGAAGTGTCTGCTTGCCCTGAAGTTAGGTAGATCTAGTTGGAGACTTTTCCAGAGGGTTCAGAGATGGCAGCAGGGCAGATGCTCAGAGCTCCCTCAGCATCATCAAGAGGCAAAATGGGACCAGTCCTAGATGGAGTGCTAGGACAGCCCAGCTGGAGTGGAGAAAGAACATGCTAGAAGGTTATCAGTGTGGTCCATGAGCAGTGGAAGTCCTGCTGAGCACTTGGGCGTGGACCATACCACCCCATCTGGCTGGGCATCAACCCCACATACCCAAGGAATGGCTTGAGGCCAAATGTGCCCTTCCCTGTGGGAAGCCGACAGCCCCCCAGTGTCTGACAAGGCCACATTGTCCTGCTCAGCACTGGATATTAGGGGTGCTGCCTTATGGTTGGTCAAGTAATGTCTCTTGCCTCTATGAACCCATGTGCCTTTCCTCCTATAGGAGACAATATATTCACTGCATCTGTGGCAAGTTCCTGTGATACCCCAATGAGCTAACTACACAGCCAAAGACAGGTAAGATCTCCTAAAAGAGGGGAGACAACCCAAGCCAGGCGGTAGTTCCATGGGGGACCCCTGAACTGAGATATTGGGGACTCAAGCCCCTTGGAAACTGAGGCACAGACCTCTGACAAACTCAGGCCAGAAAACTCAGGCCTGTGAGAAGCTGATGCACTTGCCTAAGGGCCCTGCTGTGAATAGTCTCCTTGAAGATTAAAAGTCTTCAGGCCATGAGAGTTCCGGGTAAGAGGCAGCTCAAAGGCAGCCTATGACCATGGGTTTGTTAATTAGCCTTGTGTGAATTCCTTTGCCCAGTGCCTTGTTGCAGCAACAGATACTGAAGCTTTGACTGAGAAATGATGAAGCCCTCTGTAGGATAAGAGAGGTGTGAGACCCTTTTGGTTGCTAGGTATTGTATTTACATAGGAATAGATTTTAGATGCTTTTACGCTAAACACAGCCACTCTTAGTCTTCTAGTATAGCTCAAGTATACTGTTTTATGATTGTGTTTAACTGCTAGGATTTAAGGTAATTTCTAGATAGTAAAGATAGCTATAGTAAACATTCTTTAGGCAATATGTAAAAATATGTCAATCCTTAACATAAGATAGTCATGATAAACATTCTTTAGGTGATATACAGAAACTAAGTCTGGGTTTCATGGCAATTATCATAATAAAGACAAGGTAATCCTTTAACGGAAGAGTAAGTCACAGTACACCCTGGAGAGAGCAATTGCAGAGGAGAAAAGACTGTGAAAATCCTGGGAACTACAAACCACCAAACCCGTGTACATGAGTCCCTATAAAACGGACATGTTATTGCATTAAAGTGTGACACTCCTGAGAAACTCTTTCCGGTGTCTCCGCTCTCTTTCTTTTTTTCTTTCTTTCTTTTTTTCCTCGCCGACTCCGTCCCACCCAAGGGAACCCCGGGACTCCGCGGAGGCTGGACCCCCGCACTTCCCTCCTTGTACCATATGGGTCACTGCTCATCCATGCAGGTGCCATCCTAGAAAGTAGGAGGAATAAAGAGGTAGAAAATTCAGAGATCATTACTTTGTCTTCAGGAAACTATGTAGCTCCTTTAAAAGACAGTTGAAATAATCGAATCAGACCTAGATTGCTGTAAATGCCACCCCCATTACCCACAGGACAGGAACATATATGAGAGCCCCACTCAGCTAATAGAAAATAAAGTGGTTTCTCGCACATCTGAGAGCACTGTGAGTACCTCTGTGACCTTGCCACACACATATTATCTTGTCTTTTCCCCACATGTGCTGGGAAATGGCCATCACCAGGGGTCAGCTTAGAGTGGCCACATGGTCTGGAATGACAGAGGCCCTGGTGCTTTTCCCAGCATCATCTTTATCGTCACCATCGCCAGAGGTTCCAGAGGCCACTGACTCCTATTGGCTCTTCCCTCTGTGCTGGTTCCAAGCTGGGCCGAGTTGGGTGAATGAGTAATCACAGGTAGATGAGGCATAGCTCAGGGGAAAGAGCTCAGGCTTTGCAACCACCCGGACCAGACCTGCCTGTATTGCAATCCCAGTCCCCAAATGACCTGGGGAAGCAATGTGGCCTCTCTCAACTATAAAACGGAGATAATGATAGCATCAGTGTTGCAGTTTGGAAGTGAGAGGTAGAGGTGTATGAAGAGCATGATCAGCATGCACTGGGCGTAGTAAGCACTCAAACTGGAGCAAATTTAAGAATGAATAAATGAATGAATGAATGGATGGATGAATAGGCCATTTGCAGAGTTAAGCATGCATGCGTGGATCCTATGCTGAAGGCAATATAGTGTAGCATTTAAGAGTAAGGGCTCTAGAGCCAAATGGTAAAATGTCATTTCCCTACTATATAACTATGGAGAAATTACTTAACCTCTCTACACCTCAGCTCCTGTGTGTACAATGGGAAGGAAGATAATGGCACCCATAGAAGGGGGGTGCTGTGAGGATTAAATGAATTAACGTATATAAATCTCTTGCAGCAGTACCTGGCACAAAGTAAGTGCTCCATAAATGCCAGCCATTATTATTACGACACCATTCCATCGCATCCTCACCCCGGACCCAACATCGCTCTAGGTCCTGTAAAGGATATATGAGAAGTATAAAACATGACTTCTGGCCTCAAGGAGCTTGTTGAATAGGCCAGATGTGCACCCCTGAAGCAACCATGCTTTGGCCGGCATATGGGCAAGAGTGGTATTGATGTAACCAAGGACTCAGGAAAAGTGCAGACAGCAGATGCCACAGGGAGTAGAGGAGCAGAGTGCAGAGGAGGCTGGAGAGGCTGAGCAAGGCTTAGGGGAGGGAAGGGTGCCTACATGTGCTTGAAGGATGGACCCGTTGTGCTATCTGATTTTCTCAAGCCTGGCCTCTCATCACTCTTTCTCACCATGGAGACACCCAACAGCTAAGCCAGTGACAGGGAGACAGATGAGTACTGCCTAGGAAGCCAGACATCTGGGGCCTTTTTCTCTGCTTCATCTTTTGAAGAATAGAAGACTTTGGACAAGTCACTTGCCACTCTGACACTCAGTCTCCTTCAACACCAAATGGGAATAATAGTGCCTATTCTTCCAGCCTCACAGGGTATAGTTGGGGTAAAATAAACTATGAAGGAACGACGAGATAGGTTGTTACCATCTTCATAGGAGTTAGCCAACTTGTGAACCCACCAGTCCTTGTAACCAGTGTGGGGCGAACGCAGGCCTGACTCTCTAAAGGAGCGTTGGGATACTTTCAGCCCTGCTTTGAGGAGGGGACAGTCAGCATCACACCGGCCTAGGGATCGCCAATACTTCTGTGTTTTCATTTCCCCAAAGCCTTGACATGAACCGTAGGGCACATAGCTGGCATTTGTACCCATTCTCCACCACAGCTACTCGTCCCTGGATGTCATGGCTGGTAAGGACAGAAGCACTAAGCTGGAAGTTCCTTAGGGAAAGATATTGTACTCCAGGCCAGGCATCTTTTTGAGTAGCGACCTTTCTTCTCTGCCCCCAAGAGATGCTGGCCTTGGGGGTTCCATCTGTCCATCCCCTCCCCATGTCTATTCACCTCTGCCTACCAGCTCCGCCCTATTTTCCTCTCTGCTCAGCCTCCAGCCCAGAAATCAAACTTAATCACCTTCCATTCAGCTTCTGTATTGTGATAAATAGTTGTGGTATGCTTCTGAGGAGGAAAAAAGATCCAGCGTTTAAAATATTTAGCCGCGTAGAAATAATTATTCATGAGATTTTGGTGCACGCGTTAGAGTTTTCCCCCAGGGCTGAAGGCCGCCTGCTGGAAAGAAATTAGCCACAATTTGCCCTTTCTTTCTCTGGTTTCCTTTTCTTTCTCATTTTTGCCTGCCTGCATTTATGAATCTTCAACACATTCAGGATTAAAACATTAAACACGCTTATCAACAGAACATGGAAAGGGCCTTTCTGAGCTCAACAGAAGGCACTTACTGATGGGGAGGACCGACTTTTAAGATGGACTGCCCTGCAGGGTGTGCATATGCCAGGATGTGGGCATCCAGTCTGGGGTGGGGGAGTCAGAGCCCTGCCCTCAGGGAGCCCCAGTCTGAGGGGTGACACAGCCCTACTCTCAGGGAACCCCAGTTTGAGGGGAGACACAGTTCTGCCCTCAGGGAGCCCCAGTCTGAGGGGGAGTCAGAGCCCTGCCCTCAGGGAGCCTCAGTCTGAGGGGAGACACAGCCCTGCTCTCAGGGAGCCCCAGTCTGAGGGGAGACACAGCCCTGCCCTCAGGGAGCCCCAGTCTGAGGGAGACACAGCCCTGACCTCAGGGAGCCCCAGTCTGAGGGGAGACACAGCCCTGCCCTCAGGGAGCCCCAGTCTGAGGGGAGACACAGCCCTGCCCTCAGGGAGCCCCAGTCTGAGGGGAGACACAGCTCTGCCCTCAGGGAACCCTAGTCTGAGGGGAGACACAGCCCTGCCCTCAGGGAGCCCCAGTCTGAGGGGAGACACAGCCTTTGCCCCAAGAGTGCCCCAATTTGAGTGAGGAGGCAGCTGATACTCAGAGGACTTCTTGTCTCATGGGAGATTTTATTCTGATCTGGGAGACAGTGTTCTCAATTTTCCTCTAATAGGAAAATGTGCTTAAGAGTTCTATTTTCCAATGGGGAACTGAATTCATTTATTCATTATCCATGTATTTATTCATTCATTCAACAATGTTTGTCAAACACGTGTTGCGCTTTTACAGCAAGCTCTGATAAGCGTAGTGCTTAGGGGATTCACCTAAAAGGAAAAGACAGAATCCTCGTCCCTGAAGAACACCAGTTCTCATTTAGGAGGCAGGTACATAAATGTTTTTAAAATCAGCTGTGATCAGTGGTGTTACCAGAATGAGTCAATCCACAGTTCTCGGAAGAGAGATGGGCTGCTTTCCTGTTTCAAGGGAGCAGCAAGATTAAAGAGAAATGCCCCCAGGGCCACCAGCTCAGAGGCAGAAAGGAGATTTTGAATTCTTTGATGCTGCTGGGACTGAGGTGGGGTCCTTCAGAAGCCAGCGCTGGGGCCCTCACTGCCAGGGCTGGTGCCTGTACCTCAAGTAGAGGAGCAGGCATTGAGCACCATGCCACAGAATGGTGCAGGGCATCCAAAATACTCGCAGCTGGTGTTCTGGGATTCTGGCTGATGGGCACTGCCCTGGCATAGCCGAGGCTACCAGTGTGCCCCCTCTTAGCATGGCCCTTTCCAAGCCATTTCTATACATAATGATGGCCCCTTTCTGCAAGCAGTTGTGGACACTGCCTGAGGGCTTTCTCTGGCAGCTGGAGGGGTTGTGCTTGGGCCCTCCTGCAGGGCAGAAGTGCCAGGGAGTAACCCTGGTGTGCAGCTCCTGACGCATAATGGATGGCAGTTGGTCATAAATACCCAACTCTGAGGTGTGTCCTGTACAGTCTCCCAGAGCTCCCCAGTGGGGTCAGGCCCCAGTCGCCACAAGAGAAACTGTTCCCTGCATTGATTTCCTTCCCTTTCTTATGTCTTCTCTGTTTATAGGTGCTTTCTTATGACATTACTTGTCTTGACATCGTTGTCTTCGAGTCTGTTTCTGGAGAATTCAGATGAAGGCATCTGAGGTGACTGGCTCTCCCTGCTCTGGTCCAAGTACAGGGAAGATCCTACAACCAAAAGTGGTAGTGGTGGTGGTGGGGGGAAGGTGGCAAACTGGGAAAGACAGGAAGCAGCATTTTATTGTCACTATATTCCCAGCACCTGGCATAGTACCCCACACAAGATGGGTGGATGCATGCTCAGAAAGTATTCTGTTGATTGAATGAATTAAATGCCCTCTGTCATCAACTTGCTGAATGACCTTGGGCAAGTCACTTTACCACTCTGAGCCACACTTTCATCATCTACAAAGAAACGATGATAACTTTACCTACTTAGAACATGGAATGAGAAAATAGCTGTGAATGAGCGTTGTGATTCTAATGCTCCTGAATTGTAAGAGGTAAAAGATTAGAAAGCTGCCTTTTATCCTTGTAGCTGCTTTTCAAAATGCCCAAGTAGGAACATTTTAGTGGCTAAAAAGCAGCATCAATTTTCTCATTGAAATTCTTTTATTGAACCAAGAGCATAATCTTGATGGAAGCAATATGTATTATATTTTCTATAGGAAAATATATTGTTTTCATTTTGAATTAAAAACATGCAATTTCCAAATATTTATTCTGAAATTGGCCTGTGCAAAAAGAAAGGCTGTTCCCTACTAATCTTCTTATTTGATAGCCGAGAAAATGGACTGAGAAACGCTGTGCCTTTCCCAGGGCCACAAGCCTGATTAGAAAAATGTATTCATTCTGCAAATACTTCATGGGCATGAACTGTGGCCAGGCACTGGGCTGCGCGTGGGTTTGACTCGGTGAGGCCAAATGGACCGGTCCTGCTGTCATGGGGCTGTAGGTCTCATGGGGCGAGGGCATAGTGGTGGTGAGTAACAGAAAGAGAAGGTGTCCAGAGAAAGACTGTTTGGACTGAGGTCTGAGACATTATCTGGGAGGGAAAAAAGCAGGAGGGTCTTCAGAGAAGAGAATATACAAAGATACTATGGCCCAAGGAGGTATGTGATGAGTTTGAGGAAGTAAAAGTAAGTCCTTGTGGGCACAGTGTGGAGAGTGAGGTGTGGCGTGGGGAGAAATGAGGCTGCAAAGGTGGGCAGGGAGAGACTCTGAGAGTACTTGGGGGTCATATATATTAGAGCCAAGAGTGGAACCCAAGTCTTATTCATTTTATCATGATACCAAAAATGGTATTATGAAAAGTTGGAAACATACAGAAAAGATGCTCAAGGGACACTCATATGCCCACCACCTAGATTTTACAATTAACATTGTGCTCTGTTTAGTTTTTCACATATGTTTCCATCTATCCATCCCTTATCCTTCTTTTAATCCATCTTATTTATTTTACACTTCAAAGTAAGTGGCAGACATCAGTGCATTTCAGCCCTAAACGTTTCAGCAGGAGAATCATATCATTGACAAATGTATACACCCATGTAACCCAAACCCTTATCAAGATACAAACCATCCGAGCCGGCAGAGTGGCACAGTGGTTAAGCGCTGGCTTGGGAAGCCAGCAGCCCTGTTTCGGGTCCCATATATGAGGGCCAGTGAACTGCCCTCAAAATAAATAAATAAATTAAATAAAAAAAAGATATAAACCATCCTATCACTCCAGAAAGTTGTTTTGTTCTGCTTTTCAGTTAATCATTGCCTCAAACTCCCAGGCAAACACTGTTCTGATATTTGCACCATACGTTGGTTTTGCCTATCTACAACTTCATATAAATGGGATCATTTAGTGTACCTCTTTTTGAGCAATGCTTCTTTTACTCAGCCTTGTTTTTGAGGTTCGACCATGTTGTTGCATGTATCAATAGCTAATTCCTTCTAGTCGTTGAATAGCATCCATAGGATGTACATATCATGATTATATATGTATTCTGTTATAAACATTTGTGTAGTTTCCAGTTTTGAGTGATTATGAAGAACTCTGCTATGAGTGGGGTTTTTTTGTGTTGTTTTTTTTTTTGAGGATATGTATTTTCACTTCTCTTGGGTACATACCTAGGAGTAGAATGGTTGGGTCAGAGGGTTACTATATGTTTCATTCTACAAGAAACTTATAAACCTTTTCCAAGATGGCTATGCCATTTTGCATTCCCACTAACAGTGTAAGAGAATTCCAGTTGATCCCGAGCCTCATCAGAGCTTTATGTTGTTAGCCTTTTTAATTTTTTAATTGCTGGGTGTGTAATGATAGTTCATTATGGCTTTAGTTCGTATTTCTCTGGTTAATGATTAATGATGCTGAGTGCTTCTTCCACGTGCTCATGGGCCATCTGCCTTGCTGTTTGGCAAACTGTTAAAATCTTTTGCTTGTGTTTTAAAAAGTGGGTTGTTATCTTATAATCATTGAGTTTTTGGAGTTCTGTAGTTTATAGTTCATGTAGTCTGTATTTAAGTCCTTCATCAGATATAACAATAATTATTTATTTATGGAGCCCCCACTATGGGCCAGACAATGTGCTGCACTGGACAGCGTGGGGCCTGCCTCATGGAAAGCCAGTTTAGGTCTCCTGGCTACCAAATTTAGTGCTCTTCTTATCAAACTCACCTTTTCCTTTGGAGGACAGCTCTGGATTGCATAGTCCTCAGGATCCTTGAGCTAGCGGGAAGGGCCTCAAGCGTGGCATCAAATGGCCTGTTTTGAAAACTCAGCTCAACCACTTACTTGCTCTGTGATTAAGGGCAAGCACTGAACTTCTCTGTGTCCCAGTTGACTCATCTACAAAAACAGAATTAAACAAAACAAAATGCTACTCATGGCTTTACTGTGAAGATGAAAGGAGACAAAAATCCCAGGTATACAGTGGACCCTCAGCCAATGTCAGTGTCCTTTCTCTCCTTTCCTTAGGGACAAGAGACTGTCCTAGTCCTAAGGTGACTCCAGCAAGGCTCATTCTGTTCTTATGGGGCTCTAATGGAGAACAACAATTTAGTTTTAAAATGAGATGTTATGACAGTGCTAACAAAGTGGTGAGTACTTCTTTTCTCTAGGGCTGTGCTCAATGGCCCCTACTTTCCAGAACTGATGAGATTTTCTGGGTTTGCTAATGGAGTGTGTTTTTAATAGGCTTCCTGATTTCTCTCCATCAGCAAAGGGCTGAGGGAGAAGCACCCTGGCCTGGGAATGAGAAGACCTGGTTCCAGACCAGCGTGGTCTCTAACTACCCACATGCTCCTGGGCAGATTCTCTGCCCCTCCGCCCTCCCTCTCCCTGGTTTACCGCCCACATCCCACCCCACCTGACCCCCCACCTTGTACACCCTTCGGTGTAAAATCAGGGGGTAGGACAAAGAGATTTCTGAGGTCTTTTCCAGCCTAAATATTCTGTGTTTGCAAGTTTCTTGCATCCCTGATGGATGGATGCTGGACCACAGCTGGGAGACACATTTTCAAACAGAATTGGCCATGGGGTCAGGAAGCATTTATTAGGCATTTTCGTATATTCTTGTTTTGAAGAGTTTTGTGGGGAGGGAGAAGTTGGGGGCACAAGGCAACTATTGAGATAGGAAACTTGTAGGCAGCCAGGGAAATTGCCATGGTAGAGGGAATCAGGATGGAAAACATAACAATGCCAGGGAAATCATTTAATAGCTGACAGGTTTAAGTCACAGGGCCCCACCAGTGACAGACTTGGGAGGGGGAGGAGGAAATAGTGTTTTTGCAAAAAGCCTATAACAAAAAAAGTCAGAAATTAAGTTTCACCTCCAGAAGAGGGGATTAAGACATGTTAATTAACCTAACCCCAGACAGGTTAATTAACATAACATAAGACAGTCAGGAACTCCCTATAGATAAAAGGAGTTGTTCCTCACCTAATGCGGGCATCCCAGTCCGGACCCCCTCTCGTTTTGAGAGCTGTTACTTTCTACTCTAATAAACTAACCTCTGCTATAAACTCTACTTCTCTGGTCCGTGTCTCCATTCTTCGGCTCCAGGAGACTGCGATCCCACCACAAAAAATATCTTACATCACTATTAGATGCTACATCACAACTCAGAATCTCCATCAGATCTAAAACAGAAAAAAATGTTGATAGAAAAGATAATAAGGACCTTAAAAAAAACAAGCAACAGAAATGCATGCCCAGTTACCCAGGTGCCTCCACACTCAATTTTCCATGAACCAATTTCTTAACCATTAAGAACTGATGATTCTAGGGAGGAGGGTGCTAGAGGGTAAAGGGGTCAAATATATGGTGATGGAAGGAGAACTGACTCTGGGTGGTGAACACACAATGTGATATATAGATGATGTATTATAGAATTAGGTACACCTGAAACCTATGTAACTTGACTAACAATTGTCACCCCAATAAACTTTAATTAAAAAAAAAAGAATTGATGATTCTCTTGATTTACCCAGTTGATAAAATTGGGACTGTCTTACTTTCCACTTTATTTCTGCCTAATTAGAAAATGTATCTCTGTTGACTGACACCTCTTCCTGTAAGGATTTTGGAAGTTTTTTTTTTGAAGCTTCTATATGGGTGAGATGAAAACCATTTCTTTTCTCTTATTTATTAATTCAGCAGATGTAAAGTTTCATGGGAGAGATCTGTACAAAGTGTCGAACAGGAAGCAGGCACATGAAAGTGACAGGAGAGGGACCCAGAATTGTGGGTCCTGCTTGGGGAGTCCCTTAGGCACTGGCTACATGGGGTGAGTCCCAAGAGGCAGTGTTACGCATTGCTCTGAGCTGCCTTTGCCACCTCCTAGCTGGGAGAGCATGGGCACACTGGCTAGTCTCTCTGGGCCTCAGTTTCCTCATCTGTAAAATGGAGATGGCAATAGTGCCAACACCCCCACACTGAGGACTAAGTGGGACAGTGAGCTTAAAGTACTCAGTATAGTGCCCTGTGTGTCATAAGCCCCACGTCCACGTTCACTGCTGGGGTCACCATTCATACCTCAGCGTTTGGGGAACTGTCCTGGAAGCCAAAGACACAGGGAAGCCCCCTAGCTTGTAGCCCTTTGGACTCAAGGGGCCCACTGAGTGGGTAGACACACAGGAACCAGCCTCAGGATCCTTCCCTCAGGCCCGCTCCCTTGGGATCCTTCTCATCTGCATTTTCCCTGAGGCTTTACCCTCAAGGGATAATTTCTCCAACATTTTTTTCCTTCTGAAGCTGCTGGTCTCCCTTTATATGTAAATTGGGTGTCTGAGTACATGAGACCACAGAGTGTATTGAAACTGGCTTTTGCATCTCCAGGGAGGCGGAAGAAACACCACTATGCAGAGGGATGGGATTTTCTACCCGGAACGAATCTTCCTCTCCCCAGCCCCCACAATCTCCCATTAGTCTGTGCCAGACTCGGGTGATGAATTTCCTATTCCAAAGGCTCCTCCCAACACTGTTCCCCTGGGGGCTCATTTAACAGGATCCTTGTCATCTTCTATCAACACTTCTCAAGGTCTGGCACTTTCTGCCTCTTTATGCTTTTTTTTTGTACCTGCATCAAATGCTTTCAAACAACAGGGGAGGGAGAAGGCCCCCTGGGCACCCATTCCCAACATACTGCCCTTCTCTTCTTCCTGCAGGTCCTGCAGTCACATGCTGTCCTGGGCTGGAAGGGGCAGGGGAAGTGGAAGCCCTGATAACTGACAACAGAGGACAACAGTAGGTTGGATGTCAGCCCACCGGCTCACATGCATCATCTCCTTCAATTCTCAACAACCCCGGAAGGAGATGTCATTATTAGCCCAACTTGCCAAATCACAAAGCTGAAGCTCCAAAAATGTAATGAATTTGCCCAAGGCACCAGCTTTGTTGAGGTAGAGCTGGAGCTGGAGCAGAGAGCAGCATGCCATCGTCTGTTGTGGGTGTGACCATCAGGGGGGTGACCAAACGAGGATCTGGCCTTGGACCTGTCTGACTCCTAAACCCTTCTTTTCCTTAGAAGAGACTTACCTTTGAGTCTCACACAATTAGTTATCAATTAAGTACGATGCTGCAAAACCTAGTGAACATCGAAAGTCTTCTGGATGCAACTTAACGTGTCTTAGAGATTCAAGGAAGCATACTGGACACTCTCGGAAATTCATGATTCGTGCTGCTGTGAAGATTGCCCAGGAGGTGGGCAGATCTAATGATCAGCTTAGGCTCCTAGGAAGGAGAGCCTGGTGATGGAAAGGTTTCCCATACTGTCCCAATTTATCCACTTATGAAAATAGTGATTGGATTTCAGAGTCAGAGATGGGTGGAGCTCATAGGGCACTTTTTGGATGTGAGAAAAGCTTGGTGCCAGTCATCAGGTGGGGGTGTGTCAGAGACAACTTCAGGGGCAGGTGCTACTAGAGAGAAAATGGTCACCTCTCTACTTCAGTCCTGTGCCTATGTTCTCCCTGTTAAAAAAGTCTCTTTTCCTCCTTCCCCATTCCACTTCCCCTCCAATGCCAACTCATTTCCTCTGGTCTCCACGTAAGGTTTCTTCTCTGGGGAGGCCTGGATTGAACCCCTGGGT
The DNA here is from genome assembly GCA_033961575.1 of Aselliscus stoliczkanus. Taxonomy (NCBI): domain Eukaryota; kingdom Metazoa; phylum Chordata; class Mammalia; order Chiroptera; family Hipposideridae; genus Aselliscus; species Aselliscus stoliczkanus. The sequence goes on along the minus strand of CM066733.1, from coordinate 59,226,433 downwards.
TAGGACTACTACCCCATCCATAAGCCCCTGGGCCCCACCTCCCCCACCCCCCAAACACATCTCCTTCTATAACAGGCATCACACAGAGATTGTCCAAGTTTTCTTATCTGAGGTCCACAGGATGGGAGTTCCACCCTACCTGCCCTCCTCCAAATTTGACTTCCAGTAGAAGGTTGGGCACTCAGTTCCAATTGGGAGATTGAAATGCTCCAGGTCATCCACCCTTAACCAGCCAGATGAGCTCCAAACCCGAACTGCTGCAAGAGGCATGGGCAAGAGGCGTGGGATGGCAAGAAGTGTGGGGTCCTACAGCCTGTGGCTGGGAGACTGGAGCCTCTAGGGAAAAGAAAGGGCCTCTGGGCCCAGGGTGAGGCCCTGGGTCATGTATAACAGCTCTGGTTCATAGAAATGCAGATCCGAAGGGCCGACCCTAAATTTGCTCATCCAAATCTGCATTTTAACAACATCCCCAAGTAATTATTGGTGTGCACATGAAAACTCACTATTAACAGGAGCTGTAAACCCAATGGTTGAGGCTCCTCTGAAACTCTTCTTTTTCCCCTTCTTTTCTTTTAAATTTTTTGTTTTAAAAGATTTTGTAATTAAAAATATAGATAACATACAATATTATACTAGTTTCTGAGGTTCGTCCTAGTTATTCAACATTTATACACCTAAAGAAGTGATCATCATAAGTCCAGCGACCATCTGACACCGTACCACACTATCACATTATTATTGACTATATTCCCTATGCTATATATTACATCCCCATGACTTATTTGTTTTATACCTGGATATTTGGACCTTTTATTCCCCTTCTCCTTTCCCCCCTTTTACAATTTATCAATTACAGTGGACAGTCAATATTATTTTATATTAATTTCAGGTGTACAGCATAGTAATTAGACATTTATATGTTTTAAGAAGTGATCCCCCTGTTGAGTTTAGTACCCACTTGGCACTATATGTAGTTATTACCATATTATTGACTATATTCCCTATGCTGTACTTTACACCCCCATGACTATTTTGTAACTACCAATTTATACTTTTTAATCCCTTCAACTTTTTCACCCTGTCCCCAACCACCTCCCATCTATCACCCCAACAAATCTAATACCCATCTGACACCATACATAATTATTACAATATTATTCACTATATCCCTTATGCTAAACCCTACATCCCATGACTACTGTGTAACAACCAATTTGTATTTCTTAATACCTCCCTCTTCTTTCACCCACACCCCAGCCCCTCTCTCATCTGGCAACCATCAAAATGTTTTCTGTATCCATGAGTTTATTTCTGATTTGTGTGTTAATTTTGTTCTTTGGATTCCACATATAAATGAAATCGCATTGCATCTGTCTTTCTCTGACATTCTCCACTCAGGACAAAACCCTCCAGGTTCATCCATGCCACCACAGATAGCAAAAATCCATTCCCTTCTATGACAAAACAATATTCCACTATTCCATATATATGAAAGTCTGACAATGAAGTTTGCAAACTTGTTGCAATGATGTTACTAACCTTTTTTGATATCAGAGGGATTATTCATTATGAATTTGTACCAACTGGACAAACACTTAGCTAAGTTTACTATTTGGAAGTGCTGAGAAGGCTGTGTGAAAAAGTTAGATGACCTGAACTTTTCGCCAACAATTCATGGCTCTTGTATCACGACAATGCACCAGCTCACACGGTACCGTCTGTGAGGGAGGTTTTAACCAGTAAACAAATAACTGTATTGGAACACCCTTCCTACTTAGCTAATCTGACCTCCAATGTCTTCTTTCTTTACCCAAGATTAAGGAAATATTGAAAAGGAAGTCATTTTGATGACATTCAGGACATCAAGCATAATATGATGACAGCTCTGATGGCCATTCCAGAAAAAGAGTTCCAAAATTGCTTTGAAGGGTGGACTAGGCACTGGCATTGGTGCAGAGCTTCCCAAGGGGAGTACTTAGAAGGTGACCATAGTGATATTCAGCAATGTGGTATGTAGCACTTTTTCTAGGATGAGTTCGCCAACCTCGTGTGTACCTCCTCCTCTTTATCCAGTCATCCATCGATGGACACAGGTTGTCTCCACATCTTGGCTATTGTAAACAATGCTGCAATGAACATATGGATGCACATGTGCCCTTGAAATAGTGTTTTGGGTTTCTTCAGATAAATACCCGAAGTGAGAAAACTGGGTCCTTTATTGTCTCTTACAGCTTTAAAGTGTATTTTGCCTGGTATAAGTATTGATACCCCAGCTTTTTTTTTTTTTCATGAAATATCTTTTTCCATTCCTTTATTTTCTGTCTGTGTGTGTCTTTCAATCTGACGTGAGTCTTTTGTAGGCAGCATATGTAAGCATTTTGTTTTTCTATCCATTCAGCCCTCCTATGTCTTTTGATTGGAGCATTTATTCCATTTACATTGAATATATATATATATATATATATATATATATATATATATATATATTAATGTATTCACCTTACTCATGTCAACCATCTCATTTCTCTTTTTTTTTTCTTGAGGGCAGTGTCACTGGCCCTCATATGTGGGACCCGAACCAGGGCCGCTGGCTTCCCAAACCAGCACTCAACCACTGCGTCACTCAGCTGGCCCTGAAAATAACTGTTGATTGATATGAAGCTATTGCCATTTTGTTATTCATAAATTTAATTTTTTTTTCCATCTTAAAGAAATCCCTCTAACTGGCTTGGTGGTGAGGAGCTCCTTTAGCTTTTTCTTGTTTGGGAAGCTCGTTATCTGTCTTTAATTTTTAAATGATATCTTTGCTGAGTAGAGTAGTCTTGGTTGTAGGTCTTTGCTTTTCATCATTTTGAATATTTCCTGCCAATGTCTTCCGGCCTGCAAAGTTTCTGTTGAGAAATCAGCTTACAATCTTATAGGAGCTCCCAAATAGGTTACTAGCTGCCTTTCTCTTGTTGCTGTTTGTGTTTAAGCTTTGCCATTTAACTATGATGTGTGTAGGTGTGGGCCTGTTTGGGTTCATCTTGTTTTGGGCTCTCTGTACTCCCTGAACTTGTATGTCTATTTCCTTCACCAGGTGAGGAAAGTTTTCAGTCATTATTTCTTCAAATAGATTCTCAATCCCTTGATCTTTCTCTTCTTCTGGTGGCCCTATGATATGAATGTTGTTAAGCTTGATGTTGTTCCATAGGTTCTTAAATTATTCTCATTTTTTTGAACTTTTTTTTCTTTTTGCTGTTATAATTGGGTGTTTTCTGTTACCTTGTCTTTCAAATTGCTGATTCGATTCTCTGCTGCATCTAGTCTGCCAGTGATTCCTTCTAGTGCATTCTTCATTTCAGGTATTGTATTCTTCACTTCTGACTGACTCTTTTTTCAATGGTTTCTATGTCCTTTTTTATGCTTGTAATGTTTTTATTGAAATTCTCACTAAGTTCCTTGAGCATCCTTATAATCATTGTTTTGAACTCTCTCTCTGGTAAGTTGTGTGCCTCCATTTCATTTAGTTCTTTTTCTGGATTTTTCTCCTGTTTTTTTGTTTGTTTGTTTGTTTGTTTTTCATTTGAGACAAATGTTTTTGTTTCCTCACTTGGGCTGCCTCTCTGTGTTTGTTCCTATGTATTAGATAAATCTGCTATGTCTCCCAGCTTTGGCTAAGTGGCCTTACATAGTAGGTGTCCTATGGGGTCCAGTGGCACAGTCTCCCTTGTCACCTGCTCTGGGTGTTCCAGGAGTGTCACTTGTGTGGGTTGTGTGGCTCTCTTGTTATAGTTGAATCTTGGTTGCTATTGGCATGTAAGTGGGCACGATTGACCCTGAGAGGATAATTGGTTGGGGGTTTGGCCACATCACAGTTTATAGGCTACTGTGTGGGACACTTACTCGACTGAGTGGACTTCACTCCAGTGGGCTCTGGTGCCTGTTGAGACCACCATTTGTGTATGCCATTGTCGGGCTAATTGGGTGGTGTTCTGCTGTGGTCTGAAGCCAACCTCCAAATATGTTCCTTCTGGGGCTTCTTGGGAGGGGATTTGGTTCAGGCCCCGGTCAGCCGCTGACTGTGACTGGCTGGGGACTACCTTGCAGGAGCTACAAATCGATCTGCTGTTATTTGCTGCCTGTGCTAAACCTGGCGGTTCATGGAATAGGCTATGCTGCGAACTGAGGACAGCTGCAAGCATAACCAGGCTTGGGGTAACTCCACAAAAAACCAGGACACCTGGAGGCCTCCTGCCACCTGCCAGCTCACTTAAGGTTCAGCCTCTGATAAAGCCTTGTGTGGTATGCGAGTTGGGTGAGGCAGGGTCTCAAGGAGTCACTAGAGTGAGAAGAGTTGTGGTCACCAGGTTAGTGTAGACTTTGGTTTGGTGCCAGCACAAGCCTGGAGTGGCTCAGCAAAAGACTCAGAGCACACTGAAACCTGTTGCCACCCACCTGGGGCCCATAAACTCCAATAGTTTTCCAAGAAAGAGTGCAATGAGAGAGAAGCTGGCTGCTCAAAGAGAAAGTGCCTCTGGCAGTGTGTGAGTTGGCTAGGTTGGGGTCTCAGCTGAGTCAGTAAAGCAGAGCAGCATAGGTCACCAGGCTAACCAGGTTCAAATTTGGCCTGTGGAGGTGGGTCAACCCAGGAAAGATGGTGCCCACCTGCCAGCTGCATGGGAGAAGGGCCCCTCACCAGGAAAATGCCAGCAACCTTCCAGTCCTCCCCCTGATGCCACACACCTCAGTTTGCCCCCTGTATGTCTCTGAGGGCCCCCAAGTCACCATCCCTCCACTGGAGCCCAAAGTGAGTGAGTCTATGAGTGGGCCATTTAAGAGGACCTCTGGGTTTCCTGCAGCCTTCCATCCCATCTGAATGGTTGTAATTCCCACTGTTTTCCACAGCCAGATACTGTGGGGGATCATCTTCCTGGCTGGGGAGCCTGGTATGGCTGAGGTCCCTTGCTCATCTGAGGGAAACCTCTGCACTGAGATATACCTCCTGATTCTCAACTACCACAAGGAGGTTTTGGGCCTGTTCTGCATCTCTGCCTCTCCTATTAGTCTCGACATAGCTTCTTTGTATTTTTAGTTATAGCACTTCTGTTTGGCTAGAGTTCAGATGGTTCTCCAGGTTTATTGTTCTATAATTTAGTTGTAATTTTAATGTGTTCATGGAAGGATGCAGGCACAGTATTTATATACTCTGCCATCTTGGATCTCCTCTGAAACTCTTTGCAGGGTTGGCTGGCTCCATAGGTCTAGCATGCAAAGGCCAAGTTAAGGAAGGTTAAAAACTAAATCTCAGAGTTAGTGTGCAGGAGTGGGGAAGTTGGAGCGCACAAGCAGGATTGAATGTAACCCCATGACAATAGTTGCTTGCCTTTTTTCTTCCTACCTGTGTGAGAATGGCCCTGTTTTTCCCTGGTTGGGGAAAATAGTCACTCATGCAAGGGTTAATCCACAGTGTCTGAAGTCACTTGCCCAGGAGAATTGGAGCTCACATTTAACCTCTGCTTGCTATGTTTGATGTTGCCCTGAGTACACTCATATGCATCACATGTAGCCTCTGAGTTTGTCCATTCACAGTATTCTTTTTTCATACTCAAAGCACTTTGCAGAAAACAGTTCTCTGCTGCAGTCCTTCTCCACTTATACAAGACTTAATTATTTAAATTTAGTCCATTAGTGGTTCTATATTTAATTTTTTAAAATCAAATGAATTATTAGTCTATTACTGAATGATAAAGTTTAACAGCTATTAATGAGCATTCAAAATGGATAAATTATTTCATTCCATAACACAATAACAATATTTACCCATGGAGAAGTTGTCTCTAAAAGAATCTCTACTCTTTTGACCTGGTTCTCTTTACTGTTAGCAAATATGAACAAATTAATTTATTATGTGGAATGAATAAGAGAGAGAGAGGGGTAATGGAGTTTCTTTATGTGCCATGAACATATTTTGTTCAACTCTTTACTGTTTTCTCCAAGCTCCCTCCCATTTCTCACAACTATGGGGATGTGGAGAATAGTTTAGGGTTGGCTCCACAAACTAGTCAAAAATAAATCGTTTATCCTTCCCTCTCCAAGTGTTTCCCCACAAGTTTTGCTAGCAGAGCCTCAGGTAGAACCAAAAGTAGGGGGAGCACACACTGAATAAGAAAAGCATTTGTAAAAAGAGTTACTGTGTCACGTAAGATGTATAAAAGGCATATAAATACAAATATTTTATTTGGAAATTTGAACATTAAATTCCACTGCATATTCCATGTGCATAACAAAATATGCAGACTGACATCTGTTAAGAATGAGATTCTGGAATTGCTTACCCAGCTTGTATAATTCTGAGAGGTTCTGGAAGAGTATTTTGGAGCTTCCCCTCACATAAAAAGCTAATGTATGTGTGTCCTTATTGTGTGTGTATGTGTGACATATGCATGTGTTATGTGTGTATACCTATACGCCTGTGGTGAAGATACAGATATCTCCATGCACATGTATCCACTCCTTGAGCTGGTCAGTCACTTAACTATGTATTAAAATGCCTACTAAGAGGTGTTGTAGGTGCTGAGGATTTGACAGGGCACCAAAACATACAAAATTTCTGTCTTCATGAGCTGATACTGTCATGGGAGAGAAAGGCCATATCCACACAAAGGAAAAAACATACAAATATTAATAACTAAAGAACCAAAGCAGGGTGCATGTGTGGAGAGCAATTAGAGTGCTGGTTGCATTAGGCTGTCCAGGAAAGGCCTCTCTGAGGGGGTAACAGCTAGGCAGAGACTGGAGCAAGGGAAGGGAGAAGGCATGTGGACATCTGAGGAACAGCTGTCCAGGTGGAGGGTCCAGCACGGGCCATGGTGTGGATTCAGGAAGTTACCTGGAGTGTTTGGGCACTACTAAAGAGGCCTGTATGGAGAACAGTGAGGGAGATATGGAGTCTTGAGTACCAGATAACAAGCTCCTTAAACCTGGGAGTATGGAACCAGAACTGCAAGGAATGGGAGAACTTCACAATTTGTCCAGGCTAATCCCATTGTTTTCTGGTTAAGTTAGGGATAAAATAGGGACTTCTTCTTCTTCTTCCTCTTCTTCTTCTTCTTCTTCTTATTATTATTATTATTATTATTATTATTATTTTTTTTTTTTACTTAAAAACAAACAAAAGGAGCTGCTCCTTGTTTGTTTATTGACTGACCTTGGTTCTCACCCCCTGGTTCAGCCTAACTCAGGACTGGGAACCCCTCTATCATTTCCTTAACCTTCTCCCCCAATCTCTGGCCTTCTACAAAATGGCTCACCTGAAAACAACAGCATCGTGTCTTGCAGACTAAGAGGGGTGGTATGGTTCATCATTCACACTTGTACACTCTTTGCTTCTACAAATTACTTAGGAGACTTAAAATTAAGTTTCAGGTCTTGCCAAGGAGGGAGGTGTAAGCACTGGATTGCCCGTGTGTGTGTGTGTGTGTGTGTGTGTGTGTGTGTGTGTGTGTGTGTTGGGGGGGAGAGGGTGGTGTGCAGAAAAGGTGACAGTATTTATAGAGGGAAAGTCTGAGGCCCAGGGGAAATCAAGCATTTTCCTGGAAGATAGTGATGGAGGGTCTCATATGTCAAGGGGGCCCTGGTTTACCTCAGCTCAGCCCTTTTTCCAGGGGTCTCTGAGCATCAGGAGGCTCAAAACCTTCTGTTTTTGGAGACCTGCTATCTCTGTTAATATAAGGTTTGGTTGTGTGACAGAAAACCCAGATGTTAAGTAGTCTGTCTAAATAAATTAGGGTTTGCTTTTGTCTCATATAAAAGAAGTCCGGGGGTCAGCAATCTGGACCTGTCAATAGGGCTCCTTGCTGTCATCAATGTCCAGCTTCCATTGGTCTCTTGTTCCTCAAGTTCACCTCATAAATTTGGAGGGCCACTAGAATTCCAGAAACCAAGTTCCAGGCAAGAAGCAGGAGAAATTAGGGGAGAGCAAAGGAGGACCTATCTGCTGAGGAATCACTCTTTTTATTTTATTTTACTTTCTCCAGCTTCATTGAGGTATAATTGACAAAACTGTAATATGGTTAAAGTGAACAATGTGATAATTCAATGTAGATATACATTATGAAAAGATTCTTGCAGTCAAATTAATACATCTATTACCTCACAAAGTTACCTTTCTTCCTCTTCTCCTCTTCCTCCTCCTTCTCCTCCTCCTCCTCCTCCTCCTCCTCCTCCTTCTCCTTTTGTGGTGAAAATGCTTAAAATATACTCTCTTAGAAAAATTTAAATATACAATACAGTCTTATCAGCTATAGTCACCATGCTGTACATTAGATCCTCAGAGTTTATCCATCTTATAACTGAAAGATTGTACCCTTTGATCAACCTCTTTCCATTTCCCCCACCACCCAACCTAACAATCACCATTCTACTCTCTGTTTTTATGAGCTGTACTTTTTCTTTTTTTTTAGATTCTACCATGCAGTTTTTGTCTTTCTCTGTCTAGGTTATTTGACTTTGCCTAATGCCCTCCATGTTCATTTGTGTTGTTGCAAAATCCAGGATTTCCTTTTTTTCTAAGGCTGACTAATATTCTATTGTATATATGCACCACATTTTCTTTATCCATTAGTCAACCGATGGATGCTTAGGTTGTTTCTGTATCTTAGTTATTGGGAATAATTATGCTGCAGTGAAATGGGAATGAAGATATCTCTGTAAGAGAGTGATTCCATTTCCTTTGGACAATGAAGTTCATTAACTCATCCCAGAAAAAGTGCTACATACCTCATTGCTGAATATCACTACGGTCACTTTCTAAGTACTCCCCTTGGGAAGCTATGCATTGGTGCCTAGTCCGCCCTTCAAAGCAATTTTGGAACTCTTTCTGGAATGGTCATCAGAGTGTCATTGTATTACGCTTGATGTCCTGAATGTCATCAAAATGTCTTCCTTGCAGCATTTCTTTTATCTTTGGGTAAAGAAAGAAGTCATTGGGGTCCAGATCAGGTGAGTAGGGAGGGTGTTCCAATATAGTTATTTGTTTACCGGCTCAAAACTCCCTCACAGACAGTGCCATGTGAGTTGGTGCATTGTCGTGATGCAAGAGCCATGAGTTGTTGATGAAAAGTTCAGGTCGTCGGGCAGTCCGAGTGGCGCATTGGTTAAGAGCTGGTTTTGGGATGCCAGCGGCCCCAGTTTGGATCCCACATATGAGGGCCAGTGACACTGCCCTCTACAGCTAACAACAGCTCCACATGGAGCTGGGCTGCGAGCCCCGGCGATGGTGTAGGCTGCAGGCCCTGCTGCAGTGGGCTGCCATAGGCTACAGTGAGTGACCAGCAGCCAGCATGAGCAGCTGGAAGCCAGCGTGAGCTGCCAATAGCTGCAGTGAGCGACCATCCAGAGGCTGGCGACCTATCTGCCTCATCCAGAAGGAGCACAATGATGACACCAACATGGGCCAGTGAAGCAACGTCCTCCACAACTAGACTGAAGAACAAAACGAGAGCAACTTGTCTGTTCCCCTTCCCCGATTCCCCAACGCTGTTCCCCTCTCCTAATTCCCCAATAAAATCTAAAAAAAAAAAAAAGTTCAGGTCGTCTAACTTTTCATGCAGCCTTTTCAGCACTCCCAAATAGTAAACTTGGTTAACTGTTTGTCCAGTTGGTACAAATTCATAATGAATAATCCCTCTGATATCAAAAAAGGTTAGTAACATCATTGCAACAGGTTCACAAACTTAATTGTCAGAGTTCGTATACTCAGAAGTAGAATTGCCCAATCATGTGGTAGTTGTATTTTTTTTTTTTTTTTGAGGAACCTCCATGATGTTTTCTGTAATGGCTATACCAATTTACAACCCCACCAACAGTGTATGCCAAAAACCCAGCTCCATGGCTTTCTTTCATGTTTCATTGGCCACCCTATTTGTAAGGAAGGCTGAGAAATGCCAGTTTGCTCACTTGCTTATTTATTTAAGTTACATATTTCCACTCTGAATAAATTGTGATTCTGATAGAGGGGACAGTGGATATTTAGTATTATTGTAAATCTCTTTCACGTATGTGAAGGCACAAACCAACTCAGGCACCCTTCCAGGTCTACTGACTCAGGGAGAGGGAGGCAGAGAATGGGACATCCTTTGAGGTCCTGGCTTCTTGGATAGATGAAAGGGACTCCCGTGCTTAGGTCTCCTACTTTCCAGGTGGACTTATTTTCAGAGGACTTGTTGGGGGGGGAGGGGGAAGTAGAAATAAAGGATGTAGATGGAGGTCATTCTTGGTATTATTTTAGGATGGTCCCCTCTCACAGTTGGATTTCGGTAATGTCTGCATATGAGTGCTCTGGTCCCTGGACAAGTTTTCCTATTTCTCGCTTTTATAAAATATGGATGATAATCTGGTTCATAAGGCCACAGGGAAGAATAACAGGAAATCAATACAAAGCTCTTGGCTCATGTTAAGTACTCAAACATAGTAGTGATTTATTATATATGTGTGAGCCACAGACATGTTTGTGCTTGAGCATGCATTCATGATTGTTCATGGAGATGGCAGGATAGACAGAAGGAGAGATGCTAGCAGGCTCTACGTCCCCGAGGCTTCGATTCTCTGTGGACTGGACCCTGCTCTGTCATCCAGCCTGGTGGAGCAAGGCAGGGCTGGGCAGTGACAAGCTGGCCTCTCACAGGACTGAGTTTCCATGAGAGACGCTTTAACACAATAGATTCTACAGTCCAATTTTGAGGGCAACAGGCAGAAAAAAGCTGAGTTGCTAAGCAACTCGCCATTAACAGGAAATTAGTCGCTCATCTCCAAATGTCCTGTTCCATTTCCATTCCTCCTCTCTCAGTTCTGTCAAACAGAAACACACACACACACACACACACACACACACACACACACACACACAGAACAATATAACTGAGTGCCACCAGGACCTTCTAGGGAGAGAATTCGCATTGCTGGGCCTACCACCAGACCAGAGACTTGCTCTCTACCCATCTCTCTGCTTCTGTCCCTTGTCTGATGAGTAGAGGTTGTCAGCCTCTCAAATCTAACAATGCGCTGATCTCTCAATCCTTACTCAAACTCTATACTGAATTCCAACCCTGAATATCCACCCATTTTTCTTGCTTCAGGGCTAAGCTGGGTCACATCTGCTGTCAAAGAAGAGGGGCCATCTCAACATCCATTTTGGGGATGTAAGTTATCGATGAGCCACAGTGGGGAAGGAAAGGAGAATAGAACAGACGTGGTCATCTCCCAGAGTCAGCAAGGCCAGACCAGTGTCCAGGGCTCAGGCCTTAGCCGGGGCTGCTTCTGCCTCCTCAACCCCACCCCAAAAGAGGACCTAAGGGGCCCTCTTAGGTCACCTGGTACCTCCCTGCCCTGGAACATGACCCTTTCCTGGAACCGTCCTGCCCTGGTTGTCGTGGGTGATGCTTGAAGACCTCACAGGTACAAAAAATCTGGAGACAAAGCCCAATACACAGGTTCACCATCCCCATCCTGAACTATATTTCTAGAACGTTACCCTCAAGTCCTAAGAACTGATACAAAACTCCCTCCCTGCCACATGTCCTCTGACATAGACAACTGATACTCAATTAGTAATGCCAATTGGGCCAGGCACTGTGTTAGACTCTGCTTTAATCATCACCCCCATGCACCGCCCCTCCACCCCCCCCAGGGAATGAAGCAGACATGCAAATGGTCAATTCTAGTCATTGTGTGCCCAACAGAGTCCTATGAAGTATCACGGAGACCCAAGAAAGGAGCGATTCAATCTACAGAGGTTGGGGTGGAGGTGGAGAGAGGAATCAAGGTGACATTTTGACAGGCCTTTGGAGTACAAGTAGAAGTTTCCCAGAGAGAAATGTTTGGGAAAGTTTGGGAGAGAATGCATCCCAATAAAAGGTAACAGCCTGGACCCAGGGCTGAAGATTTATAAATAATCACCGTTCAGAATTCAAAGCACAGTCTTGCTGTGTTTTGGAAGTGAACATTCAAAAAAGCTGTGCAGTCTCAGACAAGTTACATCACTTCTCTGGGCTTCAGTTTTCTCATCTGTAAAAAAGGGGCTTAGGTGATCTCTGAGGCTCTTCTCAACTCTGATTACCCATGATTTCATGTGTTTAGTGTTCATCTGATGAAGGGGAGAGAAGGAGGCCTAGATGGGTGTGTGCAGGGGCTGGTGGAGAGTTGAGTCCATAGGTTAGCCGGTCTTTCTTCTCACATCTTCCCCCTCCCACCCCACTCCACTGGGACTGCCTCCAATGACTTCCTGGGCAGCACAGGCCATCCTGAGAATTGCAGTGACCTTTGCAGAAAATTGCCCATTTCAGAAGACTTAACTGCATTTAAAATCAACATGGGAGGCTTTTAAGCAGGGCTTGGCAGGTGTCCTGGAGCAGAAGGACAGACTGGGAAGTGTCCTAGAGGCCAACAGGTAGTTCTGAGCAGGGAGAATGGGCTTGAGACCAGGCAGTAATGTTTGGTTTCTCCTAAGCACTGTCCTCTAAGGAGCATTAATAACACTCAGGAGAGGAAGGTACTGAATTGTGTGGAGGAGTGGTTTGCCCGGAATCTTCTGGATCTCCAGCCTCTTCTATTGGGTTGTCAGAAAAGTCATGACGTAGTTTTCTGTTTTTCATTGCAAAAATGTGTCCTGACTTTTCCGACAACCCAATATATCAGCAGAGCAGGAAGCTCCCTGGTTGCCTTTCCTGTCCTAGCAAAGCATTCCTTCTCTTGACTACCAAAAAGTCCCAGAAATATGAAAAAAGGTGAGATACCATCAACACAGGAGGAGGGTTAGCCTGTTTGACGCTTGGAAGGCCATTATAAAGAAAAGAATGAGGAGTGCCCATAGGGGAAATGAGAGGACCCCCAAGACAGGCTGATGCCAGGCTATCGCCCAGAGTAAACCCCACCCTGGGGTGCAGGAATGCTCAGAGCTCTTGCACGGAGACCTCGGCAATACCCCCTACTGCAGGCAGCGGGGCTTATGGAACCCACTGACCCATCTTGGCCTCCCACCATCATGACTTTCCATGTCTTTCAAGTTCTTAGGGAAGAGGACAGTCTTGCAGTGACAGAAGCAGGGACAAGAGAGCTTGGCTCACTGACCCTGTCCCCAGGGTTGTCATTGCCTTTGGCCTGAGGCTTTGACTCCTCAAACCTTATTTTTAACATGGAAGAAATGTAATTTATTTGTCAAATCAAAGGCCCCTTAGCTGTGTAGAGGCTTCTCAGCCCAACACCCTTGCCTTGGGCAGAGCAGGGCCCTGATGACTTGCCACAGGGATGCTTTGTGCATATTTAATTTAATTTGTTTTTATGGAGCTCTGGGCTGTCTGCCTATGTGGGGCCTGTGTGCTCGAATGCTCCCTTTTGTGGGCATTTCTGTCTGTAAGCAGGCACGCCTGCATGTGCATGAGCTCGGCATCTGCCAAATGGCAATGGACTCTAGCATCTGTTGATACTTTCCTGTGCAGGTCTGTCTGGCTGGTTCTTGGTGGAGTGTGACTATGCGAACATGCACAGGGCATGCCTGAGGAAAATGAGGCCTGCCCATTACCTTTCCCAAGAGGGGAGCAGGCAGCAGGGGTTGGAGCCCCTGGCTCCATTCTCAAGGCTGGGCCTCACTCATCTGGAAGCTTGATCTGAAGATAGATCTTAGCTGGAGGGCCTGGGGATACAGAGCACAGTGATGAGGTGGGCTGAAGGGCCAGACATAAAGGGACAGTCATCACCCGGGATGAAGGTGCATTCTCAACGTTTATCAGGCTCTTGGAAAGAGGAGTCAGGCTCCCCTCCTTGGAGCTGGCTGGGGAGCAGGGCTTGTTTACAGGCTCAGGGATGGTGTTAAGGAATTTGAATGAGGCAGAAAGGGATTATTCTCTGCAAGAGCTGGGGTGGGTGAAGGGAGCCTTAGGGGGCCTTGGCGCCTCTCCCTCCCTGTCTCCTTCAGAGCTGCCTCCTCCCCTGGTCCTTTCTCTCTCATTTCTCCATCCAGATACTCCTCAGCCCAGCTGGCCAGCCTCTCCTTGGGCTCCTGAGGGATCCCTGTATGCCTGGCTCCTCCCTCTGCGATGGTACCCAAACTGTCTGCTGCCTCCCATCCCTGGGATGGGCAGGGAGGCTCTCACTGCACACAGGCTTGCTCCCCACCTCCCAGCTCCCCCTTGCAGGGAAGCAGCAAGCTGTGGGGATTGTTGAAGAACAGCAGCATGTGTGCAATTAACATTCTGGGCTGTTGGGCAGGACTCTGGGACCTGGGGGGATGGCTTCGCTCCCTCTTTCCCCTTCTTTCATTCTCTGCCCCCAGCTTGCATGGATTCACATGTGGGCTCCATTTCTGCATCTGTCTGTTCTCTCCCTCCTCTTCCCAGTCTCAGGCCCCAGGCTGTGCCTCCTTCCTGTTCTCTGTTCTCAGCTGCCTCTCAGGCTTTCAATGCTAAGTGTCCGCCCCGCCTCCCCACCCCCCACTTTCTGTTTCTTGTCCTGGTATCTGCTGGCCTCTGTCTCTCCAAATGTCTGTTCTTGTCTCCAGTTCCTTTCCCTGTCTCCTAGGTCTCTCCCCCTGTTAGCCTCTCTACATCCCTTTCTCTCACCACGCCTCACCCCACCTCTCTTTTCCTGACTGCAAGTGTTCAAACAAAGGAAAAAGGCCAAACCCCAGGTGCCTGGCAGTGAAAAGTAACTTTGCAACCCCAGGAGCGTGGGGGAGACTGTGTGGAACAAAAGATTCCCAACTACTGCCTCTCAGTGCTGCTACTGACTGCTCTAAAAAAAGAGGAATTCCAGGCAGGAGAGGAGAAGGGGCCTCCTTGAAGCTGGGAGGTTGAGGGTAAGGCAGGCAGCAGTGGGTGTGAAAGGGCCCCGAGCATCTCAGCCCCCAAGAAACGAGCCATTTTCACCTCTCTCATATGACTCCAGGTCCCAAACCTTCTCTCCTTCTGGTCCCCTGTGCATGTTGACGCTTATACCTACTAGGACCCCCCTCACCACACATACACCTCCGAGAACCCCACCCCATGGCAGCTCCACAGTTCCCCAGGCCACAGCTTTGTCATGGACAGGTGTCCAGGAGGTTACCTCCCAGGATCCGAACCTCCTTCCCATCTCACTGAGCACCTGTCACCCAGAACGAATCTAAGTTGTATTTGAACCCACTTCTCTTCCTTCTCTTTCTTCACCAGATGAAAAGATGAAGGAAAGTGCTATCCAGAAGTAGATTTTCACCTTTTCATGGTTATAAGGAACCCCTCTGGGAGGTATAGAAAAAGCTGGTATAGATTTTAGGGTGAGTGGTCCAGAGTTCAAATCCAGCTCCCACCTGTGATTTGGGGCAAGTTATTTAATCTCTCACAACCTCACTTTCTTCATGTGTGAAATATGGGTTTATTAATATCTCTTTCAGGATAATGATATCTATTTTACAGGATAATAGTCATAATATCTACCTTACAGGTAACCCCTATCTCAAGGATCCAGGTATTAGAAACAAGTGTGGCTGGCAATCTGTCAGTCCACAAGCACGGTGGCTTTTTAGAGCAACAAGTAACATATGTCGGACCTCAGTTTCAGAGATTCACCCCCGAGCACACACAGGAGGCTCAGGTGGATTTCAGGAGGTCCAGCTGGTCTATTTATATCCATTTCTGAATGAAATGCAGGATTTGGACAGCGTGCGTATGGCAGGTCCCTGCCACGTGCCCTCCGCCCTTTCCTCACACTGACCTAAAAGCCAGGTGTGTCAGCACCTGTAACTTGGCCTGAGGGCCCTCTCTGCAGTCTGCTGAGGCAGAAAAGAAGAACTGGGCAGTTAATGCCCCTGGGACAACCCTCCACGATTGCCAGGAGCTCGTGAACAAACACAGCTCCCTCATCCTCCGGGAAGAAAGCCTGAGGCTCAGAGCCTCACTGTTCCCCAAGGTTACCCACCGGATCGAGACCCAGTTTCTACAGTGTTACCGGCTTGATGATACACCTCACATTGGTTTCTCACCTTCTCTGTCCCTACCAGCACTTTCTTTACCTCCCAATGTACCCGCATTGTTGCCTCAGGCTCTGTTACTGTGAGGAATCAAACCAAGATGGCCGTATCGTGCCAAGGCTGTGATAGACCTGGGGTCTCTATCCAGTCTTGCCTTTTAACCAATTTTGATCTTCGTGTCCTCCTCTATGAAATGGGGCAACCAAAATTCCTTTCCTACCCATCTTAGTAGCTGGTGTGAGGATCCAATGAGATAACACGAGTGAAAACAAAACAAAACAAAACACAACAACCATAAAGCAATGTAAAGAGTGACCATTGCCATTTGTATTTCATCTTGCCCATTCAGTCCAGCATCAAAAAGTCGTCTGGGGCAGGGGTCAAGGGGCCATGTTCCCGGACCCAGCGTCAGCTGGATTTGTCTGATGGGCCTTTTCATCCGTGTATGCCTTTTGTGCTGTGATCCCACACCTTCTGCACCTGTCTTCCTGACTTTGAAGTATTTAAAGGAGCTCTTATGACTGGCTTTGGAATTCCTCACAAGGGGCTTCTCACATTCTTTCCTGGATATTTGACATCAAGTTTGCATCGGACCTTGTCCCATGATTAACAATGAAATGTGAATACATGAACAGATTACATACATTTAACTGGTATCTTTCCCTTTGCATGACCTCTTTTTCTCTGCTAGTTAGCCATGCAGACTTTTTTTTTTCTCCTTTCCAGATACTAGCCTTTTTGATCCTCAGCACACATTTTTCCTGGCTTTCAATGAGGATTTTTTTTTTTTTTTTTTTTTACTTTTTTCAATAGTCTATGGGTTTCTCGCTTTAAAAAATTTTTTTTTTTTAAGTTTCTTCTCACCATTCCTTTCGATTTTCCGCTTAAACGCCTAAAAAAAAATCAGCAGTGCCGTAATGGGTGTTTTCAGCTTTCCCACCAGGGGCTTGAACTTCAAGGTGCTGGGGTCTGAAGGGGGCAGAGCTTCACCCACAAATGCTTTCTGCTCAGCCCTGCCCTTCCCTCCAAAAGAACCGTGTCTCCTTCCCAGCACCGGATGAAGACAGCCATGTGCATGTGATGGGTGCTCCTAATCTTTGGGGACCTGCTTCTCGGTGTCACTTTATCACTCCAGCCAGCTGCCTGCACACGCCACACTTCTCCCTTAGTTAATTATACCCTCTGCCGCCAGGAGCCATCTCCCTCCCAATGACAGCCTTCAAGCCCCATCAGATGAAGGAGCAAAACCCTTTCATCTTTCCTGATGGCTCCTCTCTTTCTGCATCATTTTTTTTTTTTCCTTCCTGCCAGCTCTGGCTCCTCTGCACGCCTGCTTGTGCTCCTGGTCCGAAGCCATACCATGGGGCCTGGACTCTGCAGTGAAATCAAGTTCCAGGAGGCACGGTGTAGGCCCATTGAAAGGGACAGGGGACAGCGATAGTGTGTTTGGTCTTAGGAGGCCCCAGAAGCCAGTGCTCAAAATGTTCAAAGAGTGTGGGGGGTGGGGGAGCACAGGCAATGTACATGTCTGGGTAGGGGAGTGGCGGTGTCCAGCTGTCCAGACATCAGAGCTGGGCTTTCGGTATGGTTGTGGTCACCTAGGCAAAGTACGTGCCCATGATACAGGTTCTGCTATTGTATCACAGATAGCAAGAGGCTCTGCAAACAGAGGCATGGACAGCAGTGGGTTGTGCGAACCAGGACATGGACGGTGACACCAACAGTGATAAGACTCAACAAAGAGTAGCCAGGGTGGCTGGCTCTACTGCCCAGGGCAGACACCATAACTCTAACAGTGATCGGCTCTACACACAGGGACCCAGGCAGTCGGGGACACTTCAGATGATCTTCTGACAGGGACAGACTCTGGACAAGCCACAGAGGCAGCAGCATCAACCCTCATGGGCTCAGCAAACAGAGGGACCAGGACGAATGGGCTCTGTTGACACCACAACTGTGGACAGCGCACAAAGAACTCTAGCCTCTCTCAATAACACCAGCTCTGTAAATGAAATCAAAGTCTACGAATGACAAACAGTGCTCCAAATGGGGACATAGGCAGTGATAAGCTTTGCAAATAGCTCCAAGCTCTGCAAATAATGATGCACAGTGCCAAGCTCTCAAACAGCCAGTGTAGCTACAACCAGGGTGTAGACAGCAAATTGGGGGCCACACCTGGTTATTTCAGACATGGGCCCTGAGAGCACCCATCCATCCTTCTATCACCTTCTCCACCATTCCCTATCTCGCTGTCACTCTCTCCACTGGCCTAACTCTCCTTTAATTTGAAAATACTTCCATGACGTAGCTCTCACTTTCTCTTAGTTGGTTTTCTTCTGTTTGGAGCTAAGCTTCTCACACAAAGAACCACAGCCCAAGGTGCTCTGGGACTCGTTCCTCTCAGCGGTGACATCCTCACAGAAAGTCACACTCAGGCCCTCATGCTCTCCCTTCCTGTGTTTCTGTGGGCGAGCCCCCCACCCCTGCTCCTCAGACTGTCCTTCCCTATGCCTGGCTGTGGAATGTGCACCCACCTGCCTGCAAGAGGGACCGGGAGGGGGACGGTGGCCCCATTAAACCTGTAGGCACATTCCGTGGTTCATGACTCACCACAGAAGCCACAGAGGGGCATTCCCTGGCCAGCATCATGATGCTCCCCAGTTGGAACGTGTGTCTGTCCACCTGTAAAGCTGATGAGCCACTATTATGGGCAACATAGCAAGCGGTCAGGTGTGCAGACTCCAGGCGAGGCCTGCTGATTGTGAGCTCCTGTGGGAAAGGATTTAACCTCCCTGTTCCTCGATTTGCTCATCTGCAAAATGGGGATAATAATCATACTCAACTCCAAGTGTTTTGGTGAAAGAGAATTACATGAGTTAGTACAGGTAACATGCCCAGAAGAGTTTTTCTGGCAGCTTCAACCTAGCCCCTCAGCCCTGCTCTGGTCTCATCGCCTCATCCTCACTCTGGTCCCCCTAACTCAACTCCACGCTATTTCTTTGTTCTTCCTCAAATGTGCCGGCACACCTCCCCCTTTTAGGAGCCCTGATGTGCTGTACTGTCTCCTGTGTCTGGGGTGGCCTTTCTTAGTAGCTACCTGGCTCACTCCCTTACCTCCTCAGGCCTCTGCTCAAACATCACCTCCACACAGAGATTTTCCCTGGCCACCAGTTAAAATAAGACACTCCTTAACTTTCTGTCCCCCTTGCCCAGCTTTATTGCTCTTATGGCATTTGTCATTGCTGACGCTTCACCATTATGTTAGCGCCCAGAAGGCATAGGGCTCAGGGGAGTGGGGTGCAAATTTAAATAAGAGGGTGCAGAGAAAGCCTCCTGAGCCAGGGCCTGAGGGAGGAGAGGGGGAACAGTGCTGTGGCTCCCTGGGGACCTGAATCAGTGGAGGAGGGTGTTGCTGGCTGTTCCTGCTAATCCTTCCCCTTAGGACTCACTCGCCAGAGTCTGTCCAGTGGAAGGTGAAAGGTGAGATGTTCTCTCCCCACAGTGACCTTTGGGGAACTCACTACAAGCAGCAAGGGAGATAACCTATGCCCTGGCCCCCTCACTGACTACTTCCCCTTGTCCCCGCACCCCATTCCCAACCGCAGGACCTCTGGGTGTGAACAGACATTAGGCTGAAAGATGCAAAACCAAAACCACCCAGGAGAAACCACCAATAGAGAGCACTTGCACTCCCCCAGTTCATCCTGTGCCCTTTCAGCTGGCCTCCTTGCCTGGGACACAGTTCCCCCTTTCTGTCTGCTGGAGCAGGCATTGCCTGGTGGAGAGAAGAGAGAAGGTAACAAGAGAAGGAAGAGGCGGAGGGGAGATGAAACCAACGCATGGCACAGTGCCTTCAGGGCAGCGCTGAGCACAGAGACTGGGGCTCTGAGGCTGGAACTCGCAGCTTCCCTTTACGGAGGCTCCCTCCTATGCAGGGAGGGTAGGCCAAGGCTTCTGCTGCCACTCTCAGAATCCCAGTGCCCCAGATGTGCCACGTGACCAGGTGCACAAAACCAAAGTTTCAACACCCTGGGTTGTGATGCCTGGGCAACAGAGCAAGGATGCTGCCGACTCTTGGGATGCAATGAGCAGATAACCTCCTTTGGGCACTTCTGTTGTTGAAACACTGGTTTTCCTCAAGGCCTAGAGTTGAGGTCTTTGGTCTGTACTGGGTCACCTGAGCATCAAACATGATATTAGCTCTTTAGGCATCTTGACCACTGAGTGTAAACATAGCATGCGTTTAGGAAAATCTAAGCATGGTTACCACTCAGCCTATTTTCTTTTGGGTTCGAGGTCCCCTGAGTTGGGGCTGGTAGGGGACTGTGCCATCCCCTCAGCAGGTCCCACCTCTTCCAGTCTTTGTACCGGCTCTCCAGCCCACGCACCCAGGGACCCCTGGAGGCATGGAGAGTTGCTGCATTTGTCTGCTCAGAATTTTCAGAGCTTATTGGAAGGAATCAAAGCCTTCTTGTAAAAATTAATAGGGACAGATTTCAGACTCTGAAAGAGCATTTGAAGCAAATGAATTAGCAAAGACTAAGATGTGGGAACGAGCAAGAAGAAGCATGAGAGGAACATCAAAGCTTCACTCAGACCATGCGGGGATCAGAAGAATGAAGGGCAAGGCAGACCATTGCCCCAGCGAGGAGCCCACCTGGTCTTGCTGGTGAAGGGTATTATGACATCACCACGCAAACTCCAATCCATTCACTTACTCACTTGTCTACTCATTGTGTATTCATCCAGCAAATTGTTATTGAGCACTTGCTGTATGTTAGGCACTGGCAGCATGGAGCTGTAGGGATGAACAGGATAGACATGGAGCTTAATCAGTCCCGGTGGGACTGATTTCAGAAGACCCCATGTTTCCTCCCAAGTCTGTGGTTTCTGGGTATCCACCCCAAACTGCACATTGTCAGGGTTGCTTAGGGAATGGCACCAGGCCAGCGTGTGGGACAGTACGGAAGTGGACAATGCCAGTAACAAGCCCTGCATTCAGCTGTCTTTACGGAGTCTTATGTCAACTTCATCAAGCCTTGAGTTAGAGAGCCCTTTAGGGGCTATGTACACATCTACCCAGAATGGGTAGACAGGATGTGACTATCAGATTCTTATGGCCAAGATGCTGCTATCCAAAATGGACGAAGTTATGGAGAGATCCTCAACCTGCCCCCAAATACACACAGATTCACCCCCATTTGCACACACAGACACACATTTACCCATAGACACCCACATTCACACATAGATACACATTCACAAACACGTTTATTTCTCTCTCTGTCTCTCTCCCTCTTCCCCTCTCTGTCTCACTCTCTTGCTCTCCTGTAAATGGCTCTCTTATCCAGGCTCCTTCCTGTCCAGGTTTGCTATTGATAAAGACAGGAGGCTTAGGGACGGTCTGGTTAGGAGACCAGCTCTCTGGAGTCACACAGCACTAACCCTACTGCTGGGCCTCCTGCTGCCAACCAGCTCTGTAGCTCTGGCTAATGCTTCTGACCCTCAGGTATCTGTTCTGATAAATGAGGGTGACATATCTACTTACTTCACAGTGTTCTTGCAATATTTAAGCAAGATAAATGAAATCATGCCTGTGAAGTGGACACCCATCTTTCTTTGGGGCCAGCCCCTCACTCTCTCCCTGTGCGTGTGGGGGTCTGAGTGGGTTGCACGGCCCATCTGCCACTACAGAAGCCTCAGTTCTGTGGGTCAGACACACCTGCCCCAGATTCCTGGGAACCCTGAAGCATCTGGCTGCTGCAACAGCTGTAAGACACAGTGGTGGCTGTGCTGCTACTTCGGTGCCAGTGTGCAGTTGGCACCAGGGGTGTCAGCTGCAAGTCTAGGACCAAGTTTGGACCATGTGTACAGCATCACTTTGGGGGTTATTCTTGAGTGTGTAGCCCGAAACCTGGTTTTTAGGCCCTTTAGAGATTTTATGAGCAACCAAAGATGTCTTCAGTAAATCCTTTGTTTAAATCTGCCAGAGTTGGTTTCTGTTGCTTGCATCTCAACGTCCAGTCCCATAGACTGTGATGTGTTTGGCTCAGTGCCCAGAACATAAGCAGGTGCTCAAGACATGCTCGTGATTGGAGGTGACACGATGCAATCGGAGGGGCAGGCAGTCCTCAGGGCAGAGCATCCAAGCTTCCCACTCCCAGTCTCTCCACCAATGGGGTACCAGGAGCCAGAGGGAGGCAGCACTGCTCTTTCTTTTCCCCTTGGTTCCCTGTCACTTGCCTGCTTCCAGCTCAGACAAGGTGGGGTGAATTTGCACAGCCCAGGTGCCAAGGGGTGGGAGGAGTGAGAGGAGCAGCGAGAGTGGCGTGGACAGGTGTTCCTGACAGTGGCTGTAAGTGGGAGCCGCATGGTTTCCTGCAGAATCTGGGCACCAGCATATACCCTTTACTCCCCAGGTAAACAGGCCTGTCTGTTGCCTGGCTTCATCATCTGGATCCTGCTCCAATAAATCCCAGATCTCTGGGCTTCAGAAAGGATGCAGGGACATGAGGAGGCCCATGAAGGCAGAGGGCTCACAGGAGACCTGTAGGATCAGATTGTCTTCCTCCCTACTCCCTGCCCCCTTTCTCCAAAGCCACCTCCTCCCCCCATGGGAGATACATGTCAACTTTACGGGGGTGGGGCACATGCCTGCAGAGACACATCTTCCCAGGGGGCTTCCCTTTTCTGATCACACGAAAGCCTTGTGTATGGTCTAGGGTGGCTTTGAGACTTTGTGTGTTATGTACCCTTGAGTTGGCTCTGACTCCTGGCGACACTATGAATGAGTGATGTCCACCATGTCCTGTCCTCAACAGAGCTGCTTAGCTCCTGTAGACTCATGCTAATGGCTCCTCTTATGAAGTCAGCCCATCTCATATTTGGTCTTCTTTTTCTGCTGCCGTGTGTTTTCCCCAGCATTCTTGTCGTTTGAGACTTTTCCACCGTTTGGCTAATTTAATCTAATTCTAGGGTGGAATCCTCTCATTTCCCATTGCTCAGAAGTTTTCCTTAATAATTTCTGAAGTGGAGGTGGAAGAATCATGAACTTCCGTTTTCTTATCTCTCAAGCCTGGGCATGTATTTCAATCCCTACCCTCTCTCTCGTAGATCCTTCTGTGGCTGCCATTAACTAGTGGTGATTCCATTTGTTCAGCCATAGGGACCTGCATGCTCTTGGGTCCTGTCTTTGCTTGGCAAAATGGTGGGGCGGGGTTCAGGCCCCTCTGCTGAGTACCCCTCTTCAAAGGGAGGCTGCTCTCCATGCTGGCCTCCTCTCCCAGGGGCTTCTCTCTCTTTAGTCTCCTGTCCTCCTCCAAAGGAGGCCTCCTCTCTAAAACCCCCAGGCCATTTCCCCACCGCCTCCAGAACTGCCTTCCTTCTCCCAGAAGAAAGAGGCTCCCCTGCCTCAGCCTCAGTCTCCCTTCTGTCTGGCTAAGGCCTCCCCACGCCCCCCAGATGCTCCTCTGCCTAGGCTGTGCCGCTTCAGAACAGGGAGGGTGGTCTCAGGTTCAGTGAGAGGGTGATATGGCTTTTAAAATCTATACATCTCCACCTTCTTTTTGTTTTCTCTTACAGCTTACTAATCAATTGAGTTTCTGTTCTTTAGTTATCCACTAGCTGGCTTTGGTTGCTAATATCCCCATAATATGCTTTAACATATTTCTCCTTTAATTTCTGCAGATTAGGAACTGGATCCCAGGCCTGAGCAGGTTGTGGTTTCTCTCTCTCTCTCTCTCCAGGTCGGGCTCACCAGTGAGAGCTGTGGCTGATTTCCTCATTAGCTGCCCCAAAATATGGTACAAACATACCTCAGCAAGGGAACACTACCTTTTTCTCCTAAGAGAGTGCCGTCCAGCCTCCTAGGAACCAAAGCTATTTCAATCCTGGCTGTGTGGCCTGGACTCTGCTCTGTAGGACCCACAGACCCTGTGTTCTGGGGCCGAGGAGCCGTTGACACCTTCAGTAGCCTGACTAACTAACATCACACAGGTTACCTGTGGTTGTGAGTGGCTCTCTTATCTTCTAACAAGTGGCTGCCACAGAAATCACAGTTGATGATTTCTGAACCTCCCTGCTGACACAGATGGGTCAAGGGTCTTAATTTAGCATCATCATTCTAGAAACTTGTCTTTCTCCCCTCACCCCTAAAACAGGCTCCTTCTCTTAAAGGCATGTCCTTCTCCCTCCCCCACTCTTCATTCTCAACCCATGAAACTGCCTGTGAGGGTGCCCAGAGGGAGGGGTAACAGGGGGTGGGGGGTAGCGGAGGGAAAAGGCCAAAGACCTTCATTGGACAATGGAGTCAGACACTCCAAGCAGAGGGAAGAGTAGAGGCAAGGGGACAGGAGCCACGGTCCTTCAAGCCTTCTCTGTTCAGAACATAAGGAGGAGGCAGACTGTGTAGATATGGGGGTGGGACGGAGAACTGCCTTGACCAAGGTGTTGATTCATCATAAGCATGGGGACAGGGGCCAAACATTGCCCCAATGGATGAGTAAATATTACCTGTCTTTGGACCTAAATCAAGCAATGGATCAGGTGATAGTCTACTTGGAGGCAGGGGAAGAGCCACCATGATATATATATTTTTTAACCATTTATTTGTTTGAGTCAGGATTTGAATAGGGTCCATACTTTTTGAGTGAGTGCTTCTTCCCTTTCACTTTATTGAAATTGGGTTGTTTGTTCTGTGTAGTTTTTAACCGTCTGGCTTTTACTGAATGATTCCTCTTGGTGTCCTTTAACATGTTCCTCTGTTCTTGTTCCTGAAAATTGGAAACTGTATCCACAGGCTTGAGCAAATTCGAATCTCTCTCTCTCTCTCTCTCTCTCTCTCTCTCTCTCTCTCTTCTTTTCTTTTGACAAGGCTACCTCTTGTGTGGCCTATTCATCCACCAGAAGGCACAAAAGACTGATTTCCTTTCTTTTTGTGGTGCTAGTGGCCCAATTACTACACAGAAATGAACAGTGCCTGAATCCATTCACTCACAGAGGTTGCAAAATGGTGCCATTTTAATTTTATTACCCTTTCTTTTTTTATTTTCTGGATTCTTTACTTCTTAGCTGGACTATATCTATAAAGAGAAACTTTCCCAGACCTACTCTCTGGCCTCAATGGAACAACATAGATGGAAGACCTCCGTGGTTTCCCCTTAACAGCACACTCAACTTGTAGCCAAGGTGCTGGGTGAATAAGGAATGCATGGTTGGAAAAAGACTCAACGTCATCTAACGTATTTACCACTTCACAAAGCAGGAATCACCATCCACCTCCATGTCATTCTATCTAACTGGACCTGAACAGCAAGGGGTCTTTGGCTTGGATCTTGCTCTCAGGGCTCCTCCAGCCTGAGGCACAAATACTGATTTAAAAACCAGTAGTGTGCTTTCTTATCATGACAAACCATCCTCACGGGGGTCTGTCTGCATCCCTAGGATGGGGATATTATCTTTTCATGCGATCCCATCCCTCTACTCTGCTAAATACCAGGAACACACAACCAGGTAAGTAGCAAAATTTGGAGGTCACAGAATGGAAGGGGACGTAAGATCATGCCATCAGAAAGCAAATTACTTTAAGTTAGATTTTAAACATCTATTTTCTTAACATGCCTCTGCCATCCCCACTCAAAGTACCAACCTCCCAACAGTCCTTGGATTGACTTGCTCTTGCCTGTCCCAGATCCCCTGCCCGGCCCTGGTCTCCTGTTCCTGCCCTTTGACTCTCCTTTTCCCAAAGAAGCCCAAACTTGTGAGTTGGTATCATCTCCCCCTCAGGGCCTCTCTGTTCATACCTAATTCATAGAGTCTCTTCAACAAAGAGACATTTGCTTGCAGGGGAATTATGTAGTTCCAGCTGCTGGGATAAAGCAGCCTTAATTTGTTGGGGTTTTAAATAACTTTATATTTCTTTGTTTTAACAATAATGAAGAAACTGAAGCTCGGCTACTTTATGGACTTGCCCAAGCTTTCAAAGGTAATAAGGCCTGGAGTTGTGATTCAAATACATATCTTTAAGATGCAAAACCCCAACATGTGTCCCGGCCTCCATGCTTATCCACCCATCACCGTAGTTGGCGCCTCTCTGCAGGATGAGAGCAGATAGATGCACAGTTCATTTAAGACCCTCAAAGGACAGATTTATCTAACAGGAATCAGAGACTCTTATTTCGGCAGCTGAGCAGGACCTTTTAGGAGAGCCTTTAAAAGCAAGCTCTTGAGGGCCGAGTGTGGTATAGTTGAATGGTCAAAAGTGCCAACTCCAGAGTCATGTGGCTTCAGTTCCAATACGAGTTCCATGCATCATGAGCTCTGTGGTCAGGGACAGAGCTATTGCTTAGCCTGTCCCTGCCATGCCTCAGTGTCTTCACTGAGCAACAGAGATGATCACAGGGCTGCTCTGAGGTAATGGTTTGCAATGTTGCAACGTCAGCATCACTTGGAAGTTTGTTAAAAATGGAACCCCAGACCCACTGAGTCAAAAATAGGCAGGGCTCAGCAGGAGTCTGTGTGATCACCCTCTAGGCAATGCTGATATCCATTAAAGTTTGAGAACCACTGTCTTAACACATGTGAAGGACTCGGAAGAACACATAGGACATAGTAAGTGCTCAATACATGTTAAAAGATTATTATTATTATTATTATTATTATTATTAGCCAGGGCATTCATTACCCCGAAGGTCTTGGGTGGAGAAGTTTAGCTCAGTTCCAGAAAAGAAAAAGCTGAGTACCATATTCATGCTCAATTAAGCATCTGGGTCCCTGTAGACTAGTCTGTCTTGTACTGTCCACTGCAGAAATCTCCCCCCCCCCGCCCAGGGCAGTGCTCTGGACACAGCCTGGGCTTGACAATTATTTGCTGTATGAATATGGTGCCTCTCTTCTCACTCTGTCTCATCTGTTAGTCTGGCTTGGAGAAGGGGAGGGGACACTGGGGGCTGAGGAGTGGACTTCAGGCCCCACTGGAAACACCCTTTCTCTAGGGAGTATTCTCTGCCTACATAAGGTTTGCTTTTCATACCCCTTATTTCTGTTGGTCAATTAGAGTTTGGTGTGTATGCACATGTTGTGTGTGTGTGTGTGTATGTGTGTGTGTGTGTTATTAGGTCCTTGTGTTTATATCATAGTGTATCAATAAGTAAAAAGACCATTCAAAAGAAAAATGGATGAAAACCTTGATCCAAAAAAGGATAGCCACATGGCCAATAAAGACGAAAGGTACTCAAGATCATTGGTCTGTGGGGAAACGCACATTAAAATCACAATGTGACACCACTACACACTCACCAGAAGGACTAAATTAAAAAAGATGGCAAATCCGGGGTGCTGAGGAAGACATGGTGTAACTGAGTTCTCATAATGGCTAGTGTGACAATAAATTGATAAATCCACTTTGGACAAAGTGTTTGGAAATATTTACTAATGTAGACCCTTTGATTTGGTATTTCCACTCCTGGATATGTAATACCCATCCGTATACTCTTCTGAAAGACATGTATTAGAATGTTCACAAAAGCACTATTTTCATAGGCCCAAACTGGAAACTACCCAGACAATACTTGTCTGTCTAGACTGTAATGTATAAATCAAGTGTATTCACCATAGGCGACTACACAGCAATGAGAATTAATGACCTACAATCACATTCAACAACTTGGAGGAATTCAATGAACAGATTCTTAACAGAAAGAAGCCAGGCACAAGGGACGATGTGTATACTGTTTGATTCCATTTATCTGAAGTTGAGTGACAGGACAAGTTAATGTAGTGGCTACCCTTGGGAGAGCAGCGAGTGGAAGGCAGCACAGAGGGCTTCTAAGGTACTGGTAGGGCAGGTTGGTCTGAACGCCGGATGGGCAAAATTCATTGGGATGTACACTTCGAATGCATGCATTTCTCTTGTATGATTATTTCAACAAAAAGATAAATAATGTAAGTGATCATGGAATATTGATTGGGTGGTTTGTGTCTCCTGTAGGGAGTACTGTTCCTGTAGGGGCAGCCCGGTGGAGGGGAAAGTCAGTGCTGAATCCAAGACCTTGGCCATGAGCCCAGGGCTCTAAAACATGCTAAGTCTCAGTGTCCTTATCAGTAGACAACAAGGAAATTCAGACCCAAGAGGAGAAGGCGATCACCCAAAGCCGATATGCAGCGGCTGGCATAGTCAATGACCCACGTTGGTCACATGCAAAGAGGAAGCCGAGGCCCTGGCCAACTGCTTGTAGAATAGGTGAGACAATGTGTGCAGAGGGGCCCGGCACACGTGGCAGGTAGAGCGGACTACTATTGCCATCACTCTCTGAGCCAGAGATAAGTCTGTGGAGTTCTCCATTACCGCCCAACCTCATGCCCATATTTTCCAATGACATGCTCTCATTCTGTCTTGAAACTGATTATAACTCCTAAATGAGCACACAAAAATAAACCTCTGCATTAACCTGGGGGAAACATGTACCACCTGGGTGGAACCTGCACAGGAAGGCAGTAGAAGCACAGCAGCATATGCTGGACGAATCACCCCTGTCTCCACAGATGGATTTATTTGGTGCAGTGGTTGTGTCACGGGATCTGGGATGGCAAGCTACCATTTAGAACAGCACTTCCAAAGGTGTTTTTCAGTATGCTAGTCCCAGGAGCTGTTAATCGGTGCCATGAGGTGACAATGCCTTGCTCACATATATTTGGGGAACTAACAGGTTAAATGTCCTAAGATACATACTTTGCTGCAGGACTTCTCAGAGACTTGAAAATGCTAATGGGCATAATGAATTACCAAGATGGAAATCACACAGATAGCATTTCTCTAACTTATACTCAACCCTTTCTGATTTGTAAAGCAGCTTGTCCAAGAATCAGGAGACCTGGCTTGCAGGTCCAGCTAAGTTATCAAATAGCAGGACACCTTGGATAAGTTTTTTGTTTCTTGGAGCCTCAGTTAATTAGAAAGAAGGAACTTGAAGAACAGTAGGAATGTGGATTTCCTGGAGAAAGGGGAATATGGTATTTAACCATGAGCTTACCACTTTTTTTTTTTTTCTGCCTTTAGTACTGTGGTGTTATGCAACGTGACAATTAGTTATACATGGCCAGATGTTGTTGATGACTCACTCAATAGCTGCTTCCTTCCTTTCCTGCTAAAAGAATCCTGAATTTCCTATGTGACATTGAGCCCAGTGATAGGGTGCACCCCTTTTTTTGTGTGTCTAGGGGTAGTTTTATGAGTCAGTTCTGGCCAATGAGATAGAAGGGGAAGTTTTCTGGGAACTATTTTCTTCTCTGATGAGTTAGAGCCACTCAAGGAAAAACAGCCTCTTTTCATCCCCTCCCTTCCTGATTAAAACATGGTTATGTGAGGATGCGATGGTTGGAACTTGGCAGCCATCTTTTGACCGTAAAACAACAAGGATGAAAATCAGTAAACAGAGGAGACACAGAAGTATCAGGGAAAGAACTTGGGTCTTTGATGACATCATTGAACTGCTGTCCTAATATTTGAATTACCTACCTCTGACTTCTTGTCAAATAAACCATAAGTGCCTTCATGGTTTTACTCACCAATAATTTGATTTGGTCTTACTTATACTCACACAAAAACTTATTGATAATAATTGTCTGCTTTTATCTTTCATTAGTCTATTTTCTCATTTATAAGGGGTGCTCAGTTGTGAGATGCATTTGTAATTGATTTACTCGTGAGAATAGGCTAGGAGGTTTCAATGCAGTAATAGCCAAAATTCTGAAAACTCAGTGGCTTAGCCCAATAGTATCTCCTTCGTCACTCCATCATAACCCAACATGGATTAGGTAACCCCACTAGTACATCCCAACTAGTAGCTGTGTTATCTGGAACACATAGTATATTAGTCAGGTTAAGCAAGTTTAGGTTGTAGAAACAATCTCTAAAATTTCAGGGGCTTAATGCGTAAAGGTTTATGTTTGGTTCATAAAGTCTGCTCTCAATCTGTTGGGCCTCCAGAGAAGTTCACTTTCAAATAGTGACTCGGGAAGCCAGGCTGCATCTTATCGATAGTCTCTGGAATAGGTGATTTCCAGGTTGCAGAAGCTAGAAAGGAGAGGGCTGAGGGTCGTGCACCAGCTCTTAAACGTTTTGGCCTGGAAGTGACATCACTTCTCTTTATAGACAATTGTTCAGAACTAGTCACATATTCTCACTTAACTTCAAGGGATGCTGGAGGGTATGAAGAGCAGATGGGTATTTGGTGAGTATTGTTCCTGACATGATTTAATAACAGCTTTGTTATAACCTTGGCTCCAACTGAGAGCCTGATGTGTTAAATGGAGTCTGAGATCCAAGGAGAGGCAGAGAGTGAAAATTCTCTGACTGCTGAATCCAGCTTCCAGAGGCCAGGCTAGGTCCTGGGCTCAAGGTGGTACATGGAAAGAGCCAGCCCAGAACCCAGAACTTTAGGTTCTGCTCTCTGTGTTTCTACCAACGTTGGGCAAGCCACTCTTCTATGGACTTGCCTAATTTGTAAAATAAGGGTTTTGACCTTGTTCTAGTCACTACAACTGTGCAACAAGTCACACCAGAAATCATTTGTTATCTCTCATGGTTTCCATGGGTCAGAAGCACAGCAGTGGCTTAGCTGGGTGGTTCTGCCTCAGGGTCTCTTATCCACACTCATCTGAAGCCTTGATTGGGGCGGAAGGTCTGCCTCCCTGGTGGCTCACTCACATGGCTGGTGGGTTGGTGCAGCCTCTCTCTACATGGTTCTCTCCACATGATGCTCCTGCCTGAGCATCCCCATGGTATGTGGCTGGCTCTCCCCAGAGCAAACGATCCCAGCCACCAAGGTGGAAGTCACAGCCTTTAATGTCCGGCTTCCAAAGTCCTATGTACATCGGACTTTGTCCTATGTACATGTACTCCACTGCATTCTCTGTGTCACACGGGCCTTCCCTGACTCAGAGTGGGTGGGGACTCCACAAGGGGGTTAACAGCAGGAGGTGGAATCATTGGGGACCATCTTGGAGGTGGCCTTCCCAGACCCTATCTCTAGATCTTGACATTCTTTGTCTATGATGCAGCCACACCCCTCTCTCCAAGGAAAGTGTAGATAAGACCAAATCATCCTATGGGTTCCCCAAATGCCCCTGGTCCTCTGGGATGAGATATTTTCTGGAACAAGAACCCTAAGAATAAACTCAATTTCTATTTAATTCTTGCAAGAACTCTATGAAACAGGTGCTGTTTTTGTCATCCCCATTTCACAGTTGGGACACTGAGGTCTAGAGAGGTGTCTTGCCTAAGGTGATGATCAGTTTACGCTGAGTCAGATTTCACACCGAAGCCTATGTTACCAATACCTCCTGGAGAGAGGCTCAGTTCCTGAGGTATTGACAGTGACCCTGCCCCTTGTGGCAGCTCAGCCTTGAGCTCAAGTATTCTCTCTGCAGCACAGAGGTGGGCAGCTAATGTCCCCCCTACAGAGAAGTGCTTGGCAGTACCCAGGCAGCTGCCTTTCCCCTACAGTGCCCACTTTTCCCTGTACAGCCCCCACCCTACCTGAAGGGACTTGCACCCCAGAAACTTAGTTGGAGCCTGGGAGGCCCACTGTCCTTTTAATATTTCTAG
Source organism: Aselliscus stoliczkanus (assembly GCA_033961575.1). NCBI lineage: Eukaryota > Metazoa > Chordata > Mammalia > Chiroptera > Hipposideridae > Aselliscus > Aselliscus stoliczkanus. The sequence continues at coordinate 59,194,850 of CM066733.1, read as the reverse complement.
CATGCCTTGAGCTAATGGTATTAGCGCCTGAACAAACCAGTGTGTCCCTGCTTAAGGGAGTGATAATGGAGTCTGATAAGTCAGAACAAGGAGTGATTTCTTTGTGAGCCAACATATTAGGGCTTAGCTATAAAATTGCCCTTTTCTCTAACTGGCAGCTGCGAGTGAAAAAGCTACTGGCCACAGATTTATTAAATGTTTTGGACTTAGATAAGATGATTTAAAGTTCATGCTTCTGTTCCTGATCTGCCTATCACTAAGAAGCCTGGACAAAGACTTAATCCATCTCAGCAATTTGCCTGCATTTGAATGAGAAAAATGAGCAATTTCTCCTGCTCTGGAGTCCGAGGGCAGGAGCAGGGCTGATAAGCCTGGAGGCGTATTGGAGAAGACACTGCCATTCCCTGTCAGGGAGGGACTGGGGGAAACACTGGATGCCCTGACCTAGTGCATCAGTCACACATGTCTGTGTATGATTGCCAGGAGTAGGGTGTGGGCACCATGCATGTGGGCACACATGCTGGGGGTGGTGCATGTAACGGTGGGAAGCAGGGGGCAGGAGTCATGGTGGAGAGCACAGACCTGGAGACATGCTGGACTATTGTGTCGACCATCTACAGCTGGGGACCCGAGCGAGTTTCCTCATCTGAAATCAACACGGTAATAACAATGGCACTTATCTTAAAGGGTCCTTCTGAAGATTACATGAGGTCACGTTTGCAGAGCCTTTCGAACACGGCCTGACATATTGTAAGCACTTACAATGATAGTTACTTTTATTTTGTGTGCTTTGTGCATATATCTGTGTGGACTCCTGTTTGGGACATGTGTATTTAGCTACATCTGTGGTGCATATAAGGACAGCCTCATGGCGGTGTGCATGTCACCTCTGGGTAATTAAAGGCAATTAGCTGTCTGGCTGTGGAGACTCACCCCTTGCCAGGCAGAATGTGGTATCCACACCTTCCAGTTGAAGAGTCCACCTGGACCTAGGGGGCTACCAAAAGTTCTCCCATCAATGCACAGGCCACCTTTGCCAAGGGCTGGGAGGGTTTGGTAGTTTATCACACTACAGGGCTCTTGACCCTCAGTGCCGCCTGGGCCTGGGGGCTTTAGGGACAGAGAGTCAGACAAGCAAAATGCTGCTGGGAGTACCATGTGCCTCCTGCCCCTGGCTGCCCTGTTTGACTTACGGCTTTATGAACAAGCTGGCAATTCATCCCCATGCCAGGATTCAGGCTATGTTTCATAGATCAGAAAACTGAGTCTATGGGCTGGCTTTATGGAAAGAAATGGTGACAACACTTTCTTCCAGTCCCAGCACTCACTCAGCAGGGACAGGTCAGTAGTGTTCTCATGTCCACTTCTGTGCTTCTGTGCCTGACTTAACCCTCCCCTCCCTCCCCCGACAATGATTCAGCCATGGCTCCTCCCATTAGTCAGTTGTCCTCTATACCTGGAAATGACATAACACACTGACTGACCCTCAGCTACCTGACAATCTGTCCTCCAGCAGGAGGATGGAGCGACACATGTCCTTGCTGGGTCTCCTTGTAATTGATGTCCTATTTTTGAAAGGAGGCAAAGAGCTGAGGAAGCCATGAAGAGTGAGGTCAACTGGGCCACTGGAGACCCTGGCTTGACACTGGCAGCTTGGTATCATGGAAGGTTCTTGGACTGGGGGTGGGGGCTTGACATGAGTGGCAGTGTCTTCACCTGCAGATTGAAGGGCTTCAACTGGAGTAATGGTCCAGAGACTTTGGGAAACACAAGGTTCACCCAGAGAACCTCTTACAGGTAGATTTCCAGCCCCCGGGCACTGATGTTCTAATTCAAGGTGTGGGATAGGCTTGGGCTCTCACTGTTAATAGCGTCTCAAGTGATTCTGACACATGTGTCCCATGGGTCATGCCTAGGGTCCCTCCCAGCTCTTCCATTCATGGGCCTCCCAGCCCTTGGTTCACCAGAACACAAGGGCCATCTCTCTTGGCATGCGTGGTGACAGTGGTTCTTACTGTTCTACTGGAGATATTTAACGTCACGTGCCTCACTCACTCCCAGACTGTGGCACAGATAGGAAGGACTGTGGGCTATGTGTAGTTCTTGGAAAATGAAACAGCTACAAATCTTCCCCTTTCTGCAGAGGGCATGTCAGGGTGGGTAGGTGATCCTCCCTTCATCTAGGCATGTGGGCAAAAATGTTGGCATAATCTTAACTCTCCTTTTCTCACATCCCATATCCAGTCCATCAGCAAATCTTGCTAGTTCCACTTTCAAAGTCTGTCTCAATGTGACCAATCTCATTATCTACAGCTACCATCCTAGCTCCATCTAGCATTGTTGTTCGTTTAGACATCAGCCTCCAAACTGGCCTCCTGCTTCCCCTCTGGCCCTTCTGGTCTATAACCCACACAGCAGCCAGAGGGATCCTTTTAAAGCACATCATTTACCTGTGCAAAGTCTTTCAGGGTCTTCATACCAACACCCCTAATAGAATCCTGTGTCTTTAGCATCCCTACATGAGCTGGCCCCCACTGCTTCCCTGACCTTGTCTCCTACTATTCTCCCCTCCATTCCCCCTGTTTCAGCCACATGGTGTCGTCACTGTTTCTTTTCTTTTCTTTCTTTCTTTTTTTTTAAAGATTTTATTGGGGAACTGGGGGAGGGGAACAGTGTTGGTGAATTGGGGAAGGGTAACAGACAAGTTGCTGTCTTTTTGTTCTTCAGTCTAGTTGTGGAGGACATTGCTTCACTGGCCCATGTTGGTATCATCATTGTGCTCTTCGCGGGTGAGGCAGATCAGTTGCCGGCCTGTGGACAGCCACTCACCGCGGCTCTTGACAGCTCACGTTGGCTGCTGGCCGCTCACACTGGCTGCCAGCCACTCACTGTAGCCTATGGCAGCCCACTGCAGCAGGGGCTGCAGCCAACACCGTCGCCGGGGCTCACGCAGCCCAGCTCCAGGTGGAGCTGTTGTTCACTATCTTTGCTGTAGAGGGCAGTGTCACTGGCCCTCATATGTGGGATCCAAACCGGGGCCACCGGCGTCCCAAACCAGCTCTTAACCAATGTGCCATTCGGCCGGACCCTTGTCACTGTTTCTTGACCACACCAAGTCACTTCAGGGCCTTTGCACTTGTTGTTCCTTCTGCCTGGAATACTCACTCCCCACATATCTGCATGGTTTGCTCCATTGCTCCATTCAGGTCTATCTCAAACAGCAACCAAGTTCTTCTGTTTTCTCTGATGAGTCTTCATAAAATAACATCCCTGCATGTGTTATTCCCTTATACAGCTTAAATTTTCATAAATGCATATGTGTGTATCCACATGCGCACGTGTGTGCTGTTTGGTTTGCTTAAAGCCTTTAACCCCCCAAGAGAATGTAAGCTCCATGAAGGCAGGGAGGTTTTCTTCTCTGTTCCTAAAGCCTAGAACAGCACCTATGTGTGAATGAATGTGGTGAATGAATAAAATAAGTGAGGCATAACCCTGAATCTTGTCTGTCTTTTTTTAAAGATTTTATTGAGAAATTGGGGAAGGCCAACAGCCAAATTGTTGTCCTTCAATCTTAGTTGTGGAGGGTACAGCTAGCTTAGCTCCAAGTCTGGTCCGCCATCTGGCCTCCTGTCTGCAGCTCACGGCCACTCAGCTCAAGGTGCCTGCCATGTTCAATCTTAGTTGTGGGTGGGTGTAGCCCACCATCCCATCTGGGAGTCGAAACAGCAACCTTATTTTTAGGAGTACGTGCTCTCACCAGCTGAGCCATCCTGCCACCTGTTGGCAGCTCAGTGGCAGCTCAGTTTGGGTACAGCTCACTGGCACATGTGGGAATTGAACCAGCCACCCTGTTGCTCAGAGCTCACGCTCTTAACCAACTGAGCCACTCAGCTGGGCCTTGTCTGTCTTTTTAAATAAACAAATTAGTCATAAGCTTTGTCATTTCCCATGTATGAGTCATACATGTGTCCCTGCCTCAGTAACTGGGATGAACTGATTGGGTGCTCATGTGGCTCATGTGGCTGTTGGGTGCTCATGTGGCATCAACATGGGGCGCTAGGGCCATGCAAACACTCATCTCTGATTTGAAGGAACTGCCTGAAATAGCACCATTCCCTGTTCAGAAGGGATTCTCCCCACGTGGCAGGAGAGACTCCCCAGCCCTGATCAGAGTGTGGGATTCTCCCCTTAGATACTCAGTGTGGTGCTGTTGCGGAAGTGGCACTTTACCTTCCAAAGGTATCTTGGAATTTTAAAAATCATATGTACTATATTAGTTCATTAGGACTACCATACCAAAATACCACAGACTGGATGGATTGAACAACAGATATTAATTATTTCTTAGTTCTGGAGGCTAGAAGTCAGAGTTCAAGGTGTCGGCAGGGTTGGTTCCTTTTAAGGCCTCTCTCCTTGGCTTGTAGGTAACCACCTTCTCCTTGTGTCTTCACATGGTCTTCCCTCTGTGTCCTAATTGCCTCTTCTTACCAGGTCACCAGTGAGATCAGGTTACATTCCACCCCAGTGACCACATTTTAACTTAATTACCTATTATAAGACCCCATCTCCAAATTCAGCTAGAGTCTGAAGTACTAGGGGTTAGGGTTTCAACAGGTGATTTTTTTTGGGGGGACACAAGTCAGTTCATAACATTTACTTATTTCCCTTTCAATCTTTTCAGACATTTCCTGAGTAAACAATTTTAAAATAAGTTCCTAACATAGGTTTGAGAGGTTTAATAGCTGTGATGTGTATGATTTTTTTTAAAATCCAAAATGGGTTTATTGGGATGCTTCCTCACTCATCTTGACCCAGGGTGCTTTTAGTGCTGCTTCCTTCTGAAGGAGCATCCTTCTGTAAGCCTTGCTTTTCCTCCTGTGGGCTGACAGAGGACCGTGGAGCAGCCGACACACAAAACTACCTTTTGTGCATGACTAAAGATGGTGGTGACTTTATAGCATCCTGGGCATTTCACGTCCATGAAGTAGGAATTGGGGCTCTGCACCAGGTGCTTCTTTTTGTGTTTCCTCTCATCTCCTCTTCTGGAGAGGGATGAAGGAGATCCTTAGCGAGAGGCATGTTCCCGTGGGGATGTTGTCACCGCCAGAAAGGGTGATGTGTATGATTATCATCCTCCTTTTATAGAAGAGGAGACTGGGAGGGGAAGTGTGTTGTCCAAGGCCGCACAGTGACGTTAACCACAAGACCAGGACTGGACTCCCAGCACAGTGCTCATTTCAGCACCCAGTCATGTCCCATCCTTGTGATAAGCAGCAAAGAGATATGAGGTATTAATGAAGGAACCCAGTGCTGCCATTTTCAAACGTATGCACTGAAACCCTTGTGGAGGAGACAGCTGGCAGGGAGGGTTTTTTTTATGCTCTTGCGTTTCTAATAAGGTTAATTTTTCAGTCTAGCACACCGTGTGCTTCTAGTTGGTTTGTTATGGAGGGCAGAAGTGAGAGGAAGGTGACGTTAATATTAATAATTGGTAGAGTAACTAAGCCTGCAACCTCCAACAGGTGTAGCTCTCTGCCCAGAGAGTCTATCTCCACTGTTTGAGAGGAACCTGAACACCACCAGGGAGTGGAGGATGCTTCAGGAATGAGATCCTTCCACCTGATGAGGGATAAGGATGCTACACAGGACAAATACATACCTGCCCAGGTGATCCTTCGGAAAGCTGAGCTGGGTGAACAGCATGTTGCAAGAGGGTGAGGCCACCAGTCCAAAAAGCTGGCTACGTTTCCACAGGCCTTCCTGCTCCTCCTGGGTGGATGGGGCCAACCTGTTGCATGTGTCTTGTCCCTACAGCATTTTCCCGGACAGATGGTTCCACTCTCCCTTGGCCTCCTTGTCTCCTTCCTTGAATGAGACTAAGCATGTGGATGAGAGCCAGCTTGTTGGGGATGGTCAAGTGACATGGTGGAAAGGGCCTGGATCGCTGATGACATGATGGAACAGCTAAATTAACACCAGAAACACTTATGTAAGAAAAATAACCTCCTTTTAATTTAAACTACATGGTTGGAGCGCCTGCTCATTGCAGCTGAATGCATTTTTAATGATACATTTGGTGAGTCAAAAGTAGGGACTCCCACCTGGTTGTTAATGGAATGGATAGAAGTGGCTTCAAAGATGTGCTGTGTGAGCAGGTCTTCATCAGCTACAGGACTTCTCTTCCTGTCCCTTCCTCTCAGTAGGGTGAGAGGTGGCCCTGGCTCTCAGCAAGCTGAGTATTCTTTTGCCATCCTAACCCCATTTTGCCCAACAATGCCCTAGACTCAAGGTTTGAGTCTAGGAAAAATTCTGCTCTGTGGATGGAAAAAGCATAAGAAAGACCATTAACCTAGCCTCAACTCTTAGCATCTCTACATTGTCTTCCATTTCTTCTCAGCATCCTTCTTTCCATGTCATCCCTGGAAATACTAAACATATACTCAGCCCACCATATCACGTGCAAGGAAAAACCAAAAATAGAATTGTCAAGAACCTCAAGAGAAATAAATATTGGAATATGACCCATAATAACCATTTTTCACGGTTTCTGGCAAACCACTTACATCTTCCCAGCCAGTCTCTAAAGGAGGGTTTTTAATTCCATTTTGTAAGTGAAGACCTTACCTGGACCCAAGCTGGCAAATCACAGGTGCTGAGCAGTGGTTCAGGGCTGGGCTTTGTTGTTTGTTGTGGTTCTAACCTTATAACCATGCTCTTTGGTGACTTTAGGGTCATTAGCAGAAAGGGAAGTGGGGGAGGTTGTGAAGAAGGGGCTTCCAGGAACCCCATCATGGCTATAAACTGAGCAGCCCCATTTGTGTCTGTTTTCATACTTTAGAAATGAGCTTTCCAGATATTCGCTGCACTCAGGGAGCTCTCAGCTAACCAACGGTAACTAGCACTTGTAGGGCTCTTAACCATTTGTTAAAAGCGATTCTACCTCCATGTACTTTTGGGGCAATATTCTTATTCTTCACATTTTTAGAGAAGTTGGGACTCAGAAAAGTGAGGTGTCTTAGTCAAAGTAACCCTGCTTTCAAGTGGCAGGGATGGGGTTCAAATACAGGTCTGGGATTCCAAATCCCCTGGAGGTGATGACTCCCCCTTGTAGAGACTATCGTGGTCATAGAGAGAAACAAACTGAAAAGGGGATATCCCAGCCCTACTTTGGGGGAGTCAAGGGACTTCTGGAAGAGTCAAATGGACTGGAAACTACCCCAGAGAGGAAAGGAGTTTCCATCAGGAAAAGTGTGTCTGTGGCAGCTCTCTTTATGCAACTGCCTGTCTGAAACAGAATGCAGGCAGCAGAGATGATCACCCTGACAGCTTCCTGAATGAGGTGAGCCAGGCCTGTTTTTGAAAGAGGAGAGAACAGCATTCTAGGGGTGGAAGGTAGGCTAAGAATATAGATTTCTGTCCAAAAAAGAGTCCTGGAGAAGTTTGTCCCTGGCGGGCCACCTGCTCAGGCTGCAAACTCCTGCTATATTTGGGTCTGTCTGCTTCCCCCCATCTCTTCTGCCTGGTGTGCAAACTATCCATTCATCTCCAGAGCCAGCCCAACCTCAGGTCCAGTGGAGCAAAGACAAGAACAAGCGCCAAGCTACCTGTGTCCATCACAGCTGCACTGCCGGCTCCAGCTGAGGGTGGAGGGCACCTTGGCAGGGAGTACAGAGAGCTGGGCAGGGGCAGGGAATGGGGCTGGACACCGAGCTCCCCCACCACTTGGGAGCTTTGTGTCTCCCACCAGTCTGGGGACAGAGACTACATCTCCCCAATCAGGCTGGGAGTCCGTTGGCAGCAGGGGCTGTATCTCCCCCATCAGGTCAAGCCTTCTCTGAGCACAGAGATCTTTCTTTCTCCTAGCCTTAGGTGTGAAGAAAGAAAACAACGCCCCCTGTGGCGGGTGACATGGCCTTGTCAGTTTGGGGCCTGCACTGCGTCCACCATCCCATAGTTCAAGGGATTAGTTGCCAACAGGCTAGTTGCTCAAGTCTTCCTTCCTACAGCAGTCTTAGAAGAACTCAATAATTTCATCTCCTCTTCCTCATTTCCACTCTGAATTTCTTGGTCGGGCCGATGGGAAAGCCATCCTCAGTCTCATGCTCTGATGGGCCTATTAGGTCTGGCTACTGAATGAGAAGCCACAGGTCAGCTCAGGTTGAGCCACAGGGATCCTGGGTAATGTAGTTTCCTAGCTCCTCCCTGCCCCCACTGGAAGGAGAGGCTTTAAATCTCAAAGTAGCTTCTGTGAAGTGGAATGCTTTTCCTTTTTCTGAAACTGATGGGAGTAATTGTGGCATTGGAGTAATAGGAACAATTTTTCTTTCTAGCCTGGCACAGTTTAGTGATTATCTGAAAGATCAGGTTGCTTTGATACAGGCCTGCGATGCTGTTTCTGATTAGAGTCTGCCCCCTCTCTACTGGAGGAAGCTGCAGTTTCTCCATTGGATGAAACTGGGGCTGGGTGGGCCAGTAGGATTTAATAACCTGGAGGCTGCTGGTGCTTTCCATGGAGACACCACGGTAGTGTTGCCTCTCGGGACTGGGTTCTCACACATCGGTCCAGGTCGGTACTGACTTATTCACAATCAAGTTTTTACCAGTCCACAAAGAAATGAAAGAATAAGAAACGTGGAACTTGTTTGTCATCAAATTAAATGTATTTAAAGGATTGTCCTTTGGTTGGATTTTTTTTTTCTACTTTTTGATGTAAAAATGTGTGGGGACCTGGGTGAAGGCTCCATGGGAAGGGGGTAAAGAGTGCTTCCTCTGTGGTCAGTCTCAAAGGGATTGCTTATGTATTTGGGATATCCATAAATGCCGTGTTTGTAAGTCAAGATGTGCTGCTGTGGGGAAGGGAAACATTTCCCCTTTTCCCTCTTAGTTCTTCCGGCTGGTCTAATAATCAAATTGACATGAAACAGGAGAAAATAACCAAATTTAGTTATATATGTACATATGAGAGGGTCTGTAAAAATATGGGGCCAGAGGACACATCAGGCAGTTGAGGTTTATGTGCTATTCTGGCCTAAGGAGAGGGAGATAGGCCGGATGGGACTTCACGTGGAAAGTAGGCAATTCACAGGGAGATGAGAAAGAGCAAACATTTGGTAAACAAATTGCCCAGGAACAATAGGACACAGAGGGGAGTCTAACACACAGACTTCGCAGGTTCCCCCCACTTAGTTAAAAGCTATCTAAATTCTTTTAGGCAGGTAAGGGAAAGGTTAAAAAAGCTCTTCTTGAATTTGTTGGGCTTGAATTATCTTCAGCTCAAAATAATCTGCATGCCATGGTGGCAGGTTCTGGGGAGACATTTCCAAATCCCTAGGGTTTCTTAAAACAACTAGCTTAAAATAATCAATATCCCGAAAAAGACATCTGGGGGAAGGAGGGAGGATGGTGGTGAACTCTGCTCCCCCTCACTGCTAATTAACTGTAAATTCTTAATTATCTGTGCTGAAGAGAGGGAGAGGTGGAATAATATAGGGAACCGTTCAATAATGGAAGTGAAGCAAGGAAGGGAAAATAACATTTTTTGAGGACTAATTCAGAAAGGATAATTGACATGTTCAAGGTCACCCTGATAGTTAATGTGGGGTCTGGGACTACACCCTACATCTCCTAAGGCCTAGTCTAGTGCTTTTTCTAGCACACTACCTGGACCCTAGGAATACTGATCCTGATAGTAGTGAGCAAGCCTTGAACACATACCAAGCACTTCCCAAGTATTATTCTCTCCCTGTTTCTCATGGTGGCTTCATGTGGCCGTGAGATGGACGATTCAAAGCTATTTTCAGTTCAATTCCAGATCCATTCACTGAGAGCCTGCTAAATTCCATCCCAGGTGCCCAAATAGGGATGAAGCAAGGCCTGGTTGGGACCCTATAGGGGTGGCCGCAAAGTCCCCGGCTCACATCTCCTTGACCTATAGCTTAACAATCTATTATGCCCCTGTGGCTTGAGCTCAGAACGTCCCCAGGCCCAGTTCCCTACTTTAGAAAATTACCCTGAAACTTATGATTAATACCCTTAGGCTTATTGATCACAATGTCTGTGATCTAGCATTCTTTCCAGGCTACTCTCATCATTGTTCCTGGGTTGTTGATGCCACCAGAGAGCCATATTGCCAGAGGGAAGGTTCCATATAGACCCCCCCCCCCAAACAGTCTTGTAGCCTCTGGTGGAAGGCTCAGATCAGATTTGCCCTTAAATACCCTAAGCCAGTCTGAGAATGTTAGGGCAGTTTTTGAAGGGGTTAACCTGCTGTCTTCTCAGATCACCTGCTCTGACAATAAACACTTATTCTAGAGCTCTATTGGCTGAGCAGTGCAGGTAGCACAAGCCCCAGACTCAGCTGCCCTCTGGTTTCAGGGACAGGAAATGGAACATTAATAAGACAGGGTTCTTGCCCTTAAGCAGCTCCTTGGGGCAATCTGCGCAGTGGGGTGACTTCAGTAAAACATGGTGCGTCCCATGAGGGATTTATACATAACAATATGTGGGGGCTCATTGGGGCAGTGGGACAGATTTCAGGGGAGCAGGGCAGGGGTGGGCGTGGGCGAGGGAGAAGTTCATGGAAGACTTCCTGGACTTGCTGACAGCTGAGCTACGCCTTCCACAGGGAGGACTTGTGAGAGCCAGGTGGAGAAGGGGGAGGGTGGAGATGGGGACTCTGGGCAGAAGGAAGTGCATGGCAAAGCCCCTTATGTGTGGCAGCAGCAAGATGCACGGAGGCGGGGAAAGGAGAAGGACCCATGGGAGGAGGAGAGGACAGTTACAGGCCTGAGTGTCGTCCTTTGGGCAGTAGGGGTCATGCAAGGTTGTTAAACAGGGAAGGGGCATGATCCCATGCATGAATTATAAGGTGCTCTGTGGGAGCAGAGGGGGAATTGGAAGGAAAGGCAAGACTGCCAGGGTCGTTTCCGTTCTTGACACCGGTGATGTGCCCCAAGCTGGGATCCTGGGGAAGGAAGGGGCAGGTTCAAAGATGTTTAGGAAATGGGATCCCAGGCCCCGGAGGACTGGTGCATGTGGGAATGGCAGAGAGGGAGGTGTTGGGGGTGCTAGGTTTCTCATCGGGATAACCAGATGGTAGGGCTGAGATGAGGACTCTAGGAGATCAGGTAGGCTGTGTAGAGAACGGCCTGAGGGAGGGACATGATGAATTTGAGTGGCTTATAGAATCCATCATCTTCTGCCCACAACTTCTATAAGTCTCACTCTGCTTCCCTCTCTACAGCCAGCCACGCAGGGCAGAGAAAGGGCAGATGATGCACCTCCAGAACTGGGTGAGCCCACAGATACCATGCGGTGTTATCAGGGACCTGGAAAATGGAAAAAGGCACCCCCAGCCCCTGCTCTGAGTCCTGGCCCAAGGGACAGTGAAGGTACATGTGACACCCACTGCTATGTGGACAGAGCTGCATTAAGGACCCATGCACAAAACACTTTTCCCGGCCTTATTTCTCACCTGTCGGGGAGACAGCAGAGAAGTGGGTCATCTCACAACTGGGTTGTCATTTGGGGGCTTTATCTCTCTGTCCTGTGGTGACTCGGATGGAATGGTAGTCTAAATAATTATCAGTACACGTCATTCATTTGTGCTTGCTAACCAATGCCAGGTTCCTTGTCCTTGGTGCTGTGCTAGACACAAGATACACAGACTCATTAGACAGGCTCTGCCCTCAAGGAGCTCAGAGGCCATCAGAGTAATGACCTCTGTGAGAAGGTGAGCACTGCTTCTGCAGAGGTACCTTTAGATACTCTCTCGTGGGTGTTCTTGTGTGGAGGGGGCCTTGAGGAGTGCTTATGAGCATAAGCTCTGGAACCACACAACTGTGGTTAGATCCTGGCTCCTCTCCACTCAGTAACTGTGTGACCTGGGGCAAGTTACTCAACCTCTCTGGGCCTTCCTTTTCTATCTACAAATTGATACAGCATCCACCTTCTAGGATCCTTGTGAGAATTAAAGGAGCTAATGCACAAAAAGTGCTTTGAAGAGTGCCTGGCACCGAGTGAGGGCTCCATCGTGTTAGGTGTTATTACTCTGGTTATCGTCTTCTTTATCACAAACTCAGAAGGGACCTGCAGGGAAGGCGTGAGCACAGAGGAGAAGCTGCCAGAGAAAGCCTCATAGAAAATATGACATTTCAGTTGGGCAGGAAAGGTGACATTTTGCTAAGAGAAAAAAATCAGGCACAGGGAAGCTGACCCAAGCAGAGCGGGCAGGAGCCAAAGCAAAGCCAAGGAGGTGTGGAAATACGAGTTGTCTGGGAAAATGAGGAGGTCTTCAGGCTCCCTGGAGTGTGGAGGATGTGGGAGACATTGTTTCCTAGGAGGTTAGCTTGGGAAAGGCTGGTATGTCTAATTAAGAAATTTTGGCTTCATGCCACAGACGAAAGTGGTGTTGGAAAAGTGTGTTAGGAGAGGTGACACGACGAGATTTGCCTTTGAGAAGGATTTTTGGGGGCCGCTGTGTGGAAGATGGGTCGGAGGCAGCAGGCTGTCCAGCTGGGTGGGCCAGGTGAGATGGCAAGGGTCTGAGCTAAGGCAGTGCAGGGGGGTGTAGGGGAGATGTTACTGTGAGGCTCTAGGGCCAGAGGGGAAGCTGGACCCCTACTCTCCCTTTAATAATCAGGAAAGAGGTTAAAGTGTGAGGTAAGACAATTGGGCCTCCAGGTGCCCCAAGTGAAGGCCTCCAGACAGGTGAAACTGGACCCCTGGGATCCCTCCTTCAGCCTCACTGGCTCTAGAGCCACCCCTCTACAGGCCATCAGGGAGCTGTGGCCTGTGTGTGGCCCTGGTGTAGCACCCTAGTGATTCCTCTGGGCCTGCGACAGGACACAGATGTCACTGTGAGGTGATGGACTTTTGGACAGCAGAGGACTTGGTTTCCAGGTCTGAATGGGCCACTCACCCCTGGCTGTGTGACCTAGTAGGTCCATTTACCTCTCTGAGACTTGGTCTTCCTCCTCTGTGAAATGAGGACAATAGTAGCTACCTCAGCAGGTTATTGTAAAGATTAAAAGAATAATGAATAACAGTGCTTAGAACTGCATCTGGAGTATTGGACAAGCTTAGTCAGTGGTGAGTGTTCATTGCTATCATGTCACCACGCCAACACTGACGTTGCTGTCCCGTCACTCTGCCCCTCCCCCACTACTCAGAACTCCCTCCATCCTACTCATTCCTTCCCACCCCGTGCAGAGATACCCTATTCCAAGGCAGATTTCTGGCTGGCATGGGAGAGGTGTCTGCCCTCCCCTGTGCCTGTCCAAATTTCTCTTCTATTTAACCATCTCTTCTGCCTGAGACATATGGTGACCTGCACTTTCCCCTTTGTGGTCTCTTATTACCTGGGTGGAGTGAAAAAGAGTCTCTGTCTGGAAACTTTGAAGTTCTTCTTGGAGGCAGAGGGATGGACAAATTAACCCTAAGACCCCGGGCCGTGAGTGTTTGCTGAAGAGTCTCACTGCCTTCCCCTCCTGTCCGCCGGCTCTAAGGAACAGATTCTGCCGCATGTGGAGAGAGCTGCTGCTGTGTATTGGCCTCGTGTTTATTTGCAATCAGCGTTTGGGGCCAGGAAGCTGTGGTTGGATGCTCCTCATCTCTGCAGCCCGTCTCCCTCTGCTGCGCAGATCCTGGGAGCTGATTGAAATGTAATGTGTGGGGTTAGAGAGGAGAGGGGGAAACAGCAGCTCAGACCACAGCCGTGGTCCTGGGTCAGTGCCTGTGTTTCCCTCTTCCACGTGGCACTCCGCCCCCTCCCACGTTAGGCTGCCAAACCAGGCATGACCCTCCCACCCAGCCCACACCTGGGAGAAAAGCCAGGCCTCTTCCTTTCTCTGTGTCCTCATCTCACTCCAGCAAAGCTGGGCTGGTGGCAGCATCCAGGGGCTCAGACCACGGGGAAAGGGAGATAGCTCAAGAGCCTTTCTGTTCACAAAGCTCTCTCCATCCACTCCTCATGACACCGGGTGGATGCTCCTTGGAGGAACTACAACCATAGTCCCAGTTAGAATCCTATCATCTGGCTTTGTGTGGGTCCCTGTGCCTTGTAACTCTTCTGTCTCCTCAGGTCTACAGCCCTGGTGAGCCCCCTACCCAGGAGACATGCCATGGAAATGGAAAGCCTGGGTGGGCAGAAACCTTTGAGTGGTTTACCCCATATCTACCTACTTAATGAAGCAAAGGGAAAACCTATAGGGAAAGGGCCAAGCAGCAAGAATTATTTTCTTGGAGAAAGGAGGTTTGCAAGACTGAGAAAGAGAAAGTAGTTTACTCATTCATTCCTTTACTCACTCATTCATTCAGGTGTTGACTGAACACGTACTGTGTCTAAGACTGGAATAGAGGTACAAAGGGGAATGATGACAAGCGGCAGACATGGTCCCTGCTCTCATGAAATACTCCTATCAGACGGGTCAGACACAAGCAAACCAGCCCTTAAAGTTCAGGATAAATGGGGATTCGTCTTGGGAAGTGTAGTGAGCTGGACTATAGAGAAGGTCAATGTGAGATGAGTGGAACAAGGAAAACCAAAATCAATTGAGGTATTTATAACTGAAGTAAAATTCAGGGAATTGGTTACCAGGAGATGAAAGGGGTCAGCTGACCTAGAAATTAGAAATAGCAGGAAGCAGCTACCACTCCAGGCTAGAAGGGCAAAGGCAAGATGCAGTGGGATGAGATCCCACTAGGGTCGCCCAGTCGAAAGTGAAGCTGCATGGGGTGTATCCCAGTGGGAGCCAGAGCCCTGCAGGAGACGCTGCTGCCCAGGCCCCAGAGAGGCAGGGAAGAAATGCCTGCCTTTTCCCTTTCTCCTGCCCTCCTCTTCCTGCCCATGCCTACCATTGGCTGAACCCAGCCAGGAGCCAGGTAACAGGGGAGGCTCAGGAAACATCCTTTTATTACTTTACTGCTTGTCAACCATTGCTTAGTAATGTGCTCAAATCTGTACAAGCCAGAATCACATAGTATAGGGTGAGAGTTGGCAAGAACCTAGACATGGAGTGAGCACACATCTGCAAGGAGAAAACATGCCATCACCGTGGGTAGGAGAAACTGGAGCAAGATGTTTCCTCTCTCTGGGCCTCATCTTTCTTCCTCATCTTTCAAACGTATGTATTAGACTCGATGGTCTAATAATTACCCCCTCTTTTAGTATGTAGGAGACCAGGCTTGTCCTAGAAGCAATGCCAATCTCAGTTCACCAAGGGGCAATTTACTTATTTATCAGTTGTGGCCCATGAGGCATATATTAGTCAGCTCAGGCTGCCATAACAAATAAGCATGGGATGGGTGGCATAAAACAATGGGAATTTATTCTCTCACAGTTCTGTAGGCCAGAAGTCTAAAAGCAAGGTGTCAGCAGAGCCATGCTCTCTTGAAGGCTGTGGGGGAGGATTTGTTTCTTGTCCCACTCTTAGCTTCCACTGTCACTGGCCATCTTGGGTATGTCTTGGCTTGCAGCTTCAATCTCTGCCTCCATTGTCACATGGCATTTTCTCTGTGTGTCTCTGACTTCACATGGCCATCTCTTGTCTGTGTCTTTCTCCTCTTCTTGTAAGGACATCAGTCATATTGGATTAGAGGCCTACCTTACTCCAGTATGACCTCATCTTAACTCATTATATCTGCAATGACCCTCTTTCCAAATAAGGTTATATTTGGAGGTATTTCAGCATATTTTTTTTGGGGGGGCACAATTTAGCCCATAATAAGACTGAGGGAGAATCTTTGGGAAATACTTCTCTCCCTGATAAGGCAGCAGCATCAAGGAGAGCCCATCACCCAGTCTCTCTTCTGTGTTTGACTCCATCGCCGGAAAATGTGATGCTGAGAGCTGTGGCCATCTCAGGGCCCCAAGTAGAGAATCACGGGGGTTGACGGTAACAGAAGGTAGAAAAGTAATGTTGTTGAACCATGGTCCCAATTCTGAAACCTCCTATCTCTACACTTCTGATTAAGTGGGATAAGTATGCAGAAGCCATATGTTATTGGGGGTTTGTTACTTATAGGCAAACACATTCTATCTCATCTAGTGGTCCCTAATTTCTCTGCTCAGTTTGGAGAAATGTAAGACTCATGGGATTTTGGAGCTGGAAGAGACTTTGGAAGTCTTCTAATCTAACCTTTTCATTGGATGAATGAGGAAACTGAGGCTCAGTGAGGAAGGGGACTCAGTCAGGGCCACAGCACAGATTAGGGACCCAGCCCAGGTCCACACTAGTCTCTCCAAACTCCCAGTGCCCCACCACATTTCTTGGGCCCCTTGTACTCATGTATCACTCTCTCTTTGTGGGGAAAAGAGGGTGTTGTGTGCAAAGGAGGGCCTGCTGGGTGGGCTGATGCTGAACTGTCAGAGGAAGGAAAAGAGTGATGGGACAAGAGAGAAGGATTCTGAGAGAAGCGTGGGAGTCCGCCGTGCTGCAGAGCCAAGTTCAGCCTCAGGGACACACATTTATTCTAATCACACTCTCTGTGCTGGGCTTGCTGCTCTGAATTATGCACCACGAAAGGGTCTTTCATCTCACCAAGGGTTTGATACCAGCCTGCCTCGCTGCTTGTGATGGGCTATGATTTGGTCTCCAGAGCAGCTCAGGGCAAGGAGGCAGAGAAGGTAAGTGGAAATACCTGGGACCTTTCCTTTCCTGAGGGCTCTGCCCGTCTGCTTCCTCCTTCCCCCAAGGCTGGTAGGACAAGCAGCCTGGTTGGTGGGAGGGAGGCAGTGATCCACCCCTCACCTCTGGGAGCCTTGTCTGAGAGCCTGGAAGGGACTCGCGGGATCTTGTACCTGGCAGTTATCCAAGAGTGCAGAGAAATCTAACTTCATCAGCTAGGTTGAATTAAGATCTCGGTTAAATTCAAAGAACCTAAAACTCCAGAGTGTTGGCTGAAAGACACCTGAGGTCTTTACGAGTCTAGGCTGCTCATTGTATAGAGCTGGACACCAAGGGCCCAAGAGGGTTTACAGAGGTTTGCCCTAGAGGCAAAGCTAGTCAGAACCCTAAACAGCAGCCTCTCCACCTTATGCAATTTGGTCCAGAGCAGAGCTGGCTCTTGAATTCAGTCAACAAAAATGCTTGAGCCCTGTGGTTGGCAGCCTCTGACATAGCCCTCCTAATCCTAGCCTCCTGGTATTCACATCCTTGTGTAATCTGCTCCCCTTGAGTGTGGGCTGGATTTAGTGATTGCTTCTAACCAATAGGATGTGGCAAAAGTGGTGGAATGTTATGTCCATGATTATGAGGTGTGATTGAAAAATATGGTGAATGTTTACATTTTAAAAATGTTACATTAAAAGACACATTGCGGGGCCAGCCGAGTGGCGCATTGGTTAAGAGCTGGTTTTGGGATGCCAGCGGCCCCGGTTCAGATCCCATATATGAGGGCCAGTGACACTGCCCTCTACAGCTAACAACAGCTCCACCTGGAGCTGGGCTGTGCGAGCCCCGGCGATGGTTTGGGCTGCAGCCCCTGCTGCAGTGGGCTGCCATAGGCTACAGTGAGTGGGCCGGCAGCCAACGTGTGCTGTAAATAGCCGCGGTGAGTGACCATCCAGAGGCCGGCGACCGACCTGCCTCATCCGGGAAGAGCGCAATGACGATACCAACATGGGCCAGTGAAGCAACGTCCTCCACAACTAGACTGAAGAACAAAACGACAGCAACTTGTCTGTTCCCCTTCTCTGATTACCTAACGTGGTTCCCCTCCCCCAATTGTCCAATAAAATCTTTAAAAAAAAACAAGACACATTGCCATTAAACCCCCTCAAAATACACCCCCTCACTTCGAACACACTTATCCCATCATTCTTGCCATTTTTGGAAGCAGTTCTAGAAGTCCTCTTTCTTGAATGTCTTCAGTTGCGCTGTTGTGGCCGCCTCGATGTCCTGAATCATTTTGGCTTTGGGGAAGAGCCAGAAGTCGCACGGTGCCAGATCTGGTGAATAAGGTTGGTGAGGACACACCGTAATGTTTTTATTTGACAGAAATTGCCGTATATCAAAAGTGATGTGTGACACGGAGCCTTTCCATTGTGATAAAAAAAAATATGGTGAATGCCGCTGCTGAGTGCCATCCAACGGAAAGGCAGGGATCTTCAATACGGAAAGTGGCGCATGGAACCTTAGTAACAGTGTGTGACAAGTTTCACTTTGTTCGGTGCAGTCAGTCAGGTGTAAGCTACAGTTGAGAGAAGGTGTTTTTTAAAGTGTGCCATAAATCATCCTCCATCATGATAAAGCCCTGGCCGAAAACTTCAATTGTAAGCTTGTGAGAAATCATGAAGCAGAAGACCCAGTTAAACTATGCCTGGATTCCTGACTCATGGAAACTGTGGGGAAGTGAATGTGTTTTAAGCTGTTAAGTTTTGTTATGTAGCAAAAGATAACTAGGACAATCCCCTATTCTAGGACAATATTTAGAATTACATGCCTAGCATATTCTAGGCAGTGTCAGGAATGAAAATAAATGGTAAATATGGATATACAAAAACTTATAGTTTGTTGAGCTAAGATATAGCACTTGAAATCACAACTAACATTTTATCGAGTGTTTTCCTCTGTGCCAGGTACACGCTACTCTTTACATGTCTTAATTTCTTTAATTTTCTGAATCTTCACAACAACCCGTGAGGCCTATTATTAGCTTTACTTTGCAGGTGAGAAAAGAGAGATGCAGAAAGGTGAATAACTAGCCAGGTTCACATGGCTAGTAAGTGGTAGAACTGGGATTTTGAACCTAGGCAATATGGCTTCAGAGGGAAACAAGACAGCATTCGTTCATTCAGAAAACAGTTGAATGCCTCCTGTATATTTGCTGTTGTTAGTTGCTGGCCATAGAAAGATATGTCCCTGTAGTGAAAGAGCTAGTGGCTCTGCCCCTCACTAGTCATGACCTTGAGCAAGCTCATTAACATGGGTTTCCTTATCTATAAAAGGGGATAAGGGGAACAACAGCTCATAGTGGGTTGAAATAAGAATGAATGAGTTAGCATGTACAAAGCACATATAATAGTAGCTGGTACCTAGTAAGTTTCAGGTTTGTTAAGTAAAAATAAATAAGTAAGTGGCCATGTCAGCAGAAAGTGACAACAGTATGGGACCCTGTCTGCTCAGGGTGCAATGGGAGCTGAGAGGGAGTGATGTCCATTGCCCTCCGTGTCTGTACATAGCCTGTTAAATCCCAGGCTCATTGGTGGGCTTCCCAGGCAGCCTGTTGCCCTTTTCAATGCTTCTTATCCCCTCATTAAAATAATTAGTAGCTCTAAAGTTGGCCTTCTCCCCTGCCAAGATGCTCAGCTCTTAACCGGTGTTGGCTTGTTCAGCCTAAGCTTCTCAGGATGAGGGACTTTTGCAAACAATCCTTCTTAGTCCCAGGGTCCCCTGGTACCTCTGGCTCCCCTCCCTGCTCTGCACAAAGGCTCGGAAGTCATGGGCCTGCTCCCTAGGATCCCACCTCTCTCCTTTTTTCTAACAAACTCTTCTCTATTGGTCAGAACAGCAGTCCTCATTACTTTGCCCAAAGTTCAGGAGATTGAAGTATTTGCAACAGAGGAAATGTAAAGACTCTGAAAATGCTTAATGAGCTATAAATAACAAAATACATCTTACAGATGATGAGAACCGGTGTTGGCAAGGCCAAGGGACCCTGGTGAAACCAGTGGCTAGAGAGTGCTTCAAGGAGGAGATGGGGTTCCAGCTAGGCCTGAAAGAGTGGTAAGGAGAGGGAGAATGGAGAGGGTGGAGGTGGCCAGGCAGGGAGCAGCAAGCACCACCAGGATGCCATGAAGGGTGTGGTCGATGTCACTAGTGCTTACTCACCCACATTGGGTGTTCCTCTCTTTGGGGTACATACCCCACCCCCACACTTGCTGTTATACGGGGGTCACAGGACTCATTTTGGCTAGTGGGTTGCAAGTGAAAGTGATGTATTTCATTTGTAGATTGAAGTACTTAATGGATGGAGCAAATGTCCTCAGTGCTTTTTCCTCCTGCCATGGTAACCATGGAAGCCTGTGTTGAGATGAAGGAGCCACCAGACTGAAGGAGCCGAGGACACTGAGCTAGTATATGGAAGAGAGCTGCCCTTGAGAGTTGGTGACTCACATTGAATTTTGTTGTGAGTGATAAGTAAATCTTTGTCATATTAAGCCACTGAACTTTTGGTGGTGCTTATTCTTGTAATGACCTCGCCTTCCTTGGCAGCCACAGAAGGGCATGTGTTGAGTAGCAGGATATGGGACTGGATTAGTTAAGGGGGTCCAGGTACCACCTTGGTGTAGGGCATCAGTATCCCGTGGGGAAATTTTATACCACCACAAAAAAATTCTAATTCAGTGGGGGTGGGGCTTGAGCATGGGTAATTTTTTAATCTGTCCAGGTGATCTCAAGATACCATCAGCATGGAGGACCGTAGATTTGCATACTCCTTATTATGATGTAATCTTAAGTAAATTGCTTTCTTCTACAAGCCCCGTGTTTTTCGCTATAAACGGAGAAGAGTATTATTGGACTGATAGGTTCAAAGCTGACATTTCATATAAAAATGTGAAAAGACTTTATAAACTGTAGGGCTGGACAAAAGAAAAGTAATTTTGCTCTTGATGATATTAAAGGCCTGAAAAGACTGAGTTCAGTCTTGACCCAGCAGATTGTTCACTTTGAGAACGTGTGGCTGGAATTTTTAGTGTGGCATTGGTATCTCTGGCTGCTGCCGGGTTCCCTGCCTAGTCGGCGCTCAGGCAGGACTGGCGGTAGGATTCTTGGCACCTCTATCTGGACTGTGGAGATAGCTCCCAGCTGCTCTCCATACTCTGATGCTGCTTTGATGCTGGATTAACAGCCTAGCACCTGTTGTCCCCCAGATAACAAAGATTTGACAGCATCCTCCCTCCATTAACAGATATATTAATTTTTATCAAAGTTTGTATACACATACACACACACATATATGTATATATATTTAAGTCAAATGGGTTTATAAAAAGAACATTGTCCAGCTGCAACCGTCCCATCTAGAATCTCTCTCCTCAGGGACAACCCTTCAACCCTTCATCTTTTTCCTCTGACATTTATTCCCCTCATTGGCTTGTTATGGATTTCTCCTTTGAGGCATTACCCATTGACTTCCCACTATGGAGCCTGAGCCTTTAACGTTCTGATATTACTCCTCCTATCACTCCCCATACAGCATAATCTCATCCCCCACCAGTCTCCTAATAGAGTTGCATCCCAATTTTTGGTTAAAATAGGTATTTGGTGTTTACGTGAACATTTATGATTATACAAACACTCTTCAGAAAAGATCCATGTATGATAACAGTTTCTTTCTTAGACTACTTTTAATTTTCTTAGAGTCAATAACTGTCTTCATTTTGTTTATTCCTTTACTCACATTTTAGACTTTGGGGAAGAATGAGAGCTGAAGGAATTTGGTTTACCTGTCACAATCATCTGGAAACTATAGCATCTTTTCCACCATGGGAAAGCGTAATATTTACAAATGAGTCCTTAAGATCCTCTCCCCTAATCCACAAACATTAGGAGGAGCAGTCTAGATGTCTGTTATACCATTTTACCTTTGTTTTCTAGTCTCTAAGAGTAATAGAAATCTCCACTCAGTTGCTCACAGAAAAATGTGTTTTCAGAGTCTAGGAGGGCAGGTTTATTTCTTTAGAGTAGGGGCTCCCTGAGGGCAGAGATTTTATCTTCTCATCAGACTGGGGCTCCCTGAGGGCAGGGCTGTGTCTCCCCTCAGACTGGGGCTCCCTGAGGGCAGGGCTGTCTCTTCCCCTCAGACTGGGGTTCCCTGAGGGCAGGGCTGTGTCTCCCCTTAGACTGGGGTTCCCTGAGGGCAGGGCTGTGTCTCACCATCAGACTGGGGTTCCCTGAGGGCAGGGTTGTGTCTCCCCTCAGACTGGGGACCCTGACGGCAGGGCTGTATCTCCCCACTTCTCTATAACTTTTTCTTCTAGCCTCACCTCAGTGTCTAAAAAGGGGCTCTAAATTGGGGAGTTGGGAGACTCTGCTTGGTGTTGTGAGTCCCCAGGAGCTTCTCAGGCCCAGGAACTGCTTCCCTCCCTGTCCCTTTTCCTGCTGATGATCTTGGCTAGTAAAGAGAACACACTCTTCAGAAACACCCTGAAGGCCTCTGTCCTGTTCTCTGAGCCTTTTAAAGACATCAGTTCTCATGCTCGCTTCCAAGTTTATCCCTTCCCTCTCTTTTCCTTTGCATATAGCTTCTTCTTACTGATGTCGTCTGTGAAGAGACTCTGTGGATGGCATGAATAATAGATTATTCATTTGGAGCCTCTTCAGTAAGTGAGACTCGCCACCCAGTGAGGACTCACGTTATGTAACCAGCAAATGACGGTGGCATCAGAGACAGCGTGCCTGCCAAAGAGCATAAGATCAGAGGAGTGAGAGAAGTGGGGAGGAAGGACACTTTGTAGGAGGCTGTGTGGAGAGCCAGGTTCTGGGCTGGTGTTTTTCAGCTGCCTTCTCTTGTTTAAGCTTCACAGAGACCAATGAGAAGGCACTGGAACCTTCCTGTGGAATGAGAATGAACTAGTCAGTGCTGGAGCTCACTGGCACTGAGGTCCCCTGAATTGATGGCACCTGGACTGTACCTAGCTGCTCAGGTAAATTGGTTGGGGCTGTGTCACAGAAGATCTGAAAGAAAAGGTGTCCCAAAGGAGACGTAAAGATGGGCAAACTAGACCTAGGAGTTATTATTTCTGGAGGAGGAAGCCCCTGGGCATTTCCTCTGTGACACTGGGTTTCCCTACCAAGAACCTTAGAAGCAGATCACCCAGTGTGTCCACCCCATCTTCAGCACGGGTAGCCCAGTGGTGCCTCATGGTAGGAGATTCCAGGCTGTTTCATTTGGCAAGGCACTAGGGGCAGGCTGGATGTTAGTTGTAAAGGCTTCTGAGATTGGCGTCTCAGAGGGAGAGGTCTGGCTCATGGCAAACATGAAAGTGCACCTCTCAGATCTTTTTCTGCGGAGTGCATTGACTGACAACCCTGGTGGCTGTGCCCAGAATCCAACAGTGCAGTGGCAGTAAGGCCACACTTACCCAGCACAGGCTGTCCCCAGCCAGTAACTGAGTGTGGCTGGGACAAAAAGGCAGAACCATTCCTGTAAAATGGCATTATCCCAGTGGCTTAGCTTTCTTCAAACCACACTGCAGTCTAACTTTCCTCCCCAACCTTCCTTCCTTCCTAACTCTCCTCTACAGCCTCCTCCATCTTTCTTTCCATTTCCCTCACAGACATATCTTCTCTCTTGTAATTCTGGCAGCTGCTTCGGAGAACTTAGACTAATGCAGGCCTTTATTCTCTAGCCCTGGATCAGGTAGAAATGCTCACTATCAGGCACGGTCCAGTTGGAATTGACTGGTGGCAAATATACTGTTTATAATCCATCATAGACCATAGCTTGATTGAACTGGGTCCCTGTACTGGGAAGTGCAAAAGCCCTGAGGTTGGGGTGTGTCTGTCCTGTGTAATTAAGATAGAGGGTGGTAGGGGATGAGTTCAGGAAGATGAGAATACCAGATCACCTAGGACCTGTGGCCATCTTGGCGTCTGTGGCATCATTCCCAGGCTGACGCACAGTAGCCCCTCCTGGAGGCCATGACTCCTCAGCCCTTCCCTGGTTCCCGCTTGTCTCTCCTCGTCTTGTCCATCAGAAGCAGGATCTGTTCTTCATCAATCAGATTTCTCCAAGGCACAAGCATTGTAAGTGGCTTGTTTCCTCCTAAGACCTTTTCTGATGCTTCTTAATCATCAATGTCCGACTGTTCTATCTTAGGATGGACAGAGTTTGGTGTTTATTAAGGGTTCAAAGCTGGGAGTCCAAATCTAGTATCTGCGGCCCTGCTCAGCCATTGATTAGCCCTAGGACCTTGGACAAGTAAGTTAATCTCTTGAAGCCTCAGTTTCCTCATCTGCACAAAGGTGATGGTAATAATAGTAGTAATAGTAGCTAACACTCTCTAGTATGAACCAGGTACTATTGTTAACTGTTTTACATTTATTATAAGATCTGTGTCTATGGGGCAGCTGATGTTGTTATTCCCATTTTATAGATGAGGTAGTTGAGGTACAGAGAAGATACGCAACTAGCTTGAGCTCACACGCTGGTGAGGAGTAGAGGTGAGCTGCAGACCCAGGTGGTCTTGCTTCCAGGATACCTAAGTTATCCTGCTTCTCTGTGCTTATCTCATGGCACTATTGGGAGAACCATGTGGGATTATTCAGTGTCCTCTAGGAAAAGTTCCCAGCCCTGACACGTATCTGGTGTCTGTCTCTTGGGCCCTATATGACAGCGTGTCAACATGGAGCACTTTATCCTTTTATTTGTCATTCAGTGGAAGCACACTTATGGCATAGCTCCTATGTGCCACCTCCCGTGTGCCAGGCGCTGGGATAGAGCAGTCAACAGGCCAGACTTGTCCTTGACTTCCCAAACCTTGTGGTCCAGAGGGAAAGGCAGACATTAAACAGATAATTTTGCAGATGAGTAAATTATAGTTGGGGGTCTGTGCTATAAAGAGAAGCAGTGGGTAGAGTGAGAAAAATGTAACAAAGTGACCTGGTCTCTGGAAAAATGAGTAACCTGAGACTCAGCTTCTGCCAGCCTCACTGTGATCCTGGTCTGATAGAAGAGCCCTGTCTTCAAGGAGCCCCAGTCTGAGGTGGGGAGAGTAAGCCCAAGTGCCTGCTTATACAATTAAAGGGAAGGTATGTAGGGGACCTAATTCAGAGGGTACAGCTGAGGTCGGTGAGCAGGATACAAGGCAAAGCAGAGGCTATAGTTAAAGCTAAAAAAGTCTTGTTCGATAGACCCAGGGTTGGCTTTTAGGAGTCCCGTCCAAGCATGGGCCAAGCATACCCCAGGAGGGCCCATTGTCATTGGCTTCTGGCAAGGAGGGCCCAGGCAGAAGTTGAAGCAAGAACAGGTTACAAAATTAAGTGACCCAGGGTGGGTGCTCAATAAATTAAGAGTTATTACTCTGAGAGAGTTGCAAAGTCAGTAAATAATACAGAAGAGTCTCGGAGCCATTAAACCTCCACCCACCCACCACCACTCCATTATCAAAGGTCTCATTGCAGGAGCTTCCAGCAAGATTTATCTGTATTTCTGTGCTTGGCTCTTCAGAGTTGGAAATTAAAGTGATATTGAGGAGCAGCACCTGGGGCTACGGGGATGCACGTTGTGTGGGAATGGGTACTTAGCATGAGTACTCAAAGGAAAGCTAAGGCCAGCTCAACTGCTGGCTGCTCAGCTGAAAAGGGATTTTTTTCAAGTGAAGTAGTTGGGGGAAAATTTCTAATGAATCCTATCCAACCATAAAATCATGTAGAAAATGAATCCTATCTGACAATAAAATAAAAGTGAAACAAATTACTAGGTTCTCATATTTGTAGGACAAATTAATTTCATGTTTAGAATACTAATTGCTGGCCAAAACGTCTGTAACCATGTGCTGCCTGAATTTAGCGAGCATGAAAGTGTGGAGGGTCTGCGGGGGACGGTGGAGGTGGGGGTGGCTGCGGCCTGGCCTGGAGTCCACTGCTTGGACCTGCCTTTGCCGCATCTCTCTCCAATGCCCAGGGCTCAGTTGGTACATTGCTCAGCCTGTGCGAGTGCCTTTCAATGGTTTATCATATTTTCTGTTTCCCTCAAACAGGGATGTGCTTGGATACAGCAGTTCTATTTCTTTCATCAGATAAGAGCTATCTCAGGGCAGGGCTGTGTCTCCCCTCAGACTGGGGCTCCCTGAGGGCAGGGCTTGTCTCTCCCTCAGACTGGGGCTCCCTCAGGACAGGGCTGTGTCTCCCCTCAGACTGGGGCTCCCTGAGGGCAGGGCTGTGTCTCCCCTGAGACTGGGGGGTGCCTGAGGGCAGAGCTGTATCTTCCCTCAGACTGGATTTGCTGAGGGCAGGGCTGTGTCTCCCCCTCAGACTGGAGCTCCCTGAGGGCAGGGCTGTGTCTCCCCTCAGACTGAGGCTCCCTGAGGGCAGGGCTGTGTCTCCCCCTCAGACTGGGGCTCCCTGAGGGCAGGGCTGTGTCTCCCCTGAGACTGGGGGGTGCCTGAGGGCAGAGCTGTATCTTCCCTCAGACTGGATTTGCTGAGGGCAGGGCTGTGTCTCCCCCTCAGACTGGAGCTCCCTGAGGGCAGGGCTGTGTCTCCCCTCAGACTGAGGCTCCCTGAGGGCAGGGCTGTGTCTCCCCCTCAGACTGGGGCTCCCTGAGGACAGGGCTGTGTCTCCCCTCAGACTGGAGCTCCCTGAGGGCAGGGCTGTGTCTTCCCTCAGACTGGAGCTCCCTGAGGACAGGGCTGTGTCTCCCCTCAGACTGGAGCTCCCTGAGGGCAAAGGCTGTGTCTCCCCTCAGACTGGGGCTCCCTGAGGGCAGGGCTGTGTCTCCCCTCAGACTGGGGCTCCCTGAGGGCAGGGCTGTGTCTCCCATCAGACTGGGGCTCCCTGAGGGCAGGGCTGTGTCTCTCCTCAGACCCTCAGGGCAAGGCTCTGTCTCTCCCTTAGATGGAGGGCAGGGCATGAATCTTTCCCATTAGGCTGTGAGGGTCTTGAGCAAAGGGGATCATGAGAAAAGCTACAAACTCTGTTCTCTGAAAAATAAACACATACACAACACAGTCTTCCAGAGACTCTCCGCAGTGGCTCCTGGCTCCTCTTTCAGGTAGAGAGAAGACCCGAGTATAGCCATGATAAAGCAGATTTAGTTTCTTGTGTATTGTAATATGAAGGAGGTGGTTTTCCTTTACCTTTCCCCTCTTTATGCCTCATGGTGGGAAATGTGAGTGAATTCCCAATTATCCACACATAAGTGATAATACTAGTGGATTATCTGTGGAATGTTTAAAAACCCATGAAGACTGTCTACCCTGCTGTTCCGGAAACTCCTGGGTCACCTGCTCCTTCCTGTTTGAGTGGCACCTGTTCAGAAGATGTTTGGACCTTGTTCTTGTGACCCAAGCTAGTAACTATAATGATACCTTAAGTTGATCTCCTTTCGGGCCAGCACTGTCCTAGCAGATATACACCTTAAACCTTCTGGGGATCATAGGCTTTATTATGCCCGTTTTACAAACCAGGCAGACAAGACTCCAAAAACTTTACTAACACAAGATTGTACAGCGGCTATGCATTTCAGATGGGATTTGGATTGGGCTCTGTTGCACTCTTCTCTCCCACACTGTGCTTCCAAACACCATGCACAGTTAGGTAAGTTAGCCTGTACCCCCAAAATGTAATTACATTCTTTTTTTAATACATACATGTATGTATGTGTGTGTGTGTGTGTGTGTGTATATATATATATATATATATATATATATATATATATATATATATATATTTAATTGGGAAACAGTGTGTTTTTCCAGGACCCATCAGCTCCAAGTTGAGCAGTTGCTTCAATCTAGTTGTGGAGGGTGCAGCTCTGTGGCCCATGTGGGGATTGAACCGGAAACCTTGGTGTTGTGAGCACTGTGTTCTAACCAACTGAGCTAACTGGCCGCCCCTGTAATCACATTCTTTACACACACATACACACACACACACACACACACACACACACACATACACACACACACACACAACTTGATCTCCTTAGTCAGGATAGAGGGTTGAGAACTTGGTGCATGCATTTTCCTTTAAAGTGTCTGGGCCAGTGTCTAGCCCCAGGTCTGGATTCCAGACTAACAGGTGCCTAACATAGTGCCAGGTACTAGGCAGACACTGAAACCTCGTCTGACACAGTAGCATTCTTGTGAACAATACCTGATATCTCCTGTCACCCCTTCAGGTGTGGGGCTTGTCTTGGCTTTGCTCTCACTTCAGTTAAGATTGGCTGTGTGGCTTTCACGTAGTGTTACAACCTCTCTGGCTCAATCTCCTAGCTATACAATGGGACATTTAGACTAACCCAGTGGCACTGAAGGCATGCCAGGTGTCACATGCTGTGATCTATGAGGCTTTCAGACTTAGGGTGCATGGTGGGTGTGATGGGGGGAAGGATCTTTTTCTGCTCACTTCTATGCCTCTCATGGCTGTCATGCATGGTGACCTTTGCACCCCAGAAATGCTGAGAACAGGTGTCTCTGTCTCAGGGAGATAGGCTAGAATCAGGAGTGCTTGCAGATAATATGATGTCAGGTCATTCCCTGAGGCCAGGGACTGCAAATTCGCAGCTCTGGCCCCCAGTGCGTAATACGGAGCCTGACACGTTGTAAAATAAACAGTTGATATATGAATAAAGAAATGAATGACTAAATACATGTGATCCAGATTCATAACCCCTCCCAAAGACCCACTCCAGGTCTGATTGTCCTTCCACCCAGCCCCATGCCCCACTCCAACCCACTGAGTCTAGAAGGCTACCGCCTCCCCTTCTAGTATGTCCTTTTGTGTCAGCTGCTAAAAACCTTCCTTTCACCAACAATTACACTCTGTCCCCATTCCCATGCTACTGACCATTTCCACTGCTCCCACTTTTCTTCTTTACCATACCTTGCTCCTGCCATCTTGCCCTCTTCCTCTCGGTCTTGCGTTTCATAATTATGATGGAGTATTCGTTCTCAGACAGAGAGAAAGTTTCTCTAGGAGAAGAAGCCTGGCCTCCCACTTCTGCTCAGGGATCTTGAGCAAATGTAACAAACAGTCCTCCGGGATCAGCCCACTGAAGCTGGGACCCCATGACAGAGATCCTATGCTATAGCAACCTTCTCATCAATATGTTAATCTCTCATATACAGAAAGGACGCCACTATTTTAATTGAAATAACTGCTGAGACAACATAGAGTGCTGGGAACGTAGCTGAGGTTGCAACGTTTCAATGAAAGCTTCTCTGATAACTGTTTACCATTGCTTCTGACTCTGCCTGCCCAAGAAAGACAGAAAGGAAAAAGAAAGCAGGGTGAGAGGAAGAAAGACAGGGAGGAAGAGAAGAAGGAAGGAAGGAAGAGGGAGGGAGAGAGGGGTACATGATGAGAAAAAAAAAATCAATAGAAGAGGAGCAAGACAGAAACCACTCTGAAACCCTCACCCCACAAAGCCAGGCCCTGCGATGCTTGTACACTCTCCCAGGCCCATTCTTCACTCTGATCCATGGAGCTGTAAACTTGATTCTGAAGACAATACAAATCTTTCACTCCCTGTCTTGAGATGCTAATTCCTATTTGTCCTGGCCAGCCCATATGGCCTTAAGTCTCCAATCCCCGCTCCTTCACCTCCTCCTTTTATTGTCTTCCCCACGACCACCTCCAATTACTGGGTCATGGAGACCGCCATCACCCAGGCAGCAGGGATCACAGAGGCAGGGCACTGGGTGTCCTTCCTGAGTGAGGAGCTGTGGCTGTGGTGGGCATCTCCTTGTCTAAAGACTTGTCTCACAGAGTTTTCCATGTGGTGGGTCAGCTGAGCCCCAAGTAACAAACAGATATGGCCACCAGAATGGCCATTTGACTACAACAACAAGTCAGGATAGACAGTTTAGGCCCGAAGTGGATTGGACAGGATAAAAAGCGCTCTGAGTTGAGAGCAGACCTGAGCTGTCCTTTTTTTTTTTTTTTTTTGAGGGCAGTGCCACTGACCCTCATATGTGGAATCTGAACCGGGGCCGCTGGCAACCCAAGCCAGCTCTTAACCACTGTGCCACTTGGCTGGCCCCTGAGCTGTCTTTTTATAACCTCTTTTCTGGGAATTCAACCATCATCTCTGTTCAGGGCAGTTGACTATTAATCAGCAGCTGTGTGTGGGGTGTGTGGGTGTGTGTTTTCAGGCCCAGTATCTCTGATCTCCCCTCTCTGCTGCCACCCCTCTTTGCTAGTCTTAATTACATCAATTTAGGAGGCACGCTAAAGATTGCAGAGTAAACCTATCAATATTTCACTTAAGAATGGATTTCTGTCGGATGGTATCAGAGGCCTATAAATGAGAAATATGCGACTTGTTCTCAGGTAGCCTTACACACACACACACACACACACACACACACACACACACACACACCCTCTGATGAATTATTAACATATGATTGCCTTTCTGTTTCAGGCACTAGGAACAGCTTTATTCAGCTGTAGTTAGAGATGAGTGTTTCTACTGAAGCTATTTGCCTAAAACACATTAAAATAAACATGAGGAAACTGTGGCTGTGTGTACTGGGGCTTCCTGCTGGTGAGGAGCCAGGAGACACTGCTGCTCAGTACTCCTCCTTCGCTGGGTTTGTTGGGAGAAAAAGGGTCATTTCTCTCAGCCAGGAGGGCAGGGTCACCAACAGGCTGACAAGGCACAGTGTCCATGTCGGGGCTGAGAAGGGGCCGGGTTTCAGGATCCCTCCTATTCCCCTCCTCTGTACTTCTTAAAACTTGGGGTCTGCAAGTGGGTTACTCATTGCTTTTGACCCTAGTGTGGGGAACAGCATGTCCTAGTAGAGTGACAATGGGCTTTGTCATCCAACAGACCAGAGTCACTTGCTAACTATGTGAGCTTGGGTAAGTCACACCTTCTTGGAAACTCTGTTTCCCCAATTCCAAATGGGGAAACAACTGTATCCATCTTGTTAGGTAGCATTAGTGATAGCAGACATAAAACCCTTGTACAGAGGAGGGCTCCAGGGATCCAGTTAGATGGCAGAGATGACACGGTGGCTTCTTGGTGTGGTTGGCTCTGAGCACCACATCTTAAAAAGGGCACTGACGAACTCAATTCGTCCAGAAAGAGGTGACTAGGGTACTGCATGTTGAGAAACCATGGTCGTGTAAGAACAAATCAAAGGGACTGCAAGTGTTTAGTCCAGAGAAGTTATGTCTTAGGATGATATACATGGAATGATCAAACAATATGATGAATGTTTAAATTAAAAAAATTTATTGTGGTAAAAAACACATTGACATGAATCCCCTTCAAAATACTCCCCCTCTCTTCAAACACACTTATCTCTTTGTTTTTGCCACTTTCTGAAGCAGTTCTGGAAGTTCTCTTTCGTGAGTGTCTTTAGTTGTGCTGTCATAGCTGCCTCGATGTCCTGAATCATTTTGACTTTGGGGAATAGCCAGAATTTGCGAGGTGCCAATTCCAGTGAATTATGTGGATGAGGACACACCATAATGTTTTTATTTGACAGAAATTACCATACCAGAATTGATGTGTGACATGGAGCATTGTCATGATGGAGGATGATTGACGGTATACTTGAAAACACACCTTCTCTCAACTGTAGCTCACACCCAACTGACTGCACCGAACAATTTGAAACTTGTCACACACTGTTACTAAGGTTCAATGTGCCACTTCCCATATTGAAGATCCCTGCCTTTCCGTTGGATGGCACTCAGCAGCAGCATTCACCATATTTTATTTTTATCACAACAGAACGACTCTGTGTCACACATGGCTTCTGTATAGCAATTTCTGTCAAATAAAAACATTACATGTGCCCTCGTTCACCTTATTCACTGGATCTGGCACCATGCAACTTCTGGTTCTTTCCCAAAGTCAAAATGATTCAGGACATCAAGGCAGCCATGACAGTGCAACTAAAGACACTTACAAAAGAGGACTTCCAGAACAGCTTTGGAAAATGGCAAGAATGCAGGATAAGTGTGCTTGAAGTGAAGGAGAGGTTCTTGAGAGGGATTAATGGCAATGTGTCTTGTACTGATATATATATATATATATATATATATATATATATATATATATATTTTATTTAAATATTCACCATATTGTTTGATCACACCTTGTACTTGCTCTCTTTAGGTACATTTTCCAGGTCTTCTTGTAGATGAAGGATCACTTATGTGAAGTCCCCAGGGAGAAACAGAGACTACAGAAAACATTTAAATTAATAAAAAGAATTTTTTAACCATCAGAACTGTGTGAAGATGGAATGGGCTACTATGGATGGTACTGGCCATTTTCAAGAGAAGCTGAACAACCAGTCAGCAGGGATGTCATAGAAGTGACTTGGCACTCTTAAGTGGAGACTATGATTTAATGTCATCTTGTCTTTGCTTCCATCTGGAGGGGACTTCATTAGAACAACAATCCTCTCCTCTCTCCATTACCTCCCTTGTTGCCATCCTGGGGAAGAGGCGATTTCTTGCTGGCAAGTTTTGGGGGATCTAAGTGTTCTCCATTTTAGGGGTCTTCCAGATAATAAAAACCACACATTTTTTGCTCCTTCCCACCCTGAAACGTGGGTGGGACTGTGGATGTCCAGCTCTGCCTGAGACTCGCTAAGTCTGTCAAATTCAGGTACCATGTGTTAGCAAGCCCACCCGACTAAGAGACCATAATGCCACAGTCTCCACTGTGCTAAAGGTAGTATGGTTATATTTGAACTCAAGACCATAACAGTAGTTCAACTTACGAAGGTTAGAAC
This sequence comes from Aselliscus stoliczkanus, assembly GCA_033961575.1. Classification (NCBI taxonomy): domain Eukaryota; kingdom Metazoa; phylum Chordata; class Mammalia; order Chiroptera; family Hipposideridae; genus Aselliscus; species Aselliscus stoliczkanus. Next base: position 59,162,425 of record CM066733.1, on the reverse strand, counting down.
ATAGAGTGGTCAGTACCTACTTGCTTTCAGATCTATTTCATGCACTCCTATTTTCAACCTATTTCCCAGCCTCCCTTGCTAACTAGCAGCCTGTTGCCAGAGGCAGCCATTGGGAAGACAAATGAAAGAATGTAGAAAAGAAAAATTAAGAAGTCAGGGTATTTCTTCCTCTCTCCTCTTGCTTTAATGGATATCTTCAGGGTGCATAAGTCTCCTCCAACATGTTTACAGCTCCTCCAGACAGCCTTGGCATCTGACTTTTGGTAACAGCACCTTCTGTGGTCCCTCCAGCCCTAAGGATCATAGTGGCTTCTGCTCTTGTGAGCTCTGGTTGCTTCCCTATCCCTTTGTTGGCTCTTCCAACACTGGTGTAAACAATTTCCTGCATTAAATCTCTTTGTTGGAAATGTCTAGAGCAGTTTGTACTTTCACAACTGGAACAAAAATGTTTCCACTTGGAGAATTTAAGGGGCTGACTTCCTAGATGGCAAGCATCTTGAAGGCCACCGTATGATTCCCAAGTTCCCTGGGGATCTCTCCAAACCTCAGGCCCCCTGGCTTTTATGCCATTGAGTCCTGAGCATCATAAGGAGGGATGACATCATGGCAGCCAAACTGGGGTTGGTCAGGACCTGCCAAGGTGGGATGTAACAGTCTCTGTTATAAGCCTGGGTTTCCCCCACCCAGCGAAGTCAACCACTGAGCACTCCTATAGCAGGTGGGCGTAACAGTCCATTTTATTTTTATTTATTTATTTATTTATTTATTTATTTTTTTAAAGATTTTATTGGGGAATTGGCGGAGGGGAACAGCGTTGGGGAATCTGGGAAGGGGAACAGACAAGTTGCTGTCTTTTTGTTCTTCAGTTTAGTTGCGGCGGATGTTGCTTCACTGTTGGTATCGTCATTGCGCTCTTCCCGGATGAGGCAGATCGGTCGCTGGCCCCTGGATGTCGCTCATCGCGGCTATTGGCAGCTCACGCTGGCTGCCAGCCGCTCACGCTGGCTGCGGGCCACTCACTGTAGCCTATGGCAGCCCACTGCAGCAGGGGCTGCAGCCCACACCATCACTGGGGCTCGCACAGCCCAGCTACAGATGGAGCTGTTGTTAGCTGTAGAGGGCAGTGTTACTGGCCCTCATGTGGGATCCGAACCGGGGCCGCTGGCATCCCCAAACCAGCGCTTAACCAATGCGCCACTCGGCCGGCCCACAGTCCATTTTAGGAGGTACTCTTTGACCTTGTTTCAGGGCTGTCTTGGCTCAGGCATTCTCCAAACAAAATGATTTCCCTGGAAGCCTTAGCCAGTTCCATCCAGGTTGTCAGCAACTCCTGGCTGCTCACTTACCGTCAGCTCGTAAAACCTCACATGTTTTGGCTTCTGAGTGCTGTGGTCTAGATCCTCTACTCTGTTCCCCTGCACTGTGGACCAGCCCTGGATCTGGGGCTCCAGGCCCTTTATCCTGTACCTATCCTTCATGATGCCAATGACAAGCTTTGCCAGGGACAGGTCTCTTGAGTCTCCGGTGTGCCTCACAGCTATTGGTGCCCATTGGTGAGCCCCCTTCTGTCTGAGAACACTGCCAGAAATGCAGCAGCTATCCACATCTCCTTTCCATGGGCCTGGAAATGGGGCAAGTCTGGGGCTGCAGGCATGGAAGTCGATTCCACCAGAGATCTGTTGTACCAGCTTCATTCTGCATCACTGTCTGCCCACCAGCAACCCTGGAAAACTGATTTAGAGTTTTCTTGCTTGGAGAAAGAAGTAGATGACTTAATAAAATCTCTGAGATTATTCCATGGGCACTGTGAAAGAACCTCAAGGGATTAAACTACAAAATAATCTTTATCATAAGTATTGCTATCTCCATCACTGTGATGGCTGTGAATTCTATTACCAATACCCCCAATATCACTCTCATCACCACCACAACCACCAATAGCATCACTGTCACCTTTGTCATCACCATAGGTACACGTCCCATTGCTATTATTGCCATAGGGATCACCATCCCTATGACCATTGTTGCCTAAATCACCACTAGAAACATCATCGACCTCAGCACCTTACACATCGTCCACCACCCCTCATTACCTTTCTGTAAGGGTTTGGCTGAGCTGAGTACTGTAAGGCAACAGCGACTGAGGGGTTCTTTTATATAAGTGACTGTCATAGCTACATGGGAGCACAGCAGCAGAGCAGCAATGTGAAATGAAGATAAAAACAGAGAGGGGTTATCTCTTTTGCACAGGGCATGTATTTTGGTGGGAAGAGCAGCAGCTAAAAGAATGGGAGGGAAATCATTGCTGGGGAAGCAGAAGCTGGAGGAGGCAGCAGACTCGAGCCACAGTTGGAGTCGGGATGCCTGGAGCTACACAAGTCATCAGCCAGAGTATCTGGGGGGTCGGAGATAACAGTCATTTGTATTGGCTGTTCCTTTGGACAGCACACAGACCACTCAGTTTTCCCGGGCAGGGCGTGATAGAGTGGTGAGAAAGACAAAAGCAGCCCTTGAAGTCTGGGAATTGGCCTTGATGCTGTCCTGTTGGACATAGACAATTTCACAGACTACCAACCTCAGACAAGGCCACCTGTGACCATGATAGATCAAGACAAAAACAGTCTAGTCTGTAATCATGTCTGAACACAGACAAAACATGGATATTGTCCAACCTTTACTCTCATCTCATGTCAGGCTTACCTGACAACTCCCAGGGCAGCAACTCCCGTCTTCTAAGCCACCACGATCCTTGCTTCTTCTCTGCTGCCTGTTATTCTTGTTGTCCCCATTGCAGAGACCCCAGGTGAGAGCTTCATCTCCATTCCTTATTCCCTGGTTTCTAAAAGCTCCTCTGCCTCCCTCACCCCCAAAGTTACATGCTGGGGTGTTGGGTGTCTTTGATATCTAACACCAGGGTGCCACCCAGTACGTCTGCATGTTCAGAACAGCCACATCGATGCACTTCCAGTATCCCCCACGAGGGAGAGCGCTTTGAGGACAGAAGCAGCTTCTCTTTCCCCATGGCCCCTGCTCCATACCTAGTCCCTTGCAACTAGCGTTCAATGTATATGCTCCAGGTTGGCTGGTAGATGCTGAAGTGTGCCCAGACCCCATGGAGAAGGACTAGTAATGCCACTGGTGGTGACGCTTCTCTGGGCGTGGACACTATTGGCCTTTGTTTTCAGCCTGACTCTAACACCTGATCTTAACATCACTGAGCACCTCAGTTTATTAATCTATAAACTAGGAAGATGGAGTAGTGTAGAGGCTGAGAGGACCACAATCTGTTACTCACGTCTTTCCCACCCGTACCTGGAGAAGAGGCACGCGGACATTTATTTGCAGGTGCGTGTTTCCATTTACCTGTGCTTGGGTGAAGGTGCCAGTACTTCTGTTTTCACTTATTTTACCCTCACTCCCACCTCAGTCTAGAAGAGCACGTGCGTATTGTACGAGGAAATGTAAGGAAGAGTGTAATTATTGAGTCTGTGGGGCCTCGTGAACGATTTCCCTAAACGAGAGAAATACGAAGAACAAAGGGTGCCCAAGGTGGAGGCTAGGGGAACTCCCCTTTTCCTAGGCTTGATAGAGCAGCTGGGGGGGGGGGTCGTAGTATTGTGAGTAGGATGGATTCCCTACTCTGCTCTCTCGTTTATGCTGTGAGACCTTAAGCAGCTTCTTCACTCCTCCGAGCCTCAGTTTCCTTATCTGGAAAATGGGGTTGCTGTGGAGACGACTCATGATAATTTCTGGAAGTAACTGACATCATGGATACATGTAGCAGATCTTCAAGAAATGGTAGTTGAAGCCAGTGAGGTCCTTAAACCTTTCAGGGCAAGCAATAAAAGATGCACTCCCGCAGCTACAGCACCCAAGCGGAGAGAGCCGACGAATGGCGCAGAACTTCAGTGTGTCAGAGACCCCTCCCTGCCACCCTCCCCAGCACATCAGGTCTGGATGGTGGTTCTGGGTTGGCATCCGCAGTTTGCTGAGCCCTGCAGTTTTGACAAGCAGCCCCCGGAACCCAGAGACTCTACGTGGAAGATGCCTAATTAATCACTGCAGTAATGGTTCTGGCAGCAGCAGCCTGCCGTGCTGGGCCACGTTTGTGACAGCCTGCAGCTGCTCACTCATCCTCGTGCCCAGGGAGCCCATCTGTTCATGCACACTCACCCTATAACCTGCATCCCAGGTGCCTAACTGGGGTAAACCCAGGCCTGGAAAGAAAGGGACAACCACATTCTTCTGACTTCCAAAGATGTGGATGCATGGGACTCCCGATGCGCCTCTCCCGTGAGCCTTCTTCTGGGCACTTCCCCTGCTGAGGGCCCAAATGCAAGCAGGAATCCCACACACACTGTAGCAAGGCCTGAAATTGGATCTGGGAGTTCATGGCTGTCGGGTCAGTGCTGCCCTTACTGTGCGCCTAGAGTAAGCCTCTTCGCCTCTCTAAGTCTCCATTTTCCTGTCTGTGAAATGGGGACCATAAGGTCCATCCTGACAAATACAAAGGACTAAAGTGTATTACTTACTAGATGTAAATTGCTTTAGGTGCTATACCAAACAATAAACACCTGGAGGTTTCATTGTACTTCACAGGAGGCACATGGATAGAGACAGTGCCCTCTGGCTCCTCCCTGTGGACCTTTCTGAGTAGTACATCACGTGGCTGTGCCCAGATTATCTTGGTAGATGGGTCTGGGGTACGGGCCTGTGGGTGCAAAGATGAAGGCCTAGGGGACAGGGGTGCCTGGTCCTGTCGTGACAACCCAATCTGGGTAAGCAGCAGGTCAGGGAGGACAGAATGCTGCCAGCCTCAGAGCTGTTTCCATGACTCACCGCATCTGACCCCCACCCCCACCATCTGACCTGAGCCCTGCAGGCAGAGCCCATTTTGAGAACTGAGAGGAGATCCAAAAGCCCCTGGAGACCCTGCTTTAGCTGTGGGTCCTTAAGGTTTGGTTGGGGGGAGGTGTGTGGTTTGGTTGAGGGGACATGCCCTCCCCCCCCGAACCTTCCATCCAGGTGCAAAGGCTCAGGAGACCCTCACATCAGCCGGGTGAAAAAGCACCTAGAAACACCTGCAAGGTGGTTGAGGGCAAATGGCCTGTTAGAGGTAAGACAGCTGTTGGGGAAGGGAACCTGGGGAGGCCTATGCCCTCACCCCATGAGCCCCTCTGAGGGGAACCTGCCCCCACACCATTTCCTGAGCCCTGGGGGTGAGCAGAGTTATCCACACCGGATTTGGGTAGCTACATTGGGATCAAGGGGTACCCATGCCCTTGTGCAGTCAGCAAAATGCATTCCCTACCTCTCTTCACTTGGGTTACCTCTTCGGGGCACTTCTTGCCCCCAGAATGTTGTTTCCAACCTCTTCAGGTCTCAGCTCTTCCTCTTCAGAAATGGAGGGAGAATCTTTTGGTCTTCTTTTGTCTTGAGAATAGAAGGTAAAATGATGATCACTATCATAAGACCTCTTTCAGACAACAAGTCTATCGCTCCTGTTAGCAGGAATAGCTAACATTGATACAGCATCTACCATCTGCCAGGCTCTGTCCTAATGGCTTTTTGTGTGTTTACTCATACCAATCCTATGAGGTAGATTCTGTTAACATCCCCGGTTTATAGATGGGGAGACTGAGGCCCAGAAAAGTTAAGAGACTTGCCCAAAGTTCCACAATTAATGACTAGTAGCTGGCATTCAAACCCAGACTGCCTGACTCTGGAATCCCGGCTCTTAACCTCCAGCCCTTCTATCTCTTGCAATCATAGCTACTTTTATGTCTATCTCCCACTCCGGACTGTGAGCACAGGAGGCAGGAACCCAGCTTATTCCTCTTTGTCCCCCTGAGCCCCAGGTATAATCCCCAGTGCATACCAGGTGTCTAGGAACTATTTGTTACATGAATGAATGAATGAATGAATGAATGAATGAATGAATGAATGGGAGGCAGAGTGACATATGCTGCTGGAAAGGCATTTGGAGTCCAGATCATGAAAAATCTCAGAAGCCTGGCAGTGAGAGGACAGCAGAGGTCTCAGGCAGGACGGGCCCTGTTGGGGGTGTGCTCACTCTCTTACCACTGTTAGGACACATGCCCGTTGGAGCCACCAGTCATCAGCAGTGTTAACCTGGGATCCAGAACCTTTACCACTCCTCTCCCGCCACTCCTGCAGGGAAAGTACATTGCGGTCACCTCTTTAGGGCCAAGTAAGCCTCAGTGCACCCCCAGCCCACGCCCCACCCCACCCCCACCCTCAGCAGCCAGGATTCTGAGACCCATTCTAATGTGTATTATTATGATTTCACTAGTATTTTGACTAATCTCTGAAATGTATTTTTCCCCTGGAGGAAAAGTCGCTTCACATGCTGAGGCTGGAATGCTAAGTGTTCTGGAAAAAGAGTTGGAAATAATAATGAGAACAAGCAAGGGTTGGTGTATGAGGCCCAAGGTAGGTCGAGGAGGAGGGGGCACTCTCCCCTGAGAAATCTTCTTTGTCACAACATCCTGGGCGTGAGTCTTCTAGAAGGGGATGTCTTTAGCCCTGGCTGCAGTAGGGGAGGTGGGTGGGGAGGACAGGAGGAGGGAGGAGGTAGGCCTTCCACTTGAGCCTCTTTGCATGTTGTGGGAGAAAGGGGATAAATATCCAAGGTGGTGTGTGGTGGTGGGGAGACGGGCAGGCCTGCAGTGTAGGAAATAATGAGCAAAAAGAATCATTCAGTGAGTAAAGAGAAATATCAGGAATCAAACTGCAGGGAAGATTTCAAGTAATCACAAAGGGTTTTTCAAATATATTCACTGCTAAGAGCTACAGATGTCAGGAGAGAAAATTGGTTCACTTACCAATAATAGTTGTGGAGGCTGGGAGAGCAGGATACAGGCTGGAAAGTACTGAACAAAGCGTCCCTACCTCCTCTTCTAGTATGCTTGGGGGTGGGGGAGGGAGGGCCTGTCCACACACTGAGAGGGGTGGGAGTGGGTGTGACGGAGCCCTGGGATGCGCACAGGTGGTCGGAACAGGATGCGTGGGAGGGGCAGCTTGGAGGGGGCAGAGGACACTGTGGCCCCAGCAGCCCTGTCCCAGTGCCATTTCATCTTCCCTCCCCGTCGCATGCACAGGTTAAGTCAGGTGAGGGGAAGTGTCCTGCTTGGCATTGAGTAGGAGGCTTGTCGATATTGTCACCGAGAATTTATTGATGGTTTATGATGAGCAGAGCACTCCGCCAGGTGTGTGACAGATTGGAGACATATTCAGGCGCATGGTACCTGCTTTGGGCTTACAACCTAGTTAGGGAGACAAAAACAACATCTAAAGGGAAAGAAAAATGAGAAAGATCTTTAGCATCACGCTGGGAGATATGGACTAATGATGGGAAATGAGAATACGCAGCGATCATCAGGACACGCCGGTCGGGAAAGCTTCGTGCTGCTCAGACAGCAGGCCCCATCCACTGCCGTTCTGAGCTCCCCCCTCCTCTCAGAGGCTCTCCTGTTACAGCAGGATGTACTAGAAGACTCCGCCTTCACCCACTGGGAGAGAGCCCAGGGCCATTCTATCGTCAAGAACAACCCTGGAGCAGTGAGTTGAAGCAGACTTAAAATTTGCCTCTGAGTACGGAGGTGACGTTATTGGTCATTTTCACTAACGTCAGGGACAAATTTCATCCCACCTTATCTAATGTAATTCTCACACCAGCTTCTTGAGCCCCGGTTCCCACAGAGCAATATGAAGGGGACTGGACAATGCCTGCACATGCAAGGAGTTACGTTACAGAAGAGAAGCCTACATGTTCGGCACTCAAATCTTTTAGAAAGAGCAGTAAATGAGCCTCTCTTTCGCTCCAGAAAAGACAGTCATTGTTTTAAACGGAGTGGTTTAAAACCACTGCAGCAAGAGACACCATCTCTAGCTCCCAAAGCTGTTGGCCACACAAAATCCTTGAAAGAATAATCCAGAACAAGAAGTAATCAGTTCCTCGCTTGCAGGAACTGATGTGCAGAAATGCAAGGGCCATGGGTAATGTTGGGAGACTTCCCAACATTAACGAATTATGCAACACACTCATTTATTATGCTTATTGTTTTATCTGTCTTTTCCTGCTGGAATAGAGGCTCCACGAGGGCCAGGATTAACATCTCTTTTGTTCACTGATGTATCATCGATAACTAGAACAGTGCCTGGCACACAGTAGGTGCTCAATAAATGTTGTTCGAATGAATAAATGATTGCTGGAGGAGGGAGAAAGGCCCTGTTTGGCACCTCCCATCCAGGAAGTTTCCTTGCCAAATTGCCAGCATTCCGTGGGGAGAAGGAACCTAGGTTCTGGAAAAGTAACCTCTGTGTCCCATGGAATTGGCACAGGTCACTTGTCTCCCCTACGTAGTCCCCGTGTCTCTCTGTTGCTGGGAATGACCTGTGCCCATGAGTCTGGGAAGGTGCTGAGAGAAGAGCCAGCTGGTTTATCACTGCAGTGGGCAATGCGTATGCATGGCTGGGCCCCATGCGTCTCTCCTGGGCCTCCCTTCTCTCGCCCTTTCTCAGACTGGTAATTAAAAGTATCAAAGCAAAGTAGGGCTGTCTCATTACATGTCCCGCTTATGTGACTCTAATGTGCTTAGAAATGATTTGAAGGGCTCAGAATCAACAGCCAGGCTTCCTCCAAGGCCTTCCTGGAGCTGGCAACCCAGAGATAAGGGCATCAAGACTCGGCTGTGAATTAGTTCTAAAGTAAACCAATAATGCATTAATGTGGGCGAGGAATAAAAAAATAACAGAGATGAGGCACATTTCTTTGATTAATTAGCCATTCGAGTTCATTTTGCTGCTTGTAGAGACAAACCGTGGGTCCGAATGTGGAGCAATTTCCCTTTGGTCATGGAGGCTCTGGCACAGGGTGCCATGCCTTGGTCTGCCCCAGGACCAGCAGGGACCCTGAGCAGCGGAGCTCCATTGAGGAGGCTACTGTGGCCACTCGGGAACTTTTCTTTACTTTTGGACTCTCTCCTCAAACCAGGAGGGGCCCATGGAGTGGGGGGAAGGATGGGGATTGGGAGCAGCAGGCCCAGAGTCCCCCATTCAGGAGTGTTTGGTGATCCCTAAGGACGGGGGCCTGGGAGGTCAAGGTGAGCCTCTGTGACAGTGCCATCATCCATCTGGGCACAGGCTCTAAGCTCTTCCCTGCTTCATTCATTCATTCTCTCATTTATTCATTCAGCAACTGTCTAGTTAGCATCTGCCACATACTCAGCTTTCCTTTTCGCTAGTCCCAGGGATGCCAAAATGAAGAATTCCTAGCCTGAGGCTGGAATCTAGCAGCTGTGCTGGGAGGTGGCTTGTGTCCCTGTCACAGACATTTTGGAGGTTAGGGTCCAGACGCAGGAGGAGGTGGGTGTCTTCACTGGAATACCACACATGCAGGTCCACACTTTCTGTCCACACTTTCACCACTGCCTGGATGTGGACAGTGGGACTGCATTTTTGGTTTATATATAGTGTTTCTTTCTAGGTAAAAATTTGCTGAGCCTGAGGAGCTTGGTACCCTAGTCTGGAGCTTGGGACACCAGAGTGCTGGTCTGCTCTGTGACAGGCTTTGTTGATGGCTCAGGACAAGTCCCTGTCCCAATCCCAGATGCCTGTTCTCCAACTTGATTTTGCCTCCAGATGTAATTCCTACACTGAGAAAGCTCCCACCTCATGGCTGTGCCAGAAAGTGGGACTCTGACTGGTCCCAGATGTGTGAGGGGCCAGGCTCCCCCTGGTTCCCATAGAGAAGTCAGAGCAAGGAGGGTTCCCAGGGAACTGAGTGTGGACAAGGGGAACGTTTGCGCTGGGGCTCCAACTTGGACCCAGCAGAGGTCAGGAGGGAATGCAGAGTAAAGAGGGCTCAGTGGAGACTGTGCTGAACACAAGGACACATGACCCAGCTGAAAAGGGTGGCTGTTGTTCTGCTTCTTCCAATTTTTCCACGCTAGATTGTAGGTCCAAGGGTGTCAGATCTTCCATCTTTTCAGAAGTCGTCTTTCACATTTTTATGTGGAAAAAACCAAAAAACTCTTGGTTTTAAAATGCTGGACTTGAATTTATTTATTTATTTATTTACTTTAAAGATTTTATTGGGGAATTGGGGGAGGGAAACAGTGTTGGGGAATCAGGGAAGGGGAACAGATAAGCTGCTGTCCTTTTGTTCTTCAGTCTAGTTGCGGAGGACGTTGCTTCACTGGCCCATGTTGGTATCATCATTGTGCTCTTCCTGTGTGAGGCAGATCGGTCACCGGCCTCTGGATGGTTGCTCACCGCAGCTATTGGCAGCTCATGCTGGCTGCCAGCCACTCACACTGGCTGCCGGCCACTCACTGTAGCCTATGGAGGCACACTGCAGCAGGGGCTGCAGCTATGCCGTCCCAGAGACTCACAGCAGCCCAGTTCCAGGTGGAGCTGTTGTTAGCTGTAGAGGGCACTGTCACTGGCCCTCATATGTGGGATTCGAACCTGGGCCGCTGGCATCCCAAGCCAGCTCTTAACCAATGCGCCACTTGGCTGGCCCATGGACTTGAATTTAAATTATTTGAACATTACTGTGTGGGCAAACAAAATACGTCTAGGGAGCAGATTATGTACGTGGATGTGTCCATTAGAATTAGGTTTAGCCTGTGATAACAGAAAAACAAACAAATAAACAAAATAACAATGGCTTCAATAAGGTAGTTTATTCCTCACATATAAGAAATTCAGGAGTAGTTGATCCTAGACTGCTAAAGTGTTATATGATATCTAGACTCTTTCTATCCTGTTTCCCCACAATTCATAGCCTCCATTCCCAATATGACCTCATGGTCCAAGGTAGCCGCTGGAGCCTTATCCATTACATTTACATTCTAGTCAGCAGGGCAAAGGAAGGGCAGAAGAGCGTGTTCCCTTCCTTTTAATGATGTCTTCCATGTTGCACAGTTTATTTTTTCCCAGGTCCCGTTGGCCAAAACTTGGTCACATGGTTCAATCTAGTTGCAATGAAGACCAGGAAAGATTGTCTGTATTCTAAACTTATTCTAAACATGCTAATCATGTGTCCAATTTAAAAGCAGAAGTATTGACAGAACAGTAAAGAAGAGAGTGGATTTTAAGTGACAGCTAGCAGTTGGAGACCTGTTTGACCTAGTCTGTTCTTTGCAGTAGGGGTGGGGTGGGGGGCATGGGGTTTGGGCACCTGGAGACTGCCCATGAAAGGGCAGGGCTGCTTTGGAGAAGGAACTGCTCTCAGGTGGGAGACTGGGTAGGGCAGGCTCTGCCCAAGTGATTTGCCTTCCCTGTAATGTGGCTCAAGGAGACCTTTTGGGGTTATTTATTCCTTGGTTTCTTGCAGGAGCAGGAGTTCTCCTTTCTCCACACACATCTGTCAATCATAGTCAATATTTAGGCAGTGCAAAAGGAACCTGAGCCACACCGTGGCTGGGAAGAGGTGATGCCACAGGTCAGTCCCTGTGCCAGCATGGGACTCCAGAGAAAAGTGGGGGGCCACTTATTTGTTCCACCATGGACAGGGTGAAAGGTCTTTAATTGCCAGGAGAGTGATTCAGGTAAGGAATCACTGAGTCATCAGAGATATAGAAGAGGCCATTAGAAAAACAGATGGCATTTCCTTTCTTGTGATGATGAGACTCCAAGAGTCAGGTCTGGCATGCATCCAGCAAACATGCATTGTATACCAGGTGTGCTGGTTTACAGATTCAGCATAGGGCGGGGGATGGGCAGGGGGAGCTAGCAAGAGGAATGAGACATGGTTCACGTCCTCAGGGGTCTCACCTAGACAACTGGAACCCAGGACGGAAGCACATGCCCTTCAAAGTTGCCCTTGGTGGGGATCATCACCACCATCATCATCACCGCCATCATCACCACCATCATCACCACCGCCATCATCACCACCATCATCACCATCACCATCACCACCATCATCACCACCGCCATCATCACCACCATCATCACCATCACCATCATCACCACCATCATCACCACTGCCATCATCACCACCATCATCATCATCGCCATCATCACCACCATCATCACCATCATCACCACCATCATCACCACCGCCATCATCACCACCATCATCACCACCATCATCACCACCACCATCATCACCACCATCATCACCACCGCCATCATCACCACCATCATCACCATCACCATAGCTGGGGAAACGGACCATCATCCCTGCTGAAACCACTCCTTACATCATGACCACTATCTTCACTATTACCACCAAAAATCATACACATAATTTTGAAAGAAGTTAGAGTAGCCCAGCCTCTATCTGTAGGATAACTTGTCATATCATACAATCATACATAATTATTAGGTTATAACATGTAACATTTGTTGAGCATTTACCACATGCCAAGATCTGTTCTAACCAGTTTACCTACATTGGCTTTTTAAATTCTTGAGCAATCTATGATGTAGGTGCTATTATGACACCCATTTTATAGATGAGGAAACTGAGGCACAGGTAAGGAGATGCAGAAAGAACAACGTGGAATCCATGAGCATAGGGAAAACACGGATGTAAATTCTGAGACTGTGTTCAGGCGTCTGGGGAGGCACCAGTCTGTTTTGTGGTGGGGCAGGTGGGTGGCATGTGAGGGGAGTCCCCTTCCACCTAGGACATCACCAAGGGGGCTGAGGACATGTCTCCACTCACTGGTCCAGAGTGACTTGAGCATGATGCTGTTCTGACCCACAGTCAGGCCCAGTCTCCACGCAGAGGACCTAAGAGCAGCTTCTCCCCTGTGATGAGCAGTCCAGCTCCCCAGGTCCCCCAGCCCAACATTTCCTCGATCCCCACAGAGGAGGAGCTCGCCCTTGTTCCTGGTCTTAAGGGGCATCGGAGAACACTTGATACTTACTCAAGTCAGTGAGTCTATTTTTTCTAGTTCCTCCTGCAAATGCCAGCTTGCACATCACCTCCTCCACATTTTCATCTTGGGTGAGCCCACCTTCCCCATGCTTCATCCAGGTGGGCTCCCTTCTCGTGCTTTCTACAGGTCCCTGAGATTCATCATGTGTGACCACCCATCAATGAGCCTCATTTACTCTAAGCCATCACCCGGGGAAAGCAAGAACCAGGCCTGCGGTTCACTGCTTTCTGCCCGGGGCTTGGCACAGTGCCGGGAATGTATTTGGTGAATGAATGAATCAATACCAGAAGTCTCAGCTGGTTCTGACACCACTACTTACAAGCCTTGGCATCTTCCAGACCCTCAGTTTCGCCTCTGCAAAAATGGGAGCAATATTTCAAATGCCGTATGGAGATTTAAAAACAAAAATAACCACAGCAAAATTTCCTCTCCCCAGGTGGGTGTACACCTGTGCAAATTGAATTATCCTTCCAACCACGCTGTGAGGTGTCTGTGAACAGTGGACTTGTCTCCAGCCTTTACGGGAGGATGTGGGGACTCTGGGAGGAGAAATGCTTTACCAAGAAGAGCTCTGGTCTCTTTCCAGCTCCTTATGGCTTCCAGCCTCAGAGGCTTGTCCAAATGTCCATAAGACCGCTCTCTTCACCTGTCATGGGAGTACAGAGGCCCCTGGGTGCCCTGGGGGCCACTAGGGAGAAAGAGGCATGTAGATGAGAAAGGTGTGGAGCCTGGTATCTCCCTGAGGGATGAATGGGAATTCCACCTTTCCTTACCAGCTCACATCCTGATTAATCCCATCCTCCCCAAACCCACTGGACCTTCCATTCCCTTGAGCCGACCCTCCCACAGAGACATTTCTCATAGAGCCCTAGGCTGTGCACCTAAGGAGGCCTGTGTTCCAATCCTGGCTCAGCTATGCGTTTCATGCTTGGGCTTTGTCTCTGACGTGTCCTCGATTCTCATAATGCATGGTCATGGGGGTTTTACCATGGCCATGGTGTGGATGGAGGTCTGGAGAGAGCAAGTTGTCTTGTCAGTTATTGGCAGGGCTGGGAGTGAACCCACTGCCTGACTCCCAATCCAAGTCTCTTTCCAGCACATGAGGAATGAAATCCTAGCATGTAGGTGTAGAAAGTTTTTTTCACAAATTCATTAAAAACAAACAAACCAAACAGATATTGATGGAAATAACTTCCATAATCTAATGCAAGGTATAAAACCCAAGTTTAATCCACTGTAATGAGCAAATCCATGAAGCTGAGTCAATGTCTTCAAATAGGACCCAGGGATCTCAGAGGATAAGTGACTCTGAGTCCTCTGTCAAACTGGGGCTCCCTGAGGGCAGGGCTGTGTCTCCCCCTCAGACTGGGGCTCCCAGAGGGCAGGGCTGTGTCTCCCCCTCAGACTGGGGCTCCCAGAGGGCAGGGCTGTGTCTCCCCCTCAGACTGGGGCTCCCAGAAGGCAGGGCTGTATCCATACTCAGCTTGGAAGAACCTATTAGGTAGGGCTCTGTGTCTCCTATTATGGGAAACAGGGAGATTTCTGTTTCTTGCTCTGAACCTCGATTTCCTCTTTATATATTAAGCGCAACCATGTTTCCCTTGCAGGGTTGTTATGAATGGCTGTGATTTCAAAGCACATCTGTAAATTCTGTGGCACTTCTTACTTCTTCCCCTTGAGCACAGACTGACCTCACTGACTCACTTCTAGTAAACAGAATGTGGCAGAAGTGGTGCTGCTGGACTTCCAAGGCTAGGTCATGAGAAGCAATACAGGCTCCATCGACTCTCTCTTCCCCCACTCTGTCTCCCTGGTCACTTGCTCTTGGAACCCAGATGTCATGCTGTGAGGAAGCCAAGACACATGAGGAGGCCACATGTGGGGGTTTCCACTGTGAACCCCAACTGCAGTCAAATAGATGAGAGTCAGCATCCGCCAGGGGCCATGTGAGTGGGAAGCCTTGAGATGGTTCCATCTGATTGTCACTCACAGTGGACAGACCCTGAGTGAGAACCACCCTGGGAGCCCAGTCTACCCTCAGATTCTGAGAAAAGGAAATACTTGCTATTGTTTCAAACCACCATTTTGGGGTGGTTTGTAGGCAGCAGTAGATCACTGGAACTTTGTTAAATGAAACAACTTCATACACAATGCCTGGCACATAGTCAGCTTTCCATAAAACATAGTTATTTTGGTGTTTCATCCTATGCCCTGAGTTCAGGGCTGTGCACAGAGGGCTGGGTGTGCACACACTTGCAGGGACCTCTGACTAACGCCTGGTGTCTCGAAGATGCTCTGGGAGATGATGCAACAATGCTGAGAAGACTAGGGGAAAAAACCTGGGGAGGGAATCAAAGAAAAGCCACATGGGAGACGTACTTTGGCTGACAATCTACAGGCATTGTGCTAGGTAGGCTTCTACAATATTGTTCCACAATCAGGCTCTAAGGTAGGTTTCACCCACTTGGCAGGTGAGAAAACTGAGGCTTGCAGATATGTCTGGAGTCCTGTGCACAATCTCAGAGCCGATCACGGAAGGCTCCAGCCTGTGCGCAGTCTGCCTGTGCCCTCTTCCCACCGCACCACTTTTCATCCATCCCATGGTGCTTCCGTTTTGCTCTCAGCCAATCAATAAACAAATAATAACTGTGAGCCCCCCAGGTGCTTCTCAGCACTGTGGTGCCGGGAAGTGCTTCCGGATGCCTCGCATCCATCTCCACCGCGGAAACTTCCTGAGTTTGGTAGAGACCAGGAACGTCAGCTCATTTTCCTTCCTTTAGTAAATCTTCAGAGACCTAATTCTTCTTCTTCTTCTTCTTCTTCTTCTTCTTCTTCTTCTTCTTCTTCTTCTTCTTCTTCTTCTTCTTCTTCTTCTTCTTCTTCTTCTTTTTTTAGCTGAGCCATCCTGCCACCTGTTGGCAGCTTAGTGGCAGCTCAGCTCGGGCTGGGCATCGAACTGCTGTTGCTCAGAGCTCAGCTCACACTCTTGAGCGAGCTCTTAACCAACTGAGCCACTCAGCCGGCCCTGACCTAATAATTCTTGCTGAGCTCTGTGCTGCTCCCCATTTGCCTCCAGCTCCCCATGCCTTACCTCCTC
Organism: Aselliscus stoliczkanus; assembly: GCA_033961575.1. Lineage (NCBI taxonomy): Eukaryota > Metazoa > Chordata > Mammalia > Chiroptera > Hipposideridae > Aselliscus > Aselliscus stoliczkanus. Next base: position 59,146,411 of record CM066733.1, on the reverse strand, counting down.
TGATGGGAAAAACATCCTGTTGTGATCCCCCATCCTTCGCTGGGCTTGGGGCTTATTCTTTTGGAACCCACTGATCTAGAGCATGGACACTTCAGTAGGGTCAATATTGCTCCATGGGGGCACAAATGGATTCTTTGGGGGAGAGGGAGGAATCATCTCAGCTGTTACAATGGTTTGTGGCCCCCAAGATAAAGAGTAAACCTGCAGCATGAATTATTGTACATGTGTGGTATTGCCCCAGGGCACAGTGAACAAAAAATTTGCAAAGCACTGATGTAGTTACCTCAGCCCACAAGGTTTGGAGGCCATTAGTTCTTTCTTGGGTAAAGGTGGCAGGGACTTGTGGGGCCTCCTAGGGTGGGGGAGGGTGTTATGGCTCTGGCTCCCTGGTCCCACAATGGTCTCTGGGGAGGGACAGGGTGACCACACTGATGCCAGCTCAGAGGCAGGGACTCATGTGTTTCTTGTTCCAGGACTCCAGCCCCCAGCACTCGCTTCTTATGCCAGAATGTACAAGAACTGTTTTCTTTAGAAAAATCAATAATTGATTACTTATTCTGCTGGAAATAAATAGATCTTGTCACCAGGGTCAGAGATTAACCAAAGCTCTGGGATGCCGCTGGGAGTTCCGATATCTATGTTTTAGACTCTTTCCCTGTCTCATATTCCCACCCCACAGCCTGCACGTGTCAGGTTCTTCTACACCAGAGCAGATCCCCACCCCAACTCCAGTCCATGGCCTTCACCCCAACAGGCAGAGATGACATCAGGGTGCCTCTCTCGGCCTCTGTGCCTCAGTGGGGCAGGAAGGGCTGTTCCTCAAAGGTTTCTAAATCTCCTCAATCCCATGAGCATCTGCGTCTTTCACTGTGGAATCTCAAAGATAGGGTCATCTGTGTCAGTGTGTATGGGCCAAGTGTGTGCTGTGAGCCAGGCTTCCATGTGTGTGTGTGTGTGTGTGTGTGTGTGTGTGTGTGAGAGAGAGAGAGAGAGAGACAGAGACACAGAGACACAGAGAGACAGAGAGAGAGAGACAGAGACAGAGAGAGAGACAGAGAGACAGAGACAGAGACAGAGAGAGAGACAGAGAGAGACAGAGAGAGAGTCGGTGTAGGAGGTGTGTACTGTGCCTAATTGCTCACGCATCTCTCTGCATGCATTTTCTCACATGTCCTATGACTTTGTGTATCTTTGTTCCCTGGGAGGTCACACCAGTCTGACCATGGTGAACCACCTAGCAGGGCAATTTCCATGCCAGGTATGGCTGCCATATGACCTTTGGAGAGAGGGTTGGTTTTTAGGGGAGGAAATTAACTCATTTTTAAAGGTGTTTAAAATACCTCAACAATTTTAGCTTCTCTAAACATTTAGAACAGTGAGAAGCAAGGGCCTTGGGGCTGAAAGATGGCTGCTTGTGAGGGTGCCAGCCTGAGGGGGACAGAGAGTGGAATGGTGGAGGAGTTGAGGGCAGATATAACGTGAGGTCTGAGGTATTAATAAACCTGGGCAGATAAGATGGAAGGGGATACATGGGGCCAGGGAGAGAGACGAAGGTTGAGAGGAGGGCGTGACTGACTGGGGTTGGAATCCCAGCTCTGCCACTGAGCCACCTGGGCAGTGGCATCTATAGCTCCACTGTAGGCTGTCTGGAAGAGCACAGAAGACACACACTGAGTGTTCACGACAGTGGCTGGCCCACGAGAGGTCCTCAGTGAGAGGGTGCTGGCAAAATAAATGGAGGAGCTCCAGGTCTCAAAAGCAGGCTCTGCCTTAGTTCCGAGACCTGGCAGCCACCCTTCTCCAGTCCTAGGTCTGAGAGCTGCTGGACCCATTCCCGTGCTGAGGCCCCATCTGGACATCGCAGCTGGCAGCCTAACCTGCCATGGTAGCCTCAATCCAAGCCCAGACAACCGTGTGAGGCATTTCGCACATATTATACATTTGAAATCTTCACACCAGTTTCTGGAGCCATCTCTCTGAACCTTGCTTTCCTCATCTTTATATAGGTTGAGTTAGGGAAACTGCCTACATGATGTATAAATAGCAATTAGGGCAACGCCTGGCCTGTAACAGGCACTATATCAATATTACCTCTTAGTATTATTCCCATTTTACAGACGACCAAATAAAGGCATGGAGAGAGCAAGCAACTTGCCCGTAGGCACATGGGTAGTAGATGGCAGTCTTGGGGCTTGATCCCTGACCTCTGGCTCCAGGGCCATGTGCTTCCTCCCACTAATGCTTGCTCTTGCTAGGAACTGGCCAAGAGATGAGACCAGGCTCCTGCTCTTTCACTCCTGCCAGCTGGCTGAGCCTTCTCCCTGTGGTACTGGCAGTTGGCCCCTGATCCTGACTGTTGGCCCCATTCACCTAGATTCCTGAGTCACCAATATATACCCTGGTCTCCCGTGCGGTTCCCTTCTCACTTACAGACCTCGTTATCCCTCCTGGAGGAATCCCTGTGTACCATATTCCTATCATAGGAATATCATAGAGACCCAAAGTCAGAAACAGGTGAGATCATTACCTCTACTTAGGTTGTCCCCAAAATTGCTGGGGCCTGGGAGGGTAAGGGTGACAACCTCAGGTCTAGGGCCACAAAATCCAGGCATGGAAGAGTCTCCAGTTAGCCCTGGTTACTAGGACTTGACTGCTATGTTTCATTTGTCACTCAGTGTCAGTTTTTCTGTTTCATCTGTTTAATTGTTTCATTCCTTTTGCTTCCATTTGTTAATTTTGGCTTCCACTATGCTGGTTCTTCAAACTAGCTAAGGAGGAATTTTGCTATTTGTGGGGAAGATGACCAAATGCTGTCCTCTGAGCTTTCTTTTGGCTTTGTCGTATTGTCTAATTACCAGGAATCATCTTAGATCTCTTCCCAGAATCACAGATGATATGTGCCCTTTGTTTCATGTTTCAGACCATTTGGCTTTTCTTCATTTCTCTATGGTCAACTGTTTCATTAGCATTGAGGGGCTGGCCATGCCTCTGCCTTGTGGCCAGCTCTCATGCTTTCCATGACTGGAGATGCACACTTGTACACAGCACACATACATGGGTGGACTCATTAATATCCATGCTCGGTGCATTTTAAGCCTATAAATATTTACTGAATGAACATTCAGACCAGGCACTGTTAGAGGTGCTGGGATGCATTGGTCAGAAAAACAGATAAGGGTAATGCTCACACAGACACACACACACACACACACACACACACACACACACGTTGTCACTCACACACACCATAGACATACTTCCACACACACAGCCCACACAGACACAGATGCACACACCCAACCACACACACTCATATACCCACATTCCCACAAATACCATACCTCTCTGTCCACACTTACCTTGAGATAAGCCTTCTGGATACATTGACCATGCTCTGGCCTTGTTAGTGTGGATGCCATCACCCCTGGCAAAGTGTCCCCTGCCACTTTGTGACACCTACTCACTTACTCCCCTCCTCCACCCCCTTGCAGAAGTGACTGCGTATGGACTCTACCCAACCACTTTCCCCCAGGTATGTACGTGGGGTCTCTTTCATGTGTGCAGAGGACAAGTGAGCTCAGATGCTCATCATAGCTTTGTTTGCAAGAGCAACAGCTGGAGAAACCCAAACTGTCCATCTACACAGCAGAGAAAATGATTGAACTAGAGAGAGGTACTTGAATCAGCATGGATAAATCTCAAACACAAAGCATTTTATAAAGAAAAGCAACTTGTAGCAGGATGCAATTAGCATAGCATTTGTTAGCCAAGCATAGCCAGACATAAAAGTCAGTGCTATGTATTGTTTATGGATACAGGTATCGTAATACAAGCACACCAACCTGTACAGGAATGGTGTGACAAACACCAGCTGTGATGGCCATGGGCACAGGGCCAGGAATCAGGACCAGGAAGAGTTTATAAGGGCTTCCACTCAACCTACAATGTTTAATTTTGGAAACTGGTTGCTCGGTACCTGATGTTCATTGTGTCACTAGTTATACATTTTATTTTAAAAGGTATATATGAGGGGCCGGCTGAATGGCTCAGTTGGTTAAGAGCTTGCTTAAGAGTGCGAGCTGAGCTCTGAGCAACAGCAGTTCGATGCCCAGCCCAAGCTGAGCTGCCACTGAGCTGCCAAGAGGTGGCAGGATGGCTCAGCTTAAAAAATAAAATAAAATAAAATAAAATAAAGATATATATATATATATATATATATATATATATATATATATATATATATATATATAAAGAGAATTTAAGATGTGTGCTTATCCAGAATTCTTTTGGGGTCAGAGTTAGAATCATTTGTGTGTGTGTCTGTGTGTGTGTGTGTGTGTGTGTGAAATTTGTTGTTTCTACATTAAAAGATTTTTTTTGAGGGCAAGTAGTTTCTTTTCCTTTAAACCACATGATGATCCTATACAGCTGCCCAGAGTAGGACACCATCAAATTCATTAACATGCATATGAGTTCTGAATAAATAAAAGCTACAAAGCCCAAGTTATATACAATATCTTAGGCAATGTTTACAAACCTATGTTCAATAAAACAAATGTAAATAGTAAATGCAGCATGAGAGTAATCAGAGGATGCACAGGGCCAACCACTTATGGTCAGTCTGCCCCCGACAGAGCCGGCACCGGTCAGGCCCTGGAATCAGGCCCCGCAACCCTTCCTAACACAGCTGGACAGGCCCTCAGAAAAGACAAAACAAAAAAGCTCTGAAGGTGTCATTAACTGAAGGACCAGAAAGCTGGAAAGGAGGTGGCACCGCCTCCACCCTGAGTCTGAGGCACACGGAGGAGGAAGAGACAGCACAGAGGCCCAGCCCCGTGTGGACCCAGGCCCCAGAGGTTCCTGCCCTCTGGGCCTCAGATGGGCGTTTCACTGCTCTGGGAGGCAAGTCGAGGGAATGCTAATGGCTAACGTAAAATCAGAAGGTGCAGAAAAATGTTCCCTAATTCGGGGACCTTCCTGACTCTTTGCCAGCAACAGGCCCAAACTGTGTAGGGTGGAATTGGGGGCACATGATCATGAGCACTGAAGATGGCTGGGTGGGAGCTTAGGAGGGCACACATTGACCTGATTTGGGGGAGAACTTCTAGAAGATTTGCAGTGTCCTAAATACAACTAAATCCTCTCAGTAGAGCAGGGTAGGGGCTATGAGGCAGGTGTGATGAATGGGTACTTCTGCATCCAGTGACCAAGTCATACACGTATCATCTTGTGACCCACAAAAGTGCAATCATGTGAAACTAACGGCACTATGGCGAGAAGAGAAAATAGCCAGTATTGATATCGCGCAGAGTCCTGGGGCTGGGCAGGGCCCAGCAGCCACCGCGGCATGCAGCCTGCTCTTTCCTGCAAGCTGCTAACTTGAATTTTAAAGCCCCTACTTTCCCTAAGAGATCCCCTACGGTATTTAGTGCTGATATCCTGGCTGAAGGAGTTAGTGGGCTGGTACCAAAACCGTTTGGTATAGCTTTTGGTGAAGGAAAACTGTTCTCTGTTCCTTTGCCAACAGGAGTGGCTGGCAAAGAAAGTGATACCTGGACAGCAGAATCCATCTTTTCACAGTCTAGAGTTGGAGAACTGGGAGCTGACTTTCTGGTTACTTCCTTCTGTCTTTCCCGAACTGCTAGTTCTTGTCTTAAATCTCTTGCTTCGACCAACAAAGATTGCTTTTCTTCAAGTTCACTTTCTAGAAATGCATTTCATTCGATAGCCTGATTTATCCTTCGTTCAAAGTCTTCCAGAGAAACTATTGTTGCCCTTTTTGCTCGCTCCAGGTCGTCGTTGGCCTGCTCCAGCTCTCTTACATACTTATGCAACTGCTCCTTAATGGCCCGAGTCTGACTTAAATCACCGTCTAATACTGAGCCCTGCTTGTAGCTCTGTGCATACTGATGTTCTAGTTTCTCCTTTAATGCTTCCGTTTCATATTTCAATCTTTGGTTATCAGCTAGCAAGTCTCCATTTCTTTGTTCAGCCTGTACTAATTGTGCCTCCAACTCTGCTTCTAAGTCTCTGCTTCCTTCCTGGAATTCAACTAGCTCATCCCGGGCTTCCTGGAAGCTTTGTTTATACTTTAAGGCAAGTTTCTTCCAATAAGTAGTTTCCTCCTTTAAAGTTGAAAAATCTGGTGTATCTTCACCATCCATGATCAAGAAAGCCTCCAATGTGTCCAAAGCGCACGTTCCCCTCCACCCTACCGACATCTCCGCTCCGTTGGCCTGGCCAGGCCCTCCCAGCCGCTCTGCTCGGCTCCCCTCCACAGGCCTGAGTTCCACTCCCCGCACCTCCGCGCCCAGCTCCTCCCCGACACATCAGGGTTTGCCTGGGTGTCCGAGGCCATTCTGTCTAGAATCATATTGGAGTGTTTATTTCTTCTCCTGATTTGTCATCAAGTTGCAGGTAAAAAATTTTTTTCCAGATAAGTATTTAGAGAAAATGACTGGACTGTCTCCTGAAGGATGGCAACGATTGTCTGCAAGGCGGGTAGAACTTTTCAGTCCTGTTTGTTTTTCAGTCTGCTTTAGGTTGCTAACCTGGAGCTGACTGCCCTACCAGCCATATTTTCTTGCTGTTTTAGTGCGTGGGATGTCTGGAGCGTGAGGTAAATGTTGGGGGAGAAACCTTTCTCTGTGGTTTCTTGGCCGGTAAGGAAGGTGGGCTTGAACCTCTTCAAAACTGAACCTACAAAGGTTTTTCCCGCCTGAGAGCCTCGCTCCATCATAAAGAGTGCACAGTTCATGCTCCAGTTGGCACCACTATTCAAAGCCGCCCTTTCCCATGTTCCTCTCTCATCAAAGCTCAGTTGTGTCTACTCTGTTGGTGTCCTATTCTCTATCAGGTAACCTGGTGGGCTGACCCTAGTTAAGAAACCTTGTAATGACACCTGCTGGAAGCCCCACTGCAGCCTTAAAAGACATGTAGCAGCCAGATGCACGGGTGGCCTCTCCTCTCCTCTGCCAGGGTGACCCTGAGGTTGAGTTTTATATGTACCCCATCCACTGGGGGTTGCAAGCAGGTTGGGTGCGAACAGGGGCTGGTGGGGACAGGTGCATTGAAAGGGTCTTTGATCAGAACGTTGTCCATCCTGGTCTTCCCCAGGCCCCGTTGCCCCTCAGCTCCCTCTCGTCCCACTGCCAATGGCAGTCATCTGTCTTCGGCAGCCGCTCGCATTTGTGTTATCAGCAAGAATCAAATCTGGCAAAATGGCAGGAAAAGTGCTTGCGCGGGGTTTTTCGGCAGAACTCAATTAGAGTGGGGAATTGGACTTGAAAATGAGCCGCTTTCTTCACTCCTCAACTCAGAACATTCCTTCCTTTTGTATACACCCTGGGCATCTCCATAAGGTAGCCCTAGCCCGGGATGCTAACGGCAGCCAGGGTGAGCAGCCATGGCACAGGTCTCCGAGTGCCGGCATCCACCAAATCCTAAGATGGAGGGGCTATGAGCTCCATCTTCCAAATGAGGGAACCGAAGCACATACCAGTTAAGCATCTTGCCCAAGGCCACACAGCTGGTCAAGGGCAGAGCTGAAATAAAAATCCTGGTATCCCTGGCTCCCAAGCATGACCTGTATTACCACTCTGGGCCTTCCCCATCCTCCGAGCTGCCCCAGGTGGGGAACTTGCAGAGTTCTGAGAGACAACACCTAATCCTGAGCCTGAGGGACACCACAACACCAGCAGAAGCTGTGACTCCCCTAACCCCTCTTCTCAGCACCCTTCATCCTCACAACAAATCCAGGTGGTATCACTGTCCTCATTTTACTCTCGAGTATACTGAAGCTCAGAGAAGGGAAGGGAAGTGTCCAGGGTCACACAGCTAATGCACGTCAGGGGTTAAAAACCTCTACCTGTCACTCTTGGAACCCCTGAACAGTGCTGCCACTCGGTTCCTCTTGTCAGGCTTTTGGAGGCTGCCCGCTTCCCAGAGAGCCAACTCAGTCTATGCAGCTTCTCTGGTTCTTTTTCAAGGCAGCCTCCCAGACATAAAGCTCTGTTTCTTCCACGTGCCCAACACCTCCCAGGGCCCTGCAAGGGAGGTCTCTTAAAGCTCAATCTGTTACTATCTCTATGTGGAACCAAAGAAAAGAATGCAAGTGTCCACCTGTGTATGGGGGAGTTTTCTATAGAACATTATTGGAATTTTGTCTCCCTGGAAAAAGTCATATTATTGAATTTAGGGTTCAATAGCAAATATATTTTGATTTGAACTGTGCAGTGAGTCAGAGTGAATTGTGTGTTGGTCATTGAGACCTGGCCCGAAGAATGCTTTCATTCCTCAGGTGTTACCAGAGGGACCTTTCTAGCCGTGGGCATATGGCTGTTCAGTGTTGATTGGATCCTTTGCCTCATAGCAGGACTGAGGAGGAAATAAAGCAGTGAGAATTGTTTTGGGTAAATCTAATAGGCAGCCAATAATCAAATATCTGACCCAAAGTGGTTTCAGTTGTAGGAGTTTATTTAGGTCTCATAAACAGATGTCCACAAGGGGTCATTCCGATTTGGGGTGGCTCAGTGATGTCATCAAAGCCCAAGCTATTCCTGTTTGTCCATTTTGACAGATGCTACTCTTAAGGTGGCAGGATGGCTGCTCAGCCCCCAGGTAGCAAGGTGGAAGGGAGGCATTCCTCTTCTGGAGGAACATATTTCCCAGTGCCCCACCCCCTGCAGCCTTCCCTGTTCTTTCAGTAGCCAGAGCAGGGTCACATGCCAGGCCCTAGACCAATCACTGGCAAGAGGAAATAGGATCATCACAACCCAGTTAGACCAAACAGGTCTAACATTCCCCTGTGGGGCTTGGCAGCATCCCCTCTGAAATAGGTGGTCTGTTAGAAGGAAGGAGAAGTCAACTGGGTAGCCATGAAAGGCAAGGTGTGCCTCAAGAAGTCAACATCTGCTTCTCAAGTAGCCAGTAAAGAGCTGATCTTGAAATGATAGATGGGATCTGGGAGTGCGGGTGAAAGAGGGTCAGGTCACAGCAGGGCCTGATGTCTTTGACAGGTTACAGTTCATCCTGTGCAGATGATGCTCTCAGGTCCAACCCTCCTTCTGAGTCTCCCCAAGATAAGAGAGGTGAGGGTCCCTTGCAGAGAAACCAGATTCCACAGCAACTATAGTGTCACATTTGTGGTATGCTATACCGGTTAAGAGCATGTGCTATGGAGCCATACAGATTGGGTTTGGATGGGCTGTGTAATCCTGGACAGGTGACTTAACTTGTCTGTGCTTCAGTTTCCTCATCTGGAAACAGGGACTATAGTATTTACCTTGCAGGCCTAAGAGGACAGCACCCTGGTTGGGAATTGATGCTCCTCATTTTGCAGTTGGTGTCACTGTTTGCAGAACCCCTTAGCAAACGATTTTCCCAGCATGAGTCACCTCTTCTCAGGAATACTGCAAGACAAGTTCACACAGCCCTCTTCTTGCATGAAGCCTTCCTGGATTTCCTCACAAGGTGGGCCTGATGCCTCTCTGACAATGGAGCTCCCTTCCCTTTCTTCCTCATCTCTCAGATGTTCCCACTCCCTCGGTGGTCCCTGAGAAAGCCTCATTTGCAGTTTTAGTAAATGTGTCCACATACATTACTACATTGAATATTACTACATTGAATTGCTGCAACCACCTGTGAGGAAGTTTATACAAGAAACCGAAGCCTGAAGAAGTTAAGTACCTGGCTCAAGAGCTGGACATGGAATCAGGTGGAAATCAAATTCAAGTCCTCTGAGTCTAATAATAATTATAAAAATAATGTCATGCTTATGTACTATTTATTCTATGCCCAATGCTATTCTATTATCTCATTAAATCCTCACAGCAAACCTAAAAGGTAGTTGCTATTATTGGCCTCATTTTACAGTTGGGGAAACCAAGGCACAGAGAAGCTAAGAGGACTGACCAGGGTTGCACAGTTTGTTATTTCTGGAGCCAGGATTCAAACCCAGGCCATAACAGCCTTGCTGCACTCCCAGCCTGGTGTGCCCACTATCCCAAGTCATGGGACTCGAGTTTCTTTATTATCAATCACTTGATCACTACAGCCAGCCACGGAGGTGCCCCTCCCCCCAGGCTGCTACATGTTGTTAGTTATTCACCGGTCAGCTCACATTCCAGACCTCTCAGCACTTACCTCTTGACCCTTAGTCCACTCTCACTTCGATCTGTGATGCATTTAATAATGTATTTTCCTACAATAGACATGGCCAGGAATATAATCAATCTGACCCAAATGTCTGTATGCCGCGCTGCTGAGAAACCCATTATTGGAGTCCCAGCCTTACCCCTGCCTCAGACTGGGGGGCCTAAGAAAGCCACATCTTTGTCAGAAATACCCAGGAGCTCCCCACCACCTTTGGCTTGGCCTAGGGGGATCCCCATAGACTGGCCCTTGGCCTCAGCTAGAGGGACCTCCAGAGAGGTTCAGCCTTGCCCCAGGGGCTTGACCAGTGATCTCTGCTTACTCAGACTTGGGAATTGGAAGGTGTGCAGGCTCTGCCCAGCCTGCCTGATGGGGTAGGAGATCCTGCCCTTCCACCTGGGGGCTCTGAACAGAGTCTAGTGACAGCAGGGTCACCAGATGTCTTTGACATGTTATTGCCACCCTGTTCAGATGATGCTCTGAAGTCCAACACTACTACCCAAGAATGGAGAAGTGGGGACCCTTGCAGGGAAGCTCCAGGGAGGGGAGGCGGTGGCGAGACCAGCTAGCACGTCCCTTCTGTGTTTGCCTAGACCTGCTCCAAGTCAGCTCTCTCAGCAGGCCCACGTGCTTTCCTTGTTCTCAAGCACTTGGCTCTCAGGTCTCGGAGATGTACACAGCATAGGAAAGCTGAGCCAGTCTCCACTTCTCAAGGTCAGCCTGAAAGACGAGTTGAGCAGGAAGAAGGGAGGGGGAATCAAGGAATCTCTGCAGCCCCTCAGCCCCTCCAACTTCTCCCTGAGCCCCCTGGTTTGGGCTGGCGCCTCCCCTCGCCAGCCTTACAACTTGTTGAGAAGAACGAACTCCTTGAAGGACATTTTACAACTCCACAAATAATTACATGTTGAGCATACAAGATGGGAGCTGCCCTTCCGAGGGGGTGTAGGGGGCTGGGTGCTGGACGGTGTTCTCAACCAATATCCTGGCACTGTTTCCTCCAAGGAGCTGCTTTTAGCTCACCTCCATGGTGGGGGTGTCAGCATCTCCTCCCACCCTGGGTGGTTTTCCTCCCATAGGGGTGGAAGCAAGCAAACCGCAGAGCTGTTGCTGCCGAGTGAGAGCCAGAGGTCCCAGCAGAGTGGGGAAGCAGCTGCTTGAGAGAGTTTTTCTGCAGATGCAGAGATGGATGCCCGGAATCGATTCCTTCTGAAGATGAATCACAGTGAGATGCACAAAGAAAACCCCTTTGGTCTGAACAGGCAGATAATGTTCCTGACGGGGCCTCGGCTCCGTGTCAACTCCTTGTGATTGGTGGGAGGGCAGAGGGAGGGGAAGAGAGAAAGATGGAGATATAGACAAGGGCAAACACACAGATGAACAGGGACAGACATATAGAGATACAGAGATATGTGCAAATAAGAGACACTGGGGCAGTGATACTGGGACAGGGAGAGGGAGAAATAGAAAACAGAGAGACAATGGAACAGCATCGAGGGGATTCAGTAGGGAGGGCAGAGGTGTTTTCTTAGGTTTCATGGTGGCGGGGGGCATTGGGGACAAGGAAACTCAAACATTAACCAGCATTCAGGTCATGTTAGGCTTGTGTTCATTGCCAAAAATTAATTAAAGTAAGTGTTTGGTCAACTCTCAATTATCAATTGGGTTGCTGGATTACTCTCCATGGGATCATGGGTTTTTCCTTTTATAATAGAGGAGTGTGTGTGTGTGTGTGTGTGTGTGTGTGTGTGTGTGTGAGAGAGAGAGAGAGAGAGAGAGAGAGAGAGAGAGAGAGAGAGAGAGAGAGAGAGAGAGAATCCTGTTGCATTCTATGGCCAGTCAGATTAAGTTTGGATTTATCTTTTCCTTTAGAATTAGCAATGCTTGCCTCTATCCATTCAAGTAATTAAGAGGTAACCACCAGAGAATTCATAGCATGCTTTGCACATCCTTGATGTCCCACAAGCTCAGGCTTTTTCTAATTATAATCTTAGAGTCAGAGAATCTTTGAACATGGTAGATCAGGAGTTGGGCAGAAAGCCTGGATGTCCTCCATTCCACCCCTTCTGTAGCATAAATGGAAAGACAGAGGGAGGCATGGAGGGCCACAGGCCTGATGGAAGACACATAAGTAAATTCAGCCTCCCAGGTACCTTCCTCTTCTATCTGCACAGGGCACAGGTAGAAGGGCCCTCCCCAGGGACGGAGGATATCTGTGGTCAGGCTTTGCCAGTTCAGAATCTTCCTCTCTGACTCTGCCTCTCACTGGCCCATGCTAGAGCTTTTTGTCTCTAGCTTCTACCAGGCTTTGCAGGGATGTTTGGGGGAGTGGACTCCAGAAGTAAAAGGAAGAAAGCATCCATCTTTGATGTTTATACAAATAGTGTCCTCCTTGGTGTTTCTGGAAATGCACCATCAGGCACTGGGAGAAGCTGGAGGTACATATTGAGGCCAATTTATGAGATGGATCCTCCTGTGACTCAAGAAGGTAGAACACCCATTTCTGAAAACTCATTCCAGGAAGTAAATGGCCCTTAGAACAGCAGCTCTCAACCAAGGGCAACTTTGGCAAGGTCTGGAGACATTTTTGGTTGTCACACCGGGGGCTTCTACCGGCATCTAGTGGGTAGGGGCAAGAGATGATGCTAAACATCTTACGATGCCCAGGACAGCCTCCATAACAAAGAATGATCCTACTCAAAGTGTCAATGGTGAGAAGAACCCATCTTGTTTACCTTTTATCTACACAACTTACACTCAAGCATGGACATGCTCATTGTGAAAACACAGTCTTGCTCCCACCGGGTCAGACAGGGTGTCATTACTGGGAGTGGGGTGGGGGAGATCTGGATGGGTTGGGTCCTGCAGCTGATCATGGAGGCAGATCCTGTTCATCTGGTTGTCCCCTCCCTCCCGCTTTGCTTATCTGACAAGATGACCTTTCCAAAGAGAGGAGACCCATTTTCCAAGGGCACTCCAGGAGCTGATTTGCCTGCTGGAAGCCTACACCAGTTCTCCAAGTTCATTTGTAGGCGACATCTTCACTAACGCAAGTGTTTCTCAGTGAAATTTTTCCCTTTCTACCTGAGCTTAGGAGGGAGGAGAAAGGGCAATCTGGACTTGCTGTCCTCTTACCTTCTTTTCATTTCGTTCTTACCTTTAACAGCCTTACCCTCTTCCTTCTTCCTTATCCATTTTCTGATCCAACTTCCTCTGTTGTAGATCCTTGCCAAATGTCCTCTTAATTTTATGGTGTTGCTCTCCTGCCCAAAGCTGAATATGCATATTATACAGAACAAAGCAAAAGGTTTCATCTTTTCTCCTTAGAACCTAGACCCCCACCAGCTTTACTGCTACCCTTCAGTGTACTGTGTCAAGGTGTTGAGATCTGGCTGAAATTGGCTAATGGCCCAGAGTCCCAGAGCCTAGCCCCAGAGTGGCCTGACAGTGCTGACCTTTCCCCTGACCACTCCACCTGTTGACAAAAAATGGACTTAAGGAGCTGTTTAAGGACTGTGCTAGAACAGAAGTTATAAACATGAAATATGTGGTTCATTGTTTGTACTATTTATTGGTGTGTGTGACTCAGGCAGTGAGAGTGTGAACACTTGTTACATAGAGGGGCTGGCTAGAGGGGAACATTTTCCCTCCATCTTTGTGAATCACAAAGGCCTCTTTCCCCAAAGGTGATTTTGGGAAGAGAAACTGGAAAGATCGGGTTCACACAGCTTAGACCCAGACACTCACTCTTGCTCATTTTATATTCTGGTCAGGGTTATAGGATCCAGAGAGGTGGCATGAAGAAATAAAAAGTGGACCAAGAGGAGGGAAGTAGGGAGTCTTCCCGGGAGTCTTTCTTTGCATCCTAGCCAGTAATGACTATCTTCTAACCCAATGATGGACATTTAGGTAAGCAGACCAGACACGGGATGAGGAAAACCCCTGCTGTTTCCTTCCCCTCTCTCTTCTACCCCCCTCCCACCATCCTTTCCCCCTTACCTATCTTCTACCAACTACCCCTTTTGGAGCCTCAATTGTGTGTAAAAGCAAAGGGCCCCCTAGAAGATAAATAGGCTTTCCCACAAGACATGCCTGTGTGTGCATGCCACACCATTTCCAAAAGGACTTTGAGGGGGAATAATATAATTCAATTTAATCAAGCACAATGTAGCTAAATTATAGCCTGTAAATGCCACATCAGATTACAAAGTGTATTCATGTTCAGTCACCCAAACACCCTGTGAAGTATCCCTGTTATCCCTGGATTACCAATGAGGAAACTGAGGCTCAGATAAGAGAAGCCACTTGCCTGAAGGTCCATGGCTGGTGAGTGACAGAGATGGGCTTGGAGGCTACTTCTTGTGATTGCAAAGCAGAAACTCTGACACAGAAAGGGCTGGCAAGAGCAGAGAACTAGGTATATGCAAACATCTAAGGCTGGGGAGCTATGTTGACTGAGCAGGGATAAGGCTCTGGGGTTTCTGAGAGCTCAGGCCAACAGCTAGAGAAGAGAGGGAGGGATCAGGATGGTTTAAGAGGGTGGAGGGGCAGGGGATGTTTATGGGGTGATGGGCTTGGGAAGTGCAGGGGCTTCAGGGACAAAGGCAGATAGGCACAAAGGGTTGTGAGGCTAGAGCATCACGGAGGGATTCCTTCATCTGCTCCCTCTGTGGGACTCTTCCCTTATGTCTCTACCTCCATTTCTTGGCATTTGTCCCTTCTAGACCTGGTCTTATACATGTACTTTAGGAGCCTTTCTGTGGAAGTAGGAAGCTCATCGGAGGCATGAAAAGCCCTGGTCAAAGGCTCTGGCCCCAGAGCTCACTCTTTCTCCCATCATTCCCTCCTGGTCTTTTGCTCCTCTGGATACCCAGCCTCACTGTGGTGTGACCACAGGGGACCTAATTTGCAAGGCTCATTACATGGGTCATCTGGTCAGCCCTCAGGACACAGTAGAGGAAACTGAGGCCCAGATAGGGGATATGGCCTGCCCATGGATACACACTGGCTAAGAGTTGGTGTGGGGGGCTGGCATACTGGTCTCCAGACTCAGGCCAACCTCTTCCCTCCACGGCAGATGTCAGTGCCGGACAGGGCAGTGGTATCACCAAGGCACAGCCGGCAGGGCCACAGCCAGAAACACTGCCTGCCTCTACCGGTCGGTTCCAGCCACTCTGTCTCCAGGGGCTCCCCTCCCTCCCTGGTTTACTGGTTAGTGTTTTAAAAGCACATCTCATTTCAGTGCTTTTGCTACAGTAAATACCTAATAATTGTTTTAGACTCTATTACTTGCCTCACAAAAATAGTGCCTGGAAATGGTGCTTATTCAATTTGTGCTGAGAGAGAAAGACTCAGAAGAGGCCTGCAAATGCATCACATCTCAAGTGCTGTTCATGGTTTGGAGAGGAGGGGTGGCCCACAGACCAGCACCTGGATCTGGTACTTATTCTAGCTGTGGGGATATTGGTGCTTTCATTAACCCTGTTCAGCCATTATCTCCCTTCATAAAAGCTGCTGAGGTGTGTGTGTGTGTGTGTGTGTGTGTGTGTGTGTGTGTGTGTGTGTGTGTGTGACAGACAGAGACAGACAGACAGAGAGACACAGAGACAGACAGAGAGAAACAGAGAGATTTTAAAATTTATGTACATACTGAAGCATATCTCTGAGTATTAATATAAAAACATATACGCCACAAGCCACCTTGCCAGTGAATTGTGTGATGTGTGATCAAACAATACTGTGAATGTTTAAATTAAAAAAAAAATTATTACAGTAAAAGACACATTGCCATAAATCCACCTCAAAATATTGCCCCTCCCATTGTTCTTGCCATTTTCTGAAGCAGTTCTGGAAGTCCTCTTTTCTGAGTGCCTTTAGTTGCACTGTCATGGCTGCCTCAGTGTCCTGAATTGATTAAAAACGTTTACCTTTCATGGTCATTTTGACTTTAGGGAAGAGCCAGAAATCACACGGCTCCAGATCCAGTGAATACAGTGGATGAGGACACACTGTACTGTTTTTATTTGACAGAAATTTCTATATACGAGAAGCGATGTGTGACATGGAATCTTTCCGTTGTGATCAGCAAATACGGTGAATGCTGCTGCCAAGTGTCATCCAACAGAAAAGCAGGGATCTTCAATATGGGAAGCGGGGCGTTGAACCTTAGTGACAGTGTGTGACAAGTTTCAGCTTGTTTGCTGTAGTCAAGTCAGGTGTGAGCTACAGTTGAGAGAAGGTATGTTTTAAAGTGTGCCGTCAATCATCCTCTATCATGACAACGCTCTGTGTCACACGTTGCTTCTGGTACATGGCAATTTCTGTCAAATAAAAACATTACGGTGTGTCCTCATTTACCTTATTCACTGGATCTGGCACCATGTGACTTCTGGCTCTTCCCCAAAGTCAAAACGATTCAGGACATCGAGGCAGCCATGATGACACAACTGAAGACACTCATGAAAGAGGACTTCCAGAACTGCTTCAGAAAGTGGCAAGAACAATGGGATAAGTGTGTTTAAAGCAAGGGGGAATATTTTGAGGGGGATTCATGGCAATGTGTCTTTTACTGTAATAATGTTTTTTTAATTTAAACATTCTCCATATTTTTTGATCACGCCTCATACGTTCATACACGTACATGTATTCAATCAGGAGACGTGGGTTTATGTTCTTAATTTTCACAACCAGCTAATAGTCTCAAAAATGGCTCCCCCAAATGCAACCACAGGTGGAAGGTACTGGTCATCACAGTCACATCAACTGTGCTGTTTACAAATTGTTCTCTTCACGACCTCTGTGGATCCTTACAACCTAGATATTTTCATGTTCATTTTACAGATGACTATCCTGGGACTCAGAGAGCTGAGAGCATGGACTGAAGTTCAAACACTGCTACATGTTAGACGTGAGTTCCCGAGTCTCTGAGAGCATTGAGGCTAAAATCACCAGGTTTATAGCCACGGGTCAGATTTGAATCCTGACTTTAGCACTTACTAGCTGTGAGATTTGGGGCAGGGCATTATCTTGTTTGATTGGTTATTTTCTCATCTGCAAAATGGGGATTATAGTACCTACCTGCCTATCTCACAGAGAAGGTGCAAAGGACAAATGGTTGATGTGAGAATTCTGCAAGGTAATAGGTGTAAATGCTCCACGTTGTGCCTGGCTATCTTATTATCAGCTGATCCAGTTTCCATCACCCTGTCTGCAGTCCCAGCTATATGACAGCCTCCTGTCCTTGTTCTAGGTCAGCCATGGTGTCACTCAATCAGCAGTTCTAAAACATTTTGGGCATAGGACACCTTTACACCGTTAATTATTATTGAGGACTCCAGAGAGCTGCTGTTTATGTGAGTTACACCAAGTTTTATCTAGCGAGAAATTTAAAAAAATATGTTTATCATTTTAAAAGTGTTAACAAACCCATTATGAATGACCATAAATAACATTTTAATGAAGAATAACTGTATTTTAAAAGATACATTTGTAAGAAGAATGGCCTTTTTAAAACATTTTTTTTTTTTGGCAGTCTCTTTAATGTCTACCTTTTTGGAAGACAGCTGGATTCACATATCTGTTTCTGCATTCAATCTGTTGTGGTATCACATGTCAGGCAGCCACTGGAAAATGCCACTGCACATTCATGAGACAATATGAGAGAAAAAGGCAAATAACAGCTTAGTATAATAATAAAAATCATTTGGACCCAGAGGTCCTGGACCATGCTTGGAGAGTCCCTGCATGAGATGGACATTAAGCTCTCCCCGGCCCAGGCAGGCCGTGATTCTCTACATTTCTGCAAGCCTATCTGAAAAATTAAGATTGACGAAGACAAAAGCAGCCAGTTACTTCTTCAGATTTCTCTCTAGGGACAGACGCTCATGGATCTAATATTGATAAACTAACGTTTGACTACTTCTAAGCTGAGCCATCAATAATTACCGGCTGCTTCAGTGGCATCCACCATTGGCCTTATACGGAGAGGCTGTTGATTGATTGATACCATATGCTGTGTCATTGAGGATGCACTTCCACAAAAAGAATAGAAAACCAAGCTCAAAATGATTTAAATCATAAGTGAATGTATTATCTGACTCAACAAGAAGTCTCAAGGTTAAATTGCAGAGCTGGTTGTTCCAGAGGCTCAGCAATCATCATCAGTAACCCAGGTTCTTTTCCAGCTTTTTGTCACCACAGGCTGATTACATCAGCCTCGTCTCTCAAGTTCACAGGATGGCTGCAGCTGTTCCCACCATCACATGCAGACACAACAATATCATCAGAAAAACCATTGTTTCCTTTGGTTCTCTTTGTGTCAGATGGAAACCTTTCCCCCAGTCAACTTTTCTTCTAATGTTATTGGCCCAAATGGGGTCTTATGCTTTATTCGTACCCTAGGGCTGCTGTAGCCACATATCACAAACTGGGCATCTTAGAAGTTTATTGTCTCACAGTTATGGAAGCTAGAAGTCCAAAATCAAGATTTCAGCTGAGCCATACTCCCTCTGAAACCTTCAGGACCTTTCTCTGCTCGTCCAGGTCCTGGTAGCCCTAGCCCTTGCTTGGCTTGTGGCAGCACCACTCCAATCTTCACGTGGCATTCTAACTATGTCTCTTCACATTGTCTTTTCTCTGCATCTTCTCTGTCTGTGTCTGACTCACTCCCACCCCATTTTTATAAGGACACCAGTCACATTGGATGAGGGTCCACCCTAATGATCTCATTTTAACTTGATCAGCTGCCACAACACTAGTCACAGGTAACTGCAGTTTAGGATTTCAACATGTATTTGGGGAGGCAAGGAAAATGTAACCTGTAACATCTGCCTTTTGTTCACTTACCAGCAAGGGGAACGGCACCACGGCAGGTGGCTTTCAGTGGTCCTCAACCAAGGAGTAACAGCTTTGCTGGGGGCTTGTGGACCTATGGGGAAGAGATTTTAGAAGTCTTAACACCTGGGGGCCCCTCTGAGCACACAGTCCCTGAGAAACCCTGGGGACTATTCAAGGGCATGGGACACCTGACTGCAGATGTGGCCTCTGGAAACAACACCCGAGCCCCCCCAGAGACATAAACAGGAAAACAGATTCGGGAAGGCCACTAACCACTCTTGCTGACTGTGGCACTGATTTCGTTGTGTTTGTCAGTCCAAGGGTCTCTGACCCAGACCCAGAGCATCGTGGGTAAAGCAAAAAGGTCTTCCTCCCTTCCTCTTCATGGGAGTGAGAAAGAACAGCAGGAGTGACTTTCTTCTTTGTTTAAAATACTGCTCTCCCCTTCCTCCCCCTGCCCACACCCACCCTGTACCCTCAGATTTAGTCATGTCGTTGATTTGGGAGGACAAAAGTAGAAGAAAAGAAAAAAGAAAAAATCACACATAGCTTCAAAACACAGCCACAGATACTTTCCATTTTATTTCCATTTTTCAGCTGTTTCGCTATGTGTGTTTTGTTACCAAATCAGGGTCCTGTATGTATTCAAACCCAGGCATACTACTTCTAGGAGAGCAGTGTCTATTGTTCTAATGATAAAATTGAAAGGATGCAGACAAATATAAATAATAATTAGACAGTTCTAATTCAGCTGGATCTGCCTAGCATTAAGTATCTTCCCTAAGCATTCTAAAATACAATATTTGAGATTATACTTCTATATATACAGATTTCTCTCTTTCTTTCTTTCTTTCTTTCTTTCTTTCTTTCTTTCTTTCTTTCTTGCTTGCTTGCTTGCTTGCTTTCTTGCTTTCTTGCTTTCTTGCTTTCTTGCTTTCTTGCTTTCTTGCTTTCTTGCTTCCTTGCTTTCTTATTAATTTAGTTTTTTCTTCTTACCGTGGTTAATCAGGAACATTTACAAGCTCTACAAAATGATAATAATATACAAAGTGGCTTGGTGGCATAGAAGATCTGCCATGAGACTTTCCCAGTTTGAAAAAGTATGATTCAAAACACAAGTGCTCAGGTTGCTAGAAGCATCCAGTCCTCTTCACCAGGCTGAGTGGACTGGATGAGAACACGCTGGCCCCTTTGCATTCTATGACATGGGTGGGATTGTGGGGAAGGCCCCAGGCCTGGGTGGAGTCAGGTACTTCCTTCTCCAGGGTCTGCTCTGCCTGTCGTGATGGGCCCTTCCAGTCCCCTTCTGTGAGGCCTCCAGGACAGAGGGGACAGATTCAGGAGTGCCCTCAAAACACCTGCACAGAGCCCACTGTCATCCTTATCTCCTTACAGCACCTACTTGGCAGTAGATGCCAATGGTGGTGAGTGAATAATTGACCCGGGAGGGTTCGTTCCCTGCACTAGGCTGTTTCCTCCTCGGCAGAATGGGAAGATGCAGACTGTTGCTTTTCCTTCTGAGGCTCTCTATAGTTTTTGGCAGCCTGGCACACCTCCTCTCTGCCCGCAGCTGAAGGCAAAGTGAACTTCAGCACCGCCCTGCTGATATACGGCTCTGCTCTGACCACTTTCCTTCCCGAGCACTACGCATCATCAGCCAGGCTTTAGGCCTCCAGATGGGCTGTGGGACTGCAGGTCATCTAACCACCCACCTGCCTATCCCTTAAGGAGAGAGAGCAATGCTTAACTCCAATGAGGACACCTGGGGCCCTTGGGTCTCTTGGATCACATCACAGAGACAAGCCCTGGCTTTGTTACATCAGCGGGACATCCACTTCCCTTGTCTTCCGACCACTTCCCACTGCTCTGCATTTCTTGCTGTCTATACTCCCTCCCTGCTACTGTGCTAGCTCTCGTTCTCTCTGTCTCTCACAAACTGCTCATGCTCCATGCCCAGTCCCCTCCTTCCCCACTCCACCTGCACCCCCCTCCTTCCCGTGTGAAGGGAAAGGTTAAGTGGAGACACGCTTGCCCTGTCTGTTGCAATAGAGATGCGGCAACTTTCTCTCCTAATCAATCTGTCAGGCATGATTAAGCTGCCCTGAGATTCAGGGCACTCACAGCCCAGCGAGCCCACAAGGCTGACAGCTTCCAGCCCCATCAGGATCGGTGCACACACGCAGACACACACACACATACACACACATGTGTGCATATGTATGCACTCCACCCATGCACATGTGTGCACATGCAGATGCAATACAGAAACTCGTGCACAAACATGCATGCACATGCATGTGTGCATACACATATACTTGCATTCATGCATGCACAGTCAGCTGAGACTGGGTCCAGGGCCTCAATGTGACCATGGCAACCTATTTAAACAGAGAAACCCATCCCTTGGGTGACAATCCTCCTCCCCACCCCCGCCACACCATCACTTCTTCATTCATTTCATGAACATGGATGGAGTGGCCATGTGACAGGTCCTGTTCCAGAAGCTGAGAAGTGCCTGACCTCAGGAAGCCTGCGTGCCAGCAGGGAACACAGATAACCATGGGAAAAGCTTAAGCAATAAGTGAAGATTACAGCAGGATCTAAGATGCTAACTGCTTGGTAGAAGTAAAGGAAGAACACAGTGTGAGAGGGGCAGCATTGAGGGGGCTGAGGAGGAGCCTCTTAATCCCCTTGTTCTGGGAGCTGCCCACTGCTGCTAGCAGATAGCCTGGGTTCCCAGCCAATTCCGCCACGAGAGCCTGTGACCTTGAGCAAGTCACTTAATTTCCCTGTTCCTCAGCTTCCTCATCTGTAAAACACGATTGTAACACCAGTTGCTCCTCATAAGGTGGTTATGAGGGGACCAAGCTAATGCATGTGAATTGCTCAGAACAGGTCCAGGGGTAGGGTAGGTGCTAAGTGAGGGTTCCCCACCCATGATTGAATTGATAAAGGAATCATCCTCAGCAGGTGGTGGTCATCTGGAGGACTCAGCGTTAGCATAAGGTGGGACAGATGAACAGAACAGGGCCCTCAGGTTGGGGGCCACAGGGCAGATAGGTTGACAAGTAGGACATGGAAGAGGTCAGGTAGGTCAGATGCTGCAGATGGAGAATCTAGAGAGGTAAGGCCTGCATCCACAAACATAGCATACCCACTCTGATTTGGGCCATACCAGGCCTCCAGGCAGAATTCAATTTCATCCTCCAAAAATATATCCTGTACCGAAGACTTCTTTACAAAAACATTATGTGAATCCACACGGATTGGCCCATATAGCTTCTTGTGGGAATCTGGGGACTCAGAGGTCCAGGGCGCATTTTGTTGAGCTGCTGCCCTGAAGTTCCCTCTTCCTTCCTCCTTCTTGCCCTCACTCCTCTTTCTTATCCCCCACCCCCCAGCCTCCTCCAGTACAGAGATCCCTAAATGTGGCGGAACCACTGCCAGTAAACTCACTCTGTGTGGACACCCTATAAATAAGTCAAGTGGAAAGTTACACAAACAGAATTAGGGCATCCTCAGTTAACACATGGGATCTCTGCTCCCTGTCAGTCAGGTCAGGAACCCAATCTCCCCACTCCTGAATCTCAGAGATGCTCAAAGAGCCCTGGATTTGCAGTGACAGTCCCCACCCTAAGGGTTTCTGCTACAGCTGCTGTGCTCAGGACATCTGTTAGGACTGGTGGAAACGGGACACAGCCCTGCCCTCGGGGAGCCCCAATCTGAGAGGATGATTTTAAACATCAAACAAGCAAGCAAGCAGCAAACATGTGACTAGGCTATTAGAGAAGAGAATGAGGATCCCTGGATAAGAAGGACTTCCGGTGATTGTGACCCCAAGCTGCTCCCTCAGAGGGGCTCACCACTCCTGGATCAAATCTTGATTATAAGGGCTGGGAATAGCTGCCCAGGATAACTCAGCACATCGTCCACCCTTTCTCTCTTCATTCTTTCCTTTCATACCGAGCTTCATACTCTCCAAAGGCTTTTCATGCCCTTTATGTTGTTGTAGCTTAACAAGGCCTCGCTTTATAGTAGCTTTATAAACCCTGTGAGGAAGGCAGTCAGGGAGTATCATTCTCATCATAAATGGAGCAGAAACTGAGGCCCCAAGGGTAATGCAGTTTTCTCAATATCCTGAGCTGCTTGCCCAGGGCTAGGGATGGGGTCCTGGATTTTGGCCAAAGGTCTTCCCTTATGCCTGCGTTCCCATTCATTGCCTCTGTTTTCTCCTTTTCAAAGGGAGATCGTCACAATACCTACTCTGGAGACATTGTGAGAATTGAGTGCCTAATGAAAGTCAAGCAATTGAAAAAGGACCTGGCGCATTGTAAGCTCTCAATGTACGACTGCTACCACTACTTGTTATTGTGTTTATTAGAGATCCCCCCAAAGCAGGTCTTGACACATGGGTTTGGATGCTAGTAGTTTACCTGGGAGGTGAGCCCAGGAAGTGCCAGCAGTGGTGTGGGGAGTGAGGTGGGAGAGGAGGGGAGCCACTATTGGATATGTTAATGAGCAGTTACCACTATGGAGAAGTGGGTCTCCATCTCACTGAGGACCTCTCAGCCACTGTACAGAACATACCTCACATTTGTCTCACCTGAGGACGAGGAAGCCAAGGTCACCCTGCAGCTTTCAGACATCACTGGGTGCTGTCCATGAACTCCCTGACAGTCAGGCCTGCCTTGTGTGTGAGCCAGGAGCCATGTGGAGCCCCGTGGGCCTGCGCTGGAATGGTGGGTGGGGAGAGCACTGACCACATCTGCTACAATCAGCCCCAGCCCCTCAGGGAAATGTGATTCTTCTTATTGGATCTCACTCCACTCTAGGCAGAATTATAAAACCTTCTGGCTGGAGCTCTCTAAGGCAGGGACTCCGTCTGTTTTGGCCACTGTCATTTTTCCGGTGTCCAGCATGCTGCTCTACACACAGTAGGTGCTCAGGAAACATCTTTTGGGATATGAAGGCCCGTGTAGTAACATTTTATGGCATATCTTTACTTTTCATCTATGCACACCCCTCTAGAGAAGGGGGAACTCTGTGTAGCGCTTGTACCTAGCACAGTGACTAGCACTTGAGATACATATATTGATTACACGCAGGGGGTTCCTGGAATACAGGGCATAATAGAGCTCAGTCTAGGGTGAGGAATAGAAGCCAGAAGTCAGACCACTCCACGAGCACAGAAGCTGGAGTGGAGAAGCCTGATGGATAAAGATTAAAAGTGTCAAAGCCACCTGGAGAAAAGGCAGGCAATAATGTCTCATTGCCTCACCAAATTGGCTGGCCTGTGGGGTTTCTCAAGGACCTGGCCCCTGGCTGAGAAAGCTGCTGCAGAACCCATGTTATACAAGGAAAAGAAAAATAGGCATTTTTAAGAAAAGAAGGTTCACAGAGCAGGCTCTGCGAGTGCCAAATGAGAAGGCCCCACCAGGGGTTGTGCAGGCTCGGCAGTGATAAGGAGTCTGAAAACAGCAGATACAGCAGAGGGGCCGCCACAACAGGAAGGGGGGTGAAAGTTGAAGGGCAGAGGGCTTCTGTGGGCTACTTCAGTCTAGTGAGTGATTGAGGAGGGGAAAAAGATAAGGGGGTGGGGTAGGGTAGCAACCATAGGAGCAGGGAGGCCACCTTGAATGTCTTTTCTGGAGTTCGATTTCTTTCAGCTTAGGCCAACCTTAAAATAACAGCTGACACCAAGCAGAATATGCTTTAAAAGGTATATCAGTCAGTCATTGCCATAATAATGCTGTGTAACAAAGCACCCCCAAAATTCAGTTGTCTAAAATAACATTCTAAAATAACATGCTACTCCCTTCAAGATATGGGGTGTATGTCCTCTTCCCTTGAATCTGAGCTGTACTGTGACTAATCTGTAACCAGCTCTGAAATGGTCTATCTCTAGATTTCTGTTATGCAAACAATAAATTTTATTTTAATTAGGCATTCTGTTACTGAGATCTGAAAGCATCCCAATGGATGCAATGGTATTTCAAATCCCATCCAACACCAGGAAGAGATTTCTATTTGTTTACTTTTCACATTGGTATTTCCCTTTTTCTTGTTTTCTTTTAATAATTGTTTTTTATTTTCAATTACAATTGACATATAATATTATATTAGCTTCAGGTGTACAGCATAGTGATTCGACATTTATATAGCTTAGGAAGCGATCACCCCGATAAGTCTAGTACCTACCTAACACCATACATAGTTATTATAATATTGTTAACTATACTGGGGGTGCCAAAAAAGTGTATATATATTTTAAGAGATGTTATCTATGTATTCCTTTTTTTCTTTCTTTTTTTTTTTTTGAGGGCAGTGTCACTGGCCCTCATATGTGGGATCCGAACCGGGGCCACTGGCTTCCCAAGCCAGCTCTTAACCACCGTGCCATTCGGCTGGCCCGTATGTATTACTTTTTGAAGGTGAATTGAATTACAGTAGCAATGTGTAATATGACCTTCACGCAAAACATGGCATTAATCAAATGAATGCCAGCGTCACCACGACAGGCAGGACAGTCAACGAAAATGGCAGAAGCATGGTTGTTGTTTGAGGAGCACAAAACCATTTTGAAGGTGATATTTGAAATTCAAGAACATTGTGGAAGTTCAACGACAATGGAGCCATGAGCATGCAACAGGGCCTCCAACATGCCTAACAGCTGTATGCATTCGTGATAAGTTTGAGACACATGGTACTGTGTGAAGAAATTGAAACAGCATGCTCACCAATACAAGTGGACACTTTGGTCATCGTTGCTCAAGCAGCAGTTTGCCATAATCAGAAATGTCTGGACAGTGATGGTAAGCACTTTGAGCACCCCTTGTAATTGCAGAAGTCAAACGTGACTTGTATTCATCTTTTGTTTTCGGTATATATTGAGTATCACAATTTTAATACAGTTTTTTCCTTTCTTAAAATGTGTATACACTTTTTTGGCACCCTCTGTATTCTTTATGCTGTGCTTTACATCCCTGTGACTATTTTTTTTTTAAACTGGCAATTTGTACATTTTAATCCTGTCCCCTTTTTTACCCAGTCCCTCAGCCTCCTCCCATATGGCAACCATCAAAATCCAGCAGGGAGATATTTCTAGCCAGGGAGTTTCCCCAGGGACATGCCCCACAGGCTGAGCTCTGGATCCAGTAGGAATAGTTCTTCTCTGTTACTACCTATTCTTAAGTGGTTCTCCCCAACCCGCATCTCCATCTCCAACCAACCAGAATACACTCATATCCTCTCTCACCTTGCCTTGTATGTCCATCCCCTCTTAGAACATGTAGTTTCACCAGTGTTTCCTCTTTCAAATCCAGAAGGATTGTTCAACTCAGGGATTCAGAGAGAATCATGGTGCTGCCCTCCAGGCCTCAGGGCACCAAATGACTAGTTGGCTCTATGGTTCAGATCCTCTTTCATGGGTGGACTTAGAGCCATAAGCTTTAGTTCTGAAAGTAAGAAGCCTGCATTTCAGCCAAATGGGTTTAAATGCAAAATACACATGGATTTGGAGAATTACTCATTGTAGTGTAGCTGCTGGAACAGAGGTCTGGAGCTTGGGAGGTGAGAAGGAAAAGGCTCTGGACCATCAGGCTGCAGAGGATGCAGCCAGGGGATCCTCAGTGCTAGAGGAGCAGAGGTGACCCAAACAAGTGTCATCTGTTTACCTGTGGTATTAATGGATCTCTTGTCCTCTGTGTATTTGTAGTTTATTCTGTAGGCACAGAATACTAGGTGCCTGTCTTTCTCTGTTTTTACCTCTTTCTCAGCATGTGTGTGTCTATCTGTTTGTCTTTCCATCCGTCTCTCAGTCTTTGTCATGCTGTGTGTGTCTCTGTCTCTGTACCTTGGTCTCTCTTAATTTCTTTTCCTCTCATGCACATAGAATACTCAGCAAATATAAGCCAAATATTAGCTCGCCTTCCAGGACTACATGCATGTCTCTACCAGTTCTTCATTACATCCTACTTCAGTTTTTAAATTCTTAAACATTTTAGGTCCAGGGGTGATAAACAACTGCAGATGACATTTAAAGGCAGATGAAATTTTCTTCTTGTTGCTGATACGTACTTCTGCTCCTCTGGCCATGGCAAAACAAAGACCCCCCTTTTGTCTTAGAGTGAAGCTGTTCAGTTGTTGCAGAAGTTGAAATCGGGTGATGTCGTTTTCCTTCGTTTCAACAAACGGAACACTTTGCTTGTGGGCTGCATAAGGACTTTTGGAAAACGATGTAGTGCACGGTTACTAAAAGGAATGATCCCACCACCAGTCTTCCGGCCCTTCTCAGCCACCGCTCACGCGTCCTGGGAGAAGGTAGATGAGGAAGGGTGCACCTCCTCAGACATCTGCCCCATTGCCTGATTGGCACTCAACCCCCACGTCCATGTGCCCCCACTTCCCCATCTGGGAGCTGAGTTGTCGTATTCTTAAACATTCGGATGACTAATGTTGGCAAGAATTCCCAGTGAACTCTGAGGGGGCAGGAAACTTTCGAGCTTGGCCCCCTTCCCCAGTCCCTGCTGGTGCTGGGGGGGTGTGTGTGTCACATTTTTCTCAAGGCAGAATAGCTTTGCAACATCTGCACCCTGGCTTTCCTCCGCTTCGTTTCTGCTTGCATAATTGAGCCAGAATATTTCCGCTGAGCTCGTGGGGCTCCAGGCTCTGTACCTGGACACAGTCCCGGACACCTGGATGTGGGTGGGGAAGTGAGGGATATACATTTCCCCCTGGCCGGCACAGCAAATCCAGAATTCAAAGTCTTTGGGGTTCGGCTTAGATGCTAAGAAGTCAGGGATATTAAAGGCCGAGAAAGACCCCCGGACAAAGGGGAAAGCTGGCATCTCTCCTCTTACTTTCCTTCCCTTCCCCCCTCCCCTTTCATCATGAGGGAGCGTGGGGAAGTCAGGCTTATAAAATCGGTGAAAGCTCCCTTTGCTTAGTTCACCTTAGCAGAGCTACCTCATCTACCTCCATGTAGCACAGGATCCTCCAGGGGTCGGGGGTCCATTCTGGTTCCATCAGCCCAAATGACTCTGCCTTGATATCCATTTCACCCAGATCCAGGGTGGGGCAGGGGACACAACCAGAGGACGTGGGTCTCCATAGCCGTCAGACGTTCTCAGAGGTCCATACTGGCATCTCCTGAATGTCAGAGCCAGGAGGAATATTGGCTCTTTTGTCCAACCCTTTCATGTTACGCTGAGGGAAACTGAGGCCTGAAGAAAAAGGAAAAAACAAAACAAACCAAAACAAAAAGCCAGACCTAGAGAAACTCTGTGACTTACACAAGCAAATTTGTGGGAGAACCAGTCTTCTAAGCTTACCGCTCTGACTCCAAACCCACATCTTTATCTAAATTCAGGATTCTCAGCCCAGGCTGCACTTTAGAGGTTAAAATTATCCATGAATCTCTGAAGGTATGTTGGGCATTGGTATTTTTTTAAAGATTTTTATTGGGGAATTGGGGGAGGGGAACAGCATTGGGGAATTGGGGAAGGGGAACAGACAAGTTGCTGTCCTTTTGTTCTTCAGTCTAGTTGTGGAGGACATCGTTTCACTGGCCCATGTTGGTATCATCATTGTGCTCTTCTCGGGTGAGGCAGATTGGTCGCCGGCCTCTGGACGGCCGCTCACTGTGACTCTTGGCAGCTCACACCTGCTGCTGCCCGCTCACACTGGCTGCCGGCCACTCACTGTAGCTTATGGCAGCCCATTGCAGCAGGGGCTGCAGCTATGTCGTCTCGGGGACTCACAGCAGCCCAGCTCCAGGTGGAGCTGTTGTTCACCATCTTAGCTATTGAGGGCAACGTCACTGGCCCTCATATGTGGGATCCGAACCGGGGCCACTGGTGTCCCAAGCCAGCTCTTAACCAACGCACCACTTGGCCAGCCTGGGCTGGTCTTTTAATCACAGCAAGAAAGATCATGACATTGTTACCATCACGTTCACCATCCCCAGTGCCCCCTTGGGTTATGAAGCACATGGGTAGGGTGGCACCTCCCCAGACCCCTGTCCTCCTTGGTTCTCCCAGGAGCTTGAGGGTCCCACTGAGGTGGTGGCTTTTCAGGGCCATCTGTGGGCCCCAGGCACCCCGTGGTACTTCACATGAGACACACTCCACGCTGATTATTTTGTGTGCTGTTTCACACAATGGGAGGATCCATCAAGGGACAAACTCCAGGTCCAGTAGCTGTTGCCAGTTCACACACGAGTCCCAGAACCCAGTGTTGGAGGCACCCGAGGGTTCCCTGAGCATAGGCTTCTCTCTCTGACCTTTCTGAACAATCTGCATGTTCTGCTTACTTTCACTCTGCAACCAACCTGCGGAAAAACCAGAAACTTTCTTTAATTTGACCATTTTGAAAGCCGTTGTTGTAGCATCTGTCTTTCTAGCTAAAAATATTAAAGCTCATCTAGTTTTTCCCTCTCATTTTATGTCATTGTCATCATCGTCATGTTTATTGAGAACTTACTATGTGCCAGGCACTCTTCTAAGTGTGCTCCACATTTTAGCTTATTTCATGCTCACGACAATCCTATAAAATGGGTGCTCTCATCACTTCCCTTTTACAGATATGCAAGCTGGTGCAAAGAACGTTCAAACTTTGTCTGTGGTCACACAGCCATATTATATAAAGAAATAAAGATCAGAAAAATAAAACAGCATTATCATCATAACTTATTGAGCGCACACCCTGTACCAGAAGCTTTATGTGTTTTAATCTTAAGTCTTTTACATCTTTAGGTTGATGTATCAGTTTGCTATGGCTATCACAACAAAGTGCCACAAAGTGAGTGGCTTAAAAAACAAAATGTATTGTGTCACCGTTCTGGAGGCTAGAAGACAAAATCAAGTTATTGGCAGGGCCACGCTTCCTCTAAGGGCAGTAGAGAAGGATGTGGTCCAGGCCTCTCTCCTCTCTCCTGGTAGATTCTCGGCTTGTGCCACATCTCCATTCTTCATATGATGCTTTCCTGGTGTTTGGCTCTCTGTGTCCAAATTTCTCCCATAAGGACACCAGTCATATTGGATTGGTACCCACCCTACTGACCTCATATTAACTTGAGTACATCTGCAAAGACCTTATTTCTAAATGAAGTCACATTCACTGGTACTAGGGGTTAAGGCTTCAACAGCTTTCCAGGGTACCTAACTCAAGCATCAGAGGTGGATGGTCTCCTTTTTTACCAATGATGAAAGTTAAGTGACACTTGGGCAGTACACCTGGGCAGTGGAGCTCATTGGTGGAGGGGCCAGGACTCAAACCCAAGGCTGCATAGGGGACTCACCTAGGGAATTTTCTAAAACATTCCTGCCTGCTCCACCTGAAGGGTTTTCATTGGTTTCCAGGTGATTCTATGCAGCCAAGGTTGAAGACCTTGGGGGCCAAGTCTGCGCAGTGTGTCACACCAGTGTTGCCTGTGTGTCTATTGGAGAGCGTCAGCAATACCAGACTGCAGCCTGCTGGCTCCACCACTGGCACCCTCCCTGGACCCCCATTCCTCACAAGCCTCCCATTAGCAATTCCTTTGGGACAGCTTTAGCTCCTTCCTGCTGTCCTTATGAGCCCTTCGCTTTCCAGGTGGGTGCTTGGCTGTGCAGTTCAAACACAAGCTCAGGACCTTCCCTGCTCCCTGGGGGTGCGAGGCATCTCTATCTTGCTCATTTCAATTATCTCTTAAGACTCACCTCGATAGCAGCATGTAAGCATAGTATTTAGTGTAGAAAGACAGTTGTGCAAGAAAGATGCACAGAAGGCAACATCACACCAACTGGGGGACACATTTTTGGCATGATGGAGGCCTCTGTCACACAGGAATGCAGGGGTTGTCTGCTTTCCTGAGGAGTGTCAGTGAGAGGTTAGTGAGTTTGGGGTCCAAGCTCATAGCAAATCACAGCACAAATTAGAGTCCTAAAGAGCTTTACATGAGCAAAGCCCGCCAACATCCTGCCCTTTGTGCAGAAGGCCTGTACGGGCAAGTCATATCTTCACTCTACAGGTATATGCTTTAGGGATGACATGTGACTTATTCCTGTCACAGGTTGTACCTGTGGAGTTAGCACAAGACCTGGGATTCCTTCTCCAGTGGTCTTTCTAGTCATCTTTTACTCAAAACACCAGGTTTTTTGTTGTGGTGTTTTTTTTTAAAGATACACACACACACACACACACACACACAAAATCTGATAATTAAATTCATGAACTTGTTGCAATGATGTTGCTAACTTTTTTTTTGATATCAGAGGGATTATTCATTATGAATTTGTACCAACTGGACAAACAGTTAATCAAGTTTACTATTTGGAAGGGCTGCAAAGAATGAATGAAAAAATTAGACAACCTGAACTTTTTACCAACAATTCATGCATCACAACAATGCACCAGCTCACATGGCACTGCCTGTGAGGGAGTTTTCAGCCAATGAACAAATAAACTGTATTGGAACA
The DNA here is from genome assembly GCA_033961575.1 of Aselliscus stoliczkanus. Taxonomy (NCBI): domain Eukaryota; kingdom Metazoa; phylum Chordata; class Mammalia; order Chiroptera; family Hipposideridae; genus Aselliscus; species Aselliscus stoliczkanus. Next base: position 59,114,972 of record CM066733.1, on the reverse strand, counting down.
CCCTCCCTACTCACCTGATCTGGCCCCCAATGCCTTCTTTCTTTACCCAAAGGTAAAGGAAGTATTGAATGGAAGACATTTTGATGACATTCAGGACATCAAGGGTAATACAACAAGAGCTCTGATGGCCATTCCTGAAAAAGAGTTCCAAAATTGCTTTGAAGGGTGGACTAGGTGCTGGCATCAGTGCATAACTTTCCAAGGGGAGTAAGGGGAGTACTTAGAAGGTAACTGTAGTGATATTCAGCAATGAGGTATGGAGCACTTTTTCTAGGATGAGTTCATGAATGTAATTGTCAAACCGTGTGTGTGTGTGTGTGTGTGTGTGTGTGTGTGTGTGTGTGTGTCCCATAAGAATATCTAGATAGGCTTACAAGAATACTTACAGTACAAAAGGATGAAATAAACTAGGAAACTCGTACAAAGGGAAAACGGAGTGAAGGAGGTTAAACTAGGGAGGAAGGTTGTGGTTAAAAGGCTCTCTCTCAGGCCTGGCTGAGTGAAGTTTATTAGGGCTGTTCTCTGGGTCTATACCTGTGGAAGGAAAGGGGAGTAGCAGGACTGGACAGCAGGAGAAGCAGTCAGTCACTAGAACAAGCTCTGGGAATGAAATCAGGCAAGAAGGCTGGGCCACCCCAGCCCCACATGCATCAGTCTTTGGATGTGGGCCGCTGGGGGAAGCCGTGTGACCTTGAGCAAGGCAGCTCTCTCAGCCAAAGATAGGGTTGCCAGGTCGAGCAAATAAATATATGAGATCCCCATTTAAGTTCAAATTTCAGATTATCAATGAATCCCTTTTATTACAAGTATGTTCCAAATATTGCATGGGATATACTTATACTAAAATAAAGGTATTTGTTGCTTATCTGAAATTCCAATTCAGCTAAGTATCCTGTACTTTATCTGGAAACCCTACCCAAGGGCGAATCTAGGAGAGGATTTGTGAGCAGCCAGCATGCAACACTCTTTGCAGCTGGGGGAATGAGCATCCAGGCCCTGCAGGAGGGATCTGCTTGGCAAAGCATAACATCTACTGTGGGTGCTATGTGTTTGCAGTGATGGAATCCAAGGTCAAGTCTCAGTTTCCCGGCAGCCAAAGAATTATCAATTTGAACCTTAACAGTGGTCTAGCATTTATTTAAATCTCAGGAAATTTTGATTAGGAGAAATGCGAATTGCTTTGGTCATGAAACTTCAAGTAACTTTTCCTTGTGCTTTCTCATAGTGGGCATAAGGTGATATAGTGGACAGTTTTTCTTATTCCAGGGGGAGGAGGTTAGGCTAATGTTACATCGTGTTAAGGACAAGGTTTATTCATTCACACATTCGTTCAGCATATATTTATTAAGCCCCTGCTGAGAGCCAGGCACTGAGCTAGATGCATCGGGTATTGATCAGAGAGATATTGCTCCTGGCCTCATAGAGATGAAAGTCCACCCAGCTGGGAGCTAAAGCCTCAATCAAGATGGCGAACAGGTTTCAAATGAAATACCAATCCATCGGTAGAGATTGCCTGGACCTCTGAGTTGGGAAGGCTTCAGTATTAGTCAGAATTCAGGCTAGACTGCAATAACAAAAAGACCCTAAAATACAGTGGCTTAAATAAATTTGCTTTATTCTCACTTAAAAGTCTTACAACTCCCCAGCACACCATAGTTCCCTGTATATTAGCATAAATAAATGGGATTGTAATGGACCCCACCCCACAATGTCATTATCACTGTGTGATTGTCAGTCTCCTCTCCTGGCCCTCCACTCTCATCCTCTATTTATTTTACCCTCTTTCTTGTGTTCTACCCTGAGCCCTTGGGCCCCCTTCTAGATTCTGTTTATAAGCCCTATCCCATCTGTCCTGAACTTGTATGTGAAACTTGTTTCAATAAACACTTTGGAGTGAAAAAAAATCTTACAGGAGGTCATCCTGGGCAGGTAGGACTGCCTGTGTTCCTTGCTCCCAAGGTTTCCAGGGATTCAAACTTCTTCTCTCTTGATGCTCTGAGATGATGAATCCCTAATACCCTATCTGGACTCTATCCAGTGGAGGAGGAACCGTCGGGCAAGCCTTAGGTACGTGACCATACCTCCCTGCAAAATAGGTTGAGAAGTAATGTAATCATTGCCTGATTGGCCTTGTGTTCAGCTAAAATGTGAGGGATTCATTTTAATAATGGATTAATAAAAGAAGGAGAGGAGAATGGCTATGGGTGACTACCAGCTGTCTCATCCATGGATTGTGAGAGGAACGAAGTGCTATGACCACTTAGTGATATGTGTCATGGAAATAGGATATGGAAATGAAGGGATTTGTCACATATGTAACCCACAGTGCTGAGGCTGTCTGGCTCCAGGTTCCTAGCAAATCCTCTGATACTCTACCAAAGCGTTTTCCAAGGCAGCCAAGAGATAAGATAGGATCATTTATCAATGCCTAGTGGGGTCAGATTCTGGTGACCTGTGAGGAAGCAGGGACCAGGAAGTGTCCTCCTTTCTTGGATCTCTATCTGTTCACTTATTAACTTCAACCTGGCCTATCAGATTATCAGACCTCAACAAAAGGCTGGTGTAGGGGATAGGGGCCACAAAAGAGAAAAGTAACTAGCACTTTTAAGTATTGCCTATACCAGTGCTTTAGATATTTAACGTGCATACGAGGTCTCACAATAAAGTTCACAAACTCACCCTAGAAAAAGTGCTACACATCTCATTGCTGAATATCACTACAGTCACCTCCCAACTGTTACCTTGGGAAGCTATGCACAAACGACAGCACCTAGTTCACTCTTCAAAGCAATTTTGGAACTCTTTCTGGAATGACCATCAGAGCTGTCATCATATTACCCTTGATGCCTGAATGTCATGAAAATGCCTTCCTTTCAATATTTCCTTTACCTTCAGGTAAAGAAAGAAGTCACTGGGGGCCAGATCAGGTGAGTAGGGAGGGTGTTCCAATACAGTTATTTGTTTACTGGCTAAAAACTCCCTCACAGGCAGTGCTGCGTGGGCTGGTGCATTGTCATGATGCAGGAGCCATGAATTGTTGGTGAAAAGTTCAGGTCATCTAACTTTTCCATGCAGCCTTTTCAGCACTTCCAAATAGTAAACTTGGTTCACTGTTTGTCTATTTGGCACAAATTCATAATGAATAATCCCTCTAATATCAAAAAAGTTTAGCATCATTGTTTTGACTCTTGATTTGGACTGACGGAACTTTCACGATGGTGGAGAATTGCCTGACCTCCATTGAACATTTTGACGCTTTGTTTCAGGGTTGTATTGGTACACCCATGTTTCATCAGCAGTGGTAACATGATTCAAAACATCATCTTGCCTCTCCAAAAGGTCTTGGCAAACTTTGACTCTCCTTTGTTTTTGTTCATCGGTGAGCTCCTTCAGGACCATTTTTACTCACACCTTTCTCCTGCCAAGATTTTCAGTTAAGATTTTCCTAACTGTTTCTCCCTCGATGTTTATTTGGTCTGCTATGATTATCATAGTCAGCCAATGATTTTGACGCACAATGCGATGAGTTTTTGCAATGTTTTCATCAGTTCTGCTCGTTAATGCCCACCCTGACCTCTCTTCATCAGTGACGTGTTCTCTTCCCTCATAAAAACGTTTAATTCATTTGTACACTGCTGTTTTCTTCATGGCATTATCCCCATAAAGTTGGACTAACATGTCCCTTATTTCATTTCTACTCTTGCCAAGTTTAACAAGAAATGTAATGTTTGTTCGTTGCTCTAATTCAAGTTCAGACATTCTCGCAATGGCACACAAAAACACTCAACATTAATGAACACCACTCAGCAAGACACTGCCACACATCAACATGAACACAGCTGTGAGACACTGATATACCAAGTTTATGAAACCTTACCGAGCTGTTTGTACAGAGCTGCCAGTGTAAGTGCCCAGTGACAAGTTTACAAACTTAATTGTCATATCATGTATTGATGCTCACAGAAACTCATTTTCTTTTTGCTTTTATTTTCAATTCCCTGGTCTAGGCAAGGAAACCAAAAGCAAAAATCAGAGTCAAGATTTGAACAATATCAACTATTTTGACATACCTGAAATTTATAGAATACTATATTGAACAACTATAGAATACACATTCTTTTCAAGTGTATATGGTATGTTCTATGAGATAGACCATGTGCTGGGCAAAAATACAAGTCTCAATGCATTTAAAAGGATGGGGAGTATATATAATATACTTTCTGGCCACTATGAAACCAAATTAGCAATCAATAACAATAAAATATCCACAAAAACTACAGAAATTGAACATTTTCTACAGAACCATAAATTAAAGAAGAAATCAGAAGAGGCATTAAAAGAATACTTTTAAATTACTGATAATAAAAAATACACCACATCAAAATCTGTGAATGATAGGGCCGGCCGAGTGGCGCCAGCAGCCTTGGTTCAGATCCCACATATGAGGACCAGTGACACTGCCCTCTACAGCTAACATGGTGAACAACAGCTCCACCTGAAGCTGGGCTGCTGTGATTTCCCAGGACAGCATAGCTGCAGCCCCTGCTGCAGTGGGCTGCCATAGGCTACAGTGAGTGGCCAGCAGCCAGCGTGAACGGCCAGCAGCCGGTGTGAGCTGCCAAGAGCTGCTATGAACGGCCATCCAGAGACCAGCAACCGATCTGCCTCACCCAAGAAGAGCGCAATGATGATACCAACATGAGCCAGTGATGCAATGTCCTCCACAACTAGACTGAAGAACAAAAGGACAGCAACTTGTCTGTTCCTCTTCCCTGGTTCTCGAACACTGTTCCCCCCAACCCCCAATTCCCCAATAAAAATCTTTAAAAAAAAAAGTGTGAATGATAACTAAAGGGGAATGTATAGTTTTAGATGTTAGGAATATAGTCAATAATATTGTAATAACAATGTATGGTGTCAGATGAGTACTAGATTTATCAAGGTGATCACTTTATAAGTTACATAAATGTCTAATCACTATATTGTATACCTGAAACTAATACAATATATATGTCAACTGTAATTAAGAAATTTAAAAAAATATTTTAAAAAGGCTATAACAAAGCCTCTAGTTAGAGTCATTAAGAAAAAAGGAGAAAAGGCACAAATTACTAATATCAGAAATGAAGAGAAAACATCACTAAAGTCTTAAAGACTTTAAAAAGATACGAAAGTAGGAATAACTTTATTCGAATAAACTTGACAACTTAGATTAAATGGAAAAATTCCTCGAAAGAATCAAATTATGACAATTAATTCAAGAAGAATTAGAAAAGTACAAATAGTTCTATGTTGATTAAAGAAATTGAATTCATAATTAAATCATTTCCACAAAGAAAATTCCAGGCTCAGGTGATTTCATGGGTGAATTCTATCAAACATTTAGAAATGAGATAATACCAATTCTACTCAAAATCTGCTATGGACAAAATTGTGCCTATCACCCAAATGCCCTGACCCCTGATATGATGGTATTTGGAGAAGGCCTTTGGGAGATAATTAGGTTTAGATAAGGTCTCAAGAATGGGGGCATCAGAATGAGATTGGTGTTTTTATAAGAAAAGACACCATAAAATTCTCTCTCTCTCTCTCTCTCTCTCTCTCTCTCTCTCTCTCTCTCTCTCTCTCTCTTTCTGTCTTTCCCCATCCCTTTCTCTGCCATATGAGAACACAAGGGGAAGGCCGCCACTTGCAAGCCAGGGAGAGAGCTTTCATCAGAACCTGATAATGCTGGTGCCTTAATCTTGGACTTTTAGCCTTCAGAGTGAGAAAATACATTTCATTATTTGAGCCACCCATTCTATGGTATTTTGTTATAGCATCCTGAGCTGACTAATACAAATGCTTCCATAAAATAAAGGAGGTGATGAGAAAACTTTTCTAACCCATTTTATGAGGTCACCAAATCAGACAAAGGCAGTTTAAGAAGTTAAAAGCCAGAGACCAATATTTTTCCCAGATTTCTTAACAAAAGAAAGAACAAGACCCCTTCCCAAAATATTAGCAAAATGAGTATGACATTATGACTAAGTAAGGTTTATTCTAGTAATGCCAGATTGGTTTAACATTGAAAAAGCAATGAATGTAATTCACAATATTAATAGAATAAAGGAGAAAAAATAATCATATCAGCAGATACAGACAAAGCATTTGACAAATGCAATACCGAATTATATTAAAAGCCCTTAGCAAGTTAAAAAAGGGGGAGGGATTTCTTCAATTTGATTAAAAGTATCTATAAAAATCTTATAGCAAACATCATACTAAATGGTTAAAGATTCAATTCTTTCCTTCTTGTCAAGAAATGTGAAGAGTCTGAATTTTATTCTATTTGTAAGCTAACAAGTTTTATGAATGCTGTATTAATTGGCTCGGGCTGCCATAACAAAATACCACAGCCTTTGTGGCTTAAACAACAGAAATTTGTTTTTCCACAGTTCTGGAGGCTGGAAAGTTGAAGATCAAGGTTCCAGCAGGATTTGGTTTCTAGTGAGAACTCTTTTCCTGGCTGATAGACATCACTTTGTCCTCACATAGCCTTTCTTCTAAGCATGGCAAAGAGAGAAGTTGGGGTGGGGAGCCCTCTGGTGTCTTTTTATTTTTATAAGAACACTAATCCTATTGGAGCAGGACCCCATCCTTATGATCTCATTTAACCTTACTTTTCTCCTTATAGTTCCTGTCTCTAAATACAGTCACACTGGAGATTAGTGCTTCAACATATGAATTTTGGGGGACATGATTCAGTCCACAGCAGATGCTGACAGGAGACATGAGACTCGTGGGTCAGAAACAAAGGACTTAACTATTCAGTGCACAGAAGGTAGCATGAACTTTCTGTTCTCATCATTGCTCCCCAAGTCGTTTTGGGCCTAAATGGATGCTCCACACAAATTGGGTTTGTGTCACAGGTGGGGAACCCCAAGCTTAGGGAACCCCAACTTTTTATTTTTTATTTTATTTATTTATTTTTTGCTTTAGAAGTCCAGTTACCTTGGAGTTTATTTAAACTAAGAGAAAAAAGTCAAAATGTTTTCATGCAATACATACTTGGTTCTTTAAATAACAATTGTAACAAATCACAGAAAGAATTAAGGAATGCTGCACCTGTGATCCATACAGAACAGCAACATTATGGGTTGTACATAACTTAAAGAAATGTCTCAAAGACTTTTTGAAATACTGTTGTAGCCAATACATAGAGAGGCATGCCTTAGGTGGGCATAGGAATGCAATTTAGAAAAAAAAGAAAAACAAAATCACACCAGAACTACTCAATTTCTTCAAAATCACTGAACCGCCATACTGATTTTACACAGCTTTTATACAGTACCTTGTCTTAAATCCAAGAGCAAAAGTTAAGACTCTCCTCTATTTTTGGCAAACAACTGCATGGTAAACTTAGATGACTTTTTCCCCTGGATTTTACCTGGGAGTGGCCTTTTACATTTTTTATTTAAAAACAAAAACAAAACTTTTTTTTTTTTTTTTTTGAGGGCAGTGTCACTGTCCCTCATATGTGGGACCCAAACCGGGGCCGCCAGCTTCCCAAGCCAGCGCTCAACCACTGCGCTGCTCGGCCTCCCAAATTTTTATTTAAAAGAGAGCATGTTTGGCACTTTTATACTGATGTCACCAATGTTAATATTTCTTGGAATCTCGGGAAGATTCATATTCTTAACAGCAGATACAGCACGGGCTGGAGCTCCCGCTAAGCCAGCCTCAAATTTCTCCAGTTTATTTTGGGCATCAATTTGTGTAACAATCTCATTCATGTTGGTCTCCAATACCATTCTCCCCATCACCATTTCTGCAAGAATATTGTGGACCTTGTCTACATGGAAGATTAAATCCAGTTCACAGACATTTTCAAAACACTTGTCTAATGTTTCCACAAATACTTGAATTAGATCTCAAATGCCAAGTTCACCTTCTGAAGAACCCACACAAAAGACAAAATATCACGTTGCATAATGTCTATATATCAGTTTGTTGTCAGATACTCCAATTAATAATCCTCCTTCTAGGAAATTACAAACATTTTCATCTCTCTTAGATACCAAATGGAATGTCTCCGTGATGATTTGCTGTTGTGTATCTTCACTATAAGAACTTGGAGAGCGGCTTCCCATGGTTGTTGAAGATGCGGATCGCCTTGATCATGGCTGAGCCGGGCTGACCGTGTGGGTGCTGGGGGCCAGGGCGGAGGAGGGAGGGCGGAGGAGGGAGGGACCCCCCCCCAGAGCCTTGCCTTGGGAGGGACCCCCCCCCCCCCAGAGCCTTGCCTTGGGATCTCACCGGCGATCCTTCCTCATCCGCCCCCCTCAACCCCAACCTTTTATAAGCGGCTACAAGCAAACCTGTCCAGTTTTGCCCTGGAGGAACTATCTTGGAAAGCAAACAAATAGTCTCTCTTCTCCAGAGGGAGAAACTATCTCTGTCTTTCTCGACTATTTGTTGTACAAACATTCTTGAAAGATAGTCCAGAGCTAAAGGTAGTCCAGAGGCTAGCATCTTTGCCTGTAAATATTTCTCTTTTTTTTTTTTTTTTTGAGGGCAGTGTCACTGGCCCTCATATGTGGGATCCCAACCGGGTCCGCTGGCGTCCCAAGCCAGTTCTTAACCACCACGCCACTCAGCGGTCCAAGTATTTCTCTTAAGAGAAACGTCCTGTACAAATGTGAGAGATCCATAGTTAATTTTATTTCCCAACACCCCTAAGATGGAGAACAAGGCAAGGGCATTCACTCTCACTGCTTAAATTCAACAATGTACTGAACATGAAGCCAAGGCAGTAATGCAAGGAAAGCAGAGGTTGGAAAGATATTTGTAGAAGACCTGGTTGTTTACATAGAAAATGTTAAGGAATTAGGGTTTGGACTATAAAACACCTACTAGAACTAATAAGTGAATTTACTGAGATCACAGGATTATGAAGTCAAATACTAAAAGCAATTGGATTTTTACTGGTAAACAATTCTTAAAATTCTACTTACAATAGTAACAAATCATAAAAACCACAAAATACTTAGGAAGATATGAAAATAAATGCAAGACTAAAAAATACAAAACATGTTGAGAGAAAATTAAGATGATCTAAATAGCAGGAGTAATATCCCATGTTCATGAATTGGAAGACTCCAAATTAGTATGACGTCAAGTCTCCCCAAATTAGAGTCTCCCCTTAGATTCACTGCAATCCCAATCATCATTTCAACAGATTATTGAAAAAGAAATTGGCATACTAGTTTTAAATTTTATATAGTTTTAAATTTTATAAGGACTTAGAATATCCAAAGCAATTCTTTGAAAAAGAACAAAGTTGGAGAGTTTATGCTACTTGTCTCCAAGACTTGTAAAAGTTACCTCAATCTGAACAGTATGGACTGACATAAGGATCAGCAAATAGATTAATGTGACAGAATAGAGAGTCAGGAAATAGACTCAGATATCTGCAAACATTTGATTTTCACCAAAGGCACCAAATCAATGTGACAGAGAAAAGGAAAGTTTTTTCAGCAAATGGTACTGGAAGAATTGGATATTAACATGGAAAAAAAAAAGAATCTCAGCCCTTGCCTTACACATATACAAAAATTAATTTGATATGGATCATAAACTATAAAGCTTCTAGAGGAAATTGGTAAAATATTTTTGTGACTTGCGGATAGCAAAGGATTCCTAGACAGAATTTAGAAAGGCAATAACTATAAAAGAAAACATTGTTAAATCAGGCTGCATGAACATTAAAAACTTCTGCTCATCAAAAGGCACTATTGAGCAAAAAAAGCAGGCAAGGCACAGATTAAGGGAAATATTTGTAAAATATATATCTGACAAAGGACTAATAATGTCCAGAATATATCCATCACTCCTGCAACTCAATAATAAAAAGACAAATCCAATAAAATTCAGCAAGAGATTTGAACAGATACTTCACAAAGGAAGATAAATGAATGGCCAATAATTATATGAAAAAAAAATGCTCAACATCATTAGTCATTAGGGAAATGTAAATCAAAGCTACAGTGACACACTATGGCACACCCATGTGAATGGCTACTATTAAAACCACTGAAAACAGCACGGTTGGTGAGGATATAAAACCAAAACGGAAATTCTCAAATATTGCTAATTGGAGTGTCAAACGGAAATTCTCAAATATTGCAGATTGGAAGTCCTGGCAGTTTTTTAAATAAAACGAAACATGCATCTAACCTATGATCCAGTAATTTTATTCCTGGATATTTACCCACATAAAATGATAGCATATGTCCACAAGAAGTGTGATTTAGAATGCTCGGATCAGCTTTATTTGTAATTGCCAAAAAAACTGAAAACTGCCTAGGTGACCATCAGCAGGAGAATGGGTAATCAAACTGATACATTCATTTAAGGAACTACTACCCAGCCATCCAAAGGAATAATTTACTGATTCACACAGCATGGATGAAGCTCAGAAATATGTGAAGAGAAAGAAGCTTTATACAAGAGCGTGTGTACTGAGAGCTTATGCTTCCATTTCCTTGTGCACAAAACCCTAGAACTGGCAAATTATTCTATGGTAAAAAAATCAGAATGATGCTTACCTTATGGTGGGGTTGGGCAGTAGTACAGAGATTGGCTGGAAGAGAAATGAGGGGGCTTTCTGGAGTGATGGCAATGTTCCAAGGGCTTGGGTTATAAAGATGTGTGCATTTGTGGAAACTCATCAAATGGTATATTATATTTAGGATTGATGCATTCACATCATATAAATTTTACCTAAAAAGGAACTGTAAACATATATTAAACTCTAGTTACTGATACGTATACTGACGTATTTAAAGGTGAATTGCAATGATGTTTGTAATAAACTTTGAAGTGCATCAAAAATTAAGATTCATTGATGGATGGAGTCTAATATTCTGAAGGGTTGATTGTAGAATATAGGTGATAAGTATACATAGGTGTTCATTAAAATTCTTTTTTCTTTTCAGTATGTTTGATTTTTTTCATTAAGAAAGTTATAAAACTTATTTGTATATAACCCAAAATTTGTGGGAAATAAAATTTTTCCTCATAATGATGTACTCCAGTATGCTTAGCTTTTAAGCAACAGATTTGTAGCAAAAGGCTGCCCCCAAAGTACAGAGATGGCATGCATTAATTAAAGAACTTTCATAGAAACATTAGCCTCAAGGCTAATCATTTTAGTTTTTAGTATGATGTTCTGCCTTCATCAAAGTCATTAGTGCGAATGACAATGTGATTATATCTTCACATGTCTGTTTGCATTTCACAGTTGCTAGTCAGGCTCAGTCAACAATTTCACATGCTAATAATGGTAATCAACCCATTTGTTCATTTAAGACAAACAAATGATTACTCTCTGGGAGAAGAAATACCTTGAGTCTTAATTTGTTAATTACTTGTTCTTATGAATGTTAGCCAGTTGTTCTGTTTTTCTCCCCATACTTATGAGGTTAAGTTTGCAAACTCATCGTAGGAAAACTGTTCCATACCTCATTGCTGAATGTCACTATGGTTGCCTGCAAAGTACTCCCCTTAGGAAGCTATGGCCCAATGCCAGTGCCTAGTCTACCCTTCAAAGCAGTTTTGGAACTCTTTTTCTGGAATGGCCATCAGTGCTGTCATTGTATTACCCTTGATGTCCTCAAAGTCATCAAAATGTTTTCCTTTAAATATTTCCTTTACCTTTGGGTAAAGAAAGAAGTCATTGGGGGCCAGATCAGTGAGTAGGGAAGGTGTTCCAATACAGTGATTTGTTTACTGGCTACAAACTCCCTCACAGGTAGTGCTGTGTGAGCTGGTGCATTGTGGTGATGTAAGAGCCATAAATTGTTGGGGAAAAGTTCAGGTCATCTAACTTTTTCACGCAGCCTTTTCAGCACTTTCAAATAGTAAACTTGGTTAACTTTTTGTCCAGTTGGTGCAAATTCATAATGAATAATCCGTCTGATAAAAAAAAAAAGATTAGTAACATCAGTGCAACAAGTTGGCAAACTTAATTGTTAGACCTCATATAGAACCTCAGAGCTACTTTTTTTCCTTTCCTAGAAGATTGGTTCGAGAACTTTCTCCTTCGCTCCACATGGTTTGTAAATGCACAATTAAAAGATATATATGGTATTTTACACACACACACACAAGTAATGGGAAGAAGGGAGGCATTTTACTTTAGTACAAATATTATAGCTTAAATTACATTGCAAAGCCTTTAAAAGCACATTATAATAAAAATCACAATATGCATGCTACAGCCATGCCAGGTAGTGCAAGGGACACCCAACCATGTTAGAGGATCTGGCACATTCATTCCGTGTCCAGGCCCTGTCCTCAGGAGCTCTGTTCCTCCACGGGAAAGGTCTAGGTCAGAAGACACATATCCTTCACCAAAGAGGTTTCTACATCTCACTTGAAAGTGGAATAAAGACTAATGGAAACTCATTGAAACTCCTCCTGTTGGCAGACTTCCTGGAAGAGGTAAGCTTGGAGATTAGCTGAGAATGACAAGAGATCATGGGAACCAACAAACAGGAAAGATTGTTCCAGGAGGCTGTGGGTAAACAAGAGTAGAAGGAAGGACACACATAAGCTGACCACCATGCACATAGGGGAGATGGCCCAACTAGCTCCTTGAAAACCCCCAATCCCACGACATCCCTCTTCCTGGCCAGGTCTTCACTTTGAGGTCCTCTGGGATAAGCAGTGGGTAACCTTGATAAGGCTTCAAGGTCAATGCTATAAGTCCCAGCCCCTCCCTCAGTCAGGGCATCTCCTTCCCTAGAAGACAGCCAGTTCCCTCTCCTTTCCCACACACCTCTCTCATGGGTGTTCTGCATGCTAGCATTGCTTGCTTTCATCATTTGTATGCTGTGGCCATAGGGATATTATGTATTCACTCATGTCTCTAATATGTTCCCTTTGTCCTTTATGTAGGGACAAAGGCTAATTAGGAAACTTTTAATCCAGAGAGATGTTTGAAGAGCAGGAAGGAAGATGGGAACCAGGAACCAGGGGTCCATAACAGGTGGGACAAGACAGTTTCCAGGGTGACCACCTTGCCCTGGTGTGTCCAGGACTTGGCCAGTTTTAGCACTGAACGTCTCACATCCTGGGAACCTGCCTCCCCCACCTCAGTCCCAGGCAGGCTGGGATAGTTGTTCACATTACAGCCCTTCTGGGACCGCCAGGGGTCTAGGACATAACTGTGCCCTACCCCTGGGACAAGGCAAACAGCCCCTCAGCCTGGGAACTACTACTCAGCCATCAAAAGGAATAATTTACTGATTCACACAGCATGGATGAAGCTCAGAAACATGTTAAGTGAAAGAGTCTTCTGTACAAGCGTGTGCAGGGGAAGTAGGGGTGGTAGAGATGATGTTCTCTTACCCGGGGTGGGGTGGGTGGTCAGCAGTCTGTGTTACGGAGCTGGAGTCTGTAGCTAAGAGGTGCCCCTTCTCTTTTCCTCTCCTCTCCCCAGGCTGTTCTAGAGACTGAGGAAGGGGTGGTGGTGAGCACTGTGCTCTCTCTGCTACCCTGCAGGAGAGCAATCTGAGAAGGCGGAGCTCCACCCAAGCCTGGGTTACTCTGTGTTCTGGGCAGTTGTTCAGATAAGGGGGGCTTGCATTCTGGCCATCCTCAAAGATCTGGCCTTAACTGCTTGGCAGCCAGCCTCATAGATCCGCAGAAGCCCTGGCAAGAGTGCAACAGTCATGTTAGCTCTGTGTCGGGCCCGCCTCTCTGGCTCCTACCCTGACCACTGCAGCAGCCTGGATCAAGGCTGCAAAGCATGGCTGACCTGGTGGCTGGCATGCAGGAGAGGGATGTGCATACTCACGGAGATGCATGGATCTCAGGGGTCCTCCACTTTGCCCACTGGCTGGATGGGACCTCTAGCCCTTTACATCATAGGTGACACTGAGCTAGCACCCCAGGCTTTCCTTGTACCAGCAACGCCACCTGGAAAATGAAGTTGTAACCTAGTAATAGAAGGCTCAAGAAATGAACTCACTGAAGGCAACTTTGGGCTGAGAGAGCTGGGATGCTAAGCTGTATAAGAGGCCCAGAGCGATGGTGTTGGCTGATTGTTTTGGGAAGGTTTGCTGTTATAGGTGTACACTCAACTGACATCCTGATAATGGACACCCAGGACATGACAGACAGTTCATGTCTCTCATGGTCCTTCATTGGGATGCAGGCTGCTAGGACAAGAAACCTTGGTTTACAGATGCAGATGTCAGTTAAGTAAGGAGCTGGGATTTATTTATAACCAGTGGGACCCTAGCTCCAAAGACCATGTGATTTTTCTTCTATTGCATCACCCCTCTAGCAGTCTTCAAGGTTTGGGATGAGCTTGTACCAACTGTTAACATGGAAACCCCTTAAGGGCAGGGGTTGTGTTGCTTCCATCAGACTGGAAGCTCTTCGAGAGTATAGACTGTATCTGCTCCATCAGATGGGCAGTCCCTGAAGTCACGACCTGGTCTACTCCACAGGTGGGAATTCTGGGCTCATGGCAGCTTGATACAGGATGGGGGTAGAAGACGGGGCTGGTTCGGCCCTCTCATGAAAGCCGCCCCTGAGGTGGACACAGGCTATGTGAAGCCTCTTTGTGTAGAGATGATGGAGATGGTCCATGGCCAAGGGATGAGGCCCAGCCACATTCCAAGGAGAGGGGACATGTGTGGTAGGCAGGGGTCATGGTGTCAGGTCACAGCCCTGTCACAGCCTGCTGCTTCTACTCCCCTGGGGGGCTATTTCCAAGCTGGCTGCTCTGGGAGCAGGTCTTGCCGTGAGCAAGGAGCTGGCCCCCACAGAGTTCCAGGAAAACTACAAATAAGTGTGTTGTGCTCCTTGGTAATTCCTGAGTCATTGCTTTTCCTTCTCCTCGAATGAAAGGAGCATTATATTGGCTTTGGTTTAGAAACAATGCATAAAAAGTGGCTTGTCTTTATTTTCTGACATCCTGAAGCTACGGTGGAGAGAAGTGGGAGGGAAGGCAGGGGAGGTTGGGGAGGGGTCAGGCAGAAGAAGGAAACAATGATGGGATGCAGGGGCAAGGAAAACTGACAAAGTGTGAGAGGGAGTTGAGGAGGAGGGCAGGGGAAGATGGCAGAGGAGGAGGAAGAAAATGAGGAGGAGGAGAAAGAGGAGGAGGAGGAGGAAGGAATTGCTATGGCACAGTAGACTTTGGCATCCATCTCTCAAGTGCCGCCTCCCAGTGGGAAGGCGCTAAGGGCCAAAGGCAGCAGTCAATTTTAGTTGGAAAACCTCCCTGGAGGTACTGTCCAGTTCACATGCCAGGGTTACAGAGAGTGCCTTAGAGGCCAAGGGAATGGGGCAGGGTTTCCTTGGGTTATTCTGGCCCCAGCCCACCACCCAGGTTACCGCACTATTTTTCTTTTTCCCCCTTGAATCTGGGATGTGAGGTTTCCTGGGGATAGGACTCCATGCTTCTCTGGTTTTGTGAAGTAGGAAGGAGAGACATTCTTAATTTGGGGTGCCTTGAAATGGCTCTTCTCTTTTAGTGCACTAATGGTGCCACCTAAGGTGAGGAGGGGAGATGGTGTGATGCAGAGGGGAGGGGATCTGCACGCATTAATGCCCCCGAAACCCGATAAGCTCTCTCAATGCTCTTTGTTCTTGCCCACACTGCTTCTTTTGCTAGTTGCCATCTCATGCCTCAATGGCCTGTCAAACACTGGCCTTGACTCAAACTTTCCCTCCTTTCTGGAGTTGGTCATGTCTCCCCCAGTCTATGTCACCACTACACAGTATTTATCATTATTTGTGTCACACTGTGTTTTGATGGTCAGTTAAGCATTAACTGGGAGGTCTTTGGTAGTAAGAACTGAGACTTGTTTACCTTTGCATACTTCGCACTGAGTCAAAAACATAGTAAGCACCCACTGGTGTTCCAGGAAAGATGGAAGAAAGGAGCTGCAGAGAGGCTGTACAATGTAGTGGATGATACATGCACCTTGGGATGGGGCAGCCATAAATGAATATCTCTGCTCTGTTACTTCTAAGCTAAATGGCTTTGAGATATTATTTTTCAAGTATACCGTAAGGACTAGAAGTAACATATATAAATTACTTAGCACATAGCCTGGCACATAGTAGGTGCTCAGTAAATAGCAGTGGTTATATGCCAGACCTCCTGAGTGCTAGGGTCAATCCCTACATACCTCTCTATGTCCCCTGTATCCTACCATCAGTTTCTTCCATAGAATATCTGGGCTGTTTTATCCAGGAGGCAGACATGGATTTTTTTTCATGGGAGAAAACAGTCTTCTTGCATCTTTGCCAGTGTCGTCAGCATGTCTGCCATAGGACTGTTGATAGGAGGTGCAAATGCGTTTCCTAATTTGAGATGAGGATGTTTGGGATGCCTGGCACTGGGCTATATTTAGCTCTGAATTCCCCAAATAGCAACAGGGAGGAAGAACCTCCCATCCAAACATTCCCCCATCCATCTGGAAACTACAACAATCATAATGATTGTTTTTATTATTGCTATTCTTATTTATGGACTAAATGAATTAATGGGACTTGAGTATACATTGGCATCTAGACTAATGAGTTTCAAAATATTCAGTCTCAGTGGCCCTTGAATGCCATGCAGTTAAATATAACCTGTTCAACAAATACAAAAACTGAGGCTGAAAGAAGAGAAGTGACTTGTACACCCAAAATCAGAGTCCAGACTAGATCCCATATCTTTGGACTCTTGATTTGATTCTCTTTGTTTTTAAGTACTAAAAACTTCATGCAAAGTTATTGAGCTGGCTTTAATCAAGAAGCTAGTCATTCCTTGGTTGACCTCTATGTCTGCCTCTGTCATTCAATGCCTTTTCTCAGTGCTGTGGAGACCACATGGAACACTGGGGCTGGGAGTCAGAATTGGTTTCATGAATGAATGATCCTCAAAGATCTTCTCTCTGAATCTTCTTCTTCTTCTTCTGTTTCTTCTTCTTCTTCTTTTTCTTTTTCTTTTTCTTCTTCTTCTTCTTCTTCTTCTTCTTCTTCTTCTTCTTCTTCTTCTTCTTCTTCTTCTTCTTCTTTAAAGATTTTATTGGGGAATTGGGGGAGGGAACAGTGTTAAGAATTGAGGAAGTGGAACAGACAAGTTGCTGTCCTTTGGCTCTTCAGTCTAGTCGTGAAAGACGTTGCTTCACTTGCCCATGTTGGTATTGTGATCATTGCGCTCTTCCCACTCGGGGCAGATCGGTCACTGGGCACTGGACAGCAGCTCACGGCAGCTCACGGTGGTTCACCGCAGCTCACGCCAGCTGCTGGCCACTCACAGTAGCTTATGGCAGCCCACTGCAGCAGGGGCTGCAGCCTACATCATCGCCTGCCACTCACGGCAGCCCAGCTCCAGGTCGAGCTGTTGTTCACCATCTTAGCTGTAGAAGGTGCAGCATCACTGGCCCATGTGGGAACAGAACCGACGGCCCTGCTGCTCAGAGCTCACGCTCCCAAGCCAACTCTTAACCAACTGAGCCACTCAGCCAGGCCCCTTCCCTCTAAATCTTAATCTGATCTTTCTTCTTATGTTCCATCCTCAGATTCCAGGATTTGACATCCAACCATCCGATCCTTCATCCCTCCATCATTGTCTTTATCCCATACCCGTAACCCCTAATTCTGCTAACTTTAGTGCCCTTTGAATCTCCTGGAATCAGTCAAACTAGAACTCCTCAACTATGGTTGGTGGTGGGAAGGAGACGAATGCTGTGGTCCTCCCTTCTCTGCTATGTGCACATATACACCTAGACCCATCTGTGAATTGTGATGAGCCAAGGGTCCCAAGTGGGATTACAGCTCTTGTCTGAGTTAATAGGAGAGGGAATGAAAAGAGAGGGACTGAATTTCAATCACAATGTGATTATTGGCCTTTTTGAAGTTTTGCTGAGTTTTTATCACCTGGTTTGGCTCGATATCACTAACCAAATGCTTGTTTCACAAATCAGCTTTGGTCACAATTCAAATTTAATTACATTCTAGCTAAGTAAATGCTAAAGGGAGAGAGAGAGAGAGAGAGAGAGAGAGAGAGAGAGAGAGAGAGAGAGAGAGAGAGAGATTATGTTTATGGACCAGATAACTCTATCTTAAGTCCTCAAATCTCCCCAAGTACAAAGTCAATGTGATCCAGACATAGATGGGTCAGCCCTGAGATAGGTGTAAAGCAATAATGAGATTTTTGCAATTAGAAGCTAGTGAACACTGCATGCCAAAGATGGAAGAAAATTGGGAAGTTGGCAGTTTTGCTCAAGTCCTTCAGCTGCCTGATCTTGTGCCTGAGGGTGCCTATTTCTTCTTCATTTAGCTACTATCTAAGGCAGGCAGGCTTCTTTCCAAGCTGCTTATTATAATCCCCTTTCAGGAAACTCATTCACACTAAAGTGTAAATGGTTGATGATAAACTGCCCCCTGCCTGCCTAGAATTGCATTTTGCTAAGAATAAAACAAGGACAGACAGACACACACACACACACACACACACACACACACACACACACACCAGCACCTGAACATGAAACAAAAAAGCTCAACCAGCAAATAAGTGAGGGTATGTTGGATGGCCTTGATACTAGACATTAGGTAACTATAGATCCATAATCTATGAAATACATATAAAAAGGCATGAGGAATGTGGGTGGGGGTGGAGTCAAGGGTGACTCATGTTATTTGTTATATTAATACAAAATAAGGGAGGAAAACCACTTTAGGAGAAAGGGTGATGATTTCTGTGGAAGGAGGAACAAGTTTGAGGTGCTTATGGGCATCCACTAGGTGTGTTCACCAAGTCTTGGGATATTCTTGTTTGGTTCAGTGGAAAGAGTTATGTTGGGCCATGCATTTGGGGGCAATTAACTCAGAAGTAAAACCCAGGAGCATGGGTGGGTTAGCACAGCCACCACAGAGGGTGAGAAAAGGAGATTATCCAAGCCCAAGTCTCATGAGGGGATAAAGGGCTAGCTTGAAACATGAGATCCAAACTCTGGTCCCACTTCAATATGCACCTTTTCTCCGCATGGCTCAGCAGCAGAGGTATAGGGGAAGATGGTTGGATGGATCAAAGTTGAGATTTCAGAGTGCACATGACAGATTGACAAGGAGGTGAGTATGCTGGAGATTCTGGAAAGGTGGTGGATATGATACTCTTTGGGAACTGGATCTTAAAACCATGGTGTGTGTGTGTGTGTGTGTGTGTGTGTGTGTGTGTGTGTAGGGAAACGGAGTTGTTTGTAGTTTACCCCCATGTAGACAGACCACAGCACATCCTTAATTCTAGATTGGCTATCTTCTGACTTTTCCCCCTACCTTCTCCATCTTTCTCTTTCTTGCCCCATTTAGCAGGGCTCAGTGTGATTACATAGGTACACTTGCAACTCCTTCTTTACTCCTTCTTTCAGATTCAATCTATACTCAAAATAGAAATTATTTTGTATTACATGACATTTGGAATTCTATGAGCTCTGCCTTCCCTTCCATTGACACAGGTAATCAAAGCCAAGTTACATTTGATCTTCTTAAAAGCAGGTGTAATCATGCCAACAGAGCATACCCATCCTCTCTCTGAGTCTCACATCCCCCACCTGTACCACAAGGGAGGTGCAATAAGCGACTCCAAAGCACATGTCCTGCTCTGATGATGTTCTGAGCCTCCTAGCCTTCCGCAGCTAGTTCAGCTCAGTCCAGCCCACCTGCTGATCAGCCCAAGTTTCAGCACCAAGGCCAGCGCCCAGCAGCACAAGCAGCTGTTTGAGTAAGGCCTGCCAAGATGGGGATGCAAAGCTGTTTTAACCTTTCTGATCCCAAAGTTTCAGGAGAACTTTGTAATTAACCTGGGTCAGGGCTGCAGATCCCTGCTGCCCATAGCTGGCCAGATAAGCAGAGTGGTGTGCAATTGTTGACAAAGTACAGAGGTGGATGACTTATACCAAGATTTATGATTTTTCTGCACTCATTCACTCTTTCCCCATTCTATTTACTCTACTCCCCAGACAGTTCCACCAACTCCTGGTGGTGCATTCCCAGTGATATGTGGCAGCCAGGTGTTGCAAGAGGGTATTCCAGGATAGAATGGGAGCTGGACTGCGTTGGAGACATTTGTGGCTCCAGCCCAACTCTGCCAGGTGTGACCCTGTGCAGGTAAGCCACCTCCCTCTCTGGGACTTAATTTATTCATGAGGTGGTTGAGCCAGATGACCTCTAAGATCCCAAGCAGGTTATCTTAGCCTGCCTTTCCCCAGACACAGACACTGAGTCTAGCATTCAAATGCAAGGAGTTTGGGAGGTGAACTCAGGAAACACCGGTAGCAGAATGGGGAAGCAACAACAGAAAAGGAGTCAACACAAAGTCTGTAAATAGTCAGTTTACCATTGTGAATCATTGGGAACTTTTGGAGATGATGCAGGACAGGTGTTACAGAGTTGTCCCTTAGGAGGGGTGACAAGGCAATTAGCCACCAAATTCTCATTTGTCCTTGATTGGGGGCTTTTCTCAGGAAGTTAGCATTTACCTCCTTCTCTGGGGGTGGGGCAAGCATGTTCTCACTGCTAGAAAATACCTTTAATCAAGGAGATGCAGGTGCTTGCAATAGGAAACTCTCAGGAGACGGAGAACCAAAGAGTGCTATGGGGATATGGGCAGGGCATGTCTGCAGTATCTGCTATGCATATTTAATGTCTTAAAGTCCTATGACTTCCTTTGGGCAAACTGAGAGTGGAAAGAACCATCCATTTGGGTGGGACTAGTAGGAAAAGAGTTCTTTTTACTTTGAATGTCTGAACCTCCCTCCCTGTAACGCTAAAAGTTTGCACATTCTGAAAAATCTTCCCTGGATTAAGAAGGCTGATAGCCTGTGTTATAATCTCAGGCCCAGTAGTTACTATGGACAAATTATTCAACCTCTGTGAGTTTCAACCTGCAAAGAAGGAACTAATACTTTCCTTGAAGTGTTGTCATGTTAATTAAATGTAGTGGGCCAGTGGACAAAAGAAGGATTAGGTTGGGCTAGAGCTGGAGGAATGGATAGGAACATATCTAATTCCTCCATTAGATTGTCCAGTAGTCCATGTTATAGCAAAGTAAGGAAATTAGGGAACTGGAACTGGATCTGAACCAGTTTCTATAACCAAGGAGGCCACCAATATGATGGTGGGACACAACAGTGGGAGTTTATGGTGATGGGAGTACATTGAGTAGTGTGTGTGTGTGGGTTCTAGAAGAGATTTCTGCTTTGAGGCATCAGATGTCAAACAAGATTAAGCTGATTAAGGAAATGGGGTTTAGACTCAGGGAGAAGGAACCATCAAAGTTGGGAATCATGTTCTAGGACAGTCCCAGCAAGAAAACCAAACATGAGTCATCATCTGGAGAGCAAATTGGGGAAACCCTGATTCTATGTGTGTAGGGCTCACATCAGAAACTTTGCTTAGAACTGAAGCAGCCACAGAAAACATTCATTCCCAACCTCACTTTATGCAAGTGTGAATGTGGCATAAAAAATATGAACATCATTGGTGAAAACTGGCATGACTTAGAAATCAGGTTCATGCAGGGGAGTAACATAATCACTTTGTTTGATAAAAAATTTGTCAGAGTGGGGATAAAGGATTCTGGTGACTTCTAATCACATGCATAGACTTGTGTGGACCCTGAGAAACTGGTGACTTTCATGGAAAGACCTAGAAGAGGTTCTCCATCAGAGTGAACCCTTGGATGGAAGAGAAGGGTTTGGTATTCAGAAAAGGGTATGCCTGTAGAGTACACAATATTGAGAATGGATGTCCAAAGCATCAGGCTCATGAGAAGAGAAAGGATAAGTGCAGTAATAGAATATCAAGTGGTGAATGGCAACGGAGAGGAAAAGACCAAACAGTAGGAGTGGAGGATAAAAGACTCAGTATTTGCCATGGAGTAAAGGAGCTTTGTGTATAGAGCTCTGGACAAGAGGGAGCTGTGACTAATGTGGAGCCAATTTAGTTGCAGTTACTACTAGGACCTTTGATTGTTACCTGAGGCCTGCTTTGCCAAACCTGCCACCTCAGTACCAAGCCATTCTGAGCATCATTGTGCTGGAGTCAAACCTCGTCGCATCCTCACCATAATGTGTTGTGATAAACCACCCAACCCCGCTTCTTCAAGGACCTCCCTCACCAGTGACAACTACAAACCACCCTTAGCACAGATGGCATCTGGCAGCTAGGGGAAAGAAATAGAGCTAGAAGGAAAAGATACTCTTTGTTTGGGGGTGGGGAAAGCCATCAAAGTGGAGACAGGTGAATAAGTAGGAAGAGAGGCAGAATCTTGGGTAAAGAGGAAGATGAGGAGGAGAAGAGGATAAAAAGAAAGGTTGTGAGGCAGAAGGATAGATGAAGGAAGCTCTTTCAGCAAGTCAGGTGTCCCTTGAGGTTTCATGATAAACAAACAGAGCAGAGCAATTATTACTCTACTTGGTGGTGTGCTATATACCACACAGATGGAGAGCTGTCCATGACACCAAGGAAACTGCACATGAAAAACCCATCAGTAGTCCCATGAGAGTGACACCCTGCCCAAGGGTGGCAGCCATCTGTCCCATTGTATGAGTACACAGCATGAGCCTACACAGCTGTGCTACCACCACATTCAGCTATATGCCCTTATTGGGACCTTTATCACCCTGTATTGCAGTTAGAGATTTGTCTGTCTGTCTTCTCTGGGAGACTGGGAGCAACTACCTTGTTTTATAGATTGTTTATCTTCGAGAAAAATAAGGTCTCCCTGGAATGTAATGAATACTTAAAAGGTTTTGGGAATAAATAAGTAATTTGTGCATAGGGATGCTGGGATGTAAGCATGTGTGCATGTGTGCGTGTTGCACATATATCATATATAAGCGTGAGGGTTGCAAGGGCAGAGAAGTCACGGTGTAGAGACCAGAAAATAAAAACATCAGGTGTTCCAATTCAATATTCCTCCGACTAGTGCTGAAGAGTCAACCAGGATGCATGTCAAAAATATACATTCTTGGGCCAGCCGAGTGGCTCAATTGGTTAAGAGGTGGCATAAGAGCACGAGCTCTGAGCAAGAGGGCCACCGGTTTGATTCCCACATGGGCCAGTGACGCTGCACCCAAGCTGAGTTGTCACTAAGCTGCCAACAGGTGGCAGGATGGCTCAGCTGGTGTAACAACAAGACTGCCTGTTCAATAGCCACCCACAACTAAGACTGAACTCAGCACCTTGAGCTGAGCTGAGGCCTGGATGGCTCAGTGGATAGAGCGTACACTCCTAACAACAAGGCTGCCAGTTCGACTCCCGCATGGGATGGTGGCTATGCCCACCTGCAACTAAGATTGAACACAGCAACTTAAGCTTAGAGGCCATGAGCTGCTGATGGGGAGCTAGATGGCGACTGGCGCCCTCCACAACTAAGATTGAAGAACAACAACTTGGCTGGTCCCCTTCCTGAATTCCCCAACACTGTTCTCCTCCCCCAATTCCCCAATAAAATCTTTAAAAAAAAAATACACATCCTCTTAATTCGGTCCTAGGACCACTGAATCAGAACAGCACATCAGAGCCTGAGAAAATGCATTTTATCTCCCTCACAGGTGATGCTGTTGGCCAGCCAGGTCCAAGAACCACTATTGTATGGGCATCCATTGCGTTGACAAGCAACTGATTCATAGGAGACCAGACACTGAGGGTCCTTTGACAACATCTGGAACTTATCCTCTGTTACAAATGAGAAAAGTTGAGACCCGGTTAGGAGATGAGCCTTACCCAAATTCCACGTTGCGACCCGGTATTCCTGCTCACGAGAGTATGTCCACCCAGACTTTCCCCCGTTGCCCAGAGACATGCTAACGCTTTCCTGGGGAGGTCAGGGCGCTGTCCAGCACCGCGTGTTTCTGAAGCACACCGGCGTGTAGATGGGCTAAATCCCGCATTTGGCACTTCGGTGGATTAAGCCAAGGTGGGCTGTCCCGCAGTGCGGACTGCTGCAGTGCCCCCTCCCCGCACCCTGCACCCCGCAGCTCGCCGACTCCTGCCATAGCGGCGCGCAGGCTCTATCCCACAGCACGTTATCCAACTTCAGGCTGGTTATAAATTGCTACAGCGCTGAGATAGGGGACCTGTCCCTGGCATGTTCGTTTGCTGCTCGCTGATCGATTCCCCTGTTAAGGGACCACACAGGCAGAGGAAGTAGATTAAAACATAATGTATTGCATTGAAATTTAACACAATACCATACATAATATTCAGCCGGATTTGCATATTCATATCCCCACCACCACCAATTTCTCCTGGAGGATCCCATTGGCCTTTCTGGTTAAGCTACTGTCACTGCCAGACAAAAGAATTTAATGACTTGAGGGACCCAGCTCCCTGTTTCTGACCCAAGAATACTGAAGTTCTGAACTGTCCTTAAACTTGGTGAGGAGCGAAGAAGGAAGGCTCACATACACCTCTTGGGTGGTTCCCATTTCCCCTTTGACCCACTCCTGGTGTATACTTCTGTCTGGCCTTTCATCTTCAAACTTTCTTTGAGCTAGAAGAAGCAAGTGGTCTTTCCCTGCTGTCCCCTAACCCCCTGACTGATTTCCTGGCCTCAGCAACAAGCCCCAAACTTTTGTTTTCTTTAACATCCTCTCACTTGATTGGGAGCCAAGCTAATAGGCAATAATGTTAGTTAAATACCTAGCCTCTGGGGGATTCAAATGGTAGGACAGGTACCAAAGAAAAGAGTTCAGTGTGTTGAGAAGAATGACTGCCAAAGAATCCCATTTAATTTGATGGCGCAATGAATATTTAAAGTTTTATATAGAAATACAGGAGGAAAGCAATCAGGCGTATTCAGGAATGTGCTCTGGGGAACAGAGTACAACTCTCCATGTGTTGGCAATATAGGGATGGGAGATGAGGATGGGGTGGGGAACACACATAAATAGTCCATATTCTTCTCATTCTTTATAGTGAGATAAAAAAAAAAGAGCTTACTAGAGCAGTTCAAGAAGAATCATGGGGGAAAATCCTCCCAGATAATTATCATAACGTGCTGACACCCTAAACAGTTCCTTTTAAAATTGAATTTCTAATATCATCGCGTTGGGGATTATAATATTGAGACATGAATCCCTTGGAAAATGATTCAGGGACCATACATGCTGTGATAAAGACACCTGCCACAGCAACAGGAGGGGACATAAATCTCCCACAGTGTGTGCAGAATGCCTAATCTAGCAGAGTGCGTTCATCAGAAACCTTCAAACTGCCACTCTGAGGGCAGTTCATTTATCATAAACACGTACAAGACATTTTCACCTTTGTATCAGCCATTACGTCAAATCCTGGTGTCAGGGAACAAGGGTGAGCTACAACCCCTGCCTTCAAAAGGCTTCCAGTCCTTTTGGAGGGACAGATATGCATGCTCACGATACCGCGATGCTAGCTAGTCCAGCACAGAGTGAAGACAAGAGGACAGGTTCAGGGTTAATGGGATATGCAGTGCAGAATCCATCAATGCTGTCGTGGGGACGGAAAAGCTTCACATTAGTCACCATGGCAGTCACTGTCACTGCCCTGCTGTGATCTCTTGAGCAGTCACTTTTATACAACTCAGCTCCTACTGTGAACACCTCAGATTTTACACCTGAGAAGCCAGTTCCTTTGGAGAGTTAATGTCCCTGAAAGCCCTCAGCCAATGATAGATGACAAGTAGGTGGATAAATATTGCACTCCTTCACCCTGGGAGGGGACAATTCAGGGTAGGTTTCACATTGTATCCCAGAGATACCAGTGGAATGAGCTCCAGCTGAAACGCTTGATAACACACTCTTTGTTGAATCATTTTCCTTCCTTTTTCTCACTTCCCACTCCCCTATGGGCATTTTCTAGGTCACCTCCTAAATGAAAACAGTTGTGCTTAAGCCCCTATCTAAAAGTCTGTTTCTGGAGGAATGTAAGCTAGCTCAATACAATAGCTGCCATGTATTAGAAGTCAACCAGGCTAAGCGCTGTGCTGGCTTTGATAATATTTCTAATCCTGAAAGGTGGGAATTATTGTTTCCATTTTACAGGTGAAGAAACTGAGGCTGAGGGAGTGAAAATGATTTTATCAAGGTCACAAAAAAAGTTAGAGACCTTGAGCAAATTAAGTTCCCAAGATTATTAGTGTTTGCTCTTTTCCTTTCCCTTGAACAACTCCCAAGGTGAAGGCAACAAGGACCCCTTTGAAAGTGTAATTAATATGATAGCTTCTCTCTCTTGAGAAAAAAAAAAGCACATACATGTGAAATTGGCTATATAATGTATGATGGGTCATAGCTCTCCTGAGAATCACCCATGGATTCCAGGTTAAGATACTCTTTTACTGAGGAGTAAGACATTCAGACACAAAGGACAAAATACACCCCTGTGGATTTGAGGAAGTGGGAAAACTATGAAGAGGACAGGAGGGAGTAGCATGAAGAGTGGATGACAAACATATCACAGTTTCACCAATCACTGGAACCCACGGTGATATAGAGGAGGGTGTTAACTTGAGGAGTTATGGGGAAGCAGTGCTTTGGTGGAATGAAATCTGGGGAGTGTTTGGGGGAATAGCCCGATATACTAATAGAATCCAGCCCTAAGAGGACAGTGTAAGTGTTTTCCTCTTGCCTAAACTATGGATTCTTAGGTGCAGCCTTTCTCCTCTCTGATCTCTCAGTTGTTTGACCTCAGTACATCCCATTCCAATCCCTTCATCTCCTCCTCACTTCAGCCATCCACACACCCAGTCACTCCTGCGCTTTGCCATCAGGTAAAACGGTCTCATCTGGGAAACAGAAATCACCCTAGGGCATTTCAAAGAGGGAAATTTAATACAAGGAATATATATATCAAAGGTGGTGGTTGGACCATTTATCCAGAGATGGGTAACTTCAAGAAGCCATTACTGCTCAAAGAGCTGGAAGAGTAAAAAGGGAAAAGTGTCATCATCTAGACCCCAGGACCCTGCACTCCTCGCCACGGGTGGAACCACTGCTGAATCTGGGCAGAAACCCAGGGGTCACACCCCTGCCAATGATGCTGCCAGAAGCAGAGGACAGCTGCCACCTTCCTTAGGCCTTCTAATCTCACGTGAGCGCTTCCCATCGGTACATCCTACGCAGAATCCAGCTGGCAAGGGAGACTCGAAAATGTGTTTTTCATGTGCCCAAAGCCCTGTGATAGAGGGAGAATATGGAAGAGAAAGGAAGCAGGTGTGGGTCTCTTCTCAACAGGCAACCTTCAGCACAATGCTGAAAACGTGGGACTCTGCATTCTCCCTTGCTCTCTCCACAAATTCTTATCCTTCCACCTCTGGTTCTATGGTTATTGAACCCCAGATGCCCCTCTGAGCAAGCCCACCCCACTCGCTATCCAATAGCCTGTCTTTATCCTCACTGGCCTGCGTCCCCACGCCCTCCTGACTACCCCAAATCATAGAACACATACATGTTGGTTTTTTCTGTTGTTCCCAGGTTGACAAATTGTAGGACAAAGTTCCACGACCTTTCTGAACATCCACCAAACATAATGAAACAATGGGCTTCGCCTCTGCCCGAAATATCCATATTCATCCTCTGGCCAACGGCCAGTCTCATCCCTAAGGGGCTGCTCCAACCTTCTCCCCTCAAACCCCGCTTCCTCTCGCTATACCACTCAATTTACAAGATCCAGACCACAGATCACTTCCATCCACCTCAAAAATATCTGTTGTCTCCTTTTCGTTTGTCCATGTCCTCTGGTCTCTGCAAAGGATGGACCCCTTTCTCATTCTAGGATTCATGCCTGAATGCTTACTGCCCCTCCACCCCACCCCCCAGGGAGATTTCTGCCTGCTTTCTCTCTACATTGGCTGCTTTACTCCAGCTTACATTCAAGTGTTTCCCACCCCCAAGAAGTATTCCCTCCACTTTGATTTCTTCTGAGCTTCCATCCCACCTTCCACCCTCCTTTCACAGCTAAACTTCTTGAAAAAGTATTATACTCTCACCGCCTCTACTTCCACACCTCCCACTCAGTCCCAACCACTAGCAATCTGGTATCCACACCACTGCGCTGCAAAAATTGCTCTCTTAAAGGCCACCAGTGACCTCTGAGGCACCAAACCTGATAGTTATGCTTTACTAGTCACCAACCTCCAAGACCTACCTACTCCTCTGCCAGGTCAAATCACTATTTTACCAACTTCTTAGCCATTGGTCCCAGGTGGTGTGTCATGGCTCATGGGTGTGCCAGAAATTGGTCACAGGCAGACCTGGAATGCACCCTTCCACCATACGGGTGTTTAAAATACAGAAATATTTCCAAACCACTGCCTGAGCTCCCCCAGGTGGCCCTTCCACCTCCTGGCTGCCCAAGCCCCTGGTCTAAGACCCCAAGATGATCTCCTCATTATATAATAATGAAACAGAACGATGGTTGGTGTGGCAGGGGGTTCCTGCTCTCATTGGTGAATACCTGGGTGTACCAGTTGTAGTTGTAGATATTTCCAGTATCACCCTGCTTACTGTTGTGCTGTTATTGATTATTTTAGTACTGGGAACAGCCACGTGGAGTTAGGGAAGTCTGGAGAGCAAATGTCCTCTGGTGAAGAACAGTCTTTCTATTTAGCTTCCCTGTATCGTACAAATATCCTTTGCTATGTGAGCCATGGCATGGGGACATTGGCAAGCAGAGCTCCAAGCCCCCTCCCTTCTTTGATTTCCATGATGGAACCTGTTGTTCTACCTTTGGTGGGCTGCTCCTCTGCCTCCCTGCCCAGCTTCTCAAACAGGCTGACCTTGGACAAACTATGTAATCTTGTTGAGCTTCAATCTTCTTATCCATAAAATGGAGCTAACTGATGTCTGCTTTGCAGGGAGAAGCACAGGTGACACGTGTAAAATCTCTAGTGCAGCACCATACATGACATAAATCCAAATAAGTGTAGGTTCCCAACCCCCACCTCCCTCTCATTCTACCATTTCTCCATGGGATTTCCTCCATTCCCATGGCCTTCCACCTCCATGCTATCTCTGACTATTTCTTCTAGATCCATTTATTGAATCATGTCCTAGACAAGAGTACATGGGCGTCCCCAAGCTCTCAAACTCCAGACATCCCATGTGCAACTCATCACTCCCCACCTACCCTCCCACTCCTCCCATCTTCCCAGTATCTCTCAGGGACACCAACCATTCTTCCAGTTGAGTAGGCTTCATAACTTGAAGTGGCTTTAACTAAAATCCCCCTCCTTCTCAGAACCCATATCTAGTTACCTTTGGGGTCCAGTCCATTCCACTTCTCACAAACCCCCTTCTATTGTCACTACAATAGCTTTTGATTTTACCCCCTTTTCCCCTTGCCTGGATTATTACAATAAATTTATAAATACTTTTCTTTTATCAGGTTCTTCTTCCAGCAGGTCAACCACCAAACACCTGCATTGATCTGTTCAAAACATTTCAGTGTTGCCCAGTTATCTGCATAAGGGGACCTAAACCCATTTCCTTCATTTTCAAGGTAGTG
The DNA here is from genome assembly GCA_033961575.1 of Aselliscus stoliczkanus. Classification (NCBI taxonomy): domain Eukaryota; kingdom Metazoa; phylum Chordata; class Mammalia; order Chiroptera; family Hipposideridae; genus Aselliscus; species Aselliscus stoliczkanus. The sequence continues at coordinate 59,085,428 of CM066733.1, read as the reverse complement.
CCAATCTATTCCAGTCTCTTTTTTCCCAATATGCTCTTGAATAATAATAACATGAATAACAACAACTACCATTTCTTGAAACTTTACTATGTGCCACTCTATCTAATATTCTAAAGTCATGTCATTTAATCTTCTCGTCCACCCGTGATAGTGTCATGATTAGTCCCACTTTACTGACGAAGAAATGGAACTATAGAGAGGCTCAGCAACTAGCCAAAAGTAACCTCCCTCACACGTGGGGGACTTGAATTTAACCCCAGAGAGTCTGTATGCAGAGCCCAGAATCCTAACCATCAAGGCTTCTTTTTGCTCTTGCTTTGTTTACATCAGAAAACTCCTCATGTCCCCCATTCATTGTATTGTCCTGCTTCCTCACCTTCACCTATACTGTTATCGCCACCTAAACAACCAGTTTCTTTCATCTCTTTTTTTTTTTTTTTAAGAAATTTTATTGGGGAACAGTGTGTTTTTCTAGGACCCATCAGCTCGAAGTCAAGTAGTTGTTCCAATCTTGTTGTGGAGGGAGCAGTTCCTTAGCCCATGTGGGAATTGAACTGGCAACTTTGGCGCTATGAGCCTGCACTCTAACCACCTGAGCTAACCCTCCGCCCCTCTCTCATCTCTTTGCCCACCAAAATACTATCTACCCATCCTTCAAGTGTCATTCAAATCTCAACACCTCCTTGATTTTATTTTGTCGTTGTTGTTGACCGATTGACTTTCTTGCTGGTAAGTGATCTCTTTATTCTGGAAATATGGACATTACCCACACATTTTATCTGTTACCTTATCCTCTTGTATTATTGTCATTTGAATACGTAGCTGGTCAGTTCTACCAGAGTGTAAGATGGAGCCACAGCTGATTTCCCCCTTAATCCTTCTCTGTACTTTCCACAGGAAATTTACAAAGGCAGTTTTATTAGATGAAATTGAATTATTGTCCTTCTTGGGACCAGGAACAGGCTGGTTTCTGCTCCACTCTCCAAATCCCTTTGAAAGAAAAACCAAGGGCTTGATTAAGGAAGGGAAAGAATTTTGTAGTCAGTCAATTCCTGTGATAAATCTCTTGAGTGAAAGACGCTAGGGCAGAGACATAAATGACAATAGCTGTGTTTCCACAGTTGACTGGATTATAAAAACAAACCATGCACTTATGACTACATAGTCCAAACAATACATAAAAGAAAGCAGAGAGAGGCAAAAAAAAAAAAAAAAAAGGGACTAAAAAGGGACTAAGAGCTGGTGTGAAAGGAAGGAATCAGCCCTGTCCATTTTGGAGATGGGGACGGTGATTTTCCTTACATAGATTTTCCTTAAACAAGTTTACTTCACAACTAGTCACATCTAGCACAGGCTCTGGAGTTAGAGTGCCAGGGTTAGAACTGTGGTTCTGCTGTCGGCCAACTCTCTGACCTAGCACAGCCTCTCTGTGTCTTGGTTTCCATATCTGCAAAATGAAGATTAGAACAGTACCTGCCTCATAGGAATTTGGTGAGAATTAAATAAAATCACCATTGCCCCGGGCAGAGAGAAGTGGCTGGCTGCTTAGTGTTCTTACTGCTATGTATCTGATGGTAAGAGAGAAGACTGGCAGGGCGGGGCGGTGTGGTGAAGCACTGGGAGGGCTGTAGCAAGTGCCAGTGGGGGTGGAGTTGGGGGGCTAAGAGCTCTGATTCCTCCCATATTCTCCTGGGCACTTCCAACAGCCCACAGTGTTTTCTGCTTCAATACCATCCTTAAGATTTGGGGATCCCAAATCTTAGCAGTAGGCAAGAACCAGGGAAGTCAATGACATCTGTTGTCTTAAGTCCCTGTCTGGATGGCTTTCTTCTTGATTGCTCTTCATTGGATCCTAGAGACCATTTAGCCCTAACTTTTCCATTTTAGAGATGGAGAAGTTGAGGCCCAGAGAAAGGAAGTGTTGCCTAAAGTCAACAAAGAGTTGCCCATAATCTAGATCCTCTATCTTCCCCTCTGGTGCTCTTTGTATCACATTGCCCCATATTTCCAGGATGGCTCTCTCAGGCTGCACAATCTCTACTGAGCTGGCCCTGTTACCTTGGCCTTCTTTTCACCGAATGTCTATTGCACTTCAGCCTGCACCAGCTAACTTGCCATGCAGTGGCATTCAGGCTGGCACTAGAGAGGCTGCCTCATGCACAGAAAGGAGCCTGGGATGAGGAGTCAGAAGATTTTGTTTGGAATCTAGTGCTGTCATCCATCAAGAGCTCCAAATTCTTGAAGTGATCGTGTTACCTGTACGGTACTTAGTGTCTTTGTCTGTAAAATCGGGACAATGGTCTATTTCATGCGATTGTTGTGATGAATAAGTGAGGCAGCATTTGGGAATGCTTTTTATAATCCACAAGGCATTGTGCCAAGGTTGGTTTATATCCTTTCTCTCCAGGAAGAGACACTGTCTTCCTCTTCCCTGTCTTCTCCCCAATGGCATTTAGCAACATGCTAGATAGCGCATAGAAGATACCCAGTAAAGACATCTCCCTCCATTCATTGAATATGATCTCCCAGTATCGTCTGACCCTTTGATGCATCAGGAACTGCCCCCCAATCCCCCGACCTGGTATTGGGGCAAGAGAGTGAGGTTGTGAAGGGAACCCATGGGGCCTGGGGAGGGGGAGAGGTAAACAGAGTGCTTGATGATAAAAAGTAAACTGGATTTAGAAAACATCTAGCTAATGGCTGTATGTGGTGTTAGTCATTCTGTTAAGGAATTTGGGAATACATATGCATACTAACAAGAATTTATTTTGGCTGCATTTTACTCCTGCATTTGGGGAAGGGAAGAGGGGTAGAGGGCATTGCAGGATTAAAAGACACTCAACCTACATTTCCAGGAAGTACACTCCAGGGCTAGGCCTCTGCCCTTGAGGATGTATTTGCCCAAGTTCTACAAGGCCCATGGGAAAAAACTGGGGTCTTGGCTGGCTGCGGATCCTGGGGGACAGGGAGTGAATGGGGTGCGAAGAATTTAGGAGTGGCTCCCAGCTTTCAGACCATTAAGTAGACTCAGTGGAGGGAGGTCCCAAGGCCTTATGAGACGGCCCCAGGATCTCTGTTATATCCCTGGCCTACAAAGTCACTCCTCAGGCCATGATGAGTCAAGGGAGATTCTGAGAAGCACCTAGTGCATTCCTGGGATTGCAGATTGCACCTGTGAGTCTATAGCCTCGGGTGATCCCATAGCCTCAGGCACCTGGCTCTTTCCTGTCATCTAACCTGAAACCCTCACCCTTCACCATTTTTTATACGAGTTCCCCCGCTTTTTCATACTCAGTGGATACAAAGAAGAGAGAGGCTCAATTATGAAGGCCCAGGCCAACTCGGCCTTCTCTTCCTCAGGCTGAATGCTTCTCCACCTCCTGCCCCTCTTGAGAGCTCTTCTTATCAATCGCTGTCATCCCATTTAACAAGTGTGCATGCAGCCCACCATGTGCCTGAAAGTATGTTGGAGGGAGAGTGTCTATAGTCCAGTCTGAAAGCCAAGGGATGCAGACAACAGGCTGAGGCTGGTCACGAGTGCCCAGGAAGGCAGGGGAAGATGAGTCCCGATTGGAGGCGGGGGAGCGTGAACTTTCTACACATTGGGGTAATGCAGCTATAGTCAAGGATGCAATGTGGCCATGATGCAGCAGGAAGCACAAGGCGTAGAGCTCGGAAAGGGTGTGTGAAACGTCCTTAAGCACCTGCAAGGAGCATTCTGGGAAATCTGCCCTGCACTTCAGTGCCTCGACTTTAAAACCGAAACAAAGATGTATGTATAAGGAGACTTACAATGTTCATACCTTTGGCCCAGTGATTCTACTTCAGAGAATCTATCCCAAGAATGTGAGCAAAGACTTAGGTACAAAGATGTTCATAACAGGGTTATTTAGAAGAATGAAAGTGTTCAATGTAGAAGATTCCAGATGACCATCATTAGAATGGCTTGTATACAAGCTCGTTCTCTCCTTATTTCTCTCCCACTCCCTCTCTCTTTCATTCGTGTTGATAGACCACTTTGGGGAGCCCAGGCTGACCTCTGTGGTCAGCAACCAGGAAAGCAGCCTGGTAGTTCCCACAGTAGTGCCCCTACCCAACCCTTCTGACCACCATTATTCACCTTTTCATTTTCCAAGTCATGATCATCTTCTGGGGATTTTCCATGGTGAATGGTGACTACAAACTGGTTTTCTCTTGGCCTCCCAAAGTGCATCTGGGTTCCCACATTGCTCTATCTGCCGAGGTCGCTCAGGGGTTTCTAGAACTGGACAGAGCCTTAAAAAGTACACAGTCGAACCCCTTTGAGGGGAAGGAATTTGTCACATAGCTCATTAGTACAAAGCCATAGTGAGCCTCCAGGTTACCTGACTCCTAACACAGTGCTCAGTTCAGGCTGAGGAAAATATATGAGGTGTGATAAAAAAATACAGTGAATGTTTAAATTAAAAAAAAATTATTACAGTAAAAGACACATAATCATTAATAATCCCCCTCAAAATACTCCCCCTCGCTTGAAACACACTTATCCCATCATTCTTATCACTTTCTGAAGCAGTTCTGAAAGTTCTCTTTCATGAGTGTCTTTACTTCATCCTCCATCATGACAATGCTCCATGTCACACATCGCTTCTAGTATAGCAATTTCTGTCAAATAGAAACATTACGGTGTGTCTTCATCTACCTTATTCACCGGATCTGGCACCGTGTGACTTCTGGCTCTTCCCCAAAGTCAAAATGTCCATGAAAGGTACTTGTTTTGAATTGATTCAGGACTTCAAGGCAGCCACAACAGTGCAACATAAGACATTCATGAAAGAGGACTTCCAGAACTGCTTCAGAAAGTGGCAAGAATGAAGGGATAAGTGTGTTCAAAGCGAGGGGGACTATTTTGAGGGATATTAATGGCAATGTGTCTTTTATTATAATGATTTTTTTTATTTTTTATTTTTGAGGGCAGTGTCACTGACCCTCATATGTGGGACCTGAACCAGGGCCGCTGGTTTCCCAAGCCAGCGCTTAACCACCACGCCACTCGGCCGGCCCTGTAATCATTTTTTTAAATTTAAACATTCACCATATTTTGTGATCATACTATGTAATTAGAAAAATAAACCAGTTGTCCTCAGAATTACTCAAAGTGCAACAGATGATCCAGGACCTGGCTCTTCATGGAATATCCATTCTCTTTTCTGAGCTGGGAAAACTTCTTGATGGGCTATTGAGATCACTTGGCAACAGAGATTGGGCAATCCCTCTAGCATCCCTGGGGGTACTAGCCCCTTCTCCACACCATCCAAATGCTTTCTGGTTTTCTGGGAGCAGGTCCATCTCTGCTCTGGTGCCAGCCTGGTCCTATCCTTGCCACTAGATCCTGATCCTCTCTTGGGCGACTGTGGGGTAAGGAGATAAACTTCCTTTGGGGAATTCAGAGACTAGATCCTGGGCTCTAGTTCCCCCTTCCATTCCCATCCTTCTCCCTGGCAGCCCCCACCTGTGGTATACTAAACCGCAGATAAGCATAAAGACCTTGCTGACCCTCTCTCTCCCTTCATCCCTTTCCCTTTGTTCATCTTTCATATCCTGTTTCTTCCCCCACCTCCTCCTCCTCACCTCTTCCTTCCTGCTTCCTCCTTTTTTTATTTCTCTTCTCTTCCTCTACTTCTCTGCCCTTGTTTCTGCCCCTCCTTTCTTGTGCTAGCCCTCTCTAACATGCCTTGAACTTCATCCTGGCTGGGGCCCTTCTTACCCCTGGCTTTTCAAAATCCCTGGAGGGAAGGGCCTGTCTTTCAGTGTCTGCATGCAATAGGCTGATTTGGTGGTTTCCCTGGGTGCCAATGGGGAGGGTGTCTAGCATATGGGGCCCAGGTGCCTCGGCTTCTGCAGATATGTGCATACCTCTATGTGCATACACAGGAGGCGGGGTTTTATATTACAGATTCATCCAGCTCAGCCAACCCCGAGCTGCAGAGACATATCCACATGCCACACGTGCCTGTGGGTATCTGGAACAAGTACATGGGAGGTGTTAGTCACTAGGAGAGAAGAGATGGATTGAGACATTCTCCCTGCCCTGGATTTACCAGCCAAAGTACCAGCAGGAATCTCAAAATTTCAGTTCTTTCAGTGGGAAAGGGACACTTACCTCTTGGGAAGCTCCGTCTTACCTTCCCTGGGAACTTGTTGCTGATCCTAGTGGGCAGAGAAGATAACCAAAGATGAGACCCTGGCCAAACCCAGACCGTCTGAGGCTAAGCCCACAGCTGGGTTGCAGTAGGTACTCAACTATGTGTCATGTGCTTTGGACACGTTGTTTTACTATTCTGGGCCTCAGTTTCCTCATATGTCAAATGAGGGTTGCCGGGAGGATCAAACAAGGGAAGAGTTACAAAGATGCTGTGCAAACAGTGGACTCTACAGCACACCTTACAGATTCCAGCGATAGGCGCGAAAAGTCGTAGTGTGTGTGTGGTGTGTGTGTGTGTGTGTGTGTGTGTGTGTGTGTGTGTACGCGCCAGGCGCTTATTTTTCATAGGTCCTTCACAGGGTGAGGGAATCAGGGCTGGGAGGGCCCGGTCCTCCCAGCCCCCACGCCCAGCCCCGGGCCCGCGCAGCGGATGTTCCTCCGGCAGGCGGCAGGCTGAAGGCTGCACGTCGCGCTCCGCACGTGAGGCGGCAGCACCAGCGCCGGCCGCAGCTGTACAGCCTGGGCAGCCCGTCTTGTCTTGCGCAGGGCTGTCCGAGGCCGCTGGGCTGCCGAGCCGCGGGGACCTTCTTCTCGACTCCCGGGGCTCTCAGTAGCCCCAGTTCTGGGCTGCCGTGGCCCTGGCCCACTTCCACCCCGCAGCGCTGGTCCCGCTGTCCAGCCCACTGCCTCGCCCTCCTGGCGTCACGCCGCCCCCGGCGGGCCTGCGATCGGTCGGGTGTCCGCGGCAGCGGTGGCCCGCGCAGACCAGGGGGCGCGGGGCGGCGGGCGCGGAGGCTGGCTCCCTGCCCCTGCAGCTCCGCCGGCCGCCACTGGGGGCGCCCACACAGGAGAGCCCGGTGCGGGCTGTGCGCACGGCCGCTGGGCTTCCTTCACCGCTGGCCCCACGCTGCCTCTGCAGCCCGTTGGCTCCCTCCCTGATCTGCGCGTGTGATCGCTGTGCGTGTGTGTGTGTGTGACCGGGGGCGCGTGTGCGCGCGCGGGGGGGGCAGTGTGAACGCGGGGAGTGCGGGGGAGTGTGTTTGTGTGTGCGCGTGTGGGTGTGAGTGCCCGACTCGCTCTTGCACACACACACACACACACACACACACACACACTCGCTCTCACATACACTCGCACGCACACACACCCTGGCTGTCTCGTCTGAACTTGAAGACACCCCACATTCCAAGATGCCCGAGGTGCCTGGGAATGCCCGGGGTTCTTCGATCTGGAAAATCCTACCAGCGTCTTCCTAGGGTGGGATTATTCTTCTGTTTTCTTTCTTTCTTTCTTTTTTTTAATCTGGAAGAGAAGAGAACAAGTTGTGCTTTTTCCTCCCTTTTGCTCGCTAAATGCCATGGATATAACTGAATAAACCGCTCAGGGCTCGCCCCGCGTGGACGGCCGAGGCCACCATCTGCCTTATTCGCAGGAGCCGAAGGCTTAGCTCGCGCCTGTCTCGGGCAGGGAAGGATGCGTGGTCGAGCCAGGGAGCCCGGGCGCCCCGCGGAGCCGGCCTCGGTGCCTCCCAGCCAGGGGTAGATGCTGCCTCGCCCAGGTGAGTAGTCGCTGCCGCCACGTCTCTGCGATCGCGGTGTCTGCCGGAGCTCCGCGCGGGGCTGAACGCATCCGGGGGAACCGGGAACTTTGCATCCCTTTCTTTTACACTTGAGGACTCCCTCACCCCGGCACTCCTGCGGGCACTCTTTTCTCTTTTTGCTCATCCTTATCGCGGGTGGTTTCCCTTTCTTTCTCGTTTTTCATAGTAGGGGTTGAAACTCTGGCGTAGAGGCAGGAGAGCAGGTCGACCAGAGGCTGGAGGGCAGGAGGCAGAGACGGGAGCCTCAGGTAGATGGAGACGTGGGAACAGCAGGAGAACTTTGCCGCCAGACCACTCTGTTGCATCTCCCCACATGCTGAGGCCTGGCCAGAGCTCCTGCTGGGGGCTGGCTCCGCAGCCCAGACTCCCTGCGCTCTGTGGGCTGGGTGGGTGGGGTAGAGCCTTTGCGGAGAGGTTGATTCAGTTCTGATGGAGGGAAGGAAGGCATCATTGCAGTTTGGGGAGGCAGGTAGGGCAGACTCAGGGACCCTATACTGGCCTCAGGCAGAAAGCAGAGAGAAAAAAGCGATTGTGTGTGTACAGCTTGGGGCATCAGGATGGCATGATGAAGCAATATGGAAACTGGCATTAGCCATGCCTGGTTGGTAGGTCTGTCTCCCACCCAGCCCTGCCTTGGTTCTAAGGTTGGCCTGGGCAGGGAGGAGGGACAGCCAATGGAGAGCTCAGAGACCTGCAGTGCCTTGATCTGCTGAGACCCTAGGCAAGCAACCACAGGGAGGTATCTGCCCATCTCCCAGTCACTCGAGTACAAAGGACATGGGCAGTGAGTTCGAGGGACACATAACCCCTGAAAGCCAGAGTCTGAGACATAAAGAGGGAGCCTGAGAAAGAGGGAGCCTGAGAAGAGGCTGCAGAGGAACTGAGCCAGGCCAACGCCAAATGCATGCAGAGATGTCCACAGATAGACACCTGCAGGGAGAGGGAGCTTATCAGAGCCCCGACTCTGAGCTGGAGTTAAAGGCATGGTTGTAGATGCTGACCCTCGGCCCCACCACACAGCGCGTCTCTCTCTCTCTCTCTCTCTCTCTCTCTCTCTCTCTCTCTCTCTCGGAGAGAGAGGTCCTTTGTGGTTTCAATGGACTGATTGGCCTTGTGGGGCTGGAGAAGGGGGCGGCTTCAGGAAATTGTCCCCCCACAGCTGCAGAGGAGCAAAGCTCGGGAGGAAAGTGCCAGTCTCTGAGCTGTGAAGTTCCCAGGGACCAGGGCTAGAGGCTCTAGGTGGGCTGTTGTATGTGGCTGGGAGCTGTCTGGAACTCATGGTGGGGGGGCAGAGGTGGGGGATTGTGGGGATACAGGGAGCTAAGGACCCACGTCTGGTGGTTGTGCCCTGGACTGGTCTCTGCCCTCTGTGAGGAGCTTAAATAGCCATGCACAGTGGAGCCAGCTATGGGACTTGCTCTCTGGGTACCTTGGAGGCTGAAAGGGGTCAGGGCTGTGCAGAGCGGACTTGAAGCTTGTGAGGGCCTGCGCTTGGAGTCAGCAGCCTCCGTGGTCTGTGCCAGCTGCTGGGCCATTTTGCTGATGCTGGAATGTCATCTTTCCCTTCTGATTGTGGCTGAGAGTGCGGAGTTCCATCTCTCTCTTAAGGCTCCTCACATGCTTCTGCTCAGGCCCCCTGCCCAGTCCTCGATTTAGAGTTTCTGGTCTAATTCCTGCCCAGGAATGTAATTACTTTTCTTCCTGCCCTGGCCCTGGGGAATACAAACAGCAAACTTGGCATTTTGATTTCAGCCTCCGGCTGTGCTTCTCTGGGAGGTCAGCTCTCAGCTCCATCTCCTGTTGGGCTAAACTGGGTGCTCCCTGGCCAGCCGCTGGGGTTCAGGCTCCTTGGTTCTCTGAGGTTCCAGTTTCTTTCCCAGGCCCAGAAATCTGAGAAGCTAGGGAGTGTGGTCCAGGATAGAGTGCACAGGGAGCTTCCAGGAGGCAAGACTGAAGAGGTGAAGGAGGATGGATGGGGTGGGAAATGCAGACGAGGGAGGTGGGGCAGTGGGAGAAGCAGGCAGCCTTTTGACCACCCAGTCCCTGGTGGGCGGTGAGGGGGTGGGAGGGGAAGCTGCAGTGGGAATTGCCTTTCTTGTTTCAGCTGCAACTCTGAAGTAAGATCAAGGATCCAGGGATTCTGACCAAGGGTCAGACTTGGTGAGTCTCTTCAGCCTGTGGGGTGCAGCAGGCTCTGTTCTCCATCCTAAGGTGGAGATGAGCACCATTATTGGCATTGGGGCATTCCCATTCTGGTAGGAAATGCTGCTAGACTGGAAGCAGAGACACAGAACAAAAAACAATCAGAGATAGCCAAGTGGAATTGGACCCTGGACAAAAGCAACCACAGTTTGGGTGTTTGGTGATTTTTCTTTGGGCTCGGTTGTTGTTTTAGGGTCCAACTTACTTGAAGGGATAGAGTTGTCATGTAATGGAGTGGGACAGAATCCTGGAGGGCTTAGGTTCAAGTTCTGGCTCTCCCACCTCTTTGTTTGTTAACCCCTGGAATTCCTGTGTTTCCATTTGGCGAAAGGAAATAATAGCGGGTGGCCTTGCAGAAGAGTTTTGGCCTCATGTTTACCTTGATACTCCCTAACCCCCTGTTCAGACCTGGAGGAGTGTTGGGCTGGAGGGGGAAGGGTTGGAAGAGAGGGAGGGGCCCTTAGGGACTTGGAGGATAGTGCCCCAGCCTCCTCTGTTCATGGAGCTGCTATGATGCTGTCACACATAAGCTGATCATTCACAGACTCCAGGAAGCCCTCCAGAAGCCTTTGGGAATTGGTATTTCAGAAGCAAATTTCACCTCTGGGGCTGTGGCACCTGCTTCCCTCCCTCGCTCTTGTTTGCTTTGGAATTTTACAGCCACCCGAACATTTGCTCAGTATAATCCAGCTTTGTGTTTTACAAGTGTCATCTGTCACCCTTTTCTGTCTGAAGCTTGAGTGTGAAATATCCCCCAGAACCCAACTCCTGCCTTCTCCACTCTGATTCTGCCTATTCCCGCCCCTTAGGGATGTCCTCACAGGGATGGTCTCAGGTCCAGGCTGCATGAATGGACACAGCTCCTGCTGGGGTCTGTGCAGGGCCTGTAGTTGGACCTGGGACCCATCTGAGGAGTTGAGAAACACCCAGTCAGGGGGAAGGGCTCAGATCCAGATGTGTATTTAGCAGGGTCTGACTAAAGAACCAAGTGCAACAGGGGTGGAGAGGGAGGTCTAACCATAATGGGAAGGTTTAAGTAAAGGTATTTTCAGGAAGTAGGCAGTCAGGTCTGGAGATAGGGACCAAGGAGAGTAGCCATGTCCAGACAGCTCAGAGTCAGGGCAATCAGGAGGGCTTCTTGGAGGAGGTGAGGATTTCAGGAATAGCAATAGTCCATAGAAGTCCATAGAAAACAGATTTTGTTTTCTTTTAAATTCTCAGAGATAACTGAGAGTTTGGGGAGTTTCAAGGGTAGGGTACTGAACAAGTAGAATGGATATTCCAAGAAATTTCTTAGGCTATTGGGACCACCTCCTTCAAAAAAAGAATTTCTTGATTGCTTATTATACAAGATTAGACAATTAAGTTTGCAAACTTTCCACTGTGCACTTGCACAGTGAAAAATTCACGATCTTGATTGTCCCACCTCTTACATCAGGCATTCATTTACTACCACATGGAATTCTTACAGTCCTGTGAAATTGACTGTTATTACTTCCACTTTAACCAATAAGAAAACCAAGGTTTTTTCAGAGAAGTTGAGCACCTGCCAGGTGCTTGTAAGCAGCAGAGTTGTCACTCTACTTTCATGGCTGCCTGAATTTAAGCCCATACTCTTAACTCCTATGTATTGCCTCTCCTCCAAGGTAAGTATCAGTAGGCACCAGGGACCCCTCTAAGCCCTGCTGGTCTCCTGGCCTGGCTGGGGAGGCAACTTCAGAACCTCCATCACAGAGCCCTGTGGAGCCCAGCATCTCCATGGGCACTGCTGCCTGCCCTGCCCACTCACACCCACCTGTTTAAAAACTCTATCAAACAGCACTATCCTTGTGGACCTCACAGAAGATGGGACAGTGGGGGCAGCATTAGACTGGACTGCAAGTAAGGGGACCCATGACCGGTGACTTGGTGGGAGGCACATCTCTTTATTCCCCGAGGCCTGACCTCCTTACTGATGAATCAGGATGCTAATGCTTACTTCCCAAGGTCGATGTTAGGGCAGGGAGGCCCATGGGAATGGGCTTCATACATTAAACAAACCTTTTAGCACACAGGGTTGTATTTGTGACCCTTTCCTAATTTAGACTACGTAATTAAAACATCAAATGTGACATGGCCCAGGGGTGAAGGCATTAAAGGTGGGCTTTAATGTATCAGTTTCATGTGGGAATGGAGTTAATCAGTAAGATAACAGGCCAGCTAGATAGGCACTGTGCCTTCTGAGAAACAGGGATGTGAAGAACCTGCAGAAGAGGGATCTTGCAGTTGGGTGAGATTGGTGGCAGGCAGCTAGGAAGGGACACACTGATACATATAGCATTCACTTTTGTAATCAGGTGCCCATCATTGAAGCTTTGGCACCTGAGTAGGCAGAGGGCATTTTACTCAGGTCAGTGTTTCTTGCCCTTTATTCACTATTGCTCTCTCCTTTTCAGACACTGTTTCATAATTGCACCCTCCCATGAAATTTAAATACAGATATACTATATATCTGTTTATGTACTGTATGTACATCTGGGCTTTATATACATAAAGAGTAAGATTCTTTTCCACCCCTCCCAAGAACAAATGTTTGTCCCCTTGGGGGTGCTGTTGCCTCTGCTGAGAATGCATGGTTAGGGCTAAGATTAGGGTTAGGAAAAGAGGAGGAATGAGGTGGGGAGAATCTAGGTGATGGTCAGGAGGACAGATTCATTCTGGAATGTGGTCCATGGGGCAGCAGCAGCATCTTCAGTGTGCAGGCTCGTGATGCAAAACCCCATCTCAACCCAGACCTCCAGAACAGGCATCTCTATTTTATCAAGATGGACAGCGGGGCAGGGTTAGATGCACTGCCCTAGAACACGAAGCCAGGGCCCAAGGGAAAGAGGTGAGAAGCCAGACCAGAGACAACCATGTGCTGGGCCAGTGGGTGGTTCAACAATTGAGTCCAAGTGCACTCAGCACGTTTAGGCAGTGACACTATCTACCCCTGTCATGATCAGCCAGTCTTTGTTTTTTTCTGGGTGATTTCCTTGCCTTGTGTAACAGGCATGAGGGTCCTGCAGAGGAGACACAAGGCTGTGTGTGGCCTAGCTTACAAGCAACACAAGGCCAGAGCATCTTTGATTTGGACAGATCTGGGCCTCCTTTCGTGAATAGCCTCAAGGGCCGAGGCTAATGGGGACCAGACCTACCTAAGGGACAGACTGGAACTATAGAGACAAGATTTAGGTGTTAAACCATGTAAAGCTGGATTAAACGACAAAACTGGGCTCTTGTCATTGATCAGCCTGCTTGGGATTGTCTGCAGTCGAGCCTGGGCCTCTTTCTGCAGGCCTGCATTACCAGGGCAGCCCCGATACACGAGAGACTGCAAAATCCCCACATTCGATTCTTTAGAGTTCAATGCATTTATTATTTGCATGTCCTACATTAATTCACCCACCGGCGGGAGCTAAGCCACAGCCAGTCTGCCCAGACACAATATGAGAGGCAGAATGCTGAGACTCTCTCAATCTGTCTGCCTTCTGTGTTTTCCTCCTGGGCCATTTCGCCTCCATCGCACTTCAGTCTAGGCAACAGGGACCAGTCTTCCCTCTTACCTTAACTCAGGTCCCTAGTAAACTTCACGGGGATACAAAACCTATTTGGTTCTCCTGTCTCCCCTTCCGTAGGACTCACTTCCTGTTCCTTTTCTGCAAAGCTAGCACTTTCCATCCCAGCTACTCCTCCTGATCTATTCTTTAGCTTTAGTCAAATAAGCTGGGGGTGGGGTGGGTTTTACTATAGTCCCCAACTAATACTGGGGGTCTGTGCAGGTGCCTACTTCAGAGTAGTGGTCAACGGGTGGTCTTGCTGTTACTTGACTCACTCTGCGCCCCAGAATGAGTGACATATATAGTCACTCGGTCTTTAAGACTTGGGGGAGCTTGGGGAGTGAGCCCGGCTCAGGTTCTGGCTTGGACCTCAGAGTCTGACGAGGAGAGATGTGAGGGTCCAGGGATGATGGCAGTGCGGGTGAAGTCGTGCTTGATTTTCTGAGCTCCTGGAAACCCCTGGAAATGTCTAACAAGGCCATGAGATGAGGCCGTGTCATTGTCAAAAGGTGTTGAAGATTCCTAGGTGGGCACGGTTGACCTCTTGACCCAATGCCCCTCCGTGACAAGCCACTGTAACACTCAGATAAGTCCGCTTGGGCCGAAGGGAGGGAGACTGGATGGTGACCTGGGGTCATGGAGGTAAAAATTAGAGGTCCTTGTACACCACCAGGCCCTGGGGGCTTGTCTTGGAGGACTCACTGGGGTGCAGGGGAACCTGGAATGAGTTGTCCTTTTAGCTCTGCCGGGAACTTGCGGAGTGACTTGGGCCAATACCTCTGCCATGCAGTCCTTACCTGTAGAACAGGCCTGAGTGCGCTCTCAAGTCCGTCTGGTTCAGGTATTTGATCCTTAGACCTGTAAGTCCATGAACCACACTGAGTAAAACTACACCTGTTGAGCCATCCAGGCCCCGGAAGTGACGTGTTCAGGCTCCTGCAGCCTCCTTCTCATCCTGTTCTCCTTCCAGAAGGTGCTGACCTGATGCTTCCCTCTGCTCGATGCCCTCTGACTTCCAGTAACCTTCCCCAAACCCTGTTCCTGGGGTTCAGTTTTGAATGACCAGGATCTCAGGGCTGCACCAGGAAGGAAAGTGTCTCCCCCACCCCCACTCCAATGCATCCATGTGCACATACACATGGTCCTATACACTCATACGCTCACACATGTGCACACACATTCCCACTAGTCCACGTACACTCACACACATGCACATCCCCCCACAGATATACACACTCCCATATACATACACAAACACAGGTATGCACACATATACGAGTACACCACTATTCTTACGCATACCCATTCACACACATATGCACACACACACCTGCATGTGATGCACATACATATATACACTGGCACATACTCATACATTCATACATGCACACACATTCACATGTCTCACAGGTGTACGAGGTCTGCCAATTAAGGTTCATCCTAGAAAACCTGATTCATTGCTGAATATCACTGTGGTTACCTTTGAAGTACTCCCCTTGGGAAGTTATGCACCGATGCCCACACCTAGTCCACCCTTCAGAGCAATTTTAGAACTCTTTTTCTGAATGGCCATCAGAGCTGTCATTGTATTACCCTTGATGTCCTGAATATCATCAAAATGTCTTCCTTTCAATATTTCCTTTATCTTCAGGTAAAGAAAGAAGTCACTGAGGGCCAGATCAGGTAAATGGGGAGGGTGTTCCAATACACTTATTTGTTTAGTGTCTAAAAACTCCTTCACAGACAGTGCTGTGTGAGCTGGTGCATTGTCGTGATGTAAGAGCCATGAATTGTTGGGGAAAAGTTCAGGTCGTCTAACTTTTTCTCACAGCCTTTTCAGCACTTCCAAATAGTAAACTTGGTTAACTGTTTGTCCAGTTGGTACAAATTCATAATGAATAATCCTCCTGATATCAAAAAAGCTTAGCAACATCGTTGCAACAAGTTCACAAACTTAATTGGCAGGCTTCCTACTAGTGCACACACACACACACACACACACAGACACACACACACACACACACAGAGCAGCACACACTCCTTTGTCTACTGCCTCAGCTTCTCCCTCTAATGTATGAGCACATGCCATCCTCCCCTCCCAGAGCACTGGTCACTTTGCAAAGAGCATTTCTGTGTGGTATCCTGTAGGCCCTGGAGTCCTCTGAGCTGGCCTGGACACAGTTTTGCCCTCCTCTTTGTCTGGGAGAGGAACCGGGCTCAGGCTGAGCATGGCATGTGGGTAGCAGAGCCAGGATGAGCATCCAGACTTCTGACCCCGTCCAGAGGTTCCCCTCACAGCAGAGCTGTCGCAGCGCTCTCCCACCTGTCAATATACTTGCTGCAGAACAGCCCTTGGAGACAGGGAGGGTCTCTCTAGTCCCTGCGTGAAAGATGAGAAACTGAGTCCCAGGATGGAGCTGGCCCTGGAGCCGCTGATCATTTCTGGTTCCCTGTCTGCTCTCGGGAGCTTCGATTCACATCAAACCTTCAGCAATTGAGAAATGGCACCTTTGGTCAGCCCTACAGGCATTCCAGCCCCAATTCTGCCTGGCCTCCACTGAGTTGCAGGAGAGGATTGGACCATCTCTGTCCTTGCAGGGTCGAGGAAGCCCCCTTATGGCCATTTCTCATAATGCTTGTTAGGGAGTGATCAAGGCATGTTCATCATGAATGGGCCTCAACTGCTCACACTAGTTTCATGGGCCCAGCTTCCCCTCCTGTTCAGGCTGGAAGTCCTGTACTTTGCTGCCTGCTGTGGGAGTGAGGCCTCCTTTTACTAAAGTGCCCCCTCCACCCTCTTGAAGCTTTAAGTCAGGAGAGCCTGATAGTTTAGGTTTTTGTGGTTAAGTCCATGGTCATTCATCTATCCCTTTCATGACTGGCTGGTCATCAGTCCTCACAGATTCAGTTTAATTCAACTAGCAGTTATTGAAGACCTACTGTGTGCCATACCTACTGTGTGCCACCAGCAGGCCAGATGCTGCAAAGATGAATCATCCATTCCAGTCCATGTGTGCACCCAACCCTCCATCTCTCCTGTACTTTCTGTGACCCTGCATGTGGACTGCAGGTCTTGGTGGAGGTGGAGAGGTGTTGAGGGTTCCCAGTCTGGCTTGTTTTTTTGCCCCCTCTCCTGCATTTCCATGAGTGTGTGTGTGTGTGTGTGTGTGTGTGTGTGTGTGTGTGTGTGTGTGTGTTTGCTCAGGGCTCAGCTGAAGGTCACACGTGATTAATTACTTGATGTAAAGCTGACTGTGGTGGTGATGGTGGTGGTGTTGGTGTTGGTGGTGGTGGTGGTGGTGGTGGTGGTGATAAAATCCACTTAAGAAATGTACTCTCAAGCTGCTTTCCAGATGTCTCTTCCCCGACCCATTGCTAAGCTGACTCTTAACCATCTCATTCAAATAGAAACTGACAGATGAAGAGATTCAGAGAGATTTGGGCGTTGTGGTCCCGGCTTCAGAGTAGATGGCCCTAAAGGAACCATTTAATCTTCCTCCAGGCCTAGTTACTGGTGTGACAGGGGCTGAACTGGGGAGAAGGGGAACTGAGGGGAGACCCTAGAAGAGCTATAAATCCTGGAGCTTCTGTCCAAAGTCACAGCTTCTAAGCACATGATTAATGAGAGCCATTGCCCTGGGGAGAGGACAGTTCCCCAGGCCTTAGATGGACACGAATATGGGCATGACGTGGCCGGCAGGGGAAGAGCAGAAGAGAAGTTACAGTGGGCAAGTCTTATGCGTGAGAAGTCTCCATCTGACGGGGGAAGGCGCATTCTTCATCCTTGGGAAGTTTGTGTCTAAGCAGAGGATGGAGCAGATAAATATGCCACCTTATCTAGGAATGCTTAGGCACTGAAATACATGGTCACAGCATCCTTTTTATGAGGGGAGCATGTGTGCACTGCGCCCCCATTCCTAGGGCTGACACTGTGTTCTGTTTTCCCGGTTGTGTAAACTTGAGAAGGTTACTCTGTGCCTCTGTTTCCTCATCTGCAAAATGGGGATAATAACAGTGCCCACCACATAGGGTTGTTAGAATTAAATGGATTACTCTATGTAAAGCGCTTGGGGCAGTGCCCAGCAGATGGTAAATACTATGTAAGTGTGAGCTGTCATTATTGATAGTAGATATAGTAGTGGTATTTTCCCAAGCATGGAGAGGAACCACTGTGAACCAGTTTAACTGATACTCGTTTCGGACACCAGCCCTGAAATCATAGAGCAACTTGGAGAGTATTTCATAATGCTCTCCACATGATTTCATCTGACCCTCCTTAGTATCCTACCAGGCAAGCAGGACAGACAGACGCTATGATTAGATCCCTTATACGTAAGGGGGAACTGAGGCACCGAGGTTACTAAGTAGTTCCTGGTCCAGCTGGGTTTTTCGTGTCTGTTTTCAGCTGAGGGGTGAGGGGGTCTCAGGGAGGAGGGTTTGGGTGAAGATGGCTAATGGATTCAGGACTGAACCTCCCACCTAGGCCTTATTCATGTTGTATTGATGAGGAATCAAGTCTCAGTGTAGGCAGAAGTCCATGTCATGCTCCAGCCGTGCGTGCCTAGGCTGGGTCTACACAGCAGGCACAAGGAAAGCAGCCTGTGTCTATACACACAGTGCCTAGGGGATGGCAGCTAGTGGCAGGGCCACAGGACATGCTTATTTGGATCCTTTAACACGCTATGAATGTCCTGGGGTGGGGTGGGGTGGGGCTGTGCTGTGCTGGGGGCTCTAAGCGGGGGATGTGGGACTTGGATTGGGGACCCTTCTATAAAGAAGGAGCATCTGAGTCAGCCTGGTCTGTGTGGAGAGTGATTGCTGCCCTCCCCGCCAGCACCCACTCCCCAGGGCTGGTCCTAGTGGTGGGAAGCGCGACCTGCTGGAGCTTTTGGTTTGCAGGAGCTGGGAAAGCATCTGGGTCAAGAGAGTGGACCCTGGGGCAGGACACAGAAGAGGGAGTGATGACCTCAGACCTAGGCCGAGGATAAACCAGACATGGAAAGAATGCTTGTGGGGTGGGGTTTCAGGAATACTGGGGAAGTTGGGGCGCAGGTATAGATTTTGGGGTCAGTATCTACAGCTATAGGGTGATGATGGGGTAGGTGTGTGAACTCACGGAGGAGTCAGGGAGGCAGTGGCAGCCAGAATGAGGTGCAGGCCACGGGAGGGGAGCTGGGGATAGAATCTGATGAAAGCCCACTCCAGGCACAAAGCCAGGATGCCTAGAATCAAAGCCCCAGCCCAAGTCCCCTTCCTTGGGTGGGAGAAGGCCAGGCCCCAAGCTTCTTTCCAGGGCTTTGTGATCGGCCAGTCCCATAAATCTCAGGCCACGTAAATATGATACATAATTAGAGGTGCTGCAGGAACCGAGGCTCCAGGAGAAATCCTGGGCAGGAAGAGAGAGCCATGGATCATGAGTTACAGGGAGGCCAGCAGGGCGCTGGTGGCCGGCCCGTCTTGGGGGTGTGAGTTATCTCGGGCGGGCCACCCTGTGATGTTGCTGCTCTATGGCGCTGGGCTGATATTTACTGTATATTGGTTTTTAAATTACACTATGGCATGGATTTCCCTGCTCTTGAAGTTCAGCCCTCACTAGCTGTCCCTGTCTCGCTCCTCATGTCTCTGCCTCTTCTCCTCTTTCTCCATCTGTCTTGTCTCTCTCTCAGTTCAGTCTTTAATGCAGAGTATTATCTTACACTGTATCGTGGTGCGTCACAGTGTTATGTTTATATTACCTTATATTTATTAGATCGTACATTATATTCATCCCTGGCAAGTATATACAGCCCTTGGTTGTTTTTAAAGCTGGACTTGCAGCCATGTTTATTTACTTAGGACTCCACGACAATGAGGAAGTAGGGCAAGCCAGAGTTGTCTCCATTTAAAGGTGGGGAAGTTGGAATTCAGAGAGGCTAATGGAATGACCAGGTCATGCTTGGATTGAATTATATGATACCATTAGAGTAATGGCTTCTGAGTGTGGAATGCTTATGGTGGGCCCAGCGCTGTTCTAACGTAAGCTTTATGTACTCATTTTATTCCCACATTAATCCTGTGGATGGGCACTATTCTTAGTTCATTTTACAGGTGAGAAAATGGAGGACCAGAGAAGCTAAGTAGCTTGCCCCTAGTCACACAGCTTTCTAGAGGGCAGAGCTTAGATTCGAACCCAAGCAGCCTGGTTCCTGGGCCCACACTCTTATCTTCCATTTAAGCTGTCACATGTGATTACTGAGTTGGAGTGGGGGTGAGAGGGTGGGGACAGAGGTGGGATGACTTCACAGTGCTACAAGAGGCATTCTTGTCCTTGCATACCGTTAATTTCTGTAATAGTCTGGCTGCACCCAAGAGAAAGGCTCTGGGGACCTCATGTCAGCTGGAAATGCCCCAGGAGTGGGGGACCATGTTCCTGAGAGCTGACTGCAACCTCTACCTGCAGTTTTGGCCCCAGGTGAGGGCAGAAGGGCAGGCATAGAGCAGAGCTGGTAGGAGCCCTGGCTGGGTGGCTTGCTGGCTGCCTGCCCTCCTTCTCCCCTGTGTCTGTGGAAGAGGACTGCTGCCCTGACCTCCATGGGATCTCACACCATTGCATTTGTGTGGTTTCCCTTGCCCTTTGGGTTTCAGATCCAATCACAAGCAAAGCTGCTTGGGCCCAGGCCGGGCCTGGCTCCCAGGGGCACCGCAGGCCAGCAGGCATCAGAGGAAGAGAGGGCAGTACCTGGGGTCCAGCCTGTCCGTCACTGGGGACCCCTGCTGAGGACTGCCCACTGCAGACCCAAGACTCCTGTCTGAGAAGTTTGGGGGGTGGGGTACAAGGTTGACTCTGGACTGTAGCGATGGGCTCTTCCTGTCCAGGCTCCTCATATCCCCTGCCTCCTGCCCCATTCCAAGGCAGATACTGTCCTGGCCCCAGTCTGAGTCGCGTTACACAGCTTGTCATGGCTCAGGAGCTCATCCCCCTGTCCCCCACCTCCTACTCCTGGGGAAGAGGAGGCAGATGTCCAGGGAAGAGGGATCCTCTGGGCCACCTGCATTTGCATGTCCCTTACTGGGGGCTGGAGGGGCATGAACAACAGGCCTGAGCCTGAGGATGTCACCTTAGGCCTGCTTTCCTGGAAGTGGGCACAGGACTCCAGTGGGCCCCCCGGAGAGGGCAGCGCTGCACTCTGCAGCTCCATGGGCCTGCTTCACAGCGGACCTTTGGGTTCCTGAGGCTCCCTGGCCAGGCCCCCACCCTTCTGTCCTTGCTGAGGGGGCCTTCAACAAAGCAAGTGTGCAGTGGGAGATCAGGGGACCGTTAATTTCCTCTGATGGCTCAGAATCATCAACTCACCTCACATCCATGCTGGACACAGACTGGGAACATCACTGTGAGGGGTGATGTGCTGGTTGTTTTTCTTATGAATAGCTACTGTTTATTGAGCACTTGCTACAAGAGAATTCATCTAGTGATTGAGGCCCAGGAGTCAGACGGCCTGGGTTCAAATCTCAGGGATCCACTTATGAGCTGTTTGACCTTGGGTAGGTCATGTCTCTCTGAGCCTCAGTTTCCTCCTCTGTAAAATGGGTCCAACACCGGCGTCTAATCCTGGGTTTGTCGTGAGTGACTATCCACCAAGCACTATAGGACCTGGCATGGGGTGTGTACCATTTAGGTGTTGGCTGGTGCTGTGACACACATGCACATCGTTTCACTTCATTCCCAGCTCGGAACAGCAATGGGTCTTGCTCTGGGTCTAAGGGGACCAGCTCTTCCAGTTGGCCTGGGACTGAGGCGGTTCCTGGGATATGGGACTTTTTGTTTTAAAGCTAAGAAAGTCCCAGGACAACTGCGATGAGTTGGTCACTCCACTCAGGCCACACAGAAAGTGCACGGCCAAACCAGGCTTTGAACACAGTTATGTCTGACTCGCACTGTCCTGTCGGTAAACACTACTCTAGGCCACCTTGGGGATGGTCCCTCTCTCAGCTGCCCACATTTGCTGAGCCCCAGCAGGCTTTAGAGATGGTACCCTCATTCATCCTCACAAAGCCCATGATTTAGACATTCTTATCCAAATTTATCAAAGAGGAAATGGAGACACCAAGAGAGGTAAAGTAACTTGCTCACGGTCACCCAGCCTGGAAGTGGCTGAGCTGAGACTTGAGCCCGGGCTGTCTGGCGCTACAGCCTCACACTCCGGGCCACTCTGCTACAGCTCCCCTTGTTATCTTTTCCCAGCTCCCACCATGCGAACAGGCCTCATTTCTTTATCCCAGTGGCCTACAGAATAGGCACTTTTATCCCTGTTTAAAGGTTAGAAAACTGAAGCTCAGAAAGACCAGGGTACTTAGCTAACATCATGTAGCTTGTAAGTGACAAAAGCAGGATGAGGTCCCATCAGGGCTTCCTTTGTGTGAGAACTGGGAGGAGGCCCCCCACCCCAACCAGTCCTGTTTAAATTCATCCAGGCATGAGGTCTCGGTCATCACTGGGTCCCAGGTGCAGAGGGTTGGTTCCCAGCTTGGGCTCTGGTACGCTCTTTGATCGAGCTGTCATGATCTGATCCTCCCCGGCAGTGAAGGAGGCACCTGGTGGGTGGGGTGGATGCAGCCACACAGCTTCCCTACACCTACCAGGTGGGGACGGAAGGCAGAATGGGATACATTTTACTGGAAGGGCAGCAAAGCCTTTATGAACACCAGGCTTGCTTCTAAGGCAACTAAATAAAAGAGCCGGGAAGTGACAAGAGCCTATAAATTCTGAACGATGTTCGGGACAGTGGCCTAGGCCCTTGCAGCCATTGGGTCTGCGGTGATTGATGGGGCCTGTTATCTGCTGCAGGGTCACCTGCCCATCAGCCTCCCACTTGTGTGGTACTTTCTTTCTTGTTAACTTCTGAATTCTTTTTATAGTTCTTGGCCTTTCATGGTTGTCCTCAAGCCACTCATAGGGATGAACTACTCCCCCCCATTGAACAGCTGGGGAAACTGAGACACAGAGTGGGTTGGTGAATTGCCCAGGTTCACATAGTGACCCATAGTGTCCCTTGACTCTGACCTAGGAAGTTCTCAGTAATATCAGTACTGATGAAGCACTGAATTATCTGCCAGGAGCTATTCTAAGCACTTTAATTTGCTAATTCATTTAATCCCCACAACAGCACTAGGACGTAAGACTGCTGTTGTCCCTATCATTTCTATTTCATGGTATGGAAGCTGAGGCAGAGAGAGTTTAAGTCATTTGCCCAGGACCACACAGCTGGATTTGAACTCAACCTTTAGCCATCATACTGATAGCAAAATATGAAAGTAGATTGGCCTCTGATGGTGAGGAAGTGCCAGTGCCGTCCCCAGAGGGCCTGGCTCACTGCCCCTTCCCAGGAGACATCTGGCTCCTCGGGTCCGGGTGTTCTGGGCTCTGGGCGGCTTCAGCATGGCCACAGAGAGGTGATCTTAAAGGAGCAGTGAGGGCAGGAAGGGCTGTGAAGGTCGGTGGAGAAGTGCCATGGAGAAAGCCCTGCCCTGGCAGTCTGGAAACCTGGGTGCCCAGCCCAGTGCTACCACCAACTGTCCATGGGACCTGGGTGACCCCTCTGAGCCTCCTGCCTCATTGGCTCTGTCCTCCTGTGATTCCGAAAGAGGTGGACATCACCTGGCTTTGGAGCCCACTTGGTGGTGGCAATGGCAGCAGAAGGAGGATCACAGAAGATCAGTGTCAGAGCTGGCCCTGTCCTCACTGTCAGAAGCCCAGAGCAGCAGCAGGTATTCACACTGCCAGCTAAATACCTGGGCTATTTATAGTGTCTGGTGCAGCCTGAAATCTCCAGGCTCTTCCATTTCAGGTGGGCTCTGGGCCATGGCCACCTCCCACCCCACTGCCCTGTCTAATGGGGTTTGTGGGGGGGGAGGGGAAGAGTTAGAGCTTGGCCACTGTAGCTTACCTATAACTCTAACATTGCTTTTCCATCCAAGGTGATGCATGCTCAGCCTTGAGGGTAGGGTGAAGGGCTCGGCTTGGGGCTCGAGGGTACCACATCCCTTCTTCTGGCCAAGATCTACGAGATCCCCAGATCTATGGAGGAGAAGGTGGGAAGAGGGACTTCTAGTTCTCTCCATAATTCAAAATTCTTCAGGCTGCTGCTTGGCATGCCTCCATTCAACTTACTTGCAGGTAGCAGGTGTTCACTCGGCACTTAGAATCGGTGAGCTGCTGGGTTACAGAGGCTAATTAGACCTGGTCCCTGCCCTCAAGGTGCTCCCAGTATGGCAAGGGAGGCCAAGAAGTAAACCGGCAATTACAATGCACAGTGATGGTGATAATTGGAGGGGAGGAACCAGCAGGGCTTCCAGGAAGAGGCAGTTCTCTCCAGCTCACTGTAGATGCCTCTTGCTCAATGGCTGTAGCGGCCTCCTGAAGCCTCCCCCGACCCCTCTGGCCTCTCTAGCCCGCCATCACGGAGACACTATGCATGCCTTGCCAAGGACTCCCTGGCCTCTCTAGCCCACCATCACAGGGACACTGTGCATGCCTTACTGCAGACTCTATGGCTCTCAGGATAAAATCCTAGTTACATGGCCTACAAGGCACTGGCCCGCTCAGCTTCTTTCCCTCATCTGTGCTCTCTCCACACCCCCCACTAGACTGCCACAGTTCCTAGAGCACATCACTCTCTTCCCACCTCTGGACCTTCTGTTCACTGGGCCCTCTGCTTGGATCATCATTTCCCCACCCTCTGTCTGGCTGGATGGAGCCTTTTGATCTTTCAGGTGTCACCCTAAATATTGCTCCTGGGGATGGCGGAACCACCCAGTCCAAAGCTGGCCCCTTTAGCACTCTCACTCAAGACAGTGTTTTGTTTTCCATATCCCTTCCCCTACTCTGAATTTCCTTGCTTGTTTATTGCTTCTGTCTTGCAGCCTGTGAGCAATATGAGGGCGGAAACGGGGCAGGGGTTACAAGTGCAGACCCTGGTGCTCCAGTGTCTGTGTGCAAGTCCTGCTGTAATGCTCGCCAGCTGTGTGACCATGGGGAAGTCACTTTGCCTCTCTGTGTCCCAGTTCCCCATGTGTAAAATGGGGTTATAATAGTACCTATCCCCTAGAGATATTTTCCTGGTTTAATGCACTTAGAACAGTGTGTGGCATATGGCAATTGCTTAATAAATATTAGCTATCATAATTATTTTTATATCCAGTGCTTAGAATAGTGCCTGCCTCAATAAATATTTGATGATTACACGAGACACCTGGGCTGAATCTTCAAGGGAGTAGGTCCATGTTGGTTAAAGAGGGAACAGTTGTTCTCAGCCCTCGCAACACTTTGAAGTCACCTGGGGGGCTTTAAAAACCATTGATGCCTGGGCCCCACTCCCAGAAGAGTTTGGTTTAATTGGTCTGGGTGTGGCCTGGATATTGGCGGTTTAAAGCTCTCTTGGGACTCCGATTCCAGTGTTGAGAACCAAGGAGATGGGAAAAGGCAGGCGTGCATAGCACCAAGAACATCACGCAGCTGGGAAAGCCTTGCTGGAGGATGTCCTTGAAGAGGGAGCATTGAGGGTGAGGTCAAGGGCAGGGGAGTTGAACGGTGGCACAGGAAAGCAGGGACAAGCCAGGAAGAGCCCTGCACACCAGGCTAAGATGCTTAGGCTTGGTGGGGAAGTTGGTGGGAGCCTGAAAGGCTCTTAAGCTGGAATGATACGGTTCCAGGTGCCTTTAAGGAAATTGGCCTGGATGGGTGTGTAGCGGGTGGATTACTGTGAGTGGAATCAAGGCACAGAGATCAGAGGGCAGAAGTCCTTCTGCCCCTGTGAGAGGGATTCAGGGCCGGGCTCTAACAGTGAAAGCAACTGGCTGGTCCCCCCCCCGCCCCCCCCCTGGTTAATTACTTAATCCTCCTTGGCATATCTGAAGACTGAAATCTGGTCAGTGCAGGATTTCTTCTTGCCACCCTGCCCCTAACCACAGTTACTACCTGTGCTACTCTAGGCTGATGTAAATCCCATCTCGTCCTGTCCCTGGAAGGTCTTTTCTCTCTGGGTTCTCAACCTCACTCCCAAGTCACAGCCAGAATTCTCTATTCCACAGTCCCCTGGCCCAGAGCTGGTTGTTTCAACGTGTAGACGCCTCCCAGGCCTGCTTCCACACCCTCCCAGCCTGGGATCCAAAGTTGGGACTCTTCCGCTGGTTCCAGGCCTGCCTCCTCTTAAAGCAACAGACTCCATCCTCAGGGCCTCCTCTCCCAGCAGCAGCTTGAGTATTTTCTCGGCCTTCCCTTGCATCCGGTTGGTAGGTAGGGGTCCTACTTCCTGACTTCCAGCTCCCTGTCTACCGAGCTATTTCCCTCTAATTGTTCTGTTGTCCTCCTACAGGTGGATGTAGATCCCAGAGCTGCCTTTGCATAGCAGAGCTCTTGAGAAAGTGACTCATGTCCTTTCCACTGTCCCACGCTGTCCACCACCACTTAGAGGGAGAGTGGATGGGAGGTCCAATCTGGCTGTGTTGCTTTCTGGCTGTATGATCTTGGGAAGTTATTTGACCCCCCTGTGCTTTAGCTTCCTTATCTGTAAAATGGGGGAGAGAACTCAGAGACATTTAGTGAGTTCATTGCCATCAACGCTGGTCACAGGTTTGAATCAGACATCCAATTCAGATGGTACAATGGGCTTTAATTTAACGGCATTTTCTTAGCAGTAGGAAAGGATGCCAGACAGGACAGGAAATAAAGCACACACAGCATCCTCATTTCCATTTCCAGGGGAGGCCCAGCAGCTGCCCGCATATATAACTTTGATGCCCCTCCCTCACAGGGGGCATGTCGGCTGCTGTGGATAAGAACTGAGATGCACATGAGTCTCCTTGTGATAGGGAAGCTGCAGCCTCAATTTCCTGCCATTTCTGAAACCAAGGCCTGCCGGCCAGCTTAGATCCTTGGGCCCACGGATCAGGGTTTCACAGCACACAGGGCAGACACCACAGCCCACATGCACTTTAAGGTACTGTGGGAGGACAACCTGGGTTACCTTTCCAAGGAAGCCTAGGCCAGCCCAGGCTGCTGTCAAGCCTTCACTCTGTGTTAGTTATCTGCACACCACATTTCTCAAACAGGGACAGTCAGTAGCTTGCCGTTAACTAACAAAGGCAAAAATTGGAATGATGAGAGAGAGGAGAGAAGAGACGGGAAGAACTGCAAACCACCTGGGAATAGTGAATCTTGTTTTCACATTTTGGGGGTTAAACTGATCAGCTGGCAGCTGGCACAGCCGTTAGTCTGGGCATTTCTGTTCTTGAGCAGGCGGCTGTCTAGAGGCATCAAAAAACACAACGTCGTTTGTTAGGATTTTCCAGAAGAACCTCAGGAGCTCACCCAAGGGGGAAAGCCTCTGTGGAATGCCTTCCAGTGCCTCCTCACCATCACCCCAGAAGGCCTCAGCCTGGGGCTGCTGTGGGGTTAGATGGGCCAATGCATGCAAGGTCCTGAAAACAGTGAAGAGGAAGTGTTCGTATGGAAATAAGTTCACAGTAAATGTTTAATACGCTCTAACTACGATTATTCTTTCCCTCTCTGAGTTCCGTTTCTGTTGGCTTCTCCAGCTGGCGTTGCCTTGTGTCCTATATCTCTTCTGGGGCTGAGATTCAGAAGTAGTGGGGAGGAAGATGGGGACCCAGAGAGAAAGACAAGACAGCTTGGAAATAGTTGGTTTTAAGCAAAGAAGTGGTCAGGTTGCTCCCCTTGGACCCTTTAGAGCCTGGAGTTAAGGGGAGTTTCTTTTTCGTCCATTTAGCTAAGGCAGCATCAGTCAGTGAGCGGCTCCTCCCTCATCACCTGTAGGCTGGAAGCAGGCTGTGTCGACCATTTTGGTTTTTTTCCTCTCAGCTGTGGAAGATAACTAGAGCTCAGAGAAACAGTGTCCTAATCTGTCTTCCTTGGAACGTGGGGACGAGGACCTTGGTAGCAGGAGGCTGTGCCCTTCTTGAGTGGCTCCCCTCTCTACTTGCCTTTCTCCAGGGAGCCAGGTGGGCTAAGGGACAGAGTCTCAGAGCTGACCATAGAGCCTAGCTGTCCTAGGGACTTACAGTATGACTTTGATCAAGAGAGTCTTCTTTCTGACCCTCTTCTGTTTCCTACTCTTTAAAACTGGGAGATGGAAAAATTATAGACATATTGTAATATCCTAAGAACTCTAAGGAAATGGGCCTGCCTCTTTCTCCTTTAAACATACTCTCCATGTTTCTCTTTAAGGTCACTCTTAAAGGTTATCATCCCAAGGTTTGCTGGAATATACATGTTGGGGAATCCTACAGTGACTTCTCTTAGGGGCCATATCCTCTTCCAGATGGTCCTGGCTGTCACACCTCCTGCTTTAGGGCAGGAAAAGCAGTGCTGCCTTCCATTATGGTGGAGACCTTTTCTTAGAGATGGAAGAAGGATAGAAACTCCACATCCATCTTAAGGGTTTTATTTGAACAGACAGGTGCCATAGTTGTTGTTTCTGAGTCCATGTCTCAAATGGTCAGAGCTTTGATGGCAGAGCTGTCTGCCTCCATCATTGTACACAGCACCTGGCTCAGGCACACATGTGGGAGGGGAAGCTTTATGAAGCCTCATGCTTCTGTGGTGGTGAGGATGGTGGTGGAGGCAGGTCATGGGGATGGAGGGGGTGATGGCGGTGATGGTGGTGATAGCTGTGGTCATGGCGTAGGGGAGATAGATAGGGCATCAGAGGCAGTTAGAAAGTATTTTTGCTAGGCAATGGGAAAGCACTGAAGGATTATAATAATTTAATGGAAGGGGAACGAGATTTACATTCGGAAAAGCTCACTTCAACTGCATGGTGGAAAGCTGCTTGGATGGCAAGTGTGGGTGGATATAGACGAGTTAGGAGGCCACTGGAATAGTCCAGGAGAGAGAGAATGGTGGCTTGGATCAGGGTGATGGAAGGGGCATGGAGAGCAGTGGACAGATGCTGAAGCTACTTAAATGGTAAAATCAGCAGGACTCAGTGATGATTAGATTATACCTTGATCACATTGGGAGAGCTGTGAGTGAGAAGGAGATATCAAAGATGAACCTTAGGTTTCTGGCTTGGGCACCTGGATGGATCATTAGATTAGAAGCTCTGTGAAAGCAGCAACTTGATTGTGTCGACCTGTATCCCCAGGCCCTCAAGCAGCAGCTGGCATGTGGTAGACCCTCCATAAATGTTGGTTGGATGACTATTGCTGTTGACTCTTAGTCATGAACCTGATGGAAACCTCATGTATTATAATTTTTGGTTCCCATGTCCGTGTGCTCCAGTGGACATCAAGCACTCCTGGAGCTGGTCCATAGAGGGTTAATGGCTAAAGGGCTGGACTTCAGACTCAGATGAACCTGAATTTGAATCCCAGGGTCTTACTTAACTAGCTATATGAATTTGGGGAAGTTAATTAACTTCCCTGAGTCTCAATATAGTCACCTCTAAAATGGGGATACAAAGAGTGTTTCCCTCACGGGGTTGTTATGACAATTAAATGAGATCATATGATTAGATAATGTTGTAAAGTGCTTAGCCCAGTTCCCAGACCATGGTTGGTTAAGTATGATGATGGTCATTTAAGTAAATTAATCATTTGTATCTCACATCTAGCACCTTGCTGGCTCACAGAGGGTGTGCCTGTGGGGGAGCAGGGTGAGGATATGAATGAAGGCGGGGATGCCGTTGAAGACGTTGAGGATAGGGCTGGAGATACTGTGGGGAGATTGATGATCCTTCCATATCCATCCTATCGCTTCTATCCTGATTTCTCATCTTGTTTCTTGGCGGTCCCAGAGACGAGACTGTGACATGGTTGTTGGGGTTCTTGGCAGGCCCTCGTGACCAGGGGGAAGGCAGAATGTCTCAGGACTCAGCTGCTTCCATATCTACTTTTGCCTTTGCTTAATCCCACCTTAGTCACAAAGACATGTGTTCTAAAAATAGCAACAGGTGCTGCCAATCCAGATGGAACTCCCTAAACACCACTGTTCCTTAGTGGTCTTTGCCCCATGATGGATGACTGTGGAGTGACAGGGAGCCCCCAGCAGCTGCTGTTCTCTGCTCCTTTGCTCCCTTTGATGAGAAAGTGAGGACTCAGCAAACCTGAGGACCCTGGAGGGTCCCCCAGAGGAGGAGGCAGAGAGAGCTCACTGGCCCAGCAGCTGTCCCCACTGTTATCCTTGTGTGTCTGGGCTGGAGAGGGAGAGAGTTATGTGTCACAGGTATTAAGCAATTGACTGGATGCCAAGAGGCAGACTTTAAGAGCAAGACAGAGAGAGGCAACAGCCATATCTGGGTCATCTGAGGGTACTGTGTAGGTATGTGGGGAGGGGTCTCTATACATGGGGCCCCTGCAGCCATCTGTCAGCTTAGCGTCAAACCTCCGGAAGACACGGGAGGAGCTAGAAGCCAGTTGGTGGTCCATCAGCTCTTGGTCAAAACCTAGACTTAGGCCTTAGAGAGATACCCATTTGACACATACCTCCACACACTGATGCACACGTACAGACCCTTACACGCTCTGTGGCCAGCCCTCCAAAGGTTCACCTGTGTCCCCTTGAGGGGCACAGTCAAGGGCAAGCCCCAAAATGGGCCTCTTGGGGATAATGGTGCATGTGTGTGTTTGTGTGTTATATGCATGCATGCAGGTGTCTCTGCCTGCGCAAGAGAGGCTTAACAGTCAGTTTCTAGGAAAGTCTTAACCTCCAAGTAGTGACAGAAATAGACCAAGTTTATTCAGCACTTCCTCTGGCTGCTTAATGTGTGCCCGCACTCCCATAGAACCAGGAGGCGCCATTCCCACTGCTTCTCTGGTGGCTAAGGTGCTTCAAGCTTCAGGGGCAGCCAAGGGAGACTCGAACGAGCTCTGCCTCTGGCTGGAATCACTGGGTCCTTTCAAAATGCTTTGCTCTCCAGGTGGACCCCATTTCTTATTGGAGATGTGAATTTGGAAATCTTATGTCTTCTCACGCCTTTCTTTCCTCCTCCCTTTGCCACCCTCCCTCCCCCCACATCCACCAGGCCAGTGCCTAGCTGTTCATCCAACCCCAGGAAGCCCCCCAGTACCCTTCTTGTCTGCATATTAGACAGACATGCCCCTTGTATGTCCTGTACTTACCTAATCCCAGCACTATGCCTTGTAGTTATGGCTCTTCCTTTTGCCTGCCCAAACCTGACCTGCCCCGAACCTCAACTCCCACTTCATTCATCACCTGTACCCCTCATCTGTATTTCATCATATGTCCATTTTGGTTTTTTTTTAAAGATTTCATTAGGGAATTGGGGGCAGGGAAACAGCGTTGGGGAATCAGCGAAGGGGAACAGACAAGTTGCTGTCCTTTTGTTCTTCAGTCTAGTTGTGGAGGACATTGCTTCACTGGCCCATGTTGGTATCATCATTGTGCTCTTCTCGGGTGAGGCAGATTGGTTGCCGGCCTCTGGACGGCCACTCACAGCAGCTCTTAGCAGCTCACACCGGCTGCCGGTTGCTCACTCTAACTGCCGACCACTCACTGTAGCCTATGGCAGCCCACTGCAGCAGGGGCTGCAGCCTACACTGTCACTGGGGCTCGCACAGCCCAGCTCCAGGTGGAGCTGTTGTTAGCTGTAGAGGGCAGTGTCACTGGCCCTCATATGTGACATGCGAACCGGGGCGGCTGGCGTCCCAAGTCAGCTCTTAACCAATGCACTACTCGGCCGACTCCATATGTTCATTTTTAAATGATCTTTCACTAGGTCACTGTCCTCATGCGCCGGCTGGACTATCATCTTCCAAAGTCACATTCTGTGCTGTCTAATCTCAGTTCCTTCATTCATTCATTCATTCATTCGTTTGTTTATTCATTGATTGACTCATTCAATCATTCATTAATTCTTCAAAGATTTCTTGAGCTTCTTGTCTGTTATGAGCCGGACACTGGACTGGGCTCTGGAGTTGTGAAAGCTTTCCTCCTTAGGGGCTCCTTGACTCCAGGTGGGGTCTACAGCAGCCAGTCCCCAGCAGTGGAGAGGGCACTGTCAATGTGGCCTGCCTACTGCCCAGTGTGCCAGCCCCTGCAGAAAGTGGGAGCAGTGCTCATGGGGAAGTTTGAGGAGACGTGAATTCTATTCCCAGGTCAGCTCCAAGCAGTCATTGGCCTCCCTCATGGGGGTAGGGGGTAGGGCTACAGTTCCCCATCTACAAAATGAGGGTCTCTGCAGAAACTCCCCTGAGGTCCTCTAGCCCTGACCTCTGTGACTGTGAGGGAAGACCTGGAGTCCAGTCCAGCTCTCCTGCAGCCCACATAAACCCTGTCCTTTCCTTTCTGTTCTGCTGAAGGCCTGGGAGCAATCTCCATGGCCAACTTCAGAGAGCATCAAGGGGGCGTGGGGCTTCTGTCTGTGCCAGCTGTCCTTTCCCTGGGGCCTGAGCTCCCAGCACCACCTCATGGCCTGGTAGCTGTGTGTCCCCAAGGTCCTGTCGAACATTCCACCCTGCTTATGACAGGATGGAGGACAGCTCCACACTGAGGCCATAGTCTGCCCTAAACATCCGTTAGTGCAGACAGACAATCCACTGAGCTGCTGAATCAAATCATAGAGAGGGAAGGAGGCACGAGGCAGTTAGAGTAAGGCAGGTTTGGGGCGGTCTAGAGATAATCCACATTAGTGGCTTTCAAACGTTTCTGACAGGAACCCACAGTGAGACATAGGTTTCACATCACAACCTAGTATGACATGTACAAATACCCAACACGTGCAGAATGGAAACAAAAATGTTATGAAACAATATCCTTCCTAAGTACAATGCCCTATTCTATTCTATTCCATCCCATTCTTTCCCATTCTATCCTACCTTTCCTGTCCTATTGTGCTATCTTCTATTAAGCATGCTGGACATGAGCTATTGCATTGATTCCAGCACCCACCAATGGGCCATGAACTGCAACTTGATAAACACCCAGCTAGAGGGATTGGACAGGTCTGGTGTGATGGGTTTTGGAAGCTTTTTTTCTGTTCCATTGTGTGTTAGTAAGAGCAGCTTTCCTCTCTGAGCATCTTTAGGCTGATGGATCCACACAGGGGACACTTCCTTTAGCACATGCTAGCTGCTGCAGGCCCTTTACGTGGGAGTCAGGCCCAGCCTCCTCCCGCCACCCTTGCCCCCTTGTACTTTCCTGGTGCTGTCCAGGTATTTCTGAATATGTGAGGGCACCTGGCCCCACCAGGGCTCCCCTGCCCGGGGGTGATGCCACATGCCTCTCAGCATCCTGACCTGGTCACGGAAGAGCCTGGAGAGCCTGGTGTACATGACCTCTGACAGGTGGGTGGTGGCGGTGGCCGGTGCTGCTGGCTGGAGCCTTGTCCCAGACTCAGTCCCAGAAGCCTTTCGGACTGGGTTCCATTCAGTCCACAAACACCCATTTATCTGTGTTCCACGCACTGCACTGCAGTCAGGCCACAGATATGAGTGGCTCTTCCCTCAATAAATGTACACTGAGCTTCTCTGAGCACTGAAAACCCCGATGAAGGAAAGGCAGCCCTGTTCTCCAGGGGCTGGGGGAAGGCATGTGTGGGCAGAGGCTTAAAACTGTCCTCGTCATAGGGAGGTCCAAGTCAGGGCTGTGCCCAAAGGGAAGAGGTTGGAGGCCCGCCCTCAGGCACAGCTGCTCGTGCACCAGTGGCATTTGAAAGAATGGTAAAGAGGGAGAAATGAGGATTTGTGACCAAGACTAGGGGAGCCATCCCGGATGGGAGCTGGGGGTTTGTGGGTAGGATGGGGGGAGGCAATGCAGCTGTTTTGGGAGGGTGCTGGGCAAGGGTGGGGTGGGAGGAAGGGCAGGACAAAGCCAGGGGAAGGGGCATGCTTCGTCGCGTACTGCCTGGCCCTTCATGGACCTCTGACCCCTCACTGATCTCAGATGCAGGAGGAATTCTCGGGGTCAAAAGGTGGGTGTTACAGGAGGGGCCCAGTTGTCCCCTCTGTCCTCTCTCTCTTCCTACCCCAGCCCTGGCAGGGATCTCCACACTGTCCTAGGACGTCCCAGCCACACCTGGGATTCCCACAGGTGGGGGTGTCATGTCAGCTGCCCTAGATCCACTCTAGGCAGGATTTACAGCAGCAGGAGTCGTAAACTAAATTCGAGTTACGTCTCGAACAGTGGCATCAGCAATGGACTGAGCGCTGGAGGCACGGTAATGGCTTTACTTAGGAGCCCTGATTTACAGCATCGCCAGAAAGCCTTGCAGCCCTGCTCTTTGCAGGAGGAGCTTGTAGAGGCTGACCTCTCCTTCCCATCCACCTGCTCCCGTCCTGCACCTGGTAGACGCAGGAGACTTAGAGCAGCACTCCCTCACCCACTGCCATCCCACCCACCTCCCTCTACCATCACCAGCACCTTCATCTCTCATCATCCTGATTTGCTTTCCTGCTTGGATCTGTACCCCAACATATACTCCTTTCCATCCCTCCATTAATCCTTACTGCCTTCAGAAACTACTCCTGCAGGTCATCTTCCCCTCTGGCTTTCCCCTGATGCCGGCACACCTATGGGGTATGCTGCTTCTATCCTGTTACCAGAGCAATGCAGGGTCATGGTTACATCCTGCCCTTGAACCCTGAGCTGCCTCTGACTGCTGTGGACCTTGGGCAGGTTACATAACTTCTCCTTGCCTTTCTTCCTCATCTGGAGAGGAGAGGTGCTAAAGACATTCCCCACCTCACAGTGGGTTTGTGGAATTAAATGACAGATTGCAAGGAAAGTGCTGGGGAGAGGCAAGTAGGGGGTCTGTATAATGGGAGTAAGAGCTATCAATAGTAATAATTCTAGTAATAACTATTATATTATTACTGTAACTACAATTATTATTTAATGACTCTAACATCAGCCTGCCTCCCCCTACCAGGCCCCAAGCTGCAGAAGTCAGGAACTCTCTTCCCCTTCACAGGGACGGCACCTCATCCCAATTCTCCTTCTGCCCTTCCTGGCCCTCCTGGTACTCACTTGCCTCCCACGCTTAGCTCACCAACTGTCTAACCTCTATACCCATCTCCCACCCATCCTTGCAGACCCCGGCTGTGGTGGCACTAGAAAACGGAGGGGTAGATCCTTTGCAGGATGCAGTGGCCCAGACCTTCAATAATCCAGGGAAAGGAAGCCATGGTGGTTCCTGCACTGGCCATGAACCGACTGGGCCAGAAGAGAGTCAGTGCACTGGAGTGATGTGGGCGGGGAGTTTTCTCCTGCTCCCAGAAGCCTGCTGCTTCGCCTGGACCCATGGAGGAGCTGGGCTGAAGAGATGGGGGTTTCCCTGGAGACCCTGACTTACTCAGGCCTGGGAGGACCAGACACCCCTCCATCAGCTGGAATGCACCTCTTTTCCTCTCCTCTGCGTCCTGTCGTGCGTAGTCAGAGGGCACGTGGCACCCCACCAGGGATCTCCACTGCTCACCTCTGGAATCTGTGACTCCTTTCAGGCAAGTGGGCAAGTGAATCCTTGGCCAAAATATAGAAACCAGGTAACAGCAAAACCACTGGGGATTCGGTTAGAAAAGGCTTCTATGCAATGCAATAACTTCATCATCATCAACACCAATACTAACAACCATTCATAGAGCACTTCCAGTGTGCCAAGCACAGCTCTAAACATTTCGTAAATAGTAATTCACTTGAGCCTTACAAGGATCTTCTGAAGTAGGTACTGTTCTCATTCCCATTTTATAGATGAAGCACAGAGCAGCTAAGTAACTTGCCTGCGGTCACACAGCAGAGCCAGGAGCTGCACACTTAATCATGGGTATGTAGGAGCATCTCTGATGTGATACTTTGGGTCCCAGCTTTGGCACCTCTCTGCCCTTGTTTCTTTCTCTAAGCACACCTTA
The DNA here is from genome assembly GCA_033961575.1 of Aselliscus stoliczkanus. Classification (NCBI taxonomy): domain Eukaryota; kingdom Metazoa; phylum Chordata; class Mammalia; order Chiroptera; family Hipposideridae; genus Aselliscus; species Aselliscus stoliczkanus. Next base: position 59,050,006 of record CM066733.1, on the reverse strand, counting down.
TTTTCATTTTGATTTGTAGATGTTGTATGGGGCCCTCATGGCCTGTCCCTCAGCCCAGACCTGCATGGTGCCACCCTGACTCTCAGCCATGAATCTTGACTCCTGACGGCTCTCCAGGGTGAAGGCCAGTAGTGACAGCCTTGGTCCTGCCACCATCCCATCATCCTTGTCCCTTGTCTGTCCCCCCATATCTCTTCTTCCTTGACTCGTCATGCTTTTTTCTGCCCTTTCCATGTCATTTCTGTGAGAGAGACAGGACATCATTGACAAAGCAGGGTGTCAGTGTTTTGAGAGTGGGCTTTTGTCCTCTGCTGGACCCTTCAAAACCTCAGACCTGTACTGGACCCACAGGGTCCTCGCCTCTGAGTGAAGGAGGGTTTGATGAATGATGTGGCACCTCTGCCGTGAATTCACAGCCGCCCCACCCCAAATCCTTTAGGGGTGCTAGGCTGAGGTCCTACACAGAATGGGGTCATAGCATGATGGCAGAAGGGCTTTCAGGCATCCTGAAGGGGGAGAGGGCACCTGATAATTGGCTATTGATTATGACCCTGATTATTGTTACATATCTTCTTTTTCTTAAGGAGTCTTCAATCTGAGGCGACATTGATCCAGCAAAATTGAAGAATGCCTTGAGCTGGATTTGTATTTCAGTAGATCCAAGCATTGGTGACCATGGCCTTAGGAGTTCTGGGGGTAGGCCAAATTTGGGGTCACTCAGACAGGGAGATAGGAATCCAAGAAATCACTCATGAGGGCCGTAGGCTTTAGTTGGTGTGTGTGTGTGTGTGTGTGTGTGTGTGCGTGCGCGTGCGCATGCACGCGCGTGTAAGAGAGACTGGGTTCTAGTTCCCTCCCCACCGCTAGCTGTGTGACCTAGTATTCCCCACCTGCACCCTCTGGAATAACTTACCATCCTGTGGACGGGAAGCGTGGTCTCCTCTCAATGACGGCCATGGTGGACGGTCCTGCAGAACCAGGGTGTGGGTGAGAGCGTCCTATAAGAATGACTACCCCCTAGGTGTGTCTCTGCCTCCCCACTGGCCCTTTCAGAAGAGCACATGGCCTCCATCCCCTGTCCTCACTGAAGGGTTCCGGCCCTGGGACAAGAAGACCCTGTCAGGGTGTCAGGGCCCAGACACCCCTGAGTTCAGTTAGGGCTGTGTCTCTGGAGGCTGCAGAAGTGCTAGACAGGAAAACTGGCCATGCAGCCAGGGAGTGAGCCTGGGAGGGCCTGGGTGGGCCTTCCGGTGCCCGGGGCTCCTCCCAGGCCCCAAGTTAGAGCCACTGGGCCAATTTTAGACCCACCAACTGGTGGGGCCCTTACCAGGTGGCCCAGGTGGGTGAGGTGGGTGGAGCCTGAGGAGAGCGGGTCTGTGACAGTGAGGGTCACAGCGCCCAGAACATGCTTGGCACAGAGCCTGGGAACAGGGCACATTCTCAGTGTGTTGTCATTCATGTGATCCTGATTTTAGTTTGTCTCTTGTTCCTAGGGAGTTCCCAGTCTGAGATGACATGGTTGTAGGCAATAACGAAAGATGTACCACAGTAAAGCAGTCAACACTAGATAAGAAACTGTATGGACAGCTTGCATGGTGGGGATATGTGTAGGTGGGTGGGTGCTCAGTGGAAGGATTTGGAGCCAGGGTAGAGGGGGCTGACCAGAGTCACCCGTGACTCTCATCTACTCAGTGCAAGATTTCCTGTGTGAGGGGCCTTCCTGAAGCCCTTGGGAGGGTGGGAGAGAAACAGGCTGGGGAAAATGGGTGAGTGCAAGGATGTGGGGCTGAGAAGACAGGATTTCTCTCAGGATGCCAGGAGCTACAGACACCTCCCCCTGTGTCCCAGAGTAGTGGCCTGCAAGGGAGACTCTGAGTGGCAACTGCATGTAGCTCTTACCTCCCGGATGGGGCCAAGACAGCCCATTAGTGGCTGCTACCCCTCCCTCTGGGATCAATATTCTTAGAAAGGTTTCCTGCACCCTGCCGGCTTGGTTTTGCACTTGGAGGGGGGAAAAAGTGCAGGGGCTGGTCATATCTCTGACCTGGCCTCTCCCGGGACCCACCATGCAGCAGAGAGGGGTGGGGGGGACGGCACAGAGTGGGGCTGTGGCAGTGTGCTTTCACTTGTACTGGCTTTTCTAAAGCTGGCAGTGACAATGCCTTACATTCCCGGGAAAAGAGAATGGGTGAAATTATTTCATCAACTAAAGAGAAGGATGGAGTTATGTTAGATGTCAGGAAGAACTTTCCACCAGCATGCAAGGAAACGGCCTTTTTTATACATTGTAATTAATTATACATTATTGAAAATGGCTTTGTTAGAAACAGAATGCCGGCCTCGCCTCCTGCTTTTGCTGTGGAAACTACTGTGCTCGTAGGCTGATTTATGGTGGGGTGATTTTTAACCAAGCAATTGGCTGGGGGCAGAGATAAAAGATAGATGGAAGATATGGAGGTGAAAGTCAGGACAAGAGTGGTTTTTCATAGAGAAGGGGAGGGGGGAGGGAGGGAGAGGGAGAAGGAGAGGGAGAGGAGAGAGAGAGAGAGAGAGAGACAGAGATTAAAAAAAACAAAAGTATGAAAAACAAGCAGTGTTTGAGACTTTCAGCCAATTATCTGAACTCCTTGGGCCTCAGTTTGCTCATCTGTACTAGGGGGCCCCATGTTAGCTTAAACAGTCAGCGGTTATGATTTGATAACCAGATTACAAAGCAGAGGTCTGGAGAGCTGAGCAGATGTTGGATACCTTGAATTAATGGTTGCTTTGGGGAAACAGCCAAGAAGTAAAAATAACTACCTATTTCCTTGAGACCTTTCTGCATCCTGTCAGTTTGTCCATCCCTGCTGCCTCCTATCATTTTGTCTCTCCACCTGCCCATCTATATCTCTCTCCACCCATTCACACCCTCCCCTGGCCCATTCATCCACCCACTCATCCATCTATCCCATCCCTCCATTTGTCTTGAATTCTAGCTTTCTCCTGGGTAGAACCAAAATAGGGAAGACAGCATTTTGGAAAGCTTCAGGAGAAAAGACACCCAGAAGGATCTGAGGTGAGTCTATTGGTCAGAGGCATCCAGAACCGAGGTGATTGTGTTGGACTGAATCCCAGGTCCACTTACATGCCCCTACCCAAACCTCTGGGCGGTCTATTCTTACACAAGCTCTCCATTTTGCTTTCATATATCACATATATCACACAGACTATTCCTCTCCCTCTTAGGAAGCTTGCCCCCAGTAAGGAAGCCCTGATTCCCAGGTGATGGGAGAGGGGGCAGCAGTCAGCCTGAGGTGGGTGGGGGGAGAGGAGGGTTGAGGATAATTCCTTCTCCGGAAACCTTGCAAGTTCAGCTGAGAGAGGAAAGGCCTGCCTGAAGCCATGGGAGAGAGACGGGCCAAGCTGGTATCTGGGCTGATGGCTCTGTGTGGTCCAGAGAACTGACTAACTTGTTGAATAGCTGAGTATATTAATGGAATGATTAAGTATGGGGTTCTTTACTGATTAAGATAAATGAGAATATGGTAAGAGCACTCCAGTACAGAATTATTCTAGTTAAGAAAACCCCATAGTACATGATAGGAGCTGGTTTTATTTAGTTTTTTTTTTTTTTTTTTAAAGATACTTGTGGACTAAAATTGGAAGGTTTATGCAAATATTTTTAAAAAATAGTTGCTAGGCTAGGCTGATTAGAGTATGAGTGCTTTTCTTCCTTTCCTTTTCTAAAAATCTTTTAGTGATATTGCTTTTATTAATATAATGAAAATAAATTTTTAAGAGAGAAAGGAAAGAAAAATAGGTTTTGAGACTTTAGCAGCCTATGTTTTATATTTGAGTTATCTAAAGCATGTGTGTGTGTGTGTGTGGGGGGGGGTTTGCTATAAATGTATCTCCTTTTACATGATGTGGTATTTCTCTGGAATTTTACTTTTTCAAGGCCCACATGATTGTGTCTGCTCAGCTACCTTTCTAAGAAGATGGGAGATGCCAGATGCAAGACAATGTGTTAATACAGAGAGCTTTGCTTCTCAAAGTGTGGTCCCCGAACCAGCATCTACTGGGAAACTAGTTAGAATGAAACTTGTTGGGCCCTACCCCAGACCTAAGGAAACTTGAATTGGCATTTTACCAAGATCCCCATATAATTACAATTTGAGAGCCACTGTTCTAGAAGCATGCGTTCTCAAACTCGAGCATACATCAGCATCACCTGAAGCGCTTAGTAAGCAAGGATTGCTGGGCCCACTTCTGAGTGTCTGATTCAGCAGCTCTGGGGTGGGACCCAAGATAGTTTGCATTTCTAATGGGTTCCCAGGTGGTGCTGAGCTTGAGGTGGAGACAGAATTGGAGAACCACTGGTCTCAAGGACAGAACAAAAGGACGAGGCCCCCCCCCATGTGGGAATAGCATGGGATTTGGTGTGCCCCTCACCTGTGTAAATGGATTATTGCAGTTCTGTGACTTGGTCGAGTCTTATCCTTTTTTGCCTTCAATTTTGTCTTCAGTTAAGTGGGTGAATTGGACTTGATGGACTAGAATCCTCTTTCTTTCCACCTCTGATCTTTCTTGCTATTTAATTCTATCACATTTGCATGTCAGAGCTGATCAGAGTTTTTTATTTTATTTTATTTTATTTTATTTTATTTTATTTTATTTTATTTTATTTTATTTTATTTTATATAAAACATTCTACTCAGAATGCTCTGTTAATTCTTCAATCAGCCCACATTGCTAGGTTTTACTGCTGTGTACAATCTTTGCATCATGGCCTCTAGCCTTCTGCCCTGGAATCAATCCCCAATAGCCACTTCTACCTACATGTTTCATGGTCCTTGTCATTTGTTTCTTCATTAGACAAACGTTTGCCAATCACTATCTGGGCTCCTACCAGCAAGTCGGGTGCTATGATGGAATCCAAAGAAGTGAATTAAGCTTAACTGACACATGCACATCCTATCTTTTAAATAAAATGATAGAAAACCCAATTGAAACTAGGTAAAATGATCCAGGGTGTTTACTGGCTCATGCATTTGAAAAGTCGGGCAGTAACATGGACTCCAGGGGCAGCTGGAGCAGGCCTTTGGCTCCATGTCTCACTGGTTCTCTGTGTTCTGACCTCTGGGTGATGGTTTTGGCCTCCTCTGCTGCCTACCTTCCTGGCCTCACATCTGCATACCATGCTTCCTTGAAGAATGTGGATTTCTGGAGGGCAAAGGACCTAGTCTTTTGGCTGGGATCATGAACCACCACTAACTTGTCTAGTGTCATGCACACACTCCACCCTAGAGTTTGGAGATTGAATCATCTTCCCCAGGCCCACAGGAAGGCCTAAATGGAAACTAGGGGATTTTATGGTGGATCCTTGGAAGGCAACTGCCGCTGATGTCCACCACAGCCGACCTATTTGGCTGCAGCACATCCTCCTGCACGTACACTTTCAAGAACACTCCACGCACATACACTACAGTCACCTCATGCCCAGAGCGAGGCGTTGTGAGGTTTCACCCAGCAGCTGCTTACATCTCTTGGTGCTGTGAGTCCTCTTCATCCTATCCAGATAAAATTCTAGATGTTTCAGGCTCTGATTTGTTCAGTGATAAGCTCTATATGCCTCAATATACCCAATGTGCACTTGTGGAAGAAGAATATGAGAATTGCCAAAAAAGAGAAAAAAAAAAAAGAATCAAACAAACAAAACATTGCCCTCCCGTTTGGAAAAGAGTAAAATAGAAAAGCCACACTCAGTCACTGATCTGTGGCCCATAGCATCTTCTTCTGACAGTGTGTGCCTTCCTTAGTTAGCCAGTCTGGGGTGGGATACTTGCCCTTGTCTACTGTCCTCTCTGGACCCCTCCCCTGTGCTACTTTGGAGTTGCTATCTATTGGATGAGGCTGGGAACTTGGGCATTGCCTTAGGGTTTGAGCAATCAAAGGCTGTTGTCAGCCAGACTTGACAATGCTGGTCCCTCTAAAGACCTTAGATTTCCAGTCTGTTTACTTCCCAGTCAATACCATGTGCCAATAACAGCAGCCAAGAGATATTGCTGAGTCAGTCTGAAGGCTGAGATTGTCTCCTAGCAACAGACCTCCTTCCTCTGCTCATTCCCTAGCCCTTAATTTCATCTCTTCTGCTTCTATACTGGGTCCCCTGGGGGGCCTTCGCTTTGGGGTAGGGAGGCACCACAGATCTACCCTCTGCTTACTGGCTACATCTCAGCTGCTCCCTGACAACACAGGGAGTGTCTTCATGGGTAGGAGGGGAATTTATTTCAAGAGATGTTTGTGTGTGGTCTGGGGATTCAGCCTTCCCGCTGACCCCAATCTTATGTTCCACTATGGTTCCTGCCCCCTACCTTTGCTCACACACAGCAGCATCACTTTTCTATGTCTGCCAGACTCCAGATTACGAGGCAATTTGGATTACAGGCTGCTGGCGGCAGCAATACCTCTCTTAGCAAAACCATATTTTCTTTCTTCTCTGCTCTCAATGGGCCACCTTGAACCAAAAGTTGTCATTTAGGCCCTTACTTTTCATGGAAGGCCACAGGAAGTGTTCAGTGTATTCCACACCCTAAATTTTTCTTACCTGTCACAGCCTATCGGTACGCAGCCTGCCATCTGAGGAACAGGAGAAGCAGTTTAACCACCCTCCTTGCTGTTGCATATCAAGTGTTGCCCACTTCCCAGACTCAAGAGCCACAGCCCTGAGGCCTGGTTGATTGACATCACTGAGCCAATTAGAAAAAGCCTCCCGTTCCTCGAGTCACTTGACTGTGTTGGCTGGAAACCTATAATGGCTGTGAATGTCTATACCCCAGGGTTGGGCAGGGCGTAATCCGCTGTGACTCTGAGTGGCAGCATCTTTGTTGTTTGCCAGCACACTTCTTTGGCTTGGTGAACACACCCTGCCTGCCATTATAGGGCCAGTTATTTCGTTGTCCCACTTCTGGTACCAAAGCCTCCATCCACTGAACACAATTGATTGCAGATGGACAAAAACTCAGTTTGATCTGACTTCTCAAAACGAGTGTTATTGGTCAAGAAAGTGGTGTGGATTTCAGGCATGGATTCCCCAGAGTTCAGCTCCATTTCCCTAATTTCTGTGGGGAAATTGGCTTTATCCTCAGGCTGGTCTTCCTTGTGGTAGTAAGGTAGCTGTGGCAGGTGCAGGCTGCATGGCCGAAGATTAGGCCATTTAGAAAGAGAGAGAACACACTCCCCCAACAGTCTTGGGACAAATTCTGAGTCACATTCTGATTGGATCTGCTTGAGTTGTATGTTCGTCTCATAACCAATCACTGTGGCCTCCGGAATTAAATGCAGATTGGATCTGGGGGTGGGGGATGGAGGTCAACTTCCCAGAACTACATAGCTCCCCAAACCAAAATCAAAGGTGTTTGGGAACACAGCCATACATGCTTCTGACACCCTGTTTCCCCAAAAATAAGACCTAGCTGGAAAATAAACCCTCACATGATTTTAGGTGCCAAAATATGGCACCTTGGCATACTGAATATTTTAAGCTGAAGGAATTTGTGGAAAAAGCACCCTTCTCCATGCAACAGGTCTTAAAACCCTCATGCGAGGGGTACGTGCCCTCCATATCCTGGAGGAATCATGCTATGGCTTATTCTCTGGTAGGTCTTATTTTTGAGGAAACATGGTATAACTATAATACTAATAATGCCGATGGCTATCATTTGTTGTCCTATGTGTATTGGATCAAACAACCTATAAGGTCGGTACTATTTTTACCCCTAGTTCTACTCCCATGTAAAAATAGACAAGAAAACTGAAGTTCTTACCTAAGTCACATGACTGGTGTTAGAACAAAATTTGACCCAAAATCTGCCAGATTTTAACGCTTTCTGGCTTCATCTAGTTGAAGGTCAGGGTCCCATCAGGAAACAGAATACTCAAATGGGTTATTTAAGAAATAACTGTTTACAAAGGTGCAGACATGGCATCAGGAAGCCACAGGGATAATGTAATACCATGGGGCTCTTGATGCTGGGGGCTGTTACCACCCCTAAACTTGAAGGGGTGAAGGGAGGAGGTAGTTCCTGAAACCCAGGATGTGTATGAACAGTACCGAGTGGTGCGGTGGTTAAGAGCTGGCTTGGGACACCAGCGGCCCCGGTTCGGATCCCACATATGAGGACCAGTCACACAGCCCTCTAAAAAAAAAAAAAAAAAAAAGGCAGCCCAACAGAAGCTGTCACCTTTGCTTGAAGGTCACAGCCAGACTCACTCTCCCTTCCCCCTGCCATCTCTTGCCGGTCTTCCCTAGTGTCCCCAAGCAGAAGGCAGAGAGCATGACGCCATTGATGTGGGACACAGGTTGGACAGTGGACCTGGATGGGAAACAAAGGATACCCAGCCCAGGAGGCATTAAGACATAGTAAGCTACACAATGTATTCCATAGAAGAGGTATTATGGGACAGGAGAGTCACCGTGGTTTCAGGCCATTGACTGACATTAACCAGGATTTGCTTTATTGACATTTTTTACAACAGAAATACACTTTTTTTCCCAAGTCTAATTGACATTCAATATTATTTTATATTAGTTTCAAGTGTACAGCGTAATGGTTAGACATTTATATAATTTATGAAGCGATCCCTCAATTAGTCTAGTACCCACCTGGCACCATGCATAGTTATTACAATATTATTGACTATATTCCCTATACTGTACTTTACATCCCCATGACTATTTGGTAACTATCAATAGTCAGTAAAAAATAACAGCTGCAGTTTATTGAATACCTACTTTATGAAGTACTTTACATATGTTATTTCTAATCCTCTCAGTAACTCTAGGAAGAAGATACTCTTATGAGCCTCCTTTGACAAGTGGGGAAACTGAGGCCCAGAAAGGTTAAATGGGTGTTATAGAAGTGAAGAGCCAGGGCTGTGGAGGCTGACTGACTGCTTGAGTTCAAATCCTGACTCTACTGCTCACTCTTTGACTCTACACCTATTACTTTGCCTCTCTATGACTCAGTTGCCTCATCTGAAAAATGGGATAACAGTAGTAACTGATGTTATAGGGCAGCGAATGCAAATGCAAAAAAAGAAACCTGGAACAGAGTAAATGCTAGTAAACATTAGCTCTTACTATTCACTAAGTGGCTGAGTCACATGACTAGGAAACCGCCAAGCTGGGGTTTGAGTTTGGACTCCAAAGCCAGGGAAGGCCACCTTATCATCTGGTTTGTTTCACAAGAGTTGGCCAAGCTAATATAGGCATGTCACCAGGGGCTCCCCTGGGCCCCCCACCAGCTTTGGCCAGGAGCGGTTTATGGACTTGGGCCTGTTCCTCACTTCTGTCCCTAATGTATCAGAGTCTAGCAGCCAGGGGGTTCCAGAGGCTGCAGGGAGACAAGGGTCAGTACTAGTGGTCGCTGGGGTTAATCACTCCACCTTCGTCCCAAGGAAGGATGAATTACGATGCACAGTGTTTGGCACAAATCCTTAGCAACGTGCCAGGCCTTTAAGACCAAGTAGACACACGAGAGCTGTATCCTCAGCCACACTTAAGGCTGTGTCTCTGTGCTGTCCCTCCTGTGTTGCCTGCCAGCAAAACTACCGTCACCCACTGACTGTGAGCTGTCATCCTCAACCCCGTTCACCTCTCCTCTCTCCCCAGACAAGCTTCGACCCTCACAAACAGCAGAGCCCCCACCCCACAAGGGCCAGAGTGTAGGGCAGAACCCACAAAAGCCATGGCTCCAATCTGTTAGTGGATGGCCTGCACTGAACTATTTTCATTCAATAAATGGTTATTGAATGGTTTCCTGGATGGGGCACAATTCTTGGACCAGAAGATGGAACAGTGAAAGAAAGGTTAAAAAAAGAAAGAAGAAGAAAATAGTAAAAACTAGCCTCTGCCCTCACGGAGCTCACATTTTATAATAAAATGCCTCCCTACTTGTAGACCAGGGGCTGTTCGCAGCCTTTTGGCTCTCTGCTGGAATTACCACTTCAGCGCGAGGCGCCAGGTCCGGCCTCGCTCCCTCCCCCGCTTGCCGGCTGCTCCTGCTGTCCATTCCTTTCCTTTCTCCTGTTGCACCTCTCACTGGCTCTCTCCTCCCTGGGTTCTTCCTTCTCATCATCCTCTCCCTCCTGCCTCTCCCCACCACCTTCCTGACAACCCCCTCCTCTGCCTCCTTGGCTACCTCCTTTTGCCCTTCCTGTCCGACCCCTCCGCCTCCATGCCACTGCTGACAACACAGTCAGGAACTCACTTAACATGCTCTGGGGGTTGCCCCTGTAACAGAAAAGTGGGAGACGGGGCGATACAAATCATTCAATCAATTTGTTTTCAATGAAGGGAGCTGTGTCCTCTCCCTTAATTTGCCAACAAGGCATTGCTGCAGCCCAGGGAGCGTGAGGCTGCTTGGCTGTGCGTGATGAACGGAGTGAGTGGTCTTGTGGAGGCCACGGGACCCCAGTGACCTGCCCAATGACCCCAAAACCCCAGGGCTCCATCAATGCACAGTTCTCCAACATTAGAGGGTGAGCCTCCTGGCTATCTGGTCAGTTTCCAAAAGGAGAAATAATAATGCTATTTATTAAGCACTTATTATGAGCTAGGCTCAGTGCTGAGCACTTTACATGAGTTTGTTCATTTGATGCCACAACAATGCCACTAGGTAGGCCCTCTTACCCCCAATTTACAAGGCAGGTGTTTTGGCTCAGAGATGAGGAGCGACTTACCTTGCTGGTAAATGGGAGAGTAGAATTTGAATTCAGGACATTGTATTTCTAACCACTATCCCATACTGCCCCTATTGACAGAACTTGTTCAGCTAACATATCTCCTCACAGCTGCAAAAGGCCCTGTCACCCAATGGCTCTGTCCCCCTCATTATATAGATACAGGCATGGCATCCAAAGAGGGACAGCGACTTGCATGTGGTCACCCATGGGGCCAGCACTGAACTGGGACTCGCTCTCCCGCGCTGGTACCACTTTTTTCACACGGTGAAGTTGCAGGTTATCCGCGGTTCTACTGGGATTGGAGAGCTGGGCCCTTCCTTTAAACTGACTTGTTTTTTGAAAAGGAGGAAAGAGGGCAGGTGGTTGTTGCTCACCTTGTGTGAGCTAGGACCAGTTTTCTCCTCAGGGGTCACAGAGGGCAGCGGAGCAAATGAGCTCGGAGTGCTCTGCCGCTCAGGCCTCCTGACGCTGGGGTTTAGGAGGGGGCTTGGGTAGGAGGTCCAGGCTTGCAGGCCTGTGCGGGCAAGGGTACCTGGACCTGCAGGGAAACACAGGATTAGACATGGCTGTTTACGCAAAGCCACGCAGAAATGCTCGGCCACAGGAACGCCAGGCCTGGGGGTTTTATTGCAGCCTCGAGTTGATGCTTAAACTTTGTGCTTAATAATAATAATAATAATAATAATAATAAAACAGAACAGGTCTAAATAAGTCAGTCTCAGGTGGGACTTTCAGGTCTGGCATTAGCAGGCTTGGATGAGACACTCTGCAGACTTCTGTGGGTCAGGGGGGTCACTGCGCTTGAAGGGTAGGGGGTTCTGAGCTCCCCGTTTTCCTCCTTCCCTCGTCTTCCCCTTTCTCTTTTCTTTCTCCCAGCTGGTCAGATTGGATAGGCACTTCCAGGCATGCCTTCATGTGTGAGTACCTGGATGGCCGAGCGTCTCAGGGTGGGGATGGCAGTGGTGGGTGGGGTTGTCCATGACCATGCCTGGGGGCCAGCAGGGGGCTTCTCTAGGATGTGACTAGGACGCAGTGGGCATGCCAGGCCCAGGTTCCTCTGTGGCTTATGAGCTGAGCATTTAGAACCTGGCTGCAGGCGTTTGCTACACCAAGTACAAGGACAGGAGACGCTCAATGGCGGCCTGGCATTTCAGGGGGACAAGAAATGGAGAGAACTAGAAGGAGCCAAAACCCAGGTGGAGTCGCTTCTAGGTCCGCCTTTAAGTTGCCTGGCTCTTTGCTGATACAATAGATGCCCAAGCAGGGGGAGGCCCCAACGCTTGCAGCTGCTTCCCGCTCAGGACCTGACCCATAATTATAATCCCTTTCCTTTGATTCTCTCTCTGAAAACAGCAGCATTCCAGCTAGGCGTTGAGCTGAAAAAAAGCACCGGGTAGAGCTTAAGAGATTTATAAACATGGTGAAAAATCACAGACTTGTTTTCCCATAGCTCATGTCCCTGGGCGAGTGGAGGAAGGAGGGAAGAGAGGACAGCAGAGCACGGATGGTGGGAGTCAGAAGGAGGAGTGGGGAAGATACAGATGTGCAAACACCTGCGTGTGCATGGACCAGAAGCTGGATGGAAGCCAAGAATATGACTCAGCTGTCAAATACCTAGCTAATCATCTCTGGCGGCAATGAGAGAGGTATATACACATAGGTATGTGTGTGTATAATATGCAGGTGCCCTGGGCTTCATCCAGAAAGGATTTGTGGGACTGTAAGCAGAGAAACCAGAATGAGAGGGACCATTGTCCCTTTGGACTCTGTACTGATTGATGGGCAGGAACCCAATAAGCCGGGAGGTGTCCGCTTATTGGTGGGGAGACAGATGTGTTTCTTTACAGTGTGCCTGACAAGGTCTGAAGGTCCGCCATTCAAGATTGAGAAAATCCTAGCTTTTGGAGCTGGCAGGGACTCTAGAGGTCATCAGATCCAATCACTTAATTTAGGAATGGTTTGCTCCCCATTTTGCAGATGAGTCATTCAAGTGGCAGGATGGGGGAGTGGGAACTAGGACCGCTTTCACTTTGCAGCCATTCCTCTGTCTATAGGGAGCTTTGGCTTTAGATGCCCCTGGAGGAAAACATGGATATTTGGCTTTGGGGGAACAACTCCTGTTATGTTCACAGAGACATTGGAAACACCTCCGAGGCAGACAGGGGATGGACTCAAAGTGGGTGTAGGTGGGACTTGTCTTCTGGCTGGAGCTAAGAGGCCAGGGTATTAGAGCTGGCTTCACCTGTGGAAAGAAGTAAGGTGTGGTCAGAGCTGGGGAGAGGATGAGGAGGTCTTTTTAACATCTTCCTTCCTTCCACCCAGCCCAGCTCAGAGACCAAGGTGTACAGGGTCTCTGCTGGTAGTCTGGGTAGCTGTCATTCTCCTGGTTGGGCAGTAAGGAAACCACTGCTGCTCGAGGGCTGCTGGCTGAGGCCATTGCCCACTGACCAGTGGCTCAGTGCTCTGTAGATATTTCTAGAACTCTCTGAAAGTCTCCCATGCCTGCTGTTTCCCTGCAGTGCCTCCTGCCCACTCATCCTGATGCTGTCCCCAGGTCATCCCCCCATCCTAGCTCGCACTGCCTAGGCTGCACCTGTAATGATCCCTGCTGCCACTGCACCTCTCTGGGCTCAGGTTTCCTAATTGGAAAACTCACAGCCTGCATCCAAGGGAAAGACAATCACCTAGGAGCCAAGGAAGCTCATAGCCAAGTGTGGGACTCCTTCCTGGGATGGTCCTCTCCCTCCTGATAGAATTGAGGAGGGTGTGTCTGCAGCAAACATCCAGGCCCAAGCAGCAGCCTGCCTGGAAATGGTGTGTGTGTGTGTGTGTGTGTGTGTGTGTGTGTGTGTGTGTATACACATGTGCATGCATGTGTTTGAATGACCAGGTCTGTGGCCTCATGTTCACATGAGCACAAGTCTGTGTGTGACAGAGTCCCTGCCTATGGCTGAGCATGGGAAGGGCATACTGGGTGTGGTGTGTGCCAGGATATGGCACTGCCTTGTGCATGTACATGCATGTGTGTGTGTGCGTGTGTGGGCATTCCTCAGCTGCCTGTTTTCTGCTCTGTGGGTATTCATGTGTCTCTCTGGGTTCCATGTACAAGGCGAGCCTCTGCGTGCTGCTGTGGTATCTGATGGGTGCACAAGTTTAAGTAACATAATGAGAATCTGTCCATGGGCCGGAAGCCAGCTGTCAGGTGTGTATCTTGAGGCGGGGGTGTTGCTGGAGGACGGGGGGCTGTGGCTGCCCTGGCTGAGGTCCATGTTTCCGCAGTTATGTTTCCCAAAATCCTCTGCAAGTGAGAAAATTCCCACTTGTGGCAGCTGAGACCTGTCACTTATGCCTGTGGTTGGTGTGTTGGGGACCTTGCCAGTGAGCTCTGTCTCCCTGGGCTCTGCCCCCCCCCACACACCCTGAGCTTGCTTTCTGTCATCTTTACTCTTTGGCTGGGCAGAGGAGGCTCCTCGGGGTTTCCCCATGCCATAAACACCCAAGTGGTGTCTGTCGCTATCATTGCCCCCACCCCCACCATATTCCATCCCAGGTCTCAGGAATACCCCTTCCCAGGGGTCCTATCTCTTCTTGACACCTCAGGGAGCTCCCAGCCTTCACCCAGGGGACACATTCTGCCAGGCTCTCCCCAGGCCAGGGCCTGAATAAAGAAATGAATGAATGAATGAATGAATGAATGAATGGAAAGGTATGCCAGACACACCCACACAGATGGTCAGGGAGGTATCACCTGGCACAGGTTGTGGGGGGAGAATATTTGGGGTGCCATTCTGAACTCTTGGGAGAGCTCAGGCTGGGCAGAGCCATCCCGGATTGAAGTGGCCATCACCACAGGAAGCCTGGAGCCTGCTGTTGGCTGGAGGGGAAGGGCCAGGATCTGATGGGTATTCCCTGATATGGGCCACTGTGTGTGGGGGCCTGGCTGTGGGTATCCTGCTGCTGGAGAGTGAGGGGAGGAAGCGGGCATCCAGGACACAGCATAGGCCCAGAGCCCACAGCACCCGTCCTTTCCTGGGAAGAAATCTCATTTCCTTCTGACCCCAGAGGCCTCCTGCAGCCTCAGTCAGGCCCTCTTTGACCTTGGAGCTGGGGAAGGACTTCAATTCCTCTTCCATGTGGACAGGTTTGCCTCCCTGGGCTCCACAGATCCCTGCTGTGCTCCAGGGCCTGGGGGTGGGGGCGGGGGGTAGACGTGTGTGTGTGTGTGTGTGTGTGTGTGTGTGAGTGTGTGTGTGTCCCCAAGGCAGCATGCTCTCTCCAGCCCCGGGGGCAAGCTGCTCCCCAAGCCAGGAGGAAAAGAAACACGATGCAGCAGGTGTGGCCATGCTCTGCATTTCCCTTTCATAATGAAAATGTCATTATGTTTTCTGCTCTCAACATGACCAAGGCAGAGGCAGCTGGCAGTTCCTCTGGGCAACATCCCCCTTCTCCATGCTGCCAGTTACAGCAGAGCCATGAAGGAAAGCAGCAGTCCTCAACCTCTGGCTGTCTCCTCCTCCTTGGCCAAGGCACCTGCAGTAGGGAGGTGCTCCTTGGCAGTAGGGAGGTGCTCGGGGCCTCTGTGCTGACAGGAATGGAATAGGCAGAGTCTGCTGGTCTGATGCCGGGGGCCCAGCAGAAAGAGGCCTAATCTTTGCAAAAGCCTGGGATCTACAGGGAACATAAGCACAACCTGCTTATTTCACAGAGAGAAGACCTGAAACCAGAGGAGGGATGGGCTTGCATAAGGCCCCCGAGCAGATCATAACTGTCAACACACAGTGAGGATTAAAGGCTAGGAACTGTTCTACCATTGCCTTTGTAGAAATGCCATAAAGTTTGAGATGATATTTTCACCGTGTCCCCGAAGAAGAAACTGAGGCACAGAATCTTTAAGAGGTTCTCTCAAGCTCGCACAGCTTGGCAGCAGGAGAGCTGGTTTGAGAGCCAAGTCAGACTCAGCATCTATTCTCTCCAGTGCTGGACTCCAGGGTCTGTGGCCATGCCAGGACCGTGACCCTGACTCCTAGCCTAATGTTCTTTCTGCATTGGAGGAGCTTGGCCAGATTTCAAACATTTCAGCATCTTTCCTCTCCTGGTATCTCACAACTTTCCGGAGAAGTGATAAAGTGAGGATTTGCCTTTCCTGGTCACAGATGGGAAAACTGAGTCAGGAATCACTGCTCCCACAGGCAATAGGGCAGGGGCCACAGTCAAGCTAAGCCTCTGGCCTCCCACACCCACCTAATTCCTCTGTACACTACAGAACATTTAGAACTCCACATATCCTTTGCTCAAGACACAAAGACACACCCCACAGTCATCCTGGGCTCCCCAGACCATGGGGCCATGAGCCCTGTGCTGATAAAGCTGGGTGCGGTCTGTGCCATGGATGCCTGTGCCTGTGGGATAGTCCTTCCTCCTTGAACCCTGAATGGGAGCTCCTGAAGGCAGGGATTCTGTTTTCTTCTCTGTTTTGTACCCACAGCTCCTAGAATGCACCTGGCCCATAGTTGGTGCTCAAGGGGTATTTATTGAATGAATTGAAACTGGACGCTCCCCAAGGCTGCTGAGCTTGGCTGCTTTCTCCATGATGAGAACGCCCTGTCTTTATTCCTCAGTTCTCCATACAGTTAGTATTGGCTTCTGCTGAACCCTTGTCAGTGGCTGTCAGGGAAGGAACATCAAGATGATTAAAGCTGGGGAAATGATACCTCTGGGGCAGCGCTGACGGGCTGGGAGTCAATGACCCCCGAAAAGGGAAGTCAACCTCACAGCTCTGTTTAGGAAGGCTTGAGCTATCTGTGGCTAACAGCTGTCCATCAGCTTCTGCCCTCTGAGGTCTGGCCCTGGGAGACAGGCATGAGGGGGTGGGAGACGTCTCACTGAACAGGAGAGGTGCTTGTTTGGGGCTGAAGACTGGTAGAAGGTGGGGTGAGTGTCGGGCTGTCAGGTGCCCTGTGTCTTCAGAGATGGAAGAGCCTGGAGAGAGCCCCAGATTCAAGCAGAGCCGGGGTGCCCACCCAGAGAGGGAACAAGGTGAGGTGCATGCCTCAGGCGCAAAACTTTTTTGAGGATGCTGCAGGTCATTGAGATAAACAATCTTTGGATGCCATATTTCTTTGATTATTATTATTATTACAGATGTACAAAAACAATGCAATAGTTATCTGTGTCACCCCTTACAAAGTGACTCCCCCCCTCTCCTTTCCCCCACCCCCGATGTCATACATATCTAGTACAATTCCATTGACTCCATCCCCACACTATACTCTACATCCCATGACTATGTATGTGTTAAATTATAGTCAACATCTAATATTATTCAGCGGCAGCTTCAGATGTACAGTGCAGTAGTCAGGCCTCTACACCGTCCATGAAGTGGTCTCCCTGACAAGACATGAGCCTATCTAGTCCCCTAAAAAAATATTTACAACATTATTGATTATATTCCCTAAACTGTCTCTTCTATCCCTGCGGTAATATTGTAGTTACCAGTTTATGTTGCCTTGTCCCTTCCCCTTCTCCCTCATGCCCACCCCATCCTATCCAGCAATATTTTGATGCCATATTTCTAAACAAATAAAATGCAGAAATGTATGATGAACAAAACAAGACAGGACCTGATACTATGCCTGAATGCCTATCTCACTCCCCTTCCACTAGCCTCAGTCCTAGGCCTGACACAGAATAGTTGTCTCTGAGATTGGGGGGCCAAGTGGGGGTGGGGTTGTCATCAGGGGATGATGCCCTGTGTTGGAGACTGGCATGGGGAAAGATGTGTCTTGGGAGGCTCCATAACAAGCTGTAATTTGGGGGAGGAGGATGACTGGGGTTTGTGATGACTGAGGTGTTTTAATGAAAGGTGGTGAGCAGTGAGGAAAATCGGGTGGCCTATTGGCCTATTGCTAGAAAGGAGGGAAAAAGGACTGTGGATGTGAGAGTTTCTCTTCTAATCTGTCGGCCTAATTGGACCCATTGTGTTTATGATAATTCCCATTGAAGTGCAGGAATCCTGAACTGGACTGGCAGTGGGTTTCTCCTGGGGAAGGAGCTGTCAGGTGAGGCTGTGGGTGGCTGGGGATGAGCAGAAGGATACCAGAGGCCTGGGCCAAAGGGAAGCCTGCTGGACCTGGGCCTTCTCATCATCACCCCACCTAGCCCCACTTTCTTTCCTTCCCTTCACTCTTGATGGTACTCTCCCACCCCCTTTCTGCCCCTCCCCAGAGCCTTGGATGCCCAGGACTCAAATAATTGTTTCTTTTGTTACCCTTTCTTGGAATAGCAAAGAAAGAACTGGAAGAGAGTCCCTCCCCTTAGCACCCTAAGACACAGAGTGGAGAGAGCTGTGGGGATGGGGGTCCCGGGAGATTTCCTCCCTTCATAATCCCCCAGCCTGAGCAAGGTGAAGCTGGAGCCACAGGAAAGATGATGGAGCACAGAGGGAGCTCCATGGGCCTGCATGCTCCTGTCGATCTCTGGGGTTGGGCTCCCTAGGGCATTAGTTTGTAGCTGGAAGCTTGCAGGAGTTGAGATGGGTGGTGTGCCCCAGCCCCTTCCCCCTTACCTCTGATGTCATTCTGTTTCTAACACTGAGGGAGTCTCCCTCTGTTCCTCATTGTCTGCCCAGGCTTTGGGTGCTGGAGAGCACCATCAGACAGGCCTCTGCCTCCCAGCGGAAGAGCTTATGGGAAGGTGAGTTGTGCCCACAGACTACAGACAGGAACCAACCCCATCAGGTGTGGCTTAGGACCAGGGGAGAAGTGAAGACAGTGGAGTGGAAGGGCAGTTGGGGTCAGGGATGCTTCCTGGAGGAGGAGGCACTTGTGATGGGCCTTGCTTTCAGCTCTAACAGCAGCACCCCCTTCATTTGCATGGCCTGATCCTTGTGAATGTCTCTGTTTGGGTTTACATTCTTGGGGCATTTTCTGGCCACATTGGCTGTGACATGTGGGGGCATGCCTAAAACATGGCTGTGGCCCCGGCGTATTTCATCGGAAGGACATTCTTTCCATAAATATTCCTGAGGAGGTGAAGTACCTGCCCTCATGGACCTTACACATCTGGGGTGGTGGGCCTCTGTTCTGTGCTTCCGGTTATGCTAGAAGGTGCTCTAGCATGAGCAGTCTCAAGGTAATGAGCTTCTAGGCCCTGGAAGCAATTAAGCACAGAATGATTGTCAGAGCCTCTAGGTCTGAATTCCAGTTCTTCCAGGACTTGCTCCATAACCTTTGACAGTTACTTAAGCTCTCGGTGCCTCAGTTTCATCATATGGAAAATAGGAATACATAATAACAATACTTAGGTCCTCGTATTATTGCGAGGTTTAGGAAAGTTTGTGCACGGAAAGCCATGCCTGGTACATGGTGAGTACTCCATAAATGGTGTCTTTATACTACTAGTGGTCATTGCATGTATGATGAGCACCTAGCAGGTTCTCAGATCCTCCTGGCTCAATCCGATCCGAGTCCCAGGCTTCTTAGCTGCCCGTCTCTGGGAGGGCTTTTCCTGGGTTCCTGCCCCTCCAGGAGTGGGGGCTGCAGTGTGCATGGAGCCCCACAGGTCAGCTCTGCTGCCGCCCTGTGGGCAGGCCTTGAATTTCCCCAGCTATTATCAACCTTCTAGAGGTCCCCCGCCTAGAACAGGTGCCTCCCCATCTTCCCTGTTTGTCATTTGTCTCCATGGGAGATCCAGGCCCTTCAGTCTCATCACTCTGGTTCTTCTCATTTTCCTAACTCAGGGCAGCTGAGGAAAAAACCATTCACTTATTAGTCATCACTCTGTTTAGTTCTGAACACATAGACAGCCACATCCTCACCTTGGAGAATAGTTAACATGTATGTACTACAAGTCCTAAGTATCTCTCTGGGGAAGGCAGTGACTTCTCTTTTCTCAGATGAGAAGCTCCCCAGGAGTAGACATTATTTCTCCCCTGACACAGTGAACTCCCTGAGGGCAGGGCTGTGTCTCCCCTCAGACTGGGGCTCCCTGAGTGCAGGGCTGTGTCTCCCCTTAGACTAGGGCTCCCTGAGGGGCAGGGCTGTGTCTCCCCTCAGACTGGGGCTCCCTGAGGGCAGGGCTCTGTCTTCCCCTCAGACTGGGCTCCCTGAGGGCAGGGCTCTGTCTTCCCCTCAGACTGGGCTCCCTGAGGGCAGGGCTGTGTCTCCCCTCAGACTGGGGCTCCCTGAGGGCAGGGCTGTGTCTCCCCTCAGACTAGGGCTCCCTGAGGGCAAGGCTGTGTCTCCCCTCAGACTGGGGCTCCCTGAGGGCAGGGCTGTGTCTCCCTCAGACTGGGGCTCCCTGAGGGCAGGGCTGTGTCTCCCCTCAGACTGGGGCTCCCTGAGGGCAGGGCTGTGTCTCCCCTCACACTGGGGCTCCCTGAGGGCAGGGCTGTGTCTCCCTCAGACTGGGGCTCCCTGAGGGCAGGGCTGTGTCTCCCCTCAGACTGGGGTTCCCTGAGGGCAGGGCTGTGTCTCCCCTCAGACTGGGGCTCCCTGAGGACAGGGCTGTGTCTCCCCTCACACTGGGGCTCCCTGAGGGCAGGGCTGTGTCTCCCTCAGACTGGGGCTCCCTGAGGGCAGGGCTGTGTCTCCCCTCAGACTGGGGCTCCCTGAGGGCAGGGCTGTGTCTCCCCTCAGACTGGGGCTCCCTGAGGGCAGGGCTGTGTCTCCCCTCAGACTGGGGCTCCCTAATGCAGGTCTGTGTCTCCCCTCAGACTGGGGCTCCCTGAGGGCAGGGCTGTGTCCCCCCTCAGACTGGGGCTCCCTGAGGGCAGGGCTGTGTCTCCCCTCAGACTGGGGCTCCCTGAGGGCAGGGCTGTGTCTCCCCTCAGACTGGGGCTCCCTGAGGGCAGGGCTGTGTCTCCCCTCAGACTGGGGCTCCCTGAGGGTAGGGCTGTGTCTCCCCTCAGACTAGGAGCTCTCCAAGGATCAACCTCCTTCAGCACAAGCCCAGTGAACCTTCCCAGGTCTCTTGCCTGTTTTGCCTCTGCTGGAAGAGATGTCCCCTATGCCTGGTCACATGCAGCTGGCACTTGACCTCAAATTCCTTTCTATCTTCTCACCTGACTCCTCCATTCAGGGCCTGCACAGTATCTTCCTAACGTCCCAACTCCCCAACTCGAGCCAGACCCATCTGCTTCTACATCGCTGAGCCAGCTGCAAAACCAGGTCACCCTCCCTCTCCTTGTCTTTCTTGTCCTTTTTCCCTAATCGAATTATTTTTCCTCTGCATTGTGCACGTCAGATGAAGCTTGGACAGACGTGGAACCTCTACACTCACTGAAAACAGCGATGAGATGGGAATAATAAGAGTCTTGATGCATAATCAGCACAGTGTCAGATCTTCGCCCCTTCCTGGCTCTGCTACCTTCCTCCCTACCTGCACTGCCACCAATATGGCTGCAGGGCTCAGCCCTTCATAGCAGCTCTCAGAGTGGGTCTGCTGGGGAGCAGCAGGGGGACGCCTTGCTCACACTCTTGCCACTTGGGGTGACAGAGATGAGGGGGCAGGGCCGGGTGCATAACAGAGTCATGTCCAAGCCCACGTGTGATGAGCCACAGCGGGAGTGTCTTCTGACCCCGGGCGGTTCCTGTCCATCCCCAGGGCAGTGGCAGGGACAGTCCAAACCACGCTCCTGCCTCCTCTTTGGAACTTGCGGGTCCAGGTTGCAACTTGGCTTTCAGGTTGCCCTACCTAGCATTCTTCCCAGCATTCCAGACACAGCTGCCCGCCTACTTCCTCTGGGCGAACAATCATAATAGTCATGATGATGGTAATGATACTAATCACGCAGCCTAGTTGTAAATGCTCAGCATGCCTCCCTAAGGGCATTCCCTTCCATCATCTCTTTTGACAGCAGGCCTAGACTCAGAGACATCAAGAGGTTCATGACCACACAGCAAGGCAGTGGCACCAAGGTCTCTCTGCCCTTGGCCCCATCTTGCTTTCTGGGGGGACTTGGAGCCCGCAGTCCTGACCCAAGGCTCCCCAAGGGAGGTGGAATAAATGGTGACTAGCAGCCTGGGCTGTGGAGTCAGGCAGACTCCAGTCTCAGGCCTGCTGTTCTCTGTGTGGCCTTTGCCCTGAGCCTGAGGCCCCTCGTCTGTGAAATGGGACGGTGGTACTTCTCCCCCAGGGGTTTTAGAAGATACGTGCAGGGTGCTTGGCACTTGGTAAGTCCTCAGTAAGTGGCATCTGTCTCGGTCTTGTCTGAGAGCTGCATTGCCCCTTACCCCACCCCTTCAGACCGACCCAGCAAGGTGGCCCGTAGCCTCTGTTCAGAGTCCCAAGGAGAGGGACCACAGAGGGGAGGCAAAGAAAGAGTCCAAATGTTAGAAATAGCAATTGACAATGCATATGTGGCTTCTGCTCTGTGCCAGGCACTGTCCTAAGCTCTTCACAGGCACTTTCTTAGTAAATTCTCATAAAATATTTATGAAAAATTTAAAATGAATACTTAAACGCGAATAATCACAATAATGACAAGCCTTGTGCATTTTCTTTTTAGAAAGGATTAGAAAGTGTATATAATTTTTTAACTTAACAATTGCAATGGTTGTAGCACAGGGTTCCCCCTCCCCCCTCTATTTGTGTAAACCTTAGAGGGAAAAAGATTGAATAAATATGGGTATATATACACACACATACACATATAGATATGCACACATTTGGTTGTGTTTACCCGCATTTCTTACATAATTAAACCAAATGCTATTTTTAACGGGCGTTACCTGTTTTAATTGAGGAAAGAGAAATATTGGACAATTTTATTAAAAATCTTATTTGACTTTCAAAGGCAGTCAGAACTATTTAGACAATTCATAGATCGTTGGTTCTCCTCTGATGCTGATTTAGAGATCATGAACATTTTGAAGCTTGAGAAATGTGGCTGCCAAATGTTTTACCAATTTTTCTTTTTTCTCTAAGCCTACACTTTGTCCCTTGCTGCCTAACTGGCACATGGTAGAACCATGGATGGTTTTGACATGGCTGGCATGTCTCTTAGTAAAGGCAGATGAATACTTCATAAATACAGAGCTCAAATTTAGTAATACAGCCTTTAGTGTTTGTCCAAAGTTAAGAAAACGAAGTATCTATTATTATGGAGCCCACTTTCCAAGAAGGGAAACTGAGGCACAGGGAAGTTACACAGTTGGCTTCAGAGGCTGCCCATCTCACAGTGGCTTACCCAGGGTCCACAGGGACAAGGTCACAGAGCCAACCCTGGGCCTCAAGGCTCCCAACCCCTTCGAACGTTTAGAAAGTGGTTCATATCTCAGGCTCTGTGGTTCAGACAGCCTGGGCCACCATTTACCAGCTGTGTCACCATGAGCAAGCTACTTAGTCCCTCAGTTCCTCCGTTTTCTCACTGGAAAATAGGGATAATAGTTGAAGAACACATGTAACAAAACATTAAATGAGCTAGTCCATGTAAAGAGCTTAAGACAGGGCCTGGCAAATTCTAAGTGTTCTGTGAATCTGGCTTTTCATCGTATTAGCACAGCATTAGCTATGCTATGCTAATACTATACTAATATTAGTATAATTATGCCTTGTGGTTCCTGTTTCTACCTTGCCTTGTCTCTTCTCTCTCTTTCCTCCGTCCAAGTCATGCAGAGGTCCACAACTTAGCTTCCAATTTCTCATTTTCCCCACAACATACTCCTTGTGATGTAGCCACCTGATTTTTCTGCAGGTGCAGTGTCTATTTGCTAAGTCTCTTCTAACAGGATATTGCATCCCCACATCTGGGGCCTGTGTCTGCCCTTTATTTTTTATCCAAAGAAGGACCATTCTTTCCTCTGCTCCTGGGGCATTCGTTGCAGGCTGGCTGACCTGACATAGGCTGGGAAGTTGCACCTTGTTTTGGTGCAAGATGAGGTGTCAGAGTGAAGATTTTGTTTTCTATCAATAGTCAGTAATTGACAGAAAAGATTATGTGAGGGTCCCTTAAGAAAAAGGAAATCTGATGTGTGTGTGCGTGTGTGCGCGCGTGTGTGTGTTGAGCAAGAGAGGAGTTAAGTAGAAAACATCCCACTCATATACTTTTTAGAGCAGGGAACAGATAAAAAAAATTCAGTTGGTACAACGAGTAACAGAAAATATATTTTGGTTCTGTAGTTTGTCCAGTTAAGGGAACGAGAAATAAGGAGATGGATAAAAGGAGACGGAGTGGAGGTGGGGGGAGAAAGAGAGACAGAGAGACAGAGAGAAAAAAAACACAAAAGGAAATAAGACACTGGGAGAACCAAAAAAATGGTCACTACCCATCCCAGGAAGCCCTGAGAAACATCCCCACCCTGTGGGAGTTAAAGTCTGTCGTTAAAGACCTTTGACCATCCTGTTGCACTTTACAACCTCAGGCAGCCTGTCACCTTCTCTCTGTACTTGACCTGCAGTCCAGGTGAATTAAGCTGAGGACTTCATTAAGCCTGAAGGCTGGAGGCCTTTGCTATTGTCTTGCTGGGATTCTTCTCCTGTTGTGCTCAGTACTCACCTGCTGCCGTGGGCTCAAGGTACAGAATTGACAGGGTTCCGCCCTTAATGAGCTCCCAGCCCAGTTGGAGAGGCAGACATGTAAATAACAATTATAATAAAAGTCAGGCTGCTGTAATTACTATAATAAAAGTTCAGATAAAGTGCACAGAGGAAGGATTAATTAATTCTGACTGGGAAACCCTGAACTGCTTTGTAGGGAATAACTGATGAGGCATCTTGGAGGAGGTGAGGGGGGCAGTGGCAGTGGGGTGGAGTTTGTATCCAACAACCTGGGTTTAAGCTCTAGCTGTGCCACTTGCTAGCTGTGTGCACCTTTGGGCAGGTGACTGAACCTGTCTCTGCCTGTTTCATCTATGAAATGAGAATAAGAGTTCATATCTCTTATCTCAGAGATAAAGCCTGTGGCACTGTCTTGTAAAATATAAACCTGTTGAACACATCACATTGGGGGGCATGGTTGTCACAGGGGTGACTGTGACCCCTGGGTCCATTCCCATAGGGTACACAGAGCTAAAGGCTTGGCAGCATTTTCCCATAGCAAGTCCAGCTTTCCCGGCCCTTGGGTTTGCAAAGGCCTAAGAGCCCATCTGAGCAGAGTGAGGATCCTCTCTGGCCACTTGGAAAGCCCAAATTGGCCCTTTGGTGGGAGGTGGGGATCTTTCTGCACCTGTGGCCATGTAGACGTTTTGAGAGGTGTGTGTCCACTCCTATCCTGCAGAAACTGGGCACACACCATACATCAGTCATACTAGGATGAATGCGCCTTGTCCTGGCGGTGGCCTGTCTATCCCCCGCAAACACTGGGGAATGAATACAA
This sequence comes from Aselliscus stoliczkanus, assembly GCA_033961575.1. Lineage (NCBI taxonomy): Eukaryota > Metazoa > Chordata > Mammalia > Chiroptera > Hipposideridae > Aselliscus > Aselliscus stoliczkanus. The sequence continues at coordinate 59,024,967 of CM066733.1, read as the reverse complement.
GGCAGCCTCCGTCCATTCTTGAGTGAGCACGGTGAACTGTCATGAACGGGAGGTCCATCCCAGCCTTCTCTGGGACCTGATGACCCCAAGTTGGATTAGGCTGCTGCCTGCCTCCAACTGTACCCACAGGGGAAAGAGTTTCACACACAGGGGAAGACACTTCCAAAACAACTGCCACATCGTGGGCACACAGCAGTAGTTGGGCAGCTTGATGGATGTGCCCTGTGCAGCCATCTCTGGTGTGGGTTCTTGAGGGGAGCTTCAGGGATGGCAAAAGAAAGGTAGGGGAGGCCAGAATTCAAAGTGGATCATCATCACGCATGTATGAAGCATGCATACGTGGCAGGAGCTGTGCGCATGCTGTGTGGAGATGCTCATAGATCCTGGCACGACAGCTTTGGTTTAGGTACTAGGGGCAGTAGGTTTCTTGAGTAGAAAGTGGCTCTAGACTGAGTGTGAGGGCATCCTGCTGAGACATGGAAGCTGAAGTGGGGGAGGGGGCCCAGGACAGGCGCCTAAGAAAGGACTGGAATGGGTGATAGCCCAGACAGGTAATAAGGGGGGTGGAATTAAGGCAATGGCAATGGGGCTGGAGAGGAAGGTAAGGATTTAAATGGTGAAGGGATTAAGGAGTACAAATCGGTAGTTACAAAATAGCCACGGGGATGTAAAGTACAGCGTAGGGAATCTAGTCGATAATATTGCAACAACTGTGTATAGTGCCAGGTGGGTACTAGATGAACTGGAGGGGATCACTGCATAAATTATATAAATGACTAACCACTATGCTGTACAGCTGAAACTCATATAAAATAATATTGAACATCAACTGTAACTGAAAAAAAAATAATTGAAAACGAAAACTATTATATAAGTAGAATGAGCAGGACCCAGCGCCCCATGGGAAGCAGCCTCATAAATAAAAACCTGGCACACAGATAAGGCAGCTGTAAATGCTCCTTGGAGAGGCGGGAGCAGGAGGGAGGAGTCAAGAACAGCTCCAAGGGCGATTTGAATTGTCCTATACCGCTGAAAGGAGGCCATGTTGGGGCAGACGCTGAGAAAACTGTCGGGCAGAATTGACGACCGATGTCTGTGTCTGTCCCCTGGGACCTACACGAACACGCAGCAGACATGCGCACGATGTCCCCGAAAGATGTGTTCTTGGGTGTTCATGGCAGCACCCAATAGTCACAGTAGGGCCAACTGGACACTGCCCAAATGCTCACGAGTGGTGGAGAGGAGAGAGAACTCAAAGAACCCCACACAGTGAAGCATGAGGTCTAAAAGTCCATAGCACTCGATGTGAGAATCTCATGAACATATTACAAAAGCCAGACGTAAAAGAATACAGACCGCAGGATTTCACTTATATAAATTATACAGACAGGTGACGTGGTGACAGAAGTCTGAAAGGCAGTTACCCGTGTGGGGGATGGGGTGGAAGGGGGCTGGTTTCGTCCCACTTCTTGATCCGGGTGCCAGCCGCCAGTTCCACGTGTGTGGTTATTTTGTGCAAGGTACTTGAGCTTGTAATATGTGAACTTTTCTATACACATTTTATGTTTCAACAAACACATTTTAAAAAATATTCATATTCCCCTCCCCACAAAGGGATTCCGGTTTGAAGCAGGCCGGGGGTGCTGACAGTAACCAAGGCCAGGAACAAAAAGGGGAGCAGCAGGGGTGAGGCAGAAGGGGATTTGGTTTGGACTAGGTTGCCTTTAGGGTGCCTCTGGGGCAGTCAGGGGAAGTGTGTTTGGGGGAGAGCTCAGGCCAGACTGGGAGGGAGGCGGGAGGCTGTCCATCCAGCTTGCCAGCGTGTGAGGTAGGAGCAGGTCACCCAGGGGGACAGGCAGGGAGAAGAGCAGTGGCAGAGGGTGGGGTCCTGGGGAACACCAGGGCTCAGGGGCAAGTAGAGGGGTGATCCTCCAAGAAAGCTGGGTCAGGGTGGTCTGAGGGAGAGGACAAAACCCAGGAGGGAGGGTTTCGGGGAGGACGTGGTCAGTAGGGCCTCATGTTGCAGAGCAACCAAGCATCATCATTTCAACCTCCACCATCACAGCCACCATCACTGTTTCCCCCACCCCTCCACCTGCCTCGGAGGCTTTTCTGTCCAAATGAGCTATATTTAGTTACCTTCCCCTGTCGGAAACCTCACTGCCCGCCGCTCCCCACCCTTCTTAACCTGCGCCTTTTTTTCATTTCTGGAACTGCTCCTGAGCCAGGGCTCCCCTATCTATCCTGTGCCCATGAAATTGATTATTCCAACCCAAATACATGTAGAGCGTTCCATTCATTCCTGTTAGACTCTACCTGCTTGTCTAAGCCACAGAAGAAGGCGGGGAAAGGTAAGAATTCCGTGGGCAGATTTGTATGTTTCTGTTGGGTGGCCCAGATTCCAGGGTCCATGCCAAACAGAGGGCCTGTGTCTGCCTCAGTTACTCTGTACCAATGTCCCTGGGCCTGCCACATTTACCCACAAGGACCCCATGTAACTTCTAACTGGGGAAAAAGGGAGAGGATTGCAAGCAAATGAAAATCTGTGCTTCCATTTGGGTATCTACGATATGAAATTAGGAAGTTCAAAAAAATGACAAGAATCTGTTGAATTAGAGTGGTAATAATAGCTACCATTTATTGAATCTTACCAGTGTGCCAGGCAATGGGCTGAGCCTGCACATATGTGATCTGACTGAATTGTCATATCTACCCTGGAGGAGGGGGCAGGGTATGCAATTATTACTCCCACTTTATAGCTGGGGAAATTGAGGCACAGAGAGACTCACTATCTTGCCCAAAGTTACTTAGCTAGTAAGTGACAGAGCTGGGCTGTGAACCCAGGCAGCTCAAACTCTCTACAACCTTTGAAGAAATATTACTAGTGATGTGAACAACAGGGAGTGGTGGCAGAAAACCATGCATAATCTAAATCCATAGCAATCCTCAGGCCCTTGATTTTGGGTTGAAAATGTACTGCTTGATGGCTTGGCAGCAGACTTATTTCCTTTCTATATTCCATTTGGTTTAAGCAAATATTAAGATGAGTTATATTTCCCTTAAGCCCACATTGATCAGCTGCAGGAAACAATGGGGATAGCATAGTCCACAGAAGGTAGGTGATAAATATCACACTTTATTTCCACCACAATAAAACTGACACTGAGCCACCAATTCACACCTCTTACTGATGTGGTGGGAATTTCAGTTTCTGTCATGCTTGGGACTTTGCATTACTCAGCCCAGGGCTATGCAAAGGTCCTGGGGTCTTTTGAAGTGATGGCTGACCTCCCCAGTCTTCTCAGGGCCTTCAGAGCTGCGCTGTTCTTCCTGCTCCCCTTCAAAACACCTCAAATACTTTCTTCACCGAGTTTAGGCTTTTTTTTCTTTTTCCCTACAAAAGACAAAGGGCAATGAGCTCAAGCATCTTTTATTTCCCATCCTGTGAACACCCCTGAGGCCTGGGGAAAAAGATAAGGCGATAAGGAAAATCAACACAAATTAGTACGTGTATATCCATGGAGAGATCTCTGCTTGGTGGAGGAGCAGGCAACTTCCTTGCAGTGCTTTCCCCCAACATGCAAATGAACCGAGCCCAGGGCATGTCTGAGGGGGTGGGGGGGCAGGAATGGGGTAGAAATATGGCTGGTTGGGGTGAGCCATCTAGGAGGCTTTCTGGAGAACCCACAGGAATGAGGAACAGACAAATCAGAAGAGTCTGCCCCTTGGAAGGAGAAGGAAAAGCTATTAGCCTGAGCCCAGGTCCCTCAGCCTCTGGACTGAGCCATGCCTCCTGGCTTCAGGGTTCCACCTTGGCTCCCCTGGGATAGCAGCAGCAGGGCACACAGGAGGTATCTGTTCTGTTTTCTCCACAGAGGGGTCCCCAGAGAAACTAGGGAAGACAGAAGCATGGGCTCCCAGGATCTGAGCAAAGAGGGTTTTGGTATATGTGGGCTCTCAAAGATGTTCCCTAGGGGACAGGAACCCCAAATCTTTAATGGTAAGATATAAGGCAGTGAGGGCGATGGATAGGAGAGCTATTTGGGAATGGTCCTTCTCAGCCTGTTAGGTTATCCAGCTTAGGCAATGACCCATCCTGCCTAAGGATGGACCTGACCTGGTAACTGACAGACCCAGATTCGAATCTGGCTGTACCCTCTCCTAGATATGTGACGCTATGAATACTGCTTGCTTCACCTCCCTGAGTCTCCATCTGCCAAGGCTCTGGTGTAGAATCTTTATCAGTGGATGTTAGTCTCTTCACAGAGGGGGTCCCACAGCAGTGCTCAGAACAGTGCCCCACACTGATAGAAACATTGCTGTTATTAAGCAAACCAGGGGCATCGGGACCACTGAGACCTTTAATCCCCTGCCTCTTCCCAGCACAGGTTCCGTGCCTGCGAGCTCAGCGTCCATGTTTGTTGAGGATGGTGACTTTTAGGTAGCCCTGGAAGGGAGGTAAATTTCAACACAGAGATGGAGAGGGGAGAAATCCAGGGGGAGATTGTGTCAGCGGCAGTCTTGGGGGCCAAGTTCCAGGGCCAGAAAAAGGTAAGATTGTGCAGGAGGTACCAGCCAGGGCCCCTTGGTGGAAGCCTGGCAGTGTAAGCCTTGCAGGAGTTTGTGGGCTTCCTGGAGGAGGTGTGATAAGTCGGCTGGCCTAAGGGAAAAGTGAGAGGAAGGTGTGGCAAAAGGAAGGAGGCACTGGAAGACCCAAGGGGCAAAGAGTGGGCATGGAGTGCGTGTAAATCTCAGGTCCCTCTGCTCATAAAGTTCTGCAGACTCATATTTCTGTCAGTTTCACATTAACATTTACATAACAAGTAGATTGAGAGATTGCATTATTTACATATATATAGAGGCTGGTAGGAACTGGGGATCCTCTCCCTGGTACATGACATGACGTTTTATTGATTAATAAATTAGACACTTACAGATCAGGCACAAATCAAATCCATCCATTTTAGACACCCATCAGGTGCAAATGAATGTAAATTGGTGGCTTCATTTGCATATGGATAGCAAACCATTTAGTCGTCATTTGTCATATGCACCCTTGAGAGGCTATAATTTGCCTTGTGGAGCCAGCCTGCTGCAGGGCCACCCCTGTGCTTTGGGTGATTTCTGAGACTGCAGAGCTGGCACAGAGGTCTTCTGTGGAATACTCCTGTCTTCAACTCCCTGTCCCCAATCACCAGCATGGACCCAGAGGAGGGCAGAGGAGCCTGGGCAAGGTGGGACACTGGGCCATTGCCTTGTCACAAAATTAGAGCCCCAGTGGCCAGAACTGGAGGAAATCTTGAAGTCCCTGTATTTTATAGATATGAACTGAAGTTCAGAGAAGGGGAGTGACTTGCCTAAGGTCACACAGCAAGATGGGCACAATGCCAAAACTAGAACCCAGTTCTCTGTACTTCAAGTGCAGTACTTTTTCTGTGATGCCATTATAGTTCTTTCTAACATGAAAGAAAGGAGCAGGGCCTGGAGCTTCTGGAACCCTGGGCCCTGATTCCATTTCCTGTGGGGGGGAGGGGGGCTCAGGATTAGGAGGAGCTGCGGCTATCAGGATGCGTTTGTTTTACAAGCCTCTGTCATGGCCTGATTTCAGGGCTCCTGGAGGGCTCCTCATCCCTGGGAATGTCTCCCCCACCTTCCTTCTGACACCCCAAACCCCTTTAAAGACCTGAAGGGCTTTTCATTACATAAGAAGAGACAAGAATTTAAGGCTGGCTGGGTTGAGGGGAGAGAGAGAGCAGGAAAGCCTTCGTCTCCTGCCTAGATGAAGAACTGGGTCCCTAAGAAGGAAGAAAAGGACCAAAAAGGGGGACGGACACCAGAGGCCAAGTTTCACAGACATCACCGTTGAAGAGAGATGAGGGCTAAAGTGTGTGTGTGTGTGTGTGTGTGTGTGTGTGTGTGTGTGTGTGTGTGTAGCAGGGGTGGGAGGGTGTGACTCAGGGCAGAGGAACCCATAGGGTAGCTACCACCACTGGGGCATTGGCGGAGTTATGGGGCCAGAGCAGATATCAATTGACCGGTCCTGTTATGGGACACCTGTCGGAGGCAGTGGGACAGCTGAGTTGTCCCCCGTGGGATTTTTCTTTGTTTTGACACCTGCATTTGCGTTTGGCAGATTAGGGTATGAAGGTTTGAAGGTGGTTTTATGTTTTAAAGTCTCTCTCTCCTGTATGCTAAGAAAATCGGTGAATGCAGACATAATCCCCGGGGTTTCCGGTACACCTATTGCTCATGATTATGAGGAAAATGGTATGTGATTTTCTCAGAACTCTGGGAAGTGACATGTAGCTGGGGCTGGCCTTCTGAGCCCTTCTTCCTGCCTTTCATCTTCTTTATAACACAAACCCAGTTGGGTAGCAGTCGGGGAGGCCCACTTTGAGCCCCAGGTTGTGTCTAACCAGCTCTGTGATCCGGGGCCAGGCAAGTCACCTTTCCACATGGTGGTAGAGAAAGTCCCAGGAGCTCATGCCAGGCGGAGGGTTTGCATCTTGCCCTGCTGTGGGAGGGGCTTGGTGCAGTCACGTGATGGCCTGTGGCCTTGAGTACCTTAGGTAACCTGACCTCTCCGCAAGCTTCAGCTGCTCACCCTAAAACAGGGCTGAGGATAAACAGGGCTGAGGATAGAACTTAGCTCTCATGGACATGTGTACCATGCCTGGTCATGGGCTGGCACACAGTAGGTGCTCAGTGGACTGAACTATTCAGTGTCTCTGATAGAAGAAAGTCTTATTATGCTGGCTTCCAAGGGCTCTTGGCTATAAAGCACTTGATGATGCTTCACTGTCTTACAGCACTAAAAACAGGGGGTGGGGGGCGGTCAGTTTCATGACTTCATATGATTAACTTTCGCCGTTTGGAGCATTGGGGCTGAGGTCCCCAGGTGTGGACATGGGCTGAGTGCTTATAAAACCCACTTTGAGTGAGTTCAGTGTGTGATGCATGAAGGGGCTGTCTGAAAGGGGAGAGCTGGAGATCAGAGTTCTCAAGGGGCATTTCAAGGGAGGCTGAGGAGGGGCTCAAATGCACTAGATACTGAGGATTTATTGAGCACCTACTGTGTGCCAAGCATTTTCACAGGCATTTGCATATTAGTTTACCCTGGCCTTCCAAAGACCCCTTGAAGCAATAAGGACCACTGTGACAAAAGTGGTCAGAGGTATATGCATGCTCACACCTGCAGAGGCTCACTATATTCTCATGCACTTTGACACACTTGGTTTATCTGATGTCCCTCTAATGGTAGCTGTGTTAGCCCAGCCCCATACCTGCGCTCCCCTGCCCACCCCCCTTCCAGACCACTAGGCGCACCTCCAGTGGGGTGCCCACCCTGGACACTCAGCCCCCGCTTCTAGCCTCTCACGCAAAGCAAAGAGAAGCAACCATGAGGCAGAACCCAGGGAAAGCATCAGAGGCTCTCATCCTGCTTCTCTTTTTCCTTTTAGCGCTGTGGGTTCCCATGTAGATGTGGCTGCCTTTCTGAGCCAGTGGTTTTCCAACTGTAGTGCTCCCAGGCTTACTGGGCCCCACCCACAGGGACTCTGAGGGAGTGAAGGCCAGGGGCCCAGGGACTCTGATGCAGGTAGACAAACAGTGACCTTCACTGCCGGCCCAGCTTGCTTTAGCTCCACCCCAACTAGCAGCAGTGAGGTGGTCCTGTGTAGCTACAGCTGGAGAGAGAGGAGGTGAGGAGGGCAGTTGTCTTCTTAGGAATACATGCAGCCAGGAACACCCCTGTTTCACCTCTCTACTCTCCACACATCACTTCCTCAGTTTCTCATGAGATTCAGGGCAAGCCCCATGCCTCAGGTGATGGGCTGGAGCCCTTGGCCTTGTTTTTGGGCAAAAGTGGCTGGACTGAGCCTTCTGGCTCCATTGCTCTCTCTCTGAGCACTAGCTTCTCTTGGTTGTTGCTCAGGTGCCCACATGACCTTCCTGGGTTCCCTCTAGGCCTAGCCTGACTTGTACCCATGTGTGTCACTCCTCTCAGACTGGGAGTTTGGCCCTCAGTCACCATTTAGGTTTTCCCTGTTTCAGTGTGGCTTGCCCCAACTGCCTGCAGCCCCCTCCCCAGCAGGATCTCCCAGCATGCCTTGCAGCAGGCAGTACCACCCACGGCTCATTCTGCCATGAGGACCCATCTGCTCTGGAGGCTGCTTGATTTCCCTGTACTTCCATTGGCTGAGTAGCACCATAGGACTCTATAAACACTCCCTCCCTTCCTTCCCATCTTGGGGATGTGGCCTCCATCCCTGAGATACCCTCCAGCCAGCCCACTCCACAGATGAAAAACCAAGGCTGTGGGAGAATGAAACACACCCTTTGTCTCAACCCCACAACTAGTTCAGTCTCCTAATGGAGCCATGTTTGGGAAGGGGTGGGGCTTTGCTAGCAACCCTCCTAGAGCTGTGTTCTAGCTTCCCCCACCCCAGGAGGCTCCGCCCCCTTCATCAGTGTCTTTCCTCTGTACCATCCTGGGATCTGAGAGCTCGATGAGAGGAGATGCTCAAGGTGAAGCTGCTGGCAAGTGATTCATGACTCAGCACGGAACCATGAACCTCCCTGTCCGGACACCTCCCCCACCCCTCCCTGGCCATGACAGCCCCCAGCCTCAAAGTCCCTCAAGGGCAGAGCCCCAGAGCATCTTGTTGCTGTTTTGTGAATCTTGAGTGATAATTATATGTATAAAATTCGACAGCTTAAACTGTTCAGGATTAATCGGCACCAACACAGAAATACGCCTTGCCTGTAATTAGCGATTCCCTGGCAAAAGCATTTTGCAAAATAGCACTTGATTTTAATAACAGGCTGTTAGTATTAGAACACTGTGCCCATTTTATTTCAAATTGTCAAAGAAGCCCCTCTATCGGGCCACCCCAGCCTCGCTGGCAGGCAGGTGCCTTGGGCTCTGAGATCCTGCTTGGGGGCCGAGGCACCCTCAGGGAAGGTGTCTTAGTTATGCTCTCTGTCCTGGACCTTCTAAGCATCTCCCATCCCACCCCCATTCCCTCAGGGCCCACCAAGATCCTAGCTGCTGGCAGAGTAGAGGTGAGAATCCCTGTCCTTCTCGTCCCCCTTCTGCCTTCTCCTCCACATACTTCCGCACTCACTCACACTCTGACTGCCTCCTCTTCTTTCTTGCTCTCCTTTTCCACTGGCTCCATGCTCCTCTCTGACTCAGCTCCTGCCTTTCTCCAGCAACAGGGCCTCCCCATCTTTGAAGGCCTCCCGTTTCTGTCTCCTACCTGCGTCCCTCCACCCTTCTCTTCCTCTCTAATTGCTCCTCCCTCCTGTCTCTGCGCTTGTGGCAGGCTGTTTTTCCAGCTCCGTGTCTGCCTTGGCCAGAACTGGAGAGGATGTCCCCCATTCCTGTCAGCTGAGGCTGCCCTCTGAGGATGCTCAGAAGGAGTGGGGACACAAGGCTGGCAGCCCCCCGCACCCTCCACCACCACATCCAAAGCTCATCTGCCATGCAGATGTGGCCAGGCAGTCCAAGGATGGGCAGAGGCAGCAGGGCTGAGGTGTGGCAGCTGCCTGCCCCTCCCTTCCCCTGCTGTCACCCTGTCCCAGCCTTCAGAGGTTCCTCTCCTTGCTGGCACCTCTGTGTCAGCACAAAGCCAGATGACTGTCCTCCTCTGAGGGCATGGACAGCTATAGCCATTAGAGGGACCTTCCTGGTGGGGAGGTGAGAAGGGGAAAGGATGGGAAGGCTGAGGTGCCTCTGGGTGGGTCTGACAGATGGCTGGGGGAGGGGTGGGACTTAAGGCTGCAAGGAGGGTGGACTCTTGCAATGAGAACATAATCTCAGGTTGTGATCTTTTGCCCCCACACTCACCCCCCTGAATTGACCTCCGAGGTTCTCACCTCCTCCCACCCAGCAGTCCAAGCTGGAGACTGGGACATCACCTTCTACTCATCTACCCCACTCCTCCTCTTCAATCCTTAACCCAGAGCTGCCTGTTCTCCTCTGGGCTCCTATCTCGACCCCTTCATCGCTGCTCTAAATCAGAACTGCAGCAGCAGCTCCTGTTGGCTGGCCTTCCTGCTTCCCGCTAACCCGTCTTTCTCATGGCTGCCAGAGGGTTCTGTTTAAATCCAAAGGCAGGTCTCCTTGCCACACTACTTAAAACCCTTTCAGACGCCTCTGTCATCTCAGCATAAGGCCCAGACTCCTGGCCTGCCTGCCTTTGCGGCCTCCTCTCCCCACCCTGTCCCACACACCCTTCACACTCCAGACTGTTTCCAGGACCAGCATACCTTTGTGTGCTGTGCTCTCTGCCTGGAATGCCCTTCTCTGTCCCTTCTCAGAAAAAATTCCAGTGCCCAGAGTAGTGCTTGGCACATGCCATATATGCTCAGTTAGTATTTGTTAAATGAATGATGAATCTCACTCATCATCTAGTTCCAGTTTGAATGTCTCCTCTTCCAGGAAGCCTTCTTTACCTGCCCTAGACTTACCTGCTTCTCCCCTGTCTCAATAAGGTACCTTTTATGTTTCACTTTTCCCACCCTGAAAGGGAACTAAAACAGCCCTGTTGTATTTGTCAGCTGTTGCTGAGTGACAAGCCACACTCAAACCCAGTGGCTGCATGCACCATGCAAAGCCTGGGCCTGATGAGAGAGGCTCAGCTGGAGCAGCTCTGCTCCCATGTCTTGTCCTATTCCTAGGACCAACAGGTGGGTGAGAAGGTCTAGAGTCAGGTTGCCCAGTCTCAGGTCCGGGCCCTACTCAGATCTGAATCTGGGGGAGTTTTGCAATTTAATTTGCTTTGCTTCAGTTCCCCCTATGAGAAGAGGGATTATACCAGTGCTTGCTTCATAAGGGTGTTGGAGGAACTCATTGAACAGATATTTATTGGTCACTAAATGCCAGGCACTGGAGAGAGAGTAGAGGGCAAAATAAAATCAGTGCAATATCAAATAACATGTCACATGAAAATGCTCAGCACAAGGCTGAATTCATAGCACACACTCAGTGTGCTCACAATTGTTCTTGTTATCATCTAGTCCAATCCTGCCATTTTGACAGATGAAGAAACTGAGACCCAGAGAGGGCTAGGCATTCACCCAAAGTCACACAGCCCATTAGGGATGGGACTGGGACTAGAAACCAGGTTGCCTGATGCCCAAGCAGGGCTCTTTGTGCTTCACCAGCCACTTCTACCTGGAAAGGGGTCAGCTGGGAGAGAAGGAATCAAAGAAAAAGGACTGGGAGGCAGCGGAAAGATGGGCCGGATCCACCCTTACTCCCCTCTCAGTTTACGTGGACCTTGATTGAGTGATTCAGTTCCTGTTGTCATCACCCAATTGTCCGCACTAATGGAGCAGACATAATCCGCAAGTGCGGCTAATCCCATAAACAATTCTTTCCAGCTCAGCCACTGCACATCGTGCGTGCTGTCACGTGTGTGCTGCTGGTGGGTGGGTGTGCAAGGGAAGGCTGCTAATTGACCCCCTAATTAGGCTTTGCGCAGACTGATGAATTGAGGCCGCCTCCTATAATTGCACACGCACAGGTAGGTGGTGGGAGGCATCCGGGTGTGGGATCCTGGCAGGGATGAAGATGCCTAAGGTGAGCAGGGGGATAGATGGTCTACTGGATCACCAGCTGTGAAGCTGGAAGGAAGCTTAAGAACCTTCTCTGCCCTTGTGCAGGGTCTGTAGCAAACAGCCGGACCCGGTGCCATGCCTGGAGTGAAACTAGGTGGAATGGCATGATGTATGTCTCAAGCACCTGAGATTGGATCAGTGGGAAGTGTGCATTTTAAGCGGGGATTTGGCTCCCTATCCTGAGCTTTGTGTGTCTTGAATGACCTGGATCCTTCACCTTAAATCCAAGCCTTCGTTGCCCCTGCATCACAAGGTCGGGCTAACATGGTTCTCACTCCCTGGTAACAACCTTCTACTTGACACTCAGGTCTCGTGGGGACCATGTGTCAATTCAGTTGAATGGATTTAGGCTGGGATTTCAGGCACTTGGAAACCTGGGGGGTGTTGAGAGTGGGAAGCCTTGCAGCTGGGGAAGAAAAAAGTGGGGCTAGTTCTCTCATCACAACACCTGGGTGACCAAGCCCTTTGGTCACAGACAGACTGGTTGTCCGTCCCAGTAAGTGCCGATTTCTAAGGCTAGAACAGCAGCACTGCGTGAGCAGGGACTGTGTGTGTGTGTGTGTGTGTGTGTGTGTGTGTGTGTGTGTGTGTGTGACTTATTCGCAGGTATATCCCAAGCACCCAGTAGAGAGCCTGGTACGCAGCAGCCACACTATAACAAGCAATTGTGGGAGGAGAGAACTCATCACAGGTAAGAATGAGCCAATCTTAGCTCAAGGGTCATTTTCCTGCCCTTTCTCAGGTGAGGACTTCCAGGGAGGTGAAGGTCCCAAGGTGATAACAAACAAGGCTCAGGTTGGGGACCTATGCATCTCCAGTTGCTCAGGGATATCCTTTCTTCACGGCCACCCCATAATCCAGACACCTAGAGGCTTGAGTAGGAACAGCCCCTGACCGATGTGGAGGGTGTGAGAGACACCTTCCGGTAAGGGAGGACAGGGAGGCCTGGACCAGCACGTGTCAGCAATGTGGTGGGCAGATGCTAGGGGGAGAAGCCCTTTGGCAGGTAATTTCTTAATTAGGAAAACAGGTGGCATGGACCTGTGATTCCTACAGATTAAATCAGGTGACCCACTCCTCGCCCTCCCACAGTGGCATGTGTCCGGGTTTCCCCGGCAGCTGCCTCCAGACGGCTGAAGCCTGCATCGTTTCTCTTACCCAGTGTCCTCCTTCCCGTTTCTTTGTGGATATTTTGGTCCTTGTGAAGTCTGCCAGGTAACCCTTCCAGGCCTCACTTGGCATACATAATTTTGGTGTGGAAAGGAAGAAGGGCTAGGGTTTACTCAGTATCTGAGGGGATCTCTGGGCCTTTCAGAAGAACTGGATGGAAGGCTCACGTGCCTTCTCTAATGCCTGAGAACAGCAGGTTCAGAAAACGCTAGGCATTGTTCCCAGGTCTCCCGGCCAGGAAGTGCCCACGCTCCTGGTTCCCCCAGAAGCGGACCCCGAGACAAGGATCTGAGTGTAAGCCGTTTATTTGCGAGGTTGGCTCAGAAAACACGGATGGGTGGTAAGGATGGGAGGGTTGTGAGACAGGGCAAGACATGCAGCCAATAAAGGCTGGGTTTTCCAGTCACTTACCCCAGGTGCCAACTGCAGCTTAATCCCACCGGGCAGCCCTGGGACCCAGGAAAGACACAAGCCTCAGAATTGTACCACCTGAAGGGTGAGTGAGCTGGGTGGGGTCTTTTTAAAAAAAAAAAAAAAATTTAAATTTGGGAACAGTGTGTTTTTCTAGGATCCATCAGCTCCAAGTCAAGTAGTTGTTTCAGTCTAGTTGTGGAGGGCACAGCTCAGTGGCCCATGTGGGAATCAAACTGGCAGCCCTGATGTTATGAGCACTGTGCTCTAACTACCTGAGCTAACTGGCTGCCCCCTGGGTGGGGTCTTTATACCCTATTACAGGTGGCATTGTTGAGGACCACTATTTTCGGGGATGGGGGAGGGGTGCCAATTCCCTGGTACCTTGGGCCTGCTATGTGGGCAGACAAAGTAGCTTTGGTACAGAGAAACAGATAAAAAGATGTAGGTGCTGGCAGCTGGGAGCGGGCAGTGCCATGGAAAGGACAGGGACATCGTCAATATCTGCTGCACGGGGCTTTGAACCTCAGTGTGTGTGACTCTCAAGCTCATGCTTTTTTTGCACCAAATCTCACTGAACCACACATTCCATTCTTCCTTTCCCCCCTCCCCCCATCCCCTCCCTGGAGGCTGCTGTTTGCAGGGACCAGGTCAGCACAGTTTCCAATCTGGAGATCTGCTCCACGTGCTGGTGCTTAAGGAGACACAGGTCACAGTGTGCATCTCCCCGTGTCCCCTTCCCCCTCTTCACTCAGAGCCTGTTCCAAAGAAGCATGCTCCTTTTAGCATGTGCCTGACTGAGGCCAAATTGGGAAGGTAAGGCGGAAGTAAAAATAAACTACTTAAGCGTGCCAAAAATAAATGGCTTTTGGATTATTTGCTGCTTTGGCTTATGCTGTCCCCGTGGAGAGTGACCACGACTGCTGCGTTCACCTGCTGCTGCTACCACCTGGGCAGCCGAGATGGGGCTGCTGCTGATTCCGAGGAATTCTTGCAATGGGATCTCTAGTGGGGGACCTGATGGGGGTGGGAGCTGCAGAAGAAAAAAGAGACCCACTTTGGGAAATGAGAACTGTTTGGCAGCGTTTCCCCCAGTTGTTATTTCTTCAGTAAGTTCATAGGTGTTATGAAGGTGTGGGGAGAGAGAAATGAAAAAGAGTTATGTGACCAAGTTAGTCTGAAAATGCTAGAATTGACCAAGTCAAAAGTTTATTTACTGCAGACCTTTGCAGATCTTTTACTATGCAAATCAGCATTGTGATTTTCCAAAAAAGTAACATGATATCCATCTGTGTAGTATGCATGTATGTGTATACGTGTGTGTGTGTGTGTGTGTGTGTGTGTTTATATGTTTTTGCCAAAACTATGTGGATCATAGAACCCTTTCTTTCGCATTGAGTTCTTAGGGCTTGTGTGAGCCCCCTCTGGACATTCTTTGGGAATGCCATTTAGCATGTTTCCAGAGCTTTTTCATACTGAATTCTCATGAAATCCTATTAAAAACAGAAAACAGGACTGCATCATTTCTCAGCTTCAGACTCTTCAAGGTTCCCCCAGCCTGTTGGAGGGCGCTCAGGCTTTTGGAGCCTGGCCACTGCCCACCTGTACCCTCTTCCCTCTGGCTCGGCCTCCTGTTCCTGCTGACTCCTCAGGGTGACGCTGAACTTTCAGACCTCTGGGTCTTTGCATAGACTGTTCCCTCTGTCAGAAAGGCCTCCCCTCACCCCCTTTCTGCTTGGTGTGCTCCTGCTCATCTTTCAAGACTCAGACCAGACATCACTTTGGGGAAGTTTTCCTTAATCTTGTCACCATCTTAAGGACGCCTTCCTGACCTCCTTTAAAATTGCAACCCTCCCCCCAAGCTCCCTGCTCCCCTCCCCTGCTTTATGTTCCTCCTTGGCATGCATTACCATTGCAAAGACTGTATGAATACCTTATTTGTTTTGTTGATCATTTGTGGTCTATCTCCAGCTTCCAGAATGTTTGCTCCACCAGCAAAGGGATCAATGTCATTGCTGTTCTCCAGTCACAGGGCCTAGCACATAGTAGGTGCTCAAAATATTTGCTAAGGGAGGGAATGTGGTAAGTCCTTCCTCAAACGTTCTGCCTGAGTCCCTTAAATGCACCATTGTTATAGAATAGCTGGGCTTGCAAACAAATCATTGCCACAGCGTCCTGCCTCTCCAGCATACTGGCTTCTCCAGGGCACCTGCACGGGGTCCCACTTCTGGGTCCCAGCACTTAATAGGTCCCTGCCACTAAGGACATGCTAAACACATGCCTGTTACGAGCACCAGCCTTGATTTTTATAACAGAAAGGTCAGCTCTCCTTCTGGCTGAGACTTTTCTTGCAGGCCCCTGACCCCATCCAGCCCCCAGGCCTCTTTTTTTATTTGCCTCTCATCTCCCATCTGACTGTTGTCCCACCCCGTGGGGATACTGCTGCCGCTGATTTCTTCCTATGCAGAAAATGATAGTGATTTTTTTCTCCCCAGAGGCTCTGCACAAAGGCTGGGCCCTGGCAAACTGCCAACGGGTCTTTCTTGTTTCAACATGGCTCAGACAGTAGGTGCAGGGAGCTATGGGGCCCTGGTGAGATCTCAGGAGGGGATGTGTCTGTTCAGTGTGGCTGAGTCCATATCCACTGGGGGTGGGGGGTGATTCCAACAGGACTGGACCAAGCCCAGAACCAGGGAGGTGGGGCCTGGTCTGGGGGTTCAGACAGACAGTCTCTGCCACCAGGATGTGTCCAAGATAATGAAGGAAATACTGCAATATTTCATGGAACCTAAAACTCGTTTGATTAGAAGACAGGCTGTTATTTTTTTATATCCCTGAGAAAGAAATGTCACTGCTGATTAAACTTTGACACGGCATTGATTATAAGATATGTGCCAATGTCAGAGATGTTAAGATAAACATCTTAGAATTGATGAGATGTTTGGCATTGCTATGCACAGTAAGTGGGGGCAGTGGGAGGTTAAGTACCTACCTGGAGACATGGGAGGGAGACTGGAGGTCTTGGGTGTTCCAGGGCAGCACCAAGGTTTGTTCTCTCCGTGCTAGTAAAGTGTACATGAGAGATTGGGTGTGATAGGGGACTGGACACCATGGGTGGCATGCACAGGACACTGGGTCGGGTGCTTTAATGGTCTAGATCCTAAGGGTTCCAACATCCGGCTTTAGCCAGAATTCTCTTCCCTCAGGAGTTCTGTGACTCCTACATGCCCTTTACTCATTCATTTTGCCCATCTCTGTGCATAGCCATCCTTCTCCCACTCCCTTACCCATTTTCCCCCCTCATTCCTCCTCCTTTCTCTTATCCCCACCTGTCCTTCCTTCTTGTCATTGGCAGTTATTATTTGAAAGCTACAGACTTTGTATTTCTCCTTTATAGAAAACCCTGCCTCTGGGTGGAAAGGGTTACCGTATTCACACCTTAGTATATCCTTTCTTCTCCCTTATACCCCTTCTCTCTTCTGCTAGCAAACTGGCATCGGCACCCCACACCTGGTTCTCAGTCATCCTCTCTGTGGCTTCTCCTTCTCCATTTGCCCCATGCTTCCTGAAATACCTGTCATGCCTCCTCACAAAAACCTTCAGCACCTCCCTGCTGCCCTGGCCTCTCATAGGCAGGGGGACTCTGTAGAGTACAGGATGTGAGCTCCAGAATTAGGTGGTGTGTGTTTGCATCCCCTCGCCAATCGTGTGTCTTGGGACAAGTTACTAACATCCTCACTGACCCCACTTCCTGTGGGTAACAATGCCACATTCCATCAAGTCTAAGTTTTCGTTTGTTTGTTTGTTTGTTTGTTTGTTTTTTAACATCTCTGAAATTGGAATGCCACCTAAAATCCATAGAAAGTCAAAGTTTAATTAGCAGAGATATTTCTTGCTTGGGAAAATCTAAACTAACAGCAGTCCATCTTCCAAAAGAGTCTTAGATTTGATGAAATGTGTAGTAACTACTTCAGGGGTTGTGAGGATTCAAACATGCTAATATATGAAAAATTCTTAGCACAGCCCCTGGCACATAGTAGGTGCCCTCTAAATGTTGTTATTCTTGGCGCAAGAGCAGACTCCTTCTGATCTTCCCACTTCCCTCAAGGTCTCTTTGCATTGTCCTCACTGGTGGGCACAAAGCCTGCTCTCTGTGCACTCCCTTACCAGGACCCCTTTGGCCTTCTCCCTGCCTTCGTCTTCTCTCTCCCCACTCCCCTGGAGTGCCGCCTCCCCTCCTGTTTACTCATATTACTTCTATCCTTCCTTCTTGCAAAAGTGGAATCCTGGCCGCACCCTGGCTGCCCTCTCTCATCTGTAGTTCGCCATCGCTGACTTAGGTGTTTGTCCCGCTTTCCTTTATTTCTGCTGTGTAAGTTTCATCTTCCCAATACTCCCTGGAGCTGAGCGCCCTGTCATTGTCACACCCTTCCTCCCTGAACATTGTCTGCCACCTGGCTGGGCATGAATAGGCTACCAAAGTGGCCTCCCCATCTGACAGAGTGTCACTGTTTGCCCTTGACCCTGCTTTCATTTCCTCTAGAACGTGGCCCAGCCTGGTGTTCTTGGCCTGTGTCTGTTGGCTTATTGTTGGCTTCTCATGCTGAAATGCAAACTCTCTGGGGCAGTGGCCCGATTGCCTCACTCATCACTGTGTCCCAGCACCAAGCTCAAGGCCTGGCATGATGTCGGTACTCTCCTGAGTTTGTGGGATTACTATGCCTGTTCTTGCTCACCAACTGGTGTACTGATCAACTAACTGAAGGCAGAAAATTTGGGTTTGGGGTGGTGGTGACTCAGCTTCCTGCAGACTGAGAGTCAAGATCAGGAAAGAGACAGGGGCTCTGAACAACCACGGGGTGGGGGGAGGGGCGCCTCGGTTGGGGATGACTGACTTGGCTTGATGCTATTCTCATTCGATCCTCACAAGAATCCCTTCATGGTAGATGAGGAAACTGAGGCCTGAGAAGTCAGGGTGTGTGCTCTTGGTATGTGGCTTTCAAACTTCTTTCACCACATCCTACAGAGATGCATGCAATTCACATCACAACCCCGTGTTCACTTGCCTACACACACGTGTGCATTCACCTCTCATGCTGTATAGCACATGTTGTGTTCTGTGCCATTTTAGTCCACATTCGGGTCTTTCGTTATGTTTTAATGCCAGACATGATGCACTACACTGAGTTCATGACCCACAAATGGGGAACAGGGACCCATGTACCAGAGCTACCAAATGGGAGGCGACCATCATTTTGGCTTGCTGGAGACAAAGCCTGTGTTCTTTCCAATGAGCAATCCCCCCGGGGGAACAGGGACAGAGGCTCTTGTGTATTAAGAGAGCAGGATTATTCTTAGAAAGCAGGTGGGAGTTTCCATCAGGGCTGGGGAAGGAAGCTCTGTGGGTGTGGCATCCCTGGCTGATGGTTCAGGAAGACAGAGCCTGCTTTGCCTGTGGTAGGTGCTCCAAAAGATTTGTTGAGTGAATGAGTGAGAGAGTGAGTGAATGAGTGAATAACCCTCCCTTTTGCACATGCCTCCATGCAGGCCCCGTACATAGAGTAAGAATGTGTCACACTGGTTATCACGATCCTTAGAAGGAAGGGATTTCACAGTCCTGGGATGGAAATGGCCACCCAGGTCATTTTACCCAACCCCGTTATTGCACGAAGGTGGGAGCTGAGGTCTGCAGAGGAGACGTGACATATCTGAGATCGTGCCATGGTCACTGGCAGAGCTGGAGCTGGGAGCTGCTATGCGCTGGCTCCCAAGCCAGTGCTGAAATGGGGTGATGAATGGGGAGAGTCGAGGCTTCAGGGTCTGGAACACGGTGCTTCTGCCATTACTATCACTATTAGTTATGGCAGCATCTAGGAGCATTTACAGAGCACTAACTTCATGCCCAGCATGGCTGTAAGTGCCTTACATGTATCAGGTTGTTTACTCCTCGTGCAAACCCCTATAAGGTAGGTGCCCTATCAGCCCCATTTTCCAGAGAGGAAACTGAGGCACAGAGGAGTAAAACAACTTGCTCAAAGTAACCCGCTAGTTCATGGTGGAGCAGGGATTTGAATCTAAATGGCTCCCAAGCCCACGATGCTAGAGGCTTGGTGATGGGGAGCAAAGCCTCTTCCGGCACAGATAAAATACCTGGGTCCCCTTGGGTGAATCCCCCTCCCCCACTGCAAATCAGACCTTTCTGAAAACCCCCAAACCCCCTTCATACCACAGCAGAGAAGGAAGACAGAGCACTGCTGATGGTGTGGCTAAAAGTGGGAGGCTGTGGGGTAGGAGATGGCACAGCACAGAGGGGGCTGTGGAGTGGGGCAGGGCAGGGTGGCTGGGCAGGAGGCTGAAACCTGGCTCCACCCATTTCCTGAGGCATGTCCTTGGGCAGGAAAAAGAAGAGCTGTTAAACTGTGTAGAGTGGTACTAGGTGCCAGCACTGTGCCTGCATTATCAGATCCAAGTCTGGGAGGAAGTGGGTGGGCAACTAGCCCAAGGTGACAGCTGAGAAAGGGACAGAGCCAGGTTTGTGCACCAGCCCGGCCTGCCTCCCAAGCTTCTGCTTTCACACAGGTACCACAATGCAAGTTAATGGCCCGCTCCATGCCTCAGTGTCCTCACCTTTCCAATGGGGAGGGATGCACCCACCTTGAGGACTGTCATGACAGACATCAGGTGTCTGGCTCCTAAATGGCTCCCAGTGTTTGCTAGTTATTATGCATCTTGCTGTCGTCATGGCCTCAGAAATCAGAATGACTGGCTCTGAGTTGTGGCCTGAGGTTTAATCAGATTCAGATAGAATCTAAAACCTTTCTGGGCCTGAGCATTTTGTGTGTAGCTCGTTAAGAAGCCATCAGAGGCATAACCAAAAAGAGAAATCAGAACAAAATAAGATGCCACTAACATTTCTTGGCACTGGAATGTGCCAAGCATTGGGCTAGGCGCTTCCTCCTTTATGTTATCATTTCATCCTCAAACCAAGTAAGAAAAAAGCATTATTCTGCCCCCTTTTCAGATGAGAAAACAAAGGTTCAGAGGGTCTCAAGAAACTCCCCAGCCTTAAAAGAGGCTATTTGGCATTGAGGCTGAGAGGGGGTTTCCGGGCCCCCACCATCAGCCAGCTGTGTCGCTTACCTTCTCTGAGCATCAGACCCAGAGAGTTGTTGCAGCAAGCTATCATGGAGATTACACGGAATGCTATGTGTTCAGGGTGTAGCGTGTATCTGACACATTGCGAGCACACAGTAAACGGTAGTCATCAAAATCCCATCTGTGTTTTGTTAATGTGCAGAAGACAGGGGGCCAGAAATCCTCCTTAGATCTTGAACTAAACCAAGGCAATATTAGTCTGGCTGGGGGAATGATTGGATACATCGGTGAGCATTTATTAAGAGACTGCCGAGTGCAGGGTGAATCCAGGTTCCTTCTGTAAAGCAGAGGTACTGAATGAAGTCGTGTAGGCATTGGACCATGGCTCCTGGCTCCAAACCCAGTGTTCAGGATGTAGCGTGCCCCCCACCCCCTAGGGAGCTGACACAGAATCATTACCATTTAGACACCATCACGGGCTTATCAATGCCATGCTTTCTAAATTAATAGCTGTACTTGATCTGCTTCATGTTTTATGATTTGAAAACCATGTTCCCCTTTGAAGTACAAAACTTAAAAAAAAAAATGTGGGTTTTTTTTTTCCTTTCAGCTTTACATCCCCACTAGTGAAATTAGGGACAGTTAGCCCCATCTGGCATCTGAGAGAGCTGAGGCTTGGATAGTGGAAGTGAGTCGCCCAAATGCTCCAGACTGGTTGATAGATGTGTAGGAACTGGAGCTCTGATCCCCTGATCAAGGAATACTCACCGCCCCATGCTGGGCTTTCTGTCAAGTGGGGGCATGGCTGACCCCAGCTTTTGGGACAGTGGCATCTTGGAAGAGGCATCTTTCAGTGGGGCTGGGACAACCCAGATCACCATTTGGGGGCAAACTATCTGCTTTTTCAGGGGGATGTAAGAACATGCATGGGGACCCACCAGCATGCTGGTACCTTCTCAGAGACTAGACATACCTCAGACACACCTCACTCGCAATCCCAAACACCAACTGAATAAAATACCAGTGAAGCTTGGAGAGCAGTTTCAGGTTCTATTCTTGTCCTAGCTTCATAATTGTAGAATATACATGATGCAGGCTTGGCCCCAGAGCACAGTGTTTTGCTGGGGAGAGGGCTACCCTTTTTTATTTTAAGTTGTTCTAGTCAGTGCTCCAGAGAGTTAGCAGATTCATTCTGGTCAGAACTCTGCCTTCAGTTCAAATGCCTGTGCACATCTCTGCAAGGAAAGAGAACAAAAGTGTACCTGGGTGGTTTTTATCTAGTTGGCAACTGTCTGGATAAAGCCATGGTAGACTGCCAAGTTTATGGAAGACAGCTTATCGTCAGAGAGAAAGCTGGGTGTCTACACCCGTTCTATTGCCGGTGATTTATGTGGCCTCAAGTCAGGCATTTTGCCTTCTTCCAGCATCTGCACAGTGAAGGTGTTGGAATAAGACGTTCTCCAAGTTTCCCTCTGGCCCAAGTGTTGCATAAATGGATCTAGGACCAAGCTGGCCCCTCAAAAGATCTGGGCATGCTCTTTGGGGGCCCCTCAGAGTTCAGGTCCAGCCTGTAGTACTCTGGATATTGAGACAGAAAATGACACAAGACCATTTGCTTCAGTGATCAGTTGGCCACTCCTTTTAATGTCTGGGTCACATGGGCCCCAGATCCCCTCATGTATCTATGCATCTTGGGGTTCTAGCTGACCAGCTGGCAGAGATAGCCATGCTGAGGAGGCCCATCCTGGGGAGTCACAGCTGGAACCCCCAATCCCAGTTAGGAGGCACGGAATTAAGACAGGGGGGAACTAGGTCATCCCTGTATAAGGCGATATCGCACAGCCAGCCTCACCGGGCGCTGTCCTAGAGGCCACCAGCCCAGGCTGCCCAGTGGTTTTAAAACAGTGTCCTGTCGGGCCGGCCAAGTGGCGCAGTGGTTAAGCGCTGGCTTGGGAAGCCAGCGGCCCCGGTTTGGGTCCCGCATATGAGGGCCAGTGACACTGCCCTCAAAAAAAAACAAAAAAACAACAACAGTGTCCTGTCAATCACTGCCCTGGGGGTGCTAGAGTCTCTTCCCTCCTCCCACCCAGGCAAGGATTTTTGTGTGACAACTTCCTGATTCCCCATTTTAATTTTCAAAAAGGAAATAAATTCTCTCCAGGCCTAGCTGTAATTGACTTTGGAGTTGTGACTTTGTCATGCAAATGGTTATTTGTGGACTTTTAGAAACCTGCGTCATGGAGTGAAATTACATACTTAGAGACTTCCGAAGCCATGGATTACGGTCCCAACAGATCCTAATGATTCTCTGGGTCCCATTAGGGTATAACGTGAAAATGCATATTTAGAGGATGATTAAAAAGCAAACGAGCATGCACGGTGAAATTCCTTGTGGAAAGTGGTGGTTAGACTCATTGCGAGACTATTTTCTCACGTTAGAGATCTCACCGACCTGCTCCAGCCTCCTGCCCCCCCTCCCCCAGAGCCCTGGAGGCTCCGCCCACGGGTTTTAACCAATCACAGACACCTGCTTGCCTGAAGGAGGTGGAGAGACAGACCCACCAGGGCTGCATCCTGGCACAAGGAGCCCTTTGGCCGTTTCACTGCAGACGCCAAAGGGACCTGGGACTGTCCTCTCCAAAGACCCAGGTGCATTGTCTGCACCCCCCAACCTGGGCCACTATCATATCAATACCTGGAAGCAGTTGAGTATGAAATGGCTTTGGCAGGAAGTGAGGGGCTCCCACACCCAGGTGGGGAGGACAGTTTGCAGAGCAGGCATTTTCGTGTTGCTTGGGTAGGATCTGAGGCCTCGGTTTCAGACTCTCCATGCTGCCACTCAAATATTGCTAGTGTGCCTTTGGTCATTGTAACTCACACACATGTGAAACGCAGATACTAATATCAAATGTAATCCTGTGTACAAAAGAGCTTTAAAAATTGCAAAGGACTGAAAAGGGAGGCTTGTCATAACTCCTTCTATGTCTGTTTCTTGGTCTTGGCGAAAGCAGATCCTTCCTGGCTGGCCTCCAGGTCCAACCCCTGCAAGGTGGCTGTCCATCAATATTTCTGGCCTGTTTGCTTTTTCCTTTCACTGTCCGTAGCTCCAGTGGATGTCTGTGGGAAGGAGGCTCGGAATGTGCTTCTTACCTAATTCCTATCCCCACTCTCATAATGGGCGGTAAGCGTCATTTCCTCACAAGCCCACTTCCTTAGTATGATGGTGGTACTTTATTGTGACTGGACCATTGGTTAGAGACGCACTTTATGGAGCACTTAGTATGTGCCAGGCACTCTGATAAGCTCTTGCCTTGTCTTATGTCTCATGTAATATTTATGATAGCCCTATGGTTATCCCAATTTACAGATGAAGAAGCTAAAGTCCAGAGAAGTTGAGCAACTTGCCCAAGGTCACACAGTTACTATGTGACTGAATCCAGGACCTACCTAAAAATTCCAGCTTTTAATCTGTCAAGTTAAAAGCCCTCTTGCGTGGGGCAGCTGCAAAAGCCAGCATTGGAGTACGGTCCTTTGCAGGTGTGCATCCCGTCTTTTCTGGGGGAGGCCCTCCCCGCAGCTCCAAGCACATTCATCTTTGGTCCTGAACGCCTTCTTCCCTCCCTTAATCCCACCTTCCTCCTGGCAACTACCCTATCTTTCTGCACCACTGTACAAACACCTTGACTCTTTTTTCTGCTGCCATCACTTAACTCCTCGACCATCTTGAATCGCCTTTCACACTACCTTCCAACGTAATATTAGGCTCTTTCTGGAGTCATCAGAAGTCCACTTCGCCATGTCTCCAAATCCACTGGGCATTTTAAAGCCCTCTTCCTATCTGATTTCCGAGAAGCCTTTGACTCTACCTCCCCCTCCATCCTTCCTGAAACACCTTCTTTCCTCACCTCCAGTGACATGCCCTGTCCAGGTTTTCCTCCTGAATCTGTGGCTACACCTCTGCAGACTCACTGGTGTTGGGGCTGCTCAAGGCCAGGTCCTCTCTGCCTTCTCCCTGAGTGATCTCATCCATGTTCGGCCTTTGTCTCCTATCCACATTTGATCATTTCCCAACATATGTCTCCTACCGAGGTCTCTTTTGTTGAGCTCTATACCTATACGTTTAACTCTCTGCTCAACATCTCCTCTTGCCTGTTTTAAAAGTACTCCAAATTCCACCTGTCTAGAGCAGACCTTGTGGCCTCTCCAACAATGGTGGTCTTTTTCCAATGTTTTCTCCCAGCCAATGGCACCGCCATCCATTCAGCTGCACAAGCAAGAAGCTAAGGGTTAGGCTTGGCAGTTCCCTCCACTGCTGCTCTACAGTCAATCCATCACCGTGACAGGTCGATTTCACCTCCCAATTAGTTATTGGATTCACACACTTCTCTCCTGCTTGCCCACTGAATCTTCCTGACTGGGCTTCCCGTCTTGTCCTGCTTAATCTGTTTCCCCACACCACCACTCCAATCATTTCACAGAGGCCCCCACTATCACCCCCTGCAAATGTGGTGTTGGTTTTCTGTTGCTTTGGGGAACACTTCCCAAACCCATAACAGGGCTCTCGAAGCCACGCCCACCCTCCAGGCTTGAAGCCACGCCCACCCTCCAGCCTTGTTGCATACTCCTCTCCCTCAGTGCCCTCTGAGCTCTAGCCACATGGTGTAGGGCGTCTTAGTCCCTGGAACACACCATGCTCCCTCCCTCTATCGTCTTGGAACATGCTGTTCTCACTGTCCAGAACATTCTCTTGCTCCTTGAGTACCATCCTCCCAATCTTGGCTCCTTTGTTATTTTCTCTGGTAGAACCCTGGACTCTGCCTCCAGACTGTCCCGTGGTTTGCAAGCCCTGCCCGTTGGCCATTCCTGTCTTCCTTACTGAACTCTCAGCTCCAGGGAGCAGGCACCCTGTCTGTCCCAGTACCCAGCACAGGGCACGTGGTCTAGTGCTTCACTCATTTTTGTAGATATTTCCTGAGTGCCTATCATGATCCAGCCCCTGTTCTGGGAGGAATGAGACTGAACAGAACAGACATGCCCTCAAGTTCAACAAACGCTCATCAGGAGAGAGTAAATGTCCCTTTCTGGGCCTTACCTTCCCATTCCCTCTTCCCCCATCCCTTCAGAAAGGACAAGAATTGGGGAGCCAGTGCCTGGTGGGGAGCCTCTGGCTGGAGGGATGGGAAGGAGTGCGGGATAGCCTTCTCCCATGGACATGGACAAGTTTTTTCCAAGGGCTTGTAACTGCAACCCTTTATTTTCTGACTCGTCCCGACAGCCATTCCTACCGAGACTGTTCCCATGCTGCCTCTGAAATACTCATCTCCTTCAGCTCCCCTTGGAGCCCTCAGGAAGCCCAAGGATTCAATGCTGCCTGTGCCCTTACTATCTCCGTGCCATCCATAGTATAGGACAGTACCCTGGGGCTCGCTGAAGATCTTTGGGCTCCAGCTTCCTCATCAGAAAAATTAGGGCTGCTGTGGGCACTAAAAGAGGTAACGTGCACGAAGGTGCTCTGAGCCCTTCAGGCCCTATGCAAATGGAAGAGTCCTTATTTTTACAGTCTCACCACTTAACACCGTAGGACTGCAAGGGATGCGTTCTGTTTCCCGAGGAGGTCACACCTTCTTTGGATGTCCCCTGGGCTCGGCTCAGGGCTGGGCATGCAGTCAGGGTGTGCTTGGTGAGGGAACTGATGCTAGAACATGTGTGAAAAAGGCTAAAGTTCAGGCTACCTGGTGGATGCCTCCTTGCCTCCCTGCTTCTGACCCCACGCCCCTGGGCCGGCTCTGGTTATATCTGCGCTTCTGCCCTACCTCACCATACCCACCAGGCTGCCTGGCCTCATGCTTCCATGGCCTCAGCCAAGAGAACCCCAAACCAGAGTATTAGGGGCAGAGAGAAGCACACTGTTATAGGGCTGAGGCCACACCCTGGAATATTTTGGCCTAGAATCTCCCAAGTTAAAATTTTAATTCTAGTATTTAAAAACGAATGCCTAGGGCCAGCTGAGTGATGTGTTGATTAAGAACTGGCTTGGGTTATCAGCAGCCCCGGTTAGGATCCCACATATGATGGCCAGTGATACTACCCTCCACAGCTAAGATGGTGAACAACAGCTCCACCTGGAGCTGGGCTGTTGTGAGTCCCCAAGACAGCATAGCTGCAGCCCCTGCTGCAGTGGGCTGCCATAGGCTACAGTGAGTGGCCAGCAGCCAGCGTGAGTGGCTGGCAGCCGGTGTGAGCTGCCAAGAGCTGCTGTGAGTGGCCATCCAGAGGCCAGCGACCCATCTGCCTCACCCAAGAAGAGTGCAATGATGATACCAACATGGGCCAGTGATGCAATGTCCTCCACAACTAGACTGAAGGACAAAAGGACAGCAACTGTCTGTTCCCCTTCCCCGGTTCCCCAATACTGTTCCCCTCCCCCAATTTCCCTATAAAATCTTAAAAAAAAACAAAAAAACAATGCTTATTGTAGAACATTTAGAAAATTCAGGTATGTATAAGGAATTACCCATAATCCCATCATCCTACATAACCTCTGTAAATATTTTGTGCTTCCTTCCAGTCTTTGCAGTAAAATATTTATATATAATAGTAAATATATATAAACAAAATTGTATATAATAGTAAAAATATTTAGAATATATATATATATATATATATTTAGGAAGAAAAAGACTGGATGCTTTTTTCATTTATTTTATGGTGTTTATTTTTCCGTGATATTAGAGTTCTTTGGAAACATCATTTTCAGTAGTTGTGTTATCAATAACTAATCAATAGCATTTATTTTCTAATCAATAGCATAAATTTTTGCTCAAAGCAGAAAATGCAAAAAAAAAAAAATCCACAGATCCACAGAACTGTACGAAGGTAAAAAACCACCAGTGTCCATAAGTCACATCGTCAAGGGTAAGGCAGTTGATATTTTGGTGCATGTCGTTCTCATACCTTCTTTTTTCAAACCTGCAGATATTATTTTTAATGGTATTGGGCTGTCCATCGTTTTGAGGCCTGCTGTTTTTCTTAGAGGCATGTAGTGGTGAATACTCCCCAGTATTGGTGGGTATTCTTGAGCTTGACCTTGTTCTCAGTAGCTGCAGCCCAGTGCACCGTGTGAATTACTCACCCAATGCCTGATGGACAGACCTCTAAGGTCCTCCCATTTATCGTCATTATAAAAAGCACTGGGATGAACATCCTTGTATGAAAAACTGTGTACAACCATGATTATTTCCTGGTACACTGTTGCCTTCATTCCTTTCCAGAATATTTAAGAAAGGGACTATTTACAAAGAGTTGACAGAATCAACAGGATGTGAGGCCCGTAAACTTGCAGTGACAGCAAGCCTTCCGCTACCTGCGCTCTGCCTGAAGTGATAAGGAGAGGAAACAAGTGAGATGCTGAGGCCAGAGGGGGTGCGAACAGAAATTCCAACCTCATTCTCCTCCTGCCCTCTGACCTGCTGGTACTTCCCATGAGCTAAACCCAGCTGGACTTGAGAAGGCAAAGGGGTCTGGGGAATAAGGTCCACAGAGGCTAGCCTCCTGGAATGCAGAGCTAGGCGAGGAAGGCTGGAGAGATCTGAGGGGCAAGCAGCGTAGCCAGGATAGCAGCAGCCCCCCACTCCCATCCCCCGCTTCCATGGGGACACCTACAGGCCTGGGAGGGCTCCCCCTTCTCTCTATCTAGGGAGCTGGATGTCCCGTGTCTGGAGAGCCCTGCCAGGGATAAGGACAGGAGATTGACAAGAGCCACCCTCTGAGGGCTTACTAGGGTTTTCTCTGAGTGAAATACATGCAATAGGCTAATATATAATATATAGACTTGTTTAACCCTCACAGCAGCCCTATCAAGCAGGCACTATTGTTTTCCACATTTTACAGTTGAGGAAAACTGAGGCACAGACAGGTTTTAAAACTCTTGTTCCCGTAGCTCGCAGGGACAGAGTTGGGATCCAAACCTGGGTCAGTGGCTCCAAGGTCGCCACTAGAGAACACACAATAGGGACAGCGGGTCTTTTGTCTCATGCGAGGGCCAGCAGAAGGGCCACATCCGGACTTCCTCTCTGTGCACTCTTTCTGCTGCCACTCTCTTTCGCAGGGGAAAAACAAACAAACAAACAAAAACAAACGCACACACCCCGCAACCTGAAAGGGAGGAGGCTCTCAAAGCCCTAAATCCACTCCACTTCTATTTTTTCTCTCTCCCTTGAAAAATAAAAACTGCTGAGCGCCTGCTATTTTCCCTGAATCTGTGTAGCAGAAATCTTCTCCTGGGCTCTGACCCTGGAAGTCAGCTTTGTACCCAAAGCCCATTTTTTACAGCCAAGTTATTTCTGATTCTTTCAAAGCAAAATCAGAAGGAAAAAAAAAAAAAAAAGAAAAAGAAAGAAAAAAATGTCTGGAAGGAACCGGCTCTGTTGTAATGTAATGTCTCAGCAAAACTCCCCGGCTGCGGGGCCTGCGTTTGGCTTCTGTCCTGACCACAGGACAGGAAGCTGGGAGATGTCTTGAGCAGCATGGGGGAGCTCAAGGCTGCAAGCAGCCCCTGACATTCTCATTATTCCAGGGGCATGATCCCATGGAGTGAGGACGATGTGGTGTTGAAAGGAGAGGCTCGCACAGTCAGGGAAGGGAATGGCAATTTACAGATGTGACCATGGACTTGGAAAGGCCTCACTCTTCATTCTAAGTGAGCTGCTTCCTGGGGCTTCATAAAAATACTGTGACTTCAGATTCGTATCCAAAATCGCCAAGATTCGTGTGTGTGTATGTGAAGTTTGGGGGCCTGCTTGTTGAGTGTGCCTCAATGAGTGTAGCCGTAAAGTGGGGAGCCACATTGGTCTCATGCACCTGTATTTCTCCAGTCCCAAGCAGGCTTCCTGGAACAAAGCATGTGCTCAATAAATGTCTGTCCAGAGTCTCTGTGAGCACCTGCGTATGTGTGAAATGCTGTGTACAGGGGTCAGAGGGGCTGTGTCTGTGCATCACTGTGGATAGTGCACTAGAAGGTCGCCTCCCCAGAGGCAGGGATCCTTCCTGCACTGACAAACCCCTGTTTGCAGTGCTTGTGTGCGGCGGCCTGTCCACGTGGGGTCGCGGAGCTGGCCTGAGCATGAGCGTGAGCATGTGCACGGTGTGAGGGGTGATGTGTGAGAGTGTGTGCCTTTAGGCACTGTGGTGCCTGGGAATGTCGGGGTTGGGGGTATCGGCATCTGGGAGCAAGTGTACATGCTTATTTGCTAAGATATGGGGAAAGACGTTATGTACAGACAGCAACGTGGTCGGCAACCAGAAGCTGAAACATCAGAGAAGTGTCTAGAAATATCTTCTTACACATGTCAGGATCCTCTTCCACAGGCTCTGGCCCCTCTGCCCTGGCGTGTGTGGATTTGGGTCTTAATTGTAGAGACTCTGCAGCCACAAATGCAACTTGGATTCAATTATTAGGAAGGACCTAAGGGCAGGAGACTGAACTTTTTGGTGAAGACACTCATTACTTACTTCTCTAGCTGTGATGGACGGCTTCGGTGGCTCCTGTCTCTCATTTACACTTTTAATGCCACCACCCTGCCCCACTAGGTCTCTCTAGGCTTCCCTGCCAGGGACAGAGCCTGCAGTGTGGACATAGGCCTATAGATACCCTGCATCCAGTCAATGCCCCCTCTGGACAGTCAGGACCTTGTCCCCTTGCCTTGCTTCCCTGATCTCCACCTTGCCCGCCCCTTTTCCTGGTCCCGTGTCACCCCAGATAGCACCCCAGTAAACGATGGTCTCCTTCCTCAAGGTCAGCTCTGTCACAGGACTGCTCCCCAACAGTAAGGATGATAAATGGCTGTTGTGGCTTGAGACCGGGGAGGATGACATTTCTCTAGTCTTCCAAGAATCCCCTGTGTGCCCGTTGTTGTCCTAATCCTGTGGTTTTGATCATCCTTGCTTTCTGGGGACCCCAAGCCCTGTCTGCAAAGGCCATGCATCAATCCCGGGGAAGACAGAAAGGTGGCAGGGGGTAGTAGAGGGGAGGGTATGTGTTATGGAAAATCTAGGGCTTCTGCCTTGCAGCCTGCCTTCAAGCAGATGTGGAAACTGAGGCATTGTCACACACTCAGCTTCCTCTTCTTTCCCCATCCTTATCCTATTGTTTTTTTGTTTGCCATAGACATGATGTCACCATGCATCCTCTGTACACAAGGGACTTCTTAGATGCTAATGTGGTAATGAGTGACTCCCAGAAAAGGAGAAAATAGAATGCTCAGACAACTCCTGCTGGTAAACAAAGCCATGAGACAGGTTGGGTGTCTGGACCTAGTGAGGGGAAGCTCAGAGAACAGAGATTGAGGGCTGGTAGAAAAGACCAAGAGAAGTGTTGTGAGGAGCAGAGATTGAAGAGGCCAGATGGCCTGCAGGAGATCCGGGAAGAGAGGGTTGTAGGGTCCTCAGTGGGTGAGGTCTGGGTCTGGTCTGCTGGTCAGGGTCAGGGTTAAGGACATCCACAGGAACTCCCGAGGCTGGGATAACGGGCAGAGGCAAAGTGACAATGACAGGCAAACAGACTTCTGAGCAAGACGGGCTGGTGGAGATGGCACCAGAGGGTTCTCACTTGGGATGCTACAAACGTTCCTCCTCTCAGTTGTAGGCCCCTTTCCGCAGAACCTGGTGTTATGTGGGGCGGGGGGGGGGGAAGCATCTTTGTTTGGTGCTTTATAGTTTGCAAAGCTCTCTCACATTCAATAACCTTCTACCAGCCCCCAGATTCACATCAGGTATTAGAACATTTACATTAGAGATGGGGAAGGCACAGAGCGATTA
This sequence comes from Aselliscus stoliczkanus, assembly GCA_033961575.1. Lineage (NCBI taxonomy): Eukaryota > Metazoa > Chordata > Mammalia > Chiroptera > Hipposideridae > Aselliscus > Aselliscus stoliczkanus. Next base: position 58,993,851 of record CM066733.1, on the reverse strand, counting down.
ACAGCTTTGCAAGGCCAGTAAGTCAGCAAGGAGCTGAAGATCTAGAACTATTAGTCAGGTCCATTGAATAAGCACCTACTGTGTGTCAGGTGCTTTTTAGATGCTGGGCTTAGAGTCAGGAATGACACAGATGGAATCCCTGCTCTTATATTCCGTGGGAGGAAGCAGAGAATCCCATACAAACCATCAGTAAGTATCTATGAAGAAGATGAAATGGGTTAGTGAACGGGTGGTGGCAGGGCATTGGACTTGGGAATAGAGCCCTTTGATCAGGGTGGTCAGGGGAGGCCTATCTGAAGAGATGACACATGAAATGAGATGTGAATGATGAGAGGTGAGCATCCAAAGACTGAGGCAGGGTCTAAGCAGAAGGAACGATAAGTGCAGAGATTCCCAAGACTGGAATGGGCTGCAGCCAGCATGTCTGCAGCTTCCTGACCAAGGGCGGGGCTGGGGAAGATGAGGTTGGAGGGTAGGCAGGGTCTGAATCACATGAGACCTGCAGGCTGTAGGGAGGCTCATGGTGCAGCAGGGGCCCCTGAGAGGTTTTAAACACTTGACTGATCTGACCTGATTCCAGTTTAGATAGATCTCTTCAGCTGTTTTGTGGGGGATACATTGGAGCCAGGCCAGAATAATAGGAAGGAGATAAATTAGGAGATAAATATATGGTCCAGGTGAGAAATGATGGTGACTTAGGCTAGTCAGTAGCAGTGGAGGTGGTGAGAAGGGATCATATTTGGGATACATTTTGGAGGTAGAGCCAGCAAGACTTAGTGATGGATGGGATATTTGGTGTAAGGAAATGAGAGAAATCAAGAGCAGCTGGATGGGTGGATGGTGGGGAATTTTGGAGATGAGAAAGGCTCCAAAGGGGGCAGATATGTACTGAGAAGAGGGAATTTATTGTCCTGTTTTTGGTTCAAGATACTCAAGTGGATCTACCCAGGTGGAGATAGCATGTTGGTAGTGGGATGTGCGATTCTGACAGGGTTCAATGGAAAGATCTGGGTTGGAAGTAAAATTTGAAGTCTTCATCAAATAGAAGGATATGGCTGGATATGATCAGCCATATGATAGAGGAGAGTGCAGACACAGGAAAGAAAAGAGCTGAAGGACACACTTAGGGACATGACAATAGAGGTAGTGAGCTGGCAAAGGAAGCTGAGAAGGAGTAACATGTGACACTGGGGGTAAACCAAGGTAGATGAGACTGGAAGAGCATTGCAGGAAGGGGACAGGGTCAATTGTGTCAAATGTCATGGAGAGATCAGGTAAGGAGAAACTAGAGAACTGGCTATTGGCTTTGAGATGTTGGGAAGTCATTGGTGACCTTGACCAAAGCCTTTTCCATTGAAGAGCAGTGGCAGGAGGGGAATCAGTAGGGAGTACTAACTAGTAGATCTTTTGCTGGGCGCGGGGACTGGTGGGACAAGGAAATAGAAGGGCTAGAAGGCAATGTGGGACCAAGGAAAAGATTTTTTCCTTTGAGGATGTGAACTAGTAAGACATGTTTGTCAATGGGAAGGATCCAAAGAGAGAGACAACGGTGACCCAGGGAATAGAGGGAATCATTGCAAGAGAAAATCTTTGAGAAAAGGAAACCAGATGGGATCCTGTTCACAAGTAGAGGGCTTGGTCCTAGAAATTAACAAGATTTCCCCTCCACCTCCCATTTGAACAGAAAGGAAAGCAGGAAATGTGAGAACAGATGCAGGTAGGTGGGTAAACTAGGGGTAGGAAGAGGAGACAAGTTTCTGATTTTCAGTGATTTCTCTATGAAGTATGCATCAAAGCTGTCACCTCGTATGGGAGACCAACAGAGAAAATGATAATTTGAGCAATGAGGGAAATTTTTGAAATAACCTTCTTAGAGAGTTGGAAAGTGGATATACTAGGAAAGTACAGAAACGTTACTTGGCAGAGTTCAAAGGTATGCCCGGTCGTAAATATGAACCAGCCAACAATGCAGTGTCTTATTCTCCAGAGGGTCCTAGAGAGCAATACAGGCGCTAAGGAAGTGGATGGTTGGGTTTAACCAGGGTTGGGTTTTTTTTTTCAGATGAGTATGAATAAGGGAGAGGGGGCCAAGGACATGAGTTCTAGGAAGAGGATTTGGGGCTGGTCAATGAAATCTGGGCTGAGTAATAAAAGAAAATTAAGAACAGTCAGTCAATAGTGAACAAGCTGAGTGGATTGGGGTGTATCTCAGTAGGTGAGAGAGTTGTTAGCATAGAGTACTAGACTACTATAGGGGATGGAAATCAGATAAGGTCATCCTTTAAATCAGGAATTCAGGGCCGGCCGAGTGGCGCAGTGGGTAAGCGCTGGCTTGGGACGCCAGCGGCCCTGGTTCGGATCCCACATATGAGGGCCAGTGACACTGCCCTCAAAAAAAAAAAATAAATAAATAAATCAGGAATTCAGAGGGCCAGTCGACTGGCTCAGGTGGTTAAGAGCTCGCTCAAGAGTGCGAGCTGAGCTCTGAGTAATAGCAGTTTGATGCCCAGCCTGAGCTGAGCTGCTGCTGAGCTGCCAACAGGTGGCAGGATGGCTCAGCTAATATATATATATATATATATATATATATATATATATATATATATATATATATTTTTTTTTTTAAATCAGGAATTCAGAGCTGCAGTAGTTATATGAGGTCTGCAGTATGAGTTCATGCATGCAAGTTTGAGCAAAAAGGGCCTGAAAACACATGTGGTGCTAAGGGGGTTCAGTGAACCCAGAGGCCTGGGTGTTGACTGGGTTGTCTGCAGGGATACTAACGATGTTGAGGATAGTGACAGGGAAAGTGGAGAGAGAGACAGTGAGCCAAGTGCTGAAGTCATCGATTGTTGACTAACCTTTAATTCTTAGAATTTCAAATCATCTAGTGAAGTGGTTTTAAAACGATTTGTAAGACTCTCAACTCTTGTTTACAGGAAACATTTTGAGGCAGCTTGAACAAACAGCAGAGGCGAAAGCATTATCTCCTGTTGGAAATGATGTCCAGGGAAACTTACTGTCATCTCCACCCCCAGGGGTCTTTGAGAGGGTTTCACAGGGCCTTCCATGGCATTAGATTAGAAAACCACTAACTTAATATAATGCAATGCCCCTTATTTTACGTATGAGGATTAAGAGTGCTACCTCTCCAAGGATATTCTGGTTGTTAAGGCAGAGGCCAGAATGGAACCTGGGTTTCCTGTCTCCCATGGGACCTGGGCTCCACCACTGCTCCAAACCTGCTCTCCCAGTTGTTGTTGGTTTCCCCCGAGGTTCCCAACACTCGGTGTTATAAACACGGGACTGACCACAGCGTTAGGGGGAAGCTCCTCTCCAGCCCATGTCATTCTGTCTGGCCATTTCCAGACCTGCAGGACAACACTGTCCTGTCAGTACAGAAGGCTAGACTCAGGGGAACGCCATGGCTATAGCTGTAGGGTCTGCCCTTGGGGGTGCAGATCGGGGTCCAGTGATTAACTACAACCTGGGACTTGGCCATGACCGGGCTCCTAGAGCCTTGACTGGATGTGAGTAAGGCAGAGCTGACCCACAGGCTGGAAGTCAGTGGTTAGGGGCGAGGTTGGCATCCACCTAAGTGGACTGTCCAAGCAAGACCTCCATATGGCTGAGAGGCAGAAGCCAGCTGCAAGGCAGTGGGACAGAGACCAGACTTGAAGAGATGGTAAGGAAGGTGGCGGGCAGGACTGAGTATGGGGGAGCATGTCCACTCCAGCAGGTTAAGCCCAATAATGGGGGACATGGAGGCAGGGGGCACCCCTTCATGATTTTGAGCCATCTGGCCATGCATCATAGAACTCCGCCTAGTCTGAGATAGGGAAAAGAGTATCTGCGCCGCTGGGAAGAGGCTGGTAAGTGTTTAACAGGAGTCGACCAAATGAGTTAGAGTTCAAGTCAGGGCCCTAATTACTGGTATAATACAGTGTCTGGAAGGAAGCTGGAGTGCCAGGCCAGGAAACTGAAACAGAGGACCAGGGTGCACTGACAAGGACAGGTGGGCATCTATACAATGACACACGTCCCATCCCTGACCCCTGGCTTAGGTTTGGGCCCCAGTGCACAGAGGACTCCAGGATGTCTCCTCTGTCCTGAATCTCTTGCCCCACCCCCATGTCAATGAGGCAAGGCTCACTCACAAGTCCCCTACTAGGAGAGGCCTTCCCCAACCGCCCTGTGTAAAAGAGCTCCTATGCCTTGTTTCTCATTCCCCTCCAAGGCCTCAGCCCGCTTTATGTTTCCTTAAAGCACTTATAACTACCTGACATTGTAGAATATGTCTGTTTACTTGGTATTGTCCACCTTCCACACTAGCACTAAACGAGAAGGGCCCCAAGGTATGGAATTTGGTTTGCCCATTTGTCTGGATCCTGGGTAAGCAGCCATCCTGGCAGTGGCTTGGGAGGGTGCCCTGTGACCTCTGCCCTCCCTTGCTTCTCCATCTCCAAGGGCACAGTTGCGTTGAGTTGCAGGAACTCCTCCTCTGAATGCTTCAGGCTCTGGAGCTGGGTCTGGAGCTGGGTCTGCAGAGGAGTCATCATCCCAGACCCATCCAGGCCCTCCTGCCCTGAGGTCCTGTTCCTGCTGCCCTGGGTCCCCAGCAGCGGTGGAGGGCTCTGGCCTCAATGCTGCAGCCCTGAGAACTGGGGGGCTGGGGCATTGCAGGCCCGAGGACAAGTGAACAACCCTGGGCCCCTGGAAACTTCAGTCCCCTTTGTATCAAGGCTGATAAGCCTCAGTAAGTGGCTCTAAAGATAATCAATTGTTTTTATTCTAAGTGAAACAATCGGCTCCAAGGAACCTCTATTTAAAAACCGCACACATAGGCCAGATCCATCTTTTGTTAAATTGTTGAAACACTGATCTGATTTGACCTGGCAGGTTCAATGTGTTTCCTGCTCAGTGCCAGAAATGGGGCTGGGAGGGGAGCTGGGGGGTGGGGGACAGCTGAGCCGGAAGGACAGAGAGGAGGGCCTAGGGCAGACAGGAGAGGGAGCCTCACCTCCCAGCTTTATCCTTTGAGACTCAGGTGAGGGCTCCTGTCCTATGTGGGAAATCCTGCCTAACCTTCCTCTTTTTTCTCCTCCTCCTCCTCCTCCTCCTCCTTCACTGATCTGAATTAGTGGCCTGGCTGGAAGGGATCTTAGATGGTAGGGTCCAAATCCTTGATTTTCCAGAGAGGAAAACAGACTCAGAGAGGATAATCTGCTTACCCAAAGTCACACAGCAAAATAGTACAGTCAGAGGGGGCCTGGGACATCAGAGGCTCTCCTGGTCCTCTTTCTAAATGCAGCTGAGGAGGGACGCTTGTCTCTTCCACAATGGCAGGGCACACCATTCTTTCCTGCCCTCCAGGCACACCCTGAGATGGGTACCTAATGAACATTGTTGTGTGAGTGAAAAGAGGGTTCCAGGGGGTTCCAGGGAAAGGAGACTTTGTGGGGAGGGCATGAAGCCCCTTGAAAAGATGGAGCCCTAAAGAACAGATAGGCAGCCACCTTTAAACACATAAGGAAGATCACGCCCCTCCTCTGCCCCAGGTCCTACATTGACTTCCCAGTTCACTCAAAGTAAAAGCCAAAGTCCTTCTAAGGGGCACAAGGCCCTACATGACCCCACCCCGACAGATGCTACTCTTCTCCCTTCTCACCACCCTAAGGCCACGTTGGTCTCCTGTATGTCCCTGTCCCTCCTGCATGCCACGTATTCTCCCCCATTTTACAGGTGAAATAAAGAAGTCAAGGACATGAGGTGTCACTAAGGCTGAGTGGGGTGGAAGCCAGGAAAGCTGGGAGGCCAGGCAGGGTGCCAGGGGCATCCTACCTACCAGGACAGGCAAGTAGCGGAGGGCTCGGAAGGAAGGAGTGTCCCACCCCAGGCAAGTGGGCAGCAGACGGAGCGTAATGCCCATTCTCTGAGCCTGGGAGCAAGTCTCCAGCAGTGTCGTCTGCTGATGTCCCCGTCCTGGAAGCCTAGACTTCCAGGGGTGGCTGCTGAGGGACCCCACAACACCACCTAGGGGGAGCTATAGAAGGAGGGCAGGAATCAGCAGATCAGCAGTGTGGAGAGGGGTCTGCAGGGCTGAGAAGGACCACAGTAGCAATGGTTTCTCATGTGACAAGTCTAGAGAGCGAATACTCAGTCCCAGTGAGGGGACTGTAAGCGACCTGTGGGAGGCCGTGGCGGCTCTGGGGGTGTCTGTCATTGAACCCCAAACCTAAGGCGGTAGTCCAGTCAGCCCTTCCTCTCTCCATGGGACAGCTGTGGCCTCTCTGCCCCTCCTCCATCTCTCCACACCGGAGGTGGCCTGAGGCACAGACGTGGCCATAAATAATGGTAATAACGAGAGAGTCTGTTCCAAGTGAGATGATTTTATGAAATTACATTTCTGAAAAGGTTAATTCTTCCATCTCCCCACTTGTACTCCAATCTGGAGAGACAAATGGGAATTAATTGGTCCCATTTCCTCTCCGGCCTCCACGGAACCCTGGCAAGATGTTGGCTTCACGGGACCTGACTTCTCCCGCGGGCTCGCCGGAAGCAAAACGCCGGGCCCTTCTTCATCCTGGAGAGCTGACCTCCCTGCTCTGGGCCTGGGGCAAGCGGCAGCCCTCCCTGTGCTGTCCACACCATTCCAGACCAGCAGGGTGGCGCTAAGTCCAGCGGGGGCATTCACAGCTCACCCAGGAAGCCCTGGCAGATGGAGGGGAACATGGGACAGGAGAGGGGGACAGAGAGACCATGGCACAAGGTCAGCGTGCATAGGAGCAGATGGGGGCGAGGTGGTACAAGTGGGGAGACAAGCTGGGAGCCCGCAGGCATATGTACAGAGTGGGCAAGTTGGGTGAGTCAGAAAGGGAGAGTGAATGGAGACAGATGGACAGACAGACAGACATGAGGCAGCAGTCAGAAGCCGGCGGGTAAGCCCTTTTTCTGGTTTCTACTTTCCAACTTTTTATGATGATTTTCTCCTAAATTAGGCCCAGGGTGTGTGGTGGGAGGAGATGGGGGGTGGGGAGGGACAGACCCTGAGGGAAGGTGTTTATCTCAATAGGAGGCAAGGAGGGTGGGGAAGGAATGTTTCCTGGAGCTCTAACTGTGACCTGCATCGCTCCCCTACATCTCCTCATCACCCTCCCAAGGCAGCCCTCACCTGTCTCCCTCCTGGGCCCTCCTCCCTTCCCCCTCACCTTTCTTGAATGGGCAGCTTCCCTCTGATCACAGCTTCCCTCCTCCAGGTGAAGCCAAGGTGGCCTCAGCAGGCCTGCCCTGGGTTCCTGGCTCTGCCCCTTTAGCTTTGCCACCTCAGCACTGCCCCACTCTGGGCCTCAGTTTCCTCAACTGTGAAGAGTTAGGACGAGCTTATTCCAAGCCCCCTTAGAGCTCTGAAGTGTTAGAAGAAAGTTGGAAGAAAGATGCACTCTGTTGTTTTGTGGTGTGATGGTTTTATTTTGGTGGGGAATCAGCAGTGATTTCTTTTTTTTTTTTTTAGCTGAGCCATCCTGCCACCTGTTGGCAGCTCAGCGGCTGCTCAGCTCGGGCCAGGAATCCAACCGGCAACCCTGTTGCTCAGCGCTTGCACTCTAGAGCGAGCTCTTAACCAACTGAGCTACTTGGCTGGCCCTAGCAGTGATTTTTAAGTACGAAACACCAGGGACACAGAGAGGGCAGTGGGATGGAGGCAGGCTGCATGGGTTTATCTATCCACCTGTCTCTGGGTGTGCTGTGAGGTGTGTGTGCCTGTGGTACGTGTGTGGGGGAGGGGCATCTGCTTGGTAAATATTTGTAGAAAGAATGAAGTTTATGTCAGGCTGTGTGCTTCGTGCTATATGGACCGTTTACTCCAACACCTTCAGAACAAAACAAAATTGAATGTAATCAATTCAGCTCTCTGCCAGCAGGTGGTTTTAGAGTGGATGAGTCAGTTCCCCTCTTTGGATCTGCTCCTAACATTTCATACTTCCTAGGGTGATCCTTCATTCTAGCTGTCCCTGACCCACCACCTTGAAACTTTGGGGGACACAGAAGTGGACATGCCCTTGGGAAGCAGAGAGAAAAGACTCCTTCATACCACAGTGGTTTACCTTCAGACCAGACCAGGAGGCCTGTACGATGACTGGAGTCACCCCTAATCTGCAATGGGTTCAGGGAGGAAGCATTAATTTCACCTGAGGGTTGTAAGGTTCACGGAGGGTTTCCTGGAAGAAGAGATGTTGAAACACAGATTACACATTATGGGCCATAGAGGGCTGGGAAAATGGCTCAGTCAAGGGATCGAGTGGCAGGAAGGTGCCCAGGGTATGTGGGGACAGGTGGAGAGTTGGTCCATTATGTGGCTGTGACTTAGCCAGGTCTGAGCTGACAGAGATGCAGAAAGGTTCCTCACAGGAGGTGAGGCTTAGAAGAGGCATGGGTTTGTTTCAGTGGACAGGACAGCTTGTTGGTGTCAGGAAGGAGTGGGAAAGAGGGGATGGAAAAAGGGGTGTGGATGGGGAAGGGACAGGCAGGTGGCCAGCAGAGCGGACCCCTGCTGCTGCCTGGTGGTCCATGAGAAGGAAGGTCTGGGCTGGAGAGAAGACTGGAGCTCTGGGCAGGGCCCAGCCACCTATTCCCCACATCAGTTCCCTCCTGACAGGCGCTCTCCCTGTTTATTCCTGCTCAAAGAGCGGGGAAGACCTATTTCCCTCCCAAGAGCCTATTTATTCTGCTTTCTCATTTTCCGATCCAGTAACTTTAAGGCTGTTTTTGGTTTCTTTGGTTGGTTGGCTTTCTCTTCCCAACAGCAAGAGGAACTGTTCCCTCTCCTTTTTGACCCAGGGCTGGGAAGGATGGGGGCCACTGCTGTGGCTGGGGGTCCTGGGGCCTGCTATGCCCAACCCTTGCCTTGTGCACCAGCCAGGTGGGTGGATGTCGGTGCCCCACTGTCCTCTCCAGGCCATTCAAGGCTGGGATTGGAGCCCACACCAGAGCTTCAGCTGTGGGGCAAGTGGGTGCAGAGTGAGCGTGGCTCTGCCTCCTCACCCTCTCACTGCCGCAGAACCCAGGGACCATAGAGAAAGGGTTTGGCGGAGAGGGGGAGGGGCCTGAGGGCGGGAGAAGCAGGCAGCTGGGGAGGGTGGGCTGGGGCTCCCAGTATGGCATTGGGTGATGGACCTGTGGGCTTCCTCTGACTTGCTCCTATCATGTATCTTTCTACACTTTGGAAGGTGACCCCTAATCTTAGCCGTTCCCTAATCCCACCACTCTAGAAATCGCTGATGAAACCTACTGATTTCTCACCATCCTTTTCATAGTCCCTTCGATTTCCAACCATTCCTTCTCAGCTTCATCTTTACAAAAGTATGAGGTCATGCACCACTCACAGCTGCCTGCCTACCTCCCCTCCCTGCTGATGACTTTCTAGGGACGGGTTCATTATGCAGAGACAGAAGGACAGACTCCCTGGGGTTGCCGTTTTCCGAGACAAGGAAGCCTGAAGGAGCAGCAGGCTCCAGGGGTGAAAGCAAGAGCTTGTTTATGGCCCTGAATGGCCTATGAGGCCTGTCAGACATGCCAGTGAGATGTCCTGAGAGTCAAATTGCAAGTCTGGAGCCCAGGGTGAAGCCAGGGCAGGGCACCGGGATTCAGAACTCATGGGCATAGGATGGTATTTCCCTAAAGGAAAGGCAGATAAAGAAAGGGCCAAGAATGGCCTCGAGCACGTCAACATGTTGTTCAAAGACCCACCAGCTAAAGAGACTGAGTAGGACAGACAAGAGAGGAAGGGGGAACCAGGAACACAAGAGTGGCATCTCATGTTCTCAGTGTCTTCCTACTGTGGCCAGTTCCTGGTGGTTTTTGGACCACTTCACGTATTGGGCTCATGCCCTCAGGGAACAGATCAGAAAAAACTCAGATGGAAGTGGAATCCCAGCCCCAGCCCTTGCCAGCTACATGGCGGTGGGCAACTTAGCTTGCCCCTCTGAACCACATTTCCTCATTCCGCATGCAGAAAATTCAATAAAACTGGTGAAACAACTGGCGCCGTAGCCACTCCATAAATGTCAGCTCCCCTGCCCCTCCTTACTCTTCCTAAAATAAAACCACAGTGATATGCATCATCTCAGAAGGAAGTCCTGTAGAGTTGGAGATATTCATCTTTAAATACACCATCTTACACTTGCCCACACCGAGCCTCATCTGTCACTTTCCTGCCCACTCACACACACACACCCTTGTGGGATTCTGTAGTGTATCCCCATTGACTTGACATTTCACTTCCCCCAAAAAACTTAGTGCCATTTGCAGATTTCCAGTTTTCCCTGCATGCTCCCTCTTCCAGATGATTTATTAAAATTGCAAATGAGGCAGCCCCATCCTAACCACAGGTTGCTTCTCTTGGCCATTCTTCTCCACCCAGAGAGTGCCTGGCAAGCCTCCCAACCTCCTGCCCATTTCTAACCCAGGAAAAGTGCCATTGAGTTGACCCCCCCCCCCCCGCACCATCCCAGCGGCCCTCTGTGAGCCTGAATGAACCCACCACAGGGCCTTGCTCCCTGCTGAATTACCCAGGGAGTCCTGTGCTGTGGGGCTCAGGGGTCCTATCCTTTTTAGAGATGCATCCAACTCTTCTTGCAAGGTCAGCAAGTGAAACTCATTAGTCCACGGGTCCCGAGCTCTTCTAAGATTCCTCTTGTGGGGAGTGTGGCCCTACTGGGTTCTGCGACACTGTCTCCTCTGACCCCACCATTTCAGTTCACACCAGCTTCCACCACCTTCACCTGCATCTTTGGCTTGAGGATCTTCTCTGACCACTGGAGCCTGCTCTGCCCAGAGAAGCACATAGGCTACAAGTGCTGGGGAACTTTGCCACTGGAGCAGCCCTCAAACAGAGGCTGATGGGCACCCCGATTCCTGCACCCTCACCCCACAACAGGGAGAACTCTGATGTGCATCCTACACAGTCACCCTGACGTCCCAGTGTGACTGAGCGCTAGATGTCCACCATTGTAATGTCTGTGACAACACATCTTTCATTGGCTGCCTTCTCTTTTCCAACTCACATTTCCTCTGTGCTTCCCAGTGTTTTCAGGACCCAAATAAACTATGTGCTCTCGAACCCTTTTGTCACAGACTCCTTCTGGGGCAACTTAAACCAAGACATTCCATCCACCTGGTTGGTGCATGATAAGCGAGGGTCCTCTCCCAGCTCTGATCAGCAGCCGGACCTGGTCCAAAACCTCATGTGGTACTGGGCTAGAGACTTCTCCTCAGAGTCAAGTCGTTTCTGAGCATTGTTATCAATGGTGGAGGAGTTTATCTTGTCACTAGCTGCATTGTTTGCTGATTTATTTCCGTCCAGGGGAGTGGGGCCCAGCTGCAGACAGCAAACATATTGAGTAAATTCCTAATGAACTGATTACTCAGCTTAGCATTTTAACTGCAGCATTAAGCATCCTCTCACCCTCATAAACATGTGAAACTACTGAAGGGATTATGGCTTCCAGGCCGGCCACTATGTCACTGGGAAAAATTAATCTCGAGATTTAATCAAAGCCCAAACTACAAATTACAGTCAGGAGGGAGCTTTTTCTCTCCATGATGCCCAGGAGATAGTAAGGAATTCATGGATTCCTCTGACTTGGGAGTGACCTTGAGATGTCACCTGGCCCATTCTCTTATGCCTGGGTGCACACAGACCCTCTTGGCCTGATGATGGTTGGAAGCTTTTCTGGACAGGACCTGGCTGAGAAATACCCCTTTTGTAGATAGAAGAGTAAATGCAAGAGGAGGTAGGAGAGCAGGTAGGTTACTGACCTTTCCTACACAAGGTTGGAGTGCAACGTGGAGAGCAAATGCAGGGTTTTACTGTTCTTCGCCTCTCTTGTTAGTGATTCGTTGTGATCCTTAGATCCTCACCTGGGGGCTTTTAGAGTAGCCAGGACTGAGGTGTGAGTGTGGATGGCAGCTGAGCAGCTCTCATCTGGGAGTGCTTCTGGAGGGGTCTGCAAGGACTGCATTCCTCCAGGGGAGGGACCAGATGTTGTGTTTCATGGCTCAGAGCCCATGCCCTTCATTTGAACGTGCTCATGGGCAGGCCTGTAGGACTAGTAAGCAGCAGCTGAAAACAACTGTCTGTGTCTAGTCCTGCAGGAAAGATCCCAGAGGAAAGCCTAAAGACGGTTGTGTATGGTCCCGGAGCGCCCTAGACCCTTGACTCTCAAAGTCCGCTCTTAGGAGGCAGTCCTGGGTCATCTAAGCCTTCACTATTCCCGGGTAATGTCCAGCATCTCAGGCCACATCCGAAGCTCCCGAATCAGGGTCTGCTCTTTGGTTGAGTCCCTCAGATGGTAGGTGTACATGGCACTAGCCTAGCCTCTAGAGAAGCTGTTATGAGAGATGCTCTAGGACTCAGAGGTGCGGGGAGGATCCAGCAAGGGGAGCGGAGCCCTCCTTCCTCAGTGTGTCAGGTGAGCCTGCAGTCGATCAGGTGAGAATTAGAGAATGACCATAGCCAGGAAGTAGAGGGAAAAAAACCTGATGAGCAGTAACTGAGCAGAGGGTTCCGGAAATGAGAGCTCTCAGCCAACCCTGTCCCCCAACCTGTCACCACACTCTGTCCCTCTCAGGGCCTGCCGTCTGCCTGCTAGTAAATCCTTACTCCTGGAATGAGATTGTTCCTTGACAGTGGAAGTTGGTACAGCCTCGCTGCTGAGAAGAGGTGCTGGGGGTGGGGGTGGGGGCTAGCCAGCCCTCTAGCCTCCAGAGCTGTCATGTGTGGGCAAGAAGCCTTTCACCTAACTTCTTGGTAAAGGTCTTGCCAAAGGAATTGAGAATTCTGTCCTCTGTGCCTGCTGAGACGGCAGGGAGTGTGGAAGGAGACGGCCTTCCTTTCTGAGCCAGCAGGCTGACCAGCTCAGAAGGAGGATGGTCGGGGAGGTTCTGTGGGTGACTTTGAACTTGGACCAATGATGCTTTCAGTGTTCAGATGCTCCTCAGGGGTATTTGGGATACAACGGCAGAACCTATCCCAAGGCTCCCTGAGACCTGAGAAGAAAGGAAGGAAGAACCTGCTCATGCCTCTGAGCTGCCGGGTGTCCTCTTCCTTCTCCTCCTTGGGTTCCACATCATGGAACTGCTATTCCTCATTTCCTGTCATTCTGGGCCTTGGATATGAAATGAGGATGGCAATAGTAAGCACCTCATACGGGTGATGCGACAATTCAATGAGCTGATGTGTGGAAAACTCCTCATATAGCGTCTGGCACATTGTAAGTGCTCAATAAATGGTGCACATTGTAAGTGCTCAATAAATGGGGCCATTTCTGTTATTGCTCTTGAGCTCTCATTGGCTTCCCACCAGAGGTCAAAGCTGTCCCTTGTAGAGTCTGAGCATCTCCCATCCCCACCTTCCCCAAGAAGCCCGTAACGGCTGACCTCCAGGTAGAGGCCAGGAGGGTGCTGCTGGCTCTGCCATGGTATAACTAAGAAGAGCCCGGGAGGAAGGAGTGGAGAGGAGACAGAGCAGGGAGGGCAGTGGAGAAGAGTGGAGATGATGGCAGGGGGAGGGGGATGGAAGAATGGGAAGCAGAGAGACTGGAAGGAGCATGGCTCCAGCATCTCCTGTGTATCTGGCATTTACACATATTTCTTGTTTATACCCCACAGTAAGTCTTAGCCACCCACTTAGCAGATGAGGAAAGTGAGGCGTGAAGAGGACAAATAACTTGCCCAGGGTCAGACTAACAGTTCATAGATTCCTTGTCAACCACCCCGGAGTGTTCGGGCTTTGGTGGAAGAAGAAAGACCCCAAAGGACAGAGGAAAGGCCAAGGGAACAGAGGGAACAGCGGCTGAAGCAGGGACAGGGAGCTGGCTGTGGAGCGGGCGTGGTCCCTTCAGGCAGTTCAGTCATTTCTGGGCGCCCCTGGCAGGCTTGTGCCATCCAGGAGCTCATTACTGTCACTTACCTGCCTGTGCGCAGGGTTCCTCTGAAGTTCTTTTCCACCCCAGCCTCAGAAGTCTCCCACTTTGTCCTCTGCATCTGAGCTTGCCTGGCTGGGCTTGGGGACCTATGTGGGGCAGGAGGGGAGGCGCTGAGATGGGTGGGACAAAGGGAGAGGGGTGGGCAGGAGGATGGCAAAGTCAGGGAGGCTGTCAAGACTGCTGGACGGTGCTGAGCACTGACTTCAGAGAGGCTGGCAGGTGTCGTCATGGCAACCACAGACCTGGGACATCTTTGAAAAAGAAAAAGGACAAGTTTGGAAATTTTATTTGCTGCCTTTGCACCCTTTGCTGGGAGGAGAAGCAGAGATCTTGGGCAGGGCTGTAGGAGACAGGACAGGTGGGTAGGTGGGTATCAGACACAGGAGTCCCAGAGGGGAGGCTGTGGTTTGACCCCCAAGGAAAGTGCTGGAGGCTCCTCCTTATGGGTCTCAGGACCTCCAGGCCTTGGCATCCTCTTCTGATGCCAGTCCATCTACCCTCCGCCTTTCAGAACATGTCTTGAGAACTGGGGACCCCCCATGGGGCTGGGTTCTATGCAGGTCCTGCCACGTGACCAGCAGAGAAACCCTCTTCAGACATGAGCCCACCAGGAAGAGTCAACTTCAGAGGCCAAGAAGATATTTCCATGTCCCATCTTCACCCCTGCCTAAAAGCACCCCCTTCATTTACATGGCACTTGATAAGCACCCAAGAGGCATGTGGAATCAAAGTGCAGACACGAGAATTGCACTGCCTGGCTTCACCACCTCCACATCCCTTCTAGCAGCTTGGGCAAGCCAGTTAACAACTCGGTGCCTCAGTTTCCCCATTGCAAAGTGGGAACAATAATAATATCGATTTCTCTGGGTTGTTGGAAGGAGTAAATGAGTTAGTGTAAGTAAAACAGTCTTGCTTGGTCTGGCCTGGTGCTGCGGGGTTTCTGTATCAACTTTTTTTGGGCTGGGGAGCTGAGGCTTTGGATAGCTGGGTGGTGGGACTGAGTTCCTAGCCACCTCGTCTCCCATCCCTGCACATAGGATCTGTCAGACCTGGACACTGCCACCCGAATCTCTCGCCGAAGGTCTCCAGCACACTCCACAGGTGTCTGGAAGGAGGGGAGAAGTGTCCTCTCTTCTGAGGTCTGCCTTTCCAGGCTGCCCTGGGCCTAGATACACACTCACATTCCCTGGGCCTCAGTTTCTCCAAGATGCCTTCTCTCTGTGGCCAGGTCTAGGATTTCGGGCAAGAAAAATAAGCAAATCCAAAGCAAACTGATTTCGATCCTTCAGGGACGACCTGTCTGCATTGGTGAGAGTCTGAACCAGAGACTGCTTTTCATGAAGTAGTTCCTTTCCTTCTAAAACCAAACCTTCTGAATGCCTGCCTTCCCCCAGCCACTTGTCAGGGGCCCGTCAACAACTGGTGACTCATCAAATTAGCATGGCGGCTGCACGGAACATGTAAGTCTCTAGAAAGGTTCTCTGTGGATGTTTTTCCCTAGAATTTATTTTTTAACCTTCCCTCCAGATATATAGATGCGATTATTTTAGGCTCCATCTTAGTTACTATGAATTTCAGAGTAATTAGGTTTTGCAGGAAGTGCCCAGTGAGCAGTCTCTATTCCTTTAAATCACAAATAATACTTACCATTTAGCAAGTGCTGATGTCCCACCCGGCCCCATCTGAGACTTGGTTATATGCACTATCGACAGTTCCCAGGCACAACCGGCCAAGGTAACTCTTACTCTTATTTCCAGGGGAGGAAGGTGAGACCCAGAGACGGTAAGGGACTCCAACAAAGCCACATGGTCAGCCGGTCAAAGAGTCAGGCTTCAAAGATAAGACCACCCAGCTCTAAGATGCTCTCCCTGACTTAGGGAACAGCTTAGACAGTAAGAGTCTGAACTCCTGGCCAGACAAGTGGGACCAAATCCCAGTTCTCCCAGTATCTAGGTGTGTGAAATCGCCTTTGGGGCCTCCATTTCCTCATCTGAAAAACAGTGATAATAATACTAACCTGGTGCTATTAAAAAATTAAATGAGTGGGGCCGGCCAAGTGGCGCAGTGATTAAGAGTTGGCTTGGGACCCCAGTGGCCCCGGTTCAGATCCCACATATGAGGGTCAATGATACTGCCCTCAAAAAAAAAAAAGAAAAGAAAATTAAATGAGTGAATACACACAAAGCTGTTAGAGCAGAACCTGGTACTCAGCAAGAGCTACATCAGCATTTACTGTTCTTCCTACTACGCCATGAGCCTTCCACATATGGACCGGGAGAAAGGGAGTCAATACGTGTCTCTACCCAAACCTCAATTCTCAAGAGTCTTTGAAATTTTCCTAGAAGCAGGCCTTGAAAAAGAAATCACAGGTTTTTAGCAAAAGCGATTTTCCTAAACTCATTTCACAGCAGCACAGATTTGTAGGGATGGCAGAGCCTCGCGTGAAGCCAGATGGGCTCGAGTTATTTAGAATGCAGGCTCCACCCTTCCCCAGCATGACCTTGGTGCAGTCTGCACCCCTACTGGAGCCCTTGAGGTGGGGGGGCTCTGTGGTTAGGGCCAAGAGCCAGCAGCCCTACCTTCCCAGCCCAGTCCAGTTCTGTCACTGACTGGATTGGGTTCCCACTCTAGGTCTCAGCTTCCTCCCTATAAAATCGAGGGCTGTGCTGCACATGGTTTCAGCAACACAGACTCAGGCTTATCGTTCTCCACCCAGAGGGCCCCTCAGAATCCTGGGTGGCAGCACAGATGCTCACAGCAGAAAGGAGACAGGAAAGAGAAAGACTCCTAGAAATTCTAGAAAGTGAGAGCTAGAGGAGATCTTAGAAAGCAACGTAATATGCTCCCCATTTTACAGATGGGAAAACTGAGGCCCCAGTGAGGGCAAGTGACTGGTCTGATGTCAGAGCTGGGACCAGAATCCATGTAAGTCCTATCTTGTAAGCCCGGTACCCTCGACACAGTAGCCATGATCAACTCGGTAGTGTGAAGTCTGATGGCCTCTTCTGCGTTCTTACTGACTGTCAGCTTGAGGAAAGTGGATCTTCCCGAGTGTGCTTCGGCACAAAGGCTGAGAGACACATGTCTTATTAATTGTAATGATGATGATGAGAGCTGTAATTGATTGAGTGCTGTGTGCCAGGCTTTGTTCTAAGTGCTTCCTATTCATTTAACCCTGGAAGGTGGGAACCATTCTCATCACCCTTTACAATGAGAAAAACAAAACGATGGCACAGAGAAGTTTAGCACTTTGCCCAGGGTTCCCCAGCTGCTAAGTGTAGGAACGTGGTCTCGAGCCAAACGAAATTCTGGAGTCTGCCCTTCAACTGTTTGTCTATGCCTCCTTCTTGGCGTATAATATTTCTACATCTCCAGTCTGTAGAAGTCCAGGGAAGGGAACCGTGCTTGATTCAATTCAGGTTAGCTCAGTTTAACCTCATTAGTATATCTGAGACCTGCTACCATATGTGATATGCTAGATGGACAAACACAGTAGCTGGTTCCAAATGAAAAGTATCAGTATATAATACATTTCAGAATTATCCTGTTACACATTACACATATGCACACACATATGCACACACGCACATGCACACAGGGCTGAACAGGAATTACAGTAAGAACACAGAACAGAGCTGATGTTCTAGCCCAGCTGCTGTTGGGCTGACGGATGCCCGGCAGGCTAATTAATTTGCCTGCTCTGGGAAGGATGTAAGGATGTAAGAATGGAGCTGTATTTACATCATTTGCCCTTGAATCTCCAGCTGTTCTCACTTAGTAAATGAATGGATTATTTCCTCACTTCTGCTTTCTTGCTGTGTGACCCTGGGCAAGTTACTCAACCTCTCAGTTTCTTAGTTTCTCCCATCTATAAAGTAACAGATAATAATTGTACCTATCCCTAGGGCTGTTGCAAGCATTAAATGGATTTATATGTGTAGAAGACTTAGAGCTTGGCACAGGAATATTAACCACAATGCTGGGAATAATGGTGACAATATTATCGTTTCGTTTTGTTTTGTTTTTTTTTGTCTGTAAAATGGGCCAATAATAGCATTTTCCTCCTAGAGTTATTCTGAGGATCAAATAAGATAATTGTACAGATTATGGGCTCAGCCCCCAACATAGGGTTTAGGGATAGAAGAAAGAAAGGCGTACAGAATAGGGGGACACTCTGTCACTCTACCGGGAAAGAAGAGGAAAGCGGCAGGATAGGTCTGGAGCCTGATACAGCAGTGGAGAGGACGTTTCATCCCCTCGCACCAGCTTATCCTTGTGGCTTCCCGTCCCTATGCTACCACTTTGTATGTGTGACCCAAACTGTCTCTTTAATTATCACACAGAGGAGGAGAAGCCGCAAACAGGTTTACGATATTCATGGTTTGCTGCATCTGTGTTTCATCCTGTGTGCATGTAAACAACATCTTGTGGCATTGTCTGATAAATTAAACATCTCTCCTTTCCGGGTTTGGAGAGGGACGTTGGGTCCCCAAAGAGGGGTGTGGGTGACTCACTGCCTCGGCTGCTAAAGAGCTTTTCGAGGCGCTCTTAGCGCAAAAATCTCTGGAAGAGACAGGAAGTGGAGAATGCGTGGCTCCGGTGAGGGGTGTGCTTATTGGGAGGAGATGACAGGAAGTGCCCAAAGCAGGCCGCTTAGATAAGGCCCAGGAGTCCTTACTGAGGGAGACAGAGCATAAACACCTCAATAGTCCCGGGTGGGGAGGCTGGTGGATGCTGGAGAAAAGGGCGATTCATGCCATCACCATGACTCATTCGTCCCCTAGTGCCAGCCCTTCTACCCCAGCACCACCACCAGTCATTTGTTGAAAGAACTTGACTTATCTACTCAGCTCTGCCATCTTCTAGCTGTGTGAACTTGTGGAAGACAGCTAACCTCTCTGGGTTTTATTTTTCTCATGGGGCCACAGACAATGGCGATTAACTTGTTGAAGTCAGGCAGTAGGATTACACCATCCCTTGAGATCCCCATCAGTTCTAAGAGCCGTGAGCTTCTTCCCAGCCAGGCTTCCAGGAGATTCCCTTTACTGGAGAAATGAGCCAAAACAAAGACATGAAAACAAAAGGAAAACACCTTTGATAAGAAAACCCGCTGGCTAGATGAGTGTTAGTATACCCCACTGATAATTAGAATCACCTGAAGAGCCTTTTCAAAAATACCCAAAATACTGATGCTGGCTCTCACGCCTAGAATTTCTGATGTAATTGATCTGCTGGAAGTCCAGGTGTTGGAGTTTCATAAAAGGTTCCCTTAAGTTTTACGTGCAGTCAGAGTTAAGAGCCACTGACCTAGATAATCCATTTCCCGATTGTCAAGAGCTGAAGGTGATTTTAATTAATGATCAAGGGGGAAGAGATTCTGGGGAACCAGATATGAGTTGGTCCTTGGGGTCCAGCCCAGGCAGCTTGGAAACAGGATGCTGATCCTGACTCCACCTCCCACTGAGTGTGGGCTGGGCCAGGGTGAATATGTCCTCTATCAATGTCGCCTGAGGCCTGGGCTGGGCCCTGCTGTCAGGAAAGCGCAGCATGGTGGGACAACAGTCAAGTAAAGCATAACATGGGGTTGGTGTTATCTGTCCTCCAGTTGGGCATGCACTGGGAAGGAGGAGGACCAGACAAGGGGAAAGGCGCATTCTCTCTGCAAAGGTAAAGGAGGGCTTTGACGGGTAGGAGACTTGAGTTGAGGCTTTGACGGATGTATACAAGTTTGTCGGGTAGAAAGCAGAGGAGGTCACAAGAGTTCTAAGCAGGTACTTCAGAACATCTGGCTTAGGGCTGCCCCTGCTCACTTAGCACTCATGGGGATCCCTGTGTGCCCATCTATGAACCAGGCTTTATTGGTGTGTGTGGAAGGTGGTACCCACAAGAGGGCAGGGCCTTGCCCTGAAGACTTACCGTGAGGCTGGTTCAAAGGGAATTTCAAGGTGGTTCCATATGAAGGGAATTCCTGTGGGGTGGGGGGAGCAGGAGAGGGGCCTCCTTATAGATCCGTTTTATCAAGGAAGGCTGCTTGGAAGAGGCGAGTCTGGAGAAATATACAGGTATATAGGAGGCAGATGCAATCTCAGGGGGCTGCAGTAAATCTGGGGAGGGGAAAGGCTTGCATATGTGATGATCTAGCCCCTGCCAAGGCAGGGACGGCCCATGAGATTGAGGGTCAGGCAGGCCGCCTGGGCAGAGCAGCACTAGGCCGGGCTGGGGCCAGACAGTAAGAGGCACCAGAGGCCGCCTTGGGCCAGTGGGACTCATGCTGAATTTTTACGTTTAAGGAAACATTTTAATTTTTAATCCAGCCTAGATTGATTTATCTTTATACCAATGCAATCATAATATATACTTTCTAATATTTTTTTTATGGAGGAAGGAGCCCACGGAGGCAAACATGCCAGGAGCCCAGGAGAGTCACAATGTGGCACTGGGACAGCCCACGTGGCTGGGATTCCAAGTCCCTGGATGGTCCTCTGAGCCCTGCCTTTGATTAGCTGTGTGTTTTGGGCCAAATCACCAATCCTCTGTGAACCTCAGTTTCCCCTTCTGTGTCCTGGGGCTAATAGAATCATCTCACAGGTGACACACTCCAGGGGTTGCCACTGACCTGGGATACATAGAGAATGGTACTTCTGGAATGTGCATCATGGTGGAACAGCCCACAAGAGTGTGGGGGCCACAAAATAAGAGGCATGAAACCCCTTTTTATTTATTTTATTTATTTATTTTTTTGAGGGCAGTGTCACTGGCCCTCATATGTGGGACCCGAACCGGGGCCGCTGGCTTCCAAGGCCAGCGCTTAACCACCGCACCACTAGGCCGGCCCTGGAACCCATTTTTAAAAAGCAGCAAAGTAAAATAATTCAGACAGAGAAGTATCATACGATTTCACTTATACATGGACTCTAGAACAAACAAACTAAACCAAACAGAAATAGACTCATAGATACAGAGAACAAACTGATGGTTGTCAGAGGAGAGGGGTAAGGGTGGGTGAAAAAGGAAAAGGGGGTTAAGAAGTACATAAAACAAATAAGCCAGGCATAAAACAAATAAGTCATGAGGATGTAATGTACAGCATAGGGAATACAGTCAATAATATTGTGATAGCGTGGTACGGTGTCAGATGGTTGCTGGACTTATCACAGTGATCATTTCTTTAGGAATATACAATTGTTGAACAACTATGGTATAGACCTGAAACTAATATAATATTGTATGTTAGCTATATTTTAATAAAAACCTTTTTAAAAATAATGGTTATAAAAAGCAGCTATGAGGAGAGCCTTAGTCTTAGCACTTGGGGAAGGCATGAGGGACCCCTCGCTCAGCCTTACCTTCTGCATCCCCTGTACCTCCTTCAAATCTTCCCACTGAAACAAAAAGAATCTCTCGGTTGCCAGAGATACTACCTAGAGCATTTTGTGCAGCCCACCTGTGTATACCCCTCGCCCCTTGGCGGCACCCCCACTGGCTCCCAAGGCCTGGGACCCTGCTATGTTCATCCCCACCCCTCGCCCCCTGCACAGGGCTCAGCTCTCAACTTCATGCAGGAGCCGGATATTAGTGGGGTGGGAGGCCAGCCCTTGCTTGTCTGTGGTACTGAGCAAAATCCCCAAATCCTTCCTCCTCCACTTTCCCTCCAGGGCCCCTGCTGGGCTCACATCCTGATCTCTGTTTCCTGAAATTCTCCTTCGGTCCTGCTGTCATCTCTGAGTGGTACAGCTACAGCAATCCATCAAAGCCTGTTTCGGAGTCTCAGCACTGGTGCCGGGGTCCCCAAGCCAGCCCAGCCGCTGGCTTCCACACACTCTGGGGCCCATGCCGACCTCTGGCAGCTTCTCCACCATGTGTGGGGTGCACTGTTCACTTATGAAGCTCCAGCCTCCAGCAACCATGACAGTGAAAGGGCAGCCCGGGCTGTCTCCACAACTGGCCATCCTGCCTCAAGGGGATTGACAGGATGCAAGATAACTTCCTCAAACATGGAGGAGAACACAGAGTCTTTTAGCATCACCCTCTCTTTTTAAGAAGCAGAAGCTGGGGCCAAAAGAGTATGTAGTAGGTTAAATAGTATCCCCCCAAAGCTAAGTCCATGCAGAACCTCAGAATGGGACCTTATCTGGAATAAGGATCTTGAGATGAAATCTTGGGTTAAGCTTGGCCCTAATCCCAAGGGGGGTGTCCTCATAAGGGACAAAAAGGACATCATTTCTCCATGCCTTCTGTGACACCAAGAGGCACAGAGAAGATGGCTGTGCGAAGATGGAGGCAGAGATTGGAGTGACGCAACCACAGCCAAGGAACAGCAGAGAGTTTTAGGGGCTGCTCGAGGCTAGAAGGGGCATGGAAGGATTCTTCCCCAGAACCCCAGAGGGATCATGGTGCTGCCCACGTACCACATACACCTTGATTTCAGATTTCTGGCCTCAGAACTGTGAGGGAATAAGTTTGTGTTGTTTTAAGCCACCCAGTTTGCGGCAATTTGGTATGGCATCCTCAGGAAATTCATCCGAAAGAGTTATGACTCACTCGAAAGTACCCCTCTCTCCCTTGTTCCGGTGTGATCATTTCCCTTCCTTCACCTACGGTCCTGCCTGAAGACCCCACGTCTGAATTACCAATAGCAATGAGACCATCTTGCACTGACTGAGTGCCTGCTGTGTGCCAGGGAACAGCTGGGTATTCCCAGTGAGCTAGAAGAACATGTGTGACAGGCGGTGTGATAGTGATGAAGGGCACAGCAGATCCAGGCAGCCACTTTCTAGTTCCGTATCCCTGGGCAAGTGATTTAACCACTCTGTACCTCAGTTTCCTCATCACCTTCTGGGTTGTCATGAAGATTAAATGAATTAGCATATATGACACCCTTGGAACCATGCCTGGTATTCTGCAAGTGCTGGTCCTTATCATTTCCCCATGTCTTCGGTGAGGAAATGGAGGCTCAGGTAGGATATGTCACTTTTCCAGCCTAGCTAGCAGATGGCTGGACTGGAGTTTACACCCAAGTTTTTCTGACTTTGAAGCACAGGCACTTTCTAATCTGACACACACTGTCTCCTTTTCAAGAGCTTTCCAGAGACTTGACATTTAAGCGAAGAGGAAGCATGATGTTACCTGGGATGCTTAACAGGTCTTCTCGCCAAGGGTTGGCATCTGGGGGCTGCTTGTCAGTCTATAACCATCACTTCTGGCCACCACGTGGTAGATCGTGGAGCCCTGGAGCTGGGCTGGGACCCAGGAGGTCACCTTTCTTGAGAAAGGTAGAGGAGGGAACATGGAGGCATGGAACTGGGAAGATGAGATGTGAGCTGCCTTGGAAGGAAGGGAGGGAACCAGCCTCAGAGGGGCAGGGATGGGCCAGGTGTGTGTTGTGTGTCTTCCTGTGGCAGAGACAGGACCTTTGTCCCAGCAGCTCACCCAGTGAGACCCGTTTCTGTAACAGTCCGAGGAACAGGTGCTCACGGATCTGCTGGGTGATGCAGCGCAGAGTGAATGAAGGGTATGAATGTCAGGGTAGGAAGAGACAGGAGATTTCCGGCCGAGGAGAGTCGCAGTCATGGGAAGTTGAGAGCCAATGAAAGTGAGGTTTGGAGAATGACATGGTTCTTGTGTGTCAGCCCATCCAGGTACCTGAAAGTCGGGGGGAGCAGCCATAGGCAGGTGAGAGGCCTAGGGGGAAATGGTATCATTGTGTCAAATGGCTCCCCACAGGATCTCCCTGGAGCCACAGGATGCAGTGTCTTAAGTGATTTGTAACAACACCTGCACTGGGACGGGGAAGTACTTGTGTGCCACCAGGCTTTCAAAGGACCTCTGTAAGCTGTCTGGGGAGGGAGGTGGCACTCCACACACCTTCCCCAAAAGTCATTTTGGCAGGAACCCCAGGAGCCCTCATTAGACTAAAAATGACCACAGTGGACCTCTGCCCCCTGCAGCCTCCCCTCCCCCCACCCACACACACTTTTGCTGAGTCACTACCGTGGCCAACCACTTGGGGTCTTCGGATACCAACTCTCTGGGCAGGAAAGTGAAAAGTTCAGGCAGGCAAGGGGTTCTTGCGCTGCAAGACTAAATTCCTACATTCCTGGTTTTCACAAAAGCTTGTCTGCTAGGTCCCTGAACTTGTGGAATCAACCAAGGTTTATGCCCTGGTGACACCCATTCAGCCCTGGGGAAGGAAAGAAACCAGAGAAATGGAAGGAGCTAGAGGAAGAGAAGCAAGAAGATGGGGAGCAGACAGGGAAGGGGGCGGCGAGAGATGGCAAGATTCAAGGCTTTTTATAGCCACAGCCTGATTGTCTCCATCCTGTGTGCTTACACACACACGCCGGGGAGCTTATCTCCAAACCCTGCGTGTGGGGCGGGCATCCATTTGTACAACTTGTCCCTGTGACCGTGCCCACCAGCATGTGGAATGCTTGGGGACATAAGGTTAACTAAATAAGTGTGAATAAGTGGGCCCCGCTGTTTCTGAGTACTTGGGCAGCCTCTTGTGGGTCTTGTATTACAGGGATGGGGTCCCCTATTCACCGCCTTCTTATGGGCAAGTATGTGCTGGCTGCGGGTGTGTGGCTAGCCATCTCATCCAGGCACCTCTCTTAGGGTGATACAAAAATGAAACAGAAATAGCAGCCCTTTGAGAGGGTACTGTCATTCATCCCCATTTTGCAGCATGGGCCTCCAGTGAGCTGCCCTAGGCCACATCAATAAGAAAACAGGGACTTGAACCCAAGCTAACCGCTTCCAGAGTCTGGGCTCTTGACTCTGCATCACACTGCCTCTCACAGGGCAGTCTGGGTGTATCAGGGAGAGATTTTAGCAGTCAGAGTCATGCATCCTTTACAGAGCTCCCCATATAAGCACCCCGAGTCATGACAGTCTAGCCTTTGTTTGAATACATCCAGTAATGGGGCTGCTCATTACTTTGCCAGGAGGCCAAACCCATCTTCCAAAAGTTTGGATTTTGGGAAGTCATTTGGATGTGGAGACCCAAACTTGCCTCCCGGTACCCCCCTACACTGGCTGCAGTTCTAGAGGCGTTGAGAAGAAGTCTAGCCCTTTGCCTGATACCCTCAGATATTTGCAGGCCAGCCCCATACCTGGACCTGGAGACCTGGATGCACAAGTAGGGTCTCTGGCTCGTTCTCCTTTTTAGTTATCAGCTGCCATGCACCTCACCTGTCAAGCCCAGACCTGTTGGACATGCTATGCTCTGCGTTGCCAGCATCCTTCTTAGACTGTTGTCACCAGGCTTGGCTTGGCAGGCCACTGCTGTGTGACCCTGCCACTCCCAGACCTCAGCCTCATCTGTCAGGTGAGGGGTAGGCTCAGGCAGCTCTGACATTATCTCCAGCTCTGTCTGACACTGCAGGTGGTACCTGGGGTGCAGCCCCCACCCCTGTCCTGTCCCCTGTTTCTCATGCTCCACCCCTACCCCTGGTGTTCCCTGGAGGAGGACTCCAGACCTGGCAGTTGCACATGTCAGAGCTGAACAGTGAGAGCAACAGCAGACAGTGCAGTGTCCAAGACTGGGGGAGCTGGAATGGGGTGGGGGTCACCACAGTGGGGAGCTGCTGGCTGCTCAGGCTTCAGAACTTCCCTTTCTTTCTTTCCCTCAGGGAATTCTTCTGGAAGCAGGCAGAAAATGGCCTCTTAAATTGTTCATTAAATAAAAAACTCTTGGTACCATTTCACAGTTGGTTTCTATTGCATGGGGAGGTGGGAGAGGAGGGGCACTGTGTTTTGTTAGATGTACACCCACCCCCATGACTGCCTTGTTTCCAGGCCTACATGCCTCAGTGGACTAGGCTGGCTGCACAGGAAAGTTTTAGGTGGAGTTCTGCAGGGAAGATGGGAGGGTGTGTGACAGGTGAGGAAACCGAGGTCTATGCACATGCCTCAGATGTCAAGGGGCCCATGATGACTCAATTTGATTGTCTAGGGAGAAAACTCTGCCAGCTGTGGGGGTACGCCTGGTAAAAATCAAAATGGCTCTGGGGTGACAAGCCTGTAAGGCAAGTGGACACTGGCTGGCAGGGACCCAGTTGGAAGTGGATGACTAACTCCCAGTGTTAACTAAAGAGATGAGGGAAGGGACTGTTTACAGAGCTGGGGACAGGAGATGGGGATCCACCAGGGGCTGGTGCCCTCCTGGGGCACAACAAGGCAGGAAGCAGTTACCATCCCCCGGCCCGGCAGAGTAAGGACAGTGGGGAGCAGAGGTACCACTGAGAGCTGCAGCCAGCAAGAGGGGCTGTAACCACAGAAAGCAGCCACTGGCAGAACTGCCATAAAGCAGGTGCCAACCGGGCTGTGGAAGAGGTACCCTGACCTCACTCTCCACCAGCCCTCCAGCCTCCTGTGGGTGATGCCCAGTGACCAAACCCAAGAGAGCCAGAGGGAAGAGGGGTCTGAGAAATGCAATCACTGGAGCCCAGCTCCCCAGGGGTCCGAGCAGGGCAGGAGATGGGTTGGAGACAAGTTGGATTTACAAAGAGTAAACAGCAGGAACACCAAAGATGATGGTTGTATTCTTTCCTGGGGCTGCTGTATCAAATTACCTTAAACTGGGTGGCTTAAAACAACAGAAATTTGTTCTCTCACAGCTTTGGGGGCCAGGAGTCTGAAATCAAGGTGCTGGTGTGGCACATTCCCCAGAGGCCCCAGGGGAGAATCCTTCCTGCCCCTTATGCGCTTCCAGTGGCTCCAGCGGTCCCTGGATTGTGGCTGCGAAACTCCAATCTCTGCCTGTCTTCACTTAGCCTTCTCCCCCTTCTTTGTATCCTCTCCTCTTCTGTCTCTTATAAGGACACTTGTCATTGTATTTCAGGCCCACCTGGGTAATCCAGGGTGATTTTCTCACCTTAACTGAATTATATCTTCAAAGACTCCTTTTCCAAATAAGGCCATATTCCCAGGTTCCAGGGCTTAGGAGGTAGATTTATTTATTTTTTTGTGGGGGGAGGAGGGGTGCGACCATTCCACCTACTAGAACGGTTATCTCAGGTGAGCTCCTGTCCCTCTTCAATGTCCGCTACACATGTCATCTCTGTGTACTTCAAACTTAGCCAGGAAGGAAGGGAGGCTGATGTTATTTCCATTTTACAGATGAAACCAGAGAGGACAGATGTACCTGAGAGGATGGGGGTAAGAAGTAGAGGTGAAATGGGAGCACAGGGTGTAGTCTTACTGTGCCATGTCCCCATCCCCCTGCACCCCATGTCCCCATCCCCCTGCCCACCATGCCCTCATCCCCTGCATCCCCATATGCCCAGCCCCAGGTCCCTATCCCTGCACCCCCCATGTCTCCATCCCTTGTCCCCACATGTCCCTATCGCCTAACCCCCCTTATCCCCATCCCTACCCCCCCATATCTCCATTCCCCCCATGCTATGTCCCCACCCCCCACCCCCCACCACAGGCACAACAAAGCCCCTTCTTTGCCCCTCAGCACTTTGTCCAGCCCTCCACTACTATTAATTTCATTGTATAATGTTTTCCTGTTTGGACTTCAGGTACCCAGACCTGGTTTAATATCATACCTTGTTGGCATCATTTTTAATTTGGATATTTAGTTTTCTTTAGCAAGGGAATCAGTATGTACAAATTCATCACCCGAAAAATAGCTTGACCATAGCCTACATCTGAGCTCGGTCTCACCTCATCCCACACACACCTCCGCCCCCTGCCCCAAATCTGAATCCCCCATCACTCTGAATCCTGGCCATATTTCTTTGCTTTCCTTTCAATGCGGTTTTATTGCATGCTTTCCTCACCGTTTTTTCTTTCTGAAGTTATGAATATTTCAGGCAGGCATACAGAAAGGTATAAAAATAGTGTGCTGTTACCTGCCTTGCTGGGTTTTAAATACAGCAAATAATTGTTGAGCACCCACTTTGGAGCCAGACTCTGTGCTGGGCACAGATCTCAGGGATGACCAAGGCAAACCCCTTAGCCAGCAAGGCTGGAGCATATAAAGCGGGCATTACAGAACCTCCTGGTCTGTGGGGAAAAGGAGGAAGGGCAGTGGAGCAAGGACTTGTTCACCTATCTGTTTCTGACACTGGACTGGGAATGTCTGGAAGGCAGACGTTAGATTCAGAGGTTCATCCCTGAACCCTCACTGCCTGGGTCAGAGCTGTTTCTCAAAAAACATTTATGGAATTAATGACAGAAGAGTTTTTGGAATAGACAAGAAACCTCCCATGCCAGTTGAATACAGCCTGTGGTCCACTAAGAAACTCATGGGCAGGCTTTGGGGTTGGATGGGCGGGAGGGTTTCCACGGTAACCCTCATCCTGTGTCCGACTCAGGGCCTCATGCTCTAAGGAGCCCAGCATATGCCTCTCCACATGGTGACATATTGCACTGCCTTGTGATGGATGCTCTGTCACAAGCTCTATCTCCTCTCACTAAGTGTTCCTTGAGACCCAGGCTTGGGGCTCTGAAGTCAGGGGCTGAGTGTCTTGTATCAGATTAGGGGATTCCTGAAGCAGAGGCTGCCCACCCTCATTAGATGGAGGGCTGCCTATGGCAGGGTCTAGGTACTTTCCATCACAGTAGGAGAAAACACAAATCAGGTCTTATGTCCCTTTTACATGGGGGCATCCTGAGGTTCAGGTGTCTTTCACCTGATAGCTCTCCCTGAAAGCAGACCCGGCTTTCTTCCTTTATCTAGCAGACCCCTGAAGACAGAGGCTGTATCTACCCCATCCGACTGGGAAACCTATGAGGCTGGGGTGGTTTTCCTCCCATTGGAATCTTCCTTCGTCAGAGCTGCCTCCTTGCCATTGTACAGGGAGGGCATGCTTTCTTCCCTGTGTGCTTCCAGGGAGAGGAGCCCACCACCACTGCCTCCTGACCCTGAGATGTCCTTGATCGATGCTGGCTTCTCTGGGACATCTTGTTTTGTCTTCTTACCACCCAACCTGGAGTTAACTCTCCTGCAAAATTCCTGTTGCGTCGCTTT
This sequence comes from Aselliscus stoliczkanus, assembly GCA_033961575.1. Classification (NCBI taxonomy): domain Eukaryota; kingdom Metazoa; phylum Chordata; class Mammalia; order Chiroptera; family Hipposideridae; genus Aselliscus; species Aselliscus stoliczkanus. The sequence continues at coordinate 58,964,889 of CM066733.1, read as the reverse complement.
GGACTTTGCCAGAAGTCACTTAGCGTGACCCCCAGACACTGTGTCTCCAGGTCTGAGCAGCTGAGATGTGGACATTCGCATGGCCAAACTGCAGGGGGAGCAGAGTCACAGGAGGGGAGGTCATGTGCTCTCACCTGGAGCCTGGCACAATGTTTGCAGGCTGAGTCTGGCCTCTGGGGATAGCGGCACCTGGGCCTGCCCCCAAATGGGATCCAGAGGAAGCTCTTCCCCTCAGCTCACCAGTGATATCAAAGAAAGAACACAGAGGCCTAGGAAGGGGACAGGTGGGAGAGGGACAGGGCCTCAGTTTTGGACCACACACATCCACCACCACCACCATCATCACCATTATCATTGTCGTCGTCATCATCAACATCATCTCATTCAAATTTCCGAATACTGAGATAACTACAACACATGTCATCATTTTGCAGATCAGACATTTCAGATGGAGAGAGGAGTGGCTTCCCTGGGGCGATATGAGTATGGGTGGTAAAGCAGAAGTGAGTTAGAGTACGTTCTCCCTGTAAATCTCATGCTATGTCCAGCCCCAGACTTGTGGCTTTGCCCTCTAGAGGGAACGATCTGCATAGATTCTTGAGTGGAGTCCTCTGCTCTGTGTTCACATCACCTCATGGTGGAGACACTTGGTCATACAAGGTTTTGGTGGATGTGTGGCCCCTGGGTGTCTTTCAGGTGGCGTCCTCCCCCCCTCCCCACACACACACCCGTTACATCAGTGGCTCCTTAAAGACAAGCCTGAGACTCTTCCCTCAGACTGGGAGCTCTCAGGGCAGAGCTCTGTTTCCTTCCCTAGAGGAGGGGTTAATTGCAGAGAGACAGCTGACTACACTGGATGACCTTTGCTTAGTGTATTTATAGGTTCTGATCTCCGCCCCCCTCCCCTCCATTTGGCTCTGTTGCCTGCTCCCTGGGGTGGTCTGGCTGTCTTGTTTAAGGCCATAAAATCTCCAAACTTTTAGATTTGAATGGACCTAGGTCTTTCCATTTACTATAGCTGGGTGGATCCTCTGCAGAAAATAACCCACTATCCCACACCCAAAAAAAGTGCTTGGTGGCTAAGGAGAGACAGTCCCAGGCTAACAGCCTGAAGTCTGCCTTGTCCTCTGGCTGTACCAATTTCTCTTTCTTTGCATATGCCAAGTAAGACCTCCTGTAGACCACAGGGCCTGAAGAGTGTTGCTGTCCATTACCACCACTACCCTGTTCTCCCAGCTACTGTCCTTCTCCAACCTTTTCATCTCCAGGTTAAAGACTTCTGTTTCCCACAAGTACCTTTCTGTGTAAAGCAGGGGCCAGGCTATAGATTGCTGCCACTCTGGGTGAGCCAACTGCTGCTCCACTTGCCCTCCCTTCCCTCTGTTCCATTCCGTACATCCCACCTCTCCCTTTGGACCATTGCCGGGCTTCCCCTGGTAACTGGGGAATATCCGTTGAGTCTATGATTTCCTATAAATCTGATTTTCTTGGGAATTTCCCCAAAGATCCTGAAGCTCTCACGTATCAGATCTGAGTCAAGTTCTAGGTGGGTCAAGAGATGTTGATCTTTTGGGTCAAACACCTCTAGTATCTCCAACTAAGTGACCCTAACTAAGTTTTACATTGGGTTACCCCCAGAAACAAACCAAGACAAGGATAAGGGTAAGTAGTTCATTTCGGGTGTGGGGGGGCGGGGCGGGGGCAGGTCTCAAGAAACTTGGGTAGAGAAGTAAGGATATGAGAACAGAAACTGTAAGAAGTCAACAAGGGACCTGTTAATGAGCAAATTACTATTTTGATCAACTGGGACCTAGTTCTACTGGGGACCTCCAAGAGTATGTATTAGTTTCCTATTGCTGCTATAACAAATTACCACAAACTTAATGGCTTAAAACAACAAATTTATTAACTTACAGTTCTGTAGGTCAGGAATCCAAAATGGTTCTCACTGGGCTGAATCAAGGTATCAGACACAGCAGGTCCAATTATTTTCACATTGTGTCACTGTGACCTCCTCTTCTGCCTCCCTCTACCACATCTAAGGACCCTTCTGATTACGTAGGTCCTGCCAAAATAATCCAGGATAATCTCTATTTTAAGGTCAGCTGATTAGCAACTTTAATTATATGTGCGATCTGAATTCCCCTTTGCCATGTGATATATTGACAAAGTATTAACATATGGACATCTTTGAGGAACTATTATTTCACCTACCAAAGGGAATTGTATAGATCATGCCTGAGAATTATCCCACCCAAGGGGTGAGAACGGGTTGGCTGCAGGGCAAGGTAAGTTCTTGGCATTTCTGGCCTGTCCACCCTAACCCAGTGAGCTCCTATGGCCAGAGAAAGTCTTTAGCAGATTTGCAAACTTTAAGAGTAGGAGGCCATCAGTATGCATGGTATTGGCCTTAAACAAAAGTCACATATTTCTCCAGCAAAATGGATTTTATTCAGGAACAACAAAGAGTTGCAATTTGGGACACACAGTCTAATGGCAAACCATGGACAAGTCCAGAAAAACAAAGGAGAGGACTGTTCTTTTATGGACGAATCAGAGGCTGTTGTAAAGGAAGAGTCCATTTGAGGAAGCGGAAAGTTCAAAGTATAGTAACATGTCCTTGGCTGACATATGGCAGTGTCCCATTGGCTGAGCTGTTACTGGGCCAGGAAGAATCTTGTCTTCCTTCTGCTGATATAGTAAAGTAGTATACTTCCTGTTGGCTCCAGGGTACTTCTTTTCCTGTTGGGTCAGTAATGTGTGTTGAATCACAGATGAAGGAGAGTTCTGTCTTCTAGTCTGCCAACTCCATTTTAAATGAATTTCTGTTTCTTAATTTTCACAATGGGAATAGTGAGCATTGTGGTATATAGGTGGATCACCAACAGAGTCTACTACAATTAATTATTCTATTCATCAAAAACATGGATGTCTGATTTGGTAGGGTCTTTACCAGGTTTGGTGAGAGAATGATGAAACAGATGACATGCCTTGCTCTGGAGGGTTTCACAGTCTAGTAGAGGGGAAAGACATACAGGAAATATTGGGTTGTCGGAAAATTCATGACGCATTTTTGCAATGAAAAACATAGAAAAAATACATCATGAATTTTCCGGCAACCCAATAATTATACTGCAGTGTGATAAGTGTAGTGATAGTGACATGAGCTGGGCACTTACATGGTCTGGAGTGGGCATAAGGGGTAGATAGAGAAGGCATCCTACAGGGCTAAAACCTGAGTTAACAGTGAAGAACATTCAGGAGTTGGCCACACCACAGGGGCAGGTGATTGTTCTAGGTGGAGGACATGGCAGGAGCAAACACACCTGGGCAAGAAATTATGTGATGCATGCAGGGAAAATGGGATGGAGTAAGTAGCCTGGCCTAACACACTGGGTAGGGAAGGATGGGGATGCCTCTGGAGAGCCAGGCAGGGGCATAGTTATCGGGCACCAACACCCATGGGAAGAGGCTCAAATACCAACTGGAAGCAAATGGAAAGCCATTGAGGGTTTTGAGCCAGGAAGGGGTGTAGCCAGATTAACATACTTGATAGGTCCCTCTGTCTCTAGTGTGGAAAATGGGTATGAGGTAGTGGGACTAGAAGTAGGGGAGATTAAAGAAGAGTTATTACAGTAGTGCAGGGAAGAGAAGAAGAGTTTCTGAATTAGCATTCTGGCTGCCGAGATAGAAAGGCATCTGCTTGGATTCTAAGGCTAGCTCTGTTTTTAGATAAAATGCTATTATATTACTTAGGAAAAAGTGTGACTGAGTGGTAGAAAATCCAAACTGGACAGTAGAAGTTTATTTTCTTCTTACATAAAAGTCCAACTAGGTAGTCTGGGCTCCTTCCACCTTGTTCCCCTGCTGGGTGTGGCCTCCATTCCCAAACTCACCTCATTATACAAGTTGGCCAGTGCAACTTCAGCGATCACATCCACATTCCAGCCAGCAGAAAAGAAAAGAAGGAAGGCCCCAACCATTCCTGTAAGGACACTTCCCAGAAGTTACCCATAATTCTCCCTTTTATGCCTCATTGGTCAGACTTAGTCACATGGCCAAACCTAGCTGCAAGAGAGGCAGGAAAATCTTGCCTTTTTTCTGGAAGCCATATGCCCAGCCACAATTCTATTACTACAAAAGAAGGGCACAATGGATCCTCGAAGCAACTGGTCGTGATGAGGTAATGGTGGACATTGCATTGTGGCCAGACCGACCTGGCTTCCATTCTTTGTTACTTTGGGTATTTCCTCTCAGCCGCAGTACCATCATCCATAAATAGAGAGGTAGGATTCTTGTGAGGATTCAATGAGATAATAGATGCAAAAACTTTCTAAATTGTAAAGAGCTATCACTTGTGAAGTATCATTGTGATGGTGGTATTCATTGTGGTCCCACTGATGAGTCAGAATTGCTTTACAAGAACTAAATGAGATGCCTAGATGTCAGAAAGAAAGAAAAAGAGAGAGATGGGAGAGGGAAAAGAGTAAGGTGGTAATAAGGCTTTTACCAGACAGAGAGGGCTTAGAAGAGGGAGGCTGTGAACCAAGTACTTGGGGAACCTGTAGCATGCCTTGGAGTGGGATCCACATGGCTCTGGAGGAGACATCTTCAGCCAAAGCCTGGAGGTTGTACCTTGAATACTCTGAGAAAGTATGGAGGAATTTCCACAGCTTCCTTTGTAGTCTATGCACACCCGCCTGCAGGCCTCACCCAGCTCTCCTCCATCAGTCTGAGCCCTCCTATGGTTCTATCTTTGGGCCAAGACATGGTTAAGAATCCAACACAGGAAATCCATCCCAGATTCATTACTTATGCCCTGTTCTTCTCCTTCTTGGTAAATGAAATCATTTGTTGGTTTTAGCCGAGATGCCCTTAGTTCTTTATAATAATTATTGCTTCTATCAGTAAACAGAAATGTTTTAATTTCACAAGGGCGTGTGCAAATTGCATGTTTTGCATTTGTTCAACCTTAATCAATACTGTAACAGAATTAAGAAGTCCCAGCAAGACTTACGATCTTACCTAAGCTAGTAGAAAATCAACCTACGTAACCGCAACAAGGCCTTAGCTATGCATGTGTTCATAGCTGGTGACCACATTTTTTTCTCTTACATTTAACTCTCTCTAGTTTATTCAGGTATTGACTAATTAAAGAATGTTTTCGTTTATTTTAGAGGCGGCGACAGTCTATCATTTCTACTACAGTTTAAATTTTTGTGTTGTATTCTTCCATGTCATGGGAATTACATTAAATTTCAACCCCAAGCCTAGTATAAAAATCAATAATCTTCATTCCCTCTCCTGCTTTATTTTTCTCCTCAGCACACATCACCTTCTATTGTACTGTTCATTTGATTCTCTCATTTATTCCCTGTCTTCCCAAACTAGAATGTATGCTCTGTGAAAGTAGGGATGTATGTATGTGTGTGTGTGTGTATGGGGGGGCGGTGTCTTGTTTATTTACTGCTGTATTCCCAGAGCCCAGAACAGTTCCTGGCACATGGTAGAAGCTCAACAAATTACTTGCTATAGGAAGGAATAAAATCACCTGGTACAATTGTTGTACTACAGTGTGTGTAATTTCTAACATCATTTTTTTGGCTCTAAAATTCTGTGTTTCCAGATGCTCAGTGTATAGTGTATGCTTCCTGAAGGCCTGGCTGGTTGATTACAAAAATGGACAAATAAATGATATATGACAATGATGGGAAATAATGTCATTCCATCCAAAAGCCTCCCCTCTCCCCTAGAGGTTCCATAGACCCAGCTGGCCAGAAGGAAGGAAGCATAAAGAACAAGCATATATTCTCTGTCCTTATCTCTCCAGAACAGTGCCAATTTTTAAAATAGCATTTAATGACCGTTGCATAAAGATGTCACTGCATCAGCGCTGTCCCCAAGCAGCAGGCAGGCTATGAAGCCCCCTTGTCTTTCTGCAATGAACAGTCCTAGGGACCACAGTGGGGGTTTTCCAGGGCCATTCACCTCCTTCATTGTCATCTAACTCCCAGGATAGGGAGTTCTGCTGAATACACCCTCTCCCTTATCGGCCTTTCCTATGGTAATGCTCTTGCTACACAAGTCAGACAATTAGAGGTAATTGGGATAATCGGCATTTATTATGGCAATTTGAATTTCTACAGCAGGCAGTACAAAGCCTACCACCCAGCTTTGGAATGTGCTATTTGGATCTGCACTGAATTGGCTCTCTTTTCTAACACACATTTTAGAGTCCACAGGGTTTGGGCCTCCTTTGCTTACAAGAGGTCCTTAGGGCAGCACTAGATGCGAGTCTCACCAACCAATCAGAAGGGAGCATGCAAATTAAGGTCCGGGAATTAGGGCAACATCTCTTCTATCATGTGGGGCCTGGGAAAGAATCTACCACCTGGAAGGAGCCCCAGGTCTGTGACCAGCCCCCAGGAGACTGATTTTTCGCTACATTGACCAGATGTTTGACTTAATTGACAAAATTGTTTCCCCATCTCAGCTGAGTAACTCAAAGCTCAAGCATACTGTCAGTAGAAACCTAATCAAGGGAGCCCCTGAGGTGAGATTCCACACAGGAGCCCATGCAGGGGCTTCTGAACTGGTGCCTGCTCCTGTCTGAGGCCTCCTTCTCTGGTATGGACATTTCCCATGTGACCAGCTTCTTGGGCACCCACTTGTCCCTCTCCTATATGGAGGCAATGTTGTGCAGTGATTTATAACCATCAGCTCTCCACTGCATCTCCCTGGGCTGGAACCGCTTCTCCGCTGGTTGTTAGCTGGGTGATCATGAGTTACTTACCCTTTTTGTACTGCAGTTTCCTCATCATTAAAGCAGAGGTAATAATAGCCCCTGACTCATAGGGTTGACATGAGAATCAAGTGAGATCATGCATCTGAGTCCCCTAGCAGAATGCCAGAGATAAATGTTCGATGTGCTCATTAAAAGGTCCTCTCTCCATCCCCTCCACAAGCCTTCATTATATATCTTTGCCAACCCATCTACAAGGTCCAAAGTACCAGGTTGTCCCCGAGGAAGCACAGATAAAAGTGCCTTCACAGTTTAGAGAAGGAAGCAATTGATCTGATTGTGGGGACAGGTAGGGTTTTTTGAGGGGAAGATGTGGCATTGGTTCTGATCCCTGCAAGAGGGATAAGATAGGACTTGCAAAAATGAGACGGGGCCATGAGGAAGCAGGAAAGTGTGGGTTGTATATGAAGAGACGTTCACAGCAAAGGGCATATGTTTGTATCTGCACCTGAAATACCTCTATTTACATAGAAAGCATGTTTACAGTTTAACTGCAATTTACAAGGGAGTTATACATCACACACAGCCTCCGTTTACTCTATTCCATTGCCTCCTGGGCAGGGAAACAAGGGGAACCTGTCACCCCTTTCCATGGCAACTCCTCTGGTACAAGATTTTACTCCTGTGACAGCCCCATCGTTGACTTTGTCCACCTTGTTGAGAATGCAGTGGCCAAGGTAGAGAAACAGTTACCCTGGGTTAGCAAGGAGTGTTAGATGGTGGGGGTAATAGATCACTAGGTCCTCCAGGATCCCCAGCTGGCCTGCCCAGGAGAGGGACCTGGCTTTCCTCCTTAAGGAAGACAGATATCTTTAGCTGGGCTCACAGTCAAGAAAGATTGCTTTTGTTAAGATTGATGCTTTGCATCCTTGGGAAGCATATGTGAAATAAACTAAAACATTTGCTGCAGCATCTTTTTGTGCAGTGTATCAGTTAGGATAAAGGTGAAATTTCTGTAACAGAGTCCCAAAGGAGGGTTGCTTAAAAAAGATGGAAGTGTATTTTACTCTTACATAGTAGGCCAGCTGGTTCAAGCTGGTGGGGCAGCTGCAATTGACTTGTCATTCAGACCCAGGTTCCTTCTGTCTTGTGGCTCCACTCTTCCCTTGGGAATTGTGCTCATCTGCATGCTGGAGCTGTGTGGCTGGCACATCTTCTTTCCAACACATGGGAATTGGAAAGAGAAGCTGAGCATAAAGGCTGGCAAGTTTTCTCCATGTGTTATAGAAGAGAAGACAGGCTCAGTGAAGTTAAATGATGTATTCTTTAGAATAAGCTAGTTATACTTTAGTAACAAGCAGCCCCCAATCTCAGTGCCTTAACACGACAAAGGTTTACTTCTAGCCCACACAAAATCCACTGGAGGCCTGAGCGACTATTCAGGGCAACTGTCTTCCATGTGGTCTTCAGAGATCCAGACTACTGATAGCTCTGTCTTCCAGTAGCTTCACCACCTGGGACATGCAGCCTCCTTGGTCCTCATGGCAGGGTAAGAGAGACTGAATAATCACATCTGACTATGACACACGTTAACTGCTCCCATGCCATTGGCCAGAGGTAGTCACGGAGATCACAAACCAAGGGAGCTGAGAAGTGTTGTCTGGAAGAGGCGAAGGGGTGAGTGAATATCAGTGAACCCTAGACGTGTTTACCACAAATTTTTTTTTTTTTTAAGATTTTTATTGGGGAATTGGGGAAGGGGAACAGACAAATTGCTGTCCTTTTGTTCTTCAGTCTAGTTGCAGAGGACTTTGCTTCACTGGCCCATGTTGGCATTATCATTGCATTTTTCTCTGATGAGGCAGATGGGTCACTGGCCTCTGAATGGCCACTCACTGTGGCTCTTGGCAGCTCACTCTGGCTGCTGGCTGCTCACTCTGGCTGCCGGCCACTCACTGTAGCTTATGGCAGCCCACTGCAGCAGGGGCTGCAGCCTACATTGTCGCTGGAACTCATGCAGCCCAGCTCCAGGTGGAGCCATTGTTCACCATCTTAACTGCAGAGGGCAGTGTCACTGGCCCTCATATGTGGGATCTGAACCGGGGCCACTGGCATCCCAAGCCAGCTCTTAACCAACGTGCCACTCAATGGCCCAGCACTTTAAGCTTTTTAAAGGGTTTTCTCATTTCTGATGTAACTCTAGGCTGATAATAAGGCAAGATCCACCTCCTTTTACTGAGAAGTAACAACAGATATTTACATATGTGACTGATATGATAGTCATTTGGGTATGAAAGGCTAATCTCATACCCAGAATCTCCTTGTGAGATGCTGGGCTTTCTTCCAGGGTAGGCAGCTTACCTATATTTCAAGGCCCCAAATCCACATAATTAGGATCCCTCCTTTGGATTTGGGCTGTGGGAAAATCCTCTTAAAATGCACGCTTTCTCTTGGCTTGGAGACAGGAATATACAACCACCATTATCCATTTATACTTCCATATGGTGATGGCATTCTAAATGGGCACAGATTGGGAATTAGAACATGTACGTTTCAATAGGGGAAGAGGAGGAGGAGGAAAAAAAAGGAAAGGGTGGTGGGGAGTAGGTGCAGAGGGGAGAGCGTGGGATGCTTGGCGGAGCGGGATGATGAGCAGGCTAATTCTTCATTGGGTAAAAAGCTGAAGAGCTGTATGGTTGACCTGTTACTGGTTCGAGAAAGGCTTATGTGAGGTGAGGAGGGTCCTGGAATGCCATTCTCCCTGTGCCAGAATCACTATGAGTAAGGCTCCCTTTGAGGCTTATTCTCATAGCCTTGACTCAAGGAGCAGCTTCTCCTTGTTCTTCCTTCTTTTTTCTGCCCTTCCTTGGAGGGAGCCATGATCCTTAGGTCTGGGTCCTGGACAGCCATTGAATAACTGTGTGACTATGGAGAGACTTCAATGATCTGTTTTCACTTTCTTCATTTGTAAAGTGGAGGTTAAAACATTCTCTCCAGAGTTCTTGGAGGATCAAACATGCCGACAAATATACCCGTTTTGTTAAATATAAAGGACTGTGGAAACTGAGGGGTTATTATTATTACATCATCATCATCACCACCACCACCACCATCATCACCATCATCATCATCGTCATCATTGTTATTTTACTCCAGGCCATGCTTATATGTATGGAAATGTTCGATCATGGTGGTAGCTGAGGTGGAACAAGTGGTTGATGGTCTGGGAGGTAAGTGAGGCCAGGAGATCAAGGTGTGTTTGATAAGGTGATGTGAACTAATTTCATGGTGACCCAAAGGCAACCACACATCAAGGAATGATGCAAAGAAAGCTCCTGCCATAGGCCAACTAGGGGAAATAGCTCAAAGGCAGGGACAATGGGAATACAGAGGAGACAGGAGAATCAAGATGCATTCATTTATTTAAGGTACTTATAACTACTTTTTATTATAAAGATAGTACATTTAAATAAAAATGAAAACAGTAAATAAATGTATATAATTAAAGTAAGTCTTCTTATGCCCTAAATTACCAGTTACAGTTCCCAGAGAAACAACAATTTTTCTGTGTCCTTGCAAAAATTTTCTGGCTTACACAGTCAAAGATAGATAGATAAATAGATAGATACATAGATAGATAGATAGATAGATAGATAGATAGATAGATAGATAATGTGTGTGTGTCGTTTTCAGGGGTACATATGGGATCCCACAATAAATTAGGTTTTTGCAATTTAATATTTCATATATGGGTGTGCTAGATGTGAACATTTAAGGTGTGATAAAAAATATGAATGTTTAAATTTTAAAAATTATTACAGTAAAAGAGACATTGCCATTAATCCCCCTCAAAATACTCCCACTCTCTTGGAACACACTTATCCCATCGTATTTGCCACTTTCTGAAGCAGTTCTGGAAGTCTTCTTGAGTGAGTGTCTTTAGTTGCACTGTCATGGCTGCCTCGATGTCCCCAATCGATTCAAAACATTTACCTTTCATGGTCATTTTGACTTTGGGGAAGAACCAGAAGTCTCATGGTGCCAGATTCAGTAAATAAGGTGGGTGAGGACACACTGTAATGTTTTTATTTGACAGAAATTGCTGTACTAGCAGTGATGTGTGACACAAGTGTTGTCATGATGGAGGATCAAGTAAAGACACTCATGAAAAGGACTTCCAGAACTGCTTCAGAAAGTGACAAGAATGATGGGATAAGTGTGTTTGAAATGAGGGGGAATATTTTGAAGGATATTAATGGCAACGTGTCTTTTACTGTAATAAATTTTTTAAATTTAAGTATTAACTGTATTTTGTGGTCACACCTCATATAGTACAAAGAGCTATTATAAGCAATACTGTAATGAAATCCTTGTACCTACATCTTTGTGCATATGTGCAAGTATCTATGTAGAGTAACTTCCTAGACATGAAATAGTGGATGTCATTTAAATTTCTATAGATATAAAATATAGATATTTTCTGTAGATATTTTATTTCCAACAAGTCTGCCCTAACTTTCACCCTCCTCCCCCAATCCCAGAAGTGTTTGGTTGTGCTTGTTCGCCTACAGCCCCCTAGCATTGGGTATTAATAGTCTTTACCAAATTCTCAATGTAAAATGATATTGGAATGTTTTCACTTGCATTTCCTTAATTATGAATATGTTTGGGCATATTAGACATTGAATGAATTTAAAATAATTATGTTCTAGCTTTTTCGCTGTCCACTGGATCTGGCAGTCTGCCTTCTTGCTCTGGGACATCCCTGCTGGGCAGGAGGCGCTACTTCAGGGACCCTAAGGTTACTCCTAACAGGATGTGATGAAGCAGAAGGACAGCCCAGCACACAAGCACACAGGGGTTTGAGGGTTAACCCACAACGGAGAGGCTGGTAGATGCCTTGAACCTGACAAACAATGGACAGGCTGGACATTTTGGGGTACATTTGTTTTGGGCTTTGGCATGTCTGGGAGAACCTCACAATTAGTTTGCTATAGAGGATGGTCAGCACGAGGGACTTTCTGATCACAAAACATGCCCTCAGCAAATCAAAGGCCCTGTGAGGAATCTATAATTCCAAACACTCCTGCAAAACACCCACTCATGATTATGCTGCCTTTGGAGAAATGCCTTTGGGGGTGGGGGTGGGAAGAGGTGTTTTGAACCCAGAAGGAAGAAATATCAAGATATTAAAGCCAACTCAAAGAGGTGTGTGTGTGTGTGTGTGTGTGTGTGTGTGTGTGTGTGTGTGTGTGTGTGTGTGTATGTCCAGGTAGGGAGAATGGAGTGGCTTCCATGATCGGGGGTGTTATTTTGGGAGTATCCTTGCTAAGGGTGGTAGTCGTGGATGTGGAGGGGTGATGCTTATGGTGATGATGCTTCCCCGTTAGGCCCATAAAGCCAGGAAGAGCTGGGTGGTCATTCATCTGTTCCCCCATACTGGGATGCAGATGAGCCTATCAGTACCAGCCAATCAGGTCTCCCTACTCCTCAGTAGTGCTGCCACATCCTCACTCTCCAACTCCCCTGCCTTCTTGCCTTTTCCTTCCAGCCTATCCACACAACCAATGACATTTCCAGGGTGACAATTCCTCACAGGACACACACAGATAAGTATTGCTGATTACCTCCTAGAGTGACCTGGAGTCTCCACCTGCAGTGGTCACAGTAGAGGAGGGCCATAGCACGTTTCCCACAGAGAAGAAATCACCCACTGTTTCCTCTCCTACCCTTGGTTAGCAAGGGGTCACTCTTTTTGCATAAGTAGCTCAAGGTTACAACCAAGTCTCTTGCCCTAAGGGGCTGATGTGAAATGCTACAATGTCAGTTTTGAAAGTTCTATGTATTCATACTCATTCATTTTCTCTCTCTCTCTCTGTCTCTCTCTCTCTGTCTCTCTCTCTCTGTCTCTCTCTCTGTCTCTCTGTCTCTCTGTCTCTCTGTCTCTCTGTCTGTCTCTCTGTCTCTGTCTCTCTCTCTCTCTCTCTCTCTCTCTCTCTCTCTCTCTCTCTCTCTCTCCCTCTCCCTTTCTCTGTATTTTTTCCGTTCCATGCAATAGGAACTATTGGGGGAAAGAAAAGTTCCATATTGTTCACACACAGTTGGCTTCAGAAAATCTCCTTAATGTTGTCAGTCAGTCATTTCTCTCCTGTTTGTGGTCTGTGTGGCTCCTTTCAGAGCCCTGTCACCCACCTATAGGGTTTTCTAAACCTGATGGAACAATCAGGGGGGTCTAGTCCTTCCGTTCCTTTAGCTTCTGACATGGAGAATTTAGGAAGGGCTGCATTCACACACCACAGATAAAAATGCACGCCTCTCTTCCCTATATCAGGATGCCCTGGGGTAAGCATCCAGCAAACTAAGAACTCAGGAATGCGGACAGTGACATTATAATCCTGGCTGGTGACACCATTGACTATTGTGGTTTTGATGGCTGTGGTTACCTCTGGATCACTATTAGCTTGAGGTATCAATAGTATCATGGGTGCAAACCAATGGCATGGTTGACCCAGGATGTGGTTGGCCCTGGACATATGATGTTGACCAGCCATGACTCTGGCCTTGAGGCCCGCTGATACCACGGATGTTAAGTAGGTCAATCTAGAGAAACTCTGACATGCATTATTATACTACCTAGCAGACATGGCCTGTGCCTCGCCCTTCATTCCCAGAAGACTTTTCCTGGGGAGGTAAGATTAGACGTTTTGGAAGTCCTCCTCGAGTCTTCTGCTAATACCCCTGGCCTATCTCCTGTGCCTTTGTTCCTCCTTGTGTAGGAGGGAAGACAATGGCGCTCATAGTATCATGTTAATTGGAAGAGGTACACTTGGGAGTGATGTGATGAAGGAATGAAGGTTCCTAGAAGATTGTAAACCAGCAGCTTGCAGAGTTCTTTCTTATTACTTATCTGCAAGAGAGCAGTGATATGTCTCCTCCTCATCTCCCTGCAGCCAGTGGTCCAAGCCCAAGTACACATCCCACCAAGGTCTTTGTCTTTTACTCTGGGATCTCCTACAAGGGGCCTCTGGCTTCCCCTGGTCCCATAGAGCTACAATGTGACTAGGGAGTGAATGACAGCTTGTATGTTTTGAACAAGGTGAGGCTCGCACAAGGATGCTGCTTGGCACTTTGGCTCCTTCTCAGAATTGCCAGGTAACCAAGATAATCACAATGCTCCTGAATCTTGGTAATGAAACGTCTGCTCTCCCCAACACAGGCCTCGTGGCCAACCTGGAAAGCTGCTCATTAAGTGAAAAGATTGATAATTCAATCACCCCAGGACCAGACATAAGCTCTTCCCCGGGGAAACGCTTGCCTTGCCCTCTTCCCAGTTTTGTACCTCTGGCCCCACTCCTCGAACTGGGGCTGGTTTAGTCTCCCCATATTAGGTACATACGCAACTCTCAGGAATGAGTTTGTGCAGAAACAGCCACGTGCAGAAGTCTCCAGCCTCTCTTCATGGAGTGAATTCAGTCAGACAAGTACTAGTCCAAGACCCAGGGAGGCCTTTCTTCTGCCAGCTTCCAGAGGAGGTGCTCAGCTGTGGGAGACACCACCTCCACCTTGGAGAATCCGATGAAGGCTGTGACATTCGTCCTTGAAAATTGCATGATCACACAAAACTCGGCACACAATTTCCATGAGGTAGTAGACCCCAGAAACCCTTCCTGTGCTAGAGCATGTCCATATATCTAACTCACTTGGGTGCACTTTCCTCCAGTTTGCGGGGAGCAATGACAGTAAAGCTCATAGTAATGTGGGTAAACATGCCTTGATGCTATCGTTAAGATGAATGGCACCTCCAGCCCACATCTGTGCTTGTCTAAATGCTGTCCGTCCTTCAGGCTTCATGGCAGAGCCTCTGAAATTTATCTCTGATCCTCCTTCCCTCTCCTTTTTCTGAGACCCCAAGTAACTTTTACCCCTAATGATGATGATCATTTTCTTCTTACATTATATGTGTATATACCTTCTGTCCTCTCTATTTTTTTTTTTTTGAGGGCAATGTCACTGACCCTCATATGTGGGACCCGAACTGGGGCCGCTGGCTTCCCAAGCCAGAGCTTAACCACTGCGCCCCTCGGCCGGCCCTCTTCTGTCCTCTCTAAAGGGGACCCATTCCCAGGATGTGAGGAACAGCCATCTTGGTTTCATAGTTGATTGCTCCTCAGTACCTATTGCAGAGTCTTTTGTATGTAAGGAGTGCTCAGTAAATGTTCTCTGGATGAAGGGATGAGTGATGAATGAGTGTCCTTACTTGGGACTGCCCATGTATGACCAGTCTGTCCACAGTGGGATGAAGCTGGACATTGACAAACACTGCCCACTTGGCCTTACTTGCAGGCTTTCAGCCCAGTTGCATCTCCCTGCATGCCCACTCAGATATGGAGAAGGCTGTCCTCAAGAGAAGATGTTCCTCCCTCCCTCCCTTGCAATACGCTCAGGGGCCTTTGACATTTAACTCCAGTGCAATTTGTTTGTTTTTACCGAAGTTGAAAATACCAACAAATGTCACCCGCCTTCACTTCTCTCTCCCAACATGTGAGCTTGATGGGCTAGGAGCCAGCAACACTAATGAGCATCTCAGGTCTCTGTGAATTAGCAAGGGGACAGAGCTCTGGGTAGCTAGGAGGTAGATGTGGAGGTAGTTTCTTCAGGAGAAGAGTCAGCATGGAGCTAGGGATGGGAGGCAAGATTCCTGCCGAGGTATTGGTCAAGCATGGAAGTAGGGAAGGACAGTCCTAGCAGCACCATCAAGGGGAAAGTTGACTTGATAGTCCATTGCCTCTTACTCTGAAGGTCATCTTATTGTTCCTTTCACCTGGGTCAGCTCCTTTTGCCTACCATGTGCCTTTCTCAAGAATGGAGCTGGGGTGTCACATTATCCTTTTGGGAAATTATATCAATTAGAAACATATACCATTGTTAGTGATAAAATTAAACAAAGCAAATAAAAGTGGCCTAAATGAGGAAAGCTTTTATGTCTCTCTCATGTAAAAAACACAGGAAGTAAGGTCTATATTTGAGGGAATAGCATTGTACCAATGTTGATATCCTGTTTTGACCATGTGTAATGGGTATGTTAGATGTTGTGAAGGGGGAAAGTGGGGTGAACAGTCTATGGGAACTCTTTCTGTTTTTGAAACTTCTTTTGAGTCTTAAACTAATTTTTTTAAAGGTATAATTAAAAAAAATCAATTGCAGGGAGCCCAGGGCTTTGTGGTGGTTCTATCATTACCAGTAATTCAGGGTCCTTTGTTTTGTTGTTTTGTATCCTCAGCCCTTGGCTACCAACTTGTGGACCAAGATTGCTAGCTGCACAAGCTCTAGCCATGCATCTACATTTTAGTCACTTGGAAAGATGGAGGGGCAAAAGAAGGGTGTGCTCTTTCTTTAAGGACACCTCTAGGGTATCACATACTACCGATTTACTCAGAGCCCATTTGCTAGACCTTAGTCATATGACCACCCCCTAAGTACAAGGGAAGCTGGGAAATGCAGTCTTTATTCTGCATGGCTTTGTAGCCAAATAACACTTGGGGATTTTTGGTAGGGGAGAATGAACATTAGAAGACAACCAGGAGGCTGTGTACTGTCGCCCATTGGAGGACGAGCCCAGTGCTGGTGTCCGGGAAGAGCTGGTTGATATGAGTGCCCTCCCGACTGTCTAACCTGACGTCCGCATTATCCCTGCCAACTATGGCAGGAAGTTGCCCCTGTCTCCTTCTTTTAACAAAATAGACTCTGTCCTCCTTTGCTGGTCTAGGGATCCTCCATCCAATTTCTGTGGCTTGGCTTGGGAACTTAAGCCAGAGACATTCATCTTCCCTGGCTCTGCTTTATGTCAGACTGCAGGAGGCACTTATGTGATGTGAATTAGGACAAAGGATTAGATTCTCCTAGCCTGGCAATCTCTCCAAATACCACCCCCACAAGTCAGCAGAGGGTGCCTACAATTTCATTAGGGGTTCAGCTCCTTGGTACAACAGCAACAAAAAAACTCATTTAACCTAAGCTTCCATTAATATCTTAACCATTGATTTATTTGATCTTTTTGAGTGTTGTAGCAAGATAAGGATCCTGAAAGATTAGGGTGGGAAGAGGATTCAGAGACCTCACTGTTTCTAACCATCCTTTCCTTTGTATGTTTGAGGCTACTGAGGGTAGTAGGAGCCACATGGACAGCTGTGGTCAACACACCATGGCAGGAGTAGCTCTCTTTGGGCTTCAAGCTCACTCTGGTCTCCTGATTGTCAGAATTATTGTTTTTTCACCCTTCCTGAAGCTGGTTGAGGTGGGGTCTCAAGGAGGCACTTACTTGCTGAGCACTAGACCCTGGAGTGTTGCAGGAGAAACTCAAAACTCGCTGCCTCAGCTACCACTGACCCTTCTTCTCCCATTCATATTGGGAAGGTGTGAGCCCCTTCCTCAAATCAGCAAGCACCCTGAGTCCTGAGTTCAGGGGACCGTATGTGTGGAAGAAGGGCTCACACCCCCTCCCCCACTGGGATGGTGTGAAGGACACTCTGCTAGAAGCACCCAGCCCCCTGACCTGTCTGTCACCTGCTTATGTTCTGACACTGGAAGCACTCAGACTTTCAACACATCAGGCCTCCTCACCCTGAAACTCTGGGGTAAGCGTTCCATTCTCTGTCAGTTAAGTGTTTGATTATAAAGTGAGTCCGATTACTCTTTGGCTAGAGCCTTCTGCACATTTTGTTGATTTACTCTCCTGAAGAACATATATGAGCCCTTGGGACCCAGGATTCTGACCATATCTACGACGTTCCCTGAAGGCCCAGAGGGGCGTGTGGTCACTTATAAGAGGGTGACTCTGGACAAGTCACCTAAATATCTCCCTGAGCCTCTCTTGCTTGTCTGTAAAATAGGGATAATTATCCCATATCTTAGTGTGAGAGGATAAAAGGAATAAAGCATAAAATGTTTAGCCTGTAGTTAACACTTGGCAGGTGATACCGTTAGTTGATGGTGATGGAGATGATGATGATGATGATGATGATGATGATGATGATGATGATGTCATCTACATTTGAGTAATAAAGAACAGGAATTACCAAAGCCAAATTCAAGCCTTTTTTGCCTTCTGAGAAGTTCACAGAAAAATACAGGTTTGAAGACAAGCTTTTTAAGATTAACCTCAGGTCCCCAGTTAGTTCAGGTGGAAGAAGATACAGCAGACAGTGACAACGGTGATTATGGTGATGCTAAAAGGTAGTCAGATTTGGGGAAAGAAGAGAAACTGAGGGTGCGGCTCACTCCTGAGTCTACAGTTAACATCATAACTTCACAGCAACTCTAAAGGTGATTTATGGCCATATTTATATGGGGGAAACTGAGGAACAAGGTAGGGCGATACTTAGCCTGAGATTAATGAGAAGGTCAGAAGTGTATTTACTCTTTGTCAGAGAAAGTATAAATATGGTGTTCATGAAGAACTTCTATCATGAAAAGAAATATAGGACTTTGTTACAGGTAGCCCCACTCAGTCTGAGGGCAGACACAGCCCTGTCCTGAGGGAGCCCTAATCTAAGGGGGGAGAAACAGCCCTGTCCTCAGGGAGCCCCAGTCTGAGGGGAGACACAGCCCTGTCCTCAGGGGCTGTAGTCTGAGGGGAGACACAGCCCTGCCCTCAGGGAACCCCAGTCTGAAGGGAGACACAGCCCTGCCCTCAGGGAGCCCCAGTCTGAGGGGAGACACAGCCCTGCCCTCAGGGAGCCCCAGTCTGAGGGGAGACACAGCCCTGTCCTCAGGGGCCGCAGTCTGAGGGGAGACACATCCCCTGCTTCTCAGTGTGTTCCAGTTTGAGGAGGGAGGTAGGGCAGATATTGCTTCTGTCATTGTCCCCTGCTCTCCCTTGTCCCTCTGTGCTGGCTCTCTCTGTCTTGCCTTTAAGAGATTTCAGTCTCCCATTGGCTAGAAGGGAAACTATTCAGCCTCTGTTTGGAGCCCAGTACAGCAGCTGCTCAATAAATATTTATAGCTGCTAATGATTTAGCACAATAAATACACATAACGTAAGTGACAGAAGCCTACTGAACGGAGCACATAGCATCTGAGCTGGTGGGATCATTGGTTGAAAGGAACAGCCTGGAGAAAGAGTTAGTAAACAGCCTTGCAGTGATCATAGAGGAGGGATGGGGGAGCCTTTCTCTGTGGCCTCCATAGAAGGTGACCGGAAAGTACCCTGAGCAGAGTATCATTATGACTTTCATGGGTCTGAGGTGCTTTCGCCTTCAAAGGCTCCTTCCTTTACTAAAAAAAAAAAAAAAAAAAAAATTGTCTGTGATCTCAGGCCACCTCTTTCCCACCCAGGCCTAGAGGCAAACTCCACCCAAACTACCCCCACCCTTAACCCAGGAATCAGAGCAGTCAGGTTGGAGAAAGATTCAGTTATTGCTCCCGTATCTTATGTGTACTTGCATTAACTCCTGCCCATAAACCTACAATAACAAGATTTCTCAAATAGCGGCCGAGGTCTTTTGGGGGTGCTGAGTTCAATAATATGTTTTATACTTTAGCTTTTTATTTCAGTAGCAATCTAAAATCTATTCTTTACCAAAGCTTCTCTTTGAGAACAGCTCATGGTGACTTAAAGATAGTCCACAGAATAAGAATTGTCGTGGGTGACACTGTTTTGAGATCTCACTATATGCTCAGCCCTGCTTTAGTGTTTTATGTGGAGTGCTATGGTTAATCTTCACAACTCTATGAGATGATCCAATGATACAGATGAGGAAACCCAAGTACTGAGAGGTCAAGCAACATGCCCAAGATCATACAACTAATGAGTGGTAGAGCCAGGGTTCAAGTGCAGGCGGACTCATGAGGGGCTGGACTCCAGCTCCTCAGTACTTACCACTAGCCACCTGCATGCAATCAAGCGTCTTAAGAAGGTACTTCTCAAACTGGGACCTTCACAAGGGATTTCCTTTATAGTTTCTAATTCCAGTATGCATCTGTAATTACCCAATTTTGTGAGATACACATTGAATATTTGGTTTTCTGGAATGTTCTTGGTAACACAACCACCCTTAGCTGCTGAAACCCTCCTATCTGTCATTCAAGGCCACAATTAGTGCCACCTCCTCCAAGAAGTGTCCCATGGCCCTAGTCAGGAGTGAAGGATTCCCATAGCATTTTGCCACTTTATTTTCTCTCTACCTTGAGAATAGTGCTCTCCACGATGGGGTAGGCCATCCCTGGGCTGGTTTTCCAGCTCTGCCATTTGTCTTATGTCACTGAACCAAGTTACATACACTTCGTGAGCCTCAACTTCTCCACCTGTAAAATGGGCAAGCAGTATGGTATTATCAAATGGTTTCCAAGAGATAACATATGTAAAGTGCCAGACATGCTGTAGACACTTCCCCCGTCTGTTGAATTGCAACTATCCAAGTATGGATTTGTAAGCACCTTCCAAGGAGAGAAGAGATGGCCCATATGTTCTGTTCATCCTGCGTGCCCACGTGGAGCAGGTGCTCAGCACAAGCCTGACTGGATGGTTGGATCTTTGCTGCTGAGTCAAACTCACCCCGTCTGTAGGGGTGGGTGTGCAGGGCCACTGGAGGGAGGGATTGACTACGATGTTCCAGGTCTCGACTCCAGCCAGTGTCCAAGGAGGAAGACGAAGGAGATAAGCAGAGGTGAGGGAAACAGGGAAGGACAGAAGATTATGGAGAGAAAAGGGGACAGGAGGGAAAAGGAAGAGGGAAAGGGATGGGAGAGATGAGTCTGCAAAAACTGAAAAAAAAAAAAAAAGAACCTCTATGAAGTTTAGATTTGAGGGCAGAGAGGGAGACAGCCAGGTCTTCCATTTATTGCACTTGAAGGGCTGGGATTAGGGGGGCACTTGCAGAGGGGTGACTGGGGCACCCAAGTGCGCTGGCCCTCCATTGTTCCCCACCCAAAGCTCACCAAACTGGGGTTGGAAATGGACTTGAATAGATGAGTCCCCCAACCACTTCCCACACATTGGCCAAATCAGGAAACTGAGGCACAAAGTGGAGAAGTGGCTCTCTGAGGTCCAGGGCAGGGCCAGGGTGGGGACCCAGGTCACAGGACTTCTGTGTCATGCTCTTCCTGCTGTATCAGGCTATAGGTGTGAGGGAGGGTGCTCACATTCCAACATGAAGAAAAACAATATTAGGAATGCAGAGAGCAAATCTCAGGGTAATGGAGCCTGGTGTTTGCAATAAAAATTTAAATGTGCTGTCCTGGTGGCAACAGCGACTTTTATCTGATCAGCCTGTCAGCGCTTAAGAAAGCTGGGTTGTGTAAATGGCAAAGCCAAATTGAATTCATATTTACTGCCCTTGAGTCTGTGGGGTTTATTGTTTCCAGTGGATTAATCTCTCACTCTTCTTCCTTCTTTTTCCTTCTAACCCTCCTTTTCCTCCTTTTTCTTTTCTTTCTTTCTTTTTTTAAAAAATACTTCCAAGTGATTTTATTATCCAACAAATCACTGGGAAAGTTGACCAGAGAAGAGCACTCTCTGTGTGTGGGTTATTTTCCATTTGTTCCTCCAAGTAAACTCTTCACCTTTATCCACGCTGCCCCGTGGCCCAGGAGACTGGCCTGTATGGGCAGCTTCCTACAGGATCCCCTGACCTTTGGCTTCCTGGGTGTAGCCACTGAGAGCTGGACCCAGCAAGAGATGAGAGGCTTCTATTGCTTTGGCTGGTCCCTCCCATCCATCTAATAAGAGCTACAGCTCCTGTCAGGCTGTCTTCTCTCATAGCTATAACCTTGCCTGGGTTCCCCAAACTTCCCTCTGCCTTTGCTCCTTTAGGCCTAGAGGGGAAAAGGGAAGGGACTCCCCTCCACTGCCAGGCCCTGGGTGCTGTACCACCCTGCCTAGGTTCCCCTAACCCCACCCATACCTCTGTAATTTGTCCCATCTCTAAACTTCCTTCTGATACCCCTTCCACTGTGTTATCTGTTTCCCTGACAGATAATGTCTCTCTGTCTCCTCTCCCCAGAACTGGAGAGCAACTGAGTGAAGGCACAGGCAGGGGACCATGTTCCATTTGCTTTGTACAAAATGGGAGAAAGCTGCCGGGCCTGAAGCTAGACCTGATCTGGTGTTTGTAGTATGTGCAGGGGGATGGAGATGGTTATTGGCCTAGCACCCCTGACACCCAGTGGGCCAGACAGTCCTGCCCCACTTCCCTTTTTACCCCTGCAGTAGGTACTCTGCTGGATCATGTGAGATGGGACAACTTATGGTGGGACCCTACAACAGTCCTTTTCCCCATTGTGGCTTTTTCCCATGTTTCCCATGTCTGTTGAGGAAATTTCCCATGTTTTCCCCATTGGTTCCCATGTCTGTCGAGGAAATTTGTGGGGGCTATAAAACAATGAAGGTGGGCCCAACTGAAAGCCCTGCTGCTTTTGTGTGTCACTTTGCAAGTGTAGGTTAGCTACTGTGAGGATTCTATTCCCAGGCCAAGAACAGATGAGACCGTGGAGGGGCAGCTTGGGATTGCTTGCCTGTAATTGTGTTCGCCCATCACAGCAGCTCCTCCCCGCCCCATCCACAAACAGGAGAGCTGAAACAAGAAAATAAGCTCCCATCAAGAAGCCAGTTTTATTTCTAAATTCTTTTTAATATTCAGAAGTGTTATTAGGAGCCAAGATTAAATATATCAAGCTTGATATCCTACTGAACACATAATAACAGGGCAGGGTAAGAACCCCAGAGCTGTCCTTCCAGGTAGCCTGTGAGCCTTAATGATGCTTCACCAGGGGCAGTCCCTGCGGAGGCCCCTCTGTGGACTCATGGGGAAGATCTGCTCCAGGGAGGCCTGGCCCTAACTTAGGCCCCCAAGAGTGTGGTGAAGAGAAGAGGTTGTGAGGGGAGCAGGAGGATACTGCTAATATTAGATTCAGATTCCAGAGGTGGAACTGTGGGCAGATGCTTAGGATACAGAGACCAGACACAGCCCTGCCCTCAGGGAGCCCCAGTCTGAGGGGAGACAAGCCCTGCCCTCAGGGAGCCCCAGTCTGTTGTGGGGAACATACAGCCCTGCCCTCAGGGAGCCCCAGTCTGAGGGGAGACACAGCCCTGCCCTCAGGGAGCCCCAGTCTGAGGGGAGACACAGCCCTGCCCTCAGGGAGCCCCAGTCTGAGGGGAGACACAGCCCTGCCCTCAGGGAGCCCCAGTCTGTTGTGGGGAACATACAGTCCTGCCCTCAGGGAGCCCCAGTCTGAGGGGAGACACAGCCCTGCCCTCAGGGAGCCCCAGTCTGAGGGGAGACACAGCCCTGCCCTCAGGGAGCCCCAGTCTGAGGGGAGACACAGCCCTGCCCTCAGGGAGCCCCAGTCTGAGGGGAGACAAGCCCTGCCCTCAGGGAGCCCCAGTCTGAGGGGAGACACAGCCCTGCCCTCAGGGAGCCCCAGTCTGAGGGGAGACACAGCCCTGCCCTCAGGGAGCCCCAGTCTGAGGGGAGACACAGCCCTGCCCTCAGGGAGCCCCAGTCTGAGGGGAGACAAGCCCTGCCCTCAGGGAGCCCCAGTCTGAGGGGAGACACAGCCCTGCCCTCAGGGAGCCCCAGTCTGAGGGGAGACACAGCCCTGCCCTCAGGGAGCCCCAGTCTGAGGGGAGACACAGCCCTGCCCTCAGGGAGCCCCACTCTGAGGGGAGACACAGCCCTGCCCTCAGGGAGCCCCAGTCTGCTGAGGGATATCTAACCCCTATGTCTAGGGACCTTCAGGACTGCTATCTTGAGATGTTTAGATGTTGACCCATAATTATGTCCTACAGCCTGAATGAACTTCATGAGATCTAGCCATTGCCTACCCTATAGCCTGGATGGCTTGATGAAGAAAAGCCAATTTTAATTTTAGCCTGAGCCAAACATAATGAGGAGAGTAAATCATAGGGTGAACATTCTCCAGCCAAATGGAAATGAGTTTGGGATTATCTGCCGTTTTGAATTATCCACCCCACTGCTTCCTTCATTAGCCTAGTCCTAGAAAGGACCAGCACTGAGGCTGCTCCAGAGTGTGAGGGCTCGGGAAAGGCCAAGGGTGGGGGGCTGCTGATGAGCCAGTGAAGTTAGGGGTGCTCTGTGATTTAGAGCAGGGAAGGATGAAAGGGTTAAACACGGCCAGGGCTGGGTCCTTGGATCTGAATCTGCAAGGGAGCACACTAGGGAAGGGAGAAAGGACCAGAAAGGCCCTGATGGCTGGAAACGCACCCCGGTGTATCCAGTCTATGTCTTCCCTCTGGGAAAGAAGAGGCTGGTCCATCCAGGTGCCTACAGCTGGATCCTTGCTTGAGGCTTCAGGTGGTGGAATCTAAAAAGATGCTTGACATGGGGGGAGGGAGGGTTTTAAACAAAGAACCTTGAAAGTCATGACTGAAGTAAAGCAAAAATCTCTTTGTGTGAAACCAGAGCCCACACACACTCACACCTGAGGGCTAGAACGGAGGCTGACAGGCGGGGGAGAGAGAGGAGGCCAAGGCCTACAGGTGCTGAGAGCTGCCAGCCCTGTGGGCTGTCTATGTCCCCTAAGCAGGGACAGATCACAGGCAACCATGAAGATTAATGCATTTGCAGTTGACAACATGGCAGCAAAACAGCATTTGTTTTCATCAAAGCTGAACAAACAAGCTTGCCGGCTCCCTTCCTCACAGGCTCTCAATTCATAGGCAGCCTCATTCACATCCAGGCCCCCATTCGTAAAACGAGGCCCTCCCTTCACCCACACAGCCTCCCATTCACACAAACATGCCCACTAAGTCACTCACTCACTCACTCATTCACTCACTCACTCACTCACTCACTCACCTCCATTCAGGAGACACCCTCTTACACACAGGCAGGTTCAGTCAGACACCTGTTCTCTCTCTCTCTCTCTCTCTCTCTCTCTCTCTCTCTCTCTCTCTCTCTCCCCACCCCCTCCATTCATGTTCCCACCTCCGCATTCACACTCCACACCCACCCAGACATGGGCCTCCCTCATTCATGCACAAATCTTCATTCACACACTGGCTCACAGGTGTCTCAAGACAAAAGAGGGCTGGTGCTCTCCAGCCCTGGTTGTGCATACATCAAGAGGAAGACATTTTCCATTCAACTATTAACTGCCAATCATTAGTAATAGTGTTTGAACTTGGTGTGGAAAATGAGGTCTCCTTCCTTCATTATGTCGCTAGTTTTTGTTACTCATTGATGAGAATGTGCATGGTTTTCATATCATTTTTTATTTTTATGTATCTGACATTTCCACAGTGGCCCAGGCTCAGTTGGTACCATATATAATGAGAGTTATAATTAACAAGTGTGCCTCAGGCTGGATTCCCCAGGAGTGGACCTGAAACAGGAATTTGAGTGTCAGTGGCTTATTTGGCTGGTGATGGCAGGACATACAGGAAGAAGAGTGGGAGGGGAGACCAGGAAGGGAAGGCAGCCAACACAGAGTGTGTCAAGAGCAGGGGACTTTGAACAGCAGCTGGGGCTTGGTGCCACTGGGGACTTCTAGGGGACTGTGCAGAGCATGCCTCAGAGTCGTCCCACCCAAGGGGTGAGGAGGCTGAGGTATTTATCTCCATCCCCTTCACTAGCATGGGTTGGGGGGCTGCTCTCTGGGACATTACTTCTCCAGCAGGCCTGGCATGCCCCATGCAAGGGCGAGCACACCCCTGCAGCAAGTCAGCTGGTACGGGGTGTCAAAGGTGCCCGAAGGGTATGACTGCTACTGTTCCTTCTTTCACCAAACACGTCCCCAACGCGTCCTGAGCGCCTGATCCCTGGCAGGTACTGGGCTCCTCCTGGGGATTCAGAGATGAAAAAAATACAGTCCTTGCCAAGAAGGGGTTCCCAGGTGAACGGGGTAGAAGACAGGAAAACACATTATTATGTTGCAACACAATAAAAGCTATCACAGCACAATAAAAGCTATCATGGATGCCTTAACACAGAGGCATAATGCTGTCACTGAACACCGAGAGGAAGCTTCTGAGCTTAAGCTTAATAACTTACTTAAGATAACAACTGCTTATCTTGCACAATAGAAGTTTAAACAGAGCTTAAATGGCTTCATTCTATCCTGTTGATGTTTTCGACATTATTTTCCCTTTCTTTCCTGATACCTGTGCTGTCTTAAGACCACTCTTTTTAGCTAGTTCATGAAGAAGTGTAGGGATTCCGGGTGTGGCTCCTGTCCCCATGGCTTTGTTTGGGAACCACACACAGAATGAATGTTTTTGCCCATCTTGTGTGGTTGTCTTTCTGCAGTCACAAAGCTAGGACTTCCTGAGGGCAGTGGCTCCCTTGGGAACTTGACACTTTTTATTCACTCTCTTTTTCTGTCTCTCTTTGTCTTTTTTTCTGTTTCTCTCTCCCTTCAAACTGGAAGCTGTGACTCCAGCATAACAGGAGCTGCCTGAGGTCAGGCGATGCCCCCGATGGCCGACTGGGAGCTCTTTGTGGTCAGAGGCTATTTTGCTCTCCAACACGCACTCACTGAGCTTGTCTCCTCCCTTCTTTCTCAGGGTTCTATCTAGAGGGATCCCTACGTAGAGCAGCATCAGGGAGGGTGTTTGGGAAATCAACCCTGACTCGAACGTATTCTTACCCTTCGACTATGCCTCTGACTGTCACTTCCTGAAGGCCTGGGAGGTGGAGGCGCTGATGATGGGGCAGGACAGGGCTGGAAGCTCGCACTGGAACAGCTCATGGTCTGGGCACAAGGCCACCACCTGGCGACTCCTAGACCAGAAGAAACACAGCCCCATCAGCGGGGGTCTGGAAGCCAGTTTCCTTTCCCCATCCCCTTACTCCAGAGCCTGTCCCTCCAAGGCTCCCCGTGAGTGGTGTGATTTATGGGGAGCAGCAAGTGCTCTGGGAGGGCGAGTCTTCAAAGGAGGCGCAGGCAGCTGCCTTTCCTAGCAGACCCGAACCCCTCCCTCTCTAATTAATTCACACTTTCCCAGCCCTGAGCATCCTGGAGGGGCCTTTTTACCTGAAGCAGAGACAGGCATCTTACTTGATTTACAGACTCCAGGGGCGGGTGGCTGCTCGGCTGGTTGCTAAGGTATCTTTCAAATGGAAATCAGGGTGGAGAGATATCACATATATCTTGCCAGCCATCTGCTAAATATTGCCTCTTCTGTCTGGAACAGCTCTGAGGTGCTTCTGACAGGAAGGCATGGCCCAGGGGCTGGGGGCTGGGGGAGGGGAGAAGAAAGTCTGGTCTCATCCTCAACTGAAGGAATAGAAATTTTCCTTTTCTGCCACAGCGTCCGTTCATGTTCCACTTTCTGTCTTCATCTTTCTTTTTCCCTTTTAAATATAAAATTCCATCTGTTGACTCTGATTACAAACCATCAGCCTGTTTCCACAACTCTATATATTGTCAGCGTATTTAAGTACATGCGTGCATGTGTGTGTGCCTACATGCATGCCTATATGCGTGTGTGTGTGTGGGTGTGTGTGTATGCTCTCGTGTGCATGTGACTCACCACCATCAGGACCTGACAGGTGAGTCTTTCTGAGCCAATTAGGTCTCTGCTTCTGAGAAAGCCAGTGTTCTTTCCAGGCCCATCCCCAAGAAGGAAACACAAGTGCCCAAATTTAGTCAAACAGCTGGGCCTTCACTGGTTACTAAGCAATCCCGTAGTGGAGGCAGCAGATTTCTCTGTCTACACCAGTCACGTGTTAGCCTTGGGAGGGGTCTCCTCTGCTCTGAGCATGGCCTGGAGCCAGAACATCCTCGGTTCAAGTTGTGGTTCATCTGGTGGGGGTGGGGGGGAGCTGGGAGAGTTGGGGTAGGCCCCGACCTCTTTGGACTTCACTTCCTAGTGCTTACAATGGGGATAAAATACTCCGGACTACAAGGTTCGGTAGGGCAGGGTTATACACTGCACAAGGTGGTTCAGTTAAGGGCCGTACAAACCCTCAGCAAGTCACCTCTTTCTACTTGCACCAAGAGTACCTAATAGATCAGTGGCAGCACTCACCTTGCAGAGTTGTTGTGAGGATGGCATGAAGAAACTGAGGGAGGAAGAGATGCCTTACCTACCCTGGGTCAGCTCCCAGAGACAAAGATGGGTGCTGATCCTCTCGGGCACTGCAAGTCCTAGGGGGCGTTTCGCTCCCTCTCCCAGCTCCTCTGTTTCTGCCTCTCCTGGCATCTCTCTCTGCTCTCCCTGCCCCCATTCTCCCCTCCCCCAGTCTTGGCTCATAGATATTCTGAGCAGACAGGCTCTGGCTCCTGGGCAGATGGATTCCTCCTCTGAAGGCTGATTCTGACATTTGATACCAGTATCCACTTCACAACCTCACTTCTGATCCCCATACACCTGTCTCAGCTTCACCCACAAATAATCCCGTGGCCCTGCCTGCCCACTCTCATCTGCTTCTTTGTTCCTGATACCAGCCCTCTCTGCCTAATCTTCACCCCTCCTTGCTCCCCTCCACCACCTACTGCCATTCAAGATGCTTACAGAGACCCAGGTTGCCCCTTCCATCATTTGTTCCAGCTCCTGTTCAAAAGAGAGAACTCCCCCTCACCCCATACATGAATTATGAATATTCATCCAGTCCCCTCACCTCCATCCCAACTTGGGGTTAAAGCTGCTCTTTTTTTGGCTGTAAGAGTAATATATTAAGTAACATTTCTCAGAATACAGTTTTAATTAAGATTCAATAGTCACTTCTCTGTCAGTAATCCTCCATGCTGATTATTTAAAACATATTTACCCAGCTCTATTATGTCACAGATTTGAATTCATTAGACATTTGTTAATCCTCCACAAACTTTTTCTAAAAATCTGAAAATACTGTTCGAAACAATGGGCCCCATGCAGGGCGTGCATCCCAATGCGTCTGGGTCTTCCCTGCTTGCTGCCTCCTCCGTGGCTATCTACCAGAGGGCAGGCGACAGACCCACGGATACAAAGGCCCCGAGGGTGCCGTAGGACAGGACAGACCATCCAGATTGCCCTGAGGCAGCCCATACTGGGCAGCCTCCCAGGGCACAGAGCAGGGTCAGGGAGGATGGAGAGAGGATCTAGGGGGATGATGTCCAGCAAAGGCCATCAACAGCCTCGGCCCTGGACTCAGATGCACCTGAGAAGTATTACCATTATCTACATGTGCCATGATGTGACAATGTTGGGAAGCGCTGCTTAGCCTTAGAACACTGCAGCATTTATGGATAAAAACACATAAGGAGGATGCCTTTTGCATGGGGCCATAGGCTTTCAGAAGACTCCCCAGCCTCTACACACACACACACACACACACACACACACACACGTACATCATGCATGCACATACACATGCAGCCACCTCCAGCTTAAACAGTGAGGGACATCCTTGAGCATGTCTGTCCCTGTGTCCTCAGTGGGTATAAAGGATACCCGACTTGACTTGAGCAGATGCAGGGGCCAGAGAAACATGGCGTCCTTGACTCTACTGCCATGGTGAGTCATGCTGGAAAACACAGCTGATGGTTGGCCAGTGATGCTTCTAAAGCCACTACTGTGATTAGGCCACTCTGTAAAGCTGGTTTTCTTAGCTGATGAGCCAAATGAACCCTGGACAGTGTTGATACAGTACTCAGAACCTCAGCGCCAATGCCAGAAACTCGTTTTTCTCAGCACTATACTCCATTCATTCATTCAGCTGATATTTATTGAGCACTTATATGAGTCAGGTGTGATGCTGGGTACTGGGGGTACAGTGGTGGGTGGGCAAGACAGGTAAGTTCCTGCCTTTTGGAGTTTACAGTCGAAGAAAGCAAACAGGTGAGTTATTAAGGAATTTTAATTAGAAGTGTGATAATCAATATGTAGAGCAAGTACAAGGGGCTAAGGGATAAAGGGCAAAGGGCCTGATTTGGTGTAGGTTTTGGAGATGCTTCCTGGAGTAGGTAGTGTTTAAATTGAGACTTGAAGATAGAAAAGGAGATTGGCCAGGCAGCAGTGGAGATGGGGAGAGCCAGGGAGAAACCAGTCCATGTAGGAAGTCCAGGAGGATGATCGAGCATAGCTTTATAAGGTTGCATGTAGCTGGGACGGGAAGAGCAAAGAGGAAAAGAGAGAAACAAGATGAGCTGGGGTCATGGGCAGAACCAGCTCTTGCAAAGACTTGTTCTTGTGCTAGAAAATAAAAGGAGGGTCAATGCAGATGGAGCCGGTCCCTTGTGTATTTTACCAGGCCCCAGTTAAATGTGGACCTACAGCCAGAACACACCCGGGCATGGAGACGGTGGCAGGTAGAACGTTTCCATGTACAGATGCCTCTGGGAAGGATGTGCCTGGTGGAACCTGGGCCAGGGTGGGTTGGTGCCCCTCAGGGCAGAGATTGGTAAGAGAGGAGACTGATAGGGTAGATGGCTGCTCATGAAAGCCCAGAGCAGAACTGTTGGAATTAGGCATGTTGGCAAAAGCTTTTAATGAAAGTGACCATAATTAAAACGATGAAAAGAAAGGAAAAAAAGAATATCTGCTAACAGAGGTAAGCAAAGTTTTCCCGTAAAGGGCAAAATAAGAAATATTTTAGGCTTTGCTGACCACATCGTATTTGCTGGAACCCTTCACCTCTGCACAAAAAAAAGCCATAGACACTATGTAGATGAATGAGCATGGCCGTGTCCTAATAAAACTTTATTTAGAAAAACAGGTGGCAGGCAGGATTCAGCCCTGGGGCTATAGTTAGCCAACATCAGCCCTAATAGTGTTGTCCAATAGCATAGCCAATAGCCACGCATGGCTAGTGAGCACTCGAAATGTACTCTAAGTGGTAAATACACATCTGATTTTGAAGACTTAGTACAAGTAAAAGAATGTTAAGCATCTCATTAACAACCTTTTGTATCGATTACCTGTCAAACTCATATTTTGGATATAGTGGTTTCCATAAAACATATTACCCAAATTGATTTCACCTGTTCCTTTTTACTTTTCAAGAAATATGGCCACTAGAAAATTTAAAATTACATTTATGGGTAGTATTATATTTCCATTGGACAGTGCTGCCCAGAAACAACAGGCTCTCCAGATGAAATACAAGGTAAGCCTCTGGCCCTGAAGGCTCTCAGGTGGGAGATTTACCCTTAAAGAGACACAGTAATGGAATTCAAATCTTCACAATAAAGTAGTACCTGATTGGAATAGGTTTTTAAATTTACTACATTGGTTTTTGAATTTACAATATACCTTTGTTTTATTAGCTAGTCTTCTGTCCTCTTCTGTGCTCCCCAAACTGGGAGTTCTAGAGCTTTACTTCCTCAAGATATTAATAGTTGTTGCTCAGAAAAAAGGAGTAGCTTTTTCTAAAACAGGAGAAAGGGAGGAATGCAGAATGAAACACTAATCAAGTTTCTGTACCGCGGCAGAGTTTCTCACCCCTTCCGAACTTGCTAATGCATATAGAGCTTTTGCAAAAGTGAGGGAGAGTAGGCAGCACATCCCCAACTCATTGGCCTTAGAAGCCTTCTCGCAGGACTCTAAATAGCACTCCTAAAAGGCAATTGGAGCGCTGCTGGCCTGCAAGATGCTACACAACCAGAGTGCATGCTTTTCTAAAGTTCAACTCAATTGATGTAATTTTTTGTACTGCATAAGTAGAGCCACAGACAGCACAATAAGGGCTAGTGAGAAAACTGTCAGATTCGGAGGCACAAAGACCTGAACCAAAGTCCTGTGCTTTCCTTTTCTAGATAGCTGTTCATGCAAAAACACCTACTATGTGTCAGGGAGTGCTTTAGACTTTGAGAATATAGTGGTGAGTAAAAACAAGTTCCAACCTCTTGGGGCTTTGTTGCCAGTGCAGAAGACAAACACTAGGATATAAAGTGCATCACAGGGAATATAGTCAGTGATATCATAATAATTATATATCATGTCCGATGAGTACTAGACTTATCGGGGGATTGCTTCACAAATATTAATGTCTAATCGCTATGTTGCACACCTGAAACTAATGTAATATTGCATGGCAACTGTAATTGAAAGATACATTTTTTAAAAGGAGAAAATAAAATTTTAAAAAGAGAAACAATAAACAACACAGGTAGGTAAAATACAGGGGATGCCAAAAATATGTATACACATGACTTGTATTCATCTTTTGTTATCGGTATATATTGAGTATTACAAATATGATACAGTTTTTTTTTCCTTTCTTAAAATTTGTATACTTTTTCTGGTACCCTCTGTCTACACAGTAAGTTGGATAGTGATAAATTTCAAGGAGAAAACACAAAGCAGGGAAGGGGGGATGCACAGTCCGGGTGGGGTCTGGGTAATAGAGTAACTTTTGACTAAAGGCCTGAAGGAAGCTAGCAGGCCCTGGATAATCTCTCATCTATATACACAGGGAAGCCCCTTCTCTGTGAAGGGTGTTCCTGAAGCCCGGATGAGATGACGTATTTGAAATTCTGGGCATACTAAGTGCTCAGAAGAAGCTCATGTCCCGCTACCTTCCTCACTTCCCTGAACTCCCTAAGATGCATATACTATGTGGATTCTCCATGGTGAAGAATTTATGCAAAGCCAGTTCCCCCACTAGCCCTGGTATATCTCAGGGCCAGCTTTCTCCTTGTTCTTGTTCTTGTTCTTAAGGAATGCTGGTCCAATTTAATTTCATGCTTAGTCTAAACCAATTAAGAAGGTAAAACGGCTTCAAATACAGTCATAACACACTTTTCAAATCCAATGATCATAATTGAATCACTGGTATGGAATTATCCATCCATCCATTCATCCACCCATCCGTCTGTCCATACATCCATCCAACAAGTATGTCCTGAACACCTGCTGTGTTCCAGAGACTGTGCTAGGTGCATGGGATATAGCAATTAACAAGACAGACAAAATGACCTGCGCTCCCGGAGCTGACGTTCTAATGGGGGAGGTGGGAAATAGTTCATAAACACAATTCATAAGTCAATTAAATGGTCTCTTAGAAGGTGTTAAGAGCTAAGGAAAAAAGGAAAAGTAGAACTGCATTAGAGGGATTGGTAGGAAACATGACACCTTGCAGGAGCAGAGGTCATTTTCTGCTGCTCCCCAAAGCCAGGGGTGGGGGGTAGTGTGAGGGAGGAAGTTCTGGGCAAGGGCAGTAGGAAGTCATCTCCTGACTCTGACCTTGTGTCCTTCCCTTCCAGGCACCGAGGGCTGAGCGACCAGACCATGGAGACCCTGCTTGGTGGCCTGCTGGCGTTTGGCATGGCCTTTGCCGTGGTTGACGCCTGCCCCAAGTACTGTGTCTGCCAGAACCTGTCTGAGTCTCTGGGGACCCTGTGCCCCTCCAAGGGGCTGCTCTTCGTACCGCCTGACATTGACCGGCGGACAGTGGAGCTGCGCCTGGGCGGCAACTTCATCATCCACATTGGCCGCCAGGACTTCGCCAACATGACGGGGCTGGTGGACCTGACCTTGTCCAGGAACACCATCAGCCACATCCAACCCTTCTCCTTCCTGGACCTGGAGAGCCTCCGCTCTCTGCATCTCGACAGCAACCGGCTGCCCAGCCTTGGGGAGGACACCCTGCGTGGCCTGGTCAACCTGCAGCACCTCATTGTCAACAACAACCAGCTGGGTGGCATTGCTGACGAGGCCTTCGAGGACTTCCTGCTGACCCTGGAGGACCTGGACCTGTCCTACAACAACCTCCACAGCCTGCCCTGGGGCTCTGTGCGGCGCATGGTCAACCTGCACCAGATGAGCTTGGACCACAACCTGCTGGACCACATTGCCGAGGGCACCTTTGCTGACCTGCAGAAACTGGCCCGCTTGGACCTCACCTCCAACCGGCTGCAGAAGCTGCCCCCAGACCCCATCTTTGCGCGCTCGCAGGCCTCGGCTCTGACTGCCACGCCCTTTGCTCCACCCTTGTCCTTTAGTTTTGGGGGGAACCCATTGCACTGCAACTGTGAGCTTCTCTGGCTGCGGAGGCTTGAGCGGGATGATGACCAGGAGACGTGTGGCTCCCCGGGGGGCCTCAAGGGGCGTTACTTCTGGCACGTGCGCGAGGAAGAGTTTGTGTGCGAGCCGCCTCTCATCACCCAGCACACTCACAAGCTGCTGGTTCTAGAGGGCCAGGCGGCCATGCTCAAGTGCAAGGCTATCGGGGACCCCAGCCCCCTCATCCACTGGGTGGCGCCGGATGACCGCCTGGTGGGGAACTCCTCAAGGACCGCCGTGTACGACAATGGCACCCTGGACATCCTTATCACCACGTCTCAGGACAGCGGTGCCTTCACCTGCATTGCCGCCAATGCTGCGGGCGAGGCCACAGCCACCGTGGAGGTGTCCATTGTCCAGCTGCCACACCTCAGCAACAGCACCAGCCGCACCGCATCCCCCAAGTCGCGCCTCTCGGACATTACTGGCTCCAGCAAGACCAGCCGGGGAGGGGGAGGCAGCGGAGGTGGGGAGCCTCCCAAGAGCCCCCCGGAACGGGCTGTGCTTGTGTCCGACGTGACCACCACCTCGGCCCTGGTCAAGTGGTCGGTCAGCAAGTCAGCCCCGCGGGTGAAGATGTACCAGCTGCAGTACAACTGCTCTGACGATGAGGTACTGATTTACAGGTGAGCCCAGGCTGCGCAAAGGCAGGGAGGGCCTGGCTGGGCACGGAGGAGGCCATGGGAGGGCTTGGAGCTGTTCCCACCTAACCTCCTCCTCCCCAAAGATGCCTGTGCGGCTCCCCCTGCAAACGGTGCCATTCACACAGGTAAGAGGAGAGAGAAACAACATCAACTACAAGCTCAGGGAGAGAGGAACCCACATGGGCAGCCTGGGGAGACGTGTGTATAGGAGGACCATGCCCCCTAGGGACCTGGCTGTGGTAGGTGGTCATGGGTTGGAGCTGCTAAACTTCCTGTTTGGAGCCACAGCTGGAGGACAGACAAGAACAAGGAGTGGAACTTTTGGCCACAGCGTCCGACTCCTCCAAGGAGGAGTGAATCTGGACCTTCACCTGGAGTCGGATGCAGTCGGGGTTAAGGCTTGAGGTCAGGAAGAGTAGAATTCAGATCATGGCTTGGCCACTTGCTAGTCATGTAATTCTCCTGGGCAGCCTCAGTTTTCCTCATCTGGAAAATGGGGGTAATCCATATGTAACTTAGTCTGGACACTTGGTTGCAGGTAATTGAAGCCAAGTCAAACTGGCTTAAAAAGAAAAAGGGAGTGATAATATGCTGACTTGTGAACTGAAAAACTCAGGGCCCCACTTCAGGCTCAGCTACATCAAAACCGCCCCCAGAAACATCCTGCATGCTCAGAGTTTCTTACTTGCCCTAAGTTCCACTTGCTTCTGGGTTGGCAGCTTCTTTCCTCTGAGCAGCCCTAGAGGAAGAAGACTGTCCCTTTCCCAGTTTGTCCCTCTGAAATCCTGGATGAGCTCCAATTAGCTAGAGCAGGTCACATGAGCCTCCCCCTGCCCCACGGGGTGTGGAGGTGGGGTCATCCTGCCCACCTGTCCTGACCTCTCTGGCTGTCAGTTTCCTGGTCTGGAAATGGAGACAATGATGTTGACCTTGTAAATGTGCTGTGAGGAACTAGGGGGCATTTCCTAGGCCTGGTAGGAAGGGATGTTTCAGACTGAAAAGCTGCAGCAGAATTGCCTAAATCATTCAGAGGGAGGGAGGGACTCACAGAGGGATGGATACCGGCCAGAAGGCTAAGAGGTCTGACCGCAGGTGTGTTCCTTTCTCAGGTAGCCTTAGTTTGTGTGAAACTGAGGGACATGGCCCCGAAGCTTAACGATCAAGGAATGCATGGTTTCTTTTGAAAGCCTGTATCTTTCCTTTCACATGTAAAATGATTATTTTGAGAAGGGGTCCTGTAGGCTTGACCAGACACCCAGAGGGTCCATGGTCAAGAGAGGTCAAGAATCCTTGATTTATCACCGAGGCCTCTTCCAGCTCTGACTTCCCAAGTTGATGAGTCTCTGGATGGAAAGTGTGGAGCGAAGAGCACGTAAGGAAGGCATTTACTCACCAAATGTGTCCACGAGACTGAGGGTGTTGCCCTATGGAAACTAGTGGAGCCATGGGAGTTCCCTTACCTGGAATTTCCTTTACTTGGCTTGTCTGCAGAATGGCTTCATTTCTCAGGATGTAGAGAAAGCAGCATTCGAACTTAATATATGCATATATACACATGTAGAAAGATATATAGATATATAATGAAACATAAACATGCGTATATGCATTTTTCTAATTCTAAAAGTAATAGTCTTTGTAGCAAATTTGGAAAATAGAGAAAAATGATAAAGAAGGACATAAAAATTACTTGTAATCCCACCACTCAAAATTAACCAGAAACCTTTGGCATCTCCATTTTATTTCAATTCAAAACAATATTTATGATCATTCTAGTGTGTACTTTTGTATCTTAATTCCTTCCACTCAACACTATAGCTTGTTTTGTTCCCAAGGAGTTACAGTATTTTCACTTGACTGCATCATAATTTGTTTAACCAATTTTCTATTGTTGGACATTTAGGTTGTTTAGCATTTTTTAATATTAAAAGTAATGCCGCGATGACTATCTGTGTACATAAATATATTTGTGCAGCTTCACTGATTTCTTTAGTATATTTTCCTAGGGATTGAATTACAGTTTAATGAGCAAAGTATAATCTCAATACGTTGCATATGAATATTTATCTACAGTCTCACCACTGGAAGCTAACAGCACCCATTCTGATCACACCTTTGCCAATTATTGAATATATAATTACTTTCATCTTTGCCAATTTTATAGGTGAAAAGTGGTGCTTGTTGTCATTTGCATTTCTTTGATAACTTGTGAGATTGACCTTTTAAAAATAAGTATATTTCTTCGCTTGTGAATTTATTATATGGTCTTGACTTTGATAAAACACGTAAAGGTGAAAAGCTCCCAGCTCTGAGGCTTGCACAGGCATAGGATAAAGGGAGCTGAACTTTGTGAGAGGGGAGTGCTGTTGGCATCTAGCGGGGAGCACACCAAGGGTGCCATTTTGGCACCCCTCCCTGGGGAGTGAGTTTCAGAAACCCTGGAAAGGTGATGGGAGGGGTTGGGGATACATTCCTGAAGTCACACAAAGCAGGAATTCAAATGGCTTTTACTTGGTGAGATCCTGGAGACACTAGGTTTATAAACATAAATAAAATGGAAGCATCAGAAACCGTGGAATTCAAAATAAATACAGGGAACAATGCTAAGTTCCTCTTAGGGCATCCAGGGAACTGGAGATACGGCATGGAAATCTCTCCAAATAGTGTGAGAACATAGTATGTGTTCAAGGAATACAAATTATCATTATTATTGTTGGTAGAAACGGTAGTACTAGGAAGGGTGATAATAAGACCATTATCTTATCTGCCACCCTGGGGAAGGAAATGGAAGACGAAGGTTAAGACACAGTTCAGTCTTTAAGAAGACATATTTCCAAAATTTCAGAGAAATAGGTCAAGGTGAGTATGTGGCTGGATGGCAGTAACAGTGATCACCAGCCAAGTACCGTCGGCTGACTGTGTGCCTGACATGCAGCTTTATAGGCAGGATCTCATTTAGTTCTCCTGGACATACCAAGCAGTATAAGAGGCCGAGAAAACGAAACAACTCTCCAAGGTCACCAAGCCAGAAAGAGGCAGGACTGACTGGAACCCAGGCCTTCTGGCCTCAGCACCTAGATTTGGCCTCCGTGGCCATGCTGTCTGATACCCTCACAGCCATTCTGGCTTGAGGCAAATAAGAGAGTCAAAGGAAGGAACTGGGTTTTTAGAAAAGGAATTGTCCCCATAAGAAAGAAAAGACACCAGTGGCTCTCTGATATGCTCAGGCTTTGACAGGAATGCATATAAAGGAAGAGAAGAAAGGCCTAGATCCAAAGATGAATATTAAAGAGCAGCCCACACCATACAGAGAGAGCTAAAGTCAGCCAACAAGGGCTTTTTAATCTATGCTCAGAGCAAGAAGAAAAAAGTGACAGTGGTCTGCTGGTTGGGAAGTAGGTTGCCATGAGACTAGAAAAGGGCTGGTAGGCAACACCCAGCAATTTCCAATTTGCCTCCACCCTCCCCAGTCAGGAGAACAAAAGCAGCAATACAGTCAGTCCTCACTTAAGATTGTTGATAGTTTCTGTGACTTTATCTGTATAACGAAACCCATTTTACCATAGGCTAATTGACATAAGCAAGAGTTACTCAGGCCGGCTGAGTAGCACGGTGATTAAGCGCTGGTCTTGGGAAGCCAGCGGCCCCAGTTCGGGTCCCACATATGAGGGTCAGTGACACTGCCCTCCAAAAAAAAAAAAGTTACTATCCTACAGCATCACATCAATGTTATAACAAAACGATGTTGTTATTAAAGGCGAGGACCTGCTGTGAAGGTACAAATCTGTGGTGAGCTTACTTGCACCAGGCACTCTTCTAAGAGCTTCATATATACTAACTCATTTAGTTTTCACAAAACCCTAGGAGGTGAGAACTATGCTTTTATTCCACTTTTCATATAAGAAACTCTCTGGAGATGTCACAGCAGGGGTTAAGTAGCAGAGACAGAATCCAGGCAACCTGGGAAGGAAAAGATCAATACTTCGGAGAGCGAACTGAGGCCCGGAAGAGACATCACGCTGTCACTGCCGGACATGAGTGCTGGTCCCCACAACACGGGGGTCACATCCAGGATTAAAGCAACACAGTTCCCAAGCCTGTGGGAGTTGTCCTGAGACAGCATGAGCAGGAAGGGAAGTTGCTACCATGGGAAAAGGGGGGATATTCTACTTTTCAAAGAAGAGACCCCATAAAGGCTGGGCATGTGTATTCCACATTTTAGAAGGGATTTCTCAACAGATGGCTGTAACCCTGGGGAAGAAGAATGCTTATTGCTAGGATCCAACGTGGGTTCATGGGGAGCAAACCCTGCCAAGTTATTGAGTTGTCTTCAGGAGACACTGTTGACCAGTAGTTTAATCTGCCTTTTAATCCGCCTCCCCATCATTCAGGAGGGCGACACTCCTCAGGGACATCCCTTCTTGCTCAGTGATTCTCCACCAGGCCCTGTCCTCATGATCCCCCCGGGGAAGTGGACCAGAGTCTCTGCGGTGATGGGTACAGGACACTTCCTAGGAGTTGCCATTGGTTGTGACTTTACTACCATAAACAGGGCGCATCACAACTGTGTAGGGCATTTGACAAACTCTCACACTGTTTTTGGAACAAAATGGAGAAATGGGAATATATTTTCTTATTGACATGGATCACAACCCAGAAAACACCTGTTTGGTTTCGTTCAAGGATGCAATTGCATGAGTTTAAGGTGAGGAAAATCTGGTGTGCATGGACTTTTGTGTAGCATAGGCTCAGAGTTTTAGTTGAACTCAAAGATGTTATGACTACAAAGTGATGAAGCTGCTAAAAACACTCCTATAGTGTTTGGCTGTGTTAACAGAAGTTAAGTACTCGGATCATGGGAGGTTACAATGCTAATCATGGAAACATTCAAGCGGTCAGAGCCAAGCTGCAATATGTTTAATACAGGGTGGCACAGTCTTAAGAGTCCACTTTACCAACTGCAGTGTATCCAGTGATCAATCGATGAGAGTGGGATTCTGGCAGCTTAGGCGAGATGGAATAAGATTACCTTGGAGGTGACAGGACTTAGAAAAGAAGTCATAGCTCCCTTAACTTATTCAAAGGACTTATGAGTAGAAGAGAGGAAAACACACGCATGCGCCCATGGGCAAGAAAGCAGGCATTGGCTCAATACAAAAAAAAAAAACAACCAAAAACTTCCAAGAGCAACAGCTTTGCATACCCCTCTCATTGCTCTCCATCTGGCTGTGGAATGATCTGGCTTTGTGTCATTCTCTGTCTCTAGCATGTGCTAGTCATGTGTACTCATCTCTATACCCTCAGCTCCTAGTAAGTCCTGGCCCACGACAGCTATCGCGTCAACATTTGGTGAACGGAACAGAATGGAAATGAACATCAGAGCTGCCCAAACAGCAGAATAAGTTAGAGCTGCCGCTGAGTTGTGAGCTGCCCGTACCAGAAGGCTTCGGGCAGCATCCAGCTGACTCTGTGCCAGGATTGCTGAGCGGGCAGCCTGGCTTGAACATGTGACTTAAATGAGCCCAGCCCTGAGTCTATGACTCTGTTGAAGATGCTTGTAATCCTACGCTGAAGGCAATATTAGCAGTTGCTAAAATCCACCTGCTTTTACCAATTGGGGCCACTATGGCATCTTGCCTCCCAGGGTTAGGGTCCCTGCCCTATAGGATTTTGAGCTTCAGGGCCTGAGGTCACAGACAGGGACCTTGGCAATGGCTCAGATTGTCCAGCCAGATCTGGACACAAGTCATTGACAGGCCACCACTGACCCATGCCAAGGCCCCATAGTAGTCCTGGGGAGCCATGAGCTCTGTCTGAAAATACCAGATTCTATTCTACATGCCAGGAAGGGGCAGCAGCCACATGGGTAATCCCAAATCATGGATAACTCCGGATTTGAATTTGGCTATGCAATACTATCTTGCCTTTTATCAGATAATGGTTCTTGCTGACCTCTCAAGGCATTTGCCTTCCCCGAGTACACACTCTGCTGAGCCCTACAGCCAGGCTGGACACAGACAGTCGGGAGGGCCAACTTTCTTATCTCTTAGCCCCCGAGCTTGCCCTAAGGAAGGGGGACTAGTATTAATGGGGATAGTGTCAGAGGGGGCAAGGGTCACTAAGGAGAAGAAGAAGGGTGCTGAGAGGGGAATCAGAAAAAAAGGGGTCCCTCTCCAAGAAAAGAAGCAGCCCATCTCAGCTTGGCTTCATCCCTGGTATGATATGGAAAATTAAGTGCCCTGCATGTCATTATCAGTGCAAGTGACATTCACAAACACTTGCTCCAAGAGTCATCAAGTACATCTGTCACCAGGCTGGAACAGACACCAGGAGGCCCAGGGGAATGGCGAGCATGCTTCTAAAGCACAGTGTGGAATTAGCCAGGATGGAGCTGTGTCTTCATGGTGCTTGTTATGCTGCCATCATCTCCAGGTAATGAAAGGGAGGCAGTATGAGAAGAGAGACCCTGAAGGTGGAGGGGAGAGAGCAGGCATTTAGTGCCCCCCTTGCTCTATCGGCAGGCCTCAATTTCCATATCATATTCTTCCGTGATTGTCAGACACGCCCCCGACCCTGGAGACACTGGACTGCCCAAGTGAGTTTTATGGGGCTGGTGGGGAACTTCTGTTTTTTTTTTTTTTTTTTTTTTTTTTTAAAAGATTTTTATTGGGGAATCGGCGGAGGGGAACAGCGTTGGGAAATCGGGGAAGGGGAACAGACAAGTTGCTGTCTTTTTGTTCTTCAGTTTAGTTGCGGAGGATGTTGCTTCACTGTTGGTATCGTCATTGCGCTCTTCCCGGATGAGGCAGATCGGTCGCCGGCCTCTGGATGTCGCTCACCGCGGCTATTGGCAGCTCACTCTTGGCTGCCAGCCGCTCACGCTGGCTGTGGGCCACTCACTGTAGCCTATGGCAGCCCACACCATCACCGGGGCTCGCACAGCCCAGCTCCAGGTGGAGCTGTTGTTAGCTGTAGAGGGCAGTGTCACTGGCCCTCATGTGGGATCCGAACCGGGGCCACTGGCATCCCAAAACCAGCGCTTAACCAATGCGCCACTCGGCCGGCCCGGGGGAACTTCTTTTACTATCGCTCCATCTCCCATCTGAGGAAAGGATCAGAGGGCAGATTCAGCCAGTTTCCACCCCATTGGGATCTTATCAATCAGCACTTCTGTGGAGATCTGCCTCTTCCCCATGAAAACAGCCATTTTCATCATGGGTTGGAGGGAAATTTACTGATGGACCTGGGATCTTGTGGATATGGGGAGAAGCTGGTAGGGACAAGTGTTCCCTGAGGGGAGGGGCCACGCTAGGTACAGGGCCTGCTGCCTATGCAGGGAAGATCCTTTGACTCAGCTGCTTCTCCAGACATCCCAGCTTCTACTGAAAAGACAAGTTGAGCCTGCACAGGCAGAGGAAGACTAAAGTATAAAGGTAGAAATTGGGGGTGGATGGAGGGGAAAGCTTCCCAGTAGTTCCCTGGTGGGAACTAAAATCAAAATCAGCCTGCCTTGGATTTTATTTTTCTAAATATTTTTAAATTATTCTAAATTTCTTTCATGCTGTTTGACTATTGAAACCTAACATTTACCAGTGGGGATGGGCAGAACAAATATGATGGCCAATTTATAGATGGCAAAACTAAATCTCAAGGGAATTGAGTTGATTCCCCAGGGAATCAGACTAGAGAAGTGGTCTTCCAAGTCTAGGTACCATGCTGGGAACAATCTCACTCACACCTCACAGAGATTTTGTTAAGGCTAAAAACTTGGGTTGAGGGCACCAACTATAATTTGTCTTCTTGGGAAGGATGGGATAAGCCACTGGGAGTCTGATGGGATTTTTTTCTTTCAGCTTCAGTTGTTTTACCCACATTTTTAAGGCCCGCCAATGTTGGAGCAAAGAGGAACACGGGTGTCAGTGAGAACCTTAGGTCCCACTCATAAATAGGCTCCTGGGACCCATTAGCAGAAAATAAGGTCAAGATGAGGATTTGGGGGATTCTATGCCTCACCAGGTGAGCCACTGTGAAGTGACAAAGTTGATAGAGGCATCACAGAGAAAAGTGAATCTGCAGTCAGAAGTCCAGAGTAACAATTAGGATGAAAATTCAACCTAATGTGACTTAAACTCGTAAGATTTATGTCTGTCATGTAAAAGAATTCTAGAGGAAGAGAGTTTAAGCCTAGTTTTCTGGGCAGCACGGCTGCCAAGGGCCCTACCCCTTCTATCTTTCTGCTCTGCCATCCGCAGCACAGTTTTTGTCTTTAAGGTTACCTCATGGTGCATAATGGCTGCTGGAGATCTAGCTATCACGTCTCCTTTCTAAACAGCAGGAAAGACAAAAAGCAGAAGGGCAAGAGGGAAAAGAAGAGGAGATTCTCAGATGCTCTACTCAATAACTTCCTCTTATATATAATTGGGCACACCTGTCTGCAAGGGAGGCTGGGAAATGTAGTTTTCCTTTTTTTTTTTTTTTCTTTTGAGCTAGGCACAATATACTCCCAGTAATGCAAAGAAAATAAAGAGACAGATAGCGGGCTGGCCGAGTGGCACAGTGGTTAAGAGCTGGCCTGGGATGCCAGCGGCCCCAGTTCAGATCCCACATATGGGGGCCAGTGACACTGCCCTCTCAAAAAAAAAAAAGAGACAGATAGCACCTCCAGAACCTGAGCTTGCACCCCAGCTCCATCATTTACTGGACCTGGAACCATGGGCAAATCTGTCCATTGCTTTCCGGCTCCATTTTCTCATCTGTGAAGTGGGAACCGAGATTTCTTTCTACATATTTCATAGATTGTCATGTGGCCTGAATAAGATCATGTATTTGAAAGTGTATCTTTTATTGTCAATTATGAAGTATTGGATGCATGTAAGTACTGGTCGTTATTAGGAGACTGCCCACTTTTCCTTCTTGCCCCCTGTTCTTGTTGCTGTTCTCCAGGCTGCCTCTTGTGGCTCTATTCTTCAAAGCCTTACTCCAAGAATGTTGTAAAACAGGAAAATTATCTGATAGAGTTTTAAGAGATCCAGGTGTACAGTGTAACCCCTTTTAGAAATTTTGTATTTCAATTGGGATCTCTGAAAGACCCAGACAAGTGAATCTCTAACAGTGGAATTTCAAAACCCACAGCAGGCATGTGTATAGAAGAGACATTTTTCAGGGATGCTTTCCAAGAGTGTTTCAAATCATATCACTATCTTCTTATCTTGCCCTCTTGTTCTGCACAAAAAGATACCACCACTCATATTCAAAACCTTCAGGCCACCTGTGTAGAGTTGACAGATTTCTCTACTTGTCATTTTTTCATCATTCTCAAAAAGCTCTGGCTGGAGAAATCTCTGAGAATAGAAATAATTAGCAGGAGTAAAGGGATTTGTGTGCATTGGGTCTGCCTCTCTTTTGAAACACAGCTTTTCCCCTCTCTAGTAAGGGAGAACCAGAAAAACCCTTGTTAATTTTATATATCCTATGTTTTGTTAGTTTGCAAATGGGAATGGGGGTGTTGTTTATTTCACATAAAAAAAAAAAAACACCACAGAAGGTTCAGAGAGGGAGGGCTGGAGGGAGGCGTGTCTGGAACTTGGGGGTCAGGATTGGTGGTGGCAACCATCAGAACAGCATCTGACAAGTAGACTTTCCCAAGCATGTTCACAGCAGCCAGCTCCTGTTAGCCTCAGTGCAGCAGCTCTGGGCAGACCGTGGGTGGGCAAGTATGAAACCCAGTTGCTCTGACCGCAAACACACCCCAGTGTTCCCCAGCCCTGGTGGCACCCTGGAATCCCCTGGAGACTTTTGTCCTCCCTCCAAGAGATCTTGAGTCAGCTTGGCGTGATGGTCTCTGAGGATCAATGTTTGCAAAGCTCCCCCAGTGCGTGTGACATGTGTTCAGTGTCATTGTGCCTAATGACATTAGGGATGTGAGCAGCACTGGTGGGTAGGGACCCGTATGTCCCACAGCTAGGGGTTTGTTCTGAATTTCTGGGGAGGGGAGAACACAGAAGACCTGGGTTCTAGTCCCAGCTCTATCA
Organism: Aselliscus stoliczkanus; assembly: GCA_033961575.1. Classification (NCBI taxonomy): domain Eukaryota; kingdom Metazoa; phylum Chordata; class Mammalia; order Chiroptera; family Hipposideridae; genus Aselliscus; species Aselliscus stoliczkanus. Next base: position 58,920,534 of record CM066733.1, on the reverse strand, counting down.
TGCACTAGTCATCTCACCTCTTCAAGACTTCGCTCCATCTATAACAGTGAAATAAAAGGCCCTTCAAGTGTGGACACCTCCAAAGAGATAAAGTATGGGACACACTTAGGAAACACAGCACCTTGTGCATTTTAGTTGTTGGAGTCAGTTTTCTGACCCCTCAGCTGAGCCTGAGGGATTATTAATACAAGCATGGTTTTATTGCACTTTACTTTATTGTGCGTCTCAGATTTTGTGTGTTTTTTTTTTTCTTTTTCTTTTTTTTTTTTTTTTAACAAATTGAAGGTTTGTGGCAACCCTGCCTTGAACAGGTCTATTGGCACCACATTTGCAACCTCATTGTTCACTTCATGTCTCTGTCACATCTTGGCAGTTCTCACAATATTTCAAACTTTTCATGATTGCTGCACTTGTTATGGTGATCTGTGATCTGTGATCTTTGATGTTACTATTGTAATTATTTTGGGGCGCCACAAAGTGCACCCATGTAAGGCGGCAAATTTAGTCCATAACTTTTGTGTGTGTTCTGACCGCCGGCCTGCGGTTCCCTCATCTCTCTCTCCCTCTCCTCGGGCCTCCTTATTCCCTGAGATACAACATTGAAATTAGGCCAGTTAGTAACCCAACAATGGCCTTTAAGCGTTTAAGTGGAAGAGTCACATGTCTCACTTTAAATCAAAAGCTAGAAATGATTATGCTTAGTGAGGGAGGCGTGGTGAAGCCAAGACAGGCCGAAAGCTAGCTTACACCAAAGAGTGAGCCAAGCTGTGAATGCAGAGGAAAAGTTCTTGAAGGAAACTAAAAGTGCCACCCCAGTGAGTGATGGAAAGCAAACAGCCTTTTGCTGATGTGGAGAAAGTTTTAGTGGTCTGGATGGAAGGCCAAACCAGCCAGGGCATTCCAATTAAGCCAAAGCCTAATCCAGAGCAAGGCCCTAACTCTCTTCAATTCTACTGGGGCTGAGAGAGGCAAGGAAGCTGCAGAAGAAAAGTCTGAAGCCAGCAGAGGTTGGTTCATGAGGTTTAAGGAAAGATGTTGTCTCCGTAACATAAAAATGGAAGGAGAAGCAGCAAGTGCTGATGTAGAAACTGCAGCAAGTTATCCAGAAGATCTAGCTAAGATAACTAATGAAGGTGGATGCACTAAACAACCAGATTTTCAATGTAGACAAAACAGCCTTCTATTGGAAAATGCCATCTAGGACTTTTATAGCTAGAGAGAAGTCAATGCCTGGCCTCAGAGCTTCAAAGGACAGGCTGACTCTCTTATTAGCGGCTAATATAGCTGTTGACTTTAAGTTGAAGCCAATGTTCATTTACCATTCTGAAAATCCTTAAGAATTCTTAAAAATTATGCTAAATTTACCCTGTAAAGCTTGTGCTATATAAATGGAACAAAAAGCTTGGATGATAGCACATGTGTTTACACAATGGTTTACTGAATGTTTTAAGCCCACTATTAAGAAATACTGCCCAGAAAAAAGATTCCTTTTGAAGTATTGCTGCTCACTGACAATGCATCTGGTCCCCCCAGAGCTCTGATGGAGACATACAAGATTAGCGGTGTTGTTTTCATGACTGTGAACACAGCATCCATTCTGCAGCCCATGGATCAAGGAATAATATTACTTTTTTTTTTTAGCTGAGCCATCCTGCTACCAGTTGGCAGCTCAGCGGCAACTCAGCTCAGCATCGAACTGCTGTTGCTCAGAGCTCAGCTCACGCTCTTGAGTGAGCTCTTCACCAACTGAGCCACTCGGCCAGCCCTAATATTGACTTTTAAGTCTTATTATTTAAGAAGTACATTTCATAAGGCTATAGGTGCGATAGATAGTGATTCCTCTGATCCATCTGGGCAAAGTAAATGGAAAACCTTTTGGAAAGTATTCACCATTCCAGATGCCATTAAGAACATTCGTGAATCATGGAAAGAGGTCTAAATATTAACATTAACAGGAGTTTGGAAGAAGTTGATTCCAACCCTCATGGATGACTTGGGGAGGTGGGGTCCAAGACTTCAGTGGAAATAACTGCAGATGTGGTGGAAATAGCAGAGAACTAGAATTAGAAGCGGAACCTGAAGATGTGACTGAATTGCTGCAATCTCATGATAAAACTTTAATGAATGAAGAGTGCTTCTTATGGATAAGCAAAGAAAGTGGTTTTTTTAAGATAAAATCTACTCTTGCTGAAGATGCTGTGAAGATTGCTGAAATGACAACCAAGGATTTAAAATATTACATAAACTTAGTTGATAAAGCAGTGGCAGGGTTTGAGAGGACTGACTCCAATTTTGAAAGAACTACTGTGGGTAAAAAGCTATCAAACAACACCTCATGCTACCAAGAAATCATTTATGAAAGGAAGAGTCAATCAATAAGGCAAACTTTATTGTTGTTTTAAGAAATTTCTACAGCCACCCAAACTTCAGCAATCACTACACTAATCAGTCAACAGCCATCAACAATGAGGCAAAACCCTCCACTAGCAAAAAGAGTATAATCTCCTGAAGGCTCACATGATGGTTAGCGTTTTTTAAACAATAAAGTATTTTTAAATTGAGGTGTGTACATTTTTAGATACAATGTTACTGCACCCTCAGTAGACTACAGTATAGTATAAACATAACATTATATGCACTGGAAAACCAAAAACATTAATGTGACTCACTTTATTGTAATACTCACTTTATTACTGTGGTCTGAAACTGAACCCACAATATCTCCAAGGTGTACCTACCTGTATAAGGAGGATGGGATCAGGGGCTCCAACAGTAGCTTTTGTTATCTCCCTGTTCTTTACTTCTCGGAGCCTTAGGCTTCTCATCTGCAGAATGGACATAATAAGAACTGTCCTGCCTGCCTCACCAGGTTGTTGTGAAATGGAAGATGATGTCAAGCATAAAAGAAGAGCATCGTCTCGTAGCATAGATCTGACTACGATGGGTGGGGGTTGGTTTTTGTCACGTGATACAATTCCAGAGGGAGGTAGTTCAGGACTGGTATGGGGGCACACCCAAAACTCCGGGGACTGAGGCTCCTTCTGCAGAACAAGTGCACAATCTTCAATGTGTGGCTTACTGCTTCTGTGCTTGTTGACACTTCCACCTGGGGACCTTCTCTGAGATCCCCAGACCACAGGCAGGGCAGGCCAACGTGCAGGGGAGTTGTCCCCAGGAGCAACCCCAGCCTATGACACAAGGAGTTGGAAGGTTAATACTCCAAATTCCTCCCGTTGGGGGAAGAAGGAGGAGGGTGACTGAGTCATGCTCTGTGCTGTCTCCCAGAGGATCCCAGGAGAATTGATCCCAGGAGAATTGAACCCTAGTTGCCCACAGTTGGTAACTTGCTTAGTGAAACACCCCATATGGACTTCCTTCCCCATTCCCTTGCCAGAGTGTCCTCGAACCACCTCCCAAATAAACTACTGGTACTGGAATCCCTGTCTCAGAGTGTGCTTCTGGGGACCCAAATCCAAGCAGGCGCCATCATCTTGGATGAGTCAGCTTCTTTAGAGAGCCTCCTAGAAGTCTTGCCTAGTGGCTTCTGCTTTTGTCATTGTATTTCCTCCAACCCACAGTGGAGGCTGAGAAAGGTAGTTGTTTGTTCAGGCACAAAGCCTTCCCAAATGAAATCAGGGTTCCACTTGGAAGTTAGGAGAGGAGAATGATAGGGGGGTGTGCAACCGCCACCGAGCTGTGGTGAAAGCAAACTTGCTTGGCACCTGCCCACACAATCCCAGAAACCAATAGCCGGCCTGTAACTGAGGCCAGCCTGGGAAGGAAGATGATTTGGGGCTGCCTTTCTGCCTCATTGTCAGTGCTTTGTTCTCATCTCCGGAGACACTGAGACACAGAGAAGCCAAGAGGAATGTGTTAGCTCTTGCCAATTAAGCCTATGGTCTGGCATGTGTGTGTGTGTGTGTGTGTGTGTGTGTGTGTGTGTGTGTGTGTGTGTGACGGGACTGGGCACCGTGTGAGTGACAGAAGGGTTCAGGACATGAAGTCAAATTAATGCCCATCATCTTCAGAGTCTCAGAGGTGGGGGTATTGAGCGAGCAGAATCACACGAAACCACAGACCCGTGTGCCAGCCCAGGGTGAAAGCTGGGCCACAGAGATGTGCAATATGGATGAACAAGCTCATTAACTATTTACAAAGGAGAGCTATTTCTAGCTGGGGTGGGCTGCAGAAATGGGCTCGGACTTGTTCTGTGGCTGTGGGGCTGATGCTGTGGGTGGGAATACCAATCCAGATGTGGAAACTCTCTTCTATTGCATGGTAAAGAAGATGAGTGGTCAGAAATTAAACATCACAGGGAACTATTAAACACCTAACCTTCTAACTAGATAATTAGCTAGTGATGTTTCTAAGTTAAGTAATTTAATAATGAGCCACCTAAAAGGTTAACATGTAAACGAGTTATTTGAGCTTTTTCATGAGCTAACTGAAGAGAATTCACATGCCCAGGTCGGGATTGGGGAGCCCATTCTGGGGAGGGGAGGCCTTCTGGACACCAGTGGAGTGGAGTATAAGCCACGCCGTGGGATGTGGGTGGGATTTGGAAGGAAGCAGAGACGGGTAGCTGTTTTAGGTGGAACCCATGAAGACAGAGGCAGAGGCAGGAATGATCAGGCTTGGTCAAGGACCCGTGCGGGCCCCTGGTGTATTAGTCAGCTGCTGCCACAACAATGCTGCATGACAAATAGCCTCAAAATCAAGGTGGCTCACAACCACTAATATTTAATCTTATTTGTGGCTCTGCAGGTTGGTTGGAGTTCAACTGGTCTTGGCTGGGCTGGGCTGGGCTCCAGGTTTGATTTAATCTTCTCTACATGTCTCATTCTAGAGCCTAGGAGGATGGACAGTGCTCATACAGACCATGCTCTTCTTACAGCGATAGCAGAAATGTAAATGGGCGAGCCCAACTGGAACGGCCAATGTCAGGCCTCTGTTAAATCACATTGGCGCAAGTAAGGGACATGGCCAAGCCCCATGTCAAGGGGAAGGGCACGCTGTTTACCCACCCTCAGGCCACAGCAAGGCTGTGGAGGTACCATTTTATTTCAGGGGAGTGAAGAAGCAGAGCCAACAGCTCAATGCCCCACATCTAATGGAAAAAGGCTGTCTCTAGAGCAGGGTTCAGATTTGACCATCATCCGAGTCACCGGACAGACTAGTTAGCACCGGATGCAGGACCCTACCCCCCTGAGTTTCTGACTCAGTCTGTCGAGTGAGGTCTGAGCATCTGCAGTTCCAATCAGTGTGCAGATGCTGTCGGCCTGGGGACCACACTTTGAGGACCTCCGGTCTAGGGAAATAATAGGAGGTTTGCTCAGAGAGGATGGCAGAGGGCTGCCCGGACCCTTGAATGTCACACTAAAGAACTATACTGATGGAGCCCTTACTACATTCCAGTCATCATTCTAGAAACATTCTGTGGGTGCTCAGAGCTGGCAAGTCCACTCTCTGAGGGGTGGTACTGCCACCTGACAGCTGCGCATGCTCATCCACAGAGGGGCAATGTGACTTACAAAGGTCCCACAGCTTGCAGGTAGCGTAACTGGAGCTTGTAGACAGTGCTCTGTCCTGACTTCAGGCTCTCCTGTTGGCAGTGGGAAGTCAAGGTCAAGTTCTGAGGGGAGGCATGACCTGCGAAGGAGAAAATTCTGGATTTGGAACTCGATAGCCTAAGCACAAACCACACTTTGACTTCTGAGAGCTGCAATAGGTTTTCATTTATTCAATCAACAAATATGTATGGAGTGTCTTTTTTGGGATAGATGCTAATCCAGACCTTAGGGTTAGACTAAGACAGCCCAAGTCTTGGCCTTCAAGGAGCGTACATTCCTATGGGGGAGAGGGATGATCATTTTTAAATGTACACTAGGACCAAAAATGATTAATGTGGGGCGGCCGGTTAGCTCCATTGGTTAGAGTGCAGTGCTCACAACACCAAGGTTGCCAGTTTGATCCCTGCGTGGGCCACTGAGCTGTGGCCTCCACAACTAGATTGAAACAGCTACTTGACTTGGAGCTGATGAGTCCTGGAAAAACACACTGCTCCCCAATAAAATAAATAAATAGATAAATAATGATTCATATCAGGAGACAGAGGCTGAGGGTCTACTGATTCATATGGGTGGTCAGGGACAGCCCCTTTGAGGAGTAACATTGGAACGGAGACCTGAATGGAGTGAAAGAAAGAACCAGGCCGAGGAAGCAACATGAGCAAAGGTCCTGGGGCAGGAATGAACTGGTTGTGTTAGAGAAGCAGCTAGGAATCCAGTGCATCTAGAGGGAAAGTAACAGTAAATAAGGGTAGAGGACAGGGCAGAGCTGGATCAGTAGGGGCTTTGTAGGCCATAAGGAGGCCTTGGGGTTTATCCTGAGTGAGATGGGAGCCATTTGGGGGTTGAACGCAGGAGAGTGGCATGATGTGGTGAAAAGGGAAGATTGTGGCTGCTGGGTGGAGAACGGACTGCAGGGGGACAGGGGTGGAAGCAGGATGCTGGTAGGGGTCCTAGCTATCTCTTGAGAGCCTCCTGCTCCTTACTGTTCACACCCTTAACATGGGAGAAGGACCCCTTCCATCTTTTCCCTTCAGGCTTATTACGAGGGCAGAAGGAGATCAGGTGGGGGCATGTGAGTGAGCAGGAAAGTCTCAGGTAAGGAACAAAGCAGCATGGTGTGATGGTTTTTCTGGCAGAATTCTTGGCTCTATAGCTGCCTGGCCCAAGAAACTCACAGCCCACAGCCTCAAGTGGAGAGGAGCTCCAATCGCCTTCTCCAGAGCAGAATGTCTCCCCATCACTGCCCCAGGTGCTCAGTCAGCATCCCCACCCTCTCTGCACCGAGTCCTCTTACAACAACAGGGAGCAATTATTTATGTTCTTCTTTAATGAGCTCATTAAACATGTGCTGCAGTATTTCTGAGAATAAATCTCCTTCTCTAGTGGCTCTTAAGTGTGTTTGGCTGGTGCCTGGCTGCAGTGATGGAGGTGGCAGTTGTGGGTATGAAGGTGGCCAGTGGTCAGGGGCTTGGTGACCTGGGTCTCTCTCCCGGGGTGGGTGAAGGCAGATCAGAAGTTTGTCCAGACCCTGCTATGGAGACAAGATCTAAGAAGCTGAGATGGTGGCAGCAGCTGGCATTGAATACCAGAGAATTTTATTGCCCATCAAAATGCCACCGTGAGCCAGTGCCAAGGGCTGCTTCTCAAGGTGGCTTTGTTCTCCTCCCTCAAGCTTTGATTGTCACTCAAGAAAGGTTTGAGTGGAACAGGGAGGCTTTGAAAATTCCCCAGTCAGATAGGTAGCATTCCTTTCCTTCAGGCAGAAGGCTGGAAGGATGTTTCTGTCATGCAGCAAAAGTTGAGTGGGTGGAGGCTGCCTCCTCCTTGATGCTGGGAAAGCACAGGTGCCCAGGTTTAGGCTCAAACCCCACTCTCCCCAATCCTGCCTTGAATGGGCCCAGGAATAGGATGCCATCCAAAAATACTTCCCTCACAGAAGATCAGAGGACCTGAAATTCAACCTTTAGAGATGCATTTCTTTGCATATGTCATGGGATGGTAACCAGGGAGATACTGAAATGGTTTCCTCTGGAACTGTCCAACGGAGGATATGGACATGATGAGGGGCATAGTGGAGGTCCCAGGAGCAGGAGGAAGGAGGAGGTCAGGAAGGGGTCGTAAGGCAACATGAAAGCCCAATTCCCATGGGTCTATATATTGCCAAGGGCTTAAGAAAGCTCAGGGATAAGAAGGGACAGCCAAAGTCTTAGGACCAATCTAACTATTTATTCATCACAATTCTCTTGGACTCTGTTCTGCCGTCTTTAAAATGGGACTAGTTATTGCTACTTGCATAGACTGGAAAAGGTCCAGAGTGAGAAAGGGACAGTTCACAGTCATCCAGGTCAGCCCTCTCCTTTCTTTGTGAATCCTTATGAAGCCCACACATTTCTCACCTGTCACACCTACTCCTACCACCCCTGGAATGTTGACTGGCCCCATGTGGGGATAATTTCCAGACTCAAGAAACTCCTCCTTCCTGTTTTTCAAGAGTCTACACCACGTTGGGTGCTCTGGCTAAAAAGGCTTCCTTATGACAGGTCCCACATCCCTCCACCTCCTCCCCTTAGATCCTACCTTCATCCTCATCAGGAAGGAAACACGTTCTTCTTCCATAATATGTCCATTTAATTTTTGCAGATAATTCTCATGGCTCACCTAATGCTATTTTTCTTTTTTCAGATTCAACTTCTTCCCTCCCTGCCTTGCTCTGTTCTTGACCTTTCACCGTTTGTCATTCAAGAAGTATTTATTTTATGCTTATAATGTTAGGTTTGGGCCACTCACTAGGAAGATGGCCATGAACAGCACACTCCGGGCTTCCTGCAGCTCATGTTTCTTAGGAAGACAGACATTAAAGGACGATGTACTTGAGTAGTGACTGATTCAGTTACTGCATCTGTGACAAGTGCTGTGCGTGCTTCTATGAGAGCAGATCCTGGGGTGGGGGTGGGGGTGGGGGGCTGAGCTTGAGCTAGCCCAGCAAGATCAGGGAAGGCTTTCTGGAGGAGATGACTCAGGAAGTCAAGTAGGAGCTCAGTCAGTGAAGAGACACGGGAGGCACTGCATGTACAGGGCTGCCATGTTTGTCTCTGGAGCAGGAAGGGGTGTGTCCTGTCGTACATCCCCTGGTCCCTTGCCTCAGATGTGTGCCAGGTTGTGCCATCCTTCTGCATGTTTAGGGCCCATCAGTGGGCAGCATGCTGGATGTGGCCTGGCCAGAGCAAAGTGGACGGAGACACTCCCTCCTGGATTAAGGGTGCCCCTCGTCTGAAGGCAGCCTCAGCCCTCTCTGCCCTCCTATGTCTCAAGCCCTTCACAGACAGGGTGCCTCTAACAAAGCCACTCCCCTCACATTGTTCTGAGGCCATCATGCCCCTCCTCCCATGCTATTTCCAAGATGAAGCGGCTCAGGGCTTCATGGCAGTTTTGTGGGTATGTGGGGGTTATATCGGAAATGAGTGTTTGGGTGTCACAACAAACCAGCCCGGGGTCCAGGCCTCTAGTTCAAGCCTTCTTCCTGTTTTCTGATCTGTCACAGAGCATTTTTAAAAGCTTACTTTTCTCATTTTAGACATGCTTTTATGTTGCAAGTCACCTCCTATCTTTGGTTAGAAGGAAGTGGATTATAAATCACAAAACCAATTGATGGAAATTAGGTCAAAAGTGCCAAGTGAATGCAGGTGGTTTCTTCTCCAGTAATGATAATGGTAATAAGAGCCAACATTTCTGAGAAGTTATTACATGCCAGGTACTATGCTAAGTGGTTGCCATTTATTAGCTCATTTAATTCTTCCCACATCCTGATGAAGAAGGTGGTGTTATTATCTTGATTTTACGGATGAGAAAACAAAGGCACAGAGTGGTTAAGAAGCTTGCTTGAGGTGTTCTGGCTCCAGGGTCTGCCCCTTGACTCCTTGCTAACATGCAGCTAGAATCTGAGTGATTGCTGTTGGCTTATCACTGCACTGAGCAGGCGCACAACCGCCTGCACAGCACACAGCTGCTACTATTATGCTCACTTCACTGGGGAGGAATCTCTGGGCTAAGGGAAGTTGGGTAAGCTGCCCAAGGTCTCCCAACTTGGAAGTGGCAGAGCCAGAACTCAAACCCTCTGTGCTTCAGGGAACGTCTCATCACTCTTTTTTCCAGGACATGAGCTAGGGTAGAGAGGAGTGAGATGGCTATCTTGGGGTCACAGGTGGTATGTTCAAAATAGAGGCCAGTGACCCCATTTCCTTTCTAGACTGTCCCCTTTCCAGCCTGACTAATCTATTCGCAAACGCAGCCCATCAGCCCATTGTCACTCAGAGCCACCATGAGGAAACAGGGCAAGTGTGAACCAGCCCAGCCCATCCCACCCACCCATATGTAAGGAGGAAATAGGGGGTGCAGCAGGAAGGGTCTCAGTTGGAAAAGGGGAAGAACTTCCAGGCACTGCTGGTAATGTCTGCTAAGCAAAGCCACCGGCTTCTTTGAAAGCAGAGGCGGCCTCTCAGCTGCCTAAAGGGCCTGGAGGATTCCTCCTGAGGCAGGCAGGCTGATGCATGCCTTTTGTCCCTTCTCTCTGCTGAGAAAACTGATGACCGTGTCCTGGGGCATTCTAATTTATAAATTGCCATTGAACCATGGCTTCCTGGCCTCCCTATTGCTGCCTCCGCCCAGGACTGAAATGAAACCCGGGTCATGGTTCAACCCTAGTGATGGGGTGTGCTCAGGGGAGAGGGAGATTTATGGCCTGGTCTCTGCTCTCAATGAGCCATCATCCCCCAGGGCCACTGTGACTGCTGCCTTTCCAGCTGAGCAGAGCCTAGGCCCAGAGCCGAGGGGTAGACAGGCAGGCAGGGCTGGAGGATGGTGCCATGAATCTCTGACAGCCATGGGGCTCTTTGGATCACGGATGTCCAGTGGAGGGAACAGCCGATAGATCACAGCTGGGCTGTTGACCTTGAGTCTTAAGCAAAGTGAAGAATGAAAGGTCATATTTATTCCATCAGAGCCATGGGAGCTGTGAAATATCGGAGTGTGAATAAAGGCAGTGGTAAATCACTCACCACTCCTGGGAACTTGGCTGATCTGTCTTCCAGCCCTGTCACCCACTGGGAAAGCTGGGGATCAGTGTGCTCAGAGGTGGAGTAAAAGAAGAGATGGGGTGGGCCGGCCTAGTGGCGCAGTGGTTAAGAGCTGGCTTGGGATGCCAGAGGCCCCGGTTCAGATCCCACATATGAGGGCCAGTGACACTGCCCTCAAAAAAAAAAAAAAAAAAAGAAGAGATGGGGGACAACAAGGGACCCAAACATTCCTCTCTGTAGTGTAGCAATAATCACTGAGATTAATAGGTTCCTAGAATGTGGGATGTCCCTCCCCTCAAATGTCACTCTTTCAATGAGGTTACCCCTGGTCACCCCACGTAGAGCTGAGCCTGCCCTCCGTACCCACTAACGCTTTTGCCTTTTCTTAACCTGTGAGACTTTTTCTTTTTTCCATAGCACGCTCCACTTTCTAAGATACTAAATAATTTACTAATTGTGTTTATCATTTATTGCCTGCCCTCTCTCCACCCAGAAGGTCAACTCATGGGGCAGAGACTTGTGTCTTGGGGTCACGGCTGTATCCCCAGGGCCTAGAGTAGCACTGGTACATAACAGGAGCTCCATGAATATTTCCTGGATGAATGGACAGCCCTGGAGAGACCTTAGCAATAGGCTCCCAACCCCTCACCAGGGAAGAGCGCAGACTCAGACAGGACACAGGACTTGTCCTGGGTCATACAGCCTGTTGGGGGTTGCAGAGCTGGGAGAAGAATCTGGGCACCCAAGTCTCGGGCCAGACCTAGGGTCCTGCATAGTCCAAGCTGCAATCACACCCATCAGATCATGTGCTTGTCAGTCAAGGTCACATTCCATTAACTACCTAGAGGACCAGGAAGCTATGCAGCCCTGGGCAGGGCAGGCTGGGGGTTTGCTTGCTTCCTCCCTTGATTAAAAAAAAAGTAATAGGGCCGGCCGAGTGGCGCGATGGTTAAGCGCTGGCTTGGGAAGCCAGCGGCCACAGTTCGGTCTCACGTATGAGGGCCAGTGATCCTCAAAAAAAAAAAAAAAAAAAAAAAAGTAATAAATTTCCTGATAACCAACTTCCTAATCCAAAGGGAGTCCAAAAATATGGTATCCATGACTATGAAAGGTTAGGGAATTTTCCTTCCTGAGAATTTTAAAGGCTGGGGTGGGAGTGAGGTAAGACGGGTTTATGATGCACCTTCACCCCATCTGACCTCCAGCGTGCCAAAGCCGTCACATGAATCACTCATTTAATTCTCACTTCTTAAGCTGTGATGGTGGGTAGTCACAATAGCTACCGTTTCTTGAACTGTGTGCCAAGCACCGTTCTTGGTGTTTTCAGGTATTCCTTCATTTAATCTGCTCAAACAACTCTATGAAGTGGATAGCTTCTATTATCGTGTCCATGTTACAAATGGGAAACCCACAGGCAAATATGCTATAAAATACATGCTGCTATTCTGGGTGCTTGGGATACATCAGTGAGCAAAACAACTGGAGATCCTCGTCATGGGAGAAACAAGTATCAGACACCATAAATGAGTAAATTACATAGGTGTAGAGGGGTCATACAGGCGCTATGCGAGTGGGGGTGGGGCAGAAGTGGTCCGCATCAGCCTTGCTGCATCTGCAGCCCAGCATGGCCTCTCCCCATCCTGACCAGGAATGGGAGGAAAGCAGGCCACTTCCCAAGGCCTCAGATCCATGCCCCCAAATAAACAGTGCTGGGGAGACTCCCGGCAAAGTCCAGATGTGAGAAAGTCTGTGATGTACTCACACATGATTTACTCACATGATTACTTCCATATTAAGAAGATCACAGACCCACGTGGCCAGCCTCCAGGGACACTGAAGTGCGTTTAGTGGCCCTATTCTGTGCTCACTGTCCCCACAGGGCCTGGTTGCACCCAGACTTGGAGAGGAGCTGGGGAGGGGAAAATAGTAAAACTGCTGTTTTACTCCAAGCCAGACCAGCCTCACCTTAAAGCTCCTGGCTAATGAGTAAATCCCACAGTGAGGTTCATCTTCCCACTCAGCACAGAGACCCTGACTGCTAAGACCACCTGCCAGCGCCTTCAGGCAACTCACCTACTGTCACTGCAAGAGATCCTGCCGGGAGGTTAGGGTGTCAGATGGTGTTGGTGTCCTCTATAGAGAAAGATGATGATAGATAGATAGATAGATGATAGATAGATAGATAGATAGATAGATGATAGATAGACAAAGTAAGTAAACATTCACTATACAGGAAGTCCTCAATGGCCTCTATAGTTTCTGCAATTTTAAGTGAAATGACAAAGAATGAAACCAGTTTTACCACAGGCTAATTGATACAAATAAGAGTTAAGTTCCTACGGCATCTCATCAATGTTATAATGAAACAACACTGAACAAAACGATGTTAGTCAATGACCTCCTGTACGTATATGGTTTGAGTATATATCACATGCCAAGCCTTTGCATGCATTACTTCTAATCTTCGTGGGATTCTGCAAATTAGGTTTGCAAGCTGCTTTTACAGACAAGAAGACTGAAGCTCTGGGAAGTTAAGGAACAGGGTAAAGATCATGCGGCCAGTAAGTTGTGAGTCAGCATTTGAGCCCAGAGCCCAGGTCGCTGTGGTGCCAAATCCTGTGGGCTCTCAGAGGTGGACCTGGCGCCCAAACTCCCACAACCTTTGATGGCTGTGCCCTGCCTGCTCTCCTCCTGCCTCCCCTTTGCTCCTGGAATTCTGGAAGGTCAGAATTGGATATAGAAGTATAGAGAAGAAAAGTGGCTTCCCCCAGGCCTCACAGCAAGCCAGTGACAGAGCTGGGTGTAGAGCCTTGTCCATTCAGCCTGGACCTGAGGATATTTGGTAGATGAGGACAGCTCTGCTCCCCTGTCCTCTTCCTCTGGCTTCATTGTGTCAGGGCCTCTCACTTGGCTGGACAGAGTGGCCTCCCCACTGCCCGCCTGATGTCTCACACCAGAGGCCATTTCTCTCCCCACCCCTGATTAATCTCTTCCTGGTCAGTCTGCTTGGGGAGGCACTGGTGTCCAGCGAGGATCAGCAGAAATGCAGCCCAGAGAAGTGCTGAGCAGGCGCTTTCCGGCCACTGCCTGGGCAGGGCATCTCTCTGTGGGTGACACAGAGGGCAGAGTGACACTGCAGCTCGGCATTCCGAATGTCTAGCAGGCCATTTCGGCATGGGCTCCAGCCCATAGACACGCAGCTTGGAGCAGCCTGAAAGGCAGTGCCAGCCACTCATTCATGCATGGGTGCTGAGTGTCTTTATTATGAAAAACGACAGCTCACATTTGTGAATGCTTTTCCCCTTACATGCTATGTCCAAGAAGATTCACCTTTGTAGGTTTTCCCAAAAATTCTGTGGGGTAGATAGCAGTATTATCGTTCCCATCTGACAGATAAGGAAATATTCAGAGGACTGATACTGCTTTGTTCAAAATTGCTCAGCTAGCAGATGGTGGGCCTGGATTTGAACCTGATATTCAGACACCGAATCAAACATCATCCTGGCTGTTTTTTTATGGCACAAATGTATTCTAAGCACTCTACTCAGTACTGAGCAAATGCCATCATATTTAATTTTCACAATGATGCTACATGATCCCTATCAACCCATTTTGCAGGCAAGAAAGCTGAGTGAGGCTCAGAGACATGAAGTGACTTACTTACATTGCACAGTCAGTGAGTTTTTTTCACCATAGCACAAATTCAACTTGAGGGGTGGTACCATTGATTTCTTCAAGGAGCTTCTGATTTGAGAGAGGGAGGGCATTAAAATTGAGGGAAAAGGCAGGTCCCCAAAACCTGACCATGAAATGACTGAGGATTTCATTTCATCTTTATTTCTTCTATCATGGGCCATCACTGATTCTGCCATTGACATTGAAACAAAACCTAGTGTTTACTGTTCACTCATTTATTGCCAAGCATTCTACACACCTCACCTCATTTAATCCTGCCAATAGTCCGACAAAGGGTTGAATACTGTGTCTCAAGTCATATAACTAGTTATTGGCAGAGCGGGATTTGAACCGAGGCCCAGATGACACCACAGCGGATGCTGTGAACCACCATGCTTTGTCTTCTGCAACCTCTTTGCCCAAGCATTTGATTTGTTCCAAGTTCTGCTGTGGAGCTGCCCTGTTCTTCAACCATCAGGACAGGTGTAGAAGAGCAGACAGATGGCCAGGGGTCCACCATCCCCGACCTGAGTCCCTCCCCAAATGCTGCCTACTGTCCCAAATCTGACAGAGCCAGCCAAACCTATAGACAACAGAACCAAGAAGTCCCAGCTGATGGTGACTGCCACCTGAGTGTGTATCAGCCACACTGACATGACAGATATGTTTTCAACAACCTCTTCCTGCCCACCAGGCAGAATTTGCTTTGTGATAGCGTTTTTTTCATTTGTTTGTTTTTTGCCATTTTTTTTTTATCATGACAAAATATACAAAATATAAAATTTGCTATTATATTTTAACCATTTTTAACTGTGCAGTCCAGTAGCATTAAGTGCATTCCCATTGTTATGCAGCATCACCACCATCCATCTCAACTTTTTCATCGTCCCAAACTGAAGCCCCGTACCATTAAACACTAACTCTTACCCCCTGTCCCCCACTCCTCTTCCATTTCCTGTCTCTGAATTTGACCACTCTAGGTGCCTCCTATAAGTGGAAATATACAATATTTGTACTTTTGTGTTTGTTTTTTTCACTTAGTATAACGTCCTCAGGTTCCCATCATGTTGTAACATGCATCAAAATATGGAATTATAAAATATAGAATGCTTCATGAATTTGTATGTCATCCTTGCTCAGGGGCTATGTGAATATTTTCTGTATTGTTCCAATTTTAGTATATGTGCATCTGGAGAGAGCTCTGTGAGAGCATTTTTTTTCTGTTATAGTTGACATTCAATATTATTTTATATTAGTTTCAGGTGTACAGCATAGGGCTTAGACATTTATGTAATTTATGAAGCAACCCCTCCCCCAGTAAGTCTAATAACCACTTGGCACCATACATAATCATTACAATATTATTTACTATATCCTATATGCTGTACTTTACATTCCTGTGACTATTTTATAGCTACCAATTTGTGCTTCTTAATCTCTTCACCTTTTTCACCCTGCCCCTCAAACTCTCCTACCCCTCTGGCAACCATCAATTTGTTCTCTATATCTGTGAGTCCATTTCTGTTTTGTTTGTTTATTTATTTTGTTCTTTAGTGAAATCATATGATATTTGTTTTTCTCCATCTGATTTATTTCACTTCATATGATCCTCTAGGTCCATCCATGTTGTCGCAAATGGTAAGATTTCATTCTTGTTTATGTTCAAGTAATATTCTATTGTATATGTGCACCACCTCTTCTTTACCTAATCAACTATTGGTGGGCACTTAGACTGCTTCTATATCTTGACTATTGTAAATAACACTGCAATGAACATAAGGATGCATATATCTTTTTAAATTACTGTTTTGGATTTCTTCATATAAATACCCAGAAGCGGAATTGCTGGGTCAAAAAAATAGTTCTATTTTTTAATTTTTTGAGGAACCTCCATACTGTTTTCCATGTGGGTTGCACTAGTTTATAATCCCACCAACAGTGCACAAGGGTTCCTTTTTCTCTACATTCTCACCAGCACTTCTTATTTGTTGATTTATTGATAATAGCCGTTCTGACAGGAGTGAGGTGGTAGGTATCTCATTGTGGCTTTTATTTGCGTTTCTCTGACAACTAGTGACATTGAGCACCTTTTCATATGTCTGTTGGCTAGCTACCTGTATGTCCTCTTTGGAGAAATGTGTATTCAGGTCCTTTGACATTTTCTTTTTTTTTAAGATTTTATTGGGGAGTTGGGAGAGGGCAACAGTGCTGGGGAGTTGAGGAAGGAGAACAGTGTTGGGGAATTGGGGAAGGAGAACAGCCAAGTTGTTGTCCTTCAGTCTTAGTTGTGGAGGGCACAGCAAGCTCAGCTCCAAGTCCAGTCGTGCGACTCAGCTCAAGGTGCTGTGTTCAATTAGTTGCGGGTGGGCGTAGCCACCATCCCATGTGGGAGTCGAACCAGCAGCCTCGTTGTTAAGAGCACACGCTCTATCCACTAAGCCATCCGGGCAGCAGCTCAGCTCAAGGTGCCGAGTTCAGCCTTAGTTGCGGGTAGGTGCAGCTCACTGGCCCATGTGGGAATCGAATCTGTGGCCCTGTTGCTCAGAGCTCACACTCGTAAGCAAGCTCTTAACCAACTGAGCCACTTGGTGGGCCCCACTCTGCCCATTTTTTAATTGGATTGTTTGGGTTGTTTTGGCATTGAGTTGTATGAGTTCTTTATAAATTTTGGATATTAGCCCCGTATGAACTGTGTCATTGGAAAATATCTTCAGTAGTTCATCTTTTCATTTTGTTGATGGTTTCCTTTGCTGTGCAAAAACTTTTCAGTTGACGCAGTCCCATTTGTTTACCTTCTCTTTTGTTTCCCTTTCCCAAAGTGATACATCGGAAAAAAATATTACTAAGAGCAATGTCCGATTTTGCTGCCTATGTTTTCCTCTAGGAATTTTATGGTTTTCAGATCTTACATTTAAGTCTTTAATCTATTTTGACTTTATTCTTGTATATGGTGTAAAAAGGTGGTCTATTTCATTTCTTTTGCACATACCTGTCTGGTTTTCCCAACACTATTTATTGAATAGACTCTCTTTACCCCCTTGTATATTTTTGCTTCCTTTGTCATAGATTAATTAACCATATAGACATGGATTCATTTCTGGGCTCTTTATTCTGTTCCATTGATTTGTGTCTGTTTTTTTTTTTCGTTTGTTTTGTTTTTTGCCACTACCGTGATGTTTTGATTATGATAGCTTTGTAGTATAGTTTGATATCAGGTAGTGTGATACCTCCAACTTTGTTCTTTCTCAAGATCGCTGTGGCTATCCAGAATCTTATGTGGCTTCATATATACTTTAGGATTATTTGTTCTAGTTCTGTGAACGATGCCATTGGTATTTTGATAGGGATTGCATTGAATCTATAGATTGTTTTGGGTAGGATAGACATTTTAATGATGTTAATTCTTTCTATCCATGAGCACAGTATATGCTTCTATTTATTTGTATCTTCTTCAGTTTGTTTCATCAATGTCTTATAATTGTCCCCGTACATGTCTTCTACCTCTTTGGTTAAATGTATTCCTAGGTATTTTTTTTTGATGCAATTATAAATGGGATTGTTTTCTTAATTTTTCTTTCTTATAGTTCATTATTGGGTGTATAAAAATGCGACCAATTTCTGATTATTAACTTTGTATCCTGCTACGTTACTGAATTCATTTATCAGTTCTAATATTTTTTTGTGGACTCTTTATGGTTCTTTATATACAGTATCATGCCATCTGAAAATAATGACAGTTTTAATTCCTTTTTTCAATTTGGATGCCTTTTATTTCTCTTTCTTGTCTGACTGCTATGGCTAGAACTTCCAATACAATGTTAAATAAACGTGGTGAAAGTTGACTTCCTTGTGTTGTTCCGGATCTTAAGGGGAGTGCTTTTAGCTTTTCCTTGTTGAGTATGATGTTAGCTGTGCGTTTGTTGTATATGGCCTTTATTATGTTCAGGTATATTCCCTCTATTCCCACTGTGCTGAGAGTTTTTATCATAAATGGATGCTGGATTTGTCAAATGCTCTTTCTGCATTTGATTGATATGATCATATTCTTTTTATCTCTCATTTTGTTTATGTGGTATATCATGTTAATTGATTTGCAGATATTGAAACAACCTTACATCTCAAGAATAAATCCCACTTGATCATGGTGTATGATGTTTTTAATCTATTACTGAATAGGATTTGCTAATATTTTCTTGAGGATTATTGCATCCATGAGGACTGACAATTACGTTCGTGAACTTGTTGCAACAATGTTGCTAAACTTTCTTGATATCAGAGGGATTATTCATTATGAATTTGTACTAACTGGACAAACAGTTAACCAAGTTTACTATTTAGAAGTAAAAAGTGAAAAGGCAGCATGAAAAAGTTAAACAACCTAAACTTTTTGCCAACAATTCATGGCTCTTGCATCACGACAATGCACCAGCTCACACAGCACTGCCTGTGAGGGAGTTTTTAGCCAGTAAACAAACAACTGTATTGGAACACCCTCCTACTCACCTGATCTGGCTCCCAATGACTTCTTTCTTTACCCGAAGATAAAGGAAATATTGATAGGAGGACATTTTGATAACATTCAGGACATCAGATGACAGCTCTGATGACCATTCCAGATAAAGAGTTACAACATTGCTTTGAAGGGTGGAGTAGGCACTGGTGTCAGTGCATAGCTTCCCAAGGGGAGTACATCGAAGATGACTGCAGTGATATTCAGCAATGAGGTATGTAGCACTTTTTTAGGATGAGCTCGTAAACTCGATTGTCCAACCTCGTGTGTTCATCAAAGGTACTGGCCTATAATTTCATTATTTGTAATGTCTTTGTCTGGTTTTGGAATCAGGGTAATGGTGGACTCATAAAATGAGCTTGGGAGCCTTCCTCCCTCTTGAATTTTATGAAATTGTTTGAGGAGGATAGGTGTTAATTCTTCTATGAATGTTTGATAAAGTTTACTTGTGAAGCCATCTGGTGCAGGACTTTTGTTTGTTGGTAGTTTTTTGATTACTGTTTGAATTCATTAGCAGTAATCAGTTCAGATTTTCTGTTTCTTTTTGATTCAGTTTTGGAAGATTGTACGTGTCTAGGAATTTATCCATTTCTTCCAGATTGTCCAATTTGTTGGTGCTCAATTGCTCATGATATTTTCTCACAATTCTTTGTATTTCTGTGGTCGGTTGTCACCTCTCTTTCATTTCTCATTGTATTTAATGGATCATTTGTATTGTATTTTTTTTACTCTATTTTGTTTATTTCCACTCATACCATTATTATTTCCTTCCTTCTACTCACTTTGGGCTTTGTTGTTGTTTTTTTTTTTTTTAAAATGTAGTTCTTGTAGGTTTAGCATTAGTTTACTTGAGATTCTTCTTATTTTTTGAGGTAGACCTGTATTGCCATGAATTTCCCTCTTAGAGCTGCTTTTGCTGTGTCCCACAGATCTTGGGTCATTGTGTTTTCATTTTCGCTTGCCTCAAGGTAGGTATCTTTTGATTTCTTCCTTGATCTCACTGTTGACCCACTCGCTATTTAGTAGTATGTTATTTAGTGTGTTTGTGTGTTTTTCAATTTTTTCTTATAATTTATTTCTAGTTTCATACCATTGTGGTCATAAAAGACACTTCATATGATTTCAGTCTTCTTGAATTTATTGAGACTTGTTTTATGGCCTAACATGTGGGTCTATCTGGAAAATGTTTCATGTGCACTTGAAAAGAATGTATATTCTGTTGCTTTGGGGTGAAATGCTCTAAAAATATCGATTAAATCCAGCTGGGCTAGTGTGTCATTTAAGGCCGTTGTTTCCTTGTTGATTTTCTGTTTGGAAGATGTGTCCATTGGTGTCAATCAGGTGTTAAAGCTCCCTATTATGATTGTTTTAATGTCTATTTTGTCTAAGGTAAGTATTGTTATCCCAGCTTTTTTGTGTTAGTTTCCATTCACACAAAATATCTTTTTCCATCCCTTTACTTTCAGTCTTTGTGTGTCTTTCGATCTGAAATGGGCCTGTTGTAGACAGCCTATGTGTCCACAGCTACACTGTGTCTTGAGTGGAGCATTTAATCCATTCATATTTAAAGATTATTGATAGATGCATAGCTATTGCCATTTTATTATTCATATTTATGTTCTCTCTTTTTCTCTCCTTTTTCTTCTTAAAGAAGTCCCTTTAACATTTCTTGTAATACTGATTTGGTGGTGATGAAGTCCTTTAACTTTTTCATGCCTGCAAAGCTCTTTATCTCCCCTTCAATTTTAAATGATAGCCTTGCTGCATAGAGTAGTCTTGATTGTAGGTCCTTACTTTTCATCACTTTGAATATTTTGAACGAATCCTTTCTGGCCTACAAAGTTTTTACTGAGATATCAGGGAGCAGTCTTATGGGAGCTCCCTTGTAGGTAACTAACTGCCTTTCTCTTGCTGCTTTTAAAGTTCTCTTTATGTCTTTAACCTTTGCTGCTTTAATTATGATGTGTCTTGGTGTGGACCTCTTTGCTTCATCTTGTTTGGGACTCTCTGCACTTCCTGAACTTAGATGTCTATTTCCTTCACCAAGTTAGGGAAGTTTTCAGTCATTACTTCTTCAAATAGGTTCTCAATCCCTTGCTGTTTCTCTTCTTCTTCTGGTACACTATGATATGAATGTTGTTTTGCTTGATGTTTTCCCAGAGGTCCCTAAAATGATCCTCATTTTTAAAATTATTTTTTCATTTTGCTGTTCTGATTGGATGTTTTCTGCTAGCTTGTCTTCCAAATTGCTGATTTGATCCTCTGCTTCATCTAGTCTGCTGGTGATTCCTTCTAGTGGATTCTTCACTTAAGTAATTGTATTCTTCATTTCTGACGTGTTCCTTTTTATGGTTTCTATATCCTTTGTTAATGCTTCCTATCTCTTTGTTGAAGTTCTCTCTAAGTTCCTTGATCATCGTTTTAACCAGTGTTTTGAACTCTATATCTGGTAGATTGCTTGCCTCCATTTCATTTAGTTCTTTTTCTGGAGTTCTCTCCTGTTCTTTTATTTGGGATGTGTTTCTTTACCTCCTCACTTTGGCTGCCTCTTTGTCATTGTTTCTGTGTATTAGGTAGATCTGCTACATCTCCCAGTCTTGGCAGGGTGGCCTTATGTAGTAGGAGTTCTGTGAGGCCCAGTGGTACAGTCTCCCCAGTCACCTGAGCTGGATGGTCCAGGAGTGTTCCTTGTGGGTTGTGTGTGCCCTCCTGTTATAGATGCCCCTTGATGCTACTGACACATCAGTTGGTGGGATTGATCCTCAGTCTGAGTGGCTGTGAGGGTTGGCCATGACCACATCATATGAACTGTTGTGTGGAGGCTTACCTCACAGAGCAGGATTCATCCCAGCAGGCTATGGTGCCTGCCATGACCACCCTTTGGGTGTCCTGCTTGTAGGGCTAATCAGGTGGTGCTCCGTTGTGGTCTGAAGCCAGCCACTGGGTGTGTTGGTTCTGGGCCTCTTGGGAGGGAATCCAGTACAGGCCAAGGTCAGTTCTGCCTGTAACCACTCCAGGGCTACATTGTAGGAGCTACAAATAAATCTCCAGTTGGTAACTGCTTGTGATGGACCTGGAGGAGCATGGGGGAGGTCACACTGCAAACTGAGGCCACTGCCACCAGTACAGGGCTTGGAGCAGCTTAACAAAGGCTCAGGGCACCCTGCAGCCTGCCTTCACCTACTGCCTCCCATAAAGTTCAGCCTCTAAAAGAGACATGAGCATTACAGGAATTGGGTGTGGCAGGATCTAATGGAGTCTCCAGGGTGGGGAGAGTGGTGTTCACAAGGTTAATGCAGATTCATATTTTTTGCCAGTGCTGAGCCTGGGGCCACTCAGCAAAAGTCACAGTGCACAGAAAGGCCATCCACTGCTTGCCTGAGAGTTTTTTACCAATGAATGCAGAGTGGGTCAAGGCTGAGTGCCTGCTGCCAAAAGAGCCTCTGGCAGTTCATTAGTTGGCTCGGGTGGGATCTCAGGGAGTCATCAGGGTGGAGAGAGACTGGAGTTTACCAGGCTAATGTAGATTCAGATTTGGCTGTGTGGGAGGAGGTCTCAAAACAGGGACAATGGCAGCTGTCCCTTTAGCCCTCGTCCTGAAGCCACACAACTCAGTTTCTCCCCCCCCCCCGATCTTTCTGGCACCCCTCCCCCTAAGCCACTGTCCCTCCACTGGAGCCAAGTGTGAGAGTGCTGGCGAGTGAGTGAATTTGGGTGCTTGCCCTTTAATAAGTCCTTTAAGAAGACATCTTGGTTTCCAGCAGACTTCCATTCTCACCCAGGGTGATGGAATCCTTGCTGATTTTCAGAGCCATATGTTGTACAGGCTCCACTCCCTGGCACTGGTGCTCTGATGGGGAGCATAGTGTGGGGCTACAGCACCTCGCTCTTCAGGGGGTGGATCCTGCAGCTGAGATATCCCTCCAGATTCTCAACCACCACACACAGGTGTTGTGCCCAACCATGTCTCATCTCTGCCCCTCCTACCAGTCCCAACATGGCTTCTTTATATCCTGTTACAGGATTTCAGTTCAGCTAGTCTTCAGATGATTCTCCAGTTTGATTGCTCTATAATTCAGTGTAATTTTGATGTGGTCATGGGAGGAGGCAATAACAGCATTTACCTACTACACCATTTTGACCAGAATTACCTGTGTGATAGCAGTTTTAAGGAGGCTGGTGCTGCATGTGACTTTGCACATGGGTGGTGCACCCATGAAATTATCAATCTGCCAACTGGGGAGAACTGTGTGATCAGGCTAATCACTGGGTGGCATTGACTTGGGGTTTGTAATTATTCTAGGGTATTCTGGTTGCAGCTGGTGTAGGATCTTCATTTTGCATGTTCCTATGCTTGCAACACAGTATTATTGCTCTGACACCTATGTTTTTTCCTGTAAGTGATGAACTGTTACTAGTAAGCTTTTTCCAGCTCCTCAAGGAGAGAAATGGCAACTATCATCATCATTGTCATCGTCACTGGGGTACCAAATGGCCCTTGGAAAGGAGCGGAAGGAGCAGCCATATTTATCCCTATTGCACGCTCACCACAGAAGATTGGTACTGCTATCCCCATTTCACACGTGAGCAAATCAAGGTTCAGAGAGAGGAAAAATAACCCAGACTCACACAGTTGGAGGCAGAACCAGCCTTCAATGAGAGATTTCTGTCTGGTTGCAAAGCCCACACCTTTTCTTTTGAGGCATGCTGACCCAGTTCTTGGGGGCTGGGAGCTAAGGACAATTGAATACAGAGGAAAGTTCCATATCTGTAGAGAACTGGATGAGGGGAGACAGATACATATATACGAGTGCCAAAAAAATGTATATAAGTGGACACTGGTCAATGTTGCTCAAGCAATAGTTTGCCATAATCAGAAGTGCCTGGATGCTGATAGTAACCACTTCGAGCACCTCTTATAATTGCAGAAGTCAAATGTGACTTGTATTCATCTTTTGTTATCAGTATATATTGAGTATTACAATTTAAATGGTTTTTCCTTTATTAAAATGTGTATAGGTTGTGTTTTTTTTTGTACCCTCTGTATATACAGAGAGAGAGAGATAGAGAGGGAAGGCAGCCTGCCTTGGGCTGGGGAGCTCACCTGAGTCACTCAGCCTGCAGCGGTAGAAATTCCACTTTAGAGGAACAGAATGGGTACAAAATGGCTTAATAGAAACCCTAGGGACATCACAGATTTGTCTCTTGACAGCTTGCCCAGTGGGAACCACCAATGTGAAGCAACTTCCCAAAAGTCCCACATCATCTTGGGTGGGGGGGATCACTAGAAGAGTGATGCCTGTTTCGGAGAATGTGGGGTCTGACTCTGTTCTCTGTGCTCAGCCCTCCAGAGAGGAGGATCAAAGACAAATTGGCATGTGATCAGAGGGGAGCAGCCAGGATGATAGCGGGGAACTGTGCCCCAAGGAAATGATCAGGAGGAAGGCAAATGTTAATTCTGGAGAAGCAAAGACTCAAGGTGGGATGAGAGAGCTGCTGCACAGTTTGGGAAGCACCGACATGTGTTAAAGAATAAAAACACCTTGTTCTGGATGTCCCCATGGGGTTTAGTTGGGGGGCTGGATGGAGCAAACAGCAGCTGTCAACACAGCCCAATGTGAGCAGGGATTCTGAGCCACTAGGGGTTGTACTCATACGAAGCTGGGATGTGCTGCCTGGCACGTCCCTGAAAGTGTGTGAGTATAGTGCTGACAGCTGGAGGAACCTGTTATAAAGGGACGAATGGTCCCTCTCAACCTGGTGTGCCTGTGGTCTGTGAATGGAAGTGGCAGAGGGAGAACTAGAAAGAGCCAGCAGACATCTTGGTGAGTCCGTCAGAGCAGCACCTGGGCTGGAGGGAAAGCTGGGACAGACTGCCAGACCTCAAAAGGCTGGCCTCTGAGCTGGGCTGGGCACCTGTGTACCTGCCTCACTAGCTAGTGTCTAATTTAACCTCATGCTTCATGGATTCATCTCTCTGTCCCCATTGGGACCACACGACTCCCTCTGTCGCAATCAATAGGAAACACTGAGCACCCACCATGGACCAGGCATGGTTCAAATTGAGTCATTTCATCCTCCTAGCAATCCTGTGAGGGAGGCCTATCGTCTGTTCCGCTTTACAGAGAGGTCAAGTGGCTTCCCCAAGATCATACAGCCAGTGAGTGATGGCTCTGGGCTTTGGGCCCTTGGTGGTTCAGGAGCTGCAATCACCCTCTGACTTCCTGACTTTATCCTTTTCATGAAGGAACGCCATTGGAGCAGGGTAAAACTTCCTCCCTGACACTGGTGTCTCAGCCAATCACAGGGGCTGGCGATTTCCCAAACTCTTGCCAGGCAGCTGGATCTGCCACATATTCTGAGTCAGGGAGCAAAGGCAGTGTGCCTCTCAGGTCAGGTCCTCCCTGTCACCAGGTAAACCTTTAATCTGGGAGATGAGCACAGAGGCAGCCTGCTGGGGATTGGCTCACTTTGGCCTACTTTCCAGTAATCTCTGCACTCACTGGCTATGGCTTAACTAACACTGTCACCATATGTCTTCTGAAAAAGACTTTTGAAGTCACACAGGGCAGAAAGCGCATCCTGCTGTGGGTGTTGAAGCCACAGTCGCTCCCTCCCAGCTCATCCAGAATCCAGGCGCCGCCCAAGCCTCCCATTTCCTAGCTTGCCTGAGCTTTGCCAGCCACAAACCCCCGAGGCCTGGAATCCCACAATCAGACATACATGTCTTTTCGTTCAGCATCACCCACTCCTTTATACAACAAACCCTCAAATGCAGCTCATCTGTGCCAGACACTGACCTATCTCTGTGAGGGGATGGGTGTTGGGGCGCTCTGCTTCAGTATCTCAATCATGTTGAGAGTGGTTTCTCTACTTGGTGACAGGGTGAAGCAATTGCCAATAAGACAGAGTGCCTCAGAGCACTCGGGAGCCCCATATCCAGGTGGCTCCCTCCCATGAGCATTCAGAAGGAGCAAGGCAATCATCACTCACTGAAATCCTATCTCTACCCCTAATAAGCCATGTGATCAGGGCAATTAATCACTGTCTCTAAAGTCGGGAGCATAATTAATAAAGGTTACTTACTGGGGTCATCATGAGCATTGATTGATTGGGGTAATGGAAGACTGCTGGGTTCAAATCTTAGCTAGATATAAATATTCCATCTGTGAGACCTGGGCAAGTCACTTAACCTCTCTGAGCCTCAATTTCATCATCTGTATAATGGGGATAATAATAGTACTTCCCTCGTAGAGTTGCTATGAGGATTATTAGTTAGTTGATACATGCAGATTACTCAAAACGGTGCTTGACATGTAATAAATGGTCAATAGATATTAGCTGTCATTATAGTGATATAAATTTTTTAATTGCTATCAAACAGCCTAACTCTAAGACTTCCTTCCTGCTAATAGCAGATTCTGTGCAATTCGGTTCAAGGAGCTACAGCATAGGGAAGACCATGCTCAGTGGGTTGGCAGGACTGGTTTACAACACTGGCTCAGCCACTTCCCTGCTGTGTAAACTTGACCCATCTGCCTGAGCCTCAGCTTCTTCATCTGTAGTATGGGGATAATTACTGCTACTTCATAGAGTCAGTGTGCAGAAGCAGAGATCCCGCCTGTCAGGTGCCCAGAACATGATAAGTATCCAATAAATGATATGCAAGATAGAACCAGCCTCGTTTCCACAACTCCTTGTAGTTTGTGCAGGGAAGCAAACAGGCTCCTCTGGGGATTGAAGGAAAAGGGAGAGGCTGGGGAGCGAGGGCCATGCGCCTTGGTTTAATGAGGCCCTTTCATGTGCCCTGAGATCTCGTTGCCAGCGGGAGAGGTTGGCAGGCCGGTGGTTCTGTGAAGAGCTAGTAATGAGGGTGCAGAGCCAGGGAAGTGGAATAGAGAAGCTTGACGTGGCTTCTCCAAATTACTGCTGGGGCTCAGCAGGCAGCCGTGGTGCATCACTGATGGGGGGCAGGGAAGGGAGAGCCCCTAAAATATGGTGGTGCTGGGGGAGCAGAGGGAGACGGAGGCTGGAGATCAAAGAGGCGGCGTTTGTTGACAACTGCAGGGAAGTAAGAATTGCATGCCTTGTGTAGCACTGATTTCTTCCTCTTACACAAATACATACGCCCTTCATCCCCTCTTATCTCTGTCACACACCTACACATACCAAACGTCTCAGGTTCAGTGCATCCTACCTACAGAGGGCTGTGTTATTCAGAAGAGGCCAATTACTGTTGCAAATGGCTGCAGATGCATAAAGGTTCAAACACAATAGAATTTCATTTCTTGCCCTCCTAAGCATCTAGGATCCTATACCCGGTTAGTCAGGATGCCTTCTTCACTTGGAGACTCAGGCACCCAGTTTCCACCACCCTTAGGCCTTGTCATACGCAGTCAAGGAGGGTCACAACACATATGGTCCAGCCAGCAGAAGGGAAGGAGAGTGTGTGGCCGATACTCCCTCTAAGGCCAGCTTACCTCCATTTGCCAGCACTCACCACTTGGACAGCCTAAACTGCAAAGGCGCCTGGGGAATGTAGTCTGGAGTGAGCCCAAAAAAAGGGAGAGAGTTGAGGTTGTCAGCTCACAGGCTTTTGCCCAGGGACTTTTAGAATCCCTCCTGTTCCCATTCCTAGATATCCCAAATACCTTCAGTGGTAGCAATTAGAAAGGAGCAGGCTTGGCCTGCAAATGTCTCTGGGAGAGGTCACATGGGGAGTCACCTCAGAAGTGTCAGAGGGCATGTGTCAGCCTCTGGAGGGATCGGGGGGGACTGGATGAGGAGGGGCAGAGCAGTGACTGAATTTGCCTGGGACCAGAACATTTTAGGGACCATACATATGTGAACACCTAAACTCTCTCCCTCTCCCCTACACACATGCTCACAAATACCCACATACTCAGTTCTCAGATGATACTTAGACACACTGCCTCACATACATTGTGTCACACTCATTCACCTGCACTCCTCCATTCACATACCCTATACACTTATCTACATGCACATCCATAAAGGTTGTCAGCAGTCTATGCAGTGAGCCTCAAAAATATAGAAAAATGCCTCTCTGACCCAGCAACTCTACTTCTGGGTATTTATCCAAAAAATTCCAAAATGCTAATTCAAAAAGATATACATGTATGCGCTCTTATATTCACTGCAGCACTATTTACAATAGCAAAGATATAAAAGCAACCGAAATGCCCATCAATAGACAATTAGATAAAGAAGATGCGATACACATATACAATGGAATATTAGCCATAAAAAAAGAATGAAATCTTACCATTTGCAACTGCATGGGTGGACCTAGAGGGGATTATATTAAGTGAAATAAGTCAGACTGAGAAAGACAAATACCATATGATTTCAGTTATGTGTAGAATCTGAAGAACAAAATAAATTAACAAATAAAACAGAAACAGCCTCATAGATATAGAGAACAAACTAATGGTTGCCAGAGGGGAATGGGATTGAGGGATGAGTTAAAAAGGTGAAAGGATTAAGTACAAATTGGTAGTTACAAAATAGTCATGGGGATGTAAAATGCAGCATAGAGAAAATAGCCAATAATGTTGCAACAACTATGTATAGAACCAGGCGGGTACCTGACAAATCGGGGGATCACTGCATAAATTATATAAATGTCTAACCACCATGCTATACCTTTGAAACTCATATAAAATAATAGTGAATGTCAACTGTAACTGAAAAAAAGAAATAATAAAAAAATAAATAAAATAAAAATATCCACCACAATCCCCCCGCCCCAAAATAAATTAATAAAAAAGAAAAATACCTCTCTGGAAAAATCTCACACCAGCCAGTGTCTGAGAGTCATCATTTAGCTATCTTTCAAATTTAAATAAGACTCTCTTACATTTGTATAGGCCTTAACATTTAAGGAAGCACTCTTTCAGTCACTGCTCAAACACAGGGTAAATATTTACTCAGCAGTGACTCTAGGCCAGATATCAGGAATGGCAGTAGAGATACAAAGATGAATAAGACATAGCCTGTGGCCTCATGGGAAACACAGGCATAAACAAAGAGAAGCTCCAACAGAGCACTGTATGGGGGCTGTGGGAAAAGAGAGCAGGAGCAGTTCTGGGTGGGGTTAGAGATGGCCTTTAAGTCAGGCCTTAAAAGATGAGGTAGCCAGGTGCCCAGAGAGATAAGATGTTTCCCGGAAGAGGGGCTGCTATACGCAAAGACTTCAAGGTGGTTTATTTGGGGCGTGATGAGTGACTCAGAGAGTGTGTCAAAACGCTTCCTGAGGTGGGAGGTCCACTAGATGAGGCCAGGATGTGCTGCTGACATGTAGTAATGACTGTCTTTTCCCTAAGTGCAAGGAAAAAATGATAAGTTAATAGGTAGAATATTCTTGTCATGTAAAGATTATCTCCTTGTGTCACTCAGGATGCAGTCAGGGAAAAAGAGAAAAAAGAATACCTAGATCTCAGAGGAAATTAAGTACAAGGGTTGGATTATATGGGTGATGGAATCGCTGAGGGGGTCAATCAGATGGACAGTGAGGCATCATGGAGATTGGCTACAGCCAGAAGCCATTACCACCTACCCACCCCTGTTCAAGGATGGAGGAACATGGAAGAGATGGGATGACCAGAGCCTAAGATGCAAATCTATCTGACAGGAGCTTGAGCCCTGGAAACTGGGATCACAAAGGAGGCTCAGGAACTGCAGAGACACCAATTGAAGTAGAAAAAGAGGAAGAAATACTGGCTTTTCCTCTCCTTCCGCCCTCTACTCTTCTTCCAGTACTTCTATTGGCCAACTTTACCTGGAAGCCCGAAGGCAAAAGAGCCTAGGAACAGGAAAGGGAACCTGCAAAATGTAGTTCCTAGTCAGGCAGAGAGGGCAGGTGAAAGGGAAGACAGATCTGAGAGTAAATAGTACAATAATCAGTATGCTCCTGTGGTTTCTTCCTAAACCTCTGGTATCAGCTGTAGATATCATCTGTAGATGTGTTTGCCAGTGTTAAACTAATGAACAAATGCCAAACGAATATTAATAGGAAAAAAGAAAAACAACTCAGACACAACCTTTTATGCTTGTGTTGTTTTTCCTGGGTAAGTGCTTGGGTTGCAGTTTTAAATTGTGTTTTAATTAAATTTAACCACATTGAAGCAACTAAACTTAGAACAGCAATTCAAGTTTTCTGCTAGCAAAGATGTCGCTCGTTTATGCGATGGAAAGAAACCTATCATAATTTCGGGATGCGTCTTTCACAAAGTGGGCCGTGCCCTGATGGTTGTGCCAGATGCTATCTTTTGCCTCTCCAGACCCACTCTCCCCTTCTCCACCCGCTGTGTGTCCTGGAAGGCTGACCAGTGTGCACCCATGAACTCTTGCTTTTGGTTGGATTCAGCCATGGGGAGCAGTAGCAGAAGAGTGGGAGGAGTAAAAAGAATACAGTCAAGGTACTTATTTGTCTGGGTCCCATGCTATAAGATTGCCCCTGGCTGCCTCTTTCAGTCATCCAAATTTTCTAGACCAATGTTTCTCAACAGGGGGTGATTTTGCCCCCAGAGAGCATCTGGCAATGCCTGGAGGCACCTTTGGTTGTCACAACTGGAGATGCTACTGGCATCTGACAGGTAGGGGCTAAGCATGCTGCTAAACATTCTACAGTACACAGAACAGCCCTCCCAAAAAAAAAAAAAATTATCCAGCCCAATGTATTAATAGTGCCAAGACCAAGAAGCCCTGCTCCAGGTCAGTGCTTCTCAAGCTATTTGTAGTGAAGGACTAGCGCTGTTTTCCTCCCATTTGTTGCAGACTAATGCTTTTGTAAGAATATAATAGAAATAAGTTATCAAAAAAAACCCCAAAAAAACAACAAGTCATGCACTTGGACGTCACAACAAATGCCAAATTACTATAAAACTTTCTTAACGCTTACTCTCAATTTCTGTACTGTGTCATCACGGACCAGGAACAAACAACTCATGGGCCAGCACCCAGCTGTGGGCTACCCTCTGAGTGGTGGAGACCTGATAGCTTCCCATTAAGTCTGGTGACCTCCCTGGGATGCTCAGGCCGAGAGAGGGGAACAGCTCGGCTGCTTCCAAGCCTGGGTTATTGCACATTCTCCTGTGGTCCCCCATTCCCTATCCACTCCTTTGCAATGAGGTCTTTTGTAAGTAAAGTCTTTAATTATCCCTCTGTGAGTGTGCCTTCTGACCCTGAAGAGCCTGATTCCTAAGTGTTTTCCTAAAGAATGCGCTGAAAGTTAGAGGGTCTGTGGGTGGAAGGACAGGAATGTGATGGGAATCCTGGTTTGGGAACCCAGCTCAGGAGTTCGAACTTGTAGTTCATGTTTCAGTGGGTGAGGGGCATGGCTGGAGTCAAGCTTTAGATGCACCTCTCTGGAGGTGGAGCTGCTGAGCCCAACCAGAGGCAGGGAGGCTTATTTGGAGGCTGCTGCATCCATCCAGATCAAAGATGGCGAGACCTAAGCAAAAGCGTGAGTGTGGAGATGGACAGCAGGGAGACATCCAGAAGCAGGACTACCAGCCAGTGCTGGTGGGATATGGGTAGGAATGAAGGGAGATCCAGGCTCCCTAAACCTGAGAGTAGTTGGATGTTGGAGAGTATCATGGGGCAGACGGGATATGTGGGTGGGAGGTGAGTTTGGTTCTGTCTCTAGAATTTGAATAGTGCCCACTTCACATGACTTTCTCATGCAGGTTGTCCTTTCTCCTGCCTGGAGTAGGGTGCAGTCTTTGCTTGTGACTGAGAGTGTGGGCTCTGAATCCCACGGGATCCATGTCTCTCACACACACACACATCTACACACAGAGAGACAGACAGACAGACAGACAGACAGACAGACAGACACACACACACACACACACACACACACACACTACACAACCACACAGACATAGCAGAGGAACCAGAACCAGGAGCTTCTTTCTTCCGACAGGCCAGTTCTTGTACGAGGCTTTCCCGATTACACCATCGTTTGCAGCATAGCTTAACTATGGCTTCATTGCATCATGATTTTCTCTGCAGAGGGCAGAGAAAGAGGCCAAGCAAGGTCCCACATGAAGTTGCCTGGGGAGGGCAGAAAAGTTGAGCAGTGCCAGTGCCACACAGAAGTCAGGAGGGGAGACTCTGGGGCCAAACTGCCTGGTTCGGATCCCAGCTCTGCCACTTATTAGCTGGGCGCCCTCGAGCAGGCAGCTTAACCTTTCTGTGCCTCAGTTTCTTGGCTGTAAAATGAAGATGACAGTGCTAGTAACAACCTCCCCAACAATTGTTGGGATGGTTAAATAAGTATTAATTCTCTTAAAGATCTTGGAATAGTGCTTGGCACAGAGTAAGCCCTCAATTTTGGCTACTCTTCATTACTGCTATTATTATTACTATTATTATTATTATCATCATCATCATCATTGGTAGTAGTAGTTGTAGTATAGTAGTACAGCCTGCTTTCCAGGAGAAGATGGCTTACACATTGAGATGATTTCTGGGTCTTTGGCCTCCTGCATCCAGGGATTGTTGTGAACATTAAATGCAATATGGAATGTGGAAACCCTTGTCTCATAACATGTATTCAATAAACAAGCCAGCCCACCCCACCCCCCATCCTCAAATGGACCTGCTCTTACGCTGCTCATGCCTCAGTGCTGCAGAGTGGACAGGAGTGGGGCTGTCTGGGTTTGCATCCCAGCTCTGCCAGGCATGTTTGCATCATGCCTCTGCAGCCCATTTCCTCATCTGCAGAAAGATGATCATACTAGTGGCTGCCTCCGAACGTTGCTGTAGGACCAAGGAGGTGATAGACATAAGGCAGCTAACATAGAGCCTGGCACACAGCTGCCACTTGGTAAGCATTGGCTCTTACTATTGGTGCTATTACAGGTGTGGTAGTAACATGACCTCAAGGCACTGCCCAGGGAGGAAGTGGGCCCCATAGCACTGCCCAGTGATGGCCCCACAGGCTACTGGAGACGCTGTTGGTAGAGGAGTGTGAGCCATGGGGGCGCTGAAGGTCCTTCTAGGGAAGGAGAGGGCTGGCAGGACACAGGGCTTTTCACTGAGATGAGGGAAAATGCCCCCATGTTTGTCATATGGTTAGGAACAAGCCCAGACTATCAACCTAGAAGCTAGCTTTAAAGTCCCATCTGCCCCATCCTCGCAGCTCCAGTTGTGTGACCTCAGGCAAATCGCTTAGCCTCTCTGAGTCTTGGCCATTCCACTTCTGTGACATGAGTGCACTAAGCCCTGCTCTCACAGGATTGCTCTCACAGGTGAAACAGGTGGGCCTAAGGTGCTGGCCCGCAGGCCCTTACCGGATCCAGCCCACCCCCACCTGCTCTACCTGCCTCTTGTGCCGAAGCACTGTAGCTATGGGGCTGGGCTGAGGGAGGGGATGAAGTTCCCTCCGCTGTGCCTATCCCAGCAGCAGAGCAACTGAGAAGGTGAGGAGGGAGGTAGCAGCTTCCAGGCTGCTTGCTGACGGGATGTCAATACCTGCCTGTCAGCCCCACAGCTCCCTGTGGGGCTCCCAGGAGGAGGTCCTCAGCCACTGCTATTTCATATTTGAGATCTTAATTAAGAAGCCAGGCTCTGGGTATAAAGGGTTGATGAGTGCTGATAGAGCCCTTGAGTAGTAGGGGGCAGGAGAATGGGGGACTCTTTGGGAGTAGGGGGCTATGGGGAAGGCTGCAGAGAGGGACATGTCACCTTCAGGCTGAGGTGAATATTTCTGCAGGGATGTTTATGGGATGACACTACATAAAGCATGATACCTGGACAAGGGTCTCAGAGATCAGGGTTGGGGTCCAGACTCCCTGAAGTTCCAGGCAGGAGAGGCCCAGGCTATAGTGACCTAGCCCTAGTATGAGGAGACTGCTGCCTCATCAGACCCTTCCATAAGGCGGAGAGACCAGGCAAGGCCTCCTGACCAGAGACACTCTTTCCAAGGTTCTCTTTGGATGCACCTGGCCTGCTGTGGCTGTGACACAGGAATAGTCCTTCCCTCTGGGAAGCAGGATCGCCCAATAGCCTTCATCATTGCTCCGCCTGCTTCCAGTTTGCCCCAGCAAATGTTCTGCCTCCCTAAGCATGGGAAAGCCATCTCGAGATGATGGCGGCATTGGCTTCAGAGGGCAGGACCTTGTCTGACTCAGTACAGCACCCGGCCCAGAAAGGAGGCTCCATCCATGTCAAATGAGTCTCCAAGACAGGACATGGGGGGCACCAAACCTTGGGGTGGGCTGGAATGGGACCAGGGATGACCTAGCTCTCACCAGCCCCTACTTCCAGAGACTGAGGGAATATTTGCAGCAGACGTGGCAGACGTGGGGAAGGGGGAGTCCCTTGTTTAATTTCTGCTTCTTTGACTTTTAACCTCTGTGCCTCTCCTTGTCTCTCCCTCTGCCCCTCCTTGTGTTTCCTCTCTCATCTCTGCTGAGTCTCTCTCCTTTCTTCTCTGTACCTCCATCTCTAAAATACTTTCCACTGTCTCTACTTTCAACTATTCCCTTTCTCATTCCCTTCATCGTCATACTCATCATCTCTTTATTTCTACTTCTTCTGGGTGGTTTTCCTTCACTTGATCACTGATGCCTCTTTCTCTGCGTACATCTCTCGCTGACACTTCTACCCTTGAATCTTTCTCACTTCCCTTTTCTCTCCAACCTGTCTTTCCCTGTTCTCCCCTGGGTCCCTCTCCTCACATCTCTCTGACTCCTTCACTGTTTGCCATGCCCTGTTCCTGTCACCTGCCCGTCCCTTCTACTTCTCCTCTCACTCCTCCCTCTCCTCTCTATGTCTCCATGTCTCCCCTTCCCTGTCTCTTCACCTGTCCCTCTTTCTTCTGCTCTGCCTCATTTTCTCTGTATCCCTGTGTCTGCCTGCCTGTCTCTCCCCCTCCACCTCTCCATCTCTCCTGTATCTGTCACTCTCTGTTTCTGCCTCTGTCTCCCGTCACTCTGTGACCCCTCACCATCCTGCCCGCTTGGTGTCTACCCCACCCACCCCAGGATGATCCCAGCTTCCAACAAGGCCTTTGTGGTCAACAACCTGGTGTCAGGGACTGGCTACGACCTGTGCGTACTCGCCATGTGGGACGACACAGCGACGACGCTCACAGCCACCAACATCGTGGGCTGCGCCCAGTTCTTCACCAAGGCTGACTACCCGCAGTGCCAGTCAATGCACAGCCAGATCCTGGGTGGCACCATGATCCTGGTCATTGGCGGCATCATCGTGGCCACACTGCTGGTCTTCATCGTGATCCTTATGGTGCGTTACAAAGTCTGCAACCAGGAGGCCCCCGGCAAAATGGTGGCTGCCACCGTCAGCAACGTGCACTCGCAGACCAATGGGGCCCAACTGCCTACTTTGGGCAGCGGGCCCAATGGGGCCTCCGCACCAGGGCCACCTAAGGTTGTAGTGCGCAATGAGCTGGTTGAGTTCAGTGCCAGCCTGGCCCGAGGCAGTGACTCCTCTTCCTCCAGCTCTATGGGCAGTGGGGAGCCCTCCGCACTGGGCCGGGGCCCCTGGAGGCTCCCGCCCCCTGCCCCGCGCCCTAAGCCCAACCTTGACCGCCTGATGGGGGCCTTTGCCTCCCTGGACCTCAAGAGTCAAAGAAAGGAGGAGCTGCTGGACTCCAGGACTCCAGGCGGGAGAGGGTCTGGGACGCCGGCCAGGGACCACCACTCGGACCGAGAGCCCTTGCTGGGACCACCGGCAGCCCGGGCCAGGAGCTTGCTCCCTTTGCCCCTGGAAGGCAAGGCCAAACGCAGCCATTCCTTCGACATGGGGGACTTTGCTGCTGCAGCTATGGCAGCTGGTGGGGTCGCCCCAGGCGGCTACAGCCCCCCTCGGAGGGTCTCGAACATCTGGACAAAGCGTAGCCTCTCTGTCAACGGCATGCTCTTGCCCTTTGAGGAGAGTGACCTAATGGGGGCCCGGGGGACTTTTGGCAGCTCGGAGTGGGTGATGGAGAGCACAGTGTAGGTTTGGTTGGTGGGTGTCCTCCCTCCCACCCTTGCAGGGTGGAAGAACGGGAAAGAGTCTTTACTCGCAAGTGTTTGTGGGGTTTCCATGGTGATGTTTACATCCAGGGACAGTTCTGTCTCCCTGTCAACGGCCTCCTCCCCTACCCACCCACACCACCTTCCCAGGCCTGTCCCCCACCACCCAGCCGGGGTGTGCTCAGGGAAAGCGGACTCAATCGATCACGAAGTGTCGGACTGAGCCCTGAGTGTTTGGAAAGGTAGAACTACCGCCTTTCTAATCACAAATGCAGCATATAAGCAAGCAGCTTTGGATTGCTTATGGTTCCGGTGTTGTTTTTATTTCTTAATTTATTTCTTCCACTTCCCAGACTCCTCCTCTTCATTCACACAGACAATGGAGAGTGTGCTCTACATATGAAAGCGGGTTCCCAGCAGCCCTGGATGTGGGTGATTGTTGCCAGTTGATGAAACAAGGGAATGGTTCCACACTTGTTTGGGGGAAGACTGCACAGTCCCCTGTCCAGACCTCTCATTATTACCAACAGTCCCCACACTTGAGAGGGTTGAGTGACCCTCCCCCTTCATACCTGACCCAGCTTCCTTTGCTTCTCAAACGTGACTCCCCACACCTATCATATCAGCTTAAACCAGAAGAGTACCTTCCAGGACTCCTTACGTGTGGGAGAGGAAGAAAGGCTTCCTGAGGCATAAGGACATAGGGATGTTAACTCGTGGCATTATTCTGGAGCTTTTGCCTCTTTGGGGGAAGCTGAGATTAAAAAGTCCCCATGAGCATGTGGTAGGCCAAGAGGATGTCTCATAAGGAAAGCAGAGTGGGGTGGAAGAAGGAGCACTGGATTTAGCGTCCAAACCCCCGAGCTTGGTTTCAGAGCCACCACCGGTAAACCAGCTGAACACACTGGGCGAGACCCTTTTCTCTCTTTGGACCTCAGTTTCCTATTTCACAAAATACTGGGATTGTACCAGTTCTCCAATCCCATTCCAGTTCTAAGGACTAATGAACTTTCATGACTCTAAACATGATGGTTTCTAGCTCAACAGCACCAGTAGCACAGGCTGGTAGAGCAGTCATTACCCTCCTTACTGGACACCAAGGGAGCATACTAGAGGGTTTGGAGGGGAAAGCTGAATCTTTTCAGTAGCATAAGAGTTTTGAGGCTTGAAGAGGAGTCTGCGATCATCTCATCCTTAACCCTCTCTCCCCATTCCCCCCAGAGTATGCCCAAGGTCACACAGTGAGTTTGTGACCAAATCAGGGCAATGGCTGTAGCCGCTTTACCTCCTGGGGGTGGCAGTTGAGATCTGTTACCTTGTCTTCACCCTGGCCAGGGCATTTCCGTGTCCAAAGTCTGTCCCTTGTTTGTTCCTGAAGAAGCTGTCTCAGGGTGGGACATGGAGGATGCCTTTCATGGATGCCCTCCATGGGGTGGATCCATCCATGGAAATGACAGGATGGCGATGAGAGTTGCCCATGGGCTCACTTCCATCTATGGATGAACCCCCACGCTCCCAGAGAATGTCTAAAGGGGACAGCGGAGATGTAGTCAGGGAGAAACTGCTTTAAAAGCATCTGAAAGGACTTTCCTCTGCAGTTGTCTATCTGGGTGTCTGTCTGTTCCAGGTCTGTCATTGTCAACATACTACCTCTCCTTAGGTCTCTCCAGCTCATTCTTTCCCCTCCCAAGCCTCCACCATAGATTTCCAGCTCTCTCTTTTGTCCTTTTCCCTCCTTCTTCCATTTGCCAACCACACAGCATACAGGTGAGTCTAGCTTGAACTGAAAAATGTTGATGGGCTCAGACCTGGAGCTGAGCTGGTGGCTCCAATCCCGCCCAGAACTCACAGGAGAGGGTGCGAAGCTGTCTATGCAGGATTGCCTTCTGGCTCCAGCCCAGGAGTCTCCAGGTCCCATTGCCTCCGTCCTTCCTTCACCTCCTCCTTCCTTTTCTCTCTCCTTACCTCCTCTCTAGACCATCCTCATTCCTTTCCTCTCGGTGACTCTCTGCCTTCCTCAGTCCCTTTCGGGTCCTGACAAGGTCATGAACAGACCAGACCATTTTCTTCCTGAGACCACGAATTAATTTTCCAGGCCAGTCCCAGTGCCATCGCACATGCCTTCCCCAGCCATGGCAGCACCAATAAGAACGGAGTGACTTCGAAGGAAATCTCTCATGCCCTCCCTCTTTTCCTGCCCCCGCTTTCCCTCCTCTCCTTTTTCTCTCTGCTCCTTTTTCACTCAGCATTTCTAAATGTCACCATTGAGGAAGTGACCCCAAATATCACCTGTGCTTTTGCCTCTGGGTTCAGACACCCAGAGGGAAAGTGGTGGACATCTGAAGGGGAGGGACCAATCATTTATTCTCATCAGGGGCTCCGAGCTCTGTCGTGACATGATATGTACTTGCATTTGTGTTTGTCATGTTTCTGACTTGGAGTTTTGGAAAGCAACATCCCTGTGGTCAGAATATAAATGCAAATCTTCTTTGCTAAAAAAAAAAAGTGTACAGTAAAATGTACAGTTTTAAAAAACAACAACCAACCACACTTCTTGGGAGAGAGAAAAAAAAAAAGAACATTCTGGTGTCTGTGAATGTCTGCTGTTCATTTCTCTGGAAACTCTGCGGTCTTCCAAAGGTGGCTTTAAAGTGGCGTTTTTCCCTCACACCGGCGTTTGTTACTGCCTGGCGGGAGCCTGCTTCCTGCCAAGTTCATGTATAAGATGGGAGCCTTCTGAAATAAGAGAATGAGGCCATCCTCTTGGAGCAAGGGGAAGTAGAGGGGTTTGGAGTGAAACTCCATGCAAAAACTCCAGCCACCCCCAACTGCCCCACCTGACAACTGGATTTTCTCTCATACCACTCCTGCCGCCTCTTTCCTGGACTGTGGCTACCACCACACTTAGCCACTAGGAGCATACAGGTACCTTCCACCCATTTTGGTTGAGTCCTGGATGGCACTTTTTCAAAAAAACGGTCTTTTACTGGGGAACAAGGACAATAAACCAAAGCACAAAGCATAGAGACAAGGGAGGTCTTGGAACACAGCTTCCCAACCCTACATTCATCTAATGTCTAGATCAGCACTGTGCAATAGGACAACCTTTTGGAATAAAGTGTGAGCCACAGTGTCATTTTCAATTTTCCAGGAGCCACATTCAATTAAGTTGAAAGAAGCAGGTGAAATTAGTTTTAATAAGATATTTTATCAAACAGGATATCACCAAAATAGTACCATTTCGTCATGTGATCACTATAAAATTATTAATAAGACATTTAGCTTTTATTTATTTATTTTTTTTGGATAGAGTTTTGGAAATCTGGTGTGTTTTACACTCACGGCACATTTCAGTTCAGACCAGCCACCTTTCAAATTGCTTGAGAGGCATGTGTGGCTAGTACTGCCACCATATTGGACAGCACAGCTCTAGACATACAACGATTAATTTGCAAGCGCAGCTTTTGGAAGGGGAAGGAAACTAATGGTTATTGAACACTTACAGTTTCCAGGCACTGTGTTGGCATTGCACATGCATTTCTCACTGAATCCTCACCGTGGCTTCTCAAGGTAGATATTACGCCGATTTTACAATTGAAAGGACCTAGGCTCAGAGGGGTTTAGTAATTTGTTTAAGGTCACACAGTAAGCCTGGCTGCAAAGCCTTAGATCCTTCCATAATATGGATGGAAGTGATAATGCCTCTCCTATCCTTTCATCTTCCCTTCAATCCATTATAGACTGTAATTTACACTGGCTGAGGTGCTCAAATTTACAGCCTGATCAAATTTACAGCCTGATCTTGGTTTGGCCTTAAGGTCTGGTAAAATTCTCAGAGTGTTGACTCCAGGCAAGGGCTTCAGTGGTTCCTTCTGACCTTTTGGCTTTTCTGGTCCTTCTTAGCTTAGGTTCCCTAGTGTTCAGACGTCCTGACCACCCTTGTGATCACCCTTCTCCTAACCTAGTCATCTCTAGGACGTCTCTTGTTTAACAGCTTTCCACTTTCAGCCTTGTCTGTTTCCCTCTGTCCTGAAAGCCTGTAACTCCATCCCTTCAAGTTAGAAAGCCTCATACCAGCTCACTGCAATGACCAAAGCCATTTCCTCACCTCTTCCTATCCTCAAACCCTTGCACCCATCAGAAGAGGTGCTTGTTCACCCAAGCCCTCTTTTCTGATAGAGAGAAAACTTCAGATCTCTGTTTTTTTGCAGAGGAGAAGTAGTTGATACACTCAGAACCCATTTGAATTACTAAGCAATCTGAAAAACAATTCAGCCCCCTGTTCTCAAGTTCTTGATATATACACACCCCTCAGGTTCCCCTCCAAGGAGATATTTTTCATTTTGCCATCACAATAGTGTTGACATCCCAAAAGTACTTAAATACATGCCTATTTTTTCAGGGATATAATTTTTAGCCAAGTAAGAGGAAGGTCATTGTCTCAGATTCCCTTCCTCCAATATGAGTGATAACTTTTCTCCCAAAGTTTGTGAGCATTAACTTTTCATAGGTACAGCCTGGGCACTTCTGCATCTTCTATTCTCTGTTCTCAGTGTATTTGCAATGAAGGTCTCAGGGCTTCAGCAAGCTGGGTGGGGCTTCCTCTGCTCTTGCAGCCGCTGGGGTCTCTGCTGCTGGGAACACAGACACACTTATTCAAAAGAAAAGACTGTTGGCAGGCAGCAGTCAGGACCAGAACACAGTTTTAAGTGTCACCCCTCGATTCCCAAATCCAGCCATTCTATGGGACGCTATTGGCAATAGGAAAAGTTTGTTGTGAAAAGACTGCTCCCAAGTAAATACCTGCGGTTTCTACCTTTGCATTATAATAGGTTCCAACCCATCCAGATTGCTCTTCTCACATCCAAAAGGGACACTGTCCCCTTCACAGTTGAAAAATATCTATGTGTGCTTTTAATCTTTGCACCAAAGATCTTAGTTTCTCAGTTTCCATGATCTCATTTAAAGTTCCTCACCTCACAGCCAGTCTGTATTTACAACAAGGCTCATGGACTGGCTATAGCTTCTAGCAGAGGGAAATTGATATTCTTCCCAACAGACCAAAGAGGGGAGCTGACCTTGACCTCTCAAGCTGCCCTATAATCCCTATCACAGCCATTTAGCATCTCTGACAGGTGCAGCGATCTTGCCCCAAGTCCTCACTTTGGACAATGTTTGGCATCTTTCTTCCACTCACTGGCTCAGTGGAACTGGGCCCAGATTGCAGGCTCTTGTCTTGTTATTTCCCTGTTTTTGTTGAGATAATTGAGTTTCCGTTCTCTTTAGCTAATAGTCAAATGGCTTCTGGTGAATGAGAGCCAATATTATTCTCCACCATCCTGTGATGGGATTCCTCTGGGGCTGGAGCCAGAAAGCCCTCGTTATCTCGTCCCTTTCTGAGGTAACAATGCATCCTGCAGTTACCTGCTTGGTTCCCTACCGATGAGGGGGTGATGCTGGAATTTCACCCATCTCCATGGGATCCCCAAACCTATCTGGCCCACAGCCAGTCAGCCCACTGACCAGCCTCCCACTGCCCCAGGCCCCTCCATCCAGCTGCCCATCTGGTTAGGTGATGATAAGCATGCCCCCTCTTCTTTTGCCACCTCCTCTGTAACATGTGTTAGCTGGCACTCCTGGCACACCCAGCAGCAACTCTAACATCTATATACTTTGCAAGGATGAGTTTTCTTTCCCTTAAATCCCTTATGCTATATCCAAGATGTTCCCTGCTCCCCAAGCTGTGGCGACCTCTGTTAGCTGACCTTCCTGATACTATTCCCACTTTCTCACAAAGAAAAGCCTCAAAGCCCACATCTGTCCCCTCCATCACCGACTCAGCATGTCCTGGTAACTGCAAGTACCTTGCTCACCATTTAGAAGGAATATGACAAAGAAGAAGTGGCTTAAGTTCTCAGTTACTCCCAATAATCCTGAATGTTTCCCTCCTAGGTTCTCTGTCATGCTCTCTCCACCCATTCTTTTGGGGAATCTCTCAAGGATGCAATTCTGTCTGTCTACCAAGGATGGGCAGGTTGCCTTTCCTAACTAGACTAATTACGGGTCCCTTCATTAGGCTGACACAGGATTGGCATTTTCCAAGTGGATATTGAACTGCAAAATTAAATTGAGAATAATAGCTGACTTTTATTGAGAGTCTCCTACGTGCCATGCACTATTCTAAGAGCTTTATACAGATTATCTCAATTTGTCATCAAACCAACACAGTGCAGCAGGTATTATTATGGTTGCCATTGGAGAAGCTAAAGTAGAGAAGGGTTATATAAGGCACCCCAACTCACACAGCTAGGGAGTGGCAGAAATGAGTAAATATTTAATAGATGGATTTGCACCGAAGTTACCTCCAGAGCTGCAGAGGCGATCAGAAATGCAGTTTCCTGAGTTTCCTGTCAGAATCCTGAATGCTGGCATGTGAACTTGAATTTCCCTGAACCCAGCAGGGAAAGTGAGAAAGATGGGGAAGTCAGCGCTGCATGTGCACAACACGCATTTAGTGACCAGCTGTGTCCCACGCCCTGTGCCCAATGTTGAGAGAAATCGAAATAAAAGTGAAGGACACTATACATGCCCTTGAGGGCTTTCCGTGCTTCCCTGAGGGGCAGGAGCATAAAATGGTTTCAACATCCCTGCTTTTACAAGGTGGCTCTGTTTTCACACATTTCAAGATAATATAGAGCTGTAGGGAGCCAACTAGCTAGGAGGAGATTGATGATGGCTTGGCCAGGACCACAATCCCGAGGTGGCACTTCAGGCTGGAAGAATTTACTAGATTTCATGTTCCAAAGGCATGGGGAAGTGACTGGCTTTGGCTCAACCTGGGGCCCCGTTGGGGACTGAAATCTTGTATAAGGACAAGCAGGGGTGGGAGGAGGCAACTCCGACCATCTCAGGAGCTTTTGCGGAAGGGTGGGAGGTAGGATGGAAAGAACATGGCAGGCCTGGAAGAGGGGCAGGAGCGGGGAACTGGGGTTCCTGTGTCACTCATGGCAGGTGCGGTTGCCCCTGGGGGTGAGAGGCTTTTCAGCTGGAGGAGCTGGGTTCAGAACCTGTTTCTTGGCCTCGGTTTCCTTTCCGATAAAGTATCCATGGTAAGTACCTACTTCAGTAAGTACACCTGAGGAGCACAGTGTAGTTCTATAGATCCCACATCGAATTGGAAAAGGCAGAGTGATAACAGTCTTTATTAATGATATGCATCATAGAAGACATCATTGTAAATTATAGTGTATTAGTGATAATATTAGGTATCTCTGGCTCAGAGAATCTCAAGCTGGCAATGCTATCAGAGGTACCCAGCCTAGCCTCCCTCAATGGTTATTAGAACCTCCTGTTCAATCATGAAAGTCATTATTAATCTTATTGCCAGCAAGATTGCATAGGATGGATTTCAGAATTCACTCCAGGCAGGGAGTGGCTCCCTATACTCTAATCAGACAACGGCCTGATCGTTATGGATCCATATTCCTGGTGGGCCCTGGCAGAGCCATCATTCCTGCCTTCACAAGTTATCCAGAGTCCAGACAGAAAGGAATTTCCAGAAACTGCTGTGGCCAAAACAGTGGTAGGAAACGAGGTACAGAGCCAGGGCCCCAGCTGGGAAAAATCTCAGGGTGGTGGGGAGAGGTTGCTGTTCCCTTGCCAAATCAGCCATGGTCTCCATGACCTGAGGGAAAGGAGGCAGGAAAGGGACAGAAAGCACGTGGTAGACGGAAGCCATGATGTTCTCTCATGGCCTGAGATCCACAGTCCCAGTAGCAGCTAGAAGGACCTGAAATGTTCAAACATCACCCTTTGGCTCTCCCATTCAGCAGTTCCTTAATCCCTTCTCACCCTTCACCCTTAATTCCAGGTCTGGTATAACAGCCCAAATCTAACAAACAGAGAGAGCTCTGAAATGACACGAATGCTGCCACCAAAAATCTCCTACTGGTTTTCCTTCATTCTTTTGGGTTAACAGACATTTTCCCTCCTAGGATATAAACGTTCATGGGAAAACTCTGCCAGGCGCCCAGTAAATCATTGAGAGTGGCCCAGAGGGTCCTCACTTGAGTTAGGAGGCGAGAACTTCCCAGGTGTGATAGGATGACCCAGGGCTACTGACCAGCCCTCTCTACCTCTCCTTACTCTCCAGACCCCCTCTAGCACAAACATCATTCATCTGCTTGAGATGGTGAGGTTAA
Organism: Aselliscus stoliczkanus; assembly: GCA_033961575.1. Taxonomy (NCBI): domain Eukaryota; kingdom Metazoa; phylum Chordata; class Mammalia; order Chiroptera; family Hipposideridae; genus Aselliscus; species Aselliscus stoliczkanus. The sequence goes on along the minus strand of CM066733.1, from coordinate 58,876,494 downwards.
AATTGGCTCCCAGTGTGGTCTTTATTTCTGAATCATCACGTTAATCCCAACTTGAATTAAGAAGGAATGTTAGAGAAGTGTTTCACCCTAGCTGGAGGTCAGAGGGGGTTTGCTGGAGTGTACATGTCCGGGCAGACCCTTTGGGGAGAGCTGACTCTTCCCAGTTGCTTCAGGGAAAGCTGAGGAATGGCAGGACATGTTACTGAGGGCAGAGGGCCCATGCACCTGAAAAGCTTGGCTTCCATGTTGAAGGCAAATGAAGCCACTTTGGGCTATCTCAGGGTCTGGGAGAAAATAGAGAGGACTTCAACAGCAATCAAGCAAAGGGGTCCAATTTTTCCTTGATCTTCACACTTGTAAGAGTTCTGATTTGATTCTACCATCTGAGGAATCCTGCAAACTGCTTTAGGTTAGTTCAGCCTTGACCTATTAGGGAAGCAAAGGCCGGACTTTTTTGTGTGTGTGGGTGGGGGACACCCTAGAGCTTTCTATCCTTCCTGAAATTTATAGAAAATGGGGGTCTGTGCCAGGCATAAGAAAACCAGCTCCTCTCGCCTGAGCCCCTCCATCTTTAGTTTGGGTTAGGAAACAAGATGGAGGGAGCTCAGGCAAGAATATCTAATTCCAGGGGTAGTCAACTGCGATTCCTTCCTTGCATGCAGCCTTGTCTGCAGAATGGTGAGGAGGAAGTTATACCTATAATTGAGGTTATACCTATAACTCAAATGTCTTCAGTTATACCTGTAACTGAAGACATTTGAGATAAGCCAAGTCAACAGCAGAGTTAGAGAGACGGTACAGCATCTCACTGTTCCAAATGGATTATTTCACAGGGATTTACCATTCCTTCCATTCCTTACCTAAAAATTCCAACGTACACATTGCTGCTTTCCCGGTTTACAGATTTTCCAAACTGAGAACTTGTTTATTTGCTTTTTTGGTCCATGTTCTTATAGAACTTATAGAACAGAAGTAGGTCTCAAATTTTAAACCTTCTGAGCACAGAACGGGGCGGAGTTCCCTTCACCCACACTGCTAATACTCAGCCATTGCAAATGAGAGCTGGCTGTCATAGCAGGAGAGAAAGCAGGAAGTGAGGCTGAGAAGGCAGCAGAGGTAGAAAAGAAAACATCCACACAAGCAGGAGAAAAGCTAGGCCTGGGAGCAGTGGATAAAGGATGCAAAATCCTGGGGAACTGAGGGATGGGGCTGAGAAGGGGGGCTACCAGGGCTTCTCCATGCACCTGGGGCTTTGTCAGCCCTCTAGTGCCGGGCAAGCTGGGACAAGGGTCGGAGACCATTGTCCACTGTGGGATAAGTGAAAAAAGAAGGGTAATGAGAGGGGTCCAAAGAAGGACAATAGGGAAAGGGTGAAGGGCAGAATCCGAAGAGAGGTTGGGAGGACATAACTGTGCAGGGCCAGGCTGTGGGTTCAGCCTGCCCACAACCCACATCTAGAGAAGGGGAAAGGAGCAGAGGCCTGAGGTAAGGCTCTATCTGGAGCATCCTTGCAGGCCCTCTACCTAGTAAAGCCAGGAGGCAAGCAGGGCCCATCCAGGAGTTGAGGTCCTTTTCAGGACTCGAGTATTTTTCCTGTATGTTTTTAGGCTCTCATTCTTCCTTGTGGGAAGGCAGACTCCTGACCCCATCTAGGAAGAGAGGCACACTGGGAAATCATGGCTGTGTTACACCGGCATTTCAAGGTCTAATGAAGGAAGGAAGGGCTGGCTTCTCCATGAATACTGGAGGCTCAGGGCATAACCCCACCCATCAAATCCATTTGTCTCTTCCAGGTCTCCAGGAGGGAGTGGCTGGAGACTAAATACTGCAGGATTGAGGGAGATGAGCCCCAGGCATTCCAGATTATTCCAGAGTGGATTAATCTGCTACATCCAGTCATTTTGGAATTCTTTCAAAAAATTTTATGGAACCTGGGTTGGTCTTGAATCAGCTAGGCAAAGGAGGACTTGGGACTCTCCCCTTTTGGTTGTGAAGCACTATGAATAGGAAAGCTCTTCACAGAACACAAAGGACTGTTCAAGCAGGGAAGAGGGAGCTCATGTTATTTACTAAACAGTGTAGTAAGCATCTCATATATTTCATATGTTATTCCTAATAATCCTTACCCATCTCTGTAACTTTGGGGTTAGTGTATCTATTCTACCACCAAAAAAGCTGAAACACAGAGAGGTTAAATATTTGGAGAAGGTCACGCAACGAGTCAGGAGAAGGGCTGGGTAATCAATAACGGGAGTTGCCCCAAAGTTATCTAAGGAACAGCAAAGGATATTAGAATTTCAGTGAATTTTCTAGAAGGAATCCTAACATGTGAGCAATGAGGAAATGCATTGAGCAAATAGCAATTTCTGTGTTCCTGTCCCAGTGCCTTGTGGTAAGAAATAAAAGGCTACTCCTTAGGTCCTTAAGCTTTCTGCTGACAAACTGGGCACTAAATAATTGCCAGGTCTCTGCTTTTTTTTGTTTTTCCCTACTAAGGTATAGGGATTAGAGAGAGAAGTAAGAAAACACACCTAACAAGTCAAGTGTACCACATACCTCCCCTCTTTCAAGAGAATTGAGTCTTTTTCCTGGAGTCAGTATCATCTGTGAAATGGCCATGGTATCGTATCTCGAAGGATTATTGTGCTTGCCAATTCCAGAGCTCTCTATAGCTACACAAGCAACCCACAGGATTTGAGAAATCTCCAATTCGTGATGATTAATGAGGTGGATCAATGATAACACTGTTATAAAATTACAGGACATTAGTGATAATTATATATGTATCAGGCCCAGAGTCTCAGGGCTGGAAAGATCAGAGGTCTCCAAATAAGCCTTCCTCTGCTCATCAATATCCCTGCCAGATGGTATTATTATAATTGATTCCATACTTTTAATTCATAAGGCCTCCAAGGAAGAGAACACGAAGAAATAAAGAATTGATGCCCTGTGCTCAAATGAGCCCAGCGCTTGATGACTGTGGCCTCAGGTCTGTACAGATTCCACCATTCCTGTGTCTAAAAGGCCCAGAGCCATTACAGACACAACCCCCACAATATCCTGTGGTCACCATTGGGTAGTAAAACAGAGCCAGGGCCCCAGCTGAGGAGTCTTAGGGATGTCCGTTCTCTTAAAATAAATCATCTCTGGTCTCTATGACACGTTGGGGAACCAAGGAGAGAGAGAGAGGCAGGGGTACTGGCAATCTCTGAGGCCCCAGTAAGCAGATGCTCTGTGTTCTGCTAGGATTTTCACTACCAATTGTGAGATCTGGGAAAGTTGCCCACCACCTCTCAGGTGCATGGCACAGGCCAATGAGGGGGACCAGCTCTCTGATTCACACTCTAATGAGGACAACCACCCCCTTCCACCAATAATTTGTTTCTTAATAATTCTCCCTTCAACAGCATTTTGAGAACTAGAAGGACAAAGTTATAAAAATAGTAACTCATAAAATTCCAGGATCTCGGTATGAATCACTATTTACCCCCTCCCTCCCACATCCTTCCTAATGACCTGCCATTCTGGCCAATACATTTGTTCCTTTAGTTCTTGCCCTATTATGATGTAAATGCACAGAGGAAACTCTGCCAGATGTCCAGTAAACCAGCTGGCTTCAGGTCCCTACCTGAGACAATAATGAGCATTCTTTAAAGGAGGAGGTGGGAAGGCCAGGGACACCCCTATACAGTCCTGCCACCCTCCCCTCACTGCCATTTCCATGTAGCACAACCACCACCTGCTTTGGGGAGGAAGGGAAAAAAGGGCCCAAGTCTTTACTTCTGAATCAGCACACAAGACACAAGTATCAGCCATCAAGGAGGACATGGAGCCTTTATTAAACCTTTCCACTGACAGCTGGGGGAGACTTTATTGAGGCCTGGGTGACTGACCAGGCCTCTTAAGCCCTCCAGGGTTCAAGGAAACAGAAGCTCTTAAGGGAAGGAGGAATATACCCATGTGAAGAGTCAAGTTTCCATGTTGATGGTAAATGAAAAAGCCTTTGGGTCCTAGCTGAGATCTGGGACGAAAAAGGAAATGAAGAGTAACAAAGGTGAGGGACCCATCCTCTTGATTGATTTGAATGCCCACAGAGGGGCTCTAGCTCACAGCCTAGCCCTTGCTACTGAGGAATCAGGAGGGCTTTGACCTTTGAGGGAACCACAACCTGTGAGGGCTAGGCTTTTCTCTTGCTGCCTCAAGTTCAAATCTCTTCCCTGAGGGTGGAGTACTGGATATCTTGAGAGGGAGAAGGGTGAAGAAAGCTCAGAGGAAAAAGTTCCAGATCCAATGAGCAGACACTTTTACAGATAGCTTATGCCTCAGCAAAGGCTAGGAAAGAAAAAGCCTGGGGAAGGCCCTCTGGGCTGGTGACTCCTAGGGTGGCTTCCTACTTCCTAGAAGATGGCCATGTGAACCAACTGATTGCTTCCGTGGTCTCTGTTATGGCTGGACTGATCATCATGGGCAGCTGTCAATGCTGTGAAAGCGAAAGGAAATGAGAAGAAACTTGATACATAAAAAGGCAGTAGCAAACAAAGTTAAAATCACAGTAAGTAATTTGTAGCACGTCTATTTTTCAAAAGACACAATCATTCCCATTCTCACAAAGATTATGAATTAGGCATGATTATTTTGTGGCTCTTTTGGATAAGAACACACGATCACAAAGGGTTAGTGTGTTTCCTGTGATCACCGAGAGCTTAGACAGGCAACCTTGGACCTAAGATGAGGTCTCCTGATCCCTAAGATGAGGTCTGGAGTTGCAGCCACCCAACCCTCTGCCGATCACAACAGGAAGGGGAATGAGAAACGGGGTGGAGAAAGAAGCTAAGGAGGCAATTACTCGCAGGCCCTGAGGGAGAGTCAGGGCTGGGTGGGGACGGCAGGGGTGCAGCCCCTGGAGGTCTCAGGGATGGGCTGGGAAGGGCAGTTCTGCCAGGCACGTACTGGTCCTTGGAGTCTTTGGAGTCCCTTCTGTTTCGTGGCTCTCAGGTGACTCTCTTCCGTGGGATGGCACAATGGACTCATCATCCATGAAAGAAAAATACTAAGGTAAAGGGAGAGAAAAGGGGAGAATTGCAAGGGTGAGGCCCAAGGCAAATGGGGAAGAGGTGCAAGAGCGGTTTTGGGGTGGTGTCTGCCAACTGCCCATCCCCTGTCTGGATGGGGAGACCCAAGGTTGAGCCCACAAGTAGCAGAAGGCAAAGGAAGGTGGTCTCGAGAGGAGGCTCCTTGCCAGCACCCCCCTCAAGGGTGAGCCAGCAGGGATAAGAGGGAGGGCACCCCAATTCCAATGGCCATTGATCAGCAGAGCCCTGGTCTGTGAGGGCAGCTAGTGCCAGGGTGTGGGGGTGACCCAAGGGTGTGGCGGGCGATTCCACTACTAAAGGTAGAGTGGAGAAGGCAGCTGAGAGGGGTGGGGCCTAAGACAAGGAGATGGGGATCAAGACGGGCTTCAAGGGGCCCTGATCACCACCCATCTCCTGGAGGAACGGGACGCCAGATCTCGAGGAGGGAGGACAGTGGCTCTGGAAACCACTCCCACGACAACTTCTGCAACCAACCTGAGGTGAGAGGGGAGCTGTCCCCGCTCTCCACATCCTGGGCCTCAGGGATTTTTCTGCATCCTTACAGCAATTCTGATGTTCCTGGGGAGGGTCCACATACGCTGGTGCGAGAACTAAGACAGCTTAGAGCCAAAGTGGAGAAACCGACCAAGGAACTGCTGAAATTAACGGTCAACGGCTCCTCCTCCTGCCGTTGGCCACGCCCATAACCCCCCCCCAACAAGCCTCCTCCAATCAGAAATTCAGTTCCTCCCTCTGCCCACCGAGAAGCCTTGAGTCTGTGGGATTTGAAGGCTACTTGGGAACTGCTGCATCTACTGGGGAAGGTGGTCCCAGTTCAAAAGGGGTTGTGAACCCCAGGCCATCCCAGAATATAGGTCAGCCACAGCCTGAGGGCAGAGGCCCCGGTGCAGGCTCTCTTGGGAGTGCCCCTCGATTTATACTTACCAGGCCGTCGAATCACAGGTTCCCTGTGATCCGGGAGTCCTTGATTCCATTTTACCTCATAGTGCTATCCAGAAGGTCCTTGGCCTGAGAGGTCTCACAAGAATCAGGGAGAGGGGTTCAGATCCCGTTAATGCCAACTTCTGAAATTTTCGCACCCACCCAAGGCCCCCTCACTTGAGAGAAATGTTTGACTAGGCACAGCCAGCTCTTTGGAACCCAGATCCTTTAAGGAGGGTTTGCCACTTTCCCTGGCTTCCTCTTGCACCTGCTGCAGGGCCTGGAGGACGCTTGTTCTTACTTGGAGCCTAGGCATCAAGGATCCAGCCAATGGGGGACGGTTGCTGAGCAGATGAGAATGCTCCTGACCAATGAGAAGAGAATGTCTCAGAGGCTAGTTGGAAGAGGCCCGTGTATTAATATTTATTGGGCACTTATTTTGAAAAACTTTGTCTTGAAAAGTTCAAAATGCATCTTCATAGTTGAACATTCCTTTAAAAAAATTGACACAGAATTCACACAACACGAAGTTCATAATTTTAACCATTTCGAAGTGTACAATTCAGTGGCTTTTATTTCATTAAATGTTGTGCAACCATTACTACTATTTAATTCTGGAACATATTATCACCCCCAAAAGAAGTCCCATATATATCAAGCAGCCATTCTCTAGTCTTTCCTCCCCTTTGCCTCTGGCAACCACTAATCAGCTTTCTGTTTTGATGGATTTGCATACTGTAAACAATTCACGTCAATGGATTCACACAATATATGACTTTTTGTGGTTTCTTTCACTTAGCATAGTATTTTTAAGGTTTACCCATGTTGTAACATGTATCGGTACTTCATATTTTTAGGGCTAATAGTCCATTGTATAAATATACCATATTTTGTTTATCCATTCATGTGAATGAACATTTAGGTCATTTCCACTTTGGGGTTATTATAATTTTCTATAATCATGTGTATGCACGTTTTTGTTTGAACATATGTTTCAAAATCTCAATACCTATGAGTGGAGTTGCTGGGTCATATAATAATTCTACCTTTAACATTTTGAGAAACTGCTAAAATGTTTTCCCCACAGTTGGTGTACCATTTTACATTCCTACCAGAAGTATATGAAGTTTCCTGTCTCTCCATATTCTCATCATTTTTTCTTTTTTAATTATAGCCATTCTGGTGGGTGTGAAGTGGCATGTTATCGTGGTTTTGACTTGCATTTCTCTTGTTATTTATTTGTTTTGTGACTTTTCTGAACTAGTTTTGTAAAGTGTGTATCCTTTGTCATGTAAAAGTCTGTTCTGCTAGATTAATGGTCAGCTAGTGATTCAACAATAATTTCCTTAAATATGTAGAACTAAAAGAAAAAAAAATCTTCTAGTCTTTGCAGATGGACTCTTGTGTGCATATTGGGGATTGCCATGCATTCAACACTCAGCCAGACGGTTCACAACCTCACCTTAGCCTTCGCTTCCTGCTTGAGCAGAGCAGCCAAAGGCCTTCTCGGGTCTTTTCTGAGCATGTGCCCAGCCCTGGGTACATGTGTGGCCTTCTAGGTACCCAGAAATATGTGGCAGCTTTTCAAAAATCCTTATTCCCCAAAGCATTTCATACCTTCCCCTGCAGGTTTTTAGAGGTGTCTATTCTTTTCCCCAACTCTTATTCCTTGCCTTTAAATGTTTTTGACAAAGTCTTCCTGCATAGCTGCCTCAATCCTGGGAATTTTCTGAGTTAGGTGAAATGAGCCACCCGACAGGTCAAAACAAAAACCACAATTGTTTGAGAACAAGGTCTGTTCTGCTTCCTCTGGTACCAGGTACCTACTGGGAATGCCAGCTGTTGCCTTGACCACTGCCAAACTGGGGAATGGAAAGATGGTGCCAGGGTAAGCTAAAATGTCAAAAGCTCACTTACTGAGGCTCATCTGGTTTTTCTTGATTAATCATTTCCCTGCTTGGGTAAAATTTTGATTAGATTCCAGAGTGCTGAAATAGTTGAATTTCACAGTATTGCCAATTTATTCATTGCTTTTGAGAAGGAACAGACTTTTGGGACTCCTTTTTCCACCACTTTTTCTGACATTACCCTCCCTTTGAAGTAAGTACTTATTAGGAGCTAAGTTCCAGAGAAGTTTAGGTATTTGCCCATGCTGTATCTAGTAACACAAAGAGCAAGGATTTGGTCACAGGCCATATGACTCTAGAGCCTATTTTATCCAATTATAACGGTTATTCATTCATTCATTTTACATCTACTAAATGCCAGGCGCAGTTCTAGAAATTCAGGATTACCTCATTGTACAGAATAGCCAAGATTCCTGTCCCTGAGAGCTTGCATTTTTATGGAGGGAGGTTCATGATTCACAATAAATATTTGATAGTAGACTTAAGACATGCTGTGGAATAAAGACATGGAGATACTCATTGGGTATAAGGACTACTATGGGGTGATGTGAATACAGTTATCTTTTTTTTTTTTAACATTCATTTTGTCTTAGTTGCCAATTTATAGAAAAGTTGCAAGAATAGAAGTACATGAATTCCTACATGTTTGCTCAGATCTAGTCATGGTCAATGTTTTGCTATATTTGCCTTATTATTCTCTATCTGCCCCCTCTCTCATTTGATACTAAGTTGCATTATATTGTGTCTGTTTATGACTTCATAATTAATTATTTCCTAAGAATAAAGACATTCTCCTATAGGAGAAGCACAGGAGTAATCAGGAAAGTTAACATCTATATAATACCATTATCTCATCAACAGTTTATATTCTAATCTCATCTATTGTTCAAATAGTGTCCTTGACACCAATCATGTCTTCCAGCCCAGGATTCAATCCAGCTTCCTCCTTTGCATTTAGTTGTCATGTCTCTTTAATCTGGAATAGTTTCCTTACTCTTCCTGTGTATTGTATAATATTGGCATTTTTAAAGACTGTGGGACAGTTATTTTTAGAATGTCCAAAATTTGCATTGGCCTGGGATCTCCTGAAGATTAGATTCAATTAATGCCTTTTTGACAGAAACACTACATAAGTGATTTTTTTCTTGTCAGTGAAATATATAAGGGGGCCATGATGTTGGTTTGTCCCATTTTTGATCATGCTAACATTGATTACTTCATTAAGATGTTTTAAGATAGATTTCTCCATTGTAAAATTATTACTTTTTTCTTTTATAATTAATAAAAAAATTGTTGGAAGATACTTAGAGATGATAAACGTATTTTCCCTCATGTTGATTCAATTTTATTCTTTGAATATGTAAAATATTGACATGATTCTAAATTTCAAACCATATAAAAATATGCAACCACTGAAGTTTTACTCAATTCTTTACTCCTACCCAATTTATTTGCATATATGTGTGGAAAGTAGGTACATTTTTAAACCTTTCCTATACTCAATGGTTGTTTCTTCCTTGTTAATTATTATATATATTTATGTTTTGTAATATTTTCTCTTAATCTTTTGTATTTCTGTGGTGTCAGTTGTCACTTCCCCTCTTTCATGTCTGATTTTATTTATTTGGGTCCCCTGTCTCTTTTTCTTCATGAATCTGGTTAAAGGTTTATCAATTTTGCTTATATTTTCAAAGAACCAGCTTTTGGTTTCATTGATTTGTGGTACTGTTTTTTTTTAGACTCTATTTCATTTATTTCTGCTCTGATCTTTATTATTTCCTTCCTTCTATTCACTTCTTTGGACTTTGTTGCTGTTTGTTTTCCAGTTCCTTTAGGTGTAGGGTTAGATAGTTTATTCGAGTTTTTTCTTCTTTATTGAGGTAGGCCTGTATTGCTATGAATTTTGCTCTTAAGACTACTTTCACTGTGTCTTACAGATTTAGGGTCATTTTGTTTTCATTTTCATTTGTCTCAAGGTATCTTTTGATTTCTTCCTTGATATCACTGTTGAGATCTTACTGTTGACCCAGTCATTGGTTAGTAGCATGTTATTCAGCCTCCATGTGTTCATGTGTTTTTCAGTTTTTTTTGTTTTTTTTTCCCCTGTAGTTGATTTCTAGTTTCATACCATTGTGGTCAGAGAAGGTGCTTCATATGATTTCAATATTCTTGAGCTTATTGAGACTTGTTTTGTGGCCTAAACATGTGGTCTATCTTGGAAAATGTTCCACGTGCACTTGAAAAGAGTGTATACCCTGTTGCTTTAGGATGAAATGCTCTAAAAATATCAATTAAATCCATCTTGTCTAATGTGTCATTTAAGGCTGCTGTTTTCTTGTTGATTTTCTATCTGTAAGATCTGTCCATTGGTGTCAATGGATGTTAAAGTCCCCTACTATAATTGTATTACTGTCAATCTCTCCCTTTTGTCAGTCAATATTTGCTCTTTATGTTTAGGTGTTCCTATGTTGGGTGCACAAAAGTTGACCGTAGTTATATCCCTTTTTTGGAGTGATCCCTCAGGCTGACTGGCTGTGGGGTTTGCCCACATTTATAGTTTATAGGCTCCTGTATTGGAGGCTTACTCCAAGGGGTGAGATTTGTCCCAGCAGGCTCTGGTACCTGCTGAGACCATCCTTTGGGTGTGCCATTTGTGGGGCTAATTGGGTGGTACTCTGCTGTGGTCTGTGCATGGACCCTTTAAGAGAATGTCTGGGTTTCCCACAGCCTTCAGTTGCACCCAGATGGTCAGAATCCCCACTGTTTTTCACATCCAGATGTTGTTGGAGCTCCTCTTCCTGGTTCTGGTACTCCAGGCTGGCGTGCCTAGTGTGGGGCTGAGGTCCCTTGCTCCTCTAGAGGGGGACTCTACAGCTGAGATATCCCTCCCAGTTCTCAACCACCACACATAAGTGTGGGTTCGGCCCATTTTATATTTCCGCTCCTCCTACCAGTCTTGACGTGGCTTCTTCATCGTATCCTTACTTATGGACTTCTGTTCAGCTAGACTTCAGATGGTTCTCTGGGATGATTGTTCTGTAATTTAGTTGTAATTTTAATGTAGTCACAGAAAGAGGCAAGCACAATGTTTACCTACTCTGCCACCTTAGATCCCCCTTTTTCCATCCAGTGTGTTTTTTATAGGTTTCATCCATAGATGTTCAGTTTGGGTCTTTTATGCATCTTCCATGTCTCCATTCTAATTTTCTAAATATATGGATTGTTTTGATATCTTTGTCTGCAATTCTAACTGTGTGTCCATTTCTGGTTCGTTTTAATTAATTGATTATTCTCTTCATTAGAATTTATATTTTCCTGTTTCTTTGCATGTCAGGTAATTCTTTATTGGATACCAGACATTATGAACTTTAATTTATTGAGTGTTGGAAATTTTTCTATTCCTGTAAATATTCCTGAGCTTTGTTCTGGGATGTAGTTAAGTTACTTGGAAACAGTTAAGTTCCTTCAAATCTTCCTTTAAAGATTTCTTAGATAGAGCCATATCAGATTTAGTCTAGGGCTAATTATTCCTTACTTCTGAGGCAAGATTCTACACAATTCTACGTGAATCATGAGGTTTTCCAGTTCAGCTCGTTGGAGCAGACACTCTTCTTGGTCCTGTGAGAGTATCTGGCTGTGTTTCCTTTTATCCTATGTATGGCTTTGAACAGTGCTATGGTCAGAATGTTTGTGTCCCTTAAAATTCATATGTTGAAATCCTCGCCCCAAAGGTTGTTATATTAGTGTGTGTGTGTGTGTGTGTGTGTGTGTGTGTGGTGGATTTGGGGAGGTGCTTAAGTCATGAGGGTGGAAATCTCATGAATGGGATTAGTGCTTTATAAAAGAAGCTCCAGAGAACTCCCTATCTCTTCCACCATGTGAGGATACAATGAAAATCTGGTACCCTGAAGAGGGCCCTCGCAGGATCATGCTAGCACCCCAATCTTGGACTTCCAGCCTCCAGAACTGTGAGAAATATTTTTCTGTTGTATATAAGCAACCCAATCCATGCTATTTTGTTATATTTTGTCTAAATGGACTAAGACAGTTTACTCGTATGTATACACTGACCAGTTTTCTGCATACTTGATGGGACCTTCTGCAACTCTCCTCTCTCTCATACTCTGTGCTATGAACTCTAGCTACCTGATCTCCTCAGCCTCTCAGTTTCTCAAACCAGGGAGTCCCACTTGGTTCTTCCTGGGTTCCTCTTCCCTGCACTGAAAACTGTCAGGCACTAAGCTGGTAAAATGGTTGAACTCATTTCATTTGTTTCTCAACTCCTCAGCATCACTGTCCTTCATGGCTTAATGTCTGGTATTATGAAAACCATTGTCTCATATTTTGTTCAAATCTTTTGGTGTTGTTTTAGGTGGTAGAGTAAAGTCAGGCCTTTTCTCCAACTTTGGAAGGGTAGTTTTAAATTTTGCATTTAATTTATACTTTTACTACATTGTGATCAGGCAATTACATATTCCTACTATGGAACCTACTTATGTTTCCTTTGTGATATTATATATGATCAATTTCAATGACTGTTTCATGTCTGTTTGAGAAGAAAGTATATTCTTTATTAAAGGGTATAGCATTTAATACATATTTATGGAACCTAATTTATCATGGATTTGGTTATGTTTTCTCTATCTATACTCATTTTTTGTTCATGTGCCCTTTTGTACTGAGAGTGGTGTGTGAAACTCTCTTTTTATTGTCTATGTTTCCTCGCATTGCTCCAATTTCTATTTTATAAATAAGTAGTTCATATGTAATCTATAATAGGGCAGGGATGTTAGTAACTGATATATTTTATTGTAGTTGTGGATTTTTGCATTCTAATATGTTTTTGCCCTGTTTGATGCTTTTTGGCCTAAAACCCGCATTATCTAATACTAGGCTTGCTACCCTTGCTTTAGAGCCATTCTATTTAGCTGTCATAACTTTTCCGATCCCTTTTATTGTTTAATTTTTGAATCACTTTATTTTAAATGTTTCTCGTGTATGGGGAAGAGATCGAAGTTTTGAAAATTTATTTCTTTCACCAAGCAAGTTAATCTCATTCACATTGATTGATATGGCTAATATATTGGATGTCAACACCTTATGTCATTTTAAATTATAATTAGTCTATGCGTTATGTTATTTTTATTGTTTCTCTATATAAAATGTGCTTTTGCTCTTCTAAAATGTTTTCTTTGATATTTAAAAGAAGTGTATGTGTTTGCTCTCATAGTTACCTTTGCTTTGACATCTTTTAAAATATTCTTATATACCTTTTTTAAATTTAATCTTTTTCTATCTGGATTGCCAATTTTAAGTGGTATCATTTGATTCCGACCTGCTCTCTATGCAACAATGACCTATGCTACTTTCTTCTTTCTGGCTTCTTTCTTAGCTCAGATTTTAAGTTGCATTCTTTCTACTTTGTCACAACATGTGACATTCACAAGTTATTTTCAGCCCTTGTCCTTACTCCATGTTTAAATTGTAGATCTCCACTTATGTGCACTACATGCTCACCGTTATTCTTTTGCCAAAGCTTTCCTCCAGTTATTTCTTGATTGAATAGAATTCATCCTCCAGCAGGTTATCCAAGAAGGACTCATGTGTACAGAATTCTCTCACTCTTTGCATATATGATTTGCTTTTCTATAGCCTTGATAATTGAATGATAGCTTTGCTGCACATAAAGTCCTTGGCTCACAATTTATTTCCTTTTTTTAGATTACTTGAAAATAATGCTCCACTCTCTCCTCGCTTTCAGGTTGCTCTTGAATATCTTGATGCCAATATAATTTTCATACTCTTGTAGGTATGGTGGGTATTGTACCTGGAGGCCTTGGATAATGTTTCTTTGTCTCTAAAGTCTAATAAGCTTTATTGGCTATGTCTCTGAGTTGATCATTCTCTGTCAATTTTCCCAGGAACAGATTGGCCCTTAAGTAAATTCAGGTTTTCTCTTACTTCTATGAAGAGTTTCTGAATTCCTTCTTAACAATATTAGTTCTATTCCATTGTTCCCTCAAATTTTCAATGTTATTAAATATGTGAGAAGGGGTAGGATATAGTGGAAAAGGGGAGGAGGCTTGAGATAGGAGCACAGATAGTTCATTTACTATAATGGGCAGGAAAGCAGAGAGTGTAGACATGGATACTGATAGGTGGGATGATATGGAGGGGCTGTCTAAGGAAACACTCTTCTAAATGCTTTGATTTTCTCAGTGGTAAGGAAGCAAGATCTAAGCTAGCTCTCTAATTTCCCCCCACATGGAGAAAAGAATGGAGTTGAGAGCATTTGCTGAATTTAGAGCTGTGGTCTGAATGTGAATCATTGATCAAAATCTACGAATGATGTTCTAGAAAGAGCTCAGAGGACAATCAATCCCTGGCCCTTCTACCTAGTAGAAGCCTTGGAGCTGCTTCCTTCTGGAGTTTGTTCATGTCCAGAGGGACTGAAAACAGCACTGATGGGGAATGTGAGCTGAGGGCGAGGCCAGGCCCATCTCTGCCAGGAACCTGGAAGATTGTCTGTGGGCGCTCGTGGAGACCTGCCCTATATTGCTGCAGCAACAGTGAGAGAAAGACACAGGGCCATAGCATTTGAGTGAATATAAGAAAGAACTTTAAAGGACTGAATAAAGCTGTTGTGTGATGCAGTGAGGCCTCTCACCTGGGGAGTGTTCATTAAGTGGCTGAATATCATGATGTCAGGGACGTTGGGCTGGAGATTCCTGGGTCAGCAGGGTGACTGCAGGATGGTCTCCATAGCAACTCCATGGTGACCATTCACCTCTCTCTATCCAAACTTCCTCTGTCAACAACTCTTGTTCATTCTACCTTCATTGTATATTCAGAACCCAATCATTTCTAACTCCCTCCTTCTGAATAGTTTTGAATCAGCACAGGGTTTTCTGCCTCCTGAATTAGTTCATAGCCTTCTAGATGGACCATCTGCTTCCTTCTTAGCCCCTACCATCCTACCCCAATCTATTCTCAAAACAGCAGTCAGATTGATCCTGTTAAAAACTGTAAGTCAGAGAGTGTCACTCCTCTCTGTGAGTGAGTGTGTCACTTCACATTCCCTAATGTCCTAACCATGCCCTACATGGTCACACGTGATCTGCCTCCCCTTGCTGACCTCTGACCTTGTCCCATACTCCAGGTTCACAGTGGCCGCCTCGCTCTTTCTGGACATCCCAGACATGCTCTGTCAGCCCTCAAGGAGTCTTGGCAATTCCTCTCTCCTGGAGCACTCCGCCTGTGATATTTAGAGAGCTCCCCTTTTTCTACTTTCTCCTCAGATTTCATTACCTATTCAAAGAGGCTCTGCCTGTCTACTCTTTATTTAAAACAAAAAAAAGTGTTCCCATCCTTTTACTTCCCTTTATTTTTCATAATAGTAGTTATCCCCTACCTATTATATATTTAATTATTTGTTTATATCCTGACTGCCTTGTCTGGCAGTGGCTTTGTCTGTTTTTTCACTGTTGTGCTCTCAGTGTCTGGAAGAGGCCTAGCATAGAATCGGTGCTTAGGAAATATTTGTTAAAGGAGTGAATAAGTGAATAGGTGCAATTGTATTTTCATGGGGATATAGGACAATGAGGCAATCAGCCGGGGCTTGTCTCCTTCTACCTAGACGGAGAAGAAGGACCACGGGTTTATAACTTGATAGGGTTTTAAAATCTCATCGTGTCCTGTTGCAGGTAAGATGAGGTAAACACAGGGCAGCCTCTCTCTCCCACTGACTATAAAACCAGGACAGAAAGCACAGTGCAGCTATTTGAAGTCTCTGAACAGTAAGTACCAGCAAGTAAATTTGGGGACGGGGGAACCAGGATTCCAAGTACCACCAACCTGGTGGTGAGTTTAGCGTAGTTTTTCCATGGGTCTCCCCTAAGCAGAACTCAGCACAGTTTAGAGCCTGGAAGTGAGCACTTGGTACAGGGGGGAGAGAGAGAGAGAGAGAGAGAGAGAGAGAGAGAGAGAGAGAGAGAGAGAAAGAAAAAACCCTCTGGGCTGGTTAGAGCAGTGGAATAGGGGACTGACTTCTAAAACTCACAGCATGGGGAAGAGGGTCCCCTGATTTTTTCTGCCCTTTTCCTCCACTCTCATGCCCCACGAGGCCGTCCATGGCAGGAGTGGCAGCAACAGCAAACGTGGCTGTCAACACAAAAAGGCAGGGCCTGGACTTGGAGGGAGGGAAGCCCGTATTCTGGCTCAAGGGGGCACTTTCTTCCTGCTTTGGGGGCCTCAGGGCTCCTGATACCGATCACTCTTACTTTGTAGCCCGGAGTCTGTGGGTGTGGAGGTACACATGCCGTTGAGGACATAGCTGTTGTCACATGTGGGACAAGTCAAGAAGCCAGGCCCTGTTCATCACGTCAGCAAGGCCCTGGCCCCCTCAAATGAAGGACTGAGTCCGACCCACTGGACCAAAGTACAGAAGGAAGTGATAATGAGCCACTGGCCTTCTAAAAACTGTCATGGTCCATGGGTCAGCCATGGAGGGTGGGGAAAAGCTGGAGCTCTAGGAGAGGGAAGCAGAGAAGGAACCCTGAGACCTGGCATTATGGAATGTCCCAAGGGCACTGGATGGGCCAAGGTGTGGCACCTGTGATGACATATTGGAGCCCAGGAGGTGGGGCCCCTGCTAACCTTAGTTGACAGTTCTGAGAGGCTCCAAGAAGAGGAGGGTTTAGCACTGTAGACAGGGATTTATGAGTAGGGAAGGAGGAAGCTTGCATTTCTTTACACAGCTAATCCTCACTAAACCTATGACATGCGGTAGGACACCAGCCATTTTTCAGATGAGCAAGCTGAGGCACAAAGAGTTTAATCAAACCTCTGTGGTGAAGGTTGCAGTCCTGGTAAGTGACAGGGCTGAAAATGCTTCTATAAACACATTTGCCTCTGTCAGAATTAATATGAAACACAGAAAACTCCTTAATTGCAAAAATCCTGAATCCTAATACACGAGCCATGAACTTTAGAAGGCAGAGGCCAACCCCAGTGTGAGGGAGATACAGAAATCAAAACAATTCACATTTAGTGACTTGTTGAATACAAGACACTCTGCCCCATTGTCATGAGAAATGAAAGAACTTGGCCCATGACCTTGAGGTCTTCACAAGTCTCCCTGAGGAATTCAATCCCGGTTGGCGAAGACAGGTGTGCTTTTCACGTATCTCCCCTGGTCCCTTTGTGTCTGAGGAACACACGCTCAGACAAGGATGGATTGGCTCGAGAACCGCCCAGTCCAAGATGGCTTTCACAGCCGGGAGAATTCATGGCATTCTTCAAGGTTCCCAGGCCTGCATGCCTCACTTATCAGAGAAAGTAACTAAGACCTTCAGAGGGGAAGAGATGTGCTTCGAGTCAACCAGAATCAATTAACACTAACTTATTTCTGAGGAAGAGGAGACCCGAGGACTAAAGTCCAGCTTTGAAGTTTGGGGAGATGTGCTTCTGTGGGCTTGTGCGGGAGAGCGAACAGAGTGAACAAAAAGAGTGGGTGGGTGGCAAACAGGAGGTTTCTTCAGCAGCCCACATCAATGGGGCTGCCGGACTTGTCATGAATGAGAGGAAGGGGGCTTTTGTTTGTGGCCTCAGTTCCTAAATTTGTAAAATGGCAGCTCAGGGGGCTGTGTATTTATAAACTGAGAAGTACTAAGTAATTAAATACATAGCACATAGAACTGTGGAAGTGCTAACAGTCTCCATATATTAATCATGTGTGTCACTGGGCACATTGTAATGAATTACATCACATTAATGATAATATTGGATATAGAGTTGACCCTTGGACGTCATGGGGATTGGGGGTGACACCCCTCACCATGCAACTGAAAAGTCACATGTAATTTTTGACTCTCCGAAAACTTAACTACAGTTGCCACTCTATCTTTGGGGGGAGGGGGTGGTTCCAGGACCCCTCTCGGGTACCCAAATCCAAGGTTGTTCAAAACCCTTATATAAAATGGCATAGAACAATGTGTATAATCACTGCTTCATGCACAGACTCCCAGCTGCAGATCGAAAATACTGTTTTTAATCTGCAGTTAGTTGAATCTGCAGATGCAAAACCCAGGGATATGGATGGCTTTTTTTGTTTTGTGTTTTTTTTTTCATTGAAAACATTCTGCACATAAATGGACCTGTGCGGTTCAAACCCATATTGTTCAAGGGTCACTTATATTGTGTTCTAGGATCACTGGATTAGCGCAGGTAAGGGCCTCAGAGGCCATCCAGCCTAGTCTCCCCTACCGATATTAGAATTCTCTAATCAACATGTGTGCCAAGCAATACTGATATTAGCCTGAGTACTAATGGGTGTGATTTCATCTAGGGATTGGAAGATGGGCTCTCATGTCCACCCCTTCCAGGCAGCCCTGGTTGCAGATCCATTCTGCCCTCTGGAGCCCCCGAGCATGGGCAGATTCAGCATCCACGGTGGTCTGTGGTCACTATCTTAATAGGCAAACCAGCTCTGGGGGAGGACTTGGGCTGGAAAACTTTCTGTGGTGTCTGCTGTGCTATGCCTCCAGCACTGAGGTGGGGGGCGGGGGGGGAGAAGAAGGGTAGGTGGACATAGAGGGGTGAAGGTGACAGGCCCAGATTTCCCAGGCCCAGAAGGGAATGAGCCTTACTGCCCCATTATCAGCTAAAGGGCCCCGAGGAGCTCCTGATATCCCTTCAGAGACAGACGTCACAAGCTCAGGGCCCTGAATCCCTGGGAATTGCATCCCCCAGCACTGCTGCCACATTCCTCTCTTACCTAGAAGCCATCCTGTCACACATTTTTTCTTGGCACAGTCACCAAGAAACCACAGAAGTGAAGAACACTGCCCACCCCTTGCCCAGCACCGGTACTGGTGGAGGGCCCACACCTTCATGATGACAGAACCCCCTCCACAAAACGTAATGATGCCCAGGGCAGTGGTCCCACTCCTTCAAGTGACCGTTGCTCTGCTCTAGGTGCATTGAGGCCACAGGAGGCGATCACTACTTGAGGGGAAGGTGGGAGTCTCTCAGGCAACCATGGACCAGACTCCCTTCCCCTTAATTCTCATCTCCTTTCTTTCCCAATCCCAGGAAACCTGGATGGGTAACAAGTAAAAATAGACTTTTACCTTAACTTCATCACTCTAAGCAGTGAGGAATAGGATACAAAAACTCCCACAAAGAAACCCCAGGCCACCCCAGCCTAATGCAAGAGGGGCACTGCCCGAGCCTGGGTGCTGACGGGGGGTCACAGATGCTCTGGGGTCAGTTTCAAGGCAGGCCTGAGGTGTGCCAGGACACTTGGCTGGGGAGCAGGGCCTGCCTATGTGAAGAGCTTGACATCATGCAGGTGTCATTAGAGGGGCCCGGCTGAGTTGTGGGACAGGGAAGGGAAGAAAGGAGCAGGAATGATGGGAGGAATCCTCATACCAGGATTCCAGCTCACACCCCAGCCCTCCCTTCTGAGCAATTTTGAGGACCTCCACTTGAGAAAGGAGGAGACAATCAGGAGACCCCTGGAAGGAGGGCTGCCATAGGGAGAGGCTGTGGGTGCAGTGTCAGTGACACACACAGCTCATTGTGTCTCCTAACTGGCTGTCACGCACATCCGCGTTCACACAGAAACACAGGAGGGGTACGCACTGCTATTTAGATCATCTTAAAGTGGAAGAAATGACAGCTTAGAGAGGTTTGGGTGTTTTGCTCCAGGTCACCCAGAGCATAAATAGCAGAGCGAGGACTGAAAATCCGGTCCTCTGTCTCAGGTCTGCAGTTCCATCCACCCGCATCCCCTTCACCAATCACAGCCAGCGGAAGAGAGGTGAGAAGAGGGACTGAGAAGGAGGTGATCGAATGAGGAAACCACCCAGAAACCCTAGGGGAGAGTCAGGCCGGGGGGAGGTTGGCAGGGGTGCACCCCTTGGCCATCTCAAGGATGAGTGGGGAGGGCAGCCACACCAGGTACGTGCTTGTCCTTGGAGCTTATGGAGTCCCATCTATTTCATGGCACTCGCGTGACCCTCCTTGGGATGGGAGGATGGACTCCTTCTTCCACAAGTGATAAAATACAGAGGAAAAGGGAGGAAAGAGGGGAGCTTCGGAGGCTGGAACTGATCAGAGGACAAGTGCGTGGGGCATACTGACACCTCTGACAGGAGGGATTTCAGAGGCATGCACCCTGGGCTTGCGACACATCTCAAGGGCCTGCGCTCCACATGCCCTCTGCTGTAGAGAGCTCTGCTCAGCCCTTGCCATTCAGTACACTACTCTGGGGTTCTTCTCAGGGGGCAGCAGAGGCTTTAGGGAGGACTGACCCTGCCCATGCCACTAGCGGCACTTCTGGAGTAAGCTCCTACCGACCCCGCCATGCCTCGGCTCCTGAGGACATCATGTTTAACATCTCGCCCTGTAACCACATGGGGGGGCCAGGCATTCTACTCCTCCTACTGCCTGAATTACCACCAGCACGCCTCCCCCCCACATACTGATTGGAGTAACACTGACATTGGTAAGACCTGAGTGCCTAGAACATAGGGGTCTCCTCTGCTAGAGTTTGGCTGTACTTGGACCACCACAGCCCATGCACAGTGCAAGAGTCTGCATTTCCTGAAACACCTGTTTTCCAGAATGGGAATTTCTAGTCAGGTCAGGCACTGGGTCAGAACACCAGCTCTCCCTCTATCTCCTTGTCAGGGCAGAGATGGCACCCTCCATAGGTTCTGGGCTGGGAGTGGTAAGGCAGGGGCCAGGGAGCTGGGTGAGTCGGGAGGCTCGCCCACCCTATCTGATCTCAGATCTGCCTCCTCAGTGCCCCATATCTGGCCCAGCTATATTTAGCAAGCTTAACTCAGGTAACTAGAGCGACTGCGCCACCTCAGCCTTCTCCCTTTCTGAGGGCTCTGGAGGGGACAGTTCCTCACGCCTTTTAATCATGCCTGCCATTTCTTCAAGCAACTGACACACAAGGCCAGGACCAGGTGGTGGGACGGTCCAGCTCCTGCACAGAGGTTCTATTCTGCTCTGCATCCTCCCAGGCTAGAGAATTATAGATCTCTCCTCAGAGGCATCTCAGCATTGGCTGGCTGTTAGAAAGCCTATTTGTGTTGAGCTGGTCTCACCACCTCTATCTGGTGTTACACTGCAGAGTACTATATCACAGGTCACCTATGCCTGCCGTGAGCATACTCATAGGCATACTCCAGTATGCAGTGTGTGTGTGTGTGAGTGTGTGAGTGTGTATGAGTGTGAGTGTGTGTGCATGTGAGTGTGTCCGCATGAGCATGCATGTGTGAGTGCGTGTGAGTATGTGCATGATTGTGCGTGAGTGTATGTGAGTGTGAGTGTGAATGTGTGTGTGAGTGTGCGTGAGTACGAGTGCGTGTGACTGTGTGCGCGTGAGTGCGTCTGCGTGTGCGAGTGCGCGTGTGAGTGTGTGTGCGTGTGAGTGCATGTGAGTGTGTGAGTGTGTACTGGTATGTGAACACCGTGCTCACTGATCAGTAAGTCTCTATCAAGGGCCCACTGCGTGCCAGGCCGAGGTGGTCTAGGTTCACAGCTCACTGCCCTGAAGTAGAGGGGCAAGATCACTGTGCCCGAGAGTGTATATTGTGGTGGCAGAAACAGTAAACCATGAAGTAAGATCATTTCAGGTAGTGAGAAATGCTGAAGGAAACAAAGCAGATTGGCGTATAGTGAATGAAAGGTACAGTCGAGTGGCGAGGGATGGCTGGGGTAATAGCATTAGAGGCTGGGCACTCGGCCTGGCACAGGCCACTGCCTTATTTTTTTCATCTATCAAAGGAGGGGGGTGGTTGAGATGATGAATAAGCTGTTTTCTAGCTATTCTCCTCAAAATATCGTAGGAGGCTGAACCATTGGGGGTTGAAGTTTCCAGGGGAACATTCAAAGATGGAAGACTTATCAGAGGATAATGAGCCCAGGGTCTGTGGTAGTCTGAGGGTCATGTGTTTCCATCGACTTGCCGGATGTGGAGAAGGAGCTGGTTGTTTGTAGTCCTGGCGAGGGGCCCACCCTATGACCAGACTTCTTAGGCTTATGGGGTGGATTTCCATCAGAAATGGCTGCCCTTCTGCCCACCTGAATGAAGAGAGACACTGACAAGTGCTGCATACTTACAAACACACACTGACACCCCTGCAGTGCTTGGGCTTCTGGAAATTTACAGGTAAAAATCACATTTTTGTAAGTCAGACTCTATGTCACATGCTCTTTGGTTGCTTACTGTTTAAAGAGCCCTGTTGCAAAATCCTTTCGTGGAGCAAATCTCTCTCCCCCATCCATATCAATATTCAGGTTTAGGCTTTGAAAATAGGGGAGTCCCTGTCTGTTCACATGTGTGAGCGTGAGCGTTTGCATTCAGTCTGGCACATGAAAGGACCCATGAATAAATTTTTTTCTTTCTCTCTCAGGCTTTGTTGTGATATGTTGCTGGAAAAAGACACACTGTTCAAGCAAAGGGCAGGCCCTGAGCAGCTCCGATCTCTGTCTTCCTGGCATGTGACTGCTTCTCCCCGTGGGCGTAACCCCCCCGGGGACCATCTCAGGGCAAGGCACAAAGGAGACTTAATAATCTGGGAACAATGCCTGCTTCTTGGAATGGGATGAGGGAGGTGAGGCAGATACAGGAGTGGAAATGGGGGTGACTGGGGTTCTCCTAGAATTTGCTAGTGGGATTGCATCCCACACTCAACTGTTCGTCAGAGACCAGCCAGGGGACCACCTCTGTCTTTCTGTTTGTCTGCGAGATAAGGACTGTGGCCTTAGCACTTGTGTATTTCACTGTTAGGAAGAATGGCTTGACTTCCCCTGGTTAAGTCCCTGGCACCTCCCTGGGCATTGCCTCTCGTCTCACCACCCCACGCCTCTGAACCCTGAGTGAGGAAAGGTCCCCTTCACTCCCCAGGCTTCTGCAGGCTGGAGCGGGGGCGGTCAGCTGAGGAGCCTCTCTGGAAAGACTCTCGCTCATCATTTATTAATGCTCCTGGGCCTCTTTGCTGAAATAATCAGGGTCGGGATATTTTCATATCATGCAGTTAATTGCCATCTGCACTTGCTTAACAAGTCAGGGCACTGGGTAGCGATCTGGGGGCCCACAGAGGATGGGGGATGGGAGTGAGTCATGGTGTCAGCTGCCACAGCCCCAGGGTGGGGGAGGGGAGAGAGGGAGCCAGCTGTGGGGTGTGGGAGCTGCAGGGGTTCAAGGTTCACAGGAAAGGTGTTAAGAACAGGCTACTCCTCTGGGAGGAAGCCAGGAAGAGGTCCTGGCAGAAAGCCCAGTCTCACCACTGCAGACGCCCACAGGATGCCCCAGAAACTGCCCCAGACCACGCAGATCTGGGGTCAGAAACACTATGCTCTAGCTCATCTGGGTCCCTAGAAGCAGAGCCTGAGCTGGGGACCTGTGTGTGTGTGTGTGTGTGTGTGTGTGTGTGTGTGTAATTTGATGAGAGGGCGCTCAGGAGAAACCGTGAGTGAGAGTAGGAACAGGAGAAGGCAGGAGAAGAAGAATCTAGGCCAGGATGCCACTTCAGGTGAAGCCTAGCCTCAGCCTGATTCCACAGGGAGCTTTGCAGTGTGAATGGTCCAGCAGAGTTTGTCCCATCTTAAGACAAAGGGGCTGGCTTCTAGTCTTTACATCAGCGTCATTAGCCAAGGGCTAGTGCAGGGGAGAGGGTGTGATGGAGGGCTTAGCCCCTAGGCATCTCCCAGGAAAGTGGCTCCTGTCCTGCCAGCTAAGGACAGCCCGTTGGAGAAGGTGCAGGCATGAGTCATTAGCAGTAAACACCACAGCAGCTTGGGGTGGGCGCCCATCCTTCTGGCAAAGGACATCTGGGTAGGGTGCCAGTGGCATCTGACACATCCTTCTAGCTGTGAGACACCAGGTATTTCGTTGCCCCAAGGCCCAGTTCCCTCTTATATGGAAGACAATGAAATAGCCTTCCACTGCTCTCCTGTAGTGCAGAAGGGTAACAAACCAAGAGATGGTGTGGAAGGCCTCTTTCAGCTGCGATGTGTTGCATAAATACCCGCTGGTACTGCTGCATAACCGCCATGCTGTTCGGTGAAGAAGTGCCTGGGTTTAACAGCGTTTGGCTGGAGTGCCCAGACCGGTGCTTGGCTGGGTGTATAAGGCTCCTCTTGTCTTCCCTTCTCCCCTGGCCTGGGCTACCTCCATGAAACAGATGGTCCTTTAGGGAGGTATTAAGGATAATTGACAAAGTAGAGAGGGGTTAATTTTCAGTGCTCAATCACTAATCCTAGTGTAAGGACCCTTTCCAGGCCATTTTGGACTAGAGCAGGGGAGAGGGATGAGGACCAAGGAGAAGGTCTCTAGGCTCTGTTGCATGGACTGCAGCAGGGGCCTCCTCCCATCCTCATCCATTTTGGGCCAGGCCAACCTGGATGCTAGAGTACTCAGACTGGTGACAGCAGCCCTCTGTCACCCAGGAAGAATGATGAGTGCAAGGGAAGTGCTCCCATCCTGCCTCCACTCGATCCCTTGCTTTCTTACACCAGCCCCCAGCTCATAGGAAAAAAGGGGACCCCTGCCAAAGGCGGCTCCAATAGGATGTGCAATGTTGTCTCTGTCTGGGGCACCCAGAAGGTGGGGTGACCGCTGAGAGAGGCAGTGGACGCTGGAGCAGAGCCCTGCGTTGTGACAGGTACTGGGGGACGGGCCACTCTTGGGAGCCCAGCCTGGCCCAAGGAATAGAGGAGAGAGGAGTGTCAGCAGAGACCTCTGATGTGCCTGAGGCTGAGCGTGGCCTGGGGACAGCAAGTGTTAATAGTGCCAGGGTCAGAAAGGCTGACCTGCTGTCTGTCAGCCTTCCAAGGAGAGAAAATAATGGCACTCAGGTGCTTCCTTCCACCTCCAGGAAAGGCTTCGCTACTTGAGCAAGGTCACCTCCTCCCCACCCTCATGATGGGCCCTTGTCTCTGGGGACGTGTGCGGAGGCGCACCCTCAGATTCGCCCAGCTTGCTCTTTTCTGGGGAAGAGGGACTCCATGCCTGAAACACCCTGTCCCAACCCCGCCTGTCCTCCTGGGTGTGCCCCACCTCCCAGGGATGGGGAGGCATGCGGGCCTCTTCCTCTGTTGAACTGAAAAATCGAGAAAATGACTGGGCTTGGTGGAAAATGCATTTTGGTTGTCATTAGTAGGAACATGGGATTATTTCTGGGGAAATAGCTAGGTTCTATCTTACAGATTACAGGGCATAAGCATAGTGAGAGAGAGAGAGAGAGAGAGAGAGAGAGAGAGAGAGAGAGAGAGAGAGTGTGTGTGTGTGTGTGTGTGTGTGTGTGTGTGTATGCCTGTCTGTCGGGGGCCAGGTCACACTGTCCCCCATCCCAGGAGCACCGATGCCTGCCTGGAGCAGAAGGGGTCAGACTCAGGGAGGACCTGTCTGAGAGGCTTCCCTGCTATTCACCCAGCGGGAGGCTGTGCTCTGTGTATCTGAGGTGGTAGGCGAGGTGAGCTAGGCAGAGCCATGCTTCCGGGTCCAGGCACTAGATTTACTGAGAGGAATCATGTTGCGAGTCAGGCCTAGGGCATTAGAGAATGGAGGCAGTACAAAGCCCACCAGAATGGTCAGGGAGGACTGCATGGAGGAGGTGGAGCTTGAAAGGAGTTCGGCATTTGAATTGGGAGGGAAGAAGAGTGACGAGAGAGCGCATATGGAGAGCCACTGTGCAGGCTAAGTGTGGAGGCAAGAAGGACAGAGGGAGTTCTGGCCAGAAGATCTTGCCAGAATAATCATGATCATCATCAGAGCTAATGTGTGCCAGGCACCATTCTTTGAGCTTTACCTATTAACTTATTTAACCCTCACAGTGACCCCATGTAGCAGGTACGGCTATTCCCATTTTAGGGAGGAAGAAACTGAGGCCCAGAGAAGTTAAGTACTGGGCACAAGGTCATTCAGCCAGTGAGTGGCAGACTCAGGATTTAAACCCATGCTGCCTGGCTCTGGGCCTCTATTCCTAATCAATAAATCTTTCTATACAACTTTCTATACAACTACGAACTCACATTCAGCATTTATGTGCCAGGCACCAGCCTGAGTCTTTTCTTCCTGAAGTCCTCATCATTAACCCCATTTTACAGATAAGAAAACTGAGACGGAGTTTTCACACAAGATTACTCAAGGTTATGCAGAGAGCCTTGGAGCCCGCCCTGGACCCCATTGTGCTGTGTTCTTAGTGACCACACCATAACTCCAAGAAAAGTGTGGGGGGAGACGGTGCGGATGAAGGCCTGGGCCATCATACTCCGTGTGTGGACGTGCTCCCAGGCACTGGGAGCTCTTGCACAGTTTGATCACTGAGAGGGGGAAGAGATGTAGGGAAGATGCACACAGCTGGGCCATGTGCCAAGGGGCCGCTCATTCTGAGTGGGTGGGAGGCGCAGCCCAGAGGCAAGCTTATTATGGGCACGTGAAGCCCTTTCTGGAAACCTCAGGCACCCAGGGGCGGGGCGAGTTTTCTGGTGGCGGCAGAGGGGCTCTCCGTCCTCTGTTGCTAACGCAGGATCCACTCCCTGGGAGCCTCCCAGGCTGGAGAGGCTGGGGCAGGGAGCAGGGTCTGCTTCCTCCATGGCTCCTATGGCCTACTTTCCATGCGGCTGCCAGGTACCGGGGCCTGGCAGGCAGGTTATAAATATCCCCAAGTGACAGAGAGGCCTTCACTCTGATGCTGATGCGGATTAAGCTGGATGTGTAGCCTCAAGGTCATTGGCGTGGCTACAGCTTCAATCGCTCTAGCTCTAGGAAGGTTTAGTTATGGGGGCTGCCAAGGCCATAGCTGAGAAGCGGGGGCCCGAGGCCCCAGTTCCAGCCCAGCTGAGATTTTTCCTCCCATGTCGTCCTTCACTCCTACTCTTACTTGCTCAGAGTTTCTCTCTAAACATACCCCACCGTCAGCTTCATCTGCCCTACCCCAAGCCTTCCTTGCAGGTTTTCTCAGCCCAGTCTAGGCCCAGAGACCCTCAAGCCACCAGGCCTCGGTTAGGGGATGGATTGTCAGGTGGACAATGGTTTCTTAGGTGGGGGTTGGATTGTTAGGTTAGGAGATGGGTTGTCGTTGGGGTGACTGATAGTCAGGCGGGGGTATGGGTTGTTAGGTGGGGAGATGGGTTGTTAGGTGGGGGGATTGGGTTGTTAGGTGGGGGGATGGGTTATCAGGTGCTGCGGTTCCTGGCCTACTTTCTGTGTCTGCTGCATCTCCTGTCCCAGCACTATCCTCCCCTCAGCTCGTTCTAAGTGAGTTGCCGGTAACTCTGGGTTGACTCAGCAAAGCTGCGCCCAGCTCCTTGGGGACCTTGCGTGTGTGCGTGTTTGTGTGAAACCATGTCCATTCTGTTTATAACAAAAGCTATTTAGAAATCTCAGTCTCACCATGAGCCATGACCATAGGATGAGTTTCCTTTGGGGATGAGCCTTAGCGAGGGCACAGGTTGTGTAGGTGGCTTAAGCCCAGGCTTTCTGCACTTTTTGACTCCCAGGCAGGACTCTCCAGTGACAGCCTGCCTTTGGGTTCGGTTCCATGCCACAGAAGCTCCAGGAAGGCCAGGGGCCTAGACTGAGGTTCAGAGGACCTCAGGTTACGGAGCTGGTTGTGGAGTGGGGAATAGATGGGGCTGGTGGCAGTCTTCTGCCCTGAGAGAGGGCTGTGGGGACAACCCAACAGAGGCCGAGTTTGGGGCAGGAGTCTGGGTAGTGACCACAGGCTCAGGTGGGACTGAAACCAGGCTGGGACTACAGGCCCAGCTGAAGTTCAAATAAGTTCCAGGGGTGGGTGTGGGGGGTGGCTGGACATTATCCGTAGGCACTTGGCATCTGTATCCATCCCGTTCTATGTTCCCTCTGTATCCCAAGAGCTAGAAGGATAAAAGTGACATTTCCCAGAGCCCTGTGCTGCTGGGATTCTGGTTGCAGTCTAAGTTTTGCCAACAAGGGGCATCACTGTGAGATCTAGAAAGTGTCAGGGAGCCAGAGGCCAATCCCTCTGCGGTGGTATCACCAGGTGAGTGGGCTCCAGTCATCATGAGAATTTGCAGCAGCTCATGTATCCGTGGTCTTGTCACCAGCTCCCTGGGTGTGGAGCAGCTGTGGCAGTGCTGTCGGACCTATTACTGGCAGCAGCTGTTTCCTGGTGCCAGGCTCACAGTTGTGCAAATGTGACCTTAAGCCAAAAGTCTAGGCAGTGGTCCCTAATTTAATTTGTCTCGCTTCTCTGATGACTTTATAAGTCCCTATTTCCCTTACTAAATCTTTCTTCCTGAGAGCAAGATGGCGCCCAGGGATCTCTAACCCTGGCTGTCTGAGGGAATGCCAAGTGACTGTGTCCATTGCTGTGTCCCAGCTCCACAAGAAAGCAGAAGCTGAGCCCCAGCGGGTGCGATGGCTGCTGTGGTGGCCAAGCGGGAAGGGCTGCCGTGCATCAGCGAGGCAGCTGTGCGGGGCAACGTCGCGGTCCTGGATTACTGCCGGACCTCAGTGTCAGTGCTGTCGAGGGCCACGGCCAGAATCCTCGGCCTCATTGGCCTCTACGGCTTCATCTTCTACCTGCTTGCCTCCATTCAGCTCTCCCTGCTCTTAATTCTCAAGGCGGGAAGGAGGTGGAACAAATATTTTAAGTCACAAAGACCTCTCTTCATAGGAGATCTCATCGGAGGCCTCTTCACCTACGTCCTCTTTTGGACATTCCTCTATGGCATGGTGCACGTCTACTGAAATGGACGCAGGGATGACATTTTAAAAAAACCAGATTGGGAAGACTGTTGCCAGAAGTGAACAACTTGTAGACTCCATACACATGGCCAACAGGCATATGAGAAAATGTTCAACCTCATTGATCATTAGGGAAATGCAAATAAAAACCACAATGAGACACCACCTCACTCCAGTCAGAAAGGCTATCATCAATAAATCAATAAACAAGTCCTGGCCAGGTTGTGAGGAAAAGGGAACCCTGCTGCACTGTTGGTGGGATTGCAGATTGGTGCAGCCACTATGGAAGTCAGTATGGAGGTATTTCAAAAAACTGGAAATGGAACTGCCGTATGACCCAGCAATTCCACTCTTGGGTTATCTACCCAGAGGAATCCAAGATGTTAATTCGAAAAAATATATGCACCCCTATGTTTATTGCAGCACTATTTACAATAGCCAAGACTTGGAAACAATCGAAATGCCTATTTGTAGATGACTGGATTAAGAAACTGTGGTACATTTACACAATGGAATATTATGCAGCTATAAAGAAGAAAGAAATTGTACCATTTGCAAAGATTTGAATGGACCTAGAGAACATTATTCTAAGTGAAATAAGTCAGTCAGAGAAAGACAAATACCACATGATCTCACTTATATGTGGAATCTAAAGAACTGAATAAATGAGCAATGTAAACAGAAATAGTCTTAGAGACACAAAGGAAAAACTGATGAGGGCTAGATGGGACGGGGATGGGCATGAGGGAGAAGGGGAAGGGACGAGGCAACATAAATTGGTAACTACAATACTACCGCAGGGACAGAAGAGACAGTTTAGGGAATATAATCAATAATGTAAATGTTTTTTTAGGGGACCAGATGGACTCATGTCTTGTTAGGGAGATCACTTCATGGACGGTGTAGAGGCCTGACCACTGCACTGTACATCTGAAGCTGCCGCTGATTAATATTAGATGTTGACTATAATTTAACACATATATAGTCATGGGATGTGGAATATAGTGTGGGGATGGAGTCAATGGAATTGTAATAGATATGTGTTATATCTGGGGTGGGGAGCAGTGGAGGGGGAGAGGGGAATCACTTTGTAGGGGGTGAAAAGGATAACTATTGCATCGTTTTGTACATCTGTAACTAATAATAATAAACACATCTTCTAAGAGAGTTCTGAATGATATTATTCCCAATAAACAGAGAATTGAGAAATATTCTATTATTATATTAAATGCCTTATAATTATTTTTTAATGCCTTCTTTGTTATATTTTGAGGTAGATCCTTCAGTTTTATATAGAAACAAATCAATGTGCATATTTATTAATATTTCAAATTATGATATAAGTAATGTTTTAATTTCAAAACTCAGATAATGTGAATTTCTGGTTTCCTGTTTGTTAATTTTCCTTTTTTCATTTTAATCTGATCTTCTCTTTTTTTTTCCTGAATGGACACTACTTTGGGGAAAATCCTAAATCAATAAGCCAGTACCTAACAATAACACATACTTATGTGAAAATGTATGATTTAAAAATATACTTACATGTAGATGTTCCAAAACAACCCCCCAATCTTTTTCCTTTCTTCCTTCCTCCTTCCCTGTCTTCCTCCCTCCTCTCCCTCCCTCTTCCCTCCCTCCCTCCCTCCTTCCCGCCCTCACCCCCCCCCCCTTCTTAGGTAGTCTCTGTTTTCTACATGGAATGCTGATTGACACGAGGCACACTGCTGGAACAGGTGGATGCTGGGCTGAGTGGAGGAGAGCTGGACTTGAGCCCGATACAGAGGCCAAGGTAGACATTGAGCCTGTCATCTGTGATGAGGATGTGATGTGGTGGGGAAGAACGGCAGACTGCAGGTGTTTGGAGAGCCAGGGTCTGTCTGAGGCCAGGGGTGGCTGGGGTGGGGGTGGGGCGTCTGCCAGCTCATCCTCAGTGACTCAGCTGGTGTGGATGCGGAGGAGAGATGGCGGTGAGAAGCCGAGTTTGTTGTCCCCAAATATGACTTCTGGGATATTGATTATTTTAAGCTGGTAATTTTTAAGAAACCAAAGACTCACAAAGAAACTTTGACCCTCCCCTTACCTGCCTAAAGGAATTCAGATAGAAATGCCTTAGCATCACATAATCTAAGTGTGGCAGAGAGGAACCTGCAAAGTCTGTGTGTTAAACTCCCCTCTGTGTCCCATTGTTCCTGGGTGGCCCAGCAAAAATTCGTTTACCAAATGTTTGCTCTTTCTCATCTGCCTGTAAATTGCCTGCTTTCCCTCCAAAATCTCAGACCCTTGCCTCCCTCTCCTTTGTCTAACAGAGAATGGCATGTAAGCCTCATACCCAGTGTATCTTGGGCCCCATATTCTTGTGAAACCCTCGTATGTACATACATAATAAATTTGGGCACTTTCTCCTGTTAATCTGTCTCATGTCAATTTGATTATTAGACCAGCAAGAGGAATTTAGAAGGAAAGTAGGAAAATTAATTTCCCTCTCCCACAGTGGAAATCCTAGCATATCTTTTCAGAGACAACGTGATGCTGCCCTTGTTCAGAGACCAAGGGCTTGTCCCTGCTGCAAAGAGTTGAGGGGAATGGGAAAGCAAGCCTAGGCAGAGCTTACCCCAAGCCTGGGGGCTGAGCTGGATCAGGCTGTAGAGATAATTCTAGTCCATCCAGGAGAGGGTGTAATGACCAATGAGCAGCCCCTTTTAAGAAGGAGGCTGGAAAAACACACAAACTGTCAAGAACCCTCTCTGGGGACCTTGCCCAGTCCTGCTTTGGCCCTGCAGGACTGATCAGCAGTCTCGTCTCATGGCCTCTGGGAAGCCCAGGTGCAGGTAACCTGGAAGGAAGAGGCTCAGGGGTGAGGGCTTGGAGGCTGGCCCTGGCGTCTGCCTGCCTGAGGCCTGCACCCATAGGGGAGGAAAGGCTGACGTGCCCTGAGGGGGGCCACGTTCCTACCAGACACATGTCTGGGCGCGCGCGCGCACACACACACACACACACACACACACACACACACACACACCCTACAGAAGAATAAAAATTTAAAAAGACCATCGGAGGCAGAAATGGCTGGGAGTAGTGGAGCTGGGCATAAGACATGTTTTTCTTGGCCCTTGGCTCCTGACTCATCTGATTGGTCTAGATGCCCTTGTCATGTAGCCTCCCTCCATGTCGGACATGTGAGCTCCTCATGCAGCCCCCCTGGTCCCAGTCCTGTCCACCAATTCTCATTTGCTTACCCCCACTCTGTGTACATTCCCCATCTGGAAAGTGGAGTAACAGTAAAACCCATGTACTGGGTGTCATGGGGATTCAACTTCAGGGTTAAAAGTTAAGTGCTTAGGGGCAGCTGGTTAGCTCAGTTGGTTAGAGTGTAGTGCTCACAACACCAACGTTGCCAGCTCGATCCCTGCATGGGCCACTGAGCTACACCCTTCACAACTGTTTAAGATTTAAACAATTACTTGCTTGGAGCTGATGGGTCCTGGAAAAACACACTGTTCTCCAATAAAAAAAAAATTAAAAAAATAAAAAAGTTAAGTGCTTAGAGCTCTGCTGGCATGTATGTGTCTGATAAATGTGAGCTGCTACTAGTGCTACTATTATTAATTTAACTCATTAATCAGATGATTGCTCCAAATCTCCGGTGTCCACGACCAGTAGAGTTGTAGTATTTAAACATTTTCTGGTTTTCGTTCCCATGACACCAAACCTCACATCTGAGATCAGAGATAAAGGCTTGGTGTTCTCACCCTGCACTGAGCTGCCATCACTGCACATGTTCAGCTGGACCCAGATGACCCCGTCGGAACTTGGTGTCGGGCAGCCTTACAGTGAGTGGAAATCACAGATGTATGTGTTGAGTGTCACTGCCTGTACAGTGACCTACAGCCTCAAACAGCCCTAAGAGGAGTTATCATCACCCCAAGGTTAAAGATGAGGAAACTGAGGCTCAGGGCAGTTGAGGAAGTAGGCAGGGCTCACAGAGCTAGTTAGTGGAGGAGCTGGGATTTGAACCTAGTCTGTCTCGGTCAGAGCCATGGGTGTAACCACTGAGTGCACTGCCACATGGAGCAGGCACCCCTGGGACCCGCCTTGAGAGTCTGTGAGCCGTTGTCAGCACCACTTCCAATCTCTCCCTGGCTCCCCTCCCCACTCCCCTGCCCAGCTGCCTTCCAGGGCAAGGTAGGGAGGGGTGAATGTAAGGGCACAAGGCTTTGCTCCCTCCTTCTGGCTTGGCTTAATGAGTGCTGGGTGGTTGCTTTTTTTCCCCCCACTTCCTTCCTTTCTGTCAGTTTAAGCTGGCCCCAATATCATCCATTGATATTTCAGTCCCAGCTCTTTCTAAATAAGGAAAGAACAGGATTGGCCTCAGCTTGTGCTTGGGCAGGTGGCCACTGGGATGGCAGGCTTTCCCACAGCAGGAGCGTGAGAGGCACCGACCCCAGTGAGGCTGGCTCTTGGGCTCCCTTTGAGAGGAGCAGGGAGGATCCAGCTTTCTTTGTTGCTTTAGGAGACTTAGAGCCACTTGGAATGATCTGATGGCAGAGGAGTGACATGCCACCATCCTTTTCAGCCTGAAATTCCACCATCCCTATCAACCTTTGTTTCAGGGGTGGCAAGTTGAGGACCCACAGTCAAATGCTTTGCTTGGCACATCTAGTTGCTCAATTCGGAATTTGAATGCTGTGTTTTCTAATGCTTTCTAGACCCATTACTCCCTATTGCCCTACTGACTACCTTGAACTTTTACTTTACCTGAATAGGGCTGTCTCCAAATGTTTGTCTTGTCATTGCAGGTGGCCCTGGGATAGGTAGAATCTCTGGGTTCCCAAGAATCCTATGGATTCCCTTGTTACTGAACATTGTGAGAACTGATATTTTTCACAGCCACCCTCCAATAATTCCAGTTGACTAGGGCTCCGGGGACTTGGGGGCCAGTTGGGTCATTTTGGAGCCTGGGGCATGCCTTGGCCTAGAGCAGGGCAGTGTAGGGAGAAGTGGAACCTGGGCAGGGAAAGGAGGGAGGTGATTCATCATCTTTGCTGTGTTTCCAGGGCAGACCTCCATGGGACTCTCCTAGCCACCATTTTTAAGCACTCGCCATAGCCCAGGATTGCTCTGGATGATTCAGGAACATCCTCTAAGGTTGCTCTCTGAGGTAAAGCTGTTATCCCCATATCACAGATGGGGACACTGAGGCTCTGAGAGGAGGAGTCACTCTCCCAAGTCCTCAGGTGGGTGACAGGACTCAGGGGTCTTGCTGATTTCCAGAGTCCATGCACGTGCACGGCACTGCGGTGGCACATTATCTTTGCACCGCTGAGTCTCTTTTACTGATTCATCAAATGTGGATTCATGGAATGTCCCCTTCTGGCCAGGATCCTGGCAGGATGCAGTCTGGGTGCCAAATCAGTTCTCAGGCTGATGGGAGAGGCAGGATGAGCAAGCAAAAGCCTTCTAACTCATAGAGGTGGGTGCTGCAATGCTCCCACCACCTCCAGCAGCGTTTCCTGCTGGTTCGTCCTGCAGCATGCAGTCCTAGGGCTTTGCAGGTATTAACCCTATCAATAATAGCCCGACCACGTGGGTACCATTACCACCTCTGTTTTAGACGGGAACCATCTGGGTCTTGGAGAGGTTCCGTAATTCACCCAATGCCACACGGCTAACAAATGCAGGGCCAGGGTTTCTCACCACAACGCTATTTAACAGAGGTAAGAACAAAGTGGTACAGGAACACAGAAGACGCGACAACCACATGGAGAATCCGCTCACTGCTTACAACCGGCTCACGTGCCAGCCGACTTAACTGAGGCCTGGGCAGGTGAGTGACCTGCCCAAGGTCCCTCACCTAGTACATGTGGGGCTGGGTTTTCAACCAGGTGTTGTGTCCCTGGAAGTTCATTCATCCCTTTACCTGCACTGGCTGGGAAGAATCTGTGAGTGACAGGGAGGAGGTGATGAGAAATGCTACAAAAAGGAGCCAGTTTAGAAATTTTCAGCACTGAGGCAGAAGACTTCCATGTTAGTTTATGAACTGCTGGGTGTTTTGGAGGGACCTCCACTGGCAGCCTCTATCTTCTCTGTTTGAGATGTGCACCCTGCCTCTGACTGATGCCGTGTGAGCCTCTCAGCCCCCAACAGTGATTCATCTCATGGATGAGAGCCTCTGACATCTGTGACAAATCCACACACACTCTCCCTGTCTGGGTAGAGATGCGTCAGGCCCGATTAGGCCCGTGAACCTGCTTGCTACTGGTGGATCCCTTGAGCTGAGAGCTGCAAAGGTAAATGGAAACCAGGCGCTGTCCATGCTGGAAGTTGCCTGGTGATAGGCATCTTGTGAAGGGTCAAGAGTAGAGACATGGGGGAGTGGGCAGAGGACATCACTCACCACCCACCACCCATGTGGCACAGGTAGAGTGAATGACTGACCACCTGGTGCCTCACTGTGCCCTAGCCCCCAGTCCCTAGCAAGTGCTTGAAATCCTAGCACTACTATCATCCACCTCTGAGGAGTGCAGCGGGGAGCATTCTTGTCTTTTATGGCCCTGCTCCCCAGTTCTGCAGGGAGGGGATGCAGGCGGCCATAAGCAGAAGTTGGCACCACCAGACTGCTCTGCTTCACGCCTTCAGGTCCAGATTCCACATCCTCGCTTTGGGTTCCTTTTTAGCCAGCAAACACACCTGGGAAAGGGGCACCCCTGCCACTCCCATCCATTAGCCCTTCTCTAGCAGGACTGGACAATTCCCAGGCAGATGTTGGAAAGACACCTGGGGTGCACCTTACCTGCTTCCCAGTGGGGCTCTGCTGTAGCTGGATTCCGTCCATCTCATCCTTCCTGGCTACCCCTGTTCTGTCTGATCATAGGTGCCCCAGCTACCCTGTGATATCTTCACATGCCTTCCATGGCAGCCACCAATGATGGGACACCTCCACACCCATTCCTCAGGGAGGTACTTTCCTGAGTGCAGGAAGCATGCTGGATGCACCCCCTCCACCCTCCCTGCAGTAAGCATTGGAATGAACCTGGGGGATTGGTCCAGTGAGTGATCGCTTTGTTCAGTTCTGCTCCGGGTCCACTCCTATACTCAGCACCCCTCAGCACCTCTAGAGGACGCTGGCATGCTTTCTGGCCACCCACATTTCTAGAGCCTCCCTTCCTTGTTTGCAAATTTCCCACTCTGTGAATCCTGCCTCTTGGAGTGAGAAACCAGAAACCCTCTTCCCAGCTTCTCTGATAGCAGAAACATAGGGATGGGTATGGGCTCTGCCAACAGGACCTCCCCCCACCCCCATAGGAGGCTTCTGCTTGAGACAAGCACACACAGGGGCAGGTGCCCTGTGGTGTCTATTTCCTGGTCAGAGCCGTGCAGAGGTGTCTGGCTGGGGGCAGAGGTGGTGAAGGTTTCAGCGCCCAGAACCTTGCATCCGCCATGGAAACGTGGATACATGTGCCCAATCATGCAGCTATGGGGCCCTGGCAAGAGCACAGCGGAAGGTGGGTTGGGCATTATTCCTGATTGTAGGGCCTCCCCCAAAGTCTGAGTCTGGCTTGCCCAATCATTTCATATCTTCTTTTTCTGCTTAAATCAACCAGAGGTGATTTGCAAACACCCTGACTCACATAACACTTCCTGGAGTAGGTCTGGGGTCTGCATTAAGAGAGGGTGTGCATGTGTGTAAGCATGCACACGTGTGTATGTGCACACACCCACATTCACAAAAATGAATGAGATATAACAGCTGCCCTCAAGCTTACAAGATGCTGAAAAAGTAATGGGGGTGATGATGACACTGAAACTGTGTGTTGATGAGAAGGAAGGACAATTAAATTGAGCAGGAGGAGGTGGGTGACTATGACTTGCCAGAAGTCAGCAGGCCTCCGCCCAGGCGAACTGGAGGGCTGCCCATCTGGAAATGAGAAGGAGGGGCAGTTAGCATGACAGATGTACCAGCGAGATGGGCAGAAGACAGATCATCAGGCCCACTGGCTGCCTCCCTTGAGCCGGAAGTGGTCCCACCAGCAACTCCTTATCCAGCTCCCAGGCCTGGACCCTCTGGCGGACACAGGCACCCCTGCTGCCTGCAGCACTGCTCTCCCAGTACTCCAGCCAGGCCTGCTTCTTCCTCCCTCAGGGAATTGAACAGGGAGCTGATGGACTGCAGGATGGGGGCCCCATGACCCTCAGGGAAATTGGCTGCCAATCCTCTCGTGATGTTCGACTCAATAAGGGCTGCAGGGGTTTGGAGGCAGCGGCTGCTAGACAAAGTCCCTTGGATGGCCTTTCGCTTAAGCACCATCATTGCTGTCATGGGCTGTCCCAGTTCTGAAACACATACGTGGAGGAACTTCTCTTTCTGCCTCTCCCCACTCTCTCCTCTTCCCTCTGCCCACCACCTGTCCCTTCTTCCTTTTCTCTCTCTCTTACTTCACCACCCTCTCTCCCGTCTCCCCTGCATTTATCCCACATTGGCCTCCTTTTTATTCCTCCCCTTTCTTCCCTCTATCCCTTACCTCTCTCCCCACTTCTCTGTCACCCACTTTGCTCTCCACCTTGACCCCCAAGCCTCTCCTCCTCTTCCCACCCGGCCGTACTTTCCCAGGTGTCCCTACTTGGCCACATGTCTCGCCTCCCTCTCCTACATCCGGCCACACGCATTCTGGAGCTGGACAGCACAGCAGCCGGCATTGGCATCCACTTTCCCTCATTGGCACCACCCACAGTCCTCCAGGGCCATATCTAATGTCCCCCATGTGCTGGGGGAACTGGACAATGCAGTATGGACAGTACAAGGAAGGAAGAGAGGGGAACAGTAGAAACTAAGAGACATGGCTCCTCTCCTGCAAGACAGCGGGGAATTCCAGCACGGAGGCTGAGGGCTGAGGGCAGAGGCGGCCTGTGGGGAGAAGGCTCTCACCCTTGGCCCATGGTGTGTCTGCCTTCCTCTTTCTCTTTCCATCTCCCTTTTCCCCCTCTGTCTCTCTGTCTCTTGAGTTTCTCTAACTCCGCCTCTTAGTCTCTTTGTATCTCCCGCTCTGTGCAATGTAAAGGATGAGTTGGAATAACTTCTCAGCATTAACCACCACTTCTGTGCATGAGAACATTATTTTAATTGAGTCTCAACTTGTTCACAGCCACTCAGATGCCATAAATAATGGATGTCCAAATGGACTGTAAACGAGAAGGATTGAACAATGCTACACAATGCAATTGCCAGCAGCCCCTGCCTCCTGCAAGGAGCTCAGCCTCCTTCTTAATAATGTATGGCCCGGAGATTCCCAGCTTGCTATGCTAGGGACCAAAGTAAAACTGTGGGGAAGAAATTGGGAACTGGTCCGCCCTCAGAGCCTTTTATGATGAGGGCAGCGAGTGCCCCCCAGAGAGGTGTCAATGGCTCAGGTCTGAGCAAATCACCCTGCTGATGACAACTGTATCACTGAAACACTGAAACTGACCCACTGCTGTCTCTTACATGCATCAGCAAATGGTCTTTTGGGTTGTGGCTTTACTCCTGGGGTACGAATCTTTTGGCTGTTTGCTCACAAGGTCCCTGATGACCATTCTCTGTGTATAGAGCAAGCTGCTGTTTAGAGAATCTGAAACTATTTAACACACTTGTACTATTTGCAGAACCTCCCTCTGTTCAAACAGCCTGCTGACCATTGCAAAATAAGGGCTGTTTGCAGAGTGATGTTGGCTTCTTCTGCCCCGGGGTGAACAGCCAATGCCTTTGCTCCCACACAGAGGAGCTCCCTCAGCTCCAAAGTCCAGTTCCCATGGCACCCCCTCCGCTCTGGCTGCTCTGCCTGCCCCAGTGTCTTCAACTCTAACCACCCATGTCAACGGTAGCCCCACCCGCTCTCCCCTGATGTCCTGGCAATGCTTAGAAATGCTCTCTAATAACATGACCTGAAAATTAGCTTCAAATTAGAGGTTTCTGGGGTGAGGACGTAGGGGTGCTCTGGGAGGGACCCCCGTGCTGCTCTTCCATGCCTGGTGGGTGATGGTCTCAGTGTCCAGGGCTTGCTGTTGCAGCTTGGGGCAAGCACAAGGTATTAATAAATCTCAGTGTCTGCTTTACTTTAACACAGTCTTGTTGGTTTTGCTTTGGATGCCTGTGGGGTGGATGATGGGAAGCAAGCTGTGGTTATTTAGTGGTTTTTAACTTTAATAGCTTTAGGAATGTAGCTAAAGCCTATTCAGTGTCCATTGTTACCGGCACACAGATGCTTTGGGCAAATAATTCGGGGTCTCTGGTTTTTTCCCCAATAGGCCAGGCTGGATACATATAGCTCATTGGGATATTTGAGGTCCTCAGAGGGTCAAGGGATGACCCCTCAGCGATTGCTTTTGTTCAGGGATGGCCGAGCTGTGCCTCCTGACAGGGTGACTTCCCTTAGTTTCCCCTCAGTGTCCATGGACTCATTTTGTCATAGACAGGTTTTGAAATTGCCGCTAGAGTGATTAATGATGCTACTACTAATAATTAGCATTCATACAACACAGTGCAGGTAACAGCATTTTCACAAACAGGACTGAATTCAGCGTTCGTGAAACAGACAGGGAAAACAAAAGTGGGCGATGTGTGGTGACTTTGCCAAAGGGCAAACCTCAAGTCAGCTGACTTCACCCTTCTCCCTCTGTATCAGGGGTTCTTTAGCCTGGCTCTAAAGAGGACTTCAGCTCCTGCAGGATGTTCTGTGAACGCCCTGAAGTGATTTGCAAGACACGGAGGGCACATGCACAGCTCCTCCTGGGCTGAGGGCCCAGGTCTTTCATGAGATGCTCACGGGGTTGGAGATATGTGATCACAGGGGCATCCCAGGCCTCATCTGCCCCAGCCCGCCCCCTAAAGGCCCCTGAACCCAGGGCTTCTCTCGTTCATTTCGTTTACTGAATCAAGTGTTTATCCAGTGCC
The DNA here is from genome assembly GCA_033961575.1 of Aselliscus stoliczkanus. Lineage (NCBI taxonomy): Eukaryota > Metazoa > Chordata > Mammalia > Chiroptera > Hipposideridae > Aselliscus > Aselliscus stoliczkanus. The sequence continues at coordinate 58,836,900 of CM066733.1, read as the reverse complement.
ATGAGGTGCAGTCACTATTTGAGGCACTGGGGAAAGGAGATAAGTGGGGTAGGCAAGAGCCCTGCCCTCATGTAACTTTGGACGAGACAAGCAAATGAGTTAAAATGAAATAAATGAAAAGGGAAATGTTTGGTTGTGAGAAGCGCTATGAGGGAAATAAATAGGATGCTGGGACAGAGATGGGGGTGGGAGGTGGGGGAGGTGACATGAAAGAGAATCTCCTTCCTCCATCTGACTAGGAGCTCTGTGAGGGTAGATGCTGTGTCTCCCCCATCAGACTTGGAGATCCGGAAGGGAAGGTACCGTAAATCCTCCAACTGGGCCTAGTATGAGATGTAGCAGGTAGGGATGCTTGGCGATTCTGTTGTCTTAAAATGTAGTGAGTCTGAAATGCTCTTCAAGTTGGAGGTTGATCACTCAGTTATTTAACAAAGGCCTTCTAGAAATGACAGGCATCTCTAGCCTTGAAACCTTGATTCCCCCTCACCCCGCTTCAAAACGGTTGCATCCCTTTACAGTCCTTATAATGTCTTTCCCAGCATTATAGTCTAAGAACAAAGACATATGGGCCCAAGCCAGCCAGGTTCCCCTGCCCTCTGCCCTCCCACTGCCTCCCACCCCAAGCTCCGTGAGCATGGGCCCACCAGCTCCCTGTTTCAGGAAGCTCCAGCCGCCTGGCCCGTTTCCCCTCACAGCTGAGCATGTAACCAAAATTGGCTGTTGTAATGGCAACTAAACGATGCCCTAATGCCCAGATCAATCTTCCTGTGAAATAACTCATTATTCAGGCTCCAATTGCCGGGGATGGAATTAAGACAAGAACAGTTAAAGGAGGAACCGTAGCACCAGGCCGCATTTGGGAAATGCAGGGTGAGTTACAAGGGAAGGGGACAGGTGGGGGAGGAGGACAGTAGGGAGAGAGCTGGACCAGCAAGGAGAGCCCCAAGCTGGGCTTTGGGGGAGGGGTGCCAGATCAACACCCCCCTCCTTTCCTTGAGAAGAGAGGAAGCTGGGATGGGGTGCCATCTTTGCAGTAAAAACTGGGCAGAGGCAGCAACAAGCTATAGGGTTCCAGCAAGAGTCACCTTGCTCCAGTCAGCCATGCGGAGGCCAGAACATCTGGCTCTGAACAGAGAGCAAGCCACAGAGCAAGGGCCCAGGCCACAAGGGGCCTAGGATGAGGCTTAATGTCTGAATGGCCTCCAGACCTCTAAGATCACATCTTGGAGAGCAATGAAAATGGCCTCCACACACACAGGAAAGAGTGGAGGGAGGGAATGCACAAGGTGGACATGTCACAGTAAGACTGTGCCAACATGAGTGGTGGGGACAAGACCTCCTCTGGGGACCTTGGCACAAAAGTCTGCCCTCCTCCCCACTGCCCTCTGCTCTTCTGTCTGTGGGCAGGTCAGGACGGGCTCCAGAAAGAGAAGTGGTGCTGTTGGAGCAACTCTTCCCTCCTGATAAAATTCATTCATTCATTCATTCATTCATCCAGGGGACATTCCATGGTCTCCCACTGTGTTTCTACCAGTGTGCCTCAGGGGATGCCACAGTGAAAAGAACCCTGGGCTGGGAGTTGGGAAGCCCACGTGCTAATTCTATCTCTGGGACAAACTGGGTGTGTGGTTGTGAGACCATCTTCACTGTTCTCTGGACCTTGGTCCCTTCATCTGAAAGATGAGGAGGTTTGAATAGAGTGGGGAGCACAAGAGTCCCCTCCATCCCTGATGCCCGAGTGTCCTCAAGGCTGAGAATGAGAGGCCTCCTCATGGGCTCAGACTTTATAGGAGTTTGGAGCAGAACGAGGGTGTGTTTTGGGCGTGAGCAGTCAGGAGAACTGGGTGTGGGCCAGTTTGAAGGTGGGTGGAGGAAAGTGGTTGAAAGAAAGAGAGTGTGTGTGTGAAACAGAAAAGGAGAGAAAGATGGCGGAGGGAACAACAGAAAGAGAGACAGACAGTAAGACAGAGGCAGAGACAGATGGAGAGCCAAAGAGAGAGGCAAGGGACAGGAGAGAGAATGGGATAGGATGCCCATCTGGAGAATGAAGAAATAAGTCAGCTTACCCAGCTGTACTCCACAAGTTCTATCTTGTGGAGTATCTATCACACGCCCGGCACTGTTCTAAGCACTGGGGAACAAAGTCCAATGAGACAGTTGCTATCTGTCATCAAGGAACTAATGATCATATGACAATGTGAAAAGTGAGTAGAATGACAAAAATGTTGACCGTATCAGAGTTTCCACACAAAGGGATCTTAATCTGAAAACCATGAAAAATTGTAATAGCTGATACTTACTCTAGATTCTTACTAACTAACTTAATCTTCACAGTAACTCTTTCAGGTAGGTGTAAATTATCATCTCTTTTATAGGTGGGCATGAAGAGGTTTAAGCAATTCTCCCAAGGTCATGCGGTCAGTACATGGTGGAGCCAGGATTCGAATCAGAGCAGCGTCATCTCAGAGCCTGTGCTTAACCATCACTCTCTAGGGACAGACCAGGAAGCTAGGTATGGAAAAAATGGAGACCGGCCTCCTTCAGCCCCAGGCAGGGTAGGAGCAGGTCACTTCCTACCAGGCAGCTTCACCCCAAAGAAGATTAATTCTTTCCCTTACATCTGCTTGGTATGATAATAAGGAAAAGTCTGGTGCTTTATAAATAAATGCACCTCACGAGAAGAAGAAAGGAACAGAGCTTCGCCAGGACAAGCTCTGATTCTTACAGTCAGGACCAGCCCATGGCAAGATTGGAAAGCACGCCAGGTTTTCTCTGATGTTTTCCAAGCTCTCGCTAAGTGGTAATGGAACAGTGGGTTGCGTCGTGACTGTGGACGAATGATTAATTTTCTCTGAAATTCAGTCTTCTCATCTATTAAGAAAGCAGATAGAATTATAGCCACATGATCTTAATTCTGTGTCCCAGACCCATTTTTCCTTCCACGATCTCTCTCCCGGCCTTCATTCCTATCAGGTGTCATATCCATAAAGGTTACATCAGAAACTGACTCAGGCAGTGGGCTTGGCAGGCAAGCAGTTCTCATCAGGCAGATCAAGGAGCAGGTAAATGGCTGTGTCTTCAACTAGGAATTAGTTTGATTCTATATCTGAAAGATTCAAAATAGTAGTAGCTAAAACAAGATAGAAGCTTACTGCTATTGTAAAAGAAGTTCAGAGATGAGCCAACCACACAAACAGAGTGGATCTTCAATGTCAGGGATTTAGGATTCTTCCTGCTGTGTTTCCCCTATACTCAACATGTGGCTTCCACCTCATGGTGCAAAATGCCTGCTAGAACTCTAACCTTTTTGTCCACATTCCAATGAGCAAGTAAGAGAAAAGAGATTGCGAACGTTGTGCCTTCTCCTATTTAGGACGGCTTCACAGAAGTCCTACACATCACTTCCACTTAGATCTCAATGTCCAGATGTCATCATAAAGACATGCCTCGCTACAAGCAAGGCTGGGCAAGAGTGTTTTATATGTAAGCTGAGTTTCAAGCCCTGTGCTCAGTGAAAGGGTTTGTTGCTACAAAAGAGGAGAGAGTGGATATTTAGTAGACACTTAAAAGTCTTTGTCATTTTTTCTTGACTTTAAATGTACTGATATCCAGGACAATGGAAATTATCACCCAGACGTTCTATCACAGAGAGTGGGGCCTTGGCATAAGCATTCAGAGACAGGAGTTGAAAGTTCTAGGGTTGTCTAGACTAGGAGAAGTTGAAGATGTGGTCAATGGCATGAGGCAGGAACCCTGAAGTCCTGACATGACAGCTGTGCTACCCCCCCCCCCCCCCCAGGGCACTCCAATATCCTACCTCCTGGGCAGGGGCAGCCCCACCTAGGGGTGGGGCCTGAGGCCGGCCCAAGCCTGGAGGGGACTACATTTCCCAGCTGTAAGGTTTGGGAGCCAGAGGACAGGGAGCCACGCAGCCCATTACACCAGGCATGTGGCCTGGGAGAAAAGAAGGGCGAGCAAATGGAAAATATCAGGTGTTTGGCCCAATGATGGAAAAGTCACAAGGATGGACTTCTTGTCAGGAGCCGAAGCTGACTCACAGCCCCAGGGTGGGTCTCTGCAGAAGGCAGAGCTGGGCTACTCTCCGGGACAGGAATGGGGGAGGGGGAGTCCTGGAAGCTGGCTAAGAGCAGGGCTCCTTTGCAATGGAAACGCTCTTCTAAACAGAATAAAGCTTGGGAGGCAAAACAAAGCTATTCTGCTGAATAAATGTTCTGCATTAAAGCAGCTAGAATAGCAATGAATTAAACATCAGGTCTGAATGAAGGGAAAATGCCGTGATTTATAATTGCTTCAGGCAGGAGGCAGCCTGGGAGAGAGGCACAGGCTCCATCAGGGACCTCGTGTTCCCACAGAGCTGTGGAAGCACCAAGGAGTGATGTGGGCTGCCTCCAGGGTGGGGAGACTGGGATGGAATCTTCTAGAAAAGGGGGTGGCCTGGGGAGATGAAAGGGGCACACTCCTACAGCCTGGCGGCCCAGCTGTTAGTCTTAGCTCTGTGTGACCTTGGCTAAGTCACTTGGTGTCCCTAGCTTCCTTTCCCCATTCATCTGGGGGATAATAACACCTGCCTCATCTTGCTTGGTTCTTGGGAGGATAAAGGGAGATAACGGATGATGAAGGGTTTTGCAAATGTAATGTGCCGCTGTTTCTTCTTGGTCTCACTGTGAAACCAACAATGATGCTAATGCTGAGCTCTCCTGGCTTCTCTAAAGTGATCAGTCTTTGAGAAGACAGAATGGGGGGCGTGGACTAAAATAAGATGTGTTGGCAAGCCCTTAGAAATGCCACTTGGGAGGGAGATGCCTACCAGAACGGCTCCGTGTCACATGGGCTCATCTTCCTGCAGGCAGCGTGGTGCTGTGGTTAGATCACGGAGGGCCTAGCTTGGAGTCCCAGCTCACCTGTGTGTTAGCAGGTGATCTCAGGCAAGTTAGGTAACTTCTCTGCACCTTGGTTTCTTCTGTAAAATCATCAAAGTAACAGTACCTCATCTCAGCATGTCCTTGTGAGGATGAAATGAGTTAATACAAGTAAAACACTTGCAGTGCCACTTGGCACATAGAAGGAACTTCCCTGTCATGGTGGGCTCAGCCTTTTTACATACTGAGCACATCAACTGGACAGCTAGAAAAGAAGCCAGGGGCTGGCATTACAGGCTCCAGAATATCGCCAAAGCCTTGCTGCTCATACCTCGCTCTGTACAGGATTCCGCTGGAGGTCTTGTTAACGTCAGGTTTTGATTCATCAGGTCTGGAGCAGAGCCTGGGCTTCTGCATGTCTAACCAGCGCCCAGGCAATGCTGGGACCACATATTGAGTAGCAAGAGGTGAAGGGAGGCTCCTGATTGAATCCCGATGGCGCCTGCTTGCTCCAGCCAGGATGTTTGTTGGTTATTTCAGGAGGCTGTTGGGTCAGCAGGTTTGTGCTACTGCTCTCTGCCCTCACCTCCCACCGGAAAGGAGCTGCTGTCCAAAGCTGCCTTTCTGGAGAAGGAATCACTGACATACAACAGGGATGAGCCTTGATTTTCAACTGACAGGACTCTCTCAGCTGTCCTGCTGGGATACTCCTGATCTATTAGAAATGACACAGAAATCCATTCCTAAAAATTTCCAGCAGCTGACGATGGTGCCAAGGCTGCTGGGAGAAAAGTGGTGAGTGGGCGGGTATAGCTGTGGGCGGCTCCCCGCGGAATGCCCCAGATCCTGTGGGGCTGACAAGCCTGTCCCTTGTGGGCTGTGCACCTGGGACGACTTGCCTTCCCTGAGCCAGGTTTCCTAAAAGAAAAATGGGGATCACGAGAGACCCCGATTCTTAGAGTAATATATATGGGTATGAAAAGTTATCCAAGATTGGCTGTTAAGTAAAGAAAACAAATTGCAGAAAAAGCTTAACTCCACGTTTCAAAATCTACAATAATATATATTTGCAAACTCATGGGAAAGTCTAGAAAAATATATACCAGACTGTTAGTAGTATTTACCTTGTGGTGAAAGAGTGGGATTATGAAGGACTTTTACTATCAATATTGTGAATGTCTATATTATTTAAGTTTGAAAATAATGAGCATGCACTACTTTTATGATCAGAAAAACTCCATTAAAAAAAAAATCTGCTTAAATATGGCTAGTGCCAGCCTTACAGGCCACTGTGGAGAGAGCATTTGGCATAGTCCCTTCTCCTAGCCAGCACACGCCATAGGATCGAAATCCCTGCATGAGAGTTTCGCCTCATCACTCATGAGCTGTGTAACTTGGGCAGGTCCCTGCCTCTCGCTGAGCCCTGGGATCCTCATCAGCAAAATGGGAATGATAATAATACCTGAGCCAAGAAGTCAGCATCCCGAACACCAGTGAGGACTGAGGGGCAGTGCTCAAACTTGGACACCTCGCCCCCATGAAAGAGGAGGAGGGCCTGGGAACCCCACTAAGCTTCTTAGGGTTACAGTTGATGTTTCCTCCCACCGGCAAGGAGAGGAACGGAGCCTGTTGCCCAGACCAGGACATAATTCTCATCACTCAACATCCCAGTCTGAGAATGTTCATGCCTCTGAGCCTCTGCTCATGCTGTTCCTGCTCCCTGGATGCCCTTCCCTCCTCTACCTACTTCCTGCTCACCCTTCACGACTTGGCTCCTCCAGTACTCTTCCCTGAGTCCCCTGCTGCAGTCGGAAGGCAGGGGTCCCTCTTGGGTGCCCCTCAGCAGGCTACATTTCTCTAACTCCCTGGGGTTACCCCCACTGCATCGTACCAACCTGTTTTCCTTGTCCATTTCCCATTGAAGATTGAGAAATGGGAAGGCGTGGATCTCTTTCAGTTTTTAAGCATCTGGCATTAGTGCCAGGCACATATTTTTATCTATCTTTTACTTTTGTCTACCTTCTGATTTAAGCCCCTTAGATGAGCCTGGGATCTTCTCGTTGGTTGCTTTCTGCCAAGGTGATCTGACTGGTCTATGAGGAAGGGGATAACAGGAAGGGGCAGGATAGCAGGGGTGGTGGTGAGGGCATAGTGCCCTCTGGTGGCCAGGTGCGGGGGTGGCTGCAGGATCCTCGCTGGAGGAAGACAGTAGAGGCCAGGTGGGATTACTTGGCTCAGGAAGACCAGGGAACGTCCTTAGGAACACGTAAATGAGTGGAGGACCACGATATTAGCCGTTTCCCCAGGGCAGCTGGGAGCGGTCCTCCTCGTGGTCCCACACAGGGGCTGTGGCTTGGCTTTAAAGCATTAGAAAACCAGGAGGAAGCTCAGAGATTGCTCCCTTGTGGAGAGAAGATGTTAGCTCCGTGGAGGTGCTTCAGGGTAACGCGGGGGGCAGGAGGATGGGTGCAGAGATCCTAGAGATGGGTGTCCGGGGAGAGGGACACCGGTGTATGTCTCTGCTCAGACGTTGACGTAGGCCTGAGAATAGATAGGCCTTTCAGCTAAGGGGATGGACCAGTTTTCTCCTGCAGGGAAATCATTTTTGAAAACCTCTGGCTCCTCGCAGCATCCTTCCAGTACTGACATCCAGGGATACATGAGGCTCCCTTACTTCTCCCTGACTTTTGCATAAAGACCGTCCCAGGGCTGTAGTTATAACATGTCAACCTCTGTACCTGACATTAACCATTTCCTAGGCATATAGCCATACAAGGATAACTGAGGGGAAAGTGTAAAATATCAATTTCCGGGGTCGGCCGAGTGGCACGGTGATTATGTGCTGGCTTCGGAAGCCAGCGGCCACAGTTCGGTTCCCACATATGAAGGCCAGTGACACTGCCCTCAAAAAAGAAAAAAAAAAAGTGCAATTTCCTAAAACACCACTCTTTCTCCAGGCTGTGTGAGAAATTTCCAACTCACAGAAGTCATTTGGTCCAGCCCCCTGCCTTTGACTTACAAGCCAGAGTAGGCAGATGCTGGTCAAGTTCCTCTCCTTTCCTGTCAGATAACACCAGTGATATTATCAGACATCTCTTGCCTTTCGACACCTCTAGAACCTCAGGTTTCCCAGCTGTCTTTTGTGCCTGATCCTTTATGGGACCAGCGAGGGTCTCGCCAAAGCTTCCTGAGAACAGCCAAGGGGAATGATGGCTGCACCAGAAGTTAGACTACCTCCTCCAATGTACCACTCCCTCTCAACCAAGGTTCACTGCCTGGAGTCTAACTTAACACATTTTTTGCGGGAAACGAGTAAACTCGTCATATAGCTCAAATGCCCGATTACGAAGTGTTAAATTTCTCTTGCTGCTCTATGAACCCATGTCCCCTCCTTTTCTCACCCCCAAGATAAAGAGGTTTCATTAGCATCCACCTGTCTCCCTCAGTCCTAATCATCTCCCACCTCCCTTAGGCTTTTCCTACAGCTTCTTTTTCCCTCCCAATTTTCATCATGTCTCCTACTGGCTCTGGCTGCTCTCCAGAACCTAAAAATCCTTCTTAAATGTGACAGTTAAAATATGTTGGACAGTTAAAATAAATGTGACAGTTAAAATAAGACAGGAGAAGGCCAAGTGCAATAGGATGACCGTGACCTGTCTTGCATGTGCAGCATGGTGCAGGGCAGCCCTTCACTGAAGATATCAGGCTCTCATGGTCTCTTATGATCCTGGGTCCCCTTGGGTTTTCTCCTCACCTCCTCCTGGGTTGGTGGGCCTTGTGTTTAACTCCTAAAAGCCTTGTCTTGTATTTCATTCACATTAAATAGGTCATTTTTCTAATCCATCAAGCTTCTGAAATATATTCTTGTTCCCTTGGACTGAGTGTTTTCCTTCTGGTGCTCCAGTATAAGCCAGGATCTACTTCTCAGATGCTTTTAACTGCTCTTGGCTTATCTGTTTGTTCATTCACACCCATTTAGTCAAAAGCTACTTACTGAATATTTCCTCTGTGCCAGCCATTGTCCTAACTTGGGGATGCTGCCATGCATAAGACAGTTCCTGGCCTTCATGGAGATCACAGTTTTAGCAAGGGACACTGAAATGGGACAAAGTCTGCCCAGGCGCCTGTGACAGGATATAAGAGGAAGGCTAAGAGTCTCTCTCTGGGAAAAATCATTACAGCATATAGCAACTATATTTTGTTCATGCCAGCTATGCTGTGTTAAACAAAACAAAACAAAAAAACAAAAAAAATTTCAAATCTCAGTATCTTAGCACAATTGTTTTCCTCATGTATGCAAATTCCAGTGTGGTTTGATTACTCTACAGGGATCCTGGCTACTGCTATCTTGTAGGGTAGTGTCAGCACATGTCAACTTCCAGGTTACTGTGACAGGGAAAGAAGAATGCTGGGAACTCACATCTGCTATGTGACTTAGACTAGAAGGGACCAATGTCATTACTGCCCACAAACCATTGACTGGGACTGGTCACGTGGCTTCAGCTTAGCTGCAAGGGAGGCTGGTAGATACAGCCTTGCCACATGTTCAGACAGAGGAGATGGGCTGGTCCCACCCATAATGACTTAGGTGGCTGAAGCCCAGAAAGAAAAGGTCAGTGAGTCACCACCACCACCACCACAGTCAACCCTCTCTCTTCAGCTAGCAGCTCTTGGTGTTAAAGAAGAGGCCCAAGACCAAAAGGCCTCATCGATCCTACCCAGGCAAGGCCTGTGGTCAAGTCTCATCCTTGGGACAGTCAGCCTAGACCTTGAATGAAACTCAATTTAATGGTGGGATCTTGGCTAAGTGGCCTCAGAGTCTGGGGACCCCATGATGTTGATCTTGGGCCCATTATCCTCGAATCCCTGCCATGCCCTGCCCCTGCTCTGTATCTCAGGGGTCTGGGCCCTGCAAGGGGTCCAGATTCTGTGTCCCTGGAAAGGAGTGCAGCATCAGGGAGGGAGTAGCAGGGTATTGGCCCCTCTGTCCCTGCCTGGAGCAACTGTGGCCCAGCTCCTGCTGTAGAGGCTGCCATGGTCCCAGCTGTCACAGGTAGCCCTACCCCTCAGGCCTCGTGGAGGTTACTGAAGTAACCTCCATTTGGCTCTTGGCTCCTCCCACATCTGTATGACCAGGTCCCCGCATTACGCCCCCTCCCGGTGTACTTGAATTGATTTCTGTTTTCCCATGTAGTTTAGATCTGACTGATATACCATCTACTTGGTAGGACTGGTAGGGACGAGGGAGGGAAGCAGGGGGAAGGGAGTGGGTGTTCAGTGAGGCAGAGAATGGGAAAAGTAGAAATCAGGTACCAATGGTGGTCCCCTCCCTACCCCCTCTCTGTGGTCTCCAACACATATATTTACCCTCCCAAGGGTTGTGTCCTCCAAATTTGTCTTTGGCAATTGAAGGTATGGGGAAGAGGATACACAAGCATTAGAACAAGCTCAGATGCCCTCTCGGGTTGTCCTGAGGTTAAGGGAAAATAGGCAGAGCTAAGCACTCCAAGTTAAAACAGAATTTTTCAGGAGCCTCCTGCAGGCAAAGAGCTGTGTTGCCCCATCCATCCCAAAGTCGTGTGCTGGGAAAGCTCATAGGGGAGACATTTGGGTACAGTCTGGGTTTTCCACATCACAGAAATCACCCCCAGGAAGGTGAACAGCTTCTCAGACAATGTGATGGGCTAAACTCTGCCATCCATCCTGGCCCAGCTCAAGGCAGCCGTGGCTGTGCAGGCAGCAGGCGGCTGAGTTCTCATGCAGAAGAACAGTTCTGAGGCTGGGAAATAAATAAAAATCAGAAACCATAAATAAACCCGCTGGCCTCACACGGGGTGAACAAGCTGTCCCCTGGGGAGCTGAGCTCTGCTTCCAAGGTGGTGATTAAATTCCAAAGCAACTCAGCTCCACCCTGGCAAGGCAGGACCAGATCTTTGGAGCTATGGAAGAGAGATCAGATCATAAAATATTAGAAAATTGGGGGGGGGTTCAGTGTGAGAATCAGAACTTTAAAATTACAAGGGGTCTTCCTGGTGGCTTTCAACCTGGGCTGCACATTGGGATGACCTCTGGTGCCTTTTTAAAAACTAGAAAAGCCAGACCCTTCCCCTCCCCAGCCCCTGAAGATGCTAAGTAAGCCTGGGTGGTTCGGAACCTCACCTGATTCCTGAAGTTTCAAGCCCCACTGATAAGGAACTCAGGGTTCCGAGAGCGGGGCTGAGGGGTTCCTCCACTGAAACTGTATCCTGCAGCTCTTTTCCTAATGCACAGAAAAAAAAACAAGGTAATGAGTACAATGCATTATATTTAAAGTTTTGCCCCCATACATTTTTCTTCCCCTTTTGGCACCTGCTGCTACATGCCTGCCAGTAATCTATAAGGAACTGATATGAACACAAAATCTCGGAAGCCATTGATCATGTCGACTTGGATGACTTTTTTTTTGTAAGCCCATGTGCTTGAGTTTATGTTTGTATTGTGTTTCTAGCACAGACTTAATTACAAGTAGCATTTCTAGGCAACTAAGATTTGGATAACAACATCAGATAGCAGGTCCCTCAAATCTTCTTTAGAACACTGTGGGTATGGACTAAATAAATAAATAAGACTCCATCTTTTGATGATCCTCAAGATGTCTGTAACTTAGGTGGTCCAGCCCCCCTAAGAGGACAAGACCACGAATCCCAGAAGGACCCTCCCAGGAGTGAATGCCAACCCCACTGCTAAATAGGCATGTGACCTTGAATAAGGGAATTAACCTCCCTGTGCCTTAGTTTCCTCACATGGGGAGCAGGGATAATAAATAGTATCCACCTCATGTGGTTGTTCTAAGGACTAAATAAGTCTGTATATTTAAAGCCCTTTCAGCAGCACCTGGTGCTTAGTAATGCAATTATTTAAACACATTTGAAGATTCAGTGAGAGCGTAGGCTAGCAGAGTTAGGATCTTTCAAGGGGATGCTTTAGTCAAAGAAATGCTCCTTTTACCATTTTTTTAAAGAATTCTTTTTTTAATAGCAATTTTATGTTCACAACAAAACTGAGGGGAAGGTACAGAGATTTCTCATATGCCCTCTGCCCTGACACATGCATAGCTTCCCCCATTATAAACATCCTCCATTGGAGGAGTTCATTTGTTACAACTGATAGACCTACATGGACACATACAAATCACCAAAAGTCTACGGTTTACATTAGGGTTCGCTCTTGGTACGGTGCATTCTATGGGTTTGGACAAATGTATGATGACATGAATCCATCATTATATTATAGCATCATACATACAGAGTGATTTCACTGCCCTAAAAATCCTCTGTGTTCTCCATTTCATCCTCTCCTCCCCCACCCCCTGGCAACGAAGGATGTTTTTCCTGTCTCCATAGTTTTGCCTTTTCCACATGTCATAGAGTTGGAATCATATAGTATGCAGTCTTTTTCAGAGTGGCATCTTTCACTTAGTAATATGCATTTAAGGTTTCTCCTTGCCTTTTCATGGCTGGATAGCTCATTTCTTCTTTAGCACTGAATGATACTCCATTGTCTGAATGTCCCACAGTTTATTTATCAGTTCACTTACTAAAGGACATCTTGGTTGCTTCCATGTTTGGGAAGTTATGACTAAAGCTGCTGTAAACACCCATGTGCAGATTTTTATGTGGATATGAGTTTTTAACCCTTTTGGGTAAATACCAGAGAATGTGATTATTGGATTGTATGGTAAGAATATGTTTAGCTTTATAACATACCACCAAACTGTCTTCCAAAGTGGCCGTACCATTTTGCATCCCCACCAGTAATGAGAGAGAGTTCCTGTGGCTCAACAACCTCCCAGCATTTGGTATGTCAGTGTTTTGGATTTGGGCTAAAATTTTAATAGGCAGGTAGTGGTAGGTCACTGTTGTTTTAATGTGCATTTCCCTGATGACCTAAGATGTGGGGCATTTTTTCATGTACTTATTTGCCATCTAGGCATCCTCTTAGATGAGGTGTCTGTTAAGGTCTTTGGCCCATTTTTTTAATTGGTTGTTTGTGTTCTTACTGTTTAGCTTTAAGAGTTTATGTATATTTTGGTTAATAGTCCTTTACGAGATGTGTCTTTTACAAGTATTTTCTCACAGCCTGTAGCTTGCCTTCGCAATCTCTTGACCTAATTTTTAAATCACACAACAATATATGAATCATTCTCCTTTCAAAAATGCAAATAATATAGGAGTATACAGAATTAAAAAGTAACGGTCTCTCTTTAGAAGCCACTCCACCCCAATGCCACTTCTTGCCAGAGATATATCCACTGCTTTCTGAGTGATTTGAGTCCTGTTAAATCTTTTCTTGGGAACCCACAGTTAACTAAGACACATCTCTTGTTCTCTAGGGGCTGTCTGGGAGGGCAGACAGACAAGGAAATAAAACACAGTAGAGAGTGATGTCTAGAAGAAGGCATCAAACAGGAAGAGGAACATGTAGTTTCCAGCATTACCAGTGAGGAAGATTGCAGAGCAGTTATGGTGCCAGGTAAGGAGCTAGACTGGTGGTTCTCAAAGTGTCAGCATCAGCATCAATATCCTATGGAAACTTGTTAGAAATGAAATTCTCAGGTCCACCTGTACCTGTAAATCAGAAGCTGGTGGGAGGTAGCAACCTGAGTTTCGACAAGCCCTGCAGGGGATTCTGGTGTACCCTGAAGGTTAGAATCACTGCCCTAGGAGAATCACTGCCCTAGGAGAACTAATACCTCTAAAGTCATCTCTGAGACTCCCTGTTCGGCTGCCTGTAAAAAGAAGGGCTATGTACAAAATGGCTGTGAAGCTGCCCAGGAAAGATGAGGGTGGGGCATGGGAACAGAGACCAGCGGTTCTGAATCCAGAACCTCTCTGCATTTCAGCCATTCCCGCTGCAGGCCTGACCTTTTCCAGGGAGACGCCTCAGCCCCTTCACTTTGCTTAAGGAAAGTGTTGCTGCAAACTGCTTAACTGATCCCTCTGGAGGACTCAGCAAAGTGCACATACCATCCATAATGAATGAGCCACTTCCTGTGTGAATCAGGCGGGAGTTGGGACAGATTAACCCTGGTAATGGAGTTAAAGTCAAGCTCATTTGTTTGCAAGATTATGAAAAAGTCAGAGTCTCTTCGTAGGCACTGTCTGTTGGGAGCAGAGCAGGGAAGGTGGAAGGATGTTCCCTTGGTTGAGAATGTGTGTTGCATGCATGCGTGCCTGGGCATCTTTATGCATGTGTTTGTATATTTGCATGTGGACATTTTTAGGAGAGAAAGAGGGCTATGAATGCCTTGTTCCAGAGCCTGAGACCCTGACTTGGTCCAGTCACGGCTGGGACCCTTCAGCTTCTTGCTTTCCACCCCTGCCTCAACCAGAACCCAGTTTTGGCCCTGACCTCTGCCCCTGTTTTACCCCGCCTGATAGGTGGGTGTTGGGACTCTACTTCTGACCTCTTGGCTGGTGGGTGGGTCTGGGAAGATCTGCTACTTTCTCAGGATGAACTAATGATTTCTTCTTTTGAGGTTCACTTATTCCTGGATTCCCACGTGTTAAGATCACAAAAGATCATCTCTCATTAAAACAACTTGGATTCTCCAAGGGAAACTGGGAGGAGAATTACCAGGGCAGGAAAGGCAATGAGTTACCCTTCTGTGGGCTCTCCCTGTAATTACTGGTACCACCACTTGGGTGGCCTTGAGAACACTGTGGTTCCCTTAGGACTGTTCCCCAATCAGGTCACATTTTCTTTCATTCCTGCCTCTTCTGGGACAGTTAAACGAGGCTTCACTAGAACCTCGGGGATACCATGAGGGAAAAAAATACAGAGCATCACGTGCAACTGGCCCATCTGGTTCCCAGGGGCTGTCCTCTGGGGCGGTCTGGCACCTTTCTCACCCTGCCCCTTGCCAGCCTCCTTGTGTGGGACGCCATCTTGGTTCCCACTGCCAAGAGCACCTGCCTGGACAACAGCCCCCATGTAGTAGAGATCAAGGAGAATGAGGCCCTTAGAGAGAGAGGGGTGTTTTCTCTGGCTGTCTAGGAACTGCCTTCAGAGTTCTGGGTCACTGATTGGAGGACTCCACTCTTCTAGGTATGACTGAAAAAGAATGTGAGGGCATTCTCCTATCCCTTCCCCACAAAAGTGCAACTCCAACAGATGCCAATGCTAGGTTTAGGTCCTAACATAGTAAGCTTAAATTAATTCCAAAGATAAATAAACAGAGAGCAAAGGCCCATTACTCTGGAGATATGACCACACCCCTGCTTGGTCCCTTTACCGAGCTGCTGTGCCCTCTGACTCTGGTCTCTGCTTTGGACCGGTGTTCAGAGATGCCCTTGCACATCCCTCCCTTCAATAGTTCCCTCAGGGTGGACAGGTTTTATCCCTATCCCAGGCTCCCAGCTGAGCTTAACCTCCCCATACCAAAGAGGTTGTGTCTACGGTTTCTAGAAACACTTGAAGGTATATAAGAATCTGTAGCAAATATGAACCTAAACCTACACAGAACACGGCTCAGGGTCAGAGTGGACTTTCCAAGCCCCAGCCACCAGCATCAGCCAGGCCCCCATGTCCCAGAAGGCCAGGCCCCAGTGAGGAGGATCTAGGGGCTCAGAGCTCTGCTGCTCCTTCCTGGGGGAGCCCAGGTTTCAGGTGAGCACATACTGCTCCTCACTGGGGAAGGTGTCCCTGACTCTGCTGAAATCTTCTATGGCTCCCAGCATCTACTTTGGATCAAAGCCAAACAGCTCAGTGCTGTTCACAGGCCCTCAGGGCCCTTGCTCCTGCCTGGGGTTCTAGTCTATCCATTGCCAAACCTATCCCAGGTCTCTTGTCTATACCCCCACCACTCTCTGCTTTGTGAACTCTGACCTATCCTACATGAGTCACCTCAAAGGTGACCTCCTCTGGGAGCCCTCATGAGTGTCCAGGAGGAGTTCTTTGCTCTCATTCTCATTCTCTCAGCACCCATAATTCTACTGTTTTTCCCACAGGATTTCTCACATACCAATGGTAATGATTTGTCTGTGAGCTATCAGGCTCTGGGCTCCTGGCAGGGATAGGAGTATTTTCCTATGCATCTTTGTCCCACACAGCCCACACATTGGGGGACCCATGGGGGGTGCCAAATGAACAAGGCACCGAAGGTTCTCAGCCTGAGCATTGGCCAGGAAAGCCCCAGGGAGCTCAAGAGACAGTGGATTCCCCAGGGATTCAACCCCTATCATGGCAGCCATGTTCTTTTTGCAGGACCTACTTTCATCACCAGCATGCTTTTTTTCTCCCAAAATGCTGAAGCAGAAACTGCGGGGGAAGGAATCACATGGGCCCCCACTGGATGACTTTCTTTATTGTCTCTAAGCCAGATGTCCCTAGAGGGGTCAGGGCCCACTCTCTACTCCTCCCACCTGCCAAATGGCTCCTTCGAAATAGGCAGGTCTAATTTTGTAGCCGGAAGGAGCTGTATGGATGGAAAACTCCCATTTCAAGGACTTTAAGACCCTTGCATCTTACAGGATCAGGCTCCTGCCCGGAGAGCAGGCCCTCAGAACCCAGAGCCAACACCATCTTCAGGTGTGAATGAAGAGAGTGTTGGCTGCATGGTGTGGTGAGGGAGGGAGGCTGTCTCAGGGAGTGGCAATGCACCCCCATCTCCCTCAACTACACCTGTACCCACTGACTATAACATTGCTTAAAAGCCCATCGTGAGCAACTCACTTTTGGGGGATTTAGACGCTAGAATGCATATGTCTCTGAGAGGGATAATAACTTAAGAAATTCTCACTAAATTTTTAGGGAAAGTTCCTTGAATGGATAATGAGAACTGTCTTTGATAGCTCTGGCCCCCATAGTAAAATACCATAGACTGGGTGGTTTAAACAATAGAAATTTGTTTCTCACAGTTCTAGAAGTTGGAAGTCCCACATCCGGGTGCCAGTATGGTTGGGTTCCAGTGAGGACTCTCTTCCTGGCTTGCAGATGGCCTCCTTCTTGCTGTGTCCTCACATAGCAGAGAAAAAGCTCTGGTGTTTCTTCCTCTTCTCATAAAGGTACAAATCCCATGACCCAATTACCTCCCAAAAACCCCACCTACAAATACCATCATCAGGGCTTCAACATGTGAATTTTGGGGAGATACAAACATTCAATCCATAGCATTCCACACCTGACATCTCAGAATTCATGTCCTTCTTACATGCCAACTACAATCATTCCAATAACCCCCAAAGTCTTAACTCATGCCACCATCAACTCTAAGTCTCAAGTCCAAAATCTCATCTGAATAAGACATGGGTGAGACTCCAGGTATGATTGATTCATCCTGAGGCAAAATTCCCCTCCAGCTGAGAACTGGTGAATCCAGATAAGTTATATGCTTCCCAAATACAATGATGGGGCAGACACAGGATAGACAGTTCCATTTAAAATGGGAGAAACAGGGAAGAAGGAAGGGGTGACGGGTCCCAAGCAAGTCTAAAATGTAGCAATCCACTAGATCTTACATCTTAAGAATAATTCTTTTTGGTTCAATTCTCTGCCTTCTGAACCCACTGGGGTGAGGGTTTACCCCCATGGCTCTGCAAAGTAGGGGTCTGAGCCATGTCCCCAAGGGTCTGGGTGGCCTCACCCATGAGGTTCCACAGGTTGCTCCCAGTCCCATGTCTCTGCAGGGAGTTCTAGCCCCTAGGCTTGGGTCAAGCGCCATCTGGCCATCTGGGGAAGTGGTCCTGATGATCTCTGAATTGTCTTCGGGGTTCATCTTTTCTTTTCTTTAAGAATAGCACATGTTGTATATCAACTATTATATATAGAGAGAGTCATGGGATATGGAGCGCTGCATAGGGAATAGAGTCAATGGAATTGTAATAGATATATATGATGTCATAAGGGCTATAGATTGGGGGATGGGGGTTATCACTTTGTGAGGGGTGCAGTGTCTAACTATTACATTGTTTTGTACACCTGAAACTAATAAAAAAAATTAAAAATCTTAAAAAAAAAGAATAGCACATGTTCTATAATAAAATAGCTTTATAAGTCAGTCCTATAGGATTATCTAAGAAGTCCAAAGCTTAGCCCCATTTCATCTTATTTTTCCTTCCACTTTAGTTCAAACTGGTAGCACCATTGTGGTATAATCTTATCTCTATTTCTGGCTCCTGTTGAAATGACTGATTAAGTCCAAGAGTTGCACACACGATCTTTTTATCAAATGACTGTTCAGCCACACCACTACTATTTTTTTCAGAACAAGAATTCTCATTTTTTTGCAATATGGATAGGCGAAGAATTTTCCACAGCTTCAAGTTCTGGCTGCTTTTTTGCTTAACAATTGCTTCTTCAATTCATCTCTCTTTTTTTCACATTTTACTATAAGCATTCAGGAGGAACCAAACCACTCCTTCAATGCTTTGCATAGAAATCTCACCATTTCATCATTCACAAGTTCTGCCTTCCACAAAGCATGAGAGGACAGTTCAGCCGAGCTCTTTTTCACTTTATAACAATAATCGTGCCTTTCCTCTAGTTTCCAATAACATGTTCCTCATTTCCATCTGACATCTCAGCAGTCATCCTTAATATCCCTATTTATAAAATGCAACTTAAAACTCTTTCAGTTTCTATCCATTACCCAGTTCCAAAGTCACTTCCACAGTTTTAGGTATTACAGCAGCATCCCACCTCGCCACCAAAATCATCTTAGCTTGGGCTGCCAAAACAAAATACCACAGATCGGCTGGCTTAAACAACAGAAATTTATTTCTCACAGTTCTGGAGGCTGGAAGTCTGAAATCAGGGTGCCAACATGGTTGGTTCCTAGTGACAGCTCTTTTCCTGGCTTGCAGATAGCTGCCTTCTTGATGTATCCTTACATGGGGCGGGGGGGGGGTGGAGAAGGAGAGGGAGAGGGAGAGAGGGAGAGAGGGAGAGAGGGAGAGAGGGAGAGAGGGAGAGAGGGGGAGAGAGAGAGAGAGAGAGAGAGAGAGAGAACTCTTGCCTCTCTTTCTCTTTGTATAAGGGTGCTAACCCCATTATGAAGGCCTTACCCTTATGACCTCATCTAAACCTAATAATTTCCCAAAGACTTCATCTCTGAATAGGGATTCAATGTATGAATTTGGGGCGTGGCACAATTTAGTCCATAGCAAGAATAATGTCCTCCAAGAATTAAGGACCTAACCTAAGACTCCTGGCCAGAAAAATAAAGCAAACCTGCTATATTTTCGCAGTGCCTCACATCCTGCAAACAGGGATATTATATATGATTGTTCAGGTTGTGCACTGCACACCCCTTGTGGTTAGCAATCACATTGGAGGCCTTGCAGATTTGAAAGTTAAGCATGACCATTTTATGACAGATGGCTGTGATGTATCTTGTTTAAGAAAATCAGTATATCATGATACATTTCCAATGGATGGTAGTAAAATATCTTGAAGAAGAGTTCCTCTTTTTGTCATCTGCCAAAAAGGCACTGTATAAACTAGATTAATCCTTCTGCAAAGTCTCCTTTTGATGTCTAACTCAAGATGGCACTATAAAGTAGGTCTTTTGGGTCCATTTACTGGTGAGGAAGTTGAAATGGGCAGAATCAAAGTCACCTGGGTGGTAAGGAACTAGCCAACTTGTGATGCAAGCCCAAGACACAGCCATTTTCAAACCATATTCTGGCCACTGTAGGCATGGTCCTGTGTCTGGGTTCTTTGCTTTCTAGGAAGATATTTCTACTAATGGTCCCCCTTCAGGGACCTGCTCCTCAGCTTCCCCAGGGGGCAACGCCAACTCCTCCCGGTTACATAAGAGCTCCCTGGCTCAGGATGGTGTCCTGAATCCTGGCATCCCCAACCCCAACTCACCATCATGGTCAGGCCCAGAAAAGGAAGAGGTCCTTTTGGAACTTGGGGGTTGTTGAAATTTGGGGGATTGGGCAACAGAGAAGGGGGAACCCCGAAGTGATCTCTCAAGTGAGTTCTCACTAAAGCAAGTGCATAGGGGCTTTTACCTCTACGAGAACCCCTTGGGTTCTCTTTTGAATGAATGAATGAATGAATGAATGAATGAATTGAATGAATGAGTGAATGAATAAATGAAATGAAAATTTGAAGGCCTTGGAATTTCAGTCAGTGAAAGCTGTATATTAATAGTTCTTTTTTAAAATTGAGGTATGAGATACATATAAGTACACAGATCTTAAATGTACAGATTGATGAATTCTCACCTGTGTAATCAGTTTTCCAACACTTCTTGGCAAACTTCCCAGTCTCTATCCTACCCCAGAGGTAACTGCTATTCTGATCCTTCCAAGATTAGCTTTGCTTGTTCTTGAACTTCATATAAATGGACTCACAGAGTGTTATGTTTCTGATTGTGTCTGGCTTCCTTCACTCAACAAAGTATCTGCGAGATTCATCTGTGTTACGTGTAACAGTAGTTTGTTCATTTTCAGTGCTGGGTAGTATTCCACGTGTAAATATGCCATAATCTATTTATCCGTTCTAATGTTGATAGACCTTGGCTTGTTTCTAGTTTGGGGCCATTATGAATAAAGTTACTGGGAATATGCTCTTTGAAGGACATAAGCCCTCATTTTTCTAGGATAAATACCTAGTAGTGGAATTGCTGGGGATTAGAGAGGCTTTCACAGTATGGCTAGATTATTTGGAGGCTGGGTCAGAGAGACTCGTTTCAAGTGCCCACTCCACTACTGTGTGACCTTGGGTAACTCACTTGCCCTTTCTGGGCCTCAGCATTCTTCATCTGTAAAATGGGGCTAAGTGTACATCACTGAGATGGTCAATATAATAGTTAAACAAAAGAACTTGTTAAGTATTGGGTTGTCAGAAAAGTCATGACGTATTTTTTCTTTGTTTCTCTTCGCAGAAATGTGTCATGACTCTTCTGACAACCCAATACCTAGCACATTTAATAAAATGATAGTTCCTGTCTACTTCTCCTCCATTCATATTCCACTAACATCAGTCATCCTCCCCTCAGGAAAAGGGTGGCTCATCACCCATAAGCTAGGTGAGGCCTCGCCTACAAAGCTGTCCATTATAGGAGAATGATTCTGCCCTCTGTGGTAGACATGAATGGTTTGTTTTGCCCAGAACAGTATCCTTATCTTCTGGAAATGATCCTGTGAGCCATGTGGTTCTTGCGGGAACTGATTATCATGGACCCCATTTCTGCCCCACACCCCAACTCCAGGTACAACCATTAGCCTAGGATTGAGTACGTGACACGGCCTGGCCCATTAAAACCTTCCCTAGGACTTTCAAACAGGATCTCATAAGAGAGAGCCCTTTCTGCTCAGGTTAGCTGACATCTGTGAGGTGATGCCCCATCCTCCACCTACAACATAAGAAAAAAGGTCAGGTGAGGTTAGAGTTTACACAGAGTAAAACTGAGGAGCAGAGGAGGGAGAAGAAACGAGACAGAGCTCTCTTGGTCAAGTCTTTGGTTCCAGATATCCTTGAGGCCAGCCTCCTAAGTTATGTGGTTACATGAGACAATAAATCTTTACAACGCTACCTTGAGTTAGGTTGCTATTACTTGCTCTCATGATAGTTCTGACAAATATACCCTATAGAAAGGATTCAGGCCCAAGGCCCTTGATGGTCTCCACCTCATCTTTCCCAGGCTGTATTTACCTGGCACTTCTATTTGTACCAAAACATCACAAGTGTGTTCTGTGCTTATGGAGCCAAGGCCAGTGCTCACATATTAAGCACACACCTCGTGCCTCAGCCCTGGTGTGGTCTCCGGGTGCATAGAAGGTAAGTGAATGGCCTGGCCCCCTGACCTTGAGCTTTGTAGCATTCTTGCACAATTTCTCATAATTGTTTTCTGATTTATGCTGCTTTCTTTGGCATGGTATTGACAAATGGAAGCTTTGATAGATTCTCTCTAGGTCATCTATTTAAGGTACCTTCAGTTAATACAGGAAATGATGTTCGCTTTATAAGTGATCGAACCTGAACCACATTTTATTTTCAGCAATACTCTCAGAGACCTGAGTAGCTAATCTGGCCTGAATTGAAGGGTGGACTTGCTGGCCCCAGAAAGATTGGGCCTGTTTGACTGTTACATTCCTAGGTGGTCTTTGAAAACTAAAATCATGTTACCAGCATTTTTCACCAGGGGCAGGTATACAGGGAGAGAGTGAGACAACTCAACTCTGAGGCCAAAGACAAAATAGAGTGGAGGAGGGAAGAGAAGAGTTCTGTCCATCCCTGTCCCTGGGCCTGAGGGACACCCTGATGGTCCATTAAACCAGCTGTCTGACATGCCCCCCTGCAAAAGGATGCCTGGACACCAGCTGTGATAGATGGCACTGTTTGGCTGCAATTTTTTTTTTTTTTTACCTCTCCTTGTATTCCCATCCTTTGCCATGTATTCTTACCTGGGTGAAGTGATATCCATTTCTTGACACTTGGCTTGTCATGTGACAGGATTTGTCCAATGAGATATTAGAAGGTGAGACAACTGAGCTTTAAAAATCACTCTTGAAAGGGCTGGCCGATGGTTCAGTTGGTTAAGAGCTCGCTCGAGAGTGTGAGCTGAGCTCTGAGCAACAGCAGTTCGATGCCCAGCCCAAGCTGAGCAGCCGTTGAGCTGCCAACAGGTGGCAGGATGGCTCAGCTAAAAAAAAAAAAAATCACTCTTGAATCTCTGCCTTCCATGAGAACATGCCCAGGCCAGATGGAGGGAGGATGAGAGACGTGTGAAGCAGAAACAAATCACTCAGTCCTCCGAGCCAAGGCCAACCTGTATCAGCCAACCCATCTCTAGACAGGTGAATATATTCAGGTGAGGGCAGAAGGACCACACAGCTGATCCCACTGTACATCGTGGACCTACTATATAAATGTTCATGGTTTTGGCGGGTGGCTAGTTAGGTAGCATTAATTGTGGCAATAGCTAATTAATAACCAGCTATAATAAAGAGATTGCCAAACCACACATGTGTAAATAAACCAGGTGGATAAGAATACTGAACCACTGGAAGATCTGGGTTAGTTAAGATATTTGAAGCAAAGAGGGTTTTTGGGAATTGCTTCTTAGGGCCTATAGTAAATAACGGAATGTTAACTAATTGTTGTCAGGCTGAGGGATGTACTTTCAAGAAAAGATAAAATTCAGTTGTAATTAACTTACTGATATGGCTGAATGTTTTAGAAAACAAGTTTAGTTGCTAGTTACATGAAATCTTTTTCTGGCAATGGGTACAAACCCACAGATTCTCTTTTTCATAAAAGTCTTTATTGTTTGTTTACTTTGGGTCTTTTAACTCTTACTCCTCCATTTCTAATCGTGACCCCTTCTTCTTCCTAAGTACCCAGTTGCTAAGGCTGTTTTGGGGTGCCTCTGGTGGGAAAGAAAGCAGTTCTGAAAACTAAATTCAGATGCATGTACTGGAATGGGAGTGGAACTTGAGGCAAAATTTTCTTTCAAAATACTTCTATTGAAACAGGAAAAGTGGGAGGCAGCCAGTTAGCTCAGTTGGTTAGAGCACAGTGCTCATAACACCAAGGTTGCTGGTTCGATCCCCACATGGGCCACTGAACTGTACCTTCCACAACTAGATTAAAACAACTACTTGATTTGAAGCTGGTGGGTCCTGGAAAAAAAACAAAAAACCACTGTCCCCCAATTTAAAAATTTTATAAAGACAGGAAAAGTAGACCTAGGCCACCTGGAAAGATCCAAATATGGTGATGGTGGCATGTCCTTGAAGACTCATATTTAATCTAATAAATCCATGTGAAACGTGCCAGTGATTCTGGATGGGTGATGCCCCAGGAGACATAAATATTTTCTCAGGATCACACTGACCTCACAGAATTCTCACAGACAAAATTACAAACAACATGAGCTCACAGTTTCAAAGCACTAAACACACAAGGAAACAAACCACCACAAAAGCAAGAGTTATCGGAAACAACACACTGAAAAATCAGATCACCAAAAATAGGAACTATTGTAATCATCAGATACCCAGTAAAAAAAAAATAGTGTGTTTAATATATTTAAAGAATTAAAAGAGGATTAAAAGCATGGTGAAGCGATGAAGAGCTATCAAAATTGACCAGACAATTTGCAAACTAACTAAACATGATTCCCATAAATTAAAAAAAAAAATTGAAAAAAAAAAAACCAAAAAAAACAACAGAAGGGGCAAATAGCAGATTTAGGCCATAGCTGAAATGAGAATCTATGAGCTAGAAAATAGATTGGAATTGACCCCGCTGCCTAGGGAACTGGGTCCTTGGCATGAAGAGATGAGATCTCAGTTGTTGGGAGGATGACAGCTGGACTCAGCCTGGGAGTGTCCTGTTCCCTGCAGTGCGATGCACAGATAGAAAAACATTGGCCATTATACTTTCTCTATTAGGGAAGGCAGGGATTGTGGGGACAAAGAAGCCTGGGGGAGATCTGGTCTGGCAGACTGAACCCAGTAGTAAAATAAGCTGCATCAGGGAGGACCACCCAGAGTCACCAATGCCCCCAAATATAGGCACAGCATGTGTTCTGGTACACTGTTGCTATGTAACGAGCCACCCCAAAACTTAGGAGCTTAAAATGACAACAATCGTTTATTTTGCTCAGAATTCTGAGATCTGGCTAAGACAGATGTGGTGGGGACAGCTTGCCTCTGCTCCCATAACATTGGCTGTGGTGACTCACCTAGGGCTGGAGGATGACTGTCAACGTGGCTTACCTGGCCGGTGAGTAGGCACTGGTTGTCCGCCAGGAGCTTGCTGGGGTCTCAGCTCCTCTCACATAGGTGTCTCCAGGGCTTATTTGGGCTTCCTTACAGCATGGCAGAGAAGGCAGGAGGGCACGACATTTTTATTACCTAGCTTCTGATGGTGTCACCTCAGCTATACCGTTGGTGAAGGCAGTCACAAAGATCTGCTCGGGTGCAAGGAGGAAGGGAAGTGGGAAGGTTCTGGAAGAGCATGTGGGATCAGAGATACTGTTGCACCGTCTTTGGAAAATACAATCTGCCACAGGTGATGCCAACCCAGGTGATAGGAATCCAAGATCAGGTAATGGCTGGAGACTTAGTTAGGCAGCCGATCAAGCAGTCATCATGGGGCTGGGATTCGGGGTCAGAATTCCAGTTCCTGAAGGAGACAGCTGATCAGAGCAAGGACAGGGCTGGGAGTGTATTAGCAGATGGTATGACACAGTGGTTAAGAGCTGAGATCCTAAAACCAGATTGTCTGTTTTGAATCCTAGCTTTGTCAATCAGTAGTTCATGATCTTGGGCAAGAAATGTAAACCCCCTTTGCCTCGGTTTCCCCATCTATTAAATGGGATGACAACAGTACTTATATGTTTGTTGTAAGGAATGCTCAAGTTACTATAGGGAAAGCACTTAGAACAGCACCTAGCTCACGGTAAGTGCTATGTCAGGATAAGCTAATATTGTTGATAGGCTGTCTCACAGAAAAGCACTAAGAACAAAACGGAACAAGACTGCCAAATGGTGTGTATCAGGGAGCTCTGAAGTGAGGCAAACTTCTTCAGGCGATGAGAAGGATGCCCCTGGGAGGAGGGACTTGCAGGGGCCCAGGTGGAGGTGGGCCTGGGGCAGGTGGACCCTTGGTCTGCAAGGAGGTGTCCTTGGCGCCAAGAAATTGGCCTCTCAGCCCCCGCCTGGAGTTCCCGCCAGACTCAGAGGCAATACCAAACTCAAACACTGTAAAATTCTCTGCAATGTTGTTCGAGCAGTAAAAATAGTGAGGAGTCCTGAGGCCACTTAGAAATAGAATAACTGTTTTCTCCTTAATGAGCCACCATACGCAGCATTTAATTAAAACTGCAGGAGCATCCCAAGAATGTGGATTACAGGAGCACAGAGGGCTGTGGCCATAGGCAATTGTGTGTCCGGGCTGGGGGGTGTCTCTCAGGGGCACCCCCACTCCAGCTCCTTTCCTGCGAGGCCACATGGCAGCCCCCGCCCCTGGTACCAGGGGGCCCTCATCATTGTTTTCACCCTCGTCATTATCATGGTGAAGTGTCACTCTCCACCTGCTCCAAATATCAGTGGGGAGTCATAGGGAAAATTCCTTTTCCTCTCTGAGCCTCAGTTTCCCCATCTGGAAAATGGGAATAGTGAGTCCTCCTTCATAGGTTGTTGTTAGCGTAAACAAGATACACACTGGAGGTGCCTGAAACTCGCCCCCTTCCTCCCTGGAACATCCCTCGTCAGGGCAATGAGTCTTGATGCCTTAAAGGTTGAAGGCATTGTTTTCCAAGCCATGTCTTCTGAGGTTCTCCTTGGAAAGGGGGTTCCAAAGGCAAATCAGTTTGGGAAATGCTGTGCTCTCTATAGGGTGGCAGTGCCCATGGATATTTGAAAGGTTCTGAGAAGTCCTGGTATGGAAAATCCTGCGATGTTTAACCAGTGTTTTCTAAGATTTCTTACTAGGGGAACTCTTCTTTATTTGTTTCACATGAATTGTTCTTTATTGTTTCACCTATTAACATGATGGGGGACAGTCCTTGGGAAACGTGGGAGTGGCAGAAATCACATGTGCCGAATTGCTAAGCACTCTGAACTCGTTTCTCAGCTGAAACGTGAGGGTAAGGTACACCCACCTAGCAGGTTGCTGTGAAGATGAGGGGCTGTGTACACAATACCTCTAGCCCAAGGCCTGGCACACAATGGGCAGGCAGTGAGTTGAAGCCACTGTGACCTAGGCAGGCACTCAGACTCGGAATGGCCCTGAGGGATGCAGATCCCACAGGTGAGAACCTAGGCAGGGGCTCGGCTGCAAAGGGCAAGGCCAGCATAGGTGGGCTGGGGCCAAGCCTAGGACTGGGCCCTGACCTACCTGGACCAACATGCACTAGGAGCAAGCCTGGGTCTGCTGGAGACAGATATGGGGCCTTGCTAGGGGTTGGAGAACTACTGGGCACAGAGGCAGGTAAGGGAGTCATTTATTAACTCCTCTGGTCCCTAAATATTTACTGAGCACCTACTATATACCAGGTACTCTTAGCCACAGAAGATAGTGAACAGTGAACAAAACAAAGTCCCTGACCTCATGGGACTTACATTATCAATGATTTTTTTAAAAAAATCAATCATATGTTAGGTGAGGATAAGTGCTACTAAAAAATAAAGCAGGCGAAAGGGGAAAGGGTGATGGATGATGGGTGTGGGTTATTTTAAATAGGGTGATCAGGGAAAGCCTCTTTGAGGTGATATGAACAGAAAGTGGAATGAAGCAAGTGATTTCAGATTCCCTGACTCATCATTATCGTCATCATCATCGTCGTTCGTCAATGACATCATCATCTTTAAGTCCCCCTCAGGCGTCCTTATCAGCTAGCTGGGCTAGGCACCTCTCAGGATCAGCTTTCCTTTCCAGGGTGCAGTTCCAGATATTGCCACAAGATGGAGCAGTGACCCAAATGGGGTCCAGGGGCTGAGAGTGCTAATGAACGCATAAGACTCTTGAATCCAAAGCCTCCTGCCCTTAGAATCCTATTGGGTTGAGAGTAACCTTCAGCTATCTGTAGCTACAGGAGTCCCACGTAATTGGGTTGTAAAGATGGCTGTGAAATCATAGAGAACTTCCAGGGAAGATGAGCAACAGGCCTCCAGCAGAGGATTTGGAGGTCCCAGGGCTGAGGTTGGCATGACCATCAGGAGAGCCCTTTCAGCAAAACCTGTTCTCATCATGATGGGGGGGGGGGGTAGGGATGGGAGTTAAGATATCCATCTGCCTCTAGCTGTGGAAGCAGGAAATAGAGGGAATGGGCTATAAAAACAGAGCCCTGCGTTCAGCACAGCCAGGCCTGAGGGACTGACAACCTGTGTGTGGTTTATGCATGACTAGCATCTCCTGTATGTTCATCTTAGCTTTGGGAGAGGACAGCTGTGAGCTTGCTGGCTGCCAGCCACCGTTTCTGGGGAGAAGGGAACCTACTCAGACCCCCACCTTGTTATCCCCTGGACAGTAGCTACAGGACAGTCCCTGGTGGCAAAAATGCCAAGACCTCTTTTGGGGTCCTCCCAAACTGCCCCCTGTAAAGGGGTCGAGCTGGCTTGCTCCCCTTAGAGGCCAGGACCTCCTGCTGTTACTCTTTCTCTGGAGGACTTATTACCTACTGGACTCGTTCCAGCAAGGTGCAATTGCAGGATTTCCAATTTTCCTGGCATTTTGCTCCCCAATAACATGTGAACAGATAGATGCCTCACAGTTCTCTCTGAGGAGTCCCAGGTGGGGAGGACAGAGTCTCCTCCATGAGGTTCTTCGCTTTTCTCTGGCAGGAGAAAGTCCACTTCACATTGCTCTGCAATTTCACTAACTTGTAATTCACAGGTAAGGACTTGAGATATTGTTCCACCTGTGACCTGACTTTCCTCATGTGCAAATGGGGCAAATAATACTTAACCTGAGTGGGTCATCTGGTCAACTCAATAAGGTAATACACCTGATAACACTTGGTACCTCATCAGGACTCAATAAACAGTAACTCCTTTTACGTCTAGTAAGGGCCAGGCACATGTTCATGTCTGTGATCTTGTTTATTCCATGGAAGAACCCTGTTTGGTGCATTCTTCCATTTTTTTCTTATTTTATTACAAGTTTTTTTACCCAAGAATGATCTGAAAACATCCTCATCATACCGAAGTCAAGCACTGTTTCCATATTTAGAGTAAAGTACAAATGCGCCTTCTTCCCCCGCTCTATGTGCAACCCGATCCCCCCTGCCCCCCCCCACACACACACATCATATTCCCCAGAATTTACTACTGGTGGGGATATTTGGTATTTATCTTTCCAGACTTCAAAAATCCAGTCTTGTGTTTTACCAATACAATTCTTGGAGCTGTAAAACTCAGCTCCATGTCATAGAACATTAGGTGAAGATCACCTTTGTGTGAGCTCCCTGGACAGTGGGTAGACCCAACTGTTTCTCTCTGTCAGCACTTAATTTTTCACATTAACACTCAATGTGCTAACTGCAAATGAGCTCTATTCAAACAGGCCTCCAGAAAGTAGTTCGGCCACACTTGGTAAATAATTACTATTATGGCCTAGAAAGTCATAGAGGTATATTTGTGTGATTCTTTAATTCACTTTTCCACTAAATGACTATGGCCTGTGTTCCAAGCTCCCATCAGGGGATGTGGCTGCAGATCCCAGGAACACAATTCTTCAGGCCATTTTCGGCCCAAATGAGGAACG
Source organism: Aselliscus stoliczkanus (assembly GCA_033961575.1). Taxonomy (NCBI): domain Eukaryota; kingdom Metazoa; phylum Chordata; class Mammalia; order Chiroptera; family Hipposideridae; genus Aselliscus; species Aselliscus stoliczkanus. The sequence continues at coordinate 58,807,813 of CM066733.1, read as the reverse complement.
AAGCACAGAGGACGTGCCTGGTTGCATGGAGGTTTAGTCAAGCTTAATTCTGGGTTTTGACCTCTTTGTGGGCTGGGAGGATGGTGTCCTATGGACTCTGGAGAGCCCTAAGGGCCAGAAGTGGGCCACCCAGTCCCGTAGTGGCCCACATTCCCCCAAGTTGGCCCAGGGGCTGGAAGCACAGCCCTTACTGAGCTGTTGAGTGTCTGCAGGGCGTTTCTCATTGACTGCCCACACTCCATGTATACATTCTCTCACCCAGTCGTCTCAGCGGCTTTAGGAGCTGGTATACCGATTAGTATTCCCCTTTTACAGATGAAGAAACTGACCCTAGAGAAATAGTGTACCCCAGACCATGCAGCTAGAAGGCAGCAGCACTGGGACTATAGCCTGCTCGGCTGATACCCCAGTTTCAGAGCTTCCAGTCAAGATGGCAGAGTCGGTGAACACTGTGCTCGCTTCCTCTCAGGACATCAAAATGACAGCTAAACTACAGAACAGACATCACTGAGGATAGCCTGAAGTCTAGACGAACAGAAGTGCTACAACCAAAGGACACACAGAAGAAGCCACATCGAGACTGGTAGGAGGGGCTGAGACATGGGCCGGGCTGGTCCCACACCCATGGGTGACCATTAAAAATTGGGACGGATATCTTGGCTGCAGACATCCACCCCCTGAGAAGCGAGGGGTCCCAGTCCTACACCAGGCTCCCCAGCGTTCTGGTGCCGGGAAGAGAAGTCCCCATAACTTCAGGCTGCAAAACCCAGCAGAGATTGTGGCTGAGTGAGATGGAGGGCAGTGTTCCACAATATGGCTGTGTCATAATTTTGTTATATCTCTATGGATGTTCATTTTATTCACTTGTAAAATGGAGATAATAATAGTACCTGTTATATAGGATTATTGTGAGATTAAATGAGATAATACATGTAAATTGCTTAGCATCAATGCTGGCAAATACGCACCAGTATTAGCCATCGTTTTTACCAACATCACCACTAGGATTGATGGACATTAATTTGTGTCCAGTTTTTTTCTGTTATAAAGAATGCTCCCGTGAAGGTTTTCTACACATATTTTGCATGTAGATGTGAGTTTGTCTGTGGGATGGAGACATTTCTGGAATGCTGGGTGAGGATTTGGGAGTGTGGGGGGAGGAAAAGGTCGGGTATTTCTTCCCTGCTTCAGTCCCATCTCCCCAGCATTGGCCTTATTCTAAAACTACAATTGCCACAGGGCAGGCCTTCCCCAAGTCCCAGCTCTCAGGGACTCAGGTGACACCCTCCTCCAGTGGTCCTTTTAGTCCGGAAGTGGTGACAGCCTCCTGCTGTGCTGGCTTCTGGGGACTCTGCCATCCCAGCTGGGGTGAAATCTGTGATGGACCTGGGCCCTGTCTGACACACTAGGCTTTTGTTTCCTATCAATTGCCTGTACATACTCTTTGCCCATTTTCTCTAGTGTTGCCTTTATGAGTATTTATAATAGTTCTTCCTATAGGTTAAGTATTAATATTTTGTTAAATATAGTATAAATATTTTATCTTACTCTTAGCTTATCTGAGAAAAAAATATTTTAAATGTAAGGCATGCTTGAAGTAAAAAAAAAAAAATTCTAACAATACAGGCGGGTATACAATGATAAAGGACAACCAGATGCCCCTGAAATGGGAGGCTTCCCTGTGAGCTCTGTGGATGTACATAGGATGGAATGGGGTTGGGGGGCATTTGGCAGATGAAGGAAGGTGTGACTGTGGAGGTTGACACTCACCTATGTCCCAGCCATCTTTAAGAAATCATTCAGTTTCTGCAGAAAGCACCTTTCTGGTTTTAGACCCGGGGTAAAGGCCATCCCTGCATTCTCTCCCTATGCATGGACCTGGGAGCAGCTGACCACAGCTGTTCTATGGACAGTCTCCCAGTTGATCACCTTGACTTTGACCCACCTTTCGCTTCTGTCCTGCATTTGTAGACTACAAGAGAAGAAGGAGTCTCCCCCACCCTGCCACCCTGGCGAGTCCTGGTGAGTTTTGGGTGGCAGCTCTCTGCTCTGGGTTCTCCCCTCATCTGTTCTCCACTCAAACCTCTGGCCCACGGATAGCTCCCTTCTGTCCTTGGCCAGTTGGATGTATTCCCTTTGCAACTTCTTTGCTGCTATTTCGATTGGAGTTGGGCAAGGAAAGGGGGTAACGGATATGCTTAGTGCATGAAGAAAGCCTACAGTGACTCAAAAACACACCAAACAGATTATTGTTGCAACTCCTGGGGGGAGATGGCTTGATGGGGCAGCTCATGTCTCCTCCATCTTTGACCTCTAGCCCTTCCCGTTGGCCCACACCCCCAACACATGTGCACATGCCCACCCTGCCTGTTCTCTGGATCCCGAATATCTGCCAGAAAGCAGCTAAGCTCAGACTCTCCACGCTGTCACCTCTTTCAGAGGGCCGCGGCCAGAGCGTGGCTGGCATTGTGACTCCCCTGTCACCAGTGCCCAGTTTGGGGTCCTCTCTGCTGGAACCCAAGGTCCATCCCCCTCCTCCTGAGACTCCTCCCATCCTGGGTCCATGCCTGGCTGTGGCCCACTGCCTGACTTAGTGAACAAAGTTTTATTTCATGCCTATGTCTACTTTGAAGTCACAATGACAGAATCAAGTAGTTGAGACAGAGATACAGGGCCTCTAAGACCTAAAGTAGTCACTGTGTGGCCCTTCAGAGCCATTGCCACTTTCTGAAATTACATTGTTCATAAACGTGTTAAATGGTTCAGAGCCTTGATTCCCGAGCCTGGCTCCCTGGGCGCAAATCTCAGCTCTGCCGTTTCTAGCTATGTGACCCCAGACAATCTATATGGTATCTGTGCCGCAGTTTCCACTGCGAAATGTGGAAGATGGAAATTAATTAAATAATTTGTGATTGACCCGCAAGTTAAGAACAGTTTTACATTTTTAAATGGTTGGAAAAAATCAAAAGAAAAATTTTTGTGACCCACAACAGTTATATGTGATTAAAATTTCAGCATCTGCAAATAAAGTTTTATTAGAACACATTCATTTACATAGTGTCCATATTTCCATATTCCTGTGGCAGAGTTAGCAGTGGTGACAGAGATGGTATGGCCTACAATGCCTAAAATATCTACTACCTGGTAATTTACAGAAAATGTTTGCTGACCTCTGACATAAATACCTGCCATTTAGGGTTGATAGAAATGAATTAAAATATTGGGTTGTCAGAAAAGTCATGACGCATCTTTGCAATGAAAAACATAGAAAAAATACATCATGACTTTTCCAACAATCCAACATAAAGCATTCTTAAAACAGTGCCTGACATATCCATGTAGATAGAGATAGAGATACATATTAGCAACATGAAATTATCAGTTATTGTTTAATATCTGCCCTCCCTCCACAAACCTGTCCAATAAACTTTCCCTCAATGATGGAAGTGTTCTATATCACATCTCCACTGTCCAATGCAGTAGCCACCAGTCACATGCGACTCTGGAGCATCTGATACGTGGCCAGTGTGACTATGGAACTCAATTTCCCATGATAGTTAATTATAATTAATTTCAGTTTTAGTTTACAATGCCACATGGGGTTCATGCCTACCATCCTGGACAGTGCCACTCTAAGGGAAAGGCCCCAGGAGGATGCACACATGGCATCCTCACTAACCATCAGCTATGCCAGCCTCAATTCTCCTATTCCTCTCTCCCCTCATGGACCTGTGCTTTCTCTTTGCTCATTGTCTCACTTTTCTCTCCTTGGAGCACATTCTTTCTCTCTCCCCCTTTCTCTGTCCCCCATCCCTACCCTGCCCAGCCCCCAAAGGCCCCTCCCTCAGACAATCAGACAGTGCCCATTGGTATCCACACTTCATCCTTGCCCGAATTAGCTGTCGCTATAAATCAGCCCAATAATTCGCCATCTGGTCCCAGCGCTTCGCAGAGAGCAGAGGGAGCCTGGCCAGGCAGATCTTGGCTACAGGCAGGTTGGGTAACCAGGTCCCTTGGCACAGCAGCCAGGGACACGCCACCATTTCCGTGGCTGGCGTGGCACTCACAAGACGCCTGGCGCCAGGAAGCTGTCCAGGTCTGAGTGGGGCCACTGATCACAGAGGAGCCAGGGGTCTGGAGGGTGGAGAGTGGCCGGGAACCTGGCTACAGGTGCGGTGAGCGGGTGGCAGATGGATGGTGTAGAGGCAGTGACAATGAGAGGGCTGCTGGGCAGTGTCCCTGTAGCATTATGTTCCCTACTTAAGGGCCTTTTGTTACCATCGTTGCAGCTGCCAGGCCCCATCAGCTGCAGGAAAGGGCATCAGGGAAGCATTGCTTGCGAGTGGAGTCCCCGCCCAGCAGCAGCCTGTGCCAGACCACCTTGCAGCTGCCAGACACCCCTTCCCACAAAGCCCACAGCTATAGGGCACTGCTACCCCCTCCAGGGAGGCCGGAATGTGTGGGAGAGGCCTGGGCTGCAGCAGGGGCATCGGGTTAGCCCTTAATGAAGACACCCTGGGGACCAGCGCTCAGACAGGACACTCATATAATTTTTGATGAGTGAATGAATAAGCACTGACCCCTCATTCTTTTTTGGAACAAGCAAGTATAATAACTCAGGAAACTGGACGTTCAGGTCTGGCTTGGGCTCTCAGAACCAGCTGTGTGTTGTTGGACAAGTCACTTGCCTTCCTCTGGAAAATGAAGGAGTTAGACTGGAGAGCTGGTTCTCAACTGGACAGAGGAAGGGTGTTCAGAGGTCACTTTTGGTTGTCACACTGACTAGGAGGTATAATGGGCATGAGTGGGTAGAGCCAGGGATGCCAACATCCTGCAGAATGACTGTTCCACACAAGAAAACTCATTCTACAAAACGCTGACAGCACCCCACTGTGATGACGGCCTCTTATCCCTCCGCAGGGAGGGACATCCCACTTGCCTGCAGTGGCTGCTGTTGGGGCATCACCACTTGCCCTGTCTTGACCAGGTTAGCCACTCTCGGATTAACCTTCACCTAGCAACACCTGCATTTCTTTGTCTATGGCCTTTCTTGAGCAGATGGATTCTGCTCTGCCTGCCCATGTGGGAGCTGGAATGCTGGAATGAACAGGTCCTGGGAGCAGCCCTCCCCGATAACTGAGGGGAGCTCATATATATATATATACCTGCCCCAGCTCCCTACCCCCCAGTGGGTGACTGATCTGTATTCCACATAGTCTCCAGAGGGTCCCCTGTGGGTGAGCCTCAGTTGCCCACAGTGGAACCTAGGATGGTGCTGCAGCCCGTGGACTTTCTTCCCTTCCTTGTTTCATTTTCACAGTTCCCTTATTGTCACTCCAATCTTTGTCTCAGAGTCAGCTTTTTGGGAAGTCCAGACTGAGACGGTGACCATAAGACTTTCCTGCCAAGCTGTCCAGAGAGGCTGGGACATGGTGCCTACCCACCTGGGGTGGATTTGGTTCAGCCCTGCCTGGAGGCTGGAAAAAAAACGAATCACTGCTAGGGACTTTCAACTTAACCAAACCCCTGGGATGGATGGAGGCTGGGTCAGAGTGTGCAGGTAGCTAGGACCCCACACTGCCCAGGAAGACACAGGGACAGCTGTGGGAGACCAAGATTTCATTTCTCACATCAGCACCCTTCTCTAGGCCCACCACGGGGCAAAATCACTCACTGGGCAGAAGAGAGGAACAAATATATCAATATACATCCTTCTCATTATGGCCAGTACTCAGTTATTGATGAAATCAGATGCTCCTCTCTGCACCTGCACCAGGGTTGTCTCCTTCATTCAGAGGGAGAAAAAAGTGGAAGGGAAAATAAAAGAGTAATTCATGGTTATTTTCCATCTCTCCTCATCTGTCTAGTCTCAGTGAAAAAGCCCAAACACGCATCCTAAGTGGTCCCAAAGACCAGGTCTGCTTGGGGCCAACCATGAGTTAGGAGCAAAAAAGGAAGTGTGTCATGGGGGCAGAGGAAAAAGTGGAGTCCCCTGCTCTGCAAAGAAAAAGAAAATGGGGCCATGTCTGTGTGGCAGACAGAGCTGGTTGACGGCCCCAGCCCTTGTTCCAACCCTCTCCCTTTCCACCTAAGGTACTAAGTGACAACCCTTTTAGCCAATGAGTTGTAATAAACCTGCAGTGAGGTTTCCTGGGGACACCTTTGCTGATCTGATAAAGATATTGCCTCTCTCTCCTCCATCATGCTTCCACCTTCTTCCTGCTGGAAATGCAAATGTGATGGCTGGAACTGTACCAGACACCCTGTGCTCATTAGGGAAAGACTAAGATAATCTCAGACTTCGGTGCTGACATCCTCGATCTTGTACCAGGAGTTACTTACTACCTCTGGATGTCTTGTTACGGGAGAAAAATAAACCTCTCTCTCATTTGGACACTGAAGTTGGCTTTCTGATCATTGCTACACAATACATTCCTAACTGATACAGTTGGTCACCCTTTCTTACTGTTTCTTGACCGTCATATGTCAGATCCCTCATGCGTCCAGACTCTCAGCCCAACTTTTCATTGCAACCATTGTTGTGGGAATCAGCCACTCACAGCATCTTCCGATAGCACCTTTCCTGGGCTGTTTCACCTCTCTCCCTGCCTCATCAATGGCTGCCTACAGGAATCTGCCCAGCCATGCAGACATAAGCATGACCTTGGAAGTGCAAAGAGGTCAACACTGCTATGGTATGAGGCAGCCATTGCTGAATGGCAGCCATTGCAGAAACCAAAGGATACATAGTGTCTTCTTACCCTGTCCCACCAGCCACCTTGAGTAGACATGTCTGAAGCACTCAGGGCCCCTGGTGTGATGGGAAGGCACACCTGCATCTGCTTGCTCTCCTTCCTATTTAATTAATATGTTTTATTTCATAAAGTATACTACCTATATCCAAAGCCCCGTGTCAGACTTTGCTTTGGAGGTGAGGGGTACTCAGGCCAAGACATTTAGATCCCTGGGTGATCTTAGAGAGCTCACTCCTATTTTCTGGGTCTCTGTCTTCCCCTCCGCACAGTGGGTAGACATTGGAATTTATGCTTTCTGGAGTCTCTCCCTCTGTGTGTCCTTGTGCCCTGTCCTTCCCCCGCCATCTCAGTGTGTCAGCCCCAACTGAAGGTCCCCCAGGCAGGGCCCACAACTTCCTCAGCCTGTCTGTGGGGGCCCCAGTCCAGCATCACACATAACAGTCAGTGCAGGAGGGAAGAGAACAGCTAGAAGAAAGTATTAATTACAAAGTGAAGCAAACCAGAAAGAAAGAAGAAACAATTCTCAGGCTGGAGGCTAAATCAAGGGACAAGAGAGACAATGGCGGTTGCCCGATGGGCATTGATCTTGTGAAATGAGAATAAGTGGGAGTGATGTATACCAGCTAGGAGTGAGGGTCACACACACAGCCTGGTGCTAATTAGCTGCAGCAGCTTTGGTTACAGGTCACCAAGAGCAGAAAACGCTCAGTTCTGCCAGGGCATTGCTGAAAGAGCTGGGGCAAGGAGTGGGAGGGCAGATGACAGCTGAAGGGCGGGTAGACAGGCAGGAGGTACAGAGCTGGGCTCCGTGGCTGGCACTGCGCTGTCTGATCCTTTGAAAGCCACCCCACCCCCCAGCCCTGCTCCTCTGGGCTGCCCAGAGGTGATTCCACAAGCTCTCCCTGGGCACCCACTAGCACCAGGCTCCATAATAGAGAGGACACAGTCTCTAACTTTGCAGAGGTTGTAATCTAGGGTTGAATGAGCTTCTAGATGGGGCAAGCAGGGAACACTCACCAGTGGGTGAAGCTACAAGAAAGGTTTCCAGGAAGAAGTGCCTTTTTAGTTGAAATCTGGGGATGAGATTCAGGGAAGCAAAACGGGGTGGTTAAGGAGAGAGGAAAGTATGCCTGGTAGAGGGAAGAGGATGTGCAAAGGCCAGGGGGCAAGAGACAGCATGGTAGGTTCAAGAGTCAAGCATCCTTTTGGATAACTCTTCATGGGCCAGTTGCAGCAAGCCACTGCTCACTGGGGCACGTAGCCCTGGAGGGTTACCCACCTATGGCAGTGGCTTCTGCCTCCCCTTAGCCCCCAGATCTCTGGAGTAGCAGAACTGAGAGGCACAAAGTATGGTACAAGCACCCAGCTTAGGATTTCATTCTACCTGCTCAAGATGGGACCAGAAGGGAGAATGTTAGGTCACCTCTCCAGGGTTCAGGTGGGAATGAAGGTATTTCATTCATTTATTCATTCAACAAACACTAAATGCCTACTCTATCATTGCCTCCACGCTGGGTGAAAGAGTCACACAGATAACTAAGTCTTTCCAGGTTCCTGCCCTCCCTGAGTCTTTAGCAGTAGAGAGATAAACAAGTAATTCCAGAAAGCCCCCTAAAACAGTCATATAAGCAAGATAGTTTATTTCTACCTGATATTAATCAATTATAGAAGTAGGTAGCTCTGGTATGGTGGCTCTATACTTACTTAAGACTCATCCTCTTATCGTATTCCTTCACCCTTCTCAGCACATAGCTTCTACTGTGTGATCCAATGTGACTGCTAGAGTTCCAGCCACCTCATCCACATTCCAGCTAGTAGCACAGAGGAAATGAGGAACAGAAGGGCATTTATCACTTTAAGGACACTTCCAAAATGTTGTCTACATTGATTGCTTCAGCTTAGGTCCTTTGGGTTAGAATTTAGTCAAGTGGCCAAAGCTACTCACAGGATAGGATGGGCATATAGACTTTATTCCAGGAATCTGTGTGCCCAACAAAAAAATTAAGGATCTTATCACTAAGGAAGATGGAGTACAGAGATATTGAGGACATCTTGGAGTCTCCATCATGAATCAGAATTCTTGGCCAAGGATGGCAGAATTCTGAGGTGGACATTTTCACCCCTGCATCTGTTTTGGGCCAAGGGGACTCTGCTATGTGACCTCCATCTCAAGTTGTTGTTAGAGGCTAGAAGACTGGATCTTTGTAGGTTATAGATTCCAAAGGAGACGCCACTGCTCAACTGCTTTCTCTCTTTTTTCCTCGCAAGCGTTACTTCTCAAGAAAACTTTTGCTTTCCTGACTCCTTGCCAGCCCCTGCTTCTCAGAGAGCCTGACCAGCCAGGGGGTTCAGCAAACAGTGTGTGTCACTTCAATCGGCTCAGTGCTGCCCCTTTCTCCAGCCAGTGCTGTGGGTCTCAGGCAGACCTGGAGCAGCTGTGCACAGGGGCAGCTCTGTAGCCCTCACTTCCTGCCCAGGGCTTCTCTGATGCCACAGGATGGGCAACCCATTGGTGTTCAGGCCCCTGCAATATGGAAGTGCAGACCACCTTTGGCCAAGAGGCGGTGGCAGCAATGGATAATATTTCTCCTTTTCATCTCCCTGGTGCACAAGGCCCAGACATGGCCCCTAAGGCTCCTGGAACTTCCCCGTGGGATCAAGCACTAGTTGCCTGCAGGGGTGGCCAATCCAACAATGCAGGCTTGGATTGGCTTTCCTGTCCTGGTGCCATTTCCCGTTCTCCCTCCCTCCTGCTCACAGGGACCGCTTCCCAAGGAAACTGCCCACAGGCAAGCATTTGTCTCAAGCTGCTCCAGAAGATGGATGTTCTCTTCCAGGCCATGTGTTGTCTCCCAGTCTCTGCCTCCCTGCTCTGACTGTATCTGTCTGTGCTCATCCCTGCTCATTCGGCTGTCCTCTTCCCCCGACCACCTGTGGTTATGAGTGTGAACATGTTTCATTATTCTAACTGTGACCTTACTCTTTGCTGATTAAAAGGAATATGATGCTGCAAGCAGAGTAATCCTCATTACAAGGTGGAAACCACTGCTTTTTACCCAGAGACAGACAGGGACATTTTGTGCCCTTTCCAGCAGAGCCAGGGGTGTGCAAACCTGGCATAGGCTCCTAGGGAGCTGAGCGGTAGGGCTCCCCCGAGATGCTACCTGCCCCACTCTATTTCCTCCATCCCTTTAGCAGACAGCTACAGGGGAAGAGACTGACCTTTACATGGAGGAAATGAAATCCCGCCCATCCCCCACCCCTCAAAGGCCAAGTTCATAACAGGCACAGTGACCCAATACCACAATTATTTTCCCTGGGAAAACAGAGGCTGCAAAAGAACAGCATCCCAGGCTCGGGACTGGAGCAGGGCAGCAGCCGAGCAACCCTGATCAGACTCATTCCTGCAGACCTGTTATACCTGACCCCCAATCTAAGCCGAGGACCCCCACCTTTCCGTCACAAAGGAAGCAGGAGCCTCTCGATATTGGCACCTGCAGTTTTCCAAGACACTGTTCCACTCTTTATATTTATTCTCTCCTTCCCACCTTCCCACCGTCTCTCCCTCTTTCTCTCCTCCCTTCCATCCATCATTGAGCACCAACTTTGTGACAGTGCTCAGGCCAGGGATACACAATGAACAGGGGAGACGGGACCCCGCCCTCATGGAGCTTTTATTCTAATAGAAGAGACAGGTGGTAAGCAAATGATGTTAGAAAATCTTGGTAAATATGATTGTGGTGGGTGTTACAAGAGAAAACTGTAGGGTGCCTTACCTAATTTGGGGTTAAAATCTTACTATGTATCAGAAGTTGTCACAGTTCATTCATTCATTCATTCATTCACTGCTTACAGAGTACCCAATTTGCCAACTCCTGGGTGGGAAGGAAGCCAACAGCACCTCTCTCCCTCATGGAGCTCATGTCCAGATGGCAGACAGACAGACAGCGAATGTTTCAGACAGTAGATGATTTGGATAACACTGAGCTCCAGGCAATATGCTGTATTTTAGATACTTTGTAGACGTTATGACTTATACCAGTCCAGGGAGTCGTTATGATTCTCAACCTACAGCTGAGGAAACTGTTGTCTCCAGGAGGCCACTGAATGAGTCTCTTAAATCTTGGTGCTGGGGAGAAAGAAAATGAGAAATTCCAGCAGGTCAAGAGGAAATCTGACCTTTCCCTCTGCAGAGTCACTGTGAACATGCTGATGCATCGTCTGCTTTCCCGTGGTACTGTCACCTGAGGGAGAGCCTGACAAATCCTTGCTGAGTGGGTGAGGGGGGCTGGCCCACCCCCGCCTGCATTTCCAGGCTCAGCAGGGGCCCACTTCCTTCTTCTAGTGACAGTTTCCCCAGGCCTTCAGGGGGAAATCATTTTAAATGTAATGATTTGTTTTTTTTACATATGTCTATTGACTTTCCTCCAAGTTCCATTGGCATTTTCCAAAACTAAGCCAACAGAACAGGCGTTAACACCAATTCCAAGCAAATGAGAATATATGTCCTTATTGCCACCACTTTCTATTCCCAGAGCAGGGAGGCCATTTCAGTCTGTCAGGGCTCAACCGTGTGGGTAACTGCCACTTTGCTGGTGAGACATCCAGGCCCTTCTTTCACTCTCTAGGGTGGGAGGAGGAGTGACATACCCATAACTCACAGATGTCTGTTATGTGGTGCCAGCAGCAGGACAGGTGAAGCCACTGGGTATGGTGAGGTCTTTGTCTGATCCTTGAACTTAGGTTACACATGGTCAGGCCAAACCATGTGTGTTCTGTGTTAGGATGAGGAGAAGTGCATGGGATGAGGTTGCAGGGGCTACTCTGTAAACTGGGGACAAGGGGAAGGGAGGATATTGCACAGGATATCAGGGATTTCAGATCCTTAATTGCTCACCCCTCTGGGTCTAGCTGTTTGGGCTTCTGAGCAGGAGGGGAGGATACCTGTTCCCTTCTGCCATCCAGAAGGTTAGGGCGATCCCGCTGAATACTGTCAGCGGCCCACCCACATCCCCTCTGGAGCACACCAGCTGGCTTCCAGATGTCTGCACGCACTTTTATTTTTTAGTTTTGGCTGACGGCTTTCCTTGGCTTCTGGAGTCTTTTCTCATGTTTGTGGAGGGTTAGTAGAGCTGGGGGAATGAACAGCCCAGAAGCAGCTCAACCCATGATTGATGGGAGCAGTTGTGTAAATTACCCAGCTCCCTCACCTTCAGGGGATCAAAAGTCCAAGGTGCATGTTCTGCACTGCCCCCTGGAGCTCCTGGCAGGATTGAGCCCCAGCTGGTGATCTGCTCTTCGATGCACACTGCCTTGGCTTCCTTTCCTTCCCTGCCCACTTCCCCAGTCCTCTTCCTCTGTCTCCTGAGGTCAGCTCCTAAATAAACTATGAGGTGTGATCAAACAATATGGTGAATATTTGAACAAAAAAAATTATTACAGTAAAAGACACATTGCCATTAATACCCCTCAAAATACTCCCCCTCCCTTCGAACACACTTATCCTACCTGTTGTTCTTGCCACTTTCTGAAGCGGTTCTGGAAGTCCTCTTTCCTGAGTGTCTTTAGGTGCACTGTCATGGCTGCTTTGACGTCTTGAATCATTTTGACTTTGGGGAAGAGCCTGAAGTTGCACGGTGCCCGATCTGGTGAATCAGGCAGATAAGAACACACCATAAGATTTTTATTTGACAGAAATGGCTGTACCAGAAGCCAAGTGTGACACGGAGCTTTTCCTGTTGTGATCAGCAAATATGGTGAATGCTGCTGCTGAGTGCCATCCAATGGAAAGGCAGGGATCTTCAGTATGGGAAATGGCATGTCGAACCTTAGTAACAGTGTGTGACAAATTTCAGCTTGTTCCGTGCAGTCCGTCATGTGTGAGCTACGGTTGAGAGAGGTGCGTTTTAAAGTGTGGCGTCAATCATCCTCCCTCATGACAATGCTCCGTGTCACACATGGCTTCTGGTATATGGCAATTTCTGTCAACTAAAAACATTACGGTATGTCCTCATCTACCTTATTCACTGGATCTGGCACCATGTGACTTCTGGCTCTTCCCCAAAGTCAAAATGATTCAGGACACTGAGGCAGCCACGACAGTGCAACTAAAGACACTCAAAAAGAGGACTTCCAGTACTGCTTCAGAAAGTGGCAAGAACAATGGGATAGGTGTGTTTGAAGCGAGTGGGAGTATTTTGAGGGGGATTAATGGCAATGTGTCTTTTACTAATATATATATATATATATATATATATATATATATATATATATATATATATATATAATTTAAACATTCACCGTATTGTTTGATCACACCTCATACTTGCACTCAAGCCCTTGACTCAGGCCTGTGTAAGTGAAACCCAAGTGAACAGTGGCCTCATTAAGTGTGTGGATTCAGTTCCCATTTCTACCTCTTAGACTTTGGGCCAGTGATTTAAGCTCACTTTGCCTCGGTTTCTTCACTTGTGAAATGGGCATAATGGCAAACTCTAACTCACAGAGTGTGTCTTTTACTGTAATAAATGTAATGTCCTGAAGATTAGATGAGTAACTACATAACTCCTGACAACAGCACCTGGCACATGGTGAGTGCTCAAATATCATTAACCCATGAGCCTCGCCAGGTCAGGGGCATTTCCAGCTTTGCACACTTTAGGTGTACTATTAATTACCCCTGACAGGGGCAGAGTATTTGGTAATATTTACTGAATCAAATTCTTGTTCTAACTGTGACCCAGGTGTACCTGGCCTTGGCCCCTCTTCCATTCCTGACTACACGTTCTGTAGTGAGTCTGGACTCTGGTTCCCAGCGTGGCCTGGCACCTGCCCCCACAATGCACTGCTGCCTTTGCTGAAATCAATGGCCGTGACCAGGCAGGAAAAACCTGAGACCCTTCCCAAGTGACCCACCCTCTCAAGGTGGTACAGACCAGTGAGGTCACCTGGGAGTGACATCTTCATATTGAAGGGGGGCTATTCTCTGGCTTTCCTTCCCGTCAGCCTGTCAGAGGTGCAGACAAGCGGCCCAGGGCAGCCTCTTTTAAGAGTGCAATTTCTAATTACCCTCTGCTCTTTGAAAAGAGTACAATCCGGCACAAATGTGAGTTGTTAATAAAAACGATTAATCTTGTTGGGGTTGGGCATGTGGCCATAGGGGACTCTCCCTTCTCTTGGATGGAGAGAGGACAATAGAAAACAGTACTAGAAGGAAGTGGACAGGCAGTGATGTCCCACCTGCTACTAACTCGCTTGGTGACCTTGACAAAGCACATCTTTTAAGGCTGGGGAGCGGGGGTGGGGGGAGGTTGTGGAGATCACTCTGTGTCTTCATGGATAAAATGAGAGTTTTTAAAGGCTCCTCCCATCTTTGATTTTAAGGCAGATGTCACCAAGGATTGCAGGTAGGGGACCAAACATTTAATACCTAGTATATGCCTGAGGATTTTCAAACATGGACTAATTTATTTTGCATAATGACCCTGTTATATAAAAATTCCTTCCCAGTTTATAGATGAGGACACCGAGGTTGGAGGAAGTTATATAACTCATCTAACATCACAAGTTAACAATGAGGGAGCTGGCGTGTGTGCATGCATGTGTGTATGCTTGTGCGTGTGCACATGCATAAGTGTTTGTGTGAGTGCACATGAATATCTGTGCCTGTTTACATTCATGTGTCTGTTGCTGTGTGCATATGTTTGTATGTGCACATGGGTCTGCTTGTGTGTGTGTCTAACTGCATGTGTGGGGGTGCATACGTGTGGCATCTGAGGGATGTCTGGGTTCCTCTGAGATGTCCAGGATGGCAGGCAGCCCATATCCCATTCTCTCTCCTCTTGCTCCCCTCCCCATCTTCTTTTCTCCCCTCCTTTCTATGTCTCTAGGCAGAACCACGTGACTCTGCTTTCTTTGAAAGGAAAACAAAGCCTGCTCTTTCCAAACTCCAAGTGTTTGTACCTGCTGAAAAATCCATAACAATTAACCAGATCTGCTGGAGGAAAAAAACCCTGTGCCCTGCTGAGATGGCTCTACCAAAGGTGGTTGTTCTCCTGACCTGGTTAAAAATTCAGAGGGAGCATTGGCATATGATATGAGGTGCAGTCTTTTACTAAAGAGATTTAATGGCCCACAATTCAATTTGAACTGAAAGAATCCCCCCTGATGACTCCTTATAAAGTCTTCCCAAGCCCCAAGTCAATATATATGGGGCTGGTGAGGAGCAACTATTGATTAGCTGTCTCTGCCAATGAGCATTACAAGCCAAGGAGGTTGGAGGGGAGTCACGTGTGCTAATTACCCAGGCGGCACCTCACAAGCCCAGCATGTATGGACTGGCTGCAGTGCCATCCAGGCCTGGATGAGGGAGGGCTAATGCAGGGCCTGAGAGCTAATCAAATTCCCTGGGAACCCACTGGGACAAATGAATCTGAGACCTCTGTCCTACCAGGGGGCAGATAACAGGGAGTCAGAAGCCAAGTTTCTCATCATTTCAAGTCAGGAGATCCTCAGGTGTGAGGTAAGACCCAGTCTTACAAGACTTGAAGTTTCATTATATTCTAACCAGTTAGTTCACAAAAGCAAAGAGAGATGTGACTGTAATGCAACACCTACCTTTTGGCACTCGTTTGGCAACCTCAACTGTACAATACTATAACGAGGATTCCTGAGTAAGAGAAAAGGGCTTCTGGACAATTAAAAAGTCCTCATGATAAAGTCTCTGCATGAAAATACAGGCACTGTTCCAGAAGAGCACTTCCGGCCCTCACTGAGAACCTATTAACTCTTGCTTTACATACAATTCAAATCAACTTGGTTCTTCTGGTCTCACATGACATGTTAGTACTAGGAAACAACAAATAAGATTTCAGTGGGTAAGGGGTGGCTCTGCTAAATGGTAGTAACCCTATCGGCAGCAAAAGGTAATAGCTGGCTGAAAGAGCTAAGGAACAGGAACTGTAGAAACAGAGTGGGGGTGACTGGAACCATTCAATGTAAGAGCAAACAGTCCTATGCTCTTGAGTCTCTGTGTTAGTCTGTGCTCAGGCTGCCAAAACAAAACACCACAGGCAGGGTGGCTAAAACAGACATTTATTTTCTCATAGTTCTGGAAGCTAGAAGTCAGGATCAGGGTGCCAGCAGGGTTAGTTTCTGGTGAGGACTCTCTCTGGCTTGCAGATGGTTACCTTCTCACTGTGTCCTCACATGGCCTTTCCTCTGTATGCACATGGGGAAAGAGAGAGAAAGCAATGGGGTCTCTTCCTTTTTTTTTTTTTATAAGGAAACCAGCCCTACTAGATTATGGACCCCCTCTTATGACCTCATTTAACTTTAATTATGTCCTTCAAAAGCCCTATCTCCAAATATACTCATGTTAAGGGGCTAGAGCTTCAAAGTATAAATTTTAGGGGGACACAGTTCAGTTCCTAATAATCCCCCAAATCTGCAGTGGCCAGCACAGGACAACAATTGATGTCCATGAAGAGGTACTATGAGCAGCTTTTAAATCATGTGTAGTTACTTCTCTTTAAGACAGCAAGGAAATAAGGGATGCATTTTATAAAGGTTTCCCTCCAAAAGGAAAAAAAAATATTTGCCAAAATGTTGGCTTCTAAGGGAGAGAGCTTTGTTTAAAACAATGTCATTCTTGTGAAATGTAGTTCTTTTACAGCGTCCTGGAAAAGCTATTAAGAAATGTCACCCTCAAATTAGGAGCATTTGAGAAGAGGTTAATAAAAGGCTGTTTACAAAGTTGTGGGCAGATAGAAACACCATAGAGGGGAGCACTGTGGCCCAGAAATGGCGAGGGTGGGGATGTTCTGCCCCTGGACCTGAAGCCCAGGTCACTGAGACCCTGAGACCAAGAAAGGGATGAGTAGAGGGCTATCCAACAAGGGTAGCTCTAGGGGTGCAATCATACCACAGAAAGGAGGAGAGAGGGAGATAGGAAAGTCACCTGAAATCTCTCCCTTCCTGCAATCTCCTGTAGGGGCTCCCCATGTGCTACATCAAGCCAGAGGCCAGACATCAAGGTTTCCATGGGTTGAGTACATGGTTTCAGCTTCCTGGGTTGGAAGACAGGGTGGAAAGTGGACAGGGAAGAGTAAGCCAAAGACGAATGGTGCCTTACTGTTTCCAAGGTACCATAGCTCTGTGACAGGTCATCTTGCCCATCCCACGGTGTGATGGGTGCTGGGGCTGGAGGTAGTTAACTCATCTCCTCACCCTTCTCCCAGTGCTGGCCCTGTTTCATTCTCTTTGTTGTCTTCACCAAAGACGAGAGAGGGAGAGAATTCACCTGAAGTGTCTCCCCAGCTCCAAACTGCTGTATCCTACCTTCAAACACACACATAAATGTCCCCCTCTTCAACAAGTAGAGAAACTCATTTCACACCAAAAGACATTTCAAGATGGAGCTCCATCATGTATTCAAACCCCACCCAGCCTGAGGATCTCGTGCTGCAGCCACCACCAGTGTTGAAAAGAACAGAGGCGGCTTCTCCACACCTGTGCTGACTGATTTGCACCAAACTGCTCTAATTAGCACATTCCATGCTATGATTAGGCTGCCAGAGGAAGCATGCAAAATGCCATTAATTATGGATGTGATCTTAAATTATTCACTTGGAATGTTTTTTTTTCCTGATATGCCCCTTTCATCTCCCACTAACTTTTTGTCACATCCAAGAATAGATCCAATTAAGCCTCAAAAAACGGAAGTTTGTTATGTTAAAGAAAAGGTAAACTGAAAATTAATCACTTTTTTTTCCTCCCCAGTAGTGGTATATAGATAGATGGGTGACGAGAAAGCAGCTAAAAAAAAAAAAAAAAAAAAAAAAAAAAAATACATGTGGTTTTTTTTCTCTCCCTTTCCTTTCTGCAGATCCGTGGTCCTGAGGCTCTTCAATGGCACCTTGCTCATTTTTATGGCAGCCCGAATGGATATATTTTAGGCAGGTTCCCCTTCCCCAGAAGCAGGTCCTGAGTTGAATATTTAGGAAGGTGGAAAGGAGTGGATGAAGCAGGACAACAAAGACGAGGCTAGGGGCAATTCCAGGCAATGTCCCAGCCTCAGCCTGATCATGCAGGGAACTCGGGAGCATAAGAAATTACACCTCTGTGTCCCTGGTGCAGCTGGGTTTTCAGACCCCTGCGCCAGCCACTAAGGGCTGCTGGGGGCTGGGCGGGAGGGGGCACTCGCCTGCTGACTGCAAGTGTGGACCAGGCAGTTCCCAAGGCAGTTCTTGGACGAGAACACCAGGCATGGACCATTAAAAACAAAGTAGAAGCTGGAGACTGGCCATACAGAACCGCAGTCTCCACTAAACAGGGCCCCACGGGATCACAGACAGACAGCAGAGCAGAAAATGGAGAGCAGCTCTGTTTCCGGCCCCCGGAGATCGGCGTGCCTGTGGCATGGTCTGTCAGCAGCGCAGGCGCTCTGACCCCCTGTGTGGACCCCGCGCTGTGCCGTGTGCTGTGGTAGAGACACAGGCAGACCCTGCGGGACTTCCGCTCACTGTTAGAAACGGGTCTCCCACTAATGAAAAGAAAACCCTGACGGTATCCAGATTAACATCAGAGATGTGGGATTGAGACGTAGTTGCTGCAAGGGTTCATAAATGTGAACTTGAGCTGGATTCAGGAGGATGGAGAGGAAACATAATGATACAGTGCTTTGTACTTTACGAAAGGCATTTTCCCATCTGTTTTCTCTTTTAAGCCTTGAAATAAGACCCTGAGGTGATATAATAGCCCCATTTTACAAATGATAAACATGGAGACTCAGAAAGGCCATGGGGCTGATTTATCAAATGCCGTGGGGTAAAGTCACACCTCAAGTTCAAGGCTTTTGATTCTGAGGCCTGTGTTCTTTCCGCGATGCCACCCTGTCTCCCAGAAAGTAGGGTCTTCAGGGCAGAAAGGAGAAGGAAGGGCATTCTGGGTGGGGAAACAGGGTGAGCAAAATCATGGAGGCTGCAATGGGCTGAAAAAGGCCACGATATTCATCACTAATTTGATTAACATCTGTGTGGTGGTAAGTGTTGGAGGAGACTTGTTCCCACCCTCTTGACCGGCCGC
This sequence comes from Aselliscus stoliczkanus, assembly GCA_033961575.1. Classification (NCBI taxonomy): domain Eukaryota; kingdom Metazoa; phylum Chordata; class Mammalia; order Chiroptera; family Hipposideridae; genus Aselliscus; species Aselliscus stoliczkanus. Next base: position 58,788,974 of record CM066733.1, on the reverse strand, counting down.
TCCCATGTCACAGTGGCATAACATAGTCTCTCTCTAGAAGGAATCCACTCCTGGAAGCAAACCCCAGGTGGAAGAGACTGCCCATCCAGGGCTTTCAGAGGAGCCTGGAGTCCTGCAGGTGGCCTGAGGGGACAACAGCCAGGCCCTGCAGAGGTGACACGTAGGAGGCTGGGAGCCAGATGTGTGCACAGGGCAGGAAGGACACTGTGGTCAGAGAGCCGGGCCAGGGAAGGCTGCTCCATGTGTCCCAGAGAGGCCAGGGCCCAACAGCAGCATCGTGCAACCCAGATGCCCAGGGACGATAGACAGGAGAGACTATCACCTGTCCCAGCTGAGCTCAGAGTGGCATTGGGGGAAGACATGCTGTCAGTCCTGTTCACCGGAGACGTAATGAGCTCTCCTGTGTCCCAGACACTGGTACCCAGTCTCCCACCCACTGCGACTGAAGGATGTTCACATCTGCCCACAAAATCATCAGCACCCCTCACTTTACAAGGGGAGCCAAATTCCCTCGCATGTGGGCTGGACTCAGTGATATTTGTTTTCCTAATCAACAGAATGTGGTGGAAGTGACAGTGTGTGACTTCCAAAGCCAGGTCATAAAAGATGTTGCCTTTCTCTCTCTCTCTCTCTCTCTCTCTCTCTCTCTCTCTCTCTCTCTCTCTCTCCCTCTCTCTCTGTCTTGATTTGCTCACCCTGGGGTAAGTCAGCCAGCATGTTGTGAGACAGCCATACAACCCTGAAAGAGGCCGACGTAGGGAGGAACAGCAGCCTCCCACCAACCCAGCCTCGACTTGGAGGTGTGTGGAGAGCGATGTTGGAAGACTCTGCCCCGCCTTCTGGGCTTCTCCAGCCCCAGTCAGGCCTTCAGACGACTGCAGCCCTGATGGATACCTTGACTCTCGCCTCCTGAGAAATCCTGAGCCTGCACCATCCAGCTGAGTAACACCCACATTTCTGACCCAGAAACCATAAGAAGGAATATGTATTGTTGTTGTAAGCCACTAAGTTTTTAAGGTAATTTGTTAAGCAACAACAATGAATATAATGACAATACAGAGTATCAGGACCCCATTGAAAATGGACTTTCTTGATTTCATCTAAGCCACATATCATCACAACATCACAATAAAAAAATAATAATAATACAGCAAAACCTGAATCCCAAAGTTTTTGAAAAGAATGGGCAGTTTGAAGGTTCTCTGGAAGGGAGAGGAGTGAGTCTCACGGCAGAGACCCAAACTCCTTAAAAATCTTCATTATTGTCCTCTTCCTTCTTGAAAATGCTCCCTTCTTGAAAATCTGATTTTTTCCAGAACTCCAGCACATTTGTGTCATGCCTCCCCAATACATCCGTCTGTATCATGGTCCCAATGTTTTTCTACGACAGAGGCACCACCGAGCAAGATAAACACTCTTGGAAGGTGGGGACAGCTGTGATCCTTTAACAAGCTGGTCATTATCAGAGCAGTGAGAATAGTGGACAAATGTGCAAAGTCAGTGCGAGTCCAAAGGAGAGTATGCCTGCCCTCTGGGGGTCCCTGGGGTTTTACAGAGGGGTGGGTGACAGCTGAGATGGGAGAGATGCCAGGAGGAGGAGGGCACATTCCCAGCTGAGCCTTTAGGTTGTACAAAGGCACAGAGGCACCTCAATATAAGGGAGGGTAGAGTGTTTGGGGAATGAAGCCCCATGGCTCCTGCACCTAAAGAGAGAGCTCCAGGGTTCAGAGGGCTCCAGCCAACCTGCCCTGGGAGGTTTGGGATTCCCGAAGCAACCTGACCTTACCCTGACCTTGAACTGTTCTTCCCTTCTTGGAAAACAGCGCTGTTTGTAGCTCAGTTTGGTCACTAAATGGTGGTGAGGGCGTTGCCCAGTGAGTTCACTTCTCTGGGCCTCAGTCATAGAGGAAGCTATACAGTTCGTGACTCTCAAACTGTAGTTAGCATGGAGTCAGCTGGAGAGCATTTTACATGCTAATTCTTGGGCCCCATTCCAGAGGTTCTGAGTGCTCAGAACCAAGGCAGGGCCTGGGTGTCTGCATTTGAACAAGGGGACCCCGCATCCTCCTGCACGTATTTCTGCTGCTGGTGACCCTCCTGTTTTAGTAGCTCCCTATACTGTCTTGATGTTCAGAATCACCTGGGAAGTTGTGAAAAACACAGCTTCCGGATCCCTCCCCTGGAGGTTCTGGTCCAGCAAGCCAAGGCCTAGGCAGGGATTCTCAAAGTGTGGTCCCAGGAGGGTCAGCAGCAGCAGGCATACCTGAGGGTATGTCCACATTGTCAGGCCCTACAGTAGAGCTACTGAATCAGAAACTATGGGGGTATGGCCCCCACTGGTTTGAATAAGCTCCCCCGGTGAGTCTAACACCTGCTAAACTAAGACAGCCACTGGCCTTGAGTTTATATTGCTTAACAATTACTGTAGGTGATTCTTAGCATTAAAAAGCCTTGCAATCATCAAGTATACCTCCAGGTCCTGGTGTCCAAGTTTCCTGGGAGGCCTGGCTTCTCCCCAATTTGCCTCTGGGCCTTTCCAGGAAAAGCTGTCCAGGAAACAGCCAGTATTTCCCCTTTAGAAGCAAGTAATATTCAGAAGAGCCAGAGACCAGACAGTGGGGTGTTACAACCCCCACCTCACAGTATGCACACATCCACTCCTTCACGCCTGGCCTCCCGCTGCTCCCCTGAATAGTCGAGGCCATGGAGAAATGTCCCCAATCCAAGACTTACCAAGAATGAGGCTGGGTCAGCAGAATCGAGTCCCTTTTATTAATTCATTCCCGCTAGCTGACATCTCATTTTCTGGAAGGTGACCTGTGGAGTTTGGCTCCCGCCCTCTCCCCACCAGCTCCCTATCTCCTTCTTCCCTGCCAAGCAAGAGGTCCCTTTAAGAATAACAAGGAGATTAGAGCAGGCACTAGGCCCACCAGTCATCAGAAAAATGATACACTCCCTTGCTCCCTTTTCAACACATTGTTTAATTCTGCGGCAGAGGCTGTGACAGAAAGGAAAGACAGTTCCTGGCCCCTTGTTCCTGTGCTCCCAACCGGCTCCAGGAAACCCGCTCACCCTTCCCTTTCTTTCAGGGTGCCTGAAATCCCACCCTCAGTACAGTATCCCTTCTACCCTTTCACCTGCACACACGCACGCACGCACGCTCGCATGCATACACACTTCATTATTCATTCATCATGCAGTCATTCATTCGACATTTTTTATTGAACCCATTCTTGTGCCAGGTAACGTGCTAGGAGCTGAGGATGCTTACAATTGCACACGAAAAAAAAATATTTTAAGTCTTGGCTGGCAAAGCTGGACCCTAGTATCTTTGTTAGAGCTTTCCCATAGCTGACAAGGGGATCCTGTAGGTAGGAGGGCTGAGACTTTGGGAGCATGGGAGAGAGTGAGAGGGGGCATTGGAAAGCAAAAACAAAAAGTCATTTGGCTTCAATTCAACTTAGAAACAGGTTTACTGAGCAGTTAATGTGTTCGAAGGGCTTCATTAAGGGCTCAAGAGAGACAATAGAGACATAGTGTGACCTGCATATGTCAAGCCTCCAGGGCTGTAACAGCCAGGAGGGTTTCTTACATTTTTTGAGAGGCATCACAGTAGTGGGGCAGAACCCTGGTTTAGCAGTCAAAAGAACTGAATACTAGTCGGGCAGGGCTCCCAGCCAGCTGTGACCTTGGGGAAGTCACTGTTTCCCTAAGTCTTACAGCTTCTATGGTGGGGGAAGGGATTCATCAAAACCACTTGGAAATGATAAGAACAGATGCACTAGAAATTGTGGCTGCACTTGGCGGACTAGGGAGAGCTATAGATACATACTCATTCTGCTAATATACATTTAGCACCTACACTGTGCCAGACATGATTTAATTAGGGATCCGTGAACACATTAGACAGAAACCCCTGTCTTCATGGAGCTTCCAGTGGGGAACATGGGTGATGAATAAAGAGATAGTTATGTCCGTGGTGTCAAGTGCTTCAGAAAAAGTCAATAAAGCAGAGTGAGAGGGTTAGGAAAGTACTGAGGGAAGGGGGTGCTGCTATTTTATATAGAATGGCCAGAAAAGGTCTTTTCTTACATGACAAAGTGACGCTTGAGCAGGAGCTGAAGGAAGTGGGGAGGAATCACACAGTTATCTGGGGAGAGAGCCGACCCAGGCAGAGGGAGATGCAAGTGCAAAGGCCCCGAGGTGGGTGTGTGCTGCAAAGAACCTCAGGGTTACTGATGAGGGGACGGCCAGTTCAAGTTTCAGAAATTTTGACAGCCACTTTTAAACACAACCATTATTTAAAATAATATAAGCATAATTAAGTAATATTACATCAAAGAAATAGGTAATAAATATTTAAAACCCATCACTTCCTAATTATGTAACTACATTTTACTATGATCCAAGCTCTTCAGGTTATTTACATCTGTTGTAGGCATATAGTGGAAATACTATATAACAGAGTGCTTCTGCATATCTCTTTTGAACTCTGCATTCAGTAATGTCATTGGTAGCTTGAAATCAGCCACACTGGGAATATTTGCACTGTGGAAATTAACAAATCTTATGAATGACAACTGTTCCTTCCCTCCTCCAGAGAGCTGATTTTCCAGCCCACCCCTGCCTGGAGTCCCCTGCAGAGCAGAACTGAGGCAGGAGCTCCCTTTCAAGTCTGCTCTCAGATGGTCCCAGAGTCTGGAAGAGGAGGAGATGGAGGTAGGAGGAGGTGCTGAGGAAACTCTCAGAGTCTCATAGCACAGACAGTCAGGATGTGCTGGTGGGATCCCCAGCTCCACCTCCTTCCTTAAGCCCTCATCTTTCTCCTGGAGCTTCTCCTGCTGCATTATCGTCTCTTTATTCCCACTACCACTAATTCTTTATTCCCACAATTCAGTTCAGGAGCCAGTCTGAACTCCTGCAAAGGCCCAGCCCTGTGTTTGAAGCCCTGGGAGGGATAATGATCCTGATAACAATTAACATGTGTTTTGCACACCTGAAAAAAAAATAATAAAATGCATTGCTTTTCAAAATTCTCTGAAGAACTCTGTCAGGTAGACATGATTATCCTCCTTGTCTCATGGAAGGGGACTCTAAAGCACAGAGAGATTTAATGACTTTTGCAAAGTTGCACAGCTAATGAGTAGCAGCCTGAAGTTGAGCTGAGGCCCCTGGCTACAGTGCCTGCACTGTTAACCACAATACTGCATATGAGATGAGAGGGGGAGGGCCCTGGTCTCAGGGAGCTGATGCTGGGCTGGGGAGATTAGGCACTGAAAGATAGGTGGCATCTTACCAGGAAGAGAAGGAGGTCAGAGGAGGGTGTCCCAGGAGGAAGGAACAGCCAGTGACCTCGTTTGTCTGCCTTCTTCCACATCCTTACCAATCGTGGATAAACCTGCCTTTGGGTACCTCAAAATTACAATCTTCCAAAAATAATTTATCTTCACCTTTCGTCTGTGTCTGATATTTCTTTGCTCAGTGATTCCCATTTTACTCAAGGTGGTGGGAAATTGAATTAGTTCCCTGAATACAGAGATTGGGGAAATGGAGAGAGTGTGTGTGTGTGTGTGTGTGTGTGTGTGTGTGTTGGGAGGAGGCAGGGAGGAGGCCTGGCCAGGCGCATCTTGTCTGGGATTAAGCATTTTCCTTAGGTCAGTTTGATTATTTGTCTTGAGCAAAGCCTGGTGGCAGGGCAGGGGTGGGGGGATAGCAGTGCATGGGTGTCCCTGTTGCTGTCTCTAGTATCTCCGAACTTGCCGGCCTGGCCACTCTCATGGGGTAATGAGATAGTGGACAGCTCTGGGTCAACTGTTATATTATCTAACATCCTCTGTAAGAGCACTTATGTCATAAATCCCTCCTGTGGATAAACTGCTGTTTCTGAACTCCGAGCAGAGATCACCCTCTTTTGCAGGAGAAAGTTCATCACACCAGATAAGCCTGTTGGCCTCTTTTTATCTGCTACCATGAACTGTAGAACCTAACCATTGACATCTAAGGCATTGCATCCTGCAAGTTTAATCCTGCTCTGTGTAATGGGTTATAGAAAACAGAAAGGCCCAATGGAAACTTCCAGTGCGGTTTGGAGTCACCATTCTTCCTAGAAAGTTGCTCTTGAGCGAGATGATAGAAATTCTTTGGTTTGTCTGGCATCTTAAAGCAAAGAGTGCGGGAGGAAGGAGCCCAGGGATTCTTTGTTTCTGGAGGTTTGGAAGATCTTGAAGGCACTGACTAGTCTGGCAAGAAGTGTTAGCTCTCCAGGACTGAGGATTCATGTTTGAGAGATGAAAGAACTCGGGCTGTTTGAGAATAGCAGAGGAAATGGTAGGAATAAGCACCATTGCATTCAAGGTGAGATGGTGGTAAGACCATGGGCACGTGTGTCTGGAGGCTGAGTATGGAGGGGCTCCCTGCCTGAGTGTCAGAGCTTAACCTTTTGCACATGCAGTTATCGGGGCTGTTAGTTCTGGATCTAAGAGACAACCCAACTTCCCCCAAATCTTAACTCTTAGTTGCAGTGTACTTTCTTTTTTGTCTGGGCTACCAGGGCATTCAGAGGTAAAAATTAGTATTCAGATAGTCAGTAGACAGTCCAAGTTCCTCACATGTCTATTTCTTAGTGTGTCTGTTTTTGGTCCTTGTTAAGATTGTGAGGGGAGAAAAAAAGAAAAGAAAAGAAAAAAGATTGGAGGCAACATATAATACTAAACTAGAAATGCTTTCCAAAATCAATCCTTCCCTTCAAAGAGTGACTCTTCATGGGACCCTGGAGAAGGAAGAGCACAATGAGGAATCACATGATTAGTAATGGGGCCCCTACTCCCCTCTGTGATGTGTGGCTGTCCTCACCTTCAGGACCCCCTGCTTCCCTCATACTGATACACAGTACCTCTAATAAGCCCATATCCCAAACAGTTCTAAAATAACTCCTCCACATTTTGCAGGCTCTATCCCATCCAAGTCCATTCATCTGTCCGTCCATCCATCCATCCATCCATCCATCCATCCATCCATCCATCCATCCCCTCCACTCTCTCAGCAAACATTACGTACTCTTCCTCTGTGCTAGGAATGGAGCTGCAATAACGACCAGGAATCAGGACCTGCCTTCCAGCAGACTTTGCTCCTAGCAGGGAGAAGATTTGCCTGTGGGTAAGTGCCAGAGATGTTAGGACAGCTGGGAGAAAAGTCAATACAGGGTTCAGGGAAGTGGAGGGACATGGGCTTTGGGGCCAGGTTGTCTGGGTTTCAAATCCTGCCTCTGCCATTTAATAGTTATGTGACCTTGGGCAAACTACTTAACTTCTCTGTGTTTCAGTCTTCTAAGTTGTCAAATGGCATCCCATTGTACCTACCTCAGAAGGTGGTATTAGATCATTGTGTTGCTTATCTACTGCTGTGTAACAAAGTACTGCAGTTATTTTGTTATATCTCATGATTCAGTGGGTCAGCAACCCAGGCAGGGCATGGCGATTTTGCTCCACATAGTGTCAGGTGACGTCACTCAAAGCTTATTGGGCTGGGCTGGAGGGTCCCAGAGAACTTCACTCACATGTCTAGTATCTCAGCTGGCAGGGCTGAAAGCTGTGGCCCGCCAGGACTGTCCACTAGAGCATTCAGTGTGGCCTCTCCAGTGTGGCTGTCTTGGGCTAGTCAGGCTCCTTGTATGGTGGCCCAGGGCTCCCAAAGAGACTGTGCCAAGAGATGGAAGTGGAAGCTGCCAGTATCGTCAGGCCTGGTTTAGAAACTGGCACAGCTTCACTTCTACCACATTCTACTATTCCAAGCAGACCCAGAGCCTGCCCAGATTCAAGGTGAGAGGACTTAGACCCCACCTCTCCAATGAGAAGAGGGGAAGGAATTTGCTGCCATTCTTTAAGCCACCACAGTCACAAAAAGAGGAATTGAGTTAGTGCACAGGAAGCAATTAAAGCAGTGAACTGGCAGAGTAAGAGCCATACACGTTTGTGCTTTTGTTGCTGTTATTATTGCTTGTGAGCTGAGTCCTAAAAGGTGAATCTGAGCTCTCTTGGTAGACAAGAAGCTGTAGGAAGCTGGGGAATGGCAGGTTCCAGATAGAAGATGTTGTTTGCACGTATTCATGTCCTTTGGGCAATTTGATGAGAGTCCTGGTCTTTGCTAATGCAAATTTGATGATCAGACCCACTAATGTATGCAAAACATGTAACTGATTAGTAATTAACAGGTCTCGCATCCCTCCCAGGGATATTCTGGGACCCAGCCTGGTGGAGAGACATGGAGGGCAGGATGCCACTTGAACGCCAGCCCCCTCACCCAGAACATGCAGGCTCAGCTCCTCTGAGGGGCTCACAGACCCCCAAAACATATATATGAGCAGACATGGCTCGAGGCTGCCTGCCTGGGCTCCCTCTCCTGGAGCCCACTACCTAATTGGAAAAGGCCATTTCAGCATCTTAGCAGAAAATGGAGTTTTTCTTTCCTTGATGTCATGATTTGACTGGGAGTTAGCAAAGCATCAGTAGAATCCTAAATGTCTATTTAAAAAAATCAAGCCCTCTTCTCGGCTTGGCACGGGGCTGGGCCCTCCCTTTATGGGAGGAAGATAAAACGCTGTCATGCGTGTCCTCCTGCCTGTGAACACGGGCTGGTTCCACATCTCTGGGAATGGCTGAGCTGTGTCAAGGATTGTCTCTCTTCCCAGTAAAACAGTTCCTGCTTTTAAACGGCTGCCACAGGGAAGAGTTATAACATACATGTAGAACATGGGCTGAGAAGAGGGGGCTTTCAGAGGGGCAGGCACGGTGTGGGCCTCTGTGCCTGGTGTCAAGCTAGGCTCTTTACCTACATTACCTAATGGAATCCTCACGCACTGGGTTGAACGATGGGGGTAGGAATGAAGGTCATTTTTACCCCCTTTTATAGCTAAAAAAGCTGGAGCCCAGAAAAGCTGAGTAAACTGCTTGGGGTCATATCCAGGGCATGGGCAGGGCTGCAATTTCTCTACAAGTGTCTGACATCTGTATTTTGACTCTGCTGGGGAATGGGGGAGGGGTCCTCCCCATCTTCCCTTCATTGCCCTTCATCCCATGACTAACCCTGTACAGATGAGGACCTCTGACTCCCATCCTATGGGGTCTCGCTGAATTTCCTGTGGCTTCTCTGTGATACCCTGCCTGGGCTCTGAACATCTGCATGTGAGGACTCTGCCGCCTGCTTCACCTTCCTCAGCTGCCCTAAGCAATAATGGGGGAAGCAACTTTCCAGCCTGATGCCCCTCCTGCAGCCAACACTCGGTGAACTCCCTGCCCCTCAGCCTTGCTACTACAGACCCGCTCCCCAGAGCTCAGCCCTCGCTTCCTGCTTCTTGGCACTATCTTAACCAACCCTGGACCGACCCAAGTCTAGATTTACAAACAGGGTGCCTGAGAAGCATGCGGCTTGGCAATCTCAGGAAAGCCCTCACTCCTTTCTGTCTCCCTGAGATAACTGGAGTCACCTGAAGTCCCAGGCCACTGTCCTGCCTTTTCTCCACCCTCACAGCCTGGACAACCTATAACGAGGTCAGTAAGTGCCTGGCCTTGTCACATCCCCCACAAATGGACCGCTAACAGGCCAGGCTGGGAAGTCACACTGACCCATGGTTGAAACCTGGCAAGTTCTTTAACCTCTCGGGTCTTCAGTTTCCCCATCTGAGACATGAGAATAATGGCATGTGCTTTGCAGAGTTGAATTTCGATAATAAATACTCGGGAGGAGGGCTTCATACATTGTAATGGGTAACAATTATTGTATTTACTATGTGCCAGGCACTATGCTTCATTTTAATCTTCATAGCCCAATGAGGAAGGCACATTATAATTCCCATTTCTCAAATGAGGACACTGAGGTAGAGAGAGGCCACATGGCTCTCCAGGAAGGCTACCAGGGGTGGTACAGTCTCCCTAGAGGACATGTTGATATATGAGTCTGGAGATATCATGGTGGCTGGAGTCACCTGGGAATGGGGACTTCCTATAAATATGTCACCTGGGCAATGCGTGGAATAGTTCTACACTGAAACAACTTACGAGCCCCAAGTACTAACAGCACCCCTTTTTTGAGAAACACGAATTCCTCATTAATAGATGAGGGATGGAGTCCCAGGTAAGGTGACTAGTCCTGGCTCAGTGGTGCATCGCCAGATCTAGGGCCAGAACCATGCCTCCACCTTAACCACCCATACCTTCACCATGCGGACTCCATGCCAGAATTGGAACCCCCTTCTGGGTCAGCCCAGCTGACAGCACTGGGTTTCTGCCTCCCCTCAAAATCCACTGGGTATGACCCAGTGATTCCCTGCTTCCCAACCTAGAGAATGATCCCTCTCTTAGCCCCAGCATGAAACGTGAACTTGGTTATCTTTGATCTGGTTCTCAGATTTCCATCACCCACCGTCATCTCCCAGAAAGAGAAGAGTTCATAATTACATTTCTGCCCTCTGCACCCTGTAATTAATAATTGCAATTCATCTGGCACATTGCCAAATAATGCCAAAGCTAATTGGCTGCTACCCCTTTCTCTTTTTGATGGACTCAATCAGTGTTCCACGTGGTTCTGCAGTACTGAGGGTTACCCAGCAGGACTTGTCAAAGTCTGCTGCAGGGAAATTTGTATGACATTGGGGAAAGCAGGCTGAGCAAAGGGTTGGGGGAGGTGGGCCTTTGGAACTGGGGGCAGAGGGGCGCAGGCTAGGAGTCCTGGGTGCTGGGCAGTGTGTTGGAGCAGATCTATTTGACCCTGACTCACGCTGGGTGTCAGACAGCACAGCAGGGTGTTCCCGAGTTCCCTATGCGGGTCAGGCCCTGCTCCCTCCTCTCATTGTGGCTGCCTGTGTGGGATATGGAATGGCTCCCTTCTCTTCTTGCCCCAGGGGTTATGGGAATACCACCTTTGTAATCCTGGCCTCTGTCCATCCAGTTTTTTTCAGGCCACAGGTGGGTCCCAGAGCATCCATTCCACATGAAACCTGGGTTGGGGATATATACTAAACCCTCTCCCCTGAAATCTCTTCTTGAGATTTCTGTGCCATCCAAGTGCCATTTTGAGATTCATTTTTTTGTCACCTGGCAGCAGGGCATGGCAGGGGAGGGGGAGGGGGCGCAAAAGGGTTTTTTTCCCTAATTGCATCCGTTAGGATTTCTTTCTTTTTCCAGTTTTCTTTTTTGTAAATGATACAACACTTAGCTTTGTCTTAGGTAAAGTAATAGAATGAATTAATTATTGCAAAGTTCAGAGTGAGTCTTGCTGGCTTCAGGCCTATTTTGATCCAGGGGTTCCCACTCTCAGCAGAACTCTGGCCCCATTTCTCTGTGCCTCCCTTGGCTTTGCTCTGCTCCTGGGTCAGTTTTCTTCTCCAAACAGCATCATAATAGTGGCTACAACACCATCTGGAGACAAACAGCTTCTCTGTCAGAGGTTCCTGCCAAAGAAGAGGAAGTAGCTTTGGAGACACCCCTGCAAACCTCTCCCAACTCACTGGCCCAGACTGGGTTATGTCTTCCTTCCACCTCCCTGCCCCCCAAAATCACTATGTTCAGGTGTTGGAATCAGTTATCCCTGAGCAGTATCGCCATATATTTTTAAAAAATTATTTATTTGTTTGTCAGGTACAGTTGGCATTCAGTATTATTATATATTAGCTTGAGGTTAGACATTTATATAATTTATTCAGTGATCCCCCGATTAGTCTAGTACCCACCTGGCACCATACACAGTTGTTGCAACATTGTTGACTATATTCTCTATGCTGTACTTTACATCCCCATGACTGTTTTGTAACTACCAATTTGTACTTCTTAATCCCCTACCCTTTTTCACCCAGTTTCCCAAATCTCTTTCCCATCTGGCAACCATTAGTTTGTCTCTGTATCTATGAGTCTGTTTCTGTTTTGTTTGTTTGTTTCTTTTGTTCTTTAGATCCCACATAGAAGTGAGATGATATGGTATTTTCTTCCTCAGTCTGACTTATTTCACTTAGCATAATATTCTCTAGGTCCATTCTATTGTTGCAAATGGTAAGATTGCATTCTTTTTTTATAGCGGAGTAATATTCCATTGTATATATTGGGCTGTCGGAAAAGTCATGACATATTTTTCTATGTTTTTTGTTGCAAAAATGCGTCATGACTTTTCCAACAACCCCATATATATACACCACAGTTTCTTTATCCAGTCGTCTATTGATGGGCATTCTGGTTGCTTCCATATCTTGGCTATTGTAAATAGTGCTGCAATGAACATAGGGGTGTATATATCTTTTCAAATTAGTGTTTTGGATTTCTTCAAATAAATACACAGAGAAAAAGGAACCCTTGTGCACTGTTTTGGGGGCTGCAAATTGGCGCAGCCACTATGGAAAACGGTTTGGAGGTTCCTCAAAAACTAAAAAATAGGACTCAGCAATTCCACTCCTGGTTATTTATCCGAAGAAATCCAAAACACTATTTTGTAAAGTATCATTATATTAATTACATAGAATGGGAGTCAGCGCAAACGATGGCCCTTGTGTTTGTAGATAGTGTTATGGGAGCACATTTTTTTTCCTTATTGTATGTTTTTGTGCTACAATGGCAGATTTGAGTAGCTGCAACAGAGACCTGATGACCTGTAAACCATGAAATATTTACTATCTAGACCTTTAGAGAAACACTTTGCAGACCCCTGACATAGAATGTCTGAGCCAGAAAGGAAATCAGATGTTATTTCCCCCCAAGGGGGGAACTATTTCCTTAAACACAGGCAGGAACCGACCCCCGTGACCTATAGCCTACACCAGACAGAGGGCATGGCTTGCTACTGGGGCTGGACTGTGGTTAGAACTCTGGGTCTTTCATAAGCCCATGACCTAGCTACAAATGTCACCCAGAGTAGCTGAGGACATAGATTAAGGTAGGCAAGTGGCCAAGGGTATCTGGGAAGAAGAGTGGGCCTTCGGGAGCACCCAGGGCGGCTCCCCACTACCTCATGACCTTTCCCAGAGAGCACTGGGTCTTGAACATAGTGGGTGTCCAAGCTCAGTCTCTAAGGCTAAGCAGGAGTGGACATCCCCGGCCTTCAGGGCCTGACTCCCCAGAAGAGGGACAGTCTCTGCTTAGCCCTGACCCCCACCCCTGCCCTCTGTTAGCTCCTGCAGTAGCTGCCCAGGAGAGGGGAGCAGAAATGTTGTTTCTATAGCTTTACTTCAGATGCACCCAGCAGCATGTTCGGATCAGCCCAAGGTCTTGCAATGGTTCCTTCACCGGATACAGAGTGCCCTGCAACAGAAACCCATGAAAGCAGGGTTCCTCGGTAATAATATTGGCTAACAGATATCGAGTGTTTACCTGTGCCCAAGTGCTGTTCTAGCTGTGTACATGGGTTCAGTGACTCCTCACAACCACCCTGTAAGGCAGGGATGGCCATCGCCTCAATTTAAAGATAAGAAAATGATGGCTAGAGAAGTGACGTAACTTGTCTCAGTTTACAGCTTATGTTTGTTCGGTCTTCTGGGAAGCAGACGCTAAGATTTTTGAGGTTTCTTAGAAGTAATGCCTGGCCAGCCGAGTGGCACGGTGGTTAAGCGCTGGCCTGGGAAGCCAGCGGCCCCGGTTTGGGTCCCACATTTGAGGGCCAGTGACACTGCCCTCCAAAAAAAAAAGAAAAAAAGAAGAAGTAATGCCTGTGGAAAATATAAAAGGGGGAGAGAGTGGGGTTGGGCAGAGACAGCCTTCAGGCCGTAATGCAGACCTGAAAGCTGGCAAAGGGAAAGGGCCAGGGAGCCACTCAGACTATCTTGCACCATAACACAGCCCAGTGGGGATCTCCAGAAGAGATTATGCATTACAGGAGTGGCTCTAGGTAGAAATAGTGAGGCCCTAGCACCCCTCATGTCCAGTCATAGGCTGGGACTGACTGGGAGGAATTGGCCTTGGCTCCGGAGCTGAGCTGGGCCCTGAAAGCGTGGGAGCTGGAGGCTGTCAGCTAACTGCCCTCCTTGTCTCCTGACAACAAATTTCCCCTTTAAGGGAGATCTGAGAGGCATGTATCCCTAGCCTCACAGCTAGAAAAAAACAGGGCTCAAAACTCCATCAGTCAGGGGCCGGGCACCTGTGTACTTACCCGCTTTGTTCTACCCCTTGGTAGACAGTGTGGGGGTCTAAGGATCACTGAGCCCTTGCTAGTCCTGGGTGTCCTGGCTCTACCACCACCAACTATGTGTTCCTGGGCAAGTCATTCATTCATTCATTCATGCATGCATGCATTCCAACACTTCCTGAGCGTTTGCTGAGTGTCAAGTCCTGTGCTAAGCCCCTGAGAATAAAATGCATGCCATGGCCTCGTGGACCTCGCCACGTGGGCTGGAGGACCACATGACTTACAGCAATGCTGAGCATCATCATAAGGCAAGGATGGAGGGCTCTCAGGTCTCAACAGAGTACAGGGATATGGATTCTATTGTGGGCCTCAACTTCATCTGAAAAAGAAAGCAGCTTTACTCAAGGGTCTCTAAGGCCCTGTGCACTCTATAAAACCAGCTTCTGGTCAAATCTGGGGAATCACACGGTCTGCTCCAGCAGATCATGAAGTCTGGAACCAGGGTGTAGGCCCAGCCAGAGAACCAGCCTGGACCTATGCAAGCGGTGACATAGGCACTGCTACCCATTGTTTCCTTCGGAGGTAGCTTGTTCTGTCTCCAAACTGTACAGTGAGTCATTGACCATGGGGAAGGATTCATGCCCCTGGGGTCTAGGTCTGATGCCTTTGGCCCTCCAGATCCCAGGGCAAGTCCTCTGTTCAGACATGGCTGGCCCAGGCTGAGTGAGGCCAGCTGGGCAGGAACCATTGGTTAAACAGCATTCACATGGATAGATGGCCTAGAGAAGGCCATCATTTAAAAAGCCAACCACCCAGAATATCCTGAGTCCTCATCCAGCCATGCCCAGACACATGACCTTGAAGGTGTCCCTTATCTTGCTGCAAATTATTGCCAGGAAAATCGATGGCCAAGTAAATGTCCCTTGTGCACCTTTTGCTTTCACTCTCTTAAATGAGCTCTGGCCTGGCCTATGGGAGAAGACACAGGATTCGTCCGTTCTCTTCATCAGGCTAAACATTTCCCCCCACAGTGTAGTCTCTAGGGCTTGGTTATTAAATCAACAAAGCCCAAATGCGCCCAAGATAAACTCCTGAAGATGCGATAGCAGCAATCACCCTGGAGAATCCCAATTGGTGCGTATCACCAGGGAAATGTCATCAGCAGCAAGCATCCTGGCTAAAACAACCCAACAAGTAATTTGCTGGTTTGTGGCTCAGATGCTAAAACACGAACGTAACGGGGGTCCAGCAGCCAATGGAAAGGCATTGACAATGGGAATTCCTTTCCTTGTCTTCGCCAGGACCCAAAAACATTGAGCATCCCTGGTCTGTAGAGACTTCCTCTCTCCTACTCCAGCCATTTCTGGCCAGTGTAACTTAAGATACAGACTGTATCCCTAGCCTGGTGGGGGTGTGGGAGGCAGAATTTTTTCTCTAAAATAAGTGTGATCCCATCCACTGACCTTCTCCCCAGCTTTGCCTGAGCAGATGTGTTCCTCTGACTACTGTCCGTGCCTCACTGGGCCCTCATCTCAAGATTCTTATTGATTCTCATTCACTGATTCTCTCTGCTTCTCTTTCAGTTTCTGCCTCTCTTATTCTCTCTCATCTGCTTTTTCTATTCTCTTTTTTTCTTTTTTTTCCTATTCTACGTTCTCCCTTCCTCTCTCTTCCTCTTCCGTTTTCTGAGGTGGGTCCTCTGTGATTTTGCACTTCAAGACTTTCACATCAGGAAGTTCTTCCTAACCCTAGCCAGTCTCAGGGGTGTTTTCCTAACCCTAGCCTGTCCTGAGGTGTCTCAGTCACATTTCCCTCCTCCTCTCACAGGGGCTGTCCTCACTGGCGATGCCATTCGGGTCTTAGCGAACGGTCAGGCACCTCCAGTGGGCATATCTAGAATCAGCCCAGAGATATACTAGCTCTGTGGAAACTAGAAAAGAGGAGCCCCTTCTATGTTGAGGGGCACAGCCCTGAAGACTTCAGCCCCATGCACCCCCTCGGCCAGACATGCTTGAACAGTGCATGGAAGGGCAGGCCTGCCAGGACCTATTTCTCTGGGGATGGGAAACAGGGGACCACTCTGGACTAAGCAGTTCTTCCCACTGTTGCAGAGGCAAAGCCCAGAGTGACCATTATTAACTGTTAGTAGGCGTAGATGTGCGGAGCTTAACATGCAGCTTGCTGGCCCCACCCCCAAGGACTCTGCTGCAGCAGGTGTGGCTTGGAGCCCCTCGATCAAGCTGCCCAGGTAAGGCTGATGCAGATCACACTTTGAGAGTCCCTGGCTCGCCAGAGCAGGAACCAAGAACCTTTTCAGATTTGCATCCTAAGAATAAACCCATGTTGGCTCTCACCCCCAAAATAACTGTATTAATTTATGTTTTATATATGTAATACTGAGAGCCAGGATATTATGTAATAGAAAAAAGAATTAATGATAAAAATAAATATGAATGGAAATGGTAATATTGCTCCCTGCCCCTAAGCCCACTTTTTAACAACTCTCGGGGTTAAAGTGGTCCCCACGTTGGAGGCCATGGCCACAAGGACTGGGAGAGGAGCTGTAGCACTGAGAACATGAGTCATCACCCCATTTGTTTTGGGCCCTTCTCCTCACCCAGTCCTACTGTGTGCCTTCCTAGCCCCAGTCAGCAGTGCTCATTCTCAGGCGGGAACCCAGCCCCTTAAGATCAAGGTGAAATTTCAGGCTTCCCTTCCCTGCACTGTGACTTTTGCCGCCTGATTCATTTCTTTTGGAGGGCGAGGGGAGTTATGGTGGGTCTTGCCTGGGCACCTCCCTGCTTTGGGGCGTTCCCTGACTGCGAATGCTCCAGACCAAAGCTCCATGGTTTTGCCTTTTCCTGTAGGAGTGTCTGGACGTTTCTCCCTATAATGTTCGGCCTCAGCCCCCGTGCTGTGAATCAGGCCGGCGGTGATTTAGTGGCATGTCGTGTTTTTGATGACATGCTCCCTCACCTGTAAAATGAGAGGGTTGGGCTGAGTGATTGCTAAGGCCCCTTCCAGCTCTGACAAGCAAGACTTCTGTAAACACTGGCAGTGCCATTTGTGAGTGGAAGAGTAAGTGACAGCCTTGGAAAAGACCAGGAGAAGGGAGGAAGATGGTTAGTAAGGAGAGAAAGGCATGGATGAGTCAGGGTCCCCAAAGCAAGGGGAGCAGCACTGCTGGTCTCCACACTGAGAGCAGGATCGGCAGTCACCAACCCCGGGTTCTAGGCCAGGCTTTGCCTGAGCAAGTTGTCCTTGAGCAATTACCTCTTTTCTTAACCTGTTTCTTTTTCTTTTTCCAAAAAAGAGAGGATTGGCTTGGATGATCATATGGACCCTACCTATCATAGTCTAATGTTTTTTGTTTATTCTCAAAATAAGGATCATGAGATAAATTTTAATTATTTGGTGAGACAAGGTAGGGCATGACAGAATAAAAGTTGTTTTGGAAATTTTTGCTTCAGATGTGTGTGTGTGTGTGTGTGTGTGTGTGTGTGTGTGTATGTTTGTGTATACTGGGCCATTGTACCACTCAGGGTCCCCAGAGGAAACAGAAGGCACACTTAAATGAGAACAACTTGAGCAGCATTTAATAGAGAGGCAATTTACAAAGGCGGAGAATAGGGCACCCATCCATGCAGGACGCAGGGGCCAGCAGCAGGGCGGTGACCACCCCTCCGGCAGAAGGAACATGGGGAGGGAGTGCCTTCCAGCACCCAACAGAGGAATCATGTAGAAGAGGCAACCTTGAGAGGAACAGTGGCCTTTAGGGGAGGGACAACCAGCTTGCTGACACTGAGTAAGAAGGAGGCTGGGAGAAAAGATACCCCAACCTCACTCTGTTCCCTGCCACATGCCCCTGGAGCTCTCCATGGGTGGAGCCTCCTTAGAAGCCAGAGGGGAGGGCCACCACAGGCACAGTGCCTTACAGCCCATGGGGCAGAGGGCGGTGGACCGCAAAGGGACAGGGATGATTTCAGGCACAGTGAGTTGTCAAGTCTATTTCTTACTGTGGATTACATCAAATACACTTCAAAGCCATTGTCTGTAAAAGCCATTGTGTGTAAGGGACAAGGTGACATTGGGAGACTGCATGGGTTTAGAGACAGCCAGAGGAAGGCTTGATCCTAGCTCTGCCCTTTGCAAGCTGCGGGACCTTGCACAGACGACTTAACCCATCTGAGCCTTTGCTTCAATACATGTGAGAAGGGGGAGAATGATACCAACTATGAAGGTTTATGGGGTGGGGATTAGAGGTGAGAAATGCCAGGCACTGTGGGGTGCTCAGCAGTGACAGCATCAATCCTGAGTCCTAAGTGTGACAACAGGGATTATTGGCTGAGGGCAGGCAGCCCCTTCAGAACACTGGGGTTGGAGTTTGGCCTGTCTGCTTCTTTAAACATAGCCTTTGTAGTCGACGGGCCTTCTTTCTTCTCCATCCTCTCCACCCAGCCTTTGGTTACTCCGTTTCTTCTGCAGGCAACTATTGATGGAATAATTTACAAATAGAGGTGTTGATTGCTCCTGGAAAGAGTACAGGCCAATTGTCAACAGAATTGACTGAAAAATTAAGTGGTAAGAAGGATTCAAGCCCAACGAAGGAACCAGAGTGGCAGTAGGGGAGCCTGAGGTCCATGCTTGTTTTCTCTGTACTTCTCATGTGTGCTGGCAGCTGCTGGAGGCAAGGGGCCTGTCCCATCTTGGTGGGGAGGGGGAATCGGGGAAGACAGCCAGGGATCATGCTCTAAACGGGCAGCCATGACTTGGGTTGAGGTCATGTCACCCTCTTTCCCCTGCTCCCATGACCCTGGCCCTTTGTCACTTCGTTTTCTCCTTAATGCTGGAGTTCCCTTTTCATGACAGAGGAAACCAGACTGCTCAGGCTTCCATTAATCAACCACATCTTACTGGAGCCTCAGTTTCCTCATCTGGAAAATGGAAATGATAACTCCTGCCTTAAGGGATGGCTGTGAAGTGGAGAAGTAAGTTTCTGGCTGGCCCCGGGTAAACACTGTTACAGATGATAGCTCTGGCCATCCACCCACGCAGGCCAGCCTGGTTTGCAGGGATTCTCCTTCTGTGATTAAAAGCTGTGGATGCCACTGAAGGCCACCTGTGGCTCTGCTGAAAGACACTGATAATTACACCTGGTGCCCAGGAAAGGTATGGAAAAAAACTGCTCAGCTGGAGCCTTCACTGCGTGTTCATTTGCATTGAAATCCGGGGCTTCACTCACATTCCAGTCACACACACACACACACACACTCACACACACACAGTCACACACACACACACACGCATGCATACGCGTGCATACGCATGCCTCCTGCATGGGAGGTTGCAGATCATTGGTGCTTTGGAAACAGATGTGTAGGATTAAGGGGGCAAGCCAGGAGCAGTGCCTTGAAAGGGATGACAATACGGTGGCTTGGAAGATGTCACTCATGACAGTACTTGGTGTCCCAGAGCTGGGCTGCTCAGGCTGGGCTCTAATCCAAGCTTCACCACTTTCCAGCTGGGTGGCCTTGGGCAAGACACTTAGCCTCCCTGTGCCTTCGTTTCTGTAATTGAAAATAGGGACAGAAGTATGTTGTGATGAAGATTTCATGAGAATAAGGTCTGGTTCACAGTAAGAAGAGCACATGTAAGCCATCATCAGCTCCATCTTCATCATCTCCCTAAAGCAGCAGTACAGTGAAAGGAGCCCTGGACTGGGGAAGGAAGAAAAACTAAGGTTCATTCAGTTATTTTCATTACTATTTTCCCAGATATATCCTTCCAAATGGGACTTGAGACAACATCTTTCCACTTCACCAAAACCAAAACAAACAAAACAAATGAGAAATGTGGGTGAGGGGAGAACAAGGACAAGGTAAATGCCCAGAGTGCCTGTCCTGTGGTCCCAGGGAGTTCCTGGACGTGGGCCGTTATTTTGGCTCTGAGTTCCATAAAAATATGATGAGTTGCAAAGTTCACAGACAAACGCAAGTCATTTGCAAAATGGACGAACTCCCTTAAACACTGGTTGAATGAAAAGTCAGATGCAAATGCTTAACATGCTGGGCAATTCTGTTTATATGATAAGGACAAAAACAGGCAAAATTAATAGATGCTGTTAAAAACTAGGTAATTGTTATCCTTGGGGGGGCGGGGCAGTGATTGGGAAGATGACAGAGGAGGGCCCTCAAGTCCTAGTGATGTCTCATTTCTTGATCTGGGTCCCGATGACAGAGGTGTGTTCAGTTTGTGAGACTTCATCAAACTGCACATTTGTGATTGATGTTGTACGTATGTTTCATTGAAAATTTCAAATAAAAGCAGTTGCTAGGTGAAAGCACAGCTTTTCAGTACGCCAAGTATATAAGTAACACTTACTATTAATGACAGAGACAAATGGTTAACCTGCACAGGTGTGCTCTGCTATCCGCTGCGTGCGTTTCCCGCCCAGCCATCCTGTGTTGTGGCGGTGGCACTCCACTTTCACAGGTGGGGCAGCTGAGGCTTAGTGAGGTTAGGTAACTTCCCTGCACCCCCAGTTCCCCTCTCTCTCCCCACCCCCTCCCTCACACCCAATACTGAATGCCTTGAAGAGATAGCACAGAATCGGGCACACCACGGATGCTCCATCAATACTTGAGGGCAGGAGGGAGAAAGGTACGTCATCACATGGCCCCCAGTCACCCTGTCTTGGCATTGTGAAATCATTTTTGTCTCCCTAACTCTAATTCCTACTGCATTTATAGGCAGCACCAAAAGGTACTTAATTGCTTTCTGTTGCTAGGTCTAAAATGTTCTGTCACTCGGGCTTGCATCTCCAAGCTGCACAACTGCTTGGCAAGATTAATGAGTGAAGAGACATACTTCTGCTCCCAATGGGAGGCCAGCCTTGATGAGAGAAGGAGGAGGGGAAGCAGTGAATTTAGGTGGGGGCAGAGCTTGGGAATGGAGGCCTACATCTGGCTCCCTCCCACCTGCCCAAACCCTTAAGTTCTTAACCCAGCACCTGGCTAAAAGTGAGTGGATGGGCCCCCAAATGGAAGCATCTCCTATCCTCATCGCCCCCCCACCCAGCCTGGCTCTTGTCCCTGTGCAGGGGCTGCCCTGGCCCTTTTCTACCCTATTGGACTCTTTATCTGAAATAAGGTCAACAAATAGCCCGATCTGTGGCCAATTCACCACGAAGCATGCATTGACACTTTCTCTGCCAAAAGCCTGGTTTTTTGGGGGAGACTTTAGTGGATGCCAAAAAGCTCTAGATGAGTCCCTGGGAGACAGCACCCTCTTCTGAGCCCAGAAGGTCTTTCGTCTCCCTATGGAATTGTCAGGCTCTTCTGCCCTTTGGAGGGGGGGACCAAGTCTTTCTGCTGCCGCTTGTGTTACACTGAGTCAACATTCAATGAATAATGAATTATAGTAATAATAACGTGAGGAAATTGATGCCCTGGCTTCAACGAGACCCAACACATAAAGGGAAAGCTCGCTGTAAATTACACCCTGGAACGAACTAGCAAGTGAATCCTAGCAAGTGAATCACGCGGGTGTCCTTCCCCAGACACCAGCACATCAGCTCATTTAAATTAATAAACCACACTCTCCTCTGTGCCTGAATAACAGTCTTCTTTATGGGTCTTAGGATTGGCCAAAATATCCGAGTCAGGCAACAGAGCAATTAGGGTCCTCTTTATACAGAGAGACTCTGAGACACTGTCTAAGCTTGCTAGCTTGCTAATTCTTATTTGGGCTGAAGGTAGGGAAAAAGGAAAAACAACAACAGCAAAAAAACCAATATTGAATTCAATCTGACAAATGGATTCCTTCTAAATCTACATGCTGCCAAATAACCAAATTGACTGAATTTTTCACTCTTCAGTCCCTTGTATTTTCTGTGCATAATCCTTATAGTCTTAAAACCCTGACTGTCCTTTCTTGAAAGAAGTATTTGCAGAGCTCCAGACGGGAAAATGTGGGGCACTGACAGTCCCCCCACCTCCACCACCTCCCCCACAATGAGGTCCCTTGCACTCAGGGCTGAAATTTAAAATATTTAACAAACTGGAGGGCGTGGCACTGACTGGTCAGAGTGGCTAGCCTGCAGGCCCCTGCTGTACAGTGTTAACTCTTTAGCTTCTGGAGCCTCTAGTGGTCAGCACGCGGGAATTCTGAGAGAGGCAGGATGGGCCACTGGAAGGCTCAAGGCAGCTGCTCTAAAGCAATGGAGATGAAAGTATTTTAATATTTCAACAGTCCAGATGACTGAACAGCAAGTCTGCCTCTGCATGCTCTCAGCTGTGGGGGGTAGGGAGAAGGGTCTAAGTTACCTTTTGTGGGTCATTTCTGTTCTCTTCCCTTGAACTGGATTCTTCTTAAACTACCACCAATCAGCTTTGGGTGCAATTCCATGCAATTCTGATGCTAACCATCTGGAGTTAGGTCAAACTCTGAGGTTAAGGGCACAGTCCCCAAAAAGACTGCCCTCATTTCAGACACTGGCTGCAATTTTGAGGGTCCCCTGGAGCCCCCTATACTTCCAACTAACTGGCTATAAATTTCGGGGTGCCCACTATATCCTCAAGATTGGTAATTAACTAGAATGACTCTAAGGAAAGCACTCTACCTACTATTACAGTTTTATTATAAAGGATACAAATCAGGACTAGCCATAAAAAGAGACAGCTGAGGTCCGGGCGGGTCCCAAATGTGAAGCTTCTGTGTCCTCAGGATGTACCCTTGGGGCACATTAACGTGTATCACCAACTAGAGCCACAGTGCCCAGAAATTTTATTGGGATTTTGTTTACATAGGGATGATTGAAATACTGGCCACAACATTGAACTCAATATGTAGTCCCCACCTCTCCCAAGCAGTAGGGCTGATATTATGGGGGTCCAAGTCCCAAGCAGCTAATCACATGTTTGGTCTCTCTGGCATGACCAACCCCCATCTTGAGTCATTTGTTAGCAAAATCTCAGGTGTTGTGTAGGAGCCCACCATGAATAAGACAGAGTATTCCAAGGTTTAGAGGTTCTTTCCCAGGACCCAGGAACAATGACCTTCCAAATTCTTCATTATACAACACATGGTTTAAATGAATATGCTTTTGCTGAGGCTGAGGTTCTAGAATGCTACTGTGTGTGTGTGCATGCACGCACACACAGAGGCATCTGAGAAAATGGAGAGAGTAAGGACCAGATGATGAAGCGGAAAGAGCCTTGGATTAGAAGATGAGCCCTGGTCTCATGTCGTGTTCATTGTTATCCTCAGGAAGGGCAAGGATATTAGTAGTTCGACCACCAAGAGCAGCTATGTGCTCTGAGGAGTTGGCCCAGAGTGGGCCAGAGGATGGAACAGGCTGGGGGAGCGGTAAGTGGGGACATCTTACAGGAAATAGATTATCACAGTTGAAAGAGGCCTCTGTCCATGGTCTTCTCTGTGTGTGTGTGTGTGTGTCTGTGTGTGTGTGTGTCTGTGTGTGTGTATACACACCTATGTACACAGATACATTGCTGGTAGACCAACAAGCATGTGTAAAGTGAAAGGGAAAGACAGGCTAACTTGACAATACTCTTCAGATTTGGGGTATCATCCCCGAGGATACAAGCTGGACCAATGGTTGATAAATGGTGCCACTCTCATTATCACTCTGATTAAATGTTTTTTTTTTGTTTTTTTTTGAGGGCAGTGTCACTGGCCTTCATATGTGGGACCGAACCAGGGCCACTGGCTTCCCAAGCCAGCTCTTAACCACCACGCCACTCAGCTGGCCCTCATTATCACTCTTAATGGATCACTTAGAGAATGTCTGCTTCCTGTCCTCATAACCTTAGGCTCTGTTAGATTTCCGGGAGGGAATACACTTCCACCAGGAGACACTGAACTTGAAGCTATGACAACAACATGGTCACTTTGGGCTCCTCCTGCTAGTAGACCAACAAGCCAAGGAAGGAGTTACTATACAGGTGGAAGTAATTGGCCCTGACCACCAGGAGGAGCTAAGGTTGCTGTTATACTTTGGGGGCGGGGGAGGAGCCAGTCTAGAACTAAGGCAGACACTGAGCTGTCTCTTGGGCCACTGTGCCTGGCAGTGGTAAATGCAATGGCTGTAATTACAGCCTGGTGATGGCAAGGCAACTAAGAGGTCAGACCCCTTGAGACAAGGCTCAGCAGCATCTCCCCAGGCAGCCAACCCAGACCAGCTGCTAAGGGAGAGGGATATGTAGGCTGTTTGCTGGGGGAGGGAGATGATGAATATCAATCATGGTCTCAGGATCAGTTACAATCACAGGGACAAAGCTAGTTCCACTTACTGCCCAGTATGAAGTATGAACAGAGATATTGTAGGCAGCTATTACCATAAAGGAACCTCTGTGATGGATTAGACAGAATGGAGGGCCCAAGAAAGCCTGAGTGTTTCAAGGGGTAGATTGTACCAGACGCCTCTTCTATGCTACTTCACACCTTCTTGCCCCCACTTCTCACTCCGGCCACTGCTATGGCAGTCAGTCTTGTGCTTGCTACACACACCCCAGCTCCATGCAGGTTACAATTTAATAGCACCTTACGTTAGTGCCATATGCTTCCCACTTCCTGTGCTGGGGCTTCTTGGGACACTGAGGCATGGATATTGGCAGGAAACCACTCAGCACACACACAGACATACACATACATGGACAACACAGGAGTGTATGGTAGGTAAAGCATGTGAGGCCACACTTGACCAATGGGGGAAGGAAGATAGTGGAACAGTGCATCCCCCTTTTATTCTCCAGGCTGAGGGTTCTGAGACATATTTTTTTCCCAGGAGCTTGTCAAAATCACACTCCCATGGCCCACACTTGTGGCCAATTCGTTAGTGCATTCTCCTTCTGGTTTTTGTTTCTTTTCCAGTTTCTCTGTCCTGTCCTTCCCTCTTGCTCCATCACACATCAAATAAAACACCCACATACAAACCTAGTCTTGGATTCTGCCTTGGGGCGGCGGGTGGAAGGCAGTCTAAAACATTCCCTCTACTGTCTATTCTCAAAACAGAAGCTAGAGTGATCCATCCATGAATTAGGTCATGAATCCTCTGCTCAAAACCCTCCAAATGATTCCAGAGTTTAAGGCAGGCTCCTTCCAGCCCCCACTTTGTAGCAGCCAGCCCAGCTCCGTAAGGCAGCCGGGCCCAATTACCCCCACTGGTAGCTACTCCTTTCCTAGGAGGCCATGCTTGAACTGACCCACTTGATCTCCATCCAGCACCTTTACTGATCCCCAAACACATAGGCAAAGCTCTCACCTCAGTGTTTTCGGCTGGCTATTCCCTCTGGCTGGAAGGTTCTTCCTCCAGATGTCTGCGTGGACAACTGCATCCTTCTTTCCAGTCTTTCCTCTGATATGATCTCAAGGTAGGGAAACCAACAGTCCCAGTTTTCCTGAGACCCTGAGTTTCTGTAGAATGTGGGACTTTCAGTGCTAAAGCTAGGACAGATCTGGGGAAACCAGACGGTTGGTTGCCCCATTTCAATGAGACCTGACTCTATTTAAAATGTCAATCCTCATTGCCTCCCCTCACATTCTTGATTCCCTCTCATTCTGCTCTTATATTTCTTTTCTTTTATAGCACTTATCACCGATAACCTAGTACATAGTTCACTTATGGATTACGTTCATTGCTTAGAATATTCTGCTGTATCGCTAGTAGCTAAAAGAGCTGGTGCAGTGTTCTCAGAATGTGGCCCCAGAGCAGCAGCATCCCCTGGGAGCTTGTTAGAAATGCAAATCCTTGGGCCCTACCCCTGACCCACTGAATCAGACATTCTGGGGGTGGAGAGCCCAGGTATGTGTGTGTTAACAAGCCCTTCAGAGGGTTTCGTGGCACATCAACATTAAGAACCACTGCCCTAGCAAGCACAGAGAAGTGTGCTCAACCAGCGTTTGCTGGGAGGATGAATGACTCCTGTGGGGCGGATCCTCTTCATCCAATTTACAGAAACAGGTTCTCGGTGGGCTCTGTCTCAGATAGGATCTGCTTCTGTTTTGAGGATTTGTCACTTTGAGCCAAAGAGGGGTTTTTCTTCCAGTCTGTGAGCCCCAGCTTGAGAGCTCAGGGGCCATCATAATTAACCCAGCGTGAAGTACCTTGGTGCTGGCTTATCTCAGTACCAAGAAGGTGTTAGAGAAACAGAACTGCCCTTGCATTTTCCCATGCTACCTGAGCTGTGTTTCTTTTCTTTGACCTGGGAACCTCAATCAGCAACATTCTGGTGAATGATTTCAAAGGGCTAGAAGAGGGTGGAGCAGGAGGGACCGACGTCTGATTTTTACCCTTAACGGAGAAATCAAACATTCTTGAACAGCAGTAGGAGAGATTAAGGCTAGCCCCCAGGAAGGACTTTCTGAAAGCTAAAGAAAGAGATAGGGACCAGGAAAACATGAAATCCTGTCTCAGAAATGCCTGAGTTGGGGTTGATCCTATGTGTGTGCAGAGGAAGTGACCATAAGACTCTTAACACTCAGGGGACTGGTTGGGAGGTGGCTGTCTTTCGATGAGGAGTCAGCGGGCAGGAGCCATCCCCCACTCAATGTGGACCTGAACCTCTTTTTCCTAGCTTCTCCACCTCAGGGTTTCTCAGCCTCAGCATCACTGATATTTTACACAGAATAACTCTTTGTTGAGGGGATGGCCTTGTGCATTGTAGGATGTTTAGCAGCATCCCTGGTCTCTATCCTCTAGATGTTAATAGTAGTCTTTCCCCAGTTGTGACAACAAAAAATGTCTCCAGACATTGCCAATTGTCCCTTTGATGGGGGCTGGGCCTGTACCATGAGGCCCTGTGGATCAATAAGGTCCTCCTTAGTACAGATACCCTAGATATAGCACACACCACCCCATGGCACTTGGAGCAGCATAAGAATGGCAGTGCCTGGCTCCAAGAGACAGAATATATGGCCACCACATCACATGCTCTGTGAGCCACCACAAGGCCAGCTTGGCTCTCTCTTGGCTCTCTTTAGAATGCTTGTCTCCATGTCTTGGCCACCGTAAATAAAGCTGCAATGAACATCAGAGCACATATATCTTTATGGATAAATGTTTTCAGATTTTTTTGGGTAGATACCCAGGAGAGGGATTGCTGGATCATATGGTTATTCTAGTCTTAATTTTTTGAGGAACCTCCACACCGCCTTCCATAGCGGCTGCACAGTGTATGAGGGTTCCTTTTTCTCCACAGCCTCTCTAACACTTGTTATTATTTGTCTTGTTGATGGTAGCCATTCTGACTGGCATGAGATGGTATCTCATTGTGGTTTTTATTTGCATTTCTCTGATAATTAGTGATGAACATTTTTTCACATGTCTATTGGCCATCTGTATGTCCTCTTTGGGGAAATGTCTATTCAGGTCCTCTGCCCTTTTTTAAGTTGGATTTTTGTTGTTGTTGTTGTTGTTGTTATGTTGTATGAGTTCTTTATATATTTTGAATATTAGCCCCTTATTGGAGGCATTGTTTGCAAAAATCTTCTCGCATTTGTTTGGTTGCCTCTTTATTTTGTCAATGGTTTCTTTTGCTATGCTGAAGCCAAAGTGTCCTTTGATACATGATTGGATAAAGAAGATGTGGTATATATACACAATGGAATACTATTCTGCCACAAAAAAAGGTGAAATAGTTCCATTTGTGACAACATGGCTGGATCTTGAGGTTATAATGCTAAGTGAAATAAGTCAGACAGAAAAAGTCAAGAGCCATGTGATTTCACTGATATGTGGGATATAAAATTGAAAGCATCCAAGAAACAAGGTAAACAAATGAAGAAACAAAAACTCATGGACACAGACAATAGTTTAGTGGTTACCAGAGGGTAAGGAGGCAAGGGAGGTGGTAGATGAGGGTAAAGGGGGACAAATATATGGTGACGGAAGGAGAATGGATTCTGGGTGGTGAACACACAATGTGATAAATAGATGATGTATTATAGAATTGTACAACTGAAACCTGTGTAGCTTTACTAACAATTGTCACCCCAATAAACTTTAATTAAAAAATAAAAATAAATAAAATGCTTGTCTTTCAGACCAGATGGTAGCATCTTAACTGGCCATCTAGTCTGGGCATTTCAAATTCTAACAGCTGGTGAGGGAGCACTGATGTCACACTCTGGGGTCCCCCCTTCTCATTTGAAAACCAGTATCCCCCAGGCCACATTTTCTCAGGAAACCAAGGGCCCCAAATCAAAGCCAATGGATGGAAATGTTACTGTTAGATTCCCAGTCTGAGCTATTTTTGAGACAGTGTCTCCCAAAGACCCTTTTTGGGTGAGGTGAGTGAGGCAGGAGTGTCTTGCCAGTGCAGGACCAGATCCTGTCTTTATTTAAAATGTTGTTTGGTTCATTGTGGATTGTTTTTTGCATTAATTTTGAATTTTGACATATTGCATTAAACTGTTATTTGATAACTTAGTTATTTGGTGTCCCTCTGAAGTGTTGCCCTCTAGCAAGTGTCTCACTTGCCTCACCCTCGTCCTGGACGCTGATCACCAAGGTTTTATGAAGCAGAACAGCAAGTCTGAAGGTGAGAAGCATGGCAATGGGAGGAACCAAGGCTTAGTGTAAAGTCCCAGGACACCTAGTGTTGCAGAAGCCCCCAGCAGGGACTGCTCACCATGAACTCACTGAAGATAAACTGAACAGAGCCTCCCATCCCTAATCCTGCAAATGAGTGGTTCTAGGATACGACATGTCATTCATTCATTTATTCACAATCATTCTCCCAGGGCCTGCTCTGGGGCAGACACCAGCAAGACCAATGGGGTGATGCTGACTTCCAGCCAGGAGGGATAGGCTTGCAAGTAGGCAAAGCCTAATGCCAGTGACAAGGCACCGTGCACAGCACTGTGGGAGCGCACTCGAGCAGTGATTCATCGGATCCCATCCGTGGGGACAGAACCCAAATACAAGATTCATTCTCAGCCCAAGAGAGATCTTGTCAACCACAGGTCATTTTCTGAGTTCGCTAACAAGGCTGCCAGAGTCTCAGTGGTGAGATAGAAGCTGGGGATTTACTTAGCTTCATTTCCTTTAATCACTGAGGTAGCAGACAAGGGACTTTCTATCCCCCTTCATATAGCTGAGGCTTCGTCGGGCGGAAACAATTAATGAAATGATTCCCACATGATTAGAAGCCTTAATTGATGAAAAGCCAGAGTATAGTTTTTCATTGCCCACTCTCATTTTTGTTTTGAGATTCAGGACAGCAAGAGGCAGAGGTGGGGGAGATTTCAGGAAAGAAACAGAGAGAAAATAATAGGCTTGTGTACAATGACCTAACTCCCCATTTTACAAAGGAACAAACTGAGACCCTGAGAAGACAACTGACTTGTGCAGACTGCCAGCCTAGAACTTGTCCTTAGTAACAGTGCAGGCCCAGAGGGGAGGGGAGAGG
Source organism: Aselliscus stoliczkanus (assembly GCA_033961575.1). Taxonomy (NCBI): domain Eukaryota; kingdom Metazoa; phylum Chordata; class Mammalia; order Chiroptera; family Hipposideridae; genus Aselliscus; species Aselliscus stoliczkanus. The sequence goes on along the minus strand of CM066733.1, from coordinate 58,759,449 downwards.
GGAGGAATGAGGGTGAAGCAACGCCTGCCTCCATTTTCCTAGTTGTGCAGGGACCTGCGCAGCCTTCTTTGTTAAGAAATTAATTAAGCCGCAGACAATCCCTACAGCAGCAATAAACAGAGCTAATAACCAAGCATTTGGTTTGAGACAGGAGATGGGGTCCCTTGTGGCTGGTGCCAGATGTTTCACACTCTGGGGAGGAGGGCCTGGATAGCTTAAAGGGTTTGCACTTGGAAGGGGTGGGCCTCTGGCTTTCCTCCCCAGCAGCACGGCATGTACCTTACTGTCCCTCTAAGTTCCTTGCAGAAAGGGCACCTGCTCCCTCACGTCCTACTCTCTGCTCCCAGAAAGAGGGAGGGCAGGAATGGTTGAGGAGATACATTCAAAATGTTTGGTCATTTGCCCTAGGGCATGTCGCTAAGCAAGTTGCTGGCAGACCCTGTCCTGGAGCCCAGACCACTGTATTTTCTATCCAGTCCTGCGGAGGCTCCGCTCCTGGAATGCACAGGTCAGGGCTGCCATGTTCCCACAATGGGGCTGTGTTCGGTCACCTCTTGCGGCAACGCGTCTCTATGGACCTCCACCAGGGCTGGGAAACCCAGCAAATTATCTTTGAATCCCTTTGTTACAAAGTTCTTTCTTATAGCTGCTTTAGTTGTTTTCATTATATAGACATAGCCCATCTCCCTTCCAAGACACCCCACATGAAGGGCCATGTCTGTCACCTCTTATTAGCCTGGTGTCTGGCACAGCACCTGGCTGAGCATATGTGTATTGGAGACACTGGTTCCCTTGCCCTGACCTTGTCTGCCTGACCCTCATAGCACCTGGGTAAAGATGAGTCTGGGCTTCTCCGATTACCCACATTGCAGCCAATTCACTTCCTGGGAGCTACAATGGAAGGGCCTTTATCTCTGAAACAGGGGATTGCAAATGCAGACTCATGGCGGGGGAGGGGCTTTAGGCAGGACCCTAAGGAGGGAAGCCCACCGCTTGGGTCTCTATGGACCCTTAGGCTCTGCCTAAGTGGGCGGCTCAACTCAGCTCCAGCCCAGCTGGTTTCAGGAAACTATGGACTCAGTGCTGTCAGAAATGTGTTCTGTCAAGGAAAGCAGAAATCTGAATTTCTATGTAAGATTCCATGACTCGACAGTGTTGGAGTTAAATTCATCTTTTAAAAGAATACACTGTGTGTTCGGATTAAACTGAACACAAGTCTGGGCTGCCCATTGGCAAATTCTGATTTGAGCACCTTCTTAGGCACAAGGCTGAAAAGACCCCAGGACAGGGTAAAGTGGGTTAGGGTCTGCAGGAGGGGCTCACCAGGTCCACCCTGCCCTAGGACGCTAGAGTGGGGAGCAGAGGGTCCCCTGTACTGTACTTGAAATTGTACTCCGCTGGCCCCTTGCTATCCTGCCCTGTGTCTTAAATAATGATTCCCCCTGCCCTGGTGTTCTTGGGGTTTCTCTCTGTATCCCACTTCATTGCTCTCTTTCCTTCCTCTTGGGTAAATGACGGGAAAAACATCAAGCCCCGTGCTTTCCATGGCTTGGCAATGTTCATTCTCACATGTCTTCTCAGAGAAAATCTGTGTTTTCAATTACCTCCTAACTCACCTCCAGAGAGCCAAGCCAAGCCGGAGGATTAGTAGAATAATGAGTTTAAATTATTTAGTGTTTTCCTCCTGTCTTTTTTTCTGTGGCAATATTGAATCTAATCCAGGGCCAGATGCATTGGGTGATACGTGACAGGTTATGGCTAATAACTGATATCATTTTTAAATTAATATGCAAATTTCCCCTCATAGCTGAGGAATGAAACAAGCAAGTTGGGAACAGCAGGGAAGAGAGGATGTCAACAGGGAAGGAGAGAGAAGGCAGAGGAGGGCTCCCTTTCTATCCTGGAGTCTAATCAAAATCTTCAGAAGACAGACAGGGGAGGGAAAACTTGATAACTTGGAAAACCTTCCTTGTGGAACAGAGTCCCCAGATGTACCACAACTCCCTCTGCAGGGAGTGGCAGAGCTGGAGGGAAATCCACCCCCATTTTACAGATGAAGGAACTAAGGCCCAAAGTCACAAAGTATGCTGGGAGCAAGGCTGTGGCTACAAATCAGAATGTTGAGGCCCCGTGGGATGGAGAGAGAGATCAGTCTTCCCTAACATAGGGAATTCCTTCCACACCCAACTCCGAAAATTCACCCGTTTTAGTTCCAGAAGCAGGTAGGTTCTCTATTGTATGGGCTTCTCTATAGGGCCATACACAGGCCTTGGTCAAAGTTCTGGCTGTTTCTGACAATACCAGTTGGGCAATGGAATTAATCAACCAAGCCATGAATATGGGGTGCACAATTGGGCACCTACTATGTGCCAGTCATCCTGTGGAGCACTGAAGTCATCCTATGGTGCACTTGGCTTTTGTTAATTTAATCATTATTTTCACTTAACAAATGGGAAAGCCAAGTTCCACCAACTGGCCTTCCCAGGGGAGAAAGTTCACAGCAGGAGTAGGTCTGGGTTCCAGGGCTTCTCACTCAGTCTGTCCTGAGGCTCACCCTGTCTCCCAGGCCTACTCTTTGCTTCCGGGCAGGGTGCCCATAATCCCACAATCATGGTTGTATCAGCCTGAATTCCCTCTGTTTATTTTGAAAGGGCTCATGGAAAAATGAGCTGGCATCTTCCCACCTCACCCTTTAATGATGGGGGTTATTGAGGGGGAAAGGGCTATTGGCTGCAGATGACGCCCAACTAGTGAAGAGGAAGCCATTGTTTTTTGGCTGGGAGGGAGCTGGGCCCAGGCATGGAGTATCCTGGTCCAAAATTGACACCTATGATGTTTCATTACAGGATTGTCTCAGCAGGAGCCCTGTTCTCTTAATCACTTAATTTTTGTGTTGGTTTCCTCAATGTGTATTTACCTCCTGTCTTTGCTGTTATTCGAGCTGTATCAGATTGTGGGGTCAGTGAATGCTGGAGGAAGGGAGGCTGTGGGGACAGAGGACTGCAGGGGGCCACGGCCCAGGGGCTCATCAAGACCTTCCTGGTCACCTTTCTCAGACTCAAGGCCCTCCATGGAAAGCAATGACTCAGAGGCCAGATTCCCAAGGGGAAGTCGGGGAGGAAAGACTAGAAGGGGATTCTCAGGCTATGCTGTTCAATAGGATGGTCACTGGCAACACGTGGCTATTAACATTTACATTAATTAAAATGTAATAAAATGAAAAACTCAGTTCCTCAGTCATACTAGCATTCTCACGAGTGTTCAATGGTCACACATGACTATGGCTATTGTATGAGCATGAATAGAGCATTTCTACCATAGAAAGCTCTGTTGGGCAGTGTCCTTCTAAGGTGTTCTCTACATCTTAAGCATCTGATTCCTGGTTGGATTCCCAGGAGAGTCTTCCTGGTTTTCTCGACCTTACATCTACCTGCAACAACCAGTTCAGAGCTCTGTATGTGGGGGGAGGGGTGTTTGGGATGCAGCAGCCCATTGTCATTGTCCAAAACAAGTAGAGGGGACAAGGTTATCCTGTGTATCCATTCAGGAGTCAAGTGACTTTAAATCCAATAAGAGTCACTCACATATAACAGGCCATTAAAAGTTAAAAACTCTTCCTTTAGTCTTACAATCAACCAATTGTAAGTGGCAGTGAAGGATCCCTTTGACTCAGGGGAATTTCAAGGTAAGAAAACCAGATAGCACCAAAAATGAGGTAGCGTTGGGTTTCCAGGGGGTGAGAGTTGCCCCTGCTGGTCCTTTCCTTCTGAGATGAAAGCGTTTCCTTAAGTGTACTGCATAGAGGAATCAACAGTTTTCAAATGGGCTGCTGTAAGCAGCACCAAGGAAAAGGAGGGAAAGGAGGGGAAAAAAGAGGAATCAGAAAGACAGGGAAGGCCATGACGAGCACAAAATCCCTTAAACTCGGACAGCTCATTTGAAGGATATTACTGGTTTTGACAGCCACTTTTTCATCTTGTGTGGTGCTTGCAACATATTGATGAGGAGACAGGACACTTATTATTTTCATGCCCATTGTGCAGATGAGGAAATTAAGGCTCAGCGAGGAACTTGGCTGAATGAGCCTCCTCTGGCATCAAGCAGCACTCCTCCCGTCAGGCCTCCCGTGTCTGGTTGATGAAGGGCCATGAGAGAGCCTGAGAGCCTGAAGGGGCCCAGCCCCAGGAGCGGTAAGCAGCAGCAGCGACAGGCAGCAGTAGTTGTGTGCAGAGTGTGAAGGGCCAGGAATTATTTGCTGGCTGAGAGCAGAAAGCCATTTAGCAGTGGAAGCAGGTGAGACGGAAGGAAAGGAGCTGCAGCAAGCAAGCAGCAGCCCAGTGGAGGGGAGCAGATGGAAGAGCACAGGAGAAGTGAGCTCAGCAAAAGAGAGACCAGAAGAGGGGGAGGGTGTATAGCCAACACAATGCCTCTGAAAGGGAGACACCCTTCCAACTGACAGTGGGCCCCCTGAGGGGCTAGGCCAGCTGGCCCCTGACAGCGACCCACAGGCTCTGGGAGGTGGGCAGTGGGGCTGTTGAGAAACTTCCAGGTATAAATTCATCCCCTGGGCAATGAAGTTATTCTCAATCAAATCTCTTTTTGTTGCAAGTTGTATAGCAGGTTGGTTATCAATGTTCCTCCCGCTCCAAAGGTGGGGACTAGTTATCTTGATTGCTATTTTGCAAGCATATCCAAGTAATGTGTATCTCACATTGTGATCCAATACACACACACACACACACACACACACACACACACACACACACTCACCTATGAAATGAAACAAAACAGTACTCTTAAAACAGCACTCCTACGAAGATGCACTTTCAACTTCTCTTTTCTTATCTCTAGTCTCGTCACTTTGCTTCTTTTTCTTTCCATTCTCTTTCATTTGGAAAAATGCTGGTCACAACCCACATTGATTTTGCTCCTCTCTAATGGGCCTTAACCTACAGTTTAAAAAACATTGATCCTGATGAATTATATAAAAACCTCTTGCTGCCCTTCCTTCTTACGATGCTACATGTGTGACCCCTTCTGTTTGGAAGCTGCAATCTCTGGTAACGTGTGCTGCATAGAAGACCAGGTCAAGGTCTACAGAGGGTTCCCAGAAGCACTAGAGAAAAAAAATCTCACGACTTCTCCTTCTCAAACACAATGCTGCAACTGATATCTATTCTAGGGACAGCCAACATCCTGACATGAGAGTTGGCTGTTCCTGCAAAATGTATCAACCAGGACAATGGGGATAGTCATTAGCGACCCCTGTACATGTGTGTGAGGCACCCCACCAGGTACTTTCCAGATTTTATCTCATTTTCCCCTGGCTACAACCCTACGAGGTTAATATCATTAATCCCATTTTACAGATAAAAATACTGAGCTCAGAGAAGACAAGCAACTAGTTCAGGATCACACAGTGGCTGAGCTGGGGTTTCAATCCATTCTGTGTGTGTCCCAAACCTTCATTATCTTGAGGACATGAAATTATTTAAACAGTTGAACATCAACATTACTCCAGAGTACAAAAAAAAAGTGTCTTGCGTTCATTCTCTCTCTCTCTCTCTCTCTCTCTCTCTCTCTCTCTCTCTCTCTCTCTCACACACACACACACACACACACACACACAACACAACACATACACAAATACCATTATAATTACTAAATCAAATCTGCATATAATTTATTGCCCAGATGGCATGGATGTGGGCACGAGGCATATTGGGTCCAGCCACATTGGGTCTCCATGTACCCCTTATGAGAGGAAAACGGGGAAGGTGTGAAAGAATTGGCACCCCCAAGGGGATTTTGCACATGGCAGTGGCCTCCTTCTAATGCAGGAGGCCTGCTATAGTGGATCAGCTGTTCACACTCCATCTTGTCCCATGTCCAGGGTGTCTTCCTGCACTACAAAGGTTGCAAAGCTCAAAACCACATTCCTTCGACTTCCTTGTATCTATTATTCTGCATGTGAATTAAGTTCTCCAATTAAATATTTTTTGCACAAGATGGGAGATAAGAGGGAGGTGGAGGCCACAGTGCTGCTGTGTTTGGTTATTTTTCTCATTAAAAGGAAAGTTGTGGAGATGTGGCATTTCCTCCCTCCACAACAACATTCTGATGCCCATTTTTCAGCTTCATAGGTCTTGAGAAGTAGCTGTGGTGGACACAATGGCTGAAAATCACATTCTGGCCCCGGTCTCCAGCAAGGAGAATAGTTCAAGATAGCCACAGGGGCACAGCTGCAGGGCCAGTTTCCAGGTCTGAATCCCTGGACCCTGTTTCATGGCTGTGGGCGTGATCTGCAACTCTGCAACTCCAGTGGCAGCCTCAGGTGAGCACCTCCCCTGATGGGTCAGCTCCGTGGAGCTCCGAGAGGCTTTCTTGGGCTCCACAGTCCTAGCCTGATAGTCCTAGCCCCTCCCAAGATTTTTAGGCAACTTATTCTATGTCTTCAATCTCCTTCCACCTGAAATACCTGTTTTTCATTTCTTGCACAGAACCTGGCTGATATATTTCCTTCCCCTCCCTAAGCATCCAACCCCCTTCTAAACATGTCCAGTGAGGAGATGCTCCCTGTCAAGCAAAGAAGCCTATTCTACCATCAGGAGCTGAGTCTTGAACTAGAACCCAATGTGCTCAATTTATCCCTTTGGCTCAGTGATTACACATGTTCTGTCTCCTGGGTTCTGTTAGTCAGAACCATGTTCAGTCTCGGGGATGCCTCAGACACATAGTCAGGTATTCCTTCTCTTTCTGGGCAGCTCTGAGACCCAGAGGCTTTCTGTGGAGGCATGAAGTTCCCAGGGGAAGTCACATATCCTGATTTCCAACCCGGGAAATTGGCAGTGTCACTTCTTTCTTTTGAGCCTTCAGAAGTCAATGACAGGCCATATCTTCTATTCTCTGAATTCCTAAAAGTAAGGGGAAAGGAATGGGATGTTTGTGCATCACCTGGGGAAGATCTTGTTTGTCCCCAAGATAAGGAAGAGCAATGGGGTCTGAGTGGTTGGATCCCCTTGCCTCCTGCATTGAAGTGACTGGCTGGCATGAGGAGCAGGTATCTACACAGGAATCCAGGGGTTGCAAGCATGTTCAGGCATAGCAATCCACACCATTGTACAGATTAACATAATAGAGGGAGGGGCAGGTCCTAGGTCACACTGTGAGTCAGTAAGAGGATAGGGACAGCAACTCAGAGTTCCCGACTCCTAGCTCAGTGCTCCTTCTACCCAGCACATCAACTATTTCTTTCTCCACAGGGAATAGGACAGAGCATCTCTCCTGGAGAGTGGGACTGAGGACATGGCCATCATTAAGGGAAAGCTGATGTGTGAGTTAGCTGGTAAATTATCTCTGCCCCACTTTACGAGATGAGATGTATCCATCAAGGTCCTGACAATAAACAGATGGCATCTCATATTGGGTCATTTGAGGAGAATTTAATAAAGGGATATTTACAAAGCTAAGTGCAGGGAGTGGGGAAGTGGTAAGGAATGGTACAGGACTGGGGATGGGAAGAGGGGTTCCATTTCCATCCTAGGTCTGGAAAACCAAGGGGGAAGGAGTAGCAGGTGGAGCCCAGAGAGAAAGGGAGCTGTGTGGAGAGGCTGTGTGACAGGAGCCGTGACTTTCAGTTAAGGGACAGGGCCAACCTACAGCAACACCAATGAGAGGAAGCAGCACATAAATATTCCAACTTCTCTCCTAATCTCCTGATCTCTGCCTCCTTACTAGCACCTCTCATTGGCTGAGCCAAACTAGAAGTTGGGGGAATGGGAGACCCAGTGCATAGGGGTGAGCCTCTTGTGCACAGAGCAGGGTGTGGACTGGAGGTCAAATTTATATCTAGCCCAAGGCGGTTCTTGGCCTTGGAGGCAGGGAGAGGAACAATTCTCCGGATCAGTTGGGTGTCTGGTGTGGGGGATGGTGGGCACTGGGTTCAGAGAACCATCCCTCTCCTTCCTGGTTTGGAGCCTGATTCCCCTGTGGAGACATCCTTCAGAGGGATGCTCAACCTAGCATGGCTCTCAGCAAGGTTAAAAGGATGGGCTTCAAGGGCATCTGAAAAAAAATCTCCTTTCATCAACTTTGGAGAATCTAAAGAATATGTTTCCCTAAAGAGATGATCCCCCTGCAAAGAAGGAGACATGTAGACAGGGCTGATCTAAAACCAGCTTCCAGGGAGACAGTGGGAAGTGGTCTGGGACACAGAGTAGCAATCCTGCATCATCCCTAAAGCAGTTGCATTGGGGTTCAGAGGTATTCTATAGGCCAGGTATCTGTCATTCCTGTTCTTTGTAAATGCCTGTGGCCACTGCCTGAAAAATTACAAAGATGGAGAGTAGTGTAGTCAGCCACTGGAGTGCACACAGCTATTTTTAATATAATGTAGGAGATTTAAGGGCACCAACCATGCAAAATAGAGATAAGTTATTGAGTATGAAGCACCTTACCCAGGTGATTTAACACCAATTCATGCATTGAATGGGCTTATCTCAACTGTGACTATTTCTAAGGTCCTCTTAGTAGCTGGCTCCTTATCTTCCTTTGTCCTTGGGACTGTCCTGTCACTGCCCTCTGTTGCTGGGTCACCTCCTTCTTGTCCCAGACCAGGCAGGGCCTCCTTTCTCCTCTAGGTATCTGATGAAGCATGCTCCTTTTCTGTCCAGGCACATGGTCCATCTCCTCAACCTTGGGTCAAAACGGACATGTTATAGATGATGCCTTGTCTGGGTCCTCCAAACAGCAGATACCAAGATGGGATTAAATGTACAAGGATTTTGGTAAGAGAAACACCTGTGAAAGAAAATGAGGAGGGAGCCAGGAGAGGCTGGGAAAACCATCAGACTGCAAAATAAGACTCACTTGAATGAAGGAGAGAGGAGAAGGTTAGGTAGAAACACCCTAGGCTTCCATACAATCTAAAGAAGGTTTAGCAAAGCTTTTGGAGGCTCCTCAAGCCAAAGTCCCCATCAGAGGAATCTGAGTCTTTCAGGGACATGCTTACCTTAGCATCCTTGCTGCACTCAATCATTGGTTGGGAGCAGCCCATTGAAAGTGAGGTCTTGTTGCTAATGGATTTCAGAGCACAGCAGCCAGGATCATAGGACAATTATGCTCCCTGTTGCTAAAGGTCTGCAAGGCATATTCTCAGGGCTCCCACAAACCCTCACCATGTCCACCAGCTCATCCTTTTCTCTGCCCATGGAAATTTCCCCACTAGACCTTATTCCCTGCTTTGTTTAATGGCTGGGGATTAAGTCCCCATCTTGACTAATGTGTTCTTCATTTCCCTCAACTTTCTTCCTGTTGGTGTGATCTTTATTTTATTGTTGCTTTTCCTTTTAATGTGCTTTTACCACTTCCCCAGGTATTACCACTAGCTCATTCAGCTATTCTCATTTTATTGCATCCAGTTTTTCCTAAAAATCTCAGCATTCCCTCTTGAATCTGCAATCTATCACAATGATGCCTAGTTCACCAGTGCCGGGCAGAAAAATCTCCCCTCCCTTTCTCCCCACTTCCCTGGATTGTTCAACAATTTAAAGCTTTTTTACATTATAACATTTTTAACAGTATAATAAATATAATAAAACCTCTCATTTTCATTGTATTTTGTTTTAGCTTGGGTTCCCCGGAAAGCAGGGCCTGAAGTAAGACTTGAGTGCAGATGGCTTATTTGAGAATCAATCCCAATGAGAGGGCAGTAAGAGAGTAAGGAGAGAAAGACTAGGAATATGGGAAAACTAGTAGTCTGGGACCTAATGGCTTTACTAGTAAGTTCTATGAAACATTTAGGAAAGAATTACTAACACCAATCCTTCTCAAACTCTTCCAAAATAGAGAAGAGGAGGGAACACTTCTTAACTCATTTTATAAGGTAGCATTACTCTGATAACAAAGCGCCATAAAGACATCACACACACACACACACACACACACACACACACACACACACACACATGAAAATTATAGACCAATATCCCCTATGAATATAGATTTAGGTATCCTCAATAGAACATTAGCAATCTGAGTCTAACATATTGAAATTATTATACAACATGGCCAAGTCTGATTTATTCAAAAATTGCAAAGGTTGTTTAACATAAAATAATCAATGTGATGTACAACATTAATAGAACAAAGGATAATAACACACGTGATCATCTGAGATGATACAGAAAAGAAATCTGACAAAATCCAAATGCTTTCCATGATTAAAAGGCACTTAAAAAACTAGAAATAGAATGGAACTTTTTTAACACAATAGAAAGCATTTATGAAAAACTCAGAGCTAACATCAGATTTGATGGTAAAAGACTGAAAGCTTTCTAAAGTCAGGAAGAAGACAAAAATGCCTGCTTTCAACACTGCTATTCAATATTGTGCTAGAAATTCTAGCCAAAGCAATCAGACATGAAAAAGAAATAAAAAGCATTTAAATTGGTAAGGAAAGGTAACACTATCTCTATTCACAGATGACATATCCTGTAAATAGAAAATCTCAAAGAAACCATAAAAAAAACTACTACAGCCAATGAACAAATTAGGTCAAGTTACAGGTTATAAAATCAACACACAAAAATCATATGTGTTTCTATACACCAGGAAATAAACAATCTGAACAGGAATTAAGAAAGCAATTTTATTTTAAAATATCTATAAAATCATACAGGAATAAATTTAATCAAGGACATGAATTATACACTGAAAACTACAAAACATTGAAAGAAATTAAAGAAGACCTAAATAAATGGGAAGGCATCCCTTGCTCATGATTTGGAAGATAAGATTGCAATATTACCCAAAGCAATCTAAAAATTCAATATAATCCCTATTGAAATTTCAAGACTTCTGGAGAAATGGAAAAGCTGATCCTCAAAATCATATATAATTCCAGGGGGTCCTGAATAGCAAACAATCTTGAAAAAACAACATTAGAAGACTCACACTTCCCAATTTCAAAACTTGTTACAAAGTTACAGTAATCAAAACAGGGTGCTTTGGTATGAGATAGACATAAAGACCAATGAAATAAAATTGAGAGTCCAAAAACAAACTCATAAATTTATAGCCAATTAATTTTCAACAAGGGTGCCAAGTTCATCCAAGAAGGAAAACACAAGCAATTCTACAAATGGTTTTGGGACAACTGGATTTCCAAATACAAAAGAATGAAGTTTGACCCCTACCTTACATTGTACATAAAAATTAACTCAAAATGGGCCAATGACCTAAATGTAAAAGCTAAAACTACAAATATCTTAAAGAAAGAGAAAGATTAGAGGTAAATCTTCATGACCTTGAATTTAGTAGTGGGTTCTTGGATATGACACCAAAAAAACTGAGCAACAGAAGAAAAAATAGAGAAATGGGACATCATCAAAAGTTAAAAATCTTGTGCAAGAGACACTATCAAGGAGGTAAAAAGACAGAGAGAATGGGAGAAAATATTTGAAAATCAAATATTGGATAAGTGTTTTACTATCCAAGGAATAAATAACTCCTAACTTCAACAACAAAAAGTCAAACAGTCCAATTAAAAAATGGACAAAGGGGGCCAGCTGAGTAGCGCGGTGGTTAAGCGCTGGCTTGGGATGCCAGCAGCCCCTGTTTGGATCCCACATATCGGGGCCAGTAACACTGCCCTCTAAAAAAAAAGAAAAAAAAATGGACAAAGGGCTTAAATACACATATTCCCAAAGATGATATACAAGTGGCTAGAAAACATATAAAAAGATATTCAACATCATTAATTATGAATGAAAAGCAAATCAAAACCTTTATATTCCACTTTATACCTACTAGAATGCCAATATAATAATAATAGTAGGAATAATAATAATAGTAAATAATAATAATGTGTTGGCAAGGATGTGAAAAATTATAACCTTCGTACATTATTGGTAAAAGTATAAAAGGGTTCAGCTGCTATGGAAAACAGTTTGGCAGTTCCTCAAAAAGTTAAATATAGAATTAGCACATGGCCCAGCAATTCCACTGCTTGATATATAACCTAAAATAATTAAAAATAAGTGCACAAACATATACTTGTATGCCCATGTTTATGGCAGTATTATTCACAATAGCCAAAATGTGGGAACAACCCAACTGTCCACCAGCAGATGAATGTCCACCAGCAGTGAAATATGATTCAGCTTTAAAAAAGGAAGGAATTTCTGACACATGCTGCAATGTAGATGAGCCTTGAAAACATGCCAAGAGAAGTAAACCAGTCACAAAATAACACATATCCATACATAGAATGGAATATTATTCAGCTATAAAAAGTGAAGTTCTAACTGAATAAACAAGCAATGTAAACAGAAATAGTCTTAGAGACACAAAGGAAAAACTGATGAGGGCTAGATGGGACGGAGATGGGCATGAGGGAGAAGGGGAAGGGACAAGGCAACATAAACTGGTAACTACAATACTACCACAGGGACAGAAGAGACAGTTTAGGAAATATAATCAATAATGTTGTATGGGCCGGCCGAGTGGTTCAGTTGGTTAAGAGCTTGCTCAAGAGTGTGAGCTGAGCTCTGAGCAACAGCAGTTCAATGCCCAACCCGAGCTGAGCTGCTGCTAAGCTGCCAACAGGTAGCAGGATGGCTCAGCTAATAATAATAATAATAATAATAATAATAATAATAATAATGTTGTAAATATTTTTTTAGGGGACCAGATGGACTCATGTCTTGTCAGGGAGACCACTTCATGGACGGTATAGTGGCCTGAATACTGCACTGTACATCAAGCTGCCACTGATTAATATTAGATGTTCACTATAATTTAACACATATATAGTCATGGGATGTGGAATATAGTGTGGGGATGGAGTCAATGGAATTGTAATAGATATGTATGATATCGGGGCTGGGGAAACAGGGGAGCAGGGAGTCACTTTGTAAGGGGTGAAAAGGATAACTATTGTATAGTTTTATACATCTGTAACTATTAATAATAATAAAAAATAATAATAAAAAAATAATAAAAAAATGAAGTTCTGATATGTGCTGTAACATGAATGAATCTTGAAAACATTATGCTAAGTGAAATAAACCAGACACAAAAGGACATATATTATATGATTCCACTTATATGAAATATCCAAAAAAGGCAAATTAATAGTGACTGAAAGTAGATTAGAGGTTACCATTGGCTGAGGGTAGAAGGCGATGGAGGATTTATTGTTTACTGGATACAGAGTTTCTATTTTTCAATCCTGCTAGGGTCACCCTAGGCAACCATGTAGAATATGCCTCAGAATTGTCCCTTTGAAGGATGGAACGCTGGATATTTGTCCCCTGGCTTCTGTCCCCCATTAGTTGAGGGTTGACTTTGGGATCCTTAACTCTCCTGCATTTCCTGGCTACGTCCAGGTATAGACTAAGTGCATAGTTCTGGAGAAAGCCTAGAGACAGAAAACCAGAGTCTTCCTCTGTACCCTGAGGAATTCCTCTCACCTGAGGTGAGCTGAAATCAGTGATGTGAGGCGCAGTAAGATTCTGCTGCATGTCTCCTCCTCCCTATGGTCTAGAAACCTCCTCAATCTGCCCTTTTGAAGAAAGCAGTGGGTGGTTTCACCAGCAAGAGCTTTGAACATTCTCAGATCTTAAGAAGACCACTGGGGGGCCGGCTGAATGGCGTGTTGGTTAAGAGTTAGCTTGGGACACGAGCTCTGAGCAGCAGGGCCCCCTGGTTCGGATCCCACATATGAGGCCCGGTGATGCTGTGCCCTGTACAGCTAAGATGGTGAAAAATGGCTCAACCTGGAGCTGGGCTGCCGGGAGTTAACTGCAACAGTGTGGGCTGCAGTGGGGTTGGCCCACAGCTCGCGTTCACTTTTGTGAGCTGCTGTGAGCAGCTGTTCAATGGCTGGCAAATGACTGCTTCGGCCGGGAAGAGCACAGTGATGATGCCAACATGGGCCACTGAGGCAACATCCTCCACAACTGTACTGAGGAACAAAAGGACAGCAACTTGTCTGTTCCCCTCCCCCAATTCCCCAATAAAATCTTTAAAAAAAAAAAAAAAAAAAGAAGACCACTGGGAGCTTCCACATCTGCCAACATCTGAGGACAGACAGACTGATGGGCTGGGTCATCCAGGGACCTGCCCAGGGTTCCCTGAGCAGCATCACCAGCATGTAGTATCAGGGTAACAACACCTGTGCCTCAAAGAGTATCCCTCTAACATCCAGCCCCTTCTGTGGTTCTTGTCCCTCCGCTGCCATTACATCTGTTTTCTTTCACTTCTGAACCCCTGCATCTCAGGAATCCAATAAGAAAAAATAAGGATCCCCCGAAACATGTCTTCCTAGAAAGTAAAGAGATGACTATAGGATCTCCATGTAGGAAGAGATGGACTTCCCTTCCAGAGCCAGGGAGCCTGAGGACAAAGCTCAGTACAAGTGAACACACTCGGGTCGTGGGGAACAAAGAGAGGACAATTTCTAAGTGTAACTCCTTTTGGAAAGCAGCATTGTCATCAGAAACGGGGATACTAAGGTGACAGAATGAAGGGATGGACGATCTCCTGGGCATGGACTAGTGGAGAAAAGTATAGAAGCAGAAGTCACTCTGCCTCAGCCGCCACATTGCTGTGCAATATGGGCAGACCGCATCTTTTCTCTGGACCTCAGTTCTTCCAATTGAAAATGGCAAGACGTAAGTGGAGGTGACTTCTGTGGTCCTAGTCTAGCAATACCCAGCTTCAACCACAGGATCCTCATCTACATCTATCCTGAGATGTCAATCAAGTTACACATTTCCTGAGGCTCAGTTTTTCTTTGATGAAATTTGGGCATACTTTTTTTGTCTCTATTATCCCCATGCTTAGTACTAAGTGTCCACAAGCACTCTGTGCTGAGAGCCGGGTTCTGACTCCTGCAAGCTCCCCTCATCAAGAAAAAAGACAGGTGCCCATGGGCACAGATGCATCTCCTATGCCCTTTCCCATCCTCTCTGTGAGATTTAGTCAGGGCCTAGTATATATGAGTTTGGATGTGGGTAGAAAGGACTAGTCATTGGCTAATAAAATATTTGTGAAAAGTAGCATGGAGCAGCAGAAAAATGTAGGATTTGCAGTTAGAGAGAAGTAAGTTCAAATCGTGTCTGGGCTGCTTACTACAATAGCTTTCTGTTTTTGAGCAAATACTGAAAACTTCAATTTTCTTACTTGGGCAGTGGTGATAGGTAGCAATAATATATTTAAGCCCTGGGTGAATACCAGATGCTCAATAACTGAAAGCTATTATTATTTGGAGACAGGGATTGTAAGAATTAAGATTATTTTGTTAGTAAGCAACAGAAACTGGCTAACTTAAATGAAAAAGGAATTTTGCCTGCAGGACACTAGGATAGCTCACAAAAATCAAAGGAATAGCCACATAACCAGGGTGCAGGATGGGCAGATAACAGAGCCACTTCAGGGATCTAAGAAGCAGGAAGAGTAGACTTTCTCCCAAGATGCCACTTTTGGAAAAACAGTCAGCTCCAAATATTCCTGAAGGGCAAAATCACAGAGTTCAGACATGACCCCTGGAAGCCTTCCCCTTCTTGGATATCAGAGTCCAACACTGGGGAGTCCTTGGAAGCCAAACTGCCATCTCAATTAGTGTCTACTACAAGGACGATGTTTCTACTGATATCCAAGTCTGCACTTGACCTTTGCTCCTGAACGGATCCTGGACCTGGAGATGCAGATGCGACTTTCAGCTGCTGTGAGTGAGATTCTAACAAGCTAGAGCTACCCTTCTCCCAACACATGTAGGCTCAATAAGCTGGAGAGTGATTAATGGACGTTACCTCCCTGTTTATCACTCGCTGCTACAGTCACCAGTTACAGGCATGGTTGAGAAAAGATTGTGATCTACACTTTGTGTTCATTGATTTCTACAAGCTTCCATTAGCATAGCTCTCATCAGTATCTATCATATAGATAAATTGCATCACAGAAGTTCTTATATTGTGCTTTTGCATGCTTCTAATTCCCTCAGAAAGCCAACCAACAGAGAATCCTACGAACACAATGTCCAGCTTGTTCAATGAGATATCACAGTACTTCTAAATTCCAAGCGTGAGTGCTGAATGGAGACTCAGAGATCGCCTGGTTCAAGTTCTCAATCCTAGCTGTATGTTAGAATCATATGGGAGATGTAAATATTGATGCCTAAGCCCCATACCAAGAGATACTGATTTAATTGGTCAGTGTAAGGTCCAGGAGTCAGTAATTTAAAATAACTGCCAGGTAATTCTCCTGTGCAGTAGAGGTTGAGAATTATTGATTCGGTCCAAGCCTTATTTCACAGACAGCAAAACTGAAGCATAGTGAGGAACAGGAGGACATGTGCATAATGTCATTTAACTGATTATTTGCTGAGCTGGGACTTGAACCCAAGAGTCCTTATTATTCAGCACTCTTTCTCTTCGGGTAATTGATAGCTCTTTTCCCAGGAAGAATTAGACATCCAGAAGGAGTTATTAGATTTGGCATGAAGTTTGGAGGGGGATTTTAAGATGAAGGAAACCAAGGTGAGGATAACCAATCCAGGGACTCTGGAGGAGTAGTCAGAAATGGGACCTTAAGTGTACAACATGCATTGTAAACTGTAACACATCATAACCATGTCAGTTTCTGATGTGAGAGTGATTGTAAGCATAAGTGAGATTTAGGTCATTATTTTGCAAACCTGTAGTTCAAAAGAAAAAGGCAGCCACTCAATATTCAAAACAAAAGCTATGGCTAAGAGACCACTCAACTCAGCTTCTCCTGGGAGCCTTCATACAACAGGGACCATGTTGCTTTTTTCTTATGCAGCTGGGTTTGTGCCTGATACTCATTTTAGGGATACATATATAGGCAGTACAAAGTAAAAACTTAAAATTTTTTTTTAAAGCATAAAGGTTATATCTTGAGGTGAGGGAGTATGAAATTAGGCTTGCTGAATTTTTTGCTTAAGTAATGAAGAGATATGCTAGTTAGAAATAATCTCTCCAAGGAAAGAAGACTGCTGAATTTCTGTAAAGTTTTGGAGCCAGGGATTATTTTGGGATTTTAATGGTTTTAGAGTTGGGAGTAGGCTGACACTAGACTTAGAAGTATGCTTACTTAGGCAAGACTTCACTACAGTAAGTTGACTGCTGATTGACTAACTTTCAAATGCTATTATTGATTGGTTGGTTTTCAGAAATGAGTTCAATGAAGCAACTTATCTTTGATATAAGACTGAGGCAAGTTGTCATTGATTGATCAAACAGATTTAAAACTGGTTCTATAAAACTCAGTATTTTATTAGGAATATAGTTGCTTCATTTTTATTCTCAATTGTTGGTTCAAAATTATCAGTTAAATGATTTGTATTTCCATATTGGAAAAAAAAATCAACCAGATGCTTCGCATGATGGCTCAAAATAGATTTAGGATGATATATATTATTGTGAAATTTCAGAACATCAGGGACAAGAAAATTCCAAAAACTTCCAAAGAAAATGCAAGTATTTAAAAAGGATCAGGAGGGGCTGGCAGAGTGGTGCATTGCTTGGGAGTTGGCTTGGGATGTCGGCTCTGAGCATCAGGGCCCGGTTAGGGTCCCACGTGTGAGGGCCAGTGACGCTGCACCCTTTACAGCTGAGATGGTGAATGGAAGCTCGACCTGGGGCTGGGCAGCCATGGGTCACTGGCTATGGCGCGGGCTGCAGTGGGGCTGGCCAGCAGCAGGCGAGAGCTTTTGTGAGCTGCCATTGGCCGCCGTGGGTGGCTGTCCAATGGCCGATGAAAGACTGCCTCACCCGGGAAGAACGCAATGATAGTGCTGACATGGGCCAGTGAAGCAACGTTCTCCATAGCTAGACTGAAGAACAAAAGGACAGCAACTTGTGTGTTCCCCTTCCCCAGTTCCCCAACGCTATTCCCCTCCCCCAATCCCCCAATAAAATCTTAAATAATAATAATAATAAAATAAATAAAAATAAAAAATAAAAAGGATCAGGAATCAGAATGCCTTTTGACTTTTCAACAGCAACTAGAAAGCTGGAAAGCAGTAAAGCAAGGTCTTAAAAATTCTGAAGGACATGATTGGAGTAGAGGCATGATCACTGCACTGTACACCTGAAGCTGATGTTGTATAATATTGTATGCCAACTGTAACTGAATGTATAGATAGTCACAGGATGCGGCGTATACTGTGGAAGGGAGTCAAAGGAATTGTAATAGATATGTATGATATGGGGGGAGTGGGGTGGTGAACTGGGGGAGGGGAGTTGTCACTTGGAGGGGTAAAAAGTATAATTATTGCACTGTTTGTACACCTGAAACTAATTTTTTTTTTAATTTTTTTTTTTTTTTTTTGAGGGCAGTGTCACTGGCCCTCATATGTGGGACCCGAACCGGGGCTGCTGGCTTTCCAAGCCAGCGCTCAACCACCGTGCCACTTGGCCGGCCCAATCATATTTTATTTTTAAATTTCCACCACATATGCAAATGTCAGGTGCAAACCTAGCTGTATAAGAAAAGGGCAACATGGCCTCTGTTAGATGAAAGCTTACAAGGGGAACTGAGTGGAACTGAGTCTTTTGGTCAGTCTGATAGCAGGGCACACAGTTAATGTAGTCTAGAACAGATAAGAAGCTAAGCCAAGTTCACCAGGAGGTTCCACATGTAGATTTAAAAAAATATTTAGGCCTCTGGGATCCTGATTTATAAGTCATCAGCATATCATGAGTAGTCCCACAGATTTGGACCAATTGTCCTCTATGCCTATTGTACAGCTGTCATCATGGCATCTTCATTTATTATATTTGCCTCTCTCTTATGATGGATTTCCTCCTTCTTATATTTCATATCTTCCTCTTTCTTGGTTTATTCTCTCATTTTGGTGAAGCACAACCACCACAGATATTGTTGAGAAAGGGTGCATATGAAGTAGGATTTTTGAGATTTTTGAGACTCATATTTAAAAATGTATTATTCTGCCCTTCCTCTTGGATGATCATTTGGCTGGATATAGAATTCTAGGTCAAAAATAATTTTCCTTCAGATTTTTAAAAAAATTCTTTTATTGTGAAATAAACATTTTTTTTAAAAAAAATTAGCCGGCCAAGTGGCGCGGTGGTTGAGCGCTGGCTTGGGAAGCCAGCAGCCCTGGTTCAGGTCCCACATATGAGGGCCAGTGACACTGCCCTCAAAAAAAAAAAAATTAAATAAAATATGATTAAAACAAAACAGTATAATGGCTACCTCTGTAGGTGAGGGAGATGCAACTGAAGAGTAACATGCAGAGGCTTCTAAGGTACTAGTATTTCTTAACATTAAATAATCTCATACTGTTTCTTTCCATTGTAACTATGCTTTTTATACTCTTATGTATGTATGATACATTTTGCAATTTAAGAAAATCTTTATCATTTGATATAAATAAACCAGCAGTCATGCTTACAAAGCTTCTTTCTGAAGGTGCATTATTATCAACACTATAAAAATCTCAGTGAAAACTCGAAGTGGTTAAGATGAACAGTTTCACTGTTCTCTTTGTACTGCAGCAGAAGAGAGTAAAAAAAAATAGATTGATGTCTGACTCTTTTGAAACCTAAATACAATGGAATACTTTCTAATTTTTTATTATCCTCTATATTTATTAATGGCTAAATAAGTCTCTATTCACACACACTTTCTCTCTCTCTCTCTCTTTCCCTCTCTCTCTCTCTGTAGGACTTCCCAATAACTGTCATATTGGAGAAAGTGGCAGAAACTCTCACCCGTCATCATGGAATTACACATAGAACCTCCCTTTTGGTAGCTGACACCAAATGGGAACAGAAAGAGGAGAAAAAGGTTATACTCAGTCTAAATGTCTGCCTGTCTGAGAGGGTAAGAGAATGAGCAGTGTCCTGACAGTGACCTCACCTAGCAGTAGAACAATGGTCAAAGGATGTTTGTCACTCATCAATCACATTGGCTGCTCCTCTACCATCAGGGGAAACTAAATAGATGAAGGAAAGAAAGGCCAGTAGCAGTCATTCCAACATTTACCCATCTTGGAGAATATAGTAAAAGTCCCCTTTATAGAAACCAGGAGGGAGAATCAGCCCCTGCCTCATCTGCAGTGAGAAATGTACTGATGTATCAGCCAGGATTCAACCAAAGAAGCAGGCCCACCTACACTGACCTTCAGAGATTAAGCAGGACTCCTTTCATTTCTGCCTTGCAAACCTTACTCAAGTTTCTCCTATGGCTAACTGTAGCCTGAAAACACACATTCTAGGAAATACACTTTCAGCAGAGCTAAGTTAACACAGTACAAAGTCATCACAGTCCACTCGATGTCCTTATGCATCTCTCTCTCTCTTTTTCCAATCGCAAACATATCAACACATTTTACTTATAAATCTAACAGTTAAGGTTTTTGTTTTATACATGGCTGCATTTGACACTGTACTTACTCACAACATTCTGTTACTAATAAAAATAAGAAACCATTGCGTGTCTCTTATATGTCTTAAGCGATGTCATTTTAACCTTTATAATAAGTCTATCAGGAGTGCATGCTTTTTTTTTTTTTTTAACCACTTTTAGATAAGGAAATGGGGGCTCAGGGTATACACATCTCTTTATTCCTAACTTCCAAATGTAGACAATAGCAAAGTCATGCTTCTACGTAACATGAGGTCACTCTTCATACACCAAAAACACACCAACTCTCTCCTCAAAGGAGGAGATAACATTCCTTTATCCATCTTTGGGTTAATTCCCTTCCAGCTGTATTATATCTTCCCTTGAATATTGTATAACCTAAATACTAAGATATAAAATTAACTACTATTAATACATCTCAACTTAGATGACAAGAGATGGGGGGATGGGTCAATATATACAAAATATATTCATATCAAATAAGGAAACTACAACTGCTTGCATCTTTATGTCTGAATCTGGTTATGTGGTTGTAGCTGGTATTTATAATTTACCTTTGTCTACCATTTCATTTTATGTTCTCTTTGTTCCTTAGCAAGCACCTCAGTCATGGTTTTTTGCCTGGTGGGGTTACCCAAATCTTAAGATTCTGGGTCATAGGTTGTTGTAGATTTCCATTTAATTACAGGACATGGGAGCATTAGGAGGCACCCCAGGAGATTGCCTGTGTTCCATAAACTGCTTCTTACCCCCCACTGTGTACCCTATTTCCCCTTGTTAGTCAGGATTCATCACTCCAGTTTACCTCACTTCTTTGACTGTTGATTCACTGGCATGGAGGGCCCAGAGTGGCCAGATGGCAGTCCCAACTTCCAGTTTAATGAAACCATAGTTGTATCCCCAGCAGAACTTTGTCCTCTTGGCAGCAGAGCTCAGTGATGGGAACGGTAAGCAAAATTCTTACTAATGACTCACCAGGGGAACAATGAGGGAAACCACTCTCATTTCTATCCCTTGATTCCTGTGTCCATAAATCCTGATACGGGTAAATATATATTGGTTACTGATTTCAAGGATAAACACATCCTGGAGAGCATTGCCTCAGACTTGCAAGGTGTTGCTACTCAGCTGAAGTGGTAATCAAATCTTCAAATGACTATTGCGAATGACTATTCCACTGGGTTTTTTCCTACTAGGATAGTCCTTACTCCCCAGATCAGAAACCAGTGTGGGGAACTCTGTCAGCTTCTAATTATGTTTATTGCAATTATACATTCTTGAAATACCTACAGGGTGGGCTTGGAGACCCACCGGCCCACTGTGGTCACCTCACCTTCATGAGCTCCTAGTCTGACTCATGAGCCACAGAGGCATCTGGAGTCTCCAGGAAGTAGTGTCAGTGTTTATAATCCCTGGAAAGTCTGATTATTTCCCTTCTCTATTGCTAATCACCCTGGTAAATGGCCATTGTTTCCTCTAGGGAAGACAGGTAATAAGATTTACAATACAAATTTTTGGCATTGTAATATGCCAAAAGGTAGTTCTCAAGGGGACCTGCCTTCTTCTTCATTCCAGAGGTTTTGGGTCTGTGAATCGGCTCAACTCTGAGAATTGGTTAAGGGACTGAAAGTCTCCATCTTGGTCATTTAAGTTAGGCTTCTGTTACTATGCTTAAAATTTTTGCACTTACATAAATTAAGTAAAAATAGAGCAGGCTATCCCTCTATTTCTGTTTCAGAACTACCAAAGATCTCTGCATGTCAAAACATGGTGCTTGCTTCTTCAGCTCTGTTGCATTCAAAGTCACCATGTCCACCATGTCATTGTTAGTTAGGTGCCACAACTTATCCCCTGTCACCCAGATATCTATCAATCTCACTGGATTCAGGGAGCCTAGTTTGAAGTCAGTATTTCCCATGGCTGTTCCTGATCTTTAGAATATAATTACTACAGATCTCTTCAACAATGCTGGGTTTCCCCCCATGAATGTATTTCTTACATCCTTAGTGAAGGGAGTGTCCCCTAAGTGATATATTTAAGGGATGTGGGAGCAGGTCTTAAATAAGAAGTCACTCGAGCATTCTTATCTCTATAAGCCTTTGGATAGCTTCCTCTACAATGTATCAAAGAAAGACTGTCATTTCAACTTGAATTAGTGCAGGCCATCATGGGGTTCAGGTATGAGTCAATCAACCAAGCAGATGTTTAGAGACACTCCCAGCCAATAGAGTTAACACACAAATCCAGGATCTCTGCTTAGTGAGCCCATTTCAATAAATTCTACCAAATCTAACGTTATGTTTTTCCCATATTGTTCATTTTTGTTTCATTTGCACATATATCCTCCAGATTTCTGTCTAAATAAATGGGGGGGAAAAAAACCCTATGCAATTCTTTTGGCATGTGTGGCACCTCCTCACACACAGGTAGCATCTGGAGTCTGTTTGAACTTTAGCTTGGTACTATCTCTAAGCAATGAGAGAGAAGTGGGGGTAGGTCTCTAGGGGACTCCCTGCAAAGTAGCTACCTCAGGGAAGGCTGTTACAGGTTCCTCCTGCAAGGGGAGACCAGGCTTCTCAGGCAGGAGTGGAAGGGGCTGATTCTTTTAGAAAAAGAGCCTTAGCAGGATTTAGGGGGTCAAAGTCCCCAGCTTCAACAGAATCTCTCCATATGTCTGTCCCCATTTGAGTGTCACTCTTTTCTACTCTTTCCCAAAAAAAGCCCTAAATTTACTCTAAGACTCTGAGAGATTAAAATTCAATTTGCATTGTAATTCAACCACCTGTGAGATTAGACTTTGGGTTTAGTTTTCAGAAATCTTCATGGCTACATGTGATAAAGGTATTTTTTTCAGTCATAGAAGTTTTCGGGTACCCGTAGCAGAACTTGAATTGAAATTTAAAGCCCTACGCATATTATTTTCTTTCTCTAAGTCCTCAGGCACAGTTACGAGAAACCAGCCAACCCCATTATACTCTTTATTGTCACTAAAACTTTCTATGGCAGCAACCACCTGGTCACCCAAAGCCTTATCTTCTACAGACACTTGATTACAGATGTCTATAGGTGAGAATTTAAGTAGATATAATATTAATCACTGTTTGCCATGGGCTACCAATGTCTTTTTTACTACTGGACACATGGTCATTCATGCCTTTAAATCTAATCAAATCAGAGGACCCTTCACAGCTAATCCAGAATCAATACAGAGAACTCAAACTTATGATTCCATTTACTGGAATCACTTCTGGTACCAAATTCTGCAACAGGGATATAATAGGCAGAACATAGAATATGGGATTTATTTGAGGGTTTTGACATTAAGTGGGAGCTTGTAAAATCTGAGTTTGGTTGTTTTTACCTGTCTGGTGTTGACCCTGAACCCACAGGACTGGTATGGGGAAGGGAAAATATTGGGAAGTGGGAAGGGGTACAGGGACAGCTGGACACCATGAGGGACAAGCTGAAATCTGTGACTCAGTCTTCCATCTCCAAGCTCTCTCCCTGGTTGACCTGCAGGGGAAGCTAGTGCTCTCACTGCAAGGTCACACTAACACCTGGCCCAGGCTTCGGGGAAGCTGAAGGAAGCCATCTCATGGGAAATGGAGGAGCTGAGGGCCCTGCTGCTGCCCTTGCCAGCAAGAGGATTAGCAGATTTGCAAAACATGCGTGAGCTAAAACATGGCCTAAATTTCATCCTTCAGGGAATAAGCAGGACTACTGTCTCACTTCTGCTTTTCAAATCTGCAAATGTCTCCTGTGGCTCTAACCAAACACATATGGGGAAGGGAACTCTGGGAAATGTAGTTCAGCTTTGCTAAGTCCACTGGCTATAAAGCCAACACAGTATCCCGGGCTGCAAGAAATACATGTGCAAAGGATCACATAGGAGAAACAGTATGGTGTTCTGGGCAGTCGATGGATATTTATGTCTGTCCCAAATCTCCTCTTTAAATGACCTGAGCCTATCCACACAGGCACTGAGGAAAACCACCCCAAGATAACACTTTCTAAGCCATATCCTAATCAGCCACTCTGCCTTGGCCTTCACTTTGCTGGTTTTCACTTCCCCAGCCTTATCTCTGTACTCCGGCTCTGGCCTCGGCCCATCAGATTGGTGGCCTGATCTTGCCCTTAGGCCCACCTTCTGCCTCTGGCCTTGCTCTCCTGGTATTGAACTCTGGCTTTCCTGCAGGACCTTGAAGATGCCGAGTTGCTATCGCTCCACCCAAACAGGTCTATGGTTCACCAACCCCAATAAGAAGAGGATGACGGAAAGCTGGTGTCATGACAATGAGTAATTGTGATGATGCCCCTGATGGTAAGTTGTCTAGCATCTTATGGCTTTCAAATATTTCTCTTCATCTGGGCTAAGTATGGACTGGGTAGAGTGAATCATGCCCTTTTCAAGCTGCTGGGAGTTGTCCGTGAATAATAGGCCCCCATGTAAGTATGGTTAAGAAAATCCTATAGCAGTGGGTGACCTAATGCAAAAATAGCCCATTTCTACCTCCCTAGAAATGGTCTGTTTGGTTTTGCTTATTAAATGTGTATAATATAAATGTGTACACATTAAAGTGGTTTTCATTTGCATTTCTCTAATTGAGAGTGTGAATGCCTTTTCCCATGTGGTGTTTTACCATCGAAATTTCCTTGAGTTAGTTAGCATCTTCTTCTCATCTTTTTTGATCTTTTATTTTGTGAAATTTGAGTATCAGCCTCATATATTTTATCAAGTCTTTGTATATTTTGGACAGTAAATTTTTCTGATTATATTCAAATACATTTCCCTTTTCTGTTGCTTTCCTTCTGATATTTATTTTATTGCTTTTTATTGTACAAAAGTCCTTGGCTTTATGGATTTCAGCACATCCATCTTATTCCTGATGATACCCTCCATTTTTAATATTTATAAATTTATTTCCCAACCAAACTGAGATAAATATTGTTATATTTTCTTCTAAATAATTTTTTATGGATTGGATTTTATATTTATCTCTGATTCATCTGAAGTCTATAAAGAGTCATATTTAAGAACCTGGCTTTTGATGTCAAAAAGATGTGAATTCAAACCCTGTCTTTTCTCCTTACCTCCCACATGACCTTGGAAGGACATCATTTGTCTTCTCTGAAGCTATTTTCTCAGATTAGTTTACCACATTACCTTTTCCTTCTTAAATATCTTCAGTAGTGAAATATCACACAAGAAGTGTATAAAGCACACATGCATACCTTATTATCTTTTCTAAATTATTTCTTCATCATTCATTCTCCCAATTGGATTCTACTCTAAGGTATCCAGTGGAAATTTAAATTCAAATTGCATAAAATCTCACCTTTTGATTGTCCAAAAGCCCTGGGGGCACTGTTAGCTAAAGCAATGTTTTTCAAGTGCACTCAGAGTCCTGCTAACTAAAGGAATACCCAAGACGGGTGTGTTTGGAGGCTGAACAATCAAGACAGCCACCATTGCTTAATTCACCATGGGAGTACTCACCAAAAGAGGATGTCTCCAAATGAATAAGCCCAAAATTCGGACCTGGAATTCAATGATGGGGAATCAGAACTGGGACAGTTAGACAGAGATGGTGATGAAGAAATGAACAAAGCAGAAAGTAAGCTGGCAAAATTGGTGATGGTGTCCACAGTACTGGGTATCAACGAGGTGCTTGCTCCTATTGCAATGTCTTTGCTACACCTTGGCAAACGGAGAGAGTGCTAACGGGAAAATACAGGAGTGCTGTTACCTCACTGCATTTGGTATTCCTGGGCATGAGGTAGTTTCTCTGTCTCCAAGCATTAATGTCTTCTTTTCGCCATTAAATATTTATAATATTATTTGAATAAATCTCTCATGGTGCAGGTTGATATTCAAATTTTTATTACCATAAATGGGCTCTTCATTTTCATTTTATTTTCAGTGTGCTACTAGTACATAACAACACAATTGATTTTTGAGCCTGCATCCTATATCCCATAACTATACACAATTCATTTATTACCTCTAATAATTTTGTGGTTGATTTCTTTTGATTTTCTAGGTCACTGCTAAAAAGAAACATTTTTATTTCTTTCCTTCATATATTTATGTCTTTTATTGCCTTCCCTCTCCGGTAGTTATTGAAGGCTCTTCTGGTA
Organism: Aselliscus stoliczkanus; assembly: GCA_033961575.1. Taxonomy (NCBI): domain Eukaryota; kingdom Metazoa; phylum Chordata; class Mammalia; order Chiroptera; family Hipposideridae; genus Aselliscus; species Aselliscus stoliczkanus. The sequence continues at coordinate 58,732,893 of CM066733.1, read as the reverse complement.
CTATATTAAACAGATACAACAAAGAAGACATCTTTGTTTTGTCCCTCTTTGTTTTTTGTTTTTTAAGGAAAATAACTCTAATGTTTCTTTAACATGCATGGTGTGCCTTGCATCTAACTACACTCAATATATGTAGGTTGACGTGAAATGAATAATCCATTTTAAATAATTAATTTAAATAATTGAAAGAAAGAAGCTATCCATCTAATCTTAAAGAATTGTATGCAAAATGGACTTTTAAACATGCCAAAGGTTTTTCTGGCACATATTTAGATAATAGAACGACACTAGCTATTTTGTTTTTCTACCGATAAAGTTAATTATGAAAGGCTTTTCATTGCTGTATGATAGTTTTGAAAGTTTTGAACTCTATGATTACACCTGCTTTGGGTTTAGTGAATATTTCTCTTAAGATGCAGTATTTTATTTCCTAGCTTTTATTTGGGGACTTTTGAATTTGTTTCTCCAATGATTGGCATCTATCAGATGTGAGGAATATATATATATATATATATTTAAAGACTACATAAAATCAAGTATCCTTGACTTTTCTGAAAGTAGAGGACACCACCTAGGGAATCCATCTAAAGTAGATTGGTTCCTTGTGAGGGATAAAACTTTAATAACAACACTTCCTAATTCTTATTCTATTATTAATTTGGTCGTGTTCTCCTTTCCACATTAGTTCTTGGAAGTTAAAACCATGTATGAAAGATTATGTACTTCCAGTTAGATTATCAACTTTATTATCATGTAACTGACAATAATTCTACTAACTTATAATAAATGCAATTTTTTTTTCTCATTCACTGACTTTATTAATACTCTCATTGGGGCTGGAATTCTTCCAGGTTCACCTATTTTTCCACAGAATCAATTGCAATATCAAACCGTAGGCATTAAGTAACTGTGTATGAAATGAGTGAAATAAAGGATGAGCCCCTTTCTGCATGGGATACAAGGTTAATCTCCAAAGCTGTCCAATTCCTACTTCATCTTTATATATTAAGAATCTGAATTACTTTATGAAATAATATATTTTAAATGATTTCTATCTTGTCTAGTCCAAAAAGCTGAATGGAAATATTAAAGGGTATACAACTATTCTAATTTTAAAGAAAATAAAAAAAAATTTAAATGTAGAAAAATAGATACGTTAAGCACTGAGAAAGGCTAGATATTTATAATGAAATGGTAAAAGTTGCATCTTTATACCTTGTGGTCTCTCACAAAGTGTGTTTTATTTCCTGATGGTGTTTACTTAGGTGATTAAATGTGGACATTGTCAAAGTTGAGATCTGCTTGCCTCTTCTAAAACCTCTGTACTTTCTCTCTCTGTTTAGTTAGTTATGTGCTCCCACTGTTTGCTATAATGGTCTTCCCACCTGGAGATTTTGCCCTGGCTGTACCTAGCCAGGTAAGGCCAAGAGTTGCAGTTCTCTATGCCTGGTAGCAATTTCTTCCTGAGCAATGCCCTTGTCCTGAGAAACAGACCTAAATTTGTTGGAATGCTTCCAACTTTCAATGTGATCCTTTTCTCCTTGGCCCCTTTAAATAGCCTGTCTTTGCCTTTAAAGTTTACAACAATTAACAAGGTGGTTTGGGGTGGGATTGAGGGTGGGGACTCAGAGGAGCTTTCTTCAAGAATGGCACCCACTTGATAAATCCACTGAGACTGCTTTTTCTTTCATGGTATTTTATTCAATGGTTGCTTTTAAGGAGATTTCCTTTTTTTTTTTTTTTTTTTTGAGGACAGTGTCACTGGCCCTCATAAGTGGGACCTGAACCGGGGCCGCTGGCTTCCCAAGCCAGCGCTTAACTGCCGCACCACTGGGCCGGCCCTCAATGGTTGCTTTTAAAATGCATCTTATGTGTTTAAGATTTCTTTGCTTCTTCTGGCAACCCATAAACTTACAGAGAAATGTTCTTGATCTGGTTCCAATCTTCATAAGTTTCTCTTCATTTATCCATTTAAAAAAAAATGGGTAGGGATGCCTGCTGGAGTACTAGTTTCTGATGGAGAGTCAACCTTTGTGTAGAGACCCATGTAGGAGTCTGATCTAGTGGGCTGCACATTTCCAAACCTGTCTGTTGTAGGAAGTGATTTAGGGGTAAGGCATGAGGGGTTGGGGCATAGGGGAGGTGAGGTGGTAGTAAACACTGCAGAACGCCTCCTACTGGTTTCCTAAAGAACCTGGAGAATGGACTCTGAGGCTCAGGTTTAGTGGTGGTGGGGAGAAGCGGGCGAGTGGGCGGGGGGGTCACTGGAATTCACTAGAGTTAGACTAAACCAGAGTTTTTTTTGTTTTGGGTTTTTTTTTTTTTAGATATAGAGAATATTTATTTATTTATTTATTTATTTATTTATTTATTTATTTTAAAAATTCTTTTATTGTGAAATAAAGATTTTTTTAAAAAAATTAGGGGCCGACCAAGTAGCACATTGGTTAAGAGCTGGTTTGGGGCGCCAGCGGCCCTGGTTCGGATCCCACATATGAGGGCCAGTGACACTCCCCTCTACAGTTAACAACAGCTCCACCTGGAGCTGGGCTGCGAGCCCCAGAGACGGTGTAGGCTGGAGCCCCTGCTGCAGGGGGCTGCCATAGGCTACAGTGAGTGGCTGGCAGCCAGCGTGAGCTGCCAATAGCCGCGGTGAGCAACCACCCAGAGGCCAGCGACCAATCTGCCTCATCTGGGAAGAACGCAATGATGATACCAACAAGGGCCAGTGAAGCAACGTCCTCTGCAACTAGACTGAAGAACAAAAAGACAGCAACTTGTCTGTTCCCCTTCCCCGATTCCCCAACGCTGTTCTCCTCCCAAATTCCCCAATAAACTCTTTAAAAAAAAAATTAGTTTCAGGTGTACAACACAGTGCACTAGTTATACTTTTTACCCCTCAAAGTGACAACCTCCCTCCCCCAGTTCGCCATCCCACTCCCCTCCCCATATCATCCATATCTATTACAATTCCTTTGACTCCCTTCCACAGTTTACTAAATCACAATTTAAAGACATGCACATTACATGTTGGAGCTGGTCCATTGTGTGTTGAAACCAGATAACATAGAGGCTGAGAAAGTTGGACTTTTCTCAGAAGAAACGGACAGGGGAGGAATAGAAAGCTTGTGCAGAAATGAAACTGCCAAGAACTACAGAACTTGCTTTCCCTCCTCTTGCAGCGCTGGCCCCAGACCGGCTGTGAACCTCGGTGCCTGGACCAATGTGCAGCCATGGAGACCTCAGGTGGATAGGATCTGACCAGAGCTTGCTGGAGTCAGTTAGTATGGATGTGGGGCTCTGGAATCTTCCACTTTTATCAGGGCTCCCTTCTTGATCTGGATATAATTGTCTCCTGCTTTTCCTATCTACGGGTCACCTGCTGCGGCAGGTTGAAGCAGGCACGGGGGTGGGGGGTGGGGGGTGGGAAGCAGAGTACAATGCGCAGGATGTTGCTTAAAGAGGGGCCTAGGAATCAACACCTGTACAGGGTGGGGTGACACTGAGCAGTGATGCTGGCCAAGGAAACCTCGGTGACCCCAAGGAGCTCTGGTCATTCAGAGTTGTTTCTTCACTCCCACACCACCAGGCACTGGGTATGAACTGCCCTGAGGGGCCGGCCTTTAACGTGGCTTCTCTAGCAATCCCTGAAGAGAAGGGGCCGGACAGCTGGGGGCTGACTGCTGCCTGCATCCAGCAGCTGGGCAACATTGAAGGGTCAGTGGGAAGCTTCCCAGTGCCCACCACAGGCCCTGACAGTGGCCTGAAGTCACCAGGGTAAAGTGACTCCACTTGCAAAGAGCTCAGGTCTCATGGTGTAGCAGGGAGACAGAGAAGGACACAGCCATTATATTACAATATAGTAATTACTATAATTGAAGTGTGCTTCAAATGTCAGCATGGGTTTGTGTGCAAGTATGCAGAAAGGATTATTTACAGTTACGTGGGATTTAGATGAATTTTTTTAAACAGAAGATTGTGAAATCTTTTTTCCCCCTAAATCTACAGTCAACTACAATTCTTGTTATTCTGTTTAAAAATCTAGCATATTTTAAATAAAAATGAAATGATCATTTCCCATGGGACTTTTGAATAATATTCATCCATTCAAGATGAACACATTTAATTCTCTCTGAACGGTCTAATTTATACACTTAGATAAATTTACTAAATATTTTAAACTATATTCAAGTACTTAACATATTTTGTTTTCTCACTAAGGTCTTCAAATGCCTAATAGGGGAAAACTTTCCCAAGTGTCTAAACAACTGTAGTAAATTGATTATATTTAATTTATAAAGGTTGGGCTAATACTAACCTTTTCACTAAACTGACTCAAATGATTTCACAAATTTTAACTTTGAAATTGATGCAGGATGATTTGTGTATTGATGCAGGATTCGTGGTCTCGCAGCACCGAAGAATGGAGGCAGGGACCAGGGAGGCAGAGTTTGTAGAAAAGGACAGTTTATTAGAGCAAAGAGATACAGCTCTCTAACCAAGCGGGAGCATCCGAAACTAGAGTACCCACTGATTGAGGAGGCAGGCTTCTGGTTATATGCTTTTCCTAGCCTATCTGGGGAGAAAACTGGCACCTGCTTAAACAGGTTAGATTTATTTTGTTGGCCATTTCAGCCTAGAGGAGGTTTTTTTTAGGAGAGTTTTAGTTGCTTCAGGGTGTAATTGATGTTGCTGGTCTGGTAGGAGTAAATTGTCTCAGGGCTCTGGCATTTGGTGTCAGGGCTGAGGGCAGACGCCTTGGAGATATGTTTATCTTTTGCTCATCCTACCTTGGAATTTCTAACTGCCTAATTGTTACACTAACTAGCCTGTCTTAAAATCACAGGTCTAAAGTCAGTTATTAGTTTTAAATTGAGAAATTTTTTAAAAATACAAAGTGGTAACTTATGAATTAAAAAAAAAAAAACTGAAGAAAGAACCAGTCGTAATGTGTTGATCTTATTTGCTTCTTGATTCAAAAAACAAAAACAAAAACACACCTAAAAAATTTTTATGGAATTCATGAGACAGAGATTTTGACACTGACTCAACACTTGATGTTATTAAGGAATGATCTATCTATCATCTACCTACCTATAATGTGCTGTGACATCTGGAATTTGCTTCTAAGTTAAATGGGAAGGCAGAAGAGGATCTAGAAGGGGAAAGATTGTCATTGAGTTGGTAAATGTTGACGCTGGTGTTAGGTTCATGGGGGCTCATTGGACACTGCCATGAATATTTGCATTCATTTGAAATTCTGCATATGATATTTTAAAAATTAAATTGGAATGTTAACACCAATTTCTGAGATTCATCAAGATATCATATATTCAATAAAAGCTTATCAAATACCAAGTTCATGGATTGTCCCTATGTTTGCAAAATGTAGCTAATCCAAAAGTATGAATGTCATGGATTTGATTTGTTTCACCTTCTCTTCTAAAGCTACTTAGGGTTGAAAACACTAGGCAGTGGGAGTCAGCATGTTTAAAAACCCCCAGAGAAGGGGGCCGGCCGAGTGGTGCATTGGTTAAGAGCTGGTTTTGGGATGCCAGAGGCCCCGGTTCGGATTCCACATATGAGGGCCAGTGACACTGCCCTCGACAGCTAACAACAGCTCCACCTGGAGCTGGGCTGTGCGAGCCTGGCGATGGCCATAGGCTACAGTGAGCGGCCGGCAGCCAGCGTGAATGGTGGCAGCCAGTGTGAGTGGCCAGCAGCCAGCGTGAGCTGCCAATAGCCGCGGTGAGCAGCCGTCCAGAGGCTGGCGACTGATCTGCCTCATCCGGGAAGAGCGCAATGATGATACCAACATGGGCCAGTGAAGCAACATCCTCCGCAACTAGACTGAAAAACAAAAAGACAGCAACTTGTCTGTTCCCCTTCCCCGATTCCCCAACACTGTTCCCCTCCCCCAATTCCCCCAATAAAATCTTTTAAAAAAAACCCAAAAAAACCCAGAGAAGGAAAAAAAAAAAAAAAAAAAGAAAGTACTCCCCTCCCTGCCCCCGCCAGAAGATTCTAATGCGCAGCCAAAGTTGAGAAGCACTGTACTAATATCGTTTGGGAGAATCTCCTGGTGGGCTTGTCAACACACAGGAGGCTGGGCCTCTCTCCTTCAGAGGTTCTGACCCATGCATGGGTCTGGGGGGAGACAGGAGGATTGCATTTCTCATGGGTTCCTGGTGATGCTGATGTTATTGGTTCAGGGGCCCCAGTCTGAGAATCATTCTTACAAGGCAAACAGATTTACTACCTGAAAAGAGGCAATGTTACTAGGTTAATATTTTAAGTCCAAGTCCATTACAACTGAAACTATATTACATGAACTGAAGTTGCTTACTGTCCTGACTCCAGACTGGACATAGAAACTGTGGCAGTATGTGATCAACCACAGCAATGTCCCGACTGCTATGATAATGGGGTGGGAGAGTCCTTCTTTTCATTTGGGATTTCACAATCCTTGGCCCCAGTATTCAAGTCACACCTTTGTCTAATTATGTCTTCTAAGAATTGCTGAGGGAGAGGGTAGAGACCTTCCTTTATCCAGCTAGCTTCCTTCATTGCCTGCCTGGACTTACCATATTTTTAGCTCCCTTAAGACATTTTTTAGTGTCTTCTGCTCTAGCTTGGAAGACACTAGAATGCAAGTCTGCAAGGTTCTGAATTTCCTCACATTTTGTTTGACGTGGCCAAAGCTCTTAAGTTCTGTAGGCAATATAGCTGGAGCATCATAGCCTGGGGACTCAGGGAAGGTTTCACAGAGGTGGTGGTTTCAAGGGAGTCTCAGGGATGAGTGGGAGTGTGAAAGGTGAACAAGGGAAGTGGGGACAGAGGGAACAGGCGGTCTGGTGTTTTCATGATTATTAGAATGCCAAATGGGGTGTGTTGGGGGTTACATAGGGAAAGGGGAGGGAGGAGTAAGAAATTAGATTCAACAGACAGGCAGGCAGAGGCCAATAATGCGGGGGAGGGTCTTGTGTGCCATGCGAGGGAAGATTGGATGTATCCTGGAGACACTGAGAGGACTATTGGAGAATTTTGACTAGAACAGGGACCCTATAAGATGTTGGAAAGATTCTTATCCTGGCAGCTGTGTGGAGGATGGATGGGGGCCATGCCCAGAAGCAGGAATTTACCAGTAGGAAGGTAATCTGAGTAATGGTGATGGTTGGACTGGGGCAGGCCCAGCAGGGATAGGAAGGGAAGATGATAGGAGGTAGATATGTTTGTGTGCTTATGTACATGTAGATATGTATTTGCAATCTGTCTTGTCTCAATGGGATTTAAGGCAGCTTCGATAAATGCATAAAACTTTAAACAACAATAAAATCTTAAATCAATGTAGAAGGAAGCAGGACAAATAGAAAAACAAAATAGGAAACAGAAGATGAGGCTATGAAAGGAGTTCACACTGGGCACTCAGCTCCTTATGTTTGCCCGAGGTGGGTCATGAATTTGTCTGACTTGCTAAAAATCAATACGAAGGGAAACTCTATCCATCACTTGATTCACAGAGGCCATGTGATAAAAGCACTCCAGCTGCTTGGGAGGAACACGGGCAGTGTTGGTTCTGAAAATAGAGCAATTTCTCCCATGGAGCTTCAGAAAGAGCACAAGGGTTGATGTGCCAAACAAAACGCTCAGCGCTGCAGAGTGAGAGGACCTTGTTTGTCCAATAAATGGTTCCTCTGAGTGGAGCTTCAAGAATTCAGGCTGAAAGATGAGGCTTAGCCATGAACTTTCCTCTAAGTGAGGGGCCTGGCTGATTGACAAATGTCTGTCTTGTCAAGGAAAGAGCAGATGCCATCCTAGAAACAAACAGAACAATAACAAGAAACAGCAGTGGGGCACTGGAGGAGGACAAACCATAGCCAAGCCGACATGGAAGGTGGTGAGATTTCCCAGGCACACTCAAAGACAAAGGGTTGAACAGACGACTTGCTGCCGCATGACCTGAGGGAATGAGGGATTGGTTAGCAAGTTAGACCAATGCTCAGGTACTGGCTTGGTCCATTCACTGGCCAGTCATGCAAAAGAAAATGAAGCAGGAAAAGAAGTAGCTTTGGGGGTTGGGTGATGGTGAGGAAAACTGCGAGTTCACTTTGGGGCCACACTGTGTGTGATGTGCCTGAAAACATCCAGGTGGCAATATTAATATTACCAGGTTTTTTTGTTTGTTTTGTTTTGTTTTGTTTTGTTGTGTGTGTATGTGGTTTAGTTTTGTTTTTCACATGAGGTTGGTGCTTCCATCCATATCGTCTTGGCCTACCCAGGAGGTCACCTGTTAACAGCCACCCATGGCTTCCTGCATCTCTCTGCCCCAGTGGGTTTTCTCCTTGATGGAGCCAGGCAGGTCAGAAATGTTAGGAGTTAATGTCCCAATAGCAACTCTCAACCAACAATGGACCAACCAAAGGGTTGGTGTATAAACACTAAACTTCTTACCCCTCCAGGTAGACAGTTCTTGGGTGTGTAATGTCTCAGAGGGCTCCTAGCAGGATGGAGTGCCTATTGCCCACAGGGGTGGCCTGGTCATCAGTAAGCTCCTTATTGGCTTTCTCCTTCGCCTGCCTCACTTCCTACTCCTCATGGAGCTTCCTGGGATCGCTTTCCAATAACCCACTTTCACTCATATCCCTATCTGAGGGCTTCCACACCAGGTCAGCTTTTTATGGTAACTGTACACATGAGTTTTTCCTCAGCTGGACTCATGAACAACAGATCCTGAGATGCAAACTCTTGTTTGTGACTTACTGGGGGAACACTCTCAGGAGAAGAAGAATGGGGGAAAGCAGGAGAGGGCCAGATAAAACGCTAAGTAAGGGTATGATCACAGGAAGCAACTCACAGCACCAGCCTAATCCCACAGGGAGCTCTAGAGTGCAAATTGCACCACAGAATTGGCGCCACCTTGAGGCTAGCAGGTCAGCCTTTTGTGTTTCCAGTGTCCTTTGGTCATGGGGGATGAAGTGTGGTGGGCATGAAACACAGCTTCCTTTGCCAAGGCTTTCCTTGTAGTCATCTCTCAGATCAGTCTCCCAGGGGAGGCTCCCTCTGACCTTGGTCAATTCTCCTAAACTGGAGACAATTCTCCATTCAGGAAACAATTGTCAGTTCTCCTGAACTGACAAACAGCTGCAGCAGTGGGCAGATAGAGGGACACAAGCCACTCGCCATACAGGTCTTCTAGAGCGTTCATGGTCTGCATTTTTCTCTTTACAGTCACATCAGTAGACTCTGCCAGTTCGTGTTAGGAGAAGAAGCTAGACAAGGTCTGATCCCTGAGCTCAAGGAGCTTACTACAGTCTAGGGAGGGAACCAGACAGGAAAACAATTATAGAGGGAATAAGAAATTCACACTGCGAAGAAGTGAAAACAAACTTCTGTGGGCGCTTAACCAGGAGGCAGAGAATTTCCAGCTGGGGCATGACAGCCCTATAAGGCTTGATAAGGAAGCAATATTCCAGCTTGTTCTTACACATCACCTTGAAGAGCCTTACCAATGATAAAATACCCCTTAGACTCTGTGGGGCTCAGGCTGCTGTCAGAGCTTCCATCACAGGAAGGAGTGCTACCCTTCCTCCACAGCTCCCCACACCACACTCTTGGTTCTAATGTTGCAAAATTAGGCATTTGGCTAGGGGAGTATTGGTTTTCCTGTTTTGTTTTTAATTTGTCCAAATTCTTTTTTTTTTCTCTCTTTAACTATTAGGTCATTCTTCTTTTCCTTTTTTCTTTTTTTTATAAATTTTATTGGGAAACAGTGTGTTATTCCAGGACCCATCAGCTCCAAGTCAAGTTGTTCTCAATCTAGTTGTGGAGGGCGCAGCTCACTGGCCCATGTGGGAATCGAGCCGGCAACCTTGGTGTGATGAGCCTGAGCTCTAATCACCTGAGCTAACTAGCCGCCCAAGGTCATTCTTTTAATGCGCATTTGAGGTTGCTGCCAGTATACTCTCCTTAGCCACCCTATGCTAGGGTCCCCTTTCATAGCTGGGCGTGCTCATCTCTCTCTTAGTTCCTAGAAATAAACCTGCTCTGCCCTCCATGCCTCCATAACATGGGCCAAGAATCCTCCCCTGAAAGGTGAGGTGGTGCTGGGCTGTCGGTCAACTGGGACCCAGGCCTCCATTCCTTTGACAAAAGGGGGAACCCATGAATAGCTGTCCCAATGCCCTCTTCCAGTCTCTGCCCTGTGTGGTCTGAAATGGCAGCACTTCCCAAGCAACAAAGTAATAGGTTTTCCCCATCAGTGTTTAATTCCAATTTCCTGTCTGGCCATGAGCCGCCCTGAGCCAGTCCTTAGTAAGGTCCACATTTTAGATCCTACTTAAAGCCTGCATTCCAGGGGCAGCTGGAAGTTTGGGAATCTGATAAAAGAAACAGAGCTCTTCTTTAATTGTCCCTGCTAAACTTGGGCTCCTGACCCTCCCCACCCTGTGCCTTTGAGAGAGGGTGAACACTCCAGGAGCTGGGGAGTAGGGTGGTGTGAGGCTGGGAAAGCACAGGGGTTCTTGAGGAAGGAGACAAAGATTCGATCTCGGAGCTCCTCTACCATTTATTTACTCTCTCGAGGTTTCAGTCAACCAGCTCTTACCTGACAAGCTCCACAGACCAGAGAAAAATCGTATTTCCTCTTGAGTGAATCATTCATTTCTCTCAGCCCAGCTGCTACCCCAGGGCCTTCCCCAAAGTATTGGCGGTCCTAAAGCACCCCTATGTCTCTCAGTCTTCCTCAGAGAACACCCCATTCTTCTCATATCTCCCTCCCACTCTAAGGTTTTCACCTCTGTTGCGTGCCTAACAATGCGCTAGGAACTTTGAGAGAAAGAAAATGCTGAATCCACAGGTTTTGTCTTCAGGAATCTGACACAATGAGAGGATGACACATTTGGGGGAGGGGGTTGTTCTCTCTTTAAGAAGCATTAGCAAGAGGGGCCATGGCTCCCCTAGTCCTACTCCCTAGGGTGTTGTCCCTGCTATCTCCCCAAAGGGCAGAAGCAAAGAAGGAGGGAAGAGATCTAGAATTTTCCACATGTCTAGCACAATCATAGGCATTTGATACATGTTAGGTTATTTAATCTTCTCTATTATTATTCTCATTTTCCAGGAAGGAAACTGAGGCACCCAGGGCCAAACAGCTCATAAGTCTTGGCACAGAATTAAAGACAGCACATGCCTGAGTCCAAAGCCTGTGTTCTTTCTACTCACCTCACTGATCAAGTTTATTATGCAACTATTGTAGAACCTTATCCTAAAGTCTGTGGAGTTGTTTCTCCCACTGCCAGATTGCATGAGTCTGGGAAGCCAAGGACCAGGAGAGGTGGCACTCTTGCTAGCATGCCCAGAGGACTTCTCCCAAACTGTGTTCTAACTTTCCCAGGGTGCTGGGCCCTGCTGGCTTAGAGACCCAAATACTAAGGAGGGAGAGGTGTTCCACCAGGGAACATAAAACAACCCCACGGAGAAACACGGGGCCTGCATGCTACTAGCTCCCCTTGCAAGATTCCCACGGACACATGCGAGGCAAATGCAATGCCCCTCACGTGATCCTGCTTTTGTTAATCCCCAAACTAGAGCTGCACAAAACAGGCCAGCTGCAGAGAGAAAGACCTCCTCCCATTTCCACTGTATATTTCAAGGTACATGTGTGCATGATATCAGATTTAATTCTCACATCACCTACATAAGTTTTGCAAGGCAGGTGGCATGCACCTCTTTTTTTCCATGTGGTGGTTCTGGGATGAGCCCCCTGGGTCCCGCTCAGGAAGGAAGGTTTCATTCCCCCATCTGCCAGCCCCTGGAGGATCACCTCTGCTGAAGACAGCTCCTGCCCAAGATCACACCCCTCCCAGAGCAGCCCATAGCCAGGGCCAGACCAAAGCAGACCAATTCCATCTTTGTTGCCCCGTGCCCCCACAGAGTTGGCTAAGGCTTCCATGGTGACTGCACTACAGCCCAACTTCTCCCTCTGCCCATTCCTGCTTCCACCCCTTCCCTTCTCCAGGGTTGATACTAAAAGCACACTCTGATAACCCTCCTACCCACTAACCTCCACCTCGGAGCCTGCTCCCTGGGAATCCAATCCCCCCGAGGCCTAGGAGGGCCAGGGAGGCGAGTCTTGAGGTAACAGGAGAACCATGTGGAGTGTTCGGAGTCTTCTCTTCTGTTTCCTCTTTTGCCACTAAGACTGTGTGACCTGGTTGAGCCATTTGGCCCATCTGGACCTCAGTGTTTCCGTCTATACCAGGAGAAGAGTTTGGGCAGGGTTATCTCAACAGTCAAGAAGTTCTAATATCACGTGACCTTGAGGGACTCGTGCAAGAACTGTGATTAGAACCTGAAACTCCTAGACCTTCCAGGATCTGCCCATCAGCCCAGACTTTGTAGCGGGAACTTAGGCATGGTCCCTGGGACTCCTTGAGAGGCTGCCTCCTGGGCCCAAGCTGAGAGCTTAGGACACATTCTCTCTGATTCGCCCCCACCGCCTTTTCACTTTCCTCACAGGAGCTCTTCCCCAGATCGGGAGAACTTCATTCTTCCAGCATCTTCTACCAGCTTGGCATTTCATTCACTGACAGGATTGTGTCAGCAGCCCACTCTCTCACCTTACCCCCAAGCTTGGCATCATCCTTTGTCCTATCTGACAAGTTGAAGGTGCTGTGTGCCAGGAGAGACAGGAGGACGTTCTGTGTAATGAATGGATGTATTTATACCTGGGAAGGCAGATATGTGTGGGAATGAGATGACCCCAGGCAGCAGATCTCTTCTCCACCCTCCCCCATGCTCTTCTCTAGGTGGCCTTCACAGAGCTACCAAATTGTTCCAGCCCACAGACATACTCACTGGCTTGCAGAAATGGGAGTGCTCTGCTTCTTGGCACCCAATCCATGACCTGTGCAACCCACTGTGCCAGTCCCTACCTTCCATGTCATATTAAGAGCTCATGATTCCTCTTCCACTCCCCTCTTCCATCCACCGCCAGCTGGACACCTGACCTTTAGCCCTTGGCTTGTTTTCTACAACTTGAGCACGACAACTAGATTAAAGAATTAGATATGGTTGGCAATACCCCAAAAGCTCATATTGCAAACTAACCGTGCAAAGTGATCAGCAGCCTGTGAGCAGAACATTGCAAGCAGCTCAGGCAGACACTCATCATGCTTTGGCAAGGCTCCTGAGAGCAGAGCCTCCCCGCCTCCCAGCCCCCGTCAGCCTCTTGTGGCTCCCTGAAACCTTTGACCCTAAAATGCTCAAATCAGCACTTTTGCATTTGGCCCCTAGGGTGATTACAATGGCTTCTTTTACTGGAAGTGGGGTCCAAGTCCCATTTTCCTCATCAAATAGGGGTGCTACAGAGGGCAGGGGCACCTTTCCAGACCGGGGCTCCTTGGGGGAAAAGGCTGTGCCTCCCTCCTCAGACTGGGGTTCCCTGAGGGCAGGGTTGTGTCTCCCCTCAGGCTGGGCTCCTTAGGGGAAAAGGCTGTGTCTCCCCTCAGACTGAGGCTCCCTGAGGGCAGGTCTGTGTCTCCCCTCAGACTGGGGCTCCCTGAGGGCAGGGTGGCATCTCCCTTCAGACTGGGACTCCCTGAGGGCAGGGCTGTGTCTCCCCTCAGACTGGGGCTCCCTGAGGGCAGGGCTGTGTCTCCCCTCAGACTGGGGCTCCCTGAGGGCAGGGCTGTGTCTCCCCTCAGACTGGGGCTCCCTAAGGGCAGGCCTCGTCTCCCCTCAGACTGGGGCTCCCTGAGGGCAGGGCTGTGTCTTCCCTCAGACTGGGGCTCCCTGAGGGCAGGGCTGTGTCTCCCCTCAGACTGGGGCTCCCTGAGGGCAGGGCTGTGTCTCCCCTCAGACTGGGGCTCCCTGAGGGCAGGGCTGTGTCTCCCCTCAGACTGGGGCTCCCTGAGGGCAGGGCTGTGTCTCCCCTCAGACTGGGGCTCCCTAAGGGCAGGGCTGTGTCTTCCCCCCTCAGACTGGGGTTCCCTGAGGGCACGGCTGTGTCTTCCCTCAGACTGGGGCTCCCTGAGGGCAGGGCTGTGTCTCCCCTCAGACTGGGGCTCCCTGAGGGCAGGGCTGTGTCTCCCCTCAGACTGGGCTCCCTGAGGGCAGGGCTGCGTCTCCCCTCAGACTGGGGCTCCCTGAGGACAGGGTTCTATCTCCCCCTCAGACTGGGGCTCCCTGAGGGCAGGTCTGTGTCTCCCTCCTTAGACTGGGGCTCCCTGAGGGCAGGGCTGGGGCTCCCTCAGACTGGGGCTCCCTGAGGCAGTGCAGGTACTGGCTATGGGGGATTCTGTAGTGAGACCAGACAGACAGGACCGCTGTGGAGGGCATAGTCTAGCTGAGGAGACAGACTTTGTACACATACAAGCATGCTCAGTACTACGAAAATTGGTAGTCACAAATAGTCACAGGGAAGTGAAATACAATATAGGGAATATAATCAATAATGTTGTAAAGATCATGTAAGGTGCCAGATGGGCACTGGACTTATCAGGGAGATCACTTCATAGACTGTGTAGATGTCTGACCACTGCGCTGTCCACCTGAAGCTGATGTAGAATAATATTGAATGTCAGCTATAATTAAACATATATATATATATATAGTATATATATAATTTTAATACAGTTTTTTCCTTTCTTAAAATGTGCATACATTTTTTGGCACCCTGTGCATGCATATATATATATATATATATATATATATACACTCACGGATGCAAAATATAGTATAGGGAATATAGTCAATGGTATTATAACAGCTATATACGATGTCATGAGGGTAATGGACTTGGGGGGGGTATCACTTTGTGAGGGGCATAAATGTCTAATCATTATGTTGTTTTGTACACCTGAAAAGACATGGCTGAGATGGGGACAGTTAAGTAGATATGTGTCTCCAATAAAATAGCCAAGCTTCTCCACAGAAATTGAATCCCTCTGTGACTCAGCTGAAAATAAGCTATTGAGTTCTGGATCTGACAATCTCCATAACTCCCACCCACATGCACATCAGCCCTAACCCCACGGAGCCCGATTCCTAGGGCCATGCTCCTCAAACCATTTGGCCCCACACCACTTGGCAGACCAAAGTCCCAGGGACCCCCCAGAAAATGCCATCCTTTCCAGTCTGCTTTCTGCATCTCTCGCCTGTGACTCCGAGGGGCTTTTCCAAAAGACCTTGGGATCTTTCCCCTTTGGTTTCCTAATGTGTGCCCTCTCCACAGTGGATCATCTGTCCATCAGAGTACAAACTGCCTTCAGTGAGGAGGACCTGGCCAAGCTGGAAGCGGGGGATGGGAAGAGGTGAGCCCTGGAATCTGGCTTTGTCACGGTGTTCAGGCTTTGGAGACTCCGTCTAGCCTCCCAGCTCCAGCCCTTCTTCTCTCCCCGTCTAAGCCTGCGCCTTCCCTCTGGCTCCCACTTTCCTGGCTCATTTCAGATTCTGCTTTCTAGGTCTTGCCCTCACATTCCTTCAGACCTCATTCCTGACACTGGGAGTGGAACGTGCTTCCTTCATGCCCACCCTCAGAAATGCCCTTACAATCACTTCTTCCCAGCACCATCTTGCTCCAACTCTTTAAGTTATGCTCTCTTTAACCTTCGTTAATGGATCAAGTTCATTGTTTCCTAATTTCTCTTACAAGTTTTCTAATAGTCAAGGTCCCTGGGTGTTAACAGATGATAAAATCAAATGGGGACATGAATGAATGGGCTACTTACAAAGGTGGGGACGAGTTAAAGTACCTTGCAGCATCAGTGCTAGCAACAGCAGGACACTGCTACCTCCCTGGGCCTAATGGAGTGAGGGGACAGACTGACCACCAGGACTACAGACAGTAGCTATAGGGGAAGGGCTACCAACGGGAGCTGTGGCCTTTCATAGACTTAAATCATCAACCACAGTGACCTGGCAAGGAGGAATCCCAGGTAAGAAATAGCTCAGCTCACTTTTCACCTGTTTTCTGATCTCCTGCTGGTACTTCCCACTGACTGAACCCAGTTACAAGCCCAGCACAATGTACCCACGGATGTAGTCCCTACAGGTCAGCTTCTCGGGGGCAGAGCAGAGTGGCCATGACCTTATAAAGGAGGAAACCAGAGCAGGCTTCTTTCTCCCTGTCCTTTCCTAGTTTCTGGCCACTGAGAAGTAGGTGTTGTCTCTGGCCAGTCCGTGAAGTGCATTCTTTTTTTTATGCTGAAGGTGGCAGAACTACCCACTTCTGCCAAGCCCTGGGGCACATTCAGTGCATAGAGGTGAATACACCAACATGCTCTCCTGGAGCACTGAGCTATGTCCCTCCCATCACAGAGCTCCAGCTGCAGGATTTGCTAAGTGAAGGGTAGAAGGGAAAATTAATTGATGGACTCAAACCTGCTAATCATAACCATCCAGCCTAGGCGAGCATTTTGCTACGAGCTTTTCCATAATGTCATTTCATTTATTCTTCCCTGTGACCTCGTACTCACCATCTCCATCATCCTGAGGAGGAAGAGGACACACGCAGCTCAGAGGTTCTGAGATGTGCTCGTGATTGCACAGCTAGTAAGCAGCAGAATCTCCGAAGCCAAAGAAGGCTCTCCCCGGCTTGTTGTCCCAGTCCCATTACCTGCCATTTGTGGAGCCTGCCACACTTCCTACCTGGCACTGTAGTGATTGCTTTGTGCTCATGCGTTACCTCTGACCCACAGGCAGCATGACTGACTTGCTCTGTGTACCCACCATGCCCAGATCACAGCATAGAGTCTGTCAGTACCAGGAAATTGAAAGGTCTCAGAAGGAGTTCTAAAATACCTCCAAGCCCTTCCAAGACCACTCTGTGAAAACCAGGCTTGCCACTTGGCCTGTGACATCAGAACTGTCTGGCTCTGGTTGGCAAGAGTGCTTGGCAGTGATTATACACAATCATGCACAGGATTGTATAAACTGAATGAGCATGCCCTAAGCTCAGTGGTTTACAAAGTCTGGAAATCTTTGCATGTTCATTGTACAGATGAAGAAGAAAGTTTCCAGGAGATTAAGCAAGTAGCTTGAGGCTTGGCATCTAAAAAGTGACAGACCCGGGATTTGAACCCCTCACATGTTTCCCAGGCCTTGGCTCTTTCCATTCTACCCGGTCTCCTGGTGGTTGCAGGACTCCTCCACTGAGAGGAGGAGGGATTGCCAAGTGACCTATTATAATTATGCATTCATTTTCCCCATCCTATCTACCTTGTCCTGCCCCACCTGGTTGCTCCTATACCAAGTGGGCTCTAGTGGACTTAGTCTTATTGTAGAAGCCACAGGAAGGTACCAGGTGGAACACCAGGAAGGACTTCTGCAGACTCACAGGAAATGAAGGATTTACTGCCCTCCCATGCTCTTCCCTTGCCTCCTGCCAGGTCTTCTGTATTCTAGACGCACACATGTTCTCACAGCTCGTGCTCCAAGAGCAGACCCTGGGGCTGCACACACAGCTGGCTCTTCAAAGGCACCAGTTCCGTCCCCTTGCGGGCAAATAAAAACAAAATGCTGCTGCTCAAAAACAAGTTCATTTCACATTTTATTTTACTTGAGAAAATGGGAAATGCTGAGGAGGTGCTTTGAGGTCAAGTTCTCCTGGAATTTTTGCACAGAGTCTCAGCTTCCTGAAATACCCAGCTCCTTATTCCCTTGCTGATTCCTCTACAGCCACTCATTCCTCTGTCCAGGCCTGGCCCAGACACACGCTTACACACTGTCTCTATTTTACCCACATGCCCAGTCACCACAACACAATGGACAAACAGAGGTGACTTGCTAAATCCTAGTACCCTGTTGTGGCCTCTAGGCACCCATTTCTAATCATATCTTCAAACTTTGAGGGAGGCACGGCCATAAAATAAGAAGGGAAGCCATTCATTTATACTGTACAGAGTTTCAATTTTTCTGAGGTTTCCACGCAATCATCTTTTATGAGCTATAGTAAAAACTCATGTTTATACAGTCTCTCTCCCTAAGTCCCAAACATTTTAGCACCATTATCTTATGTAACACCTGGGGTTTGAGAAACAGGGCCTGAGCAGCCGTGCATCGCTTATGCAAACAGTTTTGAATTTTCCAGATGTATCTGTTTCTTTTCAAGTTTGCAAAAAAGCTTATTTGAAAGATATTGTGTCTCCCCCTGCTCACCACCCCCAATTCCTTCCCTTCCACCTGCAGGTAATATTTGCTTCTAAAAAGAATCCCTGCCTTTGCAGTAACATGGAAGCAATTTTTCTGATTTGTTTTGCAATTCCTGACGAATATCTTTATCTACATCTCTGTTATAGAGCAGCAGGGTACTGCCTAAAATTAAATCATAAAGTCCCTGCTTTTCTCCTTCCTACCCATGCTCAGATCTGGGATCCATTGTTAACTCTTTCACCTCTTCATCTCCTGAATTCCTTTTCCTACCAGGTCCCTTCTTTGGCTATGCAAAGTGGGCTTTGCATCCCTTTTCATTTTCCTTTTGCTGCCATCCTAGTCAGACTTGTAAATTCACAGTTGGGCTTTTTTCACCCAGCTCCCAACAAGTCGCCTGTTTCAATCTATTTGGAACATTCTAGCCTCCAATATTCTTTGGCTTCTCTTCTCCACAAGAATACGGCTCACGGCTGCCCATCCTCTAGGACAGGGAAAGACAAAGCCAGCCTGCAGGCTTTCCCTGCAACGCAGCCGCCAGCCACACTTATGTACAACACTGTCTCTGGCTGCTTTTGTAATACAAAGGTAGAGTTCAAAGCCTCTGCTGTTTATCATCTGGCCCTTTACAGACAAAGCTTGAGTACTCCTGATGTATGCAATCCAGGCAGTGTCCCCTAGCACAGCAAGCTGGCCTCTGTATGACCCTGCCTCCACCAGCCTTTCCCACCTCACCTCGGGGTACATCCTCTGCAGACCCGTGCAGCATCAGCCATAAGTGCACAGCCCCCTTAACCAGCCTATTGTGTGCCTCTCTATTGCAACTCATGAATCTCCTGTGCCTGGAGTTCTCTTCTGATGACACCATCTCTGCCCTATAACCGGCCCTTCTGTAGCTCCCTCCCCACACATTCAAGACTTCTATTTTTGTGCCCCACTGAACCCTTGCAAATATTTCCCACAACTTCCGCTCACATCTGTGTTTCTCTCCCTTCAGACTACAAGTCCCTTGAGAGTAAATATTGTGTCTTAATCGTTTTTGTATTCCCAGAGCGTAGTATTATATCTGTAACAGAGCAGATGTTCAATACACATCGAATGAATGCAAAACCAGCTCCTAACTTCCCATCTTTTTCCTTCTCCCCATACATGAGATCTGACAATGATGTTCACGAACTTGTTACAATGATGTTGCCAATCTTTTTTGATATCCGAGGGATCATTCATTATGAATTCGTACCAACTGGACAAACAGTTAACCAAGTTTACTATTTGGAAGTGCTGAAAAGCCTGTGTGGAAAAGTTAGACAACCTGAACTTTTCACCAACAATTCATGGCTCTTGCATCACGACAATGCACCAGCTCACACGACATTGTCTGTAAAGGAGTTTTGAGCCAGTAAACAAATAACTGTATTGGAACACCCTCCCTACTGACCTGATCTGGCCACCAATGACTTCTTTCTTTACATGAAGATAAAGGAAATATTGAAAGGAAGACATCTTGATGACATTTAGGACATCAAGGGTAATACGATGACAGCTCTGATGGCCATTCTAGAAAAAGAGTTCCAAAATTGCTTTGAAGGGTGGACTATGTGCTGGCATCAGTGCATAGCTTCCAAAGGGGAGTATTTCAAAGGTGACTGTAGTGCTCTTCACCAGTGAGGTATATAACACTTTTTCGAGGATGAATTCATGAACTTAATTGTCAGACCTGGTACCCTTGGTCTGGCTTCAGGGGCCTTAACCCACCTCACTGATTCTGGCCCTGAGCCTTTCTTGTCATGTCCATGCCCTTCTCTGCTCCAGACCATCCTCCTCCAGTGACAACCCCTGCTGCTCCTGCCCATACTTCTGTCTTTCACACCCAGGTCAGTGTGGCTTTCAGTGACCCTCACATAATGTCCTCCTTCATGACTGAGTTGGGCCCTGTAGGGGACTCTTGCCTGACAGGTGTTTATAGGTGTGGCAGCTGAAGAGTCCTGCACCGGAATCTGGGTTCCTTCATTTTTTTTAAGTGAGCCACCCTTAGGTAACTCTGTTCCTGTACTCTGGTCTCCTCATCCATAAAATGGAAGTGATTAAATGTACTTCACTGGCTCATAGGATGATGAGATAATATATAAAAACACTCAGGACCCTGTGAGACGTACATTTATTCATTCAAACATTTATTGATTGTTCATTTAATGCCAGGCAGTAAACAAGATATAAAAACAAGAGGCCAAACCAAAACCAAAACCAAATCCCTACTCTTGTGGGGCTGACTTTTATTGAGGAGACAGACAATAAATAAGGGAAATATAACACTTAGAAGGTACGGGAAGGGATACGAATGGCAATATTATTACATGGTAATTGCTTAAAAAGGTTTTTCCATCTGAATCAGAAAGCTCCTTTCTTATAACTCTCAGGAGTACCCCATGTGATGCTTTATAATGTTAGCCAGTGGGGGTAAGCATTTAATAAAAATACTAGTTGGATAAATAAAGGAAAGAACGAGGGAAGAAAGAAGCATGGCCTTCATCATTCCTCAGCAAATACTTTCTAAATATTTCTAAAAGCAGCCAAGAGGGCCTTCCATGCACAAAGTTCTTTCAGGAAACAGTTGCAGTAAAGAATAGTAGTTGTGTGAGATGGATCAGTGAGGGAGAATCTGAATTTAAAGAAAACAAGGCTCACCCAAACATCTGGGCTGAGCCAGGGAGGCAGCTGTGGACCCAGAGAAGGGCTCCATGAGATGGCATTTCATGGGACAATTTGGGAACTAAGCCCAAGGTCCTTCAGCATGGAGATAGAGACTTTTCTCATCCTCACTCCGCACCATAGTTGCACGGGGAATTCTGGATAAGGCGGGTGGTAGGTAGAGGTGGTAAAGGAAGGAGGCGAGGGGAGGGACCCAGCTTGGGTTTCTGGACATTTCTCCTATCCAATCCCTCCTCTTTCTACCCCTCCCCTCACTCCTCCTGCAACATAAGCCCTTCTCCACAGTGCTTCTGACTCTACCAGCTCAGGCCATCCCTTACTCATCAGCCTGTCACATGAACTGTAGTGCCCAGAGCCTACTCTGACCCTGCTCCTTCATTCTCTCAAAAAGTAATTACTCCTGCGTGTGAGGCCCAGGGTCTTCAATCTTCCAGGGCTCACAAAAAGCAGGAGAGAAAAGGCCTGTGCATGAATCAGTAAGACTGACATGTTGAGGGTAGGTCCATCAAATTGAAAGAACGAGACAGATCTAAGGTCAAATCCCAGCTCAGAGAACTGCAACTCTATGACCTTGAGCAAGGCTTTTCTCAATTTTCTGATATGTAATATTAAAGGATAATTTTTTCTAAGTTAAGCTCATGACTCTTATGTGAACACAAAATAACTACATGTCAAAGAATTTCTTTAACTCATTAATGAATGAGGAAACCACTGAGATGTAACATCCAGTTGAGGGGAGAATACAAAAATACACATCTAGAGGCAATCAAGAATTCTGAAATAAAATTACAAGTATCTGCAAGACCGTCAATAACCACTGGGAAATAATCAGCTGCATCTCCAAACATACTTCATTTGTGTTTCTAAAGATGAGAATCATTTGTATGATTATCACTTTTCTAGGACTTGCAGAGTTGTAACTAGCTCAAAGACAATGAAAGGCTCAGACCCCAACACAATCAGATAACCTAGCAGGTTGCACTCAAGAGAACACCCAACAGTTACCTTTTTGTTGTTAGGGTTCCCCCCCCCCCCGTTTCAAAGTCTTTCACAAATTTTCCTAACAGAAATAGAAGGATGTTATCTGAGGTAATATATTGAAAGCACCCAGCACAGTTCTTGGCCCATCAAGGGCATGCAATAAGCAGAAACGTCCCTCCCTGTCTCTCAGTCTGATAAAGTCACAGGGAGAGAGATTTTCTTTGAGGTAAATGCAGCTAGGGTAATGTGTAACAAGGGCCCCAGGCTTCAGAGGTGTGAAACCTCACATCTGGCTGGGAAAGTTCTTGGTAGAAGGGCTCTAGTCCCCTCAAATCCTACTTCTTTCCCTAGCAGCACCTTGTTTCAGAGAAAAATCACATAGCCACCATACCCAGGGCACAATTCTCTGTCATTTTTCAGTATTATACACCATGGCCACGTCTGTATCTCATTCGTTCCTCGGAACTCAGTGAGGTGGACTAGCCAGTGTTGTAATCATTCCCAAACATGGACTATCCAGTGTTGTAAGCAGAGGAAAGTGGTTCACAGACAATATATAATTTGACTAAAGTCATGTGGCTAGTGAGTGGCAGAGCCAGAACTGAAGAGAATCCCACATTTCAGATGACTTTGAGAAAAGATTTACATCAAAGACCCCCTCCCTGCACTTCAAGCCTGAGTTTACTGTTCTCTCTCTCTCTCTCTCTCTCTCTCTCTATCTCTATCTCTATCTCTCTCTCTATCGCTGCTTTGAGAAGTCTGTGAATCAATTCAGCTTTCCTTGAACAGACAGGTTTAAGGAATAAGCTCTGTATTGTAGATTATTAATCTATTATAGCAATTTCATCAGCCTATGAAATAACTATCTTCATGATCTAAATTTCATAGCTCCTTCTCCAAACCAAACCCACAAGCATCCCAATGAATCCTGGCCCAGGGTTCAGTGCCCCCAGGTTACACAGGGGCAGTCCCAGGGGACTGTGGGGGAGCTGTTTGCTGGGTGCTGGAGGAACACAGCTTCTGTTTCAGACAGAACCTGCCCCGCCCACCCACCCACCCACCCCCACCCCCACCCCCACCCAGGCTACAGGCAAAGCATGGACAGTTGCCTGCAGAGACTGTAGCTCCCACTCCCAGCCTGTTCCCCTCTCGCCCATGCCAGACCTTCTGAGTCCTCCTCCTCCCGGGCCTCTGGCTGAGACCTTCCCTCCACCCATTGAAGCAGAGCACATAGACTTGGGGAAAAATAGACTCCTAACCTGTGTCACCACTGGCTTCCCATCAGTCTCCGCCTACCAACATGTAAGTCAGATCACCCCACTTCTCTGCTCGGAAAAATCCAATGGTTTCCTGATGCAGATGGAGTTTTCTGGAACAGATTGTGGCAGGCCATTTAGTGTGCAAGATGGGCATTAGGCAGTGCGTTGGGGTCAGGGGAAGGGATTGACATCTTTGGAGAAGGAAGGAAGCAAGATTGAGTGGAGAAAGAAGCTAAGATGCAATGCAGGTTCAACCAGCGACAGCTTCACTCATCCCACGAGAATTCTAGAAATGTCCATTCAGGGATGTCCCACATTTCTGTATCATCCCCCAGCCACTTCCACCTCTATGAGTACAGGAAAAGAAGACACAGACACAAGGGGTTCCCTGTGCCATGCCCTTCCTTCTCATATTAGCCCAGGACCATGTCACACAGAGGACAGGACAATGTGATTCTTGTCTCATTAATTCTCTGATTTCATGTCTCCATGTCAATTAAATGTTTCCATATCCCTAGCCCACAGTTTCAGGAATAATATTAGTTTAATGTATTAAGAGGAAAGTAATTAAATATTTGTTCTGGGGTAATTGTATATAAATTGCATGACAATCTAGCTGGTGATGTAATTAGTAAATGTTAATTGGAGGGCCTTTTACAATCAACATTTAATTTACTAACAACTGTTTTGGCTTAAGAACAAATTAAAAGCTTGCCATTGGCCTTCCACACCCATTATATGCAGAACCAGCCCACTTCCTGGCTGGCAGTGAAAACAGTTTCTGCTGTCAGTTGGCTGATCACTCTCTAGGAAGCCTTGTACTGTCTCTGCAACTCAGTTTGATTATCTGCAAAATGGGAGCATTGAAAAGAATAGTACCGACAGCTAACATCTATTAAGCATTTACTATGAGTGAAATACTCAACTCATAAGCACACACGGTTAACTCATTATATATGAGTAACTCATTATGCGTGTTCTAAGCAAATGTGGGTAAAACTCATTTGGGGGTAACTCATTTAGCCCCCACACCAACCCTATATTTAGGTTCTGTTTTTATTACCTCCATTTCATGGAGAGGAAACTAAAACACAAAGTAACTTGTCCAAGGAGTAGAGGAAAAGGGTTTTGGCTCCAGAGCGCATCCTGTCATCAGGGAGAGCCTACTGTCTCATTATAATTCCATGCTTCTCTTCTAGCTCTAAAGGGTCTACATACATGCCCCAGTCCTCCAGATACCCAAAGACTTCTATCTCATTGTTATTATTTATCCCTCCCTGGCACAGAGCCCTTTGTATAGTTGAATTCTTGGCTTTGAACTTTTCTGATTTCTTGCCAACACCAGTAACACCCTGCCTTGGCAACTCTCATAGCCTCCCTGTATCTGTCAGGGTAGGCTAGATTACACTGTGGTAACAGCCCCCAAATCTAAATGGCTTACAGCAACAGAGGTTTGTTTCTCACTCATTCCTGTTCCATGTCTAGTGCAGGAATTTTAAACGAATGATTTGCGCTGTTTTCTGGACTTCCAGCTGTCTAGTTGTGTCTCTGCTCCATGCCATCTTCTCTCCAGGACCCATGCTGATAGAGAAGCCCAACGTTACAAATAAAGGGAAAAGACAAATAGCAGATAGAGAGCTTGTTCTTAAACCTTCCATTTAAAAGTCACACATGAGACAGGCTCATATTTTAGGGCTAAACCAAGTCATATTGCAACCCCAGAGTTTAAGAGAACAGAGATTTCTGTTTTTCTTTAGGGAGGGGCACCCAAAGCCACATAACCAGTCTGTCAATGAGGTTGAGACGAGTTTAATTTTGCCACTGGAAGAGGTAGCAAATATTTCGAACAATAACAGACTCTACCACACACCTCTCCACTTTGTATCCTAAGTTTCTGCCTTGAGTTAAGTCATCATCACCCTGTCACTGGATTCCTGAGCACTGCTTCTAACCCTAAAATGTTCTCCTTGTTGGAATGTTGTGTGGAAAGGCTTGGGGAATAGTCCATTATGAACACCTAAAGTCCAAAAAACAGAGCAAATATTTATTTATAATTCCCAGTGCTGGGGAAGGAGAAAATTTTCCCTCTTTCCCCTCAAAGTTCTTTTGGCTGGTCTAATACTCAAATTGATGTGAAACAGATTAACAGGGGAAGATAACCAAATTTAATTATATATGCACATATGGGGGGTTCTTAAGAATAGGGGACAAGTTAAGCGCTGGTCTGGGAAGCCAGCGGCCCCGGTTCCGTCCCACATATGAGGGCCAGTGACACTGCCCTTAAAAAAACAAAAAAAAAAAAACAAAAAAAAAAACAAAAAAAAAAACAATGAATAGGGGACTGCAGGACAAATTGAGCAGTTGAGGCTTATACACCATCTTGAGCTAAGAAGGCAGGGTAGTGGTTTTGGACTTCAAAGGGCAGGAAGGCAACTTACGTGGAGATGAAAAAGCAAATGTTCAATAAACAAGTGTTTGCTGGGCCATCTGTAACAATGGGACACAGAGAGGGCTTTGATCAAATGGGCCTTGGTAGGTTCCTCCCTGTCTATCGCACCTAGTTCATATTGAAGTTACTGTGATGATAGCTCCATCCCTGGAGCAGGTCCTCTGTCTATTTTATGCAATTAGTGAGGAGGTCAAAGATTCTTCCTGAGTCTTTTGTTTCTTAAAAATAACCAGTTTAAAATTATCAATATCCCCCCAAAAGCATATTTTGGGGTGGCAAAATCTGTTCCCCTTCACTAGCATCTCTCTAAATGATACCTCACTCTCCCTTCTCTCCTGGACTCCTTCCTTCTCTGCCTCCTCCCTGCCTCCCAATTCCCGGTTATTTTTTCCCAGGGTCCTGAATAATTAAGGCCGGGGAAATCCCTTTAGTTCTTTTTTCATCTTGTAAGACTCACAACGGTTCTAACAGTTCCTCTTGGGAGCAGATTCTGGGTTATCAGAGGTGTCAGAGGGGAGCAACTGTCAGGATAAAAAACTGCTCCCTTGATGTAAACGATTATCTCTCACAGTATAATAAGCTTAATCTACAGCAATGGATGCCTCACCTCTACCTCCCTTCCAGCCAATCAGAGTGAGGATGGGAAGGAATAAGGTATAAAGATGATAAAGGGGCCAGAGACACCCGCCAGCTATTTTTTAGCAACTCCCTCAGCCCTAACCCCAGTCAGGAATCATCATATTCCTCCCCTTAAGTTCTTTCTCTTCCATTCAACATGGTTCTTCCTCCCTATTACCTTCCATCTTCATTTTGACCTCTTTATATTCACCCCTCATCTCCCAGTTTCCTTTGTTCCATTCCTCATAATGTTCTTCAACCATCTCCATCCTTTTCTCCCTGTGCCCCTCTCCCTATCTTTACTGGGGCTGATTCTGGGCGGCAGAACAGCAGGGGTCAGAGGACTTCAGTTCTCACCCCAGCTTAGCCACTAACTTCTAGTGCGACGCTGACAAAGATGCTGGGGCAATGTTAGGGTCTGTCTTGCCGACTGCTTTATCTCAGTATCCAGCCTGGCAAATAGCAGGTGCTCAATCACTGTTTCTAGGATAAATGAATATCTGAATGAATGGATAGATGATATTTCCTCTAAAAGGCTCTCTAAGGACCCTCTCAGTTCTGAGGTCCCATGACTCTTGTGATTCTATAAAATTCCCACCTCCAGTGTGTCTTTTGGGACTCACAATGTAGAGATACCAACTCAAATAACAGTAAATGTACAAGTGATTTGATACCTAATTGACAAACTAAATGTAGATAAATCACTAGGGCCAAAAGGCACTCACCCAAGAATAGTGCAGGAATTCAAGGGTGAAATTGGGGAATTGTTGGTCAAAAAGTGTAAGTGCTCATTACAAAGCAATGAGGTGCCACAGAGCTACAGAGAGTAGCTATGCCTCCTAAAGGACCCTGGGAACTGTTCAATGGCTAGACTGACTGTGAAACCAGGCATGTTATCCAAACTTAAAATAAAGAGTAGCATGACTAGCAAAAGCTACATACCAGTAAGGAAGACTACTTGATTCTGTAAGGGGAAATCACTGCTGGCTAAATGTTCCAGAATTATGTGTGGAGACACATATGGAGAGTGGCAAAGGGGAGCAGGGGAGAGGAAATGAATCTAGGCTCTCAGAGTTATATACTAAAATCTATAAAAAAAAAAAAAGAAAAACTGAATCATCCAAGACCAGCCGTCTTAGGAGAAATTCTGATTTAAGAGAAACTGTATGAGACTAATAATTTATAATCGTAAAGATTGCTTCAGCATCTCAAAGATACTCTTCTCAAAGATACTCTTGATATTTAGAACAACCTTGTAAAATTGATCAAAAAAATTTTTTTTATTAGTTGTCATTTGAGAAGTGACGTAGAGAAAATAAATTACTTGCCCAAGTCACATAGTCAATAAATAGAAGATCTTGAAACCAGACACTGGTTTTCTAACTTCCATTTATGTGTTCCCCTTTTAAATAAGACTTTTAAGATCTTGATACCCATGGATCATTTTATTAAATATTTTTATTTATCACAAGGAAGCATATGTATCAGTTATCCATTGCTTAATGCTATATAACAAATAACCTCAAAAAATGTAGTGGCATACAACAATAAGCATTTATTGTTTATGTAATAAATGGGGTTACTGCTTTGTTCCCATGTCTGGGAGTCAGCTAAAGGTCAACTCATCTAGGCTAAGCTCAGCAGATTCAGTTCTGCTGTGTTCCACATGTCTGTCATTTTCCTCCTAGAACCAGCAGGTTAGCTTGGACATGTTCTCAAAGGCATAAGAACATGTGTGGAAATACACAAAGCTTCTTGGGGCCTAGGCGTGGAGCTGGTACTTCTGCCTCACTGTCTTGGCCAAAGCAAGCCACATAGTAAATCCCAGAGTCAAGAGTGGGTCAGGTTAGCCTGCCTGGGGAGGTCACTCCAAAATTACAGGACAAAGGATGAAGATTCACGGCTACTATCAAAATCAATCAAAAACGTCAACTTCACTCTCATCTCTGAGTTCATAAATGACTCTAAGCTATTGGTGAGAGTGAAATGCTAACTCTGCAGGTGTATCTGAAGGATGCATGAACCTGTCAGGATAGATAGAAAAGGGACAAAAAACTTTAGCGTGTGCATCAGTTAGGGTTACAGTCAGCTGAAAGTAATCAACCCTAAATAACTGGCTAAAACAAAAGGGAATCTTAGTTGTCTTTCATGTAAGCATGGAGGTGAGCACCCAAGGGATGGTATGGTGCCTCTGCTTTAGGAAGTTTTTAGGCTCCTTTAACTCTCTGTCCCACCATCCCTAGGGAGAGCAACATTGCTACAAAAATAGTCACATCTCCACAAACTTGTTCGCCATTTGGAACAGCCAAAGCATCAAAAAAATGCCTCTGTTTCATGGAACACCTTCAAAATCTCACATGAACGCATCTTTGTGTGTGTTTGGCAGCGGGGGTAGAGGGCAGTTGGTGAAGTGTAATTTGCATCCAAAATTATAGCTGCAAGGGAGTCTGGTGAAAGTAATTTTAAGCTTTTTAGACTTTGCAGTAATATACTAGAAGTTGAAAATGAGTGCTGAGGACCAATTATCTCTATGCACCATACTTTGTATAAACAAAACAAAACAAAACAGAAAAAGAGACATCCTAAGAGGAGGAAAAGGTATTTTCAAAGGATGGGGTTCCAAAAAAAATGTCATAGACTAAATGTTTGTGTCCCCAAAAAATTCACATGTTGAAATCTAACCCCCAATGTGTTGGTATTTGGAGGTGGGACCTTTGGGAGATGATTAAGGCCATGAGAATGGAGCTCTCATGAATGGGATTGATGCCCTTATAAAAGAGACCCCAGAGAGCTCCTGCATCCCTTCCACCACATGCAGACACAGCCAGAAGATGGATGTCTATAAACTAGGAGATGGGCTCCCACCAAACACCAAGTCCTCTGGCATCTTGATCTTGGACTTCCCAGCCTCCATAATTGTGAGAAATAAATGTTTGCTGTTTATAAGCCACTCAGTCTGTGGTAGTTTTGTTATAACAACCCTGAGGGACTAAGACATATAGGTTTGAAGAATCATGGCCCCTCGGCAAGACTGTAAAGTGCTAACGGTTCAGGCAACTGCTGCTTTTTCTGCCCCTCTCCCCTCCAACCTGACCTCTTGGAAATAGTGAAATTAAACTTTGTCCCAATGGGAAGTGGGGGAAAGGGAGGGTGTGAATATTTTGTGACCAGGTCGCCTATTATCCCTGATCTGAGAGGGAGGGAGCAGGGAGAGAGCTGATAGGACTAGGAAAATGGAGAACAAGTTGTTGGAGTGAGTCACCACGATCTTCCCAAATCCACCCACGTGGGGCTCTCTGCACCTCAGAGAGCAATATGGAGGTGCATACATTATTAAGTGTAATTACATTGTTACTTATAGGTTCAATTATACACTCTGGACATTTTTATAATGTAATTTGAGGTGTGATGCATGCAGCAACGGCATTAACCTTTAATCATAGTTCTTTCTCTTCGGAGTGCAATAATCACCTTATTAATTAGTAATGAAATGATTAAATAGGAATAGGAGCCATAAGAACATGTTTCCTCTTAGGGTCCTCTCCCTAGATCTGACTGTAGCCTTTTGACCTTCCTTCCAAAAGAAAACACATCTCAAGGTGTGGGTGTGTGTTTGACGGGGAGATGTTGACTTTTCTGCAGCTTCTTCTCTTCTGGGAATGCAGGGTACAAAAATGTATGGATGAGCATCAGGCATATGCTGTGCTCAATCCTGGGATGTTTATTTGCTCCTTTGGTTAGTGGTATTCATCTCTTCTGGGTAGCAGATTTGGGAATGTAGGATGATATGTGTTATGCAATTCTGAGCAGCCCTAGGGCCTTTCAGAAATCAGCTCAGTCCTAACCATTCCCTTTTACTCATTGCCTGTTCCCCACTCCCAATGCTTCCTGGAATCTCAATGGGCTTTTAGAGAATCCATTTACCACCCATCCCCTGTAACGCCATCCACACCATCCTGCCATCCACCTCCTTCCTCTGTCTGGGTTTACTGGCTCCCACCATGTGTCAGGAATCATGGGAAACACTGAGGCAATGAAAACAAAAATAACTTCTCCTGGGGAGCCCTGTAAAACTTAGTCATAAGCTGTGTTGCAATAATTGTAATCCTATACTAATTGTTGTAAGGTTTCTAATAACTACAACAGAGAGAAGACCATGGTCTAAGGGGAGCTCAGAGGAGGCACCTGACTCAGCCTATGTTGTCATACAGGGCTTCCTCGAGAATGGGACATTCAGGCTGAGTCTTTTAGGAGAAGCAAAGCTAAGAAA
Source organism: Aselliscus stoliczkanus (assembly GCA_033961575.1). Classification (NCBI taxonomy): domain Eukaryota; kingdom Metazoa; phylum Chordata; class Mammalia; order Chiroptera; family Hipposideridae; genus Aselliscus; species Aselliscus stoliczkanus. The sequence continues at coordinate 58,702,463 of CM066733.1, read as the reverse complement.
TGAAGCAACAGACAGGGGTGGATACTCCAAGCATAGGCTGTTCATGAGCAGGGGCATAGAGGTATTAAACGGCTCCTAGATGCCCCTCTGTATTTTTAGCCCAGGAGAATACGCCGTCTACCACACACATCATAGAGTTCACCTATATTTATGAAAATCACCCCAGATTCTGCTAGCTTGGCCCCCTATCCCAGGCCCTGATTCTTAGGGCTGGCTTTGATTTAGCATCTAGCTCTGGCCCTTGTGGACTCAATACCTGTATCAGGCACCATTGTCAGGAACTCATGGTTTCCTTCAGTGTCTCCCACCAGGGTTTTCTATACCAGATTTCTGTCTCTGCTTCCTTGTGTGGCACATCTTCTCCAGCTCCTCTCTACTCAAGCTCCAGCATTCATTTGAACCAAACAGTTAGCACAGTCAGCTCTGTCCAATTTGAAGAGACAATAGGACCATATCACAATGTGTCTAAACACACATGTACATTGTGCTCTGAGCCCATTCAACAACTCAGCTGCCCTACCTCACCCCTGCAACTATCACAAATCCCGGGCCCCACACATCTCTGGCATATAACTTATTTCTACTCCTTCAGAACTGATCAGACTTACAGAGTGGTTCTTGTTTTAGTTAAAATACAAGTTTAGTTGCTTTAACCGAGAGACCAAATAATAACGGCTTAAAAAACATAAAGTTCATTTTTCTCTCACATAGGAATCTCAGTGAGTAGTCTAGTATTGGCAGGGTGACTCCATAATCATGAAAACCCAGACTCCTTTTATCTTTCTGCTCTGCCAGCCTCAATATGCAACACCTACCTCATAGCCCAAGGTGGCTGCCCCAGCTCATGCCCTCCCAGGGAACACAGGGCCATTCCTTTTAAGGACATAATTTGTAATTTGTCCATATCACTTCAGCTCACAGATAGCAGCACTTAGTCATAAGATGCACAGGAGACTGGGAAATGATTTCTGGTGGCCATGTGTGCCCAATTATACATTATATGTAAGAGGGAAGGATGGGCTTGGGGAGACAAGTAGTAGACTCTGCCATCATCTTTGTAAATCTGCAACTGTGGCCTCCCTGGATTTCTCAGGATGCCAGGAGGCCTGATAATCTGTCTGTCACCACTCATCGACTCTCCCCCACTTCAGTTTTTCATTCATTCAAAATGTATTGAGCAGTTACTAAGTGGTAGCCCCTGGGGCTTGGTAAATCATTAATGTACTCATTGTTGAGGAACAAATTATGGACATAACTAATCACAATAATTGATTGAAAATGAGAAACTTCATTAAAAGGGTACAGATAAAGGGCTACAGAAAGTCAGACCACAGAGAGTTCTTTCTGGAAGGATGGGGAGACTTCATGGAAGAGGTAAGGTTGGAGCTGAGGCCAGGAGGTCTAGTATAATTGGAAGGCTCATATGTTGGGTTGGGCCACACTTTACTTTTCTTAACAGAGTTTTAGGAAGGTTGTAAGGAGCTCAGTTCTTACCTATACTTGAGAAACCAGTCACAGCAGAGAGAGGAAAGAGGGGCCTCTCCACCTGGCTCTGGTGCCCAGGGGAAAGCTGTCCTCTACTGAAGGAGTTTGGGAGAACCACAGAAATCAGGCTTCACCCTATGCTAGGCTCTCTGGGGACTTAGGCACAGGCCCTGGCCTCAACTTAGGAAGCGAATCGGTTCTTTTGGGTTGATGAGATGAGGGGAATGGAATTTCAGAGGATCCTTGAAGGATGGGTGGGACTTTGAAAGGTGGAGAGGAACTCATGAGGAATTCCATGGAAAAGACTGATGGGCAGGAAGAGATATTGTAGCTGCAGGATACAATGGTGTCTTAGTTTGGATTCCCCAAAAGTAGACGGAGAAAGGCTTTGTGTGTGTACGAGTAGTTTACATGGGAAGTAACCTCAGAGAGCAAGAGTGAGGGACCAGGGGAGTGAATGCAGGAAGGAGGGAGAACCAGTTTGGCATGTGCTGTTAAGTTGCCCTGCTACGAATGCCCTTCCCACCAGAGCCTCACATAGTGCTCCTCAGACCTATACAGTAGGTGACAAAAGTGGGAGGCCTTTGACCCCTACCCCCAACTGGTCAAGGGTGTTAACTCCCCTTAAACTACCAGGTGTGCCTGTGAGAGTGCCCAGTGGGTCCCTGCAGGTGTCCCATACCTTGGCATTAGAAAAGTCCCAGAGCAGGAATCCGAGGTGTTCAATACAGACAAAGGTGGGGTGCTGTCAGAAAGCACGTGGACGAAGCTGCTAGAAGGCTATGTGAGACTGGTTACCACAGCTGGGGCTGGGGGAGTGGGGAGGCCAACAAGATGGGAAGTGGTGCCCAGATCGATTCAAGAAGCTCCAAAGATTCCACTGATGTGAGGGCATCTCAAGTGGCCATATGTAATGGTGACCCTATTATATCTTCTCTTTTTTTTTTTTTTAAAGATTTTATTGGGGAATTGGAGGAGGGGAACAGCATTGGGGAGCTGGGGAAGAAGGGGAACAGACAAGTTGCTGTCCTTTTGTTCTTCAGTCTAGTTGTGGAGAACGTTGCTTCACTGGCCATGTTGGTATTATTATCACGCCCCTCCTGGGTGAGGCAGATCAGTCGCCGCCGGCTTCTGGACGGCCGCTCAAGGAGGCTCTTGGCAGCTCACACCGGCTGCTGGCTGCTCACGCTGGCTGCTGGCCACTCACTGTAGCCTGTGGCAGCCCACTGCAGCAGGGGCTGCAGCTATGCCGTCCCTGGGACTCAGCAGCCCAGTTCCAGGTGGAGCTGTTGTTCACCATCTTAGCTGTAGAGGGCAGTGTCACTGGCCCTAGTAAGGGGGAATCCTGCCGCTCAGAGCTGGCTTTCCAAGCCAACTCCCAACCAATGAGCCACTCTGCAGGCCCTCTCTTTTTGAAATTTAAACTTCTGATGTAATTTGATTGGACTGAGGTTTGGCTTGGGACTTTTTGAAAGTTTTTTTTTTTTCCTTTCTTTGCCTTCCTCTCCTTCACCAAAACGTGATGGCTCTGTTTACTGTACATTTACTATGCATACCAGTTCCAATGGCCCTGTTTACTTCAGACCAGTGTGCACACCTGGCCCGGTAACTCGGGAGGGTTTTTTGCCTCTGTATGCGATTCACTTCTGACCCTGGGGCAGACCAGCCTCTAGGAAGCGCTGTTTCCTGGAGCTGTCTGGCCAACTTCTACTTCCTTTGTTCTGCCCCTCCTGGGCATGCCTGCAAAACCTTTTGGCTATATTAAGAGTGGGAGGCAGTCTTTGTGACAGGGAATCCATTGTCTTCCCTTAATGCTGGTATTTTGGAATAAAACCTGCTTTTCTGTCCACCAACCTCGCCCTTGAGTTTTGGCTTTTTTGCGGCGAGCAGCCAGAACTTTTGCACCGTAGCGCAAAGACCTGGGAAGGTAATTCCATTTATGCAGGTAGTGGGAGCAGGAAAAAAAGGGGAGAAGAGCAAGGAGAGGGAAGGAGGAAACGGGAGGGGAATATACATGTGATGTGTTGTCTCTCTTGCACGATTTACAATAATTACCTCCAAAGCCGAGAGGAGGCTGTAGTGTGTAACTTTAGGGACAAGTGCTGGGGTGCTATGTCCCTTCTGGGCACATGCCCAGAGAGCAGGGGAGCCGCAAAGGGATAGAGGATGCAGGGCTAGAGCACAAAGCCAGAATGAGGACTGGGGAATGAGTGAACATGTAGGGTTTCCTGCCATGAGGATAGGCCAGGTCTCTTTGTGGGACTCAGCTTCCTCTCTAAAAGGGGTTGGACCCATACTCTCATTTTTACTTCAGAATTATTGACACAAATTCTCTAGAGTTCCTGGAGTCAATACAAGCAGGAAGTATAAGCCTTGGACAATGTCCAGGAGGCCATAAGTCTTGAACAGATCGTTATATGAACTTACATTAATATGATATACAAGATGGTGGGGGAGGGTCCACTTGGCGGAAATAGTATTCCAGACAAAAGGTTGGGAGTTGAAAGAGGAAGAATATGACATGTTAATAAGAGCTAATAGTGATTGCACATTTACTATGGTCCAGGCGCTGTTTTAAGCCCTTTACATGAGTTCATTTACTTAATCCTCCCAGCGATCCCATGAGGAAGATGTATCTGGGGGCAGGGTAGCATGGAAGAGTGAAAGAATTGGATGTTGCCCTCAACTGCGCCATCAGATTATCAACTGTCAACTCGTTTCTTACCTCTCAGCCTATTCTCCTAATGTGAAAAATACAGATAGGTGCACTAGTTGTGCAGATGAGTAATCCTATTCAGAAAACCTGTTGGGAGGAGGTAATTGAGAGGATGGGACTGCTGGCTGACCCTCGAGATGGACCTGGGCAATCAAAGACTCCTCCTCCCCTTCCCTGTCCTTGGAATGTACACTTAGCCCACCATTCCCACCATGGAACCTATTTTCAAAGACACAGTCTCAAGAGAGCAGGTTTTTATTGAGACCATCAAGATGATATACATAACTGAAACCAGGTAAGGCCTTTATATAAACTTTAAAGATTTTGGCAAGTGAGTGCAGAGACCTATTCCTCTTGGGGCCACCCAAAACAAACCTCATAAGCAAGTTCCCTTGCTTATTAAACCTGTCATCTATCAATCTGGAGTGGTCTGCCTCTTTCTTCAGTGTTTCCCTTCCCTCTGTGTATGGGACCAGTCTGCAAAACTGGTTCCAACAAAAATACTTTCCAGAATGTCTGGTGCATAGTAGGTACTCAGTTAGTGGTACCTGATAGACTTTGGATCCCAATATTAAAAGCTCCAGGACTTACCAATCCTTGATTGGAAGTAAGAGAAAGAAATGTTTGAAATCATATCATCCAAAATATATGGTTTGCCCATAACATTTTATTTACTCATCAAACAAGTATCTGTGGGATGCCACACTGTTCTAATCTCAGAGAATGCAACCTTGAACCAGGCAGACAAAGTTCCTGACCTTGCAGAAACTGGTCCTTTTGGAAGCTGTCATCATCAAATAGCCCCCTATATAAATAAATAATTGCATATTAATGAGTGTTGTGAAGGCAAAATTCAGGAGCCATAGAGGGCATCTAAAGAGAACTTGACTGGTCTGAAGTAAAAGGGGAGGGGGCACTGTCCAGAGGAAGTGACATGGGGCTGAAACCTGAACAATGAGTTGGAGACCAGGTGAAGGGCGGAGGGGAGGGAAGAGGGAGAACATTCCAGAAAACAGGGTGAGGTCAAGCTTTTAATCTCAATCTAAGGTGAGGTTGAGTGAGGACAAGAGGAGGCCAGATCCTTGTGTGTGAGAAACCACTGGATGGCTTTTAGTAGCTGTGATAGCACAGTTTTTAAAATGTCACTGGTTTGAATGAGGAAAAATATTAAAAGAGGTCAGCGGGATACCACAATATTTTGAAAAGCGTTGGACAAGACCCAATTGTGTCACATATCTTTTTGCCTCATCTGATTCATCCTTGACCATGTTTTGTGTCCCAAAAAGTGGCCTTGGACTTCCGTCAACATACTCTTGACCACTCTGGCTTCCATTTGGGTTTGGCCAGGGAGCAGCACCAATGGCAGATAGGAAGGAAGGAGGTAGGGGTATGCATCCCTAGCCCAGTTGAGGCAGGCAGGCTGTCCTGTTGACCAGAAGTCACACCTTAGGAGTACTACTTTGTAAACTGTCCCTTTGTTAACCTCTCAACAAATTACCCAATTTAAGCATGCCACTGTGTCCTGCCAGGATCCTGATGGACAGTGATAGCAGCTTGAGCTAAGGTGGTGATTGTGCAGCTGGAGAGAAGTGGGTGGATTCATGAGATATTTAGAAGGAGGTTGTGACTTCTGTTCAATTGATTTATATTGTTATTTAACTGTTTTTTTTCTAAATAAACAATAGATCTTGGTTTATTTGTCAGTCTGGTTCTCTAAGAAGCAGACATCAAGATAGAAGTACAAAGATTTCTTGGGAGAGACGTGTGTAAAAAGTAAGGGGAGGGCCGGCCGAGTGGCGCCACGGTTCGGCGCTGGCTTGGGAAGACAGCGGCCCCGGGGGCCCCGGTTCGGGTCTCACTTATGAGGGCCAGTGACACTGCCCTCAAAAAAAAAAAAAAAAAGTAAGGGGAAAGGGAGCAAGAGTAGGCAAGGAGAGTCCTTAGACAAGGATGCAGGCCTGACCTCTGAGGAAGGAGAGAGGGAAGGAAGGATTGGGTAGAAAGAGCCTCAGGCTGGAAGTGTAGCTTTGAGAAAGTCTGCACCAAGGTTTGGGGAGCCCTAGAGCCTCCCTTCCCATAGGGAGTTAAAGAAGTCCCACACTGGGCAGGAATGGCCCAGCTCTAGTGCTCCTGCCATGCTCTGTTATTCACTGGAAACAGCCTGGGAAAACATGTGGCTGTGGGGTGAACCTTCTCATGGATTCCAAAGGCAGATTCTTATAGCAGGTTCTAGAACTTCAAGGGAGAATTGAGCAGCACACTACCAAGACTGCCACAGTTCCCAAACTAGGTCAACCATGTGATCCTTCGGGGCCTGAAATAGTGCTGGCCATATGTTTAAGCCCTGGAATGAGCTAAGCAATGGATACACCAATATGTACCTATGGGGAGTGGGGAATGTCACCAAGGACATGTCCTTGAAAAAACAGCTTGTGGAAGTGGTACCTTCAAATCTGTGTTTAATTTTAAAATCCTGCCATGACTGGATTAAAGTTGACTGAAACTAGTTTGGTTCTCCCCTGAGCCCCAGTACCAGCTTACAAGGGCTGAGGGTCACTTCCTAGAGAGCAGAGCTTGTCTCCCCCACAGTAGGACAGCCATGCATATGTCCTCAGTGGCAACAAATAGCAGACAAACCTGGGTTTAAATTTCAATTCTGCTACTAAGTAGCTCTGAGCCCTTGGACAAAACTAATCTCTCAGATTCCTCACTATAACAATAATTTATTGAGCATCTACTGTATGTCAGACAACAGTTAACATTATACACTGAAATGGACTAAATATTTGTGTCACACTAAAATTCACACATTGAAACCTAATCCCAAATTGATGGTGTTTGGAGGTAATGTCTTTGGAAGGTGATTAGGTCATTGGATTAGTGTCCTTATCATAAAGGCCCCAAATGGGCCTCTCACTCCTTCTGCCATGTGCAGACAGTGAAAAGACAGCTGTCTATGAACCAGAAAGCAGGCGCTCACTGGACACCAAATATGCCATGGTCTTGGACTTCCCAGCCTGCACAAATATGAGAAATCAATGTCTGTTATTTATAAACTACTCGGTCTATGGTATTTTGTTATAGCAACCCAAACAGTCTAAGACATAGACTTTATGTAGTTAACTCACATTTTACAGGTGAGGAAACAGGCTCAGGGACATTAAGTGACTTGCCAAAAGTCACATAGCTCAAAAAGGGTGGGATCAGAAATCAAACCCAAGCCAGTTAGATGACAAAGCTCATTCTCCATATCTCTCCACTATCTCCAGATGGATTCAAGAGAGGAACATCAGAATCTAACACTGGGAACCTCCCCCATCGATACCCAATATCACTCTCTTGTTTATTGAACTGCTTTACAAAAGTGCCAGGCACATGGTAGGGACCTAGTGAATGCTATTCAACTTTAGCTTGCTTCCATGGCTCCCCCACTCTCTATTCCCCCTCTTTCACTCACCTCCTCACAAATATCTTCATTTTTTACCCTCTCATCCTGCCAGTAACCTTAACTTCTCACCTCCTCTAATTTCTCTTGTCATCTCCCCTCACACACCTTCTCTCCCCTCTATTTCTCTGCCCTCCCCTTTGCTGGGCCATGCTCTTCACACATCTCATTAAGTAACTGTTGAACCTGAATTCCTATTTCACTGCATCTATAATTATGCTCCACAGGAAAGCCTGGGGGAGTCAAACAGACTCCTCATCTATTCCACATAAATCAAAACAATGCAGTTTAATAGCCACGATTAATGGAATGCAGCTCAGCCATCCATGGGAGATATTCCCAGCCCAACACTGCCCACCTTGCTGGTCTTGATATCAAATCAGAGATATCAAAGGTTTCCTCCAAAATGAATAAGGTTATAGGGTTTTTTTCGTTTTCCTAGTTAATTAACTGGATGCAAAGACAGTTGGGGTGAATTTTGTGAAAAAGTTTCTCCCGTCCTTCCTCTCTCTCCTCTGGGTTAGAAGACCCCACCTAGGCCTTGGAAGCTTAGCTTGTCTCTACCCCAATGTAAAGATCAGTTCTGTTCACCAGCATGGGGACAAGTATGTTTGTATGTGTTGCAATGTGTTAGCGGCAAGGCCAGAAGACAGCCCCCTCCCACCCCTGCTGTTCTCTGCATCCGATTTCTCTCTACTAATCTCAAGAAATTTTCTCCTCTTCCCCTTCCACAAAATGCCTACCACAGGCCTTCCCTTCATGGATGATGGGAGCTAGTATCGCAGGAAAGCCCCATAATCAGAATGAATCCCTATGGAAGACTCAAGAGGGTGTGGGTGCCAGCACTCTTTGCCAGACACCCCCTGGGCAAAGGACTTTTTCCAGGGCCCACCTAGAAGACGGCTTGGCTCAGTAGCCTTTTGGTCATGTCTCCCCACCCTAGGGTTCTATGCCCATTGAATACCCTCTTTTTCTAAAACCTCATCTACCCTTCCCATGAGAACAGTTCATGTAGAATCTATACCAGTGGTTCTCAAACTTGAACATGCACCAACATCTCCTGGAGGGCTTTATTAAAAAAGCTTCTGATTCTGAGGTAGAACATGAGAATTGGCATTTCTAAAAATGGTGATGTTGATGCTGTTGGATACAAGGTCTTTGACCTTGACATTCATATCGGGTTGTCGGAAAAGTCATGACCCATTTTTGCAATGAAAAACATAGAAAACATACGTCATGGCTTTCTCGACAACCCAGTAGTATGTTCCCAGCACCAGCAACATGGACATCACCTGGAAACACTGGGAAATGCAGATGCTTAGAGCCCAACCCAAACCCACTGCATCAGAATCTACATTTTAACAAGATCTCCAGGGGATTCATGTGCACAGTGACATGTGAGAGGCATTCGTTTAGAGGGATGCTCTCAAGATTCCAGGTAAGCATGGAATTAGGAGCAGGTAGAGAGGCATGACTGTTCCCATCCTTCCAGGGACATGACAAGAAACTAGTGTTTTCAGAACAGCCTCCACCCCTCGCTTCTCACACATACTCACACCCCCTACAGCCACTACCAATGAGAATTATCTAACTGCCCAACTCTGCCAAGGCCCCAGCTTGGAAACAGATGTTTTCTGAGAATTTTGCTAGGGGAGAAAGCTCTGTCCGCTGGTTTTAGGCACACTGTTAACTCCTCTGTTCCTCCCTCCCCACTCACCTGCCACAGCTGCCCCAGTCCCACAGTTGCTTGTCAGTTCCTTTTTGAGTGAGGCAGGTGGCCATTATGCTCCTTTTGCTTCCAGAATCTTCTTCAGAAACTAATTAGAGACCAATGAAATTGTTTTGCATTATTGTCATTGTACAATAACAGCCTTCATGATGCAAAGTCATTATGCATCACAGACAAAATTAATCATTTATAATTTATGTTATTTCTCTGCAAAGGAATGAGAAGTTATCCTTTCCAATAACAAGAACATAAACACATTAGTCAGCCTCTCCACGCTGAGCCACACAAGGTCCTGTCGGGTTCAGGGCTCTGACTCCAGTAGGAGCATGTGGTGTACGTGGGGAAAGGCATGGGTGTCCTATAAGGTTAGGGACCTTTACCAACAACACCCCCTTAAATTCCCAGCAATTCTCAAAATGCCTCTGTGCACAGGCTTGGTCTATATCTGTGTTGAATTTTCTTTTTTTTTTTTTTTTTCAGTTAGAGGAAGTGAATAATAGCTAAACTTTGTTGCCTATGTTATTTAGCCCATATATTATATGGCAGAGGATGATAATAATAATTAGTACTTACTATGTGCCAATCACTATTCTAAGTGTTTTCTATGTATTAACTGAATAATCCTGAGAGGTGAGTACTATCATAATCATTACTTATACAGAAATTGAAGCCTGGAGAGGTTACATAACATGTACAAGGTTGCATAAGGTCACATGACTAGGAAGCCACAGAGCCAGGATATGAACCCTGAATCTGCATGTTTAACTACTATAGTACACCACCTCCCAAGTTCTCAAAGTTTACTCATAGCTATGTCGGGTAGAAGTTGAACTCATAACCTATTGGTTAAGGGAGAGGGGACCTAATTCTTGCTTTGAAGTATTTTTCCTCTATCACTCTGGTAATATTTGTGCTTCCCGATCTTGCAGACCAGCTTTATGCAGGTGGAGATGTTTCTAGAGCCCAAGGGATTCCAGATCACTCTCATGTCACCCCCAGACCCAGTTATAGGGCTACAGAAAAAATGCTGAAGGAGCCAGAATTAGTTTAATTTCTTTGCAGCCATCTCCTCTTTTTCTTTCTCTCATCCATCCATTCAAGAAACATATGTTAGGGTGACCAGTTAGCTCAGTTAGTTAGAGTGTGGTGCTGATAACACTAAGGTTGTCGGTTCAATCCCCACATGAGCCACCGTGAGCTGTGCCCTCCTTAAAAGAATCAACTATGCCATTGTAGCATGAAAGCAGTGTGTAACCAATGACCATAGCTGTTTCCCAATAAAAAAAATTTTTTTTAAAAAGAAACATGTGTTACACTTGTACCACATTCTTGGCAGAGTTGAAGTCATTCTACCATCCTCTCAGATGCTTCCAATGTAGTGATGTGGACAAGTATGATAGCAACTGAATGCAAAGCAAATAAAGTGTATGTTATATAGAGTTGCAAGTGATGCTATGATAGAGCAAACAGAGCAATTTACTAGTCCAGGTGTAAGGTCCTCCAGGGAGAAGACCAGATCTTGGCCATCTCAATGCCTTAACTACCAGCACCTCAGTAAGCACTTGGCAAACTCTTGGGGAGCAGGTAGAGTCAAACTGAGAAACCAGAGAAGGTTCCACAAAGATTCAGCATCTAAATGGATGCCAGATAATGGATAGAATATCAATTTGTGGCAAAAAAAAAAAATTGAAGGACAGGGTGTTCCTGGCTGGGGTAATAGCAGGAGTAAACACAGGAAGTCAGGAAAATGAAGGACCTGTTGAGACGAGGGCATTGACAGTTTGATTAGAAAATAAGTGACGTTTACAGAATCAACTTTCAAATGTGCTACAAAAATAAATAAATAATGAAATCACTGAGTTTAACGTGTTTCTTTTCTTGGAGTTTTTCTGATCCTAGACTGGGTGTCTTATACCAAGTTCACTTGCCACAAGCATGGGGCACAGAAAGCCTCATTCTTGCCAAAAGTCACTGGTGTTTCTACCTTCTGGTTGCCCAGACCTTCCCCCTGTGTATCTGAAACTTTCTCATTCCACACCGCAGTTTCCCCGATTAAAAGGCTTCTGCCTTACCCTAGCCCCTCACTCAGCTCTGGTGACAGACCTGTAGCTGGGCTCATAAACGGATTTAGGCAAATGGGCTTTGAAGGATGCCTCCTACCTGTGTCTCATTCCTTGAAGCAGTAGAGAAGGGCAGAGGGGGTGTGAAAATCAGGAGTAGGCAGTCTCCTCTTAAAAGCTGCGTTTCCCAGAAACAATGCTTATTGGGGCAGCTGCTGGAGAAACTCAAACCCAAAGCACAAATGAGGAATATCAGGAGTGAAAATCAGGAGTAGGCAGTCTCCTCTTAAAAGTTGCGTTTCCCAGAAACAATGCTTATTGGGGCAGCTGCTGGAGAAACTCAAACCCAAAGCACAAATGAGGAATATTGGGATGAGCATAACAATTTAAGAGAAGCAACTTCTTCAAAGGGAATTTTTGAATACCACCTTTCCCTAAAGACACAAATCCTGAGGATACTTATGAAAACCACAGGCCCTCATCCAAGCCCTTCTGAACCATAATTTCCAGGGAAAAGCCTTGATAACCTCCAGATTTATAAGCACTTCAGGTGTTCTTTACCAACAGGAAATTGAGCAAACAAGGAAGATAATTACATATTCTGCCTGTAAAGAGGCGGGACCTCCTTTTCCAATCAAAGTCACTTTAACTGCTGGGATTGGGTGCAGCCTGCCATTGAAACTTCCCCTTCCTTTTACTGTTATTGGTGACTTGCAGGACAGAAAATGAATGGAGGGGGCGGGAGCTAACTACTGATTGAGAGGGAGGGAGCCAGTGAGATACAGAGGGGCAGCTGCCCACCCAGAGTGCTTTGGGGCAGGGGTGGAACTAAGTCTCCACAGCCTATAAAATCGGAAGTTGGGGGCCTGAAGAGCAGTGCTGCTCAACCTGAGGTGGTTGTGGGTGGTAGAAGCTGTGTGAGTGGTAGTGGCTGTTGCAGCCTCTCTGGGTTGGAGTGGGGAAAGTGAAAAAGCTGGGAAGGTGCGGGGAGAAAGTCTCTTTCCAAGGAGAAAGAGTTCTGGGAAGTGGGTGTGGGGGATGATCTCCAAAGGCCACTCTCTCAGCACTCTCCTGTGTGAGTTTTTTCCTTCCATTTGCTTCATAGAAGTTCTCAGTCAAGAATCTAGGCTCCTGGGCCGGCTGAGTGGCGTGGTGGTTAAGTGCTGGCTTGGGAAGCCAGTGGCCCCGGTTCAGGTCCCACATACGAGGGCCAGTGACACTGCCCTCAAAAAAAAAAAAAAAAAAAATCCAGGCTCCTGCCTCTCTGTCTCCCCCCAGGGGCTTTTTCTGCCTGCTTTCTTACATCTGAAAAATGTGTCTTCAGGTGTTTGTTTGTCTCAACTGGAGAAAAAGTCCTAAAAACCTCTCATGGTAGCTAAAGCAAAGCTACAGGCTCTCTGGGAAAGCCTGCTTTTTCTCAGGAATGAACTTTCTCTGGGAGTGGGTTGCTCTAGGAAATAACAGCCCTATTGGTGGGAGTGGGCATGGAAGATTAGCTCTGCTAAACTCCACAGCTGTGAACTCTTAGCTAATGTGAAGAACTTGTACCTGTGGGACCCGTGTTAGAGCAAACTTGTTGCCTTCCACCCCTCCAAACCCAAAACTAGTTTCTGGCAGGCAGTGACCTTTAGCCGTTCCTCCTACAGCGTGATCAATTCAGCTTGCCTGCTTTTGTTAGTCAAACGGTCTCTTCCAGACCTTTCTCTGGCTCCTGTGGTCATGTCTTGGAGATGGCAGCCCTCCTGATTTACTTTACTCCTGATCCTTTAATTTTCTAATGCTCTCCTTTGGGAATAAGCTGCTACGGTGTAGACATGCTATTGCAAAAGCCAGGACAGAGATATGAACATAAATCGGACAAAACATCCTAAAATGAGCCTGGACACCCACGTGTTTCTCTTCAGCTGGGAAAAAAAAAATCAATGTGTTGAACTGGGCCAGATAGTAGGTATGGCATCAACCCTTGAAGATCAGGGTTTTCTCCTATGGATTGTTCTACTCAAATCCTCCTCCTTAGGATCCGTTCCGGGCGAGTGCCCAAGTAGGAACTAGACTGATGGGAAGTTCCTCTAATATAATATGATTCTCTAAGAATGGTTACATTCTCTTAAAAAAATAAAAAAAATTAAAAAGAATGGTTACATTCTCAACAGAAACATAGATAACCAGCTCTTGGAAGTTTCTTACTGCCCTAGGTCTGAGAAACCACCTTCCTCTGCCTCACCTGAGACAGGGAGTAGCTCATAGAACTCATCTCACAGCTGTAACTACTGCTTGTGTCTACAGTATCATGGCAATCAGCCTGGCCTGTTACCACTGCTTGTATCATTCTCCACTTGAATGAGTTTCTTCACTTAAGAGCTATTAACTGGCTGCCCTGCCTAGCAGCTCCCAGGAACCAGTTTGAGTGCAGGCTCCATGCAGTGGGGGTGGCAAAGACCAAGCCAAATGTTGTAGGGGCCAGAGAGCATGCCTAGCCTGGAAGGGCCCATCTGAAACAAAACTCAAACAGGCTGAGGAAGGCTCTGGAGAAGCAAACGAAGTCTCAGTGTACACGAGGGGAACTCTGGATAAATAAAAGGCAGCTGATCACATGATGTGGCCTGAGAACCAAGAGAACTTGTTGCTTGGAGGTGGCTCAACCTGCTAAACTTGAAAAGAGTGGGAAATGCTGGCTTGAAAACAGGGTATGACCAGTGGGTGTGGAGTTGGCCGGCGTGGGCCAGTTCTGAACTAAACTTGATGAGGGCTTTAGCCCAAATCCTAAGGCAGCTCCTCTGTGCTCCAGGAGCTAGGGCTCTTGTCCAAACTGGAGGCGGGAGTGCTGGGGTCTGGATTCAGGTCTGGCTGATCTACTTGTGCGGTGAAGCCACTTTTGACCACAGCCTCAATCTCTGATACTTGTAGGGGAGTGCTTTCAGTGTGGCATGTGACTGTGAAGATAGGGGCTTGAACGCACCTGGGGTCTGTCCCTGGCTTTGTCACTTACTAGCTCTGAGACTTAACTAGCTCAGTCACTTACTAGCTCACTTACTCGTTACTGATTCTGGGAAACACTTAAATTCTGAAGTTTTGTGATTAGATGATACTGAATGTAGCCGTTGCCTATCCTCATATGTGCTCAGTAAACACTAGCTCTTGGCTGGTAGAGTAACCCCAGCCAATGCAGAGCTCATGTGTTTGGATCACTTTTATATTCTTGCACTTACATTCTACTGCATCATGGAACTCCCGCTGTTCATCAGTCACAAGTGTCATTTGAACTAAAGTCTTATAAACTCCCTGTAGCCTAGCAGGCTTTCTGAACCCAGCTTGGTACTTCATACTTGCTTAGCTCCCTTATTTTCCCTGGCAAGTTCTGAACCTGGGATCATATGAGCCTGTCCTGAGCAATTGCTTCAAATGACATATCTTAAGGCATGGATGAAAGTTTCTTGTTAATTGCTCAGGGTTTGAAGTATGGTTGCTTAGTGTTTGAAGTATAGTTGGTGATCATGGATTTTACAAGGTCATAGCTAGGCCAATAATCTGAAAATATTCACTTAAATTGCATGCGCTGCCTTAATGAAAGACTAAAAGTAGGGGGATGGCTAGAATCTTGAACATCTTTCAGGCTGAAGAATATTCGCCAGTTCCACCTATAGACTACAGGTGCCACTTGCTGGCAACCTCTGAACTCTTGACCTCAAGTAGCCACTTGAGTCAAGTAGCCACAGCTGTAACTTATCCAATTAAGGACTGAAGATACCCTGGAACTCAGACATTCAGTTTAGCAGCAACACCCAGGGGGCAGGCAAAAGGAGGGTGAGATAGTGGGCACATGACTTCAACCCAGGTCCAGCATGTGTCTGAGCCCGGAAGGGTCGACAGCCTACATGGTCTGGGCTGCTACTCGGAACCCAGTTTATTTGGGACATTGGTCTCTCTGCCAAGTCACAAGTCTGACATTCACATGATTGGGTATTATAGCCCTGAAGGGAGGGTCCCAGCCTACTCAGCTGGTAGTCAGGTAGGAGATAAGGAATGAGTGCCAAGTCAAAGCTTCCAGTTGTTGCTGATAATTAGCTGGTAAAGCTAATTGCTTTTCTGGGCTTTCTGTATTTTTTATTTACACCAAGAGAGCTTCTCTTGTCAGTGTGGAGGAGGATGGGTCCAGGACTAGGCAGACTCTCGACTCCAGATTCCCTATAGCGAACTGCTTATGACAAAGCTTGGGTCCCAGGTTCTCCCTAATATACTTTCAATGACAGAGAAATGTGGGTCATAGAACCGAAAGTTTGAGGTCACAGCCTCCAGGGCCGGGTATAACTTCATCCTAAATCCTGCCACTGATTTCTTGTCTTGGGTGAGTTGCTTAAACTATTTGAGTATTTGACATTGCTTAAGCTGTTTGAATATTTGACATTGCTTAAGCTGTTTGAGTATTCGACCTATTAAAATGGGTAAACTAAAGGCTACTGTGGCTTCAGTAATCATGAGACTTCAGTGGTCATCGCAGGGGACTTGGCTTACTGCCAGTCCTGTAACCAGTAAATACTGAAAGCTGTGCACTCGCTCCCCTGTCTAAGTCACCTGGTTTCAGTTCTAGGTATGGTATTGGAGAGAGAGAGGCTCTTATCCTCTGTATAGCTTCTTCCTCTGAGCAAAAGTTACCCTCAGGCAGCATCTCCCTCTTCCAGGTTGGTTCCTGGTGTCCTCTCTTCATCACTGAGCTGTGTACCCTTTGGTTGGGTAACTCAGACTTACCCTGGATACAATGATAGGTAGTGGAGAAAGGGGGTTCATCTTCAAGTGGAGGCCTCCTGGCCGGCAGAACAGAAGTCACCCCTTGAGGAATAAGGGAACCTCTGTTTCTTGTGCCCTGGACAAGAAGTCCCTCTTAAGGGAAGCTCTGGCTATAGGAGCTCTGAATCCTGAGACTGATTCCATTTGTCACAGCTTATGGACTGCTACAGAGATGGCCTAGTCTCCGAACACTTGACTCCTACTTCCCAGTCCATTGGGCTCCATTCATAAGCCTGGGGTAGCTTTGGACCAGCTCATAGCATGTCTGATCATTTTTACCAAAGATGGTGGCACCATGACATCTCAAGCTGCTTGAGGTAACTTGAGATTGTGTGAGGATTTGCCTCAAAGCTTTGGACTAATTAAGAAGCAGGTCTGGGAGGTGGATGGGGAGAAATGGTTTCTTCTGCCATCATTCTTTGAAAAGTTGTCTTCAGGAAACTTGAGGTGAAGGCAAATTCTGCTGACCCGTTGGGCTCTTGTTTCAGAATCTGTCCCAGGTTCCATCTACCTCTCTGAAATACTCCAGAATGACCTTCCTTGGGGGCAGCTCTGCAGGGTCAAGGTAGGACTGAGACGATTGATGTTGGCTTGTTTCAACCATTTCTCAGAGACCCAAATTTTACCACTAGGAAAACTCTTTGGAGTTGCATTTTTTGCAGCTTCCACAATCTCATGTACATCTTGAAGTTGACAGTCATTATGTTAATTCTGTGCTCCCTTTGAGGAAAACCATTCAACCAGTGGTTCCTACTTACTGTCTCACCTCAAGATGAAAATCCCCTAAAAGGGTGAGATCCTACAGATCTGTTTTGTCCATCCTCATAATTTCAAGACAAACTAGCTCATTTTCCATTACCTTTTTAAAATGTCAAACATACAAGTCTCTCCCAGTTCTTTTGTTTGGAGAGGGGCCCTTTGTTTTAGATGTTGCAGATTTTTTTTCTCATCTTCACTTGGAATACCTTGTAAATTAAATGCTTGTTTCATATCCAGCCTGCCAGTGGCTTTCTTTGGAGCTGCTGGAATTTCTCTTAGAAAGGTTTCTTTGCTTCAATAACAGAATCAAACGACTTGAGGCTTTTATCCCTCTAAATACAAAGGGAATCTTAACTTGTCACTGAAACATTTTGTAATTTAGAACACTTATTGGACTGTCTGACTTGAGATGCTTTCATTCTAAATGAGCCTAACTGGACTTCCACTTTCTGATCCACCATGTATGTAAGGAGCTTAGAAGTCAGCTTTCTTGCTGTAAGGACAGGAATGATGAAATAAATGGATCCACATCTTAGAGAACTGAGGTCATGGGACAAACTTCTGACTTAAATGGGAGATAGTACAGCTTGCCAGGAGCAAAAGCCACAGCTGGAACCAGCAACGAACCAGTAGGAACACTTAAGGGATAATTGACAAATTGCTGAAAGCTTCCGTGTGGGACCAGCTTGAGAGTTTGCTCTGGGGGACCCAATTTTAGGGGGCTCCTCACACTTCCCATGAGTTTTAACTCCTGGTTAGGGCACTGGGCATGGAGAAAAGGTTCCAGGGTCTTCAAGAAAAGTAGCCAGTCCAACAGAACCACCTCCTGGATATCTACTTGGCTTAGCTAGGAAGACAAGGTACCCAAGCATTGCCCACAAGCAGGAAGGCAGGGTAGAAAAGCCTGTGTCAGCTTGAGCATCTGTGGGTCCCACCTGGTCTTGTTCTAGGCCAGCTTTGCCTATGAGTGGACTAGGGGAATAGGATCTGCGAGGGACACTATAGGAACCTGCTCTCAAAGCTCTCCTAGAACTGAAGGCACTTCTAACAGTAGGGCTCTTTCCTTCTCGTGCTTTCTCAGGCACTTAGTCCCATTTCTAGTCTCCAACCAGTGTGTTGCCATGTTCTATCCTGCCTTGCTTTATGTAGAAAGGAGAGCTGAAACTTCTGACCTTCACAAGCACAGCTGCCTTGTGTTGCTAGAGTAATCTCTCAGATGCCTTCTCCTCAGTTGCTAGCATTTTGGATGGTAAGTAGGGTATAAATCTTCAGTGACTAGAAAATCCCTTCAAAGCTCTCCAGGACCATATTCTCTTTCTGGAGCGCAATTGATAAGTGGCCTTAAGTCCATTGGAAGTTGTGCATCACCTAACCTGATCACTTGTGTGGACTTGAGTCCTCTAAGGGGGAGATAAATGATCTCTTCAAATTGAGCCCATTGGTACGTTACCATACGTGAACTCTTGTTCTGAACCATGCATTTTTAGGGAGAATGAACTTTGGGTGACTCCTAAGTGCTCTACTTGAGATGCTTGTTCAGACGGTTCACTGCAAAGAAACTTTTACTGGGAAGGGTTTTAGATTAAGGGCAAGACTCCCCAACTTGCCCAACTCCAAGTCAAATTCCTTTGAGTGCCATTTGTTTAGTAGATGGGTATGGCTGGGTGTGTTCACAAGCTCACTACTCTGTAATAGCTTGTTTAACTTTTAAACACCAACATCTCCTAAGCCACCACCTCAAGTCGCCCCTCTTTGACAGGGTCTCTTGACCTCCATTTGCATGTCTCCCCACTTATATGCTCCCTTTGTGAGACATCTAGGTCGGGTAATATCATAATGGACTTGAACAGACTTCCTTTCTCAGGTAATTATAGTATCCTTATGGAGAGGGCCTAGCTTTTCTCACTACTTCTCCTGGAATTTACTCAGTTTTGGACTTCAGTCTTTTGAGCATCACTGTTGCTTAAGGACCTCAAGTGCACACACTTAATAGGGTGATATCTAGTTACCCTCATTAGCCATGAGAATTTTGTGATTACTTCTGAGAACTATCTTGAGATGTCCCCAAACCAGAGTTGGAAATTCCTGTTCTCTGTGCTGTATGTTGTACTCAGCTGGAAAAATTAGCTAGTTCTAGCATTCTCTTCCTCTGGCTTAATGAGCTACCCATACCTTTTACATAACCACTTATAAATGCAGATACAGATGATCTAATTAAGAAGAGGCAAACATTCATGCCAACTGGCAGAAGTATAACAAACCTACCTGCTGGGGTAATTGCTTAAGTGGGCAGATGAGCAGCATTGCATGTGGAAAGCACCCTTCTAGCATTCTTGGGAGCCATGCCAATGCCCCTCAAGGGGCAACATGTAAGTGGACTCAGCCCTAATTCATCAAAGGAGTGGAAGACATTAGCTGCTGGAGATTCATCTTATTTTTTTTGAAGGATTGTTGGTTGAGACTGAAAGCACAGTGAAGAGAAAAAATAAAGGATCTTCCATCTTGGTTGCTAAACTCAAAGAATGGTGATGCTCGGAATTGGTTATTAGAATTGTCCAGCTTATATATACTGTATATACGTATATACAAGTAACTACCACCTTCCATGTTGGACAAGCATAAAGGGAATAGCTATGCAGGCACACAGGGGACATGAATTGTCCTAGTCAAAGAAATGTCCTCTCTAAAAGAATATCAGGCACTAGTAGCAAAGGCAAGACAAAGTTGTTAAATGGGGGAGTGAATCGGATTGGAAACGAAAGAGCTGGACAGCACAGAATGTGGATGAGAGAGACTAGGATAAATACTTCAGTACCGGTTATAACAAAGGTCTAAGGCACGCCTCCCATGGTACTGGCTGTGCAGTGGGATGGTGGATTTAAAAGAGCCCACTGAATGATAGGTGTAGGAAACGCACTAATAAAAAACTTGTAGATCAACAAAACACATTTTGGTAGAGATGCTTTGAAGTGAGAGCCTGACCTGCCATCTTCTCAGGAAAACCTCTACCTGTCAGCCTGGGGCTGCTGAGAAATTGGATTAGGGCAGGAAACAAGCCAGGCTCGTACCACTCCCTCCAGTTTCGTTTTCATGCTGTCCTTGCTAACTTGAGTCTTTACTAACAATCTAGCCTCTGCCCAGCTATGGGATCACCAGCCCCATATACTTCAAAACATACCTCTGAAGTTTTTGTGGGGTGTGCATTTATCAAAAGGGATTGGAACGCTTTCCTCCCACCCATCTCACTGCTGCTAAGTTCCTGGAAAGCTTCCTCAAAGGCCCTTGGAGGAAGGGCCTCAGGTCTGTGAAAGACAAGATGTGGCAAAGCTATTCAGTGTTCAGTTACCAAGTAACAAATAACATGGGATAAGCTAGAAAGACTCATTTCCCCTTTGCGGGGAATAGTGCTGGAATTAGCTCTAACTTGTCTGTTTGGATCCTTGAGGAGCTTCAGACTTAGTCATGTCCTCCTAAGAATGTTCTCCTTATGATCTACCACGAAAAGGTGACTGAGCATTCGTAGACAACCATTCGTTGATGGAAATGAACTTGAGGTGGAGGTCAAGTGACTTTCTTGCCTGAGCCAAACTTAAAATTAGAACTTTTCTCAACCAATCTAACTCCATAATTCACTTGGTTGTAGAACATATTCAGCTGACTGCTGCTGAGGCCAGGAACTTGTGCCTCATTTGCTTGGGTAAGAAGGGATCCTGCCTTAGCCTGGATTCCCTTGAAAACAGTCTGATGTGAGAACTTGTGTATGGGTAGCTTATTTGGGGACGGGGGGGGGGGGGGGGTTCCAAACACGGTGGGCAGAGGCAGGGTGTGCCTGTCCCTGCTATTAGGATCAGGGGCTTAATTCTGCTGAGACCTCCCAGATCCATTCAGAACAACTCTAGGAATTACTTGCTTGAAGGCTAAGAAGCCAAGAGTATTTATTTATCGGCTTCTGTTTGAGTTGTTTTAAAACTTAGCAAGCTCCTGCCTGAAACCACAGAATTGGGAGCCCTGAAGTGGAAAGTCAATGCATGAGGGACTCACTCTGGGCAAAGTGCTATCCACTTGAAGTGAGTTAATGCCTGAATGTTGCTGTCAGACCAGAAATAAGTCTGTAGCTTCAATCCATGTCTGAAACGAAGTAAGTCTGAGCCTGAGGTGGAGTGCCAGGTAGGTCGGCTACAGCTATAAAGAAGGCTTATTCATTTAGATAAGTAAAATATTGAGAGTGCCAGGAAATGTGGCCTGGACATGAGCAGATGTGCAAAGCAACCTGCGGATTTTTGTCATCATTGTGTGAAATGTTTTATTTCTGAAATGGGTTAATTGTATGCAGTTGAAATTTTTAAAAAGTTGAAATTGTAATACAAATAAATGTATTACACAATGCCCTCGTCAAGCTCTATTCCTTATTGCCAGACATCTTTGACACTGACTACAATACTACAACTACATTTGTGTAGCATTGACAAGTTTTCAAATAGCAAACTGCTACGCTCAACTAAAAGCACATGAAGACACAGGTATATTAACTTTTGTTTTATACTCATTAAATAGAAAACAATCCCTAGAGGGCTTTTTTTCATTTGTTTTTCCTCAAATAATACCCCCACACCATAGCTTTCCCAAGCTGAGACTTGGGCATCTCCTCTGACAGGAGGCTAATGCATCCTTAATCAGGGTTTTTATCATCCAATCTAACTCCATTAGAAAATGGAGGTAGCTGACCTCCCTGGTAATAAGACTAAAATAAGGAGATTAATCTTGTTTAGGGAGCAAGGATGAGTTGGAGCTCCACCAAGGCCACGTGCAGAGAACATCCACAGAGGAAGGCCTGTGCTGGCAAATTCCTAGGCCAGCAGGGTCTCCACCTCTGCTAGCTCTGTTAACCAGCAGGGATTTAGCGCTGTTTACTCCACTAAGGGAAATGTTGCTGTGCTCATCAAAATGACTGTCCGCAGAGTGGCACGGTGGTTAAGTGCTGACTTGGGAAGCCAGCGGCCCCCGTTCGGATCTCACATAGGAGGGCCAGTAACGCTCCCCTAAAAAAACAAAACACATATATATATATGACTGTGCTCTGAATCTCCAATTAGCTGTTGGCAAACCTAGCGTGTTTCTTGTAGGAGGGTCCTCGAGGCTGTGTTACTGGCTCACTCCAGCCTCGTTGGTCCCTGGCAGGTGGGCCCTGTGTAAGGACTGGGTGCAGAGCCTTGTATTGTACTTGGTCCTCTCCCTAAGTGTTATGTGGCAATTCCTTTCTGATTCTCTCACCTCGCCCAGGGTCCCCCAAGTGAGCTAGCTGTTGTTCCACCCTCAACACAGACCCACCCTCATCACAGACCCATTCTCCACTCGGCTCTGTGCCCCAGCAGGGGTAGACCCCTATGGACTGTATCACCCAGTCTCCCTCGAAAACTAATGTCCAGGTGGATTTGGCCACTGGGAGACACTGGCTAGAAGATGAGAGGTTTGGGTACTCCGATTCCCTCTCTGCTTTACAGCCACATCTCAGGCAGTAGGTATGTCCTTCCAGGCTTGCTGCTCCTGCCAGGTGGGACCCTCTTCCATAGTTTTGGCTCACTCTGTTCAGGTAATTCCTTCTCTTTGGCCACATGGATGGCAGTAGCTTCCTGCAAAATTGCTAGCCCCTGGTGCATCTTCTGTTCCCTTAACCCTCCATATTCCACCAAGGCTCTCTTATTCTTCATTCAAATCATTTGAGCTGAATTCAGTTTCCACTGAGACTGACTTGATACATGAAGAAAGTTCTTTTTAGCGTGGAAGGGAGCAGGGTCCCCTAACTTCTCATTGCTCCTCCATACCCTAGAGGGGAAATGGGGATCCTCTTCCCTTATCTAGTATATACTACGCCTTTTCTTGACGTTTTGGGAGATGTCTGGCAGACCTTGAATGTGGGAAGGAGAGAGAGTCCCTTCCTAGTGTTTCCCCTAGTTCTAGTTCAACAGGCCCCCATCTCATGATGGGGTAAATAAAAGGGATGGACTAGGGGTCATGTAAGCTATAGCTGATGCAGGATCTGAAGGTCCGTGCACACAGTTGCATATCTACCGTTGAACACCAAGCTAACATTTGAATCGGTGGCCTGCAGGTCACTTATTCCTGGAAAGTCCACACCCTACTAAGTTTGCTACTGATTAGACTTGTGATCAAAATTCATCTCCAAATGCCCAGCCTGGATATCAGGTTCAGTATCTTCAAATGTGTATTCATTGTTCCAGAGGGACCACAGGGGCCAAGCAAAAGTTGAACAGCCTTTCGTAAGATTCTGCACTATAGAAGTGTGCAAAAAGACTTGCATGCTTTGCCATCTCCCATAGATTTACCATTCTCCCAGGTCTTCTCATCTCACTTTGCACTCTGTTCCCTTCCAGGTCCCTGACCATCCAGCCAAGCTATTATCCACTACTGAGGAGTCTTTAATCCTTACCCTTGTCTACTTATCTCTTACCAAGTAGACCCTTGTCTACTTATCTCTTACCAAGTAGATGACCTGATACAGTGCTTGAGTCTCTTCTTCCTGGGGGGAATTTTGTCACCACTGTTTTCAGGGCCATAGAGGAATCTTCAGTGTAGCAATTTTTTTCCTCACATTAATATCAAGCTGACCATTTTGAACCAGTCCTGAGTCCTTAACTTGCCTCCAATCATGAGGAATCTCCGGTAAGGCATAGATAGTGAATCATAAGTGACATGGAGCTCTGGGCCCCTGTATATTGCATCCTCTGTGCAATTTCTATTGTGCAAGGAGTTTATCCGATGTGCTCAGACTTAAGTCCAAAATGCCATGCAGAAAATGGCAGCTTTAGTTTCATAGCCACTTGATGTCTTGCATTTGGACTCTGCCCCTCTTAGAGCCTGGAAACTGTTCAGGAGCTGCTGTTATGAGTGCTGCACAGCTCTGCTACAGAGCCTGTTGTTCCAGAACCCTCTGTGATATGCCTTTATTTACCATGATCAGTAGTAGAGATGCCATATTGGGTATAGCAGCTATAATTGAGCTACTATTTTGAGCTTATAGTCCAGGATCACATCATGATTTATTTCACTTTTCTTGGAGCCATCTTCATGAATCAAGATAGGGAGTCCCCACCCCTGGTACTATCATCTTCAATTTAGGAGTTACTCCTGGCTGTGAGTAGGGAAAAGTTCTAGGAGATTCCACTTGGCCTTTCCCACCATGATGGCTTGGGCCAAGGAACTAATGTGAGAACTGTCACTTGGGAGTTACTTGGGGGTTAGGAAAATGACCAGAGTAGGTCTACAGATTCATTGCAGCCACTGCAAAATTCCTTTGGCATCACTAGCATGCCATGTCATCAGGCCCAAACTGCGGGAAAGAGAACTCTGTACCTACTGCAGAACCCTACTCAAAATAAACAGTACTGTCCCCAAGCATGTGATCATGCTCTCCCTCAAACAAAGAAGCATACCACGAGGTAGAAGGCTTTCAGTGCTAATAGAACAACAGAATAACTAGTCTTTATCTTGGAGTGGTTGTCCTGGCCTACCTTAAATCACTGCCCTGCCCTCAGGTCAAATATGGCAGGCCTTAGAATATCTGAAGCATTTATCTTCTTTGGCATATGTGTGTCCTAGTAATGGAATCAACCACTTCTCATCAGGTTAAACACTTGCCATTACCTAATGGAACAGTGTTGATGGTCCTCAGAATCTCAAGACTATAAAAGTCCCTTGAAATTACTGTAGCAGAGCAGGAAAAACTTGTAGAACCCTGGGATGAGACAGTAGACTGCTGCTCATCCCAAACGAATAGGCATTGCCTTCGATCTCCCCACAGGAACTGAGGAGCAAGTTGACCAGATCAATAGCCTCAACTAAGTATGTCTAGGGATGCTGATCAATAGTAGAGATGCCATATCTGGTATAGCAGCTATAATTGAGCTATTTTGAGTTTGTAGTTCAGGATCATGTCATGATTCATCTCGTTTTTCTAGGAGCCATCTTCATGAATCAAGATGATAGGGAGTCCCCATCCCTGGTACTATCATCTTCAATTTAGGGGCTACTCTTGGCTGTGAGTAGCGAAAAGTTCTAGGAGATTCCACTTGGCCTTTCCTACCATAAAGGCTTTGCTCCATGGGCCAAGGAACTAGTGTGAGAACTGTCATTTGGGGTTATTTGGGGGTCAGGAAAATGACCAGAGTAGGTCTACAGATTCATGGCAGCCACTGCAAAATTCCCTTAGTCTGTTTGTTACCCTTCCCCATTCTATCAAGAGGACTGATTGGCTTGAGGTCCCTTGATAGCAGTGTCAGTTCAGACTCTCTATCCAACAGCCTATGACAGGTCTGAGTGTTCCCTTTCTCCCAGGTAAATGGGCAAAGGTTCCTATTGGGGGGAAGAGGAATATGTATTGTATTTTTACTATGATATTGTAGGGCCTTCTTTAAGGGAAACATCTGTCCTCTCAATCCATGGACTGAGTCTAGAAACTTGCTTAAATATGGAAACTAGGTGGAGGGTTATATCAGTAGGGTTCAACCAGAAAAGCAGAACTTGTAGGATGTATATGTCAATAAGCTGGATTTATTAGACAATTGGACTAGGTGATTGTGGGGCTGGTGAAGAATCTGAAATCAGTAGGACTAGCAGTCAAGATGGAAATGTCATGTATACCTGAAACTGATAAAGTTGTATGCTAGCTATATTTTTTAATAAGTCTTAATTCTAGGTCCTCCTGTCTCTGTGGCCTCTAAAGAACCCACTCCCCTAACTTGCCAACATATTCAAGGGTTTCAAATGTCTATTTACCCAATGAATGCAAATAAAAAGAAAAAAAGATGGAAAGATCCCAGGCAGGCTAGAACTCACAGGCATGCGCCAGAGCTATCTATTGTCCACCGGCAGTTAGCAAAAGATCAAGAGCAGAATTGAATTCTTCAACTGTAGAATCAAATGCACCCAGAATATTCAGGATAATCACCCTTATTTAAAGCCAAATATTTAGGGGCTTTAATCACATCTCAGATACTTTTAGGATACCTAAATTAGTGTTTTGCTAAGTGACATGGACTGAAACCTAGCCAAGCGGACACCAAAAAAGCCATCACAGGGGTCATGACTTTTCTTGGTAATGGCTAATATTGGCCTTCTCACCTGTTTAGATCTGTGAATACACAGATCAAGCAAGGCAGTACTTTTGTTGGCTGCCCATCTCCCATCCCCAGGCATACAAGATAGTTTAAGCTATTGCCATAGATTCTTGCAGATCAAAGCCCTTCTGATCTTGTTATGCCTGCTATGTCCATTGTGTCTCAGCAGTTAAGTGCAGCCAGCTGGCCCCTGTTCTAGGCTCTTATCCCTACTGACACAAGGCAGCCTGGTGCCATGGCAGCATCTCCTATCTCAGCTCTGACCCACAGAGGACACTCCTCACTGGGCTTCTTGGTATGTCAGTGATCCTCACTAGTTCATTCGCTGTCCCTCTAGTGAAGGATACATGGCCAGGTGGTGTGTTCTCTGGTCACATTACTAGGCTACCATGACCACTTTCACCCCCATCCTCCCATTTACTACAGGTCACTGTGTCCAAGTATCAGGGAACCATCCCAGCAGCATGTTAGGACTGGCTCGCAGCTCTTTTGCTGAGATGTTAATGCTGACTCATAAAATCCTTTTGTTACCAAGCAAGGGCCTCTGCCTGATGCACATAGCAGCCAATATTATGGCACTGGCTTTTGAGAAAAAACTTCTATTGCTAAGCTGACCACAAGGAGACAGAAGACAAGACTCAATCAAATCTGTCTCCCAGACCCAGGGTTTTGTGTTACTTTTAAAGGCAGAAGTGGGAAGTTACGCATATTCTACAGAGTTGCATTATTGTAATACAATGAGAGCTTAGTGCACAGGCGTTAGGGGATCATGCCATTTCATGCATTGGATGTTTGATTTTTTTGCGGGGGAATGAAGTGGGGGTGGGGAGGTGGTATATAGTCCATGATGGATTTTGACCTGATGATGTTGAAAGGTTATTATTCTAGGGTGAATTCTTTTTCTAGTGTGTATCAAACTGTCTATATGATCTCTTGGCCTTATTCTGTTATCTCTGAAAAAACAATATCTCCATAGGAACAGGACAAGCCCAGTTCTGTGATTATTCTCCTCGGTACAGCTTATATTTTGCCTTTCTTAGAAATGTTCAAGTTCCTGCTTATGTGTTAGCCAGATCCTATAGTTATTCCAGGGAATAACCCACGTTTTCCCACTGCAGAGACTTGACTATTCCATGTTGTAACCTAACCCTGTTAACTAGACACCCTACTTGACTTGAGTTAGTCTTGAGTGTTCCTTAAACATAAGGTAATGTGTCCTGGTTAGCTGCCTGAGCTGGCGATTGGCTGTCTTCTAGACATTCAAGGCATGAACTTACTGAAAGCATCTCCATCATTTGTTAGAACTGAGCCTTTAGGGACATGCATTCCTTTCATGACTGGATGAGCTTTCTCCAACATGGTCCATGAGTGTTGTATTCTGAATGGAACTCCCTACCTGCCCCTATCTCTTAGCAGTTTAGTTGCCTATATCCAAGTTTAGGTACTTATCTGTTATGGAGGCCAACTAACTTGATATAAAAAGTCATTGAAACATGAGGTGAGGATACAGAGTGACTTTGATCCTATGCATCTGTTGGCTTAAACAATTGAAAGCCAACTCCTAAAGGTTAGATTATACTAGAAAGAAGTTAAGGGATGAAGGAGGTCTAATACAATGAACTTTCCTGTGCTGGTGCAGAGAACCATCTAACCTACTTACTGAACTGAAGTAGCCTTAGTTCAACCATGGGACAAAAGTGAGAACTTCTCAAAACAAAGCACAACTCGAGGGGGAGATGTCTTGGAGCAGCCACTGAAATTGGGTCTAGTCCAAGGCAATGGCCAACCTTGAAGGGGAGCAGGGGGAGTGTTGAGGCTAGTTACCAGGATCAGAATGAAATAATACTGAGGGTTAGTGGTTGGGAACAGCAAAGGAATGAAGAAAAAAAATGGCACCCAACTTGGTCACTTTCAGTGTGCTTCCCTTTAACCACAGCTCGTGTACAAAGTATAAGTACTAAGTTAAAGAGTGGTACCATAAAACGTTGAGGTCAGTGTATTAGATACAAGTTAGACCCTCAAACCTTCCAGGCCTACATCATACCAAGTCCTTGAATATCGGGACTCTGCCTGATGATCCAGGATATCAGCTTCATGTGCCTGGTAGGTAAGGAACTAGAACTTAACTTGCCCAGACTTTGGATAAGGTCTGTCTCAATGTTGCAATGAGAGGCAACCTTGTAGATTCAGTAGACTTTTGTAGTAGGCCAAGGCTCTCAATCAAGGGGTTCCTCATCCCTCTCTCATCTTGGTATATATGCAGAAAAAATAAAGCTATGAACTCGGTATTCCATGTGAAAATGGGAAAATATGAGCACACAGTCTTAAGGGGATCAAATGCATGTTATCATTTTAGAATGTCCTCATAACAGGATGCCCTGGAACAGTCTGCTGACAGGTGCTATCAACAAAACATGAGCCCATCAGTCTTGTCATACTGCATGGACCAGCGTGACAAGACAAATTTTAATTGCTCTCCAGCATTGATATAAACTTATCATGTTTCATCTATCCTTCTATTGATAACTTCCCCTTGCTTGCTGTGTTAAACACCATGGATGAATCCTAATGGCTCCTGCCTTAGGAAGCCAGGTGCTCATTCATGGTATTTGTTGGGATGGAGCCTTGACCTAACTTGATAGGTCCAGGTGAATTTAAGTGCTATTCTCATGTCATGTTTAATCTGCTTGACTAACTTGTGGCTCATTGTTGATCATCCGATCAACAGAGTTCTAGACCATTCAATCAGGCAAAGAGTTCTAGAACAGGATCTTAGAAACTATTATACCTAGAAAGCTCCCTGGCCAGGTTTGTGAAGCAACACATGGGAATTGAACCCTGAGTCCTCTAGAATCATGGAGGCCCCAGATCCTCTGGGTTACATAAGCCTGGGAGTTGCTGAGCATTGAGGTATAAGGATGGCTATGGCCAAAAGGTGGGTTTAACCGAGGAGTAGAACTTTGAAGGACTTCAGGGCAGGAGTTTCCCTCTTTAGGCATAAGAACTTGCCACATTCTTGATTAGCTTTCCACAGGATGATTCTGATCAGAGTAGACCATACTATTAAAGCACCAGTTTTAGAAACAAGAGCTGGAAAATCCAATCCAGTCAAAATCAAAAGGCAGAGTTGAGCCATGAATCCAAGATCGATTACTTGGTGTCAGAATGGAAGAAGCCAGACCGGGACAAGCCAGAATGGTACGTGACATGCAGAAAACACTCTGATGGCAGATCTGATTTTTTTAAAGATCCTACTAGCTGAAGCCTTGGGAGCCAGCTGACTGGCTCAGGCTTATCTCTTATCTCTTGAAGCATAAACACTTGGAACAGGAAACCTCAACCCATTATAAGTGTGAACTTGACCTATTGCTCCAACTAGAATAGTAAAAAGATAACAGACGATTGATACTTGTGTGGCTAGTCTACTTGTGTATTCAATATAACTTCTGCTCTATTGATCTACTCTTGTTCTAATAAGGTCAGAAACTGTCCCTAGATGTAAACTACTTTGTTGTGAAGGGAGATTGTTCTCAAATGGGTAAAGGATTAGGTAGGTAGTAGCATGGCAGTTGGTTTAGCAACCAGCAAAGTAGTTGTGATATTTGCCTCCTGTCATACTTTTCGTTGAACACTTAAAGACAACTTTATAGTAAACTCTTGGAACAAAATACCTACCAAAATCTTGGATACATGGTATTTTTTTCACTTCCATATTTTTGATTAGGCAGCAAAACCTCGAACAATTTCTGTACACATAAAAATGGTATTCTAATAACTGTACAGTGGCTGATGGGTAATAGACTTAACTAGGGTTATCACTTTGTGAGATGTATAAATGTCTAATCAATACATTGTCTGGCACACCTGAAACTAATCAAGATGGCAAGTGTCTGCAAAATTCCTCAGGAGTGATTTGGGTGATATGTAAGGACAGGTATAATCCAGTGGCCTTGCAGTCAAGAATAGTGACAACCCCACGAGGACAGTTGGTGGTCTCGTGGGGAAATGCTCAGCCTCAACAGTGAAGGAGTTGAAGCAAAAAGGGGTGTCATTAATTTTATGCTTAATGAAAGATGCATACAGGATTTGTACACAGAACTCAACCTGGCCTTTACAAATATCAGTGGTGGTATAAGTTACCAAGTTTACTTTTTGGAGGCTGTGGCAACTATAAATACATAACATGTAGGCCCTTTTTATTCTAAACTAAATAGAAGTAGTGGGATTGGAAAAAGGTAAAACTACGATGTCTGCATTGCGATAATAGATGGGCCAAACTGAATAAACCATGGCATTTATTAGACTTCCCTAAAACCCAGAAGAAAACTTTCCATTGATGGGGACACACGTGTATGCTTAATAGCTGTGGGAGAAGAAAATGAAACAAGCAAAATACCTACCATGATTATACTGGAATTACATTTCTTGAAATTCGGTGATGTAGTTAAGTTCTTATAACAACTAAAAACAAGGAATCTAATTTTAGGACTTGGAATGACTCTGGGCTGCCTGACAGTACTATCCTCTAAACTGACACTAATGGCCCTGATAATACATGATATGAATGACTCTTCTTGCCCAAGTCTGAAATTTGCTCAGGAAAACCACTGCTTGTTATTGGGACAGTAGGTGGATTCCATGGCCAGGCCAGACCATCAACAAATAGTCCAGTCTATAGCTGGGACTCCTTGTCAGTTCCAGCATCTGTTCCCTTTGGCTTTCAGCCAGATCTTCCTTGTGCTTGTCTGGGTGTCTAAATCACTCCTGGTACACCAGTACCTTGGTATATAGGTCCAAATTACTTCTAGTGAGTTGTAGCTGTTACTCATCTTTATGTGGCAGTTAAGGTCTTCCGAATCCTTGAACCAGGGTCCTAAGCAAAGTCTTACACTTGACCTCTCAATGCTCTGCTCACAGGTTCTGTATCTAGACTTATATTTATTTCTCTTTGACTTGTCCTTTGAGACTGGAGGGTTGTTTTGTGTGTAGTAGACACTGAGGGAATCTGAATTATAACTCCATGCTACTAGTCCAGCAAAGAAATCACTCAGTGTAGGGTAACTGGGACAAGATTTGGGTGCTCCTCATCCCCCTGTACATAGGAAAGTAGTATGCATATTTAAAAGCACTATACTCATGTTTGTTTCTAGTATGTATTTTGGTTGGACTTGAAAAACTGAACAACTACTGCGGGGGACCAGCCTCCGCTGACCAGGGCTCAAGAAGGTGGACATGGAGTCGGCCGGGGGAGGAAGATAAAGAAGGGAGACAGTGGAGACACCGGGGGAGTTAAAGAGAAAAAAGGTGTCACACTTTATTGCAATAACATGTCCTTTTTATAGGGACTTTTGACCATCATCCAATCACAAGTTTAAGTTCCACATAGTTTTGATGTATTTTTCTCTTAAGACCTTTAGTCCTTATAATTGTTCTCCTCAGGGCACATTGTGACCTTTTCTATGTTTAAGGATAATCTCATCTATGATAATCTCTTTATGACCCAGACTCAGTTTCTACATATCACCTGAAGAAGTGTTACCATGATTACCTTGACTATCTAGTCCTAGATTCCAGTAGTAAGACTCACAGGGCATATATTTGAGCTAAAGCTTCAGTGTCTGTTGCTACAACAATGTATAAGGCAAAGAATCCAATTAAGGCTATAGATTAACATAGCTCATGGTCAGCAAGTTGTCCCTTATCGGAACTCTCATGGCCTGGAGACTTTTAGTGTCCAAGGAGACTTTTCACTGATTATTTTAGGCAGAGAGCTTAACGGATTATGTTATCAGTTACTCATAGCCAGGCTTTTTGGCTTATGTGGCCAGGGGTCTGGGCCTGTTTCCAAGGGGCTTGAGTCCCCTATTTCTTAGTCCTGGGGTCCCCACGGAACTACCGCCTGGCTTAGGTTGTCTCCCCTCTTTTCTAGATCTTACCCGTCGTTGGCTGCGTAGTTATCTCATTGGGGTACCACAAGAACTATACAGTGAAAGTACTGTCTCCTACAGAATCTGATGTAGAGAAAAGGCACATGGGTTCACAGGCATGGAGACTATAACCAACCATGAAACCTTGCCATATATTGGGGTGCTGATGGCTCCCAACAAACTATTATGACTAATATCATTAACAGACAGGTAAAGACAATCAAACAATTGGTTTCTCAGTTGAACATAAGTCCGTAGGTATACAGGCCTTGTTGATGTTATGGGATAGCTATCTACCCCTGATGTTGGTGGCTTCTCATCCTTGTGTACTCTTTGGTGTCTGTTGTAAGCAGAGGCGAGTGTCAGATGTGTATTCATGGTTAGGTGCCTTTATTAGATGAGAAATATGAATTCACGAGTTAACTCAAGTTGATCTGCACATGGATTAGTTAGTAATACCTGATAAGGTCCCTTCTAACAAGGTTGGAGAGTCTTTTATTTGATATCTTTTCCAATAGACAAAATCTCCCAGTTATAGGCCATGGTCATTGAAGTCTTCCTTTCCTGAGAGCACAACATGAAATGAACTGGTTATTAATTATCAGTTTCTTTAAGCGGGTTAATAAGTCCTTGACAATAGAATGTCTCCTTTTAGTAAGGTTGGTTAATATGCCCCTTCATCTAGATGCATAGGGCAACCAGTGACTATTTCATAAGGAGAAAGTCTGTTAACAAAAGGGGTAGATCTCAGGTTGAGGAGCATTATGGGGAGAACTTTTAGTCAAGGAAGATTAAAAACTTCTGAAAACTTAGCTAGTTTTAAATGTACGTTGATATAAATCACCAATCCAGAGGCTAGGGTGATAAGCACAATGAAATGCTATAGAATAGGCCAAATGTTACAAATGGATTGCATTATTTGCACAGGAAATGTGTCCTTGATCCCTCTGTATCTCAGGGAATTCCCCAATTGGGAATATTTTTTTCCCCAGTATAACTTTACCTATCATTGGGGAGGGCTGCTTTTCTCCTGCAGTGGGATACCTCAACCCAATGATAGAACATACAAATCATAAAGAACATTTGTATCCTTGATATGGCCATCTCAAATGGGCCTAAAGGGAGTAGGAAATATCCCTGGAATCCAAGGAGTCATTTTCAGAGTGATATTTTGGACAGATGGAATATATACTATACACTTGATGATTTACAGTGGGAGATTTCTGGTAATACTGCTTACTCTGTGAAATCTTTTCAGGACCCCAATATGTTCATGTACATATTAAATATAGGCAATTGAGCTTCTATAGGTAATACTGGTTTTCTATTTGGGTCAAAGTTTCCCTCTTTCTGTTGGTATATCTTATATTCTTCTATAGCTGTCTTTTTGAGCTATAGGAGTCTTTTATTGATTTAGTGGGAGCAAAAGATACTCCTGGGTCTGTATAATTTGATTGCTTAGTGTTTAGTTGAAGCATCAACTAAATGATTTCCTTTTGCTTCCATGGTGGTAGTTTTTAGAATGTCCTGGAATTTTGATAATTGCCAATTCTTAGTTGCTACATGGCATCTAACAATTCTTCGACCTGCTTTCTTTTCTTTATAGATTGCCCTGAGGAAGTTAGGCAATTAAAGCCTCATTTCTTCCATAACATTCCAAACTCATGAGCTACACCAAAGGCAGAGTGACTGTCAGTGTAAGTGTTTGATATTTGATCTTTGCTCTGCTCGACTGACAAGCTTGGAGTTACAGCAATTCATTTGGCTTCTTGGGCAGGTTTATTTCAGGGAAATAAGAACTGTTTTTTAAAACTTTTTTAACCAAATAATCCAGTTTAATATCACCATTCAGGAAACCAATGAACAGATGTGCATCCTGGTTTGATGTACCAAACAATCCTCAACATTTATTTGTATTGCTACAAAGGGTATATCACCTAAGTGTAATCATAAGAAAACATCAAATCCTGCTATTTAGATGATTAATAGTAGAGAAGAGCTATGGTTAATAGCTACTGAACACTGAGGATGTTTTCAGGGATCTCTCCATGTGACTCTTCTGATACATAACCACTTTTCACTGAGGTCACAGTCATAGCCTGTTGCGGGGGACCAGCCTCCGCTGACCAGGGTTTCCCTCAGGTGGAGATGGCGTCGGCGGGGGAAGAAAATAAGGGAGACAGTGAAGACACTGGGGGAGTTAAAGAGAAAAAGTGTCACACTTTATTGCCAGAGCATGTTCTTTTTATAGGGATTCTTGACCACTACCTCAATCACAGGAGTTTGGTGGTTTCTAGTTCCCAGGATTTACCCAGTCTTTACTTCCCTGTAATTGTTCTTTCCAGGGTACACTGGCCTATGTTAAGGATTCACCTATCTGTATATCGCCTAAAGAGTGGTTACCATGACTACCTAGCCATTATCCCAAATTCCAGCAGCTAGACTTACAGGGCTATACTAAAAGATAGGAGTGGCTGTGTTTAGGGTAAAAGCATCTAAAATCTATTTCTATGTAAATACAATACCTAGCAACCAAAGGGGATTTCACACCTCTTAATCCTATGGAGGTAGCATCTGTTTCTCAGTCAAAGCTTCAGTATCTGTCAAATAATTTAAACAAAGTTAACATACCCTAAGGTCAGCGAGTCACCTCTTACCAGGAACTCTCATGGCCTGAAGACTTTTAATCTTCAAGGAGACTATTCACAGCAGGGCCCTTAGGCAAGTGCATCAGCTTCTCACAGGCAGGCTTTTTGGCCTATGTGACCGGAGGTCTGTGCCTCAGTTTCCAAGGGGTTTGAGTCCCCAATATCTCAGTTCAGGGGTCCCCTCGGGTTATAGCCTGTTTCCTTCTCTTTAGGAAATCTTTTCCTTCTCTTTAGGAAATCTTGCCCCGTCATTGACTTACACAACCAGCTATCATCAGGGTACCACAGGAACTTGTCACAAATGCAGTGAGTGTGTTGTCTCCTATAGGAGGAAAGGCATATGGGTTCATAGAGGCAGGAGATATTACATGACTGACCATAAGGCAGCACCCCAGACATCCAGTGCTGAGCAGGGTAATATGACCTTGTCAGATGTCGGCCCCCGACAGCCTGTGAAAGCTGAGGGATGTCTAAGACAGGTCAGTAATAGGTAGATCCAAACTTATAACAGCTCAGCAGAGAACAAGTTTTTTCTTCCTTGCAAAAGGAAGGACACAGTTCCACACAGTAATTCTTGAACACTGACTCCTTCCATGTGCTACTCTTCCATCATCATTGTAGGGAAAAGGAACAGCAGAGGATATGTAGGATGAAAATGTCTTCATAAGGCTTATTTTACTACCGACAGTCATATTCCCCTACCTAAAAGTTGGTGACATTACTGCATTTAGATGACAGTGGTTGGAAAACTTAGAGTAGTCATGGGCCTGTGTGACTTTGATGTAAAATGACGGATGATGTCCTAGAGAAGAACTTTTGACATTCATCACACTCAGTGTTGTTGCTTCCCATGAGTTCTCTGCTGTATTCAGAAGGCTGGCTGAGAACTGAAACTTTGCTCACATGTCTTATTATCAAAGATAGCTTATTGTGTGAGTTCTCTATTGTATGCTATTGGCTGAATTGGAGCTCAAGTTTATCCTGCTCTCAAGGGTTTGCCCTCCTGTGTGAGTTCTGATATTTTCTGAAATGTGCTTTTAAACTAAGTTTTCCCTCTTGTATCAGTACTCTGAAGTTGAGCAACCCTCCTGAAACTTCCCCAATTTTATCACATTTATTTCATAAAATGAAATGACTGTTCTCTGTGTGAATACTTGTGTAGACAAGGGCTGATTCATCACATAGGTTTCTCCAAACTTATAATAAGATGCTTTTGTGTAAGCACTGTTCTGTGTAATGAAGGCAGCCTTATGCTAACCATTACCACATTCATTACATTCAAGACTGCCGCAAAGTAAGCTCCTCCACACAACTAAGTTTGTACACATTGATTGTAATCAAAAGCCTTGCCTCCAGTATCTGTCCTCTCATTTCTAGTATTGGAATGAGATGCATTAAATTCATCAGTCTTCTTTTTTGAGTCATTATGAGGACCTAATAGTTGGAGATCCAAGTATGTAGGCCCACAGGGTCACATGTAGAGTATTTTTCTTGAAGGAATAATGTGTGCAGATTAAATAGTTTTCCTGAAACTTGTTCTGTAGTCAATGGTCTACAGGTAAATGAAAATTGACATAATACTTGTCTTGGTTTTCCTGGTTCTTCTCTAAAAGATCAAGTCAGCAGTCTTCTGGATAACTCCCATTTAGAAATTTGTCCTCCACTAACTACATCTTGTTCCAACTTGATCAGTTCTGGTTGTATAGAACAATACCCTGAGGTGTGTTCATTCTGCTGCTCTGGGGAGAGTGTAGAAAACTGGGAAGGTTCAGTGGGGAGGCCAAGAAAGGATAGTGCAGAGCAGCACCACTTTAGATGCAAATCCTCGGTGCCTGCATGGAAGACCAATAAGAACTTTGAATTACAGCCATCATGGAAATCATTGTATATCCAATTTTTTGATATCCCTGTTCATTTTTTGACATTTGTTTGCAAGCCAAATTAAGTCAGCATTATCAAGAGGGGCTTCCTGTAAGTCATTCCTGGGGGCAAGAGGGTGGTCAGTAAGTAAAGTTTAATCATGGTGTCTTCATCCTATAAAGAACGTAGCAAAGTTGCTGGGTTAAGACTATATTGGGCTCAAGTAATATTAGGTGCAGAAAGGAGTGCTTTGTAAAAAGCAAGTAGGCTGGTGGAGAAATGCTGAGGATGGTGAGAGTTCAGCAAAGGCTTAACAGGAGGAACATAAATGATTAAAGAAGAGCTCGTAAATATTCTGTTTGTTTGCATAGCATGGCTGTAGCAGATCTGACCCTCATACAGGGAGGGAACACTTTTGCTACTGAGTCCCATTGCTGGTTATAATATCCTATAGTGTTATGATGACGTCCATGTTTCTGAGTTAAAACTCTAAAAGTATTTCCTTTATTTTCATGTATGAAAAGGGAGAAGTTTATAACTAGGATGTCCCAAAGGGGGAGCTTTAGATAATGGAGCTTCTACAGCTTGTTTCCCTTTGGGGTTCTATTGGATTGGATCACGGCAATCTGATCTTAATAAGGCATGTAGAGGTTGAACCATTGATGAAAAACGTGGAGCCCAGTTGCAACAGTATCCAGTCAGCCTTAGAAATCCCCTAAGTTAATTCTTTGAAGTGGAAAGGGTAGGATTCCTGAGTCTTTCCAGATTAGTTAGTAGCCCATCTTCAGATATAAAATAGCCTAAGCTATTTTACTTGGGGAAAACAGAAATGAAGCTTGTCCCTTTGGGACTTGTTTTTTTTTTAAGACTGTTTTCTTAGAGCAGTTTTACTTTCACAGCAAAATTGAAAGTTCAGAGATTTCCGTATGTCCCCTATCCCTCCCCATGCATAGCCGCCCCCATTACCAACATCCCCCTCCACGGTGATGCATTACCATCAATGAACTGACATTGACCCATCATTGTCATCCAAAGCCCATAGTTTATATTAGGGTTCACTCTTGGGCTGTACATCCTAAGGGTTTGGACAAATGTATGACATGTAACCACCATTACAGTATCAAACAATGAGTAGTTTCACTGCCCTAAACATCTGTGTTCTGCATTCCCTATTAAAGAACAAAATTCAGCCAAGTCAATTTAAACATCTAATTGACTTTGAGTGATTCATGAGTCTCACAGCTCCCTAGCAAGTGGAGAGAGTTGCTCTCCTTTGAGACCTTTTACAGGTAGCTTTTGTAATTGGTAAATTGCATCCTTCTGAGAGTCTAGTAATGTCCTAGAGTATGAAAGTAAATCATCCACATATTGGATTAGAGTGGAATCTCTGGGAAATGCAACATTTAAGTTAGCCTTCAGTATCTGAGAGAAATAAGTGGAATTCTCCCTATATCCCTGAGGCACTACAGTCCACGTAAATTGATGATCTTCCAGTGAAGTCAGAGATATTGACTGTCTTTTTCTATAGGAATGCTGAAGAAGGCACTACATAAATCTATTACTGAAAAATATTGGCAGCCCACAGAAATGGCTGATAATAGGGTATGTGGATTTGGAACCAAGGATGTCGGGGAATAACTTATTTATAGCTCTGAACTCCTATACAAATCTCTATCCTTTTCCATTGGGATTCTTCACTGAAAGGACAGGAGAATTACAGGGGCTCATACATAGAATTATAAGCTTCCTTTTAAAGTAATTTTATATAATGGGCTTAATTCCAGTTAGCACATCAGGTCTTAAAAGGATATTGGTGTGACTACTCACCATGATATTTCCAGTCAGGGATTTATGAACAGATCACCCTGTGAGGTTATTTTCAGTCACTGACTTATTAGACCCCTTTTCTAATTCACAAGAATATCACTTGCTTGGATGTGTCCACACCTTCACCTGTATAAGTGAGCTATTAGTATTCAGCAAAGACGTATGGTACAAATTAGCGAATGTCAGCACTGCCAGCTAGGATTATTCCTTGGTGATTATGGCCGACTAACAAGTGCTTGGAATGGATTCTTGGAAGGAAGCATCTTATTGGGCTCCTCCAGTTGCTGATTCATACTTGGGACTGGTGTTGGTTCCCACAGAGGGTCTGAGTATCACACAGGTAGCTAGGGCCAGGACTGAGTTTGAGGCTGAAGACAGAACATGAATTGCTTGGTAAGCAGAGATGAAAAGCCAAAATAAAAAGTTAGAGGAAATCAAAGCTCATAAACTAGGATAAGAAACCACATTTTGGAACAGGCCAGAGATGTCTTACTGCGGGGGGCAGACCTGAGGATTTAGGTGATAAAGATAAGAGGTATGAATAAGTAGCATCTAGTTAACTGGCTTACTGCAACTGGTTTAAAGCTATAGTGGGTTTGTCTAGCTGGTTTAATGTAGAATGAGAGCTCATGATGGTAGGAATGGGAATCTCAGTATGCCAATCTCAGGGAATGTCACAGAGTAATGTAAGTTTCCCAAGCACTCTGGGCTCTTTGCATTTGAGAGTAAGGCAGGTTTCCACAGCTTAAAGTCACCACTCCATAAGGACAGCAAAATGGCAAAGGCATCTGAGAGGATGAGTAGAACAGATAGCTTCTGCTATAGCATTTTAGGTATAGACAAGAGTCCCATGAACCTTTTCTGATGTGACTAAGATCACCCACCTCCATGGCTGGGAATTCTGTGTACAGCATGCAGTCACTTTGAGCCTGAGGAGGCATATGGGGTAAGAAGGCAAACTGAGGGCTTTATACTTGAGGCCAGTCAGATTTTCAGAGGGATGGAAATAGTACAAAATGTCATCCAGCCTCTTGGAAAGATAGTGGATTCTGGTTTCAAACATAGAAGCTCATTACTATTGTTACTGCTCACATGAGCATTTAAACTACTTATAGGTGATAGTTACTGTCAAAACCTAAATATTCTAAGCAGAACTCTAGTTGTGGGCACTATAGTTATCATAGCTGGCAAAATAGTGAAAGATACCACATTCATGGGATAGTGGAGTGTGGCAGTGTTATACCTCGTGATCAAGAACAAACCAAGACAAAGTTTGTCAGTCTGTTTGGAGCTTATTAGCCAGCGGCTGCGAGCAGGCTCAAGCCCCAAACACACTCACAGCCCCGAGTAAGCGGGGTGAGGAGCATTTATAGGCAGAAACTGCATCCTGTTTGTTATCAGTTGCAGGTGCAGATTGTTATTGATTTCAGGCAAAGCATATTACAGAAGCTAAAATAAGCATTAGTTAACCTTTGTGGTGGGTTACATCCTGTTGGCTCGGGGGAGCATTACAGTAAAGTTCTAGTACAGACTAATGCGGGGGAGGTTGGAGGTGGTGGTCTTAAATGTTATATTTCAGCAAAATTATGCTCAGGGTTCGTGGGATGGAATGGAGAAGCAGTGGGCATTATACTCAAATTGGGTCCATTTCATCTAAGAAGATGAACATAAGGGGAGTTGATAAAGCTGTCGGCCCAAAGGCAATAGGAATAGGTCCAGCAGATGTTCATATCTTTGAACCAGTTTTGAGTGGCTCTAGCTTAATGAATTCTTACTACACAAATAATAGGTCTCATTCTGGGGGGAGATGAACTCCTCCCAAGATTATTGGGAGTTGGTCTGCTTCCAAGATTATTGGGAGTTGGTCTAGTGGATTATGCCAAGGTTCTTTTCCCAAATAACACACCTCTGCACTCCCCTGCTGGCATAGCCTATCAGAATCCCATCACTGTGCAGGGAGGCGAGCCTGGGTTTTGGAGCCTCTCTTATGAGGAGCTGACTCATTACTGCTAGGGTAGCATTCCGCCCACTGCTTCTAAAAACAACTTATTTGGGGAGTGTGAGGTGAAGACCTGTGTGTGAAATGGCAAGACTTGTCAATCCACTGTTGGAAGCCCCAGCTGAACATCCTACTTCTAGGAAGTCAAATGATGTCAAGGAGAACAAAACTCAAAAGACACTCAAGCTCTGTTGGGCTCTAACAGCTGTGCAGGGAGCAGGGACATAATCACCAAAGCTGGGCACATGCTGTAGGCCCAGTTGAAGAGGCAGTGGGGTCAGAATAACACAGTCCAAAGCAAAGCTGACATCTAAGGGAAAAACTAAGGTTGGCTCTGAGATCCAAAAGGGAAGGGTCTCAGGCATTCTACAGACAGAAGCAAAGATCAAAACCAGACAGGAGACAATAAAACTGAATGCCATTCGACTTAACTCTGGTGGCCCCGCTGTTCTATCAAAGGTATGTTCCAAGGTGCACACTCAAGGGCTGTGTCAATATTATATGGAGATAAGAGTGTACCCTAAAGTGTGAAGTTCTATGTGTCTACTATATTATGCTAATGAATCATTCTTTAAGCCTTCTATGTTTTGTTTCTCCTTGACCTTTCAAGGAAGTCAAGTTTCTGGGCATTCTTACTTCAAAATCTAAACATAGCCAGATTTGATTTATAATCCCCTAAGATACATTTTAAAACATCATTAATCCTCTAAGATACATTTTAAAACATTATGTACCATTCTTTTATAGCTT
Source organism: Aselliscus stoliczkanus (assembly GCA_033961575.1). Lineage (NCBI taxonomy): Eukaryota > Metazoa > Chordata > Mammalia > Chiroptera > Hipposideridae > Aselliscus > Aselliscus stoliczkanus. The sequence continues at coordinate 58,661,339 of CM066733.1, read as the reverse complement.
AATGCTTTTGATCTTATGCTTATTTCTTGTACTACTTTATTTGTATTTGTCATGTTTTGGTTGCTCCTGTTTATTTCCAAACCTTCTTTGACATTGCTAGGCACATTTCTTTCTAAAAAGTAGATGAAATCTATGACATAGGAAGTATCATCTTGGGACCTGAAACCTGATTTGGCTTGCGTCTTCTGTATTTACCATAATTCCCTTATGTTGGCTGGTGTGTTGATTCCTTGTGTGCTGTGGCAGATCCTCTTTGTACCCCCTCTATTCTAGCTGTGGCTACTGGTGTAAATTGACAGAACCTCAGCTCAGTCTCCTACTAGCTACCCAGGGTTTTTCTCTAACTTGGAGGTATGGGATGCTCCTGGGAATCCACTAGACATTCATGCCAAGCAACCTGGTGGCATGAGGTAGTTAGCATATGGGGACAAACCTTGACAGACAGGAGCCAGGAGCCAATGGGTAAATGCATCCTTTGATCTTCCCCTGGGACCTGAGATGGACTTCATAGCCTTCTTGTGAGAGGAGCAACCAGTTGTTCTTATTGGGGGCCAACTTAATGCAACCTTCTACAGGCCTCTGTCTCTATCCTTTAGTCTTCCCTGCTTTCATGTCCCCAAGTAAATCACAGGCATGTAAGCTGTTTCTAGTTTCCCTGAAAGCAGAAATCTGAGACAGCAGCTTGATCAAGTTTCTCTCCCGCTCTCTTCTTCTTACTAATTTGAAGATTTTACTTTCTTATTCTAGGGTTACTTTTCCGTTCTTCATGGTTATCTTATCCTGTGTCTAAATGGCCACAAGGTAGATCTTCAGGTGTCAACTCCAGCATGTGGTGTGAGGAAGGTAGAGTCTTATTCACTTAGGACTGGGATAGGGGAGGTTCTACTTATGAATTGGGGTCTATCATTAGCCCATTTGTCTACTAGATTCTTAGTATCTGCCAAATTTTATGACTTCTGCAAGCATGGAAGAAAAGGTCAAATATTGTTAGTGGCCACTATTTAATCATAAAACTAGGTGCCGCTTAACAGCATCAGGCCCAAGTGCCATTATGGAACCAGCACGTCACATCAGGGCTTCTCAGCAACTTCAAAATACTTACAGCCTACCAAACTAGGAGGGAAAGATCATCCCAATACCTTCATGGGAATGACACTAAACTTGTATAAATTACCTAAATCTCATTAACCAGTGTCTAGTCACATGTCCATAGCTAGCCGCAAGAAAGGCTGGGACAAGTAATCTCTAGCTATATCCATATGCCTGGAGCAAACCTATTATAGAAGGGAAAAATATTGAGGGGATAACTGGGGCAGTTCCTGTCACAATTTGAACCTGATTTTAAGTGTCTTGCCTTTCCGGAGAGGATGGAGTACTATCCCCTAAAACTAATCTAATGGACGAATGATTCTGCCTGAGATGCAAAGGGTGGAAAAAAGGAGTGATCAAGATCCGTGCAGGATTTGTGCAGGTGCCAATAACCTGTCACTGACCTGGGTTTGAAGCCGAGGGCAAGGACTAACTTATTTTGGCCTAAGTTCCTTAAAATGCTTTTCAGGCTGACAAGGATGACAAAGACGTAGCAATATCTTCTTACTTGCTGGCTCTACTTGTGAATTTGGGTCTGTCATTGGCTCATTTGTCTACTAGGTTCTTAGTATCTGCCAAACTTTATAGCTGATACAAGCATGGAAGAAAAGGTCAAATATTGCTAGTGACTGGGCACTATTTGATAACAAATTCATGCTTATGAGGACACAGTAAGACTTCATGAGCTAAGACATGAAAGGACCAACTCTCTAAAAAGGACACTGTAACAAGAACTATGACACTGCAACTTTTGAACAAACTGCATAAACAGAAACCCTTCTTAAGGAAAAATGGGGAGAGTCTTGAATAAAGAAAGCATAGCTTTGTTGTCAGTACCCCACCAGCACCCTCCATAAAGCAAAACCTCATGCAATCCTGATCCTGTTGCTAACCCATGATGGTAGCCTCTCTAGAGAGAATTTCACAGCTCTCAATATAAAGAACTTGGCTGAAAAATCAAGTTACAAAACTACATGTGTTTCGCATGTTCTCATTCTTGTCTTTATATGATAACTTGCAACCAGACATACCAGGATTCTGTGATTGTATGAATTGTTGAACATTTTTGAAAGGTGGCCACAAGTGCCCATGAAAATAAATCCATGGATTTTAAATTTTCTTCTGACATTACTATGCCCTTTTTCTCTGAGATTATACTGACTGCCATGTTACTTACATCTCTGAATCGGGTATACTGAGAGAAGCTGAGGTGTTTTTAATAAACACAAAATATTACTACAGAAAAGTTAGTGGGATGATCAGCAGTTCCTCTTATCGAAGTTTGTCCTGAGGTGATAACTGATACTCACTTCCTCCTCTACCACCCATTCATTCCACATCCCTTTATCCTCTTGTCTGTACTTCTGCTGGTCTAGATTACTTGCCTATTCACACAGCTCAAAACCATTGTTTCAAGGGAAATAAGGGTCTGGTTAAGTCCTTGTCATGCCTTTGCTGCATCTCCGGTGTTTCAGACACATTTATTCCCATAATGTAGCTCCAAACTTAATCTCAACATAATAGTGGTCTGCTCCTCCTGCCAGTAAACTCCTTTGCTTGCTGGTCTACCACAAGTTAAAATTTAGTAGACCCTTGACTGTTGGTAGAGGCATTCCTCTTCCTCTTCCACCTCCTCTCCCAGATATCCAGAACCTCAAGTCCAATGATGCTTAAAGACATATGGAAAAGAAGCTTCCAGTCCTCAAGTGGATATAAGATAACAGAGAAAAGGCTATTCATTCTACCTCTGGCCCCAAAGACCCATGCTTTCTAGCTATTTTTTTAGGAAGTAGACCTCCTATAATAGCTATTGGTTTAAAGCATATACCTCACTCTTAAAGACTGTGTCCAAATACTGAAGGATTGTGTCCAGGTTGATTCCTTGGTGCCTTAGCTGCTCCTTTAAGAGGCAGTGCTAACATCCTATTGGGCTTGAAGTTTCCATGTGACGTGGTAGGACCTAGAGCTCTCTTGGTCATGTTTCCATTGTATATTTATTCACTATAGAATAGATTCCATAGTCGGAGTGACAAGGTTACATAACTGATATCTAGTGAGCCCTTGTGTAGTGCTGCTGGCTAAGCACTGTGACTAGGAAAGGGAAGCCCATATGTAGAATACATATTTCCAGTAAGGATGAGTCACTGCTCCTTCCAGGTTAGAAAGGACCCAATATTCAACTTATCCCCAAATGGCTGGTCAGTCCTTGGGGGGTGGTGGTGATACAATATAGAGAAGGTCACTGCTAATATGTAAGCCTATGCTGTTAGGTTGGATATTCAGTGGCAATAGCTAGATAATTCTTGGTGAGGAGAAACTCATGCTATTGGTCCCATTTAATGGCCTGCATTCCTGCCACCATAAATACTTCATTCATGGGTCATTTGAGGAAGCACTAGAGTGGCCAAGAACAGAGGTTGGTTGATGTCAAATAGACAAGTCTATCTGTTTATCTTGTTCTGTTTATCTTGTTCAGTGTCTCTTTGGATGTCATGGCATTGATGTGAGACACACAGATCATTCTTCATGACCCCTGTTGTAGATCCAATGACACTCTTTCCACCAGATCTTTGTATCCTTTTTTTATCCTTTGGAGGCACATAAGCTATTTGCCTAGAAGTTCCTGCATATCCTTACCTCAGGTCACTTTCTTTTAATACATAATTAGATATACTTCCCCCTCCGCCAGGAAAGCAAAAATGACTTACTGAAAATGAAAGTACATACTTGAGAAGAAGGTGTGGGCAGATTCAGACGAGTTGCACTGAGGAAGTCACATCAGGTTTTTATCACTCCCAGGGAAGGAATTGGTGATATCCCATTGGCGAGGTTCATTCACCTCCTTCCCCTGTGCAGGACCATCTGTTTCCTGCTTTTTCTTCTTTGGTTCCCCTGGAACTGTCATGGCATCAGATGCATGATGGGAGTCGTAGTAACCATGATGCAAATTACATTATAATGACATTAAAATTAAAGGTCAGATTCCTGGTCATAGGGATTAGCCTTGCTGAATGAAACTGGTTTTTTCTTCAGCTGCAGGTATTGGATACAGTCAGCTGGTAACTTGTGTAACCAGGGAGGCACTTCATGTTGTACCTTGGGAGGAGTTGTCAGTTTTCTAGGTTACCTATCCTGCCTCATAAATCGCCCCCCCCCAAGAGATTTTTGGACCATAATCATATAGGTTGTTGAGGGAAGGGAGGTCAGACTTCTATAGCTGCTTCAGGCAGAGACGGGGAGTTGACCCTACCTAGCCTGGGACCAAAAATCTCTACCTGCCTGACCTAAGGTCAAGGCCTCCCTCCAGCATGGTTTCTGTTGAGGGCACCACCTGAAATCCTTAGTGGACCATCATCTTGATGTGGAATTGCTATAACCTGGAGGAGACAAATTTGACAAGGAGGTTGAAAAGACATGGCCTGAACAGTACTAGAAGTAAGATAATGATCAAGGGTCCTAGCAGGGACAGAAACCAGATTAGGGAAAGCAAAACACTTTTTACAGCCTGCCAGATGGAGTCAGCGGTTGGATTTCCCTTTGCAAAATCATGAAACAATTGAGCTTGACCATAGATCATTTTGACATCTTATTCTACCTGGCTAGCAGTAGTAATATAGATGTAGTTAATCTTCTTAATAACTGTGCATACATCCCCTTGTTTGGTTATCAGGTAATCAAGGGCCAATAGTTGTCATGGACAACATTTGCCAGTGAATTGAATGAGTGCTGTGAGTTTTGGAGGGTATCTTTGGTGCTTTTTGCTAGGGTAGCTATATTAAGTGTTTATCACATCACCCACCCCCAAGCCAAACAGGCCATAGGACTCATTCTGGTTCATATTGGAGCTGCCATCAGTCTAGTGGCTGCTTGGGAGGATTTGCCTATCTTCCAAAGAGTATGGCTACTCTAGATATATGCTTTAGAGTTCTTTTCCACTAAAAGGCTTTCCCCTTATCACTGTGTTTTGGGGCTATGCCCGTGGGGGGCTGTAATGCAGCACAGTGAACATTGACTAGTACCTTCACTGAGCTTTGAAGTAGAACTGGGTTTTATCCTCCTGTTGGTTGATTGTAGAAAACTAATTCTCATGAGTTAATAGGTGAGAACTTAGGGAAAGAGGTAGGTGATGTTTGGTCTGAACCACCTGCTTATAGAATTTGTACCATCAAGAATTCATAATCTACCTGATTATACTGTTCATTTTTTTAAATTTTGGGGGTGACATTGGTTAATAAAACTATATAGGTTTTAAGTATACAGTTCTATAATACATCCGTATTGCATTGTTTTAAATGTTTTCTATTGTGTCCACCCATCCTTATGACTTGGATCTGTGTATACTAACACATGATGGCCAGCTCCAGTCAGTCATTTGGTGTTCTCAAGCTAGACCTTCAGTCTCTCTGGGCACAGCAATATGTCAGGAGCATTTTTATAACTGCATCGTTTCATGCTGCAGTTAACCTGACTTTGTCCAAGAAACTTAGGGCTCTCAAATTGGACCTTTCTTATTGCCTCAACATTCCTTAGTACCTCCTTTTGAACCCATGATATCTCTAATATTGCAACTAGTTGGATTATATAGACTAAGTGGCAGAACAGCTGGCACAACAGCTTGAATCTCCTACAGAGCTGTCTTTCTTGGGGCCCCATTTGAAACTAGAAGCCTTCCAGCACAACCTGACAAATGTGTTGAGGGAATGTCCACAAGTGGGTCATATGCTACCTCTACCCAAACCCACCAAACTTGTGGGGACTTTTGGTAATGGGGGTATAAGATGTAATACTATGTCCTTTACCTTAGAGGTGTCCTGGCATAAAATAGATCACTAGAATCTTAAAACCCTTACCACTATGAGAGAACTCAATCTCTGTAGGGCTTCTCTTACCACCTGTCATATCTGTCTTTCTAGGGCAGCCAGAAAACGTGCTACTCCTTTCACCAGGTCTAATAAGCCTGACAGCAACATAGAGGATTAATATGGTATTTTTGTGACCTGTCCAAGTGATCAAGATCCTGTAGTCTATACAGCAAAAGAGAAAGAGTGCTAACAGACTTGCAAGGCGGTGAAGTTGTACCGTTCTTTCCCACATAAGCATAAGCTGACTCAAATTCTCTCCATGGGGACTGAGAAGGACATGTTTGCCACTTAGGCTTCATGCACTTGATATGCTCTATCCCGAGTGCATGTCATATTGGAATTATCAAAGATAATTGGAGGTCACATGGAGAGCTAGGCAACCTTTATCTACATTTGCCATAATGCATTCATGTTTGTATGGAGGCCATACATGTGATAAAGGATGCGGTGCTAGTGGTCCCCATCTTGAGCCTGTGGTACTATTTCTCTGCAGTTACATTCCAGGACTCAATATTACTTAGAACCAGTCTGTTAGGAAGGACTAAGTTGAAGTCCTTAATTTTCTCCCTGTGGCCTACCTATATCCTAGGCCAGGGAATCGATTGAGAGTTCTTTCAGATTCAAGTCTATACATCCTTGAGGACTCGGGAAATAATACTTCTCAGAGTAGAAGATAACTCATGACCACTGGACTTACTGAGACGGCATTGAACTACAGCTCTTTTCTGGACTCTATTCTAAGAGACCATGATGGTATTTTAAATTTCTTGATAGGAGTTTCAGCTCAGAACTTAAGTAGCCTCTTGTGATTCCCCCATGTACAATTCTGATAAATGCCTTAGGCAAAGTATTCGAATAGTTATGGTATATGCCTGTAGCTGTATTCCAGAGTCATCCTTCAATGGGATCCAATTTATCTTCAAGCAAGGGGGCCTGGATCTGAGGACTGCATTAGACCTGGAAACTGGGTGAAGGATCACGATTTTATATTGCTGTGATTAAAAACCATGCTTCCTAACTCTGGGGTCTTCTATTTTTTTCCCCTCAGTCTACAAGTCAAACACTCTAGTTAGCTGCTCATCTTCCTTACCCGCTATGAGCCTGATTGTGTATTAGCCACGGTCAAGAGATCCTTGCAGATCAAGATACTCTGGTGGCTACACCAGACTCACTGCCTATTATAATCACGTTCATTTTGCCTCTGAAGGTTAAGTGCCAATTGTGGTCACCATCATACTAGAGAGCCCCATTTCAGGGCAGCATCTCCTGTTGTCATTCCTGGCCTACCAATGACATACAGCCCATACTGAGCTTATAAAAAAAAATGTCCTCCAACATGGATGAAACTTGAGGGTATTATGCTAAGTGGAATAGTCATACTGAGAGACAAACATCATATGTTCTCACTTGTGGGATCTAAAGAACAAAATAAATGAACAAACAAAACAGAAACAGACTCAGATACAGGGAATGAACTGATGTTTGCCACAGCGGAGGGCGGTTGGGGAGCTGGGTGAAAAAGGTAAAGGGATTAAGAAATACAAACTGGTAGCTGTGGGTTTTTTTATAAACATCTTTTAGGTTGTGAGAGTTATCTTCTATTCCTAGTTTGCTGAATTATTGCAAAGAAGGGGTATTTAACATGCTTCACTTGCATCTATTGAGATTTCTGTCTTCTGTTAATGTTAATTACTGATTTTCTTTTTTGTTAATATGGCATTCTTGCAATAAATTTCACATAGTCATGATGTATTTTTATGTTTGCTGGATTTTATTTGCTAAAAGTTTATGGATCATTGCAATACTTATGTTCATAAGGCATATTGGCCTATGGTTTTTTCTTGTAATACCTTTTTCAGTTGATATCAGGGTTATTCTTGCCTTAAAACAAGTTGGGAAGTGTTCTTTTCTTTTCTGAATGAGTTTATGTAGAATCACCCTCTTGTAACTGATAAATGGTAAATCCTACAAATTGAGGATGTGTGATAGTCCCTGTTCTACAAGAAATATGCCAAGGCTGGATTAAATGTGTAAGAAATTTATTAGAGTAAATATCTTTATAATATAAATTTATTAGAGAAAATGGGGAGAGGTCCAAAGAAGCTAGAGCACTGTCAGACTGGTCTGGCTCTGAGGAAAGAAAGGGAGGAGGAAGGAATGAAGGTTGGGTGGAATTATTTCAGCCTGCAATGCAATTCGAAGGAGAGCCAAGCAAAGCTGCTCATCAGAGGAGTCCCACATCCCCCAGGAACAGACCAGCCTTAGTATCCCTGCCATGAGCAGTCGTTGGCTAGAAGAAGTCATGAGAAGTATGGCCTTGGAACAATACAATGATGGATTTTAGAGTACAGCAGTGAGGGACCTTGGTCCCTTATGCCCCCCATAGCCAGATCTGAGATGCATTCTGGTTGTCACAGAAGACACTCTACTACCTGTCATACTTTTCTTTGCCATGGCCTAGGAATTGAAGGGCAGGTCTAATTGGATGATACACTACTACTGCTCTAGATCATCTCTTCCAGCCCTTCATCAGTGAGATGGAGGAGGTTTGGGAAGTGAGGTAGAATTGAGTGAGCACAACATATTCTGTACCATTGTAGCTGATGCTACAGCCCTGGCATAGCAGATCTTTGAGGTTCTATATAGTTGGTAGGATTCCCACAATCCAGAGATAGGTATTTGTCCTGATCTGGAAATGAGAAAAAGGAAGAGCAAAGATGGTGGTGGTGCAGGACATTGCAGGAGCCTTGGCACTGGGTAGGTAGGCATGGCATTGATGGAGAGTCTAGGTTGTGAGTACTGCTTGTACTTGACTTGGGTGGTTTATCTGCTACAGCACCCCACATAGGCTCTTATAGCTTGATGCCATATTGTTATTTTTCCTGATTTTGAGGAGCATGAGTGCAGCTCCTACCTCCCAGCTGAGATGGTGGGTCTAGTTCACGATGTAACTCAAGATGTATAACAAGCCCTGTATGGTACATACACCTAGGGAAGCCCCAGATCCTATATGCAGTTTCACCATCCTGAGTGGCTGTTCTGGTTCCATTTATCATGGTTGCATTATATTAATGAAGAGCTAATCTCCCTTCTCTGGCTTCCTCTGCCATGGTACTTCTATTATAGGCCATCCAAACAATCTTGCCAACTCTGCTTGTTGATGTTGGATTAAAATAGGTGAAATGCTTGGCACAATTCTCTCAAGAAGTTGGCTTTGCTTTTAGCCTCCTACCTTGACATACAGGAAGACTCCCCCTATGATAGTGCAAGTCAGATCTGATCTGACTTATTCTTCATTGCTACATCAGGCATTGGCCCACACTGATCTTGTAGAAGATGATATGCAATAAAAATGGTGCCTGATGTCAAAGCATCTGCTAGGTTTCCTTGTGTAGCTAATTAATTACTGGTGTCAGGTACAGGATTATCATCCCACATGCCCTCTTGCCTTCTGGCTCTTTCTGTCTTTCTGTCTGTCTCTGTCTTTGTCTTTTTGTCTGTCTCTTTTTAAAATTTTATTGGGGAATTGGAGGGGAACAGTGTTGGGGAATTAGGGAAGGGAAAAAGAGCTAAGTTGTCCTTTCGTTCTTCAGTCTAGTTGTAGAGGATGTCGCTTCACTGGCCCACGTTGGTATTGTGATCATTGCACTCTTTCCAGGTGAGGCAGATCTGTTGCTGGCCATTGGACGGCCACTCACGCTGGCTGCCAGCCATTCACGGTAGCTGATCGCAGCCCACTGCAGCCAGGAAATTTCTGATTAGGGCTTGACTTGTAAGTGATACTCCTTTGCCATTGACTGGGAATTATCAGGGAACACATCAAAGACACTTCTTCACTGGTCATGTCTCCCAGGTGGATCATGCCCAAATCATATGAATGCATTCCCATTGAATGCTCCAGATTGTGAAGCGTCACATATTTTAGTTTTTTTTCCCCAGATGTGTTGCCATACTGCTTCCTCATTCTTTCTGTGTATTGTGTGCCATAGTTTTTCTTCCAGAGATCCCAGTGATGGTCCAGCGTGGAGTCTTTGAGGAGTTGTGCCATTGCCGAGGAGCACCCAAATCAGCACCACTTCTTTCTGGTCTCTGGTGGAGGGAGTGGCTGCGTGAGCACGGGGCCCAGGAACCTGTGGGGAAAGGCTGAACTGAGTGCCTTAGGCTTGGGAGCTGAAGGTTTTGGGGCCATTCTTCCCCCTGTGTGGAGCTTGCACACTGACTTGTCTTTCTTGGTCAAACAGTGGAAGGTAATAGAAGCACTTAGAAGGTGTTATTGGTACACCTCCAGGCATAAGATGTACTTTAGGGTCTTGGTAACAAAGCAGCCACTCTTCAAGACCACGCAGGTAAACTTTAACTCTTATAGTTCAGACAGTGGACAGGTTCTGCTGCATGAGCTGGAGGAAGGTTGGCACCTTCCTGTCACATGAGGGCAAGAGTGCCTTTTTCAACTGGCCTTCACTGGTAGAAAGGATGTTGAATGAGTCTCAGGTGCTCTACTTCTCAAAGTTGTACTGACCCAGGATTTGGCTTGGTGGACCCCACAGGTTTGGAGCCCCATAGGATCTCAGAGCACTCAGCAGTGATGGGGGGAAAACCTGTGCCAGCCAGTTTAAAGGGGGTGCATTCATGGCTGAAACCTGATCTCATTGGTATATCTAAACAAAGTGGAGGGCTTTGTTGGGTGCATCCCAAGGCAAGTCAAGCTTGAAAGGAGAGACTGAACTTGGGGGCCCCAGATGGTTACCATGAGCTTCCTCCTGCTTGTGAACTACCTTTATACTTGAAGGTGTTGTATTGATGACAGAGCCCTGCTTGACAACACAGTTCAAAGCTACGTTTCAGGCCTGGGCATGACATCGCACCTTTTGTCCTGGCTGGTGCTATGTGAGGTGGGGTGAGTGGGAGAAATTGTCAGCTTGACCTACAACTGTCCAGGACTTCAGAAACCTAGCAAGCTTCTGAATGAAAGAAGTGAACCTAGAGCCAGAGTCTGCAGATTTAGCCACTAGCTCAGCACTCGGGACCACTTCTTTGTGTCTACAGGGTATAAAAATGTCATACATTATTAGTATATATCAGGGGCTGAAAATTGTTTTCCCTGTCAATAGATTGTCTAAATTTTCATACTGACCTAACATTTTTACCTTTCAAAACAAAGTTTCTTTGCCTACTAGGGCATAATGTCAAATAAGCAGAAACTCTACTACAATAACAATAGGAATTAATTTGGTCTGAGGATGACTAGGATATTAAGACTGAATCTCAAGCTGGAGAGTACCTTCTAGCTCCCAAGCAAGCCAACTTGGCTGGTATATCTCTATTCATTGCTCAGCACTACACTCTGCCCTGGGTGGACACTGACAAAAACCATTTCAACATCTCTACATCAAACCAATGGTAGAAACAAACAAGTTACAGGCATAAGATTTTTTCAGGATCTTGGAAATTCTCTATTCTAAGAGATAAAAATGCTCTGAATCTTTTCTGCCTAAAATAAAATTAAAGCCTTGTTCTTAGGAGAGCGAGAACTCCTAGAGAAAATACACCTTTATCACCTCGCTCCTGTCAGAATGTCTATCATCAATACATCAACAAACGAGTGCTGGCGAGGGTGTGGAGAAAAGGGAGCCATGGTGCACTGTTGGTGGGATTGCAGATTGGTGCAGCCATTATGGAAATCAGTATGGAGGTATCTGAAACTGGAAATGGAACTGCCATATGACCCAGCAATTCCACTCTTGGGTATCTACCCAGAGGAATTCAAGATGCTAAGTCGAGAAAATATATGCACCCTTATGTTTATTGCAGCACTATTTACAATAGCCAAGACTTGGAAACCACCGAAATGCCCATCGGTAGATGACTGGATCAAGAAACTGGTACATTTATACAATGGAGTATTACTCTGCTATAAAGAAGAATGAAATCATACCATTTGCAATGATATGGATGGACCTAGAGACTATTATGTTAAGTGAAATACATCAGTTGGGGAAAGACAAATACTATATGATCTCACTTGTATGTGGAATCTGAAAAACTAAATGAATGAGCAAAGGAAACAAATAGTCTCATAGATATAGAGGAAAAGCTGATGGTTGCTAGGTGGGGATGAGGGAGAAGGGGAAGGGATTAGACAGCATAAATAGGTAACTACAATATTGCCACAGGGATATGAAAGACAGTTGGAATATAATTAATAATGTTGTGAGATGGTCACACGTCTTGTTAGGGAGACCACTTCATGGATGGGATAGAGGCATTATCACTGCACTGTACACCTGAAGCTGATGTTGTATAATATTGTATGCCAACTGTAATTGAATATACATTTTTTTTTTTTTAGCTGAGCCATCCTGCCACCTGTTGGCAGCTCAACGGCAACTCAGCTCAGGCTGGCCTCGAACAGCTGTTGCTCAGAGCTCAGCTCGCACTCTCGAGCGAGCTCTTAACCAACTGAGCCACTTGGCCGGCTTGTAATTGAATATATATATAGTCATGGGATGTAGAGTATAGTGTGGAATGGAGTCAAAGGAATTGTAATAGATATGTATGATATGGTAGGGGGAGAGGGATGGTGAATTGTGGGAGGGGGGTTTTCACTTTGAGGGGTAAAAAGTATAACTATTGCACTGTGTTTTACACCTGAAATTAATTTTTTTTTAAATGTTTATTTCACAATAAAAGAATAAAAAAAAAAAACATCTTGTTTTTGCTGAAATCCCCTACCTGGTCTTAGCCAGAATTAATTGTACTAGGCAAGAGTCCAGGTTCTAGAGAAAACTTTTTAAAACAAGGACGATGAGGCACTGTTTAATTTGCATTTATATGTCAATACTTATGTATTTTAAGTCATGCACCAATAACTCTTGTGTCCTGCTTCTCATGGGCCCCCGAGAATTGCATCACCATTTTCCTTTCTTAGAGGCCAGATAGGCTTAGCCAGGTACTGGTTTAAATGACAGTAACTTGAGTCAAGGGAAGGAGGGGCTCTAGAGGAAAAAGGAAGTCTAAGAGGCACAGAGACAAGTAGGAACCACAGTATAAATTACAGCACAACTGCTGCTGTGGACTTGGAATTCTGTGCCCAGAGGGATTTGAAGTGAAACTAGAGTTACCCTTGTGTTGATATTGCCTTACTCAGCTCATCCCTGTGTCCTGGCTGGTGCCTATTAAACTGAATGAATAAGAGGCCTTGTTCCCCTAGCTAGTGTTTTCCCTGGGTTCAGATCATGACAAAAATGGGTATCCTTGAGTTAGGAGGCCAACTTGGAGATGGTCTAGTAGTCACTGAGAATCTGTTACTTCTATGTTCCATATTTCCTCATTTTAGGGCCTTATTTATCAAGGCAAAATGACAGTTTCCAGTAATACTCATGAGAGTCCAATTCATCTTCCAGTCTCTGCAATATCCAGCACAAACTTACTCTTTATTCCCAATATATGCATCTAGCCTTGAATACCTGAGTAGCCTTCTACCCACCCTTGTCAAAACATTTCACAAAGTGAGGGCTGAAGAAGTTCTCTGCCTTTCTATCATAGCACTTTATCAAATATTTGAGTACTTACTTCATTCCAGGCACTGTCTAAAGTGCTGTTTATACATCAAACAAACGTGTTGGTTGAAACTTCTGGGATTGGAAGGACAAGATATTTATTGGGCTAGAGTTGGTGAATATTGAAGGGGGAGGGATCCAGAAATATGCAGGAAAGACTTCAGACTACAAATTCAAGTTTGACACTTGTTAAAAAAAAAAGAGAGAAAGAAGGGAAGATTGTATAGTCTCAGACCAGAGCTTCGTTGATAGGGGAGCAATAGGTCAAATATTTTGCATGAGTGAGTTCCCCCATTGAGCAGAGATGAATAGGCTGGAGGACCTCTGCCATTCTGCTGGGGATTGATTGGAGCTGAAGCCACCCTCTCCAATGCTGTAGTGGATTCCAAGGGTGTTACAGTTGAAGGCTGTTAGATAATTGCACTCCTCTGAGGTATCAAGTTGGTTGTAAGGGAAATGCTGATGGCATGCCTTTATTGCTATCACAGTTCACCCCTTGTGCGCCGTGGATATAATTCTCCATGCATGGTGCAAGGAGCAGGTCCCTCAGGATTCCAGTAGGCAGCTCATATTGAAAGCCAAATTTATGATCTAGTGGGTCTAACTAACCTCCAAACATAGTAGGAATTTCCAGATGTGTACTTACTGGGTACCCCATGGTTAAGGTTCTCTCTTTGCCAGGGATTGGTAGCACATCAACTGTTTCTTGAAAAGCATATAGTTGTCTGTTGCAGATGGCATGAGTAGGCTTCTAAGGCCAGGGGACTGCATTGTGATTCTCCCATTGGGGCCTGACATACATTTTATACTGTACCATTCCCCACTGACAGTTCTTTTTTAATTTGTAATCTACTTTATTGAACAATTTGTTAATGTAACATATACAAATAACTGCACATGTCTGTATATGACTTGAGTTTAGACATATGCAAACATCCATGAAACCATCATGATCTAAGCAATGGACATCTCCATCACCTCACTGGATTGCATGGCCCAGGGTGCAGCCTAGACCTACTGCAGAGTCTAATTCCTGTTCTGAGTTCATCTCAAGAGCTTGACAGCCTATTGTATGGGCTAAAGCAATATTTCTAAGTTTGGTATATGTTGTTGCTGAAACCTAAAGAGGCCTATCAGGCATTGTAGCAAAAACGAAAGCGCGTCTAACACCCTCTATCCCAACTTGTCTTATGCTAGGGGGGTTGTCGCATTATTATGTTAACCCCGAATCTCTAAAATCTTTATTGAAGTGGCAGATCCCAGGGTATAATGTCCAGCTTCTAAAGTACACATCTTACCAAGGCTTCCAGGGTACTAGCCATCTCTATCTCATCCTGTGCAATCAGCATGGCTCCCTCTAGAATGGTTCAATATGTTCTGAGATGCCAAAGATGACTGAAGTCTTCTGCATATATTATGATGGAGGCTAAAGGTCAACACAGCCCTGGGGAAAGATCTATAGGTACCTCAACAACCCCACATGAATTCAAACTATGTGATTCTCTGTTACGATCTGGTTAGAAAAGAACTGTTATCTTATCATTGATCATATACCACATATCTAAGGTCTTATTAATTTCTCTAGCAAAGATATTTCATCTGGCTTGACAGCAACAACTGGAACTACTAGGTTGCGTGTCTAAGACTAGTTATCCTACCAACCCAAGTTCTATGCAGGTCAGGCTGATGAATTAAATGACTCAGTGATGAAAAAACCACCAGCCCTGAAGCCTTAAAATCCCTAAGGGTGGTATTGAAATGTGATCATTTGATTCACAATCTTGGCCAGGGATTGAGTAGTTTCAGCCTTCGCTTCTCATTCCCCACTGATAGCAGTTAATTCAGCCCAAGAAGCCAATGTGTGGGTGACTTCAATTGTTGAGTATGTCCATGCCAACTGCACATTCAGGGGGAATGACCTCTCGGTGGATATATGGACCCAGCAAAACCTATTAAACTGTGTCGTGTCCAACACAAGAGCTGTGGGATTCAAGAAGGGTGATGCAGGGTTAAGAAACACAGTAGCCAAGAATGTAATGCAAATGGGACCAAGGGACTCCAGTCTCAGGGACTGAGCCCCAAATCAGGCCAACACATAACTTTTATTAGTAATCATACAAGGAAGTGAAACTTGTTTTTCCCATGGTCTGTGATTTTTGTGCATGCTGGCTGCTTTCCCCAATTGTCCCCATTGTGCTCCAATAGGTACTGTGCTTTCACACACACACATGACCCCAGGGGACAGAGTCACTGGTCTGAAACCATCTGATAAGGGAGCATGACCGATATCATTCCATCAGGTCTTGGTGTTCTGAGGCACCCACTTAAGGAAGTTTTACCGATATCATTCCATTGGGTCTCAGTTTGCTGAGACACTTCTTGTTCTTGTTTTCTCACAGGATCAGTGCGGGGAAACAACCGGTTCGGCAGCTGGAAGGCAACAAAACCTCATACTTGGACCAAACCCCATTTATTATCTGGACTCCTCTTGGCCCAGGTTCTAACAAAGAAGTCATGAGGAAGTTTATGGTCTCCAGGTATTGATGTCAACTTGAGCCCTTTGTCCAAGAAAAGTTTAGCATCTGAATATTCCTACCCAATTCACCAATAGGTGTATTTGAAAAAGGATGAGAGGTATACTTGCTGTGGTATCACAGATTCTTTCCTTCTGTGACCTCTTCGGTCAGTGGGTTACAGGTTTAAAAATTGTTTAGGTCTGGGAGGTGGCTAAGGCATTGTAACTTTGAGGCAATTTTTGTCAGCCTACAGCTAATGCATTCTTTTGTATGAATTAAGCTATACCATTTTTTAGTTGCCATTCTATTTTGCTCCCAGGGTGCCATGTTTAGTTAATCATCTCTGACTTCCTGTGGGATGAGCCCCCTTGGTTACCCTTCCAACCTTTCTAGCTGATAATAGTAATTTTAGTATCCTGGCATTGCTTGCTTTAAGGCTCTACCATCTTCAAGGCTACTAACAAACCCAGATTTGGGGACTGCCTCTCCCTCGGCCCTGGCCTGCAGAAGAGCCACCACTGAACCTAGTGGCTTGGAGTCCCTTTTACTGACACATTGCTGATGGCCTCGATTAATGGTGTATCTCTCTCATGGAACATGATCACCTGGTGGATTTTCTGGCCTTACACAACTCATCGATTCCCATGTGCCTACCTCCCTGAGAAATCTAGTGCCTTCTTTGCCACGCCAACTCAGAGGACTAGAGATAGTGGTGGTCAATTCTAAGCAAAGCTAAAATGCCTAAGAGGCACCTAAGAACAATGAGTTTGCCCCATTCCTGGGGACCCTTGCCATGTTTAAATATAGTGTCATGAAAGGGTGCTCTTAAGTTTCATATTCTGGCCCTTTGAACAGCATCCTCAAAATCCCATCCTAGAGATATTCCCTTGGCTCCTGCTGGCACTTGCTAGCTAGTTCTTGCAGCTTCTTGGAGTATAATCTTCCCTCCTTTATTGAGGCCCAGCATATTCTGAGCTCAATTATACTGAAGTATGCTGGGATTTAATCTTAGTTATCAGCCTGGCACTAGGAAAGGATATCCGCTTATCAGGGAATCTGCTACCTTGTGAGGTAGAGGCCTTTGCAGAGTCTTCCTGCATGCAGGAAAGCTAGCTCCCAATAAAGAGAGGTAGGTCCCTTGCACAGGCTAGGATAATGTTGGCACAGGGCTGTCTGAAAAATCAGCATATACCCAGATGTCCCCAACCCGTGTTTTACAGTCCCCAGGTTTGCCCAACTAGATCTCTGATATTGAAGCAGATCTACCTTGACAGAGTAGTCAACCATCTTTTTAGCCTATTGACTACCAGATCCTGAATTTGCTCGATAGCTGTGTCTTCTCTCCAATTGCAGGCAATAAGGACCTCTTGCAAGCTCGCTGCCAAAATAAGAACTCTTCAATTTCTCATCCTTCTGCAGGAGGGCATCACTACAATGTGGCAATTAACCAATTCCATTTCTTCCATACTTAAAAGCCTGAATTATTGCACTAGCCAGAGAATTCCCCATCAACAGGAACATTCTCTTCAGTCACTATTGGTGGAGTTTTTAGCAATTGGTTTGCCACCTATGTCAGGAACTACTCATGCCACAGGCCAGTGGGGATTGGGTCCTCCTTGGCTATCTGGAGAGTGAGGTGATTCAGTTCCCAAAACACTTGATATCTCAAATTGCTTTTATCAACCATGGTGGTGGGTCTTCTGGAAAGTAAATGTCAAGCACAGTTGGAAGTATAAGACTTATGGGGATAAGACCTATCAAAAAGAGCAGATATATGAGAACAATTAAGTTCATGAACTTTCCACCATGCACTTACACGCAGGCAAGGCAAGCCTTCAAATAATAATGCTGATCTGACATCTGTGAAAAAAACGAAGGATGGAAGGTTGGCTAAGAACAACTCAGGCTGCAATGCAGCCCTGAGAGAGCCAGTAAAAATGGAACAGGTGGGGAGATTCAGAATATGTTTTAGAAATAAAATTCCCCATCAGCAACAGGTTTTGCTGATGGGGAATGAAGGGTAAGGAAGAATTTAGAATAATCCCTGGCTTTCTGATCTGATGGGTAGATTTTGGTGATGCCAATAAGATGGATTTGCTTAAAACTTGATCCTAGTCTTTCCCAAGATCTTTGCATCTAAACCTGAGATGCTATTGCAGTACCCCCATGAAAATGTCATGTAGATATTTGGATATGAGTTCGAAACTCAGGGAAATATTCAGGAATAGACTTGAGAGTTATTTAATGTTCTCCAGGGTTATGTGGGGAGCTGCAGATTGAGTGCAAAGCTTCAGGAGGCTGGCCCAGTAGTACTTTGGAATGACTAGTGGCAATTATGTGGTTACAATCAACTTTTATTTTGAGGAGCAAAAATGTTCACTTCTAGTCACTAGCCAAAGATCTGGGATTGCTTTATAAACTTGAGGCAATGGTAGTGAAGTCAAGCAGGAAATGTTCAGGACTGATAAACACACAACCTCCTCCTCCAAGGAAAACTAAGTGCCAAGATATGCACACTGACACGAGGGCTCTTATTCCCACTGGACCCTCTAAACTTGATGTTTGACTTGGGGGTGATAGAACCAAGAGACCGATTCCAGTAAAGTAAAATCTAGCTGGGTCATCAACTGTTTTCATGATTAAAGAGCTAGACTTCAGGGCTTGAACAAGCCCAGTGTGAAGTTGCTTACTGTTTTAAATGAACCGAGTCCCACAAGTACCCAGACATGGCTAGCCCAAGAACATTCCTCTAAGGAAAAGCTATCCTGAGAGTGATAGGTGGAAAAGCAAATGGTCCACAGGGCCTTAGGAGAAGGTGCCATGATTTGTGAGACAGGCCAAACCAGACTTCTCCTCCTTCTTCCCTATGAAAATGGCCATGTTGAAAACCACTTCCCCAATGATGCCCTTTCTACTTGTACAAGTATTGTGGCTATGTGTGCCTGGAGCTTGTGGTGAAGAAAATAAGAGATTATGTCCTCTAAGATAAGTATCAGTGTCTCAAACATGTTTCTGGTCTATAGCAAAGGCAACCATGGAGCATCCTGAAAAACCCTATGGCCAGAATTCTTTTATGATGCCCTGTCCACTGTTGTGTATCTAAGTGTAAGTGAGTTAGCAAGTAGATGGGTCAGTGAAATGGGTACATTAGAGTTAAGGATGAAAGTTACTGACATTGATAAAATCAGAGTGATAAGTGACAAGTATTTCACCTGGCTTCTTGGAGAGGAAGTTAATAGACATGGTGTTCACAAAATTATGCCTTCAGCTGTCACTCTCAGGATAGTTCTTCCTCGAAGAAATATTTCTGGGTTATCCCTGTTGGGCCCTTGGATATCTGTTAGCTGATTATATTAGACCCTGAACTCCTAGAGGATGATCTAAGAATCAGTCTATTATAGTATATTCAGAGCTTGACAATAATAAAAAAGGGCAAAAAGAACCCCAACTTTGTCCCTAAAATGGGTTTTAAACTGGTGCTCAGTATTTTTGAAAGGTTTTTACATAGTTATACCATTACCTGCTTAAACTGTAAGGTCCCTGTGTTTCTGCAAGCTGATTGGCCTGTTTCATACCTCTGTGCTAAATACCGCTTTGTGGGGAAAAAACTCGTGTGGTTTGACACATCTAATAGTTACAGATAAATTTGCTCATACTTTGCTCCTAGATATATTACTTGGTATCTATGATTAATGGCTCGTGTATTAAGATGCCTCTAAATATCCCATGCCCTATATGTTAATCCATGGCAACTGAAAAAGATGGCAATTTAATGGCTTGCTTATTCTTGAAATAAACCAGCAGCTTTCGTAGTCTGGGTTCACTCAGGAAACCAGAGCCAAAGCGAAATAGTTTAATAGAGGGCATTTAATGTGGACAACAAGCCACAAGGTTATTTTAAGAGCTGGAAGTCAAACAGGAAATAGTGAAGAAATCCAGGCTAACAGCAAGAAGCTACTTCTAGCCTTAGGGCCAAAGGGTCAAGGAGAAGCAGGGGTGTTACTATTACAGTAGTAGAGACTGCAGAGGGGGCTGCAGCCATAGCAGGGAATCCTTAAAGGAAACAGGTAGAAGACAGGCTGACTTGCACACACTAGAAGTGAAACAGCCACTGCTTGAGGTTCTGCTGAAGTGGGGAGAGGAAAAAAAACACACTGGTATATCCGTTTCCCTGCTTCCCACTCTCCACCAGTGCTTCCCATTGGCTAAACCCAGCTGTGAGCCAGATGGCAAGAGAGCCTAGGAAATGGAGTTGGCTATGGGGTAGTAAAACTTCCTTACCAGGGGCTGTGTCTTGAAAGACATCCTGGCTCCTATCTGGGATGTGCTCCCCAGTGTTTATCAGAAGAGCATACTCAACCTCCTGGTTCCCTGATTCCCTCATTAGTGCATAATGCACTTAACACCTGTTCAATATCAATTTATCTAAGGTTTTATCATGAGATAATGTGATGCATAAAGTCAGCATTGGAAGCACCAGATACACAATACATTCATAGGCAGTTGTGAAAACAAACAGGGTATCAAACAGGGTAATATAACTGGAATTTCTGGATTCTCTCCACTCTGTTTATATTAGCATATCCAGTAACGCAATACTGCAATCTAACTGGCTTTAGGTGTCTATGGAGAAGCCAAGTTAATCCAGTTTTGAGAGGTAACATTGAGGATCCTCAGAACCGTAGCTCTAGAAATAAGCACTTGAATCTGATCCAGTAACCCATGGCCTTGGGACAGTATTTCACAAGGGAGGCTCTAGCAACTACTAGAGGAATAAAAGTAGGAACACAAACCTTAGATTTTGACTAGAGTTTGCATAACTTGTACCTGACTGAGGCTGGGACTGTGGGCACCTCTGCCTCCTACCTCCCACCCCCCCGGCCTGAGATTTCTTGTTAAGATGATAAATCAGTACTGACTGTTGGCTCTCTCCTCAGCCATCAACCCTGGAGAAACTAGAGAAGTGAACATGGAATCCAGGAATAACTACTGGGAGAGTCTCCTTGACAGACTGAAAGGGGGAGAGTTGTACCCCCCTTTCATGTGGGGGGTACAGATTAGATGGCTGGGTCAGTTCAGGTCTGGCAGGAAGGCACCCAGAACTCAGTGCAGATCAATGAAAGCCTCAGCCTGCCTAACAGAGACCTCTGGCATAATGATCACCCCTTGAGTCCTACATCAGGCAGAAGTAGCCAGGCTCGAGTGCGCCCTGCCCTACCTCATCAGTGACTGAGAGCTACCTGGGTGAAGTTCTGACCCTGCAGCAAATCCCAAAGAAGCTTCATCTAGATGCTGTTATCTAACTGCACTCCTCAAGGCAAATTATCACTCACATCTGAGTGGTATGTCTCTGTGGTTGCTACAATGACAATATAGGATACTTGAGAGTAAAAAGGCCACTACTGATCATCGCAGTAGGGCTACAGGCATGAACTGGAACTGCCTGGGCAAGTTGCTGCATACAGTCCCCATGGGTACAGTGGCTGTGACCTGAGATAAGGGGCAGCTGGCAGAGCTGAGTGTTAGAGGAAAGTGACTTCCCTTGCTTTGAGATAATTGCTGATTGTTGCCTGGCATTCAAGATCTGAGAATTAAGTTCATCATCCTAGAAAAAGTGCTACGTATCTCTTTGCTGAATATCATTATGGTCACCTTCGAAGTACTCTCCTTGGGAAGCTATGCACCAATGCCAGTGCCTAGTCCACCCTTCAAAGCAATTTTGGAACTCTTTTTCTGGAATGGCCATCAGAGCTGTCGTCGTATTACCCTTGATGTCCTGAATGTCATAAAAATGTCATCCTTTCAATATTTCCTTTATCTTTGGGTAAAGAAAGAAGTCATTGGGGGCCAGATCAGGTGAGTAGGGAGGGTGTTCCAATAGTTATTTGTTTACTGATTAAAAACTCCCTCACAGGGCCGGCTGAGTGGCACATTGGTTAAGAGCTGGCTAGGGACGCCAGTGACCCCAGTTTGGATCCCACATATGAGGGCCAGTGACATTGCCCTCTACAGCTAACAACAGCTCCACCTGGAGCTGGGCTGCGCAAGCCCCGGCAAGGGTGTAGGCTGCAGCCCCTGCTGCAGTGGGCTGCCACAGGCTACAGTGAGTGGCTGGCAGCCAGCGTGAGCGGCTGGCAGCCGGTGTGAACTGCCAAGAGCCGTAGTGAGTGGCCATCCAGAGGTCCGCGACTGATCTGCCTCACCCAGGAGGGGCGTGATGATAATACCAACATGGGCCAGTGAAGCAACGTCCTCCATAACTAGACTGAAGAACAAAAGGACAGCAACTTGTCTGTTCCCCTTCCCTGATTCCCCAACGCTGTTCCCCTCTCCCAATTCCCCAATAAAATCTTTAAAAAAAAAACACCTGAAAAACACCCTCACAGACAGTGCCTTGGGAGCTGGTGCATTGTCATGTTGCAAGAGCCATGATTTGTTGGCAAAAAATTCAGATCATCTAACTTTTTCACACAAACTTTTCAGCAATTGCAAATAGTAAATTTGGTTAACTGTCCAGTTGGCACAAATTCATAATGAATAATCTCTCTGATATCAAGGAAAGGTTATCATCATCATTGCAACAAGTTTGCAAACTTAATTGTTTGAGCTCGTACATCACTTGTCAGTGATGAAATAAAGACCTTGCGCCAGAATCAACTGCATCAATAAGCACAGTATTGGGGGTATTTCTACAGCAAGTCTTCTCAGTGGAGAAAAATGCATATTATAGCCTGATACAAGATCATTAGCTCATCATGGATTGATAATATATAGTTTATAAATTGGCACTCATGTGGAACAGATGTAGTAGTATTCTAGTAGCACCCCAAGAGCTACTTTCCTGTTGCAGATGGCATAATCTTTCTAGAACTCTAGGGATCTGTGCTGAAATTGTTACTGAGCCTTGCCCACGGCTACACACAACATCACTTTTTCCACAGTGGGGCCAGAACCCAGTCATGCTTCTACTTTACTACAAGAACCCAGAAAACACAATTGCATCAGTGCTATATCCTCCCAAATTATACTTGATTTTGCCCTCTATGGGTACAAGGAAAGCTACAAAGGGCCAATATTTTTTACTTTTTGTCTTAAAAAAAAACAATAGATGAGCAGTATCAGTGATGATGGCAGAGTAAGTAAGGTCCTTCATAAGAGTAACAAGAACACTATCCTTCATAAAAACAAGAACAATGAGAAAAATTGACAAAAACAACTACTTCAGAACTTGGGAACTCACACATCTTGTAGCAATTCAGGAGAAATAACTGAATTTTGATAATAGCAAGCTTTGTGGTATTTTTAAATGTCCTATTTCTATCCACCACCACCCTCACCACCAGCTCTGTGGCACTTAAAACTAGCAGCCTGGCAGCAAAATGGAATTGGAGCTCCTTCAAAGTCCCATTTCTTGGAAATAGCCATTATTTGACCATTTTGGTCTTCCCTACCCTTCTCCACCTTGGTGAGAGACGGAAAGAATGATAATATGCCCTGCAGGCCTGCTTCGGCCCTATCTCAGATGGCCAGTTTCCACCATAAGATAGAATGCTGCTACACCCACCCAACTTCATGACTTCCTGGGTATGACCAAGCTCTTGATTGGAAGCTCTGCTCAGTTTCTTGTTATCCCATGGTCAGTACTCAGGCTCTGAGTACCCGGTGGCACCCCAGGAGCTACTTCTGTGTTGCAGATGGAATATCATGCTAGAACTCAAGGGATCTGTGCTGAAATTCTGTTATTGAGCATGCATATGTGTCCCTGAGAACTCTAATGCCGTTGGGATTGCTTGTTAATATGGCTCAAGTTTGTACTACTGCCTGGATCTTTTGTAGAACTCCCTACAGATAAATAGGGATTTATCTAGATCTCCCTCAAAACTAGCCCCTTCCAGGACCCAAAAAATATTTCCAAGGGTGTAGTATACACAATTCTGCACTCATGGGAATGGAGGGCTGGTGGGGGTGGGGCGGGGTGAGGTAAGAATAGTGTATGCTGTCTCCCAAATCCAAGAGCTGTGCTTCTTTCTTAGTAAGTGGTCAAAATAGAAAACTTGTCTTTTACCTTAGAAGGGATGGTATGCCATGCCCCCAGACTACTGTACCCCTAAAGACTCATTGCTTCTGCTGAGATATGATCATGTCCTAAATCTTCATAGGGCTTATTGCCTATCCTCAGGCATGTATGCATCTTATTTGAACATCCAGAAAACTTGCCACTCCTGTTCACTGGGTCCAATTAGCACCAAGGTAGAGGACCACAGTGAGGTTCTAGAGAAAGTCAAGGTAATTTCTGTCCCTTCAGACTAGCAGAGCAGAAGACTTTGTCTTGTGATACAATGAAAAGTTTTGGTGGTCTTCACTGACTGGATTTTTTTGGGGAAAAAAATGTGATTTCCAGACAAGTGTCAGAGCTATGTTGATCCGTTCCCATGAAGAAACTCCATCTAGCACAGTAGGGACTGGGAATCCCATTTAAGTTTAGGATGGTTCATTGTTATTGGCTACATACATCTGGTTTTTATAAAGATCAGACAAGTGAATGGATGCAGTAATGACAGACCACTGCCCCCTGCATCCTTCAGGTGTTTTGTACCAGTCCCTGTAATTCCTCCAAGGAAGCTGTATTGCTTTTGGAGATTGGGATGGATAAGGATGGAGATGCACTTTCAGGAGATTCTACTTGGCCTTCCATGACTTAATACCTTCTATTCTACCAGTTGAGGAGCCAATGTGAGTTAACAATCTTCTAAATATAGCTATCAAAATTCTTTACTCAAGGGACAAGGAAACGCAACATGATCCCTGAATTGTTAGCCCCACTGTGGAATGAACTTGAACCAGGATTTCTTTTGTGACTTGGTCTCCATAAACTGGACTCTAACATGAGGTCCATGATTGCATTTTAAGTTCCCTGGTATAGATGTCACTTCAGACTCTATCCAGTGGACCTCGAAAGTCTAGGTGTTCTTTACCTGTATATAATTATTCTAAAATGTCTCTTTCTGAAGAGGAATTGGGGAAACACTTTTGGTGATATTGTGTGTAACTTACTTTTGGTGATATGGTAGGACTTTCCTTAAGGAAACCAATTCTCCTTCAATGAGGCAACTGTCTTAAACCTGGAAACTTCATAGAGATTGTGATTTTTTTTTTCATTGCAATAGCTGACATCAGACTTCAGTTTACTGGCCTTTGAATGTTTCTTTTCTAGCTCTGTGAGTAAAGACACCCTTATTAGTTGCCCCTCTGTGTCACCTCTAGGACACTACAATGTAGTATTAGCCAATGCCACAGAAGGTCAAGATACACTGAAAGCTACTCAGAAATTGCTTGTTAGAGTAATTACCAAAAAACATAATGTCAGGAGATAAAATGCTGCCACCTGACCTCTATATAGAATCCTACCATTCCCACCGATTCTAACAGCCTAATTTCATGGCAGCATCTCCTACTTTCAGACATTAACTGTAAAGGACAGTTGATCAATGAAGTTGTTGTCACTCTAATGCATTCTTTATTGCCTTTGTCTTTTAGAAGGGCCCAGAAGGCATAGCTTCTTAGTTAGCTGGTGGGTTTACTGATCCATGGAAAAAAATTCATTGTAACATCCTCCCTGCCCCTTCTGACCCCTTCCTCAATACTCTGACAAAGCAGTTCAGGCATCTCCATCTCATTTACTATAGGTCATCATTCCTAAGCTTCAAAAGAGCCACCTCAGCAGTATCTGATTAGGACATCAGGTTCTGAGTCATGGGGAAATTCTCACATCACTCTCCTTTATACAGCCTTATATTCTTTTCAATCCCAGTGTCCAGCATCCTCAAGACAAAACTGCCCATGCGTGTTCTCACAGGTGCTACAGTGTGTACCTATCAGGCCTTGAAACACTTTCAGTGAAGAAGCTTTTTCCTCAGGAAGAGACTGAATTCCTGGTTTATATGACTTGACCCAAGTTAATTTCCTTGATATAATGGGAAAGGAGAGGTGGATTCATAGGAGGGCATATATAGCATCTTTCATGGTGTGTGCCCCAGGTGTGATCTCATGATCTCAAGGCAACAGGAAGCTGCTGCTTTCTAACATAAGGGAGAAGGATCACTTCTCCAAGCCTTGGAGGTTTAGGGAATACCTGAGAGTTCAAGATTCTTGGGGACACCCACCCAAATGTACCCATCCTGAGTCTCAGGGTCCCAGCCTTGCACTATTAAGGCTCTGAACCTAGTAAAGGAGAACTCTCAAGGTTTCACATTAATGTCCTTTGTATCTCAGCCATCTTTATAGTAAAATCCTTAGTGTGAATTTTCAGTATGATCTGTCATGCAGCTAGAGGAGCTAAAGATCTGTTTAAGTCACTGAAATTTTCTGGTTTTCATAGCATATTCTGAATTGGTAGTAGGCTGAACTGAGCCTGTCTCTCAAGGTTTCGAAATCAGTTTTTAAAGTCAAGTTCTTCTATAGTCCTTATAGTTTCTATTACCCAATACTACCAATATGTGCTAGAGTGTCTCCATTATCTAGTGATTCCTTTCCCATTTGTACCTCAACCCAGGAAAGGTGAGCTTCTGCTGAAATTTGAGAAACATAGGGGTAACTTCCAAAATGTCTATGAAGGACGGGTATCTGGGTCATTCATCCACCAATTTCCTTTCCCCGTCAGTAGAGATATGTTCTGAAGGTGTTAACACCCTCCTTAAACTTGCAGCTTGTGCTCGCACCTGTGCTGAGCTGACTGCAGTGGCTTCAGAGGCAGACTCAGGACCCTGAGGCAGAAAGCATAAAGACACAAAGCTCACTCGAGGCCGGCCACCTTCACCATGAGTTCAAGTTCATTTAGAACTGTCCAAAACGTCTGCAGCTGAAATAGAGGTGAGCCAGGGGGATGTGACTTGGAACAAAAGTGCCTGTAACAGTCAGGGAAAGGGGGAGAAGTAACAGTGCAACTGACTTCTCAATATTGCAGACCCTCCTCTGGGATTCCATATAATCTGTGTCCCTGACAGTTCATTCAGGGAGAGAAGAGAAAATTGATCTGCCAGTTCCCCTCTCCCATGAGTCAGGCTGACTCCATGCAACATTACTTCCCATACATTCCATTTGCACATGCATGGGCACTGAGCAGGTTGTGGGATATCCTATGCCTGTATCTGAATAGGGAAACCCAGGGGCAGGAGTTGTATTGGCATGAATGTAATGCAGCATGCTATTATTTTATGTTAATGTGAATATATCATCAGCTGTATAGATAAGTAGTTGGTGGAACAAGACTGAAAGATCTTAAGTGGCTCTGATTTTTAGGAGTTCCTCACATATTCCAAATACTAATCCTGTGTTGGTTTACATCTCAAATCTCTTTTCCAATTCTTTTTCTAAATTATAAAGCTCTGTCTCACTTAAGTATTATCCTCACACTGTTCATAAATCAATTAGATCAAATATCCAATTCTCTTTTTCCTTATGGATGACATTGAATAGTACATCTCTTACCCACTGGCCAAGTGAATGTTAAGTTGCTATATACTCATGAATTCATATGTAAATTGTTCTGTTATATTGGTCCACTTGCCCATCCCTGAACAATCCTATATACTTTTATATCTTTATAAAATGGACAGCTTGTATAATCAGAATAGATTGGCTTGGAAGTTGACACCCTTCCCATATTGAGCCTTTGGCTTTTCCTAACTATCATAGCCTTTACCCAACAAGCAAGTGAAAGCTTCTAAAACTGGCCTCTTCCAGCCAAAGTAGCCAACCAAAACAATATCACATCCAGGAAGGAAGTGCTGAAGATTAATGCCACTTATAAATATCTAAAGGAGACATGGATAATGGTGCTCATCACATCTCTGTTTAATTTACTAGTCTGATGGCTGCAAAAACCAAAGAGTTTGGGATGAGTCTGCTAGATCTACTAAGTAATAGTCTCCATTGTAGCTGATGCGACATCAGATATATTTACTAGAATTGATGAACTTGGCTTCAGATATATGATATGTAGTTGCTGATATGGTAAACATGTGCTTTTCTGTTAGAGAAGCAGAAGTGGCGCACAGTTATATGGAATAGACATTATAAATTCGGTTTTGCCCTAGAGCTATGTAAACTCTTCCATCTTGAGATCAGGACCTGAATGTATTGAAGGACATCAAATTGGTCCTCTTTATTGAGTGCATGCTAGCTGAGCTGGATAAGCAGAAAGAAATGAACACACTGAGGGTGGTGGTAAAGCAGTGTGCTTCGTGGGGTGGAAGGCGAACTATTCAGATTCAAGGGCCTGCCATATCAGTAAAAACATTACTAGTCCAATGGTCAAGAGTGTGCTGGGATAGTCCATGTAAAGTAAAAGATGAATGATTGCACCTTCCACCATGAAGAAGAAAAGTATACTACCTGGTGGGGCTCCCTAGGTTTACAGGCAGCATATTCCAACCTGGGATTACTGTTCTGACCAATATACTGAGTGGCAAGAAAGCCTGCAAACTCTAAATGGAGTGCTGAGAAAAAGCAGGTTCTTCAGTAGGTCCACCCTGTGCTACTTGGGCCAGATAACCTAGCATATCCTATAGCATGGCTGAGCAAACCTTTTCTGAAAAGGCCAAAGCCAATAGTTTAGGCTTTGTGGGCCATATATTTTCTGTTGAAAATATTCACCTCTGCCTTATAGTTCAAAAGCACCTATAGACCACTCCAGAAAGGATAAACAGCTCAGCCACAGCCCTATATAAGTTCAGAAGTTTTCATAGCTTTAGCTCTTAAATAGGTCTGTGATCATTTCAAACTAACCTTTATGTATCGATTGAGGTATAAGGAGTAGGATTTGTGGTTAACTTTTCCATATGAATATCTAGTTTTTTAAATCATATTTACTATATAATTTCTCCAATGAATTGTTGATGTATTTCTTAAGAATTGACTAATCTAGACTCCCTATTCTGTTGAGGCACTCAGGAAAAGACTCAGTGCTCAGGCACATGGAATGTAGTTATCTGACATCCTTCAGATGTCCTTCAAGGTCGTGTTGTTAGGGTTGCCCTCAACCAATGACTGTAGTATACCATCTTGGTCAAAGACCTATCTATTTCTGCCTATTTTGGACCTCTCCCCCCAGGAGCAAACTTTCTCCATTGCAGAGACTTTGTCAGGTCTGCATTGCAATCTGGTAGAGTCCCCTGCCTTATCTTTCCTCCCCTTGACTATCACAGATATTTCTCCCTCAAAAGCTTTGCTTTTCTAACTTCCTCAGCATCTTCTTCCCAGAAAGCCTAACATGACAAGTGATCCATGTCTACTTTATGCCGATACCGCACTGTCTTGATTGCCTTATTAAGTTTTGAAATCAGATAGTAAAGTTCTCTAACTTGGTTCTTCTATATTAAAATTGCTTTGGCTATTCTATTTCTATTTCCACATGAATTTTAGAATGTCAATTACTATAGCAAAATTCTGCTGGTATTATGTTGATTACCTAGATCAATGAGGCAGAATGGACATCTTAACAATATGAACCATCCAATCCATAAATGACATTACTCAGATCCTTTGTTTCTCAGCAATATTTTAGATATGAGGTCAGACAATTAAGTTTGTGAGCTCATCCTAGATAAACTGCTACATACCTCACTGCTGAGTGTCACTATAGTTACCTTCGAAGTACTCCCTTTGGGAAGCTATGCATTGACGTCAGCGCCTTGTCCACCCTTCGAAGCTATTTGGAACTCTTTCTGCAATGGCCATCATAACTGTCATCATATTACCCTTGATTTCCTGAATGTCTTCCTTTTAATATTCCCTTTATGTTCAGGTAAAGAAATAGGTCATTGGGAGCCAGATCATGAGAGTAGGGAGGGTGTTCCAATAGTTATTTGTTTACTGGCTAAAAACTCCCTCACAGACAGTGCCATGTGAGCTGGTGCATTGTCATGATGCAAGAGCCATGAATTGTTGGAGAAAAGTTCATGTCGTTTTCATCTAACTTTTTCATGCAACCTTTTAAGAACTTCCAAATAGTAAAGTTGGTTAACTGTTTATCCAGTTGGTACAGATTCATAATGAATAATCCCTCTGATATCAAAAAAAGTTAGCAACATCATTGCAACAAAGTTCGCAAACTTAATGGTCAGACCTTCGTATATATTTTGATGCTTCATTAGGAAATCAAGAACAAATCCATTGAAGGTAAGTCCTCTTGTCAGTCAATGTTGGCTCAGTTTTTCCTTACTGGGCCTTAGGTAATTCAACATAACGACTTCACGAGAAGAATGAATTTCGCAGAGGTCATAAATACAGAAGAGCAAAAGGGGATCAGTGCAGCATCTCAGAGATTGAGAACAATGGGCAAAGCCACTAGTGCTCCAGCCTAATGAGACAACGCGAGGATACGGTGTTCCCACAACCTAGGAACCCAGGCATCCATGAAGGCTATCTGGCAGGAGCAGACAGCATGGAGTCACTGTGAGATGGTGCTGAAAGAGAAGGTAAATTCTTGAGCTTCTACTTCTCCACTGCCCAATATCACGTTAGTGTGTGCCTTTTGGTGAACCTAGCCAAAACTTGTTAACAGATTTATTATCTACTGCTGCATAGGAACAAACTGTTGGTTGTGCTGCATTCTCATCTGGAAGCTTTACTGTGGAAGAATCTGTTTACAAACACAGATGGTTGTTAGTAAAACTCACTTTCCCTTGCTTTTGAGTTGAGGGTCTCAGTTTCTAGATGCTTCCCTATCTAACTTGCCATATGGGTTCCCCCAACACAGAGGCCTGCTTCATTAACGCCCAAAGGAAAATTGTCACCTTCATATTGTTTGGGTATTCTTGTGTAAGATAAGCATGGAAGTGACATGCTATCAGTTTTGCTATATCTTATTGGTTAGAAACAAGTATTATGAAGTGATGTAAATACCAGGAGGCAGGGATCATGAGGGCTCTCTTTAAAAATGGTCCATCACTGCAGGGGAACCTAGAAAGTGTAATTTGCAGGGGAATAGAGGAGGCAAAGGAACTGAGGACAAAACAACTGATTTGCATGAGCCTGACCCATTTAGTACCAAATATCAAGTGATATGAATTAGAACTGTTTTAGCCTATCCTATTTCCTTTCCTCTCCTTATCCTTGATTTTTTTACTTCCATTCCATCCTCTCCATTAGCTAATCACTCTGCATTAAATATGTCTGAAAATACGCATTTATCCTTGGCTAATACAAAATGTTATATGTATTTTTCATTTACATAAAAGATATTATACTATAGATCTTGCATTTTTACTTCACGCTCGGAGATTGGTGGTGGTTGTTATACTACATGCAGCTCACGGTTTCTAACTTCTATAATTTTATTTTCCATTTCCTGTAATGAACATCGAGGTTCTTTGCCAACTTTCCTTAACATCAAAATGAATATTCCCCACTGCAAAGACTTTGTCAGGTCTATTCTCACATGTTTATGAATCTGGGAGAATACTCGGGGATACATCCAGGAATGTGACTGTTGGCTTACATTTCGTCATCCTGTATCTGATTTTCTTAGACCAGAGATCTGTGCTAAATTGGTAATTACACATTGAACTTTATACCCTATTAACAGAGTATATATTTTCTGAGCACCCATGAAAGACTAATAAAAATAGATTCTATTCCAGGCCAGAGAATCTTTAATTTCAAAAAGCAGAAATTAGATTGTCACAAGAGAATATAACTTACACAATGGGAAAGGAAAACCATTTCCCCTACACTTCCAATTTAAAATGCTCTGCTTCATGACTGCTGGATCAAAGCATAAAGCAAATACCCAGAGGTAACATCATAACCTTAAATGCTTTTTAAAAACACGTGTTTTTTAAAAATATTATAAAACATTCAAATATAACTGTAGCATTAGCCAAACAATTTTTTTTCTAAGATCACTAAAAAATAAGAAAATTAGTAAAAATAGAAATTAATGCATTAAAATTCAGTGCTGATAAAGTCAAATAAGACTTGGCCCTTCTAGGTGCTGGGATGGGTTGGGGAATAGATTTCCACTAGACTTTTTTTTTTTTTTTTTTTTGATATGAGGTAGAAACATGTGTTGGATAACAAATGACAGCAGTAATAGCAAATGGGATTAGATCAGGAGACCTGACCATGAACAGATTTGGACAAACTGTTTCGATATCACTTTAATCTTGCCTCCTCTAAGCTAGAATGAAACTGGGGTGAGGGGAAGGGAGTGGAGAAAGTTTGATTACATAATGTTGAAATAAATGCTAACACTAATTTTGACTTTGAAAGTAATGAGCCAGTGTACCTGAGCTCATGGATGTCAAGGGGCCTGAACAACTAAGTATCTTATTTGGTACAGGTCCCTCCTCTTTGATCACAGAAAGATATCTTTGTACCTTGCCTCAGCAGGATGGAGGTAGGTGTCCATGGAGAGTGTTGTCTTAAACAGAAGACGGTGCTCTGTATAGGACCCCACTACGATGAACTCTGATTGTGGTGGGTAACATGACTGTCTTAAATCCAACTTTTTTTGACTTCTCCATTTTAAGCATAGCCACACTGTGGTTTATGAACTCTCTCTTCTAAAATATTGGCATATAAGGTGAAATATAGGAATGTTTTCAGTATGGATTCAGTTTACCACTTTGAACTTGAAATATTATCATAGCTACACATATTTTTCTCCCCTTTTAATATTAGCATTATTCTTGCTTAATTTGCTAGGACAATATTAAAACGGCAAAAGGTAGCAGTAATAGTAATGCCTCTTTTTTTTTTTTGAGGGCAGTGTCACTGGCCCTCATATGTGGGACCCAAACCGGGGCTGCTGACTTTCCAGGCCAGCGCTTAACCACTGCGCCACTCGGTGGGCCTGCCATTTTTGTAACTAAATTGGGTACTTCTAATGGTTCATCATTAAATGTTTGCTCTAAGCTTTTGGAGTATCCCCTGTAGCAAATCACCGATGTTCCCTTTTATTTCCTACCTTTTTAAAATACTTTCTTAAAAATGAGGATGTTTTTCTCTAACATGTTCATGCAGTGAGTTATTGATACCCTCCTTGGTATCTATCCATCCTTGCATTCTGAGATAAATCCTACTTGGTCCCTATATATTATTATTCTAATTAATATTTGATTTCCCAACATTTTTAGTCTTCCTTGCATCTGTTAATGTTGACATATAGCTTGCCTTTCTCATTCTCTGTCTATGGTATCAAAGTTATGGTAACTTAGGGCTTTCTCTGGTGGTCTAGTGGTTAGGATTCAGCACTCTCAAAATTATGGTAGCTTTGTAAATGTATTAGGCCATCTTCCTCTTTATTTTGGCAGTGTCTTTCTTTCTGCAATGTATCCTTTTTTTTTTTTTTCTTTTTTGTTTTTTAGCTGAGCCATCTTGCCACCTGTTGGCAGCTCATCAGCAGCTCAGCTCAGGCTGGGCATCAAACTGCTGTTGCTCAGAGGTCAGCTCGCACTCTTGAGTGAGCTCTTAACCAACTGAGCCACTCGGCCAGCCCCTTTATCCTCTAACTTGTATCAGTCAGAATCTAAACCAGGAAAACAAAGCGTTTCAATTATGTACTACAAAAGGAATTTAATCCAGGTAGTGAGTTATGTTGACGGAAGTGCTGGGAGTCAAATGGGGGGAGACAGAGGAAAGGGGAAAAGGGAGAGATGAACAGCTGCAGGGAACTATCACACCTGGGCTGGGAGACAGGAGAGAAAGCAGAGTTAGGCAGCTCAGGAAGCCCTGGTTTCTCTAAAGAAAAAGAAACCAAGGTGGCCCGATCTGAGAGGAGTTACCTGAGACAAAGAGAAAGGGCCAGGAATACGCTGGACTCTCTCTCTCCCACCCTCCGATCCGCTACCAGACCTCTCACTGGCCAAAAGCAGCTGAGAGCCCACTGAATGAGGAACCTGAGAAATGTACCCTGAAAGTACAAGGGTCAGCCCTGCTGTGGGACCCTGGATAGAACAGAAGGGCAAAGACTGAAGCTGGCAGCAAATGTCAACCGACATTTCCATGCATTCCAAGTTCTTTATATCTGAAGAGTGCTGCTGGACATTCTTGAATGTGTCTCCTGGTACACATGACTAAGATTCTTCTTGATGTATAACCAGGAATTGTTGGGCATGTGGACCTTATATCTTACTGGAAACCACCAAACTGTTTTTCCAAAAACATTTTGTATGTTTTCCATTCCCAGCTGTGTTATTAAAGCTCTCACTGCTTCTTGTCCCAAACAATACCAGCATTTCAGGGGTCTTCTGTTTGCTCCCCCAGACTCGCCTCCTTTCTCCTCCCTCTTCTCTGCTCCCAGAGGCTGAGCCAAATGGACTTCACCTCCCAGGCCCTCTGGTTTGGTCCCACCAGTGCTAAACACTGGCAAGGGATCTGAAGGAAGGTAACTGCTCCTTCCCCTGATCCTTCTGAATGTAGACAACAGCTTCTTCCCTTGGTTAGCACACTATCCCACCTACCACCAACACCATTGTGAAAAATCCTTTTGCAAAAAAACCTTCCTCATACTCTAAACTGAGTGAGCCATTTGTCTCCTGGGATTCTTCACCATTTTAATGGTTGCCAGTCTGGTCCTTCTGTAATCTGATATTTAACTTTCCTTCTCTGGTCATTAGTGTCATCCGCCATCTTCACGATTTTGGGTTATTTTTGTTTTTGTGAAATCTGTTCACCACTTGTGATTCAGGAGGTTTTCTCATTATTGATTTATAGGAGTTCATCATATAATCAAAACAGTAGTGTCCTTTTTGGTTTATAGGGTGCAAATATTTTTTCCCAGTTTACATTGTCTTTTCTCTCTATGATGCCTTCTTAATTCTTAAGTCTTTAATGTAGCAAAAATTAATCAATACTTTCTTAATGAGTGCTTTTTACATATCAAAGTATTTCTTATACCTTACTTTTAGCCCTAAAATAATTTTAGAAGACAACATAGAATAAGCTAGTATCTATATCTACAGTTTTAGCATATCTGGAGTTGCTATACAGTGGGGTGCAAACTCAAAGTTTTTCCCATATAAATAACTTCTGTCTTAACCTCATTAGTTGAAGTATTCATTCCTGTCCCAACCCCTTCCTGTTCTGAGGCAGGTGTGTCATTGTAGACTTTCACAGAGTTGCGTATATTCCAGGTTCTTTATTCTGTTCCATTAGTCTTCATTACTCTATGTTTTTAGTAGAACATGTCTCTACCTTGTTTTTCTTCAGCAATGCATTGGCTATTCTTGTCCCTTTGCTTTTCCACCTATTTTGGAACTAACTTGTCAATTACATGGAAAATAAAACTTTTGGG
The DNA here is from genome assembly GCA_033961575.1 of Aselliscus stoliczkanus. NCBI lineage: Eukaryota > Metazoa > Chordata > Mammalia > Chiroptera > Hipposideridae > Aselliscus > Aselliscus stoliczkanus. Next base: position 58,626,016 of record CM066733.1, on the reverse strand, counting down.
GTTTTAACATAATCATGTTAAATTTGATGTATATATTTTGACATTCTGCTTGTGTTGTTGGAGCTTCCAGGATCTGGAGCTTTCTCTCTCTTTTTTTTTAAGTTTGTAGTATCTTTTTCCTTCTTTTTGATAGACTTTTTCAAAGAGCAGTTTTAGGTTCAAAGCAAAATTGAGCAGAAATTGGAGTTTTAGTGTTCACATAGTACCCCTTACCCCCACTTTTCTATCTTTAAATATTCTTTTGTTCTCTTTATTCTCTTTTCTCTCTGGGGCTACCATAATGTCAAACTATGAGATGCTGTTCTATAACCCTTGGATTATTTGAGGTTTGTTTTTTTTTTCTATGTGTTTGGATCATTTCTATTGAATTATCTTTAAGCTCACTGATGATTTCTTCAGACTTCTGATGAGACATTTGAAGATAGTCTTCTTCTATCACATTTTTTGCTGGCTTTTCTACTTCCTTGCTTTTGTATTTGCCATGTTCCTCCTGATATTCTCCATCTACTTATGCACGTTGTCTACCCTTTTCACTAAATCTTTTATCTTATAGTTATCTTAAAGTCCCTGTCAGATAGATATTCTAGCATCTGAGGCATCCTGAGTTGGTTCTGTTGACTATTTCATCCCTTTACAACTGGTTCTTTTTCTCATTCTCAAAATTGGTGCCAGCTATGGTGAGCAGAACAAACAGATCAATGAAATTTTACTCGTGGAGATGGGCTATTAGGCTATTAGTTGTTTGTGTGGCAGTGTGGGATACGAATCAATCTAGTCAGATGTTGAGCTTTGGTTTTAGTTAGCTCTGTTACCTCATCACCTCCTGTGGAGTCTGCTTCCCCGTGTTTTTCTCAGTGTTCCTGCCCATTCTCAGCTTTCAGCTGTCCCTCCATGCCTATACCACAGAAAGGGTCTTTCCAGGATTTTGCCCTGCCCCAGCAGTAGAATGTGGTGCTTATTACCAATGCTAGGATTATGGTGGCAACAGAGCTGTCCTCTGTTCTCCTTGACCAGCCTGAGGGCCAGCCTGAGACTATGAGCCTAGGTCTCTGGGGTGGTGGTTTCTGAGCAACTCTGCCCCACTCCCATGGCAACCACATTCACCCTGGTCCTCACAGGAAAGCACCTCCTACACCTCCCCCATCAGCAGCACACCTGTTTATACTGGTGTAGGAATAGGGGCAGGCTATGGGTTTTCTGCTCCTCCTCTCTCCCAGAAGTGGTGGTTCTTCACTTAGTCCTGGCATTCAGAAGCTTTGGGTCTTTGCCAGGCTCTAGGGGAAGAGTATTTTTCACTCAACCCCCAGTGGCATTAAAGCTTTAATTCCTTCTGAGAGAAGGTCCAGGGAATGAAGAGGGGTTTGTGCCTGGCCTCCAGCTGCAGCCAGTCCACTAGGCAGAGCTCTCTGGCTTCTGCCCGTCTTTCTCACGAATGGCCACAGGAGGTCCCTGGCAAAGAGCTTGCGAGCCACTGTAAACTTCTCTTGTGTTTTGGGCTGCCAGCTACTCAAAACTTCAGCCCACACTTGGCTTTACTAATTCCTTAAGATTCTCCCTGATTTCTTCTTGCCTACCTCCTGTGGGCTGCCACCCCTTCCTCCTGTGTTTGGCCCAATGTGAGACCTCGCAGTGTCCCATCTTAGGGGGGATTAGCACTCTGGAATTTAATTCACTTGCTTACCTTACAATCTCAGCTGTCTGGGCTCAAAAACTAAATTTTGTAGCTCACCTGACTTTTTCTTAAGGGAAGAGTGCTCTCGTGAGGATTTCTACCTTGTACACAAAAGCAGTATTTCATCCCAAAACTTCTATTTTGCACTGAGTTTTTCTTTGACTTATGAATTATTTTACAAATGAGATTCTTAATTCCCAAATATAGGATGATTTTTCAATTATTTTTGTTACTGATTTCTAGTCCGTGTGCATTTAATTTAAGCTCATTCATTATCATTTCCCTTTTGAAATTCGATTTGCGTTTTTTTTTTTTTCCCCAAAAAGTTCTGCATGTGTGTGAATAAGTTCTGCATTTACTGGGTGCAGAGTTCTCTGCGTGTTCCAGCTTTCTCATGGTGGCCAAATCTTTATTTTTATGGATTTGTCTACTTTTCTATCAGTTGCTGAGGGAAGTAGATTAATATCCCAATATGTTTATGCATTTGTCTTTCACATTGAGAGAACTACAAATTTTGGTTGATATTTTGGTTGATATATTTTGAAAAACATATTAGAGATAGTCATTTCAAGATGATATTGTTTAGTTTGATTACACATAATAACGTGTCAGGCAACACAGACTTTGAAATCATGTTAATATAGTTTTGGGTTTTGTTTAGTTGGTATCTTCCTACCTCTGACCCTCAACTTGTCTGCATCCTTATGAAACATGTTTCAGCACAGGTAGCTAAAAATCAGGCTCACTATATGATCAGAACAATAGCAGAGCTAGAAGTGATGTTAAATTCTCACCCCTGGCAAACCTCGCACACTAAAGTCAGGCCTTGATAAAGGAGTAGGATACTAGTGTGGGGACATCTGGGCAGATGCACTTCAGAGCTTTGAACCACCCAGTTCCCTAGAACCCTCCTCCTCTGCCTAAGTTTAAAGCAGGGCCCTCTCCTGAGACACATCTATCACAAGCTGATATTTGCTTCTTGTAAGATATGCCCCATATCCCTCACAATTTCTAAGCCAATTATTAGTGTCAAGTCCAGCATGGCCCAAGCGGGGCAGTCTGTCCTTGGGATGAGGAAAATGGATCATATACCAAAGGATCTATAGGAGTTGGCTACTTTGTCAGTAGGAACTGAGAGAACTGTCAGTAGGAAGGGATCTTGAAGGTTCTGGAGTAAGGGGTGCAGAATATAAGGCTGGATAATGGAGAACTTATTGATACAAGGTACCCTCATAGGACTAACTAATGTCCTGGCAAAGACATATGAAACCATAATATGCTGCTGATATAACTATCAGAACCTTCTTGCAAGGGATGGGGGATGGAAAGATGGCCTATAGCAGCAGTCCTCAAACATTGCTGTACATTGAAATCATGGGAGGTTGCTTTGTTGGGGGTTTTCTTGTTTTTGTTTTTGTTTTTGTTTTAAATCATGAACCTTAAACTTCATATTTTGCAAATAAATCAGTCTCAGGATCTAAGGCCCAAGCATCAGTATTTTTAGAACTACCTGGGTTATTTTAACTGCAGCAAAGTGTGAAAGCTAATGACACTGTAAATGAGCAAGGGAGATGGCAGAGTTACCTCAGCAAATTTTTGAGAAAGGTCTCAGAGGTGGGTCCACTAAAAAAGCTTTATTATATGTAACTAGAGAAGCCAGGATGTTCCCCTGTATTCTCCAGAGGTCAGTTCTTTCCACAAAACAAGGAAAGCACTAATGATGGAAGACACCTGCCTCACTGAGAAGCAGAGATAGCTGTCATGTATGGGCCAGCATTGCTGATAGTAGAGGTTTATGTTGAACTGGTGTGTATATAGACGGTAGGATTCAGAAATCGCAGAGGCTAGGCAATAGCACTTAATTACATCCATGTTCCCATAAAGCCAGAATAGCAAGCAGAAGGCCCTCGTTCACCATGCAATCAGACCATGACTCATCCAGCAGTATGAAAGATTAGAGGCCACAAAGGTATTGCTTGAACTTATAACAAGAGATCAAGAGTAGGTGAGAAGACTTATACCAACTGCTCCAATGGGAAGCCACTATCCCTTATTCAATTTTTACACCTGAACCAAATACTAGATAAAATCCCTTGAGGGAAGGACCCCTAATACAATAGGAAGTACATTGTACAGTGATTCCCCAAAATCCATCCCTCAAGGAACCTATGGTCACTTATCTGAAGAACTGTACACTGGAGCAAAGAGATACTAAAATCTTCCAGGAGTTGTTGGATACCAGTTGGACTTGTTAGTAACATTAAGGACAGAAAAAATGCTCATGAGTTTCCAGTTAGACTAAGGTTATATGGGACCAGTTAATAAAGTCCCCAAGCAAGGAGGATTCTCCATTAGTCCAATGAGCCTCTGGTACCACTCTTTGGTTGTTTCCTTAATCCTTCATGCCTAAAGGGTAAGGTATACTTGGAAAAGCCCTCATATTTTTTATAATTCTGAGGACTAAGTTGTACATCATATGAAATAGGTGGCCAAGATGGCTTGAGTATTTGGTCAGAGAAGCCATATGCTATGTTCTTTAGGATGCCCCAGTGGTCACCCCTCTCTCTAGAACTAAGGAAGGGTATTAGTGAGGAGAGAACACCAGCCCCATGGGAAACTGGTGGGTTTGGTCCTCTGTAGGCCAAGGTTTATGGTAGAGGATATAGGGGGCGAGGCTCCCTGGTGTCCATGGAGATGGTAGAATTCAATGAAGTAGAGTCCTGGCACCAGCACTTAATCACGTCCACAATGTCTCTGAGGGTTGGCATAAGGAGGCATGCAGCCAGTGGCAAGCACAGGGCTACTAGACCATGATCCATGGAGTAGTAGCAAAGATGGGTGCCCATCAATTTTTGAAGGTACCAGATCAGATGGTATAGAATACAAGGCTGGATAATGGTCAAAAATATTACTTGACTTACCGAACCTAAAAGGATAAAGGGGCTGAATAGAAGATTGAGACCAGCTGCCCCAATGGAAAGTCACTCTCCCTTGCTCATTTCTCACCTCAGCCAGTACTAAGACCCCTTGAGGAAGGACCCCACAATCCCATGACAAGTACACAGGATAGTAATACCACAAGTCCTTCCCCAAAGGCATCCATTGTCACTTATCTGAGGAACTCCACCCTGTGGAAAGGGAACTACTCAGATCATTTGTAAATTGTTAGATACAGGGTCTGATACGTCACAAATATGAAGGACCCCAAATACTCTTTGACTTTCCTATGAAAGAAAGGGTATGTGGCCAGGGCAGTGGGGGCAGTTAATGAATTCCCCTCCCGAGTTGGTCTTTCTATCAGTCCAATGAGTCTCTGAGTCCACCCTGTGGTCATTTCCCATTACAGTTGAAGGCCTGAGAGGGCTGGACCTGCTTGGTAGTTGGTAAAGCCCTCATGTTGCTTCCTGACATGTCAACTAAGTTACCAAAGTAAGAAAGACCTACCTTTCAAGGGGGAAGCTCATGAAACTACACCCTGTCCAAGAGATAAACCTGAGAATTAGCACTATATTTGGGTGGAGTGGTAGATAACTATTGTTCCCTTAAAGTCTTAAAGTATATGAGAGTTGTGATCCCTGTCAATCACATCCTCATTAGATGCATGTGAACGGCACCTGCAATAATCGGATGGACTCGTGGTGATGATGACTAAGCCCACCAATAGGCACCAGAGGAACAGAAATTACTAGGGTGTACCGCATAACCTAGGGCTTGTCGTCTTGTCCAGGGCTGCTGCATTAGCTTTGCCTCTGACACATTACTGCCTTGAAAAATGCATGCATACCTTCAACCAACAGCTACTACATGATGCCACCAATAGGTAGCATCCGAGAGTATTCTATACATGAGGGTCAAGGTAGGAGTGGCCACTCTTACCATCCCCCTTAGGGACTAGTCCCCTTGCCACAGTCTTAGACGTACCAGTTCCTAACAAAGAAAAGGAAAGTGGATAATGTTCGTATCCATGGACAGAGAAATTCCACCAAATGTAAAGTATGAATGCTGCCAGGTCCACAGAATCAACAGGCAAAGAAGGCAACAATGATATGACTGACTCTAGCCATTTAAGGAGCTGGGGCTGCTGCTACATAATGAAGGCATGAGGGAACATGTGTGGGATTCACTGGGCATCTCTTGCTGTTTCTGTGCCAGACATGCCTAGTGATAACAGGGGTTTCAGAAATCATGACCTGGCAAGACACTGGCAGGCCAGGTCTTAGACTTCTTACAGATGAAGGTCTGGGTTACCCTTCTGGGCAGACAATCTAGATCATACAAGTGAGGTCTGAGAGTGAGAGAAATCTGCTGTCTCTCTCTACAGATACTACTGGATGCCACCAATAAAATACTCTTATCTTCTACCTATCTCCAAGGGGTAGAAAGGAGTGGCCACTCTTAAATTTCTTACTCAGGGTCCACCAGGAAACTTGGGCTTACCTCATACACAACTTGATACTGTGTTGGAAGGGGGTTTCTTACACTTTGCTGTGGAACAAAAGAAAACATTTCTTACCAAGGACACACAAGAAGGAAGTTTCTGCATAACTTACTTTGGCTATGTTGAGGCACTAAGCCTGCTTTGACATAATGAGGAGAGGCAGGAGCATGTCTTGGAGTCACTGGGCACATCTAGGTGCTTCCATGACTGTTGACAACCATGAATTTCAGTAATCAAGACTTTGGTGGCCAGCGTTAAACACCTCAGGAGCAAAATCCCGGTTACCTCTCTCTGCAAGTAGACTAGATCATACAAGTGAGGTCTGAGGATGAAAAAAAGTCTAAAATGGGTGATAGGAAAGAAATATAATATTAATGGTGACTTGTTTCAGGTTGCATCTTCCCAAAACAGGTGCCAATATAGATGCTTAGGGTATAAGATATTAATCAGATTTTGGCACCTGTGAAAAGAACAGGAGGAAGCAGTTTGGACAGATGGAGAAGTCAAACCGTGAAGCATGCCAGAGAAAGCTTCAACCACCTGATGAGGTGGCCTGGTATGAGAGTTGCTCATTAGTGTCCCCTACTGTACTTTAAATGGCATGACTTTCCTTTCTTCACCCAGTCATAGTGCTGTACCAGGAAAAACCACATAAGTGGGGAGGCTCTATGACTGTTCAGACTCTAAAAGAGCTGGTGAACTTGTAGATTCCAATTCCGGGCTGGGTGAAGTGTGTAAATGGCTTTGTCAGCCAAGGAAGGTCACCACAGTGGCAGGCAGAGGGGAGCTAAAGTCACGTGAAAAGGCTGAGAAGGATGTAGATCACTGCAACCTTGACCATGGTTGCACTTCCCAATTGCCTACTTTCCTACCTAGGTATGGTCTGCTCACCCCCTAGCCTACCAAGGCTGTCCAATTATTACTGTCCTTTCTTCTGTGGCTGGTAAATGTGAAGCTACAACCTGCCTCTCCTTGAAGTCAGCATATTCTTTTCTCATTTCTCTAGCTCATCCTTGACTTTGAATCACACCAAAGTCAGTCATTGATTTCTCCTTACTTGGTAGTGGTAGTCCTAGCCCTACCCCAGTGTGGGTCCACTCCAGGGCTCAGTGTCAGCAGAATTCTTTCACCTGACTACACTGGGCATCCTGATCATTTGGTGGGATAAGCTGGTAGGTGGCCTGGATGGCTTCTAACAGTGGGGACTAGGATACCCAGCTTCCTGCTAAGAACACCGAAAGCTATCCTCCTGGGCATCCTGATGTCTGAGAAGACTGAGATAAGACTGAAACTTAACTATAAGCATAGCTGACAGCATGGAAAAACCCAACACTTAAGGATTTTCCAGAATCTTGTTGTACCGTAAATAAAATGTTTTTAGAAAATAATGTCTTCTCTTGTCAAGAAAAAGAGACAACCAGACACTACATGCCTTCTGATTGAAGTGTATGACAGTTTTGAATTCAGATGGGTACCATTCTGAACTCATTCACCTGCTCTGAGTCTGATTTCCATGGCTCTGACATGGGTGAGTACTTCTTCTGCAGCCCAGGAAGAAAGGCTTCTGGTGCTTCAGTCACTGTCACATTACAAGGGATTTGTAAAGGCTGCAACATGAATCTTCCAGTTGCTCATGGCCTTGCCTTATGGTGCCTCATTCTGGAAATGTGAGGCCATAGGAGACCTTCTGAAGGCACATGAGATGGCACGTCATGTGATGGTGGTGGCCGCTTTGACAGTGGGAGGAAGGAGCTGGTGGATAAACAATTCTTTCTCACTCAGAGAAATTTTGGGGAAAATAACTTTCTCAACTTCTGTAAAGACTATTGGGCAGACTGAGAAATCAGCTTGGCAGAAAGCTATGGTCAACTCAGAAATCTAATTTGTCACATTTGCCATCTCCCCTTGCTGTTTTCCTTGGGATTGTGCTTCATTACAATAAAGTATCAGCAAATATTTTTGCCTTAGGCTCTATGTCCCAGAACACCTGGCTTAAAATAATTCCCTAATAACTGTTCTTGCCAAAATACAGATTTGAATCGGAAGTGTCTAGATCTAACTTTCAATTTATAGAAGACAGAGGGACAAAAGAACACAGTAAATGACACCATGGAAATAAAATCTCCAAAACCTAGGTTATGGAGCTATTTACAGAGCAGGTGATCTAGTTTCAAGGGACTATTAGTTAAAAGAAACTGAATAAGTTTGGATTTGGATCCTGATTGAAAACAGAGGCTTCAGAGTTATTGGTAAAACTCCTTTGTTTTTTTTTTTTGTTTGTTTGGTTTTTTTGAGGGCAGTGTCACTGGCCCTCATATGTGGGATCCGAACCGGGGCTGCTGGCTTCCCAAGCGACCACTTAATGACCGCGCCACTCGGCCGGCCCAAAACTCCATTTTTTGAGATGGATTCTTTTACACATAGATATCAATTAATCTTTAAAGTTATGTAAGAAACATTACATTTCATAAAACAAAATAAAGTAAAAAACTAGGGTGAAAAATCAGATGGGATGGCAATTAAATTTTTTAAATTATTTATGTTTGATTACAATTGACATTCAGTATGTTATATTTCAGGTATACAGCACAGTGATTAGACATTTATAAAATTTGTGCAGTGAGACCCTCAATTGGTTTAGTACCCACTTGGCATTATACATAGTTTTGGCAATATTGTTGACTATATTCTCTTTGCTGCACTTTATATCTCTGTGACCATTTTGAAATTACCTATTTGTATTTCTTAATCCCTTCACCTTTGACACCCAGCTACCCAACCCACCACCCTTCTGGCAATCATCAATGTGTTCTCCATATCTGAGTCTGTTTCTATTTTGCTTGTTCATTTATTTTCTTTAGATTCTGCATATAAGTGAGATCTTATGGTATTTATCTTTCTCAGTCTGACTTATTTCGCTTAGCACGATACCCTCTAGGTTCATCCATGTTGTCACAAATTGTAAGATTTTATTTTTTATGGTTGAGTAATATTCCACTGTGTAAATGTGCCATCTCTTCTTTATCCAATCATCTGTCGATGGGCACTTGGGTTGCTTCCACTACTTGGCTATTGTAAAGAGCGCTGAAATGAACATAGGAGTGCAAATATCTTTTCGTAGTAGTGTTTTGGATTTCCTTAGATAAACACCCACAACTGGAACTGCTGGGTCATAAGGTAGATCAATTTTTAATCTTCTGAGGAATCTCTATACTGTTGTTTTATAGTGGCTGCCCCAATTTCCACACCCACCAACAGTGCATAGTGTTCCCTTTTCTCTGAATCTTTACCACCACTTGTTTGTTGATTTATTGGTGATGGTCATTCTGATAGGTGTGAGGCAATATATCATTGTGGTTTTAATTTGAATGTCTCTGATTAATGATGTTGAGCATCTTTTCAGGTGTCTATGGGCCATCTGTATGTCTTCTTTGGAGAAACATCTATTCAGGTCTTCTGTCCACTTTTTTTTTTTTTTAATTAGTTTCAGGTGTACAACACAGTGCAATAGTTATACATTTTACCCCTCAAAGTGACAACCCCCCACCCCCAATACACCACCCCACTCCCCCCCCATATCATATATATCTATTACTCTTCCTCTGACTCTCTTCCACAGTATAATCCACATCCCGTGACTATCTATATATATTCAATTACAGTAGGTATACCACCTCCACTTTAGTAATACAGTGCAGTGATCAAACCTCTACTCCATCCATGAAATGGTCTCCCTAACAAGACCTATGATCATCTGACATTCCACAGAATATTTACAACATTATTAATTATATTCCCCAAACTGTTTTTCCTATCCCAGTAGCAATATTGTAGTTGCCTATTTTTGCTGTCTAATCCCTTCCCCTTCTCCCTCATCCCCATTCCTCTCCAAATTAGCAACCCTGATTTTTCCTCTATATCTATGAGACAGTTTCTGTTTACTTTGCTCATTCATACAGTTTTTCATATTCCACATATAAGTGAGATCATATGGTATTTGTCCTTCTCTGACTGAGTTATTTCACTCAGCATTATAGTCTCTAGGTCCATCCATATCATTGCAAATGGCACGATTTCATTCTTCTTTATAGCGGAGTAATACTCCATTGTATAAATATACCACAGTTTCTTAATCCAGTCATCTACTGACGGGCATTTTGGTTGTTTCCAAGTCTTAGCTATTGTAAATTGTGCTGCTATGAACATCGGGGTGCATAACTTTTTTTGAATAAGTGTCTTGGTTTTTTCAGGATAAATACCTAGGAGTGGAATTGCTGGGTCAAACGGTAGCTCTATTTCCAGTTCTTTGAGATACCTCCATACTGACTTCCATAGTGGCTGCACCAATCTGCAGTCCCACCAACAGTGCACTTCTTAATTGATTATTTTTTGGTGTTGAGTTGGATGGGTTCTTGATAAATTTTGGATACTAAACCCTTATCAGATGTATCAGTGGTGAATATCTTCTCCCACTCAGTAGGCTATCTTTTTGTTGTGTTGGTTTCCTTTGCTGTGCAAAAAGTTTTTTATTTTGATGTAGTCCCATTTTTTTCCCCCTTTTGTTTCCCTTACACAAGGAAATAGATAAGAAAAAAATGCCACTAAGAGCAATGTCAGAGAGCTTCCTGCCTATGTTTTCTTCTGGCAGTTTTATGGTTTTGGGTCTCACATTTAAGTCTTTAATCTATTTTTAGTTTATTCTTGTGTATGGTGTAAGGAAGTGGTCCAGTTTCTTTCTTTCTTTTTTTTTTGTATGTATGTATTTGTCCAGTTTTCTCAACACCATTTATTGAATAGATTGTCTTTGCCCTCACTGTATGTTCTTTTCATAGATTAAATGGCCATATAGGTGTTGGTTTATTTCTGGGATCTCTATCCTTTTCCATTGATCTATGTCTGTTTTTATGCCATGCAGTACCATGCTGTTTTGATTAATTTAGCTTTGTAATATAGTTTAATATCAAGTGGGCTGATACCTCCAACTTTGTTCTTCTTTATCAAGATTGCTGTGGCTATTCAGGGTCTTTTGTGGTTCTGTATAAATTTTAAGATTTTTTTGTTCTAATTCTGTGAAAAATGTCATTGGTATTTTGAGGTATTGCATTGATTATAGATTTCTTTTTGTAGTGTGGACATTTTAATGATAATTCTTATCCATGAGCACAGTATATGCTTCCATTTATTTATATCTTCAATTTCTTTTTTCAGTGTCTTATAGTTTTCTGACTACTGGTCTTTTACCTCCTTGGTTAAATTTTTCCTGGTTTATTGTATTATTTTTTTTATGCAATTGTAAATGGGATTGTTTTCTTGATTTCTCTAACAGTTCATTATTGGTATATAAAAATGCAACAAATTTCTCAATATAGTATACTGTTACTTAATTCAATGATCAACTCTACCAGTTTTTTGGTGGAATTTTCAGAGTTCTTTATATACTCATAGTATCATGTCATCTGCAAATAATGTTTTACTTCTTTTCCAATTTGGATGCCTTTTATTTGTTATCTCATTTCTGTGGCCTTCCAATGTTATGTTGAATGAAACTGGTGAAAGTGGGCATCCTTGTTTTGTTCCTGATCTTAAGGAGAATGTTTTTAGCTTTTCCCCATTGAGTATGATGTTAGCTGTGGGTCTGTCATATGTGACCTATGTTCCCTCTATTCCCACTTTGCTGAGAGTTTTTATCATAAATGGATCTGGATTTTTGTCAAATGCTTTTTCTGCATCAATTGATATGATCATATGATTTTTGTCTTTCATTTTGTTTATGTGGTATATCAAGTTAATTGATTTGTGGATATTGAACCAACCTTATACCCCAGGAATAATCCCACTTGATCATGGTGTATGATTTTTTTCTTTTTAGTGTGTTGCTGAACTTGGTTTGCTGATACTTTGTTGAGGATTTTTGTTGAGGATTTTTCGTGTGGCCTCTTTGGGTTCATCTTGTTTCCTTTTAGATCTACTATTTCATCCAGTCTTGGCCATGTAACCTTATGTAGGTGCCCTATGGGGTTCTGGCACTGTCTCCTTGGTCACCTTCATTGGATGCTCCAGAAGTGTCCTTGGTATGAGTTGTGTGTGTCCTCCTATTATAGTTGAGCTGTGACTGATATTGACACATCAGTGAGTAGGATTGACCCTCAGGCTGACTGGCGATGGGGTTCGGCCATGTCCACAGCTTATGGGCTGCTGTGTGTGTAAATTCTATTTGGCTCTGGTGCCTGCTAATACCACTGTTTGGGTGGTGCTCTGCTGTGGTCTGAAGCTGATCTCCAGGTATTTTGGTTCTGGGGATACTTGGTAGGGACTCCAGTGCAGGCCCAGTCAGCCACTGCCTGTGACCAGCTGAGGACTACTTGGTAGGTGCTACAAAATGATCTGCAGTTAGTTGCTGCCTATGCAGAGCCTGGAGGTGTGTGGAGGAGACCACACTGCAAACTGGTGTCAGATGCCATGAATACCAGGTGTAGGGTTGCTCCACAAAAAGCCCAGGGCACCCAAAAAGACTTTTGCTGCCTATTGTTTCCCATAAGGCTCAACCACTCATAGAACCTCGTGAGGTACATGAGTTGGGTGGGGGGAATTCCCAGTGACCAGGGTAAGATGAGTGGTGTTCAACAGGTTAATGTAGATTCTAGTTTGGTACCAGTGCTGAGCCTGGAGCTCCTCAGCAAAAGTTTCAAAGCATACTAAGGCCCGTCACTGCCTGCCTGGAGTCCACAGATCTCTGAGAGTTGTCTAAGAAAGAGTACAGTGCAGTCAGGGTTGGATGTTCACTAAAAAAGTGCTTCTGTATTGCACCAACTGGATGGAGTGGGGGGGTGGTCCTCAGGGAATCACCAGGGTGGAGTGGGCAGGCCAATGCCAATACAGATTTGGCCGTGTTGGGGAGGGCTCCACACAGGAAAGATGGCACCCGCCTGTTGACTGCCCAGGAGTAGGATTCTACATAGGGAAAATGGCATCCTTGCCTTGAAGCCACACAACTCAATTTTTCCCTAGATGTCTTTTGAGCCCACGATGAATGCCTGTGAGTGAATGAGTCTATGCGTGACCCCTTTAAGAGGACCTCTGGGTTTCCCACAACCTTCTCTTTCTCACCATGATGATCGGAATCCCCACTGTTTTTCACAGCCAGTTGTTGTAGGGGACTCCTTCTTCCCAGCACTGGTGCTCCAGGCTGGGGAGCCCAGTATGGGACTGGGACTCCTAGCTTCCCTGGTAGGACCTCCGTGACCAAAATACCAATACCAATTTTCAACCACCACACACAGGTGTGGGGCCAGCCCGTTCCATATCTCCACCCCTCCTACCAGTCTTGACATGACTTTTTTATATCCTTAGTCATAAAACTTCTATTTAGATGTCAGATGGTTTTCCAGGTTGATTTTCTATAATCTAGCTGTAGTTTTAATGTGGTCACAGGACCGTGTTTATCAACTCTGCCATCTTGGGTCTCTACAGTTGACTTTCAATATTTTATTAGTTTCAGGAATACAACATAGTGGTTAAATATTTATATAATTTTTGCCATGATTCCCCCTGATTAGTCAGGTACTCACCTGGCACTGTACATAGTAGTTGCAATATTGACTTATTCTGTGCTGTATTTTACATTCCTGTCACTATTTTGTAACTACCAATTTGTATTTCTTTTTTTTTTTAATGTATTTATTTATATATATTTTTAATTAGCTTCAGGTGTAAAACAAAGTGCCATAGTTATACTTTTTACCCCTCAAAGTGACAGCCCCCTCCCCCAATTCTCCCCTCCCACTCCTCCCCCCCATATCATACTATCTATTACAATTCCTTTGAATCCCTTCTACCATATAATCCACATCCCCTGACTGTCTATATATTCAGTTACAGTTGGCATACAATATTATACAACATCAATTTCAGGTATACAGTGCAGTGATCAAGCCTCTACTCCATCCATGAAGTGGTCTCCCTAACAAAACATGTGACCATCTGACACCCCACAAAATTTTAACATTATATTCCCCAAACTGTCTTTCATATCCCTGTGACAATACTGTAGTTATCTATTTATGCTGTCTAATCCTTTCCCTTCTCCCTCATCCCCATCCCCCTCCCAAGTTTGCAGACATTACCCTGAGTAATATTTTTACCAATTTGTATTTCTTAATCCCTTCATCTTTTTCACTCAGCTCCCCAACCCTCTCTCCCCTCTGTCAACCATCAGGTTGTTCTCTGTATCTATATGAGTCTGTTTCTGTTTTGTTTGTTCATTTGTTGTTTAGTTTTTAGTTAGGAAAATTCTAACCAAGGCTTCAGTGGTTGGGGGAAATATCCATAACTGCTAATATGGATAATGTTCAGAATTGTGACCTTTTGAAGGCTTGAGGAAATGAAGATCTCAAGAATAACTCCAGGGCCCTCAGAAGTGCTCAACTCAGATGATGGTGTATGAATTATGTACCATTGAGTCAACTCCTACTCCTGGTAGTACTATGAATGAATGATATCCACCATATCCTTTCCTCAACAGCCTGCTCAGCTCTCATAGACTCATGTGTATGGCTTATTTTATGGAGTCAGCCTACTTCATTTTTGGTCTCTTTTCCTGCTGCATTTTATTGTTCCACACATTGTATTTTCCAAAGAACCCTGCCTTTTCATGATGTGCCCAAAGTAGAACAGCTTCAGTTTATGCATTTTTGCTTCCAATGATATTTCAGACTTAATTTGCTCTGGGACCCACTTGCTCATCTTTCTGGCAGTCCAGGTTTCTACAGAGCTCTCTTCCAAACCATACTGCAAATAATTTTTTTTCCCTATCAGAATTCTTTATTCTCTAACTTTCACATCTGCACATAGTAATTAGGAATACAAAGGTGTGGATGAACTTAGCCTTGGCCTCTAATGACACATCTTTTCCCTTGGTGATCTTTCCTAATTCTTCCATTGCTGCGCTTCTCAGTCTTACCCTTCTCTTGATTTCTTGAATGCAGTCACTGTTTGAATTGAGGACCGAAGCAAGGTAGGCAAAAGAACAATTTCAATGTTTTCATTGTTTATGTGAAAGTTGTGTATTTCTTTCATAGTCATGATTTTTGTCTTCTTGATGTACAAATAAAGTCCTGCCTTGGCACTTTCTTTTTTGCTATTTTTTCCATTAATTTTCGTTCCTCCTTCCTCTGAGTCTAGGTTGTATTTCCTATAATATGTCCTGCATATAGATTAAATCAAAAGGGAGATAAAATGCATCTTGTCTGGCACTTTTGCCTATAGGGAACCATTTCATGTCTCTGTATTCTGTCCTGACAGTGGCTTCCTGTCCCCAATACAGTTTACATATCAGGACAATCAAGTGCAGAGACCTGCCCATTTTTTTTCAGAGCAACCCCTAGTTTTCATGATCCAGGCAAAGTCTTGACTGTAGTCTAGAAAACATTCTAAAATTCTTCAGAGCACTCCTGTCAGTATCCAGCAAATGCTTTTATTGGGTTGTCGGAAAAGTCATGATGTATTTTTTCTATGTTTTTCATTGCAAAAATGCGTCATGACTTTTCTGACAACCCAATAATTCGATCTCGAGTGCCTCTTCCTTTATTGAATCCAGATTGAACATCAGGCATTTCTTGTTCCATATAAGGTAGAAGCCTTTGTCGCATCATCTTAAGCACCAGTTTACTTGCGTGGGAAATTAGAGCAATGGTCCTAAAGTTACTGCACTCCTGGTCATCTCTTTTTTTGAAAAGTGGGATGTATACTGAACATTTTCAGTCTGTAGGCAATTGTTTTATTTTTCATATTTATTGACATATTCTTGTTAGGGTTGACAGATTCAGTCTCTGTGGCTGATGATGGTGCCTCTTTCTAAAATAAGGATCCAAGTGAGAGAAGTGTCATTCTGTTGGAGCTTGAGATTCCTGCAGCTCATTAAGGTGGAAACGGACATTGGCAGTTAAGAGAGTCTGGACAGAAGCCTAGGTGGAGAAAGGGACCTGCAGATTGACAATACAAGGTGATTAGTGATTGAGCTTACCCAATACCTTTGTTTCAGACCCTGCTTCTTGGGTGGGGGATGGGGGGGCGGGGGGGAACCTAAGCTGAGGCTTATGTGAAGGTAATTTATTGGAAACATATCAGGAGCTAGAGTTAGTAAGAAATAAGAGACAATATAAGGATGCATTGTTGAGTTGGTGACCACTACAGGGGACTGATCATGCTATCCCATGGGAACTTTAGGAAAGATCTTAGAACTAACCATCAGGGGAAAAAATGGAAAGCATGTATCCAGGAGGCTTCATTGCCACTGATCAAGTATAACTCCGTGGCTTTCTGAGTTACATGTACATAAGCACTGAGCAGATTTCTGCAAGCATCTATGTGGTAGTGTCAGGGGCTCCAGGACAGGATGTCAGGTGGGGTGAGATGATGTTGGGTTGCTCTTGGGTGAAATTGGTCCCTTAGCAATGGCTTAAAGGAGAGGTACGGTCAAAGAGTTTGAAGGGGTACACAAACATTTCCAACCCACTCCAGGGGGCGTCTATAGCGAAGTAAGTACAGTTGAGCCCCTGAAGAACATCATATTCTAAGGGACAAGTGGAACAAGGTGCCTGGAGGAAGACTTTAGGGATTAATAGCAAAGAAAAGGGGGAAAAGTTACCATAAAACCCAAGAAAGAGGAGCTTTCCAAAAGGAGGGATTAGAAGAAGATCAAATACAGCAAAAATCAAACAGGGTAGATTGCGACCAATAAATCTGATGGGAAGTCCTTAGCTCAAGTCTGCTTCCTAGAAGGAAAGAAACAAAAGCAAGATATCAATATACTAAACAGTAAATGGACTAAGCAGTGATCTGGGTAGACCAGTGACATTGGTATGTCCATATACTTCTATCATATGTGTACACTACTGTATTAATGCAGTGTACATTTCTAAACATTCTCCAAAAATTAATGTCATAAAAGACTTTTCATAATACAAAACCTCTTTACTAAAAATGAAAACATCAATTTGTAAATAAAAGTGCTCTAGTTTCTAAAGTATGTTTTTAACACTGTGATACTTAGATCTTCAAACTTGAGTTTGTTTTGATTCTTGGTTTTAAGGGTTGTGATAGCTGAGAAAGATATTTTACAAAGATTGGTAGCTCCAAATGAAAGAACTACACTGTTTGCAGTTATTAAATTGTGGAGTTCACTATTTAGTTCCAGCTACCAATTATGCAAAACTCTTTATTTTTGAGACTTCTGGAAACTCCCATCTTCTCTAATGTCAATCACTTGTTGTAAATTAATTGGAAGGTGTTCATGTCTACATTTTTAACCAATTAGCCCAAACCTGCTGAAATGGTCTGAAAACAGAATCTTCTAACCTGTTTCAAACTTCCAGATTTGAGTACATAGACACTAGGGATTTTAGACACTTTTTTCCAGAACAAAATATCAACATTGGAAACATGTCAAAATGTGCTTTTACAATCCTCTGTCCATAGTATAAATTTCTTTGAAGGCCGTTGTCCCTGTATCATTGCTGTAACTTCCCTTTTACCTCTCCAAGATAGCATCCTACTCTGAAAGTCAGCAGTGGGACATTTGAAGTTTTGAAGACAAATGCGTAACTCATCCTTACTTTTTTTTTCCTTTTTTGGTAGGGAGTGATATATATTTTTTTCATACCACAGACATTTGGTTTTTATTGCAAAGTATAAAGAAATGACTGTGGCTTAAAGGTCTGTTTTCAGGAAATCAGTCCTATCAACGACCTCTTTTAGCACTATGTACACTGTTTTCAACTCCCTCCTGGCAACTCCCTGTTTGTCGATGATGAGAAAACACAGCACGTGTACAATGCATCTATCACTAAACCCTCTAGTGACAATGGTTACACTTATATTTTCCATGAAGGGGTCATTTAACATTAAATGTGTCTCACAAAAATAATTTTAGGTGTATATCATTTTTGAAATAGAATCTGGCAGTTACCATAGTCTGAGATATGTTCAAAACATTTATACTTTCATTCAACTGTATAGCAGCCTCCCACACTATGTAATTTGTTCTAAACCTTGTTTCTTCAAATCTTCAGTATTTTTCATGCATCAGCTCATAGTATTTGGTGATAAAGAAATACATTTGGTTTTTTCTATCTTTTTCCAGTGTATTCTGAACATTTCTACCATGGTAGGAAGAGCCAAGTGTTACCCCATGATAAATGACTTTTTATCTCTCACTCCTAATAATTTGCTAACTTTAGTGATATTTTATAGAATATTGGAATAAGAATTGCATAACTCTACAGAGCACTGATATAATTGTACAGCATCTTTAATGTTCTGCATGCTTAGTATGAATTTATCAGGATTAGCAAGACTTCAAAAATAACATTAACCTGTCAAGTCAGTGTGTGTACTTAAGAAATGGGTTTTTCTGCTATTAATGACAAACATTATCCTACTAGTCTTGATCATTTCAATTTGAAAAGCTTCTGGCAGATTTCTTGAGCTGATTATGTTGCATCTCATAACATGGGATTGAAGAATCATACTAGGAGTACCAATTAACAGCTTTTCAGCTCATTCTCTGGTGCTATCTTAGTTTCTACAATCTGTAGTTTCACTGTGGCAGTCTAAATCATACACTGCCCATGTTATGAGGATTTTTTTTAGTTAAAACTAATACCCATTAATCCACTTAGGGCAGCACATTGTGGAGTAAAGATAGAGCCGTGCCAAAGGGAGCCTTGGTCAGCATCCCCAGTTTGGAGAGTCTCTCTGCCCATGTATCAGGGTGCCCCCCTGACCATCCAATGCACAGACAAGCAGGGGTCAACCTCTGTGTCCAGGTGTCCTTATCAGGATTTACCAACATTAATGTGAGTTTCTGTGTATCCCAATAAATTTTTTTTGGGTATATTGTGGATACATCTAACTCAATTTGAAATCTGCTGGTGTAATGAAAAAGAATGTCAAAGACCTGATCTGCAGGGAAATCAATGATAATTAGGGGACAAGAAATTTATGGGTTTTTTTATTGTTTTTATTAGATGCGTGTGACAGAAGTATTGGGTCAAGGGGAAGGAACCACTGGAAGAAATGCTGGAGATGAAGGAGAAAGATAATTGACAGTGTTTCACAGAGAAAGAAGGGACAACCTGGGACTTAGGAAACAAGGAATAACCTTCTAAAGAAGCCATGTCCTGATAAGTTGAGGGGAAGGGGTGAAGATCCGAAGTAACTTTGGGAATGAGAGTGGAGAGCTGAAGGAGTTCACACTTTAGCTATTTTCTCAGCAGATAGAAGCAAAGACATGTGCTGAAAGAAAGGGGTAATAGAAGGTTTGTGGAGAGAAACAAAAATTTGCAATAGCTGTTGTATGTAAGGAGAGAGTTAACGAAGGGGATGAATTAGTTTAATTAGAAAATATCCACCTTGTCCTTCTTCTAAGAACTAACTGGCTCATTAAAACAAAAGCTACAGTTGGAGTAGCCAAGGGATCCTATAACCAAAAGAGAAGGGCAGAGTAAAGCTCTGAGCTCTATACAGGGAAACTATTGCCCTAAATGCCCAAATATGGATAATGAATACAAGGCACCTCTATCTTTGAAGGAGAAGATGCAAACATTTTCTGGATACCTTGAATATACAAACTTTTAGAGCTGAAGAAAAACTGTCAAGTGTCTACCAATTGGGTTAGATATACATTTAAAATCATCAGACATTTTTCAAATATTTCTTTTTCTAGTCACAATTTAACAGTTTGTTCTTCATATGTAGCTTTAACATTAGTGTCATCATCACAAGCAACCTACTGAGTCATCTAAGCTTTCCAGAGCTCATGTGCTGAGTCATATAACAGATATATATTAATTTGATATAATATTTGAATCATACACAACTGCAGGAAATTTGATCCCAAGCCATGAGGGCTCATTTACATAATGTAATATCTTAGTCTTCCAATGATCAGATATTTGTGTCCTACAATGTAACTTAATCTGTTGCTTATTAAAGAAATCTCTAAAGACTATTATGTTAAGTGAAATAAGTCAGTCAGAGAAAGACATACCATAGGATCTCACTCATATGTGGAATCTGAAAAACTGTATGAATGAGCAAAGTAAAAAGAAACTGTCTCATAGATATAGAGGAAAAATCAGGGTTGCTAATTGGGAGGGGGATGGGGATGAGGGAGAAGGGGAAGGGATTAGACAGCAAAAATAGGCAACTACAATATTGCCACTGGGATAAGAAAAACAGTTTGGGGAATATAATTAATAATGTTGTAAATATTCTGTGGAATGTCAGATGGTCATAGGTCTTGTTAGGGAGACCATTTCATGGGTGGAGTAGAGGTTTGATCACTGCACTGTATAACTAACGTGGAGGTTGTATACCTACTGTAATTGAATATATATAGATAGTCACGGGATGTGGATTATACTGTGGAAGAGAGTCAGAGGAAGAGTAATAGATATATATGATATGGGGGGGAGTGGGGTGGCGAATTGGGGGTGGGGGGTTGTCACTTTGAGGGGTAAAATGTATAACTATTGCACTGTGATGTACACCTGAAACTAATTAAAATAAATAAATTAAAAAAAAAGAAATCTCTAAAGGCTTGTTTATAGTGACATCTAAAATTTGGTTGTGAGGACATAGGGCATACCCCAAGACATAATAACTTGGTGTTAAGGGTGTATGCATGCTCGTGTGTGTGTATGTGTGTGTATGCATGCATATGTGTGCATGTACACAACTGCTGCTCATTGCCTAGCCAGTTCTGTCTGGGCGACCACTGTCATAGTCCTGAACCAGCACTAGTGTCTTTTCTGGTTAAAGTGTCTTCCACATGTTGCAATTTGTGTTCAAAATAAAACAACTGAGAGACTGCACCCACATGTGAGTCATTGTAAACTCAATCAGTGTAAAGCTCAGTCATTGTCAAGTTTTATAGTTTGACTCCATCATCTCTAAGGGATGAGTTTTTGAGGGAAAATTCTGATGGCCCCCATATACCATATATTCTTCATAACCCACAGTCCTGGCAGCAAACTGCACGGCATATGGTTAACTTTTATCAGATAGTCACTTATGTTATAGGGTCAAATGATGAATGCATGAGTGTCCTCTGCGTCTTCCTCTCCCTCCCTCATCTCTGTCATCCCTCAAACTTGTGAGCATCATTCAGATTTGGGTAATCAGTTAGAGGGAAACATGAGAATCAATGAAGTTGTGTTTGTAATAGAAAGAGGGACTCCATTGCCAGGAGAGGAAAGTTATTGCAGAAGTTAAAAAGGAAAGGAAATACTGGGACGAGTGGGAGTGAATCTGTCTGGAGGCTGAACAGAATTCAGGGAGGAGCTGCCTCTTGTGGGGGATGATGAAGGGCATTGTAGGGAGAATGTGTAAGATGTGTCACTGAGCAAAATACTCCAGTTTTCTCTGAGATTTTACTTGGTTTTAAGAAAGCAAAGTATGTGTTGTGACTGTTAGATTCTGTTCCTTTGAAGGGACTCCATGGCCCCCAAGACCTAGGTTATCTTTGAGGCTGCACTGTGATCACCTGATAGTGCTACAGGCTTCACACAAATCTTTTCAGTCCTCTACAGCTCTGAGGCAGGTGTTCAGATGAGAAATCTGAAGTTCAGCAGTTGACTTACCCCAAATCCTGCTATAAGTAGAAGTTTATAAAAGGCACACCTAGGGCTATGAAGAGAAGGAAAGATTTCTCCATAGTTTAAGTTCTATGACTGGGCCTGAGAATTAAACTGGCAAAAGACAGAAAAACAGGAGAAAAGCATACAAACTTCATTTTATAATAGTTTTACATGTATTGTATATGAGGCCATCGTATAGAAGAAATTAAGACCAGAGAAGCAAATAGTTTTGAGACCTATGTACCCTTTTAATAAGAATGATAAATTGTAGAGACAAGAAAAAGAGGGTTGGACTAGGGACATTAAATTGTAGGAAAGTGATTAGAAAATACATGGAGGAAACTAATGAAAGATAAAAGTTATTTTAGTAGGTTTGTACAGATTCATCTCAATATTGATTCCCTGTCTTTGGTAATAAGAATGTTCTCTTCTTCCTGGCACAGGGTGGGTACCTTTCTCAGATGATATATTTTATGCCCTGCTTCTAGGTAGGAAGAGCCCTTTCTGCATCTGTCTTTTCTCAGGTGCCTTCAGCTCAAACTAATCAACATGATAACTGGCATGTTTTGCGTGACATGTTTTCATTCCCTTCAGCTGTCTCAAGTCAAAGACTGGTCTTTACCCATTATCCAATCCTGATTTTTTATTATTTATTTATTTATTTATTTATTTATTTATTTATTTATTTATTTTTTGAGGGCAGTGTCACTGGCCCTCATATGTGGGATCTGAACTGGAGCTGCTGGCTTCCCAAGCCAAAGCTTAACCACCGCACCACTCGGCTGGCCCAATCCTGCCTGTTTATATCGTAAGGTTAAGAACCAAATTGGCATAATTTCAGGAAAATAATGGTAAATAACTCAAAATGTAAATTTGTTGGGGGTGGAGCAAAAAGAAAGGACAGAAATTAAAAATTGCTTAGAGCAAGATGGAATACATATCAGAATTCATCCAGGCAGAAGCCAGGGCCTGGCATGAGATCATCATTAAAAAAAAGGCTCTGCTGCTACTTGAATAAAGTAGAAGGGGAAAGAGGCTAGCAAGTTCCTGCTGAAGGCTTAATCAATAGAGGATCCAGGGGGTATATTATTTTTCATTTGTCTCAAGATCTTTTCTTCTAATTTCCCTTGTGATTTCTTCTTTGACCTATTAAGATCATGTTGCCTAATTTCCACATACTGTAGAAGTTTTCAAGTTTTTCTTATGTGTTCTGGATTCATTCCATTGTGATAAGATACTTTGTATGATTTCAATCCTTTTAAATTTATTAATTTAAATTTATTAAGTAATTTATTTCAATGTTTTGCAGCCTAACATATGGTCTATCATGAAGAATGTTCCATGTGAACTTGAGAAAAAAAATGTGTGTTTTTTTTGTTGGGTGGAGTGTTCTGTGTATGTCAGGAACAATTGGTCTGTAGTGTTTAAGTCCTCTATTTTCTTATTTGTCTTCTGTCCTTATTCTGTTATTAAAAGTGGGATAGTAAAGTTGCCTAATATTGTAGAGCCATCTATTTCTACCTTCAAATCTGTCAATTTTTATGTTGTATATTTAGGAGCTCTGATGTTTGGTACATATGTCTATAATCTTTATATTTTTCTTAGCAAACTGACCCTTTTATCATTATATAATGTCCATTTTTGTTTCTTGTAACAGTTTTTGACTTAGACAATCTTGTCTGACATTCCTATAGATATCCCTGTCTTTTGTTATTACTCATATGGAATATCTTTTCCCATCCTTTCACATTCAACCTATGCATGCCCTTAGATCTAAAGTGAGTCCCAGGGTCCACATGTCAAGGTTTTGGAAGTCACTACGTCATCCTAACAAGAAAAAAAATCAACAACTCTACTTGGATCCATAAGAGAGGGAAGACATAGGGAAAATTGCTTCCCCCAAGATTGGAGAGATAGGAGAGTAGAGGTGGTCATGGTTTCCAGGGCCAAGACTCATAAGCAGGAACTTTGGGGGATCAATGCTGGCTAGGAAAATCTGAACTGTAATTGATGAATTGCTGAAGACTTAGTGTGAACAACTCAAGACTTTAAAACTCCAGCGGACATGTGAGATTTATCTTCAGAAGCTCAACCAGATTCCCACAGTAAATATCAGAAAAAAATTTCCTCAGGCTTTCCACAGGGGGAGAGGGATGAGGAATCATTTTGAAATATACCTAAGTACTCTGTTCTGAGCAAGGCCCACCCTCAAAGGAAACTGTTAATGAAAGCCTGGCCTGTTAGAGTATTATCATAGCCTAACTGACCTGGGGAAGAAAAATACTGAACTTCAGCCCACACTGGCCAACCAGCCTAACCTAAGGGGGGAAAAACACTCTGACAAACATTTGTGACATTCAGCCCAGGGGCTGTCTAAAAGAGGCTCACTGAGACCTAATCGTAGCACTGTAGGATAATCTCCTCCCTCTGCCCCCCATACCTCACCATCATATCACTAAAGGCCTATTTACAATAGTTGCTTTTACCTGGTACATCATGCCTGTCTATCAAGAAAAGATTGTGTTGTGGTGATCATTTCACAATATATACAAATATTGAATCATGTTATACACTTGAAGCTGATAAATATTATGCCATTTATATGTCAATTTAAAAAAAGAATAGAAAATATTTCAAGGCATACCAAAGGCAAGAAAAACAATTTGAAGAAACAGAGCAAGCATAGAGTATCTGAGGACTGTGGGACAACTACAAAAAGTATGACATATATAATGGGAACATCAGAAAGAGAAGAAAAAAATAAAACAGAAGAAATATTTAAAACAATGGTAAGTTCCCCCAAATTAATATCAGACATCAAGCCACAGATCCAGGAAGCTCAGAACAACAAGCAGGATAAATGCCAAAAAATGAACAAAATATACCTAGGAATATTATTTACAAACCACAGAAAATCACAGAAGAAAATCCTAAAAGAAGCCAGGGGGATGGAAGGGAGAGGCAGGAGGAACTTACGTATACAGGAACAAAGATAAGAATTACACCTGACTTCTCTTCAGAAACTGTGCAAGCAATAGAGAGTGGGGTGAAATATTTAGTGTTGAGTGGAAAAAACCACCAATCTAGAATTATGTACCTTGTAAAATATTTTTCAAAAGTGAAGCAGAGATAAAGACTCTCAGAAAAAAAACAAAAATTAAGGGAATTACTGGCCCGTATGCCTGCCTTGCAAGAAATATTAAAGAACTGTGTTAGAACTCAAAGATCCTTAATTGATTTAATGAACATCTAAAGTTTAAAACTGCTAGTCCAAGCAGTTGGCTGGGATGGGGAAGAGTGACCATTGCCCTTCTGTCATCCCATGATTTTGTCCAGGGACATATAGGCTCCTCATACACCTGGATAAATTTCAGTGATCCTGAAGGAGCCTGGAAATAGGTGATGGGACCAACTTCAAGAATTGGAAGCTAGGCCAGTGGAACTGAGGACTGTGCCCACTTCTACCCCAATGGCAAGTGGAATGACATCTGCCAGAGGCCCTACCACTGGATGTGTGAGGCTGGCCTTGAGAAAGTCCAGCCAGGAGAGTTGCTAAGCTGCTTCCTGTAGACCGTTTAGTTGTAGAAATGGAAGGAATGGGGGAGGGAAAGACTTTCCAGAGACAAGTAAAAAGACCTCCGTGAGAAGAAGCCCTTGCAGATTGGAAGCACTGCCATCATTTTGGATCCTTTTATTCTTAATTTTAAAAAGACTACATAGATTTCCTAAGGTTTCCTTTTCACTTTATTGAGGTATAATTGATGTATAAAACTGTAAGATTTCTTTTAAAGTTCTTTAGAGGAAAAAATATAGGTCAGAAACTCAGATCTACATAAAAAGGGAAGAGCATCAAAGAAGAATAAGTAAAAGTAAAATAAATTGAGTCTCTTGTAGACAGCATATAGTTAGATCCTATGTTTCTATTCTGCCAATCTGCCTTTGGTCAACTAGTTTAATCCATTTACATTAATTGCTAATAATGTCCCTCATTTCCTCCCATACCCTCTGCCTTAGTGTCTAGTTGATTTTTTTTGTAGTGATACCCTTCTCATTTCTATTTGTGTATAGTCTATAGATATTTTTTGTAGCTACTATGGGGGTTACATAAAATATCCTAAACCATAACCATGTATTTTAAACAGATAACTTCAATTGAACACAAAAACTACAACTTCACAGTTTCACTTCGCACATTTGATCTTATATCACAATGATGTCTTTATATATTGTTTACCAAATAACATAGATTTAGTTGACTTTTATGATTTTGCCTTTTAAATCTTACAAAACAATTAAGAGTTATGGACCAAAATGATAATTGTACAGGCTTTTATATTTGCCCATATATTTACCTTTACCAGAGAACTGTATATTCTCATATGGTTTTCAGTTACTGTCTAGCATCCTTTCCTTTCAACTGGAAGGGCTCCCTCTAGCATTTCTGCAGGGCAAGTCGAGCGGTCATGAACTCCTTCCACTTTTGCTTATCTGAAAATGTATTGCTCATTTCTTAGGACAGATTCTCTAAATCTGTTTTTCTTTCAGCACTTTGAACATATCACCCTGTTGCCTTCTGGCCTGTAAAGTTTCTGCTGAGAAATTTGCTGATAATCTTATTGGAGATTCTCGTACATGAAATGAGCCAATTTTCTCGTACTGCTTTTAAGATTTTCTATGTCTTTGACTTGAAACAGTTTGATTATACCCTGTCAGTATGTAAGCCTCTTTGGTTTTATCCTACTTGGAGTTTATTGAACTTCTTGTATTTGTACATTTCTTTCTTTCATCAAATTCAGGAAGTTTTAGACCATGTTACTACAAATAAAGTCTGCTGCATTCTCTTTTTCTTTTATGACTCCCATAATGTATATATTGGTCAATTTGATAATCCTCCATAAGTCCATCAGGCTCCATTCCCTTTATTGAATTTGAGGAGCAAAAAGAATTTCAAAACACTTGTCTTCAAGTTTACTGATTCTTCTGCCTGTTCTTCTGCTGTTGAATCTCTCTAGTGAAGTTTTCACCTTATTGTATTTTCAGTTCTAGAACTTGTTTGTTTATAATTTCTATATCTATTGATATTCTTATTTTGTTCATATGTTGTAGTCCTGATTAAGTCCAGTTGTCTGTGTTCTCCTTCAGCTCATTGAGTATACTTAAAAATGGGCGTTTTTGAAATTTTTTGCAAGTCAGAGGACTGTATTTCTTTAGGGTCAGTTTCGAGAGGTTTATTTGGTCCCTTTAAATGGGCCATGTTCCCCATTTCTTCATATGCTTTATGATATTTTGTTAAAAATTGATCATTTGAAAAAACAATCACCTTTCCCAGTTTTTTCAGGCTTCTACGTAGGGGAAGAACTTCACTAATCAGCCCAACATACGAATTGAGCATCCTGTCAAACCTTTTTTTAGTGAGGCATCTTCTTGGGCCTGTGAGTGCTCAACTCAATTCCCTATACATAGAGTAGCTTTTTTTTTAAAGATTTTATTGGGGGGGAAGGGGGAGGGGAACAGACAAGTTGTTGTCCTTTTGTTCTTCAGTCTAGTTGTGGAGGACGTTGCTTCACTGGCCCATGTTGGTATCATCATTGCGCTCTTCCCGGATGAGGCAGATCGGTCGCCGGCCTCTGGATGGTTGCTCACCACAGCTATTGGCAGCTCACACTGGCTGCCGGCCGCTCACGCTGGCTGCCGACCACTCACTGTAGCCTATGGCAGCCCACTGCAGCAGGGGTGGCAGCCTACACCGTCGCCAGGGCTGGCACAGCTTAGCTCCAGGTGGAGCTGTTGTTAGCTGTAGAGGGCAGTATCACTGGCCCTCATATGTGGGATCCGAACTGGGCTGATGGTGTCCCAAGCCAGCTTTAACCACTGCGCCACTCAGCCAGCCCCATAGAGTAGCTTTTAAGTGTCTTATCTTTCCTAAAAGTTTCAACCCCTGCTTCTTAACAGGGGCTTTCATGATCTATTGTATTACTTTGCCCATAATCTCTTGTCATCAGGAGCCTATGTACGTGTAGTACCCCTGTAGCTCTTGCAGTATGGTGCCTGCAGTACTTTGAGGAGCCTCCAACCGATTATCCAATTTATGCTGCCCTTCCCATCAGTGCTCCAAGTCAAGTGAGACAGACAGCAATTCCTCAGGCAGCCTCCAAACTAGCAAGAAAATATTGTAGGCAAGTTCCATTTTTTTTCACTCCCTACCAAGGGAAGGACCAGGAAT
Organism: Aselliscus stoliczkanus; assembly: GCA_033961575.1. Lineage (NCBI taxonomy): Eukaryota > Metazoa > Chordata > Mammalia > Chiroptera > Hipposideridae > Aselliscus > Aselliscus stoliczkanus. The sequence continues at coordinate 58,598,045 of CM066733.1, read as the reverse complement.
TGGGCAGTTTCTTTCCAAATACCCCAAGAGGGGGTTGGTTAAGAGCAAGCAAAAATGCCAGGTAGTCTTCTACTATTTTGAGTGCAGCTTTTTCTTGGTTAGGTGTCAACTTGGTTGCTATAGCTTCTCAATGGGGTTCTAGACTTCTTGCAAAGCTACTTTTGCCTAATATTATTTATTTAGTGTTTCCATCGGAAAATGACAGATTGGTGCTTCCTATTCTGCCATCTTGCTAACGTCACTCCCTAATTCCTTTTACCATTCTGTGCATCTCTCCCTGGCTTTGAGCTTTTGCCTCCAATAGCCTGCACCTGCACCTCTTCCGAGGACTGCCCTTAAGCTTGGAACCACCTCGTCTGCAGATTCAGAGCCAGAAGAGCCTGGCAGTTTGTCTCCATGGGGCAGTCCTTAACCAATGACTGTCCCCACCAGAGGCAGAGGAGCTAGGTTTTCATATCTCCATACCCACTAAACTTGAAGGTATAAACTTCCACACAGGGTTTTCCTGTGGAATGAGGCTTCAACTACCCTCTGTAGGACCTTACCTGAATCATATGATTTCATGATTCCTTCCCCTTCCCTATCCTGCTTCCCAGACTCTCTCACTATTTTTCTTGCAATCCTTCCTGAATCCACTTGCACATATTCTCATCTCAGGTTCTATTTCTAGAGAACATAACTAAGATCCAAAGTACATATTGCATTTCTTCCTATCCATCAGCAACTTGTAGCTCATAAATATTGAACAACAAAAAAAAGAAGTGCATGCTACTCTACATTATACTCCTTGTATTATAGTTTTTAAAAGTAGGTATTTCCTGAACCCTTGTCCAATTTCCACAGGATCTTTAATATTACACAGGAATGGGGGACAGAAAAGAACCAGCATGCAGAGAAAAATCCCTTGATTACTGGTCCATTCAGATCCTGGCAGGAAAAAGATTGCATACTTCATGCATTTAACTAAAGAGTAGTTAACAATGAGACCATTTAAGGAAGTAGATGTAGAGGTAAGGGAACTCACAAGGAATAGTGAAGCACCAGGGAATATTAACAGAAGAGCCATTATCACCACCCACACTACAAGCTATAGCCATGGGAGAGAGGTAGCCCAGCAGGAGTTAATTGTAGCTTTTGGTGGAGAAACACAGCCGCTGCTAAAGATGGCCTGTCAGGAAGGAAGCATGAGGAATAAACATTCCAGGCTCTGTTCCTCCCATCCTCTGACTACCTGAGGGTGCCTTCCATTGGCTGAGTCAACTAAAAGTCAGGGGACAAGTATGGAAGACAGATGTGTGGTTGGAAAGACAGGCTTTGTGACCCAGGTGCAGAGAGCCATTCATTTAAGGTCATGCCTGACCTGAAGCAGCTCACATCCAATGACTGAGCAAGGTGGGGCTGTAAGACCCAGCTAGGCCAATGCCACAGAGAACACTGAGATTGACAGGCTGTCAGAAGTCCCTGCCAGCCTGGCCAAAGTTTGTTGGGCCTGTGTTGCGGTTTGATTTCTCTCTTAATCCCACTTCCTCACTTCCCTTTCACTGGTGTTGATACCTAGTAAACATCGCGTATCCCGAACTCATTTTAGTGTCACTTGCTAGAGAAATCAATCTGAGAGCAAGGGAGATGTGGGCCACCATTTGCAAAACCCAGCCTCCTGTGTGCAGAGCAAGATAGAAAATAGCTCTGGAGGGGTAACTACAAAATAACTAATAAATAGCCAATAAATCTATACTTACCTCCCACTGCTATCCCTACTCTATCCCTACTCAGCTACTCTATCCCTTCCGTTAAAGTGTAGAATTAAAGGGAACCTTAGTGGTTACCAAAGGGTAAGGGGTGGTAGATGAGGGTAAAGGGTATCAAATATATGGTGATGGAAGGAGAACTGACCCTGGGTGGTGAACACACAATGTGATATATAGATGATGTATTACAGGATTGTACACCTGAAATCTATGTAACTTTGCTAATAGTTGTCACCCTAATAAACTTTAATTAAAGAAAAAAGTGCCCTTTGATGTGAGGGGGCCTCGACAGTGTGGGGACATGAGTAGGGGTCCTGGAGCTATAACGGTTAGTTGTGAATACCCATGCATCCCATCCCTGTCACATACTCCCCACCGGTGTGTGAAAATCTGTCTGTACACCTTGTCACCGTGTCTCCAGTGGCATGCGTGCATGTCAGCCCTACGTGCAACTCCCCCCTGTGTGCTTGTCAAGGCAAACTGTGCTACAATGCTAAATGATGCAGCTCTAAGTGAGGTGATTAAGCAGTTCAGTGACAGCATTCTCCCAGAGAGAGGAGGAGGTTTCCCAGGACATGCCTGAGTGAGTCAGAAAAAGCTTCTGGTGAAGGAACAAGCTGACACCCCACGGAAGTGGTGAATGTCCCAGTCCTGGAAACATGGCAGTCTGGCCCACTGAGTTGTGGAAGGAGGCAGAGACGGGGTTGACAGGCTGTGCTCAGCCCTGAGTGGTGGTGGGAAGCCGCTGTGTGTCTGGCTAGAGATGGGGAGCTCTTAGATGTAAGCAAGCTTAAGGCATAGTCACAGTCCTCACTGCCCTGCCATTTGTTCCGAGTCCCCTCTGGTTCATTTGAGTAATTCTGCATTTTATCCAGGTTTTCTTACATTGAAACAGTTTTATTGATGCTGTTTAATTAACTCAGCTCTGAATCCTGTCTGCATTGCACAGGACACACCTTAAAGGATTGCCTCTCCTCTGTATGTCAAGGTTCTCTCTGTCAGAGGGAAACTCTGGGACAGTTTGGGCTACAAGGTGTTGAATAAGAGTCGACACCTATGAAAGGAGGAGAGAGGAAGCAGGATGGGGCAGAGAAAGAAGACCAGTGATGCAGACTATACAAAGCCTGGAGCAATACTGCAGGGAGCCCTGCAGCCCTTGGCACCCAGCAATGTTGGGCTGAAATAACCAGGCCTTTATAACCATACCTTTTTGTCACTGGTCCCAAACTTCCCGCAAAAGGAGGACACTGTGAGGGTCTCAGTGGTGCGTTTCCTTGTCTAGGACTCTCCCTCCTGTGCTGATTCCAAGCTATAAAGGGGACTGGCCAATAACAAGCACGTGGCAAAGCTGTTACCACCTCTTAGCCCCAAGGTTGGAGAGGGGAGGGATAGAGGCTACTGGAACTTGGGGAGTGAGTCCTGAAGAGAAGGCGGCCTTGAGGGGAGTAGTGAGCAACAAGGGCACAGCCACCTGGAGGTGGCGTCCCTCTCCTGCTCTGATACCCTGCCTGGCCTCCCCATGGACTGAACTCAACAAGAGGGTGGGGGATGAATCCATCACTACAGTCCTCCTCCCAGGGCAGAGAGGGTGAAGAATGGTGAAGAGGGTACCTCAAGGAACAAGTGGAACCCATCTGGGACAGGGTTCTCTTAATTTTCTATTTAATAAGTGTCCCCCATCAAAGCTCATTCCCAAGAGTTGGCTGAAAGGCTGGGTCTTTATTATGTGTTTGTATTTGTTACCTATTGCTATGCAACAAATGATCTTACAAGTTAGCAGCTTGACATTATACTAAAGTTTCTGTGGGTCAGGAATCTAAGACAGCTAGGCCATGGGGTGCCGGCTGAGACTTTCTCAGGAGGTGGCAGTCATCTGAGGGCTGGACTAGGGCTAGAGGACCTGCTCCCAAGGTGGCTGGCATACACTCCTGACGAGGGTGACCAACTCATCCTGGTGTGCCCAGAACTGTTTAGATATTGACTATGGCTGCTGTGGCATTCTACAATGGAAAAGTGGAATAGTTCAGAGATTAGATGGCCCTCAAATCCTAAAATATTTAGAATCTGGCACTTTATAGAAAAGTTGTCCAACTCTCGACATAGGCCCCTGATGAAAATCAACTCCAGAGGAAACGTGAAACCTTTCAACCTTCACATCTGTAGCAGACGGTGTGCCTGGATGACTAGATACCCCCAACACTCCTCAGGACTGATGAAGACCACCCCACAGGTACTAGGGCCAGACTCACAGAGTGTCGGGTTGTTAACCTGACTAAGGATAGCAAGGCTGTGCAGCCTGGATATCTTAAATACATGGTACAGTGTACTTTAAATAGGTGCTACCAAACTTAGCATCATATGTGAGAAGCTCAGTTAAGTCGGATGGTATTCATGGCCTGTCCACATCTCCTGAAGTTCACTTCAGTGAACTCAAGCTCACCTTACAACTGCACTTTCTTTGGCTGTTGAAATTTGGCACATGAGAGTCTCAAAGGTCAGGGAAATAAAACCACTGGGAGCAGCTTTCAGACAATGACTAACAGGAATGTATGTATAAACACCCCAGCTTCCTGAGGTGTGTGTGCTCCACTGGCTATCCAACTTCCCCAGTGAAATTGTGCTCTGGTTACCCACAAAAGCATTGAGCTTGGCAACATACCACTCACTGACTGCCTTCCCTTCTTGGTCTCTCTTCTCCTCTCCCTTATCAGTATTGTCCTGAGCTCTCCTCCCACATTCTAAACAGCTTCCTCTCAAATCCTTACCTTGGCATTCCTTCTGTCAGAACCCAGCCTAAAACACAGGGGGCCTTAAAGCAGCCTGAGGCTTGACCCAGACTGCGGTTTCCAATGTCTGACTTTGCCACTTCGTTGTTGTGTGACTTTGGTTTCAAAGCAGAATAATTTTTGCCCAGGTTCATCTATAAAATGGGAATGCTACATCCTGAAATCCTGACTGAATGAGAGTAATAAGAGACTATTCGGAAATCCCCTGGAGTCCTTCTGACATGAATCCCTCGAGTCAGGAACCCCAGATGATGTCCTGTGTCTTCACTCCTGCCCTGGACACAATAACTGCCACCTCTTTGCTTTTTGCCATCAGCTCTGTTGTCAAGGATGCGGCTCTTCAGGTGATTACATAGACTGGGCCAGAGAGGACAATGATGAGAAAATGGCCGCCGGGAATTTCCTCCTCTCTGAGGGGCCTGCCATAGGCTTACCTCCCCTCTACTGGGGCAAATAGCTGGAACCAGCAGTGCGTATGGTGCTCCTCTAGGGTTCAAGATACCGGTAGGCTCAGGGGGGTTTTCAGGTGCCCGGGCCTGGGGGCAGTTCTCTCTGCCAAATCTATCATCAGTTTCCCATGTATGCCAAATCAGTGTTCTTTCTTAGTAAGGAAGAGAGATGGGGCAAAGGGGTAGGGATCATTCCAGGGAGTTCTAGAGCACACTGGAGAGATCTGTAAGCCATGGCACAAGAAGAATCTGCCATGTCTGGAATACAATATACATTGACTGAATTATACTGTATTTCAGGCATCTTAATTTCGCTGTCTCAACCAATCCATAATAAATACTATTTTTTTTTTTCTCAGATAGATGCCTATCTAACATTGCTCCAGTGACTTGAAATCCAATAATGTCTTCTTGGCAATGAGATTAACATCCCATCCCAGGGGCTAGGATGAGGCCTATAGGGAGAAAGGATTTGGGAGACAATGGTCTCAATAGTAGAGAATGTCAGAGCTAATTAAGGAGGCAGGATAGTACCTTTAAATGTGGATGCATAAAGTAACAGTCCAGATAAAAAATTCTAGATAAGAATTTCTGGAAGTGAGGAGTATTGAGCAAGGCTATGAGAGAGAGGGATAAGACTTGAGGGAAAAAGGTAGACTGATGGAAACAGAAATTTGACTAAAGGACTTATGAGGAAGAGTTTAAGAACCTCAGGAAGACTTCGGAAGAGAGGATTGGACAGTCCCATAAGCCATGTGGCTTTCAAATCAGTCTTGGGTTTGAATCTGGCCCAACTTATTACAAGCTGGGAGAGCTTGGGCAACTGTCATGATTCCCACTCTAATCAGTTTCTTAAATATGTAAAATGGGAATTCATAACTACCTCCTGGGAGTGCTAAAAGGATTACTGAAACAACCATTGCGGGTAGACGGTCCAGCATGGTGCCTGGCACACAGCCAACGGTCAACAAGTGATGGTCACTGCCATTATCATGCTATATCTGAAGGCTGGCCTATGGAGGAGGAATCCCAGTTGTTCTCTACATCCCTGACAATAAAAGTTAGAGGATGACAGATTAATTTGGCTTAGAAGGAATTCCCTGGCTCTTTGAGCTATGTGAATAATAGAGTAGATCCTCTTGGAGTCAGGGGATCCATTATTTGAGTAGCAACTGCTGCAGGCTCACCCCTTGGCTGGACTTCTGTATAAGGTTGAGATACAGTCTTGGGGGGTCCGTCAAATGAGGAGACTTTGAGGTTGTTTCACGCTCTGTGAGGGGTGTATGTTACTCTTGGTTTTCAGATTTACTAGACTTCGATTGGACCCTGTTCTGACCAAAAGGTCTGAAAACAATTTTGTTTCAAAATCTTTCCTGTTTAAACCTTGCATTGCCAGATCATTGCCTGATCAGGGATTTTCATTCTAAGAAGTGAGGTAGATAACAGGTGTGCAAAAATTTTGAACTCTTTTACATGTAAGTAAAAATGAAATTACATTCCAGCAAATTTATTACAAATTGAGATTCTGCATGTGGTCATGCCTACCCTAGAAGTGTTCTTGAACCTGTGCAAATTAAATCATTTTATATGCACCAGGAGAGAACTTGCTGTTTAACTCACTTCGGAGGGTGGCTCTCATGGAAGAAGATTTATAATGAGGTGGCTGGATCTGTCTATATTAGATTTAAAGTGACTAGGAAAAAGCATATTCCAGTTATGTCTTGTTATAAAATGAAAGCTGTGTTTTTGCGGGAAGATTTCTAAGATCATTAGCTAAGAGTAAGAGAGTTAGGAAAGGACAAAAACAACAAGCCAGGTAGATTCTGGGTTTCCATGGAACCTCTATCTTTGGTTGTCACCTGGTTATATATGCTGACTTGTTACCAACTAAGGTACAATCTGAGAATCCTCTCATTTCACTTGGACCTTTAGAGTATCAGGGCTGACTTTCAATGAGTCTGTTGTCAATTGCCCAGCAATTTCCAGAAAAGCTCTCATGCACAGAGATGCTGATACTGACCAAAGCACTAAGCAATTAACATTCCCTAAGAGATTTAACATTCCCAACCAGTGACTGACACCCAGAACTAACTCTCTGTCTCTGTCTCTCTCTCTGACACACACCCCTGGGTGGTATAATTCCGAGAATTCTAAGTCATTTTTTTGTTATACCATTACATAGGGTCTACAAATGGAACTAAGTTCCAGTTGCCCTCTGTGGCTTCATTGGCTTCCTTCCTTCCCCTGTGTCACCTCCCCATGCTCCTGCCAGTTCCTCTGTAGCACTCACACCGCTTGCCCTGGATCCTTGCCTTAGGGCCTGTTTCTGGGGGAATATAAATTAAGATGTGAACTTTGTACATTCCTTACCATATATTGGCTGACTGAATAAGAGGCTAGTATACGTGCACACACAATTTCTCTGTCTCAAGTTCATGGGGAGAAGCAGTGCAGCAGGTTTGCTCTCATACTCCAGTCTCCAAACTGCACATGGTGGAGTCATGAGAGTTGGATCAGGTTGAAATGTCCAGGGAGCTGAGCTCAGGGAAGCAGCTCAGGGTCCATTTGGCTATGAAGGCTCACCTATCAAAATCAGGACATAGATTGGTGCGGAAGGCCAGGTTCTTAATTCTTTGTCACATGACCCTGAAAAATACCTGTTAATCAGTCCCAGAAAGGGAGATTATTCTAAGTTCTTAAGGTGAGTCTTTAGCATGTGTACCCTTGTGTAGTCCATTTCAAGGGCTCTGCTGTGTGGGTATCTGCCACTGCCTCCTGTGGGGGAAGTTACTTCTGGTTTCCAGGCCATCTTGCCTCTCTATATACCCACAGAATTTGGGGAAAGGGAGGATTATTTTTCTGGTTGATTGAAGGATTGGCAAATCCATGGCTAGCTTTTAATGTATTATTTCTTCCAAAGAAGGTCACAGCCTGTTGGGAAGAGCTGTGGGAAGCTTAGGCAGCAGCATCATTACATGGAAGTTGTAATCCAAATTCCCTATGTCTATTGACCTTTTCACATACCAGGTGTCCGCTTCTTGAGCCTGCTTCTTTCTATCATTCATATTGATTCTGTTCACTGTGGTCATTACTGTCAACAACGTGAGAGGCCTCTCAGTTCAAACCCAGAAGGCATCACAGCAGAAGTAAAACTCAGTCTGTAGCAAAGTCAACTTCTTCTGGGTAGGGATGGGGTTGAAGTTCAGGTAGAAAAGCCTGGGACAACTCACGGGGGTCTGGCTAGGACCTGGGCATGGCTGCGGTTTCACATGGTGTTAAGGAATTCTCTCTCCATCCTTGCCTCACACATTCCCATCCATGGATACACAGCAGATAGGCTCAGATATCAAGAATTTCATCTTTTTGAGGCGGAAAAAGTGGTGGTTTCTTCAATGGTGCATTGCGCCTGTTTTGAAGACTTCTTCTCCCCATCTGTGTATAACTACAGGTGTAGGACTCACAGTGGTTTAGTGCCACTGAATAGGTGAGAAGAAGCAGAGGAGAATCGAGTGATAGTCACAAAGGAAATCCTGAAATTGGTCATTTGAAAATGGTGTCCAGGGCTGGCCGAGTGGCACAGTGGTTAAGCGCTGGCTTGGGAAGTCAGCAGCCCTGGTTCGGGTCCCACATACGAGGGCCAGTGACACTGCCTTCAAAAAAAAAAAAAAAAGAAAAAAAAAGAAAATGGTGTCCAATCCTTTACGAGTAAGTGCAATTTATAAATAATTTACTACTAGGGAATCAAGTTATATCCAACCAGGTATATCAATCAGTTGACATTAGTTTTCTGCTTTCACTGGTACTAGGCAGTGCTCCTCCACCTTTCTTTCTTAGCATCCAAGGGATTTCTAATAAGAGGTGGCACTTCAGATGGCATTGTGAAGAGGAAGGGAACAAAGTGGAGATAAATGGCATAGATACGATGCTGAGAGTATAATAAGCTTAGAGTCCTTAGTTTAATTCCTCCGATTTCCCCACCTAGATGACAATGTTCCTGTTTCTGTGTGTGTGTGTAATTCTTCCTCAAGGAACAACAACCACAACAAAAAAACACAGCAAGAGCTGTGAGCAGGAAGGAGGAGAAAAATCAGCTTTGCTGAAGACACACCTTTCAGGACCTAGAGGTGAAATTGTGAAGGATGATAGGAGCTTACTATTTCTCACCAAAAAGGTACATGAATCTGGTATATGTGACCAGGTTCACAAGGCGAGTCCTTAGCATCCATGCCCTCATGTGGGGAGGGGATTATGATGAAGCTTTGGGGAGCTTAGCCAGGAATGATCAAATCACCATGTCAGCACCAGTAAGCTGGGCCAGATTGCAAACTTCAGTGTAAGACTGTAAGCTGCCTCAAGGAAGGCAGGACTGCCTGAGCCACCTTTAGTCTTGGGTGACAAGCAAGATGTTTTGATAAATGTGATATGTGTTTGTGCTCAGGAAATGCATGTTTGAACAAGTGAAGGCGCTCCTGGGCTGCCTGGGCTGTTGGAGGCAAGCTCCAAGAGCTGGGCTCTGTAAATGTCAGGGTTCCTGGAGGGGAGAAGTAATTATAGTCTTGACATTTGGAACATTAGGCAGAGCTCAGGAAAGTGCCTGGCTTGGTGAACTATTTGGAAGCTACCAAGTGGACTGGGCAGCCAGATTTCATGGGGAAGGGGGATGGGTCTTGCATCTTCCTGTTTACGCTCCTTTTCCTCCCAGCCTTCCCACTCATCGGTGTCCACATTGCTTTTGTTCTCATTAGTCCAGACCTGCCTCATTGGTGAAAGGAGCTTTCAGCTCAGAATGCCTTTGGGGTCCTCAGCGTACCCTAGTTAGACAGATCGGGTTACTGGCATATCCCTGACCCATGTGTTCAGTTCTAACTCAGTGCTTCCCATCCTCTTTCACATCGAAGAACACATAGAAAATGATCTTTGCAGTGAGGTCACTGAGGGGCTCTGGATGCTCAGGTCACCCCCAGCTGTCCCAAGGGCCTGAGGGAATCTCCACCTCAGCTCCTTGGAAACCCATTCCAGGCCTCAGTTGAAAAGTTCCCCTCTTAAGTAGTCTTCATCTCCAGTGGTTCACACAACATCCCCATTTCCATGGGGAAGAAAAATAAGGAAAGTAACTGCTTTCCCAGGCCAGACCTCGGTGAGATAACTCCAAACTCATTCATTCAAATGTATTGGACACCTTTAATGAACAAAGTGTTTGTGTAGAGACTGGAGATTAACCAATGAGGCAGATGGAGATACTCCTGGCCCGTACAACATAAATAGGCAGTCACAACATAATGCAAAAGACAGTGGCAAAGGAGCTTGCAAAGGGGCTGCATGGGGGTACAGTGGGAGTGAGTGTTGAGAGAGCTTGAAGAGAAAGTCTTGTGTATTTAGAAAAGGGAAACTCTCTCCCTTGAGTTTAAATCAGAGGTCAACAATTTTTTTCTTAAAGGGCCAAGCAATTAGTCTCTGTCACAAATATTCACCCTCACCACTGTAGTCCAAATGCAGCCATAGACAATACATAAAAGAATGGTTGTGGCCATGTTCTAATAAAACTTTATAAAAATAGGCAGCAGTAGTGACTACATTTAGACCAAAGGGCATAGTTTCTCAACTTCTCTAGATGATGGAAGACTAAATGCACTCACAATCCCCTTTGATTTAGAAACCACTAGAAAAGGGAATTGCGCTAGAGAATTTTATCTCATCCAAGTTGGAAAAATGAATTTTAAAGGTTCTATGGGTCATAATTCTAGTTAAGAGTGGCGATTGTGGCAGTTGGCATGTTTAGTCAAGACCATCAGTATGTCTCTTCTATGAAAAGGTAAAATATTCACCCTTGAGCATCGTGCGGGGTGAAAGATTTAAGCATCCATTGCCCTTCATCTGGAAGGAGAAGGAGAGGAGCCATGCAGTAGATGGCAGCAGATGAGTTCCAAGGGAAAGATGTCTAGTAAAGAACTTCCAAGAATGGGGCTGGCTGAGGATCTTCATTTTGTTTCCAGATTTGCAGGAGTACAATCAATCCCTCATCCTATATGCCCAGCTTTCCAGTAAAAGATGAATAATAGGTGAATGTGAGACAGCTGGTTTCTGCCAAATGCTGCATGTGCTCCCCAACATTCCCAGCCTCCCTTGCAATTAGGTTAGGACTATTTCTGCCCAATAGAATATGAGTGAACATAACATGTGTAACTTCTAGGGAGAGGTAGTTAAGATATGTCTTCCCTCCATCAGCCTCTTCTCCTGCCATGGTAACCTTGAAGGCATAGCTTCAGATGGCATGGCTTCAAGATTTAGAAAGGTGACCCAATCTTCATTGCACTGGGTGAGTAACAGTTAAAATTTTAATGTATTAAGTGACAAATTTCAAGGTTTGTCTGATGTGACTAATAAATCGTCTTGGTATTCATGCTTTGGGAAATTAAAAAAAAAAGAACATTCATGGACAATTCAAGGTAGAGACAATGGCAACCACAGGATGGAAGAAGACATTGAGTCATTGATGCCTAATTCGAATATTTTGAGTTTTATTTACTAGGTATTAGGCAAAATATACTGGATTATGCTGTAGTTAACAAACATCTCCAAAACTCAGGGTCTTGAAACAACGGAAGATTTTTTTGGTTTGTTTGTTTGTTTTTTCACTCATGTAAAATCCACTTTGAGTCTCAGCGACTCCCCAGAATAGCTCTCTTCTATTGATATTGGATCTCCACAACACTTGCTTCTCCTACTACAGAGGTGGTGAGTCAGTCAGTCATAGGCACTTAAATGCTTCTGCCCAGAAGCATTTTATTGGCCAAATCATGTCACATAGTCACAATTAACTTCAAGTGGGGTTGGAATTACAATCCCCCTTTGCCCTTAAGGAGATCATTGATGAGTGGTAATATCTGCTACAGCTAGACATTCCCTGCTACAGAAGCTTCTAAAATCTTGGAAGGTATTCGAGTTCCCAGAAGCCTGGAAGACTTGAGATCTAACAAATGAGTAGCAACTGGTCGAGGAAAGAAGGATGGGATGAAGAGGGAAGAGTGTTCTCTGTAAAAAGGAATAGGTTTGCATGTAGATATCTGCATGAATTCAAGGAATGAGACATTTAGTGTGGGTGGCATTTGTACAACTGCACAAGACAAAATTCAAGGCAAAGCTCTCTTCTGATGGAGCTTATAAACAAGGGGAATGAAGGTTATGGTCATTTGTTTCATGCATTTTCCTCCCAATCATGTGTGTCCATGTTAGCACCTGCTACAGCAAAGATGGAAAGCCTAGTCTGACAAAATCCATGGCACTAAAGCCCTCATTTTTATGTTGGCAAGGGTGAGGATTTTCCAATATTGTCCTCCAAGATCGTTTTAGATAACTTAACTAGATTCCCGAGCTGACTGGACCCCTTAAGAACTTGTTTTGAACCCTCAAACCTCCCTTAGGGTAGCTAGATAGAAATCTTCACTATGATCTTAATCACCAGTAGGCAGGAAGTATCCATGGCTGTTTTTTCTTGCCTGAACCAGTTTTACAATAGGAAGGAATGGGCTGAAATTGTAGCAGGAGAAAACATAACACTTTAGACCCTAGGTCTCTGATTTGGGTTCACAAAACATGGGCCAATGTGAAATGATTTAAATTCTGACACCTAAAATTCCATGAGCTCTCCCTATCTTATCAACCCAATCTCCTGATGTTTGATCATAGTTAGAGGGACCCTGAAATAATTTGTATACAGGGCTCCCCCTGACATTAATGCAATCGAATAGTCTAGAATGTATGATTCTCCTCCAGACTAAAGAGATGGTGATTCTTTTAACCAGAGTGCCCCTTGCTTCTGCATTCCCTCCTTCACCCCATAGCACTGATAGACCAGGCATTCCATAAATATTTGTTAAAATTCTATTTAGAAACCACAGGACAAGAAAATAGTGCACCCTTAGGATTTGTTCAAAGTAGCATTTTTATCATCAAAATATTTTTATTTTTGTTTTTTGGGGGAGCGGGAGTCTTGTGTTCTGATCACAAATTTCAATATGAGGAGGGGGTTCCCTACACCAACAAACAATGCTCCAGAGAACAGCTGGGTATCCAGGAATTCAACTCACTTCTGACACTACCAGGATATAGAATCGGATTCCACAGGTAAAGGGCTCAGTCCCACAAGACTGCCATCCACTTCAGGTGCCAGACACAAGCCCAGGTTGTGACCTGTGCTTATGACCAACCAGCTACAAATTAGAGAGTGCCAAAAAAAGGTATAACGTTTTAAGAAAGGAATATTGTGTTAAAATTGTAATACTCAATATATACCAATAACAAAAGATGAATGCAGGTCACTTTTGATTTCTGCAATTAAAAAAGGTTTTCAAAGTGGTTACCATCAGCATCCAGACACTTCTGATTATAGCAAACTACTGCTTGAGCAACATTGACCGAAGTGTCCACTTGTATACATTTTTTGTCACCCCCTGGTATGGGAATAGAAAGATAAATATGACTGTTCGAACTCTCCAGGAGCTAGGAGTCCATAGGGAAAAAGACTTCCAACACCCTTCTGCCCCCACATATACATTCACACCTCAGATTATGCCCCATTTCCTCACTTGACAGTTCTTATAAACTAAAGCTTTGTATCTAAGATGTCCTGGTTAATAACCTACCCCTTCAAGGGTCATTTCTACCTTAAATTATAATCTGTCCATAGAACCCAGATAGGAGTAGACTAGTGGAGATAAAGAATGAGGCAAATGGAGACAAAGACAACCAGAAAATGTCAGGAGTTAGATGGTATTTAAGAAATGGCTTGGGTGATACCCTAATATTGTATGATTTGACTCACTATCATCTTCATCCAAGGTTCCTTTTGTTTTTTTTGTCTCTAAGATTTTTTTTTTTTTTTTTAGTTTCAGGTGTACAAAACTATAGTTAGACATTTACACCCCTCACAAAGTGATAACTCCCCTCCCCCTATCTACTACTCCCTCTGACATCATACATAGCTGTTACAATTCCACTGACTCTATTCCCTATGCTGTACTCCACATCCCATGACCATACATTTATATTTAATTATAGTTGACATTCAATATTATTCAGCTTCAGCTTCAGGCATACAGCTCAGTGGTCAAGCATCTGCACTGTCTGTAAAGTGGTCTCCCTAATAAGACATGTGCCCATCTGACACCCTACAAAATCTTTACATTATTGATTATATTTCCCAAACTGTCTTTCATATCCACTTGGCAATGTTGTGACACAATCCAAGATTCTTTGCTCACCACCCCTGAAACCCTCTGGATTTTCTAAGTGTTGAGAGTGATAAAGGTGTTTTCTGTTATGTGAATGAGGTGACTTTTGGAAAGCCCTTAAGGGTGGCATCTGGATGTCTGTGCCACCAGTTTTGTGAATAGAGGGTTCGAACTTTCACTTATATATTATATAATATTCAAATGATTGAATGAAATCTTACAACATAACTGATCCCTGTCAGTTGCTTCTGACCATGAAGTTGGTAAAGATGAATGAGCCCATTGAAAGTGCTCTTCCTAACTGAACTTCCCACTTTGCTTTGTCTCCACTGCGCTGGTCCACCTCGTGTCAATGGCCCGAAGCCTCAGGATCTAGTCTTGCTGACCTCAGGAGGAGACGAGGAGTTACAGTTGTGACTAAGGCTGCCAAAATACCACAGTCCATTAAAATTCGATCATGTTAATTTGCCAGGAAAGAGTCCCACAGGATTAGCCTTTTAATTGGTATGAAATGCAGCCCAGGATATGGGGGTCTTGGGGAAATTATACTCTGTGGCCTGGCAGAAATTAATAGACCTCCTCCAGAGTTACTGCCCCCTAGAGTGTTGAAGTTGTTAAATTACCAGGCTGGGTGAAATTCTATTACCCAGAAGCCCACCCCTCACATATCCAAAGTGCTTTCCCCCACTCCCTGCCTGTCTTTCTCTGAAAGAAGTTTTAAATGAGCCATCTCTGACCCAAAGATTCTCAGAGACGCGACAGAGCTGTGTGATCACGAGCAAACCACCATCTTCTCAGGTGTTCGATTATCTCCAGCTTATTTTCAGAGGCAAGGATGCGGGAATCCTTTCAACCCTGACATTCCAGGACTTCAACGGTTTTCTGTACCCCTCTCTCTAGGTCAGGACTGTGGGGTACTGGTCCAGATTGTGGTATAGTCATACAGTCTGATTAAAAATACCAACAATAATATAAAATCAATAGGAGAAGGTAAACAGTGGTATTTTTCCTACAATGGAATAAAAACAATACATAATAAAATGAAAAAATGTACAAATTAATATAAAATATAAAAGTAATAAATAATGAACTGTGGATACATGTCACAACATGGATAAATCTGAAAAATATTAGGTCTGGTGAAAGAAGCCAGCCACAAAAGAGAAGCTGTATGATTCCATACTTATGAAGTTCAAAGACAGGTAAAACTAATCTATGGTGAAAGAAATCAGAAGAGGGTTTGCCTATAAATGTTGGGATAGAGACTGAGTACTAAAAGGGGGCATGAAGGAACTTTCTTAGGTGATGGAAATGGTTTCTATTTTGAGCGGATGATAATTAAACCTTTGTCAAATTTCATTGGGTTGGACACTTGAGATCTATATGTAAATTTTACCCCAGTAAAAGAAAATTAGACTTGAAAGGAAAAAAATTCACACACCTCCTTAGCAAATTCCACCCTAAAAATTTCTTATGTCATTAGACAACTAGTGCTTAGAATAGAAAAACATAGAAATACAATTTAAATGCTTGGCAATGTGATTAAATTATGGTAGCTCTGTAAAATAGAATGTACTGCAGCCATGAAAAAATGTCAACGTACTTTGATGTGAAAATACAAAATGTGATGAATTAAAACATTATAGAGTGCAATTTCATTTTCGCCAACATAAAATATAACAGTGACTTTTCTGGCTGGTTTTATTACAGACAGCATTTATGCTTTTATGAATTATATAGAGTATGTAGCCAAACATGTATCTATAATCAGTGTTTATTACTTTAAAAATGCCTAGTTGTTTTGTTATGCATTTTTAATTAGACATGGGGTAGCACCCACCATGATGCGGAGTGCCTTGGAGTGCCGATGCTCATAGCCTGTTCTTTTTCCATTTCTCTACCTTTCATCAAGGCTCTCTCAGTTTTGTACTCTTCCTTTTCTCTCTGGACCAAACTCAAGAAACTTATATTTCCATCTCATTAATACACCCACCAATTTAGTCCAGAAGAGGGTGTCTTTATACTTTTTTGGGGGCTTGAACTTTGAGACTTCTACCAGCCTGCTCCCACCCACAGCTGTCCAGCCCACAAAGCCACAGCCTGTGCATTCGTCTTCCATAAACATGCCCAGTGACCTGGAGGAGATCCATTTACCCTTGAAACTTGTTTTAAGGGCCAGTTTGTTGGAGGCTTGTTCCCACTTGCAGGCCTTGGCCCTCAGGCTCCATGCGAGGTACCCACACATGGGTTACATCCAACTTCTTCCCAGCCTCTGATTTGGGCCACATCTGCATACTGCACCACCTGGCTCTTCTCCCTCCAGCACTTTCTTTGGGATTATGCCTTCTCTTTGCCTGCCATCAATTCTAGGTTTTCGGATCTTGAGATTCTCAGCTCAAGGTGGCTGTGTGTCTCCATATTTTCTTCAAAGAGGTTGTATAGGTTGGTTAGTGGTCTCCCAAAGGATATCAAAGCCCTACCTCACAAACTGTGAGTGTGAACTTATGTGAAAATAAGGTCTTTGCAGATATAATTAAGTTACAGATCTTTAGATGAGATCACTCTGGATTCAGGCTGGGCCCTAAATGCAGTGGCAATTGTCCTTATGAGAGAGACAAAGGGGAGATGTGAGACACAGAAGTAAGCCAAGTAAAGACAGAGGCAGTAATAGAAGTGATGCAGCCACAAGCCAAAGAACACCTAGAGTCATCAGAAACTCAAAGAGGCAAGGTAGGATTCTCCCCTGGAGCCTTCAGAGGGAGTGTGGCCCTGGTAACACCTTGATTTTGGACTTGACCTCCAAAACTATGAGAATAAATTTGTTTTACACCACCAAGTTTGTGGTAATTTGTTACAATAGCCCCAGGAAATGTATACAAGTAGTAATTAGCAAACCATCTGGTATCAGTCCTCCCATCTGGTATCAGTCCTTCTCCCACCCCTACCACCTGGGCTGATGGAAGAAGGAATCATGATGGTCTTAGGTTAAAAAACACAAATCAAAATGCTAAGCAAGGGCTTATGAATCAGCAATTCGGTTTGAGAAGTGAGTCCAAGAAATCGAGTGAGGAAACAGGAAATGAGGATGTGCCAAAACAAGCATGTGCTTTGTGTATTCTACCAGGAGTCTGAGAAGCTGTAGCAGCGACCCCCCCACACACACACACTCACTCCCCACCCTGCCCCAATTGCCCATCCAAGGGACAAAACTGGGAGACATTTATTGCTTGGCTTCCTTCCTCCATTGGTCAACAGATGTCCCTTTGGACATTAACTGCTTGGTACCCATGGTTCCAACTACATGCAGGAGTCAGAAATGAGAAAAGCTTCTGGGCAGAATGTGACAGCATAGCTGAAGTAAAAGGTGTGCCAAGAGGATATGAAACAGAGGGTCCCATATCATGGCATAGAGAGAAGTGTCATCAGACGTGGAGTACCAGCTCTGAGACTTTGCGGGGGTTTTCTTAAAACTCTAAGCTCATTCAATTCATGAGTGATAATCTAACCTCAAAGTCTGTTGAGGAGTCAATAAGAATGAATGTGAAAGCATTTTATAAACTATAAAAGACTAGTAAGTATCAGCTGGTGTTTCCCCTGTTGTACAATCAGCCCCAACCCGGAAGCACATTTTTCCAAATCTCCGCCTCTGTCTTGCCAGGCAACATCCTTCCTATGTTCTCTTTATCTCTAGCACACAGCCATCCCCCTTCTAAAGCCCTTTCCCTGCCCCATTAGGCCTTGCAGCACCTCCTCAGCCAACCTTCCATCCCAAGCCAGCTGTATGCTCAGCCTGAGGGGGAATTAAAGGCTCCTAGAAGATGCCGCAGTGTGAAAGAAGTGGAGAGGAGAGAGCAGTGTTCCCAGGTTCAGAAAGAACTAGCTCTTCTCAGAAGCATCTTCTTTAAAACCTAATTGCACCTTCCCCACTGCTCTGGCAAATGAAGTTTAAATACTTAAAAAGTACGTCAGCACCATTTGGGTGGCTGTGGAACCCCCACAGATGAGACCTCAGAGGGAAGACACCTGCCTGGGGCCTGCACAGTTCGTGAGTGGGTCGGGGCTGGCCTGTTCCTTGCCCTGTGCCCCTGGTAACTGGGCACTTGGAGTTTGTGACCTGGGCTGGGGTTGTTGCTTAGCAAGCTCATCACACAGAACCAGAGTGGGGCTGCCTGCCCTCAGCTGGGCATGAGTTGGGCGGGATCCCAGCTCCTCCATCAAACCCCAGACAGTGCATATAGCTCAGCCCTGTGCATAGTGGTGGGTTCTGGGGCAAAATGTTAACATTGCTGCTTACCACCCAAGAGACATGGCTGCTTGCCCCATAGAGTGGGGGTTAGCACCCCCTAAAAGGCCAAATGGCTTTTCATTTTGTCTCTCCCCTTTCGCCTCTATGCCATGTCTGATTGCAGGCTATTTTATTAATATGGTAATAAAATATTAAACTAACTTTATAAGATACAAATATATTTATAACTACAAATATATGAGGCATGTGTATAATGGCATTATATTAATAAACTATTTTATGCATATATTTTATGAAGTTATAAAACTCAGTCAAGGTTCCATCTGAAACAGAGAGCTCACTTACATTAGGAGAACTGGGCAGTAGGTTTACTTGTAAGGAGAATCTTTATGAAGTGAGGCTTCACAGAAGACGGTGTACTGCATGATGGTAGCAACTAATGGTGAAGCTGTTACCACCCCTAGGTCTGATGAGTGAGGAATTCTGAAAAAGTGGTGTACCCTACAGGCTGCCTGAGGAAACATTCTATGAACAAACTTACAAAATGCTGCAGTGCTAGGTACTGAGGACAGAGAGATGAAGAAGGGATTCCTTGCTTTCAAGAAACTCGGCTGAGAAAGGGAGGCAGCTACTAAACGTGGTACATTATGGTGGGACTCTACATCTTATAGTTTATAGACGTCTCTAGTAAATAGCAAAAAAGGTAGTCAAATCTCCCTCTTGGGAAGGGGGTCCGAAAGAGAGGTCATTACTGGCAAGCCTCACAGATAGCAGCTGAACTGAATTTAGAAGGAGACTTGGTGTTACCTAGATTGGGTAGAGAAGGGAATTTGAGGTAGAGGGAGCAGTGTTTGCCTACATGGCATGTTTGCAGAGTGTCTGGAGTTTGGACATGGCTGCAAAGGTTTTAGGAAAGCAGAAGGAAATGCTTCATTCAGTGACACACAGGTAAAACTGATCTTCCCTCTCCCTAGCACTTTTGTGATTGAGGAGCAGGATACATGGGGAAGAGAGTAACTAGCAAAGCCGTCGTGTGGTTGCTCATCTCATGCAGTGGGTGGCAAACTCAAAGTTTGAGTTAACTACTCCAGGCAGCAGTTTAGATCTCGCCAGCCCTCCTTACACTTTCTTTCCAGGATCTCTCAAGCCCACATGATAGCCAGATGTGAGAAGACTGTAGGTGTGTACAGGATGGGAGTGAGCAGCCTTGGTGGGGCAGGGTTTGGAGATCATAGAACTCGGAGACCACATGCTCTCCATAGTTCTTGCCTGTGCTAAGACTCATGAGTTCTCATCCCCAGTCCCTGCAGGTATGCTAAAGACCCCACATACCCTTCTGAATGACCCTAGTTCCTAGGCTGTCTTTCCCATGCCAGTAGTTTATAGCATCTAGGAATCAATTTTAGGCGGAAAAAAAGAAATGAAAAAGAAAAAAAAAAATCAATCCTTAAAATCTACCTCTAGGTAGTTTCACCATTCTTATGAAATTATGAGCATCTTTTAACAAAATAACACCTGATAAAATACCTGTAGTTAAGGGGAAAGTCATTAACCAACTAGGATTTATTATTCCCAGAGTATAGATGGATTACAAAGCTGGAACGAGAGACTGACAAATTTTGAAAGGGAGGGGAGAAGGAGGTGAAAAAATGTCTGTGGGATGCTGAGTTAGGGAAGGTTTTTCAGCTTGAGGGCCCTGCCTAGATAAGAAGGATCATGCAGTGGAGATGGATAGGTTTGAATTCATCAAATAGTCACTTGCCTATTCATATCCTGGTTTTATTTTATCAGGCTGGGCCTGGTACATGTATCTCACTGGAAACCTGCCTGGGGCAGAGCCCCGTGGTGGTTATTCCAAATTCCACTTAAACTTTTTGGGAAATTTAATTAAAACTGTGTAACAAGAGCCATGATCTTGACAGCCATGGAGGAAGTTGACTGGAATATAGTTCCGTGTCAAGCTGTAGGAGAAATGACGTGCTCAAGACCTTTGCAGGTGGAATGTCAGAAAAGTCTGGTCCAGGTATCAAATGGGATGGTTTGAGAATAGAGGTCATCTTAGCCTTTGAGTTGGTCACTGAATCCTGTGAATCTTGATTTCCCCATCTGAAGTTAGGTGAGGAGTACTCGACCTGCTTGCACAATGTTTAGTAGATCAAGAGAGCCTTGACGCTATGCTGAAGGATGAAAAGCTACCAGAGCCTACCAAGGTGCTGAACTTGCCAATGTTAACTTCTTCCAGGATTAATACTAGAAAGACTAAAGCAGGAAACACTAACAAAGGAGGAATGTGTGAGGAAACCCCACACTATGGGTTGGAAGGTAAGAACTTTTTGATTGAGAGAGGCAGAGACTGGCTTCTGGCAAACTTCACCATACTAACGACCAGGATAGGGGAATTATAACCTAAAGGGTATTCCCTCATTGTGCTGCTTTTCTCTGAAAAGCAAAGGGTGAAGTTCGACTGGGGTTTTCTGGTGCCTGGAGCACTCCAAATGAGAGGCATCCCTTCTATAACCCCTGAGCTCTTTGGGGCCAACCTGGACTGGGGTTGGCCTTTCCCATAAGCATTGACTGACATTAGGGATAAAAACCTTAGGGTAAAATAAGTTCATAAGTCAAAATAAGTTTGGGAAGACAACTATTAACACATACACACACACACACACACACACACACACACGACTACAAGTTGTATCAAAAGCAGGAAGCAATAAAATACAAAAAAGAACAAGCAGTAATATTAGCTATGAAAAATATAGTAACTGAGATAATAAATGCATTATATAATAAACAGAACAGGTGAAGTAAAGAACATTCTGGATATAGTTCAGGAATTATTTAGCAAGTTGGAAAACTAGGCTAAGGAAAAAGGAGAAGAAAAAAATAAAAAAAAAACATATTTTTAAAATTATAATATATGGAGGATAGAAATAAAAGTGCTAACATTCCAGAAAGAGAGCTCAATAAAAAGGGCAGTGAGAAAATATTTGAAGAGCCAGTAGGGAAAAATTTCTCAAAATTAATAAAATAAAACAATTCAGATTGAAAGGGCCTATAGGATGCCAAAGAGAAGAGACAAGGAAGAACTCATACCCAAACACATTATGATGAAATATGAGATTTTAAAGACAATTGACAATTTCAAAGCTTACAGAAAGAGACTCATTGTGTTCTCACATTTAATGTTTCTGTTAAAAATTTTGATGTCAAAGTATTAATGGAAAATAAGTTATACTCTAGAAATGTGAATCCAGTCAAACTAACACATGATTCAAATATTCTCAGGCATCATGGCCTTAGAAACTTGCCATAAGAAAATTCACTTTGATCTTCACATCCAGTCACCCTGAGAGTGAATCCCACCCACTGACCTGCCAACAACAATCAAGGCTCATCTATAATAGGAGACCATGCACAACACATATAAGAAACACTCCTGTAGCAACTGGTTCAGGTGAACTGGGAGACTGTGCCATTGGGCCCCACAGAACACCTACATAAGGCCACTCTCCCAAGAATAGGAGACATAGCAGCCCTGCCTAATGCATAGAAACAAACACAGGGAGGTAGGCAAAATGAGTAGACAGAGAAACATGTCCCCAATGAAAGAAAGAAAAGAAAGAAACTTCAGAAAAAGAACTAAAAGAAAATGCAGACAGGCAAAATATCAAATGCAGAGTTCAAAATACTGGTTATGAGGATGCTCAATGAACTTAGGGGAAGAATAGATGATCTCAGTGAGAACTCAACAAAGAGATAGGAAACAAAAAAGGACATAGAAACCATAAAAAAGAACCAGTGCCAGAAATAAAGAATCCAATAACTGAAATGAAGAAGACATTAGATGGAATAAACAGCAGATTAGATGAAGCAGAGGACTGAATCAACAATTTAGAAGACAAGATAGCAGAAAATACCCAATCGAAATAACAAAGAATTCCCAAAAAATGATAGTTTAAGGAATCTTTGTGACAACATAAAGCATAACGACAGTCACATCATAGGGCTCCCAGAAGGAGAAAAGAGAGAGCAAGGGATTGAAAACCTGTTTGAAGAAATAATGACAGAAAACTTTCTTAACCTGGTGAAGGAAATAAACATACAAGCCCAGGAAGCACAGAAAGTCCCAAACTAGAGGAACCCAAAGAGGCCCACACCAAGACACATTATAATTAAATGGCAATGGTTAAATAAAAAAGAGAGAATCTTAAAAACAGCAAAAGAAAAACAGTTAGTTACCTACAAAGGAACTCCTCCTATAAGACTGTCAGCTGATTTCTCAACAGAAATTCTACAGGCTAGATGGATTGGCACAAAATATTCAAAGTGGTGAAAAGCAAGAACCTACAATCAAGGTTACTCTTTGAAAATCAAAGGAAAGGTAAAAAGCTTCCCAGACCAGAAAAAGCTGAAGGAGTTCATCACCACCAAACCAGTATTACAGGAAATGTTAAAGGACTTGTTTAAGAAAAAAAATTAAAAATATGAATAAGAAAAAGATTCTCACTGACAAAAACAAATACATAATTAACTCAGTGGTACAACCAACAGTGAGCCTAGCATAGAGGTTAAAAGGCAAAAGTAGAAAGATATGTGTAATTACAATGATAAATGAAGGGATGCACACAAACATATACACAAAAGTAAAAAATAATAAAAACAAATATGCAGGGAGTGAGTAAAATGGTAGTGATTATAGAATGTGTTCAAACTTAAGCAATCATCAACTTAAAATAGACTTCTATAAACATAGTTTGGTATATATGAAGCATATTGTAACCACAAACTAAAACTCTACAAGAGATATACAAAAAATAAAGAGAAAGGAATCCAAACATAACACTACAGCAAAGCATCAACATACAAGAGAAGAGAGCAAAAGAATGAATAAGGAACAAAGAACTACAAAACAATCAGAAAACAATTGTGTTTTATCGTGCATAATTTGTGAGGGTAAAATAAGGATGCTCATTATATATGGGTAGTATTAATTGCATATCTATATAAATGTTTTTAATTCTTTTATTAATATTTATGAGTTAAAAGTGTAACTCTAGAAATCAGTAACTATATCTGTATGCAAAATAATACGATAATGGGTTTTGTTGAACTTAACGACAAACTTGCAAGGACAAAGAGATCTTGGCCTTCTATGAGGCATAAATATCGTAAATTTGTTATCGGTACATAAAATTTCTTATACCTTGCATCTGTTCCTGTGTTTTGTAATTATTTGTTACATAAAATTTCTTGTACCATAATATGTTCAAAAATAAATGCTAAAATTCCTTTATAATACAAAAAGCAAGTACCTAATGTAAACAAATAAAAATTCGAATTAAAAAATTAAAACAAAAGATTGTTTTTCCTGAAAGTTTGGGCCAAAAATGTGGGAGCACATTATACACAGCAAAATATGGTCATAAAATGGCAATAACTGCATAAATATAAATAATTAAAATGTAAATGGATTAAATGCTCCAACCAAAAGATGAATGGATAAAAAAGAGGTGGTTCATATATACAATGGCCATAAAAAAGAATGAAATCTTACCATTTGCAATAGCATGGATGGACCTAGAAGATATTACACTAAGTGAAATGAGTCAGACTGAGAAAGACAAGTTCCATATGATTTCACTTATATGTGAAATCTAAAGAACAAAATAAACAAACAAAGAAAACAGAAACAGACTAAAAGATACAGAGAACAAACTGATGGTTGCTATGTAGGAGGGGAGTTGGGGGATGGTAAAAAGTACAAATTGACCGTTACAAAATAGTCACAGGGATTTAAAGTACATTTTAGGGAATATAGTCAGCAATAGTGTGATAACTACACATGGTGTTAGGCACGTGCAAGATTTATTGAGAGACCACTTTGTAAGTTACATAAATGTCTAATCACTATGCTGTACACCTAAAATTAATAATATTGAATGTCAACTGTAATTGAAAAATTAAAAAATGTTTTATATTTAAAATAACTCACATTAAAAACAGTTTTGAACAAAGCACTTACATAAGAAAAGAGATGAATCTAGGAGATGTTTCAGAAGAGAAATGAAATAAAAATGATCACATGCCTTTATGTTAGCTATTTTTAAAGATGACAATAGCTTTACAAAAAAAAAAAAAACCAAAGGAAAATGTTTTTAATCCAGAATTAAGAGTCTATATGATATTAAAAATAGTAGAGTTTGTGTGAGCAGGGGAAGAAACACAGGCTTATAAGATCATGCTAAAAATCTTGTAAAGTTATGAAGAAGACATAGATATTACATACAAATAAGAGGATGAAAAAGACATAGAGATAAATGGGAAATTGAAAGAATAAAGTGGTATAAATGAGAGTTAGTATCAATTACAATAATTGTGAAAAATTCACCAGCTAAGAAAAATACTGACAGATAGATTAAGCAGCAGCAAAATCTAGATACAAGCTACTTACAAGAGAAACACCTAATGCACCTAATTTTTCTTAGCTAGTGAAAGATAAAGACTGAAAGTAAAAGGATATATTTATCAGGCAAATATGATGCAAAAGAAAACTGGCATAGCTATATTAATAGATAAAATAGGCTAAGACAAAATACATAATTGGGGATAGAGTAGGTAATATTTAACTTTAAAAGATTAAATGTAAGAACTTAGTAATTTTTAATTCTCATACATGTATTAAAATAGCTTCATAAAGTGAAAACAAAAATTAGTAAAACTATAGAAAGAAACTGATTAATAAAATACCATGGTGGGAGATTTCAGTACACCTCTCTCAAGTTGGAGATTGGTCAAGCATCAAAAAAAAATTGTAACAGTAGCTTGGGGGAGGAGGGTTATCACTTTGTGAGGGGTGTAAATGTCTAACTATTATGTTGCTTTGTACACCTGAAACTAATTTTTACAAAATCAATACAGACATAAGTGAACAACTCCATTAACAAGGCTGACCTAGTGGTCAATAATTTGACCAACTTCCAATAATTAGATGATCATTATTTTCAACAATACAGGGAAATTTTCAAAAGAGTATGTACTCAGATATAAAATTTAACATTTAAACAATAGGTTTTATAAAGATCATGGTCTGTGACTATAGATAATAAATCAGAAATTAATTTAAAATATTCCTGCATATTTGAAATTTAAAACCACTATTTAAAAACTCGTAGATTAAATAAGAAATCTTTTTTTTTTTTTTTTTTTTTTTTTAGTTTCAGGTGTATAACACAATGCAATAGTTACACTCTTTACCCCCAAAGTGACAACTGCCCTCCCCCAGTTCGCCACCCCACTCCCCCCCATATCATACATATCTATCACAACTCCCCTAACTCCTCTCCACAGTATACTCCACATCCCGTGACCATCCACATATTCAGTTACAGTTGGCATACAATACTATACAACATCAGTTTCAGGTGTACAGTGATCAAGCCTCTACTCCATCCATGAAGTGGTCTCCCTAACAAGACATGTGACTATCTGACACGCCACAAAATTTTTACATTATTATATTCCCCAAACTGTGTTTCATATCCCTGTGGCAATATTGTAGTTGTCTATTTGTGCTGTCTAATCCCTTCCCCTTCCCCCTCATCCCCACCCCCCTCCCAACTAGCCACCCTCAGTTTTTCCTCTACATCTACGAGTCTGTTTACTTTGATCGTTCACTCAGCTCTTCAGACTCCACACACAAGTGAGATCACATGGTACCTGTCCTTCTCCGACTGACTTATTTCACACAACATAATAGTCTCTTCACAACATTATCAATTACATTCCCAGAACTGCCCCCATCTCCCTGCGGCAACATTGTAGTCCCACATACACTGTCCAAAACCTCCCCCCTCTCCCTCTTTCCCACTCCCTCCCAGCCAGCAACCATCAGTTTTTCCTTTATATCAACTCTTTCTGTGTTGATTTTCTGTCTAAAGGGTCTGTCCATTGGTGACAATGGTGTTGAAGTCCCCTACTATGATAGTGTTACTGTTGATCTCTGTCTTTATGTCTATTAAAATCTGTTATAAATAAGAAATCTTGATAGAAATTTTAAAATACCTAGAACTGGATGATGATAAAATTACTTGTTACAATCTATACAGTAAAATAATAGCTTTAAATATTTTTTTAAAACAGGAATATTCAGAAGTAATGAGTCAAGAAGTTAGAAAATCAGCAAGAGTATAACCCAAAGAAATTAAAGATATATGATTTAAATAAGAACAAAAATAAATAAAATAGAAAACAAATCTATTTGTAGAGAAGCCAACAAAACCAAAGTGAGATTACTGAAATGAGTAACACACTAGACACCTCTGATATGACTGATATGAGAAGGAAAGACTCAAATAATATACATAAAAATGAGTGACATAGCAATAGAGCATCAAAAGATAAGAAAATACCATGAAGTATACAACAACAATTTTGGGAAGTTAAACAAAATGAGTAAATTCCTAGAAGCATAAACCTGACTAGAACTAACCCAAGAAGAAATAAAAAGCTCAGGTAGTTTCTATTCAATAAATTAAAATGGCTAAAGTCTTTTTCCAAAGAAATGACCAGGCCTAGATGGTTTACAGGTGAATTATACCAAGTTTTCAAGGATCGGATCATTCTATTTTAATTAAAGACAACATAAAGAGATAGTATTCCCTAACGCAATGTAAGAGGCCAGCCTTTATGCCAACCCTAGCGATAACATTATTTTTAAAAAGAAAATTACAAGCACGTTACCCTTGTAAACAAGGGTAGATGCAACAATACTAAATAAAATATTAGTATTTACATCCAACAGAGTATAAAAAAGATAATATACCAATACCATGTTCGAGTTGGGTATATGCAAAGATAGCTTCATATTAGAAAACTTATAGATATAACCTGTCACATCAACAGATTAACATAAAAAAGCAATTGTTAGGAGACAATTATCTATGGATCTTTTATGTTTCTGCACATCTTGTGAGCAGAAGCTCTCATGACCTTTGTTCCAGATTAACTTTTCAAAAATCATTTTGTAGAAAATAGCCTTGAAAGTTATGCTCTTTCTGAAGCAGATGGCAGGTTTGTTTTTACTACCCAGTATAGCAAAGGTAATGTTTTGCTGTAGGGAAAATGTTGGACAGATTTGCATGGAGCCTATTTTTAGAGTCAGGTGTTTTCAGGGGTGATGCACATCCACTGCATGTGCAGCATCCACCAGGGCTGCCTTATGTTTCTCCCATGGGACTTGAGGGGCAAAGGGAACTAATGTGAACATGAAGATCAAGGTGCCTATACTACATAATAGTCTTTTATCTTCTACCCAAGAGTTTCATGTCTCCTGCCAGAATCTATAAAACTATGGCAGGTTAGCTTATCAGCTTGCAAGGAGGGTAAAATCTCAGACCCTTCACAGTTCATGACATTTATACAAATAAAAATGTCACAATAAAGCATGTGATAATATTCAACAACCATTTTTGATTAAAAGAATTTTAATGGGGGAACATTAAAAGTATTTGTTTTAAAATTAGAAATGAAACAAGGATTTTCACTATAATTTATTCAACATTGTATTGAAGGCCCTAGCCAATGTAATAAGACAAGAAAATAGCCATAAAGATTGGAAAATAGGAAACAAAATTGTCATTGTCTATAGAAGATAACTTGTCTGTAGGTCCCTTTGAATTTATTAGAATATGTATTAAGTCTGGGTATAGCAAGAGTATATTCCAACTTGGTGGTATTTCTATATATCAGTAGCAAAAAGTGGGAAAATGTAGTTAAAGACACCATTTACAACACTATCAGCGAATATAAAGTATTTGAAAATAAATCCAACAAAATATGAAAGGCCTTTATAGGGAAAATAAACCTTAAGACCTATATTTAAGGATCTAAACAGATGAAGAATTATAACATGTTTATTGTCTGAAAACTTAATGCTGAGTTTTTATAAAACTCAGTAAGATTATTGTAAGTTTTATATAAAATAGTAAATGCCCAAGAATATTCTCCAAAGAATGGAGGAGGAGGCAGGGAGTCTTCCTGTATCAGATGTAATTACTAAATATGATGCTATAATAATTTAAATTGGGAAATATTGACAGAATAGACAAATTGACAAGTGGAGTAGAACAGGGAGCCCCAGAAACAGATGATGACAATGGGATGTCATGTCATGGGTGAAGAAAAGATTTTTCAACAAATATAGCTGGAAATTTTAACCATATGGAGTAAAATTATTGGACCCTACTTCACACAACTTTTTCACATACATGCATACCCAGTAACTTCACATGAATTAAAGAATTCACTTCCATTTTCTACTGAGAGGTTTGAAGTTTCATTTTTGAACCTTGGAGTTGGGAGAAATTTCTTAAGGCACAGAAATCTTTAACTTTGAAATAAAATTGATGAACTTGACTTTTGTTTATCCATAAAGAAAGTAAAAAGACAAGTTACACATTGCAAGAGGATTTCTTCAATACATACTAATTACAAAAGGTTAGTATTCAGAATATATAAATAAGTCCAACAAGTAAAATAAGCAGCAAATAGGGAAGATATAAAAGGGCATTTCTCAGAAGTTGAAACATATATAAACAATAAAATATGAAGAGATGCTCATCAGTAGTGACCATCAAATGCAAATCAAAATCACAATGAGATACCACTCTATACCCATTCAATTGGCAACAATTTTTAAAGTCTGACAGTCCAAGAGTTGGAAAAGTGATGTTTCCACAAGATTTCTTATATCTTGCAGGTAGAAGTGTAATTGGTGCAATCACTTTGGAAGATAGCATTAATATCACAGTGTACAAAATTCTTTGCATATACAAGTATTTTGAGTATATATAGGAGTGGAATTGCTGGATTATAAAGCATTATCTCCTAAAACTGAATATTCAAACTCTTTTTCAAATATATTGGGTTCTCCTTTCTTCTGTGAAAATATATTTTCTGGCCCCTCCTGGGTGGGTGGGTGGGGCCATAGGTCTGGTTTTGGCCATTGAGTTGTGAATAGAAGTGATATGTGTCACCCCTATGCCACAGCATTGAAATGCTGATGTGGATTCTTCAGAGCTCTCTTTTCCCCTCTGGCTCAGCTACTGTCAACATGTGAGGCAGTGACTATTTTCATCAGTCTGGGTCCTTGAGTAGCTGTAATAAGCAGAGACTTACCATTGACTGCAAAAGACACAGAGTACAAATGAGAAATAAACCTCTGTAGTTTTAAGCAGCGGAGATTTTCAGAGCTGTTTGTCACTGCAGCATATTATAGCCTATGCTGAGTGATACGTATCTAATAGTAGACATGTAAAAGGCTGTTCATAGCACACTATTTACAGTAATCTTGGAAACAACCCAAATGCTTGTCCCCTGAAGGAGAATGACTGAATTGGGGTATATCTACTAATTGGGAGATTATTCAGCAGTGAGTGTGAAGTAAATACAGTGATATATAACATTTACATGTGAGCTTTAGCAATATAAATAAAGTGCAAAAGTAAATCCCAGCGATTTATATGTAATGTATAATTATCTAGCAAGATGCCTTTTTTATAAAGCTAAAAACATTAAAAGGCAAAATATACTCTTTAAAATACATATGGGTAGAATAAATGCATATAAAAAGGAAAGCAGATAAGTGATAACCACAGGATTCAGGATGCTGGTTACCTGAGGCAGGAAGAGCAAGGGCATGGGATGGATTCCATGAGCTTATTACAGGGAGCTTGGGTTCCCCCAGGAAACATATGGCACACTCGTAGGGTTTTACTGAAAAAAGTTCCATGAAGGACTATTTACAGAGGAATAGACAGATTAAGGCAACCCAGAGAGGATTGGGCATCACTCAGGGACTAGCAAAGTTGACAGCCTATACCACACCAAGCCCATAGGGTGCTGGAGTGATGTGAAAGGGGCCACCTAACAGAATCTGGGGCTCTATAGGAATGCAGCCACTGCCCAAACCATGCCCAGGCCCTGTGACCTCAGCCCATGCTGCAACTTAGCCTAACTTAATCAGAAGATCAATGGTTTGAGAATCTGGCTGATAGTCTTGGATGACATCCTCCTGTGACACAGAGAAGGATGCAGAGGTGGAGAAGAAGAAAAGTTTGCATATGAGGCTCTAGTGATGACCCCAGCATGATGGTGGTCTGAGCTTGAGGCATGGTCCAGGAGATAAAGAGAAATGGGAAGAGTTGAAAAAGATTGAATAAGTTCATCTAACTAGTAGACTTGTGATCAATGGAGGAATGGGCATAGAAGCATCCAGACATGGATCGAAAAGAACAGAAGACTTATCCCTCTATGTGGGAGGCTGAGGACAAAGGAATCTCAACTGCCTTTTAGCAGCACCTCATTGCTCCTTAGGAGAGGAATGGCTAACTCAATAGGTCCGAAGTTGACATTCACAGGGCCATGCTTTACTAATGGGCAGGGTCACTGTGTCAGTGCTCTTATATAATATGGTTTCACCCCATTTTATATCCAGCAGCCTCCTCAGAAAGGCTGGCCAGCCTCATCCATGGTGAAACTGGTCAGTGAGCCAAGGCCCCTCCAATGATCAGGTCATATATTCCACCCAGGGGTTCCACACACACACATCTGCGCTATAGGCCTGATCTTCTCTAGGGGTGTAAGGAGGAGGAATCTTAGGAAATCTGATCGTGGTTCAGATCCAAGCCACATTCTCCAATCTGCCACTATCAGCAATAAAGCTTATAGCTTGGTTTCTGCTGGGTTGTTCCTGTTGTTTACCTTCCAGTTGGTTCTGAGAATTTAAAAAATGAGCGACACCCCCAAAACCCACAGTGTTTGCTGTGAGTTGTCTGCATGTGTTGCTGTAATACTAGTCACATGAGCTTCTGACAGAGCCTGCCAGGAGTTCACCATTTAACCAGCAAATGTCCACTGGTATCCTGCACAGCAGGGAGGACTTTTAGATAGTAGTCAGTCAGGAAGTCATGTTTTCAACCAAGAACGAGAACCACAGTATAGAGACACCATCCTGGGTGGCTGTCACACATTTCATAAAGTATATTAAAAGGAAGTAAATTGTGTTCCAAATCACAGGGGTTGGTGGTAGCAAATTATGTATAACTAGAACTATGAAAACATAGCTGATGAAAGCTCTGAGCAATTATACAGTTTGTGTGTGTGTGTGTGTGTGTGTGTGTGTAAATAACCACTTGCATGTGTATAGTTCACCTTGTGCCTTTTTTTCTGCACTACAGCAGAGAGGGTCTAACACAGACCTGTAAGGGGTATGAAACAGCACGGATCCAGAGCAGGGTCAGCAAATAACAGACCGGGGTGGCGGAGTGAGCAGGGGAGGGAAGACCTGGACAGAGATCCATCAATTTCCTAGTACAAGGGACAGGCAATACCAGGTTCATGCCATACATCTCTAGCTTGAAATAATATATTTGTAAACTAAGCTTTGTATAATAGCTTACCAGTCACTTTAAATTTATTCATGCCTACTTGTTTCAAAAACGATTGAGTGACTACACATAATCATAAAATATTTGCGATTTGTAAAGCCATTCTCTGGTCTTTATGTAAAGTCTAAAGTTCAAGAACCCTTTTGAGTATTCTAGACAATTAAAAGTGTCTAGTTCAGACATCTGAGCACCAAAAGCTTCTCTGTAACTGAAGATAATGCCTATTTCTCTCTGAGAGCATCACATTTAAATATGCAGAAGTAGCCAAGCTATAAATATGGGGGATTAGTTACAAGCAGCAGACAATCCTAATGTCTTTGTCAGCGTCTGTTTGTGGAAGAACCCAAAGGAGGATTCCAGTGTGAGTAGTTTATTTTGGATGTGATCCGAGAAACATTGATTGGGGATTGGGGAAGGGAGACGAGGAAGGGAAGCAGCTGATAAAGGGTACAGCTACTTGCCATTGTGGGCATTAAAGCTTAATTCCATTAAGAAATTCTGGGACCTGTTGTAGGAAACATACCTCAGAGTAATCACATTCAGGAGGAAAGGGAGCTAACACCAACTCCCATCAGTCATTAGTTAAGGGCTACGTGTGTATATCACTCTGAGGATAGTACAAGAGGAAGCCATCAGGCAGAGAGCAGGCACTTGGAGATGGAAGTTGGGCCAACACACACTGAAATGGAAGGGGCTGAAGGAGTCTGGGCAGGGCACTGACAGCATCTGCTACACCCAACCAGAGATACCTTTGGTCCTCTCTACCATTCTTTAGAAGGCCCTGATGGGTGAGTGTCCTGGGTGACAGAGGAGGGCACTGGGGATTATACTAGACCAGACCAGCAGAGAAGTAAGTGCTGTTGAGCATCCTGATATGATGAGCCTGGCATCAAATCATGATGACTGTGACATTGGGCCATAGAGTTTACTGCAGGATATTACTGAGTACTTCACTTATGTCTAAAATTGTGAGAACCTAGAAGAAGTGGGTGGTTCTTTTCTTCAAGTGGCCTATGGTATGGTCTCCTGCAGTCATGTCTAAACAGTTCAAATCTGGGTCCCTGTGTTTACAGGGGATTTCATGTGGTTGATGGGATTTTTCCACTCTCAGCCAGTTGCCTTGACAGCAACCCGTGGAATTACCTCTTGCCCCAGTACCCTTTATCCTTTCCCAATTTCCCAACGCTAGAACACAACTTAGAGAAGCTGTTTCTTAAGGCCGGTCCCACTTACTAAATCATGAATGTGCACTCAAGAATTACCCTCTAAACTGTTCCTTCAAAGTGTGGTTCTGAGAAACCCTGTACCAAGGACAGGAGGAACTTGTTAAAAAGCTCACTTTTCTGGCTCCCACTGAATCTGAATCTCTTAGCCTGGGATATCTGCATCTTTAAGGGCAACCTAGGAGATTCTAATACATGACCTAGACCTGTGGTTCTCAAATTTTGCTACACATTAGACTCCCCAAGGGAGCATTTAACCACCACCCCACTCCCCCCATCTCTTGCACTTTCAGTGCTTAGGCCACACCCAAGACCAATTAAATCAGAATCCAGGAGTATAATCAGGGCATCAAGATGACATAAAGCTTCCCAGATGGTTCCAGTATGCAGCTAACTTTGAGAATATACCTAATAGAGGTGGACTGAGACCCTGGACTTTCTATTCTTTAAAGAGTTAAAAAATAAACACAAATGCAGTCACCCCTGGCCATAGAAATCTTATCTAAGAATGTCAGTTTACAGATGAGGAAACTGAGTCCTAAAACTTCAGTTAACAAATAGTTGATTAAATTTAGATTTATTTTTATTCATTCAATACAACATTCTTGAATATTCAGTGCCAATACCCAGTCAACATTTAATACGTCATCATCTGACAAGGAATCAGATGTGTGTGACCCAAATGTATCAGGTACCCCTGTTGCCTGACTTGTAGTTTTTATATGACCTTGCTCTATACTTTTTTTCTTTAATTTCTAAAAACATTTCAGTATTTCAGTGTCCTGACCAGCCTTCCTATAAATAATAGAAGCAAAATTTGTGGGGCAAAAAGATAAATAAATCCTCAAACAAGAATTAAGTCCTCCAAGCTATATTGTAAAAATCACAGGCTTTTAATAATAAAAGAATTCCATAGAAAACTTGGCATATACACAAATTGTACAAGATTGAAGTACTTTTGGCTTTTATCCCACATTTGCAAGTGTATGAAAACATTACCCACTGCAATACACACTTGAGACTTGTGAATTTATATATTACCTTAGCTTTGTACTTTTCCCCCATATGAAAGTTAAAAAGTAACCCCAGTTTATTGATTCATTTTATTTTTTGAGAAAATTGTGTGCAGTGGCACACCACAGGGCGTCTCAAGAATTGCTAAAGTAAGTGAAATAACTTCAGTTATTCCCCTTCACTAAGTGCATCCCACCTTATCTTCAAATGAAGACACCCCACTTGCAGAGAAGGATAAGACTGACTCCTCCCCCAATGATGTCAGTTTCATCCAATCAAATGCACCAAGCAAGGAACCATAAATGGGTTTTGGTACTGGTAACAGAGCTTTCAATTTAAGCTTTAAACAAAATTAATATGAAGGGAAAAAAATAAGAAAACCACCTTTTTAAAGGAAAATTATACATTTCCTATAGGGCTGTTTGCTAAATTATAAGGGTAATTGAATTGCACTGAAATCAAAGTATGTTTAGTCTGATTTTTCCTGGAGCCAAGAATTATTTGCTTTATGTGTTACACATTCTTATTTTTTCTTTATTCTTCAAGACTCTAGTGAAAAATATTAAATATTCAAGGTAATAAGCCTGTGTTCTTTCCATACCTTAGGTTTGGCTTCCTGCAAAGAAAACCATCACATGGGACATTGCCTGAGGCAATTCCTAAGCAGACAGTGCTGAGCATTTCTGAAAGTGTTCAGTTCTGCCTGAAGTGGCTTCTTTCTGAAAGCATCTGCCATTTCTGGCTCCCCTTTCTTCCATGCGATGAGAGAGCTGACCTGTGGAATATATGCCTGTAACATGGAGCCGCCCATTTTGGAGACTCAGGGCAGGGGACCAGTATGCTCCTGGTGAGAGTCAAAAGCTGCTCCAACTCTCTGCCACTTTATTCTAGTGTCTCGTGTTGTGGTCTCTTTCTCCCAGGTTCCTGGCACTGAACTTCCAACATCCTTGGAATTTACTGTCTTTTAAATGCTAATGAGATGACCTATAGGTTGCTGCCTGGGTGGTGGTGCCTGTTCCATAGATAGCTTCAGGATAGAACTGGGTGTCACAAAAACCAACCACTTAATTAGAATGTTAAAGATTTCAGCCCCACCCCTCAACCTCCTGGGAAGGAAGAGGGGCTGAAGATTGAGGTCAATCACCAATGCCCCACAATTTAATCAATTATGCCTACATAATGAAACATCCATGGTGGGGGGCTGGGGGGGGGGCAGAAGAAAACCTAAATGATGAGGCTCAAGGAACTTACCAGTAGGTGAACACATTAATGTGCTGGGAGGGTGGCAGACCTGGAGAAAGCATGGATGCTCTGGGCCATCCCCACCCTATATCTCACCCTATACATCTCTTCCATTTGACTGTTAATGCCTGAATTCAATTGAATTGAATTCAATTGAATTGAATTGTTGGACACCTAGCTGGTATCAGAATTGGTGTGAAAAATGAAACACCCATGTTTAGCCTCTCCATCTTCTTCCTCTTCTGATATTCTAGGTGAAGGACCTGTGTTAGTAAGAGTCCAGTTAGGAGAACAGAAATCACTCCAAATATTTCAAAAGGGGGGATTTACCTTAATGTGGTTCTCAGCTGCTCTGCTTCTGGTTATTTTAATCCAACCTGATCCTGTCTCTGTCTGTGAGGGGACATGGGACACGGCACCTCCTGGGGCATACATGCAGGCATGTGTCCTGGGTTTTCCATCCTGGAGATACCTGAGTTCCTGGGTTATAGCAGGATGAGGGAGAAAAGCTTCTTGCGCAAATCCAGAGTGAGTCTCCTTGGACTCTACGTATATCAGTCTCTCCTGAGGAGCAGGTCTAATCTCTCTTAATCTAACTGTTGGGCTAGACCAGGGGTCAGCAAACTGCGGCTCGCCAGCCACATGCGGTTATTTGTGGATGTTCCGTCTTAAAAGTTTGCCGACCCCTGGAAGAGCCAATCCTGTCCCTCACAACAATTTAAAAATTATTCGCGGGCCATAAAACAAATGAAATCACCATTATGTGAATAATATCCTTTAACAATTTTATAAATGAAACCATGATAGTTTTATTTTCATTTTGAATTTTACTTCAGAGCCACATGTATATACCCAAAGAGCTGCATGTGGTTTGCGAGCCACAGTTTGCTGACCTCAGGCGGCTCTTCTGTCTTAAAAGTT
Organism: Aselliscus stoliczkanus; assembly: GCA_033961575.1. Classification (NCBI taxonomy): domain Eukaryota; kingdom Metazoa; phylum Chordata; class Mammalia; order Chiroptera; family Hipposideridae; genus Aselliscus; species Aselliscus stoliczkanus. Next base: position 58,561,738 of record CM066733.1, on the reverse strand, counting down.
TGCCGACCCCTAGGCTAGCCAGAACTCAGATCTCTCACTATCTTAGTTTACATTGCTTCCTGGACTTTCCTCTGCAACCAAAATGGCTCTCACAAATTACAAAGCAAAACCTCTCATCCTGTATCTATGCACACAGATGAATATATCTGGGAAAGGGAGAGTGGAGGCGTAGCCTATACAATGAGCAAGGCTATACTCAGCCAACAACAAAAAGTTACACAGATAACTAAGAGAAGCATTAGTATAGGTATGTGTGAAAGTGAAAACAAGTTTCAAGCCCCCTTTCTCCATCACATATCTGTTTGTATACCCATTTCCTTCCTATTTCCTTTCCCCTCTACTCCCAAAAGAATAAAGAGTCGATAGGTTGAGTATGTTTACTAGTGCCCAATCCCAAAATGCATAACCAAGAGGCTGAATGTTGCTTTAAGTTCAGGTACAATGTAGGCCACCAGAACTTTGGAGAGTTTCTATAATTCAGAGAGCCATTGGCCTTTTATTAGTTATGTTGATATGTAACAAAATGCTCCACAATTCAGCAGATTAAAAGACCAAACATGATTTTACATAGGTTTATGGATCAGGAATTTGGGTGTTGAGGGCCATGGTCCCCAATATTGAGGGGCATGCAGGCTGGCTTTAGTGGGCTTGGTGAATCATAAACTTGTCTATCTGCTCCTATTGTTTCCTTGCTGCACCTGGAAGGTGCTCACTATTTACTAAGGAATGTGGTGAGGATGGCCGGATCCTTGGGACACAAAAGAAAGATGGCTATCTGGGTTAATGGAAGAAAACGGCTTAAGAAACTAACCAAGGTTTCACTGACCTTTAGACTATTGGTAAACAGTTAATGATCTACTTTTCACTGAGGTAATGCATATTTTTCCTACATGTACCCTTGCACGTACCCCCTACCTAAAAACTGTATATAAAGCCTGTGAGAAATAAATCGGAGAGCTCTTCCTCCATTTTCTGTCTTTACTGTTAACTCGTTTCTGTCTTTATTTCATCGCCTAAGCCGTGTCACACCTTCTCGAACCCTGGTCAGCGGAGGCTGAGTCCCCGCAAGTGGCGCCGAACAGGGACCTGAAGGTAAGTTTTTATTTTAGTTTGTTGTTTTAAGAGAAAAGGTTATGTACATTTTCAACACGGTTAGGCTTCCACTGAGGGTACTGCAGACCCCCTGGTTGGTGACGCCAGGTGTGATAGTGGATAATCTTTGCACTCAATATAGAAGTGCGGAATAGTAATAAGTATTTTCACTCAATATAAGAAGTGCGGAATAGTAATAAGTATTTGCACTCAATATAAGAAGTGCGGAATAGTAATAAGTATTTGCACTCAATATAAGAAGTGCCGGAATAGTAATAAGTATTTGCACTCAATATAAGAAGTGCCGGAATAGTAATAAGTATTTGCACTCAATATAAGAAGTGCCGGAATAGTAATAAGTATTTTCACTCAATATAAGAAGTGCCGGAATAGTAATAAGTATTTGCACTCAATATAAGAAGTGCCGGAGTAGTAATAAGTATTTTCACTCAATATAAGAAGTGCCGGAGTAGTAATAAGTATTTTCACTCAATATAAGAAGTGCCGGAGTAGTAATAAGTATTTGCACTCAATATAAGAAGTGCCGGAGTAGTAATAAGTATTTGCACTCAATATAAGAAGTGCCGGAGTAGTAATAAGTATTTGCACTCAATATAAGAAGTGCTGGGGTAGTCATAGAATTTTAAGAGCACAAATAAGGTGCTGTTTTAGCTTAGAATATAAACAATAGGTCCTTAGAACACATATATCTTACTAACCATTTCGTGTGCAAGAGTGTGATTGTGTGAGTGAATGCATATAGTTCCACGGCTTTTGCTACGGAACTTGAATGGGCTCTAATCTGCGGTTCCGTTCTCTGTCGTAAGGCTAAACGGCGACTGACTCGTTCACCTGTGCGGGGGCTTATACCGCAGAGCTTTTGCCAAGACAGACTAAGTCCCGCGAGGGGCGCGGCCAGACGAGCATCAGAGTGGACATCGAGTGACTGTTTCTTTCTATCCTTTGTATTTACTAACATTAAATATGGGTCAAACCGGATCTAAGAAACTTAAACTCTTTATTAACTTAATTCGCTGCTCTCTTGCAGCCAGAGATTTAAAGGTTGGAACTTTTCAGATAGCTAAATTTCTACTTTTTGTTGCCTTCTGGAACTTAATTAAAGATACACTCGTTCCAGAGACTATTTCTGTGCCAACGACACTATCTGAAAAACATACGCCGTTACTATCCCCCTCTCGCTCTAAAACTAATTTGGCCAGTTCAGTTAAAAAATATACTGAGTCTAATGATGATTTACTTGATAAGGGAGAAAACCTCCCTCCCCCAGATGCTGCCAAATTGGAAACGGAGGCAGCCAAGCACAATGAACAAGATCTATGGGACTTTCCCATTACTAAAAAGGAGGATAAGGGGCCAGGTCCCCCAAAATATTCAGCTAAAAATGAAGAATACGTAAAACCCCAACCTCCTTTAAAGCATCCTGTAATGCCTATGCCTCCACGTAATTCATAGAGCCATTGAGGAGGAAGAGGCAAAAGGGGAATTTGATTTTACTCTTAGTTGCCCAGTGATCTTTGATATGGATCGGGAAGGAGATGAATGGCCTTCCTGGGAGCCCCTGCCCTATAAAATCTTAAAAGAGCTGAAATTTACATGTACAGAGTATGAACCTGTAGCATCTTATACTCTTTCTTTAATTGATACATTGGCAGGGAAATGGATGACTCCCCATGATTGGACTCAAGTTTGTAAAGCCTGCTTAACAGGCGGAGATTATCTCCTTTGGAGGACTGAATATGATGATAGGACAGAAAAATTTGTCAGTAAACATGATTCAATTACTACAGATATGCTTATGGGAAGAGGTAAATATTTTCATACACAAGACCTGATGTATCTATCTAAAAAGGTCCTAGAAAAAGTCACTGATTGTGCTGTTAATGCCTGGAGAGCACTCCCCGCCTCCACGGAAAAGCCAACTACATTAACTACCGTAATACAAAGAAGTGAGGAGCCTTTCAAAACTTTTTGTCTCAGCTCATTCAAGCAGTTCGTAGAGTAATTACCAATGATGAAGCCGCAGATATTTTAATCAAACAGTTGGCATTTGAAAACACAAGTTCTACATGTCAAAATCTACTGCAGCATATCAGTAAATCTGACACTATTAATGATTATGTAGCTGATGTCTCTCCAGCTTTTATTCAAGGAGTAACAATAACTCCCACCCTTAAAGGGGATGTTAAGACAGTAACTCAGTCAACACAGGCTACTCCCAATAATAAAAATAATAATGATGGCTACAATTGCTATAATTGTGGGGAACCGGGACACTTTAACAGACAGTGTCCTAAGCCTAGACGAGCTCCCCAATCACAAGATATACAGCCACAAAGTGTTCCTAATGTCTCACAACAAACTTCATCCTTGATGCCACAGACTATATGTCCACAATACAACAAGGGATTTCACTGGCTGATAGACTGCCATTCCAAATATCGTAAAAATGGACAATTATTGCCACCAACAATCTTAACTCTAAAGTCTTTTTTCATCCAACCTGGGAAACGCCCCAGGGCCCCAGCTTTGGGCCCAGACAACAATAGAAACATCAATTTGCAACCCATTTAACAGCAACAACTATTTAACAATTTAAATCAGTCCCTGAGCTCTTCAGAGCAACCCCAGGGAACACAGGGTTGGACTTCAGCTCCACAGCCAATGCAATGTTAACCCCTGACTCTCCAGTCGTATTTTAAAAATAGATACATCAAAACACTCATCTATGTATAAACATTAAAACTCTGACCTGTGTCAGCCTAGGGCTTTAGTAAAATAAAAGGACCTGTTAACTGGTACCTGAAAGGGACCAAACATACCTGTTAACCCAGGGATAGAGGGTATGCTTGAGTGTTTCCTCAGGACACCTGAACACTCCAGTTTGGATTCCAGATCGTTTGATCTGCCCGAGTAGCAGCTGCCGCCTCCTGGTGCTCACACTGCCACCGCAACCACCATAGCAGCCCCCTGCCATGCCCAGGCCTCAGCAGCTCATACAGTCCACCGGCCACTGATGCCCCTCCCTTCTCACTGCTCCAGAGTAGGCCTTCTGCTCGACCACCCAGTTCTCATCCACCATCCGTCTGTCTGGGAGAGCCCAGAAATCCCCGGTCTATGAACACTGAAGCTGTCCCCCGGAAAATGTGCCATAGCAACATGCCAGTGAGATACAACATTCCTGGAGTGGATCGGTATATTCTGGACTGGTCTCAAAGCAACAAAACGAGTTGGATAAGGGGACTGGCCTCTGGAATATGGAAGTCAGACACACAGTATCAACAAAACTCTCTTTGGAAACTTGTGGGAGCGATGGGTGAAAATTTTCAAACTGTAACTGTTTGTAGACCAGATACTCCCTGTACCTCCACTAGTCGCTCTATTAATGTATCTGCTTGTGTTCCTTCTCCTTATGCACTGTTGATTGGAGATATTTCTATTCAAGTTAACAAACATATGTTTAATGTATCCTGTTATAATTGTACTTTAACAAATTGTATTTCTTGGGTACCGATGGGAACTCGTGTTATGATACTTAATCAACCGTCTTTTGTTATGCTTCCTGTTAATGTTTCTGGACCTTGGTACGATGAGAGAAGTCTCCAGATTTTTAAAGAAATTGAACATGCTTTAAGTAGACCAAAAAGATTTATAGGGCTTATGATTGCTGGAATTGTGGCTTTAGTTACTGTGATTGCAACTGCTGCTACTGCCGCTGTGGCTCTTTCACAAACTGTTCAAAATGCTCAGTATGTTAACACCCTTTCAAAAAACGTTACTTTAGCCTTAGGAACTCAAGAGGATATAGATAAAAAATTAGAACAAAAGGTAAATGCATTATATGATATGGTTCAATATTTAGGTGATGAAATTCAAAGTTTAAAAGTATGGTCTCGTTTACGATGTCATTCAGAATATCATTGGATTTGTGTAACCCCAAAAATGTACAATAGTAGTCAACAGGATTGGAATAGAGATTCGTTTACATCTTCAAGGAATTTGGCATGAGGCTAATCTGTCTTGAGACATGTTTCAACTTCATGATGAAATTCAAAACATGAGAGAAGCTGAACCTTTAAAATTTGATGCAGCTCAAGCTGCCTCTGAGTTTGTTGATATCATAAAAAATACCCTGCCGTCTTTGCCCAATATTGGCCATTCCATTGTGACATTCCTTACATTGGGCATTTGTGTCTGTTTGGTTCTGTGCCTACTCCCCGTCCTCATTAGATGTTTTCTCAAGCAGATATTGGACGTCCAAGCCAACATCCATGAGATGAAACTGAGGCAAAGCCTCGGTTTAGCCACTTGCTTATTAGCCCCACTACACCAAAGCTTCAGCGAGGACAGGCTAGCCAAAGACGGGTAAGGACCTCTTTGAATGTAACTGACCTAAGGCAGGGCTTGATCGCCAGAAGATCAAGTGCCGATGACGGGTTGTTATTTCATTGAGGGACACCTAAGACAGGCACTGTGACTCGCAGCCGCCTGGGGTCACAGGCGTGCTTTTAAATAATAAGAAAGGGGGAGATGTTGAGGGCCATGGTCCCCAATATTGAGGGGCATGCAGGCTGGCTTTAGTGGGCTTGGTGAATCATAAACTTGTCTATCTGCTCCTATTGTTTCCTTGCTGCACCTGGAAGGTGCCTCACTGTTACTAAGGAATGTGGTGAGGATGGCCGGATCCTTGGGACACAAAAGAAAGATGGCTATCTGGGTTAATGGAAGAAAACGGCTTAAGAAACTAACCAAGGTTTCACTGACCTTTAGACTATTGGTAAACAGTTAATGATCTACTTTTCACTGAGGTAATGCATATTTTTCCTACATGTACCCTTGCACGTACCCCCTACCTAAAAACTGTATATAAAGCCTGTGAGAAATAAATCGGAGAGCTCTTCCTCCATTTTCTGTCTTTACTGTTAACTCGTTTCTGTCTTTATTTCATCGCCTAAGCCGTGTCCACCTTCTCGAACCCTGGTCAGCGGAGGCTGGTCCCCCGCATTTGGGAATGGCTTAGTACGGTGGTTCTGGCTTGAGATGAGGGCACCAGGTATCTGGGGCTAGAGGATTTGATCCCAAGCTTATGCACCTGGGTGTTGGCAGGCCTTGGTTTTTTCAAGGCTGTTGGAATGAGGTCCTCATGAGCCTCGTCACAGAGCTTCCTGTGTGTTCAAAACACAAGGCAACTGTTTTTCCCCAGAGACAAGGGAGAGATCCAAGCGATCAAAGAGGAAGAGAGAGGAAGAGAGACCCCCAAAAGAGAAACTGCAGGACCTTTTACTCTTGAGCGAGCTCTTAACCAACTGAGCCACTCGGCCGGTCCTCTGCAGGACCTTTTATAATCGATTTTAGAAGTGACATGCCATCACTTCTGCTGCATGCTATTGGTCACACAGACCAATTCTGATACAAAGTGGGAGGGGGCTAGACAGGAGTGTGGATATCACTAGGTAGGAATCATTGTGGGTCATTGGAAGCCGGTTCCCATGCCCTCTTAGACCTCCTACCTAGTTTTGCAAAGAGTTAAGTATCGAAAGGAGGAGGCCCTAGTGCAGCTAACAATCAAGTCATAAGTTATTTCCAATTCAGCTCCTGTTCTTCTTGCTTCTCTAAGGGATTTTGTGAAATGAAGGATGACTGACATTCTAGAGTCCCATGGCAATCCCATCTAATGCTATTAAACCCTTCACCTTCTAGTTATAACACTTGGGTGGTCAAGGCAGATCAAGTAGGTAGATTCACAGAATTTGGTAGCCAAGCACTCTATTAGACGGTTGAGATGCCTGGTTCAGGATTGTAAAATAGGTTGGCTCTTTTCTTGGCCTGCATTAGAAATATCTTTTCTAGGGTCAGGGGAGACTCCCTCTGGGACATTAGATTATAGAAGTGGCTGTACATATAAGTCTCGCTGGCTAACCTCACTCCAAATGGAGAGGGCAGGGCTCTCACCTGTGCCAGAGCAGATGCAATTCAAAACAAGCCCTTTAATCTTTGGAAGGTAGAATAGCTTTTGCTGTCACAACTCGTCCCTCCCTCACCTCAAAAAAACTCATCCTTAAATACTGCTCTGGATTATTTTTTTTTTCTTCTCCATGGGAACTGATGTTGCAGGAAACCTGGCAGAGGAAATGGATTTGGGTGCTGCCTTTGGGTAATAAAATAAGCCAAGACCTGGGGGACCTAAAGGCTACAGGAAGACAAGGTTTTAGAGAGTGGGGGACAGAGATCCTCATGCATTTCATTGTTTTTTTGTGTGTTTTTTTCAAGGGGGCAGTGTCACTGGCCCCTCATGTGGGATCCGAACAGGGCCACTGGCATCCCAAGCCAGCTCTTAACCACTGCGCCACTTGGGCGGCCCTCATTGGGTATTTGAAGCATAAGCCAGGGACAGGTTCTGTAGTTCAAGTGGGGCTTCTGAAAAGCTTAGGAAAGAAGCAAATGCAGAAGGTCATTGAGTTTATTGAGCTTCCACTATGTTAAAAATATTTTTTATCAAAAATATTTGTTGTGTGATTTGTGACACACCATCTCCATGTTTTGATGGCTCAAAGGTTTTTTTTCTCATACTTCATGTTCATGATGAATTAACCTGGGTGTTCATCTCATCATAGTCACTTGAAGACCCTGGCTGGTAAATTATCTACCATTTTGAGCTTGGCAAGTCATAATACCAGAAGGAAAGAGTGTTCTGGAGTCTCACACCAGGTACTAAATGTTCAGCCACAAATATACACACATCATTCCCCATCATTTCTACTCATGATTCATTAACTGCATTAGTCATAAGACCCCACCCAACCACAAGGGACCAGGAAATATAATTTTCTGTGCTGGGAATGGGGAAGATGGGTATTTGGTGAACAACATTATTGACAAACAAAAGTAGTCTCCCAGTGAAGATGAAATCAGGTTTTCTATCCTCTTCTGCTTTCTTGTCTACCTTAATTCCCCTACATAGTACTTCTTGTGTGTTAGTGTCGACAGCTGGCAAGAGCAATATAGGGCTAGAGACTGTAATAAGCGCGGTGGTGTGGAAACATCGCTCTTGTTTAGGAAATGCTACTGTTGTAACTAAATGGTATGGGTCTAGGACTGGTGTCATGACTTCCATATGCCCTCTTATCCTTTGGAACTTTGGAAAAGTCAAACAGATGAGACTTGAAGTTGGAATTATTTTAGCAATGCAGGTGCTGAAATGATTCCATCCACTCTGGTGGAAGACATCCCCGATTGCTGCCGTTGGAGAAGGACTCATTCTACTCAGGCGGCCTGAATATTTCAGTGTGAAGTCAAGGTCACAGCAGGAAACAGGATGTAACTCCAATAGTTCAAAGGAAGAAGCCTTCATTAAAGAATTATCAGAGGTGGGGACAGAATTAAGGGAATCAACAGCTTTGTAGAGGCACCCAAGTCTGGCCACAGCAGGAACCTGGTAATGCCCTTAACTAGTAAGAAAAGAGGGCAAAAGGTGTTATCTTAGCACAGTGAGAGCTAGAGCTGGGGAGAAAGGGTTACTAGACAGAATCTGTGGTTGTTCAAGGACACAGCCACTGCCAGAGTATATCTCAAAGCAGGGAGGAAGCTGGAAGAAATAGTCAAACCTCTTCCAAACTGCCAATCTCCTATCCCTGGCTCTCGTTGGCTAAACCTGATGAGAAGCAGCTAACAGGGGAGCTCTAATCATACAATTCCTGGGATCAGCCTAGGGGACAGAGAGGACAAGAAAGGCTTTGAGAAAGTCGAGGGGTGAGAGAAACGGGTGTGTGCAGGGGAGTACACAGAATCAACATAATGCGGTTATCTCTAGCTGAGATTGGGCAGAATGGGAAAAATACAATGAGATTTCTGGCCTCTAATTTCTCTGGGACTTTGATTTCCCCAAGGGAAGGGAGATTTTATTTTTTCCATGGGAACAAAGAACTTTCTGCTAGAACTTAAATATCCCTGAGAGAATTTAATAAGGGGAGGAGATGCGTATAACTTCAATTTGGGGCATTTTTTTGTATGTGTACTGCTCAAGTGTTTACTGCTCTAGTGAACAAGATTTTTCTAGGAATTATTTGGATTGGGAAATAAAATAGGATGTCAATGTTTGGTAAGTTTGTGACCATGGGTTAAAGACCTTATTCTATCCATTTCAGAAGTTTCTAGAGTCAACAGTGGAACTGCCCATTTCTCTGGTCCCAGGAGCTTATAAAACTTAGTGGTAAATGTTAGGGAGCAGCCTCAGGGCATTCCCTTGATGGTTGATGGTTTCCCCCACTGAAGAGGATGGCGTCCTTCCTCGTTGACCAGGAACTTGAGTAAGAACCATAACCTTGAACTCGCTGGCCAGCAGAACATAAAGTGGGTAAATGCAGAGGAGGAAATACTTCCACCAATCAACCCACCCATTCCTAACTCCTACTCCTACCCAGGGAGGACCTGTTATCTAGCTAGATTGCCGAGATATGGATTGGGTCTCATTTATTAGTTGGGGCAGAGCTCCCCTTGGGAGCCTCCAAGGGGGCTCCCAACTGAGGTCACTGATTCTGTCAGTTGGAATGAGAGAAAGCACCAGAAAGCTTCATGCTCTGTATTGTGTGGGTGACTTCACCACACTCCTTCCTCCTTGCAGTATGAAGCTCTGCTTCCTAAGCTTGTTGGTTACTGATCTATGACTTTTGAGTTTAGGGGATAAGTCGCAAGCCTTGCCTAAACCTCAGACCCAAGCCTTAAACCCAAGCCTTGCACATAATTAGGAGCTCTGTGTTGAGAGCTACATGTCATTAACCTGGCTAGTTATAAAGACACTTTCATTTAATTCTACTTTTATTTTTTTGTAAATGTGTCCTTTGAGTACCTGGGGGGCTGGGCAAAAGACACTTATTGTTACTTGCCTAGCACCCTTTCCCCTCCCAATTATCATTTTCCTTTGGTAAGAGCATTTTTCGTTTGAACAATTCTCTCCAACTCCAATCATATAGTTTGAGTGAGAGGTTGTCAATCATAGGCTATGGTTGGGCACATGACCCAAGATAGGCCAGTCAGGGCACCTGATTCCTTGACAACAGTAATGATTGGCCCTACTTTGGTCATATGTACATCTTTTGCAAGTGTCATTCCTTATTGTTGTTATTTAACAGAATCTTGGTTAAGCAGAGCTTTCTCCTTTCTGGTAGTGAAGTTAGCAAGAGATGATGAGCATAAGTAGCTAGGATCCATGATCCCTACCAACAGGAGAAAGTGAGTCTTCCATAGGAGAGAATCTATATGACACTTAAAGCAATGGAGAAAGGCAGCAAGAATGTTCCACAGAAATCATGTAACCCCTGCTCCCAATCTTCCCCAGCTATGCCTACACCCTTCCTAAAATCAATAACATTTACTCTTTGTCTTGGGTAGCCTTAATTGGATTTCTGTCACACCCAAGAGAGTTCTGATAGATATAGTAATAGATTGTTAAGGGAGGATAGGTAGGCATTTCTGGGTCCCTGGCCATCATATCACTTCCAACCTACATCTTTAATGTTAGGTAAAGTCATGGCACAAACTCAACAGTGATCAAGTCCCTTGAGTAGTTGGGGATGATGTAGTTCAGGGCTGTTGAAGTCATAGGTTTCAGAATACAAAAAGCAGCATGCAGTGTTTAAGAAGCTTCAAGTAACATAGAGGCTATATAGTAAAAGGAAACTGCAGCCTGGGGAATGTCTTATAAGCCAGGCTATAGCATTTCAACTTTATCCCACCGGCCATGGGGAGCCACAGTGTAGCTGCCACCTGAGACCCCTGGCCTCTAGATTCACATCAAAACAACTGATCTGCTCCTGGTTGGCACTTCTTGTTTTAGGTGGTAGGGAGATTAGATGTTAAAAATAAACTCAGCCGTTCAGGATGCAGAGCCTAAGCATTATCTCTGAAGCCTGAGGCAAAGAGAACAGGACAGAGCTAGTCATTAGTGATCTGGAACCACATTGCCGTGCCTTCCTGATTCTCCATCTTTTTATCTGTGAAATGACATCTTTTACTCAGCCCATGCTGTTTTCTGAGAAACCTTTGCAGACTCATGTGCTGAGCGATACCGCCATCTAGTGACAGCCTTTGGAAATCATCTCACAGGATCAACCCCAGCAGCTTCTGGACCTCATTCATCAACCTAGGAGGTGGGCACACCCCATCTTCTCCGCCCAGTCCCTCAGTGATTGTCTCTCCTAAATTCAGCTTCTTTGCCTCTAGTCTTCCCCCTTCCATGCACAGAAACACAATTCCCTAAACAGGAATAAAGCTCTACAACATACAAGCTATGTTCACTTACCAGTCCCATTGGCTCTCCTCAAAAACAGCACCCATAAACTATGTGGCAATACCGTTGGCCATAGCATTTCTCTGGATCCCTTGCTGTCTATTCTCCCTCATATTCTGCCTCAGCGATTTTGGCAGTTGTCAATGCCAGCTGACAACGCCAGTCATCTTGGTGACTGTAATGGTTGCCATGTTTACTTTTTAGAAACTATATTTTAGCTCACTGGGCTGATGTGTCCTTTTTCAGTTCACTTGTCAGGACCGCCTCTCCATGCTTGATGAACTACCAAAGCCGATATGAGACATTGTGGACTCTAGAATCTATGCTGACAAGGCAACCATCACCAGATATCCTCTAATACCTGAGTAACTGGTGCCATTGTCAAGAACATCGGCTATGCCAGAGTTGCTGTTACCAGGACAACACCCCCCCACCCCCCTATATCTCTCCCACCAGCAGTAGTTGTCATCAAAGGCACCGCGACATATTTGATGTCCTATGAAGACATCAAAGTTGAGGTTTCCGCTCTACGGTCCAAATTTTATCAAAATATTCCTAGTGGATAAAATTACCCCTACTTCCAATTCCATTTCCTCATTTCTATATCCCAACTTTTACTCACTTCTCTTTCCAATCCTGAGGCCAGAACAGCAGTATCTCTATTGTGATGCTGGGCAAAGTTCCACCAAAGCAAGCTGTGATTCTTCCATTTCCAAACTTTAATTTGGAGCAGGACCAGTGCTGAGGTTGAGGAGGAGAAGACCATCTGGAGAGCCATGTCGTGGGAAAGGGCAGGCGATGCAGGATCCTCTCATTAGACCCCTAGCACCATTCTTGATGGATTTCTAGAACCAGGAAATTCCTTGAACATCATGTACCCTGGACGCTGACAGAAGGAGGAAGGGAGAGAAGAGTTAACAGAAAGGAGAAAGAGATAAGGACACAGATGAGACGATCAAAATTCCATGAAAAGAAAGTACAAAGTATCCACAGTTTTCAGGTCATTTGGTGGTTTCTTAACATGACTCCCTGCCTTTTGTCACGTAATGTGGAATTGAAATTATTGAAATTGACTGACTTGGTCTCTATTCAATTCTGCTCACAATGAAACGGAGGGAAGCGGTGTTTTTGTTTTCTCTTGTGGCTGTTTTTGGTAATGTATCTTTCGAGGTTGCTGTTGTCAGCATAAATCCCAAGGATTATGTGTATTCTATCCTGTTTGCTCAAGACCCCACCTTGATTTTCTGAGAAGCTGGGCCAGTCTTTACCACCCATCACTTGAGAATGAACATGGAGGGAAGGGTTGAAAGGCTTTCCAGAGGCAGAACTGTAACTGGCCCGAAGAGGAGGCAAATGGCCCAGGTATATGGAGCAGAAAGCCTGGCTTTTAGCTCTTCCCTTGCATCACTGTCCTAATGATGAGCACTGTTCAATTCCATTCACTACACTCGCACTGCATGCCTACTGTGTGCCAGGACCTGTGTTGATTGCAAGAAGTCTACAACTTGGCAGGGAGTGTCATAGTTACGGGGAAATATCTAGAAGATTAATCTGGATGCAATATACAAGACTGAAGGTACAATGAGGGAGGAAGCTATTCAGTAGTTGAGGGAGAGGTGGACTGGAAGAGCAGAAATTGCAAGGGCAAATTCAAAATGAAGAAATCCTGCAGAAGCATTTAAAACTAGCGAGTCTGAAATCTTAGTGTCGGAAATTGAGGAGAATTTGGGGACCATCTAGTGGAACCTACTTATTATGCTAATGAGGCACCTGAGTCTTGATTCTGCCACCAGTTTCTGGGCAACATCAGGCAAGTTTTTCTACCTTCACCTCAGGTGGCCTGATTTGCATCGCCCCAAGTTCCTTAAGAAGAAGGGAGGAGCCCATTTGGCAATGAGTGAAGGAATTGCTGATTGTAAGATACGAACCCAGCATAAGAATATGATGTTCTCATTGTACCATTTTGAAAATACAAGGAACCAGAATAAAAGCACGCACCTGTGGAGCCTGGAACAAACTGAGGGCCAGGTATGTGCTAAACTAGACTGAGCACAGAAGATAAAAAGATGAGTAAAATGTAGCTCCTGTTCTGAGAATGATAATTACTCAATGTACTCATGCTTCCTTTTCTCCAGGATAATCAACCCCAGAGTTTCTTTTTGACTAGGGCTTCTTTCTCCCACTCCTCCCACTGGGCCTGCTCAGTGATCCCCTGACTACCTCTACCACCCTTATCCCAGTTTACCCAGCATCCTGACTTCTCTCACCTCCATATCTTACCTGGAATCCATGGCCAATATGCCAGCTATATTTCCACCAACTCTCTCAAATTCCCAATGCCCTTGACCTTTGATCTCTCTACCAGTTTTCAGTTTTGGCCCGGCTCATGCTTTCTTCCATTCCTTGAATAAATACTCATTAAGTACCTACAATGGGCCAGATATTTTTATATATGCTGAGGATACAGCAGCGAGGAACAATTTGTCTTGGAACTTACGGTCTAGTGGCAATCGATCAGTTTCATAAAAGAAATAAACATAGTGTAAAGAGTAAACATATGACATATCATGTAGTAATGGAGAGCTATGAAAAAATAAAACAGGGTAATGATAAGAGTGGTCAGAGAAAGACTCTCCAACCTGAATGAAGTAAAAGAGTAAGCCAGGAGAATATCTTGGATGAGCATTTCAGAAAAAGGCTCTATGGTAGGAAATTTTGTTGGTATGGTCAAAGGACAACCTGACTGGTATTGCTGGGTGAGCTGGTTGAGAGGGAGAGTGGTAGGAAATGGCAGCCAGGGCCAGCTCAGATAGGGCCTTAGGGCCCATGCTGGGTTTTTACTCTAACTCTGATGGCAAGCCATCAGAGAAGGAATATTTGACTAGGAGAATGACATAATCACTAAACAAAAGCAGAGGACCAGCCAGGCACTATGCAGGAACCCTGAGGAGAAACATTGGTGGCTTATACTAGGAGGGTGGCAGTGACTGGAGAGAAGTGCTCAAGTGTGTAGGTAGATCTGACAGGATTGTCTGATAGACTGGATATGACTCATAAGGGAATGATGATAAGAGACTTGGAAATGACTTCCAGGAGAAGAGACTTGTCATTTTATGAGATGGGAAATGATGAGAGAAGGGCTAGGTTGATGGATATGAAGAGGGAATCAAAAGTCGTTCCTTTTACATGTTTGAGGTGTCTATTTGATGTCTACGTAGAGATATTAAGGAAGTAGTTTGATAGACAATGTAAATAGTAGGTTATCATATTACCTATCATGTTTAAAGCCAAAATGCTGGGTGAGATCACCTAAGGAATGGGAGTAAATGGAGAAGAGGTCCAAGGACTGAGACGTAGGGTACCCTCACATTTAGAGGTCTAGAGGGGTAGAGGAACCAACAAAGGAGACTGAAACAAGGTAGTCATTGGAATAGATGGAAAGCCAGGTGAACACGATGTCTTGGGGGTGAAGAAGCATATCAGGAAGGAGGCCTTTGGTGTTTTCCACATCCACTTGGCAGCCACTAAGATCACATGCCAATCCACAGAGCCAGGGAGCCTGCTCACGCCACTCAGTCATGTTTTCCTGCCCCAAGTGGGCCTTAAGGCCCTGGGTTCTCCTCTCAGTCTTCACTGGGTAGTTTTCTTGACCAGGTCCTACAGTATTTCTTCCACTTGGCCCATCCTCGGCCCCTTCACATCCCACAGATGGCTTCTTCTTTCATTAGAAAAGAGGAAGATAATCCATTTTCCTTCACTTCTTTCTCTTTTTCTGTCAGAGAAGCAGAGTAGTGCTTTCTTAATTTCCTACTTTGGAGCTTCCCACATTTCCCACCTGGGTTCCCAGTATCCCAGTCTCCCAGTTACCAACATCCTGGACAGATGACCAACTGCCCACCTTGCCCTCAACCAGTTGCCCAGTCCTAGCCTTGGAAACACATACTAGTTTACTCTTTTTTTGTTTTTGTTTTTTATTTTTTGAGGACAGTGTCACTGGACCTCATATGTGGGACCCGAACCGGGGCCGCTGGCTTCCCAAGCCGGTGCTTAACCACCGCGCCACTTGGCTGGTCCCATACTAGTTTATTCTTAATGTGGATAGTCTCCTACCTCCCTGACTTTAAATTTACTTTCCACCAGCAGCACCTTTATAAAACTCAGATCTGACCGTCATAGTGTTCCCCTGTTCAAAACCCTTCAGAAGCTCCTTCAGGAGAAAGTCCACGTTTAATTCAGGGCATTCAAGTATGGCCCTGCTGTAATCTGACTCCCCAGCCCTCCATCCCAGCCTCATCTTCTGCTGTACACCAATGCCCCATTACATATGGGACATACCCCTCCCTCAAACTACCACGTACTTCCTTGACCACAGGCCAAGTTAATCCCCATGCCTGGATTTCACCATGAAGCCTTCAAGAGGGCAGCTCAAACATTATCACCTTTGATGTTTTCCAGACCATCCCCTTCTCCAAAAGGCTCAGAGTCATTAGGTCCTGAAAAGTGGTGGACATGGTGGCTTTCAAAAACAGTGAAGTTTCCCCATTATACAACTCATCACTGTAAATTTAGAAAATAAAACAATTTGTATGGAAACAAATTACCCATACCACAAAGGGCTTTAGCATGTTTTTAAGCTCACAGCCTTACTCTGGTAAGAATCCAAAGCCACACACACCTGGACAGGTATCTACTTTCCTGTGGTTCTCTCAGGACTTACTCCCAGTTAGGCAAATCCTGTTCTGGTTCTACAACCTGCCCTGAGCTTCTCATATTCCCACAACCAACTACTACACACACACACACACACACACACACGCGCGTGCGCACACAATCAAAGCAGATAAATTCCAGCTTTCTCCAAAACACGTAGTTCTCAGAAGTTTAAAAGCTGTGGTAGGGGTTTTAATAGAAGTCAAAGAAGAACAGAACAGAGAAATTGAGAGTGGGACAAGAAGAAAGGAAATAATTTTTTAAAAAAGTTATAGCAAAGAATATCTCTTTAAATTGAAAGAGCCCATCAAGTATTAAGCAGAAAAAATTTCTAAAATACACACACCATAAGTATATACTACTGACATTTCTCTCAAGGATAAAGAGAACATTTCAAAAGCTTTCAGGGCTGAAAAAAACATGTATATCATGCTTATTGTGTATACACATAATAATACACATATCTAAAAACATACATAATAAACATATGTGTTTATTATTTTTATTATGTGTGTGTGTGTGTGTGTGTGTGTAATAAATATATTTTGTTTCCAAAGAAACAAGAATATAAAAAACATAAGACCTAATCGGCAATTCTGGATGCTAAAGGACAATGGAGCAATGCCCTCAAAAATTGGAAAGAAATGGCTGGGTATAGAATTCTAGGTGCAAAATATAAAATCAAATGTGAGAAAAAAATAAGCTGTGCAAGCCTAGGTCCTGTGAACACACGCTAAGATGGGGTTATATGTGTAAGAACTGCTTTAAGGCACACACCTGTAAACGAGGAGGGAGCCTGAAAGGGCGGGCCAGCTGTCAGACATGGATGTTAATGTGACTCCAGGTAAAGGAGAGAAGGGAGGAAAAGAAAGTGGGTGAGGATGTCTTAGGCTGCAATGCAATTTTAGAAGAGTTCAAACAGGCTTTCAGGAAGTGCTCAGGCCCAAATACAGTCCCCCGTCTCCCTGATCATCCCTGGCTGTGAGAAGGCTCAGCATGAACTCACTGACGGATCTCAGAGGCAGCAGTGGGGACTGTGGGTCAGTGACACTCTGCAGTCAGACACCCAAGTGGGACATGCCCATGGAGTCCACAGATGTGTTCTGGTGTGCAAGGGTTCAGAAAGCACGCCACCCACTAACCGGTGCGTTCAACATGAAAGTTGTGCTTTAGAAAGAGGGAATCCATAAAGAAAATGGAGTGAAATATGAGAACTAGTAGGAGTTGATTACATCTTAATTGGCACACATGATAAAGCATTGTACTTCCTTCCATTAAGGATTTAATCGTACAGCTTGGGATTCTGCTACACATTAAAAGCTAAATAATCATTTTCATATAAGTAAATGGATTTGGTTTCAATTTTCTAAATCAATCTGAAGAGCACAGAAGTAATTTTAGTTAAAGGACAGAACAAAAATGTTGGCAACCTTGACAAAGTATAAAGGATAACAATAGTGTCAGAAGGAGGAAAGGAAGAAGGGAAGTGGAAAGAATTGTAAGCTCGGTAATTTTACCACATTTTGTAACATAGGTATGTCTAAATGTGAGCAGTCAAGAACATTTTTTTACTTAAAACGATATATATATATATATAACTACCAGAAGTAAAGTCGGAAATTTAAGTGACTCTCCTTGGGAAGTAAGGCTGGAGAAGGAGATTTTAATTTGTTTTATAGTACTCCACATTGCTTCGGCTATATGTATGGGTTTATTTTTATTTTAAGATTTTAAGTATTTAAAGGCCCTTTAAAGATTAAAAAAAAATATCTTGTTTTAGAAAAAAATGTAAGAATAAAATTTTTAGTTACTCAAACATGAAGCAAGAACCCATCTATCAATTTTAGGGGGGAAAAAATCAAGTTCACTCTAAATCTGCGTGCAGACATTTCAGGCTGAGTCAAACAGATGGTAAGTAGTCTGTGTAGTATTGCTAGTTGGGTTTAACTTTAGCTACACTACGTCTTTAGTGCAATCTAAATAGATGTTTATGAATAAGTTAATCTGCCTTGAATTGTTTGTTCTTGGAAGGTTTGCTCCTGATTTCCTGCAGGCAATTCTTGGAATATGTGCACAGGAAATAGCATAAAGGATCAGAAGGCATATCTTTTCATTGATATGTGGAATCTAAAGAACAAAATAAATGAACAAACAAAACAGAAGCACAGTCAGAGGTATAGAGAACGAACTCACGGTTGCCAGATAGAAGAGGTGTTGGGGGACTGAGTGAAAAAGGTGGAGGGATTAAGAAGTACAATTGGTTGCTACAAGGTAGTCACATGAATGTAAAGTACAGCTTAGGGAATACAGTCAATCATATTGTAATAACTGTATGGTGCCAGGTGGGTACTAGATTTATTGTGGGGATCACTTGGTACATTATATAAATGTCTAACCACTATGCTGTACATCTGAAACTAATATAAAATAATATTGAATGTCAACTGTAATTGAAAACTAAAAAATATTTTTTATATCTGTATCTCTATCTATCTATGTGTGCATTCCTTTCCAGAACTCTTTTTATCTTGCAAAACTGAGACTCTGTATCCTTCAGACAATGACTTCTCAACCTCCTCTTGGCAGCTACCACTCTACTTTCTGTCTCTGTAATTTTTGACTCCTCTAGATACTTCATTTAAGTGGAATCATATGGTATTTGTGTGTTTGTATGCATGTGACTGACTTATTTCATATAACATAATGTCTTTAGTGTTCATCAATGTTGTAGCACACGTCAGAATTTCCTTCTTTTTAAAGATTAAACAATATTCCATTGTATGTATGAGTATATACCACATTTTGCTTAGTATTCATCAGTTGTTAGGCACTCAAGCAATACCTCTTTGTTATTGTGAATAATGTTTCTATGAACATGGGTGTACAAATAGCTCTTTGAGACCCTATATCAAATTATTTTGGGTACATACGCAAAAGTGGAATTATTAGATCATATGGTAATTCTATTTTGAATTTTTTAAGAACCACTATAATGTTTTCCATAGTGGATGTACCATTTTATGTTCTTACCAACAATGCACAAATGTTCCAATTTCTCCACATCCTCACCAACACTTGTTATTTTCTGTGTTGTTGTTGTTGTTTTGATAGTAGCCACCCTAATGGGTGTGAGGTGGTATCTCATTTCAGTCTTAATTTGCATTTCCAAAATGACTAGTGGTGATGAGCATCTTTTCACGTGCTTATTGGCCATTCATATATTTTCTATAGAGAAATGTCTATTGAAGTCCTTTGCCCATTTTTGAATTGGGTCGTTTGTTTTTTGTGGATTCATTTTTATGATGATTCCTTTAAACTGTTGGTCAGATGATTCTAACATCTCTGTCATTGGTATTGCATCTATTGATTTTTTTTTCTCATTCAGTTTGAGACCTTAATTCTTCATATGATGAGTGTTTTTTCATTTGTTTGTTTGTTTGTTTTTTAGGTGAGCCATCCTACCACCTGTTGGAAGCTCAGCAGCAGCTCAGCTTGGGCTGGGCATCAAACTGCTGATGCTCAGAGCTAAGCTCGCACTCTTGAGCGAACTCTTAACCAACTGAGTCACTGGGCTGGCCCTATAATGAGTGTTTTTTGATTGAAACTTGGACACTGGATATTATGTCATACGAATCTGAATCTTATTTAAACCTTCTGTTCTAGCTGGCTTAGGCTGACCCTGCTCTGGTAGGGAAAGAGAAGTGCCACCTTGTTACTGCCAGGTGGGGGTAGAAGTCCAGGTTTCCCATTAGGCTTCCATTAACGCCTGAAAAACAGGACTCCTTCTTAAAGCTGGGCAGGGGTGAGAGTTCTGGCTCCCCAATAGGACTCCATGGTTGGGAGGGGTACGAGTGTCTCATGAGTGTTCCCCAAATGGCCTCCACTGATGCCATGGTGCTAGAGGGTGGCTTCATTACCACTGGGTGGTTGTGAATGCCCCAATTCTCCAACAGACTTCCTATGATGTCAGCAAGGGGTGGTGGGAGGAGCCTGGCTGAGGTTTCCAGCAGGGCCTCTGTGGGCAAGGGTGGGGTGGGGCCACAGTGTTTCCTCTGGCTAGAAAGGTATGGTATTATTCAGAATATTTTTCTCTGTACTCATTGGCTTATAGGTTTCTGGGATCTTTAGCTTCAAGTCTAGGATATATGAGGCGAAAAGAAAACCCAGGAAACTCATTACCTTGTTGTCCCTTGTTTCCCGAGGTCCTAGCTGGTCTGCCTTTTTCTCTCCACCTTTCGGAGTCTTATGTTTGTTTTATATTTGATGTCCAGGGTTTTTAGTTGTACTTTCAATAAGCAATAGGGAAAATTGCATTTACTCCATTATCTACTCCATCTATTCCATCAGAAGTCTAAATTACTGGTTCATTTAAAAAATAGTTATAGAGGGCCGGCCGAGTGGCACGGTGGTTAAGCGCTGGCTTGGGAAGCCAGCGGCCCTGGTTCGGTCCCACATATGAGGGCCAGTGACACTGCCCTCAAAAAAACAAACAAACAAACAAACAAACAAACAAAAATAGTTATAAGCCTATTCAGGCTTCCTATTTTTATTTCAGTTGATTCTAATAAATTATGTTTTTCTAGAACACTTGTCTACTTTAAGTCTTCAAATTTATTGCCATCCCTGTGTTTTTACAGCAATTTCTTCGTTTTAAATTTCTCTGATATATCTATAGTTCCATCTCCTTTTCTGTTCATAACTTTTTGTCACTTGTTCTCTCTTTCTCTCCCCCTCTCCCTTCCTTCCCTCCCTCCCTAACCCTTCATTATGCTTGGCAACAGTGTGTGTGTCTTTGCAGAAGATCAAATTTTAGGTTTGATGATGTTATGCTATATCTTTCTGTTCATGAGTGAATTAGCTGTTGCTGTAATAATACTGCATAACAAACCAAAACTCAGCATTTAAACAATAAGCATTTATTTCTTACTAAATGATGAAATAAATCAGCTGTACTCAGCTAGGCTAGGCTGACATCTTGGCTTCAGACTCCAAGTCACAGGTTGTATTCAGGCCTTATCCTCCTTGGACTGGCAGCTGCCTAAGGCATGTTCTTTATGGTATAATAAATGGCAGGCATGCAAGAGACCAAACTAAATTGCACATGCATATTTAAGTCTCCTGTTCCTATCAAATTTGCTAACATTCCACTGGCTAAAGCAAGTTGATGGTGAAGGCCCTTTTCAATGGAGCAAGGAAGTATATTCTGCCTGATAATTGTGCAGTATCCTTTCATTGGGGGTAAAGGGTATGAATGTATAATAATCCTATTACAGGGGAGTGAAGAACTGAGATCAATCAGTCAATCTATCGCAATTAATTGTTGATCTTATCTTTATTATCCTCCATGTAATTACTTTGGACTCTGTTCTCTTTATATTTTCTTAAGTTAGATTATTAACTCATACATTTTCAGACTTCTTTGAGCCTATGAGAGTATAAACTTCTCTAAAGATACTGCTTAAACTACACCCCAATGAGTTTTGATATGTAAATTTTTATTATTGTTCAGTTGAAATATTTCCTAATGTCCCTTACAATATTTCCTTTGACTCAAAACTACTTAACAGTGTGGTTTTCAAACTTCCAAATACATTTTATATTATCTCTTTGTTATTGTTCTCTAACTTAATGGTACTGTAGTCAGATAATATATTCTGTATGATAGTGATTCTTTCAGTATATGTGGAGACTTGTTTTGTGGCCTAATACGTGACAAATTTTCATAAATATTCCATTTGTGGTTGAGTAAAATTTATATTCCTTAATTTGGGATATAGAGTTCATGTTATCATGCTTGATCTGTCAAAACTAAGCTATGTTTAAAAAAAAAAAAAAAGCTCTCTTGTATACCAGCTTTGTTCTGGTTGGTATTTGCCTGGTGTTATCTTTCTCTATTCTTTTATGAGTGACCTTTCTATTTTATGTTTGTTTGGTGGTTTGCTTGCTCATTTAGCTCTCTCCTTTCAGATTTTAACGTAATTAAATCAAAACATGTTTTTGACTTTTCATGAGCTATAAAACAAACAAACAAAAAGGTATACAAAGGAATTTTCACACAGACATTGAGGCTAGTTAAGCTATGGCACACATTCAGAGCACATAATGAAAATAAGTTTAAAAATAACTTAGTCATTTAGGAGCAACCAAAATTACTTAGAAATGTCATGATGTGTACAGTGAATAATTGAAATCTAGTGACACTTTGTTCGCATAACTATCTTCTGAATGCCTTCCATTATGAAAAGCCCAAAATTCCTTGTTAGGAACTTTCCATTAACCTTTAATGCTCTGTGACTTAAAATTAAACTTGAGTTTTTATTCCCTTGAAGCTAACATTGTTTGAAGAATTTAATAAAAAGTTCAAGAAAATTTAAAACCTTTTTAAAGGGAAGAGATTGGATAGCCTATTTTTGAACGGTTGAAGATTAATCCTGAAATTCAACAGTATCTTTGGAATAAGCTATAAGTTTAGCAAAACAATTGTTTTCCTATAAATATGACATAGCAGACAATTAAGTTCGGGAACTTTCCACTGTGTAAGTTCACAGTGCAAAGTTTGTGAGTTTAATTGTACCACTTCTAGGGACATAAAAAATGAAAATAAATTGCATTACTTCAACACTTCCAAAGTACCATATCTAAGAAATATACATCCCTGCTGCTACTCCAAGTTGGTTTTTAAAATATAAACCTCTGAGACAGTTTCAGCTTCTGGTTCACTGATCAGTCTGTATTTCTTCCCATTCTGCAGTAACTTCTGGCAATCAGGTTTGTCAATTTTCATGAATTTCTTAGAGGAGTCCTTTATAGACTTGGAAATATCCTTGATGAAGGACTCATTATTGCTTTCTATGTACGTTGAAAAAGACAAAGATGGATTATGGTCAGTAACTCTGTACAGGATCCAAATATAGTTTTGGTGGTGGTATGAGGTTTCTTTGCTATGAATAACAGGTCCCACAGGAGACACGTGGCATTTGACATGGGTTGCAGAATGATCCCCAATAGATTCTAACAAGGTCACAGAACTTTTAACATGTAAGACTTGAATGTCATGTTGGTGTCACAGTGACCAAAGCAGAGGGAATGTGGAAACTGATTGGAGGTTAGACAGTTTGGGTCACATTTTACATCAAATAAAGGCTTAACAACCAGGTCAGCATATGTGCTCCAGAACAAAATGTAATACTTGATGTCAACTTTTCTGTTAACCTCAAATATCAGAGAACAGACCAGTTTCTGTGTACTGGTAAATTCCCTCTAGGTCCACTCTCACCTTCAGTACAAACTGTCCCCAGGAAAGGAGCTTGGGGGTCACTTGTTCACTGTGTTCATTTTCAGTGTTACAGTGTTCAACAGTGAGGTTTATTCATTAGATTCTGAATAAAATGATCTGTGGCAATTCTTGATCCTCCCATCCTTCAGCCTGAGTAGAAGCTTCCTTGATGGAAGACTCTCCTAGTTCCCCATCAGATAAACTTTCAGAACTGCTGTCCTCTCCTGATTTAGAGTTCTTTGAAGTATCTAGGTCAGGCCAAGGGCAACCTTTTATTCCTGAAGAGGCACTGTGATTACCATCAGTTGGATTTTTTTGTCATTTAACTGATTGGTGGCAGCTGCTGACGTCTGAGGCATTCCAGGGGCAAGAAGAAATAGTGGCATAATGTCAGCAAACTCTTTGAAGTTGACTTTCTTCTTTCCCATTTAGGTGACATTTGAGGGACACGACATGCAGGCAGGTGAAACCCTGGGGAGGTGTCTCAGATTTCTGAGGCTGGTGTGGGCTTTTTTATGTATGTGTATTGTGTTGTTATTAAGTCCATGTAACTTGTCACACGTACATCATAATGTCTTCATTTAGAAAATAGAACCCAGGTAAGCCCCTTGCTATCACTGTCTCCCTCTGAATTTTAAATGCTGATATATCTTACCCACACCCTTATTTGTTAGCCACCTCTTTCTAGCTCACTGTATCTTGCTTGCTGTCTCCTGCATGCACGTTCATGCTCTTCCACTCCTCCCCGCAACACAGCCTTCTCTGAGTTCATCTGAACACTCAGTCCCTGAACCCACTCCATTTTATCCTAATCTATCACCCTTCCAAATTCCCGTCTTCCCCCATCCATCACTTCAAGCACTCGATTACGCTCAACTCAAGTCTTGCCCAGTGGTCCTTACACATACCTGACAAATCTCCAACTTTGGATCAATCTCATCGTTCACTTTCTCCCCTCCTACCACCGGCCCACTCTGGACTCTTACGCACAGTCATAAAACCATAAGGCATGGAGCCACCACAAATTTCTCTGCTTCACAGTCATCAGAACCCCTCCCCAGCACAAGCATACCTTAACAAATCTTTCAACAGTTGCTTCTCACATTTTCCTCAGAAACTAATTATGATGGACATGGTTGGTTGACTTCCCAGCATCTATTCCCCCCTTTTTCCTTCTAACGACACCCAGATTTTCCTCGGATGAAGTGCCTCTCCCTGTTATCAATGATGTATTTTGCGTGGTGGGTTTGACCTCATTCCCGTCTCCAGGGCAGGGCCTGGGTGGGCTTAAGCTAATTGGCTCTCCTGTGTCTCTAGTCACAGCGACTGGTTCACCCCAAAAAGCACACCACCTAGTTTGAGCCAATGAGACACCAGTAGACAGTTGTAGGGGCTTCTGGGAAATAAGCTTTCTTTCTCTTCTGCAGGATCCCCAAAGAAGACTTCTCTCTCGATGTTGCCATGTGGGTATGGTATCTCTAACTGCTGAAACATGAGGGGCAGGCTGGACAAGAGAGTTACAGGAGCCAGATGGAGTACTGAGTCTCTGGGCCCATCTATGCCTGCATCAAGGTCTGCCTATAGACTGTCAAGTTACATCAGTCAGGAAATTTCCTGCTTGTTTTTTTTTTTTTAAAGCCAGTTTGTTCTAAGCTTTCCATTCTTGGACCCTAACTCACGTTTCATTCCAAAATGTTATATTTACCCTCAGATCCTCCATTTTTCTCCACTCCCAACATAATTGCCTTCTGGATCAAGGAGGAAACAGAGGCCAGCTACCAGAAATGCCAACTGATTTTTCTGGCACCTGCAAGTGTTCCTGAATCAGAACCTATCTGCCTCCTTGCTTCTAGTCTTCCCCCTCCACCTTCTCAGAAACTCACCTTCTCCTGTGTCTTTATCTTCTTTCTTTCCACTAGCTCTTTCCATTCACCTTCCATTTCAATTAGAGTGCTTCCCAATGTAAAAACACTCATAGCCTTTCTCAGCCCCACCTTCTCACCTTCCTGCCTCTCTTCTCTCCTTCTCTGCCAACTTTCTTGGAGGAAAGTGTACAGGATGTGATCAAACAATACAGTGAATGTTTACATCAAAAAAAATATTACAGTAAAAGATACATTCCCATGAATCTCCCTCAAAACACTCCCCCTCGCTTCAAACAAGTTATCCCATCATTCTTGCCACTTTCTGAAGCTGTTCTGGAAGTCCTCTTTTGTGAGTGTCTTTAGTTGCACTGTCATGGAGGACTTGATGTTCTGAATCATTTTGACTTTGGAGAAGAGCCAGAAGTCACATGGTGCCAGATCCAGTGAATAAGGTGGATGGGGACTCACTGTTTAATATTTTTATTTGACAGAAATTGCCGAATACCAGAAGTGATGTGTGACATGGAGTGTTGTCATGATGGAGGATGATTTACAGCACACTTTAAAACACAACTTCTCTCAACCATAGCTCAAACCCAATTGACTGCACCCAACAAGTTGAAACTTGTCACACACTGTTACTAAGGTTCAACATGCCGCTTCCCATATTAAAGATCCCTGCCTTTCTGTTGGATGGCACTTGGCAGCAGCATTCACCGTATTTTGTGATCACAATGGAAAGGCTCTGTGTCACACATCATTTCTGGAATAGGGCAATTTCTGTCAAAAACATAACGGTGTGTCCTCATTCACCTTATTCACCAGATCTTGTACCGTGTGACTTTTGGCTCTTCCCCAAAGTCAAAATGACCATGAAAGGTAAATATTTTGATTCAACTCAGGACATTGAGGCAGCCACAACAGTGCAACTACAGACACTTATGAAAGAGGACTTCCAGAACTGCTTCAGAAAGTAGCAAGAATGATGGGATAAGTGTGTTCAAAGTGAGGGGGAGTATTTTAAGGGGGATTAATGGCAATGTGTCTTTTACTGTAATAATGTTTTGTAAATTTAAATAGTTACTGTATTTTGTGATCACACCCTGCACTACCCCAAAGAATTCAGTTGGGGGCATGCTTAAGTGAGGATCCATGGAACATTCAAGAGTTTCCACCCAGCAGGCAGGCTTGCAGGGGGTGTGGGGGTGGGGTAGAGGTGGTGGGCTCAACACAGAAGCCTAGGCAGCAGATGTAGATTGGAGCACCAGTAGCATTTGTTATAATGGAAAACTGCTGAGGTTGGTGGGACCTCCCAGCAAGTGTGAGGAATGGGAATGAATAGAAGGAGGCTAAGGTGGAGCTTTGGGGGATGTGGATGCTTAAGGGGGAAGTGGCAGAAAAGGGTATGTTTGAATGAGACCATGACAGAAAGCTCAGTGGTAAAAGGACAATAGGAGAGGCCATTCCAGAAGCCAAAAGAGCAATGTGCTTCAAGGAGGGAATGGTCGGTCAACTGATACTGAGGTCCAGTATCAGAGGACAGAGTCACTAAATTGGGTAGTATCTGTAGTTTCAAAGTGGCAGGGACAGAAACCAGCTTTCAGTGGGGTGGGAGAGTAAAATGAAAGGGAAGTAAGAGGAGGAGAGAGCAAGTAGAAATAATTTTTTTTTCCCCTTTCCTAACTGTCTTAGTTTGGATTTGTCCAAAACATAGACCCTGGATGAGGACTCAGGTGCAGGTAGTCTATTCAGGTGGTGAACCCTGGAAGCACAAGTGAAGTAGGGTAAGGGACACAGGGCAAGGAGAAAAGGCAGTGGAGTTGGCACAAATGGGCATGACTGCCATGCACAACTCAGGGCCATGCTACTTCTCCCTTCTGGCCACCCCACCGAGAAACTGTGTGAACCAGACCTCTAAATGGTTCCCCATGAACATGTATCCACTGACTCCCATGCCCCGATGGTTGAGGGTTGCCCCTGGAGCCATCCTCCCCACCAATGCTCACTCCCTCACCCTTGCCAAGAGAGCTCCTGGGCCATCTCCAGTGGGAAGAATTCACTGTGCCAGAGCTAAGAACCACTGCTGCTATGGACACAGGAGGGTAGAGAGTGGGGAGTAAGGCATCAGCCTGGTGTCGGCCACACCAACCCCACCCATGATCCCTTCACCCTTTCACCAAGTCACATGGCTAAGGTAATAGAAGGTGCCTCTTGAAATGTGACTCAAGCCAGGTATGAGATGAAGACTTTTCTTTCTTTCTTTTTTTTTTTTTTTTTTGAGGGCAGTGTCACTGGCCGAACCAGGGCCACTGGCGTTCCAAGCCAGCTCTTAACCACCGCGCCACTCGGCCAGCCCAAGACTTTTCACATAACAGATTAGATGGGACATTCAGTGTGCCAGGAAGAGATTAATCCTTGCAGAGATGGGAGAGTTCCAATTGAGTTGCAGATAAAAACTTTCCTCAGCCCCACCATTCTCTTCTTGAAGTAGATGCCAGAATTAGGGGCAGGAGTAGTGAGAGGTGCAGATATCATCACAGTGTTCTGCCCTTTGATCCTTTGTTGCAGAAGAGCGGGAGAAACAGGGTCAACCCCTTCTTAGCTCATCCTACATTTTTCCTCCCTATGACTGAGCTCAGTGTGTTCTACATGAAAATAAACAGTTAGTGACTTGACCTATCTTTTCTTGGTTGCGCCTGTACCATCATTGTTCTTCAACACTTATTGGTCATGCACCATGTATTAGGAGCTGGGGAAATGTTTGCCATAAAGGGTGAGCAATGACTGCTAGACCCAGCCAAGAAATGGTTGGCTGTGGGATTGTGACAGCACACTCTTGAAGCAAGTATGGAAGCAAGATGAACCAGCCCTCTCTACTCTCATCTCTTTTCCCAAAGGTCAAGGGTGGAAAGAAAACAGGGAATGACTGGGGGAAGAATAAAGCAGAGAGGGCTGGAAGAAGCTGGCAGTGCTTAAAGCTGAGCTAAAGCTTTATAGAGGGTTCTGAGTCCCTGGAACAATCTCTAGTTGCACAGTTATGTCTCTATTCTATTGTATTGTAGAGGCAGAATTGTGAAGGGGCACATACATGCCTTCTGAACACACACTCTAGGGGAAGGGAAACAGCCCCAAATGGTAGAGCCAGGTGATTCAAGGTAGGCTCTTAGGAAGAGCAATCCCTGTGGCAACCATGGGAATGGAGCTCAACAACTTGACACCTGCGATCTTGGGTCTGCCCTGGATGACCTTGCCTTTGATATCTTTGCCTGATCACCAACCCCTTCATGCATTGCTGGAGGTTCTTCTTGTGTCCAGAGAAAAAGCTGCACGGAAGGGCCGGCCGAATGGCGCCGTGGTTAAGAGCTGGCTTGGGAATCCAGCAGCCCTGGTTCGGTCCCACATATAAGGGCCAGTGACACTGCCCTCAAAAAAAAAAAAAAAAAAAAGCTGCACGGAGAGCAACACACGGGGAAAAAGCATGCGTGTTTATAAAGTTTCAAATGCTGGGAAAAGGGGATCAGGAATCATAAGCATTTAGGAGTTACTGTGGACTTGTTTTAGAAATGACGTGGAAAGTCATGCCAGGCTTAAAGTCTGTGGTTAGAGCTGGAGATAAACATTTTTCTTTTGTCAGACTGGTACCACTCACTGCTCAAGGGCACTCTCCCCTCTTTCCTCACCTCTCCAGCGAAGGCCCCGTTTCTGTTCACCATTTTTTAATCCAAGAAGCAGCTGTACCCCGTTTGCTCAGGTGTTGCCTTTGTAGCTTTTTCTAGTCTCCTCACGTTAGGCTTATAATACTATCTGCTTCCTCTATGCTTGTGCTTCGCCAACCTCTCTGCCTGCCATCGTGAAGATACTCAAACCACAGCACTAGGAAATTTTTCTTGATTAGCTGGGAAAATGAGACAGGAATGTGAGAAAATGTGTGTCTGAGAAAGAGCAAATTCATTTTCACTTCTCCCCACACTTTGACCCATCAGAGCTGGAGAACAATTTTTACGGTCCCTATGAGCTCATTTGAGGCCTCTGTTATTTTTTTATATTCTCTCTGGTTTGTGCACCCCATGTGGGAAATGCCTATTTTTGTAACGACAGGGGTGAAATTGCAGGGCTGTATCCCTAGATGCCTATTAGCCCTGCCTGGGTGCCAAGTGCTTATAGCACAGATGTCATGAGAGGTCTGACGGTACCTGGCAGGGATGTGAGGAAGATCTCAAAGATCGACAGCAGATAGAAAGATGGATGCCAGAGGTAGGTGGGGGTGGCTAAAAGGCCATCCCCAGATGCACTTAGAGAATACAGAAAGAAGTCTGTAGCCAGGACATACCACAGAGAGGTCAGCAACCAACTCCAGTAAAGGTAGGAATCAATCCTGAGTAGTCTACAGTGCTAGGCATGGTTCTAAGCCCAAGTGCTCTGTGTACTGACTCACCTTCACATACATCCCACCCCCACGCCCCACAGGGCATCCTGTACTACTGTCCCCTTCTAATTATGAAGAAAGGAGACCAAGAGAGACTATTAACTTGCTTAAGGTCACACAGCTGGTAAAGGATGGGAACAGGATCTGACACCAGGCACCCTGGCTCTAGAGCCCATGCTCATAATCTCTGTTATACTGCCTCCTTTCCACCTTGGAAGGGTTACAGGCTCCCCAGCCCACAAAGCCTTGCTAGGAGTCTCCTGGAAGAATAACTTGTTCCCTTCCACGGCAAGTCTTATACACATTAGGCTGGGTCAACCCTTACACACGTGTGATCTGTACATGTGCTTGAGACCTCCTTCTCTGGGCAAAGTGTGCCTTATCTCTCTTGGAGTGATAAAGTGTACAATGTGATTGTGGGGGATACTGTATAGATAGGGCACCATCATCCGGCTCTCTGGGATAGTACAGCCTGAGCCAAGTACAGTTTTCCTGCACTCAGAACTATTGAAGCAGGACAAGGGTCAATTTCCCAGGTGTTTTCTGGAGCTGCGCCAACAAGACTTTAGACCACTCTCAGGCCCACTGTGTACCACGCCTGTGTCGTAACTTGTTCTAGAAAGGATTTAAAATAGACCATGCGTGGAGTCTGTTTATTCTTATTGAGAAAGTTGTGTTTAAAAGGAGTTTTCTATAAAATTATTATTCGTATTATTCTTCAATAAATAAATGGTTTTTAGAATGATACTGGTTTTGTATTAACTGTCTATTGAATTACTATTTGAAAGCAATATTTAAATAAATTGAACTCAGGCACAGATTGATTCAATTGTAATTGCTTTTTAATTGATCTTGGCTTTTATACCAATCATCCTCTTGTCAGGACCCAGAGGGTACACTCAAATTGGGAGAGTTTAATAAAGTGATATATATAAAGATGAGGGCTGGGTGTCAGGAAATAGGGGAGTAGGGTATGGTAACCACTTCTAGGCCTGCGGGAGCAAAGGGGAAAGGAAGAGATAATAGACCCCATAAGGAAAGAGAGCCACTTGGGGAGGACTGCCTTAATGGAAACTGTGACTGCAATTGAAGGACACAGCCATCCTAGAGTGGCCACTCAGGGAAGGAGCTGAGGTTCCTAGCACTGGGACATGGCTCTTCTCCCTTCTCTGATCTCCTGCCCAGGCCCCCCACAGGACAAAGCCAGTCAGTCAGAAGCCAGAAGGCAAGGGTCATCCCTACAGCTCTCCCTTCTGAGGCCCAGAGCAAGCTAAGAGGAGATAAAGACATCTGGAGGTGCAAACAGAAGATATCCCCACTCCAAAAAGCAAAAACTCTCATTTCTCTCTTAGGGTCAGTGTTTCATATCAGTTGGACTCCCCCAGTCTACAGAACCTCAAGGGAAAAAAAAGATCTCTTTGATCTTGATGGGGAAGGGAACAGACCTGCAGAACCCCATCTTCTTCCCTGAGGAGGTGATTAGGACTAGAAGGGGCAAGTGTGTGCTCTTCTCTCTGATGAAAGCTTATTTTTATTACCCTTGGCCCAATTCAGTATGTCCACAGTCCTTTATCTCTAATTCCAAATTCCAATCTACTTCTGAAAACAGAGTTTTTCCATACTTCATTTGTCAGCAAAACATGACCTATTGACACGAGCTATTTATAACCATTATCTATCCCACTTAGTGTGAATATGTATATATTTTCTTGTAGAAAAATTCTTTGATTACTGAAGGCCCTGTGTTATATAATATATTCATATACTTTTAAATACACATACAATGTATATAATATACAGTATATGTGAAGTTTTCAAAACTTCAAAACATTTCTAAATTCCAAAATCTATCTGGCTCCTAGACCTTCAGAGAAGTAATTTTAGACTTGTGTTCTCACTCACTTGAGTTCCATAATATTCTTTAGAAAAAAGATAGGGAGCGTTATGTTTTTCGTTTATAATTAATAGGCTTTCTATTCCTAGGGTTTCACTTTGATATAAAATATAAAGTTGTTGGCCTTTCACAGCTAGGACTGAGAATGTATGTAGAAGTTCTGTGGCAGTAGAAAAGGAACACACTTTTTTATATACGAGGTTGCACAATTAAGTTCGCAAACTTTTTGCAACCATGTTGTTAACCTTTTTTGATATTACATGGATTATTCATCATGAATTTGTACCAGCCGCACAAACAGTTAACCAAGTTTACTATTTGGAAGTGGTGGAAAGACTGTATGGAAAAGTTAGACCACCTGAACTTTTCGCCAACAATTCATAGCTCTTACATCATGACAATGCACTAGCTCACACGGCACAGTCTGTGAGGGAGTTTTTAGCCAGTAAACAAATAACTGTTTTGGAAAACCCTCCCTACTCACCTGATCTGGCCCCCAGTGACTTCTTTCTTTACCTGAAGATAAAGGAAATATTGAAAAGAAGACATTTTGATGACATTCAGGACATCAAGGGTAATATGATGACAGCTCTGATGGCCATTCCAGAAAAAGAGTTCCAAAATTGCTTTGAAAGGTGAACTAGGTGCTGGCGTCAGTGCATAGCTTCCTTAGGGGAGTGCTTCAAAGGAGACCGTAGTGATATTCAGCAATGAGGTATGCAGTACTTTTTCTAGGATGAATTCATGACCTTAATTGTCAGACCTTGTATAGCTTCTGAAAGGAAAAAACAAAATACAAAGGAAGACTTTGACTTCCACGTACCCATCTCAAGACATTCTCATCATAGATTTGAGGTTCTGGATTCCAGCTTTAGAGTTTTTCACTGTTAATGCAAACAGAACTGGCACACATTCCTCTCACTGATTACTACCATAGCTTTCTATTTGTCCTTTCTTGTGTGAATTTATTTTTTTAAAAAAACTTTCTGTAATGACTATTTGCAGTACAAAATCAATAAACCCTGGGTTTTTTTCAAGAAAAAAAATATGTAAAGTTCTTTTAACTCAAAGTTAGCTTTTAAAGTATCTCCCTGACCCCTTTGAATAGGATGTAAGATTGTGAAAGACAATAGAAACCCCAAGGGCAAGTGCAATATCCTGGAGCTAGCAGCAGTGTGTGTATGGGGGTGTGCGGAGTGTGGTAACCACGATAGTACAGAATTACAGTAGGAAAGTGACAAGAGACTTGAGGGGATACTCAAACAAAATTTACTGAACTCAGTATTGGAGTATCAGGGTCATGGGCTCCAACAGAAAGCAGTGCTAAAGAGCATGGATTTTAGAGCCAGGCTTTCGAGGCTCAAACCCTAGCTTCCCCACTTACTTGCTCTATGTTCTTGGGCTACTTACTTAACCTCTTTGTGCCTAATTTTATATTTTAATAGTATAGCAAAATCCTATTTCATTGACTTTTCACTACCACCATTCTGTAAAGTAGTTAAGTTGGCAAGTTTCCCTTTGACATAAAGAAACCAGAGAAGTTAAGAAATTTGCCCAAGGTTAGGTAGTGAGCTTGTGGCAAGTGAGGACTGGCAGTCAGATCTCCCTCCTGCCAAACCAGGGCTCTTTCCAATTCACCACCTGACTTATTCAGAGGTGTGCCCCTCCCTGACTGCTCCAGGAGGCAAACATGTCACATGGTATTCTTGGCCCAGCCTGTTCACAAACAAGCAGGAAAAGCTTCTGAGGTGTTTCCAGAAATGTCAACCTTTGATATTCCTTGTCTTGTATCTCCACCCCAATAATTACCCCAACTCCATTTAACAAACAACAATCCCATGACCCAGGCAGTGTCACTTGATTTTGCCTGTAGAGGAATCAGGCCTGAGTAAGTGGAACTGGTTGTCTTAGGAGAATTCAAGGCTGTGGTCTGGTTCAAAGAAAGAACCAAAAGTGAGTTACCTTTCTTCTGAATGCATGGGTTTTAACACGCTGAACGGCAACTCTGCAGGTAGGAGTTAAATAAAATCACATGTAATGTCATCTCTTGCCTTCTTAGGCCTGGTAGGAAGGAAAGCAGGCAGAGGGGTAGATATCCACGCCTGTGTCTTGCTGCCGTCTGCTCCCCTACCAATGGCTTTCCATGGATGGAGGCCAAACAGAAGTCTGAACATAAGGGAGTCCATGGATGGAATCAACCATTTATCACAGAGAGCAGAGCAAAGACAGGTGGGAAAATGATTCCAAGGAAGTAGGGGGCAAATGGAGAACAAATAATCCAGAACTCCACCAAGACAGATACCAAAGGCAGCCATTTCCCATAATAGGGATAGGTAATATCTTTAAAGAAATGGTAACTCACAGGAGGGATTCTCACACTGTATTGATTATCCACTGCTGTGTAATAAGTCACACTAAATGTAGTAGCTTACTAACAAACATTCATTATCTCCCAGTTTCTAAGGGTCAGAAGTCTGGCAGTGGCCAGCTAGGTGTTTCTGGCTTGGGTATCCCATGACACTGCAGTCAAGATATCTGCGGGAACTGTATACCTGAAATTGATGTTGTATAATATTGTATGCCACCTGTAATTGAATATATAGATAGTCACGGGATGTGGATTATACGGTGGAAGGGAGTCAAAGGAATTGTAATAGATAGTATGATATGGGGGGGGAGGAGTGGGATGGAGAATTGGGGGAGGGGGTTGTCACTTTGAGGGGTAAAATGTATACCTATTGCACCGTGTTGTACACCTCAAGCTAATTAAAAAAAAAAGATATCTGCAGGAGATGTAGTCATCTGAAGCTTGGACTGGAGTTGGAGGATCTGCATCCAAGATGGCTCACTCGCATGGCTGTTGGCTGGGGGCCTCAGTTCCTCACTGGCTGTCAGCAAGAGGTTTTAGTTCCTAGCCATGTTGGCCTCTCTAAAGAGCTGCTCCCAGCATGGCAACTGGCTTCTCCCAGAGTGAGTGATGAGAGAGAGACAGAGACAGAGACAGAGAGAGAAAGGAGAAAGCCATGTTGTCTTTTATTAACTACATTCAGAAGCCTAATACCATCATTTTTACCACATTACACCTGTTAGAATTCCTAAGTTCAGCCCACATTTAAGGAGAGGGGATCTAGGGTTCCAC
Source organism: Aselliscus stoliczkanus (assembly GCA_033961575.1). Classification (NCBI taxonomy): domain Eukaryota; kingdom Metazoa; phylum Chordata; class Mammalia; order Chiroptera; family Hipposideridae; genus Aselliscus; species Aselliscus stoliczkanus. The sequence goes on along the minus strand of CM066733.1, from coordinate 58,527,033 downwards.
CTTTTGAAGAGGAGTACTTAATAATTTAGGAGGAGGAGTAAGGAGGAAAGTATCTTCCAGCCAGCCAGTGACCAGATCACTAGAGGTCAATTGTAAGGAGAAGTTGCATCGTAGTTTCCTAACCTAGCCTCAGAAGTCATGCAGTATCACTTCTGCTATATGCTATTGATTACCAGCCAGTTACAAACCTACCCAGATGCAAGTGGAAGAGAATTACTTTTACTTCCTGAGGGGAAAACAAGGTTCTAGAATAATACTGAGCAATACAGTAGCCACTAGCCACACATGGCTATTTATACTTACATTAATTAAACTTTAACAAAGTTAGAAATTCAGTTCCTCAGTCACACTGGCCACAATTCAAGTACTCCACAGTCACATGAGGCCAATCACATATGATATGGATGAAGAGGGTGGAATCTAGAAAGGCCTCATGCAACTGGTTGTATTTTAGACAGGCTCAAAGAGTGGGAATATGATGTGAGGACACACAATTGTTATCAGGGGCTCATTTAAGATTTAACACCTTACAGTTTAATTACCTCTAGTGATCTTGTTTCTGGTCAATTGGTAGATATTCCTTTCCCTATCCTACCACCTTTCTCTCTCTCCACCTGTCTTCCCAAGTAGTAATATAGGAAAGGGGCATGAGGGCTATTTTTACAGAAGGAACTAAGAGGTTGGATTCCAGGCCTGCTGTCTACGTGCTGCCAGACACAGAACTCGGGCAGATGTTAATCTGTCACACAGAACAGACCATCTGAAGCCTACCGAGCAAAAAGATTCCATTATGGCCATTCCTCTAATTAAACCTATTACAAACTAGCCACAGGTTGTATCTCACAAAAGTTAAGGGTACACCTGCCCCTATTATTCTGGTATCTTGAAGAAGTACCCCATACCAAGAACTTTTCCATGGAAACAAGAAACATATATAAACCCTAGCCCTGGGGGATAGAAAGGGTCCTCTCTTCCACTAGCAATTAGAGATCTCCACTCTCTCTGTGGGGTGGTCTTTCCTGTCTTTTCTTACTTACTCTCTGCTAAACAAATGTACTTTCACTTTAAACTCTATACCAGCTTGTGCTTGAATTCTTTCCTGCATGAAGCCAAGAACGCTCTTCTCCTATAACAGTAGGTAGGATCCACAATGTATCACTCATCTAGATTACCCAGGTGCTCTCTACAGTGACAAATGTCCTAAGAAGGAGGCAAAGACAGGTCTAAGACAGAAGAGAAGCAAGCCATGGGATGAAAGCAGATGGAGCAGAATCACAGAGAGACAAATGCTATGCTGTTGGCTTTGAAGATAAAGAAATGAACCACAAGCTAGAGAATGCAGCGCTGATTGCTGGAAAATACAAAGAAAATGGATTCTCCTCTAGAGCCTCTGAGGGAGTGTATCTGACAACATCTTGATTTTAGCCCAGCACAACTTCTTTCAGACTCTGGCCTCTAGAACTGTAAGAGAAGGATTTTGTTTTAAGCCACCAATTTGTGGTAACTTGTTAGAGCAGTTGTAAGGAACTTATATCCCTGGGAACAGAGCTGATTAAGAACCAATACATAGAATCTCTGCTTCCTCCAAATTCTAAAGACTTACTGCTGGATCTAGTTCATTATGTCATATGGCTTCTTCCTTGAGGTTGAGTCCTTTCCTGGAACACTTCAGGCCTCATACCTGGAAAAAAAAAATGTTTTTGAAGTTTATGTTCTCCTCATCCCACACCCCCATACCCAGTTCCCTTGACAAATCCACACATCACACTTAGCAGTGGTCAGAGCTTGAATTGTCCTCAGGTCTTCAGGCCCTTTGCAAATAGACTTCTGTCTGGCCTGTCCCCACCCGTTTCAAACATCCCAAGACATACACTTATCCCCTGCAACATATTGTCTGAACTTCGAATAACATTGCAAGAAACTCACCTTGAGTCTAAGGCTAAAATCACTCCAGATTTTCTGACAGTCGGGCTGCATTTGTACAAATCAGTTATACATAATCAGTTATCCTTTCCTCTCCACTAGCCTGTCAATTCTTCAAGCCAGGAACTGTATCCCCATTTCCTAATATGCACTTGGCAGCTAGGATGTTCCAGTCAATATTTGATTCTTGTAATCCCACAATGATAGAATTTTGGATACAACAGATAGACCAGTTTAAGCATAATGAATCTTAGTACATAGGTTAATTATTGAGTGTCCATTACCATCCAAAATCTTAGAAGACTATAGTTCTTTGTTTGTGATAAAGAGAAAGAGATACTCCCCACACCCCCACCCCCCACCCCCCTTTCCTGATACATACTGAATCTTGGCTCTAGGAATCAGGTTGTCCTGGGTTTAAACCTCAGTTTTGCCACCTATCAACTGTGCAACTTCAGAAACATGACCTAACCTGTCTAAGCCTCAGTTGCAAAACTGACATTCTATTAATTGCTGGATTTATTGTAAGTATTAAATGATGGCTAGAAGGGTGCTTGGTGTGTAGGAAGCATTCCAAAAATGAGATCCACTTATTCTATGAGTTCTTTCCATATGCTCCTGTTTCAAACGGAGAGGCCAAGATTGTTAATGTCCTTTGGAGACACAACTGGAGAAGTGTATCTTGAAAGAGGGAGCTACAACCTACATCCTACAATCAGGGCCTAGACTACAGTGAAGAGAGTGAGGTGAGTCACAAGCATGCAAGGTCAAGTCTTGTTTTTATATAAAATGTTGATATTTTGTTCATTATGGACTTTTGCTTTGATTCTGCCTTTTCAAAATATTGCATTAAAATATCATTTATCTTGATCACCCACTTTTTGGGCGCCTTCTTAGATTTCGGCCCAAAGCAATACTTCATTCACTTGGCCCTAGTCCTGCTCTGCCTACAGCACGTTCTGCCAGTCACACCACGACCTAAGCATGAGACCAGAGCAGCCAGAAAATCCTGTGGGAAATACCCTGGGGTCTCCTCTGAATTTGAACTGGTGCTTTCCAAGCACTAGAATGCCTTACCCGGCCTAGTACAAGAGTAGAGGAGGGCGTGGACTACAACTCCCAGAAGGCTGCGCGGCACGGAGCCCTTGCCGATTGGCTGCGCGCCCTCTACACCACCCCCCTGCTGTGAAGAGCCAGGGCAGCGAGTCCCCTGGCTAGTGTGCTACCGAAGTCGCCTTCCTAGTGGAGTCTCGCTCTGGCCAGCAAGCTTCATGGCATCGCCACTGGTGTCCCGGATGCTGCGGCAGGTCCTGAGGTCCAGCACCCGGAGCTGCAACTCAGGAGCCCCGGTGACGCAGCCCCGCCCCGGGGAGCTCCCCCAGTCTGCAGCGGAGGTGAGCCCGGGCCCCCGCGTTCCGGGGAGGGGGCGGTCTGGCAAGCTGACCCTGATTCCGAGAGGAGCACCCAGGGCTGTGTAAGGCCACCGCTTCAGGGAGGGACCCCTTGGCGCTTATTTGGTGGTGAGAAGAGGAGTGGGAATGATAGTCTCTAGATAGACTGCCCAGCCTCACCCGATACCCCAATGGGTGGGGGGCGCCTGTTAAGGTCTCACTTAAAAGCCTCCCTGCCCACCTAGCTGTGCACCCCATTCCAGGTCTGAGTTGCTACCGGAGACGGGGAGCAGGTGGGTAGGACTTTGGGTCCTATGAGATGTTAGTTCCTCTCTCAGCCCTGCCTCACACTCAGCCTCTTCCTTAAACATTTTGCTCCCTATCCTATCCCCCCCGCCCCCAGTGGAGGTTGTCTGTGTATGATCAGGTGTTGTTGTGACACCCTGCTGTAGAGTGTGACACCGACTAAAAATGTCACCTTGGTGCCACCGGTAGTCAGCTGTCACTTCTGTAGTCACAGGGCTCTGACTTTTTCTGTTTCGTTTTTATCTCCCTGAGGAGGGTTCATCCTCATTCTAGAGCAGCATGGAGCAGGACCTGGGCCCTTCCAGGGCAGGGATTCTGGCATCCCGTTAGGGCTGGGATAGGCCCCCTCAGCCCCTGACAGCACCCCTCAGAGTGATTCATATCACAGCAAGTTTTAGGTGGTGGTTCTTTCGTTCATGGAGTTAGGGAATAATTTGGGGAGAAGCATCTCTTCTGATTGGTAGACCCATCTAGTCATTCTTTTCCCCTGCCCCAGCACAAGGCTTCACATATCCTGGATCCATTAGATCATGCTCCTCTCCGATCCCCCACAGCTGCTTACTGAGGGGAGCGCCTCAGCTTCACTTCCTTTCCCCAAATCTGATCTCCTCTGGGATCCTCAGAGAAGCAGGCTGCATTGCTGGGAAGTGGAGAAGTTTTTCAGTATCCTTGAACTCTGAACTCCATTGAGGGAAAAATAGGAAAGCAAAAATTGCTGAGAGATCTTTAAACAATTCAGAAAAAGGGAAGTTTCTTCTCCCTCCTGCCCCTAATTCATTTTGTACCCAATTTATTTTGTAAATCATGTGAAGTTAATAAAGCCTGTATTTCAGGGGTGAGGCCTTATTGAAATTAACCTCTCTGGAGTCACAAGCCATGAAGTAAGGGAGCAGATACTCAAATTCTAGAGCCTGCGCTCCTGCTTCTTCCCTGTGGGGAGAAGAGGGGGAGAGGCTGCCCCATTCTTTCCTTTACATTGTGAGTGGAGCCATAATTAACAGGCAAGAACATGGACGCTGGAGCAGAATGCCTAGATTTGAATCCCAGCCCTACCACTTACTAGGTGTCTGAACTTCACCCCTCAGTGCCTCAGTCTTCTTGTCTGTAAAATGGGAATAATAGTGTCTATGCCATCAGGTGGTTATAGAGATTAAAAGAGTTAATGAACATACACACACACACACACACACACACACACATACACACACACTTAGAACAAGGCCGGGCACATGTAAGTGCTGCATTATGTACATGTTCGTTGTAATTATTATCTTTGCTGTCATTGGCTGTGTCCCATTAGTCCCATCATGTTGTGTCCCATTAGTCCCCTCCCGTATGGACATTCAAGATAGTCTATTTGACCTCCCATCCTGGGTGTTCCCCATTAGAGTTATTCTCAGCAGACAGGTTGCTCCTTGAGTGCTGGATGGTTCCCTGGCTTTCTAAGTATTTCCCTACATTGCTTAATGCGGTGCTCTGCAGGCAGTGCAACCAGCAGATATTTTTGACTGTTTGAAACCCAACTAGTGAGGGGGCACATGCAATAGTAGAGCACTGGACAGGGAGCCCCAAGTGTTCACCCTTCCTCTGCCTCCAATTTCACGTGGCTCCTGGGGCTGTTACTTTCCCTGTCTTCGTGTCTTTAAAACCAGAGGGTTGGACCAGCACATCTTTATACAGTCGGGGAGGGCACAGAATCTCAGAGGTGAGACAAGTCTGGGGATATATATATTCAGCCTATCTCCAGAGCCTTCCATTGGCAAGAGCAGGGGTGAGGGCATCTAGGACCCCTATCCCCTCCTCCCTTCCTGAAGGGTGCCTTCCCCCACACACACACATAGGGCCCTGGCCCTCTGGTTTGGGATGAGGGGGTGCTTGGAGAAACAGAGGGGAAAGCCACGGGGTAAATGACATATTGAGTGTCAGGGTGTGGGTGTGAGGTGTGGAGTGGGAGCTGGCTGTGAGGGCAGTGGAAAGGAGGCCTTGGGGGCCAGCCGAGTGGCGTGGTGGTTAAGCGCTGGCTTGGAAAGCCAGCAGCTTGGGTTAGGTCCCACATGTGAGGACCAATGACACTGCCCTCAAAAAAAAGAAAAAGAAAGAAAGAAAGGAGGCCTTGGGTTTGGTCCAAGGATAGATTGAGCAGCTTCTACAAGTAGAAGGGTTAAGTAATGCTGTGTAGGTAAGCGGGGATGTGGGAAGGGAAGACACAGCTACCCGCCGTCCTGATTGGGGTGGCCAGTCTACTCTGCAGGGCATACCTGTGTCCAGAAGCACCACACCCACTCTTCTCCCTCTCAGGCTCCACGCAGGCTTTGTTGTGGTAACAGAGGGCTGGCCTCAGGTCCTGGGCCTGCAGTCTTGGGCCAGGCAAGAGACAGGGACTCTGTGCAAAGCAGAGGCACGCAGCTGTTCAAAGGGCCAGAAAGAACAGATGTTGGAGAGGGGGTCCTGGAGGAAGGAACTGGGTATAGGAGAAGGTCCCAGGGGACAGCAGGGCCTGGCCTGGGGCAGGGACATACAAGGGGAAAGAAGATGGAGAAAAAGTAAGGGATTAATTTGACTCCCAACCTGCCCAGCTCCTCAAAATCTGTGCTTCAGCACAGTGTGACACTCCTTGCGGGGAACCCTAGGTGTGAAGACCTCACCCTGAGGGTGGGGATGAAGGGCAGGTAAGGAAGTAGGCCTGGGGCTGGGCGCTTGGCTAGGTCCTCTCACTTAGCAGAGATTGATTTTGAGGCACCCCAGAGGCACATCATCGCAAACAGCAGGTAAATCAGGGCCGGTGACCTGTGAGTTTGGCATGTGCTTTTTCTCCTGCTCAACTCGGCTATTCTGTTACACTCTAGCTCTTTGGGGCCTGGCCTTTATCATCGAAATTTAGTTTCCAAGGTTAGTGACTAACCACCAGGGGAAGCACTTTGAGGGTAGGGTCCTTCATTTAGTTAACTAATTCCTTTACCATCCTTCCCCACCGCACTCTTCCTGAGTCTTCACTGGTAGGTATGTAAGAGATAACCAGTAAGGAAAGGTGAGCAGCTGGTATGAGACCCCACTGTCCTGCTTTGAGTGATGTGACACCAGTTCCGAAATCCCAGCCGTGGCCCATCTGCCCTTAAGTAGGGCTGAAAGGCCAGGGTCTTGCAGGCCCGGAGAAGCCGACCAGGGTGGGAAATGTCACAGCACATACAGTGTGTGCTCCTCGCGAATATTTGACAACTGAAAATATGTAAGTTGGAGTTTATTAAGAAAATGGCAGACATCACCTATTTAATACCCTATGACAGGAACACCTCCAGCTGAGTTAGGTATGTTTATTACCCATACTTTCTGGACGAGGAAACTAAAGCCTATAGAATTTAGGTAACTTGCGCAGCAGCCAGTGAATGGAGCCAAGCTTGTAATTCAGGTTTACCTGCCCCCAAAGCCTGAGCTCAGAGCCGCAACAACTCCCCTTGGAGCCAAGTGGCAACTGACCCTGCTCTGCCAGGGCCAGTGCTTCTGCGGCTGCGCTGCAGAGCAGGAGGCTGAAGTACTTCACACAGACAGACAACAGACCAAAGCTGGGCCCATCCCAGAGCAGCCGAGGGGCTCTGGCATCAGTACTTAGAAGCCCTACAGGTGATTTTGGTGGGCAAGCAGAGTGGAGAACCACGGGACTAGGCAACCCGCCTGACAGTAGAGCCAGTCTGGAGATGGTCCCATGTCAATGGGCTTTGCACACATCGCTTTTCTCTTTGGATGAGGGACCTGCCTATTTGTTCACTGACACAGTGGTTTGACACTTGCTACCAACATACGGTGTAGACACCGGGATATGAATCGGGCAGCAGGGCCTCCCACACCAGGGAAACAGCCTGGTCTCTGCTGAGGCCCTGCGAATATGAACAGCTGAGGGCATTCTACTTCTGACTGGCCCAGCCCTTCTGGGTGAGGGAGAGGCATTGTCTACTCCGGTGGTGATTCTCTGTGGGTCCTGGGCTCCTTTCACTGATACTGATATTTTTTACTCTGGGGGATTGAAGGAAAAGGAAAAAACTAGAAAAACGAAAGCAAAACATTCAGTGTGGGAGGAGAAGGAAGACAGGGATGAGGCTTGTTAATGTCCACCAAGTGATGAGTTTGCAAGCCTGGCAGAGAAAGGGGCGGGGGGGGAGAGAGAGAGAGAGAGAGAGAGAGAGAGAGAGAGAGAGAGAGAGAGAGAGAGAGAATGTATGTAGCGGGCTGGGTCAGGCACTTGAAGTCCAGAGTCTGAATGAATCTAGATAAGGTCACTCCAGGCCTCAAAAGTGAAATCCAGCCTACCTAATTCCATTCTTGATTTCCCCATTACGCTGCTTGCTCCCCGGTTTCTGTGGAGTCATACTTCTTGGTTCTCTCCCAATTCCTGGATTAATTTTGGCTTCTCCCACCCAGCCACCTCCCCTATACGGGACATGAGGGTGAGGCGGGACATCTTGGCAAGTGAGGAGGTGAGGTTTGAAGTGACCAAGATTAATGAATTGCAAATAGCTGTTGATGGAGAAGAGGGTGCAAATTTGTCATAAATCCAGATTCCCAGATATCTTCTCTTCTGGACTCTGTTGGCCAATGGGCTTCTTGACCCTGGGGCACCCCCGCTTGCCCCACCTCCAAGGCTACCAGTGGAAAGGCAGTGAATGGGGAGGGAGGACGGTACTGTTATGATTACAGCAGACTGCAGTTCAGAGAAGTGACTGCTGCTTGCTTGTCATGGGACTGTGAGCAGAGTTTCTTGAAGGATGTGGGAAGCTGGTCTCAGGGTGGGCAGAGTGAGGCCAGTTTGATGGGAGCATCCCCACAAAACACACACACACACACACACACACACACACACACACACACACACACCACTCCCTCACTCATGTCCCTTCTACCTCCTGAGTCAGTCTATGGCCCTTGGCTGTACATTAGAATCACCTGGAGAGATTAAAAACACAAATGCTCAGAGATCAAATTTACTTGGTCTCCAGTGGAATTTTTTTTCTTACGCTTCCCCAGATGGTTCTAACATACAGCCAGGGCTGAGGAGGTCGCTGAAATAAACGTGTCTCCCTCCTGAGAGTAGGGGAATGAACAGTTACCCTGGACCTCAGGTGGGCCTGAGACCTTCTGCTCTCTTAGGTTCCAAGATCATGATAATCCCAGGTGTTGACCCACGAGCTTCCTGGCCCCCTTCCCTTCATCCGTGACTCTTATTTTACAATTGGAAAAACTAGCCTTCAGGAGTCAGGGAACTTTCCTCATGTACAAGTCTGTACGTGTCCCAGAAACCAGGGGTTCTTGCCGCCTTTCCAGAGCCTTGCCTGTAGGCCTCATGGATGACTGCCAGGGTTGTGATTTCTTCCTTCTAAAGATTCTAAAGAAGTGAATTCCCTTCACCCTGTGTACCATTTCACGTACCTCCTCGGACTCGCCTTATGCAATTAGAGGAAAGAATTTAGATGTTGGAAATCAGAAGATCTAGATTTGAATCTTAGCTCTGCCAAGGGTATTCTTGGACCCCATCCAAGCCCTAGCTATAATAATCCTTTATGGGGTAGGTGTGCAAATGGAACAGAGAACATTCTTTGGAACTTTAAGATGCTTTGCAAATATTCCTTTTTGGAGCAGTTATCAGCACCTGTCATGACCCAGGGATGTGCTCTCACGGCAAGAGAACATCCCCCTTTAGACTCCGGAAAGAATGAGGTTGGCTGCCTCCCTTCTCTCCCCAGGGGGAAACTGGGCATTGCTGGGAGCCTGCAGCAGTCTCTTCCCCCTTAGGCTCCAAACAGTGGGTGCATAATCCTCCCTTCTGGCAAGGGGTAGAGTGAAGGATAGACTGGAGTCATCTTTGCATGGTGGTCATCCGGCCCCTTCATTCTGCCCGCCTGGCGGCTGGTGGTCTCATTCTTCTGCAGGTCTTCCTGGTTGTGCTGTCCTTGCCCCAAAGTCATTCTGCATGAGGGGAGCCCTTCTCTGGGTATAGCCTTCCTAGCTGCTCCCGATGGCTTGGCTGTTGGGTCTTGCTGGGCAGTGGGGATGCCCCAGGGAGCCCAGCCAGCAGGGAGGTAGTTAAAGGGGAGGCAGCTGTGTGGCACCCAGCCTCTAGAGTTAGTGAATTTGCTTTGAGCTCCTCTGTCTCCCATTGTGAAGGTAAGACATGGGAGGCCTGGGTTGGAGAGGCAGCTCATCAAGTCCCAGGCAGTGTAGCAGTGGTGTCACCGACCCTCTCAGTTATCTGCTTCCTCCCTCCTCCCACCTTTCTGGACCTGCTTGCCAGTTGGTATGGTTACTAGGTGCCAAGCGGCTCGTTCTCTCTCAGTGACCCGTCCAAGAGATACTGGAGATGTTTGTTCCTGGACAGGCTTCCTGTAAGGGGGGAAAAAGGGGTGGTGCCATACAGAGGCTCACAGCCATGGGCTGAGTGCTGGAGCCTGGGGACAGCCCCTTCCCCTCAGGCCTGTTTCCCAATCTATGAACAAGGGGCACTGCCAGCTCCCCCAGGACTTGGAGCCCACATGGATGGAAAAGTTAGGGATGCTGTACAGATGTCAGAGATGAGGGAGAGGGTGGTTGATGGGACAGGGCTATGTTCCCAGGTGGGCTCTCCGCAGGTGGGATCCCCCCAGGTGGGCTGTCCCCAGGTGGCCTGTCCCCAGGTGGGCTCTTCCCAGGTGGGCTCTCTGCAGGTGGGATCTCCCCAGGTGGGCTCTCCCCAGGTGGGCTCTCCCCAGGTGGGTTCTCCCCAGGTGGCCTGCCCCCAGGTGGCCTGCCCCCAGGTGGGCTCTCCCCAGGTGGCCTGCCCCCAGGTGGGCTCTCCCCAGGTGGGCTCTCCCCAGGTGGGCTCTCCCCAGGTGGCCCCCAGGTGGGCTCTCCCAGCTCCTCTCCTCCAGCCAGGGAGCAGCTCTCCACGTTTCCACCCGCCCTGTCTCTGCAGGATGCGTCCTCACGGAGGCAGTTCCTGAGGGAGCACCCAGTCCCCTTCTCTGCCTTCCTCACTGACAGCTTCGGCAGGCAACACAGCTACCTGCGGATCTCCCTCACTGAGAAGTGCAACCTCAGATGTGAGTCTCATTCCTGGGCCCTCCCTGGGCCCTGTCCCTCTGTTGAAGCAGCTTCTGAACCCTCCCAAGGCCCAGGAATCCTCCCCAATCCTAACAATTCCTCTTTCTAACTACTTCCCCACCCACCCATCTTCCTTGCTTGCCAGGTGGGGTTCAGGGACAAGACAGAGGTCAAGGGTGAGTTTCATGATCCTGGAAGCGGGGTTGTACTTGGGATTAGATTTGAGAACAGCACTGCCGCTGTAGTTAAGACTAAAGTTGGCTGTGGGTCCCTCACTCTTCAGGGTTCTGTCTTCCTCCCTCCCATGGCCCTGCAGTGCCCAAAGGTCAGAGTCTGGCCAGGGTGGCCATGCTGGACACTGCAAGCATGCAAGATACACAGCAGTGCCCATAGCCAACACTGCCAGCTGCACCCCAGTCTCATGACAGAAGGTGTCTGCAGCGAAGCTGATATACAGTCTTCATTTCATAATCCTTTCTGGTGGGAGCACTCTGGGGGTTTATCCACTGGTGAGGGACTTCATGTGCCTCCTCCCTCCCTCCCTCCCTCCCTCCCTCCCTCCCTCCCTCCCTCCCTCCCTCCCTCCCTCCCACTGTAGCCAGATGAAATGAAACAGGGAGAACAATGCCAGAGGGAATGGGCCCAGAACTGAGGGAATAAGCGTCGTGGCTCTGCCTGCCCCAAGCCAGGCCCTGCTCTCAGCCTAGTTTATCATCTTTCACCTGTACCCTCAGCTCCCCACTGAGGGATGTTGCTGAGGGGAGGGAGTGTTAACCACCTCAGATTTGGCGGGGTCTCTCCTCACTGTCTGGGTGGGGTTCAGGAGGAAGTCCTGGCCTGGTGGGGCCACTGGGGACGGGACACATCATAGGCCTAACTCCTGCCATTGCTTCCTGCCTCCACGTCCCTTCTCTGCCTTGCAGGTCAGTACTGCATGCCTGTGGAGGGTGTCCCACTGACCCCCAAGGCTGACCTGCTCACCACAGAGGAGATCCTGACCCTTGCACGGCTCTTTGTGAAAGAAGGCGTAGATAAGATCCGCCTTACGGGCGGAGAGCCGCTCATCCGGCCGGATGTGGTGGACATTGTGGGTGAGTGTGCCGAAAGCTGTCACCATTGCTCCCCGCTTCTGCCTTGTCCAGCTGGGCTCAACTAGTAGCACCAGGCTCAGCAGCTAACACTGCCTTGGAGCATATGCCCATTTGGTCCTGCCACCCTCTGACAGGTACCATTATTCACATTTTGCTAGAAAAGGAGGCACAGAAACGTTCAATAACTTGCCTGAGGTCACAAAGCTAATAAGTGCCAGAGCTAGAGGCTTGCCGTCCAGCTGGGTCCAAAGTCCTCTGCGGGTCTGCAGGCTCACAGGGACCAGGCTCCTGCTGACCTCTGCGACCACTTGCCTGCTGCCCTGCCCCCCGGCCCCACTCAGTCACACTGCCAGGCCCGTACACTTGCTGTGTCCTTCCTGGGAGCACAGGGCTCACTGCCTGCCTCACTCAGGTCTCTGCTCAGATGTCATCACCTTGAGGAGGCTGCCTTGAGCATTCTCTGTAAAGGACATCCCCTTATACAGGTGTTCACTTATTACCTGAAACATAATAAAAACAAAGTACATCACTACGTAGACGCCCCAGCCACACTCTGTCCCAAGAGTTGGCACGGCACAGCCCACAGGCCTAATCTGGCCACCCCACCTGTTTCTGGATGGCCTGCAAACAGAGAATGGTTTTTATGTTTCTAAAGACTGGGGGGGAGGGGTAGTCAAAAGAATAACATTTATGGCACATGAGAATGATATGAAACCCCAAATTCACTGCCCATTAATAAAGTCTTATTGGAACATAGCCACACCGCTTATTTACGTTTCCCACGCTGCTCTTGGGGAGTTGAGTAGTTGCAACAGAGACCACGTGACCAGCAAAGCCAAAAATATTTACTCTCTGGCCCTTTGCAGAAAAAGTGTGAAAATTCCTCCTCTCTCCCATTAGCCTGCCTTGTTTTGTTTGTTTGTCTGTTTTTTATAGCATTTGTCTCATTTTGATGTTATATTATTTGGTTGTATGTTTCTCCCTCCCTCTCTCCTTCCTTCCCTCCCTCTCTCCCTGCCTTTCTTCCTTTCTTGCATTATCTATCTTCTCCATCAGTGGCATGGGAGCTCTCAGGAAGTCGTGGCAGGGTTTTTCCACAGCTGTGTTCTCAACACGTAGGAACATTGCCTGACACACAGATGGTGCTCACTGGGATTTGTAGAATGAATGGAGAGAAGTTCAAAGTACGATCTCTGAAGTATGACAAACCCATGGGCGAGTCTCAGCTGTGCCTCGTACTGGCAGCATACTTTTGGACCACTTTTAAGACACATTCTAAGCCTTAGGACAGAGGTTAGTACCTCCTTATAGGGTTGACCTGGGGAAGAAATGAGAAGGACATGCCTGGCATGGTGAGTGTTCAGTGAGGGGCGGCTTTGACTGCTTCCAAGCCCCAAGTTCAGGCAGAGAGAGACCTTGGCTCATGTAACTGTAGACCATGAAATCAGAGGAAAATAAGGGTCTGTGTTCTTGACTGGTGAGTCCTCCACCCTCACCCCCACCCCAGCTGTGCTGGGTGCGACCTCCCAACCCCCAACTCTCTGCCTCACTCGCTGGTTCAGTAAACATTCTCTGGAGTGCTTGGTCATGTGCCTGGTACTGTGATGGGGCACAAGGTGAATGAGCTGCAGGCCCTGCCATTGAGGACCCACAGCCCATTGGCAAAAGCACCCGGAAACAGATATTTGATAAGGACTGAGCCTGGAGAGCCCCAAGGAGGGGCCCAGGGACCCCTGCCAGCCCTCCCTCCCCTCCTTCCCTGTGGCCAGGTCCTTCCAGCCCCCACTGGTCAGCTGACCTGGGATCCTGCCATTACTTCTGGGCTGGACAAGCTGTCCCAGGGTGGCCGACCCCCAGTTCCTGGGGGCTCCTCAGAGCCGAAAGGGAAGCTGGGTTCCAGGAAAGGGCTTGAACCTGCTGAACCTGGCGGACTGCCAGGCCCACACTCCTCATTCAGGCCACTTTGCCCTCTGGCACAGGCTCCACCTTAACTCCTTATGTTCTGTGCCAGGGCCTGTGGAAGAACAGAGCGGGTAGGAGATCACTGATGGTCAGAGAGGGATGTCTGGGCACAGACATGAGGAGGCAGAGCTCTCCACGGGAGCTGCCCACTTGCACAGTGGGAAGAAAGGGAGCCAGGAAAGTTGGCAGCCCTGTTCCTGCCCTGCTGCAGCCAGGCCATGTGAACTTGCGTTGGTTCCTTTCTCACCCAGGGCCTTGGTTTCCTCCTCTGTGCATCTGCCACTTTAGAGCTTTCCTGCTGTGATCGTCCATGGTCACTGGTCCTGGCTGATAACATGGGGCATGGGTGTTCAGCACATACATCCTAGTTAGGACAAAGCCTTCTCTGTGGGGAGAAGATTTACCTCCTGCCTTCTAGGGTGTGGGTTGGGTTGATGGGAGAAAGACTGTATCCCCTCCACCCCACCCCCACCCCCACCCCCAGAGCTCCAAACTGAACAGCAGCTGCAGTGCCTTGAATTCCTGGAGGGCTGTGCTTGTTAACACTTCAGCATCTCTCAGCCTAGCTCCTTTGATCTTGCCAGATCTACAAAGCAAATCTGCCTTGAACGACAGACCATGTGGGCACTAGGAGGGACTAAGGGCTAGGGGGAGGAGAGGGGACAGGAGTCAGCTGGGATGTTCACAAAGGCTTGTCCCCACCCTCCCAGGTGAGCTTCCAGAGACCTCACCCAGGGGGCAGTGACAGGGCTTCAGGTCTCTCTGGGCCTGCTGTCCTGACCACTTCCTCCCCTGCTGAAAGCCATCAGCTTTGGGCCTGGCGCTACAGAACTCCCCATGGGAAGACGGCTTAGCTCTCTCTGGCCCTCTGTCTCCTCTTATCTGCGATTCTCTCCATGAACCCCTAGCCTCTCCGCCACTCCTCCAACCCCGCTCGTGTGTGAACAAGTCCCTTTGCCCCTACTTTTTGTCTAAGATGTGTTTAAAGCAGCACCATCTAATAGTACTTCCCCAGATGGTGGAAATGTTCTGTATCTGCCATGTCTGGTATGGCAGCCAGCAGCCACACACAGCCTTGAGCTCTTGACATGACGCTCCTGTAACTGAGGAACTGAACTGTAACTTGATTATATTTTAATTCACTTAAAAGCTACACATGGCTGCTATGTTGCATAGCGAAGGTTGGGCAATAAGAAAAAGGGAAGGAAACACAAAAACTATGATAGTTTGGGAGACATTTGCAGAGTGCTTGTTTTGGATCCAAACTTCAAGAATGACTTGTCCTTGTCACATAAGCTTTGCTTAGCTTAGGAACTTTGGTCCTGCAGCCTTTTTTGTTTTTTGTTGCGCTTTCCTTCCTTCCTCCCTCTCTCCCTCTCTCTCTCCCACCCTTCTTCCCTCCAGTTATGTTGAAGAAATGAATATATAGGGAGCATCTAGCTCTCACAGCCTAGAGCCCACGGGAGGCCCTATGCAATGGGGAAACATTCAGGGATTTTGAAAAGGGCTGAAATTTTTTGTTTCGTTTCATATTTTGATGGACTCTAGTTTGCATAGAATTCGATTAAATCCTAGCCCTTAGCTCATGAGATAGTCATCATTGGTCCATACATGGCCCGTTTTACTTTATACAAATGTATTTATATGTTTTATGAAGAACAATGTTATGAATTCCTAAGGAAACCCACTACCCTCTCAAACTGCCTCATTCCCTACACTCAGTATTATCATTCTGGAGTTTTGCCATTTGAATGGGTGTAAAATGTTATTTGATGTGGTCTTAATTTGTATTTCACTGTTTCAGAATGAGGCCAAGCATCTCTTCACATGTTTACTCACCATATATATTAATATTTCTTTTTCTGTGACGTACAGGATCACGTGTTTTGCTCATTTTTCTATTTGGCTATGTGTCCTCTTACCTTGGTTTGGTAAAAGTTCTTTATACTTGTATGTGTTGCAAACACCTTCTTCCATGCCACATTGTATATAACAATTCTTTTAAGCAATAGCAGTTCTTACATTTATTTATATATGTTGCAAACATCTTCTCCCACTTTGAAAAATCATGCCACATTTTGTGTAACAATTATTGTAAGCAATAGCAGTTCTTAAATGTATCAGTTTTGTCTTTTATGGTTCGAGCTTTCTGTATCTTGTTAATGAAACACCTCACCCAAGTTCAGAACAACTACCTATGTTTCCACTAAAAGATTTAACGTTTTGCTTTTGGCATGTAAGTCCTTAGTTCATTTGTGGATGATTTTGAGGAATCCAATTTCCCTTTTTTTCCATATGGTAGTCCTTTCTCCTAGTTCCTTTTTATTGGGTAGTGTCCACTTCCTCTCTAAATCTGCCATGTGGGCATTCATTGTTCTGTGTGGGGTTCTATTCTGTTCTGTCAGTTTGTTTATCTGTCTCTATGCCAACATCCTACATGCTTAATTGCTGTAGCCTCCCAATATCTCCATTACCTGATAAGGACAGTCCTTTGTATTTTTCAGCAGTGCCTTAACTGTACTGAGCTTTGCCCCTTGTGGATTTTAGAATCAGTTTACCAAGTTCTTTGGTAAATTCTGTTGGGATTATTTATCTTTTTTTATTATTTTAAAATACGCATCACATAAAATTTACTGTCTTAACCATTTTTAAGCATATGGCTCAGTAGTATTAAAAACGTTCACATTTTTGTACAGCCATAACCGCCATCCATATTCATAACTCTTTTCATCTTGTAAGTCTGAAATTCTATACCTATTAAACACTAACACCCCATTCTCCCCTCTCCCTCCAGGCCCTGGCAACCACCATTCTACTTTCTGTCTTTATGATTTTTGGCTACTCTACGAACCTCATATAAATGGAATCATACAGTATTTGTCTTTTGTGAGTGGCTTATTTCACTTAGTATAATGTTCTCAAAGTTCATCCATGTTGTAGCATATTGTAGAATTTTCTTCCATTTTAAGTCTGAATAATAGTCCATTGTATGAATATACAATGTTTTGATAATCCATACATTGGTCAAGTTGGGTTGCTTCCATGTTTTAGCTATTGTGTATAATGCTGCTATGAACATCAGAAATACCTTTTGGAGATACTGCCTTCAAAGAGACAGTAGAAGTGGAAACGAAATTCTGGGTGATATGGTAATTCTATTTTTAATTTTTTGAGGAACTTCCATACAATTTTCCATAGAGGTGGTACCATTTTACAGCCCTACCAACAGTGATAAGGGTTCCAGTTTCTCCACATTTTTGCCAACACTTATTTTCTATTTTTTTGATAGTAGCCATCCTAATGGGTATGAGGTGGTATCTCATTGTAGTGTTGACTTGCATTTCCCTACTGATTAGTGAGTGATATAGAACATCTTTTCATGTGCTTATTGGCCATTGGTATATCTGCTTTGGAAAAATATCTTTTCAAGTCATTTGCCCATTTGTTAATTGGGTTGTTTTGTTATTGTTGTTATCGAGTTTTAGGAGTTCTGTATTATTCTAGATATTAATCCCTTATCAGATAAATGATTCACAAATATTTTCTCCCTTTCTGTGGGTTGCTTTTTATTCTATGGATAATGTCTTTGGATGCACAAAATTGTGAAGTTTTTGTGAAGTCCAATTTGTCTATTGTTTTCTTTGGTTGCCTGTGTCTTTGGTGTCATCATATCCAAGAAATCATTGTCAAACCCAGTATTATGAAGCTTCTGTCCTATGATTTCTTCCAGGAGTTCTATTGTATTAGAAATTATATTTAGGTCCTTGTACCATTTTTAGTTAATCTTTGTAGATGGTGTTAGGTAAGGGTCCAACTTCATTCTTTTGCCTGTGGAGATCCAGTTTTCCCAGCACCATTTGTTGAAAAGAATGTCCATTCCCCCATTGAATGGTCTTGGCAGCCTCCTTAAATAATCATTTGACTGTATATGTAAGAGTTAATTTCTGGGCTCTTTATTCCATTCCATTGGTCTATATCATGGGTCGGCAAACTGCGTCTCGCGAGCCACATGCAGCTCTTTGGGTATGTTCCGTCTTAAAAGTTTGCCGACCCCTGGAAGAGACAATCCTGTCCCTCACAACAATTAAAAAGTTATTTGAGAGCCATAAATATATTTTTACATAGTCACCATTATGTGAATAATATCCTTTACAAATTTTATAAAGGAAACTACAATAGTTTTATTTTCATTTTCAATTGTACTTCAGAGCCACATGTACTACCCTAAGAGCCACATGTGGCTCGCGAGCTGCAGTTTGCTGACCACTGGTGGCTCTTCCATCTCTATAAAGTTTGCCGACCCCTGATCTAGATGAAGCATAAGTTAGCCAGTTTTCTATTGTTGGCTGTCAGAATGATTTCACACTGCCCTTTATTGCTGTCTAATAAACATCCTCGTAGATAAATTTTGTTCACATCCATGATTATTTCCTTAGGTTTCAATTCTTAGAAATGAAATCTAAGATCAAAGGCTTTATAAAGCATCATACATAACTTCTCTACAGAAAGGTTATATATAATTTGAGTCTTAGACCTTGAGCATGTGCACTTCTGCACACCCCTACCTAACTGGGGGTTAAAAATACGATCTTCTGCTGCCTTTTTCTCAACCATGCTTCATCTGAGCACTTCACTCCTGATTCCTGCAGAGCTGGACTAATCCTTCACCAAGATTTATGCATTCAGGTGGTTTGAAATAAATTTTACCTCTAGACAAATAAATATGAAAAATCACCTATAATACTACTGGTCCAAGATAACCATCGTGGACATTTTGACATGATATCTTTTCTGTAGAATTTATTGGATTTAAATGTGAGTAGGTGTCTTTTGTTGTTTTTTCGTTTTGTTTTCAGTCTTGTTCTGGGAGAATTCCTTTGCTCAGTATTCCGGCTTGCTCATTTGCTCTTCATATGTGTTCATGCTGCTTTTCCCTCAAGTTTTTTTCTTTCTATAACTATATATTTTATAACTTTCTACATATTTCCATATATATATATATATATATATATATATAAAACTTTCCATCACTTTCTCTAACTCTATATTTTATTTTTAAGAATTTTAATTAGTTGTGTTTTCTTGTTTCAGGATGTAATATGTAACTCCTGGAGAATATTAACTCTTATTTTTTTATTGAGATACAATTGACATTATATTAGTTTCAGGTGTCCAAACTAATGATTTGCTATTTGTATGTATTGCAAAATGAACACTACAATAAGTCTAGTTAACATCCCTCACCACACAGTTATATTTATTTCCTTGTGATGAGAACTTTTTAAGATTGACTCTCTTAGCAACTTTCAAATGTACAATACAATAGCGTTAACCGTAGTTGCTGTGCTGTACATGACATCCCCAGGACTTATTTATCTTATAAGCGGACATTCATACCTTTGACCACCTTTACCCATTTTACTCACACCCTACTACCCATTTTTGGCAACCACCGATCTGTTTTCTGTATCTGTGAGTTCAGTATTGTTTTGTTTTTCTGGGTTTTGTTTGTTTGTTGGTTTGTTTGTTTTAAGATTTCATATATAAGTGAAAGCAAGTTGGCATTTGTGTTTCTCTGACTTACTTCACATAGCATAATGCCTTCAAGCCCATCCGTGTTGTCATTTCCATGTTTTGGCTTATTTTAAATAACATTGCAATAAATACCTTGTGATGTAGCCCCACTTGTTTATTTTTGCTTTTGTTGCCTTTGCTTTTGGTGTCAAATACAAAAACTCATGGCAAAGACTAATGTCAAGGAGTTTACCACCTATGTTTTTCTTCTAGGAGTTTTATCATTTCATATCAAGTATTTAATCCATTTTGAGTTAATTTTTTGTATAGTGATTCAGTATTATTCTTTAATATGTGATTGTGTAGTTTTCCCAACACATTTGCTGAAGAGAGTGTCTTTTCCATTGTATATTCTTGGCTTCTTTGTCTTAAATTAATTGAACATATGGGTGTATTTCTGGGCTCATCAGTCTATTCCATCGATCTGTTTTTATGTTGGTACTGTACTGTTTTGATTACTGTAGCTTTGTAACATAGTTTGAAATCAGGAAGCGTGTTTAAGCAGTATGGACATTTAAAAATATTAATCCTTCTAATCCATGAGCACAGATACTTTTCCACTTATTTGTGTCTTCACTTTCTTTCATCAACATCTCATAGTTTTCAGTGTACAGGTCTTTCACCTGCGTGGTTAATTGATTTCTAGGTATTTTATTCTTTCTCATGCAATTGTAAATGTGATTGTTTTCTTACTTTCTCTTTCTGATGGTTCATCTGATATATGCAACAGATTTTTGTATATTGAATTTGTATCCTGTAACTTCACTGAATTTGTTTATTAGCTTTAACAGTTTTTAGGTGGAGTCTTTAGGGCTTTCTTTGTCTTATGTCATCTGCAAATAGTGGCAGTTTTACTTCTTCCTTTCTGATTTAGATGCCTTTTGTTTCTTTTTCTTGCCTAATTGCTCTGGCTGACTTCTACTACTGTGTTGAATAAAATTGGTGAGTGTGGTCATCCTCGTCTTTTTTCCAAGCTCAGAGGAAAAGCTTTGAGCTTTTCACCATTGAGTATGATGGCAGCAGTGGGCTTGTCACATAGGCCTTCATGTAGAGGTCCACAGAGAATCACTTTTCCATCCATCTTATTGGGCCTTAGAGTTTCTCCTTCCAGCCCTTCTCCTGGCCCCACCAAGAATAAGGAGGTTGGGCCGGCCGGGTGGCGCGGTGGTTAAGCGCTGGCTTGGGAAGCCAGCGGCCCCAGTTTGGGTCCCACATATGAGGGACAGTGACACTGCCCTCAAAAAAAAAAAAAAAGGAGGCTGACTCCCGCTTCTGTTCTCTACAGCCCAGCTCCACCAACTGGAGGGACTAAGGACCATTGGCGTCACCACCAATGGCATCAACCTAGCCCGGCTGCTGCCTCGGCTTCAGAAAGCTGGTCTCAATGCCATCAACATCAGCTTGGACACGCTGGTGCCAGCCAAGTTTGAGTTCATCGTCCGCAGAAAAGGTGATCACATGCAGCTCACAGTGAAGTGTCTCTCTCTCTCTCTTTCTCTCCCCTGCCCCCCCCGCCCCCCCGTGTGTGTGTGTCGGCCGTAGCTAATAGCTAAGCTTGGCATTGATTCTTCACCCCTCACTAAATGTCCCTTGTCTTTGTAGCCACATCCCTGGGGATTTGGGGGTATGAGTTGCTAAGAGTTGTGTTGACCAACCTACCTGTACCTTGCCCTCAGTTTTCCCAGGAATAAGGGGATTTTCAAAACACAGGACTTTTAGTTTTAAAACCAAGATTATCCCTGGCAAACCGGGATGAGTTGATTATCCTATAATGAGCTCTGAAGAAATGTGGGGCCACCAAGGGTAGAAGCAGCTGCCCTGAGGTGTCAGGGTCAGGGATAGCACTGCCAGGTAGGCGTCCCCCATCAGCCCCCAGTGGGGATTCCTCTGCGTATCCTGGAGGTGAGCCCCTCCCCTCATCCTGTATAGCAAGCATACCCACAGCCTCCTGCCGCTGGGCTTCATCATGGAGGGCCAGGCTGAGAGGTACAGCAGCCAGAGTCCCAGGTCTCATTATGCCTCTGCCCCCTGAAGTCTCTTGGGTCATGGGCCTCCTTTTGGGGCAGAGGTTCTTGCCTCACAGTGTGAATCCCAATTTACACCCATCTGTGTGCTGAGGCCTTGCTGGCAGAGTCCTTGCCCTCGGTAAAGAGCTGTTCCACACGCTGTGGGAGAGGACAGAGACACTCAAGGCACTGCCCTATGTTACAGGTTCCTAAGGGCCAAATGGTGTGATGCCACTAGACCACCTTTGCTTGTCTAGTGGTGTCCATTAAAGCCCTACAGAGAGGGAGAGAGAACTCCTAGCAGGGGAAGACAAAGAAGGAGGGCTTCAGAGAGGAGGCATATACCCTGGGTCTTGAGGAAGTGGGTTGGGGGGATTCAGATCCAGGGAGCTTAATTACAGGGGGAATGTCAATTGAGAACCTCCAAGGTCTCTGAGGTGGGAAGTAGAGGTGCGTTTGTGGGCTTTACCCACCACACACACACACACACACACACACACACACACACACACACACACACATCCCTGTCTCCCTGACTCCTTTCCTGGAATGAGAATTGGAGACAGCATGTCCTAACATCAGATTATACCGAGCCCACCACCTCCTTTTGGAGGGGAGAGTGCCTTATGGAGGAGAAAAGTTCTACATTATCCTGACAGCATTGTATATAAAAGCTGCATATTCCCTTTGCCCTCCCTCACTGGGCCATCCAAAACTGCTACAAGGACACCATATGGGGTGGCTGTCCCCAGGCCACTGTCCCTCAGGGTGCAGGCTCGGGACTGGGGCGGGATCTGCATGTGGCAGGCACTTAAGTGTTTAGGTGCAGGAGTGAGCTGGGCATGAAAGGAAGCCAGCCTGGGGGTAAGCACAGAGATAGGTGAGAACTGCACACATAGGAATGGCTCAGCTGCTGGCACAGCTGCAACATAAGGTAGGTGCTTGGTGAGAATATGCTGAGTGAATGAATGGATGGGCTATTAAGGAAAACGCCTTGGCAGGGAGTTGGGAAGCCAGCATTCTCAGAGATGCCGTAGGAGGCCACCAGCAGGGCCCTGCCTCTCCCTGGGCCTCAGCTTCCTCCTCTAGACTGTGGGAGGGCTCACCTAAATGAGGCCTGCACGCTACAGCCTGGTGGCCGAATCTGGCCCCTGCCTGCTTGTTAACAGGATGAGCCAAGAGTGGATTTTGCAGGTAATATTTGCAGTCAATTTAATGATAGGGAGTGTTCGTTAACTATGAATGTCAATCAAGCAAACTATCCTTGTAAAAAAGAATTCAATCCTTCCATTCCATAATAGACCTGTATTACAAAAGAAAAAAAAAGTGTACTCAATTATTATCCTATCTGAATTTAGTCAATAAAATCTTTATGACATATACCTACATAATATCCTTAAGTTTGCCTCTTGGCCTATAAGTCTAAAGTATTTACTGTCTGGCCATTTACAGAAACTGTTAGCCTGTCCCCAGACTCAGTGGTATCTGGGGCTCCTTACAGCTAGCTCGTCCCTTGCTTCCCTGTGGTGGGAGGGGGACTGGGGAGGGGGCAGAAGCTCCTAGACTGTTTCTCTTCCTCCCCGCAGGCTTCCATAAGGTCATGGAGGGCATCCACAAGGCGATCGAGCTGGGCTACAGCCCTGTGAAGGTGAGGATGTGCCACTGCTATGGCCTCCCTGCCCCCTGCCCCCTGGCTTGACCTTTCACTACCGGCTCCCGGCCCCAGAGCAGCACCCAGGCTCGGCCAGTGCAGCTGCAGTGTCCCCCACACCCCACTTCCTCACCTACTGCATCCAGCCCTGGCCCTCACTCCACAGGGGAGGGGAGAAAATCAGTGACCCCATGACACCCCCCAACCTAAGGAGAACTCTGGGGTGAAAGGCAAGGATTGGGTCCCCCCAGTGGAGAGCCTAAGCAAGTGCCAGAACCCTGAAAGTCATCTCTGCAAAAGCGAGCCTGGGGGACAGCCTTCACGGTCCCTGTGTCCCCCTGGCAGGTGAACTGCGTGGTGATGCGAGGCCTGAATGAGGACGAGCTGCTGGACTTTGTGGCCTTGACCGAAGGCCTCCCGCTGGACGTGCGCTTCATAGAGTATATGCCCTTCGATGGTGAGTGACTGGGAGTGGGGTGCAGGGGGCAGAGGAGGCTGGGCCTGTCGGCAGAGCATGGTAACACTGCCAAGAGCTGAGTGGGGCGGCAAGGTGTGGCTCAGCTGGTGGGCACTGCTGACCTCAGACCCTGCTGTGTGTGTTGGAGTTTCTCCAGGGACGGTGGGGAGGGGTCCCCACAGGTGCCAGGGTTCGGGCAGCCATGGGGCATCGGAGCTTCTCAGTGCCCAGGGTTGGGGGGCGCTTTGATCCACCCGTTTTAGGCAGGGCCTCCTGACCTCCCTGCCAAGAGGATTGACTCCCGGGATATGTGGGAGGATGGACCTGAAGCCCCTGGGCCCCTGTGGTGCTGTGACTGAGTAGAGTTCAATCCCAAAGCAGGGAACAAGTGGAACTTCAAGAAGATGGTCAGCTACAAGGAGATGCTGGACACCCTGCGACAGCGCTGGCCAGAGCTGGAGACGCTGTCCGGGGAGGAATCCAGCACAGCCAAGGTTTGGGGGGGGCAACAGCGGGGCAGCCTGGGGAGGAAGGTCCTGCCCTCATCCTAGGGCAGGCGAGCTGGCAGGGGCTGCCCTGAGGTGGGAGCTCGGTGACGCAGGGCAGTAGCACTGGGGCAGGAGGCATCTCAGGGCTATCACAACAGCCTCCTTTTTCATGGGTAAAGAGGCAGGCTGGGTATGGGGTGGGGGTGAGGTTACTTGTCATCGGACACACTCCAGTGAGTGGGGGAGAGGTGCTTGACCTGCTTTTCCACGTGGCCGACTCTGCCCCTGCTGCCCACAGTCCCTGTATCCTTAGCAAGCTTGCTCTCAGGCAGGCCAGGCGCAGGCAGGGAGCTCATGGGTCATTCGTGTACCAGAGCCTTCTGTTGTCTGAGGGCCTTGGGTGCCCCCTTCCGGAAGGATCCTCTGGAGAGGGCTGTGGAGTGAGGGCTCTGATGTCAGGGAGGGAGCTGGTGCTCAGAGGCCCGTCTCTACTCATATCCCTATTCGCCGCCCTTCTCGCCCTCCTCGCCCCAGGGCTTTAAAATCCCTGGCTTCCGAGGCCACATCAGCTTCATCACATCCATGTCTGAGCATTTTTGTGGGACCTGCAGCCGGCTGCGAATCACAGCTGATGGGAACCTCAAGGTGAGCGTCCCCTTCCACTTGAGGGACCCTTGCCACCTCTGTGTTCTGAATATTATCCTGAGCCCCCAGACTGGAGGGGAGACCAGCCGGGCAAACAGAGTGGTTGGTGAAATAGTATCAGATTTCGGGAGGTCATGGGAGCAGCAGGCCCCCCATGGGGAGCGCTGACTCCTTCCTTCCTTGGGTCCCTGAGGTAACTTCCGGTTGATTGGGACCCACTTTCCAGGACTAGGTACGGGGAAGTGGGGGGTGGGGGTTGTTGAATCAGTGTACACTTTACCCCAGCCCCTAGCCTGGTTGGCCCCTTCCACTAGCCAGGGGCCCAGCCCTGAAACCTGCCTTCATTACTCATGTCTGAGCAGCATGTACTGGGTGTTCAAAGTGGACGATGCACAGGAGGCATAGACTTGCCCCTCCCCTTTAGGGGCATAAAGACTCCTTGGTCAGGCCCAGCGGAGCTAATGTGTGGCACCACATGCTGTCAGACGAGTGGCCCAACAGGCCATAAGGGTGGTGGACCTCAAGGGGATGCGCTCTGGACCTTGGTGAGCCTGGAAGCATGGCTGGTCGGCTTTGGGACCTGTTTAGAATCGAGGTGGGGGAAGGTGAAGGTGGATTGGGTTCAGATGCATTAAGTTTGACTTCCAAAGGAATCTTCCAGCAGTTGTTAAAAAGCTAAAAAGATTTTTCTGGGCAGGGGATGTAAAATTGACCAGGACTGTGGGTGGTGTGCGTGTCAGTCAGGGCCTTCAGAAAATGGAAGGTGGGACTCTGGAGAGAATGGACTGAGGAGCGGGTTAGGGGGACCTGTAAGGGATGTTGAGACACTCAATGAGCAGCAGCAAACAGCTGTCCCCACCCCTGGGGGGAACTTGAAGAGGAGGAGGTGGTGCCACTGGGGGCTGGTGAGAGCTGGAGGCTGGCGACGTGGCCTCCTCATTGGTGGTGTAGTTATGGAGGGAAGCAGGCATTGCTCAAGAAACTAGAGCGGGGAGGAAGCAGGAAGTAAATGCCCAGCCTCGCTTTCCTCTCATCCTGTCATCTCCCATCAGCCAAACCCAGGTGGAAGCCAGCTGGAGGGAAGCCTGGAAGGTGGAGTTCATAGGGGGACCTCCTGGTGGCAGAGAGTGGAAGCTGGGTATGGGTGAGGGAGTGAGGAATGGGGACTAACCAACATGGTGAAGTAGGTGTGCCATCTGCTTAGATTTTTCTCTGGTGGGCTCCGCTCTCACGGGCTTCTCAAGCATTCCGTCTCTGCGTCCACAGTGCTTTGTGTCGAGCTGACACATAGTAGGTGCTTTATAAGGTTCTGGGGGAGGATGGTAGGTATTGCACTTTCTGGGACTGCCTCACATACCCCTAAAGCCCGCAGAGCACCCGGCCTCTCTCAGAAGTGGGGGGAGCACTGAGTGAAGTTTGAATGGCCTCAGGATGGCATCTCCACCAGCCATCTGCAGTTCTGCCACCAGTCAGGGAGCACAGACTGGATGGAGTAGGACAGGGGCAGGCAGGTAATGTCCACGAGTGAAGGGACCAGGAGGGGACTGAGGTGGAATGAGATGCCCATGCCATGCCTGGAGGGGACAGCCAGGACTCCGCTACAACTGACTGGGGTCCACCCCCTTGGCCATAAAGACGCCATTCTATGGAGTGTCTCAGAAGGTATGGGTCTGGATTTGGATGTCCCATCTCTGTTGGCGACGATTTAATTTTTTAAAGTACACTCGACAAACTGAAGGCAACCTGACTGTAAGTCAGAGACGGACCTTGGGATGTCTGTCCTGCCTCCTGCCCTCCCGGCCTCTTTGACTTCTCCGTCTGACACCTTCTGCCCCTCATGGCAGGAAGCCTGCCCTGAGTGGGACCCAGCCCCCGGGAGGCTCAGGGACGAGGGAGGCATGTGGTCCTCATCACCCGCTTGGTGCCCCGCTGCAGGTCTGCCTGTTCGGGAACGCCGAGGTCTCTCTCCGGGATCACCTGCGGGCAGGGGCTTCCGAGGAGGAGCTGCTGAGCATCATCGGGGCTGCTGTGGGCAGGAAGAAGCGGCAGCATGCAGGTAAGGGGTGGGAGTGGGCAAGACCAGGGTGGCTGGCGAGTGGGCCACTGTCGGCAGGAAGGCGGCCATGGTTTGGAGGTAAGAGGACAGGAAACCCAGGCAGGGAGCTGGTGGGACTGTTATCCCCATTCCCAGTCACTCCTGTGGGACCCCCAGATTTGGGGTATGGGTGATGGTTCTCCTTCCTTGGGGAAGTTGGCACACCGGAGACTGCACAGGAGAGGGGACCCCGAATTCCCCTGAGCTGTTGTATTGGGTGGGGAGAAGAGGGGCGCCATGCCTCTCTCATCCCACACATCGCCTCCTATCAGAAGGGTAGATCGTGGGTGTCTGCAGGCTGTTCTGGGCTCGGTTATGGGTGACCTTGCAGTATACAGTGGGGGCTTTGTCAGGTGCCATAGGTGAGTACATGTACACGGGTTGTCACAAATGCTATGTCCATGTTTGTGCCACTGAACTCTCCTTCCCCGCCCCCTTTCTCTCCCCGTTCTCTGCTCTCCTCTCTCTGCCCTTGGCCTCAGGCATGTTCAATATTTCCCAGATGAAGAACCGGCCCATGATCCTCATCGGTGGGTGACCTAGCAGTACGTACCCATTCACCCTTGTCATTGGGGGTTCCTGTGAGGGTGAGGTCCCAGCCATCAGGCACCCTTGCATTTCATCCTGATCGTCTCATCCTGATTTTCCTCCTATTCCCTCTTCATCTTTTCATAGCCCTTCATATCTTGACTGTCTCTGCTCTCTCCCTGCTGCACACAGCTCCCCCTCACTAAACATGCCACAGAAACGATCATTCTAGCTCACCAGAAATCGGGGCGGGGGGTCTTCCAGAGGTCACGATCACTGAGTTAGCTGTCCCGTGAATATGGAGCTCCTGGGGAAGATCGAGACCTTGTCCCCAGCACTAGACCCCACCCCCCAACCCCAGCTTGGATACAGTTATGGACTGTGGGCTAGTCCCTGGGTGAATGTGGGCCATTAGCACCCATTGGTCAATGCGTTGTTACCTTCTGTGCCGGGCAGAGCTTAAGGTGGCAAGCTAAGAATGTTTTTCATCTTGTCAGGGATGACCCAGCCAGGATCTCAACTTCCTAGGTCCTTAACTCGCAGGCATTTATGTGCCTAGGACATCTCTCAGTGCATAGGATGCTGCAAACAAAAGCACTGTTTTGTATAGAGCCGTGTGTGGTCTCCGGCCCCGAGGGAACTGGCTGGGCCATGATAAGCTTCAGAGGTGCTGTTAGCCCTTTGGCACCATGCCCAGACTAGAGCAGGGGAAGCCTCACCCCCTCAGCCACAGCAGGTCTGGGCCCCTGAACTGTACCTCGAGGCAAGAGGAAGCAGTGAGAAAAACCGCAGAGGCTTGAGCTGTGAGCCCCCGGCCTGGAGGCGAGTGGGCTGGAGAACGCCCAGGGATCACCGTTGCACACCAGCCACCAAGAGAAGGAATGACAGCTCAGCAAAGCACTCTGTTGGGAAGAAAACGTCATCATCTCTCCTCCCCTCACTTCCAGCATCAGAGTCCTCTTGTTGGGCATTGAGCCATGCTGACACACTTTGATGACAAGGACTGGGGATGCCTTGAGGGTCCCTCTAGAAGGAAGGCTGTGCCTCTGATATTGACAAGGGAGGGAGTCCAGAACATGATGAAGCTGGAAGCTGGGAAACCTGTTTGCTTCATGAGGTTTTTGATTACTCTCCAGGATATAAAGTAATTAAACTAGTCTGGTTTCTAAAAGCCAAGAGTTGCCCAGAACAGAGCCTGTCAGGCTTTCATATGCATCTCAATCTCTGGGGATCTCGTTATTTCACATGTGGATTTGGGAGGTCTGGGTGGGATTGGGCGTCTCTAACAGTTCTCAGATGCTGGTGCTGCTGGTCCGTGGACCACCCTTGAGTAATGAGCCTGCGAGGTTCCCAAGGCCCCCAGGTCCGTTTGAATCAGCCAGTTGCTTGGTGTGCATGTCTGACTTGCTTGAGGAGGCTGGAAGTACATTGTTTAAATAGATTAAATATTTCTATTAGTAGTTCTTCTGTAAAGGACATGATTACTATTAACTCCTCCTAGAGAATGCAAAGATGAGAGTAGCTGTAGTTGGTGATTCAGGCTGAGACCCTTGCTGTAGTTTTAAGAAAAGGAAGAGACATGGAGGTATTCTGATCCAGGCTTCAGTCTTCAGACGTTAGGTCTTTTTTAAGGGAACTTTGACAACAGTTTTTGTGAGGAGGGGAGCCCAGGAGTCCCCCTCCCAGGACAGTCGGAAAATGGCGCGACCATTGTCCGGTGGGACCCCTGATGAGAAGGACTGCATACTTGTATTCTGGGGGCTCTCTAGCTGTGTATCTTCTATTTTATCTCTTCTCACTATGGTTTTTGTTCTTCACTCCTCTTTCCTCAGCGTGGAAGAGAGAACTTGAGGTGGGGTAGGAAAAAGTTTAGGAGAAGAGGTGGGAAGAAGAATTATCCTGTGGACTCACTCTTTCCTCTCTTTCTCTCTTGCCTTTCAGGGTTATTTTTGATGTTCCAAGATTCCCCACCAGCTATTCCAAGCATTTCTTCCAAGGACTCTCTCGGTGTTCAGGGTCTGAGACACAGAGTGAGTTTCTTCAACCAGGTGGCCACTTTACGGACAGGATGCCGAGTCCCCCAGACCCCGCCCCTTGCCCAGCGGTGGCTGGGGTCTGGGTCCCCTCAGAGACACTACAGTTCCCACTCAGACTCAGATACCAACCCAAAGTGCCTTAGCCCTGTGTCCCGGGCTCCTGCCTCCCGCTCAGGACCCCTGCCAACCTCGGAGCAACTAACCCACGTGGACACAGAAGGACGGGCAGCCATGGTAGATGTGGGCGGTAAGCCAAACACAGAGCGGGTGGCCGTGGCCTCCGCGGTGGTCCTCCTGGGGCCCATGGCCTTCAAACTCATCCAAGAGAACCAGCTAAAGAAGGGAGATGCCCTGGTGGTGGCCCAGCTGGCTGGAATCCAAGCAGCCAAGGTGACGAGCCAGCTGATTCCTCTGTGTCACCATGTGGCCCTGAGCCATGTCCAGGTGCGGCTGGAGCTGGATAGCACACGCCATGCCGTGGTGATCCAGGCATCTTGTCGGGCTCAGGGCCCCACTGGGGTGGAGATGGAGGCCCTGACCTCAGCTGCTGTGGCTGCCCTCACCCTGTACGACATGTGCAAGGCTGTCAGCAGGGACATCGTGTTGGAGGAAATCAAGCTCATCAGCAAGACTGGAGGTCAGAGGGGGGATTTCCATCGGACTTAGAGCGCCTGCCCCCTCCCATCCGTGGCCCAGCCAGGTCAGCGGATGGGATGCCATCGGGGTCCAGGGAAAGACGTCAAGTTTCTGTAACCCCATCACTGTTTACCTTTACCAGTGGGAACCCGAGGTCAGCCCGCTCCCTCACTACCGATGCCCTTTGATGCCCTTTGAGGCATCCTTTATTCAGAGAGGAAACCCGCAGGCCTTTCAGCCTTCCTGGACATGAAGGTCATGGGAGGGGGGTTGCAACGAGCAATGCTAGATAACCGAAAAATCACATTGTGTTATCCGTGGACTATTTCAGACAACCAGTTTCAGACAATCCGGCCCCTAACTTCCACTTCTCATTTTGGGTTTTCTCTTCTGCTACTTCCCTGGGGAGAGAATAAGGGCTCATGAAGCAGAGAACCCACTTTGAGGGGGAAAGCACAGCTTTCACTAAGAATGTATGACTTCTCTTCAGCAGCTTTGCCTGTCCAAGTCTGTGGAACCACAGCCCCCCCCCGCCCCCCCGCCCCTGCCTTTCCACCATCCCTCCTTGGAAAGAGCCTATTTCCCTTCAGATTTACAGGCTCTCTGTTTAACCATTGCACCATCCTCCTGCCTGCTCCCTTTCCTCAGGACACGCACGTAGGCTGCAGAACACACTGACCGACCACTCATGGCCACACCTGGCCCTGTGCACGGCTGTTCCCCACACCCCTTTATTCTGGAACATATCAGGGAAAGAAGAGAGCTAAAGATTGCCTTCACCCTCACAGCGCACAAAATAAAGCTGCAATGCCAACTTTGGAGATGCAAGAATGAGGCCTGTGGTCTGTGCACAGGGCACCGGGCGGCTAGATTGCGTGCCCCCCCCTCACCCCCATCCCAAAGCCCACACCCCTGGGGAAGAGGAACAAGAGACGCTGGATAGGCTGAAGGGGCGTGTCTTCCATATACTCCCGCCTTCCCTGTGGGAGAAGTGGGGAGCGGAGAGGGAGGCACAGAAAGACACTGTGCTCAGTAAGACTAAGTGGGAGTACCTGAAACTCATCACTGGCTAGTAGAGATCGGGGTGCAATGACAGGTTCCTGGGTTCCACATCCCCAACCCCGGACTTGTTTGAATTTTCTGCGTGGATAGGCTTTGGGTCTATGCTCAGTGACACCCTCTGTCGGCCTCCCCAATGCCCTCCACCCAGGTGTGCTGGTGAATGTTTAACAACCGGCTCTGGGGGGAAAAAGAAAAAGCCAAATTCCAAGGCCAATTTTAAGCTAGGGTACCATGTGGATGGCTTACAGAATTCCTGAAAACATCACAGTTGTGCTGTCAGTGCTGGTACAAGCCGGCCCTAACACACCCCCGGCTGTGCCTGCTCCCCAGTGCACCCAAAGCCCCCGCACAGGAAGAAGGCACAAGTTTCAAGGCAGGCTGGAGGGGGATGGTATGGATTTAATATTTTTTAGTATTACAATATATTATAAAAAAAAAGGTGCAGGTGAAAAGGACGCTGCCGATTTCAGACATTAGCCTCATTTGTTGTCTGAGACAACTGGTGAGACGGCCTTGGCATGAAGGAGTCCCTGGTAGAGGTGGGGGAGATAGTCATGGCCCCCCCTCGTTGGTGGAAATAGGATGGGGGAGGGGGAGAGCCTGGACCAGACCCTTCCCCATCCACCTGGAGAATTTTCTCCTCCCACTGCCCTAATCACTCCTTACTTCCATCACGGGAGGAGGAGTGGGTGGGTGCTGCTGCTGAGAAGGGGACAGCTTGTATTAGGTTAACTGAATTTTACATTGGACACAAAATTAGACAGCTGGAGAGATTTACCCAAAGATGGCAGGAAGGGTGGGAAGGGCACTGGGAAAAGACCAAAGAACAAATAGGCGTAAACATGTAGCATATCAAGGACCAACCCAGCCGTCTTCATGGGGCACTCGCCCCTTCTTGCTGAGTCAGCAATTATGGTCCATGGTCCGAGGCACTTGTTGGAGATCTGCCTACAATGGCGTCTGGTGCCAGCATCCCTGGCCAGCTCTTGAAAATAATAAATAGAGAAGGAAAAATCTTTTGGGGTGAGGAGCCTGAGCCCTGGAACAATGTATGTGTCCTCTGTAAACAGTTAAACCAAATTATGCTTTTCTGCGGATCCAATGTGTCTCGAACAGCTTCCACATTCCTTGTCTTTGCTGGTGCGTATCCAGTTTTCAATGGTGGGCGGGAATGCCAGGACTTGGACATGCCCGTTGGATAGAAGTGAAGCCCTCCCCTGTTCCCTGCCCCTGTGGGTTAGGTTGACCTCAGCCCAGCCAGTTTGGGAGAGAACGTTCAGAGACCCCACTGACCACCTTCCGTAATCCCAACACCAGCCTCTTGCCGTAAGGGCTCTTGGATGTACAGATGGGTATAACAGAGCTCTCTGCAGCTGTTCTTCCTGGAAGCCTTCATCTTGCCCTCAGCTGGGCTCCAGGATGGCCTCTTCACACCTGTCGTGGCCAGGCTTGCATTTGCTCAGATCCCTCCCCCTCAAACCAACACACATGCTGGGCTCACCAACCTTGGGTTTCTTCTCCACACCCCCTTGTAGCTACAATGGCCCCACCCCCAGGAATCTGCAGGGAAAAAATAATGTAGGGAAAAGATGGATAGGCAGCTGAAGAGTGGGCCCAGCCCACGAGTCTGTCCACTGGCAATAACCCTGAGCTGGAGGTTGGAAGGTTGAGAAACATACAAGGAAGGGCAAGAGGATGAAAGGGCAAAATGCTGTTGGATGGCGGCGGGGCGGGGGGGTGTCAGGCAGGCAGACACAGAGGATGAAAGGTCAACTCCAGGGGGAGAAAATATTGAAAATAAGAGCCTTAATGGAGTTGACCTCACCTTTCTTTTAAAGACAGAAAGTTTTGTTTAGACACAGCCATTGACCCACCTGCTCAAGGTGGGCAGAATGTTAAATGGGAATGGACAGCATAACATGGACAAAAATCAAAGGTGGGCGTGGACAGGAGGGCCTGAATGGGGACCTTGGAAGTCAGGTTGAAGAACCACATTGGGTACCAGAGATGGGATTGGGGCTCCCCTCTCAGCCTTTCCCCCGTGGCTCCTTCAGGCAGTGCACGCCCCAGGGAAGTAGGCCTTCCTCCTCCATCCCTCATCTTCTATCTCCCTAGCTTCCCCTGCCTGCTCTGGGTTCAGTCTGAATGCCTCAGAGGAGGAGACACCCTCAGAAATGGCATGTCAATGCAGACAGCAGCCCTGGCCCTTGGGACCCTCTCAGGAACTGATGCTCCAGGGCCAGCCTCAGCCAGGTAGACACACATGGTTTGGGGTGGAATCCTGCATACTGGACAGAGTGGGAGGTCACTGCGGCTTCTGCCCTGAGGCAGATGTTAGAGTTTGGCATCTGAGTGGTAGACCAGAAAGCTCTGGGGGTGGGACTAGGCATTCAAGTGCTGCCCTCAGGTGAGGGGCTGTCAGGAACTCCTCGCCAGCACGTGAGGTCATTGTCTTGTCTCGAGACAATGCTCAGGTTGTCCAGGGGAGGTGGGGCAGGACCGGATTTTGTTCTAGGGTCCCTATGCCCAAGGCACAAGGTGTGGTAAATGGGGTCTTTGTTGAACCCCTTCCCTTACCAGATTCATCAAGTACCTGAAGGTGAGCCACAGTCATGGGAACCCAAAGGTGGGTTTTCTGGGATTCTGGATTAGTAGATAGGCTGGAGGTAACAGTAGGGAAGGAAGGGAGAGAGACTTAAGACATGCGAGAGAGGGGTAAAAGGACTCGTGATGTAGGAAACAGGCATTGCTACTCTGTCCTGGTGACTTGGTCCCTGCCTCATCCTCCCAGCATATTTTTCCTGGAACATATCTAGCTAGAATATCTAATGCCTCTTCCTTTTCCATTCAAGAGGAAAGTCTGCCCCCCCACCCCCACCCCAGATCAATGTTCTATTAAGCTACCTCTTGAGAGATGAGAGCCTGGACTCTCTCACCCTGGCTCTCAGGGGTCCACCCCACAGTGACTCCCCACCACACAGGAAATCTAGACAGAGTCCATGGACCTGTTCAGTCTAGATCTGAAACAGTTCTGTGCCAACATGTGGGTGCCTGTGCTGGCGGTGGGGAGCAGCGCCCCTTCAGCCAGACCTGCCAGGGATGTCCAAGTCAGCCTCAGAGGGTGATCCCTGGGGGCTGGGAAGCAGAAAAACTGGGAAGAGGAGAGGACAGGAGCCCCATCAGGCAAGTGTGGGGAGACACCTGGTCCTGCCACACACAGACCCCACCCCAGGACCCAGCCCAGGGCTCTAAACTGAGCACCAAATTAGTTTAAGTATCACCGCCTTCTCCACTCAGCCCCTCTCGGTCCATCCCTGTCTCCTGGCCGCCTGCTGTGGCCAGTACCCAGGTCAATAATTTAGCCTGTTTATTGCCCGCTCCCGGGTGACTTCCAGGGCCTGGCTCCCTGACCGCTTGCGGCTGCGCTTGAGCTTGCATAAGTCCTTGTCAAAAACCTCCCCCGAGCGCAGGGCTGACACCAGGTCATCGAATTCGCCTCCCTCCTCCAGCGTGCTGCCCGCGTGGACCTTCCGTTGCCGCTGCCACCGCTCTCGCTCCCTCTGCTCCTTCAGCTGGAGGGGTGAGGAGGGAAAGTGAGAGGCTGGCACCCCGAGACATGGGCGGAGGCCAGAATAGCCCCCCATCGTCTAATTTACACACGGATGTTCTCCCGGCCAGGGGCTAACTCCTAGGCTGTGAGCATTGATGCTGGTGTTCACCAGCTAGTCCCACTCCTTCCCAGGATGCCCTGTGCCTGCCCAGCTCACGTGCTCTCTCCCCTCATGCTGGGAAGACCATTCTCTGTCCTTGGGGGTTGACATCAGCTCCTGCAGTGTTTCTCAGGCCCTGCTCTCCTGGAGCACAGCCCAACCATTGTCTCCGCTGATGGCACCCCACTCGGATCAGCCTCTCTCCCCTCAGGCCCTGCCCAGCCTCTCACCATGGCTTCCATTCGGGCCCTCCGCTCCTCCTCCTCCTTCTTCCTTCTCATTGCCTCCAGGTCCTGCCGGGCCTCCGAGAAGGCCTGCAGGAAGGTGTCAAAGATGCCAAAGAATTCATCTGGCTGCATCTTGCTGTCCTGCTCCCCAAAGTGCATCAGGGCCTTGGAGAACTGTTGGAGGGGGGGAAGGTGTGGTAGACAGTCACCTCTGAGCATCAGGGCCCAGGCTATGTGCTTAGCTGGGTTCCAGCCAGAGCAGAGCCCCATCCAAGGCTGGGGACCTTTGGAATGGGGTCAGGACTAGAAAAGAGGAGACCCCCATTATTAGCGGGGTAGGGACAAGGCTGAAGGAGAGGCTTGAGGCTGATACCCTGGGGAAGCGGGGAATCCAAGCTGGCTGATGAGGCTTCCCAGAGCCACCTCTGGTTCTATTATGGTAGAAGTATGGGATCAGGAGCTACAGACCTTGGGAACTGCCTGGTCAGAGCTCAGAAAGACCTCAGAGATCTTATAGTTATTGGGCTAGTTATTTAACCTCTCTGTGTCTCGGTTTCCTCATCTGTAAAATAGGGATAATAATAGAACCTATTTCACAGTGTTGTTGTTGGATTAAACAAGTAGATATAAAGTGCTAGCTATAATTATATGGGCCAGGCACTGTTCTTTTATTGAGAGCTACCATCTCTAATTCAACCCAAAGTCCTCTATGGAAGACCTCACTACTCATTAAGGCTCCATGTACCAGTAGCATGGGTACCTCCTGGGAGCATGTTAGAAATGCTGAATCTCAGGCCCCATGCCAGACCTCGCACATGAGGGCTCACATTTTAATAAGACCCGCAGAGATGGGGGTCCATGCGCATGTTTGTGTGAGAAGCAGGAAGACAACAGCTAAGACCAAAGCTCTATCACAGCTGGGCAACCTTGGGCAAGTTACTTAGCCTCTCTGGATCTTAATGCACATATCTATTGAGAGAGCTAATAACCTTTCAACAAACCCACAGGTAGGTAATGAGACAAATGTAAAACAGTTAAGGCAGTGCCTGACACCTGACGAATGGACTATGATCTTTTCAACAGAGTTGCTGTTGCTCTCCTTGTAGGAGTGACAAAATAGTTATTGGTCAAAGCACTGTGATTCTGGGTTTGTCCCCTCCAGGCCATCTGGTAGGAATGGGGGAAGGAGTGGTGTCTACATAGGGCTGGCTTGGAGAGACATGGGGGCGGGGTTAGGGCGAGATGAGACTGAAAGCTTGTGGCCCTCTTACCTTGTCCCTGGCCTCATTCAGCTGGTCCTCCAGCTCTGAGAAGCTAAAGCTGGAAACTGTAATGAAGTCACTCATGACTGGGACAAACTTGTCATTTAGTTCCCGCACCTGGCGTTTCTGATATTCCAGCTCCTGAGCAGGGAGAATAAAGTGCTGGTTAGACAGGCGCTAGGATAAAAGTCAGGAATTCTGAGGTTGCCCCATCACCTACACTTCTTGCCAGTCACAGGATATTGAGTCTTTTTTTGGAAGAGGGAACACACCGAGTGTCCAAATTTTAAGGGTGGCAAAGATCATGAGAGCTATCAACCACTCCACCCTGCCTCTCTCCTTCCCTCACCCATGCCTGCCCTCTCTTTCTCTAGGTCCTTGCCACCCAGAGTGTGGCCTGCGACCAGCAGCAGCGGCATCACCTGGGAAATCTGGAGAAATACAGATTCTCAGGCCCCAACCCAGACCTGTGCAATCAGATCTGCCTTTTTACATTTTTTAAAGATTTTATTGGGAAATTGGAGGAGGGGAACAGCGTTGGGGAACCAGGGAAGGGGAACAGACAAGTTGCTGTCCTTTTTGTTCTTCAGTCTAGTTGTGGAGGACGTTGCTTCACTGGCCCATGTTGGTATCATCATTGCACTCCTTCCGGGTGAGGCAGATCACTTGCTGGCCTCTGGACAGCCGCTCACAGCGGCTCTTGGCAGCTCACACCAGTTGCCAGCAGTTACGCTGGCTGCCGGCCATTTACTGTAGCCCATGGCAGCCCACTGCAGCAGGAGCTGCAGCTATGCAGGGATGCCATCCCAGGGACTCACAGCAGCCCAGCTCCAGGTGGAGCTGTTGTTCACCATCTTAGCTGTAGAGGGCAGTGTCACCGGCCCGCATATATGGGATCCGAACCAGGCCACTGGCGTCTCAAGCCAGCTCTTAACCAACGCACCACTCGGCCGGCCCAGATCTGCCTTTTAACAAGAGCTTCCGGAGTTTCGTATGTGCATTCAAGTGTCCCATGCATGTCTCCATCTCCGAGCTGATGTGGATGCTGCTGGTCCAGGGACCGTGCTTTGGGAAGCACTTGAAAGCTATAAATTGGTAATCACCGTCTGTGTCACCTCCCGACCACAGTGGCAATGAAAGGTTCTTTCTCATACTTAACTTCGTTCTCTAAACTCATTCTCTCCTTACCCACCTACCCTCCACACATGCCCAGTGAAGACAGGGCAGGTCTCTAGTTCCTAAGTGTGGGGGACAAAGGATTGGTGGCCTCCCCATAGTGGACCAGCCTAGCCTAGGGCCAGAGATGGTATCATCTGAGAAGTCATCAGAGCAGGAATGGTGGCAACCAGAGACCTGGGTCTCCAGCCAAGAGGCAGCCCCTGGCTTGTCTAGGGCCCAGGGAGGATGGTAAAGAGATAGAAGGCAGGAACTTCTGAGTACATCGGTCTCAGTGTCACACTATGGGCTATCTGTCCCTGGCTGGCTTCCAAAGGACATGAATCGAACTTAAGCATGTGGCTGATTTATGGTTCATTCCACTCCACTACCCACTGGACATGCTGGACAGTGACCTGGCTAGTCTCAATGTCCCCTCTTCGAGAGTCTACATTTAAGCCCCAGATAATCCCATCACCCTTTCCTAGGGGCTGACTCTGTGCTAGAGGCTATATCCGCTGTGCCAGTTATTCTATACCCCAGGCAGGAG
Source organism: Aselliscus stoliczkanus (assembly GCA_033961575.1). NCBI lineage: Eukaryota > Metazoa > Chordata > Mammalia > Chiroptera > Hipposideridae > Aselliscus > Aselliscus stoliczkanus. The sequence continues at coordinate 58,489,213 of CM066733.1, read as the reverse complement.
CTTTGGGCCACAAATACATCAGAAAAAAAAGGGTCTGCTGTCTGGGGAGCCACCACCTGACCAGCCTGGGCAGCTTCTGCCTCTGAAGCACCCCCTCAAAGCCAGGCAGGGCAGTGATGATGTACTCACCACCTCGACCGCTCGGAGGCCCCTCCTAAGGTTGCCCACTTCCTTCTCCAGCTCTGCCAAGCTGTGGAGGGACACAGAGGGAGGGAGAGTCACTCAGGGGGGTTCAGGGAGAGGGCAGTGCAAAGCCCGATGCCTGGGGGTCTGCGGACCTTGTGCCAGCCCTACCTTGGCCACTAACCTGTGGCAAATCACTTCCCCTCCATGCTGTCTGTGATTCTATAAAATAACAGGGGTGACACATTTTCTGTAGATCCTCCAGACTAGAAATGTCAGGCTGCATATCAGAAGATTTCTACCACATGGCCTCTGGCTTGGATTGGTTTATTGTTTTTACCACCAGGTAATACTGGTAAGCTTTAACATAGTATGGGCATGCAGGAAACGTTCGAGGCATATTACCCTTTTCCCAGTGCATTGCTGCTTCTATTGGAGATGCTTCTATCACCCTGTATGTGTTCAGGTCTGACTTCTTGCCTGTAGCAGATACTGTTGGCGCCCCACCCATAGCTCCTTGGACTTGACTTCCAACTGTGTGAGCACTTTTTTCTGAGAGCCAGAGCCACCTATGCCTGGGCCCATGGCCAGAGTTATGTGCCCCTCCCCCACACATACACGTGAGAACCCCTCAGCCAGTGACTGACAGGAGATGGTGTGTGACGCCCCACCTCTCTCACCCCTTGGGTGGGATAAGGGGGGGGGGTGTCCTACACTGTCTCCCACACTTTTCTGGAGGGGTTGAGCTCCAGTTACCCCCAGTGGTAGCTGGCTGAATTACACTTCTGTTACTGGCCTCTTTCCATCCCCGGCTCACTTCCCCACTCCCTTCTGTGTTTCCTGGGAGCATCTCTGAAATCAGGATTGGAGGGCAAATCATCTGGCTTTGTTTGGCTCTCCCAAAAGCAGAGCCTGAGACGCTGTCCATTCCTCGCCAGCCCAGCGTAGCCGCCATGTTTAGATAAGAGCATGTGTGAGCGCAGCAAGAAGGAAGGAAGCCTAGGAGGGACCCCTCACTTGACTTTGGCGGCTTCTGGGAGATGCTGCAGCTCCGAGGGCATTGTCAAGATGTCAGGGAAGTGCTTCTCCAGGATCATGATCAGGTAATGGAGCAGAGAGATGTTTCTGTGGATGAGAGCCAGGTCAGGGGTAAGGGAATGAGGGTCGGAAAGCATCAAGGGTGTGGTGTCAGGGGAAAGAGGTGCGGAGTTGGGTCAGAAATGGAGACAGGGAAAGGAGGCGGTGGGGAGAAGTCAGGGTGGGGTACGATGGACGCTAAGGAAGCAAGCCGGGTCCACCTGTCAATGCTGGACTTGGTGTCGGCGATCTTGTTGAGGCTGGCCACCCGGAACCCGTAGGCGCCCCCACGCTGCCCTTTGTTCATGAAGTTACCGATGGCCAGGACAACCTCTAGCATCTGCTTTAGACGCTTGCTGCGAATCAGCTCCCGGGAGGCCAGCAGGATGGCTGTGAGAGGAGGGACAAGTCAGATCCCTGCACAGACAAGGCCCGGGCAGCTGGCCCCCTGGCACCGCAAGGTGATGCCACCACAAAGTCCAGAAAAGGGGCTGCAAGTGTCTTCAACTCTCAGCGGGGAAGATACTGTGCCCACACCTCCACACACAGATCTAGTCCACCCCACCCACCTCCAGGGAAGCAGACACACTCGCCAAAAGCCAAGTAATTTGCCAAGTAATCCATTCTCAGAATGTGCCAAGTCTTCCTAAGAATATATTTGAGCATATCTTTTTTTGTATGTATTTAAAATTATTAATATATTCTTTCTATGAATATACACAAGAATATAATACTTTTACTTTTTGAAACCTAGTGATTAAAGTTTAAATTTCAGCATTTTATGTATTCTGCGACTGTTTCTGCCCTCTTTTGAAATGCTGAATTTTATTGACGTTTTTTGGAAAGGAAAAAAAAAAATCCCTGTCAAATGAAATTGTAACATGTCACCCACTGTAATATCCCCATATTATTTTTGTTCTATGATAAGATAACAGTGTGCTTTATAGTAGATGGTGTCTTTGATTAAATAGGTTACTTGACATCTTGTTGAACATCATTTAGAAAACTTTTCCAACCTTCAGGCATTTTAACCACTTCTCTCCAATGTCTGAAATGATACATTTGCCAGAAATAACAAACTAAGCTAATAGTAACCAAAACATCCGTATTTAATTCCGATGTGGATGCTTTGGCCCTTCCTCAGCTGTTATGTATTCATGGCCAATGTGCAGAATTGGGATACAAATCCTATACTGAAATGTTGGCTACCAGTTATGGAATATGCTTTTTGATTATTAAAAGTGGTGATAAGAAGACCAAACTATTCTATGATCCTTGGCTTATGCCAAACTGCACATTCCCTAAGGTGCTGCCATGAAGATAAAATGAGAACCATCTGACTAAAAGTTTCCAGAAATCTTCAAGAGCAGTTAAAAATAAGTAATTGTAGGGCCGGCCAAGTGGCGTGGTGGTTAAGCGCTGACTTGGGAAGCCAGCAGTCCCGGTTCAGGTCCCATATATGAGTGCCAGTAATACTGCCCTCAAAAACTAACTAACTAACTAACTAACTAACTAACTAACTAACTAACTAACTAACTAAGTAATTGTAAAAAAGAAGCTGTCAAAGTGTAAGTAAGGTTTGTCAGTAGTTTCTGAAGTTGAACGTGTGCATTATCTGTGACCTAACTGTGCTGTTACCCTTGATGGGTATTGAGTGGCTCCTAGGTTTCCTCCTTAAATTACAAATAGACTGGTTAAATAAATTATGGTATATGCATACAACAGAACAAGATACAACACTGAGAATGAATAAGCCGCTGCTATACATAACAACAGGAGTAACTTACAACCATAATGCTGAGCAAAGGAAACCAGCACAAAATTATTCACATCACACTCTATCCCATTTACATAAAATTCAAGACAGACCAAACCTTTAGAGAGGAAGGAGAGAGTGATGGTTGGAGGGGTAATGTTTGAGAGGGAGACATGAAGAAGGGCTCTGGGGGACTGGAAATGTTCAATTTCTTGACCTGGGTGTTGATTACATAGGTGAGTTCATTTCATGGTAATTTGTCAAGTAGGACTCTTAGGATTTGTGTGCTTTTCTACACGCATATTTTAATAAAAAGTTTACTTCAAAATAAAACTACTTATAAAAGTTTCCAGCAATTTATATTGGTTGAGGTAGTTTTTCTAACATTGATACGCTGTTTGGAAAATTTGCAAAGGAATCCTCCTGCGAATGCTAAAATGTTGGCAAAACAGATGACAAGAGTTCAAAGGAAATCAGTGTAAATGGGAAAACTCCCATATGCAATGCAGACATTTTAGATATATTCAGGAGAATAATGTATTCATGAATATATTCATAAGAATATGTTTATTTTTGAAGCCATATTCATCTTGACTATATTCAGTGAATGTGTTCATAATGAGAATCAGCAAATTCAGTATATTCAGCAATGAACATATTCATAAGAATACATTCAAGAAGAATATGTTCATGAATATATTCATAGAAGAATTTGGTAAATTTCTCAAATTTGGTGAATGGGCTTTTGGCAAATTGACCCAGAGGCCCTGCTAGGTGGTGAGGGATGGGAGTGGGGTGGGTAGGTGGGTGTCAACAGCTCATCAACCAACTGTGATAGGCCAAAGCTTAGCTCTTGCAAAAAAATATTACCTGGGGAACTGGAAAAAAATATGAACCCCAACTCCTGCCCAGTCCTCTTGTCTCTACCCCCAGTCAAGCCCACTGAGCTGATTCTGTTAAATACAATTTCGGCCACCTCTTGCCAACTCTTGGAGGGAAGAGACCTCCAGAGCACTCTAGAACAGCAGTTACGCTATAGCAGAGCAATGATGACCTTCCGTAGCAGGTCCTGCCATTTAAAACACATCTGGCTCTGCTGAGCTTGATATTAAAGGGGTACTCTTTGCTGTGCATCCAGGGACTATTATGGAGAGCCCCTGGGAATAGGAAATTGTCTGAGATTAAACGACCTGGTAGGTAAGCTACTCTGGTTCTGAATGGGCAAGCTCACATTTGCCCCATGGACACACAAGTAGTTGAGCACGTATGTCTTGGGCTGAACCCTCATCTGTGCCTCATGCCCCAAAGGCAGTCTGCAGCAGGACAAAGCTGCATGAAGGGAAGCCCAGCCCACTAGCGCAGGTGGTGCCGCTGGACAATAGGCCTGCAGAGCCACTGCTGATCTCGTTCCCAGTCTCACAGATCTTTCTCCCTCTGATCACAGCCTGCCTGCAGTTCCCTTTGCATATGTGTGTGTCAGGGTCCAGATTACGGAAAATGTCTGCCTCTGGCTCTATCACACCCCACCTATGCCCAGAAATCTCCTTAAAATGACTCACTGAACTCCAGGGAGGACCATTTTCTGGCCAGGGCATCTCAGCGGGTTCTGAGATGGCCAGCCCCGGTGTCCAGCAGAGGGGGCCCATGCTCTGCCTGTCCCCAGCCGGTCTCCCCAGAGCAACCTGGACACAGGCTCCCTCGTCCCCCTCTGCTGACCCCGTCCTCACCACAGATGAACCTCACAGCCTCTCCTGCTTCCCTCCTCCTGGGTCTGATGGCTACGCATCATCCTGACCACCTGCCTTTCCCCCGACTCCCTGCCCCTCCGTCCTCTGCCATCCCCTGGGAAGCACTACAGGATGTCAGTGAAAGGATGGGTTTTGAAGAATGCCATCTGCATTCCAGTCCTGGCTCTACCACCCACCAGAAGGAACACGGCCTCAGCCAACATCACCCCATTTTAGAGATGAGACAATAGCTTTAGGGCTGCTGTGAGGACCAAATGAGACCAACCACACGGAATGCTTCACCCAGTGCTGGGCACATGGTTCTCATGTAATTGCAAAGTGCTCATCTAGAAAAGGCCTGTGTAGGAGGGCGTTCCCTGACCCAGACAGTCAGATGCCTCTGGGGATCACCTTGCCAATTTCCTACCTTCGGAATAGCTCACACTTAAAACCATGTGCCCAGAGGTCTTCCATGAGCTTAGTGCCTCTCGAGCAGGGTAAAGATGGATGAGCTCAGTCCATGCCAGGCGCTGTTCTAGGGGCTTGCTATTACCATCACCTGTTTGGCATTTCTGTCCCATGCTGGGGCAGATGTCACCAGACCTCTGACATTGGAGAGCTGCCTGCTGAGGCATGGGGAACCTGTCACATCTTTGGCACATGTGCTAATATAAACAAGTGCATATATCTAGACTAATCATAGTTTTAAATTTTATCCTTGACTGGTTTTTTAGGGCAGGGGGGAGATGGAGAATAAGGAAGGGCTTTTCCCCCAGCGCTGTCCGTGGTCTCCCACCCCACGGCCTCCCACGGTGCCTCTATCCTCCAGGCCTCCTCCCCACCCTCAGCCGTACCTTCCACTTTGGGCTTGGCCTCAGCCAGCCGCTCCTGGAACTTCTTCTTGAAGAAGAGGGCCTGCAGTCGCTGCTGGTAGTGGTCAATCCTGTGGACAGGGCGAGCTGTGTCAGCAGGCAGGTCCCTCCTGCCCCAGCCCCAGCCCCAGCGCCCTCCGCAGCCTGCCCTCCCCTCCCCCGCCTCCCAATACCGCTGCCCTGACCTGCTCATTTCGTAGAGGAAGCGGTCAGCACGGGCCATGCGCTCGATCTCATGTTTGTGCTCCTCCAGGAGGTCAATGTCACTCTTCTCTGGGATAAACTTGAGGAGCTGCAAAGAGCAGGAGAAGGTTCAGACAGCAAATTGGTGGGAAGCTGCTATGGGGGTACAGTACACAGGAGCCCATAGACTGTCCAGGCTCAAGATGGGGTGGCGTCCCCTTAAAACTGCCTGAAGGGGACACAGGGCACCCCACTCTAAGCTTCTTTCTTCTTCTTCTCTCTTTTTTTTTTTTTACTTTTTAAAATTAAGAAATAACTTACATACATAAAGTTATATTATTCTTCAGTACTATGCAGTTCAGTGTTTTTTTTCTTTTAAACCTTTATTGAGCTGTAATTTACATAAAATAAAATGCATCCATTTTAGATGTTCAGTTCAATGAGTTTTGACAAAACTATCCACCCACTGAACCGTCTCCCAACTAAGATACAGGATATCCATCCCTCCAGACTAAGCTACAGGATATCCATCCCTCCAGAACATTCCCTTGCATCACTTCAATAAGCCAACCCACCCCATCCCCCCATATAGCCTCGCAACTGAATTGTATCACCTTAGAGTCAGTTTGCCTATTTTTGAACTTCATATAAGTGGACTCATGCTGTATGTTCTCTTTGGTGTCTGGCTTTTTTCACTCAATATAATGTCTGAGATCCATGCATGTTATAAGTGTTGAGAGTTTGTTTTTGTTCATCGCTGAGTAGTATTCTACTGTAGGAATATACCACAGTCTATTTGCTTTCCCATCGATGGACAGTGGGGTTGGTCACAGTTTAGGGGTCTGAGTATGTACCTAGGGGAAGGACTGCTGGGCAACAGGGTGTATGCATGGCCTTAGAATGCACTGCCAAAGTGCTTTCCGAAATGACTGTACCGAATGAGAATTCCAGTTGCTTCACATCCTTGGCAACATTTGGTATTGTCCGTCTTTTTAAGTTCACCTGTTCTGGTGGGTGAGCGGCGTTACCTCACACACCCCTATTCGCACACCATATTTCTCTGATTACTGGTAGTACTGAGCATCTTTTAGTGTATGTATCTGATTACTAATAGGATTGAGCCATTTGGAAAGGATCTCTTTCACGAAGTATGTGTTCAAGTTTTTTGCTCCTTTTTAAGTGCAGTTGTTTTGTCATTTTTCTCACTGATTTGTGCAGTTCTTTATTCTGAATATGAGATTTTTGCAAATCTCTCTCAAGGTTTGGCTTGTCTTTTCACTCTAGTAATAGTGTCTTTTGATGAACAGAGTTCATAATTTTAATGAAGTCTATTTGATAGTGGGTTTTTGTTTTTAGTATTTTCTAGGTTTCTCTTGAAAGACACAAGTTGAGGAAGAAGTGATTTGAGGGAGATATGATTACGGGTCACTTTGACTTTGCTTCAAGACCCCTGGGAATCATACCTCATATCTCCATTCAAGGCCTCAATCCCCTGGAAAAGACACAGCCTTTTCTAGCCGCCTCTCAGAGAGCTTGGCCCAGGGAGTTCCTATAAACCTCTCCCTCACTCCTCCAGCCTTCAGTCTAATTTCTTCTTGGCTTAGGAGTCTCGGTCTCTCGGAGGGCTGTCAGAAGGGGTCCAGCTGCGCCCCAGTTTCAGCTCCCCTCCCCTCGAGGGGCCTCACCTGCTCCAGCATGTCCTTAGCAAGGTCCTCCTGCTCATCCATCTTCAAGACGGCCTGCCGGATCTCCTCGTTAGAAAGCTTCAACCTGAGGCAAAAGCCCGGCCCCTGAGAAGCCTGGCCTGGGCCCTCGGTTCAGGCCCCAGACTTTCTCCTTCAGAAGTGGGGTTCCTAGGCTTCTCTTGCCCCCTTACGGGAAATTGGGAGTACCTTTGGCAGTCCTTCCTTCTCGGCTCTTCTGCAAAGCCTCCTCAGACTACACTAACGTGGCTCATTCCGTAAGTTCAATAATGAGGTGTTTTAGTCTCTAAATAGAGACTTGAGTCTCTGTCAGAGCTGATAGGGACATTTGGGAGGAAAAGGGTCAGCTTCCATGTAGACTGAGAGACAGGGAGGAGGGTTTCTGGTCCTTCTCCTTCTCCTCATGCCTAAAATATCTGCAGCATCTCCATGGGAAGATGGGAGTATCGGCAGGCCTCGAAGGGGGCAGTTTCCTGCTTACTTCATTCTCAGAAGACAGACCAGCCCCCAATCTCTGACAGCGCCTCAGCTCCCACACAGCTGCTCCAATCTGTCTTGCTGTCTGGCAGGGGGAGACGCCACCTCCCCTACACACACACTCCCTATCCCTTCCACATGCACATCCAATGAGAGCCCTGGGGGTGCGGAACTCTCCCGCGCCATCAAGGGGGAAAAACTGAGGGCTGGGGCCTTTTGGGAGGGAAGGGGGTGGATGTCCCAGAGGCGGTTGGGGTAGCACTAAGAATAGTCTGGGAGGCAGTGCCCTCTGACCCTAGCTCAGGCAGGAGGCCCTGCACAGAAGCTGTGCTGTTAGTGCAGATACTGCCTTGTTTGTTCTGCAGCCGCGGGAAATGCTTGGGGGCTGAGATCATGCTGCTCTGTGGCCTAAGCCTAGTGGGGCCCTCCATGGGCTTAGAGCAACTCCACTGCCCGATGCTGACCAGGCAGGTCAGGAGCTGCGTGACTGGGGCAGTTTCCTGTCTGCAGAGCCCCACACTGACGCTCAATGTGGGCTCCGGGAAGAGGGTTCTAGATCAGTGCCCCGACAGTCCCAGGGGACAGTAGAGACAGAAAGGCCACAGACTGCTATTGCCCCCTTCTTCTGCCACCTTTCTCCCCCAGGCATTCAGGTCAACCATCGTCTTCTGCTCTAAGCCCTACCTCTGACTTCTGCTTCCTGGGGTGTCCATTCCCTCCCACCGTGATCGCATGGGGCAGGGGCCAAAGAGGCAGGGCAAGCACATACTTGGAGAGAAGGATGATGCAGTTCTGAGCCCTCCTGCCATCAATAACTGACAGCTCTTTGACCTTGCGGGAGGCCAGGTAGATGTCCTCGGTAGAGCCCAATTCTTTCTGCAACCAAAAAGCCAATGAGAAAGGTTAACGTGTGTGCTTTCCCCAATTCTCTTCTTGTCCTCCCCTCCTCCCAGAAGCCACCTCCCTACCAACCAGGGAGTATGCCTGGTGTGAGAGGAAGAAAGGTAAAGAAAAAGACAGGAGAGGGAGAGGGGGCTAGTGAATATCTGACTCTAATAGGACTCATCTGGGACTTTACCATGAGCTAGAATAGCGGCAAAGCAGTGAGGAACCCCCTTTTTAAGAATGCCCTCTGTGGAGAAACTAAAGGAGCTATTCCTGCAGAGGAAAGTGACTGATCCCTGTGGCTTCAGGCCATGTGCGATGACCTACCAAGTCCCTAGAGAATCAACTCCCATGCCTATAGCCCCACCCAAGAGCCTTCCCAAGCTTATAATAAGAAGCTGGTTCTAAGTCCCCACAGGGCCACAGTGCCTGGACTCGTAGGGACTTCAAGCATAGCCCAGTGTGCCCCAGGTAGAAGGGATCCACATGTTCAGAGGTGGGGAAACTGAGGCAGAATTCCATATAGAATTTTCTCCTCTGGGATTCCCGCAGGAATATTCCCAAGAAAGAAAAAATTCCCCCCGTCTTCTCTTGGGCCCCTGGTGAGGTAGCCAGGAGGCTAGTTCTTACTCTGAGGTCCCTCCAAGCATGAGTGCCATGTGGTACAACTGCAGGGGCCGCTGCTCATAGCATTATCTTTGAGAACTGTCCCCAGAAATTGTGCAGTGCCCAGCCTATGCAGTCTTCCAGGACAGTCTGGTCTTGGGCCCTTGCTTGTCTTGGATAAGACAAGGGATCTAGGAGCTTTCTCCTTACTCCAGTAGCCACTTACCACCATTGCTGCCAGGGGTCTATTTACACTACCCACCCCTTCTACATTTCTGCTTTCCCTTTGGGAATCTTCCCCCATGCCATCCTGTATGGGGGTGGGGGGTAGGTTAGTAAGGTAGAATGGACAGGTCCCTTTGGGGGCCCAGTATAGGGCAGCAGCCCCGAGTAGTAGCTAAAAGTTGGAACATTCAGAGCCCCAAGAGACTCACCTGCTGAGAAGGATTAGTTATCAGCTCCTACGCAGGCAGCAGCCGCAGCCAACAGAGAATTAAACATGCACAAAGTTAGCCAAGAGGTACGGGGACCCAGAAATAGGAGGAGAGAAATGGGGGCCCCTCAGTTCTACCTGTCTGCTCCATCCCAACGGGACCCCCATGGCTAGAGACCCTCATTTCTAGAGACAGAGACCTGTAAGTAGCACTGTGCCGGAGCCGCTTCTAGAACATGCACTCCAAGAAGCCAAACATAGCAGAGGACAGGCAGAGCCTCCCGCTAGCCTGGGGCCAGGGGAACCACCAGGCCCAGTAGGAGCAGACCAGGCCCCCATGCTCTCCCTCCCCAGGCCTTGGCTGCCACTCTTCCCTCTCCTCTGCTGGGAATCTGCCCTGAGGGCAGAGGGCATTCCTCTGCCCCATGAGTTCAACTTTCTAAATAGGGGAGGAAACACAGTGAATTTGAGCGAAAACACATGCAAGTTGCATTCACTGAGGCAGGGAAATGCAGGTGTCCCTGAAATGGGCACCCTGCCCTTCGCCTGTCTTTTGATCTCTAAGGGGAGCTGAAGAGGCAGCGCTTTCAATTGGTTTTCCCTTCCTGACCCTCAGGGAACTGAAGTCACTAACTCAGAACCTGTGTTGGGCACAGAGGGAAGACCCACAGCTCATACCTTCCCCGCCCACAGGACAAGGAGTGGAAGCGACCAGGGTAACACAGCCTCTGAGATCTCTCCAGCTCTGTTGCTGTATATTCAGCCTCAGAGTCTGGGCAATTACTGAGACAACAGTCTGATGAGCCCAGTCCTGAAACAGGGGTCTGGACAGGGTGGGCTCTGAGAAGCAAGTCGGGACAGAGCGGGTTTTCCACCTTAACTCTTCTCTGCTCGCCAAACCCGGCTTGACCTCAAACCCACAGCCCCTCTTTCCCTCCTGGTCCCCATCCTAGGCCCACCTTGGGATCCCAAAACCTGGGTGGGCCAGGCTAGAGCCCTGATCCAGAGGGCGATGCTCTAACTAGGTGGAGGTGTGTGATTGGCCGCAGCTGACACACCCCTTGCACATGCTCCCTCCTTCCCTGACACTCATTCAGGAACACTGAGGGGCACAGGAGCCCCAAGCGCTCAGGACTCCATTCAGCTGCTGCCTGATGTGGACGAGAGCTCAAAATGCTTCCTGGAGTTAGGGGTAGAAATCTGATGCCTTGAGCCCCCGTATTTAAGTTAAATAAACAACCATCTGTTTTTTCTAGAATCCCAAAACAGAACCAGAGTCCCATCCGGACCCTAACCTTTGGGCTAGTCCCCTAGGAGCAGTCACATGTGCCCTCCGTCCTGTCTGCCCTCAAGACGGGTCAGCCACAGGTCTGCACTCGGCAAAAAGCTGTGAAGGGCCTGGTCACAACATGCAGCCACTGCCCAGGGCCCAGGAGGGCACAGCTCCCACTCACTAGCACCTGGGAAGGCCTCAGGGCTGGAACCCTGGGATCAGCAAGAAAATATGAAAGAAAATAGCATAATCCCAAGAGGAAACAGCCCCTCAATGGCAAGCCAGAGAGAAAGCAAATACTTTGAGGCCTTTGGCTGGTAATGCCCAAATTGAGCTTGGGAGGAAGGCCCCAGATGTGCTAGCTGCAATGCAGATTCCCAGGCAATGAGATTCCATCTGAGGATTCAGCATTTTTGGCAGTCCCCACAAGTACTCAGCATAGTTTGATGCCCCTGCCTCAGGAACAACCTGTGTCCTGCCATTAACCCCACTCCCCCTACTGCCGCTGGAAGACCAGGCCTACTGGTCAGCCACCTGGACAGTGTCTGCAGAGCAGAGCCCAGGGCCCACCATCCTGCTCAGGCCTGGCCCAGCCTCAAAGGCCTGACGTGACCTGGGGCAGCCCCACCCTCCTTGAAACATTAACATCCTCTGCTACCCAACTAACTCTTGGAGGTGTTGGGAGACGAGAGTATGGTGGAGAAAGTGGTTTGAAAAGTTATAATGCCTTCTAGGTATAGTCTCTAAATCCTGAGGCCAAAGGAAAAGCAGGGTCAAGTGTCCAGGCCCTCGGACCCTAACTCAAGTGCTCTAGGGGGAAAGAGAGAAATGAACAAAATACTATTTCATCAGTCGATGCGTAGCTACAAGCTATAATACAATGGGAGATTTTCCCCTACTGCACTGCACACCTCTAATTCATAACTACGTTCCTGGCAAGCACATGGTACCTGACAAAGAAGGAAATCATTCCATATTTGTGGGAAGTAGGGAGGGAGGAAGGGAGGGAAGAATGGAGGGAGGGAGGGAAGGAGGGAGGGAGGGAGGGAGGGAGGGAGGGAGGGAGGGAGGGAGGGAGGGAAGGAGGGAAGGAGAGAAGGAGGGAGAGGCTGAGGGTTGGGTTCAAGGGTCATATGTGAAGTCAAGACTGAAAGTCAAGACCCAAGAGGTGAGGGGGTGGGGTCTTACCTGGTGCCTCTGATAGGCTGAAAACATTTTTTCAAAGTCCTCTAGGTCCAGCACCCGGAATACCTGCATGTCATCAATCTCATTCCATACGGTGCCAGGGACACGTTCCTAAGATTCAAGGCAGACAGACAAGCCCGTGGTGGACTCAACTCCTTCACTGTGGAGATGTCTCATGCCTCCCTAACCTACCTGTCCCCCAGCTGCATGCTTTACAAGCCTGCAGGCTCTCAGGCCTTTAGAAGGGGGTGGATTCCTCCTCCCCAATACTCTGCTCCAGGGGAGAGGCCAGAGACAGCCTCCTTCTCCTCCTTTCCATGGGGGGCCCCTGTGAGCATGTTACAGGAATTAACAGGAGTGCTTAGTGACAGACGGGCAAGTATGTGAGAGAGTATGAGACGCCTTCCAGAAAACCAAACCCCACCAATGCTCCCAGAGCACTTTGCACAGGGCCCACTCTCCCTAAAGGTCAAGGTTGGCTGGAGCCATTGGAAAGAAGAGTGCCCACACATATTTGGGATCTTCAAATCCTGAGCGCTGACTCTATTTCCTGTATCTGAGATGGTTATTTTCTCTCCCAGGGGTCTTCCTCCCACTTTCCCAGAAGGCGGACAAGTGCCAAAGGCTGGGACATCCTGGCCACGACAGTGACTGCTGAAGCCAGCAAGGCTCTGCCACAATTTCCTGTTGGCCTGTTGGTCAGATGTGGGGAGGGGGAAAGACGTCCCATCACTTGTGACTGGGATGGGCCCAAAGGGTTACCTTCCAAGGTCTCTCAACTTAGGCATTGCCCCACCTCTGTGAAGAACCCTGGCATTGAACCCCTACCTCAGGGAACTAAGGAGAGGCTGTTTGCCTCTGGGGAGGAGCTGTTAGCCAAGCCAAGAACACCCCAGTAGCCCTGTAACACCCTGATAATGGCTTAGGGGACTGAGCGCAGAGCCACTGCTCCCAGATGCTCCACCCCTCTCCTCTCAGGAACCATCACCTTATCTAGAGCTTTGCTGCTTCTTAAAATAGAATCTCTCCACCTTCCTCTGACTACAAGGCAGCTGGGGGGCCTTCCTACTGAGGCCTCCTCCTCCCTCCATCTCCCCCTCAGCAAGGCTTGGATAGAGAAGCATACCTTTCACTCACTTCTATTTTCTTAAACTCTGGAAAAGGGGAGGCTAGGCCAGAGTAGGGGGGTGGGGACATTCCTGTGGCCTTCCTAAGGCCAGGGACCCTCTTATGGAATGCCGGGCTGGGAAGCTCAGAGCGGCAAGGGATACAGGCAACTGGCCAAACCCAACACAGACGCATTCTTTTCATGGCAGAAACAACCATTGTGTGTGTGTGTGTGTGTGTGTGTGTGTGTGTGTGTGTGTGTGTACACAGGAGCACGCGTGGGGTAGGGGAAGGGGGCTAGGGAGAGGAGCCAGGCTCCTGGAATGGGGTACAGAGAAGGCAGAGAGAAGACTGTAGGGGAACTGAATTGAGGGAGATGGGAGGGGAAACTTCTAATTCAGTTCCCATGTCAATCGAGTTCTGGAGTAGAGGTGAGCGCAGTGGGAAGGCCCAGAGAGGGAAAGCTTCCCACTGCTCTTTATTCTTGGTGAGGCCAGAATGAGAAACCATGGGCTGGAATGAGAGAGCGGCATGTCCACCACTAGGAAGAGACCACAGACTGAGCACCCAATGTCTCCGTCACTTCTTCCCACTCTCGGTTCCCCATATTCACAAGGGGCTTCTTCATGGAGGTACCTGTAGTCTGCAGCCAGACACAAGTACAGTCAACTCCGAGGATTCCCCACACCCTAAATTTCACCAAGTTACCTTGATGTGCCTGCCAGGTCAAATCATTCTCAAATTTAATTTTTATACCACTCTGGCTAAGACCTCATCACCTCCAGTTTAGATTTCTGGAGTCTCTGCCCCGCTAGAGACATCCTGGAGGTGTCAGGACAATTGTTCTGAAAAACAGATTTCATTCTGTGTCCCTCACAGAGCATTTGGGGTCAGGCAGACCAAACTGGCTTGTTCTCCCAGCCTCATCTCTATGTGGGGCTGTTGGCAAGTGGATGGACACTATTCACTTCTCACGTCCCATGAAAGGAAACTGAGTCTCAATGGTGCTTACTCACTGAGTTAAAGAGAGGATTAAAGTTACATAACATATGTGAAGGTCACATGGTAGTGCCACTAACAATAACTATTCTATTATTATTATTAACCTTACTATTAATAAGATTTTCTATGTGTTAGTCATTCTTCCAAGTACTTTATATGTATTAAAACAACCTTTGATATGGATGTCATAATTACCCCCATTTTACAGATCCAGGGCCTGGAGCCGAAATGATGAAATAACCCCTGGTCACACAACTAAAATCTTGGGACTGGGATAATAGGTTCACAAATACTACTTGATGCCTGTCTACCCCATCCTTGCTGAGAAGTGTCTGCAGCTCCCACGTAGGCTCCCGCATGCCTATTCCATCAAACCTGTACTTTCCAGTCTAGGAATGAGAAACTCTGGCCTGCTCTGGGTCCCTGAGAAATTCATGTAGATTTCATTATGACTGGGCTCCAGAGAAAATCCTAAGCATGAAGCTCTATATGGTAAAAATGTTACAAAAATACGAGTTGCCTTATCTGTCTTCCTTAATTGTTGAGGTGCATAATCATCTTTTCGTTACATTTTCAAAATCATAAATTGTAAGTTGTAAGTACAGGAGACAAAAAATATACCTGTTTTTAAAATCCACAATTAAAAAATATATTATTTCTGATCATGAACAATGAACGTTTCCATGCAGCCTATGGCCTTTGGTTCTACAGAGCTGTTGGCGTGCTCACATGCAGTTGGCCTCTGTCGTTTGCCTGGTGACCATGGAGAAGCACCCACAGGGCACAACTGTGCAGTGCAGCTGTCACAAACTTGAACAGCATTGCTTCGAAATGCTGCTAACAGGTGGCTCTCGAATTTTAATAACTCAGGTTGGAGATAGTATCAGAGGCCCAGGAGACTATGAATGGGCTCTATTCATGCTTCGTCTTTCCACCTAGATTATAAAACCGGAGGTAGAAGGAATCTTAGAGATCATCTCATCGATGAGCAAACTGAGGTTTAGATACAATGAGTGATTTCACGGGTCACACAGTTAGTTAGAGGCAAACCCGGTGTGGTTAGAGGTTAGAACCTCTCCTTCAATCCATTCTTCAGGATCTCTAGGTGTTTCTTTGAATATGCTTCCTAACTTGCCAGATCTAAAGCTCGTAAGGGGCAACATGATGTTCCACCTTTTAATATTTTACCCATCACAGCTCCCAGCAAAGAGCTTTACACAAAGCAGACCTCAAACTGACTGGCTAGCTGGTCTCCCACTAGGAGAAGGCATCTAACAAATAACTGCCCTCCTACTTAGCAACTGCACGTCTCTTCTTACTTGAGTCTCCATATGAGCTTATTTAACTCACACAGAATGGCACAGTTATGAATTCAACAGTTAGTCCAACAGGCCCATACAACAGGGTCAGAGGGTATCCATTAGTCTGAGCTCCATGCTGAGGCCTGCATGGCTGTTGCTGAAGTGTGTGTGTGTGAACTCAGTTACCTTATATGTGTTTATGTCAGGGACAAAGCCAGTGGGCCTCTTAATAGGACATAGTACATACAGTACTGGAGGCAGGGCTCGACCCAGGCTCGAACAGGCCTTCAATTCTAATGTGGCTTGGGACATTTCTGCTCTACGCTCATGAGAGTCCAACAGAGGAATCTGGGATTGGTTAATATTAGTCGATAATATTCATTATTATCAGGGCCTCTCACTGCTAAGCAATCTATAAAAGTAGCCTGTGTGTTCCCATTTTCTCTGGGAAGATACCAAAATGGCTCTATCTTGACATCAAACTCCTCATTGCAAGAGTGCTGTCATACCGTTCCATGCCACGGCTTCATCATTTCAGTCCTTTGTACACACTGCCCTGATCGTTACCATCTCTAGACTTTCACCCAAGGTCTTTGCCTACATCTTCCACTCTTTTCCTCAGACTGAACCTATCCTTAAAATCCCAGCCCAGCCCTTGTCTTGTCCAGAAAACACTGCTGCTTGGCCCAGGCTCCATTACCTATATTACTCCATTAACCCTTGGTACATACAAATTCCATTTGTAGGTGGCTTGGGCAAAGTGAGCATTACCACATGCCAAGCCATCTCCCCCTAGTGAGATGGTCTTCCCAGGGACAGTGAGTGGCCTGGTGTCGGCAACTCCATCGTCTGCATCCACTATGTCTACACTTATCCACACCAAAGGAAGAACCCAGGGTAGAGATCTGCAAACGATGGGCAGCCAGTCATGAGGCTGATGCCACTGGCTGTAGCAGAATGGATGCACTGACCTCTTCCCTGTTACTCACCTCGTTTAGCTTGACCCAGTTGAAGGACTTCAGTGGGTGGGAAGGTTGGGGGACACACTTCTTCCTGAGTGGGATATCACTACTGGGGAAGGGGTCTGGAGGGAGGGGCAGGCCCATGCTGAAGCAGGGTGGGGCGCCAGGGGGAGTGGGGGGCCCACCAGGTGGAAGGGGTGGTGGTGGCGGTGGGGGGCAGCAGGCGAATGGTAGAGGGGGTGGGGGTGGAGGCAGGTCATTGGTTGTCATCGAGGAAGACAAGGTAAGTGGGCCCCCAGGGGGAGGTGGGGAAGATATAGATCCTGTCTGTGGGGAGACAGAAAAATCAAAACAACAAAGTCATCAGCAACGATACCTTTCAGGTCCCCACCATTATTCCTTTCTTACTCTTATTCTCCATCTACATGAGGCCCCCCAATCCTGCTCTTACCTCCCACATACATTTAGCCCCCATTTTCTCTCTATGTATCCCAAACATTCACTACACATAGACACTCACACATGCACACACAGACACACGCACACAGATAAGCATACACATAAGTCAAACACTCATACACAGACACTGGACAAAGTCATAGCCATCACAATCCAGTAGCAGGGTTGGCCCATAGTTGTGTAGGCTGCTACCTGAGAGCGGGGCGGGGTGCGGGGGAGCCAAAATCCCACCTGCACTCTGCTTCCAAGGTGTGCTTCCTGGGACAGTGTCACTCAGAGGAAGAAGCATTGTTTTTTTCTAAATAACACAAAGCCTCAGGTGGCCCCTCTGCAGGCCTGAGGACTCCTCTCTCTTCTCCCTCATCCTGGGGTCCTTGGCCCCTCCCTACACCTGTTCTTCCCACTCTATCCTGAAGGTCTTGGCTCAATTATGTAAAAGGACGTGAGGGTGCCCACGTACTGAGATTTCACTGAGTTGGGCCACCAGCTCAGCCACTTGTCCCCGAGCCTGGCGCAGCTCCTGGGACTCTCGAGCCAGCTTGTCCTTCATTTTGTTCAGCGTCCGCATCATCTCTTCCTTCTCCAACGTCTTTGTCTCACATTCTCGCTCCTTCCTCTCCAGCCTGCTAACCAGCTCTGTGTGTTCTGGGATGCGGGTGGGACAGGACAGGAAACGGAGAGAAAGAATGTGAATATGTGTGTCCCCCTCCAAAGAAGGGGGCGAGTCCTGGGTAGGGATGAGGTGCACGGAGCGTGCAGCTGGTTTAGGCAGAGATCCTCACCTTTCCGGAACTTCTCTGCCTGGTCTCGCCACTGTTTCACTTCATTCTCATTGATGAGCCTGGTGGGGAGGAGAGGGAAGGTGTGTTGAACGCAGGCTCTCAGCCTCCCAGCAGACATGTCATCTTCCTATTTCCCACGTTGGTGCCCTGATCTCTGATCTGTCCGGCCACATCAAGGAGGATAGGATTTTGCCTCTCCAGATGTTTCTCCAGGTCCCCATCCCTACCCATTTCTCTTTACGTGTCTCTCCATAGGCTGTGAAAGCCCTTAGGTACCTTATAATCTAACCCCTCTGTGAGAAGTTGAGGCTCCTGAGCCCAGAGATGGAGCCAACAGTTAACTAATGGTAGAACGAGGACTAAATCTCAGGCTTTCCTTAGTTGTAGAGTGATTTGTACCCTTTGGAAAAATACATTTTTGCATGATGGACAGAGATCAAACTATTGGGCCTACCATGGCCCAGGCTTCCAAAGACCAGTGTGTATGAGAAATAGTCCACCTCAGCAACACAGAATAAGTGCATTGAGGGAGAAGAGGGGATGGGTCTAAATCATGAAAGTCCCCATTCATGTCAAACTCTTGTAACAGGGGGATTACCTAGACACCAGGGTATAATAAGAGGCGAAATCCCAACATGAGATCCCAATAATCATTTCTTTTTTAAATCTAAAAATGTGGAAGAGCCATGACTCTTGGGCTTCATCAACAAGGTCAAGGATATAAAGAGGGGACAGAACATGGAGGGAGAAATAATTTATGCAGAGATTTCTTTGGCGAGAGCCATTGCCATCATCCAATGAAGTGGCTTCTTTGGGTCGCTCAGAGAGTTTTGGCCCATGTTCCTTGACATTGGGCGAAAGGTATGGTAGACTGGGGTCTGACGTGGGGCCACGCAGGTCCAGAGAGTGAAGAAGCAAAAGGGCACTGCTGAGCTGGGGACCCGTTGGCACCCCTAGAGTTTGTAAATATGAGAGACTCCATGAGGGTGTCTCATGGGCCAGATGTCGGCATTGCTGAGGAACTGGCCTAAAGCTATTTTAAGTCATGTCCAAGAAGTCCACCTGGGAGAAAATGGACTCTTCAGCAATGTAAATCTGTGTATACTGTATTGCGAATGAATCAGGAGCTGACAGAAGGGATCCCTGGAGGAAAAAAAACAAAAACAAAAAACCCTACCTTGCATGGCTAGTGACCAGGCAGCCATCAGGGAACTTCTGAAGACCCCAGAAATACATTTCATGTTTTTACCCATGTGCCAGGCCCAGAAAGAAGGAGGCCTGTTTACTAAGTTACCTGATCAATTAAGACCTTTTCCCTTTCTCCTTCCTGCCCCCATGCTGCCTCTGGTGGGAGTCAGAAACTAGTTAGCTACTAGAAACGGGGAGTATAAAGGGTTAGAAGGGAAACAGAACAGAGAAGAGAAGCCACCAGTCACATGTGCTCATGCACCTTTCCTGCTGCAGCTTCCCAGCCCTAGTCCAGCAAGAAAAGGGTTTAAGGTGAAATCAAATCTGGAATGCTGATTCACACCTGGGATTAGTCCTTTCAGACGCAGATTTGAGACAACGTTGGCAACTTAAGGATTTCCATTGTCCCCAAAAGCAGCAAACATTTCCTTGCACCTGAGTTTTCACCCTCTAGCAGAGAAAAAGCTTTCCTACTAAATAGTGTAAAGAATTAGTAGAAAATAAAAATAGAGCTATAATTTGGTATTTACTACTTGTTCTTAGGCAACATACCAGTCAGCATTTTAACTACATCGACCCCAACTAATGTGCAAATGAAAAGTGTAACTGCATAGTTCAAAAATCATTTTCTGCTAGGCTCTGGAATACAATACACTGGATTCTTGAGAGCCAATTGATCTCCGTCACGGCAATTGGCTCAGACTTAGACTGAAAGATAAGCAAAAGTTGAAAATTAAAAATCAGTGTGTTGATACAAGGTCTGGATATTAATTGACGTGACTTGGAATTTGGTTCCGTGTTTCTCTATATCCAGGGTCAGTCCAAGAGGACAAGTCAGAAGACCTCAGGCTCTGACATCCTTGTCCAACAGCCTCACAGCTGCGTGGCCAAGCTCCATGGCAAAGGTCCACAAATGTTCTCTAAAAGGCCAGAGTAAATATTTTAGGTTTTATATACTAGGTACAATTTTTGTTGCATATGCTTGTGTTTGTTTTTAAAAACTCTTTTAAAACATAAAAACTTGGGGGTGACCAGTTAGCTCAGTTGGTTAGAGTGTGGTGCTGATAACACCAAAGTTGCCGGTTCTATCCCCACATAGGCCACTGTGAGCTGTGCCCTCCCTAAAAGAGTCAACTATGCCATTGTAGCATGAAGGCAATGTGTAACCAATGACCATGGCTGTTTCCCAATAAAATTTAAAACAACAAAACAAAACAAAAAACTGTTCTTAGCTTATGGACCACACAAAAACAAGTTGGAGGACTGGTGTCTGCCCACAGGCCATATATAGTCGGCTGACTCCTCTTCTGTGTTAACGCATTTAAATTCTTCCTCTATCCACTCCATGCAGTGGATCACTGAGAGCTGAGTAACCCCCTCTACATTTGTGCTGTCCAATATGGCAGCACGAGCCATATGTGATATGGCTATTTGAATTTAATTAAAAGGAAATAAAATGTAAAATTCCGTTCCTCAGTCACACTAGCCACATGGAAATGGTTCAGTAGCCACGTGTGGGTGGTGCAGCAATGGAACATTTCCATGATCTCAGAGAATTCTTTGGGGCAATGCTGCTCGAGGACCCTTTGGGGGTGTCTGGTTTGAGAGAGGGAGCTGAGGTTTCACTTGTGAAACCCAAGCAGGAGAGAGATGGGGAAAGAGGAGGAAGACAAGTGAGGGCCGGCCACTGCTCACATGTTGACGATGTTCTTGACATTGAAGTTCTCCAAGGGAGCAAGGTCAGGGTCCACGCCTCTGTCATCCTGGAGAACAATCTGCTGGAGGATGCGGTCCAGAAGCTGCCACTGCTGGAAGTAGCCGCCATTCCGCTTGTCTGAAGGACAATACACATCATATTTTTACTGAGCCCAGAAGCCCTGAGTCTTGCCCAGGCTGGTAAAACATACCCTTCCGCTCCCTTGGCAAGCTCCAGGTCTGACGGGAGAGGCAATTCAGCTGCTGATGGAGAATCACAAATCCAGTCATTTCTTGATTATCTGCAATTGATGCTCTCTGCACGTGTCAACCCTCTCAACATATTTCTTTACTCCCTAAAATGCTTCCTGGCTGCCTTTCTTCCCTGTTGTTATCTGAGCATCCTATGTGTTGGGAATGTAAATTGCTTTTTACATTATCTTTAAAAAAGCACCTTTAAGAAAGTAAATCTGCTCCAAAATATTACACGTTAAGTAATAAAATCTCCAGGGGAATTTTTTTTAAAAAGGGGGCGAGGGGGCTCAGATTATCTATGTTACTATTCTACAGAGAAAGATGAAAGGAAACTAATTATAGATATGCACTGAGAGGGAGTCAGACTGGGTTGGAGAAGTAAGTGGTAATGAAAGGCCAGGAAGATTTTTTATTGAATGTCGCCCTGAACTAAAAAGTAAAGGCACTGTTGTACCTGATTGCCCAGAGCCTCACTCTCATCCCTTCTAATCATAGTCTGGCTGGACATGAACTTTCTTTTCCCATGATAGCCACAGCTTCTCTTCACTATTCCTGATCTCCAACGCTTCATCTCTACAGACCGCCAAGGGACATCAACCAGCATGATCTTGATCTTAAAGTCAAACCATCAAAGCCTACAAGATGGAAAATCATGTCTGCAAAGCCCTAATCTGAAGCAGAATAGAGAGACCCACATATATTGCTGGTGGAACACCAAACACAGGAACTGGTGAGAGCAGAAGTCAAGTTTCCCAGGGACTTTCCATGTCTTCCAAGAAGACCTCTAGACTGACTTTGGAAGAACTGAGAGCTTCCTAGTCCAGGCCGCTGTGTCCATTTTCTTTCCACCGCCCACTGACACAGGTGATGTAAACTGGCACCCTGGCACCCAGGGAAACAGGGTCAAGCCAGGTCACTGGCTTACATAAGCAGAACATGTTTCACCTAAAGCCTGACCCCGAAGAAACAAAAAAATCTTCCCTATGTAAGGACTCGCTTGGCCTCAAGCTCATCCACTGGAAACTGGAGATAATAATGCACACTCCGTATGTCATTCTGAGGTTTAGAGACACTGTGCTGAAGGACCTCACATCACACTTGGCCCAGAGCTGGCACACAATAAATCGTTGTTGTTGTTACCATCGCCACCATCACCACCACTAAAGAGAGTCTGTCTGGGTTGACCATGATGGGGGCCCCCACTAATTTTCTAAATATTCTATTTGCAAAGAGCTTAAATACCAAATGGCTAAAGCTCAGTGCAAATTGCATGCTGGGGTGGCTATGAGGAATCATGTGCAATTTATGCAGTCACTATGCACACCTGGATTTTAAGAGCTCAGCAGCTGCTCCTGGAGATGCTGACATTTGGTATTTGTAAAGAGATGCAAAGGTGAGGGTGTTACGGTGGGAGCCAGCAAGGACTCAATGGAGGAACTGACTTTAAAAAAAAAAAAAAATCCCTGCTCATTTCATATCTGTGCTACTCCCCCAAACACAAAATGTCTTTTTGACACTCCCCAAGAGGGCTGATCGCTCCCCTGTCAGCAGCTGACAGCCAGAGCTGTTTGATTTTACAGGGGTCCAGATACCACCTGTTAGAATGGGACGTTGGCATGGCTCAGGCCAAGTCCCCAGCCATTCCCCCAGGTGACAGTGGAAGCCTTGACCTCAAGGAGGGAGGGAAGACCAGGGGCCTGAGTCCTGGTGTGGCCTCCAGGGCACACATGCCGAGGGAGACAGGGCGAGACTCCCCACCTCAGGAAGCCCTGACACCTTGTCTCAACCTGCCCTGGGCCAGGCCTCAGGCTGGCTGAGGGAAGCAGAAGCGGCAAGCGCAGGCTACTCACAAGGCATCTGCAGGCAGTGGTGCAGGAAAGACAGTAGGCAGGGGTAGGCCTCCGTGTGCTTCAGCTTCTTGTGGATCAGCTCAAACATCTGGGAAGCGCTCTTGGTGTCAATGTGAACCTGGGGGGATGGAGGGCACAGTGATTGGGGAGAAGGTAGGCAGAGGAGGAAGAGAACAGGCCAGAGAAGACCCTGCCTCCATCCACTGAGCCCCACCCCCAAAGAGAGTGCACTTTCCCCTGCTGCTGGCCCAGGCTTCAAAAAAGAGGAGGGAGGTATGCTAAATTTATAAACCAGTCTCAGCATTACTGGCATCTTGGATTGGATGATTTTTGTTGTAGGGGCTGCCCTGTTCATTGTAGGGTATTTGGCAGCATCCCTGGCCTCTGTCTATCAGATGCCAGTGGTATCCTCCTTATACCAGCTGTGACAACTTAAAAATGCCTCAAGGCCTTATAAACATTCTGGGAAGCCGGGCGGTGTGGGGGGAGAGGGGTGTGCAAAATCGCTCTTGGTTGAGAACTACTAATTCAAATCAAGGGAAGTAAGCCAGGGCATAGATGATTCAAGAAGCATGTGGCAAAGGTCCAAAACCTGGGTTCAAATCCTGGGCCTACTTTCTAGTTCTGTGACAAGAGGCAAGCTGCTTGTCCTCTCTGACCTTGGTTTCTATATCTATAAATCCAGGGCTTTTGAGAGAATATAATGCTTGGTGGCTGAAACACCACCCAAAAGTACGTTTCTAGTTGGATAGGGCTTTCATGGTATAATATTTCAGCAGCAGAATTATGTATTTTCAGGGTTACTACGGTTAAAATGAAATTATGATTTTGTTTGCTGAGTATGATCTGGTTAGTGATGGTGAGAGGTGACTCAGGAAATTGCTGGAAGGCAGAGGGGAAATAGTATAGGAGAGGCATTGGAGACTAATTGTGTGTAAGAACTAGCTCTTTTTCCTTTGGGGATTGTGGTCCCCTAGGGGGTAGACACCCTGCCAGGTAAGGCCTGCCAGGTAAGGCCTGCCAGGTAAGGCCTGCCAGGTAAGCCCACCAGAGTCAACCTAGTGCCAAGGCTCCAGAAGCAGGGCCTGGCCATGGAGGCACCCACCAGGGAAGCCAACCAACACTGGAACTACCACAGTCCAGGATCTGGAGAAGTGGCTGTGGGGCCACCTGGGACCCCACGGCAGTCACCTCACCGCGCAGGCTCCTCACCATGTCAAACCTCCTGGCTAGCTCCAGGTCATCCTCATTTCGGACCATCTCGAAGAAGTCTAAATGCCTAGACAGGATGGAGCATAGAGAGCTCAGATGTGACCACCAGGACACCCCTGGTTGAGAGTTACCCCTTTGAGCAACTCACCAGCTAAAACTGAAAGTTTCATTCAGGTGGCACCAACGCCAAACCAGAAAGAAGCCCGCTATCTGTCAGCTGACACTCCCCTCCTTTATCCCATGCCCCTCCCTCAGGGACATCAACCCAGGGCCCATCACCTTAGATCAGGCTTTGTCAACACTGGGTATTACTGACATTTGGGGTTGGGTTATCCTTGGTTATGGGAGGCTAACCTGGGAGTCGCAGGAGGTTTAGCAGTCTCTCTGACCTCCATCCACTCTCAGTAGCACTGCCCACATTGAGTTGTGACAATTAAAAATGTCCCTAGGCATTGCCAAATGTCCCCTGGGGTGGTAAAATCGCTCCAGTCAAGAACTACTGCCCTACATATACCTTCCCCAGTGCTCTCATATGACCCCCATGTCATCCCTCAAATTAAAAATCTCTCATTTTCTACCCCATTCATGCCCCCATTCCACCTCAAACAGATTCATCCTCTCTCCCTTAAAACCCAGTGCAATAAAGTAGCCTGTACCA
Source organism: Aselliscus stoliczkanus (assembly GCA_033961575.1). Taxonomy (NCBI): domain Eukaryota; kingdom Metazoa; phylum Chordata; class Mammalia; order Chiroptera; family Hipposideridae; genus Aselliscus; species Aselliscus stoliczkanus. The sequence continues at coordinate 58,464,442 of CM066733.1, read as the reverse complement.
ATGGGACAGAACCAGAGGGGACTCACTGGTAACACATGAGAACGTAATTGTGTCCTTTGATCAACGAGGACCTTTATGGCTTGCTTTTTGAGTGGGTATTTCTTTGTTGAGCAGGAGTGCACACTGAGCATCCTTGTCCCCTAACAAGTAATCCCAATAGTGCCCCCACCAGCCAGTTTGAAAACCAAAAGACACTCCCACATGTTTCCAAATGCCCCCAGGAGGCAGTACTACCATGGTTGAGGACTACAGGGCCCACCTGCCTATAACATCAGAGATGAAATGGCAGGTCAACAAAGAGGACAGGCGGGGACATAGGTAAGACATGGGACAAGGGGGTAGGGAAGCTATGCACACGCCCTTCCCCGCCCCCACAGAGCTAATTCTGAATCAATGCTGACTAAAGCACGTGGTCTCTAGTGGAAAGGGCAGCCTCCATGCAGGTCCTGACCATCCCCCCTGGGGCACTGTCCCCATAGGTCTGCCACAGAGACAGGTGGCTTAGGACTTACTTGTCCAGGATGGCATTCTCGTGCTGCCGGAGTTTGTCAATCACAGGCTGTATCCCCAGCATCAGGAACTCATACCGTAGATGGAGGCGGAAGTCCAGATTATCCTGGGGATCAGCAAGGGAGGACCAGACTCATTGGCTGGCCTCAATTTCCACAACAGTTCCCCAGTGGACCCTCACTGCCACTCCAGTCATCGTCCCACCACAGCTCCAGCGGCAAACCCTTCTGGAACTGCTTCAAGTCCCAGAGTTCCAAGAAAGGGCGGAAGGAGACATCTTCTGATGTTGTTAAGTTACTCCCTTTAGGTCTCCTGCCTCATCTCCTTTAAGTCTCTTACCAGTTTTCTCTTAGCTTTTCGCATCAAAGAACAGTGTTGTAGAGTGATGTGGAGCTCGTGCTTTGAATTTAGACCTATCTTGGTTCAAATCCCTGCTCTGACACTTATACTATTTTTGTGACCTTGGGAAAGCCTTAGTTTCCTCATCTGTCAAATGGGCATGATATTATTTACCTACAGGAACGATATTAACAAAAATTACCTCATGAGTCATGATTACCAACTAATCAGAACAGATGTCAGCCATAAATAGCTAGTACTGACAAGGGTGAGGTCAGCATCTTAGGGGCAGATTATTCACCTCACCTAACTCAGGTCATCAGGATTGGATGCAAAAAAAGCATGCTGGCAGAAAAGAGGGAAAAGTAGAGATTATTAAAGTGCCCCTTTTAGCCTTCAATAAGCTGACCCTGACTGGGACATCTGATTACCTTAGAATTTGGGGAGTTCCCCTGCTCGTCAAGTTCTTTAATTGTTGCTATTTCTGTGGTCTGAGAATCCCTTTCTGAACACAACAAAAAAGAAAAAAAAAACACACCTCCAAACAGAAGGTGCTAGAAGAGCATGACTAGCCAACCTGAACACCAGTCCAGAAGCGCGTCTGCAGAAAGCTCTTAGAAAGTCGGGCCTATACTCGCCCTCCTCCCACAAATGATCCCTTACCACCCAAAGCCATCATCAGCCGGCCAAGACTGGTTTGTCCATGACATGCATAATGCATGATGCCACCTATACAGAAACTCCCCCAGAATCCCATGACAGCGAGGTTAATGACAAGCTATTCTTTTTCGGTCCCAAGTGAGGGAGGCAAGAGGTGATACAGATCATTGAAGACGATGATGGTAGTGGCAGCCATACCAATCAGATGCCTTGGCCCCTTTCCTCTGCATTCACACACTCTACCCCAGACAGTCAGGACACAGCAAGGACAAGGGGAAGTGCCTCACCTCTCCAGCTCCAGCATTGAGGACAGCGTTGATAAAGGACATGATGGCTGTTTTCAGGTTCACTTCATCTCGGTACCGACCCAAACTTCGGTCCAGCTCATTCAGCAGTGTCTGGATGAAAAGGCAGGGCAGAAAAGGAGAGGGGGCTCAGGGCCCTATAGGTCCAACTCTGCGCCTTTGCTCCTGCCATTCCAGCGACCCACAACATCCCATCTGTTCTCTCTACCTAATCTATCCAACTTATCTGGGACCTTTCCTAAAGCTCACCTTTTCCAAGAAGCATCCTTTGCCTCTCCTCCCCTCTGTCTCTGTCCTCCCTTACTTCCTCTTTATTCATCCTTCAGGGCTTGGTTTATTTTGTGGGGCAGCACTGAAATCCTGCTTCAGCACTTTATAGATCTTTACAGCTCATACAGACTTGCTGTTCAGCTCCTTGACAGCACGGCTACTGCCTTTGATCTCTTTTGTATCTTCTGCAAAGGGGCAGGGCCACTTTTTGCACAGAGTAGGTATTTAAAAATGTTTGATGACAGAATAAATGAATAGCCTATACTGGTGGATAAATCATGGAGTTTGTAGTGACAGTTCCCATCTATGGAGACCTACTCTGCACCAAGACATTGTACACTTACTGTCTATCTCATGACTTTTCTGCAGGTCAGGGAAAAGAAAAGGGAATAGCATAGCTGAGCTCCCCGGAGAGTTCCCAGTGTCCCCAAAGCAGGTACGGTCCCAGGCCTCGGGCCTAAAATCTTGACCCCTGCAATTGCATTCAACTCAACAATTCTGGACTGAGCCCCTATAATGAGCCAAGTGCTGAGTTCAGAGATGTGGAGCCACAAAATGGAATCGAAGCAATATTCCAGCCTCAAGGAACCCACATTCTAGCGTGGAGTCTATTGTCCCAGCTAAAACCCTTACCTCTTAAGGCCCCTCAGTTTTTGTTTGTTTGTTTCAATTTTTTATAAGACTTTGAGCCAAACTGACACCATATGCCAGGGAACAAGATCTCAAATGCTCCGCCCTCCTGTCTTTTTTGGTAGAAGCCAGCTGCGGGCCCCTCACCTGAAAGCGCGTCCGCTCAGCGGCGTACACCTGGTAGTGCAGCATGGCCTGCAGCACTTTTTTATGGCCGCCGGGCACCAGGCACACGGCGCCCAGGATCTCCAGCACTGCCACCTTGGTCTTGCTGTTCTCAGTGCGCAGGCTCTGCGCGATGGTGCTGATGGCCTCGGGCTGCGCCAGCACGTGGGCCCGCCCCTGGGAGTTGTTCATCAAAGCCTTGATGCAGCCAATGAGGGAGGTATGGATGCGGCTCTCGCAGGTGGCGTGGTCCATACTCCGGAGAAAATTCAGCAGGCAGGTCAAGCCATCCAGCTCAATGAAGCGGGTCACAAACCTGCCCGGGGACCAGAGCCATTATCGCAACAGACATCCTGGCCTTGCATATTATTCTGTATACATATTCTGCAAATCGTTACCCCATTGCCTGTGCCCACCTCCAGTAACGGCTTGGTTCATTTATAACGTTTAGTTAAAGTGCTGAAATCGCATCATCCTCACAGGGGACTTGCATCTTATTTACATTTTAAATGCTGTTCATTTGCATGTCATTGTCAGTTTCATTGCTATGGTGCTGTGTATGTGAAGGGGATGATCGTGATAATCACTAATTATTACAGCTGTTCCACCTGAGGAGTCATCTCCACTGAGAATAGGAATTAAGAGAATTACAGTCAGACAACAAGGAAGACTTCCAACTGGGGTGAGGAGAGGGCGGGGATTCAGAGTCCCCGAGTCAAGGGACCAAGGCTGGGGAAGGAACTCTTCAACGGAGGCTTAAGAAAACAGCTAAGTCCTCTTGCATGTTAGAAGAGAACATTAAAAACCATTCAGTCCAGAGGTTAACCTGGAAGTTATGTTCTCCTAAAGGGTTTATGGCTAGCATTCAAGGGTCCATGAAGCTGGCTGGGGGAAGAAAATTATACAGGAATACTCCATTTTACTGCTCTTTGCTTTATTTACTGTGCTTCACAGATACTGCATTTCTTACATATTGAAGGGGCGACCCTCAATCAGCAAAAAAATTAGCACTTGCTGAAGGCTCAGATGATTATTACTATTTTTTGGCAACATAGTTTTTTTTAATTAAGGTGCATATATTGTACATTGTTTGTAAGACACAATGCTATTGCCCTTAATAGACTACTGTGCTGTGTAAACATAACTTGTATATGCACCAGGAAACCAAAAAAATGTGACTTTATTGTGATATTCTCTTTGTTGCGATTGTCTGGAACCGAACCTGCAATATTTCTAGGGTGTGCCTGTAATTTATTTTGAGTAACCTCTAACTGAAATTTAGCATTTCTTTCAAGGATGAATGTAGACAATAAATGACAGTGGTATTAGCAGAATACTACACTTTGTCACCCAAAGAAATCACAGCTATTTTCATATCAAATTATAGTTGTTGCTGGTACCTCAAAGTATTATTTATACTGATCAGGACTTCAAAATTGTGGTGGTTGCTAGTTCTTGCTCTTTAAGGAACAAAGAAGCACATTTATTGCTATCTCACAAATTTTTACTATTTAGTAACTGTATTTCAATTTAATTGGTTTATTTTTTATACTATCTATACTTATCTATTTTACTTTATTATTTGAAAACATCATTCTCAAAGCAATCAGTAAATTTCATCTGGGTGCCAAAAGTCAGCCATCGTGTGCGCGCGCACACACACACACACACACACACACACACACACACACAGGCTTAGAACCCTTGATTCAGAAGAAAAATAATTGATGATCTGAAGAATGTCATAAATGAAGCTGAGGGAATTACTACATAAAATCAATACACTTGATCCCAAGTGTATTTGTGTATTTCTATATTTTTATACAAAGATGCCTAGAAAAATAGAACATACATTCAAATTAATTTAAATAGGTATTATTTACATTTTCCTATTGTATGATTCTCTGTATTCCACAAAATTTCTACCAAGACTAGATGTAACTTTGTAATCAGAATTTTATCAAGGGAAATAAAAATAAATCAAAGTGGGAGGCAAACCTGGCAACCTCTCCTCAACCCCTCTACTTCCTGATTTCCTCGGTCTTCCTGCATCCGCCTTCCCATACACCCCCATCCCAACCTGAACGACTAGTAGGAATTCGGGTGTTCCATTCTCCTTGAGGCTTTATTTCCAGGCTCCTGGGACAGGGAGCTCAGCCCAGACAACACACACACACAGACATACACACACACACACACGCGCGCGCGCGCACACGCACACGCACACACATGCATATGCACACACATGCACAACACGTCAATGCAGATCAGCGTGCTGGTAAACGTTAAACAACTAGCTCCCTGGAAAAAGAAAAAAAGGCCTGATTGTAGTGTTTGTCAACTTCCGTGGTATAAATACTCCCAGCATAGCTAATCTGAAGTCATCAATGTGATGTAATTGAACATGAAGTTGGGAAGAGATGCACCATTTATAGTATTTCCACCATGCACATACAATGGCGTAAACTCAAGACCATATGTAACAGTGAAGAGCATACATCATTCATCATTCGGTAATTAGGGAGTGATCAGTTTCAAATATTTATTACCTTTATTTTTGAAATAATTTCTTTAATCGTATATTTATATTGTTATATTTTAATCACAGCTGTGTTTAAGAATGAGCTTGGAAAACTGCTGAACATTTCATATTTTGACTCTCCCAAGTTGGTAGGAACCACTGTCCAGACATAAGAAGAACCTGTGGCAACTGTCCCCTCTTTAGAGCCTTGTACAATGTGGCCTGGGAAGTGGGGGAGGGTTCTTCTCCAGCCTTTCAGACATCCACCCCCTTTTGCTTGCCTGCATTGCTCCCACTCTCAGTGGCGCAATCTCATCTATGGACACCACATCTCCCCCTAGTGGTCAGACTATTTCTCACCCACACTCACGGGGCCCCCTCATTCTCAGAGCTTTTTCTTACACCTCTTGTCCATATGGTCCCTTTCCCTCCTGTTCTATTCTCCAAAGAAAAACAAGTACCTGCCCTCAGTGTCTGTTTAGATAGCTCTTCAGGGCATGAAGTTTATTCCATTTTCCTAACGTGTCCATCCCTGGCAGCCTCCCAGCTCCTAGAGAAAGGGGGTGTGGGAGCTGGAAAGTGGAATGAAGCAAACTCCAGGGAACGCTGAAGAATGGAGTTGGCTAAGGGGACCAGGATGGGAACCAAGCACAGCATGAAGCTTCAGGTGGTGAAGGGGAACCACTGGGTGAATGGATGTAGAAGGAAGTGAGGAAAGTAGAAACAGAGCAAGTCACCTCATAGGCTGCGTCCGGAGAGCTGTCTTCAGGTCCTCCACAACTTGGTTCCTCATCTCAGTCTCCTCCTCATCAAATGCGTATAGACTCTGCATCTGCGGTAGGTAGAGTGGGGCGGAGGTCACACTGGGCTGCCTGTCTCCCAGCCTCCTGTATCCCCAGCCCAGGTGTGAGGGATGACTCTCGCCTCAGGAAAGGTGCGGCCTCAGGGAATGGTTCACTAAGATAGTGTCAGACTCTCAGAGGACTCAGGCTCTGGCCCCAGACTTTACTTTCCTCATCTGTAAAATGGGGAGAATGATTGGCCCAGCCTATTTCCCAAGCCTGTGTGATGTACAAATGGTTAATACATGTTTAAATAGTTGGGGGACTCTAACATCTCACAGGGAAGGGATTATAACATCTCAGGATTTGATCCCCAGTGAGGGGGTGTGAGGTGCAGGGAAAGATGACTGAGGCTCACTCTCCCCCATATAGCCTTTCCAGGGAGGGGTGGGCAGGGCCGCAGAGTAGTGGCCACTCACCGCAGCCATCGAGTTGATTCGGTCAATATAATAGTCAGGCCAGCTGGTCGCCAGCTTGTTGGGGTCCTCCTGCTCCTGGAACAAGAAGAACTGTATGGACCAACCGGCAAGACAGGCCTGAGATCCTCTGCTTCATTCATCCATGGACAGATTCATTTCCCAGCCCTGCCTAGACAGGGTGGCTTCAAGGAAATTACGAAATCTCCCTAGGCTTCCATCTCTTCCTTGGTAAAATATGGATAATGAACACTGAATCTCATGACCAGCCAATGACGTGGGCAGAAACCAGGCAGATATATACACTTTCAATGAACAATATATACCAGGTGTGATCAAACAACATGGTGAACGTTTAAATAAAAAATATTATTATGGTAAAGGACACATTGCCATTAGTCCCCCTCAAAATACCCCGCCTTGCTTCAAACACACTTATCCCATCATTCTTGCCACTTTCTGAAGCAGTTCTAGAAGTCCTCTTTCGTGAGTGTCTTTAGTTGCGCTGTCATGGAGGCCTTGATGTCCTGAATCATTTTAACTTTGGGGAAGAGCCAGAAGTCACATGGTGCCAGATCCACTGAATAAGGTGGATGAGGACACACCGGAATGTTTTTATTTGACAGAAATTGCCGAATACCAGAAGTGATGTATGACACAGAGCGCTGTCATGATGGAGGATGATTTATGGCACACTTTAAAACACACCTTCTCTCAGCCGTAGCTCACACCCGACTGACTGCACCGAACAAATTGAAACCTGTCACACATTGTTTCTAAGGTTCAATGCGCCACTTCCCGTATTGAAGATCCCTGCCTTTTCATTGGATGTCACTCGTAGCAGCATTCACCACATTTTGTGATCACAATAGGAAAGGCTCCGGCTGTGTCACACATCCGAGGTCTGTGCTTGTGGGAGGCAGAGCCCAGATCAGAGGGCTTTAGGCCCAGCTGCCAAGTCCCAAGAGAAAGCCTCAGCTCCTCCCCAGGTGTGGGCAAGAAGGATGGGCCGGCTGAGTGGCGCCGCGATTAAGCGCTGGCTTGGGACGCCAGCGGCCCCGGTTCGGGTCCCACTTATGAGGGGCAGTGACACTGCCCTCAAAAAAAAAAAAAAAAAAAAAAAAAAAAAAAAAAAGAAGGATGGCAGTTGGATAAACATTAATGTTGATTGAAAATCCAGCCTTCTCCAGCCAAAGGATCTGCTTCTGGGTATTACATATCCCCCGCTCCTACCTGTCCTTGTCCTTGTCCCATTGGGCCACTCTCCCTCATCTGCTCTCTGCCAATCTCCTCTTTCCAAATCATCATGAAAACTTACCTCCTCCCGAACCTCCCTGACAAACCACCTGTCTGCCGCCTGGCCTGGACTTTGCCCTGGATCCCTCAGCTCCATCCACTCGGGCTTCATGATTTGGTTTCGTGAAATCCAAATTTTAGACCCGTGGGAAAGCTGCTTTGATTTGGTCTTTGTGATTTCATGTGTTAAAACTCCATGACTGAGGCCCCAACATTCTATCTTCTACCTTGGAGAAGGGGTCACAGAACCAAAAACAAATGCATCATCAAACACATACGTTCCTACCTTGGCTGGCTCCTCCTTTATCCATTCTATATGCATTCAGTAAGCATCTACTACATGAAAATCCTGTCCTGAGTCCTGAAAGTACTGAGCAAATAGTCATAATCTCGGCCTTCCATAGTGTCAAAGTCAGGGTGACAAACACTCTAGAGTAGAACTGTCCATCGTGGGCCATGGAAACTTTGAGAGGGCATCTAACATAGAAGGCTCATGAGGGTGGTGAGGTGGTAGCTGGCTGAGAGGACTGGGCTGAGTTATTAAAGATTACTAAATTGAAGACAGATGGGGAGGGTGTTAGAGGAAGTACATTGTGGAAAAAGCAGGGGTTATGAAAGTATGCAGGGAAATTACACACAATTTGATATGGAAGGTAGAGATAGATGTCCTTATGTTTTAAGAAATTTTTTGTTTTAGCTAGAAAAGAAATCAACTTCAGGGAACACCATAGTGACTCAATTTGGAAAGTAGAGAATCATGAGACATGATTAATTACTCCTGAAACTAATTTTCACAATCCTTCTTCCCCTCCTCCCAGGAATGGAGATTTTTTTTTTTTTTTTTTTTTTTGAGGGCAGTGTCACTGGCCCTCATATGTGGGACCGAAATGGGGCCGCTGGCTACCCAAGCCAGCGCTTAACCACCGCGCCACTAGGCCGGCCCTGAAAATTTTTTTTTTTAAACCTGCTTTTCTCACAGTGAGATTCCTGGACACAGAGCTTAGTATCCTGCAGGTGCTTAATGAATGCACATTGAGTATACTTGACAATGGCTTGTAGCCTATGCAGCCCAAGCATCTTGTCACAGGGTCTCAGACTCGAGCAGGCCTGGGTTCCATCAATGGTGCAGCCACTTGCCATAACTGGCTGGTAACTCTGGGTGAGTCCAGTGCCTTTCCAGGCTTTCCTTGCCTTATAGGTAGAATAAAGGACTAGGCTGGATTGTTTCTTAGTTCCTTCCAACTAAAAAATGGTGTATGATTCTGATCCTCCGATTTTATAAGATCAGTCTGGCTCAGTATGGAGCCCCTGGATGGGCTCAAAAATGGATGGGCTCAAAAATCTTGAACAAGAAAAGTAAGAAGGGCGCCACGACTGGGCTCGCGGAGCAGGAAGAAGGAACAGCTAAGAATCACTCCACACCTGGCCATCTTCTCCCAGGAGGGAGACACCCTGAGCCTCAGTGCAGGAATAGCCAGGTCCTGACTCCCAAACCCCTGCTCTCTGAAGTCAAAGGAATGAGCTGCAAGTCTGAAAAAGGGGAGATTGGAGGGGAGAGGAGGAAGGTGGGTCAAGAAAAGAAAAACAGAGTGAAACAAACAGCCAGGTGAACATAGGGGGCAAGAGAGATGAGTACAAGAGAAAAGGATGAGCAAAATAGACGCAGAGATAAAGGAAAACAGAAAAAAGCACAGCTGCTGGGAAGGCAGAGGGGGAGGCAGAATTCAATTAAGCCTTGACTGTAGCCACACACCCCTTTCTAGAGAGGACCAGTCAGGAGGTCTTTTTTTCTTATTTTTAAATCTAATATTTTTTTTTATTTTTAAAGAGGGCAGTGTCACTGGCCCTCATGTGGGATCTGAACAGGGGCTGCTGGCATCCCAAGCCAGCTCTTAACCACTCGGCCTGCCCAGGAGGTCTTTTAGTGAGAGGAAAGGGAGGAAAGGAGGGGGAGAAAGGGGACTGATGTGTGACCCTGCTGTGCAATTGCCCTGTGAGGCCCAGCCTGGGACAGGGCGGGTGCTACAGATCCAGAGAAGGCTACTCCGCTCCCTGTAACTGAGTCCTTACAACAAAGATGCCCCCAGGTATGGCCCAGGGCAGCACGCCCTCCACGCATGGGTATAGGCATGAGGAGGGAGTCTAGATTTGTCATCTTTGTACCTCCCTAACCCAGCACCACTGCTGGAACCCAAAAGGCACCTGCTTCAAGGGTTTTTGCAAAACAGAATCTTATTTCTCTGAGTATAAGCTCCATGAGAGCACGGGGTTTTTTTGTTTGGCTTTTTGGTCCTGATTTATTCACTATTGTTCCTCTAACACCTAGGACAGTCCTGGTATGTACTAAATATCGGTTGAATGAATGAGTTGAGCACAGAGGCAAGAGGTGCCCTGTGCATGGACCCTGAGATGGCAGCAGAATGGGTCAGAGGTGGTACCTTCTTTTTGCTGCAGTAGATCTGCCATTTCTTCTCAGGGGGCAGTGCAAACACGGCCTCCCGGTTTTTGTCAGTGAGATCCAATTCATCCTGCAAAGACAAAAAAAAAAAAAAAAGTCTGAACCCCAGAGATGGTTGATATTAAAGATTCAGCCCTACGGGAAATTACAATTCCCCTAAACCTATCCCTCAGTCTCCTGTCTTCCTCCCAAAGAGGATCAGAGATAAGATAGGGCAATTCTTTCTCTGCTAATTCTTTCTCTGTTAATACAGCCGCATATCTTTACTTCAACCCCAGCCCGTGCTGCTTCTGTTCATGCTTGCCCTACTTCCTGTTCACCCCACCTTGTCTCTGCAAATCCACCTGCCTCCTCCAGGCCCTGACCATCTCCCACAATGCTTTCCTAGTCCTTAATCCTCTTTCCCAGGAGGTTTCTTGTCCTCCTGCCCTTGTCCCCCTTAAACTTGTAATACCCTAAGTCAAGGCCAGACAAAGAAAGAAGTCATCCTACAGATCCAGTCCTTATCCTTAAAGTCTCCCTGACGTTCTGATCTCTCCCCTAGAAATTCTCTGGCTCCCCTAATCTCAGTGTGGGTCCCCGCACAGGCTGGGGAGAGCTGGTGAGGACGAGAGGCTGAGCAGCTCTCCTGGCAGGAAGGGCACACCATGCCAAAAGAGGGGTTCATCTGCTTCCCACAGAGATGTGCCTGCCAGAGGCAGCCCGTTCTCCCACATGACCTAGGGGCAAGACTGTGCATGCCCAAGATTTGGAGTCCCATGAGACTAGCTCCCACTTCTTGAGGAGCAGAACTGGGATATCTCTGACATCATCAAACTTAGGGTAAACTCTATGGGTAGCTTGGGGTGACTTATAGATTTACTGTGCTGGATGGCCTCTAAAAATCCCTTTTCTTGAATATTCTTCTATGATTCATGAGCAACGCTTGGGCTCATCAAATAAAAAAAAATAGTTAATGTGCCATGGGGAACATAGTGTGCCTTTCCACTCAATTATGGAGAATTTTTTTCCCAATTAAAAGCAAAATTCACATTAAGACATCAAATCATAATAGTACTAACCTTTTTGTTTTCAGAAATAATAGTGAAAGTAATATCTAAGAAAATGAAAAGGTCTTAAATGTCTAAATCTCTATTCTTTTCCCTACACTTCTATTCACTGGAGAACATGTAAGACTTTCCTTCACGTAGATCAGACTTGTCCAATAGAAATATGTGAGCCCCATGTACTTTAAAAATTTTCCTGTCACATTATGAAATTAAGGAATAGGTGAAGTTAATTTTAACCACCTACTTTATTTAACCCAAAATATCAAAAATATGATCATTTCAACATGTAATCAATATAACACATTATCAGTGAGATAGATAGTTTACATAAAGTATGGTGTGTATTTTCCCCTTACAGTTCTCTTTCATCTTCAGACCAGCCACATTCCAAGTGGTCGGCAGCCCCATGTGACTGACCAGTGGCTGCCACCTTGGACAGCATGTACAAAGGTGATTTGAAATAATGCCCATAAGTCACTTGCTTATGGAAATAAAGATTCCTGCATATCTAATGTTACACAAAAGTTCTTCCCTAGACCTACTCTCTGCATATCCTTAGTTAGAATTCTCAGAGCCCTGCTTGAGGTTCCTACAGTGTATCTTTTTCCATGGTCAGAATCAGAAATAAAAGAAAAGGTAGGTTATGTCCACCTTATATTTCCCAGCACAAACTATGCATCTCTTCTGCTGTGCTTGTACAGCTCATTCTGCCCAGGCTGCCCTCCCGGCCCACCAACCCCATGACCCCTGGTCTAGTTCCCAAGCTCAAAGTTTGACTCCTCCAGCGAGCCTTTCACAAACCCTCCCAGCTCAGAACATCTCTTCCTTCTTGAACTCCAGAGCAGTGGCATTCAGCATTGTATTGCTGTCACTTATGCACTTGTCTTTGCTAGTCAGTGGTCTGTGTCACTAAATCAGTGGACATTTGTTGGCGATTTGGCTCAGCCCAGGTAGCCTATGGCTCCCCGGATGATTCACTCCTTATTGAATCTCTCTGCCTTGGTTTCTTCAACAGCCACACTCTCAAGCAGTCCCTCCCGCTTCGCTCTAGGTTCCTTTTGGGGTCCTTTGATGACTTCTCCTCTTCTCTACTACCATGAAATGTTCAAGGCCCTCAAGGTGCCAGCCTGGGTCCTTTTCTCTCCTACCCTGATGATGCTTTCCTAGGTGAAGGCTTCTCAGATGTCCCAAGGACTCAGTTATTATCCCAAACTCTCTCAAACTTGTGCCTCCAGCTCACCAGTTTCCTGAGCTCTAGACTCGGGGACCCACCTGACTCCTGTACCTATCTGCTTTGATGTCCCACAGGTACCTCACATGCTTATGTAGTGTCACCATGTGCCAGGGAGTATTCTTTTATTAACATTCTATTGGGGAATTGGGGGAGGGGAACAGTGTTGGGGAATCAGGGAAGGGGAACAGATACATTGCTGTCCTTTTGTTCTTCAGTCTAGTTATGGAGGATGTTGCTTCACTGGCCCATTTTGGTATTGTCATTGCGCTTTTCCGGGTGAGGCAGATGGGTCTCCGGCCTCTGGACAGCTGCTCACGGTGGCTTTTGGCAGCTCACGCTGGCTGCTGGCCTCTCACAGTAGCTTATAGCAGCCCACTGCAGCAGGGGCTGCAGCCTACACCATTGCCAGTGATTGACGGCAGCCCAGCTCCAGGTGGAGCTGTTGTTCACCATCTTAGGTGTAGAGGGCGCAGTGTCACTGGCTCCCATGTGGGATCTGAACCAGGGCCCTGCTGCTCAGAGCTGGCATCCCAAGCCAGCTCTTTGTTTTGTTTTGTTTTTTTTGGAAGATTTTATTGGGAAATTTGGGGAGGGGAACAGTGTCAGGGAATTGGGAGAGGGGGCACCAGCCAAGTTGTTGTTCTTCAATCTTCATTGTGGAGGGTATCAGTCGCCATCTGGCTTCCCGTCGGCAGCTCGTGGCCTCTCAGCTCAAGGTGCTGTGTTCAATCTTAGTTGCGAGTGGGTGTAGCCACTATCCCATGCAGGAGTCAAACCAACAGCCTTGTTGTTAAGAGTGCACGCTCTATCCTCTGAGCCATCCGGTTGGCATTTCAGCTCAAGGTACCCAGTTCAGTCTTAGTTGCGGGTGGGTGTAGCCGCCATCCCGTGCAGGAGTTGAACCTGGCAGTCTTGTTATTAAGAGCGCATGCCCTATCCACTGAGCCATCTGGGCAGCAGCTCAGCTCAAGGTGCTGAGTTCAGTCTTAGTTGCAGGTGGGAGTAGCCCACCATCAACAGGCAATCTTGTTGTTACACAAGCTGAGCCATCCTGCCACCTGTTGGCAGCTCAGTGACAGCTCAGCTAGGGTGCAGCGTTCACTGGCCCATGTGGGAATCAAACTGGCAGCCTTGTTGCTCAAAGCATGTGCTCTAAGCCAACTCTTAACCAACTGAGCCACTCGGCCAGCCACCCAAGCCAGCTCTTAACCAACACGCCACTCAGCCAACCCCGCAGGCACTATTCTAAGAGCTTAATATTTACTCATTAAACTTGCAACAACCCATTGTACAGATGAGGAAATTGAGTTCATCATCCCAGACCTGTAAACTGAGTCTCCACTAGCATATCTTGTCCTATACAAGGTCCAACATGCACTTAATTTTCACATCAGAAACCTGGGTGTCTCTTGATTCCTGCTCACTCACCAATCCCAATAAGTCCTATTATATTTTCTATTAACTAAGCTGTCCATCTCTCTCCATTATCACTGCTAACCATTATCCCTAGTCTGACTGCACCAAAAGCATCCTAATGGTCTACCCAGAGCCCTTCTTCAACAGAGTACCCTGAATGATCTTTTAGAAAAGCAGATAGGATCATCTCAATCCCCTGCTTAAAGCCTTCGAGGGCTTTCTGTCACCCTTAGATTAAATCCAAAATCTTTAGTTATCATATTTTGCTGTGCATAATGCATACTTTTTTGCCCAAATTTGTGAGGGAAAAATAAGGATGCACATTATACATGGGTAGTACTAAAAAATTAAAACAAAATATTTTTTTCCTTGAAAGTTTGGGCCAAAAACATAGGTACACATTATACATGGGAGCTCATTATACATGGCAAAATAAGGTATTCTCATTTTCATGGTGTCTCCCAAAAGGACCCAACTCTTCTCTGATTTGAGATTCTCACATAGGTTGGTTGCTTCTGTGGGGGACCCTGTGTCATTGTTCTTACCCACTATCTAATCATCACTCAGCTTTCAGATCTCGGTGGAAATGTTACAGCTGCAGGGAGCCTTTGGATCCCCATTCTAGAATAAAGCTCCCTGCTGCACACTCCCACAGGTCACCACACTTGTCAAGTTCAGTTTTCCCTATTTGACTTCACCTCCTTGGAGGCAGGGGCTGTGCCTGGTGGTTCGTTATTCAATCTCTGGTCCCCATGCGGCCCAGCACACAGCAGTCTCTCAAGAAATATTTTTCATGTATGTAATCAATACCTGATACCAGTCTCCTTCTGCAGACAAGATTTCTCTGACTCATCCTTGCTTTTGCCAAAGTACCTTGTTAGGAGCCTTGCTCACTAAAGATGTTCAGTAAACATTTGCTGAATAAAAGGGCCAAAGGAAGGAATAGCTCTAATCATGTCCTTCTTTCAAAACTCATGCACTCTCTTTAAGCAAATGGACCTGCCTGTGATAATGTAAGAACTATTTCGGCTCTTTGTTCCTTTTCCTAGCACAGAGCTCCTAAATTCCTTGGTATTTCTGCTAGTGAAGTAACTCCTGGGAGCCCCCTAGATAGCTTCAAGCTGGGAACTGGTCACCAGAAAGATCGAGCTTTGATTAGAAGCCTAGAACTTTCAGGCCTTACTTCTTAAACTTTAGAGAGAGAGAAGAGGGATTCGAGATGGGGCTAAAGCTCAATCAGGCCTACATGATGAAACCTCCATAAAAGCCGCTCGTTGGCTAGGCTTGGAGAGCTCTGGGTCAGTAAAGACATTCACATGCTGGCACAGTGGTACCCCCCCCTCCCCCATAAACTGATGGGGACAGAAGTGCTCTGCAGAGGAGCCTTACCATCCTTATTACCCTTATCCTATGTACCCGTTTCTGGATGTTCATTTGTATTCTTTACAACATCAATTATAATAAATGAACAATAGTAAGTAAAGTGTTTCCTGAGTTCTATGAGCCTTTCTAGCAAATTATCAGACCTGAGGAAGGAGTTGTGGGAACTCCCGATTTGTAGCCAAGTCAGAAAGAAGTGTGGGTAACCTGGGAACCCACTACTTGTGATGGGTGTCTAAAGTGGGGCGACAGTCTTGTGGCCCTGAGCCCTTAACCCATGGAGGTCTCTGCTAACTCGGGGTAGCTAGTGTCAGAATTCAGTTAAACTGTAGGACACCCAGTTGGTGTGTGCAGAGAACTGGAGAATTGCCCGGTGTGGAAACCCACACATTTGGTGTCAGCGGTATTCTGAGTAACAAAACAGATCTTAATAGTACTGACTAACACCCATCAGGCTCCAAAATGGTTTCTTACACTAGTAACCACTTTGTTCTCTTGCACCTTCTCCCCTATTCTGAGGAAAGGTGTAAATCAGAACAACAATGAGTTTTCCTAAGCCTGATGTGATGAGGAAGGTGAGTAACTTTTTCACATAACCTGCACAGTTTCATCTTTTAGTGGTCTTATTATTTGAAGGGCAGGATAGCCTTAATCAGATACATCCATCACTGAATTCCAGTATGAAATCCCATTCCAAATCACACTGCAGTGTTTCTCTGCTGGCCAACCACAAGAATGAGTGACCAAGAGCTCATGGTAGATGAACTTGAACTTGTGCTTATTGTTCTATGCCAGGATCCTGGGCATAGGTCCTGCATCCTTGGTATACAGGCTTTGTCTCACCATCAGACCTCCAAAAAGCAGAATCATGCTTCTTTCCTATTCTGTCTCTTTGTGGTGAGAGCATGAAGTTTCACATACCGGGGTTCCCACAAAGGCATCATGCTGCTCTGGGCTGGATGGGTACCACCAAGAGTCAGGAAGAGCTGACCCCAGTGTGAATGGCAGAGTTTCTGCCTGCACCAGGCTAGACATGGGATACGGTCATCCCAGACCCGAATCAGGCTCCAAGGTGTGATACAGGCCTCTCCACCTCCATACACGGTCAGACAATTAAGTTCGCAAACTCATCCTAGAGAAAGTGCTACATACCTCATTGCTGGATATCACTATGGTCACCTTTGAAGTACTCCCCTTGGGAAGCTATGCACTGACGCCAGCGCCTAGTCCACCCTTCAAAGCAATTTTGGAATTCTTTTTCTGGAATGGCCATCAGAGCTGTCGTCATTATTACCCTTGATGTCCTGAATGTCATCAAAATGTCTTCCTTTCAATATTTCCTTTATCTTCAGGTAAAGAAAGAAGTCATTGGGGGCCAGATCAGGTGAATAGGGAGGGTGTTCCAATACAGTTATTTGTTTACTGGTTAAAAACTCCCTCACAGACAGTGCCGTGTGAGCTGGTGCATTGTCGTGATGCAAGAGCCATGAATTGTTGGCGGAAAGTTCAGGTCGTCTTTTTCACGTAGGCTTTTCAGTACTTCCAAATAGTAAACTTGGTTAACTGTTTGTCCAGTTGGTACAAATTCAAAATGAATAATCCCTCTGATATCAAAATAGGTTAGCAACATTGTTGCAACAAGTTAGCGAGCTCAATTGTCAGACCTCGCACTTCTAGCCAATCAGCGTCTGTCTGCAGAATTCCACCCTGTCTCTTCTTCCTGTGTCTGAGATCAAAGGATCCCAGGGAAATTCCAGAGAGCAGAAGAGAGAAAGGTAGCAAGTGTTCCGATGTGCGTGGAGGCTCCTTGCTGCCTTATTTCACAAAAGCCTGGACTTCCTCCTTTCATGGTCACCTACCTGCTGCCCCATGAGATCAAGAATCCAATGGAGATATGAGGTAGTTCTATTCTTCTGGGGACACATTTTCCGGTGTCCACTCCAGTGAGTAACTCTTTCTCCCACACAGCTGAGGTGTCTTGAGGGGCCACCTCATCCCCAAGCAGAGCTTCAAGAGGCGGAGATCCCAGCACGCGGGCCCCTGCCCTCTGTCTTGCTCAGCCTGCTCCAGGCATTCCCCTCCCTTCCCTGCCCCCTCACTCACCACCAGCTCTGCAAAGCGGACGTTAAGCTCCTCTGGGTTTGGGATAGGACTGGAGAACTCCATGTACTGCAGAGGGTGGCTATCGCGGAGGTTGATCTCAGGGAGGTCGCTGCCCCCAAAGCAGCACAGGAAGCCCAGGCCATGGCGGCTCCTCTTGCGGGGGGCCATGGTCACTGCAGGCCGGGGGGGGGGGGACAGTCAACAGGCTGGTGCCTTAGGTCCTCATCGTGATCTGGGTGGGTGGACAGAGAGCACAGAATGGTCAACCTGGCAGCCAGGTAGGTGGGGACAGTGGTCACTCTGCCACCATAACTTCTTTGCCTAACTGCCAGGAATCTCAACCCAATAGCCTAGGCCCTTCCCTTCTCCCACAGCATCTCTCTAGCTCCTTTGACCTGGAGGCATTTCCTCCTCACCACAACCTCTCAGTGTTTCCTGCTGCAAACACTTTCCGATTCCCCCTCTGTAACCCTAGAGAAGAGTAGAGGGCTGTAGTCACAGGATGTGATGCCCAAGATGTCAGAGCTGGCACTCATCTTACCTCTCTATCACTGTCAGATGGGAATCCTATTCCCGATCCTCTGGCAGACCGATTTCCAGCAGGGCTTACTCACTCACTTGATTCATTCTGGGGTCTGGGAATACCTGGCCTACATCCAATGGGGAAGGAAGGCTTGAGGTATTTTCAAATATTGATTCTTAGCTGTTTCTTCTAGATTTGGGTCATTGACAGAATGATCAGAATGTAATAGATATGCATGATATTGGGGGTGGGGGAGAGGGGGTTTGGGGGAAGGGAGTTGTCACTTTGAGAGGGGTGAAAAACGTAACTAGTGCATTGTTTTGTACACCTGAAACTAATAATAAAAAATTAAAAAAAAAAAAAGAAAATGCATAGCAAGCCCCAGCGTGGAAGAAAAAGTAAGTTGAACTTTTACATGACAATGCATGTGGAAAGTACAATGAAAATCATTTTCCATTGTAGTATAACATGTAAAAAAAAAATAGTTGGATTCCAGACATAAATGGCTAATGAAAAAATAAAAGCAACAAATAACTGGGGAAAAAAAAAATGGCTCCATGGTCTTGACACATATTATGGCTAAAAATGTAGATACAGGATAGACAGACCTAGGTAACATAGCTACTTCATCTGGGAATGCCGAGGAACTAATTATCAACACCCTCAGGGGACAGTCCTTCCACCAGCTCTAAATCCATCAACTCATGCAGTTATCCAGCCCTCTTTTCTAAAATGACACCATAGGAAACTTCTCCTAAAGCCTTGTGGAACTCGAGATATGCCCAATCTAAGGCATTCCTTTGAACCAAGCTCTAGAACCTTATCAAAGAGAGATAAGATAAATGTGGCATAACTTGTTCCTTGTGAACTCAGAGTAACTTCTGGAGAGCATTGCTTTGTTTCCTGAGCCCTAATCATGCAGTGATAGTGAATAACTCAGTCACCTGATCTGCCCTCGCATATAAGTCAGGATGCATTTTAATTGTCATTCTAGACTTTTTGACCTGCTCCATCTTATCTTTCTTTATCAGCTTTGTGACAGACTTTTTAATAGACCCAGGAGAGCCTCAAATAACGCATTACCCAAGGTTGCCTTCTATTACTAATTATCTTTTATGTATTTACATATTGGCTCTCCACAGCTATAATGAAGGATCCTTGAAGGCAGGGGTCATGCCTCCTACCTCCCTGACAGCCCCCTCACCCTATTTCTATAGCTAATAAAATTCCTTGCGCTTAATGAGTGTTCAAGAAATATTTCTTGGTCAACTGGAAAACAACCTGTGCTCGTGGAAAAGGAGGAGAGGGGTCCTTATCAATCAGTGAAGAAATATTGATTGAAATCCCTCACTCTCAGTGGTTGGTAACCCAACAGGAACACTTGTGGAGAACAAGGGGACAGTTTTGAGGTTGTAGGTAGAGGAAACAACAGGCCGGCTAACACAGAAATCCTGGTACGTGGGGACAAAGACCTGGAATAGGCTGGTGACTGAGAAAAATAAGAGAGGAAGGGAGGCTTTGGGTTTTCCATGGGACTTGTAAGCCAATGACCGTCTCTGACTGTCAGGCTCGTAAAGCACCAATTCTGCAAGCAGATGGGGTGGCCTACCAGGGAAGTCCCCTGCCTGTTGCCAAGTTTGGGATAAGGACGCAGACAGACCAGGTCCCCATTGCTCCATCAGCATTCAAAATGCAGCTACAGTTGGTGGGCAAGCCTGCTTTGTTCAGGACACAAAGCATGGGAAAGAAACTCCTAGAGGCCATGGTGAGGATGGCATGATGGGGCTCTAGGGAGGGAGGTGCTGATGTTTGGGAGGACCTGTGAGCTCTCGTCTGCATTCACCTGCTCAACTTCTCTTTGCTCCCCCAGTCTCCTTCCTCATCCTTCTTTGCCCTTCAGCCCCTGAGCCAGGCTTTACCAGGAGGAATCGGGGTAAGGGCAGGGCGGGCATACAGCCGGCACATCTTGTTAGTCTTACAGCAGCTGTTTACAGCTGTGGCTTCTCTGATAGGTTGGTGCCATGCCATACCTGCCATTAAATATTTTTAATGTCTCCCCTGAGTATGAGGAGTGAGGGGTGGAGGAGGGATGAAGTAGACACCGACCCTCCAAATAGGAAGTGCCCTCCTTCCAGAGAGGGGCCTGATCACCCAGGGGAGTGCTGCATATCTGCCCTTTTAAGGGGAGGCTTGTTTGACAGCTCCTTTCCTGAGGATGCTCTCCTCCCCCACAAACCCATCTTTAAATCTGTTCCTGCCCCTCTTTCTTAGGGCCCCATTTAAACATCCAAAACCAAAACCACAGGCTCTCAGCTGGAAATCATCTAGCTTCACAGAACAGATGAGAAAATTGAGGTCCAAAGAAAAAAATGTCTTATCTGAGGTCACACACGCTAGGGACATAGCTGGACTGAAACCCAGGGCTCCAATGCTCAAGCAGCGGTCTGGTCTCTACCTCACCAGAACTCATCTTCCTACATCAGTGGATCTTTTATCCAATACCCCAACCTCCCTCCACTAGAGAAGACCAATCTCAACAGCTAGTTTAGAAATTGCCCCAGTTTCAAAGGTCATGGGGGTCATGGAGACCGTAAGGGCCACCTGATCAATTCTTCTCCATCAGGAGGAACTGCTTCCACCTTCCACTGCCCCAATTTCTTATCTAACTCTGCTCTGACCCCTCCTTCACTTCGGAAGAGTCTTTGAAGTCAAACCATCTAGGATTTGACTCTTGGCTTTGCCTTCCCAGGTGGGCGACCCTGCTCATGGTTCATAAGGTCTTAACCTCTCCGAACCTCAGGTTCCTCATCTGTGATACCAAGATAATAAGACCATCTTTCTCATTGGGTTTTGGTGAAGAGTAAATGAAATAATAGAAGTAGGAAGCCTGGAGCACACTGGGCACTCAGTAAGGAAGGCCAGCCCTGCTGTGGTGGCTACATGATCATTATCACCAGCAAGATGAGCCTGGCCCTGCCCAGAGCCTGCAACCAGGAGCCCTTTCTGCAGGCATGGATGGGGCCCCAAGGCGGGGCACTGTAGGAACTTGCCCAGCCACATACAGAAGCTTTGCCTCTGGTGACTGGAAAGTCTGGACCAGAGGAGCCAAGCTTTTCCTCAGGTTCTCAACTACCTCTAGTTTGAAAGGTAAACTCTTGTCACTGACCCTGGGCAAGAAGTGAGAAAAGTTGAGGTGGCCAGAGTGACTCATTTTTGCAAAATCCCTTTACAAAGACCACCAATGGAGGTTCCCATCTTAGAAAAGAATTGAGAAGCAATATGAAAAAACGGGAAGCAACAACAACAAAAGAAAATCCAGTGGACTTGAACTTGGGCCAGAGGGCTTTAACCTGCCTTCCCTCCCACCACCCACCTTTCTCCCCATGGAAGCTTCCCTAACACCGGTAGCTCCATGCCCTCCATATCCTGTCTCCTGGCCCATCCTCTTCTCCTCCCTGTGGGGACAAGGTCTTCCAGGACAGTCCCTAAACACAGACCAACCAGCCTAAAACACCAAACCATCTGGTCATCGCCAATAGCCCTCTTGTAACTCGCACAGGGATCTCCTCCAGTCCTCTGGCTGATGCCAGGCTTCCCCCTCCTATTGTCACAACCTTCCACAGTGTGGAGAAATCTTTTCTCCTCAATTTAGGAGACCAGGACTAGTCACCAGCTAGCTATGGGGCAGGGAGTCATGGTATTAACCTCATTGGGCCTCAGTTTCCTCCTGGTGCAAAGGCAGGGTTTGACTGAAGACCTCTAAGGGCCCAGTCAGCCTTGACCTTTCACACCATCTGGCTCAGTCTCATTCCCAAAGATTTCCCCAGGGGCTCGCCTCAGCCTACACTGAGCCCTCCTCCCACATTCCAACATAAGCCAGGAAGTGCTTCCTATTACTTGAGTCTCAGTACTCCCATTTGGTCTGTAAAGATGAAAATCAGAACGCTTATGCCCAAATCCTGGCCCCCAGCCCCTCTACACACCAGTTGTTGTATTAATTAAGACTTCAAAAACCCCATATCATCACTGGTTTATTCCTAAATCATAACTAAAAACAGAAGAATATTAATACTTGAGACTTGGGTATTTGTCAGACGCTGGGCTATACTACATTTCATCCTCAGAACAACTCTCTGAGATAGGTGGCATCATTTTAAAGAAGTTATTTAAAGAAAAAAAGAACATCCCTGTGGTTCAGAGAAGTTAAGTAACTTGCCTAAAGACACACAGCATAGCAAGGATTCAAACACGTGACTGCTCTACAGCTATAAACCACTAAGCCATAGGGCACATGTCCAGGGAATGCCCTAATCTGAGACCTGCTCAGAGCTTTCTCAAATGATCCATATATCTAGATTCAATAATTCATAATTGAGCACTTCCTATGAGTTGGCCCAGGTGCTTTCACAGCTCTGCAACCTCATTTCAGCTCCACAGTGACCTTGTAAGGTGGTTATTACCATTATCCCTCCCTACCGATGATGATATTGAAGCCTCAGCGGCTGTTACATGGCTTGTTCACACACCAGCTACTAAGAGTGCTGGAACTCACAACTAAATACCCTGACTTCAAGTTCAGTGACCTAATCACAGGACCAAAGCTGACTCATCAACCGTTTCTTTAGCTCTTGGGACCAATGCTGTGGCTTCAAGGTATTCAAATTTCCTTCCCTTACCCTTTTCCCCAATTCCATACACGGGTGTAACAGGGCAAGGATGTGCCATTGTGTCTCTCCTTGGCCACTTCCAAAGTGCCTACCAGGAGCCAGGCATGGTGTTGAAAATTTTGCCCTTTATCTCATTTATTCCCTGCAAGCCTCTACCAGCATGACTATCCCTTCTTAACGGATGGTTACATTAAGGCTCCCAAAAGTCAGGCAACTTGCCCAGCGACCACATCCTATGGGTGAAAGGGCTGGGTTTTGAGGACCGTGGTGTCGCACTTGAACATACAGACTTTTAACCAGCTTCTAGGCCATGTTCTGGACACGGACCTGGGCGGTGAGGACACAGGTGTAAACCAGGCATGGTCCCTTCCTTGAGAAGGACCCCTTCGAGTGGGAGAGCCAGGGGAGTCAAGGCAGTGACAACATAGAAGGGTTAGGAAGACAGCCCAATGCCAGCACTGAGCAAGTGGACCTGGGGGCATGAAGAGGAAGTCAGGGAAGGTTGCAGGAGAAAGTGACATTGACCAGTCTTGAAAGAGATGAGAGAATTCAGGAAGGGTGCAAGAAGTGGGAGAGGCATTCCAGACAAAGGGAACAGCACACTCAAAGACACAGAGGGAGAAGCAGCATGGTGTGTGTGAGGCCAGGGTCTTGATCAGTGGCCCATTACTTTGTGCTTAAATTAATAGGCAAAGGGAATGGACTAAGTATACAAGTACTTTGGTTTGATAGTAGAGCCCTGGCATCCTGGGGAGCCTGCTCCTTAGCTCTCCTCTCCCCACCATGTCCCCTGGGGCCTGGGTCTGGGAATGGGGCCCAGAGCTCCCCAGAGCTGCTGCATGGACCATAAAGAATGTAAATAATTTCCTGTTCCACTGGTAGGAGATTCCTCCCTATGTACTGACCCCTGTGTGCCACTGGGGTTCACGTAGGAAATGGGCCCAGGCCCAGCTTACCTGAGATCTGGCTCCCCAAGGAAGAATCTATGCTTTTCCATCCCAGGCTGTACCACCGGGGCGTCTGCCCACCATCTCCCCACTGCCCACCCACACCACACCTGCCCCCACTTCAAACCTCTGAAGACCATCCCCTCCTGCTTTGTGGGCAGCAGACAGGCGTGTGATCCTTCATAACCCTATCCACACACACTTCCACCCTGAAGCTGTCTGATTACCAACACCCAACTCCACCTCACAAACTCGGTTGGGTTCTGTTCAACTGCTGTAAACTCTAATTTCATATAAGTTACTTAGCCTCTCTGAGCCTTACGGTTTCCTCATCAGTAATATGGGGGAAATAATAATAGTACATACTTCAGAGGGTTGTCACGAGGACTAAATTAGTTAATACTTGTAAAGCGCTTAGAAAAGTGCCTAGTATTAGCAAACATTATTAATGGCTATATAGAAGGCTCTCTCTTGGGCTGGCCGAATGGCGCGGTGGTTAAGCGCTGGCTTGGGATGCCAGCGGCCCCGGTTCGGATACCACATACGAGGGCCAGTGACACTGCCCTCAAAAAAAAAAAAAAAAAAAAAAAAAAGAAGGCTCTCTCTCTATGGGACTGAATTTTACCTCGCATGACAGAGGTTGGCAAATGTTATAGAGACAACATCCAACCTATCGCCTGCGTTTGTAAATACAGTCTTATTAAAACACAGCACACCCATTCGTCCATGGCTGTTATCATGCAACAGAAACTCCATGGCCCACAAAGCCAGAAGTATTCATGACCTGGTCCTTTACGGAAAGCTTAGTGATCACTGTGTTATTAGGTTGAATGATATGTAACTGCCAGTATTCAGTTATGTTTAATCTACAAAATCATTAATTTAGTATGGTTTACCTTAGTTTATCACTTGGCTCATGTGCCTTGTCTTACCCATTAAGACAGAAGTGTAGCTTTCTAAGTCCAGTGACTCTAATCATAATAAAGTCATAATTATCATTTTTGTTCAAGGTTTACCTTGAGCTTTCATCCCACTCCTGTAGGGTACATATGATCACCGCCCCCACCTGCCCACAGATGAGGAAATCCGAGGTTCAAAAAGATGTAGAGTATAAGCCGAGGATTCAAACCAGGGTTCCAGACCCCACATCTGGCACCCTGTTCCCAATCAGTGCAAAGAAGTTTCTGGGAGTGAGATCCACCTCTGATTTGGACAAGAAATGGACGCATGGAGACCTTTGATACCCCACTTCTCTGCGGGCCCATCTCCCAGACAAGGCTTGGGCCACAGGGCTGAGTCTGGTTGTGACTTTCCTGTCACCCTCAAGACAACTCAAAACAATCTGACTTGCAGTGTGAGCCTCAGGTGGGGCTGGGGAGGGGGCAGGGAGAACTTTCAAAAATAAGCAAGCTCCCAGTCCAGGACTCGGGAAGCTATTTTTAGCAGCCGCCTAAATTATGGTTTCCCTCTCTGCTCTGGGAAAGGCAAAGAAAGCACCAGTCAACTCTCTCAACCTGAGTCCCCTCTGTGCAGGCTTTGGGGTGGGACATGCAGAAGAGGGGAGAAGAGGAAGGAGAGAAAGGGGTATTTTGCTTGGAAAGTGAAACTGAAAATTCCCCCAAGTGACATTTCTCTGACTTGGGGTTAAGTGTGGAAGTTAGGGATTTTCCGATTGGTTTCTCATTTTGAGAAACGATAAAGAGAATATAGGTTTCTTTGTCTCACTTGGACAGTAAACAAGCAGACAGTAGTTCTCCAAGGCCATGGTCAAGCATTCATCCACCCATTCATCTAGCCATCCCCTGAATGACTGCCATGTACAAGCCATTTCCTGGGTGCTTCAGATGAACCAAACAGCAAACCCTATCCTCAGTAGGTTTACAGTCTTGTTGGGGAGGCATGTGCAGAAATATCCAGGATGCAAAGAAGGGGTGCAGGTGCAGCTCCAGCGGGCCGTGGAACTGCAGGGAGGGAAGGGTGACTTCTGGGTAGACCGGGGGTGGGGGGCTGGGGGGGTAATCTGAAACATTCACCACAGGAAGTGACATTGAAGGTGGGTCAAAGAAGAAGAAAGAATGTTAGCTCATGCCAGTGGGGGGGGGGGAAAGGGGGGTTGTTCAAGAAAGCCTTCACAGCAGAGGTGTACCAGAGTGCCTGACATCAAGAAAAGCCCGGAGGTGAGTGAGTGATTAAGGGAAATAGCTGTATCAGTCTGGAACCCAGGGCTCCACAAGGTACAGTGGGAAACAGGACAGGCAGATAAAGTCAGGCCCTGAATGTAGTTCTGTCTGAGTAAGAGTTACTAGGCTGGGAATTGCCGAGAAGGGAGAGGAGGGGACGGATGCTGGAGATGTCACGCAGGGTGTGCCAGCACGTGTGCGAGCGGATGCTGGGATTTCAGTATGACATGTCCTGGGCACAGACAACAAGGACTTGGGCTGAGCATGAGAGGGAGTGGTGGGAGCTTTGTGGACAACAGCTGGGAAGTCAGGAGAAGAAAGAATTTCGACACCCAAGTCTCTGCTACCCATTAGAGCCAGAGGTGCTCCTGGCCAAAGGGAAATCACCCTGTACGCGTGTGACACCCATCACCTCACCCCTCCTGTTTCCAGGAAGCCAAGCCCCTCCTCCATCACACAGATCGGGCTGTCTTTATGGAAAGGCTTCAGCAAAAAACACCTCCAGCTTCTTCCTGTGAACTCCTGCCAGCTCTCCCACCAGAACACCCAGCGTGCTGAGAACTCACACCATTCTGGGCACTTCAGGTTGGGAGAAGCTCCCCACTGGCCACTCCCCCTGGTCCTCTTCCCCTGGGGCTCCAGGACAACGGCAATCTGTCACTCACGAGGGCAGAACCCTGAGGTCCCGTCAGGGCAAGCTGGTCCTGGGACCCTGGCTGGGTCTGTGCACATGGTCTCACTCTGGAAACTGGACTAAGTCATCCCAGACACGATTCCCACCTTACAGGGCTGCTAGGCCCCCTGAGTGTCCTGTGTTCACACCAGAGAAGACCCTGCGTGTGCCTCAGGGCCTGGCTGGGCATAAATCCTGGACCGCAGGCACATTCCATCCCTTCAGGGTGGGCAGAGTGGGGGAGGACAGGGGCTGGGTGGGGGGGGGGGGAGCTGAGCTGACTCCTGGAAGGCAAATGGGATGGAAGATGCAGACCCAGGGTGACCCCTCACTTGCCCTTCACTCTTCTTCATTTAGTCTCATCCATTCACTCATTCATTCTAACAAATATTTGTTGAGCACCTAAGTACCCTGCCAAGAGCTGGGTAAAAAAGAGTTCAGTTTGGTGGTGGGGTGGGGGGAACAATTAAACAAATATAACAAAATGTGGATATGGTTATGATGGGGCAAGTACAATTGTTTGAGTCTCATGTTTGCAGAAATCCATCCCAAATGGGGGCTCTATTCTATCAGTTCACACAAAGGGGTTACAGGCACACTGCATAGTGGAATGGGTGCTGGGGATAGTCAGAGATGTCATCAAAGGTTCAGCACCTGTGAGTTCTGAGCAACAGCAGTTCAATGCCCAGCCCAAGCTGAGCTGCCGCTAAGCTGCCAACAGGTGGCAGGACGGCTCAGTTGAAAAAAAAAAAAAAAGAGTTCAGCACTTGAAGTACATCCCATGATTACTAATACTATAAAAGAGTGAAAACACCCCAAATACTAAAACATAAGGATTGATTAATTGGGATTAATTAGATAGACCTATCTATATGTGTGTGCATACACACACACAAATGTAAGCCCGAAGTAATTATCTTTTGAGTTGCTGGAGTTTGGGGGTAGTTTTTTATACTTTCCTAGATTTTTTCCAGATTTCTTAGTATGAGCACTTATTATGTTCATCAGAAAAAACACAATGTTATTTTTTCAAAGAAGAAGAACTCTAGAGTAAAAATGGTATGAGTCCCACCTCTGCCCTAGCAGGCTACCTGGACAAGAGAGAAATGACCTTGGACAAGAGAGCATAATTTCTATGCCTTGTCTGAAAATGAGCAGGTCAAACCACATGCTCCCTTGAGTTTCTTCCACCCCTGACACTAGGCTCTGTGCCACAGAATACATGAGGTGCTAAAAGATATTGGTTGAATGGAATCAGAATCCCTGATCACCCATTAGTTCATCGTTCATTCATTGGTTCATTCATTCAACCACCACTGTGTTTAGCACTAGCTCTATGCCTGGCTCTTGGTACGGGAGATATGAGGGCAAATTAGACATAGCTCCGGCTGTCACAGACGTATAGTCTCCCAAGCTCTGGATTCCCCTTCCATTGCTCTTTGTCTTCCATCCCTAATGTCCCATTAATGATTCTTACCACTTTTCCCAAAATGCCCCGAGTGCATTTGCTTCATTCCCAAACACTGAGCTTCAGACCTGGTCCAGCCCCACATGGTCTCATGCTGGCCTCGCATTTCTCCCCTCGCCAGCATTCTGCAAATAGCTCTTCAAATAACGTGTCTAGGAGCACCTGATTCTGCATTCCTTGGTTCAGCATCCCTCAGGGTTCCCAAACCAAACTGAAAGTGACCTGCTTTAATTTTTAGATTGGGCCATTTGGTGGGGCTCACAAATTCCATACCAACTAAGCCTTGAAATCAGATCTACATCCTCAGGGCCACAGAGGCCATGGGAGAACTAGAACTCTCCTGTACTGCAGGTGGGAATGCAGGATGGCATGGCCATTATGGAAAACAGCTTGGCCATTTCTTAACAAGTTAAACACACATCTCCATAGGATACAGGTATTCCACTCCTAGGTGTTTATTCAAGAGAAATGAAAGCCTATGTCTATACAGAGTCTATTCATAAATGTACATTGCGTTTTATGTGTGATAGCTCCAAATTGGAAGCAACCCAAATGCCATGAGCAGGTGAATCAATAAACAAATTGTATCATGATCCATATAATAGTAAACCAGTCAGCAACAAAAAGGAATGAACTGTCCTTACATGCCACTCGTGGATGAATCTTGAAATAATTGTAAGTATTAAGAAGCCAGAGGGAAAAGGGGTACATACTGCATGATTCCATTTCTAAAATTTGAGCAAATGCACACTAAATTAAAACAATCTGAGTGGCTGCCTGTGGAGGAGGATGAGGGTGGGAAGGGGGGAGGTAGATTATTAAGCGGCATGAGGGAACTTCCAGGGGTAATGGACAGGTCTGCCATCTTGACTGTGATGATGGTTTCAGAGGTGTACACATATGTTAAAAGGTATCAAATTATGTACTTTAATTATGTAAGGCTTTCTATATATCCACTACACCTCAATAAAGCTGTTATCAACAAACAGGTTTATTCATAACCTCACAATATCAAACCCCCAAGGGCTCAGGCCATTGTAGCTGGCTACCTTCCAGAAGGTTACTACAATAAGCTATTCTACAGATTCCAGGAAAGACCACAGAGGAGTGAGGGAATATAGGACAAGGAATCCCCCACAGGTCCATGCCTCAGTCCATCTAGTTTCATCTCCCAGGAGGAGCGGTGGTATATTCTAAAGTGTATACTTTTATATTAAGTCTGGCTCAGTGACCTAGTATCTGGGAGCTTCCTCTTGTTCATGGGCTCAAGGATGACAAAGCCCATGTCCCAGGGCTTCTGTAAGCCCCAAATGACAGGGAAGTATTTAGCACCCAGCACAGCCCCAAGCACATCACAGGTCCTCAACCTGAGTTCCCTTCCCCTCTTCCAGCCCCAGACTGCTCACAGTGGTGGCTATGGTTCAAGCTTAGCCCATGAAAGCATGAGAGAAGCCGGGGGGCTCCCAGGAGCTGAGTGAGGATGGAGTTAGAACCCAGTAAAGCACAAGCAGGCACAGCTCTGGTTCCATCTGGATGTTTCTAGGGATAGGGCTGAAGTGATAGTAGTCCAGGGTCCGTGGGTGGGTAAAACGAGGGCACTCACAGCCTGGGTTATGGTCCTGGAATTTGCTAAAAGGCAGACAAGATGGCAAAGGGGATTGAGCATGGTAGCCGAGATATGGAGTTATCAGGATGGATGTGGTTTGGGTGCGGGGAGGGAGATGCCTGAGCCTTGCACACTAGACAAGCAAGTATAAGAGATGCTCAGTAAATGGCCGAGGAGGGAAGGGAGGGAGGGAGAGAAAAAATTAATGCAAGTTAGCAAGTTGTTTGACTTTATGAGTGTACAGACGTACGTGTGGGTGGCGTGTGGTGGTAATTGTATGTAGCATGTGTGTGTTTGTTTATAGTGTGATGTATGATGTGTGTGTGTGTGTGTGTGTGTGTGTGTGTGTGTGTGTTCATCTCCAGGAAACAAATACACATGATTCCACTGACTTGCAAGTCTCAGCAGAAAGATGACCCAACCATCTCCACAAAGTATATGCACAGAGGAAACAATAATATCACTGAAAATCAGCCTCCCTGCCAATTTCAAATCAGCCCACCCTTATTTTTTAAAGGAGCTGTCCACACATAATATTTAGGAAATGCTACTGTGGGGAATGCAATGTCTTATCTTTAGTTTCCCATGAGCCACGAAATGGCCCGGGAGCAGAGACCCATTCAAAGGATGCTGGTACCTGCCAGGGACTAGACACTGAGGATTCACATTCGTCATCTTATCCAATCTCAAGACAACAAAGTAAGGTCAGGATTTTTGACTGATGAGAACATGGAGGTTAAAAAAACCAGGAGATAGGGGCCAGCCAAGTGTCGCGGTGGTTAAGCGCTGGCTTGGGAAGCTAGCGGCCCCGTTTTGGCTCCCACATATGAGGGTCAGTGACACTGCCCTCAAAAAAATAAAGAAAGAAAAAAAAAACCAGGAGATGACGCCCAAACTAGGGCTTTTTCCTATAATACACTATCTCATTCGGACCCAGTTTCGATTCGGCTCTGGAGTGCGTGTGTGTACATGTGTAGGTGTGCATATGTGTGTTTGTGTATGTCCTGCAGGTGTAACCAGGTTTCCCTTGGGTGTGTATTATAATGGGGCATGCACTCCCTCTGTTTCCGCTATTTGAAATTGTGGCGTTGTATTTTAACTGCTTCCCCAGCAAGCGTGAGATAGAAAAAACAAATTCCTGACAATAATGTGTCTCCAAACTACTCTATGTGCCGCACTTTACAAGATAGATATTCAATACATTTCCAGAAAGAAGGATACTAACATTTACTAAGAGCTAGGGTGAGCGCAAACTGTCAAACTTTTTATTTCAGTTAATTATCCCCCAATCCTGCAAAGATGGTATCATGATCTTCATTTTTTTTACATCTAGGGAAATTAAGGCTTAGAGAAGATAAGCAACTTGGCCAAGTCAGTAAAGCTCATAAAACAAGTGAGCCTCAGTCTGAATGATTCCAGAGCTCAGATGGCGCCTTCCCATTGCACAGAAATGACTGTGTGAATGGCAGCAGGGTGGTAACCGGTGGGTGCTCCCACAGCCATGGCACCTTCCTGTGGTGCCCTATCCCTTCCC
The DNA here is from genome assembly GCA_033961575.1 of Aselliscus stoliczkanus. NCBI lineage: Eukaryota > Metazoa > Chordata > Mammalia > Chiroptera > Hipposideridae > Aselliscus > Aselliscus stoliczkanus. Next base: position 58,433,250 of record CM066733.1, on the reverse strand, counting down.
CATGCCCCATCCCAACTCTCAGGGAAGAACTCAGCCCTAGTACAGAGAGATCCTGCCCCCAGACAGACAGCAACCCGGTCCCATCATCTTACCGTACACACTGAGTCACAGAAAGGACGGGGCTATCCCATCTTGGAGGCCAGCCTCTTGGGCATTGTGAGCTGGGCTCCCTCAGAAGGACCTCCTGCTTGGTTTCAGGCTCTGCTGTCCTGTCTCAAAATCTTTAATCATTTTTGACGAAGGAGCCCTGCATTTCCATTTTGCACTGGGTCCCGCAAATCGTGCAGCTGGTCCTGCCTATCTTCTAGGGCAGCCAGCGCAGGCAGACTTTCCCAGGGAGAGCAGCCCAGCCAGCCACTCCCTGTATGTTTCCAAAAATGTTACCCTCAGTCCCTGAATGGTCAGGGCTAAACAGAGACAAGTTACTGTAATCTGGAGTGGCTTTCCGCCTAACCAGCCTTGATGGGCAACTCAGTAACTGCTGGACTGTTTCTGGCCCCGATCTCTCCTCCTTTAACCCACGTTGCCCGTCCACTCCACACTCCCTGGTTTCTGACCACGTTGTCCCACTCACTCCTCCCTCAAGGCACCATTGCTCAAGGGACTGAAATTCCTAGAGGGCATGGCCACTTCCACTTTTATCTCCAACTCCCCACACAGGGCTCTTTCTGCAAACTCAGCAGGAATGTGATAAGAGCGGATGGATTAAATCAATTGCAGTTATTTCCTGCGTTCTTGACTCTATCAGTTAGAAGACATATCATCAATGTGATGACATTACATTACTCATACACAAAGATTGTATGTCCTCCTGCAATCGGGTAACTATTAAGAGCATTATTCACTTTGAAATACAGTAAGAATGGCATGGCTTGTTCTACGCTGGGCCTCACAATATTATCCCCACCCCATTCCCAGCCCCATTCCCCCCTCTGCTTCCTCCTCCTCCTCTTCATCCCCTATGTAGATCCTACCTTCTCCAAATAACCTTCCTGACCATCCTAATCTACCTCAAATTTCCTAAATAAATATGGAGCACTTTTTGTCTGTTTATAGGATATTTCATCCTATATTACTACATGGCACTTTATGATATTTGATATTTTATATTAATTTATATTTTTCATACCAGTGAAAATTTCCCCCATCTAAACCCTGGGCCCATGAGAATGGTTCCTGGCACAGTGTCATGTATGCAAGTCCACTTCCTGAATGAAAGACATCTAATGATAGTGGGTGGAGTTGGGGGGAGAGACAGAGAGGAGAGGGTTAACTCCCCAGAAATAAATCTGTATGCAAACTCAATGAACTCAGGTCCTTCAGCCTTTTCTCTTCTTTAAAGTCCACCGGAGGTCAAAGGCATCCAGATCTTGGCCAGATACCCACAAGAGGTGTCTCAAGTGACACTCAGCAAGAGGCAAAGGCATGCTCCTTTATAAAACTGTGTGGTTAAGTCAGACCTTGGCATTCCCAGACAAAACGCAGGCCATTTTCATTTCTGTTTGTTCCTACGTTCCCCTTTCTTCCTTGTAGGTAAAGACATCATGCAGGTAAAAGGTATACCAGATGTATTTCCTCTCTGTGCTTGGAGGAGTATGATGTTTCCTCTGAGGGAAACGAGATCCTACCTCTGGGACATCAGGCTGTACATACTGGAATTTTCAGAGCCCAGGCCATCCTCCCAAGAGTCCCAAGTCCTGGAAGCAGTCCTTGCGTGGACTCCCCCATTTCAAGATCCTTTCTTTGACTTTGACTTCCCTGCAAGCTTTGCCCTATGCTCTCCACCTCATTCTCTCTCCATGTCTGCCTCCTCAGTGCCCAGTAACTGAGGCCCATGAAACACCTCGCCCCAAGATTGGCACATCTGGGTGTGTCTTTCCACCCTGTCACCTCTAGAGGTCCTTTTCGCCGTTCTCCCTTGTCATGGTGTTTCAGGACAATATGAAGTCAAACCTCCCTGTCCCAAAGTTCCAAGCTCCTTTTTCCTCTTTGGTTTCAAGCAGCTGATTTGTTTGCCTGAGGCAGCCTCTCCCTGCCCCACCCCATTCTCCTGGCCACTCACCTGGCAAGCCAAGCTCCCTTCTACCCGGGTGTGGGCTAGGCACGCCTCCTCAGCTTCCAGCCTTTGTTTCTCCATCATCAAACATCAGATACAGCTGCTATTGCTTCCTGAATTCTAATCACTCACACTGGGCCGTGACTTCTTGAGCACAGTTCATCGGGAACCGTGTGTCCAGCACAGAGCCTGACACACAGCAGAGGTGCCAGGGTTTTGCCCAGGTTTGCATCTCAGACCTGTCCTCCTTTCTCCTTTCTCCCAGCAAGCAAACCTTCCCTGACATTATTTCAGACTGATTCAGCAGTGCTCACCGCAAAATCCTCCTTTCTCCAATCTCCACCTCCACAGTTTCAACTACCCACATTTCTATTGAGATGTGCTGACATGGCTCCCACCAACTTCCTCTCAAATTGACTTCCCCTCCTCCCCGCTTCAGACCACCTCTGCTTTTCTCTGTGATTGACACCCCAGTCCTAAGGTTCAAAGTTACAGAATCATCATTAACTCTCCCTTTGTCTTGAGTTCAAAGTTACAGAATCATCATTAACTCTCCCTTTGTCTTGAGTTCAAAGTTACAGAATCATCATTAACTCTCCCTTTGTCTTGAGTACTGCTATATGGCAGACATTTTATATGTATTATCTCATTTTTTAAAAATCTCACAACAAACCCTTAAAAGTGGGTATAAGCATCCTGATTTTACAGACAAGGAAACTGAGGCTCCGAGAAGTCAAGTGACCTGCCTGGAGTCACAAGCACATAACTAACTGAGTCGGGCTTATCAATGGTGCAGATTCCAGGGTCCTGCTCTCAGAGATTTGGGGTCAGCAGGTCTTGGGAAAGGACCCAAGGATCTGCATTTTCATAAGTTCCCCAAGTGATTGGGGTGCATGTTGCTTAATTCGCTCTTGGTTCTCTCCCCTTCTCTTTCACCAACATTTGTACCCACCTTTATCTCAATCCACCCTTTCTTCCCAGAGTTGTAATCAAACTCCCCAGGTTCACTCTTGGCTGCACAGTAGCATCATGGGGCATTTTGAAAAATACTGATGCCTGGATCCCAATCAGAGCCAATTAAAACAGAATCTCTAAGTGGGCAGGTAGGGTGAGCAGGTAGGTCATCCCGGTTTGCCCAGGATTGTCCCACTTTTAATGCTGAAAGTCCCATGTTCCAGGGACCCCTCAGCTCTGGGAAAGATGAAACAGCTGTTTACCTTACAGGTCTCTGGCATTTGTAAATCTCTCTCGATGTTTCTAATTTGCAGCCAAGCTTGCAAAACACTAGACTAAATCCGGGTCAAGAGATGCCTCTCCCAGTCAGCCAGCTCTCCAGGGCATTCCCGAAAGCCAAAGCTAACCTTCATTTTGTTTCCATGTAGCTCAGGCAAACTCAGAATGTGTCTGTCACTAGGCCAGCAGCATCAGTGTCACCTGGGAACTTATTTACAAAAAAGGTGGTGCCAATTCTAAAAAAATGTGCTCTTCTCTCAGCTCCAGATCCCTCGTGAATCCCTACCAAGAGCAAAGGACACTTACTGGCTTGAGTGAGGTGGGGATTCAGGAGTTAACTGCCAAGCAGGAGCTTGGTGGTGGAGGTGGTTTGAGTTTGGGAGGCCAGTTTCCAGGGAGGTGCAGTGGTGCTCAGAGGGGACTTGGTTTTGATTCAGATCAGACACACTGACCACTAACTAACTAGCTGGCTTGTTTGTGCCATCTCATTAAATTCAACACTAACTCTGTTACGTATATGATGTTGGGGATCCATCCATAAAACTTTTCTCTTCTTGGTTGAGTTCAGGACCAGTTGAGGACTCGATACATGAAGCAGACAGATGGAGATCACAGTATCAGCTATGTTCCTAATAAAGCTGTGGGAGTACATGGCTTTCTATCTCTGGCGGAATGGACTTCCTGCTATTCCACTCACGAGTGACGCCAGCTCCCATATCCAGTCACTGACATAGGAGGGCAGCTGTGGCCCTCCCCACAGAAGCAGGCTGCTGACTGCATTACCCACAGCTGGCCAGATGCACCCACCCTGCAGGTGGCAGACATCAGAGAGGACAGGGAGCCTTGGAGTGCTGGCAGGTCCCGCTCCTAACTTCACCCAGAGTCACTGTTAGAGATGTCCTGCCTCTTCCCTTGAGGAAATGATGGGGAGGGAGAGGCCTGAGAGTGAGCAGCCAGGGTTCTCCACCCCCATGCACATGAGAACCACTCATGACCTGACCCCACACCCAGAGAAACTGACCTGCTCTGGGGAGGGAACGAGGCATTGGTAGTTTGTAAAAGTTTCTCAGGTGATGCTAAGCAGCAGTCAGGATTGAGTAATCACTCTTGGGAGAAGCAGCTAAGAAAGCAATGCCCCTGAAGGGTCAGGGGGACTCCTATTTCACAACGAGGGAACGGAGTGCTCAGGAACCTGGAGCATCTTGCCCTATGCCCAGAGCACGGAAACAGAATACTGGGGGTTTGCGGGGAGTGGGGTAGGTGGGGATGGGGGGGGGGGGTAATGGCAGTGAATGGATCGGCTTTCTCCAAATCTCTGCGGACTTGGAGGTTTTCAGCCAAGTTGGAGCCAGATCAGCGAAACCAGCAGTGCTAGCATCTCCCGGAGGTCTTATGAAAATGCAGCTCACTGGGCTCACAGTTTCTGATTAAGAGACAGGGCTGTGTAGCAGTGAGATGAGCACAGCTTCTTGACTTAGGCAGCTCTGGGTTCTAGTCACAGCTTGGTCACCACCAGGCAGGATGACCTTGCCTGGGTGACCTTTCTCAGGCTCAGTTTTTTCATTTGTCAAATAGAGATCACAGGAGTAATGACCTCATGCATTTCTTGGGAGTTGAAGCGGGGGCACACCAGGTATCCAGTGTGGTGCATGCCACACAATAGGAATGAAGGTAAGTTATAGACACTGATTAGGGTTTGTAGATATTGTTGTTATTTGGGGACAGCTTCTTCGAAAAGATTGGGAGGAGGTTTTGGATACAGGCAAGAATATGAAGAGGCAGGGCACCAAGGAGAGAACGAGCCAAGTCTTGGAGGATGCAGGAAGGGGAGCCAGAAATGGAGCAGAAGTCAGTGCACAGAAGTGGGGAAATCAAATTGTGTACAGAGGGTGGGGATCTGCTGCAGATCTGGCTGGGAGAGGGGCTGGGATTCAAAGCCACCCAAAATAGAACTGCTCTCCAAGCTCAGTTTGCTTTCCCCCTCCTCCTTCTCTCTCCGGGCCACACTCCACATGCCTCTGTCCAGACTTATTTGTTAGAACTGCCCCCCCCCACTGCACCCCCACCCCTGCCCTAGGGATGCAAGGAATTTTAGCAATGTGTCCAACTCTAAGTGCTGGAGCGAAAGAAGCAAAATAAAAGAGAAAACCCTGCTCTCCAGGCCTGTGTCTTTGTATGGCTTCCCATAGCCCCCACTTTTCCTCTCCCTCCCTCAAGAGATGGCCATTCTGAGCCTGCATCTGGTTAGAAGCATCCAAACCAAGGGAGGCACCAACAGCCTGCCCCCATCACCCAACCACAAAGCCCTCTTTGCCAACCCCCATCCCTTCCTTCGTTCATAACTAGACTCAATGCTTATCTCCCTGTGTCTTCCCCGATGAACTTGACTTGATTACAAGAGTTCCTTCCTCCACGTGTGCAGCCATTCATTCGTCCATTCATTTCATAAATGTTCACTGATCACCTTGTCTGTGACCAGGCACCGTGCCAGGCATCAGGGATTCCAGTATGAAAGGACAGAGTCCCTGCCCTCTTGCAGGCTACGAAAGAGGGCACTGGATTTGGAACTCACAGCACCATATTCGTCAGTGTTCTCTTTTCTAACATGAGAAGAGACCTCCCAGCCACTGGTGAGATGCAGCCAAGTCTTCCTCCTGTCTCTTCCACACCCAAAACACTCCAAAGAAAACACACCTGTATCAGACATGGATAGCACACTTCATGCTGCTTTCCAGACTGTAGACTTTAGAAATTTGTCTGAGCCTCAGTGCATGTCAACTTCGGTAATTGCCTTGACCCCTCTATCTGGCATCTTAACCTAATGACCATTCTAATTAATACCTGACCATCTTGGAAGTACTAGGCACTGGAGATGCGGAGATGAATAAGATATGTTCCTGAGCACCTAGAGGACACATTCTAGTGGGAGAGGCGTGAGCATAAACAGAAAGTCATAACACAATATGAGAAGCACAGGTAAGACGTGATGTGAGAAGAAAGAGCACCTAGTACAGCCTGTTTGTTGACAAGGAGGGAACCAGGGGAGGCTTCCTGGAGGAGGCAATGCCAGAGCTCAGTCTTACAGAAGAGTGGCAGTCAGTTTGAAATGAAGCCTGTGCATTGGCTTGATTCCTGCCATTTCAGGTAATCGAAGTCACTTCTCACTGACTTCTTTTCCTTCCCTGCCCTTCCCCGCCCCTCCATCTCAGAATGCCCAGGGCATTTGGGGCTTTTAGAAAAAATAAATCCATGGGCACATGGTGTGATTGTGGGTGGATTTTTTTCCCCCTCCTTTTATTTAGAGTTAATATTATAACACCAATAACATGATGCTAATTATGTAATAAAAGCTAAAAATATAAAGCAAGGGTTTACTCACCCGGGTTATTTTTAGGTGTTGACCAGATTATCCCCCACACCCCCTACCCGCCTTAGCCTTTCAACTCCAGGGCAGCTGAGAGCCAGAGCTGAGTTTTCAAATGTTGTACCACGGTCTTTAACAGCTGGGAAACAGCTACTGGCTGACAGAAAAGGGCAGGGTTTCGGCCAACTGGGGAGCTGAGAGTCAGGGCCGTACCAGGCTCTGCAGAAAGGAGCTGCAGCTGTGAGTCCAAGGACTCTTTAGCTGGGGAAGCAGAGTGGGCGGGGGAGGTTGTCACACCACGCTTCTTGTCAATCAGAATCCTCTGAACAGGTAGTGAAAAATCATTGTTCGTGTCAAGACTGAAGGAGAACAGAATGATGTAGGTATTCACATACATATGAATGGGAGAGAATTTGAAGACCAACAGCCCCTTCCTAACACGGAATGAGATTTCCTGTGACACACCTGGGACTGAGGAAGTCACCTGGGGATGTTTTTGACCCCTGTTTTACCCCTGGTTGAGTCCATTGAAGCCAATCTCCCTTTCTCTGGGGATTTTATATATTAGTCAAGGGGCCACATTTTATGTCACTGAGTATTATTAATAGCTAGAGAGCCTACACCCCAAGACTCCTTTTTGAGAAGCAGCAAAAGTCTCAGGAATAGGATGGGGTTGAGAAGGCAGACATTTTAGCATCCAAACTTGGCTCTGCCACTAGCTAGCTGTAAGACCTTGGGAAAATTACCTCACTTCTTTAAGGCTTACATTCTTCATCTATAAAAAGAGAATGACAGGATATACCTCATACCGTAGTCACGAGAAGTGACAATTCAGGCATAATAATACATGTCTGATACAGAGTATTTCACAAGGAAACTATTTTGCAATATATGTTGCCTCTGGGAAATCCAGGTGTCCATTCTGTTTTTCCTTTCCTTTCTCTAGTACCCTTCGAATATCAGAACAAAACCATGACTCTGAGCAAAGAAGCCTCCAGAACAATAAGGTCAATAGAGTGGGGAGCGGTCGCTAAGAGGTGATGGTGGTTTTTCCAGACAGGAAGAGTGACTAGAAAACCTTTTTAAGACTAGAAGGGAAAAGAAATAAATGGCCAGGACTTCACTCCCTTCTCCACCTGGGAGGGGACGGGGCGGAGGGGGAGAAGGGACATCACTAGAAATGACCCATGACTTGGAGAATCACAGAATAAGGACACACACCTGGGGAAAGGTCATGCCCCTTGGAGAATCCTGCCTGCATCTGGGCTCAGAGCCACATGGGCAGCTCACAGGGACTGAGGAAGTCACCTGGAAACTGCCCTCAGGCTCATCTGTATAGAGTCCTCACATCCAGGCAACAGCTGGTCACTCAGGCCCTCCGGAGGCAGGTGGTATCCCCGGAGAGACAGGGGTGTGAGGAAGGAGGCCACAAGCTTCAGCAGTGGATGCCAGCTCCCCCCTCAAAAGCTCCAGGGGATAAGAACAGACGCGGCCCCGTCAATGGATTTCAGCACAGGGGCCCACGAAGCAGAGGGAACATGGCACGCTTTACCAGTAGACCCAAGGCCATCCCAGGGCAGCCTTGAGAATTCTGGAGCTTCCTGGGTACCGGACCACAGGCAGAGGAGGACCACAAGGAGATACCTGCACAGAGAGGTGACTTCACTGAACCATGATCCAAAGCCACTGTCTCACATCAGAAGAGACTGAAGTACCTTTATGGATCAAGCTAAGATTTTTATTGCAAGTTATCTGGTATAGAATTACTTTTTTCTGCACACGTGAGTTGTAATGTACATTTGCACCACCCATTTCAGTATGTCTTCCCTAAATATTAGCTGCTATCATCACCATCACTACCACCACCACCATCATCACCACCATCATAAAGTAACTGTGGGGATTACATAAGTGGACTCCTGTCCATTGGTTGGGGTAGTGCCTGGCCCCTGGCAAGAACTGTGTAAATATTAATAATTGCCCACCCTCTTAATGAAGTCCTCCATGACTATTTAAAATAACTCCTCTCCCAGCATGGTCTACCCCTCTACATCCATTGTCCTCATAGACTTATCACCATATGAGATGCGATATACTTTACTTTTTATAGCATCTTTCTCTCCCACTAGAATTTGAGCTCCATGAGACATTTTTGCCCATCATTCATAGCTATGCACAGTGCCTAGAATCACTGCCTAGCACATAATAGGCCCTTGTAATAAAGAATGAATGTAGGAGCTAGTCAGATAGACACATGTCTTGTTAGGGAGACCACTTCATGGATGGAGTAGAGGCTTGATCACTGCACTGTACACCTGAAGCTGATGTTGTATAATATTGTATGCCAACTGCAACTGAAGATGTGGATGGTCACGGGATGTGGAGTATACTGTGGAGGGGAGTCAGGGGAATTGTGATGGATATGTATGATATGTGGGGGGGAGTGGGGTGGCGAACTGGGGGAGGGGAGTTTTCACTTTGGGGGGTAAAGAGTATAACTATTGCATTGTGTTGTACACCTGAAACCAATAAAAAAAAAAGTAAAAACAAAAAAAGAATGAATGTAGGAAACATTACTTACTGACTGTATAAATTTAGGTAATTTATGTAACTCTACGTGCCTTAGTTTACATATCTGGAAAATGGGGTTGGTGCCTATATCTGCAGAATGATGTGAGGATTAAATGAAACATTTGCCACTATGCCCACTTCAAGCCCGTGGTATGTGGCCGATGGATGCTGGCTGATTCGGGAGCACCAGGCTCGGCCTGACTCTGGCAGGGCCTGCAATGGTTAATCCCTGACGCTCTTCCCCCAGGCAAGGCAAGGCTGGGCTGTGGGACCACTGGCAGTGGTCCAGGTAGACGATGAATGTCCGAGGTGGGTGCCTGCAGAGCTGCCCTGGTCCACATTCTGGGTCTTGACCCGGGCAGCTGGAGTCTCTCCCCTCCCCCTCCTGCTGAGACAGGCTGCCTGGTCCTAGAGCATTTGGGAGTGAGTGCAGGAGCAGAGCGGTGGGAAACTCCACCCGCCTGGGTCCCACGCTACATCCTGGCCTTGGGGGAGGTGGGCCCGAGGCCTGGACTTGCTTCCCAGTCATTCCCAGGCGGCCTACTCTCCCGCTGGCCCAGCTGGGTTTTCTGAGCCAGAGGGCTACTGGGGCAGGTCTGTCCCTTAGCATCGCATTGTCCCTACCCACGAGGAGAAAGACGCAGCCTTCAACACAAGGAGAGCCTGGATTCTGAGCCCAGTTCTGTCAGCCCTGAAGCCCACTCACCTTCCCAGCCTGGGGGAGGGAGTATGTTCAAAGGCAAATGAGCCTCTTGTGACCAAGTCACAGAGAGGACACTGAAGAACTGATTCCAACCCAGGTCATCTCCCATTTCTCTAATTTCTCACAACTTTTCAGCTTTCCAGCGATTTCCTCAAGAGTCCATTCCTCTCCATGACTGACTGAGAAAGACATGGAAGCAGATAGATGCACAGGCTTTCAGCATGAATGCTGAAGATGAATAAATACATTTACCCCATGGCTTCATTCATTCAGCAACCATGAATGAAACTCCCATTCTCCCAGGCACTGTACACTATAGGGATGTGACAGTGAATTAGACACAGACCTGGTCGTCAAAAACGCTCTGGGTGGAGGAACGAGGTCAGGCAGAGCTGCACAGGGCATGATGGGAGTCTGGGCGAAGGGTCTCTAACTCCACCTGGGGAAGTAGGGAAAGTCAGGAATCGACAGGTAGTGTCTTGGGGGAGCATACAGGAGTGAGGGAATGAAGAAATGATATCCCTCACCGTACGCTGGCTCAGAATCACTCTGGGGAGACACTAGCCTCAGCTGCCATCCTCTCAGTCTTCAGGGGCATTCACTAGAAAGTAAGTCCTCTGAGGGCAGGGACATGGTCAGCCTGTAACCATAATGCTACCACAGTGACGGACACACAGGGGAGGCACTCAGTAATGTACCTGAATGCGTCAGTGAATAAATGAACTTCTTGAACATAAGGTCATTGCTGCCTCCAAGGAACCCTTGCTCTCCTCTTACCCTCCTCATACTCACAAAAATACTATTGCCCGATTTCCTCGTGGGGAGTAGAAATAGCCTCACGTGCTATAATGCTCTACCTGGTGACGAACAAGGTGTCTCCTCAGCCTCCAACACAAGGACACACACAGTAGGGTTATGTCCATCTCCTGAAATGCCACCAGCCCCGCCCCACCCTCCACACACACAGCCACCCTCCTTTCATAAGCCCTGGGCCCAGCTGAGAGAATCTCATGCCACATGGACAAAAGCCAGAATGAGTAGGCACTCGGCACCCATGTCGGGGCCTTGGTCTGTACAGAACAGGATGGACTGCTGCCCACAAGCAGTCCTGGGCATACTGCAGGCCCCGCCACACACTGCTCCCCAGCCACCACCATGGGTGCCCTACAAAGAGGGGTGCCGATTCAGACACCACCTTAAAGCTGGCCCCTGGGTAAGTTATCTAAACACCAGGCCCTCTTGCTTCCTTCTCAGTGGAAAATTGCCGAAAGCACAGTTTCCTCTGGTGCTTATGGTACTCACTCCTATATTCATTCCATTTGCCTATATTGAATAAGGACCTGCTATGTGCTAGACCCTATTGCTGGAACTAAGAATGCATGATTGAACTGTCAGAATCTTTGTATGCTGAGAGCTCAGTCCAGTGAGAGCCAGGCAGAACAATGGTTCTTCACACATTGTGCTAAGTGCTACCTCCGGGGCAGCTCTGCAGGGGGCGGAGATGAGGGAGATGAAATTGGGGGATGGGTGGGTGGGAAGTGGGTTTGGAGAAACTATACACATTGGTGGTGGTTCAAGCGAGTCTTAAAGGATGGCTTTGTAGACAACAGTTACCAACGTTCGGGCAAAGGAAGGACAAGAGATAAGATGCAGAGTGTCAGAGGCAGGGCGTGCACAGCAAGCTGGGACAGTGCAGGTCTGACCTGAGGAGTAGTTCAGGGCTTGGTCATGAAGGGGACCACCTTCCTGGGATTCTAAAACTGGGATTTGGATTTCCCAGATTCCCCTTTGGTCCATTAAGAGAATCCACTCTCAAACCAAGGAGGTCAAGGGGAAATACATGCCACACAGAGACAGAGGCCCTGAGTAACAAGCGAGGCCCAAACCCCCATCCCACCAAGCACAGGGGTATGTCAATGGACACCCCCCCCCCCCCGCATTTGGAGAGACGGGGCTGCTGTTCTCTGGAGTGACAGAGTAACACTGCACAAGCTCATGCAAAAATCTGACTCTGGAGCCGGCCGAGTGGCGTGGTGGTTGAGCGCTGGCTTGCGATGCCCGCGGTCTCAGTTCGGGTCCCACATGTGAGGGCCAGTCACACTGCCCTCAAAAACAAACAAACAAACAAAAATCTGACTCTGGAAAAAGACTGCGCTGTTCTGCTCCTGGATGGCTATGCCTCCCGTCTTGGGGTGTTGCTCGCCCACCCCCACCCCCCAGCCTGTGTCTGAATGCTGAATGAACTCAACCCCCTTCTCTGACTGCTCTGCAGGGGACCCCCACACGCCTGTTGGGAGGAAAAAGATGTTGAGAGCTGATGTGACTGTTCTTATCAAGACCATTTTATAGAGGAGAAAACTGAGGCCTGAGAAGCAAGAACACTTGCCACAGGGCTCACACCACACACATCACAGGCCATGTCTCGAACCCCGTCTCGGAATCTTCAGGCAGACAAACCGTGGTTTGGTTCTTGGTTTCCCATTAAATGGTTCCTACTGAAGATGGGATATATAATAAAAAGAACTACAAAAGTGTTATACAAAAAAAAAAAAAAGAAAAAAAAAGAAAAAAGCCCCTCCAAAACTCTTAGCTGAGGTTCATTGGTGAGTATTTCCCTAAATATTGAGTCCTGCCAGGGCCCAGGCTACAACGCCTCTCTCTTTGGATGATGTTTCTGAATATTCCAGAGACAAATTCACAGTGTCTCTTGGTCTTTACCTCAGATTTTCTCTTTGAAGCCTGCTGACTACTTAGAAACCCTTTTTTCAAAGGGGAAAGTGCTCCGCACAGTCAGGCCGAAAGTTTCTGATGTGCCAAGCACATACAGTTATCATTATTTGCCTACCATTAGCATGCCTTTCATATTCCACACCTAATTTTTATGTATATTTTCCTTATTTTGTGTGTGCAAATGGTCCTAAGATGAAGTGAGAAAAAAAAACAGCAGCAGAAGCAGAAAGCAAGAGATTTGGGAATTTTAGGAGGATCAGGTGACATTTGGGGTATGTTTGCCCAGAAAGAACAGCTATTGGTCATACCAGTTACACACTTGAGGGCTCTGTTGGAAATGAATAAAAAATAAAGAGGGGGAGAGAGAGAGAGAGAGAGAGAGAGAGAGAGAGAGAGAGAGAGAGAGAGAGAGAGAGATTGAAGACTCCCCTAAACACCCAAATAACTTCTCTCCTATTTTAGAACAAACACCACAGACGCTCACCTTTTGAGGAACCTGCCTTCCTGAAATGGCCGCAGCTGCTTGCAGAATGCGACCCTGTCCTATGAGTGACGGTGATGAAGCAATGACTTATAGAAGACAGGAAGCCTTGAGATTCCCAGGGGAATAAGGGGAGGGCACTTAAAAGTCAAAATGTATCTGCCAGCAACTGTCCGTTGTTTGGACTCCTCGCACCGGCTACTGAGAGCTGGCTCTGAAACCACTTCCTCCTCAGGCCTCGCCTCCCCCAGCTGAGCAGAGGTTCACAATGTCTTTGTGATTTCTCCCCAGTATGTTTAAAGACAGTAAGATACACAACCCAGCAGGCAGAAGCAGGACCAAGACGGCTGTCTGATGGGGAAGGAAACCAGTTTCACTGAGCCGGACTGGTAGGTGCCTTATCCAATATTTACTGACACACCTACACCTCCAAGACACACATAACATGTGAGCCTCATCCCCGTTTCCTACTGGAAGCTGGAGGTTCACAAAAACCAATAATTTGCCCTGGACAATTTCGTAGTGGTAGAGCAGAACTGGGTCCTTGTCCTCTGCATTCTGCCCAGGAGGCGCCAGGACCACCACATGTGGTGTTAGGCTGTGAATTACAAGAGAATCGCACTTCCAAGGGGATGCACAAAGCCCCCGGACCCTCAGGGCGGACTCCTGTGTGCACCTACGCTCCTCACCTCCCAGAGGCCCAATCCTAATCTTCATCTGCCAAACCATACCCCTGTCGGGAGATGTTGTTGGGGAAGGCCCAACATCTTCACCAGCGCACCACAGCGAGAGTGTGGGCAGGGGAGAGGGTATCTGGGCTGCTTCTACAGCAATATGCTAACTACTTTTCCCTTAAGGAATGAGGCCTTTTTTCTTTTTTTTTTAAATTTTACTGGGGAATAGCCATGGTTCTTGGTTACACATTGCTTTCATGCTACAATGGCACAGTTGGCTCTTTTTTTTAAGGAGGGCACAGCTCACAGGGGCCCATGCGAGGATCAAACTGGCAACCTTGGTGTGATCAGCACCATGCTCTAACCAACCGAGCTAACCAATCACCCCAGCATGATTCCCTTTTTAAATTCACACTAAGGCTCTTCATGGGTGAGCAGCCTCCCTGATCAGGCTTCCCCTTGGCCGGGCAGCTACCCAGACGCCACCCTCGTCACCTCTCACCACTGTCCTCCAGTAGCCAGGGAGTTGGAATCACCTGTTTCCAGAGAAGCAGACTGGCACATCCCAGTCTTTTGTATCCTCCTCTCCTACTCTCACCCAGCCTGTCTTGCGCCACATTCCACCTGTTTGGAAAATCCCCTGGAAGGGAAGGAGGAGCAGGAATTCATGCTCTGGGCCCTGCCTGGAGCTCGCTTCCCACAGCCCGACTTCCGAGGCACCTTTTCTTGCGAGAAGGCACTGGCTCGCAGTCCCCTCTTTCAGCTCATCGAGGAGCGGGAGGCCTCTCCTGCGTGCTGACACATATCCTCCCGCCTGAGTCTGCACACCCATCTCTGCCAGGGATTTGGGGCTTGTTTTCTTAATTAGCTGAAAATGCCAACACGGGAGCCCCAGGAGCTGGCAGGGGCCGAGCCTTCAACGGCTGCTAGAGAGAATTCTTGCTTTGAAATCTGGATCTCTCACACACACCCTCATGCCCCACTCAGGATGTCAAAACAAACAAGGACACCGCTCATGGCGCACAGGGAACCACAGGCTCAGGTTATAGGGCCAGTGATGGATTTCTTATAGCTACTGGAATGCTTCAGTGCCAGACACCTGACGAGATCTTAGTTTCCCAAAATGGCACAGGTAGACCCTCCAAAGCCCCCAGTTCAGCCTGGTCTAAGGGGCAAAAGGGAGCAGTCATGGGTGCCTGCGCCAACACTGTTTCCTGAGTGCCTACTGCCTGGCAGGCTGGAGCTGGCGACGGGGGAGGCAGCGGACAGAGCCAAGTCCTGTTGAATCCTGCCTTTGAGGAGATAAAGTTAGAAACAAATAAGTGAAGTGTAGCACAAGAAAGGTCACTCCTGAGGCAAGCACTAAGTAACAGAGTCAGAGGAGAGGAGGAGCCCACGGTGTTGGTGAGGTTCTGAGGGACGGAGGGTCATTGCAGGACACAAAGAGGGAACATGGAACATGAACGAGGAGTCAGCGTCTTCCAAGGAGACGGGATGAGCGAGGGGGCGGAGGGCATTCCAGCACAGGGCAAAGCTCAGGCAGAGGCCAGGAGGCATGAAAGAGAAGAGCGTGTTCAAAGAATGGCAGGCAGTGTGGTGTGGCTGAGGAGCCGGGCTGATGGGGGTATTGGAAGGACTTGCTACAGATGATGCACTGGAGATGCAGAGCGGGTGGGGCCCATCCTGTTAAAGGGTCAAGCAGGCCACGGGGACCATGGGGACCTGGCAACTGTTGTTCAGCAGAGGCTAACTGCATCCCAGTCCCAGGTTGCCGAATCTGGCCCCCTGCCAGATTTTGTAAAAACAGTGTCCTTGGTACACAGCCATGCCCACTCATTTACATATTATCGGGGGCTCCTTTGGTGCTTGAGTTGAGTGACTGCAACAGAGACTGTGGCCCCCAAAGCTGAAATATTTAGTCAGGACCTTACAGAAAAACACTTGTCGACTCTTAATGTAGAAGATGGACCAGGGTGGAAAGGGGTCTGGAGAAAGCAAGACCAGGATGATTGCCCAGGCTCCAGGTGAGGGACAGTGAGTGACGGGAAAAGGAAGACACACTAGAGCATTCATCAGATGTACGTGTGTGACCACAGGGTGCCTCCTGGCAGGACCCAAACCTCAGCAGGAGGAGAGGAACAGGAGATGGAAGAGGAAGAAGAGGTCCGGGTCCCAGGCTTCCTGTCTCCAGCCACCTGCCCTGGTGGGATATCCGGCCCCTAGGGCTGGTCACCTAGCCCACTCCAGAGGCCCAGGCACCAGGCTGATGTGACATGCCAGCACACCCTGGGTGGTGACGCCTGAATCACATCACACTTCCCTACATCAGGGTTCCCACCATGGCCTTCTCCCCTAACAGCTGGACACAGGGAGAGGCCAGAAGGTTCTG
Source organism: Aselliscus stoliczkanus (assembly GCA_033961575.1). NCBI lineage: Eukaryota > Metazoa > Chordata > Mammalia > Chiroptera > Hipposideridae > Aselliscus > Aselliscus stoliczkanus. Next base: position 58,417,049 of record CM066733.1, on the reverse strand, counting down.
GAATGACCTGAGAGAGAACACCTCTCTTTAAGAGCACGTCACATGGTGCTCCTAGGAGGTCCTCACTCTCCCTTCCCAGCCTCAGCACAAGTTGTCCGGCTGTAAAGGCCTAGAGAGGAGCAACCATTTGCTGGGGCTCAGAGATGCTGTCTCGAAGTGGGGCTCTGGCTCCTATTTTGGGGGCTCTACTGTTCCCTGACTTGCATGTTCCTCTCTCAGCCTCTGGATGGGGTCCATCCTGATCCAGGAGACCCAAAGGCTGGAAGATCAGAACCCCCAAGCTGCTTCCTGCTACCTGAGTCCAGGTCAATCGGCCTGAGGGGAGGGGGATGGGGAACCATGTTTTCTCGGGACAGCTGTATTGCACCTCTCCCTTCTTGCAGTAGTTTCGGTGCAGCCTTTCTGAATCTTTGGTACTTTGGACCTTCCAAGCAAACAATGTAGTGCTCAGTTTAAGAAACAAAGCATTAAAAGTTAAACACTATCATTTAAGGAAACCACTTGCACAGAAACATAAACTCAAGGACTAAAATCTCATGCCAGTGGTTAAGTTATATGATGGCCATTTAGAATGAATGCATTCAATTTTTAGATGATTATTAAAATGAAAATAAAATGAAACATTTCTTAAGGAAAAGAACGTTCTCAAGCACAGTGCTTAACACCCTCCCCCAAGAGTCTCAGGACCCGTTTGGAAGACTCTGCATGGGGTTGAGCACCCAGGCTGTGGGGTTAGGTGGGCTGGGCCTTCCCCAGTCTATGCCCAGCCTTGTTGTCAGTGCCCACTAGAATGGCTGGCACATAGTAGGCCTTTAGCTCAACTTTGTCGAACACATAAATAAACGATTGATTAAAGAAAGAAGTTTGAACCTGCATCTGCAATTGACCAGCTCTGTGTCCTCAGGCAAGGTCCTTAACCTCTCTGAGCCCTGGTTTCTTCATCTCTTACATCTCCAGATACTCACGACTTAAAGAATTATTGGGAGCGTTAAATGAGATGGTACCCATTAAGCCATCGGCACAGTAGCTGGCACATTCAAGGTACAGGGTAAATGGTAGCTATTATTGTTACTTTTCAAGGATTGCTTTAATCCCATATCCAAAACACCTTTCCAGATCTTCATACTCTTGCAATTCCATCTTGGCGTTTTTGTTTCAGTAAAGCCCCAGCACAGAACCCCGCACATGGGAGGCACAGGGAAGAGCTATTGGAGCAAAATTTAGCAGACAGCTTCTCTGATTGGGCACTCATGGCCTCTGATAAATGCAGGGACTATGCTACTACCTCCTGCCTCCTCAGGCACAGGCCCAGCCCTGCAAACTGCACCTGGGCCTTCCAGGCCAGGGAGCTCACCTGTGCCAATGCCACAGAATACGGGGCTGGGAGACCCTTTGCTTTGCAGGAGGTGAGGGTGCCAGCTCAGCTCCATTCCATCTGCTGTACACATCTCTCCCTTCATTCCTTCTCACGCTGAGCTAGAGGCAGCGTGGGCCTCTCCCCAAGGCGTCGTTCCCAGGCTTAGGAACAACAGGCTCCCCATTCTTCCCTGCCCTTGGCAGACCTGCCGGCTCCCACTATGGCACTGCCCACTGCTGCTCACAGGCAGCAGCCCCAGTCCAAGGGGCCAACACAGACCTCTTCGGGGCCTGCAGAACAAGCACAGGGCCTGGTCTGCCCCTCACTCCGGGAGGAAGAGGAATTGGCCTGACTCCCTTGCTGGGACAGAACAGCAGGTCACTCACTTCACCCTCAGGCTTCAAATGTCATTTGGCCTTGGGCATCTTTGCATACAGCCCTCACTGACCACACTTTGTTTTCCCCAAATAGAGAAATCGGACATCTGTCCCTCCCTGATCTTCACCCCTTGGGCCAGGCTCCAGATATTTCCAGAGGTCAACCCTCAGCTCCCTGCGTCAAGGGTGATAACCACTGGGAAGAGGGGGCCAAGGGTGTATCCCCAAGTCTCACCACCCAAGGGCAATCCCAGCCACACCTCCTTCCCACATTTGCCCATCAGATTCTGAATGAAGTTTTGCCATTTGCAACAACATGGACGAACCTAGAGGGTATTGTGTTAATGAAATAAGTTGGACAGAGTAAGACAAATACTATATAATTTCACTTATATGGGCTGTCTAAAAAAAAAACAAAACAAAAAGGAAACAGACTCATAGAACTAACTGATGGTCGCCAGAGGGAAGGCTGGTTGTGGGGGTGGAGAGAAAAGGTGAATGGGAATGAGAGGTACAAACTTCCAGTTATAAAATAGTCACAGGAATGTAATAATGTACAGCACAGGAAAAATAGTCAACAATATCATAATAGCTTTGTATGGTGATAGATGGTTACCAGACTTATCATGGGGATCATATCATGAGGTATATAAATGTTGACTCACTATGTTGTACACCTGAAGCTAATATAATATTGTATGTCTACTATACTTCAATTAAAAAAAAATATTCCATCCAACAAGAATCACCAGACTCAGCCCCAAATCTGCAATCCACAATCCGAGGAGGAGGCAGCAACGTGGGTTTCTAACACCAAGTATAACCAGCTATTTTCTAACTTTCTTTTTAGGGATCCTGAGCTCGGTCCTTAAGAATGATCCCTCTATGTCCCAGAGCCAGGGCTGCGGGGTAGGAGCCCATGGCCTCAGTGGGGGGCTGCGGACAGGACAGGGAGTCCTTCCTAGGACATGGATTCCTGGGGGGATATGCACTTGATTCTAAGCAGCCCCCTCCTCAGAGGCTCCAGCACGCAGGTCCAGCTCAGGAGGGTCCCATCTGCAGCCCACCGGGGTACCGTGCTGGGGAGGCAGGGCCCTCGTGGAGTAGCAAAGTATGGGGCCTCATTTCTTTATTTTTAAAAATTAGTTATTTTCTTCAGTTACAGTTGACATGCAATATTATTTTATATTCATTTCAGGTGTACAGCATATGGTTAGACATTTATATAATTTAGGCAATCATTCCCCCCCCCCCATTAGTCTAGTACCCACCTGGCACTATACGTAGTTATTGCAGCCTGCCTTAAAGGGACAGCCTGCACTGAGCGCTCCTGGGGAAACACTAGACAGGAGAGAGGGAGCAAGAATGAGCCAGCCTTCTCCAGGGACAAGCTCTGGACAAGCTCCAGGGTCTGGATTCACCCAGAGAGCAGGAAAATAACCAAAAACAAATAGAAATCACTTACTGTGTGCTTTGCACAAAGGAACTTATTTGGTCCCCATACTTTAGGATGTAGGCACTGTTGTTGTTATGGTTGTTCCCATTTTATAGATAAAGAAACTGAGGCCTGGAGAAAGTAAATTGCCAAGGTCTCACAGGTAATAAATCAAAATGTTAGGATTTGAACATAAGTGGTCCTACTAGAGCTCAACCAATAGGGGAACCTCACTATATCAAGCTGCAATTGCAGACAGAGTACCTACCAGGGTCATACTCTGGGAAAAGCATCACACAAAACGAGGGGTCTGCCCTCAAAATGCTCACCACAAGGAATTACCCAAATGCCAACTTGTCTGGAGGGTGGTATTACTTGTGCTTTTCTTCTTTCATGTTTTTTATTTTTTGTCTTTATCGTTTTCTGAATTTTCCACACTTCCTAAAATAAGCACTAATTCTTTTTATAGAGAGAAAAAAATAAAGATTCCACCTCCTATCTCCCATTTGAATATTCAAAGGACCAAGACTAGAGCAGAAAGATGAATGCATTCTACAAGTAAGTTCCAAGAGAAAGGAGAGTAACAAAATTCACAGGGCAACAACGCTGTGATTAAATCTATTTAAGTTTTGCCTATTACGAATCTACAGGCAGGTTTTCAATCAAATGAAAGCAATAGCTTTTTCTTTTAGTGAAAACTGAAATAAAAAGTTTTCTAAAACCTAGCAATTAAAAAAACTCAGTTAAGACTCAACTCCTTGGGGTGGCTAGATAGCTCAGTTGGTTAGAGCGCGGTGCTCATAACACCAAGGTTGCCGGTTCGATCCCACATGAGCCACTGAGATGCGCCCTTCACAGTGACTTGACTTGGAGCTTATGGGTCCTGGAAAAGCACACTGTTCCCCAATTTAAAAAAACGAATAATAAAAAAAGACTCAACTCTTACGTTATTGCAGACCCTTCACAATTTGATCCCCACCCCCTTTTCAGCTTCCCTTCACTTTTTCCCACCCCCACACCCTGGCAGCCAGGCCCAACTTCCAGAGACTTCCCCAAGCCTTCTAGCATGCTGACATTTGCTCATGCAGCACCCCCTGCCTGAGATGCCCTTTTCTTCTTCCTATGAAGTCACTGACATCCTTCAAGACCTGGCCTGTCACTGCTCGGATGGAGCCTTCCACTCCCACAGGCAGAATTGATTGCTCCCTTCTCTGGCCTTGCAGAAGCTTTGCCCATCCGGAGCATATTATCAGAGTGTAATTTGCATCACACTGTCTGCAAATTAATTTACTGTCTTTGTTCACTTTTCTATCTCTAGCACCTAGCACCAAACTATCTGTGGAACAAGGCAACACATGATAACAATAATTATTGTTTGAAAAGCATGTATAGTTTTCCAGGTACTTCCCCCTCCAGTATCTCACTTGAGCTTCAAAACAACTGGTTGGGTGGGTATTAGAAGGGTCAAATGTGAATATGGAGGAAGCAAGTGGTGCTTGAGGTCCTTGAAATTCTGACCCCTTGGAGATGAGGTTTGTCCAGATGGCCTGGAAGGGCTGGTCTAGCTACCTGACCTCCACTTCAGCTAGGCCAGAGTGTTTCCATCTCATGCACCTGCCCTCTGCATGCCTCCCAGTGCTCCATCCCAACACAGCTTTGCCCTCAGCTCCCCGTCAGACAGGCAGGGGGTCGCCACAGGGCCAGCGGGCACAGAGATGATACTTCCCAGCGGGTGTGTAGTATGCATTTTCTCTGGGCTAGTGAATGCAGCATGGCCAGAGCACCAATGAGGCCACAGTTTCCAGAATGATCCTGCTGGCCTCATAGAGGAAAACTCTGTCCTGCAGCCCCGCGCGGCTGTACCCAACCAGACAGCCAGTCCACAAATCCTGGCACTGGGGGTCACTGGGAGAGGGTGTGGACCAAAGGTGGACAGAACGTGAGAGTGAGGAGGAAACTTAGAGATCCCGTTGCTTGGGCCCCCTCTAGACAGCCTGGAAAATCGGGCCCAGACTGGAGAGGGACTTGTCAAAATTACAGAGTGAGATGGCCAAGTTGGGGCTGACACCTGGGCCCTTTCTGATCCAAGCAAGAAAAATGAAACTTGAAGGGTTTATACTAAAAGTCACAAAGGCCAAATTATTTTGCAGGGCATTCTTCAAGTACACAACACACAAATGATTCTTGAATGCAACACCACACACAGAAAACACTCAATAAAGAAACCAGTAAAGATTAAACAGAGGAAAGTTTTCGGTAAAATGTAGTACTCCTGAAGGCCAGGCCATGTCACAAGCCACTCCCTCCATAACCTCTTTTCTGAGAAAAGGGGGCATGAGGGTCTAAGCCTAAAACTATTTCTACACTGATCAGCAGAATGCATTCAAATGGAGATACCACTGATGCTTTCATCCTCTGAAAACATTATTTACAGTTGTGATAGCTATTCATGCTTGGTCAAATACTCTTGGTTCCCACCCCCTCACATGAAGCATAGCAGATTGTACTTCCTGGCCACTTGTATTTGTGAGCAGATTGTACTTCCTGGCCACTTGTATTTGTGAGCAGATTGTACTTCCTGGTCACTTGTATTTGTGTGAGGCCACTTGATTAATTCTGGCCCATGAGCGGAGAGTAGCAGTTTTGTGTTGTGATCCTTAATTGAAGTGTCAACTTGGGGAGGCCATGGTACCAGATATTTAGTCAAACACCATCTAGATGTTGCTGCGATAAAGGTATTTTTTATTGATAGATGAGATAAACATTTAAATTAGTGGACTTTGAGTGAAGCAGATTATCCTCCAAAATGTGGGTGGGCTTCACCTAATCGTTTAAAGGCGTTAAAGAAAATACTGAGCGCCTTCAAAGAAGAAGGAATTCTGCTGCCAGACTGCTGTTGGACTCAGAGCTGCAAAATCAACCCTTCCCAGGGTCTCTGGCCTGCAGGGCTGCCCTGCAGATTTTGAACATGCCAGCTCCCACAATCAAGTGAGCCAATTCCTCAAAATAAATCTAGATAGATAGATGGAGAGATAGGAAGGAAAGAGGAACAGGAGGAGGGAGGGTGGGAGGGAAGGAGGGAGGGAGGGAGGTTGGGAGGGAGGGAGGTTGGGAGGGAGGGAGGGAGAGAGGAAAACTGGCATCCATTAGATTCTGTTTCTCTGGAGAACCGGGACTCATACAAGTGTAGTTAGGGGTCTAGAGCATTAAATTGGCAGGACCAGACACTCTTTCCCTTTGGCACGCCAGTCGTCAACGCTTAAGGAGGTGCCTGTTCTGCCAGCCTGGGTTCTTGAGTGACTATCATGAGCAGAGGCCCTCAATTGACCCACTACCAACAGGTAGTATGAGTAAGAAATAACTTGTTTTAAGCGACTGAAATTTGGGGGTTGTTCTGTTATCACAGCACAATCTAACTCATACTGACTAAACCATTCGCTGTTTGTCTTAGATTTGAGATACTGGAGTGTGAGGAGAGAAATCCAACACAGTAATGGAACCATAAACAGATTCTGATCTTGGCTGACACCTGAGTCCCAGACACATGGCTCTTCCTCCAACTGCCCAGCTTCCCTCCTGTCTATTTTGGGATCCTGGGACAGTGTAACTCAGAATCCAAACACAGTTGTGTAAATGCATCAAAGGTACAATTGCAGTGGTGAAAGAAACTTCCCTAGAAAATTTTCCGAGTTCCGCTGAGGAATCTGACCCTGGGCCTGGAATGGGAAAGTCTCCAAAGAACAAAAGTTTCCACTACGGCAACAAGAATGTTAAACATGATTTTTTTTTGTTTGTTTTAATTTTTTTTTCCTCAGGAAGAAAAATGAGACCATGAGTATTTATAAGCCAAAACCCAAAGGCCATTCCCTGATTCCCGTGAGGTTTGCTGCTGGATGGGGAGAGTCAAGCGGTTGAGAGAGGGTCCTAGAAAGGGAGCAGAATGTCCTTGGCTTAAACGCAGATGGGTTAAGTGTGGAACCTTTGAGGAAACGCAATTACAAAGTCTTGGTGATTCTCCTTAGGGATCAATGGGGACCCAGAGACTGCTGGGACTCTGCATCTTTCTTCTCAATGGATAAATCCAGACCCCTGGCTTGGAATACACTACAGAGATCAACTCTGGGACCGACTAAGTGGTGGTAATGGGCTGAAACTATTACCAGAAGAATTTAGCTTAGACCAGTGGCTCTCAACCTGGGGCATTTCCTGGGACATCTGGCAACATTTTTGGTTGCTACAACCAGGGAATGTTCCAGGCATTTAATGGGTAGAGACCTAGGATACTATGAAATATGCTGTAATGTACAGGACAGCACCCTCATCCCCAACAAAGAATTATCCAGGCTAGTATCAAGGATGATAAACCCTGGCTGAGACTGAATCCCCAGTTATGAGGATGCTAAGGATTAGAACAAAAAAGAAGAACAGTTGTGGAACAACATGCTTCAACAGGGAAAAGATATAGACATGCAAATCCTTATTAATACTCATATACATATATAGATAAACTCAAACTGACCCTACCACAAAAGCCTTCTAAGTGGTAGCAGAACTCACATTGATAGGGAAATAAATTTCATTGCTAACCTCTCCTCACTGATGAGGGAAGAAACCAGCATGAGCTTCGGGGTAGAAGGTCCATTATTTAGGGGTTGTCTTTAGATTTGTGAAGTAAGACAAGGAGCAAAGTTTAGGAGTGAGGCTAGAGAATAAAGATGGCTGAACTACTCGACATAATAGAGAGGAAGAATTCCTTGTCTGAATTGTTGATGAGAACCAAGAAGCTTGGGAAGAAGGCCAAACAACCTGACTCTAGCCAAACAATCAATCTTTTTCAGAACAAGGTTGTCCAATATTCAATTTCAAATTGTTTGCATTGTTGTAATATAAACACCATGGGTCTCCTCAAGCCTCCTTCAAGTTTACAAAGCCTTTGGATAAATGATGTGTGTGTGTGTGGGTGTGTGTGGGTGTAAATCAGGGTATGGGCATTAAATTCCACATAGGTCAACACAGTACCAAAAAGTGTCCACTGGCATGAAACCAGTAATAATCGGTAACATTTATTGCAGCCCTACTAAGTGCCAGGCACTGACCAGGTTCTTGCCAAAGGATCCCAGCTGCCTGATAGGGGATACCATTGTTATCCCATAATAGGGCTGAGAGGTCTGAGGCAGAGGGGATATAAGCCACTCACGCAGGGACCACAATGAGTCAAGGTATAGGCAGAATTCAAATCCAATTCAAATTCAAATCCTGGCTCCAGAGTCCATGTCCTTAACTTTGGGGCCACCCTGCTTGTGACCACAGATAATTAATAACCTTAACTAATTGGATAGAGATAGGAACTCAGAGCTAGAGGTGACAGAAATAATAGAAGCCATCGCCTCTTCTTTCACAATCTCTAGATCAGTAATTCTCAAACTTCAGTGTGACCAGCATCACCAGGTGGGCTTGATAAAACACAACAGCTGTGCTGGACTCCCAGCCTTCGATCTTGTGGCTCTGGGTGGGGGCTCAAAAGTTTGTGTTTCTAGCAAGTTCCAGGTGATACTGGTTCTGCTGGTCCAGGACCATTCTTTGAGAACTGTTGCCCCTTTGGAGGGATGTGGGGCATCCTGTGCTAGTGGGAGCTGGATGCAAATCATTTATTCTGAATCTCAAAGGCAGGGCTCCTCAGGTGACATCCGGTCACACTATCAACTACTAAGTAGCTGGGAATTAGAGGAGGCTAATACTGAAGATAATAGAGGAGGGAAGGGACATGTATCCAGTGGAATTCAACCTGGAAAAATGTCCTGAAGGAAGAGCCAAGTGGTGAGAAATGATACTGGGATTATTGATTTGATGCAAACTCCTTCTGGATAGCAGGGCTCCATATTCGAGTTCCCTCCCTACAGGAAATGTGATTCATTCAGATTACCTGACCTCTCTGGGCCTGCTGGGAGGGCACCCCTTGTTCTTTGGTGAGTCCCACCAGAAAGTCTCAGCAAAAAAATGAGTAACCAGGAGATACCCTCTTTTCGTGCAATGGGAAGCTGTGCAAGGCAGTGGTTAGAGGAAGATGAACAAGTTCCCACGGCAGCTCTGTTGCTGTTGTGTAGACCTTGCTCAAGGTTCTTAACTATTCTAAACCTTAGTTTCCAAATCTATAAAACGAAGCAACTAACAACCTGAGACTCAGCATTGTAGAAGCCGACGTTGTAATGGCATGAGAGCTAAATCTGTGGCTAGGGAATCTAAGGCTCCAGCAAAGGCAGGACTTGCTTTGTGGCTGCTCACAGCCCATGCAGGAATCAGGAGGTTGAACTTGAGATCCTCGTTACCCTCCATCATTGAAAAGATCTTCCATCCCAGTGGGTAACCTCCAGTGTTTTAGAGCCCGTCCCGTTTTCTGAGCTTTGTCTCCACCAAATCATGCCCAGTGAGCCCTTTCCATGCCTCGCTCAAAACTTCTCTCATTTATACAGTTGGTAAAACTAGGGGAGGAGACCAAATCAGAATACAGAACTGTCCAACATCTGCACATACAGTATGTACTCAAACCTGCTCTAAATATGCATGTAGAGAGAGAAGGCTGGAATGCGAGTTGCCAGATGTTAACTGAACTGGGAAGGCAAGTTTCCCAAGCGTGGTTTGTAGCCAGCTGGCAAGCTGGGGGACAAAGGGTGTAAGGATCAGTCCCCCAGTGATGGGCTTATATATAGGTTAATTTTATTTCTGTCTTTCTGCTTCGATGTATTTTCTATAATAATTTCTTTTATAATTAAGGAGGGAAACTTGTTTTATTTAAACTCCATGTCCTTCCCAACTTTTGCATGATTATAACCCACTCCATACCACTCTACCACTGGGCTCTTGCCCTATTTGTAACCTGTAAGATTGCATGTATAGCCACAACTGGCTGCTTTCTCACTGTTCTTGAGCAGCCATGCTAAGCTTTGAACAGAGACCCTCTGGTAGGTGGAGCTGCCCCAAAGTGGGAGGAGACATTTCCTGCCACAGAAAAGCAGCAGGGCTCACTGCCTGCCATTTCCTATCCTGGGACCCACTGTTACCCCAGAAAACTCACTAGAGGGTTTTTCATGAAGTGAGTGGTTCATGCTGAGAGGAAAGGAAGTGCATAGAAAGTGACCTGCAGGTGGGACACACACACACACACACACACACACACACACACACACACATCAATCTGCTTCCTCTTTCCTTCTATATCCAGAGGAAAATGTCATCCGGTAAGTGCCCTCACATGAACTGGGAAGGCAAATTCCCCCATGTGGTTTGTGAGGGGGTGTGTAGCTGAGGAGGGGGACTTCAGGGAAAGCCAACCCACTTCCATCAGGCTCTGAAGTCCACACTTATTTTCCTGGACTGGACACAAGGTCCCATTTCCCAATATGAGGAATCTCTCAGTGACACACACTTTCCTCAAGAAGGCTTGACTTTTCAATGAGAATTCTTGTATATTTTGGATTCCTGGAAACAGGGCAAAGACCAATGAATTGCTGGCTCTGCCCTGGGTTTGGAAATCCTCTAGAGCTCATAGGAGGAGTGAGGTGGGAACAGAGGGTGCGGGTATGTTCTCAGCCAAAAGGATGGCACTGATCTGAGATGCAGGATCACAGTGGCAAGCTCCCACAAACTCCCACATCAGAAGTCCCCTGCCACTCCATGATGAGAAGGCTGACACAGGCAGCGTGGGGAGGCGGGGATATTGAATAATGCTTGTTGAGGCTAGAGAGTTGTAACACAGTAGAAAGTAGGCAGTAGGTTCTTGCGTTCATCACAAAGGGAGATGGCTGTGATGTATCACCATGCAGTACAGGGCACAGAGGTCTTAGAGTCAGGCATACCTGATTTGGAATGGCCTCTGTGCTTCTAACTAGCTATGTGACTTCAGGAAGGGGGCCTAAACTCTCAGAACCTCCGTTTTTCTCTTCTGTAAAATGGGTTGACGCCCACTTTGCAGGTCTATTGTGAGAATGAGATGTGTTGGAGTGTGCGAGTGCTTAGTCCAGTGCCTGGCACATAGTAGGCCTTCAATAGATGACAGGGATTGTTTGGCAAGTTTGAAGAGTAAAACGTTTATAAAGCCCTCTGTGTAGTGGGTCTGACAGCCCTGGGGATGGCCGGACATGAAGGGGACATAGCTCTGTGGGAAAATGGCAGCTAAGCTTAAGCTCTTCCTTTCTTATGCTCCTCAGGCGTCTTCGCATGTTCTGGCAGGTTTGCGCCACCCTACCCTACGCCCCAACTAAGACCCTCCACAACCTCAGCTGCTAAAGTCCAAAGTGTGAATGTGTGGGCCAGAATGAAACAGTAGAGGGTCTACAAGGGGTCTCGGGTGCCTCAGTCCCCTCCGCGTATCACAAACAGTGAGCATACTGGCCTCTCAGTAAAGATCAGGCCACTCACCCCAAGCTTGCTGTTTGGAGAACTCCAGGCGTTCTTAAGCCATCCTGGAGAAAGCAGGGACCTGAGTTCCTGCCTGTTCCCCCCACCCCCACACCTCCTCACACACTCTGCCAAGAGCTCCAGTAACCTGGGCAAACAGACCAGTCCCCCAGGGTGTTCTCAGCCTAACAGAGAAGGCAAAACACAGACATAAAAGACTTAAGAATACAGAAAAACAAGGGGGAAAGAAAATAGTTTTCTTTCAAAGGAGCTCATACATGCAGAAGGGGCATGAGGTGATCTCAGGAACCTACATTCCTCAAGGTTAATCCACCACCTTCTAGGAGAGTGGTAATGGATGAGGCTGCCACTTAGTGTCACCCACAAGCTCTCCCCAAAAGTCCCCTCTCAGACCCTGTGGCCTGACTGAAGGAGAATAGGCACTTTCGCCTGAAATAGTGAATTTACATAACCTCCCAGTCCTAGAGATGCTGAGCCCAGCTCTAGTTACAACAACAAGGGTTTAGGAACTGGAGAGTTTGCAATGGCAGAGCAGAGGGGAAAAACAAAACAAAATCCACATGAGGTTTTAATTTTCTTTAGCCACGTGAGAATGGCCCTGTAGATCCAGCTATAAATACCCAGCTGCCATTGCCACAGATGGAAAAATCACACACACACACACACACACACACACACACACACACAAACACACCCCACATGACAAGTCCCTTCAAACAGTCCGTGGGCTTAAGAATGCAAATCAATGTTTCTAAGAATATCTGCCTTAAAAGATTCAGCACTAGACTCCCCTTGCTAAGTGTCTCGTGCTGAGGCCTCCTCCAACATATTTGACAGGACTTGGAATGCTGTCCCACAGCCATCACCACGCTGGAATGCGGAGCTGTCCCCACAACACCCAGGCCAAGTCAGAGCCCACCAATGTCCATGAACAGGACTGAGGGGAAGAGGTTTAGATCAAATCCCTTAGAAGGAAGCAAAGAGCACCCTGCCTGACCCAGGACACCTTAGATGGATCCCCTGGAAGCAGAACCTGAGACCGAGATTTGTATATATGTCATTTATTGAGACTGCGCTCTTAGGAGAAACCAGGAAGGGAATGAGGGAAAGAGGAGAGGGCAGGAAAGGACCCGGCAGGAATGTGGTTTCAGAAGAGGTCTAGATTCAGCCCAATCTTATGTGGCACTCTGGAGGGGAGCTGTACTGCCACGATGACCCCACTTGGGGCAGGAGAGAGGAGCTTTTGTACCTTTTCCCCAGGTAGTCATTGGCCACATACAGCGGAAGGGTGGGTGAGCATGACATAACTCCAGGCACCTCTGGGCAAGAGTATTCGCTAGCCCAAGGCCAGACCACACAGGTGGCAGCCATTCTCTGGAGCACCCACGGCGGCTGGGGGGCGTGTGCAGGGTACCACCCCATGAAGAGGGTCTGCGAGCCCAGGGCCTTGTGGCTTAGAATTTTTATTTTCTGTTGATTACAAAGGTCTGTTGGTTTGTTTGCTTTGTTTGTTTTCACTTTCTTTTGCACGGGATGCTTTTAGAATCGACCTGCTGAAGGGAGGGGCACAGGTTTGATCAATGTGGCACAAAATGTGAATTGCCCACCTACTATCGCATCTCTCCTTCTGCCTCACTACCAGGGCCCTGCTTTTGTTGGAGACGGCAACATGCCCCATTACAAGTTTTTCAGCTTCCCTCTAGACACTGCTGCAGTTTGAGGTCTCTGCTTAACACAGTTTAGGTCAGTTTCTGGAGGGCGCTTTCAGAAAAGCTTGTTACAGAGAGCAGAATCAGTTGGCGTATGCTTTTTCCTTCTCTTTCTTCCTGCCTGGAATGCAGAGGTGAAGCTAGCGGTGAGACAGCCATCGTGTAACCATAAGGCAATGAACACAAAGAGAAAAGTTTGTCTCACTCGAAGGAAGGCTGAAGTCCAGAGATAGGGGGAGCTGGGTCCATGATGGCACCATGGTGCCACTCTGCCAACTCTGAGCTGCATCTGCTGGACTCGTTATGTCGGAAAAATAGACCCCTAGTTGATAGAGCCACTCTAGTAGGGTTTCCGTACAGTGTGGCTGAGCACAAATTCTAACGGATATATGCCTCAAAGCACTAGTTCTGTGGCGTGTCCCAAGGACAAATCCCTCTTTAGGTAAATACATTGAGAGGCGACTAGCTTCAACAATGTGAACCCAGTTGTTTGTTTGCTTGCTCACTGCAATGCTCTTCTGAGCACTGTGGCTCAGTGGAGGTAAGGGTAGGGGAGATGGAGGAGCATTGCTTAAATTTCTTCAAGCACAGAACTTTTTTTCCGAGGGTCACGGTGAGAACCTGGTGTCTTATCAAATGCAGTTTGGGAAACGCTAGGCTAGATGACCTTTTCAGATCTCTTAACTCCTGAACGTTTCATGATTCCCCACCCGGAGGGCATCAAGCGGATGGTCAGGCTGCCAAACAGCCTTAGCATTTGCCCTTCACGGGATATGAGTGTGATTCAAAGAACTGAGGCCTGTGACATTGGTTAGAAAAGGGCAATGAACTAGATAAATTAAAAGACTCAAGGAGGTGCTGAGTCTTCTGGAATTCTGGGGTGCTCACTCCTCTCCCCAAGCAGTGATTGACACTCACCTCCAGGAATAATAGTGATGTTGAGAACAGCCAACATTTACTGAGCATTTACTATGTGCCAGGTATTGTGTTTCACATGGATGATCCCTTGCAAACATGAAAATTTACTTTCACTGTGCCCATTTTACAGATGAGGAACCTAAGGCCTATTGAGAGATGTCAGAAGTTTATCCCAAGGTCACACAGCTACCACGTGATAAAACAGGTCATCTCTACCCACAACGCTTACCCATGGCTCCATTCCTCCACCCACCTTCACCAAGTACACATATTGTTTGAATATTGTGAACTTTTGATTGATATATTGCTTTGCAGTTGTCCCTTATTTGGGGTGTGTGCACCCCAATTCATAGGCTGGATCAATTAGGAATCCTCAAGGGCAGGCCCTGGACCCCCGTGAGTTTGGATTTGTTATTTTCTCCTCTCTCTGTACTTTGCCGCAGTACTAGAGACCACGTCTCCACCACACAGCACACTCAGTAACTGGCTGCCTCTCTGCCATATATCCCAGCCTTCACAGGAGGTGAGATGTGCTCAGGTGAGCCTCAGGGGAGGGTGATGAGTGATGCGGATGAAGGTGGAGCCGGGAGGAAAGCTCTGGGAAGCTTCGCTCCAGCTAAGGGCAGCCTCAGCTGCACATGCTTATCATCAGGGTGCTTAAGACCCACGTCATGTGTGTCACTTGGCTTGGGCTCGAACCAGGGCTCAAGTCGTCACTCTGCCACCTGAGACCACCAAGCGCAATCACTTTAAAGCAGACACTCCCATTCCCTGGACTGCAGAGTATTTCAAGCAGGATAAAGAGCCAATTCTCATATCACATTCAAAACCTCTTCCTTTTCAAAGCATAGATCAAAGTACCTGACCCATAACCATAAATGTCAGTTCCTTTCCCTCCCAGGCTCCCTTCCTGGCTAAGCCTCCTGGAATCAACCAGTCCACACACTTAGCCCAAATTGCCCAAAGCTATTACAGTTAGAATCAAAGGGGACTCCTTATTCTGCCTGGTCTTTCTAGGTATGTGACGAATGCATATAGAATTATACCAGTACTGACCAGTCTCTGCTGGTCCCTCCACCACCTTTCCCTGCCCTGCCCTGCTGGCTCCTACCCAGGGGACTGACCTGTCTAAGATGCATCGCCCACAGTCCTGGGTTTCAGTGCCCAGCAGGATTTGACAAGTGGGAAACAACAGCAGGTAATTGGAGCATGGAAGGAGAGAGACCCCAGGGCGTTTATGCCCCCATTCCCTCTCTGCTAAGTGTGGGTCTGGCAGTGGCTGTGTTGCTCTAGGGCCACAGCTCCTGCCAAGCGGCACCTCCTTCTGAGCTCCAGCTGGCACAGGGCTCTGATAACGCCCTTCTTTCCCTCGCCCCTTCAGGTATAAGAGTGTTAACAGCTTCCGGCTGCTGCTCATCCCTGGGTGTCTCACCATCTCCTCTAGTCCCTTATCTCTCCGTAGAGTCCTCTCATTACATCCTCACCACTTAAACCCTTTTGGGAGTGCCAACTGTTTCCTGCCCAGAGCCTGACTGATACAGAGACTACACTGTACATTCTCAGGACGACGATACGCCCAGATTTTGCTCCCCAAAGTCCCAATTTCATGTGCTTTCCTTCCTTTTAAATTAAGGAGAATTATACGATACATAAATAAGCAGGAGGCAGAGAGGAGTGGCATCCCCCATCTTTGGTCCCCAGGGTGTGCTGGCCAGATAAGGGGCTCGCTGGTACAGAGATGAGCCCTGAGGTTCACAGGCTCAGTCAAGGACAAAGGCTGCCAACAGAGGACAGAGCACTCAAGGCCAACTCAGTGTGTGTCACTTGGATTGGGCTGGGGCCAGATTCCAAGGACAAGGGGGCTGTAATAAAGAATAAGGCACATAAAAAAGAGCTGAATCGACTGCATTTCAATAAGCACCCAGAGAAGAAGTCAGCATGGCTTCATTGTCAAGGGAAAGAAATGGAAGCAATTCCCAGTGGCAGGCACTTTCCCATTCCCGGGCAGGATGTTTGCAAGAGGAATAACAAGGTAGCTGTGTTCATGAAAGTCAGAAAGGACAGAGACCTTCATTGAAACCAGGCGGTTATGGTGAGAGAGGGAGAGTCTTTAGCCCTGGGGCAATGAGAAATACTTGAGACTGTTGGTCCCATGTCCTGATTAAAAGGATGTCAGGATGATGACTGTGGTCACTTGCCAGCACTAGCAAGACATCCCAGTAATTCCCAAGAAAGGGATGGAATGAGAAGGCTCTGGCAATTGGCTATACAGAGAATGAGCCAGAGAGTTGCTGTTTGGTTTCCATTATTATGACCCTATTTAGCATCTGCCCCTATATATCCCACCAAATCCACAAAACGAAAGAAAAGAGGTCAAGATTCTTACTTCAGAAACAATGGTTACCATGTGCATACGGGGCCCCGTGTGGACGTTTGGAGAACAGCCCTTTGGAAAATAGTCACATTCACCTAAAATTCCCAGTATGGACCTGGAGCAAACGGGCGCGGCTTCATTTCAGGCTTCAGCATGCCTATGTGCCAACAGGAAAGGGAGACAGATTGGGAGTTTTTGCCCATTTAAAACTATTTTTTTCTTTAGTCGTTTGTCTTGTTCCTTTGTTGCTTTCAGTTTTATATTCCACGTATCAGTGAAGTCATATGGTTCTTGACTTTTTCTGTCTGACTTATTCCGCTTAGCATAATAATCTCAAGATCCAACCATGTTGTCCCAAATGGGACTCATAGACACAGACAATAGTTGAGTGGATACCCGAGGGTAAGGGGGAGACAGGTGGTAGATGAGGGTAAACGGGGTCAAATATATGGTGATGGAAGGAGAACTGACTCTGGGTGGTGAGCGTACAATGCGATATATAGATGATGTATTACAGAATTGTGCACTTGAAACCTATGTAACTTTACTAACCACTGTCACCCCAATAGGTCTTAATTAAAAAATAAATAAATAAAAATAAACCTATTCATTTTTTCAACTAAAACTATTTTAGTTATCTAAAACTATAGACAATAAAATAAATACTTTTGTATCCATCCCTGAGTATAAGAAATAAAATATCACAGATATACATAGAGCCCTGGCTACCCCTCCCTGGTCTTCCTTCCTGCCTTCCCTACAGGAATCCACTTCTCTGAATTTCGTGGTTATTCCAAACATGTTTTTATGTTTTAATTACATATGTAAACATGTGTAAATAAAAGAGAGGGTGACTTTGTATGATTTCAAAGTTCATCAATGGCATCCTTTTGCAACTTGCTTTTTCCACTAAATATTTCTTCTGAGATTATACCTCACTAGTAAATTCTATTCATTGTCTTCTACTGTGTTCCATAGTATTCCATGGTATGTACCTATCAAATTATTTAACCAGTCTTCTGGTTGGTGATAGACATTTGGGTTCCTTCCTAGCTCTGAAAAGCCATGTTATAATGAACATATTCCTGAACATAACTCCTTTTCACGTGTATTAGTTTCTCTAGACTTACCTAGGAGTGAAATCGCTGGGCAACAGGGTAAGTGCATTTTAATTTTACTAGATAGTACCAAGTTGCTCTGCAAAGTGTTCATACCAATATCATTCTCACCATTAGTGAACGGGAGTTATCTTTGGCTCTACATCCAATGTGATGAGTATAATTTTTTTGACCAATCTGATGAGTATGAAATGGTGTCTCCCTGTGATTTCAATTTATGGTATTTCCCTGATTCTAAGTAAGGTGGAACATCTTTTCATATGTTTATTATTCTATAGCATCCTTTTACTATTAATTAGAATTGCATTTGCATGCTTTGTAAAACCAAAGGAATGTTTCTTTTAATTTATAGAAGTTGGAATGAGTTGGGTATTTCATCACTTCTTCACTGGAAAACAGAGAGGGAGGAAGAGCCGTGGATGGAGGCAAAGGAAAGACTTCCTTTTGCACACTGGCTTTTCACATGAGTCACAACATTAGAGATGAAGCACACAAAGCATAAATTCCTGAGTAATGTGGGGAATACATTTTTCAGACCTTGTCAACATTGTCTAGGAAAAGTTCAGAATGTTTTCAGTGGGCCCTTCACCTATAAGACACAGGATTCTGTGGATGTCACCAAGGGGCTGAAGGAACCAGAGGAACCACTTTTCCATCTTTCTTTATGCAGGAAGCACCATGTATTTACCATCCCAACAGATGAAATCACTCCTCTACTAATAACAGAAACCTGGAAAGAGACTCCATAATTTCCTGACATTCCCAAACACTCTAAATGGAATCCAAATTTCTCAACTTTGAGCATCTCTACAGAAGAATGTTCTTCGCTTCTAGATCCTTCCTCGACAACACTGTTAGTACTTTGAGGACCCATCTTAATGTCTCCTGTCCCTGGCACAAGGATGGATGAACTAGTTTGGAAATGCACAAGAGCAGGGACCACCTCTTATCCAACTTCAAAGTTCTAGGAGCCATCTGACTTATGTTTCTAAAGGGAAGGAAGTTCTTCCATACTGTCTTCTTTTCTGAGCTTTAAAAACAGAGTAATCATAGAAATAAACAAACTATTTCGCTCAGGTTTGAAAAGAGATCTAAAAAATACCTCGGGGCACTTCTTTTCCATGAAACCTTTCCTGACTTTTCCCATCTCAAAATGATTTTTCCTCCTCTAACTATACATTGCATCAGCACCGCGCAGTAACTAGTATTCCAATGGAAAGCACGTTATTTGGCAAATAATAATAATTATGGCTTACTGAGTACATACTAAGTCCCAAACATTGTCCTAAGTACAAGTGTTAATTTTGTACTCATTTGGGGGTAGGAGCTATTCCTGTCACCATTTTACAGATGAGAAAACTGAGTCTCAGGGAAGATAAATATTTGCCCAAGGCTACGAATCTAGTAAGGGGTGTAATGTGACTTTGGATCCCAGCAGTTTGACTCCAGAAACTGCCCTGGAAGTCACTGCACTACGTCAAAGCTACTGCCAGACACACACAAGCCCTTAAGTGCTTCTTGCTGTTGTTGTTCTGGTGAAAATACAGCTGTGGGCTTGATGAGAAATTAATTATCCTTTGCATCCATATCTTGGACACCCACATCAAACCTCTACGGCCTTGAAGAATTTGCTGATTCCTTCTTTATTTATTAATAAAAGCTCCCAGTCCCATGGGCTTGCCACATAGGTACTGTATGCCTCACTTTTAGAGACTGGAGGCCCCGGAGGGGGAGTGAGTTTTGCTCACCAGGAACCATTCCCCAGGACCCACCTCAGCACAGAGCATCTCATACCAGTGCTTCTCAGATAGCTGTTGAACCACAGTCATAAATAACTAAGAATTACACAGCACTTCTCACAGTAACGAGCCCTTCTCATATCCCCTGCATGACAGATTCATTTAACTCCAGTACCACACATATCACTGTCTTTTCCATTTTACACACGATTAAAACCAAGGCTCAGATCTGCTAAATTGCTAAATCACTTATTTAAGGAAGTTTCAGCTAATTAGCGGATGGCTGAAACTTCAACCTAGATCCTGACACCAAATCCCAGATACAATATCTTTTGCTGCTCATTAAGTTAATTCCTTTTAGTCTTTGTCCTTTGCATGTACGCACACGTACACACACAACTGATTTTTCTTTCTGGACTAGCAGGCTAGGAGTCAGATCACAAAAAAAGAGGAAAGAATCTAAAGTAAGCTTGTTCTACGAACTATGAATGAATGAATGAATGAGCACATAAATGAATGATATGTACAGTCAACAAACATTCCCTGAGTGCTAACTCTGTGCCTGTCACCTGGATAGGTGCCAACTGTATCACAGTGAGTAAGGCACAGCCTTCGCCTTCCAGGAGCTCCTAGTCATGTTGGCATATACATCTCAATGGTAACTGGATCTGTCAAAAGAAACTCACCTTGGGCCGGCCGAGTGGCGCGATGGTTAAGCACTGGCTTGGTAAGCCAGCGGCCCCGGTTCCGGTCCCACATAGGAGAGCCAGTGACACTGCCCTCAAAAAAAAGAAAGAAAGAAAGAAAGAAAGAAAGAAAGAAAGAAAGAAAGAAAGAAAGAAAGAAAGAAAGAAAGAAAGAAAGAAAGAAAGAAACTCACCTTGCCAGAGCCATATTTGAGCAAGGAATGGTGTGGAGAAGAAAAGAAAGTCAGGCCCTGGGTTCTGCATAAACAGAGGAGACTAGAAGTCCATCGCATCAAGGCAAACTCCAGACAGACGGTGTTCTAAAAGAGTTAAAAGGAGCCCTGACAGCTCCCCCTACCAGGAGAACAATGCCCACTCGGACCTGCAGGGGGTGAGAATATATCTCTGCTCACCTGGGACAGTGCCAATGTATGCCTGCTTCCCCAGTGTCCTATCTTTTCACTCTCGAAAGAGTCCTGGTTTAGACAGTAAATTACATGGTCACCCCTGCCTTCCAGGAAATTTATGACTTTCTCCAACAGCCCCTGGACAGGAAAACAATTTGACTTCTCAAGGTCATTGAGTTGCCTGATTTCTGCTCCTTTTCACAGAGCTTCTCCTCACAGCCACCACCCCACAGCTGGCACAGGTTCTGCGGGACAGCCCCCACATCTGTGTCTGCTTCTATCCAGTGTGTGCTCGAAAGCAAAAGCTATGCACCACCAGATCCAAAACTGCAGGAGCTTAGATTCAAGCATATCTGTTTTATATCCTGACTCTGAAAGGTTCTTCCTGTATGATCTTAGGCAAGTCACTCAACCCCTCTGAGCCTGAGTTTTCTCATCTATAAGAGGGGATGATAACACCCATCTCATCTCATGGGACAGGTGTGAGGAGCTGGTGAAGCATCATCAGAGAAAACACCTAACACGATGCCTGGTATACAGAATATGCCTCCCCTGAGCAGGCTTTCTAGAACATGTGAACTCTCAGATACAAAGAGCATGGAGGACATGAATGTTTCAGGAACCCCAGTTTACTACTGGGCCTCAGGGCCCGGCACTACCAAGTTAGAACTGCTTTTCTATCTTTACAGAAAATGGAAAACACGGTACAACCACTTCACAGAACTGTTCGGTAGTACCTCCCAAAGCTTAACACATGCATTTGCCATGATCCAGCAATTCTACTCCCAGGAACACACCAACACATATTCATATGGTCACCTAAGGACGAGTGCACAAATGCTCACAACAAGGCTCACAGCCCCAAACTTGGAATGCCCATCCACGGAAAGGTGCACAAATAAAGTATGTACAGTTACATAATGGAATGCTACATAACAATGAGGATAAATGTACGTCAGTGTATATCTATGCAACAGTATGCTGAGCAAAACAAGCCAGACACAAACAAGTACACACTGTGTGGCTCTGTTGATGTGAAGTTCAAGAACGGGCAAAACTAATCTATGGTGTTAGGAGTCAGGATCATGGAAGGGTAGGAGCCAGAAGGGGCATGAGGGGCTTCTCAGAGTGGGAGAGGTCGGGGGCTTTGGAATGTTCTGTTTCTTCATCTGGATGCTGGCTACACAGATGTGTTCAGTTTGTGAAAATCCATTGAGCTATACACTTATAAACTGTGTATTTTTCTGAATCATGTCAAACTTCAAAATTTTAAATAAAACTAAATTTTAAGTGGAAAGCACGTTTCTTTTTTTGGTAGAGAGTGGAGCTAAGCAGGCAATAGACACTTAGCAAAAAGCAGGGGGATATTGTATTTAATAAGTGCTTGTTGAGCCCCAGCTCTGTGCCAGGCACTGTGCAAACAGGGTTTAGTGAGACTCGGTCCCTATTCTCCATCAACTCCGTCACCATCATCATCATCATCACTAACATCCTCTAGTGCTTACTATGTGCCAACCATGGTTTCACGTACTTTTTCTCCCCCTTTTTTTTTTTTACCAAGTCGTGCATCGACTTTATCCTCATAACAACCTATTTTACAGATGAGGAAACTAAGGCACAGAGACAGGAAGTAACTCATGCAAGGCCACCCAGCTAGCAAAATGTGGAGCCAGAATCTGAACCCAGGGCTTGCGCTGTGAACCCCAGCCTTATACTCCGAAATCTGGTCTGCTTACCAACTCTGTCAGCTCCCGCTTCCATTTAGGCAGCCATGGGCTTCACTAACTTTACCTGTTCAGGGCAACGGTGATGGTAAATTATCAACTGTGTATCTCAGAAAGACAGAAGTAGTTTCTAACTCTGTCCCTGGGCAGCTGGCAGCCCCATGCAATGTGACTGGGAACAGGCTGATGAATATATTGATGGGGTTTCCAAAAAAAAAAAAAAAAAAAAGAGTTAAAATGGCTTGGCCCTTCTACTGCCCAAAGTCCACGGAAACCCTGAGTTTGCTTCAAACTAACTTCAAAGCTGCCTCTGGCATGGTGGAAATATTGATGGATCTCTCCATTGACCTGCTCTTGCTGCCAGGTCAGAGACTCTTGAGACTGGGGGCTGTGGTATCTGGGAGGAAAGGAGGGAGCAAGTGTTGACACTGACCCCCACAAATGTGGTCAGGCATTGAACTGTAAGTCTAGGTCCCTGAGTCTGGCACACAGACCATCTATCATGCAGGCAAGCTTTGCTTTGGCACTCGGGCAGGCGATCAGTGTACATACCCTGAAAGCGGAATGTTCAACCCACAATGCCCAAGACCGCCCGTGCTTGGGACAAACTATAATAGTCAGAAACAAACACCCATCAGGACACCTCAGATCTGGCAGACAAATCACATGTGCAGGCATGAGATGAATACGTATGTGGGCAGGAAGGCGGCTCCCAGGAGGCCAGCAGGGTCCTCTGAGATCACCCCCTTTATATAAACTGCAGAAGCAGCGGTAAGATGAAGAGGAATTCCCAAAGGTCAGCTTGTCCAGCCCCCCATCCACAGGCAGGAGGGCGATAAAGCCATACAGCCATGCTTCTGCTCAGATCTACCTACACCCCTCAGCCTAGCATGGGGAGCAGGGACAGGGGCGGGGGCAAATACAAACTTGGCAATAATAGCCAAAACAGTTGCTCAGTCTTCCCGGTTATGTACACAACCCTATTTGTAGAGAAAGCAGTTGGGTCTCACTTAGAAAACAGATACAACAGAGCACAAGAACAAAAAGGTACACTTTTTTATATTCTAACATAGCCACCAAGGATTATCTAGAAAGAAATGGACTCCTCCAAAACAATTTCATATAAAATAGTCACAATGCGTGGAACAGGCAGGGGGTATTAGGAAGGGCTCTTAGAATCAACCACCAGTGTGTGTGTTGGGGGGGGGTCAGGTAGGTTGCAGCACTGGGCAGAGGGCCAAATGTGACCACCACACAGCCTCAGGGAAGGCCCAAGTCGGACCCTGGAGCTGGGACGCCCTTTAGAATGTCCCCGCATTGGGACAGATGGGCCAGGCCTTCATCGCACTCACCAGTCATTGGATGCAGGTGGTTCAGGAGGGGAGCGTGGACAGGAGTGACTGTAGGTAAGGCAACTCTTGAGCTGAGGCAATTCCACAGAGGGGTGACCACCGCCAACACTGTCCATCCCCAGGAGTCAGTCCTGAACAGGAGTCTGAGTAGCACAGCCCAGCGTCCATTACGCAGAACTGGGACCCAGCCAGGCAAACAAGGTATAGAATCCACACACCTGCCCATAATACTACACTGCCTGATTTGCTCCATCAAGACTGTTTTCCAATCTAATGTACGTCTTTGATGTTTCCTGCTGCATTTCCCACATTTTCAGTAATTGAAGAGACCCAAGGAAGGAAGGCTAAGTCTGATGAAAAGGGGGTAGACGGCAGCCACAGGGCCTGATGCTCAATAGCTTCTGTAGGGGATAAAAGAGGGCGACATACAATGTGTAGTGATTCCCCAGGATGGTCAGCAGGACTCACTGAGCCTGAGAGCCAAAGCAAAGCTTTCCTGGGTGATGGATGCTCAGTATGTCAGACTCAGGGACCCAACCTGGTGATCAACCAGGATGAAACCACATTGAATAACTGACTGATGGAAAAGTAAACATCCCTATAAAAATGGCATGATCGCACGTATATAGGACTGTGTGTGTCTAACCATAAAGAAATCAGAAAAAAAACCCACACTTGTAGGGATGAACTTGACATATGGTCAAGGGGAAGAAATGTGTGCTGCCGAGTAACATGCACAGTTAGATTCAACTTCAGTGAAAAACAAACATACAACAAGATCCCGCTCTACCTGTATACACACCTGTAGGTATTTGTACAAACAAAGGGAAAGATACGGAAGGATATAATTCTAGGAAATTAACATTAATTACCAGGATGTAGAGGGGCGTAGATGTTACTCATTTTCCATTTATCTTTTTGTACCTCTGCATGAGACTGATTCGCTTGTTTAAGCAAGGAAGAATTACTTTCGTAATTTGGAAAACTCAAATGAAGAACACATTTTTGTAAATGATCAGCATATGGCCATGTGCTTAATGGGGACCTATATAAACATACTATTTCTCCCTCCCCTCCCACCCGTCTTGGGCAGAAGCTCCTAATTGTCCATTTGGGGTTGGTGAAAAGGAATATTTCATTCAAGGCCAGGGTTTTTCTGTGCCCTCCCCTTAATCATTAGAAGAGAACTTCATTTTAATTTTATTCCACGCACAATATATATCTGCCACCAAAAATAAATCTACCGCTAAAATCTATAAAAATTATGGAACACAGTCTGTAGTTAAATGGCCATGCTGTCAATTATCTGCTATTGCTATTATCCATGATAATGCTTCTCTTTATTACCATGTTAATGAAAGCTGACCAACACAAGCTAACTCCCAATTATCTTGGCACATATACATAAAAAGCCCAGAGAAGCCAAACCCCAACTTTCACCACATCTGCTGACAAGAAGTCAAAGAGTTGGTTTTAAGTTTCTTCCATCTTTCCCTGTCCCTGGCTGCCCCCTAGGAGAGGTGTGGAGGGCAAGGGCCACCACAGAGTGGAGGAATGAGGACACATGGGTCCACATAAGTCTTTAAACTGGGTAGCTCTTCTCTATCTGGTTGACTATGGGAATTCACTCTTGCAATCCCATCAGCACCTGAGCGAGTCCTACGTATCCCTCAAGACTTAACTCTGGTATCACTGCATTGCATCAAGGGTCCAACGGACACTGTTTGGCTACCAGATATGGACTCTACAATGCAGTTTGACTTTTATGAGCTCCAAAGATGTAGAAGGCAAGATGGAGACTCAGTCCTTCCTTGACTGTAATGCGATGTGTTAAATGGTATGACAGAGCTGTGTGCCAAGTTCATGGGAATAAGGAGGAAAGAGTGATTGCAGGGACCCTTAAACAGGAGTTTGAGAGAAGGGCAAGTGTGGCAGGAAATGTAGACCAAGAAGATAAAGATGGGGGAAGGGCCTTTCAATTAGAAAGAACTATGAACAAGGGTATAGAGGTGAGACATGCTTGTGACCAGGTTCAGTGCAATAAAATCTAAGTTAACCCTTGAGGAACGACAGGGATTGCTGGCCAACACAACAGTCAGCCACACAGGAGCAAATCACTCCCACATCCAGGGGCCTGATCTGTGGTGTCTTAACAGGGCACCCTTTACTTCAGAAGCCTCACTTCAGTTTTTCTTCATTACACCAGCTTACCGACGAATTATTATTTTCCTACCACATCCCTTATTTCGTCTGTGAAACTGGTTTTAGATTTTGACTTTAATCTAGTTCGTTCTCATTCTACTCGGTCAATTGCAAGGAACTACAACAACCGTCAGAGTGAAAGCTAATGTTTGTTGACGGCTTACCCCAGGCCGAGGGCTGACAATCCTCCCAACTATCCTGCAAGGGAGGTAATATTTATTATCATCCGTGTTTTTCAAATGAGAAAACTGAGGCTCAGAGAGGTAAAATAATACGCAAGGTCTTACAACAGAAAGGGGCAGAGTCAGGATTCAAATGCAGGTTTGTCTGATTCTAGAACCCATATGCTTGACCACTGTGCTATAATGACTCTCCCTGACATATATTCATTCCATTTTGGTCTGAGACCCAGAGCAGGAGCCACCAAACTTTTTCTGTTAAAGGGCCAGGCAGTAAATATTGTCAGCACTGTGAGCCACACAGTCTTTATTTCAACACTCAACTTGGCCCTTTTAGTGTGAAAGCAGTCATAGACAACACATAAACAAATGGCATGGCTGCGTTCCAGTAAAACTCTACTTATATAACAAGGTGACAGGCTGGATTTGGCTGTTGAAATTGTTGGCTCCTAATCTATAGCAGTTTGTTCATTCATTCATTTTCCAATGTTTATTGAGTGTCTACCTTGTGCCCAACACTATTCTAAGTTCTGGAGACTCGAGGAGAATCATGTAAGTCCCCACTTTCATGGAGCTTACATTAAATGCTAGCAAATTCTTGCCTGTTTGTTCTACCCAAGCCGGATACCCTGGGTCCTCACCTTGGTACAGTACTTTTCACTCTCCCCTTGGACCCATGACTCTCAACTTAGACTTCAGATCTTGGGAGCTTGTAGACTCCCAACGCCTGGACCCCACTCTCCAGAAATGCCAATAGAAGTGGTCCAGGGTGAACCCAGGTATTGACAGTTTTACAGCCTCCCCACCTGATTCTAATGTGCAGCCAAGACTACAACCCATTTCTTGGATCCTCCTTCGTTTCCTGGTTCTTCCACTTACCTGTTATGTGAACTAGGCTAAGTCTTTTAGCCCATAGTGGATGAATCATAAAACGTGGGGAATACCAATCTCATAGGATTGTTATTATGATGAAATGGGGCCACGTGCTTTTCAAACCATAGAATGTTATACAAATGTAAGGTTCTGCTGTCATCATGCCATTATTATTAGGTTTTAAAGTTAGGTGCTGCCTCAACAATTTCTCTCCCCAGTTTTGACCTTGACTCTTTGAACAAAGATGGTGTTTGGGATTTCTAAAATAAGCCTATGGTGAGCTCACTAATAGCCCAGGTTCGTGAGTGAGTGAGTGGGTGGCCTTTCCTTTATTCCAGCAGAGGGTCACATGGCTGCCATTGTTTGGCATAGGGAGTGCCAATCTGTGCCCCACTTTTGTATTAAAGGTTTCCATCTCCAGGCTGAGATAGCTGACCTTTGAGCACTGTTGTTAAGCCTTGAATAAATGGCTTATTTACTTCAACTTATGGACAAATGACCAAACCCATGTACTTTCATGAGCTTAGAGCTAGAGCGGGGAAAGGCGTTCACATTTTGCTGAACACCGAGCAGTTAGCTAAAGTCCTTCATATATATCATTACATTTCATCTTCAGAACAACCCTGGGAAGTGAGAATAATTATTGTTCTCATTTGTTGGATGAAGAAGAGTTAGAGAGGTTGAATAACTTGTAGGGCCAGAACTCAAAACCTGGTTCTACTTGGCTCTGAAGCTCTTACCATAGAACTATGGGGCATCCTACAAATAACTGAGTTCCTCTTTGGCCAAATTCAAAGAGATACCAAACTTCTTAAAGTTTATTTTTCCCAGTGTTTTTTTTTTTGTGTGTGTGTGGGGGGGGCGGGATCCCCAGAAGGAAGCCCACAACACCTGCTAATGCCCACAGTTTCATAAGCCTCACACAGCACTAGCATGATACACAGGTCCAAAGAAAAGGCATTTTCTCCCCACACAGCATCTTGAGGGCGCAGTTTTATAACCTCATAATGAAACAAAAAAACAAACAACCCAAAAAATGTGAGAAGAGAGTTGGAGAAATAGACACTGCCAGGAGTGAGGAATTCACTGACCCCCAATCTGGGTCATCTCAAGAGAAGTTGGCCACTGGCTGAGGCTCTTAAAAGCTGAAAAGTCATCCCAGGCCATGGTTAAAGAGAGAGCTTGAACAAAACAGAAATAAATGTGATCCTCAGAGTCTTAAATGTCAAATTGAAAGATAACTTAGAAGCTCTGAGATGGGCCAAGAGAACCTGCAGCTGCTCTCTCCAGCATCCGATGCTCCTTCGGTTGTTGGACGAGCCACTCCCCTAGACAGAGTGTCAGTCAGGGGGCAGCCTCCCCCACCTACAACCACCAGAGATGTTTATGGGGAGCTATAGCTTCCATCCTTTACAACCCGTCAGATTCTCCCCTTACTCTGACCTCAAGTACTCAAGGGGCAGTGGCTGCCTAACCAACCTCTGACCTCAGGTTTGTTCTTCCAGACGCAACTGGTTCTTGTTCTTTCTGCCCCACCCCCACCAGACATATACAACCTGTTCTGCTGCCCTTCTGCCTCCCTAGAGAACTCACACACACAGGAATGGTTTCCAGGCCAGATATATCCAGGATGCATGATGCCGCCTCCCACTCCTCAGGATAATGGGCCAGGCATGCTCATGGATTATCCCCAACAGCCATCTTTTCAGGAGGGAGGAAGGAAAGGTGACCAGAGCCCTAGAAACCACCCACTGGCCTTCAGGCATGGAAAACACGTAGCTAGACTTGGGGAAGGTCCTTTCCCAGCACAGGCTCCTGATGGCTGAAAACAAATTATGACAGGTCATTTATTAAGGGTCCACAACATTCCTATCTCTGTTTTAGTCATTTTGCATAAGTAGCATCTTTTTTTAAAAAAGAAAAACCTTGTGAGGTAAATATTATCCTCATTTTACAGATGAGGGCACTGAAGCTCATAGGAGTAAGTAATGTAACCTCTCCCAGGGCACTCTTTCCATTGTGCCAGGCTGCATTTGAGTCCAGAGCTGAAGGACACGGGATCCCTGAACACAGAGACTCTTAAGTGTGGAGATCTAGAGGTTATCTGCTATCAAAGCCAACAGCACCCTCTAAGTTGTTTTTTGGCCAGGTGGGTTTGCCCTTTGGACCTTCAGGAGAGCCTGGGAATGCATCCTAAGTATTCTGATCTCAGAGATGGCTGAAGATTTGGCCAGAGCGAGCTGATAGAAGGGGCAATGAGAAGGCTTCACCATCAGCCCAAGCATCTGTGGCCTGGGAATGCGTCTCAAGTTGGTGAAATGTCTCCCAGATGAACCCAGAAGGGTCAGGATTCCACCGACCCTCTGGAGAAACCCACCTGATGAAAACCTTGAAGGGCCTGTTCTCTCCCTAAGGAACCCTGTGCTGGGACAAGGGTATTTCTGGGAATCTACCTCCGATGGGTCCCCTCTGTCCCTGGGTAGTCAGCCTTCTATTTGTAAATAGTGGGGATAAGCAAGAATATTTAAAATCGTTCCTTCCACTGGCCCCACTGAAGCCAAAGAGGCAAGTCTCTGCCCCACTAGTTATCTTTGCACCCTCCTGGCCACCGGCACTTAGGCTTACCCTCTCCTTCACCCCAAGGCTCTTCAGCGAGGGGGAGAGTTTAACTTGTTTGGTGCCCAAAATTTTGGTGGCAGGAAGTTGGGAAAGAAGACTGGGGAAGAGGACATGTTCCCAGAGAAAGCAGGAGTCTTTCAACCTCCTGCACACTCACCGAAAGAAAAAAAGCATTCATGGGCCTTCCTTTCAGCCCAGCCCTCACATCCGCCCCCTTCCCGAATGAACGCCTGACTGCCTTCTAAGTTCTAATGCCCAGGAGAAGTTTCTCTCCTCCTTTTGTCCTGATGGGGGCACGAGTATTCCCTCAGCATCCCGGCATTTAGAGGGAAAGCTCTAAAAACTTGGCTAGAAGCAAGGAGCCGGAGCGTGCAACTGCCAGGCAGCAAAACAATAACATCACAATTGCCCTTTTTTTTTTTTTTTAAGAAAGAAATGGGGTGTCAAATGCAGCTCCCAGCACAGATGAGAAATGGGCTGTAGATGCTTCCAGGCCCCAAGGCCACAACCAACACAACACAGTCACAAACGCGTAAACATGTGCCTGCACGTGCATCTCACGGGGAACCCAGCTACCCCTATTTACACACACGTGTTTACACTGCCATTAAAGTCATTTCCTTCTTCATTACCCTTAAGTGGAAGATGTACTTCTGAAGTTAAACAAGTCTATTTCTGACTTTGCTGTCTGCTCAGTCTATTATAGCATATCCCTAGGGTTCAATTTGTATAATTTTTAAAATCCTTCCCAAATCTCCAACTTCCTGTGGGTCCATTTTGACATCCAGATTTCCTCTTTGTCCCTTCATTCTCTCATTTTTCTAGGACACAGGCAGAGTCTAGTAATCTTCCTCCCACCCAAACATTGTAGGTTGGCTCGATTGCAAAATACAAAACCAGAGACCAGGCTAGGGCAAAGCTGAAAGGGCTCTCTTAGTGGTCACTGGTTTGTTGAACCCAGCTATTGACATCCAGTGCTGTGCATTGGGCAATTCAGGGCTGCTGGCCCGTGCCCCCTTTCCTCCCACTCTCAGGAGAGCACAGTTCCCCCTCTGCGTCCTAGAGAGAATCTACTCCCTCCATCAGCCAACTTCTCAGAGAAATCCAAGAAGCTGACACCAAACTTACAAGGGGGAAACACAAAACTTGAAGCTTTTCAAAGATGGGAAGTTGCTTTCATTCCCATGTCGGCTTCAAGGAAAACCTCCAGGGTCTCTTTCCTAGAGAGGCGGGATTTTCCTCCCCACCTTCCCAGGAACTTTGCAAATCTGCCACAGAGCTGTGGAAAAGTGGCCAAAGCAGAGAGAGAAGAGTTAAATCAAGCCCAGACCTCAGCAATCTGTGTTCAATTTTGATAAAAATCTCTCTCCCTCTCCCCCCCACCCCCCTTCCTCCACCCCACAGCTCAGGCATGTGTCTTTATGTTATGAGCTTGCATCTTGTTTGGGGCACTGTGGTGGTCCCAGAGAACCCACCATGGGCACATGTGGCAGACACATTCATCCCACTCCTGGGGCAGGACTGGACACAGAGGTGCGGTGTCCTGGCCACCAACCACCTCCACCTCCTCTCCCTCATCCTCCCTACAATTACCTGCCGCCTGACCAGATCCTTCCTTCCCCTTGAAGTCAGAGCCCCATGGCCTCGCGATGTCAGGGCCACGGTAGGCAGCTGGCAGCGGCCACAGGTGCTGAGGGCCCTAGAGTCAGGACCCCTTTCCTGAGATGCACCTTTCCTAGCCCAAAGTCCCCCTGCCACTGAGAGCAAGGACCTCCTGCTCTCCCTGCCCTGCCTGATGGCTAGAGGCCAGGCTTGCAAATGGGAGCTGGGGGCTGGTGAAGAAGGAGTTAAATCACCAGAATGAAGGCACAAACTAACCCTGGAAAAACCACCCCCAAAAAGTTGAAAGTTTGGGGATGGGGGGTACAGGCTATGCTTGTCCACTTGTGGCAACAAGGAATCAGATTTCAAAGCCACATGCGCGCACACACACACACACACACATACACACACACACAAAACATTTTTAAAAGTTTTCCAAAGACATTTCCTGTGTCCAGATGTGCTAATACTGACAGACAAATACACACAAGCAAATCACACACACACACACACACACACTCACGCACGCACATGCAGGCCCTGGCAGCCCACTCAGGGGCCGGTGGCTCCTGCAAACACTTCGGAGAAACAAAACAGGCAGCCTGTGGGGCCGCTGCCTTTCCAATCCCCTTTGAGCACTGTGAAGAAAGTCGGGGGAGAAAAGTGGGGACGTGACTGCAGAACGCCTCCCCAGCCCGGCCCCCACCCCCACGGACAGACGCGAAACAGAAGAGGTAGGTCAGCTGTACTTACTCCGAGGACCCCATGGCGGGCGCCGCTCCCTGCAGCCCGAAGCCCGGCTGCGCGCTCGTGGCCGCTCAGGCTCCTCTCTCTGGACTCCGCTGTATTCAGAGAAACTAACGCCACCTCCCCTCTCCTCCCCTCCGGCCTCGCTCTCCTGCCCGCCCTGCTCTGACGTCAGGCGTCTTGGAGCGGGATATTTATGGCAAGGATACTCTGAATTTTCCCTAGGTAGAGTTCTGATTGCAGTTCCTTGGGATTTGTAATTTTCACACTTTCAGACAGAAAGGAGGGGAGGGAGGCAGGGAGAGCGCAGCCGGCAGGGCGAGGCAGACAATGAGGGTAGCTGTTTCCAACTTTGGCAAGGAGCCTTCTCAGGGCTCCCTCTGTTTTGGAAACATGGAAGGGTCAAGGAGGCAAGAGTGGCGACCTGGGCAGTAAGTTTCTCCTCCCTGCTCCAGGGGGCAACAGGCACAAAGACCTGGCCTGAGCCAGGTGGAGGGGTCAGGTGTGCTGGGAATGCCCTTTCCATCCCCAAAGTGTCCCTTCATGGGACAGTAAGTCCCAGGAAGGTGCTAGGGCGAGAAAGGAGATAAATCAGGCAGAACAGAACAGCTAATTAGAAGCCCTGGTCCACACCCTAACAACTTTTCCATTTCTTCTTTGGGAGTGTGGACGTTAAAAAAAAAAAGTTTATTTTTATAAAATTATGTTCCACACTCCCTGCCTCTGTATAGCTTTTCCAACTCAGTGCCAGTCAATTCATCTTATTCCACTGCTTATATACAGTGTTTGAGCAGCCATTTACAATAGCTCTTATTCATACTTTAAAAAATTGCTTAAAAACATTTTTCTTCCCTTAGATGTGATTGTGATCCATCTCCTGGACTGGATTGAAAATTGCCTTAGTCAAGAGCGACGATCTCCTCCACGATTGGCCCCACCCTCAGGGTAAGGTCTCTGTTCACTCTGCAATTCCAGGAGTGTGCAAGCAGTTGGCACCCGCGCTGGGTTGAGGACCCACTGCAGAGTTTTCTAAGTGTTTGGCTCTGGATTCCGATGGTTGTTTGTGTCTCCGCTTAGCTGAAAGGGCTTAGGGAAATGGCTTGGTTTAAAGGCCATCCTTCCAGAGTAGAGAAAAAGAGAATGTAATGCTTTATCCTTCAGAATTCCCATGGATGGGAGAACACACTCACATAAAGATGATACACATGAGAAGCAAATTGCTTGTACAGCTAGATAACAGAAGCGCGCAGGTGTTCGACTCCCCATTAATAGAAGGGGGCACAGGTAACTGCAGATCGTCACTAAACCATCACAACTCGAGTGAGCTTTCCTATAGTCCAGAGGGGGTGGGGGTGGGGGTGGGGTGCCTTAACCACAGTTACAGTGCAGCAGGGACTCAAGGACTCGGAATGTGTTTACCCCTTTGGCAGCAGCTGGTTAGGGCTGATTGCCAGAAGGGGCCAAGTCTGGGGGCTGGGCCTCTTGGTGGGGGGACAGCCAAGATGTTTTGATCCAAGCCACAGAGGGCCCAGAGCCCTGCTGCTTGGTAACTGTCAGGTTGCCCTCCTGTGCATCACACCCCACAGCCACGTCTCTCCCCATCCTCACATCAAGGTTCCATTGGCAAGGTGAGTTCTGCTCTGGAGTAGACAATGCAAATTGGCTTCCAAAAGCCATTGACAAACCCCTTCTCCCTTTCCTTCCTCAATGAAAAAACTGGAAGTCTACAATATTCACCATCCCAGACTCCCTTATAACTAGGGATACCTATTAAACCAAGTCCTGGCCAGGTGAGGTCGTCATGCATAAGGCAGGGGTCAGCTGCCACAAAAACTCTTTAAGAAAAGGCCAGATTCTGATGGCATGCCCCTTCAACCCTTTGACATTCCCTATTTACCCTCCCCCCATATCTTCTCTCTCTTGGAACGTGGAGATACAGCAGTCATCTTGCAACCTTGAGAACAAAAGCCACTCACTTAAGAATGGCAGAACAGGAAGGTAGAAGGAGCCAAGGCCCTAGATGATATCCATAAGTGGCTGCACCTTCCTCTGGCTTCCTGTTAGGTGAGAAAAATAAACTCCTTTGTGTTTAAGTTATTATAGTTGAGTCTTCTGTTGTTTCCAGCCAAATTTAGTTCTACCTCATCGATCCACCAAAATGTAATATTGGGAAAATTCCTGAGCATTAGCTTACAGGTATGACAATGATTTTTTACATACCCTGCACTGGCATAATTATTTTTAGTTTTCAAAACCTACGAGGTCTGACAATTAAGTTCACAAACTCATCCTAGAAAAAGTGCTACATACCTCATTGCTGAATATCACTATGGTCACCTTCGAAGTACTCCCCTTGGAAAGCTATGCACTGACGCCAGTGCCTAGTCCACCTTTCAAAGCAATTTTGGAACTCTTTCTGGAATGGCCATCAGAGCTGTCATTGTATTACCCTTGAAGTCCTGAATGCCATCAAAATGTCTTCCTTTCAATATTTCCTTTATCTTTGGGTAAAGAAAGAAGTCATTGGGGGCCAGATCAGGTGAGTAGGGAGCGTGTTCCAATACAGTTATTTGTTTGCTGGCTAAAAACTCCCTCACAGGCAGTGCTGTGTGAGGTGGTGCATTGTTGTGATGCAAGAGCCATAAATTGTTGGTGAAAAGTTCAGGTCGTCTAACTTTTTCAGGCAGCCTTTACAGTACTTCCAAATAGTAAACTTGGTTAACTGTTTGTCCAGTGGGTAAAATTCATACCCCTTTGATATAAAAAAAAAAGGTTAGCAACATTATTGCTATAAGTTGGCGAACTTAATCATCTGACCTCGTATTCACATACATCTTCCCTCAACCTCACAACTTTGGATGATATCACTATATAACATATATATAAACAAGCCATATCTGATCAATGTTCTGCCCCAGATCACAAATAAAGAACATTGGACCCTAACCCAGTTCCTCTGACTCCAATTCTGTGTATTTTCTGCAGCATCTTTAATACCACAACAAAAAAGGCTGATGAACGACCCTTATTCCGACTAAGTTGAAGTGAATTCTATTTAATTCAACCAAGATGAGGCAGATTGCAAGTAAATTCTGAAACTGGAAAGTGCCATTGTCTACTTGGGAATTAAGTGCAATCCACCATGTCCCCAAATCCCCCTCACCTTTCAGCTACCCTCTGACATCCTACCTTGAATCCTTGCAGTTGCCCTTTCTAAGGTCACTTGGTCTTTCAGATGAACCCAGTTTTGTCACTCTTCATTCTCAGGCCCTTTGAAATGCTTAGACCACTGCTTTCTTGAAGCCCTTCCCTCACTCAGGGAGGTCTTACCATCACTACCACTTTCCTTGTGTGGTTTCTCTCCTGATTCCTCTTTTCCCACTTCGATGTTGATGTTCCCCAGGCATCTGTCAGTGGCAG
Organism: Aselliscus stoliczkanus; assembly: GCA_033961575.1. NCBI lineage: Eukaryota > Metazoa > Chordata > Mammalia > Chiroptera > Hipposideridae > Aselliscus > Aselliscus stoliczkanus. The sequence goes on along the minus strand of CM066733.1, from coordinate 58,381,796 downwards.
TCCTTTTCCCGAGTGTCACAGACTCTCCTCTTGTGATTTCATTCAATTCTCGTAAATTCCACCGCAGGCTCAATAACTGTCTGGGAAAGTCAACCATTGTCTCTAGGCCCAATGGTTAGAATCTATATTCTAACCACCATTTCCTCTCAATTTTAATCCTACTTTCCTACTGGTGTCTATATTGCTCAGCAGATGGCAAATATTAAATAAATAGTACCTATTTTTAACTAGTTAAAAAGGATGCAGAAAAGTTACTAAAGCATAAGAGCGTTTTCTGACCAACTAATTTCTAGTATCAGGAGCTGTGGTGTGACCAGCTGCCCTTGGAAATCACGCCACAGGCCAATCTAATTGTCCACAATCATGAGGAAATGAAGTGGAATTTATAGAAATTAGCAACAGAGTGGGCCAAATAGAAATGAAGAGGCAGACCTAATGAGAAATAGAATATCCTCATTAATTCATTTAGAATTAACTCTTTTTGTAATGTCCTCATTAACTCATTCTAGGCAAAGTGAGAGAACAGAAGGAATTAAAGATGAGGTGAGCTGGGGCCAGAGAGTTAGAGGTGGTGGGAGGGGAGCATAAGGAGAACTGCAACACACCAAGTGAATCTGTGCAACAGAATATTCCAGGTCTGGGAGACAAAAAAGAGTCTCTATCCCTACCCAGGTGAGCTTACTCAGGTTTTGTCAGACAAAGTAATAGGTGAAGCTTATAAAATGTGTGGATGTCGGTGCTAAGGGGCTGATTTTGAGGCTGGTGAGCCCCAAAGAGGCCATGAAGCAGGAGGGCCCCTTTCAAGATCATGTGATCCACTCCCTACCCCCAACTCTGTCGCCCTAATGTAGGGGTGAGGGAACCTCCTATTCCCAAGACAGCCAGGTTGGTGCTGCATCTTTCTTCACCCATCAGTCACCTGCATGTTCCAGGAATGTCCTCTGAACATACAGTGAGACTCTGTGCAGCACACTGCTCATCTGGAATATTCTACCCATTCACTGAGGGTTCCTCAAGTAGTTCAACAAGCTTGTCCTGGCTTCCAAAGCCAACCATGTACTTCCAAGGCACAGCCTACTCTCACATCCTGCGGAGAAGTAGCTTCACAAAGGTCCCTCCCTCCTCACTTCCCAGAGGTACAGCTCCTGGTCTATACTCGGAAGACCTTTAGAAGAACGAATGAGCATCCCATGAGTATGCCATCTAATTAACATGAGGCTACCCATGAATAACATGTCCTTTTTCGTGATTTACTGACATGGGTGATAGAAGATCAGGAAGAGAACTCAAGGGTTAGAATCAGAGACCTTGGTTCAATCCCCAGCCTTGCCTCTCACTGCTTTGCAACCTCAGCATGGGAGGTAACTTTCTGAAGCTTAGTGCGTATGACAGTTAATTTGATGTATCAACTTGGCTGGGCCATCATGCCCAGATATTTGGTCAAACATTCTAGATGTTTCTGTGAGGGCGTTTTTTGGATGACATTAACCTTTAAATTGGTGAACCTCCATAATGTGGGTGAGCCTCATCTAATCAGTTGAAGACCTTAATAGATGAAAAACTGACCTCCAGGATTCTGCCAGCAGACAGCCTTCAGACTTGAACTGCAGCTCTTCTCTGGATCTCCAGCTTATCATCCTATCCCATCATATTTTGGGCTCACCAAGCCTCCACAAATACATGAGCCAATTCTTCGAAATCAATCTATCTACACACACACACACACACACACACACACACACACACACACACCCTGTTGGTTCCTTTTCTCTGGAGATCCTTGACTAATGCAGTGCCCCTCATCAACGACATGGAATGACAATCATTCCCTCCCAAAGGATTGTTGAAAAGGTCAAGTGAGACAAAACAGATTGAAAGTCCCTACCTCAATGAGCTCTTCTGAGACTGGGGAGGAAGAGGAACGCTCAGAATTGTGAGGTCTCTCTCATTTCACCACTTAGCCTGTCGGAACCAACCTACTGATCCCCAGGCTCTGCTCTGGGATAAGCCAAATTTAGCATCGAGGGTGCTGTTAATGCTGAGAAGGCAAAAGTCGCTTGTTGTGTGCTGGACCCAGTTCAACACAGATATGTCACACATACGGTGTTTTGATCATGGGCCCAATCCTGTTTCTCTCGCTTATAATAAGAGGTGTAATCTACATTGTTTAGAACAGATCTCCTAGACTTCTGTTATCTGACAGCAACTTCCAAGAATTCAACTAAAGAGAGAAAAAGTTCAGAGCTACCACAATTTCTTCCTCGGAAGGTCATATCAATAGGATATGCCTGAGGTATTTTAGGTGTGGTGAGTTGTAGTGGAAAGGCCTCAGAACACGGCCTTCAAAAGTCCTGGTTTCTAATCCCAGCTCTGGCTCTTACAGCTGCGTAAAAGCATCATTTAGCTTCTCTGGAAAATATGGATTAACAGGAGGCTGAACCCCATGATCCCAGAATTAGTCTTCTATGCCTTTTCCTCCCTTTGCACTTTCCCATCTCCAACCCCCCAACATACACACTCGGCTCCTCTGTTAATACCAAGAATGCGCTTAACATTAGTGTACAATTCACCAAGTTCCTGGCATCCAGCTCTCTTTAAATATCTCTGCCTGGAGTTAAGAAACTTCCCCTGGCTCAGACATGACCACACCAAATAGGCAGCGATTGGAAAATTGCCCCCGTAAAGGCCGTCTCCTTTCAAGGCGCAGGACTGCATTTTTGAGAAGCCTTCTCAGGTTGTTTGCAGCGGCTTTGAGGGTCGGCTCTGCTGCCTTGTCTACGTCAAAACCCTAAGTGTTTAACCACAAGACACACAATCCTGGGACATTGTGGCGGCGGCCCTCCACCCCCATGGCGAGGCAGGCCACGCGTGTGTCTAATCCGGTATGTGGCCCCCTGGCAGAGGCCAGTGAGACATGCACCTGGCCAGATGTGGGATGGAATATCACACAGTGTGCAGAGTGCTTGCGTGGGTGGGGAAGGGGGTAGAATTCCTCCCTGCCCCTCCCCCAGACAATGTGTGATCAGAGCCTAAGGTCCCCAGGCTGCGGAAGAGCGTGCCCGCTGGTAGCCACAGCTGCTTATGTTATTTCTGGAGCCAGAGTACTTGCACAGTCATTATTGCATCCAACCTCCCCTTATAGTCCCATTTTCAGTAGCTCAAAACCCTTTGAAAAATAACGCTCATGGCCAAGTGCTGCAGTCAGCTTCAGGGTGAAATTGTATTTTGAAATGTTTGAGAGAAAGAAATCTTTCCAACTGATCTATAGTGAGGGTGAGGGTGAGTATGGCGCATGCATGCACCGCGCGCACGCGCGCGCACACACACACACACACATACATACACACACACACACACACAGTTGTTTTCCATTGAAAATAATTTGAGACTCCTTACAATCTTCAGGTATGTGTGGTTTTGGGTGGGCATACAAGTGTGTGTGTGTGTGCAGCTGAGCAGGGACTTGTGTAAGACTGAGGGACTTCAGGAGAGGCATGACACATTTCATCATTCAGTGGTTTTGTCTTTTAAAGGAAAATTTCTTAAAAATGGTAAAGTGATGATGTTAGAGGAATCTGTTCTTAATTACCACTCAGTAACTTGGCAATCTGTTTCATCCCATTCATTTCTTTTGGAAAGTTCTCAGCAACGCGTCTCTTCAGCTGTGTGTACACAATCACACACACAGATACAAAGAAAGAGAAATTCCACTCTGGTTGCCCTTGGAAAGAAAGAGCACAGGACATTTGCACATTTAATGAATGCTTCTGCAGATATGCATAAGCACAGATTTTCATACACTGAAGAATTTCATAAATATCCAACAGACTTGTTTGATTGCTGTATGTGGTTTGGGACTCTAGTGTAGATATTTTTTTTCCCCTTTACTTTCCTTTAAAAAAAGAAGCAGCTGCAGAGAAACCCTCCTCTAATGCTATTTGTTCATTCATTCCTGCTAAGTCCCAGCCACTCTAGTAAGCTCTGGAGATGCAAAGATGAATAAGATGGGATTCCTATCAATAAAGAATTCAGTCTAGTGGAAGGACCATGCAATCAAGCCCTATTACATTCAGGTTAAACAAATAAAAGCACATGAAACTTTCAGAATCACTGTGGTTAGGAGGAGGTGAAAGGCAATAACATGTTGCCTGCCTTAGGGGAGCACTCTGGACGAGGAAGAAAATACCTTCTCTTTCCACTGGTACTTTCCAGGCCAGTATTTCCAAAATGTGTTCTCTAGAATGCTAATCTCTTTAAATGGCTTGCCAAGAAAGTAGGGAGAGTGTTCCTCATGGCCAAATCAGCTTGATAAAAACTATGTATTCTACACACACACATGCACACACATGCACACACACACCTTGGAACTTCACAGTGCATATTAACATGTTTAAGGTTCCAAGAAGGCACACAGCAAAAATCTGCCTGACTTTGCTTAGACGGTATTCCCCAAAGTTATTTCCTCACAGGACCCATTTTTCACATAACATCTATGAACATCCCGTAACTTTAAAAAACATTGTTTAGTCTAAAAGGGAATAGAAGAAGTCTCTAAAAATAAACATAAGTGTAACGGGATGCTGAATTGGAATTTTTAATGAAGCAGCAAGATACAATAGATAAGAAATTCTAAAATAAGGTTTCAGAGTGAGAAGCAGATTTTCAAAAGGAAATATCTGGGAACTGGTTTCATGCCTCAAAAAAAAAAAATCAATTTCCATAAAAAGAATTGAAAGTGTGGAAGTTGAGAAAGAATGTTATGAGGAGGATTTCTTTGAGAGACCGGCACCAAAATTTCTCCTTTTCATCCACACAGTGAGAACAGCTTGGGAGTGGTGACTCAAGGACCTCACTAAATTCTCCCCAGAGCTGGGAATTATGGACAGTGTCAGGCTGCAGCCTAGAAATCAAGGGGGCAAGAGACAGATGGTAAATTGATTTTGTGGTGGATCAAAGGAGAGTAATTGCTTTATTGGAAAAGCTGGCACTCTCTGAGCTTGCTAGGACAAGGATGAATACATGTTTCCTGAGGACCATGTGTGGGCCACATGGGAAAGAAAGTGAGCCAGGAGCCATTTTTAGATCTTATCAAAGAGGACTACCTAGAAGAATGATGGGATCACAATACTGAGAGTTGGTGTGGAGCGGGCCACTGCAAAAAAACCAAACTAAGTGGGGAAGAAGCTGCTGAAGACAGAGAATGCACAGCCCATATCATAGAATTGCAGTTGGAGGGGCACAATTGGACATGCTCTGAAGAACCCACCAAAGGGCCCACAGGACAGTCTGATGTATGCAAAGCCACTGTAGAACTGTACCAATCAAGTAAAAATTTCTCAGTAGAAGGAGAGACTTCCAACGATGGCTGAGTAGAGAGAGCAGCAAACCTTATATTACCAAAGCAATGATGAATTAGATAAAATTGGCAAAGACAACGATTTCAGCATTCTGGAAATCAACCGAAGGCATATGGTAATGTCAGAAGCATTTATACTTTAAAAACTGAAAAATTTCAGGTAACAATAGTGGAAATCTTTGATGTTCAGGGTTGAGATTATGTGGAATAATTGGCTGACCACCACATTATGAAGACATGAGGGCGACCTTCACAAAGCCAAGCCTATAAGTAAAAGTAAGAGTATTCAAAACAAAGCTGAGCTGAGACATCACTGACCACATATTGCAAGTTTCACTGATTTAGGCATGGCAAGTTACAAAACAGCAACAACTTTTGGGGGGAAAAATCAGAATTGGGTGTTGCTATAAAAAACTATCCAGAATGTCCAATTTTCAACAACAACAACAAAAAATTACAGGAGACACTAACAGTAAAGTGTGACCCTTATGCAAGGAAAAAAAAACAAAACGTTCAATGCAAGCTATCTGAATGTCCTCAGATGCTAGAGTTAGCAAACAAAGATTTTAAAACAGCTACTATAAATATGTTTAAGGAACTGAAGAAAACAATGTTTAAAGAATTAAAGAAAAGAGTGACATCAATGAATGAACACATAGAGATCCTCAATTAGGACTTAGCTCTTATATTTTTAAAAGGACCAAATAAAAATTCTGGAGCTGGGGCCAGCCGAGTGGAACGGTGGTTAAGCGCTGACTTGGGAAGCCAGCGGCCCCGGTTCAGCCCACATGTGAGGGCCAGTGACACTGCCCTCAAAAAAAAAAAAAAAAATTCTTGTGTTAAAAATTACAACTAAAATAAAAATTTCACTGGAGGAGCTCATTAGCAGATTCATGATGGATGAAGAATCAGTGAACTTGAGGATAGATCAACAGAAATTATCAATATGAAGAACAGAGAGGAAAAAAAAATGAAGATAAATGGCCAGAGCCTCAGAGACCTATGGAGCAACATCAGCTGTACCAATATTCATGTAATGAAAGTCCCAAGAAAGAAGAGATAGGAAGGGACAGAAAAAAACATTTGAAGATATAGTGGCGTAGAATTCCCAAAATACAATAAGAATCTTTAACCTACTGATCAAGAAGCTCAAAAAACTCTAGGTGGAATAAAAACAAAGAAATTCACACCTAGAAATATACACTCTTAAAAGCTGAGACAAAGAGAAATCTTGACAGAAGCAAAAGAAAAATGACTTGTTACATATAGGGAACATCAATATGAAAATGGCTGACTTCTCATCTGAAACAGTGGAGGCCAGAAGACAGTGGAATGTCATATTCAAAGTGCTGAAGGAAAAAATGTCCTTAAACAATATTTCTAAACCCAGCAAAACTATTCAAAAATTTAGGCAAAATAACCCCAAGCATTATTAAAATAAAGAGAATATTATACTCCTTAAAAACATATTTAACACACAAAAAGCAGTCAAAGAAAAACAGGAAACAAAAAGAAAAAAATAGCAAAGTGGTAAATTTCACCATAAATATAAAAGATTAAATGGTCTATAGGTGGATACTAGACTAGTCAGAGGGGATTGCTGCATAAATTATATAAATGTCTAACCACTATGCTGTACACCTGAAACTAATATAAAATAATATTGGATGTCAGCTGTAACTGAAAAATTAAAGGGGAGGGGGGGAAAGGTGAAAGGGAAAAAGAGGCTCAAATTTCCAAGTACAAACCAAATTAGTCATGGGCATGTAATGTACAGCATAGGGAATATAGCTAATAATATTGTGATAGCGTGGTACGGTGTCAGATGATTGCTGGACTTATCATGGTGATCACTTCTTTAGATGTATAAATGTTGAATAACTATGGTGTACACCTGAAACTAATATAATATTGTATGTTAGCTATATTTTAATTTAAAAAATCTCATAAATACATAAATAAATGTGAATGGCCTAAAAACCCAATCAAAAAGCAGAGATTATCAAACTGAATAAAAAAAGCAATCAATTATCTGTTGTCTACAAGAAAAACACCATAGATTCAAAGATGCAAACAGGTAGAAGGTTGGAAAAAAAATATACCATGCAAACTGCCTTCACAAAAGAACTGGAATGGCTATATTAATATCAGAGAACATAGATTTTTTAAAACCAGAAATAATGTTGGAGACAAAAAAAATATTTCATAATAAGACGGTCAATAAATCGGGAAGGTATAAGAAATAGCAGAACCCCAAAATTCAAGACAGAATTTAAAGAAGAAATACAAAATTTAGTAATAATAATAAGAGCTTTCAATATCCACCTCTCAATAACTGATCAAATCACTAGACAGTAAATCAGCAAGGATATAGAAGACTTGAATAACTGTCAATCAACTTGACATAGTTAACATTGTGTGTGTGTGTGTGTGTGTGTGTGTGTGTGTGTGTTTGTGTCTCAGAGTCTATTTGTCTGATGCTATAATTTAATTCTTTTGTGGTCAAACACCATACTTAGTATGATTTTAATCTTTTAATTTTATTAAGACTTGTTTTATGGCCTACTGTATTGTCTGTCCTAGAGAATATCGTAAGTGTGCTTGAAAATCATATGTATTCTACAGCCAATGGGTAACCATTTTATCATTAAGAAATATTTTCCTTTTCTCCAACACCATTTCTAGTGTAGCACACCATGAACATTCTCCAGGAAAGACCAGATACTGGGACATAAAATGAGTTTCAATAAATTGGAAAGGATTGAAAGCATGCAAATTATAAATTTATATAAATTGTATTAATTATATATAGATTACAAATTATAAAACAACAGTAACGGAAGTAAATCTGGGAAATCCCCAAATATTTAGAAACTAAACAACATACTTTTAAATATTCATGGATTGGAAGACTCAATATTGTTAAGATGGCATTTCTCCCCAAATTAATGTATTGAATCAATGCCCTCCTGTCAAAATCTCAGCAGCATTTGTTTGTTTGTTTGGTTGGTTGCAAAAACAAAAATTTGGCAAGCATCTCTTAAAATGTATAGAGCCAGCCAAGTGGCACTTTAGTTAAGAGCTGGCTTGGGTTTGGATCCCACATATGAGGGCCAGTGACACTGCCCTCTATAAAAAAAAATTAAAAAAAAAAAAGTTAAAATGTATACATAAATGCAAAGGAACTAGAAAACCAAAAATAAATTGAAAGTGAAGAACAAAGTTGGAGCATTTACACTACCCAATTTCAAAACTTACTATAAAGCTACAATAATCAAAACAGTGAGGTTTTGACATAAGAATAGGCATATAGAATCTAAATATGATATATAAATTATAGACAGATTAATGGGACAGAATTGAAAGTGTAGAAATAGAATCTTACATTTCTGTACAATTTATTTTCAACAATTCAATGGGGAAAAGATAGATTTTTCAACAAATGATGCTAAGCAATTTGAGATCCACATGAAAAAAAAATCATAAATACACTTAAATGAAAGAACTAAAACTATAAAATTTCTTAGAATAGAAATGAGAGAAAACCTTTGTGACTTGGGTTAATCAAAGAGTTCTTAGATATGACACTTAAAGCGCAACCCATAAAAGAAAAAAGTGATAAGCTGGGCTTCATCAACATTTTAAAGCTTTACATTTCAAAAGACACCTTGGAAATGAAAATAAAATAAAAAGACAAGCAATGTGTGGAGAAAATATTTGCAAATATATATTTGATAAAGGACCTATACATAAAAATTTAAAGAACTCTCACAAATCAATAAGAAGAAGACAATTCAATTTTAAAATGGGTAAAAGATTTGCATATGCATTTTACAAGAGGAGATAGACAAATGATTGGTAAATACATAAAGAGCTACTCAACATGATTAGTCATTAGGGAAATGAGAATTAAAGAGATACCTCTATACATCTACTAGAGAGGCTAGAATCAGAAAAACACACAACAATTAGTATTGGTGAGGATGTAGAGAAACTGGAATCTCCATACATTGCTGATGGGAATATAAAATGTTACAGCTCCTTTGAAAAACAGTTTTGATGTTTCTTGAAAACGTAAATATAAACTTACCATTAGACACAGAAATTCCTTTTCTAGGAACAAACCCAAGAGAAATAAAAAGATAGATCCACACAACATGTATGTGAATGCTCATAGCAACATTGTTCATAACAACCAAAAACTGGAAACAATCTAAATGTCCATCAGCTGGGAAATGGACAAATATAACGTGATATATCCATGCAATAGAATATTATTCAGCAATAAAAAGGAACAGATTTCTGATTCATGCCATAACATGGATGAACATCAAAAACTCTCTGTGTAGTGCAAGAATCCAGACACAAAATAGTACATAGTGTATGATTGTGTTTATAGGAAATATCCAGAAAAGACGAATTCATAAAGACACAAAGCATACTGGTGATTGCCTTGGACTGGGGGAAGGAATGGGGATTAACTTCAAATGGGCTCAAGAGAACTTTTTGGGGTGATGGAAATGTTCTAACAGTTAAAATTATGATGGTTGCACAACTCTAGAAATCTACTAAAAATTATTGAATTATACACATACAATGGGTGGATTTTGTGGTATATAAATTATGGTATGCGAAACTGTTTATAGAAAACAATAACTTTCCTGCCTCTCCTCCTTCCTTCCAACTTCAATACTGCAGGGAGCATGAGGGCGGGGAAGAGTCAGGCCAGGAAGGGGGAAGGATGCTAACCACATCCTTTCCCTGAGGGTAGGCAGGCAGTTAGACGGCAGCCAGTTTTAGCTGGGGAGAGTAGGGGGTCAGAGAAGAAGGGAGGCTTACCCTAAATATAAATCAAAGTGCTAATTAACATACAGGATTGGATATTTTAAATCAAGTCTATGTTTTACCCCCTAACATGTTTGTAGAACTTTGTATTGCCTGCTAATGGACAGAAAAGTCACAGGCCCTGAGATTTTACCTAGTAGCAGGGAAAAGATGCACCTTCCCCATGTCTCAAGTGTGAAACAGTAGCAGGAGGCAAAGGTAAAGTTGATTACCTAATCATCCCCCACGAAAACTAATTTTTTAGCCTCTGCTGACACAAGGATCAGAAACAGAGGAATAAAGACACAGCTTCAGCAATGTAACAAAGTGTAGGGTCCAAGTATTTGGGGAGCAGAATTTTGAACTCAGAATCTCTTAGACCTGGCTTTGAGTCCTGTCTTGTCTATTTAATAGCTGTGTGACTTTGTGAATGTCACTTAACCTCTCTGATTTAAAATACCTATCTTCAAACTGACAATAGTAATATCCACCTCAAGGGGTTACTTATAAGGATTAAGTGGGATGATGCCTATGAAAGAATTTTGAGAGAATACTTACTTAGTCTCGATATATCAATCAGGGTTCACTCAGGGAAGATGAACCACCATGAGTTTACTATAGGATGAGATCTAGCATTGGTGGGATGGTAATGCAGTCTATTTAAGACTGTCACTTCTGTAGCTCATGTTGGGCCCAAAGGCAGCAGATGTGGAAGTTATTACAGGAAGATGGGAATGAAGTGGGGAGACTAAAGTAAGTTCAGCTGGAACCTGGAAGGGTAGACTGGAACCATGTCTGTATCTCATGAGCTCTAACCTTGATGACCCAAGTGGCCTCTAGGATGAGCTGGCACCTTTGCCACACAGCACATGTACCTGGCCCAGGATTCAGAGAAGAAAGGAGGATATCAGGTGGGAGCTGGTAGAGTTGTGTGCCCAGCTTCTACCCCTCAACAACAGTCTTGTTGCGGAGGACGTTGCTTCACTGGCTCATGTTGGCATTGTGATCATTGCGCTCTTCCTGGGTGAGGCAGATCGGTCGCCGGCCACTGGACGGCCTCTCACGGCTGCTCACGGCAACTCACGGAGGCTCATGGAAGCTCACACTGGCTGCCCGCCACTCACGGTAGCTTATGACAACCCACTGCAGCTGCACTGCAGCCTACGCCGGCTCCGGTGACTCACGGCATCCCAGCTCCAGGTCGAGCTGTTGTTCACCACCTTAGCTGTAGAGGGCGCAGTGTCACTGGATCTAATGTGGGATCCGAATCGGGGCCTTGCTGCCCGGAGCTGGCATCCCAAGCCAACTCTTAACCAGTGTGCTACTCGGCCTGCCCTCCACTTCTGCCTTTCAAATCGTATGCAAAGTTCTCTGTGGCCAGCCTTAACCTGGAAGCAGGCAGAGAAAAGAATTCTGGGAAACATACTTCCAGCTTAGCTAAGCGGACACAATACAATGCCACCACAGTCCACCCCATGACAACTTGGCATCCATACACATTTCTTTTCATCATATTTAACATCCAAATAAAGACAATACCACGCTTTGCCTCACATGATGCAACTATCTCGTGTATCACCAAAAACACAGTAACCTTCTCTGTAGAAGAGGAAACAAAGTTCTTTTATCTATCTTTAGGTCCGGCTGAGTCATACTCATCTGGTGATACCTTGTAACTTAAATACTAAAATAGAGTTTACTACTATGAACACATCTTATGTTAGATGGTAAGGAAATGACAGAGGGGAAGTAAAGGGAAATAGGTTAATATATTCATAACCAAATAAGGAAGAAATACACGTAATAACTATCAAAGTGTTCATTCATTTCTACAACTAGTTCTATGGCCATAGCTGGTATTTATAATTACCTTTTTCTACTACCCATTCAATATTTCCTATCCTCCAATAAGAATCTTCATGTGGTTACAGTTTCTTACCTGATGGGGGTGACCCAACCTTTATTCCTCGAGGGTCTGGACACTAGCAGGCCATCTATACTAGGTTGCTATAATTTATCATTAATTTTTATCACTGGACAGTGGAGAATCAACAGAAACCCCAGAGGTTCTCCTGCATTCCAGATATATTAGCATATATAACCCCCGTTGTATAGTAACAACCAATTTTCCCTTGGTCAAATTCACCTACGCTGATTCAGTAGCCCTCCTTCGTCTTTGATTTCCTGGCATGAAGAGACCAAACAGGTCAGGAAGAAGTTCCAACTTTCAGTTTAACGGAATCATCGCTGAGATGAATGCATTTCTCCTTTGGAAACTAAGCTCTCTAGACAAGAAGAGTTCAAAGATACAGGGACCAAAAAAGCAAAATTTCACTAGTGACACCACTGGTGGAAATAATGCAAACTCACCCCATTTCCACTCCTTGATTTGAGAACCCATGAGCCCTGGCTCTGTGAGAAAGAACACTATCTCTTGATCACTGACTTAGAGTCCATGCCTCATCCTGTAGGACACTGGCCCAGCTCTGCTAGGTAATGCCACCCAGCTGGTGCCATAACTATATCTTTGAAAAGCCATCCCACAATCCTGTCAGGTCAGCTGCTTCAGAGCGATGGAGAACATAGTACGACCAGGCAATTTCATGAACATCAATCCATCACTATACGTCACTGGCTGGAAGATGAGTTCCTGGGTGAGAAATAATACTGTGTTGAATACTATAACAGTGGATAAGCCATTATATAAGCCCATGAACAGCGGTTTTGGCAAAAACATTGTGAGAAGGGAAGGAAAATCTACATCCAAAGAAAGTATCTACCCCAGTAAGAACAGAGTGCTGCCCCTTCTGTGATGGAAGCCGTCCATCACAATTGACCTGTCACCATGTGGTTGGTTTGCTTACCCACCCACCACACCCCACCCCATCCACCCCCCAAGAAATGGTATACTATCCAGGGCTCTTTGTTGGTCTCTGTTATTGGCATATTGGGCACTCTGCAGTGGCTATAGCCAGATCAGCCTTGGTGAGTGGAAGTCCATATTGCCAAGCTCATACATAACATCCATCCTTTCCACCATGGTCACTTTGTTCACAAGCCAATTGGTCAAGAAATGGTGGCTGGGGAAAGCAGGCTGCCTGATCTTCAGAAGGGGTCATTTTGCCTACCAAATTATTAAGCTCCTCTTCTACTGAGGTCATTCTCTAATGAGCAAAGATACAAATATCTTTATATTGTGTGCCTATTCGGAGAACTCTATACATATACCTCTGCCCTAGGTCTCCTTGTCACCAGTTTTCCAAGTCCCTGACCACTCAGCTAAACCATTTGCACTATGCATAAATCAGTGTAGATCTCAACATTTGGCCATCTTGTCTTCCAGGCAAGATGAACAATTCTGTCCACTGGAAGGATGTTCATTTATCACTGTGCTTCAGGGACACCCTGGAGTGGGGCTATGGCTTTATAGCCATCCATCTTCAGGCAGTGTCATTATTTTGCAGAGAATCATAGGTAAACCAAGCCCGAATCTTTTCTTCTTATGTCAACTGGTCAGAGAAAAATCCATGCAGCCATAGATGCAGGTGAAAGGGGGAAGGTGATCTGGCAGAAACATAACTGGACATACAATTTGTGGAGCCGAGAAAAATGAAAATTTTTCAAAGCAAGGGCCCCTTGCTCAAAAATTAAGGCTTTCAAGACGATAACAGCAGAGCATGAAACCAAATGTGGGACCCTTCTGAACATGGGCCCTTGTGAGAATGCCCTTAGGTACGGACCATGGCATCTGGACTAATTGTTTATGCAACTATCTTGTGCTTTAGGACCTGTTTGAGCCCAATTTCATGTATACAGCTTCCATTTGATGATAGAGTGAGGCATGCATGCCCAACTTTATATATTATTGTGTGAGACAGCTGACACCCAATTCATGATAGGCCACCACACAAGTAACATGTTAACTTGGTGGCCCATGCTTATGAATGTTCAGCCTCTATTAAGGCCTGGGAGCAAGCCAAAGCTGCTTCTCAAAGGAGAATGGTTATTCCAATAGGATGGTACATCTGCTCAAAATGCTGATGGTCTTTGCTGTGATTCACTGATTAAGGTCTACCGAAGGCTTTATGTAAGCATCCCAAACTGCCACAGACACTGCAAGCACCACTGGATGTGCCGGGTCACATCGCCCACACGGCCAAGCAGGTTGCACAGCAGCACGGATCTGTTCAGGGTCCCTCTCTCATTCTGGGTCCCATTCAAAAATACGCAAGCATGAGTTGAGAAATTATACAAGCTACATCCATTAAACATGGGCCATAAGTGTGGCCACAAAGCTGAACAGGCCAGGAACTATGAATAGATCCACTGACTCCATCATCTTCAAAGAAAAAAATCGCTCCAGGAACATGGTTTATTGATGTTTGGTGAGTAATACTAGATTCCTGGATCAGAGAAGTTAAGATGTTAGAAGTCTGGAAGGCCGTATAGAGTACAATGGTTAAGACTGGGGATTTTGGAGTCAGACGATACCTACAAGAATACCTGGTGCCAAATCTAAGCCCCATCCCTTTCAAGTTGTGTGAGTTTGGGCAAGTCACCTCTAAGGATCAAATGAGCTACATGTGAAACCCAGGGCTGAGGCACAGACTGAGGACTCAACAAATGATTAGCTTTTCTTACACTTAAACAGAATTAGGTAGTAAAAGATCATGAGTGGGGCTCATGGGAGGACTGCCAATAAAATATGGAGGTTGGGTTGTATATGCCTCTAACTTGAGGTATAAAAGGAGAGGAGTGAATCTAGGATGTGTTCAAATTACAGCTCTAATTTTCCAAGCTGTGAGACCTTGGGCAAGTCATTTTCCATCTCTGGGCCTCTGTTATCTCAGGTGTAAAACAAGAGGGTTGATCTCCGTGGTGTTCTGGTCTTTCTCCTCTCGGACAGTCTCTGTGTGGTGATTCCAAACTGTCATGAGATGGGCGCCCCTCCCTCCCTGCGGCTGGAAGAGCCCACCCATGATCCCACAGAGAGGGGGCATTAGCCAGCTCCCTGCAGTCTTTAGCCCTAGAAACAAGTCCAGGAAAGACTAAAAAGAGGGCTTCAATACTTACTAAAGCCCTGGCAATGGCTCCCACATAGAAAACTGCACTATTTAAAGCCCCAACTATTTTCTTTTTCTTTTGAAGAGTGGGTGGATACAACACAAACAGACTAATTAGGTATATGTTAGCATTGCCACAAAAGCAAAATAGTCAGATTTCCCAACACAACACCAAGCTGGGCCTCGGACTTCGGAGGATTAGAAAAGAAGCCCAGTGGTTGCTCCATTTCTCACACCCAAAGGTCTTGGCTTTCTGACCAACTGGCCTCTCACTAGTCCTAGTAAAAAGAGCTTCTGTGAGGGTTTCCCTCCTTGGGGTACAGGGGCGGAGACAGTGAAATTCCCTCCTTCCATTCTCCAGGCCCCCAACTTAAAAGTAAAGACACCACAAACACTTAAGCAATTAGGGAATAATTGAAAACAAATGTGTATTGGAGTCCGCACAAGCGAAGTGGGCTTGGCTTAATGTGCAGTGTAGCATAGCGTTCCTGGTGCTATTGGGTTGTCGGAAAAGTCATGACGTATTTTTTCTATGTTTTTCGTCGCAAAAATGCATCATGACTTTTCCCACAACCCAATATATTTGTCACAGGGGAAGAGAGACTCCTTCTTGCACCAAACACACCCAGGATTCTGATGAAACCTTCCCCTGCACATGCAAGCACATACAAGCCCCTCATTACTTTATTTGCTGTTCCAAAACAGCACACAAAATGTTCAACAATTAAGTTCATGTGCTTTCTTTCCACTATGTAAGTGCACAGTGGAAAGTTCACGAACTTAATTGTCTGACCTTGTAAATGACATAGAAGGTTATTCTTTCTCATGCAAAGGCAGTCCCAAGGAAGGGATCCCACGACTGTGTGTGATATAGAGGATGTGAGGATGTACCCAGGGGAAACCAGGAATGAAGCTGCCGTGGTGGACCTCTCAGGGACATGACTCTGACCTTGAGCTTTTATCAGGCCAGCAAGGAGGAGGGCAGCTGCTCCAATCTACCTATTGTCTCCATATTGGGTGTGTATTATTTTTCATTCATTCATCCCACAAAATATTAACTGAGCAGTCAGGTACTGTGTTACATATCAGAGCATAGTGTGACTAAGGCAACTGTGTCCATCCTCTCAGGAAGTTCACCATCAAGTGGGAAGGACATATATGAAGCAGTAAACACATGAAATGAAAACTGTGGCTAAGTGGTACGTAGGAAGCAGCGAGGATACTGTGATGGAAAGCAGCAGGGAGACCGACTTAATACACTGTTGAATGGGGCATGGCTAGAATTCTACAGAAATGGTAGGGGTGGGTCATCCATGGAGCAGGTCTTCAGGCCAGAAACCAGCGGCCCCAGTTCAGTCCCACATGTGAGGGCCAGTGACACTGCCCTCAAAAAAAAAAAAAAAAAAAAAAGCAAATAGAAAAGATGGCAGATCTTCTCAAGATGGCAGATCTTCTCAACATGGCCGCTGCTGACTAATTAGCGGTAGACAGCCACACTGCACAGGGACCTGGAGAGACGGGAAAACACACATTGCACTCTAACCACGTGCCAGACCTATGCCCGCTCTGCGCCATCCTGTTAACCTATTTGGTAGAGATGAGGAGACCTGTTTCATGCAACGGAGACTCACTCAAGGGCAGCTGCTGTGACTGGCCCTACTTCAGATTAAAGAACAAGAAAGAGACAAAGCTAGAATTTGAACTCAGATCCTCAACCAAGTCCAGGCCCTTTGTACATACAGCTGCTCAACTTGTAAGAGGAAACTGGGCTGTTTTAGAGCATCCGTTTGGGTTAGGCAGAGCAGATACTGTCCTGAAAAGGCTCAATGCTGGTGCCCACGGAGAACTGACATTCCGACAAGGGCCACAAAGGCTAGCCAGCTTAAAGCATCACATTACACTCCCCAGACCTGATGGCTTTACAGACTAAACAGCACAATTTACAGTCAGCTCTGGGATAAGGACGTCTCCCCTTCCAGTTCTGCTCCGTTCCGAAGGAGTCCAACATTTTCCTCAGAGACATTAGACAGAGGCCTGCAAGACTGGCGCTCTTTGGGCTCAAAGGCAGCCATTGTGAAAGACCCCCAGGAGGGGCCTGTGGGGAGGAAGAAGAACCAAGTGATACTGCAGGCTCCAGCACAGCTGAGGGGCCACCCCAAATAAATCTCACCAGAACTCCTCTGGAGGGGACATGATGACACAGAGGTCAACCAGAAAGCCGACAAATTACCTGTCTTCTGCTCATTCAAGTTTTTAAGTAATCAAATAACTCAAGCCCAGGTAGACAGTCTTAATCCCCAGAAACGGCTTGCTTTATAAATCACCCACAGAAAACTATTTTGCTCTCTCCTCCCATCTCCCTTTTTAGTAGAAGGCAGTGAGTTTTTTGATTAAAAGTAAGCCTTTTCAAACAAGTCAGATTATCTTTCTGTGTCATTGCTTTAAAAAAGCAGACCTGAACTTCATAAAATGTTCTTTTCTTTTTCTACAGAGTATAATCTTCATCCATTTCTAGGCCATGCCCTTTTATTTATAACCAGGAGGCCCAAGTTTCTGAATATCATGACCTTATGTATAGAGATGTCAACATGAGAATTCTTGTCATTCCTATATTAAGCTTACACCCAGAATATATGAGAGAGTGCAAAGTCACTGTCAGCAGGCTTCCCAGTTCTCTTTATTCCTCTCATTTTCTTTCCAACTTCCCTTTGAAGCTAAGGAAAAATGCATACAGATGAGATAAAATTAGGGGAGAATTAATAAGGATATGGGTTGAAGCTAAACTAATGCCATATTTAGCTACTCCTGAGTAGTCTGTTAGGCTTGGACATGCAGGTGTCACTAGCCTTATAATGAGGCCAGATCAGTCACCCAGAGGGAGAGGTTCAGGGCTCTGTCTACTTAACTGGTATTCTTAAGTGTCTTTCGGGCATTGTCTCACTTTGTTTCTGACTTGGTGAGTCCATAATTCTGCTGTTTTGGTTTTATCAAACTTCTCAGCATTTCCACACATCTGCATCAGCAACCAACATCAGACAGCAATGTCAATGAGTAGAAAGTGAACTTAGGAGGCTGTTAGACCTGGCTTTGAATCTGTTCACTATGCCTTAGTCACTGTGTGGCTATGATCCAGCTATCTAACCTCTCTGTGCTTTGATTTTCTCCTCTGCAAAATGGGAATGATGGAAATGATGACAATATAATGCATGTGAGGAACAGGGCATGGCGCAAAAAAACACTAACTACTGTTGTTATAATAATTATTGTCACTACAATTTATTATTATTATTATTAGTTATAATAATTTATTATTATCACCATGAAGAGCCCTAGGATAGCACTAGTGTATGTATGCTCTTTAAAGAAAAGGGATTTCCCCACTTGACAAAATCACACACAGAGAAATCATTAATACGTTATTTTCCACTTTTTCATCTGATAAACCTGGACAATAAATAAACGCATACACATAGATGAAAACCCCGCTAAACAGGACAAGGGAGAGAAGCAGGGGTGTGAACAATCTTAACTGGCAGATAATCAGTACTCGATTTTTCGGCACATGTAAACGTGCTGTGTAGACAGACCGGGGGCATTCCTTGCTGGTCTGTACAGTAGCATTGAGGGTGTGGGTTGCAATGGCAGGGAAATCACAGAGATGGACCAGGCTCCATGCAGGTCTCTTGCCTTCTGCCTCAGCAAGTGTGCTCCTTCTGGTACAGACCGGGGGCCCTCCATCTCCTGACTGAGGGGGTCTGCAAGGATGGGAGCTTCAAAGCCAGAGTCTGAGGGGCCAGTTCCAAACCAGGCCAGAGAAATGGGGTGACAGAGAAGAATCCATACAGAAAAGCTGGGGTGTAGCAGACAATGTCATTGGTTCCAGATGGTCCCCAGAGATCCGTTTTTACCATTTCTCTGCTCAACCCCTACTTTTTTTGGGGGGGGAGGTTGCAATTTCAATCACCTCCACCTGCAACTCATCTTTGTTGGCCTGTCTTCTGGCTACTAGAGCCACTTTGCCCCCTCAGACAAAGAGCAAAGAGCTGGGAGGGCTGCTTATGACCCACCCCCCAAAGTCCCTTATCCCATCACTATGCGGCAGGGAATATAAAAGTCCAGGTCATTTGTCTTGGTTTGTGGCCACTCAGAGGCAGACCATCTAATCCCCCACAGAATCAGGCTGCACCTTCCCCCACTAGACTTTTGTCCAAGCGGCACCTTGCCTGTTTCCCTCCCTTTCCTTGTCCAGCTTCCCAACTATCCTATGGGCATCCTCAGGAACAATGTCTTACTAAATTACTCATATGATATAGAAGAGACCTTGTCTTTTGGGATTTGATCCCTTTCAGAGGAACCAAGATGCTTTGCTAAGTTGGCAGCATTCTAATTCTTGGCTCTGATTCTTCACCATCTTCAAATTCACAGCACATAACAGTGGCACATGAGGTCCTGGGGCTGAGAGTGCCAAGGGGTCAGACAAGACTCCAGATTCCAAGACAGAGGGTGGAGCCTTTGTAAGATGAGACGGTGGTTTCCAACCTCACTGAGTTCCCTTTCAGCACTCTTTCTGTAGTAGGTAGTTCAGTCCTGGCCATCAATCTACATCCCTATGTTAGCCTGATCCAGTAATGGGTGCTATCCCTTTGTGCACTGGGGTTTCTGATTGGCCCCACAACTTGTCCTGTCACTCTGAACTCCTTGCATCTAGGACCCATACTGAAGCCCCTGGAGGATAAACCCCTGTTGAGTTCCCTCATCCTTGTTGATGAGGCCTTGGGAAATGATAAGTGAGGGGACGATGAAAGTTCTTACGCTGTGCTCTCTCCAGTCTCTAATCTATGTGCAGGTGATAAACCAGGAAGCCAAGCTTGTGAAAGATGGTATTTGGGAGGTCCAAATTCAGGGGTAAAGCAGTGAGGAATCAGGTAGGATGCACATTGGGAGAGAAGAGTGAAACAGCATGGCGCTCTGACAAAAAGATCTGATGCCCTAAAAAAGTCCCAGGCAGTCCTAAGGTGCCATCAATAGCAATTGACACTTGTAAGCAGAATGTAATATCATCATGACATTCTGAGTTAATATAATTCTAGCCATAAGCAAAGAAACCTATTCTTTAGCCAACATGTGCACAGTCTTATTACTGAAGAAGTATGCTTTTCTAAAGCTTCCTTGAAACACTGAAAACAACTCATCACTTTTAATGGGCCCCTAGAGCTTGGAAACCCTCGGCAAGGAAGTACAATGGTAGACCTTTTCAAGTTTATTGCCATCCTTGATGATATCCCAAATAAAGGGCTCAGGAGCAGGTCAGAGTTAGTTGCACTGATTTCCCTTGAAACTCCCTTACCAAAATATGGGCTACTAGAAGGATGGTGGGAATACCTAAAATTAGTCTTTGTGGATCAGGGTCAGACAACCCTTTCAAGGTAGCCAAAGCCTCTTTGGTTTCCAGTGGCTCTGAGGGGCAGAGGGTGGGCTGTCTCAGCATCAGAAATAACTCAGTCTCCCCTGTGACCCTGGTCTCACCAGTGGGACTGGGCCACTCCCCAGTGCCCAACTAAATGTCTGATTCGATTTGTTTTCTCTGCAAATAGGAGACAAATATACATGGACACACCCACCCAAGGTTGGCTAAGAAGCTCACTCCAAAAAACATCCCAGGGAAGCAGCAAGTAGGGGCCGTCTCCTCGTGTGTTCCCTCATCCAAAAATGGCACTTCCATCGAAATTGAGCTTGCAGCATTTCAGGCGCCTGGAGTCTGCAGACAGCAGACTCAGGCTGCATAATTTCAGGCAGGGATATTCGGCTGCAACACAAATGGCTTCCCTCCATTGTGCACTACTTGTTTCTTTTAATCTTGCCCCTAACTTTTTATGGGATTCTGCATGTAAGGCCAAAGTTAGAGTGCCAGCAAGCACACAATGTGTCCATGGGGAAATCATTATTTTCCTGTGTTCCAAGCACTTGCTTGAACCATCTTTAAATTATTTCTCTGGAAATTGGTCTGGCTTAAATGTGTTTATCCCTCTGCTTTTGTTAGTCCTCGTTTGCATTCACTGGGCATTAGTAACAGATGAGCAGTCATTGTAAGGTATTTAGCTCTTTGAGTAACTGTAGTTGCTTCCACATTTGCAGCCTAGATAAAATCAACAACTGGAAAAGGATGCTATGGCTAGGAGCCCATACAGAGGAAAGTAGAGTTTGACTGGGGATAAAGAACTCAGTATGAGGAAACTGAGGATATATCTTCACTTACATAATTTAATGTCTGTGTGTGTGTGTGTGTGCGTGTGTGTGTGTGCGTGCATACAGACACATTTTCCCCCTTCCTTTCTGAAATACAGTAGATCTTACAGGAACCCCAAATCAGAAGCAAGATAACAAGGGGATAATGAGTGAGAAATTATATCCAGAAACATAAAACAAAAGCAATGTGGAAATTCGATGTTGGGCCTTATCTGATCACCTGTGTAATTCTGAATGTCACTTTCCTTCCCTGAAGAGTGGAAAATGTGGGCCAGAGCCAACAGTCTTCCCAATTTTGATTTTCCAGGGTCCAAAAATACAGACAGGTTAATTGTGAAAAAAAAAAAAAAAAAGTTTCCAGATTAGCCAGACGAAGGGGCTCTCCCGGACTCAGAAGACGTATTGTGAGAACGTGAGGGCCGGCCAAGAGGTGGTGGTTAAGCGCTGGCATGGGACGCCAGGGCCCCGGTTCGGGTCCCACATATGAGGGCCAGTGACACTGCCCTCAAAAAAAAAAAAAGTGAGAACATGAGGCAGTGGCAGGTGGCATGGCATGGTAGCTAATAGTGTGGGTTCCAGAGTCCCACAGCAGAAACTAAATCCGGTCTCTGCCCCTTCCTAGCTATGCAACCTCGAGCTGGTTCTTAACTTCTCTGTGTCTTTATTTCCTCATCTGTAAGTGGAGGCTAATAAAAAGAGCTACCTCAGAGGACTTGAGAGAGGAACAAATAATGTGTACAGGCATTTAGAACTGTACCTTTTCACATAGTAAGTACTCAGAGGATACTTTTTATATAAGTGTATATCGCTACGTGTGTGTGTGTGTGAGCATCTGTGTGTGTGTGTGTGTGCGCGCGAGTGCGCGTGTTTGTAATTCACTTTCATGGGGTCAGAAGGTCTTTCAGTGAGTATGGCAGAGACTGCCAGATGCCTCCCAATAGCCTTTGTCCTTGGGAAAGAAAAAATAAAACCTTGCCTGAGATGCCAGGATTCAAAGCTTAGCAAGCTGAATCCAGAGCCTAGGTGGCAGGGTGTGAGCTTCTAGAGCTATGGGGCAGGAGTGTGGCTGAGCCCCCAGGGGTTAGGAAAGACACTCTGGAATAGGGTGGAGGGTGGATTCTACTGTGGGTAAAGGTTGTGGTGAGGAAGCCGGTGGTGAGTTGTTATAATCCTCCACTGAGAAGAAGGACACCTAAGACAGTGACAGAAAGGATGTGAATGAAGGTGGCATCTGAGCATAAGAGGAGGCTGAACTCAAGACCAAAGGATCCTCATTCAAAGGATTCCAAATTGGGAGGACTAGAAAGAGTCATGCCAATGACCAACATGGGAGACAAAGGAGAAGCATTTTTGAAGAGGAGAAAATGGTAAGCTCAGTGTGGTATATTAAATGTGAAGTGCCTGTGGTGCCCCAGGTGGATATTCATTGAGTGTTAAAATGGGAGTCTGCTGCTTAGGAGAGCATTCCAGGTTGGCCATAGAAATTGGGGCAGAAGGAAGGTAACTTTGATTAAGGTGGAGACTGAAGGGATGAAATAGCTGAGGGAGGTCTCACAGAGCAGGTGAAGAAGGCATAGCAAGAACCCAGATTACCTGGGGTTTGGTTCTTCTCTCAGCACATCCAAAGCAGCAGATGCCAACACTGGGAAGCCAACCAGCTCCCAGGGCTTCACAGCGTCCTGGTACCCTCTGTGGCTTCCTCTGAACCAAGCCTGGGGCCTGCCATCTCACGCTTTGGCTCTCTTTCAAAGCC
Organism: Aselliscus stoliczkanus; assembly: GCA_033961575.1. Taxonomy (NCBI): domain Eukaryota; kingdom Metazoa; phylum Chordata; class Mammalia; order Chiroptera; family Hipposideridae; genus Aselliscus; species Aselliscus stoliczkanus. The sequence goes on along the minus strand of CM066733.1, from coordinate 58,358,554 downwards.
TTACTAGTCCTGGACTGGAACGCTATTACCAACCACTGACCACGCTGCCCAGCCCTCCCTCTGATCTCCGTCCATGGTGGGCAGCCTCCCGGGGCTGGATTCTCATTCCCAGAAGAGACTGAGGCTCCTTCAATGAGACCAGACTTCAGGGGGATACTTTGCTTTGATCTTCCACCCACATGAGAGCCTCCATCAAGCTGCTCCTATACTCAGCAAGGTGCATCTACTGGTATCCAACGTGCCAAGCAGGAGAGGTAGGCTATTTAGCTCTCCTGGCCTCTGAGCTGTTATCACCTGGATATCTACAAGGACATTTTTTATAAAGAAGTTTAATGCAGTTGAGGTTTATATCCAACTCAATTGCCCCTCATTTCCAATTTCTGTTTCTTTACCTAGCTTTTAACTCAAGGATGATGGGGGAATAAATGGGGTGGGGGTGGGGGACAAGTAGAGGTGTGGAAAAGACAGTTAAGAATACTGAAGATTGGGCTGGCACATTGGTTAAGGGCTGGTTTGGGGATGTCAGCGGCCCCGGATCCCACATATGAGGGCCAGTGACACTGCCCTCTACAACTAACAACAGCTCCACCTGGAGCTGGGCTGTGTGAGCCCTGGCGACGGTGTAGGCTGCAGCCCCTGCTGCAGTGGGCTGCCATAGGCTACAGTGAGTGGCCAGCAGCCAGCGTGAGAGCCTGGCAGCCAGTGTGAGCTGCCAATAGCCGCGGTGAGCGACCATCCAGAGGCCGGTGACCCATCTGCCTCATCCAGGAAGAGCGCAATGACTATACCAACATGGGCCAGTGAAGCAATGTCCTCCGCAACTAGACTGAAGAACAAAAGGACAGCAACTTGTCTGTTCCCCTTCGCCGATTCCCCACAACTTGTCTGTTCCCCTTCGCCGATTCCCCAATGCTGTTCCCCTCCCCAAATTCCCCAATAAAATCTTAAAAAAAAAAAAAAGAATACTGAAGACTTATTCCAAGTTCAACTCTTAGTTGGGAGAGGCCTGGAAATGTTAAAACCTGTACTGAACTTCAACAGGCGGAATTGATTTTCTCTAGCTGCGCAGTTGTCTGGTCTGAGAGGATGAGTTTTTCCCTCTGCAGAAGGGGTAGGGGCTGCAAGCAGCTACTTCAGAATCCACAGGTCTGCTAGGCGGGGGCTACGTTAAGCTGCTGTCCCTCTACAGGAAGAGAATAGCAAGAAAGAAATCTTCAAAGTACAGCAAGAAATGTTTGGGTCACACACAAGAAAGAACTTGTAGGCAGTGAGAACCATGAAAAGAAAGTTCTAGAAACAGTATTTGTGTATTGGAGGTAGTCTGGATATAGTTTGATTGAAAGACAAAAGAGTGGATGAGGCAAGAGTTTTCTCCAACCCCAATAATGTGTATTTAAGAATAAGTTAAATATCCCTAAATTCTGAGGGGAAATTTGTTGGTGTGGCAGCATGGTGAAATGTCTGACGGCTGGGCTTTGGAGCCAAAGGGACATGTTTCATCCCAACCTCAACACTTGTCAACTGGGTGGCCCTGCTCAAGTGAAAATAACCACAGTGGCCTTGGTTTTCTCATCTAAAAACTAGGGATGATAGGGGTATAGTGAACCTGTAGGATTTTACCTACTAGAGAAAACATATGTAAAGCAATCCACACATAGTGAGGACTCGATTTTTTAAAACTTGGATTGGGTTTTCCATTTACTACTGTTTTTCTGCACGTATAATAAAACCCCAAAGGGCTTAGCTCTGGTTTCTATTACAGTTGAAAAATGCATTCAGATCTGACTGGGAGTGAGTGCAGATTCTCAGGGCAAAAACCAAACTCCATTGTCTGCTTGTTTATAATCAGTGACATATTACCCATTACATCTAGGACTGGCTGTGACTGGTGAGGAAAACAAAGGCCCTGGTCTGGGCTCTGGTTTAAGCTGCAGGGTTTTTATGACACTGACACCCATGGCTTTTGTAATGGAGGCATGGTCCAGGCCCAGTGAAAATAGCCAACACCCCAAGGACCCCTGCGGAATGTAACTGAGGGGGGAATTTTACTTCAAAGTCAAGTTAAAACCAATGCTCTGTCTTCTCATCATGTCTCCCATCCTTACCATATTGCTTCTTTAAAGCACAGCCTCAATTCCCTCTCTTGGACAAGAAGCAGATTTGTAATTCACCTTCTGTTGGGAGCCTCTCAAAAGTCAAGGCCAGGATGTTGTGTTGTCTCTGTGAACTCAGGGGAGCAAGGACCGCAGGACAGTATCTCATGATTACATGTGTTTGGCAAATGAAAATGACCCGCCACCTGCAGACCTCTCCCAAGCAGCATGGATCCATTTATGCTATCACATCTGGACCATCGCTCGCACTCTATGTATGAGATGGCTGCTGGGACCGGGAGTCCTTCATGCTCATGGGTAGACAGGCACAAGCATGTCTAGACCCAGGTCCTTCAGTCTTACACTTGGTGCCATGACCTGCCTAGCTGATCTTCGTATGTGGGTCTCTGAATAGCTGAGTTCTTAGGAACATTTTGAGGCACTAATGTTATGTCTTTTTTTATTTTTGTCCTCATCCTATTGCAGATATCCTGGAGATAGGGCAGCAAAATTCTCCTAGATCACAGACCTCAAACATAAACTTTCCAGATGATGTGAAAAATCCCCTTATCGGTTCATGTATACTGGTCTATAGGAGACACATGACTTACATACACTGACGAAACCTTGATGACATTTTGTATTTCAAGAATATGTCACGACCACTTAGCAAATATCTGGATGAGTAGGGCTTTCAAACAAAGCAAGGTGTGTTAGTCCCAGTGCCAGTAGGAAAGGCAGCCATTCCACGGGGTCACTGAAGGGACCATTGACATGCTGTGGGCAGAGTTGATGGAACAACAGGGAATGGTGCAGCACCCAAAGATGAGCAACAATGGGAAGCCATTACCACCTGCATTCATTTTCCACTGCTGCCGTAACAAATTACCCAAACTTAGTGGCTTCCAATGATACCCGTTTATTATCTCACAGTTGTGTAGGTCAGAAGTCTGATTACAGGGTGGTTCAGCTCAGTTCTGTGCTTAATCTCACAAGTTTGAATCCAAGGGGTTGGCAGGCCTAGGTTCCTCTCAGGAGGATCTGAGGATGAACCTACCCCCGAACTCAGGCACGTTGTTGGCAGAGTCCAGTTCCTTGCCGGTGTGAGACTGACATCTGCTTCCTTGCTGACTGCCAACTGGCCCTTACCTCTCAGAACAAGCAGCGACTCTTGCTTATACTTGGAATCTCTTTGACTTATTCTACTGGGGCATCTCTCTTAGTCTAGCCAGAGAAAGTTCTTTGCTTTTAGGAGTTCATGTGATTAGATTGGGCCCACCTGAATAATCCAGGACAATCTCTCTATCTTACGATGGCCATAACCATAACCATATCTGCAAAGTCCTTTTTGCCATGTGACGTACGATGTTCACAGGTTCCAAGGATTAGGGTGTGGTCATCTTTGCGGGACCATTCTGCCTACCATACCCCACCTAGGACTGTAAAGTACTAAGGGAGGGCATTCTTAACAGAAGGCAGCAAAAGCTGTCACCCTAGCAGAGGGTGACCTGGTAGGAGCTGCAGCCCTGTGTAGAGAAAATGACTACTGTCAAACTGCACTCGGCAGCAAGGGATGGGAAGTCAACACTCTGAGACCTCTTTCTCCTCAACCTCTGATATTCCGTCACAGCCTTCTATTGCCTGAGCCCAACTGGCATTGAGAGGACAAAGGAGCCCAGGTGATGGAGTCCATATAGTTCAGCTTCCCCAGGCACAGAATGGGGTAGATAAGAGTAGAGGGTGGGTCTTTAGGAGAAAAAGTAGACTAGCTAGCATATGAGTGTATCAAGTGAATCTAAGCTGTATTCCTCTTAGGATCCAGGTATATCTAGGCAAGGCTAGAAGAATAAATAACAGGGCAGCTCAACAGGACACTGTTTATACAAGAACACATCCCAAGGGAAAGATAAATAAAGGTGGGAAAGTTGGCTTAAGGACAAAGGGCAAGCAAACCAAAGGGAGGCCTGATTCTAAGATCAGTGTATTATCTGTCACTCAGACTAAGCCCTGACCCATTCCACTGGGCTCATGCCCAAGCCTTTGACCAAGAGGACTCTGATAAAGAGCAAGCAAAAATAGACAGTATCATCTCCATGGAACACTGAAAGTGTGAGAAGCCCAGCATGACAGTAGCAACCAGGATTGCTGATAGCAGCTACAGTTTGCAAGCCATTGCATTGTCTGTGGAGGTGCTTTTAGGGTCCACATCAGGGACCTTGACCAAACACTCTGCTGTTGCTGCTGTTGCTGCTGAACTAGAGAAGCTATCAGAGCAAAACTGCCACCACTGCCTTTTGAGATGGCCAGAGCTGTGAGCACACTGAACGGGAGCAGGAAGGGAAAAAGGTAGTGCATCCAAAGGGACAAATCAAGGGAACTTGTTAGGAAGCTAAGGAACCAAAAGTTCTGCGGGGCGCAGGAAGGAAAGGGAACCAGAGAAATACTCTTCGGTGTCTGTCATTGTTTTAACCTGGGAAACGCGGAGTTACAGATAAAGAGGAGTGGGCTAAGTCTGTGTGTTCATCAGCATTCCAGCAGGAAACGCCATCACACTCGAACCAAGTTATAGAAGGCAAGCTGAATGAAGGGGCTACTTCCAAAGGTATAGGTGGGAGAAAGAATCTACAAAAGGTAGTGCTCCATCCTGGGCTCACCACAGCAGGGAGCTATTACAATTACTAGACCTGAAAGGATAAAAAGAGAGAGTGATTACCAAACCCCAAAGGCAGAGTGAGCTGCAGACTTCAACACAGGGAAGTGGCTACCAGGTAGTTTAGGAACCGGGGGTGAATCTCCTGATCACTCTTTTGAGTCTCCCAATGCTGGTACCCTGATATTGGCAAATCTAAAGGCAGCCTCCCCATGTGCAGAGATGAATGGAAAGGGATAGAAAATGAATGTGGAGGAGCAAGTCAAAGACATCCACAGCAGTCATTAGACAAAAATATATTCTACTACCAGCTGCCTAGAACTCTGTAGCTTGTCTACCTAATGCATAAGATAAACTCAACAGGGTTTGGTCTGTTACACATCTCTCTCCACTGGTCTTGGGAAATAGGTCAGAAAATAGCCCATCCACACTGATATAAGTAGCATTACCATCATGGAATTGTCTTAGGTCTTAGTGAACTTCTTAGCATGTCCCAATTTAGATATCTGGTTGCTAGAGTCCAAGGAAAATGATAGAATTAAAAGGCAGTGTGAGGTTAATGCATTCAGTGTAAAGGGTCATGGTAGTTTCTGAAACTGTTTGAATTTGCCCCAGAATGATCAAGTCTGATGGTCTATGTGCAGTATAGAAGGCTTTCAGGACCCAAATCTATGCAATGAAATAAAAAGCCTTTAAATGATTCCCTAGTGACCTGAGTTAATCAGATTTCACCAATGCTTAACTGAGTTGTGGGAAGGAGTTTACATATGAGAGACGCTAGCTTATTGCCTGTACATTTGATCTTTCTCCTTTGAAGCAACATGTTTCCCACAGGGTGACTTTTTAAAATCTGACCATTTAATTTGGGGAAACAAAAAAATGTCTTATAAAGGAAAAACTGAACTTTGTATGTTTTCCTCTAGATCCCCTGACTTTCTGATATTATGTGTTTTGCTGTTGGGGAGCTTTTTCCTTCACAGCTATACAATAAACTCTTTGTTGTTCAACATTCTATTAACCACAACTCTCTAGTAACCAGCACATCTGTAAATCTCCAGTACAATAATTGTTGTTCATAATCATGACCCTGGGGCTCAGCGTGGTCTCAAATGCCTTCCAAGCCATGAAAGAGAATGTACTGAAATGAGTTTGCATTCCCAGGACACACATCAACTAACCACAAAGGGCAGGAGTCCACGAAAGTGCTAGGTAGAAGAAGAAATAAAGGGGTATTTCAAATTTGTCACAGGTAATTCACTTGGTGTGGATAATAACAATCTATACCACATCACATAGTGCTTCCTCCTATAGGTGATTTTCATCATGGTCAATATGGACTCTACTCAAATACTTGTGCACGACTTCCAAAAGTTCATGTCTATAAAAGCAGACGTCAATGTACCCAATTAAATCACTTCTGTTTGTGCCTAATTTGTATTATTCTTTGACAAATTAGAAGTACTTAAGAAGCTTTTAAAATTTGAAAGTTTCTGAGCTTAGGAGTGGGTGGGACAAACCCTCTCCCTTGGGCTGCTACGACGTTATGATTTCCATCTGCTGACCACACAGCAGCAAACTCCTAGGCCATTTCCAGGCCTTGGGATGGACAATACTGAGCTTCACATGGAATGCTCTCCTCCCTCTGAGAAAATATGTTTATTAGTCACAGCCACATAAAAGAGTAAAAGCATAAAAGGAAACAAAGAAGGAGAAGAAGAAAGAGATTACAGTTGGGAGGAGTTGAGAGAAGGTCCAAGACGGTGGATTAGGTCAACGCTATGCCTGCTGCCACCGGGATCACATCAAAATTACACCTAAATATAGAAAATCAACATCAAGAATCATCTGAAGATTAGCTGAACAGAGCACCTATAAATAAGGATATAAAGAAGAGACTGGTAGGAGGGGGCAGAGATGCAAAACGGGCTGACCCTAAACCCACAGGTAGTGGTTGAGCACTGGGGGGACACCTCGGTGGTAGAGGTTCCCCCCAGAAGAGGGAGGGATTCCAGCCCCACACCAGGCTCCCCAGCATAGGGGGAGTCCTACGCCGGAAAGAGGAATCTCCACAATATCTGGCAGTGAAAAGCAGCGAGGATCTGTCTGTCTGTCCCAGTGAGAGGAAATGCAGCTAGAAACACAAACATCTTCTTAAAGGGCCAGCACACAGACTCATTTGATTACAACTACTCACCTGGGCTCCAGTGGAGAGGAGGCAACTCAAGAGATACCAGAGACACATAGGAAAGACTGAGATGTGTGGCTGGAGGGACAACTGCCATTGTTCCTGTGTGGAGCATGCCTCATATGTAGCCTACAGGAGGGTGCCATCTTTCCTATGTTGAACCCTCCCCCAAAGAACCAAACCTGAGACCGCATTGGTCTGGTAAAATCCATGCATGTGCACCACCTTGGTGACTCTCTGGAACTCTGCCCTGCCCACCTAATGCTACATCACTGGAGGCACTCTCAACACTGGGTCAACCAACTCAGCCCACATACCTTAGGAGTCTCTCTCAAAGGTTGAACCTTACAGGCAGTTGGCAGGTAGCAATAGGCCAAGGAGGACCCTGAGCTTTTTGCTATGATGCCCTCATTCCAGTACTGGTAGCAGCAGGCCTCAGTTCACAGCGAGGCCATTCTCATGTGCCTTTAAGTCCAACGCAGGCAGGAACCAATCGCATATAGCTTTGTAGCTCCTACCAGGTAGCCCCAGGAAAGTCACAGGCAAGGCTGAAATTGGCCTGTATGGGAGCCCCTTCCAAGATACACCAGAAACAACACACCCAGAGTCCAGATTCAGACCACAACAGAGCACTACCGAGTTAGCCCCACAAGCAGCACACACAAAGGGTGGTCTCAAAAGGAACAAGGGCCCACTGAGGTGAATCCCCTTGTGAGGAGTGTCCCCTCACACAGCAGCTCATACACTGTAGGTGTAGCCAATGCTCACAGCCAGTCAGCCTGGAAGTCAATCCCACCCACTGACATTACAAAGAAAATCAAAGATCAACTATAACAAGAGAATACATACAATGCACACAGAAGACACTTCTGGAACACACGCACAGGTGACCAGGGAGACTGCACCACTGGACTACACAGGACACATACTACATAAGGTCACCTGGCAAAGACTGAGAGACATAGAAGGTTTACCGAACACATAGAAGCAAACACACTGTGGCAGCCAGAATGAGGAAACAAAGAAACATGTCCGAAATAAAAGAACAGGAGAAACCTCCAGAAAAAAACTAAATGAAATGGAAGCATCCAACCAACAAGAGACAAAGTTTAAAACACTGGTTATAACAATTCTTAGGGGACTTAGTGAGAACTTCGAGAAAGAGATTCTAAGCATAAAGAAGGATATAGAAACCATAAAAAAGAACCAGTTAGAAATAAATAATACAATAACTGAAATGAAGAATCTACTAGAAGAAATCAGCATCACATTAAATGAAGCATAGGATCAAATAAGCGATTTACAAGACAAGGTAGCAGAAAACACTCAATTGGAACAACAAAAAGAACAAAAAAAACAAGAAAAATTAATATAGTTTAAAGGATTTTTGAGACAACATCAAGTAACATTTGCATCACAGAAGTACCAGAAGGAGAAGAGAGGGAGGAAGGGTTCGAGAACCTATTTGAATAAATAATGATTAAAAGCTTTCCTAACCTGGTAAAGGAAATATTATACATACAAACCCAGGAAATACAGAGAGTCCCAAACAAGATGAAACTGAATGGTCCCACACCAGGATACATTATAATTAAAATGTCAAAGGTTAAAGACAAAGAGAGAAACTTAAAAGCAGCACAAGAAAGACAACTAGCTAATTACAGGGGAGCTCCCATAAGATTATCAGCTGATTTCTTAACCGGAACTTTGCAAACCAGAAGGGATTGGCACAAAATACGCAAAATGATAAAAAAAACAAGAGCCTACAACAAAGACTATTCTACCCATCAAGGCTATCATTTAAAATTGAAGGAGAAATAAAGAGCTTCCCAGACAAGAACAAGCTAAAGGAATTCTTTGCCACTGGCCAGTATTACATGAAACATTAAAAGGACTTCTTTAAAAAGAAGAAGGGGAAAAACAAACTAACAAAAGGAGATCAAAAATATGAACAGTAAAATGGCAATAACTGTACCTATCAATAATCACTTTAAATGTAAATGGCTTAAATGCTCCAATCAAAAGACATAGGGTAGCTGAATGGATAAAACAAAAAGACCTATGCATATGCTGTCTACAAAGACTCATCTCAAATTGAAAGACACATAAACTGAAAGTAAAGAGATGAAAAAGATATTTCATGCAAATGGAAATGAGAAAAAAGCAATACTTAAATTGGACAAAACAGACTTTAAAACAAAGACTACAATAAGAGACAAAGAAGGACATTACATAAATATAAAAGGGATCAAACCAACAAGAAAATATAACCCTAGTAAGCATGTATTCACCCAACATAGGAGCACCTAAATATATAAAACAGATATTGACTGAGATAAAGGCAGAGATCAACAGTAACACAGTAGGGGTCTTCAACATTCCACTGACCCCAATGGACAGACCTTACAGACAGAAAATCCACAAGGAAACAGCAGTCTTAAATGACACATTAGACCAGAAGGATGTAACTGATATTCCTAGAGCATTTCACCCTAAAGCAGCAGAATATACATTCTTTTCAAGTGCATATGGAACACTTTCCATGAGAGACCACGTATTAGACCACAAAACAAGTTTCAATAAATTGAAGAAGATCAAAATCATATCAAGTATCTTCTCTGACCACAATATTTTGAAACTAGAAATCAATTACAATAAAAAAACCCTGAAAAACACAGAAACACATGGAGGCTAAATAACATGCTACTAAACAATGAATGGGTTAACAATGAGATCAAGGAAGAAATCAAAAGATACCTTGAGACAAACAAAAATGAAATCACAATGACCCAAAATCTATGGGACACAGCAAAAGCAGTCCTAGAGGAAACTCCATAGCAAGGCAGGCCTACCTAAAGAAACAAACAAAAAACCTCAAATCAACAGTCTAACTTTACACCTAAGAAAACTGGAATAAACGAATAACAACAAAGCCCAAAGTGAGCATAAGGACAGGAGTAATAAAGATCAGAGTAGAAATAAATGAATTTGAGGATTTAAAAAAACAATACAACAGATCAATGAAACCGAGAGCTGGTTCTTTGAAAAAATAAACAAAATTAATAAACCTTTAACCAGTCTCATCAAGAAAAAAAGAGAGAGGACCCAAATAAATAAAATCAAAAATGAAAGAGAAGTGACAATGGAAAACAAATACAAAAAATTTTAAGAAAATGCTATGAACATGTATACACCAACAAATTGAACATCCTGGAAGAAATGGATAAATTCCTAAAAGCATACAAGCCTCCAAGGATGAATCAAGAAGAAACTGATAATCTGAACTGACCAATTACTACTAATGAAATTGAATGAGTAATCAAAAAGCTCCCAACAGGGCCGGCCGAGTGGCGTGGTAGTTAAGTGCTGGTCTTGGGAAGCCAGCGGCCCAGGTTCGGGTCCCACATATGAGGGCCAGTGACACTGCCCTAAATAAAATAAAAAAAAAAGCTCCCAACAAACAAAAGTCCTGCACCAGTTGGCTTCACAGGTAAATTTTACCAAACATTCACAAAAGAATTAACACCTTCTTCTCAAACTATTTCAAAAAATTCAAAAGGAGGAAAGGCTCCCAAGCACATTTTACAAGGCCACCAATACCTTGATTCCCAAACCAGAAAATGACATTACAAAAAGGAAAAAGTATAGGCCAATACCTCTAATGAACATAGATGCAAAAATCCTCAACAAAATATTAGCAAACTGAATTTAGCAATACATTAAAAAGATCATACACTACAATCAAGTGGCATTCATTCCTGGAATGCAAGTTTTGTTCAGTTTGGTCCACAAATCAATTAATGTGATACACCATGTAAACAAAATGAAAAACAAAAATCACATGGTCATATCAATAGATGTAGAAAAAGCATTCGACAAAATCCAGTATCCATTCACGATAAAAATCTCAGCAAAGTGGGAATAGAGGGAACATATCTCAACATGATAAACGCCACATATGACAAACCTACATCAATGGGGAAAAGCTAAAAGCATTCCCCTTAAGGTCAGGAACAAGACAAGGATGCCCACTTTCACCACTTTTATCCAACATAGTACTGGAAGTTCTAGCCACAGCAATCAGACAAAAAAAAAGAAAAAAAAAAAGAAATAAAAGGCATCGAAATGGGAAAGGAAGAAGTAAAACATTATTTGCAGATGACATGATCCTAGATATAGAGAACCCCAAAAATTCCACCAAAAAATCTATTAGAACTGACAAATGAATTTAGTAAAGTGGCAGGATATACAATTAATATTTAGAAATCAATTGCATTTTTATACACCAATAATGAACTACCAGAAAGAGAAATTAAGAAAATAGTCTCATTTACAATTGCATACAAAGACAAAATGCCTAGGAATAAATTTAACCAAGGAAGTAAAAGATCTGTACTCAGAAAATTGTATGACATTGAAGAGAGAAATTAAAGAACATACAAATAAATGGAAACATATACTATGCTCATGGATAGGAAGAATTAATAATTAAAATGTCCATATTGCTTAAAGCAATACATCCCTATCAAATTCAATGCAATCCCTATCAAAATACCAATGACATTTTTCACAAAACTACAACACATAAACCTAAAATTTATATAGAACCTTAAAAGACCCCAAATAGCCATGGCAATCCTGAGAAAGAACAAAGCTGGAGGTATCATGCTACCTGATATCAAACTATACTACAAGGCCATAGTAATCAAAACAGCATTGTATTGGCATAAAAACAGACACATACATCAATGGAACAGAATAGAGGGCCCAGAAATAAATCCATTTATATGGGGTTATTTAATCTATGACAAAGGAAGCAAAGAATACACATTGGGGGTAAAGATAATCTATTCAATAAATGGTGCTGGGAAAACTGGACAGATACATGCAAAAAATTAAAACTGGACCACTTTTTTACGCCACATACAAGAATAAACTCAAAATGAATTGGAGACTTAAGTGTAAGACCCCAAGCCATAAAACTCCTAGAAGAAAATATAGAACGTAAACTCTCAGACATTTCCCTTAGTAATATTTTTACTGATATATCTCCTCAAGCAAGGGAAACAAAAGAAAAAATAAGCAAATAGGACAATGTCAAACTAAAAATTTTTGTACAGCAAAGAAAACCATCAATAAAACAAAAAGACATCCTACTGAATGAGAGATGATATGTGCCAATTATACATATGATAACAGCTTAATATCCAATATTTATAAAGAACTCATACAACTGAACACCAATAAAAAAACACAGTTCAATTAACAAATAGGCAGAGGATCTGAATAGACATTTCTCCAAAGAGAACATACAGATGGCTAATAGACATCTGAAAAGATGCTCAATATCACTAATCATCAGTGAAATGCAAATTAAAACCACAATGAAATAATATCACTTCTCACCGGTCAGAATGACCATCATCAATAAATCAGCAAGCAACAAGTGTTGGAGAGGATGTGGAAAAAAGGGAACCATCATGTACCATTGGTTGGATTGCAAATTGGTGCAGCCACAGTGGAAAAGAGATTGGAGTTTCCTCAAAAAGTTAAAAATAGAACTACCTTATGACCCAATGATTCCACTTCTGGGTATTTATCTGAAGAAATCCAAAACACATTGAAAAGATATATGCACCTTTGTTCACTGCAGTGCTCTTCACAATAGCCAAGATATGGGAACAACCAAAATGCCCATCAATGCCCAATGTATACAATGGAGTATTACTCTGCCATAAAAAATGAAATCATACCATTTGCAACAACATGGATGGACCTAGAGGGTATTATGCTAAGTAAAATAAGTCAGACTGACAAAGACAAATACCATATGATCTCGCTTACATGTGGAATCTAAAGAACAGAATAAGTGAAGAAACAAAACAGAAATAGACTGAGTGATACAAAGAAAAAACTGATGGTTTCTAGATGGGAGGGGGTTGGGAGGATGGGTGAGAAAGGTGAAGGGATTAGGAAGTACAAATTGGTATTTACAAAATAGTCACAGGTATGTGAAGTACAGTATGGGGAATATAGTCATATATTCATATATGTCATATTTGACAATAATATTGTCAAAACTATATATAGTGTCAGATGAGTACTGGACTTATCAAGGGTTCACTTCATAAATTATATAAATGACTAACCACTTAGTCTGTACACCTGAAACTAATATAAAATAATATAGAATGTCAACTATAATTTTAAAAAAATATATAGCCACAGGATGTACAGAAATAGCATAGGGAATATAGCCAATGGTATTGTAATAGCTATGTACAGTGTCAGATGGGTAGTAGACTTATTGGGGTTATCACTCTGTGAGGGGTGCAAATGTCCAATCATTATGTTGTTTTGTACAGCTGATACTAATAGTAAAAAATAAATAAAATTTAAAAAGAAAGAAAAGAGGACCTTGAGGCAAAACCTAAAAGTGAAAGATTTTTTCCCCCTTGGTGTTTCTACTACTCTGAATTTTGCACTTGTAGGCACAGCACGATTCCACATTTCTTTTCTCTCAAAAATAATTTTTTAAAAAAATCTCAGGATTGAAAAAATCAATTAATAAAAAGTAAGGTTGAGAGGGGCAATTTCATGACCAGATTGAACAGGACTCCCAAGCTCAAGCTCTCTTCTTAAAAGTAGCATTGCAGGGCCGGCCGAGTGGCGCATTGGTTAAGCGCTGGTTTTGGGATGCCAGCGGCCCCGGTTCGGATCCCACATGAGGGCCAGTGACACTGCCCTCTACAGCTAACAACAGCTCCACCTGGAGCTGGGCTGTGCGAGCCCCGGTGATGGTGTGGGCTGCAGCCCCTGCTGCAGTGGGCTGCCATAGGCTACAGTGAGTGGCCCGCAGCAGCGTGAGCGGCTGGCAGCCAAGCGTGAGCTGCCAATAGCCGCGATGAGCGACATCCAGAGGCCAGCGACTGATCTGCCTCATCCGGGAAGAGCGCAATGACGATACCAACAGTGAAGCAACATCCTCCGCAACTAAACTGAAGAACAAAAGGACAGCAACTTGTCTGTTCCCCTTCCCTGATTCCCCAACGCTGTTCCCCTCCGCCAATTCCCCAATAAAATCTTTAAAAAAAAAAAAAAAAAAAAAAAGTAGCATTGCAAGAGAAAGGTTGCAGAGTATGTTTTTATAACCTGAATTTCATTCTGGAGGGAAATCAACTTATTAGACCCCATTTAAGGTTTTGACATAAGTCAGGTTCAACTACCATCAAAGACTAGATTTGACAGACAATGTATAACTAATTGATTGGCATGTGGGGAAAAAAAATCAATTGGATTAGGGAATAATAAAATATGATTCCATACATAGCAGAAACATCTCTTCACAGCAAAATTGAACATATTTGATTTTAAGCAAGAATGACAAAAATAGGATGCCATGATTTCCACAGACAGAGATAAGCCAGTCCCTAGAAGGAAGTTTTCAAAGGCTATGGTACAATATTATTTCTATTGAAAAACTATAACCTTTCTCGATTCTGCATTTAACATGTCAGAAAGGCTGAGATAAGTGAGAATATGTATATTTCCAACGGTGACCTTTTTTGCCATGGGAGCTAAAGAGTGTATTTTCTATAAGTGCCACACTTCCTGAAATTTAGCATCATGCTTGGCTCTGATTTTATAATACCAGAAGACAACAGCCTATCATGAGACCTCACAGTCCTTGCATCTCCCAAATTCCATATTTTCCACCAAAATACCCTACGTCACCCAATTGTCTACTGTAGTCTGTGTCATCTGGAGTGCTGCTGGCATTTGGTCTGGGACAATTCTCCCCAAGTGTGTGGGGAGTTTGGATGGTTAGTGGTATCTCTGGCCCCTATCCCCTAAATGCCAGTAGCAGTCTCACCACCACCAGTGGTCTTTAAGATACCCACATTGACAAGGACCCCCGAGGAGGGTACTTCTATCTCCCTGATGAAAATCATTGGCTACCTCATGTGAAGGTTCCCAAGCAGCAATGAGGAAGCCAGTTGCTACCAAGAAAGGGTCAGGAAACTGACCATGGTTCTCTGGCCCCATCATTTCTGGGCCACTTGTCTCCCTGCTCTTTACCTAAAGCTACAAGCTTACCGAGTTGTCAGTGATGCACAGATGATGAGAAAAGACCTTGTTTTTGTACAGACATTTAACTTTTGAAAGAAATCCATGGTATCAAGATACGTCTGATTCATGTTAGAATAATTTTCCCGGCTCCCTTTTCTCCTACCCTTTGAGATCCCTTAGGATCAACTTCTTATTGTACTATCTCTAAACGTCTACCTGATGTTTGGTGCCAAACTGCTTAAGATTTAACAAGCTTCACACACTAGCTTTGCCTCCAGTTAGGGCTCTCCCTTGCTTAGCACGATTTCAGTCTCTTCCCCACAGAGCCAACCACTGCCAGGCCCACCTTCTCAGGTTATAAGAACTCTCCATAGAGGGCTACCAACAGTTATTTTCTTTGGTGTATGTGTATACTACAAGTTCAGACAATTAAGTTCGTGAACTCATCCTAGAAAAAGTGCTCCATACCTCATTGCTGAATGTCACTATGGTCACCTTCAAAGTACTCCCCTTAGGAAGCTATGTGCTGATGCCAGCGCCTAGTCCACCCTTCAAAGCAGTTTTGGAACTCTTTTTCTGGAATGGCCATCGGGGCTGTCTTCGTATTACCCTTGATGTCCTGAATGTCATCAAAATGTCTTCCTTTCAGTGTTTTCTTTATCTTTGGGTAAAGAAAGTCATTGGGGGCCAGATCAGGTGAGTAGGGAGGATGTTCCAATACAGTTATTTGTTCACTGGCTAAAAACTCCCTCACAGACCATGCCGTATGAGCTGGTGCATTGTCATGATGCAAAAGCCATGAATTGTTGGTGAAAAGTTCAGGTCCTCTAACTTTTTCATGCAGCCTTTTCAGCACTTCCAAATAGTACATTTGGGTAACTGTTTGTCCAGTTGGTACAAATTTATGATGAATAATCCATGTGATATCAAAAAAGATTAACAACATGGTTGCAAAACGTAATTGTTTTACTTAATTGTCAGACCTCGTATTCCATCATGATGAGGTATCTATTTCTCTTCCCTTTGAATCTTAGCTAGCCTTATATGTTGCTTTAACCAATAAAATATGACAGAAGTGAACTGTAGTAACTCCTGAGACCATGTGAAACCAGCTGCTACGTAAGAAGCTGGACTACTCTGAGACCACCACGCTGTAAAAAAGCCCAAGAAAGCCTCATGGAGAAGCAACAAGTAGGAACACCAAGTCAGCAGACCCATAAGCATCGCCTTCCTAGGCCTGCGAGCCTAGCTACCAATTGGATGTTGCTGAGTGTCCTCAGCTAACACCACATGGAGGAAACTGCTCAAATGAGTCCAGAATCATGAAAAAGATTTTTGTTGCCTTAAGTCACTAAGTTTTGGGATCATTTGTGATGCAGCAGTAAATGACTAAAAGACAAGCCAAGGGTTATCGTTAAATAAGCTCTCTCTTGCAGGCTGCACGTGGGACTGTGTTTTAATAATACGAGCAGGACTCTCTTAAACAGCCTGCCAATTCCCACCAAGAAAGAAGAAGAGGCCTTGCCTGCTGCCACTCTAGTTATGGCACTAGCCCTCACCCGCGTGTATTTCTTAAACCTTTTTCAGTAGAATTCCACTTACTTGCTGCATTTTGTCAAACAAAGAAGGTCTTTCCTATCAACTCATGTATAACCTCTTCTTTCCGTACAAAGAACATAAGGATCAGCTGTAGCTAAGCTTCCTAGGAATTGGCATTCCACTCTAAGAGTGGGTGTTACTCCATCCTAGTTTTATCTAAGAGATGTGTTTTTTCTTCCAGGGATGTCTTGGCAACCACATCCAGAATTCCATTCTATTCCTCCAGAAATTATTATTTTCCCTGAAGTATAGACTCATGTTTAAATCAATCAATCATAAAATTTGTATGATTTGTTCCACGTTCACACATGAGTTGCTTATCTAGCAAATTTTTAGAATGTCTTAGCATTTTCATTCTTAGCTCACAAAAGTTGTTATTTCATCTCTATTTCTACGTTTATTAACTTGCAGAAGTTCACCATCACACTTGAAAAATCGCAAGAAGGTTATGAACTGCCTATGATATCTTTGCATAATCCTGCCCTTCAGTTGACAACAGTACTATCCAATCCATTTTGGTGGCACTAGGTTTCTCTTTAAGCTTAGAAATCCGTGAGAAGTACATTTTGATTTGCAATCTCTGTTATATAACCTTACCCTGTAGCAAATCCCTTGCAAACCAGGATGGAAAGAACCTTTCTAAATTAGGCACCATTTTGGCAATGACTTTAAGAAATGTTCTAATTTTTAAAAACTAAAATTTATACCAACTAGTTTACACATTCCTCTGAAATTTGGACACATCAAAGTCCAAAACATATTAGCCTGTTTAAAAAGATTATTTTACAAATGACTGCTGCTTTGGTGATATTACTTACTGTCTTGTTCCAAGGCTCACTTTGGAAACTTTGCAAACATTTTGAAGACATGTTTATAGAGGCCATATGTGCTCAACATCAAGGCAGAGGGCAAGAATTTGAAATCATGTTGATGAAACCAAAGCCAGCATTTGGGGAAAGAATTGGGTTTGTTGAGCTGAGATGCATTTCTATTAGTATTTTAAAACAACCCTGGCACAACAATACCAATCACAGGCTATAGGAGTGAATGACAATTCAACAGTAAGGAGTGAAAAATTCCATGTACCATGGAGACATCCAAAGTGAAGATGGACTATTTGAGTTACAGGTTTGGCAGTTGGGAGAGCCTTTTAGGTCTTGCAAGCCTATTCTCACAGGGACAGAGCTGGGCTCATCCAGGCTCTGTAGATGGGTTACCTTGTCAAGCACCCGTTTTTCAGCCCTGCCACATGCCAGGGTATATCCATACATCATTTCAGTTAAGCTTTACAATAGCCCAGGGAGCTAGAAAACTTTCAGAAATTAAGAAAACAAGCTCAGAGAGCTTAAATAGTTTGCTCAAGTTCATTCACTCCTCTAATGAGATACCCTGGGATTTGAACTCTGATCTGATGACTCAGAGACTCTTTCCTGTACACAGCAGAACCTCTGTGAAGCCAAGATCAAAGGCTGTTAGCTTGTCTCCACCAACCACAGATCCCACTCCTCCTCCTAGTAGATAGCTACCAGATGTGTGCCCTGGGTGATGGAGATTAGATAGGAGAATGTGGGTGAGGAAGGACAAACTCATCTAGCTATGAGCAGATGGTGGGTCCTGCCCACATCTGTATTCTAACCCTACCCCTCACAAACATCTTTCCATGCTGCACCTGGCATGATACCTGGCAGTGTTCATGACCTTTGTTGAATTCAATCCATCACTGATAAGAGTGATGATGATGATAACAATAACAACAATAAAAATACTTCAACTTTAATGAGCAATTTGCTACATGATAGACACTGTCCTATACATTCTATAACCATGAACTCTTTGGGTGCTCATAGCAAAGGATAAGGGAAGTATTATTAATGATCTCATTTTTTACAGGTGAAAAAACTAAGGCACAGAAATGTTAAGAAACTTGTCTAAGATTCCACAGACGGCAAATGTCAGAACTGAAAATCAAACTGAGTCAGGCTGGCTTCAGTACTTGTGTTCTTAACCACTCTACCAGTATTTCTCAAACAGCCTAAGAACTGATTGGGGCACTTGTTAAAAATACTCTTCGCAGTGCCTTTCTCTGTAGAGTCTAGTCTAGGAGGTTTGTGTTGGGACCCAGATCCTTGTAATTTTTCAAGAGCCCCATGAGATTCTTATAAGGATAAACACTTCACTTCCCTCTGCTGTCTCTCACTACTGAATAAACCCCTCTAATGGCACATTTGAGCACTGTCAGAAGCATCATTTTTTCAAAGGAAGAGTGGATCTATTTATGGGTCCAAGGAGAATAACTCCCAATGCAAAAAAAAGGAGGGGCACTCTTTTGTTCTTTCTCCCTTTAACACTCATAGCTGAAAAGCAGGTGGTGAGGGTGTAGATGGAGGCAGAGCTGAATTTCCCTTGGAGCTCCTTCTGTTCCTGCTTATGCAAGGCTTCTTCATCACATTGTTATGGCCTCTGTGATACTCAAGATTGACTTTCCTTATGCTGCCTTAGGAGCTTGAGCAAAAAGGAAGGATTGTGGATAGGGCAGGGAAAGCCCTCCTTCTGTTCATAGTCATGATATTTGGAAATGGAAGACACAGATCACTGACAACTGAAGAGTCAGCAAGATTGTAGTGAGGGGGCGCTGGATCAAGAATACCCTTACCTGTTGTGTCAGTTTGGGTCCTCTGAGAAGCAGATGCCAGAATAAGATTAGACATGCAAGAGATTTGTTGGGTAAAACGCCTGTGAGAAAGAAGGAAAAGGAATAGGACAAGGCTAGCAGAGTCTTTAGATTTGGGATGTAGGTTTGACACCAGTAAAAGGAAAGAGGGAAGGAGAGATTGGGTTGGAAAAATTTCAGGCTGCAACAAAGTCCTGAGAAAGCTTTGACAAGGCTGATTAGGAGTTCCCAAGCAAAGGTTGCCTGTTAGAAGAGTCTTGCATTGTGTAGGATGGCTCAGCTCTGGTACCACCAGCTCAGTCATGGTCAAGGGGCAGTCTAGAGCAAGAGTGGTTTTACTGTGAGTGCTGTGCTAGACCCACAGCTGTGGCAGCTGGAGGCTCTCGGTCGCTATGCTCTGTAGTAGTTGTCAGGGAGGAGATCTGAAAGGTACCCCACATATGCATGGCTAAGAAATTTGTGTTTAATCCTGAAAGCAAAAAGCATTTTTGAAAATGAGATGTAGAAATAAGGAGACTAGTCAGTAGACTCCTGAAAAAATTCAGCCAAGAATGGAAAAGAACAGAATTTCAGGGAATGGCTTGGGAAGGGAGGCATGAACCAGATTCAAGAGAGCTAAGAATGTCAGCTCTTCAAAAGACACTGTCAAGAAAATGAAAAAGCAAGTCACAGACTGTGTAAAAATATTGGCAAAACATACCTGATAAATAATTCGTATCTAGAAAATATAAGGAACTTTGACAACTCTGCAATAAGAGACAAACAACTCAATAAAAAAGAGCAAAAGGTATTAATATTAATAGATATCTCACCAAAGATGATAAATGGATGGCAAATTTCATGAAAAGATGCTTATCGTTGTTAGTCATTAGGGAAATTCAAATGAAATGATGATGAAATGCCCTGCTACTCCTATTAGAATGGCTACTATTAAAAGGTAGACAATAGCAAGTATTGATGAGGATGTGAAAAAATTGGAACATTATTGTACTGCTGGTGGGAATGTACAATAGAAACTCCAGTTTGTAAAACAGTTTGGCAGTTTCTTGAAAAACTAAATATACATTTACCATGTAAACTGTCAATTCTAGCCCTAGGTATCTAATCAAAACAAACAAAAACCTTACATGAAAAAGGCTTCCATGAGAATGTTCATAGCACTATTAGTCACAATAATAAACAACAACCCAAATGTCCATAGATAAAAAGAAAAATGTGGTATAACCATACAATACTATCAGCTATAAAAAGAAACAAACCACTGATACATGCAACAACGTGGACAAACCTCAAAAACATCATGGTAAGTCCTAGAAGCCATACCCAAAAGCCTTCATATTGTACGATTCCATTTATATGAAATTTCTAGAAAAGACAAGACTGTAGTAACAGATAAGTGGCTGCTTGAGGCCAGCGGGTGAGTGGAAAGATGCACAGGGGAACTTTTTGGTATAATGGGATCATTTAAAAATTGTGATAATGGTTGTACAACTGTATACATTTATTAAGGCACATTGAAGAATGCATTTAAAGTGAGTGAATTTTACGAAATGTAAATTACATCTTCAAAAAATGCTAAAAATAGAGTCAAGAAGGCAAATCAAATGGGATACAGCAACTGATTGTATCTCTAGAGTGTAATATCAAGACTGTTGTCAAGGTTTTTGGCTAGGGTCCAGCTGGGAGGATAACATCATGAAATAATATTTGGATTATGAAGAAGCGCAGATTTTGAGCTTAGCTTTGAACACATTAGTGTTGAGTTGGCTATTGAACATTCAAGTAGTGATTTCCAATAAAGAGTTGGAATGGGTGGTCTAGAGGTCATGAAAGGGATAGGAGTTGGAAAGTGATCTGAGGATCTTCCACTTTTAGGAAGTAGCTGGAGCTGTAAGAGTAGCTGAGATCGTCTAAGGGAGAATGTTCAGTGTGAGGGCTTCTAGTTTAGCTGAAATACATTTTTAGTGAATTAGGAGTAGCCTAATGAAGATCAGCTTCCCAGAGAGTATTTCACTATTTGTGTGATAGGAGGAGATTTCCCTGTATTTCATATATTTTTCCTACTGCTCAAGACCTTAGAAATTCTGTTTCTGAATGGCAGACCTATTGTGTAGAGGTAATGTAATCCAGACTCTACTGTCAAATATTTATCTTATGCCACATCACTGAAGCTGAACTATAACCAAATTAACAATATCTGAGGAACTACCATGTTCATGACTGTGTGCTAAACACTCAGGATTGCAAGGAAATTTAAAGTTCAGAAACTGGTTTCAAGAAGTTTACAACCTGGTCCTGTAGAGTCTACATTTTTTGAGCATATGGATTCTGGGGTGGTCAGGGAATGGAAAAGAAACTATGACTCCATCGCCCTCCTAAGTTAAGGAAAAGTCTACAGGGACTTTGAGTTGTTTGAGTTGTTTGTCTCTATAAATAAGCCCTTGACTGGAAGTAAATTTGAGGAAGTTGTTCAGGCCAAAAGGGCTTCTGTTTTATTTCAAAAAAGCTAGTCCTTGTGGGTTTCTTTTTTAAGCTCACATTGGTCATTTTATTTGAAGGGAATTTTATCCTGATTTTCCAAGAGGCATGGTAAGCATTATTTTCAGAAGCCATTAATATATTGTGCAATTCCTTGCAAAGATGAGTGTGTTCCAGACAATCGAGAAATGAGGCAGGCCCCTTGGCCCTTGAGCCTAGGTGGGGGCCTGTGACTGCTTCAACCAACAGAGTATGGTATGAAAAATGCTATGTGACTGCCCAGCTAGGTTGTAAGAGTTTCGGCCTTATTATCTATCTCTCTATCTCTCTATCTCTATCTCTCTTACCTCTATCTCTGTATCTATCTCTTTCTTCTCTCTTTCTCCAAAACTGCTAACTCTGGAGGAAGCCAGCTCATCGACTGGGAGGAAGCTCCAGGTAGCCTATAAGGAGACACCTCATGAAGAGTTGCTGAGACCCCCAGTTAATGATCATCTCCAATAATCAGACATTGAATAAAGGAGAGTGAAGAAACCTTCAGATGATTACATAACTCCTATCCCCAGCTTCAAGCCTTCCAGCTGAGGCTCTAGACATTGTGAAGCAGACACAAGCTTTGGTAGCTATACCCTTTCTGAATTTGTCATCCACAGAATCATTGAGCAAAATAAATGGTTGTTTTATGCCATTAAGTATTAGGGCAATTTGTTACATATTCACCTTCCTTTTCTCTTCCCATCTTTCCTTTCCTCATCCTCTAAGGTTAGTGCAGAATGGTTCTGGGATGTCAAAAAAGATGTGATAAGGCTAGTGGGGTTATAGTTTTTGGTAGTTTTGTTTTATTGTATTTATTTGTTTTGTTTTATTTTCCTTTCCTGCTTCCTTCCCCCCCCCCCCCCCATAAAACAATAGTTAAGAAAGTAGATATTCTGGAGCCAAAATTCATGTGCTAGAATCCTGGCCATGCCTTTTACTAATTGTATGACTATGGAGTTCTTTAACAGTTTTGTGGCTCAACTTTCTCATCTGTAAAATAGGAATAATAACCATGCCTCTCAGGTTGCTGGGATGACTACATGAGCTAATACATGTAAAGAACTTAGAATAGGGCCTGGTATATAGTAATTGCTCATTAAAATATCAGCTATTGGGCCCGCCGAGTAGCGTGTTGGTTAGGAGCTGTCTTGGGATGCCAGCTCTGAGCAGTGGGGCCCCAGTTCGGATCCCACATATGAGGGCCAGTAACACTGCCCTCTATAGCTAAGATGGTGAACAACAGCTCCACCTGGTTGCCTCTATAGCTAAGATGGCCGGTGACAGTGTGGGCTGCAGCCCCTGCTGCAGTGAGCTGCCATAGGCTACAGTGAGTGGCCGGCAGCCAATGTGAGCAGCTAGCAGCCAACGTGAGCTGCCAAGAGCCGCTGTGAGCAACCATCCAGAGGATGACGACCGATCTGCCTCACCCGGGAAGAGCACAATGACGATACCAACAAGGGCCAGTGAAGCAATGTTCTGCGCAACTAGACTGAAGAACAAAAAAGGACCGCAACTTGTCTGTTCCCCTCCCTCAATTCTCCAATAAAATCTTTAAATATATATATATATATATATATATATATATATATATATATATATATATATATCAGCTATTACCATTTTAGAATTTTATTGTATTTTTCATGAATTACGTTTATTGCACGAACATATTTCAATGTAAATAACAGAACATTTAAACACACACAATCCCAACACCCTAATCAACTTACTTCATTTTCCAATGTTTTCTTCAAGACTCCCACCTACACACAAAGATTATTTTTGAAGTCATAATCATTGCAAAGATAAAGGAGGACAGAAATAATTACTTAGGTTCCATCCTTGGAGAAGATTAATTGTGAGCCAGGCAGCTACCACAAGAGGTAGGAATATCCCCATCTTATAGATGAGGAAACTATCATGCCTTTGATCAACAGACTTTTGTACAGATATCAAAATTATCCGTAAGGAGACTCAGTAACATTCTAGGTATAATATAAAGTGAAAAGAGGAGACTATAGGACTCCACATATTAAAATTCTTAGAGACTGATTATAAATAAACCTATGTTTAATAAATTCAATGAGTTAAAAACACAAGCTGAAAATTACAGCATGGAAGTGGAAACCATAAAAAGTGACCTGACATGTTTGAAAGGAAATCAAGTAAAAACTAGAATTAAAAAATATAACAACCAAATGAGGACTTCAGTGGATAGATTTATTAGCATCTAAAAAGAGAGTTGGAGAATTGGAAGATGAGTCAAAAATATTAAAAATAAAACATGGAGAAAGAAATAAACCCTAGAAAACATAGTATCAAAGAAAAGGGACACAGAGTATGTAAAATGAGGAATTCTATGATGTTTAATTGGATTTAAAAAGAAGGAACAGTGGAAGGAAAAAGGATAAGAAGCAATATTTGAAGACTGAAGGGTAAGAATTTTCCAGACTGAATATGACCATCAATCTAGGTTCCATGCTCCAATTCAGAGAGCACGGTGAATGAAAACAAGATAAATAAAGGAAATTGACACTGTGCATTAGAAGGACACTACAGTAAACCAAAGATGAAGAGAACATCTTAAAAGTAGTCAGAGGAGGGTCGGCCAAGTGGCGCAATGGTTAAGCGCTGGCCTGTGAAGCCAGCAGCCCCAGTTCAGTCCCACATGTGAGGGCCAGTGACACTGCCCTCAAAAAAAAAAGAAGTAGTCAGAGGATATAAAGATTACCTTTAAATGAGTCACACAGTTAGACTGACAGCGTACTTCTCAACAGCAGCAATGGAAGCTAGAAACCCTTGGATTGATGTCTTTGGTGTGCTGACACCAAACATTTCAATAGTAAGTGCTAATCTAGAATTCTTCACTAGGAAAAAATATTCTTCATGAAGGACATTTTCTTTCAAACATTGAGCGAGTTCACCACTAATTGATCACAGTGAAGGACTTTCTAAAGGTAGAAGAAAATAATCCCAAATCACCAAGTAGATCATTTAGATAGTTGAGCTAAATCTTTTACATATTTTTAAAATATCTGACCTTTGACTTTTTTTTTTAAGAAGACACGAAGAGGGAATTTTCACTATATATTATTTTTTAACCTTTTGAATTGTATTCCTGGTTTAATAAGCCTACTTAGAAAGTGTTTATCTTAGTACACCCTATATATCAATATAATCAGGTTAAAAGAAACTCAACCCAAAAGTTGTGTTCAGAAAATAGAAAAGGAAGCAATAAGTTCCTTTAAGGACTACTATGGGAGGTAATAAATTAACATAATTTCAGCCATAACGATATGCACATATTTATATTTCTAGACAGTGGAGATCAGGCTATGGGGAAAAGAAAAACTAACTAGCAGAATGTAATGAAATAAAATACTTTTATTTTAGAGCCCACAGAAGCCAGGACAATTCAGAAGGACATATTACATTCAAGACTACTAATTCTGCTGTTCTTTTCCATCTTATCATAGAATCATAAAAATGCTATGGCTCATGTTGTCCCACACAGTACAATCACGCATACCAATTAACTCTAGAGAAGCAAGCAGATCCAATCATCATATTTTAGAGTTAGAAGGTACTCAGAGACATAGGAATTATGTCTCTATTATGCCTCAGAAGCTTGGACGTATCTACTGACAAGGAGCTCACTGCTTTCTGTTCTATTACGGGAGGGACATTCCCAATTTTCAACTGAGCCCAGATTTCCTTCCTATCACTTGGTTTTATTTTTCTAGCCCCATTCTTTCCATGGCCATGCAGGACAAGCATACTCCCTCTTCCACACTAAGGACCACCAAATATTAAAAGACAACTGTAACGTCCCTCTTTGGTGTTTGTTCCTTTAGGTTAAACATCTTTTATGCAGTTAAGCCTTGTCCAGTCTGCCTGTGTTTGGCTAGTTAGAGGAGAATCAACCTGATTCCAGGGATTAGTGAGATGAGAAGGGAATGGTGAGATGAGAAGCAGAAAAAGTCAAGATGGAGAAGTGGAGGTGACCTTTGAGAAAATGAACTTAGCCACCACATGTTTCATAAGGTTAAATATGACTTTTATGTGCTTGGTTATTACTTTTAAAAATTTAGGACTTCATATGATGCGTTAAAAATAGGAAGAGTATCTGACCATGTTGTAAAAATACAAATCTGGGCCTCAAGTTGGCCTAGGAACTTTCTGTTGACAAGTTGATGGCATCTTATTCTGAGGCATGCTTGGTAAAGGGAATATCAGTCAATGTCCTTTGTTTTGAAACAGCACACTGTAGCAAAAGATTTCAATTAAAACTATCCAGCTAATCCAGGCACCAGGAATTATATTTGTGAGGTTTGGCCACCTCCAAATAATGTAACTGCAAAATGCACTTATATCATGGATCAAGGAATGCCAGAAATTGTGTTCATTTGAGGATAAAGGTAAAATAAGGGACAGCTTGTCATTTCATGCTGATACTCACCGAGCATTGCAACAGACACTTGAACAACTGCTAATGATCAGGGTCTGTTAATATTCTTGGGAAAAGGCTGAATTTTAATGGCTTTTTCTGTTGCCAAGAAATTTGGTTCCTACAGCTTGGAACCTGTGCCATCACTCATTTATAAATTACAAAAACTTGATAGAGGCTTCAGTTGTTGGGATCTAGCACTTGTGAGGGTGATTAAGGAATAACAACCTTTATGTTCTATTATTCAATACAGATTTATCCTACTCACATGATATTCAGAAAATCTACTCAAAGCAGATACGTGAAGAATGAGGTAGGCTGGGGGAAAAAATCCATGAGAAGATGATAACCTGTCTGATTCATGGATGCAACTATGCATTGGCTTATCTTAGCAAATAGCCATTTGACTTTGCTGTCCATGGGAAACAAGACTGCAGATAGGTAAGTATATTAGTCAGCTTTGGTTATAATTATGCTGTGTAGCAAAAACTCAGTGGTTTATAAACCACAAGCATTTTATTTTTCTCACTCACTGGTGTGTGGATTGGCCAGGGCAGCTCTGCTTCAGGTTGCAGTTTGGCTAGTTGAGGGCCAGGTTGCAGATGGGGTTTAAGTCAGCTCTATGTGTTTCATTCCAGGGCCAAACAGAAGGGACATGCTCTTCTTATGATGATCACAGGAGACCAGTGAGGAAAGCCAAACCATGTAAGCATACATAAAGCCTATGTTCATGTCATCTTCACTACATTCCATTGACCAAGCCCATTGTCAATAAAGTGGACTTTGGGAGGAAGTAAACTCCTTCAACTGTCCCACTGTGCTTTGGGTGTCAGTGCCAACCTGCAAGGGGAAAGGGTATAGATGTATAATCTTATTGCAAGGGAATGAGTGAAGAGTTGGAACAAATAATTCAATCTTCCAGAGTAAGTATTCTGTGTTTTGTTTTGTTTTGTTTTCTTAAAAGCTGGCCTAGATAACTGTTTTTATTGTTTTTATTTCAAAGATAGCATTTTAGGCTAATGCCTGACAGTGTTATATTAAGTGAACCCATAAACACTAAAGAATTGACCACAGTGAGAAAGCCATTAATCCTTAATTCAAGAAATTTTAAATGCTCCCCATTCTGTGTGAGGGTCTCACAGTGATGGGGAGATGGGGGTGCCTCAGGCCTCAAATGCAGTGGGCTTGGCTGAGAAACCACACGGCCGTTCTGATGGATTCGAGACAATGCAAACACACTCAGAGCTTCATGCTATTGCCAGCAGGGCCAAAAGGAATGTGCTGGTTGCCAGCAAAAGTGCCATTGAAAAATGGAAATGAAATATTAAAAAAAAGTGGAGGTCAGGATAAGATGTCTAACTGTGTTTATGGAAAGACCTATCCCTTTCTGAGTGATGTAATGGAAAATCCATGCTTGGTCTACCAAAGTCAAGGACATTCCATAAACTGAATAATGTGACAGTGTGTGACAAACTTGAAAGCCACTAACCAAAATCTCCTGCCTCTGGGAAAAGGGTAGCTGGAATTTCTGAGTAAGTAAAATTATGGCTTAAAGCTTTGGGGAAAGGAAATAATTCAGAAATATTTAAGAGCCTATAGATGTGTGTGTGTGTGTGTGTGTGTGTGTGTGTGTGTGTGTGTGTGTGTGTAAAAATGAATGGATTCATACATATACATAAACACATGTACTGATGTTGATTGTACCAACCAACACTTGTCAAAGCAAGGACTAGATATTTCAGTATCTGTTTATTCTTTATTAATAATCCTTACAGTTATCTTAGCTCATAAAAATTAAGGCTTTCTTCAGTTCAAATTTGCCTAGCCTCAAAGATTCTCACTACAATTATAAACTTGATGTAAGTAATTGGAACATCTTTAGGCTTGCAATGATTGAGCTGGAAGCAGGGTGTTATAAGGTAAAAGTAAATTGTCTTCCAAAGTCATTCAATTCACTTCAATGTACCTCACACCTTACATAAAAATTAATTTAACATGTATAAGAATACACCATAGGCATGTAAAGTTATTGATATAAAACTATAAAACTTTTAAAAGAAAACACAGGAGAAAAATGTTTGCGACCTTGGATCAGACAGATTTCTTAGATATAACACCAAAAGCACGAGCTATAAAAGACAAAGTGATAAATAAGACTTTATGAAAACTTTAAAAACTTTTGCTTTATAAAAGACTATTCAGGGGCCGGCCGAGTGGCGCGGTGGTTAAGCGCTGGCTTGGGAAGCCAGCGGACCCAGTTCGGCCCCACATAAGAGGGCCAGTGACACTGCCCTCAAAAAAAAAAAGACTACTCAGAGAATGAAAATAATAAGCTACAGAGTTGGACAATTATTTGCAAATATATATATATATATATATATATATATATATATATATATATATAATATCTCCAGTTAAAATCACTTAAAAACTGACCAAACTGCACTTCACCAAAGAAGATATACAGATGGCAAATTAGGCCATGAAGAGATACATAGTATCATTTGTCACTAGGAAAAAGAAAATTATAACCACGTAAGATACTAATACTTACTAAATAGTTAAAAAGTTGTTTTTTTTTTAGTGTCAATACCAAGTGTTGATGAAGACACACAGCAGCTGGAATTCTCAAATATTGCTGCTTGGAATGCAAAATGGTACTGTCACTTTGGAAAACAGCTTTTGGAGGTTCTTATAAATTTTTTCTTACACTAACTGTAGAGCCCAGGAATCCTACTCCTAGGTATTAACCCTAAAGAAATGAAGACTTATGTCCTACAATGGATGAATGAATAAACAAACTGTGGTATATCCAATCCATGGAATACTAGTCATCAATATAACAGAACATACTATTGACACATGCAACAAAATGGGTGAATCTTCAATGCATTACACTGAGTGAAAGAACCCATAATCAAAGGCTACGTACTGTATGATTCCATTTATGACATTCTGGAAAAGGCAAAACTACAGGAATGGAAAATAGATCAATGGCTGCCAGGGGCCCAAAGTGAGGAGACAATTTGAGGACAAATGGGCAGCATGAGGGAATTTTTGGAGGGTGATAAAATTGTTCTACATCCCAATTGTGGTGATGGTTATATAACTCTATGCATTTGTCAAAACTCACAGCACTGTGCTTTTTTAAAAGTGAATTTTACTTTATGTAAATTTAGAAACTAACTTTAAAAATTTCAATTCAACGAACATTTAATGTGTGAGTATTATGTGCCAGGCATTCCGCTAAGGTCGTACAGGATACAAAAATGAGCAAGTCAGAGTTCCTTTCCTCAAGGGAACTTACAAAATCTAATAAAAAGACTCTAGGGTAGGCTGGAGAATGGTATATTTCCACTGAAAACTGTATTATAGAGCAGTCTATATAAAGAGCTTCAAGAGAAGTACACACAGTGGCAAGGGGTTTAAAGGAAGGAGAGTGGAGGTACCACTCTGTAAAAGTTATGAGAAATGAAAACGTAAGGATTTTAAGATGGACCTTAAGAGATAAGCACAATTAGTAGGCAGCTGTTGGAGATGGGAGAAAAGAGAGGTCAGGTCAGGAGAAAGCACAAAGAGCATGGCTGCAGGAGGGTACACAGGCTGTTTGCAGGGAGAGGCAAGTGACTCCATTTGGAGAAAGAGTGGGACATGTTGGAGCTTATGTGTGAAGTGTCTTGGTAAGATGTCCTTTTTTTTTTTAGCTGAGCCATCCTGCCACCTGTTGGCAGCTTAGCAGCAGCTCAGCTTGGGCTGGGCATTGAACTGCTGTTGCTCAGAGCTCAGCTCATACTCTTGAGTGAGCTCTTAACCAACTGAGCCACTTGGCCGGCCCTTTGGTAAGATGTTCTTAATTCAACAGACAGTGGAAAGTCATCCAAACCTTTTCAGGAGGGCCTGACTTTAGGTCAGAATTTCTCAAACTCATTTAACCATGGCACACTTAAATAAGTATAATGTATAGATGAAATACTAACATGTTGCTCGGGAGAGTTAATGGTTGATTTAGCAACAGATCCATTAACAACAAAACAAAACAAAACAAAAAACGTTGTCTGGTATGGATGTATGTAAAAAAATGTAGTATGTTTATTATGTAAAAAAATTTGAATATTATCAAAACTATACATTGACACTATAAAAACAAAATGCAGACATAGACCAGGGATCCTCAGGTAGATGAGTAATACGAAGTCAGGGGATGTTGGTTGGAAAGGTGTCCCAAGCCTCTATACAAAGGTTAGATATCATGTGTTCCTGTTGCACTAATGCAGTTTCCTGTGACTGTACAAGATATTATACTATTATTTAAAGGTAGATAGATCCCATTACTTAGAAGCAGATAATTATGTAAGACTCAGAACCATACAAATGTGTTTGGGAATTTTCTAACATACATTTTTTTCAAAAACAAAATTCAGGAAAAAAACATGAATAGTGCTTGTTGTAGAAGACATTGTTGATGACCCATTCACATCTCAGTCCACTCCAGATGTCACTGAAACTAAGACATGCCCATGCATGCCAACAGTATCCTACCTCAGGCACCTGCGCCTCTCTCCACCAAGGGCTTTCTCTGAAAGTCAGGGCCATGGCACAACGGGGAGGCTGGAAGTGCTGGGGAGGGGGACATTTATGCCCCCAGGAACAGCCCCCAAATATTGAGGAGCAAAAGCTGTTGGATAAATACTCCAGCTTCCTCAACGCTTAACTGCCAGGGAACAAGGCTGAGTTGTGTTACGCACAACCTTTCGGAAGGCCCTTGGTGGGAACATGGCCTAGTTTCCCACTATGATAATCCACCCATTAATGTACTGCCATTGGTTTTCCCCCTCTCCCTGTCTTCTTGGGATCATCTCCCAAAGCAGCTCCTTCCATTTAAATCCTTGTCTTAGTGTCTGTTTAGGGGGAATGCAATCTAAGACGATGATGATACTTCCCACCCCATGGGCAGTTTACATCAGTTCAACAAACATATTACCTTTCACAAATATATATTTATTAAGCCCTTACAATGTACATAAACTGAGAATCATGGTGAGTAAGTAGAGTCTGTTATAACTAATAATAACAAAATGGTGTAAGTATACAATAGGAGTGTACTGGGTGCTGAGGGACCACAAAGCTCGAGTTTTGTATGTTGTCTGAGAGGATCAGGAGAGGTTTGTCAGAGAAAGTGATATTTCACCTGGGGCCTGAACAATGAGCAAGGGCTGTGAAAAAGAGGGCAGGAAAGTCCACCAGGCTGTGTAATAGAAAACATTTCTTTGGTGTTTGGGGGAATAAAAATCATGGAAGAAGAAGAACAGTTGATTGAAGTGCCAAAGGCTGCCTTTGTCAATCTTCTGAACAAATTCTTTTTAGCAAGAAACAAAATAAGGTGAATAACCATTTAATCGGTCATTTGTAAATGGTGCATTCTTTTTAAATTAAAAACAATTTCATTCCTAGATTCATTAAATGCCTCCCAGACATCCCAGATGAAACTCCCTGATTTAACAATGGGCTACTTTGCTTCTATACTTATCACTGTGTTCCTGTTACCTTTCATTAATACAAATGTTAATGCACTCCCCTTATCACCCTGGGAAATTTGTAACCATCTTTTTGTGCCGGAAGAAAGAGGGTTCAGAAGTTGAAACAGTGATGTTGTATTTGTTTCTAACTCTTTCGCTCATTCGGTGTCTACTTAGTCTGTAAATTAACTTTGTTCTCTTGGGTGAGAGAGGAGGAGAAAGTTGTTTGTGCTATGGAAATATGAACCTCAGATAAAAAATTTTTAACTGCAAGGGTTTTATTTTATTGATTTCTCACAATGACTTTGACATCCATTTATTCATTCGTCAGGCATGTAGAATTCTGTGGTGTGTGTCCAAAACCTTGTTGGTCACTGGGAATACAGAAAAATAAACAGGAAACAGTCAAAAGCCTTAAATAATCCCTTGCATGGTGGGGGGACAGACATACAGGCAACACTGACAGGACAATAAGTGCTATTGCCAATGAAAATGTGATATGTAGCTGCACAGAAGAGGGTCACTAACTTTGCCTAGGGGAGGCGGGTGGTCTTTACAGAGCAGGTGACATTAGAGCTGGCTCTTGAAAGTTGGGTTGAGGTTTCTTAATGGACACGGTGGCAAATCGCACTGGAAACAGAAGAAACAGCACAAGAGCATGGAGACATGCAAAAGCGTGGCATGTTTGGGAGCTCCAGGGAGCCTGTGGCTAGAGTTCAGGGGCAGGAGTGGATAACAAGTGGGAAGGAGAACATGATAAGGGCATGAAAGTGATGTGCAGCTTGGGATCACGTTATGAAGGCTCCCTGGACTTGATTCTATTTGTAACAGGGAAGGATTGGAGGTTTCCAAACAAGGAGTGACATGAACTTGATTTTCACTGTATAAAGATACTCTGGTAGCAGGTATAGAAGATGGGATAATGGGGAGGACAAGATTAGAGGCAAGAAAAGCAGGTGGCAGATCTTTGCTAGTTCTGGCCAAGAGACAAGAGCCACACTAAGGTGGTAAGTAGCGAGCAGGAAGTTGACAGGAAAAACACAAATGATATTTAGGAAGTAGGATCATCAGGACTTGGAAACAATATGGTGACCCAAGAGACAGGGAGAATCAAGGGGCAGCTCTGAGCTCAAGCCTGGGCAGTTGGGTCTATCAGAATGTTTTTCCAGGATGTGCAGACAAAAGGCATCACTCTGAAGGTGCAAAGTTTCAACAGGTTGTGTGGTATGTGGGAGACAAAAGCCAGGCTGCAAAAGGTTGAGAAGTGAATGGGAGAGGAGGAAGGAGCTGTCTGGATAAATTAGGTTGCTAAATAGCTAGGTTCAAAATGGGCAAAATGTGGTTGGCTTTCATGGCAGTACTAACATCTTAGATAAGGGAACTTGTGCTATGTGAGCCATTTTCTTTTATGTCTTAAGTTATGTTATTTGTCGGTGAGCATTGCTTATAATTCTGAAATATGCAGGGAAACACGTGAAAGTAAACAGCCAGAGAAGACAGGACAGGGTGGGTAATTTACTTAGAAGAGAGGCATTCGGGAGCTATTTTTAACTCAGCCCATCCCTTGCTTCATTGGGATGTTGGTGAAACATTCAGGTTGTTTATGAGGAGCCTGTGTATAAATATACAAAGTCATATTTTCCATTTCAAACTGGAGGCTTTACCAGCCTGTGCTCTGTGCCATGGCACTGTCATTTGCCTCCTATGCTACACTCTATAATCCGGCGAGAGCCTGGGCTGTAATTCCATATGGCTGGCCACCAGCTTCTAGCCATAAATGACTTTGAAGTTGCTGTCAGGGGAGCCCCAGGAGGGATGCAGGAAGAGAATCAGACAAAGCAGGGGGAAAGGGGCCTCTGCCTCTCAGCCAGAAAGGGGGCGAATCCAAAGGAGAGTGAACCCACTACAATGTCAAAAGTCTGCATCCACCATCTGATAGGAAACGGGAGGTAGTGCGTTTACCAAACGCAGCAGTTCCCACTGTGATCCTATAAACCCAAGTGCTAGTAAAGTTTTATGAATTCTACTCTTCTGTGTGTGCAGAGATGGTTATATTAATGAAATTATGCTTTAAATTAGCTGAACATATTCTCAAAGGAAAATTCTTTGCTGAAATTATATATTACAGATTCTGTGGTACCCTTGCTCTGCAATATAACAGCATGTTATTATTATTTAGCACTTAATGAGTACCAGAAAGTGCTCTGTATATGCTCCACTTGATTTCAAAACAATGGAATAAGTATAAGGGGTTCCCTCTGGTACTGACCACTCATAAGACTGATGGGTTTGGACGGGGCCTCAGATGAGAAGCGGATTCCTAAGGAAAGCATCCTCCACAGAAAATATGCTCCTTACTCCTCATCTTTTATTTCCTTGCTATAAAATCTTCAGTTGAGGACAGTCAGGAATCATGCCTAATGTCCTAACCATTATCTCCAAACACACTCTTGAGAGCTTGAGAGCTTGAGAGCAGCTCTCATGAAAGTACAGGGACAGTTTAATCAGTTGACTTTTGTTGTATTAATATTGATATTACCAATAAGCAGCAGAATTCTGGTTACTTATCTTGCTTCTTACGTTCATAGTAGAAAGCCCCAATCAAATGTTTTTTGTCCTGTTTGTGAGGGCCCACCATTGTTGTCTAAACATGCTTGCTCATCTAATAATCGGGGTGGGAACGTGGGGGGGGGGGTGTCATATTGTGTCAATGAAAAATTTTAGAGCAAACAATCATAAATCCTCCAAATCCACAGATTAAATAGGGGAAGGGGAAGTTTATTGCAATTAGGTAATTTTATATACATATTCTATAATATCAAAATTACCAGCCCATGCATTTTTAATTGGCCCCACCTCAGACTTACAATGAAAAATGCTGCCTTCTCTAGTCATAGTCCCAACAAATAAAGAGATAGCTGAAGACTAGCACTGAAGCACAGTTTCCATTTTTCTTAAAAAAAACCATACCAACAAACAAAAACCAATTAACTTGCCTAATTTATTTCAGGAGCAGCTTAATTTCTTTCAGATTTGAGGCCTATAAAGCCCTGGCTAATTTGTCTGGTGCAGTCATATTTTGCGTTGGCAACTGCAGAGCTCAAAAGTCTTTTAAATGATTTAAACGCATCTGAATTCCTACATTTCAGCAAGTAGATAAGGTGCAACTATTAATACTGACTGTACAGAGGGGGCCAAAACCATGGATACACATTTTAAGAAGGAAAGAACTGCATTAAAATTATAATACTCAAGATATACCGATGACAAAAGATGACTACAAGTCACGTTTGACTTCTGCAGTTACAAGAGGTGCTCAATGTGGTTCCCATCAGCATCCAGACACATGTGATTACAGCGAACTACTTGAACAACGCTGACCAAAGTGTCCACTGGTATCGCTGCGCATGCTGTTTTAATTTCTTCCCGAAATACGCCGGTGTAGCCGGTTTTCTATGATGCACCACATCCTTCAAGGTCCCCAAAGGTAGGAGTGTTAAGGGGTGTTAAGTCAGGAGAACGTGGGGGAAGCTCAACTGCACCTCTTCAAAATGGTCTTGTGCTCCTCGAATGACAACCAGGTTTCCTCCATTTTCTTTGACTGTCCTGCCTGTTTCATGGTGACACTAGCATTTATTTGATTAATGCCATCTTTTAAGCAAGCATCATAGTACACATTGCTACCGTAATTCAATTCAACTTCAAAAAGTAATACATAGGGCTGGCTGAGTGGCTCAGTTGGTTAAGAGTTGGCTTAGAGCACAAGCTCTGAGCAACAGGGCCGCCGGTTTGATCCCCACATGGGCCAGTGAACATTGTGCTCGAGCTGAGCTGTTGCTGAGCTGCCAACAGGTGGCAGGATGCCTCAGCTGGTGTAACAACAAGACTGCATGTTCAATGGTGGTCTATGCCCACCCGCAACTAAGACTGAACTTGGCACCTTGAGCTGAGCTGCCGCCTGGATGGCTCAGAGGATAGAGCATATGCTCTTAACAACAAAGCTGCTGGTTAGACTCCTGCATGGAATGGTGCTACGCCCACCCACAACTAAGATTGAACACAGCACCTTGAGCTTAGAGGCCATGAGCTGCTGACGGGAAGCCAGATGGCGACTGGCGCCCTCCACAACGAAGATTGAAGAACAACAACTTGGCTGGTCCCCTCCCCCAATTCTCCAATAAAATCTTTAAAAAAAAAAAAAAGCAATACATAGATAACATTTCTTAAAATGTGTATACATTTTTTTGGCACCCCCGGTATATCTAGTTGTGGGAAAGACACTGTAACTTGAAGATTTAATCTCAAAGCTTATTTAATACCCATTAGGGCCATCTGTTTGAAATTTAGGTAAACCTGTCAGAGGCATTGGGCCTGGGAATCCCTGAAGTCTGTTATACCAGGAACAGAAACGAAAACAGAGGTTATAAAGTATGCTTTATTTAGGGAACCTTGTGTTTTAACCATTTGGAATGAGAATGTTTTTAGTTGTGGGCATGTAGTTTCCAGTTCACAATGATGGTTTCTATTATCATATACCTGTCTGCTAGACATACTTACACCATCAGTGTGGCCGCAGGAGATATTTGAGTTTGGAATCCCCAGTATGTCTTACTCATATATACATGTCATAGTTTCTGCTCCTTAGAAGGTGTTTACAATGAGAGGAATCCAGGCCACAGGTTGGATTCCTTTGGATATGAAGCATTTTCTATTCATCAGACATGTGATGTTTTTACATGGCATGTCCAAACATAATCTCCACGACAATTCCATCAGACAGACACTGCTATTATCCAACCCCATTAACTGGATATGGCAACTGAGACTTAAAACCATAAATCACGTGCACAATGTCATACCCTTAGGTATGACAGAAGCAGGATAGAAGCCACAAAATTTCCTCCCCATCAATGCATTTGATCCTATGACCTGGAGCTCAAGACAGGGCAGTGTAAAATTCCCACCTCCTGGGCTTATCAAGTTCCTCTCTAACCTCACAACACTCCTCCGTATCAAAGGCCACTAGCATCTTTAAGCAGCCTAGGCCCTCTGATTCAACACTTCAAGTTATCTTTTGCAAATACCCTCAGCTCCCTTACTTTTTCCATTACAGTCTCTTGGTATAATGTCAATTATTCATTGGGGGCAAACATGCATTTTCTTCTCTCTTTCCTGTACCTTCAACATCCCCTTCTTAATTGAGTATCCCCCTTCAATATGAACAAGGTCCTTTCTTATCCTGGGTCCCTTGAATTTTCTCCCTGTGCTTTGTTTCTTCACAGCCCTTCCCCACCACGCTTCTGGCAAAGCTGACTCTCTTGGCCGCTTCTACTTCCTAACGACCTGTTTACTCCGTGGCTTCCTGCATTCTGACTTCTGACGCCATCACTCCACTGAAGATGCTGTCCAGGTTACTAATAACTTTCCAGTTGTTAAATTGGATGGACATTTTTTAGTGCACCCTCTTCTGTATCCAACACTGTGGAAAACTTCTCAGAATGCTCTCTTCCCTCAGCTTCTATGATATTCCCTGTTGTGCTCAGGCCTCTCCAGCTGCTCCCTTCAATCCCCTTTGCAGCCCCTCTTTTATCTCCAGCCACCAGTGCTAGGATGGCAGCCTCAGTCCTCGTGAGAGACTTGATCACTTTTTTGGGAAAAAAACTGTGATAACTCCCAAATCCGTATTTTCAGCCGTAGCTTTCTCCTAAACTTTATCCAACTACTTGTTGAAATCCCACAGGCACTTGAAATTTAACATCTCCCTAACTCCTTTTTCCTACCCGCCTCCTACCCCTTAACCATTTGAATCTATTTTACCTGTCCAGGTGAATACCTGCACTATACACCCAATTATCCCATCTTTTTTTTAGCTCTTTTGAGATATAATTGAAAAATAAATTATATATATTTAAAGTGTGCAATATGCTGATTTAATATATGTATGCACTGTGAAATATTTACCACAATCAAGTTAAGTAATACATCCATCACTTCACCTTATTACCTTTGTAAAAAAATTTTTTTTGTAGTGAGAACACTTAAGATCTACTCTCTTAGCAAATTTCAAGGATATAAAACAGCATTATTAGCTATAATCACCATGCTGTACATTAGATGCTTGGGATTTATTCATCTATAACTGAAAGTCTGTACCTTTTTACCAACATCTTCCCATTTCTCCCACCACCCAGGCTCTGACAACCACCCTTGTAATCTTTGTTTCCATGAGTATGACTATTTTTTTTTTCTTTTAGATTTTACGTATAAGTGATACCATACAGTATTAGTCTTTCTCTGTCTGGCTTATTTCATTTAGTATAATGCCCTCCAGTTTCTTTTGTTATCATAAATTGCAGGGTTTCCTTCTTTTTTTATTGCTGAATAATATATCGTTGTATATGTATGTATACATGCAACATTTTCTTTATCCATTTATTCACAGATAGACACTTAGATTGTCCTATTTCTCAAGGAAACAAGATCCGTATCTTGGATATCTGTACTCCCATATTCATTGCACCATTATTCACAAAAACCACAATATATATACAAACAGCCCAATTGCTCAATTTTGAGTCTTTTCTTCCTTACCATCCAGGACCAGGTGTAAAAGCTCTTACACTCTATTTCATAAATATCTCGTTCTCTACTTTTCTCAATCCTCGCTACCCTACACCTGTTCATACCCTATCCTCTATTTAAAAAACTTTTATGATAGTACAGTGTACATACAGTATAATTCACCCTTTTAAGTGTATAGATAGCTCTATGAGTTTTGACAAATGTATATAGTCATGTAACCACAACTACAATAAAGGTATGAAACAGTTCCATCACCCCCAAAAAACCTTTCCCATGCCTGTTTGTAGTCAACCTCTTTCTCTACCCCAGCCCCTGGCAACCACTGATCTGTTTTCTATCCCTATAGTTTTGCCTTTTCTAGAATGTCATATAAATGGAATTATAATGTGTATAACTTTGAGTCTGGCATCTTTCACTTAGCATAATAAATTTGAGATTCATCTATGTTGTTGCAAGAATCAACAATCCATTCTTTTTAATTGTGTGGATGTACCAATTTGTTTATCCATTCACCAGTTGAAGAACATTTACTTTGTTTCCAGTTTGGGGCAATTGTGAGCCAAACCACCACAATCATTCATGTGTTTATGTTTCATTTCACTTGGGTAAACACCTACGATTGGGAATGCTCGGTCATATGGTAAATATAATTCTCTGTATAAGAAACTATGAAACTGTTTTTCAGAGTGACTGGTCCATCTTGCATTCTCTCCATCCTTGTCTGAGAGTTCCAGATACTCTGCATCCATGCCAGCTGTTGGGATAGCCAGTTTTATTTTCTTATTTTTAGCCATTCTACAAGGTATGTAGTAGCATCTGATTGTGGTTTTAATTTGCATTTTTTCAATGATTAATTACATTAAACATCTTTTCATGAGCTTATATGCCATCCGTATGGTGGGAAGTGTCTGTTAAAATCCTTGACCACATTATTTAAAAAAAAAAAATTGGGTTGTTTGCTATCCTATTTATTATTGAGTTTTAAAAGTTTTTAGGCATTCTGGGTTCAAGTCCTTTATCAGATATGTGTTTTGCAAAACTTTTCTCCCAGTTTGTGGTTGGTCTTTCCATTCTTTAAGAATTTCCTTTTAAAAACTTTTTATCTTTGAGATAATTGTAGATTAACATGGTGTTTTAAGAAATAACACAGGGAGATCTTGCATCCTCTTTCCCCAATGGTAACATCTTGCATAACTATAGTACAATGTCACAACCGGGGAGTGGACATTGATACAATCCATCCATCTTATTCAATCTTATTCAACTTTCACCAGTTTTATATGCACTGGTGTGTGTGTGTGTGTGTGTGTGTGTGTCCTTTGTTCTATGCAATTCTATCACATGGGTAGATTTCTGTGACCACCAGCACAGAGAAGATACAGAATAGTCCATCACAAGGATCCTTTTATAGCCATAGCCACCTCCCCACCCCCTACTCCCGCCTCCCTAACTCCTGGCAACCACTAATCTGCTCTCCATCTCTATAATTTTGTCATTTCAAGAATGTTACATAAATGGAATCATACAACATTTAACTTGAGTCTGGCTCCTTTCACTCAGCATAAGTCTCTGGAAATTCATCCAAGTTGTTCAGTGTATCAGTACATCCATCATTTGTATTGCTGAATAGTATTCCAAAGTTTATTTAATTATCGATTGGTTGAAGGACATCTAGGTTCTTTCTAATTTGCTACTAGTTTGAATAAAGATGCTATGAACACTCACTCATTCACAGTTTTTTTGTTTGTTTGTTTGCTTCTTGTGAAAACACAAGATTTCATTTCTCTGGGATAAATGGCCATGAGCACAATTGCTGGATCTTATTGGAGTTGCATCTTTATTTTGTAAGAAACTGCCAAGCTGTTTTCTATAGTGGCTGTATCATTATCTATGACATATTTTACATTATCCATTCCCACCGGTAATTTGTCAGTGATCCAGTTTCCCTGTATCCTTGTCAGCATCTGGTTTTGTCACTATTTTTTATTTTTGCCATTCTGATAGGTGTGTCGTGATATTTCGCTGTGGTTTTAATGTGTATTTCTCTGGTGCACAATGACACTGAACATCTTCTCAAGTGCTAACAGCATCTTTTGAGGTACCATCCTTTTATTTATTTATTTTCCAGCTTTATTGAGATATAATTGACATATAAGTTTAAGTTGTACAATATGATTTGATACTTGTACATATTGTGAAATGATTATCACACTTAGTTAACACCTCATCCCCTCACATAGTGATCTTTTGTGTGTGTGTGTGTGTGTGTGTGATGAGAACATTTAAGATCAATTTTCTTAGCAACTTTCAAGTATATAATACAATATCATTTACTATCATCACCATGCTTTCCGTGACATCCCCAGAACTTATTCTGCTTATAACTACAAGTTTGCACCTTTTGACTAATATTTCCCCATTTCCCCACCTAGCCCCTGATAACCAACTTTCTGTTTCTATGAATTCCAATATTTAGATTCCACATCTAAATGAGATCATACGTGTCTTTCTCTGTATAACTTATTTCCTTTAACATAATGCTCTCCAGCTTCATCCATGTTGTTGCAAATGGCAAGATTTCCTTTCTTATGGCAGAATAATATTCCATTTTATATTTAAATACATTATATATAACTCCATTACAGATCTAAAACACATAATGTATAAAATATCCCATTTTACGGATCACATTTTCTTTATTCATTCATTCATCAGCAGATACTACATTGGTTCCATATCTTGGCTAATGCTACAGTTAGTACGGGAGTGCAAACACCTCTTAGGCATCCTGATTTCAATTCTTTCAGATAGATATCCAGGCGTGGGATTGCTGGATCATATAGCAGTTCTAGTTTTAAATTTTTGAGGAATTTCCAAACTATTTTCCACAGTGGCTGCACCAATTTACAGTCTCAACAACAGTGCACAAGGGAGCCCTTTTTCTTTCTTTCTTTCTTTCTTTCTTTCTTTCTTTCTTTCTTTCTTTCTTTCTTTCTTTCTTTTTTTTTTTTTGAAGGCAGTGTCACTGGCCCTCATATGTGGGATCCGAAACGGGGCTGCTGGAGTCCCAAGCCAGCTCTTAACCACTGCGCCACTCGGCCGGCCCAAGCCCATTCTTTCTTCACATGACCATTGCATGGAAAACACTGCCCCTTCCTCCTGTCTTGACCTCTTCCAAAACAGAACCAGATCAGGTGCCCTTCCACAGAACCCCTGCTTACTCCGACATAAGTCGTCATTTCCTATTGAAAATCTGTCTCCTTCAGATTCTAATCTCCAAGTGTGCAGAGGCAGTTTTGCTCAGCTCTGGATACCCGACCAGCATATTGCTGTCACAGATCAAATGCCATTTCTTCAATGAATGAATAAAAAAACAGAACGACTTCAGTGCTAAAAAGAGGTGCTGGTACAGAGAAAGAATGGATTAAGGAACAGGGAAAGGCATGGTGATTGTCACCCCATGATCCACTCTCTAGGCCAGAAGAAGAGCTAAGCCTGCAGCGCAGGCCTCCACCGCGCGCATGCGCGCAGCACTCTTCACCCGTCTGCCCCAACCCCGCCCCTCACGTTGGCCACCCCTGTCAGCAGCCAATTAGGGAGAGGAGGCGGTCCTGGTGGGCGCGGTGCTCCTTGGGTAGAGTCCCTAGTTACTGTTGCTAAGGGTGCTTGCCGGAGGTGTTGGGAGTCCTAAGTTTTGGGAGCCCGGACGTAGAGGTCAAGGGTCAGTACAGAGCCCGGGAGGAAATGGTGAAGCAGACGATCCAGATTTTCGCCAGGGTGAAGCCCACTGCCCGGAAGCAGCAACAAGGGGTACGGGTCCGAGCAGTGAGGGCGCCGGCGCGGCGGGGCCTCCCAGGCCTGCAGAGGGGCGGCACGCGTGGAGTCTGGGCCCGGGGGAGGGGTTCGAATGCCGCCGGGAAGCTAGCAAAGTGTGTCTGCGAGGCGCCCAAACCGCCAGCGCTCTGCCGTCAGGGACGCGGACAGACCGACGCCCAGGCACGCCCACCCAGTACTGCCCCGAGGGCGCAGACCTTCCCTGCACTGAGCCACATCCATGCGCCCGGGCACATGCATTCACGCAGGGGCAGATGCATGCACGTATGTCTGTACACGCACATAACTGCGCCTCCACTGCGCACCCTTATTGCCCCTTTCTTGCAAACGGCCACCCAGCTCTTCACAAATATATATAT
Organism: Aselliscus stoliczkanus; assembly: GCA_033961575.1. Classification (NCBI taxonomy): domain Eukaryota; kingdom Metazoa; phylum Chordata; class Mammalia; order Chiroptera; family Hipposideridae; genus Aselliscus; species Aselliscus stoliczkanus. Next base: position 58,316,034 of record CM066733.1, on the reverse strand, counting down.
ACTCTCAAACTTACGTTTTGCACATTCAGGCGAAACGTGCAAGCCAAAGATGCGTGTCCCTACGACGTGTCTGAGATGTTGCAGATAATAGATACAGATATAGTTACACAAAGCATACACTGTGGCTGTGTACCCAGCGGGCCCTTAGAATGTGTTGACCATGTTGTCATTTTGCAACAGAAACATGAACGTTGACATTGACTCCTTGCAGATATGGATATTTATGCATCTGACACAAAGAAACACATATACTCTTTATTCAGAAAGCATTCACTGAGTACTTAACTAGGTGCCTCCTCTGGTGTGCTAAGCTCAGAAAGGTGCCAGGAAGGTTACCACATTGTCCTTGCTCTGAGCAGAAATACTTGGAATGCTTTTAAATGTTTCAAAACGTTGTTTTCTGTCCCTAGAAAGAAGCATAGTCATTCTTACCACTTAGGTTCCTTGTCTACATCATCTCTGATTCTCATGAGAAACCTGCAAGGTTAATGCCATTTTCCTCATTTTATAGATTGGAAAACTGAGTCTCAAATAGATTAATTAATGTGGCCAAGACACCCACCTGTGAGTGGCAGAACCCTAATTTTTTTTTTTTTAAGATTTTATTGGGGCATTGGGGGAGGGGGACAGCGTTGGGCAATCATTGGGGAATCAGACAAGTTGCTGTCCTTTTTGTTCTTCAGTCTAGTTGTGGAGGACGTTGCTTCACTAGCCCATGTTGGTATCGTCATTGCACTCTTCCCGGATGAGGCAGATCGGTCGCTGCTGGTCTCTGGACAGCCACTTACAACAGCTCTTAGCCGCTCACGCTGGCTGCTGCCCACTCACTGTAGCCTATGGCAGCCCACTGCAGCAGGGGCTGCAGCTATGCTGACCAGGGGACTCACGCAGCCCAGCTTCAGGTGGAGCTGTTGTTAGCTGTAGAGGGCAGTATCACTTGCCCTCATATGGGATCGAAACCCGGGCTGCTGGCGTTCCAAGCCAGCTCTTAACCAACGCGACACTTGGCCGGCCCTAGAACCCTAATTTTAATGAAGGATTGTTTTTTTTTTGGTATTTTTATCCCAAAGCTCTTGGTTCTTCAGACAAAACCTTTTTGTCTCACAAAGGGAGGATTTAGGCAACGGTAACCTGGGTCAAATTCATCAGTGCCCGGAATGGATATCTTATTAATAATATTTTATCTATATCTCACATCTACACTTCTACACTGTCTATATTTATAAATGTAACATTTTAGCATCTCATAGTTTAGCATTTGTCTCATGTAATTTATGTAGTTAAATCATGAGAATATAGTGTCTTTGTCATCATCATCATCAGTTTTTTTACTCATGGAATAACATTTTGAAGATGCATGAGAAGACTACAAAACAATATTGGCTTTTTTTTTTTAAGGAATAAAGCAATGTAGAAAGGAGTCATGCATATCTTCCCAATTCTGTTCTTACATTCACTTATAAGAATGCTTTTAAAAGTACATCATATGTAAAAAGTGTATTATATGTAATGTGTTCCCCTGTCAGATTCTTTGCTAAAAATGTTGACCTTATCTACACAGACTCAACAGTCAGAAGCAGTTGCTTGGATGAGGTAATGTGAGTGGATGGGTAGAGGTAGGACTGGGGTGGAGCACGGGGGTGGGTGGGTTGATGGAGAATCATTGATTTAATATTGAACTTTCTCTTATCTTGAAATGCAATGTTTGAATATTTTATTTATTTATTACATTTTTTGGGATGACACAGGTTAGTAAAATTATATAGGTTTCAGGTGTACACTGTTATAATACATCTTCTATATACTGCATTGTGTGTTCACCACCCAGAGTCAGTTTTCCTTCCATCACCAATATTTGATCCCCTTTTCCCTCTTCTACTATCTCGTCTTCTCCTCATCCTCTGGTAACCATTCTACTGTTGTCTGTATTTTTTTTTGAGGGCAGTGTCACTGGCCTTCATATGTGGGACCCTGAACCAGGGCCACTGGCTTGTCTGTATATTTTAATATGCCTCCTTTCACATTTCTTTAGTGAGATTCTGTGGCGTGATTGTTTGGTACTCCAGGAAGTATTTTTAGGTGTCATACTGTGTTTTACTAATGTCAGACTTCTTACTGAGATGCAATGTTATGACACATACACAAAAATAAGAGAAAACAGTTGAACACGTTTTGAGTTAGTGTGTCCCTGCACTCCCTTCCACTTTTCCACTTTTCACACCTTATCTTTTTGCCTCCCAAAGATTGTATAGTTAGTTGTTTCTCTGACTGGAAATGCTACTTGTACTGTTAAACCAAGAGTGACTCAAAGGTATTTTTTTCTTTCCTCTTCATTTTATGGCTCCATTGCTTTATTAATCTTATTCCTTAAGGCACTATAAATTATAATAATTCATAGATTAATAGATTGGAATACACATAAGATGAACCTCTGATCATTTTAACAGTGGCAGTACCTTTCATTTGTATAGTGCTTTGTATATTTCTAAACATTTTCGTAATTATCTTTGCATTAGTTCTAATTGTCTTATATCTTAAAAAGGAAAAAAAATCTACTCTATCTCAAATACTTTTATGACTAAGGGTAGAAAGTCAATCCATTAGACTAAACAAGTTTTCTAGTTATTAGGGACTTTTCTTAATGCCTCAAAGAATGGCTTAATGAAAATGGTAGAGGATCACTATTCCTACTCTACGAGTAGTCGATGGTCCTTTTTGTCTTCTGAACATTGAAAGTTACAGATTTTTTTTTAATGTGTAGCAACCCTCACTCATGTATGTTTCATATCTTACACGCCCCTTTCACTCACCTGTCTAGGCGTTAACTTTTTTTTTTTTTTTTTAAATATAGTGCCCTATAGGATATAAGTTTTAAATGTCTCTTGGGGAAACCTAGCCAGAAGTGTTGGACCTGATGCCATTACTTTCTACAAACAATTTTATTTTATGGAATAGCTTTTGTACATGAATTCTCCACATTTTAAATGAGAGTTCAATAAAAATCTGCTTAGGAAAATTATTCAGACTTTCTGGAGATTTAGGTAGGCTTTTACTTGCTTAAGAATACGACTTTCCCCACCATAATCAAGCATCTAAATGGGTCTTAGACAGGAAGTATTACCTGTTAGAAAGAATTTTATTTCCTGGTGAAAGACAAGAAGTCTTTTTTAAAAACCCCTAAATCTAATGACTAACATTTTTTATGGTGCATTACAAAATGCTTCCATTTCCATGACATCATTTGATCCTTGTAGCAGTCTTGTAAGGGAGGCAAGTCTGTTTTCCTTATTTTATGTATAAGGAACAGAGATTCTGAAAGTGGTGGCTGGTCAAACAGCTGGCAAATTGCGATTGGCGTTGGACCCAGGTTTTTGGACATCAAATCTTATGCTTTTATTTATTCTGCTTGACCTCTTTATAGGATCAACTCTTGATTTTCCTGGTCAATAAATAAAAGAGTAGGTAACCAAGATGAAAATCAGAGAATATTATAGTTTATTATAGTTGTAAGGTTGTAAAGCGGTTGGTTAAGACCCTTCATTTCCATATCAGCTTAGAGAGGCTAAGTGATTTTTCCTAGGTCATTTGCTAATTAGTGGCTGAGCTGGGAGGACAACCTTGAAAATGACATCAAAGACATGAATTACATGTGTCTTTTGAAACCATATGTCTTTTATCAAATGCCTGAATATGTCTCATGGAAACTTGGGCTTTGAACATAACTTGAATTAGAGTGTTCTTATGAGCTCTGTGAGAAGTCTCAAACCTAGTTCTTTTATCTTCGTGTCTAGCATTTTGTAAATGCTCAGAAATGCTTGTTGGTTGTAGTAAAATGTGAATTTCTGGTAAAAAATTTCAAAGCAATATTTAGAGAACATGTTGATTTCAGGCCTATTAATTTTTCAACAAAAGAGACCCTCAGATGCTCAAATTTGAATCTTAGATCATTCAGAGAGGATCTAAGTTTTGACAGAGCATTGACTTAGATTTTAACTCTTGTTCAGTTCCCTAGATTTGTTTGAGTCTGTACATAATTAAAAGAGGAAAACTATCCAAATTATACTATGTTATGACTTTTTATCCTAAAACTACAATTTTTATACCATTGCAAAGCATGTCGTAATAACATGGTCATAGTTTAAGCTATAATTTTACCATTTTATATTCATTTGTTGTCTTTACCTTTGCAGATTTATTCCATAGATGAAGATGAAAAATTAATAACTAGCTTGGAAATTATCTTACCTCGTGACTTGGCAGATGGATTTGTGAATAATAAGCGAGAAAGCTACAAATTTAAGTAAGTTTCTCTTCCTTCCTTTTCAGATCTGTTTTGCTATTGAACTAACTCTTAGATTGCATTAATATCCACTGTGAAGTCATTAGTATGTTTCTTGGGGAGAATGTAGTACAGTTCTCTATCTCACCTACTAGATAGAATGCACGTTCTGTTTTCACTGCTGTGCCCAACATTGGAAAGAGGGTGTATGTCTGTATCCACTATGATATCCCAAGGTCGCTGGCTTTCTTCTTTTTTAGCTGAGCCATCCTGCCACCTGTTGGCAGCTCAGCAGCTGCTCAGCTCGGGCCGGGAATCCAACCGGCAACCCTGTTTCTCAGAGCTTGCACTCTTGAGCAAGCTCTTAATCAATTGAGCCACTTGGCCGGCTACTGCTGGCTTTCTTTACTACATCTGTGTGTGTTATCCCTTTTCCTACTTGGTCCACTATGGTTTAGCACTTATAGGACCAAGCTTTATTACAGATAAGAACTGAAGGTACAGTCTGTGTGCTGTATGGGTGAGTCTTCTTTATACATAAATGACATATGGACTTCCTGTGTACATACGTACACTCTATGTCTGTGCTGTCCAGTATGGCCACTACCAGACACAGGTAGCTCTTAAGCCCTTGAGATGCACTAGCTAGTCCAAATTAAGATGTGCTGTAAGTGTAAAACATATCAAAGATTTCTGAAGGCTTAGTATGAAAAAACAAAGAATGTAAAATATCTCAAGAATTTTTTCATATTGATCCATATTAAAATGATAAAATTTTTGATGTATTGGGTTAAGATATGTTATTAAAATCAATTTCACTTTTTTTCTTTTCTACTTTAAAAAAATGTGGCTACTAGGAAATTTTAAATGACATATATACTCACATTTCTGTTTTTGCATTACATTTTTTTTGGACAGTGCTGCACTATGGTTTAGGTGAAAAGTACCAAACAGCCATTCCAGGATGGTCATCAGTGTCTTTGCTCCAAATACTCTTCCAGTAGCCAGGCCTTAAGTTTAGGATTATGGCTATTTCATACGGCCTTTATTCTTCAGTTTCAGTTTCCATCATTTCCTTTAATCCCCACTTTTGAGTTTTGGAGAAGTTTGAGCGTAAGTTAAACTCACATTTGATTTGTGGCCCATACTTAATAGTGGATTTCTGGGTCCTGCTGAAGGAATCCTAATTGTTCCCTTGCATTTCTCTCTAGGCTGTTTTGTATATAGTCCCTTTTTGGAGACTATTCCTGCCCTGCCCCTTTAAATAAAACTATCCCAGATATATTTTATAGATCTCTCTCACTCTTTCTCTTCCCCGCCTCTATTCCCCCCCGCGCCTGCTTTCTCTCTCTCCCTCTCTTTCTCTCTCTCTCTGTATTTCTTAATTCTAGTTTACTCTTATTGTTTGTCTCAAAGATTCTCTGGTCTTCACAACTCTATCCTTTGTCTCTTATGTATATATCTCCCCTCTCCCCTCCACCCCACCTTCTTGGGTCTCCTTTTACAAAAAGTACAAGCAGGATTGTTAGCATGTGGCTGCATATGGAGGTGGTCCTCACATTGTCTTTTTGGGTCCCCCTTATCTTTCATTCTGTCCTTCAGGGAGTAGCCTTATAATAAATGACTTCCTCCCACTAATGTAAGCACACTACATATCTATGACCTCATGACAGCTGGCCTAGGCCTGTCTCTACAAAGCTAAATTTGCGACAACATTTTATTCAGCGTGATTCTATTTGACTATTAAGAAACGATGGACTATGTCTCTATTGGTTGGCCATTTCCAAAGTATTTTTTACATTATGTAGACACAAATAAGAGTGTATTTAAACATATGCTTATTGCAAATGTACTGTTTGCTTTTCTTTTTTTTCTTTTTTTCCAAATAGCCTTACAGGAAAACTGTTTGCTTATTTTTAAATCTCTTAATCATTCTTTCTAAACCTCTGAATTAAAAATATTGGTCTTAGCATTTTAAATAAAGAAATTAATAAACTATTTAACTTACATACGTTCAGAGATAAATATTTAAGCATTTTAAAGGCCACTTTCTCCCAACAAAATCCATTCAATCAATCGATATTTATTGGCCATCCACTGTATGCCATTTTAATGGCTCATGCTCTTACAGTGCTTACACTTCAGTGGGAGGAGATGGACAAGCCAATCAATAAGTGAAATGTGTGTCAGAAAGTGTTAAGGGCCATGGAGAAAAATAAGGCAGGGGAGGGGAGTGAGGAGTTCAGGGATGCAGGGCAGCAAAGGGAACGGATGGTTACAGTATCTCCCAGGGCAGCCAGGGAAGGGGTACAAGCGGGGGACGTTGGAACACAAACTTGAAGGAGGTAAGGAAGCCAGACCATTCAAATATCTGAGGGATGGGACTGCCAGGCCTAGGGTATACAATAGCAGGAGCAAAGTCCCCGAACTGGGAGGGTGCCTGGCTTGTTTTTTGGCAAGGGGAGAGGGGGAGCAGGAGGTTCAAGGGGCCACAGAGTGGCCGGGTCACACGGAGCTTTTCCCTTAGGTGCCATGGGAGGGTAACTGAGAGATGTGAGCAGAAAACTGAAATAGCCTCACTTACGCTTTAGCAGGATCATTCTTGCTAACATGTAGAGAACAGACTGTAAGAGAGTAAAAGGAGACCAGGCAAGACATTTTGGTATCTTGGGCTGGAGTAGTAGCAAGTGGAAATGTGGAGAAATAGTTGCATTATGGATGTATTTTGAACGTCAGAGATGACAGAGTCTGCTGATGGGTTGGAAAGAAATGAGTCAAGGATGCCCTAAGGGTTTTGGACTGAACTTTTAGAAGGATGGAGTTGTCATTTACTGGGATAAGGAAGACCAGGACAAACAGTTTGGGGTGGGAAGAGATCAGCATGTGCCAAATTTGAAACGGGGTTTAGAAAAAGCATATATAACCTCCTAATAAATGAAAAGACTTCCTAGGGGGGTTGTGGGTGAAAAAAGGGGAAGCGATTAAGAAGAATAAATTGGTTGTTACACAGTAGTCATGGGGTTGTACGGTATAGCATAAGGAATATAGTCAATAATATTGTAATAACTATGTATGGTGTCAGATGGGCACTAGATTTATGGAGGTCAAAGATAGGCGGTTGGGGGAAAGGTGAAAAAGTACAAATTGGTAGTTACGAAATAGTGACAGTGATGTAAAGTAAAGTACAGGGAATATAGTCAATAATATGGTAATAGCTATGTATAGTGCCAGGTGGGTACTAGACTAGTCAGGGGAATCACTTCTTAAATTATATAAATGTCTAACCACTATGCTGTGCACCTTAAATTAATATAAAATAATACCGAATGTCAACTGTAACTGGAAAATTAAAAAGGGGGTAAAAGTTGAAGGGGGATAAGAGGTCCAAATTTCCAGCTATTAAACAAATAAGTCATGGGGATGTAATGTACAGTATAGGGAATATAGTCAATAATACTGTGATAGCATGGGACAGTGTCAGACAGTTGCTGGGCTTATCGTGGTGATCACGTCTTTAGGTATATAAATGTTGAATAACTATGATGTGCCCCTGAAACTAAAATAATATTGTATGTTACCTATATTTTAATAAAAATCTTTAAAAAATGGAAATGAAAAAATAAGAGGACATACTAGGAATCAGGAAAGCTAAGGCTATGTCTCAAGGCGCTTTATTGATTTGCTCCAAGGCCATGAGTAAATTGCTTTATCTCCCTGGAATAAAGCATCATCTTCCTTTGTAAAAGATTAGATTCGGGCTGGCCCAGTGGTGCGTTGGTTGGGAGCTGGCTTGGGACGCCAGCAGCCCTGGTTCGGATCCTACATATGAGGGCCAGTGACACTGCCCTCTACAGCTAAGATGGTGAACAACAGCTCCACCTGGAGCTGGGCTGTGTGAGCCCCGGCGACGGTGTAGGCTGTAGCCCCTGCTGCAGTGGGCTGCCATAGGCTACAGTGAGTGGCCAGCAGCCAGCGTGAGCTGCCAATAGCCGTGGTGAGCGACTATCCAGAGGCCGGCGACCGATCTGCCTCACCCGGAAGAGCGCAATGATGATACCAACATGGGCCAGTGAAGCAACGCTCTCCACAACTAAACTGAAGAACAAAAGGACAGCAACTTGTCTATTCCCCTTCCCCAATTCTCCAACGCTGTTCCCCTCCCCCAATTCCCCAATTAAAAAGAATCTTTAAAAAAAAAAAAGATTAGATCCAACTTGTTAAACTCCATGATTCTGTTTTGCTCTTCAGTGGTTTTCAGGGGATAGCTGATCATAATGCCTTTTCAGATTACTATGCAACTACATTTTATGAAACAGCATATTTTGGGATGATGATATTTTATGTTTAATGCACGTTGTGTGATTTATTAAACACCCTGCCATCTCTTTGGTTTACATGGTGGTAGATGAAATAGCCGTTACTTGGGAAAGTGGGGTTGAGAATGGCTCTTGATTCACTCAGTCATCATCGACCTGATAAAGAATCAAATCAGCCTTGTCATCCTCACCTTCAAAAGCACGGCTGGGTCTGTGTTCATCTATCACAGTAAGCAGGGCTCTGATGGGCACTGAGCAGCCGCGTCCCCTGTGATGTGTGGGTGTTCATATCTGAAGCTCCATGCACGGGTGGGGTTTCAGGAGTGTTCTGGGCATGCGCGGTAAATGTTGCTCTGTAAAACACAATCTTGCCTGCTCCATGATGGAGTAGCCAGAGCACCTTACAATCTCTCTTTGTATGCAGTTTCATTATTTTCTTCTTCAAAAGGGAGGTTGATAAGCTATAGGGATCTTTTGAAGTTACTGTTGATTACAGACAATGAATTTCATTCCATGTTATAGTTCCCACCCAGCCCCAGGCATCCTTCTGAACGCCTCAGAAGTGAAAACAATCCTACATCTCCTGTAGCCTCTACTTTAATGAATGTGTACCCAATTCACTTGTGTAGGTCAGCACACAGACCAAAAGTGTTAAGCCACCCAGAGAGCTGCTCAGAATGCCCTCAATGTGTTTTAAAGGTTTTGCTTTAAAGTACTCCCCCTCCAGTTTTTAATTTGAAACCTTTAAATATACAGAAAAGGTGGAAGAATAATGTAATAAACTCTCCTATGTTTCTTGTGGGAGATTCACCAATTGTTAACATTTTACCCTATATGCTGTATTCTCTCCCAGCTTCCCTCTCCTTTTCCCTCTTCTCTCTCTCTTTGTGCCTCTCTCTCTCCCTCTTTCCCTCCCTCTCTCCCTCCCTCCCCCTCCCTTTCCTTCTGCATAGTGTTTTAATGGGGGACATACTTGCTGGTAGCTGCTTACCACACTGTAAAAGAATAGGTTGTGTGTCCTCTCCCCCAGGTATTCTGCTGTGTTTATGGTCCTGTACTCAGCTAAGTCAGAATGCCACTGCAGGAAGAGTGAAATTGACACCATTCCACCCCCACCCCCACCCCTCCCATGACCCTAGCCTTGCCAATCTGATAAAGACTTCTCATTGCAGGTCTATCTTAATTTGCTTTTTGACTTTTGACCCATAATCAACAAAGTGAAACAAACTTTGCTGAGAATTAAGTAGCTGATACTAGGATGTAGTGCCTAACTAATGGAAAATAAACTTCAGGTCAAAAATTTAAAACTATGTTCAATAATCATACATTTCACAGCTGTGTTCTTTCCTTACAGGTCAGACATCAGAAGTTCTTTGGCTGTTTACATCCTGTTCTTGGGTTTCCATTTCATGCACTTATCTAGTTTGAATTGGATGCCAAATGAAGACACTGTCCCTCTTGAGAGCTAAAAAACACACAGTTTATTATTTGGTTCCAAGCTGCTGCAGTTTTTCAGAGGGATTCATTGTGCAGATCTTGTCAAAGCAATACTGTTTACCCACCATTTGTATATGGTGGTACAACAGTGCAGTGTGGCTGGGACCACAGGGCCACCGTTGTGTTGGGTTAGGTAAGCCCAGTGATGTCAATATAGGGTAATTTACAAAGCTGCCTGGAAAACAAAAAAATTATTAATCAACAATAGTGTTTGAAGGCTTGGCTTTGAAATCATTACTGTTTTCACATTTTCAGATTTCAAAGGATTTTTGATCAAGATGCAAACCAAGAGGCCATTTTTGAAAACATTGCCAAACCAGTTGCTGAGAGGTAGGATTTCCTATATTTTGTTCACTGGGTTAGTGGTTTTTCATCTTGTCTTCAATTCGCAGATAATTGTGGTAATGTGCTTTGGTATATCAATTATATTCTCAGGCGGCAGGGCATGTAATGATGATAGCATTAATAGCTTTCATTTATATACAACTGTTTGTTTTAGATTTCGATTCTGGGCCTCAAAACAAGCCAGTGAGATAGACAGAATAGCTATCATTACTCCCATTTTAAAAGACATGTAGAACTGTGAGGATCAGAGAGAATTAAGAGGCACTGCTCAGGGTTGGTTGGTGGTTAGTGGTGGCAGAGTCCCAGATGGTTTTCTAAATGTTAAGTCCAGTGCCCTTTCCTTAGTATGATATTTCAAACATATGGTTAGGTGGATGAAGGACTAGGTATGGGTGACACCTGGGAGGCCTAAAAATGACTGACCCAGCTCTACCTCAGTGTAATAACTATATTTCAAAGCTTGGCCCTTAGCTTCAGGGTCCCTTTTGTTTCTGTATATCCAGATAGTTCCAGGGTGCTGACGACTAGAACGTGGCTCATACAAGAATACGGAATAAAGTAGAATGTTATTTTATTAATATACACTGGCAAAATCTCCTTGGGAGTAGACACTCAAGCCCTTTGGTTATGGAATCTATATGTTACTGAGTAGGGTTACTTTCTGATCCTGGAATCATTTGGGTGATTTTAATGACCTCATCATCCCCAGATACATCTATCCTTACAATTAAAATGAAAACTGTATTTGCTAAGTGAACCCATTTTTCGAGTTCACTCGTCAGTGTACCCTTTCCCAGGAACACTGCATGATACACATTTGCACATTTTGTCTCTCCAACTTCTGCTTTATGAATCCTACTCAAACCCAGCCGTCTCCTCTTTTTTCCAGCTTTATTGAGATACAATTGACACATAACATTGTATACGTTTAAAATGTACAGTGTGTTGATTTGATACATTTATACACTGCAAAATGATTATCCCCATCTTATTAGCTACCACCTCCAGCTCTGTCATATAATTGCCATTTCTTTCTTTGTGGTGACCACATTTAAAGACCTGCTCTCTTAACAACTCAAGACAATGATGCGGTATTATTAGTTATAATCACCATGCTGTACATTAAATCTCCAAACTTGTTAGGTAAACCCTTCCCTTTTAATACAGTCCCCCTTCACAGTGGGTGACATATAGCTGAGTAGGCTTACGCTATTTTAGTGATAGCCATAACCCAATAAAGTGTCTTTAGATTAAATTCAGGTCTCCTAGCCTGGATGTCACACATTCTAAAATTCTCTTCTTTGCAGTAATCTTTTGCGTTATGTCGTTTATCAGATGTGTTGTATTTAGAAACTTCACTAAAATCATCCAGGAAGGGAACCTCGGTTTCGTTTTCATGGATATCTGGTTTTTCCTCCCATTGCTGACTACTTCTCCTATCTTGAGCCCACTTCCCCCTGCAGCTCTTGCTGTGCTCTGAGCCTGCAAGTTTCTTCCTTCAGAAATCTGTGTAGCTGCTTCCTCAGCCCCTTGCTCTTTGCTCACGTATCACCTTCTGAGTAAAACTTACCCTACTGAAACTGCACTCCCTGTCACCCTGCCCTATTTTATTTCTTTTAGCACTTATCACCATCTGGCATACTGTATGGTTTGATTACTTACTAGTTTTTTGCCTGTCTGCCTTCCGCCAGAACAAAAGTTCTGGGAAGGCTGGGGATTTGTTTTGTTCGCTGACTTATAAAGACACCCAACCCGATGATGTCAAGATTTAAAAAATGACAGGCAAGAGCATTCTTATCCAGGCTGCCCAACTTGGTCCTGGTGGGTCCTATCTTTCATCAAAAGGAAACATTCCTCTTGGTCCTTTTTAATACTTTTCTCCTTGTAGCCCATTTTTCCTGATCTATTTTTGCGAATTTTTTGTTTTATTTCTGTGAGTCTTTATCTAGTTTATTTTTCTCAGTCTCTTAATTCAACTGCTCTGGGACATTTTGTTTCTAAAGTATGGGTCTGGTAAAGAAAATAAGGCTAACTTTTGCTTTTTGAGCCAAACTCAGGGTCCCTGATCTTTAATTGATTACTTTCACCTGTTTTTATTATGATTACTGTAATGGTGTTTGGAGGTATTCTTCCTGTCTTAAATTTTTTCCATTTATCATATACTCTATTTTTTCCCCTCTCTTGCTGTGTGTTGGTTGGTTTGACTGTGATCTTTGCTGTTGCTGCTGCTTTCCATTTTCTCTCTCAAGGTGGCTATTGTACTTCAGCACCTCTGTGTAGTATAAATTCAGGTACTTAAACTTACTTGTGTTTTTCTCAGTATCTAAAATTTCTCTGTCTGTCTCTCTTCCCCAGTCAGGGACAGACCCTCAGGGCCCTGTGAGAACTATAGCAAAAGATCTAACATTCATGTCATCAGAGTCACAAAGGAGAGAAGAGAGAGAATAGGGTTGAAAAGTTTACAAAGAAATAATGGGGCCGGCCTAGTGGCACGGTGGTTAAGCGCTGGCTTGGGAAGCCAGCGGCCCCAGTTCAGTTCCACATATGAGGGCCAGTGACACTGCCCTCAAAAAAAAAAAGGAATAATGGTTAAAAATCCCCTAAATTTGGCAAATTGCCTAAACCTGGAGCTCCAAGAAGCAGGATAAACTCCGAGAAATCCACTCCATGACAAATCAAAGTCAAACTTAAGAAAACTAACGATAAAGAAAAAAATCTGAAAGCAAAGCAATGAGAGAGAAATGATACCTCACCTTTTGAGAAAAAAATAATTTGAATTACAGTAGATTTCGCATCAGAGATCATGGAGTCTAGAAGAAAGTAGCCGAATATTCTCAAATGTTAAAAGAACTGTGGGTGCAGAATTCTATATTCACTCTAATTATCCTTCAGGAATAAAGGGGAAATAAAGACATTTTCAGACAAATGAAAACTAAGATAATTAGTTGCCAGCATACCTCCCCTAAAAGAAGAGATAAAGAAAGTTCTTAAAAAGAAGGGAAATGAAAAAAGAATGAATCTCAGGACATTAAAAGTGGAGAAAGAATAACAGAAAGAGCAAAAATATGCATGAATAAAATAAACTTTCCTCCTCTTGAGTTAAAAAAAAATTATGTTTGATTGTTAAAGCAAAAAATAAAGTATTGTCTGATGACAATTATATTATAAACAGGGGAGGGGAAAGTTATTTAAAGGGAAGTAAGGTTTCTACATTTCATTCAAACTGGTCAAATTTCAACATCAGGCGATCCCTGTGGTGACAGAATAGTTGTGTATCTTGATTGCAGTGATGGTTTCTCAGATCAACACTTGTGACAGAATGGCATAGAACTCGACACACATATTGTACTGATGTCAGTTTCCTAGTAATATACTATAGTTACACAAGGTGTAACCATTAGGGTACACTGGGGGAAGGGCAGCTTCCTATAACTTTTTAATTATTTCCAAATAAGATGCTAATATTCCCAGATATGAGAATTTTAGCGTCTTTTTTCTGTGATGTTCTTCTATTCAGTAATTTAGGTCATCCAAATTATTAGACTAGAACTGCTCCCCGATGGGACTCAATAAAGCTAATCCTATTTGATATTCACCAAAACATGCCTGCCAGTAAGTACTTTGTTTTTCTCAAAGTTGGCTTTCAAGCAGAAAACACTGGTTACTACCAAATTACAAAAAAAAGCATTGGCTCCTCCTGATCTTTTCAACTTCTGGCCACAATTTCATTTTACCAGATGCATTGTTTATAAACATGTACCTATGCTTGGCTCCGTTTCCTGCTACATTGAATTTGCTGATAACATTCTGGCTTTTGTGATTATACTAACTTTCAAGTGTAACATTTTAAAAATTGCATTTTCAACTGAAAACATGGGTTTGTGGTTAAAAACAGGAAAACATATCAGCTTAAAAGCATGAAATTATACAAGATGATGACCTTAAGTTACTCCACCAAGATCTTAACAAAGAAGAGAATAATTTTGCCATTCTACCTGTTACAGATAGTGAATTTGGAGAAAGCAACAGCAATCCATCTAATAAGCATATATTGTACTAATGATGCACATTTAAAATATGGATTTTACTATTGTAGGGAAAGAAATGAGTCTAATTCTGGATGTTTCTTCTTAAGAATGACCAATCAAGTAATTACATGATACTGTCATTTTTGTGGTGATAGCTACAAGTTAAATTATTTGTAATTTCTTTGATGAAATACCTCTAAAAAATGGCCTGAGTTGTATGAAGTGATTGGATTGTAGAGACTATGAGTTCTCTAACAGACCATATATAAGTGATGAAAATCGCTGGATAAAATAGAAAGCATTAATTAGTTGAATAAAAAAGACAATAAGAAGTATTTCTGGTCAAGATGGCAGAGTAGGTAAATGCTGTGCTTGCCTCCTCTTATGACCACATAAAAAGAATACAACTAAACTACAGAGCAACCATGATTGAAAATCGCCCGAAGTATAGCTGAATCCAAGCCCTATCTCTAAAGCCATACAGAAGAAATCACCTCAAGACTGGAAGGAGGGGCAGAAATGCAGACCAGGCTGGTCCCACACCTGTGTGTGACCATTAAAAATTGGGAGGCATATCTTGGCTGCCTCCACCCGCCCACTGAAATGTAAACATTGTGGGGGCGAGGACTCTTTATCTTGGTTCAATACTCTATCCCCAGCTTCTAGAACAGTGTCAGGTATATATGGGAGACTCAATGAAAATTTGCCGAGTGAGAGAACTCATGCATGGAGGATTATCCTTTAGGAGCTGTAGCCTTCCCTTTCTTGCTGAATTCATAATGACGGGCTTTATTTCTTGTGAAAGGTTTACTTTTGGTTCTGAGCTGCCGTACATTTTGGATGGAGCCCTTTCCAGTGAATCTAAAATAACATGATAGATAGTTGTTCTTTGGTCTAGCCTAGTCGTTCTCAAAGTGTGATCCCTGGCCCAGCAGCACCAACATTCCCTGGGAACTTGGTAGAAATGAGGATGTACAGGCTTCACCGAGACCTGCTGAAGCAGAGCAACCTGATTTTTTTTTTTAAAGATTTTATTGGGGAACTGGGGAAGTGGAACATTGTGTTTTTCCAGGACCCATCAGCTCCAAATCAAGTTGTTGTCCTTCAGTCTTAGTTGTGGAGGTGCAAGCTCAGCTCTAGGTCCAGTCGCTGTTTTCAATCTACTTGCAGGGGGACACAGCCCACCATCCCATGTGGGAGTCAAACCAGCAACCTTGTTGTTAGGAGCACGTGCTCTCACCAGCTGAGCCATTCTGCCACCAATTGGCAGCTCAGCAGCAGCTCAGCTCAGGCGCAGCTCACTGGCCCATGTGGGAATTGAACTGGCAACCCTGTTGCTCAGAGCTCTCTGACCATCTGAGCCACCTGACCGGCTCGAGCAACCTGTGTTTTAACAAGCCCTCCAAGTAATTCTGACGCACACGCAAGTTTGAGATGGACTGATCTAGGCAGAAAGCTCAACACAGGTATTCAGGGTATTTGTTTTCAATTCAATGATATCTTTCTCAGAGATCTGAGATGCACTCTAAACAACTTTACAATTCAAAAATTGGTGTGTGTGTGTGTGTGTGTGTGTGTAATCTACATCCCACTTATTTCTAAAATAAATCAAAGCACCTTCTTCTAATGTCAGGGGATGCTTTGTGGGTGTGAGACCTGTAAGTGGCACCGGGCCCCATGTTCAGAAGGGCATCCCTCTTGGTTTCATACTCTCTTGTTAACATTTATAGCATGATTAAAAAGAAAAGAAAAATCAGAAACTGTTTGGACTAAATTGGGTAATTAATTAGTTATGATTAGTTTTCAGGAATTTAAACATTTTCTTTAAAGAAATCATTTGGGAGGACTTATATAATACATCAATTAAGACCGTGGACCTTGGAGCCATACAACCCTGCTTCAGCTCACAACTCTAATATTTAATAGCTGTGTGGCTTTGGGAAAATTACTGAATCTCTCTGTGTCTCAGTTTTTTATTTGTAAGTGGGGAAAATGATACCTTAATAGCTATTTCATTTGCCATAATGATCAAATGAACTGCACATGAAAAAACACATGTCCCAGTACGTAGTAAGTGTTAGTTATCATCCGTTTTGGGCTCCTCACCAACATTTTTATACGAAAAGATTTTTCAGTCCAATTCAGGTTTTTACCAAATTATGAATGTTTTTCTTTATCGATTTTTTTCCCTTGACTGGTTTTAGATTTGCTTTCTCCTGAGACATAAGTTTGCAATTTTATCATAGATATTTATTTCAGGGCTCGGGGATGCATTTACAGATAATCCAAAGATATTTCTAGTTATTATCATTCGCCTTAATATCCTCCAAAAGAATGATATGTATAAAGAAAGAAAATAGAATGCAGAGCCTTCTGGAAAATCCTTGCTACACAGATGTGTAGTGATTGATTACAACTGGCACAATTTTTACTATAGTTATTTGAATTTATAATTGACTGTGGCAAAAAGTGCAACCATACTTAAACTAGGTTGTTTAAGTTGTCAGGGAAAATATAGCAACGAATTTATCTAGTGCTTTTGCAGATCTACTTATATTCCTCATTTGGAAGTTGCTTTACTGGGAGCAGAGCTCTTTTAAAGAATTTCTGTCATTCTCAGTGAATTTGGCCTTTTCTTTTATACTTGACCATGTGTTTTTGCTCACATTTTTTAGTGTACTTTTTGCTAAATAACATGAAGACATTTACTTACTGTTATTTGATGACACCAAGAATACATTTTATTTTATATAGAGCTTTGTTAATCTCATTATCTTTTGCATGTGTTACCTCACTTCGTTTTTACAATAACCCTATGGGGAGATAGAGATTATTACTATTATTCCCATTTTCGATGAGAAAGCCAGAGCTCTGAGCATTTCATGGACTTCTGCAGTGGCACCCAGTAAGTAGGTTGTGGAGCTGAGGCTAGAATAGGTCTTCTTTTCGTAGCCCTTTGATCCTTAAATTGCTTTATCACACTGCTGCATTTATGGATTTCATTTCATTGCATTGCAGTCGCTTTGCACTAAGTTCACCAACAATATTCATGTCGCTGAATCAATGGATATTTTTCAGTCCTCAGCCTGTTTGCCATTTCAGCAGCATCCGATGGTGTTAGGGCTTCCTGACCATCCCAGCCAGTCAAAATTGAGATGCTTGTATTGCCTTGGTCAGTGTGGGGGGACAAGATGTGGAAAGTGAGAGGCAATTTCCTTTCACTTTGCACATCCTGGGTTTTTTTTCCCCCTGTGCACCAGACGTCCGCGGTCTCTGTGTGGTCCTTTAACGATTGCACCCTGTTCCCATGTTCTGTCAAATGTTCATGTGCTGTAAACGACATTTCTCCCTTTTGTCCATAAAATATCTTCATCCCATGTAGCTATTCTCAGAGGCAAATAATTAGGTAAATTAAGCCTTATCATCACTCACTCAGTAAACATTTACTGAGTGCTAGCTATATATTGGGCACTACAAGTAAGGCTTAACTTTCTTAGAGGGAAGTTTGTTATGTAAAAAAATCCTTGTTTGCCGAAATTAGGCCAAGACTGACGGAATTTCAGGCCCTTAATTTCTTATACTGGAATGAAAGATATTAAGCTGTGCGTTGGAAGACAATTTGGGCAAAGGTTGAGTTATGTCATTTCCATGCCTGCCATCCTCACAGACTCTAATAAAGGAAAAGTGTCCCACTCACAGGTTCCATTGGGGATGGGAGTAACGCCATGTTGTGACCCTGTGACACGGACACCTGCAGCCATGGCTGATGGAATCAGAAGAAAGAACCTCAGTCAAAGGCAGCAACGCAAAAGCTGCCCGTGGCTTAGGAGGTGGATGTGGGCGAAGAGTGTTGCCCAAATTGAAATGAGCTGAGGCCATTGAGATTCTCACGTTTGGCCATATGAACTGGGAAAATTTGGACAAAGCAGATGGCTGGCAGCAGGAGCTAACAGGCTGTCAGGTAGTGAATGAAGTCTGGAGGGGTCCCTGTGGGCTACAGGGGATGGCAATTACGACTCAGCAAAGGGGGTGACCTAGATCAAGACAAACAAGGAGAAGGCCCCAAAGATCCAAGGGCCTGGTGGAAAGCCCTGCTTCCATGTGTCCCCACATTCTTACAATTGCCTTCCATCCCTCCGTTTTTCTTGATTACAACCAAATCTGTCTACTTAAAACAGGGTCGCTGTGTAAGTGGATTTGATCTACTTTGTTTATACCTAATGTTGGCCTGAATATGGATTTAGAAATTACTTTTCCCTCACAGTTTTATTGAGGTATGATTGACAAATAAAACGTGTATATGTTTAGGTTGTCCAGTGGGATTTTATTTCTAAATGACTTTTTAGTGCCTTGAATGTCCAACAGCAAAATGATGTTTGTCTAAATCAAGACTGACATTTGAATCAGAGGAGCTTATTCACTTTAGTGTGAAATGCAAAACCCATATTCTTCACTGCTGACTGCAAGGGAAGTATATTGTGTCATGTCCCTGCCCAGAACCCGTCAGTGACTACCTGTTTCATTCAGAGAAAAAGCCCAGCTCTGTATGATGGCCTGGAAGCATCTCCTGCTTCAGACCTGGGCTGTGCATGTGCTCAGGGCCCCGCACGGACAAGGGCCCATGCCTGGTGTGATCCTCTGCTGTTGCTGCCTTGACCATCTTAATAATCTTACCTTTGAACTTGCGTTTTGTAACCCAAGTCCAATGGGACAATGGGGAGGAAATCCCTGGAGCAGCCATGTACACGAGGTCCAGCAGCAGTTTGCATCCACACAGGCTGAGGCACAGAAGACAGCATCTTTGCAGTAGGGTTCAGTCAACTGCGCACTGCACAGCCGGGGACAGTCCAGGGCACCGTGGAACCCGCGGGGCAGGCAGGCTGGGACTAGGGCCCAGTTAGGTGATGGCGATGATGGCAGCAATGGCCAGGAGAGCGAGTAGGGGCTTCCCGAAGGGCAGCAGCAGGCCGGCCATGGGAACCCGGCTGTTCCGTGGGTGCCCAGAGCCAGTCCCAGAGGCAGCTCATGGTAACTGTGGCCCAAGCACCCAGACAGGAACTGCTGGTGCCCAGGCAGCGAACTTTATCAGTAAGTTATTATAGAATAAAAGCAGACACATGGACATTACAATCAAGCATCTCAGAGAGTTGTTAGAATTCTTCAAAGAGGTTAGAGTCTGCAGTTTTATAAACCGTTGCGACATTGTCAAGCCAATATCCACAGAATTAGAAATGGAAATTAAATTTCAAGATCATCACATTCAACAGAAAAGGACACTGTTTTCATATGAAGCTTCAGAAGCATCCAATTAAGGAGGAAGACAATTTTATAATTAATTTTTTCCTTGTAGTCATTGATAGGTGATAGAATGCACAGACAGGTGTTTTGGATTATGTACAAATCATGAAGCTACTTTCAGTTTCTTGTTCAACCTCCTCCACAAGTTACCAGAGATGTCAGGGGAAGCATTAAAATGCATTATATATATTTGCATTTCAAATTAAATTCCAACTTACACGAGACTGATTTGTCCGAAGAGTTAAATCCTTTTAGAGAGCTTGTTTTGCAAGATTTGTCAACTTACATACACTAAAATTTATATTTTGAAATGATTTATGAGAAATTCATCTCAGTGTTGTCATAGCCTATAAAATACTCTTCACAGCTCCTGTAACGGTTGCATCAGCATTAAGGTCTTGCTCAAAATTCAAAATTATCCAAAAAAGTTTTGGGATCTTGCATTTACCCAGAGCTTTCAATAATTGATCAATTGAAAAATGAAGCTGCTAAATATGTACATTTTGGTGATCTAATAGATGAATATGTAGAGAAGCAAACCAGGAAAATGGTATGATCGATCAAGGTAGCATATTAATAAATATCATTATTGTTTGTGTTAGGTAAATTAGAACACCAAGATACTATTTTTTGCAATTTGGAAGTTTTTCGTTACACATGTAATATCATATTCCTCTGATTATAAGTAATCCTTGTATTATAAGTACTAAAATATTTTTAAGCTATACAAGCTTATATTTTAGTATCATTGACAGCATTTTATCTCTTTTTGAACACGGGCCCTGCATTTTCATTGTGCACTGGGCCCCACAAGTAATATAACTTGCTCCTGCCCAGAAGACCCTCCATGGTCTGCTTCCCCTTAGAAACAGGAGCCCTGAACTTCTGGTATGTTTTTCTCCTGATATTTTCCCCTTCGCTCACTTTGCTTCAGGTTTCAACACTCCAGAACTCTCAGGCCTTAGGGTTTTTGTCTGGCTGATTATTCTGCCTGGAATGCTCTTCCCCCAGCTACTCCCATAGCTCACACTCTCAGCTCTTTCAAGTCTTTGCTGGAAAGTCACCCTGTTAATGAGGCACACGCCCTGACCACACTCGTTAGAACTGCAGCCCATCCCTCCATCCCCTTCCCACTCACCCCACTACCTTACTCTGAGTTTTCTTTTTTTCCCCCTCTCACACTCTGACATATAATTTACTTATGCACTGTGTCTATTGCACATCACCTGTCTCCTCCGTATGGATGTCAGATTCACAAGGATAGGCATCTTCTTCCCTTCTGTTCACTGATGACTCCCTGTAATGGTGCTGGTCCATCGTCAGTGCCCAGTGAATATTTGGGGAATGAATGAAAGCTGAAAGTATTAGATAAACGTGCGGTTCCTGTGCAAACCACAGTTATTCACGTAACTGCAGTGTACTTTTCTTTGTTGTGCAATAGGCAAATTAGATTCTCAGTGCCTCAAATTGTTTACAGCGAATGCTTTTGTATTTCTATCTGCTTTAATTAATGAAATTCCCATTATAGAGCCATACACTCAATGCATTCCAATTAAATCCTGTTGTTCCTATAATTGTTGCATATTTAGAGCCGTAAAAGACTTTCAGAACGCTAAAAACTTTGTTACAAAAGCTTAAACAGTGGAAATAAAAAGAAAACCCCAGTGGCATAATTCTTTCTTTACTTGTTAAGAATATTTATCTCCTATGAGACCCTGTTTTGCCTCAATTTAAATGATAATAGAAGTACAGTATGTTTTCACTTAGGAGTGTCTGTATTTTCATTTTGAATTTGGGTACACAGCCAATTGTGTTAGGAGCTATTCTTATTCATAGGCAAAACATTCTTGATAACTCTGTAGTGATTCAAATGTATATTTACTAACTTGTCTTTACTCTCAACCACTAGGATCTTTGAAAATCAATGTTCCTTTTACTTCTTATTTAAGTTTGATTAGTTTATCATGAGAACACCAAATTTTCTTTTCACTGAGACAATGTCAGGATTATTGTTACAACCAGGACGTATCTTTTTTTTAAAAAAAAATAGCAAAGTTGTGCTACATGCTACTTTAAAAAAATGAAATTGCTTCTTTAATGGGAGAAATTGTTACCAAAAGTAGCTGTGCCATCCTTGTTTCTGGTAGCGTGTTTATATCAGGACAGTAACATTTGGATTTCCAAGGAAGCCACTATAATGATGAAACACTTAAGTAGCACTCCAAAACTATTTTCTAAATGTTGATATGAAATAAAAACTTGTTAGCTTCTCTAAATATAATGAGAAGGATGAAAATCATGGCAACAGTCTCATGTCTATGTTAGAGGAAGGCATGGTTCCAAAGATTTCCTGATTTCCATGTGATATTAATAATATTATATCTTTAGGGTACTAAGAAGATACTAAGACAGATACTAAAACATTGTTGATTATATAGTTTCCCAATCTATTTTACCCTTACTATGTCATTGAATCTACTAGTTCACATGGAAAAATGACCAGTGTAATGTTAGTCTCCAGAATTTTCTCAATGACAAGGGGTAGCAACCCACCTCAAATCAAAGAAAAAGGAATTTACCGGTTTAATGTTACTAGGAGGTCTAGAAATGGGTTGACTTCAATCTCAGTTTCCTCCAAGTTTATGCAAAACCATGACCCTCAAAACAGGACATTGATCTCTCCTGCTAGCTTAAGTAGAATATCCACATGAGGATTGTAGAGTCACATGCCCATCCCCAAACCAATCATTATCACTGGAGATTGGAGTACTCTCTTTATCTAGGACTCCCAAACCTGATTGATAGTCCTACCTGTACCACTTGGAGATGGGGAGAGGGTCCACCAAAGGACTGGATGTTGGTGATGCCAAAAGAGGGATAAGAAAGCAAGCTAGACAGACAGACCTCTGCCTGGAGCTAACATGCAAAGTAAACAAATCAATTTGAAGATAGCTATGAGATATTTAAGCGTTGAGGACTTTCAGGGTGACTATAGAAATGAAAGAATAGAGTGGGACTTGTTCACATTTTGGCTGTGTCCTTTTGTGGTATCTAATAATTAGCTCATCTGTTTAATAATGGGAGGTTTACAGATGTCAATATATTTGGGGTTGACTGTATTAATATCATACTAGATAAAGAAGAACTAACATGCATTAGGTTTCTACTATATGTGAGGCCATAAACACTGTGAGATTTTTTACATACATACGAGTTTGGACAATTAAGTTCGCGAACTCATCCGAGAGAAAGTGCTACATACCTCATTGTTAAATATCATTACGCTCACCTTCGAAATACTCCCCTTGGGAAGCTATGCACCAATGCCGGCACCTAGTCCACCCTTCAAAGAAATTTTGGAACTCTTTTCTGGAATGGCCATCAGAGCTGTCATCCTATTACCCTAGATGTCCTTCCTGATTGTCATCAAAATGTCCTCCTATCAATATTTCCTTTATCTTCAGGTAAAGAAAGAAGTCACTGGGGGCCAGATCAGGTGAGTAGGGAGGGTGTTCCAATACAGTTATTTGTTTACCAGCTAAAAACTCCCTCACAGACAGTGCTGTGTGAGGTGGTGTACTGCTGTGATGCAAGAGCCATGAATTGTTGGTGAAAAGTTCAGGTTGTCGTAACTTTTTCACGCAGACTTTTCAGCACTTCCAAATAGATTTATTTAACTGTTTGTCCAGTTGGTACATATTCATAATGAATAATCCCTCTGATATCAAAAAAAGGTTAGCAACATTATTCAACAAGTTTGCAAACTTAATTGTCTTACCTCATATACATACATTCTAGTTGAGTCAATGAGGTGTTGATTCACCTGTAATATTAAAACTTAATAGTGGCTTAAAGACATAAGCATTTATTATCTCACATAAAAGAAGACTGGAGATAGGCAGTCCAAGGCTGCACTGGTAGCTCTATGACCACTGTGGACCCAGGTTCCTTCTCTGTTGTTGTTCCACATCATGTTGTGGTACAAGATGGCTGCTTGAACTTCAGCCCAAAGATGCACCTTCTAGGCAGCAGGAAGGAGAGAGTAGGAGAAAGTTGTAGCTGCTTCTTTATAAAAAGAATTATTGGCAGTCCTACACAACGTTTCCAATTGAATCTCATTAGCCATAACTTAGTCACATGGTCACATTAATCGGTAAGTGAGGCAGAGAAATATAAAAACATACCTCATTTGATTGCACTTCAATTTATTGTGCTTCACAGATGCTGCGTTGTTTATATATTGAAGGCAAGACCCTCCACCAGCAAAAAGATTACGACTCACTTTATTGTGATACACCCTGTATAGCCATTGTCTGAAACCAAACCTGCAATATCTCTGAGCCTGTAATTCTTTTTGTTGGTTGCCCAACTAAAGTTTGGGGTTCGGTTACTCAGTAAGAGGGGAGAATGACTGCTGGGAGGCAACCAGCAGTCTCTTCCTCATAATTTATCTCCTAAGACATACACCAAACATTGGACCACGTTACTCAAGAAAGTCTTAGTGTCTCTAATTTGTGCTGGTCTGTTGCCCTTAAGAGCTCCCTGCCTTCTCTTGCCTAAGGCCTCAGCTGGGCTATACAGTGTTTCCTTGTGGATCTTTTCAGAGTTCTGGCATGTACTGACTTTCCGGGGCAGGGTGTGTGTGGATCTGGGGGATGAGGTTCTATTGCGTGTGACCACTGCTTTCTCATGAGCCATTCCGTTACTACTGCCATTCTTCCCCAAGTGACTTGATAGATGACAGTTATTAATGATCGTTTTCCTCTTGATGCTGACAGCTACTTCATTTCTGTACTAACCAGCTGGTGTGTTGTGTGTCACTTCTAAAAGGGAGGCTTATATATATATTAAGTAGAGTATACTCTTCCCTCATGAAAAAAATATTGAGGATAGCTCTTCTGTTTCACCTCTCATATTGCAAATTTTTTAAGGAGCAGTTAAGAGTACAACAGGGTGGTATATTAAGTAGCCTCAAGTAAATTTATTAAAGTGTAGGGATGGTAAAAATATTTCTCCTTAGAGATTACTCAACAAAATAAGTAATGAACAGAGGTTTGGAAATATTTCCGTGATATAACCATCATTCTCATTTGTTAGACATATAAAACACTTTACATATTTTATTTAAACTGTAAACATGTTCAAATGCTCACCGTAATGAGTCATATATCACAGTTTTAGTATATTTAAAAAGTTGTTTGGCAATTTACCTTATGCTCTCAACCTCTCCAAGATTAGAAGTACAGACAAAAATGTGAGACAATAAAATCTTCTTGAGCCTGATTCTGAACAATCTATTACAATCTAAACCAACATGCATCATGTCTCCATATGGCCACCATGTTATGAAAAGAACTGCAATGGGTACTTTGGGGAAATTGGTGATTTTATTAAAAAGCGCAGCATAGAAAGCCTCATTTTCTTTAGCTTTAAGTTCGAGTTTCTCTTCACCAAATTTTCCACGTAGGCTTTTGTCTCCAGTTCAGCCTGACCCTTTCAGAAGTTCATCTTCTAATTCACTTCCAGCTAGGGTGGCCAGGCTTAGCATATGAAAATGCAAGACACCCAGTTAAATCTGAATTTCAGATAAACAATGAATACATTTGTAGTATAACTATGTCCCAAATGTTGCATGGGCCATACTTATACTAAAACATGATTTGTTATTTATCTGAAATTCAGATTTGCCTGGGCATCCTGTGTTTGATCTGGCTACCCTGCTTCCGCTCCTCGTCACTGTGATCATGTTTGTATATTTCCTTCACTGAAGTTCACATTTCCATCAGTGGGTTCCTTCTGTCCCTGTATTTCCCTCTGCCTGTGGCTATTTCTATCTGACCGGTGTTCTTTTCTCCCTTTGTTGGCTTATCAGCTCCATGCAGTTTACTCTTCTTGAACTCTCTCCTGTTGGTGGCACGAAATGTTTCTGCTTGAAACTTTGAAGTTATTTTGGGCCCTCCTGTACCCTTGTCCTCTGCGTTTGGACAGTAACAATCCTATCCTTCCTTCCTTCCCCATCCATCTCTCCTGCGCTTCCTGCTTCTCTTCCCCCGTCCCTCACTGCCTCTTTCTCGTCCGCCCCTTATCTGTCCATCCCCCACACTACCCTCAGTTCAGGTCCTCGCCCATAGCTGGTCCCTGCCCACCTGCTTCCCCAGCGGGCCTCCTACTCCAGACGCTCGCTAACACAGGCGATTTTGCCTTCCTGGTGAGTCATTTTCGTCGATTTCATCAAATTGTGTTCCGTCCCAGCTGAAAACCTTCAATGGCCTACTGTTGCCTACAGAATGAAGTTTAAGCCTCTTATTCAAGGCCTCCCATGCAAAACTTTCCAGAATTGGCTTCTACCCATTTCTCTAGCCTCAGTTACATCATTACCTTATTTCAGTGTGTCTTATCCTTCTCGATTCACTCATTCTTTCACCATAATTATTGACGACTCCTTTAGAGATGTTTTACATTATGTAATCATTAGGCATGTGGATTAAAAGGAAGTGTTATCTTAGTTTATATCACTCTATTAATAAATATTACATTATAAAGTATATTCTAATAAAAATTTATTAATATTCTAATTATATAATGCAAAGAAATGTTTGGACTTTCCCCCATTTACAAATGACACAACGCGTTCTTGTACTTTGAATTAATTAGGTCATAAAAATATGATTTGTTAATAAAATTTAAAAGGCACCTTACATTATGTTTGGCTTTGTGACCAAATGTATGTGAAATGTTCATTACTATTAAACAGCAGTGTTTCATGACCTAATGTTTGTGAATTCTTACATTTTGTACTTTAAAAAATCAACTTTTTCATAAGTTCAACATTTTCATACCTTTTACAATATCTTTCTAGGTGATGAAATTAGAAAGTAGGTTTCGGATTGCTGTTTCCAAGCATTTCCTACGAGTGACTATATTTCAGAATTAGGTAGTCTTTATTCACAATAAATAAAAAGCTAGATTGTATGCTGTCCTCCACTTCCCCCTTATGACTCTCCATTTGTTCTGTTTTGGAGGCCATGGCTGTGCAGAGTATGTCTCAGACATGTCCCTGGCCACATCTCTCCTCATGGGTTTGGCTTAGTTACAAAGTGCTGCAGCAGCTTCTCTGGGGCCATCTGAGAAAGGCCACGACTGGTTCCTGTCATACCGCTTTGCTCATTCTTTCCTCTTGGCCATAATGAATTGAATAAATAATAAGTTCCTGGTCCCTGGTCTATATCTGTCAAGATGAAAATAGGTTATATTAATCTTGAACTGCAATCTAGCTGAGTTAATCTTCACGATTGGTACTGATCAGTATAACGTGATTAATTACCGTCAGGGTATCTGTGTAGATGTTACGGTGCTTCAAATCATGAGATGGTCTCAGTACGGGAAGTGCTTGAGCTGGGTCTCATCAGATCTTCTGTCTTCCCCTTTACACCTGTGCCCTGTCCTCGCAGGCCGACCTGTGCAGGCTCATCTACCTGCTTCCTGCCCTCTGGCTTCTCAGTGGGTTCAGCCAGTGGAAAGCCCCAGCAGGAGATCAGAGGAGAAGGGAAAATGCAGTGAATTGGCTGTTTTCTTCAGGCTGAAGATCAGTTACTTCTCAAGGCAGCCTCCTCTATAACTCTCAGTTTCTGGCTTCCAGCAACCTCCTTCCCCCTTGTACTTGCAGGGCTAAGGGTGATAAAAGGTCCACTACTCCTGGCCCAAGGTTGCAGCACTATTCTTTGTGGCTCCCCTCTATGTCCCACATTTTTGTAAAAAGGCCCTCAGTGAATGCAGTGTACCATTTACAAGTATGTCCTGCCTGGATCCTCACTGACACAGTGCTTTACGTGAAGTAACTGATTTAATCCCTTCAACTATACTATGAAAGTAAGTACAAGTAGTATTCTCATTCTAGGGGAAAGGAAAGGAAAGCACAGAAATACTAAGTGACCTGCAAAGATCTCAGGGCTAACATGTGATACAACCAGGACTTGAGCCTGGCTCTCTAGGCTGCGTGACCTTAGTTTGACCTCCATGCTATACCCAGGTATGATGATGCGAGCGATGCAGTATTTCATCATCGTTTTGGAATATTTGCAACAACAAAATGTGTTATTAATAAAATCAATCATGGTGATGAGAAACAGGGTTGATCAAATGATCACCCATGCTTTCTCCCCACCTAATACTTTTATCAGAATACTTCAGAAGATAGTGGGGTTTTTTTTTTTTGTTTTTGTTTTTCCTTTTGCCCAGGAAAGATTGAAAGAATGATATTCTTTGATGTTGGGGAATAAGAAGGTCAAAATTTACTTCTTATACTCGGCTCTATTAGAAAAAAATTTCTTTGCCAACAACCAAGTATTCTCTTTCAAATATGAACTCATCAAAGGCTCAAATGTAGCTTCTTTCTTTTCTTAAGAGCCTGACATTAGCAGTATTCATTTCTCACAATGACCTAGTTTTTACATAATCTTGGTCCTGTCAGTTTGTTCCCAGAACTGACAGTAGTCATCGTTTTGTTGTCTTCTTTGTGTTGGGGAACATGTCTTCTGCCCTGCCCCCATACTCACCACTCATTATTCATTGTTCATTGTCCTCCATACCTTCTGTGGTGTAACCCATCACATTTTCCATACTCTTGGCCTTGTGTTGTGGTGCTGCTGTTGAAAAGCAGCTGCAGTGTGTTGATTCTGGACTGTAGGTACCCTGGGTTGCTACAGTATGCTGCTTCTGGATGACTTATTTGGCAGTTAAAAAATTTTCCAACACAGCAGCTTCCTCAAGTGTAGCTTCATTTCTTCATGCTAAAATCCTGAAAATAAAGAAACAGCTCTGTTAGTTCCTTTGGGAACCCTTGATCGTTAAAGCTTCATAGAACGATTGCCTATAATTATACTGGCCTCAGGTATACACAATCTTTACACATGAAATTGTTTTTTAGGAGCTCAAAGAAGAGAAACATACGTTTATGATTCAGGTGT
This sequence comes from Aselliscus stoliczkanus, assembly GCA_033961575.1. NCBI lineage: Eukaryota > Metazoa > Chordata > Mammalia > Chiroptera > Hipposideridae > Aselliscus > Aselliscus stoliczkanus. The sequence continues at coordinate 58,287,305 of CM066733.1, read as the reverse complement.
TCTTGTTAAAAATAGTGCATTTGAATGAGTGGCTGTTTATAGTCTGGGTTTTGGGTGGTTATTCTGTAGTGAAGGTCTTGTTCTTCACAAATTTGCTTCCCAGTCATTTTTTCTAACGTGGGCGGTTGGGTCATGGGAGAAGGCCAGGCTTTCTTGGCAATTGCCTCTTCTTCTTGCCTGGAACCCTATGCAGTATTACCGTAGGCTTAAACTGTCAAACTAGGGAATTTGACCAGAAATTCAAATCTGTGAGCACAAGCAATCATTTATGTTTTCTCAAACTACTTACCTTGGTGTTGTATTTAAGGCTTATTCTGAAATAAACTAGCTTTAAGGCATTAAAGAAAGCTGCTTATTAAAATGTTTTAGTTTGGGGCTGGTCGAGTGGCACGGTGGTTAAGAGCTGGCTTGGGACGCCAGCAGCCCCGGTTTGGGTCCCATATATGAGGGCCAGTGGCTCTACCCTCAAAAAAAAAAAAAATGTTTTAGTTTTACCACGGGGTTAGTGTAAATAGCATCTTTCTTGTCAAATGTTTTTGCATGAAGAGAGTATATTGTAAGTGCATTATCAAAGATTTGCTCAAATAAACAGGGAAATTCTGTTGCACCTACTTTTTAGGACAAATCACAAAAAAAATCAGCATGGTGGTATTTTTTTTTTTTCCAAAGAGCTACCATTTTATATACATTTGAGATCTAGACAGATTAAGCTAAACACTTTACCAAATATGATTTATGCCATTGTCCTGGCAAAGACTTAAGAAAATGTCATGTGGAGTTATTTTGCTTATTTTCATTAAAAGGCTCTTTCATCTGCCATGCAAATAAGGGTATTTAAGTACAGCAATGTTTTAAAATTTAACCTTCATTATAATAAAAGAATAAAATTTCAAAAAATTGTCATGAAAACCAACTAAAACATAAATACACTTATGCAGCAGATTTATGTTTTGTACACATTAAAATTTCAATATCTGTGAGTTACATTTGCAACACAGGAATAGCAAGTACGGTTAGTTCTTTTTCTGGAATTTTCTCCTGTTCTTTCATTTGGGATGTATTTCTTTGTTTCCTCATTTTGGCTGCCTCTCTATTTGTTTCTATGTGTCAGGTCGATCTGCTATGTCCCTCAGTCTTGGCCAGGTCGCCTTGTGTAGTAGGTGCCTGGTGGGGCCCAGTGGCATAATTTCCCTGGTCACCTGCACTAGGTGCTCCAAGAATGTCCCTTGCGTGGGTTGTGTGTGTCCTCCTGTTATAGTTGAGACTTGGTTGCTGTTGACACATCAGTGGGTTGGATTGACTCTCAGGCTGATTGGCTGTGGGGTTGGGCCACATCCACAGCTTACGGGCTGCTGTGTGGGGGCTTACCCTGCTAAGTGGGATTTGCCCCAGTGGGCTCTGGTGCCTGTTGAGACCACCCTTTGTGTGTGACACTTGTGGGGCTAATTAGGCAGTACTGTGCTGTGGTCTGGAGTCAACCGCCAAGTATATTGTTTCTGGGGCCTCTTTCGAGAGGCTCTGGTGCAGGCCCAGGTCAGCCGCTGCCTGTGAATGGCCGGGGACTACCTGGTAAGAGCTACAAAGCAATCTGCGGTTGTTTGCTGCCTGTGCTGGACCTGGAGGTGTGTGGGAGAGGCCATGCTGCAAACCAAGGATGTCTGCCACCAGTACCAGGCCTGGGGTAACTCCAGACCTGCTGCCACCTGCCAGCTCCCTTAAGGTTCAGCCACTGATAAAGCCTCATGCAATATGCAAGTTGGATGAAGCAGGGTCTCAGGCAGTCACTACAGTGGGAAGAGTTGTGGTCACCAAATTAATTCTGGTAAATTCTGGTGTAAAATCTCAGAGCACACAGAGGCCAGCCGCTGCTTACCTGGGGTCTGTTGGACCATGATAGTTTTCCAGGAAAGAGTGCATGTAATGCAGGTGGGGCTGGCTACCCTTGGAGAAAGTGCCTCTTGCATTGGGGGGGAGTTGGGTAGGGTGCAGTCCTAGTGAGTCAGTAGGGTGGAGCTGTGGAGCTCACCAGACCAGTCAAATTCAGATTTGACCGTAGGCATAGGGGGAGGGCTCAACACAAGATGGAGGGCCGGCTGAGTGGCTCAGGTGGTTAAGAGCTCACTCAAGTGTGTGAGCTGAGCTCTGAGCAACAGCAGTTTGATGCCCAGCCAGAGCTGAGTTGCCACTGAGCTGCCAACAGGTGGTAGGATGGCTCAGCTAAAAAAACAAAAAAACAACAAAAAAAGGAAAGATGGAGCCCACCTGCCGACTGCATGGGAGGAGGACTTCTCACAGGGAAAATGCCAACTCTCCTGCAGCACCTGTGCAGAAGTCACACAACCCAGTCCATCCCCCATATGTCTCTGACAACCCCTAAGTTACTGTCCCTCCGCTGGAGCTCAAGGTGAGTGCCTGGGAGTGAGAGAGTCTGTGCACAAGCCCTTTAAGAGGACGCCTGGGTTTTCTGCTGCCTTCCATCCCACCCAGATGGTCAGAATCCCCAGTGTTTTTCACAGCCAGATGTTGTGGGGGGCTCCCCTTCCCAGCACCTGTACTCTTGGCTGGAGAGGCCGGTTTGGGGCCAGGGACCCTTGCTTCTCTGGGGGAACGTCTGCAGCTGAGATATCCCTCCCAGTTCTCAGTTGCCACACAGAGGTTTAGGGTTAGCCAGTTCCGCATCTCCACCTTTCCTGTCAGTCTTGACGTGGCTTCTTCTTTATATCCTTAGTTATAAAACTTCTGTTAAATTAGACTTCAGATGGTTCTCCAGGTTGATTGTTCTGTAATTTAGTTGTAATTTTAATTTGTTCATGGAAAGAAACACGCACAGTGTTTATCTACTCTGCCATCTTGGATCTCCCCCCAAAGATTTTTCTTGTCTTTGGGGTACTAGAACTGAGACATTCCTTCACTACACGAGATTCCTCTAATAGATGCATTAGATCAGGAAGTCCCCATTGGCCAAGCCAAGTCTTTCATAGAACCAAGCTGTGGTCTGAAGTTCTTCCCATTCAGTCCTTCCATCCCTCCGTTCACATACTTCAGACCTACCTAACCTCTGAAACTCTCTTGACTTACTCGTGTTTTCTCTTTTTTTATATATCTCTTCTATGTGTAATCTCATCTTGGTTTCACATTCCCAGAGGACCCAAATGCACTCACACACTATCCTGTTCCCTTACCTATTTAGCAGTTGCTTGTTTTCTTCTCCTCCTCTTCTCCATGAACCCTTAACACTGATGGCACCATCCTTGGACCAACTCTTCTCTTCTTGGGATCCTATTCGGTCCCATGGCTTTAAATGTAATCTTTGTGTCATTGACTATCAAATCCTTATCTCTAGCTCTATTTTTATCCCCAAAACTCCAGACTTCTATTATCTAATCATGTTCTTGACATCTCCACTTGGTCATTTAATGGTCATTTAAGGACCTCTTGATCCTTATCCAAACCTGTCCTCCTTCAGTTGCTCTCATCTTAGTAAATGGCTCCAGTCATCCTTGATTGCTCTTTTTCTTGTCTCCCTTTAGCAAATCTTATCAAATGAACTCTCAAGTACCTCCCACATTGATCCATTTTTCTTCTCCTTCACTATTGTCTCCCTACTCAGTGTTGCAGTAACCCTCCAATCCATTGCTCTATTGCCCACTCACAGTCCATTAGCCCATTTACCACTCAGTAGCCAAAATGAGATTTTAAAATGTCAGTCAGATCCAATCATTCTCCTGTTTACAGCACTACAAAGGCTTTTTATTGAACTTTGGATAAAACCCTCCACGATTGCCATCTCCTGGCCCCTCAGACCTGCCTTTTCCTTCCCCTTGCCCCAACCACAGTGGCCTTCATTCTCGCCCCAGAATAACCAAGGTTGTTCTTGCTTTGGGCCTATTATCTCATCCCTAGGTGTTCCTCCTTGTCACTCAGATATCTTACTTAACTATCCTCAGCAAGGCCTTCTCGACCTCCCAATCTAAATAATGTATCTAGTTCCTTTCTAGAACATCACCCTATTTTCATTCTCTTCACAGCCCTTGTGCTTTCTGATCTTTTGCTCTTTTACTTATTGTCTGTCTCCCCTCAACTAGAATGCAAGTTCCATGTCTTGTTCACCTCTGCATTCCCAGCACCTCAAGCTGTGCCTGCTATATAGTAAGCATTCAGAAATATCTGTGGAATGAGTGCATTGACAGAACTTCATTTTTTCTTCTCCATGATCATAGTTGTTTCTCTGAAAGAAAAAAGTAGTGAATTTTCCTAACTCTACACTTCTGAACTCTTATTCTATTCATCATTCCCCAAGATGTACTTTTCCTTGAATTTATACATAATGCCAATACAGTTAAAATCTCATTATAGTGAATTCCATAGGGCATGCCATTGGCTTTGTTACAGTGGACTTTGTCACCAAGCCAGAAATTGCATTTCCAGTCTGCAGAAACTGCAGATGAAACAGCTGATTCTCCATTTCTCTGTGGAATTGGGAAGGGAAAAACTCCGACTCTAAAATGAGAAATGAGAGCAAGCTAATCCGCTTCCCTTGTCCAGGCTCCCTGATGTTCTACATGGAATGTTGGCTTCAGGTTTTTTTGTTTGTTTGTTTCTTGCTCAATGATTTGAGTATTGGAAGAAGGGGTAATTGAGGAAGAGAAAAGTGAAAAGGCAACTACTATTTGGTGACAAGAAAGATTCCAGAGTTAAGCAGTGTTTTCTCTGACTTTTTGTGTCGTGAAAAGGTATATCATCAGGTGCTGTTTTTGCACACGAGAAGATACTTGAACAAGGGCCAGAAAGTGAAACAAGACAAAACAACACAGTTCCTGTTAGGGACTACTTGGTGCCGACAGTGTGTTTTAAACTGCAGTGAAGGCTTTTGTGTTTGTTTGTAATTGTATATTTTTCTGAAATGTGGAAACAGCTTTGTTGTATTATGAAGATCTTTCTTTCATTGTAATGGTAATTGTGTTCAAATCAGATCATCAAATTTCTGTTATAATGGCTCAAGTTTATGAGCCATATAAATGTTATATTATATAAAAATGGCTTGAGTTTTTAAAGTCATTTATTAACAACTTTTTCTGGTTCTTTCAGACAGAAGTATTTATACCCTCTCCTTTGTACCCATGATACTTGATACATGGCCCTTATCATATCATAGTTATATTTATTTGTCTGTCTGTATCCTGTACATACTAAGGAAAGGGCTATGCTTTATTCATTTTTTTATATTTCCTACCTGTACTCCCCTATGCACTCCCCATCTTACCTAATACAATGGTACCTGAGGGAAAAGGGGTTTAAATACATGTTGATGGAATGGTAGTGTTTATTTCAATAGCTACCTTAATGTGTTACTTACTCATATAACATCCACTAGACCTTGTCTTGCCCTTTTTAGCAAAGCTGCTTGCTTAATGGCCAATTATTTCTAGTCTTTGTTAAGCTGTCAAAGTACGGGCAATATTCACTTCCCCTGAGCCTGTTATATTGCACTCTCCCTCTTTTAGTTCTTAGGTTAATGTATTTTTTGTTAAGCCTCTCTTGTCTTCCTCTACCAATAAGTACAATCTGCCCATTAAAAAACACCTGACCCGTTTCCTTTGGACATTTTTATATATGCGCTTCAGTAAATTTTGTGTTAGTGTTGTCTTGTTTATCTTTTCGTTCCCAGTTATTTATCTTATTGAACAAAAAGTTGACTGAACGCCAATCTAAACCGGTCAATTCATGCTCACTGAAAGCACTGTGATAGGTACAGTGGGAAAATCTTAAATATCAAGGTGCCATGTCTGCTCTCAAGGAACCGATAGTTTGCTTGGGGGATTAAAACGAACTGTATTTCCTTTATTTGAGATGCCAGAACTTGTTAGCTATACCTTTAAGTTATTAATAACTTTCATGTAAGAAAAGAAGCCCTGCCAAATGATATCTATGCCCCGATTGTAAAACTGACCTCAAATTCAGAAATGTGGGCATGCTGGATGACATTCCAAGGAGATGGAGTGACGTGCACAGAAGCCTGAGGGAATTAAAGACAAAGCCAAGGGATCTGGAAGCTCATAGGACAGATGACTCTCCTGTTAATTTTTCTGCTGTCCCTCTTGCCCTCTCCCACCATTGCCCTTCCCAGGAGCTCCACCCTGGTGGTAAGGTAAGCATTAGTGAAGATAATACCACCCTAATGCTTCCTTTAAAACGATACAAGATAAATAAATTCAACTCTCTGAAAAGGGGGACACTGAGATATCATAAATTTGCAATTGTAAATTCATATATCAGTACATACGGGACTGTTCTCCACACAAGTGGGTACTGTATGAACCAATTAAATGATGGCTCCCTTTTGTCCTTATCTGTTTTTATAACAGTAGAATTGTAATTATATATACAGACTGATGTTTGGGCCAAGTCTGTTTTTACAAAGATGTTAGTTGTAAATTTAGTCCATTATATTATTTCAACATGTGCTTTGTTATTTTTTTCCCCCCTTCTAGAATGCTGCTTTCATTTGTTTGTTGAACATCAACACAATCTTTTTTTTTCCCCCGTGGTGAATGTCTGGGAGAAAATATTGCTTCTTGGCAGAGGGTACCGGGGCTTTGTATGATTTATTTCTTCTAATTATATTCCATTGTAAAGATTCCAAAATGTTGTATTAAAAGACTCCAAAATGTTAGAAACTTGAATAGTTTTAAGTCAATTCTATAAAAATCTAGCCTTTTGCTCATCTTTCAAACTGAACAGGGCTCTGACATGTCTGAGGTTTGGGAAAATTTGGCTCCTGTTGATGAGGGGGGTCTAATATAGGTCTTTGTTGCTGAGTGAAATTCAGCGGTTTTGGCTCATGGGAATTTGTGCAAAATTGTTGGTTCGTTTGATTTGGTTCCCTTTGGACTACACCCATGAAGTTTTCTTTGGGTTTAGCTTGGTGATCCCCACCCCACACCAAACTCAAACACAGTGGGAATGTTGAGGTTTATACCTCAAGCTATAACTCATCCTAGAGCTTTACCCAGTTTTGAAAAAAAAAAAAGGTGGGGGGATGGGGGGAAGCCTCGATTTTAAATCTTTGAGTGAAAGACTTATTGAAACTAGAGAAAACAATAAACAATCCCTGAGTTAGTTGAGATCTTAAGGTCATTTGACCAAGCTCTCCACTTGATGCATGATTCCAAAAATCAATTTCCGATTGTTTAACGTCTTTTGTAGCTAATTAACTTCCATGCAGGATTCCATATTTGTCCTTTGGTTCAAGCTTGTTGACTTTGTGGTCCAAGTTTGCTATATTCATATGATTTTTTTTTTGATCTATCAAGAACCAAAGGAGGTGTATAAAAACTTCCAGATGTGTATATTTCTATTTGTAATTCTGTCAATTTATGCCTTATATGTTTGGAGGTTATATTATTTGATTAGAATTGCTTCATCTTCCTGAGAATCCTTCCTTGTATCCTATGCAGTAACTGATTATACATGTAACAATTCTTCATATCCTAAAGTTTATTTTAAAAAACACAAAAACTTATCTAGGCCTGTGTCTACAGCCCAGATACATGTACAGAATATTACATAACACCACCAAAGGGTCTGAGCCAGCATGTGGTAATCGAACCCTTTGATAAAACCACATCAAAATGTGTGAATATCCACATTAAGTGACATATATAAAAATATATTTTCCATCTTGTTACTTTCAAACATTCCATGTTCTTACACTTCAGTTGTTTCTCCTTGTAAATGACATATGGATGACTTTTACTTTTTAATTCAGTTTTAGTTAATTTACTGAGTAATGATGTTTGTAGTTATTTCTATCATATTTATATTCTATTTATCCTGGTATTTTTCTGTGCCTTTTTATTTACCCCTTCTCTTTTTGGACCTTCTGTTTTGCTAACCAATTTTTCCTTATTTATTTTCTCCACTGCTTATCTGGAAATTTTATATGCACTTACTTTTAGAGGTTATCATTAAAAATTTAGGGGCCGGCCGAGTGGTGCGTTGGCTAAGAGCTGGCTTGGGACACCAGCGGCCCTGGTTCGGATCCCACATATGAGGGCCAGTGACACTGCCGTCTACACCTGGAGCTGGGCTGCTGTGAGTCCCCAGGGACGGCATAGCTGCAGCCCCTGCTGCAGTGGGCTGCCATAGGCTACAGTGAGTGGCCGGCAGCCAGCGTGAGCGGCTGGCAGCCAGTGTGAGCTGCCAAGAGCCGCTGTGAGTGGCTGTCCAGGGATTGGTGACCGATCTGCCTCATCCAGAAAGAGCGCAATGACGATACCAACATGGGCTAGTGAAGCAACTTCCTCCACAACTAGACTGAAGAACAAAAGGACAGCAACTTCTCTGTTCCCCTCCCCCAATTCCCCAATAAAATCTTTAAAAAAAAACTTTGTAAGCATACTTGAATTCAAAGAATCCAAAATTAATTAATATTTCTAATCACCTGACTTATGTAATTAATTTTAATCACATTCCTCCCATTTTATGTTATCATTGTTAAATATTTTAATTCCACCCTGTTTTCATGTTGCTCAAATTAGTCATCAGTATTGTTACTTTATAGAAAAAAATCAGTGAATGTTTAGAGTTTCCCTGTATTTTCCAGTCTCTTTGCTCAATATTGTCTTTTTTCACTTCATTCTGGTTTCAGTTTTTCTCTTCTTGAAGTACATCTTTTGATAGCTCCTTCGGAGGCAGTCTTTTTTTTTTTTTTAATATTTTTTTATTGGGAAATTAGGGGAGGGGAACAGCGTTGGAGAATTGGGGAAGGGGAACAGACAAGTTGCTGTCCTTTTGTTCTTCAGTCTAGTTGCAGAGGACATTGCTTCACTGGCCCATGGTATCGTCATTGCACTCTTCCCGGGTGAGGCAGATCTGTTGCCGGCCTCTGGACGGCTGCTCACTGTGGCTATTGGCAGCTCACACCTGCTGCCAGCTGCTCACCCTGGCTGCTGGCCACTCACTGTAGCCTATGGCAGCCCACTGCAGCAGGGGCTGCAGCCCACAGCCCAGCTCCAGGTGGAGCTGTTGTTCACCATCTTAGCTATAGAGGGCAGTGTCACTGGCCCTCATATGTGGGATCTGAACCAGGGTCGCTGAAGTCCCAAGCCAGCTCTTAACGAACAGGCCACTTGGCCAGCCCCAGAGGGGTTCCTTTAATTGTTAACTCTGAGTATTTATTTCACTTGATATTGGCTGAGATAGAATTTTTGGTTGACAGTTATGTTTTCTCAATTTGAAGATATCCTGTCACCTTTTCACTTTTGCTTTTGAGAAGTCTGCTTTCGTACTATTGGTCTTTTTCAGCCAATTTCTTGCATTGTTTTAAAGAGTTCTACTTTGTGTTTGTGTTCTGTGGTTTCACAATGACATGTTTCCATGTGGATTTATTTTTATTTCTCCTACTTAGGACTCATTGTGCTTCCCAAATCTGAGGATTCACATCTGTCATAAACTCTGGAAAGTTATCTGGTATTCTTTCTTTGAATAGTTCTTCCATTCTTTTAATACCTACTTTTGTAACTTATATTAAGCATATATTTTTCCTTTTCATTCAGTGCTATTTCCTTAGACTATATATATCCTTTACATTGCTCTTTGTTGCATTTTGGGTAATTTATTCAGGTATCTCTTCTAATTCACTGTGTCTTTCCTCACTACTGTCTAATCTGTTTAGCCCTTACATCGAGCTTTTAAATTTCAGTGATTATATCTTCATTTCTAGAAGTTCTTTTTGGCCATTTTCTTCTATCTGTTTTTACTTTTCATAGTGTCTTGCGATTTTACTTTTTTATTACTTGTTTTAAGTATTTGACCATTTTAAACACATATATATTATATGGTGTTTATATCAAAAGTTCTTGTTGGTCTGGACCTGTTGTTTGTTACATCTGCTGACTCGTTTTTGGTGGATTGTGTATTTGTGGGTTTTGTAATTTTGGATAGTAAACTCATCTTCAGGGCCTTGTCTGCTGTAATCCTATACTACAGTTTTAAGGGCATGTCACTATGGATAAGGTGTAGTTTTGTTTCTGCCTGCTGCTCTAGGGTTATTAGCTTCAAAACATTTTTTATATTAATTTCAGTGATTGAAATTTGCAGACCAGTTGGGTAGTACAAATTTATACCTCAGGTATGCACCTGGATAAGTCAGTGGTTACTAATGCTGAAAGAAGCCTTTTTCTTTTCGCACCCACAGTTTGGGCAAAAACAAATTTCCTCATCATTTCCTATGCTGATAGATAGATATGAAAATGTTTTCTTTTTGCTATTTTAGTGATGGTCCCAGGTTTATAAGGGATCTTGTTTCTAACTACCCACTTCATATTGGTCTAATAAGCCCTGATTAGTAATACCAGATTCTTTTCCTGACTCCATAAGGTTGCCCTAGCATTAGCTCACGTACGTTTTCATTTTTCATTTACTTTTTTACTTTTTTGGTTTTGGTCCCTAGGTATTTGCTTTATATTTTTTTCAAATTTAGCTATACATTTCAAAGGTTACACATTATATTTTATCCAGAATTTTAAATTAGACTTTAGAAGACTAGATTTCAAGCTTTCTGGTTAGCCAAAAGTGGGAGAATTAGAAGTCTCAGTCATTTTACGCTTCCCTATCCTGTACTAATGCAATTGGTTTTTCTGTTGTAATTACTGAGGTACAGTACTTTTTATTGTTTCTGTTGTTGTCATTAATTTTGGTCCTCATTCTAACTTTTTACCTTCCTGACTCAGTTACCTAGTAGGTTCGTTTTACCTCTCAGACTCAAGTCATTTGTTAATTTGATTTTCCGTGTTTGGTAAAAATATTAAACCAAAGCCAGTACATAGCCCAGGTATATGCCACTAAAGATCTCTCTCTCAGTGGACATTGATCAGAACTTTTTAAATTACAAGCAAATATATCCAACTCTATTATTTATTTGAGCTTTTTGTTCACAAGGCTTATTTTTTTTTCTTTTGAGGGCAGCGTCACTGGCCCTCCTATGTGGGACCCGAACCGGGACCGCTGGCCTCCCAAGCCAGCACCCAACCACCGCGCCACTCAGCCGGCCCCACAAGGCTTATTTTTAATGGCCTTGCTTGGCTCAGTCCAATTCATGTCCACCATTATTTCTTCAATACATACTATGTGTCATTGTGTGTAGTTTGTGCACCAGAGATCTAAAGAAGAATAAGCCATAGCTCTTTCCTTCGTGATGCTCATAGCCGGGTAGAGGAGAAGTTCAGGTAAGCAAACAAAACAGCCATATGATAATATCTTGCTGCATTTTGCTCAGAATTGACTTCTATCTGACTGATCCATAGTACATGGCTTCCACCCTCTTGCCTTTTTTGCTATATCTTTTTATTATTATTATTTATTATTATTATTAATGGTTACAGATGTACAAAACTATGCAATAGTTATATTTTCACCCCTTACAAAGTGACTACCCCTCCCCCTCCCTTATCTTCCACCCCTGAAATCATACATATCTATTACAATTCCATTGACTCCATCCCCACACTACATTCCACATCCCATGACTATAGATGTGTTAAGTTATAGTCAACATCTAATATTAATCAGTGGCAGCTTCAGATGTACAGTGCAGTATTCAGGCCACTATACCGTTGATGAAGTGGTCTCCCTGACAAGACATGAGTCCATCTGGTCCCCTAAAAAATATTTACAACTTTATTGATCATATTCCCTAAACTGTCTCTTCTATCTGTGCAGTTGTATTGTAGTTACCGGTTTATGTTGCCTCGTCCCTTCCCCTTCTCCCTCATGCCCATCCCCGTCCCATCTAGCTCTCATCAGTTTTTCCTTTGTGTCTCTAAGACTATTACTATTTATATTGCTCGTTTATTCAGTTCTTTAGATTCCATATATAAGTGAGATCATATGGTATTTGTGTTTCTCTGACTGACTTATTTCACTTAGCATAATGTTCTCCAGGTCCATCCATATCATTGCAAATGGTACGATTTCTTTCTTCTTTATAGCTGTGTAATGCTCCATTATGTAAATGTACCACAGTTTCTTAATCCAGGCATCTACCGATGGGCATTTCAATTATTTCCAAGTCTTGGCTACTGTAAATAGTGCTGCAATGAACATAGGGGTGCATATATTTTTTTGAATTAGTGTCTTGGGTTTTTCAGGATTAATATCAAGGAGTGGAATTGCTGGGTCAAAAGGCTATATCTTGAACATACCATTTCTGGGAAAAGCTTCACAAGGCTAATTTGCATGCCTCCTTTTTATAGTATTTTGTGAAGAAATTCATTTAGGTATTTTTTATTCATACATTTTTGGAGTATCTTTATGTCAGTAAAGAATACTAAAAATATTGGATATATTATAAATTACTTCAGATATTCTTTTCTTTTTGTCCCTGTATAACTATTTTTCCCCCTTAGTTAAACATTTTCTCAAACTTTTCTCCAAACTTTGTTTTCCAGAAAGACAGTTCAATATACAGATGGAGTCACAAAAATGTATACACAGTTTAAGAAAGAAAAAACCTGTGTTAAAAGTATAATATTCAATATATACTGATAACAAAGGATGAATACAAGTCATGTGTATACTTTTTTTTGGCACCTCAGTAGCTATCTGATATCAGTTTGATCTATTTTGGCCTAGTCTCTGTGTTAACTTTTTCACCCAGCGTTTCTTAGTTGGTCCAAGATTTCAGCTCATGTTTTACTGTTGGTGTTTGAAAATTTGTTAGGCAAACTAATGATGTAATCACATTTTCAGAGAAGGAACTTAATTTAGTTAAGAAATAAGTTTTTATCTGGACTGGAAATTTCAGGTTTGATCTTTGTCCTTTCCTCTCTTTAACCCCAACTAACATTCTATTAATCAGGAAGTCCTGCCAATATTTCCTCTTCAAAGCATTTCATATCGTCCCCAGTGTTTTATTCCCACAGTTAATTCCCTGGTCCACACCCTGATCTTTTCTCATCTGATAATTGGATAACGTCCTAAATATTTTCCATTTCTCCTGACTTTAATCTTAGTCTTAAGCTTTTCATATTGTGATTCATGACTTAATAGGTTATAAAATTAATTTACTAGTTCATGGTGAGAATTTTTTAATGGTATAGAGTAGAAGAGACTGAAGATACTAGAGCCCATGGCTATAAGAAGCGTGTTTTTTTCATGAAAGTTTTGTTTCAACATATATATATATATATATATATATATATATATATATATATATATATTAGTATAGTGTGGGTATTTGTCATTTGGAGGGGTGTCTAGCATTTGAGCCTTTTTCCTGTGCTAGAGAACTCTGTATCATATGAATCTTGGTAGGAAGTAGGGCCTGCCTTGCATTAAAGCAGCTAAGAAAAAACCCAGGTCTTGCTTTCCCAGCATCCTTTGCAGCTAGGACGCTGGTTTGTGACCTAGGCTTGCCTAATCAGATGCCTGGGATGTTGAATTGGTACTGACAGACACAGGGGAAGTGAGTACTTAGGCTGGTGGTGGTGGCAATGGCCATGACACCAGCATTTGGCTTTTGAGGCAGCAGGAACTGGCAACCTCAGCAGTGGCATACAATAATAGCAATGGGGTCCTCATCAGAATGTTTCTGGGCATGGCTTGGGCATGGTTGGGGCATGGTTCTGGTTGTCTAGCTTCTTTTTGCTCCTGTCTAGTTTCTGAGTCTGGTACTCTACACTTCTTGGAGATTTTATAAGCTATTCCTTTTCTGTTCAATCAGTTTCTTTTCTACTTGGTATGAACTGAATTGTGTCCACTCTAAAATTCATATTTTGAAGTCCCAACCTCCATTGGGACTGTATTTGGAGCTAAGGTCTTTAGGAGGTAATTAAGGTTAAATGAGGTCATGAAAGTGGGACCCTAATCCAATAGGACTATGGCCTTATAGAAAGGGAGAGAAGGGCCGGCTGAGTGGCTCACTTGGTTAAGAGCTCGTTCAAGAGTGTGAGCTGAGCTCTGAGCAACAGCAGTTCGATGCCCAGCTCAAGCTGAGCTGCCGCTGAGCTACACAGGTGGCAGGATGGCTCAGCTAAAAAAAATAAAATAAAAAAAATAAAAAGGGGGAAAAAGACCTCTTCCCCCCGCCCCCCACCCCACCCCCCGCATGTGAGGACATGGGGAGAAGGGAGCCTTTAGCAAGCTGGGAAGAGAGTACTTACCAGAAACCGAACCCTGCCAAACCTTAATCCTAGACTTTCCAGCCTCCAGAACTGTAAGAAATAAATATCTGTTGTTCAAGCCCACCAGTTGTTCAAGCCCACCAGTCTATGGTATTTTATAATGACAGCCTGAGCTGACAAATACACATTTTGGTACCAAAAAAATCAGGAGCAGCGATACATGTTCACAGAGACAGTGAGGCAGAGCCCCGTGGACTTCTCAGAATCACTGTGGAGTGAGGACTTTCTTACCTGCCTGAGCTGAAGCCTGGATGTATTTTTCCGCCAAGGGACCCTTACCCAGTGACTTCCAGGAGAGTAGGCTATCTGCTGTGCACTCACTCCTGCCTGGCCTGCTCAAAAAGACAATTTGAAAGGAAGAGAAGCAAACAACGTGTAGTTTGCCATCACTGGCAATGCTTCTACAAGTCTGAGCGTGTGGAGCCCAGGTTCAGATAGCTACGCAGGAGCCCCCTCAGCCAGCACTCATCACCGCTGCCTTGGCCCAGCCGCCAGCTGGAACTGAAGCTCCATGCTGTGACACCATAGGTGCCAGCACACCTCTAAGTATATGTATTCTATTCCTGAGACCTGTACGTCTTAATATCTTGTTTGGGGTACAAAACCTAAGTACCCTGCGTGACAGAGATCCGTCAAATTTCAGAAAAGAAAAAAAGAAAAATGAGGGTTTATTATCACAATTAGAGTTTTTTAAGTAGCTGACTATGAATGAACAGTAACATTTTCAATAGAAAATAAATTGAGAAAGGACCTGTGTGAGAATGTGGAAAATATTTAAAGCAAAGGAAATGATTCACCACCTCAAAGACGTGGCACTTACATGAATTATGCAGGTCAGTTTTTCACTTCTGTGGATAAATCCATATGTGTGCTTTGCACCACACTCACAGAAGATTATTTAATATTAGTATTCAGAGAGAAAGGAACCCTTTGAATGATTTTAGCTGTTTCCTCTAAGAATCTGAGCGGTGGGGCGGGGGGTGGAGAGGGGGGATAGTGTGACTTGTGGAGAACAGCTTTGTTTACATAATGGATGCTTTGTAAAGTAATTAAAAAGTGACCTTTGAAATGTTTAACTTAGTTTGTTTTATTAGATTTTCTCATTTATTTTTTTTCCCCTTGGGTCTGTTTTTGCAACTTCTCATAACATCTAAGCCGACGCTTTAAGAGAATATATTTTATCCTTTATTTCACGAATGGAATGTATAGGTGTTAAGTCAAAATAAATAAATTATTTTAAAAAGTAAATTTATTCCAGTTACTTTCCAGCCATTAACGAAAGTACGGGTTTTATGGTATGAAATTGCTCAATAGTTAATCTTAGGAATAAATCTTGCAGGGATTTTCAGAATTTTTGATATTTTTCCAGATGAATTTCATTTTTCATAGATGCCATTTTTCATTACTGAAAAGGAACTTAAATATGTATTCACGGAATTGTATGACGACATTGAAGTTAATATTAAATATTTCTTAAAATTGTAATGGAGGAGGGTTTGAGTTGCATTTGTGTTCCTTATTTGAGGGATTTATAGAATAATTAATGTAATTTGGAGGCCCTAACGAGGCAGAACAGAAGCAATCAGGGCAAGTTACCGTGAGGTGCCCTGGAGTTCTGAACACAGAGAGCCTGAGTAGCAATTAAACTTGACCAAAAGTGAAATGACTGTTTCATGAGGAAATGAGCTTCTTATCACAGGAAGTATTCAAGCAAAGCTGAGTGTCCTTATATCAGGGATCCTGGAGTGTACTGGGTTTCTGCGTTTCGTGTTCAGTAGGGAGATACTTCTGAGGGCCCTTTGAGTCCTAGGCCAAAAGTTCTAACTAGTTGAGTGTGTTGTAATCATATACTTTTTATGGGATGAGTCCATGTTTGAACTCATCCTATGGTCACCCTTCTTTTGAAAACAGAACCAATAAAAGAAATTGCTCTGAATTATTTAAGAAGCAGTTGAACACTTAGCTTTTCTGATTTCCTAAGCCTAAAGTAAATCATACAGGGGACAAGGGATTCATGTATTATTTGTTTTGAGAGGCATGCAAAAAGGTCTCTCTAACTTTTTGCTCTCATACCTTTAACTCAGGCAAGAGAAGAGGAAAAGTAAACATGGTTTTGCTGTTTCTTTCCTCAAGATCGCCTGTGCATTTGTAACCAAATCTCAATCATAGCCAGCTCATGTTCCTTCTGTGCCTATCTAATGCACCACCAAACATGCTTTACATACTTTTCTGTGGTCAGCTGTCATGAAAAACACAGTATATTTGGGGTCCAGAGGCCCCTGGTTTACTTAGACATGTCATGAGAGGACTGACAGTTCCTTACACATGCAGCCATTTGTCAGTGAGATGGTAAGGGGTAGAAAAGGAGCTTAAGACTTCTCGGTCTCAGAATCAAGGCTGCCATCATGTGGGGAAATTAGAGGTAATTGTCATGCCATTGTCTATGGCTGAGTGATATTTCCGGGGATGGTGATTCTCAGGACAACCAATTTCTTTTTTTTTCTTTCTCAGTTTTCTCTCTCCCACGTTCAAAATGCCAGGCTTGGACTCTCTGATGTGTTGTTCCTCTTTGTCCCAACAATCTTATAAAATCCTTTCATTCTGTTTTCTTCCCCTGCTTTACTGTTTTTTCTTTATCGCAGCTATCACCATGTGAAATTATATTATATACAGCATTTATTTTACATTTTAAATTGGAATTAATTCAGATTCTAATTATTCGCACTAGAATGTAAGCCCATTGAACAGGGACTCTGTCTGTATCTGTCACTGCTGCATCCCCAACACATAGGGTAAGTACCTAGCACATACTACATTGTACAAACCAATTTTTTGACATTTTTATTGGCTCATTTATGTGCGCCAGTATCTAGTAAGTGTCTAGTAGCGTTCATCAAATTGATTTAGATTCCTTGCTTACCACCACTCCTCTCATCTGATGTCCTTACTGAACCCTCATCTACTCTCCTGCTGTCATTATAAGAGGTTCTCTTCAGCCTACACCTTTAAGGGAAGCCACATCTCACAACATAAAAAATGAATGGACAAAAGGCAACCGTCCCCTCAGACTTGCCTCTTTTTACTGACTGCTCCTTGTAATTACTTCCCTTCTCAGCCCCCGTCTGCTCTGCTGCCTTGGCCCTATTTCCTCCAGAACGCTCTGTGGTTTGATTTGTGCTATATTCGTATTTCATAAATTCCTCTCATCCACAGACTTTTTTTCCTAACGCTTTTCATAGCCAAACCTAACAGTGCCACATTTTGCTCATTCTGACCTTTTCCAAGTGGCCAACACCTTGCATCTGGCCCGGCTTCTAGGCTGGTTTCAGTAGCATGTGGGACATCAGCCTGAGGGAGCCCCGGGACTGGTTGGTTCTATTTCTGACCCTGCAGTGTACCCTGTAGCTCCCAACATCTTTTCTTCCTGGAATCCATCTGCAGTCACCAGTCAAGTACCAAACCTTTACACTCCCACACTTAAATAGTTCTTGGTATTCATAGTGCTCCTTGATAATCCTGTTCCAGAATTTGAATTTCCTTAAACCTGCAAATGTGCTAGAACACGGGATTTTCCATTAGTGTAGGTGTGACTGGTTGCTCCAGTTTGATCTTCAGAATGATACCAAGTTGAAGCTGAAGAAATGTCTCCACATGGATTCCCAGCTCAAAGCCCTGCATTCATGTATTCATTTTTGACGGGCTGCTCTGTGCAGACATGGTTTTAGGCTCTCTGGACATCAGTGTACACTCAGCAGAGAAAGTCCCTGCTTTCTTGGAGCTTACTTTCCATTCAAGCATTTTATTGTCCAAGGGGAATTTTTACAAGAACTTCTTACATTTAATTGGGTTTTAAATTCATATTTAATCTATTAAAGCTGTACATTCAGAAACCTACTTCAATCTATATCATATAATTCTATTTTTAAATCTGGTAACTTACATAAAAATAAGAACAGTTCTTTCATTTATTATTTTATTAACATTTGGTTAATTCAACTTTAAGAGTTGAAATTTTTCTAAACAAGTCTGATCCCAATTTAGCTAACTCCATTTCCTTAAGTATTTTAAACCTCATTTACATATTTAATGTATCTGATTTCTCAAGCACCTCAACTGCCTGGTGCGGCATACTTAGAAACCTAACAAGCAAATCATTGTAGGCACTTAAGCAACTTGAAAAACAACTTAAAAAATAAGCAATTTAAAAATAACAATAATAATCAAATATATTACATGTAGTAAATGAACCTCTGTTAAACATTTTTACACTATTTCCAAACAAATCAAATGTTCTCACACCTTCCGATTTAATATCACAAGTCTGAAATCAATTACGTGTTTAAAATGAAATCATAATCTCTTTAAGTATTTCAAATTCTTTAAATAAACATACTTAGAATAGCCCAAGGATATGAAAATTACTCTAACACATATTTCATAAAAGTATAGAGTATGGGTTTGATTTACTTTATCTCTATTATTTATTTGAACTTTTCTGGATTGGTAAAGTGAGCAGCACAATTAAGGTAAGTAGTTGTACTGTCCATGGATGGCTGAGATTCCTAGGTTGAAAAATCAGAATATCCGTATAGTGAATTATTGCTCAGAGATTGGTCCGATTTGCGTTTTACAAAGATGGCTTCTTGTTGCTGGGTGGCAAAGGATTGATACAGAGGAGGTCAGAAGATATCAGTCTTGTATGACTCCCTGATGTGTTTAACTCCTATCAGTTTCTCCATGGCCAGGGACTTTATTTGGTTCTCTCAGGATATTCTTTATTATCTCTCAAGACTTTGCAGCTTCTTGCACCCTTCTCTTCTATTCTTTCCCCTTCTCCATGCCTTTTAAAATTCCTTTTCCGGTCTTTGATTTTCATTTCCTCCCACTTCTACTACTGAAGGTAGGGTAGGATGCTTTAGATTCTAGGGGTTGAGGAAAATCAAGCCCCAAGAAGAAAATGCAATGGGGTTTGGACTTAGTGGAATAAAAAAGAAAGAAAACATTATTGGCCCATAGGCATTGCAAAATCTAGAGGTATATATAGCATACATTAACCTAAATAATCTGTATGGAATAAGGTTATGGAGGCCTTTGACTTTCTCAAGCCAGCGCTTAACCACTGCGCCACTCGGCTGGCCCGGCCTTTGACTTTCTACTCTAATCTATTCTATGTTTTTTACAAGAAACGTATACTATTTCTATAATGAGAGAAATTATTTCAAAGAAATGCCAATAAAGGAGACTGATATAGCAATAGAATCAGAAAAGTCTTTATGAAAATGGTAGAAGTGAAGTTTTGAGCCTACCCATTTAAAAAGTTATTATTAGTAAATCTTCTATCAATACATAATTATAGTAAGAATAGCTTTTAAAATAGCAGACTTTGACGTGTCTTTTCAGACTGACTGTGAATGACAATCACTGTGTGTAGGCCCCCATTGTACATCAGTGTTTCAGGGTGATCGACTCCATAGTGTAAGAATTGAAGTGCAAATAAAAGCAATCTGGATTTTGCAGCTCTCACTGAGAGAGCAGCAGTACAATAAATATGCAAGGCCCAGCTTTGTGTATGAAGCACTATAATCTGCTTTCATACTATTTCATACTATTACTCACCTTAGAAATATATTTCTTAGAAATATGAAATATATTTCATACTATTATTCACCTTAGAAAACTTGATGTGATTATGGAATCATGCATAATGGCTTTGTGGACCAGAATAATTGTATTTTAACTTTTTACTTATTTGGAAAGAAAATGAAAGCTACTGGATCATATTAATCTATTTGGACAATGTTATTATCTTATGCTCACTGTTAGTATTTTGAAGTTGCTGTAAAATTCTTTTACGAGGGGCCCAGTGCTGAGTATGTTTAGATTGATGACATTCATATCATTCAATAGAATCAACTGAATACTACAGCTCCTTAGCTGAAAAATATTTGGCTCTTTAAAGCCTGTTTTAGATGACTTGGAAGAAATTAGTGCAGGATTTCTGCTATTGAAGCAAAGTTCCATTGACCAAATTGTGTGAGCAATTTATATATCTGAACTTAGCAACTTACACTTCAAAGCCGCCAAAGAAACACTGATGACATAACTGGACAGCTTGTATTCTCATAGGTGGGTCCTCCTCCAATATCTTTATCCGATTTGATGATTCCCACAAGTGATTGGGCAAGACCGTATGGCTAGGACTACCCATCCAAATATAGACTAAGTTGTGTGCTCCATATGTTCTGGGATAGCACATAAATTTTACTTATTTATATTATATTTTACCTAGCACAGTGCTGTGGAAGAAGGGGAGTTGTAAATGTTGGAATAATTGCATGAAGAAATGGATAAATAATTGGCCATCAACAAATTTTTGATTGGCTATTTTGGTGAAACCTTTTATACTGCGTGCTTGAACTTATAGGTAAATTTGATGTGGCCAGGTTGGCCAGTTTTCATCATGGCCAAATGTAAGCCATTTCTATAAAGCTAGGGAAATCACACACAACATAACTTTACTGAGATCACTGCATAGTTGAGCTGATCAACCAAAACTTGATCAGCCATGAATCTGGTGAAAAAGCCGATGTGATGACTGACTGACCAGTGTAGCACATATGTATAGAACTGGTCTTCTTTTGTCATCTGCTGCTGTGCTGGCCTTAGACTTGTGGCCACATGTAGGAAAAGAAACAAAGATTAATGAGATGATATTCCAAATACTGTAACAAAATAGGACATAAATTTTCTATATGTAGCACTTTCTTGGCCCAGATACTGTTAAGTAACTGTTGGGAAATTGCTGTAAAATACTTAGAGAATCAGTCCTATTGTATGAACCTTTATGGTACAATATAACCTCCAGGTTAGAGGACCACATGTTAAAGTCACATTGGGGCCAGTTTTCCGGTTTAAATTTCAGCACAAAGGATTTACTAGAGATATTGGGAAGATGTCTTGACAGAGCTATTTAATACCAGAATGAGTTATTAGGTGCAATTGTGGATTCTCTTGGCAGGCTCTAAATACAGTTCAATTTCTCCTCTGTCTGGGATAGTTTGGGTAGGCCTACCTGAGAGCTTAAGGACTGGTTCTTCTAGCCCAACGTTTTTGTGATGCATCATAACCCCAAATTAAACCCCAGTACTGAAACGATTTAGCAGTTCTTTCTCGTGTATTCAAATAAGAGCCACACACCACGTTGGATTTTTACACGCTAGCTTGGCTGACTGCCCCCTGCGTGAAAACCTTCATTATTGAGTTTTGTTTTCATTCACTCTAAACTTTTCCCCTTGGGTGGAAATATGTGTGCTTGGCCTCAGCTCATAGGGAAATTATTTAATGCATAACTCTGAACTTAATATGCTGAGTTAAGTGGTAGTAGGACAACATAAGCTTCCCCTGCCTTCATTTGTGAAACAAATTATGCGCTTTGGGAGAGATGGATACTTATTTCCAAGGTGACAGAATTCTTGCTAAAATGTCTGCATCAAAAGTGTTTCGGGAGAAAATAAAATAATACATAGAATTGAAAAGATGGTGTAAGACTGTCGGGTATAACTCTTTTGCTCTTTCAACCACTACAGAATTTTCAAGATATGTATTATAATAAGATCATGTACTTCTCTTATTTTGGAAATAAGTCCTTTGACTATTCAGAATCGAAAATGTCCTGAAAACACATTGCGATTTTTAATGCAGTGTGGAGATGTTTTTACTGGAATAGTCGACTTTAAACCACCTGAATGTTTAAATGAAATAGGTCAGCTCCAATCCCCTTGTGTGCGTATCCATTAAATATACAGAAAACAGATCATATTAGTGTTAGGTCTTTGAAAATAAAAGTAGACATCCTAAGCAAGATGAGAGTTTGGACTGTTTATATGTGTCCTTTTTGTGTTCCAGCTCAGTGCTTCACATGTTAGTATCTAAACTCCGCACATGTAAAAAGTATAAAGTCAGTTAAAGTTGTTCTGAGGGCTAGAACTTCTCCGTTTCCTGTATGTTTAAACTTGAAACCTTCATGTTGTATTAATAGAATTTTGTATTTTATATGTACATGCACAAGTCTGCTAGGCAAATGCCAAAAATGCCAAAATGGGACTGAAGGTGTTCTATAAGTGTGATTATAGGGTTGAGGCATCTTGTTGAGATTTTTTTTTTTTTTGATAAAGCTGGCGTAGATGATTGGTTTTAAATATGTGAACAGAATGTTCATCTGTGCCAAAGAGCATAAGTCTTTTTTTGAGTACAGGTTGTCTTAACTTGATAGACTGCTGAATAACTCTGCAAAGCAAATATTTGTATACTTAATCACTTATTACCATAAAATTCCTTTATTATTTTAGAAGTGAAATTAAAAATATATTGGCTGTAAGACAACATAGACTTAAAAACTTTAACTTTAAATTTAGAGAGAAATTGTCTGTGTTATTGCACAACTTTTCTGAGTTTGTCAGAGAAACAATTATGCAATTGTGTCCGCACTATTTGATAAAATACAGGACAAAGTTAATTCTACTCTCTCGTTGGGGATTTCGTTGTTTGGTCATGCTGGCTATGCTACTATTTTAAATAATGAGAAGAATTCTATATGGCTCTAAACTTCCCAAGAGCAGAAGCAATCATTGATTCATTAACCCCTCCCTCCCTTCATACCTCTCTCCAAACTTCTCTTCCTTCATTCCACAGGTTTTACTGAGTCCCTATAGACTTCCAATAGTTACCTTGCCCTAGGCTTAGGAGATACTGAGTTAATTAAGGTAGAATTTCTGTCCATAAGAAGAACATAGTTTTATGGATCAAAAAGACATGAAAATCAATCACTGATTGATTCAGTGGAAGGTTTAATGAGTGGAAGAGTGACACAGAAGAACCTCAGTCCTTTCTTGAGACAGTGGTGGGAAGGTGAGAGTGTTGGTGGAGAAGCAGTTGTAAAGAACCACAAAGAACAGGTAGCAGTGGGACTGAGTCTAGACTTGGAGCTATAGGTGTTATACAAACAAACACACATGAGGAAAGAACAGATTTGATTGGGGCAGAAGGTTGGAGAGTGAAATTTATGGGTGGTGGAGTGACTTGGCCTTCCACACAGAGCATCTTAAAGCAAGTATGGATGATTATGTGGTAAGCCTATGGAGGACTGCAGACCGGACAAATGGCTAAGGAACGGATCATGTGGAGATAATAGGAAATGACACGTAGAAAGTACTCCAGGTTATGAAAAGCCTCATATGGCCTATAGAGAAGGGTGGAACTTATCCTAAAGCAATCAGAAGTTGTCGAATAATTTCAATCAGTGTGGCTGCCCAGTAATATGTGTTATTAAAAAGTCATGCTGGTGGCAGTGTAGAGAGAGGATGAATTGGAAGGACAGGATACTATCTAGGATGGTATTGCTGTAATGCAGGTTCTCAGAGGCAAAGTCTGTCTAGGGCAAATAGCACAAATAAGCAAAATGGGCCAAGTTCAGAAACTGGAGAACTAAGACTTGGGGCCTATGTAAATAAAAAGAGCACTCACCACTTGGCTCCTACCAGCTGTTGCCATTGGGAGAGCAAAGACACCCTACCACACACATACACACACCCTGTTGCACATTCATTATTTACTTTTGGCTCTCAGATGGGTGTCAAATGTTTTTAAAAAACATGAACGGGTCAACACTATGCTGACCAAACAAAATAAATCTTTGGACCAGACACAATCTAAGGCAATGTATCACTGAAGTGTGTTCTTTTGAACACCAGTCTTTGAAAAATGAGTTCTGTGGTCAAATAAATTAGAAGAATTGGATCTTGACAAAACTGATTTTAAAATTCACAAGGAAAAGAAAATGTGCAAGAAAAGCCAAGAGAATTTTGTAGAAGAACAAAGATGTGGAGACTTGCCCTACCAGATATCAGTCCATATTATAAATCTATGATAATTAAAATAGTGTGGTATTGGCACAGGAACGGACAAATAAATTAATAGTATAGAATGGATATTTTAGAAACAGTCTTATGTATGTGTGGAAATTTAGTTTAAGATAAAGGTAGCATTTTAAATGAGTTGAAGAATGGTGGGTCTTCAATAAATGGTGCTGGGGAAATTAGCTCTCAACTGAGCTGAAACAAGTTAGATTCTAAGTAATGCCAGTAACAAAAATATAAACATAAGATGAATTAAATAACAAATTGTAAAAAATAAAGAAACAAATAGAGGGAAATGGAGAAAACATATTTATGATGTCAGAAACAGAAGGCCCTCTTAATGACGTAAAATGCAAAAAACAAATCTGACTTGACCAAAAAAAATATTTTGACGTAAAAGTCACCATAAAAAATATTAAAATGTAAGCCACTATCTGGAAGAAAATATGCAACATATAATAAGTCTAATATCTGTAACATGGAAATGACTCCTCTCAAGTAATAAGAAACAGACAAACAGTCCATTACAAAATTAGTCAAAGGACATGAATAGTTTGTTTCCTAAAGAGGAAATATGATTAGTCAATAAATATATGAAAGTATGCTTAATATGAATATGAAAATATTTTAAATCATATTGTGATCAGATAAATGAAAATTAGAAATATGAGAGAACTTTTTCCCTCATTCAATTGGCAAAATAAAATTTTGGTAATATTGAGGGTAAGTATGAATCTGGTAAAACAGGAACTCATTTAGTACAGATGTGAATTTCCATTGGTTAAATAAGCTGTACATTTATACTGTGAAATACTGTACAGACTTAGGGTATAAAAGAATGAGATAGATCTTCTGATGTGATAAGACATTTTGTTGAGTGAACAAAACAAATTGCCCAACATACACAGAGTATTAAACCAGTTATTTAGAAAGGAAAGAAGACATAAAACAATGCTGTATGTGAAAAAAACCCTGGAAGTATCCATGCAAAAGAGATAACTGTGATTAACTGTGGTATAAGTTTGAGGATGGGGGAGGGGAATTATATTCAAGGGGAATTTAAATGTATTTAATTTACATATAAATTTTGAAAAATTTTAGCAAGCACATGATTATGAATTTATGAATTACTTGGATGATAAAAAATATATAAAAGTGTTTTCAATGATGGGAGAAAATTGAGCCTGCTTATTTTCTAAGGAGGAAGTGATGAATAGAAAGAGTCAAAAATACAGGGAAGCAGTTAAATGGTGGGAAAGTTCGTGAAGGAGGCAGGAGAAAATACAATCTACAATTTAAGTAGAAGAGATCAGCTTTGTATAGGAGGGGGAAGACCAATCCTCTAGGACCAGAGAAGAGGAGCAAGGGATGAGGCTAAATAGAGACAAATTTATATATGTGGGTGTGGAGGTTTGGAGTGGAGAGAGGAGCTGAGGAATTTCCTGTATGATGACCTCTATTTTCTTTTTGAAGTAACAGTGTGCCCCCTGCCCTCTGTCCTTGAGTCCTCTTATCCTCACTGTGGATATCCATACATGTGACTGACTGGCTTCCCCACCTATTCACCTCAAGAATATTTAATGTTATTAATATCTCATTATTAGTGGGCTCTTTCCTCTTGTAACCTTTGTAAAGAATAGCTGTGAATGCCATTGCATATGCTCCCACAAGTCCTACAATGCTACCCTGAAAACAACAAGGTCATAATAATGGACCTTATCAATGAACCAATTCCTGTTGTTTAAAAGAATCTGGGCAATTGCCTTCAATCGGCTTATTTTATTTCTAGTATATCCCATTTTGTACTGGAGAGATTTTTTTTTTTTTTCCCCTGTGCATTTATAGAACCATGTTCCCAGCTTTCTCCCCAGAGGAGTCTACGACCACCCCCCACACACCAAAAAAAACAAAAACAAAAACAACAAAAAAATCACCCGGCATTCTCTGAAATTCCTTTCTTTTTCTTTTTTTCTTTTCTTTTCTTTTCTTTTCTTTTCTTTTTTTTTTTGCAGCCTCACAAAGCCCTCTGTTGTTCCTTTTTAACAATCAGCCAACTGTGAGTCGGGGAGAAGTGGTTCTGCCCTTCTCTCTCCTTTAGATTTTAAGAGCCTTCCAACAGGCTGAACTTACCTTTTATGTAAAATATGTTTAGCCACTTATTACAAGTTGCCATCCCTTTCTGAGCCTTTGGTTCCAAATATGGAATTGAAAAGAGTTTTTAGATATGAGGCATCAAAGGAAATTGAGGAAAATATTTCAGTCCTTTATTTTACTGCTCTAAAACTTTTGACTTTCCTAGAGGCTGTCCTCCAAGTCTCTAGGACTTTCTCCCTTTGATAGCTGCCTTCAGGAGGAAAACGTTAAGAAGATTAGCCTTTTTTTTTTTTTTCCTGTTTTCTATGCTTAAATCCTACTAATAACATGCTGATGTTAAAGGCACATCTTTTGCTTCTCTCAGTGGATGATACAGATTTTTTGTTGTTAATTTCTCTCCTATCTTTAACCATTCTAGTTAGCGGTAAGTGTTATCCAACAGTGCTTTGCAGGATTTTACTATATAATTAATGAAGATCAGTGTACTCCAAATGAAAAGATTGTAAATCTGTACTACATTTATACCTATAAGATGCTTACCATATGCAGTGTGAGCAACAAAGGTGTGGTTTTAAGATGAGAACAAATGAAAAGTATTGGAATGGGTGATTTAATAGTATATAACTTAATCTGTTATACTAATCTTAATCTTTTTATTTTGATTAGCACTCATAATTTTTTAAATGAAGCCAGTAAACTTAATCTCTTAAGACTTTTATGTTACAGTCATGTGCCACTTAATGGCAGGGATGCATTCTGTGAAATGGGTTGTTAGGCAATTTTGTTGCTGTGGGAACATCATAGAGTACACTTACACAAAACTAGTTGGTGTTGCCTACTATATATCTAAGCTCTGTGGTATAGCCTGTACAGCATGTTACCGTACAAAACAACACAAAAGGAAATGATTCAATCAAGAGACACAGTAAACAAAATATACATGAGACCGTGGCTATTGTGACACAGCATACTCTATTACAGAAAACTATTTTTTAATAAGTAGAGATTTTCTGGTCAAAATGGAAGAGTAGATAAATGCTGTGCTAGCATCTTCGCACGACCACATCAAAATTATGACTAAACTATCGAACAACCATCACTGAGAATTGTCTGAAGTCTAGCTGAACCAAAACCCTAAAATTAAGAACATACAGGAGAAGCCACCTTGAGAAAGATAGGAGGGCCGGAGACAGGTCCCATTCCTGTGTGTAACCATTAAAAGTCTAGAGGGATATCTCAGCTGTGGAGGTTTCCCCTGGAGGAGCAAGAGATCCCAGCTCCACACCCGGCTTCCCAGCTCAGAGTATCAGTGCTGGGGAGCAAAAACCAGCAGAGATTGTGGCTGAGTGAGATGGAGGGCAGCTAGAGTCCCAGGCACTCACCTTAAATGGCCCATGCACTGCTTACTTGCTGAAGGATTCACTTGCTCTGAGCTCTAGCACTGGGGAAGCAGCTGGAAAGGTGCAGGGACATACAGAGAGGAAGTGAGTTGTTTGGCTGCACAGCGAGGGCTGGAAGAGCAGCTTTCTCCCAGACAGATGAGCTGGTGGAAGCCATTGTTTCTTTATTGAGCCCTTCCCACTCCCCACATGCAGACACAGGAGGCCATCATATCTGAGTCTCCATCAACCTGGCTAACACTGTTCATTCACTCCACCTTGGTGATTTTGAGACCCCACCCCACCCAATTTTCAGGCATACACAAACTGCTTCCAGTGACTTTCCCACACAAATTGCCTGCCTTGGAGCTTGCTGTAGAGTTTCCTAAAATCTCTCAAAGATTCACAAAACCCAAATAAGCAGCAAATGGCTTCAGCATTTCCTGTAACTCTGGCTGCTCAGCCCTAAGCCTGACACTTGCGACAACTGGCCTTTGTTTGTGGTTTGGCTTCTTCAGGAACATCCAAGCATAGTGCAGGTGGAAGACATCCGAGGATTGCTATTTGGATCATATTAGATGTCCCTGGGCAGGGTACAGGTTGTGGCTGAACTTGTCTTGCAGTGGGTCTCCTCCCAGGAGGCCCAGGGCTGGCACACCCAGTGGACTGCTTCAGACTGAGCCAGAGCATCACCCATCTGCCTCAAAGGATGACATATCCAAAGGACAGACTGGGCAGATGCCAGAGCCCTGCTAAAGCAAATCCTCCATAGGGTCAGCCCCTACACAACAGCTTCTCCACTGTAGTCATGGCTAGTTCTCACAATCAATGAGTGTGAGGTTCAGTCCCTCCCACTGATGTGCAAACAGCAACCAACGCTCAACTGCAACAGGAGGACACACACAAGCCACACAAAGGACACACCTAGAGCACCCCACTCTGGTGAGCAGGTAAACTGGGCCGCTGGGTTCCACAAGACACCTACATAAAGCCACTCTACTAAGACTGCCAAGCCCTACCTAATACATCAAAACAAACACAGGGAGTGAGCCAAAATGGGAAGATAAATAAACATGTCCCAAATAAAAGAACAGAACAAAGCTCCAGAAAAAGAACTAAGCAAAATGGAGACAATCTAACAGATGCAGAATTCAAAATATTGGTTATAAGGATGGTCAATGATCTCAAGGAGAACTTCAGCAAAGAGATAAGAAACATAAAAATAGAGATAGAAAACATAAAAAAGAACCAATTGGAAATAAAGAATATGATAACTGAAAGGAAGAATACATTAGAAGGAATCAGTAGTAGGTTAGATGAAGCAGAGAACCGAATCAGTGATTTAGAAGGTAAGGTAGCAAAAAACACCCAATCAGAACAGCAAAAAGAAAAAGAATCCAAATAAATGTGGAGAGTTTAGGGGCCTCTGGGGCAACATCAAGTGTACCAACATTCACATCATGGGGGTACCAGAAGGAAAAGAGAGAGAGCAAGGAATTGAAGCCCTATTTGAAGAAATAATGACAGAAAACTTCCCTAACCTGGTGAAGGAATTGGATATTCAAGCCCAGGAAGTGCAGAGTCCCAAACAAGATAAACCCAAAGAGGCCCACACCAAGACACATCATAACGAAAATGTCAAAAGTTAAAGACAAAGACAGAATCCTAAAAGCAGCATGAGAAAAGCAGTTAGTTATTTACAAGGGAGCTCCCATAAGATTGTCAGCTGATTTCTCAACAGAAAGTTTGCAGTCCAGAAGGGATTGGCACAAAATATTCTAAGTGATGAAAAGCAATGACTTACAACCAAGGTTACTTACCCGGCAAAGCCATCATTTAGAATCAGAGGTTAGATAAAGAGCTTCCCAGACAAGAAAAAGCTAAAGGAGTTCATCACCACCAAATTAGTATTATAAGGAATGTTAGAGGGACTTCTTTAAAATGAAAAAAAAAAAAGACAAAATCATTAATACTAAAATGGTAATAATTACATATCTATCAACAGTTACTTTAAGTGTAAATGAATTAAATACTCCAATAAAAAGAGATAGGGTGGCTGAGTGGATAAGAAAAGAAGTCCCATATATATGCTGCCTCCAAGAGACTCACTTCAGAATGAAAGACACACAGAGACTGAAAGTAAAGGGATGGAAAAGATATTTCATGAAAATTGAAACAAAAAGCTGTGATGGCAATACTTATAATGGACAAAATAGAGTTTAAAACAAAGACTGTAACAAGACAAAGAAGGACCCAGTAATCCCACTTCTGTTTATGTAGCTGAAGAATCCAAAAATATTGTTATATTTTGAGGGGCCATTGTGCATCCACATGTTCATTGAAGCGTTATTTACAATAGCCAAGATACGAGCAACCTGGATGTCCCTGAATGGATAAAGAAGAGGTGGTACATACATACATACTATGGAATATTACTCAGACAAAAAAGAATGAACGATCTCAATCTACTACTATATATATATGACAGTTTCTTTTACATAAACTTAATGGTAACCACTCAAAAAAGTCCAGAACTGAGACACATAACATAAAAAAAAAGGAAACGGAAAATCCTAGAATACCACCAAACTAAAATAACAGAAACAAAAAGGCAAGGAAACAATGGAGACACTGAGCTAACAGAAAACAAAAGATAAAACGCCTATAGGAAATCCTTATGTATCAATAATCACCCTAAATGTAAATGGACTGAACACAGCAATAAAAAGGCACAGAGTAGCAGATTGTATCAAAAAACAAAATCCAACCATATACTGTCTCCAAGAAACACATTTTAGCTACAAGGACAAATGTAGACTCAAAATGAAAGGGTGAAAAGAATACTCCAAGCGAATGGAATTCAGAGAAAAGTGGATGTAACCATACTTATATCTGATGAAACAGACTTCAGGATTAAAAAGTAACAAGAGACAAAGATGGATATTTCATAATGATAAAGGGGACAATACAACATGAAAACATAACATTTACTAATGTATGAGGCCTGACAATTAAGTTTGCAAACTTGTTGCTTGCAATGATGTTGCTAACCTTTTTTGATATCAAAGGGATTATTCATTATGAATTTGTATCAACTGAACAGACAGTTAACCAAGTTTACTATTCGGAAGTGCTAAAAGGCTGTGTGAAAAAGTTAGATGAAAACGACCTGAACTTTTCACCAACAATTTGTGGCTCTTGCATCACGACAATGCACCAGCTCACATGGCACTGTCTGTGAGGGAGTTTTTAGCCAGTAAATAAATAACTCCCTTGAAACACCCTCCCTACTCACCTGATCTGGCCTCCAATGACTTCTGTATTTATCCAAAGATAAAGGAAAGATTGAAAGGAAGACATTTTGATGACATTCAGGACATCAAGGGTAATATGATGACAGCCCTGATGGCCGTTCCAGAAAGAGTTCCAAAATTGCTCTGAAGGGTGGACTAGGCATTGACATTAGTGCATAGCTTCCCAAGGGGAGTACTTTAAAGGTGGCTATAGTGATATTCAGCAGTGAGATATGTGGCACTTTTTCTAGGATAAGTTTTTGAACTTTATTGTTAGACCTCGTACATGGTCCGTCATTGAAACATTGTTATGTATAGCACATGAACATTTTTTCCTCATGAATTTCTGAGGATAGCAACTTTGAGCCAAATATTTAACTGGATATGATTCTAATGACTACGTTGGATCATTAAGTTTTAAAAAATATGTGATGAAGTTCATTTTATAACTTAATTAGGTCATGGAAAGAATATTATATTTGGAATCAGATAGAAGTTGATTTTAGTCTTATCACTTAATAAGTGTGACCATGATCCAGTTAGCTTTTCTAACGCTCAGTTTTTCCATCTTCAAGTGGGAACAGTAAACAGAAATCTCGGGAGAAATTCCGTAGAGAATGAAGGAGGAGGAATATAAGAGAAAAAATAATGAGTTCAGTTTTGATCAAACTGAGATTGTAGTGCTGCAAGACAATTTAGATATGCAAAGTTTGATTGACTGCTTTCAGATTAGAGATTTTTTTTTTTTGTAGTTTAGTGAAACCATATTGTAACTAGCACTTTATAAAAATGGTATTTCAACTGTATTATCTATGAACGAGGATAGGTTTCTCACAAAATTTTGTGCACACTGTTCCCTGCTGTTCTCCTCATGTCTCTTTTCACAGTGTGCTCCTGGGAGGCCCTCATAGGGTGTCTTCCCAGCAAGACTGCCTCCCACCTCTGCACACATGCCCCCCGGAGTGCTCCTGTCACTGCTGGGCCACCACCCACCTGCATAAACCCTTCAGCGGCTCTCCACCACTTACCAGAAAACCTGGACTCACTCAGCTGATCAGTCAGCTAAATAATGATCTATCTAGCCCATACATTCTGCCTCATTTTTGCTCCTTTTTCCTTGTTGCTTTATGAGTGATCCAAATCAAGCCACATCTTTGTGCTTCAGACCCTCAGCTCCTGAATCTCATTAAATCATTGTGTATCCATGACATCAGCAAAGCCACAGTGAAGAGCGATTAGCAACTTCATGAAAAGCATTTTTTAATTTACCTTTCTGTTCCAAAGGGCGAATTCTCTCTCCCCCTGGTTATTGTCCATTGAAATCAAAGTGTGATTGACTTTCCAAGAGTGTGAAAATGGCTTCCATTTCACACGAAACTGAAATCAAGTTAGAAGGTGTTATTTTGCAAATAGCCTTGAGACTGGAAGTAGAGAGAGACAGACTTGTACCTCAGATGTAAACTAGAGTGCCATGTGGTCTGGTCTGTGTACAGTGTTACTTTTGAAGATGCACAGAGGTCAGGCTGTATTCAGGCTCTCATGGAAATGCAAGGGGTAGGGGAGTGCCTTTTTATTGTGTTGCAATCATCTTAAACATCCTTTCTCCATTGTTGCTTCTCTCAGCCTCCTCCATCCCTATACCCTCCCTGTCACCCTGCAGTTTCCCACTTCCCAACCTTCCCAGCTCTCAAACCTCTGCAGGCAACTCCTCCCCAGAAGGTAGGCCCATCTGTCCCTTCTTTCCTGGGCCTGTCATCCCCACTTTTTAGCCTGAATTTCTGGATTTCTGTTTCTACTTACAGATGGCTGGAGGGCCATTCTGCCTGGTGAGGAAAAGAACCGAATCCCCAGGAAAATAATTTTCTCACTTTGCCTTTCTAATGAGAAATCCTTGTAGAGGACTTCCTATAAATTCTCCATCTCTGTATAAGACACATTTACAAATATGCCATTGGGTTTTTTGTTGTTGTTGTTATAGATGAATGTGTAAATAATAAGATTATATAGGCATAATATACACACACGCTCATATATTTAAAGATATTTACCTTGCTAATTATTTTGTTTTACCTTTCACTGTAGGTTTCCCCTTGTAATTCATGTAGCACATGGTACCAGGCTTCTGATATAATACCATGAAAGCTTTAAAAATGTGGTTCATCAATTTACTGACAGAGAACTCAGTGTTACAATTTTAGGGAAAAGTATTTTCTATTTTCTTTTGTATCCTTAGAAAAGAATCACGAAGTAATCAGTTCAGATTTTATGTCAGATTGTGCCCAAATAAATTTCTATAGACAATGGATTTTTCCATTTTACCACAGAAAACTTATGTAGTTTCATTTTAGTTGCCTTCTTAGATGGTCATCTGAAAATGATTATGTATTTAATGAATCTAAGTGTTTATTCTCAAGGGTCACAGAAAAAATATCTGTCAGAAACGCTACAGTAAATGCATTTTTCATAATGTAAATAAGATAAAAATGTAGGCTGCACGTTTTAATGCAGTGCACTGGACTTCAAATTGAAACATATTTCAGACCTGGATGGTGTTCAGAAGGGGTCATTTTCTTCTATTGAAGTTTCATGCGTTTCTGTTATGTTTCCAGATTTGAGCTTCTTATTATTAATACAAAGGCAAAATGGTTTCTTCAGGAACTTGGGAAATAATAAACAGCGTCATTTAGAGAGCACTTTGGCCTGGATTTGGTCCATGAACTTATGGATATGACGCTGTTCAGTGTGCTTAAGATCTCAAGGATCCTTTCAAGGGAGAGTGTTTGGATTATGTGGCTCATGATGTATTTGCCTGTTGCAAAGTTTGGTTTAAAGTAGTTGTGACAAAACTGTGAACAAATCCCTGAGAATCACAGAGCTGGCGAGAAGCTCCAAAGGTCCTTTTTCTTAGCCCCTGGATCCAAGGAAGAGAATTTGCACGTTTAGGACAGGCGGTTGTAGATCCAGTTTTTATGACATGTCCAAGCGTGGGAGCCCAGATTGTGCTAAAGTGAGAAGAAAGCACCCAACCTTCTTGTTTTCTGTCATATTTTAAAACTGAAGAAACATGAGCAATTCTGGGGAGAGATATTCAGTACGAGGGGCCTGCCTATGGTATTTCAAAATCTGGAAGATTTTTCTATGTCCACATCATTCTTATGTTTAATTTAGTTTAGTTTAGTTTTGAAACCATAGTATTACTCTCCTAGCATTTATCTGAGTTCCTTTATACCAGGGGTTTTCAAACTCAAAATGCCATAGAGGGCAGGCAGCTGAACTGAAGGACGCCAGGGTGAGTGGTGGGGTGTGTGCCTGAGCTGGGGAACAGGCTCCAGGGGCCAAGAGCAGTCAGAGTAAATTGATTTAAAAAAATAATAATAAAGAAGGAGAAGGAGAAGAAAGAAAAGACAGCCCTGGCCAAAGCAAATGCTCTGCTGGCTGCATTTGGCCCGGGGCCTCCTGTTTGTGATCCTGGTCCAATAACCAATATGCTCACAGGTGCTTACAGAAAGCTGTAAATGATGATCCCAAGTGTATCAATTACCACGTACTCCACAGTTACAGTTTTATTTTTCTGACAAAAGCACATTTTGGACACGTAGATGGTTTTCAATCTAGATAGCCATCCCTTGGATACTCCTTTCCCCCAAAATAGGTAATGATTTGATTTAGGTCAGCTAAAGTTAGCTATAGTAACTTTATTTCTAAGTCAGGGTTTACAATTAGATCAATACCTCATACACGTGTATCTGCATGAGCTCTTCGGATGATCTTCCCAGAAGCTGCTTTTAGAAGGGACAGTGTCTACACCAGGAAAACTAAACTCAGATGCCTGTCAGCAGGACCTTCATGTGCCACGCATCAGAGGGGCCCGTCTCACCTAGTCCACAGGCATGCCCGAGCACGCGTGGTTTGGGGGTGGGGGGTGGTGTGTGTGTGGGGCACTGGCATTCACGTGGACTTCACTGTGATTGGCACTCCACTGTTGTGCAGCGATTCAGCCCTGCCTTCAAGTCTAGGCAGGTAATGCACATTCAGGAAGCAACCGAATCGGAGACAATAGGGAGTGGTGGGGAGTATGGCCGCTTGGAGAACAGATATCCCACAAAGGCATTCACATTTAGATGAGTTTAAACATTCCTGGAGGCAAATTTGCTGCCAGCTTGAGACCTCTGGTCTAAACCAAGGTATGAAAGACATTTTTTTCAGAACACTCTAGAAACTTTATTGTTAGGTATGACTCTCTTGGTCATGCATAGCAGAATCCTAACTCACAGAAAAGAAAGGCTTGCTTGGCTCACATAACTGGGTTAGTTCAGAAAATTGAAGGGAGTGCTGTAAAAATCAGAGTCTTCGCTACTCCAACGAGGCAGCTGACACAGCCAAGGCGCCTTCTCCATCCATCTGACCTTTGCTTGGTCCTACTTCCTTGTGCAGAAGGGCGGGGGACATGGCCTCTGACAGCCACAGTTCAAGGACCCCAACAAAAAAAGAGCTTTTTCTTCTCAAAAGCTATATGGGAAGGCTCATATGCTCTGCAGGATGCATGTCATCAGCCTCGTGGAACAGTAGTTGTTACAGATGAGGCAGGGATTGGAAGGACTGTGACGGGAAGAGGTGGTGTGATTGGCCAGGCCTGACCAGGTGCCCCATGCACCTGCCTTTTCTGTATGAGCTTGAAGATTGTGTGTGCGCGTGTGTGTGTATGCATGCATGTGTGCATGAGCTTGTGTGTGCATGTGCATATGTGTACGTGAGCTTGTGTGTGCGCATGTGCGCGCGTGTGTGTGCGTGCTTGCTTGTGTGTGCATGTGCGTGTGTGTGTGAGTGTGTGTGTGTGTGTGGATGCACTACCAGAAGAAGAGGGACTAAGAAAGCTTGCTGGACAGAAAAATATAGCTCTCCAAGTCTGCTGCCCTGTCAAGATCCCCAGAAGGGTAGGTCCCCCCACCTTCTTTTGCTCCCTCCTTTTCCTTTATAGCAAAGGGAGTGCCCCATGACCAAAGTTTGCTGGAACTTTTATAAATTGCATGCTCATTTGGCTTAACAGGTAGGAAGATTAATGTTATATATAGCAAAACTGCATTGCGTTAATTGTGTTCATTATGCATTGTCATTGTTTTGGGTACAAATTTCTCTTAAAAATTTGGGCTGCTATATTATGCACTCAGAAATATTCTGAACGTGAAACGATTAAGAGTCTACTACCATCAGCTTTTTCTCTGTATCTCTGAGTCTATTTCTGTTTTGTTTGCTCCTTTATTCTGTTCTTTAGATTCCACATATAAGTGAGATCATATGGTATTTGTCTTTCTCAGTCTGACTTATTTCACTTAACATAATATTCTCTAGGTCCATCCATGGTACAATTTCATTATTTTTTATAGCAGAGTTAGGGGATGGGGGAGAAGATGAAGGGATTAGAAAGGACAAATTGGTAGTCACAACATAGTCACAGGGATGTGAAATACAGTATGGGGTATATAATCAATAATGTTGGAAAGATCATGTAGGGAGCCAGATGGGCACTGGACTTATCAGGGGGATCACTTCATAGACGGTGTAGATGCCTGTCCACCTGAAGCTGAAGTAAAATAATACTGAGTGTCAACTATAATCATATACACACAAACACATATATAGTCACAGGATGTAAAGTGCAGCACAGGGAATAGAGTCAATGGTATTGTAACAGCTATATACAATGTCAAAGGGATAGTACACTCGAGGGGTTATCACTTTGTGAGGGATGTAAATGTCTAATCATTACGTGGTTTTGTACACCTAAAGCTAATATAATAAAAAAAAGTCTACTTACCATATTCTCTATGAAAGACAGTTTGGGCTGTAACTAAAAGCTGCTTGAGGCTGCTTATGAGGAACTTTATTCTAGGAAGAGGGTTGCAGTGGACAAAAATGAACTGTTCTGAGAATTAAAAAACAGATCAAAATAAGTGAATTTCAGCTATTCGGGCTCATAGAACTGTGTAAAAGGCAAGATAGAGTAACAAAGTAACTGTTTCAATATATACTTAAAATAAAAGCCTTAATTTTAATCATTCTGTTGCAGGTTAGTCTTGTTGACATTAAGCAAAGATTTTTAGTGAAGTTAAACATAAATATAATGTCTATTAGCTTAAAAATTCTGCTCTTAGTACTAATTGTTTGTGTCTTTTGAGTCAACTCATTTGTTTCATTCCAATAAACAGTTTTATAAAATATAAATATGTATTTTCCTGGGATTCTTAATTTTTCTAAAACTAAACTACATGGTCTTTTGAGGTACCACCTCATCTGCCCCTCTTTCTTCAACAATGAAGGTAGCCCTACTGGGATTCTCTGAACCCATCCTGCTCCTGAATCAAACATCTGTTTAATCATAGTACAAATATTTGCTTTTCAGAAATACCTTAGAAGGGATTCTTCTGTTGGACAAAAAGTAGTTAGAAGACCTCTTGTGACTTTAATTATAAAATCCAGGATCTCATTGCTTTGTTGTTGTTGTTTTCAACTGTGCCATGTCTTCAGATTTGCAGGGCAATAATACCATTTGTTTGGTTCAGTGACCTAAATTATCATCACAATAATAATTTTCTGTTGATTACTTTGATTTAGACATTGTATAAAGAGATTCTGAAAGCCTTCTTATCTCGATAAATAACATGAAGTCTCACTTTATGCAGCTACTTCTAAACAGCTTTCTTCCACTTGGGGTCTAGTAAAACAAATAAAAAGTAATAAAAGTGAAAAACAAAACTTGAATGGTTTGTATTTTTCTAGCGTGTAAATGTGATGCGTGTGGAGGAATACTTCAGTTTATTATCGCCAAGAGGATAGAAGCTTTACTTTTGTTTTATTCATGAGAATATTAAAAGATAAGAAATGACAAAATATCGTGGCTTTATAATTTAAATTTATAGGGAAAATGCATTATTGCAAAAGGAAGGAGAGAATTTCTACACTGGAGACTTCATGGGATCATGAAACTCTGGGTTTATGAAGCATTGATTTATTTACATATCAGGACTGTCTCTACTGGCGATGAATTAGACAGTAGTCTGCACTGTTGATTTTAGGGAGCTCAGAAATATTTCTCACCCAGGATGCCCATCCTGTTGTTTATCGCTGAATTTCATCATTAGTCTTCATACCTTTTTTCAAATTACTATTCCGTCTTTCCATCTTTTCAAAATACTACTGCTAAGGTGTTAAAACACACCTAGTTATTAACAACTTACAATAGATTCTTCTTTACTCTTTAATTGTTATAACAGCTGCATTGAGATATTATTTCTATACCAACAATTCACTTCAAAATATACAATTTAGTAGTTTTTAGTATAAATGTGCAACTATCCATCACCATAATCTAATTGTAAAACATTTTCATCACCCCCAAAAGAAGCCCCATTCCGTATTCATTAGCAATACTCCCCATTTCTCCTTACTCCCAGCATCTGGTACCACTAATCTACTTTCTGTCTCTGTGAATTTGCTTAGACTAGACATTTCATACAAATGAAATCATACAATATGTGACCTGTTGTGACTCTCTTCTTTCACTTAACAGTATTTCCAAGGCTTATCCATATTGGTAGCATGTATCAGAACTTTATTCCTTTTCCTGGCCAAATAATAGCCCGTGGTATGGATATGGCACATTTTATTTATCCACTCATGGACATTATCCACTTGATGGACATTTGGGTTATTTTCACTTTTGGACCATTAAGAATAATGTTACTAGGACATTCGTTATAAATTTTTGTGTGGACACATGTTTTCCATTCTGCTGGACATGTCCTAGGAATGGAATTGCTGGGCCATACGATAACTCTGAGTTTACATTTTGAGGAACCACACAGCAGCTGCTCCATTTTACATCCCTGCCAGCATGTATATGGGTTCCAATTGCTCCACATCCTCACCAACCCTTGCAATTGTCGGTCCTTTTTATTTTAACCATCCTAGTGAGTGTGAAGTGGTATCTCATTGTAGTTTTAATTTGCATTTCCCTAATGACTAATGATGTTGAGCATCTTTTCACGTGCTATTGGCTATCTCTGTATCTTCATTAGAGCACTGTCTATCCAAATCCTTTGTCCACTTTTTAATTATTTGTCTCTTTAATCATTGAGTTGTAAGAGTTGCTTATATTTTATGGATTATGGATATTATGAAAAATTTCTTGTCAAATATATTATTTTCAAGCATTTTCTTCCATTCTGTGAATTGTCATTTCACTTTCTTGGTGTGTCCTTTGAAACACAAAGATTTTTTTAATTTTGATTATGTCTAGTTTATTTTTGTTTTTCCTTTGGCTGTTGTGCTTTCAATGTTATATCTAAGGAACCATTGCATAATCCAAGCTCATGAAGATTTACTCCTATATATTCTTTCAATAGGTATTTTTCTTTTGTTTTTTACTTTCAACTATTGTATTAGGATTATGATCCACTTTGAGTTAATTTTTTTTTTTTGAGGGCAATGTCACTGGCCCTCACATGTGGGACCCGAACCAGGGCTGCTGGTTTCCCAAACCAGCACCCAACCACTGCATCACTTGGCCGGCCCTTGAGTTGATTTTTTTGTACATGGTATGAGGTAGAGGTCCTGCTTCATTCTTTTGCATCTAAATATCCAATGGTCCAAGCATCATTTGTTAAATAGACTATTTTTTCCTTGATTGAATGATCTTGGTACCTGTATCAAAAATCAACCAATTGTAATGGTAAGGGTCTATTCTGTATTCGAAATTTTTCCCATTGGTTCCTATGTCTATCCTTATGGCATTATCCCGCTGTCCTGATTAATGTAACTATATAGTAGGTTTTGAATTGGGAAGTGTGAGTTCTCCATTTTTGTCCCTTTTCAAGATTTTTTTGGTCGTTCTGGGTTCCTTGAATTTCCATACAAAATTTAGGATAACTTGGTCCATTTCTGCTAAGAAGCTATCTCAGATTTTGATAGGGGTTGCATGATATTATGGAGACTATTGCCATTTTAACATTAAGTTTTGTACTCTGTAACCTTACTGAACTTGTTTCTTACTTCTAATAGCTCCGTAGTGGATTCCTTGGGATTTCCTATATACAAGGTCATGTCATCTGCAAATAGAGAATTCTGTATCTGCAAAAATTATCCTTCAAAAATGATGGAGAAATTAAGATATTCCCAGATGAACAAAGAATGAGAGAATTTGTCACTAGCAAACTAGCCAGTGCATTTAGGTAAGAAAGTGAAAGAAAAAAACATCTATATTGGAAGGGAAGAAGTAACAATATCAATGAAGAATCTGAAAAGAAAATTATAATATAAATTTTAGGAGAAGCTTGTCAATTTCTCCAAAAAGTTATTCAAGTTAGTCTTTCTTTCAGCATTTTGATTATGTTATTCCATTGCCTTCTGGCCTTTCTGGTTACTGATGAGAATCTACTGTTGATCTGATAAGGATTCCTCATATATGATCAGTCACTTCTTCCTACTTTCAATATTTTCTTTTGAAAATATTGAAATAGTCAAACACAGTTTGATTATGATGTGTCCACGTTTGGATATCTTTGAGTTTGTCATACATGGAGTTTATTGAGCCTCTTGGATATGTAGATTAATGTTTTTCATGTAATTTGAGAAGTTTTGGGCATTATTTCTTTGAATAGTCTCTTCTCTGTCTACCTGGAACTCTCATTTTGCATATGTTGGTCTCTGAAATCACTGTACATAATTCTTTTTAATTTCTGTTCCTCAGACTAGATATTGTCAACTGAGCTATCTGGAAGTTCATTGATTTTTTTCCTCTACCAACTCAAATTTGCTGTTGTAGTGAAATTTTTATTTTGGTTATTTTATTTTTCAACTGTAGAATTTCTCTTTGGTTCTTTTATAATTCCTATTTGCATTGATATTTTCTTTTCTATGAGTCATAATTCTCATACTTTTAATTTTTGAACATATGTTGCTTTTGTCTTTTGAACATATTTATAATAGATAACTTAAACTTTTTATATAGTAAGCCAAAATCTGAGCTTCCTCAATGATTGTTTCTATTAAACATTTTATTTCCTTTGTATGGGAAATACTTTTCTGTTTCGTTGTTCCTTGTAATTTTTTGTTGTTGTTGTTGTTGTTAGAAAACTGGGCATTTAAAATAGCATAATGTGACAGCTTTGGAAATCAGATTCCAAACCTTCCCAAGGTTTGTAGTTGTTTGTTACTGTTGTTGTTGTTGCTGTTTGTTTGTTAAGTGAATTTTCTGGACTAACTCTGTAAAGTATGTATTCTTCAATGTATGCAGTCTCAGAAGTCTCTGCTCTGGTAGCTTAGCGGTCAGCTGATGACTGGACAGAGATTTCTTTCAATGTCTTAAATAAATCAGTTTCCAGCCCTTTGATGAAGGGCGCTCTGTGTGTGCTGGGGACGCTCCTTCAATGTTCTAGGAATTTATAACTGCCTTAGACTTCACTTCCTGTTGTGAAGAGCCTCAAGGTCAGCCAGAGGTGAGTTAGAAGGACCTTCTCAGGTCTTTCCTGGGCATGCAGAAAACCTACACATGCATGTGGCCTTCTAGACTTCCAGGAATATTTCATAACTTTTCAAAGCCTCTTATAGACATTGCATTTCACAGATTTTTATTCTTAGATTTATTCATCCTTTTGTTTGCCTTGCTGGTATTGTACCTTAAGGCAACTATGATGTAAAACACTCGTTATGATTTTTTTCAAAAGAAAAAAAAAAAAACACCATGGGGATAGGGCTGTTTGTACTGTTTGTAGTGAACTCTGAGTCCCTCAAACAGAGATAAGAACTGTGAGTGGGGCTGTTCTAGCAGCTTCCAGACAGGTCAGAGAAGTAGAATTCTTTGGGCTTCTGGGGGTGCTCCAAACGTGTACTGCACCTCCAGTAGCTGCTAGTCTCCAGGTTTCCACAGTTACAGTGGTGGCAGAGCTGTTGTTTGTCAAGTCTAACATGGAGCTGGGAAGAAGGCATTGGGAGTGGTCAAGTTAAAATACCACAAAGCTCACTATTATTACTGAGTTTCAGCCATCTTTCTTGAGTGAGCACTCTTTGGATTGCTGTGAGCCTTTAGATAATTTCCAGAGATCTGAAAAAGTTGATTTCGACAGTTTTCCCACTGTTATCATTGTTCTTGTGAAGGAGTGAATTTGCAAAGGTCTTTAATCCACCATTTATCTTTATTTTTATTAATATTTTCCTCTAGATGAGACTAGAACTTGCCAAGTGTCCAATGGAGAGGGCCGACAAGATGGAATTGGGATAAGGGGCTCTAGAGAAAAGGAACTGGAGACAAATTTTGCCCATTTACATTAATTATTTATTACATTACAGTAATAAATAAGTAGCCATAGAATATATATAGGTGTTCTACATAACCTTTTCATTCTACACAGCATTCTGTGAAGTTTTGCCATCTGGTTTTCTATCCCACAACAGATATGGGGGAAAGGAGCACACACTAGAGGCAGGTACACTAAGACAACTGTCAATGAAAAAAGATTTACGTGTAACAGGTAGATATAACAATTAGGAAGTGCCAGTGTAGCACCCTACAGTACTCACTTTTCATAGGCTGTAGCTAAGTCAAGATGAAAATGCTAATTTATGCTCTGTATTCTTTGTTTTCAACACACAGAATGCCTCATATATTTTCAAAAGCTTTCTATCAAAAAAAAATCTTTAAGGTTTGACACTTAAAGTTATTTGCTTTATTTACCCGGGACATTTATGGCCAAGAAATATCATCTATCCAAATGATATTGCTAATGAGATATTGTATATCATTGGTGACAATATTGAGCAGAACACTCTGTAATCATCCAGCTAAATATGAGGTCAGACAATTAAGTTCACGAACTCATCGTAGAAAAAGTGCTACACACCTCATTGCTGAATATCACTATGGTCGCCTTCGAACTACTCCCCTTAGGAAACTATGCACTGACTCCAGCGCCTAGCCCACTCTTCAAAGCAATTTTGGAACCCTTTTCTGGAATGGCCATCAGAGCTGTCATTATATTACTGTTGAGATCCTGAATGTCATCAAAATGTCTTCCTTTCAATATTTCCTTTATCTTCAGGTAAAGGAGGGAGTCATTAGGGGCCAGATCAGATGAGTAGGGAAGGTGTTCCAATACAGTTATTTGTTTACTGGCTAAAAACTCCCTCACAGTCAGTGCTGTGTGAGCTGGTGCATTGTTGTGATGCAAGAGCCATTAATTGTTGGCAAAAAGTTCAAGTCGTTTTCATCTAACTTTTTCACACAGCCTTTCCAGCACTTCCAAGTAGTAAACTTGGTTAACTGTTTGTCCAGTTGGTACAAATGCATAATGAATAATCCCTCTGATATCAAAAAAGGTTAGCAACATCGTTTTGACTCTTGATTTGGACTGACGGAACTTTTTGGGTTGTGGAGAATTGGCTGACTTCCATTGTGCACTTTGATGCTTTGTTCCAGGGTCGTATT
Organism: Aselliscus stoliczkanus; assembly: GCA_033961575.1. Classification (NCBI taxonomy): domain Eukaryota; kingdom Metazoa; phylum Chordata; class Mammalia; order Chiroptera; family Hipposideridae; genus Aselliscus; species Aselliscus stoliczkanus. The sequence goes on along the minus strand of CM066733.1, from coordinate 58,243,964 downwards.
GGTACTCCATGTTTCATCACCAGTGATAACACAGCCCAAAACATCAACTCTCTTTTGCTTTTGTTCATCAGTGAGCTCCTTAGGGACCATTTTTGCACACACCTTTCACATGCCAATATTTTCAGTTAAGATTTTCTTAACTGTTTCTCTATCAATGTTTACTTGGTCTGCTATGCTTCTCATAGTCAGCCGACCATTTTGATACACAATTCGATGACTTTTGCAATGTTTTCATCAGTTCTGCTTGTTATTGGCCACTGTGACCTCTCTTCATCAGTGACGCATTCTCTCCCCGCAGAAAAACGTTTAATCCATTTGTACACTGCCATTTCCTTCATGGCATTGTCCCCATAAACTTGGATTAACATGTCCCTGATTTCACTTCCACTCTTGCCAAGTTTAACAAAAAATTAATGTTTGTTTGTTGCTCTAATTCAAGCTCAGACATTTTCATGACAGCACACAAAAACACGCAACAACAATAAGGAACGCCACTCAGCAAGACACCGCCACATGACACGAACACAGCTGGGAGACACTGATATACCCAGGTTATGAAACCTTACTGAGCTGCCAATGTAAGAGCACAGTGGCAAGCTCACGAACTTACTTGGCAGACCTCTTATGTGTGTATATGTGTGTTGTGTATGTATACAGAGGGTGCCAAAAAATGTATACAGATTTTAAGAAAGGAAAAAAACTGTATTAAAATTGCAATACTCAATTATAACAAAAGATGAATACAAGTCGTGTGTATACAGTTGTTGTCATCCCGGTATACGCACACACATACACACAATGGAATATTATGCAGCCGGAAAAAGCAGATAATCCTGCCTCTTGCAACAACATGGATGGACCTTGAGAGCATTATGTCAGTGGGTTAAGTCAGACAGAGACAGACAAATACTGTATGTTCTCACTTATATGCGAAATCTGAAAAACCTAACTCAAGGTATTTCCATGAGTTAGACTAAAATGGTGGTTGCCAGGGGCTACGGGTAGGGAAAATTGGGAGATGTTGGTCAAAGGATATAAATTTCCAATTACAAGATGAATAAGTTCTGGAGATCTAATGTACAGCATGGTGACTATGGTTGGTAGCAGTACTGTATATTATATATGAAAGTTGTTAAAGCAGTAGATCTTAAATGTTATCACCACGAAAGAAATGGTATTTATGTGAGGTGATGGATATGTGAACTAATATTATTGTGGTAATCATTTCACAATGTATGTGTATGTCAAATAATCACATTGTAAACCTCAAACTTGCCTATGTTATATGTCAATTATTTCTGAGTAAAGATACAGAAAAGAAATTATGTAAAAACCAAGGCAAATTTAATAAGGTATGTAATAATGTATCAATATTGGTTCATTGGTTATGAGGAACGTACAATGCTAATGGAAAATATTAACAGTAGGGGAAACTGGGGGTGGGGTGAACATGAACTCTCTCTACTACTTGTGCAACTTTTCTGTATGTGTAAAACCATTCTCAAATAAAAATTTTATCCTAGTTTTAAAATAAGATATTAAGATGCCTGGACCCCATTTTCATTGCAGGCTCTTTCTAGAGAAAACGATCCAAGTGCTGATGCTCCTGGATCAAAAAGTAAATCTAGCTAGACACTCAACATGGAAATATTTGTATACGTGTCTTTTCAATCGTGGTGAATCAAGTTGCTATTATAATATAAGCCATTTAGTACAGTTAGCTGTTTTGATACTCAAAGTGTGCCATTTCTTTCTGTAGTGTCCTGGCAGGTTACAATGGTACCATCTTTGCATATGGGCAAACAGGCAGTGGTAAAACATTCACCATCACCGGTGGGGCGGAACGCTACAGTGACAGAGGCATTATCCCAAGGACACTGTCATACATTTTTGAGCAGTTACAAAAGGTAGGCAACTGTGAATTCATTCTGTATTTGATATACTCAGCAGAAATATGCTATGGGCAAAAAAATTATTGTGGCATTATATTATACGGTATCTAAATGAGGAAGCATTATTGTGTAATAACTCGGTCCTTTACATTTAAGAGAAGTTTGGGATTTTGCTGAAAAAGTGGAAATTAAGGTGCTTCTCATTAAAAGGATGCTGTTTCAGCAAAGGCTCAAAGGGAGTTTCTTCTGATACACAATGGAGATAACACATTCTACCAGCTAATACCTTACATTCCTCACTAAGAAACAGAAGCATGTCCATTTGCCCAACAGACCTTTATTTTAGCTGCTAAAGCACTGAGTAGGAAAATGTGCTTCTTCCTTTATCACACTTTTAATATAAGCGCAGAGGAATTTACCAGAGTAAAAATCCTATTGCAATTAATATTAGTATAAAGTCGAATTCCCTATCTACATTATATGCATCATTTATTGTGTGGCTCCAGTGCCTGTTGCTTTACCAATATTTAATGCAACACATAATGCAACTAACAATGTAGGTATCCTCATCCCCATTTTATGGTTGGGAAAACTGAGTCGCAGATTAAATATCTTTCTCTGGGACCTTGTACGTAACTGATCTGCAGTTTCCATCCCAGGTCTGTCCGATGCCAAACTCTACTTTTTACCACTACATCCACTGCCTCTGTACCCAGAGTGGCTTTATTTTGTTGGTTGTATTTAAACAAATTCTCTCCAATGAGTCACTTCCCTAGGTTTCCGTCCTCCCCTCCATGAAAGTAGGGATTGAATTGTACTAGAGGATCTCCAGCGTCCCTGCTAGTTCCAACAATTGTTTGGCTGTACTAATTCTGTGTAATAAATTTCCTAACTAGGTCAGTGTAACACTCATTCCAAAATTTCTCGACTCTGCTGTTTGCATTTTAAGTTGCAAAGATGAGAAGAAATTGCTGAGATCTGCATAATTCTAATTTCCACCCATAAAGTAGCAATTACCCATTAGTTCAGCTCATCTCTCACTAGCTCAGACATTCCAACTCTGCATGCCAGAAAATTTGGAAGAGACAGAGTTGAGTATAGTATATCTGTTGGATCCAAATCCCTTCTTTTCACTTACTCATTTATTTTTGACATTAGCTGTTTTGTTTTTTCCCCAGATTTCACAAACTGAGAATATACTTTCTAATCATTTTTGCTGCTGTGGCCTACTGTGGTGGCCTGTTTTCTTGAAATTGATGCAGGCTGACCTGCTTCTCAGAAAGTGTACCACTGCTTGTGGCCTTGGGGCCATTACTTCAGTCTCAGGCTTGTGCTGTGAGAGCTGAGCATTCTATATGTAAAGGAATTGTCCCGTTCTCAGGGTGCTGTGGATCTCAATACATGATAGTTATTACTACAGCTGTTAATGTCCATATGCAACAGGTCCTTGGATAATGTTTTGTTCAACAGCTTCATTATAACATTGATGAGATGCTGCAGGACTTAACTCTTGTTTACATCAATTAGCCTTTGGTTAAATTTCTTTTATATGCTGTTTCACTTGAAGTTGCAGAACTTATCAACGATGTTAAGTGAGGACTTACTGTACTATATATACATATGGATGAAAGATCCCTGACCCATTTCAAAGAACCCTTTGAAACTCAGAGCAGACGAAGCCAATGCCCCTGATTAAGTGAAACAGAATAAACAAATCTTTTCTTAATAGAAAATATATTTGCCTCTTTTTAAATTTTGTCCGTGGTTACCAAAATACAATTCTAAAAGCCCAAATGTCCCCCAAGCTACTACTATCTATTGGGTTCATTGTTTTATATTGATTTGTCAGCAACATTACTCTAAAACCCGTTTCATTCTGAATGATCCTAAATAACTTCCTGGGCTTGAGAGAGCCCATCAGACCAATTTACAGGCAGGACAGCTCTTTGTAAATGTCCGTGATGGGGCACAGCACACTGATTAGAATCAAACTGAACTGTGGCAAAACAAGTCAGAAGCACTTGCAGTGCATTATAAACTTTGTCCACGTTATATAGCTGAAAAATGCCGACAGGTACTCAGATGTCCCCAGTCGATTGCTTTAGAGGGCCACATGGAACTCTCTCGAGTTCTTCAAGGAAACATTTGACTTATGCAAAGTATTTATTTCAAGATAATCTAAGAGCCCGTATCTACTGGGTCTTTAAGTGCCCGTGAGTGTGGCAGGAGCACATTTTCAGTGATTTTTAAAAGAAGAAAACTGAGTCCATTTATTTTAGAAATCACTGCTCATTATTTTTGAGTATTGTGAAGTTCAGACTTGTTTTGGGGCAGGAGCAAAGTCTGTCTGCAGCAAACATGTGTGTTACATTAGAGTCTGGCAGTTCTAAACACTAAAAAAAGGGTAATAAGGAAAGGTAGCTTGCCACATAGCTCGGTGAGTTTTAAGTATGTATTCCAATAAAAGCCCAGAATACGTAGAAGCTGGAGGAGCTGAAGGCATCGTCCCTCTCATCTTAGGGCAGTGGGCCTGCCATTTTCCTGACTTTTTATGATTTCTCCTTATTTCTGGAAGAAGAGAGTTTCTCCACCACAAATGGACATATAAGTTGGCTGTTCTTGTTGCCTTTCTTTTCTTTCTATATTCACATACTGAATTCTCCATCTGAAGGCTTTTATAAATAATAAAAACAGCAACAGCAATAATTTATTGGTGCCTATTACAGGCTGCACATTTTTGGTAGGATTTTTTTAGATACAAAACCCTATCTCTCTGTCACAACAGATCTGCAAATAAGGGTTAGTATCCCCATTCCTATGGTTAAACAACTGAGGATAAGGGTGCAAGATCACTCACTTCCAAATGGCAGATCCAGCAAAAAACCCAGTTTTTTTTCTGATGCTAAGATGAGCTCAGAACTGTGTGCTAAAACCTCAACCCATCATCTATGGACTATTTTAGGTATGTTCAGATAAGTTTTAGAACTATGCTATTTTACGCAGGATCTCAGGAGGTTCCCATGGCCTCAGTGTGCTCGGAGAATCTTCCAGAGAGCAACAGTACATATGTGTTGACCATGAAACAGTTATTCCTATGAGTTTTTGCAGGGATAGTTTAGGAAATGCTGGATGAGAGTAAAGTCCACACACACAGTCTGTCTAGTATTTAGTCTCTGATACCTGCACTGAGCCAAACTTCAACCCAAAGGATTCTGTTGAAGTGGTGCCTTTACTAAACCAGGAGATTAATATGACTGATAGATCATTTGCAGAGAAAACTGCCAGAGGCACCCACGTCAGTAAGATTCTCGGCCTTTAGTTGGGAGAAATTTGATTTGTAGAGATTCAGTCCGTGCTGTCATCTGCACAGACACCAGAACATGAAATTTCAGCTGTCGCTTGAGCATTTCACTATAGTTATGTGCTGGCTCAGAGTTGCCTTAATTTTTCATTGTTTTAATGAAATGGTAGAGTCTTTATTTGTATAGTTTGAGCCATTTCCAGAACAGCGGAGCATATTAATTTTAACCTGAAGGACATGTAGAAATTCATTATCCGGCTTCCTCACTTTAATAGGAGTGCAAACTGAGGCCTGATGTGGTAGGGGCTCCTAGCTATTACAATAGGACTAGCATTCCAGCCTTGGACTCGCCACTGCTTTCTCTGCCATCTCTGTGACTTGATCCTCTCTCTCCTTGAATAACACCTGTGAAGTGGATTGTCCTGGCTATGGATGAGAATCAATCAGGAGGGTCATTCTAAGCAAATCCCCTCTGAGTATCCACTATGACAACCTACCGACCTTCTTGCCACAAACACAAATACATTCTCCTCTTATGAGAGGCAGGATCATATGTACAGAAATGGGAGCATTTATATTTTGGGAGGAACAAGAAGAAGGTGCTATTATTTGATATTTTGTATTGAAAATTGAATGTGGAATTTTCTTGACAGCTGAAAAAATTCCTTGTTTTATTCAACCCCAGTGGGAATGGGTCCTTTTTGTTTGTTGACAGAACTGAGACTGGGACCAGTCCCCTTGACTTTTATTTTAATTTCACTGCATTTCAGCAGTGAGCCATAGAAAATACCTCTCTCTACTCACTAGCTGAACATCCCTGATTTGCCAGGAAAAATACCCAACAGGTCAGGCATAGGTCGTGAACTGGTAATGTCCACTCTACGGTTACCTGGTTGATCTAAACTATGTCTGTCCTCTGGAATTCACTTTCTATTATGTAGTAATTGTTGGTCATCTATTTATATCATTAGAAAATTTGAATATTGGAAAAGTTATAAAAGAATTATGACCAAAGATGGAAGCTCTTTGCTACTGAAGTTTTTAAACCGAAGTCACAATTCTGTGTTTTTTTGTTTGATTTCATGAATAGACTATTCACAGAATGTAAGTTTTTCTTAGTAACTTTTTTTTTTTTGTCAGAAAGTGAAAACTGGTGTTATACAGCTCTGCAACCACGTCAGCCCATTGTACATGTATATTGACTTTTATGTATAACATGGAACCAATATAGTATAACAGACTGAAGTTGCTTGTAATCATGGGTATTGGCTATTAAAAAAAAAAAGCTTCATGCTTATGGTTGCTGGCAACTTGAAAGTGTCACGAACTGAAAATGTAAACCATCCAAAGTGAAAGAGAAAATGAGAGAAACTGTGAGGAAACTGCAGTGATAAGTGTGTTCATCTTCCTCTAAGCTGAGTTGTCATTTATAGCCCTGAAATAGTGTCTTTCCCCTTTTCCAATCAGGACACCAGCAAACTATACACAACGCACATTTCCTATTTGGAAATCTACAATGAATGTGGTTATGATCTGTTGGATCCAAGGCATGAAGCCTCCAGTTTGGAAGATTTGCCGTGAGTAGCAGAACAACAAAGAATGGGGGAAATTGCTTTCAGATGTTCCCTTCAATTGTTTTCTTTGAAACTTTGCATGTTTCTGGTCTCCATTGTAATTAACAAATGCTGCTTCACAGAATCTTTTCGTAATATAATGGATATTTTTTCAGTAGTGATGGGCACTGAAATTGCTTAAAACCATTTTCTTGGGAAAATTGCTTTTGGAGCTGGAACAAGGACAGTGCAGAGAATGTTCTCAGAGATTGGGTGCTGAGAGGATTGATGGGATATGACAGTACTACTTTCCTCTCGCCACATGAAACCCTTTTACTCCTCTAATTGTGGCCTTTCTCCGAAGAAGGTATTCAAATTAGGGCTCAACAGCAATAAGAGAATCTGAAAGAGGAAAAATAAAATTTTAGGTTTTCCCCAAATCCTTCTCTACTATTATTAAGACTAACAGTGACAATCATTTGGTCAAGATTGGCCCTGAGCGTTTCGTGACCCAACTATAAATAGTCTTCAGCGCTTATCTAATAATGGAATAAGTTAGCCTGCCAGCATTTATATAACATTACTCACTGCATGTTTGAATGTCTGCCTAAATTAGTCATATATTAATTGGTAACAAGTCATATACTTTGTCTGGCCATTTTCATATATCAGAAGATTCTAGAACCAAGAAAACATTTTAATATTCTTATTAAATATTCTAAAACAATTAAAAGTATATATCAATCCTCTACCAAAAAGATCAACAACCAATGGTTTACTTTGTAAAGAAAATAAGAAGAAATAATAAAATATGTTATACTCTTTACACCACCTTTATATGCATTCTTCTATGTATTAATGTTGAATGAATGTTTTTACATAGCATCACTTTTATGCTTGCAATATTCATTAAAGGAAGTTAGAAAAGAGGATTATTGTTGATACTTGTAAGTAGTTGTATAAAAATTAGGAGAAAGGAAAAATTACGGACTCCATGGAAGAAACTGGCCTTAAAGACACTGTTGGAATTACATTTACAAAAAGGTAAAACTTTCCACTGGAAGGATAGGGGCCAACATCAAAGACATGCAAGGCCCCGTGCTGAGGAGCCCTGTGACATGAAAGCAGTGATGCCAATGGAAGGCAGCTTTTGAGGGACTTGAACAACAGGCTTTGTTGGGAGATGGAGCTGCATTCCAACAGATGTCTTAATGAGTCTTCAAGCTCCATTTAGACCTATATCGCTCTAGGCTAAATCTTGCTTAAAATTGCTTTTAACAAGTTCCATTTACACGGAAGAATTTGAAGCCTGCTTAGCAATAATCCAACAATGAAGGACTTGGTTATGATAAACATGGAGAAGGATAAATCTAAGAGATACGCAAAAATAAATAAATAAATAAATAAATAAACGAATGAATAAATAAGAAAGAAAAAGAAGGAGAGAAAGAAAGAAAGAAAGAAAGAAAGAAAGAAAGAAAGAAAGAAAGAAAGAAAGAAAGAAAGAAAGAAAGAAAAAAAGAAAGGTTGATTATGCTCAGCACCTTGAATTTGATTTTCTTTGGAAAAGAGGTGAATCATAGCAAGATTGAGAAGAGTAAGCCCAGAAGGTATAACCTGCCCAGGGTTTCAAAACTAACCAATGAATGGTAGAGCGAGGATTTAAAAACCTGAAAGTCTCACTTTCATGATAAAGCAGCAAAAAATAGCTTGAGGATTTTACAATGGGGCATAGAGAATTAAGGCATTGTTGACCTAAAAAGGCGATTTCCATGAGAAAACTGGACTGCGTGGTGATGAGTTTCATACACACAGTGTTGGAGTCTGAGAATGCTGTATTTGATATTTACATTTACAGTAAATTCCTCAGAGGCAGGAACTAGGCATTACTTGAGTTTAGTCTCTCTACCACCAAGGCCAACGTAAGTCCTTAATATTTTTAAATAATTATCTGTTAAAGTGAAACTATGGGGCTGGCCTAGTGGCGCGGTGGTTAAGTGCTGGCTACAGAAGCCAGCGGCCCCGGTTCGGGTCCCACATATGAGGGCCAGTGACACTGCCCTCAAAAAAAAAAGTAAAACTATGAAGTACATTTTTCAAAGATGAGAATGTAAAGGGAAAACAGCATGAGCTCTATGAATCTGAGTCTCATTGACATAATTAGGCACAGCCTAACTATGGGAATAACAAGGAATGAGGAAAGTCCATTGAACTCTAAGAAAGGTAGTGTATGCAGAGGAAAGAGCACTTGATTAGAAGTCAGGAAATTTGGGTTTAGTCCCAACTCTGCAATATTAAATAAATTCTTTTACTTTTCTGGGTTTCTCTGTCTATAAAATGTGGGCATTGGATTATATAATGTTTAATAACCTTCCCACATCCAATGTCTATAGTTAAAAGATCGGTGACCTCACAGGAGAGGACTTATTTGGTGGCTTGTCTCCCCTTTAAAACAAATAAGTGTTTTAGGTGTTTTCTATTTTCTTTCTAGAAAAGACCCTTAAGACTCTTGAGAGCAAGGACACTGCCTTAATTCATTTTATGCTTTTGCATTCCCCAGCATGCCGGCATTTAGTAATGGTTCTTAACGTTGGTCAGATTGTCTCCATAGATGGTGCTAGTTTTATAACTTAAACTCCTGCTCATTCTCTAGTAGTCTTGTCCTCGTGTTGGAGGAGTTCACTGACTTGTCAGAAGTGACCTCAGTTAGAAAACAGGTGTTTTCAATGAAATAACACACACACACACACACACACACACACACACACACACACGGTCTGAAAGATGTTCTTATTTTTACATTTTGAACTAGAGTTAACGTGACAAAAATCTCACTACAATAAAAATGTCATTAAGAGAGAAGATTCCCATATCCAAGACTTATTTACTTCAAATATATTCAATACTATAAAATTGCAGAACAACTCAAGAACTGCATAGTATTTTGGTGTGGGGATAATGTGATTTTACTGGTTTGAGTCTCCTAGTTTTCTGGGGAATTTAGAGAGTTTGCCTTTTACTAAGATTATAAATAATTAGTTATCATGGAATGTGAGTTTTGTTGTACCTGGCTTGGATTGACAGTTAATGCACTGTTAATCTGGTTTCATACACTGTTGAACTAGGACAAGCTCTAACTCTGAAGTCTTATCTGTCTGGTTGACTGGTTTCATTGTTGTGTCATGAATGTCCCAAACACTCTGAACACCATCTACAAATAGTAGGCAAAATGTTGATCTTGGTTCCCTCTTGCAGCCATCCATTTGAGGTACAATGGCAATATACACCTTTGATCCTTTCAACATTCTTATACTTGACTTAACAATGTAAAATCAAATTCAAGGTCATTTTCATATTGCACAACAATTGCCATCAATAACACATTCCTTGCTACTGAATGACAAAGCTCCCCCCAAATCACCTGCTGGATCCTCTTGTCACATGCATATTACCTGTTCTGTTTCTTATTCTCTTACATTCTAATGAGTTCTATCTACCTCTCTGTCAGTTGCAGTAACATTTGCCTATAGGCTACCTGTGGACTTTCTATGTATGATATCAGGGTACCAGACTAAAGTCAATTGCTTTCTGCAAATGTTGCTGTAGTCATTTGGCAATGAGTTTTTAGATACAATACCAAAAGCATGATATGCGAAAGAAAAAATGGATAAGTTGAACTTCATTAAAATTAAAGACTTCTGCTCTGCAAAAGACACTGTTAAGAGAATGAAAAGACAAGCCGAAGACTGAGAGAAAATATTTACCAAACAATGAAGGACTTGTATGCAAAATATACAAAGGACTCGTAAACCTTAACAATAAGACAACAAACAACTCAATTAAGAAATGAGCAAAAGATCTGAACAGACACCTCAACAAAGTAGATAGACAGGTGACAAATAAGCATATAAAAAGATGACCAACATCATCTGTCATTAGGGAGTTGCCCATTAAAACAAAAAAATACCACAACACACCTATTAGAATGTGTAGAATCCAAAAAACTGGCAAATCCAAATGTCAGCAAAAATGTAGAACCAGGGACTTGCATTCAGGGCTGGTGGGAATACAAAATGCTACAGTCACTTTGGAAGATAATTTCTAGTTTCTTACAAACCAGACATAGTTTTACCATATGATCCAGCAATCCTGTTCCTAGGTATTTAACCAAATGAGTTGAAAACTTACGTTAGAATTATACATAACAGTAAAAGGTAGTGGTTGCCAGTAGTTGAGGAGGGAAGGGGTAAAGGGATGAATAGATGAAGCACAGGGGATATTTTTGGGCAGTAAAACTATTCTATATGATACTGTAATGCTGGATATATAACACTATCTATTTGTCAAAACTCATAGAGTTTTTCCATAGTAAATCTATCAGCCATTAAAAAAAAAAAAATGGCCAGTGGAAGTCCTTCAAGGTACCCTTTGTTTCCTTGTCATAAAATCCTATTAGTCTTGGAAAATTTGTTCGCATTCTGTCACAGATATCCTAGATTGACCCATATCTTTGTTGCTCTCACATGGAATCAGCGTTTTTTAAAGAAACCCTGTTGTTGTTTTTTTCAACTTATTTAAACCAAAAAACAAATGCAGTTCACCCATTCCTCCCACCCCCCACCTCTTACAACCACCAATCTGTTCTCCATATCTATCAGAATTTACAACACAAAGAGTGAACCCAATGTAAACTATGGACCTTTAATTAATAAAACAATAAGCAAAAGGAATAACTTATTGATACATTTAACAACTTAGATGAATTTCCAGGGAATTATGCTAGGTGAAAAAAAAGCCAATCTCAAAAGGTTATATGCTGTGTGATTTTATTTATGTAATATTCTTTCAATAACAAAATTCTAGAAATAGGTAACAGATTAGTGGTTGAAGGAGTTAGGGAGGGAAGTGGGAATGGTTATACAGGCCAATGAGGGATCCTTGTGGTAACGGGCGGTTCTGTATCATGACTGTGGCTGTGGATACACAGTACTACCCACGTGACTAAATTGCATAAAACTAACTGTGTGTGCGCACACATGTGAATACAAGCAAAACTGGGACATCGGATAGATCAATAGATTGTATCAATGCCAATGTCCTGGTTGTGATTTTTAATGCAGTTTTATAAGATGTTATCCTTGGGAAGAACTGGGATGGGGCACATGGGATCTTGCTGCATTGTTTTTCACAGCTGCAAGTGAACCTATAATTATCACAAAATAAAAAGTTCAATTAAAAGTAATTGGCTAAATATATATATAGATGTATGTATGTATATATACACATATGTGTATTACATCTATTCTGTATTCAGTCATTTAAATGAAAACAGAACTTCTATTTTTGAAAGCTCCTTATATCATATGCTATAAAAAGAATATAGTTGGACTCTAAGTATGTCTCATGAAGTAAAACAGTATAACTGCTGGTCTCAACCATAGGGAAAATAGTCACTGTAGTATAATTTTAGTATTCCTAAATAGGGAAACATATTCCATTTAAGGTTCCAAAGATTGTCATGGTTATTATTGTTACAAAAAGGTCAGTAGACTTCAGCATCTAGTATTGCAATCTTAGCTGTGTTGTGTTTTTTAAATAATGTGTCATTAAAGGGGAAAAAAAGTTGACAGATGTTAAAATTAATTCACAACATTTCTAATACCCACCAGATATAAAATACTGCTGAGTGCTGCAGAAGTTACACAAAAAGATTACTGCACAACCTCTGCCCTCATGGCTTACACCACTCATGTGGAGTCATTCATTTAGTCAATAAACATTTATTGAGATCCAACTCTGTGCCACACACTGTGCTAGGCACTGTTTATTAGTATAGTCTGTGCTTTCCTGGAGCTCACAGAGTGGGTAAAACTAGTACAAAATAGCATAAGGTGGAATATGAAAAACATCATAAGAGAAGCACAAAGAACGATAAGTGCTTCAAGAAGAAAGACATCACATCAGGTCATGAGATCAGGAAGAAATTTGTCGAGAGGATGACACATGAAATCACCCCTGAGGGGAGAAGCAAGATTTGGGGCAGTGGAGGTGGCACTGATGTGGAAACCAGGGCAGGAAAGTTGAAAAGAGTAGAGCTTATTCTGTGATGGTTAGTAGACCTGTTTGACTGGAACGTTGTAAGGGAGTGTAGGTGAGAACATTAAGACTGGAAAGACGTGAATGCAAGGATTTGGCAGGCAAGGTGTAGCCTTCGAATATTTTTATTGCAACTGTTTTTTATGTTTATTATGATAGGCAATCATTTATCATGATTGCAACTGCTTTGTAGGAAGTAAAGTCAGTTAGCAGTGTATAGGCCTGGAATGAAATAGGTGGGAGTCAGAGAGACCCCCCCCCCCCAGGGCATAGTACAAAGTTATTAGGGCCATTTAGGTGGCTGTGCGAGGGAGTAAAAAGGAGGGGCAAAATCGCAGGACTTCATAATCCAGTTGCTTGAAATTGAACTATGTATAAGAATCTCCAGGGATGGTTGTTAAAAATGTAGATCTTGGGGCCGGCCGACTGGTTAAGCGCTGGCTTGGGAAGCCAGCGGCTCTGGTTCGGGTCCCACATATGAGGGCCAGTGACACTGTCCTCAAAAAAAAAAAAAAAATGTAGATTCTTGGCCTTCACCTCCAGAAAATTCAAATGTGTTTGAATTAGCTTCCCAGGTGACTCGTCCCAGGTGGTTTGTCTTAATCCCTCTCCTCATTCACCCAGGGACAGTTCTTTTTAGAGACACCCGGAAAAAATCTCTCCAGTGAGAGGGATGGGCACCTGCTGTGTGCCAGTCCTTTTGCCAGGGACCTTCCGTACCCTATCTCATTTAAGGAAGTAGGTATCACAATCCATGTTTTATACATGACTAAACTGATATTCAGAGCAATTGTGTGATATTTCCCCAAGATTCCATGTCTGCTAAAAGATAGACCAGCATATTAGCCTCAGTCCAGGAAACACCAGAGCTGGGGATGCTGGCGCCCTTCTCAGGGAGGTCTGTGTTGTATCCTGGCATTCCATCTGAGCAAACTATGGTTTTCTGGGCTTCTTCAGGCCTCTGGAACCTCTTGTGTGAACCAAAGCTTTGAGTTCATCTCAACTCTCTGTTAAGTGTCAGTCACTCTGCAAGGCTCTGAGAGTACCAGTTCCTGACCTCAAAGGGCTCTTGCAACAGACTTATAAATTGATCATTTTCATCTTACCAAGTAAGTGATAAGGTGCTCTGGATTCTCTAAGGGCACCAGGGGCACAGATTTCAACCTGGGAGTTCAGAGGCAGCTGGAGAAACACTCTGACATATTATGGCTTCCCACCTCAGCTGGCCCCTTAGCCTGCTAAGCAATGTCTTCATGTGCCAAGTCCTTTTCCTGCCATTCCTCACAATAATTGTATCCAATGTCTAGCTCTCTAGTTGAGTGCTACCTGCCCTAATTTTCTTTGAAGCCAATTATAGCCTTACCTCAGAGAGAATGTGGAAGCTGTGAAACATGAATCCCTTCAACTTCCTGCCTCCCACCCCCTTTCCACTCACCTCCTTTCCTCTAGTCTCAGCAAATGGCCCATTTGAAAGCTAATCCTTCCCCTTAGGCTCTGGACCCTTCTCACAACAGCCCCCAACCTGCTTTGTGAGGCCTGTCCATTTTATGATTAAAATTTTTGAAGTGAATGTCTTTAGATGAAGCATGCCTCCTGCAGTTCTTATTCCCATCTATTGCATTCAACTTTTCATTTGTATTATTTTCCTGACCCCAATTTTTCTGGCCCTACTAGCATTGAAAGAGATTCCTGGGTCTATAAAACATAGATCTCAAAGTTATAACTAACTCCAGTCTTTCCTTCAAATGAGTCAATTACTGATACAACTGAGAGGCAACCTCTTGGACGCCAGGAATGCTGTTCTGCAGGATGATCTGAGCAAGTGACCAGTGATGGTAAGGCACACTCTATGTCCACCATGCATTGGCCAGGCACTATTTCCTGGAGAAATGGAAAATTGCCAAAGACCGTGGCAGAGGCAATAGAGCTTTTCCAGCCTGAAAATGACACACTTCTACCCAAAGCCTGTCCCACTGCAGTAATAAATAACAGATAGGGCCGGCCGAGTGGCGCATTGGTTAAGAGCTGGTTTTGGGATGCCAGCGGCCCCGGTTCGGATCCCACATAGGAGGGCCAGTGACACTGCCCTCCACAGCTAACAACAGCTCCACCTGGAGCTGGGCTGTGCAAGCCCCGGCAACGGTGTAGGCTGCAGCCCCTGCTGCAGTGGGCTGCCATAGGCTACAGTGAGTGGCCGGCAGCCAGTGTGAGCAGCCAATAGCCACGGTGAGCGACATCCAGAGGCTGGCGACCGATCTGTCTCATCCGGGAAGAGCGCAATGATGATACCAACATGGGCCAGTGAAGCAACGTCCTCCACAACTAGACTGAAGAACAAAAAGACAGCAACTTGTCTGTTCCCCTTCCCCGATTCCCCAACGCTGTTCCCCTCCCCAAATTCCCCCAATAAAATCTTTTAAAAAATAAATAAATAAATAAATAAATAAATAAATAAATAAATAAATAACAAGATAGAAGCTAGTATCCGCTACTCTGAATGGCCATTGGAAGGACATCATTCTCAATATCAGAAATGTCTTAGTTAGGAGTTTATCTTAGTTAGCTTGGCTAACATAACAAAATACCATAGACTGGATGGCTTAAACAACAGACATTTATTTCTCACAGTTTTGGAGACTGGGAAGTCCAAGATCAAGGTGCTGACAGATTTAGTTCCTGGTAACAGCTCTCTTCCTGGCTTGCAGACGGCTACCTTCTTGCTGTATCCTCACTTGTCTGAGAGAGAGAGAGCTCTGGTCTCTCTTTCTGTTCTTATGAGGACACTAATCCCATCATGGGGACCCCACCCTCATGACCTCAGCTAAACCCAATTATCTCCCAAAGTTCCTACCTCCAAATGCCATTGGGGAAGAGGGCTTCAACCTAGGAGTTTTGGGGGGACACAAACATTCAGTCCATAACAGGTGTTAGCTTTCACCAACGGTTGCCTAATATGTGATATGTAGAAGAATGGGAAGAAACAGCTGCAGTGTTTTCACTCATACCTCTGGAATATAAAAATATATCTATGATGTTTAGGGTTTTTAGTCACATGAGATTAATTAATGACAGGAAAAACATTGTCACCTCAGTCAATTCCATTTTCCTCATGCTTTGTATATAAACAAATGCATACAATTTATTTTCCTTAGATTATGAGGTGAAATGTACTTTTAAAATTCTGTGTTGGTATGGATTTGACTTATTGTCCTATTACTCTTCATAATTGCTTTATAAATTATTTGCCTTATTCTGATACAACATCTTTTTTTTTGCAATCTGTTCTCAGTTTTAAGTGTATAAAGCAAAACTATAGGATTCAGTTTTGAATAATATAGGTTTGCTTGGTCACTTTATTCTGTCATTTAGGAGAATACACAGAGTTTGGAAGCACATCTAACTATGACAACTCAACTAACAGAGGGGAAAATATTATTACAACCTTTTAGGAATGTCAACATCATATGTATGAAGCATTTACTACTATACTACAAGAATCTCAGCTCTCTCAGGGGCATTATAAAGAGTTTAAACTAGTCTATCTTTAATCAACTTACCATTTAGTTGGAAAATGTAACATGCACATGAGACACCTCAAGAAACTTCTGCCTTATCCAATCATCTATCAAAGGACACTTTGTTTGTTTCCATGTCTTTGCCACCATAAATAAAGAAGATGTGGTATATATACACAATGGAATTCTTCCATAAGAAAAGATGAAATAGTGCCATTTGCAACAACACGGATGGATCTTGGGATTATTATGCTAATATGAAATAAGTCAGACAGAAAAAGTCAAGAACCATATGATTTCACTGATATGTGGGATATAAAACTGAAAGCATCCAAGGAACAAGACAAACAAATGAAGAAACAAGAACTCATAGACACAGACAATAGTTTAGTGGTTACCAGAGGATAAGGAGGGAGAGGGGTAGTAGATGAGGGTAAAAGGGATCAAGTATATAGTGATGGAAGGAGAATTGGAAGGAGACTCTGGCTGCTGAACACACAATGTGCTCAACACTGGGTGCTGGCCTGGGCGTGGCTCCTCTGGGCGCTATATAGATGATGTATTACAGAATTGTACACCCGAAACCTATGTAACTTTACTAGCAATTGTCACCCCAAAGTCCATAGTTCTCACATTAGTTTTTGTTTTTCGTATTATACACCCTATGGGTTTGGACAAACGTATAATGGCATATATCGATCATGATAATACCATACAGAGTATTTTTACTGCCCTAAAAATCCTCTGTGCTCTGCCTAGTCATCCCCTCCCGTTACATCCACCCCTAGCAACCTCTGATCTTTTTTCTGTCTCCACAATTTTGCCTTTTCCAGAATGTCATATAGTTGGGATCATACAGTAGGTAGCCTTTTCAGTTTGGCTTCTCTCACTTATGCATTTAATATGCGTTTAAGATTCCTCCATGTTTTTTCATGGCTTACTAGCTAATTTCATTTTTAGTGTTGAGTAATGTTCCATTTTCTGGATGTACTGAGTTTATTCACCCATTCACCTAATGAAGAACATCTTGCTTCCAAGTTTTGGTAATTATGAATAAAGCTGCTATAGATATCCATGTGCAGGTTTTTGTATAAACATAGTTTTCACCTCCTTTGGGTAAACACCAAAAAGCACAATAGCTGGATAACATGGTCAGAATATGTTTAGTTTTGTAAGAAGTAGCCAAACTGTCTTCCAAAGTGGCAGTATCATTTTCAGCAATGCCTTAGAGTTCCTGTTTCTTCACAACCTCACCAGCATTTGATGTCAAGGTTCCATATTTTGGCCATTTTAATAGGAGTGTAGTGATATCTCTTCGTTGTTTTAATTTGCATTTTCCTGATGACATATGACGTTGAGCATCTTTTCATATGCTTGTTTACCATCTGTATATCTTATTTGGCAGGGTGTTTGTTCAGATGTTTTGCTTATGTATTTATTGGGTTGTTTTCATATTGTCAAGGTTTAAGAATTCTTTGTATATTTTTTGTTTTTTTAAGATTTTATTGGGAAATTGGGGGAGGGAACAGCGTTGGGGAATTGAGGAAGGGGAACAGGCAAGTTGTTCTCTTTTTGTTCGTTAGTCTAGTTGCGGAGGACGTTGCTTCACTGGCCCATGTTGGTATCATCATTGCGCTCTTCCCGGGTGAGGCAGATCGGTTGCTGGTCTCTGGATGGTCGCTCACTGCTACTATTGGCAGCTCACGCTGGCTGCTGACCACTAACTGTGGCCTATGGCAGCCCACTGCAGCAGGGGCTGCAGCCTACACCGTCACCTGGGCTTGTGCAGCCCAGCTCCAGGTGGAGCTGTTGTTAGCTGTAGAGGGCAGTGTCATTGGCCCTCATATGTAGGATCCGAACTGGGGCTGCTGGTATCCCCAAACTAGCTTTTAACCAATGCGCCACTCGGCCGGCCCTGTATATTTTAAATAACAGTCTTTTATCAGATGTGTCTTTTTGCAAATGTTTTCTTCCAGTTTGTGTCTTATTTCCTAACTTTATTTTTAAATTTTTAAATTTTTTATTTATTTTTCATACAGGAGTTGAACCTGCAACCTTGCTATTAAGAGTGCCATCTGGGCAGCAGATCAGCTCAAGGTGCCAAGTTCAGTCCCAGCCATGGATGGGCATAGCCCACCATCGAACAGGCAATCTTGCCATTAGGAGCACATGCTCTCACCAGCTGAGCCATCCTGGCACCTGTTGGAAGCTTAGCTCCAGCGTAGCTTGGGCGAAGCTCACTGGCCCATGTAGGAATCCCTGTTGCTCAGAGCTCATGCTCTTAAGCAAACTCTTAACCAACTGAGGCACTCGGCTGGCCCATTTCCTAACTTTCTTGACATTATCTTTTCCTGCACCAAAGTTTTTCATTTTAATGAAATTTAGCATATCAATTATTTCTTTCATGGATCATGTTTTTGGTGTTGTATCTAAAAAGACATCACCATACCCAAGATCACCTAACTTTTCTCCTATGTTATCTTCTAGGATTTTTATAGTTTTGCACTTTACATTTAGGTCTATGATCTATTTAGAGTTAATTTTTGTGAAAAGTATGAGCTCTGTGTTGAGATTCATCTATTTGTATGGGGATGTCCAGTTGTTTTAGCACCATTTGTTGAAGAAACTATCTTTGCTTCATTGTATTGCCTTTACTCCACTGTGAAAGCTCAGCTACCTATACATTTATGTGGGTCTGTGTCTGGGCTCTCTATTCTGTTCCACTCATCTGTGTAAGTCTTGAAGTCAGGTAGTATCAGTCCTCTAATTTTGTTCTTCAATGTTGTGTTTGCTATTAAATCTTTTGCCTCTCCATATAAACTTTAGAACCACTTTGTTTGTATCCACAAAATAAGTTGCTGGGATTTTGACTGGGATTGCACTGAATCTATATATCAAGACAGATATATAGATCTGGGAAGAAACCTTATCTGGACAATATTGAACCTTTCTATCCACAAACATAGAATTTTTTTTTTCATTTATTTAGTTCTTTTTTGATTCCTTTAATCAGTTTTGTAGTTTTCTTCATATAGATTTTGTGCATATTTTGTTAGATATATACCTAAGCATTTGATTTTTGGAGGGCTAATGTAAATTGTATTTTTTATTTCAGTTGTCACCTGGTCATTGCCAGCATATAGGAAAGCCACTGACTTTTGTATATGAACCTTGTATTCTGCAATGTTGCCATAATCACTGTTTCCAAGAGTTTTGTTCTTTTGTTTTTTCAGTTCTTTCAGATTTTCTATAAAGATGATCATGTCATCTATGAACAAAGACAATTTTATTTCTTCCTTCCCAATGCATATACCTTTAATTTCTTTTTCTTGCATTATTGCATTAGCAAATACTCCAGTACAATGCTAGAAAGCAATGGTGAAAGGGGATACCCTTGCCTTATATCTGGGAATGCTTAGTGGGAATGCTTTGAGTTTCTCACCGTTTAGTATGACATTAGCTGTAGGTATTTTGTAGTAGTCTTTATGGAGTTAAGAAGGTTCCCGCTATTTCTAGTTTATTGAAAGTGTTTTTTTTTCTTTTTTACTGTGGCATGAGTTGCTTTTAATGTGTTGTGCTATTTATTGAGAGTTTTTATTATGAGTGGGTGTTGGATTTTGTCAAATGCTTTTTCTGCATCTTTTGTTATGATCATGTAGTTTTTCTTTTTTAGTCTGTTGATGTGATTGATGGATTAATTTTTCAAATTTGAACCAGCTTTGTGTACCTGGAATAAATTCCACTTGGTAATAGTGTATAATTCTTTTTATGCATTGTTGGATTCAATTAGCTAATATTTTATTGAGAATTTTTGTGTCTATGTTCATGAGAGACATTGGTTTATAGTTTTCTTGTAATATTTTTGTCTAGTTTTGGTATTAGGGTAATGTTGGCCTCGTATAATGAGCTAGGAAGTATTCCTTTTGCTTCTATCCCCTGAAAGAGATTATAAAGATTTGGTATGATTTTTTTCTTAAGTATTTGCTAGACAACCTGATGTTTTTAGTAGGTTAAATAATTTAATTTCTAAAATGTGATATGATAGGGCCGGCCAAGTGGCGCAATGGTTAAGCACTGGCCTTGGAAGCCAGCGGCCCTGGTTCGGTCCCACATATGAGGGCCAGTGACACTGCCCTCAAAAAAAAAAAAATGTGATATGATTGACTATATTCTTCATCATTGGTAAAAAGATAATGATAGATAAAACTAGAAATAAAAAAATATAATTTTCAAATTACTAGAAAGAATTTTTGAAAATCTCTGAATAGTGGTTAAATAGAAAAAAAATGCCCATTACTTTTAGCACATTCTGTCTAGGTAAAGCCCAACATAAAAATGTATTGTAGATTCATTAAATTTTCTCAAATGATATGTTTCAACTATTTATATTTCATAACAAAGGAAATCTTTTAGATTTTTAATCAGTTTTAAGAAAAATCTACCTTTGAAATTGTTTAAATGTAGGAAGGAAGGTTCTCCTTTACATATTTCTCCTAAAAATGTACATTTCCTCTTCCCCCCAAATATTCATCATAGAGAAATAGGAAATGGGAAATAGGAGTGGGAAAAAGGAGAAGTTGAAAATCGCTGGATATTCTCTTTATTGAAATAAATAGTGGAACTGTGTTTACAAAATATGTAACATGTCTTAACTGTTTAGAAGATCATGGTGGTCCCAGCCCCATTTTCATGTGACCTGCCTGCTATTGATATTGCTCTAAGTCAAGGGATAGACAGGGCTACCTCTAGTCTGCATGGCACCTTCATGTGAATTATTAACAGGCACCCCTGCCATTTGTTACAAAATTGTTGTAACAAATGCTGGTTTTGTTAGAAGACACTTTACTGCCCTCTGACAGATATTTGTCCTAATAAATATACAAACTCATGCACCCCCTTGGACATGGTGCCATTGCACAGTCACCCTGGGCATTTGCAAGTAGGAAAACAAAAATAGAAATCACCATGGCCGCATTTGTCTATCACGTGAAAATGAGAAATGAGATTCATTGCAGTAACTCCTGAAAAGTTCCCGTTCAGCAAATTGGTGGCGTTGGAATGCTGTGGAGGTAGGGCGTGGGTTGGGGAGGGGTCCTTCATTGGTGGCTTCCATTATTGAGAACAAGAGCTTGGCTATGGCTTTTTATGTGTCTTCCAGTTGGTTAGAAAGAGCCTGCAAATTCCACCTACTTAGCCAAATGGAAAAGATTCTCTGTTTACAGAGAAAACACAAAGCTTGCTTCTTCCCCATCATTAAGCAGACTGTATATACTTAGCAGCAGAACTTTTCCACTTAGGTGTCCAAGTTAAGGCTATCAGTGACTTTTGCTTGAAATCGAAACATTTTAGAAACATTTTGTAGGGAAAACGATTCACAGGCCCTTTCAAAAAGAATCAAATAAATAATTTGGGGGTTTCCATCTTGGAATTAGGATGTTTATTTAAGAAACTCTAATAAAGCCCTCTTTCAAGCCCATGAAAATTACAGTCAGAATCAAGTGGCTGACTAAGAATTCAGGAAATAGCTATTGATTTGTGAGAGAGCGGGGTGGGGGTGGAGTCGGGGAAGGACCAGGGAAGGAATCAACTTGATGAGAAACTTCTGCTAACGGTTCTTATTTCCTCCAACTTGGAAAAAGCCTCCCACCAGCTGCAGAGTTTAAAGCATTCTCACTCCCAGGTTAGCCCACCTAGACAAGGGGTGGTACCCAGGACTTGTCTCAGGCTGGGATCTCTGAACAGAAGCATGAGAGTGGGTGAGGCTGACTCACTGGCAGCAAGGCTTAGTGAAAAAGGGATTTTTCAATGAGGGCAAGCTGGGCAATAAAGGAAAGTCCGAAGCCTTATACCCAAGGTTATTGGGCAGAAACAAGGAAGGAATCTAAAGAGAAGAACTGGTAAGGAAGATCCTGCTTGGAGAGACACAGTTGCACCACAGAAAATTCCATAAGTATGCCAGAGACGAGCCCTAAGCAGGGAGAGAGCCATGAAAGACGCTAAACTAATTTGGACACCAACCTGTCTTTTTATCTACTTTTTAAAACTTCTGTGGGGGGAAAAAAAAATCAGAAAATAGTGTGGGAAATATCATATCAGAAAGGAGTCAGAGAAATGCGTAGTGATGGGTTACAAAAATGCAGCTAAAAGCTCCATGCAGAAAGAAAAGCTGGAGGCACGTGCAAATTGTATTTTGATCAAAGTGACAGGGCTGGACAAGCACGTGGAAGTAAATACAGACGTATAATAGTTCTGAAGTAGCCACATTGGAGATGAAAGGCTCTGAAGGATTTAGAAGAAAAAAAGCATCTTAGCCAAATGCCACTGATGACATTTCACAAACACTTTCTACCTTATGCTCCTAATTATTCTGGGTAAATACAGTCCTAAATCCATTTAGGTTGTCTAATAAGTGAACATTCTTAGAATTCCGTATTTGTTTGTTTTCTGCATTTTTTATTTCTGTGAAGTAATGATGATATTTACAGAGGATGCCAAAAAATGTATACACATTTTAAGATAACATCTCTTAAAATGTGTATACATTTTTTGGCACATTTGTTTGGCTCCCCCGGTGTGTGTGTGTGTGTGTGTGTGTGTGTGTATCATATATACGATATATGAGATATATATGATATATGTATATCTCATATATATCACTTATGATATATATGACATATGATATATATAATATCACTTAGTTTTTTTTGTTTTTTTGTTTTTTGTTTTTGAGGGCAGTGTCACTGGCCCTCATATGTGGGACCTGAACCGGGGCCGCTGGCTTCCCAAGCCAGCGCTTAACCACCGTGCCACTCACTTAGATATTTTAATTCAGCAATGATATAAACCCTATGGATGTTTAGGTATATCCATAATCCCTGGTTGAGCCTTAGTTATTGTTGTGGATAATGGGCGGCTTAGTTGATCCATCAGCTGCACGGTCAGAGAGATAGAAAAGAAACTTCCCATGGAGGACAGGCTTTTTTAAAATTCACAGTGACCTTGCCTATTAGATGTGTGTGGCTCAAGAGTGACTTCAGTGATAACTAAGAAGATGAGTAGCTTTCTCCTTTGAGCATGGGGTGGAGCTGGGTGGAACGTACAAAGAAACCAGAGGTAAAGGGGATCAAATGCATGGTGAGAGGAGAACTGGGTGGTGAACACATAATGCAACATAGAGATGATCTATTATGGAATGGTACACTTGAAACCTATGTAGTTTTGTCAACCATTGTCACTCCATTAAATTTTAATTAAAAAAAAGAAAAAGAAACCAGAAACCTCCTATGAAAGATGAAGCCAGTGGCTCTCTGCCTGGGCTGCACGCTGGATTCACCTGGAGCTTTTATAAATTCTGATGCTCAGACCACACCCCAGGACAAACCGACCAGAATTTCTTAGGATGGGACCTGGCACCAGTGTTTGTTTGTTTAAGTTCTGCAGGTTGTCCCTGATGCAGTCAAGGTGGAAACAACTGAATTAAATGACACACTGCAGGTGTCTGGCCTGCTTTTGGTGCCTGGTGAGTGTGTGCAAGCTCCTCTTTGCTGAGCTTGCACAGAATAGTGTATCTGCCATGATCTTATAGCATGTATCAGGTGACTGCCTCAGAGTTGGAGAATTCTTTTTATCTTCATGTTGAAAAAGACAGAACTTTCTTCTCACTTTTCGCATACTGTCTCATCATTTATTTCACACTTTTATCTTTCTTCCAATATTACTTACCTTCTGTTACCTTTTAACCCCCGAATCTGTGGATTTAGGAGGTTTCTAACCTCTGTGTCCCTAGACATTGAATTTAACCATTCGTTCTCTGGCACTTCAGAAAAATTAGGATAGAAATCAAGTTTAAGGAATAAGAGGGGGGAGGTTCCTAAAAATAGAACCCAATTCATCCACTTCAGTTAAAAATACCTTCATGCTTTCCAAGCATGTTTGAACTCTTAAACATTTTTAATAAGCTTACTTATAAGTCTTGTTGAAAAATAAATAAAATACACTTGTTTTTATTGAAGGAAGAGATCTTTTCCCGTCTTGGTGTTGTTGAAGGAGACAAAACGGAGTCCAATACTTGGCAAGGAATATGTTATTAGTGACATATTGGTCACAGATGTGCCGGTAGACCTACATTTTCTTCCTGCTGTTAGTATTTTAAATGCCCACAAATTGCATATAAAAACCCAGATAACCTCCTTCAAAAAGAGAAGATTTAAAAAATTAGGGTATTTGCAAAATCTTCATTTTTAAGGTATTCTAAGTGTGTTTTTATAAATAGGCAAGTGACACATGTTTATTTACAAGTTATCTTTTTTTTTTTTTTTTTTTCCTTGAGAGCAGTGTCACTGGTCCTCATATGTGAGACCCGAACCGGGGCCGCTGGCTTCCCAAGCCAGCGCTTAACCACTGAGCCACTCAGCCGGCCCTGGGTACAAGTTATCTTTTTAAAGGAGAAATAGTGCTAGATGATGCCAACCTTTACTTATTACCATCAGTTCCAAATGTTCTAAGCAAGTATAGCTACCTGGAGATACTTTTTGGTAATACTTGTGAATTATAAGATTCCCTTCTCTTCATTTTTAAGAAAGCCAGGAAAGCAAAACTCAAAAGGCAGACAGGAATTCTCTCTAGTAGCTGGATTGCTTAAATGTGTAGGCCTTTGAAGCAGAGTATGAGGAGTTTGGCCAAGTGGTGTTCAGTTGCAAAAAGTGCTAAAAGGCCTTTAAGGAGAATATTGACAAGACAACTCTGGAAACAGGGTTTGGATTCACCTGGGAGAAATGGCATTGGCACCAGGATATCCATTAAGGCAGTTGTAATAGATGAATGTGATTCCAGACCCAAGACTCTGAGTGTAAGGATATAATGGAAGGAAAAGGTATGTTGTAAAAGAAAAAGGATCCAGAAATACATCTGATGGACATAAAAATAATAATGACAAACTAAAACTTTTATAAGACTTCTTATGAAGTTTTTTAGTCACCTCGATAAGAAAACTAGGGAAGGGAATAACACTTAGAGGGATGATGGCTGCCTTGCTTTTCATCACATTTAAATTGATGAGCTAATCAGTTTAAAATGTTATGTTAATTGAAATTGATATGAAATTGAACAAAAGAGGAAAAGGAGAAGGAGAAAAAAATTAGTGTATTACCTATGTAAGAAACTGAATTATAACACAGGAAAGACAGCATGGCCAGGTTTCCTGATAGAAGGTTATCTATTTGCATTTTTAATTCAGTAATAATATGAATTTTAAGATGATTTAGTGATCTGATGATTGCAAAGGCAGATGGCTTTAAATCGGGGGTTCGTAATACACTTTGCAGCCCCAAAACTATTTGATGTACTGTCAAGGTAATTACAGTGCTCGATACTAATCTGGTCCTGTCTAGTGTCTTGTACATTATTTGAATGTATAAATTCAAGATGTCATACTGTATAGCTTTTAAAAAATCAACCTGTAGGAAAGACAGGTTCAAGCTCTTTTCATTTTCCAAGCACCTCATTTTTGTTGCTTCCCATTTCCCTAGGAAAGTGACAATATTGGAGGACCCTGATCAGAACATTCACTTGAAAAATCTGTCTCTTCATCAGGCAACCACGGAAGAGGAAGCTCTGAATCTGCTTTTCTTAGGAGACACCAACAGAATGATTGCAGAGGTAATAGACTTTTCTCTGCAAGCTGGTTTAAGATATAATAGAATTCTAGGGGCAGCGAAGACGTTAAAAACTATCTCATCTAAATCTCACATTACAGATTAGGAAACCTAAATCCAGAGATGTGAGAAGACTTTCTCTAGTTAATGGACTCTTGTAATTTCTATATTTTCAATTTTATACAAATTGGTTTACAGCTAATGAATGACAACTCATTAAATGTCTTAACTATAGGAATTTTTGCATAAAATTTGAAATTTAAAAAGACACAATTCATTCTTCATAATCTCAGATTATTGCTCATATATTGGCATCTGTCTGCATATCCATGCATTTTCAGGTATTTAGTGAATTATTATTTATAAAGCATTTAGAATAATGCATGGAACACAGGATGTACTCTATGCATGTGCATCTATTGCTCCCAGATCTGGGAACACCACCATAGTATGAAATGTCACTATGTCTTAGTGCAATATTTGGGACTTCCTTATACTATTTGTCATTAATCTGACATCCACACCTAACTGGGCAGCTATGTTTTACGTGGGGACCCTAGGCAGGACATAGGATTGACCCAGCTTGGTCAGGGGACTCTCACCTCAACCAGGTACTGATTGCAGATGGAGGGTCACAAAACTCTTATCCGGTGACATTGCAGTGAAAGGAGCAGAGTGATGGTGGTGTGGGAATGGTTCTCCAGGTGTTCAACTCACTGTTATTACCGGCAGTTTCCCCTTTAAACCATGCTCCCAGTTCCCTGTCTCTGATTACAAGCAGTAGATGAGGATAGTAAGCTGGGAGGATAAGTAGTCTGAGAAAGTCTATCAACTGAGATTCCTTCTGCCTTTTTCCTCTTGTATGCACCACATTGGATACAAGATAGATAAATGGAAACCAAATTCAGATAGTGAAAATAGAGTATTGACATCTATTTTTGTGCTGCACCCTTAGTTTTGTTGGTGGTGGTCATGGTGGGTTTTTTTGTTTTGTTTTACCAGTTTTACATCAGTATTTTCCAATAGACTAACTCATACGGTTGAGCTTATGTGCCACCTATAATATGGATTTAAGGACCCTTAGTGATGATTTTCATTTCAGGAAAGTTTTACATAGCTTTAATTTCAGAATGACTTCTTGTGCTTCTTGTACAATGTTTTGCCTCAACATTTTTTCCAGGCAATCATCCATGATGCTCTTATTTGTCACAATAATTAAAGATTAAGGAATAAAGGCAGATTAAGAATTAAGGAGTAAAATGATGGAAGATTTAGCATGCCCAATTAAAAATCCTGTTTCTTCATACAGTTTAATAAACAGCAAACCAAGAGATGCAGAATATAGATGGGTTCTGTCCACCAATGGAATATGAAAAGGAGAAAAAGTAGATCCATAAATGTTATTGGAAAACAAAGGAGAGAAACCTGTCCCTGCCTCAGTGCTAACCTTTCTCCAGCAGTGACTCATCCTGAGAGAAGGGTAGGCCTTCCCCCTTCATCTTGAATGGGTTATTAAGGGCTCCTGGCCCTGATTCATTATGATCTTTATTAGCTTAAAAGCGTGGCCATTGCTGTTTAGTTTGTAAACTTTAATCCAGTCGTCTACCACTGGGCATTTCGGTGTTTTTCCAAGCCTTGGCTATTGTGAATGGTGCTGCAATGAACATAGGGGTGCATATATTTTTTCGAATTAATATTTTGGGTTTCTCTGGATAGATACCTAAGAGTGGAATTGCTGGGTCATAAGGTAGTTCCATTTCCAGTTTTTTGAGTCAACACCAAAAAAACCCAAACAACCCAATTAAAAAATGGGCAGAGGGTATGAAGAGACATTTCTCTAGTTTTTTTACTTTAGCTGACTGCATCATTTCAAACTATTGTTTTGTAAAGTTTTGAGGAGCTCCAACTTCCTTGGTGAAAGGTTATCATGTTCTACCACCTTACAAAACCCTAAGTCTTTCCCTGTTGCTTACTGATGAGTATCTAATAATAGTATTATAAATAAGCTGAAACTTGAATAAGTCCAATTGAATAGTACTGGTGTGCATTTTTTTTAATGTATTCATTTTTCCTATATGAAGCCTAATTCCTTGTAAATTGAGTCTTGTAGGTTTTGGATGTTTCCGTGCTTGCTTCTACTTCTTCTCTGGTAATAAGAGCTACCCTATTATCTTGAGAACCTGCTCAATAGACTTGACATTGTTGTAGACACTTTATGAGGTATGCTCACAAAATACAGTGAACGTTTAAATAAAAAATAATGTATTACAGTAAAACACACATTGCCATTAATCCCCCTCAAAATACTCCTCCTTACTTAAAACACACTTATCCCATGGTTCTTGCCACTTTCTAAAGCAGTTTTGGAAGTCCTCTTCCATGAATGTCTTTAGTTGTGCTGTCATGGCTGCCTCCATGTCCTGAATCAATTGAAAACATTTACCTTTCATGGTCATTTTCACTTTGGGAAAGAGCCAGAAGTCACACGGTGCTAGATCAGGTGAATAAGGTAGATGAGGACACACCATAATGTTTTTATTTGACAGAAATGACTGTATCAGAAGCAATGTGTGACACAGAGCCTTTCTGTTGTGATCACAAAATACAGTGAATGCTGTTCCAAGTGCCATCCGACGGAAAGGCAGGGATCTTCAATACGGGAAACTGGGCAGTGAACCTTAGTAACCGTGTGTGACAAGTTTCAGCTTGTTCAGTGCAGTCAGTCGGGTGTGAGCTACGGTTGAGAGAAGGTGTATTTTAAAGAGTGCTGTCAATCATCCTCTGTCATGACAGTGCTCTGTGTCCCACATTGCTTCTGGTACAGCAGTTTCTGTCAACTAAAAACATTATGTGTGTCCTCATCCACCTTATTCACCAGCTCTGGCACCAAGTGACTTCTGGTTCTTCCCCAAAGTCAAAATGATTCAGGACATCGAGGCAGCCATTACAGCACAATTAAAGACACTCACAAAAGAGGACTTCCAGAACTGCTTCAGAAAGTGGCAAGAACCATGGGATAAGTGTGTTCAAAGTGAGGGGGAGTATTTTCAGGAAGATTAATGGCAATGTGTCTTCCTACTGTAATATATATATTTTTAATTTAAACATTCACTGTATTGTTTGATCACAGCTCATGTGTGTTCATATATTATTTCAGATTTTTATTTTATAGAAGGAAACTGAGACAAAGCCTTAGAATACCTGCCCAATGCCTCACAACTAGTAAGTGGCAGAGCCAGGGTTCAGCTCCAAATATGACTGATTCAGAAGCTTATGTTCCTTCCTTGTGCCACATTTTATTAGTATAATAATCAAATTGACATATGTCAAAATTTTCAAGTGAGGATATATTTCTGAACTATTCAAAAAGTATAGCAAGTATTTAGCACTTCAATTTATCTCTTGAATTCATTGAAAGCAAATACATAAAAATATAAATGAAAAATAACTGTCAATCCCTGGAAATACTTTATTATTCAGAGCCTCTAAAAAAGCATGTTTTAGATTACAGCCTAACTGTCAGAATGTAATTTGTCAGCGCAGAATGAGCTTACCAGGATAAAAAGAACATGTTATTCTTTTTTTTAAAACAAGGTTCCCAAATTCCAGTTTATACTGAGAAATCCAGAAGTTGCCATGGTAACTAAAAAACATTTGCAAAACAAATTCTGAATAAGTGGGACACAAAATGGAGGGCTCTTTCCTTTTATAGTCTCTCCCAAAGCTAGCATTTTAAGGAAATGTTATCAAGATTAACTTTAACCTCTCCTTATTTATCCAGAACTCTTAAAATAATTTCAGTAATCGAACCAATGTTTTCAATAAGACCTTATTACATCATTAGGGTACATTTTTTAAAAAGTTGAATTGCTGTGCCAACAAAACTAAATGTTGTAGATGCTGAACTGTGTGTGACCCAGTGTCAAAACCCACCAGTGGCATGTGTGACTTGATACTCTTTTGTCTTATAGTTAAAAATCTCTATCAATCAGTCAAGCCTAATTGACAAGACATTCTTCACTTGATCATCAGGCCCTGCACAGCCCCATAGTTAGGACCATTTGATCAACCCTGCCCATAGTCTAGAGCACTTTGTCCACAGCTATAGCCAGAGTATAACTTGCAATAGAATACCCTGTCTTAGTCGAAGGACACAGTTTCTTGGATCCTATTTCTGATCTACAGACTCAGAATCTTTGCATTGGAGCCTAGGAATACACATTTTTCTCACTTAAATATGCTCAGGCTAAAGTTGGGGACAATTTGGGTTTTACTCTTAAGAAGCTGGTTGAAACCCACTCCCAGAGATATATATGAGCTGGTCCATATTCTGCATCCTTGCCAACACCACTAAATTTGAAAATTCTGCCAATTTGGTAGGCAAAAAAAAAAAAAAAAAAAAATCTTGTTTTAAATTGCATTTTGATTACCAGTTCTTTTATATCCTCATTTACCATTTGTATTTCTGTCTTTTGTTTATGTAGCCTGTTTATTTTTCTCTTGGAGTATTAGGGGAGGTCTGGTTGATTTGTTGACTCCATGAGGACTGGGATTTAGCCTTGTTCATCCAACAACCACCACTTTTAGAAACAGGCTGATACATAGTCGGTGCACAATAAATAATTATTGAATGAAAGAGCATTAAGGATAATAATTTTTGGCCGGCTGAGTGGCTCAGTTGGTTAAGAGCTCGCTCAAGAGTGCGAGCTGAGCCTGAGCAACAGCAGTTCGATGCCCAGCCCAAGCTGCAGCTGCCAACAAGTGGCAGGATGGCTCAACTAAAAAAAAAATAAATAAAAAAAAAAATAATAAATTTTGTCTTTGTCATATATTTAGCAAACATTTACCCCATTTTATAAATTTTCTTTTAGTTTTCTCTTTTTTTAATGTAGTCATATCAGTCTTTTCATTTTATGGTTTCTACTTTGGATATCATGCTTAGAAGTGCAATAGCTCACTGATCAATAATTTCACTTATTTGAAAGTGTTTTGTTATTTGGAATTGAAATTTTATGCCCAGTCGCTTCCACCCATCATTCCCTTTTGGCCTGAGACGTGGAAAGGGATCATCATCATCAGGTTGGAGTGAATCTTATCAGAGGTTTCTGAACCATGGGGATTTTACCTGAATCTGGAAGACAAAAGCTGTTCTGGATTAATAAAATCAAGGTTCATTTAGAATCCTCCACCAAGAAGCAGTCTCCATTGATAGAAGTGCCATTTATCCATTTAAAGGAGGAATAATGTTGCTCAAAGTGAATCATTAGACTAACATGAGCCTCTTTTTTTAGCCGATTTGGAGAACAGAATACTGTCTGGGGTCCTTACCACCAAAACTTCACAGTATTGTCTGTTATGGGTTAAATTATGTCTCCCTATCCCCACCCCCCAATTCATATGTTGAAGTCCTAACCCCCAGTACCTCAGAATGTGACCTTATTGAGAGACATGGTCTTTACAGAGGTCATCAAATTAAAATGAGGTCATTAGGGTGGGCTGTAAACAAGCTGATTAGTGGCCTTATTAAATTTAGAAATAGACACATATACAGGGAGAATACCATGTGACCATGAAACGGTCATCTATAAGCCAAGGAGAGAGGCCTGAAACAGATCTTTCCTCATAGCTCTCAGAAGGAAGAACCAACCTTGCCAACACCCCCATTTCTGACTTCTGGTCTTCACAACTGTGAGATAAGCTTCCGTTGTTTAAGCACCCAGTTTGTTGTATTTTGTCATGACAGCCCTAGCAAATTAATGCAGTGTCCAAATAACACAGACTGTAATTTTTTTTTTTTTGGCACTTATTTCCTTTCAGTATTTTTTTTTAAAGATTTTATTGGGGAATCAGAGAAGGGGAACAGACAAATTGCTGTCTTTTTGTTCTTCAGTCTAGTTGCGGAGGACGTTGCTTCACTGGCCCATGTTGGTATCGTCATTGCGCTCTTCCCGGATGAGGCAGATGGGTTGCCGGCCTCTGGATGGTCGCTCACCGCGGCTACTGGCAGCTCACACTGGCTGCCAGCCGCTCACGCTGGCTGCCGGCCACTCACTGTAGCCTATGGCAGCCCACTGCAGCAGGGGCTGCAGCCTACACTGTCGCCGGGGCTCGCACAGCTCAGCTCCAGGTGGAGCTGTTGTTAGCTGTTGAGGGCAGTGTCACTGGCCCTCATATGTGGGATCCGAACCGGGGTCGCTGGGATCCCAAAACCAGCTCTTAACCAATGCGCCACTCAGCCGGCCTGACTGTAAATTTTTTATATGATTGGTACCTG
This sequence comes from Aselliscus stoliczkanus, assembly GCA_033961575.1. Classification (NCBI taxonomy): domain Eukaryota; kingdom Metazoa; phylum Chordata; class Mammalia; order Chiroptera; family Hipposideridae; genus Aselliscus; species Aselliscus stoliczkanus. Next base: position 58,211,680 of record CM066733.1, on the reverse strand, counting down.
ATGTAGCCCTTGACCTTGATAAATTCAGGAGCAATAATGTGCTATATCAAGTATACAGCATTTGCTATGAAACTGCTTGAAGGGGAGCTTTGGCCAGGGATGAGAACTCTGTCAACATTCAGAAAGCCAAAGCTACCTTGGGAGGTGGCTTGCTTTCTTTCCACATGGTTCCTTTGCCGAGTGAACCATCCGGTGAGTTCAGCCAGTGTTGATGTCCAGTCTGTGGCAACTGCACCATCACTACACATCCCTGCCAGGGAGCAGCAAAGAACACGAGCTTCGGAGAAGACCTTCTGTTCTACTCCTGCTTCACCCCTTCCCAGGTGTATGTCCTTCAGCACGTCACTTAACTGGTCTAAACCTCACTTTCTAACCTGTAAAATGGACATAGTAATACCTACTTTGTAGGGTTATAGTAATAATTAAATGACATTTGGAAAGACCTTACAGTTCTTAGCTAGCAACTATTTAAAGACAGGACTGTTGACTTGTTTATCTCTGTTCTCTCAGTACCTGGCATTGCAGTGGTCAGCCATTAAGTAATTGTTTTGTTGAATTGATGGGGAGCAGAAGACATCATAATTTCAGGTGCTAAGACCTGAAATCTCAGGCTCAGAATCCAAAGTGATTTTCTGACGTGCTGTGCGTGTTGGTGAGTACAGAGCACATCTCAGATGACTCTGACTTCTTTAAAAAAAAAAAAATTGCAACACTCTCGACCTTTTGTAAGAGGTTACTTTCCAAATAATCAGCCTACCAATAATGTTTGCAGGATTTAGAAATTATTTTTCCAGGAGCTATTCGAGGTCTTCCTCCCTAATTCTTTTCTTTTCTTTTTCTTTTTCTTTTATTTTAATTAGCTTCAGGTGTACAACACAGTGCAATAGTTATACTTTTTACCCCTTAAAGTGACAACCCCCTCCCCCAATTCTGCCCCCTACTCCTACCCCCATATCATACTATCTATTACAATTCCTTTGACTCCCTTCCACCGTATAATCCACCTCCCGTGACTATCTATATATTCAATTACAGTTGGCATACTATATTATACAACATCAATTTCACATATACAGTGCAGTGATCAAGCCTCTACTCCATCCATGAAGTGGTCTCTCTCACAAAACATGTGACAATCTGACACCCCACAAAATTTTTACCACATTATTATATTCCCCAAACAGTCTTTCATATCCCTGTGACATTACTGTAGTTACCTATTTATGCTGTCTAATCCCTTCCCCTTCTCCCTCATCCCCACCCCCCTCCCAACTAGCAACCCTGTTTTCCTCTATTTCTATAAGACTGTTTCTGTTTACTTTGCTCATTCATTCAGTTTTTCAGATTCCACATATAAGTGAGATCATATGGTATTTGTCTTTTTCTGACTGACTTGTTTCACTTAACATAATAGTCCCTAGGTCCATCCATATCGTTGCAAATGGTAAGATTTCATTCTTCTTGATAGCAGAGTAATACTCCATTGTATAAATGTACCACAGTTTCTTAATCCAGTCATCTACTGATGGGCATTTCGGTTGTTTCCAAGTCTTGGCTATTGTAAATAGCGCTGCAATAAACATAGGGGTGCATATATTTTTTCGAATTAGTGTCTTGGATTCCTCTGGGTAGATACCCAAGAGTGGAATTGCTGGATCATACGGCAGTTCCATTTCCAGTTTTTTGAGATACCTCCAAACTGATTTCCATAATGGCTACACCAATTTGCAGTCCCACCAACAGTGCACCGGGGTTCCCTTTTCTCCACACCCTCACCAGCACTTGTTGTTTGTTGATTTGTTGATGATAGCCATTCTGACCAGAGTGAGGTGGTATCTCATTGTGGTTTTTATTTGCATTTCTCTGATGATTAGTGAGGTTGAACATTTTTTCATATACCTGTTGGCCATCTGTATGTCCTCTTTAGAGAAATGCCTCCTCATATCCTCTGGCCATTTTTTAATAGGGTTGTTTGTTTTTTTGGTGTTGAGTTATATGAGTTCTTTATAAATTTTGGATATCAACCCCTTATCAGATATATCGTTGGCAAATATCTTCTCCCATTCAGTAGGCTGCCTTTTTGTTTTATTGATGATTTCTTTTGCTGTGAAAAAACTTTTAAGTTTGATGTAATCCCATATGTTCATTTTTTCTTTTATTTCCCTTGCCCAAGGGGATATATCAGTAAAAATATTACTTAGAGTAATGTCTGCAAACTTACTCCCTATGTTTTCTTCTAGGAGTTTTATGGTTTCAGGTCTTACATTTAAGTCTTTAATCCATTTTGAGTTTTTTTTCGTATATGGTGTAAGTAGGTGGTCCATTTTCATTTTTTTGCATGTGTCAGTCCAATTTTCCCAGCACCATTTATTAAATAGACTATCTTGACTCCAGTGTAAATTCTTGCTTCCATTGTCATAGATTAAATGACCGTATATAGATGGGTTTATTCCTGGGCTCTCTATTCTATTCCATTGGTCTACGTGTCTGTTTTTATGCCAGTACCATACTGTTTTGATTACTGTAGCCTTGTAGTATGTTTTGATGTCAGGTAGTATGATGCCTCCCACTTTGATCTTATTTCTCAATATTGCCGTAGCTATACGGGGTCTTTTGTGGCTCCATATAAATTTTAGGATTCTATGTTCTATTTCTGAGAAAAATGTCCTTGATAGTTTGATTGGAATTGCATTGAATCTATATATTGCTTTTGGTAGTATTGACATTTTAACTATATTAATTCTTCCTATCCATGAGCATGGTATGTATTTCCATTTATTTGTATCTTCTTTGATTTCTCTCTTCAGTGTCTCATAATTTTCTGAGTACAGGTCTTTTACTTCTTTAGTTAAATTGATTCCTAGATATTTTATTGTTTTCGAAGCAATTATAAAAGGGATTGATTTCCTGATTTCTTCTTCTGATAGTTTATTATTGGTGTATAGAAATGCAACTGATTTCTGAATATTAATTTTGTATCCAGCTACCTTAACAAATTCATTTATCAGTTCTAGCAGTTTTTTGGTGGAGTCTTTGGGATTCTCTATATATAGTATCATGTCATCTGCATGTAATGACAATTTTACTTCCTCTTTTCCAATTTGGATGCCTTTTATTTCATTGTCTTGTCTGATTGCTCTGGCTAGAACTTCCAGAACTATGTTAAATAGAAGTGGTGAAAGTGGGCAGCCTTGTCTTATTCCTGATCTTAAGGGGAAAGCTTTTACCCTTTCCCCATTGAGTACGATGTTTGCTGTGGGCTTATCATATATGGCCTTTATTATGTTGAGATATGATCCCACTATTCCCACTTTGCTAAGAGTTTTTATCATAAATGGCTGCTGGATTTTGTCAAATGCCTTTTCTGCATCTATTGATATGATCATATGATTTTTGTTTTTCATTTTGTTAATGTGATGTATTACATTAATTGATTTGCGGATATTGAACCAGCCTTGCATACCAGGAATGAATCCCACTTATTCGTGGTGTATGATCTTTTTAATGAGATGCTGAATTCGGTTTGTTAGTATTTTGTTGAGAATTTTTGCATCTATGTTCATTAGGGATATTGGCCTATAATTTTCCTTTTTTGTAATATTTTTGTCTGACTTAAGAATCAGGGTGATAGTGGCTTCATAGAAAGAGTTTGGGAGCCTTCCCTCCTTCTGTATTTTTTTGGACTAGTTTGAGGAGAATAGGTATTAATTCTTTTTTGAATGTTTTGTAAAATTCACCTGTGTAGCCATCTGGTCCAGGGCTTTTATTTGTTGGAACATTGTTGATTACTGATTCAATTTCTTTGGCAGTAATCAGACTGTTCAGAGTTTCTGTTTCTTTTTGGTTCTGACTTGGTAGATTGTATGCTTCTAGAAATTTATCAATTTCTTCCAGATTGTCGAATTTGTTAGCATAGAGTTGCTCATAGTATTTTCTTAAACTTTTCTGTATTTCTGTGGTATCTGTTGTCACTTCTCTTTCATTTCTGATTTTATTAATTTGGGTCCTCTCTCTCTTTTTTGTATTGTTTTTTTTTGTTCCCTATTTCATTTATTTTTGCTCTGGTCTTTATTATTTCCTTCCTTATACTCCCTTTAGGCTTGTTTTGCTGTGTTTTTTTTTTTCAAGTTCCTTTAGGTGCAAAGAGAGTCTGTTGATTTGAGATTTTTCTTCCTTCTTTAGGTAGGCATGCATTGCTATGAACTTCCCCCTTAGGACTGCTTTCATTGCATCCCAGAGATTTTGGGTCATGGTGTTTTCATTTTTGTTGGTCTCGAGGTATCTTTTGATTTCCTCCTTGATCTCATTTTTGACCCACTCACTATTCAGAAGCATGTTATTTAGCCTCCATGTATTTATAAGCTTTCCAGATTTCTTCTTACAATTGATTTCTAGTTTCATAGCATTGTGGTCAGAGAAGACACTTGATATGATTTCAATCTTCTTAAATTTGTTGAGACTTGTTTTGTGGCCTAACATGTGGTCTATCTTGGAGATTGTTCCATGTGCACTTGAGAAGAATGTATATTCTGTAGCTTTGGGGTGAAATGCTCTAAAAATGTCAATTAAATCCAGCTGTTTTAAAGTGTCATTTAAGGCCACTATGTCCGTGTTGATTTTCTGTCTGGAGGATCTATCCATTGGTGACAACGGGGTGTTGAAGTCCCCTACTATGATAGTGTTACTATTGATCTCTGCCTTCATGTCTGTCAAAATCTGTTTTATATATTTAGGAGTTCCTATATTGGGTGCATAGATGTTTATTAGGGTTATGTCCTGTTGTTGAATTGATCCCTTTGTCTTTTATTGTAGTCTTCATTTTAAAGTCTATTTTGTCCGAAATAAGTATTGCTACTCCAGTTTTTTTCTCATTTCCATTTGCATGAAATATCTTATTCCATCCCTTTACTTTCAGTCTGTGTGTGTCTTTTGATCTGAGTTGAGTCTGTTGTAGACAGCGTATGCATGGATCCTGTTTTCTTATCCTCTCAGCCACTCTGTTTCTTTTGATTCGAGCATTTAGCCCATTCACATTTAAAGTAATTACTGATCGGTGCATATTTATTGCCATTTTGTTATTTGTATTTCTTGTCTTCCTGGGTTAGCTTGTTTTCCCCTTTTTTCTGTTTAAAAAAGCCCTTTTAACATTTCCTGCAATGCTGGCTTGGTGGTAATGAACTCCTTAAGCTTATTCTTTTCTGAGAAGCTCTTTATTTCCCCTTCAATTTTAAGTGATAGCCGTGCTGGGTAGAGCAGTCTTGGTTGTAGACCTTTATTTTGTGTCACTTTGAATATCTCCTGGCATTCCCTTCTGGCCTGCAGAGTTTCTGAAGAAGAGTCAGCTGTTAGTCTTATAGGAGTTCCTTTGTATGTAACCTGTTGTCTTTCTCTTGCTGCTTTTAGGATTCTGTCTTTGTCTTTAAACTTTGCCATTTTAACTATGATGTGTCTTGCTGTGGGCCTGTTTGGATTCAGCCAATTTGGAACTCTCTGTACATCTTGGGCTAGTATGTCGATTTCCTTCACCAGGGTAGGGAAGTTTTCAGTCATTATTCCTTTAAACAAATTCTCAGTCCCTTGCTTCTTCTCTTCTCCTACTGGTTTTCCTATGACTTGAAGCTTGTTGTGTTTCATGTTGTCCCAGAGGTCTCTTAAACTATTTTCATTCTTTTTTATTCTTTTTGTTGTTGTTGTTCCAGCTGGGTGATTTCTGCTATTTTGTCTTCTAATTCGCTGATCCACTCCTCTGCTTCATCTGTTCTACTGGTGATTCCTTTGAGTGTGTTCTTCATTTCAGTTATTGTATTCTTTAGTTCAAACAGGTTGTTTTTTATGGTTTCCCTATCCTTCTTTATGTCCCCGCTAAGTTCCTTAAACATTCTTATCATCAGTGTTCTAAACTCTGTCTCTGAAAGTTTGGATAGCTCTGTTTCATTTAGTTCCATTTCCAGAGTTTTCTTCTGATCTTTTACTTGGGACATGTTTCTTTGTTTTTTCATTCTGGTTGTCGTTTTGTGAATGCTTCAATGTATTAGATAGATCACCAGACTTGACGTGGCTTCCTCTTTAGGTCCTTCGTTTAGAGGTTCTGTTCATCTAATGTTCAGGGGACTTCTGAGGTTAAATACTGTATAAATTATTTGTAATTTTGATGTGATCCTGGGAGGCATTTTGGAGAGAGTCCGTCTATTCCGCCATCTTACCGGACGGTCATCCCTAGTTCTTTTCTTGAAGTAAAAAACATACTAGGTTTATCTGTGTTGTGTTGATGTGCTGTGTAATCTTTAGACTTTGCACATTATCGAACTTTTGGAGTGAGTTGTGTGACCTGGTGGATGTGCAAATACAGCTGGGAGACTGGGTGTGAGTGGAGTTAAGACGTTTATACCAGTTATAGGAACAGCTGCCATTGGACATGTTGTCTAATAACACTAGGGCAGCCCAGGAAGGAATGGGAGCTTTCCTATTAGATCGTGTTTCTTAACAACACCAAGTCTCAATCTCCTTGTGTGGTATGTGTGGGACTCGAGAGGATTTCAGTTGTAATTAGTGTTCCGGAATCATATACCACCAGACTATTAGAGGGACAAGGACTAACACATACTCAGATTTCTGTTTGAAAGATGCATTAGTTGTATATAATTATCAAGAGTATTCCAGGATTTTTGACCCTGGCAAGAGCAAAATACACAGCAAGCAAAATACTTCTTTCTTTGCTCTCACTACAACACAAATAGCATCTCCTATTATTAAGTCCTAATAGGCAGCTAGCAGCCTTAGCAAAAGATGTGTTAACAATTATCACCTCTTATCTACTGTGCCCTTACTAGTAGTAAAGAAACTTAAATTTTGAGCACTTACTGTATACCGGACATTGCTGTCTTTTTTATGTCTTATATATAAGGTATATGAGAAATATATAATGTTTTTTACATAGGGATCCTGTGTTATGATATAGTTTGCGTTCTGCTCTCATCTAATCTGATTAGCGGTATTGTATGAACTATGAGTTTTGAGATCTAAAACATTTATTTAAATGAGTGAAGTGGTGTGGTACAGTCATTATTAGAATGTTAAAATGTACACACCCCATATACATGATTAGAGCAACCTAATCTTTTTGGCTGTAAAAATTCAGCTGTAGAGTTTCTTCTGATCTTTAAAATTCTTATCTCTGATTAAACATAGCAGAAGAAAGTAATTTTTACTCTACTCCCTGTTATTGAAGTTCACCAACAACAGCAACAAAATATGAAAAATAGAGGGGGGAAAAAAGCCATCTTCAGTGAAACAAGGAAATAGCCATAACCTCAAATCATAAGAAAAACTACCAAATACTATGAAATTTGAATTATGGTGAGGGAGGGTGCTGAGAGCCAACACATATATCCTCCAACCTCAGGCAGGATACAGTTTCCCCTTTAAGAAAGGGTCACAATACTCAAACACAAATCCAATGATCTTTGGATTACAGTGAACATGGGCAAGTATTAGGCAAGGCAGTGGTATTATATAGATATTTATTCTGTATTATAAAAGGTGAATTCAAAGAAGAAACCTTAAAGATAGGCCTTTTTTGTGGCCAGTGGTCTATGCTCATTGCTAAGAAAGATGGCCTTTTGTGAGAGGTGTTCATTGAGTCTGTGACAAGAGGGTTTATTATCACAGACCTCTTAGTGTGAAAAACTGAGGAAAGTGTATACTTTTAAGGCTAAAGACATAACAGATATAGAGTAAAAGTATTCTGGAAACAAAACTTAATCTGAACATTCCCTCACCCAGACTACTCTTTAGGAAAAATATGGACCTGTTTATAAAATTATCAAAAAGAAAACAGCTGAAGACTTATCTGTATAAACGGAGTATGTGTGAGAGGGATGTTAAGGAACATATATTTGAAGGCTGACTACATTGGGGAGCAGAGTATGTGTTCTTCATAATCTTAAATATGTTACCTAAATTCATTCTTTGGTTTAAAAAGTAGCTTTAAAAATATAGAAGTATTCAAAGAAAAGATTAGAAGACAAGAGAAGATGAAAAGCAAACCTGAAGAACTCATAAAAAATATAAAAGAGAAAAAGGAAGCCACCATAGAGATGAAAGTGCCATTAGAAGCAAAAAAGAAGGAAGCTGAGGAATAAGAGAAGATGGAGGAGGGTAAAAAAAAAAAAATGAAGAGGAAGAAATGTGGCTGAAAAATAACTAAGGGCATACAAAGCAGTGATACTCAGACAAAGGAGAACCTAATAATACATAATTTGAAATCCTGAAAAAAAGGACAAAGGCAACAGAAAAGCATGGGTAGAGAGAAAAAGAAAGAAAATGTTTTGTGAAATTTGGAATTACTTGAATCTGAAGATGAAAAGTATACACTGTGTCCAAGAAAAAAGTGGGAAGAGCTCAAATCCAAGATAAAAAATTCTATTGAAGTTACTATTATAAATCCCAAAGCTAAAAAAAGAATCTTATGCACAATTAGTCAGAAAATGCAAGTGAATTATGAGTGAAAAAAAGAGAGATTATTCTCAGACTTTTCCTCTGTAGCATTCAGTGCCAGAAGACAATGGAACAAGTTCTGAAGTAAGGATATTGTGTCCCAATAATTTTATACCCAGCCAAATTATCAATTTATTCTCCAAAAACAAAAACTCTAATACTTTTATTTGTTTGTTAGTTTCAGTTGTACAAAACAACATAGTGGTTAGACATTTATATACCTCATGAAGTGATAATCCCAGTAAGTTTATTACCCATCTGGCACTGTACATAGTTATTGCAATATTATTGACTATATTCCCTATGCTGTACTTTACATCCCTATGATTATTTTTTAAATTATAGTTAAAATTCAGTATTTTATATTAGTTTCACGTGTACAGAATAGTGGTTAGACATTTATGTAATTTATGAAATGATCCCCCTGATAAGTCTAATAACCACCTGACACTATATGTAGTTTTTACAATATTATTGACTATATTCCTCATACTGTATATCCCTGTGACCATTTTGAAACTATCAATTTGTATTTCTTAATCCCTTCATTTTTATCACCCAGCCTCCAATCCCCTCCTATCTAGAAATCATCATTTTGTTGGCTGTATCTATGAGTCTTTTTCTGTTCAGACAAATACTTTTAAGCATGTGTGAGTTCAGAGAGAAAACGAAATCCAGGGATTCTTTTTAAAAATTGCATGACAATGAACTCTAACCAACCAAGAGATAGATCAAAATAAAGAGCTCAAGAACTGAGAAGCATTACAGAAGGAGTGACAAGAAACATTGAATTTATTTTAATATAAACATAAAAATAAACAACTGCATATAGTGAATATGATAAACCTTGAAATTATAAAAGTAATAATAGATCTAAGAAAAATTTGGAATTAGAAAGGAAAAGAGGGAGCGGTGTTATAACGACCTTATTTCCATATATTTAAAAGCAAGAAATGAATAGATACTATCTAAATGTCAACCATATCATGAAAAAACATAATGACCCAAGTCCCTTAATGTTTTCCATTTTTCTTAATTCTGAAGATACACTTTTAGAAAAAAAAAATACACATCCCTTATCATGAAAGACAAATAAACACATTTATCTGAAGCTCACCAATTCTTTCAGTTTCATTTGTTTATTTTTCTTCTATTAAATTCAAATAAAATTTAATAATTTTCAAATATGTGTGCTTGCTTTTGTTTTGATAATTTCTATCTGTTCTATTTGTATACACATAAAAGAAATGTCTAAACAATTTTTATCAAACATTAACATTGTTATTTTTGATTGAGAGATTTCTACTTTCATTCTTGCTCCTTTTTATTTTGAGGTTTTTTTTAAAATAATAATAATAATGAGTGTGGTAGAGATTACCAGTGCTTACCAAAACTTCTAGCGTTTTCTTTCTAGCACATGATTCCTTGAAGAGAGTTCATGTGACTTGCTCTAGCCAATGAAATGTGAGTGAAAATGACATGTTATTTTTGCATTGAAGCTTTTAAGAACCAGTATGAAGTTCACCTTAATATTCTCCCCTTTTGTGACAAACCCTGAAGCTTTATGTAGAGATGAGGGCCTCACAAGATGGCAGCACCTCCATCAGCCTTGCTAATTGAGTGTCAAGTATATGAAGCAGAACCACCATTAAATCATATTGGACAAATAATGTGAGCAAGAAAAATACCTTTGTGATTTTAAGCTTCCGAGGTTATGATGCTATTTGTTAATTTGCTACCACAATGTAACTTGGCCTGTCTTGATGAATATAATGAATATGCATCATTTTTACAAAACAATAACTCTGTATTCCTCATAAAATTCAAATGCAGCATGGTTGTTGTTTTTTTTAGGGAGAAAATTATGTTACTGCTATATATATCATCTATTTTTCAAATGAGTTTGAAACAATTTACAATATTAAAAACACAAATAAATCTGGACCAAAAATGTCAAAGATGAATTTTTTAAAAGGTAAACTCGATTTAAAGAAGATAGATGGATATGATAAATAACTACAATAAGTTAATTATTGCCAGTAAGGACAAAATTTAGCTATGGTTCTTGAAGCAGACAAGTAAAAACAATGGAAATGTTTTGGCATTTTCAGTTATATAGTTTTCATTGTTTAGAGCAAGCTTACAGATATTGAACTGTAGATAAAATACATGTATATTTGTTTAAAGGTTCTTCTGTGACAAAATGGGCAATGCCTGGCCTTTAACTTTGAAAGAAATACCAAAATGTCATACTTCTATCAGTCTTATTTAATATCGGCGAGTATTATATTAAATGTAGTATGTTTAATTTAGTCTATCAGTCAGGATCCAACCTGGAAAACAAATGACTGTGTATATAAAACAAGAAAATCAATGCAGATAGTTTTGTTTTATGGGTGATGGAAGAATCTAGAAAGACAAACAGGTTGGTGATGCAACTCAGAGGGTATCAACAACAGGAAACCACTATAATCGATGGGCGGGTCCCACCTGGTTGGAGGCACTGGCAGGAGATTGGAGGGTGTGAGGAAAGGAAGAGCCAGTGTATTTCTCCCTCTTCCTATATTCCCAGTTGGATGCCAGCTAAAAGGAGTCTTGGGAAAATGCTGCCTTTAGGACTTGGCGTCTCTGTGACATAGAGCAAAGAAGAGGAAAGGGAAGGAGTGGATCAGACAGCAAAGAGGCCTACGATTAGCCCAAGCAAAACCATTTCTATAAGAAACTGAGATAACTCAGATCAATTGCTTTGGGTCATCTTACAAATCAGGAGCACATATGAAGGAAACTGCCAAGAAGTCAATTTTGGCTGTGGTTTTAAGCACAGAAGCTATTCTTGCAGCATTTCTTGCTGATAGTTATTTTGAAACTTTTGGCAGGCTGACTTTGTGTATCTATTCCCTGTACTGGTTTCAAGATATAATTGAGAGAGGAGAGAGGAGGCAGGGATCTTTTCAGCCACCAAAAACTTTCAACAAGTAATCTGATCATGCTTTGGGTATGCCATTTGGAGTCCTGTCACTTCTAACAGTAAGATCTTTGTGGCCATAGAGAAAACTGTGGAATCTTCAAAATGGGGAGAAAATATTACCGGACTATGAAATGGAGGGAAGCAACCTACCTAGTACTAAACATCTGTGCTTCTAGAGTTGTTCCTTCAGCATCTCTGCTCTGAGTGACAGTGCCCTCAAACCTGTGTCTGTTCTTGATCCTGATGTCCAATCTCGAAAATCACATTGAGAGCTATCACAATCACTTTGACAGAACAAACTTCCTTCATAAAAATGCAATTTAAAAAAAATGTATATCTGAGTTCATATCAGTGTGTTAGACAACCTGTTCCTAGTTGTCTATACACAGGAAAGCGAACAATATTTGCAGCTTACCTGTAATCTCAAGGTAATTAGTATGTATAAATAAAGGTTTTCCCTAAGTTTAATGGAACTGTTATAAATTCTTGAGATCATTAGACTTTTTAGCCCTGTAATGTTATTGTTTCAGTTATGTATATGGTCAGATTTGGAAATTGTTAAGCGATACCAAATTTTAAAAGGAACAGAAAAAAGTGAAACTCAATTTAAAACAGGAAAAGTGGATATGCTAGATAGATAACAAGGATGATTTACTTATTACCACCGAGGACTAAATTTGGCTATGATTGTTCTAAGTCAAGTTAAAAATGGGGTGACATGTGTGGTTCTATAGTTTCCATTGTTCAGCGGGCAAATCTACTCTGATGATGAGATGATGAGATCCAGCTCAGAAATGATAAACAGGGATGATAATTGAACATAGCTCTGATTACAGATACAGGTAAAATTCCTTCTCAATTTGCCATATATACTGCTTTTAGCATACTTAGATTTTTATATAAATGTGTTTGATTTTGATTTGCCATATCCTGGAGAAATGACCCATAGAGAAGCAATCTTCTGAATTCTGACATCAACAGAAAAGTCATCGCTAATTCTGACATTCAGTTTTCCCAAAATTATTAAGTCAGCTAATAAATCTTTGCGTGCGTGAAAATAAAAAAAATCCATCAAATTGATTCCAGAGTTGTTAGGTGTATATAATAAAACATGGTAGGATATTCTTACCAGAAAGGTGAATCATAATTGTTAGAACATTCTTATTATATGTTCTAGATTGTGCCTAAGCTTGTTTTTAAATTTCAAACAGAGTTGGTGTGCCTAGCCTATTTTTCTCTTTTACAAAACTGCTTTGACAGTTTGCTGGAAGTAGAAACCCTGCAAGTAGGAAAAATGATTTTGATTAATTTCCTGAAAATTACCAAATAAAGAGAAATACCAGAAAGCAAAAGGAGCAATGTAGGATCATTAATTTCAATACAGGATTTTCTAACTGGGGATATTTTGCTGCTAGACAGTATGTTCTGAAACAACCTCAGGAAAATCAGAGCAGGTGTTTATAGGGTCACGTGCTAAACCACTAGGTTTAGTCAGGCCTCAGTTTTCTGGGCTGAGTTGGAGTATATTAAGAGCATGGTGGGCCCCCTAATCCAACCCACTTACTATGGGAAGAACTAGATAAGGAATTATTTATCCATTAGGGAAGTGGTTAGGTAATCCTTAATGAAGGAAGGGTGAGCTTTAACCTGAAAAGCTAGGATATTAGCCTAGGGAACACATGACTTTGATTCACATAGAGCCAATGATCTGTTCCTGTAAAGGATATCTAGGATAGAGACTATGATTAAATCTAGGTTAGGTTACCTACGTTAAAAAGTATTATCGGGCCGGCCGAGTGGCTCAGTTGGTTAAGAGCTCTCTCAAGAGTATGAGCTGAGCTCTGAGCAACAGCAGTTTGATGCCCAGGCTGAGCTGAGCAGCCGCTGAGCAGGGGGCAGGATGGCTTAACTAAAAAAAAAAAAAAAAAAAGAAAAAAAAGAAAGAAAAAGAAAAGAGTATTATCAAACAAGAGGAACTGGAGTAGAAAGCTGACTTTTGGATTCTTTGGCTGCTGTTCTTGATCTTGGTTGGTTTTCTTTAGAGTCTCAAGCCATATACATTATATACTCAAGTTCAGTCTAAGAGATTTTGTTCATCTAACCTGTTCTAGATTAGTGGAAATTCTTGTTGAGACATTTTATTTCAGAATAGCTGAGTGATAGAGAAAAGATTTTGGCACGTAGGAATGGAATATACTAAGTTAAAAATACGGCAGAAATAATCAAGTATTCAAAGGATCCTAGAAAGCCTTATATGTGATATAAAGAGATCTTTTTTTAATTATTAAAGGTTGTATTAACTGTTATCATTTTGGGAATGATTGAAAACATATGATATTAAAAGTAGAAAAAATTAGTGTTAGAAAAAAATAATAGTATATTATGTAAACACAAAACCCACATTTCCCTTACCAATTCTTGCCCCTAAAATCAAAATTTTCAGTGTTGAAAATGGCCACACACACTCACACACACAGAGCATCATGAAATAATTTTTAAAAGTGAAAATTTTAATTTACAAGGAATCCTTGCAGATCTGCCAATAAGAATACGTGTAACAAAATCATAGAGCATTAGGATTGATTGTTGTACATCTGCAGAACCTCAAAGGGAGGAGGAATAAATAGCATTTAGAAAATGTTTATCAGTCTTACCTGATTCTTGTTGTTATATTGTTTCTTTTCAAATTTGTCTTTCAGCCTAGGACAAAATGAATTTTGTCCAGTGAAATTTGAGACCTTTTTTACCAGATGAAATAGCTTCTAAGAGTGGTAGCCCCGCCAGTGCCGGTAAATAGCTTGGGGCTGTGGGAGACGGAGCTTTTCCTTCCATACAGATGTGCTGTGTTTCCTCATTTCAGTGCTGTGTTATGTGAAGTGCTCTGCAAAAGCAGCGTCAAGTACCACTCCACAGCCACACTGCTGCTCCAAGCCCCTTCTTTATAGAACGTTTGAAGCCACCATTGTCTGACAGGATCATTGTTGAGTCACCTTTTACAATCCGCACCACTCTTCACATTGCACAAAATGGGCTGGCCACCAAATACTCATTTGTAGTCTGGTGGATCGCACCATCAAACCTCACTACCAACTGTAGCAAATTGTCCATTACAATGTCATAATTGCTAAAATGGACATTAAAAATCCATTTGGAACAATCCATTCTTTGGATTTTTCCAGAGTTTGGATATTAATGATCTACTATATGCACATGTGTTAAACGGTCTTTCTGAACACATGTCTAATGCCAATTGGAAATAGTCCAAGGGATTTCGTGAAGATAAATGAATTTTAAGTAAGCTTATTTGGAGAGGAGGAAAAAGGCATACTTTTCCAGTAAGAAATACTAAGCAATATTTGACCAGGAAGAGGACATTCTAGGCAAGAAAAAGGCAGTTGAAGATGTAGAAGATAGTGGTTAACAGCTCTGGAATCAGGCACAAAGAATAACTGGAGCCCAAGATAGGTAGAGAGATTTGAGTCAATCTAGCTATTTCAAATAATTGTGATGTTTAAAGTCAAATTATATATTTGAGTAGTTTATATTTGTGCACTTAAGGAGCTTGCAGATATAGTCTCCGAATTATTTGGAGATTTTTTAGAAATTATGAAGCATGCCATATAGTCAGTAATTTAACAAATATTGTTGAACATTATTATGTTATGCTATGATTACAGTGATGAATGGGACACAGTTCCTACCCTCAAGGAGTTCAGAGCCTAGGTGAGAGGAAGAAGGATGTAAAGGGCCTTCATAGAGGAGGTAACCTTCAGTGAGAAGTACAATTTTGCTATATTGGAGATGAGAAAGACGAAAACTAACTTTTATTGACCAGACTGTAGATCTGATGAATCTATAAGGATCCAGTGAGCTTACATTTTTATATTTCACCCCATAAATGAAAGTCATCTATTCTCAACTTTCCCAAAAAGAAAACACATTTGGAAAAGGGCAAGTTAATATTTTTAATACCAAACCCTTAAAAAAGGGTCTGAAAAGAGATTATTAAATAATGGTCAATAAGCAATTAGGAAAGAGTCAGCACTGATTTACCTTAAATGAATTTCATTAACTTTTCTGATAGAATTATAAAAATTCATATATCTATCATGTTAATTCAGTTTATTGATAGTCTCTCAAAATATCCTTGGGGACATAAAGAGGAACTGAAAGTACATGAAAGTACTTGGATTGAAGCCAATTGGAAAATACCCATACTGTTACAGAGTAGGGTATCTTCATGGAATGTTGTTGTTTTGCCCTACTTGATGTTTTACATGAGAATGTACAAGATACTTTTATTCATCAATAACACAAAATTGAAAAATAAAAATCAAGATCTAGAATTATCTCAACAGATTGCAATGTTGGTGTAAAATCTAATCAAATGCAGTCATCAAATATAATAAGTGTGAGTGAGTGTGTGTGTGTGTGTGTGTGTGTGTGTGTGTGTGTGTGTGTCCCATAGGAATTCCACAGCTTCAGTGAAAGCCTGGAGAAAACATGGTATAACACTTCATGTTCTATTTACTGGTAACATTAAATTTAGATTGCCCAGATTCTAGTGTCCCCTACTATGGTTAGGCTTCTGTTGCAAGAATATATTCAATTCAGAATGTGAGAGTGCTGTGTTTTAAAAAGTTTGATAAATAGTTGCATAAGCCACAGCTGAAGAAGCTAGAAATATTTAGTCTTAGGGAGCATGCCAGTTTACTTAAGGGATATAGGTAAGATTGACATAATCAAATATGTCTTTTTTTTAATGCTGCTAGGAATGTAAATTGGTACAGCCACTGTGGAAAACAGTATGGAGGCTCCTCCAAAAATTAAGACTAGAATCACACTATGACCCTCTTCTGGGTATCTATCCAAAATATCTGAAAAACATTTA
Source organism: Aselliscus stoliczkanus (assembly GCA_033961575.1). Taxonomy (NCBI): domain Eukaryota; kingdom Metazoa; phylum Chordata; class Mammalia; order Chiroptera; family Hipposideridae; genus Aselliscus; species Aselliscus stoliczkanus. The sequence continues at coordinate 58,195,325 of CM066733.1, read as the reverse complement.
TCTGTAAAGGTATATGTACCCCTATACTCATTGAAACATTGTTCATGGTGGCCAAGACATTGAAACAACCAAAGTGTCCTTCAACAGATGATTGGCTATAGGAAATGTAGTACATATATACAATGGAATATCACTCAGCCATAAGAAAAAATGAAATATTGCCATTTATGACAACATGGCTGGATCTTGAGATTATCATGCTAAGCAAAACAAGTCAGAAAAAGTTAAGAACTATATATTTCACTCATATGTGGGATATAAAACTTAAAGCAACAAACAAGACAAACAAAGACTCATGAGCACAGACAACAGTTTAGGGGGGAGGGGGATGGTAGAAGAGAGAAAAGGGGGTCAAATATATGGTGATGGAAGGAGAACTGACTGGGTGGTGAGCACACAGTGTGATATATAGATGATATATTATAGAATTGTACACTTGAAATCTATATAATGTCACCCCAATAAATTTAATAAAAATTTTTTAAAATTACATGTCTTTTAAAAGTAGTACTCTGTCTGCAAGGTGATAAACAATTGGAGGAGACAGAGTAAGAAGGAAAGTAGTGACTCAGGTGAGAGTTAAAGGATACTTGGAGATGGAGAGAAGTGGTGCTAAATTCAACAGGAATAGGGCAGATTGAATATCCTTTTCATGGGACACAAATTGAGGGAAAGTGATGAGGTTGCTTTGGGGGATATTAGGTTCCAGATGTGGGCAAGGTATTTTCATGACAATTTTCAGTTCAGCTCTTGGACATTCTAATCTGGTGTACAAAGAAATTGTGTTTGTAAATAAAGATATGGGAGGCATCTGAACAGAGTAACTATCAACAGTGATGAACCTTTTAGAGTTCATGGATCACTTCAACACTCAGTAACTCAGCTGGTATTTAGTATAACTCTGCAACAAAGCAAGTTTTATTATGGTATATCAAAGACATGAAAACCAAAATCACTTTATGTAAATTTGCTTAAGATTTCAACACTGGTAAGTGATGGAATCAGACTGGAAACCAGGTCATCTGGTACCAAATCCTAAGATTTTTTTTTTCTTTAAAAGTTTTAAATTATACTTGACATATAATATTATGTTAGTTTCAGGTGTGTAACATAGCAGTTCAGCATTTATATACCTTACGAAGTAATCACTACAATAAATCTAGGAAGCATCTGTCACCATGCAGCTATTATGATATTGACTATGTTCCTTAGGCTGTACATTACATCCCCATAACTTATAACTGAAAGCTTGTACTTCCTAATCCGCTTTCCCCTTTGTATCCATCTCCCCTCACCTCTGGCAATCATCAGTTCCTTATATCTATAAGTTTATTTCTCTTTCCTTTTATTTGATCATTTATTCTTTAGATTCCATGTATTAAGTAAAATCATACAATATTTGTCTTTCTCTGACTTATTTCACTGTATAATACTCTCTTAAGTCCATGTTGTCACAATGGCAAGATTTCATTCTTTTCATGGCTGATAAATATTCCATTGTATACATGTACCACATCTTCTTTATCCAATCATCTACCGATGGACACTTAGGTTGCTTCCATGGCTATTGTAAACAGTACAAATCAAAACCACGATGAGATCTCACCTTCACACTCATCAGAATCACGGTTATCAACAGTACAACAAAGAACAAGTGTTGGCCAGGATGTGGAGAAAAGGAAATACTGTGCACTGCTGGTGGGACTGCAAATTGGTGCAGCCACAATGGAAAACAGTATGGAGGTTCCTCAAAAAAATAGAACTGCCGTATGACCCAGCAATTCTACTTCTGGGTACTTATCTGAATAAAATGAAAACACTAATTTGAAAAGATACATGCACCCCCACGTTTATTGCAGATTGTAAGATATTTGGTGTGTATTTTTTTAACTACATGACAGTGTGTAGCCAATGAGAATCAGAGTCATAGAAGAATTCCCCAAGGGGAAGAAATATGACAACCATAGCTTGGACATGTCTATTTTAGGACCTGGAGAGAAAAGGGTCCCATAAAGGAAAAGGAGACAGAACAGTTAAAAAGAAAGCACCAGTAGAGCGTTTGACTCTAGAAACCAGGGACAAGCAGCGAGGTGGAGTGCTTCTGGAATGAGGGAACAGCTAGCATTCTTAGGTGTTACCTAGGGGATCAGAATGCACATTGCAGAGCAGATCTAGTCTTTACCTCATTATTGCTTTGTTCTCATCATTTACCCTCATTCCAAACAGTTTGTCCTTAGCTCCTATACTAGATTATAAATTCCTTGAGGGCAAGGCTCCATCTTCTTTTCCTTCTAGTCTCTGTACTGCCTAACACCGAGCTTTATGCATAGACGGATAGGAAATGTGAAAGCTCTGTGCATGGGGATGATTAATCATCACTAGAATTTTTCCAAAGGCACAGTCTCCAGTGCCAAGAGCACATTTGTTTAAAATATGCACTTACATTTGAATGAATCTGCCTAAATGGTGCCATCTGTTCCTAGGCAGTTTCGAAAATGTTTTAATACAATTTTACCTTTAAAAGGACAAACGTAGGGGCATGCCTATGAGACATAAAGACGTCCTTAAATAAACACAGAGCAGACACCCGCACATTCAATCACAATTGAACAGCTACACATAAAGAATGTTTTCTGGGGTTTAAGAAAATTTCTAAGAGGACACCAACTACTACTTCATGCAGAAAATATTTATGAGAAGTTACAAAATTGTAGGCACGAACTCCTACAGCATATGATGGCATTTTAATTACAAACTCTAGAAATGCAATTTAATTTGATGAAATCTCACATTCCTTTGAAATGGGTACACTCTTACAATATTCAGTAATGGCCTACATTTTACTGTGATTTCAGTATATCAATTTAGAAACTGAAGGCAGCTGTTGGGGCGAGTCACTATGGGTTTTCGCTTATATTGATTGTCAATTTGACTTTCATTACAGTACTGTAGGATTTATTGTTGTGTGAATATAACAGTGAAATGAAACCCATGTTTAAGTTCTGCAAATAACTTACAGTCACATCCAAAACACCTCAACTTCGGTTCTAAATTTGAGTTTGCGGTTTTACATGCACAGTTATTTGCTGATCCACTTTAGCATGCAAAATCACACACTGGCTCAGTTGGGTATAGTTATTGTGGCAACAAGTAATGGGTCAAATTTTCAGCCTATTTAACTCACCAGCTACATCATCATCACCAAAGCTATGCCAGGCTTTTGACATCTGTGTATTTTGCTAGTTGGCATAAGTCTCCGATGGTGTATATCAAGAATTTATATTTACAGACAGGATTTCTGGTTGAAATAGCATCCAAGTATGTTACCCTCTCTGCATCCTTGTGCATCCATATGGAGATTCTTTGCTGAAATCCCATTTTGCAAAAGTGGAGATCTGAACACATTTACTCATATGAATATTCATTTGGAGTATATTTAGATAATTTTTATTTTTAGGTGTTTTTGCATATCAGAATTTGCTTCCGATAATTTTTAAATAAAAGAAATACGATATTACAGATAAAGTTGAAGTCCCCTTATTGACTTTCGCTTTTATCCCTCACAAAGGCAACCACTATCATTAACTTGCCATATCCTACCAGTCCATATTTTTATTCTTTTAGTGACGTAAGAAATAGCACCATGAACAAATGGTTTTAGATCATATATTACTTTTTTAATTATATAAGTTCTAGCATAGTGTTTATATCAGTCTTCAGCTTTTTGTTTTTCCTCAGCCTTCTATTTTAGAAATCTATGCGAATCTATCCAAAAGTTGCTTCATTTTAACTCCTTTAGTTTGAATTAACCCCAGTTTATTCATCTTTTCCATCAGAGATGTCCATTTAGGTTGTGCATCTTACACCCATTTTTTTTTAATATCCCAAACAACGTTTCAGTGAGTGTCCATCTCCATCCATCTCTAATCTCTCTCTCTCTCTCTCTCTCTCCCTTCCTCCTTCTCTTTCTTCCTCCCTCCTGATCTACCCCCTCTCAGATTTGTCTCTAGAAAATATACTTAGTAGTCTAGTAGTCTACTGCTGGGTTATGGGTTATAGACATTTGCAACTTTACCACATATTGTCAAATTGCTCTTAAAAAAAGCTTCTTAATTTATTTTCCCACCAGCAGTGTATAAAAGTTTCCACTTCCTTATGTCCTTATGTCGTTATAAATGCTTTTGTTAAATTTTGTTTTTAAAATTTTGCCAGTCTGATGGATATTAATGAAATAGTTTATCATTATGGCTATAATTATTTTGTCCTGATAATTTGTACTTGAACTTTTTTTTTTCAAGTACTTATTGACTATTTTCAGGTTTCCTTTTTATGGGTTGCCTGTTCGTATCCTTTGCTCATTTTTTTTTTCTGAGTCATTTTTCTTTTTCTTAATCATTTGTGAGAGTTCTTTGTTTTAAATATTAATCTTTTGTCAGCCATATGTATTATAAACATCTTCTCCCAGTCTTTTACTTTTGTGGTAGATTTTATCACACAGAAGTTCTTTAATTTTGAATTATTTGGTCAAATACTTTAAATCAACTCATTTTTGTATTGTATGTCTTATCATAAATTATCCATTACTACGTTGGGTTATCTATAATATGCTACCATATTTTCTCATATTAATGTTGAAGTTGTGGTATTTTACACATACATCTCTAATACATTCTGAAATTTATTTGTGTGTATAGTGTAGGAAAGCAATCTACATGTAAATTTTTCAAGATAAATAGCCAGTTATTCTAGCCCCATTGTGAATTAGTCCATTCTTTCTGAACTGTGGTGTGATGTCACCTCCATTCTATAGAGTTCCTAAATGAACACAGCATGTTTCGCTGATCTAGTTATCTGTTCCTGCACCAGCACCTCACTGTTTTAATTACTATGGCATTGTGATATACCTTGATAAATAGCAGGACAAACCCTCTTTTCTTTTAATTCTTTCACATAAATGTTTTTTTATTTTTGATATTCGCACTGCCATCTGATTTTTAGATTCAATTTATTTGTTCTGTTCCACAGACAAAACCTGTAGCATTTTATTTCAGTTGCACTGAATGTATAGGTTACTATAGAGAGATGAACATATAGATTAATTTTGAGTTTTCCCATCCATTAAAGGGTATTTTAAATCTAGCACACCATTTATTCAGTTTTTCTGTTTGTATTCTTTAATATAATTTTGTCATTTTCCCTAAAAATTACATGTCTTTTATAAGATTAATCCCTTAGAGTCTCATCATCTTTGTTACTATTATGAATATTTTCTGATTAATTGTTGCTGGATTATTAGAACTTAATTGATTTCTCATGTTGATCTCGCACACAGCAATCCTGCTAAACTTTTTAGTTCTTAACAGTTTGTAGACACTCATGCATTTTCTATGTAGACCACCATATTTTCTGTATATAATGACACTTTAATCTCTTGTTTTCCTATCAATATGCCTTGTATTTCTTTTTCTGATTTATTACATTGGCTGGGATCTCTGATTGAGTGTTAGGTAGTAGCAGCGATGCTGAGCACTCTTATTTATGGATTGTGTTTACACTTGTGTAATGAACCCTCTCAATGCATCCATTCTCACCCATTTTCCCATGATAGTCATATTAAGCATTTTCAATTTGGCTAGCCGACGTTAAGGCATGAAATGTGGTCATATAATGCAATAAAACTATCATGTTGATAAGAGGACCCAAGCTTTACCTCATTCAAACTTTTTTCTGATTTTATGAATTAACCCATCGACATCTCTTTGAAGCATTCAAGGTGTAACACATTGAAAATAATTCACTTTCAGGGGCTACAAGAGGTTTTATTTGCTCCATTGCACAGCTTTGGCTTCTTGGGAAGTGTCTTATCATTTCAAATATAAATTTATATTTGTTGATATTCTTCAAAAATTCTCATTGTTCATATTCTTTTTGTTTTGAAATTTCTTTTTTGTAGACTCCTATGAACCAAGCTTCAACCCGTTCCCACTGCATTTTCACTATTCATTTGTCAAGCAAAGAACCAGGGTCTGCAACTGTCCGACATGCCAAACTTCATTTGGTTGACCTGGCTGGTTCAGAGCGAGTTGCAAAGACTGGAGTAGGGGGTCAGCTTCTAACAGAGGCCAAGTATATCAACCTGTCACTACATTACTTAGAACAGGTAAGATGGGCAGAATGTGAGGTCAACAATACCTACCATTTATTGACCTTGTATTTTGCATCTGGCATTCTCTTGGCATTTTTGTTTTCATTTGCTTTTCTTCTCTTACTGTGGTAAAACATACATAACCTAAACTTTACTGTTTTAATAATTTTTAAGTGTACAATTCAGTGGCATTAAGTACATTGACAATGTTGTACAACTATCACCATCATCCATTCCAGAACTTTTTCATTATCCCAAACAGAAACTCTGCCCATTGAACAATAAGTCCCAATTTTCTTATACTAATAGCCCCTGGTAACTTTTATTCTACTTTCTGTTGCTATGAATTAGCCTATTCTAGATAGTCATATAAGTAGAATCTTACAATATTTGTCCATTTGTATTTGGTTTATTTCACTTAGCATAATGTTTTAAAGGTCCATCCATGTTGTAGCATGTATCCAAATTTCATTATTTTTTAAGGCTGAATAATAGTCCACTGTATGTATATGCTATGTTTTGTTTATCCATTCATCCATCAATAGACACAGGTTGTTTCCACCTTTTTTTTTTTTAATTGGGGAATTGGGGGAGGGGAACAACGTTAGAGAATCAGGAAAGAGGAACAGACAAGTTGCTGTCCTTTTGTTCTTCAGTCTAGTTGTGGAGGACTTTGCTTCACTGGCCCATGTTGGTATTATCATTACACTCTTCCTGGATGAGGTAATCAGTCACTGGCCACTGGATGGCTGCTCACAGCAACTCACAGCAGCTCATGCCAGCTGCCAGCCACTCACGCTGGCTCCCAGCCACTCACGCTGGCTCCCAGCCACTCATGGTAGTTCAAGGCAGCCCACTGCAGCCCCGCTGCAGCCTACGCCATTGCCGGCGACTCTTGGCAACTTAGCTCCAGATTGAGCTGTTGTTCACCATCTTAGCTGTAGAGGGCACAGCGTCACTGGCCCATATGGGATCCAAACTGGGGCCCTGCTGCTCAGAATTCGTGCTCCCAAACCAACTCTTAACCGACGCACCACACGGCCGGCCCAGGTTGTTTCCACCTTTTGACTATTGTGAATAATGCTACTATGGACATTGGTGTAGCTACTAGCATTTTGTATATACCATTTCATTTAAACCTCACAATAACACTACACTATAGGTATGAGTTGTTATCCCATCATACAGATTTTATTTTTAAAATAATTTTCTATTTTTTAATTACCGTTGACATACAATATAATATTAGTTTCATGTGTATAACATAATGATTAGACATTAATCTCAAGTCTTCCCAAGGTCTTCTCAAGGTTACACAACTAGTGGTAAAATGAGGATTTGAACCTAGAATTGCTTCGCTCCAAAGCCTATGCTTTATTTCACTATGCCTTATTTTTATTGTAAAATTAGTAGTGGGTGTGGATGTAGGATGTAAATGACCTCCTGTGGCCTATTTTTTCAGGCTAGTAGATTAGCTATGGGAACATAAGTTAGAGATGGCCAATATCTTTTCAGTTTCTGGTTACTTCGTCTAGGTGGAAATTTTGACCCTGCAGTGATTTTCTTTGCCTTAGCTTCCCCTCCCTACTCTTACCCCAAGCTTACTACAATCCACCCCAGTATGTACTCTATTTTTAACTTTTGAATTTGATTTCAAGGGCAGAGAAAGCTCATATGAATATAGCTAAATAAATCTTCCAGAAAAAAAATCCTCATCTCTAAAATGAGTGACTTGAATGAGATGATTTCTCAAATTCCTTTCAGCTCTGTGAGTGTAAGTGCTGTGACTTGAATATTAAAGATGGCAACTTCTTACACATTCTTTAAAAGAAAAAAGAGAAAAGAGAACCGTGATCAAAACCTGGAGTGGAGAAATACAGAGTGTATTATATTGGCAAGGCAGAAGGACTTCCTTGTTAACGAATGGAGGCTAAAAGAGTGGGGGGAAAAACCCACCTTTATAAAGCTGCCTAAAGAACCTTTTTGAGACTGAGGTTGTCTTGGTGTGAAATGCTTTGTAATGGTCAAGTTGGCTGGAAAAGCAGATTGACAGAAAACCTAAGGGAGCTTTCTCTGAACAAGGTACACAGAGTTAGGCTCTGCCCAGATGAATCCCAGCAATGCAGCACTCAGAGATTAAGGCCTGCATGGCATTCAAATCATTTTTGTTTTTCTGACAAGAGTTGGCATTCCTGAGCTCTTTCTTGCTCAAATATTACACACGGCTTAAACTTAACAGAGCTTGTTATTTAATAGGACACTTACAAAACATTGATATGAAAACATAATGGACTGTATTCAAAGTGCTTTGTATCAAAGATTTATACCTACTTGTTTCAGATGGTAGCACTATTTTAATTCCCATCATGTCCATCTGTTCATACAAAATTATATTCATCGGTTGAATCAGAATTTCCACCAGTCGTAATCACTTGAGAGGAATGTTCTACCCCTAAGCCTTTCTTTTTCATTATTCTACACAACCTTTGCAAGCTGTGACTTGTCAAAAAACTTTTACTCTCCCCACGTGTCTTCTCAAAATTCCTGTGACATCAGCCTCATGTGAGTAGTCTTGGTGGCTATGAGGCATTTGATTTTCTATATAACTAATTTATTTATTTAACAGATATTGATAAGGACTGATAATGTGCTAAGGCTTGTACTTGACACTGGAGCATAGTGGGAAACAAAATAGAAACAGTCCTTGCCCCAAGGGTCTCATGGCACAGTGTCCAGAGATATTTATTCATTAAGTCATAATGAAGTACATGGTTGTAATCCAGGTGAGAGCTGTGCAGAGAAAGTCCAAAAAGCTTAGGAGAGCTTATCATGGTGGACTTAGACTGAGGAGGAGAGAGCTCATGAAGGCTCTCTCCCAGCTGATGTTAAGCAGAGACCTGAAGAATGAGTAGGAGTGAGCCAGGCAAAGATGGGGTTAGAGCATGTCAGGCAGTGGGAACTTGGGGCCTGTCAGCCCTTAGCTCCGGCCCGGGGAATCCATTCACCAAGGATCACAGTGACATTCACATGTCATTGACCTTTGGCTCTCTGAACATAATTGATCACCCACTGCATCGCTCCAGTTGTTAACTATTTACACTGATATACTAGTGTCTTCGTGGAGAGGATAGCATAAAATAATGGAGAGGAGGAGAGAAGAGAAGATGATTAGCATGAGAGGAACAAAGAATGTAAATATGGACAATTGTGGTATGTGGCCATGGACATGTGGGGTTGAGTAAGTCAAGGAGTGGCTGTTAGAGGGAAAGTTGATGGGTCATAGAGAAATTTTGGAATTTTATGCAGAAAGAGATAAGAGAGAACCAAAGAGCACATAAAAATGTGATTAACAAAAAGAGCAGGCAGACGCTGTTAATGAAATAACAGAATTCAAAGACTTTCATAATCAAATTTTCTTAATGTAGTGCTTTATTATGTGTCTAATGAGACTGGAAGTGTAACACAAATTAGTTTAATTAGCTTCATTTATTCATTCAACAAATTGTGATTGAGTGTCCAGTGGGTGCTATGAGTTACGTTAGGCAATGGGGACAAATGTATGATTGAGAAATAAGTCTGTCTTGTTATCCAGCACAAAAGCCAATCATATAAACAAATTCTCACAGTACACTAAGATAAATGCTGCCTTATGCATTCTCTCTGTCTCAGTTTCACCTTATCGGATGGAAATGAACTAGGCAATGGACAGTTTGGTAACCTTTCTTACATGAATTAACTCACATTTGTTCTAGAATTGTAGCTGCCCTTCCAGCCATAATTGTGAGACCTTCCACCTGTTCGCAGGGCACACACTTTCTGAGTTGAATGCACCTTACTGTGCTCCTAAGTAAAGAACTTTCCGTTTGCCAGATTATTGTTGGTTTTGGAGTTCTCCTTGTGTATGCAGTAGTTTTTCCAAAAAGTCTCCTCAAAAACATTTTAAACCACAATAACAGGGTACAGCTCAGCCGTAGAAATTCAGTCCGTGGCACAAAAAGAAGGGGCCGTGTCTACTTGTTCTAATCAACAGCCTCCCGATTGCTCCTGGTGTGACCCGCGCCGTCTCCATCTGCCCAAACATGGAGTGAGAAACCACTGGCAAAGGGGAGTGTTTGCTCTCCCCCACTACAGAAATCAGAATCCGCGTCCCTTCAGCCAGCTAAGAGTAGGACTTGCAGAGTTTCAGGTTCCACATGGCTTCCACCAACTGTGTTGTGCTGAGAAGGAAAAACTAATGCTGCCAGTACCAGTAGTTGTAACCCCTCCAAATCTTTTCCGTTTTCAGAGGGTAATTTTCCATGCATTTGTGAGCTCTTCCAAGAAAATCTCTTTCATTCATTCAATAGTAAGCCAAATTACTGATTTTAGACATGGCTTCTTGGGACTTGGAGATATCATTAAGTATGATGGGAGGTTTCACTCTTTGTCACTTAATGACTGCCTTCCGGAACGTGTTATTGTATTTATTCATGAGATCCAAAATGAAAGGAAATATATTTTTTTAAAGCCCAGGTTGTGTGACCACCTCCTTACCTTGTGATGTTCAGATCATTTGGTTCCCACCCGGTTTAGGGAGCCACAGCAGCTGCACAAAGAATAATCTACCTCTGCCTTAGCCTCTTCCCAGATACTGGTCATTTCTGGGTCACTCTAAAAACTGTATGTCCTCCAAGCAGTCTGCATGTATTATGGTGTCCCTAAGCTCTTTAGCACTGAGCACATACCTACCTGCTCAGGGCCCTCTTCTCAAGAAATGGCCTAGGACTGGTCCCTGTGGCTAAAACAAGTCTCCAGAGGAGCCATAAAGAGCATAGCCTGAAGACCCCTCCACCACACTCAGTGCTAAGAACCATCCCAGAAATGACCTCTATTGATCTTTAAGACATTTCTGTGAATAGGCAGGCATGCTTATCCCACTTTTACAAGTGGGAATTTTACAGGTGAGGAAACTGAAGCGAATAAATTTAAGAGATTAGCTTAAGATCACACAAGTGGCAAAGCTGGAGTCTGACTCTGAAGTCCGGGTTCTTCTTTTTCTTATGAACTGGCTTCTTGTTTGTAAAGACTGTATTTTTTAACCCATAATCTCATTTTGAATTTTAATTCTTTCCCTTAACTGTGTTAGAACCCTTTCTAGAAGCTAGGACCTGGGCACGGCCTCCGTACCATTCTTTCCAGGGAGTAGCTGCCAAAAGCCCATCCCAGCTCCAGGAGCAGAGCCTGACTGATCTAAGCCAGTTGGAACCTGTCTTTTCTCCTGGCATCAGTGATCGGTTCACAGATGGGCCCGTGACCCAAGTTGGTCCCTAGAAAAGTTCAGGACTTTCATTTAATGATTAGAGAACAAAGGCCCTTTACCACCTTAGTGATGAATAAGGAAGTTTGTCACATGAGGGCATTTGGTAGCCATCCTACAGCCCTGAGGAGAGGCAGATTTCTACCATCTAGAAGACAGAGGAGATATATGGGCATAAACTAAGTCTTTGCTGGTAGCATTGCCCTTTTGTGTCATTCTCACCAAAGCCTTTCCTATTATATTGGGTTGTCGGAAAAGTCGTGACATATTTTGTTCTATGCTTTTCATTGCAAAAGTGCGTCTTTTCTGACAATCCAGTAGTTATGTGAGCCAATAAATTTCCCATGTGATTAAAGCCAGTTTGGGTTATATTTTGTTACTGCAACAAAAAGCAAGTTAACTAACACACCATTTAATTGAATATCAACAGGGATTTGAATAAGCATATTCTCCTTTATGTTATCTAAGTTGTAAATAAAACTGTTGAATAGAAGAGATATCAATATTGTTCCCCAGAACAGGGGAAAAAAAATTAGTGATATTTGTTTTATGAAAGAATGTTGAAGTTCGTAGAACACTGTTAGATGTTTAATTGATGATTCATAAACAGTAATGCCACCCTATCTCACATCTGGCAGACTAATCCCTGTGTAGTCTGGTATCTGGTATTTGGGCCTACCTTTCCTCTTTCAGATATTTCATTGTCCTCTTGACCCAGGGGGTCTGGATCTCTGCCCAACACCCCATGCTACCACCTTGTCACTCAGACTTGGGTCTGCCATATTCCCCAGTTCCTTTCCAATTATATTGAAACTTAGCTCTCTTAAATCTTGTTCCATACTAATGACCCTCACGCTGCTTTCCCAGGTCAAACTAATGAATCTACTCATGTATCTGTTCAGATTCATTTAACAAAAATGTGTTGAGCACGTGTGTATTAGTCAAATTTCCTAGTTGTAAACTGCAAAGATCTATTCTAGCTAATTAAAGTAGCATATTTATTAAATGTAAAGAATCTCAAGAAAAGCTAGAACACTGGGCTAGGGTACTACCCAGCTGGGAGCAGAGCAACCAGGAGACACACCTAACCACACCCTGTACTGCTCTGCAAAACACTGCTGTTAACCCCACATAGCACTTGGGTCATTGAGTCCTAGATTCCGGAAATTTCCTTGCAGCGGCCCCAAAAGAACCAGATGCCTTTGTTACCATAGTCCCTCGTAAATCTGATCTTCCTCTGGACCGCCTCTCCTTACTCACCTCCAAACCCCATATAGAGGTGTCCACTGGGTGGAAATAGCAAAACATGAGTTATAAGAGACAGTAGGAAATGTAGTTTTATAGAAAGTTAAACCAGAATGGGGGGGTTGTCATGAGAGCTGAGTGAGACAACTTAGTTTCTGCCACATGTCCTGGGTGTTGGGCACTGTTCCAGGCAATGAGGATAGAGAGATGAACAAGAGAAATGGAATCCCTGGCCTGGTGGAGAAACAGACTACTGGGGAAGCAGATAACTAACAAGTAAACACGTAACATTTCAGCTAGTGATAGGTACCATGAGAAAAATAAAGTGCAGTAACAGCCTGAATCTCGGTGTGTCAGGAAAGCCCTTGTGAAAAAGTAAAATTTGAGCAAGGATTTGAATGATGAGAAGCAGGAAGCTGTATACAAACCTGTGGCAAGAGCAGTCCAGGTCAAAGGAACAATGCATTCAAAGGATGTGACGTGGGGGTAAAGCTTGGCATGGTAGCGCAATGGCAAGGCTGGTGTGAGCGATGAACACACAATAGGAGACGAAGTTAGGCGGCTGGACGGGATCAGATCACAGGGGAGTTGGCCCCTTACGCAAAGCATATCGGGAAGGTTATGAGCAAGGCAGTGACTTGATGGAACTTACGTTTTATAAAGATTCCTCTGGCTGCTGCGTGGAGAGTAGACCATGAGATGGCAAAAGTAGTAGGAGACTGATTCAAAGACTTGTGCAGTTGTCCAAGGAAGGGATCCTGGAGGCTTGAACTGGAATGGTGGCAGAGAGGTGGGAAAAGTGGTCCAAATCTGGGTATGTTTTGTAGTTAAACCTACTAGAAATTCCTTTGGGTTGGATGTTGGAGGAGAGAGAAAATCAAGAAAGCTGCCTAGGATTTTGGACTAAGCCAGTAGGTGAATGGTGGTGCCATTAGTAATAATGGGCAAAGTCTGGAGAAGAATCAGGTTTGGAGGTGGAGGGGAGAGAAAGTCAGGAATAGAGAAAGTCAGGGTTAGTAGCTCAGGGAAGAGGTCGAGGCTGATGATACAAACTGGGGAGACATCAGGATATAGATATATTTAAAGCCAGGGGAATAGATGGGATTACATAGATAAGAGAGAGAAGAGGTGAAGGGGTGAGACCTGGAGCACTCTGATATTTATAATTTGGGAAGAAGAAAAGGAAGCTTTCATTAAGTAGTCTTTTGAGAAAGATGAAAACCAGGGAAGTGTGGTGTCTTGATTACCAAGTAAATAATGTTTCCTAAAGGGGTCAGTGGGTACCTGTGTTGAATGTTTCCTCAACTCAGAAGCCCACTAAGATGGCAAATAATGCTTTTGGTTCTATGGGCGTTGCTGATGACCCTGCAAAGAGCCGTCTTAATTTAGTACTACAGTGGGCATGTAGGACAGAAATGATCCAGGTGAGAGAGATAAATTGACTAGAAGAGAGAGGGGTTAATTGTAGGAGCAAAATAAGTGACAGGAGAAGGAGAGGATGAGGGGTGGCCTTCGACAGGAGCAGGACAGTGACAGGAGGAAGGGTAGAATGTTCAAGGGTTTAGTGATGGGTCATGAGGTAGTTATTATGGTCAGGCTGCTTACATCTAGTAGAAGGGTGTGTGGCCATCAGCTCAGAGTGAAGGTGGAGAGAGGAGCCCATATGGAGGTTTCAAAAACAAAAGGATAAGGTGTGAAGGCCTCATTTCTGAGAGTGGAAAAGTGATTTTTGAGAGAAATACCACAGGATATCTGGTTTGTAGTAAAATCTGTGGTCATGAATTTAAAGCGAGCCCAGTGATATAGTTGTATATTTTTTTGCAGAAAATAGCCATCAAAAACAATGCACCCATCCTGTTTTGTAAAACTAAAGGAGTAGAAGAAGTTTTAGTGATGGGAATTACGCACCTGGGAGGAGGGAAGATTAGAACGATGGCAGGTGTTGGTTGGATTTTCAAGAGACAGGACCTTGTGATACCCCTGAAGTCACATATGTGGGTATCTTATTCCTGATGCTTTGCAATGGGCATCGTAACTGGATTCATCTTCCCAGGAAAACCCTGAGCCCCTGGTGGTTTCCTTTGGAGATAACCCACATCTACTATCCATCTATTAGTACCTTCCTATTAAGTGCTTATGACTTCATTAGGTGTAAGAGGAGCAAGCCGTAGTTAAACCAACATAAACTTCCCGAATCACTTACAATGATAGCGAACTCTAGACAGCACTTATTATGGGCTAGGTACTACTCAAAGTAATTTGTACATTTTAACTTTTTTCATCTTCCCAACTACTTATGCAGTAGGTACTGATTTTTCCCTATTCTACAGATGAGGAGACTGAGAAAGAGATGTTGAATGACATGCCCCTAGTAAGGCTACAATTTGGACCTGGACAATCTCGCATCAGAATGTTGGGTCTCCACTACTAACCCCTACTGCCTCTTGTGGTTCTAATTTACTATTCTGCCATTTTTTTTACCTTGAAGATGAAGCATACAGACAATTTTTGGTAGGATTTTTAAAAATCTGACATGATTTCTTCTTCAGTATTTATATAAATTTCCCAATGGCCAAAAACAAAATACTATCCAATTCTGTACATAAATCACAGAGTTCATCATGGTATGTTTTTTGCTCATTTACTTCATTCCATCTTCACCATTATATTCTGAATATTGTTAAAATATTTACTCTGAGCCCAAGTTTTGAGTGTCACTCTGCGTTTAGTTATTGTTTCTTTTGGATTTTTATGGCTGTTGCAACTCAGTTGTTTGTCAGATGTTGCATTCTCTGCTCAGCTGAGGCCATTATTTTTCTGCCTTACCAGGTTATCATTGCCCTTTCAGAAAAACACCGTTCACACATCCCATATAGGAACTCCATGATGACCAGTGTCCTCAGAGACAGTCTGGGAGGGAACTGCATGACGACCATGATCGCAACGCTCTCTGTGGAGAAAAGGAATATTGACGTATGTTGGTTCTTCTTTCTGGAGCTCTCAGTCTGAGTTTCTATTGCCAGTGGGTGAGATGGAGTCAAGGCTTCTGGGTGGGTTTCCATCTTTTCAGCTGGGTTTAGGTATGCCTTCAGGGCTAACTACCCTACAGAATTCACAGCTTTGGGTTATTCGCCAGCATTATAAAGACCCCGCCTGAGAACTGAGTTCACATAGCACAGGATGGTTTGAAGAAGCCTCATACACATCTCAGAAGACCTGCCAATGGGTTAGTAACCTTGGCCAGAGATGTGAGAAAGGACACTCATCAGCTTCTCCTGCTCTGTTGTGCTCCTGATCACTGAGATACCTTGGGGACATCGCCAAGATGTGTCCCCAGACGTGTTCCTGGGCATGATACCCAGGATGCTTTGGCAGGGAGCTAGCTGCCCAATGGCTTTCCTGGGTTGCTTTAGAGCCAGACGATGTTTCATGCATTTCAGTTTAATGTTTGGGATCCAGACTTTCTCCAAAAGAGGAAAAGAGGAAGTGGCAGGGTGCCTCGCAAAACAAGGCCAAGCCCCAAGTGCACTAAGATGCCTTGAAAAGTCTCTTTTTGGTCCATTACAAATACTAAGTATTGTGTAGCTTTTCATGTTTATGGGTATGGCACCTGCTCTGATTACGATTTGTCTAGGTGGTTCTGCTAACAGATCAGTAGTTGAGAAACACGTCCTGGTTGCCACTGGGAGCCTCAGGGTCTCCCACACTTTTGGCATCGGCCATTTTATTAAGCCCATGCAAAATTTTAATGAAACATAATGTTCTAGAGCAAAACTCCCAGTTTGGAGGCAAGTTTCCTCCTTGTGTTGAGTACACAGCATTCTTTAGATGGGCATCTTTTTCCTAAGAACAAAACTTTTTGTCTCCCTATGCCTAACATTTAAAGGAATTATTTTGCTTTCTTAGGAGTCTATATCTACCTGCAGATTTGCACAACGAGTGGCGCTCATAAAGAATGAAGCTGTGCTTAATGAAGAAATTGATCCCCGATTGGTAAATCACTTTTAACTGACTACATTTAAAAAAATCAAAGTACTCAAATATATGGTGATGGAAGAAGAACTGACTCTGGGTGGTGAACACACGAGATATATAGATGATGTATTTTGGAATTGTACATTTGAAACCTATGTAACTTTACTAATAATTGTCACCCCAATAAACTTTAATTTAAAAAAAAAACACACACACAATATCAAATTGTAAATGCAATACAACTTCAACTAGATTTTTAAAAAGGCATCAACTAAGCCCCAGAAGGAGATATGCCGGGGCATGAATAAACATTAATAATAATGTACTCTTATTCAACAAAATGAAGATTTATGATCTAATGTAATTTGGAACCATATCATTATCCATAAATAAAGTAGGACTTAAAACAAAAAAAATCAAAGCACTATATCAGAGATTAGGTACAACTTGGTGGGTACTTACTCCCTGTAACCAAGCAATGTTCTAAGTACTGGAAATATACCAACTTACTTAATTCTCACAACATCCTTATGAGTAGGTGCCATCTCTATTTCCATTTTACAGATGACAGAACTGAGGCACAGAAATGTCAAATAACTTACTCAGGGTCACGGTGCTAATAAGAAGCAAAGCCAGGATTCAGACAGACACAGACTGTCTGATTCAGGGCCTGCGCTCCTACCTACAGCCCCTTATGCCCCATTGTACGATGCACAGCAAGTCCTGAGGACGTACACGATGGAACTGTATACAGTTAGACTGATATGTAGGCCACAGCCTTTCAGAAAACAGGTTTAACTTTCTAGAGGCAATAATAATAGACCATCTTTTATAAAAGCTTAGAGAGAGAAAAAGAAACACTGGAGGTTATTAAATACAACCATGTTTTGCATAATTGTTCTGTTACTTATTCTAGAGATTTTTAAAATTAATAATGGTTTGATCTGTGGAAAAATGGCAAAGCTTCTAGCTTTATAACAATTAATTCTGCTTTATCAAAACAAAAATATTTGCAAGTTAAATGATTCAACTACTCATGATAAATGCAGGTATTCTCTCTTGTCTCTGTTTTGTTAGCCTTTTACAGCATGGAATCAACTCATGCCTGCATTGAAAATGTTGCAATAAAATATTTCAATTTTGTAAAGCTCCAATTAATGTTATATTGGTTTGCAAATCATTCAGCTTCCTTTTTTTAAAAATTTTTCTAGAGAATAATCTGGTGTAAGCTTGATAATATGCATTATATATTTTTTAAAATGTGAAATCTTACCAACAGTATTTTATCTACAAATTTCTCAAATTCCAAAAGAAAAATCTCAAACTCACTATTACTCATATTAACTACTTCCTCTGATTGCTTGCTCTTCCTTCCTTGAAATCATTCCATTGAAGGGTGAGAAGAAAGAGGAAAAAAAAAAATAATGGGGCTATCTGTTTTATCTTGCTTGCCTCTGGGAGCTTGCGCTCCCCTGATGGAATTTTCTTCAGGAGAAGCCAATGGGTGAGGCAGGCTCTGTTCCCAGTAGGATCCAGCATTACACAGATTCTCCTCTGGAGAAAAGAGAGAGAATCCAAAGGCATGAATGAGTCAAGTGGAACTGAGCTCCTAGTATGCATTCTTCTGCTGTCCTTACCCTGTCAGCAGCCGTAGGCACAGCCTTACTATGCAGAAGGAGAAAGAGAATAATAGCGTTATTAGCCCAGAGACAAAAATTAGTTTATAATAAATGAAAATAGACAAATTAGACATAAGTTTGTTTGTTGTTATTTTTTTCTTTAAATTTGGCTAGAGAGACTTTTCTTTGAAGGAACTTGAGGAGTTTGAAGAAAGGCAAACATTATCCTGTGTTCAGTGTAGGTCTGTGAGATTTGAAGAAACAAGAAATCAGGAGTCAAAAGCTAATAGCTGATAATTGAACAAATGCTGAGGTCTTCCTGGTGCAGATTAATCTGGTAATTGACAGGAGTTGTTTCCTGGTCTCTTATAAGTACTTATAAAAACCGACATTACTGTTCATTATTTTATGTACAGAGCTTTTCTGAAGCACAAGTGACGATTGAAAATTTGTTGTCATAACCACCCAAAATACAACTTGGACGGGATTTCCTATATCTTACTCTCAAAATGTAATGGCAAATGTGGACCAGCCCTGGAAGATCAGGATCAGCAAGGATTTGATTGGCTTTCTTTACAAATGTTAGGGCCTCAGAGAGACAAGGTGATAGGAGAACTATGAACAGGCCAGAGCCTTTGGTGACTGGTTATGGGACAAAATCTTCTAAGGATGGCGCTCATTCCAAAATTTCTATAGTAATTTGATGGGAAGTGTGACAGTAATAATTTAAAAATCATGAAAAATCATAAACATCATGAAAAGTTGAGATTTCTGTTTAATAAGACAGAACATAATTTATTGGTTAGATTTGACTTGAAAGCCTTAGTAGAAGCAGAAAATAAGTCATCAATATTAATGTGATAGAGGGAGGGTACAGACGAATGACTCACATAGTTCCTGTCTAAGGATTTTCACTCTGCATAGCTTGACCATTCTAAGAATGTTTTTGAAAGGAACCCACTCAATTCTGTGTATTTAAATGAAATTCGAGGAGCATTGACATGTTCAAAATGTTGAGTATCATGTTCTTTGGAACTTCTGGCCCCATTGATGTAGGACAAGTCACATGAAACCCACCTGTATAAAATGTAACAAGCATCTTTTGATATACCTGAGGCTAGAGGAAGTAAGGGAATTCCCTGGAGCCCAGAAACAAAGTTGAGGCTGCAGTTGTTGCGAGTGGAAGTGTGAAAGGGGTTTTCATAAAAGCATAGAAGACAAAGCCCTTGGAAGGTGGGTGATGAACCTAAGACATCTCGCCCCTCCCCCACGGAAAACCACAGAGAGAACCTGAAAGGAAAAAAGCCCCTTCACTGGCTTAGGGAGAGGCTAGGGAAGCTTGTCTGCCTTAGCCTGGACTCCAGTAAAACAAAACGTAGCTTCTCAGAAAATTTGAAATCCTAAGGCTCTGCCTCACATGAATTTGAAGTTCAAATTTATACAACAACCTTGGTCTGGTAATCCCCAAGCCAAGAAGTTAGAAAGGGAACAATAAAGTAAATCCAAAACTATAGAAAGACAGAAATTTAAAAGTATAAAAAGGAGTAAAAACAAAAGTCAAAGTGAAGCCAGTGGAGAGAAACAACAAAACTTGAAGTTGATTTGTTATAGATTAATACAATGAACAATCTCTGGAAAGATTAATGAACAAATGAATAAAGAAGGTACAGATTTATACAAGAATATTTGGAATGAAAGGAGGACTTAACTGTAGGTACAGTAAAAATAAAGTACTTTGAATGCCTTGATGGTATACATTTGGAAATTTAAACAAAATGGACAATTTCCTAGGAAAACATAACACTGAAACTAAAGCAAGAAGAATTTAAAAACATGAATAGATCTACAGCTAATAAATAAATTGACTCAATAATAACAAAACCACCAAAAAGGGAGAAAAAGAGAAAAGGGGAAGGAGGGATGAACAGAGGCAGGGAAGACCAGACTCATGTTTTGTTTTTTGGGTTTTTTTAATTTATTGGGGTGACAATGGTCAATAAAACTACATAGGTTTCAAGTGTACAATTCTACAAAACATTATCTCTATATTACATTATGTGTTCACCACCCAGAGTCAGTTCTCCTTCTGTCACCATATATTTGACCCCATTTACCCTTGTCTACCACCCTTTCTCCCCCTTTCCCTCTGGTAAACCACTAAACTGTTGTCTGTGTCTTGAGTTTTTGTTTCTTTGTTTATTTGTCTTGTTCCTTTGTTGCTTTCGGTTTTATATCCCACATATGAGTGAAGTCATGTTTTTTTATGTCTACCAAATATTGAAGGAAGAATAATAATTGGAGTCAGCCTGCTAATTTTTATTTTAGGAACTGTGCATTATAATCATATGATCATTAATATAATGTGTGATAGCTTGATCTCATTGGGTTTATTTCAGAAACTTAAGGATAATCAATAATTAGAAAATATATGAATGTATAGTAAAAGAAAAATAACCAAGGGAAAAATAAACACCAAAGTTAGGGTAATGGCAATGAAAAATTCATTTATGGAAGGCTATATAGGAGCGAAAGTTTCAAAAGAGCCTATAACGCTTTATATCTTAAACTAAGTAATAAGTACATTGATTATCACTTAAGCTAAGCAGTGGGTACAAGGTGTTCTCATAGTTTTTTGTATGTCTGAGGTAGTTCATACTAAAAAAAAAAATTCACATGAATTAAGGTGATTCATCACATTTACAGTTTAAAAGAGAAAAAAATATGTGATCATATCACTAAATGTAAAAAAGTATTTGATTAAACATTTATACATAGCTTGAAAAGACTCATCAAACTTTGACTATAAGTAAACATCCTTAAAGTGAATGAGAGTGTTAACGAAAAACTGCAGCAAACATTTAAAGGTGAAATGTTAGAGGAAATAAAGAAGAGTGTCTTAAACATTGTACCTGGAAATCCTCGCTAGGATAGAGATAGCATTTAAAAAAAATTAATAAGGATTTGAACTAAAAGAAAAAACATCTATTATTACTTAAAATTTGATTGCTTAAATAGAAAATTTGAGAGTATCTAATAATAAACAGAATCAAAATAATGTTCAGAAAATTATGTGATATGTAATCCATACATAAAATAAATTGCCTTCCTATACATCAAAAGCCAACAATTAGGTAATGCAATTTTATAAAAATTCTATTTATAATAGCAACAAAAACTTTAAAATTCTAGGAAAAATGAATTAAAAACATGTAAGATATTTATAGAGAAAAATTATAAATTTTTGTTGAAAGGAATCAATGGAAAGCCATACCATGTTTATGGATGTGATGATTCAACATCATTAATTTGGTAAGTTTTCCCAACATTACCATTTAATCAAATTTGAGAAGACCTTTGATAGAATTTTACTAGCTGGGTCTAAAATTTATTTGAAAGAGCAAATGACCAAGAATTGCCAAGCCTAGGGGCAGCAGGGTGGCCTAGTTGGTTAGAGCACTGCTCTGAACAACAAGGTCGCCGGTTCAATTCCCACATGGGCCAGTGAGCTGCAACCTCTGCAACTAGATTGAAGACAATGACTTGAGCTGAGCTGTCACTGAGGTGAGTGGCTGGATGTCTCAGTTGGTTAGAGCCCATGCTCAAAACGGTGACTGGACTTGGAGCTGAGCTGCACTCTTCACAACTAGATTGAAACAACTACTTGGAGTTTCAAGTAATTAAAATGTGGAAAACATACTATTCCCCCCCCCACACACACACACACACAAAAAAAAAAGAACTGCCAAGCCTATTTTTGAAAAGAACAAGATGGGAGGGACTTATTCTGTCTAGATGCCAAAATTTTTTAAGGTACAGTAATTAAAACTGTGGTATTGCCATACATATAGTCAAGCAGACAAATGTTTTTAACCCATTTCCCAGAAAAAGACACTTTGATATGTAGAAACATGTTATATAACAGAATTATAATAGCAAACTTTGAATGGTTAGCCACATAAAAAAAATAAATTAAAATTAGATCTATATCTCATACTTCATACAAAATAAAATCAACCTAAATATGAAAAACAAAGCTTTAAAACTCTTATAAGAACATATAGGAAAATATTCCTATGGTTGTAGGCAAAATAGATTTTCTTTAAGAAGACACAAAAATACAATTTATAAAGGAATAAGTTGATAATGAAATTATATTGAAATTTAAAACTTTCATTTAACAAAAAGAACACCACAAAGTGACATACATGACATAGATTGGGAGAAAATGTTGTGTGCATTGCATAAAACTATAACAAAGGGTTCACATCCAGAATATATTAAAAAGCCTGCAAATGAATAAGGAAAAGTAAAAACAACTCTACTGAAATATGGGCAAGAATGTGAATAAATAATTCACAGAAGAAGAGACCCAAAGAGCTAATATACATATACAAAGATGACCAACCTGTCTAATAATCATGAAAATAAGGATTAGAATTCAGTGAGGTGCCATTTTACAACTACCAGGTGGCCAACCTCGAAGTGTCTGTTAATAGTACACACATAGTGACAAAAATGTGGAGAACCAGCAACTTGTATATATAGCTGATGAGAATGTAAATTTATACAACTACTCTGAAGAGCAATTTCGCAATATATAATAAAGGAAAGGTGCAATACTCTACAGCCACACGGTTCTAAGTGCACCCTATAGAGAAACTCTCACATATGTGCCCAGAGATTTATAATGTTCACAGCAGCACTATAAACAGCAAAAGTAAAAATCCTGAATGTTCATCAATCACTGCTCAGCCTTTTGGCTAAGATCAAATGTGTCTAAGTGTTTGTCAACAGGAGACATCGATAAAAAAATTGTGATATATTCCTTTACTGAAATACTATATATCCATGAAAATTGATGAACTAGAGCCACATGAAGCAATATAAATAATTTCAAAATTATAATGTGATGGGGGAAACTGTTACAGTTACATGCAGTATCATTCACATACAGGTTCAGGCATGCATAATGATACCATGCATTATGCACATATGGAGTAAATGTATGAAAACATGCTGGGAAATGCTACCCCCTAAATGCCGTTTAGTGATCACCCCAGGAAGGACAGAAGAGAAATAGCAATAAGGGTCTCCAGTTATATCAGTAATGTTTTACTTGTTAAAAAAAAAAAAAAATTCCAGGGCTGGCCAAATGGCTCATTGGTTAAGAGTTGGCTCTGGAGTGTGAGCTCTGAGCTGCAGGGCTGCTGGTTCGGATCCCACATGAGGGCCAGTGACACTGCCCCCTCTACAGCTAAGATGGTGAACAACAGCTGGACCTGGAGCTGGGCTGCCGTGAATCGCCAGCGATGGCATAGGCTGCATCAGGGCTGCAGTGGGGTGCCGGGAGCTACCATGAGTGGCCCGCAGCCAGTGTGAGCGGCCGGCAGCCAGCCTTGAGCTGCCATGAACACCGTGAGCCGTGAGTAGCTGTCCAATGGCCAGCGACTGATCTGCGTCAGCTGGGAAGAGCACAATGATCACATTACCAACATGGGCCAGTGAAGCAATGTCCTCCACAACTAGACTGAAGAACAAAAGGACAGCAACTTGGCTGTTCCCCTTCCACTGTTCCCCAATAAAATCTTTTTAAAAAAAAAGTTCCAAGACTATTTTAACAAAATGTTAAGATTTGACAAAGCCGGGTGATAGATACAGGAGTGCATTTGGTATCATTCTCTATACATTTCCGTACCTTTAAAACAGCTCATAATCTTAAAAGCTATATGCTCTCTGTCACCACGTAGCTCGCCGTGAGGAATTGACATTTACTCTCCCCACTTGCCATTTGTAGATGATTATCCGCCTACAAAAGGAAATCCAGGAACTGAAAGATGAGCTGGCCATTGTCACTGGGGAGCAGAGGACAGAAGCGCTCACAGAAGCTGAGCTCCTTCAGTAAGCCTGCAGACTCCTTTTCCTTTTCTTGAACAGTCAAAGTCTGTGTTTACTTCTTTGTTGGCCTTCGTGTTATGAATTCACCTCAAAGCACAAAGGCCTCCTGGGACAGTCTGAGATTGCATGTAGGCGCCAGTTGAGAGTGGCGGCTTTCCATGAAAAGCTGGATAAGGCTGGCAGTGTTTTTGTCGCCTCAGCTTTGAGAAAGTAAAGAACAGAGAGCATAGAGAGGATGGGAATGTCCTTCTCATGCCAGCTGCAGAAAAGGGATTATATAATAGCCATGCAATTTTGAAACATATACACCAAACACTCTTTAAGCCGTGGACCTCAGATCTGTAAGGAATTCAAGAAATGTCCTTTGTATTAAATAGCATCTTGCTGCAAGCACCCATTTATCCCATGCCAAAGTAAGCTCTCTCCTTTAATAAATAGATAGCCCATATATTATAGTTTAAATGCTCAAAAGGGTAATGAAAGCAGGTATTCAGGGCCTTATACAAGGGGAGCATGTTCAGAGCCTTTCGATGTGTGGCCATATGGCATGTCAGTGGCACACTGTGACTCTAATCATGAGCCACAGCGGTGGACGGCTTATTGTTTCCTGTGCTGCTTATAAAGCATCTGTGGAGCCATAATGATGGACTCTGCTTAGCAGGCAGTGGTATTGTCTATTTCCCAATCAGAAATAGAGCCACACAAGAGTTTTCTAAAGGTATACTGATAGCCATTTCGCCTAACCCTCTCTCAACAGAGAACATGGGAAATAATAGAGACAGTAAAAGTGTTTTCTTTAAACTACCTCGTGGCTGTCCCTGGAGGTAGGTCTCAAACTTGAGAGGTTTAAGCAAGGTTTCTGTTATACTCTAAGTTTTTCCTCCTCCAGATAGTATTTCCTAATTCTAGAACACCATGTTTAATAATAAGACAGGCTCTTAAGGCTTTTCTTACAAAACTGTTTTCTGGCAGATATGCTGTGAACCTGAAATGTATTGCCCTAATTCACATTTTAAAGAATTTCATGTCACTCTTTGAAACAACTTGGGATATCTTAGATAATTGAGAACCCCAAGTTGAGAATTCCTTCATTTTGGCGTTCCCTTTCCCTCAAAGACAGGAATTTGCCAAATATTATCTCTGAAGATATCTCTTCAGAATTTTGATTTTCATGTCAGGGTCGAGCCAGGAAGAGAAAATCATTCTAGGCCTTTCAACGAAAGGAATTTGATGCAGGCGATGTGC
This sequence comes from Aselliscus stoliczkanus, assembly GCA_033961575.1. Classification (NCBI taxonomy): domain Eukaryota; kingdom Metazoa; phylum Chordata; class Mammalia; order Chiroptera; family Hipposideridae; genus Aselliscus; species Aselliscus stoliczkanus. The sequence continues at coordinate 58,169,905 of CM066733.1, read as the reverse complement.
AGGAGGTGCTACTGTGGAATCGATGCAGCGCCTCACAGATCAGGAGCAGCAGGGGATCCCCCCAGGACCAACTGGCCAAGGGCAGACTGTTGTGTTACCGACACCTAAGGTGGGCTGGCCAGCAGGAGCTAAACCATGAGGAAAGCTGCCCGATGTAAGCTGGGGCCACAGGGGCCGTGACAGACAAGATGCCAGGGGTGGGGAGCCCTAGCTTCCCTCTCATCTCCCCCACCCCCAGCTTTAACCCAGTGCCTCCCATTGGTGAATTTACCCAGAAGCCAGTTGTTAGAGGAGTCGGGGAGTGTGGTTTCCCGGCATGCAGAGTTAAACAGGGAAAGGTGGATATTGGATCCAAGAGCGAAAACGGAACTGACCAGCATCACGTAGTACAAGTGTTTTCTCTGACTCCTGTGTATCTTGCATATAGCCCGGGAGTGCGCAGTTTGAGGGTTAAATTCTGAACGTGGTGGTTTCAAGATGTCAGATTGAATAAGTATATACTGTAGGTTCCCTCCATTGCACCAAATCTGGGGAATTATATAATAGAACTGATATAAGGAAACACCCAAATCTCTAGCCACACCCAAGAACAAGAAGTAAACTTCTCAAGAGACTGGAGGCTTTAAGGAATACCTGGGAGATGGAAAGGTGGGGTGAGATGGGCAAGAGAAAAGGATAGACTAAGATACAGATACACTGCCATGCAGCCTCCATGTCTAGAGCCAGTGGCACTTGGTTCAGGAGAGGGTAGGGACAACCATGACAGTTTCATAGAGCTGCTGTGGTGGGAGCAGTTTATCCTATGAACTCTGAGCATGCCTTCTCTGCTTCCCCACCCAGCGCGTAGGTCTCCGTTTAGGATGGAGAAATAGGATAAGGCCTCAATTGGCTTACAAAGTGCAAGACAACGAGGGACCAGATACCCACTGAACACCAACTGCTGTCCTTAGCTCTGCCCATCCCCTGTTCTCACTGAAGGAGCACAGGCAGCCATGCTGCTTCAGCCCCTCATCTAAGAGTGGCTGCCCAAGCTGAGAGTTGAGAGCCAAGAAAAGATGAGCTCACAGTCAGGAATTACTAGGATTACTCGTGTTAGGATTACCAGCATCGAGAACATCAAGCATAGGAAGCAATTACAGCTTGGAGGGCTTCAGAGCTAAATTTAGCAGAAGAGAGATTAATAGCTTTGGAAATATAAAAGATGGTCTGATATCTGTGAAACAACAACAGGATCTTGATATTTATAAAACAGAGTCAAGAGATCATGAAAATTTAAAAACTGCAGTTGTTGCAATTAACAATTTACTGGATAGCTCAATAGCAGAATGCAAAAATGGAGGGGCAAATTAGTGAGCTAGGGAGATCAGGGCAAGGAATCCTTCCAGAATATAAGACAAAGGGATGAAGAGATAGAAAGTTTAAAAGAAAGGAACCGAAGGCCGAGTGGCGCTTGGTTGAGCAAGTGACCCGGTTTGGGTCCCACATATGAGGGCCAGTGACACTGTCCTCAAAAAAAAAAAAAAAAAAAAAAAAAAGCATAGAAAATAGCTCTAGATTTACCAATATCTAACAAATAGGAGTTTATGGAGGAGAAATAGAGGTAATGCTGGGGAGCGAATAGTTGAAATAGTATCTAAGAATTTCTTAGAACTAAATAATAAAATTTTAAAAAGACACAGGAGTTCAGAGTGAAAGGGTTAGCATGTGCTAAGCAATATAATATTACAGAAAACTTTCAGAACATTAACATGTAGAAAAGAATCCCAAAAGTTATCAGAGAAGACAAATATTATTAACAATCAAGAATCTTGTTTGGGCTGGCCAAGTGGTGCGGTGGTTAAGAGCTGGCTTGGGACCCCAAAGGCCCCGGTTCGGATCCCGCATATGAGGGCCAGTAACACTGCCCTCTAAAAAAAAAAGAAATAAAAAAGAATCTTGTAAGCAGAAGACTTCTCATCAACAAGTCTGGAAACAAGAATTTCTAGTGCTGAAAAACACAATAAAACACAGAAGGACTGTGAATGGAGATTTCTGTGTCTAGCCAACTTAGTATTCCAATGTGATGGCCGCATAAAGGCATTTTCAGACACACAAACTTTCAGACACAAAGGTTACCACCACCCTCGATCCTCTCCAAAAAGAGACTACCCATAGACTATACTTTCACAAAAAGAAAAATGGTATAAAATATAATAATGAGCAAATTTTCTTATATCTTCTTTACAATATATTTACATTATATCTTTTAGTAACTTGTCATTTATGACATCAGTGGATGTTTCTGTTTAAATGGTACTGACAACAATCAAATGGGCCATTCACAGGAGCCTGGGGGGTAGAATGCAGAGAAATAAAATTGTGACAACAAATTTAAAATACCGAAGGACTCTTATATGGTGGTATGGTTTCCTTTGATCCATAGATAACGAATACACAAATGTCAATTGGAAAAGATTCTGCATAGAACCTGTAGGTCTGCTATGATTTTCTCTGGACAGTTGATTCATTCATTCATTCAAGCATTGTTCATCTAGTATTCACAAAAAGCTACCCTAGGCCCTGAGAGGAACACAAAGATGAACAAACCCTGGATCCAGCTTTCAAGGAGTTAGTTCATAGTTTAATGGCAGTGGCAGACATAAGCACAAATAACTATGATACAGTATATAAGTGTTCTGAAAAATATAAATAAAACATTAAATTGCAGAGATGGTAATGACTCATTTTGAGCTCGGAAGCCGTGTAAAATTAGTTCAAGTGCTAATAAGTAAACTTCAGCAGTTCCTGATGAAATGATTTCTCTGCTGTCAAGATAAGTATACTGTGTAGCATTACATCTTATTAATGATTTCTGCTCAGCTGTGGTGGAGAATAAATGTTACAAATTACATCCACCCTCCAAAGCAAAGCATAGAGTTACACAACAATCCAGCAACTTTGGTGCTTGTTCATACTAACAGTGTGGATCATTCAGATAATGTGGGGTTTTTTGTTATAGTTTTTGTTATACTGTTGTTGCAATCATGTTTTGCCACAATCAGCTAGATTGAATATTGGTACAACTTAAAATTCATCAAACTTAAGAGTTTTTTATCATCTTAAAGTAAAAGAGATCAATTAAAATTTGCCCCAAGTGTGGCACCGCTATTTCATATCATTGAACTGTGCTTCTTTGTCTTCTCGGGTCCCCGCACATTTTCTCAGGAAAGTGAATCAGTGTCAGTGCTGTCATTGTGCCCAAACCTCCCCCACCCCCTGCTCCCCGGGTGGCAAAGGTGAGAAGGGGACACTGGTGTTGGAGGGAGGAAGAGCCCCACAGTTTGGCAGGACAAAGGGCAAAAATGTTCTAGCTCAGGTCTCCTTCTCTGCCCTGCTGGTCCCTGGGTTCCTGCTGACTGGCATGGCATAAGGACATTCCCTTCAGGGATTCTGGAACGGGTATCAGAAAGCAGATATTTAATAGATAATATATTCTATCTACTATGCATTGGGCAGTTTGGAGATATCTGTTAATATCCAGCTCTATCAAATTTTTTGAACTATTTCCCAACATTTCAGTTCTTAATGTAAATATTTGTTGCACTGGCTTGGATGCCTCAGTGGTAGGGGATTTCATATGTCAGCCTCCAGTTCTTGTGATATTTTTAGTTTATATCTTTTTTTCCTGGGCCTGTGTAAATTTGAAGAGAGACAGCTGGATGAACATTGTGTAGCCAAGTTAATGTTTACATAGAACTTCTTGGGTGAAGATTGGATTCTGACTGATTCTGTAAATACATACCTCTTTCTTCCTCTGGTAAAAAATAATAATAATAATAATAATAATAATAATAATAAGCCTGTAGATCTCTGGCTACGATGGAAACATTACATCCTGGCCCAAGTCTAAACGAGTAGAATATTTGCAGCATAGCAAGAGTTTACTTCTGAGATGGAATTGAATTGGATCTCTTGGGCTCAAGTTCACCCAAAGTAAACTTCCAAACATCTGGATCCTTTTCTTTTATTTTCTTTTTCCCCACAGCTTTATTGAGATATAATTGACACATAGCATCATGTAAGTTTAAGGTGTACAATGTGATGATTTAATATACATATATATTGTGAAATGATTACCATAATAAAGTTGTTCACACACCATCACCTCAGATAGATGTGTGTGTGTGTGTGTTGAGAAAATTTAAGATCTACTCTCTTAGCAAATTTAAGTATGTGGCATAGTACTGTTAACCACAATTATCATGCTGTGCATTAGATCCTTAGAACTTATTTATCCTATCACTGGGAATCTGTACCCTTTGACCAACATCTCCCCATTCTCTCACCCACCCCCAATCCCTGGCAACTATCAATCTAATCTTTGTTTCTCTGAGTTGAACTCTTTAATTTTATACATATGAGTGAGTTCATACAGTATTTGTCTTTTTCTGTCTTACTTCTCTTAGTTAAATTTTGCAAATCAGTAAATCCTTAACCTGAATTTTTTGAGCACATACAGGATGCTAATTTTAATAGGTGCTTTAGGGGATTTGAGAATATAGGATACAGAAAATAATTCCAAAGAGTTACAGATTTGGGGGGCAAGTAATACATTTATATACCCATATGTACATGTATGTGCACATACTAGATCTAACAATTAAGCTTGCGAACTCGCCACCGTACGCTTACATTGGCAGCATTGTGCAAACAGTTCAGTAAGGTTTCATAACCTTGGTATATCAGTGTCTCCCAGCTGTGTTTGTGTCGATGTGCGGCAGTGTCTTGCTGGGTGGCGTTCATTATTGTTGTTGTGTGTTTTTGTGTGCATTCGCGAGAATGTCTGAGCTTGAATTAGAGCAAAAACGAACATTAAATTTCTCGTTAAACTTGGCAAGAGTGGAAGTGAAATCACAGATATGTTAGTCCAAGTTTATGGGGATAATGCCATGAAGAAAACGGCAGTGTACAAATGAATTAAAAGTTTTTCTGAGAGGAGAGAACGCGTCACTGATGAAGAGAGGTCAGGGTAGGCAGTAACAAGCAGAACTGATGAAAACATTGCAAAAATTTGTCAAATTGTACGTCAAAATCGTTGGCTGACTGAGAGAAGCATAGCAGACCAAGTAAACATCGATAGAGAAACAGTTAGGAAAATCTTAACTGAAAATCTTGGCATGAGAAAGGTGTGTATAAAAATGGTCCCGAAGGAGCTCATCAATGAACAAAAGCAAAGGAGAGTCGAAGTTTGCCAAGACCTTTTGGAGAAGCAAGACGATATTTTGGGCCATGTTATCACTGTGATGAAACATGAGTGTACCAAAACGACCTGGAAACAAAGTGTCAAAGTGCACAATAGAGGTCCGCAAATTCTCCACGACCAAAAAATTTCTGTCAGTCCAATCCAGAGTCAAAACGATTTTGCTAACCTTTTTTTGATATCAGAGGGATTATTCATTATGAATTCGTACCAACTGGACAAACAGTTAACCAAGTTTACTATTTGGAAGTGTGAAGAGGCTGTGTGAAAAAGTTAGATGACCTGAACTTTTCGCACAATTCATGGCTTTTGCATCACAACAACACACCATCTCACACAGCACTGTCTGTGAGGGCGTTTTCAGCCAGTAAACAAATAACTGTATTGGAACACCCTCCCTACTCACCTGATCTGGCTCCCAATGACTTCTTTCTTTACCCAAAGAAAAAGGAAATATTGAAAGGAAGACATTTTGATGGCATTCAGGACATCATGGGTAACATGAAAACAGCTCTGATGGCCATTCCAGAATAAGAGTTCCAGAATTGCTTTGAAGGGTAGACTAGGCATTGACATTAGTGTATAGCTTCCCAAGGGGAATACTTTGAAGGTGACCGTAGTGATATTCAGCAATGAATATTTTTCTAGGATGAGTTTGTGAACTTAATTGTCAGACTTCGTATATGTGTATATAAAGCAGAGAAAAAGAGAGTATATCAGTGGAAAGAATAAATGGGCAGTGAGAATAGTAAAATGTTACTTACAATTTTAATTCTACTCATATTCATTTTTTAATGGCTCTCTAGATTTAAGTTTCCTCATATGTAAAGTGAGAGAATTGGACTAAATGCTATCTATGCATTCTTTCAGCTCCATGTTTTTAAACCTAATATCAGTTCATTACAGACAGTTTAACAGATGATTTACTCATTATCTAGGATAGTGAAAAGCTAAATCATTATGTGGGAATTCAGAAGTCCTTGCCCATATCACCCATTGAACAAGCTAAATAAGTCTTAAAGGATGTCAAGAGGAAGAAAAGTGTCATTCTAAGACAAAGGGGACCACAGAAACAATGGTACTGACAGAGAATGAGCACCGTGTGAGGAGGAGCGGGGGAAATAGCAAGAGATCAGTGTGAAGGCTTGCATATAAGAGAAACTAACTGGTGAGGATCTGGATTGAAACTGGCCTGGCAGGAGCCTGGGCTTCTCATGGAAAAACTGAAAAATAGGGTTAGACAGATAAATGGTGATTTCATGATAGGTTATGAATACCATATGTAGAGGAGCAACTATTTTATTTAATGGTGAGTAGAAAACATTGAGATGGGAGAGCACTGCAATGCATTCATTCTGTGATGTTTATTGTAATCTTTATGCTAGGCACCGTTGTAGGGGCTAGAATATAGGAATGAACACAAACAAAATCCTTGCCCTCATGGAGCTTTATTCTGGTGAGGAGAAAGATAATATTATACACAAGGTAAATAACTAAAATACAGAGCATTCCAGAGAGCAATTAGTACAAAGAGAAACAAAACAGGAGTTGCAATTTTTTTTTTTTTTTTTTTGAGGGCAGTGTCACTGGCCCTCATATGTGGGACCCAAACGGGGGCTGCTGGCTTTCCAAGCCAACGCTTAACCACCGCGCCATTCGGCCGGCCCCAAGAGTTGCAATTTTAATAGGGTGACCATGAAAGAATTTACATGATGAAGATGTTTTTATGGCTGCTACTCTGATAGTAATGAATCAGCAGGAATGAGATATCAGGACAATATCACAATCAGATTTGGACTGGTGATGAGGGAAAAGACTTGAGTAATGACGGTGAAAATAGAGGAAGAGACAAACGTGGGAGGCTTTGTTGAGGAAGAATCAAGAGAAGCGATAACCACTAATATAAAAGAGAAAAAGAAGGGAGAATAGTAAAAGCTCGAGACTTAAAACAGGAATGAAAAAAAATGGGAAAAGCAGTTGGTTGATATAAGAAATGTTCAGTTCTTAACATAGTGAAGGAATATATGAGGTACAGGTTGACTTCTGAAACTTGAAAGGAAGGTTTAAGCTGAAGATTTAAGTTTTGGAGTAAGTGGTATTGACTTGATGTAATACTGATGTCAAGACCAAAATTCCCTGATCTGATTTGAAGTAGATAATGGTCAGAAGTCACAGGACCACATCTCCTTACATTCAGACCTCCTGTAGACACCTTGCCAACTGAATCTGTCTTTTTACTTAGCCACATCACCTCCATTCCCTCCCATTGTATCTATTTATATAGAATATTCTTTCATTGGATATTTTTCCTTCCTTTATGACTCGGAGTATCAATAGTAGACAATGTAGAAAGATGAGACATTAAAAGGATAACAAGGGAATATTATGAATGACTTAAGAAAATGTATTATATTTGCTAACTTAGATAAATTTCACAAATATAAAAGACACAGACAAAGCTCTCAGGAGAAATAGAGAACCTGAATAGTCCTATGCCTACATAAGAAAATTAATTTTTAGTAACAGGCTTACAACAAAGAAAACTGCAGGCCTAGATAGCATCACGGAAAATTTTGCAAAACATTTAAGGTATAAATAATATCAATTTGACACAAATTTCCCAGGGAACAAAACAGGAGGGAACAATTCCCAATTCATTTTACAAGACTGGTGTTGCTCTTATAGTAAAAGCAGACAAATATATTGCAAGAAAACTACAAACCAAGATCCTTCATGAATAAAAATATTTAATAAAATATTTGCAAATCGAGTTCAACAAGATATAAAGAAGATAATAAATCATGACCAAATGGGGATTACCCCAGGAATGCAAACTGGTTTAATATTCAAAAATCAATCAATGTAATTCACCTTATCAACAAACTAAATAACAACAATAAAACCCATTCGATCATCTCAATAGATGCAGGAAAAGCATTTGACAAAATTCAATATCTACTCATGGTCAAAACTTGCGGTAAAATAGGAATAGAAAGGAACTTCCACAATCTGATAAAGTGTATCTACAATACATATATATATATATATATATATATATATATATATATATATATAAAATAATTAACAGTAAAAGAAAGAATTCTTTCTCCCTAAAATTGGAAACAACACAAGCATGTCCTTTCTCACCACTTCTATTCATTATCAAACTAAGGGAGCCAGTCTGTGAAATGAGGCAAGAAAAATAAATAAAAGATATAAAAATCAGAAAGGAAATAACAAAACTATCTTTATTCACAGACTCATGATTGTCTATGTGAAAACCCCAAAGAATCTCTATATATTTTTAAAAAGCTACTAGAATTAGTAAGAGATTAGAAAGATTGTAGGATACAAGATCAATGTACAAACTCAATTGCATTTCTGTATACTAACAATGAACAATTAGATATTGAAATAAAAGGCCAACATCATTTACAATAGCATCAAAAAAACATAAAACACTTAAGGATAACTCTAACAAAATTTGTGCAAGATTTGTATCCTGAAAACTATAAAACATTGATGAAAAAAATCAAAGAACTCTTAAATAAATGCAGAGAGACCATATTCATGGATTTAGCTATTCAATGCTAAGATATAAGTCCTCTCAAAACTAATCTATACATTTAATGCAATCCCTATCAAAATTTCAGCAGGGAGTGTGTGTGTGAGAGTGTGTGTGTGTGTGTGTGTGTGTGTGTGTGTGTGTGTGTGTGTGTGAATTGACGAGCTGCGTCTGAAATTTACAGAAATGCGAAGGACCTAGAATAGATAAAACAACTCTGTAAAAGAATAACAACCCATACCTTACACCATATACAGACATTTATTTGAAATGAATCATAGACCTAAATGTAAAATCTAAAATATAAATCTTCTAAAAGAAAAGATAGGAGAAAACCTTTGTGACTCTGAGTTAGGCAAGAATTTTATAGAATATAAAAAGCACAAACCATAAGAGAAAAAAATGATAAACTGGACTTCATCAAAATTGAAAGTGTCTGCTCCCTAAAGATACTGTTAAGAAAATATAAAAAAAGACAGACTGGGGAAAATATTTTCAAAACACATATCTGACAAAGGACCTGTATCTAGAATACTTTTTAAAAATCATCGCAATTTAATATTAAGAAAACAAACAATAATATGGTCAAAATTTTTGAACAGACATTATACCGTAAGATATACAGATGGCAAATAAGGACATGAAAACTCAACATCATTAGTTATTAGGGAAATCAAATCAAAATTTTAATGTGATGATACTATCCAATTATTAGAATAGCTTTCAAAAACTAACAATAACAAGTGCTGGTGAGGATGAGAAACTGAAAAGCTCATACATTGCTGGTGGAGATGTAACACTTTGGAAAAAAGTTTTGCAGTTTCTGATAACATGAAATACAACACCATAAATCCAGCAATCCCATTACTGGGTACTTAACCTATGAGAAATGAAAACGTATGTCCCCATGAAGACTTCTACATGAATAGTAACAGCAGCTTTGCTCACAATCTCCCAGAACCAGAGAGGGCCTAAACCAGTTAAGTGGCTAAGCAAACTGTGTTTTAGCCAAACAATTGAATCTTACTCAACAATAAAAATAGAATGAACTATTGCTACATTTCACAACTTGGGTGACTCTCAAAAGCATTATGTTAAGTAGCAGAAGCCAGACACAGAAGACTACATACTTTGTGGTTCCACTTCTGTAAAAGGTAAATGTATTTAAGACTACAAATCAGATTAGTGGTAGGCAAGGTTCCTCACAGGGGTGGGGATTGATTAGTGTGGAGCTAGAGAGAATCATTTGGGTGATTTAGGTATTCTATGGCTTGAATTTTTTTAAAGATTTTTATGAAAAATTAGCTAACATACCATGACATATTAATATCAGCGGTACACAATAATTGTTCAACATTTATATACCTAAAGAAGTGATCATCATGATAAGTCCAGCAACCATCTGACACCACACCATGCTATCACAATATTATTGACTATATTCCCCATGCTGTACATCACATCCCCATGACTTACTTGTTTTATGCCTGAAAGTTTTATACCTCTTACTCCCCTTCATCTTTTCCCCACTTTTTAGATATTTCAATGACAATTGAAATTCAGTGTTGTATTATATTAATTTCAGGTGTACAGCATAATGGTTAAACATTTATATAATTTAAGAAATGATCCCCCTGACTAGTCTAGTACCCAACCTGGCACTATACATAGTTATTACCGTATTATTTACTATATTCCCTATGTTTTCCTTTACATCCCCATGACTGTTTTGTAACTACCAATTTGTACTTCTTAATTCCTTCACCTTTTTCACCCTGTATCCCAACTCCCTCCCATCTATCATCCAAACAAATCTGGTACCCATCTGACACCATACATAGTTATTACCATATTATTGACTATATTCCTTATGGTAAGCCCTACATCCCCATGACTACTTTGTAACAACCAATTTGTACTTCTTAATCCCTTCTCATTTTTTACCCACCCTTCAACTCCCCTCCCGTCTGGCAACCATCAAAATGATCCTATTTTTTCTTTATTCAAGTTCTCCCTCTTTACTGGACTCTTCTTATTAATATTTGAAAGAGTTCAAGTTTTTCCCATATATTAAGCCAAAATACTCCCCCTTGACCCACCCTCCCCTTCTACCTACTGCTCACTTTACTCTCCTTGAAGCTGAAACTACTCCAAGAAGTTGCTTTGACTCATGACCTCCATCCCCTTCCCTCCCACTCACTTCTCAACACACTCCAATCCGGCTTTTGTCCCATCACATGATTCTGATTACTGATGACCTTGGTATTGGTAGATTTAATGGGCTTAATTCAGTCCTCATATTTCTTGCCCTTTAAGCAATATTCAGCAGTATTAACCATCCTTTCATGGAATCATTCTCCTCTCGTTTTCTTTCCACCTCCTCACTGCTCCTTGGCTTCCTGGGCCAGATTATCCTCCTTTCATTCTGGCTTCCCTCTTGGCACTGTCCTAGGGCCTCCTTTCTCTTTTTACCTCATGCTTTTTCCTAGATGATCTCATCAACCCACTCACTTCAGCTGCAATGCAAATGCTGATGACACACATTTATTTTACCAGCCCATAGTTATTCTCTGGATGCTGTCCTCATTGATTGCATTGCCTACCTGACATCTGGCCCTGAATTCCTCCAAGCTGAACTCTTCTCCATCTTTCCCCACACCTGGTCTCTGCAACTAAATGCCCATCAGTCAATGTCTTTACAAGCCCTACAGTTGCCCAGGCTATAAACTTTGAAGGTACCTGTTTTTCTATCCTTTTCCTCATCCCCTAAATCAAATCCAGTGTGAAGTTCTGTTGACTGTATTTTCAAAACATGTCCAGAATCAGAATAGTTCACCACACCTGTGCTGTTGCTTCCCTGGTCCAAACCTCAATCACGTTTTGTCCACTACTAAAATGGTCTCATAATAGGTTTCCCTCAGTCTACTTTGCTTCCCTCTAAATCTTTTTCTGTGGAGCTGGAATATAAATGTAATTCTTATAATTTCTCTCTTCTTAAAACTCTTCAGTGACTACTGACTTCCCATTGCTCTTGGGAAAAGACCAGAATCTTTCGTATGGCCTATAAGTGTCTTCTGATCTGACCCTTTTCTGCTTTCAGCCACATTTCGCATTTCTCTCCCCTTTTCCCTTTATTTCAACAATACTGGCCTTTCAGTTCCTTAAATGTTTTATGTTCTCTCTCACCTTGGGCCTTTGCATATGCAATTGCTTATGACTTCTGACTGGGATAGCTTGTGTGTGCATGCAGACACACACACACTGCAGTGAACACAGAGGTACATATTTCTTTTCAAATTAGTATTTTGGGTTTCTTCAGATAAATACCCAGAAGTGAAATTAATGGGTCCTAAGGTAGATCTATTTTTAACTCTTTGAGGAAACTCCAAATTTTCCACAGTGGCTGCATCAATTTGCAGTCCCACCAACAATGCACAAGGGTTCCCTTTTCTCCACATCCTCACCAACACTTGTTTGTTGATTTATTAATGATAGCCATTCTGACAGGTGTGAGGTGATATCCCATTGTGGTTTTAATTTGTATTTCTCTGATAATTCGTGATGTTGAGAATCTTTTCAAGTGTCTATTGGCCATCTCCATGTTCCCTTTGGAGAAATGTCTGTTCAGGTGCTCTGCCCGTTTAATTGGATTGTTTTGGGGTTTTTTTGGTGTTGAGTTATATGAGTTCTTTATAAATTTTGGATATTAAGCCCTTATCAGATGTATCATTGGCAAATATTTTCTCCCATTCAGTAAGATGTCTTTTCATTTTGTTGATAGTTTCCTTGCTGTGCAAAAACTTTTAAGTTTGATGTAGTCCCATTTGTTTGTCTTTTCTTTTGTTTCCCTTACCCAAGGAGACAAATCAATAAAAATATTACTAAGAACAATGTCAGAAGGTGTACTGCCTATGCTTTCTTTTACGAGTTTTATGGATTGGGATCTTATATTTAAGTCTCTAATCCATTTTGAATTTATTTTTGCATATGGCATAAGAACCATATCTGTTCAGTTTTCTCAACACCATTTATTGAATAGACTGTCTTTACCTCCTTTGTCATGTGTATGTTCTTGCCTCCTTTGTCATAAATTAAATGACCATATAGGTGTGGGTTTATTTCTGGGCTCTCTGTTCTATTCCCTTTATCTATATGTCTGTTTTTAGGCCAGTGCTATGCTATCTTGATTACTATGGCCTTGTAGTATGATTTGATATCAGGTAGTGTGATCCCTCCAATTTTGTTCTTCTTTCTCAAGATTAGCATAGCTAGTCAGGGTCTTTTATGGTTCCATATAAATTTTAGGATTATTTGTTCTAGTTCTGTGAAAAATGCCATTGGTATTTTGATAGGAATTCCATTACATCTATAGATTGCTTTGGGTAGTATGGACATTTTAACTATATTAATCCTGCCTATCCATGAGCATTTACATTTATTTGAATCTTCAAAATTTCTTTCTTCAAATCCTATAACTTTCTAAGTACAGGTCTTTTCCCTCCTTGATTAAGTTTATTCTGAGGTATTTTTTTTTTGAAGGAATTGTGAATGGCATTTACTGATTTCTCTTTCTGATAGTTCATTATTGGTCTATAAAAATGCAACCAATTTCTGAATATCAGTTTTGTATCCTGCTACTTTACTGAATTCATTTGTCAGTTTTAATAGTTTTTTGGTAGAATCTTTGGAGCTCTCTCTATATAGTATCATGTCATCGGCAAATAATAACAGTTTTACTTCTTTCCAATTTGGATGCCTTTTATTTCTTTTCCTTGTCTGATTGCTGTGGCCAGAACTTCCAACACTATGTATGTTGAATTAAAAGTGGTGGAAATGAACATCCTTGTCTTCTTCCTGATCTTAAGGAAAAATGGTTTTAGCTTTTCCTCATGGAGTATGGTATTAGCTGTGGATTTGTCACATGTAGCCTTTATTATGTGGAGATATGTTCCCTCTATTCCTACGTTACTGAGAGTTTTTGTCATAAATGGATGCTGAATTTTGTCATATGCTTTTTTGCATTTATTGATATGATCATATGATTTTTATCTTTTATTTTACTTATGTGATGTGTCATTTTAATTGATTGGCAGATATTGAGCCAACCTTGCATCCCAGGAAATAAATCCCACTTAATCAAGGTGTATGATATTTTTCATATATTGTTGAATTCAGTTTGCTAATGTTTTGTTGAGGATTTTTGCATCTATGTTCATCAGAGATATAAGCCTATAGTTTTCTTTTTTTGTAATGTCTTTGTCTGGTTTTGGAGTCAGGGTAATGATGGCCTCATAGAATGAGTCTGGGAGCCCTTCCTCTGCTTGAATTTTTTGTAATAGTTTTAGAAGAATAGATATTAATTCTTCTTTGAATGTTTGGTAAAATTCACCTGTGAAGCCATCCAGTCGAGGACTTTTGTTTGTTGGGAGTTTTTGATTACTGATTCAATTTCTTTAGTAGTAATTGGTCAGTTTAGATTTTCTATTTCTTCTTGATTAAGCCTTGAAAGATTGTATGCTTCTAGGAATTTGTCCATTGCTTCCAGATTGTGCAATTTGTTGGTGTGTAATTGCTCATAGCATTTTTCTATATTTTTTCTTGTATTTCTGTTGTGTCCTTTGTTGCTTCTCCTCTTTCATTTCTGATTTTATTTATTTGTGTTCTTCCTTTCTTTCTCTCTCTCTCTCTCTCTCTCTCTCTGGATGAGTCTGATTAAAGGCTTATCAATTATGTTTACCTTTTCACAGATAGTGGTTTCATCAATGGTTTCGTTGATGCGTTGTATTTTTTTTATTATCTTCTATTTTGTTTATTTCCAGTCTTTATTATTTCCTTTGATCTACTCACTTTGGGCTTTGTTTGCTGTTCTATTTCTAGTTCCTTTAAGTGTAAAGTTATTTATTTATTTGAGATTTCTCTTATTTCTTTAGGTAGGCTTGCATTGCTATGAATTTCCCTGTTACAAATGCTTTCGCAGTGTCCCGTAGATTTGGGGTAGTTGTTTTCGTTTCTCTCAAGATATCGTTTGATTTCTTTCTTGATCTCATTGTTAATTCATTCATTGTTTAGTAGCATGGTATTTAGCCTTAATGTGTTTGTGTGTTTTTTAGGCTTTCTGGTTTTTGGGTTTTTTTTGTCATTGGTTTCTAGTTTCATACCATTATGGTCAGAGAAGACTCTTGATATGATTTCAATTGTCTTGAATATATTGAGACTTGTTTTGTGGCCTAACATGTGGTCTATCTTGGAAAATGTTCCATGTGCACTTGAAAAGAATGTATCTTCTGCTGCTTTTGAGTGTGCTCTAAATATATCAATTAAATCCATACAGTGTAGTATATCGTTTAATTGTTGATTTTCTGTGTGGAACATTTGTTCATTGTTGTCAATGGGGTATTAAAGTCCCCTATTATGACTGTATTACTGTCAACCTTTCCTTTTGTGTCAGTCAATATTTGCTTTATATATTTAGGTGCTCCTCTGCTGCATGCATAGATGTTTGGTAGGGTTATGGCCTCTTGTTGGATTGATCCCTTTGTCATTATGTAATGTCCTTTTTTGGCTCTTTTTATATAGTCTTTGTTTTGGTGTCCATTTTGTCTGATATAAGTATTACTACCCTAGCTTTCTTTTCATTTCCATTTGCATAAAATATCTTTTCCCATTCCTTTACTTTGTGTCTATTATGTACAGCATATATGAGGGTCTTGTTTTCTTATCCATTTAGCTGTCCTATGTCCTTTGATTTGAACATTTAATCCATTTACATTGAAAATAATAACTACATTGATATGTAGTTTTGGGCATATAATTATTTATATTTTTCTTTTGTTTTCCTCTCTTTCTTAGAGAAGTCCCTTTAACATTTCTTGTAATAGTGGCTTGGTGGTAATGAATTCCTTTAACTTTTTCTGGGAAGCTCTTTATAGCTCCTTCAATTTTAAATGACAGCCTTGCTGGTTAGAGAAGTCTTCATTATAGTTCCTAGCTTTTCATTACTTTGAATATTTTGTACCAATCTCTTCTGGCCTGCAATGTTTTTGTTGAGAAATCAGCTGATAATCTTATGGGAGCTCCCCCATAGATAACTAGTTGTATTTCTCTTGCTTCTTTTAGGATTCCCTCTTTGTCTTTAACCTTTCCCTTTTTAATTATTATGTGTCTTGGTGTGGTCCTGTTTGGTTCCATCTTATTTGGGACTCTCTGTGCTTCCTGGGCTTGGATGTCTATTTCCTTTGCCGGCGTAGGGAAGTTTTCAGTCATTGTTTCTTCACATACATTCTTGATCCCTTGCTCCCTCTCTTCTCTTTCTGGTATTCCTAGAATGTGCCTGTTGTTACACTTGTTGTCTCAGAGGTTCCTTAAACTGTGTTCATTTTTTTTTTTTCTTTTTGTTGTTCCAATTAGGTGTGTTCTGCTACCTTATCTTCCAAATTACTGATTCAGCCCTCTGGTTCATCTACTCTGCTATTGATTCCTTCAAGTGTATTCTTCATTTCAGTTATTGTATTCTTCATTTCTGACTGGTTCTTTTTTAACACATTGAGGATGGGGCATTTAAATGTATAGGCACAAATCTGCATCACCAGTCCACAATGTGCTATGGTTTCTATGTTTTTCTTTATGCTTACTACTTCTCTGTTGAAGTTCTCACTAAGTTACTTAACATTCTTATTATCAGTATTTTGAACTCTGTCTCTAGTATGTTGGTTGCCTTCATTTCACTTAGTTGTTTCTGGAGTTTTCTATTGTTGTTTTATTTGAGATATATTTCTGTTTGTGTGTTCTTTTAATTATGTTTTTTTGGTTTTGGTTTTGGTTTTTCGTTTTTTAAAAATTTTATTGGGGAATTGGGGGAGGGGAATAGTTTTGGGGAATTGGAGATGGGGACCAGCCAAGTTGTTGTTCTTCAATCTTCATTGTGGAGGGCGCCAGTCACCATCTGGCTTCCCGTCAGCAGCTCGTGGCCTCTAATCTCAAGGTGCTGTGTTCAATCTTAGTTGCGGGTGGGCGTAGTCACCATCCCATGTGAGAGTTGAACCAGCAGCCTTGTTATTAAGAACGAACACCCTATCCACTGAGCCATCCCAGCAGCAGCTCAGCTCAAAGTGCCCAGTTCAGTCTTAGTTGCGGGTGGGCATAGCCCACCATCGAATAGGCAGGCAATCTTATTACACCAGCTGAGCCATCCTGCCACCTGTTGGCAGCTCAGCAACAGCTCAGCTTGGGCGCAGCATCACTGGCCCATGTGGGAATCGAACTGGCGGCCCTGTTGCTCAGAGCTCACACTCTAAGCCAACGCTTAACCAACTGAGCCA
Organism: Aselliscus stoliczkanus; assembly: GCA_033961575.1. Taxonomy (NCBI): domain Eukaryota; kingdom Metazoa; phylum Chordata; class Mammalia; order Chiroptera; family Hipposideridae; genus Aselliscus; species Aselliscus stoliczkanus. The sequence goes on along the minus strand of CM066733.1, from coordinate 58,152,783 downwards.
CTCGACCAGCCCCCTGGGATGTATTTCTTTGTTTCCTCATTTTGTCTGCCTCTCTGTGTTCATTTCTATCTGTTAGGTAGATCTCCAATGTCTCTCAGCCTTTGCCTGGTAAGCTTATGGAGTAGGTGCCCTGTGTATCCCAGTGGCACAGTCTCCCTGATAACCTGTGCCATGTGCTCTAGGAGTGTCCCCTGTGCATGTTGTGTGCATCCTCCTGTTGTAGTTGAGCCTTGATTGCTGTTGGCTTGTCAGTGGGTGGGATTGACTCTCAGGCTGACTGGCTGTGAGGATTGGCCACACCTATAGTATATGAGCTGTTGTGTGGGGGCTGACCCCTCAGAGGGGGATTTGCCCCAGCAGGTTCCATGCCTATTGAGACCACACTTTGTGGTGCTGCTTGTGGAGCTAATCAGTGGAGTTCTGTTGTAGTGTGAAGTTGGCCTCCAGGTGTATTTTTTCTGGTGCCTCTTGGGACAGGCTCCCATGCAGGGCAAGTTCAGCAGTTTCCTGTAACCGTCCTGGCACTACCTTGTAAGTCATGCTTGTTGGAGCTACAAAGCCAAATGTGGTTGGACACTGCCTGTGCTGAACCTGGAGGTGTGTGGAGGCAGCCACGCTAAGAATTGAGGCTGGCTGCTAACAGTATTAGGCCTGGGGCAGCTTAGCAAAGGCTCAGGGCACCCCTATGCCTGTTGCCACCTGCTGGCTGCCCTTAACACTCAGCCACTGAAAGAGCCTCCTTCAGTGCATGGGACCAGGCTGGTTGCCCCATTGCTTAAAAGTGCCTTTGTTGTGGTAGTTGAGCTGGTGGGGTACCAGGGAATCACTGGGGTTGGGTGGGCGGTCTTCACAAGGTTAATATATATTCAGTTTGGAGCCACGGCCAAGCCTGTAGCTACTCTGCAGAATGTCCAAGAACACCCAGGCCAGCTGCTACTCACCTCTGGCCCACAGATCCCTGAGAGTTGTTTAAGAAAGGATGCAGTGCAAGCTGGGGCTGTTTACCTGCCACTGAAAGTGTGGCTGGTGGCCTGCTGTAGGTTGTTTCTTTCTGGAGGAGCCTTCTGAAGTATGTGCGGCAGGGCTGGCTGCCTAGGTGCTGAGAGTACCTCTGGGGATGTTGTGGGAGTAGGGCAGGGCAGAGCCCCAGGGAGTCACTAGGGTGGGGTGTTCAGAGCTCACCAGGTCAATGTAGTCTCTGATTTGCCATGTTGGGGAGGGCTTAACACAGGAAAGTTAGCACCACCTGTAGGCTACATGTGAAATGAGCTCCACGCAGAGATAATGGATGCTGTCCCTCTAGCCCTCTCCCTGAAGTCACATAACTGAGTCTTACCGTGTATGTCCCTGGCACCCCTTGAGTTCCTACCCCTCCACGGAAGCCCAAGGTGAGTGCCTGTGAGTGAATGAGCCTGTGTATGGGCCCTTTAAGAGGACATCTGGGTTTCCAGCCCCCTTCCATCTCACCCAGAGGGGTGGAATCCTTGCTGATTTTCATAGCCAAATGTTGTGGGGACTTCTCCTCCCAGCACAGGTCTCCTGGGCTAGGGAACCCAATGTGGGGCTGGGACCCCTCACTCTCTAGGCTGATCTCCACCACCAAGGTATCCCTCCTGGTGCTCAAGCATTCCTATGGGTTTGGGGTCAGGCCTGTATAACATCTCCACCCCTTTTACCAGTCTCAATGTGGCCTCTTCCTTATATCCTTAATTATAGGGTTCTGTTCATCTAGTCTTCAGATGAGTCTTGCGGCTGATTGTTCTAAATTTAGTTATAATTTTAATGTGGTCATGGGAGGCAGCAGGCACATTGTTTACCTATTCTGCCATCTTAGAATCTATCTGGAGATGTTGTTCTAAATGTCTGTCTTTAGACTATACACACACTAACACATTCACACACTAAGGAAGAATACTGGAAGGAAAAATCATGACAATGTTATTGGAATTGCACATGGGTTTTTTGTATTTTTAGTTCTTTTTACCTAGCTGTATTTCCTAAAATTTCTACAGAAAATTAAAGATTATTTCTAAGTGAATTAATGTCACTTGCCAATTTTAAACCTTCAAGTGGCAAAGTAAAATTGTTTCACTTAATTAATGAATATCAGGAAAAAATGCCTTTATTTGTTAACTCTACTTTTACACTAAATTTCATAGCTGAATTAAAAACAAATGTTCTGTCTTGGTATATAGCAAATTATTGCACAACACACATAGTTGGTTCTAAGATATAAATTACATCTGTCTCTGGACTTTTAACTTTAAATTATTTTTATAGTTAATATTTGTATTATTTTTTGTATATTTGTGCTATAATATTGTGTATTATTAGTCAGTCGCTTCAGAGTGGTGCTTTTCTTATACAGTTGACATAAGTCTGTATATCTAAATGGATAAATAAAACAAAAAACTATAAATTGCCAGAATGGAATGTTCACAAAATGCTTCCAAATTGGAGTTGTTTGCTTTGAATCTTACCATCCACTTTTTTAATCATAACAGAGCTCCACATACTCCTTAAGTGAGAAGAATTTGCTGAAACCCCAAAGATATTTGGAAATTTAAAGATAAAGTAGCAGCCTGAAATAAAAGAGAACTGACTCATAAACAAAATATTTGTAAATATATGTATGTATTTTCACATACTGTAATGTATAGAAGTATACAAGTAATGTGTACTCATTGTAAGCATTCTAAAAATACACAGACATAAAAAAGAAAACAATATGTATAGGTACATGGGCATATCTGAGTGCATGCGAAACATGCTAGAAGTAAGAGGCAGACACTTTTTGCTTGAATGATGTTAGTGAAGACATTTTCCCCTACATGCCTTTGCAAGGGCCTTATAAATATTGTATCTAATGTGAAGTTGTGGACTGCAAGGCCCTGTTCTCCCTTCTTCCCTGTTCTGGGTTCCTGCCAGTTGGAATTCTGCATCTCTCTGTGGAAGTTCAATGTGCACACCTTATTTTACTACCTTACTACTTCTTTTAGGTACTTCCCAGTTGTTTTTATTTTGAACTTTCTATTCTTTCTTTCAAATGCTGGACATGTCAACTAAACCTTCTGTTTTCCATTTTCTGAATTTAGCATTTCAGCATCTGTATAATAGTGTGCTCAAGATACACAAATATAAAATTGTTAATGAACATTTAGAATCTTATAAATGAGCAAGATGAGTTGAGTTGAGATGTCGTTGTTGTTACTGAACAGGATTTTATTTGATTTTGTTTATTAGGGGGAGCTAATTTTTGAATGAGCTTAGAACCTAACCTTTGGGTATATCTTCTAATTTATCTCCTTTGCTTACAAATCTGTGGGCTAAACAGAGTTCAGAGAGAACAGTTTGTCTTAGCTTCCTCCCCCAAGGCTTGGGAGAAGAGGCAGTGAGATTGTTCCTTCTACATCATTCCTTGGCATTGCTGCTGCTGCTGCTGCTGCTGCTGAAAACCAGAGATTCACATCTCTCCAGGGGCCTTAATTATCAGCCCCTCAGTATTTTTTAGCACTTCATACCACTGTGGTAGGAGCTGTCAAAGAAGCAAAAGCATAAAGCATGGTGTCTGTCCCAAAGGAACTAGGTGAGGACGAGTGACATTTGCTTTTGAAAAAAAATCACAGACAATAGTTTAGTTTACCAAAGGGGAAAGGGTAAGGGGGATGGTAGATGAGGGTAAAAAGGGTCAAATATATGGTGATGGAAAGAGAATTGACTCTGGATGGTGAACACACAATGTGATATATAGATGATGTATTATGGAATTGTATACCTGAAACCTATGTAACTTTACTAATACTTGTCACTCCAATAAACTTTAATTTAAAAAAAAAAAGAAAAAAATTAAAAATTAAGAGCTAATGGGCAGGGCCAGCCGAGTGGCGCATTGATTAGGAGCTGGCTTGGGATGCCAGCTCTGAGCAGCAGGGCCCTGGTTCGGATCCCACATATGAGGGCCAGTGACACTGCCCTCTACAACTAACAACAGCTCCCCCTGGAGCTGGGCTGCAAGCCCCAGTGACAGAGTAGGCTGCAGACCCTGCTGCAGTGGGCTGCCATAAGCTACAGTGAGTGGCCGGCAGCCAGCTTGAGTGGCCAGCAGCAAGTGTGAGCTGCCAAGAGCCGCTGTGAGCAGCCATCCAGAGGCCAGAGACTGATCTGCCTCACCTGAGAAGAGCGCAGTGATTATACCAGCATGGGCCAGTGAAGTGACATCCTCCACAACTAGACTGAAGAACAAAAGGACAGCAACTTGTCTGTTTCCCTTCCCTGATTCCCCAACGCTGTTCCCCTCCCCCAATTTCCCAATAAAATCTTTAAAAAAAAAAAAAAAAAGCTAATGGGCAATAAAAACCAGGAGTGTAAAGGACTTAATGAAAGAAACATTAATTATTCAAATAACTGCCTGGATCTGTCATACTTTTTAAATAAAATGCAAAAAAATATGACCTGCTTCAAGAATTATCCATACAGAATATCAAAGCAAACTTAAGGATGCTCAGAAATGTTACCGAGTTGCATGGGATCTAGAATTAAACACTTTGATTTTATATTTCAGCTATTTTCCCTCTATAGTTTGGATACCCATCTCCCTGACATTTAGGTAAAGATCTGAGAACTTGTGAGAAAATCCAAAGATTTTTCTTATTTTAAAGAATCCCAGTGCAGGACGTCCTAGTGCTGATAAAATATATGCCCTAAAGTGGAACAAGGATCATTTGTCATTCATCAGGCTATGAGATGATGATTATCTTTGTATTGAGCTAAACTCAGGGATAACTTCTACTTCTTTTTAATTTTACACTTGTCAAAAAATGGTAGTTGGACAGACCCTTCTAGTTTGGCACAACATAATGGAGAATTAGACCGAAATAATATGTAAATCTGAGTTCACAGGGTATATTCAACTCCCGACAAAGGCACGGCAAAATAAAATATAAGATGCTTTATGCAAGTGTCCCGTTTCCCCCTCCAGCTGATCCTTACTCAAGCACCCAGAGCCTCCTCATCTGGCATTCACAGGCTGTCTTCTAAAAGCTCTGCTTTGCTTCCTGCCTTTACATCCTTATAGGCAAAAGACAAACGTCCCTCAAGAGAGCCCTGCCTTGACTGGCCTGGCAAACTACCTGTCCTTGTTCTAATGACCTACCTCTCAGGAGCTAAGCTCAGTGATGACTCAAGATGGGGTCTTTGGGGACTCTTTCCTTCAGAGTATTCATTCTTACTCCCATCATCCCAGCCCTATTCCCCTAGTGGTTTTCTTTGTGTTTATCATTAACTGAGCATGCTGATAACTTACGCCACAGCCTCAAAAATTTGTCGTCATTAATGGCAAGGTAGCTACTGCCTGACGTTTCATTTCTCCTTGTCCATAAACCCACCTCCTACTATTAGTGCTTTTCAGTGGCTTTCCTCATCAGTGTGCTTTGAGCGTAGAGCCAAATATTTACTTTTCTATTTAATCTGAAAGCCCGAATTGAAATTTACAACCACAGGTGTCCTTTCTGCATCCCTCCTTTTACTTATGTTCCCTGCCTGATAGACATAACTTTTCCTCTAAGTTTGGAGGAAAAAAGCAACCATCAAGAAACCAAAGTTGTTAGTTATAAAGAAATGCAAATTAAAATGAGATGTAATTTTTCCCCCCAATCTTATTGGTGAGAATGAAAACAATAATAACACCATATGTTCATGAGCTCTTACACCACAGATGGGGTAAACAGGACCAATGAGGGGGTGGCAGGCAGGAGAGCCTGCGCCTGGGGTCTGGGTAAATCCCGTGTCTAATTTTCAGCTTTGAAAAGCATTCGTACAAACTTGAAATGGCTGTGCTTTCTGGCTCAGCAGTTTAACTTCTCGAAATATGTCCTTAAGGACCCTTGTACAAAGATATGTATATGAAGATATTTATCACAACAGCATTTTTAATAGAGAATTAGGTTATGATGCATTCATTCAATGGAATATAATACAGTAAATGTCAGTGTCCATAGAGACATGTCTGTATCTATCCATATACATATGTGTGTGTGTGTATACACACGCGCATGCACACACGCACACAGAGGGTGACAAAACAACGAATACACATTTTAAAAAAGGAAAAAAAACTGTTGTAATACTCAATATATACTGATAACAAAAGATGACTACAAGTCATGTATATACATTTTTTGGCACCCCCGGTATATATATATATATATATATATATATATATATATATATATATATATATGAACGCTTCACTTCTAAACTATATATTTTGTTATTTTCATAACAAAAAATGCATTTATTTGTATGCACATATACACATATATGTATATATGCTTACAAACAAGCCTGGAAAGATAAACACCAAAATTCTGGGTTCCGGTATGGCAGTAACCTTTTTTGTATTCTGTATTTTCTAAACTTTCTGCATTGGACATGCGTTCACTTTATAATCAGATGAAATGAAGATACAGTAAAACCTTGGATTCGAGTAACATGATTTGCGAGTGTTCCGCAAGACAAGCAAACATTTCTAATACATTTTAATGTGGTAAACAAGCAGTGTCTTGCAGTACAAATAGTTTGTTTCTGGAAGGAATTATGCTCACAAACCAAGGTATTACTGTGTTTAAAAATACGTTAAAGATACAGTATGTTAACACCTCATTTTTAATAAGTTGTAATCAAATCACTCAGCAAACATGTAATAATTATAATAAAAAGAGCATGCCAGTTATTGAGCATTTGCCAGTAGACATTGCATTACAATTCTTATATACATAGTCTAATGAAAATTCCACAAATAATATTCAGCGAGCAAGGTGAGATGCAGAGTCAGAATTTGAAGCCTTTGAGCCACAAATATGTGAGATTTACAGTGATGACTTAAACCTGAGGAATTTGATGGCACAGTGCAAGCAGTAGTCTAGAACTGGCATGGCGCTTCTGTATGGTTCATTATCAGAAACTAAGGCCTATCTGGAATTCTGGATCTTTTCACTGTTGTCCATTTGCTCTGGCTATACCGTATAGAAATGGTCTGACCTGGGATGTCGGATAAAAGATAAGGAAAAGACTTGCATGTTTCTCCTGCTGGCAAAACGTATCCCTCTTTCCATCCTAAGGGGCTAGCTTCCTAACTAAGACAGAGAACAGGGCCATAAAGTAAATATCCACCCACTGCCGTTGGCTCATTTTCTGGTGTGTTCGAAGTATATGAACCAGTGCTTATTTTCCTATGAGACAGTTTATGCAGAAGTAACCACAGCTGATAAAACTCAGGAGTTCATGCCAGTAATGAAATTCTTCACAGTTCAAGTAATCACAGGGCCACTAACCTATGAGGTAGTTACTAAGAAACCCAGGGACAGATCCTACTTATTCTTATTAGCCACCATTTGGGTCAAATAACGAACGTCTCCCAAGTTCATGCCTTCATTCTTCATTGTTATCAGCCAGAGAGGAAGAGCGGAAATGTATGAGATTTTCTTGTTTGTTTCAGTCCATATCACTGATTTCACAGAAACATGTTCTCCCAGGGGAAGTTAAGGTGAATAGACTGGGATGCGTCTTATTCAGCTCTATGTCCCCAACACCCGGTTCACGGTAGACAGTCAGTAAATGCTCTCTGATAAATGTAAAATGAAGGAGTCAGCACGTTCTTGGTTTTTATCCCCCGTCTTCTTTAGAATCTCCCTTTATGTAGTAACAAATTTAAGCTCCAAATATAGTTCTTTTCTAAAATGTCTCAGTGGGTAGAAAATTGAGAAGCGTTTTGTACCATGGTCAGTATTTACAGAACAGCTGTTTTACACCATCTGAAGAGACCCAAGTAATCAGGCAACATAAAAAAAAAATTAAAAATAAATCACAGATTATCTGCTAATGTCATCCTGAGTTTATATCTCTTGGATTCTAGGCTTCCTTTTCCCAGCTTCTAGTAATGGCCAGCTGTAAAGCAATAACCTAAGCTTTGTGGATTAAATATCCCCAAGGCCATTAATGGCTAATGCTGCTTCTCTTATTTTGTAAGAAATCAGATCTCCGAAATCGTTCATGAGATATGATTAACTACAAATGAGCTTTCCCCACTTCGGTACAAAGTGTTTTTGGTCCTGACATTACATTTTGAAGACATTGAAGCCAAAACTAAAAGCGTGGTCCACAGCTTGTGTTAATTATCCTTGGGTAGTTTGTGGAAGCTCTTGAACTCTTAGTTATCTAACATGATTTAAAAAGCCTGTCTCCATCTCAGGACTGTTTCTGTATTTTATAATGATTATTTTATTCTCTTAAAGTTTAAATGCTTTGGGTTCTAATAGGCCAAATTAATGAATATCGGAAGCAGATTTTAAGGAAGGATGAGATATGAATGGCAATTCCATTGTTTGGACTTTGGTTGACACATCGAATTCTTTTGGCCTGTACAACTCTTTCAAGGGAAGTCCAAGTACTTGATTCTAAATTAGAAAGCCTTGAGTGTGAAAGCATGAACATACCCTTCATTCTTCCAGTTATTTAATGCTTTCTCAGTGTGAAGGCTTTTGATTTTTTTGTTATCGCTTTTTGGGTTTTGTGAGCTCCAGGGAATTATTTTCAAAGAAGGAATGAGAGCCTTCATTACGACGGGAATATATTTGTGTTTCTTTCTTGCTTTCCCCAATAACCTTTTCACAGGAAAACTTTGCATATACATGGAGCTGGATATTTTTAAAGACTTCCTGAAACAAATGTTTGTTCTAATTACAGTTTTATATGGCTAATGCCATGTGAAGAAAACCCACAGTGTGAAAATGTGCACTTGTGGAAATAATAAATTACATCAACGTCTAACACCTGGTTCCTGATAGCTTGCCCAAAGGATGGATAAATAAATGCAGAAATAGCCACCAACCACTGTAATCAGGACCATAAAATAAGTAATTAGATCATATCAACAAATCAAACCATCTGGAAGCAACAGAGGAACAGCCTTGGGTTTTCACTGAGGATTTCATTTCAAGGACCTAGTAACAAATAAGGGGTATCTCGGATAGCTCTATTCTCAAGGAAAGAAACTTGAACTTTTATAAACTAAGTTTTATCATTTTATCTATTTTTTTTATTTGGATGTGAAAATTGTAGGAGTTTTACAATTTTTTTATTTTATAAACAATTGATGTTCATTGTGGAAAAGCTATAATGGACAGGTAAAGAAAAAGAAAAAAGAGAGAAATCACTTGTAATTCCAGCACTCAAAGATAACAAGTGTTATTATTTAGTTGTAATCTTACAAAATAATCCTTCAATATAAATATATATTTTAATAGAAATGGACTCATACTTTATTTACCGGTTTTTAACCTGGATTTTTTATCCAATTTTGATATCTTCTCATATCAATATATGAGAAGGTTTTAAATAGTGGTTCTCTGGGGTCCATGCAGAGATTTAGGGGGATTTGTGGACCCTTCACACAAACAATGTATATGAAATTTTGTGGGTTATGTGTCTCTATGTATTTTTTCTTGAAAAAATGCATTGGGGCTTTTAATTGGGATTACTTTAACTTTTACTGGTAAATTTAGAGAGAGTCTACAGTCCTACAGCTTTCCACTCAGAAGCATGACTCCTAATGTGATGTCCTCTGTGTTCCTGCTCTAAATTCCTGCTTTTCTTTATATAGGCCCTGCATCATTGCTTTAACAATTTAGTGGTCATTTTTTTAAACATTTAATTTTATAAGGTTTCAGTAGCCCTTATTGCAATTGTATTGCATCTTAGGGCCTCTGCCTTTACCTTGTAAACCCATGTTCAATTTAATATAAAACTCAATAATAATGTGTGATTTAATGTACATAAATTTGATTTTGGTTAATATTGCAAGAACATGTTTCCAAATAGTTATATACTATTTTAAATGTGATAGAATGAAGTAAATTATTTTTTGCCAAATGGGACATACCCACAATGATTTGCTTTGTAGGTTTACATAATAAAATCTTTTGAAATCTGTCTTTTAAACTATTACAAGTTTTCTGTCTAATTAAAAATATACATATAGTCTGCATTTTTGTATATAAACCGTTATTTAGAATTTTGCTAAAAGAACCAGCTGAGAAATGTTTATCTCTAAACTTTAATGTTGTCTACAAATATAATTTCATACAAGACAGAATTACAGAAAACCAGTTCAGAGAGTTGGAGCAAAGGATGGATAAAATTTTCACTACTCCTTCAAATTGGTGAAGGAAAGTCTACAGTTCGGAAACTTTAGCCATGGAGGTATACAGCTATGGTAGAATCCAGTCCATTTCTAACTGGCCCTATTTCTCCAAATTTCCCAATAAAGTTTTGTTCTGTAGGTACACTCTACATCTGAGTTCTGTCTTTCTGTGGTCTGTCTTTCTCTCCACCCCATCCTCACTTTTCCTCACCTCTCTAACCTTGTTCTCCCACCTTCCCTTTCTCTCCTTTCTTCTGCTCCCCTGACTCCAGCTGCTCACTGTCCCCAGGGTTCTCCTCAGAAGGGCTCTCAGTAGTTTCTCCACATTCTAATCTGATTCTTTCCCCCTAGTCCCTCGCCTAGATATCTGTCACTCTCCTGCACTCCTCTGTAAGCTTTAGCCCCGTGGAACTTCCTCCATAACTCTTTCAGCCTCGGCCATAATGACAGGAAACCTTTTCTAATTTGTTTCTGTTGACTGTCATTGCTACCATCCCGAATGTAACTTGTCTTTTATATTTTCCTGCCAGCAGCTATCCTGCTTACTAATTAGCTTCTCCGTGTCACTATCCTACTATACCACCATTCTCTTCCCTGTAGGTCAATTTCTTGTTTATTATGTCTTAATGTAAATGAGTATTTATATTTACATTAAACATAAATGAGATAGTATTTGTCTACAGCAAACAAGGAGCTCAAAAGATACATGGAGAATTTAAGAAGGGAGTTATTAGTATCTATGGATTGATTAATTTGTTATTTTCATCTCTTATTTACATTTGTTCTAAACCACTGAGACTTTCTATGTCTGCTGAAGTCAAAATGTTTAATCATATCAAGACACTCGTATGTATGCCTCAAGTAACTTGGATGTATGAATATCTGGATTAACAAAATCAGAATTATTTTTTATAACTTTTCAAAAGCCTTCATCATTGTTATAAAAGAGCTTTTAAAATATGGCTTTAGTATCTTTAAAGTTGTTTTAGTTTATGTAAAAATTACTTTAAACTAGTTTTGAAGATTCCATAAACTGAATTACATGGCCACAGCTGCATCTCCCTGTTAACAGGCCACATCTTCACCATTAAAGAGGAAAAGCAGTTTGGATTTTGACTTGGATTTGTCACATTTGCTATTTCAAAACACTAAAGGTATCAAGCAGTTGTGAAACTCGACATTTGAGGCACCATATAACTACTTTGGTGGAAGTAAAGGACATGTGCATTACCTGAGATAAATCTTCAATAGAAACTGCAAAGGAATTTCCTCTGTATCACCAAAATCAAGAACTTTCTGGCCTCCTACTGATAGGGAAAAGAGCTCATTCCAACGAAGTAGCTGACATTGAACTCAGTGCCTTGTGCACAAGAAGCCGTGTCTTTCACTTACTGGTTCGGGCTAGGAGAGTGTATAATGTATATAATATTTGTCACAGACCAAAGAATTCTAAAAGAAAAAACAAAACAAAAAAACTAAGTAACGACCTTTAAGCCAGTTGGGAATAGTTCTTTCAGCGGTCTCACAAAAAGCAAACATGAAACTAATGACCCTGAAAAATATTTGTGTAGTTTCCTTTGGTTGTAGTTCTGTTGGCACAATCTCAACCTTCAGTTTTTCATGTCCTGTGGATTGTAGTTAATCATGAATTGTGAATTTATTATTCTTATCTGAACTTTTCTGTTGTAAATTACATGCTATCCCAACACTGTATGTTTTAAAAGGGCGTACCCGTAAAAGAAGCCCATCATGTTAGCAAAGTCAAAATAAGGCCTTCTTTTGCCCCCCCCTTCTTCCCCCGGCCACCATTGGGCCTCAAGAACTCTCATAGTTGCATCCTGTTAAAAATTCTTTTTTTCTTTGAGATGCTAGATACAAAGTTTACTTGATGATCTCGTTGACCTTGTTGTTTACATCTTTACTTGTTTCCAAATATGTCTCCAGAAAGTTCCCAATTGAAAATACAAATTTAGGGCCGGCCAAGTGGCGCGGTGGTTAAGAGCTGGCTTGGAACGCTAGCGGCTCTGGTTCGGATCCCACATAGGAGGGCCAGTAACACTGCCCTCCAAAAAAAAAAGAAAATACAAATTTAGTATACCAGGGAGGATTACGGCAAAGTAGAAGACATTTTTCTGAATTGATTAAGAAGCTTTGTGATATTTGTGGGGAAAATGGGGGTTCCTGATTCAAAAGACCTGTTTTTAAATCCCAGTGTTTCCATTCCCTAACTTTGTAATAATATGCAAATTACTTAGCTTCTCTGAGCTTTCCTGTCCTCATCTATGAAAGAGATAAAACAATTTATAGGTTTATGGTACAGATGCATAACAAAATAACAAAATGTGAGAGTGCCTAATGTGTAATAGATGTTCAATAAAAGTAATACTAAAATATTAGGAGAAGGCAGTTATAAAGACAGCCTGACCATGATATCTTTAATTGTTTTTCCACTTAATAAGAAAATATAGTAAAGTCAGTAGCACAGTGGCCAGGACATCAAAGGATGTTAGTTATTGTTCTATTTAACATTTCAGGTATTTGTTTGGCTTCCAGGTCTGAAGAGATGTGTGTATATTCTTGATTTAACATTCAACAAGAGGTTGCCTTGTAATGCTTCATAAACATTTAGTGTGTGCTCAGATCACCTGGGAATGTTGTTTAAATGCAGATTCAGCAGATCTGAGATGGGACCTAAATTCTGATTCAGTAGGTCTAGGATGGGGCCTGAGTTCTACATTTCTAAGAGGCTCCCAGGTGATGCCTGTGAGGTCTGGCCTACTGTTCACACTTTGAATAGCAAGGCATTAATGGGCCAGGCAGTGAGTACCCTCCCTCCCTTTGTTCCTTGCGTTATCCTATTACACTGAGCTTGAAGAGTTTAGCCATGATTTTTTTTTTTCACATTTTACAGATGAGAAATTTGTGACCCATATTGGGTGCTAGATTAGTTAACAGTCAAGACCATTCAGCCTAATAGTTTAGCTATATCTCTTACCTATCCTGATCAATTTTTGAAAACTGTGTAACTGTTTTCTCATTCTTCCTATTCAATTATCATATTCCTAGATGTTATCAAGTTTCCTCTTACAGCTTTATCACTATTACCCAGCTATTTTAGAGATCTTTGCTCATGTTAACATGTAATTATAGTTTGTCAGTATCCCCATTGTTTCACTCTGTCAGAGACAACCCATCCTTGGTGGAGCCATCGTTAGTGGCAAAATGACTGGTAGCAGTCAGGCATATTTTGATACTTTTTGGTATAGATAATACCAGTCAGGATATTAAATCAGAATTTCTTTCTAGCTCTTTGGAATGAGCTGCCTACTGCTGTCCCAGAACCAGTGACCATCAACTTAAGAATTACCAGGCAGTTCCATGATTCTACCACAACACATCTCTGACCCAACAACTGGGATATTTTTTATCCACCTCACTCTTTCCAACTCCATATCAGAGGACAAGGCTCTGTTACTTTTCACTCCCTAGCCTCCATTCCTTGTTTTCAGTGAATTCCCTGGAGTAATACTGTGCTGTGGGACACTTCTGTTATTTTGCCCCCCAATTACACAGGCATGCTCCCCTCCCACTCCCTGCGGTACAGCTCCCATAGCTGCCCCAGTGCTTAGAACCAGACAGGGTTTCCATGCCCCAGGTTAGGTATGCTCTCCTTACTGATGACCCATTTCCCTTTTCTCTAACTTTCCCACAATTAGTACCATAGAGATATGGCTGCTAGCCCACTTTTAGAAACTAATGCTGATAGGAAAATGTTCATAAAATATTTTTTTAAAAGATTATTTCAGAATAATGAAAACATAATCACATTCAATGTATAAACAATGAAGTTAATTTAATAAGCAATTAAATGTAACATAATCATAAAAATATTACAGAAGGGCAAATTTAGCTTGGATCACTAGTGTCCTTTATCATAGGGAGATAATAAATGTTCTTGACCTAAATGCTGCCCTCCCTGCCTCCGCCTGTCCCTTCCTCCATCCCTTCCTTCCTTCCTTTTCCTTCCTTCCTTTTTTCTTTCCTTCCTTCCTTCCTTCTTTCCTTCCTTCCTTCCTTCCTTCCTTCCTTCCTTCCTTCCTTCCTGCCTGCCTGCCTGCCTTCCTTCCTTCCTTGACTCTTCTTTTCTGACATTTTGGGTATGTTACAGAGTACTTGCAGAATCCCTGTAAAGGAATTCATTGTTAATCTATCATAATATAGTATAAGTATTTGTAATGTCAGTAAATATAACTCTCTCTTCACCATAATTTTAAACAGTTGATTAACTATGTATATAACTGTACCATAATTTATTTAACTAATTTCATAGTATGGGGCATTCTGATTTTTTTCTAACTTCTTTTGCTGTTATAAATCATGCTGGTCACTGGCCTTCATAAGATCTAAGCAACTGCTACTCAGCTATTTCCTGCTTGTCTGTTCACCTGTTTACTTCTTCAAAGAATTCGAGTAGGTATGGTATCAATACATTCTTCCTGTGGAATATTATGTGGCCATTAAAAATGAAATAGCTCTACTATATATGTACTGACATGGAAGATTATATGTGATAAATTGTTTAGAAAAATAATAGTGCAGAACAGTATTCAGAGTGTGATCTCATTTTTATAAAAACAAACAAACAGTATTTTATATATATATATATTGCCCAAACATGGGATTTTAATAAATTCAGTAACTCTGTTTTAGTCTGGTATGTATAGTGCTTAAAAACTTGGATCCTGACGCCAGCCTAGCTGAGTTAGAATCCAGCTCTGTCATTTGCTAGCTGTGTGGCCTTGGGCAAGATGCTCTTCACTTTTTTCACCTATACTATGAGGATAATAATAGCACTTATCTCACCTAGTTGTTGTGAGGATTAAGGAAATGATGTATGCAAAAGCACACAACAGTATCTAGCATTCAGTGCTCGTTCAAGTAATATTAGCTATTGTTAATGATAATTAACTTGCTTTTCTTTTTTATTCACACTATTCAATGTAAATTTCCACAAAAATATGGCTGCAGACAAAATTTCACTTTTGGGCAAGAAATATTAGGAGCAGAAAGAAAGGGGTGCAGTGGTCTCAAGGGGGTAGAGCACATATTAGAAATACGATCAGTTCTTGCTATGTGGCCAGGTATTAAAATCTATAATACAATAGAATTGCTGAGCTAGGCTGCAAGCTGTCAGAGGTGTCTCATTAATAGTGTGGTGGAGATAGGTATAGTCACCCAACATCCACCTGTCACCTGCCATCAGGCAGGTTATGTATCAGATACACTTACATTATCTATGATCGTTCCTACCCGTATGAACTAGAACTGAATGGTACACATTTATTTTTACTGCTCTCCTAGGGTTCTTTTTCTCTTCCTTCTTTTCTCTTAGTGTAAGTAGAGAAAAAGTAAAGTTTCTTGTTTACTTGGGCTCTTCTAAAGAACAGGCTTTATTGTATGCACTTGACTTCCTTAGAGAGCCTTTTCTGCAAACGGTTCTTCACCGTCCAGCAGGGTTCTGGCATCTGGGAGACCCCTCAGCGGGAGCCGTGACTAGGTATGGAATTTGGGAACTATTTTTGGAGATAGGAAAATGCAGGGAATTTGGGGTCAATCGTTCACTCTTAACTACTAGAGGAATACATCAGAAACATTTGAATTCAGCCTTTGACTGAATTTTAATTAGACCAAGTCCTTGATTAATAAGAAAAAATTCAACAATACATCAAATGTATTGGGTTGTTGGAAAAGTCATGATATTTTTTTTATGTTTTTCATTGCAAAAATACATCATGACTTTTCCGACAACCCAATATAAATGGAAGATCAGGCATTTTTCCTATCTGAAGGGGTTCTGTGGTCTGAAGCACTGAGGAAGAAACAAATTGCACATCAAAAGGTCTGATTTTTATTATTAGTTTTGTAATGCTAATTGAGCCCCAGAAAGGGTAAATCAGTTCTCTCATTTAGGAAGAAGTTTTTTCTTTGGATCATGTCCCTGGTCCTTCATGTACCTGTACTATTATTGTGTGAGACAAGAATCTTGATGGACTAACCATAGCCCATTGAGTCTGAGTGATCTGCCGAGTTGTCCCCCATCCAATCATCAGGCTTGTATCTTACAATGCTTTCTTGTGAACTAGGATCGCACTTCACCCCTCCTCCTTCATGGAATGCTTCCTAGAATATATACTTTATAATCCCACTGTACAGAAGAAATGATTTTCCAAAGAAAAAGCAAGAAGGAAGAATCAATTGGTTAGCCATTGATTCTAACCGGATATTGTCTGTTGGAAATTTTATGGACACTGGAAACCACAAAATGCTTTTACTCCAGAAAATGGGTACATTCTAGAACTAATGGTGATTTTCTAAGTTCCAGAGTTTCTGCCAAGTATTCAGGGAAAATGCAAGTAGATAAACATTACTATTTTTTGAAGCTTTGTTAAGTGGGAATTGTAGACCCGGGCCTCCTCATGAGTTACAGAGGAAAGTAGCAACTATGAATATGTTGCCTCAATATCCATTATGAGAGTATCAATACACCTATGCTGTGGAATATTATATAGCCATTAAAAATGAAATCGCTTTACTACATATGTGCTGACATGGAAGATTATTTATGATAAATTGTTTAGAAAAATAGTGATGCCAAACACTATTCATAGTGTGGTCTCATTTTTATAAAAACAAACAAAAGCCACAGAAAACATATGGATGTAGGTATCTGCTTTGTTAAGAGCTAGAAGAACATATTTGAATTGATAACAATGGATTTCCCAAGGTATCACCAGTGAATAAAGAAGATGGGAATGGTGATGGGGGAGGGAGAAAGGAGAATGTTTACTTTCTAATTTATCACGTCTGCATTGTTTGAAATTTTTTTTCCTAAACATGTATTATATAAGATTTTATATAAAACATAAAAACATGTGTATTAGAAATTAATCTCTGTGTATCTGGTGGTGTGAAGCTTCTATTCTACAAACAAACATACTGTCAATCAGCAAATAGTACAAATGACAAATATCCCTCCACCTGAAAAAACTCCATAAAATTATAATATAAATTGTCTCACACTTGTAAACATCAGCTGTTAGTTACATGTCACAGATAATAGGAAGAAAGAAAAATAAAATCCCAAACCGCTTTGGGATGGAAATCATTATATCTTGTTTGAGTGGGCTGGTAGTAACAGTGAAAGGGAAATGGACACAGTTAAAAAAGATGCTGAAAATATGCAAATATTTTCATAATAATGAGACAGATCTGCTGCTGCTCTGTTATGATACTTTGATACTGACTGCCATGCTTTGATACTGACTGCCATGCTTATACCTTCCATATGAAAAGCTCCATCTCAACACAGAGGGACTAACTTTCATGGAAATGAACCCATTAACTAACATATTTGTATTGAGAACCGAATGTGTGCACTGTTCTTCATACAGGGTTGGGGAGAGGGAACACAAAGATGAATAAAAGCCAAGCATGGCCTCATGATGCTTATAAACTCATAGGGGAGCCAAGGTGTTACACGGATTCTAGAATACAACGTGGACTGTAATGAGCACACATAAAGCTACAAACGAAAGTAGCACCTCAGAATAGAGTGGTTAAATGGTAGCGCTGATGTAGGATAGTTTTCTTGTGTCGGTATCGAAGTCTTGTGAAGCCGAAGAATGGAGACACAGACCAGAGAGGTGAAGTTTGTAGCAGAGGATGGTTTATTAGAGTAGAAGTTACTAGCTCTCAAAACGAGAGGGGGTCCCAACTGGGTTGGCCCCTAGCTAGGGTAAAAGGCTTGAGTTTTATACTTTTTTCTGCCTGGAATGGGAAATGCTGAAATACTGGTGCCTGTTATTAAGGGGTTTATCAGGTTGTTCTGTTGCTAAGCCTTGGGGAGGCCTTTTGTAATGTCCTCCAAAAATGGCTTTATTGCTCTGGGGCATGACTGATGTCTCTGTTCCAGTATGAGGGAGTTACCCTATAATTTTGAAAGGAATGACTAGTTTAAGAAATAACCAGTTTTCTTATCTTTGCTCAGTCTACCAAGGAATTCCTGACTGCCTGATATTATACTAACTAAACTGTCTTAGCGCCAGAGGAGGTGTTTTGCTTTCCATTTTGTTTCATTTTAGAATAGGAAAAACATGAAAATCATAGTAAGCAGAGGGAAAGGAATCAGTATGGAGAGGTGATAAGGAGGGAATTAATCAGGTAACCCTGATAGATGTCTAAAGAGAGCCCAGTGGGAGAAGTTGGTCATGAGAAAGAGGAAGGATATTATTCAAAATATATAAAAGAAGGAAGAGGGCCTGAGTGATGAGGCATAAACACTCTGAGATGAAGAAAAAGGAAACCAAAGGAGCCCACTTGTCACATCTTTGACTGTCTCAGTCTAGTGCAGGGGTCGGCAAACTTTTGAGACAGAAGAGCCAATACACAACAATTTAAAAATTATTCGAGAGCCATAAATATATTTTTACAAATAAGGAAAATTGAAAGTAATATTATAACAAGTAATAGTATTAATTATATCTTTATTAAAATAAGAAAAATTCACACATGTACGTACCCAAAGAGCCTCATGTGGCTTGCGAGTGGCAATTTGCCAACCCCTGGTCTAGTGAGATGCAACATTATTGATAAAGAATGAAAGGATAGTGATAGGCCTGGGAGCTGTGGGAAGATTTGAAATTGCCACTGTGAAGAACATAACTCGGGCCAGCCGAGTGGCGCGGTGGTTAAGCGCTGGCTTGGGAAGCCAGCGGCCCCGGTTTGGTCCCACATATGAGGGCCAGTGACACTCCCCTCAAAAAAAAAAAAAAAAAAAAAGAATGTAACTCAACCAGGAATGATTCAAAGGGTGGTGGAGCAACACTGAGGTCATTGCTGAGTATCATGAAGTTTTGAAGAAACTAATAAACTTTTTCATTGCTTTCTCTAGCAATGTTGCAGTAGGCATGGGGGCATAGAAATTCAGCTTGGTTATAATTCATGTTTTGTAGAAATCAAATGCTTCTTATATTGAAAGCTGCATATGAAAATTTATTAGAAATTAATTGCAAATAATTGCATCATTTCAGATTTCAATTTGTCCATTTCTTTCTTCCCCCTACAATTTTTAGAGTCAAATCAGATATATTGTATTTCCATAAAGAAGTGGGAACAATATCCTGTGCTTCAAATGTTAACCAACAAAGTAATGCTGCTAGAATCTCCAAAGTTTCTCACTCATAGCTGCTTCTCATACATTATGTATTTTTAGGCTGGAAAAACTAATAACATCCTTTTTGGAAGACCAGGATCCAGAGAGTACACTAGAGGTTGGCGCCGACATGCGTAAAATTCATCACTGTTTCCATCATTTAAAGGTAAATTTAAGCATTTCCTTTAGTAGAAGCCATCATCTGCAATGTTCAAACTGCAATAAAGCTTTCTAAGTTGACCAGCTCTTGAAAGGTTAGGGCCCAGCTTCACTCATCCAGAACGATATGATCTTTGAACCAAGGCTGTGATTATGGCTGAATTTCTTCAGCGCTTGTACCTTACTTGCCAATGAATAAGCTCAGACCACGGACTTCTAATTCTTTTGCCAGGAATCTCTACCTTCTACACAGAATAGTTCCATGTTCAAAAACCATGTATTTTCAAACTATTGTGTCCTCAATTTTTTTTCCAGCAGTTTTGATTTATCCATATAAATCCTCAGTTTTTCTCTGCCTTAGGTTTTACCTTTGAGGGTGAAGCAGTGGAATTATCATTAACCTTTACTTCTACCTCACTTATAATTTGGCATGCTTCTTTAAGATAAGAAACATTTGTTGTTGAGTCTGCTGGGGGCCAGGCATAGGGAAGGCAAAGTTGAACAAGTAAATCATGGACAGGACAGATATGTAAAGAATAATTACAATACATGGTACGTGCTATTTTAAAAAGTGGTATTGGGTTATGGAGCGAGGGAAAGAAGTTCAAGAGGAAATAATGTTTGAGCAGGAATTTCCCAGTTTAGGGAACAAGAGGTCGGATAGTGAAGAGGGAAATGAGGAAGGAGAATGGAGAGAGGGCAGGTAGGGAGAGCAAACATACCAAGCACAGGCAACTGCATTGCAAAGACAAGGGGTAGGAAGGGACGTATATGTCTGATGTGTGCAAGGAATGGTTAAAGGTGGAACGAGTCAAAGCAACAAAGAGATTTGGAATCAAGGTATGGACACTAAGCTCGTACTTCATCTTACAGAAACTATTGAATGACAAGAAAATCCATGAAAGGAGCACAGTGTCTTCCGAAATCAAAGATCAAGTCTGCCAAGAACCATTAAAAGAGGAAGAATATAAAAAGCTACGAGATATTTTACAGCAGAGAGACAATGAAATCAGTATCCTTTCTAAGGCAATAAGAAGCTCTCCCTCTATTGGCTTAAAAGGGGAGTGGGAACACAGATGTCTCCCCCTTGCCACATCACCTAGCTCCCAGCCTGCTGCCAGTTCACATCGTTTCTTTCCATTTTGAAGTAAAATGTCCCTTCAGCAAACAAAATGGAGCAACTAATGAAAACCAGAGTTGCTAGAAAAGAAAAAAATTGACTTCGTTTTTAGCCAGATAGAGTTACTATTGCAGGGAAAAATTCAGTTTATTGAAAAGTATGGGCTTTTTTACCCCATCTCTTAAATTTAAATTTTTTTTTGTTACTACTCTGCGGTGCTCTTTCTGTTTTAGTCCTGAGCCAGGAGCCAGTCGGTTCACTGGTTATGGTTATCTTTAGCTAGCTGACCGGACACCAGGCTGACCACAGCCTCACCATGGCCCAGAATTTGTGGCTGGCGTGTGGGTGAAACTCAAATGATGGCTGAAAAATGACAAATGGTATTTAGCTTATGGAGATCAGAGATTGATTTAAATGTAACTTTTTATTTAAAAGCCAGATCTACTGCTTTGGGTTCCACTTACAAATGTTCCCAAATTTGGAAGTCAGTATGGATAAGTGTTCAAGATAGAACTCTCACAGGCTTTGGGAGGTCGTGTATTTCGGGAGCTGAACTGGTACCGGCCTGTAGGAGTTACCTCCAGGGACAGGCTAGGTGGTGACTTCTAAAGATCCCCTGTCGGGTGAGTTAGACCCCAGGTCTCCCCAACATTTCCTCAGCATTGTTTCTTATTTTACTATTCAAGCATCTTGTAAAAGATTTGATATTTTCATGACATTTGCAGCCTTTTTTTTTTTTTTAAGTCAGGCACATGAAATTATTTAGGAACATATTTTTGTTTTTTTTTGAAAAATTACTAAAAGGCATTTTAGCTGCAGATATTGTGCAAAGTGGATAAAAATAACTGACACGAAGGGAATCCAGTACTAAAGAGGTAAAAACAAACAAATACGAGGTAGGCACACTGCCTGATTATCTTCAGGCTCTAATTTTAGTTGAGTATTAGCAGACACCGTATGTCTGATTCAAGGGAGTTTTAGCTGCTTTTTTATCAGGCCAGTAACAGTGGGTTCAGCTGTGAACCATACTCCCACTCAAGCCCAAATCTGCGAGTGCTGCCCACACGTGTTATCACCCTTACATTCCTTCCTCTTTCTCTTACCCTATCCATCTCCAGGACGGTCCCTACTTAGGCCTCAGTCCTGGCTCCAGCCCCAGCCTGAGCTCTGCTTCTTTTCCTGGCCTTGATCCTAATTTAGGATCTTCTTCCCTAAATGCTCCTACCAACTTCCTAATCCCTTTCTGGGCTTATCAGTGTCTGTGCATATAGGAGAGATGAGATGAGATATGACTGAGAGAGGGAACAGCTCTAGGCTTGTTCGTATATGTTTACTTTAAGAAAATGAGTGAGAGAGAGAGGCATACATCTCCCTTCTCCACTGACAGATCCAGGTACACTATTCATGTGAGGCTACACAAGACGCTTTCCTGACTGTGAATAACTTGATCAGGGCCTCTTCCTTCTGGGACTCATATTTAAAATGCAGGTGTGTAGGCTGTCTGGTGAAAAGAACCCTGAACTTGAAGTTCACTCACAGGTTGACACCCTAGCTCTCCATTCATTAGCTGTACAACTATTCAGTGGAGCTGTCTCCTTCTCTTCGGGAAGGGGAACATAAGACCTGCCCCACCACCATCACAGTGCTGAGCTAAACCAGTAAGAGAATTTAGTGGAGAGTGCTGTGAGCTCTCTAGAGTGTTACAAATGGAAAATGTGCCTCTGTAGACACTGGGTAAACTCAGAAGAAGCAAATATAGCAGCTAAGATTTACTCCTCACAAAGTTTACCTTTCTCAAGGGCTAATGACCAAGAAAAGTTCCTGAAATTTCAGTTTTTCACAGTTGGGTTGGAGGCTATTTCCATATCGTTTTTGTGTTTGTTTTTTTTTAGAACTATGAAGCTCAAAACTATGCCAGGAAGAATAAGAAAGACATGACTTACAGGGGGTGAAAAAAAGGTGATAATACTTGCGCTTAACAAAAGAGTAATGCAGCCAAAATGACAGTGAACTGCGCTGAATGTTCTTCTTGCAAAGAGAGTGAAGATGATGTCATTTCCATGACATTATCAGTTTGAATAAAGTTCAGACACCCTTTCAGAAAAACATATAACAGGGTGTCTTTAATATCCCCCATACAGCGTGACACAAAAGAACGCCCGAGATAAACAGCTGGGAAGGGGAGGAAGATGTGAGAAGAAGGGAGGCAGCAAAGGAGATACATTCGTATTGTGATCTTTATGAAATGTAAATTGGAACATGCTGTTTCTCTGATTAAAATCTTCCAGGGGCTTCCCATTATACTTGGATTAAAATTCAGACGCCTTACTCCAGAGGATGAGGCCTCATGTAATCGTGCCCCTGCCTCTCCGTCTGACTTCCTTTCTTATGCCTCTGCCCCGTGTGTGTTAGGCTTCGTTCACAGTGACGTTTTTGTTGTTGTTCTATCACAGGGTTTTCCAGCCTCGGCACTACTGACATGTGGGGCTGTAGAACCCTTTGTTGTGGGGCTGTCCTTTGCATGGTAGGATGTTTAGCAGCATCCCTGGCCTCTAACCACTAGACTTCTGTAACAGCACCTACCCGCCATTCCAGTACGTCAACCAAAAAAGTCTCCAGACATGGCCAAATGTCGCCTGGGTGGTAAGGCAGCTTCTGTTTGGGAACCACTGCCAAGCCCATTTCTCCTTAGGGTGTTAGCACGAACTGTTGCCTCTGCTTCGATATACTCTTTCTCTGGCTGGTTCTTGTCATTCAGACCGTAGTTTAAATTCACTCTTACAAAGGGTAGCAGCCAGTGCAGAGTAGCTGCTCAGTCAGTCCTGACCTTTGTAAAAGAAGCTGTCTGGCACTTTCACTCGTGTGTGTGTGCGTGTGTGTTCTGTCTTTCTCCAGTAGGACATCTGCTTCATGAGAGTCTGCCATTTTATTGTTCTTTCCCTGTGCCTGGAATAGTGCCTGGCACAGAGTACAAGCTTTAGTTAAGTGTTGTTGAATGGGTAAATGAAAGGATGTTGCTACTGCACTATGTGAATCAATTGAAGTGCCCGATACTATTGAAATCAGGTACAAAGAGGAGTGGAAGGTCTGCGCAGCGTCTTGTTCTTCTCTGTGAGGTCAGTGCCTAGACACGACAGAAGCTGTGAACACCTTTGGTGGGCGCAAGCTTTTTTGAGGCGAAGAACCGAAGCCGTATTGGGAATGTAAGAGAAAAACTGGTTATCCTTCCAGAAATCAGAAAGTTGGAGTCAAAGCTGAGAAGGACAATGGAGGTCAAACAATTTCCCTGTTACTTGTCCAAGAATAAGTGTAACTGGTTGCCTCCCCTCCTTTCTGAGTATCAATCTTCCCTCCTCACATTTCTTCAAACTCGAAGGTTAATGAAGCCATCTCGAAGGATGGTGAAGGCCTTGAATTCATCTTACTGCACATACAGTTAGAGTTCTGACATTCTCAAGAGGGATTATAGTCTTTCCTTTTAGTGATAGCAAAAATCCCTTAGAATTCCAGGCAACCGGAACCCAAAAGAGCAGTGAAGTAGGGTGGAATGGGGTGATTCTATCCCTTATCATCAGTGCTCCTTGTATCTCTAGACAGCTTGCAAAAGGTGCCTTTTAAATGATAAATCAATGCTAATAACTTACCTCCTTTCAGTTCCATTTGGAACCAAATATTAGGTACCGTATTTTGCCATGTATAATGCACTCCCCTGTATAATGCGCACACACGTTTTTGGCCCAAACTCTCAGGGAAAAAAAAAATCTCTTGTTTTAATTTTTTTTAATTCAAGTTTTTAATTGTTTACATTTAGGAACTTGTTTTTTGTATTATAAAGGAATTTCAGCATTTATTTATTTATTTATTTACCTGTTATTACACTTTTAACTCATAAGCATAAATAAAAGAGTTAAAAACATTTATATAGATATGGAATTAGTACTACCCATGGATAACGCACATTGTTGTTTTGCCCCTCACAAATTTAGGCAAAAAAGTGTGCATTATACACGGCAGAATACAGTACTTTTTAAAAAGCGACTTTAAAGCCCCATTTGTATGTGCTCTAACTAAGCTTGTGTTGGACATGGGGGTGCTTTGGGCACCAAGATTGATTTGGCCTAGCAGCTGGGCAGCTTCTGGCATTCTCTCTGCCCACTCCTCCTGAGCAGCTTCCTGGATGAAACTCTTATTTACTCACTGACACATGCATAGCTCAGTTGCCTGCTGCTACTCAGTGTTCATTTTCCTTTTCATAAACCTTTCCAAAAAATGTAAGGTTTAATTGTTTTCCACTCGCAACATTTGAAAGACCTTTGGGTTTGCTATCTTTTCCTGCAATGGCACCATATTGAAAGACCAGTAGCCTCCTAACCTGTCCATAAGTCGGTCTGTGACTTCAGGAAGTTGAAGACTTCCTTTAGTCAGTCTTTACCATGTGACAAATAGTAAATATTGTTGGGAATATTAATCCCATTTAAAATATTCGTGTTATGATCATTCTAATCATGCACAAGTCACTAAATCCTTAAGCCAATTCTCAGATATTCTGGTCAGTATGTTAAAGAAGGAGAAGAAGAAAGCGCAAGATGCTCTGCACTTGTCTAGCGTGGGTAGAAATGGAGGTGGACACTCACAGAGCTCACCGCTCCCACCTGGGAACCCGGAAGGTCCGACGCTGTCCTCAGCCTCCACGCTGGTCCAGGACTCCAGCACTTTTGGGTACAGATCCACTTTGCCCCAGAGAAAAACAGGTTAGTGAGATTCATTTATCATTAGAAGTTATAAACCTTAAGCAGAAAACATAGACTCTCATAAATTACATATCTATATAAAAAGTAAAAATAGGAAACCATTATAATTTCATCATTTGATTCATCACTGTCATTCCTATCATTTTTATTATTACTAATATTTCTTGAGGTTGTATAGTTGTAGCAGCAGCTGCTGCTGTAGCAACAATAACAAAAAATTCCAAGTGAAGTTTATCCATGCCTAAAAAAATAAAAAATAAAAAAATGC
This sequence comes from Aselliscus stoliczkanus, assembly GCA_033961575.1. NCBI lineage: Eukaryota > Metazoa > Chordata > Mammalia > Chiroptera > Hipposideridae > Aselliscus > Aselliscus stoliczkanus. Next base: position 58,127,076 of record CM066733.1, on the reverse strand, counting down.
CAGTATTCCTCATTCTCCATAATGGAATTCAGTATAACATCTTTACGTTTTAAAGGTGCAAGTATGAAGGCTCTATCAATTTATTTGTTAGAATTTTTATGACTATCAAATCTATTAAATTAAATACCAGTTTCCAAAATTGATGGCTGTCCGGAAAATACAAAGTCTGAATTGTCACAGAGTTCAGAGTCAGAAATAGATGAATCCAGAGCAACAGTAGAGGAGTTGACTTGAGAAAGAAACAAAAACTTTCCTCTGGTATAGGAAAGAAAGATTAAGGACAGATATTGCATTACTGATGTGTTGACACTGCTTATTTCTAAATTCACGTGAGCTATCTGCAGCAAAATAACTTAAAAGTATTACCACAGTCTGCCTTAAAGGACAGTAAATGAACACAATTTTGTCAGATAATTTCACAGGGTTGCGCCAACTCGGAGGCTCCTCCCCCATTTGTAGTTTTTAATAAATGTGTCAGTATTTCAACTACAAAACCATGCCAGAAGCCCAGGTTAGTTTGGGGACCTTTCTCTTTCTGTTAGACCAGCAGTGTGTGATGTACAGTAATGTGACTGATGCCTTTCTCTTGATGACACTGAGGAATCTGGAGTATGGAATGTACTAGAACAAAGGGGTGGAAAGCTTCCCCTTTTTGGTAACATAGGTTGAAATTTGCTAGATAAACGTTTGTCAGGATGGGTGACCTGACATGCATGGTTTTCTAAAGGATTGCGCTTGGGAATAATTAGAGTATGATACTGATTAAGACAGACACTTTTTAGTTAATAAGGACAAGATAGAGAAGCCTGGAAATATATTTTGTGAGATTATATCCCTTTATTGCTTTTTTTTAAATTAAATTTATTGGGGTAGCATTGATTCATAACATTCTATAATTTTCAGGTATGCAAGATTATAATTTGACTTCTCTACACTCTATTGCATTCTCCCCACCGGAAGTCTAATTTCTTTCTGTTACCGTATATTTGACCCCCTTTATCTCTTAACTCCAAATCTTCTTGCGTTGAATTTTTTTTTTAGTAATACGGTAGGGTAAATTCAAAATCACAGGAAACCAAAAATGAGATTTTGACCATTCATCGTGGTGGCCATGGACAGGGAAAAGCAATTATTCCTCTTGGTGACTGTGTTCCGTACGGCATTCCAGGACTCTATTATGGGTCATAGCTGGTTGGGGGAAAAAGAGGCCCTCCTGATTGGTGAGTTCATTAGTTCATCCATCAATTTATTTATTCCTTTGCTCATTCAACATATATTTACTGTGTACACACTTTGTTGTAGGTACTATGCTAATTATTATTATTGCAGCTAAAGCTTCCATAGCCCTTCTATAGATCAGCTATTATTCAAAGTTCTCTGCTTGAATTAACTCACGAATCCTTATCCTATAATTCCCTGTTTTATCCCATATTAAGATGAGGATATACATGGACAAACACAATCTCTAATCTCAGAGTACTTCCACACTGACAGGGAAGAGAGCCTTAAACAATTAATTACCAAGTATGCCTCTGTATTACTCAGGGAGCATATACCAGGGAACCGTACCTCAAGTTTAGACCAGAAAGACCCACAAAGGTCATGGGGGTGGGAGTATGGCTGGCAGGAATATTGCAAGTAGAAGGAATCCCTTGAATAGCTTTCAGAGCCTTTGTGGTGGAAAGGAGCGTTTGGGGATGTGAGACATCTAGGATGGTTGGGATTCAGGGAGTGAGAGACTGAGAAGACAGGTTGAGTGGCATGTGCAGAACAGGCTGGCAGAGAACTCAGTTTGCGTGAACAGTTAGAAAGCCATTGCAGCATAGATGTCCAGGCCAAAGGGTGGCGATGATGGGCAGGGGAGTGGGGATCAGAAGCCTGGGCATGAACAGGACATGGTGACAGGGCATGGTGAACAGGGCATGGTGACAGGGCATAGTGACTAAAGAGGGTGGGGGGTAGAGGTGAGGATTGGCCTCCAGGTCTCTGGATGGCTGATGAGGCTCTTCGTGGATGGAAGAAGCAGTGCCCCCATTGGCCCTACAATGGGTGTTGTAGGCTACAGTGATCAGAACATTGGCTACTCTGCTGAAATAAAAGGGAACAATCAGTACCCACGTTAGAACCCAGGCTCATGATGGAACGGACTCTGTGTCCTGGCCTTTTCCAAAGGTGAACACCATGTGCCCGTGCAGAAATGACCGCAGGCATCACCACCCAACCCTTGCTGTGGGCCAGACCTTTTCTATTTCTATTTTCTCTTGCCCACACCATCTTTCTTCTCCACAGCATCTCGTAATCTGTCTCCTAACTCATAATTATAGTCAATGTTCAGTAACTCTTTTTCTCCCTTGATACTGCTATCGAGACAGACTATTTCTGTTTGGAGAATGAATTAAGTTTACTTGAATAGAAAATCACTGAAAAAATAATGGAAATTGTTTGTAAAGTCCAAGTACAAATGAGGTAAAAGAGTTTTGGAGAAAAGCCTTACAGTTGAAAGAGTTTTTGAGTTGTTTTAACTGTCATTGGATATAGTTGTAGCAATAATTTTAAAGAGAAGTAGGCTCACAAATGGATTGATACTGATCTAAGCATTTGGAGGAGGAATTAATGGGGGCTTGATTTTATTTTCTGGCAAAACTACAGACAGGATGAAAATTGCTGTGGATAAATCGATGCTGCAAAACAACAGGTAATGGGATACTTTGTTACAATGTTTAAGATCCTAGCGGATGATTAGGCTCTTATTATCACGTTCTTTTATACACAAGAAGCTTGTGTACTCTAAACCAAATACAGAAAATTAATAAGCATGTTGTTTAAAAGTATTTCCGCCTGATGTAGTTGTCAATTTCTGTTCACCGTCCCTGGGGCTGTTTTTAATGCAGAAAGCAAGTCAGTTTGGATGTCTTCCTCTCTGAGGCTGCTGTGAAACTGTCACCATTTTGATGACCCTCTCCTTTCTTCCATTCACCCCTACTTGATGCCGAAAATGACCCCCTTCTAATTTCTCCTGTTAAAAGAAAATGAAACCGAATTCATGGTTCACTAGCTAGTTCCTCCAAGTCATTTTGCAATCAGCCTGCCAAGGCCGAGGACGGCTAGGGGCTTTGGGGCTTTCTGTTGTTGTTTTGGAGGTCAAATGTCTGTTTGGGTTTTATTGAAATAATGGAAGGGATTGTTCAACTCCACAGTTTAAAAGAGTCGTGTTGTTCTCTTTAAAATAGCAGTGTATAGTTTGTTTGTTCTTTTGTCTCTGGAGTTGTTGTTTTTTAGTTTTGTTGTGGTTGTTCTTTTGTTTTTGTTTGTTTGTTTGGGTTGGATTTCTTTCCCCCCTGTTTCAGTTCTCCGACTGCAGGTTCCAAATAGCCACCTGAAGCCAGTCAGTATTCCAAAAACCCCTGATGACTCACCACGTCCTTTAACTGTTTGAGAAGCTCACGGAACCCACTCATCACAGGTGGTGTCGTTGGCATTTGAAAATGTGAGTTGAAAGCCACAGCGCCATTTTCTCTTACCCCGTGAGAGCTGGTTAAACTTCAACTATGTGCCTGGAAGGTCCAAGGATACATGTTGTAGGGGGCACCAAGGTAAACTGAGAAATGGCCTCTAGCTCTGGGAGCTTACGTTTAAGTAGAGGAGGCCAGCTTGGTATAATAAAATATTATAGAAAATATTATAGAAAATAAAATAGGAAGTGCTGTGAGTGGGAGTTGGGAGAAATGCTATGGGAATTCAAAGGGTACAGGAAGAATTTTAGTAAGTAGATCAAGAAATGCATTACAAGAGCGAGCGACATGGACGGTGGGTCTCAACGGATTGGTAGAATTCAGAAATTCAAAGATTGAGGAAAGAATATTCTAAACATTCCAGGTGTAAAGAATATTATGAAGGGCCGGCCGAGTGGCGCAGTGGTTAAGAGCTGGCTTGGGGGCCGGCCGAGTGGCATGGTGGTTAAGCGCTGGCTTGGGAAGCCAGCAGCCCCAGTTCGGTCCCACATATGAGGGCCAGTGACACTGCCCTCAGGAAAAAAAAAAAAAAAAAAGAATATTATGAGCAAAGACTTAAGAAGAGGAAAGCAAGGAAAAATATGTAGAGTTGGCAGGGATATTTGTTTAGCTGGAGCCTTGAAGATATACAGCAAGTGAGAAGAAATAAGGCTACAAACATAAGTGGAAAATTGTTAGGATGTTTGCTTGAGGGAAGAGGAATAGATGGGAACCTCCCCTTTTAACTTTCTATGCTTTCCTATTGTCTTAGTTTCTTACGTTTCTTTGTTGAATAAGTAGAACCACATTATGAAAACCCTCAAATGCCAAGGCAGGGAATTTTCATTTGGTTGCAAGGGAACCAACAATGCAGAGAGGGCCCAGTGATCGTTGTGCTCCGGGGAGATTTCCCTGGAAGAAACCTCGGGTATGTTGGACGAGGCCCCTGGAGACTTGAGTAAGTGGCTTAAGAAATATCATAAGACTTCAAGTTGGGATGATGGAAACAGAGACGAGGCGAGGAACAGGAGAACTGTTATGGAGGGAGCCCACCCAGGTCTTTGTGACGTAAAGGACAGCTGTGCACCTCCTCCTTCCTCCTGGCTGTCCAGGTTCTCCTGGCCCTGAGGATGCAGCTGCGGGCACAGCCAGAGCACGGGGTGGCTAGTGCTTCTCAGGGGTGCTGCTTCACACATCAAGTCACTTCCTTGAGCCTGCCTGATTCTTGTTCAAAGGATTGCTCTCTAGACCAAAGCTACTGTTATAAAGGTTTAACGTATCCAATCCTCCACTAGGTTGAAAAGAAATGCTCAAAGAAATGTTCATAGAGGCAACCCGCCCGCCCCCCACCCCCATAAACCAACCAGAGAAAAAGAACAGAAATTAGACTTTTCTAAGACCCTTTGCAGCTTGCTTTGTTGTCAGCCTCAGGCACAGGTGCCTACTTCTTGCATTTCAAATCTCTCATGATTCATCTTACCTGCTCTTTTGGAACTGACCGCTTTCATCTTTGTATTTCCCCATAAATGCAATTGAAACAACAGTGAGTAGTTAATTGCTTTCTCTATAGCTCTGTGGCCAATGTCACTTCTGCTGAGCACAGTACTGACCAAATAGCCAAGGCTTACTCTGAGTGCTACCTCTGAGAAATGCATCTTTACATGTCTCCTATTTAAAATGCGGGTTGGGGGGCTGGCCGAGTGGTGGGTGGTTAAGCGCTGGCTTGGGAGGCCAGCAGCCCCGGTTCGGGTCCCACATATGAGGGCCAGTGACACTGCCCTCAAAAAAATTAAAAAAAAAAAAATGCGGGTTGGGGCCAGAGAGGAACACACAGAGAAAGAGAGAATATATCTCTGCTTTTAGGTCCAAAATCAAGGCTCACGCCAGTTTCTAAATGTTTGTTTTATCTGATAAATTTTGTGATTCCAATAAGGCCTTTCAACTTAATAAGTAAACAAACAAACGGAAGTCAATGTATTTTCCAAAGGGAAGAGTGTCATGGCTTTAGATGGGACTCATTTTCTGACATTTAGAGGCAGCAGATACCCATGAACACTCATGTGCCTTACCTATCTTTCTACCTATCAATTTTGGAAATCGCCATCTCTGAGCACCTCAAGAATTTATCATGTAGTAGGGGAGATAAATAGATAGCTAAAGGTGCTTTTCAATATGAATGCTCAAAAGAGGGGCCTGGATAGTTGAGGATTCCTGAAAAACCATAGTCTAGTCAGCCATGAGTTCCATACTTTGGGGAAAAGCGTATGGTCCAGAAGGGGAACACAAATTCCAGATGTGAGGAGGAGTCAAAGAATTAGAGGTGTGATATCAAAGAGGCAGAATGTAGTTTGGTAAAATGGATACCTAGTCCCTATGGATATTAAAATTGCAAGTTTAGATATGTAAAGGAAGACATGAAGTGGAACCCAAGTGCTCTGTGAAATGACTTTGAAGAGAGATCTGCTGATGTCAGTGAGGAGGAGATTAGAATGAACCCGAAAAAGGAAAGGGTGTGCATATATCATGTTGTTTGTGTGTGTGTTTATTTTCATCAGCATGGGTGAGTATTGTTTTAGAATCACAAAAGCAAACAGGTAAAATGCAGACCAACATCCCCCTTTCCCCACCCTGTTGTGGGAAGAATCCCATTCTGGGATAATGCCATTTTTCTTACCTTGTCCTGAAGCTTGGGGTGAAAGGCTGTATCTATTCAGTTATATCCATCAAGTGGATCGGATATTGTCTGCTCAAGCAAATGAATTCTTCAAATAGGAGTGATACTCTCAAACCTTTCAAAAATTGCTGGGAGAAGGTCTGGTAGAGTACCCTACCCAAATAGTTATGGAAGACCAATTAACTGCCCAAACAATTTCCTTTTGTGCAACAGAAAAGTTCATCGTGGTCCTGGGCGTGGGAACCCTAGCTTTTGACTCTCAAATAGATCCTAAATGCGTAGATTGTGTCAGAACACAGGTAACTTTCATTTTATTAAACAGTGCATTCAAAAATTAATTCTTCAGTTGATTATTCTGAGCTCAGGTTTCATTGTCCCATATAAAGGTAGGTTGGCTCTGTGGGCAACGAAATCTGAGCTAAGTGTTTATTAGGGAGGGCTTTGGGGACCAGCACCTGTGGAGTGAGAGCAGGACCCGACAGCAGAAGCCGAGCTGCAATGCAGTCCTGCCCAAGGTTCAGGGCCTCTGGAGCCAAGCAGGCCTTTCAGAGTCATCCCCAGCTGAGGCAAAGGGACAGGGCTTTTCTACCCTCAGGATCAGCAGACATTGGATATGGGCCTTCCCTGGGAGGGAGGCATGGCTTTAAACAAGGCAGTTTTTTCTGAGAAAATCCTTAAATGGGATTGGCAACTGAGGACATGCTGTTACTATGCTCCCGGCAGCTGGACAAATAAATCTTTTGTTCTTTTTTTTTCCTTAAGTTTTATTTCTCCCACCCTCACCTCTGGCAACCACCAACCTGTTCTCTGTATCTATGAGCTTGGTTTTTTTTTTTTGTTTTTAGAACCCACGCACGAGAGAGATCATATGGTATTTCTCTCTCTCTGAATGACTTATTTCACTAAGCATAATGCCCTCGAGGAGCATCCATGATGTGACAAATGGCAAGATTTCATTCTTTTTATGGCCGAATAATATTTCATCATGTGTGTGTGTTATTTGTGTGGGGGTATCACAACTTTTTTATCCATTCATCCATCAGTGGGCACTTAACGTTGTTTCCACATCTTGGCTATTGTAAACAATGCTGAGATATACATGGGGGTGCAGATATCTTTTTGTGTTAGTGTTTTCATTTTTTATGGATAAATACCTAGAACTGGAATTTCTGAATGATATGGTAGTTCTAGTTTCAATTTTGGGGGGAACTCTGTAGTGTTTTCCATAGTGGCTGCACTGTTTACATTCCCGCCAGCCATGCATAAGGATTCATGTTTCTCCACATTCTCGCCAACACTTGTTATCTCTTGTCTTTTGATAAGTGTGAGGTGGTATCGCATTATGGTTTTGATTTGAATTTCTCTGATTACTGATGTTGAGAACCATTTCATATACCTATTGGCCATCTGTGTGTTTTCTTTGGAAAAATGTCTATCCAGGTCTTCTGCCAGTTTTTAAATTGAATTATTCAGAGTGTTTTGTTCTTGAAGTTGTATGAGTATTTTATGTATTTGGATATTAACCCCTTCTCAATATAGTGTGCAAATTTTTCTCCCATTTATAGTTTGTCATTTCATTGATAGTTTTCTTTGCTCTGCAGAAGCTTTTTAGTATGATGTAGTTCCACTTACTCATTTTTTCCTTTTGTTACTTTTGCATTTGGGTCTGATTGAAAAAATCATTGCCAAGATTTATGTCTTGGAGCTTACTGCCTATATTTTTTCTTCTAGGAGTTTTATGGTTTCAAGTCCTATGTTCAAGCCTTTAATCCATTTTGAGTTAATTTTTGTGTATAGTGTAAGATAGTGACCAAATTGTATTCATTTGTAAGTGGCTGTCCAGTTTTCCAACACCATTTATTGAAAGACTATCCTTTTTCCATTGTATATTCCCGACTCCTTTGTCATAAATTAATTGACCACATACATGTGGGTTTATGCTTGGACTCTCAATTATGTTCCATTGATCTATGTATTTGTTTTTATTCCAACGCCTTACTGTTTTAATTATTATTATTCTGTAGTATAATTTGAAATGGGGAGCGGGATGCCTCCAGCTTTGTTCTTTTTTTCTCAAGATTGCTTTGGCTATTTGGGATTTTCTCTGGATCTATAATTGTGTGTGTGTGTGTGTGTGTGTGTGTGTGTGTGTGTGTATTTCTTTTCTTCTCCTATGTAGAACTGATTAATCCATATTGGTTCAGAAGTATTTCAATCTTGACCCTGAGCTCAAAAAATTTCAGTGAGGGCCAGTCGAGTGGCAAGTTGGTTAAGAGTTGGCTTGGGACGCCGGCTCTGAGCAGCAGGGGGGTCAGATCGCACATGCGAGCCAGTGACACTGCACCCTCTACAGCTAAGATGGTGAACAACAGCTCAACCTGGAACTGGGCTGCTGTGAGTTGCTGGCAATGACATAGGCTGCAGTGGGGCTGGCTGGCAGCTGGCATGTGCCTTCGTGAGCTGCCTCTGTGAGTGGCCGTCCAATGGCCAGTGAGCAACTGCCTCAGCCGGGAAGAGCGCAATGATAATACCAACATGGGCCAGTGAAGCAATATCCTCCACAACTAGACTGAAGAACAAAAGGACAGCAACTTGTCTGTTCCCCTTCCCCAATTCCCCAATGCTGTTCCTCTCCCCCAATTCCCCAATACAATCTTTAAAAAAATTGCAGCAAAACTTTACTCCTGTTAGGCTATCAAATTGCTGTGTGATAGGGAAAATCAGGCTATTCAGCTTTATTTGACAAAAATTCATGTATTAACAATGGTTAAGTCCACAAGAGTGAATAGTTTACCTTTGACACTACTCATTTAGTAAACACATGATAGATAAAACTATTTTCTACAAAGTAAAGTACCTACAATGAATAATATAAAAAAATAACCATAGGTTTTAAATATCTCACACTTTCACAAGCTTTATAAATTTGTCCAATGAAGGCCTTTACTGCTCACACATATTTTTATCACCATCAGTTATAACACATCATAGCAGATTCCACTTCAGGTTGTACTGAATTTGTGTTTTCTCAATTTCTTTGAAAACATTCTCACCTATAGAGTAAGTCCCCAACTTACAAACCTTCGAGTTGCGAGCTTTCACAGATATGAACAGACCTCGCATTATGAACGTTCGTAGATGTGAACAAATCACGGAGGTAGCTCACATGCCTGCCGGACATTGTCACAGGTGTGCTGCTGTGTGCTTACTGTGCAGTGCGATAGTGGACAGTAGTACAGTGCTCAATCAGAGCCCAGGATGTCCGGAAGCGAGAGGAAAAGCAGTGGGGATGTGGAGGGGACTGCTAGGAAGCGCAAAGCAATAACCAGGGAAACAAAAGTGAAAATCATTGAGAGATTGGACTGAGGCGAAAAGATGGTAGACACTGCTCGTTCTTATAACATGAATCGTTCAACCACTGGCTTTACATTGTATATTTGTGTCAAAGGTGGTAAGACTCACTTTGTTGGATTTATGAATGAATCCGACTTATGAACGTTCTCCTGGAACAGAACTTGTAAGTTGTAAGTTGGAGACTGATTGTAGTTAGTTGTTCCACACAAAGTATTCATAGAGGCTGATTTTTCAGCCACTTCAAACTGAACGTTGACTCCTAAAATAAATAACTGAGAAGTATCAGTTATTATTGGCTGTCAAGTTATCAACAGCCAAAAGAAACCACCTAGAATAACTTGCCTTTTTTTTTTAATTGACTATTGATGTTGCTCAAATGTCCCCAACTCTGCAAGCAACTGTTCTCACTGAAAGGCTAATAGTCGTAAGTAAGTTTATTTTATCTGGACACATTTCTTTGGCTGCTACAATCAAACATCACTTAATTGACTCAACATTGGTAAATGGATTTTCTTGCTCAGTTAACAAGTAAACAACTTGAAGATTTACTTTGGTTATGGCCTCATTTTCATTTTTTATGGAGGGGAAGAAAATTTTTGCTGTAGTGAGATATTCCATTTTATTTTTTTTAGATTTTTATTAAAATGTAGCTAACATAAAATATTGTATTAGTTTCAGATGTACACCATAGTTGTTAAACATATATATCTAAAGAAGTAATCACCAGCAACCATCTGATATTATACCATACTATCACAATATTATTGACTATATTCCCTATGCTGTATATTACATCCCCATGACTTATTTGCTTTATACCTGGAAACTTGAACTTCTTATTCCCCTTCACCTTTCCCCCCCCATTTTTAAATTTTTTAAATTACAGTTGACATTCAGTATTATTTTATATTAATTTTAGGTGTACCACCTAGTGGTTAAACATGTGTATAATTTAAGACGTGATTCCCCTGCCTGGTCTGATACCTGCCTGGTCCTATACATAGGTATTACCATATTATTGACTGTATTTCCTATACTTTACATCCCATAACTATTTTATAACTACAAATTTGTACTTCTTAATCCCTTCACCTTTTTCACCCTGCCTCCCCACACAAACCCCCCTCCCATCTATCACTCTGATAAATTTAGTACCCATCTTACACCATACATAGTTATTACAATATTATTGACTATATCCCTTATGCCATACCCTACATACCATGACTACTTTGTAACAACCAATTTATACTTCTCCTTTTTCACCCACCCCTCCAACCTCCCTCCAGTCTGGCAACTATCAAAAAGTTCTCTGTATCTATGAGTTTGTTTTTGCTTTTGTTTATCTTATTCTTTAGATTCTACATATAAGTGAAATTTGTCTTTTTCTATTGACATAATTCATTCAGCACAATACCCTCCAGGTCCATGTCACTGCAGATGGCAAGAACCGATTCCCTTCTGTGGCCTGACAATATTACATTGTGTACATGTACCACCTCCTCTTTATTTATTCATCCACTGATGAACACTGAGGCTGCTTCCACACCTTGGCCATTGTAAACAATGCTGCAATGAACATATGGATGAATATGTCCCCTCAAAGTAACATTTTGGGTTTCTTCAGATAAATACCCTGAAGTGGGATTACTGGGTCCTTATTTGTTGCTTGTTTTAAAGCCTATATTGTCTGGTAAAAGTATTTCTACATAGCTTTTTTTTTTTTTTTTCATAAAATAACTTTTTCTATCCCTTTACTTTCAGTCTGTGTATCTTTCAGTCTGAAGTGAGTCTCTTGTAGGCAGCATATGAGGTCTGATAATTAAGTTCCCAAACTTGTTGCAATGATATTGCTGACCTTCTTTGATATCAGAGGGATTATTCATTATGGATTTGTACCAACTGGACAACCATTAATCAAGTTTACTATCTGGAAGTGCTGAAAAGGCTGTGTGAAAAAGTTAGATGAAAATGAATGACCTGAACTTTTTGCTAACAATTCATGGCTCTTGCATCACGACAATTGCTCACATGGCACTGGCTGTGAGGGAGTTTTCAGCCAGTAAACAAATAACTATCCCTACTCAGCTAATCTGGCCCCAATGACTTCTTTATTTACCCAAAGATAAAGGAAATATTGAAAGGAAAACATTTGGATAACATTCAGGACCTCAAAGGTAATACAACGACAGCTCTGATGGCCATTCCCGAAAGAGTTCCAAAATTTCTTCAAAGGGTGGACTAGGCCCTGGTATTGGTGCATAGCTTCCCAATGGGAGTACTTTGAAAGTGACTGTAGTGATATTCAGCAATGAGGTATGTAGCACTTTTTCTAGGATGAGTTCGCGATCTTAATTGTCAGACCTTGTATGTATGAGTCTAGTTTTCTAATCCATTTACAATGAAAGTAATTATTGAGAGATAGTCATTATTGCCATGTTATTATTCATATATACATTCCTTATAATACTAGTTTGGTGGTGAGAAACTCCTTTAGCTTTTTCTCCTCTGGGAAGCTCTTTATCTGTCCTTCATTTTTAAATGATGGCATTGCTGGGTAGAGTAATCTTGGTTGTAGATCCTTGTTTTTCATCACTTCCAATATTTCCTGCCAATCCCTTCTGGCCTACAAAGTTTCAATTGAGAAAATCAGCTGACAGTTTTATGAGAGCTCCCTTGTAGGTAACTAACTGCTTTCTTTCTTGCTGCTTTTAAGATTCTCTCCTTGTCTTTAACCTTTGGCATTATAATTATGATGTGTTTTGGTGTTGGCCTGTTTGTGTTCATCTTGTTTGGGACTCTGCACTTCCTGGGACTGTGTGTCTACTTCCTAATTTGGATTAGGAAGATTTTCAGTCATTATTTCTCAAATAAGTTTTCAATTCCTTGCTCTCTCTTCTCCTTCTGGTACCCCCATGATGCAAATGTTGGTATCCTTCAGGTTGCCCCAGTGGTCCCTTAAGCTCTCCTCAATTTTTTAGGTTCCTTTTTTTCTTTTTGCTGTTCTGTTTGAGCGTTTTCTGCTACCTTACCTTCTAAGTTGCTGATTGAATCTTCTGCTTCATCTAATATACTGTTGATTCCCTCTAATGTATTCCTCATTTCTGACTAGGTCTTTATTATGTTTTCCCTGTCCATTTTTATATTTTCTCTCTCTTTGTTGAAGTTCTCCTTGAGATTATTGAGCATCCTTATAACCAGTGTTTTGAACTCTATGTCTGGTAGACTACATGTCTCCATTTTGTTTTGCTCTTTTTCTGGAGCTTTGTTCTTTCATCTGGGACATGTTTCTTTGCCTCCCCATTTTGTCTCACTCCCTGTGTTTTTTTCCATGTATTAGGTAGGGCCACTATATCTCCTGGACTTAATAGAGTGGCCTTATGTAATAAGTGTTCTGTGAGGCCCAGTAACACAAGTCTCCTTGGTCATCTAAGCATGTGTCCCTTGTGTGAGTTGTGTGTGCTCCCCTTTTATAGTTGAGTCTTGGTGGCTGTTTGCATGTCAGTGGGAGGGAATGACTCTTGGTGTGAAGACTAACTGTGACTACAGTTGAGGAGAGTGCAGTAGCTGACTCTACGGAGCAAGATTCACTTTAGCAGGTGTCTAGTGACTTCCCAGTTTACCCTTTGGGTGTGTGATCCTTGGAGGATCCCAGGTGATGTTCCAGCTTGGTCCAAAGCTGATCACTGGGTGTGCCAACCCCAGGGCCTCCTGGGAGGGGTTAAACTGCAGACCAAGTTCACCCGCAGCCTCTGCCCTGCCTGGGGCCACCTGGCATGAGCCACAAAGCAATCTGCAGATGTCCACTACCCATACTAGGCTTGGAGGTGCCTTGAGAGGCCAAGCTGCAAACAAAGGCCAGCTGTCACTAGTGCTGGGCCTGGGCCAACTCAGCAAGAGGTACGGGACACACTGAAGCCAGATGCTGCTTTTTTGGGTTTTGTGAACCTTTGAGAGATTTTACAAAAAGTCTGCAGTATGAGGTAGGACAGATCATTTGTATGTAAAAACCACTGGAAGTGGCTTAGGTGGTTCAAGTTGGGTGGGGTCAGGCCTCAGGAAATCACCAGAGTGGGACAAAGGAACAGTGTTAGCAGGTTAATGGAGACTCAGATATGGCAGCCGCCTGAGTCTGCAGGCCAGGAGAGGGGAGGGCTCAACAAAGAAACAGTGGCTTCCTTCAGCTCCTCTATCCAGGAGAAAGCTGCCCCTCCAGCCCTCTCCCTAAGCCAGACAATCCAGTTCCTCCCCTTTTGTCCCTGTCACCTTACGAGCTGCTTCTCCAGAGCTGGAGCTCAGAATAAGTGAGTCTCTCAGCGAGTAAGTCTGTGCACAGGCCCTTTAAGAGGCCTATGACTCCAGCTACCCTCATCTCACTCAGCCACAATATCTGCTGGGTTTTGCAGCCAAAATTATAGGGAATTCTCTCCCCAGCAGTGGAACCCTGGGTTTGGGAACCTGGTGTGGGGCTGGAACCCCTCATTCCTCTGGATGGGACCTTAGCAACTGAGATATCCCTCCTGATTTTTAATGGTCACATACTAGTGTGGGACCAGCCCATCCCCCATCTCTGCCCCTCCTATCAGTCTTAAGGTGGCTTCTTCTGTGTGTCTGTAATAGTAGGGTTTTGGTTCAGCTGGACTTCAGGCAATTTTCAATGATGGTTGTTCTGCAGTTTAGTTGCAATTCTGATGTTGTTGTGAGAGGAGATAAGTATAGTGTTTACCCACTCCACCATCTTGACTGGAAAATTGCTTTCATAAAAATTTTAGGATTTTTCTATTTCTTTGAAAAATGCCATGGAAATTTTGATAGGGATTTCCTTGAGTCTATAGATTGTTTTGAGGAGTATGGACATTTTAACAGTATTGATTTTTCCAATCCATGGAATATCTTTCCATTTATTTGTTTTTTCCTTAGTTTTTTCCATTAATGTTTTGTACATTAATATACAGATTTTTTTACTTCCTTGGTTAAATTTACTCCTATGTATTTTACTCCTGAAGTTCTGGATTGTTGAGGGGGTATCTGCATAACACATCAGAGTATCCACTGCAGTAAGCTTTCCACAACATCCAAAATGCCAATAGTCCTTAATTTAATTGAATTTTATGATTTTATAGACCATAATGTAACTCTATGGTAATATGGAACATAAAGCTGAATAAACATAGGAACTGTGTCATCACTATTTTGGCTTTGTTTTCATAACAAAATATATTCTGTATTTCTATTTGAGATGGCAAGAACACATGTCTTATCACTCTGGCAGCAGAGAAATAGATGGTATTCTCTCTCTCTCTCTCTCTCTCTCTCTCTCTCTCTCTCTCTCTCACACACACACACACACACACACACACACACACACACACACACACACACACACATGAACATGCACACACACATGCATGCATACACACATGCAGTTTTGTTAAGACTTGCCAATAAAATGTTACCCTTTTACCAATTATATATTTACTCTATAGAATATGTGAAGTACTGTACCATTCTAGATGGGGTCAAGAATGAAAGAGATTCTATTGCAGAAGCTCTCAGAAACATGAAGGACCATCCTTAACTGCAGGAGCAGTGGCTACTATTACTTAATAAACGTTCTTCAATGAACTAGGGAAGGTGAGAATTTAAGCTATCTTGCAGGCATTGTGCTGAGTGCTGTACATTAAAAGATGAATGAGACCCAGTACCTGTTAAAGGGTTTACAGTCCAGAAGAGGGTATATGGTGAACATGCATGGAAGGTACCATGAGACGTGGAAGAGGACAGGTCAACTTGTCCTGGGTAGGTTTACGAGCACCTAGATGGACAAGGTGGTACTTGAACAAAGTCTTCGAAGAGTAACCACATTTATGTCTGGCAGAATGACTAGAGGAGAGAAGAAAAGGACAAAGCACGAGGCCTACAAAATTTCTCAAGCCAGAACATGGAGGTGTAGAGCACATGGTATATTCGTGACGTGTAAAGCATTTGGGTTGGCTGGACTGTAGGGTCTGTGTGGATAGAATGATGTTTAACAAGAAATGAAACTGAAGAGGGACCAGCTCATAAGCTTAAAATCCATGGTTTCAAATTTAGAATTTTATTTTCTCAGCAGCGGGGAGCCATTACGGCTTTGTAACAGGAGAGTAACATGGTCAGATTTCCGTTAAAGAAAGCTCAGGAGAGCAATGTGCTGAGTCAGCTAGAAGCTGGAAGGAAGGTAGATAGGCCTTTGTGGTAGCCCTCAAGGTAAGAAATTGTAAGGGGCTGAATCAAACCATCCACGGCAGGGATTGAAAAAACAGGAAAGGTGTTAGAGGCATATAGGAAGGAAAACTGCTTTGCAACTGATCAGAGTGGGGTTGAGATGAACAATCCAGGGTGACTCCCGGGTTTCTGAGTGTTATGGTGCCATTTGCTGAGATTGTGAATACACGAAGAGAAGCTAGTTTGGAGAGACAGATTATTAGTTTAATTATGGGTATGTTGAGAATGAGTATGAGATGGGAGTGTCTAAGCTAGTAAATACAGAGCTTCAGAGCTCAAGGCAAGAAGTTAATCAGAGATATGGATCATTGACTTGTAGTCATGAGAGTGGATAAGGCGGTCAGAGAGATGGGTAGCAAGGATAAAGAGGGGAAAAGGACCAAGAGCAGAACACTTAGGATCCCCAGTATTCATGGAGTAGCTGACACAGAGGAACCAGCAGAGAGAACTGGGGAAGGCGAGAGAGAGTCAAGAGAGAGTGAGATCTCAGAAGCCAGGCTAGAGATGGCGTTTCAAGGGGATGGATGTGGTTAAACATATTGAATGTTGCAGCGTGCTCACATTATATGAGAACTACAAATCCTATTAGGTTTGGATGGGAAGTGACCCATGGCCTTTGCCAAAGCAATTTCCAAGAGTGCGGAGGCAGAAAGCTCACTGTACCAGATTGAAGAGTAGGAGGTAAGGAAGTGGGACAGGAATGGTCACCCATATCACTGGAGGGTAAGGAATTTTGAGGCTAGGGCTTTTAAATGGAGTTTCTCTGTGGATGTTGAAGTCATTCGGGATATTGGCAGGAGATAGGGTGGAAAAGAGAACTGTGAGCCAGGAACAGAAGTCTGCTTAGGGTAGCTGGGTGGTTTGTTCAATCATTAAACCAAAATATACCAAATAGCCTTTAATGTCAGCATCAGCAAGAGTGGGTAGCAGGACCAAGTGGTACAAATCTCAAAGGAGGAAAATTGGGGGACTTGGCATTAAAAAATAGTGATTTTGAAATAATATTGGTGAGTCAAAAGAAGGCTGATATTACCTCTGGCCTTTCTGGTATTTACATTGTAGGAGAATGAACATCTTCCACTTGAGAAGGCTCCAGATAAGGCATTTATCCTTGAGGGGAAGTCAGATGTCAGTGATGATAAATAGCTGGAGGGGGCATTCCGTGGAAATAGTGAGCATGTGGGAGAGTTTAAGTAACAGTGGGATGTAGGGTCTGGAACACAGAATAGGACAGGTTCTCAGGCAGGCCAGTAGTGGAAGGAGGAATGGGTGGCATAAGACAGAGGGAGGGCAAGGAGGTAAAGAATAATATGTGAGATGACAGTTGCCTGCAGGGTTTTGCATTTTGTGAGTGGCCAATGATGACAAGGGTAAAAGTAAGTCATGGTACGATGCATTAATCTTGAGGCTACAGGTATGGTAAGTGGCAGACTGAGTCTCTTGTTGGTTTTTAAATGGCATACTTCTGAGGATTGCCTTTGAAATGAATTCTCCCTAGATAATGTGTTGCAGTGGAGTTGGGGGAAAGGATCAACTGGCTTCTGGAATGTTCCACTCCCAGTGAAATCACAGGACCCTGTGAGGTTAGGACGAAGGTACCGCCATGGAAAAGCTTGAAAAGGCTTTCAAAACTCTCTCAGAGTTTTCCCCACACTGTGGAGAGGCAGTTGGTATGGCCCCCACATGCTCTTCTCCTGATGGAGGCCTGCTTGGTTCCAGCAGCGCCGGCAGCTTTCCTGGGGATGGGGGGCACTCCCCTGGGGGCTATTGTTGCATCTGTGGCAGTAATTTTGTAGCTTTGTAGATATGGGTCATTCCTAAGTCAAATATTTATAAATTTAGTATTGTATTACCTAGATTGTAAGCTCCTAAATATGTCTTCACTATTCAAAGACCTCTCAGAGTCCCCTCTGAGACAGGAAAGCAAGAGAAATAGGATTAAATCCAGGAGTCTCTTTTTTTCCTAGTCTCTTTGATTTGGGTCAAGCACAGAGCTGAGAATCCTTACACATCCTGGCTGACGGTGTTAACCGTACTTCCCATGGCCATGATATAATGAATCAGATTTCATCCTGCGATGAGAGACAATAATTGCATTGAGGCTCATCACTTGCCTTCACTGGAGTCTGAGAATTCCATCAGCACTTCCTTTTTCAAATACGATTTTCTGGGACTTATACCCACAAAATGAAAATGGTTTCTGTTGGTAAGTTCAGTTGGGAATGCATTTTGGAAGCATGATAGACGAACCCCAACTTTATTTATTGCATAAGATATGATCTTTCTAAAACATCTATGAATTGTTCTGACAACCCAAGACAGAATTTACCACTCTGCTCTTCTTACCGTTAGGTTTAGCTGGTTTCCCAGTTTATGGTTATGTTATTAAGATTTACTGCAATCAGTATATATATTGAAGAAGGGAGTGGGTGTGACAGAAAAAGGCCACCTCGAAGACCATAAGCTGTAAACATGTCACCTGTTACTCTGCCTTTGTCACCTGTTACTCTGCCTCTTAACCTCCCTCAGCCAGAAAGCTTAGCTCAGAAATACCCTTTTCCCCTCCTCCTAGCTGCATTTCAGGCTGATCTGTCTCCTTATCTCATCCCCTCATTTCTAGTTACGCTTCCATGAATCAGTTGATTTCTTTTTGTTGAGCAGAGATTTCTTGGAAATCTGACAGCAACCCATTTTCTGAATGCCTTGAGCCTCAGAAAGTGGTGTTGTGTTGAGCACTGTTCAGAAACTGACAGAAGAGGTAGGCCTTCTGGCTGGGGCCACCAGATTCAGAAATAAAAAATGACGGACACTCGGTTCAATTTGAATGTAAGGTAAACAACAAGTTTTATTTTATTTTTTAGTGTAAGTGGGTCCCACTCAATATTGGGGAATACTTATACTAAAAAGTTATTCCTTATTTATCTGAAATTCAGATTTAACTGGAAAATCCTGTATTTTATCTGGCCCTTTTCTTTGTCGTGAGGTTTCCTTGGTATAGGCATTCTTGGTAGCCTTTAAGGAACTGCCCCAGAAGAAGAATAAGGCGATTTTGTAGGTTCATTAGCATGCAGGACTGCCCCAGCGCTCTTTTTGGATGGGAATGGGGAGGACTGGTTGGGAGATGATGGAGAAGGAGGGAGATGGAGTTGATCTTCACATTAGCACCAAACACTGAAGCTTTCTCGCCTTTATCCTTCATCTGTTTCTTCCTAGACTGGTGGAATTCCAGGTTTCTGGTCCCAGGAAGGTGTTATAGTTCATAATGTTTCTCAGACTTTTGCCTCAGAATTCCTGTCAGCCTCTCACAGGTTGCTGTGCTCTGCAGAACACTGTTTGAGAAAACCTGTCGTGCAACACTCCCCGTGGACGTTTTTTTGCTACATGTAGAGCTCACCTGGTACTGCTGTATCCAGCTATTTATTCTTCAGGTTCATCGTCAGTGCCTTGTACTGACTCTTCACATGGCATGAAAAACTCGGTATCTTGTTGTGAGTATAATCCTAGCGTCTCATCATTTGTATATGATTATTTTTGGAAAGATAACCAATACTCTCATTAATAATGTGGAAATTTTTCAAATGCCCAGAAGTACTCTGAGCCTAGTCTCCTCATGCTGACAAACCAAAATAGAACTATTACATGTATATATGAGTATACTGCTTTCTTCCATTGAAGTACTCTCCCGTCTAACTTGACTAATCAATCAGGATAGCCTACAGTTCTTTATGGAGGCAGCCAGATGTAGAAGCTTCCACAGCTCAGTTATGCACATGATGCCATATGCCTTTGTGAAGCAGACAGATATAACAAAGGGATATTAGCATTTGCCATTGTGGTTTTCCCATCTTCACTGTATGATGAAAATCAACTCAAGGCTACCCTGAGTTTTTAGATGACAGGGTTCCCCTCTCCAGTTGTGCTGTTGAGAATGTGTTTACATATCTGTTTTTAGGAGTTTTATTTCTGTAGAATCTCAATATTTACCATTTGGATGGTTTGAGTCACATTTTGCAATTTATGAGTGACCTTACCCACAAGAGTTTAATGGGAGTCAAACAATGGTCCTTCCAAGAAGTACCAAGTAGCAATTGGCATACCTTTCAGATCTCATAACAGTGATTTAATTGAGGTGTCAGCACCATCTGGACATTGAATGTATGCATCCTTTTCTTTTCCTTTCAATAGAAATTTACAATACTGGTCACAAGCTAATGCCTGACATATTCTTTTTGTAAGACTATAGTATAGCACTTCATATTTCAAGTCCTGTGTTGCTTAATCATTCTCCCATATTACAGTAAAATCTCAGATTTATCACCTCAGTGGTTTCCAGTCCACTGATATGACATGAGAAAGAGCAATTGAGCCTTTTATAAACACTAACTTGCAATGCTCATCACTTAACTAGGATAACAGAGTGACTCCAAGTCATTTCTGTCAATCACAGCTGTGCAAATCTGTACGTACATATATTTTCATGCACACACACCACAGACACTCATACAGTGTACATACACATAACACAACCACATACATGTGTACACACCAACTCTTTGTTTGCGTGCTTTTCTTGTACATCCTGTCCTGTTTTTAGTCTACACTAAATTAAACAAATGCCCTGCCATACTCACTGGTCCAGAACTACCTAAATGGCTGATTTACTGACTCATAGGTTAAATTTCAATTTTTTCCATTCCAATAAGCCTAGCAGCTACCAGGTTGCTATGCTCTAGCATTTCTCTCCCCTTTATGATCTCAATGAATTCCTTTGACCCATTTTATTCTGTAAACACAAGCAGCATCAGAACAGCATTTGGTATGTATGAAATAATGGAAAAGTGGAAAAGCTCTGCCTCACAAGGGTTTTTTGTGATTTTTCTTACCCACGCTCAAGATATTTTTTTGATAAGGTACTGTAGAGAGATAGGATTTACCTGTCTATTGTTTCTCCAAACTCATCAAGGTCTGCTAAGCTGATTATGTGCACTTGGACATACAATAGATAGCCTCCTTAAAAATATTTTAACAGAAGTAAAGACCTAATTGCTTACTATACTCATTTCATAGATTCATTGCTCATTACCCCTTCCACTTTAATTACATATGCTGTGTGAAATAAGCAATTCCGGTTATTAGCAAACAGAACCCACAGGTCCTCGCTATCCCCAGACTTATTGCTTCTATCTGAATTAACCATTTTTGTGGAATGATTTTGTTTGACAGAAGATTGACTCTGGGGTTTAAAACGCCATTTTTCACCAAATGTGGGCAGGTGACAGTGCTGTCGAGAGCGTCGACCGTGTCCAGAGACAGGAACTCCCTCCCATCTGTGTCATTCACTGTCACACACCAAATCTGTCACAGGTTATGAGGCACGACTGTCAGCTGAGCCCTGCTGCAGCCCGGATTCTCAATATAACTATTTCTCCCTTCCACCCTTTCCTGATCCTACAGAAAGACTTCTGGTGAGGGGCTGGGGGGCTCTGTCCAAAATATCTGCCCCTAAGCTTGAGATTGCCACAGTTTCGGTTTCATTTGGGTAAATGAGATACACTTCAAAAGGTTCAGCTCTAGTAATAAGCATCATTCTACCTTAGTTTGTTTCATTTAGTCAACTCCCTTTCTCAGCTAAGATAAAAGAGGTAATTTGAGGAACCAACACATGTGGGTGGGGTAATGGAGGCCTGTTTTCTAGAAGCCTGAAGAGCTGACACACTGGCAATGGGAGAAAACCAGGGGCACAGTGAGAGAGCAAGGAAAGGGAAGTTTGCTACTCAGAATGTTGCTATTCTTACCTTCCCTCTGCCCAGGGTTCACTCCACGTCAGGTACAGCTGTCATTTAACTGGGAGTTAACCAGGATTACAGAGCTCCGGGAAGTGCATGCAAGGAGCCAGGGGACCAGCCACAGTCAGCTGACTTCCTGGTAACTGGTGCATCCCTCAGGAGAGTCCGTTATCAAGACAGACCCAAAATATGCTGTGTGCAGCCTGTAGAAGGAGTTTTTAAGATTATTCCTTTTTTTTTTTTTTTTTTTTTTGAGGGCTGTGTCACGGCCCTTACATGTGGGATCCGAACCGGGGCCGCTGGCATCCCAAGCCAGCTCCCAACCAACCCGCCACTCGGCTGGCCCAAATGTTTTTTGTTTGTTTGTTTGTTTGTTTGTATTTTAGCTGAGCCATCCTGCTACCTGTTGGCAACTCAGTGTCTGCTCAACTCTGGCTGGGCATCGAACTGCTGTTGCTCAGTGCTCAGCTCGCACTTTTTTTTTTTTTTTTTAAGAGGGCACTGGCCCTCATATGTGGGACCTGAACCGGGGCCCCTGGCTTCCCAAGTCAGCGCTTAACCAGCGCTTAACCACTGTGCCACTCGGCCAGCCCTCTTAAGATTATTCTTATGTCACATTTGGCCGCACATTGACATAACTTAGTAAGAATGATGCCATAGAACTTTTAGTTTTTAATTTTACAAGTAACACTTGCATGTATTTTTCTTTTAAAAAATTAAAACCTTATAAATAACACCAAGTTTCTGTTGACAACCCACCCTACTCTCCTAATCCCCACCTCCCCAATTAAAAATGTGTATGAGATCATTTCCGTTACTTTTTCTTTATATATGCACACATATATGTAAGTATATATGCACATATATATGTACGTGTGTATACAAAGGTTTGTGAACTTAGTTGTCCAATCTTCACGTGTGTGTGTGTATATAGCTACATATATGTATATGTGTATATATTTCTATATAAATAATATATATTCATAATATATAAATAATATAAATATTTATATTTATAATATATAACATTTTACATAATGTATAATATATTATTTAAAATGTATTAATAATATAAATATATTTATTATATATAAATACATATTTTTCCTTACATATATAATAAACCCATAGAAAATATATAACATTATTTTATGTAAATATATTTGTGTGTTGCTCCATGAATTCATTTATTCCACAAATGTCAAGTGCCTACTCTGTACTGGAACTGTTGTTCTAGGTGCTGGCAGTTGAATACTGAATCAAACAAAGATCTTTACCACCATGAAACTTACATTGTAGTAAGTGCTATCATTCTTAAACTTCCATTTTCACTCAATAATATGTCTTGGAGTCTTATCCATTTTCATACATATAGATCCAACTCAGTCATTTTGTGTTTTTATTTTTTATTTTTAGATTTTTTTATTGGGGAGTTGGGGGAGGGAACAGCGTTGGGGAACCAGGGAAGGGGAACAGACAGTTGCTGTCCTGTTGTTCTTCAGTCTAGTTGTGGAGGACATTGCTTCACTGGCCCATGTTGGTATCGTCATTGTGCTCTTCCCAGGTGAGGCAGATCAGTCGCCGGCCTCTGGATGGCCGCTCACTGCAGCTATTGGCAGCTCACGCTGGCTGCCAGCCACTCACTGTAGCTTATGGCAGCCCACTGCAGCAGAGGCTGCAGTCTTCACTGTCGCCGGCGACTCACAGCAGCCCAGCTCCAGGTGGAGCTGTTGTTCACCATCTTAGGTATAGAGAGCGCAGTGTTACTGGCCCTCATGTGGGATCCAAACTGGGGTCCTGCTCCTCAGAGCTGGCATCCCAAGCCAACTCTTAACCAATGCACCACTCAGCCGGCCTCACCTCAGTCATTTTAAATGATGCACAAACGTGGTTATATCACAGGTAATTTAGGCATCCACATATTGATGGAATTATTGTCATGAAACTTTTACCTATGATCTGGTCTGCTGGATATTTGTCTGCAGTTGGCTGGCAGTGGAGAGGGCCCCCTTGCAGCTTTCCTTTCCTCTCTGTGGTGAGAGAGAGAAAGTAACTGGCCTCCGACATCACTTTGTGATGATTTTGTCAGTTGCATTCCGTGTTGTCAAACCAGTGATACAATGCAAGAGAAATGCTTGAGAGTGCTGGTAAGGAAAAATTTCTTTTTCTACTTAGGATAATGCATCAAAGAAACAAAATTAGAGTGGTGACCAGGAGAGTAGAAATGGAAGACAAATGGAAACTTGTGAATGAATGGCACGTGCCTGAACCACAACAGCAAGTGCACATGATCACAACAGAGGAGAGGACAGTGGGCCAGTTTTATCTCAGTCTGGATCAGACATTGGGGGAAGCTCTATTTTGGTGTTAAACTCCCGTTTTTCATCTTCCAATATGGTTCCTATTCATGACATCACCAGGTTCTCTTTTTAAATCCTTCTGAACTATGAAAGCCTGCATTCCTGTTCCTAGACATTCAGGTCTGATAAAGATGTGAAAAAGTCCTTCTGTCTGAACAAACAGAATGAGGTTCATAAAAGCCTCAAGTATAGCATGAAATCCAGCCCTCATAATTGAAATAGTTCCCTTACCTCATTCTGATCCACATAAATTTTATGTACATTGTAGATAAAATATTTTTTGATTTAGTTAAAAAAAATTAGTGGGTTTCATAGTTTTCTCTTTCCAGTTGAGGTTTCCAAGCATTTATTTTATTATAGATCTGCTTTATCACTACTTAACATAAAAAAAGCTTTTCTTTCGTTTGTTCACTTTAATGATCAGTAAAAACAATGTTGTTGTTTTTTTATCATTAATCAAGTTTTGATGTTCAAGTTAGTGCTAAGTTATTTTCCATCCATGCATTTAATCTTAAAAAGATTAAACCAAGTAGTAAGGGAAATCACCAAGTCTTGATTTTGGATGATTATTTTTGGAAACTTCATTCAAGTTGCTTCATAAGTGAAATAATCATAATGCGTTTCACTACATCTTTATTTTTTACATCTTTATGTGAATACTATATATGGTTCTATGTGTGTTTATTAGCAAGGAAAATAATGGCGGATTTAATTGAAATTTCAACAATTTCATTTCGTTTTATTCTAGGGTTATTCTAAGGAATGCAAAAATTAAATCTTACACATTTTATGTTTATGTATATATGCAATTAACAGACATGTAGAGAACACATTTACATTCTTTTCCAACTTTGTGCCCTGCATGAAATAGATTTTCTGACTCACTTTCTCATGTCATTCTCTCTACTTAAATGTTAATGCCTAAATGGAGATGACAATTTACACTCAGTACCAGGGAGGCAGGAACAGGGGTTTGCTTCTCATTTGAGCCATTTAACATCCTAAAGGAAAGAGAAAAACAACAATGAAATTTTTTAAGAGAAAAAACAGCCAACTTTTTACATGTCGCACCCCTAGTTCTAGACAGCCCTTTTGTAAATGCCATTCTCTCAGGCAGACCCAGGTTTTGTGAGGCCTGAAGCTTATACAACTAGGGGGGTTCTCTTAGAAAAGGAATACAAAATTATTAATTCAAAAGTAGATATGAAATTAAATATGAAATAATGAGACAAAACTTAATCATGGCACAGTACAAATTTTAAAAAGCTAAAAAATAACAAAATCCAGAAAAATGCAATATTTAATAAACTATTTGACACACCTCTATAATACTTTTTATCTACCATTTTGCTGCATAATCTTTGATCACCACTTTATATAACCATTTTGTGATATTATTTTCCATAGACAGAATAGAAAGATTACTCAATTTTCCTTCTGAGCATGGTCGGCTGAACCTTGTTTATATTATTGGTAGTTTAGAAAAGATCCTTTCGGCTTTGCAGCTTGTCATTGTAAATTTACAAAGTAATGTCATGTAAATTGTTAGAATTGTTGTCAGAATTGGAGAAATTCCATCATGTTCCTTCCACATATGAGCTTCCACAGATTTGGAGGAATGTTCCACCTTCACGGACCCATGTCTGTGTTCATACATTCCCACCTCGTTTCTATTTCAATACCCAAACCTTCCAGCATTGGGTGCCACAAGGCATGTTTCTATCATAGTATAAGCTCTAGACCTATACCTTCATGCCATAAGGCCAGGTCAGATGGCACAGTGAGTGAAAAATGTATTACTGGAGACTATTCCTACACCAGGACCACTAGCAATAACTTAAGCATAAACAGAAGCTACCGAGAACCATGCAACTATATTACTCTAAAACCAGACTAAATGTTATGAGGTCCTCAAATGCCAGTGGTCACTTCCTCAAATGCCAGTGTAACAGAGAGGAGGTCCAAGTGGGAAAACCAAGTGGGAAAACCCAGTGGTCTTGACTGATTGTGATGAAAACATCTGACTTTTACATTTTTTACAATACCTCATGATCATGTGCTCTTACTACCGGGGCTCGTGCAAGTGAGGGGCCGTAAAGTTTGGGCTTTGTTAGCTTCATGGTAACAAGGCCTCAGCAGATTGTGGACTGTGGTGAATAGGGATTGAGAGTGTGGAAGTGATCAGCCTGCCAGCACCTGCAATTTGTATGACGTGGGCAGGCACAGGCACATGGGAGCCTAGTAGGGAGGAAGAGGGGGAAGCCTGATGCAGATGCCACAGGCCAGGGGGGAAGCAGACTGAGCTACAGTTCACCAGAAAAAGGCAGCCAGATTACTTGCTGTAGGATCTCAAGCATGGAGATAAACTCAGATGGGAACAGCAGCAGGAAGCGAGCCATTGCAGCACGGAAAAAAAGACAGGAGCTCTTGGGTCCTGAAGATCTGGGCTAGCTTCTTCATCTATATGCTATCGGTAGCTCTGTTACCTTGGGCATGTTACTTAACCTCTCTGAGCACCACTTCCCTTATCTGTACAAAACTGAGGATGATTTCTACTTCTTTGGGTTGTTGAAGAACTTACTGGGAAACAATAACAAAAACAAAAACATACCGATGTGCCTGACTCATAGTAAACCAAATTGTAGTGGACTTCATTCCAGGAGGCAAGCAAAACTCAAAGTCAGGAAAGAAATATTTCTGTAGATCTTCATAATCAGTCCATTTGTCATAAGATCCTGGGCTGTGGTTAGAGGTACAAGAAATAGAAGCTAGTCCTCTGGCTGAAAGGATCTGCAGGGGCCAAGATGGATGTCAGGGTCCCAGCCGAGATCAGTGAAGCTCAGGGTGGCCTGCATTCTGTAAGGGAGCTGAAGTAGTACGCAGAGAAGGCAGGGCAAAGTGCTTTCACGTAACCTGTGTCTGCATGGAGGGAGGAAGGGAAAGACTGCAACAGGCAGACATCGGAGAGCCGGGCTCCCCAGCAGCAATATCAGAGCACTGCTGTGGGGCAGCAAACCTTGCCCAGAGCTCAGCGGCCGAGGCTGCTAACATGCAACCTGTCACAGCCAAGACAGCTGAAAAAGAGTGAGCCAGCGAATTTCAGAAAACGCAGAAGTACCTCTCTTCTTTTTAGTCCACCAACATCACAAGCAGATGAATAAAGGATGGCAATTAAAACATATACAAAATCCGGGCCAGCTGAATGGCTCATTAGTTAAGAGTTGACTTGGGAGCGCGAGCTCTGAGCAGCAGGGCTACTGGTTCGGATCCTACATGGGCCCGTGACGCAGCGCCCTCTATAGCTATAACGGTGAACAACAGCTTAGACCTGGAGCTGGGCTGCCATGAGTTGCCGGCCACGGTGTAGGCTGCAGTGGGGCTGCAGTGGGCTGGCATAAGCTACCGTGAGTGGCCGGCAGCCAGTGTGAGTGGCCGGCAGCCGGCATGAGCTGCCGTGAGCAGCTATCCAATAGCCGGCGACCGATCTGCCTCAGCCGGGAAGAGCGCAATGATAATACCAACATGGGCCAGTGAAGCAACGTCCTCCACAACTAGACTGAAGAACAAAAGGACAGCAACTTGTCTGTTCCCCGTCCCCAATTCCCCAATGCTGTTCCCTCCCCCAATTCCCCAATAAAATCTTTAAATACACACACACACACACACACACACACACACACACACACATACACAAAATCCTACATTAGACAACAGAAAAGAGTTATAGGGCAAAAGAAAAGAACAGTTTTTAAAATAATGTTTCTAACCATCACTCCTCCTTTAGTCCCTCTGCAGACATGGAAAGGTTCTTCTCTTTATTTCCAATTCTTTATACTGACTTCTTTGTTACTGTCAGTCACCTCTAGAACCCACCCCTCTAAGGTTATCACACTTTAATGTATGTGGGTAGGAATCACTTGTTAGGATCTTGGTGGGTGGGCCCTGGGAACCTGCGTTGCTAACACATATGCACACTGCAACACTCTGTTCCAGTTTGTGCTAAAACTCTCCCAACCCCAATCCTTGCCCTTCTTCCAGAGTTTTGTTTCTGATGGTCTGCACATCTAGGCCACTAGGGACCAAGGTATTAGACAAATGGTCTTCCCATCTCTGACACATTGGAGTCCATCCTTGGAGTACAGCATGGCCCCGAGTTTGTGTTCTCACCTCACCTCCCATGTGCATCCCACACCCTTCCCTAACTAAAGCCCTGAGGCCTTGCTCTATCCCAAACACGCATCCACACATCACCCCATCTCTCCCTCGGTGGGGTCAGGATATCGCCAGCCACTACTCCCACCTTCTCCCCATGGACCCCAGTATGTAGCCTATACCCTGATAGAGGTATAAGATAAGAGCCGTTCCTTGATCCTTTCTTGTGAGAAGGGATTGTACACATATAGTTCCTGAACTAAATCATATGCTGTCTTAGGAGAAGGTGAAACTGATTTTGCTGTGTGCAGCTCATCATAGCCCACCTTGAGGCTATCTAAGGGATGATGGAGAGGCTAGGAGTGAGGACTTTTCTGAGAGAAAGTGACTTTCTTACTGCTGGCCCAGTGGGGAGGAGGATGTGCTTACCCTCTTCCCAATCCAGACTTTTTAGTCCCAGCCAGAAGCAGACATGGCACGCTCAGCTGGGATAGTTGAAGAGGTTTTTTTTTTAAGGAAGGAACTATTTATACAGGTATATGCGGGGCTTAAGGAAACCCACTTGGCCATAATAACCCTGCCAGGGTCCTAGAGTGGGACCCAACCCCCGGTGACCTGAGCTGAGCCTTGGGCTCACCATTTTGCTATTTCTCATCTGCAATCTTTTGCTCATGTCTGCTTCCCCTTCATTTAAAAAAACATCTGGCCAACTGTTGTTCATCTTTCAAGGTTCTGTTTGTGTCAGCACCTTCAGGAAGCCCTCCTGCATCTTCAGGCCGAGATAGATCATCCTTCCCTGGGTCTCCACTACCTGTACACATGCAGCTCCAACCATCTGGTTAGGGACCTGTCCCCATCTGACTGTAATCTCCCTGAAGGCAAGACCCAACACACTTGGTTAAATTGAATACAGATCTTTTGGCTCCAAATCCTTTGTTCTTTCTATATCATTTCTATATGTGTGGCAAGTGATTACTCATTATTTCCAGAGCATTTATCAACTTTGTATTTTTTAAATGTTATTTTTCCCCCTTTCTATTTATTTCCCTTCTGTGTACTCACAGGAAGAGCCAGCAGGCTTGACTATGCCCAGCTTCCTTCTCTGCAGGGAAAGTCCACTTTCAGCAAGTGTGCTGGTCAATTTTTCCCTTACCAACTGTTTTTAAATGATTGTCTTTAATGCAGTTAGAACCCAACACCTTACCATCTCCTCTTCCTCCATAATTTTTAAAAAGATATTTATTACAGTATTGACTAGCACAAGCAGCAGCAAATGACAGCCTAGGGCCTGCAGGACCCCATGTTTATAAATAAAGTTTTACTGGAACACAGTCCTGCTCCTTTGTGTACATGTTGTCTGTGTTTCCTTTCACACCACAACGGATTGAGTAGATGCCACAGAGACCAGATGGTCCACAAAGGAAAAGATATTTGCCATCTAGCCCTTCACAGTTTAAAGTTTGCTGACCCTGTTCTAGAAGAATCTGTGAAGCTGTCAAAATTTGTGTCCATCCAACCTGTTCTTTTCTGTTCTAGCTTTGATTGCTTGAGCACTCATTGTCCTGTGCCTCTCTTCACCTTTTACATGGCCAGTTCTCCCCACCCTCAACTTTGTACCCTGAAGGGAGAAGACAGTCCTCCCTAATGGACTTTGGAATTACCAACAGCCAATCAGGGACATATTTTGGAGGGAGATGAGGGAACCGTGTAGGCCAGTGCTTTTTCACTGAGGTCTGGCTAAGCTGCATTGGAATCATCTGAGGAGCTTTAGAAAAGGTAGTCGGTGCAGGGCCCAGGACTGGGGAGTGGGGAAGGTCCTGGTCTCTGTCGGGGTCAGCGTTCCCCGCAGCGCCAAGGCCTGAGCTCCATGTGGGCAGCTGAGGACTGGGGGCGCCACTGCAGGCTAACAGCAGTTTTACAAGTTCCTTATGAGTCTGATGCGCCCTGAAGAGTGAGAAGCACAGAATTCTCTCTGTCAGACATCCTCGATTCCTAGTTTAAAGGGTAAACAACCAAGAATAAGTTTCCAAAATAACGACGTTGAGTCTCTAGTCCCCAGCCGTTGATAACTTGTTAGAAGTTCGCTTACAGAATGTGGAGAGGAACAGACGGAGGAACGGGCTGCATAGTAAAGGGGACAGGGAGAAGGAATCTGCAAGGACATTATAGACAAGTTAGGAAACATGGATTGGGGACGATGCAGGGAGGGCACTGACAGGAGAGTGAAGGGCTGTCAAAAATGACTTCCGTACGGCTCTGTCTGTAGATCTGGCCCCACAGAGCCATATGGAAGCTGTCACTAGGTTTGAAATTTCTCACTTTTTAATGTGTGAGACAAGTTTGGTTCTGAGCCTGTCTTAGACTGGTGGTCAGCAATGCTGAACACTATGTTTTATGCTACAGTTGACTGCCTGCCAAGCAGATCAAGTAACCCCTTCCTCTCCACACAGACCCAGCCGCTGGGCTATTAGGACGTTACAAATGGAGGTCTGGTTAGCCTAAGCCAGGGGTCTCTCGGAACCCAGCAATTCCTAATGTCTTCTTCAGACTGGGCTACTGACAATGGACTTTCACGGCACTGACTTCTCCATTTGACAACTGTACCAGTTTCCATGCGGACAGACCTGTTTTTCTTGGATCTGGAACATCATCTTTGAGTAAGGAATGGCGGGCAGCAGCATAACTCTCACTCAGTGCATCAGCCACGCGGCACCGGGTGTTTACTTTGGACCAGATCCCGAAGCTGACATTTTGGCAGGCTGGCTCCTGTCCCTGAAGGTCTTACCGAGGTTGCAAAAGGGAGTCAATGTAGAAGGAGCAGTTTTCCATTTTTAGTGTAGTCCAGCTGCGGCCCTGCATAGGAGCTGGGTATGGCCACGTGACTCCTGCGTTCAAGCCTGCCCACATGAAGCAGACAAAGCACTTAAAACTCCAGTCTGCAATCTTTATTTTGTGACCCTAGCAATGATTTTAGCTTGGTGGTGGGTTTGTAACTCTGGTACAAGAGCTAGACTTTTCTTTTCTTTTTTAAGTTTTTTATTGGGGAATTGGGGGAGAGAAGGGAACAGCATGGGGGAATCGGGGAAAGGGAACAGACAAGTTGTTGTCTTTTTGTTCTTCAGTCTAGTTGTGGAGGACGTTGCTTCACTGGCCCATGTTGGTATCATCATTGTGCTCTTCCCAGGTGAGGCACTCGCTTGCGGGCCATTAGACGGCCACTCACAGGGACTCACGGCAGCTCATGCTGGCTGCCGGCCACTCGCAGTAGTTCACCACAGCCAACTACAGCCTCACCACAGCCTACGCCGTTGCCAGCCACTCACAGCAGCCCAGCTCCAGGTTGAGCTGTTGTTCACCATCTTAGCTGTAGTGGATGCAGCGTCACTGGCCCATGTGGGATCCGAACCAGAGCCCTGCTGCTCAGAGCTGGCCTCCCAAGTTAACTCTTAACCAATGAACCATTCAGCCAGCCCAAGAGTTAGACTTTTTAAGTCATTTCATTAAACACTATAAATCAAAGTAGAATTTCTAAGTTTGCTAAATTTCTGAGGACTCTCAAAACAGTAGACTTCCTGAACCATAAACCTGTATTAACCCAGGCTTTGACTTATTTTAGTCATGTAATAATTCAATGTGAAAAGATTAATGTACCATTGCTAAGTGGCTTCTGGTGACATTAGACATTGTGCGTCATGGTTAGTTTCTTTGTAAACAAGATTTTCACATAAAAGTAGATGAACTTACCCTATTACCATCTCAGATTTGAAAATGGGGGCCTCACTTTTATCTAAATTTCACTCCTCAAATGAGTGCAAGTAGGAAGATTGTGGTAGGCGTCTGGGCTCTACCATTTACAAAGAAAGAGGAAGTTTCTTAACCCTCAGAGAGTTACTGTGAGTCTTGATTATGTTAAAATACATGTATATAAAGTTCGTAAGTAGGGCCGGCCGAGTGGCGCGGTGGTTAAGCGCTGGCTTGGGAAGCCAGCAGCCCCATTTCGGGTCCCACTTGTGAGGGCCAGTAACAGTGCCCTCAAAAAAAACAAAACAAAACAAACAAAACAAAAAAATAAAGTGCATAAGTGTTTAAAATTGTGGCTGAGCAGAGTAAGTACTCAAGGAATGTGAACAGTACTATTAATATCACCACTGCTATGATGATAGGAGGCAATTAGGCCATTTGAGTAGACAGTCCAGTTGTGGAAGGCTCTGCCATCCCCTTTGACCTCCATCCATCCTGTGGTCATGTGGCAAATGCAATGTGATGTCACAGGCAAATCGGAGGGACTTTAGGTAGATCTCCTTCAGTAAATGGTACATATTGAAGCCGAAAAGTAATGAGTTGCAGTTTGTGTGGGATATGAACAAGCAGAGCAGACAGCATAAGTATTTCAAATTAACAGAAAGAAGGAAAATAGATTGGCATCTTGAGGGGAAGGAAGAATCAAAGAAATAATTTGTGAGAGAGAGACTTTTGCATGTCTGGCTCAAGTTTTCCCAGATCCCTGCAGCCTGAGATGAAATGGTGCTCACATGTGGCTCTCGCCCCTGCTTCTTATTCTGGGGGCCTCACTCCCTTGAAAGTATCCCTTCATTTTAGGAATCCACAGAGAGTATTTTACATGTGCTCATAATGGAGTTTTCCCGGCCCATATCGTGGCAGCTGTTTTCCTCCTCCCCTGCTCTGGCCTCCTCAGTGCCATCTGCTGCCCATGCAAAGTGAGCCTGTCTCACCTTCATCCTCTAGTATCAGTGTCCACAAAGCCAGTGCCAGTGTCTACACCAGGGCTGTCTCCATTGGTTCTTTCATTTTTCTCAAGATTTACAGAGGTATAATTGACCAAAAAAATGTACATACCGGGGGTCCCAAAAAAATGTATCCAAGTGGACACTTTGATCAGCGTTGCTCAAGCAGTAGTTCACAGTAATCAGAAGTGTCTGGACACTGATGGGAACCACTTTGAGCACCTCTTGTCATTGCAGAAGTCAAACATAACTTGTGTTCATCTTTTGTTATTGGTATATATTGAATATCACAATTTTAATATATTTTTTCCTTTATTAAAATGTGTATGCTTCCTTTGGCACCCTCTGCATTTAAGGTATACAACATGATATCTTTATATATGTATACTTTGTGAAATGATTACCACAATCAAACTGATTAACATATCCATCACTTCACATACTTACCTTTTTTTGTGTGTGTCCTGAACACATTTAAGTTCCACTCTGCTAGCAGATTTCAACAATGCAATACAGTATTATTAACTATAGTCACCAGATCTCCAGAACTTATCTTGAGTAAGTTATAAGCATAAGCATTGGTCAAAGTGTTCAATTATACAGGATGAATAAGTGCTGGAGATATAATATATATCTTGGTGGCTATAGTTAATAATACCATATAGTTAATAATACCATATTGCTCTAGCCTCTGCCAACCACTATTCTACTGTCTGCTTCTGTGAGTTTGACACTTCTAGATTCCTCGTATAAGTGAGATCATGACATATTTGCCTTTCTGTGCCTGCATTATTTAATTTAACATAATGTCCTCCAGGTTCATCAATGTTGTAGGAAATGACAGGATGTCCTTCTTTTTTAAGGCTGAATAATATTCCATTATTTATACATCACATTTTCTTTATCCATTCATCCAGTGATGGACACTTGCATTGTTTCCATATCTAACCTATTATGAGTGATGCCGCAATGAATGTGGGAGTGCAGATATCTCTTTGAAATACTACTGATTTCATTTCCTTTGGATATATACCCAAGAGTGGGACTGCTGGATTATATATGGTTCTATTTTTTTTTTACAATTTTTTAATTAAATTTATTGGAGTGACATTGGTTAATAAAATCATATAGGTTTCAAGTGTACAATTCTTATACTATACATCCATATATTTCATTGTGTGTTCTATTTTTAATTTTTTTAAAGAACCTCTATATTGTTTTCATAATGGCTGTACCTCCATTGCTCCTTGGAGCTGCAATCACTTGCATCTTGTGTGGCCTCTTGGTACTGTGAAAGGGCAGGTTCTGGATGCCACTGTCACCACTGTTGATATTCTAGGGCCCTAGAAGTTTTAGTGGCACCCATGTTGTTTAACTTTATATCAATGAAAGACACAGAATATAACCAGCATATAAAAATTGCAGACTCGGGCCGGCCGAGTGGCGCGGTGGTTAAGCGCTGGCTTGGGAAGCCAGCGGCCCCAGTTCAGGTCCCACAAATGAGGGCCACTGCCCTCAAACAAACAAAAAAAAATTGCAGACTCATACCACATCGTAATTTTACAAACATTTATTGAATGCAAAACATTAGACACTGTGACAACTATTGGCAATAAAAAGATGAATTATACACAGAATGTACTAGAAGACTATACAAATTAAAAGAACCATACTATGAGTTAATGCAAACAAAATTAAATGAGATAGAAGTATATATAAACTTCTATTCTTAGTATTAAAAAGTCAACATCATAAAAAGCATTCAGATTGGAAAGCAAGAAGTAAACTGTCTTTTTTCATACATGGCATATTTGGTATATAAATAATTCTAAACACTCAACTAAAAAAAAATCTATGAGAACTAACAAAACAGTTTAGTAAGGTTGCAAGGTACAAAATTAATATGTAAAAATCTGTTGTATTTCTATACATATTGCTGTGAACAATTTGAAAATAAAATTAAGAAAACAATTCATTTACAATAGTATCAAAAAGAATAAAATATTTAGGAATAAATTTAATAAAGGAAGTACAATGCTTATGCTCTGAAAACTATAAAACATCATTGAAAGAAATTAAGGATCTAAATAAATAGAAAGGTGGCCCATTTTCATGGATCAGAAAATTTAATATTGTTAAGATGCTAATGCTTCCCAAACTGATCTACAGAGTCATTGCAATCTCTATCAGAATCCCAGCTGGTTTCTTTGTAGAAATTACAAGCTCATCCTAAAATTAATATAAAAATTCAAAGAATCAAGAATAGCCAAAGTATTCCTGAAAAATTTGGAGTACTCACCACTTTCTAACTTCAAAACTTACTACAAAACAATGGTAATCAAGACAGTATGGTATTGGTATAAAAATAGATACGTAGACCAATGGAATGGAATTGTGGGTCCAGAAATAAACACACATATCTGTGGTTGATTGGGGAGAGAATGGTCTCTTCAACAGATGTCACTGGGACAACTGGATACCCACATATCAAAAGAATTAAGTTGAACCCCTATCTCATACTATATACAAAAATTAGCTCAATATAAAATGACTAGCTGAAATTATAAATGCCTAGAAGAACATATAGGGATAAATCTCCAGGACCTTACATTTGACAATGGTTTTGTGCATATGATATCAGAAGCATAAGGAACAAAAGAGAAAATAAATAAATTGGACTTAACCAGAATTCAAAACTTTTGTACTTCAAAGGATACCATCAAGAAAATGAAAATGCAAGCTACAAAATGGAAGAAAATATTTGAAAATTGAGTATCTTATAAGGGTCTGGTATCCAGAATATATAAAGAATCTTATCACTCAACAATAAAAAGTCAAATAACCCAGTTATGGACAATGGATTTGAACAGAAATTTCTCCAAAGAAGATATACAAATGACCGATAGGTATATGAAGGAAAAGCAAATCTAAACCACAAGATATCACTTCACATCCACTATGGTAGCTATTGGGTTGTCAGAAAAGTCATGACGTATTTTGTCTATGTTTTTCAAAGGTCATTTATTTATATAAAGAACAAAGATCAATCAATGATAAATTGTGCGTTTCATTCGATAACCTTTTGCCATTTTACAGTGAGCTTCATGATTCCTCATTCATAGGAGGACCTGTCTTTATTTGTGAAAAACTGAACAAGGTGCTGATTTACAGCCTCATCTGAATTGAACGTTATACCACACAAGGAGTTTTGAAGAGAGCAAAACAAGTGGCATTCTGACGACGCAAAGTCAGGCAAGTATGGTGGGTGTGGCAACACATCCCATCCAAGCTCCAATAATATTTGACGAGTGATCAAACTTGTGTGTGGTCTCACCTTGTCACAATGGAACACAACTCCTTTACAATTAACAAGCTCTGGACATCCCTGGATGATGGATTCATTCAAACTGTCCAATTGCCAACAGCACACATTCGAATTGATTATTTGGTTCCTTGGTAGGAGCTTGAAAAACAAGACACCTTTAAAATCCCACCACACTGAGAGCATAACCTTCGTTTGATTAATGTCTGCTTTCAATGTCGTTTGAGGCGAATCATCACGTTGGGACCAAGACCATTTGTGCACCACATTGTTGTAAACAGTCCACTTCCCATCACCAGTTATCAGTCGCTTCAAAAAAGGATCGTTTTCCTCATGTTTAATGAGCATATCGCAGATGTTTATACCCGCCGTCAAATGAACTTCTTGGAGTTCATGAGGAACCCAAATATTGAGCTTGCTTGCATATCCCAGCTTCTTCAGGTGGTTGTGAACACTTGAATGATGGATGTTCAATGTTTCTTCAATCTCTCGTGTCGTGTAACATGGGTTTGACTCAATCAATGCCTTTATATTGTCGTCATCAACCTCGGTGAGATCAAAATCACCAGCACGGAATTTCATGAACCATCGTTGGCACTGATGTTCTTGTAGAGCATTGTCCCCGTACACTTCATGTAACTTTTCACAAGCTTGATGTGTGTTCCTCCCTTTATGGAAGTAAAACAGTAAAATATAGCAAAAATGCACAGTTTGGTCTTCCATCTTCAACTTGTTGTAAAATCTCCAAAACTCAACCAAATTGCTCAATGTTTTTTAGAATGAAGCTAGAACTATTAGCTGTCAAATGACATAGCAATAACGTAGATGCGAATCACTCCAGTACTTCCAAAAATGAGCTAGCGCCATCTGTCTCAAACATGCGTCATGACTTTTCCAACAAACCATAGATCAAAGTCAAGTGTGGGAAAGGATGTAGAGGAATGGGAACACTCATACACAGCTGGTGGGAATGTAAAATGGTACAGTCACTTTGGAAAACAGTCTGGCATTTCCTCAGAACATTAAACATAGAGTGACCATATGACTCACCAATTCCACTCCCACATGGACATCCAAAGGAACTGCAAGCATATGTTTACCTAAAAACTTGTATGTGAATGTTCATAGGAGCATTCTTTACAGTAGCTAAAAGGTAGAAACAACCCAAATGTCCATCAACTGATGAATGGATAAACAAAAGTGATATATGCATACAATGGAATGTTATTCAGCCTCAAAAAGGAATGAAGCACTGATACATGCTACCACATGGATGAACCTGGAAAGCATTATGCTCAGTAAAAGATGTCAGTTCTATTGAAATGGCATGCTCAAAATAGACAGGTCTATAAGGACAGAAAGTAGATTAGTGATTGCCTAGGGTCAGAGGGGCTGGGGGACTGGGAGTTATAACTAAAGGGTACAGGGTTTCTTTTTGGCATGATGGACATGTTCTAAAGTTGACTATGGCAGTAGTTACACAAATTTGTTAGATTGTACACTTTAGGTGTGTAAGATTTATGCTATCAACAAAGCTGTTTCAAACAAACAAAAAGAAAATGGCAAAAGTAGGGTATCAGGAGAAGCAGCTCCCCATGCAGAAGAGCCAGGGATCTCAGTGGGCTGCTAGCTCTGCATGAGTCAGCAGGACCATGTGACGGACAGCTGCCGACAAAGCTGACATGGTCCTGGGTGGATGGAGAGAGGCAGTGTCCAGAACGCGGCAATACCAGCCACCCTGGTGGATTGCCTTAGTTGGTTGGATGGCCCCTGAAATGTCAGGTTTATTCTGGACACCCCACCCTGGAAGGTTGTTAATGGACATGCCCAGAAGAAGGAGCTTGTGGGGATAAGTGGTGAACCTGGCTCCCCAGGTCTTACCGTGTGGAAGGCAGACAGACCAAAAAAGTCATGAATGATAAGAAAGTATGGTGATAATTACAGGAGAAGAAAGTCTCAAGAGGTTTAGCATGGAAAAAAAAAATAAGGAGAAATATGCTGTCCTCAAGTAGGTGGAGGGATAACAAGTGAAAAGGTGAGACTTACCTATGTCAGTTCAGCTCTGTTCTGTTCAGTTCAGTTCAGAAAAATGTGGAGTGCCTTTCATGAAGCCGAGTCCTGCAAAAAAAATCCATGAATAAGGTGTTCTCTGATCAGAAAGTGTCAGACATGCTAAATAGTCTGCCCTCCCCTTTAAAGAGTCATACTGTGTATTAATTTACTAAAGGTCTAAACAATCCCCCCATAAAACTGTTTGTTCTGTTTAACACATCATGTTTCAGGCTTGTTTGATCACTGCACTGCCCCACCCTCTTTTATATGCATAAGACCTTATATTAATATTACATAGCAGAGTTTCACTGCTCCTGGCACGTACTGCAGGGAATGCTGGTATAAGGCAGCAACGTGACCACCGAGGAGAGAGATACAAACTACAAAGATGGGGGTCGCTTTGCCTACACTCAGGAAGCTTCTATCCAGTCTAGGGTAGGGCTGGGAGAACAAGGTGCTGCTGAGTAGGTGCTTAGCACCCAGTGTACCCACTGTGGCTTCCCGGTTTGTACCAATGCTTCCTCTTCCACTCTACAGAGGGGCTGTTGCTCTCTCTTGCTGCTGCAAATTACTAAATTGTGTGTGTCTTCCCCATCCTAGCCTCACTTTCGTGTAGAGACATGGAGAGCAGGGCCCTGACCAAGTCCTCCCAGTTATCCCTTCACTCGTGACTTAAAAGAACTAGGATCTGGAAACAGTGTTTTAATTACAGTTATTTGTCCATTTTGTGGCTGTTTGGGAATGCAGTTATCTCATCTACTGAAAATGTTGTTGGTGACTTAGTTTTAGAGTGACCACCAACACGGGGTGTGGGAGCCACGGATACAGATTTTTTCCACCTTTATTTCCTTTCCCGAAATAACTTTGGCAGTTTTGAGGCCTCTGATGTCCCCATCTCCATTTCCCAAGAAACTTCCTGATGTGAAAAGTATGTTTGGAAGCTGGCTGAAGATGACCTGGCAACTACCCTGCCTGTTTAGAAAGTTTCTGTGGATTCACCAGTTTGGATAGTCTTTCTTATCATTTTTTGTGTATGAAGCCATGAGGCATTTCTTGTAGGCTTTAAGTATTTGGCATTGCATATGTACCTCACCATTCATTCATCTTGATTCTTTTTTTCTACAAAAGAACCAAGAAGTAAGAAAATATCACAATACTTTTCCTCTCCACGAATAAAACACCCCATTCTTTTAGATCTGAATATTAGACTTTCTTTCAAAAATTCAGAATTCTAAAAGCATTGATTTGTTATCGAATTTAACTTATGGTTTTGTTTCAATGATGTGATTCTCCTGGTTTCTTTTACAAAAATACTATTTAAAATGTCTGTCCCTTCTCTAGTGTTCCAAAAATACATATGATTATTCAACCTAAATATATGTATTTTCTTTCTTATTTGGTACTGAGTATTCATTTCTTTTCATTTGTCACTTTTTTTCATTATAAACCTTTTAAAAGGCTGTATCTACTTCTCAGTATATAAATATCCAAGTGATAAAAGCAAGCCATGTTCCCAGAACTTAGTCAATTGAATGAGTGTGCAACCTTATACTCTACCCTAATTTAACCTAATATTAAATTCTCTTGAGTGCAGGATGATATAGCAGGGGCTACCCAGAGTCACTCACCAGATATCACCCTTACCGTCTAAGTTATGTATCTATCAAGTCAATAATAAACAAGAAAGAAAGTGGCAAGAATGGGAGAATCCACATTCCCCACTTACAGTCCCTAAAGGATTAAAGAGGAAGTGGGTTCTTCACTGAGATTTTCCAAAATATATCCAGAAAGCTCTCAATGTTCTTGGAAACAGAGAATATTCCTCATGTAGGGAGTTGTGCAATAAGAGGTTTGGGCCAGGAGTGGGGAAAATTTTGATGAAAGATGCCAGGGCCTCACCAAGCTGTGTGTAGAAAGAAACCAAAAGAACGTTCTTCAAGTCAAGAGGAGCTGCAAGTTGGGCTCCATCTTGCTGAGAAGCAGAGATGGTTTTGGGAGAGGCCAAGGATAGACCAAAGCAGCTGGTCAGAAGGATTGCTGTAAAATTTTGAATTACATGGAGTTCGTACAATTTAAAGGTGGCCATAGAAGCAAGAAGAATATTCTAGATGGAAAATGCCAGATAGATTTTATTTAGCTGCTGATTATTGGTGGTGAGGTGGTACACAAGCCATCTGGCATAAATAATCCAGAATCACAGACAATACCATGCCAAAGGCAATAGTTTTAACATCTCCACCCAGCAAGCCTTTTCTAGAACCACTAAAAAAGAAAGGATTCAGTAGACTGGCTTGGATGCCCCTCTACTTCCTGATTCTGGTTAACATCATCTAGTGAGTATCAAAGGGAGACAGAGAAGAAAAGAATCTAACACATGCTTTACAAATAGCAGGCTCTCAAAAGAGCTTGTTGAAGGCAGGAATGGAATGAGAGAAGAAATTTCTAATCTCGACTCTCTCTGGCATTAATTATATGACCTTGGGCAGGTCACTTAACCACTTGATGGTCAATCATCCCACTGACCAATAAAACCTCAATGTGCTCATCTGTAAAATGAAGGGGTTGAACTATTGGACTTCTAAGGTCCGTTCCAGCTCTAAAATTCTAGAATATACACGATTTATCTTCCATAAATAGTTTTGGAGTAGTTTAGTATTGACAGTGTTGAAACTAAGAATTCTACAGCAAGAAGTGTGTCCCGTA
Source organism: Aselliscus stoliczkanus (assembly GCA_033961575.1). Taxonomy (NCBI): domain Eukaryota; kingdom Metazoa; phylum Chordata; class Mammalia; order Chiroptera; family Hipposideridae; genus Aselliscus; species Aselliscus stoliczkanus. The sequence goes on along the minus strand of CM066733.1, from coordinate 58,086,173 downwards.
GGTTCTATAAATGGAGAAGGAAGGACACAGGCTTTCATTGACATTTTCATTATCATCAAGCTTTTAATGTATGTCTAATAAATATTAAGAGCCTGAGCTGCATGGTAGGCAAATGTAAGCTTCATTCTTGCTCCAAAGGAGCTTATTTTCAGTCATGAAGCAGTCAGATTCATGGAGGGAGTAAGACCTATGCTAATGGTTTACAGGTCAAGAAGAAGGAGAAATCAAAATATTACTTGAGACATTTTCTGTGCTTTGAGTGATAATTTTCCCTATAAAAATCAAGAGCCTGAGGAAAGCATTAGGCTCAAAGTCTAGGCTCTCAATCAGATCCTGGTGTGCTCCCTTGGGTACTTCTCTGTAAATACCATACTTCTCCAAATGAAGGCCAATACAGATATGGCACCTGCCCGCCCCCCCCCAACACACATATAACATACAATGCCTACTCCGAACTGAATGCCAAACTCAGATGACTGCAATAGATGCTCCCATTCAGAATGGGGGAGAATGGGAGCATGGGTCATAGCAGTTATAAAGTCTACCCAGGAGCATAGTTCCAGGTCCTTCATCAGAGCCCAATCCAACTTCCTGGCAGTTGTTTTCCATGGCTTTTGGCTGTTTCCTTGGTTCTAGTCACCCCATTTTTTCCAAAAGAAGTGGCATCTTTCTGCAACTGAGCAACTTCTCAGCTTACTTCCTACCTACAAAATGTTGAGGTTCCAACGGATTTTTAATATTTTGTACTATGTCTGCCCCTTCATCCTGAACTGATACAATTTCCTTAAAAACTTGATGGGTTGCCTGCATATCAATTTATAATCCACTCTATTAGACAAAACTCATACCCGTGAATTTCTTCAAGGTAACTCCTTCTCTACCTTGGTCTTCCTGTGAGGCTGCTGTGGGACAAATCCTTTAAAATCATTAGAAACCCTACTGTTTAACTCTCAGGATCTGTGAGGCATGCCCTTAAGATCTCTAGGAGAACTTTTGTCTCTCTCAAAGGGTCAAAGAGATCTTTATGAGACTTAACAAAGGATCTTACTGTCACACCCTGGAGGTCACCTTTTCCAGGAAGCCATGCCTTGATTCAAGAACCCAGTGCTGGCTGAAAAGGCTCTTCTGAACCTTTTAAAATTCCTCCAACTTCTTGGGCCGGCTGAGTGGCATGGGGTTAAGCGCTGGTTTGAGAAGCCAGCGGCCCCAGTTCGGGTCCCACATATGAGGGCCAGTGACACTGCCTTCAAAAACAAAACAAAACTAAAATTCCTCTAACTTCTCAAAAACTGAATAGTTTGTTTCTTAGTTCATTTCTCTCCACTCTCATTATATACATAAGGAACAAAAAAAAATGTATACACATTTTAAGAAAGGAAAACGCTGTATTAAAATTGTAATAATATATACCTATATATTATATACAAGTCATGTGTATATATTTTGGGGCTCTCCCTGTATAGGCAGCTAGCAGAAACCAGGCAGCACCCTTAAACACTCCCTAGAGTTCTTCCTAGTGAAATCATTGAGTTCACTAGGTACAATTCCTATTTTCTACATTATTGCCGGTGATAAGTTTGCTAAATTTCCCTACTACATACCAAGAGTCTCCTTTTCTCCAGCTCAAATATTCCCCTCCCTTTCTGTTAAGCCCTCGCTGGCAGCCTCCTCCAGGCTTCTGCTAACACTTTCTTTAAAACTCTTTAGGCTTTCACTAACAGACTCTTCAAGTCCCTTCCAGCTTCCTGCTGCTCTCTGGTCCCAAAGCCAATGCTACATGTTACAGGTTTTTGTTTACAACAGTACCCCAACTCCAGGTAAAAGTTACCAAAACCTACTGGTTAGCTATAGCTAAGTAACAAATCATTCCAAACTGAGCGGTTTGATGTAACAGTCATGTTATTCTCTCACAGTGTCTCTGGATCGGGATTTGGGGGAGGACTTGGCTGGGTAGCTCTGGTTCAGGGCTTCTTATATAGTTGCAATCAAATGGTAGTGGGGCTGGAAGAGTGGGGACGGGATGCTGGAGCAGTTGGGAGCTATCTAGGCATCTCTTTTCACTTTGTCTCAGGACCTTTCCTTGTGGTCACTGTCTGGGCTTTCTCACAACATGGCAGCCCCCAACGTATAAGCAGCCAGATTGCTTATTTAGCAACTAAAGTCTTCAGGAGTGAGCGTTCCAGCTAACAAGCCAGAGCTGCACTGTTTTTTATGGTCTAGCCCCAGGAGCCATCCAGAATTACTTCTGCCACGTTCTCGTGGCTACAAATGAGTCACAAGTCCACCCGATTCAAGGAAAAGGAAATCAGACTCCAGCTCTTGATGGTGAAGGGACAAAATTCTACGAGAGTGTGTGGGATGGGAGCTATCATTGTGGCCATCTTTAAAAAATACAATTTACCACACCTCGTGTGGTGAGGGTTAGGGATGGTGGACATAAAGTGCCTGGCACATAGCATGACATTTGTGTAGGTGCTGCTAGATTATTGTTATTGTTACTCATGTCATTATTACTCACATTATTCAGTGGTTTCTTCCTGAGTGTTGTCAGAATCTTCTCAGATAAAGTATTCTTTTAACTTCCTTTCTTCCCTGCCCTTTATAACTTTTATCATATATCACCTTTATTTGCTAGTAGAACACTTCTATAGATAACTCTATATCTCATAAAATCACAGAGTACTATAGCTAAAGACACCTTATTTAGCCTGTCAACCAACAGTTTTATTTTTAGATGACAAATCCAAAGCTGCTGCATGCACCAAGCCCAGCAACTTATCAGTAACAGACATCAGGCCCAAACACCGCTTGATTGGCCTCCAAAACCAGTACTTTTCCCCAGTAGCATTCCCACTTCTCTCATCAAGAAAGGTATGATAACTCACTTTTTCATCCTTTGGAATAAAAGTTTACATTTTCTCTTGTTTGATGTCTTCACAATCCACTCCACTTTCACATCGCCTAGGAGTCTCTACTGTAGGGAATTAGAGTATTTACTTGGAATAGCTGCTGCTTCTGTGAACACATTTAAGCTAGTGAGAATGCACTGACTTCTGGGAATGCAAAGATGGAGCTTCTGCAAAGGAAAAAATAATGCAAGGCTTTGTCTGTCTCCTGGCATTTCTCATCTGAAACAAGAATTCTGATGGGCCAACAATTGTTTTCACTTCTAATGTTTTTCCGATATCTTTGGAAAAATACTAGGGGCCAAATTCCTCCTTTGAGCATGCACATTTAACTTTCCTTTAATTTAGTAAGAACTTTTACATACATCCAAGGGTGAAACTTGGCCAGAGGATAAGAACGAAAATGTCACAGGTTGAGTACTCTACTGTAAGTAGTTCATTTCTGAATTCATTTTCTGTCCTCTGCTTTTGGCAGCCTTCCCTGGACTCTGTACTGCTCTAAAGAAACCTTAATTTCTTTATTTTATTATTTTTCTTTTGAAATGACTAACAATATAAAGTCCTAGTGCCTCTAGGTATGTATTAAGTAGTTTCATAACGTTTGGTTTGCTCATTTATAAGACCTTTATCTTCCCATGCCCTTCTCATGTGGCTCTCCCTAGCAGCTGTTTGTTTGTTTTGTTTGTATTAAGCCACTGGGGGAAATGCTCAGCCCTGGAACCACGTGGCTACTTGAAGGCCCCAAAATGCTGCTGCTCCTGTCACAGTCATCATCCCTTTCTGACCTTCAAGTTTCCTGTTTGAGGGTTTTGCTCAAGTGCTAATATTCTTCATTTTCTTTCCTGGCAACAAGTAAGAAATAAGTAATCTAAAATTATTTTTAATGTCAACATTAATTGCATAGGTCTGTGCAGACCTCAGTTCTTCCAGCTGAGTTCTCTCTCGAGTCCATTGCCATGACCATACTGATTTTTATAAACTAATAGATGTATTTCCATTTATGCGATTTGGGACAAAAACAATTTGAAAAATTGTTAATAGCCTTTCCTTAGGAAAAAAAAAAAATGATCCTCAAAAAGGAAAAAAAAAATCCACAAAAGAAACCCAAATAATCAAAGGCAATTAGAAAATAAAGATTTTATATGAAATCAAGAAAAAGAAAAAGTGGGAAATACTTTAAAATTTATTTCTAAGGCATCATCACTTCACTTCATATGAAAAAGTGGAAGGCAGCTTTATTTTAAATAGACTCAGAATCCAGATATTGGCCCTGCACTTAAAATTGATGTTGGGGAGCAAGGTAGGACTATGAGTCAGGCATCAGATGGCTGCTGTCAAGACTTTAGAAAGTGACATTAATTTGGTGAAATCATAAAGGTCTGGTAGTCAGCTCCGCCATTCTAGAAACTTAACCTTATGATTCCACCCGGAGTTAATGAAATTAATGGGGGCTAGTCATGCAAACTCAACACACAGGAGACAGAGCTGTAAATCACAAAATATCAGTTGATAGGAATTCACAGTATTGTTTATGTTTGCCGAGCAAGCCAGAATTCTAATGTTTGGTTAGGGAATAATTGGTCAGGTCAATCTCTTTCTTGTAGGAATATGCACATGGTTAAACAGATATTTGCTTATTCAACAGATATTTACCAAGTTCCTCCTCAATGCAAAGCACTAGCTCAGGCTCTAGGGATCCATAGCCAGTGATAGAGTCCCTAAGCTCTTAGGGCCCAGCACCTAATAGACAGGCAAGGGGAATACAGTCAGCCTACAGAGCAGAGTCCTAACCCAGCCCCAGAAAATCAAGGAAGTCTTCTGGGAGAAAGGTTTCTGCTGAGTCCTGAAGGGTGAATATTAGTTGTTCATCAGGCCATAGTGGGACAGGGCTAAAGGAGCAAGTCCCAGAGGGAGCAGCCTGTGGATTATTGAGCATGGAATCAAAGCACGGCCATCAGGTGGGTGATCTTAACACAAGTGTCCTGAAGCTGGGACGGGGAGTTCCCATCATCACTCTGTCTGCCAGGTGAACTGAATGTCAGGGGGTGGCTGATTGGGAATGTTGTCTCTCCTAGAGAATACCGCCCATTCTCTGACAACCTCTTCCCCAGCGCTTACCCTTTCTCAAACTGTAAGCATTCCCTCCTTGGTGGGTCAGGAAAGGAACTTAGGGGGTCATGATGAGTATTTCTTTTTTAATTAAATAGAACAGAAACTATCAAAATGCATTACACATAGTAAGGGCAAGGGTAGTTTGATGAGATTTGATTTCAGACACAAGGGTGGATGGATGGATGCATGGATGGACGGATGGATACCAACGATAAATCTGAACAACATTCCTTGTTGTATTACTAACATTGCTGGGTTCATGCAACTATGCGTCCACATCACCACTGATCACTCACAAGTTCAGAAATCCCAGTGATGATGTTCAGTCAGGCATTCGGCCACTTGGACTTTCAAAGTCTGGAGCCAGTGCTAAACTTCAGGGTTGCCCTAGTGTGTGTGTAGGCTTGTGTGTTTCATGGAAAATGTATTTCTTTCTGTGTGTCACAGTCAAAACGTTTCAAGAACACTATTCTAGTTGACACAACATAACTGCATAACAAAATATTCCAAAACTCAGTACATGAAGCAGCAATCATTTTAAGATAGCTCATGACTTTATGAATCAGGAATTTAGACAGGTCAGCTCCCTGTGACATTGAATCTCCAGTGGTTGTCAACTGGGCGGGGCTGAGAATTCAAGATGGCTCATCCACATACCTGGTGCCTTAGAAGAGACAGCTGAAAAGCTGGACCCTGCTGAGCCTCTCTTTCTCCATGTAGCCTGTGGGCCTCTCCACATGGCCCTGCCAGCAGGGTAGTCAGACTATGTACACAGAGGCTTGAGGCTCCCAGAGGCAAGAAATGGAAATTGCAAATCTTCTTAAAAGCTAGGTCCAGAACTAGCCTTACTAGTTACTTATTGGTCAAATTAACTGCAGGCCAATCTGGGAACAGGGGAGGGTACATAGAGCCCATCTTTGAGTGGGAGTAATATCAAAGTACTCATGGCCATCTTGAATTTGCCACAAGCACTGGTCTGTTTTGCCTGGTGGGGCTCTGGAGCCTGATTGTCTGGATTCGAATCCCACTTCCTAGTGGTGCAAACTTGGGCAAGTTTTTAAATTTCTCTGTGCCTCAGTTTTCTCATATACAAAATGGGGATAATATACCATCTCTTTCATAGGACAGTTGTAAGGATTCAGTGACTTAGACCTTTGCCGGGCCTGCAGCAAGTGCTATATAAGTGTCAGCTCTTCTTATTTGGCATGTTCTTTCTAAAAATGTGTGAATACCCTAGTTCAGGCTAGATGTCAATGGTTTGTTCTGCTCCAACATATCTGAGGGGCCACCCCACCCCCTTTGTGACAGTGCCTCTCTGTGCGCTGGTTATTAATGAGAGAGATGGTGGGTCAGAACCTCCTACTAGGAGGTGGGAGTGTGGGTGCTGCTTTTTCAAGCTCTTCACTTGAGACTCACTAAACTATGGGTTGTAGTAACGCATTGCCCTGTTCGAAGTGCTGGGCATAAGAGTGTAGTTGAGACGCAGGGTCCCATCCATCAAGAGACTCATATTCAATTGAATGGGACAGTTAACAGTCAGTTAAGCAAAGACATCGTAAGTGCTCTGAACAAAATCAAACATCATAAAGGGAGTTAGGATTGAGGAGGATTGAGGGAGGGGTGATGAGTTTAGATAAAGCTTCAGGGGTAATCTCTTTGATAAGGAGATAAGAGCATTGTCACATTTCATCATATCTTGATGAAATTTCTAGAGCTTTCCTTTATTTCTTCATTTCAGGTGGCATTCTATGTATGAAGTAGCTTTGCAGGCGATTCACCTCATCCACTATGTATAGGTACTAGTAGTGTCACTGTGGAAAGTAACGCAGTGTCCCAGCTCTGGGGACACTCATACAGGTCTCTTTCCATTAACTATACTTATTAGCAGTGTGACAGTGGTCAAGTCATTTAACTTCACTAAGGTTTAATTTTGTCATCTGTAAAACAGAAATCTTCAGGCCCAGAGTAGAGCCCCAGGAGTGGGTGGAAGGTGACAGTGAATTGCTGGGAAGGATGAAGCTGATAAAGGGAGTGGTAAGAGTAGAGAGAAGAGGCCAGAGAAAGGGGCCCGAGGGCACATTGTGTAGACTTGCTAAGCGTGGCTTCCCTACGGGATGCAAATACTAGATTGAGTAAGGGCAGTCACCAAAGCAGGCTGACCATCTGAGGGGCTTGACTGCCCTGTGGCCCGGCCTGTCAGGGAGGTAGTGATACCTACATACAGAAGGGCCCAGTCCTTAGCATAGGAGAAGTAGCTTAATGCAGAGAAACATCGCACCAAGAATCACCTTCCAGGCGGCTCTCAGTAATGGCTTAACTTCAGTAATATTGCCAGATTTGCACATATATCTGAGACTCCTAAAATTAGTTACTTCCATCAATCAACATGGACTTTTTGTTGCCTGGAAAATAAAGTTCAAGGTCTTCCCCATGGCGTTGGCCTGCCTCCGTCTTCCACTCCTTCCGCCGCCCCATCTCCCGCCAGTTTCTTCCCTGCAGCTCCCTTCCATGCTGCTCCATGTGCCCTCCTCACCTCACACCTTCCTGATTATCCAAGCAGGACCGATCACTCCTGGCCCTGCATTCTCACAACGCTTTTGTTGGTGTTGCTTTTGTGACCCTTTATCATATTATGCCTTTCATTTTCACTGAGCTACAATCTTGAATATGGGAATTCATGTATTTATCATAGTAAGCCTCGGCTTTTGGTCTCACACCAGGTCCCAGCTGTTCCATAAATATTTGTGGATCTAATTCTTTATTAAGTGTGTGCTATAGAGCAGACCCTATGAACAACACAAAGAGTTGAAAATGTGGTTCCTGCAACACAGTAGGGAAGATGAGTAGAAATGCACAGGCTCACAGGTCAGGTGGTGTAAATACGCACAAAATAAATGTTAGCGCAGCAACACTTTGGAAAGTGTTCTCATGGCTCCCTGCCCACATCTTCATTACCGTTAGTCACACTGTGCCGAAATCACCTGTTTGCCTGGGTGTGGGCCTTCCCCCGCCCCTCACAGTGATGTGAAGAACACGGAATATGACTGATTTATTTTTTTACGCATGGTTTCTGGCCCTCAGTCAGAATTCAATAAATATATTTGGAATGAACAGAGTTGCTAGTCATTGAGAAATGTCACTTTTAGATACTGTGTCTTCTGTCAGAACCTGTCTCATTTCATTTCTTGATTCTGAAATACGAGGAGGCTTTTTCCATTTCCCTTTTCTCGTGAGGCCCTATCCTGCATATTAGAGGAACAGTCCCAGAGTTTTTCCTTTGAAGCTGGGTAAAGGCCGGGAAGAGCACATTTAAGTGCCCCGTGCCCTCTGTGTCAGGGTCAAAGCTTAGGTCTCCTTCAGATGCTTGCAGTGCACTGGTTTAAGACCTGCTCTGTATCAGTGGATTTCAAATTGTTGCTGTGAGTGAAAGTCTGCCTTTGAAAATGCGAGCATAGAAAACTCGGCATGTCAGACAAAGGTACACCCCAGTGTGATGATTCATAATGTGATGTGGCAGGTGGGAAATCTTTTAAAAAAAAAAATCACTTTTTCCTCAAAACCTAGCTGCAGAAATCAGATGTGGAACTGGGCAGGGGGTGTACATGGCCGAGATGGGAAGGAGCTTCAGGAAGACAGCCGCTGTGGAGGGAAAGGATCTCGGTGCGGGTAAGAAAGGCTTGTGGGCGCCATCGGTTCTGGATGTTTCCCTCATTTTGTGCGCTAGCCAAATATTTTCCTACTTGCTTCTCCTTCAGACTGCTATCCATAGTCTCTTCTGTTCCCTTTAGTTTGTCCCCAAGAAGGGTAGGCAAAAAGTCAAAGAGAAAGGAAAATAATATCCCAAAGCTGTTGACTATGTTATGAGACACTCATAGTTTCTTTTATAGAGGAGCAGAGGGAAGGGGTGGAAGAATAAGATTGTTAACTAAAATCAAGGTTTTGGATCATTTGGATCATTTGTCTTTACTTTTTCTGTTTATCAAAAAAAGAAAAAGAAAAGAAAAGAAAAGAAAAAGAAAAAACTTAAACGGTAATGGGGAAGCCGAGTTAGGGAGAGACGGGACCTGAGTTCTAGTTCTAGTTGGTAAAGAGATCTTGAACAAGCTCCTTCCCATTTCTAGGGCTTCGTCTGCCCGTCTGTAATATAGGATCAAAGATGACAAATCTACAGAAAATTCACCCTCCCAGTCTGAGCCCTTGGCAGACGTCTGTAATGGATTATGACGCTCTCCCACACTGAGTCTTACTGGGCTTTCACATCCTTCTCAACAAGCCCAAGGACTCACTCCCCGATGATGGGAGGGAGTCATAGCTCTGGATGAAACCTGCTGGCTCTTCCAGTGCTAGCTCTAAAGTCCTGTCACTCAAACTATACGTTCTTTATCAGTGAGATTGTGGGCCCCACACTGCAAGAGGACCTAGCTGATGAATGTCACATTTAGGCTGAATTTCTCAGGGTGTGCAGACAAGGTTACACCAACAAAAATAATCCAAAATCTCTGGCTCTTGCCACTGCCCACTTCTATTGTCAGCCTCCTGCAGACTCCCCTCACCACCCAGGGATTTCCGACAGTCCCTGTGGGTCTCTTCCATGAAGGTCCCCTCCCTGACATCCATGACTTGAGAAGTAGCTTGTTGTCCTGCCATCACCATGCTACCCTGTTCAGGCTCTAGCTTCCCACTCTCCTCAAAGCTGCAAACCTCAAAAAGTATCCAAGCCACCTTCCATTCTCTCCATTTTTCACTGAGCCCCATTGACCTGAATAGATGGCTCCGTAACAGACTCTGCATCGTACATTGTGGCTCCCGGCTTTCCTCAGGAAAATGGGTCCTTCGGCCTTGACCTGCAGGCTCTTTCTCCATGGTGCTCAGACATGGGCTGAAAGGGATTGGGAGCCCAAGCTGTACCCTCTTCTCTCTCACCTCAAATGTCCTCCCATCTCTTCACTCATCTGGTGGTGGTGATGACGGTAGTGGTGGCAGGGAGCCACATGCAAACGAGCTCTCTCCACGTGGGACCACCCTCCAATTCACCAGACACAACCAGTTTTGACTTCAAGATAGGGTGCCTGTTATGCAAGTAACAGTTGACAGGAGTCTACAGAATTTGGCTGAGGGTCCCTAAACCCTTACTAGAAGAAGCAAGTGGGGGGATGGGTTGGGGTCTAGCCAGTCCTTACAGTTGTGACCTGGACAACCTCTTAGAAGTAGGACCCAGAAAGCTGGAAATCTATGAGATTGGTATCATGGGTCAACCTCATACATGCCATGCCAAGGATCCCAGTGAGGAGTGTGTGTGTGTCCCACTGGCTTTATCTCTAAGGACCTAACAATCTCACCATGGAGTCAGTTAGACATGGAGTACTGATGGTAAGTATTATGGAGGTCACACAAGGAACACATCAGTCTGGGCTCAAAGTGCAGCCTTTAGAGATGGGAGGGTCCTTGGAAGACACCAAGGCTCAGGATAGACAGAGGACAGAGTGGAAGGCATTCCCACAGATGGGAAATACCCCAGGCCAAGGCACAGGGATGGAACCGCTGAAGAATAATGACAAGGCCAGCCTGATGGGGCATAAGATGCTTGTTGGGGATCTAACGTTGGTGGACGTAAGATTGCATCGGTTGGACAGGGTGAGGTGGTTGAGAGCCCTAAGTCAAACAGAGGTATTTGAATGTGATGCAGAAACCATAAGGAAACGTTTCTGGCATTCAGTCTAAACGGGTATTTGGGAAGATTAATCTGGCAAGGTTTTATAAGAGAAATTGGAGAGGGAAAAACTATGTGAGAGATTAGTTTAAAAGGCTTTTACATGAGTCATCCCTAAAGGAGTTTTAAATTTAATTAGGAAATAAGGTAGCAATGTGTATTGTACATATTATTGGAACATGTGTTGGTCTTCCCTAAAAAATGTTAAAAACATAACTTATTTCATTTTTTGAAATATAGTATATCCATGTGGCTCTTCAATCCAAATATAAAGAGGCATACAATAAAGGGTTTCCGCCCATCTCTGCCCATTTCTGCTTCGTTCCCACCTGGCATTCTGCCTGCACCACCCCCACCCCCACTCCAGACCACTTTCATGACTCCCTTATGTATGCTTCCAAGGTTTCTTTATGCAAACTCAAGCAAATATTAATGTATATTCTTTTTTTTTTAAATTAGTTTCAGGTGTACAAAGTGCAATAGTTATACATTTTACCCCTCAAAGTGACAACCCTCCACCCCCAATTCGCCACCCCACTCCCCCCCCATATCATATATATCTATTACTCTTCCTCTGACTCTCTTGCACAGTATAATCCACATCCCGTGACTATCTACATATATTCAATTACAGTAGGTATACAACCTCCGCTTTAGTTATACAGTGCAGTGATCAAACCTCTACTCCATCCATGAAATGGTCTCCCTAACAAGACCTATGACCATCTGACATTCCACAGAATATTTACAACATTATTAATTATATTCCCCAAACTGTTTTTCATATCCCAGTGGCAATATTGTAGTTGCCTATTTTTGCTGTCTAATCCCTTCCCCTTCTCCCTCATCCCCATCCCCCTCCCAATTAGCAACCCTGATTTTTCCTCTATATCTATGAGACAGTTTCTGTTTACTTTGCTCATTCATACAGTTTTTCAGATTCCACATATGAGTGGTATCCTATGGTATTTGTCTTTCTCTGACTGACTTATTTCACTTAACATAATAGTCTCTAGGTCCATCCATATCATTGCAAATGGTACGATTTCATTCTTCTTTATAGCGGAGTAATACTCCAATGTATAAATATACCACAGTTTCTTAATGCAGTCATCTACTGATGGGCATTTTGGTTGTTTCCAAGTCTTAGCTATTGTAAATTGTGCTGCTATGAACATAGGGGTGCATAACTTTTTTTGAATAAGTGTCTTGGTTTTTTCAGGATAAATACCTAGGAGTGGAATTGCTGGGTCAAACGGTAGCTCTATTTCCAGTTCTTTGAGATACCTCCATACTGACTTCCATAGTGGCTGCACCAATCTGCAATCCCACCAACAGTGCAGCAGGGTCCCCTTTTCCCCACAGCCCCGCCAGCACTTGTTGTTTGTTGATTTATTGATGATAGCCATTCTGACTGGAGTGAGGTGGTATCTCATGATGGTTTTTATTTGCATTTCCCTAATGACCAGTGAGGTTGAACTTTTTTTTCATATGCCTGTTGGCCATCTGTATGTCCTCTTTAGAGAAATGTCTCTTCATATCTTCTGCCCATTTTTTAATTGGGTTGTTTGTTTTTTTGGTGTTGAGTTTCATGAGTGTTTTATAAATTTTGGATATTAACCCCTTATCAGATATATGGTTGGCAAATATATTCTCTCATTCAGTAGGCTTCCTTTTTGTTTTATTAATGGTTTCCTTTGTTGTGAAAAAACTTTTAAGTCTGATACAATCCCATATGTTCATTTTTTCTTTTACTTCCCTTACCCGTAGGGATGTATCAGTAAAAATATTGCTCCGGGTAATGTCTGCAAATGTACTCCCTATATTTTCTTTTAGGATTTTTATGGTTTCAGGTCTTACATTTAAGTCTTTAATCCATTTTGAATTTGTTCTTGTATAAGGCGTAAGGAGGTGGTCCAGTTTCATTTTTTTGCATGTGTCAGTCCAATTTTCCCAGCACCATTTATTGAATAGACTATCTTTACTCCAGTGTAAATTCTTGCTTCCCTTGTCATAGATTAACTGTCCGTAAATGCCTGGATTTATTTCTGGGCTCTCTGTTCTGTTCCACTGATCGATGTGCCTGTTTTTATGCCAATACCAAACTGTCTTGATTACTGTAGCCTTGTAGTAGGTTTTGATGTCTGGTAGCATGATCCCCCCGACTTTGTTCTTATTTCTCAGAATTGCCAAGGCTATTCTGGGTCTTTTATGATTCCATATAAATTTTAGGATTATATTTTCTATTTCTGTGAAAAGTGCCCTTGGTAGTTTGATAGGAATTGCATTGAATCTATATATTGCTTTAGGCAGTATGGACATTTTAACTATATTAATTCTTCCTATCCATGAGCATGGTAGGTGTTTCCATTTATTTGTATCTTCTATGATTTCTTTCTTCAGTGTCTTATAATTTTCTGAGTACAGATCTTTCACTTCTTTGGTTAAATTTATTCCTAGGTATTTTATAGTTCTTGATGCAATTGTAAATGGGACAGTTTTCTTAATTTCTCTTTCCATTAGTTTATTATTGGTATATGCAAATGCCACTGATTTCTGAACATTGATTTTATATCCTGCTACTTTACTGAATTCGTCTATCAGTTCCAATAGTTTTTTGATGGAGTCTTTGGGGTTCTCTATATACAGTATCATGTCATCTGCATATAATGACAATTTTACTTCTTCCTTGCCAATTTGGATGACTTTTATTTCTTTTTGTTGTCTGAGTGCTGTGGCTAGAACTTCCAGCACTATGTTGAATAAAAGAGGAGAAAGTGGACAGCCTTGTCTTGTTCCTGATCTTAAGGGGAATGGTTTTAGCTTTTCCCCATTGAGTATGATGTTAGCTGTAGGTTTATCATATATGGCTTTTATTATGTTGAGATATGATCCCTGTATTCCCACTTTGCTAATGGTTTTTAACATAAATGGCTGTTGGATTTTGTCAAATGCTTTTTCTGCATCTATTGAAATGACCATGTGATCTTTATCCTTCATTTTGTTGATGTGGTGTATCACATTAATTGATTTACGGATGTTGAACCAGCCTTGCGCACTACGGATGAATCCCACTTGATCATGATGTATGATCTTCTTAATATATTGCTGAATTCTGTTTGCTAATATTTTATTGAGAATTTTTGCATCTATATTCATCAGGGAGATTGGCCTGTAGTTTTCCTTTTTTGTGATGTCTTTATCTGGTTTTGGAATCAGGGTGATAGTGGCTTCATAAAAAGAGTTTGGGAGCCTTTCCTCCTTCTGGATTTTTTGGAATAGTTTGAGAAGAATAGGTGATAGTTCTTTTTTGAATGTTTGATAAAATTCACTTGTGAAGCCATCTGGTCCAGGGCTTTTGTCTTTTGGGAGCTTGTCAATTACTGATTCAATTTCCTTGGTAGTAATCAGGGTATTTAGATTTTCTGTTTCTTCTTGCGTTAGCTTTGGAAGGTTGTATGCGTCTAGAAAATTATCCATTTCTTCCAGATTGTCAAATTTGTTGGCATATAGTTGCTCATAGTAATTTCTTAGAATTTTTTGTATTTCTGTGATGTCTGTAGTCATTTCCCCTCTTTCATTCCTGATTTTGCTAATTTGAGTCCTCTATTTTTTTTGATGAGCCTGGCTAGAGGTTTGTCAATTTTGTTTATCTTCTCAAGAAACCAGCTCTTGGTTTCATTGATCTTTTGAATTGTTTTTCTGTTCTCTATATTGTTTATTTCTGCTCTGGTCTTTATTATCTCCTTTCTTGTACTCCCCTTGGGCCTCTTTTGCTGTTCTTTTTCTAGTTCCCTTAGGTGTAAGGATAACCTGTTGATTTGAGATTTTTCTTCCTTCTTTAGGTAGGCCTGCACTGCTATAAACTTCCCTCTTAGGACTGCTTTCGCAGCATCCCAGAGATTTTGGGTCGTGGTGTTTTCATTTTCGTTTGTCTCGAGGTATCTTTTGATTTCCTCCTTGATCTTGTTTGTGACCCACTCACTATATAATAGCATATTGTTTAGCCTCCATTTATTTGTCAGCTTCCCGGATTTCTTCTTATAGTTGATTTCTAGTTTCATAGCATTGTGGTCAGAGAATACAGTTGAAATGATTTCAATCTTCTTAAATTTATTGAGACTTGTTTTGTGGCCTAACATGTGGTCTATCTTAGAAAATGTTCCATGGGCACTTGAAAAGAACGTATATTCTGTAGCTTTGGGATGAAATGCTCTGAAAATGTCTCTTAAATCCAGCTGGTCTAATGTGTCATTTAAGGTCGCTGTTTCCACATTGATTTTCTGTCTGGAGGATCTGTCCATTAGTGACAGCGGGGTGTTGAAGTCTCCTACTATGATAGTGTTACTGTTGATCTCTGTCTTTATGTCTGACAATATCTGTTTTATATATTTAGGGCCTCCTATGTTAGGTGCATAGATGTTTACTAGAGTTATGTCCTCTTGTTGGATCGATCCCTTCATTACTATGAAGTGTCCTTCTTTGTCCTTTGTTATATTCTTCAATTTAAAGTCCATTTTATCTGATATAAGTATCGCTACTCCAGCTTTTTTCTCAGTACCATTTGCATGAAATATTTTACTCCATCCCTTTACTTTCAGCCTGTATGAGTCTTTGGATCTGAGGTGAGTCTCTTGTATACAGCATATGCTGGGGTCTTGCTTTCTTATCCATTCAGCCACCCTATGTCTTTTTATTGGAGCATTTAATCCATTTACATTTAATGTGATTATTGATAGGTGTGTATTTATTGCCATTTTGTTATTTGTGTTTGTAGTCTTTCTTAGGTTGTTTTTCTCTTCTACTTAAAGAAGCCCTTTTAGCATTTCATGCAAAGCTGGCTTGGTGGTAATGAATTCCCTTAACTTATTCTTTTCTGCAAAGCTCCTTATCTCGCCTTCGATTTTAAATGATAACCTTGCTGGATACAGCAATCTCGGTTGTAGGCCTTTATTTTGCATCACTTTGAAAACCTCCTGTCACTCCCTTCTGGCCTGCAAAGTTTCTGTAGAAAAGTCAGCTGATAATCTTATGGGGGTACCCTTGTAAGTAACTTGCTGCCTTTCCCTTGCTGCTTTAAGGATTCTGTCTTTGTCCTTAACCCTTGCCATTTTCACTAGAATGTGTCTTGGAGTGGGCCTGTTTGGAATCATCCTGGTTGGAACTCTCTGCACTTCCTGAGCTTGTATTTCAATGTCCTTTGACAGGTTAGGGAAGTTTTCAGACATTATTACTTCAAATATATTCTCAATCCCTTGCACCCTCTCTTCTCCTTCTGGTACTCCAATGACCAGTGGGTTATTGCGTTTGATGTTGTCCCCCAGCTCTCTTAAACTATTTTCCATGTTTTTCATTCTTTTTTCTTTTTGTTGTTCCGCATGGGTGATCTCTGCTATTTTGTCTTCTAAGTCACTGATTTGATTTTCTGCTTCATCCAATCTGCTAGTGATTCCATCAAGTTTGTTATTTAATTCAGTAATTGTGTTCTTAAGTTCTAGCTGGTTGCTTTTCATGATTTCTCTGTCCTTCTTTATATTTTCATTAATTTCCTTGAACATTCTAATAATCAGTGTTCTGAACTCTGTCTCCGATAGGTTGGTTACCTCTATTTCCTCTATTTCCACTGATTCAGGAAGTTTCTTCTGTTCTTTTATTTTTGTTGTGTTTCTTTGTCTCCCCATTCTGGCTTACTCTTTGTGTTTGCTTCAATATAACAGATAGATCCCCCAGGTTTCTCAGTCTTTTCTGGGTAAACTTATATGGTGTGTGTCCTTTATATTTGAATTACTCAGTCTCCCTATTCTCCTCTGCTTGTATCTGAGGTGTTCCTTGTGTCGTGCGTCCCCACTTGTTGAAGTTTTAGTTTTGATTACTTTTGGTTTGTCAGTAGGTGGGATTGACTCCCAGATTGATTAGCTGTGAGGATCAGCAGCATCTGCAGTTTATGAGCTGCTGTGAGAGGATTGACCCCTCTGATGAAACTTGGACCCTATGGGCCCTAGTACCTGTAGCAACTTCCTTTTGGGTGTGACTCTTGTATGTCAAACCCAGAAATGCTCTGGTTTTATCCAAAGTTGGCCTCCAGGTATGATGATTCTTGTGTCTGTTTGTTTCGACCCACTGCTGCAGAGTGATTTTAGAGCATAACAGATCAACAAGAACAACCTCCGCAGCCACCAAAGGAAACCAAATGCTTGCACAAGTGAAAAAAACCAACCATCAAACTACAGTCAACTTGTACAGAAATATCAATCATACTAATGAAAAAAACAAACAGAAACAAAACAAAAACCACACACACAATAATAACAGAAGAGGAAACGAAATAAAATACAATATCCTAAAATAAAAATAGAATAAACATGAGAAACCGATTAGCTATACCTAAAAAATAAAAAATAAAAATAAACTAAAATAATAATAATAAAAAAGTAAAAATAAAAATTAAAAAAATAAAATTTGCAGAAAAAAGGAAAAGAGGAAAAGTATAGCAGTGAGAAGAATGAATAAAATAAGAGAGAAAGTGAGGGTGGGGAAAAAAAGAAAAAGAAAAGAAAGAAAAAGAAAAAAAAATATATATATATATATATATATTTGTCTACACACCCATATATATATATGGACATATATTCACCTATATACACCTATATATATGCCTATATTAAAAACTACAAAATGATAAGAATGAAATAGAAATAAAAACCAAAAACAACCAAGATAAGCAGCCAATAAAGGGAAAACAAAACAGAATAAAACCAAACAAACCAAAAATACCCGTGCCGGTCTTGGCTAAAGTCCACCAAGCTCTCTTCAGTTTGTCTGCTGTACAAAAATTCCTGTGCGTCTTGTGGGAACAGTAGGCCACCTGATGCCTAGCGTGATCCTGGCACTGCAGGTTTGCTGTACTTGAGTGTGGTTGTGACGTGTGATTGGTGGTTTTTACAAAATCACTGCCTTTTTGCTTTTGCCTGTCCCAAGGCAGGCTGCACCCCCAAAGGCTCAATGAGTGTCTCTGGGCACCCTTTCTGTTGACAGCCGTGAAGAATTAAAGAATTCCTCACTACCAAAAGCCTGCTGCTAAGAATCTGTTAATTAGTGCCTCAGCAGGTGAACCTGCCCTGCCTACCAAGCCTTGCATAAAGGTGGGGGCGGGGTAGGTAGTCTCACTCTGCAGCCTTTACTGGGGTGGAAATTCTCAACCCCCTGCAGGTAGGAATATCTTCCTAGTCTGCCCCTATTGCTCCATTCAGGAGTCAGTTTAAGACTCTGTCTTGGCTGGGGCCAAAGTTTGTGGGAGTGGGTGGGTTATTGGTTGTTTTGCTTTCTGTTCAAGAGAAAAAGGAAAAAAAAAAATGAAAAACATAAAAATAAACAAAGCCACAGTTCCAACACTGTTTTAAGCTAAGGCCTTTGCCTCTTATGCTCCAGTGGAGTTCCTGCTGCTCTCCCAAAGGGTCTGCCCGGATTTAGGGAATTGCGGGCACCCTACCATGTGGCTAAGATCCCCGCTCCGCGTCTCTCGGGGACCTGCATCTCCGCCCGGCGCGCTGCGTGTCCGAGCGAGTCCTCTTTTTTCCCCTGCTCCCGGGTTTCAGGCTTCTGCGCTCCGTGGGACCCGGTGGGCACAGAGACTGATCCCTGAACCAGGCGGGTGCAGGGACTGATCTTGCCCTGTCGCTGCGGGGCTCTGCACCCTGCTTCCTGGGGACCGCGGGTTCAGCTCGTACCTCTGCACAGTCGTCTCCTCTCTCTCCTCCCGCACTCGCCCGGCCTGAGGCTTCTGCCTCAGACTGCAAACCAACGCGCTCTTGCTGAACTCTAGGTGGGCCGCGGGCCGCAGGGAGCGAGCCGGGGAACACTCACCGTGACTCAGCAGCCGCGGGTGCGGGCTGCTCCTCACGCGTCTCACCGCCTTCTTCCCCCACTCGCCCGGCCTGACCACCTTCCAGCAATCCTTGTGTGGAACTCTTAGTTGCTCTGTGTGATGAGTAGATGTCTCTTTGAAGCGTATTAGAAGTTCAAATTGTGGATATTTCCAGGGGAGATTTCATGGAGCCCGCCTCACACCCGCCATCTTGCCCCTGTCGAGTCTTAGTGTATATTCTTATCTTCCTTCTTTTTTTACCAAAAAAAAATAGATAATATGCTTTACACACTTATCTGGATTTTGCTTTCCTCACTTAAAAATAGACCTTAAAGCTTTCCCCACCTCACACTTCTTGTCGGCTGCCTAGTATCCATTATACAGAGAAACAGACCCTTATTGATGGGTGTGATTTTAATAATCTTTTGCTATTGTAGATGGTGCTGCAAAAGATAGCTTGCCCTTAGATCATTTTGTGTGTATGCGTATATATCTGTAGAATAAATTTCCAAAAATGGGCTCATTGCATCAAGATTTACACATATTTATAATTTTATAGAGATTTTTGAGTTGCCTTCTTCAGGGAGTTGTGCTAATTTGCACTCTCACCAGCCATATCTGGGATTGCCTGCCTCCCACAGCCTTGCCGACACAGTGGGTTATCACTTTGGGAGCTTTTCCAGTCTATTAGGCGAAATCTTCATGCAGCTCTAATTTGCTTGTCTCTTACTATGAATGAAGTTGAGCATCTTTTTTATGTTTCTGGGCCTGATGGATTTTAAGCTCCTTCTTAGGGTGCTGACTTCTTCATTCCTGTATCCCTCCCAGAGCTTTCCCAAATGCCTTGCTACAAAATAGGTTTTCAGTCAAGATTGGTAAATCCAATAAATGTTTGTATGAATGAGTAGATAAATTATTGAATAAATTCTCATGTGATTGGAGTTATAAATCTTCAATTAGATATGATTCTTCCCTCAAGCAACGTAAGATGATAAGCTCACGGAGCAGATGTGAAAACAACATGTATATGTTAAAAGATTCCATGCAGTATTCTGAAAGTGAATAATTATTTGCCTTAGGCGGCAAAATGGAGACTCTTACATGAAATACCATTTATCCCCGGAAAGGTGAGGGATTGGGAGACGAAGGAATCCCACAGCTCTTTTCCATGGGTTCTTGTTCACTTAAAGAGTAGTTTGAAGCTGGTATAATTAAACGGTTTTCATAGAACTAACTAGTAAATCAGGAGAGATAAACTAAGGCCCCAGCGTGTGGCTTCCTCAGGCTCCTTCCAGCTTCACTTCTCCTTAGACGCCACCCAGAAATCAGCTTCTGTGGCAGTGCAGACAGTCATTTGCTGGAGTTTCAAGACTAAATTTCTTTATTTTTCTGTTGTTTCTATGTATTGCTGCATGAAAATACCATAAGCTGCAAGTAAAGCATGTTTGGTTGTCTGTCTGTTGGTTTTATAAATTTTAGGGGATTCCATTCTCCAGCAGCTTATTTGCTGTTTGTTTTATGCTGTCTCCAGTTAAAGAGAAGCCACTGTTATATGGGCAAAGGGTGAGAGCAACTGTCAGCAAGACCACAGCAGAACTTTCCATGGTGTCCTGTTACCTGAAGTGACTTTACTAACAGCTGTGCTGCCGCTGAGCTACAGCCCCCGAAAGGGAAGCCTTCCCCAGAAGAAGCATGAAGCCCCTCCACCTGCTTAGGAAGTTCCTTCCTCCTCAGAGAACAGGAACAGCCTCTGCAGCCACAGAGGGACTCTTTTTCTTTTTTAATTAAAGTTGATTGGAGTGACAATGGTTAGCAAAGTTACATAGGTTTCAGGTGTATAATTCTATAATATAGTATCTATATGTCACATTGTGTGCTCACCACCCAGAGTCAGTTCTCCTTCCATCACCATAAATTCGATCCCTTTTGCCCTCGTCTACCACGCCCTCCCCCCTTACCCTATGGTAACTCTTAAAGCTGAGCCCAACCCAGCATGTAAGCTCACATCAAGCCAGGGACTCGACCAGGAGCCACAGCCACACTAAGGAGCAGGGAGGCAGACAGTGTACAGGAAAAGAAGAACGAGAAGGCAGGCCTGAAATTCATTAGAACCCTGACTCCAGTCCCTCTATGGCTGAAAATAATCCTAACAAATAGTGTCAGGGACCTAGGAAAATAATGTGAATGGGGACAGAACTCAATATTTAAAACAGTTATGTTGATGGAGAATAACTGTTTAAAATAAGGACATTTGGAAAATGAAGATACATGCAAACTCTCCATCACTGGTTCTTCCTTTCTGTTGTTACTTTTGGTGTGTGTGTGTGTGTGTGTGTGTGTGTGTGTGTGTGTGTGTAAATGATAGGCCAAGAAGAAACAACTTGAGCATATGTTCCGCATTTAACAGTCTGTGTCCATTGTGTCTCTTCCTCCCCAGCACACACGTGTGTGTTATTTCCATAACTACCACCCATCCATTTTTGTAGACAAGGAGGAACCAGGAGAGGCTGAGTGACTTGCCCAAGACCACACAATTCATAAAGGGGAGACAGGACTTTGACTCAAGTCTTCTGAACCCCAAACTGGGGCTCTTCCCAGAATGTGTCCCTTAGTTCATTGCAAAATTAGTTTAAATGAAGGAATTCCAGTGCTGAGAATTTCACTTCAGCAACAGAAGCATTATAAAACTGTTTCATGATCATCTGAAGTCATAGCAATTGTCCTGGATCCAAATTCAGGGATCAATGAGCAGTTAATGGCTCTGGACGATCCCCCTGGTGATTACACCACAGGGCAGTGGGTCCCCTGTAAGGCAGTTCAACAGAAAGCCAGAGTTGGAACCACGCTTTACGATTTGAGATAAGCTTGCCCTATCAAAAGTCAAACCACACATGAAAACACACAGTTGTCCCACCATATGGCTGCTTATAGTTCCCAGAGGAACTGTGAGAAAGAGATGGAGAAGAAGCTTCAGACCACAGCCCCTTCACAGGAGGAACGGGCAGGCCAGCCCATTTATTACTATGTTTGTGTGATCATATTACCGTCGTGGATGTTGTCAAGAGTCTGGCTTTCTGACGCGAAATATAAGGGTTGTAAGATACACTTCATGCAAGTGAAGAAGGAAAATTATTGAGCACTTCCTATGTGCCAGTTACCTTAGTTACTGAATACCTGCAATTAAAAAGACCTCTTTACTAAGAAAGACATTTGTTTTAAGAATAAATATGTTAACCCTGAAATAGGTAATATCTTTATTTGTTATTTTACCTACTTAGCATTTAGTCACACATCATGGTCTGTGTATAACCAAAGAAGCTAAAGTATTTCAAACTCTTAAAAATAAGTCTCTTTAAACATCCCCTAGCCAAAGAGCCCCTCCTTCAGTTGTTATCTATTTTCAGATATTAGCTTTTCTATCGAGTCGCACAGAAATAAAATGAAACCTCTCAGGAAATACACATGATTTTATTTCCAAGGACTGGATTTTCCAAAGACTAAATAAAGAACAGAAGTGGGTGGTATTGTCATGGTCCTGGATCAAAACTCAAATGCATTTTCCACGAAGAGAATTATTCATTGAAAAGAATGTGTCCTGAGTTTTCTATCATACTCGGGTTACCAAACTAATCAGTGAAGCTCTTGAGCAGAGGGGACAATAAAGCTAGAAGGCAAGGTAGACATAAAGATACCCAGTGTTCTAATCCTGATTTCTATTTCTTGTTGGACCCATACATCAAGTAATTCATCCTATGCTGGCAGCAAATAGAAGACTTTCAGGTGAGGCAAATTCACAAAAACCTAAAGCTTATCTCCTTTTCATTTTAACCACTTTGATAAACATCATTCTAAAAATTAATTGCAACCTGCTCTGGCAGTGTACAGAGAGCATAATATTATACATTTAGTGTCTTCCTGGTACATAGGGCTGTGCGTCTTAAACCCTATCATATTTACAGGTAAGCAGCGGTAGGTCTAGCGGACTGACAGCAACTGAGAGCGTGGAGCAGGTCTTCATGGGCTACCTGTTAAACTGGAGAATGTGTAGGGAAAAATTGTGAACACCCATGGTCTTAAAAGGTTTTGCCACACATACAGCAAAATTAGCAAAATTTTACTTTTCTACATCCAATTTGGCATCCTTTTTCTTTTTTTATGACTGTCTAGAAAGTAGAATCTTTATGCTCAGTGAAGTGATTGGAAAATGTGCAACATTCGTATTATTGGAGAATCTGGTGGCATTTGGCAACACAGTTGCATCAAAACAAAGATGTATGATGGGTTTACCAGGGACAGTGTGATTCACTGTGGCCTACTTGGCAAGGACTCACCTGTAAGGCAGAAAACCTGGACGTCTGATGTCTCAGCAAAGCCAAGAAAGCCCAGGCAGCTTTTTAAAAACTTGAATGTCACATTAGAATACGTGTGTGTGTGTGCATGTGTGTTATTGTTATTAGTTGTTCTGTTTTTTTACTTTGCACGATGGAAAAGCCCTACACAGATGTTTGATTTCCTACTGCAATAGGGACCATCTATAGATTTTGTTTATAACATGGGTCTATGTTTAGTTTTTTGATGATGTAAAAGGCAAATACAAAAAAATACAAAAATACAAAAGGCATACATATCAGCAATTAACCTTTGGGGGTCATTTATCATTTGCCATCTTAAGGGTAACAAATTTTGAAATAGATTTTCACCCAGAGACATGAAAAATTCTAGCTAGAGAAGGGAAAAAAAATGCCTACCTTAGGGAAAGGAGCCTGCCGTGAAAGCTGAAGCAGGAATAGACAGGAAGATGGAAGGACAGCCAGCAGTGTGTAATCAAGAGAATGGACTCTGGATGAGTTGGTGGTATCAAATAAGATAAGGACTGCAAAGGGGTTATTTGGAGGAGGGGAGGTGCTTCTGGTTCAACATGTAAAAAGTTTGGAAGTTGCCACTCTGTCCTAACAATAGTAAAAAGCCTAACAAATTGAAAAATCTCCAACTGTTCTTAGTTCCATAAAGGAAGTGAAGTCATATGGCAAACCACTGCCTCCAAACTTAGAGCGACCAACCGGCGAATACAGAGAACTGTGACTTTACTGAAGTAGGAACCCATGAGAAACCTCCACAGGAACCAGGGGCAGGGAAACCTGAACTATGACTGATGATTTGCTTGAGACTTGGGGTGGACAACTCTGAGACTTGAAAACGGGAACACGCTTTTGTGAGTTTTGTGAGGTTTGCCTCCAGAGCTCTCCCACCTCTTCACAGTGAATATCAGAGGAACATCCCCTCGTGCTTCTGGCAGGGAGAGGGGAAAAGGGACATTTTGAAATATGCCAGAACATTCTGTTCTTCTTAACAAGGCTCACCCTCAAGAGAAACGGTTTCACCAGAGCCTAACCTGCTTGGGTTTTATCAGAGCCTAACTGACCTGGAAAAGGGAAATACGCAACTCCAGCCCCTCTAGCCTTCCACGTGGGAAAAGGGAAATACCTAGTTCCAGCCCACGCTAGCCACGCTGTCCCACAAAAGGGGTGGATAGAGACAGGGACTGGGAAGCATGCATGAAGGTCCTAGCCCAGAGGCACAGGCTCGCTAAAAGACTGAGACCTAATCATACGACTATAGAGTGTTCCTCCTCTCCCTGCATTCCTCACCACCACCTACTAAAGGCGTGTTTACAGCAGTTCCTTTTGCCTGCTACATCATGGCTGGCTGGATAGATAGAGAGATAGATAGAAAGAAAGAAAGATAGATAGATAGATAGATAGATAGATAGATAGATAGATAGATAGATAGATAAGATTGATAGTTGTAGATATATGGATATATGACATACTAAAAGGCAAAACAAAAACGTTTGAAGAGACAGATCAAGCATCTAAACTGGACACAGATATGGCAAGGATTTTGGAATTATCAAACCAGGAATTTTTTTTCACCTAATACTTTCTTTTTATTTAATTTTTTATTAAAATTTATTGGAGTGACAATGGAATACTATTCTGCCATAAGAAAAGATGAAATAGTGCCATTTGCAACAAGATGGATGGATCTTGAGATTATTATGCAAACCAGGAATTTAAAACAGCTATGATTAATACACTAAGGGCTCTAATGGATAAATTAGACAGTATGCATGAAGAGATAGGCAATGTAAGCAGATAGATGGAAATTCTAAAATTGAAAAGTGAGAAGAAAAAAGACTGAAAAAATAGAACCAAATATCTAAGAACTGTGGTACAACTATAAAAGGTGTAACATATGTGTAACGGAATACCAGAAGGAAAAGAGAGAAAGGGGCACAGAAATTATTTGAAATAGTAATGATTGAGAATCTCCCCCAAATTAAAGTCAAGCACCAAACCACAGATCCTAGAAGTTCAAAGAAGAAAACAAACAAACAACCTGGGAACTAATAAGTGATTATAACACTGTGGCAGGATACAAAGTTAACATACAAAAAGTCCATTATTTCCTACATACAAGCCAGGATCAAGTAGAATATGAAACCCAAAACACAATACCATTTACATTAGCATCATAAAACATGAAATACTTAGCTATAAATCTAACAGAATATGTACAAGATCTCTATCAGTAGAACTATAAAACTCTAATGAAAGAAATAGAAGAACTAAATAAATGGAGAGATAGTCTGTGTTCATGGTTACGAAGATTCAATATTGTCCCAATATCAGTTCTTACCGACTTGATCTATAGATTCAATGCAACCCTAATCAAAACCCCAAAAACTTATTTTGTGTAGATGGATAAATTAATTTTAAAGTTTCTATGGAGAGACAAAAGACCCAGAGTAATCAACACAATATTGAAGAAGAACGAAATTGGAAGACTGACACAGCTCAACTTCAAGACTTATTGTAAAGCTACAGTAACCAAGACAGTGTGGTATTGGTGAAATAATAGACAAATAGATCAATGGAAAGGAATAGGGAACCTATAAATAAACCCATATAAGTATAGTCAACTGATGTTTGATAACCGAGCGAAGGCAATACAATGAAAATAAGGTACTCTTTTCAACAAATGGCGTTAGAACAATTGGGCATCCACATGTGAAAAATAAATCTAGACACAGATCTTACACTCTTCACACAAAAAAATAAATAAGTCAAAATGGATTGCATACCTAAAGGTAAAACAAAAAACTATAAAACTCCTAAAAGATAACAAAGGAGACATTCTAGACAACCTAGGGTTCGATGGTGGCTTTTTAGATGTAACAGAATTGATAAACCAGACTTCTAAAATTAAAAATTTCTGCTCTCTGAAAAACACTGTCAAGAATATAAAAAGAGAAGCCTCAGACTGGGAGAAAACATTTGTAAAGACACACTTGATAAAGGACTGTTATCCAAAATACACAAAAAACTTTTAAAACTCAACAATTAGGAAACAAACAACCCAATTAAAAGTAGGTCAAAGACCTTAATAGAAATCTCACCAAGGAAGAATACAGATGACAAATAAACATCTGAAAAGATGCTTCACATAATATGTCATCAGGGAAATGCAAGTTAAAACAGCAATGAGACACCACTACACACTAGCAGAATGGCCAAAACCCAGAACACTGACAGCACCAAATGCTAATGAGGCTGTGGAGCAACAGGAACTCTCAGTCACAACTGGTGGAAATGGAAAATGGTGCAACCACTTTGGAAGGCAGTCTGACTATTTCTTGCAAAACTAAACATACTCTTCCCATAGGATCTAGCAATCAACTCATTGGTTTTTAGCCACAGAGTTAAAAACGTATGTGTACACTAACATCTACAAACAGATGTTTATAGCAGCTTTATTCATAATTTTCAAAATTTGGAAGCAACCAAGATGTCCTTCAGTAGTTGAATGGATAAAAAAAAAAAAAAAAACAAACCTGTGGTTACATATAGACAATGGAGTATCATTCAGTGCTGAAAAAGAAATAAGCCATCAGGCCAGCTTAGTGGCTCAGTTGGTTAAGAGCTCGCTCAAGAGTGTGAGCTGAGCTCTGAGCAGTTCGATGCCCAGCCCGAGCTGAGCTGCCACTGAGCTGCCAACAGGTGGCAGGATGGCTCAGCTAAAAAAAAAAAAAAAAAAAAAAGGAAATAAAAAAAGAAATGAGCTATCAAGCTATGCAAAGGCATGGAAAAACCTAGTGCATATTACTAAGTGAAAGAAGCCAATCCGAAAAGGTAACATGCTGTATAATTTTAACTATCTGACATTCAGGAAAAGGCAAAACTATGAAGACAGTAAAAAGCTCAGTGGTTGCCAGGGATTAGCAGGGAGGGAGGGATAAATAGGCAGAGCACAGAGGATTTTTAGGGCAGCAATATTACTCTATATGATACTATGATGGGGGATACATGTCAGTATATATTTGTCCAAACCTGTAGAATATACAACACCAGGAGTGAGCCTTACTGTAAACTATGGACTTTGGGTGATAATGATGTGTCAGTGTATCAATTGTAGTAAATGTGACACTTTGGTGGGGAATGTTGATAATGGGGGAAGCTGTGCATGTGTGGGGACAGGGGCACATGGGAAATCTCTACCTTCTTGCTCAGTTTGAACCCAAAACTGCTCTAAAAAAAATAAAGCCTATTTTTCTTTAAAAAAAGACTATTGGGTGTGGCAATAAGGAGGTGGTGGGTGACCTCAGAAGAGCAGTTCCAATGAGGTGCTGAGTATAGAAACCAGACTGCAGTGAAACGAGGTGTGAAGAGTAGTTGAGGAAATGGAGCCAGGGAACTGACAGCATTTCCAGGAGTTTGCTGGTGAAGGGGAAGGAGATGCGGGTTGGGAGAGGATTGGAAGGGTAGGGCGCAGGGAGGGGGTTGTGGCCACTTGCATTAGGATCCAGTGCTCTCAGACATAAACACGAAGTGTTAGGAGTCCCCTCCGCTCTAGCCTGCAGCTGGATCCCCATGGTGTGTCAGAAATACCAGTGGCTTCATTTTCAAATGGAAGAAGTAGAAGGCCATATATTTATAATTTACTGCACTTTCTATGATGTCCTTGATATTTGTTCATTCCTCGGAAAGGCCATACGTGTTTCCTCTCAATCTAAATGCTTAGCTAGTAAGTAGCTCTACCAAGACCAAGGTAAATATATAGGGAAAACTCCCTTTCCTAGAATTAAAGTGGTTCCTTTGGGAGGAATAGAAGGACTTGAATTGCTTAGACCTTTGCTACCTTTAGCTAGTCCCCATGAGCTGGGAGAGGATGTTGACTACTCTCCCACCCTCTCCTGATGGCATTCCAGGTCAGGACACCTGAGGGCCTCTGGGTGGCCTGCAGTCATCACAGGTGCACATTTACTGAACACATATGGCTTCATGAATGGAGGACCTGTACAATGACCACAGATGAGGAACCCAAGATATGGAGTGCCAGCCCTGTCCATGTGAGCAGCATCCTTGCCCAGAAAGAGTATGCTAGATCCATAGCATAGCTGGCACAGAGGACAGGGAGTGCTCAATCTCATGCCCGGACCAGAGGGCAGTAAGAAGACTGTGTGTGGGCCACAGAGGCATAATGGGAAGAAGGGTCAGGGAGCCGGAGGAAGAAGCAAAACTAATGGTCAGCAAATGCAGCTGCTCTGGGCAAAGCAGAGCCTTCCCCAGGAAGAGATAGGCCCGTGTGCTGAATAGACTGCCTCAAGGAGGAAACGTGGAGACCATAAAAGATACCAGGGGAAAAGGAGAACAGGAGAAAAGGAAATGAAAACAGAAGAGAGGGGTGTCACATTTCTTTTGGCATTTAAAACACTTCCAGATTGCATGCTGAAATCTTGCAAGGCCCAGAACTGCAAACTCCTGGCAAACTCAAGGCCTCAGCTTTGGCATCCCTGGTGTTGTAATATCAAGTCACAGCTCACTGTTAAGTTTTATTATTCAACATGAATTAAAAGGTCAAGGAGGAAAAGAGCTCTGTGGTGTTCCATTAAAGGAAAAATCTGATCATCTTAAAGCCACATGATCTTAAAGGAGCCCACGTTAAAAAGGGCAGCGTATGAAGGAACGTGGACAGTTAGCGCCTGTTACTCCCTTGGAAGTGTGTGTGCATGCTGGGAAGGTTTCGCAGATGGAGTTAACACTTCTCTTCGAATGTTTCACTTACAGGAAATAGTGGGAACATCTGTTAGTAGCTAGTTACCCACATAGGTGAAAAAATGACATATTATTCCTTTTTCCTTCCCCCAAATCTGCTGTTGTCTAACCCTTCCCCTGTGACTGTACAATATCGCCCATATCGCCTAGGGAGAATGCAGAGAGATCTCTCCTAATCATACTCCGTGGTGTCGCAGGTGTCATCCTTAGATAGTCTCCAGGACAGTCATCTGGTAGATTCCAGTTTGCAGTGCTTAGACAGGTTCACTAGGACATGCTATTGGATGTTCTGCTATGACCAATCCAAATGCTCCTACAGAGAAATCTATGACCTCCTGTGTCACTGGCAGGAGATACCAGGCAGGCTTTAGATTGTACTCAGCCACAGCATACAGCCCAGCCGCCTGTCAGACTGTGAGCTGCTCTTATTGCATTGATCTTTTATCTATATAAAATTGCTCTTAGACCTCTGAACTTAGACCTTCAGCCCTTAAGTTTCCTCCTCTGCCTCCTTCCCCGCTCCTTCTCTGGCCCTGATATCCCAACTCCTGGCCCTTCCCTCCTCTCTGCTCTATAATCCCCTTTGGACTTCCCTGCCACCAGTTTGTGGTCAGCGAACATACTTTGTATGATTTCAATCCTTTTTAAATTATGGAAGCCTGTTTTATGGTCTAAATGGAGAAATGTTGCACTTGAGAACAATGTGTACTTTGCTGGTTTTGGCTAGAGTGTTCTGTAGATGTCTGTTAGGTTTGCTTGATTTATAGTGAAGTTCAAGTCTTCTATTTCCTTGTTTATCTTCTCCTTAGTTCTGTCCATTACTGAATGTGGCATATTGAAATCTTCAAATATTACTGTTGAATTGTCTATTTCTCTCTTCAGTTCACTCAGTTTGCTTATCTTTCTTGAAGCTCTGTTATTAGTTGTATACATGTAGTTGTTATATCTTCCTGATGTTTTAACCATTTTATCATTACAAAATGTCCCTCTTTATCTCTAGTAACATTTTTTTTTGTTGTTTAACAGTCTGTTTGTCTCATATTAGTATAGCCCATTAGCTTTCTTATGGTTGTTGTTTTCATGATATATCTTTTCTTTCCGTTTACTTTAAACTTATTTCTACCTTTGAGTAAAACATGCATCCTATAGCATAGAGTTGGATCTTGTTCTTTTTATCCCATTTTATAATCCCTGCTTTTTATTGGATTGATTAATCCATTTACATTTAATGTTATTATTGCTATAGTTAGATTTATATCTGCCATTTTAATTTTGTTTCCTATGTATCATGTCTTTTTTGTTCCTCCTTAACTGCTTTAATTTTAATTAAGTGAATATTGTTCAGTGTAGCATGTTAATTCCCTTCATGATTTTTTTTACTATTTATTTTTTAAGATTTTTATTCAACTATAGTTTACAATATTATATTAGTTTCAGGAGTACACCATGGTTATTCAACATTTATATACCTAAAAAAGTGATCACCATGATAAGTTTAGCAACCATCTGACACTGTACTGTGCTATCATAATATTATTGACTATATTCCCTATGCTGTACATTACATCCCCATGACTTATTTGTTTTATACCTGGAAATTTGGACTTCTTATTCCCTTTGACCTTTTCTCCCTTTTAAAATTTTTCAATTACAGTTCACTTGCAATATTATTTTGTATTAATTTCGGGTGTACAGCATAGTGGTTACACATTTATATAATTTGAGAAGTGATCCCCCTGACTAGTCTAGTACCCACCTATCACTATATTTACTTATTACCATATTGTTAACTATATTCCCTATGCTTTACTTCACATCCCCATGAATATTTTGTAACTACCAATTTGTACTTTTTAATCCCTTCCCCTTTTTCACCCACCCCCCTCGAACCCTCACCCATCTAGCTACCATCAAAATGTTCTCTATGAGTTTGTTTTTGTTTTGTTTGTTTATTTTGAACAAAATAACATTGCATCTATCTTTGTCTGTCTGACATACTCTGCTCAGCACAGTACCCTCTAGGTCCATCTATGTTGCTGCAGATGGTGAGAATCCATTCCCTTCCAGGGCTGAGCAACATTCCATTGTATAAATGTACCACCTCCCCTTTTATCCATCAACGGACACCCAGGCTGCCTCCTCACTGGCCATTTTAAACAATGCTGCAATGAACATATGGCTACACACTCCCCTTGAAGTGGTGTTTTAGGTTTCTTTGGATAAATACCCAGAAGTGGCATCACTGTGTCCTCCTTGTCTCTTGCTTTGTCTTTGTTTTAAAGTCCATTTTCTCTGGTATAAGTATTGCTACCTTTTTTTTTTTTTTCATTTTCACGAAATCTTTCTCATCCCTTTACTTTCATTCTATGTGTGTCTTTCAATCTGAAGTGATTCTCTTGTAGGCAGCATATGTAAGGGTCTTGTTTTCTTATCCATTCAGCCTCCCTATCTTTTGATTGAAGCATTTAATCCCTTTACATTAGAAGTAATTATTGATAGATATATAGTTATCACCATTTTATTGTTCATATTTTTTATTTTCTTTTTCATCTTGAAGAAGTCCCTCTAAGATTCCTTGTAATGCTGCTTTAGTGGTGATGAACTACTTTAACTTTTTCTTGTCTGGGAAGCTCTTTATCTGTCCTTCGATTCTAAATATTAGCTTTGCTAGGTAGAGTGATCTTAGTTATAGGTCCTTGCTTTTCATCACTTTCAATATTTCCTGCCAATCCCTTCTGGCCTGCAAAGTTTCTGTTAAGAAATCAGTTGACAGTCTTATGGGAGCTCCCTTGTAGGTAACTAACTGCTTTTATCTTGCTGCTTTTAAGATTCCCTCATTGTCTTTGACCTTTGTCATTTTAATTATGATGTGTCTTGGTGCGGGCCTCTTTGGGTTCCTCTTATTTGGGACTCGCTGTGCTTCCTGGGCTCGTGTGTCTATTTCTTTCACCAGGCTAGGGAAGTTTTCTGTCATTATTTTTTCAAATAGGTTTTCAATTCCTTGCCCTCTCTCTTGTCCTTCTGACACTCTATAATGTGAATATTGGCATACTCGATGTTGTTCCAGAGACCTCTTAAACTGTTCTCATTTGGGGGACTCATTTTTCTTTTTGCCATTCTGTTTGGGTGTTTTCTGCTACCTTGCCTTCTAAATTATGGATTCAGTCCTCTGCTTCATCTAATCTACTGTTGGTTCCCTTTAATGAATTCTTTATTTCAGTTATCGTATTCTTTATTTCCAACTGGTTCTTTATTATGTTTTCTATCTCCATTTTTATATTTCCTGTCTCATTGTTGAAGCACTCCCTGAGATCACTGAGCATCCTTATAACCAGTGTTTTGAACTCTTTGCCTGGTAGATTGCTTGTCTCTGTTGTGTTTAGTTCTTTTTCTGGAGCTTTGTTCTGTTCTTTTCTTTGGGACATGTTTCTTTATCTCCCCATTTTGGCTGCCTCCCTGTGTTTGTTTTTATGTATTAGGTAGGGCTGCAATGCCTCATGGTCTTAGTAGAGTGGTCTTATGTAATAAGTGTCCTATGGGGCCTAGTGGTGCTGTCTGCCTGGTCACCTGAGCCAGGAGCTCCAGGTGTGTCCTTTGTGTGGGTTGTGTGTGCCCTCCTGGTTAGTTAAGCCTTTGTTGTTGTTTGTACCTCAGTGGGAGGGATTGACCCTCAGGCTTACTGGTTATGAGAACTGGTCATAACTATGGTGGAGGAGCTGTGGTGCGGGACCAGCCCTTTCCGTGTCTCCACCCCTCCTACCAGTCTTGAGGTGGCTTCTCCTTATGTCCTTTGTTGTAGGGCTTCAGTTCAGCAGACTTCAGATGATTTTTAAAAATGGTTGTTCTGTACTTTAGTTGTAATTTTGATGTGGTCATGAGAGGAAGTAAGCACAATGTTTACTTATTTTGCTATCTTGACTGGAAAAATAAATCCAGAGACTTTAAGGTTTTTTTTTTAAATTTCAGTAGCTATGGCTGTTTGCTGGTGAGAGGGCCCTTTGAGCTCCTCATACCACCATTTTAGAAATACCAACATCCCTTTTCTTTAATTTTTAACAGAGGGACCATGCTCTATATTCTTCCAGAAAGTCCAAAAGAGTATTAGTACCCACTGTTTTTTTGAAGGAAGGCAGGAAGGGAGGAGGGAAGGAGGGAGGAAGGAAACAAGGAAGAGAGGGAGGATGGTCTCATTGTCACACAAAACTGTTTATCAGAAAAACTTCCTCTACCACCATATTTATGTATTCAGCAAACATGCATAAGCACCATACATATGTGAGGCTCTGTACTAGTCCTGAAGTACAAAGTCCTGAGATCAAGGAGCCTAAAGAGAAGTCAAAGAGATGGACAAAAGTAAAAGAGCCCTTGCCATGTAAAGTGGCATGGGATGAGGGAGGCATGTGGAGAGTGCAGTGCCATGGAGAGGAGAGAGTGACATTCTTCCCGGAGAAATTAGGTTGGGCTTCACCCTACATTTCAGCTGCCTCTTGAAATAAACTCATCATACAGAGATGATGGAGAAGAACATTTGAGGAATAGAAAATAGCCTGGTCCAAAAGAACAGAGACATGCAAAAGCATGGTATGTATGAAATGTTTAGAGGACTTCAAGTGCTTGAGTGTAGTTAGAACACAAGATGCGCTGTATGGTTGGAGTGGCAGAAGAAAAGGCTTTAGGTTAGGACCCAATGGTTAAATACATAAAGTTTGGAAATGATACTGTAAACATAAACACTGGGGAACCTCTGAAAATGTGTAAGCA
The DNA here is from genome assembly GCA_033961575.1 of Aselliscus stoliczkanus. Classification (NCBI taxonomy): domain Eukaryota; kingdom Metazoa; phylum Chordata; class Mammalia; order Chiroptera; family Hipposideridae; genus Aselliscus; species Aselliscus stoliczkanus. Next base: position 58,052,705 of record CM066733.1, on the reverse strand, counting down.
TCAGAGAGAAACTATCAGATTTATTTGAGAAGGATACCCTTGACAAACTTAAAGAGAGAGTTGGAATGGAATCAGAGAGACAAATTAAGAAGGTATGAGTTGCGGTTCTTTAGGCATGCCATGATGAGGGTTTGAACCAAGGCAGTGGTGTTGGGAATGAAGAAGAGGTGGGTAGGAGAGCCCCGTAGGAGAGGGAATCCAAAGGTCTTTGTGCTAATTAAATGCCAGTGATAGACAAGGAGTCAATGGTTTCACATTTGGCAACTGTTTTCAGTTACCTAGTGTTGCCTCTTGTTAATAACATCATTGCTTTGATTTTGGGAGACAAGAATTACTTGTCCAAAATTCTTCATTTGTCAAAGATGGGTCTGGTTATTATGTTATGTGATAACATCTGACCTTCCTCCTTGTCTTCTCTTGATGACTTCATGGCCAGTTATGCTAGCAACCAGAGAATAGGGCTGTGTCTTTCAAGGCTCATGCATACCTAGGGCATGACCTCCTGGTCCACCTACAGAAGCAGCTAAGTTAGTCCATGGCCTATTCTGGAAATGAGAAATATAGTATAGTGACATCTGGTGATGCCCAGAAATATTTGGAAAAGTGGGCTATAGGAAAGGAGTCCTGACCAATTAAAATTTACAAATACATCTGCTAATTCCCATCCAAATTTTTGCTTGAGTGGCTAACAAGCACAAAACCTGGTTTTTGCATAGCTTTCTTTTGCCATAAACTGGGACAGTCATGCTTTCAGTAACTCAAAGTTCATTGTACATTAACATGAGTAAAAATGATCAATGCAAAAAGGTAGTTCTTGACAGGTCTTTAATCCATCCTAGGTGTATCATTGCACTGAATTCAACAAACTAATGATCTCCCACAGGCTGAAGACTAGTGGGCTCCACTGGAGGCTTGTTAGCACAAACCCAGCTCCATTGGCTGGTAGTTGTAAACCATCCACCTGGCCTGGCCTAGCCATTCAGCCTGTTGGCAGCTAGGCTCTTTCAAGGCAAGCTACCAAGTGATGGCCCGAGTAGGCTGAGGAGCGGGAAGCTAGTGGCTATTTTGTATTCCAGATTCTACTTTTAATCAAATGCTTACAAGTTTCAATTATAAAAGAATAGCTGTGTGAGATAAAGGACCATTGATGCAAAAGTAGGGCCGCTTCACGGGAACCCTTAAGTCAGGGCACACGTGTGTACTTAACACACTGGCTAATCTAAAGCAGATATTGGATTTAATTGAGATAATTTTTTCCAAAAGGAGGGTAAACCTCCCATATGCACAGAGGTTTCCTCATCCTCCAGATACTCAGCAGCCAAAATAAATATGTTTCCATTTAGCCGTGAAACGCAGATGGCATCCAAATGCCTGATAGTCTATCTTGTTAATGAAACCCAGCCAACATTAACTACTCCCTGGTACTCAGCTCTGAGCGTGAGAATGGTCCTACCGCACATCCCCCTTCCAAAGCTGACCAGACCTCATAAAATGCAATGGAGAGTCAAGAAGAAGCAGCCTCCAGCCTGCTAGCTCTACTCTGCCTGCTCTTGGCCTATGGTGCTGGCCCCTGCCACCTTACTAGACCATGACACACTTGATAGAAACATAAATAGAACCAGCTACAAACCACTGAAGTCATAAGCATGTACACCGATAAATTGGGATATCTGAAACATAAAGAAAGGGATAGTGGGAGATTATTAGAATGACATCTAAGGTAAATTTTAAGGAGGGCACTGATTTGACAGAGATATAAGAGGAAGAAAATGAATTATGGCTCAGAGAGGGAGAGGCAAGTTGTGTATGGGAAGGGGGAGCCAACTCATTTGGCTAGAACGGAAACACCAGCTGGAGGGTAGAGGCAGATGTAGAATGACAGTACCTGACAGGGTCCAAGAGTTGGAATTTTTATTTAATAGAAAAGACAGTTCACAGTCACTGAGGGGAATCAGAAAAGAGAGGTGATGATATGAAAATATGGCTAAATGAGTTAAAGAATGGCCATCTGATGGGATATCATGCAATTGTTTTTAAATGCTTTTGAAGAATTTTTAATTACATGGGAAATATTTCATGAAGTGATGAGAAATGCAAACAAATGCAAGTTTTGTTTTTAATATATTTTCAATCACGTTGCATAGATCTAAACATGCACCTGGGAGAAAAATAGACCAAAATGTAGTTATTATCTTTGGATAGTCAGATTATAGATTATTTTTCCTTTTCTTTTTAGAAGTTTATTCCAGATATTCTACAAAGAATATATTATTTTAAAATCTGGGGAAAAAATTACATGTGATTTAGAAAATAGTAGAATTTGATTGGGTGGTAGGTTGGGATTTATAAAGCTGCAGGTGGATTAGCCAATAGAAGTTTGCAAAATTTTAAGGTGTAAATTGGAGTCCTTGTCTCACACTGTGAGAGTGTGATAAAGGAGAGCAAATAGAGGAGCTTAGTTCAGAGGAGTAACAGGAAGGACACAGTGCAGCTAGGTGTTACATGTTCAAAGAGATGAAAATAGAAGCCAAATGTCAGAGGAAGGATAAACGTGCTACCTAGTAATTAAGCTTAAAGTAGAAAGGGTTAGGCAAAATTCAGTTCATTGTGGTCCGTTTTGGTTTTAGGTGTTTATGGGATGTAAAACTTAGGTCAAGGATGTTTGATATATTAATACAGGAAAGCTTAATAAGTTTTCTCATTGAGGGCTTTAATTTGCTGGGTTTTCTTTAATGTTAGACATTTGATCTATGTTGAAAATGCAGTCTTGATACCTCCAGCTCTCTCTCTAATCATTTGGCTGATGAATATTTACTGAATACTTTCTCTGTAAAAGTTCCCAGCCCTTATAATCTAGTAACCAAAAAATAAAAAAAGGTAGAGAGATACATAAAAAGATATATATATATATATATATATATATACACACACACACACACACACACACACATACCAGGGATGCCAAAAATATATATATATGTGACTTGTATTCATCTTTTGTTATTGGTATATCTTGAGTATTACAATTTTAATACAGTTTTTTCCTTTCTTAAAATGTGTACATTTCATTGGCACCCTCTGTATAGAGATAGAGATAGACATAGAGATAGAGGTAGCAGTAGAGGTAGATATAGATATAAATATAAACTACCATAGAAAAGACAGAATATAATAACGTTCATAAGACAGGGACAGCTATATTATTACTCTGGGCTTCTCAGTTGAGATACCTAGTGGGTCCTCCATTTTCTGACTCTATCCCCTTTATGTAAACATTACGATTCTTCAACATGTACCTCTACCCTACTCAGGCTGCCTGTTGTTTCCTTTCCCAACACACCATACTCATTGTATCAATTAGGAATGCTTTTAGCTGCAGGTGTTATCCATTAACTTAAGTCATAAAGACAGACATTGTTCTCTTATCAAGAAGTTCAAAGGTAGGCAGTCTCAGAGTTGGTCCCCCAGCTCAGTGATTGCAATCAGGGCCTTGGGTTATTACTTCATCATTCTTAGTGTATTGATTTTTAATCCTTGAGTTGCCTCATGGTGACAAGATGCCTGCTCTAGCTCCAGGCATCACATAATGTTCACATTCAAAGCAAGAAAAAGAAGGAAGGAATGGTGCTAGTAAATTCCCTTCTTGAGTTGTCTCTTTATTTGGAAAGCAAAAGACCTCCTGGAAAACCATTCCAAACATTGTCATACATTTTCTTTGCCCAAAATGTATCACAGCCACCTTAAGGAACAAGGAAGGCTGGGAACATGGATATGTGGCTTTTCCAGCCTCTAGAGCTTCACTGTCCAATGCAGTAGTCACTAGCTACACGTAACTATTTAGTGTGTAGTGCCACTGAGGCTCTGAATTTCTAATTTTATGTAGTTTTTATTAATTTAATGTAAATATAAAAATGAAAGCACTAGCCGGCCGAGTGGCTCAGTTGGTTAAGAGCTCGCTCAAGAGTGTGAGCTCTGAGCAACAAGGTTGCCAGTTGGATTCCTGGCCTGAGTTGAGCAGCTGCTGAGCTGCCAACAGGTGGCAGGATGGCTCAGCTAAAAAAAAAAAAAAAGAAATGAAAGAAGTAAAAAAACATTTTTCCATTAGATACCCTTTACTGTTTTGGTAAGGCTATATTTCACTGTAATCATTGCATGGCACAAGATATTGAATTATAGTATGAGTACACGTCATCAGGCACATGTATGGTTTCTACACATATTAATATTTCATTGACCAGTTTTGTCAATATGGATGCAAATATTAAGGACAGTGGTTTTTGGCACTCATTTTGGTTATTAGAAAACCTTTAAGGATGTTTGGAAAAATTGTAAATTTTATGAAATGTAAATATAGATCATGTTTCCCATGTCAATTCAGTGTCTGGTTTGAGATGTGCTTTAAGTATATAATATGCAAAGGAGTTCAAAGATTTATTGTAAAAAGCAAATGTAAAATAATTTTATAAATATTGATTACATATTGAAATTGTAATATTTTGGTTACATTGGGTTAAATAAGATATATTATATAATTAATTTCACCTGTTCTTTTTACATTTTTAATGTGTCTACTAAAAAACTTAAAATTATATAAATACACACACACACGAGGTTGAACAATTAAGTTCATGAACTTGTAACAATGTTGCTAACCTTTTTTGATATCAGAGGGATTATTCATTATGAATTTGCACCAACTGGACAAACAGTTAATCAAGTTTACCATTTGGAAGTGCTGCAAAGGCTGCATTAAAAAGTTAGGCAACCTGAGCTCTTCACCAACAATTCATGGCTCTTGCATCATGACAATGCACCAGTTCACACGGCGCTGTCTGTGAGGGAGTTTTTAGCCAGCAAACAAATAACTGTATTGGAACATCCTCCCTTCTCACCTGATCTGGCCCCCCAAAACTTCTTTTTTTTACCTGGAGATAAAGGAAATATTGAAAGGAAGACATTTTGATGACATTCGGGACATCAAGGGTAATATGATGGCAGCTCTGATGGCCATTCCAGAAAAAGAGTTCGAAAATTGCTTCAAAGGGTGGGCTAGGCACTGGTGTGGGTGCATAGCTTCCCAAAGGGAGGACTTTGAAGGTGACCGTAGTGACATTCAGCAACGAGGTACGTAGCACTTTTTCTAGAATGAGTTCATAAACTTAAATGTTTGACCTCATATAAGCATTATATAAGCATTTTAAACCAAATTAATATTTTTCATCCAGATTTGTGATAGGAACCATCATCTTACAAAGTGGTGACAGCCTTCTGCCTGCTTTTAAGGTTCTTTGGCCCCTCTCAACCTCTGGCTGCCACTTCTGTTGTCCTTCTTTGGCTGTCCTCTAAGAGTATATTCTATAACCCCTGTAAAATAGGATCTGAAATCACCAACCTCACTCACTGTTCTGTGGTTCAAGAGAATGCCCAGCACTAAGCCATTCTCTCAGGAGCATTCAAACTCCCACAGTTGCTCCCCACCCACTGATATGTCCCCTTCTCATCTATGATGGGCTCAGGAACCAGTGAACCTGTAAACCAAGAACATGAGTATAACCTCCATAGGCCAGTGAGGGCCTACATGGTAAAGTGCATGGGCTTTGTGACCACCACTGCCAACTTCCGGCCTAAGGAAGGACTGACTGAGTGAGCAGTTCCAAGCCCCCTGAGCTCATAGTTCCCTGCAGTTATCTCCCATGTGCCTCCACTGTGACTGGGCTTCAGGAGGGGCTTTTCAATTCCCCCTCCCTTGGAACAGTATAAGAGATGCAGCAGAGGCCAAAAACTGACTTACCAGCCCCAGGAAATAGATAGGGGACATTAACAAAGCATTCGCAAAGTTGGCGCCATTTGCTCTTGGGGAAGAGAGGGGCACCTGGGCAAGGACAGCCCCTGAAAGGCCAAAAGGGCAGGCCTGGCTCTCAGTAGTGGTGGGGTCCATCATAGGACGTGCCTAAGGACGGGGCTTGCTCCCGAGTCGCGGGGTCAGCTTCGCATTCAGCTTGTCCTGCTGGGCTTCATCTACTACTTTGTCCAGCTTCCTGGGCGGGAACTAGACTCAGGAATGAGAGATTTTAAAATTTATTTTCTGCCCAAGATTTCTTGTGCTTCCTGAATACCAGGATTCACATATTTATTATTTCTGGAAAATGTGGAATCACTGTCTCTTTTAATATTGACTCTCCACCATTCTCTCTATTCTTTGCAAACACTTATTAGATATCTGCTGGACCTTAATAATCTATCTTTCACATCTTGGTCTTCATTTTTTTCCATCTCACTAGATGTCTGTGCTACATTTCAGTCATTTCCTCAGATCAGCCTTTTCTCTTTCTTTCGCTTTTCAGATTTTGTATCAAGGAGTGTTTGAAGCCAGCATTGTCTTTGCATTTTTCAATTACCTGAACTAATATAATACATTTTTTTTAAAGCCAGCTTTAATTTTAGGTTTCCATTATTTATAACTCAAGGTTTCTAATATATACTCACACAGCTAGTCATCATGTTCCATGAGAAATGTTTACTGAATTTAACACTTCTTTTCTATCTCCACTGATCTCAGTGTCAGTTATGCCACTTAGGTGGGCGGGCAGTGTGGAAGCCAGTAAAAAAGGCTTACATCAAACAGTGAGAGACATAGAAGGAGAATAAGGAGAGAACTCTGCCAAGATACCAGAGAAGAAAATTTTAATAATTAAGAAATATTCAAATACTGTAGAGAGGCCAAGAGATATAAGAATTGGAAATATGTACTGAAATTGCCAATTAAGATGACCATTATATTTTGCCTTTACTTTTCATGGCTTTTACTGATTCTTTATCAATAATAGTGATTGGCAGAAAGCATAGAAGATTGGTATTCCAAAAATATTGAGTGATTGATTTTATCAATTAATAGGTTTGGGAACATATAAAAATAGCCATTCGGTAACCACGATTTCTATAGAAGGGCCAAGAAATAATGTATTAAAATTTCCCAGGATTGCCAAGGCTATTTGGGGTCTTTAATGGTTCCATATAAATTTTAACATTATATTTTCTATTTCTGTGAAAAATGCCCTTGGTAGTTTGATAGGAATTGCACTGAATCTATATATTGCTTTAGGCAGTGTGGACATTTTAACTATATTAATTCTTCCTATCCATGAGCATGGTAGGCATTTCCATTTATTTGTATCTTCTTTAATTTCTCTCTTCAGTGTCTTATAATTTTCTGAGTACAGGTCTTTTATTATTTGGTTAAATTTATTCCTAAATATTTTGTAGTTCTTCAAGCAACTGTAAATGGGACTGTTTCCTTAATTTCACGCTACCTGACATCAAACCATATTACAAGGCTACAGTAATCAAAACAGTATGGTACTGGCATAAAAACAGGCACATAGATCAATGGAACAGGATAGAGAGCCAAAAATAAATCCATTCATATATAGTCAATTAATCTATGACAACGGAAGCAAGAATTTACACTGGGGTAAATATAGTCCATTCAATAAAGGGTGCTGGGAAATTGGACTGACACATGCAAAAAAGTGAAACTGGACCACCTCCTTATGCAATATACAAGAACAAATTCAAAATGGATTCAAGACTTAAATGTAAGACCTGAAACCATAAAACTCATAGAAGAAAATATAGGGAGTAAATTTGCAGACATTACCCTAAGCAATATTTTTACTGATATTATCCCTACAGGCAAGGGAACTAAAAGAAAAAATTAACATATGGGATTACATCAAACTTAAATTTTTTTTCACAACAAAGGAAACCATCAATAAAACAAAAAGGAATCCTACTGAATGGGAGAAGATATTTGCCAATGATATATCTGATAAGGGGTTAATATCCAAAATTTATAAAACACTCATTCAACTCAACACCAAAAAAACAAACAACCCAATTTAAAAATGGGCAAAGGATATGAAGAGACATTTCTCTAAAGAGGACATACAGATGGCCAACAGGCATATGAAAAAATGTTCAACCTCACTAATCATTAGAGAAATGCAAATAAGAACCACAATGAGATACCGCCTCACTCCGGTCAGAATGGCTATCATCAACAAATCAACAAACAACAAGTGCTGGTGAGGTTGTGGAGAAAAGGGAACCCTGGTGCACTGTTAGTGGGACTGCAGATTGGTGCAGCCACTATGGAAATCAGTATGGAGGTATCTCAAAAAACTGGAAATGGAACTACCATATGACCCAGCAATTCCACTCCTAGGTATTTATCCAGAGAAACCCAAGACACTAATTCGAAAAAATATATGCACCCTTATGTTCACAGCAGTGCTATTTACAATAGCCAAGACTTGGAAACAACCAAAATGCCCATTGGTAGACAGACGACTGGATTAAGAAACTGTGGTACATTTACACAATGAAGTATTACTCCGCTATAAAGAAGAATGAAATCGTACCATTTGCAACGATATGGATGGACCTAGAGACTATTATGTTAAGTGAAATAAGTCAGTCAGAGAAAGACAAATAACCATATTATCTCACCAGTTTATGTAGCCTCGTCCCTTCCCCTTCTCCCTCATCCCCACCTCCTCCCATCTAGCCCTCATCCATTTTTCCTGTGTGTCTCTGAGACTATTTCTGTTTACATTGCTCGTTTATTCAGTTCTTTACATTCATAAACTGGTAACTATAATATTACCACAGGGATAGAAAGAGAGTTCGGAGAAGATAATAATGTTTTAAATATTTTTAGGGGGCCAGATGGACTCATGTCTTGTTAGGGAGACCACTTCATGGATGGTGTAGGGGCCTGACCACTGCACTGTACATCTGAAGCTGCCACTGAATAATAATATATATCAAATATAATTTAATATATATATAGTCACGGGATGTAGAATATAGTGTGGGGATGGAGTCAATGGAATTGTAGTAGATATGTATGATATTGGGGGCGGAGGGGGCAGGGAATGGGAAGAGGGGGGTTGTTGCTTTGTGAGGGGGGAAAAGGATAACTATTACATTGTTTTGTACACCTGAAACTAATAATAATAATAATAAAAAGAAATAATGTATTCAAAAACAAGAAAGGCATTGAAAGTAATTTTGGAAAAGATGTAAAATCTGTAAGACAATTTAACCCAGAGCCAAGTTGTCCAGGTAACTTATGGAACCTTCTATAGTGGTGTAGATGAGTGGGCAGCTATTTAAAGGGATTAATTAGAAATTTCAAACCATTCTTCCAAAAAATACACACTTGGACCAATTCTCTCTGGACCCATTTCCCTTTACTGTGGTCCTGGAAAGCGTTAATCATACCCAAGGCATCAGAGAAGAAAAATTGTCTTTTTAGACCAGTTACTACCCTTGAAACTGACAAAAAGGCAATGATCATTTCACATGCTTCCTCAGCCAAAGACCATTAATGTAGCAGGTGTCCTTAGGAGAAGGCTCTGTAACAAACAGAAGGCTCTCGAATTCCCCCTCCACCACAGACTCAGCACAGATCACATTTATTTACTCTGATTGCTGTGTCTATCAGTCCATCTGTCTAAGGAACTACTCTTGGGCAGCTCAAAGGCTCTATCATCACTGACCCTTGAACAATGTTGTGGGTTAAATCAACCCCCAAAAATATGTTTCTTCTTTTACCTCAATTCCAGTAGGTCCAGGTGAGTTGGAATGGGGCCAGGGGAGAATGTCCAGGAATCATAGCATTATAGGAATGTTATGCTGTTGGCTGCAAAAGTTGGTTTTGCATCTGTTCTGAAATGAATATTCCTGATCGTTTACTTTCTGTGCCGTTTTTACTATTTATTTTGTTGCTTGGCTCACACTGGGCCTGAGCTTGATTTTGGTCCATACGTCTGGAAAGCATCGTGCAATTCGTTCTCCTTCCACATATCCTGCTCTTTTAATAAAAATGTTCCTTTAAAAAAAAAAAAACAGAATGGCTGATCACAGCATTTGGTAACAGGGCAAAAACTGATAATTTGCTTAAAATGAGTCACTTTTGCGCCAGACTGGGAGTCCCATGACTCATAATTACAAGTTCAAAGACTGCCTGTTTGTAACTAGAGGAACCCCAGCCAGAGGGGCTTTCAGCCTGTTCACTCTTTGCATTCTTTATATCCAGAGAGCAAATTACTGCCCAGGGCAACCCACAGCTCATTAGCGAACCCACTGAAGTGAAAGGCAGCTTCTTGGGCCTGGGCAGAGAGGACGTCTTTCTTCCCCGCCATGTGAACAAACAGTTAACTGGCTCCCAGAGCATCTGCCAGTGAATATTCTCTACCACAGATGAATGCCCATCTGAGAAGCTTTTAAGCAAATCAAATTTAGATTCTCCTTCATTGCTCTACTTTACTTTTAGCGCCGTCCTTTTCTTCCTGCCATTGTAGCCAATGGTGGTAAATCAGGGCCCCATGCCCTGGACAGTGTTTCCCACAATCCAGTTCTACTTCTGGACTAAAGAAAAGACAGGATGAAAAACAACAACAACTAAACAGTGAGGGAGGAAGCCAGACGAAAGCTATTACTGAGGAAAACGAATCATATGCCCCTAACACGTGAGGGGACGCAGCAAAGAGCAAAAAATAAACACAAGTAGGAGCTGCGAGGCCAGCAGTAGATGGAACAGATCTGGGGTTTCCACCGGATGCCACCAGAGTAAGGAACCCCCAGACATCACTGGGGTTTGGGAAAGGGAAGGATGATACCAGTCGTCATGTTTAGTGTGTGTGTGTCCATACAAACATGTACTCCCCAACGAAGCAGGGCCTGCCTGGTACCCAGCCAGGCACACCTTACAAACAGCCTCTCCCTGGAATCAGAAAGATATGATGGAGAAAAGTTCCACTTAGCAAGAGAGATCAGAGCAAGAACTGTGGAGGTAAGGACCTAGATCTGAAGGAGAAACTCAGCTGGAAAGACCCAAGGGAAATAAGGGAATATGGTCTGAGCTGTTTTCCAAATCAAGTTAATCATTTTACATGAGGATAACATTTAGGTCTGATGCTAAATTGCATGCCTTTGATAACTTTGCTTACCATCATCAGCTGTCAATCAGGGCTTTCCTTGGAGTTTTCTTTTTGTCAGTATTATGTTACATACAATAAAATATTTTTATTACTACAGATCTGAGAACTCAAAAGAGTATAACCTAATCTGGAGTTTGGGGGGTTACAATTTACTTAGCACCCTCTGGGTGCTTTGTACCACTGCCCAACCTCTTACTATCCCTGACCCTTTCCTAATTATACAAGTTGAGGGAGAGAAACAAGCATTTGCCAAGGGCCAACTGTGAACGAGTGAGCCACAGTGTTGTGCTCTTTGCATCTTTCATCCCTTTTAACCTTCCAAATAACCCTCTGAAGTAGACATTACTGGCCTATTAGATGAATGAGGAAACTGAGGATGCCACCTACTTGCAGGCTTATGAATGAAGAGAGACTTTCTCTGTAGTGTCTGAGAGACAAATCAGGGGCCACACTGTGCTGCTCTGTGACCGTTCACCTCAGACCTTCCTTCTTAGCTACACAGTGTCTTCTCAAGCTCTTCTCAAGAGGGTGGGTTCTCCCTTTCATTCACTGTGCATTATTGAGCAGCTCATGTGTTCCCAGACATGGTAAGCACTCATGCTACACCTTCCAGAGCCTCTTTCTGTTAAGTTTTCATCAGTTGGAATGCCCTGCACACCTTTAACAACCTGATCACTCCCTTTTCACAGACCCATGTGTGTTTGCTCCCTGACCCAGTTCTTCTGGGATGCAAGAACCTTAACATCCATCCCATCCCCACAGCCACCCCTAACCTTCCTGCCTCTAACACACACACACACACACACACACACACACACACACACACGAGGCCTGACATTAAGTTCGCAAACTTGTTGCAATGATGTCGCTAACCTTTTTTTGTTATCAGAGGGACTACTCATTATGAATTTGTACCAACTGGACAAACAGTTAACCAATTTTATTATTCGGAAATGCTGAAAAGGCTGCGTGAAAAAGTTAGACAACCTGAACTTTTCACCAACAATTCATGGCTCTTGCATCATGACGATGCACCAGCTCACACAGCACTGTCTGTGAAGGACTTTTGAGCCAGTAAACAAATCACTGTATTGGAACATCTTCCCTACTCACCTGATCTGGCCTCCAATGACTTCTTTCTTTACCCAAAGATAAAGGAAATATTGAAAGGAAGACATTTTGACGACATTGAGAACATAAAGGGTAATACAATGACAGCTCTGGTGACTATTCCAGAAAAAGAATTCCAAAATTCCTTTGAAGGGTGGACTAGGCGCTGGCGTCAATGCATATCTTCCCAAGGGAAGTACTTTGAAGGTGACCTAGTAATGTTTAGCAATGAGGTATGTAGCACATTTTCTAGGATGAGTTCATGAACTTAATTGTCCGACATCATAGATGATAGATAGATAGATGATAGATAGATAGATAGATAGATAGATAGATAGATAGATAGATAGATAAGTTTTTGCTATGCAGTAAAACAAAGCATAGCAAAAACTGGAAGGTGGAGAAATTGTGAGTGATAAGTGATATTCTTCCTGCTTATTTACACCGTTGTTTAATTCCCAAACTTTTTTGCAATGGACAAGCTATACCTTGGTATTTAGGAAAAAATAATACCTGTACCTGTTCTTACCTCATCAAGCAAAGGTATGGGGGTTTAAATCTTTAGGACTTGACTTCGTCGTCAACTATATTCCTCTCTGAATTCTTTTTTTTAATTAGTTAAATAATGTTCTATTAGTTTCAAGTGTACAAAACAACATAATGATTGGACATTTGCACCCCTCACAGAGTGATAACCCCAACAAGTCTACTACCCATCTGACACTGTACATAGCTATTCCAATACAACTGGCTATATTCCCTATGCTGTGCTTTATATCTAATGACTGTGTGTGTGTGTGTGTGTGTGTGTGTGTGTGTGTGTGTGTATTTAATTATAGTTGACATTCAATACTATTTAATATTAGTTTCAGGTGTACAGTGCAGTGGTTAGGCATTTATATAATTTATGAGCTGATCCCCCCAATATGTCCAGGACCCAACTGACACGATACATAGTTTTTACAATATTATTGACTATATTCCCATACTATATGTCACATCCCCATGACTATTTTGTTTTTTGTTCTTTTAGCTGAGCCATCCTGCCACCTGGTGGCAGCTCAGCGGCTACTCAGTTCAGGCTGGGCATCGAACTGCTGTTGCTCAGAGCTCAGCTCACACTCTTGAGCGAGCTCTTAACCAACTGAGCCACTCAGCCAGCCCCCCATGACTATTTTGTGACTACCCATTTATACTGCCTAATCCCTTTACCTTTCTCACCCATCCCTCCCAACTCCCTCCCATCCAGCAACCATCATTTTGTCATCTGTATCTATGAGTATATTTCTGTTTTGTTTGTTTGTTTAGTCTGTTCTCTAGATTCCACATATTAGTGAAATCATATGGTATTTGTCTTTTTCAGTCTGACTTATTTCACTTAACATAAAGTTCCTTAGGTCCATCCATGTCATTGCAAATAATGAGATTTCATTAATTTTTATTACAGTAATACTGCATTGTATAAATGTACCACACAATTTCTTTATCTAATCTTCTATTGATGGGCATTTCAGTTGTTTCTATATCTTGGCTATGGTGAATAGTGCTGCAGTAAACATAGGAGTGCATATATTTTTTTGAATTAGTGTTTTGGATTTCTTTGGATAAATACCCAGGAGTGGAATTGCTGAGTCATAAGATAGTTCTAATTTTAATTTTTTGAGGAACCTCTATACTGTTTTTCATAGAGTGGCTACACCAATTTGGGCAGCAGATTCCCTTTTCTCCACATCCTTGCCTGCACTTGTTGTTAGTTGATTTACTGAGGATAGCCATTCTGACCGGAGTGAGGTAGTACTTCATTGTGGTTTTTTGCATCTCCCTGATGATTAGTGACATTCGGCATCTTTTCATATGTCTATGGGCCATCTGTGTGTCCCCTTCGGAAAAATATCTGTTCAGGTCCTCTGCCCATTTTTTAATTGTGTTGTTTATCTTTTGGTGTTGAGTTCTGTGAGGTTTTTTATAAATTTTGGATATTAACCCTTTATCAGATGTATCATTGACAAATATCTTCTCCCATTCAGTAGGATGTCTTTTTGCTTTGTTGATGGTTTCCTTTGCTCTGAAAAAACGTTTTTAGTTTGATGTAGTCCCATTTGTTTATTTCTTTTGTTTTACTTGCCCGAGGAGATATATCAGTAAAAGTATTACTAAGGATGATGTCTGAGAGTTTACTTCCTATATTTTCTTCTACGAGTTTTATGGTTTCAAGTTTTACATTGAAGTCTTTAATCCATTTTTGAGTTTATTCTTGGTGGTCCCATTTTAATTTTTTGCATGAATCTGTCCAGTTTTCCCAGCACCATTTATTGAATAGGCTGTCTTTACCCAAATGTAATTTCTTGTTTCCTTTGTCATAGACGAAATGACTGTAGAGTCATGGATTTATTTCTGGGCTCTCTGTTCTGTTACATTGATCTATGTGTCTGTTTTTATGCCCATACCATACTGTTTTGATTACTATGGCCTTGTAATATAATTTGATATCAGGTAGCATGATACCTCTAGCTTTGTTCTTCTTTCTCAGGATTGCCATGGCTATTCAAAGTTTTTTATGATTTCATACAAATTATAGGATTATTTGTTTTAGTTCTGTGAAAAATGTTGTTGGTATTTTGATACGGATTGCATTGAATCTGTAGATTGTTTGCAGTAGTATGGGCATTTTAACTGTATTAATTGTTCCTATCCATGAGCATGATATATGTTTTCATTTATTTGTATCTTCTTTAATTTCTTTCTTCAATGTCATATAATTTTCTGAGTACAAGGCTTTTACTCCTTGGTTAAATTTACTCCTAAGTATTTTTTTTTATGTAATTGTAAATGGGGTTGTTTTCTTAATTTCTCTTTCTGATGTTTCATTATTGGGGTTTAAAAATGCAACCAATTTCCAAATATTACTTTTATATCCTACAACTTTAATAAATTCATTTATCAGTTCTAATAGATTTTTGATGGAACCTTTGGGGTTCTCTATCTATAGTATCATGTCATCTGCAAATAATGACAGTTTTACTTTTCCTTTCCCATTTGGATTCCTTTTATTTCTTGTTCTTCTCTGATTGCTGTTGCTAGAGCTTTCAGTAATATGTTGAGTAAAAGTGGTGAAAGTGGGCACCCTTGTCTTGTTTCTGATCTTAAGGAGAATGGTTTTAGCTTTTCCCCATTGAGTATGATATTAGCTATAGGTTTGTCATATAAAGACTTATTATGTTAAGATATATTCTTTCTCTTCCCACTTTGCTGCGAGGTTTTATCATAAATGGATGCTGGATTTTTGTCAGATGCTTTCTCTGCACCTATTAATATGATCATATGATTTTTATTTTTCATTTTGTTAATGTGATGTATTATGTTAATTGATTTGTGGATATTGAACAACCTTGCATACCAGGAATGAATCCCACATGAGCATGATGTATGATCTTTTTAATGTATTACTGAATTCGGTTTGCTAATATTTTGTTGAGGATTTTTGTATCTATTTTCACTAGGGATATCTGGTTTTGGAATCAGTGTAATGGTAACCTCGTAAAATGAGCTTGAGAGCCTTCCCTTCTCTGGGATTTTTTAGAAAAGTTTGATAAAAACAGGTGTTAATTCTTTTTTGAAGGTTTGGTAAAATTCACCTGTCAAGCCATCTAGTCCAGGACTTTAGTTTGTTGGGAGCTTGTTGATTACTGATTCTATTTTATTGGTAGTAATCAGTCTGTTCAGATTTTCTGTTTCTGCTTGATTCAGCCTTGCAAGATTGTATGCTTCTAGGAATGTATCCATTTCTTCCGGATTGTCCAATTTGTTGACATGTAGTTGCTCATAGTATTTTCTTAATTTTTTTTGTATTTCTGCGGTGTCTCTTGTCCTCTTCCTATTTAATTTCTGATTTTATTTATTTGGGTCCTCTCTCTTTTTTTCTTGATGAGTCTGGTTAAAGGTTTGTCAATTTTGTTTATCTTTTTTAAAAACCAGCTCTTGGTTGCGTTAATCCTTTACATTGTTGTTTTTTTTTAGTCTCTATTTTGTTTATTTTTGCTCTGGTTATCATTTCCTTTCTTGTACTCATTTTGCGCTTTGTTTGCTGTTCTATTTCCAGTTCCAGTAAGTGTGAAGTTAGACTGCTTATTTAAGATTTTTCTTGTGCCTGCATTGCTGTGAATTTCCCTTTTAGGACTGCTTTCGCCTTGTCCCATAGATTTTGGGTCATTGTGTTTTTATTTTCTTTTGTCTCAAGGTATCTTTTGATTTCTTCCTTGATCTCTTTGCTGACCCATTCATTATTTAGTAGCATGTTATTTATCCTCTGTGTGTTTGTGTGTTTCAGTTTTTTTCTTATAATTGATCTCTAGTTTTATACCATTGGTCATAAAAGACACTTCATGTGATTTCAATCTTCTTGAATTTATCGTAACTTGTTTTGTGGCTTAACATGTAGTCTGCCTTAGATGGTCACCTGTCTTGTTAGGGAGACCATTTCATGGGTGGAGTAGAGGCTTGATCTACTTTCATGGATGGAGTAGAATACTGCACTGTACACCTGAAGCTGAGGTTGTATAATATTGTATACCAACTGTAATTGAATATATAGATAGTCACAGGATGTGGATTATACTGTGGAAGGGAGTCAGAGGAAGTGTAATAGATATATATGATATGGGGAGGAGTGGGGTGGCGAATTGGGGGAGGAGGGTTGTCACTTTGAGGGGTAAAAAGTATAACTATTGCACTGTGTTGTACACCTGAAACTAATAAGAAAGAAAGAAAGAAAGAAAGAAAGAAAGAAAGAAAGAAAGAAAGAAAGAAAGAAAGAAAGAAAGAAAGAAAGAAAGAAAGAAAGGAGAGAAAGAAAGAAAGAAAGAAGGGAAAGAAAGAAGTTAAAAAAATGTAGTCTGCCTTAGAAAATGTTTCATGTGCACTTGAAAAGAATGTATATTCTGCTGCTTTGGGATGAAATGCTTTAAAGATATCAATTAAACCCATCTGGTCTAGTGTCATTTAATGCCATTATTTCCGTGTTGATTTTCTGTCTGGAAGATCTGTCCATTGGTGTCAGTGGGGTGTTAAAGTTCCCTACTATGATTGTGGTGCTCCTGTGTTGGGTATCCTCTTGTTATATTGATCACTTTATTATTATGTAATCTCCTTCCTGGTCTCATATTATAGTCTTTGTTTTAAAATCTATTTTGTCTGATATAAGCTTTCTTCTCGTTTCTATTCAAGTGAAATGTCATTTCCATCTTTTTTCTTGTTCCCATTTCCTTAGGTATGTGGGCCAGGTTCATTGCTCCAGTGTTGAGAGTGGCTTTGGCGATGCAGCTCTAACTGGGCAGGGCAGTCCTGAGACATGGCTGGCGTTCCTTTCAAAGTTAATGCAGATTCAGTTATTGCACCAGTGCCTGGCCTGTGACTACTTCAGAAAGTGCCCTGAGTACACTGCAGTCAGCCACTGCCCACCTCAGGGCAGTGTTTGGTCTGTGACCACTTTGTGAAATGCCCTTAGAACACTGCAGCCAGCCACCCCTTGCTTCAGACTCACAAATTCCTGAGAGGTGCCCCAGAGAGGCTGCCGTGCAGGCTTTCGGTCACTGCCCAACACCTAAAGTTTCCCAGGCTGCCGCAGGCTTTCCACTGCTATAAAAGGCTTCTGCAGCTAGTGTGGTGGAGCCAGACTCTCAGTAGTCATAAGAGTATTCTGGGTGATACAGTGCTAGCTATATGGGGCATTGGCCCAAGGTGGTGCATATGCATGGATTTTACCAGACCAATGCAGTCTCAGATTTGGCCCTTTGTGGGAGGGCTCAACATAGAAAAGATGGTGCCCTCCTGTAGGCTACACATGAGTCAGTCTCCACACAGGATTAATGGCAGCTGTCCTTCTAGCCCTCATCCTAAAGCCACACAACTCAGTCTTTACCTGTATGTCCCTGGCACCTCTCAAGTTGCCGCCCCTTCACCAGAGACTAGGTAAGTGTTTGCAAGGAAGTCAATCTTTATTAGGGCTCCTTGTAAGGGAGTCTGAGTTTGCAGATGACTTCCATCTCACCAGGACATGGAAACTAGGTCCTTACCGATTTTCACTGTCTAATGTTGTGGGAACTCCTCTTCCTGACACAGGACCCCTGGAAGCCCATTGTGGAACTGGGACCCCTCCATCTTCCAAAGGGATCTCTGCCACCGTGGTGTCCCTTCCAGTATTCAACCACTATCTGTGGGTTTGGGGTCAGCCTGTTTCATGACTCTGCCCCTCCTACCAGTCTTGATGTGGCCTCTTCTTTATATCCTAGTTATAGGGGTTCTGTTCATCCAGTATTCAGATGATTCTCAAGGTTAATTGTTCTATAATTAGTTTGCAATTTTGGTGTGATCCTGGAATGCAATAGGCATAGCATTTACCTAATCCGCCATCTTGGTAGCTTCCCTCCTCTCTGAATTCATTCATAGGATAATGCATCTGTGAAAGAAAAATCCCTCAGAGACCTTCTTGGATGGCTTAATATAAGTGGTTCATTGGTAAATTCTCTCTGTTGAGGATGTACAAATAGCAGACATAGATATTAACTTGGCTGACCCTATGGCATCCTGAAATGGAGATAGATTTCCCCTTGTCTCAGGAATAGAAGCTCTTGCCAGGAAAAGGAAAAAGATCTATCCTCACAAGCCCCATTACCATTTATATGTGGAGTTTAGTGTGGCTCCCATTAGAAATAATTATGTATAGATGTAATAGGCAGAAAATAAACAAGCACAAAAGTGAAAACCAAGTAAGAGAGAGACAGCAAAAGCATGAGGTGATGAGGTTAATCAAGGGGTGAGTTAGCAAGGGCCTGTGGAAGTCTACCCAGGCCAGGTCCCTGGGAAAGAAGGGGCAGTTTTATAATTCTGTTTGTGAGTGCAAGAAGGAGAGAGCTCCAACCTGAGAGCTGGCATCTTCATAGGAGAACAGTTTAGGCTTGATATGGAAGGCAGGGCGAGGGTGAAAATCTGACACCTATTAGGGAGACCTATTTCCAATAGGGTTGTGAGCCCCTCCTCCTCCTTCCCTTTCTTCCTTCCTTCCTTCCCAGCACTGGAGAACGAACAGTGAACAAGACAAGTGAATAAGAGTGCCTTTGTGGAATTTTGACTCTACACAATACATAGTTTCAGATGAGGACAAAAGCTAGGAAGGATATGAAACAGAATAATGGCCTAGGGAACATTTGGGATGGTGTGGGGACCAACAGAGGTGACATGTGAGCTAAGAAGTGAGTAGTGCATTGATAGTCATAAAAGTTCAGGGAAAGAACATTTCAGACAAAAGAAACAAACAGCAAGTGTAAAGGCCCAAAGGTAGTAGAAATACAATTGACATCTTTGAGGAGCTGAAAGCAGACCAGTGAGCTGAGAAGGCATGCGTAAAGACCTGGGTGGGGCATGAGGAGGGAGAGGTGATATAAGGCCTGCTCAGGGGCCATGGGGAGCCACTGGAGAGTTGAAAATAGAGGAGTGGCATGATTGTGTTCTGTAAAAATCACTCAGGTCACAATGTAGAGACTATGTCATAGGGCAAGATGGGAGCTGGCCAAGCAGTTAGGAGACATTCCAGGTTGAGAAATGGCAGGGACTAAGGTTGGGATAAAAAGGAGATGAAGAGAAGCAAAGAGGTGTAAGGCATATCCTTACAGCATTACTGACAGGACCTGCTGGGGGAGCTGATGTGGGAACTGAGGAATCAAGGAAAGTCCTAGAGTTTTTTGCTTGAGCAACTGGTACCATTTACTGCTATGGAAACAATTAAGGGAAACAGCTTGGGGTAGAGTTTAGAATGGAGTTTGAAATTCTCTTTGGGGCATGTGAAGTTTGAGATGCCAAGTAGACATTCATGTCAAGATTTCAAGTGGGCCATTAAATGTCCCAATCTGGCCCTCAATGGAGAGGTCAGAGCTAAAGATATACATTTTGGAGCCATTGGTGTATGATACATATTAAAGCTAGGAGACTAAACCAAATCACCCGGTGAAAGAGAAGAGTGCCCAGGACTGAGCCCTACTGCACTACAACATCTGGAGGATAGAAGAAGCCAGGAAGGCAGGAGAAAAATCAGAAGGGAGTAATGTCAGAAAGCTAAGGAAGGAAGCGCTTCAAGCAAAAGGGAGGGCTCAGCTGTGTCAAATGCTGCTCTGCTTTGGTCGGGATAGACCCGGTTATGTTTGGGTGATAAATTAACAGTAAATCTCAGTAGCTTATGATAACAAAAGTTGTTTCTCACTCACACGGGAGGAGCAGTATGGGTCAGAAGGGCGTGGGAGTTCTGGCCTACAGTTACCAGGGACCCGGGCTGCCATAGACTCTGTAGCTGGAATGACCCCAGTCAGCAGAGTGAGAGAAGAGCGAGCGTGGAGAATTGCACGGCGGCTCATCAACGCTTTGGCCAGGAAGTAGCACATATCACTGCCGCTCACAGCCTGCCGGCCAGAACCAGTCACACACCTCCCTAACTGCAGGGGACCTGGGATATGGATGGCGGCGTGTGGATAGCTGGTGACTTCACTGCTCTGGCATTTACTGAGAGGTTAACTAAGATAAACACAGAAGACCGGCCACTTGTGTTGGCAATGCTGACAGCACTGGGGATATCGAAAAGACAGTTTCAATGGAGTAGAGGAGATGAAACTCCGCTGAGGAGAGATTGGGAGATGAGAGGATGGAAATGGTGAACACGGGCAACTCTGCTGAGGCCTTTTCTATGAAAACGGACCAGAGGAATAGAAAGACAACTGGAAGGTTAATGGGGTAAAGGCAGGATATTAAGTAGTAAGACAGTATTTGTTTTTCTTCCCTGAATATCTAAGTGTCCTTGGGGCTCCTACTCTGCGATCCCACTATAAGTAGGATCATGTCTCCTATTTCACCAATGAAATCAAGGCCAGTGAACATGACTGTTTTAGCCTTCCATTTTATACCAACAAATTCAAATATATCTACATCTAACTCTAATGAGTTCAACATGGATTCTAAAACATGGTTTTGTGCTGATGGAAATAATCCAAGGAAGAGGGGGAAATTGCCCAGGCAAGAGAGAAGGGATAAGAGAAAAAGGCCAGGAGAGGAGTTTGGGAACCACAGCCCAGGTGGAGGGGTTGGCCTTTGATGAGATGGTGGGTGCTTGTTCCATTGTACCTGAAAGGAAAGCCAGGGCTGCCAGCGAGGCCACCAGTAAACATGGTGTTGGGAAGATGAGGAAGCCCCTGTCTTGTCATGTGGTGTCAGTGCGGTTGGGAAGCAGAGAACACAGAAGCAGTGGAGCCAGCCTGACAATTTAAGCCACTCTCTTTCCCTACATTACTCACCCACAATTTGCAACTACCTTAAGAATTCTCCTACTGTGTTAAAGTAGTTCTTGCACGCTAAACAGCTTGCTGTGGGTAGGTTTTTAGATGACTTGTTATTACTTACGATGATAATAATAACTCATTTTTACACTTTCATTTTTTATAGTTTATTCCATATTTATTCATTCATGCTGTCAGAGACATTTAAATAAATGAGTCATTGCTGCCATACTGGTTTTTTTTTTTATTGTAAAACATATGCAGTAAAATGAATATCTCTATATATGTGTAGTTAACATTGCTTTTAAGAAAAACAAGTTAACTAGAGATATCTCATCCTTGTTCATTCATTCAGTTTACAGACCTTGTCTGGAGCTTGGAGCCAGAGCTATAATGGCATAAGACAAGGCCACATGCCTTTTGGAGACTATGGCCTGAGGGGTGGGCGGAGGTGGGCAGATGAGATAGTCATAGAAATACATCATTGCAAAGGTATTCAGTAGTTCCAAGATGGAGATATGCACAAAGTGCTACATCCTCTCCTTAACCTTTCGTAATAACATTAAGAGACAGGAGTTCTTATTAGCTTCATTTTATAGATGAAGAGCCTTAAAGCCATTTAGATGGCAGACCCTAAGTCATGCAGCTAATAAGTGAAACCAGCACTCATACCCACGTCCTCTGACTGCAAACCCTATTTCCTTTCTCCAGCCACTGGACAAGAATAATAGAAGAGTAGCCAGGGGTTATACTCTAAAGCAGCTATTCTTCCTCAGCCATTTGCGGGAGGGAGAGTTGCTTGATAAGCCCATGGAAAACTCCAGTTGCCTTCTGCCTGGGAGTGCCCTAGGCAAGCGGGGAACTAGTTAAAAATGGCTGTCTGGACCTAGAGGCCCCTTGGGAACAAATGCCCCCACCCCAGAGGAAACCCCTGCGGTCCTTCCCATCAATCTCTTCATCAGACCTCCCACACAGCGGTCGTCTCCCCACCCCTATGGCCTTGCCTTTCGGGTCCCTATGTAAGGAATGACACTGACCTTTTTGCCTCCAGCTCCTGTCCTCCGTTCCTCTCAAACCTCCCTTAGGAGAAATGTTCCTGGAAAAGGCCCTCTGCCATCTGATTATGCCCCTTTTTCGCTTCCTCACAGTCACCTGCACCATCTGTACAGATTACCATCAGTGCATCGTCTATGAGTACGCTCCTGCTTTACACTGTAAGCTTTCACTTGCCCATATCCCCAGTGCTTATAGCATAAGGTCAAGGACACTTTCTTTTACTTATCTGTAACTAGCCAGACATCTGTCAATAGATACTCAATACTTGTTGACAGATGGTCTGTTTCACCAATTGACTCACTGCCTGAGTGAATAAACAAATGTTTCATTTAAATAATGAAATGTTTTCCGTAGAAGAAGTGGTTAAAACACAGGGAGGTCAAAAGGAAAATGATGGCCTCCTGGATCCTTTTCACGTCTTTTTCATGACTTGCTCCTTTGCATGTGGGAGACTGTCTGCCAAACACCACATTCTGAGGACCTGGAACCTACCCCTTCTGTTCTCTGTAGCACACCCCGCTATCCATCCCACCCCACCCACTTCAGTCCAACAGAACCATTTTTAGTGTGTAAACTCTCTTATTGTGGAGACTTTTCTGAGTACAAGCTCCGTGTAGAGTAGGGCAAGATAATTACTTAACGGCACCTGACATAGTTGGCTCACTAATAAAGTCCTAACGGCAGACAGTTAAGTCAGCCAGCTCTCCCTTTACCTCCGATCCTTACCCCACCCACTGGGTTCCCAGGGGAAGGGCCACCTGCATGAAGATCTCCAGTTCTCCTGAACTGCCGTACGCATTCATACTTTCAGTCCACGTCCTGATCACAACCCTCCCCAAACTGCCTTTTTCTCTTTACAAGTCTCTGACCTCCTAACCCCATAGGTCTGACCTCAGAGGTTTGCTGATATTTATGAGATCATTTCTGCTTGGAAAGTGATTTTCACTTAGCAACACAGTATGTAAAAGGGAGGGTTTAGAGTCAGACAAACCTGGGGTCAAGTTATGGCTTTGCTACTTTACTAACTGTTGTCTCAGGGTTACTTTTTAAACCCTTTTCAACTTCAACTACCTTACCTCTACAATGGCCCAGTACTACCTAGCTGACAGGGTCACTATACAAATTAAATGAGACAACATATGTAATCCATCAAGCACATACAAAGTTCTCCCTAAAGATCAGCTCCCCCGATTGCCAATAGAGTTGGTGTGAGTATTGAGCTAATATTTCTGAAATATGGAACAGTGCTTATCACAAAGAGGGCACACAAAAAATAATTGTCCCCTTCCTTTTTTCCCCCACAAGGAATGAACACTAGTATATCCAGACTCCATTTTGCCTTGCACTTACTTCCAAGCTAGGGAAACAGAATTTTATGTAAATCTGCATGTGTTTCAGGGAAGGGACATGTCTGCTACTAGGTTAGAATGTAATTCTTTAATCCTCTTTTTTTTTTATTTTACTTATTTGTTTATTTATTTACTTATTTATTTATTTATTTATTTTGAAGATTATATTGGGGGAATTGGGAAAAGCAACAGTGTTGGGGAATTGGGGAAGGGAAGCATTGAGTTTTTCCAGGACCCATCAGCTCCAAGTCAAGTTGTTGTCCTTCAAGTTGTGGAGGGCACAGCTCAGATCAAGTCCAGTCGCCATTTTCAGTCTAGCTTTGGGGGGCGCAGCCCACTATCCCATGCAGGAGTTGAACCGGCAACCTTGTTGTTAAGAGCGTGGGCTCTAACCAGCTGAGCCATCTGGCCACCCATCAGCAGCTCAGTGGTAGCTCAGCTTGGGTGCAACTCACTGGCCCTTGTGGGAATCGAACTGGCAACTCTGTTGCTGAGAGTTCACACTGTAACCAACTGAGCTACCCAACCACCCATTAAATTCTTTTCTGAATGTATCAAAGTAAATTTGAGACTAGAGTGGAATTCATTCCTAATGTAGGCATAGATAGAAAACTTGCCTCATTTTTCAGACAACAGGACATGTGAACAGTGCCTTAGCCATGGCCCCTGAAGCACAGTCTGACACAAGAACTGAACTTATTGGGGTGGAAGCCAGTCAACAGAACCCCGAGAACCATGGCTTTTGGAAGTGGTCAAGACATGTCAAACACAAGGAACCCTGTGTTTTTCAGATTCTGAAGAATTTGGAGCCTCTTTCTAAGCCAGGAGGGGGGAATGCTGCCTTTCTGTTCATTGGCCCTCTTGGTCAACTGCCCTTTAGCCACAAGGGGATAGAAATACACATGTCCTGCCACCCAAATTCCCAGGGTTGGTCCAAATATTGGGCATGGAATCAGACACCAAAGCTCCTTCATGGCTGCCATGTCTATGGACCGAAATCGATGGAAAAGTCTCCGTAGATCCAGCGTAGCCTGGCAGCAGGAACCATGGCATGCTGTCCCATGCAGTGGAAACGTTGCTGGCCTCCAGATTCCTGAGTTAACTCCAACACGCAGAAATGCCAACATGACCCAGGCTGCTCTCCAAGCTCCATGCCTGCGTCTGTCTATGGGTTTCTCTAAGCAACCCACACGAACGCTTTGTCCTGAATAAGAACACTCACAAAATAAAAACCCCAGGGAGGCTGGGTTAGGAAAATGAAGGTTTTCTACCGATGACCTTTAGGATCATTGTTTCAAGGTTTTCTGTTGCTGCTGGAAACAGGCAACTACCCTCAAGCAGCTGCCATTCTTTCAGAGACTACAGGCCCGTCCACTCGGTTGGCACACCGGCCCTTTCCCCACCTGCTCAGGCTGACATCCAGGACACAGCTGCAGCAGGAGAGTGAATCAGACGTGGTTACCAAGACGAGAGGGAAACACAACCTGTCTCAAACACCACCCCTTAGTTCTACCCAGCCCTCGTGGTGTGCGTGGCTGGGCCTGTTAAGTTGCTGGTGGGATGTGTGACTTCTGGCACCAGGAGTCAGGAACCCATTGGATTTATTTAGATGTGGTGCCACCATTGGGTGGGTCTCCTAAGGTTTCTGTGGCTTTCCACTTCAGATTTTTCCTTCACTCCACTCCCTGGGGCCCCTGCCAAGCCTGCCATGCTTCAGCCTGGTCCAAGCCAGCCCTAAGAATCTACTAATTAAAGGTTCTCCTTTGACATCTTTCATGTGGCAATTTAGGAAACTCCAAGGCAGGTCTTAATCTGAGGACTTTCGTCCAGGTGGAATCATCTGGTTTGAGCATAGGCCTTTAACCCCAAGGCCTTGGGGCACCAACTCCTTCCAGAGGTGTCAGTCAAAAGCAGGAAGTAGGTTGGGCAATTGTCCTTGGTCACCCCCAAAAATCTACTCTTTGGTCTTCACATCTGCAGTCACTTTGGTCGTGGCTAAGTGGTTTTGTCTTCCCCTCATCCTCAGATTTTATACCCTGCTGTCCCCACCCAGCAACCCCTCAAATTGTAGCTGAGCTGCTCCTGGCCCTTAAAGTAAACAGAGCCATGGCACATGGCACTGCTTCCTGTGGCTTCCTTTCTCCACCATCACCCTGGTGGTGGAGAAACATGGACGGAGGGCTTCTCAGCATCTCCTCCCAGATGACCACTCTCAGTCACTCAGGCACTCTAGGGGCTGATGCTGCTCCCTGTCAGCGCCCAAGGTGATGGAACTAGGCAGCTATTTTTCCCTGAAAGCACAGGGATGATAAAGGTAACAGCAGTCATTTAATTGGGTAGGAATCTGGGAGCCATCTACTAAAGGAAGAACTTCTACACCAGGGTGGTTGACTGGGAGAGGCTGCCTGAAGAACTGTGCTGAAAACTCTGGTGCTATAATTAGTTTCCACAGCAAAGAAGGCTGTGATTCGTTAGCAATGTCTTCCGTTGGTGCAATGAAGGAAAGTGGGGACACAGGGCTACATATGTGTTATCCCTGTCTTTCATGTAACTTCTAAAACCTCTTCCTTCCTGAATGACAGTGTCCTCCTCCCTACAGAGCGGGGAGAAAGGTAAAGACCATATCTCAGATGTTCCTTCTGATCTTTCTAGGACATGATCCGTTTCTCTTTCCAACGTCCTTTAGCACCTCCCCATCTCATGAGTGTATTCAGTCCAGCATCAGTGGACCCTTTGCTCTCCATGCTAGACGCTGGTGACTTGTCCTTCACCCCAGGCTTTCTGTCTGTAGCCGTCATTTCCCCCAGGACCATTGTTCCAGGCACCATTCCCAAGAGCGCTGACCCACTGACCTTTCCTTTGGTTCTCAGACCCCTCCTGACCTTTGTGCTTCCTGACCTTTATCCCTTCCTCTCATCTAAACTCTTCATGCCTCTCCCTCCTGTAGGTCCATTCGTTCTAACTTCCCCACACATTGAGGGATAGAATTCTCTTCTAACTGTTTATGTGAGGGTATTTTTGTATTTATGTCACCTAAGTTGACATTTACTAAGAAATCTCAGTGCATATAGAACCTTATGTCAGATACCATGCAAAAACACAGTCCGTTCCTGCCTGGTGCTTCTCATAGCTGTATGCACCCCCATGCCCTACATATTGTAGTCATTCATCATATCACCATACCAAAGCCATTCCCTTACCTTCCGTATTGAAAGTCTGTGCTACCAAGCCACAGATAGTGTAATCATCCTCCCATATCCATCTTCCTCCCAGCGTCAGCCCTCAGTGACACTCCCCCTCGGAGCCTTCTCATGCTTTTAGCCCCAGTGGGTCCCAAACCCCTTCTCCCTTTGGAATCCACCCCATCTCTCACTTTTCCTCATTCCCTATTGGTTTTCTCTTCTCCCCTTTCTTCTTTAGTAAGAGGTACCACATAAATAAATGTCTTTCCCAAGGAAAATACAGTTTTGGCTCTGACTAGGAAATCATTTTTTTTCAGCATGAATAGCACAACTCTCCATCATTTTACTTTTGTCAATTTTGAAGCAATAGCTTCAGCAGCAGTAGGTTGTTTGGGAGCAGCCAGGAAAATGAGCTCTGGCCGGCATGCCCCAGACTAAAGGAAATCAGACAGCAGGCCCAAAGGCAGTAGCATAAACTCGCCACTTCCGATGTTTTTCCTTTGCGTTTGGTTTCCATGGGATCCTGCAATGGGGGTGGGGAGGGCTTCCAAAAGCACTGATTTGTATTCTTTAGCAAAATAAGGAACCAAATTTCAGGATGGCAAAAAAAGGGGTTGGGGGGGAACATTAAAAAATATGTAAGGCACCAGAGCCTGAGAACTTCGGATGCCTGTTTAGAAACCCAACTCCAAGGCTAATTTTGGGAGTACCTGTTGACTGTCATTTCTACCTAAGAGCTCCTTAATTGGTATCAAAATCCAGAAGATGTCCCACCTTTAGAACTTGGAAATGTTTTCCATCCAATTCACAACACGGAATTGTAATGTCATGCTTTGGGGACTTACTCTAAGAAACTCCTCTCCTTTAGGGTTTTTGGGGGTTTGTTTTATTGGGGTTTTTTTGTTTTTTTTTTTTAGGGGGGGTTGGTTTTGCTTTGTTTTGTTTGAAATTTTTTTTTTTTCCCTTGAGGGCAGTGTCACTGGCCCTCATATGTGGGACCCGAACCAGGGCCGCTGGCTTCCCAACCCAGCGCTTAACCACTGCGCCACTGGGCTGGCCCTGTTTGAAATTTTACACTGTCCTGTGATACTTTATTTGCTCTCCTGTAGGTTTTAAACAATCCTATAACTCAGCAAGCCAGCAGGCTCCTCTGAGTCATCCATATTTTCTGGGATTTGACACTGGGACCTATGATTGAAATTCATTAAAAGGGAAGAACTAAGACTAGAAATGGGAATGGCGAGTCAGATCTCCTCAGGGCCTGCACTTTAGGGAGCCGCTGAGTCCCACAGACTAAACAAAGTTGGGAAGAAGGTACAATTTACTTTCCCATTCAAGCTTAAGTCCCTCGGACTCTGGCACCAGCCTGAGACACCATCTTATGGCTCTCATTTTTCCAGGACCTGTTAGCTAATTTTTAACATATCATGGACTTTTTCTTTGCTGGCACTAAAATAATGATGCCCTCAAGAGTATTTGCATTTTAATGAAAACTTCTTGGCATTGGAATTTATTTCTAATGGTGGGCTCTGGAACATGTAGTGGGAGCTGCTGTTGAATTTCTGAAATCACATTAGACAGGGGATGAGCCTGCCCAGAAACATGCTGGTAAGGGAGAGGAAAAGCAATGGAGACATGCTTTGCTTTTTCTATAATGTCATAGTACACTATACCAAAAGGAAAAAATTAAGCATCTAAAACATTCATTTGTTCATTCATTCAAAAGACATGTGATTGAGTTCTTCCTATGTGCCAGGTACTATCCAGGTGCTAGAAATATTGCAGCAAACAAAACTGACAAAAATCCCTGCCCTCATGGGGCTTACAGATTCTAGAAAAAATAATAGAATGTATTTATATATTAATAAGTTATACAGATCATAAACAAAATCAATCGTTCTGTTTTTTTCTGTGGTACTATTTAAAAAATCAAAGGTTTGAACAAGATAGGTACTAATTAGAGCACAATTTCATGGGTAAATCTACTACTACCAGGGCATTTTGAGGCCCACCTGCCCTCTCTATCAAGCGTACTTTCTGTGGAAAAACTGATCTAAGAGCAGAACTGGCCTCCTCCAAAAGGTTGGCAATTTTTACCCCTATAACTGTTTCTTTACTGAGTCTCAGTTCCCTCGTTTGTAAAATGAAATTATGACCAGGGATCATGGAGAAGTTTAATTAAAGGAATACAGGCACACCTTGGAGATATTGGGGGTTGATTTCCAGATCACCACAATAAAGTGAATATCGCAATAAAGTGAGTCACATGAATTTTTTTGGTTTCCCAGTGCATATAAAAGTTATATTTGCACTGTACTGTGGTATATTAAGTGTGCAGTAGCATTATGTCTAAAAAAATGTACACACGTTAATTTAAAAATACTTTATTGCTAAAAAATGCTAACCATAATCTGAGCCTCCAGCAAATTTTAACCTTTTTGCTGATGGAAGGTCTTGCTTCAGCCTTGATGGCTGCTAACTGATCAGGGTGGTGGTTCATGAAGGTTAGGGTGGATGTGGCAATTTCTTAAAATAAGACAACAATTTTGTTTGTCCCATCAATTGACTGCCTTTCATGAATGATTTCTCTGTAGCATGAGATGCTGCTTGATAGCATTTTACCCACAGGAGAACTTTTTTCAAAATTGGAGTCTATCATCTCAAATCCTGCTGCTGCTTTTTCAACTAAGTTATATAATATTCTAAATCTTGTATTGTCATTTCAACAGTCTTCAGAGCATCTTCACCAGGAGTAGATTCTATCTCAAGAAAAGTCTATTCATTCGTAAAAAGCAACTCCTCATTCATTAAAGTTTTATCATGAAACTGCAGCAATTCAGTCACATCTTCAGGTTCCGCTTCTAATTCTGGTTCACTGCTATTCCTACCACATCTGCAGTTACTTCCTCCACTAAAGTTTTGAACCCTTCAGTCATCTATGAAGCTTGGAATCAACTCCTTCCAAACTCCTGTTAATGTGGATATTTTGACCTCTCCCCCATGATTCACAAATGTTCTTATTGGCATCTGTAATGGTAAATCCTTTCCAGAAGGTTTTCCATTTACTTTGCCCAGACCCATCAGAGGAATCACTATCTATGGCAGCCATAGCCTTTTTAATAATAAGACATGAAAGTCAAAATTACTGCTTGATCCATGGGCTGCAGAATGGATATTATGTTAGCAGGCTTGAAAACAACATTAATCTTGTTGTACGTCTCCATCAGAGCACTGGGGTAACCAGGGGTATTGTCAATGAGCAGTAATATTTTGAAAAGAACCTTTTTTTCTGAGCACTGGATCTCAGTGGCCTTTAAAATATTCAGTAAACCATGTTGTAAGCAGATGTGTAGTCATTCAGGCTTTGTTGTTGTATTTATAGAACACAGGCAGAGGAGATTTCGCATAATTCTTAAGGGTCCTTAAGGATTTTCAGAATAGCCAATAAGCATTGGCTTTAACTTAAAATCATCAGCTGCATTAGCCCCTAACAAGAGAGTCAGCCTGTCCTTTGAATATTTGAACTCAGGCATTGACTTCTTTCTAGCTGTGAAAGTCCTAGATGGCATCTTACAATATAAGGCTGTTTTGTCTACATTGAAAAATCTGTTGTTTAGTGCAGCCATCTTCATTGATTATCTTCCCAGGTCTCCTGGATAACTTGCTGCAGCTTCTACATCAGCACTTGGTGCTTCTCCTTATACTTGTATGTTATGGAGATGGTGTGTCTCCTTAAACCAACCTCTCCTAGCTTCAAACTTTTCTTTTGCAGCTTCCTCACCTCTCTCCACTTTCATAGAATTGCAAAGAGTTAGGGCCTTGCTCTGGATTAGGCTTTGGCTTACGGAAAGTTTGTGGCTGGTTTGATCCTCTATCCAGATCATAAAAACTTTCTCAGTATCAGCAATAAGGCTCTTTCACTGTCTTATCATTCATGGGTTCACTGGAGTAGTACTTTTAATTTCCTTCAAGAACTTTTCCTTTGCATTTACAACTTCCCTATTTGGCACAAAAGGCCTAGCTTTTAGCCTGTCTTGGCTTTCAACATGCCTTCCTCACTAAGCTTAGTTATTTCTAGGTTTTTATTTAAAGTGACAGACATATGACTCTTCCACTTGAACACCTTGAAGCCATTGTAGGGTTATTAATTGGCCTAATTTCAATATTGTTGTATCTCAGAGAATAGGAAAGACTAGGGGAGGCAGGCATGGAGAGAGAGAGAAAGAGAGAGAGAAAGAGAGAGAGAGAGAGAGAGAGAGAGATGGGGAAATGGCCAACCAGTGGAGCAATCAGAACACACACATTTATCAATTAAGTTCACAATCTTATGGGCACTGTTCATGGCACTCCCAAACAATTATAACAGTAACATCACAGACCACTGGACACAGATCACCATAACAAATATAATAATAATTTAAACATTTAAAATATTGCTAGAATCTGACACAGAGACACAAAGTGAGGAAATGCCGTTGGAAAAAAATGACACCAATAGACTTGTTCAAGGCAGAGTTGCCACAAAGCTTCAATTTGTGAAAAACACAATATCTGCAGAGTGCAATAAAGGGAAGCACAATAAAATGAGGACTGCCTATATGGAAGAAAGCACTTGGTACAGTGCTTAGCATACAATATGTAAGAAATTCTTTTTTTAGTCAGCCCAAAGGTCATTCCTACCAGGTGGCAGAACCACATGTATTAATCAAGTTGTCCTTTTAATCCACACTCTACCTAATCCCTCTCCACCTAGGGACTTCTTCTACATCTTCTCCACCTGGAAAATGCTGCTTTGTCCTTCAGAATCCTTCCCTCCTCCCTGTTTCCCAGCACTGGACACAGCACGCTGCAACTGCCATTGTGACTGTTTGCTCATCGTTCTTTCTCTCTTACTAGACTTTGGACTCTTTAAGGGCAAGGGTCCACACTTTAACCTTTTTGTTCACATTTATATCTCTGCATAGTGCCTAAGATTAATACTTGGTGAGAGAATAAATAGATGATCATCTCGCTAGCAGAGTGAGCTTTCAGTCACCCTGTGCTCCACTCACTGCCCTTGCTCTTTCTGCTGCATACATTGTGTGCTTAGAGGCAAGAGCTTGCCATATGAGAAAGGGCTGTTTCTTAAATCCTGAGAGGGAAAAGGAGGTAGAGACATCTCTTCAGCAAATCTAAAGGTGTTCATTAACAAATTGGAGTGAGAACTGGTCTATTCATACAACCCAAAAGGAGATGGATGTGGGCTCTAAACGAGCAGAATAGGGATGGACAAGAGTAGGGCTGAGCTGGAGCCTGGGGTCACACCCCACAGCGGCCTGTGGAGTCCTTTCCATGTGCCCTCTCTGACGCCCCTCAGTCTCACCCTCCATGAGGCAGCCATGAGGCACCTGTAGGCTCCCAGGCCTTGCTTTGCCTCTTTGCCATCATCAGCCACCTGACCTTGGCCAGTCTGAGCAGACACTTAAGATTCTGCCTGCCAGGATTATGGCCATCACACCACTGTTCATTTACCTGAGGTCACCAGCATCGAAGAACTCCAATTCCAGAATACTTTCTCCATTATAGCAGGAGGAAAACTGAGACCACATTCCTGACAATAAGCCCCCAGCACTGCAAGACCCCGAGTGTCTTTTAAATCACCAAAAGTATTAAACGCTTCCATAAGGTGTACTCTACTAAATGTTAAGTCTTTAAAAATTGGTGATTTTTGTATAACGTGGTATTGCACTGGCCCCAAATTTCTTAGCAAGTCCTTCCATATTCTCTGCAAAATGATGCCAGACCACCTTCCTAGGCTTATCTCTTCCATGTACCCAATGTCCTTCGGCTCCCACTGCCCAAGCCCCTCCACATCTCAGGGAAGACCCAGTGGGGTTTTCAGCTGATTGTGGGTTCGTCTAGGACCTCCTGCTCTAACAGTACCTTGCGCGCTGAAAAACCTCAGCGTGGCCTTCCCACCCAGCTGGCAGTTCGGACTGTCAGCTCTAAAAGAAAGCAAAGCCTGAGAGAGAAAAGGCCATGAATCCTTCTCCTTCACTACAGCATTTGAGCAACCCTCCACCCTGCACCACCGCTCCATCCACCGCCACTACTGGTGGGTGGAAGCCATCTCATCACCCTCTCTGTAGGAGGCAACTCAGGGGTCCCACAGGCGGGCTCCAGTGTGGCCTCTATGCAGCTTCTCTCTTCCCTGACTCTATTACAAAGAGTCTCGTTCCCCTTATGCTGTTGTTATTTTATTATGCAGTGAAAGTCATCATACATTGTTAAAATGGGCACAGACCAGGGACAGAGGAGAGGGATAGAGTGAGTCCCTTGGCTCCTGGTGGAAGAAAAGAGCCCATTGGTCAATGTCTCTTATGCATCAGGGCTGGTCTCCCCGAATCTCAAACAAACGCGTTCCCAGCCCCGCCCCACCCCTGACTCTGGAGTGTGCAGGGCAGATGTGGAGATAGAACTGAGCTGTGCCCATTTGCTTCTGATGGAACAGGGTGGGGTGTCTTTGTGGGCCTCACCATTCAGACATTCTTCATGGTGCTATTTTTATCAGCAGTAATCATTAAATTGGTGTCAGATGGGCTGGTCCAGCTCCTCAACCCAAGGCTTAGTGATGGGACTTGGCTGGTTTTTGCTAGGCAAGAGGAGATGTGGCCCATATGAGTGCATTCTCTGCAACCCTGGGCCTCAGAGTAAACCCCTGTAGCCCTGGACCGTGTTCCTCTGGCAATAACAGCAAGTCTCATCATCACTCCCAGTTCATTCTTGCCCTGATTCACTTAACAGACATATGTTGAGCACATTCTAATGCCAGTCATTGAACAACACACCAAGGAATCACCAAAAAGTATTATCTGCACCACCCCCAGAGAAATTTATATTTTACTGGAAAGGATTGTCATGTAAAGCGATGGCATCTCCTGGGCTGTGCCTGTTACGGAGGCATGGATAGGTATATAATGGAAGGAGGATTTTTCTCGGTCTGGGCCTCGGGGAAAAGCTCCATGGAGGTGTTCACACTCAACCAGGCTTCAGTGATAAGAGTTAAATGGATAAAAACATGAGAAAAGGAACCAAGGGCAGAGACATAAAAAATGACTCTGTAAATTCATCTGAAATTCAGCTGTGAGTTTTGTTTTCGCGTGGAGTCCCAGGCACACACCTGCATTGACCCTCACCCTGGGTGGGTTGCAAAAATGCCAACCCTTTCTCCAAGGGCCCTGGCCCTCTGACTCTGGGTTTCAGAATTGGGCCCCTGAGCAGGACCCAGCAGCGAGGATTAGTCTGCCATGGCAATAATGATACAAGATGTTGGGGTTAGGTAGACATGAACCTCCACCACCATTTGCTCATGGGTCTTGCGATTGAGACTATCACTCCCGAGTAAGAACTAAGGCCCCGCTAGCCACAGGAAAGAGGGATGAGTTGTTCTATGGTGACTACAGCAGAATTTTCTAGACTCTAAATCTTTCAGTCTGGATTATACTTCTTTTAACTAAATCCCTGGAAATTCAGGATGAAATTTAACAGAAAATCAAAATGGGGCATAACAGGAAAACAGGGAGAAATATGGCACTGAATGATGGCAGAAAGTGCATTTGCAGATGTTCCTGGCAATTCGTGGCCTGGCACTCTGGTTTTCATTTCCTTTGAGCAGACATTCCAAACTCCACCTCCCACAAGTCACATGGATGTGTAGGCCGAGCCCTGCAGGGTGCAGTGGGTGTCGCTGCCAGGGCCTCCTCTGTGGCTTGGCAGCCAGCTGGAAGAGCCTGGGGCCACCTGTCTGGTCAGGAGCCTCTCCACTCGGAGCCTCTCCCAGCTGGAGCCGGGGCTGGCTTTGCGGTCTGACTAAAGTGACAATGAAGTTAATGAGATCCTGATGCTGTGACTGAGGCCATTTCCCTGTGTCTCCAACAGGGATGAGACAGGAGATGTCATTAGGACGCCAGGAGGCTTTTGAAATCTTCAAGAGGGACCACGCTGACAGCGTAACCATTGAAGACAACAAACAGATTCTGAAACAGAGGTAAGGCTGGCTCAGCGAGCAGCTGGTCCCCCAAGGCTTAGCCGGGCCAGCCTGGAGGAAGTTTGCTTCTGTCCTCCCTGATCTGCCCAGCCTAATTTCTAAAAGGAAGGCACGGCCTTTATTCAGTTTCATGTCGGATTCCATCCAGCCTGGTACAATTCTCTGTCTGATGTGTAAGCCTCATCATCCCAGTGCGTCCAGGATGCACCGTTAGGACAGGAGCTGTTACTGGCAGCACCAACTTTGTATACATGCCTCACATCATACATTTATTCTCGTCAGCCTTTGGCTCTATCGATATCTTACTGTTCCAAAGGCAGGGGGAAAAAAATCTGGACAAAATTATAGTCCTAGAACTCTAGGCCCTCCAGCTGTCCTTAAGAGCAGACCTGTACTCCTTAGCCAGAGAAAGTTTGCATACATTCACCTTGTGACCCAGGGGCCTTAGGTGTGCAAAGGCCGGAAACAGAGCAGATGGTGTCATCTGCCGACATGGTTCAGAGAACCCATGAATTAGGCACATACCCTCAAACTATAACAAACAGAAAGGCTTCCAGAGCTGGGAAGAGAGAGTGCTAGACTGTGAACCCTTGTGTGTCACTTGTGACTCTTAGATCTTAGCACACAGTAAATTTCCAAAAACTCTTTGTTGAATTAAAATGCGATTGAGAGTCCATCGCATGCTTATAAATGACAGTTCGAGGATACTTAAGAAGTAGATGAGCTCTTTCGGGAAATCATTTGGAAGTGCAAGGGTCTAGAGGGTCGAACCACAGGGAAAGCTTTAACGGAAGGGGAGAGGAAACGGAGGCCGCGATGGGGACAGAGAAGAAACAAAGAGAGAATAAGGGGGAGGGGGACCCAGGAGAAATTATTGTCCTGAAAGGCAAGAGGAGAGACAGCCCCAAGAAGAAGCATGTTGCCAGTGGTGTCAGATGCTACAAAGAAATAAGCAGGGGCACTGAAAAGTGCACAGAGAGTTGGCAACTAAAAGACCTGGGTTTGGAGTGTTGGGAGTGAAGGAGAAAGTGAGAAGAAATTGAGCAAACAGAGAAAGAGAGCAAACAATGTGTTCAAAAAGTTTGTGATAGGTGAAAAACATCTTTAAAAAGACAAAAAATGAGGAGTGGGGCAGGGAGGTAGCTTAAGGAGAAGGGGAGTTTGTTTCAGGATAGGAGAGAATTGGCCAAGACTGAAGGGCACAGAAGCAAGCCAGGGACAAGAGAGAGATAGCGAAACAAGGAAAAGACTGACACGGCTTCAGGGAGTCAAGTCAGGAGGGAATCAAAAGATCAGAGTCGCTTAGCCTGGAAGAAGGCCTGAATAAAACAACAAAGCAAGATGGGCCTGACATCGATACATTCAGAAGTGGAAGGAGAAAAGTAAAGATGATCTCTGCTTTGTGAAAGTTGAGGTAGAACAAGAGACTTGAGGATGGTGATGAAAATTTAATACAGCTGCCCCGGGAATGGGAAGAAGGCAGACCTGGAACAAAAGAGACAGGAAAGGCATGCAGCATGGAGGGCCCAGCTCCGACTATGAACCAACAGCACTTACACTTGGGCAGTTGATAGGGATCTTAGATCACTTAAGGAACACAGCGCAGGTGATAGGAGTGTAGCCAGGAGCAGCCGTCTGAAGCGCAGTGCAGCCCTCCTTAGTCCAGAGAAGGATATGCACCCCCAGTGACCCAGCAATTCCACTTCTGGATGTTCTCACGGTTCGGAAGGAGACATATGTGAGGATGCTCACGGCAGCTCTGTTTGTGGCCAAGGAGAGCTGGAAACCTTCTGGGTGTCCATTCTTGGGCAGTAAAGAGGAGGGCTTCCATAGGTTGGCTGCAGCAGGTGGGAGCATGAATTAATGTATACATGCTAGCAAGGATAGCATTAAGAACACACAGTTTATGTAAATTGTAAATAATGTGCACAGAAAAGAAAAACAGCCAAACATAAAGATAAACTTTAGAATACTTGAACCATAAGAGGGGTTACCTCTGTGCAGAAGCACAACAGGACCAAGACGCAGATTTAAATGAATAAAACAAGGGGTGGGGGAGAAAATAAAGTGAATCTAGTGAAATATGAGAACTCGCTCCCTAGAAATATGTACATACACACATTCACACAAACCCAGCAGTTTCACAAACCTTCTAATGCTTTGCCATGTTGTAAGCCATTTACGAGTTCTGACAATTAAGTTCGCAAACTCATCCTAGAATAAGTGCTACACACTTCACTGCTGAATATCACTATGGTCACCTTCAAAGTACTCCCTTTGGGAAGCTATGCACTGATGTCAGCACCTAGTCCACCCTTCAAAGCAATTCTGGAACTCTTTCTGGAATGGCCATCAGAGCTGTCATCATATTGCCCTTGATGTCCCGAATGTCAGCAAAATGTCTCCTATCAATACTTTCTTTCTCTTCAGGTAAAGAAAGAAGTCATTGGGGGCCAGGTAGATGATAGGGAGGGTGTTCCAATACAGTTATTTGTTTACTGGCTAAAAACTCCCTCACAGACAGTGCCATGTGAGCTAATGCATTGCTGTGACACAAGAGCCATCAATTGCTGGCGAAAAGTTCAGGTTGTCTAACTTTTCCCGCAGCTTTCTCAGTGCTTCCAGATAGTAAAGTTGGTTAACTTGGTTTGTCCAGTTGGCACAAATTCATAATGAATAATCCCTCTGATATAAAAAAAAGGAAAAGGTTAGTAACATCATTGCAACAACTTTTCGAACTTAATTGTCAGAACTTGTATATTCCGTATAGTGGGTTGGACGTGTTGGAGCAGGGCACCTTGTTTGTCTGAAGGTGAGCATGTCACACTAGACAACAGCTGCCGCATCCAATAAGGGCTTCCAAAGTGCCCTTACCTGTGTCCCTACCTGAGGTTTCAGAGATGACACTGGTGCCTCATAACCCTGGCTTCATATTAAAATGACCACGGAGCTTTGAAAAGCTACCAACACCTTGGCCTGACGCCACAGATATTCTAACTTAATTAGGTAGAGCCTGAGCTCCATTTTTTTAAAGAGCCCAACATGCAACCAGGTTTGCAAACTGCTGACTGGACAGTGTCCTTGAGATCTGAGGTAGGATCTCCAAAACTCTACAGGTTAAACCAGTTACCAAGTGATTCTTTTGCCCACTCAAGCTTAAGAACCACTGGCTGAGGAAGAGCGTACTACTTCATCTGTCCTATTCTGGAATCGGCATGGTTCCTGGTTCTGGTTTGTCCCCTTGAGTTCAGGTCTGCTTCCAGTGGGGAGGGGGTGGGTTGGGGTGGTGTCAGAGAGATGAGGGCGTTGTGGTCTTTCGAAGCCTTCCGATACAGAGCCCACTAAACCCTTAGCACAGCAGAGTTCTGACAACCTATGTGACACATGTGCTTTGGGGTTTAAACACATCTTAATCAAGCAGGGTGGGCTGGTAATACTGGTGGTCCCATCTTCCCTGAGGTCAGAGAACAAGGGAATTAATGAAACTCACACAAAGCTTTCCTCTGAAAAGAGGTTTGTTTACCCAGCAGTAAATCGAGTGGAAAGTCAGGAGACCAGCACACAATTTAAAAAAAAAAAAAAATACCTACATTTGTTTAATGTTACTGTAATAAAAATCCTTAAGGGAATATTTGGTCCTTGGGGATATAACCTACAACCTACCCCTTTATCAGGATGGGAACTTTTGTTTGCATTCATGGCGCATATTCAGTTTTTAGCTATGACATGCTCATAACCACTTAAGGTAGAGGACTAAGAGATAATGTTTTCATATGAAAACAAATAGCTGTGAACCAGTGTTCCTACAGCAGACATCAAAACAAGGCCCCACAGATGCTTATAGGGGTGACCTCCATGCCACCCTTTAGGAAACGGTTCACAGTAGCCCCCTCTCCCCCACTCCCCCGCCACCCATCTGTTCCCATTCCTGCTAGTGACCGGGAGCATCACGGGAGGACTGGCCTGTCCTGGGAATACAGACATGCACCAGCAGGGCTTTACTCAGATGGCATTAAATGACCAAACTCTACTGACTCTACCTCGTCTCACCTTTCTCATAGTCCTCAGCAGCCAGGACCCAGAGGCCTAGCCTGCCGTTTTATTCCTACTTCTCACATCAAATAACTCTGCCATCTGATGGTTCTAGTGTTGTGACATCACATTGGCAAAATCCACAAAAGAGGGACTCAGGACTAATTGTCCCCACGCCTGAGCCTCAGGCCAGCTCAGCCTCTCCAGCCCATGGCAAATAGGTTCTAAGCTCAAATGTTGGTGACCCAGGGTCCCTTCTAATTCCCCGGCTCCCCAAGAGTGTAAGAGTCGATTTAGAGTTGCAGGAGGGACCGGTTATGGCTCGCATCTGCGTTACATAGAAGGGTTTTCTTCCCCTTTTGCCTGCACCCCTCACTGCCTGCCCGGGATTCCGAGGCCCTCCCAGCTCTGGCTCCAGTCTGGGGAAAGCTCTGCTGCCTGCCTGTGACAACAGAAACAAGAAGTTGGCACATTAATGATGTTTGCCCTTCACTGAACTACAGCATGTGAGCCGATCCTTAAGCAGGAGTTTTCAGTAGAAGACAATAGCAATTGAAAATCACTGCATTTTCCAGGCATGACTCGCCCTCCTAGCGTATAATAATACGAAAGGGGGCTGGAAAGCCCTGCTTGGCAAACACCAGCACCCAGGCAACACACAGCTAACTCTCTTTAGTGGCAGATCCTTCCTAGGAACTGAAGCGCTCACTTACTGAGTGCCATTAAATAACAAAAGCAGAAGTAAACGGGGAGATTAACTGCAGTTGGAAAGAAGGCACTGATGATAGGAATAAACCCAGAGAAGTGCTCCTTTACTCAGCGGGATCCCTCCAACCAGCATAGGGCAGCACTCAAAACCCAACAGGAAAACTGGATCCAGGGTGGGGAGAAACCTCATGGCACCATCTGGAAATGGCATCCATGACAACTAGGAGTTCCCCGGTTCCCATTAGACTTCAATTTTAACCTTTATTATTTTTCCATTTGTTTTTTTTTTTTCCCTACTTACACCTTGTCTCCTGACCTAGAATTATAAACTCTGAGAGCAGAGTAGATGAGAATCTTCTCAGCCTCCCCACGGTTCTTAACACAGTGCTGGCCTCACAAATGATCCTCAAAAGCACTCTTTTGCTTGAGATGGACAATTTTGAAATTGACCTTGAGAAATCTTAGCAGTCAAGAAAACTGCCTGAGAACGCTGTCACTTTCTAGCAGTAAGAGAATGCAGTGGTGGCTCCTTGAGGGTCATGGAAGGAACTGCTCCATAGGAGACAAGAGGAGGCAGCCATCCCGATGGGGCAACGAGGTGAAATAGAAAATGACTATTGGTGTTCTTTTAAAGTGTAAGGGAAATGAAAGGGGACCCCTAGTTTAAAGCAGCGGCTGCCCATGGTAACCAGGAAATTGTCTGTGTTTCTAATTGCATTGGGGCAAAGGGGCTTCCTCGGCAGCTCCCCCAGCAGCTCCCCCAGTGGTGACTCACGGCTCTGCCTGCCGCACACCCGGGGCAGGATGGGATTCTCCTGGGAGCTGGTCTTGGAAGTGACATGACATTCTACCTCAGTCTCCCATCCTCTTCATTCCCTTTGAAGATGAAAAACTTTACAACTGTCTTGGGTGGCCCTGACCGTGGACTTGCCAAGTTCCCTTCTGACCCTTTGGTTTGCTGACAGGGTGATACGTATCCACTATTGTCTGTGGTTACTGTTTCTGACATGCCATCCCACCTCACAGCTCATCCCACGCGCCCGGAACTCTGACACTGCCAGGCAGCAGCCATGCTTCACCGTCCCAAAGCACACTTCCACGTAGGAACTTTCCACATCAACCCAGCCCTCAGAGATGCCTCACCCTAATCTCAGAAATGAGGAGTGTGAGATCCAGCTGTGAAGAGGGAGAGTGGGTGTTAGAACCCAGGTCTCTGACTCCCAGTCCAGTGCTCTCCACACTGCACGCGCTGCCTGTGTACACGGGCTCGCTCACGCATTGCCTCCTTTAGCCTACAGAGTTTATGCAGGCTTACACGGTACAAGCCCCTGTTCTAGCCCCAGGAATAGAAAAGTGAATTAAACAGACCTGGTCGCTATCCTCACAGCACTGGATACATTGATAGGAAAACAAGCAAGGAAACAGGTAACCCCAGTACAGTGTGCTCTCTGCCTGTGATGACAGAAGTTCACAGTGTTGTGGAGCCCATGGGGTGACACCTATGGCCGACTTGCATGGTCCTAGAAAGTTGTCCAGAGAAAGAGACATCGCAGCTGAAACTGAGGGAGTTAGGCAGAAGCTAGCCAGATGAAGAGAGAGGCTCCAAGCAAAGGGAACAGCCCCAAGGTGACAGAGAGCGTGACACCTGATGCAACTGAAAGCAGTTCAGCCTGGAAAGGCAGAGGTGTGCCAGGCAAGAACCTGGAGAAATCAGCAGGGGCCAGAACTTGAGGAGTCTAGTTAGCCAGGACAAGGAATTTGGACTTTGTCCTGATATCACCAGGGAGCCCTTTAAAGTGCTTTAAGCAGGGGAATAACAAGATCAAGTTTGTATTGAAGAAAGCCCCACACACACATACACACGCTCACACACACACACACACATACACACGCGCACACACATACACACACACGCGTGTGCGCGCGCACACACATACACACACGCGCACGCGCGCACACACGCACACATGCACATACACGCACACACACATACACGCACACACGCGCACACGACACACACACTAAAATTTGGTAGTGAATGCAGGGAGCCAATCAAGCAGTCCTTGAAGTAACCTGGGAACGAGATGACAGCTTCTTCTCTAAGGCCAGGTAGGCATCAAGCGAAGTGGAATGTTGTGATAGATACTGAGGGTGTAGAGTGGACGAGACTCCACCATTGAGTGAAAGAACTCATGTCATGGAGGCGGGGCAAAGGGTGGTGAGCTGGTGAGCCGGTTCCTGGGTGAGCGCTGGTGCTCTGTGATGAGATGAGGAAAGATGGGAGAAAGCAGGGAGGTCCTCAGGGAAGGTAATCAGTTCTGCTTTGGAGACAGTGAATGTTAGGTATCTGCAGGACATCCGA
The DNA here is from genome assembly GCA_033961575.1 of Aselliscus stoliczkanus. NCBI lineage: Eukaryota > Metazoa > Chordata > Mammalia > Chiroptera > Hipposideridae > Aselliscus > Aselliscus stoliczkanus. Next base: position 58,010,560 of record CM066733.1, on the reverse strand, counting down.
TAGGCAGCTGGATACGGAGTCTGGAATAAGCAGGGCTGAGGTGGAGACTTGGGAGATGTCAGCAGAAATCACAAAGGAAGGCACTGGCGTGAGGACAGTAACGTGAAGACAGGGCTAGGACAAAACCCTCACACTTACAAACATCTAAGGAGCAGCCTGCAGAAGACCCTGCCAAAGAGGCTGCAAAGGAGCAGCCAAGGAGAGAGAAAGGAGGAAAACAGAAGGGCCAGGTGACACCACGTGGAAGCCGATGAAAGAGAATGAGATCACCCTGGAGACAGCGGCCGTCAGCACAGTGCTGGGCACATCCGTGGAGGCTGGATCTCTCAGGAAGGCAGGTGTGAAGACCAGCCAGGGCACCGTGCTCTACCGGCTTCCAACCCAGGCATCGCCCGGCGGTAGAGATGTTCTGTGCCTGCCAGCCTGGATCTGCACCCAACTACCCTCCAGTGTGAGCCACATGGCCAGCAATGCCCTGCTAGGAACACTGGCACCGGCAGTGACAGACCCTGGGGGCTCACCATGGTTCTGGGTGAGCTCCTCCAGCACCCCTCGGTAGGCCACGCCTCTTCACCAGAGCCCCAGCTTATGATATTGTCCAGGGTGCAGCGTGCCCTGGGGACGGTCAGCACAGGTTCACCGCCTTAGTCACACGCCAGAGCCATGGCATTAATGAGAACCTGCCTCTTTTAGAAGGTCAGGGGTCAGAGGCTACCTTGGATGAGTAGGACTTAGACTGAGGCAGGAGGAAGGGGCTGGGGTGGGGGGGGTGCGACCACGGGAGACCCGCTAGTGGGGCAGAGAGGTGCAGGGTGGGCAAGAAAGAAAGCAGCAGAACTGGGGGCTCCCCTCCTTTCTCAGCTCTTTGGTGTCACCTGCTTTCCCTTCTCGTCTCTCCGGGCTCCCTTCACACCACCCACTCTTGTCCCTCAAGGCTGGGCTTCCTTAGGAAAGAGTTTGTCTTGACAACCAGGGATCAGGAACACGTATGGGTGGGGTGGCCTGGAGTGATGACAACTGCAGAGTGAAGGGAAGATGGCCTCATGAAGATGGGTCAGCCCTCAGCCACACCTCTTCAGTGGGTAAGCCCTTTTAAGCTTGGCACCAGGCTGCAGAGAAGGCAGTGGAACCGCTCAGCTGTCTGCCAGTCCTGCTGCAGGGTGGCTCTTCAGAGAGTGCTGACCACAGCACTGGGCATCTCCCCCTGTCCTGCCCCCTGGACGCCTCTGGGCACTGCCAAGGTGTGGGGGCGTGCAGGGGTGAGGGAGCTTTATCCCAGGCCTGTCGGGCTGCTGTGAAGAGTGCCTTTTCTGCCTGTGGTGTCTTCCCTTTTTTATCTCTACTCTGCTTTCCTCCAGCACTGACATGAATGGCAGCAGCCTTGCAGACTTGCTCTTTTATTTTCCTTATTGCAAAGAGTCTAAATCTTCTAGAACTCTACAGAACTGGCAGTCAGAGGAATCATTCATTGAACAATGAAGGATGATCAAATCCTGTGAAATCCTAGGTACTGGAGATGGACATGGCAGCCATCAAACAGTTCTCATCCTCCCATATGCAGATAGGAAGATAGATTTCATCTTCTGAGTGGCCTGGACCAAACTTCAGATGATGGCTGCCCAGCGAAGGCCAGTGTGACCCCACAGAGCCCAGCACAGGGTCCTACGCATCATAAGAATGTCTGCTGAACAGAATTCCATCTGAATGGCATCACACGGAGCTGCACTTCTCTCCAGAAGGCGACAGGCCCTAGCTGAAGAGAAGACATGCATAACCTATGATAAACACCCTTAATGAAGGAGCCAGGGGTGGAGTCCCAAAAAAACCTAACCTTGGAAGAAAATTTCGTCTCCTTCCCTGGAAACTTCCTGCCTGCAGTCACAGGCCAGGAAGACAGACTCGAAAAATAGCAGGGACATAACTCACACTTCTTTTCATCAAGCACAGAACAGTCATTGCCTGTCGTTCCTCTGCCTGGAATGCCCTCCTCTGCCACATTTCCCCTAACAAAATCCTATGCAACTAAAGCATTTATGGGTGAAACAATTTATCTGTGATTTGCTGGAATCCAGAAACAATGGAGAGGTGGAGGGATAGGATGGGGACAGAGGAGATAGTGAGAAATCAAACTGGCCAGATGTAGACAATTAATAAAATATGATGGTGGGTATGGGAGGGTTCATTCTGTTATTCTCTCTATTTTGTGTATATTTGGAAATTTCCATAATAAATTTTTTCTAAAATTTCCTATACACTCATAAAACCCAGGTCAATCCCACCTTGTACGTGGAGCTCTGACCACTCCCCACTAATGGATAGGCCCCTCCCTGGTCATTCTAATGGCCTGGCCAGTGTTAGGCACATAGCACAATGATTAGCCACACATTCTGTATTTGTCTCCTAGATTTTCAGTTGCCTCTTAAATTTCATGGCAGAAAGAAGAAGACAGGAAAGCAACTATCATTTCATAAGATCCTGGACGGCATGTTTCTCATGTGAACTTCTCCAGCACAAGTTTGGGGTCTCCCTGGTTGTCTCACACGTATTTGTTGGGAAACATGGAGGAATCATTAAGTAACCATCAGCACAACCATCTCCTGGATTCATAGGCAGCCATCAAGGATAATGGGGAAGTTTCTAATGACATGGGGAAGAACTGATGTTATAACACTAAGTGGGGGGGGGGGGTGGGGAGTCAAAGCACAAAATCATATATATGGTATGATCTTCACTCTATAAAAACTGGCGAGCCGGCCGAGTGGCGCGGTGGTTGGGCGCTGGCTTGGGAGGCCCGCGGCCCTGGTTCGGGTCCCACATATGAGGGCCAGTGACACTGCCCTCAAAAAAAAAAAAAAATACAGGACATTCTATAAAAACTGGCTAGAAAAAGGACGGGTAGATCTCAAAATGTGCTTATTCCTGGGTGGGAGATTATTCGAGTTTTGTTGTTGTGGTTGTTTCTTGTTTTTATGTTTTCAAAATGTGGTTTAACATCGTATATAACAGGGGTCCGCAAACGTTTTCTGTAAGGGGCCAGATAGTAAATGTTTTCAGCTTTGCAGGCCGTAGAGTCTCTGTCACACCTGCCCCCCCAACTGTGCTATCAGAGCAGGAAAGGAACTGTAGGCGATATGTAAATGACAGGAGGTAAAGTTGTGCCAGGACAACTTTATTTACAGGAACAAGTGGTGGGCTGGATTTGTCTCATGACCATTCATAGTTTGCTGACCTCTGACATCTGACTTTATAATCAGAGAAAAGAAGTTATTTAAGTTATAGTAAAAATGTATTCTTTGACTCTAAGACCCTGATACTATGATTAATAGAGCATGCGTAGTACAGAAAGCTTACAGCCATGCTGTATTCTGGTATCTTTGCATCATAAAACACTAGAAATTGAAAGTCATAAATTAATGAATATGAGGATGAAAATTCTCCGCTGAGTAGAGGAGTCAAAATTCACGATACCAGTAATTAATACAAAATTTATATCTTATGTTTAAGCCTAATATATTTCATTTATTTAGATTTTCTTTTATATCCTCTAATAATGTTTTAGAGTATTTTAAAGACCTCTCAGCAATCTGTTATTTTTTAAAACATAATTTAAGATGAAGAGAAAAAGTTAAAGTCTCATTTTTTTTTTTCTTTCAGATTTTCTGAAGCAAAGGCCCTGGGAGAAACTATAAATGAAGCAAGAAGTAAAATCGGTAAGCAGCTGATATTCTGTAAGCCTATTTCACAGACCATTGTCCTGGTGAAAATCAGGCTATGATGTGCCTCCAAATAGCCATTGAGCCTCATTTCTGGAGAGCCCTGCCAAGTAAGCTGCTTTGAGAGTGCCCCTCCTTGGAAGTTTGTCATCCCTACCCTCATCCATCAGGAAAAGCAATTTCTTTTCTCTGGAACTTGACCTTTTCATGCTCATGCAGGCCTGAGCTCCAACATTGCAATGAGCAAGTTTTGCTTTTCCCTGGTGTTTTTCAGCAACAGCTCAGCTGGTCATAACCACACGATTACAGTGACATTTCATATTTTCAAGTGCCATGAAACATTTGTACACCTCCCAAGTCTTACACTTAGCATGTTGGGCACATTCAGTGCCAATCAGGAAGCCAATGGGAAGATGAGAAGCAAAAATAAGCCACTGTGCCTTCTTCTCAGGGCACAGGCTGCTGAGGGGGCCCCCTCCACCTAGGTGAGCATCCCTGGAAAAGGTGAGGTTAAGGTAGCAAGAGGCAAACGCGACAAAAGCACGCCTCATGTCTTTGTTAAAGCGAGAGGAAAATGCATCTTGCATTCCAAGCCAGAGGACACATGGAGATCCATCTCCCAGGCTGGGGCAGCTTTGCAGAGGGGTGCCCTGAGCCTTTGCCACCGAGGCAGGGAAGGCAGAAGTTACCTACCTGTTCACAGGTGACTCCTTAAGTCCCTCTGTCCCCACCTTCCTGGCTTCATAACTAAGGACAGAGCAAAAGCCACTTGGAATGTCCCTTTCGGCTTTTTCTACAGAATATTGAAAACCACGATAGCCTCAGGTTGTCTCTGCTGAGGAAACTGGCACCCTGTGTCCCCTTCACTGACCTGAAGGGAACAGGCCAAGGCAGCCAGGCCCCCAGCCATTCCCAGCACCAGGCCGAGAATCTCATGAGTCTTAGAGGTTCTTAACCAAAAGCCCAGGGTCTTGAATAGGGGGAAACTGCACCTTTACTTTCACCACCCTCCCCCTACAGTTTATCGTTACCTTCTGTGATGAGTGTAGGCAGCGGAACCAGCAGCACCTGTCGCCAGTGGAAGTCACAGACATTTTCATTTCATAGCACATTTGGCAGACATCCTAAAATGCCTTTAATACTTATCAATACTTCAAAATTACAGCAGTTATGAGACTTTCCGTTAGATCTGATTGTTTAATACATTTCTATAAAAGCATGCAGATATTTCTATATCACAAAATGTTTTAAATGTTTCATAACTATTTCAATATAATTGGTTCCTCTTAAAACCCTACGTAAAACTCTTTTCTTGGCCTGGATCCCTAAGCGCCTTGAAACTACATGAAAAGAATTGGGGGTTAGGAGTGTGTACATTTTTCTGGAGATAGTAGTCATAGTTTACCTGATTCTCAAAGGGATTGGTGACCCAGAACAATAAGGAAATTGAGCCTAGCCCTACATCCGGTCAATGTGTCAGGGCTCCAGGCAGGAAAGCGGCGCCTGCTGAGGAGCAGCCCAGCCCCAGCAGCAGAGCGGCCCACCTGACTGGGTGGCCTGGAAGGGAGGGAGGGATGGAGGGGAGAGGACGCAGTCTTCAGGGGAGCTGGGGCCAACGTCTCAACTTCATCTGACTCAAAGGACCCAATGGTCTCTTTTCATTCCTGGGAGAAAAGAGGGAAAGACCTTTTATAAATTGCTTCTGCACAAAAAGTAATAGAAGGTTTTGCTCTCGAAAATATCTAAATATCTAAACCAAAATAAAACTGTTCCAACACTAATGAAATAGATTACTGATGGAAGGCACCAATGACTATGCTAATACACTTAGCTTTTCACTCTGAGTACTTTGGGCTGTGGTGTCAAAGAATTCTAAATTCTCCATAATTTTGGTGTAAATACATGTCCGATGGATCCAGTTTGTCACATTCTTGAGTGTAGGCAAATTGGAGCCTGTCCTAAGACCCATCTTCTAGCCACTCGTCTTTCAAATATAATTTTTTTAAAATAATTTTTGTTTTCTTAAGATTTTATTGGGGAATTGGAGAAGGGGAACAGTGTTGGGGAATTGGGGGAGGGGAACAGCCAAGCTGTTGTCCTCCAATTTTAGTTGTGGAGGGCGCAGTTAGCTCAGCTCCAAGTCCAGTCACCATCCAGCTGCCTAATGACAGCTTACAGCCGTTCAGCTCAAGGTGCCATGTCCAATCTCAGTTGCAGGTGGGCGTAGCCCCTCATCCCATGCGGGAGTTGAACCAGAAAACTTCTTGCTAAGAGCACGTGCTCTCACCAGCTGAGCCATTCTGCCACCTGTTGGCAGCTCAGCTCAGGGCAGGTCACTGGTCCATATGGGAATCAAACCAGCGACACTGTTGCTCAGAGCTAGCGCTCTTAACCAACTGAGCCACTTGGCCCACCTCAAATATAATCTTGATCCAAAGGGGTCCAGGTGAGTGGATCACCGAGACTCAACCCCATCACAGAACAAGACCCTCTTGGTACTTGACCATAGGGAATAGCCCACCATCACTGCATCTCAGACACAAGGTGAAGGTGAAGGAGTTATAAGATGGAACTTGTACACATGTTTAAAATTTCCAAGGCAACCTTGAAGGAAATAGAATTTATGCCATTATTGAATCATAAATCTTTAATTTCTTCCTAGGGAAAAATTAAATCAAGTGAAATTTTCAGTCCCCAATGAGTCCTTTAGTGAATCTGAGAGCCCAGAGGTGAGTATGGCACAGATGTACCACTGTATTCGTGGGATGATGACTCAGCTTGGGTCCCAAACTGTGCCATATCCTGCCTCTGGAGCCCGAAGCAGCAATGAGATGCTGTGGAGTAGTGTACCTGGACCTGGCCCGCAGAAGGGAAAGGAAAGCTGCGTGTGTGAGCTACACATCAGCCAGCCCACATGTTTAGAGTTTAGGTTGCCACTGTCTTCTCAGGTAATTTGGTTTTTCCCTGATATTGTGATCTAGAGCTGCCATTCGAGTTCCATTCTCAAAAATCCCTAGAAGCCTCAATTCAGTAGCGACCATATAATATCAGTTTTTACATGGCATAATCAATAAATCTAAAACTTCCATATTATTTCCTTTTCTTATAACAAGACAACCTAGACTAGGTAGATAACCTCTTGCCACAAACTCCTTTTTTGTCCTTCTCTGTACATCATTTCCACTAGTCCTGATGTTGAAACAAGTTAAGATTAGAAATGGAAGAAATAACCGATTTAGAATCTTCCTTTAAAAAAAAGTAATAGAATCTTTGTTTCCATAGGAGAGCCGTTTTCCACTGTATTTACCTGTCCCATACATAAGAGCTTTTAGGCTGCTTTTCATTGTATGGGCTGTGTTTCGAATATGTTCATATACACCCTAATTCCATATCTCTAAAAAAGCCATAGAGCCCTAACTGGGGGAAAATAAATAGACTGCTTTGGAAGCAGTGGCATAAACCAGGCCATTTTTCACTTAATAGAAGCCTGGCATTCGTCTTTCTACATCAGTGTTCTGCCCCTGGCAGCCTTATCTTTGGCAACAAAGGACAATGAATGACTGTTCCTTGGCCTAAGGCCCGCTCCTGGACCCGTCCAGGAACCAGCTGCTTTGGAGGCAGGTGAAAGGGTTTGACTGACATCTCTTGGCCTCTCTTCATCCTCCATAGACCCTTCCAGGCCTAAATGAAAACTAACATCACAGGAAGCTGCACAGAAGGGTATTCATGATTAAGCCAATCCATGATCAATTCAAAATCACAGGAAATGTCATAGAAGTAACCATGAGTGAGAGGTGAAGAAAAAAAGACGAACGCTAAAAAAGCGAACAAAACAGTCGGAAAGTTTTTATTCCCCTATTCCAAATTGAAAGAAGCACCCAACCCACCATCTGAACAATAACTGTTATTAACACTGTTTCTCTCGTACATTTGGGATTTGAGAAAATCAGACCTGGGTCTCCATCCGCAGAATAAATAGGACTGTTTTTCAATTTTGTGCGTTTTCTCTACCTTAATCTTCCTTTGAGATTTACTGCTAGACCTACCTGTACATGCGAGTTTCTGGTATCTCACCCTGGAGTAGGGGAGGGATGACATCCAGGTCACTTTGCTAGATTATGAAGACCTGCATCAAGTGTATTCTCTCGTTACTCTTTGTCACCAGCTCCAAATAACAACCACATCAACAACAACCTCACTGTGTCCCAAGCACTGACTCTACGCTGTGCCAAGAACTTGACATACGTTATCTCGTTTAATCCTCACAGAGAAGGGCTGTTACCTATAGAGGGGTATTACCATATGTCATATATTCTAAGTCGCATAGTTTTTATAGTCTTAACACTGCAAATCAGCATGCACCTGACCAATCCATTTGGCTATTTATTCATATGTTTAAAACCTCTGCAATGAGGATGAGTCATGCAGCCGATGTAGTCTAGATTCTATAAAATAGGATAGTACCATTATTTTGCAGATTAAAAAATGGAGTCTCCGTGAGGTGACCTACTAAGTGGCCAAGCTACAACTGAAATCCATTTCTGTCCAACTCCAGAACTTTCAAATACAGGATACTATTGCCATAAACTCAGGTTTATTTGACTCTGACATTTTCTTCTGTGTTTACATTTTTACTAAGTTGTTAACTCAGTTTTCCTGAATATGTGGCCTTCACCTTATATGATATGCCCTTCATCTTATGTGATATGCCCAACAACAGGCTCAAACTAGACCCCAGCTCATGCACACATAGCCCAAGATTAAGGGGGTCTTCGTAACGTGATGAAGGACAGGTTATCTTTGCACAATGGGGCGCAGTTGTAGCAGCGGCCAGAGTCAGCCACCCAGCCTGCCCTTGCTCTCCACTCCACGTTGCACCTGCCCTTAGGAAGGCCCGCCTTTTTCTAGTTTGCAAGAAGGTGCACTGTGGGCCAGCAGCAGCCCTGGTAGGATTCTGTGTCCCACGTGGATGTCAACCATCATTTCCAGTGGTTTAGAAAACAGAAGGGTTGTATTTTCAGACTGTATACAACCCCAACTGAGCAGGTCTACCAATGCTTCAGAAAACATATGAGAATTCAAACCTTAAAACTTAGATGAGGTTTAGTAGGAATAGGTCTAATGAAGTATTTACGCTGAAGTACCAAAGCCAGCACGGAGAAGGCCTAGGGAAAGCGTAATTGAGGGCAGGCGTAGAAGTCATCAGGGACCACAAAATAAAAATGTGTCACCATAAAGTGAAAAAATAGTATATTCTCAAAAAGAAGAAATGCAAAAGTCAAGGCATCACCCTTTCGCTCTGCCCAGCATTTCCATGCCTACGTTGCATGTATTTCCTTGGTAACTTCCACAGTAACTCTCTACAAAAGAGAGATGGTTTAGAGAAAAGCAGCTGAAGGGATGATGAAAAAAGTTACAACATAGATTTCCACTTTATTAAGTGATTCACCACATGTTTATTTTAAATAACAAGCTCTGGTGGCCGGCCGAGTAGCACAGTGGTTAAGAGCTGGCTTGGGATGCCAACGGCCCTGGTTCGGATCCCACATATGAGGGCCAGTGACACTGCCCTCTAAAAAACTAAAAAAATAAAAATAAATAAATAAATAACAAGCTCTGATTGAGCATTAGAGTATTTCATTTGATTTTTTTTTTAATTATACTTGTCAAAATGATTCAGTTAATGTGTGCTCAGTTTGTATTGGTCATGATGTTTGGCTGTAAACATAAAAGGAAATTTATTGTCTCATGTAACTAGGAAGTCCAAGGAGTATGGTTAGCTTCAAATTCTCCATTTCCTTCTCCTTCTCCTTCTCCTGTTCTCCTCCCACTCCCCCTGCCCCACCCTCCTCCTCCCCTTCTTCTCCTTCCATCTCTCAATTCTACTTGACTACATTCTCTGATAGCGTCTCCCCATTTAGTGGCACAGTGCCCCTGAAAGCTCTAAGTTTACATGGTCTGTGAATTCATAATCCCAGTAAAAGGGATCTTTCCCAACAGTGTTGGCAAAAGTCCCTGGAGGGAGGAATGACTGGCCTGCCTTAAGTCATGTGCCCATCTCTGATGCAGTCCCTACACCCAGGGGCATGAAACATCTGCTTGGCTGGGCCTAGGCCCATCCCTGGGCAGGGGCATGCCTAGCTCACCTGTACCATATAAACTGAACACGATTTTTAAAGAGTCCAAGAGGTATCTTTCTCCAAAGGAAGAAATGCTGGGCAGAAAGCAATCATGTTCACTACAGACCTTTCAGAAAGTGATCTGTGACCTTAAATGAGAAATCTATAAAAGACTAAATAGTTCTTATGAGAAAAAAAAGTAACAGAATAATTTATCCTGAGCAAAAAGAAAGCTGTGAATGGAGAACTTAAAAACTGGTTTTCAGTACAGGCTTTTCTGCTCTAATGGAATAAATGCAAAATTACATGCTAAAAAATAACAGGGATTGTAGGAAAATTAAGATCAGGAAGACCATGCAACTTTATAACTACCATGTTTTCCCCAAAATAAGACCTAGGCGGAAAATAAGCCATCGCATTATTTTAGGTGCCAAAATATGGCACCTTGGCATACATACTGAATATTTTAAGCTGAAGGGGTTTGTGGAAAAGGCACCCTTCTCCTGAGACAGGTCATAAAACCCTCCTGTGAAGGGTGCTGCCCCCCATATCCTGGAAGAATCACTCAAGAGCTTCTTCTCCTGCTAGGTCTTATTTTCGGGGAAACATGGTAGCACTCTAACAAACTAATTACAACTCTAATAAAAAATCATGATATAAGTAAAAAGGCATGTTAAATTCCTTACACATAAAGAAACACTGTACAAAACGTCCAATGTTTTTCTTTCCAATGGAGGCTATCGTGATAGAAGAGGACGTAAGGAGGGCTGAGGCGCTGCGTCATGGAGACGCAAACAATGCACACCAAGATGGGAAGAGCCGCACAATAAGAAAGATTCTCTTTGTTCTAAGAGCGCTGGCCACCCTGGACCAATGGAAGGAATGTGGGGACAAGGGGCCCCTGTACATTCCTGTGTTCTCCTCAGCCTGCGGGACTCAGCTCCGCTCGCTTACTTTGTACTTAGCAATTTTTTTTCTTGATGGTACAAAACTCCAACGTACTAGGAAAAAAAAAAATCCCATGTGAACAAATGAGACTACTGTATAGCACCGACATCATCTCCATCACTCACATAGGAGCTGATTCCTGTTAAAGAAACATGGTGGTAAGAGAGCCGGCTGTTTACTCGCATTACTTGATATCATACAGAGGGAGGACCAATGCCTTGTAATTCATCTTTAAAGAGACTCAAAAGTGGAGAAATAATATTCCATTGTATTAAAAATATACTTGGTCATGTAAAAAAAACAAACAAACAAAAAACACTTTGCCCCCAAAAAAGGTAATTACATGGATAGAGATTCCAGGAACTTTTAAAAGCAGGATAGATAAGCATCTTTCTGAGATGACTCTGGGCATCTAGAGATGTAAAGAGCAAAGCTGATTTCTTCAGGTCCCTTTTGTAACAATTTGGAACATTGAAATTCCAAGACTTGTCGTTATCTGAATGTACAGCCCATAACCAGTATGACTGATGTCTTCAAGGAATTGATTAAATATATGACTGTCATCTTGGAGCTCTAACAAACAAAATGGTTTGAACAAGCTGGAGGGCTGTAGATTATATGAACTGACGACAGGTAACACTAATAATTGGCATGTATAAAAGCAGCAAGCAATGACTTGATCAGACCATCAACGAAAAAAAATGAATGGCTGCCTCCCAAAAACTCTGACAGGGTGGTCTTAACCAAGTGGATGAACCAGGGTCTTGGATCAGGCTTTGGCTGGGTGGATTCAGGAAGACTGACTCATGCCAGTCAGCTCACTGTAAACCAGAGAGGCTTTTTTTAATACACCAGGAGGACTTTTTTTATGGACAAGAACTCTTAACCCTCCGTCGGGTGCAACTGATCTGACAGAATCACTGCACACAAAGATGCCGCTATAAAATATGTCTTCACTGTACTAAGTCACAAACATGACTGGCGATCGGTTACGGTAGAGGGGGAAGATACAGAAGCGATGAGTCACGATACTTAACTGTTAGATATTTGAAAATTTGTGCGCAATGAATCTGTGAGATCAGTTGCGCCCTACAGAAGGTTATTAAGCTGCCTCCCATCCAGGACACCTTCCCCCAGCGAACAAAATAGATTAGTTACCGGAAGGCTGGTAAATAGGCATCCCCAAGCACAAAGGGAATCAAAACTTAGTGAAGCAGAGCGTTTTGAGAGTCAGGTTCTCATGGTCACGGTAAAGCCCCCCCAGACAGCCAGTGCCCACAGGAACGAATAATACCCCTGCCCCACAGACCAGCCCCCTTCCGTGCATAATGCCCCTTTCTCCAGAAAGGATAAAGTATCATTTATATTGGGCTTCTACTTACTAAACTATAATTACACCCCACTCCTGCCTCTCGAGGATGAACCCCAAGTCACACGGATAGTGTTTGGGGTGTGCTTGGCTCTTTCAAGTTTCAGAAATAGCAACCCAATGAGCTAACTCAGGTGTGGGGTGCATGCATGAATCTCATTAAGATCCAATAATAAGACCTGAGACCCCCTCCAAGCTGGAATGGGAACCAGAGCCAGCACCTTGGGGGCCACCAGGAACCAGGGAGCCTCCAGATCCCAGCCGCTCTCCGGGCCTCCCCTGGGGCCTCTTGCCACCTCTGTGCACATCTATTTTCGCAACCTACTGGCCCTGCTGACCACAGGTCTCGCTTGCTCATCACCTGCTCTGACTTCAGCTGTAACCTGAGAGCATCCTTTAACATTCTGTCCCCAAGGTTGATGAGCTACTTATTTGCTTGTTTCTTAGCTCAGTGTTGTGAGAAAGAGGACTTGACTGACCCAGCTTATCTTCGCTAGGCCTTTAAGAATGTGCTGCCTTTGGGGTCAGAAACCCACCTCTGGTCCAGACAGCTGTAGCCCGGGAGAAAGAGAGGTCTTGTGTTGCGGGAAGTGGTCACCTAGGCAGCAAAGGGTGTGATGGGAGATTTCTCATTCATAAAGAGGGCATGCACAATGATTGACGTCTTGTATCCTCTTGGTGTTATCACACAGCGAGCTGTGGGAAGGCTTTATAAGATGCCATCAATTTCTTTATTCCCAGGTTTATCAAGGAAACACCTGGACAGTGTCCCTTTGTTTTAGCAACAATAATAGTGACTACTCTTTATAAAGTGCATTATAATGTGCAGGATTTTATTTTATTATTTTCATGTCATCAAATCCATTGATATTTTATTTTATGACTCCCTCCATTGCTTTTGTACTTCTTATTATAACAATAATAATGATGGGTTGTTCATTGCCTGGTGTCTATTTAATGCTTTCCTAAATTTTCTTATAGGTCTTTATTGTTCTATTTTTCACACTCAACCTATTTAGGATTTATTGTGGAATATGGCATAAGCTGAGGCTCTAAGTTGACTCTTTTTGAAAGAACCAATTTTCCCAACACCTATTTCGTTTAATGAAATGCCTTAAAATACAATTTCTTCCCCTCATCGGAGAGTCATTTCAGGTTTACAGAAAGCAGCTGATGCAGGCTAATCTCACCGTAACAGTAATGTACGTCTTTGACATGATCATTTTCATGCAAGTATTTCAAAAATGACTTGCCAGAGATACTACTATCTAGATATCAGAATAACCCAGCAGGAAAGGGCCAACTTGTGTGTAAACCGGGAAACTCATGGACAGGGAGAGGCAGTCGTCGGTCTGGAAGTGGGAGGTCCCTCCAGGCTGTGGGCTGTCTCCAAAGGGAAGGAGACTGGCTTTCAAGACAGCCGCATGAGCTGGGCTCGCTTGACGCATTTTCCAAGGGAAGATAGGTCATACCATGTTGTTGCACATCTAAGGAGAAAAAGTGTATTTCATCACCTTGTGTTGATTAAACGGGGAAATGACTACATGTAGCTGAGGTAGATGTGGGAGGGAGCCCTTTGTCGGTGATGCTGGACCAGGAAGAGCTGAAAAAGAGCAGAGGGTTTGTTATGTGTACTGTCAGCCACTATGATACGTCCATTGCTGAAAACCACCGATAGGTTTCAAAAACAGAACACACAAGGGTGGGAATACCCTCCCCCACAGTGGCCATTCTGCCCAGGGTGGAGATGACCTCGGTCTGGTGTTGGCTTCACAGAGTAACATGACCCCATGGACCAGCTCCGCTCTCTAACGTACAGTCTGTACCACAACTTACTTCATTCAGCAGGCCTAAAAATATACATGTGCAGCGCCATGGCCAAATGTGCTAGTTAAAGCCCAGACCTTCAGAGGAGGGGCTGGAACAGCGTATAGAAAGATTTGTCCACCCGCAGGGACCTTGTGCTCCCCTCCCGGCAGGTATGGATCTGCCGTTGGACAACAGTTAAAAGGCCCCGATGCTCCTGAGCAGACGCAGGCTGCATCACTAATAAGGCATCTCATGAACGAAAGCCCAGCCCAGGCAGCTTGTGTGGGGAAAATAACAGCAGGACCCTGGGCAGCTTCCTGAGCAAAGCTGTAAGGGTAGCCCGGGGCAGGGCAGCTAGGGACAATGCTACAGAGACGCCAAAGTCTGGCATCAATGTTTGGACAGATCTGGGGTTGTCTGAAAGTACTGGGAGCAAACACAAGCTCACAGGTAGCCATCAAGTGTCTGAGCTTTGGGCCAGCAAATGTCAAAGAGGTCAAGTCCTCAGCATAATGATAATAATAGCTGATTTTATAGAGGCACTATCATCCTCTTTTATTATAGATGAAGAGACTGAGACCTAGGGAAGTTTATAAGCATGCCCAATAATATATAGCTCGTAAGGAGTAGAGCCAAAACTGCAACCCAACTTCTATTGGACTCCAAGGTCAATGCAGGAAAATTCACAGTCCAGCTAAGAAGAAGCTGTTAGGTCGCTGTTATATATGTGCCCAGGAAATTTACATGTCCTCTCTGAGTTCAAGTTCATGATAAAAAGACAGAAAAGAGCCAGTAAATGTGGACTTTCCCCCAATTTTACTCCCAGGAAGATAATAAAGGAAGGAGGTGAACAGCTTGGTGGGAGGCAGAGAAGGGCTAAATCAGTCAAAGAAGGCAAGTCTGCCTTCCTAGGGGCTCACCCCTGATCTGCAAGTTTAGAAAGGTATGGGTTCATTTGGAGGGCTAGCTTTTGTCTCTTTTCAATTGTTCAAGCAGTTCATGGGTGCATTTTGCTGTAGAATGTTCAAACACTACATTAATATACATATCAAAATGTAAGAGCCCCTTTCATTTCCTCTCCCCTAGTACCCACCAGAAGGGAGCAGCCACTTTCAACAATGTGATGTGTATCCTTCCATCCCCTTCTGTGCATTTGTAGATAGATGATAGATAGATAGATAGATAGATAGATAGATAGATAGATAGATAGATAGATAGATAGATAGATGATAGACAGGCAGCAGACATGTACAAAGACACCTTGTTTTGTTGCATGAATGGAACCATAATGTACATGTTACTTTGCCCTTTGCTTTTCTCATTTAACTAGAGTTACGGGCCTACCGCTCACCATTTTTGATGGGGCTATTTTTAAGTATGAATAAACCATGATCTATTTAATTACTCCTTTGTAACAGACATTTCACTTTTCCCCCCAATTTTTCTCTGTCACAAACAATGCAAGCATTTTTGTGCATAAATATGAGCACTTCTTTGAGATAGACTTCTAGAAGTAGAACTGGGGAGAACAACAGTGGATGTATATTTTTAATTTTCATGAGACCTCTCCCATTGCCTTCCAAAATGTTTCATTAGTTTGTATTCCCATCAGCGTGTGACAGTATCCATTCCCCTGCATCCTTGCTTGTACGTGATAATATCAGTCATTTTAGATTTTGCTAGTCAGAGAGCAAAAAGATGGTATTTTATTATTGTCCTAATTTGCATTTCCCTGACAGCTGGTGGAATTGAGTGTCTCATATCCTTTGCCCATTGGCTGGTTGAATTTCTCTTTTCGATTTGTAGAAACTCCTTGTGTCCTCTGGATATTGGGCCTTTGTCAATGAAATATGTAACAGATGTTATCTTCCAGTCTGTCACTTGTTTTAATTTTCTCTTAAGATTTTTCAAAGAACCCTAGGACAGTTGCTTCTCTCTAATTTTTAAAAATTGCCTTGGATAAGATTGTTTTGTCTGCTCTTCTTTGTTTTGAAATTGTTAATTGAGAGTTAGGAAGTGTGCCTCACCATAACACTGCCCAAGGGAGATATCCCAGGTAACCTTGGTCACACTGCGCGGATCTCACTAAAACAGACAAGGGTCAGCACGAGACATGCTGGTGTCAGATCAGTTGTGCTGTAGCCGCTAGCCACTACATGAATAAATGACTCCTGCGTACAGAGAATTAAGCCTTTTACCAGACCACAAGTCTAATGAGTTTACTGCTGAAGATGTAAGCTTTGTAATGAGGTAAAAGACTGATTTTATTAATTTAATCTTTACTAAAAGACATCTTTAATGATGCCTGAATATTTTTAAAATTTAATTGTGTTTTGCAAAACAACTTATTAACACATGTTGAGATGATGTCAAAGCCTAGAAAACCTCTTAATAAATCATTGGATTGTAGCACTACCTCACAACTCATTAGCAAATACTAGGGTCCTTTGGGATACTCTTTTTTGTTGTAAGACAAAAGCAAATAATTAAGGAATGACTACAGAAATGGGTAATGTACCAAGTAAACTTAATAGACAAGGAACATCAAAGACATGAAGCTAATTAATTGCCTGAACCAATAATCTAAAGCAAAACCGAGTTGATGTTTAAAGGTTGTGAAACAACGTATTTGCAGAAATAAATACCACAATCTTATAAAAAGGAAAAAAATAGGTCTTGGAGAGGAGTCATGAGGGTTTAGCTTCACCTTACCCCCAGTGAGATAACTAGAACAAAACCCTTAACTCCCAGAATGGAGATGACATCACCTGCAAAACGGAGTCCAATACCTGTAATAACAGATCCCTACCCACGGGGCACAGCTGAGTTGGAAAAGCCTTTGACCTAACATCCACTAACTAGAATGTGACAGTGACTCCCTAGGCAGTCTTAGCAAGGCAATAGCGGGCATAACTTGCTGCTGTTGTCACGGGAGGAAGAGGATGGATTGCAGAAGAAGGAGTTCAGAGTTAGCAGTTGACCCAAACTTACCAAAGCCACAAAGCTGTTCAAATGCTAAAGAAGAATTCAAGGATACTGATTCCAAACAAGAGAAATCCATTGAAAAGAAGTGTTTGGCTATGAGGGAAACAGCAGATTTGGTAGTTGGCGCCTTTAAATTAGAATTCTGAGTAATCAGTAGTGAAGATTGCATTATAAAGATTAATATCCCCAAGCCCGAGTTCCAGTTGATCTCTCTCCTCCTCACTCCCACTCAGAAACCTCTGAGGCCTACCCATAGCCTAACATTCAAAATTCTTTCTCCATGTCGCTATAATGATATTAACATTCACAGAGTTATATGGGGAATTAGGTTGCTTAAAAACAGGAGAAAAACAATCACATTATGAACACTTCTCTGCATACTGCTTTTTTTTTTCCCCCCCGAGGGCAGTGTCACTGGCCTTCATATGTGGGACCCGAACCAGGGCTGCTGGCATCCCAAGCCAACTCTTAAGCACTGCGCCACTTGGCCAGCCCATCTGCATACTGCTTTTTGCTACATCCAGAATTATGTGCATATATATATATATATATATATATATATATATATATATATATATATAATTTTTTTTCCTCCAAGTCAACTGGTGTGCCTATATTTCATTTTTTTTAAGACTACAAAATATTCTACAGAATGGCGTAATCACAATATTTTTCATCATTTTCCAGTTGACAGGTATTTATTTGTTTTATTCCACTTTTCTGCCATATAAAACATGGTACAATAAATACCCATGCATACACACACACACACACACACACACACACACACACACACAGAGGATCTGACAATTAAATTCGCAAACTCATCCTAGAAAAAGTGCTACATACCTCATTGCTGAATATCACTATGGTCACCTTCAAAGTACTTCCCTTGGCAAGCTATGCACTGACACCAGCACCTACTCCACCCTTCAAAGCAATTTGGGAACTCTTTTTTCTGGAATGGCCATCAAAGCTGTCATCGGATTACCCTTGATGTCCTGAATGTCATCAAAATATCTTCCTTCCAATATTTCCTTTATCTTTGGGTAAAGAAAGAAGTCATTGGGGGCCAGATCAGGTGAGTAGGAAGGGTGTTCCAATACAGTTATTTGTTTACCGGCTAAAAACTCCCTCACAAACAGTGCTGTGTGAGGTGGTGCATTGCTGTTATGCAAGAGCCATGAATTGTTGGCTAAAAGTTCAGGTCATTTTCGTCTTTTTCACGCAGCCTTTTCAGCACTTCCAAATAGTAAACTTGGTTAACTATTTGTCCAGTCGGTACAAATTCATAATGAATAATCCCTCTGATATCAAAAGAGGTTAACAACATCATTGCAACAAGTTCATGAACTTAATTGTCAGACCTCGTATATATTTGTGTGTGTGTGTATTCCCTTTCCTGTAAATGACCAGATAGTAAATATTTTAGGCTTTGTGGTCTTCGTATGGTCTTTGTTGCATATTCTTCTTCTTTTTTTACAACCCTAAAAAAATGTAAAAACCATTCTTACTTAGCTCACAGTCCAAAGCCATGCAAAAATAGACCACAGGACAGAATGGCCTGCCAGCCCCTTGGAATAGAGTCCTAAGAGTAGGATTTCATCCTAAGTATATTATGATGTTTGCTGCTTTTGTGAATGGAATATTTTTCCATTTCCTGAGATAGAAAAAAAATCTATTTAAAAAAAATATTTTTCCTTGTACCCAGTTATCGTACTAAATTCTCCTTTTAATTTTAGTGGTCTTTTCTTGCTATAGTTTCTTGAGTTTTCTATAAATGCAGTTATATTCATCACAAAAGAAAAGTCTTTTTTCCAGTTTTTACACTTAGTATTTTATTTTCTTGTCTTAATGCATTCATTGGAGCCTCTGAATCACTATTAACTAATAACAGTAACAGCCTCTCCTTTCTTGTTCTTCAATTTAATGAAAATGGCTTAAGCTTACACAATTTAGAATAAAGAAAGACATCATATAAACATGATAAGTATCACCATCCACCACCTAAGTCCAGGCTGTTAGAATTTCTATAATGTGAGTTTGGTGTGAGGCAGATGTACATTACTCGATAGGCAGGAGAAGTGATGGAAAAATTCCGTGTTTGAGAACTGGGCTGGTCAGTTGGTCAGAGGATCACACAGGCACAAATGTCTAAAACTTGATAAGGAATTGAATAGTAAAAATAGAATCAGCTAATGAGCTGGGTAAAGGAGAGAGACTGGTGCCTATGTAATTAGAAAAGGAAATAAAGCAAATATTATGGGTTTGACTTTTAAGCCCTAACTGTACACCTGACCAGTGAGAGGGACATATTCTTGTTAAAAAAAATTTTTTTTTTAAAAAGTGAGTTTCCAGTTCTGGGCCAAGTGGAGTAATCACACTCCCTCCCGCCTGTCTCTCCTACTGAAGACAAATATAAACCATGGACAGAACACATTGAGCAGCTATCTGAGATTCCAACAAATGGTAGCAGGAAGCTGAGGGAAGGAGGCCAGAATTCAGAGTACCATCAAATTGACACCCCCGAGAAAATCTTCTCATGGCAGTGACAGCAGCAGAAGCTAAACAGAAGCCTAACACTCTGACGAAGATTCCTTTGTTCTAACCAGAGGAGCAGTGGTACCAAACCATGGGAAGACACCCATCCCACCCCCCATTGCTTTTCCTCTCTGTGTTATCCTACTTCTTGGTCCCAGGTGCAGAAATAGTCATGGAAATTGCATGGCAGAATTGAGGGGCCCAGGAATGGAACCTCAGGGAGTCATAATGTGTCAGGTAGATCAGAGAGAGGAAGGAAATTAAGACAATCATTGAATACATTTCTTTATATAAACTCCTGTTCTCAGTTTCAAGCCAATCATGCATGAATCTAAAGACCATACGAAAGACAATCCTACTTTAAGATAGACCTACACACAAGTCCTATATGGGGCACAGGGTGAAACACACATGGGACAAATTTGAATAGCAGTGCAAAGTCTTGAAAACAGAGCTGACACTGGTACCATAGCCCATAGAAGGCTTATTGGAATTTGTGACCTGAACTTAATAAGAATGATTGTCTGCTGAAACAAACAAATGAAAATCGGTCGTCTTCTTCGGATTTAAACAAGACTCTGAAAATGTTCAGGATGTAATCCAATATTATGTGACATAAGAAAAATCAAGAAAATGTCAACTCACAAGGGAAAAGACAATCAATGGATACCAGCTCCAACATGACACAGTGTTAGAATCACCAGACAAAGACAAAGCAGCTCCTAAAACTATGCTTCAAGAATTAAGGAAGACTCTCTTACAAAATGAAAGGTAGAAAGTCTCAGTAATATAAAGAAGACAATATAAAGGAGAACCAAATGGAAAATTAAAACTGAAAAATACAATAAGCAATGGACTTAAGAGAAAAATGGAGATAACAGAGGGAAGAGTTAGTGAACTTAAAGAGAAAACAATAGAAATTACCTAATCTGAAAGACAGTGGAAAAAATATTTTTTTAAATGGACACATCAATTGACTGTGATGTGCAAGTAGAATCTGAAGGGCTCTAGGTAGACTTAGTAGATGGTGGGTACTGCAAAAGTGATGTATTGTAGATTGTATAGGATTTGAGGAAGCTGAGCAAGCAGTTCAGGGGTTTAAAATTAAGGGGAAGAAGAAAAATGGGCAAGCATTTTGAAGGGAAGGAAGAATCAAAGAAATAATTTGTGACAGAGAGACTTTTTCATGTCTGGCTCAAGTTTTCCCAGATCCCTGCAGCCTGAGACGAAATGGTGCTCACATGTGGCTCTCGCCCCTGCCTCTTATTCTGGGGGCCTCACCCCCTTGAAAGTATCCCTTCATTTTAAGAATCCACAGAGAGTATTTTACATGTGCACATAACGGAGTTTTCCCAGTCCATATCGTGGCAGCTGTTTTCCTCCTCCCCTGCTCTGGCCTCCTCAGTGCCATCTGCTGCCCATGCAAAGTGAGGATGTCTCACCTTTATCCCCTGATGTTAACATCCACAGGCCAGTACCAGTGTCTGCCCGGTGGTATCTACATTTCTTCATGAAGTTGCTGTCTCCTACTTCTGGTATGGCCTCTTGGTACTGGGAAAGGGAAGGTTCTAGGTGCCAGTGCCACCACCATTGATATCCTGGAACCTAGATATTTTAATAGCACCAATTATTGTTTAATATTTACATCAATGAAAGACACAGAGAAGACATGCTTACCAAAACTGCAGATTCATACCAGAATCTTAATTTTGCAAACATCTATTAGATGTAATACTTCAGACAGTTCACCAACTGCTGGGGATAAAAAGATGAATTGCAAATAAAATGCGTTGGATGACTATCCAAATTAAGAGAAGTGAACTATGGGTTAAAACAAAATTAAATGTGATGGGAATCAATGTAAAGTTCTGCTCTTAGTAGTAAAAAATCAGTCATAAAAGTTATCCAGATTGGAAAGGAAGAAATAAAACTATCTCTATTCATAGATGAATTAATCTTATATATAGGAAATGCTAAGGAATTCAATTTAAAGAAAAAAACCTATTGTACCTAATAAGAGTTCATCATGGTTGCAAGATATAAGATCATATGTAAAAATCAACTGTATTTCTTTGCAATGAAGACTCTGAAAAAAATTAAGAAAACCACTTATTGTGGTGATCGTATTATGAAATCATTATGTTGTATACCTGAAACTAGTAAAATGTTATCTCAATTATACTCAATTTTTTTAAAAAGGCAATGGATTTGAATAAGCATTTTTCCAAAGTTATATACAAATGACCATAGATTAAAACATACTCAACCTCAGTCACCAGAGAAAAGCAAATTAAATCCACAATGAAATACCACTTCACATCCACTATGGTAGCTAGATCAAAGAGTCAAGTGTTGGAAAGAATGTGGAGGAATTGGAACACTCATACACAGCTGGTAGGAATGTAGAATGGTGCAGTCACTTTGGAAAGCAGTCTTGCAATTCCTCAAAAAGTTAAATGTGAAGTCACCATATGACCCAGTAATACCACTCCTAAGTATATACCCAAAGGAATTGAAAATAAATATGTTCACACAAAAACTTGTACATGGATGCTCAAAGCAGCATTCTTTACAATAACTAAAACGTAGAAATAACCCAAATGTCCACCAATTGATAAACATATAAACAAGATGTGGTATATCCATATAATGGAATTTTATTCAGCCTCTAAAAGGAATGAAACACTGATACACATTACAACATGGATGAACCTGGGAAATATTATGGTCAGTGAAAGATGCTGGTCACAAAAAAACCACATATGATTCTATCGTCTAATACATCCAAAACAGGCAAATCTGTGGATACAGAAAATATATTAGTGACTACTGATAGCTAGGGAAGGTAAATGAGTGAGTAGCTGTTAATGGGTATGCCATTTCCTTTGGGGATAATGACATGTTCTATAATTATACTGTGGTCATGGGTTACAATCCTGTAAATACGCTAAACACCATTGCTATGTATAATATAAAGGGATGATTTTTATGATATATAAAGTATATCTCAATAAAGCTGTTTTAAATGCACAAAGCCACAGGAACTTATGGGACAACCACAAAAGTTTAACATTTGTTTCATCAGTGTCCCAGAAGGAAAGAAAGAGTGGGTGCAGTAAAAAGTATTTGAATTAAAAAAACTTCCCAAATTGATGAAAGAAACCAGGTTACTCAAAAAAATTCATATCCAAACACATCATAATAAAACTGCTAAAAGCATGAGACAAAGAAAAAATGTTGAAAGTTGCCAGGGTAACAACTACCCAAATGACTGTGGATATCACATCAGAAACCATAGAGGCCAAAAGGAAGGAACTAGAACAACATTTTTAAAGTGCTGAAAGTAAAGAGCTATCAACACAGAATTCTATATCAAGCAAAAATATCCTCCACGAATGAAGATGAAATAAACACATTCTCAGAGGAAAGAAAATTAAAAGAATTTTTTTACCAGCTGCCAGCAGACCTTCTCTAAAAGAAATGCTAAGAAACATTCTTCAAATAGACAGTAAATGGTATCAGAAGGAAACTTGGAGCATGAAGAATAAAGGAAAACCAATCAAAATGGTATATATCTGAATGAATTAATACTCTGTTAATCTCTTACCTTATTTTTTAAATGTATGATTGTTGAAGATGGTGGAGTAGGTAAATACAGTGCTTACCTCCTCTCACAACAACATCAAAATTACAACTAAACTACAGAACAACCATCATTGAAAACCTCCTGAAGCCAAACCGAACCAGTCTTATTACTAAGGACATACAGAAGAAGCCACCTCGAGACTGGTAGGAGGGGCAGAGATGCAGAAAGGGCCAGCCCACACCCACGTGTGACCATTAAAAATTGGAAATGATGTCTTGGCTGCAGAGGTTCCCTCCCAGAGGAACGAGGGGTCCCAGCCTCACCCCAGGCTCCCCAGCCCAGGGTTTCAGTGCTGGGGAGAGAAGTCCGCATGACTTCTGGTTGTGAAAACCAGCAGAGATTATAGCTGAGTGTGACAGAGGGAGGCTACAGTCCCAGCTGCTCCTCTTAAAGGGCTCACCCCTGGACTTACTCACTGACAGACTCACTTGCTCTGAGCTCCAGCACTGGGGCAGCATCTGGAAAGGCATCAGGGCCATACAGGGAGGAAGTGAGTTGTCTGGCCGCAGGGCAAGGGCTGGAGGGGCAGCTTTCTCCTGGACAGAGGAGCTGATGGAAGCCATTGTTTTTTTGTTGAGCCCTTACCCTCCCAGCTTGTAGACACAGGTGGCCATTATATTTTGTCTCCATTAGCCTGGCTAACACCTTTCATTTGCGCTGCCCTGGTGATTCTGAAACCCGGCCCCACCCAACTTTTGGGCACACCCAAGCCACTTCCACTGGCTTTTCCATACCAAAGGCCTGCCTTAGCTCATGCTGCAGACTTTCCTAAAATTTCTCAAAGATTCACAAAACCCAAACAAGCAGCATCTGGCTTTAGTGTGTCCCATACCTCTGGCTGAGCAGCCCTAAGCCTGATACTAGCAACAGCTGGCCCTGGTTTGTGGCTTGGCCTCTCAAGCCACCTCCAAGCACAGCAGGGATAGCAGCCATCTGCAGATTGCTTTGTGGCTTATGCCAGGGAGCAGGGCAGAGACTGTGGCTGAACTTGGCCTGCAGTGAGTCCTATCCCAGGAGGCCCTAAGACAGGCATGCCCAGTGGCCAGCTTTGGACTGAGCTGGAGCATCACCTGGCCACATCCAAAGATAGCACATCCAGGGCCAGCCCAGTGGCACGGCGGTTAAGCGCTGGCTTGGGAAGCCAGCGGCCCCAGTTCGGGTCCCACTTATGAGGGCCAGGGACACTGTCCTCAAAAAAAAAAATAACAAAGATAGCACATCCAAAGGGCAGACTAGGCAGCCACCAGAGCCTTGCTGAAGTGAATCCTTCTCTGTAGTGTCAGCCTCTGCACCACAACTCCTCCACTATACTCAGATCCAGTCCTCACAACCAATCAGTTGGAAGGTGAATCCCTCTTATTGATGTGCAAACAGCAACCAAGGCTCAACTACACAGGAGGACACACACAACCCATACAAGGGTCACACCTGGCGTACCCAGCTCTGGTGACCAGGGATACTGCACCACTGGGCCCCACAGGATACCTACTACATAATATCATTCTATGAAGACTGGGAGATATAGCAGCTCTACCTAATACATAGAAACAAACAGAGAGGAGGCCAAAATGGGGAGACAAAGAAACATGTCCCAAATAAAAACAGAACAAAGCTCCAGAAAAGGAACTAAACAAAATGGAGACAAGCAATCTACCAGACATAGAATTCAAAACACTGGTTATAAGGATGCTCAGTGATCTCAGGGAGAACTTCAACAAAGAGATAGCAAACATAAAAATGGAGATGGAAAACATAAAAAAGAACTAGTTGGAAATAAATAATACAACAACCGAAATAAAGAATACATTACAGGAAAACAACAGTAGATTAGAGGATCGAATTTGAGATTCAGAAAATAAAGTAGCAGAAAACACCCAACCAGAACAGAAAAAAGAAAAATGAATTTAAAAAACGAGGAGAGTTTAAAGGGTCTCTGGGACAAGATCAGTCACATCAACATTGACAGCATAGCGATACCAGAAGGAGAAGAGAGAGAGCAAAGATTTGAAAACCTATTTGAAGAAATAATGATGAAAAACTTCCCTAACCAGGTGAAGGAAATGGATTTTCAAGCCTGGAAGTACAGTGAGTCCCAAACAAGATTATCCCAAAAAGGGCCACACCAAGATATATCATAATGAAAATGACAAAGAGAAATCTTAAAAGCAACAAGAGAAAAGCAGTTATTTACCTATAAAGGAGTTCCCATAAGACAGTCAGCTGATTTCTCAACAGAAAGTTTGCAGACCAGAAGGGATTGGCATGAAACATTGAAAGCATGAAAAGAAAGGACCTACAAACAAGGTTACTTACCCAGCAAAGCTATCATTTAGAATCAAAGGCCAGATAAAGAACTTCCCAGACAAGAAAAAGCTAAAGGAGTTTATCACCACCAAACCAGTATTGTAAGGAATCTTAGAGGGACTTCTTTAAGATGAAAAAAAAAATCAAAAATATGAATAATGGCAATAACTGTATATCTATCAACAATTACTTTCAATGTAAATGATTAAATGCTGCAATCAAATGACATAGGGTGGCTGAATAGATAAGAAAACCCATGTATATGCTGCCTACAAGAGACTTACTTCAGATCAAAAGACACACAGAGATTGAAAGTAAAGGGATGAAAATTTTTAAAAAAAATCAATACTCACATGAGACAAAATAGACTTCAAAACAAAGGCAATAATAAGAGACAAAGAAGGACCAAGTAATCCCAC
Source organism: Aselliscus stoliczkanus (assembly GCA_033961575.1). Lineage (NCBI taxonomy): Eukaryota > Metazoa > Chordata > Mammalia > Chiroptera > Hipposideridae > Aselliscus > Aselliscus stoliczkanus. Next base: position 57,984,707 of record CM066733.1, on the reverse strand, counting down.
TTCTGGGTGTTTATCTGAAGAAACCCAAAATGCTTATTCGAGAGGTCATGTGCATCCATGTGTTCATTGTAGCATTATTTGCAATCGCCAAGATATGAAGGCAACCTGGGTGTCCCTGAATGGATGAATGGATAAAGAAGAGGTGAATACACACACACACACACACACACACACACAAAATGGATGGAATATTACTCAGCCATAAAAAAGAATGAAATCTTACTATCTGACACAACATAGATGGACATAGAGAGTACTGGGCTGAGATGGAGTATGTCCAACAGAGAGAGACAAATATCATATGATTTCACTGGACATAAAGAGTATTGGGCTGAGATGGAGTATGTCCAACAGAGAGAGACAAATATCATATGATTCCACTTATATGTGGAATCTAAAGAACAAAATAAATAAAAGAGAAACAAGCTCATAAATACAGAAAACAATTTGGTGGTTGGGGGCTTGGGAGTGGGTGGAAAAGGGGAAAGGATTAAGAAATACAAATTAGTTGTTACAAGTAGTCATGGGGATGTAGGGTATAGTATAAGGAGTATAGTCAGTAATATTGTAATAACTATGTATGGTGTCAGATGGGTACTAGATTTATTGGGGTGATAGATGGGAAAGGGGTTGGGGGCATGGTGAAAAAGATGAAGGGATTAAGAAATACAGATTGGTAGTTACAAAATAGTCATGGGGATGTAAAGTAAAGCATAGGGAATATAGTCAATAATATGGTAATAACTACGTATAGTGCAAGGTGGGTACTAGACTAGTCAGGGAACCACTTCTTAAATTATATAAATGTCTAACCAGTATGCTGTACACCTGAAAATTAATATAAAATAATATTGAATGTCAACTGTAATTGGAAATTTTTAAAAGAGGGGGAAGGTGAAGGGGAATAAGAAGTTCAAATTTCCAAGTATAAAACAAGTCATGGGGATGTAATACAGCATGGGGAATATAGTCAATAATAATGTGGTAGCATGGGATGGTGTCAGACGGTTGCTGGATTTATCATGGTGATCACTTCTTTAGGTATATAAATGCTGAATAACTATTGTGTTATTCAACTAAAACTAATATAATATTTTATGCTAGATATATTTTAATAGAAATCTTTTTAAAAAGACAGGTCATATTCTTGGTTATAAAACAAATATTAACCAATTTAAAATAATTGAAATAATCCAAAGTGTGATGTCTAACAATAATGGAGTTAAATGGGAAATCAATAAGGGAAAGATAATGGAAATTTTCAAAATACATTTCCAAATAACCTATAGGTCAAAAAGAATGTCACAAGAGAAATTAGAATATTTTTAACTGACAGAAGATAAAAGTAAAACAAATCAAAATTTGTGGGCTTCAGTTGAACCAGTAGTTAGAAGGAAATTTATGATATTCAACACTTGTATTGGGGGGGTAAAAGGGTATAAACAACCTTAGCTTCCACCTTAAGAAACAAGAAAAAGAAGGGAAAATAATTTAAAAAGAAGAAGAAAGGAAACAGTAAAGATAATAGCAAGAAAAAAAAATCAATGAAATTGAAAAGAGAAAAGCAATAATCAATGAAAATCAATGAAACCAATTATTTTAAATTGGTTCTATGAAAAGATCATTAACATAGATAAACATCTAGCCAGATTGACAAAGAGATAAAGAAAAGATGCAAATAGCAATAACAAGACTGAAAGAGGAATATCATTACAGAAATTGAAAGGATAAAGGATTATTATAAACAATCTACAAATTTAACAATTTAAATTAAATGGACAAATTTTTTTGAAAGCCACAAACTACCAAACCCTACTCAAAGAGAAATAATAATCTAAATGCTTCTATATCTATTAAAAAATTCATTGAATTCATTGTTAAAAAAATTTCCAAAAAAGAAATTTACAGGCCCAAATAGTTTCACTGTGGAATTCTATGAAACATTTCAAAAAAATAACACCAATTCCACACAATCTTTTTCAGAAAATAGAAGAGGAAACACTTCTGAACACATTTTATGAAGGCAGTATTATCCTGATACCAAACCAGACAGACATTATAAGAAAACTATAGACTAATATATCCCATGAACATACTCTAAAATACTAAATTGCGTATTAAATTCAGCAATATATAAAAATAATAACATACCACAATTAAGTGAGATTTATCTCAGGAAAACAATTCTAGCTCAGTATTCAAAAGTCAACCAGTATAATCCACCACATTAACAGACTAAGGAAGAAAAAACATACGATTGTATCATTTGATGAAGAAAAATATGTGATAAAATTTAACATTCATTCACAATAAAAAATTTTCCCAAACTAGAAATACAAGGGAACTTCTTCAACTTGATGAAGGGCACCTATTAAAAACTCAAAGCTAACATTTTACTTAGCTTTTTTTTTTTTTTTTTTTTTTTTTTTTTTTTTTTAATTTTATTTTATTTTTAATTAGTTTCAGGTGTACAACACAGTGCAATAGTTATACATTTTACCCCTCAAAGTGACAACCCCCCCACCCCCAATAGTTTCAGGTGTACAACACAGTGCAATAGTTATACATTTTACCCCCCAAAGTGACAAACCCCCCACCCCAATACACCCCCCACCCCCCATATCATACATATCTATTACTCTTCCTCTGACTCTCTTCCACAGTATAATCCACATCCCGTGACTATCTATATATATTCAATTACAGTAGGTATACCACCTCCACTTTAGTAATACAGTGCAGTGATCAAACCTCTACTCCATCCATGAAATGGTCTACCTAACAAGACCTATGATCATCTGACATTCCACAGAATATTTACAACATTTAAATTATATTCCCCAAACTGTTTTTCCTATCCCAGTAGCAATATTGTAGTTGCCTATTTTTGCTGTCTAATCCCTTCCCTTCTCCCTCATTCCCATTCCTCTCCAAATTAGCAACCCTGATTTTTCCTCTATATCTATGAGACAGTTTCTGTTTACTTTGCTCATTCATACAGTTTTTCATATTCCACATATAAGTGAGATCATATGGTATTTGTCCTTCTCTGACTGACTTACTTCACTCAACATTATAGTCTCTAGGTCCATCCATATCATTGCAAATGGCACGTATTTCATTCTTCTTTATAGCGGAATAATACTCCATTGTATAAATATACCACACTTTCTTAATCCAGTCATCTACTGACGGGCATTTTGGTTGTTTCCAAGTCTTAGCTATTGTAAATTGTGCTGCTATGAACATCGTGGTGCATAACTATTTTTGAATAAGTGTCTTGGTTTTTTAAGGATAAATAAATATGAGTGGAATTTCTGGTTCAAAATGTATATCTATTTCCAGTTCTTTGAGATACCTCCATACTGACTTCCATAGTGGCTGCACCAATCTGTAGTCCCACCAACAGTGCAGCAGGGTCCCCTTTTCCCCACAGCCCCGCCAGCACTTGTTGTTTGTTGATTTGTTGATGATAGCCATTCTGACTGGAGTGAGGTGGTATCTCATGGTGGTTTTTATTTGCATTTCCCTAATGACCAGTGAGGTTGAACTTTTTTTCATATGCCTGTTGGCCATCTGTATGTCCTCTTTAGAGAAATGTCTCTTCATATCTTCTGCCCATTTTTTAATTGGGTTGTTTGTTTTTTTGGTGTTGAGTTTCATGAGTGTTTTATAAATTTTGGATATTAACCCTTTATCAGATATATCGTTATAAATATATTCTCCCATTCAGTAGGCTTCCTTTTGTTTTATTAATGGTTTCCTTTGTTGTGAAAAAACTTTAAGTCTGATATAATCCCATATGTTCATTTTTTCTTTTACTTCCCTTGCCCGTAGGGATGTATCAGTAAAAATATTGTTCGGTAATGTCTGCAAATGTACTCCCTATATTTTCATTTAGGATTTTTATGGTTTCAGGTCTTACATTTAAGTCTTTAATCCATTTTGAATTTGTTCTTGTATAAGGCGGTAGGAGATGATCCAGTATCATTTTTTTGCATGTGTCAGTCCAATTTTCCCAGCACCATTTATTGAATAGACTATCTTTACTCCAGTGTAAATTCTTGCTTCCCTTGTCATAGATTAACTGTCCGTAAATGCTTGGATTTAGTTCTGGGCTCTCTGTTCTGTTCCACTGATCGATGTGCCTGTTTTTATGCCAATACCAAACTGTCTTGATTACTGTGGCCTTGTAGTAGGTTTTGATGTCTGGTAGCGTGATCCCCACAACTTTGTTTTTATTCCTCAGAATTGCCGAGGCTATTCTGGGTCTTTTATGATTCCATATAAACTTTAGGATTATATTTTCTATTTCTGTGAAAAATGACATTGGTAGTTTGATATGAATTTCATTGAATCTATATATTGCTTTAGGCAGTATGGACATTTTAACTATATTAATTCTTCCTATCCATGAGCATGGTAGGTGTTTCCATTTATTTGTATCTTCTATGATTTCTTTCTTCAATGTCTTATAATTTTCTGAGTACAGATCTTTCACTTCTTTGGTTAAATTTATTCCTAGGTATTTTATAGTTCTTGACGCAATTGTAAATGGGACAGTTTTCTTAATTTCGCTTTCCATTAGTTTATTATTGGTATATGCAAATGCCACTGATTTCTGAACATTGATTTTATATCCTGCTACTTTACTGAATTCGCCTTTATCAGTTCCAATAGTTTTTTGATGGAGTCTTTGGGGTTCTCTATATACAGTATCATGTCATCTGCATATAGTGACAATTTTACTTCTTTCCTTGCCAATTTGGATGCCTTTTATTTCTTTTTGTTGTCTGATTGCTGTGGCTAGAACTTCCAGCACTATGTTGAATAAAAGAGGAGAAAGTGGACAGCCTTGTCTTGTTCCTGATCTTAAGGGGAATGGTTTTAGCTTTTCCCCATTGAGTATGATGTTAGCTGTAGGTTTATCATATATGGCTTTTATTATGTTGAGATATGATCCCTGTATTCCCACTTTGCTAAGGGTTTTTAACATAAATGGCTGTTGGATTTTGTCAAATGCTTTTTCTGCATCTATTGAAATGACCATGTGATCTTTATCCTTCATTTTGTTGATGTGGTGTATCACATTAATTGATTTATTTGATGTTGAACCAGCTCTTACACTAGGGATGAATCCCACTTGATCATGATGTATGATCTTTCTTAATATATTGCTGAATTCTGTTTGCTAATATTTTATTGAGAATTTTTGCATCTATATTCATCAGGGAGATTGGCCTGTAGTTTTCTTGTGATGTCTTTATCTGGTTTTGGAATCAGGGTGATAGAGGCTTCATAAAAAGAGTTTGGGAGCCTTCCTCCTTCTGGATTTTTTGGAATAGTTTGAGAAGAATAGGTGATAGTTCTTTTTGAATGTTTGATAAAATTCACTTGTGAAGCCATCTGGTCCAGGGCTTTTGTTTTGGGAGCTTGTCAATTACTGATTCAATTTCCTTGGTAGTAATCAGGGTATTTAGATTTTCTGTTTCTTCTGGCGTTAGCTTTTGGAAGGTTGTATGCTTCTAGAAAATTATCCATTTCATCCAGATTGTCAAATTTGTTGGCATATAGTTGCTCATAGTAATTTCTTAGAATTTTTTGTATTTCTGTGATGTCTGTAGTCATTTCCTCTTCATTCCTGATTTTGCTAATTTGAGTCCTCTCTTTTTTTTTTTGATGAGCCTGGCTAGAGGTTTGTCAATTTTGTTTATCTTCTCAAGAAACCAGCTCTTGGTTTCATTGATCTTTTGAATTGTTTTTCTGTTCTCTATATTGTTTATTTCTGCTCTGGTCTTTATTATCTCCTTTGTACTCCCTTGGGCCTCTTTTTGCTGTTCTTTTTCCAGTTCCCTTAGGTGTAAGGATAACCTGTTGACTTGAGATTTTTCTTCCTTCTTTAGGTAGGCCTGCACTGCTATAAACTTCCTCTTAGGACTGCTTTCGCAGCATCCCAGAGATTTTGGGTCGTGGTGTTTTCATTTTCGCTTGTCTCGAGGTATCTTTTGATTTCCTCCTTGATCTCATTTGTGACCCACTCACTATTTAATAGCATATTGTTTAGCCTCCATTTATTTGTCAGCTTCCCGGATTTCTTCTTATAATTGATTTCTAGTTTCATAGCATTGTGGTCAGAGAATACAGTTGAAATGATTTCAATCTTCTTTAAATTTATTGAGACTTGTTTTGTGGCCTAACATGTGGTCTATCTTAGAAATGTTCCATGTGCACTTGAAAAGAACGTATATTCTGTAGCTTTGGGATGAAATGCTCTGAAAATGTCTGTTAAATCCAGCTGGTCTAATGTGTCATTTAAGGTCGCTGTTTCCACATTGATTTTCTGTCTGGAGGATCTGTCCATTAGTGACAGCGGGGTGTTGAAGTCCCCTACTATGATAGTGTTACTGTTGATCTCTGTCTTTATGTCTGACAATATCTGTTTTATATATTTAGGGGCTCCTATGTTAGGTGCATAGATGTTTACTAGAGTTATGTCCTCTTGTTGGATCGATCCCTTCATTACTATGAAGTGTCCTTCTTTGTCCTTTGTTATATTCTTCAATTTAAAGTCCATTTTATCTGATATAAGTATCGCTTACTCCAGCTTTTTTCTCAGTACCATTTGCATGAAATATTTTACTCCATCCCTTTACTTTCAGCCTGTATGAGTCTTTTTGGATCTGAGGTGAGTCTCTTGTATACAGTATATACTGGGGTCTTGCTTTCTTATCCATTCAGCCACCCTATGTCTTTTTATTGGAGCATTTAATCCATTTACATTTAATGTGATTATTGATAGGTGTGTATTTATTGCCATTTTGTTATTTGTGTTCATAGTCTTTCATAGGTTGTTTTTCTTCTACTTAAAGAAGCCCTTTTAGCATTTCCTGCAAGCTGGCTTGGTGGTAATGAATTCCCTTAACTTATTTTTTTCTGCAAAGCTCCTTATCTCGCCTTTCGATTTTAAATGATAACCTTGCTGGATACAGCAATCTTGGTTGTAGGCCTTTATTTTTCATCACTTTGAAAACCTCCTGCCACTCTCTTCTGGCCTGCAAGTTTCTGTAGAAAAGTCAGCTGATAATCTTATGGGGGTACCCTTGTAAGTAACTTGCTGCCTTTCCCTTTGCTGCTTTAAGGATTCTGTCTTTGTCCTTAACCCTTGCCATTTTCACTATAATGTGTCTTGGAGTGGGCCTGTTTGGAATCATCCTGGTTGGAACTCGCTGCACTTCCTGGGCTTGTATGTCAATGTCCTTTGCCAGGTTAGGGCAGTTTTCAGACATTATTACTTCAAATATATTCTCAATCCCTTGCTCTCTCTTCTCCTTCTGGTACTCCAATGACCCTTAGGTTATTGCGTCTGATGTTGTCCCCCAGCTCTCTTTAAACTATTTTCCATGTTTTTCATTCTTTTTTCTTTTTTGTTGTACCGCATGGGTGATCTCTGCTATTTTGTCTTCTAAGTCACTGATTCGATTTTCTGCTTCATCCAGTCTGCTAGTGATTCCATCAAGTTTGTTATTTAATTCAGTAATTGTGTTCTTAAGTTCTAGCTGGTTGCTTTTCATGATTTCTCTATCCTTCTTTATATTTTCATTAATTTCCTTGAACATTCTAATAATCAGTGTTCTGAACTCTGTCTCCGATAGGTTGGTTACCTCTATTTCCTCTATTTCCACAGATTCAGGAAGTTTCTTCTGTTCTTTTATTTGTGTTGTGTTTCTTTGTCTCCCCATTCTGGCTTACTCTTTGTGTTTGCTTCCAATATAACAGATAGATCCCCCAGATTTCTCAGTCTTTTCTGGGTGGACTTATATGGTGTGTGTCCTTTATATTTGAATTACTCAGTCTCCCTATTCTCTTGTGCTTGTATCTGAGGTGTTCCTTGTGTCGTACGTCCTCACTTGTTGAAGTTTTAGTTTTGATTACTTTTGGTTTGTCAGTAGGTGGGATTGACTCAGATTGATTAGCTGTGAGGATCAGCAGCTTCTGCAGTTTATGAGCTGCTGTGAGAGGATTGACCCTCTGATGAAACTTGGACCCTATGGGTCTTAGTACCTGTAGTAACTTTTTGGGTGTGACTTTGTATGTCAAACCCAGAAATGCTCTGGTTTTATCTAAAGTTGGCCTCCGGGTATGATGATTCTTGTGTCTGTTTGTTTGGACCCACTGCTGCAGAGTGATTTTAGAGCATAACAGATCAACAAGAACAACCTCCGCAGCCACCAAAGGAAACCAAATGCTCGCACAATTAAAAACAACCAACCATCAAACTACAGTCAACTTGTACAGAAATATCAATCATACTAATGAAGAAACCAAACAGAAACAAAACAAAAACCACATACTCAATAATAACAGAAGAGGAAACAAAATAAAATACAATATCCTAAAATAAAAAATAGAATAAACATGAGAAACCGATTAGCTATACCTAAAAAATAAAAAATAAAAATAAACTAAAATAATAATAAAAAAAGTAAGAAAAATTAAAAAAATAAAATTTGCAGAAAAGAGGAAAAGTATAGCAGTGAGAAGAATGAATAAAATAAGAGAGAAAGTGAGGGTGGGGAAAAAAGAAAAAGAAAAGAAAGAAAAAGAAAAAGAAAAAAGGAAAAAAAAAATATATATATATATATATATTTGTCTACACACCCATATATATGGACATATATTCACCTATATACACCTATATATATATGCCTATATTAAAAACTACAATATGATTATAATGAAATAGAAATAAAAACCAAAAACAACCAAGATAAGCAGCCAATAAAGGAAAAACAAAACAGAATAAAACCAAACAAACCAAAAATACCCGTGCTGGTCTAGGCTAAAGTCCACCAAGCTCTCTTCAGATTGTCTGCTGTACAAAAATTCCTGTGCGTCTTGTGGGAACAGTAGGCCACCTGATGCCTAGCGTGATCCTGGCACTGCAGGTTTGCTGTACTTGAGTTTGACTGTGATGTGTGATTGGTGGTTTTCACAAAGTCACTGTCTTTTTACTTTTTGCCTGTCCCAAGGCAGGCTGCACTCCCAAAGGCTCAATGAGTGTCTCTGGGCACCCTTTCGGTTGACAGCCGTGGAGAATTAAAGAATTCTCACTACCAAAAGCCTGCTGCTAAGAATCTGTTAATTAGTGCCTCAGCAGATGAACCTGCCCTGCCTCCCAAGCCTTGCCTAAAGGTGGGGCGGGTGGGTAGTCTCACTCTGCTGCCTTTACTGCGGGAAATTCTCAACCCCCTGCAGGTAAGGATATCTTCCTAGTCTGCCCCTATTGCTCCCTTCAGGAGTCAGTTTAAGACTGTCTTGGCGGTGGACAAAGTTTGTGGGAGTGGGTGAGTTATTGGGTTGTTTTTTTTTTTTTTGCTTTCTGTTCAAGAGTAGAAAAAGGGAAAAAAATAAAAAACATAAAAATAAACAAAGCCACAGTTCCAACACTGTTTCAAGCTAAGGCCTTTGCCTCTTATGCTCCAGCGGAGTTCCTGCTGCTCTCCCAAAGGGTCTGCCGGGATTTAGGGAATTGCGCGCACCCCTACCGTGTGGCCAAGATCCCCGCTCCGCGTCTCTCGGGGACCATGCCTCCACCCGGCGCACTGCTTGTCCGAGCGAGTCCTCTTTTTCCCCTGCTCCCCGGTTCCAGGCTTCTGCCTCGGAGCCGGCGCGCCCGCGCGGAAATCCCTGCTGCTCTCCCAAAGGGTCTGCCGGGATTTAGGGACTGCGCGCACCGTGCTGCGTGGCTCCGATCCCCGCTCTGTCTCTCCGTGATCTGTGACTCCAGCCGGCGCGCTGCGCCTCCGCGGGCGAGTCCTGTGTTTCCCTGCTCTCCGGTTTAAGGCCTCTGCCTTGAGCCGGCGCGCGCCCGCGCGTCTCCTGCTGCGCTCCTGGAGGGACTGCCGCCGGGTTCAGGGACTGCGCGCACCTTTCCACGCGGCTCCGATCCCCGCTCTGTCTCTCCGGGACCTGCGTCTCCGCCCCAGCGCTGCTTCTCCGCGGGCGAGTCCTCTGTTTTCCCTGCTCCCGGGTTTCAGGCATCTGCGCTCCGCGGGACCCGGTGGGCACAGAGACTGATCCCTGAACCGGGAGGGTGCAGGGACTGATCTTGCCCTGTCGCTGCGTGGGCTCTGCACCCTGCTTCCTGGGGAACGCGGGTGCAGCTCGCACCTCCTGCACAGTCGTCTCTCTCTCTCCTCCCGCACTTGCCCGGCCTGAGCTTCTGCCTCAGACCGCAAACCAACGCGCTCTTGCTGAACTCTAGGTGGGCCGCGGGCCGCAGGGAGCGAGCCGGGGCAACACTCACCGTGACTCAGCAGCCGCGGGTGCGGGCTGCACCTCACGCGTCTCGCCGCCTTCCCCTACTCGCCCAGCCTGCCCACCTTCCAGCAATCCTTGTGTGGAACTCTTAGTCGCTCTGTGTGATGAGTAGATGTCTCTTTGAAGCGTATTAGAAGTTCAAATTGTGGATATTTCCAGGGGAGATTTCATGGAGCCCTCCTCACAGCCGCCATCTTGCCCCTCCCTTCCTTAGCTTTTAACATTGTGACTCTAACTCAGCAACAGGACAAGGTTGTCGCTTTTCACCACTCCTATTTAACACAATACTGAAAGTTCTAGCCAGTGCACGTAAGCAAGAAATATATATATAAAGCATCAAGTTTAAAAGGCAAAAATAAAACTGTCCTTAGTCACTCATGACATATTTATCTACTTAAATCCAAAAATCTCCAAAAGAGCTCTTAGAAGCAATAAAAGAGTTTGGCAAGTTTGCAGGATACAGGGTCCACACACAAAAATTAATCGTACAAAAATTAATCATGCATCTATATATGCAATGAACAATTGACAACCAAAACAAAATATTTATTATTTTATACTTTAAAATGTATTATACAGTTATAGAAAATGTTTATATATTAAATATTAATATACAATTTACAGTCATTTTAAAAAATATAGAAAGATATCTAAGTATAAAACTAGTAAAACATGTGGAAGACTTCTATGCTGATAACAAGCTGTAATGAAAAAATCAAAAAAGACATTTATAAACGGTGACATACTGCATTCAATGATTAGTAGAGTCCATATAGAAAAGATGTTCATTCTCCTTAAACTGATTATAAGGTTTAATGCAATTCTAATTAAAATCCCAGCAGAATTTTTTGTAGGTATAGAGAAGGTAATCCTAAAATGTATATGGAAAGGCAATGAAATTAGAATAACAAGAACGATTTTATAAAAGAATAATACTGGAGACTCCCACCACCCAATTTTAGGACTTACTATAAGCTGCTATAATCAATATAGCATAGTTATTGTTATTGGCAAAAATATAGACATGCAAGTCACAGGAACAGGTTAGAGAGGACAAAAGATGTGTGGGGGAGGGGCTAAAGTGTCTGCTGATCAAACACCTCACCAAAGAGGATACATGGATAGAAAGTGAGTACCTGCAAAGACGTTCAACAGCACTAGCCATTAGAGAAATGTAAATTTAAAAAATAAATTAAAATAGCTTAAGATTTCAAAAAAATTTTAACTGACAATACCACAGGCTGACAAGGATGTGGATGGAGTACCCGAAACTTGTATGTTTCTAGTGAGGATGCAAAATGGTGCAGGTACTTTGGAAAACAATATGGCAGCTTCTTGGAAAGTTAATCATAGACATGTCACATAACCCTGCTATTTAGTCTAGAGAAATGAAAACCTAAGTTCTCACAAAAATTTGTCCACAAATGTTTATTGCAGTTCTCATAATCGCCGAAAACTGGAAATAACCCAAATGTCCTTCAATGAGTGACTGGATAAACTGTAATTCATATGATAGAATACTACTCGGAAATAAAAAAGAAAAAAAACAAGCTGCTGATACAACACTTCAGAGGCTTTCACTGAGTGAAAAAGGCCAATCTCATATAGCTACATACAGCCTGAATCCATTTGTATAGCATCCTGAAGAAAAGATGAAGCTGTAGTGATGGTGAGCAGGGGTGGAGGAGGGTGTGAGTCCAACAGGTCAGGATGAGGGAGTCTGGGAGAAATAGAACTGTTGGGAACCCTGATTGTGACGGTGGTTACACAAATCCATCTACTATGTGTTCCATCTCATAGAACTGCCGGCGCACATGCATGCACACACGTACAACCGAATCAATCTTACCGAATGCTAATTTAATAAATATAAATAAAATTAAAAAAATAAAACAGTGTGAGTTCACCAAAGCAAGAAGACAGGGAACAATGTTAGACACCATACCTCAGCTATAGTTTTGAAATGAATCTTATGAGACGACACAATTTTTTGGTTTTTCCCTAGAGGGGGTGCCTTAGGCAATTGTGTATGGGTTAAGGAGATAGACTTGGTGGAGTGTTTCCGTATGAATGCAGTAGGAGCCTTTACCACAGTTTTTGCTCTGTTTGGGCAGGGCCATCAAGAGTGAGAGAGTAGGAAAAAAAAGAGTGAGAGAGTAGGAAATTGAGGGCTTTTATCATCAGGCATCCTGGTGGAAATTTTAGGTCTTGTGATGTGCTCATTTGGCAATTATGATGCATTTATTAAATTCAAGCTCCTGTGGGGGACACACAAATCCCTAGGAGAGAGTCCCATCCTCAGAATACTGATAAGCCGGTTGAGAAGTAAGACAAAGGAGACTTGTGGGGTTGGAACCTGCCGTTACTTTAATCAACCAGGCATGGAGGGCTTCTCAGCCAGGCCTTGTTGGTGGAGCAATAAGTCACCAGAAATACGTGTCCTGTGGAAGATTTGGGACCATTTTATCAGAGATAATCATCTATAATACAATTTCTCCTACGATCAACCGCACACAATCTATGGGCTCCTTATACATGCCTCAGAGAGTTCCTGATCTCTGTCCCACTTCAGACAGGTTGCTTATTTTTTAGTCCCTCTCCACAGAGCCATATTTCATCAAGCTTCCCCTCAGCCAGGGATGCCTCTCCCTGACTCCCTACATGGCTGCCAGGTTCTGCTGGGCACAGCACAGAGTGAGAGAAACAGGCTGGGGGACCAGGCTAAGGAGGACGCATTGTTTGCCTTGTTCTAAGATAAGTCCTCAAAATGGCTTGAGTCCCTTGTGCCCCAGCGGGTACCCACCGCTGCCAGGGGTGGTCAAAGTGGCACTTGCCATCATAGCAGGACATCATCACGTTTCCAATGCACCAAGTGAAAGCTGATCTCCATGAAAAAGACTTCAGGAGCTTCTAATGTCGAGCTTCATGTCCAAGGTGTCACCCCAAAAAGGGAAACTGAGGCAGCAAGCCAGAGTGCCTCACCCCAGCATGTAGAATGTGAGCCAAGGTCTGGATAATCCGGTTTCTATTAAAATATGGTCAGTACACAACATAGGTGGGTGACTACAATGTTGCCGCAGGGATATGGGGGCAGTTCTGGGAATGTAATTGATAATGTTGTGAAGAGACTATTATGTTAAGTGAAATAAGTCAGTTGGAGAAAGACAAGTGCCATATGATCTCACTTATATGTGGAATCTGAAAAACTGAATGAACGAGCAAAGTAAACAGACTCATAGATATAGAGGAAAAACTGAGGGTTGCTAGTTGGGAGTGGGGGTGGGGATAAGAGGGAAGCGGAATGGATTAGTCAACATAAATAGGCAACTACAATATTGCCACAGGGATATGAAACACAGTTCGGGGAATATAATAATGTTGTAAAAATTTTGGATGGAGTAGAGGCTTGATCACTGCACTGTACACCTGAAGCTGATGTTGTATAATATTGTATGCCAACTGTAACTGAATATATAGATAGTCACGGGATGTGGATTATACTGTGGAAGGGAGTCAAAGGAATTGTAATAGATATGTATGATATGGGGGGGTAATGGGGTGGCGAACTGGGGGAGGGCGGTTGTCACTTTGGGGGGTAAAGAGTATAACTATTGCATTGTGTTGTACATCTGAAACTAATAAAAAAATGGAAAAAAAATATGGTCAGTAGAAAACTAGGAGCTGCTATAGTCATTCCCATCTGCAAGACCAGAAATAAACTTGCCCCCCCAAATACCAGCCAGGCCTATAAGAAATCAGGCAGCAGACTGGCTAGACTATTTCATTTCCTCTGCCTCCCTTTTTGTGGGCCTGGTTGCCAGAGAATTAGCTGTGTTTGTAAGGGACTGTATAAACTGAGGAAGTAGCAGTGTTTTTAAGACAAGGAGAATGAAGCCCAAGTAGTAAAGGATACAGCAGATGCTGTCAAAGTTCCACTCATATCCCCTCTGAGTCCCCTGTGTGCGCATGCTAGATGACTGTCTGCTAGTGTCTTACACTCTCCCGGAGAGCCCTCTCTGACCATCCAGGAGATGGACCTCAGGCAGGCTAGTACTAAGGAACACACACACACACACACACACACACACACACACACACACACCCGCAGGAGACCTCAGCCAATCAACCAATGACTGCTGGAAGATGGTATATACACACATCACCTCCCTCACCTCTGGGAGAGACAACATGGAGACTACACTGCCACCCACCCCCCCGAACATCCCCAGTGGAATTGAGTTTCAGTCACCCACAGTGAGAACTATGGCCCCTCTCCTGGCTGCCTTCCCTCCCTGTCTCACTTCCCCACTTCCTTATCAGTTCATCCAAGGATTGAGCTGCTTGTACTACGGCCTGCTTCTGGGAGAAACCACACTAAGAAAGAGATGGAGGTCAACATAACTCAGATGGTGAAGAGAAGACGGAACTGGGGGCTGGATTATTCGGATAGGAGCTGAGGGAACTAGGTTGAGAAACTGCAGGAAGTCCTCTGGCTCCTTTGACAGCTTTCGAGAAGTTCCTGTCCATATTGACAACGTCACACCATTAGGAATTCAGCATGCTCTGTTTGACATCCAGATAATTAGTTGTTCTTTTCTTGCTGGCCATGCAAGATCTTTGCTCACTTGTCATTCATTCATTATATTAGCAGGGTTGTGATTTCCTCAGATCCAGGTAAAAACCACCAATTCCACTAAACACCCCGTCATTGTTCAAATAACAACCCACAAAGGATCATTGGCATTAGTCGGCTGACACATAATCCATGGAAAACATATTTCTGCAATTCTGTGGTACAAAAAAATCATTACCTCAAGCACATTGTCTCCAGCAGACTATATCCTAAGGCCCAGGGCCAAGTTCCCAGCAGAAACTGCATGTCACACATCTTCACTCTTCACTGATACCCTCGACTCTGAAAAGATAGTAAATATTCATCACCCTGAAGGAGTCAGATGTTTCCAATGACAGGCCAGCATCAAAACCCTTTTATATAAACCTGAGTGGATTCATAAACTTCTCCCCACAGCCCTGCTCCCTCTCCTCACCACACTCACACACGTCTTCCAATGTAGGAGCTATTTCGAGGTGAGGCATTTCGAAATAAGGAGCAATCCTTGGATTCTTCTGATAATTCCTTGGCCGCTCCTTGGGCCTCTGATGCTGACCAAATCTAGATCAGGTGTGTTTATTTTGGACCCCACGAGGCCTGGCCAGCATGGCCAGCCTAGAGCTGCCTGCAAAATATTAGCTTTTGATATTTTTAAGAAGGGTGAAAAAGAACAAATTTAAGCAGATTTTATTTCTTCAGCAGTTCGTGAGTTCGGATTGGCATCAGTTAGGAATATAATCATCTGAGGCCGTGTTTGAAAGAATGCTGTCTTTTTCCAGTTTGCACAGCCTTCTTGCCCTTCCCCCCGCCCCCTTGTAAGACACCCTTTCTGGAGGAGGGACAGCCCTAGAGGAAACATCTCCCACTGAGTCTCAGACAGCCCTCGCCTCACCAGCCTGGGACAGCCAAACAGGGCTGGGCCGGCTTGTTATTCCCAACTTGTTATGGCCCAAGTGCCTCCTGGTTTTACTGCTGAAAATGAGTTCACTCCTCTCAAAACAAGTCCTCAGACTATTCCTGAGAGGGTCTCCAAGAACCTCCCGCCTCTTGTACGCTCTGTTATATACAGCTGGGGACCCTCCCCCTGACTTTCTCATCTTTCTCTGTACTGCAGGGGCTGCCATTTGCTGGGACCACTGTCCTCTAATGGTGGCATTGCTGGTGGCCACTGCTCCAATCTTATGGATCCTGCTTCCCTGGCTACAGGCCGACTTTTACAAGACTCTACCCAAAGCTTGGGGTGAATGGAAATGCTCCCAGGAAAGGAGCTAAAAGAGACTCTGGAAGTGGGGCTCTGGGAGAGACTTGACCCAGGGGCTCTGGGGACTCATTTTCGGGGGCCTCCACACCCGTTCAGCCAGGCTCTCCAAGCAGCAAACTGCTGTGGCCTCCAGGCCCAACTGCCTGTTTGTGTATTCACTCTCTCCAGGCCATTGTCTGGGCTCAGCCCTCCCGCTCAAATAGTCCATTGCACTTTCATTTTCCCAGACTCTGGGCTATTCAGTCTTAAATGACACAAGCGAGTCACTAGTCCAGATGGGCTGCCCTCAGCAACCAGCTCCTTGTCATATTTTTTTCTCCCATGCAGTGTTTCTTCCTGGGAGTGCCACTGGCCTGTTGAGACAGGCCTTTCTTTATCGTGCAGGACCAGGCGCGGCTCACTGAATACCAGTAGTGTCTTTACCGTTATCACGATCATAGTTCAGTACCTGAGTGGCAGCCTCCAGTCACGTGCAAGATGAGGACAAGATTAAGGCCTGCATGTCCATCATCCCATCATGGTCTGTCCTCTGCTCCCAAATTGCTAGACAAGGAACACATACCCATGCCATCTGTATTCGTCAGGGTTCTCCAGAGAAACAGAACCAATAGAGGCGTGGGGGCGGAGGGGGGAAGACAGATTGATTTATTTTAAGGAATGTCCTCATGTGATTGTGGAGGTTAGCAAGTTCAAAGTCTGTAAGCTGGAGACCCAGGGAAGAGCTGATGCTACAGCTCAAAGCCCAGGGCAGTCTGGGGCTCCTTCTTTCTCAACGCACCTCAGTCTTTTTTCTCTTAGACCTTCAACTAACTGGATGAGGGCCATCCACGTTAGGGAGGGTAGCCTGCTTAACTCAAAGGCTACTGATGTAAATGTTAATCACATCTAAATGCAACATCTAAACTGGTATTTGGCCAAACATCTGGACACCATACCTCAGCCCAGTAAGTTGACCCATAAAATTAACCGTCATACCATTCAAGCACAAACACTGCTTTTTAGGCATAGGACAATCTACTTGCGGATTTAGAGGAAAGGAAAAAAAAAAAAAAAAAGAATTCTCTAGCTGGGAGGGAACACAAGTCTGCTAAAGAAACACCCAATCTATGTTTCTGAACACAGAACACCTAACTCTTGAGCTTCCCCAAGAATGGCGGAGCTTAACCTTCCATGTACAGGCCTCAAATGGTCCATTAAATGATTAGATTATCTCAGACAGAGTTCTGTGTTTGCCTCAAAGATAATATCCAGACTCTCCCATAGAAGGCAGAAGTTGCTCCTAATTCTGAAAACTTTAATCTTCCCAAGTTCAAAGAGTGTGAAGGCACCTGTTAGACCCCCAGAGCAGCTGGTAACCAATGTATCCCATGAGCTGAAAGGAAAGGAGCTTCTGCTGAGATGGGGATTCTCAACAACGACTGTGCCCTGGGACGCACACTGTCACGGCTTCTAATTTACAGAGTACAGTTGTCCGTCCATCCTCAGCCATGAGGGAACTGGACATCCCTGCGAAAGGAAAAGCTATAAGTAAGGATTACACCTTTATATGAAAAACAAGATTGAGTTTGCAAGCAAACCTCTGAAAGGCCCTACGAATAGTTTTATATTCACCAAAATAAAACACTAAAGCCAATACGCACTTTAAAAAACATATACTAACATCTACTTCATCTTCAGTTTGTCATAATGGGTTCTATGCATTGAACTTCCATTTACCATTCCTTATACACTGAAAAATTTCCTAGATCTCTGCCCCCGAAAGTGTCAACACAAAGCTTATAAAATACTTTTATATTTGCGTGTGTATTATGGCACTTCCTTCTTGTGTCTGTTTCTTCTCTCTGATGTTGTCACTTGGACTTGCTGACTCCCCAGAGACACAGCACCAAAACCTGTGCCATCATCAGTCCTGCTTACACGTGTCCCAGTTCCCCACTCCCTGCCTCCCTGCCCCTGTCGATGAATGAAGAAGTGTAGTTCTTAGGCTGTGTCTACTTCTGCCCTCAGCTTGCTTCATCTCTCCCAGAGCTTCCCTCTTGTTTTGCTATTGCTTTGCCTCCTTTTCCTAGTCCTATCTTCCTGGATTCCCTTATTCTCCCCTTACCACCAAAATGACCAGTTTACACCCACTGGCCCTGAAATCTGTCCAGAAATGGAGCCATATGCTCTATGTTAGCCATATGCTAGTATACTAGCATTTCATGTAGGCAGAACTCAAATTCAGTGAGGGGAAACTGTTCTCTCTGAAACGCGTCATTTCTGAGAAACAACGGTCAGTGAGAAGTCTGCCTCTCTCCTTCTTCACTTTTCCACTTTGATGATATTTAGCCATAACAGAAACCAACAGGGGAAAAGCTCTAGTACTATTTTCTGGAAGAAAAAAAAAAATTAAGGGATGAGGGTAGGAGTCATTCCAGGCTCTGCAACCAGGACTATCACTACCAACATTTCAAGCAGGCTTATTAAAAAGTCATTTATTTCCAATTACGGAAGTCAATCATATTTGACTACATAATGCAATATGAAAGACTCTGTTACTAATGAAAGTGATGGTGAATTTGAGGGGAGTAATTGATCGGAAGGCAAAGGTTTAGTATGTGGGGGGTCCCACATTTGTAAGAAGTTGGGGTTGGAGTCAGTGCCTGCCAAAGGGCTGAAGCTTTGCTTTGTGGAGCGCTGAGCTGTGACTATTACAAGGACATGGGACTGTCCACACTGGAGGATGGAGTCACCTTCAATGCAATGCACTAGGCCCAAGAAAACTTGTTAATTTATCTTTCAGAAGAGAAAGCAGAGGAAAACACAGATGTCGTATCACATTTGAACATCCTCAAGGCCTTAGAAGCAATTGCAATGGTTTGGCCTTCTTCTACCCTCCGTGCAGTATGTTTGTACTTCCAGCCCCTCCCCCAAGATAATTGCTCTTACTTCTGCCACCACCCTTACTAGTCAAATTATCACGGACCTGAAATGTGCCAGACACTGTGCTCGGTGCTTGGTGTCCATTTTCTTTAATTCTTGCAGCAACCTTGCCATGATGGTGTTATCATCCTATTTTAATGAGAAATGAGATTGAAAGGGATTAAGTAGCTCAAGGTCACAGGCAGTGACACCTGCTTCCAATTCCTTTCCACTGTGGCAGCCCCAGGGTTCCCTCTGCTATATCTCCTCCCATTTTCCATTGCCCCTCCCCCTGAGTGAGGCTACACCGCTGCTCGGTGGTCTCAGAAGGCCAGCCACCCTTCTCTGGCTTCCCACCCCCACCATGATATCCCAGTGTCCCCACTGGCTCCTTCCCGTGGGCTCAACGCCCTTGGGCTTCCTCGGACGAGCTCCCTCAGCTGCACACATATATCCCAACCCCCCGCCCCACCTCCACAGTGGGTGACGCAGAGACAGGGCACAGAAACCCACATGGATTACACAGTGGGCCTGGTCCCCTGCACCCAAAAGAAGCAACAAGCCTATGAAGCACATAAAAAATTACTTTTGAACCTGAAAGCTGAAACCACTTCCATTTGATTTTGTCTTTTATTTACAAACTCATGGACATGTTTCTCCTAATCTCCAGCCTCCTCATCTGGACAACAGTTCCCACCAACTCTGGAAGACACTTACTTCACGGTCAGCCAGCAGGTTGACCAGCAGCAAGCCTTAATTGGGACGCGTCTCTTTCTATTGATGATTTTTGTTTGTTTGTTTTTGGTATTTGTTTTAATTGGGGAATTGGGGGAGGGGAACAATGTTGGGGCATTGGGGAAGGGGAACCAGCCAAGTTGTTGTTCTTCAATCTTAGTTGTGGAGAGCGCCAGTCTTCATCTGGCTGCCCGTCAATACCTTGTAGCCTCCAAGTTCAAGGTGCCGAGTTCAGTCTTAGTTGTGGGTGGGCATAGCCCACCATCTCGAACTGCCTGTCTTGTTGTTGAGAGCACATGCTCTCACCAGCTTAGCCATCCTGCCACCTCTTGGCAGCTCAGCAGCAGCTCAGCTCAAGTGCAGCATCACTGGCCCACGTGGGAATCAAACTGGCCACCCTGTTGCTCAGAGTTCTCGCTCTTAAGGTAACTCTTAACCAACTGAGCCACTCAGCCGGCCCTCTCTTGATATTTTTTTAAGCACTAGTTGATTAAAAATTAAGTGAATATAATCAAGCTTTATCTTGGAGTGAGAGAGTTTATTATTTATATCAAGGAGCAGTGTAAAACTTGCTGTTTTCATGTTTTAATCCATCTAAAAACTATATACGAATGGTATGACAATTAAGTTAGCGACCCTGTTGCAACAATATTGCTAACCTTTTTTAATATCAGAGGATTGTGCATTATGAATTTTATACCAACTGGACAAACAGTTAACCAGGTTTACCATTTGGAAGTCCTGAAAAGTCTACATGGAAAAGTTAGACAACCTGAACTTTTCACCAACAATTCATGGCTCTTGCATCATGACAATGCACCACCTCACACAGCACTGTGAGGGAGTTTCTGGCCAGTAAACAAATAACTGTATTGGAACACCCTCCCTACTCACCTGATCTGGCCCCCAATGACTTCTTTCTTTATCCAAAGGTAAAGGAAATATTGAAAGGAAGACATATTGATGACATTCAGGACCTCAGGGGTGACAACAGCTCTGATGGCCATTCCAGAAAGAGTTCCAAAATTGCTTTGAAGGGTGGACTAGGCACTGACGTTGGTGCATAGCTTCCCAAGGGGAGTACTTGGAAGGTGACCATAATGATATTCAACCATGAGGTATGCAGCACTTTTTCTAGGATGAGTTCGTGAACTTAGTTGTCAGACCTCATATATACATATATATACTGGGGGTGCCAAAAAATATATACATATTTTAAGATGTTATCTATGTATTACTTTTATGGTAAAATTATGGTAAAATTCAATTAAGAATTTAATTATGGTAGCAATGTGTAGTATGATGTTCTCTCAAAAGATGGTGTTAATCAAATTAATGCCAGCATCACCATGTGACAGGCAGGACAGTCAAAGAAAATGGCCGAAGCATGGTTGTTGTTTGAAGAGCGCGAGACCACTTTGAAGGTGATATTTGAAATTTGAGAATGATGTGGAAGTTCAACGACAATGGAGCCATGAGCATGCAACAGGGCCTCCAACACGCCTAACAACTGTACGCATTCATGATAAGTTTGAGACACATGGTACTGTGTGAAGAAATTGAAACAGCATGCGCAGTGATACAAGTGGGCACTTTGGTCAACGTTGCTCAAGCAGTAGTTTGCCATAATCAGAAGTGTCTGGACGCTGATGGCAACCGTTTGAGCACCTCTTGTAATTGCAGAAGTCAAATGTGACTTGTATTCATCTTTTCTTATCAGTATATATATACATTTTTTATATCTCCAAATCAAACACATGTTAATGCTTGGGGTTTATTTCATGCACAAAAATGAGCCCTGTCTTCCACCTCCACACTCAGCAAGAGGTCCGTACAAACTGGCCTCCAGTGTGAGAAGGGGGCATTGGGAAGTGGTGGAAATTACCTGCCCCACCCTTCAGTGCAGAGGAACCTTGAGTGTGCCCAGGCATCCCTGGGTATGGCCCCTGTGCCACCTCTGGGACTGCAGGGATGAAAGTCCAACGCCATGCAGCATAGGCCATCCCTTCACCCCAGAGACATTCCCAGAGCCATATCTCCAGTGGAAAGAAGGATCTACAGCGATTCCTCCAGGGCAGGTCTTGGAAGCTGGTTATATCCCTCCCTTGCTGAGATGAGAATGTCCAAATATCTAAAGTAACATCTTTTGGATGAATGCCAACACAACCATGAGCCCTCAGCTCCCTGAAATGTTAAGTATTTAACAATTCATGCTGGTTGCTGAGCTGAAATTGTTCCTATGCTTACCTACTTGCACATTTGTTTGAGCTTTTAACAAATGAGTTTATTTACTTAATTCTCTGAATATGTTGATGGAATATCATCACATACTGGAATAATGATATTAATAAGCTCCTTAGCTTAATTAAGTGTATATGATAGCCAAATGCCTAAGCTTCAGACAGAATGTGCTAATCTTGTATGATTCTGATGATTACTTGGGTAGCCAGAATGAAAATCCCATAGGAAAAGAAATCAGGTCTCCCAGACATGACAATAATTGGGTCATTTTTTATAAATGAGAGCACTCCCCAAAATGTGATCATCGTGTACTGTCCCAGTGATAAGAAAGGAACTGTCTTGAAAGCCCAGACTTGCCTGTTGTCATCGTGAGCTGACATGCTCATCAATTATGAGGCACATCCTCCTTTACAAGATGGGGTCCAGGTGATGGGTGCTCTTGAGAAAATCCCTGCAGGACGATGCAGGGTGGGGGGAATCCAGGCAAGTTACAGTGTGCTTTTCTTGAAATTATTGATATTTTTTTTAGAATGAGCTGCTTTTTCTGTCTGTAACTCAATAATGTTACCAAATATGGTGTTTGGCATACCAAATGGAAGAAGAATCTTGAATTCTGGACAATTGAAGTGTCATTTTGGAATGAGAAGGCGTAAAAACATTTGCCCAGCGTTTTGACCATTCTTGGTGTTTTGCTCGGTGTCCCATCACTGCACCTTCCTCTGGGGGCCCAGGGAAGACCTTCCCCTGCTCCCAAGGAGGGCTGAAGGCTTCTCAGAGGCATCCCCTGAGCCCAGGCCAACGGGGTGCTGCTGCTATTTGGGATCCCTCTGACTCTCCATTCTCCACCCTCACCCCTGCTTATTCAGCAGTCTCCTGGGCAGTAAGAGAGCTCTGACAGATAAGCTGAAACACTCCTCATAGCCCCCAGCCATGTCACTGAGATGTGAGTGGTGAATATTTTCAGTCAGCACACGTGACAGATGACATCACATGTGTGGCAGGTACCCAAGCACAATTTTCAGCATGCTATATAATATCTCATTTCCCTCTCAAGAAAGCATCTTGCAGTGGGTTTTTAATTTTTCATTTCTTTTTATCAATATATACAAATATACTTTTACATAAACCATAAATCATAGATACTTATTACAGTAAATTTTTTTTTCTCATCTTACTTGGCTTTACCTCTTCTACACAATTCATCTTCCATCCCCCCTTCTACCTTCGGCTAACCCATCATAACAGCTCTGTATAAACCCATTCACATTACCCCCGTGCTCACCTGGTCATATATATGTGGACACACACAGACATGTACGCGCACACACAGACACATACAATTATTTATACAAATGGGCGTGTAAAGCTCTTGCCATTGTTTGTTTGTCCAAAAAAAGGATCACTTGTACCCTTTTTTTGCCATTGTCTCCCTTTTCTCTCCTTTCCTGCTCTGTTGAATTGTTAAAATTTCAGCAGTCCTACCCTGCACCTGTTGCCTCTGTCCGTTTTTTTGATGCTCTGTTGATTTGGGTGCTGTCTGAAGTATTTTTCATGAGTAAAAAAACATAACTATAACGATTTCCATAGTTATTGCAAATACATCCTGATTCTACACACACCCAGGGATGCAGCTTGTTATAACTCCCCAGTGGGTATCCCCTCACCTGTCCCCATCTTACTATGCTTACTTAAAGTTTTAGTTTTCACACACTCACACACACACACACACACACACACACAGATTTTGTGGTCAGTAGTTAAATATTTTTATTTAAATATTTTGTATACTCATCATTGTTTCTTTTTTAATACACATAATTGGTTTATTTTTCAATTACAGTTGACATACAATATTATATTTATTTCAGGTTTACCACATAGTGATTAAACATTTACCTAACAAGTGATGACCCAATAAATCTAGTAGCCATCTGACACCATAAATAGTCATCACAATATCATTGACTATATTCCCTATGCTATGCTTCATATACCCATGGCTATTTTGTAACTACAAATTTGTATTTCTTAATCCCTTCACCTTTTTGTACCCACACCCACTCCCTCCCAGCTGGCAACCATCAAAATGTTCTCTGTATCTATGAGTTTGTTTCTGTTTTGTTTGTTTATTTATTTTGTTCATTATATTCCACATATAAATTAAAACATTTGCCTTTCTTTGTCTGACTTACTCCACTCAGCACAATACCCTCTAGTTCCATCCATGTTGCTGCAGGTGGCAAGATTCCATTCTTTTTTATGGTTGAGTCATATTCTATTGTACATATGTACCACCTCTTCCCCATCCTTTCATGCATTGATGGTCAACTAAGTTATCTTCATATCGTGGCCATTGTAAATAAGGCTGCAATAAACATATGGATGCACATGTCCCCTCAAGGTAGTGTTTTGGGTTTCTTCAGATAAATACACACAAGTGGGATTCCTGGGTCCTTCTATGTCTCTTGTTGCAGCCTTTGTTTTAAAGTCTGGTATAAGTATTGCTACACCAACTTTTTGTTTTGTTTTGTTTCGATTTTCATGAAATATCTTTTTCCATCCCTTTAATTTCATTCTGTGTGTGTTTTTTGATCTGCAGTGAGTCTCTTGTATGCAGCATATGTAAGGGTCTTGTTTTCTTATCCATTCAGCCACCCTATCTTTTGATTGGAGCATTTAATCCATTTACATTGAAAGTAATTGTTGATAGATATATGTTATTGCCATTTTGTTATTCATATTTTTATCTTCTCTTTTTTTCATCTTAAAGAAGTTCCTCTAAGATTCCATGTAATACTGGTTTGGTGATAATGAACTCCTTTAGTGTTTTCTTGTGTGGGAAGCTCTTTCTCTGTCCTTTGATTCTAAAGGATAGCTTTGCTGGGTAATCAATATTTCATGCCAATCCCTTCTGGCCTGCAAAATCTCTGTTGAGAAATCAGCTGACAGTCTTATGGGAGTTCCCTTGTAGGTTACTAACTGCTTTTCTCTTTCTGCTTTTAGGATTCTCTCTTTGTCTTTGACCTTTGGCATTTTAATTATGATGTGTCTTGGTGTGGGCCTGTTTGGGTTCATCTTGTTTGGGACTCTCTGCACTTCCTGGGCTTGAATATCTGTTTCCTTTGCCACATTAGGGAAGTTTTGAGTCATTGTTGCTTCAAATATGTTTTCAATTCCTTGCTCTCCTCTCCTTCTGGTTCCCCAACGATTCAAGTGTTGTTATGCTTGATGTTGTCCCAGAGTCTCCTTAAACTCTGCTCATTTTTTGGATTGTTTTCTCATTTGCTTTTCTGATTGGGTGTTTTCTGATACCTGTCTTCTAAATCTCTGATTCGATCCTCTGTTTCATCTAATCTACTGTTGATTCCCTGTAATGTATTCTTCATTTCAATTATTGCATTCTTCATTTCTGACTGGTTCTTTTTTATGTTTTCGATCTCCATTTTCATGTTTCCTATCTCTCTGTTGAAGTTCTCCCTGAGATCATTGAGCATCCTTATAACCAGTGATTGGAACACTGTGTCTGATAGATTGCTTATCTCCATTTTGTTTAGTTCTTTTTCTGGAGCTTTGTTCTGTTTTTTTCATTTGGGCATGTTTCTTTGTCTTCCCATTTTAGCTGCCTCCCTGTGTTTGTTTCTGTGTATTATGTAGCGCTGCTATGTCTCTCAGTCTTAGTAGAGTGGCCTTATGTAGTAGGTGTCCTAAGGGACCCAGTGGTGCAGTCTCCCTGGTTGCCCAAGCCAGGTGCTCCAGTGTGTCCTTTGTGTGGGTTATGTGTGCCCTCTTATTGTAGTTGAGCTTTGGTTGCATGTCAATGGAGGGATTGACCCTTGAGTTGATTGGTTGTGAGGACTGGTTGTTGATTGACAGTGCAGGAGCTATTGTGCAGGGACTGACCCTACTGAGCAGGATGCACTTTAACAGGACTCTGGTGCCTACTTAGTCTACCCTCTGGGCATGCTGCCCACAGAGGTAGCCAGGCTGGGTCCAAAGCTAGCCATCCAAAGGTCCTCTGGCTGGGTCCAAAGCTAGCCATCAGACATGCTGGCCTTGGGGCCTCCTGGGAAGGGTTCCACAACAAGCCAAGTTCAGCCACAGCTTGTGCTCTGCCAGGGCCACCTGGCATGAACCACAAAGCAATCCACAGATGGCTGCCACCAGCACTAGGCTTGGCAGTTTCTGGGAGAGGCCAATCTCCCAACTGAGGCCGACTACCATTAGTGCCAGGCTTGGTGCTGCTCAACAAGAGGTATGGGCGTGCCAAAGCCAAATGCTGCTTCTTTGGGTTTTATGAACCTTTTGAAAGATTCTAGGAAAATCTGAAGCATGAGACAAGTTCAGTCATTAGTATGGAAAAACCACTGTAAATGGTTTGGATAAGCCCACAAGTTGGGTGGGGCAGTGTCTCAGGGAATCACCAGGGTGAGGTGAACAGTGTTAGCCAGTTTGATGGAGACTCAGCTTGATGGCTGCCTATGCCTGCATGCCAGGAGTGGGGAGGGCTTAACAATGAAATAATCAGTTCTACCAGCACTTCTGTCTAGGAGAAAGCTGCCCTTCCAGCCCTCACCCTATGGCTAGACAATTCAGTTCCTCCTCATATGTCTCTGGTGCCTTTCAAGCCACTGCCCCAGCACTGGAGCTCAGAGTGAGTGAGTCTGTGTGTGAGCCCTTTAAGAAGAACACATGGGACTGCAACAGCCCTCGTCCTCACTCAGACACAATCTCTGCTGGTTTTCACAGCCAGAAGTCATGAGGACTTCTCTCCCCACCACCAGAACCCTGGGCTGGGGAGCCTGGTGTGGGGCTGGGACCCCTCGATCCCCAAGCTGAACCTCTGCAGCTAAAATATTTCCCCTGATTTTTAACTGCCACATGCCAGTGCTCAGCCCCTACTACCTGTCTCAAGTTGGCTTCTGCTATATGTCCTTAGTTGGAGGACTCCTGTTCAGCTCGCCTTCAGGTGATTCTCAGTGACGGTTGTGTAGTTTAGTTGTAATCATGAGAGGGGGCAAGCACAGCCTTTCCATACTCCACCATTTTAACTGGAAACCCTCATCGTTGTTTCTTTTATCCTATGTATTTCTCTATGTTTATTTTTCTTCTTATTGATCATAATAGTATTTTACATGTATGTAGTTCTTATAAGCCCAGCACTCACTCTGTGTGACCTAGTTCAACCCTCACAGAGATACTATTATTGTCCCTATTTTTAACTTGCCTTATGGTGCACAAAGTAAGTGGCGCAGTTGGTATGCTAACCAGGTAGCCTGGTTCCAGAGTCCATGCACATAACTTTCACGTTTGGCTGTCTCTCAGTTGAGTTCTCTTTGGGGCAGGGGTTTCCATGAATGGTCTATGCTCTGAATCCTCCTCAGGACAGAAAATGTCTTGATTGTGCCTTCACCTGTGAATGGTAATTTGACTATAAAATTTAGGTTGACATTATTTCTCTCCATTGTTTCCTGGCACTTATTGTCATTGAGGTGGGGACCATCTATGTTGTTCCATTGTAGGTTCCCTGGAAGCTGGTAGTAGTGGCTCCTCTTCCCTGAAGCTCTGTGCTTTCACTATGATATGTTTAGGGGTAGATTTATTTTTATTTTTCCTGCTCAATACTCAAAGTGCACTTTCAACCCAACGGCTCATGTCTTTCTTCAATTCTGGAAAATTTCAACAGCTATTTCTTTAAATATTGCTTTGTCCCCATTGCCCATTCCCCTCTTATTACACAGATGATGAAGCCTCTCAATCTCTCCTCTGTGGCTTTTACCTGCTCTTTCCCATTTTTATCTCTTCTGCTTTCTGTGCTATGTTTGGGCAAGTTTTTCTACACTATCTTCAATTTCACTGATTTGCCTTTAAAATATGTCAAGTCTGGCTTTATTCCCTTATTCCTTCTATTGTTTTGTTGTTATTGTTGTTGTTGTTTCACTCACTCTGATTTTCATTTCAAATTTTCTTTCCTGTTCACTTATTTCATTTATACATATTTGTTGTATGATTTCTTATTCTTATTCCTTTTAGAGAAATATTATGCTTTCAATAATCTCTTTGAGTTGTTTCAACACACTTATTTTAACATTTGTCTTGGAAGAATAGACTGGCACAGTCATTATGGAAAACAGCACCTCAAATTAAATATACAGAACTGCTGAGACCCAACAAAGAAACTTTCTAATGGACTTACAAGACTACATGTTCAAGGCTGGTCATCAAAGCACTGTTTGTGATAGTGGGAAGCAATCTAATTGTAGTTGTTCAAACCTCTGGAAAGGGAAATAAAATGTTGGGCACACACTATGGGATGTATGCCACAATTAGAAACTGAGAATTAAATGTACAGCAAAATGGGTAGATGTCAAAAACACAGTATTGATAAATAAACAAGAAACAGAATGAGATCTGTAGCACAATATTACTTTCACAGCTTAAAAAACTTTAACACAGACTGTAAGAATACACACAAATGCATCAAGCCAGTTAGAATGCCAGCCTATTGGACGAAGAGCAGAATGGGTATGGAGGATGGGCATGAGGCATGGGGATAAAAATGCACACACACATACATACAGACTCATGAGGATGGCATGCCATAAACTGAAAAGTAAGACAAATGCAACCTTCTGTGTGTCTGCATCAATAAATGTTTTTATCTGCCTGTCCAGAAAATTGCTTTCATCTGTAATGATTCATGTTCCAGCTATTGATTTTGCTATCTTTTTTTAGCATTAGATTTCTTCATATATTTTGGCATTTTGGTAGGCAGGCCCATTTTTAATGAAACACGTTTTATTCCTTTCTCTTTCTCTCTGTCCCTTCATGTTTATTCCTCTCTGTCTAACAGATCTGTCCGGCCCCCAATCCAGAAGTAGCTTTAATAATGATAATTTGGAGTCATGCCCCCACAGCAGTATTGAGCTGTAGTTGATCTGGTCATGCAGTCAGTGGACAGCTTGGCCTTGCAACTGCAGAGAGGCTGACTTTGTACCCATCTTCCTCTTTGGGCTTGTGGTGAGATGAGCCCCAAGCAACATCTGGCAGCACTTTTTTCCTTCTCAGTCTCCTTTTACTCACTCACCCATTGGGTGATGGGGGTTCTCACCCCAACCTGCAGCTTCAAACTCTGAGCCAGGCTCTTATCCCCTGTCTTGCATGGTTCACTTTGAGTCACCCTCCTGCGTCTGGACCCAGAGCCCTGCCAGCTGAGGCCTAGGCTCCACTCACCATTTTGCATTTCTTTCCCACTGCTCGTCTGCTCGTCTTCAGAAATATGTCTTGTAATCTAATCTAGCAAAGTCTTCTTGATATTCTTTCTCTCTCTCTCTCTCTCTCTCTCTCTCTCTCTCTCTCTCTCTCTCTCTCTCTCTCTCTCTCTTTCGTAATTATATCTACCATCGCTATGGTGGGAAGAGGTGGTTCCTGTCTCAATAGATGTTCAAATTATACAAACAAATTTAAAACCTGATGAAACATATATTAACAAGGAGGAGATGAAAATGCCTGATTTGAAGGCATCAAAGGATTTACACACTCCTGTTTGTTGGAAATTCATCTAAAGATTACAGATTTAATTTATGCTAAGCCCATTATTTTTACAAGTAGCCTTACAAACAGCCTTGAGGGAATCTAACCTTTTAGTAATTACCATCCTCTATGTTAGTACAAAGAAACTGGCTTCCCACATCACAGCTGAAATCAACACCCTAATTCGGAAGCACTAACTAGACCTTCCCTTTCACAGAGGCTCCTCAGATGGGGAACATAATCTGTGTACTCTCCCTTCACCCCAATTCTGCTACGGATGTTTATTACCAGTTGATTTTACTGGAGTACTGCAGTGGTGTAGTTACACAGAGGAACTGACTTGACCTGCGTCCAGAGCCCTAGGACCCTGGGCTCTCATCTAAATAGAACTCCTTCTCCCACTTCCCTCCAGGCCCTCCCCAAACCAATTCCCCCCTATTGCCCAACAGTCCTCTTTGGCTGGAATGCCTTTCCTAACCCCACCTTAGCACCTCTGCTCTTCTGAGGATCTACTCAAGTCTCAGCTTTAGTAACGAGACTTTCCTAATACCACTGACCCACCCTTTCCTCCTCTAAACTTTACTGGTGATCTGACATTTAGCCAATTGGTTTGTAGGGCCTGTCATCGTATGTATATAGTATCCTTCCAATATGTCTGAAAGTGCCTTAATACCTAAAACTAGTGTGTTGTATCACTTATGCTGGTATATTATCCCTTGAGCCTCTCCAGAATCCTGAGATACAGCAAAGCAGATATTATTACAGTTGTATTAGTCCCATTTTTCAAGTGTTAAAATTGAGGCTTAGAGATGTGAAGTGACCTGCCCAACTAGGAGGGAGCAGAATTGGGATTTGAACTGAACTCTGTCTACCGACAAATTTACAATGACTTTCTAGTATAACTGAGATGACAAAGAGGTTTGCTTCGTCTCAAGTCCAATTCCAAGTACAGTAAAACCTTGAATTGCGAGTAACATGGCTTGCGAGTGTTCCGCAAGATGAGCAAACATTTCTAATACATTTTAACATGGTAAACGAGAGATGTGTTGCATACGAGTAGTTTGTTTCTGGAACAAATTATGCTCGCAAACCAAGGTATTATTGTAATTGGTTATAGCTGCCCTAAGTGCTGTGTTGAAAAGCCAGATCCAGGCTCAGCAGGAAAGCAGACCACCCATGATGGAGGAACAAGGTCAGCCATGGGCCCAGCTTTCACAGAAAGAGCACATGGCCACCTGTTTGCCGTCCCCTGGACCATGCTAACTTTCTTGAGCTAGGATAGTCTTCTACTCGTTTGTGTGTTCCACAGCGCTTAGAACATAGTGTTTACCGTATAGTGGATGAGCGTAAATAGTTACTACATGACGGCGGCACCAACATCTTCAATAAGGCACAGAAATTGCTCTAGCCGCCTGCCACAGCAGTTCTAGGGGAGCCGCAAATGAATAGCTCTGCCCTGGACCAGCTAAGCAGCTTTCTCTTGGTGAATGATTCCAAACTAACATGCGTGCAAAATAGTGTGACGCTTAAGGAAAATCGTTTGATCCAGAAGACTGAATATCAATGCAAGAAATGAGCTTTGCCACTTCTGTGTGATGATCATACTTGTCACATGCACTACTTGGTGAGGAGAAACTGCATACCATGTCGGGCCCTGCTTCCCCATACCCTGCATGTGGTTGTTTCTAATGCCTTGCAGTGCCTATGGAGTGCCCCCCATCGCTGCAGGCTCAGTGTACATGTCTACCTGCTGCTGCCGCCCCCACTGTCAATTAATGAATCAGAAAGGGAGAGAAGGTGTTTCTGGCATGCACTGCTGTAAATTGCTGGAGACAAAAATGACTAATTGCTGTTCTCCTACAAGCTGAGCTCTCCTCCCCTCCCCTGCTTCCCTCCCAGAATGCCTCCTGCCTCAGGCTGGGAGTTCTCTCTTGCCGCTTCATCTCTTTACCATACCTCGGGATGGGGATGTGTCCAGGAAGCCAGGCCAAGAGCAGCAAATATATCAGCATGCTCGTGACAGCAAGCTGCATGCTGAGTGAATTCTGCAGTCCCCCTCAACTCCGTCTTTGGCCAAAACCCGTGGAGCTGCAAGATCCAGCAGATTATAGAGACTTATCTTCACGTGAAGAATGGCTCTGTTGGAAAATGCAATTAGGTATCATCCATAAGGCTATTTTAAGAAGCTTGTTTGGGAAGATCTCCAAAACAAAACTTGCCCTGTGATGAGAGATGTTAGCCAATTGGCCAAAACGGAGTGTCACCTAAACACCTTTTAAGCCTGCCTTCATTGATATGGAGCGTTAAAAAGACCCACTTTTGTCCCCTCAGGCTAGCTCATTGTTCTAGGAGGAGGTATTTATGTTTGCGGAGATTATAGAATTTTCAGTCCTGGTGGCAAAATTCCCCACTTTATTTCTGTGAACAGCTCTTCCCAGGCTGGGGCTGTGGAGCTGTGGAGAATCCTTAAGCTTCCCCAGGGTTTGGGAGAGGGAGCCCCATCATTCCAATAGGAGCCGGGAAGTCATGACATGCTAGGCTGGGCACCTACTGCCGCAAGGTGTGAGGTGAGGAGGCACGTAGTTGGAGAGACCCATGTCAGGAAGGCAAGTTGTCGAGAAGGCTCCCTGTCAGGGAGATAAGTTTTCCAGGAGGATTGCAACCCAGTGTGTGCTCTACCAGAGCAGGCCACTGTCCAATCTCGTTAAGAAGGAGGGACCCAGGCACACCGGAGGCTCGTGCTGCGAGGCACCTGTGCCAGATACCCAGGAAACAGGCCAGGCACCAAGGTGGCATTGGCTGTGCACCCCGTGGACGTGACAAAGCCCCTAAGGGCCTACTCTTAATCAAGAGATGTATCTAAATGGCATGTTGCATTTGTCACAGCGCCATCTCCTTTTATTTGAGGACTGTATGTGCTCTGCTTCTTTAAAACTCAAGTCAGCAATATTTGATTCCAGCAGACTGGAGTCTCAGCCCATCTGCCCCTAAGCCCCCCACTTCTTCCCTTTGTTGATAAAGACAATAAGGGTCATGTTGCTCAGACAGGGAGGAGAGCCCCTCTGTGGCTGTGGCTGTCCTGAGTTTCAGGTCATGTTTCTATTGGTTCCAGGCTCGTCCAATACTCGTTCTTGGGTCAGGTATCTACTCCCCAACTCCCTGAGTTCCCACCATCCCCACTTGGAATTAGGGGGCAATTCTGGCTCATGCCCAGTCCTCGGCTTCCTTTCTGTGCACAGGCCTCACCAGTAGGGACACACGGGAGGCAAGGCACAGACTTGCACGATGACATGCCTGAAAACAGCAACCTTCGGGGGAGCAGAAAGAACTGGTGGTGTTTAATCCAGAATGGACAGCCCAAGTGGAAGAATCATAGCATCCTCAGATATGTGAAGGGCTCTGCCTGACAATCAGAGAGGATCCTCTTCCTATGCTGTTTCAGAGAACAGAGCAGGTCCAAATCTGAAAGGTACAAGGAAGTGGGTGTCAATGCCACCTCAGTAATTCCTCATATGCAGTTTAATCAGTAGAACAGCCTGCATACATACAAGTTGGAGGCGAAATGACCATTTCATTCTGTAGAAGGGACTCCTAAACTGGATGGGAAGTTAAATTGAATAACCACTGCCATCCCTCCCAGTCATAAAGTTCTAGGAGTGCCCTAGAACTTTCAGTGAGTCATAGGTCTCCTATGACTGCTTGAGTGTCTACTCATCTTTTGAAAACTCAGTTCAGTGATAGTCTTTGAGATGTGGAATGTACTTTATGATAAGAAAGAAATATATTAAACACAGAGCAATGAAGTTCCCAGGCTTTCTTGGAATCTCCCAGTGGCCTGATCACATCTCCCAAATGGGACACTCGATATAGAAAGAACTGACATTTTAATAAGTGTGCCGAGCCCTTGGATATAAACAAACCCCGAGGCTGCTGTTTCACCCATCCTTCAAGAGTGAAATCACAGAGTTTTAGTGATGGAGAACCCTGAAGGTCATTTCGTCCCCACTCCCACCCTGGGCAGGAATTCTCACGTTAACAACACAACATGTGGTCACTCAGCTTCTGCTTGAGTACTTTCAAAAAGAGGCTCACTGCTTTGCCAGGAGACAGTCCATTCTGAGACAACTTAATCCATGTTGAGACAAGTTTCTTTCTCAGATTGAGCCCCAAGTCTGCCTTCATTCAACTTGACTTTTGCCTTCAGCAGTAGGACAAAAATAAATCTGTTTTCTCATCCATCTGACAATGTTTAGATTTTTTTTTTTAAGATTTTATTGGGGAGTTGGGGGAGGGGAACAGCATTGGGGAATCAGGGAGGGCAAACAGAAAAGTTGCTGTCTTTTTGTTCTTCAGTCTAGTTGTGGAGGACGTTGCTTCACTGACCCATGTTGGTATCATCATTGCACTCTTCCCGGATGAGGCAGATCGGTCGCTGGCCTCTGGATGGTCGCTCACAGCGGCTATTGGCAGCTCACATTGGCTGCCAACCACTCACCTAAGGCAGCCCACTGCAGCAGGCAGCCTACACCATCGCCGGGGCTCGTTGCCCAGCTCCACATGGAGCTGTTGTTAGCTGTGGAGGGCAGTGTCACTGGCCCTCATCTGTGGGATCCGAACCAGAGCCGCTGGCGTCCCAAGCCAGCTTTTAACCAATGTGCCACTCAGCCGGCCCTAGATTTTTAAAGTTAGCCATTATCTCAATACCTCTCTCCCTCCAAGCATTTTTTTCCCCCATCTAAATGCCTCAGGTCACCTCAGATGTTTCTCATATAGTATGGCTTCAGACCCCTCACCATCCCAGTCACCATCTTCTAAATATTTTCTATTTTACTAATGTTCTTTATAAAAAGTAGCTCCCAGAACAAATACCAACTCTGGTCTGACCACTGCAGAGTATGGAGTAGCTATCACCTCCCTTGATCTACATGTTATACCTTTGTTAATGCAACTTAGACATTTTGTGTGTCATACCAAATGATCAATTGTTGTGTTCATATTAAGGTTATCATTAACCAAAACCACCATCATTATTATCTGACATGACACAATGTCATGTAGCTTAAAAGAATGAAGTGAATTTAAAAGTGGCCCTATAAATTATTAAAATATTAAATCCTGCCTCCCTATATAAGAGAACAGAGCCCTAGCAAAGATTATCGATGAAAGACTAAGATAAATCCAAAGGTGAAATGTACATTGGCAGTGATGTGCCAGGACCCGGCCTCTGCAGCCTCTTCTTCCAACAAAATCCAGGGCATGGAAGGGCTTGTCTTGGAAGCAGTGCCCACTTTTGTCTCCCTTACTCTACCTTTTTTTTTTTTTTTTTAGTTCGTTACTTGTTCCTGAGACCAAGTCTTCGTCCAGCCCGTTGAGAACTCACTAGTGGTTTTCCTTTGTGTCTGACAGGTCGCCTGAAGGAAGAAATCACCCAGCGGCACCTGCAGCAAGCAGCTCTAGGTGGGTACAAAGCACAGCCTGCAGGAAGAAGGTGAAGGTAATACAAGCGTGTGTGTCCACATGTGGCTGACAGCCCATCCAAAGCCCTCAGGAAGGGGAGGGAAGGCAAGGTCTGCTGTCAGGGCAGCTCTCTTAGGATGCTTCTCTCTGGGACCAGTTTCCCCCACCTGTGTTCTTGGTCCCGGCTGTGAGCACATGGCACCCCACTCTCCCAGCTGCTGTCTCTTCCTCCTGACCTTTTCCACCCCATCCCCCAACCTAAATTCACCCCCTATATCCCAGCCCCTCAGGGTACTACTCTGAGCTGTCTAGAGCCACCACTAACTAATCCTAACAGTAAGGACTGGTGATAAAAAACACCAGTCTCTGTGCACTACTTTATATGCCCTGCCTCCTTTCATCCTCACACCCGTGCTAAATGGTAAATGCATTTTCTGTTAAAGGCAATTCAATGACTTGCCCAAGGTCACATGGCTGCTAAGTGTTGAAAGTAGGATTTGAACCCAGTTCTCTGAGTCCAAGCTTGGTGCTCTTAGCCGCCATGCTATTTACTTCCCACAACAATGGTGGACACACTTCAATACATTAAAAATGCAAACATTAAGCCAACACAGTGATATTCTAAGAGGCCCTTGGCACCTTTTAAGCAGGGGACATCTGCAGGAAGTGCTCCCTTTTGATAGGGGACCCAAGCAAGTCACCTGGGAGGAGCGCACAGCTCCCATAAAGGCTGACGGAGCAGGCATCCTGGGCAAGACTAGCCTGTTTCCTAGCCTCCTAGCCTGGGACCAAGCACATATAAGGCTTTGATGAAATAAGCGAGTTGCATATTCCAAACAAGGGATTCCCCGAGAGATGGCCTGGCCCTGGCCTGACCTGTAACTGGGGAAATCCAGCACCCCAGATCTCAGGGCGGGCATGGAGGAGGGCCCCAAGGTCCTGAGGATGACCCATTTGACCCTAGTGATTTGGATGATTAGGAATGTTGGCTGTTTAGCTTCAGTAATAATAATGATTATATCAAATAACTCCTGATTCTATCAGAATCACAGAACAAGGAAGCCTAAGACATACTGCCTGACGCTTCAGCTCCCATTGTTGGCCCCAGGACCGAGGGGTCCAGTAAACATGCCATGCCTGCCCTCCCACTGCCGGAGACTTGGGCTCGTAGCTGCGATTCCGGCCAGGTCCTTCAGCGAAGAGCCAGGGGTTCCTCAGGGCCCTAACAAATAGGGCTGGGCTTGGGAAGGGCACAGTGACCTCTGTGGGGAAGTTGTGCCAAGGTGACCTTTGGGTAGATCACTAAATGGAGAGTCATCCCTAAGGGCTGCCATCTGGCCTTCTCTCCAGTTTTCATGATGCTGGTTGAATAGAAACAGTGATGTGGAAAAGACCACTCAAACAACTCTGGGACAATTTTCACCTAGGGCCTGGGAAACCATTTCCATGGCTGTTGGGGCCAGAGGTACTCCACCCTCTCTGCCCACCGTCCTGGCTCTCCTGGTCCCTTGGGAAACCACTGCATGGCTTCAGCCCATGCTTCTTCATAATTCCTCTGCTCCTCAAGGGGAGCTTTCTTCTGAATTACAGCAGGTGTCAGGTTCAGCAGGGCCCCACTTTGCCTGAAGTAATCAGCCAACTTCAAAGGGAAAGCCCTTTGGCTGGAAGTCTAATTAAGAGCATTTGAAATACCTATTTATTTTAAAAGCATACTATTCCAATTAGAGAGGAACTGCTAATGTCTCCCAGCTGCCATTTTGAGATTAAATGCCATGTTGCTGTCCAAAATCCTTGGGAGTTTGTCTGACGGAGATGTGGAAGCCCAGTGCCCCTGCGTCCCAGGTGACCACAGTTCAGAAGGGAATTCTTCTCATTGAGAGAAACCTCTCAATGCAATAGGGTGTTTATGGAGTGCTTTCCTGCCTCAACCCTCACCCTATAGGCCCGCACTGGGGCTGAAGGCTGGGACCCACAGCTCCTATAAGAACAAAAGCAACTCGGGCCAGCTGAGTGGCACGGTGGTTAAGCGCTGGCTTGGGAAGCCAGGGGCCCCGGTTCGGTCCCACATACGAGGGCCAGTGACACTGCCCTCAAAAAAAAAAAAATACATACAAAAGAACAAAAATAACTCAGTTTACGTGGCTTCCTGATGGTCTGTAACGGGCTTTCGATGGCGGAGCGAAGCAGTGACTACATCTGCTCTTGCTGTCCCATTTCTTGGCCTTTTGTGTGTCTTGTATTCCCTTCCCTCTTCCTGTTCTGTTTTCTTCATCTGTTTCTTCCCCTCTTCACTTTCCTCACACTCCATTTTGTGTGTTCCCTTTGGTATTGTTTCTTTCTTTTGCCTCCATGTTCCTAGATTACCATGAAAGTGGAGGTGAGGTTGGTTGGTTTGGGGGAGTAATGAGCAGGTCTGAGCAGGAGAAGTTTTCTCATGTATTTTGCATAAGGATATGTCTCTATTTGTATGAGTAGACAGATGCCCAAGGAAATTTGTATAAAGGCAATCTCATATCTCAAAGGAGCAAAGATTTAGCGGTGAAGTGAGAGGTGCCACATGGAAGGGATTGTAGAGTGATGAAGACAAAAGCTAGATCCAGCAATGCTCTAGAACCAGCTCTGTCCACGTTAGAAGAGCAACTGTTAGGACTTCGGGGAGCCCTGGCTAAACACAGCTGTTGCTTAAGATTCAATTATAAAAACTTACAATTAAATAAATTATATTAAAAAAACAGAGGGCCAGCCGAGTGGCACATTGGTTAAGAGCTTGTTTTGGGACGCCAGTGGCCCCGGTTCGGATCCCACATATGGGGCCAGTGACACTGCCCTCTACAGCTAACAACAGCTCCACCTGGAGATGGGCTGTGCGAGCCCCGGCGATGGTGTAGGCTGCAGGCCCTGCTGCAGTGGGCTGCCATAGGCTACAGTGAGTGGCTGGCAGCCAGCGTGAGCTGCCAATAGCCACTCTAAGCGACCATCCAGAGGCAGGCAACCGATCGGTCTCATCGGAAAGAGTGCAATGACGATACCAACATGGGCCAGTGAAGCAACGTCCTCGGCAACCAGACTGAAGAACAAAGGGACGGCAACTTGTCTATTCCCCTTCCCCAATTCCCCAATGATGTTCCCCTCCCCCAGTTCCCCAATAAAATCTTTAAAAAAAAAAAAAAACCCAGAGGTAACAAATACTCAAAATTCATCTCTTCCTAATTGATTTACTACATTTTACTATTACCTCTGCTCTTGAGTCACTGACATCTACTGCGTCTGTATCATGGAAATACTATCCGAGGTAGGCTATTGTGCATGTCTTCCTAATTCCACATCCAGTGACATCACACTGGCAGCTTGAAATCAGACATGGTGTGAGTATTTACGCCAATGGATTGACAAATGTTATAAATTGGGACTTTGTTTGCCTCGTAGAGCCCGTTGTTAAACATTTACCACACAAGTATCCGCTGAGAGGCCAGTTTGGGGCGTGTGTGTGTGAGTGTGTGTGTGTGTGTGTGTGTGTGTGTGTGCGCGCGCGCGCGCACTGTAATGATGACTGCTACTCCCCTTCCTGGCTGAAAATCCAGATGATGGTTCTCTCTTCATGTACTGCCTCCCCTGGTCCTTCTGAAAGTCAGTGGACAGGGAAACCAACACAGACAGAAGTGGAACAGAAGAAGCATTGGGCGCAGGAAGCCCCCTAGATATGACAGCCATAGTTAGGGGTGGGGGTTCCTTTAAGAGACACTTCAGTGACCAGTTCTAAGGACATCAACAACAAACAAAAGATATTGGTGGACTTAGAACAAGGCCCACTCCCACACACTTTTTCAGGAAACAATAAAACAGTGTTATTTTTAAATTAGGCATCATTTGGAAATGATACTAATTGAACTAGATTCAGCTTGCTGAGTTGAGAGTGTTTTGCTGAATTCAGCATGTGTTTTCCCCACTTCATTGTACTAGCTACCCTAAATGGCATAGTATGATATTGCCAATAATGCAAATGAGACTCATCAGCAAACATTTCTTGAGTATTTTGCCATGTGCCAGGCATGATTTTAAGCTCTTTACATATTTATTTCTTTAATGTTCCTAAAATCCCCATGAGCGACATACTCTGATCCACACTTTACAGTTAAAGCCCAAAGGGGTTTACATGAACCTGCCTAACTTTACTCAGTTAAGGATGCAAACCCAGACAGCATAGCTCCAGATCCCACGCTCTAACCATCGCACTGCACTGCCCTCAGCCCTGAGCCGGGCATCGTGGGGCCCACAGAGGAATAGAGAACCAATGCCTGCCTACCCAGGGTTTTCACTCTAGCCAGTGTGAGGGGACACATGCATAAAAAGATAACTATTGATCAATTTCAGATTTAGACACATATATTGTGCCATTCAATGTCCTCTTCCCACTGTAGCCCCAAAGCCAATTCAATCTTGACCTCCATGAAGCCTTCCCTGGCTTCTCCCCAAGTGTGCTTTGTCCTCCAGCCTCATGCACCTCTAACAGAGGTGCTCTGTTAGAGCAACAGCCTTGTTTTATAATTATTTATTTCCATAGCTATTCTCCATGCTAAAATGTGAGCTCCTAGATATCTGGGTGCAGTCCAATTAATCTCTGTACCCCGAGCAGTCGGCACAGGCAATAAATAGGCCAAATCAATGCTTTTCCAAATGACTTCCAGACTTACACATTTTGCAAAAGTATAATGAGACATTTGGACATAAAGTAAGTCCATTTAAAAGGAGCAGAAAGAGTAAGTACTTTTGGACCCCACAGCTGAGCAGATTAAAACACACAGGCGATAAATCTGACGCTCTCTTATCTAGCCACGAAGCAGGAAGAGAAGCACCCAGAGTCACAGTTTTCATTTTGTGACAACAGGAAGCGTACTAACGAATGTATCTGCAAAAATAGAATTTCTTCCTGGGTGCAA
This sequence comes from Aselliscus stoliczkanus, assembly GCA_033961575.1. NCBI lineage: Eukaryota > Metazoa > Chordata > Mammalia > Chiroptera > Hipposideridae > Aselliscus > Aselliscus stoliczkanus. The sequence goes on along the minus strand of CM066733.1, from coordinate 57,944,713 downwards.
ACACCAACCATAATTTATCGCAAGGCCCCTTGAATAAAGAACACTGAGTGACATGGTGAATGATGTCTTCAACTGCAGTTTTACAAAATGCACTGAAATGTTATTCAACCAGATGATTTCTATATCGACCGTCTATAAAAGCAACAGGCCTCACATTAAAGCAAATGCATTGAAAGACAGTGTTTATGGGAGCGACCAAGATATAACAATATGCTCCAGGTACTGTGCTCACCGATGGCTGCACAGAGCAGGAATGAAACCAGGAGAAGCCAGCCCCAGGCACCAAGGCTGTTCCTCAAATGTGTCTCCTGGGCAATATTTGATCAGGGACCGGCTCTCATTCAGCTCACAATCAAAATTCTACCAAGGGCCGAGGATTACAATTTAAAAGGTGCATGGCTCTACCAAGCAGCCTATGAAATGTGTCAAGTGAGAGGAATAGGCCATCCGAGCTTTGGGAACCTTCCAGAGGGAGTGTGCCCTGAGGGTCATCACTGAGACCAGGGCCTGGGTTGAGCCTTAAAGAGTGGGCAGGATTCAGAGCCTAAGTGAAGGTGGGGTGGAGGGGGCGGTGTGTGTGTATATAGTGTGTGTATGTGGTGTGCGTGTGTATGTGTGCGGCGTATGTGGTGTGTGGGGTGTGTTTGTTATGTATATGCATGTGGGGGTGTGATGTGTGTACCATGTGAGTGGCATATATGTCTATGATGAGTGTGTGTGATATGTGTGTACCATGTGTGGTATGTGTGCCGTGTGTGTGGCACATGTGCTGTGTGTGTGTGTGTGTGTGTATGGAGTGTGTGATGTGTTTGTTTTTGTGTGTAGAGCGCAGGATGACTTTCAGGGGGAGCTGATTTGAAGGAGTCCAGGAAAAGGCTAAAATGGTGAGTTGGGCCATTTCATTGAGAACCTTGGATCTGAGCATTTGTCTCAGGAGCAGTTGAGCCATTGAACATTTATGAGCAAGGAAGTCTTGGTCAAAGAGGCCTTTCAGGAAAAGAAAGCCCCAGGCAGTCACACCAGCTCCGGAGCATTTGCTAATTGACTGATGTGAGAGTGGACAATTTGCACCACCTGCCCCACCCGACCCCAGCCCCTGGGCTGGGCTGTTCCATGGGTGCACACACTTCCAGCCCACGCCCAGGGAGGCCTCGAGGACTCCTGGCCATGTCTGACGTGTGAGATCTGAGGCTGCCCCAGGAGTCCTACACTGATCACACCCCATATGGACCTGGCCTGACCCCTTGGGGAGTAGGTGGTCAGTCACTTCTTTTGCTCTGCGGTAGATGGAAGTGGGGGATCGCTGCCCCTGAGAAACACAGATGTTCCCAATACATTGGATGACACCACATCTTTCTCTGCATTTATCCCTTGACCCAACTTCTATGAAAACATAACCTACTGGAATGTTCCACTGCCTCTACTTGTAGGCATTTTTTTAACATACAGAAAAATAGCAATAATAATGATGATTAATTAGTAAAAAGAAAAATCCACGAACATGACATTGGCAGGTTCCAAACAGCACTGGAGATTTTCCCGAAAACACTAGCCTCTTGAATACTAGTCCTCCTCTCACTCCTCCCTCATCCCCTCACCACCCCAGGAATTAAGCAGCCCCCAAGAGCAGTCCATTGTGGCTGCAGTGCCGCTGCTGGTGTGCACCACCGGACCCTGAAAACCAGGCAGCAGCTACAGCCCTAGTCCCCAGCAGGGGCTTTAAGGAAGGTTGGGGAGGCACCAAAGCTGCGGCTCCCTGTTTTACTTCATTGTTCCAGCTTAGCGTCCTCCGGAGCCGCTCTTTTCTCCCAAACAGAATTCCTGCAGTGACCTCTTGTGGCATCCCTGCTGTTCTCCAAATAGAGGCTTCTCTTGCCACTACTTTCTCCCATTTCAAGTAAAATTGTTTAAGACTGGGCCTTGAAATGCTCTTTGGAATTGTGCCCCTGGGTACAACAAATTTGTGAGAAAGCAGGAGTCATCCGTTTATCCAGCAGACTTCTCTGCGCCTAGTATGACCCAGACCATATGTGAAACCAGGATTCTGGGATGTGCAAAGGAACCACTGTAACAGAGCTGGTGGGGACTTCCCAGCATCGTTTAACCCAGCAGTTTTTAAAATGGGCTCTGTAGGACCTAGGTATTCCCCCATGGTCCCTTAGGTGAGGGAGCACAGGTGAGGGCGAGGGGAGCCAGTGTGCAAGTGGCAGGGCCCCAGGATTTTCACCCATCCTGATTCAGCCAAAGCAACTTCTTTTTCTTTTTTGCCATTCAGCCTTTGTTTGAAAGGGTTCTGTAGCATTTAACACATCTACCTCCGTTCAGACACTGTGGCTCTTTTTAGGACATTGCCAAAGGCAGATAGTCAAAGCTTCACTTCCCCAGAGCTGTCTCAGTTTCCTGTGGGCATATACCTCTGTGATAGAACTCATCACATTGTATGGCAATTACTCGTCTCTGTCTCTCCCGCTGGATGGATGGAATGACTTTATTTCCCCAACACTGAGCACAGTGATCGGCACACGGTACGCCCTCCATAAATGTTCATGGTACAAATCAATATCGAAGGGATGAAATTTTTGCTTTAAAGATGCAACAGTTGCCAGTTAAGGGGCTCTATGCTCAGGTCCCAACATCTGTAAAATGGGATGGTTGGACTAAATGATAGTCTGAGCCTTAGCTGTCGTCTACGGATCGCTTGTTGAAGGATGAATCTAACACTCCTCCACCCTCCAGGGCCATGATTTTACCTCCATGTGAATGCAGACTTCCTGAAGACATGCTGGAAACACTCGCAACATTGATGAGGAGACATGCTAGGGCTTGGATGTATTAAGATGTTTTCATCCTCTCAGAAACAAATGGTCAAAATGCTGACCCCTTGGAGTAAGCCAGAATGTAAAGAAAGCAGCTGAGATGGCATCTTGGTTGGTTCTAAAAGGACTCAGGTGGCTCTGAAAGGCCAATGATAAAGTCCTACCACCTGCGTGGATTCTAATCTATAGTTACTTATGAATGTAGGACCAACTTCAGTGACACAAGATACTGGGCCAAATTCAAATTACTAGACCAAGTTCAAGGTACTAGACCAGGCTCAAGATGGAGGCCAGGGGTAAGAAGGAGTCCCCACCCCATTTCCCTGCCTAATTCCCAATCGCCAAGGCTTCAGACCCTCTGAATAGTTCCAGACTCCCTCGCCAGTCATTCAGAAGAACAAAAGGAGGCCCTGGGCATCAGTCTTGGTGCCAGCCTTGAACAGCAACTGTGGTTTAGTAAAATGAGTGCTTGCCTCAGACTCAGGAGAGCCCTGCTTAAATTATGCCTCTACCCTTTGCTAGTCATGTGACCTTGCTTCATTATTAGCCTTCGGAAATTTCCATTTCCTTGTCGATGTAAAAACATCTGGGGGCCAGCCAAGTGGAGTGTTGGTTAGGAGTTGGCATGGGATGCCAGCTCTGAGCAGCAGTGCCCCGGTTCAGATCCCACATGTGGGCCAGTGATGCTGTGCCCTCTACAGCTAAGATGGTGAACAATGGCTCAACCTGGAGCTGGGCTGCCATGAATTGTTGGCATAGGCTGCAGTGGAGCTGGCCAGCAGCTGGCGCACGCTTTCGTGAGCTGCCATGAGTGGCCGTCCAATGGCCAGCAAGCTACTGCCTCACCCGGGAAGAGCGCAATGATAATACCAACATGGGCCAGTGAAGCAGTGTCCTCCACAACTACACTGAAGAACAAAAGGACAGCATCTTCTCTGTTCCCCTTCCCCGGTTCCCCAATGCTGTTCCCCTCCTCCAATTCCTCAATAAAATCTTTTAAAAAAATGGCTCCGCTGGGCTTGTCTGAGTGCCAAGCGAGGTGACATATGATGGAGCCGAGGACAGAGTAGAACGCTCAGCGAATTTTCATGGACTCTGTCTCTGAGTGCCAGAAACCAAGCAAACCAAATGCCCGGGCAGCAGGCACAGCCCCCGGCCACAGAAACGACCATGGCTCTGGGCCACCGCCACCAACTGGCGTACCTAGTGGAGGTCACCACAGTCCCACAATCACCACATACCTCTACCCACATCTGCTCACAGGCACTCTTCGGTGCGAAAATGAAATCAAGCCCTAAGAAGGGGCTGTCTGCTACTTCAAGCACTTGATCACTGATGAGCCTGTGACCAGTTGCCATAACCATTTTCTTCATCTCACAAATGTGCAGAAACCACACATGCTACTTTGAATGAATTAGGCACTTGATCAATGTCAGTCAGGTGGGGCTGCTATAACAAATTACCATAGCCCAGGTGGCTGATAAACAATGAAAATTTATTTCTCCCAGTTCTGGAGGCTGAAAGCCTGAGATCAGGGTGCCAGCATGGTCTCAGGTTCTGGCGAGAGCCCTCTTCTGGATTGCAGACTTCTGTCCTTACGTGGCAGAAAAGGAATAAGCCAGCTTTCTGGTCTCTTCTCATAATGGCACTAATTCCATTCATAAGGGTTCCATCCTCCCGACCTGGTTACCTCCTGAAAGCCCCACCTCCAAATACCATCACATTGGGAATTAAATTTTAACATATAAATTTGGGAGAATGCAAACATTCAGTCCATACCAATCAATTGTATAGAAAACAAAATTCTGGCCTCTTCATCTACTAAATGTATAATACGGCTGGCCCATTCCCTTGTCCTGTCTCCCTTACACAGGATAAAAATCAGTTGTGCTTGGCAAATCTCAACCCAGGAAAGGTCACGGTACTTTCTAGGATCGATCCTGTTGTGCGTGTAATGAACTGGGTAAGACCTTCCCATTTCTTCCAAGAAGTTGATTATGAGTTTGGGGATGACCTACCAACAGGATCATTTATGCTCAGACACAAACAATAGGTGCTGTGTGTTCCAAACAACCAACAAAAAGCTCTAAGCGGTGTTTTGAAAATACTAGTGTCTATTTAGGACATGGGGGAGCTGTTGTAGGAAATCAGGGGCCCACATAAGATAGACATGTGTAGAAGTATGTCATGGCAGGGCTGCAGACGGGTGACACCCACAGAGCAAAGCAGAGAAGTTTCCATTTATAATATAATAATAATAATAATAAATAATGACATGTATGATGTCGGGGGAGAGTGCGGTGGTGGATTAGGGGGTTGTCATTTTGTGAGTGGTAAAAAGTACAACTATTGCATTGTTTTGTATACCTGAAACTAATTTTAAAAACGAAAATAAATAAAAAAAATAAATAATGAAAAGAAAGAGAAAGAGAGAGAAAGGAAAGAAAGAAAAAGAGAGAGAGGAAGGAAGGAAGGAAGGAAGGAAGGAAGGAAGGAAGGAAAGAAGGAAGGAAGGAAAGGAGGGAAGGAGCGGGAAAGGGAAAAGGAAGGAAAAGCAGGGAATGGTGAATTGTAGAGTTAAAGCCTATGAACAGCCATCTAGGGATGGCTCTGGCCATATCTCGTAAAGCTGAAGATATGCAAACCCCACAACCCTGCAGTTCCATATCAAGGAACATACACCCGAGAAGGTGTCACATACATGTCCCAGGAGGTGCTCATCACAGCATTGTTCTTATGCTAGCGAACTGCAAATAAACAAACAAACAAAAGCAGGAGACAAGCCAAAGATCCCACAGTAGGAGGTGGATAAATGAGCTATAGTTGTACATGACAAAGTGTGATCAAAAACTATGGTGAATGCTGCCATCCAACGAAAAGGCAGGGGTCTTCAATATGGGCAGCAGCGCGACGAACCTCAGTAACAGTGGGTGACAAGTTTCAGCTTGTTCAGCGCAGTCAGTAGGGTGTGAGCTAAGGCTGAGAGAAGGTGTGATTTAAAGTGTGCCATAAGTCATGGATCACGAACAATGCATTAACATGAAATAGACTAACGGTTTCATCCTCCATCATGACAATGCTCCGTGTCACACATCGCTGCTGGTACAGCAATTTCTGTCAAATACAAACATTATGGTTTGTATTTTGAATAAAGTGTTTTCATCCACTTTATTCACCAGATCTGGGCACTGTGAGACTTCTGCTCTTCCCCTAAGACAAAATAGCCATTAAAGGTGTTTTAAATTGATTCAGGACATAGAGGCAGTCATGACAGCACAACTGGACACTCACGAAAGAGGACTTCCAGAACCGCTTCAGCAAGTGGCAGGAACCATGGGATAAGTGTGTTTGAAATGAGGGGGAATATTTTGAGGGGGGTTAATGGTCATGCGTCTTTTACTGTAATATTTTTTTATTTAAATATTCCCTGTATTTGTTGATCATACCTCATATATTCATACAGTGAGACACCGTAGAGAATTTAAAATAAATAAACCAGATCTACATGTAGCAATATAAACAAATCTCTAAAACACAATGGTTATTAAAAGAAAATTGCTGAAGGATATATATGAAATGATACTATTTGTGTAAATCCCAAATTTTTCAATACTGTTTACCGGGGTGATTTATATGTTTTATTGTGAAAGATAACATAAATAAGAAAGATGCAGAAATAATATATTTACAGGTGTGCAGTCCAACAAATATTTGCAAAGAGAACACCTATGCCACCACCCCTTAGGTCAAGAAATAGCTAAGTTTAAGGAACTAAATATTTAAGGAACAATGTTTAAGGAACATTGAGGATGTAGAGTGAGAAATAAAAGCAAGGGTTGTCTTGGGGGCAGGAAGTGAGTGGACTGAGAGGGCATTAAGGAGGATTCTGCCAACTCTGCAACGTTCTAGTTCAAAAACAAAAATGGAAGCAACTGGGCCGGCCCAGTGGCGCAGTGGTTAAGCACTGGTTTGGGAAACATAGGAGGGCCAGTGACACTGCCCTCAAAAAAAAAAAAAAAAAAGAAAGAAAGAAAGCAACTGTGGTTAACTATTTAGATTTTTCAAAATACAGAGGTGGTACATGAATGTTATCTAAGTCATTCTCTGAATTTTTTGTGTGTGTTTGAAATGGTTGTAATAATCTCCAGAACTCTACGAAGGATTAGATTCCAAGGGTTCAGAGACCAAACGAAATTATGATGTCAGTGGAATCGTGATAATATTGATAGAAGTAGTAAAAAGCGAATCCCAATTCAATTCTGATTAATCTTCATTTTCTTCACCACCATTTATGTCAAGATCGTTTATACTTAAAGGTGAAAATAGAAAATTCACTACTTCTCATTTCTTTTCTGGGCATATTGTATTCCCTGGTAGGGGCTGGTAGTTACAGATGGTGTGCCTGGCATGTTGAACTACACATGGGAAGTGCTCGTGAAGGCTGCTTTTTTGTTGTCCTCCTACTGTCTCTTTCTTTTCTTTCTTTCTTTCTTTTGTTTTTCAGGATTTCAAGACAATCACATTTATTTTTGGAATTTTTCTTTTTTAATTAAATTTACTGGATGACAATGGTTAGTAAAATCACATAGATTTCAGGTGTACAATTCTATAATACATTGTCTATATATCACATTGTGTGTTCACTACCCAGAGTCAATTCTTCTTCCATCACCATATATTTGACCCATTTTACCCTTACTACCATTTCCTTCCCCCCTTACCATCTGGTAACTGCTAAATGGTTGTCTGTGTCTATGAGTTTTTGCTTGTTTGTCTTCTTCCTTCGTTGTTTTCAGTTTTATATCCCACACATCAGTGAAATCATATGGTTCTTGTCTTTGTTTGTCTGACGTATTTCACTTAGCATAATAGTATCAAGCTCCATCCATATTGTCACAAATGGCACTATTTCATCTTTTCTTATGGCAGAATAGTATTCTATCATGTATATATACCACATCTTCTATCCAATCATCTATCAAAGGACACTTTGGTTGTTTCCATGTCTTGGCTACCATGAATAATGCTGCAAAGAACATAGGGGTACATATATCTTTATGGATAAATGTTTTCAGATTTTGGGGGAGGGGGCATATACCCAGGAGAGGGATTGCTGGGTCATATGGTAATACTATTCTTTTTTTAAAGATTTTTATTCGGGAATTGGGGGAGGGGAACAGCATTGGGGAATCGAGGAAGGGGAACAGACAAGTTACTGTCTTTTGTTCTTCAGTCTAGTTTGCGGAGGACGTTGCTTCACTGGCCCGTGTTGGTATCGTCATTGCGTTCTTCCCGGATGAGGCAGATGGGTCGCCGGCCTCTGGATGGTCGCTCACCGCGACTATTGGCAGCTCACGCTGGCTGCCAGCCACTCACTGTAGCCTATGGCAGCCCACTGCAGCAGGGGCTACAGCCTACACTGTCGCCGGGGCTCACAGCCCAGCTCCAGGTGGAGCTGTAGAGGGCAGTATCATTGGCCCTCATATGTGGGATCCGAACCGGGTACGCTGGCATCCCAAAACCAGCTCTCAACCAACGCGCCACTCTGCCGGCTCCGGTAATCCTATTCTTAATTTTTGAGGAACCCCCATGCCGCCTTCCATAACGGCTGCATCAATCTACATTTCCACCAACAGTGAATGAGGGTTCCTTTTTCTCCACAGCCTCTCCAATACTTGTTATTATTTGTCTTGTTGGTAATAGCCATTCTAACAGGTGTGAGGTGGTATCTCACTGTGGTTTTGATTTGCATTTCCCTAATAGCTAGTGAAGCTGAGCATTTTTTCATATATCTGTTGGCCATTTGCATGTCTTCTTGAGAGAGGTATCTGTTCAGGTCCTCTGCCCATTTTTAATTGTATTGTTTGTCTTTCTGTTGTTGAGTTGTATGAGTTCCTTATATATTTGGGAATTAGCCCCTTATCGGAGGTGTTTCTTGCAAATAATCGTATCCCATTTGGTTAGTTGCCTCTTTGTTTTGTTGATGGTTTCTTTTGCTGTGCAGAAGCTTTTTAGTTTGATATAGTTTCATTCATTGATTTTTTTATTTTACTTCCCTTGCCTTGAGGTCAAATTTATAAAATCCTCTTTGAACCCAAGGCCCATAAGTTTAGTACCTATGCTTTCTTCTATGCAGTTTGTTGTTTCAGGTCTTATGTATAGGTCTTTCATTTCCCACAGTCTCTTTAAACCCTCACGGTTGGGAGAGTTTTTCTCTGTCCCTGGGTGGAAGCTGAGCAGCCCCTAGCTCATTGGTCATTCCTTGTGAATGGCAAACAACGATAGAAAAACATTAGTCATTTTATATTTTTAACTATAGTCTCAATAATTGAAATTTCACTCAAAGATAAGACTTCCGTTCCCCAACTAAGGCCAACTGCCAGGAAGACAGGGATATACTGTCAGCCCCTTCTTGATTTCTAACTGACTTCCTCTCTCAATCTGCTGAGCTCAGCTTCCCCAAGAAGGAGTTGGAGAGATTCTCTAACTCTTCCATGAAAGGGAGGAAAGGCAGTTGGTGAAGATCGCAATGGACTGGTACTACTGTAACATGGCTCTGTGCTCTCTCGGCCTGCTGGATGTTCAAAGCTGATTCTTCCTCATTTGGGTCACTTTCATGGGGGTCCCTCACCAGCCAGTCCCTCGACCTGAGGGAAAGCACCTTATTCCAACAGTGGTTTACCCACTTTGAGCCTATATAGGTGAGGGTGCAAACAGGAAGCAGATGGCAGTACTCAAATTGAGGTTTGTGATGAGTTTTGAATACAGGTTTACTGACAAAGGTGCAAACAGAGTGTAGGGAAGCTGCAAGGGAGACCACCACACCCAAAAGGTAGTAATAGCAGCAAGGCAGGAAGCATCGCTGCCCTTAGGCCTTGAGGGAGCAAGAGAAGTGAGCAGTTACGGGAACTTGAAGATAGAAAGGGCTGGGCAGAAAGGCTCTAGCCATCTGACAGGAGCTATGACCTTCAGTCAAGCAATGCATCCAGCTCACGGCACCTGCAGAGATGTCCAGGAAAAGAAATACCTCAGCGTTTCCCTTCCCCGGCCTCCAGTCACTTGCCCAGGCTCCCCTTAGGTTGGCTAAGCTCAGACAGAAGGCAAGGGATAAGGAAGTCCAATGTTCTACCAGCCAGCCTCCTGGGCAAATAGCTGAAGAGTCGAATGGCGTGGAGGGCGGATTTGGAGAAGCAACTGAAATAGGTCCAATCGCCCCAGGTATCCTGTAGTCCATTGCCAGGCTTCTTTCTCCTGAGGTCCCATTGCCCCTCTAGGTGGCCCTGTGAAAAAGGATCTAAGTCATCAGTGATGTTTTAGAGAGTCTAAGTGGTGTGCTGAAGCCAGCTCATACTGGCTTGTGAGAGCTTCTATGTGCATCTCTTCCCAGCTCCAAATTCAGGAACATCGTGTTGGTAGCTTGCAGTGCCGTGAGGGGAATAATTGCACCACAAAAAATTGGCAGCCACTACCATCAGGGTTATTGGGTTTTTTGGTTTTTTTGTTTTTTTCAAAACTGGTTGTTAATTTACCAGCACACTGAGTTGACCCTAACCTGACTCTTTTCCATGCCTGTTGCCCATGTTCGGTCCATGGAACACAGCAGCAATTCTTTGATCTTGTTCCCCATGCCCTACCGTCTACATTTCCTGAATGGGAATCAAATATCAGTCCACTGAGTGTGAGTGTGTGTCAGTGTGTGTGCGGCCACACGCGCGCGCACACACACACACACACTCCCAAGGATTCTTATCAAGCCTTCTGGGTGGTCTCCTTCAAGCCCTATGACTACCTTTGAGGGAGGGAGAAGGACCTCCTTCACCACCACCACCCCCAATGAAGAAGATAAGGTGGGCTTAAGGCAACAGCTAGCACTCTTTAAAGAAATACTCTTCAAAAATTTCTCTTGGCCTTTTTCCAATATTGATGTGGGTATTTGGGTTGCCTAACCTCCTCTTGACATCTTACTTAAAAATGTGCCAATTCTACTGTGCGTTCTGTCTCAGAACTTTTAACACCGTATATGATAAATTTTTGCCAAATGAACAATTGACTTACAAATTAGCTAGTAGCAAATACGTTTTCCAGAAGTGGAGGGAGACAGTTTTAAGGATCCTCAATCAACTCCTAGAAGTCCTGAAATTTCTCATATAAGCCAGTCAAGAGAATCAACCAACCCCCACCAACCATCATCATTGGAGGTCTTTATAGGAGGAAGGTCATGCTCACTCTTTACTCAAGAGAAAAAGTGCCCTCCCCCAAAAGGTATGTGCCCTAAGAACACACCAGACTGGCTGGGTCCAGTGTGTTCAAAGATGCAGCTGGGTTTTAGGGATGCGAAGGTTCCTACTAATGTCTCTCTGAAAAGCCACTGAGACTGAGGCGTGTGGTCACCGCCAGTCAGTGAGGCTGAAGTAACAGAGGGTAGAATTGCCAAAGGACTTGGACTTTGAGAGAAACTCTGAGTTCAGAAATGCAAGCACGCTTCTAACTGAGGAGGGAGGGAGTCACAGCAGGCTGAAAAACAGGCAGGAGCAGCCTCTAGACAGACCTGCCTCTGGAAGCCTGGGGTGGGAGGGAGAGGTACCACGAACCTTAGAAAGAACCTCACTGAGCCAGGCTCTGAGTGGCTGCCACCAAGGCAATGCTGACTGGAAGCCAAAAGGAAAACCTGGGGTTAAAGCAGAAAGAACCGTGAAGCGATAGAAGAAAGAGAGAGCTCCCATTTGAATAGAGATGACCATGGAAGGGAACCTGTGTGAAGCTTAAGTGAGTAATAAGACTAGAAATGGCTTTCTTGTCTATGCCTTATGCCCCTAGGGTCTTCCTTAAATCACCTGAAAGTCCACACTGACCCTAGTGCAGGCTGACCCTTTGCATGGTCTATTTTCTGCACAGGGAACGTGGTTGGGGAGGAAGAGTCAATGCCGAAGGAGAGAGGCCACCATCCCAGGGGCATGATCTCGGGCAGAGAGCCCAGAGTAGAAGCCAGGGAGGTTCCTCAGGCTGGGAGAGACGGCAGATGGCCTTCTGTTAGGGGGCGCCTGAGCTTGTGTCTTGCTCCAAACAGGCATACTGATCAATTCTGATTGTACCAAAGCATGATCTTGTCTCCTCTCATTGAAGTGCCGCATTCGCCCTGAGGGGCAGACAGAGGCAGTGAATGCAGGGCCCGTGGATGTGAGTGTGAGTGCACCCCAGCAATTGTCAGTCACAGCCATGTGTCTGCAGGGTGTTCATCATGCCCTTAAGTCTGAGCAGGCCCTGGGCAGCTATGGTGTTACAAGGAATCAACACCAAGATGGATGGTGGCACTGAACACCCGTCAGCATGTGATTACTCCAGCTGACAATAAATTTGAGCCATTAAACAGGAAATGGTCTGATGGGGAAGCCAGACTCTTTGCCGCTGAGCTGCTGACCATTGTGGTAATTGAGCCACTGACACCATTAATCTCCACGAGAATAGACACTTTGACTTCTCAAACAAGGTGAAGCTGAGTGATCTACAGTTCTGCGAGACAGTTTAGCCCCAAGGAGGCCCAGAGTGGGTATTCAGCAAATGAATCATTAGTTGGATAGCTGAGGCGACCAGCTGGAATGATTCCCTGGCTCTGATATCTTGTCTGCCACAGAAGAGCCACATAACTCATGGCCTCCTCCTATGTAGGGCACTGGCTGGGGCCGCCATGTTGGGCCTTGTGGCCTTTGCTGTATGGAAACCTACAGGGCAGGGCCCCTTTAGGATCTGGTGACTGGTTGAAAATGTCAGTCTTGCCTTCCTTGGGACTCCTAGCACATAGTCAAGGAGATGGATCAGGCTGACTCTGGGTATTCTGGGGGCTGAACTTGGAGAGGGGCAGGCTCCAGGGGATAATGAAAGCTCCTCACAGCTAGCAGGTGGGCCACAAATGCCAACTGGGGTCAGGGTGCAGGCCGGGGCTTTGTTAGAAGAGGGTAGTCTTCACAGGCCAACGCTAGGGAGGAAGCTGAGGCTTTCTTTCAGCCCCCCACCCCAGATCTGAAAGGCATTCATGGAAAAGAATATCACCTTCAGATACCAAGGAGAAGTCAAGGCCAGCTTCAGTGATCTGCCCTGGGGCTGCCTTCATTATCAGAATCACTTACAGAGGAAAAAGCACCAGCTTTGAAGTCAGACAGAGCTGGGTCCTGACCATCAGCTCTACTCGCCAGTGGTATAATCCTGGGCAGATTACTTCCGCTGTGAGAATTCAGCTTCCCCATCTGTGGTGGGGGTTGTGACAATTAGATACAATAAGACACAGGAAGTACCTGACCCATGGAGCAGCGGCATGGTGGTCATCATGATTCAGATTTTATCCACCGTCTACAAGGGCCAAGTGCAGGCAGCTGCAGACCTGCAGCGCACGAGTCATCCTTGCTGCAAACCCTGGGGCCCCTTTTCTCCACAGCGGCTCCCAAAGCTCTGGCAAGTTGACAGAGGGTAAAGGGACATGCCAGCTTCTATACCAGCCTAGCGAACCCCTGGCAGCTCCTGCAGCACCGATGTCTCTTGCAGGAAGTACTTGCATTGAAACTGGGCTCACAGCCTCGAGCAATGCTTCTTAACGAGGGGTCAGCATCAGAATGACCAGGGAACCTACGGGCAAATTCTGACTCAGTGGGTCTGGGGTAAGGCCCTGCTGTTTGTGCTTCTGCAGGCTCCTAAGGCGATTCTCATGTGCACCCCCAGTTGAGAGCCACTGAACCAAAGAAATGAGATTCTGCACATTTCAGGCATCGAATAACTGCATAGCAGAGTTTTGGGGGGTGGGGGGGGTGGTGGTGGTGTGGTTTCGGGAAGTGGGAGGAATCACGCCAGGTAGGAGGGGACCGACAGGAGCCTGGCCTTCCCAGCAAAGGCCCCTCTTGGCCTTGTGCTGCTAGTTCCTGAACACCTAACCCTTTAGAGGCACGACCAGCCTGGGACTGTGTGTGCCCTGTTTGAAATTTCTGTTACATTTGACAGCTCAGGGCTTCCTCCGTGTGTGACATTCAGATCCACGCACAGCCACTAGAATAAAACCCTTCTCTTTGGCTTTTGTGCTGCTTTGGAGCTGGCTACGCGCACAGTAGGCCACTCAGGGCTGTGCCCTCCTGTGCCCTGTTCCAGCCAGAATCTTGTGCCTGAAAGGAGGGCTCCCTGTGCCTACTGTCAGATGCCAGGAGGTCCTGACCCTGGCCACTGTCCCAGTGGGCACAGAGACCTACAAAGCCCAAATGCCCTGTAGTTACTCCCCTCCTCTGTTCTTGCTCAGTGCTTTTGTTCATTTTCCTTTGAGTTCCCAGCCCCTATTTCTCTTCAGAGGGTGGACAAGCCAAGCATCAGAAAGCATCAGAAGCAGCCGGGGCTGTCTCCTCGTGGGCTTACCAATGCACTTCACTAAGCAAACATCACCTCTGGCAAGAGACCCCTGTGGTTGTCATGACAATGCAGATGGCTTGTGTCTTGGGTCTGTGCTGTGTCCTCATTCTCATTGCCCAAGGTCCCATGCCCCAGCTTTCTCCCCCACATCCTTTCAACAGGCTTACAGCATCCTGGCGCCACCTCACATTAACTGTTCTTCAATATAGAGTAGCTTTGTCTTGCTCAGCAAAAAACCACGTGGCTCAGCTCTCAAAGGAATAGATCAAGCCATTCCTCCCCCTCAAAACCCTCTAGCTTCTTGTCTCTCTCAAGGTCCTGTGTGACCTGGCCTCAGTTTCCTCACTGGCCTCAGCTCCTACCACTCTAATCGTGTGTGTGTGTGTGTGTGTGTGTGTGTGTGTGTGTGAGAGAGAGAGAGAGAGAGAGAGAGAGAGAGAGAGAGAGAGAGAGAGAGAGAAGGGTCAACTGACCTCAAGCTTAATAGTGGCCAATGACAAACTGACATGGGCATGATGATGACAACGATGCTGAAGAGTGAAAAAGTGGGAAGAGGAGTTTTGACAATCTCTCTCTTGCCCCCAAATCATGCCAGGTAGGCACACTCCAGACATACTGACCTTGCTGTTCTTCAGATGCACCTACAGACACACCTCAGGCCCTTTGCACTTGCTGCTCTACTCTCTCCCCCTGAAGTTCTGCATACTTGTTTTCTCTCTTCATTTGGGTCTCTGCTTAAATGTCCCCTCCTCAGAGAGGCTCCCCAACCATCCTACCTAACATGGCTGCCCTCCAACCTTCTATCCAGCCTTCTCTTTCTTCATAGCACCTTTCTACCCCTGGTATTCTATCATAGATTCAATTTTTGTTGGTTTAATATCTGCCTTCCCCGGTACACTGCTCCTAGTACAGGAGCAAACCCTTCGTCAGCACTCATAAACATTTTACATAGGCAAATGAATGAGTAGTCCTGGATTCAAAGCCTGTCTCTGCTATGTGTAGCTTTATGGCGTTGAATAAGCCACCTGGTCACCCAAAGCCTTGGTCTTCTTGCCTGGAAAATGGAGGTAATAATATCTGCCAGCTAGAGTGACAAGAATAAATGAGGTCGCTCAGTGAGTACAGCCGAGGGCAAGCCCTGTAGACATTAGCTGACATCATCTCCTGTTCTTGTGTCAGCTGCATCCAGAACATTCTGCTGGCCCTAGGGCATGTGATGTGACTCAGTTGCCCCAGGAAGAGACAGCCAGCCATGGGACGAGGTGAGAGCCACCCGCCTTCAGGGGGCTCTGCTCTCGAGCCGGGGCAGCCAGGCATCGCAGCCCCTCTCCTACCTTCTGCTGTTCATCAGGCCCTTAGAGACGGGCTCCGGCAGGCTGGATGAGACACCCCTGTGCAGACCCAGCAGTCTACTTTCACCCATCCCGGTGGCCTGTCATGCCCCGTGTGGCTGCAGGACACCCAGCCAGTCACCACAGGGCAGGGACTTCCCTGAATTCCTCAGGAAGTCCCTTGGTGTGGGTCAAAACACATTCAAAGGAGGGAGGACCTTCACAGCGTTTCTTTTTTAACAGTCTGGAAGATACATTTGCCCATTTCTGAAACTATCAAGAGAGGAAGCATTCTGCCCGTTTCAAGTCCTAGCATTATCAGTGTGATGTGCGGGTGCGCCATTCAGTTTATCACGTCTGACATTTTTCAGAGAGGACCAGGGCCAGTGAACACAGCACAGAGGGCACCCTGTACGTGACATGTGAACCAAGAACCGGGAGACATACGGAGAACAGAAGGGCCAGGCCCTGCCCTGGAGGGGCTTCCGGGGCGTGTGCTGGGGGAGCGTGGCCACGTGGACAGGCAGTCGGGCTCATTGGGGCCAGCGAAGGGCACCAGCATGGGTGACAGTATAGCCGGCACTTGGGAAGCCAAGGGTATCTACATCTCCTGTGTTTAAACGATGGAGTAAGACGCTTGCTCAGTCAGTTTACAAGTGACAGTTGTCACTTGACATAAGGGAGAGAGAGTAGCAGGTGCCTGGAATACAAAGGACAGAATCCTAATTCACTTAGCATATTTATCAGTGGGTTAGATAATGACAGATAAGGCAGCCAAAGGGGAAAGAATAAAGGTACAGCAGGATAAGAACCTCTCAGCCTGCTAAACCCCCAAAAAATGGTAAGTGCTGCCTTAGGGATCAAAAGGACAACCGTACAGAAATAGGATGCATTTTGACAACCACTCATAAAAATATGAAAGGGTTCAAACAGACCTCAAGCTTCATAGTGGCTGATGACAAACTGACATGGGCGTGGCAATGACAAAGCTGCTGAAAATTTTTTTAAAAAGTGTTAGTGAGGCTGCCTGGTACAAACATGTAGCTCTTTGGAGCCAGACAAAAAACTGGGTTCAAATCCCAGCTCTGCCACTTATTAGCTGTGAGACCTTCAGTTATTCACAGTGTTCCCTGAGCCCCCAAAATCTAACTGAAAGGAGGTGGTAATGCCTTTCCAGCTGAGTTACTTGGAGAATTACCAATAAGCGGAGTAGACCATCTAGCCCAGTGCCTGGTAGAACTTGGCAGAACCTGGCATATCGAAGGCACTCTATAAATGGCTGTTGTTAGTAATTCACCTGCTACAGAAATATAGAGCATAAATTTGTAACAGCTAAGAAAGCCCTTCTCTGCCCTGTCCTTCTCAAATGTATCTGGAGTATTATGTCCAGATATAGGCTCTCTGCTTAAGATCAGTTTGAAAATCACTGTGTCACTAAACCCTTAGATGAGGGAGCTGGACAGAGATGGCCTGAGAATAAAGCTCCAGACACACATGGTATTTTGTTCTTCTTGTTGTTGTTATTTAAAGAACCATCAAATTAAGAAGGAGGATATGCTATGCAGCTCCAAAGATCCAAAGCAGAGGTGAAAAGACATTAGTGGGGTAGGTCCCAGCTGAAAGTGAGAAGAAACAGAGCTGCCCACAATGAAATGTGCTATCGTGCCAAGCAGCGATCTCCACATCACCGGAAGTATTTGGGCAGAAAGCCGACGACCATTTGTCAGAAGTGTTATAGAAGGAATTTCTGAATACAAGGCCCTTGCAACCAAACAACCCAGATTTGGATGCAGGTTCTTACGGTTAGCCATGTGACCTTGGGCAGATTAACCTCTTTGACCCTCAACACCCTGGTCTATAAAGTGGGAACAGTAACACCTCAGATGAGGACAAAAAGGATTGAGCCTGACTGTGTCCAGAAACCCCATGGCGCTCGTAGTAGGGTCTCCCCTACATGGGGAAAAAAACAAGGCTGTGTGACTTCTAAAGTGCCCTCTGTGAGGCTAAAAAAATGCAGTGCAACCACAAAGAGAGTCCTAGGAGAATAAGCAGACCTCACCCACCGGCTAGGAGAGACGGGCTCCAGATGGGCACACTAGCCACAGCTGGCAAATGGGCAACCACCAGGGTCGGTGGGCATGCGTGGCCTTGCCACAGTCCTGTCACCCTGTCTTCTAGACAGGGCATCCATGTGTGGGTCTCAGCTCTGGTTGTGTATTGGCATTGCCTGGGTCAGGGGTTGGCAAACTTCCGAGATGGAAAGCCACCAGGGGTCAGCAAACTGTAACTCACAAGCCGCAGGCTTTGAAGTAAAATTAAAAATGAAAATTAAACTAACATAGTTTCATTTATAAAATTTTTAAAGAATATTATTCACGTAATAGTGATTATGTAAAAATATACTTATGGCTCTTGAATAATTTTTATTTATTTATTTATTTTTTTAGAGGGCAGTGTCACTGGCTCTCATATGTGGGATCCAAACCGGGGCCACTGGCGTCCCCAAGCCAGCTCTCAACCACCACGCCACTCTGCTGGCCCTCGAATAATTTTTAAATTGTTGTGACAGACACGATTGGCTTTTCCAGGGGTTGGCAAATTTTTGAGACAGAACGTATCCAAAGAGCCTCATTCGGCTCGCGAGCCACAGTTAGCCGACCCCTGGCCTGGGTTAATCAGGCTTGGGATCCACTGCTTTAGGAAGTCAAAAAACAGGAGACATGATTTAAGGCTAGAGAATTCAGAACCTCAGCTGTTGCAAAGAAAAATGTGAAATGATTCAGTGATGTCTTCTTAATTTGCATTGGGCTCTGTATCAGAGGGTCCGGAAATTCTATTTTGCATCTTCCCCGGGGACTCCAGAGGAAATGAGTGAAGTCAATAGTAAAAGGATAAGTAGCAGTGTAAGGAAGAATTCTCTTCCAGGGACAGATATTGAGAATTGAGGCCGGGGGAAGGGGGAAGGGGGGTGAGGGGTGGGGGTCAGCTGACTGAGCAGAATGACGGAAGCCCCCTTAGGGGCTCCCAGCCAAGCAGAGGTTGCCCTCCAGAGGAGGGGCTGGAGAGGGTCCCTTCCAAAGGCCCCAGCGGCACTTACAAGGTCTCCTTTCATCTTGGGATGCACTTTGACTCTGTCATCTGCCCTAAAGATCACACTTCTCCCTTTGCCTTTCTTCCTTGTTGGAGTAAACCACCAGCATCTCCCTTCTGCAGGCCTCTCAGAAAACATGGCCGAGCCCTCCTCGGCGCCAGACCTGCTGGAAGAGACGCTGCGATCACAACTGGAGGAAGAAAAGAGAAGGTGCCCTTTCGTTTCTTCCTGCCCACCCTGCCCCCAGCCTCAGAGGGCTCTTAGAGAAGGCCTGGAGCTGCCCAGGACCGGCAGAGTGGCCACACCCCAATCTAAGCCTGGAGCTTCTCCGGGGAACTGGCTCCAGCAGCTGGGTCCCAAAACATCTGGGGGAGGTGCTGCCGTTGAGCAGGCAGATATGATGCAGGAACCCTAGGCAGTGCTAGGTCGGAATGGGGAGCCCAGACTTGCGAATCAGGGAGGGCTGTTGGTGTTGGCCCCCTCCCTGGACCAAGGTCTCAGGCTGAGACCCAGGAAGCCAGTCTTGTCTACTGCTGCCATCTACAGGAGTCAAGAAGTATGACCATGCAGACCTCCCACCTGCAGCTTTACCCACTCCCCTCCTCTCTCTTTTATCTGTCCAAGTGCCCTGAGAACATCATACCCTCATGCAAACATTTAGGGCCCCCAACGATTTCAATTACAGAGTAAGGAACCTCAAGCATACACAGACATGTGGCCATTACTGATACACAGTATGGTCACAGAATCTCGCCTAACACTCCAGTCAAGCTTCTTAGTTCATTCACTCATGTATGTATTCAACAAATGTTTGCTCTCTCCTCCATGCCATGGAGAGATTTTGGGGAGATCGAACAAGTGACCTCCTTGCCCTCAAAGTACTGATGGGGTCATTGCAACGCGTGCCACCCCTGGGCTGGCTAGGCTTGCACCCTGAGCAAACCCTATCACCCTGCTCCCCCCACCCCCCACCACACACACACACACACACACACACACACACACACACACACATACACACACAGTCCTGCCATCCGAGACTTGACGAGAACAAGCTGGTCTCCAGGTCCCTCCGGATAACTGCACTGTGTTTTCTCCTTCCAGAATGCCTTGTGCTGCCCTCCTGGATATGGGCTGTTCCTCTCCACTCCCTTGAGTCACTCCCCAGTCGTGCTTTCTCCCTCACTCTATTTATTTTTCTCAGTTCCTTTCCAATTCACTCTTCTGTCTTTTCTCCACCCCATCTTGTCCCCTTGATCCATATTTCCAATCTTCAGGGTCACCTCAGAAGTCACGTTGTCTCTGCAGCTTGGCTAGTCAGCTGCTTCGTGTTGCACAACTTCTGATTCATTGTAGCATGCCCCAAATCCATGTATGCACTAACAGATGTATTGGTCCTCAGCATGAAAGTGAACCAGCGGAATTGTGAGGCGGTTAAGACTGTGGTTCTAGAACCACGTGGCCTGAGTTCCCATCCTGGCTCCTCTGTTTATTAGCTCTGTGCCACAGAACAAGTTACTGAACCTCCCCATGCCTGAGGTTCCAAATCTGTAAAGTGGCGAGGACAATACCAGTATCTTATTCGTAGGGTTGTGAAAAGGATTAAATGAGTACATATGTGTCCAGTGCCTAGAGCAATGCCTGCCCCTTAGTAAGTGCTCAGTAACGAGGGTAGTTATCTTTGTTAGAGAGGGGTTGTACATCTCACACATACAGGCCCATAGGCCTCCTGGGCAAACTCACCTGGCTCTGCTACTCTGTGATGCACCATACTCTGGCCTCGGTGGGCAAATAGAAGGTCCCAGTCCCCTGCAGCGCTGCCAGGCTTCTGAGGCAAAGGCCCTGCAGCCCTCCCTCTTTCCCACTGACTGACCTTCAAGACTCTGCCTCGATTCCACGTTAGGTATAAAACAATGTTCACGCGCCTGAAGGCCCTGAAGGTGGAGATTGAACACTTGCAGCTGCTCATGGACAAAGCCAAGGTGAAGCTGCAGAAAGAGTTTGAAGCCTGGTGGGCAGAAGAGGCCACCAGCCTGCAGGTAGGAGTAACTGGCTGTGCCCCTTGTTGCCCTAGGATCCATCCTCTGTCTGTGGCCTGAGGAATGTCAGGACAGCTGGGGGAATGGGGGGTAGTGAAGGGCAGACACACAGCTTCCGTGAAGCTGACAGAGGAAGAAAAGTGGGGGCTTCTACCCACAGGCCCACCTGCTCTTATCCCCCAGCTCATGAAGCAAGCATTCATTTTACTAACAAGGAATGCAAATGGTCTGCAGCTCATTGTTTCTTTCTCTGGTGCCTGTGGCATAGGAAATTGGGATGGAAGGGGTAGCTCCCGAAACCAATGGATCTGCCACTGTTGCTTTGTGTGGTGGTCTCCTGTGATGCCACATTGACAACATTGATTGTTTTTTCATATTACAGTCATATATATATATATATATATATATATATATATATATATATATATACACACACACACATATATACATATTATAGAAATTTTAGAAAATACAGAAAAATACAACAGAGTAAAAATCACCATAATCCCACCTCTTCAGGATACCCAATATTACCATGTAGGATTGTATTATTTTATCTTTTTTCTATGCACATACATTCATATGGTCTTATAAAAATAGAATCATATTGGCCTTCAAGTATCACAAATGACTTTTTTGTTTTTACTTAATCATATAGCATGACTAGTCTTCCATGTATTATTTCTTTGCCACCATTCTAATGACTGTCACTAATCCATCATAGGGATTTATTTTAATCTATTTAATCTATTGTTTAATGTTTCTAGTATTTCACTGGAAACACATTTATAGATCAACTTTTGCATATTTTCTAGACAAATTCCTCAACGTTCTCTATAATATAATGAAGGCTGAGATCAGCTGTTAAGAAACGGGAGTACAAACTCCTGGTCTGGTTGTCCTCATGTGCCTCCTCAGCTGTGGTACTATAAAAGTGATGACATACACATGCTTGTATCACTTGTGTGGCCAACAGAGCCCTCAGAGCTGACCTGACAGGCTGATCCCTTCGTTTTAAGGACAAGGAAATTGAGAGCCAAAGAAGACCTTTGCCTCCAGGACAGTCAGGCAGCAGTAACCGATATGTCACCAAGCAGCCATGTGACCAGACGATGGAGAAGAATATTTGGATAAAATTAAATGCACACGATGACAAAGAAAACCAATAAGACTGAAATGCAGGCCTCAAAATATTTTTACAATGAAGTTATGGTATAATAGTATGTATAGCACTTTACACGTACATTAATTAATAAGATCTAGGGAAGGACCCAATATTTACCATAATTTCAGAGTAACAATGAACAGAATATTTCAAGATTTCTGCATCTGTAACTTGGAATGAAAATATCTGTAATTTCTACTGGCGGTGAAGTCACTGGTGCTGCAAATACGACTGCGGGTTTTGTCTACACTTATCACTGGAGGAAATGGTAAATTCCAGGTGGACGTTAGGAAAAATAAAAGTGCGATCAGTTCCCATCCCCGTGCACAGCGCCCCTGGGCTCTGTCTGTTCTCCGGTGAAGAGCCTTTGCTGGTGAGGCCATGGGCGGGAGGTGTCAGCCACTGCTAGTGCCTGAGGGAGCCCAGCTCCTGAGCAGTAGATGAGGGACTTCCCATGTGACTCGGGAAGTGTCCGGCAAGGATGACAGAGTCAGACAGTGTATGACTTACACAGACAGTGAAAGGCAGAGCAGCCAAAGGTGTCAGCTTGTGGTGTCCTGTGTCTCACAGGATGTCACTGAAACAAAAAGGACCCGATGACTGCAGCAGGGATGATGGGGCACCCTGTTGTTGAGGCGGTTTTATAACCTGCAGATGGACCTTGCATGGGGCGAGGCAGAAATCCTTAAACCTCATCAGAACATGGGAATCAATAAGAAACTGTCCCACGACAGTATCCTGGGAAGACAGGGAGGTAGGTGGGAAATGGCGTTGAGCAGCTAGCTACTCACTCTTAAGCCTCCAGGCTCTCATGTGCTGGGAGAATTGCGGGGCCCTCTGCCAGACTCAGAGAAGCTGCAGGGGAGGGCTGATCCGTGAGCCCTGTGGAGACGCATGCAGGGTCCAGGCAGGAGCTGCTTCCTACACAAAGTGCTCAGCACAGCTCTCCTGACTCTGGTAGCAGCTCTTTGGCACAAGGGGGAACAAAACCAGTAAGGGCTTCTGGAGAAGTGTCATGTTTTTCCCTAACTACAAAAAGCAATACATGCTCAGTTTCGAAAACTTAGCCCAGAAAAGCACAAAGAATAAATCACACATCACCTGTAACTGCCGTCCAAAGACAATACTTTGATGCCCATCATCACGATTACTATTATGTCTAGGTTTATTTTTGCCCACATACAACGAGTATGTTGTATATACCATATACAACATACTAGTTGTATAGCTAGTTTTTTCTCCCTAACACATACATCGAGGACATATTCCCAAGTCATAAGATTCAAGCTAACCCTGTGAAACTCCTCCTTGTGTCAGCAGGTAAACGCTCCAGCAGTGAAGTGCCTCAGCCGCATGAAGCCCTTTCCCCACACGCCTGAATCCCAGCACGAAAGGCCCCCTCTTCTCTCTAACAAAAGGTGAGGAGAGGACTCTGCTGACCGGGTTAGCATGCCCAGAAAAGGCTTCCTTCCTGCCCTCAGCCCATTCTTGCTGCTTTCAGTGTCTCTCTATAGGCTGCTTGATCCAAGATGATCAATTACTTTTACTGTTATATTAGTTGTAGATACTTAGGCCAGTGTCTTTCAGGCTTGTTTGCACACGTATCTTTCAGTCCTTCCTCTTTACTCTGACAGCCAGTAGACCGACTGCCATGGCAACAAGAGACAAGAGGTATAACCAGCCCTGGTCCTGAGCCCTAAGCAGGAAGAAGGGTTGGCAGTGGGTGGGAGGGGAGAGTAGCATGGGAGAGGGAGGGGGAAGGGGGAGAGGAGGGTGCTGGTGGTCGCAGAGGGCAGTCGGCCCCCCAGCACACAGGGGAACTCTGGGAAAGGACCTTGTACTAGCACAGATTTGGGGGAGATGTGAGCAGCCCCCCACGAGGACAGCCCAGAGCCAGTTTGCCTGAGTGGTGTCACGATCCAGCAAAGACTATTTCCTCACACAGTATCTTTTGAAGGCAGGTTCCTTCTTATGCCATTCACTAGCCCTTTCCAACCACACAACTCAGGTGGTAGAGCCCATGACCTTTGCCTAAGCCGTCCCCCATCCCCCAGACAGGCAGTGCTGTGGTGACAGAGGCCAGGGCAGTAGGAGGGGGCCTCAGTCTCTGACACCAAGAAGTGATCCTTTGGCCAGGTTTGAATAGGAGCTCAGCTCTCTCGTTGGAAATGTGAAACCAAGCTTTTAAAAACAGGGTTTGCTGGCCAAGTGGCTCAGTTGGTTAAGAGTTGGCTTAGAGCACGAGCTCTGAGCAACAGAGCCGCCAGTTCGATTCCCACATGGGCCAGTGAACACTGCACCTGAGCTGAGCTGTCACTGAGCTGCCAACAGGTGGCAGGATGGCTCAGCTGGTGTAACAACAAGATTGCCTGTTCAATGGTGGGCTACACCCACCAGCAACTAAGACTGAACTCGGCACCTTGAGCTGAGTTGCCGCCCGGATGGCCCAGTGGATAAGGTGTGCGCTCTTAACAACAAGGCTGCTGGTTCGACTCCCACATGGGATGGTGGCTATGCCCACCCACAACACAGCACCTTGAGCTTACAGGCCACGAGCTGCCCACGGAAAGCCAGATGGCGACTGGCACCGTCCACAATGAAGATTGAACAACAACTTGTCTGTTCCCCTTCCCCAATTCCCCAACACTGTTCCCCTCCCCCAATTCGCCAATAAAATCTTTAAAAAAAAAAAAAAACAGGGTTCAGTTTGTGGGGGGGCAGGGGGAGGGGGTCATGTCAAACAGTCTCCTTGATATGGTGTGATAAGAATGCCGCTGTGCCTCTGTGGTCTTCTTCTTAGAAACCCATAACCCCAGTCAAATCACGAGGAAAACATCAGACAAGTCCCAGCAGAGGGACATGCTACAAAATACCTGATCAGGACTCCTCCCAACTGTCGAGGCTGTCAAAACCAGCAAGAGTCTGCAATACTATCACAAAGAAGAGGAAGCGAAGGAGACACTAAGACAAAGCATAGTGTGCTGACCTGGATGGACTTCTAGATCAGAAAAAACACATTAGGTACCGGCTGAGAAAATCTGAATAAAGTATGGACTGTAGTTAATAATAATGTATGAGCATTGGTACATTACTGGTGACAAATGTACCACACTAATATAAGGCTGTACGATGAAGGAAACTAGGCATGGGGTACACAGGAACTCTTGGTACTATCTTTGCAACTTTTCTGTAATATGAAAATATTCTTTAAAAAAAAAAACCCTGGACTTCTTCACATCCCCCACACAGCAGCTTGTATTCTACTTTTAGGAAACTTCTCCTGCGTAAACCCCTAAGCTGGAGGTCAGTGACTGGCAAGGTATGTTCTGTGTGGCCATCCTGGTGTTTTATTTTATTTTTTTTATTTTTTTTTTATATTTTATTTTATTTTATTTTATTTTATTTTATTTTATTTATTTTATTTTTTGAGGGCAGTGTCACTGGCCCTCATATGTGGGACCGAACCGGAGCCGCTGGCATCCCAAGCCAGCGCTTAACCACCGCGCCACTTGGCCAGCCCCATCCTGGTGTTTTAAAAGGCAGCGTTAATCCATAAAGGAAAAATTGATAAGTTGGACTTGATTAAAATTAATGCTGCTCTGTGGAAGGCACTATTAAGAGAACGAAGAGGCAAACCACAAACTGGAAGAAAACATTTGCAAAACACATCCGATACAGGACTTGCATCCAAAATATACAAAGAACTCTTCAAATTCAACAATAATTTTCAAATGGGAAAAAGATCCGAGCAGCCACCTCACCGAAGAAGCCATGCAGATGGCGGATAAGTGTGCAATAAGATGCTCAATATCATATATCATCAGGGAATTGCAAATTGAAACAACAATGACATAACACTGCACTCCTATTAGAATGGCTAAAATTGTTTTTTAAAAATGACACATCAAATGCTGTGAGACTGTGGAGCAACAGAAACTCACCCATTGCTGGTGGGAATGCAAAATGGTACAGCCACTTTGGAAGACAGTTTGTTTCATACAAAACTGAGCATATCCATCCAGCAATCACACTCCTTAGTATTTACCCAAAGGTGTTGAAAACTTATGTTCACACAAAGACCTGCACATGGATACTTATAGCAGTTTTATTCATCACTGCCCAAACTGGAAGCAACTAAGATGTCCTTCAAAAGTGAATGGATAAATAAGCTGTGGTCCATCTAGAGAATGGGCTATTATTC
This sequence comes from Aselliscus stoliczkanus, assembly GCA_033961575.1. NCBI lineage: Eukaryota > Metazoa > Chordata > Mammalia > Chiroptera > Hipposideridae > Aselliscus > Aselliscus stoliczkanus. The sequence continues at coordinate 57,918,688 of CM066733.1, read as the reverse complement.
AACACTAAAAAGAAATGAGCTGTTAAGCATAAAAAGACATGGAAGAGCCTTAAATGCATATTATTAAGTGAGAGACGCCAGTCTGAAAAAGCTACCTACTGTATGAGTCCAACTCTGACATTCTGGAAAAGGCAAAACGATGGAGACAGGAGAAAGATCCGTGGTTGCCAGGGCGAGAGGAGAGGGTGGAAAGAGTGAATAGGGGGAAGACAGAGGATGTTTAAGCTGGTGAAACTACACTGTAAGATACTGTCATGGTGAATATATGATATTATGCATTTGTCAAAACCCACAGAATGTACAACAGAAAGAGTGAGCCCCCATGAAAGCTATGGACTTGGCTTAATAATAATGTGTTAATGTTAGTTCATCAGTAATGACAAATATACCATACCAATGCAACATTTAATAGTAGGGCAACAATAAGGGGAGACAGAGGAGTTGTATGACAGTTCTCTGTACTATCTGCTCAATTTTCTATAAACCTAAAATGTCTCTAAAAAATAGGCCATTAAAGAAAAAAAATAAAAGTCAGTATAAGTGGATAGCTACACTGCTCCACGGCAGTACGGGCAGCTTGGCATCGGCGTCCTATTGGGCACTCTCTGTGCTTTCTCTTGGGTGCCTGCCAACCTCTGGGGCACTGGAGTTTGCAACCCCGGCACATCTGCCTCACCCCACCGCCGCACAGGGCCCCCTCCTTGAAACTCCAGGACCCCACAGAGCATGTGCGAAAACCACGGCTCCAGGCCAGCCAAGAGGACAGCGCTTGCCCCAGCATCACTCTGGCTCTGCTCTGAGCCTCTCATGTGTCTGCCACATGACAATAAGCTCCAAACCTCTGGCTATCTCCTCATCCTCCTTCTGATCTCTTGCATAGCTTCAACTGCTAGAAATATCTTGCCCAGCAAATGGGAAGTCCTATCTCTAATTTTTTTTTTTTTTTGCATCAAAGACAATGAAGTGTGTGTGTGTGTGGTGACTGGAGGTGTCAGGATAGGCCCAGTAAACACAGCACTACAGGGCAGAAATAGACTATGCCTGCCACGTGATGTTCAGAATCCTGAATTTCAAAGGTGCATATCAGATTGCCATGGGAGTTTTTCCCAAATCCTGCTCCTAGGGCTCTGCCCAAGCCCCTTTGATGGCTGCTCGAAGGAGAGTCTCCGGAGAGATGGCTCCCAGGAGGGCCCTCAGTGCTGTCATCAGTGGTGACAGCCAGTGCTTTGGTCGGATCTCTAATCCTCAGCAGAGATAACAAAGTGTCCTGAATAGTAATTGTTAAGACACCTCGACTGTGAGTGGTCAGCACCCCCAAATTTCCTCCCACACAATAATAATAGTTCTGATGTCAAAAAATTACAGGAAGAAAGGTTACAATAGGCAGGGGAGAGGAAAAGGGTTCCTGCTAGAGATCAGAAAGGGAGAGGCCTAAGGGCTCTGCCTCGGACAGAGAACCCGCCTGCCACTTGCTTTACAATACTGGCAGGAAGGAGCTCACAGCTCTACGGGGCGGGGCAAGGCAGGGAAGAGACCCTGTCTCGGTCACTGTGGCATCGCGACATTCTCTGAACATCCAGGAGTGGGGAATGGGCTGGAGTCCTTAAACCCTCTAAGGAGACAGCTCTGGCTTTCTTCTCTTAAAGTAATAAAGCCCTCTGTCATTTATCAGGAGCCCTATGGGCCAGGCACTGAGCAAATGTGCAGTGTATGTACTGTCACTGTCCACACTTTACAGCTGAGAGCACTTGGGCTCGGAGCGATCCATGACCCAGCGAGTAGTGAGGAGGCAAGATTGGAACCCGGGCCTGCCAGCGTCTAGCCACCCCCCACCCCACTCCTCATGTCAGTTCCCTCTAACGTTAACGACTGTCCTTTAGGGGCACATATACATTCTGTCGCTTAGAAGGAGGGCATTTTCCTGCCCATATTCTGTGCTGTTTTATATGATTTCTTTATATTCTGCCAAACGCCTGGTCTTCCTGCTTAGGGCCTCCACTTTTTCAGTGTGTCCACAGTCTGATTTTCTCAAGGGGCCAGGATGTTTGGAGAGCAAATCTGTGCTTCCTTAGAAGGCCAGTCGCTGACTGCAAAACCAGGACGCCCTGCTGTTGACCCTACCATTTCAGTTGAGAAACCCTGGAATCAATCCTTTCGTTTTACTAATGATTTCTCCCTTGTATTCTCTGGTCTCCCTCCCTATGTTTCTTTGCCCTTCTCCCATGTTCCCTATCAGCCAAGAATGCCGCTCTTTCTTGCTTGTCCATTCATCCACTCTGCTGCCAGACTTTACCTGCCAGCTTCTCTGACAGAGTGCCCACCATGGAGTGGGTCTAAGAACTAGCCACTGGGCAGGGCCTCCTAGAATCTCCTTGGGAAACCAACCATTAGGATCCTGCTCCACCGCCAGCTGCCCCCTAGTCTGAGAAGTAGGGCATAGGCTAGCCTTGGCATTCCCGGACATTCCGCAAATATTCCAATCGAAGGAGATCCCCAGGTGTGTTTGCAGAGAAACCTATAACCCTGATGTTCAGAACCTAGGATTTCAAAGGTGTGCATCAGATCCCCATCGCTTACCTCTAAGGAGTCTCCTCCACTCAGACTTTCACAAAGAGTGTATCACACAAATCCTCATGTTCGCTCTTCCAAGCAGTGAGCCTTTGGGCAAGCCAGCTGCCCACTTTGGGACTCCCTCGTCTTTTCTGTTGGATGCCTCAAGTTCCTTCTCACACTATTATTCTATGAATAGATAGATGTTCCAATGCCAGTGAAGAGCTGCTGGAGCGAGGGAGCGAGAGTCCAGCTGTCTGTTTCCATCTGAGCTCCTGACAGGCTCATTGCAGGCCAGGGACTGGTCCTCTCTGCTCCCCAGGTTCTGAAAAAAACCTGACTCCACCACTTCCCCGACATGCTCAGGGCCCGCAGGCTGATCTCACTAATTCACAGCGCTCTGATTGGCAACCCAGGAGGTCCAATTATGATTAATATTGCTTATTAATCCTTATTAAGAAAGAGACAATTCATTCTGATGGCTGGTATGTTCTCTCTCCAGAATGAATGTCAGCACGAGTAATGAATTCAGTGTCAAAGGCTGGTTGGCCAAGAGAGAGAACAAAAGTAATTTATAACATGATCCTGAGGGTTCGGACACTGGGCAATGGCACCCAGTGACACTGGAGCAGCTTCAGGACCAGTGGCGTCATGTCCCTCACATCATGCCATCCACCTGTATGAGCTGGTCAAGGCAACAGGCTGGACAGCTGGGCCTCCGCAGGGGTGCCGGATCCCCCATCTGCCATGGTGTGATCGTGGCACCTTCTGCCCTGCCCGTGTCCATCTCTGCCCTTCTTCCCTCCTCTCCTAACCCTCAACAGTTTGGCACCTGTGAACATTCCCTGGAATCATTAGAAAAGGCTCTACTGGGGAACCATTGAGTCGCTGATGCATTTGTGTACTGATGACTTGATTTTGTAAAATTTGCTACAGGTTCCAAACTGACCAGGACCTTGTGTAATGGAAGCACCTACAGGGTGAAAAAATCTCTTTCTCCTTCCCTCCTTCCTCTCCGCCTGCACCAGTAAGAGCCCTGAGGATTGGCCATTGGTCTCTAAAGAAAAGCATGCAGAGCCTGCCACCTTGTGGCTGCCTCTGGTCTTACAGCAACCCTCACCAAACAACATGGATCCTCCACTCTCCCAAAGACTCAGTGGAGAGTCTCTGGAATGCTGGGAAATGGGAGAGAAGTCCCAGGCTCTGATTTCCTTCCCTGTTTGTTGACCCACAGCCCTAAACCTATGGAGGCAGGCCAAGGTAAAAGGTCCCATTGCTGGATAAGGCTGAAGAGGACAGAAGGCTGGAGTGGGGAAGGGGCTACACTCACGGATGGGACAGCAAGTGGTCGGACCTGTGGAGGACCTTGGACTCCTGATGCAGACATGGCAACACCATTCATTGCCCCTCTCTCCAATGCTGGTCCACCTCCACCTGACTGTTCCCATCTGAAAAAGGAGGATTCTAACCAGGTGACTTTTAGGCCTCTTCCAGCTCTGACATGTGTCTAGGCAGAACCATCCAAAAGCAAGGGAGAGAATCCCATCCTGTCACTGGCATCTGGGACAGCTTTGGCCGCTTGCCCTTTATCTCCCAAGGGGCACTACTGGGTTCTTCTGTTTGCAACCAGTCATCCAAGACAAGACACATGTACCAGGCAACCTAGTAAAAGGCACAAAATTGCATCTTCATGAGCTGTTGGTGACTCCTCACTAAGAAAACACAGAGCTGGTTAGCTGGGGCCACCTAAGGGCAGTTGATGTGGCCAAGGGTAAACCATGTGTCTCCAGCGTATACTTCTGCAGAAATCACAGAGTCAAATCCAGTGGCATGACATCAGAAACATGGCAGCATCAGGGGTACTCCCTGACCTCTCCCCTTGAAGTTAAAACAAATTGAACAGCTATAACTTAAAGGATTCCCTACACAGCACACAAACATGTCTGAAAGATCTGCACGTTGAAGCATCTGAATTGGGTGAATCGGGGCACACGGCGGGAAAGGAGAAGTGCAGAGATGGGGGCTGCAGGATGCAGCCCAGAGCTCACCATAGTTCCAGAAGGGAGGATTGAGATTGCAGGTGCACTCTCTGTGGCCACAGCAATTTTGCCTGAGAAATCAGCATATAATACAGCTGAACCCAGTGATTGGCAGGGACCTTTGGGCAAAGACGGAATACAGAAGAGCAACAACTGCGGTCTAACAGCCCCCACTGCCAGGCAGAAACCAGCCACTGAGCCTGGCCGCCTCCTCCCACACTCCCAGACCTCATCTCCCCTACACCCTCCATTGTTAGCAGCGAGCCCCAGGAAAAAACAATAGCAATGTCAGATTAAAAAGCAGAATATCTGCAGCCCTGAGAATTGGATAGTTCCTGAGTGGTGGACGCACACTGCAGCTAATTCTAGTGACAAGGGAGGAGCTATAGGGGTGAGGCAGCTGTGGTCTGGCAGTCACCATTAATCGGAGGAGGGCAAAGCCAGCCACCTCTCCCAGCCCATCCCACCCCTACCTTTTGCACCTGGTCCCAGCAGAGGCACCCAGGGCTGCTGAGATGCACAGCTCTACATCAGGCTGCAGGGGCAGCACCAAGATTTCAGGGACTCAGGACCCCATCACCCACCACATCTTCCCACAGGGGTGGTGCCCTGAGACTGAGGCGACCTGGTCACAGAGGAGATGCCCACCTCCCCAGGAAATCTCCCACCATGTGAGAAGCCAGAACAGGGCAAGAGAAAATAAAATGCCCCAGTGCTACCTACTGGAAAGCCTCCCCCGACCAAAAAAAAAAAAAAAAAATCCTCTTTGTGCCAATCTACCGCAGAATTCACTCCCATAGATGTCCAGAAAGAAAAATAATCCATTAATTGCCATGACTGACTAAAATAACAAGGCAGCTCAGGAAGAAAAGGAAAAATCTCTAGAAAACAAACTTAAAGACAGAAATATGTGACTTAAATGACAGAAAGTTCAAGATTGTAATTCTGAAAAAACTCAACGAGATACAGGAAAACTCAGATAGGCACTTTAGTGAACTCAGAAATAAAATCCATGAACAAGATGAATATTTTACCAAAGAAAATGAAATCTTCAAAAAGAACCGAATAGAAATTCTGGAGCTGAAGAACTCAATAAAAAAGATGAAGCATGAAATAGCCCACTTAGGAAATAGAGCTGACCAGATGGAGGAAATAATTAGTGATATCAAAGATAGAAATCTGGAAATGACATAGATGGAAGAAGAGAGAGACTTGAGAGTTAAAAGAAACGAAAGAGGGCCGGCCAAGTGGCACAATGGTTAAGCGCTGGCTTCGGAAACCAGCGGCCCCGGTTCGGGTCCCACATATGAGGGCCAGTGACACTGCCCTCAAAAAAAAAAGAAAAAAAAGAAACGAAAGAACTCTACAAGAACTATCTGACACCATCAGAAAGAGCAATAAGGAAATAATGGTGCTGCCATTTGTGACAAGATGGATGGATCTTGAAATTATTAAGCTAAGTGAAATGAGTCAGACAGAAAAAGTCAAAAACCACATGACTTCTTTCCACATGAAGACACCATGAGAAGTCAGGAGTCTGCAACCCGGAAGAGGGTTCTCATCAGAACCTGACCACACTGGCACCCTGACCTCAGACCCTCAGCCTCCAGAACTGTGAGAAATAAATTTCCATTATACGAGTATATATAAGCCATGCAGTACTGTTATAGCAGCCTGACTAAGACAGAAATCGGTAGCAGAAGTGGGATGCTGCTCTCACGAATGCCTAAAAATGAAGAAGCAGCTCTGGAACCAGGTAATGAGTCGAGGCTGGAAGAGTTTTGAAGTGCCTGCTACAAGAACCAGGGATTGTGAAGGGACTTTTAAAGGCAACTGTGACGGCTCAGGAAGGAAAGGGGAGAGATGTAGAGAAAGTGCCCATCTTCTTAGAGAGGACCTGATAATTCTGGACAGAATGTTAATAGAAATATGGATGGTAAAGGCCGGTCTGATGAAATCTCAGGCAGAAATGAGGGACACGTTATTGGACAATGAAGAAAAGGCAATCCTTGTTACAAGGTGGCAAAAAATAAATAAATTGGCTGAATTGTGTTCATGTTCCAGTGTTTGGTGGAAGACAGATCTTGCACGTGATGAAATGGAATATTAACTGAGTGCATCTCCAAGCCAAGTGTTGAAGAAGTGACTTAGTTCTTCCTGGCTGCTTATAGTAAAATACAAGAAAAGAGAGATGACTTCAAGACGGAGGTAGTTAGGAAAAAAAAGGAACTAGGATGTAAAGATTTGGAAAATGCTCAGCCTCTTCAGAATGCAAAAACAAGAAAGTAGCTTCAGAAGAGAACACTAAGCCTGGGTGTGAATACCAAGTGTGGGTGTGAACACTAAAATTAGTATGGGTGTGAACCATAGACCTAATCAGCCATCCCAGTGGGAAAACTGCCAGTTTGAACTGAAAAGAAGATGGGAAGGAAGGAAGGAGGGAAGGAAGGAAGGAAGGAAGGAAGGAAGGAAGGAAGGAAGGAAGGAAGGAAGGAAGGAAGGAAGGCTGTTGGACCACTTGGATTTTACAGGACAGGACCAGAGAGCTATTCTGCTGTGAGCATGTCCTCTTCTTCAAGGCAAAGGAAGATCTCCAAAGGTGAATCGGAGATCATCAGGGCTGGCCTCCATTTTAAAAGAGGGCACCATTACCTTGCTTTCAACAGGCCAGGCAGCCTTCATGCAAAGCTGTAGAGGCAGGGCATCCCAGCAGAGCCCTAAGGATACAACCCCTGCCCAGCAGAGCCTGGCTCACCTCCACCGCCACGGGTCCAGAAGGCAGGACCTACACCCCAGTTTGTCTGAAGGGCAGATCATAAGCCAAAAAGGATTATTCTTGAGCCATAAGATCTCATGGAGTTTCCCTTGCTACGTTTTAGACTTGCTTGGGACTCATCACCCTATCCTTCTTGCCATTTCTGCCTTTTGAAATGGGAATGTTTATGCTATGCCTGGAAGCACATAAATTATCTGAATTCACTGGTTCCCAGCTGGAGAGGAACTTTGCCTCAGGATGAATCAACCAAGGGGATCCGAGTTGCACCCATCTCTGATTTAGAGGATAGACGAGACTTTGGAATTTAGACTTTAGATCTCATACAGGAACAAGTTACGACTTTTGGGGCTGGTGGGGTGGAATGAATGTATTTTGCATGTGAGGAAGACATGTATTTTGGGAGCCAGAGGCAGAATATTAGACTGAATGTGTCCTCCAACAATGTACAATATATGTTGAAACTAATCCCCAATGTGATGGTATTTCGAGGTAGGGTCTTTAGGAAGTGATTAGGTCCTGAGGGTGGGGCTCTCTAATGAGATTAGTGCCCTTATAAGAGGCCGGAGAGCTACCTCACCCTCTTTCCACCATGTGAGGACACCAGCAGTCAGCAGTCTGCAATCCAGAAGAGGGCTCTCACAGATACCTGACGATGCTGGCACCGTGGTCTCAGACTTCCAGCCTCCAGAACTGAGAGAGATAAATTCCTGTAGTTGAAGCCACCCCGTCTATGTTATTCTGTTATAGCAGCCTGAGCTGACTAAGACCCCATCCACACCATCAGCTTGGGCTGCCAACACAAAAGACCACAGACTGGGTGGCTTAAACTATAGGAATGCATTTATTTCTCACAGTTCTGGAGGCTGGGAATCAGTTCCCCGTCAGAATCCTCTTCCCTTCTTGTAGATGGCCACCGGCTAGCTGTGTCTTTACATCATACAGCGAGAGCTCTGATCTCTCTTCTTCTGCTTATGAGGACACCCATCCCATCATGGGGGCCCCATCGTCATGGCCTCATCTAAACCTAATCACCCCCCAAAGGTTGCACCTCCACACACCATCTCACTGGAGGTTAGGGCTTCAACATATAAATTGAGGGTGGAAGGGACAACATTCAGTCCATACAACTTATAATACAGACCCTGAATGTCTCTTCCATAAACCTCCTCCCATCCATTTTCCTTTGTGGGTTTGGTTTTTTACAGTGATGTGACCACCAGGAAAATCCCGCCCTCATCTTGCCCCATCCGTCACAGCCAGGAGCAGAACAGAGCAAGCGCCTCCCTGGATGACAGGTCTGTGGGCTTCTCCTCCCCCTGATGCCTGTGACAACCCTGCTATGGGTGGGGTGGACTGAAACCATCAGTCTGCTTCCTCTACAACTTGAGGAGCCCCCTGGTCGGGTGGTGCACAGACATAGCCCAGGGCTCGTCTCCCCCTGGGCACCCTGGAATCCCCTGGAATCTCTCACAGATGCCGACTCCCAGAGCCAAGGGATTTTCTCCCAGGGTCACTGGGGCCATGTACAGGCAGAGCTGCTTCCTGTCTCCTGGTGAATAACTACACCTGGGGTCATTAAAGGAAAGAAGAACTAGATCTGGGGCAGTTCCAACGTAGCCTGCTAGCCCCACTGCAGGGTCCCCAGGCAAGGGAGGACACAGACTTACAGTCCTGGCCTCCGTCCCATGAGCCATTCACTCCAGGCTGGACAGAGTGGACCAGGCCTCTCCCCAGTGCCTGCTCTTTGTGCCCTCTGACTAGAAGGCCTGTGTGCCCTTCTTCACCTAGTAGACCCTACTAGGGTCTCTCCCAAGGTGTCCGAGGGTGGATTCCACCATGCCCGTCCCCGACCCCAGACAGCTGGGCCGTCTCCAGCCCAGCTCCCAGCCCTCCCGGATGTAACTGCTTTAGCACTCCTCACTGGGCTGCAGCTGGAATGCTGACACCAAAAATTACTTGTGATAATGAACAATACTTTATTATATACAATCCTCACTGCCTTCTAAGGGAGTGGATGCTGTCACCTGCTGTGAACAGGGACAAGTGTGAAGATGGAAGCTTGACAAAGCCAGCAGAGTACATTGCTCTGAATTTTCTTAAGGGGGATTTTATATATAGGAGTTAGACGGAGAAAGAGGAGGGAGAAGGCCACATACATCCTTCCTTGTTTAAGGGGACCTCCTGGAAATCCCACCCTTCTTATAAATCTCATTGCCCAGAACCTGATAACCAGGCCACATATAGTTGCAAAGGAGGCTGGGAAATGTAGTTTTTTAGCCATGGCAATTTACTGTGCTAAATATTATGGTTCTGTTTTTAAGGAGAGACGGGGGAAAATAGTTATCTCTGCCTCAGGAGCAACTAGCTAGGCCATGGTGGGGTGTGAGGATGCACTGGAGAGACATCCTAAAGGATGTGAGATCCAAATTAGGTGCTGAAGGAGACAGGACCCAGGTCAAACCGTCTTGGTTTGGGTAAGTTGGGAGGCAAGGGAACTAAGTTGGGGGATGCAAGATAAATTGGTGAGGGATGGAGAAGGTGGTGAGAGAATGCACATTCAGCCATAGTAAGGTCGGGGGAAAGGAGACCAACGCAAAGAGCCTGCAGCTGGAAGGAACTTGTTGAATTGGAGTAACAGAGAGAAGGGCAGGGTGGCCTGAGTGTAGTGAACCAGAGATCAGATCACACAGGGACAGAGCTTGGATTTCATTCCAAGAGTGATGAGAAGCCACTAAGGGGTTTAAGCCAGGGGAGGACTTGACACGTTTGCAAATAAAGGATTGCTGTGGCTGCTACACAGAGAAGGGGGAGGGAGTGAGGAGGCAAATTCATTCGCACAGCTTCCTGGGTGAGATCCTATCACTAGGAATGGGAAAGCACTTTGGAAAGCTAAGCATTGAGTCCAAATGTGAGGTGTAGTAAAGTGTGACCTGTGGTTGTCCCCAGCCTCCTTGAGAGAACAACATCATCCATCCCCCTCACCGGGGACAGCCAGACGGACTCAGACATCCTGGCATTCATCAAGGCCAGGCAGAGCATTCTACAGAAGAAATGTAAGTGCAACTTCCTCCAGCGCCACAGGTCACCCCACTCTGCCCACCAGCACTTGTGGGGAACGGAGTGGGAAGACTAGAGCAAGCAGTGAGGCAAAAAGGAAGTAGGAACCTTCCTGCGTGTTCCCGAAGCCACAGGACTGGCCCTGCGGTCACTTCACGTGTGCCAGGCCTCTGCTTCCTCCTGGAGGAAGCCCCAAGAGGCAGCATCAGAAATCCCGAGAGGCCCAAGAGGATGGGCGTCCCAGACGCTCCTGCCCTGCTCGGCAAAGCTTCTGTCCTTCTTCCAGATCTTCAGTCCCTTTGTTCTCTGTCCCCAAAGTCAGCTCTCTTTTGGTCTGGTAACTTGTTGAACACCTGGCTAAAAATATCACTCTCCTCTTGGAGCGTGGTTCTTGCCAGTGAGTTGTGGATGTAACGCACCACTTGGTGGCTCAGGCCTGAGGACACCGTAAGAGTCACAGAAGAAACGTGTGGTGTGTCAGACAACAGGAAGAGAAAGACCCTTCCTGGCCTTCGTCACTGGCCTCCCTGCCTTTGTCTGGGCAGCTGCCCACCTGCTGTGGACAGGCCTTCCCTTCTGCCCTTAGGGACAAGCCTCAGGGCCCCTTACCCACGCCTGCTTTGAGTCTTAGCCTTGTCCCAGAAATTCAAAGTCTACAAGACAGCCTTAGCATGGCTTTCACATGTCAACAAGGCACCTTGACTCATATGAAGGTAGATAGGACCCTATAACAACTGTCACTGCCCTGAGAGGCCTTCACTCAGCTTCATGACCAACTAACTCTCTGCAGCTTAGACAGGAGGAGGTTTGCACGTGGATGGAGCACCCCACGTAAAGGATGGCCTTTGCCATGTTATTCTCACCCGTAACGAGCAGGCCCCTTCACTGGGATGCCACCCTGCTTACAGTCCCCCCTTCAGCACTAGGATCGGCAGCATCACTGTCATGTCTTTTCTGAGACCGGAGACAGGCTGGCTCTGCCTCCAACCTACTGTGACACCTTGACCACATAACATGCCTTCTCTCATCCTCAGTGTCCTTGTGTAAAAGAGAAAAGAGAATAAAATTACATTTGTATTTGGTGATCTCTAAGATCCCATCTATCCCCAAAACACTCTAATGATGTGTATCAGACACTAAACAGTTCTGCATAGCCCGTCAGTGGATGGACACCATTAATTGGGCACCTTAATTGGGTATACCAGGCACTGTACCAGTGCAGAGACCATAGCAGTGAGTAAGACAGAGCCAAGCCCTTGACATTCTGGGAGGAGGGATGAGATAGAAAAACACATCAACAGATACCTAAGATCATTTGAGGTGCTAACAAATGCTATGAAATAGTTAAAATATATAATGCTGTAGAAAGCATCAGGGAAGACTGCCTTTCGCTGAGTGGGTGGGGGAAGTCTCCCTGAAGAGAGTTTGAAACTGAGAGCTGAGCAATGAAAATGGCAGCCCTGCAGTGTTCTGTGAGTGAGAGTTCCAAGCCCAAAGTGAACGGCCCTGAAAGGGAGGCTTTGCTTGGTCACAGGCTGGGAAGGAGACCAAAGTAGCTGGAGGGCCAAGCAAGGCAGCAGGAGCCAGGTCACACGGGTCTTGTGTAAGGGGCTTGGCTTCTAGTCCAGGTACAGTGGGAACTCACTGAAGAATTTAAACCATGGCGGGTTGTGATCTGATGGGTGCTTTGGAAAGCTCACTCTGGCTGTCACACGTAGCGTAGGTTGTAGAGGACCAGGAGCCGCTTGGTTATCAGGCCTCTGGGAGGGTCCAGGCAAGGGGTGACAGCGGCCTGGGATTTCACATGAGATGTGAGGGGAGAGAGGAGAGCCAGGAGGGCTGCTGGGCTTCTGATCTGAGCAGCTAACAGGATGGCAGTGCCACTTTCTGAAACAAGAAAGGCAGGGAGAGGCGGACATGAGAGGGGAGGGCCTGGAAGATTTTAGAGTTCCGGTTGGCTCACTCAGAGTTTCAGATGTCATGGGAGATCCCAGAGATGCCGAATAGGCAGCTGAACTTGAGTCTGGAGCTCAGCCGGGAGGTCTGGATCATGCGTAAAGCCGTGGCACTGGGTATTTCCAGTTGCCGACAACAGATCCCTGGGCACTGTGACATTGAGAGGTAGGTGGGAAGATGCAGCCAAAGTCGCTGAGAAGGCTGGCCAGGGTGAGAGGAGGGCCTGCCGGTGAGTGAGAGTGGCCCCCAGCAGGCCGACAGGAGCGTGTGCTCCAAGGAGGAGCCGGCCAGTAAAGCTCAATGCTGCGGAGAGGGTGAGTCAGCCAGGACCGAATGTCCACCATTGCCCATTTTGCACGTCACAGGGGTCCTGGACAAGCACCCTTTTAGGCTGGGGCCTAGGGGAATGCAAACCCCATTGGCTGCAGTGGTAGAAGAAAGGAGGGGAGGAGAGAAAGTAGAAAGGAGAGGCAGTGTGCGGACACAACTCCTCCAGGGAGCTCAGCTGTGAAGAGCAGCAGAGAAATGAGGCCGGAGCTAAAGGGAAGTAGAGCACTGCGCGGGGGGAGGGAGGGAGTGTGTTTTAGTTTTAAACGGTTTCAAAGACATGTTTATATGCTGAAAGGAATGGCCCAGTAGAACAAAGGAAATTGATGATGTAGAAAAGTGGTCCAAACCTGCAGGAGAAAATCTTTTGAGGAAGATCAGGGGATGGTGTCTGGACATAGTGGAAAGAGGGGTTGGCTTTTGGAGCAGGGAGGCCCTACCCCCTGGAACAAATTCATAAAAATCAACTGTCATTTCCCCTGCCAAGAAGTCTGGAAGTGAGCAGCATTTTACAATTATGTTTACTCAGCTTTTGTACACATAATAGAGACTTTTTCATCCAACCCTCTCAGAAGAGAAGGGCATAAACCCAAGGTCTGTGTCAAGATGGCGTCTTCCTGCTAACACGGTGCCCAAATGGTGCAGAAAACTGGGCTGAGAGGGGGTGGGCACTTCCATTAATCTTTGTAAGGCATGTTACCAATCATACTTTTGTTTCATTTGATGCTCTCAATACTCCTCTAAGGTATACAGAGCCAAGATTCTGATCCCGCTTTTGACAGGTGAGGAAACTGAGGTTGGGTAATTTGCCCAGAGAACAAATGGCAGAGCCAGGACAGCTCAGGTTTTCTGCACTCCCTCCACTGGGACACACGGTCTTCAAAAGCCACGCTGCTGTTGGGGGTTGGTCTTTCGGCCTCCACCCTCCCAGCCGCTGGGGAGCAAGCTTTGTTCTCCAAACAAACAGCAGTCTGGAAGCAATTCATCAAAACAAAAAAAGTTCAAGGGTTCAACTTTTATTCTTAAGGCAAGAAAAATAATCCTAAGTTCTTAGTGACCATGGAGCTGCCAAGGAAGCTGAAGACAGGATGACAAAGGGTCCCTCTCCTGCCAGGTCGGGGCTGACAGGCCGGCAGGTGCAGCCTCTCTGGACACGTGGCAGATGGCCCGGTTCCCACCACGCAGCACTTTCTCCACAGCCCACTTATCAGGCCTCCCTGTCAGGCAGGCAAACATGCAGGCCAGGGCCCAGGCACCTCCCCAGCCAAAGCAAACACTTGCCTCTCCCCGGTCTCCCTCTGCTCTCCTTTCAGCAGCCTGTGTGTCTGGGCTTCTTCGGGAGTGCTCATTATGGGGGACGTTGACTATCAGCCTGGGAGCGGGAGCCCAGAGAGGGCGATTTCACATGAGCCTCCCGCTCTTAGGCCTCGCCAAGGTCCAGGATGAATCTCCTTGATTTAGGGTTCATAGAAAAGCTGTGGAACGTTTCAATCCCTGCCAGGGGCATCTGTGGACAGGTCTATGGCCCCCATAAGGGGCGTTCGTCATCGATGGTGTCATCTCTGCTATTTCTGACTGCCAAGGATGGCTTTAAAGTCTCAGAAAATGAGGTTAACTCCTTTCTAGGGCTTCCTTTTTTTTTTTTTTTTAATCTTCCCGAGTCCCTGAGTTTGGAAGTATTTTCATCTGGACAGGAGACTTGGTGTGAGCCTGTGACCACGAAGCCCTCTTCTCCGTCTGGTGTCAGGAAGAGACTGAGTGCCTCAAAGCCTCGCCATCCCCACCCCTACCATCTCCACTCTGAGAAGCCCTCCAGCTCTGTCACTTGTTCAAGAACCTTCCCATTGAAATGGAAAGAATACAGAACTGGGAGGGAAGAGACCTAACCACGAGGGCTATCTCTACTCTGTGTAACGTTGGGCAGGTCACCTCCATCATGTCTCTCTCACGTCTCTCAAGTTCAGTTTCTACCTTTGCCCCAGTGGTCAGCCTCTCCTGAGATGATATCTATGGAAGTCCTTTGTGCACTGCCAAGCACAAGGGGGCTGTCAGCAGGGAAGCTGGTCTCTGTAGTGAGAGCTGGCTCAACACGGTGAGGTGTGACTTTGTTTAATGGTTTGTCTGCAGCATTACCATCATTCCAGGAATCCACAGTCTCAAAATCCCAACATACACTGACAGCTCCATCACTTAACTGGGGTTCATTAAGTAAAGAATGAACTGGAAATGACACCTTATATTTTGGGTTGGGGTCTGTCTACATGAGGAGCCGTGTCTGAGAGGATTGTCCTCTCTAAGCACGGCTCTGTGGTGTTTCTTCTCTGCCCCACCCCACCTCCAGTCATCACTGCATGACAGTGTCTGTGGGGGGCAGTGACAGTCCCGGGATGGGAGCTGGCCCTGACTCCATGCTCCTTACCGCTGGCAGCGTTAACTAATTCTGGCCCAGGCTGCTTGTCAATGACGCAGAGGAAACATCACCCCAGTGACCGGTCAGCAGCCACATGGCTGGTGGTCCCCAGGATCTGTCCTCACCAGTCCTTGGAATAGAGAAATGAAAGCAGTGGGTCTTAGGCCTGGCTGTTCACCCAGGGATTCTGAGGTAATCTGCCCTGGGAGTGGCCTGGGCATCAGGTTTCCCAGCTGGCAACAGAGCTGGGAACCATGGGTACAAAGAGACTGGAACACATCAGCATTGTATGCTCTGATGTACCTGCTGGTCTTCCATCCTATTCTAGGGTTAAATTAGGACAGCTAGGAATGTCTTCAAAATAAGGACCATCTCCGTGAACCATGAGACCAGGCTGGGGTCTTGCACGCAGAATGAGACCTGAAGAACCAAGGGCTCATAACCTTGAACTGTTTTCAACCTCTTCCTCAACAGTGTCAAGCAGACCACACCCACACTCCCCACCCACACCTGGATGGCTGCCGCTGCCTCACCCGTCAATCTCTCTGCCTGCTGTAGTCATTTTTAGACATTGTGTTTGGTACTCCACCCAAGAATCTTCAGAAAGTCCCTTTGTTCTTATTGTGATAGCCCTAACTTGAAGCAAATTAACTGCATGTCACTCATACCGGTTCCCTTCACTTCAATGAGCCAATCAATCAAGGAGTTTTGTTGAACTGCAGATTCTGGTCCAGTGAGCCTGGATGGGGCCCCGTATTCTGCATTTCTTTTTTTTTTTTTTTTTTTTTTTGAGGGCAGTGTCACTGACCCTCATATGTGGGACCCGAACCAGGGCCACTGGCATCCCAAGCCAGCGCTTAACCACCGCACCACTCGGCCGGCCCAATTCTGCATTTCTTAACAAGCTCCCTAGGGATGCCAGTGCTGCCGGTTCATGGACCACACTTTGAGAAGCTAGGAACCACGCTAGTCCCCGCTACCTCATCTGCTCCAGGGATTGGGAAACAAGAAAAATGGGGCCCAGAGAACTAACATGATTTGCCCAAAGTCACATGCTGAGTTGGGGACCATCCTGGCTAGCACTCAGGCCCTGGTTCTTAATCCAGAGATCCCTTCTCCATGTCCAGGCATGGGAGGTGACAGGATGGAACCACATGGTCAGGAGAAGCCATGACGGACTATGATGAATACCTGGAGCAAAATGCAAGGAACGTCAGAGAACTGTGGGGATGGAGAATGAGTGTTGGTTCGGGCTCAGGGAGGTGAAACTTTTGCAGAGGGCAAAGAAGGCATATTCCTTCCGAGTTGGGGGAGTACATGCAACCCCTGGGAGCCAGGGCACTGAGAGGTGGCATGGCCTGCAGCCTCCTCCCCTTGCCCTTCAATCCCAGGAGAGGTTGGTGCCCCACGCACAGCCTAACCAAGACATCCTGTCTCCTTTCAGGTTTCCAATAAGTGTCCAGTCGTGCACTGTGGCAGCAAGAACAGGCTACAGATGAAGGCGCCTCCTCTCACTCGCCTTGACTTCAGACGTGATCTGTAGGCTGCTGGGAACAACTAGTGACTGATTTCAATGGAGGGGACTGTGTTTCTTTAGGAATGCTGTCCTGGAGGCTGCCAGTGAGGATGGGGCCATCTTTGCTGTGGGTGCTGGAGCTGCTGGCAGGACCAAGCAATGCCGGGGTGCTACGGGCAGGACAGGGGCTTTGGCTCATTTGTGTAACTGTGTTTGTCATAGACGATGGTACACCTTTGAGATGATGAAATAGCACCATTATCATGTAGTGGCAGGGAAGGCTCACACTGGTAGAATGGGGGGAAACCATCATCAGTTATTTTAGCCAGTTATCAGCTGCTCCCCTGCCCCACCGCTGACTTAGAATCTCTGGGACAGCTGAGGCAGCTAAACAGCAGGTGAAAGCCCAAAACAAGGCAGTGGAATGCATGGCATCTGATGGCTGGATCCAACCTCCAGGGCCAAACTCTCCACCATCGCCCTCAGGTCTGGATGACCCATAGAGGCAGCCCCTAAATCAGCTGTGTCTCCAGAGAGCCACCCACCCTTCAGGGTGTAAGGACATCACAGCACCCAGGGAGCAGTGACAGCTCCATGGAGTCCTGCAGTGTGGGCACCTTGGACCTTACACCCTCACTCAGCCACTTGGGGCTGTACTGGATTTGAGCCTAAACTCCCCATTCCCATTGAGGAAACATAGCTGCCAGGGGTTTTGTCTCAGTAAGCCTCCCAGCACGTCAGCCTCCTGATACAGACCCAGCAGAGGGTGGGCCAGCCCTCAGGAGGCCCTAGGAGAAATGCCACCTGCATCAGGGCGTGGCAGCAAGGTTACAAGACAGCTGCAGTTGGAGAGGGGCGCTGGAGGTGCGGGACAGGAATGCCACCTGGAAATGACGCTAGCTGAATAAAAGTGCTTGTCCACTGCTCCTGTTATCTCTGACCTATAAATAAAGGACCTCATCTTCCTAGAGAGAGAGCACAGAGAGAATATGGTATAATTAGCTTATTCTCCCCTTTCCAAGACTGGGTAAAGGATCACGCAGTAGAAGATAGATCCTTACATTTCAAAGCTGGACAGGCCCACAGAGCTCCTGCAAAGCACACCCTCATTTACATAAGTAGAAAGCTGAAGCAAAGGGGAGACTCTGGCTTGCTGATGTACATCCAGTTAGTAGCAAGTGCCCCCTCCTCAGGGGGCTTTCCCTGATCTCTCCAAGTAGAGGTATCCCTAGTTACTCTCTATCCCATGACTGTTTTATTTTCCTTATTACTGACGTATCATCTTTATTGGCTTATATTTTTATGGCCTGCAAACCCTGCCCCCACCCCAGACTAAATCTCCATGACCACAGGGACCTGTCTGTCTTCTCATTACTGTGGACCCAACACACTGAGCCCCTCAGTACTCAATAAGTATTCCTTCAGTTGATGAGGGGAGAGTCAGAACCCAGATCTCCTGCTTCTCAGGCTGGTATCACTCCCACAGCTTCACTCTGGCTCTGTGACGGAAGCCCATCAGGGCAAAGGCCAGTCTCTGGTCACTTCTGGCCCTCACAGTTCTATGGCACATAATAAGTCCTCAATAAAGCCTATAGAGCTGGAAAGACCAAACAGGGCCCTTACAGGATTTTAGAAGTCTCCCCAAGAGTCCATGCGTCATACACGTGAATACATCCCCACATACACACACACACTCTCAAGAGTCCTGAAGATGCATGGACTTGGCCAGAGTCCCTCGGAAACAGCCTCTGTGTGCCTGGCACACTTTACTGCCCTCAGCCCTCTAGAGCTGGTTAGAATCTATTGACTTTAGCTCTCCTGCTGAGAAGTTATCTCCTGGATCCAAAGGACTTATTGACAGAGATGTGAGGTGTGGCCCCACACAGGGTGTGAACCCGCCTCTTGGAGCTATCACAAAGGCAGGAAAGGAAATGAAAAAGAGAGAAATACAGACAGTGGGCAATCCTGGGAGACAGTGGTGTCCTACTAACAGAGTCATATGCAAAGTCTGTGCAGCAACTAGGGAGGGAGCCTCCCTCCAAAGCCCCCTCCCAGCGGAAGCTAGGCCTTTGATGTGAACACACTTGACTCTAGTGCATCTTCCCCAAAGTGCATTGGCCTCTGCAAATGGGAGAAATGGATGAAGTGTTCTGGAAAGACTCTCCAGCAACCCACCTGCATTCAGTGGAGCTATGGAGGTCCAGAGGCTCTGAATTCACTTCAAGCCAAAATGTGGAGCTTTCCAAAATGTCTTCTGGAAAGCAGCCTGGCCACGGACTCCAGTCTCTACTAGAATTCAGTTGGCTCTGCCATCCCCTTGATAAGAAGCGTCGGGAGAGGGGGTTTGGAATGCGGCTTGCTCACATCTCCCAAAAAGGAATTTTTAGAAAGCAGATAGAAAAACTGCAGTAGATTGAATAACTAGTCTTAATTCTTCACCCCCTGTAAAAGAATTATACATCCAAAGCTTTGCCATGGCCTCATGAGGGCAGAGGATATTTCCTTACCCCTTATATTTGAACTTGGCCCTATGACTTGCTTTGGCAGACATGATGCAAGCAGAGGCTTGAATAAAATGTGCTTGCACGGTTGGGCTTGCCTCTTGTACTCCAGTGACCTGCTGTGAGAACGTGGCCTGGGTTGCTGCTGCCCCTTCATCCTGTATCCCAGAACATACAGAGAGCAGACCTGAGCCCAGCCTACAGCCAGGGGCCAAGCCCAGCCCACCTGGAGCCTAGAATACAGCTTCCCATCCAGCCCAGTCCAGATCAACTGAACAAAAATCCATCATCATGAGAATAAATGCTGGCAGGCATAAGCCACTGAGACTTGAGGTAGTTTGTTTTGAAACATTAATTATACCAATAGCGGACTGACACAGAAATTGAAACCCAGAGATAGTATATGACTAGATCCAGAATTTCTCGGAAGTGATTCGGTCCCACCTTACC
Organism: Aselliscus stoliczkanus; assembly: GCA_033961575.1. Taxonomy (NCBI): domain Eukaryota; kingdom Metazoa; phylum Chordata; class Mammalia; order Chiroptera; family Hipposideridae; genus Aselliscus; species Aselliscus stoliczkanus. The sequence goes on along the minus strand of CM066733.1, from coordinate 57,899,106 downwards.
TCTTATCGAAAGGCACTTGAGATGAGGCTGTTTATGAAAAAGTGAGACTTCCGCTTATGGCCATGATAAAGCAACAGGAATCTGATTTACCTTCCTGCTTTAAACAATTGAAAACTAGACAAGATGTATAAAACAATGGTTTTCAGATAATGGATAAAAAGCAGTAGAGGACACAGATATCCAAAACAAGAGAAATAAATGAGATGAGCCTTATGATTGCCCCAACTTACTACCTGCAGAGAGTTCAGGCTGCAGGTCAGGAAGGGGGAATCAGGTGATGTCTAGTGGTTTCCTTTAGCTGAGAAAATGAAGTGGGTTTAAATTTGCAAGGCAGGGTACCAGAGCTGAGTGAGCTGCACAGAGACAGAGATAGGCATGATAGAGACAGAAACAGAGACAGAGCTAGAGATAGAGACAGAGATGAGAGAGAGATGATAGAGGTAGAGCTACAGTGTGTGTGTGTGTGTGTGTATATATATATATATATGTATATATATATATATATATATAGAGAGAGAGAGAGAGAGAAGAGTATACACATTTTAAGAAAGGAAAAAAACTGTATTAAAATTGTAATAATATGTACCAATAATAAAAGATAAACACAAGTCACATTTGACTTCTGCAATTACAAGAGGTGCTCAAAGTGGTTACCATCAGCATAATTTTAATACAGTTTTTCCTTTCTTAAAATATGCATACATTTTTTGGCACCATATATGTATATGTGTATATATATGGAGAAAGAGAGAGAGAGAGAGAGAGCACTCTGAGGAGATCTGCAGAGACTACTCTTGAGTCTTTGGCTAACCTAACTGCTGACGAACGCAGGCATGTGAGAAACACACTCAAGGCTCAGGAAGAAAACACCAGAAAGGAGCAGGTGGATAACACAGAGCTGGAAAAGGTTGATGTTCCCAACAGCCAAAGTGGAGAAACCTCCTCAAAAAAGGACAGATTGGCCCTAGATGAAAAGCTGCCTCAGCTTTTCAAAGCAAGCCTCAAAAGAGTCACCCTGTTTCCAGTAACTTTCCAAGTAGCTTCAGAGAGTCTCAGAATAAAGCTCAAAAATATTTAAAAGAATATTAAAAGTACAAAAACCAGCACCCAACAATGTAGAATTCACATTGTCTGACATCTAATAAAAAAATTACCAGGCACGTAAAGAAATAGGAAAATATGGTCCATAATGACCAATTGATAGGAATAAAAACAGACCTAGGAATGACACAGATGATATATAAAGTAAATAGGGACTTTTTTTTTAATGCAATGGATGTGTGTTTAAAATATAGTCAGAAAGATGCCTATTGTAATTCCTTAACTGTTAACAAGACTCATTCATCTGGTCATTCTTTGAACAAGGATGTGCCTTCCATGGCGAAGGTTGGTTGGTTGGTTTTGAGCCTTTCCCTGGAGTCAGCCCTCAGCTTTCCCCATCCTCTCTGCTGGTTACACAGTTGCGTGGGCCCTCCCCTGAGACAATACTCTCTGGCCATGAGGGCAGACAAAGACCCACACAAATCTGCCCCACCCCTGCCTCACACAGGATGCTCCCACACCCTTCCCTGTGGGGAGACCCAGGAGCCCAGACAACCACCTGCAGACTCTGATGCTCTGGCCCCCGGTGCCATCTATTAGGGCTCAGTTAGGGCGGCAGGATCTGAAACCAGGGCTCCTTCTCTCCACGTGCTCTTTCCCCTGCAGGGAGGATGTACCTGGGGCTGGCAGGCCTTATCTTCTCCCCTTAGTTCCGGGTTGGAACGTGCCCTTTTTCATTTGTGCGGATATGTGCCCATTGAATGACTCCTTAAGTGAATACCGATGTTGGATGATGGGGTGGGTGGCCAATCCTTTTCCTTATCTCAGGGCTCATTCAGATGGAAAGAGGCCCGTGCCCGGCTGCTCTGTTTACTCTGCATCCTCTACCCATTGTACATGAAATTGATCCGAGGGAGAGGGTTGTTTTTCTTCTTTTTCCTCCAATCTCCTTATTAGTTCAGCCTCAGAAGGCCCCTTATCACTGCCGGATGTCAGGCCACAGTGTGCCATCAGGCCTGGCCATGTTAGACTCTCCATTAATTGATTTTGCCCTCCCCTTCTTGGGAAGCACAAATTGGCTCAGCCCATTAGCAGCAATAATTCCCTGAAAGGGATTATAAATCATGACCTGTGTCCATCCGTCACTCACAGTGGAGTGGTGCCCACATGGGGAAGTGTCAGGCAGGGAGCTGGAACCCTGGAAGAGCAGGGGGCGCCCTGCAGTCCGGCAGGCTCTCTCTTAAATCTGACTACATGGGGTCACAGCCAACCAGAAGGAGCAGTCAAGACAGGCTCCAGCACACACAGAGGCTCTCAATCAGTGTGGACTGAATGAGTAAAGGGAGGGAGAGGGGAACTCTTGAGTTGACCCTCACCCACCAAGTCCACCATTATGTTATTCTTTGGTTCTGTAGCTTTGGCTTTTCAGAAGTCCCCCGCTAAACTGGAAGTGCTCCTGAGAAAGACTCTACCCTTAACGCCAGTCAGGGAATGCCTCGCTGGTCTTTGTGAAAACCTGAGTGTGAGAGGAGGAGAGGAGGGGTACAATGAGAGAGAGAGAAAAAGGAAGGAGCACCAGGGACAGAAAGCAGCCAGGAAAGGTGGGAGGAGGCCACAGCCTGGCCAACTTTGCCAGCACATAGTAGGTTCTCAATAGGGACAGTAGTAGTTCCTTTTTATCTGACAGGGATATGTTCTAAGACCCCCAATGGATGCCTGAAACGGCAGATAGCATGGATATATAGTACTATATATACCATGTTCTTTCCCATATATACATGCCTTTTCACTTAAAGGAAGCACTCTACAGCTTCTCTTTGGCATATCTGAATTGCCAGCTTCACTACTCTTGCACTTGATACGATTATTTAAGCAAAAGAAGGGTTATTTGAACACCAGCACTGAGGTACCTTCAGTGGGACAGAGAGATTTCATCACGCTACTCAAACGGTGCACAAGTTAAAACTCATGAATTATTTCTGAAATTTCCCATTTAATATTTTCAGACCACAGTTGACCGTGGTAACTCAAGAGAAACTGCGGATAAAGGGAGACTAGTGTAGCCCATAAATAAATGGAGTGCTTTGCCCACAGTGAACCTGGTACCACTTCCTGCCCGGGATCTGAGGGAGGGAGGGCTTCAGTGATAGCTGATCCACCCCTCCCTCCACCCCAACATATCACAGATGTCCCTCAGGCCCGATGTGTTCACCCCTTTCTCCCATGCAGGTAGTGCCTTCTCTCTCCCTTCATTTCCTTCACCTGAGAACCACCATGGTGTCCCAACCTGTTGAGGACACTGAGGCTACAGAGGTTGCTAAGACCTGCCTGAGATTCCCCCAGACATCAACGGATAAGCTTCCTAAATGGTACAACAGAGAACTCTTCACATATGGAGCTTCTGCAGGGCAATCAAATAGGATTTGACTATCACACAGCCTTGCAGATCTAACTACAACCCTTGCTTAAGACCAGGAATTAGACACTCTGTAGTGACGAGATGACAGCCAGCACTCTGTTGTCCCATGTCTCCAAAACACAAGGTAAAAACCAGTCAGGGGGGAGTTTTGTGACACTCCAGCTGCCTGGGAAAGCTCTGGGTATGAGGAGGGCCTTGTAAAGGGTGGCCTCAGGGAACCCAAGACCCACAAGATTGCAGAGAAGATAGCCCCACCCCCAGACAGGGCCCCTCCTGAACCACAGGATAGATGAGATCAGCACTTGCGACAGCCTCAGGATACTCCGCATGGACAGTCCCCATGGCCCTGCCTGCACCTCCACTTCCTGTATTTGTCATCATTCTGGTTGGGGCCTTAGAGCCCATGAAGGACCATGGGTCCCTACCATTCTCTTGATCATTCATATACTGGAAAATAGCAGAAGTCTCCCTTTGCTTTTATTTTCTATAAGACACACCTAGTTCTCTCTCCCTCCCCCTTTTTTTCCCTCCCTCCCTCTCCCTCTCTCTCTCTGTCCTTTCTCTCCCTCCCTCTCCCACTCCCCCTCCCCCATTGCAGAACCATACTTGCTTGTCCTGGACATGCCTGCTATAGTGTCTGCCTCCCCATAGCTCCTTCCAAGGGACACCTGTATGTGTACATGTCAGCTGGCTGGGACAATAAGCTGAGGGTGGGGATTGACCCCAGGACAGCCCACCTCAGCTGTGAAGTGGCCCACATGAAAGGGTACTCTTGGACACACTGCCTTCTTAAAGGATTTGAGCCAAGATAGATCAAGAGAAAGAAGTAGAGGGCAATGGGAGTGACACTGACCGGATGCCAGAGGTAAGCCTGGGACAGAGGGGACAGAACAGAGGGAGAGAACTGCCCAGTCATAGGCCCTGTGGGCCTGGTTGTTCTGGAACCCTGGTTGCCCCTGGCTTCCTACCACAAATTATTTCAATTACTTAGGATAACTGGAGAGTGTTCCTATTCCTCCCAACTCAAATAAGCCTTGAACAATTGAAAAAACAAAATCTCATATAACGGGTGGAAAGTAGCAGAATACCTAACAGTGGCTTAAACAAATAGGGTTTATGTTTCTGGCATTAAAAGAGATCTAGACATAGGTAAGTGCAGGAATCAGCTGAGCGTCTTTGTAATGCTCTTGACCTTTCCCTCAAGGACACACATTGGCTCAGCAGGTGCAGTCATGTGTGCGTTCAGGGCAGACAGGGGGGAAGGTGGGGCCGGCTGAGGCTGAACCCTTGGTCAGAAGAGAACAACCCTGCCCGGCACCTCCACAGCCGACTCTGCCAGATCTAATTGGCCAGCACTGGGTCACATGGCAGCCCCAGCTGCAAAGGAGCTTGGAAAGTAGGTGCAAGGGATACTGTCAATCTTCTGATCCCCTCCCCATTTCTGAGCCCTTCTCCCCACTTCAATGTGTTTTTGCTTCCAATGTCCTGGCCTGCACTTGGGGCCCTTCAGTCCAAGGGCTACTGGAGCCATCTTGCTGCAGATGCACAGAGCCAGACACCCAAATCGCTGGCTGGTGTGGGAACAGGAGAGCCCAGCTCCCCTGCCTCCACTTGGGAGTAACTGGGTGTGCTTGACCTGCCAGGGCTCCCCAGGACCTGGGGGGAAGTGGGGACTATTTGGCCCCATTTGCCCCACTCCCCCACCGGTCTTCATTTATTCCACTGCTCATACACAAAAGCCCCTCTCAGAGCTGCTCTTGGAGAACCTAGCGTCAGACAGCAGGGAACATGATTATTATGATGGGTGAGACCAACCATGCACTACTGCCTGACATGTACAAAAGTGGGGTTCTGTTAGCCAGGGAGGAAAGGATATTGAGCAGGCAACTCATGGTATCTGCTTCCACAGCTCACTGCAAAAAAAAAAAAACACCCAAAAACATTAGGAAACACAAGCAAAGAGCTTGGAACCCTCGTACACAGCTAGTGGGAATATAAAATGATGCAGCCATTTCTTTGGAAAAGAGTCTGGTGGTTCCTCAAAAAGTTAAACAGAGAGTGATCATATGACCCAGCAATTCCATTCCTAGGTATATATCCAAAGGAATTGAAAACATGTGTTTGCACAAAAACTTGTACATGAATATTCATAGCAGCATTATTCATGATAGCCAAAAAGTAGAAACAACCCAAATTCCCATCAACTGATGAATGGATCAATAAAATGTTGGTGTATTCATATGATGAAATATCATTCAACCATAAAGAAGAACTGACACACACTACAACATGGGTGAACCTTAAAAACATTATGCTAACTGAAGAAGCCAGACATAAAAGGCCACATGTTGTATGATGGTATTTGTATGAAGTGTTCAGAATAGGTAAGTCCACAGAGATAGAGGGCAGATTAACAATTGCTAGAGGCTGAGGGGCAGGCTGTGGGGAGGAGGGCTGATAGCTGACAGGTGTAAGGCCTCTCTTCCAGGCAATAAAAATGTTCTAAAATTGATTGTGGGGATGGATGCATGACTCTAAGAATATGCTAAGAACCATTCAGTTGGTTACTTTAAGTGTTTGAATGATACGGTATGTAAATCATATTGCAATAAAACTATTACATACACACATAAGCAAAGAAGGGAAAGAGAGGGAAACGCCCTTGATCCTACCCACTGTTAACATCCCGGGGCCAGGATCTGCTTTGAGCCTGACATGCATCTCACCTACACAGTATCCACTGAGGGGAACCAGCTACAGGATGTCAAGCAAGCAAGGAAAATGATCAGCAAAAGCAATGCAGCAAATGCGTCCAGTTCATTAGGAGCATCAACCCCCGTACTGTTGCTGATTGAGACTGTCGTTTGTCTATTTGCTTTGCCCTGATTTGTCACCCAGTTTACTCATCCTCAGGTTCCCCCAATAGGCAGGTCAATTCTCCTAACCCATTTTGTTGCCAAGGCAACTGAGTACAAGGTTTGTTCACATGCATTCTGATTTCTTCTCAGCTCCCAGCTTGGTCTTGAAACCATCATGGGTGAGGAGTTGGGGGCGCCAAGGGGGCGCATTCAGACTTGGGCAGGGTGAGGGAGAGTATCCAATGTGGTCCAGAAACACCCATCCAACTTAGAGGCAGAGGGTGAGGCCTTATGACCTCAGGAGGACCCGGTAGGTCTATTGGAGGGGTCTGTGCCACTGACTCCTGCTCTCCATAGAAAAAACGGCTGGGTGGGGGGTGGCAGGCCTGTTTGCACTCAGCACTTAGTGCAGCCAAGCTGACCTGCACTGTTCAAACAGACTCCCAGCCTCCAGACACCTGTGCTGAGGAGGGCGAGGCAGGCAGGAGACTGAGCACAGGTCCCAGGGCGCTTCCCATCTCTCCCCCCAAAGCCCTGGCAGAGTCCCAGCCACGCCATGCCCCACGCTGGGCTCTGCAGCTGCTGGGGTGGCCGGGTGCTGCCCCTACTGCTGGCTTATATCTGCTACCTGCTGCTCGGCGCCACCATCTTCCAGCTGCTGGAGAAGCAGGCGGAGGCTCAGTCCAGGGACCAGTTTCAGTTTGAGAAGCTGCGCTTCCTGGAGAACTACACCTGCCTGGACCAGCGGGCGCTGGAGCAGTTTGTGCAGGTGAAGGGGAGGCGCTGGTGTGGGATGGTGGGCAGAATGGGGGTTCTCACTACAGGTCCAGAGCCATCACCCAGGGGCCGATGCCCCATTTGGAAGCAGAGGGTGTGGGAACAGAGCCAGGCGAGACCTAGATCCAGACCTACAACTGAATCACTGTGACATTGAGCAAGTCACTTCACCTCTCTGGTCCCAAATTTCCTTACCTAGAAGGGGAGGAAAATAATTATACCTGTGCTGCAGACATTCAACAGCAGGCTAAATGCACTTTCTCGGCTGCCACTTGCTGCACAAACGTGAGCTGAGTGTCAGAACTATCAATGCTGTGCAAATTTCCTTCTCCCGCACTTGTGCACTTCCCCTACCCCAACTCCATCTCTGCTCTCTCCCCAGCTCACCTCTTTGAGCTGACTACACTGGAAGGCTGCGGGTGGGCGACACTGACAAAAGCCAGGGGCGGCCACCATGCTGGCCTTCCCCAACCTGGTTCTACCTGGAGTTGGGCTTGGTGAGCAGTGGCCAGGGTGACAGCTCTGCCAGCACTGTGCCCATGGGGGCTCTGTCTGGTGGCAGAGCAGGTGACCCCTCCCTGGGCCCCTTCTGCTTCTCAGCACAAACTCTAGGGCCCCAGCACCCTCTCTCCAAGAAAGGCACAACCCGGCTATTGTGGGGGAAGTTGAACGCATTCAAGAGGGAATGACAACACCCACCCCAGAGGAACAGCCAAGTTCAGGGTCATCACGATGATAGTTGGTGTTTATTGAGCCTTTGCAATGTGCCTTAAAACAGTGGGAAACATAGTCACTATGATGGGTTCAGGCCAGTCATGACCCATTGGCTGGGGTCTAGTGATTTACATGTGTTTCCTCATAATCACCTATATTATCACTATTTCCTATTTGTAGCTGGGAACTGAGGTACAGAGAGGTGGAATATGTTGGCCGAAGCTGCACAGTTAGTGGTAAAGCCAGAACTCGCACCCAATACAGCTGCTTTTTTTTAGCATAAGTACCAGGGGCAGGATACAGCCTAGAGCAGCAGTTCTTCAAGTGTGATCCCTGGGCCAGCTGCAGCAGCACAACCTGGGAACTCATGACAAATGCCAATAATCGGGCCCCACCCCAGGCCCACCGAATCAGGAACTCTGAGGGGAGGGCCAGCAGGCTGTGTGTTAACAAGCCCTCCAGGGGATGCCGACACCTGCTCAAGATGGAGAATAGCTGGCCTAGATGAGTGAGCTGGATGGTCAGAGAGAACTTTCTGGAGCTGTGAGAGACCTGCCCAGGCCCTTTCTTCCAGGAAATGAGGCCTCCAGACGCAACTTCACTTCCTTGCTCCCCAGCAGTACAGGGCCGGGGCCATGGCACCCATATCAAGGCAGAGAAGGCTTCAGGTGCCTCTCAAGACCCCAGGTGGGGAGTAAGGCAGAGGCCTTAGAGGCCCTGGAACCCCCTCCTCTCAGCCCTGGGTTAGAGGTGAAACCCAGGGGCTGGAGGGTGTGGGAAGGATTGGTAGCTGGGATCGGACTAGCTCTGCAAATGGAGCAGGAGGTCAACAGCCTTGACTGCGGCCCCGAGGGATATGTCACTGATCAACAACCCCCCTGGGCCTCCCTGGGGGAGCCAGGGTATCCCTAAAGTCCTCAGCCTCCTTGGGAGGGCCACTCACTTCCCAGGGCAGAATTCTGGGAAAAGATTCCAGAACACACATTATTGTTCAAATCACGCTATAAACACTATTACAAGCAGTAGTAAAGGCTGACTCCGTCAATAAATAAGGCCGTGCCCAGGTTCACACGACTGGCGTCTGACCTTCTCCACCACGCGGATTCTTAGAGAAGGGAAGTTCCTCATTTGCCGCCTCCCACTCAGTACCTCCTACTGACGTCAAGGGTCCTCCTCAGCGGGACAGAGAACCTCAGGGTGGTGGTGAGGGACAGCCTAGGTCCAGGGCAAGGGCTGCTGCAAAGGGTGAGGGTCTCCAGGGAGCCGGGCTAGTCCAGAATGTTCCATCCTGGACTCTGGGTGTGTGGGAAAGAGAGGGAGGCCAAAGTTCACATGTGAAGAAACCAGATCTGCCAAAGTGAGAAGAAGCAGACAGCCTGGGTCAGGACACCCGACCGGCCCGGCCTAGGCGGGCCACCCCCACCCTGGCCAGAGCTCGCTCACCCAGCCAGCGGGAAACGGTTCCCACAGGAACTAGAGGCCGGAGCTGCCCCCTCCCCCGCCACCTCCCTCCTGCCTTTGGTGCTCTACCTGGTGTCATAGCTATACTGCTTTCCTGGACCATTCAGAGCTACAAGGGAGGGTGTCTGGGAGTAGATGGGGGAGGGGGCCCTGCCCATCTCCTAGAGGGACAGAGGGGCTTAGGCTTGAGCCTGCAGGGTGGGGTTCAGGTTCTATAAAAGCGTGCGCGCGTGCGCGCACACACACACCTCATACACACACCCCACACACACCACCACACACACACACACACACACCACACACACACACACCACACACACACCACACACACACACACACACACACACCACACCACACATCACACACCACCACAACACACACAACACACCACCACAACACACACACCACACACACACACACACCACACACACCACACACACACCACACACACCACACACACACCACACACACCACACACACGCACCACACACACACACACCACATACACCACACCACACACACACCAGACACACACACACACCACACACACACCACACCAGACACACCACACACACACACCACACACACACACCTCACACACCACACACACACACCACACACACACACCTCACACACCACACACACACCACACACACCTCACACACCACACACACACACACCACACACACACCACACACACACACCTCATACACACACCCCACACACACCACACCACACACACACACACACCACACCACACATCACACACCACCACAACACACACAACACACCACACACACACCACACACACACCACACACACACACACCACATACACCACACCACACACACACCAGACACACACACACCACACACACACACCACACCAGACACACCACACACACACACCACACACACACCTCACACACCATACACACACACACACCACACACACCACACACACCTCACATGCACACACCCCACATGCACCACACCACACACACACCTCACACACACACCCCACACACACCACACCACACACACACACCACACACACCCACACCCACACACACACACACACACACGCACGCACACTACATTCCCAGGCGACCTTTGCCCTGTCCTCTGATGGAATTTCTCCTGTAGGCCTGGGCTGGGACTCACTAGGGGGCAGCAAAGTGCAAGGCTGCCTGCTCACCTGGAAGCTCAGAAAACACAGGGCTGAAATCTTCCCATTGTCCTAACAAGCCGTGTGCATCTCACCCTCGTGGCCATAACAGTATCTCCCACCTGGACCACTCTTTAAGCATCTTCTGCCTCCTTAGGCCCAGTCCCCTCCTCTAGCCCACGCTTACAACCCACACTTCAATCATCCTGGCCAGTGGAACAGACAGTAAATTTGAAATCCAATGACCTTGGTCAAGTCATGTAGCCACACTGAACCTTAGTTTCCATTTCCACAAAAAGGAAATGAGACTGTCTAAGAATATCATTAAGTGAGATGTCACAAAAGCACTCTGTCGAGAGCTTAGCCAACATCCAGTGCCATCATTCCCTCTTCCTCCCACCCCACAGGTCATCATGGAAGCCTGGGTGAAGGGCGTGAACCCCAAAGGCAACTCCACCAACCCCAGCAACTGGGACTTCGGCAGCAGTTTCTTCTTTGCAGGCACAGTTGTCACCACCATAGGTAAAGCGTCGGGTGAAGGGCTTGGCTTCCCCATCGCTCCTGTCTTGGGTTTCAGTTCCCCAAAAGCAGATGCCGAGACAAGGATGGGTTTATCTAGGAGACAATTTCAGGAAGCAAGAGTAGAGAAATGGGAAAGTGAAACCAGAAAGGGAGAAAAGGCAATCAAGTTTGCATCAATGAATAGGTTAGTGAGTAGGGCAACTGGACTCACTCCCGGTGGGGACCCGCGGAGAGGCTAGGTAGAGCCCATCCTCAGAACAGTCCCTGCAAGGGGCGGCAAAGCCGGGGTACTTGTCTACCAACTCTTGCCCTCGCTGGTAGGAGCTAATCCTGCATGTATTAACTCTCCAGCATTTTGGACCTGCCCACAGGCTGAGTACATGCCTGTAGCCAGAAAAATTCTCTCAGGTAGAGGGAGATGTGGGGACTTGGAGTAGAAAGTCATCGGTGTGTATAGGAACTGTCCACAAAGCTGCAGGTGATATGCCAGGTGCTACGAAGGGGACAGGACACTGAGGCTGTCAGCCAGAAAACCCACTCCACCTTCCACAGGGAAATGCCCAGACCCCCATCCACTCTGGTCTCCCCCATTGATTCAATTAAGTCCAATTAAGACCAACACCTTCCTAGGGCTCAGGTGACATATGAGGCAGAGGATGGAGTTGGGGTAGCAGGGGTATGTTCAAACTTGGGTCAGGCCCAGACTTGGCCCTCAAGGAGCTTCCAATCCAATAAAAGGATAAGATAAACACGCCAAAAACAATAGTATAATAAGGCAAAGTAGACAATAGATAGGAATGACACAGAGCACGATGGCAAACCACACCCAGTTAGGAGGAGGAGGGTGGTAGTCAGGGGTGCCTCCTGGAGGCACTGTCATTGGAAATGGGCCTTCGAAGACAGACGATTCTCATAAATAGGGATCGTCCTAGCAGGGAATGGGAAGAGTGCCCATGAGAACAATACCTCCTCCCCCGAGAGGTGCTGGAAGACCAATCTCTGCTAGAGTCTGTGGGGGAGGCACCTCTGAGCTCTCTCTTCCCGCCATTTGTATACTCCTCTCTGCAGGATATGGGAACCTGGCACCCAGCACTGAGGCAGGCCAGGTCTTCTGTGTCTTCTATGCCCTAGTGGGCATCCCGCTCAACGTGGTCTTCCTCAATCACCTGGGCACAGGGCTGCGTGGCCACCTGACTACCCTCGAGAGGTGGGAGGACCAGCCCAGGCGCTCCCAGGTAGGGGCCCTTCCATCTTTACAGCCCTGCTGTGACAGAATCTGTTGCAGGTTGAGTCCTCCAGAAGCTAACACTGAGACAGAGATTGGCAAGCAGGTGTTAGGTAAGTACCTGTGAAAGAAAAGGTAGGCAGAGGGAGAAGGTGAATTGCAATGCAGGCTCCACAGAGAATTGGCCTCAAGGAGCTCTGCAGCATGCATGGGCCTTCAGAGTTGTCCCGTGATAAGCTGACATGTCCAGGACTTTATAGCCCTGCCTCAATCAGGCACCAGGGTGGCCTTCCCAGAAAGGGAAGTTCTCGGTAGCTGCTTCAAATCCTGAAGGAGCTGACAGCTGGAGGCCACCTGCCGACAGCTGATCACCACTGCTCATCTCCGTGGTTATCAGAGCTCCAACGCCCTTTCCTGCCGTCAAAAACAAACTTCAGGCCCCCCAGCATGCCTCCAGTGCCCACCTGTTGGCCAGTGCCTTGAGGCACACGAGGAGGACAGAGGTGCAGAGGAATTTGGTACAATTCAGTGACAGTCCTCCGTCCCAAATCTGAGTCCCCTTGGGGGACCTGTACAAGTGGATTCCCCCAGATCAAAGGAATCTCTAAATTCCAATTTGACCTACTAATGCAATCCCTATGACCACGCCTTTCCCTGACCTGGGCAAGATCACACACACACAGATCTGCCCCCAAAGGTCTGCAGGGCAGGGAAAGCACCTAGCTGTGATCCACCCCCATGCAATCCTGGGGCCTTCCAAGTGGACTGAGAGACAGATTCCCTTCCTCCCTCCCTCCAGCTATTTCAGATCCTGGGCCTGGCTCTGTTCCTGACCCTGGGGACGCTGGTCATTCTCATCTTCCCGCCCATGGTCTTCAGCCACGTGGAGGGCTGGAGCTTCGGCGAGGGTTTCTACTTTGCCTTCATCACTCTCAGCACCATCGGCTTCGGGGACTATGTGGTTGGTGAGAACTAGGCAGTCACGTATCTCAGGGTGGGGGATGGGGAGATGTCAGTGGGGGTAACTACTGAGGATCAGAGAGCCCTTAGTTTTTTGGAGGAGACCATTTCTGAAGCTGCTGTAGATTCTCACAACATCCTCAGAAGCTGCTAGTCTGGGACCCATCTCCCTTTCCCCAGGGACTTCCATTGCTGATCCTTGTTATGGGGAAGTTAGAGGGGCCCCTATGGAACGTGGCAGGTAGCTGTGCCCTCAGAGTCCTGGCATTTATCATGTTCCCCTTCCCTGCTAGGCACGGACCCCAGCAAGCATTACATCTCAGTGTACCGAAGCCTGGCAGCCATCTGGATCCTCCTGGGCCTGGCATGGCTGGCACTGGTCCTCCCATTAGCCCCACTGCTTCTACATAGATGCTCCCAGCTCTGGCTGCTCAGCAGGGGCTTTGGTCTCAAGGAAGGGGGAGCCCCCAAGACTGATGGGCTCGCCAGACCTCAGAAGATCCCCATCTCTGCATGAGGCCCCCAGGAGCCCCTCCCAGCTTCCCCAGCCCAGCCCATGTGCCCTCTGCATTTCCTGCCCTGCCTGCTCCAACCCCAACCCACTCATTCCCCAGCCAGAGCTAGTCTCAGGAGCTCTCCGGAGAGAGAAAGGAGAAAAGAGTGTCCAAGAAACGAAATGTAAAGACAGAGTCACACACAGATGCCTGTGGAATGAGATGCGCACCGTTGTCCCAGAGTCCCTGCCCCTGCCCCCTCAAAAATGACCAGATATAGATCACTGTGACCAATCTCCATTGCCCTCCCACATCCCCCTCCTTGGAGACTCATATGGGACAGCAAACAAAGGGTGACTTTATTTTTGCCTCATTGGATACATTCACAATGGGCATTGGTCTGGCCCCTGCTATGTGTCAGGCACTGTGCCAGGTTCTGGGGACACAACAAGGAAATTTCTTGCCCTCCATGTGCAGTTAGTCAAGTGCAAGGACTAGCTAGGTAGAGAGGCAATCACAACTCAGTGCCCAAAATGCTATGATGAGGGTATGACGAGAGCCCATGGGAACGGCTGGCAGGGAGAGTCAAGGAGAGGGGCAGGGACTTTGGAGCATCTTAGTGCATATAGGCTATCTGCCCTCAGGAAGCTACACGGAGGGGCTGCCTCTCAAAGCCTGCCAGCTCCACTTGCCTAGAGGTCTAGAGCTGTCCATGAACAAGGTTTAGGAGGTATTGGGTATCCCACCCACTTTCCTGGGCATGGCCTCCCCGGACCCCCCAGGGCACCCCTTCAACCCATCACCCCCTCTGGCCTCCTGTCTTTTTAAGAAGAACCTTTCCAAACACTCGTTGCCCTGGGAAAAATGGAGAGCCAGTGGATCCCAGGAGATGTCCAGAAAATGAGCTCCATGGAGTCCCAGCCTCCCTCGGGAACGAGCCCTACCTCCCTGGCCTTTCTCCTGCCAGACTGAGACAGCTCTGGCCAGAAGGAGAGGAGAGATTTAGACCAGTCCACCCCAAGGCCCAGCCTCACCAAGGAGTGCAAACCTTGGTCCCTACCTCTGCCGGCAGCAAGGCAGGCCCATCAACGGCCGGGAACCTCTGGACAGGACTGAGGCAAGGCTGTGAAACAGAGGCGGCGCCAGGTGGGAAGGATGTACAGCAGCAGGACAGACCAGCTTACATCCGGGGACTTCCTGATGTGGAGGAGAGGCCTGGGGAGCTGAGGGCACCCAGGGACTCCTTACTTTCCCAGTACCCTTCCTCCCTTCTGGGTAGAGGAGGGAGTAAGGGAGCCTCTTCAGGAACAAACCCACTGGTCAAGCCTCCTCTGCCTCCCAAGCTCATGGACAAGTGGTGATCAGCTGGGGTCTTTGTCTTTGGGTACACAAAGGAAAGGGTGATGGTATGAGAAGACTTGACCAGCAGCAAGTGCTTGGCGATCATCCAAGGGTCCAAGGACTTCAACAGGGGCCCTAAGACAATAAACTTAGCTTCTACTTTCTCTTCCCCGCCCCCCAGTGTGTTCTCTGGGAGTCCCTCCCACTGTTCCCTACAAGACAAGCTGAGGGCTCTGGGCCCCTTCTCAGCATCTGCGTCTGTGATCACCCAGCAGCCCTCCCCTTCTCCCTGGGTAGGCTTGCGGGGTGGGCACTCCATATACACATTCGAGGCGGGGCCAGATGTCCGCAGCTCTGGACCGCTTTTTGTCCCCAGGGTTGGATCCAGTGCGGGCAGGGCAGGGCTGTCCAGCACGCCTCCCCTGCTGAGAAAACTGGGCACAAGCAGCTGCTCTCTAGGGAAGGGACCACCAGCCCAGCTCCTAGCCCTTCCTTTTCTGGGTCCTGGTCCATGGCTCCAGGCTCCGGCCTCCCTGCCTGTCCTGCTATGTGCCGACCACGAGCCCGAGGGGCACCGGAGAGTAGGGCTCCCGGCTGCGCAGTGCCAGGCACCGTGCTCCTGCTACTCACCTACCTGGCTTACTTGGCACTGGGCACCGGCGTGTTCTGGACGCTGGAGAGCCCCGCGGCGAAGGATTCCAGGGCAAGATTCCAGCGCGACAAGTGGGCTCTGCTTCGGAACTTCACCTGTCTGGACGGCCCGGCGTTGGATTCGCTGATCAGGGTCAGCGGGGCGCGGGGCCGGCCCGGGCACAGCGGGGAGATCCGGGATAGGAGAGCGCGGGGTGGTGGGCAGAGAGCAAGAGGGCACTCCCTGGGCCCGGACAGGGAAACGCCGGGAGCACTCTCCAAGAGAGAGGGAGAGGGGATAGACGCGGGGACGACCGGAGCGGGGCGGGGAGGGTGCGCGCGGCGGGGTGGCACACCAGGCCGTTGAGCTGGACAAACAGGGGAAGGGTTCCCGCTCCAGCGAGAGGAATGCGCAGTGCAGCGCGCTGAATCCTCCTTTACCAGCCAGGTCAACAGAGGGTTGCGGGGCTCAAACATCTGAATTTGGGGATGAGTACAACAGGGGGCGCGCTTACCCGGGTCAGGAGCTGCCAGGGCCGACCCTGCCGGGTCAGAACAGGGGCAGGGCGCGCGCGGAGAACTTGGGAAGTGACCTGGAGTAGGTCCAACTGGGATGGCGCGGCGCTGTGTCGGGGTCGGACGGCGGGAGAGGCTCCAAAGGGCACGCATGGCCCCTTCCACAGAGAAACCCCGGATGCAAATATGCGAATTGGGGGCGAGGGCGGCAGGGGGCGCTGGGCGGTGCCTAAGGATGAGCGAGCCCCTCAGGGTCTGGGGGTAAAGGTGAGCAGGGCGTGCATGTCCTGGTGGTGGGTCATAGGGGGCCGAGGCGCATGTGCAGAGCCCGGACACTTCAAATGCACAGACCCGGGTCCGAGAGACAGAAGGGCGGACACAGGGGCGCTCTTTTGCTGACCCCGCGTTATTCCGAGGTTTCGGATGCGGGAGCCGGGTGCGCCGCCCCAGCCGTGGAGACCCGGAAGGGCCGAAAGGGACAGGGGCAGAAGGATGCAAAGGTACTGAGCACAGACACTGCTCAGAGGATGGGGTCCCAGAGAGGTGTGCGGGGCTCGGGGGGCGAGGGGGAACAAGGAAGGGTTCTTGGGGCAGGACAAACAGGATGGATGGAAGTCTCCTGTCCATCTCTAGGTAGGCGACATTGGACTGGTAGTTGCTAGGATTTGGAGGATGCGTTTACATCCCCGGCCCAAGTTTGGTCCCAGAACCCATATAGCCACCCCCCTAGCCCGCCATCCCCGCCCTGGCCGTCCCCGTGCTTCGTCTGCAGGGCCTGGAGCTGGGCAGGGCAAGGACCATCTCCACTAAGGACTGAAGGTAGTGCTTCCATGCCCCCACCTCTAAACGTCTACCATTACACCCTTCTGCCTGGTCCTGGAGGTTGTGACACTCCATTTGCACAGGAAGTGAACTTCAACTACCAGCAGACCAGGCCCAGGGAAGATGACAGTGATGGGATGATAATAATAGTAAATGCTATTGTGTGTCAAGCACAGTTCCTAGTGTATTAACCTGTATTAACTCGTTTCTTCCTCATCTACCTCACAGGTAGATACCATTATTATATCATCCCCATTTCAGAGATGAAGAAACAGAGGCTCAGAGAGGTTAAATACAAACACATGGCTATGTAGCCAGGTTGCTGGGTTGGGAACCACCACGACTACTCCCCCAGTAGGGATCTGTGGGTGTGGGTCCCCCAGTTCCCAGCAGGACTTTCATCTCTGTGCACTTGTCCTCTGACCCCCTCCTGCTCCACGTCCTTCACACCCTCCCTCAACCCTCCTGTGGCTTCATCCCCAGAAATGAGGATATGGTATCTCCAACCCAGATGTGCCATCTAAATGCAGACATGTACATGCAACTTCCTGGCTGCTCTCAAATTCCCCCAAGGTCAAGAGCAGGCAGCCCTCCTCCTCCCAGCCTTCCTCTTCCACCTATTCTACACCTCTGGTATTGGCATCACGTCCACACACGTTGCTCACAATGGTCTTAGGTGCTTCCCTCACTACCCATACCAAACAGGGCCAGGGGCCTGGGTTTCTGAATGTCTCTTCTCTGTTCCTCCTGGACCACTCTGTGCTAGGATGCAAGCCAAGCCTTCTCCATCACTCACCCCTGCAGGAGCCTTTCCCCTTCTAGTCTGCCAACACCTTCCACTGCCAGCCGCCACAGAGCACACAACTGGATCTTGGCTCTCTTTGGCTCAGTGGCCTTGGAAAAGACCTGCCACTCCATCCCTGGCATGGCAGAGCCAAGCATGGCCTTTCAGTCTCCCTATTTGAGATTCCAGGTCCAGTCCTGCCTCCCCTCTACCTAAATGTCCTTCCACAGGGAGCAATCCTATCTGACCTTTAAAGAAGGCCCAACTAAAGCATCACCCCCTCCATAAGGCCTCTGATTCTACCCCCATCAGAATGAACACCTTCCCTCTCGGCATTATATTCGTAACAGTAATGATGACAGCAGCCACTAACATTTCCCATGCCCAAGCACTGTTCTAAGCCTTTACGTATGTTATTTAACTCTCACAACACCTCAGTGAAGTAGGTGCTATTAGTGTTTCCATTTTGCAGATAAGGAAACTGAGGCACAGAGAAGTTGAATACCTTGCCCAGGATCATGCAGCTGCACTGTCTTAAAGCCTAAAACTACATTGATGGCACTAGAGTTCAGTGTGTCCCACCGAGGACTGAAGTCTTGTCCCTCTCGTCTCTGGGCTCCCTAAAACACTACACGTCGTGCCTGGCTAGGGCTTGTTGCAAGAATGGGAGTGAGCAGAGAAGAAAATGAATGGTGTTCTTCCAGCCAGTGAGATATCCTGGGGAGACCTGGGCTCCAGGATAAAGAGAGGCAGGGAGCTGTCCCCATGACTGGAAGAGAAGGGCTTCTTGGCCCTGGAAAGGCCGGGCTCAGAGAGTAGTTACCATGATTGTCCGTGAGTTGGCTCATGTGTATTGTGTGCGTGCACATGCTCATGAGTGTGAGTTTGCATGCAGGAGCCCAGTCACCTTGCAGACCTTGGTGGTCACTGCAGCCTCTCCCCCAGGGCATCATTGAAGCATACCAAAGTGGGGACATCGTCCTTGGCAACACCACCAGCATGGGGCGCTGGGAGATCATAGGCTCCTTCTTCTTTTCCGTGTCCACCATCACCACCATTGGTAAGAGTGGGATGGGCCAAGTGGGCAGGGCTGAGGAGGGTGGCCTCCTGAGGGACCGGGGCCCAGTGCCTTTTGGAGGGGCTTCAAAGACTCCAAGGGTAGTCAGTCCTTATAGTATGAGCACCACCAGGGAGCAGACTCAGTGCAGATCTGCTGTATTAGTTTCTGCATTTCACCAGGGTCCCCAGGAGTTTCTATGCAAGCTCAAGTTTGAGAAGCACTGCTCTAGGGGACATCTACTTCACTCAACCTCTCAGGAAGCAGAGGGTCTCCCCCATGTGACCATAAAGACACTCTGGGGCCTGTAAGTGCCCTGGTCTCCTCAGCCAAGCCCATCTAACACTGAGCACAGGGATGTGGGGGGCGGGGGGTGTGTGACGTTGATGATGGGGGAGACCAGGATAGGAGGGCAGAAACCCACAAAGAGCCTTTCGACCCCTTATTCTCACCCTCTGGGGAGAAGTGGCCATTCCTGGAGGCCTGTCTTCAGCGCACTGAGGCGTCTCCCATCACCCCCATCACTATCCTCTCCAAGCCCTCTTCCCCCCTCACAGGTGGGACACCTGGGCCAGATCACCCTCCCTCTTCTCGAGCCCTGCCCTCAGGAGACCTTTGTTTGGGGAGAGTGCCTGGGTGCTGTTGTGAGGGGAAGGAGAAGAGTAGCCTAGATCCCTCCAGCTCTGAGACCCAGGAAGTAAGTCAGATGGCCCCTTCCCCCTGCCCCGACGCCAGGCCCCCGCCCCTGCATGACACCAGACTCACCACCAGATGGCAGGCTGACACCACTGATGGTTTGGGCTGCCTCCACCAGCTCTTGGCCAGCCAGGATCGTCTCCCCAGGAAACCAGCCTCCCAGTCTCTGTCCTCCCAGAGTGGAGCCAGGGAGAAGCACCCAAAGGACTCTCCACCGAGTTTTAAATCAGCCAGTACTTCTTGGAAGCAGGACTCAGGGGTACCCAAGAGCTTGGAAGCACGACTCAGGGGTACCCCTCCACTCTGAGGCAAGCATGCCTAGGAGTCCCCTCAGACTCCATGAATGCTGTACCCTAGACGGAATAGCCAGGACCGTGTTTATTCATCTTTAGAGCTCCAGGATCTAGTACAAAGCCCAGCATACAGTGGGCACTCCACAGATGCTGACACACTAATGAATTCCAAAAAGACCCATTCCACCAGCATTTACTGAGTTCCCAGGGCAACACGGGATGTTGATGCACAGTCACTGTGGGCCAAGCCTCCCACATGTGCAGGGGTCTTTAGTCTCTGACCCACACCCTCTACACCCTCTGCCCCAGGCCCGGGACTTTGGCCCGCCAAATTCAGGTTTCCCTGCCTGTTTCTCGTCAGCTCTATCATTCCTAGCCTGCGCTGTTTCCCTCCCCTTCCTTCCCGCTCGGTTCTGCCCTAAATCTATCTGACAGCTCTGAGTGGGAGGAAGAGAGAGGAAGGGGGACCCCCACACACACCCCACATGCAGGGTCTGCTTGTACCAGACACTGTAAGTAGCACTTTTACATTTGAGATCTCATTTTGTCCATACAGTCCAACTTCCAAGGACAAGACTTAATATTATTAAGGCTTTTATTGGGGAATTGGGGGAGGGGAACAGTGTTGGGGAATTGGGGAAGGGGGACAAGTTACTGTCCTTTTGTTCTTCAGTCTAATTTTGGAGGACGCCCTTCACTGGCCCATGTTGGTATTATGATCATTCCGCTCTTCCCGGCTGAGGCAGTCAGTCGCTGGCCATCTGACAGCTGCTCACGGTGGCTCACAGCGGCTTACATTAGTCCTCGCCGGCTGCCGGCCGCTCATGGTAGCTCACAGCAACCCACTGCAGCCCCACTGCAGCCTATGCCGTCGCCAACCACTCACGGCAGCGCAGCTCCAGGTCGAGCTGTTGTTTACCATCTTAGCTGTAGAGGGCGCAGCATCACTGGCCCATGTGGGAACCGAACCGGGGCCCTGCTGCTCAGAGCTTGTGCTCCCAAGCCAACTTTTAACCAACTGAGCCACTTGGCTGGCCCCAGGGCTTATTATTTTCATGTTATAGATCAGGAAACTGGGCAAGTTGCACAACTTCCCCAAGGTCACACAGGTAGTGTCCTTGCAGCAGAATTGGAATTTAAAACCCAGCTGAGGGACCACATTGCTCCTTTTAGTATGTTGGCAACCCTGGTAGGGCTGTGCTTTCCAAACCTTAGAATGAAACAAGGTCTGACAGGCACACAAACACTTCTGAGCCAGCAGAACAGGCCTGAGCCCCCAAATCGTTCTTCATCTATAAACTCCATCCCCAGCTTGCTGATTTGTTCACCCATCTATCCATCTGTTCGTTGAACAAAAAGACTGAGTACCTAATGTGGGCTAAATCGTTCTAGGTGCTGGGGATCCAATAGTGAGCAAAGCTGGCAAGTCCCTGCCCATGCAAGGCTGACATTCTCTTGTGAAGGGACACACAACAAATTAACAGATACACAGACAATATTCCGATCGTGAAAGGTGCTTAAAGAAAAATAAAGCCAGGTAAGGGAGTCTGATAGTGATGAGGGGCTACTGTACATAGGGTGGTCATTGAAGGCCTTGCTGATATGGTAGCATTGAAGCAGAGACATGAACACAATAAGGAAGCAAGCCATGCAGATAACAGGAAAGAAACTTCCACCAGTATGTACAAAGGCCCTAAGAGGGGAAGTTGGCTTGTGTGTTTCGGGAACAGTAAGGAGGACCAGGTGGTTGGAGAGGGTTGAAGCTGAGGACTGATTTCGGAGAAGGTACAAGTCAGCCCAACCACAGAGGACCCTGTAGGCCCTCACAAAGTGTCTTAGGGCTGGACTAGCAAAGTGAAAGAGGTGACAGGCAGGAGATATGCTAAAGTGAGAGGTGGCTCAGATGGGGCCATGGCCACTGAGCAGTCAATAGACAGGTGAGGACTTCATTGATAGCCACTGGTTCTGCTGACCTGAGGGCTGATTGAGAATGATGGGGAGGAGACAAACCCATTTCATATCAGCCTTGGAAAGTCAAAAGCCTCCATAGAGGGCCTCCTAGACGCTGGGTGCTGCCATCCCACTGGTTAGAATGAAAAGGAAAAACCCCCAGGGACAGAGGATGGGACTTGGGGGGACCCACAGCTGGAGGAGGAAGAGTCGATGAGGAGATAAGCAGAGAGGTTTATTTACCTCTTCCTGGGTGCCAACAATAAAGAGACTTCCCTCTTTTAGAGGAGGAACCTGTAAAGGCTAAAAAGGGAAGGTGGGTGGGGCCTAGAGGAGGCTCTGAGGTCCTCAGAGCAGAATCTGGTTCAGTGGAATCCAGTCAGCCATTCATTCATGCAACAAACATTTATGTAGCACCTCCTGTATACTAGATGCTTGAGAGCTCCCCTTCCCATCTACAGCACACCTCGTTGCCTCCTTTCATTCATTCCCACACCACATTGTGAGATGGATGTATGGCAGCATCCCCGTTTTTCAGACAAGGAAACAGAGTCTCAGAAAGGTCAAGCCACTTGCCAAAGGTCCCACAGCCTGCAAAAGGCAGAGCTGGGATTCAAACCCAGCAAGTGACTCTGGTTCCAAAGCCAGTGCTCTAGACTAGTACGTGCTTTGGCCTCTCTTGGGACCATGGCCTCTGAGACCCCTCAGTAAGGTGAGTGAGTGTAAACCACCAGTTTCAATACAGTGCAAGTGAGTGGGGTGTATGGGAGTGCTGACCCCCTCTAGGGGGGCAGAGACATTAAGCAATGACATGGGGCAGGGTGCAAGGCATCTGTCCATCTATTTACACATTCAGTCCTGTTTTTCCCATTCACTCATTCACTCATTCATTCATTCATTCTTGTACTCATTCAACACACATATGGTGAGTACCTATTAGTGTCAGGTCCTATGCCAGTTGTTGAGAATTTAAAGATAATTAAGACCCAGCCCCTACTCCTGAGGGACTCACAACCCTCTGAAGGGCTGACAGGGAAACAAATCATTCTCACACAGGGGGTTATCCTCAAAGCCTAGCTAGCAGAGTGCTAGGGGAACGGCTCCACCGGAGGCCAGGACTTGGCAGGCCATTTTCAGGGGAACAAGGGAGGGAAACGCACTCTTGGTAGAGGGAGTGTCGTGTTCAAAGGCACAGAGGCATGAGGGAGTCTGGGGGTTCAGCGGGGCAAGGATGTAGCCAAAACTGGGAAAGCAGGGAAGCAGATGAGGCCCAGAGGTGGGCTAGGTGAGAGTTTGGACTTTGCCCAGCAGACATGCGCAATAATGAAGGGTAGTAACCTGGGGGATGATATAGTCAGGTTTGCATTTTAGAAAGACAAGGCAGTGGTGACCAAGAAAGGGGAGACAGAGGTGGGGGGGAATGAAGGAGGAAAGAACATCCGGGCTGATAGAATCCTTCTAGGAACACCTCACCCTCCCCTAGCCTCCTGTCCCTCATCTTCATGACAGAGGCCCCAACCTCCACCGCCCCAGGTCATCTGATAGTCCATCCTGCCCCTCACTCCCAGCACGTTCAAGATAGAGCCCAGGGGTGTTAGTCAGAACCCTCTGGACATCAGATATCAAGACAGAATCAGAGGTAGTGGGGGTGCTTTGGAAGGATAAAGTAGGAGCAGAAGAGGTGATGAGACCCTCAGATGCAGAGCAGGCTGATACCTGTAAAAGGAGAAAGGGAAGGGAAGGCCTTGAGGGGGATGAGCTGCAGACTGCAGTGCAGCTCGAGAAAGGCGTGGCCAGGTGATGGCAGCCCCTGAGCAGGTGGCCTGTTAGAGGAGTGCTTCGTCAGGCAGTGGTGGCCGGCTTCGGTGCCTACGCCCAGCCGTGGGCTGGGAGCCACCCGGACACAGCAGAGTCTTGGCCTGAATGGTGCAGTAGATCCCGGAGGCTCAGTGGTTGGAGTGGGTCAGCCCCCATCCCTCTGCCCACCCAGAGAGGCAGCAAGTGAAGAGAGCAAAGGCAGGGCTTTTTGGTGGGTTTGAACTCACGCACGCTGCCAAGCCCTAGAGCGTCGGTGTTCCAACTGTAAACTATGGGGCATAATCCCCATTTGGAAGGAGGGAGTGGATGTATAGGGCCCCCGGCACAGGGCCTGACACGGGAAAGGAAGGCCTTGACCAACACCAGCTGCCACATCTGGAGTGGGTTAGGAAGGGGGCCCCAGGAAACGGCCCCTGAAGTGCCCCTGTGTCCCCTCAGGCTATGGCAACCTGAGCCCCCACACGATGGCCGCCCGCCTCTTCTGCATCTTCTTTGCTCTGGTGGGGATCCCGCTCAACCTCGTGGTGCTGAACCGCCTGGGGCACCTTATGCGACGGGGAGTGCATGGCTGCGCCCGCAGGCTGGGGGGCGCCTGGCAGGTGAGGGGCCGCGGGAGTGCGGGAGGCTGGGTCACTTGTGGCATGCGGGGCCACTGATGGCGAGTGAGGGCACTCACTGTCCCCGGTGAGAGTCTCTGGTGAGAAAGGACGGCTGTGGGAATGGGGGCCCCGGGGTGGGGTGATCGCTAATGGGAGCAGAAGCTACTTCTGGGAATCGGGGTGACTGGGGGGGATGTGGTGGGATGGGGGGGGTCACTGCCCAGAGGGGGGTCAGTGGGGCAGGTGCAGTGGGACCCGGCCAACAGGAAGGGCGTGAGGCCCCTGGAAAATACAGGCCAGGTGGCGAGGCCCCGAGGGCAGCCCCCTTCTTGCTGCCTCCAGCTCATCCCCCCAGGCTGCCTGCTCCGGGCCCCTGCACTGGGCAGAGGCCGCGGGAGGCTGAGCCGCGTGTGCTTTCACAGGACCCGGTCAAGGCCCGCTGGCTGGCGGGCTCCAGCGCCCTCGTCTCAGGCCTCCTGCTCTTCCTGCTGCTGCCCCCGCTGCTCTTCTCCCACATGGAGGGCTGGAGCTACGTAGAGGGCTTCTACTTCTCCTTCATCACCCTCAGCACCGTGGGCTTCGGGGACTATGTGATCGGTGAGCGCCCCCCGGCAGGCGGTGGGAGGGGCAGCCGGAGACGCCTCTGCCTCCGTAGCAGTGGCCACTGGGCTCCTGCTGCATGCCTGTCCCTTGGGGGGCTTGCAGGCCCAAAGTCCCAAGGTCAGGGTCCCTGGCAGGTTCAACCCGCCTTGGTTGTGTGCCGAGGCTAAGGTGGTTCAGACAAAAAAATGACAACTGGAGTTTGAAACGGAGCTCCGAGCTGTAAGTCGCGCTTCAGGCCATCTTGACAAGCACTTGGGAGGGTCCCCCATGTCCCCAGGCTGAACTATCATTCCTAGAGTTCAGCAGGTAAAGGGGGTCCCAGACCCTTCTTCCTGGTCCGTCCTTGTCCCAAGGGTGCCTCCTCCCCACTTGACCCTGCCCCACGAAATGCCAAGCTCCCCCCTGCCCCGGGGTCAGGGCCCACGAGCATCAGGCTGGAGAGCCGAGAAGATTTAGGAACTCCCAGCACCGCGACCTCCACTGGAAAACAATTGGCAGCCAAACTCTGAGTGCCAGCAAACGGACTGGGGGTCCTGAGGGCCCACGGTGGGGTTTAATCGGTGGTCAGCACTCCAGAAACCTTGTGTAATGAAGCTGAGGCAGGTGGCAGTGGAGGACATTCTGTGGTGCGGGAGGGGTGGCTGGACTCACCAACTCAGCCTGGTCACCGCCTCCATTCCCACACCTGAAGGCTCACCCTGTGAGCACTGGTCACTGGCACCACCACCACGCTGGCCTCAGGGGCCTCTGTGCACTCAGATCCTTGACCCTAAGCTAGGGAGGGAGCCCCGCCCTTCTTCACTTCTTTGGAGACAGAACCCCAGCCCAGAACATTGAAATTAGGTTTCACCAAAGTAACAAACAGCTAGGTCACAGGCAACCTAGAGAGATGAGTGTCACCCCGTTTTACTGAGGAGGAAGCTGAAGCTCAGAGACACCAAGCCATTTGCCTGAGGTTGCACAGCTGGTGAGATGTCAATTCTGATCTGTTTGACCCCAAAACTCATTCTCTTTCCAGGCCGCCTCACACCCCCCCTTATCAGGGCCTCCATGCTCCTGTCTGTAAGATGAGGGGCTAGGCTAGGTGATGGCTAAGTACCCCTCAGTGCTTTTTAGCCTGCATGCACGGTCCCCTTCCCTGAACCTCTCCTCCAGGAAGAAGGGACTGGTGTCAGGGGCCTCATACTGCTCTTTCCCGATATCCTCCATCCTGGGAGGGAGGCTGTCCCTCTAGAAGGAAATCAAGAGCAAGTTGATGTTCCCACTCCCACCCTCAAGGTGGAGAGACATGTCTGAGGAAAGCTGAACCCAGCAGCTCCAAGGACCACATCTGCCACCTCACAGCTCCGAGAATGATTCTTGGATCTGTTCTCTCCTCCCTGTTCCCATTGCAGTTTCCCTAGTCTCATCAGGGCAGTTGCATAGGGCTGGTTGGGCAGGTTGAGCACTGCACAACTCTAACGGGTTGTATTCACACAGAACACAATGAGAATCACACTCATGGATTTGTGCAGTCTCTATCCTTGTCCCCTTTTGGCTCTTATGTCCTTTACAAATAGCAAATGCTATCATGTCACCTGCCCAGCTCCTCTAAAAATCTTCAGTTTTTCCCATAGTCTTAGGATGGAGTACAAAATCCATGACTAGGCCTGCAGGAGACCTCTATGTGACCAGGCCGTGCCTCCCTCTCAGCCTCTCACTTCTATGTTGCACTCAGGCCACCCTGAGGACTCTTCTGACCAGGGCTGTGTGACCAGACAGGTCCTGCAGCAGCCTCCCCGACCAGGGCTCAGAGGATGAAACTCAGGGTTGGTCCCCAGTGATAGATAGTCCTAAACCTGGCTTGGAAGGCCTGGTTCTCTGAGGGAGCCAGTGCAAGGAGAGGGTAGAGAAGTGGGAACAGGACTCGTGACTACAGTTCCTTGGTGCCCACTGATCACCAAGGCTCCCAGTTTGGTCCTGGTGGGAGGAGCTGACAGGGGCAACTTATATGGGGTTGAGGGGAATCTCTGAGGCCCCGCAGTCCTCTAAGACACAGCAGGACAGGGGGAGGGGGCCGC
Organism: Aselliscus stoliczkanus; assembly: GCA_033961575.1. Classification (NCBI taxonomy): domain Eukaryota; kingdom Metazoa; phylum Chordata; class Mammalia; order Chiroptera; family Hipposideridae; genus Aselliscus; species Aselliscus stoliczkanus. The sequence goes on along the minus strand of CM066733.1, from coordinate 57,872,299 downwards.
CCTCTCTAGAAATGGGAGGAAAGGCCTCTGCCACCATTGAGGGAGGGGCAGTGACATCAGCATAGCCATCTCTTCCCCGGGCAAGGGGCGCTGGCTGACCAGGGTCCCTGCTACCCAGTGAGCTACCTTGTGGATAGCAGCCGGGCAGGGGGTCTGGGGGATGGGGCACAGGCCTCCCAGAGCCCCCTTCCTCCAAACACCCTGATTCAGGAGGCCTGGCCCAAACCAACGAGAGCCCTTTAGAAGCCCAGAGGGGCTGCCTGGGACAACTATTCCTGCTGAGAGGCTGCAGGCAGAGCTGCCCCTTCACCCACATCGCCAGAGATTTGCTATTCACTCTGGTTCCTTCTGTAGCCATTTCAGTGCGTGTGGCGAGTGACCACACTGAAAGCTCTTGGCTGCCTTATCTACAAGGGGAAACTGATCTCAGAGAGGGGAAAAATTGATCAAGGTCATAGAGCAGGCAAGCCTAGGAAAGACTCCCACATCAGGGCCCTTCATATTTATGTGTTCCAGAATCTTCCACAGCTGAGAGGGCACACACCCCACTCTTCCCCTCCTTCCTGTGTCTCTCAGCCTTTCTTGTGCTGGACAGGGTCAAACCCTTTCTTGGATGGGAATGGGTGTGCACTGTCCCTGTGTCAGCAGCCACCAGGGGACCCCGCCGCTCCTCTTTGCCCACAGGCTGTGGCGGAGCCGTTCCCAGGTCCCAGCCGCCTGCTCCTCCCTGGCCCCACATCCCACGCAATTGCATTTGCTACTCAGTTGAGCGCCTTGCCAGCTGCCAGGACTCCTGCCACTAATGATTTCGGCTGGAAAAAAAAAATAAAATAAACGGGGAGAGGAACACTTCCCGTCCATTGCCAGGAGCAAGCTGAGCTGGCGGGCAGCCGGGGCCCAGGGCTGGCTCACTGCTGATCTCATTTGGGACCACCAGCGGAATTGTGGTCCATAACCCAATCGGCCTAATCCAATCCCAGCCCTAGCCAGGTGGCAAGGTCGGGCCTTGGGCTGCAGGCTCCTCCCCATGCTGGGGCCCAGGTGAGGGGCCTGACCATGGGAGGACAGGACCGAGAGGTTGTCTGGGGACCAGCAGGTCAGGATAGGGGGTGGACAGAGGGCTGGTACAGGGAGCTAATACAGAAAAGGATGTCGAGGAAATAGGAAGACAGATCTTCATCCTTTGAATGACCCCAGTCTGGTGAGGAAGGCAAGACAGGCCCCAGGGAACAGACAGAGGGGAGAACTAAGTTACGAAGCAGGCCCTTGACATCACTTATCTAAGCTTCACGGCGACCCCCATCCATCCTCTCCCTCAGTCGTTAATTCTCCAGTCCTGACTGTGTTGGGGAACCCAGTGTGGAAATCCAATGGTGAGTGAAACAACCACCCATCCACAGTGAACAATAAGACGCCACACTATGTGCCAGCTGCCATCCTAAACACTTTAGATGCATGAACCCATGTGATAGTCACAACCGTCCTAGCAGGTGGATACTCTCATTGCCTCCATTTTATAGATGAAGAAGTCGAGGCCCAGAGATAGGTAACTTATACAACAAACCCACATGGACTGTGAGAGAGTATAACAGAGGGGCCCAGTCTAGTCTCTGGGAAGTGACATCTGAACTGAGATCTGAAGGATAAGGGGAAGTTAAGCAAGCCAAGGGGAATTGGAAATGAAGAACAGTCTTAGCTGAGAAGACAGCAAGTACAAAGTCCCTGGGGCAGGGAAGGCGATAGATGGAGAATTGGGGAAAAGACCAGAATGACTGAGGCCTAATACTCAAAGGGAAAAGGTAGGTAAATTGAGGCTAGAGAAATAAATTGGGGCCTTGGAATAAGAATTTAGAACTTCATCTTAAAAGTCAAAGGGGAAGAAATTATTTTCCCCATTTCACAGGTGAGGGCCAGTCAGACAAACGAAGGGCACACGGGTAAGAACCGGGGCAGGATACAAACTCCAGCTCTTCCACGTTCTTCCTAAAGCTGCCTCCCTTCGTGTACGAGAAAACCACACACAGAGACACGCAAATAACAGTTCAGACATCAGAAGCTTTTGGAAGTCTTGGGGAAACGCAGGCGGCTGGGCCCACCCCCAGAATTTCTGATTCAGTAGGTCTAAAATGGGGCCCAATCACTTGCATTTCTAACAAACTCAGGGACCCCACTTTGAGAACCGCTGGAGTAGAGCATAAACAGACTACCTCAGACAGAGAGGAAATTTAATTTCCAAACCCAAGATGCCAACCCAGGGCTGATTCCTGGGATCTTACAGACTGACCACCAGGCCAGCAATCTCAGACCAGGACCAGTTTAGACTTCCCATATTACTGCTCATATGCATCAACCCCCTGGGTGTCCATTTCTGTTTGAGGAACGTGACCCTGACTTCCCCAGACCTCCATCCTCTGATTTTGCCTCTCCCCCAGGGATGGACCCCTCCCGGACGTACCCACTGTGGTACAAGAACACAGTGTCCCTGTGGATCCTTTTTGGGATGGCGTGGCTGGCCTTGATCATCAAACTGATCCTCTCCCTGATGGAGACCCCAGGGAGATCGTATTCCTGCTACCACCACAGCTCTAAGGGGAAATTCAAGCCCCGAAGCTGGAGGCAGGGCCCAGATGGAGAGGCAGAGCCCCACTCCTCACAGCCAGACTGCTATCCGGAGGAGCCTATGGGAATCATGCAACATACAGAACCCTCTACGCGGATCTCATGCTGTGGAAAGGACAGCTAGCTATACTCCAGTATTTGTTCCATCTTCTTCCTCAGGAATAAGACCCCTCATTTTTAAGCTTGGCACATGACCACACAGTCAAAAGACTACATTTTTTGTCTTCTCTTAAGACTAGGTACACCTATATGATTAAATTCTGCCCAATAGGATACATAAAGAAGTATCCTGTGTGACTTTGGATGTGACTTTCAATGCAGCGGGTGGCGGGAGGGGGTGTGGGCGGTTACAATGTGTGCTTCTCTTCCCTACTTCCTTTTTTTAGCTGGCTGCAATGCTGATATGGTGGCTGGAACTCTGGCAGCCATAATGCACCATGAGGTAGAGGCCATGTTTGAGATTGGTGACACAATAAAGTAGAAAGAGATTGGGTTCTTTTTTTTTTTTGAGGGCAGTGTCACTGGCCCTCATATGTGGGATCCAAACCGGGGCCGCTGGCGTCCCAAGCCAACACTTAACCACCGTGCCACTCAGCCGGCCCAGAGATTGGGTTCTTGATGGTTACAAAGCCACCATAATAAACTTGGACTGAAAAAAGAAGAAAAAAGATGAAAAGAAAAGAAATATAAACAAACAAACAAACAAACTTGGACTGAATAATACCAGACTTCATTTATTGTGAGAGAGAAATAAATGTTGATATTATTTAAAACACTACTGTTTGGGGTTTTTTGCCACTCACAACCAACATTAATTCTAAATAATTGACACACACATGCCCAAAAGACAAAGGCAGCATCTGAGGCTGGAGAGAAACTACTTCTACCCCAGGTAAGTGTGCCCAGAACTGATGGAGGGAATGGGTTAAGAGCTGAAATACAGGCCCCCTACACCCTTAGAAACCTTCCAGGCAAACCGACTAAAGATTTGCTGAGAATTCTCAGTGCTATTACAGACACCAGGTGGCTGGTCCCAGTTGGCTGCTGAATCCTTGGTCTATTGCTCACTCACACCACAGAAAAACCAGGGGCAGACCAGTGGGCTCCCCCTGCCTCATCCTGCCCCATTGCATTTGAAGATTCCAACCACAGTTTGCAAAACCAGGGAGGGTTTGCAGAGGTCACTTCTATTTTCAGAGTTTCTCACCCTGAGTATTTCTGTCTCTTACTCAGGGTTGCTACTAAGACAGTGCTTACTGGTATGGTCCCCACTACACCTAGGTTCCCAAGCCCAGCAAGTGGCCCTTGGCAGTACCAGTCAGCACCTGAAAGTCACCCGGGGCAGCTGGGTACCTGTGAGTCTGCTCACCTCCACCATCCTACAGGTAAGCATCACAAATACCCAGGAGATTCATATGGCTCCTCCCTGTGGACAAAACTTGCAGCATCAGGGCCCTTCTGGAACCGGGTCAGGGGCAGGCTTTTGGCCAGGAAAGAAGGAAGAGTTGTTACACCATCCGCCTTGCGCCATCTGGCCTGGGCCTAAGTGGACCCAAGGCCAGATCCAGGGGCAAACACCAGTGAGTAAACAATAAGACCCATGCCCACTTCCTAAGGCCCACAGGCTGGGCAGAGGACAATTGAGGTGAGGAAGAAATTGCTGAATGTCTAGAAATGGCATCCTTTGTGCTTAACATACTCCAGGAAAGAGGACCTAGCAATTCAAAACCGGGAGATATGGAGAGGCTAGAATGCTGGGTTTGCTTCTGTGGTCCCAGCTTGCCTTGAACCCCTTTCTCCTCATGCTTGGCCTCTCTAGACAAGCACTTCTCTCCCCCACCAAGCCCTTCACCCATGTACACCCCTACTCAAGCTCTGAATGCCTGCCTCACAGGAAATCAACCTGTGGTGCCGGGGGCGGGAAGCAGAGAAAGGCTTCTGATTCCTTACAGATGTCTGCTCCACAGCCAATGAGAAGAGTCGCTGACGTACAAATCCAATGGGAAGGAGCATTTGAATAGTGAGGGTTTGTGGAGTGGGGAAGAGGTCATAAGAAGCCATGTTGGAAGCCACCTGGAGGAGTCTGGATGTGCAAAAGGCACAAGAACAGAGAATCAGACCCCTGGACAGAAATCACAGAATAAAATCGGCAGTGAGTCTTTCCCTTGTAGGCAAGAGGGAAGGGAAGTGGGAGCCATGATGACATGGGAGGGGCAGTCTGAGGAAGCTGTTCAGCCTTGTGTGGGCAGAGAATCAAGTTATTCACTCACTCACACAACCTTGGCCAGGCCACCAAGGTCTTGAGGAGGAAGGACAGGGGGCCCCCCAGAGCAGATACTGTAGTTGTTAAGGGTGCAGTATTTGGAGACGCCTGCCTGGCTTACCATCTCTGTGACCCTGAGCAAATTACTTACCTCGTGAGGTCCATTTGCATCAGTTATCTCTTCTGCAAAATGGAGATAGGAGCGGGGCTGGTCTCCCAGGATTAAATGAGCGAGTGTGTAACATACCGGAGGAGTGTGCCTCAGCCCAGAGGAAGCATGGTGGGCATTTCACTGCTGGCATCCCGCAGCAGGCCCTGAGGACAAAGCAAGAGGCAGACGCTATGCAGGCCTGCGGCTATGCCGCAGGCGTTGTCTCCGCTGACGCCCCTCGGGGCTCGGGGCTGGCCAGGCAGCCTGGGCTGAGCAAGCGGTGACGCAGGACTGAGCCCTGCCCTGGGAGGCTCCCAGACTGATACCATCACACGGCTGGCCAGGATGAGGGGTCTGAATGCTCATGAGTCACAGGAGAACCACAGGAAGTTTATTCCAAGTTTGCACGCACGGGGCCAGGGAATGGGCCAGAGCTGCTTCTATGATGCGGACCCCCTCACACCAGCGGCTGCCTCTGCCTTCCCTCCTGGATGGGCTGCCCAGCTCTGTGGTTTCAGCACAGCCAGGGCAAGAGCAGACCCAGTATCACATGATGGTTCCCTTTAAAACAGTAGCATCTCGAGGTGGCCGGTTGGCTCAGGTGGTTAGAGCGCAGTGCTCGTGACACCAAGGTTGCCAGTTTGATCCCCCATGGGTCACTGAGCTGCACCCGCCACAATTAGATTGAAGACAATGACTTAACTTGGAGCTGATGGGTCCTGGAAAAAACACACTGTTCCCCAATAAAGTTTAAAAAAAATAAAACACTAGCGTCTCTTATCATCATCATCATTTCTTAATATTGATTAGGTGCTTACTATGTGTCAGGCACTGTTTTAAGCTCTTTTCTTGAACTAACATTTACTTCCCCCATCAACTCTATGAAAAAGGAGCTATTATTTTTGATGCTGTTTTAAGATGAGAACAATGGGATTTGGGATGCGGGCATTAAGAACAAAGGTAATCACCAGTCCCTGCGGGTCATGCCTGCTCTCTGGCGGGGAAGATAAATGCCCAGCCTGGAGGCAGGGAGACCCTTCCTTTAAGCCCTGTGTGATCTCCACCAGCCACATCCCTTTCTATGCCTCGTAACCTGCACACGATGAGGCTGACTTCAGGGAGTATGAATTTTACTACTATTTCCTTTTGTCTGGGTTGTTCACATTTCAGCGAGGGCAGTTCCCAGCCCCACCTATCTTCCAGGACCATCATAAGCATCTGGAATTGGATCTGAGGTTGTTTCTCTCTCTCTCTCTCTCTCTCTCTCTCTCTCTCTCTCTCTCTCTCTCTCACACACACACACACACACACACACACACACACACACACACACACACATGCAATTCCCCCAGGCCCTTCCCTCGTGTCCCCTCCAATGCTGAATGCCTTGTGGATGCTAGAGTGTCCATTTATTTTAGGAGCCAGGCCAGGGAAGGACTTGACTCAGACTAACAGCCAGAGGACTCCTCAGTCTAGGGCAACAGTTAGCTGAGATTCCCCTATCCCCGATTCCTTTGGGGCCCTTAGCTCACCAGGTCTCCACCCCTGGGCCCCAGGCCCAGAGAGCACTGTCTTGAAGTCACCCCCCTCCGCCCTCCCCGAACTACACTTACTGCTGCTCCTGGGCCTTCCACGCCCACCCCCATATACCACAGTGCTGGTGCTGGCTTTGGCCCCACCTACCTCCCTCCTCTGCCCCCCAGTACACAGTGCTGGACCTTGTATGTCCTACCCTCCCTTGCCCTTTGCTGGCCCAAACTCATCCCCAGTTCAAATCCTTTCTTAGACCAAGGAGATGGCAATATCCCTTCCCCATAGGCCTTCTCAACCCATCCCTGGGGTCTTTGGTCCAGATTCTCAGCCCATCACAAAATCTCCCCCAACCCATCAAGGACCCAAGATAGAACGAGGCCCGGTGTCAGAAAGGGCGACCAGAGCTAGATGCCTCCCATCCCAGTTATGGTCCTTGTGGGGAGCCTGGGATGCTCCCCCACCCCACCAGAACATTCTCCAGAAGTGCCAAAACAAAACCAGCAGCCACTGACCAAGCCCAGTGCCCCTGCCCGGCCCTGGGGTTGGGATCCTGCTCATCCTTTACCTACATTCCAGCCTTTTCATATCTTTTTAAACCAACTTTTACCTCATTTATTCTTCCCTCGACTCAGGCAAACATGAATCTGTATACAGACTCTATCACTTGCTGTGCAACATTTGAGAAGTCACATAACCTCTCTGAGCCTCAGTCACCTCATCCCTAAACTAGAAATCCTGATGTCAACCTCAGGAATGTTTGGATGGATGTCGGGGAGTGAATAATGGAGGAGAAAGCACCCGTGTTGTATCTGGTACAAACTAGGTCTCAGAAATACTTGCTCCCCTCCCTTTCTCTTCTTCTTGAGCTGAAGCTCTTCCCTACCCTCCCCACCCCCATTCATCAGGCAGCTCATGGAGCCCTTTTGCACCCCTGCCTCTGAGAAGACCTCCAGACTGGCCTGATCTTTGGCCTCCAGTGGACTTGGGAGGGGCAGGAAATGAGGTGGGGGTTGGAGGGAACAAATTTGCCAAAGCTCTGGGAGGCCAGGAGACAGACTGTAACGTGAGAGGGTTAGTGTGTGTCTTGGAAGAGCAGCTCTCAACCCGCCCACTGGTCAAGCTCTGGGGTCAGGTCACTGTCCTGGGGTGTGGGGCCAGACACCCGTGGGTGTGTCTTCAGCAGGACTCTGGTTGTTACTCTCTCTTGCCTTCCTCTCCCCATCCACTCTCTGACTTTCTCTGAACCCCTAAACCCCCCTGGGGAGGGGGTGGGGAGGTGAGGACAGGGGCTGCCGCTCACGGATTGAGTCACCCAGGCTCCTTTGGTCTTTCGCTTCTGACCTGATTGTGCCCTAGAGGGAAAGTGATGGGAGAGCAGGAGGGGAGAGAAGTCAGGGTGTGTGCCCCCTTTCCCCGCAGGCCCTGGTTTTAGCTGTTTCTTATCTAAGGACACAGTGTCTGTCCTGGCGGCTTCTTTCCAGAGTAGCAGCACTGGCTGAGTTCTAGCAAGAGCACTCCTTGCCCCTTCAGGCCAACGGGTGGTAACGACTCCCCACTGTTGCTAGTCCCAGGAAATCACACCATCGCTTAGACCTGCCCATGCTCTGTACCTGGCCCCTTCATTATATTCTCTGCAATGAGCCCTTGGAAAGTGCCATCTGCTCCCTGCAAGGGCCCAGCTGATCCAAGCACCCAGTTCCTCAATATTCCACCCTCTCCCTGAACCAAACTGCAGACCGGCAGGGGGATGGAGGCACAAAGCTCTGAATTAAAACCATGAAGGAGTCAGTTCAGCCACTGGATCCTGCAGAGGTTCCCTCTCTTGCTCTGGGTAACATCAAGCTTGGAGACTCAGGCCAGGTGCCAGGCAGACCCCGTCGCCCTTACCTGCTTCTGCCTTTGCAAGGCTGGGGAAGCATGAAGGAAGGAAGAAAAGGCTCCCCTAAACCATGTTCCAGGTGCTGCAGAGAAGTCAGGGACAAAAGAACAGACACAGTTCCCAACAGGAAACCCCTTCATCAGACTGCGAGTCTGTGACAGCAGAAGCCATGTCCCCCCAATCTGACTGGGTACTCCCTAAGTGCAGGGCTGCATCTCACTCCTTTGTTTTCTTATTGTCCCCCAACATCTAGCTTAATCACCAGCAAACATCTGTTCAAAGTAGAGACTCAGAAATGTGACCCCTGGCATGTGGTAGGCAAGCAGGCAGCTCACACTGTGCGGATGGCCCAGAGTGTGTCCAATCCCATCTTCCCACTCACCCCGTGTGACCTTGGGCAAGTCACCTCACCGTGCGGTGACCAAATTATCCTGAGAAAGTCCCATGTCCAAGAAAACCCATCAGTCCCCAGAAAAGTAGGACGGTTGCCCACACTACTTAACCCCCCTGTGCCTCAGTTTCCTCACATGTGAAATGGAAATGATGAAAGCAATAATCTCTGCCTCGTGAGGGAGGCTGCTGTATACACAAAATGAGGTCAGGCAGAATTTAGGACTGTATCTGACTCCAAGTCAGTTCTATAGGGTTTGCCTTCTTTGTTTGAGTTTCCCAAAAGAGGATCATGGGTTTGGCTACACGAAGCACCTGCAAGGAAGTCAACCAAGCAAAGGAAAGGAAACCACTGCAGAGGGTGGCAACGAGCAGGTGCCTGCTGTGGGCAATCGGGGCTCTGTCCCATTGCAGAACTCTGGAAGCTGGGGGGCAGGGTGGGACCTGCCTCAGAGTCGCCCCTCCCCACCACAGACAGGGGCAAGGAAGCTGGGGAATATAATCCCCAAATCCCATTTCTCACTGCTGGGAGGCTGCTCCCTGAGTGGGGAGGTGCTAATGCCTCCAGGCATGGGGCATGGAAGCCTGCAGAGTACCTGGGAATGGTGAGTGCTCAGCGGGCAGGGCACTGCCAGCATCCGCCATGTATGTTAGCCACACTCCCCATGTGTAGGAGACATGAGGGCACAGGGGACACCTGCCCAGCTGTGGGAAAAGGGTCAAGGAGGAGGAGATACTGTCTGGGTGAGCTTTGAAGCATGAGTCAGAGTTTTCCAGGTAACAAAGGAGGCAGGACTTTGTACCTGGGGAGCTGCACATTACATGTTTAAAGGAATCCCAAGTAAGTTGAGGGTGAGTCAAATGCTTGAGGGCCTGTCTAGATGGCGGACAGCCATGGGCAGTCAGAGGAGGAGGTGATGCAGTCAGACCTGCGGGCATCAGGAAAGGCTGGATCAAGGCCTGAGGCCTTGAGCTGGTCCCTGGTGGACAGGTGAGGAGGAGACCAGGGAGAAGAACCACAAGAGCTAAGGCAGAGAGGCAGGAATGGGTGGGGACACAAACGGAAGGGGGGAAGGAAAGGGAAGGGTGGAAAAGGAAAAGGGAAGAGGAAGAGAAGGGAAGCATTGAACCTAGGAGAGGAGGAAAAGAGACGAACAGCTCAGTCACAGGCGTAGAGGGAGAAACCATGGATTCCTGCATCACAGAGGTCAAAAGGAGAGAGAGACAATGAGGTAGCATCAAGTTCTCAGGTCGCTGAGTCTTGCCTAGAACAGGGGCGTGAGCCATACGGGAAGTCTTCCCAGAGGAGGCAAGCCCTGAACCAGCCAGGAACTTCTGGGAGCCCAAGAACATGAACTTTGTGGAAAGAAGGCTGCAGGGCCCCTGCAAGTGAGAGTGAACTGAGGGCAAGGCGCTGCCAGCAAGCCAGGAGGGAGGGCAGCGAGTTCCAGCATTTATTACCGGACCTGCACAAATATTGTTGTTTTGACTGGCAGTGGGGATCGGTTTATTTTGCCCCAGGAGCCACAAGTGTGATGTGCAGGTTCATTTTAGAACATGACACTATGGGAAGAACAGCAGTCTCTGGACTCTCCTTTCCCACTTCTCCTGGTGAGACACATGCACACACACACACACACACACACACACACACACACACACAAACACACACACACACTCGTCATAAAAAATAACGCAAGCCTAAAAAAATAAAAAAATAAAAAAATAATGCAAGCCACAAATGTTGAACCCACCAATGCCAAGGGTCAGCTGGAAATACCTCATTTGTCGCAATGGTAAGAACATCTCACGTTTTATATAGGTAGAGCACTTTCAACAGTGTCTGGAATATAAAAAGCCCCATTTCAGTCATTGTTATTATTTGGAGGCTGAATTGCTCAGCAGCCAAGAGCGTGGACATGGCAGCAACACCACCTGAATTCAGAGCTCAGCTCCATTGCTTATTGGCTGTGAGACAGTGGGCAAGTCGCTTAACGTCTGTGTGCCTCAGTTTCTCCATCTAATCCGGGGATAATAATAGTACCTCCCACACAAGATTGTGAGGAGTAAATGAGTTAATGCCTATAAAGAGCTTAGACAGGGCCCGCTGAGTGGCATGGGGGTTAAGCGCTGGCTTGGGAAGCCAGCAGCCCCGGTTCAGGTCCCACATATGAGGGCCAGGGACACTGCCCTCAAAAAAAAAAAAAAAACAAAGAAAAAAAAGAGCTTAGACAATGGCCTGGCTCTGAGTGAAGTTTATAGACAGGGTAGCCATTATCATTATCATCATCACCTCCTGCCCATGAGTGAACCAGGAATGGCCAAACCCCCGAAAGCCTGTACTGTAGACTACCATCCCCCAACTCCCCCTTAAAACCAACCATGCTTTGGACAGTAGTGCCCTGGGACTGTGGGGGTGGGGGAGAGAGACACAGACAGAGAGAGACAGAGATAGAGAGAGACAGAGGCAGAGCGAGAATGAGTGATCCCATGCTTTCGACAAGAAATGTCAGATGCCAAAAAGGCTTGATTCCAAGATGGTGTGAACCTCCCCTTCCCACCCAAACTACATCCAGTGACTGAGGCCACAGCTACACTCTCTCTGCCCACCCCTGTACGGAGTCTCCTGGGGAGACCCTGCCTGCACCAAGGAAGCTAAGTTTAGGGGTGGGGCTGGCAGGTAAACTGAAGCTTGCATCAGGGTTAAAGCTCTCTCCACAGTTGTGTTTGTCTAGGAGAGAGGCGACGAGGGCTAGTGTGCACCATTTTCGTGTTTGACTTGGAGCAGCTGCCCTCAAACTGGAGTGTGCATTCTATATTCCTTAGGGTATTTGTCCAAACACAAGTTGCTGCCCCCCCACCCCACCCAGAGTGGGTGATTTCTAGGACAACCGGCTTTTCTAGAAAGTTCTTATGCTGAAGTTGCTGATCCAGGAAGCACCCTTTGAGAACTACTGGTTTAAGCGCTGGAGCCCAGACAGACCTTTTCTTGAGTCCCGGTTCTACCCCTAGGAGCCCTTTGACCTTGATTAGGTCACTTAACCACTTGGGCTTCAGTCTTTGTGCTCCTAAAATGAGGACTCTAATACCTGTTCTCAGGATGGCTGTGAGGATCCCATGAGGACATGCAGGTAACGTGGCAGCGCGGGGCCTCCAAAAACAGACCCTGACGTTGCCTCCTCACCTGGCCGCACCCCTCACACACTCCGGTGTGGAATCTGACCCCAAAGTGTCTCTGTGAGGACAAACCTCCGTGTTGCTAAGTCCAGGTGTCTTAGTCAGCTCAGGCTGCTATAACAAAATACCATCAAGTAGGTGACTTATAAACAACAGAAGCTTATTCCTCACAGTTCTGGAGGCTGGGAAGTCTAAGCTCAAGGTGCTGCTGTCTGCTGAGAGCCCACTTCCTGGTTCAAAGATGGACATCTTCTCACTGACCTCAGATGGTGGAAGGCAAGAGGAGCTTTCTCAGGCCTCTATTCTAAGGGCACAATCCCCTTTCATGCAAGCTCTGCTCTCGTGGCCTAAGCACCTCCCAAAGCCCTCACCTCTTAATGCCATCGCTTTGGAGGGTAAGATTTCAGCATATGAATTTCGAAGGGACACAGACATTCAGATCACAGCATCAGTTACACCTTCCAGCCTTACCTCGCTTGCCCTTCTCAGGAGATTGGCATCTGTGTGGCTGCACTCTCCTGGGTTTCTTCCTGCCCACCTGGCCACACCTTTCAGGTATAGCAGGATAGTCTGCCTGTCTTTATTTTTTTTCCTCCTTTCCTTTTTTCCTTCCTTCTTTCCCATCTTACTTCTTTCTTTCCTTCCTTCCTTCCTTTCTGAAATGGAGGACAACCGACCTTCTTTGTCAGGCAAAGGGTCACTCAAGTATACAACTGGTCATCTATTTATTGTTCTGAGCTTGGAGAAGGGGTGGACAATTTGCATAAATCCTTAGAGGTGTTCAGGGAGAGGAATGTGCTGCACCAGTCTCCAGTTGTGACCTGTGGCCATGAGATTCGTGGGACTGAAAGGCCCCAGTTCTCTCAGCCCATGCTTCACCTTAGGAGTTAGTTAGCCCTTTGGAATGGATTACACCCCTGAGGAGTGTTGTCATTTGCAGATAAAGGAGTTCCAGCGAAAGATGTTGGTGGTCCTATAACACGGATGATGAAGACTGGGGCCTTTAACTGGAGTCATATCTACCATCCCAGAAACCCTTCCCTACCCCCACTCCTACCCCCACCAGCTTATTTGCTGTAAATGTTGTTTTTTCCCAAGTTTCACCCTTAGGCGATCTTTTTTTCTAATTTCCCCACTAGGCCATCAAGTGCCTGTGGAGATTTCAACAACCAATTACAGCTTGACCTATCTCAAATGTACATTGTGAAATCTTATGTCTTTCTCCTTTGTGCTCCTGAAGCTAATTAGTTGGGATCATTGACTTCCTATCATCCTGTGGTTCAAGACAACATGGCTGGTTGAACTCCAGCCATATTGTCTGCATTCAACTGAAGGGAAGGAGGGGAGAAGAGACACTCCACACTCCTCACCCCTTTTAAAGAGATTTTGTAAAGAACCACTGGGCAACCCATTTGCTTCATTTCATTGGCTAGAAGTTAGTCACATGATCACATCTCGCCTCAAGGGGAGCTGGGAAATGTGGCCTTTTAGCTAGTGACAAAGTCCCCAGGCCCCACTGGTCTCACCTCTGCTTACCTCATTAGCCTTATCTTCTCTATCACTGTCGTAATCTGCCTTCCTCTGTCTACAAGTCACACTGACTTCCTTTTGGTTCCTCAGACAAGCCCGGTTCTCTGCCACCATGAGGCTTTTGTATAAACCGTTTTCGGTGCTAGAACACCACGAAGGCTCTCCCCTCACTCCAGCCCATGCCCTCAACTCCTTCTCGCCTGTCAGTGCTCAGCTCAAATGCCACCTCCTCAGAGCCCTCACCAGAAGGAAAGCTTGACCCCAATCGAATGCCCTCACATCTCCCTGAAACCTTCCTTCATGGCACTTACCAGCAAGTTTGTAATATAGTCAATGTAACAATGTCCAGACCTGTAGAGAATTCTTATAAGGGTTTATTTGAGCCAAAACTGACAACATGCCGGGAAGCAAGATCTCCAATGCTCCAGAGGATACCAGTTTTGCAGTTCTTTTTCATACATTTGGACCAAAATTATGGGTTCCTGTGAGGGTAATTATGTCTCTGAGGGGTCTGTAAAAGAGGGTTACTTCAAGCATTTCAAAGGTGTGCTAATGTAGATGCACAGGGCTGGCTTAAAGCAAAGAAACCTTCTACAGGCCTGGGATGTAACTAGCCCCCATGAGCTGCCCAGTTAGGAATTTATGATCAGGTCACCTGCGAGGTTACTTTCAGTCACTGAAATTGTCAGATTTATTACCTAGCCTCTTTTTGGCTCACATCATATACAGTAATACTTTGGTTTGTGAGCACAATTCGTTCCGGAAACAAAATACTCATATTGCAAGACATTGCTCATTTACCATGTTAAAATATATTAGAGGGCCGGCCGAGTGGAGCGTTGGTTAAGAGCTGGCTTGGGACGCCAGCGGCCCCAGTTCGGATCCCACATAGGAGGGCCAGTGACACTGCCCTCTACAGCTAAGATGGTGAACAACAGCTCCGAGCTGGGCTGCTGTGAGTCCCTGGATGGCGTAGCTGCAGCCCCTGCTGCAGTGGGCTGCTATAGGCTACAGTGAGTGGCTGGCAGCAGGTGTGAGCTGCCAAGAGCTGCTGTGAGTGGCCTTCCAGAGGCCGGCGACTGATCTGCCTCACCCGAGAAGAGCACAATGATGATACCAACATGGGCCAGTGAAGCAACATCCTCCACAACTAGACTGAAGAACAAAAGGACAGCAACTTGTCTGTTCCCCTTCCCTGGTTCCCCAACGCTGTTCCTTTCCCCCAATTCCCCAATAAAATCCTTTAAAAAAAATGTATTAGAAATGTTTTCTTGTCTTGTGGAACACTCGCAAACCATGTTACTCGAATCTAAGGTTTTACTGTATTTATTTGGGTGTTTACTTCAATTCAATTGAATTCAATTCAGCAAATATTTATGGAGTACCTACTCTGTGTCAGATACCCTTCCACAGCACCTCCTTCTGGTCCTGGAGGGCTCGCTTTCTAATGGTCTCTCTGCATCTGCCATGTGCCCAGGAGAGGCCAGGACCAGCCCAGCCAGTAGACTCAGGAGCAGGTCATAACTGGGAGGGCGAAGCCTATCCCAGTCTATCCTTTCCAGGGTCTGACTGGCCTGGTGGGGTCAGGGCCAATGGGTGGGTGAGCAGAGCCTGGATTGGGCACCTGGGGGCTGAGTTTTGAATCAGCTCTGCCCCTCTGTAGGCACGAGGCCTTGGGCCAGTCACTGCCCCTCTCTGAACATCAGCGTCCTCATGGATAGAAAGAGTAAGTTTCTCATCCTAACTTTGCATGAATATTCTCTGAATACATGATCAAGACCTTGATGAAAAATCCATGATTTAGGTTTCATTCATTCACCATTCATTCATTCATTAATTGACACATATTTATGGATTGTCTCCTCTGTAAAAGGGTGGCCTTCGGGTTGATGAGTCACAGGGGACCCAGACAATGACAGAAATGGGCAAAAACACATCAACAGGCAATTCCAGTTCTGTTTGGAAAGAGGGGTTTCTGCCTACAATCTTGCATCAGCAAGAAATACAATGTTCTTCCTTTCTTTATCACTCAATCCCTATTTTAAGTGCCTCCTTGAATGGGGTGAAAGGAGAAGGTATTCATTACCTATTGCTCCCAACTCCTCTTCTTCCATCACCTCCTTTCAATCTATCCTCCTTTCTCCTAGCCCAGGGAAAGTATTTTTCAAATCAAGGAAGGGATGTGGGCTGGGGAGTCCAATAACTCATGTGTGTGACAAAGTACTCCAAAACTTAATAGCTTATTAGACCACATTCATTTGGCTCCAAAGCTACCATTCAGGCAGGGCTGGTGGGGACAACTCTGCTCCCCTGGACAGCAGCTGGGGGCTTGAAGGCTGGGTGGATCATCTAGAGAGCCACTCACTCATGTCTGCATTTGAGGTGGGCTATTGGCTGAGACCTAGCCCACCTACATGTGGCCTTGGTTTTCTCCCAGCACGCTGGCTGCTTGTCAAGGGTGGCTGAGCACTGAGGGAGAGGGAGAAGTTGCGTTGCCCATACAGCCTAGCCTGGGAAGCCATTCAGTGACACACCGTATTCTGTCCATCCGGGCACTCACAAAATCCCATCGAGTTTCAGTGGGATGAGGAAATAGACTCCACTTCTTGAAGGAAATAGACTTCACCTCTTCTGGAAGGGCATATGGGAAAGAAATACGGATTTGACCAGTTTTGGAAAATATAATCTATCATGGAAGTGGAGAGGGATCCTGTCTACTTTTTTTTTTCCACTTTATTTTATTGTGGTAAAATGCACATAACATAAAATTTAGCATCTTAACCATTTTAAAGTGCAGAGCTCAGTGGTATTAAATACATTCATACTGTTATGCAACCATCACCGCCACCCATCTTCAATTACTCTTCTCATCTCATAAATCTGAAACTCTATACCCATTAAACAAAAATCCCCCACTTCACTCCCCTTTTCAGCTCTTGGCAACCATCATTTCACTCTCCGTCTCTGTGATTTGACTACTCTAGGTACTTCATATAAGTGGAATCATTAAAACTCAATCTTTGTAACCCAGTGTTTATCTTTTTGTGACTGACTTATTCCACTTAGCATAATGTTCTCAAGGCTCATCCATGTTGTAACATATTGCAGAATTTTCACCCTCTTTAGGGTTGAATAATATTGCATTGTGAGTATATACTACATTGTGCTTACCCATTCATTTATCAGTGGACGATTGGGTTGCTTCCACGTTTTAACTATTATAAAGAATGTTGTTGTGAGCACGGGTGTACAAATATCTTGTTGAGACCCTGCTTTCAAGTCTTTGGGGTAAATAGCTGGAAGTGGAATTGCTAGATCATACGAAATTTCTATTTTTAATTTTTGGAGGAACTGACATACTGTTTTTCACAATGACTGTACCATTTTATATTCCCACTAACAGTGCACAAGGGTTCCAATTTCTCCACAGTGCCCGACACACAAGGGAGAACATTCTCAACCTTCCCCCCCGCCATCCCTCCCCACCCCTGTCCATACCCTCAGGTGGCACAGTGGCCACTGACCTTCAACTGGAATACCTGGGCAATGGGGAATGGGAAAAATGAAGAGCCTTCTTGCACAGCTAAGGCGGGGGCCGGGAGGAGTCCAAACTAGGGCTAAATCTGAAGCCACCTGGGCACATGTGCCACTTGCCCTGGGCTCCCACCACTGGCACCATTGGGCCCAGCATGGCAAAGCCAAAGGATAAATGTGCCCCATCTTCTTGCAACATCCATTGGACCCGAAGAATGGGAGGTAAATATTATTTTTGTATTAAACACAGATATGATGATCTAGAATGCAACCTTTATGCATGGGCATTAGGTAAACAGAAGGTGAGATCCTACTAGGGCTTCAAGTTGGCTGTTTTGAGCTAAGGCTCTGAGGGAAGTGCAGTCTGGCCCCTTTGGAACAGTTTGAGAAAGCTCAATGTCCTCTAACACTCATGGTCCCAAGGACAGGCTCTGCAAGCAGTAGCTGCCACTGCCAGGGACAGCTGTGTGTGGAAGGGGCTGTGGGTCACACAAGTCACCTTGATGAGCTGCTCCTAGGGCAGTAACCTCAGAGGCCTTAACAGTGCCGGAAATGTTAGCAGAAGATCTCACTCCTTGGTGTTCACCTCTCCTGACCTGAGCCAATTACCAGCAAGTCCTTCCTGTTGTCTCTCTTTCTGGGTGCAGTCTGGGCCAGTTCCCTCTGGCCCTCAGCTCCCCGTGAGGACAGAGCCAGAGCAAGCCCAACTGGACTTCAGTCAGCTGTCCACAGGAGGAGGCATGAGGGAAGACAGCCAGTCCTGCACCGTTGTTTGGTCTCTAGGTTCACAGGCAGTGCCACTTCTGCCACCTTTGCTCCCTGGTCAATGAGTAGCAGAGTGGCCCGAGGTTAGAACAGAGGCCCAAAGTGCCGGGTAGGAATGGTATGTCGAGGGGTGGGTGGCTGAGTTGAGGAAAGGGTTGCAGCCTTTGGTGATCTGACTAGGAGGCAGGAAAAGGAAAGACGGGAGAAGAACCCATGAAACAAATGAGAGATTTATATGTTGGCATCTCCCTCTGATGTGAGAGAAACCTCAGGAGGGGACACCAGGTCAGTTAGTGTATTTCTGACAGTGGGTTCAATAGTACCTCTTAAGAGGCATTCAGTGGCCCTTGGTTATGGAGGGCTTTGTACAGAAAAATGAGACTGGACCTACCCCTCAATAAGCCCCTGATAGGAGGGGGAGACACAGTCCTGCCCTCAGGGAGCCCCAGTCTGAGGGGAGATATAGGCCTTGGCCCCAGGAAGCCGTGGGTCTGACAGAGAGCACAGCCTTGCCCTAAGGGAGCCTCTGTTCTGATGGGATGTCTTGTTAGCGCATAGCATAGGACTTCTGTGGCTTTGCTTTGAATTCCTGTAAACAGAAATGAGAAATCCCAGGAACTGAGACACGTTTAATCACCGTCCTCTATTGCTCTTCCCTGAATGACTCAGCGGTAGGAAAATCACAGCTCCCGACTAAACAGGAATGAAAACCGAAAGGGAGAGTAGTGAGAGAAAGGCAGCTATTGACACAGCCTCTGCAGCTGGCCCATCTTGTCCACACAAGTGGCTGCTCTGAACCAGTCACCAGCAGCCACTGAAACCACTGACAGAGCCAGTGGGGGTGGGAGAGGGCACCAGGAACAAAGCCAGCCCTGGGGGAGTCCCCACAGCAGGGCTGGGCCCTAGATCCAGGCAGGGGTCAGTGCACAGAAGTGAATCAGGACAACAGTCTGAGGGGGTTCACTCACTGTCCAGGGCTTCTGAGTCCTGCCTTTTCAGGCACACACCACGTCCCCCCACATGGAATGCCCTCCTTTTCTCTCTAGTGTGCCTCATCCCGCTCTCCTTCATCCTCACCTGGCCCCTCAGGGAAGCCATCACACCCTCTGAGTGCCTCTGGGCACTTGCTGTCACCTGACTGATGCTCGGTATAAGCGGGCATATGTTTTTTTCTTCTCAACTAGACCCTCAAGCCTCAAGAACAGGTGTTTTAACTACAGAAGAATGGGCCCAGCCCTTAGGAAAACTGAATGAATGAATGAGTGAATGAATGAATGAAACTAGAACCCATGCTCATTTTTCTTGGCAGAAGCCAGAGGTCAGCCAGCCCCACTGCCTTTTCCTGGGAGGGTGGGAAGGAGACACCTCCCTGAGCTGCCCGAGGCCTTAGAGATTGCCTGAAACTGAAGCCCAGCAAGGGGAGGGGGTTGGCCCAAGGTCACACAGCTTGCCAGGAGCAGAGTCGGGGCCACATCAGGGTCTGCTGTCTCTCTGTCTCTGCCTGACCCTCCACCCTTGTACCTGGACCCTGGGCTCTGGGCCAGGCTGACACCCAGAGGGAGACATACTGTTCTGTTCTCACTCCAAAGAACAGGGTGGGGCGGCCTGGCCATGGCTGTGGTTGACCTGCTCCACCCAGGGTGGGCACATTTCATCACCATGAAAGCCCGGCCAGGGCTTGCAGCTTCTGTGGCCCAGGGAAAGCTATGCTTTGCAAACACTGAGCCACCTGGATCTTCATCCCGAATCTTATACAAGTACCCAGGACATTCCAGCTCCGGCCAGCAGTGAGGGTACGGCTGCCTGGGTGTCCTTCAACTGCCAGGGCAGCTCCTGAGCTCACTGTTGAGTAGGGGTCCTAGCAGGGGCTGCTCTGGGGTCCTGCCCAGTATCCCTACTGCCCCACAATGGACATAGTGTCTGGAGGTGAACACAAAGATTACTATCACAGGTTACTGTCACTTCCCAAATATTTTCTCACCTAAGCTTCTCACCAACTCAATGAGGTAGCTACTGTTATCAGCCCCATTTTACAGGATGAGGACACCAGGACCCTGAGAGGCACAGTGACTTGCCCAGGTGGCACAGCTGCTAAGTGGTGGAACTGGGACTGCTCTTTATCACCACACTGCCAGTGACCCTGCTGACACGCACACACACACACACACACACACACACACACCCTCTCTAAATCCTCCAGGACGACACTCAAAACCCTGAGAGCAAGAAACAAACTCCGGATAAATTACAACATGGCTGCCGGTGCTGGGGAACTGGGTGGTGATGGGACCTCTTATTTGGTCGTCATAGAGGCATTTATTGGAACCCCATTTAGAGTCTCCCCTTTTCTTACCTTCACCTGCTAAAGAAAGGAAGGGGGCAGGACTCGCATTTGACCTCAGAGAAGCACCTACTGGGTACCAGCCTTGGGTTGGGCTCTTGTAAGATGATATTTGGCCCAGGGCAGGGCAAGTAATTTGAAAGTTCTTTGGTGTTTGAACCAGTTGTGTTTGCAGGGCTGGTACTACAAGAGTGACAGCCTCTACAGAGGGGGCCCTAGTCTCCACCCTTAGATCTTGCCTGCTTAGGAGTGTCATTAGAGACCCGAATGAAGACATAACCACCCACCCACTAAGTTTCTGGAAAAGGCTGTACAGAGTGAGCTAATGAACTCTGTGGAAGACAGAATCCAGGTGGCTAGCTGCCCTGTGAATGATGAGTTGGTGGCATTCAATGTTACTAGAGCAGCCACTTGAGGCCCTACTGTGTGCCAGGCCCTGGGCAACCAAATGGACAATACCTTGCATCACTCCCCTTGATGCAAGGTAGGGAGATAAGTGAGAACCGCAGAAGCCAGATGCGGAGGCCACCCAGCCCCAGGACTGATTAACCTGAGGGTGGGGGTGGGGTGAGGGGAGAAAGGGTTCACTGGAGAAGGGCTTATCTAAGCTGGGCTTTGAGAAGCAAATCAGAATAATCATCCTTCCTGCCCAGATAACCACAGGATTAGTGTGAAAATAAGGTAATAGAGAGGAAAAACATCTTGTGACCTGATTTTAAAAAAATGAAAGATAATTTTGAGGTCCTGTTATGCTTCTACAGGTGAGGAAACTGAGGCTCAGGTAGAGCATGACTTGCCCAGGGTTAGCCAATGATTTAAAGGCAAATAAAAAACTTAAACCCAAGCTTTCCGTTTCCGGCCCTAGGTCTGGCTCATCTACACCGACTTCTCCACAGAGTGAATTCCATGAAAAAATTGCTTTTGTGAAGGTCTTGTTTTATTCTATGAATGTAGGGTGGGGGTCCTTTATACTATAGTAGGAATTTGTGGTCAGCATGCTTTGCAAAGAGACAGCAAAGAGCAGTAAGGGAAATGGAAACGTGGCAATGTGGAAATGTGGAAACGTGGAAACGTGGAAACGTGGAGAGGGAGGCTGGGAGCAAAAGGGGACCACATGAGACTATGTAAGGCTTCGGGCCAGGAGGGTCATTGAAGTGACTAGACAATGACGAACAAGGAGGCTTGTCTGGAAGTGGAGAAAAAGCTCAGAAAAAAAGAGATGAGAGCGCCAAACACAAACTTTACCAGGTTGTCAAAAAGCTCAGCGTTCAGACCCTTCCTCCCCAGGATGAGAGGTGCGGCCTGGTGTTAGATTGTAGAGGCCTCTCTGTTGGCCCTCTCTGAGCATCCAGCTCATCTGAACACCGCCCTGCAGGCAGCTCCGTTCTTCCCCAACTTGTGCAAGAGGAAAGAAAAGAACAAATGAGAACCTGAGATGATTATTCAGGCTTCCTGGGCCACCCTTACTCCCTGAATGGGAGTGAGGGAGGCTTGCGGGGTTTCTTTCGTCTGTTTACTAGAAATCATAAGCTGGCAATGGATTCAGTGGATCCTTGTTCATCACGTGAAAATGCTGAATCTAGAACCTCATCCCCAAGTGAAATGGACTCTGAGGGTAAAACATTTATTTTTTAAAAATCTTTGTTGACGTCCTCCATTCCACCTACCTTATCAAGCCATGGAGAATGAATTTGCAGAAAACAAAAAAAGTATAAAGAAGAAAATTTAAATTGTTCATAATCCCACTCCCTAAGTGAAAATAACGAGATGGTTAACAGTTTGGTGTATTTCCTTCCAGTCTGTATTCCATACAGATATGTGAATTTTCAGAACACCAGGCCATGTAAAGATTTTATATGTAACCTTCTGCCTCTTAGGAAAAGGGCCTTGGAGCATGCATAGAAAGACAGGTCTGTGGGTCTTCCTGGTGAATCCAGGCACCACATCATTTTGGTCCTCCAGGCTGACGGATGTGAACATTGGGACAATCCCTGGGACATTGACCGAACCGTAATCCTGTAAGTACAGACAGACTTCCCACTTCCCACGCTCCCCTCCACGCTCAGCCTAGGGCTGGGACCTTATGAGTTCTCTGTGCACTTGACTCTTCCAACTTTTCCCTGTCTCGTAGGAGCGTGTCCCAGCTCAGGCCCATGTTTGCTGTGGCCTCAGAACTGAAGTCCTCTTTTATTCTCAAAGTGAACAGCCTCTGTCCCACCTGGTCCACTCAAGGCAGTTAGGCCAATTGCCACCTAGGACGCCTCATGGCATTTCTGCCCAGCGACACCGTGTTTCAAAAGATTTCAATACGTGTTAGTTGATGATAATAGCAATGGCCACTCTACTCAGGGCTAGACACAATAGTGAGCTCTTTATATTATTGTCTCATCTTATCCTCACAGCCACCATGACAGGACATTCCTGGATCCCACTTTATAGATAAGGAGACAGGCTCAGAGATGTGAGGTGACTTGCCTGAGGATGTTTTGTATGACAGTCCAAAGCCATGGACTTTCCCACTCATGTTCTCTGCCTCCATTATGCCCAGTGAAAAACATATTCCTGTGCAGGTGCCAATGGGAACTATTGTTCATCTCAAGATAAGCCCAAGTTCCCACACGGCTCTGATACCATTCTCGCCAAAAGCAAAGGATCAAGCCTTTAACTTAACCTGAATGGCCTTATCTCATCTAAAAGCATACATTCTATAAACTAAGCCATGGAAATAGCTCTTTCACTTCCATTATTGCCTTCAAGGTCACCGTGGGGACCCCAGCTTGGGCACATCTAGCAAGTTCAACATATGTAGTCACTGGCCTCCTACCAGCTGTTCAAACACCTTGGGGATTTCCTCCCCATTCAGTCACTCATTGATTCATTGAGCATCTAGTATATACCAGGCTCTGGGCTCAGGACTGAGTATGAGGTCCTCGCAGGGACATATGGGTATTTTTTGTAATCTGGATGCACCTGTTCCTCAGGTCAGGTTCTCCAGGAAGCAGTTACTGAAACATAAACAGGCATAGGATAGGGTGACTGCCAAGTGACTTCCATGCCAGGAAATAGGCAGAAGCAAGACTGAGCAGATCCGACAGTTTTCTACCCGCCCAACGGGGAACTCCAAAGCAAAGGTTGCCCATTAGGGGAGCCCTGACTGAGCTGGGCAGAAATGACCAGGCCTGAGGCCCACTGCCGTGCTCAGCCATTGTCCCACAAGGCCAGGACTAGGGAGCAGTAAGGCAGGGGAAAGGTGATGCTTGCATGACCCTGAGAACCAGCATCTCCTTAAAGTCCCAGGTGCCTCACTCTCCTCACCCTAGTCTCAGCCCTGGGGTCCCTGAAGAGGCTAATGACTGGAACCATCAGCTCACCACACCTCTTGCAACTGGGCAGCAAGTCCTCTCTCCAAGGGAGGTCTGCACAGCACATAAGTGTCTGCCACAATCTTCATCCAACAAATATTCACTGAGCACCCACCCCCTGGGTGCCAGGCTTTGGAAATGAACAAATCAAACCAGGCTCTGCCCTGAGAAGCTTCCAGCCTAGCACATCTCTGCACACACCTGGGTGTGTGCCTCCGTGTCTGTGTCAGGGTCAGGGTGACCTCTTGGTTGTGTCCTAGAAGATCTGTACCTCTGGTTGTGTCCACCTGTGTGTGCATGCATGAGGCACACACTTATGCAGAATCAAGGGGGCCCTTGAAGGATTGGGAAGATTTTCAAAAAAGCTGCAGCTTTAGAAGAGAGATAAGAGACTCTAGGAGGGAGGAAGACTCTGACACGGGCGAGGGGCCTAAGAGGTGAGCAGAAAACCCCGGGCGGGAGAGAGGGGAATCAAGTTAGGGCTGCTGATTCTGGGTCCGGTGGTACATTTCTGGGCAGGAATGAGCAAGGAGCAGGTAACAGTGAGGAGGGCTCATGCAACCCTGGGCTGGCAGCTGGCTCAGGGCAGGGAGGAAAAATATCTGCTTCCTTAAGAACGAGTGAGTGGAGGGAGAAGGGAACTTGCGGAAAGACCAAGAACTAGAGGTGGGGCAAGCCTTTCAGACAGGAAGAGCAGGGCAGTGAGGGGAGGGCAGGGACACGAGAGCCAGCTGAATGCCAGGGCAGGCTATCTATGTCATGTCTGTCAGTCAACAGTGATTTGAGAGCCACATGCAAACAGTGCATTTGAATAGTAAGAATGCTTGGCAGTAATGTTTGCGTAGCCTTTACATAACGTCCCCAGGCCTCCTCCCTCTGCAAATTATTCCTTGCCCAGGCCAGAAACCTGAGAGTCCTGCTAGGCTCTTCTCTCTCCTTCACCCTCACAGTGCATCAGCCCCCAAGACCAGAGTACCCTGTGAGGACTCCTGCTTTGCCTTGTCCCTTTTGCTCTTGCCTAGACCACCCTCCGTTCTGTCCCTTGGGGTAACAGTCTCTCACCTGCCTGTCTCTCATCTCCCTGTCCCCCTGGATTCACTCTCTTTGCTAAAAAAATTATCACAGCACAGTTTATCTTATCAAAACAACAGCTGTCCCCAAGACAAAGCCCAATATTCTTACTTTGGTCTTTAGGGTATCACCCCTCCTCTGCTTTGCAGGCACTTCTGCTCCCCTCCTGTAACTCTCCCATCCTCAGACTCACCCCTACCTCCACCCCACAAACATACCCTAGGGCTCTCTTGCCTCTGGGCCTCACCCTATCCTGTTCCCCCTGCCTGGAACACTCTCACTGGGTCTAATTCCTGCTGTGATTTTCAGGTCTCAGTGTCTGCACCGCTCACTCCAGGAAGTCATCCCAGAATTCCCCACCCTAAAGTTAGGTGTTTCTGCCCCAATTCCCTGCCATGGCATCTGGCAGATTACTGTTACTGGTTAATTATAGCGACTCCAAGAGGGACAATCCCCTGTCTACCTTGCCCACTTTGTACCTGCAGGATGCTGCATAGTGCCCATGTCATCAATAAATATTTTTTGAGCATCTGTTGAATGTCAAGCACCACAGTAGTCTCTGGGGAAATGACAGCGATTGGCAAAGTCCTTATCTTCACCGTCCTACATCCTTGGTTTTTGTATATTCCGAAGTTATTTTAGGGAGTATGCATTAGTTTTATATGGGAAGATAAAAAGTGGTAGAAAAAAAGAAAGAAAGGGAGGGAGGGAGGAAGAGAGGGAGGGAGGAAAAGAGGGAGGGAAGGAGGGAGGGAAGAAGGAAAAAAAGGCCTGCTGCTGTCCAAGCTCCTGGGTGAGGTAAACCAAACTCCTTCAATTCAGGGCCTTGCCCTGCCCAAGTTTCTTGCCTCATTCCTTTTCGTGGGCTGTTCAGACACCTTCTCAAGGTCTTTGTAACAGCCTCATTTCCACTCACTCCCAGAGTGACATGTTCCACCCAACCACTCCATCTGTAATTTTTACCTAATGCCAACAGTGATCAGGAAACAGAGAACTCGCAGTCTGAGGAGGGAGGCACCGTCCCCAGCATGACCTGGCAGCAGGAATTACAGAGCTGAGGAGAGGGCAGAGGAGACAGAACAATAGGAGTGGATGGACAAACACAGGGCGAATCACATCCAAAAATTCCAAGGAGACATGAAACTAAGGCCTGATCCAGATTCAGTGGAGATTCTCTGGAATGGCATGTTAGGAAGGGTTTGAAGGGCAGGGGTGACAGAAGGAAAAACAAGAAGGGGGACACCATCTGACAGCAAGAGTGTGGGCGGAGGCAGGTGAAGGGTATACATGAACTGTGGGTGCTGTTCCCTCCCTTTCTCCTTCCCTCTCAGAAACTTCTACTATATCCCACATTCCGCCCCCCCACACACACACACCACCCCAACCCCAGGAATATTGGACACTTCTCACTCAAGGACACCACTGCTCACTCAGGCCTAGGGGAATAAACAGAGAGGGCCCATGGTCCACCTCCCACCCCACCCAGTGATGACGAGGGGGCCACCTGCACCTCTAACTGCAGCCAAGAGGAAGTGGCTGCTAAGCTGGGCCTAGAGCAGGAGGGAAGAAGCACCTTCGGGCAGCACAGGCTTCTCTCAACCCCATGTCCTCTGAGAAGGACTGAGAAGGGGGCAGCCAGACAGATGTTGCTGTAACACCTGGCAGAGTTGGGGTACTTGTATGTCATTTAGTCACTCATTCATTCGTTCCCTCAGCAAAGCAAATACTATGGGTCAGACTCGAGGTACTGGTGACAAAAAACCAACATTGATTCCTCTCCTGAGCTTGCTGACTGAGATGGTACCTCTGGCTTAGGGTGATTTGGAGACAGCAGGGAGATTCCCGGCTCCCAAATGAAGCATTGCCTCTAGCTTGCCTGAAATCCCACCATTATAGTTGCTTAACTGCAAATCAGCAGAGGATTGTTGGGGTCTGAGACTCAAACAATTGGAAAGGGGGCACTCTTAGAAAAATAATTCAAAATGGAAATTTTTAGAAAAAGATATGGTCATGGGAACACATTGCTGCAGCCTGTGGCAGACTGGGAAGGACCCGTGCGAGTGAGACAGACCCTGACTCCTGAGTTTCGTGAGCTTTCCGGTAAACCCAGCTCTCTGCAAACTAAGGCCGTGCTTCTTAGAAGGGCAGATATTAATGAAAGTAACCAAACCTCAGGATTACGCTCATGAGAAAGATGCTAGATTGGTTAAGAGTTTGCTCAAGAGTGCGAGCTGAGCTCTGAGTAACGGCGGTTCGATGCCCAGCCTGAGCTGAGTTGCCGTTGAGCTGCCAACAGGTGGCAGGATGGCTCAGCTAAAAAAAAAAAAAAAGGAAAGATGCTAGGTACTGGAGGGCTGGTGTTCTGACTGGAAAAGAGGGAGTCCAGGAGCGGGTGAGGCCCAGGAAAGATGGTGGGGAAGCTCCTCCCCGATCCTTCCCCTCCCCCCTGTGGGCTCAGCACAGGTCTATCCCCATGGCGAATCTGCCTTTTTCTCCCAGCAGCCAGCAGGGGCCTTCTCTCCCCGCCTCTCCAGCAGCATGCAGAAACGTGGCCCAGTTTGAGCTTCCCCACCACCTGGGGGTGAGGAGTGTGTGAGACGACACAGCAATGCCTCCTAAGGGAAGGAAAGGGGGCTGCTTCTACACAAAACCTGCGTGGACTTCTCCTCTCTGGGTCTCACCTCAGTCCTCACTCTGGGCCAACGCAGTGGCTGGAGTGAGCAGCATATACCAACCAAAGGCTTGCGGTCTCTCAAGGGCTTCCTAGCCACAGACCTGTAGTTAAAGGAGATGATGGTGTCTCTTTCGTCTCATTTCCTTAAAGTTTTAATAAATTAATTAAATAATTACTTTTGTCACCACCAAGTCATATAATAGAAGCTTGATATATTCAACCCCAAACAAACAAAACAATTTAATTTCCACATGGCAGAAGCTATCATAAACAAAACCAGAGATAACAAACTTGGAAAAGCATTTGTGCTTACTGTCATAAACATACAACTAATTTCCCTAATATGTACAGAGCTCCTACAAATCAATTTAAAATAAAAACAAAAACCCTGCACCCTTCAATAGAAAAAAGTGAGCAAAGAACATCAATGGACAATTCAAATGACTCTCAAACATTTGAAATGATGCCCAACTTCACCTGCAATAAGAAAATTGCATATTTAAACCAGCCCTGGCATACCATTTCTATACATATCAGATTGGCGAAGATCAGACATTGGCCAAGAAACAGCACTCAGTCCTTCCTGCTGAGCATGTAAATGGGAGCAAACCCTCTGGAGAGCAACTTGGCAACAGCTACTGAAATTATAAAGGCACACTCTGACCCAGCAACTCCACTGTGCTCTTGCAGTTTTTGCATTTAAAACCACCTACCTTTATTAGCTATTCAAAAGAAAGTTAAATTAAGAAGCTTCCCCACTAGAGCAATGTGAGTGCTTACCCAGTGAACAGTAGTTCTTGTGACTCAGTCTCTGGAGACCCAGCTTCTTACTCCGCTGTGTATTTTTCGACCATCAATCAACTCTAAATAGTTTTTAGAGACTTTCATGTATTGTCTTAAGTCTATTCACAATTGCCGATTGGTTTGTTAGGACAAGTAGAAAAAACACTGACACCGAAGCATAAGAACCCAACAAGGAGTTATGCAATTTGAGTCAAAGTGCTCATGGCCAGGCTTATTTGCATTCATCTGCTCAAAATTATTTTAAAGCACAACAAGATGTCTTGGGTTCTTCAAAAATGATATTAAAACAAAACAAGCTAGGGCTAATCATCAGGGAAATGCAAAGTAAAACCACTGTGAGATATTACCTCACACCTGTCAGAATGGCCATCATCAATAAATCAACAAACAAAAAGTGTTGGCAAGGATGTGAGAAAAGAGAACCCTTGTGCACTGTTGGTGGGATTGCAAATTGGTGCGGCCACTACAGAAAACAGTATGGAAGTTCTTCAAACTATTAAAAATAGGACTACCTTATGACCCAGCAATTTAATCACTTCTGGGTACTTATCTGAAGAAATCCAAAACACTAATTTGAAAAGATATATGCATCCCTATGTTCACTGCAGCAGTATTTATTATAGTCAAGATATGGAAGCAACCTAAGTACCCATCAATAGATGATTGGATAAAGAAGATGTGGTACACATATACAATGGAATATTAGCCATAAAAAAAGAATGAAATCATACCATTTGCGACAACATGGATGGGCCTAGTGGGAAATATGCTAAGTGAAATAAGTCAGACAGAGAAGGACAAATACCATATGATTTCACTTATATGTGGAATCTAAAAAACAAAATAAATGAATAAACAAAACAGAAACAGACTCATAGACACAGAGAACTGATGATTGCCAGATGAGAGGGGGGTTAGAGCTGGGTGAAAAAAGGTGAAGGGATTAAGAAGTACAAATTGGAGCTGGGCAAATGGCTCATTGGTTAAGAGTTTGCTTGGGAGCGCAAGCTCTGAGTAGCAGGGCTGCCGGTTCGGATCCCACATGGGCCAGTGACACTGCCCTCTACAGCCAAGATGGTGAACAACAGCTCTACCTGGAGCTGGGCTGCCATGAGTCGCCGGCAACAGCATAGGCTGCAGTGGGCAGCAGTGAGCTACTGTGAGTGGCCCACAGCCAGTGTGAGCAGCCAGAGGCATGAGCTGTCATGAGCCACTCATGAGTGGCCATCTGATGGCCAGCGACCGATCTGCCTCACCTGGGAAGAGCACAATGATCACAATACCAACATTGGCCAGTGAAGCGACATCCTCCACAACTAGACTGAAGAACCAAAGGACAGCAACTTGTCTGTTTCCCTTCCCCAATTCCCCAACACTGTTCCCTCCCCCAATTCCCCAATAAAATCTTTAAAAAACATAAAAAGAAAAAAAGAAGAAGTACAAATTGGCAGTTAGAAAACAGTTATGGAGATGTAAAGTATAGCTTAGGGAATATAGTCAATAATATTTTAATGATTATATATGGTGCCAGATGGGTTCTAGACTTATCAGGGGGATCACTTTGTAAGGTATATAAATGTCTAACCACTATACTGTAGACCTGAAACTAATATAATATTGAATGTCAACTGTAATTGAAAAAAATTCAAGTTAAAAAGAAAAACAAGAAAGGGCTGATTCTTTCCAATTCAGCTTGGCTTTTATTGGAAATGGAGACTATGTGTACCTGCACTGTGTTATATGTGGAGATGTGCTCAGAAAAAAACAGCCTGGGTTGGCCGAGTGGCACATTGGTTAAGAGCTGGCTGGGGACGCCAGAGGCCCCGGTTCAGATCCCACATATGAGGGCCAGTGACACTGCCTTCCACAGCTAAAATAGTGAACAACAGCTCCACCTGGAGCTGGGCTGCTGTGAGTGGCATAGCTGCAGCCCCTGCTGCAGTGGGCTGGCATAGGCTACAGTGAGTGGCCAGCAGCCAGCGTGAGCTGCCAAGAGCCGCTGTGAGTGGCCGTCCAGAGGCTGGCGACCGATCTGCCTCGCCTGAGAAGAACGCAATGATGATACCAACATGGGCCAGTGAAGCAATGTCCTCCACAACTAGACTGAAGAACAAAAGGACAGCAACTTGTCTGTTCCCCTTCCCAGATTCCCCAAAGCTGTTCCCCTCCCCCAACTCCCCAATAAAATCTTAAAAAAACAAAACCCAGCCTGAAACCTTCTCTTCCATCGTGTAGAAACCACATTTGCAATGGATGACAAGGAATCAGCTAAATTTTCATGATGCTGAATGCGAGAATTCCACACATGATGTCCTAAAACAGTTTTTGACAATTGTTGATGTATCAGTCCACTTTTAAATATACTCAATCCCTAATTTAAAAATGATATAACTTGTCATTTTGAATTTATCCAACAAATCATGCTTTTTCTTAAATAGTAAATGGCAGTTACATTAGAAAAACTCAAAATCAGTCTTTATACCTTCTAAATGTTTAATTAAAATGAACTCTATAACCTTTAATAATAGAGGGTGCCAAAAAAAGTATACACATTTTAAGAAAGGAAAAAACTGTATTAAAATTATAATACAATGAATGATACTAGCATTCATTTGATTAATGCCATCTTTTGAGCGAATGTCATATTACACATGACTCCATAATTCAATTCAACTTCAAAAAGTAATACATAGATAACATCTCTTAAAATGTGTATACATTTTTTGGCACCCCTGGTATATTTCTAAGATATGTATATATTTTTTTTAACCAAAAAACACTTGTCATGTAAAAAGTGACATTGTAAAAATATTTTAGGCCATTTCCAATATTATATATTAGTATTGAAAACATCAGA
This sequence comes from Aselliscus stoliczkanus, assembly GCA_033961575.1. NCBI lineage: Eukaryota > Metazoa > Chordata > Mammalia > Chiroptera > Hipposideridae > Aselliscus > Aselliscus stoliczkanus. The sequence goes on along the minus strand of CM066733.1, from coordinate 57,841,349 downwards.
AACTTTTGAATAATTGAGAAACACTAAGCTATGACAACTATGACATTCTTGGCTTTCAAGACTTTTTTGTTGTTTTTTTTTTGAGGGCAGTGTCACTGGCCCTCATATGTGGGACCCAAACCTGGGCCGCTGGCTTCCCAAGCCAGCGCTTAACCACTGCACCACTTGGCCAGCCCCTTGGCTTTCAAGACTTAACAACTAGACATATCATCCCTCAGCATCTGGGGCTGTCCAAATGCTGATAAAGGAAGCCAGAAGGGAGTTAAACATTCTTGTAGATATTCCCTATCTTCAGCAATTTATAAATACTCATGATCTCACTGGAGGCTTGCAAAACTTCTAGTATCTATCTATCTATCTATCTATCTATCTATCTATCTATCTATCTATCTATCTATCTATCTATCTAATTATTCCCACTATACAGATGACAATGTTGAGACCCAAAGATTTTTACATCACTTGCCTAAGGCACACAGGTGCCAAAGTCAGGTCTGCAGCTCTCTCAGTCACTCAGAGGTGGCTGTAACAATTTCCAGCCTGCAGCCCCACACACACACACACACACACACCTCCCCCATTCTCCTTGCATTCTAAGGACAAAACCGGCGCCTTTATTTATGGTCAAAGTAGCTCAGAGCAATGGCAGATGGGGTCTAGGGAACAGGCCAAGGCTAAAGGGTTGTTAGGGGTGGGGTGGAGGTAAAGGACAGGGGACAGTGAACACTGGGCAGAGGACACTGAAGTCAACATCAGCAGTTCTGCTCCATGGACGCCTGAGTGACTCTCAGGGGTCATCAGTGCCTGATGGGGCCAAAGCCCCCAGGAAATCACCAGACTGTGCTCTGGTTAATGTTTATGCACTGGGGATGGTAATAAGGAGTTAGTCTTCTGTGGGAGGGATGTTCCCAGGGCAAGAAGCATGAAAACAGAGACTTGAATCCAGGAGTGAGTAATTGCCCTCACCTCCGTCATGTTCCTCAGGGTCCAGGAAGGCGCTGTTTGGGTCAGGCTGGCAAGGTCCCACTTCAGGAGTCCTGCTCTGAGCCATTCCTAGCAATGGGGAGGCAGGTGAGAGACCCTGGAGTCCAGAAGTCCCTCTCCCCTCCTTCATCTTAACTGAGGTGAATTAAGTCAGGGCTGGGCATTGAATAGAAGTTTGACTGAGAGTTGTTGCAATATTTGATTATCCATTTGGTTGTTACAGAAAAAAATTCTTAACTGTAATTGACCATTGTTGCCATAATAGTACATTGCCTATATTTCTACCTCTAGTAATGGGTTTCATGTGCTAGATTTCGATATCCTTGAGCCTGGGCAAGTGCACAAGTTTTTTTTTTTTTTTTTTTTTTTTTTTTAAAGATTTTATTGGGGAATTGGTGGAGGGGAACAGCGTTGGGGAATCGGGGAAGGGGAACAGACAAGTTGCCGTCTTCTTGTTCTTCAGTTTTAGTTGCGGAGGATGTTGCTTCACGGTTGGTATCGTCATTGCTCTTCCCGGATGAGGCAGATCGGTCGCTGGCCTTTGGATGTCGCTCATCGCGGCTATTGGCAGCTCACGCTGGCTGCCAGCCGCTCACGCTGGCTGTGGGCCACTCACTGCAGCCTATGGCAGCCCACTGCAGCAGGGGCTGCAGCCCACACCATCACCGGGGCTCGCACAGCCCAGCTCCAGGTGGAGCTGTTGTTAGCTGTAGAGGGCAGTGTCACTGGCCCTCATGTGGGATCCGAACCGGGGCCGCTGGCATCCCAAAACCAGCGCTTAACCAATGCGCCACTCGGCCGGCCCCACAAGTTTTTTTTTAGAGAAACATGGTTTACTTGCACAAAACGGATCAGTTTTGAGAGATTGTTAATGCCCTTGAAATGGTTTTTTGTGGGTGTGAAACAAATGGTGAGAATTTGAATTGGTCCCTTTTATTCTAGTATTGAAATTAAGTCTACTTAATTTATCAAGTCATGTTCATGCCCTGATTTTATGTACTTGTGTCTATTAATAAACATTGTGATACTTGAAAAAAAAAAGAAATTTGACTGATTCCTTCAAGGGGGTGGGAAGGTCAAACCCTTATGGGCATGCAGCTGCCTGACCTTTACCTCTCCCTACCCTTTTGCCACCTCCTGACAGGGTCACTCCACGGGCAGGGAACCACTGATCCCTGAAATCTGAATGTCTCCTGACCCAGGCAAATGGAACATTGTAAGAGTTCATATGGCTGAGTCGTGGAGGAAGGCACCCAAGCAGGACCCATGACCATGGGCCCGCTCTCCCCTTGGCAGAGGCCACTGGGCTTCCCAAATCAGGTTGCTGTCAGCTAGGAACACTTGTCTTAAACCACCAGCACCCATTTCATCGCCATCAGCTTCATCACCACCACCATTTGAAGGCTGGACAGGGAATTGCACAGGTGAAATTTTATTCTATGTATTCTATCCACCCAGGATTGGAACCAATTCCTTTGGGGGGCCAGGAAAGTTCTTAACCTTATGCTGAGGCTGCCGGTTGCCACCTCATATCCACCCTCCCCTTCCTTCTTATTATACTGCTGTATTGTTAGAAGTGGCAAGGTATCCAGATTAAAACAAACAAACACTTCCCAGGCTCCCTTTCAGAGCGAGTGGCTGATGATATATTATTGGAGCTAAGTGGGGGAGATCAGGAGAAATAAAGGATCCTGATTGAGCTGACGGGTGACTCTTGCCCTCTCCATAATCCTTCCTTCCTGAAACTTGGATGTGCTGGCTGGAGCATCAGCTGTCATCTTGAGTCGTGGGGTAACCCTAAAGACAAAAACCCATGCAAAGGATGGAGAAACAGACAGCTGGAAGGAGTCTGGGACATTGGCACATTACATCATGGAGGTCACAGCATATCTGGACTGTCTTATCTATGGACATTTTTAATTGGGAGAAAACAAAGCTCTATCTTATTATGCTGTTGTCATTTTGAATCTCTCCTATTAGCAACCAAATACAATTCCTAACTGAAACATCGAGCTTCCCTAAAATCCCCTCTGATGCAATCATTGTCTTTAGACAGTGGATGGAAGGGACTTGGATTGGGAGCAGTGCAGACCGTGATCCACATACTCAAACTTGAGACACCATCTACCATCATGGCATCACTGACAGAGAGAAGAGTCCTTATCATTGTGTTATCAGAAATAAAACGAAAGGCTTCAGAGCCAAGAATGACTTCCAATCCCAGAACCATAAATTTCAGCTCCTCCCTGCTTGCTTGCCCTTCTAGAAGCCTACTGGGCTGACCAGCAAAGAGCTGGCAGCCCTCCCAGGTATCGCCCCTCTCTGACATCAGCCTGAAGCCCCTGCTAGCTGCACCACATCTCCTTGGCACATGACTGGTTACAGCCACAGCTGCGATGGACAATTCCATGTAAGTTCATCCTCATGCCTCCTCAAGGTGGCTGCTTTCTGCCCAGGACCTTCCCCGAACATCTCAGGAGCCAGCTTGGTCCAACTCACAGCCTGGAAGTACAGGGGGCACCTTCAGTCCATGGGAGATCAGATTCTGTGGATAGATCCTCCAGCCTCCTGTCCTTTGGATAGACTACTCTGGGAAACAGCCTGTACACTTCTCAGGATGTCCCTGTCTACAGCAGTGACCTTGGTGCTGCAACTTACATAGGCCCTTCCTCTTTCCCAGTCTCACTCTTCCCATTCCCTTGCTCTTGCTTCCCGGGACCTCCTCTCAAATAAATTACATGCCCAAATGAAATCTATATCTCAAGGGCCCCTGAACAACCACTCTACCTTTTACCACCTCGCTCAGCCCAGCTGTAACGTGTCATCTGACACACCTTCTGACTTCCTGATATTGGTGAGCCCTGAGCGCCCTGGATGGACTATGCCTCTGAGTTCTGAGAAAAGAAGTTCCCTGAGGACAGGAATGGTTTCTGTTTACTGTAAAACCAAGCAGATTGTCAGTTACCCAATATATTTTTAAGGGCATTCAGATGATGATGATAACGGTGGTGGTGGCGATGGTGATGATAGTGATGATAGCGATGGTGGGTCGCACCCCCCCACAACTAGACTGAAAACAGCGACTGGATTTGGAGCTGAGCTGCTCCCTCCACAACTAAGATTGAAGGACAACAACTCGACTTGGAGTTAATGGGTCCTGGAAAAAACACATTGTTCCCCAATAAAGTTAAAAAAAAATACTGCAGGGAAAGACTGGACGGAAGTTACTAGCTCTATCATACCAGTATGTAAACTGAGGCTCGTTAAGGGTTAGAGATTTGCTCAAGACGGCACAGCGAGGATTTGATCTGGAGACGCATGGCTCTAAAGCAGCGGCTCTCAGTGCTGGCTACACATCAGGATGCCCTTGGAGAGCTTTGAAAAAACCCTGCCAGCATTCCATCCCCGGAGATTCCTTTCTCACTGCCTAGGGTGGGGTTTGAGCATGAGTCTTTTTGAAAAGCTTCCGAGGGATTTCATGAGCAGACCAGAATAAGAATCACCACTCTAAGGCCCGGTACATTATATTCCCTCAGTTCTTGGGGTTATTTGCTGTTAATCTCGGGCAAGAGCCTCATCTGTAAAATGGGTAAAAAATACTTACCCTCCCTACTTCATAAAGCCAGTATGATTTTAACGGTTACCTGAGCTTCATTTCTTCTCTGCTTTGAGTCTTCTGGTCCCGTGGAAGGATCAGCACACTGGCCGCAGCGGGAGTGTAGCCCTGAGGCAGCGGCTCCAGGGAAGCACAGGTGCCCGCCCTACAGCTGATGACTCAGCTCAGAGGCTGTGGGCCCCAGAAGACTGGGGATAATGGGAGCTAAATTTCTCACCGTCAGAGAGATGCTTTACACTGATTGGCATTTTCCTGATGATTAGTGATACTGAGTACCTTTTCATGTACCTGTTGACCATCTGTATATCTTCTTTTTTTTTTTTGTTTTTTTTTGTTGTTTTTTTTTGAGGGCAGTGTCACTGACCCTCATATGTGGGACCTGAACTGGGGCCGCCGGCTTCCCAAGCCAGCGGTCAACCACTGTACCACTTGGCCGGCCCTGTATATCTTCTTTAGAAAAATGTCTATACAGATCCTCTGCCATTTTTAATCACATTATTTGTTTTTTTGCTATTGAGTTGTAGGAGTTTAATCCTCGTTGCTCACAGATTCCATATTTGTGAATTTGCCTATTTGCTAAAATGTATTTGCAACCCCAAAATAAACGCTCATGGCACCTTCAAATTCACTCACAAACGTTCACAGAGTGGTGAAAACTTTTAGTTGTCCAATGGGATGTTCCCAGCGGAGATCAAACAAGGGATACTCTTGTTTCAACTCTCATGCTGTGAACAAGTGTCTTTCTTGCCATCTATGTAGTGCTATAATTTTTCTCATTTTTGTGCATTTTGTTGGTGAGTTTGCTATTTAAAATAGACCCCAGGTGTAGTGCTGAAGTGCTGTCTAGTGTTCTTTTTTTTTTTTTTTTTTGAGGGCGGTGTCACTGGCCGTCATATGTGAGACCCTAACCGGGGCCGCTGGCTTCCCAAGCCAGCTCTTAACCACCACACCACTCGGCCGGCCCTAGTGTTCTTAAGTACGAGAAACTTTGATGTATCTTATGGAGAAAATACATGTTAGATAAGCTTTGTTCAGGTGTGAGTTATAGTGCTGTCAGCCATGAGTTCAATGTTAATGAGTTAACAATATACATTAAATAAGGTGTCTTCAAACAGAAATACACATAAAGCAAGGTTCTGAATTGATCGGTTGGAGAAAATGTTGCAACCAGAGGCTCACAGGAACCCTAACCCTCTATTCCCCTAGGAGCAATGATTCCTAATACAGTGTTGGTGGAAACTTTAGGAAGCATAACTGCTGTGAATAGTGAGAAGTGGCTCTGTACACATGGATGTCCTCACGCTATCTTTTGAGAGGGCATAGAAGTAATGACACCCCAGAAACAACAACCTACTGAACACCCAGATCTCGGTTTGTGTTTTTTTTAAAGATTTTATTGGGGAATTGGGGGAGGGGAACAGCGTTGGGGAATCGGGGAAGGGGAACAGACAAGTTGCTGTCTTTTTGTTCTTCAGTCTAGTTGCGGAGGACGTTGCTTCACTGGCCCATGTTGGTATTGTCATTGTGCTCTTCCTGGATGAGGCAGATCGGTTGCCAGCCTCTGGATGGCCTCTCACAGAGGCTTTTGGCAGCTCATGCCAGCTGCCGGCCCCTCACGCTGGCTGCCAGCCACTCACAGTAGCCTATGGCAGCCCACTGCAGCAGGGGCTGCAGCCTACACCATCGCCAGGGCTTGCACAGCCCAGCTCCAGGTGGAGCTGTTGTTAGCTGTAGAGGGCAGTGTCACTGGCCCTCATATGTGGGATCTGAACCGGAGCCGCTGGCGTTCCAAGCCAGCTCTTAATGAACGCGCCACTCGGCCAGCCCAGATCTCAGTTTTTAAATACTGCTCCACTCAAAGGAATCAGGGCTCCTTGTACAAATGGCTGATTCCATAGCTGGAGCAGGGAACAGACAAATGAAACTGGAACCCGTTATTGTGCCAGAAAGGAAGGAAATGCTCAAAGAATGATGGGTCCGTGTCAAAGGACACAGGAGCCAGCTCACAGGGGATCATTTCTGGCCCAATCTGGGACAATTAGAACAGCAAAATGAATGATAATATTAATGTATTTCAATCAATTAAATAAAATAGGAATCCACGAGTTAATCCTGATATAAAGAAGTAAAGGGGGGAGAAAGGAAGGTTTTGTTTATAGTGCAATCCCAACTAATAAATGATAGAAGGAATGCTGGAAATATGAATAGAAAAAATCTCCTATTTGGCAATCACCATAGTGGTGTGTGATTCAGAGAGGAGTTGTCAATAGGTGTTAACACTGAGAGGCAGAGATTCGATGAGGATCAAGATTTTGGTATAATCTCATAAAATCTCCCCACAAAATTTGTTTTCCTTACAAAGGAGAGATGGTGACTTTGCAGAGGAGGAGCCTGGCAGACACCAACTTGATCAAGGGATGAAGGCTTGGAATCATGTCTGTGGTGTCCCTGTCAAGAATGCAGGCATAGCCTGAGTCTGTCTGGTCAAGAGATGTTTCAGGGCCGGCCGAGTGGCGCACTGGTTAAGAGCTGGCTTGGGACACCAGTGGTCCCGGTTCGGATCCCACATATGAGGGCCAGTGACACTGCCCTCTACAGCTAAGATGGTGAACAACAGCTCGACCTGGAGTTGGGCTGCCATGAGTCTCCTGCGACTGCATAGGCTGCAGCCCCTGCTGCAGTGGGCTGCCATAGGCTACAGTGAGTGGCCAGCAGCCAGCATGAGCTGCCAATAGCCGCTATGAGTGGCCGTCCAGAGGCCGACAACCTATCTGCCTCACCAGGGAAGAGCGCATGATGATACCAACATGAGCCAGTGAAGCAACGTTCTCCACAACTAGACTGAAGAACAAAAGGACAGCAACTTGTCTGTTCCCCTTCCCTGGTTCCCCAACGCTGTTCCCCTCCCCCAATTCCCCAATAAAATCTTTAAAAAAAAAGAGAGAGAAAACATCAGATGAGACCCAGTTGATGGTCATTCTACAGAACAGAAGGCCTGAGGTCCTTAAGACTGCTAAGAATACAAAAGACAAAGAATGATGGAGGAACTATTCTAGATTGAAGGAGACGGATGAGCCATGACAACTAAATGCTGTGCATGGTCCTGGATTCCATCCTGGACCACAAAAAGAGGAAGACATTGTTAGGACAGTGGGCACCATTTGAACAGCATCTGTGGACTCAACAGTAGTCTTATACCAATGTCGAGTCCCTAATCTGGAGAGCCATAGAGTGATTCACATAGGAGGTTATTCTTGCATTTAGGGATGATGGGCATCATGGCTACAACTTGCTCTTAAACTCAGAAAAAAAGATTAATGGAGATTAAAAGAAGAGAGAATGACAAAGCAAATGTGGTGATATGTTAAAGAATCTGGGTGAAGGGAGCTCTTAGTACCATTCTTGCAATGTTTCTAAAAGATCAGAATTATTTCAAAATAAATTATTAAAAAGGAAAAAAACAGAAGTATGCCCAAATGCATTGAGAAAGGCAGAGAAGTAAGGAGGGGACTATTGTTATCCTATTCCAAGAGGGTGTGCTGTGTGTGGGGGTGGGGGTGTTACCATGGAGTGTGTGCTTATTTATTTTCCATCCCCCAGATTAACCCCTTCTCCCCCAGGGCAACAGGAGATGTAAGCTGTGTTGTGGTGAGGCAAGGGCCACACCTGAGCAAACACTAAACCCTGGCTCAGCTGGGATGAAGGCTGCACTGAAGTGTTTATGGCTCTTCATGTCTTATCATCCCTTCCTGCCCTCCTGACTGCTCCCCTGCCATCTGTTTATACAGACACTTATAAAACAACACAGCCTCCCGCCTTGCTTGCGCAGAGCCTTGGGAATATCCATGCAGCGCTGCTGGCTGAAACAAGTTGCTTCCTGCTTCCCTGGCTGCGCAATCTCACCCCGTGTGTCCCTCTGTCTCAGATTGGAGGGGAAACTCAGAATAGAGAACAGGGGAACCACCAACCCAAAGTCACTCAGCAAGGTCATGGCAGGGTGGGATTGACCGCAATTCAGTGCTATAAGTATTTATTATGGGCCTAAAATGGGCAAGGTCTAACACTGGGCAATGAATAGCCATTTCTTTAAACTCTACAGTATGAAGGCACAGAGAGGCAAGGAAAAGGAAGGACACCATCACGTCACCACCATTGTCACTACCACCATCATCGTCGTCACCATCTTCGTCATTGTTATGGTTTGAGTTGTGTCTTCCCCGAAAATGTTGCATTTTGGAAATGAGATGTTTGGAGATGATCAAGTTAAGATGAGGTCATGAGGGTGGGCCTGAATCTAGTATGACTGGTGTCCTTATAAAAAGGGGAAATTTGGACACAGAGAGAGACACACATACACACTGAGAGAACACCATGTAAGCTTTAGGGTGATGGGTCTACAAGCTGAAGAAAGCCAAACATTGCCAGCAAACCAGCAGATGCTAGGAAAAAGCCTGGGCGGATTCTCTCTCAGACTCTGAGAAGGAGCCAATCCTGCCAATACCTTGATCTCGGACTTACATGTATTGTGAGACAATAAAGAATTGTGAGATAATAGATTTCTGTTGTTTAAGCCAGCCGATTCGTGGTACTTTGTTGTAACATCTCTAGGAAACTAATATAGTCTCCATCAACTTCAGCAGTATCATTACTACCATGACTACCATCATCATCACCATGGCCACGGTTATTGTCATCATCACCACCACCATCACAATCATTGTCATCTTATTAATTTGTATGGAACTAACCCATAGACCAGCACTGTTCTGAGCACTTTATTTATAGGAACTCACCCAATCTTTACCCCAACACCATCAGGTAGGAACTATTATTATCCCTGTTTTCCATAGAGTATGAAACTAGAGCTCAGAAAGGTTAGCTAGACTTCCCAAGGCCAGAAAGTGTCTGTGATTGGACTCAGCATTCCCCTAGGATTGCTCCTTCCCTCTCACCAGCCATCTTTCTCCCCAGCCAGCAGCTGGTGTATACGTATGTGTCCCATGATCATCTCCTCCTGCTTTAATTGAGCAAGTGCTTCCACATTGTCGGTATGCTTCTCAGGGCCCTTAAGGACACACAGGAGCACGTGGGTATTATGTAATAAGGCAGTGCCATGCCTGGAGTCCTACCCCCGGCTCTGGTCCACTCTTTGCCCTTAGACTGCCTTGTCCCCACAGGCAAGATTATCTCAGCCCTGATGCCGGCAACCATCAGCAGAGATGTCAATCACCTTTGGCTGCAGTATTCAGGTGGATTATGACGGGTTTTTATTGCTCCAGTTGATGAACAAAGGCATTAGTCAGGTACACAGTAACCATGATTCAGAAGGGAATCCATCTGCACTGTTGCAGGTATGCTTGATGGCTGTCAGGGCTCAGGGCTATTGGAATTTCCATGAACAGTGAAAGCACGTGGCTCTCTGCATTTCCCATCGTGCCTATAGCAACATAAAAAGTTCCCCATCAATGTTGGTTGAATTATTTTGACACGTTTCCAACCAAACCAGAGCCCCTACCTTTTTTTTTTCTTTTTGATGGCAGTGTCACTGGCCCTCATATGTGGGATCTGAACCTGGGCAGCTGGCTTCCCAAGCCAGTGCTTAACCACTGCGCCACTCAGCCGGCCCGCCCCTACCTTTTTTATTTATCAAATTTACTTGTCTTTCTCCCATCCCTTCCCTTCTTTATACTAATATTTTTTTCTTGTGATGATCAGTTTCAAAAGCTCTAATAGTATTCTCAGGTTTGGACCTATTGTTGAAACTTTTATGCCTGTTGTCCAGCTGTTTGCTGAGCCTATAGCAGGTGCTTGCAGACTGCAGATAGAATACTTATAGAGCTTGTCATTTTTTGCAAAGCCTATAGCTGTTCACAGATCCCACAGCTGTTCCCAGAGCCTATCCCTGTTTGCAGAGATTCTGGTGTGTAAATATTTTGAAAATTTTAAATCGCAATTTAAAATTGTAAATATTTTAAAATATGCAGCTGCTTGCAGAATTGGAAGGTGTTTACAGAGCCTACAGCTGTTTGTAAAGACTGCAGCTGTTTTGTGGAGCTCTTCCTTATTTGAAGATGCCGTAGTTTGCAAAACTTGTTGAAGTTGATCAATGTGCCTGCTGGATGTTTAGCTTCTGGCTGGTCTTTTTTCCCAGAGCTAACAATGGGCTTGTCTTATTGAAGCACAGACAATGTGTCCAGTGTGGTGCCAAGAGATTCGAAGGGCACAAAAGTGTAAAGGAAGTCCCCGTACAGTGGAGGCACCATCATGAAGCATGCATGGACCATCATGAGAACAATTCACAAAGGCACTCAGGGTTGGGAGGATGTGAGCTACTCCTAGACTAGCCCAGCTGGTCCCTACATATAGCTGGAACAGCGCAGTTACACTTCAGGTGGACCCTTCCCAGGCCATACCCCATCCTCAGCCCATGCCCACAGCCTTCAAGCTGCACCCCCTGCATCATCCCAAATTATACAACTACCTCTGTCCTTCCCTTCCCTCATTAAAACTCCTGTCTCTCAGGGTCCTGATCCTAGCCAGCTAACCCTCAAGGAGAAAAGGGCAACAGATTTGTAACAAGCTCTTAACCACTGGGAGGCGCTACTGTGAAAGGACATTCACATTGTGAAATGAGAACCTTGAGGGCTGCCATGCCTTTACCCTATGGCATGGTCCCTGCCCTCTGAGGGTGAGATGTGGGCACAATGGTACCAGCAGGTATGAACGGGGTGCATGGCAACCTTGCTGCCCAAGAGGAAGGCTTGCCCTACTTTTTGGCCGCAGCTGCAGCCTGATTGAATCTTGGTTAATCGAATCCTCTTTTCCCAGTGACTCATATGCCCATTTCAGAGCACGAACGCATCCGGAATGAGAAGTGGTTCCAGTCCAGGCATGAGCTAAAGAAAGATTCAGTTGGTCCAAGGCACTGATTTCTACCGTACAGAAAGGTCTGCCTCTCTTTGTGTTCCTATGTATCTTTCTTAAACGTCAGCTTGGACCCTGACTCAATATATGTAATTGATGGCTATTTCAGATCCAGTCCTGGGTTCAGGGGGCCAGTTCTCCCAGTTTCTGTCTCAGCCCTGGGATCTGTTTGCATCCCTGTCTCAGCAAAGCTTCCTGTTCCTCCCCAAGAGCTCTGAAGCAAGCCGCAGCTGCTCATGTTTTAGTTTGCCCACCTGGGAGCAGGAGCGGGTCAGTTTGGTCCACTCAGGAGAAGACAGCTGCCATCTGGGTACTGTGACCCCTGAATTTGTCTCTTCAGATTCCTGAATTCCTGGTCCTCCCTTTCCACTGCTCTCTAGGCTTCTTTAGCACCTTACATGTAATAAAACCCCAAGGTGAGCTTATTATCCCTCCTGGTCCTCTATAGCCTCTCCTCCTTATTCCCAATTTTGCAATCCACCCAGTTGGTAAGATGAATCCTGTCTCCCTGAGTCTTAGTCACCCTGCCTCCCAAAGGTCCCTTACTCTTGTGGAAGGAAAGGGAGCCACAGGTTAAACCTGACAAGCTCAGAACAATGAAAATAACCACATAGGATGTCACAAACATAAAAATTCCTAACTAAGATGGGCCATGGCAGGAAGTCACATCTTTGGCCTGTGGCTTCCTTGACAAAAGTCAATCTTTACCTTAAGCCTATCTGTCCTCTTTTTGTATCTAAGATAACATTACCCTTGCAATATCAGAGTAATCTCTTTTTTCGGACTCCCAGGGGCACAGCCCACCACACCAGAGCAGGAAACTACAAAATTCCTCATTGTTATCATCTTGTTCCCCAAATACTATCTCTATGGGATGTAAAATGCTATTAACTTATCCTGTACCCACCAATGTAAAAGAAGTGTGTGTCTCTCCATTTTGCTTTTTATCCAATCCCAGAGATTTCCCTGCTTAGCTTTCTCCTACTCCCTTAATCTACAACCAATGGATTTCATGTAACCTTCCTCCTTTGATTCTAATGTATAAAATAAGTTGCAAAATGGCCATTTTCCGGAGCATTTTCTCTATCCGTTGAGACTTTGCTTCCCAGCAATTGTCATCAGTTTGGCTAAAATAAACTATTGTAAGCTTTCTCTTAGGCTGCATCTTTTTTGTTGACACTCTCCCCCTTCTGCTGCCTGTGCAGCACCCCATCTCATCCTTACTAGGGCGAAGCAGCAGCCCCTTTCCCACCATCACCAGCTCCCATCTCCAACCCAGACCCTCATGATTAGCAGTCAGTCAACAAATCGTTACTGAGCACCTTTCATGTACCCATCACAAGGGACTTTGCAGAGAACAAAACAGACACGGCAGTGCTTTTAGACCGTAAGGTCTTTCTTTCTGTGCTGAAAAGGATGTTTCTCTGCTGTTTGATGTTTTTTTTTAATTTTTTTTTTTTTTGAGAGCAGTGTCACTGGCCCTCATATGTGGGACCCGAACAGGGGCCGCTGGCTTCCTAAGCCAGCGCTTAACCACCGTGCCACTCTACGGGCCCTTAAATATTTTTGATACATAAACAACAGGTGCTCATTGAGGAAAAAAACTAGAAAAGACACATAAACAAACTGAGAAAATAAAAATCACTCTTTTTTATTGAGATATAATTGACACATAACATTGCGTAAGTTTAAGGTGTACAACTGTTGATCTGATACATGACAAATTTTATGTTATTTATAGATTGTGATGTGATTACCACTATATCATTAGCTTTTACCTCTACACGTCACATAATTAATGCTTCTTTTTTATGGTGAGAACATTTAAGATCTAGTTTCTTAGCAACTATGTAAAAATCACTTTTAAACCTACCACTTTTTCCACCTCCTACTCCCCATCCCCCGAAAAAAACATGGTTAACCTTGCCGTGGATTTCTTTCCAGACATTTTTCTTTTACCTATTTGAATGTTTTAAAATATCACTGGTGTCCCTTCCCTCCTCAAATGTATTTGTTTATTCAGCAAATATTTATTATTAAGTGCCGCCATATGCCGGGCCCTGGGCTGGATGCTCAGGATACGGAGACAGACAATCTATTGGAGGAGACAGATATGAAGCAAAAATTCTCACACATGAATATATGATCCTCAATTGTGGTGCTTCTCATGAAGTCAGGGAGTAGGGAAGCCTGCATGCATATCATGGGGGCCGTGAGCTCATGGGGACTTGGGGAGATCAGAGAAGGCTTCTCCAAGGAAGAGCAGGGCTTGCCAGGATGAAGGGGTGGAGGGGAGTGTTTGGGGTGGGAGAGAGACTGAATTCCTCAACAGGGCTGATTTACCCATTAACCATAGCAGGTACAGTGTCCGGGGCCCACCATACTAAAAGGAGCCCATGCAAATGTTTTCATTTTTTGGAAAATCAGGAGGAGAAAAATGAACTTTCAGGTCGAAGAACGTGTTTTAAATATAATATTCACGGGCTGGCCGAGTGGCATGGTGGTTAAGCGCTGGTATGGAAAGCCAGCGGCCCCAGTTCGGGTCCCACATATGAGGGCCAGTGACACTGCCTTCAAAAAAAAAAAAATAATAATAATAATAATATTCATGTATTGCTTTTTACGTTAACACATTCGTAAAATATCATTTATTGTAGGAAGGGACCTCACAAATGCAAAAGTGCCCATGAAAGTTAAGAGTGTGGTCCTGGTGTGAGACACATGTGGCTGAAGCAGAGAGAGCGGACCCAGAAGACGGTGGGCAATGCAATGCGACCGCAGGCAGGGACTGGATCTAGAGGCAACAGTGAGAATATAGAGCACCATCCTCAACCAGCAGCAATGCAGAGAAGGGACAAGACTCTTTGAACATCTCATTTAATCTTTAAAATGAAAACATCTTTTTTTAAACTCCCAATACCATATTACACCTTAAAAATCTTCATGTCTAGGAATGAATAACAATGATGGTTGCATGACATTGTGAATGTATTTAACGCCACTGACTTGTACACTTAAAAATGGTTAAAGTGGTAAATTGTATGTTATGTATCTTTTACCACAATATAAAAAATAGAGGCAGCAGATATTCAATTGGGGGAAAAAAGTAAACAAAAATTTCTTAATGCCATCAAAATCCATTTGGTGTTCACACTTCCAATTGTCTCATAAATGTTACAAATTGTGTTTCTGTTTGTTACTGTTTGAACCAAGAGTCAAATAGTCTATCCATGTAATTGATTGCTGTCTGTAGTCTCTTGCAATCTATTGGTTTCTGCTCAGTCTTCCTCCCTCCCTCCCATCTTTTTATTTTCTTCTTGTTACTTATTTATTAAAAAGCCGAGTTGTTTCACCTCCATTTTGTCCATGACATCCCTGGGTATTGATTAAATCATATTTCTCTGGCCCCTCTATTTTCTATGAATGGATCTAGAGACCTGATTCAAGTTAAATTTTTGGTGAGTCTACGTCAGTTGCTGGACACTTCCCACAGTGGACAGGTGAGCTTTGCTTTGTTGCTTCTGGGGATGTTGACAGTCACGAATGGTCATTGCCTGGGACATTAGTCCATCAGAGTTTGTGGCACTCTGGCATCAGGGGGAGCAGGTTAGAGGTTCACACGGGCCCAAAGGCTTTCTGTTCATCCAGGGAAGAACTTGCTGGTGGAGGCAGGGGCAGCGATGATCCCTGGGCCCTTTCTTCTCCACCACCTCTAAGCACTGACCACTTTCCCCCTTGGCAGGGAACCTCTCCTGTATTATGAAGCTGTTCCTGGCAAATGAAGACAATCTCACCTGGACTCTCCTTGTGCCTTAGATTTTTAGTTTTGAAATAAGCAACAGGACCAACACTGCTACACCTCAGCAGGTCCAAGCCTGGCTCTGGAGGGACACAGGGCTATGTGCTGGAGGGGTAAAGTCCTCTCCAACCCCAACCAGTCTAATGCTCAGAGGCCTCTGCCATCAGACCAATCTGGGAACCAATCCTGGCTTCCCCTTGTACCAGACTGGGCGACGTATTTCCCTTCCTCAAGCCTCAGTTTTCTCACAGGTAAAAATGGAATAAATACCAGGCTTACCTTAGAGGGCTGTAAGGTTAAATGCAGTAATGTGTATTAGGTGCTGATGCAGGGCCTGGCACAGGAAAAGTTCACAGTAATGGTGACTCATGGCAGGGCATCACCTACAACTAGTCCCTTTCTTGCCCTGACAGTAGGTGGTGTGAGGAAAGGGGCTAGACCATTCACCTCAATCTGCTCATCTTCAGTAAGGTCCTTAAAAAGGCTCCCAACCAGTGGTTTTTCCAGCCCAGCCCAGCTTGGGCCCCTAATGCAGGATAAAAGGATTTCAGTCACTGGTTTAAAGAGAGGTGTTTTGTGACCAGGGACACGGATTCCCATCCCTTGTGATATTAAATGAATAGTAGCTTCTATGTTCAAAGAGTTCTATGTTCTATAAGCCCCGTAATAAGGTACAGAGCTCCAAGCCCCTGGAGTCTCAGTGCCTGGTGAGCCGTCACCCAGAAACATGCCCCAGGACTCCAAGGCCAAAGTCCTGTGTGTGCTCAAGTTCTCTTTATTGCCCAGCTCGGTAGCTCAGGGGGCAGAAATTCCAGGAATCCTGGTTCTTCCTTCTCCTTGGCACCCTCCTCATCTTCCTCCCCTCCCCGCCTCCTTCTCCGCCAATCCTCAGGCCCCTCTCCCATTTAGTGGACAAGTGGCCAATTGTCTCTGGGATCTTTATGTCCCTTGGGAGTAGTCACGTTGGGGCCAGATGTGGCTGCTGTAGGCATTAAACAGTGGGTCTGATTGAATGGGGCCTTCTGGAGTTGCTTAGAGCAGCCAGAGGGTGAGGGAGGGTAGGGGAGGCTCGGGGTCAGGGGTGGAGTGGGGGGTGGGGGGCACGTTCCTGTGCGAACCACATGACCAGGCAGTGGAGGATGGGAAGCAGATTTCATGGGTGCCACACTCCAGAACACTACAGTCCTGCAAATAGCAGCATTAAGTCGCAGAGCTCCAAAAACAGTGACAGCTCCAAAATCGTGAAGCTGCTAGCTCTTTCCCACCCACTGAGTCGTCCCTGTCGCTCACTGCCACTGTACCTACGTTTCTCCTTGTCCCATGCCTGGACTCAGGCCCTCACCTCCTAAAGGACATGCCTGGTTGGCATGTCCTTGAAAATGCTAATGATCAGGACACTTGCTGAAAACCCTTCCTGACAAAATGCTTAAATCTTTTTTTGTTTCTGGCTGTCTGGTGAAGCCTGTGGACTTCTAACTAGTATAATGTTTTTAAACACACACAATGAAATGTACCATGTTATAAAGGCAGCCAACAATATCCAAACACAATTAACCAAAATGTTTTTTAAAAATAAAATTTGTGTATAGTAATCTACAATCAGGGGCCACACAATGACTTTTCAGTCAACAACAATATGCATCAGTGGTCCCATAAGATTATAATGGAGTCGCAAATTTCCTAATACGTAGTGACATTATAGCTATCATGTCATAGCACAGTGCATTACACAAATACTTACTTTTGTGTTACAGTTGTCTACAGTATTCAGTACAGTAATATGCTGTACAGGTCTGTAGCCTAGAAGATGTTGGGGAACAGAGTTTGTCACCCCCAAAATATGTATCTTTGGCATAAGGATTACTTTAGGCTGCTTCATTTTAAGAAACAGCAGACAGGGGAGAAGCTCTGAAAACCAAATAGGAGGTACCCAGTGTAAAAGATATTTGCATTTGTAAGAAAAATCTCCATTTGTGCGGGTGTCTCCCTGTGTCTACCAAGGAATAGGAGGATGATCTTTTCTTTATCAACGCAGCAAAGATTTAAATCTGCATAACAACTGTCAACGTAAGAATGTCCAAACTTGTAGAGAATTTTTATAAGAGTTTATTGGAGCCAAAGCTGACAACAGTTGCCGGGAAGCAAGAGCTGAAATGCTCCTGAGAATGACAGTTTTGCAGTTTCTTTTATACATTTGGAATTAAGGAGGGAAGATCACCAGGAGGTGGGAGAGAGCAAGGCGGGGAATCGGATTACGTTAACAAGGTTCTGGGCTCTCTTGAGGGTGGTTATGCATTTTGGTTTTTAACACAGTCACATTTGCCATGATGCTCCCAATTTCTTCCCATTCATTTTCCCTCTTCTCTTCTGATCAACCAGTCACCCTGAGCCTCTCTGCCCAACGTGCTTGTAGAGTCACCCAGCCAGGGAGAGCCTGGGGCTGGGTGGGGGCAGGGTGCTCCCGTTAACCATCAGAACTTCATAATCATTCTGGTGAGTATGTGTATGGGTGCATTCTTCTGAAGAAAAGTCCATAGATACTCAATGCTGTGACCAAAATAAACAATTGAAAACCAGGGTAAGAAGTGTTAGGTTCTTAATGCCATGCTCCCTCCCTGGGTTTGAAAAGAGGTCTTAGGAAGAAAGCAATGTTAAAGGAAAGGAATTACTCTCAAATGGTGGGATTTCAGGGATAAATGACAGTGGAGAGAAAGGTTTGGGGGTAGATCCCATAACATTCCCCCCACCCACCCACCCCCAGGCTCTAGAGCTGACCCAATCTAAGAAATAGATTCAAGAGGCCAGCTGAGTGGCTCAGTTGGTTAAGAGCTTGCTCAAGAGTGCCAGCTGAGCTCTGAACAACAGCAGTTCAATGCCCAGCCCGAGCTGAGCTGCCAACAGGTGGCAGGATGGCTCAGCAAAAAAAAAAAAAAAAAAAAAAAAAAAAAATGGTTAAAACAAACAAAAAAAGAAATAGCTTCAGATGACCTCTGAACTGATCAGAGTGGGGCTTTTCTTGTTATCGAGTTGTTTTTCCTGGCAGTAGACATTTTCAATGTTGTCACACAGCAATGAAATTCTGACATTATCATGTTCCCTTTCTAAGGGAAAGACTGAAATGGCAATCCAGATCTATCTGAAATCTTCAAATACAAAGAATTCAGAATAATCAGTGCTTGAGCTCTGTTCTTAATCTGCAACAACACGTTTCTCTAGAACTTGACTGGCTTTCAGAGCGAAGGACATGTAGCTTTGGTGTTAAGAGTAAATGAAAACTTAATCTGATTTAGTGATTGTCACTTAGCCTCATCTCTTTCCTCAATGCCTAGCTAATTCTTATAATTCAAGTATCTTCCATTGAATTTACAAATTCAATTTTCACTGCTATTTTGTGTTTTTACCTTAAACCTTGCACACAACATAAAATTGACCATCGTAACCATTTTTAAGTTTACAGCACAGTAGTGTTAACGCTTTGTGCCTTCTTGTGCAACAAATCCCTAGAACTCTTTTGTCTTACAAAACTGACACTCAATACCCACTGAACAAATCTTTTTCCTCCTCCCGGAATCCCCTGGCAACTACTTTCTGTTTCTATGAATTTGACTACTGTCATGGGCTTCTTAATAACATGGATGCAATCTAAGAAATGTATCAGCAGGTTATTTCATCATTATGCAAACATCATAGAAAGCACTTACACAAACCTAGATGGTATAGCCAAGTCGATACAAGAACATCTAAACCCGTAGAGAATTTTTATAGGAGCTTATTTGAGCCAAAACTGACAGCAGTGCCATGAAACAAGATCTCCAATGCTCTGCAGCATGACAGTTCTGCAGTTTCTTTTATACATTTAGAATTAAGGAGGGAAGGTAGGGAAGATTACATGAAGGTGGGGGAAAGCAAGGTGGGAAATCTCTATGATTGGATTACAGGACAGTTAAGATTATGTGCTACCTTGAGGGTAGTTATGCTTCTCAGAGGTATAAGAAAGAGGTATTTCAAAGGTGTGTTATCCTAGATGCAGGAGAACAATGGACAAGGATCTCTTTAAAGCAAAGATAAGCCTTTTAATAAGGAAGTTACATGCCTGGGACATGACTACTCTCCATGAACTTCCCATTTAGGAATTTATGATCAGATCACCCTGTGAGGGTACTTTCCATAGAACCCTTTTGTTTTTCATCCACAAGAGCTATAAAGCTTTCTTTTTTTTTTTTTTTTTAAGGAATGAAGGTTTTCAAGTGATTGTGATGTTGAATCACTTTATGCTCTTAATAGCTTTTTTTTTAAATAGCTTTTTATATGCCTCCTTAGATGGGACTTGAATTTCAGAGTACTACTCCCCTTGAAATTCCCAAACAGAATATAAACAGAAATATTCCTAAATAGAGATAAAACAATAAGTGTTTTAGCAGTATGAAAGCATTATCAAATGTTCATTCATCAAGAGGATAATCCCTTCAAAGAAGGAAGAAATGTGGGTGTGGGTCCTTCTGTGGCCAGGGTTTAGGAGAATGACTTTGATCTCCTCTGCCAGTTTCTTGGAGTGGGACTCAGGATCTGCTGCTATCAAGGTGAAACTCAACTCCAATCTCAAAGCTGATTGTCTTTCAAAAGATGGTGCTATGAAATGATTATCAGCCACAAGTTGATAAACAAGCACGATAATAAAGCCCTCGGCCTCCCAGTGGAGTGGCTCCTTGGTTAAGAGTTGCCTTGGGAGCCCCAGCTCTGAGTAGCAGGGCCACCGGTTAGGATCCCACATGGGTCAGTGACTCTGTGCCCTTTACAGCTAAGATGATGAACAACAGCTCAACCTGGAGCTGGGCTGCTGTGAGTTGCCGGCAATGGCGTAGGCAGCAGTGGGCTGCCATAAACTACCTGGAGCGGCCAGCAGCCGATGTGAGCTGCTGTGAACCACTGTGAGCGGCTGTCCAATGGCCGGGGACCGATCTGCCTCAGCTGGGAAGACCGCAATGATCACAATACCAACATGGGCCAGTGAAGCAATGTCCTCCACAACTAGACTGAAGAACAAAAGGACACAATTTGTCTGTTTCCTTTCCCCGATTCCCCAAAGCTGTTCCCTCCTCCAATTCCCAATAAAATCTTTTTTAAAAAAGAGAGAAAAAGAAAATACATACCTTGAGCCCTTCCCTCCTATACCTATGTTTTCCTTTTCTATTCTTGAGGTTTAAGTTGTCTAGACATTCATTAGTCTCAGTACAGATTATATTTCCAAAAGCGCCCACTGGCTGCTGCGCAGAGAATGAGCATAGCTCCTGATCTCCATCAGAAATTGTTGATCCAAAAATGTGGGTGGGGCTGGGTTGGGGGGTGGTTGTAGGGTGGGGGTTAAGAAGCATATTCACTGTGGGAAGAGATAAAGGAAAGAGAGAGGCATGAGGCACAGGAAGAATGGAAGGCCAGGTTAAGGGGTTTTGGAAAGTACAGGAACGTAAGGAATGGGGCAACAGAAGGAGATATGAGTATGACTTTGAGGGGGCAAAAAAAAAGAAAGTGGTCCAGAAATGAAGAAATAGGCAAAGTAGAAAGTTAGAGAATCTAGAAATTATAAAAACTTGGAATAAAAACCCAGTCATCCCTAAGCATCCTGCAGTGTTTTTGGGAGACAGTAAGACTGAAATAGGAAGAGGCCCTTTATTTTTTTAGGAAGAGAATGCAGTCTGGAAGTGGGAGAGGAATGGTACAGAATTTTCCAAACAAAGAGGGAGCCTGTGGCCACTCAAATTGTCCCCACCTCACACTGAATGAACTGTTCGCACCACAGCCCCTGACTTTCTCCATCCGGGACGGGGAACAGACACGAAAGCCTGGTCTCTGTCAGGGCTAAAGACTGGAGAGGGGGACCACAAAGCTTGGTGCACGGCGGGTAGGAGGCAGGCAGGGTTAGGGAAGAGGGCTTTGTCTGGATGGGCGAGGGGGCCTGGCTGGCGAGGCTCCCTCACACCCAGAGGGAGCCACCCCAAGGCCTCATTGAGGGCACTTGGCTTCCCAAGGTTTCAGGGACACAAAACCAGGAATTCTGGAGTTCCCAGCTTCCTATCGAGCCTCCTGCGGACACACATGTGGTGCCATAAAGGAGAGAGAGAAACATGTACAAACCCAGATTAATCTTCAAAACTGCATCCTAGCTCCTCTGCTCCAGTTGGATTTGGAGATACACAGGTACCTATGCCTGCCCCCCCGCCCCCAGTAAAATCTGCCCTAACCCTTTACACTCCCACCACACACACTTCACCCATTGGGGGCAGGGGCACGAAGTCTCAGCCAGAGAGTAGTGAGGGAACTTGATCTCCTGCTGCATTTGACCCCTCCAAGACCCATAAGGTCAGGGCCAGCCCTTGGTACAGAGTGCTGGAAGGAGTGTGTCTCCCCAACTTTTGGGTGTTTATGGTTGAGAAGCTTTGAACAAATGAACCCACCCCAGCTTCAGCTTCCTCACTGCAAAGTGGGGAATGACAGGCCCTGCTTAAGATGCATGAAAAGGATACAGTACTGCCTGGGGTTTATGGTTTATAGACAGTAATTTGTAGCAAGGTGAGTGAGAAATATCCTGGGTATGTGTGTTTTTGTTGTTTAATAAATTTAGTTAATTTTGGGGCCGGCCGAGTGGCGCGGTGGTTAAGCGCTGGCTTGGGAAGCCAGCAGCCTCGATTCGGATCCCCACATATGAGGGTCAGTGAGACTGCCCTCAAAAAAAAAAAAAAAAAAAAATTTAGTTAATTTTTTTATTGAGGTATAACTGACATATAACATTATCTTAGTTTCAGGTATACAACATAATGATTTGATACATATATATATATTGTGAAATGATCATCACAATACATCTAGTTAATATCTATTACCATATATAGTTAACAAAAGCTTTTTCTTGTGATGAGGACTTTTATGATTTACTCTCAGCAACTTTCAAGTATGCAATACAGTTTTATTAACTATAGTCACCATGCTGCACATTATATGCCCATGACTTACTTATTTTATAACTGTAAGTTTGTACCTTTTGACCCCCTTCTCCCATTTCATCCATTCCCCTCCCCCAATCCCCTGTCTCTGGCAACCACCAGATGGATCTGTGAGCCTGGTTTTTTATTTCACATATAAGTTAAATTATATGGTATTTGTCTTTCTATGTCTGATTTATTTCACTTAGCATAATGTCAATTCGCATTGTTGCAAATGGCAAGATTTAATTTTTTTGTGTGTGCCTGAATAGTATTCCATGGTATAGATAATACGCCACATTTTCTTTATCCATTTATCAATGGATGAGCACTTAGGTTTCCATGTCTTGGATATAGTAAGTAATGCTGCAATGAACATGGGGGTGCATAGATCTTTACAAGTTAGTGTTTTCTGTTTTCTTCCCAGAAATACCCAGAAATGGAATTGCTGAATCATGTGGTAATTCTATTTTTGATTTTTTAAGGAACCGCCATACTGCTTTCCATAGTGGATGCGCCAATTTGCATTCCCATCAACAGTGCACAAGGGTTTCCTTTTCTCCACATCTTCAACAACACTTGTTATTTCTTACCTTTTTGATAATAGCCATTTGACAGATATGAGGTGATAGCTCCTTATGGTTCTTATTTGCATTTCCCTGATAATTAATGATGTTGAGCATCTTTTCATGTACCTATTGGCCATCTGTATGTCTTCTTGGGAAAATTTCTATTCAGATCCTCTTTCCATTTTTTAATTAAATTTTTTTTTTTGCTATTGAGTTGCATGAATATATATATATATATATGTGTATATATATATATATATATATATTTGGATATTAATCCCTTATCAGATATATGATTTGCAACCTCCCATTCAGTAGGCTGTCTTGTCATTTTGTTGATGATCTCCTGTGCTGTGCAGAAGCTTTTTAGTTTGATGTAGTCCCATTTGTTTATTTTTGCTTTTGTTGCCTTGGCTTTTGGAGTCAGATCCAAAAATCATTACCAAGACACCAAGACTAAAGTCAAGAAGCATGCTGCCTATGTTTTCTTCTAGGAGCTTTATGGTTTTATGTCTTACATTCAAGTCTTCAATCCATTTTGGTTTACTTTGTGTGTATGGTGTAAGATAGTCTAGTTTCATTTTTTGCATGTGGCTGCCCAGTTTTCCCAACACCATTTATTAAAGAGACAGTCCTTTCCCCTGTTGTACACTCTCATCTCCTTTGTTGTAAATTAATTGACCATATATGCATCGGTTTATTTCTGGACTCTATCTGTTCCATTGACAATGGATCTGTGTTTATGCCAATACCATACTGTTTTGAGTACTATCGCTTTGTAATATAGTTTGAAATCAGAGACTGTGATGCGTCTAGCTTTGTTCTTGTCAAGATTGCTGTGGCTATTCTGGGTCTTTTGTGATTCCAAACAAATTTTAGGTTCTTTGTTATATTTCTTTGAAAAATGTCATTGGAATTTTGATAGAGATTGCATTGAATCTTTAGATTGCTTTGGTAAAATATACATTTTTTTTTTAAATTGTATTTTTTAATTAAGTTTATTGGGGTGACATTGGTTAGTAAAATTATATAGGTCTCAAGCGTACATTTATATAAAATATCATCTATATATTGCATTGTGTGTTCACCACCCAGAGTCAGTTCTCCTTCCATTACCATATATTTGACAGGATGTACATTTTAACAATATTAATTCCGCCAAACCATGGGTATAGAATATCTTTCAATTTATTTGTGTCTTCTTCAGTTTCTTTTTATCAATTCTTACAGTTTTCAGTGTACAAGTCTTTCACCCCCTTGATTAAGTTAGTCCCTAGGTATTTTATTCTTTTTGATGCAATTGTAAATGAGATTGTTTTCTTAATTCCTCTTCCTGATATTTCGTTAGTGGTACCTGGAAACACAATTGATTTTTGTATATTGATTTTGTATCCTATAATTTACTAAATTCATTGATTAGCTCTAATAGCTTTTTGGTGAAATCTTTTGTGGATTTTCTACACATAATGTCACGTTATCTACCAAAATGTGACAATTTTATTTTTTCCTTTCCAATTTGGGTGCCTTTTATTCCTTTTTCTTGCATAATTGCTCTGGCTAGGACTTTCATTGGGTTTCTGTTTTTGACAAATATTTTTAACAGTTATTCACTCTTTCATTGCACAAATGTTTAATGAGTGTCTACTGTGTAACCAGCCCTGGAAACATGTCATTGAACAATCCAGACTCCCCACCCACCAGCTGTCATTTTAGTATTATATACAGAGGGTACCAAAAAAATGCATACACATTTTTTGCGTATACAAAAAGGAAAAAACTATAATAAAATTGTAATAATATATACCGATAACAAAAGATGAACACAAGTCATATGTATACTTTTTTTTGGCACCCCCAGTAGTATGTTAGAGTTATATAGAATATTTGAAGTTTAGTGCTAGGAAGAAAATAAGGCTAACAAGGGGGATAAGGAGTACGTGTACGTGTGTGTGTGGGGGTGTTGCAATTTTAAATAGACTTGGAAGTATGAAAGAGGTCAAGAGTTTCATGGGTGTGTGTAACTCCAGGGGGAAACACTTAGGGACCGGTGTGTGTAAGGGAGGGGCTCTGGAACAGTGCTGCTGCCTAAACTGCTCCTTCCCGATGTGGGGGCCTCACCAGGGCAGGTGAGAATGGGGCCAGGGGGAGGAGTCAGACCTTTGTGGCTGGATTAGTTTCTAATATCCTAATTTTCTACAGCTTCTCCAGTTCCTTTCTAATCCCTTTCCCCCAGGTTTACTAAGGTGTGTGAGACAGAGACTGAGGATCAAGGTTTCTTGGTAGAAACATCAGTAAATGAAAACTGTATGACAATGAAAATAACAACAGTAATGACTTTCTGACCCCAGTTACTAGGTACACACTCACTTTATTGAATACCCCAGTACTATAATAGCAAATGCGAATACCAGCGACTTCAACCCCTCAGGTATTCGGCCCCAGGGAGCCCAAAGATCACGGGGCGCACCCCGAGGGGACTCCTGGCTGCCCCAGGAGCCAGTGTGAGGGCGGTGCTGGTGAGGGGCGGGGCCTTATCGGGCCCCTCCCCCGCGGGGGCCCGGCGAGGGAGGGTGGCGCGCGCCGGGCGCTAGTTAAAGAGGCGCGCAGAGGCTGCCGCCGCGCATACTGCCTGGGCGTGCGGAGGCGAACCCTGAGATCCCCCAGCTCCTTTTGCTTTCGCGATCCTGGGCGCCCTCTCGGCCTCCTTGTGCGCCCACCCTCGGCCCGTGTGAGCAGGGCCCCGCACCGTTTTCCGCGCTCAGTGGGCCAACTTGGAGAAGCAACTTTGTCCAGGGAACTGCGCCAGGGACACGGAGCACTGCGCATGCGGAGCTCCAAATTCAAACAGCTGTTCCCAGAGGCTGGAGGGCGGGTGGACCCGGAGCCGCTGGGGCTAGGGAACGCTTTCTCCAGGAGGCGGCCTCTCGGGAGCCATGGTAGACCGGGGCCCTCTGCTCACCTCGGCCATCATCTTCTACCTGGCCATCGGGGCGGCGATCTTCGAGGTGCTGGAGGAGCCGCACTGGAAGGAGGCTAAGAAAAAGTACTATACACAGAAACTGCATCTGCTCAAGGAGTTCCCGTGCCTGAGCCAGGAGGGCCTGGACAAGATCCTGGAGGTGAGCCGCCGCTTTGCCTCTCCAGACACACCTGAAGCTGGCTGGGGCTTCAGGAGTGCTGAAGGGACGCCCTTCACAGCTTTGGATGACCGTCTGTGTCTGTGGGGGGTCCGGGGGGGTGACTGGAGAGGATGTCTCATCATGGAGCTGGCTGCTGGGATTTGTCGTTCACCCGTGGACACAGGAGTCACCCACACGCGGAGACTCTTTGGATCCCAGTTTGTTCAGAGACAATTTAGGGTTGACCCCCCCCCCCCAGGTGAACCGGGCCCGCGGTGGCTCGCTGGGAGTGTGCGAGTATCTGCCTTCCTTGGAAGGAGGCTATGGGGCGGATAAAGGAGTTTATCTTTCCTTGGAAAGGCTCCCGGAGTTCGGGAGCCGAGCCCGGTGTCACCCTCTTGCGTCTCCACCTCCCAGCTCCCGAGCCAGTGCCGCGCCTGCCCGGCTTTTCTCCGGGAGCTTGGGAGCCCGGCGTAGTTGCGGGAGGGTCCTGCCTGAGCAGAGACCCCCCTCCGTCTCCTGCAGGTCTCAGGATAGGGGGCTCTGTGGTGCCTGAACCGCCAGGATCGGGGCTGATGGCTGGAATGCTGAGGACTCGACTCAGGCTTTCGAGAAGGCTTATCTCGCCTATTCGGGAAGGCTAATGCCAAGGCCTTGGAGTTAAAATTCGTGAAAGTAGTAGGTTGAACAAGAGAACAAACCCGGGGAGTCTCTTTGGCAGGGGGGAGTTGTTGTGCAGAATGGGAGGTAGTGGGGAGAGGTTCTCATCCGTGTTGGCATCGGGAGTTTCTTATGGTCCGGAGCCCAATGGACGGCATTGACTTCACTCAGATAAACTGTGGGGCTGACCTTTGGCCAGTTTGGGTACCGAGGCCCTCTACCCCAGTTTCTCGGAGGCTCTTAGCCTTAATCGTCCACTCTTCTTGGACTGCACCAATGGCATCCCTCCAGTGAAATGAGTAGGACCCGAGTAAGAGTCAGTGAAGGCTCTAGATAGTGAGGTGGAGAACGGGTAGGTGATCTAAGATGTTACATTTCTCTTGCAATGATAGATGCCATTATAAGGAGGTTTAATGAGGAACAACATTTAATCTATAGCAGCCCCCAGAACTTTATGGTTGTCTAGGTGTCTCATTTCTTCCGGCCTCAGTTTCCCCATATGTTAAATGGAAACGAACTCGTCTTCACCCACCTTTCCTGCCCTGAAGGTGGAAAGCACTGGAAAACATGAAGCCGTCTTGCCTGTGGTTCTCCGTTTTTGTCCCCAAATTGGTAGACATTCACGTGGATGAGCAGATCGGTGCCTACCGGCAGCAGGGCTTATCCCCTCAGGGGCCAGTGGAAGGTGGGAGGCTTAGGCCAGCAGGTCGAGTGTTTGATTTTAGTGGGGAGAGTCTCCGGTCCTGGAACAGTTCCGGAGTGCGGGGCTGGCGGGAGGCGAGGCTGGTGCGGAGGTTGAGTTTCAGAAGGTGGTTTGGCTCCTAAGAGCAGGAATTGTGGGGCAATGTGGGCACCTTTGGCTGGGTGTCTGCCCTGTGTGCATGTGTTGGGGAGGGGTCACCGGTCACTTGATAGTTTCCCTTGAGGAAACAATTCTTCTGGAGAACGAGCTGTTGTTTAGTTACTTCCAGGGCTTTGTTTAGAGGGGAAGAAGTCAGGCGGGTGTGATAAAGAATGGAGCTGCCCCCGAAGTATTTCCCTCTTCACTGCTCCTCCACCACTGCAGGAGAAGGAAGGAAGGAATTCAAGGCTGAATGTGGGAAAATAAACTTCAAAACACGAGGAGAAAGGAAAAGGAGGGGTTTAGGGTAAGGCAGCCGGGTGCAGCTGGTGGTAATAGCTTTGGAGGTCACACAGCTTTCTTAAGGTGTTAAAGCAAACAAAATGCCTCTTATTTTGAGGCCAAAATGGGCAGGTAACTTTTAGAAAAAGGACTTGGGAGTCAGGCCAGTGATTTGGGGATGGTTATGGATAGTCCTGTCCCCGTTCCCAGCCCAAACACTCTCAAACCATCTCCAAATGGGCGAGTTTCCTCCCTCCATAGGAAAAAACCAAGAAATGAAAACCAGTGGAAGCATGCTGCTAGGGTTACTTTTAGTCTCCAGAAATCTGTCTCGCTCGGCTGTCTGATCTGTGACTTGGGGCACTGCCGCAGGAGTCAGGAAATTGGTTTAAGGAAAAATGAGAATTCAGAAATCTTCCTTTCCATCTGGTTGTTTGGGCATTTTCCACCTGAGGTTCTGTGTTTTTATTGAGTTCTGAATCACCTTTGTAACTCTAAAGGAGTCCCTTGCTAGGAATTCCTGGGGTGGGGGCAGGCTGGAGGGAAGGGTTGAGGGAAGGGTGTGGGGGTGGTGCAGCCTGGGTTGGGGTTTTGCTCACACTGGAAATTGTGTGCTTTCAAATGCGTGAAAATGGGAGTTTATACACCTTTCTTTAGATCTTTGGAAATGGTCCCTGACTTGTCAGGTGCTTCCTTCTTCTTCGTGCTTTGGTGGGCGGAGGTTGACTTTCAAATGCTCAGGCCCCACCAGCTTTGGATCTTGTGGTCGACCTCATTCCTGCCATCAGAACCATCTTGAAACCTTGCTGTGAAGCTTTCTCCATCAGAGGTTGGGTGATCCCCTCCCCCAGTCTCTTTCTAAATTGCAGAGGCTCCCACCAGGCATGTTAGCATGGACTGGAGCCCCTTGGGTGTTGGGCATTGTGGGTAGTATCTGTGTTTTATGAGAGAGGGCAACAGGCTGGTTTTGTCGCCTGGTTTGGTAACTTACCCATTAAACCACTTAAGTTTGCCTCTTTCCTCATCTGCAAAATGAGGGTCAAGTAAAGAAGCATGCAGCAAGATGTGTGAAGATGTAACTTAAAGAGAGCAAGCCCATCTCCCTCTGTGGCTTTCCTTTATTGCCAACACACTGACCAAGGCAACTTGTCAAGTGCTTTACTTGTATGAGATCAGGCACTCCTTCCAGCAACCTTCCATAAGGACACTGAGGCTCAGGGAAGTTAAAGGGCCTGGGTCACCCAGCAGGAGGGCACAGTCTGGGGTGGCAGCCAGCTGTCTGCCTCCTGGTACACCCCTGCCCTCCCTCTTGGGCATGTAAAGCTGTTGTTGAATCATTGGTCCGTAAGTGAGTTTAGTAAATTGATTCAGCTGGATACTGGTCTGCTGGGAAATTCTATTCTGTTTCCCCAAGAACAGACATCCGCATGCAGGCTTCTCCGTGCTGTGCCTGGCTGAGCCGTCACCTCTGCCATTACTGAAGCAAGCATCAGTCCGCTGCACCCCACTCCTCCTCTGGAGGCACAAAAGCGCAGAGGATTGGGGTAAAAGGGAAGAATGAACTCTTCTCAACCTTCATCTCCGCTGTGCAGCGATGATAAACAGGAAGGATTTGAGAGCTCACCAAGCGCCAGAGCTTTGAATAAGCACTTTATAACTTTCTTATTTTAATCCGGTCTTGGTGACCTCCCCCTTTTATAGATGGGAACAATGAGACTCACAAAGATGATATGGCTTGCCCAGGACCATATAATGTAGAGTCAGGTTTCAAATCAGAGTGTTATAGCCCAAAGTACCTGGGAATTAGTCAACAGGCATTTATTAAGCACCCACTGTGTGCCAGGCACTGGGCAAGATGCTGGGAGTGCAAAGATGAATTAAGAGAGCTGAGCTCAAACTGGCTGCTGGGGAGGATGAATTAACCTACAAGACAGTTTGTGAGGGGCCCACAGAGATATTCAGGAGGGACTTTTTTAACGACTTTATTGGGGAATTAGGGAAGAGGAACAGCCAAGTTGTCCTTCAGTCTTAGTTGTGGAGGGTGTAGCTAGCTTACCTCCAAGCCCAATCGCCATCTGGCCACCCATCGGCAACTCGTAGCCACTCTGCTCAAGGTGCTGTGTTCAATCTTAGCTGCCAGTGGGGCGTAGCCCACCATCCCATGCGGAAGTCGAACCCGCAACCTTGTTGTTAAGAGTATGCACTCTCACCAATTGAGCGATCCTGCCACCTGTTGGCAGCTCAGTGCGGGCGCAGCTCACTTGCCCATGTGGGAATCGAACTAGTGACCCTGTTGCTCAGAACTCACGCTCTTAACCAACTGAGCCACTTGGTCGGCCCCCAAGAGGAACTCTTAATGAGGGTCCCCAGGTCTAGCATGAGGGGTCAGGAGAGCTCTCAGGAGAAGATGACCTCAAGCCAGAGTGAGGTCTTGGAATTAGGAGGGAAAAGAAGTGGGGAGAGAGGGTTGGGTATTGCTTTGTGCTGTGGCTCTTGAGATTCTCAAATCTGGTTATGTGTTGGGCGCCACCCCAGGCCCTGCCTTCCACTGGGACACCCCACCCCTACCTTGAGTTTTCCTAGACTGCTCACATAGCCAACCAGTTCCCAGAAGCCTCTTGGGTCCCATTGGCCTCCTTACTGCCTAAGCTCCAAACTAGATTACACTAGTCTGAGGTTTTCCATGTAACCCACCCAGACCACCCCTCTCCTCTTATTTTCTGGACCCTTCCTACTCTGTACATGCTCCGGCCTGCAGGAGTGAGGCTCATTCCAATTTTGGGGTTCTGACACCCTGTTATTCACACCGATCCTCCTAACACTTGAAAAATATAACTGGATTATGTGGTAAGATTATATCTGACCAAAATGCTCACAATGGGGCACATTCATTGAATTTTTTTGGAGAATTGAGGGTTAACATGAAAACCTCTTTTGTTTCAAGCTTTGTTGGAAATTGTAAAAGTGCACTGGTCCTCTTAACTGCCATTGTAAGTAAAGGGAACACAGTAGATCTTTTGATTATCGAGGATCATGGACCGCCCCCCCCCCCCATGTCATTAGTTCTCACTTGAATTCTGTCACTTTCTCGGACTGGAGAAATGGAAAATGGAGAAGTTGGGTTTTTGAGAGGAAATGGAAGAAAGACTTCCCTTCCTTAAAGGCTCGTTTTCTTATTTATATTCTGCTTAAAGTCCAGGGCAGCCAAAAAAAAATCTTAATTGATAAATCTGCCTTAGTTAACCACTGGTTAAAGTTTTAACAGTAAAGTGAATTTTTATTGAATCATTTGAGAGTTTTACTAGAGTCCTTAGGATGATTACAGATGGCAGAGTAATAGAGACTTATTGAGGGGAGAAATTAGCAAGTGTTGAAAGGGTCTAGTGGGGGTGGGGGGACTCATACAGGAAGGGGTGCAAGGAAGGCGATGACTGTTGCTTCTAAGTATTTTCCTGGGGTTTTGCCATATTTATCATCTGGTGTTGAAGAGAAACACAATCCCCCAGTTTTGAATGCTGTGCTTGTCCGGCTCTGACCTCGGGCCAAAGGCTTTCATCTTGAACTTGGCTGTTTGCTGTCAGATTGGTCTCAGCCTCTGAACTCGGTGTGTGGTGGTGGTGGTGGGGTGGGGGGGGGACAACGGCAGGGAAGTGTAAGGCTTTGAGGAGCAGAAGAACCATGCTCCTAAGATGGAACCCCCAAGAGAATCTTCATACAAACTGGGATGTTAGATTGGAGTGGGGCTACAAGAACTGATTGGTCAGAACTGGGTGATACAGAGAGGCCAGGGGAGATAGGTGACTATAGGAAAGCACTTGAAATAGGTTCACCTCCTTCCCATGTTCCTTTTGGAGCATGGAGAAAATAGAGGAGCCTCTTTGGAGATTTCACTGAGCCATCCCCCCAGATCAGCCCAGCATTATGGCCTTTGGGCTGCAGCCACAGGGCAGAGAGGTAAGGGTCAGATAACAAGCTCTCTGGGTTTAGCCAAGGAATTTGAACTCACAGAATTTTTGCAATTTTCAAGTTGAGGAGGAGCGAACAGCATTTCAGAAAGTTCCCTCTTCCTTCACAGCCGTTTGCAACTTAAAAGAAGTGGAATATTCTACTCTAAACTAACGGCATTTCTGTGGGCTGAATCCTTCACCCCATGAGTGTTATGATAAGGACGCCTCCTCCCTTTCTTCTGATGTGATGGAGTGTGGGTTTTTCTACCAAAGCCCACAGAGCTCACAGCCCCTCCAAAGAGCCTACCCACGCCCCCTTACACCCCAACTTTCAGTTAAGCTATCACCCTCTTCCTTCCAGGAGCCCCTTGGGAGGTCCAGGTCTGGGATCCCCTCCCTCCCATTCGATGACCTTCCCAGGTTATGCCTTAGTGGCACCTTCATGTAAAAGTGGGGGCAGTGTGCCCCAGCTCTGTACAGCTGCCTGAGGCCTCTAAGCTTTTTGTGAACCGTTAATCTGGTTCCCAGGCCTCAGAGACCTGGGCAAAGGTAGGGGTCCTTCCCTTCTGCCAGTTGTCATTTCTCTGAGCTGAAGCCTCAGAGATCAGACACAGGGCTTGAGCACTTTGGAGCTCAGTCTCGATGGGGAGAGAACTAGGGCCATGGTGGTGAAATGAGGGGAAATACGGTCCTGGTGCTGAGTGATGGTTTGCAGATGGTTGAAGCTGGAGAGACGGACGTGGGTCAGAGGGCCTTGGAGGATTCAGTTCCTGTTTGAAATAGGTCTGCCTCCGTCCTATGTTTCCCAGAGAGGGCCTGTGGGGGACCTGGCTCTGAACAAAACAGATCCCCTGCCCTCAGGGAGCCCCTGATCTAGGAAAAGAAAGGCAAGGAGCTGGTAATTTCTGCTCTCAAACTTAGAGAAGGGGGAATTTGAGGCAGCGGGGAAGGATGAACAGTGTGTCACAGCTCCTGTGAGCATTCTGCTACACACCTGCTATGTGCCAGGCATCGGGCTGGCTCTTTACCTGGGTCTCACTGAACTGGTCCCGTGGGTTAGCTGTTACTGCTCTGTCCATTTTATAGGAAACCGAAAGCCAGGGCACTTGCCTAGGTCTCCATTGCTAGCCAGAGGCTGAGATTCACCCCGTCTTGCTGACTTCAGAGCCTTGATCGTAAGTGGAGGGAGGCCAGGAGGTTGGAGTGATGGGAGTTGGGGTTGGTGGTGATGCCAGCTAACAGCCACAGGCTGTGTGAACCACTGTGGGCACCTTCTCAAGAATCCACAGCAACCCGCTGTGTGTGGTGGGTACTCGCACCGGCACTACCTCATGGTGGGAGCAACAGAATGCACCGCAGAGGTTCAGTAACTTGCCTGCGGCCATACAGCGGGGAGGTGGAAGGAGAGGGATTTGAATCCAGCATCGACACAGAACTGTGTCACTCTATGGGAGGCCACGCTGAAGGTGGAAAAAACAAGGAGCAAAGAAAGGCTAGAGGTGGGAAAATGCAAGGCTTATGGTGTCTTCAGAGACTGGGGTACATGGGACAGTTTTCAGGGTGTCTACTCAGCTGTGTGACTCGAGCAAGCCTGCCTCCTCATCTGTGAAGTGGGATAATGGTGCAGTAGCTCCCTGCTGTCTGCAGAATACATGTAAACACCCTGGACAGAATGCCTGGCACATGTGACAGGTTACTTGCTATGTTTCAGCTGCTGGTCCTGCCCCTCATCTCTCTGGGGGGGACTCCGGCCTTCACATGCTTCAGGCCCCATATTGTACTGAGTTCCTAATCTTGGGGATGGAGACACGGATGATAAAATGCACCAAATCCCTCCCGTTGTCCATTTCCTGCAAATTCACCCACAGCCCACCCCTCAAAGAGCTAATGGTCACCTCCTGAAACTATGGAAGGTTTACTTCCTTTCCCTTCTAGCTGGGCCCTGCCCGGGGCCTTGGTTAAACTTTTTTCCCTTCTGGAGGATTCCCGGGTCCACCTGGCCTGACAGGCCACCTCCCTGGAGAGTGGTCACCTGGGGATCGGGGTCAAAGTTTTGCCCTTCCAGGCAGACACCCGCCCACACCACCTCCCCTCTCAGGGGCCTAGGTAGCCAAGTCTCTTTGATTGGTTTTAGAATGTGTGTTCTATTTTTCCTCTCTATCTAAACATTTGGGTTTCCTGCCAAATTACTTAGGCAGGATTATGCACTTCTGGCTGTTGTCACCTCCCAGGGCCGATTGTAATCTGGCTGTAGCCGGCCCCTCCTAAGGGGGAGAGGCTTGCCCCTGAGGCTGGGAGACAATCCTAGCTGAGTCTCTCCTTTAAGTGAACTTGTGCTGGGTGCTGGGGCTGAGACCCCCCATCTGAACCACTGTGTGGGGAATAGTTGGCTGTAACTGGTTCTGATTCTCCCGATAATACTGGTTTGTGCTGTGTGACCCCGGTCAGATTTCACCTCTCTAGACTCCACTTCCTTTGAATAAATTCACCTATTCATTCGAGAAGGCTTGGAGTGTCTGTCAGATGTGGCCCAGCGAGGCTCTCGGAGCCGGCCTGGTTGAGGCCATGGCTTTCACCCTTGGCTCTGTGCCCCCAGGCCCAGCCCATGAGACATGCTCGGCCCGCCACGTGTGTGGGTGTTAGTCAACCACTGACTTGCTCAGAACATGTCTGCTGGGCCTGAGTGCCCAGTGTGTGCCTGGCTCTGAGGGGGACACCGATAGCCATGCGGACCTTCCGGTTAGAAGCCCAGGCAGGAGAGGCTGAGCCTTTTGCAAGGTTAAGGCGGTCACCTGGGTGGACTGAGCCAGGTCCAGACTCTGGCCGCAGGTCTCCTAGGCTCTGAATCCTGGAGGAGAGGGGGCGTGCCGTTATGAAAATTTTCTCCCTCCTCCCCCTTTAAGCCGCATGAGACGGGGCCATGTTTCCTAGTGGTTAAGGCTTTCCAGTCACACCACCTTTGCTTTCAAGTTGTACCCTGAGCACATTGATTCCTTCGCTGGAATACACTTGGGAGTGATGCTAACAGCAGAAAATGCATGTAGAGCGCACTCGCAGCAGCCTCCAGCCCTCGGTCAACCGGTAAGACCAGTGTGTAATCTCCTCCTACTTGAGGGACTTCACAGAACAAACAGCGCTCCCTCTCTGGGTCTGTTTCTCTCTAGGAATTAATTCCCTTCTCTGCTCCCCTTCCTGCTATCCATTGCTTCATAAACTTTTCCTAAACTCCTCTTCCCCTGGGATTAACAAGGCCAGTCAGCGTGAGCGTGTTTAGCAGGTTCTGTCCTGGCAGGGCTAGGTGCTGGAGGGGAGCTGGGGCTTCTGCTTTCCAGGAACTTGAGACAGAGCAAGTCCGCAGTCCTCCATTCAGCTCGTGTTCGCTAAGCACATACTGTGTGCCCAGACCTGTTGGAGACCCGCCACCAAGGGAAAGTTCCGCCCTTGCCTTTTGGGCCATGTCTTCAGACCAGGACTGCGGAAGCCAAGAAGGCAAGTGACGCACAGGGGGAGGGAACCCCCCCGCACCCCTGCTTCCTTGCTCCCCCCCCCCCCGCACCCCTGCTTCCTTGGGGAAGCTTGTTTGATCTTCAGAGCCTTCTGAGGAGGAGCAGAAGGGAGGCTGCACTGTTAGCTGCAGAAGGGCGGGCCCCTAGCTGATACTCCTTTGGCGCCTCTGGCCTGCACTGGGCTTTTTCTCCCCCATGGCCCACCTTGCCGGGCATACCCACTACAGCTGACTGAGGATGTGGGCCCCAGGGGAAGGAGCAGGAGTGTTACCTGCAAGCAGATACACAGGCTCCCCACCTTGCTGTGGGTCTCTGCAGACCCAGTCATCTGAGGTCTGGCAGTGAAATGTCCCATTTGCCAGATGGAAAAACAGAAGCCTGGTGCGGAGCTGGGGACAGACTATCTAGAATGAAGCTCAGGTTAAACTTGTTCACTTGTCCAGGTCCAGAGCCTTTCTGCACAGAGCCATTTGTCACCCCTTTCAAATGGCCTATAAATCAAAATCCTGATGGTGTCTGGGAGGGCAGAGCACTTACTCTACTTACCCAAAGCTAGTCTGCCCGATTTCCTAATCTGCCCCCAGGACACCCGTCCCCGTCATCTTGAACACCGGCTTCCCCCACGCATTAGTGAGTTGTTTTGGGAGAAGAGGCAGAAGTCGAATTTGTGGTGAACCATAGATACAGAAAGGAGGATGCTTTTTGGGGCCATCCATAGCCTGGGGCAGAAATGATCTGATGCCTCCCCCTGGAGTTCCCTGTCACAGGACCCTGCTCTCCAAGTGTCTGCGCCCAAGAAGCTGCAGTTGGCTGGTTTTTCTGGAGCCTTGGAGGCTGGCATGGCTGATGGAGGAGGGTCAGGCTCTGGGCACCTCTCCTGGAAGCGAATCATAAAATGTGAGGCAGCAGGGTGATTAGTGGTTATCTAACTGTTCCTCCCTTTACAGCCCGGGAGTCAAAGCCCAGACCTTGGGAGGTTATGTAACTTTTCCAAGGTCACTCTGCTCACCAGGGTCAGGGCAAGTACAATAAAGGAGTAATTAGAGCTAAGTGGGGGCAATTAGGAAAACTTCTTCAAAGCAACAGCCACAGGAGGTAGGTTGAGAAGTGATTGCACACCTGATAGGTCTCCTGGTCACTGCAACAGCAGTCAAGGGTCCTCACAGAGTTAGATCTGGACGCCCAACTTAGAAAACCCTGGGTGGCTTCTCCCCCAGAGTAAAGGCCAAAAGCATTCTTGCAGCGGCCCAGGTGATCTGGACTCTGCTACCTGTGTGATGCCGCCTCTCCCTGGCCCTACCCTTGATCCCAGTCGGCCTCAATACAGATAGGAGACCAGCTCATGAAAAACCTTTGAAGTCTCTGTCCACTGATATCATAAATGACTAGCGGGAAGAAGGGGGTGGCCAAGGGGGGAGGCATGACAAAGTCACACAGCCACAGGAACGGCAGCTGGCACTTAGTGAAGGAAAGTCTGCATGGGCCACACAAGGTCCATCGCCACAGTGCATCGACATCCCAACCATGGTAAGATAGGTGCTGTGGGGCACTTCGTTTTGCAGATAAGACTGCTGAGGCAGAGGGATTAAATAACCTAGTCAGGATCACACAAGCTAGTTACTGGCCGGAGCCCAGGCTTTCTGTGTCCAGAGCCCTGCAGAGTTGCCTCATGTTAGACTCCACGTATCCTAAATTCATGCCAGCCCTACCGATCTCGCTAGGCTGGCAGCCACTCTTCGGGACTGTTTCCTTTGGCCTCGGCAGCTCCCAGCACCCCAGCAGCACTCTGCACGAACCTGGTGGCCCTTCGCTGAGCACTGCTCTTTTCAGCCCTGCCAGTCTGACACCGCTATTTCCTGACCACATATAGGTTTGTTAGCCATTTTCAGTGTGACAAGTTTCAAAGCAGGAAAGCCTGAGTTATGTACGTGGTGCCACAGCTCAAAGTTGTGGCAGCTGTCAACTCTGTCCCCACTCCCTTCTCCCGTCGTCATCCTTACAGACCTAGCAGGCCCCTCCCTGACCCTTCACATGCCGGATTTGTGGGTCAGGGGACACAGACACTGAGCCCTTAAAAAAAAATCAAGGAACTGGAGGGGGAGGCACAGTTGTCTCTTAGCAGTGAGGTTCCTATCTGCATTCCACATTACCTGCCATCTCCCAAGAAGCTAAAACCACACTTCCCCACTTCCCCGGGCTAACCCCTAGCAGGACTCCGGTCTGCGCCTCTGGAAGGGAATAGCTGCAGCCTTGTCCTTATCCTGGGGTGTAAGCACCGCCCAGATAACCGTCTGCTTGGCTGGGGACAGATCCGTGATTTTGCAGCATGCCAAGGACCCCAGGGCGGGTCCTTTATGGACTGAATGTTTATTTTGGCTTGGGTGCCCTTTGTGTCTAGTGCAAGGTTCTTGTTTCTCCCATGCCCCGGATACAGGGTGGCACCTGTTCACAGACCCTCTGCAGGAGAAAGAACAAGCAGCCCATACCTTCCCCATCGCTCCTGTTCAAATAAAACTCTCGCCTCCTGGGTCGTGGAATGCATCCTGACAGTGTTAGCTTTGGAAGGGTGCCCTTCTCTTCTCAGCATGCAGGCCCCCTTTGGAGCAGCGAGTGGTGGAAGGGCTGCCTGTCACCGAGGGATAAGTGCTGAGTGGGCTAAGTGGAGCAAGCTGTTCAGTAGTGGCTTGTCAGCAGTCCCCGGGGAACAGGAAACTGGAGGGTGTCCTGATTATCAGCTTTTCAACACTCACCTCTCCCCCCACCCCAGACTCTAGGCTCGGCCCTGAGATCTACTTATGAGGGGCCCTGTGGGGGCCTGGAAGACAGACAGCTGGGTCCTGGACCTGGCTCGGCTGACTTGCTGTGTGACTGGGCCAGGCCACTACCCCTCTCTGAGCCACGGAGATGCCATTTAGACACTTACTGAGCACCAGCTGAATGCCCAGTACTGTTTTAAGGATCGTGGGAATCATGAGACATTAGACATTATTCCTGCCTTAGAGATTGGAGTGGGGCCATGCAATGTATGTTAGGGATTATTAAGTAGGATACTGAAGGGGCACCAAGGTGGACAGGTTGCTACAGGCTGGAGATGTCAGGGGAGGCACTCCTGACCCTATGCCTGGGGGTCGCCTTTGAGCCCCATCATTCTCTGGGCATCCCCTCACCCCTGCCACTGCACTGGGGGTTTTGCTGTGTGTGTACCCCTCCCCCATCCCACACAGCCCTCAACCTGTGCCCCTTGGGATCCCAAACCTAGCACCGTGGAAGAGGGTAATTATTAATGAACATCTGAACCTTGAAGCCTTGTATATCCCTCCCTCTCCTCTGGCCTCTCCCACCAGCCCCCAAAACCCAGATCTGGAAAGTTCCCGTCCCCAGCCCTTCCAGAGGGGGACCTGCCAAGGCAAATTCTCCTTCGCCTGGTGAGCACTGTGGGGCTGCCCCCAC
Source organism: Aselliscus stoliczkanus (assembly GCA_033961575.1). NCBI lineage: Eukaryota > Metazoa > Chordata > Mammalia > Chiroptera > Hipposideridae > Aselliscus > Aselliscus stoliczkanus. The sequence continues at coordinate 57,802,675 of CM066733.1, read as the reverse complement.
TCCTCTGCCTCTTGAGTGTGCAGCTCCCGCTTCTCTGGGGACACTCCATTCTCTGTTGGGACAGTTGGATCCATTGCCAGGTGAAGTGCGTCAGCGTCACCTTGGGTGTGCTGTGTAGACCAAGGTCAGGCTCCGTGGGGGGCCTGGGCAGAGAAGCATGCAGTCACCAGGGGTCCTGCTGGTGAAGGCCTCTGTGTCCACCGAGCCTGCTGGGAATTCAGAGTTCACAGATCTCTGTTTTGACTCACCCTCTCTTTTTTGAATACCCTGGGGCTGAGAGCTGCGTGGGTTCCAATCCCCCATCCCCTGCACCTGCTCCATGTTGGGCTTGTTGTGCACATTTCTACTTTCCCCTTTCTGAAGCCGGTTTCCCGTGTGTGTACACCCCTCCACACCGCTCCCCGCTTATTGACCGACTTGGGGGGCTCTGGCCGGTGGAGTGACAGACCCTCAGACAGCCTGCCACAAGCCACGTGATGCACAAACTGCCCAGACCCTGGCTGGCGGTTGTGGTGGTTTCCTGGGGCCTCCATTTAGCATTTCTTGAAGTGAATCAGAGGTATGAGCCAGACTTCACTTGACAGGAAAACAAGCTTGGGTGTGAGGGCAGCGCAGGGCACGCGGCTCTGTTAGCACAGGGCCATGTGTTAGAAACTCGCCGGAAAAAGAGAAGCCAGGCAGCGTTATCGACACCTTTTTCTCTCTCTGCCTCCCCATTTTGTGTAATGTGGTTGTATATTGCTTTGAAAGCAAAGAAATCGAATGTTCTTAAAGGGTCAGAGAAAGCATAGATCCTTAGCGGCTTCTACACTGGCTGTTTTTAATGTGTGAGGCACAAAAGCACAGAAAAACAGGGTTTTAACAGAACATACGCAAAACTGGTATCACTTCTGTAATCACTAAACAGTGTATTGTTGTTATTTTTAAATTTAGCTGCTGGAGTAGTGAGTTCCTGGGTAACAGTGCTATTGAACACTTTGGGGAGGGAGGGGTCTTAGAGACGGGAGGAACCTGGTGGGCCTTGGGCCTGCAGACCAAGAAGTGTGAGGTTGGGCACATGAGTTGGCAGCCACCAAGAAGAGAGCGTGGTTCCTCAGCAGAGACCCGGCTGACCCATGTGGGTTCACCGTGGCTGTCCCCAGGGTGTGTTGGGGTCAGTGTCCCCTGCAAGGGAGGGGATCCTTCAGGGGTCCATGGACAAGAATTATCTTGGCCTCTCTGTACACCCAGCTCAGCCAAGCCCCGGGGGAGCTCAAGAAGAAATTGCCCTGCGTCTCAGATTAACAAAAAAACACAAGTACAGGCAAGATTTGGGACAGCCCAGGACCACGCAGGAGTGTGCTGCAGACCTTGGCCCATAACTTGGGTCTGGGAGGGGCAGAGCCTGCCGTGAGAAGGATTTGGGGAGCGACCACCCACTTGTCACTAATTAATTTTACTTAACCATGATATGACTAACTCTTATGGCTGTTTAATTTAATAGGATTAAAACTTAGATCTTAGGTCACACTGGCTACATTTCCAGGGCTCAGTTGCCCCATGGGACTGCTCAGATATAGAACATTCCATCAGCACACAGCTCCGTTGGAAAGTGCTAGAGTGTTGATGCAGCTCCACTGAGGTTTCTAGTGGCACACCTGCTTCTCTGGGTGCCTAGTCAAATTGTGTTTTTGTGCTGGGGTGGGAGAGGGGCGAGGGTGATGTGCTGAGAACCCACAGGAAGTGTGTTCCCCTGTCCCGCCCGCCAGGAAACTTGCAAGCTCTCTTGAGGTGAGCACACCCACTGGTCCAATTTACAGAAAGCAGTTTTCAGAGGCCTGCTGACTGCCTTACCCTCTCAGTCCCATCAGACTTGGATGAGTATACATTTGGTGGGAGGGTCATTCCTGGTATCCCAAGCCCAGCGTCACTGGTCAGCCTTAGTACCATGGGAGATGGGACCAGGCTGTAGAAAGTGAACCCTTTTTCATGGATCTCCAACTGGAAACGAAGGGTCTCAATTCCTTCTCTGGCCCTCTCCAACCTGAACACCTCAGCCCAGCAGTCTGCACTGAAGTGTCAACTACTCCCCAGTCCTTGAGAGGAAAGCCTTCTCCGGTTCAAGGTCACTGGTCAGGTGACACTGGCCACATAGCCATGCCTTGTCTTCTTTTTGGGATAAGAACTGTGAATGTATCTCCCTGCCACAAATGTAGAAAGAATGGAAGAAAGGGGCGACTGATGGAACACACAGGGTTTTCCTAGGCGACTTCCAGAGCCCACAGCAGGGGGTCCTGAGCCAGAGAAGGCCGAGTGCCTGAGGGTGAGGGTAGAGAGGTGGTGTGGGCCGTTTTCAGAGCAGGTGGAACATGACTGGGAGACAGCTGTGGTCTAGTTCATTCATGGCTTCTGAGCCTCATTTTCCTCGTCTGTGTTTGGGCTTCTTGTCCTGCTTTGCACCCCTTTGCTTGGACTAGAAAGGGGCACGCACGAGCCCTGGTGACTGTCCTGGCCTCACTGTCGGTTTGTCCGCTGCTTTCTCCCGCTGTCTTTCACGGTCATGTAACTTCTGTCTGCCTATCTGCCCTGCAGGGTCCTCCTGGCTGGGCTTGGGTCTTGAACTCTTCCCTCGTTTTGCCCACAGCATCAAGGCACATGGCCCGTGTTCGGCAAATACTTAAATGAATCAGTCAGCCGGACTTAGAGCTGCATGGTACAGGTAAAGGTTGTGCCTGAAAACTCTGGGCCCATCTTTCTGTGGGTTGAATTAGGTTGGGTGGGTTGGTTGGTGCGTGGGTTGGGGCCTGGCCAGAGGTGGCATTTGTAGCAGGCAGGCACAGCTGCACTTGTGCCCCTCCAAAGAGGGGAGTGGTCCAGCAGGGCCCTGAGGTGAGCATGAGGGTGAAGGGATCCCTTGTTCCTCTTCCTGGGAGGTGACACATGGGGAACAGGGCAGGCTGTATCCTGGAATCTCACTGCTAGGTCACTGGTTTAGCCCTCAGCAGCCCAGGACAGAGCCACTTTGGCAACCTTCAGGATAAATGAGCCTGAGAAGGGGCCTCCCCAGCTGCCACTCAGTGTTTTGTGGGAAACTGAGTTCCCCAGGGGACAGGGTGCAGTCCCCCTGTCTGACCCTTGGTGACTTGGAAACTTGGTGGCATTTACTTGCCTGTCCTTCAGCCTCTGCCTGCCACACCACGGCCCTGGGAGGGCGGGCTCCTGCCAGAGCATCTCTCGCTTTGCCCGTATGACGGCTTCACGCCCTTCACGCTCACACCCCTCAAGCCTTTGATCCCACACACCCGGAGCTGATGGGGATCCCCGTTTAACAAATGAAGAAACTGAGGTCCTGACGAGCAGAGTTGGGGACTAGCAGATGCCCTGCAGGGCTGTGCCTCGTGTTCCTTTACTCTCCTGGGAGGGCTGAGGGCCACCAGAGCCTGGGTGGGCGTCAGGGGGTTAAGTAGACTTGGAAAAGGCTCTTGCATAAAATCACAGTCTTTGTGAAGGAGAAGAATGTGAGTGAGTGAGTGTGTGTGTGTGTGTGTGTAAGTAAGGCACGGTCCTGGTTCTGTCTGCCGCCTGCCTTTCGCAGTGGGGCTGTCTCACTCAAGATTCTTCCTCTGCACCATCAGGAGAGTTTCCATTCCCTGTCCCCCCGCGGACCCAGGGCCCCAGGTTGGGGGCAGGAGGTTTTTCTGACCCCCACACCCCCCCTCGCCCCAGCCCAGCCTTCCTGTGCTAGGAGGGCTGGCTGTACTTTTCCATACCTTCAGCACAAAACATCTCTGTTTCTTCACCCTGCTCACGTCCACACCCAGTCGGCGGGGGCCCTCCCCGGCAGGAGCACTGGTTACAGACATCAGGCTCCCGCTTCTTTCCCACGCTATTCAGGATCCTTTTTGTATCTCATCTAATGGGGGCCTCGCTGTCCAGAGCTCCTGGTGTCGCTGGTGTGGTGTGAGGTCTGCGCCTGGTGCCGGGGGCGTGGGGCGTCTGCACACGAGGCGAAACCCCCAACATCTATCTGGCCAGTGATTTCAGTTATGAGACACTGTGGTCTAGGCTCTTGTCTCTAATTGTAACTCAGTGGGGTTTGATCTGGAATTTGGGGACCACTGAGGCAGAAGGTCCCCCACCCCACAAGGACTACCACCCATCCCCAAATGCCTGCGCTGCTTTGCCAGTGGTTTCTTGTACGATTTATTCCAGAGAGGATGGAGGCCAGCTGTTATCCGTCTCTAGCTGGAGACTGAACTTAAGGGAACAGGCTTGGACTGCAGCCGGAGGGACTTAGGTTAGGGTCAGACAACAAGGGAGGGCTTGATGACAGGTGCTTGGGGGGCTTTTTTTTTTTTTTTTTTAATTAGTGAAGAGGTTTACAATTTAGCCATCGGGTCATCTGAAACAAGTTATAATAAATAGGTAGGTTTCATAATCCCTAATCGTCAGAACTTTGGCCTTCAAGGATGGGCAGTCACTTGTAATCCAGAGCCGTCAGCCACAGGTGAAGGGTGAGGGTAAAGGAGGAAGGGGCATGTGAAGAGGCCACTCGTGGTCTGGGGCGCCCTGGGGGGCAAGAGGTGGGGTGTCGGCCATAACCCTTCTCTCAAGGATGTGGGTGTTAATGGGGAGGGCTGAGTGTGACATGGGTGGGGCAGGTTTCCTCCCATGGAGGCTCAGGAGTCTCGGGGGGTTGGTGGGGGTCTTGTCCTCAGAACCCCTACAGGGGGCCCCAGGAACAGGGCTGGCAGACACGAGAGATGAGAGCTTCATGGAGCGTGGCATCCTTTCTTTCCACTGCAGGGGGAGCGGGAAAGCAAGGACATGCTTGGGAAGACCTGTGGCCCCTAACTGACCTCCTTTCCAGGCCCCCGCCCTCCTCCTTCCTCCGGAATCCTGATGGTTCCAAAGTCTGCCGTGCTGCTGACTCACCAGGGCTGGGATCTCTGGTGGCTTTGGCCTTGCAGACAGGTGGGGGCGGGGTGGGGTGGGGTGGGGTGGAGAAAAGGCACTGAGGCAGAGAAACACAAAGTGATCACTCAGGCTGCCCACCTCATCCAGTGGAGCCAGAACGCGCATTAGATACGGTTACACTCACCTTTGCGCCCCGGAAGGAGTGACTGTGGAAGGCATACATTGTGGACACCTGGTCATTTATTTGGCAAGTACGGAGTGCACTGCTGCCAGGTTCTGTTCCGGCAATAAGGGACAGCCTTCAGCGCTCCCAGTCTATTTGTGGGAGATGAATAGTGGGCCAGGTAACAGATACCTACTAGAATGTCGTGTGGTGATAAGTACTGTTCAAAGCCCTGACCTTCCGGGCGGGGGCAGCCAGGGAAGTGGGGGGCATTGCTGTTGACAACTAGCCCAGCCCTCTCATTGCAGCTCTGGAGGCACCCTAGGCAGTGGGCACAAACCCTCAGAACAGAGCTGGCCTCCCCAACCCCCTGGTGTTGTCCCCATTTGCTTTTCTGCCCAGTGCTCATTTCAGAAGAATGCTCTGTATGCCCGGCACCAAGCTGAGTATCGCTCACATAATGTGCACCCCACCCTGATGAAGTGTGGTACCCTCACTTTCCAGAGATGGAAGGTGAAGCTCAGAGAGGTGAGAAGACATGGGCCAGGTAACTGGATGGTGGATGGTGGATGGTGGAGCCGGGACTTGAACCCGGGTGTCTGCTGCCAAGTCCAGGCCTTACCCCTTCTGCTCCCCGTGCTACCTTCAGAGGGTCCCCAACTTGACAACTGTGAGTTTGAGGTGGATTGCCATCCCAGCTTGTGCAGGGCAGGCCATGATGCAGAGCTGGGCTCCCGAGAACAGGAAGCGAGCTGGCACAGGTGGGGCAGCTGGGCTGATGCTCAACAAAATCTCCCTCAGGTCATCAGCCCAGATGGGGAGATGGCAAGTCAGCAGTTCCCGTGACCTCCTTTGTGGCCTGCTCAAGGACTGTTTTTAGAAACTTTGAGTGGCTGGTAACTTCCTTATTTGTTCGTTTCACCCAATTGCAAGGTCAGGGTAAATGTAAGAGGCATCTCTTGGAGTGGGGGTGCAGGGAGCATAAGCATGCACTCATTCTAGATAATATCAAGATTAGATCATGGGTGTGACTGTGCAACCCATTTATAGCCCTGTATCACCTGTCACCTGTCTACCTGCTCTACTTTGGTTGGCATTTCTTATCCTGGTCCCAGGAGCAGGGGGTGGTCTCGTTATTTCGTGGAAAGGGCCCTCAACTGTGAGTGAGGGGGCTTCTGGCTGGTTCTTCTATGTGCTTTGTCATCAGCTGGCTGTGTGACTTCTGCCATGTTACTAGCCCTCTCTGATCAGTGTCCTCAGCTACAAAATGGGAATAGTAATATCCATTTTGCCCGTCTTCTCTAAAGGGTCTAAAGTCTCAAATGAGCTTAGGGCCAGAGGAGTGGTAGGCCTGAGAGGAGCCTGAGGAATATGGGGGTTTTGGCGGGGAGGTGGGAATGCTGTCCTCATGCTCTCTCCTTAGCCTGTTACAAAGGGGTCAAATGGGGCCCAGAGGGTTGTGCCATCTTGCTTTGAAAGGACAGCAAGCCAGGATCCGAATCCTATGCGGGACCTCTCCTCCCCAGTGACCCACACCCCTATGGGGAAGGAGGAGGGGGCCTATTCTGCCCATCTGATGTGATTGAGGGGTCCTGGCCCCAAGTTGTTGGGAGATGGCTCTTGCCATCAGTGAAAGCAGAAAGATGTCAGACACTCCTAGGCTCTGGATTCTGGGGCAGGGAAGGGGCCAGGTTATGAACCCAGGCCCCAGGGAGCATTCCAGATGGGAGAGATACCACCACAGCACCATGGGCCGGGCCACAGCCACTTTGGGGCAGGGCAGTGGTTGAGAATTGGGGGTAGAAGAAAGTCCCTCTTGTCATTTAATTCTCTGGACATCCCACCTGCCCTGAGTCCTTCTTGGAATGAGGCAGAAGTTGGATTTTGAGAACTCGGCTCCAGAGGGTCTCCTGAGGTGTGTGGGCTGGAGGGGGCCCTTTCCTACTCCCCAGGGCCAGCGCTCAGGACAACAGTGCTGTGGGCCTGGGCATGGGCCCAAGACGTCCCCTGTGTCCGCACGCACAGGCGTTTCCAGCCTAGCTCATTAGCCGAGCTGCTGAGAATGCTCGCCGAGGGCCTGTCCTGAACTCAGACCCCCACCCCCCACCCCAGGCCCTCACTGTTTGTTTTAGCCAAACCTGCTGCTCCCCCGGTCAGCCAGTCCCTCCGAAGCTCTGGGCTGGGCTGGGCTCAGCTTTCATGGGAGGAGCGCCCATCTGCCAGGGGGTGACAGTCCCAGCCTGAGAACAATGGGGGGCAGGGTCACCTCCCTTGTTTTCATTGTCCCTCCTGAGTGAGGACAGGGCTCCCGGGCCTGAGAAAGTCGGAAACCCGGAGGTTTCTGCTGAAAACGTGCTCACCTCTGGCACTGGATTGTCCCTGTGAGTGTGCGAAGTTATTCTGGGCTCTGCGAAGGCTGCTGAGAGATGGCCCAGGAGGGCGGGTGAGGGGAACCCCAAAGAGGGACGGGAGGACAGTCAGACACCCACGGTAGGCCTGCCCCGCCAACTCTAGGGGCAGGACAGACTCGGCTGTCCCCCTAACAAGGGGGGATGACGGCTGGGGTCTAGGGCAGTGGCTTTGAAGTCAGCTGTATATAATGTTAGAGCCACCTGGGGCAGCGTTCAAGCGTCCTAGTTCCCAATCCACACCCCAGGCCACTGTGTCTGAGTCTCTCGGGGTTGGGCCCAGGCACGAGGGTTTTCCTAGTCCCCCCGTCCCAGGTGGTGTCTGCATGCAGGACAGGTTAAGAAGCAGCACCTGCACCCAGGTTAAGTGTGTAGTGAGGGCAGGGATGGTGTGCCATGTTCCTCTTGCCTAATGAGGCTGCCCAGGTTTCTGGGGTTGGGGGGTAGGGGGTTTAATCTCTGCGTGACCATCACTGCAGGGGATCGTGTTTTGCACACAGCCCACCTGAGACACCAGGGGCGCGCTCTGGCCGGCTGCTTCCTCCCTGGGCTGGGGAGGGCAGCCTGAGACAGCACCAGGCACTTTAAGGACCAAAGAGAGGAGAGTACTTAGCGAGGCGCCTTCTCCATCCTGGTCTGGGGCACACGAGGAAGGACGTGTGAGCGAGGGAAGAGGTTTCTCCTGACACAGGCCTCCTGGCACTGGCAGAGCTGGAGCTGGTGGCCAGTGAGCCGAGGCCTGAGAATGAAAGTGTATTTTTTATAAATGTGCTGTCGATTGAAGGCTTGGGAGGTGCTGAACCTGGGACCAGAAGTCATGATTCTGGGCAGCGGAAAATGTGGATTGTAGAGAGGTGTCACCTGCCCAGGCAGGGGGACCTGGGGAGTCACAGTCCAACTTCCTCATTTTACGGAAATGGACATGGGCAGAGTTGGAGGATTCCTGGAAAATTTCAACAAGCAACGGGTAGCGCTGAGCTCAACTCCAGTCCTCAGACCCTACCTATGATGACATCCTAGCCCACCAAGCCAGTCTTTGTCTTGTCTTCTGTGTCCTGAAAACATCATCCGGGTAGGAATTAGAGCCAATCTGAAAATGCAGATAAGCCAAAAAGAAGTTAACAAAGTCCCTGTTACAATAGCTGAGGCCTGGTCTTCACTGAGACTATTGTGTGGCCCTGCCGCTTTGGGTCCCTGCACCTGTCCCACAGACACATGCTCCTTTCCTGGGAGAGACAGAGCCCAGGCAAGCTGGGCCTGCAGCTGGCACAGGTATCAGGGTGGCACCATTGGGGCCTTGCCAGTTCGCCTGCCTCTGAGCCACACCCCGGTCTCCTGGGCCGAGGTGGGAGGGCGGTGAGAATGCCATGGATTCCTTCCGTCTGAAGGCCTGGGCCCAGCGCCTACCGCTGTCACCCTCTGCTCAGGCAGTGGCTGCACATCAGAATCACCTGTAAGTCGCCTGTTAGGGGCTCAGGTCAGCCGCACACATAACCTGCGAGTGGGGCCCAGGTGCTGCGTCAGCCTGAACGGAGAGCCACTGCCACAGTGGCCACATGGCGTGGACGGTCCCCGAGCCTCCCTCGGCTGCATCATCTGAAAACAACTCCAGCACACCTCCCTCCCTCACCCCCAATTCACCTGAAGGAAAACAGGAGAAGTTGAGTCAGTCTGAGAGATGGAGAGTGCGGAGGGAGTATAATTGAGGGCTTAGCTAATAGAGTTAAATTTGTCTAGGTAATAAAAGCATTAACAGATGCTCCCTTCTGTGCAAGATGCTTGACCCACCCAGTCCTTTTCCCCAGATCAGATGGAGAACTAACAGGCTGTCCCCACCAGCCCCTCTCAGCCTACTCCCCCTTCTCAAACTACGGCAGGGTGTTGCGGGGAGTTCCAGTACCTAGGATCTGCAGGCCTCCCCTGCCACCCTTTTTCTGTTCATGATTTCCTGCTGTTAAAGAATTTGGAAGCCATTGTTCTAAACAAGCCCAAATGGCAAGTATTTGCCTGAAAAGTGCCTGTGATAGGCTGACAAATCTGCACTTCTGTCCTGTTCAGAACTACCCCCACCCGCTCCCTGTGGGGTCTCGACCCCACGCTTGGCCCCCTGCTCTGTGGGGGTTTCTGGTTAGAGACTAGATGGACAGACAGACAGACATGGACACATGGGGGAGAGACCAGCGGCAGGTGGAACTGGCAGTGATGTGAAGCTGAGGCAGCTGGTCAGAGTTGGGACTGTGGCTGGGAAAAGCCTCAGCCTCCCCTGGTGAGCTGGGGGCGGGGCGGAGAGGGGCCCAGCGTGTTCTCTGCAGCCAGCCTGCCTTGTTTGGCCGAGCAGAAAACTGGCCGGGTGGTTGGCGGCCTCTGGGTGGCAGAAGTCAGGAGAGATGGGCCATCTGAGGGGTGAGTGGGCCTTGCTGCGTGCTCCTCCGTTTCCCCTGCCCTTGGCTGCCTCTGGGAGAGTTTTCGAAAAAATAGACACACCCCTTTCCCCCAGGTCCCTGGACTCCAGCTGTGCAGTGGCCCAGAAACACCTCCTGAAGGAACCTCAGTTCCCCTGTCCCCGCCATGAATTTTTTTGGTGCCCCTCTATCTTGGAGAAGTCAGCCTGTGGCCTGAGGAAGCACATTGATCAGACTGAGAAAGAACAGTTTTCGGCGTGGGGTTCAGGCCTCACAGGGAGCCGGTGGGGGGAGCTCTTAACAGGGCAGAAGTGGAGAGGAGTCAGCCTATCACATGCACTTACTTCTCAGGCAAATATTTGCCATTTGAGCTTGTTTAGAACAATGGTTTCCAAATTCTTTAATGCCAGACCGATGCTGGTAGTTTCAGCAGCCCTTGCATCCATCCCTTGACCCTGCCAGCCCTACTCTTATGGAATCTGACTCTGCTTCCCATCATCTTGCCTTATAAAGGAAAGCTTCCACCCTGTTGCTGATGAATTTAGTTAAAACCCAACTGTGGGGCCCGCTGAGTGGTGCGGTGGTTAAGCGCTGGCTTAGGAAGCCAGCGGCCCTGGTTCTGGTCCCACATATGAGGGCCAGTGACACTGCCCCCCACACACAAAAAAAACAACCCAACTATGGAATGATGCTGGGAAGGTGTTTAAGGAAGGACATTAGAGAATAAGTTAGTCAAAGCCGGAGAATATATCCTCATTCATTCAAGTTAATTTACTCACTTAACCAATATTCATCAAGCACCAACTATGTGTCAGGCAGTGTTCTAGGCTCTGGAAACGTAGTCATTGAAAACAAAACAGATAACAGTCTTGCCCTCATGGAGCTTATACTCTAGGGGAGTCTGCATTCCTGGGAATATTTCCCTTGCAGTTACCTGGGAAATGGTTTTTTTCCCAGAGACCTGGCTTCTCTCCTTGCAGCCAAGACTCTCCCTCCCTTCCCTAGCTATAGAAAGCACCGGGGTTAAGAGCCGGACCGCCTGGGCTCAGCTATGTGATCTCTGGCCAGTTCCACCACTGACCAGCTATGTGACCTCGGGCCAGTTACTTCATTAGCCTCTGTGCTTCATTTTCCTCATCTGTAAATGGGGGCACAGTAGTCCCCCCTTATCTGTGGCTTTGCTTTCCACGGTTTCAGTTACCCTGAGCCACTGCTGTCCAAAAATATTAAATGGAAAATTCCCAAAGCAAACAATTGATGAGTTTTAAATTGCTTGCTGTTCTGAGTAGCACGATAAAAATCTCTGGTCATCCTGCCCCGTCTCGCCTGTGCTTGTGTTCCGTTAACCCTTATGCTGCTTATTAACACAGGACCCAAAGCGCGAGAGTGGTGATGCTGGCAATTCAGTTACGCCAATGAGAAGCCATTAAATGCTCCCTTTAAGTGAAAAGTTATGCGTGCATAGGAAGAAACAGTACCTATAGGGTTCGGTGTTAGCCATGGTTCCCGGCATCCACTGGGGGTCTTGGAACGTATTCCCCCTGGATGAGGGGGGGCTACTACTGTAATAGTGCTTACGTTACAGGGTTGTAAAGATTCAGCGAGCTAAGTGAGTTAAAGTGCTTTGATTGGTGCCTGATACGTGAGCGCTTCTCAGCAGCTAGTATTCAAACATCAACGATTTTATAATCTATGAATATAAGCTGTTCCCCGTCCACCGCCCAAGGTGACTGGGAGTGCTAGGTGAGAGGAATGGTTAAGGGCCTCTCTGTGCTGCCAAGCATGTGCACGGGACAGTTAGCTTTGTTTCATCTTCCAAGCCAGAGGGACCAGGTGAGCTTACATGGAATGAATTACAGGTCCGTACATGGCGATGGATGGTTGGCTGTGTACCAACAGTCCCTAGGTCCAGTGGAGGCTAAGGCCCCCTCCTGCATAGCAGGAGGGAACTCAGGGATCCTCTGTCATGTCTGCTCTGTGTGATGTCTGCCCTAGGAACTGGAGGCAGGATGGGAGTAGCTCTGGGGGTGCCACATAGCAGCCATCCCCAGACAGGCTACCACCCTGACTTCAGGGTCCCCCACCCAGCCCGATGCCAGGAAAGGCCTGACCTGAGCCCCTCCTGGCCCTGTCGGAAGGTGGGTATCATTTCCCAATCTCTGGTTGTGCCCTCTTTGGAACTGCCCACTCATCAGGAGGAATCCCTCCGGGAAGGGGAGACCCGGCAACTGCCTCTGCACGGGAAACCCCGGGTCCCCAGGGATGCAGAGCCACCTGGAAACCCCGAGCTGGTGGACAGTGAGAGCCCGAGGGGATGGAATCGGGGCAGCTGGTGGGCTGAAGTCAAGGCCAGGACAGAAGATTGCCTCCTGGAAGGCTGGCTGGAAATGCTGAGCTCCTGTTGGAGTGGATGGACTGGTTTTCGGGCACTGTTTTTTCAGCTGGTGCGAAGGGGTGGAAGTATGCCCTGGCTTCCTCCTTCCTGTGGCTTTTGCGGGAAGTGGCGTAGGATAACAGTGGCTGGGACCAGCGTGGACCCAGACCAACCGGGGCTGTCCTCCTGGCTTCATCGCTTTTAGCATCCCCACCTTTGGCTCCTCACTTCCCCTCTAAGCCTTAAATCTTCATTTGTAAAATGGAAAAGAATTCATGGTGCCGTCCCAGCAGGATTCTGTCCTCATTAAGTGAGCTAAAGGCTTGTAAAGTGCTTAGCATAACACTTGGTGCATAGTAAGCCCTCAATAAATCACAGCTGCTTTTTTTTTTTTTAAGAGGGCAGTGTCACTGGCCCTCACATGTGGGATCCGAACCCAGGCCGCTGGCATCCCAAGCTAGCTCTCAACCGCCACGCCACGCCACTCGGCTGGCCCCACAGCTGCTCTTTTATGAGGGTGACAGAGGTAGCTGGGAGCTCGGTTCCATCCCCAGACAAGAGCTGGGCCCAGGCTGTGTGCAGGAGCTCCTTCCCGCCACTCTCTAGGGTTATGTAGAAAATGAAAATATTGTCTTGTGTGAATTTGGGAGCCAAGTTAAAGAATCCTGTGAGTGAACAGGGGCCACCTCCTCCTGTGAAAGCTGTTTCCCTAACCCTGGGGACAGGACACCGTGTCTAACTGGGTTTTGGCCTGGCTCGCCCACACCCCTCCCCTAACCCAGGGATGACCTCCGCCTGGGTCAGCCCCTCTGTTTTGGGAGACCTCTCCCTCAGCCTGCCTGACCCTGACCATAACCAGTGTGGCATCTGGACCCAGAACAGGGAGCAGGCACCCCAGGTTCACATTGGGACCTCTGCCCCTCAAGCCTGGTTTTCCTCACCTGTCAAGGGATGTCTGGCAGAATCGCAGGAAGAGCCTGTTAGGTTAAATATATATAAGCCCCAGCAAGAGATGTCTAACATACAGCAGCATTAAAATCCTATTCCTCTCCCCAGCAGTGGGATGCAGCCAAGCTGATTCCCAGGCCAACTGCTTGGGACCTATGGATAGAAAGGAGGCAAGGGGTACTGGGAGCACCCAGGACAGGTGTAGCAGTGAAGCGGGAGAAGTGGGGAGCTGTGTGGACTTGCAACCAGACAGTCTAGAACCTATCCCAGTTCTGCCACTTAACCTCTCAGCCTCAGTTTCCCCACCTATCCAGTGGGCATGAGTACTGCCACTGAATTGTTTAAGGGTTAGTGGTGCTTCTAGCCCTGGGGGCATGAGGCCCTTCAGCATGCCCCCTTTCTTTGCCTGCCCCTCTCTGGGTGACATGAGAGATAATAGAGGTTGTCGGTAAAGCGCACAGGGCTGTGGCTCCCTGATAACCCAGGGCCAGCGGCTGAGGCTGTGCCCCAGAGGATGCCCTGCCACAGGGTGAGGGGCAGGAAGCCCAGCTGTTTTACCTCAAAGCGCCCAAATATAATGCCTCTTTGGTTACCCTGTTTTGCCAGCTTTTATGTTTGATGTCTCCTTAACACTTACTAAATGATTGTCAAGTCTCAGATTGCCAGGGTTTCTCAGTGGGAGCAGTGTTGGCACAGTGGATGAGGCCATCCTGTGAATTGCATGGCATTTGGCCTCTCTGGTCCATGCCCACTCAATGCCAGCAGTGCCTCCACCCGCCACTAGAATGGATGTGTGGGAGGCACAGGGATTTTGCTCCTTCACTGCTCTATCTGTGGTGCCTGAACAGTGCCTGGCACGCACAATGTCCCCTCCTCCCCCAAATGCACACGCACCCCGCCTGGCAGCAGTGCCAGCACCCCCAATTGAGAACTCCTGGTCGAGCCACACCTTCAAACATCTCTGATATATACTGGTCACCCTTGGTCTAAATACTTTCCATTATTGGAAATGGACTACTGCCAAGGACAGCCCATTCCAAGCGAGGTAGCTTGTTATCCAAAAAGGCCACCCCTGTTCCCTCTTGGACTTTCACCCATGTGAAGTACCCAGAATGGAAAAGTGCCCCCTATGTGGCCTGACCCTGAGAGAACAATGGGCTCCTTACCTCCCAGCCCTGAACAGGCAAGATATTGACACGGCCTGAGATTGTATTTACTTTTCTTTTGGCAGCCACCCTAGTGTTTGTTGGTTTGTGGTCAGCTGAAACCCAAGAACTTTTCCTTTCGATCCTCCACTGGTGTCCTCTAACCCGAAGTGTAAGACATGAAAATGTTAAGATAGTCATATCTTGTTTATTTGGACCCAGTTTTCCAGTATAGGGGATTCTGAGTCCCAAACTGCCATTGTGGCATGTTAGTTGTCTTCCCACTGCAGCCTTGTCACCAGTTTTCTATCCTTTGCAGATTAGACTGGTCAGACATCTCTGTCCTCGGGGGTGATGTTGACTAAAACCTGACAAGGCCTGGACTGTGTCGTCATAGTGGGGACTTCAGACCAGGTTGATGATGATCAATATTTCTTGTGGGTGTTTCTGCCTTTGAATGGACCCACATTCATCCCGGCTCTACCCTATATTTCTCTGTCTTGATGACCTGGCTATCTTTAAACCCATACATTCAGCTGCCTCGCTAAATCTAGATTTATTGCATTCCACCCAAGTTCAAGGCTTTGCGGCCCCTTCGGAGAGAGAGGTGCACTTCGCTGCGCATGGCTGGTTCTTGGTGGACCTGTGCTGGCTTCCAGTGCCCACCACCTGCTCTCTGAATGCGCCAGACCCCGCTGTCGAGAACTCTGCAGGAAGAAGGAGTGCAGGTTGGAGTTTCCAGAACCCACCCTTTTCCTTTGTGTGAGAACAAAGATGGCTGGTCTCCTGCCATCTTTTATTTTTTTTTTTTTTTTACCTGAGACATCCTGCCACCTGTTGGCAGTTCAACGGCAGCTCAGCTCGGGCTGGGCATCGAACTGCTGTTGCTCAGAGCTCAGCTCGCACTCTTGTTTTTTTTTTTTTTTTTAAAGATTTTATTGAGGAATTGGGGGAGGGGAGCAGCGTTGGGGAATTGGGGAAGGGGAATAGACAAGTTGCTGTCTTTTTGTTCTTCAGTCTAGTTGCGGAGGACATTGCTTCACTGGCCCATGTTGGTATCGTTATTGCGCTCTTCCCGGATGAGGCAGCTTGGTCACCAGCCTCTGGATGGTCGCTCACCACGGCTATTGGCAGCTCACGCTGGCTGCCGGCCACTCACTGTAGCCTATGGCAGCCCACCGCAGCAGGGGCTGCAGCCTACACCATCACCGGGGCTCACACAGCCCAGCTTCAGGTGGAGCTGTTGTTAGCTGTAGAGGGCTGTGTCACTGGGCCTCATATGTGGGATCTGAACTGGGGTTGCTGGCATCCCAAAACCAGCTCTTAACCAATGCGCCACTCGGCCGGCCCAGCTCGCACTCTTGAGTGAGCTCTTAACCAACTGAAACACTCGGCCGGCCCGCCTGCCATCTTTTCTGTTCCCCGAGATTCCATGGGGATGCTGAGAGCGGGCAGACACCTCCATCACATCTTTCTCTGGTCAGGGGTGCGATGCCCTCTTACACGTGCCCTGTGTACTCATCCCTGACAACTGTGCTCTACCCTCACACGGATGGATGTCTGCTGTAACGAAGGCTGAGGCCAAAGGGGAGCTGAGTGGTTCTGCCTTCCCTTCCGTCTGTTTAGCACTAGGACAGAGGGCCCTGGTACATACGTCTGCATTCTCCTGCTGCCAGCATAGATGGAACTTTTTAGGAAACCTTTTGGGTAGACCTTCATGTTTGTTTTAGCCCTCCTGTTGGCCTGTTCATATCGAACTGTGCCAGTGCTTCTGTGTGTCGGCGGCCTGGCCAGCTAGACAGCCAGCTCCCCGCAGGCAGGGTGGAAGGCAGCGTTTGCACTTGGCTGCCCCACGGCCTGTAGAGAGATGCTCTGGAAATGCTGCGAGGAGGCAGGGCAGTGTGGCTTAATGCCCTGCTGGACAAGCATGTCACCGTGGAGCATCCTTTGCAGAGTGCGGATCCGCTGACACGGGTTTGCTACTGCTGCAGACTGCACATTTCTTCAGAACAATCCTCCCTTTCCCTATTTCCCACCAAACTTCAGTCATGCCCCTGGTGGGGCAGAGCTATGGTTTGCCTGTCTCTCTTCCTGCTTCCATCCCTCACTCTGCCTTCCCTTCGTTCTAGGTGTGATTTTTATAGGGCATTTGGCTGAGTTTTTGGTATCTGGACTGGATGGGACCTCCTGGCGTCCAGGGTAGGTTGTGGTGAATGGTGGCAGAACTGAAGGTTGGGGTAGAGGCAGGGTCTGGCCAAGTGGAAACAGGTTTGACAGCCATCAGTGTTCCTGGAACAGATAAGACCTCTCCTGGGGCCTCTCCCTGAACTTCCCCAGGTGGCCTCTCACCTGCTGCCCGCAGTTGCTGGGAGCTCTGTGGGGACCGACAGCACAATTTGGAGTCACCCTGAAGTGTATACACCTTCTGATGATCTGTCCTGTCCCAGACCTTGCAATTGCTCAGCCCAGGGCTGAGAGAGAGGAATCCAGAAAAGGGAGGAAAGGGGGAACCTGTAGCGGGGAGAGCTTAGAGTCCCGGGCACTGGGAAACAGAGGCCTGGAGGACAGATCCCAGAGTCCTGAGCTGATCATTAGGTACCCTGACAGCGGGGGTGAAGGGCGTATAAGGGCCCCTCCCTGAGCAACCCTGCAGCAGACACTTCTCTATAGAGATTTGGGAAGGCCTAAGGGTCCTCCTGTGTGTCTGCAGCACACCTGCCCTCTTTGAGAGGCAGAATAGTCTAGTGTAGGGGTTCTCAAAGTGTGGTCCCTGGACCAGTAGCTTCAGCATCACCTGGGAACTTGACAGACATGCAAATTCTTGGACCCCTTCCCAGACCTACTGAATCAGTAGCTCTGGGGGCGGGGCCCAGCTGACTATTTAACAAGCTCTCCAGATAATTCTGGTGCATGTTAGTAAGTCTGAGAAGCACTGGCCCAGTGAGAGGATGAACTCTGGAGCCATATCGCCTCGGTTCATACAGGTGGTCCCCAGCTTACGATGGTGTGAAGGTGATGCTCATTCAATAGAATCTATACTGCAAATTTTGAATTTGGAGCTTTTCCTGGGCTTGTGATAGGCAGTAGGATACTCTCATGATGCTGGGCAGCAGCATTGAGCCCCCAGCTCCTAGTCAGCCACACGATATGAGGGTAAATAACTGTTGCCAGTATTTTTTGGATACTGTGTTCCGAGTACGTTTGAAGTCGGCTACACTAAGCTGTGATGTTCGGTAGATTAGGTGCATTAAATGCGTTTTCAACGTACAAACTTACAATAGGCTTATTGGGGCTCAACCCCGTCATATGTTGAAGAGCAGCTGTACTTACCAGCTGTGTGACCCTGGGCAAATCACTTAACCCTCTGATCCTCTATAAAAGGTTTCATCTTCTATAAAATGGAGACAATAACTGCTACCTTGTTATTATGATGATTAAATGAGAATGCTTTTAAGGAGTTTAATGGAGTGCTGTCACTTAGACAGCATCTGTTAGCCTGACCTCCTCTGACCTCCCTTGTCTCTCTCGTTTTAGGTAGTATCCGATGCTGCAGGAGAGGGCGTGGCCATCACAGGGAACCAGACCTTCAACAACTGGAACTGGCCCAACGCAATGATTTTTGCAGCCACAGTCATCACCACCATCGGTATGTCTTCTGGTGCCTTCGGGGTACCCACTGTATGTTCTAGCGCTAGATCCGGTCACATGGCCTTGTTGAAGCAGAATCGGGCCCGTCGCAGCCTGTCCCTTTGACATTTTTCCTGGGGATTTAGTAAATCCTTGGTGACTGGCCAAGCCTGGGGTGGAGAGACTGTGTTCCAGGAGTCCTGACCTGAGCTCTTGGAGCAGAAAGGACACGACATGGTAGCCAGAGCTATGCCGGAGGTCGAACCGGTTGCCCACTACACAAACCCAGCCCGTACTGGCTCACCAAGCTGGGTGTCTATTCTGATTATGGGTAGCTGCGCAACCAGCCACCTCAGAAGCTAGTGGCTTAAAGCTCAACTCCTTATCTTTTGCCCCATTCTGTGGGTTGACTGGTTTCAGCATCTTCCATGACGGCTTGATAGCTGATGCTGGCCGGGAGCTCAGCTGGGATGAAAGCGCAATGGCGCGGTCACCTCACCGTCCAGCAGCGGGCTTCCAGGAGGGAAAATATTAAAAGCGAGCATTTCATGCAATCAAGGGGAGAAGCAGCAGGTTCCTTAGGCCTAGCCTACCCATAGCCACTTTTGCTGCTTTCTATGGTCAAACAAGTCACTAAAGTCCGGATTCAGAGGGAGGGGGTTAGACTACAGCTCAACACGGGCAGCAGTGGGCTTGCATAAGAAGAGAAGGAATGAAGAATGTCCGCGTTTGGAGACCATTGACCTCTGGGGTGTAGATGTGTACATTGGTACCGTACAGACTCGTAGAAGGCTTGCTAATAGTGGTGGAGCTTTAGTCTTCCTTCAGGGAGCTTCCAGTCTGGTGGCAGACACATAGCCTATACCAGTGTAATTGCTATAAACAATTATGATTATAGTATGATCAAGGGAAGTGTAATTTCCTAAGTATTGATATTACATCAATATCAAGTGATCTTAGAGAATGGGCCTCCCTCAAGCTGTGTGTGTGTGTGTGTGTGTGTGTGTGTGTGTGTGTGTGTGTGTTTGTGTGTGTGTTACTCGGTTTGGGTCCATTACCCCCACAATGGCTCTGTTCTTAGCTTCACTTCTTCCTCAGGCTATGGCAACGTTGCCCCCAAGACCCCGGCTGGGCGCCTCTTCTGTGTCTTCTATGGTCTCTTTGGGGTGCCACTCTGCCTGACGTGGATCAGTGCCCTGGGCAAGTTCTTCGGGGGACGTGCAAAGAGGCTGGGCCAGTTCCTCACCAAGAGAGGCGTGAGCCTGGTAGGTCCCCAACCTTAGGTGCTGAGCAGTCAGGGGTAGGGATCCTGGCAGGTGATGGGAGGGTAGGGATGATCCAAGAATTGGACAGAGGTGTTAGGACAGATGGCACGGGGGCAGTTGCAGAGCCACCTACCCTCCTGCGTCAGGCTGGGAACATGGTTCCTCCCTCCTTCCCTGGATGGTGAGCCTCCGTAGTGTGGTGCCTGACTGGCCTGCCCCCCTGGCCGCCTCCTCAGGCCTCTGGGTATCCCTGCGGGGTTCCCCTAGTCTCCACTGCTGTCTGACTTGGTCTCCCTGCCACCCCATCAGCGGAAGGCGCAAATCACGTGCACAGCCATCTTCATTGTGTGGGGCGTCCTGGTCCACCTGGTGATCCCGCCCTTTGTGTTCATGGTGACCGAGGAATGGAATTATATCGAGGGCCTCTACTACTCCTTCATCACCATCTCCACCATCGGCTTCGGCGACTTTGTGGCCGGTGAGTCCTGCCCTCTCCCTTCTCCCCTCCCCTTGCCTCTGCCTCACCCCTTCTCTTTCTCCGCTCCTCCAGCCTTAGAGCACCTTCCTTGGGACCCCCAGTAGGCAGGCAGTGTCCTGGGCATTTCCCCCACCCAGCGGGGTCCTTTCCCCATCCTGCCAGGCAAGAGGCAACCAAGACCCAGGGTCACTGCAGACTTCTTGCTCATTTCCCTTCCCTGGGACTGTTCCCCTGTCTTCTCCCCCAGCTCCTGAACTGAGGTGCCTGGGTACACGGGCTGGGGTGTGGGGGGAGGCTCCTGCCTGCAGGGTTTGTGCCTGATACCCAGAGAACCTCTCCCTGTCCCAGAGCTGCCTTCTTTCCATCATTTACAAGAGTTTAGGGAGCTGTCCTGGAGGCTTGGCTCAGAGGCCCGAAACTGCTTTTGCTACAGGCAGCGGCTTAAACATAAGAGAGTCCTTCTCCCAAGCTGCCCTGCCCCCTGAGGCCCAGACACTCCCTCCCCTACTTAATCCAGGCAAGCAGTAGGAGTCTTTAGCCCCTTTGTCCCGCCTCAGCCACTCAGCGCTTGCGCCTGTGGCCTGCACTGCATCCTAGCTCTCAATCTTCTTGACACCCCATTTGGTTTCATTGGCCCAGTGTTTGTTCCCTCAAGGCCTGCTGCTCTGCACAGTTGACCTCAGCCTGTGCTCCAGGGGCCTCTGGTCTCCCCCCGCCCCCTTCCCAGGGGGCAGGGGTAGGGGCAGGTCACTTAGCCTTCTGCCCCATTGTAAGTGGAGACACAGAATGCTGGGAGGGGTCAGCTGAGTGGGTGGGAGGAACAGGAAAGAGAGGCCTGAACACCACTGACCAGGCAGGTCTGGGCCTGCTATATGGGGAGATAAATTTAGGCAGAGGCACAACACTGCCATTGTCTAGCCACTGGGGCCCAGAGCAGGCTCAGGAGACACGTTGGTGTGGAGAACCACAGCAGGGTATTTGATCATACTTTCTCAGCTCCAGCAAGACATCAGCCCTCTGCCTTAGTGTGCTTGTCTGTAAAATGGGTTAAAAGAGTAATAATAGTGCCTACCTCCCAGGGCGGTGGAACATCAGAGGGGTAACATCAGGGCTGAGGAAAGGGCCCTGGTAGTCATAAGTGCTTATGCCCAAGAACCCTGAGGGAGATTAGCAGCACCTCCTGTCTGCAGGGGAACACACAGGGTACATAATAGTACAGATCAGCATGCCTGGAAAAGGAAAGTTAAACACATCTCAGATAATCTTGGAGGGTAAGAGATCAACCAGAGCTGTGCCGGGTGACCCAGGGAGCAGGTGTCAGGAGCCTGGCCTCAGAGGAGGGGCACGCGGAGTGGGCAGAGCCATGGGAGGCCATGGGAAGAGCCAGTCCAAGGAGGGAAGCAACGGGAGATCATGGGGCAGGTCAGACCTCACGGAAGGAGAGGCAAGGCCGTCCAGAATACTTCCTCCCAGGACCAGTGCTGACAGTCTCCCTGTGCCAGCCACCAGCCTCATTTATATTAAATCAGCGAGCCCATCCCCGGCAACGGGGATGTCACTTAATTTCCATTCTGGTTGTAACTGAACTAGCACATACACACCAAAAAAATGTACGTAAGAGCCAGGTGTAGGTGTAAGTGACTAACTGAAAGGCAAACATTGATGGACTGTCTTCCTGACCTGTGTGCTGGCCCCAATACCAGCCTCCCCAGAGCTGTTTCTGCTTGAACCTCCCTCAACCCAGGGAACCATGCTTCTGACATCTGACAGTTGAGGAAACTGAGGCTCGGGCTGTTTGGGGACAGGGATGGGCACGTGAGTGACTGGGCCAAGGCCCTTCCAGACAATGGGGCCGTCCAGGTTCTAGCACAGGCCTCCTTCCTTTCCCAGTGTGCCCGTTTCTGTGTTTTGGCGCTGTGTCCGCTCTCCGATAATGCAGCTTCGGTCTTGGAGTGTTTCCAGGCCCCGCTGGCCCTCTTCTGACCCTCTGGGCTTCCTGTCCTCAGGTGTGAACCCCAGCGCCAACTACCACGCCCTGTACCGCTACTTTGTGGAGCTCTGGATCTACCTGGGGCTGGCCTGGCTGTCCCTCTTTGTCAACTGGAAGGTGAGCATGTTCGTGGAGGTCCACAAGGCCATTAAGAAGCGGCGGCGGCGGCGGAAGGAGTCCTTCGAGAGCTCCCCACACTCCAAAAAGGCTCTGCAGATAGCGGGGCACCCGGCGTCCAAGGATGTCAACATCTTCAGCTTTCTGTCCAAAAAGGAGGAGACCTACAACGACCTCATCAAGCAGATTGGGAAGAAGGCAATGAAGACAAGCGGGGGTGGCGAGAGGGTCCCAGGACTGGGCCCGGGGCCAGGGCCAGGGCCAGGGCCAGGGTCGGGCTCGGTGCCTCAGGGGAATGGGCTGTCAGACGTCCCTGCCTCCCTGGCCACCCTGGTGCTCTACTCCAAGAACCGGGTGCCCAGCCTGGAAGAGGTGTCTCAGACACTAAGGAGCAAAGGCCATGTGTCACGGCCCCCCAGCGAGGAGGCTGGGACAGAGCCCCCCAAGGATGGCTCCTCGACCCCCGAGGCGTTCACCAACCAGCTGGACCGCATCAGTGAGGAGGGTGAGCCGTGGGAAGCCCAGGACTACCACCCGCTCCTTTTGCAGAACGCCAGCATCACCTTTGTGAACGAGGAGACCAGCCTCTTGGACGAGGAGACATCCAAGTCCTCGCTGGAGGACAACCTAGCCGGGGAAGACAGGCCCCAGGAAGAGGCAGAGGCCGAGGCGCCCATGAACTCAGGCGAGCTCCCCTCGTCGGACGAGTCCACCTTCACCAGCACCGAGTCGGAGCTCTCTGTGCCTTACGAACAGCTTATGAATGAATACAACAAGGCAGACTGCCCCCGAGGCACGTGAGGCAGGGCCGGCTCCCCGCTCCACCTTTGATGGCTTCCGTTCCCCTCATCCTGGGGCGTCCTACGGTGGCTGGGACCCCCAGGAACGGGGAGTGGGGGGCCAGGGGCCTTCCTCACCTTCCATCCCCTCCCGCTAGATGCTGCCTGTCACGCGTGGCGCGTGCCCAGGACAGGGCCTCTGTTCTCCAGCTGAACGGGCACCCTGGCAGTGGGAGGCGACTGTCCTGAGCACAGCTGGTGTTTTTGATGGTTCAGAGACATGTGTTGGGGGGCAGGACTGGCTCCGAACAGACCTGCGCTGTGTGGGTCTTTGCCTCATCATTCGGTTGAGAATGTCACACGGTTCTCTTAGGCCGCGGCCTCGGCCATGTGAACTTACTAGTGTTCATGAGCCCAGCACTGAGTGAGGTGTTCCAGAGGGAGGAGGGAGGGCATTGTGACACCCGGCCTGTCCTAGGGAAGAGGTCGCCTCGGGGAAGGGAGCGAGGAGATGCGGGGCGGGTTCCGTGACACTCCTGATACAGGGGACCCGGAGCAAGTCCCAGGCATGCGCGGATCCTGGTCCTTCTTGTTGATTTCCGGGACCAAGCTAAGCCCCGAGACCAGTTCCCTGTCTCAGATACCCTTTGGCAAACGATGCTAGATGGCCGACTTTCCGCCTCCTGGGAAGTGGTGGGAAGAAGAGAAGGTAGAAGAAGGCTGTGGTCACTGAGGCTGGGGCCCCGTTCCTGGAGCTGGTGACCAGGGAGCCGCAGGAGCGAGCTCAGCTCCGGCTTGTCCTGTCCTCCCCACCCTGTGTCTAGAACAAGGATCTCGCAGCTCCCCAGGTTGCGCTTGGCTCACAAACAGGGAATGGCCAAATATGTGAACAAGCTCCTCCCTCCAGCCATGCACCTTGCGCATATGTGTCAGGAAAGGGTTTGGATGGGGGAGCGAAAGATAATGTGAAACTGTTTCTGGTTGAGGGGCCAGCAGAGTTCTTGGGCTCTCCGTGATGCACACCTTCGGGCCAGCCCACTCTGCCCTGCATGTCTTGTTTTGTAATTTTTTTTTTTTTTTAATAAACTGCTGTTTTTCTATACCTGGCATCTGTAGTTGCCTTCAGAGCCAGAGGCGAGAGAAGTGAAAGAGCAGGGTCCCAAGGATTGGGATGTTCAGTGTTCACCCTCTTACCCCCAGCTCATTTGGGCCCTTCTTGGTGACCTCAGCCAAGGTCATGATGTCAAGAGTCCCCACGCAGTAGGAGAGAGGGCACTGGCCCACAGGTGAGCAAGGCTGGGGGGGCACCCATCACAGGCAGTGGGTGCTCGGCAGGAGGTGAGTGATCACCCTCGACCCAAACATCCACTCTGCCCCCCAGGCTCCTCCCCAATACTGTGTGGCCCAATGGGGCCAGAACCGCACCCACCCACCCCCAACATGTGAAGACATTGATGGGCATGTATGCCCACACCCCCACTCATCCTGTAACTAAGGGATAAGCTGACTGCAGGTGGGTGAGGAGCAGTCTTCCTATTTTTCTGTGAAATGTTTTAATGAGCTCATCTTAGTTTCCTCACCCCACCTTGCTGGGGTGTCACTGGCTGTCCTGGAATCACACACACTGTATGTACATATTGGCGATGATGTCAAATGTAATTTATTTTAACATTTTTACAATAAAACATGAGATGGACAAGCCAGCCTGGTGTGTGTTGTGTGGGGGGCCGGTGGGAAGAGGGTGCTGGGGTCGGGGGGTAAGGTGGAGGGGGCAGCGGGGCAGGGAGGACTGAGCCTTGGGGTCAAGAGAAGAATTGGGGTGGTCTGGAAGGGAGAGAAAAATGAAAGGTAAGGCGATGGAGGAAGGCAGGCTACCTAGATGGGCTGGTCAGGACAGGCCTCTTGGAGGAGGTGACAGTTAACAGATCTGAATGAGAATAGGGAAGGAGCATTGCAGAAGGAGTCCAGGAACCAGGAAGGAGTCAGGAGCAGAGGGAGAGAGGTGGGGACAATACTGGCAAACTCATGTCACCAGCCTGCCCGGCACTGTCACAGATGCTTTAACTCAGTAATACGTGCATGTTCTCAGCTCTGGTGTGGGGTGGGTATTATAGCCCCATTTTATAGGCTTGGAAACGCGCTGAGATGACTTGTGCGAGATCTCAGTAGATGGGGAGCCTGGATTCAAATCCATACAACCCCACTTGGTTCTGCTGAAATTGGCCACATGCATGACAGTTTTAGGGCTTCCTTCCCAACATCACACAGGACAGTTAAAATTTTGAGTCTTGGGGAAAAACAAAAAGTTCTGTGATTTCAGGAGTGAGCCACATATTTAATGAGAACATGAATGAGTTTACAAGGGATCATGTTCTTAAAATACCAACCAATTCTATAACTATTTGATACCCTTTGCGACATCTCCCCACACCGTTCACAAGCCATCCAAGGTTCTTTACTTTTGCTATTTTAGCCCCTTTCAGCCTCAGGGTGACAAGTCTGTCACACTAAGTGCTACCTTTATTTACCATTAAACTGTATCAGGAAGCTCTTTGACAAATACAGCCTGGAGCTCCCCTGTGGTACAGGTTATTTATTTAGCCCTAGTGGCAGTTAAGTAGATAGAGGCTCAGAGTGACTCCTAGGGCAGGGCTCCACAGAATTGTACTCATAGATGACAAGGCACAAATGAGATGGGGGTGGAAGTGTGGTCTTGGGCCACTGGACTAAGATCAATAGAGAACTTTCTGAGTAAAAGGTCTGGAAATGGGATGGCAGCACAGCAGCTGGAGCAGAGGGTGGGGCGGGGGAAGCCCTGAGTTCCTGTGGGGTCAAGAACAGAGGAGAGGTGCCGTGCAGGGGGCATGGGGCTCTGAGCAGACACTCCCACTCCAGTGGGCCCGCTCCCAGCAGCTTCCCAGCCCCTGGCTTTCCCTGCTGCCTCCCAGACGCCTTCCTGCCCTAGTAGTGAACTGGCACTGCTCCCCACAGCCACCACCTGGACTCCTCATTCATTTGTTCAACTGCTGTTCACTGAGCACCTACTACGCACCAGGTTTCTGGGCGTTTGGGAAACAACAGTATGTAAAATGGACCAAAAAAAATCTCTTCTTTCATGGAACTTATGGCCTGTTTCCCTTTGTTCTCATTTCTGGACATTTTTCATGGTTTGTGCTTGGTATGTATGTACTGGCCATAGTCTTCAAGGCTCTTTCAATCTTGTCTTTTCTTTTTTGTCTTTTAATCCTCACAACAGATTTGTTGGGGTTTTTTTGTTTGTTTGTTTTGTTTTGCAAATTCAAACTATTAAGCAGCAGCAAAATGGCTCCACTGACTAGCATTACCATTCCCCATGCTACCCTCCAGAAATGCCTAATCTGATGGGGGAGACATTCCTGCCCTCAAAGGGTCTGCAATCTGATGGGGAGAGGAGTACAGAAATAGACACACAAGCACAAACTCTGTGTCCCAGCTGGGCCTCTACCCTCTATGGCGATCCTTGAGGAGTCGTTTAGCTCCATGCCAGGATGGATAAAAAGAAACCAGGATGTCTGGGTTTCACCCTCTTCCTAGAAAGGGCCAATCCAGGTTATCTATCCTCAGCCTGACCGCATGGAAGCTTCCTTGAGCCTGGGGTAGAGACAGGCAGGCTGAGCCGTGCTGCTCTAGGTGGGGGCTCCTGCAGTAGCTGCTCTTCCGTGGACCCCTGAGGTTTGGGTTCAGCCCTGTCAAACAACCCTACACCCCTGAAACAACAGGTCCTCAATTTCCAAATTCATGCACAGCTGGTCCAGGAACTGGATGCCAGTTTATGAATTGCCAGGATGTTTTTGTGTAACAGTGAGAGCGGCTTCCCAAATCTCTGCCCCTTCCCTTCATCCATCTGCCCCTCACCCTGAAGCCCCACAGCAACGTGGGGCTGGGCGCCTAGTAGGGGCTCCACAGGTGTTTGCTGAATGAATGAATGAATGAATGAGCCCCCTTTGCTGGCCTCCCACTTGGCCATAACTGCAACTAGCGGGATATACTCTAATCTCAAACTTGACCCCTAATTTATCTCCTGCTTTAGACTCCCCGGGGGCTCCCGTTGCCCTGTCCTGCCCTCCTCTCTCCTCAGCCTCATCTACCACTGTCTTTCAATCTCTTTCTGGGCTCCAGCTGCAGTGAAGTTTTTCAAAGGAGCCAGGCCTGCCCACGGTCACCCCGTGTTTCCTCTGCCTGTCTCCTGGTTAAATCCTAAGGCCTGTTGGGGTTCAAGGTGGACATCAGCTTCTCTGAGAAGAGTTCCACAGCTACCTGCACCCAGTCTGGATTCCAGGTCAGATAATCCCTCCTCTGTGCCCAGAGTGCCTCGCTCAACAGCTCGGCTGCCTCTATGCTGTTCAGACTGCCTCTCTCCTGTCTCACACCCTGATCCCCACTGGGGGCCTGGGAGACAGCAGACAGTGGCTTGCTCTCTTCCTTTCTTCCTTTCTCTCTCTTTCTTTCTTTCTTTCTTTCTTTCTTTCTTTCTTTCTTTCTTTCTTTCTTTCTTTCTTTCTTTCTTTCTTTCTTTCTTTCTTTCTTTTCTTTTCTTTCCTCCCTTCTTTCCTCCCTTCCTTCCTTCCTCCCTTCCTTTCTTCCTTCATTCTGGGGGCTCGCTCACTTTTAGATCCTGACCTCAGGGCCTGGTGTGGAGGACGGCCCAGCTGTTCAGTGTTTATTGAATAGAGGGTGAATGAACTAGAGTCCTGAAACTCTTTTATTGGTAATTTGATGCCTCTCTTCCTGGGACAGAGGCCAAATCAGGAGGCAAGGATTGTTCCAGGAGGGCAAGTCCCAGCAAAACCGGGTAGATGATCCTGAGGGGCCTTGTCAAAGGCTGCGGTGGCCTGATGAGTCACCTAATTGTGCTAAGTCACCTGAATGTGGTGGGCAGGACAGGGACACAGCACACCTTATTTCTCCACACCTCAGAAAGCACCTCCGTCCACACCCTGTTTCGCGTTTCCCCACATCTCTCTGTCCTCACCTCTCACCATCCCCAAGGCAGCCCAGGCACCACTCCCTGAGGATTGGGGACTGGGCCTCCCACCCCAGCTACCCCCAGTCCCCACGCTTCCCTATGGAGTACCTCTGCTCAGTGACGGCTCACCTCAGCTCCCAGAGGCCCGTTCACAAAGCCCTTTCCCATCCATTCCTGTAGGATCATTCAACAGCCCTGGGAGCCAGGTACAATATTTCACAGCCCCTACTAAAGGGCTGTTTTCAAACAAAGAAACTGAGTGTCTTCGCATGGTTTCTCAGAAGAGGAAGGCCTAAAACCAGAACGGGGAGATGTTTGGAGGAACTAGCAGAAAGGGAGGGAGAGAGGAAGATGGGGAAAAAGTGAAAGGCAATTAAAGGGGCCTTGTTGGGGTAGTGCCATTGTAGGCATTTGGGTCTCAGTCCTGCTGGGGATCGCCTGAAGAACCTGTCCAATATAGGTCAGAACTGTCCCTCTGAAGGACAGGGGACCTGCATTTTACCCACCAATTTCTTCCCTCATTGGTGAAGGATGGCCCTGAGGGCATGAATTCTCACTTCCCTCCACATATGCTGGGTGTGACAGACTCTGCTGTCCAAAGGGGGCCACGGCAATATTTCCCAACCCACATTCTGGTCAGCAAAGTGACCTCACTGCTTCCCCAGCAAGAGGTGGAGCCTATGCCCCTCCCATGTGGGCTGGTCCTGGGACTGTTTTGATCAACGAAGCACTGTGCAAGCGACCTTCTGGGCTTCCAGAAATCCATGTGTTAAGCATCTTCTGCTTTTGTGCTCTTGGGAAAGCCAGTCACAATGTAAGAAATCCAAGCACCTTGAAACTCATGCTGCGATGAACCAAACTAGTCACAAAGAGAGAGCACCTGCCCGGCCAAGGCGCCATCTTGGACATCCAGCCCCAGCTCAGGCCACGTAGAGCAGAGCCCAGCCATCCCCCAAACTGCAGAGTCAGGAGCAAATAAATGATTGGTGTTGTTGGAAGTGTTGGGGTGATTGGTTAAACAGCAATCGATAATGGGAACACTGGTTGGGCTTGCCCTGAACTAGGCAGCTTTCTGCCAGGCTTCGGAGACAAGTCTGAGGTAGACAAGTGCAGAGGCACCAAAGGTACTCTGAGGACGCCCTCGGACGGCATCCTGGGACTGTCTACTACAGATGCACTGACATCTGAAGAGGACAGAGGGATTGAGGCACGGAGCACAAACAGCCTTTACTACCCTGACACTAACACTCTTGGAAATGGCAGAGTTGAGACCAAATGCCATTAGGTCTTCCAACTCCTTACACAAGATCAAAGTATTTTTTTTACCTTCAAGATATCAAAATCCCTTCTACTCGGAGGTCTCCAGCCCTGTTTGCTCTGTTTAAACATTACTAGAGGCCTGAGGTATGCTACCATCTAGCCATGTGACCTAAACAGCCACAACTGCCATTTAGGGGGATCCTTACTACATATGGGCACTGACCGGGACACTTTATGCCCATGATCTCATTAATCCCCACACCACTGTGAGGTCAGTATTACGATCCCCATCTGGAAGCTGAGGATCAGAGTGGTTATGTAACTTTCCCAAAGTCACACAGCTAGAACCCAGTGCTATTAACTACCATACAAACCCACTGGAGTGGGGCCCTTGTGCTCAGGGACGAAGGTGCCCAAAGAGGATGCCCTGGCTGTAGCCCCCAGGCCTTCCTCACCTGTAAGATCAATGGGGTGCACCAATCAGTGGATCACAGCCCCATGGTATCTACCCAAGAATCACCAGGGGATTCCTGGGCTCCACCTCTGGAAGTTCTGACTCAACAGGTCTGAGGCAAAACCCAGAAATACCCACGTTTGGGGAATACCTGGCTGGAGATCTCAGAAGTCACGTTCCTCCGTGTTTCTGGCATCTACTGCCCATCCCTCCCTGTCTGTGCTTTCATTCTGCATTGAAATCTGTGTTTACCTCCAGTTGGTTATGTTAAGCTTCCTCCTCCTTCTTTAATTCCTTCACCTGCACTCTGGGCAGCTGAGCTGCTCTGTTTGTGGTGTTGACATCCCACTCTATTCAATTTAAATGGCCTGTTTGTTGAGCCTCTCTGAGGTTGCCTAGGACACCTGATGTTGGGGATGGAGGAGGAAGAAAAATGAAAGACAGGCCATTACCGGCTAGGCAGCCAGGACTTAACCTCTCTCTATCTACTCAGACTCCCACCCTCAGTAGCTCACTCCAGGGGAAAGGTTCTGACCCAGGGATCTGGAGCCTGTTCATACCAGCCCATGAGAGCCAATGGTTACCAGTTTCAGGAATTTTACAAGCTGGTTGTATTAAAAATTAAATTATATAAACATACAATTAAGAACAAAGCTGGTAAAGATGCAAAACTCATCATTTCTAATTACATATTACTACTATCCATGCTTTCAAGGTTATTTGCATCTGTTACAGGTATACTGTGGAAATATCACACAATGGTGTGCGACTGCGTTCCTCTTCCCAACTTCACATTTTGTGACATGTTGGTAGCTTAGCATCAACCATAATGGGAGTATTTGCACCACAGAAATGGTCAACTACACGATTTAGGGCTCTTCCCTCCCCAGAGAGCCAGATGGGAATGGTCGACTTTATCATCACTGCACTGATCTTCTTCCACATTCGCTGTATGGGCTCAATGGGGTGGAGAGCAGTGAGGTCTTGCCCACATTGGAAAGGAGCAAGTAGTGTTTGGGTTTCGGGGGGAACTTAATTCATAAAGTTGTCACTTGTACTCCTTTGTACAGACCAGCGCAGACTTGGGGTGAGGATTTAAGGCCCCTGGGAGCCAACTATGAGGGTAATGGGTGAGCAGGTTACACGGGTACCTGCCGCATGTATGCACACAGAAGCTCTTGGGTCATGCTCCAAACTGTGGGACCACAGGCCTCGTGTAGAAGGCATTTGTGCCTTCAGTTGGAGTTCTCAGGCTGCTCACACCCTGGCCCAGGAGGTGCCTTGCACTCGCCCCACTGTACTGTGGCTTCAGCCAAGTCCCCACTCCCTGAGAGTCCTTCTAATTAAAGGGGAGTCCCCCTTGGCACGCACTAGGTCTGACAACTGGACTAGGGTGACAGGGCAGGTGGGGTTCCAGACTAAGACAGCAAGGATCGAACTGCTGAACGAAAACACTGACACACAGGATCCTGTGCCTGCTGTGAGCCAACATAGGAGGGGCCTAAGGCGTCCCAGAAATTTCCCACCCCCAGGACAGGGGACGCAGTGGCTCCACACAGGATGTCCATGGCCCCACACGTCCAGTGCCCCTCGGGCCCACCGAGGCATCCTCCTGGCAGCCGTCCACAGTGAGCCAGTCATAGTCCAGCTCGCCCCTCAGGGCGGGCATTGTCCTGCAGGCCACTGGGCATGCCCTGGGCTTGTGAGCCATGAGTTGTGCTGCCCCTATAACAACTACAACTTTTTATTGACCACTTGCTTTGTGACAGGTTCTGTGCTGGGCACTTTACGAGCAGACCCAGGGAGGAGGTTTCTGTTTCTTCATTCTCTTCCACTCTCATACTCTATGTATGTGTTGGTGGTAGGAGGTGGAAGGAGAAGTCACGTAGGGTTGGCATTGGGGATCCTCATGACCCACGCGGAACTGCAGTGTGTTGGTCTAAGTTCTCAAGAAACAGATGCCATGGCTGGATTCAACCAGAAAGGATTATATTAGAGGAAGCATTTGTGAGAAGCTGGGAGCATCATCTGACTCCCAGCAAGCCCAATCCTGAGCGATGGGAGCAAGTGTGGTAGGGGGATGTTAGGTGGAAGCCTCCCAGATGGCCATGCAGGCTAAGGGAGGTTAGAATAGGCTATCGGGGAGTTCTCCAGCCAAAGGTGGCTCAGATAAGTCCTGGGCACTCTCCTCTAAATCACTGGCTGGAACAGCCCATGGTCTGGGTACAAACTTGGCGTGGATTTCAGCGGCAGCAGCTGGAGCCTTTGGTCAATTACGCTGCATGTAACTGGAGGTCTGTGGGGAGCACTTTCATGGCTGCAACCACAATTATGGGGAGCTAGGAAGTGTACCCATATAGAAGTCAGACTGTAGAGAGAAGAGAATGGAGTCAACACACAGAGAAAGGCAGAGCAGTGTAAATGCGGTCTGACAATTAAGTTTCGCAAACTCATCCTAGAAAAAGTGCTACATACCTCATTGCTGAATATTACTGGTCACCTTCAAAGTACTCCCCTTGGGAAGCTATGCACCGACGCCAGCGCCTAGTCCACCCTTCAAAGCAATTTTGGAACTCTTCCTGGAATGGCCATCAGAGCTGTCATCATATTACCCTTGATGTCCTGAATGTCATCGAAATGTTTTCCTTTCAATATTTCCTTTCTCTTCAGGTCAAGAAAGAAGTCACTGGGGGCCAGATCAGGTGAGTAGGGCGGGTGTTCCAATACAGTTATCTGTTTACTGGCTAAAAAACTCCCTCATAGACAGTGCTGTGTGAGCTGGTGCATTGTCGTGATGCAAGAGCCATGAATTGTTGGCGAAAAGTTGAGGTCGTTTTTGTCTAACTTTTTCACGCAGCCTTTTCAGCACTTCCAAATAGTAAACTTGGTTAACTGTTTGTCCAATTGGTACAAATTCATAATGAATAATCCTTCTGATATCAAAAAAGTTTAGCAACATGGTGTTAGCTCTTGATTTGGACTGAAGGAACTTTTTTGGTCATAGAAAATTAGTTGACTTCCATTGAACATTTTGACACTTTGTTTCAGGGCTATATTGGTACATCCATGTTTCATCACCAGTGATAACACAGCCCAAAACATCATCTTGCCTCTCCAAAAGGTCTAGGCAAACTGACTCTCTTTTGCTTTTGTTCATTGGTGAGTTCTTTCAGGACCATTTTTATACACACCTTTCTCATGCCAAGATTTTCAGTTAAGATTTTCCTAACTGTTTCTCTATTGATGTTTACTTGGACTGCTATGCTTCTCACAGTCAGCCAATGATTTTGACACACAATTCGATAAAGTTTTGCAATGTTTTCATCAGTTCTGCTCATTACTAGCCACCCACCCTGACCTCTCTTCATCAGTGATGTGTTCTTTCCCCTCAGAAAAATGTTTAATCCATTTGTACACTGCCGTTTTCTTCATGGCATTATCCCCATAAACTTGGACTAACATGTCCCTGATTTCACTTCCACTCTTGCCAAGTTTAACAAGAAATTTAATGTTTTTTCATTGCTCTAATTCAAGCTCAGACATTCTCACCACGGCATACAAAAACACTCAACAACAATAATGAACACTGCTCAGCAAGACACCGCCACACGATACGAACACAGCTGTGAGACACTGATATACCAAGGGTATGAAATCTTACTGAGCTGTTTGTACAGTGCTGCCAGTGTAAGCGCACGGTGGCAAGTTTGTGAACTTAATTGTCAGACTTTGTATGGGCTCGTGTATGTGTGTGCGTATACATGTGAGCAACATTAAGCCAGAGAGAGAGAGAGGGAGGGAAACAGGTCAGAAAGACACAGAGAAAAAGAGAGAAGAATAAACACCAGAACAGACACCTTTCTAGCCCCAGGACTCTGCAGGGAGATGCTGGTCCCACCTCTGGATTTCCTTAAGATCACCTGCTGAATCCTGCCCACACACTCTTCTTGCCTCTAGAGCTTTCCTTTTAGCTAGGGAGCTAGCTAAAGTGGTCTCTGATTCTTTCCATGGAAAGAGCCTTCACTGTAACATCTCCAGTTCTCAACCCCCAAAGAGCCTGACCTGCGAACCCAGGAGAGGCACAAAGACATTAGGGAATGAGAAGTTATTTATTCATGTTCCTCTTCCCCTGGGTGGCCAGATTCTACACTAACTTAGAAAGATCCTCTTAGCAGGTCCGTGTCCCCACTCCAGGTTTTCTTCTCCATCTGGCAGGCAACTTCACATTCGTGACTGCTGGCTTGTTCTCAAGGTGGTCATGGGTGTCTGGCCCATCTCCCCAATGAGAGGTCAGGGTAACAGGCTGCTCGTGGGCTGTCTTAAAGTCAGGCTCAGCCCTCCCACAGCTAAAATCCTTGGGCAAGTCACAAACTTTCTGGCCCTGCTTCTTCGTAGGCAAAAGGGGGACCATAACCTACCTCGAAGGTCAGCATGTAATGCACACGGCATTACTCCACGTAACTGTCCTTAGGGACAACAGGTATATTACCGTCATTCTTTTCATGCTAGGAAACGCTTAACAATGACTCATGGAAGTGTCCGGGAGAACTGTGACTGGACAGCTGTTATTTTCCACATCACACCCTAACAATGTAGTGCCCTCTCTACTGCTCACTTAGGGAGCAGTTAGGCAGTGATATACCTGGGATTTACCTGAGATTAGGCCTCATATGAATAACTCTTTACATTCACTAGTGTTTGCCAATCCTTTGTCTCCCTTAATCCTCCCAACTACCTAGTGAAAGAAGAAATATGTATTCTTGCTTTGCATGTGAAAATCTGGTGGGTTTATTGACTTACTCGAGGTCACAGAGCTGTTGAGGGGAGGATCCAGTGCTGGACTTCAGATCCCCAAGGTCTCACCCCAATGCAGCCCTCCGGCCTCTGGGCCCCATGGGAGTCAGAGATTCCAGAAAATCCAGCTTGGTACAGCTCCAAAGAACCACTGTGAGATTCCTCCTTATCTGACAGTGTACCCTCCCTCCAGTGCTTTCTGACCCTCGTTCGGAGCTCCCCAGTATCCCAAAACCTACCCCTCAACTTGGAGCAAAATGTTACAACTATAGGAAATTTATTCCTTCAAGAAGAATCTACTGAACCCCTCTTATAAGCCAAGTATCATGTTAGCCATTGAATATTAATGATAATCTAATGGATGTTAACCCTGGCTGCATGTTAGAATCACTGGGGCCTTTTCAAAGTATGTCACTCAGCTCCTATACCAACGAATGAAGTCAGAATCTCTGTGGAAAGGTGTGGGGAGGGAGAAAGGAGGGAGGCCAGTTATCAGAATGTTGTTTTAAAACTCTCTAGATGATTCTAATGTTCTCTCAGGGTTGAGAAATCCCCAGCCTAGTTGAAAGGTATGTCCCCTTATGTTACAGAGGAGGAAACTGAGGTCCATAGAGGGGCAGTGCTTTGCCCAAAGTCACAAATCTGAACCTGTTTCCTTCACCTTCAAATTTTCAGAGCCCTTTCTGAAAATACAGTAATACTTTGGTTCGCGAGCTTAATTCGTTCTGGAAACAAACTACTCATATTGCAAGACATCACTCGTTTGCCAAGTTAAAATGTATTAGAAATGTTTGCTCGTCTTGCAGAACACTCACAAACCAAGTTACTCATAATCCAAAGTTTTACTGTAATTGGTAAATATTTGCTGAAAGCATCCATGGATGGATGTGGAGTGGGAGGGAGAGACAAGTGGTGAATGTAATAGATATGATTGAGATGTTTTCCCCACCCACAGTCTCTCCTGAAGATGAGACAGCCTACCTAGGTAGCCATCTTTGAACCATGTGACACATCTTGGCAAAGCTGATTGGACTAGGAGAGGAAACCTGAATTATGGTAAACCAATGAGATGACCCAGCTAGGCATTTGAAATTAAAATATTGAGAGCCTGAGCCAGCAAGCTGTGGAGAGGTGAGCTGAGAGGTTATGGAGGCTTGGGAGTGGTAGCAGGCATTTGGGTTCATGAATGAGCCAATGAGTAGGAAAGGTGTGCAGAGAGAAGTAGGAGGCAAAAGCAGATACACAGTAAGAGAGGCAGAGACAAGGGACTAGGCAGACCTTGGTTCCCCTGAGAACTGTATTCTTACATTGACCCTCACCTTTTATAACTAGTGGGTTCCTTGATATTCAAAATACCTCAACCATGGGAACAGCCCCTGCAAAAGCCTAGAGCCACCAAAGACTTTTATGTGTCCCTCACCTGGAGTCCCCCGCTGACCCCAAGGAATGTATCAACTGAAGAACTGAGTTTTCTGTCATTCAAAGTGCTCAGGCAAAGGGTGGATGTCCACCCCTTGGAGACATTTGCAAGCTGATCTCATAGATCCTGCTCAACCACATGAGTCTGAATTTCCACAATGCACAGGCATGGGGTATTTTAAGATTATTTTTTTCCCCTTCTTAGCACCCAGTGCCCCATGCCTGACACCTAGTCCCTGGCAAGGAAGCCTGTACCCCGGGGGATGGGAGTGCGGCACACAATAAACAAAGAGAACAAGAAAGTTCCTTCTGTCCCTCCCCACACATCGACCCACACATCCCCATAGTGGAAGAATGTCAGGGGTGTGAAAACAATGGGAACCTATGAGTCATGGGGGTAGACTGGATAATGTTTCTCCAAAAAAGCTCCCTCTAGCCATGTCCGGAGGAACTATGTGGGCAGCTGACAGGCAGTGATACCTGGAATGACCCCCCAGTTCTGGGCAGTTACTTGCCCTGCCCTGGGTGACTCTTTATCTTTTAATTCAACTTTTATTTTTAGCAAAGTGATATATATAAATACTTTCAAAATGTCAAATAATGCTACACATATGGTAACGGAAAACAGCAATTGCCTGCCTCACCCTTCCCCATCCCCAATCCCCAGAGGCAAACTTCTTTTAGACTTTCCACCTATTTTTCCCTATTTTTTTGCCACTTCTCTAAATAACATATAGTTCTTTTTTACCCCATTATTATTTTTTATCATACTGTAGTGTAGGAAGATAAAATATCTTCCTACTACAAAAGATAAAGATTAGCTCCATTCCACTCCAACTCACATACTTCTTTCCCTGTCCTCCCAATATAGTTAGATCTCAATTTATGGCTAGGTCTCATTTTGGTATTTATATTATCATGACTAAGTAAATATTACATGATGTACTTGAGTTACATTTTCTATCTGGGAATGTCCAAAAAACATGGACGTTTTACAGTCCATGTTTTTTGTTTGTGTAGCTTTATATGTTTTTGACACTAATTAATTCCCAAACTCCCTGCTACAATTGCAAAACTCCTCTCAGAAGAGTAATCTATCAGTCCCATTTCTTTTTTTCTTGGTGAATTGCTTTTAGAACCGACCATCTTTCTGCTCCTGGCTGGATGGGTGCTTCTAGGCCTGCTACATGGCTAGGATCCTGAAGTGTCCCTTCACCATTCACTGGGAATTCCCTTTGCCTCCTTCCTACATTGGAGTCTCTGTTTTCTGAGTCTAATATCTTCTGTCTTTCTTTGTTTACTTTTTTGTTTGATGGAGCACTTCTTCCAATAATTTTCTGAGAAATGGTGCAAGAGAGGTAAACTTTTTGAGACCTTGCATGTCTAAAAATATCTTTATTCTACCTTCAGACTTGATTGATAGCTCTGCTGGGTATCTAATTCTAGGTTGGAAATTTTTTTCCTTCAGATTTTTGAGAGTTTTTTCCTCTTCTCTTCCAGTTTCCTGTGTGGCTATGGAGAACTTCAGTGATGTTCTGATTCGTAGGCTCTTGTGTGTGACCTGGGTGTCTCTCTGTCTCTCTCTCCCTCTCCTTTCTCTCTCTCTTTCTCTTTGGAAACATTTTAGAGTCTCCTTATCTCCCAGTGCATTGGTTGGTATAATTTTTCATTCATGGTGCTGGGCCTTCAGAGCTCCTCTTCAATCTAGAAGCTCATGACCTTTGGCTCCTGTTTTTGCTTGTTATTTTCTACCTTTTTGAGCTATACCTCTTGGATTGGTTTTTCTGATTTTCTTATCTTTACTTTTTGTCTTCTTATCCTACTTTCAAGAGGATTTTCTAAACTTTATTTTTCAACCCTCCTATTGATTCAAAAGAAATTCTTTTACTTTACCTTTACTTTGCTTCTTTTTCTTCCTAACTTTTTATTAAAAGAATTGCAAATATTACAGAAAAGTTGAAAAAACAATATACTTAACATTCTTTTCCCCATCATCTAGGTCAGTGCTGTTCACTAGAAATATAATGTGAGCAATTGTGCCCAAATTTTCCTTTATAGATAGTCTATTTGAACTAGGATACTACCTAGTTTCATTTGGTTGTTAGGTCTTCTTAGTCTTTTTAAAATCTATAATAGTTTTCCTATCTTTTTGTTTTTCCTACAACATTGACATTTTATGGATCTAGACAGTTGTTTTGTAGAATGTCCTACATTCTGGATTTGTCTGGTTGCTTCCTCATGATGTCATTTAATTCATTCTACCCTATATTTTTACTGAAGACTGGAAGTTAGATCATGGTTACATTCAGGTTAAATATTTTCAGTGAGGATGATACCTAGGTTGTTATATTTTAATCTTTAAGAGCTATTTTTTATTCTGTGAATATTACTTTTTATAGCATTCTAGTTTTGTTTCAAAGGTTGCAGTATTTTTCTTAATTCTGAGATTATTAGTTATCTCAGAGATAAAAGAAAGAGGTCTGCTTTCTGCATCATCTCTGAGTTACTTTTTTTTTTTTTTCTTATTCGCTTGTTTTGGTTTCTCTTTTTCATACTGATGCTTCTCTTCCAATGCCCAGTGATCCTCTGTTGTCTATTCATATTTAAGACTGAGGCTCTGATTATATGAGCAGGGCTAGTGCTTAGCGGAGTTGGTGGCAAGCCAACTTTTTTAAATTGAGAAACCCCTACATGTCAGCATCTGCAGGACTTTTCTTTTGGGCCAGTTTCCCTAGGGAGATGCCTCGGAATTTGCTGGGGGTTACAAACCTGTTTTCAATGTTCTGATGCTGAGTGGGAAAGGGCTCAGGGAAATTTACCATTTGGTTCAGACTTGCACTTAATGCTTTCTCTCAATTATGTAGACCTCTCTGGTAAGCCAGCCCATTTTCTGCTAGGACAGGAAAGGCAGTGGCCACCTATGCAAGAAGTGGAAGGGGACCTGGACTATTGCTGCTGCTTAATCCACTTGCAACCAGTCCACCTCAGCGCCACCCCTTACCCCCTTTCAGAGGGCTCTGACCTTTCCAAGTGCTGAGCCATTTAAGGCACCCATAGCTTGAAGCAACCACATCTTAATATTGCCATCCTGCTCATCCTTCCAGCCCCACCCTAGGCAGTTAAAGTGCAGCTTCTGCCAGCGTACACCCACCCCTTAATAGCTTCTACAATTTTGCTGACGACTCTGCATCATCACTTGTCTTGTCCTTGTGGGCTATGCCTTATTATGACCATCTTAGTGGGGTTTTAGGAGAGGAGAGATAAAAAGCCGTCAGTCCTCCATTCTTTCTCTTCAGCAAGGACCCATTCTCTGTACGTAAAAATTCAGCCTTAGAGAAACTTTGGGGAGAACCCACATCCAAATTCCAACCGCACTAAGAAAGCATCCTGGCCACAGATGTAAGAGAAGCCTGACCCCTGAAAGCTCTGTTCTGTGGCCTGGTTTGGAGGGCAGGGAGCAACACTGGCATTCTTAGAGGGCCACTTTGCCCCAAGCCAGCTCCTGCATGGCCCCATCATGTCTGCAGACTCCAGCACAGTCATTGGGTCCTGACTACCTGCTTACCCTGTTTTGCCTTCCAGAGCCTGGCCTTCACTCCATCTCTAAACTTGTTTTATTCCTTTTATCTCTTTTCCCTTTTTATCTCATTTTCTTGCTCTCAATATTTCTCCTTCCTTCTTTTTTCTCCTTCCATCTGTTTTTCTCTTTTTCTTTCCCCTGTCCTCTCTTACTCTTTCCCTCTCTCCCACTCTGTCCATTCATCCCTAACTTTTTCCTTTGGTAAATCAGGGCCTTTTTAGGGGCGACTGGTTAGCTCAGGTGGTTAGAGCGCAACACCAAGGTTGCCAGTTCAATTCCCTCAATGGGCCAGTGAGTTGCACCCTCCACAACTAGACTGAAAACAACGACTTGACTTGGAGCTGATGGGTCCTGGAAAAACACACTGTTCCCCAATAAAGTTTTTTTAAAAAAAAACAGGATCTTGTCAATCTATACCAGTGGTTCTCAACCAGGGTTAATCTCCCCATTCTCCCAGGAGAGGTCTGACAACTGGGGAGGTGGCTGGTGCTACTGACACCTAGTGGATGGAGGCCTGGGATGCTGCTAAACATCCCACAATGCACAGGACAGCCCCTACGACAAAGAATTATCTGACCCCAAATGTCAACAGTGCCAAGGTTGAGAAACCCTGGTCTCCTGCAATCCTTCCTTCACACACACTCCCTAATCTCTCTTAGAGGAAACAAGTGTGGAGGGCAGAGGCCCAGAGAAGGAGCCATTGCCAGCAGCTGGCTGGGGTGAGTAGTCCAGACAGTGGGCGGGACACAGCCTCCAGAATCTTCTGGTGTTGGTTTTGGCCTTCTCAGGGTCAGACAATCTGGTGGGAAAGTGCTCCTTAGCCACTCCAACTGCTGCTGCCAGCTGTTTACCTGACTGTGGGACCACCCCTGGTCCTGGCTCAAGAGCAGGTAATGAAAACACAGCTGGCCCACTGCCCACCCCAGACCGGCCTCTCCTGCCAATGTGAGGGCAGAAAGAGTAGCCTCTGACAGCAGTGAAAACCTACTTCTTCCCTAGTCTGTCCTACCAGCCTTGCAGAAACCCTCCTAGAACTCAGCATGTGATGTGATGGGGCCCAGACAAGGGCTGGGCTCACCTTCCATGACTGTAATTCTACACTACCAAAGCCTCCACAGGCTGCATTTACTTCCTGATGTTGATAGGAACACGGGTGAATTGTGGGACAGAATGGAGTTCAGCGCTGATGAACTCAGTAAAGCAGGCCAGGAGATTGAGGCCAGGAAGAGAATCCTGGAGAGATCTGGCTCCAACTCGACCTTCAGACGAGGGGTCACTCCCTGTGCCACCCCCAAAGCCCTGCATATCCATTTTCCTATTCTTACATAGTAATAAAATTTTTAGCTACGCACATGGCTGCCCAGTAAAAGACTACATTTCCTAGATTCTTTTGCAGCTATGTGTGGCCATAGGACTAAGTTTTGGCCAATGAAATATGAGCAGAAATGATCAGAACAACATCTGGATCATGTCTTTAAAAGGAAGGAGGGTGAGGGCCGGCCAAGTGGCACGGTGGTTGAGCGCTGGCTTGGGAAGCCAGTGGCCCCGGTTCGGGTCGCACATATGAGGGCCAGTGACTCTGCCCTTGGCAAAAAAAAAAAAAAAAAAAAAGGAAGGAGGGTGAAAATGTGATGGCCGGAGCTAGAGCACCCGTTTTGGACCACATGAAGCTACATGTTGAGTGTGGCAGAGAAACAAGGTAGAAGATGACTCTCCACCACCAGTAAGCTGGCATACTAACTCTGCACCATCTACTCAGAGACAGAAATGACATTGTTTCTTGTTTAAGCTACTCTATTTGGGGGTCTCTTTTTAATAGCAGCCTCACATGTATCCTAACTGAAATAACTCCTTGGTGAACTCTTACATGAGCTACTCCCAGCCTGGGCAAAGTATCTGTCTCTTCTTGCACTAACACTTTTCAGATGAGACACCCATGACCCAAGGCCACATTTACAGTTAATTTATAATGAAGCTGAGGCTGGAAGCCAGATGCAAACCATTGGCCTGGATGAAGCACAAGGTTCTCTGCATTCTTCACATTCTAGGATTCTCTGAAACCAATTCATCAAGAGGTGTGGCGGGAACCCCATAACTCTGGCTTCCTGGAGAGTTTTACACCCAGTCTCATCTGATGCAATGGTCTTTCCCACTCATTGCCCCCCAGCCACACTGACCTTTAGTTCCTCAAACTAGCCGTGCTTCATCCTACCTCAAGGCCTTGACTTGTGCTATTCCTTCTGCCTGAAACATGTTTCTCCCCTGCCCCTCCCCC
Source organism: Aselliscus stoliczkanus (assembly GCA_033961575.1). Taxonomy (NCBI): domain Eukaryota; kingdom Metazoa; phylum Chordata; class Mammalia; order Chiroptera; family Hipposideridae; genus Aselliscus; species Aselliscus stoliczkanus. Next base: position 57,761,296 of record CM066733.1, on the reverse strand, counting down.
ACACACTTTTCACCAAGAAAATCTTTTCAAAATGCAGCTCAGGTGACACTGGTTCAGGAAAGTCTTATCCATCAGTCCCACTGGCCTGAAAATTCCAAGAGGGCAGGGACCATCTCTTTGCTGTTACTGTTTTGCTTAATGTTGAATCCTAATGCCTACCAGGATGTCACAGTAAACAATTTTGAAATACATTAATGAATATAAATACATATGAGAGACCAGACATGTAGCCACATCTGGAGGCTGGGAAGTGAATGGCCTGACCATGCAAGGGGATTTCCAGTCTCAAGAGTAGAGTCTAGTAAGAACAATGTTATCATCTATGCCTCTCCCAGGAGGAAACCCTCTTTCAGGATCCAGGAATCTTCTAGAGAAGTGCCTCTGGAACCTGAGTATGTAAATGGACAACCAGATCTGATTCAGTCGGTCTGGGTTGGACCCAAGGTTTTGCATTTCTAAGACGCTCCCACGTCATGTTGTTTTCCAAAAACACTTTGAGTAGCAAGGCCCTAGGGGCCTCAGATTCCCTCCAGGAGTCCGTCCGTCCACTCTCCTGCTCTGTCCACCTCTGCATGGGACCCCAGAGACTGGCTCCTTAGTCCTTTGTCCTTTCAGCCTCCAGGAGATCTTCCAAGGTCAAGGCCCAGTCCGTTCACCCCGAGGTGCCGCACCCCGAACCTGGCAACGGCACCCTGAATGCCCTGTCCCTGCCACCAGCTACCACCTCCTTCCCTCTCTGGGCCAATTCTCCATCTTGGCATTGGCAGCTGCTGTGATGCCCTTGGCCTAGAGCCGTCCCATCAACTCTCTGTTTTGCCAGAATTAATTAACTGACTTTAAAACACAAAGGCTGTGTGTATGTGTGTGTGTGTATTTGTGTGTGCATTGTGTGTGTTACATCAGAAAAGTGAATGTAGCCTTGTCCTCAGGTTCCCCTCATATGGTGTGCGTGTGTGTGTGTGTGTGTGTGCGCGCGTGCGCGTGCGCGCGCGCCTGTCTATGGATCCTTTGGTGTTGATGTTTGGGCCTCTGATTTTAGTGCAGTGTGTGTGGCATGGGGAGGGGAAGCAGGCAGGAAGGATTGGGGCACCAGCAGCTTCATCCCTGGGTCTCTCCTTTGCCTTTACTGAATAAACATCTTGTTTGTCCACCAGACAGTAGCCTGAGGGCGTATGCTCTTCCTCCTGCCCACCCAGGGCTCAGGACTGGCTGGGCCTGCACAGGAATTCTGGCTGAACCATAATCCGGCATGGGAAATGCCAAGGCCAGGAAGCTATGCCAGGCCTATTGATGGGACCAGGCAGCGCCAAGGCCACGTGTACCTTCATTACACAGGGACTCAGAAAGCAGCCTCCTCACCGTGCCTCCCCCACCTCCCTGGCACCACCTGGGAGCACAATGAAGCCAGTTCAGAGCAAAATCTCATCTGTGAAATCTTTCTTCCCAGGAGTTCCCAGATTTAGCCAGAAAGGCCCTGGGGCTCTGTGTACAATGAAATTCAAGCCCCAGGGCCCCATCTTCTTTGCTGGGGTTTGCTGTGACCAGGGGGAGGGCAGGGGATCCAGCAGCCTCACAGCCCAAATCCCACCTCCCACCCCCATCAAGGGCAACTTCAAAAAGAGAGTAAGCTCCCCGTCACTGGAGATGAAACCTATCACTGGGAGACCAGCTATCCTGCCACTTGAGTTTTTACGGTTATAGATATCAAATTCTTTATCCCTCTGCCTCCAGATCGACTGAACTGCAAGGAAGACAATTGGTCCCGAGTTTAAAGAGACCTAGAAAAGTTGGCTTTATTTACAGTGTCTCTGCACCCCCAGTTCACTCATGACTTCTTTTTCTCCACTTCACATTTGGACAGTGTTAATTTGAGTACATAGCCTCCAGTTTTCATGTTTAGGAATGAATTGTAGTGACCCTTTCCTTGAGACAGAAAGTAACTAGAATCATGCTAGTGACAGAAAGACATGTTCCAGATATTATTGAAATTAACCTCCTTCAGGGGTTGTTCCTGCCTAACTCTTAACCATCCCATGGAGTCCTCAACAAGGGCAACGGGATACACATCCCTGGAAGATGCCAAAACCTGCTCTCGCTCCCCTGGCCTCTGGCAGTGTGTGTGGCAGGGTGGGGGCTGAGTCTCTGCTTCTTGGCCTGGCTGCCCATCAGACGCTTGAACAGCTCGTGCTCAGCCCCATTTCTCCCATCCCACCCTGTCTTCAATCTTTGTAGGTGCCCTTAGACTTTTCAGATCCTGCTTCCTTAGCAACCAGACCATGTGAGGCTGGAAGGGCACAGCTCCAAAGGGGCAGGACTCAGACCTCATCCTGGTTACCATGGAGATGAAAACACACTGGCAAGTGAGGACTGTCACTCACAGAGCCTCAGAGGGTGCAGTTGCTTCCAGGGCCTCTGAGTTCGGGTGAGGTCTGGAACCTCTCCCCTGGCAGCTCAAACTCACCTTCTCTTAGTCGTCACTGAGTCTACGTCTCTGTAGTCCTTGGAGTTTGGACTGTGTTCTTGACCTTTATTGAGATTTGGACTTGAGTGTATTTGAGTGTATTTAAGACTTCTGAATCTCTTCATGTGTGTGGTGTTTCTGCATGTAAGAGGGAGCGGGGGCAGCAAGACAGTGGCAGGGAGACAGAGGGGTATTCTATCAGAGACCTTTGAAGACCAAACACTGTGTCTCCCCTCAGACTGGGTCTCCCTGAGGGCAGGTCTGTGTCTCCCATCACAGTGGGGCTCCCTGAGGGCAGGGCTGCGTCTCCCCTCAGACTGGGGCTCCCTGAGAAGCTGATCTACCTGGGAATGAGGAACACTTCCGAACCCCATGGCCTCTCCGTAGGTGTATACTGTGCATATGTGATAAACCTGCTTTCCCTAAGCCTTCCCAGGCTTCTCTAGAAACACCCAAGGATCACATTCTGTTTCTGGGGTGGCACTTAGGGAGGCCCAGCCTGGGACAGTTTGGATGGACTTGACGCTGGGGCTCTTCCCCTTCCTCTGCTGTAGAGCAGAGAGTTGGAGTCTGAGATCTGTGGCCTAAGGCAGTCCCTGACAGAGCAGTCCTTCTCCCACTGGGCGCCAGTGATGTTCTGCAGGGCAGCCTGCTGCGGGCTTGGCACAGCCGGACCTCCCTCTGCCTTCCTCCCTCCCTCCCTCTCGCGGCCACCCACGTGACTAGCCTCTCAGTGCTCCTTCCTTGGCCCTGGGTGGATCCGGAGGACAGGCCCCTTCTTGCCTGTCATGATGCCTTTTTGGAGGAGAAAAAGGAGAACAGGTTCTGGAGCCAGGAAGGATCCGGAAGAGATGGACAAATCATGAGGAGAGTTATGCACAGGCACAGTAACTAAAATGGGACGCATAAAGATGGGTTTTTAATCGTTTACCTTGCTTTTTTTTTTCTTTGTCACAGAACAAACAGAATTCCCACTAGAATTTAAGCTTCTCGAAGGCTGGGATCTTCGCTTTGTTCGCTGTTGCATCCCATGTATCTAGATGTCTGGCATGTGGTAGGTGCTCAATTCATGTCAGTGACAGATTGTAACTGGTATGGTTTTGTGGACTTTTGGACTCTTCTATTGTGTTTCTGACAGTTACAAGTTTCCTCTGCTCTTATCTGCACCCAGTCACATACCCCATATGCCCGCGAGGGGCTGTGTGGAGTGGTCCTGGGGGCCAGGAGACTTGGGGGGTGCCAGGGTTGACTCTGCTGCTCTCAAGGTGTGTGATCCGGCAAGTCTCTGGTCCTGGGTCTCGGTTTTTCCATCTGTGAAATGAGGAGAATGGGTTAGTTGAGTAGTTTGCAAGGGTGTCTCCTCTCCCCTCTCAAACAGTGGAACCCTTTCTTCAAAAGAAATCTTAATACAAAATAGCTGATACTAGAAGGTCTCTAAAGGGGGAGGGGAAGGGTCTGCAGTCCAGTCCACTCCCTCCCCCACCCTCTCCTCACAGATTCCCTGGGCCCCTCTTGGGATCCAGTGAGCCCTGTTGAGCCCAGTTCTGGAACCCCTAGAAGAACTATTCTCTTAGAATTCTAAGATCCGAAGGATGAGGAGAGAAGGAGGAAGCGCAAAAAAATGGGGAGCAGACCCTCTCTGTCCACAGTGCTCCGGGAACAGCAGAGGGGGGTACTCGGTATGGATTCCATCATAACTCAGGGAGACCGGAGTGAGGGGCTCTAGTGATTCTGAGTTGGGCTGAATGTGGGTGTTAGTGGTGGGAGGTAGGGGGCTCCTTCAGCATTAAGTCCAGCTCCAGCTCTGGAAACCTTGAAAGGACCAATTTTAGTGAAAGCTGTATGCCCTGAGAACCGATGAGCCTCTCCAGGGAGGAGGGTCTCTGAGAAGGGTCCCTGCGACAGGGCATTCGGAGACGCACAGTCCCCTCCCCACCTCTGCAGACCTCAAGCTCTGAAGTGCCAGCAGATCATTACAGGTTGCCACTGCCCTCTTGTGGTCATACAGACAGCTGAGCTGAAGCTTCCTGTCCCTTGGGGATGCTCAGGGTGCCTGGGAGATGAAGCCCTCCCAAAAGCCAGGTTCTCTTTGACTGGGGTAACAACTGGGGAGCTCAGGGTATCTCTGCCTCTGGTTCCACTTTCAGCGTTGGTCTGAACCTTCTAGGACAGGAAACCAAAGCCGTTCGAGGGCTGACAATTAAGTTCGTGAACTTGTTGCAATGGTATAGCTAATCTTCTTTGATATCAGAGGGATTACTCATTATGAATTTGTACCAACTGGAAAAACAGTTAACCAAGTTTACTATTTGGAAGTACTGAAAAGACTGCATGAAAAAGTTAGATTCCCTGAACTTTTCGCCAACAATTCATCACAACAATGCACCAGCTTACACGACACTGTGAGGGAGTGTTTAGCCAATAAACAAATAACTGTATCATAAACACCCTCCCTACTCACCTGATCTGGCTCCCAATGACTTCTTTCTTTACCCTCAGATTAAGAAAATATTGGAGGGAAGACATTTTGACGACATTCAGAACATGAAGGGTAATACGATGACAGCTCTGATGGCCATTCCAGAAAAAGGGTTCCAAAATTGCTTTGAAGGGTGGACTAGGCGCTGGCATCTGTACATAGCTTCCCAAGGGGAGCACTTCGAAGGTGACCATAGTGATATTCAGCATGAGGTACGTAGCACTTTTTCTAGGCTGAGTTTGCGAACTTATTGTCTGACCTCGGATGGTGGAGTGTACCCAGCTCCAAGCTGGGAGTCTACAGACTAGGAGCTTGAACACTGCTGCCTCCAACAAGCTGTGTGTCCTGGATAAATCAGATAGCATCTCTGAGACTCCAGACCCTTATTTACAAAATGAGACTAAGAGTTCCTGTCCTGCCAGCCTCAGGAGCTGTTGTGAGGCTTTGTGAATCATCCTTTGCCTAAGGCCCAGGGGCACGTACAAAGTGTCCAAAATGGTAGAGTCCGTGTGAAGAAGGGAACAAAAAGGGGCGGGGTTGGGAGGGACCAGCCTGGAGAAAGCAGTGCTGGGGAGTTTGAGGAGTGAAAACAGGAAGGAGGGGCTCACCCAGGCGACCCCCAGGCTTTAAGAAACTCCCCTTGCCCGAAGAACTTCTTGTACCCTAGCAGTTCCCTACCAGGAACTATGGCCAGACCCTCCAGTCCCTATCTTTGAGCCTCCACTACCCTGTGGGTGGGACACTTACTGGGACAACAATTGATGCACAGGGAGCATTGTGTTTATTCTCCCCAGCCCTGAGGTACACAGGACAAAGATGGTCTTCCCTCCAGCTTCCAATAACGGGGTCCTCATTCCACCTGAGACCTCACCTTCAACATCCCTATTTCTAACATCAGTGTCTCGCAGCAGTCTAGACTTTTCCTATCATGCACCTTCCAACTCTTCCAGCCTCCACCCATTGTGCAATTCCAAAGCCACTTCTGCATTTTTAGGTGTTTGTTCGAGCAGTACCACAGAGACCCCAGAAACTTGGAGAGAGGCCTACAACAGTTTCCCTCTCAGTCCCTAGAGGGAACCAGCCCTGCCAGCACCCCTGAGCTCAGACTTCTGGCCTCCAGGACTGTGAGACAACACATCTCTGTTGTTTTAAGACACCCAGCTTGTGGCTGCCGTATTATGGAAGCCCGAGCACACTAACACACACCTTTCATCTTCTCACCTGCCCCCAGGACAGTCCCTCATCGGAAGCTCTGTCCCCACCCTTTTTTTCAATCTCTCCAGCTGGCCCCACTTGCTCCTGTGATGTCCATTCTTGTATGTCTGCAATCATTCCAAATCAGATTCTCAGTCCCCTCATGGTTCTGCTTGTCAGGCCCCCATCACTCTCCTGACAATAAGTGTCATGGCTCCCATTTCCTGCCCTCATCATGTGCCAGGCTCAGGTTGGTTTACTTGCATTCTCTCATTGCATCCTTGCCTGAGGCAAGTGCCAACATTAACCCAATGTCCCAGAGAAACTGGAGTTCAGAGAGGCTAAGTAACTTGCCATAATCACACAGCTGGAGTATGCCCCCAGGTCTGTCTTAGCTGAAAGTCTATGTTCATAACCACTTCACCTTTGGCCTCACACCCTCTGCCCTGCCTCTCTCTCAGTCACCATTTCCAACTGCCCGCTGCACACTTCCACCTGGATAGCCTGAGGTCTCCTTAAGTTCTTGGTGTCTAAAACAAGCTTAATACCCCCACCCCCACCCCAGCAGCTCCTCCTGTAATGGCCTTTGAATCGCCTGGATTGGAGACCTGGCCGCCGCTCAGCCTTGCTCTGAGGCCTCTCAGGGGTCTGGAGAGGCTGAGGCCACTACTCTTTGAGGTCCCGGTATTTTATTTTAATTTTAAAATTTCACATATTGATTGCTTTTTTTAAAAATTTCAATACAGTAATATTCACTTTTTTGGGTGTTTCATGACTTTTAGTGCATGCCCAGTTTCTCATAATCGTCACCACAAATAGCTATAGAACAATTCCAGCACCTTAAAGAATGCTAACCTCTGGAAACCACTGATCTATTTTCTGTCCTGTGTTAGTTTCCTATGGTTGCTAGAACAAATTAGCACAAACCTTGTGGCTATAAACAACAGAAATTGATTCTCTTGCGGTGCTAGAGGCCAGGAGTCTAAAGCCAGTAACACTGGGCCAAAACCTAGGTGTTGGCAGGGCCGCATGTCCCGTGGAAGGAGGTTCCAGGGGAGAATCTGCTTCCTGCGTCTTCAAGCTTCTGGTGGCTGCCAGCATCTCTTGGCTGTTAATTCAGTCCTCAAGGCCAGTACTGTCAACTCTCAATCTCTCTGTTCCATCTTCATTTCATCTTCTTCTCTGCATGAAACCTCCCTCCGCCTTCCTCTTATAAGGACACTTGTGATGGTATTTAGGACCCACTTGGATAACCCAAGACCATTGCCCCATCTCAAGATCCTTAACTTAATCACATCTGCAAAATCCATTTTTTTGCTAGATGAGTTAACATTCATAGATTCCATGGATTAGAACAGATACCTTTTTTTTGGAGGGGGGCAGCATAGCTTAGCCTACTGAGTGTCCCTATCATCTTTCTCAGAAGGTCATATACCTGGAATCAGGGAATCTTTTTTTTTTTTAATTTTTATTGGGGGAAGGGAAACAGCCAAGCTGTTGTCTCCCAATCCCAGCCATGGATGGTGCCTAATTTCTTTAGATAATGTGTTATCTCACCTGTGACTGAATCACATTTTGATCATTATGTCCTTTTCCAGACCCCACCCTATAGATCTCTTCATCTTGCTGTTCATTCATATTCTTTGTAATAAACCAGTAAAGCTAGCTCAGCTCCAAGTCCAGTCGCCATCCGGCCACCCGTCGGCAGCTCACGGTCACTCAGCTCAAGGTGCCGTGTTCAATCTTAGTTTTGGCTGGGCATAGCCCACCCCCCCAAGCAGGAGTCAAATGGCAACCTTGTTATTAGGAGCACGTGCTCTCACCAGCTGAACCATCCTGCCACCTGTTGGCAGCTCAGTGGCAGCTCAGCTTTGGCACAGTTCATGGGCCCATGTGGGAATCGAACTGGAGACCCTGTTGCTCCTAACCAACTGAGCCACTCAGCCGGTCCCAGGAATCATGGAATCTTTTGAGACTGACTTCTTTCTCCCAGCACAATGCCTTTGAAGTCCATCCAAGTTGATGCATGTGTCAATAGTTCTTTTATTTATTTATTTATTTATTTATTTATTTATTTTTAATTAATGAGTACTGTTTTGTTGTATGGATATGTCAGTTTGTCTATCCATTCACCAGCTAAAGCACATTTAGGTTATTTCCAATTTGGGTGATGATGAATTGTGTTGCTATAAACGTTTATAGACAGTTTTTGTATGAACATACATTTTCATTTCTTGAAAGTAAAAATCTAGGAGTAGGATTGCTAGGTTGTGTGGTAAGTGTGTGTATTATAAACTGACAAACCATTTTCCATAGTCACTGTACTGTTTGGCACTCCCACCAATAATGTAGGAGAGTTTCCGTTGCTCCACATCCTTGGCAGCACTTGGTATTGTCAGTATTTTTTTTTTAAATTCTAACCATTCTAATAGGTATATAACGACATATCATTGTGCTTATAATTTTGTTTCCTTAATGACAAGAATGTTGAACAGCTTTTCATGTGTATGTTTGCCATCTGTATATCTTCTTTGGTGAAGTGTCTACTCAAACGTTTTGTCTAATTATTTTACTGTGTTGTTGGTTTTCTTACTGTTGAGTTTTGAGAGTTCTTCCTATGTTGTAGATGTAAGTCCTTTGCAAATATTGATTGGCAAGTATTTTCTCCCATTCTGTGGCTTGAATTTTCATTCTCTTTACTGTGTCCTTAGCAGAGAAAAAATTTTAAATTTTGATGCAGTTAAATATATCTTCTTTTTCTTTCATTGATCCTACTTTTGGTAGCATATCTAAGAATTCTGCCAAACTCAAGGTCACAAAGACTTCCTCTGATGTCTTCTCGTAAGGGTTTTATTTTTTTACATTTTATATTTAGGTCCACCATCCATTTTATTTCATTTCATTTCATTTCATTTTTAGCTGAGCCATCCTGCTACCTGTTGGCAGCTTAGTGGCAGCTCAGCTCTGGCTGGGCATCAAACTGCTGTTGCTCAGAGCTCAGCTCGCACTCTTGATCGAGCTCTTAACCAACTGAGCCACTCGACCGGCCCTCCACCATCCATTTTAGATTAATTTTTGAGTGTGTTGTGTGGTGTAAGCAGAGATTCATTTTTTATTTTTTTAAATACTGTATGGATATCCAGTTTTCCCAGCACTATTTGTGGAAAACACACCATTGAATTGCCTTTCCACCTTTGTCAAAAATCCATTGATCATATTTGCATGAGTCTGTTTCTGGACTCTCTATGTTGCTCCACTGAGCTATATGTCTATTCTTCCCCCAATCTCACATTGTCTTGATTACTGTAATTTATACTATGTCTTAAAATCAGGTAGTGAAAATATTCTAATTTTTAATTTTCTTTTTTTTTTCTTTTTTTTAAAGATTTTATTGGGGAATTGGTGGAGGGGAACAACGTTGGGGAATCGGGGAAGGGGTACAGACAAGTTGCTGTCTTTTTGTTCTTCAGTTTAGTTGCGGAGGATGTTGCTTCACTGTTGGTATCGTCATTGCGCTCTTCCCGGATGAGGCAGATTGGTCGCCGGCCTCTGGATGTCGCTCACCGCAGCTATTGGCAGCTCATGCTTGGCTGCCAGCCGCTCACGCTGGCTGCAGGCCACTCACTGTAGCCTATGGTAGCCCACTGCAGCAGGGGCTGCAGCCCACACCATCACCGGGGCTCACACAGCCCAGCTCCAGGTGGAGCTGTTGTTAGCTGTAGAGGGCAGTGTCACTGGCCCTCATGTGGGATCCGAACCGGGGCCGCTGGCATCCCAAAACCAGCGCTTAACCAATGCGCCACTCGGCCGGCCCCTAATTTTTAATTTTCTATTTCAAAATTGGTTTGGCTTTTCAAGTTTTTACCTTTCCATATACCTTTTGGAATTTTCTTTATATCCACAAGGAATCTTGTTTGCACATGTCGTTGTAATTGTATATTTAAATTTATTTGGAGATAACATCAGAAGTTTCCATTTGATATTCTTTTGAATACAAGTCTTGGCCCCAAAGCCAGCACTTCATCTCCCTATAGGCGCCAGGTCACTCTCTTTGGGCACTCCACATGCAGTCACCAGGTTCTGTTAATTCATCCTTCCGGTAACTACCTCACTTGAATCCACCTTTCATTGTCATTGTCAAGGGTGTTGCATAAGAGGATCCAGCCCGCTATGATCTCATGCCTGAGTGGGTGTCCTGGGTTCCCCCTAATCCCTGCTTAGCCCACGCTGCCTTTTCTGCATCTTGCTGAAAAACCTGTTTACCTGGTCCCCATCCCTGGCTCCCTTTTGCTTACTGAAGCATGTCCAGATTTTCAGGTTGGCATTCAAGGTCCCTTTCGTTTGTCTGCTCCCCACTTCCCAGTCTTCTCTCTTCCTCTACCTTTGTGGCACCTCCTCCCTGGTCACACTGGGTAGAGTTACCTTCTCCTATGAGGACCTCCGAGTTTTCTACTTGAGTGTCCTTGCACTTGCTACTTCTTTTGCCCAGTTTGTCTCCTGCCCCTTGCAACTCCTCTCTGACTATTCATCTACTGCTGACTGGTATATTCAGCCAGTGCTACTTACTGAGCATTTTACTAAAGGTGTCTAGGCAGGTGGGAACACATCCCTGTCCTGCAGGACATGATATGTACATAAGTGGCTGAAATGCCAGGCAATGTATGATAAATGCCAAGTCTCAATGACTTGGGAATTCAGAGAAGTCAAATACTTCGAGAGAAAAATCAAAGTTTTCTTCAAGGCCAAACTCAGGTTCCTTACGAAAGCAGACCTATCTCTCAGCAGCCTAACGGACAGGTGTGTGTGTGTGTGTGTGTGTGTGTGTGTGTGTGTGTGTGTTAGAAATGGGGTGGGCAGGGGGCATCTAGGCACTCCACCTCTAGTCTATAAAGAAAGCTTAATGAACTCGTTGGTGACTACTAATACTTCTTCATCTGTATAATAGTTAGCTGGTTTCAAAGGATTCTTGTTTTGATTATTCAGGGAAAAGAGATTACATCATCTCAGAGTTTGGGAAGTTCAGGGGGAAAAAATACCAGGCATAGCTTACACATATATGAAATTATACAGAAAGGCATACAGGCCCTCAGTACCTGACACTGAAAGGGAAAACAGTTGAGACCTTTGCAGACTTCATGAAGAAAAATTTAGCCCCACCAATGGCCATAATTACTACAGGAAATTAAAAAAAAGGATAATGTAAAGACACTGATGTATCTTCTTTATCTTTGCATCCCCAATACCTAGGCACTTGGTAGACAATATATGGGTCTCTGTATTTGTTCTTGACTTATCAAAGAAGTTGATTGGAAATTATTGATTAGATTTTAGAACCCAGAAATAAGCACACACACACAAGATTACTTGAAAGAAGAGCTATATGATGGCAGCACTGCCACCTTTTGGCAGCACTGGTAAATTACAAGCTAAACTTCAATGAAGACCTAAGTATCTACCAGTTTCTCCCCTTCTCCCTAAGGTCTCAGCTGGCAGGACCCCCACAAATGCTTCTAAGAATGACCATTTCCAAGCAGCTCCTCATACTGCAGTTGAGGCCTTCAAACCTATTAAATGAAAAATGGACAGTGTTAGGTGCTGTCATTTAAGCCTCTACGGCCCCCTCCAAAATGATTTCCATTCCAGGCTCTAAAGCAGGTGTTTTTAACTTGGGGTCCAGGGATGGGCTTCAGGGGATGCATGAATCATTTGAAATTGTCAAAGTGTATGAGCGTATGCATATGGGCATCTTTTCTGAGAAGGGGTTCATATCCTTTGACTAGATTTTCAAAGGGATCCATAGCTCCAAAAAGTTGATAAAATCTCTGCTCTGGTGACCCTAAAATAAAGGGTTTGTTGTCTGAATAAATGGGACAGAAACAGAAGACATTAGTGAACTTCCTTATTTTTATTTTTTTTTTTTACCTGAGCCATCCTGCCACCTCTTGGCAGCTTAGCTCAGGCTGGGCATCGAACTGCTGTTGCTCAGAGCTCAGCTTGTACTCTGAGCGAGCTCTTAACCAACTGAGCCACTTGGCCGGCCCAGTGACCCTCTGAACATAATGAAAGATTGGATCTCTCTCCCTTTTCTCTGCCTCTCTGATCTTGACAACACCCTTCCCCAGACCAGGGGTCTCCCTGCTCCCTATCCTCCACCTTGGGGAGTAAGGAAGGAATTCAAATGTCACTTGCAGATGAGTGATCGGCTGTCCTTCCAAAGGTTTATGGAAGAATTTTATAGCCTCCTGAGGAGATAGATTAATTCAAATTAGCTCCAGGCAGGCTATATAAGATAACAGCATTGAAAAAACAACCCCCTTATTTGTCTCCAGATCAGGTTCCTGATCTCTGCATAGAGAACTGATAAATGATTTAGTTACGTTTTCAGTTTGGGAAAAGCACCTGCTTTTTGTCTCTGTGATTGCTTCTTTATTTGGCAACTCACAAACTTCTCTGTTTTCCCTAATATAATTGCCTGGCCCCTCTCCACAGCTCAGCAATCATGTCAGTAGGGCTATCTTTCCGTTTTCCTCTGGAGTTTAATACTGGTTAAGCAAATTAATTGGACTCTATTTCACTTTGCTTTATTTTCCTGTGCCAGACCTAGCAAGCGGCTGTTTGGGTTTTACTTGTTTTGTTCCTTCACAAAGTTTGACTTAGGAAGTTCCCAAGGATATTGGTATTGCTCCTTGGCCCCGCCCCCTTCTTTCCTTCAGTAAACATTTCTCTTCCTCCTGTGCTGGCACAGCTCTAAATGAGGTGGGATCACAGAGGTAAACAAAGCTCAGGCCTTGTCCTCAGGGACAGACTTTGTTTGCGCCTCCCTAGCTAGAGCTACTTGTGAGAATTGTGAAGGCTGTCCACTGTACAAGGATGCCCCGCCAAGGAGTCAGCAGCTCCGTGCCAAGCCATGCATCCTGGAGCAGGGCTGTGTCCGCCACCAGGAAGGGACGTCTTTTCTTATTTGCAAAAAGGCCCCATATGGGCTAGACACAGCCCTTCCTAGTCTATAGTTGTTATTTACAACAATGAAGGCATATTAATATCCTAGCCATCCAACCAGCAGTCTAGACACCCAGGTTTGGTTTTGAATATTCAGGATCTTCTCTCTGAGCCTCAGTTTTCTCTTCTGTATAATGAGGGCGTTGCATTCAAAGATCTGTGGGAGCCCTTTCACTTTGGACACTCTATTACTTGTCAAATTTAACTGAAGTGATTCCACCCACTGACCCATCCATCCACCCACCCATCCATCCCATGAATACGGGCATCTAGGGGGAGAGATTGTAAGAAAGAGGTGCCACCCGGTGAGACCTTCTCCAGCAAAGTGTATACCCTCGTGCTCTCTGAGGACACATTTCTGCCTTTGACAAAGATCCTTTCTCTCCCATCTGAAAGTCAAGGTATTTACATGTCCCACTCCAGAGAGCAGCCTTCATGTCATTATTGATGCAATCAATACCAGCAGCGCCCGCAGCCAGTCATGCAGCACGGAGAGACAGCCGAGTGCGTGGGCAGACCCACTCGCTACCTCCACATGAAATATTACCATAGCTATAAAGACTAATGGACTATTCCATCCCAACCCCTGACCCTGTGAGGGATGTAGGTGTTTTTACAATCAAAGCTCCTGGAGCCCAAATGGGAGTCAACAGACAATTATAAATATTGGATCAAATTGACCTTGGGTGCCTGGGGAGGGCACAGAGCCACAGCTGAGCATTCAAGCACAGAGGGTGTACGTGGCATGCTGAGGCAGAAAGTGCGAGGTTGCTCTGCTGGGGGAGGGGGAGTCACTGTTCTGGGGACCCCACCCCAGGTTCCAGAGCAGACAGAACTCCTTGCTTTCATCTTCCTGATTTATTTTATCTGTTAGACCCAGCCTTTTGCCAAAGAGGGTTTGCAATGGCTAGCAATAAAGGTACCTAAAAGTAAACTTAAAATGAGCTGGAAAGCTTTAAAGCTTCACCGCAGGGAGTCATCATTCATTCATTCATTCATTCACTTGCTGAAATACCAATTTACTCCATCACACCCAGCACTGAGCTAGATGCTTAGCTTGATTCATATGGTCCTTGTCATTTAGGAGTTTACAAGATGATTGCAGATCAAGATTTATATTAAGAAATGGGGAAAATAGGCATCCTGGTGTAGGGACTCAACAAAGGCTAAGAGTGAAAAACCTGGCCTTTAGTCCCCACTCTCCTGCTTCTGACTTAGATGGGCCTCAGGGCCTCAATTTTCTCAGCTGTAAAATGGGGGTGGGACAAGGTCAGTGGTTTTTAAACTCCCATGGGCATGAGAATTTGCTAGAGAATTTGTCAAAGCTGCAGATGCCTGAGATTCCCAGAGATTCTGCTTTCAAATGTGTGCAGAGGAGGCTGGAATCTGGCATAGACCCTGAGCCCCAACCCCCGGGGGGATTCTGGTGTCAAGGTCTCTAGACATGTTTCGGAAAACTTTGAGCCAAATACTCTAAATAAAGGTTATTTTCTGGATAATTCAGTTATCTAAATTCAATAGTTCAGTGGTAGGCAGAGGGTAATCGGATGGGAAAACAAAAGAGCCAGGCGAGAGCAGAGATGGGCAGTTTCAGTGTGTGGGGTGGGCCAAGATCTGGGGGGCTTGTAGGGGAGCTGAGTCTCAAAACTATCTCTTACATGATGTGCAAGGCTTGGCTATTGCTGGGCTTCGGGCTTCAATTCCCTGAAGAGGGGAGCTGTGCCTTTTATCTATTGGTGCCACCTCCAGGTACACCGTGGGCAGTTGACAAATGTTTGGGGTCTGTTGTTTGGATTCACCAATGGAATCATTGGTTCTATCATTAGGATAGAACCAGGTTTTTTGTTTTTGTTTTTGTTTATTTGGTAAAGAAAAAGTAAATATATTGTATTTTCGTAGCATTAGAAAATATTTATCAATTACCCAAACTATAGGAAGTAACAACCAAAACACATACGTAGCTGGATAAAACTTAAGAGGTGATCTTTATTTGAATGAGTACATTTTTTCCCCCAACTACAAAACTCAGGGTTGACTTGCTTGGTCAGGCTAAAGCACAAAGAAAAAGAAATGAACTTCTGAGCCCAGGTTGCTCTTTTGACTCCACCTGCCAGAATTGGAGGTGATGTCCACCCAGGGCCAACTACATAATTTGCCGGGTTCAGTGCAAAATGAAAACCTGATCCCTTGGGCAAAAAAGCAGGGATAAAAATGCCATTAAAAAGCACTAAAATAGGGGGCCGGCTGAGTGGCATGGTGGTTAAGCGCTGGCTTGGGAAGCCAGCGGCCCCAGGTTCGGGTCCTACATACGAGGGCCAGTGACACTGCCCTCAAAAAAAAAAAAAAAGAAGCACTAAAATACACAGCTCTTTCCTTTCTTCTGGGGCCTCTTGACTTGTCATGGTTTTTAATTTGTTATTTAATGTCAATCTGAGCAAACAAATTGGTAGTTCCAAAATAGTCACATGGATATAAAGTACAGCATAGGGAATATAGTCAGTAATTTTGCAGCAACCATGTACAGTGCCAGATGGATACTAGACTAATCAAGGGAACACTGATAAGTTGTATAAATGTCTAACCACTATGCTGTATACAGCTGAAACTAATTAAAATAATAGTGACTGTCAACTATAACTGAAAAAAATAATTTTTTAAAATAGAAATAAATAAATAATGTCAATCTAAGTCATCTATCATCCCTGGTGTCTGAAGCACCAGTGTCTTGTTTCTACTTGTATTAATTTCTGTCCCCACCTGGCAGCTTGCCTCTTTTCTCCAACAAGAGATCTTTCTGCAGCCCCAGCAATATGCCTGCTCTCACAGACTTTCTGATTAAAATGAGCAATTTAGGCTTTATTACATTTCATCCCCGCCCCCTCCCCCGGCCCTACAATTCATCTTCCTGTTCTTAAATTCTCTGCTTATAAGCTTTCACTTCCTCTGCAACTGAGGGCCCTTGCTCTCCCTTTTCCCACTCATTCTCCCACAGAACCATGCCTCTGTGCCTATCCAGCTCATTAAGGTCTTGTGGTTTGGGTACAGCACAGGGAATATAGTCAATAATCTTGTAATAACTATGCATGGTGTCAGATGGGTCCTAGATTTATCAGGGTGATCACTTCATAAGTTATCTAAATGTCTAATCACTATATTAGACACCTGAAACTCATACATTGTATGTCAGCTGTAATAGGAAAATGAATTATTTTAAAAAAATAATAAGTTGTGCTTTGGCTGCAAGGCTGTCCATCCATTTTCTAAGTGAGCTCTGATGGAATGCTGTGTCCTGGGGTCTGTGGCCAACTTCTTTGTGTTTCCAGCATAAGCCTGGCTGATCCCTCATCATTCAGTTTGGACTGAAAATGGAGTCTGTTTTTCAACCATTCTTCATTTTGTTCAAGAGGTAGCTATTGTCTGTTTTCTCTGACTTTTTTTTTAATCTTCTCACCCTGGTCATCAAGTGTTTCAGCAGCCCAGTGCAATTCCTCAAAATGAGAGTTTCATCGTTCTTGTTCCACAGAGCTTCTAGAACTTTCTGAGATTTCTGATTGGATTTTTTTTTTTTCAAATAAGCTTTGCTTTTGTTTGGCTTTGTTGCTTGCCAAGCATTTTTTTTTTCTTTTTTTAAAAAGATTTTATTGGGGGAGGGGAACAGTGTTGGGGAATTGGGGGAGGGGACCAGCCAAGTTGTTCTTCAATCTTTGTTGTGGAAGGCGCCAGTCGCCATCTGGCTACCCGTCAGCAGCTTGTGGCCCTAAGCTCAAGTTCCTGTGTTCAATCTTAGTTGTGGGTGGGTATAGCCACCATCCTATGCGGGAGTTGAACCAGCAGCCTTGTTGCTAAGAGTGCATGCTGTATCTATTGAGCCATCTGGGCGGCAGCTCAGCTCAAGGTACCAAGTTCAGTCTTAGTTGCGGGTGGGCATAACCCACCATTGAACAGGCAATCTTGTTGTTATACCAGCTGAGCCATCCTGCCACCGGTTGGCAGCTCAGCGACAGCACAGCTAGGGCACAGCATTCACTGGCCCATGTGGGAATCAAACCAGCGCCCTGTTGCTCAGAGCACTGCTCTATGCCAACTCTTAACCAACTGAGCCACTCGGCCTGCCCTCTGATTGGATTTGATTCATTTACTGAGCTCAGGATTTCATTCATTCCAATCTTCCCCATTGTAGTTTCATGCCAACTTAAATCTTGAATTTTCTTTTCCTGAATTTAACAGTATACAAGCATCATCTTCACTTTACTTAGGTTACTTTATTAGAGATTCTTTCTCCCTCTGGAAGTTTTATAAATTTACTAGTAAAAATGTGTAACCTTTCCATAGACATCCAGCTTTCCAACAAATTCTTCATATTCTGTTCTTTCTCAGTTCCCCAAATAACAAGCACATTTCCTGTGCATTTGAATTATTTCTTCAAGTCATCTGTTTGTATCTTTAAGCCCAAGTACTTCCTTAGTTAGGTATTTTTTGGGGGTCTTGATTTCTCTAAAAAATAATCCTTGCTGCTTTGATAGCCTGTTCTTAATTGAATAACTCTTTTATTTTGGAAATTTTATACCTACAGAAAAATTGAGAGATTAGTGTAATGAACATCCCATATATTCCTCACCAAGATTGACTAATTGTTAACATTTTGCCATATTTTTTTCTTTGTGTATGATATATACTTTTTTGCTGAATAATTTGGAAGCAAATCACAGATATGACACTCTATCCCTAAATATTTCAACATAATTCTCCAATAACTAAGGACATTTTCCTACATTACCATAATATCATACTCACATCTCAGAAAATTAATAATTACAAAATCTAAAGTACAAGCCATATTAAAATTTCCTTATTTGTCCAACAAACTGAATCTGACAACTTTTCAATCAATTTTTAAAAATTCTTCCAAGATCATTTAAATGATTGAGCAATCTGTTATTTGGTCACTTGGTATCTTCTACTCATTATGGAAAAGAGTATTACCCTCACAGAAACTGGCAAATGCACCACATTCAGGAAAAAATTCTGTGTTCCCAGGGCACATTATAAACATCCAGCCCTGCCTAAATTCCTCAGTAGCATCTCAGGATATCAATTTAGAAATTCTTCGTTTGGGTGTTTGTTTTTTGTGTTTTTTTTCATGTGTTTTTGAGGGCAGTGTCACTGACCCTCATATGTGGGACTGAACCGGGGCCGCTGGCTTCCCAAGCCAGCGCTTAACCACCACGCCACTCCGCCGGCTCTCGATTTAGGAATTCTTAATCTCCACTGTTGTCAGACATGGTTGCTTTCCTTCATTTATTTATTGGCCATATTCTGGGGCACTGATGCTTCCAAATTCATGTGCAATTAAGTTCCCAGACTCTTCCAACATATTTAAATCCTTCTCAGGCATTTCCATTCTAATAATGGACTGTTCATTTCCCTACTGGGCAATGTTCTCCTTCTTATCTCCTTGTAATTCCTTGTTATTCTCCATTCTGAGTTGTGGTTTGGGTTGAAGTTCATCTTCCAATAGTTTCTTCAGGAAGAGTTCATAAGAACAATCTTTCCTAAATTCTTGCATGCTCAAAAATGTTCAAGCTTTTTTTTTTTCTTTTTAAGATTTCATTGGGGAATTGGGGGAGGGGAACAGCATTGGGGAATCGGGGAAGGGGAACAGCATTGGGGAATCGGGGAAGGGGAACAGCACTGGGGAATCGGGGAAGGGGAACAGACAAGTTGCTGTCCTTTTGTTCTTTAGTCTAGTTGTGGAGGGCATTGCTTCACTGGCCCATGTTGGTATTGTGATCATTGCTCTCTTCCCGGCACCTTAGGCTGGCTGCCAGCCTCTCACGCTGGCTGCCGGCCATTCACTGTAGCCTATGGCAGCCCACTGCAGCAGGGGCTGCAGCCATTACTGGCAACTCAAGGCAGCCCAGCTCCAGGTATACACCCACGAGACCATTGTCACAAATAGCGAACATATTCATCACCCCCAAAAGTTTCCCTGTACTCTTTGTAGCTTTTTTTTTTTTTTGAGGGCAGTATTACTGGCCCTCATATGTGGGACCCGAACTGGGGCCGCTGGCGTCCCAAGCCAGCTCTTAACCACCGCACCACTCGGCTGGCCCGGGCTGGCTTTTTAATCAGTAGAATTATTGAGATTCATCCATGTCGTTGCCTGTACCAGTAGAAGTGGTGAGAGCAGGCATCCTTGCCTTGTTCCTGATCTTATATGGGAATTTTTCATCTAATCCCTCCGGTGGTTCTCTCCCCTCACCCCCACCACCTGCCTCTTCAGGTAATTTCCTCACATGAACCTATCAGAATTTAGTTGAAGTTTCAAGTAGGCCCTCTGCAGATCTTTGGAGCTCTCTGGAGCTTTATCTCCCTCTGTGACCCTCTGTTTTCTCTACATTATTTACTGAAAACTCTATTCCCCTTATGGTCTAGCCTCTTGAGTCTTCTAGCTTCTTCTACTGGACTGAGAGATCACCAAGCTCTGACTGAATCATTCCTTCTCTATGCTGTGACCTAAAAACTCTCTAAGTAGTAACCTGGGACAATTGTAGGGCTCACTTCATTTATATCCCAACTCTCAGGGATTACTGAACGTCATTGGATGATATTCAATATTTCAAACATCACTGATTCACACATTTTGTCTTTTTGTTGTCATTATTTTCAGGAAGAGGGTAAATTTAGTTCCTATTACTTCACTTGCTCAGAAGCAGAAGTCATTATTGTATAGACTTTTGATGAATAAACTTTGAGCAAGTGGTGTTTTTTCTTCCATCTGATACTTGTAGGAGCTCATGCAGGAAGTTAGGTAGTTCCAAACCAGGAGGAATTTCCCTTAAAACCCAGGGATGTATGTTTGGCTCTTTCCTCTTGGTACTAAAGTAAAACC
This sequence comes from Aselliscus stoliczkanus, assembly GCA_033961575.1. NCBI lineage: Eukaryota > Metazoa > Chordata > Mammalia > Chiroptera > Hipposideridae > Aselliscus > Aselliscus stoliczkanus. Next base: position 57,741,271 of record CM066733.1, on the reverse strand, counting down.
TCTCCTCTGCCTATTCTCACACTGCTTGTTTCCTATAAACATGGCTTGACTATGTGATTCCTACCCCCTTCTCCTTCCTTCCTCAGGACAAAACTAGATCCAGGGAAGCTCTGGCTTCTGATCCTTTCATACCTGGGCACCCAATTTTCTTTCACTCTTATAAGTAAATGACTTAGGTTTTAAAATGTAAGGTGTGCCTGTCACCTTGGATAAGTGTACTTTGCAAACTCTCTGAGATCTGCAGCCTCGGCATTCTCTCCTCTACCCTCCCTTGCTCCTGATCTGTGTCTACATCTCTTGGCACTTTTCCACCTATTTAGAGTTTTGGCTTTATTATAGTTTTGACCAAGGTAGAGTTTGGATTTCCGTTTCTTGTTCTCCGTGTTGCTTGTAGGTGATTTCCAGGAGAATAGGAAACATCAACTTGAGGCTACCATCTTCCAACTGGAAGCCAGGGATTGTGCAGTTGCTGTTATTGTTTTGAATATTTTTTTGCATATTCGCTAAGCCTGACACAGTCTCTGATCCCCAATAGGTAGTTAATAAATGTTTGAAGAATGACTATCAAACACATACAGCAATCCTCCCATTACCTGGGTCTACCAACCATTGCTTCCTCTCCACCTGAAATGTCCTAGAATTCATGGACATCTTTTCCCCCATTGAATATGGAGCTTCTGAAAGCATGGATACAACTGATAAAAGGCTAAGAATATGAGGCTGTCCAAAATCTGTCTTCCAAGAGCATGGATTTTTCAGTTAGATAAACCTGAGTTTGAAACTCAGCTATAACATTTACTACTCATTGGACCTATTTTCATCATGGCTCTCCAGAGAAACAGAACCAATAGGATGGAGATAGATGATAGATAGATAGATAGATAGATAGATAGATAGATAGATAGATACTATTTATTTATTTATTTATTCACTTATCTATATCTATCCTCTGTCTCTCTGTCTGTCTACCAATCTGTCTATCTATCAGACTTTTAGGACTTGACTCATGCGATTGTGGGGGCTGGCAAGTCCAAAATCTTCAAGGCAGGTTAGTAGGCTGGAAATTCTGGCAAGAGTCGATGTTGCAGTCTTGAGTTTGAAGGCTATTTGGAGGCAGAATTCCTTCTTTCCAGTACTAGTGGTACTCTTAGGCCTTCAACTGATTGAATGAGGTCCAGCTACACGATGGACGGTAATCAGCTTTACTCAAAGTCTACTGATTTAAATGTCAATCACATCTAAAAAATACTTTCACAGCAACATCCAGACTGGTGTTTGACTAAACAATGGGCACCATAGCCTAGCCAAGTTGATCCATAAAATTAACCGTCACAGACCTTGAGTAATTTCTTTAAAGTCACTGATCCTCAATTTTGTCATCTGTAAAATGGGGCTATTATTATACCTTTCTCAGAGGACTGTTGTGAAAATCAAACTGGATAAGTATGTAAGCCACCTAACAGAGCATCTGGCAAATCATAGGCACTTGCTGCATGAAAGCTGCTCTTGTTTTGTCTAGAAAATACGTCTGATATGATCTCCTGGAGTCCAGTCCACTTTCTTCCACGTCCCCCTACCCTATATCTGTATTATAAGGGCTGAAAGTTTCAAAGTCTATTTTGCTAGACTCCTTTGCAGCTAGAGAGTTTAGGCTGAGGTCAGTTTTGTCAAGATTTAGAAGGAGGAAGTAAGAAAGATGGGGCAAATGTGCTTGCAGCTGCCAGAGATCAAATTCCAGTTATTGGTCACCAGCTTTGTGGGTTCACACCATGGTGATAGCAGCAGCAGCAACAGCAGTTTCCTAACCTCTGGCTTGCAGCTGTGGAGGTATGGCGTCGAACTAATAGCCTTCAAGTGGTCCCTGACTTCCATTTCTCCTGTCAACACCTAATTGCTTATATCGAGTCTAATTGCTTTGGGCTTGAAATAACTAGAGTGGTTTCTATTTCCTGCCCTGAATCCTGATGGCTACAGAACACTTCACTACAGGTAGTTTCATGATGTGCTCCTCTCTGCATCCTAGAGGTTTCACTGAATGGCTGTCACTCTACCCACTAGGTCCAGGAAGGCTCCCTGGGCTTTCCTCAGCAGGCCCTGTCACAGATGGACAAGGTCCCATGATTAGCACTGTCATGATGCTACAAGAAACAGAGAAAGCCTCAGCAACAGCCCTCCCAACACAGGGCATCTTACTAATTGCACTGATGCTCTTGCTTTGGGTTAAGATCTCAGTGTGGAACAGACTGTTCTGCTAACTGGAATCTTCCATTAACATGATGTTCTGTCTCCGAATGTTGCTCAGCCCAGGGCTGGGCATCTGTCTCTCAGCAGACAGATTTTATTGCATTGTAATATGTATATTTATTAACACTTGAGTGCATTTAAAGGAGCGTCTGCTTAAAAAAAAAAAGTCTCCCAAATAAGGACAGAGCCCACAAACCCTTCATCTTGGGGTAGTAAAAGTGTCCCCTTATTCTCCCCTGCCCCACTCCCCACTGCAGCCCAGATTCAGGAGGGTGATATGAAAGAGAAATTTATACAACACGTAGCATGCCAGGTGAGAAGCGTAGACACACTGGTGGGCTGGTAGATGCTGACTTTGTAATGAGCCTAAAGAAAAAGGCTAAGAAAACAGGGAGAGAGAGATGGGCCAGGGAACATGAATGCAGGCTATGACTGCTGAGGGCATTAATGGCATATGGAGGGCAAATACTTCTTTAAGATTTTTAAGAAAAATAGCTTGTACCTGTATCAAATGCCTATGGTGTCCTTTTCACATATAATCTTCACAATCCTATGAGATAGGATTATTAATCCCATTTTACTTGTGAGAGAACTGAGGTCTAAAGAGATTAAGAGACTTCCTCCAGGACCTGGGTGGAAGCATGATTCAAATCTATAGTCTGAACCCACAGCTAGGCTTATAAATACCAGGCACATGGTGGGCTCAAGACGGTCAGAGATGTTATACAAAACAAGGGGATCAAACCAATTTGGAGAAGAACAAGTCTGAAAATTCTGGGTTAATCAAAACAAAACAGGTTGGAGGTTTCATCTGTTTTTGCTGCAGAACTTCTCAGAGCCTTTAATACGCTATACGATGGAGAGAGAGAACCATTGAGAGATGGCCTGGGAGGAAGAAAAAAGAGTCTTGATTTCACACAGTGTTCACGGATATAATTGCAATTCCATAAAACAATATTCTGCATCCAACCCCACACAAAATACCAAGCCACTGAAATGGAGAAAAATTTGGGTGTCCAGCAGTAGGTAGATTTTTAGTGTAGGCAAGAGTAAATACACACATATCGTGAATAAACCACAAATTGGGAAAAGAAATCTCAACTAACGTCGTCATCTTTAAGTGAGTTATGCCAAAGTGCTTGTAATTTGTGTTTATGTTTGTTTTCTAGCCTCATGATAGAAACACCTGCTGTTTTTAATACTGCTGTAGACAGAGCTGCCTACCTCATTTGCAGGACCCAATGCAAAACGAAAATGCAGGGCTCCTTGCTCAAAAAAGCAGGAAAAAAAGTGTCGTTACATGTACAAAAACAGAGAGCTTTTTCCTTTCTCCTGCGGTTCTCAGCTGCTCATGGTGTTTTTTTATTTGCTATTCTAAATCCTTCTCAGTGAAGAAAGAATAAGGTTTTGAATTATAGCATGGATTTTACTGTTCTCCTTTATATTGTGCGATGCCGGCTTTGAATGCAGACTATTAAACCAAGAGCAGTACCCTTCTAGGTGTAGGACTCAGTGCGACTGTGCGGGTGGCATGCCTAGGAAGCCAGCCCAGCCACAGAACAGGAAGAAACATGACTTTTGTTTTACAGTTTCCAAGCAGCAGATTTTGGGCACTTCAGACAGAACAAGCAGGTTTCTGACATTTATAGTGTGTCTCCTGTGGGAAGTTATGGCACATCTTTGACTGACAAAAGAGTCCACCTTTGAAAGACTATAATGGCCACTTCATTGGGGGTGGAGAGGGTAAGCAAGAAAAATGTGTCCCTCGCACTTGTTGAAGCTGTAAATGTCACTGCTCATTGTAAGGAAGTGTTCCCAGGGCCAGGGCTGATAAACCAATCAGGCAGCCTCAGACGAAGGCATTTCATAAGCGTGTTTGAAACTTGCCTGGCAGCTTCAAGGCCGAGTGGACTGCAGATGCCAGAGGCTGAGGAAGAGGGAGAGATGGAGACAGCATGCTACCATACAGGAAGGGCAGGGACATGCCTAGTACTGGGGAGAGCCTTTTTCTTCCTAGAGGCTGCACTGAACAGAGTCACGGCTGCTGGTCTGCCTTTTCCTCCCTATTTTTCCTGCCACATGACACCTGGTGCAAATATATCCATGTCTTACACCTTGTGTAGAAGTAACTTTCCCACCCACTGGTGCCTCATCTCTGCTCATTCATAAAACTAGCACTTACGATCCTCATAATAACATGATGAGACTTGTCGTGGTGGCTCACTTGAAGGCGGTGAAAAAATTCAGGAGGCATAAAGGAATAGAAGTTAGAAAGTTTATTTCAGAAGAGAAACACCTACAGAGCAGTTGCCAGGGGCAGGGGCTAGGGTAGACAGCTGCTGTGGGTTTCTGTTTAGCTGGGGTTTTATATTTTTCTAACCAGGATGTAATTTACTTCAGCCTGTAGTAGCATCTTCTTTTGTGTTCAGCTTTGTCCATTGGGATGGGGAAAGGTGTGGTTAAACTTGTTATGGAAATCTTTGCATATGTTATGTAAATTTTAGTTGGAGCACTCCCCCAACCCTCCCAGTCAAACAGCTGGTTCATATTAACCCATACCTGTCTTATCAAGGCTTATTTTATCTGCCCCTATTTTCCTGATGAATAAATTGAGGCTTCAAAGGGTGATGTGCTTGACCAAGGTTGCCCAGCCAGAGTGGGCATCCTTGCCCTTAAAATTTCCCTGCCTCTGGGTATTGTCCTGAGCCCTGGATGATCACAGTGTTGGCTGCAAGTCTAATTGCTGGTCTCACAGGGGTTGAGGATTTCATTAAATACCATATGTACACACACACATACTTACACACACATATAAATGTGGTGTATAGTCTAAAGCGGAGTCTAAAATCTGAGCAAAATCCTTTGCATATCCTTCATGGGAGCAAGCCTTTAGCTCTGAAAGTGTATTTGATTTTTAGAAATGGAAGAAAATAATTTGGAGCCTATGATACTGTGATTTATATTATAATAAGAAATATTATTTAGTCTTCATCCCCATTTCCTGATACAGGGCTCCTAAAACGTTTGTAAATCCATTCCTAAGTAATGAGAGCACTAGGGGAGTATTTTGTTCTAATGGCTCTGGGTAGTCCTCTGGATGGAGGCTGGTCCCTAAAAAGACCACGTCTTGATTAGAAGTTTGGAATTTTCCGCTCACCCTCCCAATTCTCTAAGAGAGGAAAGGAGCTGCAAATGGAGTTAATAATTGATCACACCTACATGAGGAAGCCTCCGTAAAATCCCAATAGTATGGGTTTGGAGAACTTCCAAGAAGGTGAACATATCCCGACACCAGTAGGGTGACACATCCAAGTCCCCTGAGACAGAAGATCCTGCATTCAAGACCCTCCCACATCTCTCTATGTATCTCTTCTTTTGTTATCTTTATCATATCCTTGAATGAACTGGTAACATAAATGTTTTCCTGAGTTCTGTAAGTTGCTCTAGCAAATTAATCAAATACAAGGGGGAGAAGGCCATGACAACTTCTGACTTGTAGCCAAGTTGGGCAGAAGTTGTGGGTAACCTGGGGACCTACTACTTGTGATCGGCATCTGAAGTGGGGGACAGTCTCATGGGACTGAACCCTTAACCTGTGGGATCTGACACTATCTCCAGATAGATAGTGTCAGAATTGAGTTAAATTATAGGAGACCCAGCTGTTGTCACAGAGAACTGCTTAGTGTGTGTGTGTGTGTGTGTGTGTGTGTGTGTGTATGGGGGAGGGGAGTGGAACCCCACACATTTGGTGACAAGAAATGTCAGAGGTGATGTGTTCTGTGTGAAAGTAAAGACACAGGAGGAGAAAGACTTAGGTTTACAGCACAATAGTTTATTGGGCTGTGAATCTATTTAGTGGATAAAGTGGTGAAGTGGGTGATCAGGTTGGGGAAGGAATGACAGAAGAGAGGTACATACATATGGACATATTATGTATTTTACTGCCAACCCTGAGCCCAGCATCCTGCCTGGTACTGCTGTCCCAGTCCTTAGCTTGCCAATGACCACATTACAAGGTGGATATTATCACCACCCCCCTTTTCCAGGGGAGGAAACGGAGGCCAAAAGAGATAAAATGACAATCTTCTACTAGTTAGTGGCAAAACTGAAACTGGAATCTAATTCGCCTTAAGGGAATGAACGTTGGGGTTTTTTTGGTCAAAAAATAAAAGAAGCAAAAAGGAAGAAGAAACACATGGCTATAAAGCCACAAAATGCTTTTCTAATTTGGCTCCAAAAACTGGCTGTGCAGGTAATTTTAAACCAATGAATCTGAAAATGTTTTGAGAAATGGCAGCATCGTTATCATAAGAGTAAAGTTCCCAAGGAGACCGGACTGATGGAAACAAACACCCCACTTGGCTGCTTGTGCATTATTTTTGTTTCAAGTCAGAGAATTTCCTACTCACACCTTAGATACAGTTCTTTAGAACCCAACATCTTGGCACCAGAACAAACCCTGGAGTCCTTGTTCAGCAGCCCCGTTCCAGGGAGGTAAGCTCAGCACCAGAGATGGGAAGTAATGTGCTCAAGTTCACACGGAGACTTGGTGCCAGAGCCTTGACTAAAACCCAGGAACCTGACAATGCAGTGCTGTTTCCCAGCAGCACCCAGCTTCCTCCCCACTGTCCTCGCCCGCCCCCCACCCCACTGATACAACATCTTCCTAACAATAATAGTGAAAACATTGTAAAAAGAGAACTAAGTCAGACACTTGAAGTGCATTCTTTTATTAAGCCTTCAAGGAAACCTTAAAGGTGAGAAGTACCATCCCCATTTTACAGATAATAAGACCAACGCCCAGGGGAATGAAATAATCAGACCAAGTTACAGAGCTAGGGAATAGAGGGTTTGAACCTCCAGGTTCCACCGGTTTAACAACACCCAGCACTACCTCCCTTTGTCTGAGCTCCTTCTCCTTCTTCCTCTTGTGTCCCTTAGGGGCCCAGGATAAGGCACATTTACGCTTAAACTGCCCTCCCTCCAGCTAGTCACTTCCCTTCTTTTCGTGTTTATCAACACAAAGAGGCTGACCTCTTCTCACGTTTGTTTTGTCGAAGGCCTGCCTTATTCCCTGGGAACCCTGAGGAACAATGAGCCCTTGCCCAGGACCTCCAAGGCGCCGCCCCCATCCTGGACTGCTTCCTCAGCTTCCCCTGTTCACACTTGCCCCCAGCAGAGACTGCGTTGAGGCCCCTCCAGCTTGTCTGCGAAGTGCGTCAATCACTTGTTTACTTGCTTTCTTTTCTTGCCTGGCGCTGGGGGTTCCGCTGGCTATTTCTTCTTCCTGGAAGTCCTCCAGAGGTGAGCTTTGATCTTCAGAGGAGGAAGGGGGCAACAGGAAGATGATGAGAGATGCTAGAAGTCTGTCAGCATCTGACTCACTCTGTAAAGGAAAAAAAAAAAAAAAGGCACACCTAAAGCCACATGAGGTTGCTGCCGAGAACTGTGCATCCTGCCAGTGACTGGATGGAGGTCTTCTCTTTTCTGGGACAGAGTTCAAAAGGAATGAAAATTCCACAAGCCAGAGGCACATCCCCTCAGGCCTTTCTATACTTAGCTAGCAGTGTCATGCATTGAATAATAAATTAATATACAACCTTTCCATAAAAAGCCATGGCTGCAGACCCACTGCAGGAACATGTTTTTAGATGCGTGTCTTCCCTCTGCTTATAAAAACAAACTTCTGCATGGTCTGATTTGAAAACTGACATGAAAACTTCTCTGAAATACTGCCTGAACTCCACCCCATTAGAGAGCTACTTATTTGGGGTTCTGAGAGATTGTTGGTCCTCAAAATCCATATTAACATGAAACTGTAAACCCCTAGGCAGGGCCACCTAAATATTAAAGTAGTAGTCAGCGTCCCAGCAGGAAATGATAGGGACACTCAAAAGGATTTAACTAAAGAAATCTTAATACAGGACTATTTATGGAGGTGTGTGTGTGGGGGGATTAGGGAACAATAAGGCATGGTGAGGCAGAGAGGGAGAAGGCAAGAAATACCACTGACTTCTTCTTCCTGCCCTTTATTCTCCTGACAGTGCCAGAGAATACCTATTATATGAACATATGATTTCATTATTTATCAGGGTAACTTTGTTTGGTACGTAAATTTACTGTGAACTGTATTATATGTATAGAAAAGTATTTTAAATATATGTATAGTTGAAAATATAGTACATTTAACACCTACATACTTTCCACAAAAATTGATAGAACATTAACCGGTCAGTACCTTATAAGTCCTCCAAATGCCTCTCTGTAAATAAAACCTCCAACCTCCTCCCCAGAGGTAACCTTGTCTTGACTTAAGTGCTAACATTCTCTTGATTTTTTAAAACAGTCTTACACAGATGTGTACATGGAAACAATGTGTATTGAGGAGAAGCAGAAATCCAAATGGGAATGAAAGGACGATGTTCCTCCTGTTTGATAAAGGGGTGCAGGAGAGAGATAAGCTAAGCGGAGTCTCTGGGTCAGTCTGGTTTCAGTTTCCCTAAGAGTTTAGGAGTTCCTTCTGAGGAAGCAGGTGAACAAGCTCATGAATTGGGTTGCACAGGGCTCATCAAAGTTGGGCATATGGTAAGGCTATAGTGGGGGCCAGGCACTGGGTATCCAGAAGCAATATGGTCCAGAGCATGGATTGCTCTGAATTTTCTGCTTCACCACAGCCTACCTTCAGCTTCTGAGGTAGATCAAAGCAGAGCGTTTCTGTGGCGTTAAATGAGCATCCTCAGAAAATAGGCCATAGCAGGAAAACTGGCAGCCTCATCAGAAACTATTAAGGCAGGTCAAGAACAGATCATATCAGCCAGCCTCACCTAGAAATTCGGTCCTCAGATCCAAAAAAAACCAAAACCCAATAGCAGTGGGGATCTTGGTGATGACAGCTCTTAATATATCTATCTTTTGGGTACTCTGCTCTCTTCTGGGCTGGTTGTCCTCTATGCCTGGCACACAACTGTCAATCTGAGGACACCATTTACCATCCACTTGAATATTTCTTTCACCTTCTCCAGTGCTGGAGTTCATGTTTCCTGTATTCAGTATCCCTCTGTTTTGGCTTACTATCTCTTTTCTTGTGGAGCATATACTCTAGTAATTCCCTGAGGAAGGGTGCGTGGGGAGAGCAATTTGTTAAGACTGTACAGGTCTAGAAATATTTTTAACCTATAGTATTTGATTTATTGTTGAGCTAGGTACAGAATTCTAGGTGGAGGTTAAATTTTCATCAGTATTTTGAGGGCATTTGTCTATTGTCTTCTTGTTTCATATATTACTATTGAGAAATCTAAAGCCATTCTGATTCTAGATCCTTGTTTTATATATATACATATTTCCCTCCTTTAGTAACTCATAGGTTTTTTTCTTTATGCCCACTGATCAGAAATTTCACAATGATGTATGTACCTTATGAGTTTCTTCCTTTCTTTCTTTTTTTTTTTTTGGTGAGGGCAGTGTCACTGGCCCTCATAAGTGGGACCCGAACCAGAGCTGCTGGTGTCCCAAGCCAGCTCTTAACCACCGCGCCACTCCGGCTGGCCCAATGAGTTTCTTTCTCTCTTTTATTCATTAGGCTGGGTACTTCATGGGTCCTTTTGATCTGCTCTGGGAAATTTCTTGCATTATTTCTGAGAATGTCCTACTCTTCCCCATTTTCTCCACTGTCTCTTTTTAGAACTGTCATTATTCTTTTTTTATTTTTGTTTTTGTTTTTTTTGAGGGCAGTGTCACTGGCCCTCACATGTGGGACCGAACCGGGGCCACTGGCTTCCAAGGCCAGCGCTTAACCACCGCGACACTCAGCCGGCCCTCTAATGTTGGACATTTATGATGGTCCTCCCTTCTTTTTATTCTGTTTTCTTCTAGTTTCTTTCTATGTGTATTTGCTCTTTTGGTGGGGCTGGGAAACGGGGAATGAGATGAAATTCCCTCAGTATTATCTTCTTAGCCACTTATAGTTTTTTATTTCTCCTAGAAGGTTTCTCATTTTCTTTTTTTTTTTTTAAGGGCAGTGTCACTGGTCCTCACATGTGGGGGTCCGAACCAGGGCCGCTGGCATCCCAAGCCAGCTCTTAACCACCGTGCCACTCGGCCGGCCCTCTCATTTTCTTTTTAAATTAAAGTTTATTGGGGTGACAGTGGTTAGTTAAGTTACAGAGGTTTCAAGTGTACAATTCTGTATTACATCATCTATATATCACATTGTGTGTTCACCACCCAGAGTCAGTTCTCCTTCCATCACCATATATTTGATCCCTTTTACCCTCATCTATCACCCTCCTCCCCCATTACCATCTGGTAACCACCTAACTAGTGTCTGTGTCTATGAGTTTTTGTTTCTTTATTTGTATGTCTTGTTCCTTTGTTGCTTTCAGTTTTATATTCCACATATCAGTGAAATCATATGATCCTTGACTTTTTCTGTCTGACTTATGTCGCTTAGCATAATAATCTCAAGATCCATCCATTTTGCTGCAAATGGCACTATTTCATATTTTCTTCTGGCAGGATAGCATTCCATTGTGTATATATACCACATCTTCTTTATCCAGTCATTTGTCGAAGGACACTTTGGTTGTTTCCATGTCTGAGTCACCCTAAACAAAGCTGAAATGAACATCAGAGCACATATATCTTTATGGATAAATATTTTCAGATTTCTCATTTTTAATAGCTTGTTAGTGTTCCTTGGACTTTAAAAAATAGCATCCTGTTCTTGGTTCATGAAAGTTGTTTTATTTCTTTAAAATATATTTATCATAAAATTTATTTGGAAAGTTTTTTCCTGCATAGTTTTTGTTTCCTCCAAATAGCTTTTTTCTTTGTTTTTGATCACTGTTTCCCATAATACAGCCTTCTCTTAGATGTAAAACTTGGCTATATGCTCATAATAATGAATGGGAAGGTTTAAAAAAACTAACTGCAAGTTCTCAGCAGGGGGTGGGGCCTGACAACTTCAAGATTCAAAGTAGAGAAATCTGGCTCAGCTGTTTGTTGGGAGAACATCAACTATAGGCATTTACTTTTCAGATTATACATAGAATGGTCTTCCAGTATCTTGCTATGAGGGCAAGAGTCTAGATGCTGATGTACTGGGAGCCCAGTGTGGAAATAACATAAACATATTCAGAGTTAGTCCTATTTCAGAGCTCTGTTTCTAATGAAGTCCTCAACAATGGGAAGTGGGAAGGTCACTGTCAGGTCATGCCTACAAAACCTGTTGCCACTTTGTTGTACACCAGATTTGCCCTTGCTGTAGTAGAAAACCAAGCATCCAAGAGATGGGATAGGAAATAACAAGCATGCGTCTGCTGAATGTTTCTCTTATTGAAGCAATGCACTAGTAGATGCATGTGCTGGAACTCATTTAATATCCATGAGAGGCCTGCATGGTAGGCATTGGGGAATTATTAAAAGATTTGTCTTTTTTTTTTTCATTTTGCAGTAAACACCAGCCAGTGAAGATTAAATTAACTGACCAAAGGTCAAACAGCTATTCAGTGACAGAGTTAGGATTGACACGCCAATCCTTTGATTCCAAAATTCTTTATTATTATTTTATTTTAAAATGTATTTTCCTGAGTAAAGAAATACATGCTGTTATAGTTATCTTAGGAGATATATATATATATATTTATTTATATATGTAAAATTCCGAATACTTCAAAAAAAAAAAAGGAAGGCCACCTAAACACTTTAATATTCATAGGGGCACACCATTATTTATAATTTATAATAATAATTTATCATTTATTTGACTAGCTCTTAATTTGAATCATTAAAGGTAGTAAACCCATTTTCTTTCTATTACATGGCATCAGCCAAGGGCAGCAGGCATGGGCAGAAGTCAGGGTCAGGAAGGAGCAGGGTTCTAGGCAAATCCCTAGGGAGAGAACTGCCGGTTAAAGGCAGTTCAGATGAATTGTGGTTCAGTACCCTGGAGAGCACCATAGAGTGACATTCTGTAAGGAACTGGGCACCACAATGGCTGGGAGTTCAGGTTCTGAACTGCCTCCCTAGAATGGGATATTAAAAGACACCATACACAGTTGGGATTGGAGGTCTCTTTGTCCTTGAGGGATTCATCCTCACCACTCTTCAGTTCAAAGAACTTTGTAGTAGGTCATTATTCTCACCATGATGCCTTTTCTCATGCTGTCCCCTCAGCTGGGAATGTCTAGCTCATTTCTTTTCATCCTAACTCCTTGGAAGCTTTTCCCATTTCCATCTTCTGCATCTCTTTTAGTCATTATATATGCCACACTAGATTATAAATTTCTGTTTGTCCTTCTAACTAGACTCTGAGTTCCTTCTGGATAGGGAATGATGCTCAGTTATCTTTGGTCATAGTAAGTACTCAATGAATAATGTTAAAAATTTAATAAATGAGTGCATTTTCTGTTGGTAATGGGGAGCTATTGAAAGTGGTTCTCAATCAGGGACAGTTTTGCCCCCCAAATGACATTTGCCAGGGTCTAGAAATAATTTTTATCATTGTAACATGGGGAGGAGGTGTTACTGGCATACTGTATGTTAAAAATCATGGATGTTTCTCAACACCCTACAATGCACAGGACAGCCCCCACAACAAAGATAATCTGGCCCAAAATTTTATTTGTGCTGAGATTGGGAAACCTGGTTTCAGAATAATGACATTGATTTAATCAAACTCTTCTTTAATCAATTTAAGAGTCTTCAGACAGCACTAAATCCAAGTGGCTCATTTTACAGATGTGAAAACTGAGCTAGTTGGTTGTAGGGCCAAGGCAAAATTTTGTACCAAGGCACCCTTTCCACACAGTTGCGTTTGGCTAACATTATTTTTTAGCCATTCAGTACTCTGAGTGGTATAGAAATAGAATGGTTTCCTTAATGTACATTACCCTGGGCTCACCAATCAGGTTTGGGGAATAAGACTAGAAAAAAAAATTTGAAGTCACAGAATGGGCACAGCTAGCCTCCTCCCACTCCACCCTTGCAATAGCCTCCTTTTTTCTGGAGGGATGTGCCATAAATCTAGGGCTGAATGAGAAGAAAGAGTTCTCTAAAAGCCTCATTTCTGAACAATTCAATCTGCTCCGGGAAATGAGAGATTAGCCTGTGGAAGAGTGAATTATTTTAAGCCACTCTGCATTAGAACCAATTAAAGCTCTGGAGAGCCAAGCTTGCCACACGAGAATTCATTCTAATTGCTACAGACCAAGGGATCCAGTATAATTTTTCTCCCATCAGCAAATAATAGCATTTAGGGAAACAAATTCAATCTCCAGGGGAAGCTTTGAACCAAATGTGATCGTTATCTTTCTATTCAAGTACCACAGATTTAGAATACTCCTGATCTCATAGAGATCATATGTCTTGGACCGGCTGAGTGGCGCGGTGGTTAAGCACTGGCTTAGGAAGCCAGCGTTCCCGGTTTCGGATCCCACATATGAGGGCCAGTACCACTGCCCTCTTAAAAAAAAAAAAAAAAAAAAAAGAGATCATATCTCTCATGAGCCAAATCTGCCATTTTCCTAGGAGTAATCAACCTGGACATCTCCCATTCAGCTCTGTTGACTTAGAAAAGCCAAGTGATTCAGGCACAATACACAGTGAATCAGCAAAAGAGGAAAATGCAGAAAAAAAAGAATCTGCGTGGTGTCCTGAATAAAAGCGGTTTCCAATAAATTTGGTGACTTGTCCTCAAGGGAATCAGCTGAATGTGTTAATCATTGATTGTATATCATGAGTGTCTGGCGCATACACGATTAGCTGGAAATGATATTTATGGGCCCACTGGGCTCTGAAATGATGCAGAGGGGACGCTAGTTTCTGCAATAGGAGCTCAACCTTCTTTGCTAGTTTGCCTTGTTGCAGCATCAAAAGCTATTCCTCTGACATATAATATTTTATGTTCACTATATTTTAATAAAAATCTTTAAAAAAAAATACCACCCTCCAAAAAAAGTGATTCCTGTATTGGCTGCTACTGGCATGAGAATGTGAAGGGTGGGAGGAGGCAGAAAAGGATAATAGGTAGCAGTTGCTAATAAGGAAATGCGGTGTCTTCACATCCATTCCTTGTCCTCTTCCTCTCCCCGGCACCAACCCCCAGGACCCCTCCACCCCTCCCCACACACACCATGGGGAGAAGTAGGTTAGCAACTTAGAATTTGAACTCAAGTAGATCTAGGTTTGAATCCCAGTTCTGCTCCTTTTCTGAGCCTCAGATTCGCTACCTATAAGTTGGGACTAACACTGCTAATATCCCCAGCTTGTCAAAGGGGTTTATGTGAGATGATGTATATAATCAGGGCTCATGAAGGCCTTAATTAATGCTCTACCATCACCACTGGGTTCAGTCTTTGCCTGGGCAATTTTCTAAAGACAGAAAGCTTGGTCCAGGAGATGAGTAAGATGGGAATCATGGGATATGGATTTTCAAATCTAAGAAAAAAATCTTTATTAAGTGTCCACTTGAAGTTTTGCGTTCTAATGATTCCCTGGTACTCCTTGCAAGACGTAATCACAAAGAACCTCAAACAAGGATCACCTGCCTGGGTCCAGCGACCAATGCTTCCACCGAGAAAGAAAAAGGAGTCCAGCTGGTGAATCTGCAGTTACAGCAAACACAGGGTGGTCACAGGCCTACAAAGGGACAGGGGGCCCACACCAGCTCTTTATCAGAAGCATGGGGAGAATTATACAAAAGCATCAATTCCTGAGCCCCACTCTGGAGACTCAAGGACCATGGAGGGGCTCAGGGTCCTGTTTTTGTTTTTTGGGTTTTTTTGGTATGTTTTTTAATTGGGAAATTGTGTGCTTTTCCAGGACCCATCAGCTCCAAGTCAAGTAGTTGTTTCAACGTAGTTGTGGAGGGCGCATCTCAGCGGCCCATGTGGGGATCGAACTGGCAGCCTTGGTGTTATCAGCACTGCGCTCTAACCAAGCTAACCTGCAGCTCCAGGATCCTGTTTTTTATTAATGTGTGAAGGTGCTTCTGATGATTGGTCAGGTTTGGAAACAGCTCAGAAGGTGGAAGGCTAGGCCCATGGGCTCCTGCTTTAGAAGTGATTCATTGAGTGTCAGCTTCTCTACTCTATTTCCCTGTATAAAGATCAGGCCCATGCCTCTCTCTCTAAAATGATGTAAGAAAGATTTAGGAGAGTCTTAAGAGGTGCTTGGATCTGATTCCCATTTCAGAGGCAGTGATTTTGGAGTATGTGTGTGAGAAATGACACTATGTTACAATGAATGTCACTGTCAGCATCACACATAATTTTGGCATTCAAGTCCTGCACAAGACCCAACATCATGATCTCATCCCGCCCCCCTCCTGCCACCAGGCACTCAAAGTGTCTCTTCATAGACCTTTAACTTTCCTTTTTTCACATCTACTCTCCCCTATCTGCAAGGAAGCAGTATGACCTGGTGTTTAAGAGGCTGGCTTTGAAATTAAGGCAGGTGGGAGTTCTAGTGTGGCTGTGAGCCAACCTGTGCTATGCTGGTCAG
Organism: Aselliscus stoliczkanus; assembly: GCA_033961575.1. Taxonomy (NCBI): domain Eukaryota; kingdom Metazoa; phylum Chordata; class Mammalia; order Chiroptera; family Hipposideridae; genus Aselliscus; species Aselliscus stoliczkanus. The sequence goes on along the minus strand of CM066733.1, from coordinate 57,725,527 downwards.
CACCCTATAGATGGCAGAGCAACAAGATAGAAGGGGCCTTGGTCACTGCCCAGTGGCACTCTCAAGTGATGCCTAGAAGGAAAACACAAACTTCTCTCTTGTTCAAGCTGCTATTGTTTTTGATCTTCATTAAAACATTTAAACTATATTCTATCAACTAGTAGCCAACAACTGTAGTAAGGATTGCTATAGAGAATGCACTTCGTGCTTGGAGAGCATACCTGAGGGAACCAAACCTTACCTGGGCAGCAAGGCCTAGGAGGCTTCCTAGAGGAGGTATTTAGGCCAAGTGTGTAAGGTGAGTGGCACTTAGACAGGTGAGGGAGGAAAGGAGCCCCAGATAAATTGAAGAAGTGTGGGCAAAGGTACAAAGGCAGGAAACAACATAGGATGTTTGGGAAATTCAAGTTTAGCAAAGCTAAAGAGTAAGGTTTGAATGAGCAGTGAGAAATAATGAGGCTGGGGTTTGGGAAGGGGTTTTGTGTGGGAAAAGAAGAAGATGTGGTGTGAAACAATGAAAACTCAAATCAGAGAATCCTTCCCCATGGAATCCCTGTCTTTTGCAGCTCCTGTTAAGAGTGGAGACTGAAAGCCAAAGATAAGTGCTATACTGTTTCACCCCTACTATTAGCTTCCTGATGGAGAGCGTAGATTCACAAAGGGGCTCAGTCCATGTCCCAACAGCTGGATTTCTTATGAAGCAGACAGGAATCCCCAGTGGCTCCTACAAGCAGACTGTGAGGCTGGATGAGCTACAGGCCTATCAATACCACTTCAAAGTAACCTCAAGAGAGGTCACTGGTTGAGTAAATCGAAAGCAAGCCTATTAAAGTAATGGGAGGAAGAGGTTGATTTTGGTTCAGACAAGCCCTGCAGAGTGATGGGAGTCAGGGAGAAGGCAGGAGCCGAAGTCATATGTCAGTTTTCTGATACATAAACAATTTCATTTCAATCATCTCAGATAATAGTATCTTCCTTAGTGTAAAGCCCTACAAAGATACCAAGTCCCCAAATGCAATCCCAATTCTCTGGGTTAGGAAGATCTTCTTTCCCTTCCTGTTTCTTTCTAGATCTTTGGTCACTCACCAAGTTTGACCATGCTGATTTCAATTCTCTCTTAGCTGCTCATGTTGACAGGTACTGCTGGGCATGCCATATCAGCTCAACTCATTCTGATTTCTTGCTGAGGTGTTATCACCATTTATAGATGAAGAAACAGGACAGGTGCCATGTCCAAGGCAAAACAAAAATTAGAAACTGGAAGGGGGACACCCTAACCTTATCCCTTACCCTAATTCTAACCCTAACTCATGCTCCTCCATGGAGCCTTTTAGACCACCCTTTTGTCACTGATCTTTTCCTTTGCCTGGTAAATTCCTGTCTATTCCACTGATGCGACACTTAGTAGATAGTGTCTGGCATTATTTAGCATTTCACATTCTTGTCTCATCTTCCCTATGAGTTTGTAAGCTTTTTGGTGGCCAGAGATCACAACTTGTACCTGTTTGTATTCATAGAACCTTGAAAGTGGTCTGCACAGAGGAGGAGGCAGAATAAATGGATTCCTGGGCTGTGGAGTGAAATTCTGGTTCAAATCCTAGCCCTGTGACACCAAATGACTTCATCTCTGTCCAAGCACCTTCCTGAAGGGTTGCTGGGAACATTAAACCAGGTAATAATTTTCAAGGGTAGCACAATGCCTGGCACACATTAATCACTCCACAAAGGTTAACTATTATTGAAACCCAACATGTATTTGTTGTTGACAGTGAATTACTCAACTAGTCCTCAAGGTTAAAAAAAAAAAAATTTAAGGTAGAACTCAGATGGAAAATCTCTCCATAGGATATAAATCTAGAAAAGTAACACAGACGTCGGAAGGAGGCCCAACATTGGGTAGGAATTGCCTCACTTCCCCTCCATCACTTCTACCTCACTACAGAAACAATAATGGCTCCCCAGTGTGCAGAGCATTGAAATGACTAACAGCTGAGCAGGCGACAATCAAGCAGAGTCAGGGGCCCTGGCGGTGTTCCTGGTGCTAAGTCATGCAGAAGGGGCCGGCTTTGCCTACACGCCGAGCAGCAGCAGTCATTGCTGTTAGGATGAAAGATGGGTCTATTTGGGTCCCAACCTTGATGTTCAAGCAAGGCTCTAGAAGGTCAGTGGCGAGAGAGAAATGCAACAGCTGAAACGAGTTTGCAGCGAAGAAGCTGAATAGCCGATTTTGTCAAGAATCAGGAAATACACTATTCTGGGTGCATGTGCACATATTTTAGCGAAACAACCCATTTCTCCAAAGGACTTTAAAAGGCAAAAGTCTGCAAACTTTATTCCCACATATAACTGTGGAGGAGCGAGCTCATCTGAAACACTCAACACCTATAGCTTTATGTGTATTTTCAATTTGCAAAGAGATTCTTCTCCCAGTACTTTCAGATGGCTTTAAGGAGAGTTTTGGGATGGAATTTACATATAGATGATCTTTGCTGTGATTCTATGGGTTTTGTCTGATCATCTGTCTTGAAAGTCACAGGAGGTATTTCTCTGAGCATCAGAGCTACACAGGATAGGACTCAGAATAGAATAATATGAGCCAAGTCAGATGGGCAGGAAACTCATAACCTGAGATCTGGGAAGCTGAAAGGAGTTCAGGAGATACAAAAGAGGGTAATGAGGAAGCTTCGGGTAACGGGCAGGACTGGGGAAATCAGCGGAGACTGCTGAGGTCTTCTGGAACACAAGATCCCTGGAGTTGGCGGGAAGGGAGACAGAAAAAAGCAAAGCTCAAACCAGCAGTAGCTGTCAGGCAGGAGTTGTGACCACCAAGCCAAGAGCAGATGGGGGCAAGGTGTCATGCGGCAATACCTTCCAATGCAAATGTAAAAGTACTATAAGAAAAGAAACTATCGGTTGCCGGTTCGATCCTTGCATTGGACACTGTGAGCTGCACCCTCCTTAAAAAAAAAAAAATAAATAAATACATAAAATAAAATGAAATAAAATAATTAATTTTGAAAATTAAAAAAAAAAATGGAAAGGAACTTACACCAGAAATATTTATCATCTACAGCAGAGGTTACAATTATATAACCTCATCAGCTTTCCTTCTCTGGCCTTATACTCTCCCAACTGAGTTTGTGCCCCTCCTTGGCTCCCTCAGACTTCAGTGTGTAATTGTGTATTAATGAGACTGTCCCCCCAGTTAGACCTTAAACAACTCCTCAGGGCTGGGACTGTATTTAATGCATCTCTGCATCCCCAAAGCCTGGCACAGGGCCTGGTGTATAGCAGGGGTTCAATCAATATTTGCTGAATGGTCTCTAAGGTCCTTGGAGGACAGAGTCACAGAATGAGTGGATCAGCTGTTCTGATTCTGTCCTCCACAGGACTCAGCATAAGGTGTGGGCCCAACTGCCATCCCAGGGGTCTTGAACAGGCAGGCGGCTTCAGTCAAAGCACTGTGGCCCTCCCCTCCCCCTCCTTTCTCTTCCCTTCTTTGTTCCGGTCTCCAGAATCATTCTCCTTGGCCTGTGCCAGTCTAAAGCCCTGTTTTGCTTGCTTCAAACTTCATGGCAAGGGTCTCAAAAATGTGAAATACCAGCCAGTCCTCTAGTTTACTTCCCTTTCTAAAAGGAAGTCCGTAGGCCTTGCTTAGGTCTTGTGTAGGTGTTACCTTAGAAAGGTGTTACCTTCTCCTGGAAGATCCTGAGATCATGATTTGAATGAAACAGGTTTTCTGGGGAAGGGATTCCAGGAAGTGTTGAGAGTGGAGCAGGGAAGTGAGAAGGAAAGGGAAGAAAGGTGATATGGGATGCTTTAATGAGCAGGTGCTGCTGTGGACAACTGAAGCTCATTCCTCCTGAAGACCCCTAGGACCCCGCGTGGAACCCATCTCAGAATCATCTCCCATGAGGAAGGAGGGAGCTGGGGTATTGATCTACCAACTCCCAGCCAAAATTGGCTGAAGGCTATTTGAGGGACAGGCGATAATCTGCCAGCACTGCTAGACTGCCTCATGCACTAGTTGAACACACTCCTGCGGCCAGGAAGTCCCCAGGCGCGTACAGGAACAAGCCATCAGCGTGTACGGCCATAGTGAGCTCTAAGCAGATATAGGAAGCAGCAGCAGCACTTTATGCAACACATTCCCAGCCTGATGACCCCAGGTCTCCCCTTCTCTCCTCCCAGCTTGCTCTACACTTGGATTAAAACATAAATTTCTCCAGTTGGGAGAGATCTGGCAATCATCTGGGTTCACCAAATCCCTGTTCAGCTCAAAAATCCTCTCTACAGCCTTCCCAACAAGCGCTTACTTAGTCTCTGCTTGAATCTTCTTAGTTACGGAACTCACCGCCCTGAAAGGCAGTCCATGCTGCTGATGTTTTTGAGTTGCTGAAATCTTTCTTTTTTTTTTTTCCATTCACAGTAGCCCTTTTAACAACTGAAACTAACTAGTATGTTTTTACTATGACTCTTCTTTTCTGGCTCAAAACACCCGCTGCCTTCACTTCTTACTACAACATGGTCGCTAGGCCAGTTCCCAACTGGGGCCAAATTTGCCTCCCAGGAGACATTTTTGGTTGTTACAACCAGCAGGGGGTGCTGCTGGCAACTATGGGTTGTGGCCAGAAATGCTGCTAAGAATCCTACAAGGCATGGGACAACCCCCACAGCAATTATTTGGCCCCAAATGTTTAAAGTCCAAGGCTGAGAAACCCTGCTCTAGACACTTCATTATCTAGTCATCCCCCTGTAGACATTCTACGGCTTGTCATATAAAGCATGGCGATCAGAACTTGGCATGTGATACCTGCAGGGATAAGACCAAAGAGGGCATGAGAGCCGGGGGTCTTCTCTCACTATGACAATGGGATGGATTGAAGCAGCTAAAGCATTCACCACATACGCCCCTCCTCTCTAGTGTGTGATCAGGGAAAAGCTCCAAGTCCTACTGAAACAAACTGCTCTAAAGCCAATAATGAACACAAAGATATAAAAACATATACGCAAATTTAGAAGAAGGTAGAGTTCTCTCTGAGCATTTCCACAACCCTGTAATCATAATAAATTGAATCAAATTCATTTGCTTATTTTTTTACCCTAGACATAATTATAGATATTCTCTTAAATTTTCATCACCTGAAAATATGATAAATTGCCTTTTATATTTTCATCTAGGCCACTCCTAAAAACATCAGACAGGACAGACTGATGTTGATCTATTTCTTAGCACTTTTTGGGTAAGGTTGTGTTGATCAGCTATGATTCCATTTAATTGTAGCTTACATTTATTTATCTGATCTAAGGAAACACCAGGTCTGGATGGTTTCACTAAGTCGTATCAAATATTCAAGGAATAGTCAATTCCTACTTTATTCAAATTTTTCTAGAAAATGGGAGGAAAAGATGGAGGCACACTTCAGCTTATTTCATAAAGCTCGTATAATCCTAAAACCAAAACTTTCCAAGTACATGTAAAAAAAATTACAGAAAAATCTCATTAATGAACATAGATGCATAAATTCCTTAAAAATTATGACCAAGCTGAATCTAGCTTTGGATTTTATAGTGACTGAGTTTTGTTTATTCCAAGAATGTAGGGTGGTTTACCAGAAAATGTATTACTGTAACTCACTGTATTAATAGATTGACGAGGTGGGAAGAAGTCAGGAAATGGACCACAGGCACACAAAAAAAACATTCTTTTTCTTGAGTAGTGGGTGTGTATAGGTTAGCTTGTCCTGTGTAACAAAAAGCCACAAAATTCCTATGATATAAAATAAGCATTTAGTTTTCTTTTCATACATCTTGGGGTAAGCTAGGGTCAGCTATTTTAGGCTGGGCACAGCTGAGCGGCTCAGCTTTGGTCAGCTGGGTGACCAAATCCAGCTGGGTGAATCTCATTATTCTTGGACCAGATGGCTAGCTGTTTCAAGTTCATCTCATGGCAGTACAGATTATTAAGCCATACTCAACAGGACAAACATACTTCAAGCCACTGCTTGCATAATGTCTGCCATCACCCACTGGCCAAAGCAACTTGCAAGGCCGAGTTCAAAGTCAAGGAATGGGGAAGTATACTCTGTCTTTTATGTCATGCATAAATACAAGGAGTGAAAAATTGAGGCCAAAGACTTAATGCATCACGGGCATGTAGGTATTTTATTACTTACAACTTACAAATATGATAGATGTGTATAAAAGTACAATTTGCTATGTACAAAGTATTACATAATAAAAATTAAATTCACACATTATAAGTACATTTTGAGACCCTTATTTACTGGTTTCATAATCTTATCCAAAAAGGAAATGAAGTTAATTTGGCAGAAGTTGTTCCGCACAATCATCTCTTTCATCTCTACTTTTTTCCATTCTTTCAACCTCTTCCAAACAGGTTTACAAAGCACTAAGATAAAATAAATGTACAATAAATCAGAAAACGAAGCAAAGAGAAAACATAGCTACCAGAGCAAGATGGAGTTGGAAAGACATTAGCACCTGGCTGGATATTCTCCATTTGCTCCTCTCAGTTCTCCCCCCACCCTCTCTCCCTGCTCTCTGCTTTTCTAAGGGTTCCCTTGTCTCCAGCTTCTCCTCTAGCTACAGGTCTCGCTGGGCTCTGAGGACCACTCTGTCCTCTTGCTGCTTAAGGCCTACAGGCTGGTAACACTTCCTGTGAACCACCCCTGGCTAGCTTCCTCAATCTTGCCACACCATTGTAACTAACCTTTTCATGAAACTCTTTATGTAACCCTTTGGAAGGTGCCACCTTTCCTGCCAGGAACCCTGATTGCAAGAGCCCACAAATCACATGACCTAGGTCTAAATGTCTACTAGAAATAGACCATAAATACAGCTGTAAGGTCTCAGTGTGATTATCAAGTGGGAAACACAATCAATAAAAGAATCTCCAGTCCCTTGAGAGAAACAGACGTACTGTTGACACCAAGATGGGCAAGAGATTTTCTCTGTGCTTTCTCAATGAGAGGTCATTGTGGTATAAGGACTCCATTCTTTTCTGCCTTACAAACCATCTCTAATATTCAGGGCTCAATCCAGAAATATATTTTCTGCTTATCCACACTCACTCTCTGGTTTATCTCAACTAGTCTCACAGCTTTAAATATAATAAACATCTGTTGACTACCAATATGTATCTTCAGTCCCGATTTTTCCCTGAATTCGTTTTTATTACCCAGTTGCCTACATTGGATGCCCAGTAGACATCTCAAACTCTTGACATGTCCAAAAAAAACCTCTGTCTATTCCATAATCTTTTCTTCTTAGTCTCCCCCCATTTATGTAGAAGGCCCAAGCATCATTCACTCGGTTGTTCAGGGTGTGTGTGTGGGGGGGAGGAGTGGTAGAAATCTGTCATCCTTGATTCCTTTTTCCGATACACCACATCAAATCCATCTGCACATCATGGTGGCTCCGATCTTCAAAATATATTCGGAATCAATCAGTTCTCACCATATGCATCACTACCACTCTAGCTTCAACAAATAGTCTGTCTTACACTACTGCATCTGCTCCTAACTGGTTTCTCTCCTTCTACCCTTGCACTCTTCCATGGCCCCACATCCAGTCAGTGTGATCCTTTAAAAATGTCGTATCATGTCATCTCCTGCTCAAAATCCTCCAATCGCTTACTATCACACTCAGAATGCAATACAAAGCCTTCATCATGGTTTATAAGATCTTTCATGATCTGGCCCTGTGCATCTTTATTTTTTGCCATTCTCTCCCTCTGCCTTCTCCAGTTACACTGGCCTCCCTGATGTTCTGTGAGCAGGTCAAACATACTACTTGAGCTCATAGGATATTAGCACTTGCTGTTTCCTCTGACTAAAACACTCTCTCCAGATATCTACATGTGTCACTCATTTCATTTAGATCTTTGCTCAAATGGCAGCTCCTCAGAGAAAGAAGTCTTCCATGGTCATTAGCTCTAGATAGCGCCACCATTCCTATACTTTATTTTACTTTTCTTTATATAGCACTAATCAGCACCTGACATTACATTAAACATAAATATGTAGTTATGCATTTGTTTGTCTATCTTTTCATTTAGAATGTAAGCGCTAAGAAAACAGGGGTTGATTTCATTCACTCCAGCATCTCTAGTGCCAGGTACAATACGTGTCACACAGCAGGTTCTTGATAGATATTTTTTTTCTTTTTTTTTTTTTGAGGGCAGTGTCACTGGCCCTTATATGTGGGACCCGAACCGGGGCCGCTGGCTTCCCAAGCCAGCGGCTTAACCACTGCATCACTCGGCTGGCCCTTGATAGATATTTCTTAAATGAACAAAAGACTACCTTCTAGTTTGTCTAGTTTCTTGATTCAAGGTCAGCAAGATTCAAGAGGGGATTGAGTATTTGAGATTCAATTATGTGAGTGGCCCTTAGCTAGATGCTTAGAGCTTTAAAAATCTAAGTCACTGACCCGAATCGTGTTGGGTAAGTACTGGTTGGAAGAGGGCAACAGAGAACCCTCGCAGTACAGAAACGTTCTTTATCTGGGGAGTGGTTATATAGGTGCAAACCTATTGACCCATACACTTAAGATTTGTGTATTTTAAGCTGCATCCCCGTAAGTGTTCAAGTGTCAGACGTATCTAGACACGCCAACAAGCAGTTTCCATTGTGGCAGGAGCAATGACAGAAGTCTGTACAGCCTGCCTGCCATGTGAGCAGTGACGTGCTAAGATAGGCACTGTCGTTAAAAGGAGAATGGGAGGCGGTATCCTGTCCTCCTCCTGACACCAGAGCCTCCCAGAGCTCATGCGCCTTCTTCAATGCCCTGGACCATATTCTCAATCTGGCACCCAGATGAGCGCTCAACTGCTCAAGGATGCTCCACCTGTTGGGGAGCAGGTCCCTGAAGTGAGGTGAGCACTGCAGGCTCCCCTCAGAGGAGCCTAGGGCAAGAGAGAGGAACATGGAACAGTCTTTTTTTTAATTTTTATTATTTTTTTATTAGTTTCAGGTGTACAACACAATGCAATAGTTTTATTCTTTACCACCCAAAGTGACAACCCCCCACCCCCAGTTCGCCACCCCACTCCCCCCCCATATCATACATATCTATCACAACTCCCCTGACTCCCCTCCACAGTATACTCCACATCCCGTGACCATCCACATATTCAGTTGCAGTTGGCATACCATACTGTACACCAGCAGCTTCAGGTGTACAGTGCAGTGTGTGGAACAGTCTTTACACTTTAGATTCTTAACCTCTGCGCCTCAGGTCCTCAGCCGCACAGACAGCGCACCAAACGTCACAGACACAGCGCAGGCTGGGACCCCGGGCCCAGCGCGCACGCGCAGCAAAGAGCCGCCGCCACGCAGGCGCACTGAGGCCCCCGCCGCCGGGATACGTGGCGCTCCGGTTCCCTGCGGGCGCGCGCGCTCCGGGCGCGCAAGGAGCAAGGCGCGCGCCATGGAGCAGCGCTTAGCCGAGTTCCGGGCGGCCCGGAAAAGGACCGGGCTGGCGGCCGAAACCAGCACTTGGAACCACAGCGCACAAACCTCGGGAGAGAAGGCGGAAGCAGCTGCGACGTCAAAGCCCGCTTTAGGCTGGCTAAAACAACTCCTGGTGTGGACACCGAGGCCCGCGAGTGTCCGGGCTCAGCCCAGCCGTGCTCAGGTGAGAGGAGGGAGGCCTCGCCCCGGGAACCCGGCTGCTGGGCCGTCGTCTTGGGCCGAGGCCCCGCCCCGCGGCCCCGCCCCGCGGCCCCGCCCCCGCTCTCACGTGGTAGCCTGCAGGCCCGCCCCGGCGAGGAGCGGCCCCGCCCACACGTCCTGACCCGCAGGCCACGCCCCTTCTGGTTCACGGCCGGGCCTGCGCTGGCGGGGGCGGGGCTGCTGGCGCTTCCCGCTTGCTCAGGGGTTGGGCCTCGCGTCTCCAGCCACACGTGTCAGCCTTGATAAGTGTCTGTGACATTTTCTTTCCAGCCGGCGACCCACGCAGCTCCTGACTCCAGGTGGGAAGCGAGGGTCTAGGGTCCTGGAAGAAAGCACCCCTGCCCCTTCCCTTGTTATTCACAGCGAGCTGAGTCACCGTTGTGATGCCTGGTGACTTGGGGAAACTCTCCACCGCTATGTTGAACCACAGCCCTCGGCTAATGGGGGGTAAAAGGTCTAATTGGATACTGATAAAATTGGCAGTAATTAAGGCTTCATTTGATTTCGCACCTGAACCACATACAGCCGCAGCCCCAATTCCTTTAGAAATGGTGTTTGAGTACAAAACTTGCAGGATTGTGGTAGCAGTAACTACCAGAGGTGGCATGTGTTGGTGCGTTGATGTTGAACTAAAGAAGCTTATTCAAGTTCAGTAATGAATGTTGAAGGCAAAAACATATAGATTAGTATGATAGCCTTTTCACCCTTTAGATCTTTTGCTAGTCTCTTATTTTGCAGATGAACTTAATTCACATCTTATGAGTAAAGTGGCAATGTGATTTGCATGTGAAATTGGACTGTCTGTGGGAATACAGGACAAAACACCAAGGGAAAATCAGTGCTTTGAGACAATCTGTGATATGGCCTTTGTACCTCATAAGTGTAATAAGAGCCAAAAATCCCTTTTGAAAATTAAAATGTACTGGGGCAGAAGTGTATCTTACTCCCTTAAAATTATTTCTATTAAGTTCATTTATTAATGCACAACATTTGGTTTTAGGGAAATTTTTAAAAACCATGAAGAACTTATTATTGCTCAATTTTGATACTATTCTCCATGACACACAGGGTTCCAACTGACTTACAGACAAGAGAGCTGCAGGGTTCAAACAATCCACTATTTCCTTGCATGCAGTTTGTCTCAGGATAACTTTATTGTTGATTAGAACTCACTGAGCACAACAATTGGTTATTAATATTTTAGAATCCACTTCACCTACGCTTTTTTTCTTCCTGCAGTTAAAAAAAAACAACAATGTCTAACCCACACAATGAGTTTTTGACTATATGTCTCATTACCAAATGAATATGAAATCATTGAGTTGGATCCAGAGAAGCCCAACTTGGAGAAAGTTTCCATTATTAAAAACCCAAAAGCTGATGGCCTGACAAAAGGATGAGAGGAAATTGTGGACCTCCAATTGCTTCTAGTTAATCAAAGCTGTGTTTCATAAGGAACTCTACCCTAAGCTCATTTTCATTGACTCAGTTATCATTCCTGGGATTGCTCTAGTGTAAAAATTCTCATTAAATTTTCCCCCCTAATTTACAATCCATCTCTACCTAATAATTTTGATGGCACACAGTGGTGTGTCAGAGATTTCTTTAGCCTTCAATTTGTAATTGTTTCTATTTTGGTGATCATTGGTAAGGCAGCCTCCGTATCTTCCTTCCCCCACTCTCGGATTTAGGGGAAATGCAGTCCCCCCAAATACAATAATTTTTTCCTGTGACAAGTTTCTGCACATTAGGGCAAAAATGCTTGTATTTTTTTTTTTTTTTTTAATCTATGGAAACTCCTTGTCTTTATCCCAGGCATATCTGACACCAGCTCTCAGGGCACTATCTAGCCCCAGGTCCTCTTCCCACACCCATCCTGCAACTTTTTACCTCTAATCATTGGCCCACTCATCAAATGCCCCCACTTTTTTTTTTGAGTCACCTGGCTAAGTACAGTCTTTGTATCAGCCCCTGAAATCCAGAAGTTACTGTTTAGTTTCTTCCTTTCCCTCACCACCACCATTCATTCATTCAGCAAAATCCTATCATATGCCCTCTGTATTTCAGCTACTGTCCTAAATCTGGGGAGACAGTGTGATAAAGCCCTGCTCTCACAGAACTTGCATTTGAGTTTGGGGAACAGACAATAAACAAAATAACAGAATGATGAGTGCTATGAAGAGGTTAAAAAAACCCAGATACTGTGGTAATGAATTGGGGGTGAGGGGTGCAGAGTGCCACTTTAAATTGAGTGGCAGGGTGGACCTCACTGAGAGGGTGACATTTCATAAGAAGGAACCACTCTTGTGGAAACCTGGGGACAAGGCCAGGGGCACATGTGGTAACATTTTTGCTGAGGCTTGTAGGAGGAGAGGGAGCCAGCCAGGTGATGTGAGGGGATGGGGGCATTCCTCTCTGAGGGAAACATGAGTGCAGTGGCCCCTAGGTGGGTAGCTGCTTGGTATTTGAGGAATGGAAGTATCTTCCCTAAACCATGCCTGTGTGTGCTGTGATGACCACAAACATTTTTACACACAGCTTTTACAACAGAAGGTGAATGGGAGCTGAAGCAAATGCCAAATGTGGCAGAGGAATTTCCATATCCCTCCTTTCCGTTCTTTGTTCCCTTTGCCAATTCATTTAACTCCTCCCCCAACCCCATCCCCCATATCTCCTCCTAGCCCTCTAACTCTCCACCTTATCATTTCCCATTAAGGCTCCTAATTAAGTAAAAGGGCTTTGGAGGGAGACCATCCTTGGATCCCAGACCACCCTCATCTCTGCCTGTCGCTAGCTGTGTGACTTTAGGGGAGTTACTTAACATCTCAGTGGTTCCTTATCATTAAATTGGCAACAGTAATGCCTGCCTTGTGGATTACAGATTAGGCATCTTGAAGGCACTCAATAAGTGGTGACCACAAGCATTACTTTTATACTCCCTCAGTAATAAAATTAATCCAGTGCACTGTGAATTTCAAGTTGTATGCATTCAAAATGTATTGTTTATCCATCAGTCCATCATTTCGCTCTGATTTATGGGTCACCACCATAATCTCTGCCTGGTTCTCTCTGGGCTACCTGCATGAGCTACTAACAATTTCCCTGTTTCTACTCTTGTAGCCCATTCTCTGCTTGGCAGCCAGAGTAGTCTTAAATATAAATTGGATTATATTAGTTCCCTGCCAAGACCTGCAGTAATTTCACTATTATGCACACTGGCCAAATCCGAAAGAGAAATATATTTATTTAATAAATGCTGTGGAGGTGTTGCCAGTGATCTACTAAGGGCCTTCCAATCTACCTAAAAAGATAATTACAAAATTGATACTAAAAAAGAAGGTTCCAACAAAAAAGAATTTCTGAAGCAGCATAAATCCAATTACCTATATATATATTTTTTATCAATACCAAATAATATTTGTGGTCCCTTTTTAAATTATGTGAAGAATAGGGGATATAATTGAAGAAAATAACTAAAAGTTCTGTGTATTGAGAACCTATGTGTAGAGTGCTATGTTTGGCTCTGGAGACACCAAAAGATAAATGGCAGTCTATGGCTTTGTGGTAACAATCTAGAGACACGTGTGACCTATATTAAAAGAGAGATACTTCAATGCCAAAAAGACACTCAGTGCTCCGGGAGGCAGAGGAGACACCTTCCTTGATGGACCTTCCTTGATGGCCGAGAAGGTCAACTCACCAGTCATACTTGCCTGGTAGGAAGGCAAGGAGCTGAGGAATGGAGGGGTAACAGAGATTATTCCAAGCCACAGGCAATGTCTTTGGGTAGTAAGACCAGTCAAACTGGATTAGAGGGTTCATTTATACAGCAGTAGATTTTGTTGTGCAGGAAATTTTTTAGATCATCGTTTTTCAAACAGTTGGTCATGAGTCATTAATGAGTGGTTAAAAACAATATAGAGAAATATAGTCCTCTGTAAAAATAAATTTAGAAAAATAGAATCGATAATGAGCGCTTCATATGTAGCAAAGGTATTTGTTGATTTGTGAAACTTTTTTCTGTTAGAGAGAGGCTGGTCGCAGTACAAAAGGTATTTCTTAATGTGGGTCATACCCAGAAAAGTTTGGAAAATACTAGAGTAAAGATTAAACTCCCAAAAGCAACTTAAATACTTGTGTTTCCATTAGCACCCAGTATAGAAGCCTGTGTACTGGCATTTTTATCTGTTGAATAAATGGAAGGCCTTGGATCCCAGCCAGGAGTTTAAATTTTAACCTGTAAGCAATAAAAAATTGTTGAAGGTTTGTGAGCAGGGGTTGATGAGTGTTTTAGGAGATTCGTTTAGCAACTGTATGTATATAGGATGGTGTGGGGAGAGAAGAGATTAGAGACAGAGAGTCCACTTATCCAGGAGTCATTGCCTGGGCCGTGTAATTGCTATAACTGTAATTTTCTTTCTTTCTTTCTTTTTTTCTTTTTTTTTAATATGTGGAAAGGATTTTTGTTTCCTGTATCTGGTGTAGTTCTCATTTTCGAATCATGTCACTCACAAAATTTTAGCTCATCTAATCAAATCCACAAACACGTATCAATTTTCAGTGTAAGGCATATGAGTGACTTTTGCATTATCAATTACTGCGGAATTTCTCTGTGGGGCACAAATTAGCTCTTGTTAGCAGCAGACTCATCTGAGGAAATGTCTCCCATGAATGGGAACCCATTGAATACTGTACAGTTTTGATTGGGTCTCATCTCACTAACTGCTGATTAGTTTTGATTCAGTTTGAGCAGAGCACATGAGTTCTTTGGAGATGATTGTTTTAGCAGGGCAAAAAAATACAAATCAAGGAATTTCCAATTAAAATGGCAGAGTAGATAAATGCTGTGCTTATTTCCTCTCATGACCACAACAAAATTACAACTAAACTACAGAACAACCATCATTGAGAATCACCAGAAATCTATCTGAACTGAAGTCCTACAACTAGGGACATAGAGAAGAAGCCACCTTGAGACTGGTAGGAGGGGAAGAGACATGGAACAGGCTGGTCCCACACCTTCATGTGACCATTAAAAATCAAAGCGATTTCTGAGCATCGGAGTTCCCCTCCTACTCCACAGAGGAAGGAGGGGGTCCCAGCCCCACACCAGGCTTTCCAGCCCAGGGTTCCAGTGCCTGGAAGAGAAGCCCTCATAACATCTGGCTGTGAAAACCAGTGGAGATTGTGGCTTAGTAAGACAAGGCACCTAGAGTCCCAGGTGTTCCCCTTAAAGGGCCTGCACACAGACTTACTTGCTGATGGACTCAATCAATCTGAGCTCCAAGCGTTGGGGCAGCAGCTCAAAAGGCACCAGGGACATATGAAGAACTGAATTGTGTGGCCTCAGGGCAGAGGCTGGAGAGGCAGCTTTCTCCCAGACAGAGGAGGTGGCAGAAGCCATCGTTTCTTTGTTGAGCCCTCCCTCCTCCCAGCATGCAAATGCAGGCGGCTGCCATATCTGAGTCTCCATCAACCTGGCTAACACCATTCATTCACCTTTATTACCTGAGATCACTTCCCACTCAACCAAGCTGCTTCCAGTGGCTTTTCCGTACAAACAGCCTGCCTTGGTTCATGCTTCGGACTTTCCTAAAATTGCTCAAAAGTTCACAAAACCAAAACAAGCTGCATCTGGCTTTGGTGTGTCTGGTACCTTTGGCTGAGCAGCCCTAAGCCCAGCACTAGCCACAGCTGGCCTCGGTTCATGGGTCGGCCTCCAAGACCAGTGTGGTGGTTGCCATCTGTGGATTGCTTTGTGGTTCATGCCAGGTATCAGGTCCCCTGGCGGGGCACAGGCTCTGGCTGAACTTGGCCTGTGGTGGGGCTCTTTCCTGGAGGCCCTGCTTCAAGGCTAGCTTCAGACTGAGCTGGAGCATCACTGAGCCATCTCCAAGGACGACACACTCCAAGGACAGACTGGGCAGGCACCAGAGCCCTGCTAAAGTGTATCCTGCTCTGTAGAGTCAGCCTCTGCACAATAGCTCCTCCACTGTCCTCAACCAATCAGCCCAAAGGTCAATCCCTCCATTTGACATGCAAACAGCAACCAAGGCTGAACTACAGCAGGAGGCCACACACAACCCATACAGGGGACACACGTGGATCACCAGACTAAGGTAACCAGGGAGACTGCTACTGTGCCCCACAGCACCTACCTACTACATAAAACCACTCTAGTAAGACCAGGAGACATAGCAGCCCTACCTAATACATAGAAACAAATAGGGAGGCAGCCAAAATAGGGAGACAAAGAACATGTCCCAAATAAAAGAACAAAGCTCCAGGAAAAGAACTAAACAAAATGGAGACAATCTACCAGATACAGAGTTCAAAACACTGGTTATAAGGATGCTCAGTGATCTCAGGGAGAACTTCAACAAAGAGACAGGAAACATAAAAATGGAGATAGAAAACATAAAAAAGAACTGGTTGGGAATAAAGAATACAATAACTGAAATAAAGAATACATTAAAGGGAACCAACAGTAGATTAGAGGAAGCAGAGGATCAAATCAGCAATTTAGAAGATAAGGCAGCAAAAGACACACAAACATAACAGCAAAAAAAAAAAAAAAAAAAAATCCAAAAAAATTGAGAATTTAAGGGACCTCTGGGACAACCTAAAGCATACCAACATTCGCATTATAGTGGTATCAGAAGGAGAAGAGAGAGAACAAGGATTGAAAACCTATTTGAAGAAATAATGGCAGAAAACTTCCCTAACCTGGTGAAGGAAATCGATATACAAGCCCAGAAAGCACAGACAGCCCCAAACAAGATGAACCCAAAGAGGCCAACACCAAGACACATCATACTAAAATGCCAAAGATTAAGAGAGAACCTTAAAAGCAGTAAGAGAAAAGCAGTTAGTTACCTACAAGGGAGCTCCTGTAAGACTATCATCTGATTTCTCAACAGAAATTTTACAGACCAGAAGGGATTAGCACAAAATATTCAATGTGATGAAAAGAAAGAATCTACAACCAAGATTACTCTACCCAGCACAGCTATCATTTAAAATCAAAGGACAGGGCCAGCTGAGTGGCGCGTTGGTTAGCTGGCTTGGGACGCTAGTTCTGAGCAGTAGGGTCCCGGTTCGGATCCCACATATGAGGGTCAGTGACACTGCCCTCTATAGCTAAAGTGCTGAACAACAGCTCCACCTGGTTGCCTCTATAGCTAAGATGGCCAGCAATGGTGTGGGCTGCAGCCTCTGCTGCAGTGGGCTGCCATATGCTGCAGTGAGTTGTCGGCAGCCAGCATGAGCTGCCAATAGCCGCTCTAAGCGACCATCCAGAGGCTGGCGACCGATCTGCCTCATCCAGGAAGAGCACAATGATAATATCAACAGGGGCCAGTGAAGCAACATCCTCCACAACTAGACTGAAGAACAAAAAAGGACCACAACTTGTCTGTTCCCCTTCTCCAATTCCCCAATGCTGTTCTCCTCCCCACATTCTCCATAAAAAATCTTTTAAAAAATAAATAAATAAAATTGAAGGACAGGTAAAGAGTTTCCCAGACAAGAAAAAGCTAAAGGAGTTCACCACCACCAAACCAGTATTACAAGGAATCTTAGAGGGACTTCTTTAAGACAAAAAAATAAATAAATATATATATAGATAGATAGATATATTTTAAAATATATATATAATTTATATATATAAATAATAAAGTGGCAATAACTACATACCTATCAACAATGACTTTCAGTGGAAATGGATTAAATGCTCCAATAATATCAAGAGATAGGGGAGCTGAATGGATAAGAAAACAAGACCCTTACATAGGCTACTTGCAAGAGACTTACTTCAGGTTGAAAAACACACAGAGACTGAAAGTAAAGGGATGAGAAAAGATATTTAATGAAAATGGAAACAAAACAAACAAAAGCTGGGGTAACAATACTCATATCAGACAAAATAGACTTTAAAACAAATACTATAACAAGAGACAAAGAAGGACCTAGTAATCCCACTTCTGGGTATTTATCCAAACAAACCCAGAATGCTACTTCAACGGGACATGCTCATCCATATGTTCATTGCAGCATTGTTTACATAAGCCAGGATATGAAGGCAGTCTGGGTGTCCCGGAATGGATAAAGAGGAGGTGGTACATATATGCAATGGAATATTAGTCATAAAAAAGAACGAAATCTTGCCCCCTGCGACAACATGGATGGATCTAGTGTGTATTGTACTGAGTGTAGTAAGTCAGATAGCAAAAGACAAATGTCACATGATTTCACTTATAAGTAGAATCTAAAGAACAAAATAAACAAACTCAGATACAGAGAGCATTTTGATGATTGCCAGATGGGAGGGGGGATGGGAGTAGATGAAAAAGGAGAAGGGATTAAGAAGTACAGATTGGGGCCGGCCGAGTGGCGCATTGGTTAAGCGCTGGTTTTGGGATGCCAGCGGCCCCGGTTCGGATCCCACATGAGGGCCAGTGACACTGCCCTCTACAGCTAACAACAGCTCCACCTGGAGCTGGGCTGTGCGAGCCCCGGTGATGGTGTGGGCTGCAGCCCCTGCTGCAGTGGGCTGCCATGGGCTGCAGTGAGTGGCCCGCAGCCAGCGTGAGCGGCTGGCAGCCAAGTGTGAGCTGCCAATAGCTGCGGTGAGCGACATCCAGAGGCCGGCGACCGATCTGCCTCAGCCGGGAAGAGCGCAATGACGATACCAACAGTGAAGCAACATCCTCCGCAACTAGACTGAAGAACAGAGAGCAGCAACTTGTCTGTTCCCCTTCCCCGATTCCCCAACGCTGTTCCCCTCCGCCAATTCCCCAATAAAATCTTTAAAAAAAAAAAAAGAAGTACAGATTGGTTGTTGTTACACAGTATTCATGGGGATGTAGGGTATAACATAAGGAATATATATAGTCAATAGTATTGTAATAACTGTGTATGGTGTCAGTTGTGTACTAGACTTTTCAGGGTGATAGATGAGAAGGAGGTTGTGGGCAGGGTGAAAAAGGTGAAGGGATTAAGAAATATAAACTGGTAGTTACAAAATAGTCATGGGAATGTAAAGCATAGGGAATATAGTCAATAATATGGTAATAACTATGTGGGTGGCGGGTACTAGTCAGGGGATCACTTCCTAAATTATATTGTCAATGAAAAAACATCCAGCCTAAGAGAAAGCATATAAGTGTTTATTTGAGCCAAACTGACAATTGCTGGGAAGCAAAGTCTGAAGGGATTGAGAAAATGCTCTGGAAAATGGCTGTTTTACAATTTATACATTAGAATCAAAGTAAGGGGAACATGAAATCCGTTGGTAGTAGATTAAATGGGTGGGAGAAAGCAAAGCAGGAATATCTCTGGGATTGGATAAAAAGTAAAATGCAGACACATACTTTTTTACATTGGTGGGTACAGGATAGTTAATAGCATTTTACAGCGCATAGAGATAGTATTGGGGGTGGGGAGATAACAACGAGGGTTTTGTCGTTTCCTGCTCTGGTGTGGTGGGCTGTTTCCCCTGGGGGTCTGGAAAAAGGGGATTACTCTGATATTGCTAGGGCATATTATCTTAGATGCAAAAAGAGACAATGGGCAGGCTCACTTAAGGTAAAGATTGACCTTTTTCAAGGAAGCTACAGGCCTAGGAGGTGACTACCAGCCATGACCCACTTTTAGTTAGGCATTTTTATGTTAAGACCATTCTGTGTGGTTAATTTCAGTCTCCTGAGCTTGTCAGATTTAACCTGTGGCCCCTTTTTGCCCTCAATATAAATGTCTAACCACTATGCTGTACACCTAAAACTAATATAAAATAATATTAAATGTCAACTCTAATTAAAAAATTAAAAGGAATGTAAAGAAGAACAAGAGTTTCAAAGTTCCAGATATAAAACAAATAAGTCTTGGGGATATAATGTACAGCATGGGGAATATAGTCAATAATATTGTGATAGCGTGGTATGGTATTAGATGGTTGCTGGACTCATGGTGATCACTTCTTTAACATAGGGAATATAATCAATAATGTGGCAATAACTCTGTATAGTGCCAGGGGGGTACTGCTGAATAACTATGATGTACACCTGAAACTAATATCATATTGTATATTAGCCATATTTTAATAAAAATCTTAAAAAAAATAAAGTTAGTGTGGGAAGGGAATCAAGGAGGGGTAAAAATAATGGTTGAGATGAGGTTGTGTCAAGCGGCAGACCGTTGTAAACTATTACGTCCTTTGTAGATGGAGAGTGTAGAGTATAAGGCAGATTCACACAGAGAAGACCCTCAGGAAAGGTTTAGATGCATTTTTATTACCTGAGGCTGAGTTCTACCCTGGGGCTTTTTATGGTAAAAACGGCAAAATGAAAGCTGACTTTGTTGGACAGAAAAGAAACATAAGGAAATGGAAACATTAAAAATGTAAGTGCTTACAGTCTGCAGCACACTTTGGAATAAAAAGAAAACAAGAAAATTGAAATCAATGAGCCGGAGGCCTTCCCAGGGCCCTGAGAGCTGCCTCTCCACAGTTGGTTTTGATCCTCCAGGCCCCATTCCCTGTTATTCTTACATTTGTTTGTTTGCGTGCCCTAGGAAGCCGCCCAGCCTTCGAGCAGCGCCTCCCCGCCCCCACGGAGTACAGCCACTCCCCCGCCATGGCCACGGGACCTGTCTTTCTGGACCAACGTCACCCTCCTGAAGGTTCTTCTCTGGTTGGTTCTGCTGGGACTGTTTGTGGAACTGGAATTCGGCCTGGCTTATTTTGTCCTGTCCTTGTTCTACTGGATGTACGTCGGGACACGGGGCCCTGAGGAGAAGAAGGAGGGAGAGAAGAGTGCCTACTCGGTGTTCAACCCCGGCTGCGAAGCCCTCCAGGGCACCCTGACTGCAGAGCAGCTGGAGCGAGAGCTACTGTTTAGACCCCCGGAGGGGAGATAGGAGTGCTGTCACACCTGCGAGCCTTTCCCACCACATGACAAGGCCCTCTGCCCCTTGGGGAATAGACTGGTGTCACATGCCCCAGACCAAGGACAACGGGTGACCACGCATTTCTACCTTACCCTGATCTGCTGCTGCAATTTTATCTTTGAACTTCTCTTTGGTTTTGATGGAACTCCCTGACAGACACTGTGGGTCTGAAGCAATTTATAAAAATTACATACTCAGGAGAGACCTGTGTGTCTCATTATTGGAGAGAGGATTTTAGAGCACTAGAAAGGCATTGGGAGATAACTTTTAAAATCTCTTGCCATTTGTTGTAACTGCTAGGTACACCAGGATTGTATATGAAAAAATAAATATTCTCCTTACATCCTCTCATATTTATTGCATTTTGTTTCCTAAAAAAGTTTTAGGCCGGCCGAGTGGCGCATTGGTTAAGAGCTGGCTTAGGACGCTTAGCGGCCTGATTTGGATCCCACATAGGAGGGCCAGTGACACTGCCCTCTACAGCTAACAACAGCTCCACCTGGAGCTGGGCTTCTGGGAGCCCCGGGCCAGCATAGCTGCAGCCCCTGCTTTAGTGGGCTACCATAGGCTACAGTGAGCGGCCGGCAGCCAGCGTGAGTAGCTGGAAGCCGGTGTGAGCTGCTGTCCAGAGGCCGGCGATCAATCTGCCTCACCTGAGAAGAGCGCAATGATGATACCAACATGGGCCAGTGAAGCAACGTCCTCCGCAACTAGACTGAAGAACAAAAGGACAACAACTTGTCTGTTCCCCTTCCCTTGTTCCCCAACGCTGTTCCCCTCCCCCAATTCCCCAATAAAATCCTTTAAAAAAACAGTTTTAAATTGCAAATTTTGTTTTTTGGAGTGTTTTTCTTCCTGTTTTCAGTCTCGCTTTTCCAGCTATTGATGGTTTTGAACAATAAAATATCTTTCGAACTGCTACTTTTCAGAAACAGATCCCATGCCTATCTTCCATTCTAGTCAGTTACCCTGCCTCCACTCAGTGAAGGAAGAGAAGACAAAGTCCGAGGTGACGTGTGGCGCGGGGTGGGGTTTCACAATGTCAGTACTGGTAGATTTGATAAGTAGTTATTAATGATAAAGTCAGCAAGAGAAAGTTCTTGAGTTACGTGTACAAAAGGGAGTTCCTGAAGTAAAACTCCATACTTCCTGGCTGCCTAGGTGGCTTGCATTCCAAGGGTTTAGAATAGGCGGCCTCCCCTGCGGGAGAGATTATGTAAATAGAGGTAATCAGGCAGGCTGTCCTGTTCCTCCCTCTTCCAGTACAAAGGTAGAGTTTGGGCTCATTAAAATTGAGCAAAGCAAACCATTAAATACTTTTTTTTTTTTTTAAATGGATCATACTGATTAAGAGAACTTTAGTTTTAAATCAATAGTCTTTTCCAAACTTAAGATTTCTAAGAAATGATTGATTTCTTAGTAGGTTTCCAACTTCAGAAACCTTATACTATGAAAGTAACTAATATTTATGAGCTGTTACTAAGGAACGGAGGCCTATTAATTCCTTTTTCATTCTTGCCTGATTTACTTTTTTTTTTCCCCCATCATTTGTCTCTGTTTATTCATGTCTAAATTTGTCATGTGCCTTGATGGCATAGGCCCTGGGAGACTGATGACCCTCAAAATGTCTCTGCACATCACTGATTGCTCAGCCTGGCATGGCTTTTGATCCTTTCCTTCTTGTGATTGTAAACCTTGCTCCTCGCCCTCTCACTGAAGCACACCCCTTCTTTCTATATGGAGACCTGGTGCAGCTTTTTTCCTGCCTGTCTCATTCTCTCCTCCCCTTCATTCCTGGTCTCAGCCTCAGGCTTTTCATGTCCAGCTTTCAATCATTCATTCAGCTTTTATCGGGTATCTTATATGTTTGCCTGATTTACTTTTTATAGCAAAAGCTTACCTCAATTTAAATTTGACTTTTATCCATCGAATGCCAGCCCCCTGCTGGGAGTTTAAGATATGATCAAGAGAAAAGCAGACACATTCCAGGTTCTCTGAGCACACAGCCTAGCTGAGGTTGGGGTGGTGGATAAAGTGAAACAAGCAGTTGCAGTAATAAAGATAAGTGTGAGTTATAGGAAGAGTACGAGGGGACGTTCTCATTAATCACACTTCGTGGCCAACTAGCCTCCTGTGTTTCAGCCCTTGTTGAAAATTCTGATACGCATTGCTCCTCTCTGCAGCCCTCCTCTGATTGGGAGTCTGGCTGTCCCTCGGAGTCCTCCAATTGAGGAGAATGTGCCCCCTTTTGCTCATAAAGAAGTCTTTTCTTCTGTAGCTTCTGTCTGATGTGGACCTGTAGAAAGTAGCGAAACTGATTATTCCCTCTCCATGCAAGTTTTGATTGTATTTAAGATACATGATTTTGTTTTCTGATTTATTTTCTTAAAAGCTTTCTTTATTTTCCTGATATTTTACTTGGGCTTTTCTATCTCATATAAACCAAATACAGGGAAGAAATGTTCTTTATCACTGCAATGCCCAGGGCAGGAAGCATTGTTCTAGGAAAGAATTTAGTTGGCATTTTAAAAATGTGTAATTCATACTTTCCCCTAAAACAAAGTGCCTGTAACTCTGAATTAGGAACATTAGAACCAATTAGTAATCCCAGCAAGATAGATACTTCTGGTAAACATAGCAGAGACTCAGTTTACTGAGTGGACCTCGCTAGCTTTCGTTGAAAATGTTGCTGTTTTTTAATGAGGAGCCTACATTGCTGTAAACCCATCTTTCAGCAGATTTTCTGGAAACAATTTGTCATCTCTTCTTGTTCACCTCTCCCCAAAAGTTGCATAATGACAGCATTAACTTCTAGGAAAAGAGGGATATGAACCAATGAAATGCATTGGGGAAAGAACTATATGTATTTGCTGTTCTTATCAGACCATTAAGTTTTAGGTGTAGACTTGATTTCCTGAATTTAAAAAGGCCTATTGATCTCTGAATTTCCACTCAGAGCCTGACCATTAGCCCAGCAAGCAGCTTCCATTAAAAGCTTCTTCTGTCATCAGAGAACTTGAAATCCCACAGATTCGCTCAGCCCTATGATAGCTGGGTGAAGTCGTGTCTATCCAAATTTAACGAGTAAATTGGTTTTTGCTGTTATTCACATGATCCCATCTTGCCTATTCACAAGGACTGTTAAATGAGTCTCTGCTTGTACAGCTGGGAGGAAACCCAAAATGCCATCCAATGTGCCCTGCCCCCCACCCCGCCCCTTCCTTGGGTAGGACCATATTTATTCCTGACTAAATTCTTGTTTCCCTAGTGACCCCTAAGGAAGGAGAATCCAGGTATAAGATTCAGGCTCTTAGGCAGTTCGTCACCCTCACTGGCACCCCAGGATGTGTCTTACTCTGATCTTAGTGGACACCAACGTCCCCTAGACTGCTTCCCCATTACCCAGTTCTCTCTTAGTCTTCTCTGTCCTTCAGGCCAGATCATCTGAGTTGTGCCTCTGGCCATTAGTCCTAGTCCTGACCTGTTTTGAGGTCTCTAGGTCTGAGTGGGGGTGACTGTCCCAGTTGGTGGGTACAATGACCTTTCTCAAAAGCTCTGGCATTCGTTGTACCAGTGAGTATTTAGGCATGTACATTTCATGCTATTAGGATTGTGCTTTGAATCTAGGTCTTCCACGTTAGTTTTTGATTGATTTTTCCATTAAACTCACAAATAACGCACAAAGAAAAAAAATTAGGACGTTACATAGTTGATCCTCATTTGGGCAGAAGAAAGTAAAATTCTAACTGTGTTTTTGTTTCCTGCCACTCACACTGTTAACCTATCAGCAAATATTTGTAGGCGCAGGGGCCAGGCGCAGCTGGGGGCAAACAAATGCGCTTGCCCAGTCTGAGTCCCCTGTAGGCGGCAGGAGGCCGGTTGCGCGGCGATGCCATGGCGCATCTTGCCACCAGGGGGTAGCATAGAGCTGCAGCTCTACGTCGTGGGTCCCTTCCCATCACACCTGATAATTTATGTAACTGGAAAACCCGCTGGGATGTTTATATGAACCACTTGTGCTGCTTTTTCTGGCGGTCTTTTCACTTTAAGAATCACAGAGGAAAGGGCTCATCAGAGGTCCTGGGAAAGGCATAGAAAGCTACCAGAATGATTTATACACATAGTTTTAAATAAAATAACAGCTCCTCTCCAGACTTAGTAGGCAGTATGGAAGTTGAGTGGGTTAGCACTGTGTCTATATCTGAGCGCTGAGGGGTGGGGGATGGGGAGACTAGGAACTTACACAGCTGGCAGAGAAACTTGACCCTGAAGCCAAGAAAGGAACATTGGAACTGTTTGCTTTGGTTTCTGTCACACATACTTTTACTTCATAGCATTGGGGCACTGGATTAGATGAAGACTTGGCTCTCTCAAAAAGCTGAGAGAGAAGACAAGGTGAGTGAACAAAGAACCACATTATAAGGCATATAACATAATACAGATGCTTACAAAGGTATAAATAGTGTGTGTGCACGCGTGTGTGTAGGAGTCAAGAAGAGACCTCTTTCAAATCTAAATTCTATACTATGTAGGATTGTCACTTTTATATGAGAAGTACTAAGTTCCCTTAACAAGTCATGGATGAATGTTTTGACAAGTGTGGTCTTTGGACCACCTGCATTGGAATCTCCTGTGGTAATGTTAATACACAGATTCCAGGACCTGGCCAGACCCACTGACTCAGAATCTGGGGGTAGGATCCCGAGAATCTGAAGTTATCTTCAGCTAATCTTCAGCTCGCTCAAGATCAACAGCCATGACATAAATCATCAATGTTAAAATAGGAACAAACCTTAGTTGTACATGAGATCCCAGCCAAGAACAAGAACAACTAAACTACTAAAATGGGACAACGTAGTTTGCCATATTTCAAACTGTTCATTCGGAATATTAAAGCTACAAAGAAAAAGAAACACGAGTATATGGCTTGAAAACAATGAGGAACTAACTCCAAAGACTGTATGGTAATTAAAGGTGCTTTCTTTTAGAAGTTTTCTTTGAACACAATTATTACAAAAAGACTCACACATTCATTTTAGATCATTTTGGAACTGTAGAAAAGAATGAAATATTTTGTTTTTGTATTTTTATGCATGTATTTCAGAATTCAAGAGCTACATAGGATATACAGCAATAAGACTCCTTGTCACCTTCATATTTTTTCTTTGTCAAGCCTACAAATGACAGCATACTCTACACATTGTTTTGTCCTGTGCTTTCTTTTTTCTTTTTCAGTTTTATTTACATGCATTTGAAATTTTTATGTAAGAGAATGACATGACCCAATTTTCCTGTTTAAAAGATCATCTGGGCTGTCATGTAGAGAATGGATTCTCTGTCATTCATCTTCCCATCCATCCAACCACGCACTTGTCCACCCATCCATTCGTTTATGGAGCACCCAACCTATTTTTTTCCATTGGTGAAAATGTTTACATGTTTTTTATTGAGCCATCTTTTAAGATTTTATGAAGAGATATAAAGACATGATGGCAACATTGTTGACTTATGAAATATATTTATACATTCTATTTATTATGTTTAGGTGGAAGGTTTCAATTTGGGGAAACCAATCAAATTAATGCTTATGATAATCAAAAACTAAATCAGAATATCCTAAAAGTCAACACACACAAAATGGAATCTATCATATCTCTCCCTATTTATCTGCCCATCTTTATTTATCTGCTTATTCTGTCTTGGGTTTGGCTCATGATTTCTTTTTTTCTTTTTACAACCCCATCATGTAATTTACTTTATTCAAATATTGCCAGTTCCACTAATATTCTCTATAGCCAAATAAAACTTTTTTTCTGGTCCAGTATTCCATCCAGGATCGTGATTTCTTATGAAGAGAATGAAAAGCCTAACATAGGATCTATTTTGGTCTTTGATGAAGCACCTAATATTTGCCAGGCCTGCTCCTAGATTCTGAACATATGGAGAGAATGCAGCTGAGATCTCATTTCTCTAAGATCTCACAATCAACTGGGGAGGCAGCCAATAATCAGTGTGGTTAGCACTATGAGCGTGATGTCTAAACAAGAGCCAGAGCTTAGCAAAGAGATGTCAAATCGCTTGCAGGGGCACGGAGGACTTCCTGAAGGTGGTGACATTGTGCTGGGTTTGAAGGAGCATCAGCCCCCAGAAAAGAAGAAAGGGAGCAAGGAGGTAGCATTTCAAGCACAAAACCACCTGGCAAGAAGATGATAATCATGATGGAGAATAGGATGCTTGGGAAGAAGTGAGGCATTCTGAGGACTTCTATTATTCCTTCCCACTAGTTGTTTATATGCACATGTACATATATTGATTTCATTGTATTGTACTAGCTCTTGCCCTTTACTGAATTCTCTTATTAATCGTAATGGGTGTTCAGGTGATTCTCCTGGATTTTCCACATAAATAATTATTTTCTTTTCAAATAATGTAAAATTTAGCTCTTTTTCCAATTTTTATACCTCTCATTTTTTTCTTTATCTAATTACATTAACTACATCATCCAGGAAAATGTTAAACCAGAGTAAGAGTCAATTATATGTTTTTCTTGTTCTTGACTTTGATGAGTATGTTTTAGTATTTTCCCATTAAATGTGTTGCTTGTTTTGGCGTAAGTAGATGGATAAATAGGTGGATATCTTAAGGAATTATTCATCTGTATCTGTGTTGTTAAAAGGGGTTTTTCCTTAAGAATGGATGTTGAATCTCACAAAATCTCAGTGTAGTGGAGATTGATTGTGTGATTGTTTTTTCTTTTTTTCTTTTTTTTCAAGATTTTATTGGGAAATTGCGGAGGGGAACAGCGTTGGGGAATCGGGGAAGGGGAACAGACAAGTTGCTGTCCTTCTGTTCTTCCGTCTAGTTGTGGAGGACGTTGCTTCACTGGCCCATGTTGGTATCATTATTGCTCTCTTCTCTGGTGAGGCAGATCTGTCGCCGGCCTCTGGACGGCCGCTCACAGTGGCTCTTGGCAGCTTACACCGGCTATTGGCAGCTCATGCTGGCTGCCAGCCACTCACTGTAGCCTATGGCAGCCCACTGCAGCAGGGGCTGCAGCTATGCCGTCCTGGGGACTCACAGCAGCCCAGCTCCAGGTGGAGCTGTTGTTAGCTGTAGAGGGCAGTGTCACTGGCCCTCATATGTGGGATCCAAACCAGGGCCGCTGGTGTTCCAAGCCAGCTCTTAACCAGCGCACAACTCAGCCGGCCAAAATACAGTAGGTTTTTTTCACTTAATGATAAACTGAATATATTCTCATGTTACTCTTTTACAATATTGATTTTGACAGCTGCATAATATTTCTGTATGGATAAGCGTACCATTATTTATTTAGCCAATCCCCTATCATTAAATATTTAAGTTGTATCTAACGTTCAATAGTATGAATAGTATGAACCAGGCTAACCTCTCTGAAATTTAAAACTATATTTTCAGGCTGGCCTAGTGGCTCAGTTGGTTAAGAGAGTGAGAGCTGAGCAACACGGTTGTCAGTTTGATTCCCACATAGGCCAGTGACACTGCACCCAAGCTGAGCTGCCAGGTGGCAGGATGGCTCAGCTGGTGAGAGCATGTGCTCCTAACAAGTTTGCCAGTTCCACTCACACATGGGATGGTGGGCTATGCCTGCCCGCAACTAAGATTGAACATGGCACCTTGACCTGAGCAGCCCTGAGCTGCCGAGGGGCGGCCGCATGCTCAGTGGTTAGAGCATGTGCTCTTAGCAACAAGGTTTCCTGCTCAACTTTTGCATGGGATGGTGGGCTACCTCCACCCACAACTAAGATTGAACACGGCATCTTGAGCTGAGCGACCGAGAGCTGCTGATGGGCGGATGGATGGCGACTGGACTTGGAGCTGAGCTAGCTGTGCCCTGCCCTCCACAACTAAGATTGAAGGACAACAACTTGACTGTTCCCCTTCCCAATTCTCCAACACTGTTCTCCTTCCCCAATTCCCCAATAAAATCTTTGAAAATCAAAACAAAACAAAACAGAACTATATTTTCAACTTTTGGAAAGACTAACTAGAGACCAATTCCTATCAGGACGGTGGTCTCAGACTTTCGTTCAGATCTCCTGGGGACCTGATTAAAATGCAGATTCTATTTTGTTTTTTTGTTGTTGTTTTTTGAGGGCAGTGTCACTGGCCCTCAGATGTGGGACCCAAACCTGGGCCGCTGGCTTCCCAGGCCAGTGCTTAACCACCGCGCCACTCGGCCGGTCCAAAAATGCAGATTCTGATTCTGTAGATCTGCCCAGGACCTAAGATTCTGCATTTCAAACAAGCGCCCAGGTAGTGCTGATGCTGCTGGTCTTTTGGACCACACTTTGAGTAGCAAGGTCTCTGAATATACTTTGTGTCTGTGGAATTTTGCTTGAATGAAAAAAATGCTAGAAAGCAGTCTT
This sequence comes from Aselliscus stoliczkanus, assembly GCA_033961575.1. NCBI lineage: Eukaryota > Metazoa > Chordata > Mammalia > Chiroptera > Hipposideridae > Aselliscus > Aselliscus stoliczkanus. The sequence goes on along the minus strand of CM066733.1, from coordinate 57,696,480 downwards.
TAGCAGTGGTTCTCATTGAGTCTTGTGACACACTTTAAAATATCAGGTTTGTATTAAAGTAATTTGTAGCAAACCACTATTATTTGTGAATGTTCATTTTGAAATTTTATTAGTGCACCAGCAAGGCTACCCTTACGTTGTAAATCTCTTCACTCGCCTGGCCTATCATGGATGTGTCCATGGGAACCGATCAGATGTGCACATTGCTGTCATATGGGAAAAAAAAGGCTGAAAACCTGGGGACCAGAAATAAAGCAGAGGTCAGGTGGGCACCCTGGAGCAAGTTGATGAAAAGAAGCCTTTGAACCCCAATTTGTAAATCATATCTGCATTTCTAACCCTTAGAGACATGTCTTTCATTTGGTGAGTGGTTGGTTATTTAGGCGGTTTTATCCTACCAGGTCCTAAATAATCTGGTCCCCGGCCTGCCTCTCCCAGTTATATTAGCCTACTTCATGTTCATCCTCTACAGGGGTTTGGCAAACTCTTTCCATAAAGGGCCAGACAGTAAATAGCTTCACTGACCATTTGTCTCTGTTGTGACTATTCAACTTTGCCATTGTAGAGCAAAAGCAGCCATAGATAACATGTGAACAAATGAGTGTCAATAAAACTTTATTTATAAAACCAAAAGGGGGCCATAGTTTGCTGACCCCTACTCTAACACACTAAATATGCTTCTGCTTTAGAGTCTTTATACCAATTGTTCCCTTTGCTTAGAACTCACTTCCTCTAGATGATCCTATAACTTGTTCCCTTACTCCATTCAGATCGCTTAGATGTCGGGTCATCCAAAAGGCCTTCCCTGAGCACCCAGTCTAAAACAGCTCCCTTGCCCCATGTCTCCATGTCCTTTTTTTTTTTCCCCTCTATCCTGTGCTAAATACTTCATCTAGTTGCTTTATGAATAATATCCCTTATACTTTGATAATTCCTAGAGAAAAGCATTTGTGCTTATAGACAGAGTATTTTTTATACATGTAGCAGCTTAGTTACAGTGGACTATCTGTTCAGACAGAATATACATTTGTTACAAAGGATTTGTTTTAACCATATCCTTCTAATGACTTTCCCCCTGCAATTTAGATGGAGTTTGGCAGCACCAAACATATATGGTGAAATGGCACAGGGTGATATGGAAGAATTGCTTTGTTCTAGAACCATATCAATGAAAAATCAGGTGTTTGGTTATTCTGAGTCTTCTTATGGATTATAGCAGTTCCTGCCCCATATGTAATTTTCAAAGAACTATTTATGGAACGAGGGTAATTTCCTCCACAATTCGCATGTTTTCCCAAAGCAGAGGCAGCCTTGTGGTCCAATGAAAGGCTGGTCAGAACCGGGTGGGTAGGGGAACTGGGAGAGATGTTTCCTGAAGAAGGATGATCAACCAGGAAATTCATGGCAGCTTTGGAGGATCCAGCCCCACGGAGGAGAGAGAGGTCAGATTCTGAAGAGTCCACACAGGGTGTCAGTGGCCTTGGGGCTGCAGCCTTTGGAAATCATATCAGTGCACCATTCGAGTGCAGCTGAAGCCAGTCTCTCCATGTGGACCACCGATGCAGAGGGCTTGTGAGCCCCACACGCTGCTATGGAGGGAACTCCAACTCAAGGGGGCCGTTGCTGGGGTTCAGGTGGCTTGGCATACTCCCAGGGGGTCGGTACCATGCATACAGAACATCTGAAAAGATGTTGCACTTCTAATGTGAAGAGTGACTTCAGGACGAACCCAGTGAAAGCTTAGAGGCAAAGAGCCTCTCCTGCTAGAAGAGGGGCTGGACCTGAGAAGCAGGCGGAGTCCATGGCCAGGAGAATGGGGGAGAACAGTGGTTGCTGCTGATGCTAAGGCTCCCAAGTGTGGCATCTTTTCTGGACTTCTGGCCCCGTCAGACTTTGGTTAGCAGGCTTCAGGATCTTTACGAATTCCTAAATGGAGATGTTTTTTGTAAATACCTTATGAAGTGTGATGTTATGGATGGTCTTCTTGATTGCTAAGAATATTCCAATATACTATGTTTCCCCCAAAATAAGACCGGGTCAGGGCCGGCCGAGTGGTGCGGTGGTTAAGCGCTGGCCTAGGAAGCCAGCGGCCCCGGTTCAGTCCCACACATAAGGGACAGTGACACTGCCTTCAAAAAAAAACAACAAAACAAAAAAATAAAATAAAATAAGACCGGGTCTTATCTTAATTTTTGCTCCAACAATCTACATTTATTCATTTATTCATATACAAAAATCTACATTTATTCAAACAGTCATGTCTGCTGATGATCTTAACTGGGGCTTATGTGTGGGGTAGGGCTTAAATTATGAGCATCCTGGAAAATCATGCTAGGGCTTATTTTCCAGATAGGTCTTATTTATGGGGGAACACGGTAGTATAATTTTTTAAATTTTTTTATTGGGGAACATCCATGGTCATTGGTTACACATTGCTTTCATGCTACAATGGCATAGTTGACTTTTTAAAGGAGGGCACAGCTCACAGTGTCCCATGTGGGGATTGAACCGGCAACCTTGGTGTTATCATCACCATGCACTAACCAACTGAGCTAACCGGACACCCCCAACATAGTATAATTTTTAATGTAACATGATTCTTATATATAATATGAGTGTACATAAGATGTCTTTTCTTCTGTATTTTTAACTGTACCTTTCCAAAGGATGCCATTGGTAGGACATTGTTTAGATTATACAGAGTGAGATGTATTTACTTTGTTGTTTGTCTCCTGCATTTTGATTCTCTACTCTCTGCTTCTGGCATCAGTATTTGAAAGGTGAAAGAGTTTGAGGGTGGTTTCATTGTGAAGTGGCATCTAATTGGTGGGAACCAGCGGGGCTCAATAAAAACTACAAATTCAAGTTCCTAGGAATTTTGAAGGTTCTGAAGCTTTCTGGAGGGCAATATATATGGAGATAAAACACCTGCCTCTTTAAGCTAAAAATGTACATGAATGGTTATAGACTGTTGAAGAATGGACCTAAAATGTAAAGTAACTGTGGCCTTTTGTTGTTACGATTACATTTGTGTCGTTATGTTCCCAAGTCCTGAACTGAATTTCCAATTCCACCTTAGGTCATTGGAATTGACAAGTCTTCTGTAAACATTATTTACTATATCAAGTCCTTGCTCTTTCACGCTGGAGATATGGAAAGTTAAAAAAAATAAAAAATGGGGGCTGGCCGAGTGGTGCGGTGGTTAAGAGCTGTCTTGGGAATCCAGCGGCCCCAGTTCGCATCCCACATATGAGGGCCAGTGACACTGCCCTCAAAAAAAAAAAAAAAGAAAATTGCTTGCCCATCCGCTCCAGGTGTAGCCAGCCTACTTCAGCCCCACAGCAGTCCATCTCTTGGCCTGGGACTGCTCGGTGTTTATAATTCTCAGCTATTGATTCTGTTCCTGGAGGTTGTAACAAATTCCAAGGTCTGCTGGTCCTCCAAGGGGAGGAGCCACAGTAATTCATCCTAACACTGATGCTCTGTATCAGTGTGTGTGGGGGGGAATTAATTGTTGGATTTACTTTAGGCTGCGGGTCTTTTTTTAAAATCATTTTGTTAGTTAATGTGAGCTCTTGTACCCAAGAATAATCTATCACAGTTTGGGATTAGAGAGCTCTGCAGGGAGACAGCTCAGGTTTATGGAAAGAGGAGTTAGATACACTGCCTAGATATGGGGCTCCTCCCTGGCCCCCTCTAGTTTGTCACTTGTAATTCTCATTCTTTTTTCCACCTCCACCATTTCCTTCTCTCTTTTGCTGCAGCCCTTTTCCACATTTAAACACTCTGGCGTTTTTATTTTGTTATATTCAGGCCTCATCTTTTTACACCTACCCGTCCCAGCTTTGGGGACACTTAATTTCTACTCCTTTTTTTATCTTAATATCAGGTCTATTTTCCCATCTTCTCCAACTATCTGGCTATATTTGTTATCATTCCAGTTTGTACTTCCTGGATTCCCACCCCACACTATTTCTGATAAGGGAGACCCCAGTTTTCAGCCTTTCTCTTTTGTGTGTGTGTGTGTGTGTGTGTGTGTGTGTGTGTGTGTGTGTGTGTGTTGGGGCAAAGGAGGGAGGGAGGAGAGACTGAAAGACATTGAACTGCACCTGTTTCTGGCATTGGCTTTCAGAGGCTAGTGAGAGAAAACTTTGGGTGGGGGGAATCCCCGACCCTTGGGAATGCTTATCCAGATGGTAAATGAGTGAGATGCTTCACAAATTCTATGTGGAACTCAGTTATCCCCATCTGTGGGGCATCAGTCACTTAAATGTGGCTTTATGAAGTGATCCCCTGATAAAGTACAGCATAGGGAATACAGTCAATGGTATTATAACAGCTATCTATATATACAATGTCAGAGGGGTAGTAGATTGGGGGGGGTTATCGCTTTGTGAGGGGTGTAAATGTCTAATCATTATGTTGTTTTGTACACCTGAAACTAATGTAAAAAATTAAATTTACAAAAAAGAAAAAAATCTGGCTTTATATTGCATGTGAACCAGGGTGAGTCTGGAGGCCCAGAATTCTCATTTATTGCTCAGCCTCTGCAGAGCAGCCCCCCGTAGCCTTTCTTCAGCCTGGGCTTAAGTCCTATTAAATCAGCATGCACCCTCCTTTCCTGAGGTCACATCTACCTACTTAAAGGACCCTACAAATGTGGTGGTAATTACAGTTGACCCTTGAACAACACAGGGGTTAGGGACACCAGCACCCCCAGTCAAAAATCCACATACAATTTTTGACTCTCCAAGAACTTAATTACTGTTATCCGTTGGTATCTGTGGGGGATTGGTTCCTGGGCCCCTGTAGGTACCAAAGTCTGTGAATGCTAATGTCCCTTATATAAAGTGGCGTAAAACAATGCATATAGTGAGCCCTTTGCCTCTGTGGATTCCCAGCTGTGGATCGAAAATACTGTTTTCAATTCCCAGATTCCCAGTGGATTGGATCCACGTATGCGAAACCCAGACGTAGGGGTGGCCCACTGAATATTTATTGAAAAACATCAGCATTTAAGTGGACCCATGCAGTTCAAACCCGTGTCATTCAAAGGCCAGCTCTATTGGTTGGGACGGTATTTTCCTGGGGGTGGGGAAGGGATAAAAAGCTCCCAGCTTCATCTTGTTTCTGCTGAGTGTCAGAGTAAAGACACAGATGAGAATATCAATAAGGGAGTGAAAGAAGTTCAAAGCAAGGTTGGTGAGTGGGCTATATTTGTAGTTTGCTCTCAGAGTAAGTATTATGGTTTGAAAGGGACAATTACCACAGCTTGTCTAAAAAAGAGGTGTGTTTAAAGAGACCTTCAGGTAAGTACACTGATCTTCTCATAGGGGTAACTGAAATGGCAAGGAATTAGGGAGAATCTGCAATTCCTCTACTCTTCTGTAGGAGTGAAAAACCCGGAGAGCAAGCGAAGATTTAAATTGAGGAAAAGTTCATTTTTTTCTGAAGATGAATCTCTAAGCAGCAGCTTTATTCACATTCTGTGGCCTTTTTGCAAACAAGGCCCATTCTTTTATGACATTATTTTTTTAAAATGGATTTAATGGACTGAGTTTATTTAGAGAAGTATAGCAAATGAATGGGTGGAATTAGAATACACATCCATTTGGCTGTCAGTCATTGTCAAAGCCTCACGACCACCCAGCTTCTCTAATTAAATGACATTGCAGTCCCTGTAGAAAGGCTGAGATGGATAAATCAGTACTTGGTAAGTGCTTTGAAGATGAAAATCATGATATGAGTAATGAGAGCTTTTTTTTTCCCCCCTTGGGCTTGAAACGGCATCTTTTGTGTTTTCCCACTGCACCATGAGTCACCTAGGTTGACATTGCAGAAAACCTCCTTTTCCCAAGAAGAGCAAGAGAGACACGGTAATGGGAGGCTTTTATTTGACTTACAAGACAAATTAGGAAAAAGCCTGAATCCGTTCACATCTGTACAAGGAATTACACATCATACACATTTGCCACCGCTAGACCCTGGTCATATTTCACATGAATTTCTACATTAAGAAATTGCATGAAAATTATCTTGTTGAAACATTCATGAAGAGCAAACCTCCCCAAGAGCACTGAAGACAGACACTCAGCTCCGTCCCTCCTGTGAGCTTAGCTCACCTCTCTCTTGGTGCCTTGAAAGATCTCCATCAAACCCCCTCCAAAACCAATAGCACGTCCAGGTTTATCTGCTTTGGAGATGTGATTATTTTTAGTGGGAACTGCTTAGAAGATCCAGGGAACTGCTTAGGGAACTGCTTTGGAAGTACAGTGTGAACTGTCTGGCTGGCCCCAGCCCTATCTGTCTGGGGTGAGTCTTGCTCCTTCCTGACAACCCCACTGGCTCTCCTGCAAAGAAGCCAACAATTGGTTCTATGTTCCAAACTTTGCTGGGAGCTCTTTTCCCCACCTCCGAACAGTCTCATTTATCTGTGTTTTTCTTCTCCTGGATAGCTTTGACACAGTGATAATTAGTCATGCTAGCTTGTCCTGGCTAATTATTGATAGTTTTGACAGGCCCCTTCAAGAGATCGCATAACCCCAGGGTGAGTTAGGATCCAAGCTGCTGGCGGCAATGCTCCTCCCTGCGCCAGAGGGTGGAATGGAGCACATGATTTTCAGCCCTGGCAGCACCTCACTCCCAGCTGCACCCCTAAATTGGCCACTGCTGAGGGAAGGGCATTCGCAGTACGGCTAGCAGGGTCACCTCTCACTGAGGCGTCACAGGGGAGGAGTGAGGGAAGCTCACTGTGGGGATGCGGGTGTGGGGACGGGGTAGGGGGAGTGGGGAGGAGGTTGGGTGCATGGGGGAAAATGCATCACTGCTGGATGGGATCCTGAAAAACTGGCTAAAATGGCTAAAGGGAGAGACAACTCTGATAGATTCAAAATAGGCGAAATCCAAGACTTTGGGGAGTTCATGGGAAAACAATTATTCTTATCTGCTCCCTGCCAATCTGTATCCATTGACAGAGCAGAAGTAATTATAGATACTGTAGACACACAGCGGCATTAAGTAAAGTGTTTGAAATTATACTGCTTAACAACACTTCCTGATATGGCCCTCCCTCCTCGCAGGGCCAGAGAGCTGGTTTGAGCCAGCAGGTAATACTGTAGACACGGCATGGAAGAAGTTTCTCACATTGGGGCGTTTTGTTTCCCAAGAAAACTTGCTCCAGGGAAAAGAAAAAAAAGTTAGAGTTGCTACTAATTTGTTTTCTGTTGAATATTTAGCATGTCATTCACATAGTTGTCTTAGCAGAGTAAGCTGACATATTTTATTTGAGGGTTTTTATAGAGTTTGTCTCATAGGAACCAAAAGCAGGGTCAGCACTGTAGATTAGAATCAATTCAGTGGAAGGAAAATAAACCCGTGGAATATATTTTGCTTTCCCTGAGCACGTAGCAGGCATTAGCAATAATGGGAGCCCTGTCTGCGCATGGAGAGGAAGCATCTGTCTCTCAGCCTCCCACCCATCCTTGCCCTGGGTTCTGTGGTCCCGTGACCTTCACAGTGGGTGGGAAGATTCTGGATTCATCATCTCCTCACTGAATGCTGCTTTGCACAGGACACACACACACACAGTATTCTTTCCTTGTGGAAAAGACGGGAGGGAAGGGGGACAGATGCTGCTGAAACCTGACCTCCATTGATGAGGTGACCAAGCCTTTCTGGGCATGGATTCATGAATTGACTCTATTTGCCTGTTGTGGTGGCTGTGCCACCTTTGCTGGGCTAAAGTTGCTCATGTTTGCTGGTCTTCTCCAACTTTGGGGAGTACTATAGAAACAAAGGGGACATTTTCTTTTTTTTTTTTTTTTAATCTGAGCCATCCTGCCACCTGTTGGCAGCTCAGCGGCTGCTCAGCTCAGGCCAGGAATCCAACCGGAAACCCTGTTGCTCAGAGCTTGCACTCTTGAGCAAGCTCTTAACCAAGTGAGCCACTTGGCCGGTCCAGGACATTTTTAAAGGTTCTTTTAGCCCTCTCTGTGTGGCGACCAGCACTTCTCCAACAAGCACAGGTGCATGAGAAAAACAGTAAGCCAAACCATTAAAAGAGTGCTGGATTTGCTCTCACTTGCTGTTTCTATGCATATGCGTGCTCCCATGCATCTCATTTCTTAATTTTAAGACAAGAATGAGAGAGGCACTAGAGGCAGTAAAACACACTCTATCCCTCCTCGCAGCAGTATAAATCATCAAGGAGATGGCACCTTCATCATTTGCTGCTGTCTACCATTTAATAGGAACTCCGGATAACCCTGCTGAATTTTACTAAGTGTATCTTTTGTGGCCATTTATATTTTTCGCCTATCCTTCCCAGAGGCCTTACTGGACTGGGAGGCAGGAGTTGGCCCAGTCCTAGTCCAGTAAGTCACCTCTGCAAGCCTCCCTACTCGCTTCTGTAGATCAGGGCAGGAGGGATCTTCAGGTCTCCCTGCTCTCCAGTGCCCGAGAACTCCACTGGTGTGATCTTCAGCAAGAGTTGCATTGAGGCCACTGAAAATCATGCCCACAAGCTGGAACATCATTTAAAAGGAAAGCCAACTTTGCAACATGTGGTTTGTTTCAGTTCTGGATTTAGTGGCTGGCTCCAAAGATAGAAATGGCAAGGACAACTTACAGAATTTGATTTCCTAACAAGTTAGAGGGAGCTGGCCAGAGTGCTGAACTCAGACCTTGCTGGCTGCACAGCTCACAGCACCCACACCCACCAGGTCAGCGACAGTACCCCCAGGACAGAGGCAGACAAGAGTGTTCTCAGCAAGCCAGACTTATGTCATCAGGCATATAAACAGCTAGTCGAATTTCAGAGTACACTGCATTTGATAGTTCCCAGACCTGTTAGAGCTATTTTTTACTTAGGAGAGTTTGGGAATAGCTTCGGAGGGAGTGCACTGCAGTTCACATGAATATTAATAGTGCAGGTCTTGGAGCAAAGAAAATATTTCCTTCAGTTCAGTATCTGGTATGTATCCAAGAAGGAGAAAATCCTTCGTACTAAAAGGCTTGGGGTGTGGGGGTGTGATGAGCCTTCTGAAATCAGGAATCATGAGTTCCAGTTGGGAAAAGAACTCTACTTACAGTTTAAACCAAATTGTCTGAGATTCCCAAGTGCCTCCTAAGTAAGCACTCTCTCCCTATAATTCCTTCCCTCAACAATTTATTTCTCACAGATAATACCAATCTCTTTCTCTATTTGTGCTGTGCAGTGTATTAATGATTCTCCAAATCTACCAGCTTATCCAAACCTGAAACACTTGCACCATAGCTGTACCCCCCACCCCCCATCAACCCACCAGTGCTCATCTTCTCTACCCCAAACAAGTGATGCCTATTGGGAAGTCTGTCCTTATCCTGGGGAAGCAGGACTGTCCCTGTCCTTCACCTCTTTACATTTTCTCCATCAAGGAGGCAATCTGCACACTTCCTTTCTTTAGCCTGAGGTCCCACTTCGCAATTAACATAGACATAACACTTCTTTGAAGCTGAAGTAGAAGAAATTTTCTGCTTGATGTGTTTTATGTCCCATTATTATTTCCCCTGCACATCACATGCCTCTCTGAGGGGCACAGGAGACTGTGTCTGGTGCGGGGTACTGGGGGAGGGTTCCCCACCACTTAAAAAGGAGGAGGGACTCAAAAAAGGAATTCATCCAAAGCCTCTCCCTCTGCCCTCCCAGGAGGTCGGGATTCCCAAGAATTCTCTCCCGCTTCGGAAACTTCCTTTGCATCCATACAGCCCATTGCCAGCCTTGCAAGGTTGGCTGTTTCCCTCTAGTCTGGACTTCTACAGAGCTGCTTTGTGTCTGCTTTCTCATCACAACTGGAGCAAGACTGATAGGCTTCTGCTGCTCATTATTTATGGGGTGAGACTGGAAGCAGGGCAAACATTCATTAGCTCCAAGTGTGGAGGAGTGCAGTCAGTGACTACCCTTCTCCCCCAAACACCACCACAACACCAGTCTTGTTTTTGAACTCTTGTTTTCATCAGGTGGGAGAGGCCAGAATTGCACATTTGCACATACAGACTATTCACAGCAATAAAGAAAAATGAATGAAGTCTATACAAGCTCCCGAGTGGGGGGGATTTCAAAGGGAAGAAACCCAGGGCAGGGGAAGCCTGCCTGTATAGTAACAGTGGGGACTGGGAGTCGCCCCACAAGTCTCTGTTTGGTCACATTCCCTAAAGTTAGAGGGCGCCCCCAAACTCCCATGCAAAATATATAATCTGCTCTGAAATAAAAATTATTTCCATGGTGAGGTGGAGACACTCTCTCAGACCTTCGGGTTCCCAGCAGTGGCAGGTAACTTACGTCCGTCCAGGTGCAGACTTTCCTAGTTCCCTGGATGAGCCCTAGAGGCGTCTTGAGCATCTCTAGAATAGTATTCAGAGCTCTTACGTAGGGCCGGGCTCCTCAGCAGTGGGCTGCTCTGGTTCCTTGGGCATTGCAGGAGCAGGCACCAAAGCCACCCGAATACCCAGGGGAGAAGTGGGCACCAGCCAAGGAAACCTTCAGGCACCCTCTCAGTGTTCACTCTCGACATCACCCAGAGCCGTTTCTAGAAAGAGCTGCTGGTCCTGGCCCAAACAAAGCCTCCCAAAGAGAAGCTGGGTGGTGCGATGAGGGGCCAAGCTGAGGGAAACAAGCAACCTGGACACGTGAACAGTATTCCTTAATGAGGAGGCAGCTGGGAGTGGTGACCCTAACCCAAGGCAAACCCAAGCTCTTGTGTTTGGCTGGGGGCCTATCAGCCTCCTTCAGAACCGCCTCCTCTGACAAGCCACAGTTCCACTAATATGCCATTGACCTCGAGTTCGAGTCTGGGGCTGATTTGCTGCTGTCTGGGGGAACCCCAGGGGCCTGTGGCTTAACGGGAAGAAATCCTCATTTTAGCAGCAATCGTTTTTTCCTCTCCTCCCGCCCCAGTGATCAAATTACCAGGCTGCATCTCCTCAGAGAAAATGTGTCCACGGGTCCCAGGAGGCACTGCCCATTTGCCTGTCTGATGGGCTGGGGAAGGGGAAGCAGGGATATGTGTGTGCCTGTGCTCCTCCCTCCCCCAGCTGCCATGGCCACCCAGCAGCAGTGAGCCCCTTGGGAGCGCGGAGGGAGGGCGAGGGATGGAGTCTTAGCTGCAGGAGACCTGGCAGGTGGCGGTGTACACACTGCTGCCCACCGTGCCCCCGCTGCTCAGGCTGCTGGTGGGACACTTGAGGGGCTTCATGCTGCTGTCCCTCTGGATGTGCAAGTGCTCAAGCCGCCAGCGTTCCCAGCTCTTCCGAAACTCCATCTGGACCTTCAGTGGGAAAAGGAGGGAAACAAAAGCCATCATGCAAAGCGACTGCCCACAAAATGGCCCCATTATTACATTAGTAGGGAAGGGAAAAAATCCACTGCATTATATTAAGAGACACAAGTCAAGGCCTTCGGGCGCCTAAATTAATATCCCAATAAAATTGTTTATTGTCGTCTCCTATTTTCCGCCTCTCCTCAAGAGAGAGATGGGCTTGATGATTTAATTGGTCTCTTCCATCTTGAAACTCTGTGACTCAGCTAAGTACCTTTTACAATCCATCACAGTATTATTTCACGGAAGAGAATGAGAGAGAAATGCGGGGAGATGGGAAAGATGGGAGAGGGAAGAAAAGGAGAGAATCTGACACTTTAGAGCGCAGTCTCCGGATTGCAGCTTGGACAGAGAAAGGGGACAGCACATCCCCAATCCTCATGGTGCCCACACCAGACTCCAGTCCCAGAGCCTCATGGGGAGGAAAGGAGGAAATGAGGCAGGGAGTGGCAGCAGCAGTGAGGAGGGGCTGCGGACACGGGCTTCTGAGCCTGGATTTGAACTAATCCCTTCCAGGAACTAGTTCTAACCCATAGAGGGTTCGGCCCAGGTGAGTTCAGTCAACCAGAATCCCTGCTGTGCTAGGCTGAGTCCCTCCTCCCCCCCATCAGGAAAAGCCCTCTCAAGAGGGCTGATGCTTGCGGACCAGGTTGTTGGGCAGAAATACAAATCCAACTAACACTGCGGAGCCCCAAATCCCTTAAGGACCTGTGGTCATGGCGCAGCCCCTTGTGATGGCCAGTGATTCTGGTCTGCCAGAGGGGCTGCTGGAACCTGCATATCCAGCCCAGGGCATCTGGAGTGCTCTTCTGGGGGGTGTTCCCCACCAGTCTGATTTCCAAACTTCTCTGCGGCCCCCCACCCTTCCCCACATGGGAATGTCGGGGGCCTGAGCCCTCCCCTTCAGGTCCCAGCCACCAGGATGGCCAGCTGCCAGCAGCTGGAGGTAAGCAGCTCACTGACGTCCCCATCGGACCCTATACAAACATGCCTCTTCTCTGCCTCCTGCAAGGGCTGTCATCCATATAGCGAAGCCCATCGAGACACCTGGTGTGGCAGCATGCCATCCCTTAAAAGAACTGCGCTGAGTGGAGCTGAGATGCTCTGAGCCTGCTGGCACGATGGCCCCAGTATCCCAGGCAGTGTCACGGAGCCCAGGCTTGAGGTGGGAGGGGTGGAGTAGACACCACCAATACGCCCCCAGCAATGTGCCAGCTTGCTGCCTGCCTACGGGCATGTGGTGTGTGTGTGCTGACAGCTGGGATGGGATGCCCGAGGACAATGGTGGCCTCTGCTTGTGCAGCAGCAGCAGCAGCAGGGTGGCTAGTCTTGTCTCACAGTCCTTAAGTGGTGAAAGCGAGGAGAGAGATGGTAAACTGAGGCACATCCATGGGACGCCACCTCAGGGACTGAAAAGGTCTCCTGGATACCAGCAGGAAATGGGACAGGACCGGAACTTCTCAGAGGGCTGATACTGGTGTCCCCTTTGTCCCCGTCTCCCTCAGCACTTTTTCTGAACCTCAGCTGTGGTCCCTGTAACAACTGGCATTAAAATCCATCATTTATTGGGAACTTACTGCATGCCCAGCGTTTTCCATGGGTTATTTTAGTTAACTTTCACAGCAACCCTGTGAAGTAGCCTTGTTATGACTCCCCCACTTAAAGCTGAGGAAACTGAGGTGCAGAGTATTCAAGTATTTCTCCCGGTCTCAGCCAGGATTTGAACCTAGATCTTAACTGACTCCAAAGCCGGTCTCCTAACCACTAGCCCTCTGCTTCCCGTGATGCTGTATAGGTCATGTTTGTTTCTGGCCAGGTTTCCCCCCCACGCCCCGCAACTCAGCTGGGAGTACCATGAGGGCGGCACTGTATCCTCCTCATCTAAGGTGCCCTGAACGTGGCACGGTGTCCAGGACACAGTAGGTACTTGATAGGCGTTTTTAAAATGAGCCGAATGAATGAACAAGTAACTAGATGAGCATCTGCCACTGGGCTCCTTCTGTTACTGTATTATTACAATGAAACATCAAAGACACCCGTTCTAGCACTTAATGCACTTTCTCAGAAGTTCGCCCCTATTCCTGCTTCCCAGAGCCTCTCGTCAGGCATCAAGCCATGCTCTGGAGTTCGGGATGAACTGGGAAAGCTCATTCACCTTCATTTGCACTTGGGGAGACAGGCAAACCGATTGCCTGGGTCACACAGCCAGGCAGTGTCAGAACTGAATCAGGCTCCGGAGTCAAGGGCCACGATGAGAGGACGTGAGCTGCCACAAAACCACCCTGGTCTCCTCCGCCTGGGCCCACTCCCCACCCACTGGCAGCCGCTGCAGGTCTTGGAATCCACACAGCACCAATGTCCAAGCCATCCTTTCTCTTTGGGTCACAAGTACCTGGCATTGCCATGGCAACCCTGTCTGGAGAACAGCTCTTGTGAACAGAGGCCTCAGCCCAGGAGCCACATGTGCTTGGTGACGTGTCTGTCCTTGTGCCTGGAGGAGCCAGGGCATAAGGCATTTTTAGGAGAGTTTAAAGGAACTGCGCGGTGCTCTTAAACAAGCCAGGCACTCTGGGTCCTTGGAGCCGGGCCTGGACCCCATGGCAGGGGCCTGGGGGATCCCGAGGGGAGAGGCCGCTGGGGATCTGGTGGTTCAGGGGTCAAGTTATTTGCCAAGGGCAGAATGAGGATAAATGCCCAACATCCCTCCTTACAAAGCTGGGCCAGTCTGGAGGGTGGTGCAGGCAAGGGGGTAGTGACAGGGCGACTAAGCTTTGAGGAATCAGGACAAGAGGCTGATCCAGGGTCCAGATGAGACTCTCTGCAGAAGTGGTGGGGAAACCATTGCACAGGTGCATCGTGTGTGTGTGTGTGTGTGTGTGTGTGTGTGTGTGTGTGTGTGTGTGTTTTGAATGTGTGATATCAGCATGGCTTTGGGGGCAAGGGGGGAAAGTGGGAAACGGGGTTAGGGGTTTGAGAAGGTGGCAGCAGGGAGTCTCATTCTCTCTTCATAGGCCTCTGTCCCATCTGTCCCCATCCCACCCAGGGATACCTGCCACCCCGCCCCCGTCCCCCAGAAAATACAGCAGCAGAGCTTAGGGCCACGCAGCACATCACCCCTCTGGCGGAAAGCCATTCCTGAGGAAAATACCAGCCCTGGGTGTCCTCCCCACCTGCCTTCCCTCCTTTCCGGGCCCACCCCACTCTGAGTCTGGCCAGCCCTCTGAGACCTGCCCATGGGAACAGCCTATTCATGGGCCACCCTTGTGTGGTGCTGACCCCATCTCTCTAGCTCCAGTAGCCCTGAAGCATTAGTAGGGACCCTCCCACAGCCTGCTGGCTCCATTACTTTCTAGCCATTGAACTGGGTCTGTTCATTTCACTTTGCAGAGCCTTAATTTTCTCATCTGTAAACTGGGGATAACATCTGCTACAGAGATTCAATTTAATAAAACACTTGAGTGCCTTATACACAGTAAGTGCTCAGGAAATATATTTCCCTTTCTTTCAGAAATCTGAAGTCCATGTGCTCCAAGCATTATTACTTCCATTTTGTAGATGAGGAAACTGAGGTTCAGAGTGGGCATGTGGCTTGCCCAAAGGCACACAGCTCATTCATTAAGCGATGGGGCCTGGATAGGAGCAGAGATCTGATGCCAAAGCCGACACCCTTGCTTCTTTCCTGCTACATCACATTGCTTCTTTGAGCCATCTCACAGGTTCCTGAACCACCGAAGTCCCCACCCACTGCACCCCATGTCCCCACACCCATAGCAAAAGTAAAATTTGTATTTATGCGCTGACTTTTAAGATCTCTGAGCTCCAGGATCCCAGACTCGGTGACAGAGAAGCCACACAGAGTGCTGAGTCTTTGACGAGAGGCATCCTGGGTCATCTGAGCTCCAGCCCGACTGACACAAACCCTTACCTGGGCCTGAATAGAGTTTACAGAGACCTCAGTTTCCCCCCAGACTGTGGGGTAGGGGGTGCCTACATATTCTTCCCTGCTGGGGTTTAATCTTCTTATGGAAATTTCCCCAGGTGGCCCTGGGGCTGCCTATAGGGCTGTTATTTGTTTTCCCCTCTGGTGTGTGTGTGGAAGGGTGGGCTGTATATGTGTGATATCCACTTTGAAGGCTTGGGGTTACTCTAACACAAAGCTGGGTACCTCAGAGCAAGGGGCCTTCTCCAGGCACCCACAGACAGAGACAGCTTCTCTTCCCAGGAGCTGAGCACCCCAGAGGGGGCAGGCTGTGGTCCTTGCAGGGCCTATAGGAGAGGCTAAGGGGGTCAGCAAGAACCCCCTTCTCCCAGACTAGCAACCAGGAAGCCACAGGAGGAACGCTCCCTCTCTCCACTTGCTGGCCTGCACAAAGAACAAGGTGCTTTCTTCTTTCAGATTCATCCGAATCCTGGCTCTGCCACTACTTCCAGGCCAAACCTGGGACATGTTTCTTACTCTTTCTGATCTTCAATGTTTTCATGTGTGAAAAACGAGAAAATGGGAATCAGAATTTTATCAGGGATTTTTTTGGGGGAGAGGCAGTGACAACGACATGAACTAGTGATTACTAAAGCCCAGGGCTGTGACTTGGGCATGTCTAATTACCTGGTAACAGTCACCACAATCTCCTTAACACTAGGCCGGGTCTTCGCCATGCTCACATATGGTTAACATATGCCTACGTGTGTGTGTATACAAGATGCCTCCAACTCTAGTGCCTCAGTTGAGTAAGGGGTTTGGGCTGAAATGACAGATGGGAGTCCCCATTGCACAACTCCAGAACAGCCAGTGGTAGCAGCCCAGCAGGGTCCCCCCACCTTGGGCCTTACCTCATTGTTGACAAAGCAGTACAAAATGGCCACCATCAGCCCCTGGAAACAAGAGTCATTTCAGCAAGGAGGAAGCGGGAGGGAGGCGCCCTGCAGGCAGGCCCTAGTCTGAAGCCCCTTGGGGTCCAGACTCAACATCCCCCTCCTCAGATCGGGCAGCCCCAGATATGGGGGTGGTGTGCTCCTTCTCCTTTCCTTTCTAGAGGAACAAGAAGGGCCCGTGCTCAGATATGGCAGAAGCTCTTCAACCATCCTCTCTTTGAGGAGGCCTGACCTGAGAAAGTACACCACCTCTGATTGTGGGAAACTCTCCCTGCCCCAGCCATCTGTCCACTCAGGAGACACGATGCTCCAGAGCTGTGATGTGTGTGTGTGTGTGTGTGTGTGTGTGTGTGTGTAAGTGCACACACGGGCCCACATGCTGGTGGCCATCCCATAGGCCTCCTGAGTGGCTGGGACCAGTTTCTTATATTTCTAAACCCCCATTGATACTTGCACCCCCCGCCCCCCAGCATCATCTAACACTAGTGGAGAGGATCAATTCTTGGCTTTGGAAACTAAGTCTCTTTACAAATCTTGTTTTGACAGCTCTGGGCCTCAGTTTCTTTCTCTGTACAATGTGGATAATCCTTCACACCTCCTGGGGTTCTGTGAGAATTAAATGCACAATGTGTATAAAGCAACTGGCAGGGCACCCATCACCCACCCAGCAGCAGCCCAGTAGATGGCACTTGCAATGCAAGCTGGGTGCCCATGGCTACATCCAGGATGGCTTCTTGTCCAATGTGCTTATGGAAAAGACTGGCCTGACGGTTCCAGCTTAGGCTCTGCTTCAACCACATAACTTTGGGCAAGGGCCACTTTCCACTGGGCCTCAGGCCACCCACCTGTGTGGTACAGGCTAGTCTCTGCCCCACGCCCACCCTGGGACTTTGAGAAGGCCCCCCGCCATGAGGTCACCTGGAAGGAGGTGAAGGAGAGCTCTGTGAGCAGCTTGATGAAGCGCAGCATCCCCCGGGCGTGCTCGTCCATCACGAAGGCAAAGATGACCTCATGGGTCCCCAGCAGGGGGATGAGTGTCAGTGTGGACTTGGCAAGTCTGGAGGCGGGGTGCAAATGTCATTCTAGACCTCTCCCAGGGACTCTTCTCCCCTTTCTATGCCCTCAACCCCCTCCAAGGCCTGGCATCTGGGTCACAGGCACCCTCCCATCCCAAGTACCCTGGGACAGGCTGCTTGGAGGGGACGAAGTAGAGGTTGAAGCCCCCACCCTCCACTAGAAGTCCACGAGCCACCCAGGTACAGGGGTGAGAGCAAGGCTTGGGGTCCCAGGCCAGGCCTGGGTGGGAGAAGGTCATGCAGTTTTCCAAGCTCAATCCCCCAGGGTCTCTGTCTCTGCTGGACAGAAGGGCTGAGCGTGCCCAGCAAAGCCAGCTCAGTCATGTCACCTGCACTTGATGTCCGTCTTGCACATGAGATTGGCTTTCAGTTTGGACACCACAATGCAGATGACCCGGACAAAGATGAGGAAGTTCACCTGCAGGGTAGATGGGTGGGACGCTGGAGGCCCCCCCACCCCAGGCTCCCTACACCACCACCCCCAGGCCCACCAGGACTCCCATTCCCACCCCCACACCGCCACTCACCCCAATAGCAAAGAGAATGGGCAGTCGGATAATGAGCCAGTAATTCATGTTTGAGTTCCTGGTCCAGCAGCTGGAGAGGGGAGAGACACACAGGCACCCAACTGGACACAGACTCCAGCTCACAGTATCGGGGTACAGGGGTACACAGGTACATGTGGGTATACAAAGTGACACACAGAGCCACACAATCACTGCCACCATCAGTCACACACACATGCGTGTGCACGTGCACGCACACACACACACACACACACACACAGAGCCTTAAATACAGTCACACACAGATACACACACAGCCCCTTCATGAATCTACAAAACACAGTCCTTTGTGTACCCAGCATCATACACAAAACAACCAACATTTTATTCACAGTTATCATGGAAGAACCTGTAGTGGGGTACCATGCACCCTACAGGCCCAGCACCATTTGTTATCATACAATCCGGGGAGGGTAGAGAGGGGAAATAAGACAACTAAAGTCATAAATTAAGCTCTGGTCCCTCAGTTTATCTTCCCAGCAGGTCATAGCCACATGCTCCAGGGGCTAAGGAACCCCATGGGGTTTTGAGGATGGGGACCTCAGCACACTCACCCCTTGGAACAGGACACTCACCCCTCATCCTCATAGAGGTACTTGACAATGCCCCAGGGGATAACAAACAGCAGGGGAACACCTAAGAGGAAAGGGGGAAAGAGAGAGAGGGGAGAGGAGCTGGCAGGCCAGAGCGGTCACCACGCACACCAAGGAGCCTCTCCATCCCGCTCCCCGGCCTCTCCCACCTCCAGCCCTTGCCTGGTCCCAAACCACACTTTCTAGCAGGTATATGGAACAAGGCTGGTCTGGGTGCATGAAGAACAGAGGCGGCAGGAACCCTCCTACTTCTGATTCCTGGGACGGGACGTTTCCTTACAGAGAGGTGCCCACCAGAGGCGGCTGTGTTAGAGTCCTCACCCATTTGCCCCTCCCATGGGCCAGGCATACTGTCAGGATTTGCCCCTAGGACTCTGGCTGAAACACAAAGACACAGATGCCTAAGCAGCAGAAGGCCAGGGCCAGGGAGCGGGGAGGACACGCTAGATGAGGAGAGAACAGGTCCACTCTCTGATGCCCTACCCTGGCTGCCTCAGCCCACATGCCCACCTAAGTCAACCCCATCAGGCACTGGAAGCCCTACCAGTCATATGTTCCCTGCCCACACGCACCTACAAACGGCTGGGCAGAGGCCGCAGTAGAGATAGGAGCCTCTCCTTGATGCCGGCAGCCCAACTAACCGCACAGCAGCCCACGATAACAGCAGCTCCAATAACAGCACTTTCTACTTGGCTGAGACCTGACCAATATGGCAGCAGCCTGTAGCATGGCCCCCAGAGATCCCCACCTCCTGGAACTCACACGCTGTTGTCGTCCACATTGCATCAGGATTGGTAGTCTGTGTGACCAATAATGTACAGCAGAAGTGTGGCGTGTCACTTCTGAGATTAGATTACAAGAGATTGTTTTAAGAGGTTAGAGAAAGCTTGTTTTAGGTTCTTTCTCTCAATCTGATCCCTTTCTCTGGGGGGACACCAGTTGCCATGTCATGAGGTCACCCAGATAGCCTATGGAGGGGCCCCTTGTGGCAAGGAATGGGGCCTCCAGCTAACAGCCAGCATGGTCCTGAGCTTCCTGCCAACAACCTCATGCATGAGCTTGGAACTGGATTTGCCCACTTTGTGGGGAGCCAGCCCCCGCAAGTGGAGCCGGCATCGGCGTGGAAAAAGAAGAATGGAGACACCGGAAAGAGTTTCACAGTGAAGCCTTAAGATGACAGCAACCCTGGCTGACTGCCCGATGACATCTCTGTTTACAGACCCTGAGCCAAAGGCCCTGTAGCTAGGTTGAACTGACCAAAGAAACTTCAAGATAACAAGTATTGTTTTAAGCAGCTCTATTGTGGGATTATTTGTTACGCAGCAATAGGTAACTAGTATAACTGGTTACCAGTTCCTTGAGGGTACAGCCTCATTCATCACCATAGCCTTAATGCTCAGCTCACCCTGACAGTTCAGTATGTGTTTTCTGACTTAGAATCAGATTGTTCATCCTCACAGGAGAGCTGAAGATAGATCCGCAGCTCAGGAGGGTACAGGTGAGACTAGAACCCAGGGCTGCAATCCCATGCCCATGCCAGCCCCCTTCAATGGCTTTCTGTACCAGCTTTCTCCATGCCTGTCTCTACTGGTGCCCCTCTCAGGGTTGGAGATGGGCGTGTCTGGGATAGGTAAATGTGCATGTATTAAGGTGTGTGGACACAGGAGTGTGTGTGTGTGGTGGTGGGGAGGGGCATCTCCCCCAGGGGCATGTTTCCAGGGCAGAAACTACTTCATAGCCTTTCCTGCCATCAATCATCCAGAGCCTCAACACATGATGTCACTCAGCAGCAGCTACTGGACATCTCGTATGCCTGCAGCTACTGGACCTGACGGTGCAGACAGCGATGGACGAAGCGGTGAACTCACAGCTGACCAGCATTCATCATCAGAGAGCTCTCTCCTTGGCCATTTATTTTTACACAAACCAGGCCTCTCAGCATCCATGATGTTTTAATAACAGACCTTCATGAGACTGGACAGGTAGCGGATGCCTTCCAAAGGCTCCAGCACAGAGTGCAGAGCCCGCCACATAGAAGATGCTCAGAGAGAATGGAATGAATGAAGGAATGAATGAATGAATGATGAGGGAGTCAATATTTCAAAGAGAGAAGGGAAGCTCTCCAGGCAAGAACATGCTGCTTCCTTGAGCCACACACACATTCAGAACCCTCCGTCTTGGGCATCCCAGGCACATGCTGTCCTCTCTCTCCTAGATCTCACTCCAGGACTGAGGAGCTCACTCATGTTACCAGCCAGACCTGGCGAACTTCATTCATGCATCAGTATTTCCTTAACAAAGTCTCTAAAAACACAGGCACAGCTCTGCCGCATGCAAGCATTACACGCTCCCTGCTGGCTTCATCTTTCTCCCATTTAGCAAATCAACAAGACAGGCTGAAGAAAAAAGGCGCAAATTAAGACCCATAGAACCAGCTCCAAGAATGAATGGGGCCCTCTTCCACCACTGGCTCCCTCTTCCCTCCCTCCCTCCCTCCAGTGCAGCTTCCTCAGGGTGGGTTATGAGGGCACCCAATGACTGTGGCAGCAGCTGACATGCCTTTTGGGGACTCCCTCAACCGTGTTGGAATCCTGATTTTAATTCTTCTGCTCACATGTGAAGCTAAACATTGTGTCCTAAGCATGCCGGCTTGGGCTAGGCCTCCTGGCATCACAGCAGAGCACTTGGCTCTCTGTGCTTCTCTCTCTGTCCTACTGTCTCTGTCCCTCTGTCTCTCTCTGTATCTCCCCATCCCAATTCCTTAAGTAACGGATGCTCTGATTAGGGCGGGGGGTCCTCCAGGTCCTGCCTTTGTGCCCACCTCAGGCTCTAAGCCCTGAGCTGGGGAGTGAGGCGGTGGGAAAGATGTCATCCCTCCCCCATTTCCCACTCAGAGACCTCAGGGCATCATGTGTCCCCAACAACTATCCCCACCAACCACCCCCACTCCTCTGCACACATCACAACGTCCCTTTGATTGTTCCTGCCTTCAGGTCACCATGGTGACAGGCACTACCAGTGCTGATGTTATTTCCCAGAATGGACAGACATGGTCCCCCACCCTGAGGACAGCCTTTTCAGAGCTCTCCTCGAAGGCCTAAGCCCGCTCCCACCCGGTTAGCTGCAGGGCTCTCCAGCTGCCCACTGCCTGTTT
The DNA here is from genome assembly GCA_033961575.1 of Aselliscus stoliczkanus. Classification (NCBI taxonomy): domain Eukaryota; kingdom Metazoa; phylum Chordata; class Mammalia; order Chiroptera; family Hipposideridae; genus Aselliscus; species Aselliscus stoliczkanus. Next base: position 57,674,865 of record CM066733.1, on the reverse strand, counting down.
GCTGTAGTGGGATGAAGAGCCCTCCGAAGGGCAGGAAGGCTGAGCAGGGAGGGGCTGGGCCCTGGGGGAGGAGGAGGAAGGCGGAAGATGGGAGCTGAGAGCCGAGTGCAGAAGCCAGGCCCACCTGCCCACCTGTGCAGAGGCCTGAGCTTGCTCCCCTGGGCCCTCAGGGGACTAAAGAGACACAGCGGAGGCTAGAGAACTCTGTGTGCCAGGAAGCGGGGCCCAGAGCCTGGGATCAGGAGGTCTGGTTCCAGCTTCTGCTTTCCATGGAAGGCCCTGCCCTGGGCTTCAGTGCCCTCAAGACACTGACCACATGAAAGCCCCGTTAGAGGTACTCTTCTACAATCGGCTATACAGAAACACCAGCAAAAAGCGATGGAGTGTGAGGACAGGGGCAGGGAGGCCAGCGAGCACAAAGCCAGAGGACGGGTCACCTGAGGGGGGTGGGGCAGCCTTGCAAAGGCCCAGGGGCAGGAGCCAGGATGGGATGGGGGACTTCCAGGGAGAAGCTGGCTGTGAATGAGGTGAGAAGTCCCTGGTGATCAGGGAGCAGCAGTGGTCAGAGCAGTCAGAGGCAGGCAAATGCAGGAATGAGAGGAGTGAATGGATGAATGGCTAGCTGGGGGTGGAGGGCTGGTCCTGTGATGTGTGGGGGAGGGGGAACAGGGACACCTGCAGGTTAGGGAGGGCCAGAGAGCAGGGCCCTCTTTGGCTCCATCCCAGGGGGGCGCCTGTGGGCGGTACCTGCTTTCCCAGCAGTGGGGTGGGGGTTGGTGGGTGTCCCAGCCCCTACCCCACCCCACCCCTTTCCCTTTGGAATCCCACATGGCGAGAGGCAGAAGCACAACCAGAAATGTTCCAGCAAAAAAAAAAGACGCAATGGTTCTCGGCAAACTTTTTTGGCTAGAACATTTCCAGCTGGGCTCCAGACACATCCACGGTCCCCGCTTTCCTCACCTGGCTTCCAGGTGACCTGTCCTGCCCTATGTGGCTCTCCTGTGAGCCCTCTTCTCCACCATCATGCGACAGAGCTATAGCCCTCAGCCCCCACCCCAGTGACTCCCCACCCTGAGGCCCAGGTCCCTATTTCCTCCAGGCTTGGGCTGCCCAGGACTGAGTGGGTGTAAAGGGTCATAGGAGCGTGGGTATTCAAAGACAGTGCCACAACTGCCAGCCGTATGTCAGGTGTATTTGGCCAGATTGAGTGGAGCCTCTGTTTCCATTAAGAGAGTAGGGTTATACAAAAGGGAGGGTAACCATAGCCCCTACAGTATCTTGGCAGCCCTATGGGCAGTAAGTCCTGTGCCCAGGAGAGTGTTACCCAGTGGGTCCTGCCCCTGGGCCCAGATGTGTGTTCTGAGTACCCAGTTGGCTTCGTGGGGGTCGCCTGAAGGCAGCAGTTTGGAGAGGGGCCAGAGTCTCCCCTGCCCTGCATACCACACCACAGGTAGGGGTAGGGGTGGGGGGAGATAAATGATGGTGGGCCTTACCCCAGCCTATGCTCAGGTACAGCCTGAAGATGCGCTGCTCAGAGAAGACCGAGAAGGCCAGCAGTGTGTATAGGTACACGCCTTCCACCAGGAGCCAGTAGTAATTGGCCGCCACGCAGTACTGCATGAGCAGGAACACCAGGCGGCAGCCCAGGGAGTCCTGGGGGCAGAGGAGGGGTCCCCCGGGGACAACAGCTCTGCCCCCTGCCTGTCTCCCCGCTCCCGCTCCTGCCCCAGCTGCTTGCCTGCTGTGCTGACTGCAGGACAAGAGAGCTAACACCCCCTGGCCAGGGCTAGTGCTGAGAACTTGACTTCCTGACCTACTTTAGCTCATTGAATCCTCACTGGGTGGAAGAAATAATAATATCCTCAGTCAGGTAAGGAAACTGAGGCTCAGCTGCCCAAAACCATACAGCTAGTAAGTGGCAGAGCTGGGATTCAAACCCAGGTCTGTCTTCAAAGACTACTCCCCTGTGTCAGATTGATAAACTCCCTGAGGACAGGGGCTGTGTCTCTCTCCTGAGGCTCCCCAGGGTGGACTGCCTCTCCCATCAAACTGGGGGCTCCCCAGGGTAGACTGCCTCTCCCATCAAACTGGGGGCTCCCCAGGGTGGACTGCCTCTCCCATCAAACTGGGGGCTCCCCTGGGTGGACTGCCTTTCCCATCAAACTGGGGGCTCCCCAGGGTAGACTGCCTCTCCCATCAAACTGGGGGCTCCCCAGGGTAGACTGCCTCTCCCATCAAACTGGGGGCTCCCCAGGGTGGACTGCCTCTCCCATCAAACTGGGGGCTCCCCAGGGTAGACTGCCTCTCCCATAAAACTGGGGGCTCCCCAGGGTGGGCTGCCTCTTCCATCAGACTGGGGGCTCGCCAGGGTAGACTGTCTCTCCCATCAGACTGGGGGCTCCCCAGGGTGGGCTGCCTCTTCCATCAGAATGGGAGCTCCCTGAGGACCAGGCCTGGGTGGGTGGGGGAGGCCGGCCTTCGCTGACCTCCATGCCTCCCCAGGCCCTTCCTGGGCACACCACACACCTGGTAGGAGAGGAGCCCATCCCACTGGTGCTGCTGGGCAGCCGTGCTGTACATCCACTTGAGGGCTGCGTCCTTGACGAAGACAGACAGTGCTCGGAGGATGAAGGATGCAAACAGGTTCAGGTGGATGTAGTTCCGGGTGCAGTGCAGGTGTCTGTGGGAGAAAGCAGAGCCCTTCCCTGGCGAGATGGCCAGCAGTTCTGCTCCACAATCCCTAATTCTCAGGCTAACACATGCCTCAGGCATGTTTCCGGCTCTGGGACTGTGCTCCTATCTTCCTCCCTCTGAGAATAACCTCTTCCCGCCATAACCTTGAAAATCCTTTTGTTTAATTCAAGTCCTGCCTCTCCATGAAGCTTTAAGCTGTGTGGTCACTGCCACCCTCCGCTGCCCCATCCATATTCGATCCTTCTGTCAGAGGCATCGTCTTTTCTACAAAGCCATGTGTATGTACCCCAAATGATTTATGTGTGAGGACCGCTTTCCCCAACGGGGGCTTTGCTTTGCTTCTGGATGACAGGGCCCACGTCTTACAGGCCTCTGGGCTGCCTTACAGAGGCCGACTGGGACTAAGCATATGGGAAGAATTCAACAAGTATTGCATATAATTTCAATATCCTTTCATGTAAAAAGCACATAGCAAACTGAAACTATGGAGGCGTTTCTTAACCCGAAAAGGGCTATCTACCCCAATTGGGAGCACACATCATTCTTAACTGAGAAATTTTAGAAGCATTCCCTTTAAAATCAGGAAAGAAAAAAAAAGGATCATCTAGGCTTAAGAAGCTGTCATCGCATCTATTTAAGATTTTACTACAGATCCTTGCCACTATAATAAGGCAAGAGAAAAATGTATTAGAATTGGAAATAAAGAAACAAAATTGTTGTTATTTATAGATGATAGATTATCTTCATAGAAAATCCAAGACAAATGACCGAGAAATTATTGCAACTAATAAGAAAGTTCAACAAGGTTGCTGATATACATGTTTACATACATCACCAATAAACAATTAACAAGTAAATTTAAAAAATTCATTGACAATATTTTTAACTGACTACCTAGAAATAAATCTAAGATGAGCAAGGTCTCTATGGAAAACACAATAAAACTTGCTTAAAATCATTACAGAAGACTTAAATTAATGGAAGATAACACCACATTCATAGGTAGAAAGACTCACTATCTTGTTTGTTTGTTTGTTTGTTTGTTTGAGGGCAGTGTAAATGGCCCTCATATGTGGGACCCGAACCGGGGCCTCTGGCTTCCCAAGCCAGCACTTAACCACCATGCCACTCGGCTGGCCCAAGACTCACTATCTTGAAGGTATCAATTCTTCCCACATTAACTGATAAACTCAATTATAGCTATAACAAAAATTCCAACAATGTTGGTTTTTCTAAATGAAATTTTAAAACTTATAAAGAAGAGCCGAGGGCCAAGAATAGTTCAGACACCCCTAAAGAGCCACAAAGTAGGGGCTCTTGCTATATGAGAACCAAAGTTTTTACTGAATATATATATAGTAGCTATGGCACCACGGTATTGGTAAAGGGACAGATAGAGACCCAACACATGAAACAGACAAAAATGCAAATGACAGAAACCAACCCAGGCAGAGATGACCCTTACTGCCTGGCAGAGTAGACACTGCAATGGAGGGGGAAGGATGGGCTGGCAGTAAATGGTCCTGAGACAATTAACTATATGTATACATGGGAAAATGAAATTAAATCTTAATTTTCACCATAGACAGAAATAAATTCCAGGTGCATCAAAAAACCATAAGGGATGAGCAAAACTTATGGCCCTAAAGTTTTCACAAATGAGACCATAACAAAATTTGGTCTTTGGAAAAATGGATACATTTTTTGATCAATTGACAAAATTGACTTTTATCAATTGATAATACTTATTGATGAATTTTGTTGATCGATAAAACTAGATAAATTGACATATTTCACTCCATTAAAATTAGGGACTTCTGTGTATAAAAAAACACCATAAAGTGAGTGAGAAAAACAAACCACAAACTAAAAGAGGCTGTTTCCTGGATTAGTATCCAGAATATATAATAAATGCCTAAGATAAAAATGAAAATGCCAAAGAAGCCAATAAAACAGTAAGCAAAGGATGTGAGCAAGCATTTCTCAGAGTAAAACATAAAAAAATGCTCGATCTCTCTAGGAATCAGGGGTATGCAAATTAAAATCATCATGAGATATTTCATACACTTCAGATATTTCACACACAACACATAGGTCTGAAAATACTAAATACTGGTGAGGATGTGAAGCGAAGGGAACTCTCACATTTATTACTGGTGAGAGGGCAAACTGGTATGATCACTTTGGAGAACAGCTTAACAACATCTAATAAATTTGCAAAAGCATGTGGCATTCAGACTAGGGAGTTCTACTCACATGAATGTGCCCTTGGATAAATGCACGAGGGGTCATAGGTAAGAAGGTTCATTGTAGCCAGGTTTATAATTCAGAATAAAACAAAACAAAAAACAAACCCTCCAAATGTCCACTAGAAGGATAACAGATAAACTGTGACATCTCATACAACAGAGGATAGTGACAGTTAACCTGAATGAAGCAGAACTACCTGTATCAACATGACCGAGTCTCACAAACACATATTGTCGGGCCAAAAATAGTACGTCCAACAGGAGAATATATATCCAACATGCCCTTAAAAGTAAGCAAAATCCATACAATATATTTTTATAGATACTTACAAATGCAGTACAAGTGTAGAGAGATGCGAGGGAATTCTAAGCAGCCTTGTTAGGGGTTCCCTCTGGAGGCAGGGGGCAGGGGGTGAGTGTTACCCTGGGAAAGTATAACTGTATGGTTCTTAGGCTGGATGGGTGATCTCAGTATCAGCCATTGTATATCTGGATCACTGAAATACTTTATAATAAAAAGGGAGAATATTCATTAAGTGTTCTTTTTTATTTTTATTTTTGAGGGCAGTGTCACTGGCCCTCATATGTGGGACCCGAACCGGGGCCGCTGGCTTCCGAAGCCAGTGCTTAACCACCGTGCCACTCGGCTGGCTCCCATTGAGTGTTCATTTATTGAGCACTGATTGTGTGTCCAGAGCTGACCGTACCAGGTGCCATGGGGTGACAGGCACCTGTTGCTGCTGATGGGTGTCCTGAGCCCCCTGCCCTCAGAATCTCTCATGCCCTTGAATCCATCCCCCTTGGATACCGCCCTGGTTCTCCCCCTGGTGGGAACAGCCTGGTACTCTGGAAAGAATGGCTCATCTCGGAAGACCTTAGCCACGGGGGCTGACAAGCTCCAAAGAGGGTAGAATCTCTAAACCCCCGAGGTCTTGTCCAGAAGCACACGGAATTCCTGATTATTTCAGTGACACATGCTCACTGGAGAGGATTTCCCTTAACCCTATCATCCACTGTTAAGGTTTGGAGTGTGTACTTTGTGGGTGTGCTTGTCGTGTTTGTTTTTCCTTTTCTGCAGCATTATATGCACATGTTTACACAGTAGAGGTTGGACTAAGTACACAGCATCGTATCCTGTGTTTCCAGCCTCATATTCAATGGTGTGGGCTCGCAGGAGATCTCTTAGGAGAAGAACCTGCTGCACTGTTCTTTGGTTTGGTGCCCCCTCCTCCACATGGGGACTGAGAGGGCGTGAGGGTGAGGCTTCGTCCTCTGGGCCCCGGGCCCCTTACCTGAAGCCAAGGAGGATGGCCGAGGCGATGACCAGAGCGGAGAAGGACAGTGCATAGCCCACTGTGTAGATGATGTAAAGGGACAGGAGCTGGTCCTCTGGGGAGCTCTGTGTAACGGGGACACAGTATACATGGGGCACCCCATGCCCTCCTCTCCCACACCCTTCTTTCCCATGGGATGGGGCCCACCAGGGGATCCCAGAACTAAGAGAGAATAACCCCTGGAGATGGTCCCCAGATTGCCACAATCCTGTTCCAAGACCAGAGAGGTGAGCACATACCACCTCTGTCCAGAAAGCATGGTGTCCAAAGCCCCCGAAGGCAGGGGGATGGGCAAGATGACCACAGACCAGCCCACCCAATGCCCAGGGTCCCTGCTCTGATGAAGCTGGTACCCTGCTACCCATTGTTGGCTCAGTGTCCCCATTTTTAACTCACTCTCTCCCCTCGCTTGGACTCCTCGCACTCCGACAGGTCCCTCCAGGGCAGGCTGGAGTTGTCCTTGTGTAACCACAGGCCGTCCGCTGTGCAGAACCGATACACGTGACCCTGCAGCACTGAAGCGGAGAGACGCCACACGCCTCTTACTTCTCTCCACCTTGGGGGTCACCATGCTTCCCCAGGACTGATATCTTGGGGTTAGTAACATCTCTTACACACACACACACACACACACAAAACCCATACACCCTCCCCTCCCCCACACACTTGGGCCTCCCTGCCCTGCCATATGCCCACTTGGCCCAGGGACAGGAACGACAGTCACTAAGGTGAGGGCCACCCAACCCCACCCCTCAGCTTTTCCCCTCTTGGCTACCATGCCATGCAGTCTGATGAAGCCATGTCTTTGAGATGACATGATTCTAGCCCATTTCCACATCCCTGCCACCAGCCTCAAATCACACTACTGACAAGGTCGGGCATGGACCAGCAGTGGTGCTGCCAGCCCCACAGCCACCTGCTGTGACTTCTGATTCTCAGGACTCAGTGCCCCCTTCCTCCAACATTCCTCAGGCACAGCAGATTCTGGGAACAAAGTGGGCAGGGAGCTCCTGAGAGGAAGAGGGAGACATAGCCCTGCCCTCAGGGAGCCCCAGTCTGAGGGGAGACACAGCCCTGCCCTCAGAGCTCCCCGTCTGAGGGGAGACACAGTCCTATTCCCAAAGACCACCTGATTTAAAAGGAATACATAGTCAATAGTAGGGATTCAGCCCTTGGAGACCTGATGGCTCCTCCCTTCAAGCATCTCAAGTCCTTGGAGATGGCATCTGCCCTTAGAGACCTCCCAGTTTGAGAGGTGGGAGAGAGACCCAGCTGCTGTCCTCAGGGAACTCCAGTCTGAAGGAGAAAGGAAGCATTGTCTGTGTCTTCAGGGAATCAAGACTCTCACAGAAAAAAAAAAAAAAAAAACCCCACAAAAAACTGCTCAGAATGGAAGAGCGTAAATGCAAACCAAGAAATATCAAACATAGGCCCAGCAGACCTGTGCCCATTCACATCACATCTGGGCATCTGGACCCTGAAGTGGTCTCCCTGCCATGCCCTACTGTCCTAACCAGGGAAGTGGGTGGCTTGTGGCCCCCAGATTTGCTGTGAGGTCACAAGAGGGGATAAAGAGCTTACCATCTCCCTGCAGGAAAATGTGAGTCTGACCCCAGGGCTAGAAAAATGGGGATAAATTAGGAGGGTAGCATAGGGGAATCAAAGAGGGAAGCTGGAGCCAGGGCAAATTTTAAATGATTTTAAAGTTCTAAGGGACTAAAAGATTTTAAAGACCAGCTTTCCCAGCTGTGGGAGGAAGGCGCAGGGTGACGGAGGGAGAATGGAGAAGCCGCCGGAGCCTTGGGTGGCAGTGGCTGAGCAGGAGTTTCCAGGTGGAGAGGGGGCAATACGAATTCGTCTATGGGAAGAGGCTCATTACATGTGTGCGAGATGGGAGCCACCTGCAGGGCCCGCCAGTCACAGCCTCGTCCTCCCTTAATGCCGACTCCCAGTCACCCACACTCGCTCTTCTCCTTTCCCCTGCTCCCTGCCATAAAAAACCCTGAACCAGGTCTCTGGTCAGGAGACAGAAGTATCTGCCAATACAGTGAGGTAAGTCAGCTCACAGCATCACTCCCTCTAGAAGGACCTGCATTTTAAAACAGACTTCAGGGGCCGGCCGAGTGGCTCAGTTGGTTAAGAGTTAGCTTAAGAGCGCTAGCTCTGAGCAACAGGGCTCCTAGTTCGATTCCCACATGGGCCAGTGATGCTGCGCCCGAGCTGAGCTGCCAACAGGTGGCAGGATGGCTCAGCTGGTGAGAGCACATGCTCCTAACAACAAGATTGCCTGTTCGATGGTGAGCTATGCCGGCCCACAACTAAGACTGAACTTGGTACCTTGAGCTGAGCTAACGCCCATATGGCTCAGTGGATAGAGCATGCGCTCTTAACAACAAGGCTGCTGGTTCGACTCCCACATGGAATGGTGGCTACGTCCACTTGCAACTAAGACTGAACACAGCACCTTGAGCTTAGAGGCCATGAGCTGCCGACTGGTGCCCTCCACAAGGAAGATCGAAGAACTACAACTTGGCAGGCCCCCTTCCCCAATTCCCCAACACTGTTCCCCTGCCCCAATTCCCCAATTTAAAATAAAACTTAAACTAAAATAAAATAAAAGAGACTTCACCTGGAAGAGAAACGAAAACCTGAAAGTCTAATGGCGGGACTTGCGGCAGGCAGCGGGAAGAGCTGTGTCCCTGGATCCCTCCACCCCAATGCATTCATGGACAAAATCAGGTAAGGACAAAGGTGGAAAAGGGAAAGGACCGGGTCTGAGTTAGCCACTAGAGGGCCCCTCTCAGGCCCCCGAATGCATCTGTTATCTGCTGGGTGGATACCTGGGATTCTTCACCAGGGGACAAGTCTTTAGACAAATGGCCAAACAGCAGTCAATAACCCCAGAGCAGTGACACGGACCAGCTGACTCCATGGGGAACGAGACGACACTGATGGTGGAGACTTCTCTGATGGCCCGTTTTGAGGTGAGAAAAGAGGGAGGCAGAGGAGGCCAGGGAAGGGAGAAGACATGGCGATGGGGCACAAACCATCAAACCGCCCATTTACCCAGGACTCAGCCCACAGCAGTGTGACTCTAATGACGTCACAGCTGGCTCAGGACCTGGCACTCCACAATTGCTGGTCCCCGCCCTTCATGCCCCTCACACCCTCCCTGCAGGCTTTGCACTCACAGAATCTGTTTTGGAACACCTGCTGTATGCCTGACACCTCTGAGCATCACAACCACCTGACAAGGTAATCCCAGGTAATCCCATTTTACAGATGAAGAAGCTGAGCCTCTACGAGGCCAAATGACCTGCCCAAGGTCATCCAGCCAGGAAGCAGAGTCAGGATTCAAACCCCCAGCATTTTGCCTCCAAAGACCAAAAGTTAGCAACCACTTGCACTGCTGTCAACAATGGCCCTGTGCCATTTCTCCTCTGCCCTTCCTGTAGGCTTGGCTTGGCCAGTGTCCTCCCATAAGTCCTCTAGCTAACATGGACCCTCCGGCAGGCTGCACGGCTCCCAGATTCTCTGTTCAGGGCCAGCTAGGGGGATGGGGAGGTGGTACATGAACATGTGTGTGTTACTGGTAGAGTGTCAAGGGATTACCGAGTCCCGGAAAGAGTCTATATGAGTGCGTCTGTCAATTATCCTTCATTAGCAGCAAATATTAAAAGGCAGGGCTGGTTCCTGGCTCGGGACCCATTTGGGCTGGAGGTAGCCTGGGTCAGGGCACAGCTCTGCTTATCAGCCCAGTTTTATCTGGCCCAGGAGCTGCTGGTAAATCAGTCCGGGGCTTGGCTCCGGTCTTGTCAACACCAGGAGGCAGCCGGCCACATGCCAGGAGGCCCAGGGATACTTCATTAAGTCAGACCCTGGTGCTGGAAATAAAACCCCCAATTAAACACTTCCCCTCCCGGAAACAGCAGCAGTGCCTGTAATCAAGCTAACAGCCACCCTTCCACGTGGATGCAGGCGCACGGGGCTGAGGAGGGCTGCTCATGAATCCATTAGCTCCTGCATCCTGGCAACAGCAGCAGCCCCAGGGATGGCTGGGCCCCCATCTTACAGTCCGGAAAGCTGAGATTCGGGGAGGGTAGTCATGGGTCCTCTTCAAAGTGGTGGAATGCAGGTCCGAGGCAGGGCTCGAACTGAGGGCATCAGCCTGGGGTGGGGCTGAGGGCTAGTGCATCAGGTCATGGCCTATGAGAAGGAGCTCAGGCTCTGAGCTACACAGGCTCAAGTTCAAATCCTAGTTCTGCCTCCCACCAGCGATGGGACCTTGGGCAGACCCTCCCTGGGCCTCAGATTGCTCATCTGTAAAATGAGAACTATAATGACTTCCCAGGTCTGGGGTGTGAAGATTAGGAGATAAAAGTATGTGAAGTGCCTGGTACATCATGAGCCTTCACATACATTGTCACCCTAAGTCAAGTAGTTGTTTTCAATCTGGAGTCGGGGCGCCGGTTAGCTCAGGTGGTTAGAGCGCAGGCTCATACCACCAAGGTTGCCAGTCCAATCCCCACACGCGCCACTGAGCTGCGCCCTCCACAACTAGATTGAAACAACTACTTGACTTGGAGCTGATGGGTCCTGGAAAAATACACTGTTCCACATTCAAAAAAAACAACAAAATAACAACATGGTTACAATGGGAGCCCCCCTGCTGCCCCCAGCCCTATTTCTCCATAGGGCACCCTTTCACTGAGGCTGGGGTTGGGGCTCAGGACACCACCTCAGCCAGAACTCCCCCAGTGCCAAGCTCCGGCCTCGGTCTCCCTTTAGCAACCCTGGCCTGCCAGGAAAGCTCCCACGTTCAACATTACTCAAGAGGCGCCTGTCAGTTTCCAAGGATTGCGAGCGATAGGCTATTTTAAAAGCATTTTATGACTCTCATATAGTTAGAACTAAGCTAACAGACAGGTAGAGATTGGGAGGGGATACAGCTAAAGAGACCAGGATGATGTGTTACAAGCAAATCCACTGCTTGTGGGTGAACGGAGGCTGTTGAAGGCCCCCAGGCAGCAACAAGCTCCTGGAAGCGGCTCCAGCTTTCTGGCTTACAGAGGAAATCTTGTTGAACCCCTTCCTTCCCTGACTCATCTGCTCCTGCCCTCTCCATGCAACCCAGAGTCCCAAATTCTAAATTATAGGGGTCAGAAATCAAGAGCTGGCTTCCCTAGGATGTTGTGTGGCTCGGAGGCCTCTGGCTTGGCCCTGCCTCCAAGGTGGTGCCTGGGTGTCCTCTCTTCCTAGAGGGCCCTCCATCCCCCTCCTCCACCTGCCTGTTCTTCCAGGCCTGGCTAGATGTCACCTCTGTCTGGGAGCCTTCCGGATGCCACACCCGGCAGAAGGAGGTGTCTCTGACCTTCCTCAGCAGCACCTCCTGGGCCCCTGAGTTGACCTCTTCAGCCCCATCGTGAGGGGTCACTGCTTCTCCCCAATATATACCCCGCTGTGGTCTCATTGGCATTCCTAGCCCCTGACACAGCCCTAACTCTGGTGTCCAGTAACTGTTTTGAATTTAATTATTTCACTCATTCCTCTGCCCTGCTCTGCACTCCATGAGGCTGACCCCTGTGGACAGCATCACTGGCTCCCTGCCCGCTACTGGGTTTGATTCATGGGAGACACTGGCAGAAGGTAGGAAGGTGGAAGGAGAGAAGAGCTGGGGAAATTCTCCCTTGTTCCCTTCCTGCCTTGGTTCTGAGACTCTGGCAGTGGCTTCGCCCCTCTGTGGCCACAGCCCTGCTGGGTGACCTTCCCATCACCGTGACCTCCAGCTGTCATGGGAACCCTAGAGCCCCATTCCTGCCCCACTTGGGTTTAGAGAAGCTAAGCTTCCCACAGCTGTAGTCCCTGGTGCTCTATGCACCTTATTGGCCCCGGAGCCCTGCCCAGCCTCTGTAATGGTCCCTCCATTAAATTCTCTTCAAATTCCCAGCTGAGTATGTTTTCTGCCAGGGCCCTGCTTGAGACCCACCCCTAACTCACACTGAAGTTGCTCCACAGGCTACTCCCTTAATCAGCCCGAGAAAGCTCCAGAACTGGCCCCTGCCTGCTCGCACATGCCCTGGGTGGGGGTGAGGGAAGGCTCCTGTGCCAGCCTCTGTCCAGGGCATGGCCAGGACAGGCCAGATAGTAATTATGCTGCGGGAGCCCGCGGTCAGTGTCTCTGCGGATCCCTAACTCAGGGAGAGGGGAGAGAGAGGCAGAGTCAGTGATTCTGAGTGTCAAGAAAAGGAGTGAATTAGCACGGTGACTCAGGGGAGGCGGGGGTGCGGAGGCTGGCAGGGGGCCTGTACAGTGGCCGTTATCTTCATGTAGAAAGCAATAAAACTGTGTTCGCTCATAAACGGGCACCACCAGGACCTATTTCCTGCTCAAATAAAATTAAAGGTGATGGATGGAGCCCAGAGCAGCAGGCAGAGCTGGGGGCGGCTTAGTGCTGAGTGATGCGCCCTGTCCTACGCCTGGCTCCCAGGGGTCTAGAAGCACAGCCCAGGCTGGCCGAGGAGCCAGTCTCAAACCTTTGGGAGGCAGGGAAAGCGTAGGTATTGCGGGAGGTGGGGAAGATAAGTATGGTGGGTGGGAAAAATTAGCAGCAACCATCTTTCAAGAACCTGCAACCTTCCCAACACCCCTCTCACCTGGCTGTATCCCACATCCTAGGTGAGCCAACTGAGGCACAGAGAGGTCTGGGAATTCGCTCCAACTCACACAGCCACTCAGAACACTGGCAAGTGGAACCATTAGATGGTAAGACTCAATTCCTCCGTCCACAAGGAAAGGGGAGGCAGCTCACCGCCCTCCTTCTGGGTGAGTCCAGCCAGCAGAGGCCCAGGCCACTCAGCTGCCTCCACGCCCAGGAATGCACACACACACACACACACACACACACGCACGCACGCACGCACGCACGCATGCGCATCCACACTCAAGGAGGCGTGGTGTAGCAATGAAACACTGAGTCTAAACCATACTCATGACTGAGTCCTGTGTCTGCTACTCACAAGCTGTGTGAGCTTGGAAAAGTCACTTAGCATCTCTGTGCCTCAGTTTCCACCTCTATAAAGTAGAAGGATAATCAGAGTCCTAGCCTCATAAGCTTGTTGTGAGGATGAAATCAGTGTAGGTAGGTAAAGTGATTATAGCAGGCCACAGAAGTGCTGTGTGAAGGGCCACTCTGTGTCCTAGCTAGGTGCCTGCCTAGTTCCAGGCCGACTCTCCCAGTGCCCCATCAGGGGGCAGAGGGTGTCCTGGGAGGGCAGGGAAAGAGAGCCCCTTTAGGACTCCTGCGGGCGCTTCCTCTGACCTCAATCCTGAGTTCTGAGGTGAAGTGGCCCGTGTCCCACTAAGGGGCCACCCCTGCAGGAAGACAACTGGCTTCCCATAGTATGACCTCGCTCTCACACGCTTCAGGGCTGGTTTCTGCTTGATCTCAGGTCCCTTCAAGGCACAGTGGTTAAGAGCACAGGCTGGGTTCAAATCCTGACTCTGCCATTTCCCATGCTATTTGGAGCAAGTGGCTTACACCGTCTGGGGCCTCAGTTTTCTCGTCTGTACAAGAAGCATAACCACGGGGTACAGATCAAATGAATAGCCTGCTTTTAGGGCTGTTTGGCACAGAGTAGGTATTATTTGGCACAATTAGCTATTATTGTAATTATTATTATTATAAAAGCGTGTCCTTTCCCCCCTTATTGAGGTCCTTGAGGCAGGGTGCTTGTCTCCTGTTAGCTTCTCTGGTGCCTGAGATAGATGGGTAGGGGTGGGGTGAGGGCACACTAACTACTCCAGTCAGAGCTCCCCTGCAGCTTCTGTAGGTCTCTGTACTCCAGGGACCCTCTCATGTACCCGGTCACACCTTTCCCAGTGCAGGGTGCCCCCCGCAGTCAGGAGTGAGCTGGGGAGGGCCCGAGGTACAACCCACCATTGCCCGGCTCACGACTCCTATCTGGGTTCATGTGACCAGTGAACCCCTGAAGAGTCAGGAGGTGACCAGGTAGGGGGCACCTACAAACACCCACCACACACACATACACATGCATGAGAGCAATGGCACCTGTGGGGAACGCCCCTCCCTGAACCCCCACTATCTGTCCCCACCTGGCTCCTTTCCTGGCTACAGGATGCGGGGCTCACATGTCCCCCCTCTTCCTCCCACTCCACCTGCCAGCACAGGCGTCAGGCCCAGGTTACACCTCATATCCCCCACTCTCCCCTCAAGGAAAGACAGGTAGACCACACACCAGGAGACCAAAAGTCCTTCTGGGGTGGGGAGGGCTGTCTCAGTGGGAAGGAAAGCGCATGTACCTGGCCCCGACTCCACCCCCACCTCCGCCTCCTGGACTTGGGGAAGGGCAGTCCCTGCGTAGGGCAGGGGACTCACCGCTGTTGGCCCAGGGCAGATACCAGGGGCAGCTGACATTCACGAAGGAGCCGGGCAGCCCGTCTGGCCAGCAGGCATAGTCATCGAAAGTCCGGTTGCAGAACAGGCCTGGGTGCAGAGGGAACAGTCCTGAGTCCGGGCCCAGCTGTGGCACTGCCCCTCCCCTCCCCACCATGGGGGCTGGTTGGCAGGGCCGAAACCCGCATTCTGCGAACTGCTGCTGAGCACTGGCTATGTATATGCCAAACGCTCTCCCCATCCAGCAGGTACCAAGCAAGGGGACTTGGTCACTTCCCAACGGTGGGACTTGGAGCAAGTTACTTAATGTCTCTGTTCTCTCATCTGTAAATTGGGGGCAATCCTGGTCCCCTAGGGCTTTGTGGGGACAAATAGTGTCTGTTACATAGATGCCTGAGCATAGTCAGTGCTCAATAAACTCTAGGCCTTTTCTTAAATTACACATCGCAGGTGAGGGCGAAATGGTGGCTCACATGGCTGAAATAACCTTCCTAAAGTCACCGTGGTATGACTGTGGGTCAGGATTTGAACCCAGGCCTATCTCCAATATTGTGCTCTTTTAAAACCACCCCACAACCTCCCCCAAATACATTTATTCCTATAAATATATTGGTTGGGCCTCCAGCCCCTGCACAGGCACTTCCATGAAGTGCTGAAGAGGACACAGAATGGAAAGGCCAAGTCTCTGTTCCTGATGGACCCAAGCTGGGGACAAGGGGGAATAGACAGCAGTGAGATGGCAGCCAAGGAAAAGGACAAGGGTGACATCCCAGAGAGGTAAATGATGCCCAGCCATGGCTTGGGGGTCTTCAAGCCTGCAGGGAGTTGGCTGGGGGAGGGCCCCACCTGGACTCACCTGTGGCGGGGGGTGGAGCCTCCATCAGGAAGCGCTGGCACTGGCGTCGATATTCTCGCCATTTCTGCACTGTCTCGGAGAGGGACACGGTGGCACCCTAGGGGGAAGGGCAGAAATGGGGGCCCTTTGGATGCAGCCAACCTCTTTTCACCCCCGTCCCCCATACACTTGGTTTCTTGATTTTCCAGGGACCTTAGAGGCCCAAACTCCACCAGGCATTGGCATCTCTGAGAGAAGGGAAAAACAAACTGCCGCCGCAGAGGGCCCCAGGGGAATGTTTTTACATCTTTATTCCTCCCAGGGGACCAGTGCACAGCCTGATGTGTAGCAGTGCTCAGCCAATGTCCACTGACTTGATGCTGTTGGGGGTGAGTGGGGGAGGGGAGGGGAGAGTGTGTCGCATCATGGTCTCATCTGACCTCACCTAGCAGCAAGTTCCTGAGGGCCTTGAGCTTTGTGATTGCCATGGGCTCCTTTCCCAGGGTCCGTCAGCCTGACTGCAAAATTCTCACAGTTTCAACCATGCTAGCAGGGGAAATGCAGGCCCAGAGAGGGACAGGGACTCAGTCAAGGTCACACAGCACCCCAAGGAGAAGAGCTGAGGCCAGGTCCCGGAGTCGCCCAGATCAGTGAACATGATGGAGTATTGGAGGGTGTGGGGCGTGCAGGGATTCAATGCTTCAGGGCCTGGTAATGGGACTCCATTACATCTCTCCCCCAGTGATACCAGCAGGGGGGCCAACACGGACCCCTGCCCCAGTGTCCCCTTTTAACATAACACAGATCAAATATTCAGCTCTGCTTATATCAACTGGAGAGGGAGGAGTCCTGAGGACATGGGGTGAAGGCCACAGGAAAGTTCTAGAACACGGAGCTCAGGCCTGCAATGGGAGGGATTCCCCCATCTATGAAGAGGGGAGTATGAATCTCAGTTTTCAGATGAGGTAAGACAGAACTGGCTTTTGAGCACAGAGATCCAAACGGAGAATGGTCCCTTCCTCACATTTTTGTGCACTCCCTTTAGCTATGTCTTGGACTGTGTTTCTTTTTTATTTGTATTTTTTCCTGACTAGGCTTAAGACTATAAATATTCCTCATGTAGAGGCTGCAGATGCTGCAATGACCAAGGAGCCTCTTGTATACAATTTAGGGCTTATACATAATTTAAAACAAAATTTGACTTTTTTTGAAATCACAAAAATGTACATGTGTGCTGAAATCTAAATAGCTTGCTTTTGGAGGCTTATCCCCTTGACTGTGGGGCTTAGCACTTGCTGGATCTGGTTTCTGAGGAATCCTTCCCTGGTTTCAGCTGAGTCCTGGTTTGGGAGACACCACCCAGGAAGATATCAGATGTCCTATGCTGGGCCCTGCCAAATAGGAAGCCCCAGAGAGGGCACCAAGCTTGCTTGAGTCCAGGCTCATTCTTGGAGTGAGTGTGCTGGGGCCACAGGTGGGGTTACTTGAGGGCAAAGTTCAAGCATAATTGTTAAATAAATGGGTAAGTAAATAAATAAAATGAACAAGAAATCAAACTCAGCAACAGCACAGGCAGTGGCATGATTTTAGCTACAGCTGAGGGGTCACCAGTCTTCACTAGAGTCAGGCCTGGTGGGTCAACCCCCATCCCACCCAAACCCCTTTCCTTCTTCTCCCAGACCCTGAACACAGTAGCTACTGGTGGTAAGACTGGGGAGATTTCCCCTTGATCTCTCTTTCAAGGAGGAAAGCAGGCAGCGAGCAAGGTCACTGCTGGGAACTGGGGCAGAAGGTCTGGGCCAGGGAGTGAGGACGAGGAAGCCCATGGAAACCAGAAGCCTCCAGATGGGGGTGGGGTATAGGGTTAAGGCTAAGTCAGCACCCTGAAGGCCAGTCTGGCCCCCAAAGCCCCAGGGAGCTTCAAGATAGAGGCAGCCCTATCACCTGTTCTGAGCAGCGCTTCAGATATGAAATTATCTTCAGACTGGGGCTCCCTGAGGGCAGGGCTGTGTCTCTCCTCAGACTGGGGCTCCCTGAGGGCAGGGCTGTGTCTCCCCTCAGACTGGGGCTCCTTGAGGGCAGGGCTGTGTCTCTCCTCAGACTGGGGCTCCCTGAGGGCAGGGCTGTGTCTCCCCTCAGACTGGGGCTCCCTGAGGGCAGGGCTGTGTCTCCCCTCAGACTGGGGCTCCCTGAGGGCAGGGCTGTGTCTCCCCTCAGACTGGGGCTCCAGTTACAAAATGAATAAGTCATGCGAATATAACATATAACATAGGGAATATAATCAATAATATCATAATAGCCATGTATGGTGGCAGATGGTCACTAGACTTATGGAGGTGATCACGTTATAAGTTATATCAATGTTGAATCACTATGCTGTACACCTGAAATTAATATAACATTGGATGTCAACTGTAATTAAAAATAAATTAAAAAATAAAGTACTACAAACACACACACACACAGACACACACACACACACACAGGGCTGTGACTCTCTCCTTGACAACAGGTGTCCTCTGTCTTCTTGCACCAGCTCAGGGGCTGCTCTTCACCGCCCCCCCCCCGCCCCCCCAGCACAAACCACCCAGTCCTCAGGCCTCTCCCCAACCTGCTGTTTATGGAAGCCATATTGTGCCAGGCACTGGGTGGTGGTGGGGGGTATAGGGGGACACAAAGGTGAAGGACACAGCCCTGGCTGAGAATCCCCAGGCCACATGTGGGTGGGGTGGGGTCGAATGCTGTGCAGGCCAGGACAGAGAAGGCAGTGGGGGAAGTGCTCAGGGAGAGTTTGGGCAGGGCTGTGTAGGCTCCAGAGCCCTGGGGGACTCTGGGACAGTGAGCTGGGGGTGGGTGGAGGGTGGGCATTGCAGCAGGAGGCCTCAACAGGTGGGGACGCAGATGCTCCGTGGGACAGGAAAGCCTTGGACTGATGTGCAGGAGGATCTTCTGGGCCAGGGAGGGAGCGCTGGGCAGAACCGGGGCCAGAGGTGAGCATCTGGTCTGGGGCAGGGCTGGGGCCACCCGTGCTGCAGGGCCCGGGTGCTCAGGTGAGCACGGTAACACAGCCCTGGCTTTGGACTCAGACCTGGGCCTGACCCTGAGTTAATAAATTAATTCCTCATAAATTCAGTTTGTGACCTTGTGCAAGAGATTTAATGTCTAGCCTCAGTTTACACGGGTGCAAAGTGGGAATAATAATAGTCCCTACCCCCCTAGGCTTGTTGCAAGGATTAAGTGAGCTAAGGCTTAGAACAGCCCCCAGCAAATGGAAAATACATTGTCAGTGGCAGCCGTTCTCACGATTTGTGCTGTTTATGGGAGAGGGCAGCATGGACCGGGCAGCCTGACTTCCTGGGGAGTTTAGGCCCCACCCCTCCCTCCCTTCTGGGATCAACAAACTCCCCAAAGGAGGAGATAAACCAATCATCTGCGTAATTTGTGACATCTTCCAGCAGCTACCAAAGGTGTTAGCAAAGCCAAGTTGTGACACTCGGGACTCCATGCCGATGGACAGGGAACAGGGGAGGGGAAGGGCCCTGTCCACCAGCCCCTACCCCATGTCATCCTCCTGTGATGAGTCCCTGCCCCAAGCCCGCTGTGGGGGGCGGGGGCTGTGGAGTGGTGGGGAGGGCACAGCGGTGGATGCCCCTGCCCCTCACAGGGCAGCAGAGCTGGGCCAGAGAACAGGGCAGCAGTGGGGCGCACAGGGCCAGGGTGAGGGCATGTCGGCAGGTTGTAGAATCGGGACTTGCCAGGCTTCATGGGATCTCTCTGAAGGGGATGAAGGCAAATGGGGACAATGCCTGGGTGGAGGTTACAATAAGAAGAGGCCGTCTCTCTGATTCAGGAGCTTTGAGAGGAAGCAGGAGGTGAGAAAGAGGATGCCAGGAGGGAGTGGAGTGCGTGCACTGGACAGAGTCACAAACTACCCAGACCTCTGGCCTCCTGCTTAAATCCCAGCTCTGTCTGTTAAAATGAGACTGATCGGACACCCTTTAATCTTCTGGGGCCTCAGTTCCCTCACCTGTAAAATGGGTACCTCATTCTCAGAGAGCTACTGCACAGACCCATCAAGCTAAAGTAGGTGAAAATCTTTATGAACTGACAAGCCCTGTACAAGCGGGCAGTGTGAGGAGAAGAGCAGAAAGAGAAGTAGACGGTAGTCGCTTTGAGGCGATGGGCTTTCCCACACCCTGGGAAGGCACTCCCATCAAAGACTGGCTCATAACCCGAGAAATCCCTACCACAGTTTTATTTCTCATTGTGAATAACTGCATCAGATTCTTTCCTTTTCTGGGAACTTTTCTGATTGAAGGGGAGGAGGAAAGAGACCTTGACTCTCTGGGCCACTGAGGTGGGAAAAACGGGAGAGGGCCTCCCAAAAGGAGAAAGGGGGTCCCGAAGACAACCGTCTTCCCCAAAGGCTCCTCCCAGGACCCCGAGCCTCCTTCCTCTCTGGCTACCTCCCAGAGCCCCTGGGTCCTGGAGGGGTGGCGCTGTCAGACCCCTTGCTCTTAGACCCCGTTTTTGCTTTTTTTTCTTAACAGCTCCAGATATGTGAGTGGAAGGACAGGGAAAGGAAAACTGCACACACATTCTCACAAGCACAACAACCCTCACAAGGATACACTGTCACACACATTATCACCCGCACTGTCGTGCACATGCTTACATACTGACACATATACCCAGTCTCTCACACACACAAACCCACACAGGCTATCAGGTACACACTCACATGCAGAGACACTGCCCCTCAATACACACAGATACACACACACACCCCTTCCCATAGATACAGTGTCATACATAGGGTCATAAACACATATACACTGTCATACACAATTATATGCTGAGACGTTTCACATAGTGACACACACAGGCAGACTGTCACACACAGGATTACACACAACTAACCAGAGAAACAGGCTCAAACAGCCCACGCCCCTCACCCCTTGGTCTCTCTCTACCTGTCTCTATTTCTGTATCTCTGTATCTCTCTAACACACATGCACACACGCACACGCACGCACACACACATATGCACGCACACACGCACGGGACTCTGCCTAGAGGCAGGCCACAGCTGAGGCATCGGAGGGCAGGATGTGACTTCCTGCTTGCTTCTGCCCCGGCACCCACAGGGGTCCATGTCTCACTGACCACTGTGCATCCTGGACTCCCTCCACCCTCCCCTAGGGCGCAGAGACCGGAGCCCCACAGCCCTATTCTGCTGTCCTGGAGAAGGCTTTCAGATTCTTGAGGACAAACAAGTCAGTTCCCCCAAGTGACTGAAGCTGCTGTCTCAGGGCGCCAGTGTCTCAGTCCTCTCCATAACCTTGTGTGGTAGGGCTGGTGATACCTAGTTACGGATGAGAAAACTGCGGTTTGGATGGTCAAGCGTCCAGCTAAGAGCAGACTCAATATTTGAACCCAGGTTTGTCTGGTTCTAATTTTGGGTGTCAAAGGCCTGCCTGTCTCCTCAGAAGAACAGCTCCCTCATAGGGGTCTTGGAGAAGGAACAGGGGTGGAGGGTGGGTGGTCCTTCCCAGCAGCAATAAAGTGGCCAGGTCCCCTTCTTCAGGGCTCAATCCAGGGAAGCTGTTTCCAGCCTGGCCAAGCCTGACAATGGAGAGCTCACTCTGGGGTCTTCCTTCAGTCCCACTGGGGCAGGCTGGAATCAGGCACCAGCCCAGCCCTGCACCCCTTGTTCCTCTCTAAACCACCGGGTCACTTTACTCACGAAACCCTTCTTTTCTGAGCTTTTGTACCCCCATCAGTGATATGTGAGGAGGGTCTCACCAATCTTATCAATTTCGTGAACAGAAAATAGAATGCAAAATTTACCATTTTTAGAGTCATATACATGGGCATGGGTTGTGTCATAATTATTGCAGTCTAACCTCAAAGTCCTTGTTGCTCAGATCTCCACGGTGGCCGGGGGGCTCAGGGTCCCCAATGAGAGCATACCCCAAGCTTCACCTTCTCTGCTCAGAGCCTGGCTCATCCTGCCCTTGTCCGCTCCACCCCCTACCCCACTTGTTATGACCCTAGGATATCTGGCTTTTGTCCTTGGCCCAGGGCTGAGAAATGAGGGGACCAGAAGAAACGGCAGGTTCATGGAGCCTGACTCATCTGGGTAAAAGGGGGAGAAGACAGGCAAACCCCAGAACCGCTCCTCTTCCCTTAATCCCAGCCAGTCTTCAAACTTGACCTGGCACAGGATGGGACCCCCAGCCTGGCCCAGTCCAGCCTAGAGGAGGAGGTAAAGGTGAGAGAGGAGCAGGTAATGGGTCTGCAGTCCTGGCTCCCAAAGATCCCAGGAGCTCTAGGGAAGCCGGAACCTGGTTGAGGGGATGGAGAAGGTGCTATGGAGGGAGGGAGGGTGTCTCCTGCGGCTAGGGGCAGTAGCTGGCCTAGGGGACAGGGAGAAGGAAGAAATCTGGAGAATTTGGGGGCTGAAAATGGCCTGGCACCTTAGCTGGGAGGCACATCCATCCACATCTGGATGCTTCAGGGGTGCAGTCAGCCCCCCACCAAGCCCATGGCCCCTCATCCTGCCTCCCACCTGTGCTCAGACACATTTCCAGGCCTGTACAGGCCCACTCCCCAAAACTCTCGGGGTTTTTTAGGTCTGAGGGTAGGGATGGGAGGCGATGGGAAGAGGCAGTGCCCCTGACATGGGACAGGCCACCCAAGCCTGTGCTTCCTCTCCGCTCAAGCATCTCACAGCAGCTTTGGACAACAGCTTCCCTGTCCGAAAGCAGGCTGACCACAGCCCCCAGCCCAGGAGCCTGGAGGGCAGTGAAGGCCAAGAAGAGGGGCTGCGGGGTCCACCCTGTGGCCTGCTCTGCAGTGGCGTGGAGAAAACCAAGGTGTCTGTGTGTCTCAATCAGGGGGGGCGGTCAGAATGAGGGTTCAGGCCCCTGTGGAAGGGGGTCCTTGCTGCATCCAGAGCAGCAGGAGCTTCCTGCCGCGGGTTTGCTGCAGGGGCCTGGGAGGGGGGGGCACTCGAGTTCCATCTGGGAGGTCACAAGGAAGGACAACAAACTGCCACCGCAGGGTCCCTGGGGCTATGAGTCAAAGGCAGTGCTGGGGGGCTGGTGAGGGGTCATGGAGCTGGGTGCCCACCCCCTGGCTCTCTCTGTCCTCCCAGCGCCTTCTCAGGGTCTTTGGCCAGCGAGCGGGCAGGCTGGGGTAAGGCACTGCGGGGCAGGGGTTAAGGCGCAGTGGCAGACGTTGAGGTCGGGCAGGGGGGCGAGCCTGGGCTAGGGCAGGGCGGCTGGCACGGGTTTCCGAGGAGACGGAGTTGGGGAAGTGTCTGGGGAGACGCGGCACCGAAGTCAGCGCGCGGCGGCCGCGGGGCAGCTGGCGCCCTGGCAGAGGGGCCCGGGCGCGCAGGAAGAGGGTGCCGCGCCCGGGACGGGAGAACGCCCGCGGGCCAAGCCACCTCGGTCACCCAGCCCAGAACGCCAAGTCCCCAGTCCCTACTCCCTCGAAGCTACGGTTCCGTCTGCCCGCGGTCGCGGAGTTTCGCGCAAGTCCCGCCGCCCCAACCAGAGCCCGCCGCCCGTTGCGCTCCCGCCTCCCCCCCTCCCGGGGCTCCACGGCCTCACCTGGGGTCGGGGGCCGGCCCTGCCCAGCGCCCCGAGCAGCAGCAGCGCCAGGCGGAGCGGCCCGGGGGCGCCGGCCATGTCGGGGCGCTCAGGACTGAACCATCGCTGCCACCTGCGGAACCGCGCGCGGCGACTAATCCCGGGCGGGCGGCGGGCGCGGGGGAGGAGCCGGCGCGGGGCCGCCCCGCCCGCGGGAGGGGCCAGGCGGGGTCCCCGGCCTTCCGCCCCGGCCCGCGGGAGCCTCCGGCCCGGAGCTGCCGGGCCCTGCGCCCCACACCCCCGCACTTCCACCCAGGTGCCGCCAGCTAAGGAAAGCCAAACCATCCCACACCTATCCAGGGTACCCCAAAGGAAACTTAGGCCGCCGGAGGAGCGCATGGGACTGGTCCAAGGTCACACCGTGCCCCAGGTCCTGCCCAGAAAGTGTTACCCTAAGAACTGCGAGTGACTAGAAAGACTAGCGGGGTTACTTAACCCCTTTCCAAGTCCTGTCGTTATTTCTGAGCTCTGTTCCGAAAGCAGCCGTGGGACAGCCAAGGTTGGGGGAGGAGAGGGGAGACAATAAATGAACAGAGGGAGCCCTGATGGTGGGGAGGGTCTAGAGGGCCCGCCCCGTGGCCCTACTCTTGAATCACTGGGCTCTTAGAACCCTGTGTCAGTGTGACAGCATGTGCCCGTGGCTGTTTCCTGAGAGTCCTGTATTTTGTCTCCCTGTATTTTACCTGCTTTTGTGTCCACCCCCACCCCCAAAAGCAGCAGGCTGTGGGAGAGAGTGCTAAGAAGACACTGATTATATGTTACCTACTGCCTGTGAGAACTGGGGATGGGAAAAGGGGATTACCTCCCCGCACCTCATCCCCACAAAGAACTTGGATGTCACTGTGGGGAAAGGGGGTGGCAGCAGCACTCAGCCCTGGACCTGCCATGGGGCATGTCTGGAACATTCCAGAGGGAGAGGGAATCTGTTGGCATAGCTGTTGCTCAGGGAAAGAACGGAACTTTTCAAAGCCCGGGAGAGGTTGGCTCTGTGGGGAAGGGGGGAGGGGAAGAGAAGAGGCGGGAGACAGCCCGTGGCCTGAGCCAGGGGCTCCCATTCAGCAAGAGGGGTCTTCCTCTCCAGCAAGCTCTACCTCCACGACCTAGGAGCCATTTATTCCCTCCTCTTCCCAGAAGTCAGTGCAACAGTCACCTCTGTGTGTCATTTAGGATTAGTTTGTTCATCTGCGCGTGACAGAACAGCCCAAATGACAATGGCGTAACCAAGGGCTCTGTCATGTGAAGCTAGGCCAGAGGTTCAGGGTTGGAGCAGGGCTGCTTGATCATCAGGGTCCCGGGCTCATCTAGCTTCTACTATTCTCATGGTCCAAGGCTTCCTTCCCCCTAATGACCCAAAGTGGCTGCTCCAGCTCAGACCATGATACCCAAATTCCAGCCAGCAAGGAGGAAAGAGAAGAAGATGGGTGCACCTCCACCCATAAGGCACATCCTGGAAAATGCAGTTGTCACTTTCACCCACGAACTAGACACATGGCATTCTTAACTCCAAAGGAGACTGGAGAAAGTAACTTTTATTTTAAGCAGTCACTGGCAAAGTTAAATGTTAAGGCTTTTATTACTCTACAGGAAGGCAAACACAGCTGACCCTTGAACAATGTGAGGATTAGGGATGCTGACCCAGCCGTTGAAAATCCACGTATAAATAACTTTTGACTCACCAAACACTTAACTACAGGCATCCCGCAGTATCCACGGAGGATTGGTTCCAGGACCACCCTCCCCTCCACCCCCACCTCCGCACCCCACCCCCCACACAGTTACCAAGATCCATGGATGCTCAAGTCCCTTCTGTAAAATGGCATGGACCAATGCATACAGTTGGCCCTCTGCATCTGTGGACTTCCAACTGAGGATAGAAAAATACTGTTTTCAATCTGCTGTTGGTTGAATCTGCAAATCTGAAACCTGGAGATATGTAGGGCCAACTGTATAGTTATAGAAAAACTTCTGCATATAAATGGACCTGTGCAGTTCAAACCTGTGTTGTTCAAGGGTCAAGTGTAGATAGATAGATAGATAGATAGATAGATAGATAGATAGATAGATAGATAGATATTGGGAATCAACTTGCCAGCTCTGTGATACCAGGGTTGGGGGCTGGGGAGAGAGGAGGGGAGAGGAAGATAAGGGGTTAAAGAAAGAATTCAGACAGAACTCTGCCTTTACTATGAACTTATCAACCTCCAAATTACATTTATCCCGTAAGTATGCATCTACCATGTGCCAGACACTGAACTAGGCCCTCAGGGTTAGAGTGGTGCTAAGTAGTGCCACAGTCTCTATCCTCAGGGAGATTCCATTCGAAGGCAGGAGAAAGACATTAAATACGTGATTATTGGAGCCCTTTAGATTACAATTACACTCAGAACTAGCAGAGGCTGGAGAAGTCCTGCCCTCTGACTTAGAAGACCAGGTCCTCTCTGCGGGGGAGGGGGGGCGGCTTCCTGTGACTGGGAAGACTTTCCTGTTCAGCCAGTGCAGGGCAGGCACCCTTAGGAGCAGCTCTCAAGTATGAACAGGCTTGAGTGAATGGACAAACACCCCAGTTCCTCACCACTTGGACTGGACAACTCAGAGGTGTGTACCACAGTCTCCCAGAGGTCCCAGTGGCATGGAGCCCCAGCTTGCTGCAGTGCTAACCTGCCCAATAATGCAACCCAGTATTGGCTTCCTTCCCTGGCCTGTCTCACTTTCCAACAGTAGGGGACTAGTGCTTCCGGAGGACACCTCCCAGATGAACATAAACTGCTTGTCTTAAATCCTCATCTCAGGATCTGTTGTTCCTGGGAAAGCCCAGCTGAAGACAGTGGGCATCTGAGAGTATCTAGGGAGGGGAGCCAGTGCCCTGAGCCCACAGGCATTTCGGTGGCAGATGACTCAGCTTCTGCTTTTACTACCTGGGGGTCCAAAGCCTCTGAGTTTGCTCTGGGGTTGCCCCTCATCTCAGCAGGTGCCAACGTGGATTGTAACTTCTTTATTAGACCGAGTCTCCGAGACGACCAGCATGCTGTATTTCAGCACTGGCACAGGTCTGTACCTAGTAAGTGCCCAGTGTTCACAGACCCTTCCTGGTTCTGTCTCGGGTATGACGGGTGACACTGGGTGCCTGCCATGCCCTAGTGCTTCTGTGGATATGCCCTGCAGCTGCTGGGAGGTTGTGGATTGGGCATTTGTCAGTATTATTTCCCCAACCTGTAAGGTAAGTAAGTTCAGAGTAGGTCCAAGGTCTGATTCTGTTTTTTAAACAACTTCTCTCCCTCCCTCCTTATCCAGTCTCTTAGAGGGTTCGCTTTCTCAAACCCTTGTCTGACTTTGCCTTGAGCTTATCCATTGGTTCCCCAAGTCCTACAAACTCCTTAACACATAAGGATTCTGCTTAGATCTGCTCCCCTCCCAGGTGGACCTCTTACAAGCGATTCCCCCATCTCTTTGCAGACGTGGTGCCTTCCTCGCCCATCCTGAAGTGTCCTCAGCCACCCTCATGGCTCAGCACCCAGCTCAGGCAGCTTCCTGTCTAAGAAGTCTTTTCTTACCCCCTCCCCTCAGTGCCCCTTCGAGGCAGCATAAGTGCTTTTGTCAGCAGCGAGAGCCCTGGAAGTCTCCCCGAAACATGGTTCTCCTCCAGGGTTTCCCAAATCCTACCCACCCTCAGAGCCTCAGTGGAGGGCTCACCCTCACCTGAAAGCTGTCCGTGATTCCACCCCCCCACCCTGATTTCTCAGGGCCCTGGTCCCTTGTGCTTACTGCCATCTGGACACTGGAACCCTCTTGAATGCTGGTTAATTCCTCAGTTTCCTTGAGTAGGAGTCTTGTTTTACTCCCCTCTATACCCACAGTACCCAGGGCCATGCTTGGCACATACTAGTTGTTCAGTGACTCTTGTTCAAAACAACAGATGGAATGAATTGAAGCACTTACCGTGTTCTCTCACTGTCTCATTATGACTTTCCCTCATTAGCCTGTGGACTGTTTGAGGGAAGGATGTTTCCGCCTTTGTCTCTGGATATCCAGTATCAGCCACAGGCCCTGGCACATAGCAGGCACTCAGTGATGTTTGTCCCCGTGAAATGTGTCAATCCAAATGTCCAGTGATGTGTCTGGCACATAGTAGGCACTCAAAAACTTATCAAAAGGAGGATGCGCTGGGAGAGAGAACAGATTATATACTGGGGGGTACAGTCCTTTCCCCACACTACTATCAGGGCCTCTTGCTCAGGTCCTGCTATAGCATGAATATTTGTGTCCCCCAGCCCCCAAATTTATATGTCAAAATCCTAAACCCCCAAATATGATGGCATTAGGAGGTGGGGTCTTCGGGAGACAATTAAGGCCATGAGAGCAGAGCCCTCATGAATGGGATTGGTGTCCTTATAGGGGAGACCCCAGAGAGCTCCTACATCCCTTCCACCACGTGAGGACACAGTAAAAATGGCCATCGATGAACCAGGAAGTGGGCTCTCACCGGACACCAAATTTACTGGTGCCATGACCTTGGACTTCCAGCCTCCAGAATGATAAGAAATACATGTTTGTTGTTTATAAGCCACCAAGTCTATAGCATTTTGTTGTAGTAGCTCAAAAGGACTAAGACAAGCCCCCTAGAACTAAGGGCAAGAAGCCCCGTAAGAACAGAGATTTGAACGGATGCAACCCCATTTCCTAAATGAACAATAGCCATGAACGACACAGTCTCTACCACTTATCAGGCCCCCGCCCTGAGCCAGGGGTTGCTGAATGCTCAGCGTGCCAGATCTCCTCAGGTATGATGACCAGGTACTATTAGGCCCATTGTATGGCTGAGGAGACCAAGGCTCAGGGGTGAAAAGTGAGTTGCTCACAGAACAGCGCTGGCATTCGTCCCAGGCCCACCTGCCCCCAACGCTGGTGCAGCAGCTCCGAGGGGCAGCTGGGTCTATGGCCAAGACAGCTCTGCCAGGCTGTCTCGGGGCGCCTCCCCTGGGGCTCCTTCCTCTGCAGCCCTGAGGTCTGGGCCCTGCTCCCTCCTGTGGGGCACCTTCAGCTTCCAGTAAGAAAACTTGGTTTTGACATTATCTTCAGAAATGGGAAGGGGAGCAATTGATGTGTGCATCTGAGGGAAAGATCCTGCAAAGCTCTCTCCCTTTGGAGACATACCCGTGAGCAGGCCACCCACTCTCCTTTGTCCCTGGCTGAGGAAAACCCACTCCTTAGTGGGAAGACCTGGGCCGGGCCGGAGGGTAGGACAGAACCTTTCACATGGGGAAAGATGGGAAGGGAGGGAGGGGAGAAGCGGAGAGTACAGAGACAGAAAGAAAAAGGGAAAGGAGAGTGAAAGGGAAAAAGAATTGCTAAAAAAGAAGTCTCTTGTCCATATAGGTTCAAGTTACTTTCCAAGCTTCAAGTTCCTAAGAAACTTGTTTATTTTCCAAAAGTGAAGACTATAACCCCTCTTTGGGGGTCTATATCAGGAGAGAGCCCACATCTTTTAGCTGAATATAAACACACACACACACACACACACCTACCTTAGAGTTTTTCGGTCTTGGGTTCAAATCCAGATCAAGCACTCACTGAATATTCGCAAGCCTCAATCTGACAACCTGTAAAATGGGGATAATAACAATATTAACTGAACGCCTGCCTTGAGCCAGGCACTGTTCCAGGAGCCATGTGAGTGTTACTTCCTTTAATGCTCACTGCTGCTTTCACCCTAGTTGTCACCAGTAGGGTCTAAAGACCTGCTGCTGGGAGAAGGCAGTGACCCCAGGAGTGGGCTCAGGAACCCGCCTTCTGCCGGGAGCCAGGAGAACGTGGCTGCCAGCAGCTCCTGGAGGCAATGGCGTGTGTTAGGAGGATGCCCCTGCAGGCAAAGCCTTCACCCTCTGCTTCCTGCTTCTGTTCTCTGACCATGCCCTTTGCCCCCTGACCCAGAGCTCCTGGGAGTATTCCTGAGTTGTAAAGTGGTATCATTTAAATCCTGATTTTTCTAATGAGGAACCTGAAGCACAAAGCAGTGAAGTAACCAGCTTTGAACCAAGAGGGTTCAAAATAGCCCAAGACAGCTAGACGCGAACTCACCTTGCAGAATTGTTAGATAATCAAGAATAGCTCTTGCCCAGAACCTGGCACAAAGCAGTCCTCAGTAAATAGCAGCATTAATGCCACTGTTAACGCCATTGCTATTTCCCCAGCCCTCCATCTCCCCAGCTGACGATGCACCAGCTGTGCCAGGTCTCAGCAAGGCAGCAGGTACGACCGCTGATGCCGGCTGCAGCTCACTGCATCCCTTTTTGGTTCAGCTGGCCACAGCCCAGTCCCCCTGGCTCTGGGGGAACTGGGAGCCTGGGTGGACCAAAGAGGCCCTTTCTCTGGTGCAGTGCCATGATCACTGCCCCCCATTCACAAATCCAGCGGAGTTTCTCAGGTGCTGGGTTCTGTCCAGCTCTGGGCAGTCAGCTGGGAGGGTTTACAACCTCCCCAGCTGCAGGGATTATTGCTGTCTTGGGTGGAGGCAGCATACTGTATTTTCAAAGTGTCACAGCATAGTTTTCATAACTGACTCCTGTGTTGAGTGAAGTGGAATGCTCCCACTTTACAGGGAGGAAAACTGAGTCCCACAGAGTCAGAGGATTTGCTTGAGGTCAGTTAGCAAGGTGTTGACAGGGTCTGTGCACCTCTGGACCAAGAAACAGAAAAACACTGATGTAAGAACAGCACAGTCTCTCTCTCTTCTCCACGTGGGGAGGAGGTGAAAGAAAACCTAAGGGAGGGAGAGACTCATGGGGAGAGGGTCCTGCTAAGAGCAGGAGAACCAGTGAGGGTGTCAGGTGTTGCCCTGGGAGCCATCTATTCTCTTCCTTTGGACAAGGAGATTATGTAGCAGAGCTGGCCTAATGCTTCCCGAATCTGGGCACACACAGCTTGTGTTGTCAGTTTCCTGCGGGCTGTCATAACAAAGTATCACAAATTAGGTGACTTAAACAATAGTAGCTTATTCTCTCCCAGTTCTGGAAGCTAGAAGCCGGAAATTCAGGTGCCAGCAGAGTTGGTTCCTTCTGAGGGCTGGGAGGGAGTATCATTGTCCTCTCTGAGATTTTGGGAGCCCTCGGCACTTCCTGTCCTGTAGATGATGTTCTCCCCATGTCTTCACATCATCTTCTGTCTGTGCATGTCTCTCCGTGTCCACATTTCCCTTTGGTATAAGGATGTGAGTCATATTGGATTAGGGCCCACCCTAATGACCTTATTGTAATTCAATTACTTCTGTAAAGACCCTATTTCCAAACAAGGTCACATTTTAAGTTACTAGAAGTTATCTTTCTTGGGGGATATGATTCACCCTATAACACACCGAGCCCACATCTCCCAGTCTCCCATGATGTTTAGTGACCCATGGAAGGTGCAGGATTGATACCGGCCACCTCCAGGCTTGGCCCATGAAACTTCCCACACAACCCTTCACACCCTGTCCTCCTCCATCTTCTAGCTGGCCACAGTTGGTCCAGTGGAGACCTCCAAGCTTCCTGGGGCCTGAGGAACCACAAGACAGAAAGAGGCTTGGTCCTCAAATGACTATGCAGGGCAACTTCCTGCCGACCTGCACTGGATTGTATCATGTGAAGCCGCTGAGATTCGGGAGCTGTTTGTCACTGCAGTTAGCGTGCCCTGACAAACATGGCTGGCATGCGTTCCTGTGCCTGTTGGGGGCAGGGCTAGCCAGTCCAAGCAGAGGGCTTCTGAAGGTCCTCTCCTTGTAACTGCTGTTAGGTGAACAGGACTCCTTGCTCTGGGCCCATCTCCTCCCCTGCTCCCCTCACCTTTGTCAGTGGATGGCAGCATCGGAAAAGGGATTCTGGGTCTGTGTGGCAGAGGCTCCTGGGCCTGGAGAGCAGAGCTGTTTGTTC
Organism: Aselliscus stoliczkanus; assembly: GCA_033961575.1. Classification (NCBI taxonomy): domain Eukaryota; kingdom Metazoa; phylum Chordata; class Mammalia; order Chiroptera; family Hipposideridae; genus Aselliscus; species Aselliscus stoliczkanus. The sequence goes on along the minus strand of CM066733.1, from coordinate 57,643,781 downwards.
TTAAGCATTGGGCTCCTCTCTATCTTTCATCCCTGGCTTTTCCCACCTGGCTGCCTTTTTCTCTGAAGAGAGGGCAGGGGGAACCAGGGAGGGCGTGGCTATGATGGTGCCCACATTGTTCCCTAACAGGATTAAAGCTCTGTAGGAAAAGAGGAAATGTGCCAAATTTCACGCATTTGGAAATAAAATGAAAAGGAAGCGCCACACCGGGGCCTCTCGCTGTGGCCTTTCAGCACGTCTGTCATGGCTGAGAAACCCACTGTGAGCAAAATGAGAAATGAAACCAAGGGTCAACTTCAGTCTGAAGTAAGAGGTGTCATCAGACTGACACACTCACTGGCCCACCGGCAAGCAGCCTCCTTCTCAGAAACTCCCCAGCTGTTTCCCTCTCACAGCATCCTTCAGACCAGCCCCAGGCCTCACAGGCCTGCGAAGGAAACAATCTGCAGAGGGGCCTGTGGGGCCCCAGAACTTTTGTCCAGGAAGAATGACTCTGGAGCCGGGGTGGGAAAGTTACCACTGGCTTTCAGGAACCAGGGTCACCTCCAGGGCTGCATTAAAGTAACTGCAAAGCCTCAACAGAATCCCCCAAGGCAAGGGGAGCACATAGGGCAGGCAGGAGCCCTGGCGACAGCCTGACTCTTGTCTCAGAGCCTTCTGGATCTCACTCTCATGGACACTCAGGCTGGACAAAAATCATTTCCCACAGTTCTGTATAAAAGGAATATAAAAGGAGTGATAACGCACCTCCTTCTCCTAAATAGCAGAAAACAAATGTGAAAGGATCACAGCCCAAAAGTTCCCACTCCAGTCTCTGGTCATTCCTCTCAGTCCTGTCTGATTTGTGACACGGTAACACTTCTGAATTGGAGACTGCCCTTGGGGAAAGCCCAGAGTCACCCTCTGTTATTGTGTTCTGACCTCTAGACCTGGCCTCAAGTGGACCTGTGGCTTTGCCCGGCAGGTGACATTTTCTCAGGACCCAGTCTATTTCATTCTTTCCCCTCACAAGGCCGATGCAAGAATCACTTCCTTCTCTGTTCTGAAAGCCCTTGTTCCCAATGTACTCTCAACCACGCTCTGGTTTCTGGCTCATTTGCCAAATGAGCTGGCAAACAAAGCTGATGAGCCTACCCAGTACCTAATGGCTCAGAAGTCCAATCCCCTGCCATCCAGGTGCTCTCAGGGGGCGCTCCTCAGAGGGGTGGGCTCACCAGACTAATTCCAACCATGGCAGTTTTGCCATGTGAACATGCACAAACACTTCTCCAAGATGAAAGCTGATGACACTAGTGCTATAGGAGGGGCCGGAGGCCGCAGGTGTCCTGGAGTGAGAGGGTGTGGAGGCTTGGGCAGCATCAGCCAGGGCTGGGGTCTCAGCTGTGATCAATACCAGAGCTGGGGTCCTGGAATATATGGCAGCAAATTGAGGACAAACAGTGGGTCCTTATTATCAAGCCAGGTCGCCGGGTTCAGGACATGAAGATTAAGTTCCTGGAGATCCATCTCTTTCCTCTGCCCCTCAAGGAGTTTGAGATCATTGACTTTTTCCTGGGGATGCCCCACAAGGTCTGAAGATTGTGCTTGTGCAAAAGCAGGCCAGGTTCAAGGTGCTTGTAGCAACTGGAGGCTACAGCGGTCATGTCGGTGTGGTACCCACTGCCATCTGCATGGCCTTCATCCTGGCTATGTTTTCCATCATCCTGGTACAATGGGACTACTGGGGGATGGCATCAGCCAGCTCCACACAGTGACACCATACTGTGGCTCTGTGCTAATAGGCCCCATCCCTGCCCCACTGGCATTATATTGGCCCCTGTGCCCAGGAAGCTGCTGCGGATGGCAGGACTCGGCCAGCTTTGCCAAGGACATTTCAATGTCAAGTCCAACACCCACAGCTCTGACCTCTGGAAGGAGACTATACCCCAAGTCTCTTTATCAGGAATTCACTGACCCACAACTGAATATCCTGGGATAGCAACCTTATGGTGTTTTTACACAAGAAAACTCAGTGAATTAAACCTGAAAGTAAGATGAACAAAAATTCCACAAGCACGCAGTATGGGCAGGGCCTAAGGAGCAAGTTCTCTTGCAGGCTCCCTACTATCATCTGAATTAGGGGAAAGGTCAGGGTTTGGGAAGACCTGGGCTCCCACTGGTCCTTCCACTGTTTTCTTTGGTCCCCTAAAGTGGATTGGTTCAACTTTCCAAGTCTCAGTTTCTTTACCTGTATAATAATCTCTGCTGTTGCCTGCTTGCTTGTATGCTGTGAAAGTCAAGTGAGATAGTGTGTGCAAGCAAGCTTTGGAAACTACAAATGCCATTCGGATCTAAAGAGCCGTCAGTCATCCCTGCATTGGTCTTGACCCCTCCTCAAGGTGCAAGCTTGCTTCCTATCTCTCCCCCCATGTGTCCTGTGCTGTAGCCAACCTGAATTTGTTGTTGGGCTTTGAACTTGGCTTGCCTTTATCCACACCTGGCTTTGCTTCTGCTGTGCCCTCCTCCTAGAAAGTTCTTCTTCCCTGTTTCCTGTAGTCAAATCCCATCCATCCTTAATGGCTCAGCCTAAATTCTACTTCCTTCAAGGATCTTGCACGATCCTCCCAAAGAAAAGTCCAGTCTCTCTCCTCTGAGTGCCTATGTCACTTCATTGTTAGCACAGTGACCGCTCTCTGACTTACATGGTGGCTATCGCACATGCCTGAGAGCAGGGTCCCTCTTGCATCTCACCTGAGGGTTAGCGTGGAGCTCGTGCACAGGAGGTGCTGACACCATCATCTTGTGCTGCGATGAGTTGGAAAGGACCTCAAGAGGTAATCAGTGTGATTGGTGCCCGGAGGCAGAAGATGAGCGGCCAAGCTCCAGGGAGCAGGTCTATAAACATCTTTTGACAGAAAAGCCCAACTTCAAAGCCTAGCAGTTTTAGATTATATTTGCACTGAGGCTTTTAAAATAACAAAACTTTAGATTTATGCCTCTGTGAACAGATGTGGAAGGGAAATCAATTCCTCATAGGATTGGCTTATTTGTTTTTTATCTCAGTGCTAAATATTATGCACCAAGTGACAAATTAATACATAAATTGACATAAGGACACATATACTCACTCTCTTTGATGAGAAAGGAGTAAGGAGCTGCCCGAGTTTCTTCTCATGGCTCGATACGGCAGATCTGCATGTTATGTGTCAGTCAAGTCGGGATTTCCCTAAAAGATGCTGCAGGCGAAGACAGCTCTAATCAAGACGGCTCTGAAACAGCCCCGACTTCTCCCCAGAAGAGGAGAAATGCTCACACACGTTGTTTCAGGGCACATGTAGTATTAAAGCTGGCACCACCTTGCGCCGGCCCTGGAGCTTTTCTGGGGCTGTGAGAAGGATGACAGGAGAAAGGGCTGGGAGCACCCTGGCCCCTTCCAACCCTCCTCCAGGATGGGGGGAAGAGAATGGAGAAAAACCCCAGGCTGGCCCGGAGAGCCGTTTCCTCTGGGCTGGCAGGGGCCTGCTGTTCCTCAAGTGACCACCTGCCACCCCTGCCGTGGCTCCTGGAGTGAATAATATAAGCAAATGACGCGTGAGCATGGCCTTCCTCCTGCAGGTGCCAGTCCATGTCCTCGGAGGAGCTGGAGGGCAGAGCGGGCAGGTGAGCCTGAGCGGCAAGGGCAGGACTCATCTGCTTGTCCCCTGGGCCACCTGTCCCATAGCCCAGGGTTCCCTGGTGGGGAGGAACCTGAGGGGAATGTGGGATTTGGGATCCACTAGGGGATGCCATAGCTGACTGCTAGCAGCCAAGGGCTGGCTGGGGCTTCGGGAAAAGAGGCCAGGCAGAAAGAGCAAGTCTATTCTCTAAAATATTCCATTAACATGGAAAAAAACTAAAAGTGACTGCTTTTCCCAGGAGAGGGGATGACACATGAAAGACAAAGCTTCTGACGTGGTCTAGCAAAACGCCAAACAGTTGGTTCTTAGAGAAAGAGAGAGAGAGAAGCGGGGTGGGGGCGGTTTCTGGCAACCTCTCATTCAGGTTCTTATCACGATGGACACGGCTGTCCTTTGGGAGGACAATAGAAGAGAAACAATAGAAAGGGGAAGGGTTTGAATAATCAGGAAGGAATACATGGAAACCACAAATGACAACAGATGGGTGTCCTTATCCCCTCAGACACAGGTAGAAATCCCCAATGACATGTCCGCAGAGGCTGAGATTCCAGTGACAGAAATACCCATGAATCTGTCATATGTGAGACTGGAAAAGAACACCCCCACCGCATCCATAAACCCCATCTTGAAGACACTCAGAGGCTGCCAGGAAATTAGAGGCTCCAGCATCGAATATCTGCACCAGGTCATATGAGGACTTTGCCCGGAAATAGAGGAGGGGCTTTAATTAATCAGCCACAGCCTGAGTAAGAATGAGTCCATAGGCAGCTCCTGTTGGGAAAGGCAGGGAGCTGCCAGGGCAGCACACATGTGAAGCAAAGAGGAATTTCACTGCTCCAGAGAACACCTGTTCAGTTAAAACTGTTTATAAACAATTGTAACCCTGTCACCCTGCCACCTTCACAAGGAGGGTGATTTTGCAAGTCCTGGTGGATAAAAGCAACAGTGAGCCCCTCCCTCCCTGGCTCCCTTTGGGGAGAATGAAACAGGTCAGGGCAAGCTGCTACACACCAACAGCTTCTAAGGCACTGGTATTGATTCAGGGGAGACAGAGAACATTTTCATTATTTGAGCATTACTCCAAAGTACTTATAGTTATCTCAGGTTGTATGTCAATCAAGGGTTGGGTGTTCCAAGAATATGGTCCCTTTCCACAGTCAAAGTCAGATGTTGGAAGACAGAAGCAATGGAGTTGACTAATTTTCTTCGATGTGCTCAAGGTACAAAAGGCATTTTTTTTTTCTAAGGCAAACACACACTTCTAGCCTTCAAACATTTTTAGGGAATTTATGGCTGTGAGAAAAATAGCAATTAAGTTAGATGTATGTCGATTTCAATTGTCTTTGTGTTTGGGGTCTTTTCAAAGTCTCTCATCAGGCAGAGACCCCTGCTTCCCGAGCCACTGGGAAGGGACAGGGATCATATCTTCTTCAGGTCTCTTTCCCACCACACTTCAGGCTCTCCAGAAAACTCTCTTCACTTTAGGGATATGGAGTCTGTGTGCAGATGTCAGGAACACTCTCGCCGAATTTAGGCTCCTCTGAGGAGACTATATAGAGGAGGCAAGGGAAAACAAGTTCATAATTTGTTTTCAGATCCAAGGGGGTGAAAAAAGAGGATGAGAGAGGACAAGAGTGGAGGAAGAAAGGCAGTGTCATGGATCGCTGCCCGCGTCTTCCCTCAGGTCTCGGACTCTCCTCCCCTGGCTGTCAGGAGTGTCAGCTGTGCAGGCATCCAGCTGCCTGGCCCCTCAGCCCCCTCACCCCATGTGGGACCTTTTGCAGGGCCAGCTCTGCTCCACAGCTCCCAGGGGTTGGCTGAGGCCCTTGTTTGGCTACATGGCAGCCCCACTTCTCCCTCTGCCCAGTGCTGCCTCCTTCACTTCCCCACAGGCATTGTTCCCAAGAGCTCTTCCCAGGAAACCTACACACAAATCTCTAGCTCAGAGTCTGTTTCCAGAAAACCTGGTCTAAGACATGGAGAGGGGTGAAATTTTTAGTGCTTTTAATAGGTGGACAATTTTGATCAAATATTTAAAAAGCAGCGCCGGCCGAGTGGCGCGGTGGTTGGGCACTGGCTTTGGAAGCCAGTGGCCTCGGTTCGGTCCCACATATGAGAGCTAGTGACACTGCCCTCAAAAAATAAAATTTAAAAAGCTCACACGCCAATGTCTATACAGCCCTGGATGACATTTGGGTGGATTCATGATCTATTCAATATTAGGCATGTTTTTGGATTGACGCTATAGAGACACAGCTCATTCTATTGTACTTTGCTCTATTACACTTTGAAGATATTGTATTTCTTACAAATTGAAGGTATGATCCCCCTACCAACAAAAAGATTATGACTCGCTGAAGTCTCAGATCACGGTTAGCTTTTTTTTTTTAGCAATGGTTAGCTTTTTTTTTTTTTTAGCAATTAAGTATTTTTTTAATTAAGGTGCATACATTGTTTAGATATAATGTTCTTGTATACTTAATAGACTAAAGTATAGTATAGTGTAACTATAGCTTTTACATGCACTAGGGAACCCCAAAATTTGAGTGACTCATTTTATTGTGATACTTGCTTTATTATGGTGGCCTCGAATCAGACCCCTGATATCTCTGAGGCGTGTCTCTATGTCACAACTATTCCTAGAGTGTTTTTATGTCTAAAGCAGGACCATTTTTTAAAATCTTAAAAAAATCCTTGGTGATTCTATTAGACACCTAAGAATAAGTGAATGCATTTTAACTGTGAGTGGCCTTTTGGCTTTTTAAATGAAAAGGATCTTCATAGTTCTCTAATTTTTTTTTTTTCCATTTAGGATAGTGAATTCATTTTTCACATTTTTGCTTTACATTTTTGCTTTCTCTCCTTTGCTGAACTGTGCTCCCTAAAATAACATCTTCGTTACCTTTTTTCCCCTTTTGCCTGTGGAGAAAGAAGCCACTCAGCAGGGGCCTGTGTCTCAGGATTAGACCCTATGTCGTCTCACTTGGAGTCTAGAACTAATTTCTCCAGCTCCTTCCATTGAACAAGGCACCTGCTGGTCTAGAATGTTCAAGAATGCTCAGAAACAACATGGTAAGTGAACCTGCTAATTCAACTTCAAAAATCCCTGAATTTTAAATGTACATTTGCTTGCACACATATAAATGCTGGCATTCGCCTGATAGTCTCTCTTCTATGCACAGTACCCTTTCCATCCAGGTAATGGAAGCTGCTCAGATTAACAAGTCAGAGAAACATAATTGTACTATTTTCTATGCGCAATTATTAATTTTAGAGGCTTATGCAATAGACTCTGACTTTTAAAAAAAATCTGGTACTGCCTTGCAAAGTTCATCAGAGCATGGACTGGAAACATTCAGCATGGGTTCAAATCCCAGCTCTGTCTCTTACTAGTTGTGAGAACTTGGGCAAATGATTTAGCTTCCCCATGCTTTGGTTTCCTCATCTGTGAAATGCAAATGATGATGTCAGATCTCATAGGGTTGGTATAAGGATTACATAGGTTAATGCATGTCACATGCTTAGACCAGTGCCTGGCACATTGTAACACTATGCTATTAAGTCACAGCCTTCATTGTGAGCACACAGGCCTTCGGGTCTTTCTTCAGAGACCCTGGTATTATTTATAAGCACTTGGATAGGAAAAATAGCTCCTTCTCCAAATTGTAATGACAGAAGAAATAGCCAACCAAACTTTCCAGGCTATAAACTGCTATGTCTTTCAACCTTTCCTGCTTATCATTCAGCTCATCAACCTGATTTTGGAATTTCCAAATTTTACCTCCACACTGTCTTTCAGATAGATGACTTGCTTTATCCAATCTAATTGTCTTCTCTCTAGTTCCAGTCCTCACTTCATCTTGTTTGGTCTAGAGCAATAGCCTCCTAACTGACCTACTCACTTCCATTCCTGCAGGAGTCCAGAACCATCCATGGTTTCTCCACTGTCCTCCCATGGTATTCTAGACCTTCCAATATGGCTCCCACTTGACACTCCCTCCTTCTCCATTATTTGCCCACATGTACCAGTCAAAATGGGTTCCTTGCTGTTCATTCATTCCTTCATTCACTCACTACTTATTGGGGTGACAAAACACCAGACTCCGCTTTCAAGAAGCTTGCTATAAGGTGGGGAGACAGATATGTTATTAATTCTTAGGATTAAAATTGTTCAATTCAGTTACAACTAACATGCAGAAGGAGAGGAGCAATAAGTCTTGTCTGAGGAAGTGGTGAGGAGGCTGCAGATGTCCACAGAGGGTGAACAAAGAATCAGGTGGTATAGAGAGAACTTTACAGCTTTACTGAGGTATGAAGTACAATCCACAGCATACGTTTAAAGTGTACAATGTAGTACATTTTGACATTTGCCAAACCATCACCACAATCAAGAGATGGGACCCATCTACCACCCCCAAAGTTTCCTCCTGCTCTTGCACAATCTTTCTCATGCCTACCCTGCTCCTCTTACAACCACTAATCTGCTCTGTCATTATAGTTAGTTTGCACTTTCTAGAATGTTATGTATAAATGGAACCATATATATGCACCCTTTTTTGTCTGACTTCTTTCACTCAGCGTAATTATTTTGGGATTCAGCCATATGGTAGTGTGTAGCAGTCGTTTCATTTTATTGCTGAGTAATATTCTATAGAATGGGGGTACCCTAGTTTGCTTATCCATTCACTGTTGATGGATACATTTGGGTTGCTTCCAATTGTTGGCTGTTAATAAAGTTTCTATGAACATTCACATGTAAGTCTTTGTATGGACATCTCCCATTATTTCTCTTGGGTAAATATCTAGGAGGGAAATGCCTGGGTCATATGGTACCTATATGTAACTTTTAAGAAACAGCCCATAGGGTTCCCAAAATAGTTGTGCCATTTTGCATTGCCCCCAGCAGAGTATGGAAGTTCCAGTTGCTCTATGGGGGACAGCTTTCCTGGATAAGGAAACAACGTGAGGATGAAAGTAGGTGTGATGTTCAGGGAACATTAGACAGTCCTAAGGGCAGAAGCCAATGAGCAAGTTGGGTGATGGTGGCCACAAAACAGAAAGATATTTTAGGCTAGCTCATGACGGGCTTGGGAGTTGGGACTGTACAGTCTGGGTGATGGAAACTCACTGATGGCCCTTGAGAAGGGGACTACATGGCCTGGCCTCTGACTCTGGCTCTTCCGTGCAGTTTACCATTTTCTCCCTCATGCTGTTCTTGTCCTTAGAATATATCATCTACTGTCTTTGTACCAGCTTGGTACCCAATTGAAATGTGACCTTTGTTAAAGGTCATCCCTTGCTCCTGAATTTCTTTACCCATTCTTTTGTCCCTTACCCATGGCCCCAAGTCACAGTCACATTACAGGTGAGTCCCCTCTTCATCTCAGGGCTCTGACGGCAGAGTGGGGCTCATTCATGCAATAAGACCCACAAGATCAATCCCTTTTAGAAGATATATCTTTAGATGCTTTTCTTTGGGTCTTATTTTTATGCCAAGACTAAATGAAAATAACATTTCAAATCTTGTTGTTCATTTTGCAGAGACCAAGATGAGAATCTGTGGACTGACTCCAAGGAGGAAAAAAGAATGACTCTGCTCCAGTTGGCTTAACCATCCTGTCCCCAGTTCTTTGCTCTTTTATGCTCACCAGGTCTCCCTCACTCAAGAGCAGCATATTATGTAATTAGCGAAGAGCAACAATTTTGCTGAGAAAATGGTTATGCGCTGTGGACATTCAATGGCTCAAAATGTCTAAGGAAACCATTTAATGGGTCTAGAGAAAGAGAACAGAGCTGGGCCCTGGCCATCTCTGCAAAACTAGGGATGGTTGAGAAGCACCCGCCATAAAGACCATTTTGAGGTACTTCTTGGGTGCCCCTATCCCCAGGGACACTCTGCACCTGCCTTTCTCCTCTGTGTAGACACAGAGCAAAATAATCAGTAATAGTGAAAAGTGCCCAGGAAATGGTCTGTGGCTTTAAACAGCCTGTCTATACCCTTGCCAGACTCACTTCTTTTCTATCTCTTTCCTAGTTTTCCATAAAGTATTCAAATTATTAGAGAAAATGGAACCTAATTGTTAGTCTCTGAAAACCTGCTGTGATATCCAAAGGGTTTAAATTATGCAGTTTGCCTTCAATTGTTTTAACACCTGGACAGGAATATGAATAAAATGTGCATTTTATCTGGGGGCCTGCAGTTTGGTTTGCTCTTATGTGTATGTGTTGCACTTTCATTGTGCCTATCCAGAGCGGCATGGGGGTCCAAATTCTAGCCTCAGTTCAGGGGGGACATTCTTTCCTGAGAGTGTGGTCCTTTCCCTTAGCCTGTTGGCCAAGGGAAATGCCAGAACACGTGGGCCAGGGGCCCGGGTACTTAATTTTTTAACCTGCCCTGGAGAGGTCTATGGCTTTGACATGGAATCTATATCAGGGGCACACCAGAGGCTGCTATTACAATTTGCATTTCGTATTATGTTTTCTACTTTTCAAAAATGCACTAGACAATGTGGCATTTCCGCTGGGGTCTTCCTTAGACACCTCACCTGGGCTGCTGCTCCGGCCATCTTATTTTGTTTATCATTGGTATCTCTGATCAGGGCAATAGAAGGATGAGAGGGGAGCAAGTCAACTTGAAATGCTTCCCTCCTTCAGACCTGACAGAGGGAATGAAGCTTGTGAATTTAGCTGGGGGGCAGGCCAGAGGCTTTTCGATGCGAAGATCAGTAGAGACGCTTCTTCACTTTCCTGAAGCTGCACGAGCATTCAATAGAGGACCCCATCTGTTTTGTTAAATTAACAATTTCCTTTAGCAGGAAATAAAGGTTCAAACTGAGCTTCAGACTAGCTGCAGAGTAAGAAATAGCTTTACTTTTTAAAGACTTTGCTCTTTAAGGGCATTTGGCACGTAACCTGATTTCACTTGATGGAGTTTGTTTTTCTGTCTCCATTTGCTGCCTAGAAATGTGCGCTTCTTTGTCTCCTGCAGAGCTGGGGTTGAGAGGGATGAGCAGGAGGCTCGGAGTTCCCTGGGCCTTCGAAGCACTTAAAGCAAAACAATATAATATTAAACAAAATTAAAATAAGTGACAAGAGCAGCCATCCAGATGGAGCTTCTGCCTCAAACACTTCAGACCACACAGCTGTAAATCCTAGGGGTACTGACTAGACCCCTCCAGTTTCCGTTTCACAAGCATGGAGCGAAGACCAAACTCAAAATGAGCAAAGGCTAACATATTAGTGCTAACACCAACTTGGGTGGTTTTTATTGAAGGGAAAGTGGTTTATATTTGAAAGGAAAATTTGCATCTACTAGCTTCTTATTAGGATGCAACGAATGAAAGCTTTTCAATTTTTAACAATTCAAACCTTCCAAAGTGTTCTAACATGAAGATCGGATTTTACCTAAAAAACAATGGTAATGGAATACGATTGCCTAGAAGAACAAGCATGACTTTAGAATTGTCTATTTGAATATTGACATGAGGGAAAACACACACACACAAGCAATTACAGAATAGCAACTTTTTTAATTTAGGAAGAGTCACCAAGCAATGAGCAGGGACAGAAGACACCCAGCTTTGAGGATCTCAGTAGCACTGCTTGTGGACATGGCTCCTGGTCCCCCCAGCTAGTAGAAAGGAACTTACTTGATGTCACACAAAAGGGCCACTCCTCTCAGGATCCAATGATCGGGGGGCAAGACCGTTCGCAAATATACCATGGTGACGAAGGTCAAGTCAGTCCGCCTGGGCTTCTTGTAAATGGGACACACGTAGAGCTTGGGGTCTTTGGGTGCAACGGAGTTCACGGCAAAGATGTGCAGCACAGGCAGCTGCGTGAAGAGCACCTTGGGTGTGGGCTCCGTGATCTTGCTGTTGCGACAGTCCCAGGCCGCACCGTCCATGTATAGCCCGTAGATGTACACACCTTCCTGCAATAGGCAAACGGAAGGGAACTGAATTTTTTAAAAAATGAGGTGCTGTAAGGTGGGCATCCATTACTATGATAAAGCCTGTCACTTTGGGAAGAAAATGCACACTAGTTTCAGATGCTACCAAAAGACAACAGCGTGGGTACCCCGCATTAGTGCCATGGGGAGCCCAGTTTTATCTGAGAGTGGTAGTGGCCTGCCTGGGACAACAGATTGGGCCAGCAGAGCCACATGACCTCTGCAGGGAGCTACGTCTCCCAGAGGCCTGGTCTCAGTTAGTGGAGGGTGGGAGCACACAGCGGGATCTGCCATGGGGTGTCTCTGCCTGTGCCAGCCAGGCCAACCTATGGCTCTACCTTCATTTCTGTCACAGGATGAAATGAGGTTTGTGCCACCATAAGGCCTGGCAAGCAGGACAGTCAGAGGCTGGGTGAGATAGAGCAAGAGGGGGTGTGACGGGCAGGAAGGGGAGAGTTGGGTCAGCATCAGCTGCTCTCTCACACAATAAGACCTGCCCCTCAGGTCTTCACCATTCAAGTGGGAGACAAGACACACACAGAAAATTGTTTTAAAAGACATGCATGTAACGCCAGCACACACTTGATAGAGGGACTGCCTGATGAATAGCACTGAGGCTGAGCACAGTGCCTTCTGAGGTGAAGGGCCTCTGTGGGCTGGAGTGTTCAGGTCTGTGTGCGGGGGGATGGCCTAGAAGGGCGGGAGCACTGGAAAGACTGAGAAGGGAGGGTGGGCGTCCAGGCAGGAGCAATACTGTGAAGAAAGGCGGATGTATGTGTGGGGGAAAGCCCACCCTGAATTTCACACAGCAGAAGGTTCAATGGTGATAAAATAAGTTAGGGCTTGAGCAGGGAAGTCTAGATGCCAAGCTGAGGGTTTGAACTTTATCTTGTAGGCAGAGGGGAGCCATAGAACATGTATTTTGCAAGATAAGAAAGGACAATGGGAATCACAGGGGAGACTCCAATAATCACACACGCTCATAAAATATATTTATGTAGAAGATGGTGACCGTTTTTTCATTCCAGAAAGGGCTGACAAAGGGAAGCAAACGTAGATTATAAAAAAAGAAAATGAAATTAGTTGTGTAGTGTTTTCCAACAGGATGAGGACCATATTTTTTGAACCCAAAACTGAGGTACAAGATTTGACAGTAAAACCATGGGCAATCCCAGAAAAATCAGGACATATGATTACCATCATTAGTTACTACATGCCAATTATACATGAACAATCTGACAGTAAATTGTATCCCTTCTAGGCTTCTGTCCCAAGAATTTTATAAAGTTATAGTTAGAGGGTGTAGTGGGTTAAATAAAGTCACCCCAAATTTTGTGTCCACCTAGAACCTTAGAATGTGACTATTTGGAACTAGGGTCTTTGTGTATGTAATTGGTTAGGGTCATACTGGATTAGGGTGGGCCCAAATTCCAACAGGGCTGGTGTTCTTCTAAGAAGAAGAGGGGACACACAGATGAACACCGGGAGAGGTCCGTGTGACATTGGAAGCACAGACTGGAGTGATGCAGCCACAAGTTAAGGAATGCCAAGGATTGCTGCCAACTACCAACAGCTGGGAGAGAGGCATGGAACAGACTCGCCCTCGGGGCCTTCAGAAGAAACCGACCCCGCCAGCATCTTCATTTTGGACTCCTGGCCTCCTGAACTGCGAGAGAATAGATTCATATTGTTTTAAGTCTCCCAGTTTGTGGTGTTTTGTTACAACAGCCTTCGGACACTAATACAGATCCTGGTACTCAGAAATGGGGTGCTGCTGTAACACGTGCCTAAACATGTGGAAGTGACTTTGGAATTGCACCGGGGGGCAGAAGCTGGAAGAATTCTGAGGCACATGATGGAAAAAGCCTAGATTGTTGGTGGAAATACAGAGATGGAAGGTGCTTCTGGTAAGATCTCAGATGGAAGTGAGAACTATGCAGCTGGGAACTGGAGGAAAGGTGAACCTTGTTATAAAGTGGCAGAAAGGGCTAGAACAAGGATCTCATGCGGTTTATGACCTTACTTGACAATTGGGGGAATGAAGGTCAGAGAAAAGGATGAGGGGACTAAGATTTATTGAGTGTCTATGTGTCTGTCACCAAGTTTCAATGACCCCATTTAATCCTCATAAGCACCTTTCATGAGGTTGACATATCATCCTCATGTTATATTTGAAGAAGTTGAGGCTCAAAAAAGTGCAAGAACTTGCTAGAGTTCATAGAACTGGTAAATGTCCAAACAGTGGCTCCCAATGGTATCTGCTCATCCCGAGCCCGCAATCCGGGATCCTGTAGCTAGAAAACACCCCAGCACTCAGGACCCCGTGTCCTGTGAGTCTCTCACAGGAGGCTTTCAACACTCATTTGTTCTGTGAGTAGCCCACAGCAGTAGCTGGAGGTGTGTGGAAAATTCTTTTCAGCAAACGCAAGTGTAATTTATAATTATAAAGAAATGCAGGTCTGGAGAGGCCCCTGCATTTGGCATCAATCCCACTCCAGCAAATGGAGGAGGCTTTGACATTGAGGTCTTCTGATTACAACAGAGGAAAGCCTGACTGCAAGGCCAGTGGACTGAACTGAGGCACTCATGGGACAGCTTTTAGGCAGAACTTGAACTTTCAGCCCTGGCTCCAGCCCTAACCCCTGCCATTGCCTGGTGGTGCCTACCGCAGGGGGGGACGTGATCTCCTCCTTGGTCTGCCGTAGAACATCATTGTGGATGGTCACGGAGTCCAGCGCCCAGCCTTTGTGGGCGCGGGTCACTTCTTGCCGCATTGCTGTGAGGAAGCCTTAAAAAAAACAAACCAAAGAAATGACTTTTATGCCTTAGTATAGTCCACTTTGGAAATAAAAAGAGATCCGTACTAATTGTTATTTGCTTATCCATCTCCAAAGCCATGACCATCCAAGAGGCGTTGAGATCAAACCCCAGGGGGGACATTTCTTCCAGTGTTTTCTTTCTATGGGGACCTGTGATGAGCTAAATAGTTCCTGTCAGCTGACAGCAGGAAAGCAGCACCCTCTCTGCCTCAGACAGAACCTTGGCTTGAAATTCTCCTGGGATTTCAACCACTCAAGTCCTATAAGGGTTGTAACCCAATCCTAGCTCATAGCATCTATTTGAAGATACAATATCTATTATAAGAATAAGACCGGAATGGTAAAATATTCTGAGAACAGCATTCTGATTAAAACTTGAATCAAACCATTATCAAGCTTCTATTTGCTATAATGGAACAATTTCATTTAGTCTAAGGAAATAAGGCATAATGCCAAAATAGAAAACCTGACTTTCAATTTGATCAAACAAAGCAATCACACCGGAAAGGAAGGCTACATGTTTTAATATGCATAATACAGTTATTTTAAGACAATACATGGTTCCGCACACTGTGGCCTTTCTTTAAACTTAATATTTGCAAACCATGCCATTCAATTCAATAAGAGAAGACTGTCTTGGAGAGTAGCATTTGATGATAGAAACTCTACGCTAAACTTCAAAATGGACTTCAAAATCTTAGGAAAGTTTTTCTGCGACTTACATATTACATCTAGGCCTCCATGTTAATACTGAACATCATGCCATGCCAAGTTACAAGGCATAATTACAGGCACTGAGTTTACATCCCTTGGAGCTGGAATGAAAGAATAGGCCCCTAGCCTGGCTTAGTGCGAAGGTCAAGTTTCCCCTGTTGCCAAGTCCCTCCCTGGTTATTAAGTCAGACACTTGGGAAGACACTCATTCACTTGTTCATTCATTTGTTAACTCTCCTGGGAGTGGCAACTGTGCACCAGGCACTGCTGCAGATGGATGACCACAAAGAGGAAGAGGCCATCCATGGACTTGGCATTCAAGGAGCTCAGTCTAGAGGGGATGTGGAGGAAGGCAGGACATAGAACACTGTCAAAAGTGTGAATGAAGTGAACCACTCAAGAATTGAGAAAATGCAATTGGAGCTGACCCTTGAAAGATACTTAGGAGTTGGCACGATGGGACAACTCCAGTTGGAGGGACAGCATGTGTGAAGGTGTGGAGGTCGAGGCTAAAAGTGAGGCATATGGCAGATGAGGTGAGAACAAAGGGAGAGGTCAGAGTTTGGACTTGACTTTGTGGATGATGGGAAGCCACTGAATATTCAAAGTAGTCAAATGATTTGGTCGTATTTGCATTTTATAAGATTAATCAGGGTGCTCACTAAAATAGGATTTGGGCACTAAAGGAGAATCCTTACATTAATCCAAAAAAAAAGTTGGTTGATCAGCCAGAGTAGCTGATAGGACTTTTATAGACGCCTCTGGTAAAGCTACAGTTTCATGAAACCAAGGGAGCCTAGTAGGAAAGGATGATTTTATGACATGAAAGTTTAACTGCGGAAGTTTGCCTGGCAGCAACTGGCCAGTGCCCATCCTCACTCTATGTGCGGAGTCACTTCAGGTGATTTGATCAGCGTGTGATTATGTAGACTTCCCTTTTCAATACTGGAGAGCCCATACTTTAGTGGCAAAACAAAGATGTTGTGTTTTGCCAGGCAGTGGTCTATATGACCACAATAAAATCCAATTTTCCCTTCTACGTCACTGCATGAAAATGTCATTTCCTTCATTCAACATTCAGCGTGCATCCAGGTGCTGTATTAGACACTGTGTATCCAAGTAGAGTACTCGGAATTCAATTGACCCTATTTTAGGACATTTTAAAATTCATCACTGATCTCCCAGTCTACAAGGTCATAACGCCTGAGACACAAGTCCTGGCCTTAACCATCCATCTGCACAAGTGGAATAATTGAGTTTTTCTCTAACATTTTAAGTTCCAATTGCAAACTTAACCCCACTCCATATGGCACTCAGGCCGATGCCATGGGTGCCAAGTGAGGACTGAGCAGGATTCTGTCTTAGCTAACAACCTGTGACAAAGCCTTCAGTCCTTGTCAGAGAGCTCAGACAGATGCTAGTGCCATTAAGGAGAGGTCCTCTCCTGCTGTCTCTCTCCTGACTTGGCCAATAAGCTTCGAAATGTTTAGGAAGCATTCTCAGTGTCCCAGTGGGTGGGATCTAGAATACACATTACCTTGAGCTGTTAAGAAAGGAAAATGTTAAATAAATGTGTTTGAGGCCTGAGAGGGAGAAGGAGAGGACTGTTCCTTGGGCCACCCCCACTCAGAGAGCACGGAGGAGACGCCTGTTTTTTCAAGTCGATCGTTTTGATTTGGCTTCCTAAAAAGAAGAACATGACCTGTGGAATTCAAACCTTAGCAAATGCACTGAATTATTCATTACTGAATTTAAAAAATGAACAACCATCTTTCCTGCTGACTGATATCATTTCCAATAGAATCAAAATCTATGTTTTCTGAAGCCTGTGTGATTTAAAAACAGTTGATTTTTTTTTTTTAATCAAAGCTTGGAAAGCAGTACTTTTGTCTTGGCACCAATTTAGTTTTAATAATTCTTAAACCAAATTTCAATCATCCATAGTGGAAAAGTGATTCATACATTCATATGTTTGCCTTTGAAGTGAGAAACAAAAAGTTGGGGAAAGTCTTCAATCACAATAACCTTCTATTTTTCCTGAGATTTTAACCACCCACATGAAAATGAGTGATTTGACTATTCAAACATCTGAGTTACACGTGGTCTAAGGGAGGTGCTTAAAAAAAAAAATTTCCCTTCAAACTCATACAGCGTAATGATTTCTTAAAGTACTTGTCAAGCTTGTTCTTTAAAAAATTCACCTTTAAGTGGCGTGGTGGTTAAGTGCTGGCTTGGGAAGCCAGCGGCCCCAGTTCGGGTCCCACGTGTAAGGGCCAGTGACACTGCCCTCAAAAGAAAAAAAAAAATTCACCTTTAAGTCAGGATTATACTCTGGAAACTCAGGTCTTAAAGTAACGCTTGATATGTGTCTTAGTTCCATAATAGCAGTAACCCAACATTTCAGTAAAATAATGACTGCTGTTTGACTTGTGCAATAAGTTGGCATAAAGAGAGCTGCAAAGTGTGTTAAGTATCATTTCAAACAAGGTCTTAGAAAAGATGAAAGAAATAACTCATCAAGAAGACTGCTCGTCTCAATTTTGTAAGGAGTTGGTTGGCATTCTGTAAATGGTCCCATAGGCAACATCTTTTTTTCCTTTAATAAATGAACCGGTCCTTATAGAATGGGCCTTGGGTTGTGCAGTACTTTCTGTCTTATTAGTTACCAAGCCTCCCAGGGGCATCTTTGAAAATGAAGAGAAATGATGTTCCTGCTAAAGTTCATGACAAGCAATTTCCCCCCAAATGAGAAGCAAATGGAGTTTATTGATAAGTTAAATCAAAGGTCAGAAATCATTAAACAAAGATGCAGTTGATCCACCTAGTTGAGTGAAAACTCAGTGGGCACCTTTCCTTAGCTTTGCTAGATGCTGTAAGGCAGGGGTCTTGAATTGATTAAACATTAGAAATACAGTGGCAGCCTTCATTCCCAGGCCACAGCCCAGATCAATAAAATCAGAATCTCTAGAGGTGGGACCCAGGCATTGGTATTGTTTCAAAGCAGGGCTCCTCAAAACCGTCCGTGTTTGCAGGTGTCTCCTGGGAAGGGAGCTCTTCGTACAACGCAGGCTCTGGTTTGGTTGGTAGGTCAAGGCTGGGGCCTGAGATTCTGCGTTTCTATCAAGCTTCCAGGTGGTGCCAACGCTGCAGCTGATGGACCATATAACCAGGTAGCAAAAGTCTAACACCAAAGTTCTGCACACATTAGAATGACCAAGGGAGCTTTTAAGAAAATCAATTTATAGACTCTGGAGGCCTCCTCCCCGCGGTCTGGGGCCCCAGGCGTTGGTATGTATTTAAAGCTTCCTGGTGATTCTTCTGTGCAGGCAGGGCTGAGAACCATGCTCTTTTTGACACGTCACTGACCCACATCTGTTTGAAGAACACATGTGACAAGTGGGAAGAGAAATGCCTCATGATACAAGCAAAATATTAGGAAGGCTGTGAGTAGTACTAGCCAATTTTTTCCCGAGTCCTGAGACTCAAGTGTTCTCTGAGATGTCATTCATCCAGTTGGTTCCAGTAAAACCTAAGTACAAATGGAAGAGCGGGGACTAATTTTCTCGGCCAGGTTGGGATCAGCTAAGCCCACCATGTCTCACATGCCAACAAGTAATTCCCTGCACTGCTCTATCTTCTCTGTGTGCTAACTTTGTGCTTCCTTTCCCTCCACCCAACCTCGCACTTCTCCCTTCCATCCCAAACTTTTCCACTGTCCTTCCTGGAGTGGTTCTGTGGTTAACAAACTCTTCAATATTTTTCCACCTCCTTACAGAACATCTCTCCATCTTCTTGCCTTAGAACCTGGCTCAACTCTGAAGACACTGTCCTTCCTAACTGGTCCTCTACCCTTGATGAGAATCTCCACTGCTCTGACTTCCATTCCTTCCAGCCACATGCCCCACCCCTCACTGTCCCTGCCAAATGCCCATCTGCCCCCTGCCACTGAGCATCCTGCCACCATCTGAGTCTCTTCAGTATCCCACTCAGCATCTTGACCTCTCAGTTCCCTGAACTTATCATTTCTGAAGACCTTTTCCTAAATTCCACCCTTTTATTCACTTCCTTTCCTATTTATTCTAGACCCATCCTTTTCATCACTTGCCCAGAAAAATCTCAATCCTGGATGAATCCAAATGCCCCCCCCCCCCTTCTTATGCTTACACCAGGCTGCTGAACAATCCTGAAAAATGACACACAGCTGCCACCATGGTTAACCATCACCAGCCTCGATGGATTCTCAAACCACCCAGCAATCTTTCCTTGTCCCCCTCATTAGCTCTCTTTCTCAGACTTCAGCCACTCTCCTTAAATCTTCCTTCCAATATTTCTTGCTCCTGAGATCACTTCACCTCCTTCTTCAAAGAGAAAATAGAAAGCATCAGGTGGGAACTCCTTATCTTCTTGCCACTAAACCTACAAACTCTCTTGCATCTACACTAATTCCTTCTTTATTACTCTTGTTACAATGGGTAAGGGGTCCCTTGCACCTGCCTGGAGTGCATGTCTTCACTTGGGGGCCATCCCCCTCCTGCCTCTTTTACTTCTCTAGGTATCTTTTCTCTCTCTCTCTCTCTCTCTCTCTCTCTCTCTCTCTCTCTCTCTCTCTCTCCCCCCCCCATCTTCTCCCTCTCTCCTGGCTCTGTTCCCCTTCTTATCAGTATTTGAATAGGCTCAAGCTTATCCTATCATTAAAAGAAGGAAGAAAATCCTTTCATCTTACAACTAACCCTCCAATTTGCTTCTCCTCTTCCAAGCCAAATTTCTTGAGAGAATTATCCATGTGGTCCATTCTCACACTCAGTCTCTCCATGGCCTGATCTCTCACTCACTCACCCTGAAATCTGACTCTACCTTCCCACCCACTCCAATTGAGCTTGTCTTGCCGACAGTCTCCTTGTTGATAAAGTCATCTGACCATTTCTGGCCCTATTTTGCCTGACCTCTGGAGGCATCTATCACTATTCCTACACTCCCCTCTTGTCTTCCATGATACTATACTCTCCTGGTTTCCTGCTTCCGTGCTCTTTGGATGTGAGTTTGGGTGATATGGATGATGGTGATACACAAGCAATGAGCAGAGTCCTGATGAGGCCGGTTTGGGAAGAAAATGCCCAGAGGGTAGCACCAGGGAAGCCCACAGCGGGAAGGAATGTACTGCCTTAGCACTTGGCAATCAGAATCTTACACTGGGACTTTAGATGAGTCAGTCATAGGAAGAGATGAATAGTTGAATCTATAAGAATGGCTGAGGTCATCAGCAAAGGGCCAGGGCCAAGGGCAGAACTCGCCTGAGAAGAGCCCACAAAAGGATGAGAAGCAGCCTTCTGAGAGGTGGGAGGAGAACCATGGAAGGTGTTGGACAGAAACCGAGGTATGAAAGAGATCTCAGACCAACAGCCTAGTATAGTCTATGGGAGTGAGGCTGGCAGGGAGGGCACTGGATTTAGTGGCCTTGGAGAGAGCAGTTCCAGTAGAATGGAGGATGCTGGCCAGATCACAGGTTCTAGGTGGTGGGTGAGGAAGGAACCAAGTGCAGAGATGAGGGTTATAAAGGGCGTGGTTGTGACCAAAGTCAGTGCACATACAAGGGCCAGGAAGATGGGCTGTTATCCATCTGGAGGTATTTCTACAATGTCCACGGTCCTACCGTTCTGCGATCTGGGGACAGGCAGGTGAATGCTGTCACTCAGATTGAGGTCCATTCTCTTGGATTTCCTCAGATGCTAGGGGCAGCACATTCAGCAAAAGGGAGCTATGGGCCATGCTGAGAATTGCAACTTGATTAGAAGGAGTCCCCAAAGTCCCTTCAGTTCTGAAGCTCTATTAACCTTTGGTGCACTCTTCCACCCAACAAACATCAGCTTTTTATAACTATCCTCAAGACAAGCATTCAGAAATTGCTGCTAGCAGATGACGCTGCCCTGAAAACACACACTCAGGCAAGAGGCTGTAGATGATCTTTACAGTAACAGAAGAGAGCAGGACAAAAATGATCCATCTCCTTGCTTCAGCAAAATCCCATGAAACTGCAAATCGTGACTGGCATTAGTGAATGAGAAGCTGTCACCGATATCGGCCACAACGGACTGGCGTGGTGTGTTAAGACACTGAGAAAAAAACCCCCAGAAAAACTAGCACCATTTGGCATCCAAATGGCATCAAGCTCCAGACTTAGATAAACATTTGGAAAATAATGATACCGCATGGCCAATCTAATCAAGAGGTGTGAGACCTGGAGAGCACATTCAACCTCTGCCGCCATTTCATTAGCAGCACTCGTCACACCGACAGCAGATGGCAAAGCATGGCTATCAATTAAGAGGTTCTGAAAGGCAGGTAATGCCCTGGCTGAAGTCAGGCTCTTTACAACTCACAGTCTTTGGGTTTAAAACACATCCACACCTCTCGCACGCGTGTACACAGGAGAATCTAATTCATGTCTACATGATGCTTTGAAAATGCACACCTGTGGGAAAAAGAGACCAAAGAAATCCTCTGAGCACTCCAAGAAGCACAATCTTAAACAATATGTGACTATGTACCGATGACTGCTGGAAAAGCCCAGTAGAACACGCAGGCTCTCCGGGGCCTGAGCAATCCATAGGGAGGCAAATCCACACATTGCCGAAAGCTGCGCCGTTGAGCAAATATTATAGGGTCGTGGGTACAGAGAGCTTGTCCATTTTAATAATCCAATCTAACTGCCACACGGCTGAGCTCATCAATTGCTATAGAAATCACTATGAAAGGGGCTGAAAATACTAGATTAGCTCCATGGTGGCTGACTCAGCCTCTTCAAATATGACAGACAAAATATCAGGCCACCATCATGTGCCTGAGTGCCACTGCAAACAGCATGAGCTCAGACACGGCTCGGGGGGCAACGAGGCCTGACACCTGTCCTTGCGGCAGTGTGGACCTCAAACTCACTTAGATCTGAGGAACCATTGGCAGAGGCATGATGGGAGACACACATCGGCCAGGAGCAGATGTATGCTGCATTATACGGACACAAAATAAATGGTCATCTATGAACAAAGCATTTCAAATATCATAGGTGATTGAGGCTATACATATTTGTGATGCAACTCTGGCCTCTTCGCAAATCGCACTGTGTTTTACTTAAATGTGTGTTTTAAAAAAAATTAAATAAACACTCAAATATTTGGAGCCAAAGAAAGAAATGACTTCATTAATAGGGAGTGGGTTAGAAGATATAAAACCAGAAGATACATTCATGTTGAGAAATCCATTATTGATGTCTAATTAGTGGCCAGAGAGGCTTCCAAATCGAAGGGCTTGATCTGCTTGCACACTGCCTGTGAACACACGGGAGTGGCTATGATCTTTATGTTTCCCAGACCTGGCAGGGTGATATGGAATGGGACGTATTTTGTCTCTCATGTCAAGAGAAGTAGAAGGAAGCAGAGAAGTGATTCGTATGCAGGGAAAGCTGGCTCCACTCTTCCATGCCATGAAAGAAAGCAATCATAGATAAGAGTATTTGTGTCTATGTGCTTGTGTGTGTAATGGGTAGGATGCCTGAATACGTCTGGGGCTTTCCAAGACATGGGGTGCAATGAGAGGAGGAAACAAACTTTAACTTGAAACCAGAAATGAAGAAAAGAGAAAGGGTTAGGATTATTAACAAGAAAAGACAGGTTACAAACAAAACAAAACTGAAATGGATACCTGCATTTGTATTTAAGTATTATTCTGGCTTGTAACACTTCTTAACAAATAGTAACAATTAGTTCATATTAATGCTTTGCTATTGTAAGTCACATTTTTAGTGAAAGGAAAGGAAATTTAGTCATCTGTGATCTATGCTTTAGTTCCCTGTATCTATGGAAAGCCAGGGACGAACCAGTCCCACTCCCCTTGGTTTCTGAATATCAAAAATACACTTAACAACCCCACAGGTTTTAAAATCACTGGTCCTTGCCCCTTTCCCAAACTCCAAGCCTGCCAACACACCTCCCCACCTGGGTGCCCACCAGCGCTAGCTGACAAACGCAGGGCCCTGCCTTTCTTCCCAAGCAGTCCCTCGCGCGCGTTGCCCCGTCTTGTACCTTGCCTCAGCCCAGCCACTGCCACTCCCTGCTCTCTCAAAGATTCCCATTTCATCACTTTACCAACTCTGTGCCCTCCTCTGCACCTCATTAAACCCCAGGCTCTCTCCCTTGGACCTGGTAAGCGTCTCATGGCTCTGGGTCTCCTATTCCAGTCTTCCCTCTACCTTCTCCAGGAATAGTCTGATTGTTGGCGACCTCCCACGGCCTGTATGATGCAGCCCCAACTCCCCAGACCTTGTCCCGCTCCTGCCTCACGCCCCACCCGCCCTGTTCCTGCTTCCTGAGCTCTGGCCACACTGTCCCCTTCTCGCCCTGGAGAGGCCTTGTATTTACTCAGGCCACTGCCTGAAATGGCCTTTTCCTGCATCCCTGCCTCTGTATCCCTACCGTTTGCTTCCCGTAGGATGTCCTTCTGAAGTGCTGCCTCGGCAAAATTCATCTCTCTGCTCTCTGTATTAGTTCTCACAGGGTGGAGGGCAGGGGGCGACATCTATCACATCACATTAAAGTGGCTGATGGGTCTGTCTTACCAACCAGACCATGGGCTCCTTTAGGGCAGGAATCGGGTCTCAGATCTCTCTCTACTGAAGCACTGACTGAGGGCCTGGCAAATGGGAGGTGGTCAAACAATCCTAAGTGAAACGCTATTTCTTCAGGCTCCCGAGCCAGGAATTACCTGGTGACAATGTACTGAAACTGAGGGCCAGTCAGGAGGAAAGAGATTCATAAGTAGACCCACAAAACCTCAGAACCATAATAAAAATTTTTCTTCACCAAATGTAATGGACATTTTGGGAGAAAAATCAATAAGTGAAATCTGGAGGCTGTCCTTTATAAATCTAAAGTTTATTGACATAATAATAATATTCTATGTACAATTTGGTAAGCTCATAAAAACCACCATGGTTAGTGTTTTAAATTTAAAAAATGTTAAGGCACTTGAAAACGCATGATGTGAATGAATGTATGTACACAGATACAATTAAATGCAAACTTTTAAGATATACTAAAGTATTGTGCATATGAAGGAAAGTACACAAATCATAAATGTACAAATCGATGCATTTTTTACCAAGGTAACCAATATCCAGATCAAAGAACTGGACATTTCCAGACCCCGGAAGCTCCCTCGTGCCCTTTTGCAATCACTGCCCTTGCCCTCGAGAGAAACCACAATCCTGCCTTTTAACACCGTGGCTCTGTTTTGCCAGCTTTAATTCTTTGTATAAATGGAATTGTAGAGTATACATACATTCTACATACCTTACCATGCATACAGTATACGTATATTACAATGGGTTCTGACTGACTTTCTTCACTTAACATGATTTTATGAGATGCCACCAGATTGCAGTGAGTAGCAATAATATGTCCTAAATCTGTAAGTGTGAATGTGTCTCAAATTGTATTACTAGTGGAGCTATGAGGTACTGAACTATAAGGAACCCACCATCTCTTCATTTTGACCAAGAATTACTTGAAGTAAAACTATTCATATTGCAGTAAGACAAAAAGTTACCATTTTTCTGAACTTTATGAACTCTATGACATCCAGTCAGTAACTTATTCAGTAAATATATCTAGAATGAAGGAATAAATGTGGAGGAATCACAAAGCACTTTTTCAAAGGAAAAAAAAAACGAGCGGGGACAGATTCCTGAAGTTCACTGAATTAAACTTTTGCCACACTATCATTTTTAAAATCAATCTAATTTTCTGAACTTTAGGAACAATTTTTGCATACTTGTATTTTGAGGCTTCATTTTTGTCATTTTCATAAACATGTAAAAACTAAGCTTTGACTAAAACTTTTTTTTTTTTTACTATTTCACATGTCCTAACCACAGACTGACAGCTTGCTGACGTGAGTGAGAAGGAAAATGAAGGCTGGGCTACCATATTGTAGAAGCAATATGGTAGAAAGAATTTCAGAATGAATTTGTAAAACAAATACAGAAGGGTCATCTGTGGTCTCCAACCCTTGAAAGCACATGTCCAGCACTCAGCAGGCGATTCTTCTATATTAATTAATATAAGATACACGCATCACACAGTGCTACTATACAACCCCCCACATCATCCAGGTTTGCCCACTCTTCTATGAGCACATACCTTGGGGATTAAAGAAACCAGTCATCCAGAATACATTGGGCCTCCCTTCAAATATCCAAGTAGAAAACTGAGCGTTTCTTTCCAAAAGCTCGGTAAACCAGAAGCCCAACGTGGAGGAGTCCCAGGACACTCTTTTCCAGATCTGAGGGATGCGAGCATCATACATATTGTCCAGGGCGTCTCTCAAGGTCTAAAAGAGATTAAGTTGAAATCTGAGAAGAGGAGAAATCCACAAAAGAGGGAAATGATGACTGAGTTAACAACAGCTCACCTCACTCATAATGATTGTTCCTTCGATGGCCAATTTTAGGTCACTCAGGCTACTGCGAAGGATTGCGATGACTTTTTGCATTCTGTCAATTTCTTGTCTAAGAAATATGTTCATTGAATTAAGATGCCCCATCTTTATCAAACGAGCTTTCACCTAAAACAAAATATACAATATAATGATGGAGCTTTAAAAAACAAAACAATCTGTCGCTTCTCTTTCAATGACTTCTCCTTTTGCTGTTCTTTTTCTTCCTCTAGATGGGTCTCCAGTGGTCCAAATGAACTGTAAAGTATCTCTTGCAGAACCAAACTTGCCATTAAGTTCCTCCATTTTCTGGGCTTCCGAAACTACTGTTCAACTGAAATGATTTTTATTTCCTACTGATTGTACTTAGTTGATAATTGGAAATATACTTTAAAAAGATGAAATAAAATTGTACCTTTTTCCCCTTTCAATTGATTAAGTACTAAGTGTCAGCTAAGTATTCTTTTATAATTTAACCTTCATAAAAGTATAGTCTGCAATATTTTTTTTTTAAATATAGTGCTTAATGTTGTTATTTGAAATGTCACAGAAAGTTAATACAGCCCAAATCTTGATGGAACAGTCACCAGTGAATGTGATTGGCTGCAGTTTCCTAAGATCTTTGCTACCTGGGCCAAAGTGACTAACATGAGGCTTTCCTAATCTAACCAATGAAAATATTGGACTTGTGGGGAGGGTCATTTGGTTTATCATTTTGATTGATCATTTACTGACCATTTTGAAGAGATCAATATAAAAGCCTCTGGTTGTGGGAACAATAAAATACAACAATTACTGGAAAATAAGCTGATACATATACACATTTCAATTTAGGACATATGCCCAAGAAAAGATTGACTGTGAATGCTGGCACAAACTCATAAAGAGATTTGAACTTTCTACTGGCCTCAGTCAAATTGCTGCCAGTGTGGGAGGGGTAAGGATAAATGCATGAAGCGAGAGCCAATTTAGAGTGATGATCCAGTCTGAAGAATCACCAGAGAGCCAGGAAGCTGTGGTATGCTCTGCTGGGGACACCACTGCCCCGTCTCAAGTCATGGAATGTTACAGGTGGATGACAAGCTTCCGGGTTGTCTGGACAACCCTCCTCATTTTTCTGACTTGACACAGAAGTTCCCAACTCCGCAATGGACACCTCAGCTTTATGGCAACTGGGAAGCACCGTAAGTGAGCGGTGAAGAAGGGATGCACAAACTCAGAGGGAAGCAGTGACATAAAACTCAACAGCTGGGATGGGGCTACCGGTGTAGACAGAGCAAGTGATACGGAAATCCTCGTCAAACATGCCAGTGGGGGTCCCTTACTCAGTCCGCCATGCCAGCCTTTTGGCATTCTCCTAATTTGGTTCTAGAACTTACATTTTTACAGGCCCCACTATCCCGTTCTCATCTTGAGCCCTTCAGCCACCAGTGGCATATACACCCTCCCCTTTAAATCATGACTACTCTGTGGAAATTCACACTCAAGGAAAGGGGAAATTATGGAACTACTTTTGCAACCCTCACAAGTGGGAAATTAAGCCCAGCCATTGGCTCCAAAGTGAGATCAATAGCCCAGGTAACTGCTGTATGCTAACTGCCCCAAACAAAGGGCCTTGCCCTACTTAAGATTTTAGAAGAGAAACTTTACTTGAAATAGAGACATGCTTAAGAAAAACTTAGACTCTAGGAAATCTGATTTTATTTTGAGTATGATTATTCTAGCCTAAAATTGTCTTTTTATTAACAAAATGAAAGATTTACCATAGTCTCATATAGGATTTTTGTTACGTTGCTGGGACCATCTAGTAATGTAGCTTCTACAGTAATATGGCTTTGTGCTTACTATAAACGTCAAAAGTATAATTATATTCCAAGTTGCAAAAATCACTTTACTGCAACATTTCTTCTACACAACGAAGGACACCACAAAGTGGGGACACCCTCCCACATAGCTATCTACTCAGTGACATCCCTCACACTCAGTCCCTGCTAGGATAGTGCCAGAGCCGAGATCTTGGTGAAGTGGTCTCAACCAACCCCGGATAGCTCAAATTATCCCAAGGTCTTGAAACCCTCCTCTGGTGACATCAACCTGTGGTCTCATCATACAGAGTAAGTTTTCTCTCTCTTTCGCATGCCAGTTTTTAAAATCTCGGAAGGCAGGTATTACACCTCATCTGTCTTCTGAAGATCATTTATAATGAGCCATTGAAAGTATGTACTTAAAATATGTATTCATTTAAAACGATACTTTTGCCTTATTGTAACTATCTCTATGTGAAGCCACTAATTTCAAAATCTTGGCCAAATGTCCATCTACACAATGGAAACAAAAATTGTTTTAAGAGGCAAGAAAAAATTTATTTTTATTGTTGGGGGTACTCATTACAGGTTAGAGGACTAAGGCTTCCTAGCTGACAAGTGCATTTTTCTCAAACTTGGGGATGCAAGACAGGATAGATATAGGACCACAGTTACACCTGCCTCTCACTATTCAGTTGAAAAGCTAAACTTGACTCAGTCAAGCCTAGGGCTCAGGTGAAGCTCCAACCATCAGTACTGAAGGATGGAGGCTAAGAATAGGACAGAGGAGGTCAGAGGTCACAGCTTGTCCTCTTGCATGGAGAAGGGACCAACTTGGAGGATCTCTTTCAGAACTTTCAGGTCATCCAGAAATTTTACCATAACAACTAAGACTGAACACGGCACCTTGAGCTGAGCAGCCGCAAGCTGCCAACGGGTGGCTGGATGGTGACTGGACTTGGAGCTGAGCTAGCTGTGCCCTCCACAACTAAGATAGAAGGACAACAACTTGGCTGTTCCCCTTCCCCAATTCCCCAACATTGTTCCACTTCCCCAACCCCCAATAAAATCTTTAAAAAATATATAAAAAATAAAGATTTATTTAGATTGGCAGTTCTCAATGTGTAATGTGGGACCTTGAAGGTCCCTGAGATCCTTTCAGGGGGTCCCCAAGGTTACATTTTTTTTTTTTTTACATTCATACTTAGATATTATTTGACTTCTTTACTCTCTTCCTCTCAGGAGTGTACAGTGGAGTTTTGCAGAAGCTATGTGACAACGGACTGAATGTGCTATCACAACAGATTGAATGCAGAAGCAGATATACATAAGAACCCAGCTGTCTTCCAATAAACCAGATATTAAAGAGATTTACAAGACTATAAAACAACCCCACTCTTCTTAATTATTTTTTTGGTTTGAAAAATAAATTATTTTTTTAAAATAAAAATGTCACTGATGTTAACATTTAATGGACTTATTATTGTTATTTTACAATAAAATAATATTTTTGAAATTTCTCATTTTAGGTTTCTAATATATTAAATAGCAGTCAGTATAACCCACATAAAAAAAGCTATTTGGGGTCCTCAATTATTTTGTAAAAGGGTCTTGAAATAACAAAATAAAAATCAAGAAAAGCCGACTTAGATTAATAAGCAAACACCTGCGAGGTTTAAGAAGTAGAATATTATTGCTACCCAAACTGGGGTGTAAATCCATTGAAATGGCTTGCTTCCCTTAGTATGGAGGGCAGGAAACAAAAACTAGGGGTAAATTTAAAGGATGGACAGAGCAGGCTTAGGTAAGAGAAGGAGGAAGAAGTTTCCAATCTAGACGGTGAAGATATCCGGGAATCCAAAGACAGGAAAAAGGTACAGAAAAAGTGATTGAAGGAGAAAGTGGGGTAGAAAGGAAATGGGGAAAGGTGTCAAGAACAATGCAGATCATAATTTGCAAGATGCTTGAGAAAGGTAAGGAAGGGAAGACCAAAGAGTAAAAAGAAAGAGCTGAAAATGAAGAAGGACTGAGCAGAGCGAGGAAGGGACTGGAACATACTGCCCCGGGATTGGGCTCAGCATAGTGGAACCCAAAGATAGCCCTGTACACTGGGGTGAAAGGCACAGTTTACCTCATGAGGCATGTAATCAGGAGGCAGTTTGCTCAGCATATCTTCAGATAATCTATAAACAATGGCTTCCCGGGTCTCTCCTATTCCACCTCCACTCTCTTTGGGTTGAATGTTGGTAATTGTTTCAAGAACAGCAGAAGCAGTGTTACTCTGATACCTGGTTAAAAAAAAAAAAAAGGGAACTGTTCAGAATGCAGTAGGGAAATGCACCTTCAGAGATGATTAGCAAAACTAAAATGAAATGATGAATCACTTGAATCAAATGCAGCCAAAAAAGAAAAGGGAACATTTACCCTCAATGTATAGGAATAAAAAAACTAGCAATCCATTCTACTACTTCTAATGGGACATCAATATCACAGAAATGTAAAGCTCTCCCTCTTCAAGGAAAGAGACTCCACAAACATCCTTGATAGTCCCAAGCAGGGCTATACAGTCTTCTATTCTCCCTGGCTTATGGACCGGTCATAAGAATCTACCATTATATGACAGCTTGTTAGATCAAAGAGCACCATTCATACTTCCTCACTGAATTATAAATTATTAAGATTTCTTCGGTCTTTTCTGTTTTATTTTCTCACTTTCCACTCATTTTATGATTTCCAACATTTCTAAATGCAGCCACCCATCTTTAAAATAATCCATGTATTCAATAAAGATTTACTATGTATCAGGCACTGAGCTAGGTGCTGGGATATATGGCAGTGAACAGGTCCCTGTCTTGGTCCCTTTCTCCAGTGGAGGAGGGGGACATTAGTCAATATCATCATAATAAGTGCTGTGAGAAAAGAACAGGGTGTTTTAAGTACACTTGAAACCTATGTAACTTTACTAACAATTGTTACCCCAATACACTTTAATTTTTAAAAAAAGACAGTATCATCTGTCTGTCTCTCTACTCACTCTTGCTCTCTAGCTCTCTTTGGGGTGACCAGATGCTTTGAGGTCCATGAACTTAGTTTTTGTCCCAAAGTAGCTGAGTCAACCAACAATCTTGACACACAGATGGTGTGCGTATGTGTGTGTGTGCATGAGCGTGGATGTGTGGGTGTTGGATGTGACTTACACTCTTCAAATATCATATGTAAGCCGAGACCCGAAAGATGAACAGATTGGCCAGGTAAAGTGGGGTGGGTGGGAGGCTAAGAAAGGACATTCAAATAAGAGGTAAGGCCTGAAAGTGAGAAGGATTTCAGCGAATTTGAGGAACAGAGACAAGGCCAGTGAGGTTGGAGCTGTGAACTAGGAGAGATGAGGATGGTGATGGGGCAAGGGCCAGATCATACAGGGTGATGTGGAATACTTTAAGGGTTCCGAACATTACCCTAAAGGTAATAGGCAACCACTGAAGACGTTCTAAGCATGGGTGTGGCATGATCACATTTAAATTTTTCTGTCCTTTCTGAACACCTAATTTGCCACCTATTAACATCACATGATTAGATTGTTTTGAGTTACTACTGGGTTGTCAGAAAAGCCATGACATATTTTTTTTCTACGTTTTTTTGTTGCAAAAATGCATCATGACTTTTCCAACAACCCAATATTTTGTTTCGTATCTAAATTTTGCCTCTTGTCCAGATGTAAAATACATTCACATCTACTTTCATAGGTGTTAGAGGCAAATCTAAAAGGAATTCAACAAATTTGAGATTGGTAATTTGTTTTTATGTTTTATAAGGGCAGATAATTAAGTTCGTAAACACATCCTAGGAAAAGTGCTATATATCTCATTGCTGAGTATCACTAGGTCACCTTCGAAGTACTCCCCTTGGGAAGCTATGCACCAATGCCAGCACCTAATCCGCCCTTCAAAGCAATTTTGGAACTCTTTTCCTGGAATGGCTTCAGAGCTGTCATCGTATTACCCTTGATGTCCTGAATGTCATCAAAATGTCTTCCTTTCAATATTTCCTTTATCTTTAGGTAAAGAAAGAAGTCATTGGGGGCCAGATCAGGTGAGAAGGGAGGGTGTTCTAATACAGTTATTTGTTTGCTGGCTAAAAACTCCCTTACAAACAGTGCCGTGTGAGCTGGTGCATTGTCATGATGCAAGAGCCATGAATTGTTGGTAAAAAGTTCAGGTCGTCTAACTTTTTCATGCAGCTTTTTCAGCACTTGCAAATAGTAAACTTGGTTAACTGTTTGTCCAGTTGGCACCAATTCATAATGAATAATCCCTCTGATATCAAAAAAGGTTAGTAATATCGTTGCAACAAGTTCAGGAACTTAATTGTCACACTTGTATTTACTTGGACATAACATAAGCCTTTGTAATGTGACTATATGCATCAAAAATTTAAAGGGCAGACCTTTAATTTATCAATTTTACATCTAAGAATTCATCCCAAAGAGAAAATCATACATTTCCATTTCTGAGAGCACAACGCAATTATTACTCTGAACAAGTCCTGAAAATAACTAAAAATGCTGGACAAGATATTAAAAAACAGCTTTTAAAACATATTACTGAACTGGCAAGAAACTATGAAATCCTCAGGGTCCAACAAAAAAAAAACAGAGTGAAAGCTGTTATTCAAAGAGATATTTTACTCTGGAGACATCAACTAAACCCCGGTGTTCTGCAGTTGCTGTTTGGATGGTAAAGGGAGAGAGGAGGTAAGCCCTAGATCCAAGGTGGAAAGTCTAATAGGAAAAGCCTACATAAATCTGGGATACCATTAGGGTATACAGTCAGTGCTAGGGTAAAGTAGAAATAACCCACCTAGGGTTGTAGGTAAATTGGTCTATCTAGCTAGACATTGGGTAGGGAAAAAAATCTTTCCCGAGAATTCTTAATTCACCAGGTTTGTGACATTAATTAACATTCATTCATATTACCTATGTGATTTGAAAAACCTCAAGCCAAAAGTTTATTTTAAGATGACCCAGGAAGTCCCAGGTAGCACCTGGTGGAAGCAGACACATTTTCCCTGGAACAATGTGCCTTCATTCCAGGTCTCAAAGAATACAGCAGTTGATTTCCAACAGACATGAGCTCATAGTCAAAAGTTAGAACGCTCACAAAGAAACAAGGCACTGTGAATAAGCGTCAGCAGAAAGAGCAGAAAGCAAAGCCAGACCTGCAAAGATCTCAGATAGTGAATATTCAGAGGCATGTTATGTTTTTATTATATTGAAGAATTTTAAAAGGTAATTGAAAATGTGGAAACCATGAAATGAATAGCACTTTTGAAAAAGAGCCAAATAGAACTTCTGGAAATTAAAACATACAATAAAATTTAAAACTGTATTAGTTTTTTATTGATACTACAAAAATTACCACAAAATCAGTGGCTTAAAATAATACAAATTTATTATCTTACAGTGACACAGGTCTCGCTGGGCTAAAATAAAGGTGTCAACAGAGCCGGGTTCCTTTTTGTAGGCTTTTGGGGAATATCTATTGGGTGGTCAGAAACATCATGACGTGTTTTTTCTGTTTTTTTTTGTTGCAAAAATGTGTCATGACTTTTCCGACAATCCAATATTTCCTTCATTTGAGTTGTTGGCAGAATTCACTTTCTTGGAGGACTGAGGTCCCCAATTCCTTGCTGGCAGTCAGGTGAGGGCTCTTTCCAGCTTCTAGAGGTCATCTGCATTCCTTGGCTCATAGCCCCCTTCCTACATATTTAAAGCCAGC
Organism: Aselliscus stoliczkanus; assembly: GCA_033961575.1. NCBI lineage: Eukaryota > Metazoa > Chordata > Mammalia > Chiroptera > Hipposideridae > Aselliscus > Aselliscus stoliczkanus. Next base: position 57,610,577 of record CM066733.1, on the reverse strand, counting down.
AAAAGGAGATCAAGCCCCTCTCTTGCTTTGAGTCTTTTCTCCTTCTTCCATTTCATCTGTCTGATCTACTCTTCTGCCTTCCTCTTCCATTTTTAGGAGCTCATGTGCTTAAACTGGGTTCACTTGGATAATATAGGAAAACATCCCCATCTAGGAATCCTTACACTTAATAACATCTATAAAATCCTTTTACCACATAAGGTCACATATGCAGGTTCTGGATATCCCTGGGGGTCCACTAATCTGCCTACCATAACAGTTAATAATGGATTAAACAGCAGATCAAATCAAGCCAAATAAAGAATTACAAAACTGGAAAACAGATCTGCAGACATTATCTAGAATGCTTCAGAGGGGAAAGTAAATAGGAAATATGAAAGAGGAGTTAAATATGTAGGCTAGATGATAAGCTCTAACATATGTCTGAGAAAAGTTTCAGAAAGATAGAAGAGGGAGAATGAAAAGGAGACAATATGCAATGAAATAACAACTGAGAATTGATGAAAGATCTGAATCCTCAAATTCAAGAAACTCAATGTATCCTAAATAGGACAAACCAACAGATAGATAGAAACCCATATGTAGACATATTACAATGAAACTGTAGAACCCAAACAAACAAAGAGAATGTCTTAAAAGCAGTCAGAAAGAAAAACAGGTTATCCTGAAAGAAATGACAATTAGACTTATAGCCAATTCCTCAACAGCAGAGATAGAAACCAGAAGAAAATAGTCTAATGTATTCCACCTGCTAGGACAAAAATAACTACAAACATACGATTGTATTCCAATCAAAATTATCTTTCAAGAATGAGGGTAAGACAAAAGATTTGAATCGATATTTCACCAAAGAAGCTCTATTAATGACTAATAGCACATAAAGAGATGCTTAGCCTCATTATTTATTAGGAAAATGCACATTAAAACCACCATGAGATACCACTTCACACCTATAAGAATGGTTATAACAAACAAACAAACAAAATAGACAATAACAATTGTTGGCAAGGATGTGGAGAAACTGGAACCCTCATACATAGTTGGAGGGTATTGTCAAATGGTGTAGCCACTTTGAAAACAATTTGGCAGATTCTTAAAATGTTCAGGATAGATTAATAATATGACATAATTACATTCCTAGTTATCCATCAAGAGAAATAAAAAGATATGTCTAAACAAAGACTTGCACATGAATGTTCATAGCAGCATTATTCATAATATCTAAAAAGCGGACACTACCCAAATGCCCATCAACCAGTGAATAGATCACAAAATGTGATTGGAAAGCTATTTGGCAATAAAAAGCAATGAAGTACTGATACATGTTACAACATGGGTGAGCTTCAAAAACATGAATGCTAAATTAGCGAAAGAATCTATACACAAAGACCACGTGGTATATAATTCCAGTTAAAGGAAATGGTCAGAAAAGGCACATCTACAGAGTCAGAAAGTACAATAGATTAGACTGAAGCTAGAGATGGAAGTGGAAACTGATTACAAATGGGTACAAGGATTCTTTTGGGGTGATGGAAATGTCTTAACTAAAATTAGATTGTGATGATGGCTGCATAACTGTAAAGTTACTAAAAATCATTGAATGGTCCACTTACAATGAATGAATTTATGATAGGCAAGTTATACGTCAATAAAGCTGTTTTTTGTTTTTGTTTTTGTTTTTTTAAAGAGGGCAAACTAAGACATTTTCAGACAGGAGCAGAAGAATTTACCATCAACAGGCCCTCAATGAAAAAAAATTCTGAAGGATATATTTTGCAAAGAAGAATAATTATTCTGATGGAAGGTTTGAGGTGTGGAAAATAATGGGTCAATGCATAAATCTAAGTAAACGTTATGGTATAAACAAATAATTATATGTTTAATTGTGCAGTTAAAAAAACAAGATAAAATTAAAATACTGAAATAACAGGAGGGGAATAACTGTAGTTCAAGTTATCTAAGAGGTTTTGATTGGGAGGACGGTAAAGATATTACCATATTTTTCCATATATAATGTGCTCCCATGTAAAATGCACACCCACATTTATGGCCTAAGCTTTCAGAGAAAAAAAAAAAACTTTTGTTTCAATTTTTTTAATTCAAATTTTTATTTGTTTACATTTAGGTACTTGTTTTTTATATTATAAAGGAATTTTAGCACTTATTTTAAAATATATTATGGTATAAAAATTTTATGTAACAAATAATTACAAAACACAAGAACAGATACAAGGTACAAGAAATTTTATGTATTGGTAACAAATTTATGATATTCATGCATCATAGAAGGCCAAGCACTCTTCGTCCTTGCAAGTTCGTCATAAGTTCAACAAAACTGATTATCATATTCCAGGGTATTATTTTGCAAATGGATATTATTATTGATTTCTAGAGTTACACTTTTAACTCATAAGCATAAATAAAAGAACTAAACACATTTACATAGATACAGAATTAGTACTACCCATGTATAAAGCACATCCTTATTTTTCCCTCACAAATTTGGGCAAAAAATTTCACATTATACACGACAAGCTATGGCAATTTTACACTTAATTGAAAATGGATGCCAAATGTCTAGGGTACCCAGCAAAAGAATAGAAACAGAGTTACATAACTTACAAATTGACAAAGGGGAAAATAGAATAAGAAAAACTCATACTAAATAAAATGTCAAAAAGGAAGAAAAAAACAAAACAGAAATAGTGGTGCAAAAAGCAACATTTAAAATTTATTCTTTATACTTTATACACGTTATAAATGTTCTTATACTTATTGAGTATGTTCTCAAAAGAAACAATCAGACAAGTGTACAAAGATTATGTACAAGACTATAACAGTATTTTTGTAATAACTCCCAGTAATGCTCTATAAAAATCTATACAGCTAGTAAAAATGATGTACCTCTGTATTCATTGACAAGGTAAGTCTACTGAATTGAGATTATTGACTAAAATAGCATGGTACAAAAAACAGGTATAGTATGATCTAATTATTTTGTTGATAATGTTGTGCGTATAGACATAGGAAAAACCTAGAAGGGTATTTTGATAGTGGGATTTTTGTATAATGAGTTTTTGCTTCAATTATTACTTTCTATTTTCTGCATTGGTTATTTTTCTTAATGAGAAAGTACAATTTTTGTAATAAAGATAATTAAAACCATTTATACTTTGGAAAATAAGAGAAAAAAAATAAAAAGAAAAACCCAGAAGCAAAGCCCACCACGAGAGATGAATGAGCGACAAATGTTTCCGGCTCACTGGAATGCATTTTACAAATCCTCCATATGATGGAAGAGAGAGTTACAACTCTTTCTCTCTTCATCCCTAGGTGTGAATTAAACCTTTTGTGGTTATGATCCTACTAACAGGCAGAATCCTAAGGATAACTGCTAAAGTTATCCAGGCTTTTTTGCTTATGAAAAAGACACATTTTGTGCAAACAGGGGAATCCTGAATTGCTCAGCTGACCTTTAATTCATTTAGGAAATCAGCTGAAAAGCAGAGGAGATGTTTCTGTCTTCAGCATTTTTATTTGATTATCAGCTAGAGTACCACATCTGGACCCAAACCTGTGTATCCAAACAACTGGATCCTTTATAAAGTCATGGCTAAGGTGAATGCACCTGCCACCATGCTTTACAGGCTGCACTTTCAGTCAGATGATGTACAGTGATTCCTAGGTCCCGATCAGACCTAAGAAATGTTTGCAATCCGACTAGACTTGGGGAATTAACTCCACATAACCTTTAAACACAGGAACTTCACAATAAAGACCAATAAGGTAAAAGCTGATCTTTAGTAAATTAAAATTGATTTTGTATTATTTTATATATAATTTGAAATTTATTTTTCATGTTTTGGCCAGCCACCTCTATTCAGATGTTGGATGTCGGGGTTTTAAAATATCCCAAAGTATATCTATTTAAAAAATTGAAAGACGAGTATATCAAACACACGTACAATTGCACATATGAATAGAGAACAAAACATTCCAGTAAAGTGGCACAAAAAGCATTTGCAATCCATTACTGATTTTTGAAGTATGGTGCTAGTCCAGATTTTAAAAGTCATATAAAGTATACAAATAACTCTAAGGGGGGAAATCTTATGAAAATAGCTGATGTAACAACAAAATGAAGTTAACAAAAACCAAGGATCCACATGTTATTATGTAATAGAAATTTATTCAGAAAATTAAATGTGTACGTGATTCACAGTACCCCATAATCTCATTCTAGCACTACATTCTAGCCCACAGTAAAGACAGAATATAGGGGGAATTGCTATGTTAGGGAAGACGTAGGTGTCACCATCGCTGACATCTTACAGGTAATGTTACATCTCTGACTTTATCATGAACTCCATGTATCCACGTTTCCACTGACGCCTAAGAGCTCTGCTTCTTAAAGCAAACAAATTCCAAACCCAGCTGGTTGTTTGACTTCTCCCTGATCCCTCCCCTGAACCCTTTCTTCCTTGTCCTGTCTCCTTTAACAACGTCCATGTCTTCAGTCAGCTGCCAACCTACAGACTTCAGAGATGGCCTCCTCCTTCATGCCACTTTCCGTCTCTCCTTAATTTCCAAGTCCTGTTTTCAAATCATACCTAGCATCTATCTAGAAATTGCCAGCACCTTCTTCCTCACTGCCTTTAAAACTGTCCCAAGCTCTTTCATATGACGCCCCAAATCTCCACAAGCCACTCTGCATGGGCATCAGCATCACGGGTAGGTGGCTTTTTTCTTCAACCCCTTTCCCCGCCAGACTCCAGGCACATAGGATTTGGTTCCCCAAACAAACCACACACTTTATATCTTCGTGCCCCTTCCCCCCCTGGGGTATGTGTCCTAATCTATGTCTCTCTTTTTCTCACCTGTGCTACAAGTGTCTTATTATTTCTTTTTTAGTTGCATGTATTTAAGGTGTACAATTTGATGATCTGAAACATGCATACACCCTCCCTGCTCATTGCCTTCCTCTTGCCCTGCATTCTGCCTCTTGCCCCAGTGCTGCAGTCACTTCCTCCCCAATCCTCCTCTAACCTGAGAATTCCTCCACATCCCTTAAGGCACAACTCAGATGTGGCCTCTCTCACTGGCTTACTTGGATCCCTAAGTTGAAATGTGTTGCTCCTTTGCCTTTGTTCTCATAGTACGTGTGTGTGTGTGTCCTGATTTTAGAGTTTCCCATACTGAATTACACAACTGTTTGCCATTCATTTCTTTTCCCTAATAGATGATGAGCTCCAAGGGCAAGGATGGCATCTCACTAATCCTGGAGGTGGCTAGAAAGTAAGTTCTCTATATTTGTTTGTTGAATTGAGGCCAGTTGGCTTGAATTTTATTAAACCTCAAATATAAAGGACAGCAATTCTCCAATAGTTAAAGGGCATGAAAGCTAATGATTTTTTTTTTCCTTATGGTAAAAGTAGAGTATATTGTCATTACTATTTGTCTGTTTTCTGGCACCTTCCCACAAACAAAGACATTTATATATATTGCAGATCTTCAAAGGTTCAACAGAAGAAAATCACAGTAAATTTCCATTCATACGAAGAAAATCAGAGTTCGTTCTTCCTACCTGCTCTAACTACACATAAAAAATGGGGAAAAACCCCGTATCTGGGGCTCTCAGGCACTCTGCTGGCTCACCTCCAGCTTGAATCTCTCTGGAAATGCTCTGCACCAGTGGCTGGGTGCCAGCAGCACACAGCGCCACGGACACAACTGCCCTGGTCTGGGCTGGCTGGCACCAGCCACGTTCACCAGCACCCCAGGGAGGGGCCGGTGGAGATCCTGCCGCTGCTGCTGGACCTGACCTAATCACTTCCATGGGGGGTCATTTAATTTCTCTTTCATGAGGTGACCTGAAGACAGTTGTCAAGTCCCCGAAGTGGGGAAGGATCCCTGAAAAGTCGGCCCATTTTGCATAAGAGCTGGACAAGCTTCTTCAAATCACCTCGGCACAGAACGCCGAGGCTGTGTGTACCATTTACATTTCCTTTTCCACAATGTGATTTTATATTTGCGAAGGCAGAAAAGGCAGAGAAGCCTACTTAGCTAGCGATAATGGAGAACTGCAAGTATCTCGCTACGCCTCAAAACCCAAGGGCTTTCAGGAAAACAGTTCCCATAAATAAACGCTCTGGGATGAAGAACGAGAACCATAACACTCCATTAGCCCTGGTTCCGAGTTACTTCTAGAAGAATTTCTGCTTGGAGTAAATGTGGGAAGAAGCCCGGATTAGTCTTGCGGCTTGATGGATTTGGGGAGTCAGCCAGGTCAGCTCTGTTGCGTGGTCATGGATAATACAAATGCAAAACAATGAGCACAATTTTTTTTTTTTAAATCTGACACTCCAAAGTGTCAGCTAACACATAAAGGAATACAATTAAATTTAAACTGCATAGAGATGAATATAAAAGTTATAAGACATTTGATAAATTTCAGAAGATAGAAAAATATGCATAACTGCTAATGAGAAAAAGAGTGAAAAATAAATAACTGTTTTTGACACTGAGATACTTGCATATGCAATGTCCTTGGTACCTTATAAATCTAGATAATATAACGTGATTAAACTATGCATTTTTATGGTTCCTGTCACCAAGGTATCTAAGCTCTTGGGGGAGAGTTTACTTATTTTAGAGCATTTATTTGGCTTAATTCCCCACTCCCACCCCTACTTCAGGGATTCTGCATTCTTAAGCAAGGACTGAGGGACAGCCTTGTGTTCCCGTTTCCCAAATCTCCCTCTTCTCTTAAATTTATGGTTGCTGACATCAGACTGCAAGTTCTGATAAGCAGGGACATAGATTCTTTACCACTGCCCAATTACAGCCCCTGAGCCTATCTGGAAGCAAGAGTGCTGTTGAATGACGTGAACAGTCGGATAAATTAATAAGGATTTCTCTAGCTGGAGACATTCACATAGATTTAGCCAGTATATATCAGAGAGTCTGCCCCCTCTGGTGTCTTCAGCTCTTATCTCTACACAAATGCACTCAGCCCTCTCACCCGGGCTCCAGTCCACATTTCTCACCCCACTCAGATAATCTCACTGTCTTTCCTAACTCAATACACCCCAAACAGGACTCTAACTCTTCCTCAAACACACTTCTCTTCCCAGATCCTCCATCATCACAGCTGCCAGACCAGAAATGATAGGGAAACCGTTGATTAGATCCTTCATGTCACACAGAACTTGGAAAGTTACGTCTTGTTGGAGTGGGAAGGGTGTATTTAAGAGTAAGAGACCAGGGGTAGGTTTCAGCTGGGAAGGCTGTCTCTTGTTGCTTACTGCCTCCTGGTGGCTGGTGAGGGAACAACAAAAGGTTGGAACGCAGCCCTCCAAGAGGGCTCAGTTGCCTGGAAGAGAGTGAGGCGAGGCTTCCAGTAACCAGGTATTTCAGAGCTCAGAGGAAAGAAGGATCAAACCCAGACAAAGCTCACCCAGAGACCAAGAACATGACCACGTGTACAGCTGCAGAACAGAGCCTATTGTCCGAGCAGAAGCCAGAAAGGGGCCAGGTCTCTGGGAAGAGGAGAGCAGGCGTGGTTGGGGGAGACCCCATGACACCGAGTGGGAAGCTAAGAACGAAGACCAGAAAAAGGGAGCCACAGGTCTTACAGGCGGGCTAGTTGTCTCTAACAGAAACAACTTTCCACTTGAGGCAGAGGTCTAGCACTTCTGACTTGACCTCACTCAACGTGATGAGAGATTGCAAGATCCTCGTGCTTTATTTTGGGAAAAGATGTCTGCCAGCAATGGCTTATCAGCCGGTGGACAGAGCTGTGAAGAGAGATTTGCTGAAAGACAAGGAAGGTTGGCTGTGCCATCTACACTGCAGGTAGCAGCCACAAATGAATGAAAACTGTAGAAGGCTCTCAGCCATCGCTCCATTCATTAAATCTTATCTGCTCCCTTTTGGGACATGCCCTGCAGCTTCACTCTGCCCTCTCCACCTGGTCATCATCCCTAAGGTGGGCCCGGATCATCACACAAAGTCTCCAAGATGGCCTATTAGTCCACATTGCCCTTACACGTAGGAAAATGTGCTCAATGTCAGTGAAAATAAGAGACAATCAATTAAACCTATGTGGAGATACCATTTGTCCTACTGGTGAAAATTCAAAACTTCACAGATACTGTCGGTGAGACTGTGAAGAAACAGGGACTGTCACCCTGTTGGTGAGAGTGCAAAACACAGCCGGATGCAAGGGAATTTGGCAATATTTACTAATGCGTGATCAAGCAATCTCACCCACAGCAATGTACTTTGAAAATACTTGTCCAACTACATGAGGAATCACAAACATGAGACTGTTAATTTAGAAATTTGGGGGAGGGTGGAGAGCAAAGCATTGGAAATAACCTTAAATGCCCATCCATAGGAGAATGGATGAATGAACTATGATACATATAAGCAACAGAGGAGCATGCAGTTATAAAAAACAAACAAACAAACAAACAAACGAGGAGGATGCTACGGGCACTGCCGCAGGCCTGCCTCGCGTCTCCCCCAGCCCTCCTGCCACCAAGTTGCCTGCCCCCAGCCCGGCCATGGCGAGGGGCCAGGAGCTCCCAGCCTTCCTGCTCTGCCGTGCACTGCTGACCATCAGGATGTACATGGTGGCCATCATCACAGGCCAGGTGAGGCTGCAGAAGGAGGCTTCTGCCAACCACGAGGATGCCCCGAGACATGGAGGCCTTCAATATGGCCGGGATGACCAGGCTGTGGACAGTACTGCCTCGGAGCCCACCGAAATGACATGGAGACCATCTGCCCCTTCTTGTTCCCGGACCTCGTCTACTCCTTCCTGGGGCCCCACTCTTTGGTGGCCCAGATGCATGTCCTCTCGTTGTTCCTGTGCTGCACAGAGCACACCAGGGCTCCCCCCTTCCCTGGCCTTTCCCAGGCCCAGCTCCCCTGCATCTTCATGGCCATGCAGGTCATCTGGGAAGAAGCCTGCCATTTGACCAGCAGCTGATACCTCCTCGGCCACCAGACTGCTGGCCACAAGCCACCCGGGCTGTACTTGGAAGATGGGCTTCCCTTCCAGATTGAGACAGTCCCCCCAGGGCCTGGTTTCCTGGAAACCTATTGAACAGGGGCTCCTGGCCCAGCTGGCCTGTGCATGTGTGTGTGCATACTCATACATGTGCATACATATGTGCATGCGTGCCCTTTGGATTCCTGGGCAACGTGGTCGGTGGAACCATTTAGAGACAGATTGTCAAGACTGACAGTCCCTCCACTCAAATACAGAGCACTAAAAACATCACTCGCTCTTCCCTGAGAACGGGAAGAGTGAGAGGAGACTCCGTTCAGTTTCCTAAACCTAATGACATTTGGATCCAGACCTATAATATATGCAGACTTCTTAAAAAAAAATGAGTGACATATCTATGAACTGATATGGAGTGATTATAGGATACATTATTAAGTAAAAAAGGCAAGACACAAATATATATATATATATATATATATATATATATATATATATATGCAACTTTTTATAAGAAAAGGTAATAAGAATTTATATATGTATGTATGTATGAGCAAAAAGAAACACAGGGAAAATAAACCAGAAACTAATGTATTTGGTTGCCCATAAAGAAAGGGGGAAATGGGATGGAAATGAGACTTCTCTAAAAACGCCTTACATCTACTTGTGCTTTTGAGCCATGTTCGTGTTTCACATATTTAACCTAACCCTCCATCAGGCCCAACTGATCTCACAGATTCATTGCACACAAAGGCACTGCTACAAAATATGTCTTTACTGTACTAAGTCACAAACACGACTGGCGATAGGTTATGGTAGAGGGGGAAGATAAGGAAGCGATGAATCATGATACTTAAAGTTAACTGTTAGATATTTGAAAATTTATGTGCAATGAATCTGTGAAATCAGTTGCACCTGACGGAGGATTAAAACAATCAACAAAGATGGGGGGTGGGAATCTAAAACATAATACAAATAGAAACAAACAAATGTACCTATGTGTCAATTGATAGCACAGCCACACAGAAAAACAAAATCTGAGTGACTTTTGAACATAGTACCCTGTGCATCTTCAGTGAGATCTAATTTAAGGGCAAAAAGACCAGCAAAGAGATCTGGGCAGCAAAGAGATCTGGGCCTGCTCTTAGTACATGTGTCATTGGTAGTGGTTTGGGTGGAGTTATTGGGAGAAAGTGAGTAAATATATTGAAGCTGCTGGGAACCGGAGTTCTCACTATGGGAGAAGAAGACACCAATATGGAATGAAGGAAGACAAGGAGGAGCCCTGAGGTGTAAGCTGGAATCGGGGTTGTTATTACTAGCTTATGATATTTTAAATACACCACACTTTATTTTATTGTTTTTAGCTGAGCCATCCTGCCATCTGTTGGCAGCTTAGCGACAGCTCAGCTCGGGCTGGGCATCGAACTGCTGTTGCTCAGAGCTCAGCTCACACTCTTGAGCGAGCTCTTAACCAACTGAGCCACTCGGCCGGCCCTAGCTTATGATATTTTAAAAAATATTAGGGCCGGCCGAATGGCTCAGTTGGTTAAGAGCTTGCTCAAGAGTGTGAGCTGAGCTCTGAGCAACGGCGGTTCGATGCCAGCCCGAGCTGAGTTGCCGTTGAGCTGCCAACAGGTGGCAGGATGGCTCAGCTAAAAAAAAAAAAAAAAAAAAAAGTAAAATATATATTTCCTAGCTCTGTCCACTGAGAGGGTGCACACTAGCATACACACACACACACACACACACACACACACACACACACACACACAAATAGATGTGGTTATACATGGGTATAGCTGTAGATATATAAATATACAGAGGTATAAATATAGAAAAAGAAAAAACAAACAGAACAAAATGTTAATAATCAGTGAATTTAGGTGAAGGGCATATGAGTGCTCACCGTACTTACAACTTTTCTGAGGGTTTGTAATAGTTTAAAATAAAAGTCAAGGGAAAAAAATAGTTTGTCTCTCTCATTGCCTCCCATCTGGATTACATCTTAGTTGCCCTTCTTTAGACTTTTGCTAGCTCAGGTGAACTTTCTTAAGTGCTGGTGACCCAAACTGGCCATGGTAACCCAGGCACAGGCACGCCGTCCCTTTAAGGTAGGTGAGCTGGTGTTGAGCCTGATTTACATGCTGCTTGGCAGGATCCCGTAGCACCTGACAGGATCAGATTTCTAGGAAGCAGCTGTCATTACTCCTTAGGCTCTTGCCAAGGACAGAATCAGAGTTCACAGCCCTGTATGTGAACCACTTCAACTGCTCATTTACAGGCACATCAAAACTGATTGGCTGTGTTTCTGCCCGCTCACAGGAACTATCCCCAGTCACTGGATTCTTCACAATCTAGAAGAATTCAGTATGGATGACGCATTTGACAAACACTCCCCGAGCACTGGGCACTGGTTAGCCCTGCAGGAACAGGAGCAAACACAGGCAGGAGCTTCAACATAATGGAGTTTATGTTCAATGATGGCAGGTAGATGATAGCAAACAAGTAAGTAAATAAAAGTATTTCAGCTACTGATAAAATCTACAGAAAAAAGCAAGCAAGGAGGATGGAGACTGAGATGGGGGCAGCCAGGGAGGGCTTCTTTGCAAAGGTGACATTTAAGCAAAGACTGGAAAAGGTGAAAAGTTGAGCCACCAGTGGTACTGGGGGAAGAACTCGCCACGAAGTGCAAGTATCCTGCGGTGGGAGCTATCTGGCCTGTCTGAGTAATAGGAAGCTAGCAGGAGCTGGAGCTGGTGGCCACAGGGAGAGGGCAGAAGGAGCCCAGGCTGAGAGGTGGGGCGGATGGAATAACTGGGCCTCGCAGGCTACCTGTAGGTCACTGTTGGCCTTGACTTTGACTTGGAATGGGACAGAAGCCTGGGGAGGGTTCTGAGCAGAGGAATGACATGGCCTGACTTACATTTTTTAAAGTCAACTAAAGCAAAACTATTTCTCTGTGTTTTCTCTTTCAGATATTTAAGTTGATTCTCCAAGGGATCCCTGAGGAATCCTTTTCATTTCTTTACTGTTTTCCTTTCTCCTCTAACTTATGACAACTGTTATTCTTCAAATAACAGCTAGAGCTACCACCAAAGAGCCATCATCGTTCGGGCATGGGGTCTGAAAGGAGTGTTAGCCACTTGTGGGTCTTTCGAGTCACCCCCACATATTTGAAGATGAAAAAAACATGAGAGAGATTAGAGGCAATGGAGAAATTGGAATCAAAGCGGGTGACAAAAGAGGCTAGGAGGCCAAGCCTCATGCAAGAGTTGAGGTGCATGCTCAGGGGTGGGGAGGCAATGCAATGGGACACCCTGGGACTCAGGCTGCCAAGCAAGGGCAGAGAGCCAGGTGAGAATGTCCATGCCCTATTGCAGGGCTGGGAAAGTCACAGTAGCAGGTAAGTGACTGGGAGAGAGACACAGCGGACTTCTCAGTCATTAGAGCTTGGAATTGGCCAGAGGAGTCTTGGTTTCTTTCCATTTCCTGAAACCACTCTCCTGGACATAAACTTTGTGGTCTTTCATCAATGGACCAGAGGCAATGACCATGCAGAGGAGAATCTGAGCTTGGACTTCTTGGAGCCCTCTCTGTGGTGTTGGGTGTTCAGGTAGGGACCTCTAGAGAGATGAGGGGTGAGACCTCATCAAAAGGAAGGGTCTGAGAAGGGGCCTGGGACTCGGCGTGTTTCTTATCTCTTCACTCATTGCCTCCTGCCTCAGCGACTGAAGCAGGGGCCTCAGGCTGAGCTGCGCCCGCCTGCCCCTCTCCCACCCCTGGCCCCCAAGTCCTTCCACCCAGGCTCTGTGTCTGTGCCCTGTGCTCCTGTACTCACTGCATTGTGCCCACTTACTTGCAGGTGACAAATAAGGGAGAGAGATCATGAAAGGGAGGATCAAGCAGGAAGAAAATCCTCCCCCTCCTCTCTCTACCTTCCTGGATTTTTTTGATTCTACTTATGACTATTATTTTTAATGGATCTTTTTGGAGGCAAGAGACAAAGAGCTGGGAGACTACTGTCCTGACGAGGGAGAGCATCAATACAAATAACACCAAATGGTTTTATGACACGACAGAGGAGAAGTAATCAATGCAAAAATTAGAGCTTTAACATTGTCATCAGCTGCAGAGCATCAGGATTTAGTGAGGGGAGGGCAGCCAAGATATGGCAAGGTTGTAATTGGGAGACAGGAAGTGACATTATTTTTCACAGTAGAATGAAAAGAAGGGAAAGAAGAAAGACTAGGAGAGAAAATGAAATGCACCGTCTTTGCCAGGCTGAGTTACAAATGACTCCTTCAAATTAAAAAAAGGCCGGGAACTTACATGATATCAGCATTAGGGTGAAGACCAAAGACTTCAGGGTTATCTAGGGAGGGCAGGGACTGGATGTATTCAAAATACTGCTCCAAGGTTTTGCACATGGGAATTTTATATCCGGTGTAAAAACAGAATGATGGTTCAAACATCTTCTCACTGAACCAGACCTATATGGGAGAGAAAATAGAAGAAATAAAAATCGATAAATATCTTAATGAACACTGTCACTGTAAAAAGAGGAAGGGTTGCCTTATTTCCATTTTAATAGTTTTTAAAATCGAGGTTGAAATTACCTAGACAAAACCACTAATAGAATAATTAGCACACAGATGAATAAAAGAGAGAAGCCCTAACATAAAAACAATGAACCCCAGGCCTCTGTTTAACACCAAAGTTTGCTAAGGGTGAAGAGGAGACTGCCAACCTTGCAAGCTCGCTCTCTGCTCTAGTAACCTGGAGACCCTGGACCCCACTTTTTTTTGTTGTTGTTGTTTTTTTGAGGGCAGTGTCACTGGCCCTCATATGTAGGACTGAACCGGGGCCGCTGGCTTTCCAAGCCAGCCCTTAACCAATGCACCACTCGGCCGGCCCTGGACCCCACTTTTCAAGAGGAGTGGGAGCAGGCTGCAGAGTGGATGAGGCAACAACCACAGGAGAGAGTATTTGGCATTCCCAGTGCCTCCATTCTCTCCCCGCGGGGTCCACCAGGGAGCCACACTTGCGCTCACCGCGATTCACAGCGAGCGGCACTGAGCACGGCCAAGGTAGGGAAAACTTCCCACAAACGTCTCTCCTACCCACCCTGAGCCAGAGAGCTCCTTGCGTTAATTAAGTTCCGTCCTTGGCCCCAAGAAGCGAATGTATCCGACTGTCTTATTGTTCGTCCGTAAGGACATCCTTTTCTCATTCCATATGAACTGATTATCTGTAATGTAACGGAGGCGAGGGAACAAATATGTACTCGGTGTGAATAGACTTATTCCGAAGAGGAAAAAAAAAAAAGTGCTGAACGTCGATGAGCCAGATCTGAGGCAATGACTTCAGTACCTAACAGCAATTTTCCCGGTGGGAAGGGAAATAATGGGAAGTCTGGAGGGGCAGGAATGCAGGCGGGATGTCTGAGTCATTCGGAGGAGGACTCCATGTGGGAAGAGATGGGGACCGGGCCTTCTTTAGTCAATCACGTTTGCTCTCCTGTCTTTGCTCCACACCCTCTTCCAGTTCTTCTTCGGCCCAAGGGACTGCTCTGAATATGAAATACAGTGTGCCGCTTCTCTCTTTTGCTTTCCTGGCCACACTTCTATCCTATTCACTCCTATGCACAAGGTGCTGAGCTTAGAACGGGGATAAAAAGCAAAAATGAGACACAGACAGTCCTTTCCTTCAAAGAGCTTGTGACCCAGCAGAGGGATAAGCCAATTACATAATAGCTACAGTACAAAGTGCACTGAGGTAAGAGCCAGAGGAAATAAAAATAAGCCAAGTACTACGGAGGCTTAAAACAGGAAGAAAGAACAGCCAGATGGATGTCAAGTAAGGCGTTCTCTAGGAGGTGATGGTGGAGATAAACCTTGAAGGATAAGATTTTGACAGTGGAACGTGTGATTGGGGAGACCACACAAGCAAAGGCATAGGATAACTGATGCAACATGTGAGGCAGGTCAGGGAAATGATGGAGACTAGGGTAAACATAATGTGATGGGAAGAGAGACGGCAGGAAAGGGGCAGTGAGGTCATATTATGAATGACTGTGGATGTCAGAATGATTTAAGGAATGGAGAGCAGTTGAAAATTATTAAAGAGAACAGTGCTCTGATCTGGCCATGCATCAGAAAGATTATGTTTTTAGTGATGTGGGGGGTGAAGGCCATGGGGTCTTCAGCACATAGACAACAAATGACCACAGTGAGCTCTGTGTTGCCAGATGACATAGATCTATACAAGCAAACTGGAGCTTCTTCTTGTATTTCCATTACTTTATTTATCTGCACATCAATAGCTAGATTCACAAACACATAAAGAGTGGAGTTTCACCCAATTTGGAAGGCATTTTGGGGGTACAATCAAAATACTGAATATAGAACCTACCTGGAATTACTTTGGGAGACACTAGAAGAAGTTACCTTACAAAGATAAGCAGTCATACCCCAAGGACAAGAAATAAGGTTCTGCTATTGTTGGCTTTAGGGAGACACACCATATGATGTTGAAAACAGAAAAAATGAACAGGGGTTCAAAGATAAGCCCCAAACTGAAAGTCATAGGAATGGAGGATCCAATCTGAAGGCATCAATATACAATACAATTACTGCTTCTTACTTAGGCAACTCGAGGTAACATGGGCAGGGCACAGTGGCAACGAAGAGGTTAGGTCAGCTGTTTAGAAGATAAGACTGAGGCTGAAATTGAGACATCTTTTTTTCTCCTTTGAACCTCAGGTTACAGAGGTGAGTTTATCAAATTCTTTTATTTTATTATTCTCATCAGTTTTGGCCCCTTTTATTTCACTTTCCCCCCGTTCAGCCCTGATATCCACTCCCAGGCTCCTTCCTTCTGAGGGTATGTACTTAAATGTACTTGGCATATGTCCTTGAATATGTATTTATCCTTCTGAAACACACATGTATTACTTTATAAATCTCATTTGATCTTTTTAAGCCTCATGCTCAACAGTAGTTTATTATTATTATTATTATTATTATTATTATTAGTTTCAGGTGCACAAAACAATGTAATAGTTAGACATTTATACCCCTCACAAAGTGATAACTCCCCTCCCCCAAGCTACTACCCCTCTGACATCGTATATAGCTGTTACAATTCCATTGACTCTATTCTCTATGCTGTGCTCCATATCCTGATTTATATATAATCAATATATAAAATTATAGTTGACATTCATTACTATTCAGCTTCAGGTGTACAGGGCAGTGGTCAGGCATCTACACCATTCATGAAGTGGCCTCCCTGTTTTTAAGATCTATGCATGATGTCAAAGACTCATTTCTTCCAAGGGCTGCACTGTATTCCACAAAAGGCACCAGAATGTTTAACTCATCTATTCCCCAGTGATAGACTCCTTGGTTGCCTCCAACTTCCCCCCATACAATATCACCATGACATTTTAATACATATCCATTTGTGGGCTCTTTCTAGAAATGTTCTGGGATGTATCTACCCAGGAGACTTAATTTCAGTCAATTCTGCCTGGGTGCCTTCCAGGAGGTCTGTACCAGTTTAACCACCAGCAGCCCGGCTCCTGCTTTCACACACCCTTACGGACACTTATCATCATCCACCTTTTCCCACATACGGCTGCAAGAAAAACTTGCAAAAGTCAGGAAGGGTTGAAAGAAAAATCAATTTTCTGGTCAACCCCCAGTTTACCAGAATACTCCCAAACTTTAGCTTCTATTTTTGTTGGGGTTTTACTTTTGTTGAAATTTAGTTTAGGGAAAAAAGTCATTACCAATATAGATTCTAATAGAAAGAATTCAAATAACCATAAAATACTCACGTATCTGATTTTATCCCACTTAGGTAATGTATACTGTTTCTTTAACATGTAAAAGTTTTCAGAAGAGTTTGCGTTTGGTGGGTTACTTATACTATTCATGCTTGATGTGAAAGCTATAATTGCTAAGGAATAATGTTCTCTAGAAAATGTTTACCAATGTGGTATAAAATTCACACAGATTTTACTGGGCACAGAGAAAAAAAAATGAACACTTCATCAATTTTCAATTGTCCTAATGGAAGAGATGAAAAAACTCAAATTATGTTCATTTTCCAATCACTTATTTTAGGGCTTGACATCGCTTTGCACTCAGAGGAAGAAGCAGGGAAATTACATCGTGTTTTCACTGAGGTGGGGAGGTAGGGAGAGGCCCCTGGAATGAGCAGCTCATCCACACAGGAGAAGATTCACAGACCATTGAGAGTGGACCACTGTTCTGCTCTGGATGACAAGCAGATTGCTAGTAGGTTTGGTTTAGGTTTAGACTTTAGTTTTGTTTTGTTGGCTGATTCTTTGCAGCAGTTCGACTCTATACATCCCCCCCCCCTTGTGTCTGGCTTACCTATTATAAACAATAAATATTCTTGTTTAAAAGGAGAATGTAAAAAATGTATATCCATGCTTTTTTCCCCCAAATTGACTTACTCTAGCAAAGCAATTAAGTAGCCGTTTGTCAAAGTCATCTGTCACTCTGCCTCCATATTGTACTTCTCCAATCATGTACCGAACGGTACTCCATGACACACCCTGTATTAAAAATAAAAAAGAATTATTTATTGTCTATTTAAACAGATAATTCTAAACATTTCAGGTCTTTCCCAGAGGAAAAATCTGGAAAAGGAAACACTAGCTAGGCTGCATTTAAAAGTACTCATTATGTTATAAAAATAACTCTTTTGCTATTACATGACTGGAACTGCTACGGTTCGTTCACCACAGAAAAATCTACAGCACTAAATATCGGTAAATATATTGTTCATTGATTATTTAAAATAGGGGGAAAGCAACCTTTTTTTAAAGATTTTATTGGGGAATTGGGGGAGGGGAACAGACAAGTTGCTGTCTTTTTGTTTTTCAGTCTAGCAACCTTTTTTTTTTTTTACTCTGTGGATATAATCACCTATAGTGTTCATTACAGCAATGCCATGCTGTTAGAGAAGAAAAAAGTTGTGTTTAGTGAAGAAAGGAGAAACATTAAGTACTCAACATTTTCCTATGCTTTCTTATATCTTTTGAATCAATATGAGAACAACTAGAAAATTACTCATTCACACGAGTTTTTTTTTTTTTACAATGAAATCTTTTGGTGTCTTGTTTTGTGAGCTATAACTACATCAAAGTATTTTTTAATTTTCATGGCAATTTTAAAACACACTTATTTTTTTTTTTTTGAGGGCAGTGTCACTGGCCCTCATATGTGGGAACCAAACCAGGGCCGCTGGCTTCCTTAGCCAGCGCTTAACCACCGCGCACTCGGCCGGCCCTCCATGGCAATTTTATATTAGCCATATATTTCATATATTAATAGTTTTTATTTAAAAAACACTTCAGAGGCCGGCTGAGTGGCTCAGTTGGTTAAGAGCTTGTTCAAGAGTGTGAGCTGAGCTCTGAGCAACAGCAGTTCAATGCCCAGCCCGAGCTGAGCTGCCGTTGAGCTGCCAACAGGTGGCAGGATGGCTCCCCTTAAATATAAATAAATAAATAAATAAATAAATAAATAAATAATAAACACTTCATTACATTTGGGGTAGGAGAAGTAAGGATGCTTGTTTTTTCTTTACTTTCTCTTGGTTAAAATTTTGTTTCTCAGCTTTGCTGCCTTTCAAAACAACTATTTCAAGATAACTGGTATTTGCATACACCAAAATGATGATCACAGACTATGAGCCCATGTGATAAAATTTTTCATCAAAATGGCATACTCAATTTATTATCCCTTTGTAACTTAAAGGGAAAATGATGGTTTGATTCCAGATTTCCCACCTGCCCAGATAAAAATTCATCATGGCTTACCATCAGCATACTGATACTACAGTAACTATAATTATCTTCAAGACCTACTGGGAGAAGAAAGAAGGGGAGAGACAGTAGAAAACTGGTATTTACTGAGCCCTTATTATGCACCAGATACTGGGCTTTCAGAAATACTAACTCACAGAAACCATGGCCATTTTACAGACGAGGAAATAGGCTCTGAGAGACTCATAATGAATGAACTTGCTCAAGATCGTAGAGAAAACAGATTTCTAACCCTTATAACACATTGTAAAAGGATAACTGGGTTTGTATTCTTAGTTCTGTGACCCTGAGGAAGTCCCTTATTCCCTATTGTCTATTATCTCATCAGTAAAATGGGGATAATAGTAATGGCTTCTGTGTCTACCTCACAGACTTGTGAAAATAAAAATGGAATCCTGCCTATATGAGCACTTTGAAAACTGTGCTGTGCTATATAATGACCAATGACCATTATTAGAAATTGTTGCTATTTATTCACATAAGCTTAAACATCTTTAAGATATGACTTAGGTGAAAAGAAATTTCACATGAACTGGGAGATGACATTTTCACTTCTGAGGAGGTACGAGTGGGATGAAGGAAGAGAAGTTTGATTTAAGGTATACATTCTCTTAACGTGCACTGTGACACTTGGGTGTGATATGAGAAAGGCTGTGGTGTTTCTCAGCACACTGCATTTCTTCATTAGTGGTCTGTCTTTATTGTGTATGTGTGCAGGCGAGGGGCAAGGGGATACAGGTATAAGATAGAGAGTCCAAATGCACTCCTATGGGCAATAGGGGTGTGAGTGGAAATGGCGGCACCAGTAAATATCTGATTGGAAAGAGCAGTCCCTTTTCAGGGAGGTGGGGGGACCTCAACACGTTCGCTGCATATCACAGATTGAAAATATCTGTAGAACCTTGATTTAAGCACAGAAATAAAAACAGAAGGAAGAGACAGTTTCACTCACTTTTTTAATATCGCATTCAGCAAGGTGATTCTGAATAAACTGAACACTGGCTGTAAAGTCAGCAGAATTGAATTCATAGGGAATATTCCATCCTAAGGGACCAAATTTGCGTCGCTCCTTAAAAACACCAAAGAAAAGTAAGGACTAAATGAGATTTTAAAATTGTATGAAGTTGATTCTTTTTTTATTGTCATTAAGACAAAAAGTACAGTAATATTAAGGCATTATATTGAAACACGTTGATGTCATAAAAGAACAGTATATGATTTAAAATATGTTAACTACTCGAAATATCATTCCATGGCTATATAGCCACATGGCTTACCAGAACAAATCTTCAAATATTTGCCAAATTGGAGTTCTTGGGTTTTAAAAAATAAATTCTAGGTCTCTATTGCCAACTCCAAAAAAAAAAATATACATTAGGTGCTCAATAAATATATGCTGAATTAATTCATTTGTTCTAAACTGCTCTTAGAAGCTTCAAATATTAAATGTAAGAGTTTAAATTTTTGTTTTTCAAGTTGAATAACTTAAGCACTCAAGAGCATTTAGACTCCCTGCTAGCTTCACTTTCCAATTTTGCAATTTCAGATTTTGAAAACTAAACATGAGACATCTGACTTAAAATTTTCACATTGCCCTCCTTTGAGCTCTCCTATGAAACACTGGCTGTTTCAAATTAAGCATATGCCAAATTAAGCATAATAATCAAACTGATCTCAGATGAACTGATTCAATTGCCTAGGTATTCTAGAAGCCATTTTAAAGGTATGTAAGTGTTAAAACTGGTATATCCAAGCCCTGATCACCTAGCAAACCATCAATGTTGCTATACCATCAGCTTTTCCTGCCCTAGCACATAACCAGTGTCTAAGGAAGGTCCAGTGATTTCTGTGGGTTAGCTCTCCTGGGCCTCTAACTCTGGTGCCCAAGGTGAGAACCCATGTGAAGAGTAGAATCCCTATGTATATATAGGAGGATGTAATTATACTTTTCTACTTCTAAATATATACTTTTCTGTCTTTCCTGCCTTCCCCAACCCAACACAAATACACACACACACACACACACACACACACACACACACAGACACACACAGTTTTCACAAACTATTCCAATCCTTTTTTCTGTAGCTGCTGTATGATTTATGCCCTGAAAATACCATCTTGTAAAGAAATCTAAATGAATTTTAATTTGGACAAGTTCATGACAGGTCAGAGATGAAATTCAGAAAGCAAGAAGATGTTAATTACTGAATTTCAGGATACCCTTTTTTTTTTTTTTTTGAGGGCAGTGTAACTGGCCCTCATATGTGGGACCCGAACCGGGGCCGCTGGCTTCCCAAGCCAGCGCTTAACCACCGTGCCACTCGGCCGGCTCCTAGGATACCCTTTTAAAATACTAAGTAAACCATGAAAATTTATTTGGGTCCAGGTGTCTGGCCCTGGGAGATCAGACTGAGGACAAACACGTAACTCTTTAAAATGTCTACTACCATTACTTCTAGACCTGTACTTCTTTAGGTTGGGTTGTCAGGCATTAGACGTTTGTACGGTGCGGCTCCTACCACTATCCCTTAACTAATTCCATCAAAGGTGGACAACCAGCCCAAGAAGAGCCAACCATATTCCTTCTCCCAGGAATTTGGACTTAGGGTTCAGCACCACTATTGGAGTTTATCCTAGTCAGAGTTTATCTAAGGAGATTTATAAACTCGGGAGCTGTGAAGCACCATCTTCCACCTTGAACATAGAGAAGGTGAGAAGGAGCAGAGGTGCAGCCTCAACAGAAGGACAGACTTGTGGTGTTATCCCAGGGACAAGAAGGGGAGTGTTGGCTTTTAACGGTGTCAGTGTCCCTGGATGGTTTTCTGCTTCCTGTTCTCAGCACTCATGTTGCCTTGATGTGTTTCCCTAGTTGTTTCATGTTGAAATATTTGGTCTTGTAATCAGATTTTAAGTCTTGACAGTGAAAAACATGTCTGCCCCTTTTGTACCTGTATTTTGGGGTAAGGATCATAGCTGTCTAATGAATATTAATGGATAATTATCAGAATGAAAGGCATTTTTCCTCTCACCCTTGGGGGATCAATTATGAGGCTGTGACAGGCTTTTGAATTTCTTGAGTGGGTCCCAGAAACATTGAGGTGAGCTTCCTCCAGGTTATTCTGAGAGCAAGAGTGGGTTGGGAGGGTCTATAGAATATTAATGAAAATGCATTCCCTGGAATTTCTTCTATTGAGGTCTTCAAAGAGAAGAATGCTAATCACCTATTGGTGAAATGCAAATGTTTTCTCTTATTTATTTATTTATTTATTTATTTTATTTTTTAATTTATTTTTTTTTGAGGGCAGTGTCACTGGCCCTCACATGCACGACCCGAACCGGGGCTGCTGGCCTCCCAAGACCAGCGCTTAACCACCGCACCACTCGGCCGGCCCAGTTTTCTCATTTTAAAAAAAGAGATAATCAAATCTAAAATAGCTTTAATTATGTTTGACTTAATTTTTTAAAACTCACTGTTCAATTAGACAGGAGATTGAATAAAGAATAACTTTCCTTTCAATTATTGAAGCAGCTTAAATTGGCTCTATGGAAACACCCCATTTATATGCACTGAGCAATTGTCATTCAGTTGCTCCTTAAAACGTAATCTTTGAAAATTGCCCCAAATGCTGAGATTTGCCTTGCTATCAATTTTCATTAAAGCATTCACTTTATAGGTAGGTTTGCTAAAGTCATAGATTGTTTAGTTCATCTTGGAAAAGAAAATATTTTGGTGGGTGTCTTTTCTTTCACAAATAAAATCATTTCACTTTTTTATTCTTTTTCTTTTTGGTACTCATTGATCTCTCTACATGACGATAAAGGGAAAAGCTCCGAATTATCACTGGGATACTATCAGGATAGAATCAAACTACTGGGAACTAAGAACTCATTTGGAAGCTCAAAAACAGGAGACTGTCAGAATTTGGAATATTTGGAATAATGAATCTCTTCAGTCCAATTATTATTTTTGAAACTATGGGATGAGTCTTATGTGATACAACAGAAAAATATTAAAATCGATGTGTTTTTCTAATTTGAAAAGATATATGCACACTTACATTCACTGCGTCATTATTCACAATAGCCAAGATATGGAAGCAACTTAAATGCCCATCAATAGATGATTGGATAAAGATGATGTGGTACATATTTATAATATTACTCGGCCATAAAAAGAAATAAATTTTACCATTTGTGATGACATAGATGGACCTATTGGATATTATGCTAAGTGAAATAAGTCAGAGTAGGAAAGACAAATATCATTTGATCTCACTTATATATTGAATCTAAATAATAAAATAAAAGAACAAAACAGAAACAGACTCATAGATACGGAGAACAAATTAATGGTTGTTGGATGGGAGAGGGGTTGAGAGGATGGGTGAAAAAGGTGAAGAGATCAAGAAGTACAAATTGGTAGTTACAAAATAGTCAAGGGGATGTAAAGTAAAGCATAGGGAATACAGTCAATAATGTTTCAACAACTGTGTATAGTGCCAGGTGGGTACTAGACTAATTGGCGGGGGGAATCACTTTGTAAATTATATAAATGCCTAACGACTGTGATATACACCTGAAACTAATATAAAATAATATTGCATGTCAACTGTAATCGAAAATTTTAAAAAGACAAAAAATTGATGTGTTTTCAAGAAATTTTAACCTAGTTGAGAAAATGAGACTTAGAAACAAGGAAAAGACAGTGTGATAGGGAACATAATTAACTGTCAAAATTTAACAGATATGAAGTCTGAGGAAGATATGCAATCAGAGGCTTCTGGGAAGAATGAAACTGAAGCTGGTCTCTTTTGAAGAAGAAAGAAAAGACTGCCGGGCTTGGTGAAGGCCATGAGCAGACAGAATTGCAAAGCTTGTGATTCTTTCAGAAGGAGGTTGCAGGTACTCTCTGGCAGCAGCAGGAAACCTCTGGTGAGTTGCTAGAACACACGCCCACAGGATGGGTCAGGGATGCAATACAGACCAGGATGAATGTCAGGATGAAGAGCTCAAATCTGACTCAACGGAAGGGTGTTATTACCCATTATTAAGTCGAAGAGTGAAGATTTTAGCAAGACTTGTCTACTCCCTACTTTATTTAACCAGTACAGTGCCCTCTTTGCTTTCCAAAGAATATACACAACACAGAGCTACTAGTGAATTATGGGAAACTTGGAATCCTCCTTAGAGCACTAAAGAAGAGTTGCTCAATGGGGTCATCATTGTAATGACGTCAAAACTATTTCCAATTTCACATTAGATTCTGCCTCATCTCAGTGATCCAACCTCCCACAGCTCAAAGCAGAACTCCTTCACTCGCATCTGCACAGCAAGGCTCTCTTTGGAGCATCATACCCGACTTATTTAACACCTGGAGCTATAGTAACTCAAAATGAAAAAAAAAAAAAATCCACACTAGACAATAAAAGGGAAATCTTAATGGGTAAGAATAATGAACAGAAATGGCCAGAAACACTGAGAAACACTACAGGGGAAAGTGTAAAAGATCTTTTTAAAAATCTGTATCATAATATTGTAATTATGCTGAGGACATTTAAACGAAGAACTTGATGATCACACCTCCCCAAAGCCAGAACTTTATATAGACTATTAAACTGGAAGGGTGTGTTTGTCAAGGCTCAAACGTGAGAAAGAAAACAAAATAGAGAAGAAAACACTTTTCTGAATGAAGAACTGCTGACAGTGGAATTCCCTGGGCCCTGTTAAGATGGCCATTTTTATTTAATAGTTAAATTATTTTTAAGAGCCATGATCAAATTTCCAAGTTGGCAGCTGCCAGTGGAGGCCTTGAGAGCTCCTAACCAATGACGTCAGCAAAAACTCTCAGAGTTGTGTGTAGGCCATTAGAAAAATCCCAGATCAGTCCCAAATAGAAAAGTCCCCAAAGTCTCGAATGTGGGCAAGCCAAGGTGATGGGGAGAAAAATTCCAAACCATGAAAAAGGCATAAAAATGACTGAAGATGTCTCTTAAGGGCAGTGGCTGCTTGGCAGTTATTTTCAATTCCTGTTGCATATTAGAATCATTTGGGAAGCATTGTAAAGGACTGAGCACCCCACCCTGCCACCTTCTCCCAGGAACTCTGGGGCCCAGAAAATGGCTGAGAACCATTGCTTGAGACACTCACTAGGTCCAATGTACTGGGTAAATAAAGGTGGTACATTGACAATCAATAGGAAAGAACCAGAAAACATTATTCTGAACTTCTGTAGGACATACTGCAAAGAGACTACAAATGCGATTGCTGAGTTTCAAAAGACCAAGATTTTGGAGGAAGATATATTTAAAATTCAAACCCTGAAGGGGAGAAAGAGGGCTTGCTCTGAAGCCCAGCATGGTGCTAAGGTGGAGTTCCTGAGAAACCCTAAAGGGATAGTTTTTGAGGCCAGAGGGAAGCTTCCCTGGAGAGTCATCTTCAGGAGGATGCAGAAATGTCCTCAGGGCAGGGTGGCCAAATGAGCCCAGGCACTCACCAGGGTGCTGGGGATGAAAGGCTCCCACAGGGAGGGCAGGCTGCTGGCTGCAAAGGCAGAGACCTCACCCACCTGCAGGAAGAGTGAGCGGCTGGTGCTGCTGTAGTCACTTCCTGGCCTACATGGATGGTGAGTTCCTGGAGGAGAGGGGAGGGAAGCCAGGGGCCATTTGGAGGAGCAGAGCTCAGTGCAGAATGCCTATTCCCATGATGCCGCCCAGGGCACCCTCCTGCTGGGTAAGCCTGCTCCCACCTGGACCGCTGGCTCTTCTACCCAAGGAAGTTGTGCTTGACCAGCCAATCTGGAGAGGAGGGCTGCTCATTGTGTCTTCTGCGGCAGGAGTGGGTCCACATAACACATGATGCCCTTGAGCTGCGGTGAGGTGATGGCATGCTGCCAAACCACGATTCAGTAAGAGAAACTACGTGAGGGCGGGGACTGGCTGGCTCTTTTACTGCTAGGCTCTGCATTCTGATGTGTGACAGACCCCAGCATGAACTGCTCCCCAGCTCAGAAGCCTCAGATTATGTGACTTGAACCATTTTCCTGTTCTTTCTATCAATCTCTACAAGGATAAAAGTATATACATCGTGTTTGCATAAAGCAAAGTGTATCTGGGTTAATTTGGAGGAATCGATTAATCAATGAACAAATCAAGTATTTGGCTATTATGTCCAACGCTAGAAAAATATGTCACAATGTATCCAATTCAGAACAGACCTTTGTATATCAGTTGCGTCTGGGACTCTTAACGCTGACATGCGTCACCTGGACAACTTACTACAATGCAGACTGATTCAGCAGGTCTGGGGTGGGCCTGAGAGGCATCTCTCACAAACTCCCAGGTGAGATGGGTGCTGATGGCCCAGGATGGCAAGCCCCTAAAGAATTCTAGATTTTTTGATCAAGCTGGTTCTATCCTAACCAAGTAAGAGGAAATATTTAGCCAACGTCACAGTAAACATTTCTGAAATTGATTTTAAAAAAAAGGAACAGGGTAAAATATGCTTGAATTATCTGCACTCCTTGTTTAGTCACAGAGCTGAGTAACAGAATTTTAGAAATGGAAAAAATCTTGAAAGATCACCTCCTTCTACCTCTAAATGCACATACGGGGATACAGAGGCCCTGAGAGGGGCGTAACTCGACCAACTTCATTTAGCTAACTCATTTCATAGCAAGCAGTAAAGTCTAGGCCTCCTGACTCAATGAAGTGCTCTTTCTAGCACTACCACGATTGGATTTTAAGAGATTTTCAAGCTTTTGTTCATAGACATGCCACTGTTAGCTTCATGGCCCTAACAATGCAGATTTTTATTTCTCTGTTTTAACTCCAATACAAGTCACGTTAAGTGCAAGCACACCTCAGCCCTGTGGCTGGACCACGGTCCTGCTGTTCTTCTGTTTAACACTACAGGTTGCTACACGGACCATATGGAATATATCCCAGTCATCTCTCCATGATAAGCACGATGGGAGAGTTGACTCATCACTACTAGGCCCAGAATTATAAAATGTATTATTTGTGAATTGGGAATTAAATAGCAGAGTTAAAGCAATATTTGCATTAGCATGTGATAAGGTCTAGCAAAGCGAATAATTCCCAAATAAGAATGCATGAAATAGGCTTTGGTGTCATTTACAATCCAAGGACCACAATGGGACTTGCTAAAAATAACCAGCATCAAAGAGTTTTACCTGATTTTAACTCTCTCAGGGTTGGGGGACATATAAACACCAGCTGTCCCCTCCATACGGCCCTCTCTGTTGGGCAGTATGGAACTCTGTAAAATAGTAGGGACAGTGACCCTGAGGGTAAATACGGCTAGCATTTTCTGGAGCAAACACCCAATTCCACTCCTCCTTTGGGTAGGGCAGGGAGAGAGGAAGTGAGGCTCCGAGCATCACTGTGTGAGGCTAGAGCATGGCACCTGGTACAAGCTGGTTGATCATTTTGTCCTCACTCCAGCCTTAGGGAGTGGAGAAAGGCAGGAAGGGGTTAAAGGAGCCTCTTCATCTCTCTGGGAAATCAAGGAGTGAATCAAGTACATTAACATTAGACAGCTTTCAGATACAGAACAAAACTCAAAATTCAAATGGAGAAGAAAGCATGTGATATATAGATGATGTATTACAGAATTGCACACTTGAGACCTATGTAATTTTACTAACCATTGTCACCCCAATAAATAAATTTTAATTAAAAAAATGTAGAACAAAGTAATGAAATGAAAAGATCCCATAGACCAAGCTGCCGGGTAGCCATAAAATTATTCAATTACTACATAAGTGTATGGTGAAAGCAAAGAGCGAAACAACCTGGAAAAAGACAGATGACACTGTGACTCCTCCCCCCCGACACCACTTTCACTAGAGAGGAGCAGGGTCAAAACATACTTGCATCTTGGGTAGCCACTGTGGGGCTTGACTCCAAGACCTACGCCTACCAAGTGAACTTAACCTCTTTGGCCCTCCATTTCCCCATTTTTGAAATGGTGGTAATCCTGCCTTGAAATGTGGTTGTTAGTATTACGTGAGATGGTGTACGTTGGACTCCTCCCAGCATTGGCACTTTGGAAACCAAGCTCCTATCTAAATCATCTGTTTGTTCAACCCACAGATATTTACTGAGCTCTGGCGATGCCTCAGGTGCTGCTGTGAGACACGGGGAGATTCAGCAGTGACAAAAGGACGAAGTCTTGGCCCTGAAGAGGCTTACACTATGATGGCCAGAGTAGGGGCAGGGGAGGGAGGACACGTGAAGTGCATAAACAAACACATACTACGGCAGGCGGGGAAAAGTGCCATGAAGGAAGAAAAGCGGGATGAGGGGGAGGGGGTGGACAGTGCAGCAGAGAACCCGCCCCCTCATGGAAGGCAACATCATTAGCACCCCTGAATGTGTGAACTGCTCTCAGACATTACCTGCACAGTGGAGTGTAAAAATGCAACGGTGTAAAGCATTGGTTTCCACATGGGTAAGTTACTGATGTCCAGAAGGTCTTGATTAATTCCGGCAAAGGTTCTTTTCAAACCCGCGCGGACGCCTTGGGGTGGCTCATTAGTGAATTTGAGAGAATTCTGTCGTAAAAAAGCAAATGATAGTATTGTTTCTATAAATTATTGTAAAGGATAAAATAGGAATTACATCAGACAACAAACGACGTGCTTATGGTACATAAAACGTGTGCTGAAATTCAGCCCTCTGTACACTAACAACATTGATCAGAGGTGAAACCCAGTAAATGAGTACTGAGCATTAGAACACTTCTGTAGAAATATTTGCTATATAGCCTTGGTAATTACAGTATAAGATTTTGCACTGCGGACTCTACTGGACAAAAAAGCCCTGTTGTGTTTCCCTCTTTCAATAATGCCAATTATGCTATCTTAATTCGTATAACTCTCAAGAAAAAGATGCTTGTTTCATAGTAACAAACCTGCAGCAATGTAATTGGAAATCGATCGTGGGGCTCGGTGGTTATCCACACTCGGAAAGAATCATCGTTGGCTTCAGTGGTAGTTATTGTCTCTAACAATTCTTCCATGAATTCTAGGCCGAGGTGACAATTTTGCAGTAATACCCAGCCACCCTGTATTTCAAAATAATTTAATATTAATTTCCTATAACCTTTCTGCTATGATTTTAATAAAAACAAAATGTACAAATTATTTTTAAACCTTTGCTTAGGGTATGTGAATACTGTTTTGAGCATATATTTTTAATACAATTATTATATGTCAATACGAAGATTTCTTCTGCTATTGGGAAAGCTGGTTACTTGGAATCAAGTGGGTTCAAAATGATTGTATTCTGCCACCCCTGGTTCATAAGAGAACAGAAATTAAAACTTGCAGTCAGACTTGTATAAGTACAGTGTGTGCACCATCTAATGGTGAGAATGGAGATTTTGGAATTTGTAACTTAAATTGTCCTGCGTAAGGTAAATCAGAAATGACTTACCCCCAAACCAAGTTATCCATAGTTACAAAGAGAGGTACACATTCCCTCATGAAAGTGGGAGACAATACACTTGGTAACATTTACTACCATAATACTAAACTTCATTTTTTGTCATCACTCTTCCCATACAATCCTGAAACCACAAAAGTTATTACGTTATTTAAATACTTGATAAAACTATCTTTAACAATGTAAGTCACATAACCATCACTGCTGTATGAGAAAATAGTTTATTAACCAGACAACATTTTGATGCCCTTATACAATGAGAACAGATAAATACAGCAACAAAACATTGAGCACAATAAGTGTACGGTAAGATTTGTGTATCATGCTTTCTACTGTAAGAGAAAATACAACGTAGTCTGGCTTAAGCAGCCAAGGAGACATGTTGGTCTAGACAACTGGGGTGTCCAGTGGAAGATGTGGGCTTCACAGTTGGTTTGTGTCATCACGGACCCTGTTACTTTCTGGTTCTCCACTCTGCATTCTACAATGTCAGCTTTATCCTACATCGTCCTGTGACAATGTGGCTGTACCTGTTTATGTTCTTTTTTTTCTAATAATGCCATTATTATCAGTACTATCCCACCTCAAGAAATAGAACATGGAAGTTATAAAAGCCAGTATACCAAAGAAGGTTAATGCGAATGCAGTAGTTAAATTAAAAAGTTTCTCCCTCATGGAAACTAAAGAAATTACTTAAGGCCCAAAGTTCAACTGTCAAATCACTCAAAAGAGTGAATCATTTGATCTGAGTAAAAATAATTATATATAATTGTTTTTATATATATAAATTAAATACAATATATCACTGAAATTAATTAAGTGATAAAGATTAAGGCTTAGGGCACTTGAGAATTAATGACTAGCTTAAAAATTTGATGACCAAAATAGAGTTTTAGCCCATTAACCCTCTCTAGTCATTAATTCCCAGGGAAAAGCTGCATCGAAGTTGCTACGGACATTATGAGATCAAAGCATAAAAATAAACCAAGATCTTATTTTATTTTTATAAATGGTACAATTTCTTATTACAGCTGAAATTGCTATCTACCAAGCAGTTCTAGAAAATTAATGTCCTGTGTATTTATTAGGTGTGACAGAAAACGTTTCTCAACATTCCATCCAGCTTGCAATTTTCAATAAAAACCATTATCAATATTTAAACACAACATCCTCAAATATTTATTTGCCTGAAACTATCCATTAATAAAAAATGAAAGTCTAACTTTAACCAAAAAATTGAAACTTAACAGTCTCAATCTGTCACTTCTTAAGCACCATCTATTAATATTGATCATGAAATTCCAACATTGCTGGAGCTGCGTACTTAAGAAACAGAAAGTGTGTCTGCCAGATGGCCAAAAAAAATTTAGTGAAAATAAAATGGAGCATATACTACAGAAAATGGGACAAGCTTTTTGTGGGGCTGTCGGGAACAAACTAGGTTGAGGTTTAGAATTCACAGGTGATCCCAGGTTGACTCTTTATCCATAAACAAAAATGGAAAGAAGGATTGAGCATCACAGGCTGAATGCTTTGCCCCTCACTGTGGCGTCCAAAGTAGACCAGATGGCCAGAGGAACAACGGCACATTAGGAGTTGTTATCTCTCACTACATACCTGCTGCATTGACATCTGAATCAGCTTTCGAGCATGTACTTCCTGTCCTTGCCCCATTGAGATAGTTCTGCATTCTGTAACATAGGAGAAGGTTCACCATGATAAAACAAGAAGTTTATAATGGGATTGGAACAAAAATCATTTCTGAATGTTCAAAGCCTCTAAGACAGAACCTTTTCTATTCAAATGTTTCTGGCCTGTGGTTGTGTTGATGAGAGAGATGAGTGGAGCAGAAACTGGAGGAACCACCTGGAAAGGTGAGGGCTAAGGGACAGAGACAGACGAAAGGCACAAGCTCAGGCATCGAGAGAGTTTTGGGGTTTTTGGAAATAATGAGAAGAAAGACTGGTGGTGGGAGAGGCAGCCACAATATTATCAAAGGTATTCAGAAGATTTTTAAAATTTGCTGTATGTTTTGACTATAAACTTCCTTTGGTGTTTTACAGATGCTTCAGTAAAGGTTTATTTGGCTTTTTATTTTTTTAAGACGTCAGGCTTGCAGGATTGTCTGTTTGTCTGTTTTGGTTTTGTTCACATGTTTGTCCATTTTCTGAGATGGAACTCGAGGCAGCTCAGCCTCCTCAGATTAAACCACCACCTTGGGGCTGAGTGTGGAGAGAAAGTGGAGATCACTTTGAGATCAGAAGTGTGATTATAATTCAGAGGACAATACACCATTTAGGCTCATTAGTATTATAAATGTGATGTTCCAGGCAGAGAACCACATTTGTGTCCTGCCACATGAATTCACTAAATTGAAGAAGTCTATGAATCATGCTTATGCAATTCGAATTGGAAATTAACTTTTAAGCAAGCCATTGTGGACCTGGATTTTCTTGAGTTTGAGAGGCATGACCTCAGCACAGGGAAAGGAGGTCACTGCAGACATTGTGAAGCATGTATGCTTTTACCTTGCTCTACAGGATGAGGCTGCATCCTCAGAAAATTGGGCAGCTGTGGCTGGGCAAACAATGAGGCAGGTTTGGGAACTGCTCATAGAGGCTACAAGGAACTGGAGAAATTCATGGGATGGGGAGGGAGGTATGTCAGGAACCAGAGAAGTTTTCAGGGTATACCGTGTGGTTAATGCCCAGAGATTCCATTAGGGTTTGCAGGATGCAATGTTAGGGGCTGTTCGTGGAATCCGGGCCCCAAGATGACAGTTGGCAATGGGCACTGGAGAGAGAATGGAAGAGCACTGCTTGGAGGATCAAGAATTCACTGAACAAAGCTGGATCCCAGCCCCCCAAATCCCCAGGAGTCTCTCCTGCTCAGGTGGAACCAGGCAACGCTCCCAGGGGCATCTGAGAAGAATCCATACGTCCTATAAAAGGAGACGAAAGGGGAGGTGGGGCTTGAATGGGAGGATCCTCTGGATTGTACAAAAAGACCTTGAACACTTCATTTAGGAAGAACACACAAATGCTTAGGAGGTCAGTGCGGGGAGACTGATATGGACACAAAGTATTAACATAGGAGTGTGAGCCACACTCTCTCTCTCTTCTCCTTCCCATGCTTCTGAAATACACCTTCTAAAATGAAGAACAGGTTTTTGTTCAGGTAGTCTGAGTGTCTTATATTGACCCAGTTAAGGGGTCAGGGGGAGACATTGCTTCAAAACCTACCGAGAATCGGACCACTTCTCGACATCTCCACTTCTATTTCCCTGGTCCAAGTAAGTGACCATCACCTCTTGCCTGGAATTTCGCAATAGTTTCCTAACGTCACTCCCACTCTTGCCCCTTACTAACTTTTATTCCCACTGCAGACAGAAGGATTCTGTGAAGCCCTAAGTTGGATGATGTCCATCCATCCTCTGCTCAGAACCATCTAATGGCTCCCATTTCATTCAGAGCAAAATCCAAAATCCAACCCAAAGTTCTTACCTTCAGCCTCCGAGACCCTACAACATTGGCCTCCACAGCAGCCACACTCCACACACACACCGTTTCTTGCCTCATGATTCTCCCCCTCATTCGTTCATTTTCACCAGCTGCGCCGGCCTCTTCACACACACCCTCGTGTCACTGCTGTTCCCTCTGCCTGAAATGCGTTTCCCTGCCAGGTGCAATGACTCACTTCCTTCACATCTCAGGTCCTCCTCACACTCTCAGTGAGGCCTTCCCTGACCGTCCTACCTGAAAGAGCACACCCACCCCATCACTCTAGCCCTTACCCTGCTCCTTCCTTATATACTTTTCACTTGGGATCGATGATTGTCTATTCTTGCTACACCCCCCACTAGAATGTCAGTTCCATGAGAGGAGGGACTTAGTCCATGGTGTCTCACCCAGCACATAGACAGTGGGTGGCACACTCAGGAGGTGCTCAATAAATATTTCCTTAGACACTTAAAATTGATATATAATTCACATATTATAAATTTAGCCTTTTAAAGTATACAATTCAACATTTAGTATATGCATGAAGTTGTAGAGACATCACTGCTCTCTAATCCCAGAACATTTTCATCAGCCTAAAAAGAAAGCCCACCCTCATGAGCAGTCACTCCCCATCACCCCCGTCCCATCCCAGCAACCACTAATCTACTTTCTGTCTTCATTCTAGACATTTCATATAAATGGAATATATAACATGTGACCTTTTGTGTCTGTCTGCTTTTACTTAACATAATATTTTTTAGGTTCATCTAAAACAGTTGTAGCTTGTATCACAACTTCATTCCTTTTCATGGCTGAGTAATATTCCATTGCATGTATAGACCACCTTGTGTTTGTCCATTCGTCAGCTGATGGACATTGGGTTATTTCCACTTTTTGCCTAGTATTAATAATGCTACTATGAACACTCATGTAGAAAAGAAGTCTTTGTGTGGATAAGTTTTCAGTTCTCTTGAGTATATATGTATACTTAGGGGTAGAATTGCTGAGTCACATGGTAACTCAATGTTTAACTTTTTGAGGAACTGTATTTCAAAGCAGCTGCACCATTTTACAGTCCCGTTGGCAATGTATAAAGGTTCTGATTTTTCCACATCCTTGCCAGCATTTGCTATAATTCATCTTTTCTAAAGTATTATTATGGCCATCTTAGTGGTAGCAAAGTGGTATCTCATAGTTTTCATGTGCATTTCCCTAATAACTAATGACACTGAGTATCTTTTCATGTGCTTATTGGCCATTCATATATCTTCTTTGGAGAAATGTCTATTCAGACCCTTTGCTCATTTTTATTTTTAATATTTTTTGACATTCAGTATTATTTTATATTACTTTCAGATGTGCAGCATAGCAGTTAGACATTTGTAGAACTTATGCAGTGATCCCCCGATTAGTCTAGTCCCCACCTGACACTGTACATGGTTGGTGCAACATTATTGACTATATTCCCTAAGCTGTATTTTACATCCCCATGACCATTTTCTACCTTCCAATTTATACTTCTTAATCCTGTCACCTTTTCCACTCAGCTCTCCAACAAGCCACCCCTCTGGCAAGCATCAGTTTGTTCTCTGTATCTAAGTCTGTTTCTGTTGTTTATTATTTGTTTTGTTCTTTAGATTCCACATATAAGTGAGACCATATCGTATTTGTCTTTCTTATTCTGAGTTATTTCACTTAGCATAATACCCTCTAGGTCCATTCATGTTGTTGCAAATGGTAAGATTTCATTCCTTTTTATGACTGAGTAATATTCCATTGTATATATGTACCACATCTTTATGCAGTCATCTATTGATGGGTACTTGGGTTGCTTACATATCTTGGCTATTGTAAATAGTGCTGCAATAAATGTAGGGTGTATATATTTTTTGAATTAGTGTTTTGGATTTCTTCAGATAAATACACAGGAGTAGAATTGCTGGGTCATAAGGTAGTTCTATTTTTAACTTTTTGAGGAACCTCTAAACCATTTTTCATAGCGGCTGCATCAATTTTCAGTCTCACCAATGGTGCACCAGGGTTCCCTTTTCTCCGCATTCTCGCCAACACCTGTTGTTTGTTGATTTATTGATGATGGGAATTCTGACTGGAGAGAGATGATATCTCATTGTGTTTTTAATTTAAATTCTCTGGTGATTAGTGATGTTGAGCATCTTTTCACATGTCTGTTGGCCATGTGTATGTCCTCTTTGAAGAAATGTCTATTAGGTCCTCTGCCCAGTTTTTTCATTGGATTTTTTTTTTTTTTTTTTTTTTGCTGTTAAGCTGTATGACTTCTTTATAAATTTTGGATATTAACTCCTTATCAGATGTATCATTAGTGAATATCTTCTCCCATTCAGTATGTTGTCTTTTTGTTTTGTTGGTGGTTTCCTTTGCTGAGCAATAACTTTTTGGTTTGATGTAGTCCCATTTGTTTATTTTTTCTTTTGTTTCCCTTGCTTGAGCAGATAGATAAAAAAAATATATATATTATTAATAGCAATGTCAGAGAGTTTACTACCTATGTTTTCTTCTAGGAGTTTTATGGTTTGGGGTCTTACATTTAAGTCTTTAATCCATTTTGACTTTATTCTTATAAGTGGTGTAAGAGGGTAGTCCAGTTTCATTTTTTTTTTGCATGTATCTGTCCAGTTTTTCCAACACCATTTATTGAATAGACTGTCTTTACCTCACTCTATATTCCTGCCTCCTTTGTCATACATTAAGTTACCATATGGGTGTGAGTTTATTTCTGAGCTCTCTATTCTGTTCCGTTGATCTGTGTGTCTGTTTTTATGCCAGTACCATGCTGTTTTGATTACTGTAGACTTGTAGCTTAGCTTAATATCAGGTAGCATGATACTTACAATGTTGTTCTTTCTCACAATGGGTGTAACTATTTGGGGTCTTTCATGTTCCATATAAATTTTAGGGTTATTTGGTCTAGTCTCTGAAAATGTCATGTTAGGTACATAAATGTTTACAAGGGTTATATCCTCTTATTGGATTGATTCCTTTATCATTATGTAATGTCCCTCTTCATCTCTTATTTTAGCCTTTGTTTTAAAGTCTATTTTGTCTGATAAAAGTATTATG
Organism: Aselliscus stoliczkanus; assembly: GCA_033961575.1. NCBI lineage: Eukaryota > Metazoa > Chordata > Mammalia > Chiroptera > Hipposideridae > Aselliscus > Aselliscus stoliczkanus. The sequence continues at coordinate 57,574,634 of CM066733.1, read as the reverse complement.
ACCCCAGTTTTTCTTCATTTCCATTCGCATGAAATATCTTTTCCCATCGCTTTACTTTCAGTCTGTGTATGTCTTTTGATCTGAAGTGGGTTTCTTGTAGACAGTATATGTATGCGTCTTGTTTTTTTATCGATTCAGCTACCCTGTGTTTTTTTATTGGAGCATTTAATTCATGTACATTTAAAGTGATTACTTATAGATACATTAGTTATTGTCATTTTATTATCTTCTCCCACCCTCCCCAACCCCCCCTTAAAGAAGTCCCTTTAACATGTCTGTAATACTGGTTTGGTGGTAAAGAACTCCTTTAGCTTTCTTTCTTTTTTTTTTCCCCCCTGGGTAGCTCTTTATCACTCCTTTGATTTTAAATGATAGCTTTGCTGGGTAGAGTAATCTTGGTTGTAAGTCCTGCCAATCCCTTCTGGCCTGCAAAGTTTCTATTAACTGACAATCTTATGCAGGCTCCCTTGTAAGTAATTAGTTGCCTTTCTTTTGTTGCTTTTAGGATTCTCTCTTTGTCTAACCATTTCCATTTTAATTATAATGTATCTTCATGTGGGCTTGTTTGGGTTCATCTTGTTTGGGACTCTCTACACTTCCTGGGTTTATATGTCTATTTCCTTCATCAGGTTAGGAAGGTTTTCAGTCATTATTTCTTCAAACAGGTTCTCAATCCCTTGCTTTCTCTGTTCTCCTTCTGGTACCCCTATGACACAAATGTTGTTATACTTGATGTTGTCCCCGAGGTCCCTTAAACTATCTTCATTTTTTAAATTATTTTTGCTGTTGTTTATTGTTGTTCCTATTAGGTGTTTTCTGCTCCCTTGTCCTCCAAATCACTGATTCTATCCTCTGCTGCATCTAGTCTGCTGGTGATTCCTTCTAGTGTATTCTTCATTTCAGTTATTGCATTCTTCATTTCTTACTTGTTCTCATTTATGAAATCTATGTCCTTTTTTATGCTCACTATCTCTTTATTGAAGTTTTTACTGAGTTCATCCCCTATTCTTCCTCTAAGTTCATTGAGCATCCTTATAACCATTGTTTTGAGCTCTGTATCTAGTAGGTTGCTGCCTCCATTTCATTTAGTTCTTTTTCTGGAGTTTTCTCCTGTTGTTTCATTTGGAATGGATTTCTTTGTTTCCTCATTTTGGTTGTCTCTCTATGTTTGTTTCTATGTATTAGGTATATCTGCTATGTCTCCCAGTCTTGGTTTGGTAGCTTAATGTAGTAGGTGCCCTGTGGGGCCCAGTGGCACAGTCTTCCTGGTCATCTGCACTGGGTTCTCCAGGAGTGCATAGGTAGTGTGTGCCCTCCTGTTACAGTAGAGCCTTGATTGCTGCTGGCATGTCAGTGGGTGGGATTGACCTTCAGGTTGACTGGCTGTGGGGTTTGGTCATATGCACAGCTTATAGGCTGCTGTGTGGAGGGCTTACTCTGCAGAGTGGGATTCATTCCAGGGGGCTCTAGTACCTACTGAGATCACCCTTTGGGTATGCCTCATGAGAGGCTAATTGAGTGGTGCTCTGCTGTGGTCTGAAGTCAACTTCCAAGTACGTTGGTTCTGGGGCCTCTTGGGAGGGATTGATGTGGTCATGAGAAAGAAGGCAAGCACAGTGTTTATCTGCTCCACCATCTTGGATCCTCCCCTGCCTTTTTGCTCATTTTGAAATTAGGTTATTTGAGTTTTTGTTATTGAGTTGTAAGTTTTCTTTATATATTTTGTATAGCAGATGTAAGATTTGCAAATATTTTCTCTCATTTTGTAGATTGTGTTTTTCACTTTCTTGATGGTGTCCTTTGAAGGACAAAAGTTTTGAATTTTAATGAAGTCTAATTTATTTTCTCTTTCGTCACTCATGGTTTTGGCTTTGTATCTTGAAAACTACTGCCTAACCCAAGGTCATAAAAATTTACACCTATGTTTTCTTTTCAGAATTTTATAGTTTTAGCACTTACATTTATGTGTCTGATTCATTTTGAGTTAATATTTGTATATGGTGTGATATAAAAGTTGAACTTCATTCTTTTGAATGTGTATATCAGTTTTCCGGTACCAATTATTGAAAAAAATTGTCCTTTCCCCACTGAACAGTCTGGCATGCTTGTTGAAAATCAACTGGCCATATAAATAAGAGGTTATTTCTGGACCCTCAATCCTATTCCATTGTTCTATATAAACATATAGTACCATGCTGTCTTGATTACTGTAGCTTTGTAGTAAGTTTTGAAATTGTGACATGTGAGTCATACAGCTTTGATCTTCCTTTTCAAGACTGTTTTGCTATTTTGGGTCCCATGTATTTCCATATGAATTTTAGGATCAGCTTTTCAATTTACACAAAAAAAGGCAGCTCGGATTTTGATAGCAGTGTGTTAAATCTGTAGATCAATTCGGAGAATATCACCATCTTACTAATATTAAATCTTTTGATCCACGAACATGGAATGTTTTTCCATCTTTTTAGTAATTCTTTAATTTTTTTCAACTATGTTTTGTAGTTTTCAGTGTACAATTAGTGCACTTATTTGTTAAATTCATTCCTAGGTATTTTTTATGACACTCTAAGTGGAATTGCATTTATAAGTTCAATTCTGGATCACTCTTGCTAGTGTGTATAAAAACACTGGATTTTAAAATACTAATCTTTTATCCTGCAACCTTGTTGAACTCATTCGTTCACTCCAATAGTTTTTGGTGGACTTCTTAGGATTTTCAACATACAAAATCATGTCATCTGTAAGTAGAGATGGTTTTACTTCTTTTCCAGTGTGGATGTCTTTTATTTCTTTTTCTACTCTGATCATCCTGTTTAGAACCTCCAATACAATGCTGAAAAAGTGATGAGAGCAGATTCCTTGTCTTTCTTCTGGTCTTCGGAGAAAAGCATTCAGTCTTTCACTATTATGTATGATATTAGCTGTGAGTCTTTGTAAGTGTCCCTTATCTTGTTGAAGAAGCTGCTTTTTAACCCTAGTTTGTTAAGTGTTTTCATTATGAAAGGATGTTGGATTTTTTTTCAATACTTTTTCTGTAACTATTGAGATAATCATGTGGTTTTAGTCCTTTATTGTATTCATATGGCATATTACATTGATTAATTCTAATGTGTTTAACCAATCTTGCATTTTTGGATAAATCCACCTTGTCATGATATATAAATATTTTTTGTATAGTGCTCGGTTTGGTTTGATAGTATTTTGTGGAGGATTTTTGCTTCTGTATTCGTAATACTGGTTTTCTCGTCTTGTGATGTCTTGGTCTAGGTTTGGTAGTAGGGTAAAACTGGTCTCACAGAATGAGTTGGGAAGTGTTTCCTCTTTTATTTTTTTGGAAAAGTTTGAGAAGAATTGGTGTTATTCTTCAAACATTTGGTATAAATCACCAGTGAAGCCATCTGGTCTTGGTATTTCCTCTGTGGGAAGTTTTTTATTACTGAATCAATCTCTGTACTTCTTATAGTTCTATTCAGATTTTGTATTCTTGAGTCACTTTCAGTAACTGTCTCTTTCTAACAATTTGTCCATTTCACGAAGGTTATATAATTTGTTGGCATATTTGTTAATAGTATTCCCTTATAAGCTTTTTTTAGTTTTGTTAGATCAATAGTGATGTCCCTTATTTTATTCTTGATTTTAGTAATTTTAGTCTTTCCTTTCTCTTGGTCAGTTAAGCCAAAGTTTTGTCACGTTTGCTGATCTTTCCAAAGAATATACTCCTGGTTTGTTGATTCACTTATTTCATTTTTTTCATTCAAATATTTATTATTTCCTTCCTTTTGCTTACTTTAGGTTTAATTTGCCTTTCTTTTCCTAGTTTCTTATGGCAAAAGGCTAAGTTATTGATTCATAATTTTTCTTCAGTTTTAACATAGGTCAATAAATATTTAATACATTTTCTGAGTGGCCTAGAAAAACTAGATTGATTGACATTGAAAAAGTGAGGAAGCTTCACACTTGAGGAGGGAAAGGGTTCCAAAGGACAGAGTCCAGTAAGAGGCAGTACAGGCTGAATTTCTAGAAAGGGTGGAGAAATCTGCTAGGATATCATGAGAGGGATGCCCAAAAGGGAATGGATGCAGAGGGTCTTGTAGGAAGTCTTGCTACATGTAATGCAGGTAATGCAGCATAATTACTTTTTGCTGGTTTAGGGCTCGGTTTAATTTTTTTGTCTTTCATTTCTTGGCTGTTTGTATTTGAGAGATTTTAGTAAGATTTTAACTGCTTTTCCATTTCTTTCCAAAATTAGGCTTGTGTCTCTTTTACTTTTCCTCTTTCTTTTTAAAAGACTTTTTATTTCTAATTAAGCAATATATATTAATAATGAGAGTCTTGGAAAATATAGGAGAGTGTAAAGAAGAAAATTAAAACCACCAATATCCCTCCCTAGAGATCTTCACTCTAATCTTTTTTAATATGTACAATCCACAATTCCTTACCCTCATTTCAAAATTCAAAACACTCTGAAAATTAAAAGATTTACCACAAAATCATTTAAGTGGCAAAAGTTGACCTCAGTGGACATGAGGCTATTTATCATCATCTTTATGGATATTAATAGTCTTCTCTGCAGTGAAATACTCTTGTCTTTCACACTATATGAAATATTACCTTTCTAAAAATGGAAAAACTCAGATATCTGAAACATATTTAGTCCCAAGAGTTTTGGATAAGGGACTGTACACCAATCTATATCAAATTTACATACGGACACATACACACACACACACAAACACACACACACACACTTGTATACCAGAGGTACCAAAAAATGTACACACATGACTTGTATTCATCTTTTGTTATCAGTATATATTGAGTATTACAATTTTAATACAGTTTTTTCCTTTCTCAAATGTGTATACATTTTTTTGGCATCCTCTGTATATAGTATGTACATATATATTACATCTACATACACTTATATATGTTATTTTATATCTATACTTCTTAACAGTATGTTATGAGCATTTTAATGCCATTAATAATTATTTAAAAGAAGTTATTAATGGCAGCACATTGTTCCATTATGCTGATCATTCAATCACGACCCTTTTGTATATTTAAGACATTTCCAATTTTTAAATATTATAAGTAGCACTAGATTAAACATTCTTGCATATATATCTGAAGTGTATACCTCAATATTATCTTAGGAGAAATTCATACTTGTATAATACTTGGGACAAAGCATATAAGCAATTTTAAAGAAGATTCATGATATATGCGTATATTAAAAAAGGACTGCTAGGGCCAGCCAAGTGGTGCGGTGGTTAAGTTCTGGCTTCGGAAGCCAGCGGCCCCGGTTCAGTCCCACATGTGAGGGCCAGTGACACTGCCCTCAAAAAAAAGAAAAAAAAAAAAAAAAGAAAAAAAAGGACTGCCGAAGACTCTAGCTGAAATGGAATGCTGTAATTCCTAACTCACACTCTTATCCTTGTTTGTGCTTTAATTTTACTTACCATGCTTTTGACATACAGAAGTTTTTAAAACTTTATCCAAACTATCTATCTTGTCCCTCTGGTATTATGATAAAGAAAATCTTAGCCACAACAATAGTATTAATATATAAATAGTCAATATTTTATTTTATTCTTTTATAGCCTAATTTAACCATTTAAAACCTTAATCAGAAGATGGTGGAGTAGGTAAATGCTGTACTTACTTTCTCCCATTGACCACATCAAAATTACAACTACTAACACGTGCAAAAAAATGAAAATGTACCACCTACTTACACCATATACAAGAACAAACTCAAAATGGATTAAAGACTTAAATGTAAGACCTGAAACCATAAAAATCCTAGAAGAAAACATAGGGAGTAAGTTTGCAGACATTATCCTGAGTAATATTTTTACTGTTATATCCCCTAGGGCAAGGGAAATAAAAGAAAAAATGAACATATGGGATTACATCAAACTTAAAAGTTTCTTCACAGCAAATGAAACCATCAATAAAACAAAAAGGCAGCCTATTGAATGGGAGAAGATATTTGCCAATGATATACATGATAAAGGGTTAATATCCAAAATTTATAAAACACTCATGAAACTCAACACCAAAAAAAAAAAAAAACAATTAAAAATTAGGCAGAGAATATGAAGAGGCATTTCTCTAAAGAGGACATACAGATGGTCAACAGGCATATGAAAAAATGTTCAACCTCACTAATCATCAGAGAAATGCAAATAAAAACCACAATGAGATACAACCTCGCTCCAGTCAGAATGGCTATCATCAACAAATCAACAAACAACAGGTGCTGGTGAGGGGGTGGAGAAAAGGGAACCCTGCTGCACTGTTGGTGGGACTGCAAATTGGTGCAGCCATTATGGAAATCAGTATGGAAGTATCTCAAAAAACTGGAAATGGAACTGCCGTATGACCCAGCAATTCCATTCTTAGGTATCTACCCAGAGGAATCCAAGATGCTAATTCAAAAAAATATATGCACCCCTGTGTTTATTGCAGCACTATTTACAATAGCCAAGACTTGGAAACAACTGAAATGCCATTGGTAGATGACTGGATTAAGAAACTGTGGTACATTTATACAATGGAGTATTACTCTGCTATAAAGAAGAATGAAATCGTACCATTTGCAACGATATGGATGGACCTAGAGACTATTATGTTAAGTGAAATAAGTCAGTCAGAGAAAGACAAATATCGTAGGATTTCACTTATATGTGGAATTTGAAAAACTGAATGAATGAGCAAAGGAAACAGAAACAGTCTCATAGATATAGAGGAAAAACAGTGTTGCTAGTTGGGAGGGGGATGGGGATGAGAGAGAAGGGGAAGGGATTAGACAGCATAAATAGATAACTACAGTATTGTCACAGGGATATGAAAGACAGTTTGGGGAATATAATAATGTTGTAAAAATTTTGTGGGGTGTCAGATGGTCACATGTCTTGTTAGGGAGACCACTTCATGGATGGAGTTGAGGCTTGATCACTGCACTGTATACCTGAAATTGATGTTGTACAATATTGTATGCCAACTGTAATTAAATGTATAGATAGTCACAGGATGTGGATTATACGGTGGAAGGGAGTCAAAGGAATTGTAATAAATAGTATGATATGGGTGGGGAGGAGTGGGATGGAGAATTGGGGGAGGGTGTTGTCACTTTGAGGGGTAAAAAGTATAACTATTGCACTGTGTTGTACACCTGAAGCTAACTTAAAAAATAAAATAAAATAAAGTAAAAACAACAAATAAAAACAAATCCTGGATGAATTAAAGTCTTAATTGTTAAAATATTATTAGAGAAGATACCACCTGTAGGTGAAGGGCATCGTTTTTTTCCAAACTGGAAATCTAGAATCTATTAAACAAAATTAAACATAAAAAAAAAAATTACAACTAAACTACAGAATAACTATCATTGAGAATAGCTTGAAGTCTAGCTGAACCAAAGTTCTACTACTAAGGACACACACAAGAAGCCACCTCGAGACTGGTAGGAGGGGCATAGACACTGAATGGGCTGGTCCCACACTTGTGTGTGTCCATTAAAAATCAGGAGGGATGTCTTGGCCATGGAGCTCACCCCCACCCCGGAAAAGGAAGGGGTCCCAGCCCCACACCAGGCTCCCCTACCCAGGTTTCAGAACCAGGGAGAGAAGTCCCCATAACAGTGGCTGTGAAAACCAGCAGAGATTGTGGCCGAGGAGGGTGGCTACAGTTCCAGGAGTTCCTCTTAAAGGGTCCATGCATGGACTTACTAGCTGATGGACACACTTGCTCTGAGATCCAGTGCCGAGGAAGCAGTTTGAAAGGTATCAGGGACATATGGGGAGGAACTGAATTGTCTGGCTGCAGGACAAGGGCTGGAGGGGCAGCTTTCCCCCAGACAGAGAAGCTGGTGGAAGGCATTGGTTTTTTTGTTGAGCCCTTCACATCCTGTAGTGCAGACACAGGCAGATGCCATATCTGAATCTCCATCCACCTGGCTCACACTGTTCTTTCACCCTGATTCCCTGAGACCCCATCCCACCCAAGCCACTTCCAATGGCTTTTCTATACAAATGACTTGCCTTGCCTTACAAAATGGACATTCCTAAAACATCTCAAAGGTTCAGAAAACTCAAACAAAGCAGCATCTGGCTTGAGCATGTCCTGTACCTCTGGCTGAGCAGCCCGAAGCCCAGCACTAGTGAAAGCTGGCCTTGGCTCCCTGTTTGGCTTCTCAAGCCACCTCTAAGCCCAAGATGTGCGGTGACCATCTGCAGATTGCTTTGTGGCTCATGCCAGGTTGTTCTGGGCAGGGCACAGGCTGTGACTGAACTTGGCCTTCAGCAAGTCCACTCACAAGAGGCCCTGGGGCTGGCATGGCTGGTGGCCATCTTTGGACCTAGCCAGAGCATCACCCAGCTGCTTCCAGGGATGCCACGCCCAAAGGGAGCACTGGGGAAGCATCAGAGTCCTGCTAAAGTGAGTCCTAGTCAGTAGGGCAACCTCTGCACATCAGCTCCTCCACTGTAGTCATAGCCAGTTCTCACAACCAATAATCATAAGGGTCAATCCTTCCCATTGAAGTGACAACAATATCAAGGCTCAACTACAACAAGGAGGGCACACACAACAGACACACCTGGAGCACCTGGCTCAGGTGACCAAGGAGACTGCATCACTGGGCCCCACAAGACACCTACTACATAAGACCACTCCACTAAGACCAGGAGACATAGCAACCTTCCCTACTACATAGAAAAAAACACAAGGAGGCAACAAAAATGGGGAGACAAAAAAACATGTCCCAAAGTAAAGAACAGAATAATATTCTGAAAAAGATCTACACAAAATGGAGACAAGCAATCTACCAGATGCAGGGTTCAAAACACTGATTATAAAGATGTTCAGTGATCTCAGGGAGAACTTCAACAAAGAGCTAGGAAACATAAAAGTAGAAAACATAAGAACCAGTCAGAAATAAAAAAGATGATAACTAAAATAGAGAATATATTAGAAAGACTCAACAGTAGATTAGATAAAGCAGAGGACTGAATCAAGATTTAGAAGACAAGGTAGCAAACAGGAAAAAAAAAAATCCAAAAAAAATGAGGATAGTTTAAGGGGTCTCTGGGACAACATCAAGCATACAAACATTACTATCATAAGAAGAAGAAGAGAGAAAGCAAGGAATGGGAAACCTATTTGAAGACTTAATGATGGAAAACTTCCCTAACGTGATGAAGGAAATACACATAGAAGCCAGAAGCACAGGGTCCCAAACAAGATGAACCCAAACAGGTCAACACCAAGATACACCATAGTTAAAGTGCCAAAGGTTAAGGACAAAGAGAGAACCTTAAAAGCAGCAAGAGAAAAGCAGTTAGTTACCTACAAGGGAGCTCCCATAAGACTGTCAGCTGAGTTGTCAACAGAGACTTTGCAGGCCAGAAGGGATTGGCAGGAAATAGTCAAAGTGATGAAAAGCAGGAACCTACAAACAAGATTATTCTACCCAGCAAGGCTAACATTTAGAATTGAAAGACAGACAAAGAGCTTCCCAGACAGGAAAAAGCTACTGGAGTTCACCAACACCAAACCAGAATTATAAGGAATCTTAGAGAGACTTCTTTAGGACAATAAATAAATAAATAAATAAATTAATTAATTAAAAAATATATATGATTAATAAAATGGCAATAACTACATATCTATCAACAGTTACTTACAATGTAAATGTATTCAATGCTCCAATCAAAAGATAGGAAAAGAAAACAAGACCTTTACATGTGCTGCCTACAAGAGACTCACTTCAGATCGAAATATACACGCAGACTGAAAGTAAAAAGATGGTGAAGATATTTCATAAAAACGAAAACAAACAAATAAAAATTTGGGGAGCAATACTTATACCAGACAAAATGTCCTTTAAAATGAAAGCTATAACAAGATACAAATTCCCTTCAGGGTATTTATCCAAAGAAATCCAAACCACTACTTTTGAGGGGCCATGTGCATCCATATGTTCATTGCAATATTGTTTACAGTGGCCAAGATGTGGAGGCAGCCTGGGTGTCCGTGGATGGATGAATGGATAAAGGGGAGGTGGTGTATACCTATATACAAAGGAATATTGCTCGGCCATAGAAGGAAATAGGTCTTTGCCATCTGTGTTGACATGGATGGACCTGGAGGGTATTGTGCTGAGTGGAATATCTCAGACAGAGACAGACAGATGCAATGTGATTTCACTTATATGTGGAATCTAAAGAACAAAACAAAACAAACAAACAACGGAAACAAACTCATACATCCAGAGAACATTTTGATGGTTGCCAGATGGGAAGGGAGTTGGGAACGCATGAAAAGGGGAAAGGATTAAGAAATACAAATTGGCTGTTACAAAATAGTCATGGGGATGTAAAGCATAAGGAATATAGTCAATAATATGGTAATAACTATGTATAGTGCCAGGTGGGTACTAGACTAGTCAGGGGAATTATATAAATGTCTAACCACTATGCTATGCATCTGAAATTAATATAAATAATACTGAACATATAAATAATACTGAACATCAACTGTAATTGAAAAAATAAAAAGGGGGTAAAGGTGAAGGGGAATAAGGTGTTCAAATTTCCAAGTATAAAACAAATAGGTCATGAGGATGTAACGTACTGCATAGGGAATATAGTCAATAATATTGTGATAACGTGATACAGTGTCAGATGGTTGCTAGACTTATCATGGTGATCATTTCTTTAGGTACATAAATGTTGAATAACTATGAAGTACACCTGAAACTAATACAATATTGTATGTGAGCTACATTTTAATAAAAACCTTTAGGGCCGGCCGAGTGGCGCATTGGTTAAGAGCTGGTTTTGGGATGTCAGCAGCCCCGGTTCGGATCCCACATATAAAGGCCAGTGACACTGCCCTCTACAGCTAACGACGGCTCCACCTGGAGCTGGGCTGTGCGAGCCCTGGCAACAGTGTAGGCTGCAGTCCCTGCTGCAGTGGGCAGCCATAGGCTACAGTGAGTGGCCGGCAGCCAGCATGAGCTGCCAATAGCTGCAGTGAGCAGCCGTCCAGAGGCCGGCGACCAAATCTGCCTCATCCGGGAAGAGCGCAATGACAATACCAACATGGGCCAGAGAAGCCATGTCCTCCGCAACTAGACTGAAGAACAAAGGACAGCAACTTGTCTGTTCCCCTTCTCCGATTCCCCAACGCTGTTCCCCTCCCGCAATTCCCCAATAAAATCTTTAAACAAACTAACAAAAAAACCTTTAAAAAAAAAACCATATTCAACATAGAATTTACCTTGAGGTTTAATGTGAGGTAAAATTCTTACTTTTTTCTAAAGTAAGAAGTTTTTCTGCTATCCCAACACTGTTTATAGGCTAATTCATTTCCCTCCATTAATTTGAAATATGAGTCTTATCACAGACAAAGCTATTACATATACTAGAGTCCAATTTGGGGCCTTTTATTTTGCTCCATTGATCTGTTTATCAACTGAGCCAGTTTTACAGTGATCAAATTATTGCCATTTGATGAAGTTTTTAAATTCTGATGGTGTTCATTCCCCATTATTCTTTTTCCTTTTCAAGCTTTCTTCACTATTCTTGTCCATGTACTATTCTAGATGATCTAAGACCTCTACTATCCAATTAGAAAAAAATACTGCTGGAATTTCAATTAGACTTGCATTCAATTTATAGATTAATTTAGAAACTATTGACATCTTTACAATATTAAATCTTTAATCTGAGAATGTGGTTTAGCTCCCCATTATTCTATCCTACTTTTATGTCTCCAAGAAAGTTTTATAGTTTTCTTCTGACGGGTATTTTAAAAATTATTTCTTAAGTTTTATTTTTATTGCTACAGTGAATGGGATTTTTACATTTTATGTTACAAGTATGCTTCATTGATTTTTAATATATTTATTTTGTGACCAGCCGTTACTAAACTATCCTGTTAAGTCTAATAGTTTTTTACTTGATTCATTTGTGTTTTCAGTTAGACAATTACACTGTCGAGAATAATGATGATTTTTGTCCCTTCTTTCCAGTAGTTATATCTTTTATTTATGGTTCTTACAATACACTAGCTATATTTTCCACACCAATAGTAAACAATAGTGGTGGTAGCAGACATCTTTATCTTTTTCCTGACTTTAATGGGGGTACATCTCTATTCATACATCAATAAGCATGATGTTGATGTCTGAAGCTCATATTCATTATCACATTAACAAAATAGTCTTCTATTCTTACTTTCTAAAAGCCAAATACAAATGCTGAATTTTTATAAAATGCTTTTTTTACACCTGGAGAAACTAAGGTATGGAGATAAGGCCTTTTAGCATCTATCAGGGTAATAATATGATAGCTTAAAGGAAAGTCTTTCACTTACTGTTGTGGTAAGATTTTTTTTATTGTCATATCTATCTTTCTTATTTCACCCATGCATTCCCGCTTGATCAAGGCACATCATTAATTTTATTTTTGCATGTTATTTATGTTATTTTATTTATGTTACACTAAATTTTTCTAGCTTGCATTTACTTAAGAGCCTTATATTTATATAAGTAGGATCAATCTGTGGTTTTCTTTCTTTTATACAGCTATTATCTTGGTCCATTTAGGGTCTACTAGTCCCTTAAAATAAAGAGGAAAATGTATCTTCTTTTTCTATATTCTGGAATGGAATATGGCATGTGAAATTTTTTAAAATTAAATTTATTGGGGTGACAATGGTTAGCAAAATTACATAGGTTTCAAGTGTACAATTCTATAATATGTCATCTATATATTACATCGTGTGCTCACCACCCAGAGTCAGTTCTCCTTCCATCACCATATATTTGATCCCCTTTACCTTCTTCTACCACCCCTGCCCCTTACTCCCTAGTATAACCACTAAACTGTTGTCTGTGTCTATGAGTTTTAGTTTGTCTTGTTCTTTTGTTGCTTTCAGTTTTATATCCCACATATCAGTGAAGTCATATGGTTCTTGACTTTTTCTGATATATTTTGCTTAGCATAATAATAATCTCAAGATCCATCCATGTTGGCGCAAATGGCAGTATATGAAAGTTTTAAAGGACTTATCAAAAAAAAAATCATCCAAACCCAGATTCTTTGCTGAGGTAATAATTTGAAAACTTTTAATTTTTCTCATCTTGATTTTTATTGGTCTATTCAGGTTTTTCTATCTTTTCAAAGAAAATTTTATAAATTTGTATTTTTCTACTTATTTGTCCATTTAAATTAGATATTTAAGTTTATTGCCATAATTACGTACCATTCTCTTATTATTTTAATTTTTCATCTGTATACACTGTTATACCCATTTTGTCATTTCTACTTTAGTATATTTGTGAGTTTGTATTTCATTTGTTCTCTTTTATTTGTGTTTGGATTCTATTTTCAAAGCCACCCTTCTTCTCGACTCCATTCTCTTCACCCAGGCTCCTAGTGGGGTTCTCATGCTAAATCCATCTGTTTTCTACCCTTTGCCCAGACACCCAGAGCTTTTGTGCAAAATTATCTTCTTCATATCTCTCACTACAGAGCTTGTCAGGCACCAGACAGTATCCATACTGAGTTTTCTTTCTCCTCTTTTCCTACAATAACTTATTTGATTTGGTCCCATCCCTCAAGTTGCTGTCAGGTAATTGGTTAATTCATCCAATAAAGACACTGAGAAGGAATTAAAGAGAAAGGCCGCTGAAGTGGGATTGGGAAGCCCTGAGATGAGTCCTGAATTGGATCAGTCACCAACAAATCTCTCTGGCTTCATCTACAGACAGACCTTAGTTCCTCCAGGTATATAATAAGGTAGATGGATTTCAAGATTTCCAGAGTCCTATTTACCTTGAGCATTCTATGATGATCTATTATCCATTTATCCATATGCAATATTTCTAGTTGAGACTAGATTAACATGTTATTCCATCTACATAATAGTTTCATTTTCACACCTGTTTGCGGGATTTTTAACCCAAAGCAATGAACAAGAAATGACTTCCTAACATTCTTAAAAATGATTTACTTACGAGTTTGGTATAATTCATTGGGTCTTTCAGTGTTAAAATCGAACCTACTTTGTTTCAGTCCCCTAACAAAGTAACTAATAGAAAGAGCTTGAACAATCCTTGGAAAACCAAAATAGTAGCAAGAAATGAAAATTACCAACTTGCCAAGCAAAGCAGTATAACATGTAACAACACTAAAGGTGATAGCACAATTCTGGCCTTATGTATTTATTTAATATCATAATTTCTTAGTTATAATTTCTCCCACAGAAGACCTTGAATTTTTAAATTCTGTTGTCTAAACCTTTGTCCTAGACAAAAACATTATTAACATTTGAAATGGTAACTCTAGTGGAACATGCCCTTCTTCTAGAAACAGTATCTTCTTCTATAATAAGAAATGCCCCCTACTCTAGCTCCATATATGTGGTTCCTGCTATAAACCCATCTCCACAGCAACAGTTCATTGATTGGCTGAGAAAGGAGCACATGACAAAAAAACCAAAAACCAAAAAAAAAAAACCACCAAAAACAAAAAAACCCAATGAATTTCTTTCTTAGATGTTTGGATTTGGGACTAAGAGAGTAAAGGGCATTTCCCTGGGAGTGCTGAATTTACTGAACATGTAAGCCCAGAGGCCATGAGTTCAGTCACATACAGATTAGTTTGTGGCAACACAGCAAAAAAAGGAACCTATATGCAGAGCGAAGTGGGGCATAGAAGCAGCTGGACAAAGACCCGTAGAGGAATAGATCTGACAAAGATTTGTAAGCTAGAAGGCTGTGAAAGAAACACCACTCTTAGACCAATACAGAGGACGAGTATGCTGCAGTCCTCTACACCAGAGCAAAACAGCCTACTTTAAAGATAGTTAATGAGGCTTAACCATGAGCGGTTGCCAAAAAAGCCATTCAAACATGGATCCATACAGAACATAGAATGGTGTGGTAACAATGACCAGAACAAAGTGATGATGACAAAAGTGTGTGTGAACATAGACCCTGCTTATGGTAATAAGCTAATGGTTTACAGTAACTTCTTAGTGGAGCGGGACATGGGGCAAATACCTGGAGATGACTGAGTTGATTTTACATCATGTTCGTATTAACTATATAATAAACTCAGTGTAAGTTTTATTTCATAGGGTAGGTTTAGTGGTTCACAATCAACCACTTTTATAATCTTTATAAAGACATGAATGAATTAACCTGACAAGGTATTGCTTTAGAGATCTGAACCTGGAAGATCCCAAATGGCAATTCCAAGAACACTCATTTTCTGAGGATGAAGAGCAGATAAACAGCTATCGTATGGGAGGGTGGCTTGGTCCCACCAAGATGGGCTCTGCATCATGCACGTCCTTGCCCTTTGGTCCTGGTGACCCAGTCACAGCTCTCGCCACTTAGGCATTTAAAACTCCTTGCCCTGTCTCCTCCCTCCAGAATAACTTTCCTTCGATTTCCCACCAATCCACCTGGTAACATTTACTTAAAATATCGTCAATGTGATGCTTTCCCCTGTACCCCATGTGGTCTGAATAGTTCTGGATCTTGGAATCAGGCATGTCTATGGACCTCTGTCATTATAGTCATCATACAGTCTTCAGTTACATGTTTACATGTCTGTTTTTCCCAGCTACACTGTATTCCTCTCTGAATGAATACTCTCTGAATCTACCACACTGCCTGTCTGCCTGTACTAAATGGTTATTGAATGGAAGCACAAATGAGTGAATCTCCAATTACCATGCCTTACTAATGGTTATAATGTTTTACTTTGTGACAAAAATAGATTTTGATGTAATTTTATATAGACATGGCAATAAAATTTGCTTGTGTGTGTTCATGCTTACCAATGGACGATACCAGTGGACGATCCACACAGTACATCCACCTGTTACAACCTAAAGAAAAACAGGGTGTGATAGACGAGTGGGTTCCTCTCTGTATGAAGATATTGCTACCATGCCCTTACTCTAGGAGCTCTGAAAAGGGAGGAAAGGGGAATGAGTTTAGTGTTGTTTTCCTAACTCAGTTGTAGGGATATATTCTCGAATCAGGCATGAAAATATGAAAGGCAAAATTTGAGGCAAATATGTGAAGGTTTTGCTAAATTTCATCAATTTCTGACCATACCCAACTTCAGTTTCTTGGCCAAGGCATCAATTTGAATTGTGGGATCGGAGCCCATGGACAGTAAACATATCAGAGGTGTTCGCGTATCACTTTCTTCCCATGTTTTCTCCAGATTTAAGATAACTGGTTCTGTGTACTTATCCTCCAAAGACTCTGCAATATACTTTCTTGCTTGAAAAACTGTACGGTCCGGGCACCAAGACCTAGAAATGAATACAAGTTAGAGGAAAACAGTTAGTCTGTTCATTTTTTTATTCGATCTAATTCTAAGTGTGTAAAGAACCTATTTCATTAGCAAAGGACAAAACAATAATTCTCCCTTATGCAGATCTGTGTAAGAGGGGAAGGTTTTCTATCCTTGTATGAGGGAGGATTTAAGCATGAGGTTTAGAGCTAAGCATTGGCAAGAAGAAGAGCAGAGCCAGAGCCAGCCTGGAAGGGAACTTAGAAATCAGCTGGTTCAAGTGTCTCGTTTTGAGAAGCAGCAGCAACTACTCTGAAGCTTTAATTGGTTATTTTCTAAAAAAAAAACACATATTGATGATGATCCCTGGTAAGCTTCAGGTAAGCAATTCCTCATTAAAACTAATACAGGAGCACATTTATTCTTTGACAAATATTTATCAAGTGCCTACTACATGTCAGGCTCTGCTCTAGGTTCTGAGGACTCAGCTGGATGCCAAGGGAGGTGTCTTCTGCCAGCTCCAGTTGAAGCCGACTGGCTGCACAGTCTTCAGGGGAGACTTCACATGTCAGAGGGGTCAGAAGTAGGTTGATCAGCAAGCATTTATTTAATGCCACCTGTGTACCCTGCACTGTAGTAGATTCTAAACACAGCGACACATTAAATAATGTCACTTCATAGTCTACAGATTACACTGTTCATTTGACAGAGATTCAATTTTAACATAATGGATAAAAGATAGACACATCTATTTCAATAAGAACAAGCAGCACTGTCACACTCTATAGGTCATGAAGTCACCTTTGCTGACTGCTGTATGTGATCACTCTCAGAGAGTGACAACATCCAGGAAACAATTTTTGGTAAGAAATGCAAGTTCAGGTATATAACATTAGAAAAGAAAAAAACTGCCCCCAAATCATCCAACATCTTTTGGTTACTCTTTCAGTGGTCTCCTCTCCTCCCAACTCCAGCCTCCTGCCTTATCCACCAAACACACACACACACACACACACACACACACACACACACCCCACTGATCTTCTAATACAAGAGCCTTCTTTGAGCTATTGGATACTGAGAAAACATGAAAAGTGAGAAACAAAAGAAAAGAAATAAGAATGTTCTTTCTTAACATCAATTTCAAAGTTTTGCTTCCATTTTAATAGTAAAAACTGCACTTATATATTTCAATAGTGCAATATTTGTTTGTTTGTTTGTTTGTTTGTTTGTTTGTTTGTTTGAAGAGGGCAGTGTCACTGGCCCTCATGTGGGATCCGAACCGGGGCTGCTGGTGTCCCAAGCCAGCTCTTAACCACTGCGCCACTCAGCCGGCCCCCGATATTTGTTTTTTTTTCCTCAGATGGAATTAACTGAATTTCAGCTTATAAACTAATTGCTTTGTAACTTTGGGATATATATATATATATTTTAAACTTTATTGGGGAACAGTGTGTTTTTTTCCAGGACCCATCAGCTCCAAGTCAAGTCATTGTTTTCAATTTAGTTGTGGAGGGTGCAGCTCACTGGCCCATGTAGGAATCGAACTGGCAACCTTGGTGTTATGAGCCCGTGCTCTAACCACCTGAGCCAACCGGCTGTCCCCTGGAGATATATTTTTTTAAAGAAGTAAATTCGACAATAAATAATGAATAAAATCAATAATAGGAGCATATTTTTCATGTGTTTTCTCTAAAAGCACTGTTATCAATATGCTGTCAAAACATACCATTCCCTGCACCATCACCATTTTATTTGCTTGTCAAGGAACTAAAGAATTGCCATCCCAAACTGCAATTTGGGAGCACACACATTTCTTATAATAACTGCTGGGACACAGTGAGGTAAACACACCGAGGTAAGATCTATGACTTGACACTATGATAAGTGATGCTTCAAGCTCTGCTAATACCTAGTCTCACCTGATAAGTAAAAGTTTGCGGCAGGTATCCAGTGAATCGTTATATCCATCAGGGATAATTTCTTCCTCTGGAGCATCTTTATCAAACCAGCTTTTCCATCCCTTCTCATTACGAGATATCTAAAATAAACAAGTCAATTATCAAGCCCTAGGAATATGTGCAATTGGAATATATTGGAGAGGATTCTGAATAACCTTAGAGGGTCATTAAAGGCACATCATTTTTCAAACATAACCGTACAGTTTATATTTTTCTTCAGAATCAATGATGCAAATAACATGAATATTACTCTATCCCTTTCAGTTTCCCATTGCTTTTCTACATTGCTCACTAAAATTAGGACCATGAATCAATTACACTAAATGATTGGGCGGGAGAAAAACAGACCAGGGTTTCTCAACCTCAGCACTACTGGCATTTGGGGCCCGATTTTTTTGTTGTTGTTGTTGAGGGGGGCTGTCCTGTGCATTGTGGGGTGTTTTGCAGCATCCCTGGCTTCTACACTCTCGATGCCAGTAACAGTCTTCCCTCAAGTTCATGACAATCAAAAATGTCTCCAGACATTGTCCAGGATGGGCAGGGGGGTGGCACAAAGTTGCCCTTGATCAAGAGCCACTGATATAGACCATTCTGATAACTGAACCTCTAAATGTCGACCTCTACTGAAAATACTGATAGATGAAAAAAATCAAATTTTTGTTTTCCTAGTGATCTCTCTCCTTGAGACCTTAAACCTAAGAATAGGGCAAGTCTCTCCAAGAGCTGGTCTCAAGCACCTGTTCTTTTAGAAGCACTGAGAGAACCACAGGTTTTCAGAGGCATTAAAAGGTGCTCCGTGAAGCACAAGTACAGTCAAAACCAATTTCAAACATTATAGATTTGCGAGTCTGATGCTGTACCTCAGCAACAATCAGGATGGATTATTCAGACATTGTTTGCAAGCATGTTTTAAAAGCCATGGATGGTAGGCACTAGTAGCACATAGCAAATGCTCATATAGCAGGTACTGCATACCAGACCCAAAGAGTGTCCTTTTTACCTCTATTATCCCCACATTTTACTGAGGAACAAACAGGTTAAACAACTGCTCAAAGTCCACATAATGCACACAATTCATCATATATGAGGTGTGATCAAACAATATGGTTTAAATTAAAAAAAACTTATTACAGTAAAAGACACATTGCCATTAATCTCCCTCAAAACACTCCACCTCACTTTAAACACACTTATCCCGTTGTTCTTGTCACTTTCTGAAGCAGTTCTGGAAGTCCTCTTTCATGAGTGTCTTTTTTTTTTTTTTTTAATTAGGGAATTGGGGGTGGAGAATGGAGTTGGGGAACCGGGGAAGGGAACAGACAAGTTGTTGTCCTTTTGTTCTTCATTCTAGTTGTGGAGAACGTTGCTTCACTGGCCCATTTTGGTATTATCATTGCCCTTTCCCGGGTGAGGCAGATTGGTTGCTGGCCTCTGGACGGCCGCTCACAGTGGCTCTTGGCGGCTCACACCGGCTGCCAGCTGCTCACACTGGCTGCCAGCCACTCACTGTAGCCTATGGCAGCCCACTGCAGCAGGGGCTGCAGCCTACACCATCACCGGGGCTTGCACAGCCCAGCTCCAGTTGGAGCTGTTGTTCACCATCTTAGCTGTAGAGGGCAGTGTCACTGGCCCACATATGTGGGATCCAAACCTGGGCCACTGGCGTTCCAAGGCAGCTCTTAACGAATGCGCCACTTGGCCATCCCTCGTGAGTGTCTTCAGTTGCACTGTCATGGCTGCCTCGATGTCCTGAATAGATTCAAAACGATTACCTTTTATGGTCATTTTGACTTTGGGGAAGAGCCAGAAGTTACATGGTGCCAAATTCAGTGAATAAAGTGTATGAAGACACACTGTAATACTTTCATTGGATAGAAATGGCTGTACCAGACATGATGTGTGACACAGGGCCTTTCTGTTGTGATCAAAACATACGGTGAATGCTGCTACCGAGTGCCATCCAAAAGAAAGGCAGAGATCTTCAATACAGGAATCGGTGCATCGAATCTTAGTAACAACGTGTGACACATTTCAGCTTGTTTGATGCAGTCAGTCGGATGTGAGCTACGGTTGGAGAAGGTGTGTTTTAAAGCGTGCCATCAATCATCCTCCATCATGACAATGCTCCGTGTCACACATCATTTCTGGTACAGTGGCCCTCCCGAATTGCCTGCTTCCGTGAATCTGCCTGACAGACCGCTCCGAGGGCCTGAGTGCTGCTGCAGCCCTCCCTACTAAGCTGGTACCTGTGCACCGCTAAACACAACGCCCTCTGCAGGCCTCCTCCACAATAGCAGCTAGACAGAAGGAGGTACGAGACAAAAGAAGGTGTTTATTCCCAGCCTACTAGCCTTCCATCTGCTGATTTTGACTCTATCACAGTAGAGCTTCCAGAGCGAGCAGCATCTGTGATGGGCAATGGGAGAACTTCCAGCCCCTCGCTGACCACTTCCATGTCCCACTCCTTTTCCAGCTGGTCCTGTTATCAAAATTATTTCCAGGTATTAAACAGTTGGCCTTGAGGTGACAAGGCAGGGTAGCTGCTGCTTGAGGCTACTTTTGTTTAAATTCCCAACACCCACTCAACTGGGAGATTGATCACCTCCTACCTCCTCCCTACCTTCCCACAGAGAGGCCAAACCAACTACCACCTGATGGCAGGTCCCCAGTGAACTTCTGCAGGTTTCCTGAGAACAAATTCTCTCCTCATGTCTGGTCCACCCAGTGGTGTAAAAGGAGTCAGAGATAAACAACTCCTGTCATCAGGGAAAGAGCATGAGGTCAATTACAGAATCACCATTTATTGGCATGTGGCCTTGGGCAAATACTTAGCCTCTTCCGAATCTCAGTTTTCTCATCTATAAAGCAGCGTCAATAATACTTCCCTTGCACAGCGACTCTTGTTGCAAAGTACTTATCTCATAGTAGGCAGTGGTAGCTACCAGATTCTATACCACCCATACTTAAAATCTAATTGACAGGGGCAAACAATAATGTATATCTCTATATCAATATAACTTGTCAGCAGAGGGTAAGGATTTTGAGTGACTTTTCCAGTGTGCTTGAAGGTCTCCCTGACCCAGTCTTCCAGCAGATTAAGACCACTTTTTTTTTTCAAGGTACATATTTGTTTGGGCTTGGGGGACCCATCTGTGGCTGTGCTACAAAACAAAGCTTACTGTCCACCACAGGTGGACTCCATGGACTTTATTCAATTGACTCAGATCCAACCATGGATAAATAGATGAAGTGTCTACACAGTGTTCCAGAGATGCCACTGAATGGACACACCTAGTCTACACTGGGGGAGGGGTTGAGGGGGAGGGGATCACATGATGATAGCATGAGGCCTCTGCCAACTTGCAGTCTACTTACTACCTCATTTGTCCCCCAACCACAAAGAGATGATTATCAGCTTTGACACTGGAATGGCAGGCCCTCCATCAGTGACAGGCAGTAACCAAGAGACCCAGGTAATAAACAACTATCTTTATCCTGAGTTGCCTAATTGGTTTCCAGTTAAAGTTGAATGGACAATTAATCCACAATAACCAATTTACATTTTCAAATAAGAAAAGCAACAGGTAAATCAGGACCTGCTTTACCACTTTATAGTTTCACCATTAAAACGATTGATTTTTTAAAAAGGACCTCAACCTCTTAATTTGTGTGAAATTCAAACGTGAACAAATTATTTAATCATAGGCAGAGGGAAAAATGTAAAAACATCAATAGCCTACAATAAAAAAGTCCACCCACTGTTTCTGACCTTGGCAGCAATTCCAGCAGGCGTATGCCTGACCCATACCTCCCACACAGAAGGGAAAGGCAGCGGCACCTGTGACAAGGTTCCTTGTGCTGTCCCTCTGTCCGAAGCCTCCTCAGAGAGCCACAGAGCCTATTGTGTTGACTCCTTTGGGTGAAGGGCCTGTCACCAGGAGGCCTCAATTAAATTATCCCAGATGTGTTTGGGTTTACAGATCTGTGCTTTTATCCAGCTCTTAGTTACCTGGTTCATAATTTCTGCAAATTGCGGCAGTTTACTCAGTTCCACGAGATTCAGCCAGGTCATATCAAGGATCCAGCGAAATGGCTTGGGAGGGCAGGCTTTCAGATCCAGAGCGGCTCCCCCTGGGGAAAGGCATAGTGGAATCAGGTCAGCTTGTGCCTCATTTTTAGAAATTTACTTTCTAAGTAACAGAAACGAGATAACCATATTACAGAAAACATGGGAAAATTGGAAAATAATCACATTACAGAAAATGTGGTTATCCTTTTTTGGGGTACATTTCCTTCAAGTCTTAGTGTTTTATTTACTGATTTACACCATGTTATAAAATACAGATGGCAATCCTTTGTCACTTTTCCATGCAAAGAATTGTTCTCAGGTGATTATGGTTGTTTGCCTTTTAATTTATTCTTATTTTTTTAAACACTCTGAAATGTATAATTTTGATATCAATGAATAGGCTGATCTTTTCGAGTGTGATTTTAAAAAGCACTTAGTCATCACTCCTCCAGCAGTTTGATATTCAATACTATTTGTTACCAGGTCAACAAGATGGGTAGATGAATAGATTGATCTAATACACCTGTACATTTTTAAAGGGGTAACTAATGTTCAAATCATTGATTTATTAATTTATTGAAAAAAATATTTATTGAGCACCTCTATGTATCTGGCATATTCCAGGCACTGGAAAAGCAAAGAAAAGCAAACAAGCCTCCTGCTCTCACACAGCCTGGTGGAGAATGGGAGGTATAGTGTTGGATCGTATTTTGAAGCAAACCACAAGTCAAATGAGCATATCCAATGAGACAATCTTTCACCAAGATATATGGCTTTATTTACAACTTCAAAATTCCTCCATTGCATGTCTTTAGTATCGTTTTATCATAATAATTCCAGCTCTGTTTTTTTTTAATTCATATGTATGCAAAACAGTGATTCTTGAACTTTTATTTTTAATTAAAAAGGATTTTAATTATAATATAGTTAACATACAATATTATATTAGTTTCAGGTGTACACCATAGTTGTTAAACATTTATGTACCTAAAGAGGTGATCACTGTGATAAGTTCAGCACCCGTCTGACACCGTCCCACGCTATCACAATATTATTGACTATGTTCCCTATGCTGTACATTACATCCCCATGACTTATTTGTTTTGTACCTGGAGATTTGAACCTCTTATTTTCCTTCACCTTCCCCACTCCCGCTTTTAAGTTTTCCAATTACAGTTGACATTCAACATTAGTTTATATTATTGTAGTTTCAGGTGTACAGGATAGTGGTTAGACATTTATATAATTTAAGAAGTGATCCCCCTGATGAGTCTAGTACCCAACTGGCACTATATATAGTTATTACCATGTTATTGACTATATTCCCTATGCTTTACTTTACATCCCCATGGCTATTTTGTAACTACCAATTTGTACTTCTTAATGATTCTGGAACGCTTAAATCCTATAATCTTCCTGAAGAACTCATTGAATCCCTCCACTTCATATACCAATCTTTCGGCTAAAAAAGGGGTGGCGGGAACTACAGGGCTCTGCTCCCCGCTCTGGCATCTCCCTGAGAAGGTGAATGAACTGTAGTACTCCTTTCATGCAAACCCCTTTGCTCCACCAGTCGGCTCAGTGGTTCTGAGTGCCACACCTTTTGAGCCTGGACACCTTCCTCCCACCAACAGCCCCATGCCACCTGGTGACACAGAAAGCCTTACTCGGCACTGTTTCTGTTAAAACCAAGTTTACTGTAGAAGCGACTCCTAGAGTCACCTGCAGACTTAAGAGAGTCTGTTTCTCTAACACAGAAACAAAATCATCTTTTTCTCCTTGGTTGTATCCAGAAAAAAAAAAATGTTTTCATGTGACCGTAAGCTTCAAAGACATCAAGAAAGGACATTTGAGCTACATCAGTGTTTGCAAACATGTTTTCCACTTAAACCAAACCAGAACAATCACAGTCCATCCTATTCCCCCCAAATATCCTGGCTCTGACACTTGCTGGCTGCATAAACTTGGATAAAGAAGTCAATTTCGCTGTTTCCTCTTCTGTCACATGGGTGTAATAATAGAATCTACCAGATTGGTTGCTGTGAAGATTAAATCAATTATTTAATGCAGAAAGCTTAGGACAGTCTTGGTCCATAGTAAAAGCTATGCAATCATTAGCTATGATTTTGACATTAACTCTTTCTGTCTATTTTCAAAGGCTCAGGTCCCATCCAACCTGGAAGTAGGGCACACCTCTAACATGTCTTTTGTTCATATTTGATGACAAAAGAAAGATGATATCTTTCTAAAATAGCCAGGCAGGGAAACAGGTATATCAATTACTCTCTAATGCAAGATTGTCCCTGGTATTTATTTCATTTTTCAAGGTGCCTGACATTCTCAATTGAAGCAGAAAGTCAAAGGCACCTTAGAAATATTGCAGAAAACAAGGAGAAATTGATACAAAGAGACAGTCGCTCTTGGGAAATCAAACATTTCTCCTATGATAAATAAGTCTTTCTTTTCCCCATAAGCACTGAGTTCAAATGATGAAAAATATCAATGATCTAAGGTCCTTATTTATTAAATTTGTGAAAAACATTAAAAGCCAACATGCAATCTTAAAAAAAAAATAATTTGGTCAAAATGTAAGTCAGTTCAAAACTAATACAAACTGTACAATAAGCCCATTTGGGGTTGGGTTTTTTTTTTTTTTAACTGTTTTACTACTGAGCTGACTGTTCTTCTGACAATCAACCTATCATACAGTCCAAATTAATCTTCCTAAAACACTGCTTTTTTCATGCTACTTCCCTGCTCACAAAGCATTCGATGGCTCCCCATTGCCAACCAAATTAAATCCAAACTCCTCTCCCTGGCTCTCTTGGTCTTGCACAGTCTGGTTCTCCCTGACTCTCCAGTTTTATGAACTGGAGTCACAGACATGCTCTCACCACAACCCAGATGCTCAGCTCTCTTTATTTTAATAGCTGTGCCGAAGCTGATTCTCCTCACAAATTCCCTCCTCACTCTGTTAATGTGTTTCTCAGTCTCCTCTGATTCACATACTTTGTCTCAAAGAATCCAGTCTCTTTCCGGTAACAGCTCTGGTTTGTCTGGGTTTGCTGCATGGGAAGGGGTGCGGTGGGGTGGGACACATCTGAGGACACACCTCAGCCCTGCATGCTGCCCTCTAGTGTCCACTTGTGTCAGTCACAGGCTGGGATCCCTGGACCTTATTCCCTGAGCAAATCCTCCAGGCCTGCAGCGACATGGGGCTATTATCCACACAGACTGGTCCTTTGTCTTCAGTTACAAAGTCCCCTCAGCTTCCTGGTTGAACCTCCGGCCTCTGCTGTGAGCCAGCCTTCTCAGCATTTCCACGTTCACACTCCTGCTTGGCCAACCTCAGGCTTCTCCATCAAGCCAATCGCTCCACCAATGCTGTAACACAACCTCCATGGTGAATGGATGTGGGCAGAACCCAGGGGCATCTTCTATCTGGACGTTTTTCAAGCACCGTCCTCTACCCACCGGCCTCAAGAGACAGGGAAGAGACAAGGATCTTTGCTTCGGACCGCCTTCCCCTCTGCCTTCCCTGTCCTCCCCACGACGCACTGTGGACCGAGCGGCCATGTTTCCCCACGTCTGTCTATGTCATATCTATCCCCTTCCCAGGGGTCACACCGGCAGATGGGATTCAGGAAGCAAAGCCAGCTCACCGATAAGGAAGGATCCCGAAGTATACTTCCCATCCCACTTACATCCCAGAGATAGGAGTCTTTCCTACGTGGCGAGGCCCATCTTGCTCCCAGGGCTGCCTAGATTCTCACATGCTTCCACGTCTTCCCTCCCCGCTGCCCAGTCCCTCAAATATTGAGGATGTGGCCCCAAGTCCAAGTGAGGGCTTCAAGGTGACTGAAGTGAGTCAAAGTATTATAGCTTTCTGGATTTGGTAAATTCAGGCTCATTTTATTTAAATGTCACAGACGCCATAAGCCCATATGTCTGGACCTCTCTGCTGAGCCTGCCCATCGCTCCCAGGTGGGCTTTATCAATTTTCCTGGGCCGGCACAGCCTCTTGCACATGGAGGGACCAGGTGATCGCTCTCTGAGATCACACTGCTAGTCAGTGGCAGAGCCCATTTTGTTTCCCTGGTTCTTAGTCCTGTGCATGCTTAACTGTACCATGCTGTCTCATTCCTACATACACTTTAAGATGCCAACTTCTCCAGGTGGATTAGACCTGAGGAAAAAATAGAAACCGAACAACATATTCCAATTTCCTTTGAACTGCAAGAAATAAAACGTCAAAGAAATTACAGCGATTATGCAAAATTGTTTTACAAAGTTTCCAAAATGAAAAGTAAGTAGTAGCAATGATGGAATAATAAGAAGTTACAGGTTACTGCCTCTTATTATTGGATGATGAGGGTAAAAGTGTACCATGTCCTATCACCTTGTAGTATGAACTTGAAAGTACTCTACATTTTCTTCCTAGATTATCCCTGTTCCCAAGGATTTGGTTGTTATTTCTATGCTCTAACTTCTGACTTCTAAATTTTGTGGTCTATCCTATCCAAGTGTCTACTGGATATCTCAAATTCAACATGTCTGTGTACTCACCAGAACTGTTCAAAACTTTGTTTCCCCTTCTCCCAAGCAGATGGGGGGATTGCATTTCTCTGCTCCCTTTGAAGTTGGATGTGGCCATATGTTTTGCTTTGGCTCATGAAATATGAGTGGAAGTGACATGTGTCACACATGGGGTCACTTTTAAGAGCTGGCATCCCACCCCCACCATAGTAATTATAGAAGCAATTTGGATTCCTGGGTTACCATGACAAGCACGCTGAACAGAGAATGAACGAGAAGTACATCTTTGTTGTGTTAAGCCATTGAAATTTTGGTATGATTTTTATGGGCACAAAACCTAGCCTACCCTGACTAAAAATAGGTCCCCACATCAATTCACCATCTCCCTACTCTAGAAGTTCTTTTTTTTAGCTGAGCCATCCTGCCACCTTTTGGCATCTTAGCGGCAGCTCAGGGTGGGCATCGAACTGCTGTTGCTCAGAGCTCAGCTCGCACTCTTGAGCGAGCTCTTAACCCACTGAGCCACTCGACCGGCCCTGTCTCCCTACTCTAACACTCCTCACACGAGCTCCTCCTTCTACCAGTGAGACTGGAAACCTTTGCACAGACCAGAGCCTTAGACTCATTTCTGACCCTCCTCTTGGCTCTTATACCCAGCCCATTCGCTTCTAAGATCCCTCAGATCTGTTTCTTCCTTTCCATCGCCATTGTTCTTACCCTGGGCTGGGAATGCAACACCTGTGGTTGGAGAAATTATAACAGACTCCCTTGTTCCTCTTTTCTCTACTCCTATACATGTCTGCCAAAGTAATCTTCTAAAGGGCAATAAAAGGTTCATAAAGCACCACATCACAGCCTCATGCAACTCATTGTTTCTTATGAGATCAAGAAAATCCTTCCTTTGGGAGAACCAAGGCTCATAGTTACATACTGCACTCATTTCTTTTCTCGGGCAGTTCTGTCTCAGCATGGGATGTTCCCTTCATTTCTACCCATCCTTCAGGGTCCCTTTCAAATGCTACTATCTTCTTTTGGGGGAGGGGCAGCCAGAAATGATTTATTAAACTATATACAAAGAGCAAAAAACATAATAATTGGAACATTTCCCCCATGTATCAAAGAATCAGAAAAATTCATGGCTTAACCTGCAGAGGAATATTTTCCAATGAGCTTGTATTGATCTGACGAACCACACATAATCTCTCCCTCCTTTTAAATGTTAACACTTTGTTCTTAGCTATCTAATAACACTTAGGTTATTTTGCCTCATTTTGCAGTTATTTTAAAAATTATCTTTATCTCCTTTAGGAGACTGTTCCTTCTTTTAAAGCAATGTCTGATTTATCCTTGTGTCCCAAACACTAGCATGGTGGGTTTGCATAGTATATGCTCAATAAATACTTGTTTAACTGAATTGAATGAAAATACTTTTGTCTTCTTGATTATACTTTTAACATGGAGATAACCAATGAATAGGATTAACTTCAAATGTAAAATACAAGGGTGCCTTTTTTATAGCCTTAAAAGTCATGATGCTCCCTTGCTTAAGGGATTGTTCTCTTACAACAGAAAGCCCGTCACAAGCATTGCTTTCCCTCCTTTTAGCGTCCGGATCTCCTAATCATGGGCAACAATGATCAACCTTAATTACATACTAAAAATCACTTACGCTTAATTACATACTAAAAATCACAGTGTTATCACAGGACTGAAATAAGTTATCTTGAGTAATCAGAGCAAAATGAATGGAAATCAGAAAGAAAGAGATATAAAAAACTTGTACTATGTGTTATAGAAACGAGTCTACAGTACATCAAAGAGCACATGGAAAGCAATATCCTTTGCATGTCACATCCATTTTCCAAACCCTTCACCTTTAATGAGGACCTGGAACTCTCTGTGCTTCACTGTTCCCCTCTGAAGGTCGATCTTCAGGGTCATGAGGAGTACAAACAGGAATTTGTGGTTTTCGTACAAGCCTCTGACGGAGTATATAAAAACTTCATAGGTCAGGTACTCAATAATATTTGTAATTCTCTTTTGAGGTAGTGGAGACTTCTCAGATCTGCATTTTAAGAACCAAGTAAGTGAAAAGCTTTCTCTAAGCAAGTATGTACAAACAAACATTTTAAGTTGTGGCTCGTAGCGAAGGGAGCGAGGCCGCACCTGGCTATCGACTGGTCAAACAGCTTCAAGAACTGGGCCAGCGAGGTCTGGTACATGACGTTGACCATGCTCATCTCCGTGATGAGGAAGTAGAGGATGCTTCCCCGGGTGGCCACAGGCCGGAACTCCTCCTGTGCTGTGTTTATCTTGATCTCCGTTTCGGCGGCCACGTGTAGCTTTTCACTGACTTCGGCTGCTGTCAGCTTCGTGGTTCGGAGGACACCGATGAGAGATTCGTCATCTACCAAGGAACCTAAAAACCAAACAGGAAGGCTGTAGATCACAAGACAGGCAAGCTGAAAAGGGAGGTGCATCACTTCCAAAATCATCCTGTTAATTTTCAACTCCACTTCTTCAAGGCACTGAAAGCCTTCTAGTCCCACTACTATCCGATGCCTCAATTTTTCCTAACGCTCCTGCCAAGGGGTTCCCCGCAACTCTGCCTGGAAATCTGCAAAAAGGCATTCTCAAGGCAGCCCATGTGACTGGTCTTCAAATGGCTGAAGATAAAATCATGTCTCCATCCACCCCGGTGGTTTCAGCTGTTTCTTATGTGACATGCCTTTCGCCTCCATTATCACCCTGTGGGGTCCCCCCCAAAGCGCGATGAGCTTGTCCATCCAGCTTGTCTCACGGTGTGAGCTGATCTGAATGTGACACACCAGCCTGCAGATGAATGATACACTCTCTGCTCCTGCTTTAGTGGAGTCTTTGCCACTGAGGACTCAGGTCCCTCTGTGTCTCTAACAAGAGTAAATTGGGAATAGTGGAAGTGTCTCACCAGGAACAAAAATCCTAAATTTATTTTCTGCTTTGCCTTTCATTAGTATTTTAATAGAAATAACAAATCTATGGCGATTACTTCAATTTTGAGACACGGAAAGACATTTGGGACCTGCTGAGCTAATGGTCCCGATATCTGCAAATAGCAAGTGTTCTGGTCTACCTAGAA
The DNA here is from genome assembly GCA_033961575.1 of Aselliscus stoliczkanus. NCBI lineage: Eukaryota > Metazoa > Chordata > Mammalia > Chiroptera > Hipposideridae > Aselliscus > Aselliscus stoliczkanus. Next base: position 57,544,619 of record CM066733.1, on the reverse strand, counting down.
TTCTGGGGCAGGTAAGGTGCTGTGGTAAGGTGCTGAGTCACTCTGACGGGCCTGCTAGGTCCATTAGGGAAGTTCAAGGTATGGTTAACCTCACAGGAAAGAAATCTTGATCCAACACACTCTTGGCCGGGTGGGTGAGGAGCCCTCAGCAGTCTTTGCTAATATTTAGAATACTCAGAGGTATCCAGATAGTGGGAAAAGTCGCTGGACCAAGGGATACACAACTTCACCAGCACACGCCATGCAAGTAAGGCAGAAAACAAGGACATTTTCCTGAGGTCACCTTAAAAGTAGCACTAGAGACTGTTGTGAGAGTAATGCATAGTATACTTGAAGGAAGTTAAGATGTTTTTTTATTTTTTATCCAAGGATTAAAGTGCTGTTGGAAAGTATTTATTATTAGACTGCTAATCAATGGTGGAATTCAGGTTGCTTTAATTTGTCTACTACAGAACAATATAGGGTTTGTTGATTTTTTTCTTTGGATAAAATATTTTCAAATATCCAGAGAGTCCATCCCCAAATCAGAGTGTGGTGTGATGACCTGACTGCCCAGAGGAGACCCTAGTCCTGACTTCTAAGTGGGAGGCAAGTCAGATGCACGGTAAGCTGGGCCTTCGGTGCTCAAGTGCCCTCCACTAAGATTACACACGTCATAACTCACTGTGGTAAATGCATTTCAGTGACAAATGAGAGTCAATCTAAAAAAATAAATAGATTGAGCACATTAGTTTCCTTTGGGCAAGCAAAGTAGCCTAGTATTAGCTACCTCCTTCTTTTGGGAATCCTTATTTTTCTCAGGAGATAGCAATTCTATCAAGAAAACTGTTATTCTCAAATGCTCAGACTCCGTTTGCTAAGTCAAAAATCAGACTCTCTACTGTCCCTCTTTAATGTCTAGACAGAAATTGCCTCGCTTATTTTCACATGGATAACTATTTCCTAACATCTGCAATTGTGAGGGCATTGAAAAGAGGGCATAACAAATCCTTATTCAGAACGTATGATTTGATTACTTCTTAATAATACAATACCTTTTGTAGCACTTAATTTGTATAGGAGATTATCTTCAAGTTCTTTCATCTTCCACTTGTTAAAAGTCACATCCTCCAAAAGTTTAACCCTCTCAGACTCTAACTCCTGTTATAAAGAAACAAAAAATAACATCACAACTTTAATTACCAGTTATTATGGCAAATCCAATTTATTAGTGTTTATTACCAATTTTTTAAAGTTTAAACCAAAGTGCCTTTTGCATGATGGATGACATTATCATCATCAGTCAAATCTATCTTTCTGTATTGTTGTTTCTCTGGACAACTTTTTAAAAATTATGCCCACTATTATTAAGATTCCATAGCACTTACACTGATATGCATGAGATAACCCTGCTAAAATACTTTTGCCCAATCATCCCCAGCTTTATTCCCAGTTCTCCATTTATTTAAATCAGAGGGTCCCATTCTCACACTGTTCCCACACTGCCTCTGTGAGAAATGTTAACTTTATTTGCAGTCAGAAGTGGTAGAAACAAAGAGGCATTAAAATCAATTATCAAGAAGCCAAGAGGCTACCCAAGTCAAGTGTGAGCTCTTGGCTGGGGATGTGCCTATGAGTACTCCAGGTACCTGGTTTGCCATAGCCAGTTACCAAATGCAAACCCATTTTCCATTGTTTTGCAGCCCCTTCTACCAGCAGGGTTAAACTGGACATTTGGAAGGCATTTTTTCCTACATAAATGATGTGGTTTTTTTAATTATATTTTTTAAAAATTTCAAACTTTCAGAAAAGTTGCAAGACTTGTACAATGAACTCTCATAAACCTGTCACCTAGATTTACCAAATAACATTGTGCTTAATCACTCTGTGTGTGTGTGATTTAATTATTATTGTTATTATTGTTATTGCCGAGCCATTTGCAGATATCATGATCCTAAAAACTTTAGCCAATCTCCTATAAGAACCAAGACATTCTCTTACACAACCATAGTGCAATTTTCAAATTCAGGAAGTTTAACACAGATATAATACTCCTGCTAAATATACAGTAAACTGAAATGGTCTCAATAACATTGTTTATAGCATTTTTTTCTGATATTATATAGATCATACATTGTACTTAGAATTATATTAGAAGGTGTTTTAAAACTACTTAGTTGAGAATGTTTCTTGAAAAATGTTTCAGAAATTCCACCACTTTCAGAAAGTCTTCCTAAATCAGTTTGTCAATCAAAAGCCACAGCACAGGGGTGACCAGTTACTCAATTGGTTAGAGAGTGGTGCTGATAACACCAAGGTTGTCGGTTTGATCCCTGCATGGGCCACTGTGAGCTGCGCCCTCCCTAAAAAACAGTCAACTATGCATTTGAAAGCAATGACCATGGCTGTTCCCCAATTAAAAAACAAAACAAACAAACAAAAAAGCCACAGCACAGCATTCATCTGTATATTTACTCTGACTTGCATGGCAATCTGTGTGTAGATTATGGCCCTCTGATTAGATTCTGTGTGTCTAAAGGGCAGGAACTTCTATTCATTCTTGTATCCTTGACAGCCCTTGTCTTGTTGAAGGGACTTGACTCAATAAACATTTGTTAAATTGAAGGGTGCTGAATTTGGCTCAACAACTTCATTTTCCATTTGGAGAAACTGAGGACCCAGAAATATGAACTCCAAATAACATCTCGATATAATATGCACAGCTAGTTACTGGCAGAGACAGGCCTAACACTCTTGTTCTCCAACTCCAAGACCAGGGCACACTGCCATTGTACTATTAGGCTTGCCAGATGTGGTGGGGTGGCGAGGAAAGTCATGGCTATTTGCAGGGGAATAGTTAATGAATTGTTTTCATTAAAATAGACACCCCGGTCATGGATGGAGTAGAGGCTTGATCACTGCACTGTACACCTGAAATTGATGTTGTATAATATTGTATGCCAACTGTAATTGAATATATAGATAGTCACGGAATGTGGATTATACTGTGGAAGGGAGTCAAAGGAATTGTAATAGATAGTATGATATGGGGGGGGAGGAGGGCGGAGAATTGGGGGAGGGGGGTTGTCACTTTGGGGGGTAAAAAGTATAACTCTTGTGGGCCAGCCGAGTGGCACGGTGGTTGAGCGCTGGCTTGGGAGGCCAGCGGCCCTGGTTCGGGTCCCACATATGAGAGCCAGTGACACTGTCCTCAAAAAAAAAAAAAGTATAACTATTGCACTGTGTTGTACACCTGAAGCTAATTAAAAAAAAATAGACACCCCGGGTGGCAGGATAGGAGGATGTGCACAACATGAAATCACGTTAGCTTCCTCTTCACTATGACATGGAGAAACGAGCATCGTGGTACAGTGGACACTTGTGAGATTTACAGCATGACCAGTAAAGTTTATAGGAGGTCTGGCAGGGTGGGAAGTCCAGGCGCTCTTCCAGGTTAAGACCCTACTCTCGCCAGTCTTCATTGATTCATCTGTACAATGGGGGTGGAAGAGCAGGAGTTAGGCGGGTTCAACACTAAGGTCGGGATGCCCTACTGCAGATTAAGTGTGCATTTTGTTATTTCCAGTAAGGTTAGTGTGAGCGTTGTAGTGCATCTCCTGAAGAAGCAGCTAAGACCCAGGAGAATGGGCGTGGGGTGCTCTGGGGACACGGACAGCAGCCTTCCTTACACAGTGGAGTGGCCCACCTTACAGAGGTTGTTAGCACAGCCTGAATGGGGGGTCTGGACCTGAGGAATCACCCAGAACAGACCAACAGCACCAGGCAGACCAGGAAGGAAGCATTAATTTTCAACAGTTGACGCCACATGGCCCTAAGAGGTGATGGAGGCAATGATTTGAAGGGCCCATGTTTTCTCTGCCTGGCCGTGAAAGTGGGCCAGATTCCCTTTCTGCACTGCATAAGCCCTGGATTGTTTGTCGTTAACTAAGATCAAACAGCAAATGGGAGTGGAAGCGGGGGCTGTGCCCCTTTCATTCCACCAGGATGGCCACCTTCTCAGGGCAGGGCCTGCCCCACGCTAACCATCTGTATTCACCAGGAAGGATTTTCCATCTCATTTTACAGAGTCTCTCTGTTTAGTGTATAATTTCTCTTTCCCTTTTTGAATGTCTTTCCTCTGTTTTTACGACCATCAATTCACACCTTTTGCCTTTCCTCCTGTCCTTGTCCAGTCTTATCACCTTCCCATTTTATGCCTCTCTGGTCTTATTATTTCTAATCTTGCCTTTTCCTTGAACACTTACTACTAAAATTAATTATATTTAAGCAAATATAAACATTCTCTAATATTATGAAAATATATTTTATATGTACAAACATATAAAATTATATTTTATGCAAGTATATTTTATATATAACATTTACTATTTTCTGAGTGTATTCTAAAATTTGTTTAATCTTATAAAATAATTTCCTTGCCTTAGTGCAAATTTCATTTAATTAAAATAAAAGTATGGCTCCCTACATTATTAGATTCTTAGACTGTAGTAGTTGAAACTACTACAGCAGTAATAATACTTATTCAGAGGAATTGCTTTTTCTCCTGAATCATTATGTTATTGAATTTTTTTGGTATACTTCAAACCATCTATCCATAGGACTATAGATATTAAAGTCAATATACCCAAAGGTTTAAAGGCAGAAGCAGGAAGTGGAAAGAGTGGTGTATGGGTGATTGTGTGTGTGTGTGGAGTTGGAGGAGAGTTGAGTTAGTTACATGATTTCTGGACAGGACTCGAGACTGTAAAACAAATATTTATGTTAACAAAGGTAAACAGGATTTGCTTAATGTTTTTTCTTTTCCATATACTTAACAATTTCTCAATATATTTTAAACAGCTATTATAGTTTAGTATAAGTCCTAAGTTCTTTACCTTGAGAGATTTATTACCTGTTTCTCTGTTAGAATTACTCTCCTTAGTAATTGATTTTCAAGTCCTTTCATCGTAACAGTAAAGTCAATGACTGATGTTTTAGCATTGATCTCAGGGGTAAAGGCAGGGTTTGGTAACTTTGTAGTAATATAAAGTTTAAATGAATCCATGATATCACATTCCTTATCACCAATTTTCACCTACAGCAATTCAAATATAAAATTTAAAAAACTTAAAGGACAGGGCAAGCAATATAGGTTCAGCTTAGGAAAGAATTTACCAACGGTCAGCACTGTGAAACTTGGGTGAATCGCAAAGGAAAGTTGTAAAATTCATAATAAAGCCTATTCTTTAGAATAATCTAGATTTGTTGTCCTGCTTGAAGACATTTTTAGCCGTGACACCAACCAAATTAAATAAAACATTTATCCAAAACAAATGTCGAACAAAGGAAAACTCAGTCAAAGATTTGACTGGTTTTTTTTTTGTTGTTGTTTGTTTGTTTTTAGGGCAGTGTCACTGGCCCTCCTATGTGGGACCCGAACCGGGGCTGCTGGCCTCCCAAGCCAGCGCTTAACCACTGCGCCACTCGGCCGGCCCTTGACTGTTTTTTTTCCACTTGAGAAAATTGTTTCCTATTATGGAAATGTATCATGTTTATAGAAAGTGTTATTTCTTTTCACATTTCACATTCATATCTGAAGCATATTCAACAACAGAAAAGGTTAATGAAATTTTCAAAGAAAAAAATGCCAACATATTTTTTCAGAAAGATAACATTTATCTTAAACACTGCAGTCTGCAATATATTGAAAAACAATAGGTTTTGCTATCGAAAATCTAGGTGGAAATTAGAACATTTTTAAATGACTTAAATTTTTAATTAACCTTAATCCTGCCTGAAACCCACATCTGTAAGGGACTGCCACCTTCTCAGGCACCATGCCTTCACACTGCAGAGAAGAATCTGGGCTCTTTTCAAAGACCTTCAGAAATGGCGATTCTACAGCCTCTGCCAGCAGTTAAGTGTGGCATACTCGTATAAAAGAATTCACATTGTGAAGAAATTTTTTCCTAAATAAATCTATCTTCGTTTAATGAGAAAACTTGCATTCTTTATTCACTAATATTCATAAAATTAAATTGTCCGAAGTGAAAATACTCAATTAGAAATGCTGTCATTCATGAAAAAAAATAAAGCCAAAGAAGCCTAAAGGTAGAGAATGAACTAAAAAAGAGGCACTTATACTGGAAACAATTATAACCAACAATTAGGAACAGTATTCCATAGCTTCCAGCAAAGTCCATGGCTTTAGACTGAAAGTTAATAAAGAGAGAAATGAACAAATCGATGTCCACAGATTTTATTAAAATGCCATTTTCTTCAGTGAGAAAATACAGGTTTTATTATATAGATGTATATATGGCTTGCAAAATCAATTTTCTTGGAATTGCTAATATATTGGGTTGTCGGAAAAGTCAGGATGCAGTCATGACTTATCCGACAGCCCAATATATGGTTTGTGTGTAATACTCATCTTATTATTACGACTAGACAATGTCTTTCCTTAATATACTATTTAGTTTTGGCCAAATGGCTACTCTTTCCAAGATAGTGTATTTTTTTTTACACTATATAAAAATATACTGTTTAGTTTCAGCCAAATGGCTACTCTTTCCAAGATACTGTGTTTTTTATATATTATATATATATTTTTAAAACAAAACATGGAATATGAGTTTGGAAATTATATTTTTCCAGTATACCAAATACTACCGCCTGAAAGAAACTGCCTTAACTGCTATGCTCAAAAAGATAAGTAGATGTCACCATTGTTCTTTTTTCTTTTCTTCTTGTTTTTTTTTTTTTCAGAGCTCACCTTGAAACTGGTGCCTGACTTAATGAAATTCTTTTCTAATACATTATCCAGGGCTGGATCCACCTCTTCACGAATGTCCTCAATGAGAAGGGGTCGGCCCAAGGAAAGGCAGTCTTCCAAGTGTGTGCGGAAATATTTATGGTTCAGCGATGTCACCTAAAAATAAAGAGTTCATCACTATATAAATGTTAGAAAGAATGGGCCTCTTTCTAAGTGGAAACTGAGAGGTGACTGAGAATTTTGAGGACTACATAGGAAGCCTTCTTTATAAATAATAAAAGTAACAAATGAAAATTAATTTTCAAAACTTGGTGAGTCATGATCATGATGTGTGCAAGTCCTGGAGGTGTAAGGGGTTCTGTCTGATCGAAAGAGGGGAATCAAATGGTATTCCTTAGCAGAGCTACAGATAGGAGAGCAGTAGTCAAGGATCAATCCTTTAAACTTACATAGCTAAGATTACTCAGACAAAGCAAAGTAATTTGCATATTTGCGATATGTATTTACCTTCTCAGGACTTCTATAAGATGAATAAGTGATAAGAAAAAAAGAGGATAAAAGTCAGAAATGATATATTGAGTCAAACCAAGGATCCATCCATGTATCCTGTTCTCTAACAGTGGCACAATGGAAGAGTATGATGGAAGACTTGCCATAAAATCAACCTAAAAGACTATACTTTCACTTCTTATATGTTTATTCTTACAAAATATAAGAAAAAAAATTTACTTAGAATTTTGAATGCCTGGCAGACTTTCCCATTTATAGATCAATGTTTGTTATTAGGAAAAATAGACACACCGGACTGGTGGATCTTTGCATGAGTCAGTTGGCTTTGCACTCTTACTTCTCATCTGATCCTTCCCCCTGCCTAAGTGTGAGGATTCCCAAAGGTTCAGTCTTTAGCTATCTATCTCTTTATCATTCATCCTCTGAATTTAACTAAAGCCTTTATGCTACTGTGAATGCTGATCTGAAGACACGAGGAAGATCCATTGAGAGAGCATGTGATGATGAGAGTGGAATTTAAAAATATTATCTCTCGCTACGAAAAAAAGATGTGGAATTAAAAAATTGAATAAGTCTACCTTTGTCCTATTTTGATTACAAAGGAAATAACAAAAAATACTGCATGTGAGAGAATTTTTCTCCTGAATGGATAGCTTTTCTAATACAAATGCTATGCTGTGAAACGTCTTAACTATGAGTTAATAAGGTAAATGAATCTAAACAAAGAAGCTTTAACTAGCTTATTAAACAAGATGAATCAAGGTCCCAATAAGACTAAATGTAATTGTCCTGCTCATTTTCCCAAGGAGTAGATTCTATTTTTGTGATTTCCTTCCCAAGTATGATGGTTAATTTTATGTGTCAACTTGACTGGGCTAAGTGATGCCCAGGTAGCTGGCAAACATTATTTCAGGGTATATCTGTGAAAGGTTTTCCAGAAGAGATTAGCATTTGAATTGGTAGACTGAGTAAAAGAGATAATCCTCACCAATTTGGGTGGGCATCTTCCAATCCACTGAGAACAAAAAGGTCGAGGAAGGGTAAATTCGCTCTCTGCTTGAGCTGGGACATCCATCTTCTGCCCTTGGACATTAGCTCCTGATTCTTGGGCCTTCTTACTCAGACTAGAACTTAGACCATTGGCTCTCATGGCTCTCAGGCCTTCGGGGTTTGGACTAGCACTATACCACCGGCTTCCCTGGACCTCCATCTTGCAAATGACAGATCATGGGACTTCTTAGTTCCCATAATCCCATGAGCCAATCTCTCATAATAAATTTATTTTATATATCTATATATTTATACCTATATATAGGTGTGCTATTATTTCTATTTCTCTGGAGAATTCTAATACAACAAGTAAAGAAACAATAATTTTCAAATTATCAATTTATTTAAGATTTTTTTTAACCATCTTTAATATCTTTTATAAATTTGAAATCATATCGTAGAGTCTTAATTTCAGGTTTAGTTCACCTGCTTTTTGCTGTGTAGAAACACCATGTGGTAGTCACTACCAGAACCTGGGTCATCTGCACAGATACCCTGGTGTTGGGATCTTTACAAAGTGGTCAGTGAATTCTTTAGAGGGAAACCTGGGAATACCTTCTCTTTCCAGAAGGCAGAACTGTAGATCCTGGAGATGACGGAGGGTGGCCTTGGCGAAGCTGCCAAGGTGGAGTGCACCATAGACATACAAAACATGTTGGTTTTTTATCATTTTTAAATGATAAAATTTTTCATTTTGTTTTCCTTTTCAAGTTGAGAAAAAATAATTTTGCTTCCATTTATGTATTTGTTTAGGTGCTGATCCATATATTGAGAAAAATAGCGTCTTCTGAGTAAGGGGAATATAGTTCAGTCTGCTTATATTTCAGCAGTTAATAGTTTTTAAAATATGGAAGTGTCTTCAGTATATTTCTGTTACTTCTTCAAGGGGGTTCCTGGGTCTGAGTTGCATCAGGATGGATATTACTGAGGGCTAGCAATGAGTTCAATGCCAAAATGGAGAGAGAAAGCTATGATCAGGAAAAATAAGAATAAGATGAGCAGGGAGATCAACAGCCAGAGGAGGCAAGAGGAATGGAGTAAGGGGCAAGTACAGTGAGCTGGATCCAGACAGGGTTAGGTCAGTCAAGCGTTCTTCTGTGAACGTAGCTCCTCCATCTCCTTTAATTCTTTTTCCTCCATTTCCACTCTGATCCTTACTAGGATTCCTCCGGGTTTTCTAAGTAAACATAGACTGATACACCAGGTACTCTTAAACATTACAAACGGAGTGTAAAGTTACAATTCTCAAAGAAGACAAGAAAATGACACATTTCTATCACCCAGACACATTGCTAATTAACATTTTGTTAAATTTGTCTTCTGTTCCAAAGCATGTTTAACATTTGTGCAGAAAATATAAAAACCATAAACCCAGTCAGCAAGGAGTTTGTGATATAGAAGAGATAAAAGATAAACATGCAAAGAATAATTCAAGACAGATTCTAAATCCAGAATGCAAACAATAGAAATGCAAACAATACAGTGTGAGGACTCAGGACAGCCTGTCTTTTCAGGACACAGAAAAGTCTCGGTTAAGGTAGTATTGGATGTGGATTTTGAAGAATATTTCAGATTTTCCTCTGGGGTATAAGTGAAGTGGGCAGTAGGATGGAGAAAGATAGTTTCTTTTTTTTTTTTTTCTTTTTTTTTTTTTTTTTGAGTACAGTGTCACTGGCCCTCATATGTGGGACCCGAACCGGGGCCGCTGGCTTCCCAAGCCAGCGCTTAACCACCTTGCCACTCGGCCGGCCCTGGAGAAAGATATTTTCATTAATAGAAACAGTACAAGCAAAAATACGGATCCAGGAAGCTTAGAACTGGGAACAGTGTCTAGGAAACAATGAATAGTCCATATTGGTAGCTGAATTGAAACATCAGTGGTAACAAGATCCTTAAGGGAGCCGGGAGGGTTGGAATCCTGCCCCTTTGTCCACCCCCACCTTCCTAGACTCCAGCCCCAATCCTGGACTCTAGCATGCTTTGCAGTACCAAGTGTCTGAGCTAGGTCAGAGCAATGGCCTAAATCGCAGGTTCTTCCTTTGCTGCTTTCCTATAAGCCAAGACCCCAGGCCCAGAATAAAAGCTACATTCAACATTGGCCAAAGGAACAGAGCCAGGGAAATGGACAGAGACCGGGACCGTGAGATCAAGAGAGAGCACCAAACAGAGAAAAGATCAAAGCCTTTGCCCCAAATCCCTTGTTACAGAACTCGAAGGTAAATAATTAGCAAGTAATCATAGAGATGACAATTGGATGAACGGTAGATTCAATTGAAATTTTGGGAGAATTTCATGATTTCAGGATTCCTTTTCCATACATGGTACATACCTGCAGGTCATTTTCCTTTTCCTTTGATTTAATCCAAGTTTTGCCTTGAGTCTGTGGATCTATGAGGAGCGGGTATCTGGTGGCCTTTGTCACAATAATGCCATTCTGTATTGAGAGGTCATCTCCTGGTAATCCCTGCAGCCCCCACTCGCCAATCTGAATAACAAGAAATGGGTATGGCCATTCAAAGGAGAACAAGAATGCTTTCGGTAGTAATTAAAAGTATCACAATCTAAAAGAACTTAAAATTTGGGCTTATTTTTTTCCTTTGAGACTGTGCAACAGGTTACCCAGAAAAAAAAACCCAAACTTGTAAATGTGAACCAAATAATATTAAATTAAAAAAATGATTTTATCATCTAATAAATCCTTCCTCTAATAATTCAAGACTTGGTTTAGTCCTTTATGCTGAATTTTCATACTTACAAGGAAATATTGTTAAATTGACTACATATTAAACCTGATTTGAGGACTTTGAAGCATGGTTGCTGAACATTCAGAGAACACAGGGGCTTGACACATGGTGACACTGAGTGGGTGGGATTCAGGCTTCTGGAGTTAGCAGAGATAATGAATATATGTAATGAGATGTCGGAGAAGATAAGCCCTGGTATAAGCCTCTAGAACTTCCATTTCCTACCCTTGGTTCTGCTTACATTGGGTACAAGGGATTGCATAGCTGGGGACAGAGAAATTAGGGGATATGAGATATTATACTGGCAGGAGTTCATCAATGACTTTAGAAAAAAATTTCCTTTCCAAATGAAGGGAGAATTGCTAGCCTGCCTCCACACAGTCAGTACAATCACCTGAGATCCAATGAACCCACCGGCCTTCACCTTCGTTAAATTATCCCATCACCTCCAAAGGTCGTAACTAATAAAGGCCATCCTGGGCCACTTTGCCTCACCAGTGGCCCATGGTAGCTCCAATGCATTATCTAGTCCCTGGCACGATCAGCTCAGCATTGTCTGAATTGGAAAAGATTAATTTTTTTAACTTTGAAATAGAGATCACATGAAATTAACAGCGTGGCATCTCTAAGGAAACAGCAACTGGGGAGCATATTCACAAATTAGAGAAGCAGCTCATGAATACAAATTGCCTGGAAAGCATTTAATACCACAGGAGCTCTGCAAGATACAGTGAAGATGACAGAGACATCAAATTCCCAACGAGGAAGGTTCGTGTTGTAGGATGTGCTATTACTCAGTGACACAGGATGTACTGTTGTGCACTGCTGCTGGACACTAAAAACAGATGGTTAATGATCAGAAGAAGGTTCATACCACTAGTTATGGCCGAGTTAATGTCTACATTTGCCTAAAATGTTGGAAAGAGGGTGTGACTTAACAGGACTAGTATAAATAATGGAGGGTTAAAAGAAGAGTCCAGGGCCAGCCAAGTGATGCGTTGGTTAAGAGCTGGTTTGGGATGCCAGCAGCCCCGGTTCGGATCCCACATATGAGGGCCAGTGACACTGCCCTCTACAGCTAACAGCTCCACCTGGAGCTCGGCTGTAAGCCCCGGTGATGGTGTAGGCTGCAGCCCCTGCTGCAGTGAGCTGCCATAGGCTACAGTGAGTGTCCAGCAGCCAGCGTGAGCAGCTGGCAGCCAGCGTGAGCTGCCAATAGCTGCTGTGAGTGACCATCCAGAGGCCGGCGACCGATCTGCCTCATCCGGGAAGAGCACAATGACGATACCAACATGGGCCAGTGAAGCAATGTCCTCTGCAGCTAGACTGAAGAACAAAAGGACAGCAACTTGTCTGTTCCTCTTCCCCGATTCCCCAACACTGTTCCCCTCCCCAATTCCCCAATAAAATCTTTTTTAAAAAAAGAAGAGTTCAGTATCAGTAAGTCTATAACTCACAAATGACCCTCTAGTTCATAACAGTGCAATTGGTATTAATATGAAAGCAAGAGTTCCAAAAATGCAAAGGAACGTTTGAACAACAAAGAAAATTCATTTTTGGAGCTCTTAAGCATTTTCAAAACCATCTTTTTAATTACATGGAAAAAAAAAGAAACAAATTGGGTGTACTTTGATTTCTTCGTAACTAAGAAATACAATGAGACTGAAATTCAAAGAATATTATAAGGAAAGTAACACTTACTGTTGGAGGATCCACCAACATTGAAATAAGATTCAGGTTTTCAGTGAAAGGAATCTTCCGTGCTCTCAACTCTATCTCCCACTGATCTTTAAGCAAAAAGTTCCTAAATATCTGGTTGAAAGGACCAAGGTAGGAAAGGAATCCGGTGCAGAGCAGAATATCACCTACGAGCCTGTGAAGAAAAAGCACAAAGTGAGTCACCTGACACAGTTTAAGCTCTCCCATTAAGGAGTTTGGAAGGCCACAGTGCAGTTTTGTCTTGTTAGGGGGGAAATCCTTTGCTTCCTGCTTAACACTTGGTGGCCAGACATGCAGAGACCATGCAAAAAGGAGCCCCCAAGCCCTTTTAGGGGTGCAAGTGGCCACATTTGGGGATGGTCAGGGAGCAAGAGAGAAGGCTTCTCCCAGCGGCCTATAGGTCCAGAGTCTCGACACACAGGGGGAAAGCATGCTGTGCCCCCCAAGCCTGGTCCTGTTGGGAGTCAGTCTTGGTTAGACTCTTTTTCCTTTCTCATTCCCCTCTCTTGAAGTTTTCTGAGGACATCCATATTGAAGAGTAGACAGCTGGGGCAAGCATCGATTGTTCTGGCAAAACCAAACCATAGGAGGAGCATTTTTGTACTGAAAACCCACATTGCTGAACCAAAATTGAGATTAAAAATGTCTCACAAAATTTTCTTGCCTCTCTGTTTTACCAAGAGTGCCTCACTTAAGTTGGAAGCACTTTCTTAGATGATGGGATTCAGAGATGGAAGTACGGAAATGAAGGAGAAAAGCACTTCCCAGGGAGATGGATTTTATGTTCTCTAATGTCACAAACAGGTGGCATTTGGGGTGGTGACTAAGCAGGAGAGTGATTATAACAAATACCAAAATTTATACCTATTAATCTGAGCTTTGAACTCTTTACTTTGCTGAGTCCATCGGATTTTTTCTCCACTCAGTCCATCTATGAGAGCGGAGGCAGCCTGCATCTTTTTCCGGCACATATCGGCATCGTTAAGCAAATCCTACGTTCATAAAGGAAGAATATCTCAAAGAACTTATTTAAAAATTGCTTAATCAAACATCCATTATATTCACACTTAAACATACATGGAGGAATTTCCTAATGTGCAAAATAAATATAACCTAAAAATACAGTGTGAGTGAAACTTTACATATTAAAATCTGGTAATTCATTCAGAATATAGTTATTTTACCTTACAAAATTTCAAGAAAAGCAATTTTGTAAGAGATAATCCAAATCATATAAATTAGTACTTCTATTAAATATTTTCAAAAAAGCATCAGTAAAATATACCATTTTAAGTCTTGGATTTCATAATAATTCTGAGTTCTTTGCAGTTTACCAAGTATTTTTCCCCCAGTAAACTTCTATACAACAGGAGTGTGCTGCAGCCAGCTCTTATCAGAGCTCAAGAGACAATTGTTACATTTTCAGGAAACATGTGAGCTGATGTTCAACACAGCCATTATTAAAAATTGTTATATAAACTTACAATTAAACAAATTATATTAAAAGAAAAGGTAACAAATAACCAAAACTCATCACTTCCTAATTATTTGCTATATTTTGGTATTATCTATGTGAGGTTATTTAAGTCCATTGTATCTGCATGGTGGAAATAACATATAATGTTATATGTTGCTGCACGTTTTTCCAAATCTGTGTTCAGTGTCATTACATTGATAGCTTAAAATTGGCAATGATGGGAGTATCTAGTCCACAGGAATCAACAAACCCTGTAATCAGGGCTTTCTTCTCCCCCAGCTCCCTCTCCCCACAAGCTGACTATGGAATATTTATCAAAACACCACTGCTTACAACCTATCCCATGAGGTCGTATTAGGATCCCCATTTGACATATAATACTAGCTCAATTGCCCTCAAATGTATGAGCTGGATCTCAAACCCAGTTTTCTAACTCCAAAGTCAGTAAGTACTCTTTGGTATGACATCACAGCTTCCTCTTATAGAAACTGATTATTTAAAAAACACAAAAAAAGAATTTGAAGTATCAAAGATCCAAAATAAGTAGACATAGTCAATGAGTAAGGGCATTCAGGTAAATATTTTTCATCATAAACATTTGCCTAATTTCTAAATATAACACATACTGTATAAAATTTCAGTATGTCGTTTCAGTAATTTTGTGTATTTAATCTCACCATTTTCTCATTCATTGCTGCATCAAATTTTGCTTGCACTTTATCCAGCTCAGCTTGTTTCTCATCAAGCAGTGCCTGTGCCTTCCCCAATTCAGCATTAGCCACTTCTAAGCGGCCTTCTTGCTTGGCCAGGTTAGCCTTAAAAAGGAAGAAGAGATGATTAGGGGAGAGCTGTATTAGCGCTGCAAAACATTTGTGATTTTAATTGGCAAATACATAAATTAGATAATTTTTGCCCCAGATGGTATTCTGAGGTTATCTGTTGTAGTGTTTTCAGCTGGGAAAGCAGAGGGTCTTGGAGATATTTCATTAAAGTTCTTCTCTTTTATTTATTAATGTTCAATATAGAAAACATGGAAAACACAGCAACGCATAGGGAGAACAAAAATTACCCATGATACTACCCAGAGATAGTCTGTGAGTATTGTGTTAAGAAGTTGATGACGGGCATTTTGATTTTTTTCTCACCTAATGTATTCTAATCAGTTTCCCCACATCCTTAAATATCTTGTCACAAACATTAGTTATACGGCTGCATAATATCTTACAATTTGGATGTATTATCATTTACTTAACCTTTTCCATACTTGCAGACATTTCCTTTTTTCTCCCATTTTAAATTATTGCAAATAATGCTGTGACAAATACTTTGAGTATGTAAACATTTCACATGGTTTCTTTGACAAAGATTCTTTGAAGCGAAATTACTGTAACAGTTTTTCCTCTTTTTTCTAAGTCCTACAAGATGGTAATTATCTGTTTCGTGTAAATTTGAAGTAATTAATAAGCAAAGTAAGACAGCCCCAGGGCCTTCTGGTGTAGATTTCTGATAACTTTCTCATTCTCTTTCTCAATATTTCATTTATTTGAATTTAGTCCCTTTCCCAAGGAAATTCTAAGGTATTTACATATAACTGTGAAAAATTTGCTTTCCAATTATTTAAATCTACACATCGTGATTATATGGATTTATCTTTCCATTCTCATTGGTCTTCTATATTTTCTTCTTGGTTGGATTTTCCAAGAACATATCTCTTATATTTTGTTTTTGCAAAGAACCAGTTCTTAGATTTACTCATAAATTCTGCTACCTTTCTCTTTTTTAATTTTTAATGTTATTTTACTTAGCTCTATTCTGCTTTCCTCAAGTTTTGTTTATGAATGATTATATTCGTGAGTATGTACTGTGATTCATTTAAGGGCCAAGAACATATCATTTTGGCCATATCATAAATAGCTTTGGCAACCAGTTTTTTTGTCATTACCTTCTAATTAGAAGTGACTAGCTTTTTAAAATGCAAACTTTCAATTTTATTGCTTCTTATCAGAGAATGAGGCCTCAGCAATTTTTGCTTTTGGAAATTGAAGTAAGGTCTTCTTTTAATATTGAATACGATCAATTTTTATAAATGTTTTTTGGACACTAGTAATAATTTCATATGTTCTGATTATATTGAAGCAAGTTCAATAGAGCTATTCAACCTTAAAAATAATATAGTATCAAATCTCCATATGATTATTAATGTATGTCTATTGAAGACTGACAACATAATTTTCAGGGCCCAGTATAAAATGCAAATGTGGGGTCTCTTGTTTAAAAATCATTAAGAACTTCAAAAGGGTGACAGCAGAACATTAAGCCAAGCACGGGCCCGTCTAAACATAGGTCCCTGTGTACACATCTGTAAAGGCAGCATATGCCTGGCAGATCTGTGGTAGATTGATATTATGTGCCACGGTACCAAATTACAATAGTATTTTTATTAATCCTCATTTAAAATGTTAATAGGTTTTGCTTTATGTAATTTGATACTATTTTCTTTATTGCATAAAACATTATTACAATTAAGTCTCACCGTGAATCAAAATTTTTATCAATAAAAAAATAATGGTTGTGATTTTTTTTCTTGAATTCTACATTTATAGTAACACTTCTTTCTTGATATCTTTTTGTTTGGGTGTATTTGCTATATTTTCTCATAATTTCCCTCTGTTAAAACTTTTTTCTTAAGGGCCAGCTGAGTGGCTCAGTTGGTTAAGAGCTCACTAAAGAGTGCCAGCTGAGCTCTGAGCAACAGCAGTTCGATGCCCAGACTGAGCTGAGCTGCTGTCAACAGGTAGCAGGAGGGCTCAGCTAAAAAAAAACAAAAAAAACAACGAAAACCTTTTTTCTTAAATGTATTTTCTATGTGTCTCAAAGCACAGAGTTTAAAGAGGCAATTGCTTCTGTAAAGCTTACGAAAACCAGTAACCCCCTGCCTACCTACTCACCATTTTCCATTCCACAGAGCTACCACTTTCAACTCTTTTAGCTTTATGGGGCTGGGGCTGGGCAGTGGGGGTAGTGTTTGTCTGGGGGGCATATTTTGTGACTCCTTTACACTCCTGAGATTGGCTTTCTGTTCCCTCAGACACGAAGGACAGTCTGGGCCAGTATAGGTGGGCGGGTGTGTGTGTGTGTGTGTGTGTGTGTGTGTGTGTGTGTGTGTGTGTGTGTTTATCCCTCGATACTTAAATTGCACCCTTGAGAATGTCTTTCTGTTCCCTCATACATGAAGGGCAGCTTGACCAGTGTCCGAATTTTTGCACCCCAGCAATTTCCTCCTCAATACTCAGCATGTGTTTTTTCATTATTTTCTAGCACTTGAGGTTGCGGGGTGTCAGTGACATTCTGATTTCTCCTCTTTTCTAAGCAACTTTTAAAATTGTGTTTGTTTGTTAGATGCATACAAGTTTCTCTTTCTGTCTTTGTAATGTAAAACATTCTAGGTGTTATGCCAAATTTTTTATAACATTTGTTTGGAATATAGCAATCAAATCCAATTTCAAAACCTCATCTCCAAACTTTAAAGAAATGGCAAGTTTTCTTTTATGATAGCTTGATGATTATTCCTGATAAATTCATTCCCTAAGTGAACAAGTTGGTTTTGGTTTCTTATCTGAGATGCCAAGAAACACGTAACAGATGTGAAAAGAATGAGAGACTCTGAGAGGACATACAGAAGAAAAGCTGGTAATGGGGGCATCTACCTTTGTTAGTCAGAAATATGTCTTATAATAGCAGAAATGCTGATGACTAATTTTATTAAACTTTGATTTATTGGGAGGAGGGAAACTTTTACCTTCAGAGGCAGCACTTCTCTATTGATACCATAAAATGTTGCCATAGCAAGTGTCCAAGACAGCAGACCAGCCACATTTCCACAGACTTTTTTGGCGCTTTCAAAAGAGTAATCATCCATATTAAAATATGGCTGCAGTAACTCAACCATTTCTTCATTTATAGTGTCCTTGGGGAACTGCTGAAGGCTCGACAGGAAGCCTGTCGCACTCATCAGCTGAAAAATAGTATTACATCCTATAAGTTCTGGAAGAAAAGAATTGCTTTTTTTCTGAGTTAGTATGTACTTCTAAATTGAAATTTTTTCAAAGAAGTAACAGTTATTTGCTCTAAACATACAAATCAAGACTATGGCTTGGGTTGGCCGAGTGGCTCAGTTTGTTAGGAGCGTGAGCTGTGGGCAATAGGGTCGCCAGTTTGATTCCCACATGGACCGGTGAGCTGTGCCCAAGCTGAGCTGCCACTGAGCTGCCAATAGGTGGCAAGATGGCTCAGCTGGTGAGAGCACGGTGCTCCTAACAAGGTTGCTGGCAGCTGGATGGCGACTGGACTTGGAACTGAGCTAGCTGCACCCTCCACAACTAAGATTGAAGGACAACAACTTGGCTGTTCCCCTTCCCCAATTCCCCAATAAAATCTTTAAAAAAAAAAGACGATGGCATTAGTAAACCTAAATCTGTAAATTGCAAACTGGCTTCCCATTTCCATGGCGAAAGAGTAAAAATAAAACCTACATAAGCTTCCCGTCAAGTGAGAGCACCTAAAGGCCACTGACCCCACAGGCCTCCTTTTGGAGACGGGGCTCGGTTGACATTGAGACCAGTTCTGAACAGATTTTATGAAAAGAAAGCATTCAGTTGTAAAATTGTTTCTTACTTACATTTTTGGGAGATGCAGATTAACTATTCAATACACAATGATTGAGTTTTGTCTGCCAGCTTGTCTGGTCTATATTAAGTATCCTGGGATGAGGACACCTGATGCCCCTCATAAGTCTTATAAAGATGGGTTTTACTTACTTTTAATGACTCTCCCCATGATGGCTTGCAGCAAGGCTTTTCTGGATCCATAGTAACAGGGTCAATTTTCTTTTGAAATAGTAACAGAACGCAGTCCATGATTCTCATAATAAGATGCGGGGGCTTTGCAAGTTTCCTGACTGTGGCAATATCATTTGGTTTGATAGTCTGTATTTGGGTTTAGAAACCAATATTGTTTTATTGAGTAGTAGTCATAGTCATATGAAAATCTAATATTTTATATTTCATTAGTTTCAAGTGTACAAAACAACATAGAGATAAGACATTTATATATCTCACAAAGTGATAACTCCAATAAGTCTGTTACCCATCTCACACTGCACATGGTTATTACAATATTATTGACTATATTCCCGATGCTGTACTTTATGTCCTTGTGTCTATTTTTTTAAAGTTATAGTTGACATTCAATATTATTTTATATCAGTTTCAGGTGTACAACATAGCAGTTAGACATTTATATAAATTATGTAATTTATGAAGTGATTCCCCCCAATAAGTTTAGGACCCATCTGACATTTTACATAGTTTTTAAAATATTATGGAATATATTCTTCATCCGGTTTTTATATCCCCATGACTTTTTTTTTTTTTTTTAAGATTTTATTGGGGAATTAGGAGAGGGGAACAGACAAGTTGCTGTCCTTTTATTCTTCAGTCTAGTTGCGGAGGACGTTGCTTCACTGGCCCATGTTGGTATCATCATTGCGCTCTTCTAGGGTGAGGCAGAATGGTTGCCGGCCTCTGGACGGCTCACAGCGGCTCTTGGCAGCTCACACTGTCTGCCAGCTGCTCATGCTGGCTGCTGGCCACTCACTGTAGCCTATGGCAGCCCACTGCAACAGGGGCTGCAGCTATGCCATCCCGGGGACTCACAGTAGCCCAGCTTCAGGTGGAGCTGTTGTTCACCATCTTAGCTGTAGAGGGCAGTGTCACTGGCCCTCATATGTGGGATCCGAACCGGGGCCACTGGCGTCCCAGTGCGCCACTTGGCCGGCCCCCCATGACTATTTTTAAAAATTACAGTTGACTTTCAATATTATTTTATATTAGTTTCAGATGTATAGCACAGTGGTTAAACATTTATAAAATTTATGAAGTGATCCCCCAATAACTCTAGTACTCATCTTAAACTTAACCAAACACAAACCTGATCATAACCTAAACACAAACCCTGACGCTTTTTCTGCATCTTGATATGACCACATGATTTTTATCTTTCAATTTGTTTATGTGATATATCACATGAATTGATTTGTGGATATTGAACCGACCTTGCATACCAGAAATAAATCCCACTTGATGGTGGTGTATGATAATTTTAATGTATTGCTGAATTTCCTAACATTTTGTTGAGAATTTTTGCATCTATGTTTATCAGGGATATGGGCTTATAGTTTTCATTTTTTGTAATGTCTTTGTCTGGTTGTGGAATCAGGGTAATGGTGGCCTCATAAAATGAGCTTGGGAGGCTTCCCTCCTCTTGAATTTTTTGGAATAGTTTGAAAAGAATAGGTGTTAATTCTTTGACTGTTTGGTAATATTCACCTGTGAATCCATCTGGTCCAGGACTTTTGTTTATTGGGAGCTTGTTGATTACTGATTCAATTACGTTAGTAGTAATTGGTTGGTTCTGATTTTCTGTTTCTTCTTGATTCAGCCTTGGGAGATTCTATGATTCTAGAAAATTATCCATTTTTTCCAGATTAGCCAATTTTTTGGAGTGTAATTGCTTGGAGTATTTTCTTTACATATTTTTGTATTTCTGTTGTGTTTGTTGTCACTTCTCCTCTTTCATTTCTGATTTTATTAATATTTATTTGGGTCTTTTCTCTTTTTCTTGATGAGTCTTATTAAAGGTTTATAAGTTTTGTTTATCTTTTCAAAGAATCAGCTCATGGTTTCATTGATCTTTTATATTTTTTTTAGCCTCTATTTCATTTATTTCTGCTCTGATCTTTATTTTTCCTTCCTTGTACTCACTTTGAGCCTTATTTGCTTAGGTGTAAAGTTAGATTGTTTGAGATATTTCTTATTTCTTGAGGTAAGCCTGCATTGATATGAATTTCCCTCTTAAGATGGTTTTCACTGTGTCTCATATATTTTGGGTTGCTGTGTTTTCATTTTCATTTGTCTCAAGGTATCTTTTGATTTGTCCTTGATCTTTGTTAACCCATTCATTAGTTTAGTAACATGTTATTTAGCCACCATGTGTTTTTCAGGTTCTTTTGTTTTGTTTTGTTTTTTTGTTTTTGTGGTCAGAAAAGATACTGGCCAAGCATGTCATTTAAGGCTGCTGTTTCCTTACTGATTTTCTGTCTGGAAAATGTGTCCACTGATGTCAATGGGGTGCCTACTATGATTATGTTACCGTTGATCTCTGCCTTTATATAAGTCAATATTTTATATATTTAGGTGCTCCTATGCTGGGTGCACAGATGTGTACCAGGGTAATGTCCTCTTGTTGGAGTGATCCCTTTATCATTATATAATATCCTCCTTTGTCTATTATTATAGCCTTTGTTTTAAAGTCTATTTCATCTAATATAAGTATTGTTACCCCAGCTGTTTTGTTGTTTGTTTCCATTTGTATGAAATATCTTTTTCCTTTCCTTTACTTTCAGTCTATGTGTGTCTTTTGATCTGAGGTGGATTTCTTGTAGATAACATAAGTCTGGATCTTGTAATCTTATCCATTCATCTACCCTGAGTCTTTTGATTGGAGCATTTAATCCACTTACATTTAAAGTGATCATTAATTGGTACATAGTTATTGCCATTTTATTATTCATATTTTTTAAATCTTTTGTTTGTTTGTTTCCCCCCTTCTTCTTCTTAAAGAAGTGTCTTTAACATTTCTTGTAATACTGTCTTGGTGGTGATGAATGCCTTTAGCATTCTCTTCTCTGGGAAGCTCTCTATCTCTCCTTCCATTTTAAATGATAACCTTGCTGGGTAGAGTAGTCTTGGTTATAAGCCCTTGCTTTTCATCACTTTGAATATTTCCTGACCCTCCCAAAGTTTCTGTTGGGAAATCATCTGATATTCTTTCTTATGGGAGCTCCCTTGTAATTAGCTAGTTGTCTTTCTCATGCTGCTTTTAGAATTCTCATCTTTGATCTTTGCCATTTTAATTATAATGTGTCTTGGTGTCAACTTCTTTGGTGTCAGACTCTCTGCACTTCTTGGCCCTGAATGTTTATTTCCCTCACCAGGTTAGGGAAGATTTCAGTCATTATATCTTCAAATAGGTTCTTAACCCCTTGCTCCCTCTGTTCTCCTTCTGGTACTCCTATGATGTGAATGTTGCTATGCAATCCGAAAAGCAAAGGGAAAAATAAAATAAAATAAAAATGTGGACAGTTTAGGGGCCTCTGGGACAATATCAAGCATACCAACATTCACATCATAGGAGTTCCCAGAAGGAAGAGAGAGAGAGAGAGAGAGAGAGAGAGAGAGAGAGAGAGAGAGAGAGAGAATTGAAATTGTACTTGAAGAAACAATGACAGAAAGCTTCTTTATCCGGGCAAAGGAAATAAATATACAATAAAAGCCCAGAAAGCACAGAGAGTACAAAACAAGATGAACCCAAAGAGGCCCACACCAAGAAGCATCATAATTAAAATGCCAAATGTTAAACACAAAGAGACAAGCTTAAAAGCAGCAAGGGAAAAGAAGTTGGTTACATATACAAGAGCTCCCATAAGACTGTCAGTGGATTTCTCAACAGAAACTTTGAAGGCTGGAAAGGAATGGCAGGAAATATTCAGAGTGATGAAAATCAAGGACCAGCAACCAAGGTTACTCTACCCAGGAAGGCAATCTTTAGAATTGAAGAACAGATAAACAGCTTCCCAGACAAGAAAAAGCTAAAGAAATTCATCACCACAAAATCAGTATTATAAGAATTGTTACAGGAATGGATAAGAAAACAAGCCCCTTACATAGGCTGTCTACAAGAGACTCAGTTCAGATTGAAAGACACACAAAGACTGAACGTAATGGGATAAAAAATATATTTCATAAAATGGAAACAACAAAATAGCTGTGGTAGCAATACTGATACCAGACAAAACATACTTTAAAACAAAGGCTATAACAAGAGTCCAAGAAGGACCCAGTAATCCCACTTCATGTATCCAAAGAAACCCAAAATACTACTTTGAAGAGATGTGTGTGTCTATATGTTCATTGAAGTAGTTTTCAATGGCCAAGATGTGAGGGCAGTCTGGATGTCTGCAGATGGAAGAATGGATAAAGAGGAGGTGGTACATATACACAGTGGAATATTGCTCAGTCATGAAGGGAATCAGATCTTGCCATCTCTTGTGGCATGGATGGATCTGGAGGGTATTCTTTTGAATAGAGCATGTCAAACAGAGATATACAGATGCAGTGTGATTTCTCTTATATGTATAATGTAAAGAACAAAATAAACATACAAAACAGAAACAAACTCATAGATACATAGAACATTTTAATGGCTGCCAGATGGGAGGTGGGTGAAAATAGGGACGGGATTAAGAAGTACAAATTGAGAAAGGGAGGAGGCTAAAAGATGGTCTTTCAAAACTGACAAATCACTCTTTGCCTCCCTCCTCAAAGCCACCCTGTTTGACTCCCCAATCAAATTTCACTCCTGGCACTCCTGGAATGTTCAGAGACCCTACTGGGACCTCCCAGCAGTCACTTGCAAAGGACTGTAGGACAACATAGACTTATATGCAGAAGAGGAGCTGGTTTTCTCTCCAGGGCTCACAGGTACACTGGCTCCAGGAACCATGTGCTTAACCACAACAGCATACTCTCATCCCTACTAAGGAATTTGCGCAAATCCATTTCAGAGCCCCAAGGACATTACATCGACAAGAGTCTCTCTTTGGACTTCCAGTAAGAAGGCGGAATAGACGGATGCTGTCCGAACTGCTTCCCTGGATCACATCAAAATTACAAATAATTTATACAATATTTAACCTCAGAAGTCCCGTGAACACTAGATGAACAGAACCTCTAAATGAAGGACCTAAAGAGGAAGCCACATCAAGTCTGGTGATCTATCTAATACATCGAAGTATTCACAGAACGACAGCCAGAATGAAGAAGCAAAGAAACTTTGGGACATCCAAGTAAAAGATCAGAAGAAAACTCCAGAAATGGAACTAAACGAAACAGAGGTATTCAAACTTTCAGAGACAGAATTTAGAACACTGATGATAAGAATGTTTAAGGAACTTAGCAAGGACATAAAGAAGGATAGGGAAACCATAAAAAACGACCAGTTAGAACTAAAGAATACAATAACTGAAATGAAGAACACACTCGACGGAATCACCAGTAGAATAGATGAAGCAGAAGAGCGGATCAGTGAATTAGAGGACAAAATAGCAGAAATCACCCAGTTGGAAAAACAAAAAGAAAAAAGAATGAAAATAGTTTAAGAGACCTCTGGGAACACATGAAATACAACAACTATGACATCATAGGAATACCAGAAGGAGAAGAGAAGAAGCAAGGGATATATATTTAAATTATATATATATATTTAAATAGATATCTTTAAATAGATATATATTTAAATATATATATAAATATATATATATATATATTTAAATATATATCCCTTATTTCTTTAAATATATATTTAAAGAAATAATGACTGAAAACTTCCCTACCCTGCTGAAGGAAATCGACATACAAGCCCAAGATGTACAGAGAGTTCCAAACAGGCTGAATCCAAACATACCCACACCAAGACACATCATAGTTAAAATGGCAAAGCTTAAAGACAAAGACAGAATCCTAAAAGCAGCAAGAGAAAGACAGCAGGTTACATACAAAGGAACTCCAATAAGACTAACAGCTGACTTTTCTACAGAAACTTTGCAGGCCAGAAGGGAGTGGTAGGAGATATTCAAAGTGACACAAAATAAAGGTCTACAACCACGATTGTTCCATCCAGCATGGCTATCACTTAAAATTGAAGGAGAGACAAAGAGCTTCTCAGAAAAGATTAAGCTTAAGGAGTTCATTACTACCAAGCCAGCATTACAGGAAATGTTAAAAGGGCTTTTTAAAACAGAAGTAAGGGGAAAACAAACTAACCCAGGAAGACAAGAAATACAAATAACAAAATTGGCAATAAATATGTACCTATCAGTAATCACTTTAAATGTGAATGGGCTAAGTGCTCCAATCAAAAGACACAGAGTGGCTGTGTGGATAAGAAAACAGGACCCATGCATATGCTGTCTACAAGAGACTCATCTCAGATCAAAAGACACACACAGACTGAAAGTAAAAGGATGGAATAAGATATTTCATGCAAATGGAAATGAGAAAACAGCTGGAGTAGCAATACTTATTTCGGACAAAAGAGACTTTAAAATAAGGACTACAATAAAAGACAAAGAAAGGCACTACATAATGACAAAGGGATCAATTCAACAAGAAGACATAACCCTAGTAAACATCTATGCACCCAATATAGGAGTTCCTAAATATATAAAACAGATTTTGACAGACATAAAGACAGAGATCAACAGTAACACTATCATAGTAGGGGACTTGAACACCCCGTTGTCACCAATGGACAGATCCTCCAGACAGAAATTCAACACGGACATAGTGGCCTTAAATGACACTTTAGACCAGCTGGATTTAATCACTATTTTTGGAGCATTTTACCCCAAAGTTACAGAATATACATTCTTCTCAAGTGCACATGGAATATTTTCCAAGATAGACCACATGTTAGGCCCGAAAACAAGTCTCAACAAATTTAAGAAGATTGAAATCATATCAAGTGTCTTCTCTGACCACAATGCTATGAAACTAGAAATCAATTATAAGAAGAAATCTGGAAAGCATATAAATACATGGAGGCTAAATAACATGCTATTAAATAGTGAGTGGGTCAAAAATGAGATCAAGGAGGAAATCAAAAGATACCTCAAGATAAAGGAAAATGAAAGCACCATGACCCCAAATCTCTGGGATGCAGTGAAAGCATCCTAAGAGGGAAGCGTCCTAAGAGGGAAGCGTCCTAAGAGGGAAGTTCATAGCAGTGCAGGCCTACCTAAAGAAGGAAGAAAAATCTAAAATCAACACACTATTTTTACACCTAAGGGAACTCGAAAAAGAACAGCACAACAAGCCTAAAGGGAGTATAAGGAAGGAAATAATAAAAACTAGAGCAGAAATAAATGAAATAGAGAACAAAAATAACAATACAAAAGATCAATGAAACCAAGAGTTGGTTTTTTGAAAAGATAAACAAAATAGACAAACCCTTAGCCAGACTCACCAAGAAAAAGAGAGGACCCAAATTAATAAAATCAGAAATGAAAGAGGAGAAGTGACAACAGATACCACAGAAATACAGAAAGTTTTAAGAAAATACTGTGAGCAACTATATGCTAACAAATTCGACAATCTGGAAGAAATGGATACATTTCTAGAAGCATACAATCAACCAAGTCTGAACCAAAAAGAAACAGAAACTCTGAACAGACTGATTACTGCCAAAGAAATTGAATCAATAATCAACAATCTTCCAACAAACAAAAGTCCTGGACCAGATGGCTTCACAGGTGAATTTTACAAAACATTAAAAAAAGAATTAGGCTCTCTGCTCCTTCCTGTTCAACAGACAGCCGCGTCTTCCTGCGCAGTGCCAGCACGACCCTGAGACACGATGGTGAAAGTCGGAATAAACGGATTTGGCCGTATTGAACGCCTGGTCACCGGGGCTGCTTTTAACTCTGGCAAAGTAGATATTGTCACCATCAATGACCCCTTTATTGACCTCAACTACATGGTCTACATGTTCCAGTATGATTCCACCCATGGCAAATTCAAAGGCACAGTCAAGGCTGAGAATGGGGAGCTTGTCATCAATAGAAAGACCATTACCGTCTTCCAGGAGCGAGATCCCGCCAACATCTAATGGGGTGATGCCGGTGCTAAGTATGTTGTGGAGTCCACTGGTGTCTTCACTACCTTGGAGAAGGCAGGGGCTCATTTGAAGGGTAGCACCAAGAGGGTCATCATCTCTGCCCCTTCTGCGGATGCCCCCATGTTTGTGATGGGTATGAACCATGAAAAGTATGACAAGTCCCTCAGGATTGTCAGTAATGCCACCTGTACCACTAACTGCTTAGCCCCCTGGCCAAGGTCATCCGTGACAACTTTGGCATCGTGGAGGGACTCAGGACCACAGTCCATGCCATCACTGCTACCCAGAAGACCGTGGATGGTCCCTCTAGGAAGCTGTGGCGTGACGGCCGAGGGGCTGCCCAAAACATCATCCCTGCTTCTACTGGCACTGCTAAGGCTGTGGGCAAGGTCATCCCTGAGATGAATGGGAAGCTCACTGGCATGGCCTTCCATGTCCCTATCCCCAATGTGTCAGTTGTGGATCTGACCTGCTGCCTGGAGAAGGCTGCCAAATATGATGACATCAAGAAAGTGGTGAAGCAGGCATCAGAGGGACCCCTCAAGGGCATCCTGGGCTGTACTGAGGACCAGGTTGTTTCCTGCGACTTTAACAGCGATACCCACTCTTCCATCTTTGATGCTGAGGCTGGCATTGCCCTTAATGACCACTTTGTCAAGCTCATTTCCTGGTATGACAATAAATTTGGCTACAGCAACAGGGTAGTGGACCTCATGGTCCACATGGCCTCCAAGGAGTAAGAGCCCCCTGGACCACCAGTCCCAGCAAGAAGAGGCCCTCAGCTAGCTACCAGGGAGTCCTTTTCCCAAATTGATCCCCCCAACACACTGAGAATCTCCTGACTTCGTTTCTACCCCAGACCCCCTGAATAAGGGGAGGGGCTGAGGGAGCCCTATCTTGTCATGCACCATCAATAAAGTTCACTGTACCCAGCCCCTCCCCCCAAAAAAAGAATTAACACCTATTCTCAAACTATTCCAAAAAGTATAGGAGGGAAGGCTCCCAAACTCTTTCTATGAAGCCACTATCACTCTGATTCCAAAGTCAGACAATGATATTACAAAAAAGGAAAACTACAGGCCAATATCCCTAACGAACATAGATGCAAAAATTCTCAACAAAATGCTAGCAAACCGAATTCAGCATCACATTAAAAAGATCACACACCACGATCAAGTGGGATTCATTCCTGGTATGCAAGGTTGGTTCAATATCCGCAAATCAATTAATGTAATACATCACATTAACAAAATGAAAAATAAAAATCATATGATCATATCAGCAGATGCAGAAACAGCATTTGACAATATCCAGCAGCCATTTATGATAAAAATTCTTAGCAAAGTGGGAATAGTGGGATCATAGCTCAACATAATAAAGGCCATATATGATAAGCCTACAGCAAATGTTGTACTCAAAGGGGAAAGGCTAAAAGCTTTCCCCTTAAGATTAGGAACAAGACAAGGCTGCCCACTTTTACCACTTCTATTTAACATAGTTCTGGAAGTTCTGGCCACAGCAATCAGACAAAAAAAATGAAATAAAAGGCATCCAAATTGGAAAGGAGGAAGTAAAATTGTCATTATATGCAGATGACATGATACTATATAGAGAGAATCCCAAAGACTCCACCAAAAAATTGCTAGAACTGATAAACGAATTTGGTAAGGTAGCAGGATACAAAATTAATATTCAGAAATCAGTTGCATTTGTATACACCAACAATAAACTATCAGAAGAAGAAATCAATACCTTTTACAATTGCTTCAAAAACAATAAAATATCTAGGAATCAATTTAACTAAAGAAGTAAAAGACCTGTACTCAGAAAATTATGAGACACTGAAGAGAGAAATCAAAGAAGATACAAATAAATGGAAATACATACCATGTTCATGGATAGAAAGAATTTATATAGTTAAAATGTCAATACTACCTAAGGCAATATATAGATTCAATGCAATTCCAATCAAACTACCGAGGATATTTTTCTCAGAAATAGAACATAGAATCCTAAAATTTATATGGAACCACAAAAGACCCTGAATAGCCACGGCAATCTTGAGAAATAAGAACAAAGTGGGAGGTATCACGCTACCTAACATCAAACATATCTCAAGGCTACAGTAATCAAAACAGTATGGTACGGGCATAAACACAGACACATAGACCAATGGAACACAATAGAGAGCCCAGGAATAAACCCATCCATATACGGTCATTCAATCTATGACAATGGAAGCAAGAATCTACATTGCAGTAAAGATAGTCTATTTAATAAATGGTGCTGGGAAAATAGGACTGACACATACAAAAGAATGAAAATGGACCACTTACTTATATCATATACGAGAACAAACTCAAAGTGGATTAAAAACTTAAATGTAAGACCTGAAACTATAAAACTCCTAGAAGAAAACATAGGGAGTAAATTTACAGACATTACCCGCAGTAATATTTTTACTGATATATCCCCTCGGGCTATGGAAATAAAAGAAAAAAATGAACATATGGTATTACATCAAACTTAAAAATTTTTTCACAGCAAAGGAAACCATCTATAAAACAAAAAGGCAGCCTACTGAACGGGAGAAGATATTTGCCAATGATATATCTGATAAGGGGTTAATATCCAAAATTTATAAAACACTCATTCAACTCAACACCAAAAAAACAAACAACCCAATTATAAAATGAGCAGAGGATATGAAGAGGTATTTCTCTAAAGAGGACATACAGATGGCCAACAGGCATATGAAAAAAAGTTCAACCTCACTAATCATCAGAGAAATGCAAATAGAAACCACCATAAGATACCACCATGAGATACCACCTCACTCCGGTCAGAATGGCTATCATCAATAAATCAACAAACAACAAGTGCTGGCGGGGCTGTGGGGAAAAGGGGACCCTGCTGCACTGTTGGTGGGATTGTAGAGTTGTGCAGCCATTATGGAAATCAGTATGGAGGTATCTCAAAAAAATGGAAATGGAACTACCATATGACACAGCAATTCCACTCTTAGGTATCTACCCAGAAGAATCCAAAATGCTAATTCGAAAAAATATATGCACCCCTATGTTTATTGCAGCACTATTTACAATAGCCAAGACTTGGAAACAACTGAAACGCCCATCACTAGATGACTGGATTAGGAAACTGTGGTACATTTATACAATGGAGTATTACTCCGCTATAAAGAAGAATGAAATCGTACCATTTGCAATGATTATGGATGGACCTAGAGACTATTATGTTAAGTGAAATAAGTCAGTCAGAGGAAGACAAATACCATTTAATCTCACTTTTATGTGAAATCTGAAAAACTGAATGAACGAGCAAAGTAAACAGAAACAGATTCATACATATAGAGGAAAAACTGAGGGTTGCTAGTTGGGAGGAGGGTGGGGACTAGGAAGAAGGGGAAGGGATTAGACAGCATAAATAGGCAACTAGAATATTGTCACAGGGATATGAAAGACAGTTCGGCGAATATAATAATGTTGTAAAAATTTTGTGGCGTGTCAGATGATCACATGTCTTGTTAGGGAGACCACTTCATGGATGGAGTAGAGGCTTGATCACTGCATGGTACACCTGAAGCTGATGTTCTATAATATTGTATATCAACTGTAATTGAATATATAGATAATCATGGGATGTGGGGTATACTGTGGAAGGGAGTCAAAGTAATTGTAATAGATACGTATGATATGGGGGCGGGGAGTGGGGTGGCGAACTGGGGGAGGGGGGTTGTCACTTTGAGGGGTAAAAAGTACAGCTATTGCACTGTGTTGTACACCTGAAACTAATTTTAAAAATATGTTTATTTCACAATAAAAGATTTTTTTTTAAAAAGA
Organism: Aselliscus stoliczkanus; assembly: GCA_033961575.1. Classification (NCBI taxonomy): domain Eukaryota; kingdom Metazoa; phylum Chordata; class Mammalia; order Chiroptera; family Hipposideridae; genus Aselliscus; species Aselliscus stoliczkanus. The sequence goes on along the minus strand of CM066733.1, from coordinate 57,513,713 downwards.
AGTACAAATTGGTTGTTAGAAAGTATTCATGGGGATGTAGGTTATAGCATAAGGAATATAGTCAGTAATCTTGTAATAACTATGTATAGTGTCAGATGGGTACTAGATTTATTGAGGTGATAGATGGGAGGGGACTTGGGGTCAAGATGAAAATTGAATGGATTAAAAAGCCAAATCAATAGTTACACAATAGTCATGGGGATGTAAAGTAAAGCATAGGGAATATAGTCAATAATATGGTGATAACTATGTATAGTGTCAGGTGGGTACTAGACTAGTCAGGGGAATCATTTCTTAAAGTATATAAATGTCTAACCACTATGCTGTACACCTGAAATTAATGCAAAATAATACTGAATGTCCACTGTAATTGAAGAATTTTTAAAAAGGTGGGGGAGCAGTCACAGGGAATAAGAGGTCCAAATATGTAGGTATAAAACAAGTAAGTCATGGCGATGTAATGTACAGCATGGGGAATATAGTCAATAATATTGTGATAGTGTGGTACGGTGTCAGGGGGTTGCTGGAACTTATCGCGATCACTTTTCTAGGTATATAAATGTTGGATAACTATGGTGTACACCTGAAACTAATACAATGTTGTATGTGAGCTATTTTTAAATAAAAATATTTTAAAAATAAGCGGTATACATAGCACATAGATACAGAGATATTCTATCTACAACTTGACTTAAACTTTTAATATATTAATTAATAACAGTTCTAAAGTTTGAAGTTTCTTTAAGCCTGGATATCCCATATGTTAAATAGAAAATGCAGCAACAACGTAGTTTAAAGTTTGATACGTGAATTTATATACCTTTAATTAATTGCTATTGGTGGAATAATTACTTTTGACTTTTGGGATAAAATTTGCCTCACATTTACCTCATCTGTCATTTAGCCTTTCTATTATAATTATGTTCAAAATAGGTACAGCTTTTTAGTGTTTCAGGGAAACAAACATTGGAAACAACAAATACATCCTTCATTAATACACAATGTCTTACAGCAACAAAAAAAAAAAAAAGAAAGAAAAAGAATTCAGTTCATTCTCTGATTACACTCTCTGTAATGAAACACGGTGCCTGCCAGGTCTCATATTGGAAGGGATAAGAATACACCACTCACATTCAGGGCTGCTTCTGCTTCTTCCAGTGCGGGTTTAGCGGCCTCGAGTTTGGTTTCAGCTTTTACTTTTTCACTATCAATTTCATCCACAATTTTCTGGGCTTTGTCTTTTACCTCCTGAACTTCATTTTTTACTTTGGCTGAAGCTTGAGCACTTACTGTCACTTCTGCTAATACCTGTTAAATTCAGGAAACACATGAGAGCAAACAGAAGCCTTTGAGCCAAATTTACAGATTTGAGTAGTGAGAGAATATTTATTCAATATAATATAAATCATGAATAAGAGCAAATTTATTCCCCAACTAAGTCATCTGTATTTTAAGGTGTATTAAAGTAACTCCTTTGAGCAGTTCCTGGCAGTCTGCTATTAGGTAAGCTTTCCTCAGGCTTAGAATATTATGTAAATATTTTAAGCTTTCAGAAAAATGCTATTTCTACTCTGTAATTTCTAGAAAGTTGGAACAACTCAAGCACGTGTAATGGGATAACAGAAACCAATTAAGCCTCATGTAACAACAAGAAAACAGCTCATATTTTGTTAAGTACCTACCCTCACTCATTTCCGCAACTGACTAAGGGTGAAGATTTAAGTCTCTATACACAACTGACTCTCAGTGAGCAGAAGCTGAAAGCAGTCTGAGACTGGGTGGTCAGAGACACAGGAGCAGCACACGTATGTTCCTACCGCCTTGGGAGAAGTATCTTTTTTTTTTCTTTAACTCTACCAACTCTTTCTCTTATTCTTTTCCCTGCTTGTCACAAACTTCAGATGACACTTGGGCCATCCTATACAAGTACAACATGTAGAGATCTTAATGAGAAGACTAAATATAACCTTTAGTCAAGCAGAAATTTCATAAACAGATAACAGAGAACCAGAGAGACAGAGTCAGAGAAGAAAGAATAGTCTTAGGCCAGGTGGAGGATATAATAGTTTAAGCATGTCTTGGTATAAGTTAAACAGAAATATCTAATGTCTTTGTGAACACTATCTTATTGAAATAGCCTGTACATTTATACCATTTACTTTTTAGTGACATTTTTAAATGCTTTTTCTTTTTAATATGGAAAAATGTTCCTCAGCATTAGTGATAAAATCAATGCAAACTCACTTCATCTGCTTTCATGGAAGACACTGCCAATTCCTTCTCCTTTACTGCAAGATCTTGAGAGAGTTTTGCAACAGATTCACTTGCCTCCATAAGCTTATCAAGACCTTTGCAAACACACACATATACACTATTAATGAGTAAATGAATATCCCTTCATCAAATATTTATTCAATATTTGCTACTTATAAGGTATCGTATAAGTACTACAACAAACACAAACTATTTATGGACAAAGTTTTAAAAATACACACACATTGGGAGCAATAATACTGACCATATTTCTGAGAGTTTCAGGAGGGGGATGAAGAAAATAGCTCTGGTTGAAGAATTCATCAAGATACATTTAAGGGAAAGCCACGGTGCCATACTGAGAAACATTAATTGAGTTAAGGAACTTAGTTGATAAACTTATGCTCCCCTTGGCTTTGCAAACACTTTGTAACTATCATTTTTTGCCTTTGAATCATATAGCAGCTGAGATGACAAATAAGGCAGATAATCTATTAACATTTTTGTCATTCTCTTTGCTATAAAAATGAAAATAACTGCTAAGGCCTGTGCAACTGGCTCTGTGACTTTCAGTACTGTAGAGCAAAATAAGTAACTGAATTTCTCACCTTCCAACTGCATTCTAGATGGAGGTGTTTTGGTAAATGTTTGGCATCTGGTCTCTTGAGGAGGAAGGGGAAGCACTTATTTATATGTTTGCCAATTTCCAAGGTGTAAATACTCCCACTATGGCTGATTTCAAGCCACCAAGAAATTCTCAGTAGCATACCATTATATAATATTTCTACCATACAGATAGAATGAAAATAACCTCAAGAATATGAATAATAGTAAAATAGAGTAAAAATAACTAAAAAGTGGTAAGTTTGGGGTATTTATTGCCTTCACTTTAAATATTTATTTAATTGTAAGTTTATATGATTTAATTTCTAATAAAGATTATGTTTAACAAACTGATCATAAAATTTCTAAATGTAACAATCGGCTCTCATGAGCCAGCACAAACCAGTAGCTTCAGCACAGCAATGACTCTGGAGCATCACACAGAAAAGCTGCAAGGAGGTAAGCCATGAGAAAGAAGAACAACAGGAGGAGGTTTCTTTCACTGTGTTTCCATCATCACTGTGATTTCACTGACCTTGGAGCTCATTATGCTATGTGACCAAGTTTTGTGTAGGAGAAATGAAAAGACAGCACTATGTGTTTTGGGCCAAATGGTTTCTAGATATATAATATACTTTAATTTCTACTTTTCCTACCTATATTACATATACTGCACACTCAGAAAACCATTGCTCAAAGAAACTCTTCTTGCTTTTATTTGTTTGCGTTTATTTCTGTTGTGCCTTTTCCTTTGTTAGAAATTTGAGAAGCATTAACATGGTATAGTGAATACGAATCGAGGGAAACTGTAATGCAACCAAAAATTGAAATTATAGCCAGTTCCCAAGAGCTGGTTTTTCCCCATCAGCAAGCAGCAGCTGTGTGGCTATGGCGACTCGCTGCTAAACAGGGAAGGTCCAGGTTCAAAGAACAGGGAGAAATGGTTCTAGGAATAAAACAAGCTACCTCTGTTTAGATTTTCTTCTGCCCTGGGTTTCTTTTCTTTCTTTTTTTTTTTCATTAAAGTTTATTGGGGTAACAATTGTTGGCAAAGTTACATAGGTTTCAGGTGTACAATTCTGTAATACATCATCTATATATCACATTGTGTGTTCACCACCCAGAGTCAGTTCTCTTTTCATCACCATGTATTTGATCCCCTTTACCGTCATCTATGTCCTGAGTTTCTTGACAGGTCAAAAGACCCTTAAGAGCATTCCTTCAAAATACTCTATTACTGGGCCGGCCGAGTGGCGCTGTAGTTAAGCGCTGGCTTGGGAAGCCAGCAGCCCGGGTTCAGGTCCCACATATGAGGGCCAGTGACACTGCCCTCAAAAAAAAAAAAAATCTATTACTAACAATAAAGTTAGTATTTCATGTTCAAACACAGCAATAGCCACCAAACTAACTATTGGAATCCATATCAAACGAGCCCTTAAAAAATTCCATTCTGCTTACCAATATTCATACGTTCAGCTTGTCCATTAATATATTTCACCTTTTCAGCATAAATGTTTTTATAACCGTTTATAAATGAGAGATAAGATTTGGGGGTCACGTACGCTCTTCGACGGTATCTGAAAGCAGAACAGAAAAACGGACTTCGTCTCTGTCATTTTGGTGTGCTCCCATACCATGTCAGCACACATGCTCTCCCCACTGGGAAATCTGTGTCACTCCAGAGCCTGAGTAATGCAGGAGGACAGGAACTGTGAATGGTTTCCCTAGCAGTGACATAGAAAGAATACTAAATATCTGATGCTTTGACCTCTTAGGGGTCTTCGACTCCACCCAACTCCACCGGTACCCTACTCGGGGCTTCTGTTTCCTCATCTGGAAAAACTGAGCAAAGAATCACTGCTTTACACCTGCCAGAATTTTGTGAAGACAAAAATATATATAAATGGTGCATATAAATACACATTGTAAACTTTAAGGTTCTGTACAAATATTAGGGATAAGTGATTGAAGTAAATTTGTACTGTGACCTGTTTGCATTCAACTAGGAGCCAGCTGGGCTCTCAGAGGTGAGAACCACCCTCCCGCTGACTCCCTGGATCGTCCTTGAAATCAAGGCAGCCCCTTTTGACTCAAATGTTCAACTCACTGTGGCCTTTACTACAATAATTATATTGAACAACAGAAATAAATAAAAGAAATAATTTTGTACAGGAGAATCTCAAGTAAAAGAACTCCTCACATACTATTAAAATCATTTTACCTCTTTTATTAATTTTTCACTTTTGGAATTCTGAAGATTTTTAACATTAAAAAATGTTAAGGGCATAGTGTGACTATTATTAAAGTGTTATATAAACAGTATATTCAGAATAAACTTCTCCAACCTAAAAGGACATGAAAAAAATTGAAAAATACACCCAATTTTTCAAAAATAAAGACAGATTTTTGTGCCTGTACAGAGGTAAAAATTTCTCTCTAAAGGTGATGGTAGCAAAAAGAGTTCAAATGAAATAGAAAGAAAGACTTTCTAACAATATTAATTAATATTCATGAATTCCCCCAACAATATCCGGGAGATTATTTTGAACTATTCAAGAGGGGTGGTCTGGGTATATTTTTAGGTACAGAAAATGGTCCAGGATAAACAAACTTTTGTGAAATCGGGATCCCCTGTAAAATCAATGAAAGTGTTGCCCAGACTCTCTATGCAGAAAAATAGGCATAGTCTTTTGGGCAGGTTCAGCATCCCCTGAAGCCCATCCACTAACCCTGAGGGAGAAGCCCATTGTTCCAGAAATCCACGTTGGATCAACTGTCATATTCACATATGTCAACTGCACACAGGGACTATCATGCTTTTGGGGGAAAAAAGTTATACTTTCAAACTGCTGACACCAGCTTTCACATATGAACACCATTGCTGCTTTCAGTGAATGGACTATCCTACAGTCAATTTAAATTTTGTTTCATAATTATTTGGTGTAAAAACATGATAAAACATGCATGACTTGATAAGGCTAAGTGATACAAATACAAAATCTAAATTACCCTTAACAGAAGGCAATAAAGAAACTTTAAAACAGTACATTTATTTAATCAAAATAAACGAATTTGCATAGGAAACTAATTTTAAACAGTTTATAATGAATTAGCTAAGTCAGTCTCAAAACTAAATTAAGTAAATGAAATTAAGTGATTCATCAAACATGTGTTACTTTGAGGCCTGAAGGGAAAGAGGTACTTAAGTATAGACACTAGTTAATTTTGAAATCTCATTTATTTATAATCTTTTCAATACATAATCACTAGAAAATCAAAGCAAGAAAATATGTTGCAAAGTGCAGCTGGGACTTTGTGTACAATCAATATGAAGTCTTTTACTGGATGTTCCATTTAATTCCTCTTCAAAGTAAACTTTGTGGTTTTGTAGTTGTCATGCTTATTTGATGTCACTTACCTCTGGAAATAGTTTTCACAGCTCTCTGAAACCATGTCATGGAAGAGGCCCATTGTTTCCACCACTTGCCTTTTAGTCTCACTAGAGCAGACAATACTGTAGCCTGAAAGGAAATAGGAGGCCACGGCCACCAGAGCCTCCTTCGGCCAGCGACTGAACCAGTCCATAGTGCAACCTGATATCAAGCCAGGGAATTTCAAAGAATGGGCACGAAATTTCTCACCAACCTATGGACAGCAAAGTCAGTAAGCGTTAGAAACACAAACAGATTATAAATCGGCTAGAGAGAGGTTTATGCATTCTGAGACAACAGCGTGACATCACAATTTAAAAACTATATCTTGGGCTGCATTAATAAGTAAATTAAGTATCCAGATGAAGGAAGATAATATTTCTACACTCATCTCTGTCCTAAGACTACATCTGCATTCTTGGATTCAATTCTAGTAGCTACCTCTTGAGAGGAAACTGACAAACTACAACTCTTCTAGACAGAGATGACCAGGAAAGTGAAAGGCCTGGACACCAGAACAACTGAGAATAGCAGAAAGACCGGCAGGTATTTGGTCTAAAAAAGGAAATAATTTAGGGAGTCTGCAAAAACTTTCTCCAAATATCTGAGGAGCTGTATGTGGGAGAGGGGTTGGGTTCAATTTACATGACCAAAACAGAATCACAGGGGGGAAAGACAGAGACACAAATTTCTATTGATTGTTGCAACGAAGTTGCTAGTCTTTTTTGATATCAGAGAGATTATTCATTATGAATTTGTACCAACTGGACAGCTAACCAAATTTACTATTTAGAAGTGCTGAAAAGGCTGTGTGAGAAGGTTAGATGACTTGAACTTTTTGCCAACAATTCATGGCTCTTGCATCACGACAATGCACCAGCTCACAGCGCAGTGTCCGTGAGGGAGTTTTTGGCCAGTAAACAAATCACTGTGTTGGAACACCCTCCTTACTCATCTGATCTGGCCCCTAGTGACTTCTTTCTTAACCTGAAGATAAAGGAAATATTGAAAGGAAGACATTTTGATGACATTCAGGACAACTCTGATGGCCAGCCAAAAAAAAGAGTTCCAAAATTGCTTTGAAAGGTGGACTAGGCACTGACATTAGTGCATAGCTTCCCAAGGGGAGTACTTCGAAGATGACTGTAGTGACATTCAGCAATGAGGTATATAGCACTTTTTCTAGGATGAGTTCAGGAACTTAATTGTCCAACTTGCATGTGTTTTCCAGTATGCTAGTCACCAGTCACATGTAGCTGTTAGAGCATTTGAAATGGAGTTACTGGGACTGAGAAATTGGCTTTCATTTGTACTTAATTTTAATTAATCAAAATTTAAATGACCATACATGTTTACTGACCACTAGATGGATAGCACAGTGAGCTACAGATAATCACACGCACATAAGGGACACACTAGATGGTATGTCTATATAGATTGCAGGTAGAGCTGGACAAAGGTTATATAACCCTTACAATTCAAATCTGTGTCTCTAGCTAATCAATAAAAGGTGTAGGCTATGCAATAATTTCTAATAAGATGGATATGTTAAATTATTATACTTTGTATGAGATGTCAGTCAGTAGGGATTGATGGTAGTAGAAAGCTAATTTTATTTCAATGTAACATATATGTATTCGTTTCTGAGCATATGAGAGGTTCACAAACTATATAAGTGTATGTAAATAAGTAACTCCTCCTACACAGACATAAATAAAATAAAAACTCACTGGAGAGAAGCAGAGAACAACATGCAAGTTCTTCCTTGCCCTTGAAATGAAGTACTCATACAGATTATCAAAGGTAGGAGGGTGGCGAGGCAACTCCTTCTTCATCACTGATATCAGCCCTTGTGTGATTTCATCCATCTCATCCCGTGCAAACAAACTGGAGATCTTTGAGAAATAGACAAGAAAGTGTTCTGTATTTTATTCACTTTTTTAAAAAGATTTTTATTAAAATCTAGGTAACATACAAATTATATTAGTTTCAGGTGTACACCATAGTTATTCAACATTTATATACCTAAAGAAGTGATCACCATGGTAGACCAGCAACCGTCTGACACCGTCCCACACTATCACAATATTATTGACTATGTTCCCTATGCTGTACATTACATCCCCATGACTTATTTGTTTTATGCCTGAAAAATTGAATCTCTTATTGCCCTTCACCTTTACACCGTTTTGAAAATTTTTCAATTACAATTGACATTCAATATTATTTTACATTAATTTTAGATGTACAGCATAATGGTTAGATATTTATATAATTTATGAAGTGATTCACCCTGACTAGTATAGTAGTCCACTTACATTTGTAGGCCACTTATATTTAATCTTTTATATTTATGGTGAAATTTACATTTACCACTTTGCAATTTTTTCTTTCTTTCTTTTTTTTAAAAGATTTTATTGGGGAATTGGGGGCGGGGAACAGTGTTGGAGAACCAGGGAAGGGGAACAGACAAGTTGCTGTCTTTTTGTTCTTCAGTCTAGTTGTAGAGGACATTGTTTCACTGGCCCATGTTGGTATCATCATTGAGGGCAGAGTCACTGGCCCTCATATGTGGGATCCGAAACAGGGCCGCTGGCATCCCAAGCCAGCTCTTAACCAATGCACCACTCAGCCAGCCCAAATATGTTTTTAAGGAGTATAATATTCTTTTTGTTTTAATCATGTTTGGGGTTATTTTGCCTAAAGTTTTGAATAGTTTTGCTGGATTTAGAATTATTTATTGAGCAGATAAAGCAGTTAAATTAGGAGCAAATTATGTTTCCTTTTGTTCAAATAGCTATCACCAAAAAGCGATCTCTGTACCATTCCAATCATCTTCAAAATATCCTAAGATGTCCTCTCTTCTCTAACTCATAGTCAGTCTCAACTCTGGCTCCAAGGTAGATAACCAGCTCATGCACCAATAAATACCTACAGACACCACTGTGGAGGGAAGAGTTCACACAGGAAGCCTGATTTTGAGAAGAGTATGCTTGGCTGGCATCTGGGAACTTGGCTCTTGGAATGCCGCTTCCATTGCTAATTTATAAGGTTGTTCCAGTGTGCCTACGCTATTGATACAAACATTGGGATACAGACTGAACATCTACATTAATCGGGGAGTCTGGAATTTTGGCAGTTGCAGCTAGGCAGGGAGTGACTACATGGGCCCCCTCCCAACAAAACCATTGGGCTCTGAGCCTCAAACAGGCTTCCCCGGAACAGAAACGCCGTGCATGTGCTATGGCGCGTCATGCCTCGGGGAAAAACACATTCTGAACGGACCCTTTGGTGAGGATGCGGGAATCTGGTTTCTCCAGATTCCACCTGGTGTGTCTTTTTCTTTACTGATCTGGCTGCAAATCCTTACTGTGTTGCTTTAATAAATCTTAGTTGTGATTACAAGTATATGCAATGTACCATGAGTCCTCGTAATGAAGTACTAAGCACATGAGTGATCACGAAAGTGCTGATACAATTGGTATCAGAAATGGTGACACTAATAGTGACATACAGCTAGCGGAGCTCTTTCAACCCTTCTATACACCTGACTACTGGATGGATGGATAGACAGATAGATAGATAGATAGATAGATAGATAGATAGATAGATAGATACTTTGCTCTTCCTAAAATAAATTATAGTATCAAATTAAAGATTGAAGAGAAAAATAAGCCCCAAATTTAAAATGGAACAAAGCATACAAAAAAAAATCTAGAAGTAGGCAGCATTAATTTGAAAGGAACTTCAAAAAACTTACCAAATCTCGTATCATTTTAGAAATGACTCATTTCTAAAATGAAAAATGTGTGCTAAATGGGCTCTCTTGCTGAAGGTTGCTGAAGGGTTGCACTTTTTCTATCCAAATATACTTTACATTTTATAAATCTGAGATTTCTAGCTGCATTTGAGACCTACCTCCCCTGAAGAAAGCAGGTTGTTAAGATATTCTAGAAATGCCTCATCTTTTATTTCATTGTCAGTAAAGATGAAGGTGATGCCTTTTCCATCAGCACCGGCTACTTTGTACAAAAATTTTAAATCATCTATTAGATTATTCACATTATAAGACCTAAAAAGAGAAGTGGTAGACAATTTAAAGTGAAAAATACATATAGTCATAATTTACCTCAAAATACACTATAACCCATGATGATTAGAGCATAATTTGCTTCTGCTCTAAGAGATGTTAATAATAATCCCTGCCAGAAAAACACAGTGATTAGAGTGAAATAGCTGTATGTTACCATTCAAAACATGCATGTTTTATTGAGAAGTGAGAAATGGGGATTTACCAGAAGTGACTCATGAAAAATAATTGGGACTAGAGAAATGAACTTTTATTCCCTGCAATCTAACAGTCCTCAACAACAGATTTTGCCCAAGGGAATACATGTATAATATCTAAAACCAATCTGAAATTTGGATGAGTATGGATTGGTAAAAAGTCGAGATAAATTATAAATAAAATTAGTGATAAATTATACATAGTGGTAATTTGTGCATGTCACTAAGTAGCTTGATACAGAGAAAACCTAAAGAAAAAAAGATGCCTTATGCAATGTGATATAAATAATATAAATCTTCTAATTATGTGATTATAGATTTTGAAAAGAAGTTCTTGGTTTCTGTTTTTTTCTGATTCCTACTAAATGCATGTGCTACCAGAGGTGATGTGTAAATATAAAGTAGACAATCTCTGAATGGTGCTCTGGTGCAGTCTGAAGCTGACCATCATGTGTGTTGGTTCGAAAGCCTCTTGGGAGGGGGCCTCGTGCAGGCCAAGGTTAACAGTTGCCTGTACCCTGCCCCAGCCACTTGGTATGAGCTACAAAGTAACCTGCAGATGGTTGCCACTTGTACTGGGCTTGGAGGTGCCTGGGAGAGTCTAAGCTATCAATTGAAGCTGGCTGCCTCTAGTGCCAGGTTTGAGGCTGCTCAGCAAGAGGTAGGAGGCACACTGAAACCAGATGATGCTTGTTTGCATTTTGTGAATCTTTGAGAGATTTTAGGAAAGTCTGCAGCATGAGCCAAGACAGGCCATTTGTATGAAAAGCCACTAGAAGCAACTTGGGTGGGCCTGAAAGTTGGGAAGGGCAGGATCTCAGGGAATCACCAGGGCAGGGCAATGCAGGGCAAATGGTTTTAGCCAGGTTGATGGAGATTCAGATATGGTGCCCGCCTGTGTCTGTACACCAGGAGCAGGGACAAAGGCTTCTGCCAGCACTTCTGTCTGGGATAAAGCTGCCCCTCCAGCCCTCGTCCTGATGCCAGACAACTCAGCTCCTCCCTGTATGTCCCTGGGACCTTTTAAGCTGCTGCCCCAGTGCTGAACCTCAGAGGGAGTCAGTTTGTCAGCAAGTAAGTCCAGGAGCAGGCCCTTTAAGAGGAGAAACTGGCACTCCAGCTGCTTTCCATCTCAGTCACAATCTCCGCTGTTTTTCACAGCCAGAAGTTATAGGGACTTCTCTCCCCAGCACTGGAACCCTGGGCTGGGGAGCTTGGTGGGGGCATGAAACCCCTCATTCCTCAGGAGGGACCTTCTCCATAGCCTAGATATCCATCCCAATTATTTATTTATTTATTTATTTATTTTAGTTGAGCCATCCTGCCACCTGTTGGCAGCTCAACAGCAACTCAGCTCGGGCTGGCATCGAACCGCCGTTGCTCAGAGCTCAGCTCGCACTCTTGAGCGAGCTCTTAACCAACTGAGCCACTCAGTCCCAATTTTTAACCACCACACGTAGGTGTGAGACCAGCCCGTTGCTCAGCTCTGCCCCTCCTACCAGTCTCAATATCGTTTCTTCTTGTGTATACCTTTAGTTATAGGACTTCTATTCAGCTAGACTTCAGACAATTCTATGGTTGCTCTATAGTTTAGTTGTAATTTTGATATGGTTGTGAGAAAAGGCAAGCACAGCATTTACCTATTTTGCCATCTTGACCAGAATTTCCCAGATTTCTTTGTTATTTATGATTTTAAATGCTCTTGTAAGTTGTGCCCTGTTAACGTTTTATCTATTTGGCAACAGAGTGGTGTGTGTATGTGTGTGTGTGTGTGTGTGTGTGTGTGTGTGTGTGTGTATAAGTTGAAAAAGTGATTTAAAATGTATATGAAAATACAAAGTGCCAAATATTCAAGACAATGTTGAAGAACAATAAATTTGTTCAAAACATATTGAAAATCTACAGTAATTAAAACAGAGAGTAATGGTGCAAAGATCAATAAATAAACCAGTGGAATAGACTATAGTCATATATATGATCAGTTGATTTAAGGGGGAAAATGACACTGTGATGTCGCAAACAAAACAAAACAAAAAAACCTTTTCAGTAAATGAAACTGGATTGATTGCATATTTATATTTAAAAAAATAATCTTAATTCTGACCTCAGACTTTGTGAGAAAAATTAATTCTAGATGGGTTAACATTTTAAATGTAAAAACAGAAATATCACCTTTATTTTTTATTTATTTATTTATTTTTTTAGGGCAGTGTCACTGGCCCTCATATGTGGGACCCGAACTGGGGCCGCTGGCTTCCCAAGCCAGTGCTTAATCACCACACCACTCTGCCGGCCCTAGAAATATTATCTTTAAAAGTGAAGGAAATTACAGGAAAATCTTCATGACATTTGGGTAAACAAAATATTTTAACATAATACAGAGAGCACTAAAATAAAGGGGGAAAATGATAACTTAAGTTTCACTAAAATTAATATCCATTAAGAGTGAACAGGTAAGTCAATGAATGGGAGAGATATTTGCAATACGCACTCTGACAAAGAAATTATAGCCAAAATACAGAAAGAACTCCTAAAAACCAATAAGAGAAAGACCACACTCCAATTGAAAAAAATGGGCAAAGGACTTCAATTTTGTTTCACAAAACAAGTTGTCGAAATAGTCAGTAAGAGATAAAAATGTACTGAACATTATTAGCCATCTGAGAAATGCAAACTAAAGCCACAATGATATTTCACTGCACACCCACCAGGTTTGCTAAAGTGAAAAAGAGTCACAATGCCAGGGGAGGGCAAGAATGTAGAGGAATTGAAACTCTCACGAACTGTTGGTGGCAGTGTACACTGGGAGAACCACATTGAAAAACTACTCCACAGGGAGAGGAGGGGCAAGATGGCAGCTGTGAGGAAGGCTCCATGAAATCTCCCCTGGAAATATCCACAATTTGAACTTCTAATACGTTTCAAAGAGACATCTACTCATCACACAGAGCAACTAAGAGTTCCACACAAGGATTGCTGGAAGGTGGTCAGGCCGGGCGAGTAGGGGAAAAAGGCAGAGAGACGCGTGAGGTGCAGCCCGAACCCGCGGCTGCTGAGTCACGGTGAGTGTTGCCCCAGCTCGCTCCCTGCGGCCCGCGGCCCACCTAGCGTTCAGCCAGAGCGCGTTGGTTTGCAGTCTGAGGCAGAAGCCTCAGGCCGGGCGAGTGCGGGAGGAGAGAGAGGAGACAACTGTGCAGAGGTACGAGCTGCACCCGCAGTTCGCCGGGTCCCCAGGAAGCAGGGTGCAGAGCCCCGCAGCGGCAGGGCAAGATCAATCCCTGCACCCTCCCGGTTCAGGGATCAGTCTCTGTGCCCACGGGGTCCCGCGGAGCGCAGAAGCCTGAAACCCGGGAGCAGGGGAAAAAAGAGGACTCGCCCGCAGAGAAGCAGCGCACCGGGCGGAGACGCAGGTCCCCGAGAGACAGAGTGGGGATCGGAGCTGCGCAGAAAGGGGCGCGCAGTCCCCTGAACCCCGGCAGCAGTCCCTCCAGAAGCGCAGCAGGAGAACGGCACGGGTGCGCGCCGGCTCCGAGGCAGAAGCCAGAAACCCGGGAGCAGGGGAAAAAAGGGGACTCGCCCGCAGAGACGCAGCGCGTGCCGGGTGGAGTCACTGGTCCCGGAGAGACGGAGTGGGGATCGGAGCCGCGCGGCAGGGTGCGCGCAGTCCCCTAAATCCCGGCAGACCCTTTGGGAGAGCAGCAGGAGATCCACGTGGGCGTGTGCCAGCTCCGAGGCAGACGCCTTAAACCCGGGAGGAGGGGAAAAAAGAAGACTCGTTTGGGAACGCAGTGCGCCAGGCGGAGATGCAGGTCCCTGAGAGACGGAGCAGGGATCTTAGCCACACGGTAGGGTGCGTTCAATTCCCTAAATCCTGGCAGACCCTTTGGGAGAGCAGCAGGAACTCCGCTGGAGCATAAGAGGCAAAGGCCTTAGCTTAAAACAGTGTTGGAACTGTGGCTTTGTTTATTTTTTTTATTATTTTTTATTTTTTATTTTTTTTTCCTTTTTCTACTCTTGAACAGAAAGCAAAAAAAAAAAAAAAGCCAATAACCTACCCACTCCCACAAACTTTGGCCCCCGCCAAGACAGAGTCTTAAACTGACTCCTGAATGGAGCAATAGGGGCAGACTAGGAAGATATTCCTACCTGCAGGGGGTTGAGAATTTCCACCCAGTAAAGGCTGCAGAGTGAGACTACCTACCCCGCCCCCACCTTTATGCAAGGCTTGGGAGGCAGGGCAGGTTCACTTGATGAGGCACTAATTAACAGATTCTTAGCAGCTGGCTTTTGGTAGTGAGGAATTCTTTAATTCTCCATGGCTGTCAACCCAAAGGGTGCCCAGAGACACTCATTGAGCTCTGGGGGGTGCTGCCTGCCTTGGGACAGGCAAAAGCAAAAAGGCAGTGACTTTGTAAAAACCACCAATCACACGTCACAACCACACTCAAGTACAGCAACCTGCAGTGCCAGGATCACGCTAGGTATCAGGTGGCCTACTGTTCCCACAAGACGCACAGGAATTTTTGTACAGCAGACAAACTGAAGAGAGCTTCATGGACTTTAGCCAAGACCGGCACGGATATTTTTGGTTTGTTTGGTTTTATTCTGTTTTGTTTTCCCTTTATTGGCTGCTTATCTTGGTTGTTTTTGGTTTTTATTTCTATTTCATTCTTATCATTTTGTAGTTTTTCATATAGGCATATATATAGGTGTATATAGGTGAATATATGTCCATATATATGGGTGTGTAGACAAATATATATATATATATATATTCTTTTTCTTTTTCTTACTTTTCTTTTTCTTTTTTCCCCACACTCACTTTCTCTCTTATTTTATTCATTCTTCTCACTGCTATACTTCTCCTCTTTTCCTTTTTTCTGCAAATTTTATTTTTTTAATTTTTATTCTTACTTTTTTTATTATTATTATTTTAGTTTATTTTTATTTTTTATTTTTTAGGTATAGCTAATTGGTTTCTCATGTTTATTCTATTTTTTATTTTAGGATATTGTATTTTATTTCGTTTCCTCTTCTGTTATTATTGTGTGTGTGGTTTTTGTTTTGTTTCTGTTTGTTTTCTTCATTAGTATGATTGATATTTCTGTACAAGTTGACTGTAGTTTGATGGTTGGTTTTTTTTTACTTGTGCGAGCATTTGGTTTTCTTTGGTGGCTGCAGAGGTTGTTCTTGTTGATCTGTAATGCTCTAAAATCACTCTGCAGCAGTGGGTCCAAACAAACAGACACAAGAATCATCATACCTGGAGGCCAATTTTAAATAAAACCAGAGCATTTCTGGGTTTGACATACAAGAGTCACACCCAAAAGCAAGTTGATACAGGTACTAGGGCCCATAGGGTCCAAGTTTCATCAGAGGGGTCAATCCTCTCACAGCAGCTCATAAACTGCAGACACTGCTGATCCTCACAGCTAATCAATCTGGGAGTCAATCCCACCTACTGACAAACCAAAAGTAATCAAAACTAAAACTTCAACAAGTGAGGACGCACGACACAAGGAACACCTCAGATACAAGCACAGGAGAATAGGGAGACTGAGTAATTCAAATATAAAGGACACACACCATATAAGTTTACCCAGAAAAGACTGAGAAACCTGGGGGATCTATCTGTTATATTGATGCAAACACAAAGAGTAAGCCAGAATGGGGAGACAAAGAAACACAACACAAATAAAAGAACAGAAGAAACTTCCTGAACCAGTGGAAATAGAGGAAATAGAGGTAACCAACCTATCGGAGACAGAGTTCAGAACACTGATTATTAGAATGTTCAAGGAAATTAATGAAAATATAAAGAAGGATAGAGAAATCATGAAAAGCAACCAGCTAGAACTTAAGAACACAATTACTGAATTAAATAACAAACTTGATGGAATCACTAGGAGATTGGATGAAGCAGAAAATCGAATCAGTGACTTAGAAGACAAAATAGCAGAGATCACCCATGCGGAAGAACAAAAAGAAAAAAGAATGAAAAACATGGAAAATAGTTTAAGAGAGCTGGGGGACAACATCAAACGCAATAACCCCGGATCATTGGAGTACCAGAAGGAGAAGAGAGGGAGCAAGGGACTGAGAATATATTTGAAGTAATAATGTCTGAAAACTTCCCTAACCTGGCAAAGGACATTGAAATACACGCTCAGGAAGTGCAGAGAGTTCCAACCAGGATGATTCCAAACAGGCCCACTCCAAGACACATTCTAGTGAAAATGGCAAGGGTTAAGAACAAAGACAGAATCCTTAAAGCAGCAAGGGAAAGGCAGCAAGTTACTTACAAGGGTACCCTCATAAGATTATCAGCTGACTTTTCTACAGAAACTTTGCAGGCCAGAAGGGAGTGGCAGGAGGTTTTCAAAGTGATGCAAAGTAAAGGCCCACAACCGAGATTGCTGTATCCAGCAAGGTTATCATTTAAAATCGAAGGCGAGATAAGGAGCTTTGCAGAAAAGAATAAGTTAAGGGAATTCATTACCACCAAGCCAGCTTTGCAGGAAATGCTAAAAGGGCTTCTTTAAGTAGAAGAGAAAAACAACCTAAGAAAGACTACGAACACAAATAACAAAATGGCAATAAATACACACCTATCAATAATCACATTAAATGTAAATGGATTAAATGCTCCAATCAAAAGACATAGGGTGGCTGAATGGATAAGAAAGCAAGACCCCAGCATATGCTGTATACAAGAGACTCACTTCAGATCCAAAGACTCATTCAGGCTGAAAGTAAAGGGATGGAGTAAAATATTTCATGCAAATGGTACTGAGAAAAAAGCTGGAGTAGCGATACTTATATCAGATAAAATGGACTTTAAATTGAAGAATATAACAAAGGACAAAGAAGGACACTTCATAGTAATGAAGGGATCGATCCAACAAGAGGACATAACTCTAGTAAACATCTATGCACCTAACATAGGAGCCCCTAAATATATAAAACAGATATTGTCAGACATAAAGACAGAGATCAACAGGAACACTATCATAGTAGGGGACTTCAACACCCCGCTGTCACTAATGGACAGATCCTCCAGACAGAAAATCAATGTGGAAACAGCGACCTTAAATGACATATTAGACTAGCTGGATTTAAGAGACATTTTCAGAGCATTTCATCCCAAAGCTACAGAATATACGTTCTTTTCAAGTGCCCATGGAACATTTTCTAAGATAGACCACATGTTAGGCCACAAAACAAGTCTCAATAAATTTAAGAAGATTGAAATCATTTCAACTGTATTCTCTGACCACAATGCTATGAAACTAGAAATCAATTATAAGAAGAAATCCAGGAAGCTGACAAATAAATGGAGGCTAAACAATATGCTATTAAATAGTGAGTGGGTCACAAATGAGATCAAGGAGGAAATCAAAAGATACCTCGAGACAAACAAAAATGAAAACACCATGACCCAAAATCTCTGGGATGCTGTGAAAGCAGTCCTAAGAGGGAAGTTTATAGCAGTGCAGGCCTACCTAAAGAAGGAAGAAAAATCTCAAATCAACAGGTTATCCTTACACCTAAGGGAACTGGAAAAAGAACAGCAAAAGAGGCCCAAGGGGAGTACAAGAAAGGAGATAATAAAGACCAGAGCAGAAATAAACAATATAGAGAACAGAAAAACAATTCAAAAGATCAATGAAACCAAGAGCTGGTTTCTTGAGAAGATAAACAAAATTGACAAACCTCTAGCCAGGCTCATCAAAAAAAAAAAAAAAAGAGAGAGGACTCAAGTTAGCAAAATCAGGAATGAAAGAGGGGAAATGACTACAGACATCACAGAAATACAAAAAATTCTAAGAAATTACTATGAGCAACTATATGCCAACAAGTTTGACAATCTGGAAGAAATGGATAATTTTCTAGACGCATACAACCTTCCAAAGCTAACGCAAGAAGAAACAGAAAATCTAAATACCCTGATTACTACCAAGGAAATTGAATCAGTAATTGACAAGCTCCCAAAAGACAAAAGCCCTGGACCAGATGGCTTCACAAGTGAATTTTATCAAACATTCAAAAAAGAACTATCACCTATTCTTCTCAAACTATTCCAAAAAATCCAGAAGGAGGGAAGGCTCCCAAACTCTTTTTATGAAGCCACTATCACCCTGATTCCAAAACCAGATAAAGACATCACAAAAAAGGAAAACTACAGGCCAATCTCCCTGATGAATATAGATGCAAAAATTCTCAATAAAATATTAGCAAACAGAATTTAGCAATATATTAAGAAGATCATACATCATGATCAAGTGGGATTCATCCCTAGTGCGCAAGGCTGGTTCAACATCCGTAAATCAATTAATGTGATACACCACATCAACAAAATGAAGGATAAAGATCACATGGTCATTTCAATAGATGCAGAAAAAGCATTTGACAAAATCCAAAAGCCATTTATGTTAAAAACCATTAGCAAAGTGGGAATACAGGGATCATATCTCAACATAATAAAAGCCATATATGATAAACCTACAGCTAACATCATACTCAATGGGGAAAAGCTAAAACCATTCCCCTTAAGATCAGGAACAAGACAAGGCTGTCCACTTTCTCCTCTTTTATTCAACATAGTGCTGGAAGTTCTAGCCACAGCACTCAGACAACAAAAAGAAATAAAAGGCATCCAAATTGGCAAGGAAGAAGTGAAATTGTCATTATACGCAGATGGCATGATACTGTATATAGAGAACCCCAAAGACTCCCATCAAAAAACTATTGGAACTGATAGACGAATTCAGTAAAGTAGCAGGATATAAAATCAATGTTCAGAAATCAGTGGCATTTGCATATACCAATAATAAACTAACGGAAAGAGAAATTAAGAAAACTGTCCCATTTACAATTGCGTCAAGAACTATAAAATACCTAGGAATAAATTTAACCAAAGAAGTGAAAGATCTGTACTCAGAAAATTATAAGACACTGAAGAAAGAAATCATAGAAGATACAAATAAATGGAAACACCTACCATGCTCATGGATAGGAAGGATTAATATAATTAAAATGTCCATACTGCCTAAAGCAATATATAGATTCAATGCAATTCCTATCAAACTACCAAGGGCATTTTTCACAGAAATAGAAAATATAATCCTAAAATTTATATGCAATCATAAAAGACCCAGAATAGCCTCGGCAATTCTGAGAAATAAGAACAAAGTCGGGGGGATCACGCTACCAGACGTCAAAACCTACTACAAGGCTACAGTAATCAAGAGAGTTTGGTATTGGCATAAAAACAGACACATCGATCAGTGGAACAGAACAGAGAGCCCAGAGAAATCCAGGCATTTACGGACAGTTAATCTATGACAAGGGAAGCAAGAATTTACACTGGAGTTTAAAGGTAGTCTATTCAATAAATGGTGCTGGGGAAATTGGACTGACACATGCAAAAAAATGAAACTGGACCACCTCCTTATGCCTTATACAAGAACAAATTCAAAATGGATTAAAGACTTAAATGTAAGACCTGAAACCATAAAAATCCTAAAAGAAAATATAGGGAGTACATTTGCAGACATTACCCGGAGCAATATTTTTACTGATACATCCCTACGGGCAAGGGAAGTAAAAGAAAAAATGAACATATGGGATTATATCAGACTTAAAAGTTTTTTCACAACAAAGGAAACCATTAATAAAACAAAGAGGAAGCCTACTGAATGGGAGAATATATTTGCCAACGATATATCTGATAAGGGGTTAATATCCAAAATTTATAAAACACTCATGAAACTCAACACCAAAAAAACAAACAACCCAATTAAAAAATGGGCAGAAGATATGAAGAGACATTTCTCTAAAGAGGACATACAGATGCCCAACAGGCATATGAAAAAAAGTTCAACCTCACTGGTCATTAGGGAAATGCAAATAAAAACCACCATGAGATACCACCTCACTCCAGTCAGAATGGCTATCATCAATAAATCAACAAACAACAAGTGCTGGTGGGGCTGTGGGGAAAAGGAGACCCTGCTGCACTGTTGGTGGGATTGCAGATTGGTGCAGCCACTATGGAAGTCAGTATGGAGGTATCTCAAAGAACTGGAAATAGAGCTACCTTTTGACCCAGCAATTTCACTCCTAGGTATTTATCTTGAAAAAACCAAGACACTTATTCAAAAAAAGTTATGCACCCCTATGTTCATAGCAGCACAATTTACAATAGCTAAGACTTGGAAACAACCAAAATGCCCATCAGTAGATGACTGGATTAAGAAACTGTGGTATATTTATACATTGGAGTATTACTCCGCTATAAAGAAGAATGAAATCGTACCATTTGCAATGATATGGATGGACCTAGAGATTATTATGTTAAGTGAAATAAGTCAGTCAGAGAAAGACAAATACCATAGGATCTCACTCATATGTGGAATCTGAAAAACTGTATGAATGAGCAAAGTAAAAAGAAACTGTCTCATAGATATAGAGGAAAAATCAGGTTTGCTAATTGGGAGGGGGATGGGGATGAGGGAGAAGGGGAAGGGATTAGACAGCAAAAATAGGCAACTTCAATATTGCCACTGGGATATGAAAAACAGTTTGGGGAATATAATTAATAATGTTGTAAATATTCTGTGGAATGTTTACATGACAGATGGTCATAGGTCTTATTAGGGAGACCATTTCATGGATGGAGTAGAGGTTTGATCACTGCACTGTATGACTAAAGCGGAGGTTGTATACCTACTGTAATTGAATATATATAGATAGTCACGGGATGTGGATTATACTGTGGAAGAGAGTCAGAGGAAGAGTAATAGATATATATGGTATGGGGGGGTCGTGGGGTGGCGAATTGGGGGTGGGGGGTTGTCACTTTGAGGGGTAAAATGTATAACTATTGCACTGTGTTGTACACCTGAAACTAATTAAAAATAAATAAATAAAAGAAAAAAAAAGAAAAACTACTCCACAGATCTACTAAAGCTGAATATATACATACTCTATATTCAGCAAGTCTCTCTCTAGGAGTATATTAAGACATGTACAAGAATATTGGTAATATTCGTAAAATAACAGCTCTATTTGCAAAAAATCCCAACACATGTTTATCAAAAGTACAATAAATAAACAAGTTGTGGTAATATGCAATCAAGTAGAAGATTATACATCAATAAAAATGAACAAACTACTGGTACACATCGCATCATGGATGAACCTCAAAAACATAGTGCAAGTAACAGAAATGATACAAAAGAGTAAACTCTGTATGTTTCGATTGATATAAAGTTCAAAAATAGGAAAAACTAGTCAATGGATATAGAATTCAGAATATGGTTACCCTATGACGAGGATGGGACATGGGGAGTACTTCTGGGGTGCTAGTGATGTTTTATTCTTTCATCTGTGGGCTAGCTACATAGGTGTACTTACTTTGTACACCCATGATTTGTGTACATTTCCTTATATATGTTCCACTTGAACAAAGAGGCTTAAAAAATAAAAGAAATAACCAAATTGTTATATATTTTTTTAAGTAAACATTTTACCCCAGGGAAATTAACTATAGAAAAACATATTGTCGTGTTTTAGTTTATCTTACCTGGTTAATGTTATCTGGAATATTTGATATCCAGCTATAAATGAGGCCAATCTCGAAAGACTTTGTTTTCCCGAACCCCCGACACCCACCAGCAATGCATTTCCGCATGCCGTTCTGATGATTCGTGAAATCTGTTTTGAAATGAAAATAGTATTTATTCAAAAATAGAATTCAACCATTTACATGTTGTTGCACTAAATGGGTCGAAGGTTTGATCCTATGTTTCTATACTATATTAAACTTTTTCCTTTAATGCTATATCTCAGAATTTAAAAAATTAAAATTCATATTAATTCAAGTTCTTTCCCTGCCCCCATCTATAGTTACATCATAAAAAAACAAACTTAATTGTCTTTCCCTATTTCAAAACTATTCTCTCTCTCTCTCTCTCTCTCTCTCTCTCTCTCTCTCTCTCTCTCTCTCTCTCTCTCTCTCTCTCTCTCTCTCTCTCTGTGATTTTTTTATTTTTAAACTCAATGGATAGTGGAGCTGCCCTTGCCACTCTGCAGAAGGAAGTGTAGCATTGGTTGCTTATTATTCATCAGTCTAAGACACTGACTTACACAGACACCAACCTCTACAACGAAGGCTACCTCTATCATATCTCTTCTAGTGAACATTCTTTAAAAGTACCAAAATTCTACTTGCAATGGAGGCGGAAAAACATTTGTAGAAAAAGACTTAGAGAAACAGCCTTTATAGGCTTGTTTTCCTTTTCTATGGTTGATTTCTTTAGTGAGGGTAAGGCTCCAATTGTGGTTCAAGTCTTATGCAGGCCACTTGAAGGCATTGTTGTCTTTTAAATTAATGTAAAAGAAGAAATTCTAGGTGGATTACTAAATTAATTATCACTACTAAAAAGAATTTTTTTAAATACAAGTTTTACAGATGGCAGATCAGCAATAACACCTTGATATTAATTCTATCATATTTAAAATTTTTTTTTTTTTTTTTAGCTGAGCCATCCTGTCACCTGTTGGCAGCTCAGCGGCAGCTCAGCTCAGGTTGAGCATAGAACTGCTCAGAGCTCAGCTCACACTCTTGAGCGAGCTCTTAACCAACTGAGCCACTCGGCCACCCCTTTACCATCATATTTTTAAATATATTAGTCACTTATATGGTTTTTCACCTAAAATAGGGTCCCAGGCCCCGAAGACCTAGCCACAGGTAGGTACTAAATAATTACTTGTTGAATGGATGAATGTGAAACAGGCCTAGGACATCTGGAAATCCACCAATGTTGCAAAATAAAACTGTATAATAAACACAGTGCTAACTGCTCTCTTTATCAAACCTCTCTACTCTGTGTTCTAAATCCTGGAGAAACACCTTTTGATCCAAAAATTATACAAATAACTCCTTTCTGTAGCCTCTCAGACTTGGATCAAACCACATTCCTTTTTGGTGCCACCTCTAATTGGATTCTGTTTTCTCACCAGCCCTGTACACTCGCCTTACCCATTCTCAATCAGTCTGCTCCTAATCTGTGAGCCAATCATAAAATTGACATTTTTGAAAGCATCAGTTTTTCTTCCATTACTTCAAAATATAATTTGAGAAGGGAATATTTCTTCACAGGGTTCACCAGCTTACTTTCTAGGAAGATAAAACTGACTCAGTGTGTCAAAAGCTCTGAACACAAAACCTATCAAATTGTCCTTGTGACATGTGCTGTCACATAGGTGAATTCAAACGAGTGAGGGGTTTCTGACTAAGCCTTTGTTTCCTAAGGCAATGGACTGACCCAACCTATGGACACTCTTTTACATGCTACCTGATACTATATATTTATTGTCTCAAAAAGTTCATTTGTGAAATTTGCTAAGTGTTTACATGATCAATTTACATTAGTAAATAGTCAATAGATAGAACCTTAATAAGATGAGTCATTGCATCTTTAAAAAACACCAGATCAAGAGATGTCCCTCTAATGATTTCATTGAACTGTCTCTGGTAAAATTGGAGTTTTTCACTCAGAAACTCAAAGGATGGTATCTATGAGTGGGAAAAGAGCGAGAAAAATAATATTTAGGAACCAAAATTAATGAAAGTGGCATTTGTAAAGACACTCAAAAGTAATTGTAATTTTTTTAAAACCTAACGGATTTCCAAAACTTTGTCATGGATTAGTTGACTTTTAGTTATTGCCACTTTCAGAAGCCTGAAACTTCTTTCCAATATGAAATTATTCCTGACTGTTCCCTTCAAGAACCCCAGCATCAATTCCTATCCATGGTAATTAACTCTTTCACTGCATTAATTGATTTCAAGGTTTTTTTTCCCAAAATGTGTCAAAAATCCACAAAAATTAAAAAGTTGATATTTTGACTATTTTATGCATTTAATAACATTTTGAGCTGCTCTGTACATAGATGACATTATTTTTATTTTAAACTTTTGTTATATGGTAATAAATTTACAATTATATTGAATTTTAGCAAAAAAAATACTCAAAACATACTAAGTGGCATCAATTAGATTTAAGTATAGATAAATTAGAATCTAATGGCATTGATGACATAAAAAATTTATTACAAAATGTTACACAATGGCATACAAACCATCTTTGTTGTTGATAGTGAAAGCCACATGAAAACATATCCAAATGTCACAGCAAAAGAGTTAAGGTTGGAATATAACAAATATTTCTCTCAGTTTTTATTTGCTTTTTAATATCATTTGTGGATTTTTAAAACTATACAGAAGTTTTAGATTGCTTATATAGTCAAATTGTTCTGATAAATATTTACATATATGTTTTGCAAATTGTTTCTCCCCATTTAATTTTTTGATCTACACGCACTTCAGAATTACTTCATTATGTGCCCTGTTTCTTAAAATCCCTTTGGAGTTTTCTTTCAAACTTCATTAAACCTCTACATTAATTTAGGAAAAATAATGTATTGCCATTTAACCAGGTAAAGTTTTATCATGTTTATTCCTAGATATTTTTTGCTGTTTAATAAAATATTTTTATGTTATATTTTCCATTTTGTGATTGTTGGAAAGATGTGGCAGGCTTTTTTTGTGTGTGAAGGTCAAGATAGTACATATTTCAGGCTTTGTGGCCTGTATGGTCCCTGGAAGAGCTATTCAACTCTCACATTGTCATGTGAAACCTGTCATAGACAATTTATAAACAAATGGGTGTGCCTGTGTTCCAATAAAATATACTGAAATTTTACCTTTCAAAGAATTTTATTAAAATATAGCTAACATGCAATATTATATTAGTTTCAGGTGTACACCATCAATATTCAACATTTATATACCTAAAGAAGTGATCACCATGATAAGTCCAGCAACCATCTGACACTGTACCAAGCTATCACAATATTATTGACTATGTTCCCTATGATGTACATTACATCCCCATGACTTACTTGTTTTACACCTGGAAATTGGGACCTCTTTTTCCCTTCAGCTCTTCCCTCCCTTTAAAATTTTTCAGTTACAGTTGACATTCAATATCATTTTATATTAATTTCAGGTGTACAGCATAGTGGTTAGACATTTAAGAAGTAATCATCCTGATGAGTCTAGTACCCTCCTGGCACTATACATAGTTATTACCATATTATTGACTATATTCCCTATACTTTGCTTTACATCCCCATGACTACTGTGGAACTAGCAATTTGTACTTCTTAATCCCTTTACCTTTTTCACCCTGTCCCCCACCTTCCTCCCATCTATCACCCCCCAAAATCTAGTATACATCTGACACCATACAGTTATTACAATATTATTTACTATATTCCTTATGCTATATCCTACATCCCCATGACTGCTGTGTAACAACCAATTTGTACTTCTTAATCCCTTCCACTTTTTCAGGTACCCTATCCACCCCTTCCCATCTGGCAACCATCAAAATGTTCTCTGTATCTATGAGTTTGTTTCAGTTTTGTTTGCTTTTTTATTTTGTTCTTTGGATTCCACATATAAGTAAAATCACACTGCATCTGTCTTTTTCTGTCTGACATACTCCACTCAGCATAACACACTCCAGGTCCATCCATGCCACTGCAGATGGCAAAAACGATTCCTTTCCATGGCCAACAATATTCCACTGTATATGTGAACCGTCTCCTCTTTATCCATTCATCCATCGACAAACAACCAGGTTGCCTCCACATTGGCCATTATGGAAAATGCTGCAATGAACATATGGATGCACACGTCACCTCAAAGTAGTGTTTTGGGTTTCTTCAGATAAATACCCTGAAGTGGGATTACTGGGTCCTTCTTTATCTCGTTATGGCCTTTGTTTTAAAGTCTGTTTTGTCTGGTATACGTATTGCTTCTCCAGCTTTTTTGTTGTTTCCATTTTCATGAAATGTCTTTTTCCATTCCTTTACTTTTAGTCTGTGTGTGTTTTGATCTGAAGTGAGTCACTTGTAGGCAGCACGTGTAAGGTCTTGTTTTCTTATCTACTCAGCTACCCTGTGTCCTTTCATTGGAGCATTTCATATATTTACATTTAAAGTATTTGTTGATAGATATGTAGTTATTGCCATTTTATTATTCATATATATATATCATCTTAATATATATATCATCTTAAAGAAGTCCTCTAAGATTCCTTGTAATACTGGTTTGGTGGAGATTGAACTCCTTTTCCTTATTCTTGTCTGAGAAGCTATTTCTCTGTAATTCAATTCTAAAAGATAGCTTTGCTGGGTAGAGTAATCTTAGTTGTAGGTCCTTGCTTTTCATCACTTTCAATAATTCATGCCAAACCCTTCTGGCCTGCAAATTTTCTGTCGACAAATCAGCTGACAGTCTTATGGGACCTCCCCTGTAGGTAATTAACTGCTTTTTCTCTTGCTGATCTTAAGATTCTCTCTTTGTCTTTAACCTTTGGCATTTTAATTATGATTTGTCTTGGTGTGACACTCTTTGGGTTCATCTTGTTTGGGATTCTCTGTGCTTCCTTGGCTTGTATATCTATTTCCTTCACCAGGGTAGGGAAGTTTTTCATCATTATTTCTTCAAATAGGTTTTCACTTCCTTGCTGTCTCTCTCTTCTCCTTTGGTACTGCTATGATGCAAGTGTTATACACTTGATGTCCCAGAGTTCCCTTAAACTACCTTCATTTTTTGGATTCTTTTTTCTTTTTGCTATTCTGAGTGTTCTCTGCTTCCTTATCTTCTAAATCAGTGATGTGAACCTCTGCTTCATTTAATCTATTGTTGATTGCCTCTAATGTATTCTTCATTTCAGTTATTGTATTTTGAATTTCTGACCAGTTCTTTTTTATGTTTTCTATCTCCATTTTTGTGTTCCCTATCTTTTTGTTGAAGTTCTCCCTGAGATCACTGAGCTCCTTATAACAAGTGTTTTGAATTCTATGCCTGGTAGATTGCTTGTCTCCATTTTGTTCAGTTCCTTTTCTGGAGCTTTGTTCTGTTCTTTCATTTGGGACATGTTTCTTTGTCTCCCCATTTTGTCTGCCTCCCTGTGTTTGTTTCTATGTATTAGGTAGGGCTGCTATGTCTCCTGGTCTTAGTAGAGCTGCCTTATGTCCTTATGTAGTAAGTGTCCTATAGGACCCAGTGGTGCAGTCTCCATCATCACCTGAGCCGGGTGTTCCAGGTGTGTCCTTTGTGTAGGTTGCATGTACCCTCCTGTTGTAGTTGAGGCTGGGTTGCTAACTGTACATCAATAAGAGTGATTGATCTTCAGGCTGATTGGTTGTGAGGACTGGCCATGACTACAATGGAGGCACCATTGTGCAGGGGCAGACTCTACACAGCAGGATTCACTTTAGCAGAGCTGTGTTGCCTGCCCAGTCTGCCCTTTGGGTGTGTCACCCTAGGAGGTGGCCTGGTGATACTCCAGCTTGATCTCAGCTGGCCATTGGGCATTTCAGCTAGTGGTCCTGCACCTGGCCAAGTTCAGCCATTGCTTTTGTCCTGGCTGGAACCACCTGGCATGAGCCACAAAGCAATCCACAGATAGCCACCATGCATGCTGGGTTTGGAGGTGCCTGGAGAGGCCAAGCTGCAAACTGAGTTTGGCACCACTAGTACCAGACTTGGGGCTGCTCAGCTAGATGTATAGGACATACCAAAGCCAGATGCTGCTTTTGAGAAATTTTAGGAAAGTCCACAGTATAAACCAAAGCAGGCTGCTTCTAAGGAAAAGCCACTGGAAGTGGCTTAGATGTGCTCGCAAATTAGGTGGGGTATGATCTCAGGGACTCATCAGGGAGGAGCAAACGAAGTGTGTTAACCAGATTGATGGAGACTCAGATATGGCAGCCACCTGCATCTGCACACTAGATTGGAGGATAGGACTCAAGAAAGAAATAATGGACTCTGCCAGCATTTCTGCCTGGGAGAAAGCTGCCTTTTCAGCCCTTGTCCGGAAGCCAGAATACTCAGTTCCTCCCCATAAGTCCCTAGGGCCTTTTAAGGTGCTGCCCCAGCACTGGAACTCAGAGTGAGTGAGTCCATCCTGGAGTACGTCCATGAGCATGGGTCCTTTAAGAGGAGTGCCTGGGACTGTAGCCATCCTTATCTCACTCAGCCATAATTTCTGCTGCTTTGCATAGCCAGAAGTCACGGGGGCTTCTCTCCCTAGCACTGGAACCCCACATAAGGCTGGGACCCCTTAATTCTCCAGGCAGGACCTCTGCAGATGTTTTTTAATGGTCACACATTGGTGGGAAACCAGCCCATTCTGTGTCACTGACCTTTGTACCGGTGTTGAAGTGGCTTCTTCTGTATGTTCTTAGTTGTAGGACTTCGGTTCAGCTCTGAACTCTGAAATTTGAATTCCATGTAATTTCCATATGTCACACAATATTCTTCTTCTTTATATTTTTTCTATCCACTTAAAAATGTAAAAACCCTTCTTAGCTCACAAATTTAACAAGAAACTGACAGTGGCTGGATTCAGTCCATTGAATAATCTACCAACCTCTGGTGTAGGGGAAAGTTATTGAGTTTTATTATTATCATTATTATTATTATTTTTTTTTTTGAGGGCGGTGTCACTGGCCCTCATATGTGGGACCCAAACCGGGGCCGCTGGCTTCCCAAGCCAGTGCTTGACCACTGCGCCACTCGGCCGGCCTGAGTTTTATATTTATATCATGCTTGTCATCTTACTGAATTCTTGGTGCTTATAAGAGATTTTAAGTCTTCTTGGATTATATTAAGAGACCATAATATCATCTATAAATAATGATACTCTTGTTTTTTCCTATCTGATAATTACATTTCTTTATTTTGATTACTCTTCATTTTTAATACTTTTTTTATTTTTCAAGTACAGTTGACATTCAATATTATATTAGTTTCAGGTATGTACATGGATTTTCTTTTTGTCATTTTGTTGCAGTTTCTAGAATTTTCAAGTAATATTAAATAATGGTATTATCAAGCATGCCTGTCGTATACCTGACTTTAATGGGGCTGCTGCTAAACTTCATTGAAATATTTTACTCAGCATATGATGACACAAATCACAACATATAACTATGTAAAAGTTATGGCAATGCCATGGTGAGATTCTGGTAGGAAGAAATATCTAGTTAGGTGAGTGATAAAAAAAAACCAACCCTCTTTTATAAAGGTAAGAATAAATACCAATTCATAGAGTTTGGGTAATTCAAGTACAGTGTCTTCAGGTTCATCTCCAGTTGGTTCAGGTATCTCACAGAGAAAATCTACAAAGTATGGTTCAGGAAGAATATATGATGCCATTTCTGTGCTAGTATTTTCTTCAATTGCGTGAATAAGATGTACATTAAACCACTGCTCATCTTCATGAGTTATAAATCTGAGAGAAATATACAGGAGTAAAAATGCAAAATATAAAGTCATCTTTTCAAACTGAACATGCTTTCAACCTCCCCCCACCTCCTTTCAGCCCCCATCCTGCACTTCTGTCATTTCATAACAGGAAAATAATATGTTCTGCCTTCTGACAAGAAGGACATAACCCCATCCAAGAAAGTTATAACATCAGTAGTCTTACTTATAGAAAATACTGACAGTCTCTTCTTGACCAAACTTAGTCAGGCTCCTCTGAATCTTCTTCCCAGTTGGGCCTTGACTTTTGGACTTCCATGTCCTTCTCTGCACCACCCAATTTTAGCAGGAATCCTGTCAAGTGCATTGAGTCAGAGTTCCCCATTCCCAATATCTGATCACCCTCCATATCTGACCAAATTCTTCATTTGTCATCATCCCCTGGGGTAAGCTGATCACCTGGCTTGCTTTCAGCAAGAATCCTATTACCTAATAGGATTAGCAAGAATCTCCCTGTACCTCTGATGTTTCCTCTTTAGTAATTTTCTATCCACCAACCTATCCCATCTTTTTCCTTGGCTATAAGTTTCCACCTTTTCTTTGTTTCTTTAGGAGTTGAGACCAAACTCTCCCCTACTACAAACCTCCATTGCAGTAGTCCCTATAGCTATCCTGATAGTCCTGCATAAAGACTGCATGCTATTTTGTTTTAACAAGTGTCATAAATATTTTTTCTTAAGTAATACAGATGAGTCACTTAGGTGAGGTCAAAGGTCCCTAAAACTTACAATAGGAGTGTAGAAGTGACAGTCAGAAGTGGGCGAGCATCCTCTTTCTGGGTTTATGGTCATACAGTGTAAAAAGCTCCTTTTCAGGATTACAAAGAGGAAGAAGGGGACTAACATTTGACGACTACCACCCGTGTGTGAGACGTTGTGGTAGGCCCTTTACAACTTTGTAAGACCAGCGTTACCATTCAGATTTCACAGAGAAGGAAACAGTCTCAGAATTTATGTACCAGCTTCCACTACACAAAACCTACACAGAGCTCAATTTTTTTGAAAATGTACACAAGTAAAATTTGTCTCTGAATGTTATCAACTCTCTGATGATATGGTGATTTAAAAAGATGTCCTGTTGAAATAATACTCAAGTAAATTGTCAAGGCATTTTTTTTTTTTAAGGCAACCAGCAGGTGGGAAATAACATCAATGTTTCCCGAGCATCAGAGCAAATTAGGGCACTGTTCCTTACTCTACTGATCTGAGTAGATAATGTAGGAATTAATCTAGTAGTATGAAGTTTCTTATACAGTACATTAAACTCAAGCGCTGTAATATACACCTGTCTGCAATTACTCTGTTGCACTCATGTTTGAAAAGTGACAGGAGGACAGAGATCGAATCACACTCCTCGGCTTTTATGGTTAACATTCCTTGCCAAATTCTGGAAAGATCTCGGAGATTGAAAATGTAATGAAATTTAGAAGGCGTTGGCAGCATCTTCACCTAGAGATGAAAAAAAAAACCATGTGATACTCTCAATTTGCTTTTCAGATAAAACTAAAAGTGGAACTGCTTTTAGAACTATTTTATTTCACAAATCCTATTTAAATAAAACAGGCTGAGAAAATAAACCAAGATTAAGTTTATATATTTGTCACAGAACTCACAGAAAAAAAGCACATATCATAAATCCACCAACATAGATAAAAGACCATAAGCCCTTGAATAGGGTGGATTCCCTAGAAGTATAATGCACTAGATGTGGATTCCCACCCCTGTTCTACCACCATTAGTTGGCTTTGAACGAGTTACTTTGACCTGAGTTCCGAAAAAATATGTGAGTTGTGGGAAGAAGCATTCCTGGTCATTATTAACCTTATTAGTATTATATGGAAATATGTCAACAAATAACAGTATGAGTTCATTGTTGGGAACAATGAATACTCACTTCTAAATCCAATAATAGCTATACTCTATAGACTGCTTCGATAACGTCCTTAAAATGTGTTTTGTTTCCACAAATGTATTTGAATATGATAACGTACATTTCACTGAGGAGATCCAAACTCAATGCTTTCATATATCTGTATATCTATAATAAATTGACAGGCAAGTCTGAAATGAAGCTGCTAATTACTAGGTGGTTTTCCTTGTTTTCTTTTGTTGGTTTGAACACTAATTAACTTATTATTTCTACCAACTTCCGGAATCCAAACAGACAAAGCTATAACAATGACACATTCTTATACAGAGAGATTCCAGTTCAGGATAAACTTGAGGTTTACTAGGTATGGGAAGCATTGCTGGCCACCTATAAAGATTGTCATTGGTATCATTAGCATCATTTTTGAAAGTGAAACAGTGATAATTTTGGAGATACAAAGCAGACTCTCCACATGATTAATTCAGAGAGGGAAACGCTTTCTTTAGTACCAATTCATGGAATATCCTTTTCATATTGAAATAGTACCCTATTGAGTTTGTAGAGTAATTTTTACAGGCTAATTCACAGTGGAAGTTAAAACAGCAGGTAGCAAGGGAAAGAGAATGAAGAGAAAGAAGTGTTATTTCTCTCTTTGCTCATTTCCATGCCAAGCTAAAATGTTCATTCTATTCACCAAAATGTAAAACATACACTTATATCACAAATATGCAAAAAATAAAGGAGCAAGGCTTTGTGAATATTGCTTTTCCTTCTTTGCTGCAGCTATGATGGCAGTCATTGGCAACTGAAGCAATCATTAAACAGAATTAAATTCCTTTCTTTCCCTCTTCTTCTCATTTATTAACCTGCATCTTTCCTTCTCTTCTAATGTTTCCCTTTAATTTTTGTCAACTTCTTTCTTTTCTCACCTGCCTCTGCTTTAAGACTATGTAAAGTAATACAAAGGTGAAGTGATATACAAGGCAGGTAGATTAAAAGAGTGCTTTGTGAAGATAGGCAATCTGAAGACAAAAATATAAAGAGGGCTGCTTATTTGGGGGTGCGGACAGAAGGAAAATTCATTTATGTTTCAATGACTATTTCTGAGCAACTCCCACCACCCTTAGGAAGACAGCATGCTAAATAGGACAGCTAAATCTGGTGTCATCAAGGAGCTTCCATTCTAGCTGGGCAGACTGACAATAAATAAGAAACAAATATATTGATAAACAAACATATAGACAAATAATAACAATAAAATCATGGTTAGAAAAAATAAACTAGGGTCAGGGGACAGATAATGCCTGAGATAGGGCATTGGAAGTTATTTTAGAGAAAATAACTCAGGAGAACACTTTTGACAGTCAAATGAAGTATAATGGCTTTGAGGCATGAAAACTTGGGTTTCTTAAGCAACAGCATGAGAAGGGCAGCATAGCTGGAGCAGAATGATGGAAGGGCATAGAAGTAAGCAGCGGCCAGCTCAGGTTGGGGTTCATAGGCCAGACCAAGACGTTGGGTTTTATTGTAAGTGTAACTGGGAACCTACTGGCGGTTTTAAGAAGGAGTGATCTCTTCTCAGTAAATCAGAATGATCTCCGACTTAATGTTTTAAAAAGCATTTTATGACTATGTAAAAAACAGACTCTAGGGAAAGCAAAAAGAAAGCAAGGAGATTGGTTAGGAAGTCACTGCACGGTCCAGAGGGTAGGTGATGGACGCATCTATCAGGGATCACAATGACATGGCACTAAGGGCTCAGCTTTGGGACGTATTTTGAAAGTTACGCAGACTAGCTAATGGATTGGACATAGGGGATGAAAAAGACAAATCAAGGACGACACCCAGTTTTTCCACCTGAGAAGCAGGATAATTGTTGTTCTGTTAACTAAGATGCAAAAGTCTGAGAAAGGATCATATTTAAGGGCAATTAAGAGTTCTGTCTAGACATGTTAATTGAGATGATTATCGAAGATCAAGATAGTGATATTTACTAAGCAGTTAGACATGCGTCTATAGCAGAGAAGGCAGGGGATGGAGGACTTTTGAGGTCATTGGCACTGAGATGGTGTTTGAACCTTGAAGCTGGATGAGACTATCTGGGTAAAGAATGGAGACAGAGAAGTCCCAGCATCGAGATCAGCCAGAGTGCAGTACTTAGAGGAAGGGGCTTAGAAAAGGTAGCCAATGAGATAGGAAGAAAACCAAGAGAATGAGTCCCCTCTGAAGTCCAGTAAAGAAAGTGTTCAGAGTGATCATTTATGTCAAATATTACTAAAATGTCAAGGAAGAGGAAGAAGAAATCGACCTTTGGATTTGGCAAGATTGAGGTCTTTGGTGATCTTGATGAGAGCAGTGGAAATGAAAGCTTGGGCAAAATGGCTTACAGAGGTAAAGAAGGTGGGGCCACTAAATATGAATACAACAAAAGCAGCTTTGACAGAAAGACACTAGGAAGGCCAAAGCTTTTCAGAAAAATATGTCCAAAGGTACATTAATTTGAATAACAGACCCACTTGAAAACAGATGGCTCTTACCATAGAAAAATTACCTCAGACACTCAGACCTCACCGTTCATTTTGGAGTTTCTTTAAAAGAGGCAGAACAGCATGTGCAAAAACCCATGTCGACAAGGAGCTGGCCTTATACAAGGAACTGATCACTGCAGGGTCTGCGTGGAAGAGCATTTCGTAAGAAACACCCCATTCCTCTTCTGATAATTCTGTATCTAGACTTTGACCAATCCACCCAGGAATTTGAAAGGCTGTATGTTCACTGAACGTACAATGAACTATGATAACTAATCCTTATCTCCTTTGCCATATTTGTGGTAATTATATCAACTTTGTTTTTATCTCAGACCTACACTTAATTGTTTTTTCATGAGTCTGCCTTAGACTCTCTGGTCTGTTGAGCTTTACTTAGGGCACCGACTTGAGTACTCAGATCGAGCCTACTTTAAGTACGCTTCTGTCCATTTACTAACTCCTTCTCCACCTTCAAGAAATACACAAGGTTGGGCCGGCCGAGTGGCATAGTGGTTAAGCGCTGGCTTGGGAAGCCAGCGGCCCCGGTTCGGATCCCACATATGAGAGCCAGTGACACTGCCCTCTTAAAAAAAAGAAATACACAAGGTTGACTTGGTTATATAAGAATATCTGGAAATCCAAGTATCCACTCAGTCAGTAAACATTTGTGTCTAACATAATTTAGTGGTGGTGGAGGAGACAGACATACAAAAAATTACAAATCAGAGTAACAAGTGGAAAAGCAGCGTTCTCGTTTCATCAAAATTCTACTTTATCTTGGATGTCTTGTCTGGTTTATAATAATACGTCATGCATATGGAAAGCACAAATCAGTCAGAATATTTGCTCCCTGGAAGGAAAAAGTGTCGTAAATCTATTTGAGCACCTAATTTGTCTTTTCCTGAAAAGCACTACCACATATAATTTCATGAGCCACGAGGTGAGAACTAGGCTGAATAGTTGACTTTTTTTTTATTATTGACAACAAGTGATTCTGTACCTTAGTCCACTGCCAAAGCACTCTGCCTGCTGAAACTAAATTTGAAATCATCTCACATATTTCAGGTTTGAACTTTCTGCAAGGGTCAAAGTATCCACAGCCAATGACTCCTGGAAAATAAACAAGATTGAAGGTACTCCTTTACTAAAAGACGATAAAGTGAATGTTTATC
The DNA here is from genome assembly GCA_033961575.1 of Aselliscus stoliczkanus. Taxonomy (NCBI): domain Eukaryota; kingdom Metazoa; phylum Chordata; class Mammalia; order Chiroptera; family Hipposideridae; genus Aselliscus; species Aselliscus stoliczkanus. Next base: position 57,478,159 of record CM066733.1, on the reverse strand, counting down.
CCTGTGAATAAATCATGACAAGACTAACTAGGAGACATTAGGAATTTCTCTTAAAGAATCAGCTAAGACTGGAAGTCAGCAGTGGGGGCTATGAAGTTTAGTATGCAGAGTTAACTTATTTAATCCTCCAACATCTTATGAAAGAGAGATGATGGTATTTTTTATTATTATTATTATTATCATCATCATCATCATCATCATCATCATTATTTCCCCCATTTTAATATGAGTTACTTGCCCAAAGTCACACAGCTTGTGTGTGGGTGAATCTGAGATTTCGACCCAGGAACCTGGCTCCAGGGCCCGTAGGACAGCACTTACCCGCAAGTGCACCTGAACTGACAAAGAACTTAGAGATTACGTCCTCATCTTACAGACAAGGAGACCAGGCCCAGATGGGGAAAGCAAACTGTTCAAGGTCACGTGGATTGGTTGTTGATAGAACTGGAATCCGGACCCACATTTCCTGACCTGTGGTCAGTCAGCACTCCGGTGGGGCTGGCCACCTACTGGTTCCTCGGAAACATCCAGAACTGTGACAGGCTGACATAATCACCCTCAGGAAGGACTGAGTTGTAAGTTTATAGACTATTCTTAAAGTCTCACACTGTGTTTGGTTTTAGACTACAAAAGCAGATTTACTCTACTTTGCTCCAGTGAGACGGTGTGTTGAGTTCTGAGCAGAGTATTTTCAGAGAAATACCAATACAAGTATCTGCTCAGAGAGGTTGAGCAGGTTTAAGAAGGGTGGAGCAGCTAAAGAACTGGGCTTCATTCACATAGACTGAAGAAGAGCAGCCTTGAGGGAATATGAAATTGTCTTCCAAAGTTATGGCTTGTTTTGGCATCAAAAATTTCATTTTCATTAACATATCAAAGTGCTAGCAAGTCTTATACTGCTAACCTATAGTCAATGTGCTATCAGTCATTAGTCCAAATTTCTAATTCATTCCAAAAAGCCAAAACACAAAGGTTTGCTCACCTCTAAAGCTGACCTTCAACAAGCCTATTTCTAAATACTCCTGAGTCTTAAACTAAACTTTAAACATGTCTTCTTAGTATTTAGTCCCTCTTTTATGGTATTTAGCTCTCTATTTCAGACACTTAATCCCTACTTCAGACAGATCCTTTTTAGCTCTTAAATAAGATTTTGCATGGTTTATGTCCACTATATAATGAAATAAGAAAATTAAACACCTAGAATAGTCATACCAAAAATTTTGTCTATTGAAGCATTTGAAGGCAATGTGCAATTAAACACAGTAAACTGCCTTTTTAAACGTTGTGGAATATCATTTCGACCACCTCCGGGATGGATCATTGCTGCTATGAGCTGTACGTCCACAATAGTGGTAAAATCCCCAGGCTTATCCAGGCTGTACATTCCTTCCATTTCCATCATTTGTCGTACGATCTCATTAGTGATCTGAAATGTTATACAGCAATATTTTAGTAACATATCACAATTGTATTCCTTTATAGCTCCTATAAAATAGTACAGGTGAGATTAGAAGAAAATATTCAGCTCTTATCACTGAAGTGTTTGTGAATGTCAATGATCACCTTAAATGAAGCCATCCATGAAGTCTAAACCATATATTAAACGTGTAGTGCAAGTCCAAAGTATACTTCACCACATTGATAAAACTAACTTCCAAATAAATTTAGATAAGTCAATTATGGAATATTTTGTACAATTACACAGCACTCAGCATTACCAGTTTTACTAGAGATTCTTTCACACTCAAAATTCAACACTTCAAAATACTTTAAATCAGAATGTGGAATCGTTTTACTCCTGAGCTTTCAATATTATATTACTGAATGTTTGGTTTTTGGTTTTCTGCCCTCATTTGATCTTTTCCGCAGCCTCTAACATTTATAAAATGCCCTCCTTATTGAAAATCTTTCCTCTCTTGGTTTCAGAGACTCTGTTCTTTCCAGATTCATCTTGTGACTCTGGGTAGCTTCTCAAGCCACCCTTTCTCCACCCATCCCTCACATGTATTTGTTCTATAGGATTCCTTCTTTCCTTTGCTCTTCTCGCTATTTCAGGAGATGCCATCTCAACCCTATTCCCTAAAGAATCTCAACTCTGTAACCCTCATTTCAAATTCCTTTCTAAGCTTCACACCTGTATGTACAAATTCCTACTGGGCATCTCCAAGCAGATGACACACAAATAGCTCAGTTAAAGCAGTCTTTCATTCAACAAACATTTAATGAATGACTACTGTGTGTCCGGCTCTGTTCTAGCATAGACAAAAATCCCTATCTTCAAGGGCACACATTCTAGTGGTAGGAGAAAAAATGTACACATGTATGTTTGTATGTATGCATGCATCTAAATAAAATGGTACATTGTGAGTATTTTGGAAAAAAATAAAGCAGAGAAAGGAAATATGCAGTGCTCAGGGGTTCAACTGAATATGGGGAACAGGGTAGGCTTCACCTCACATGGCATATAAGCAAAGACTTGAAGGAGGTGAGAAAGGAAACCATTTACATATCTAGGGGGAATAGCATTCCAGGTGGAGCAAGCAGCAAATGCAGAGGTGCTGAGTAAATATCATACCCAGTGTATACAAGGCTCAGTAAATGTGGTAAAAACAGAGTCATGGGGAAGTGGGATCAAAGAGGGTAGGCTCTTTGGGTCACTGTAAGGATTTTGACATTTATATTTTACAGGTCTGGGAGTATTTTGAGCAGAGGAGTGTGTCATTATATCACTCATGTTTTAATTGGTTGCTGATTTGAAGATAGATTGAGAGGGCAAGGGAAACAGGGAGGTAATGAGAAGGCATTTGTAATGATCAAGAAGAGAGATGGTGGTTTGCACAGGTATTAGCAATGAAGGTGATAAGTAGTGGTCAAATCTTGGATGTAGTTTGAAGACAGAGCCAAGGTGATTTTTCTGACAGAATGAGTGTGCAGTTGCTATTTCTTGAGATGGAGAGTACTGTTGGAGGGGCAGGTTTAGGGAGTAATAGGAACTTAACTTTGGATATGTTAAGTTTGGGATCCAGCTAGACATCCTTAATTGGATAAATGAGCCTGAAATTCAGGAGCTCGTCAGAATTTATAGGTGACATCTGAATATGCCTCCACTCTCCTCACCTCATTAGAACTGCCGAGGGTGTATCTGCATTGGAACTCTGCTGAATGGGAGTGGAAAAGGGAACGGAAAAGGAAAAGGAAGCCTTTCGTGGGAGGTTATGGCCTCAGAATGGCACTTGCACTAGTATGTACCCAGGGTATACAATGCCTAAGTGGGCCAGGGACTTTCGAATCTTAACCTTGCTGTGAGATGATCCTGATTAAATAAGTTCTTAAGGATCTAGCAAACAAACAAACAACTCAAAACCTGTCTGAATGAGGGTATATCCATCCTAGGCTTTAAGAAATTGCCACCAATAATTTTTCAAGGGCAATGACATGGCAATGAGTCAAAGATACATACAGAAAACAAGACAGTTTGGAACTGAACAAAAACTATTAAAACTATAGAAAACAGAAACAGACCTCACATGCTGGAATTAACAGACACAGAATTTGAAACAACTGTGCTCAATATGTTTAAAGAAATAAACAACAAATTTGAAAATATATGTCAGAAATAAGAAACTAAAAAATGACAACATATTTGAAAGGAAAGAGAATCAAATAGTAATTAGAATTAAAACTCAATGAATAATTTGACAGTAGATTAGACTTAAAAAAGAGGATAAAATTAGGGAAGTGGAAGACAGAGAGGGGGAAATAATCTATAACATAAGCACTGAAGAGGGAAAAGGTTAGGATGTACAGAAGAGAATTACAGAACCATAGAAGGCATAGAAGAAAGTCTAATATACATTTGGATAGAGTCTGAGAAAAGAGGGAAGAAAGTGAGACAGAAGAGATAAAGACTGGGAATTTTCCAGAATTGATGAAAGACACCAAACCACACAGTCACGAATCCCAATGAAATCAAGCAAATAAATACAAAGAAATCTACACCAAAGAACATCATTTAAAAAAGAAAGAAAGAAAGAAAAAATACAGGAAAGTAAGGTACAGAAAAAGTTCTAAAAGAAGCAAGTGAAAAAAGGCAGATTAACTTCAGAGGTGCAATGCTTGTGTGGTAGCTGACTTCTCAACAGTAACAAGGAAAACATTAGACAGGAATAATATTCAACATGATGAAAGAAAATAACTGCCAACTTAGATTTTTACATCCAGCAGCAATGTCTTTCAAATAAAGAAGATGAAACAAAGACATTAGCAAACAAACAAAAACTAAGAATTAGTCATTAAAAGATCTTCTCTAAAGGAAGTTCTAAAAGCAAAGGGACATGCTACCAGAAAGGAAGGCCCGAGATGCAAGAACAAACAAAGAGCAAAGAAAGTAGTAAATATGTGGGTAATGCAAATGAAGAGTGAATATATAAAACAGTAAAAACAATGCCTCATGGGAGATCTTTTTAAAAAGAGAGATATAGGCTTAAAATACAAGTCAACAATAACATGACAAGCCAGGAGAAAGATAAAGGAAATTGAAATGTTCAAAGGTCACTGGATATACAAAATGGGAATAAAGAGTTTGTTTACCTTTATTTTTGGTTATCTGTGTACGCAGAATGTACTGTCTAGAGTCACCACTAGAACATAGAAACTGAGTACAGTATATAGGTAGTAAACAAACAAAAGGAAAAAAAATCAATTTCCTTAGAGAAATAGGAAGAAAACTGCAACACATCTATGCTCCGCTGAAGGCAAGGAAATGGAGGTGTTGGGGGTCTGGGAAAAGACGAAAGTATGAAACCGTCATCTCCCAGAGCAGAAGCCGGAATGGATATGCAGGACAGGACAAAGGTATAAAACATGAGACAGGCAGTATGATTGCTGGGCAGCGTGAAGAGCTCAGTTGAGGTCTATGATCATGATTTTAAAGTGAAAGCAGGGTTGTGTGGGTTTCTCAAGTCAATTTAGCTGCATGCGTTTAGGTGGATGGAGTGTAGACAGAAAGTTTTAACAAGACTTTAACATGGTAAGGTAGATGCTGAGAAGGTGTATGCTACAGTGATTATAATGATGGATCAAGGAATTTTAGCTGGGTAAAGAAGTGAGGAAATGAGAGAAAATGGGGGATAATTTAATGATGGTAGGAAAAATAAATAGTAGCTCCACCTGGATGGAGTCTGGACAGCAGAGGGAAAAAAAACTACAAAAAGTGGACATGGTAATCAGAGAATAAAATGCTTGAAACTGAGATAATGGAGGGATCACATTGATAATGACAAAGTGCAGGATATGACTGCGTGAATGAGTCATTCTGACAGGTGGAAGACACAATCATTGGAGGAGACAAGGTCAAGCACCGATCACATAAGCAGGTATTGGCATCACCAAGCATTATGAAAATAGGCTGCATAATTTGCGTGGCATAGGGCAAAATGAAAATGCAAGGCTCCTTTTACAAAATTATTAAGAACTTCAAGATGGCAACACAGAGCATTAAGCCACATGCAGGTGCTTTGAAGTGCGAGTCCCCGTGCAATGGCATAGTTCACATACCCATGAAGCTGGCCCTGGTGACAGGGCAAGTGCTGGAGAGAGTAACAGCGATTCGGGAACTGAAATCTTCAGGGAAACAGGAGGTGTTGTCTAAGGGCCTGAGATGATTGCAACAATGAGAGGAGTGTAAGGTCAGACTGACCGGTTTTCGGGGAGGAGGGCAATGAGAAGCAAGGAGGACACCTGCCTCACTGCCAGGCCCAGGGTTTCAACATGAAGTCCTCAGGGAGAGCAGCATCTTGGGTTTCCATTAGAGCAAGAAGTGACGGGAAAGTTCAGAGAAGTTGAATTGACAGGGAATTTTGTGGATCAACCATGGCTTCCGGGGGCACACAGAAAGGTTTCAGGAGTGGGGAAAGTAGGGAATGAGGTCAGAGAAGGGCCATGCAGAGCTGTTTGGGGATTCGTCTCAGGGTGAGCACAGACCTGGGAGCCCTGACCTCCCAGTGGTGCCTGAGGTGAACCGGGATAAAGGGCGGGATAGGATGGGTCCTGCCAGCTCCAGGTCCATGGTGCTGACAAGGCAGTGGGTGGTGGTGGGACAGAGGTGTTGGGGTTCCCATGAGGAATACGCAGAATTCTGGCAGCATCAGTGAGGCTCTCTATCAGGGGTAACTCTGGGACTGACAGATGATCACAACGAGGACAGTGGTGTGTGGAAGAGTTATAAAAAATGAAAGTGTTTTCTAAATCAAGTACTCTTTGGAGAGTCTGTAGAACAAGAGATAAGAGGGCAAGGATAAAACCCTGGGAAGAGAGGATCCAGAAAGAACGCTGAAATCAAATAGCAGAAACACAGGAGGGTGTGTTGCTGAAAACCGCCGAGGGATTCCAAGGAGGGAGAATGTCAACTGTAACTCAGCCGTAAGAAAAGATGAGACACTGGATGGATCTTGAGATTAATGCTAAGTGAAATAAGTCAGACAGAAAATGTCGAGAACCATATGATTTCATTCATATGTGGGATATAAAACTGAAAGCAATAAACAAACAAGACAAACAAAGATGCAAAAACTCACAGACACAGACAACAGTTTACTGGTTACCAGAGGGTAAGGGGGCAGGGAGGTTGTAGAGGAGGGTAAAGGGGTCAAATGTATGGTGACAGGAAGAGATTTGAGGGCCAGCTGAGTGCCGCGTTGGTTAAAAGTTGGCTTGGGACGCCAGCTCTGAGCTGTGGGGCCGCCTGTTCAGATCCCACATGAGGGCCAGTGATGCTGCACCTTCTACAGCTAAGATGGTGAACAACAGCTCGACCTGGAGCTGGGCTGCCGTGAGTCTCTGGGGATGGTGTAGGCTGCAGTGGGGCTGCTGTGGGCTGCCATAAGCTACAGTGAGTGGCCAACAGCCAGTGTGAGCAGCTGGCAGCCGGTGTAAACTGCCAAGAGCAGCAGTGAGCAGCCGTCCAGTGGCCAGCGACCAATCTGCCTCACCTGGGAAGAGTGCAATGATAATACCAACATGGGCCAGTGAAGCAATGTCCTCCAAACTAGACTGAAGAACAAAAGGACAGCAATTTGTCTGTTCCCCTTTCCCAATTCCCCAACGCTGTTTCCTTCACCCAATTCCCCAATAAAATCTTGGAACAAAAAAAAGACAGATTTGACTTTGGGTGGTGAACACACAATGCAATATATAGATGATGTATTATAGAATTGTACACTTGAAACCTATATAATTTTATTAACCAATGTCACCACAATAAATTTAATTTTTAAATAAGACTGAGAATTTTTACTAGGCTTAGCAAGGTGAAGGCTATTAACATTTTTATATATAACTAAGAATATCGATTAAATGTCATACCTGATCTCCCCATTCATTAATGACTGGCATATTAATATCATCAATAAATATAGTCATTTTTCTTCCTCCTGGTGGCCCATATGTGCTTCCCATTCGCTTATCCACATAGCTTTCAATTGTTCTCTAGAGACAAAGAAATGGTTTATCTTATGCATTAAATTTCAATCCAAATCAATAATGTTGTAAAGATTTGGTAGGATATCAGATGGGCACTTGTCTTATTAGGGAGGCCACTTCATGGATGGTGTAGATGCCTGACCACTGTGTTGTACACCTGAAGCTGAATAATAATGAATGTCAACTATAATTTAATATATATATATATATATATATATATATATATATAGTCACAAGATGTGAAGTACAGCATAGGGAATAGAGTCAATGGAATTGTAACTGCTATACATGATGTCAGAGGGGTAATAGATTGGGGAAGGGGTGTTATCACTTTGTGAGGGGTGTAAATGTCTATTACATTGTTTTCTACACCTGAAACTAATATAAAAACTTTTTAAAATTTCAATCCATATGTCTAACAATTATAAGCATGTTTTCCAGAGAAAAATGTAATTATAATTTACTTATTTAATATGTATAAATGCCATTATTAAAATATACATTGTGAACTAAAAAATAATTATTGGAATGTTAATCATTAATTTATCTTAAAAAATTCAGCCTCAATATTTTTGTATTAATCCCATTTTAGTCTATTAATAAATTCTAGGCTATTAATTAAAATATGCTATTTGGATTTGGCTTTAATCTCTGCCTCAGGGAAGGTTAAATAGCTGAATGCCAACTGCCACACCATTCCTTTTGATATGTCTATATCTATTTAGATATATCTGTTTTATATGCATATACATTTTAGTATAACCACCATTTAAAATATTTAATATGTGGAACGCTCCAGCAAATGATGGGTTTTACCTGAAACATCATTGGTTCCGTGGCAGATGAAAAGTTTAGACTTTTGGATAAGTGTACTTCAGGATCGTATTTTTTCAAATAGGCCTTAACCATGACAGTTTTTGCAGTTCCCTGCTCTCCTATGAGCAAAACAGCCTGCAATCACAGGATAATTATGTTGAAAGGTGTTATACAACATGTTTAGTTTTAAATGTCTTATGATTCCAGTGGCCATTCTTTCATTCTATAAATTAATACAACTCATTTTAAAAGACTTTGTAGAATTACACCCACATCAATATAAATCCTAGTTGAATTAAAGATTTAAATGTAAAACGTATACTATAAAAGTTCTGGAAGAAATTATGAATGAATATTCACATGTCCACAGGAGTATGGAAGGATTTAATTAGCAGACACCCACTTTCCTTAGCAAGAGGATATTGAGTTAGAAGTATATCCTGGGACCTGGGGTTCATTTCCCAAACAGGTTTCTCTCAGATGACACTACCTCCAGCCCACTGTGCTGGAATTTAATTTTTCTATCTGCGTGGAAAGGGGTGTGTTGCCTACATGTTTTTTGATCATCTAAGAAATTATCAGACTTACTTTATTTTGCTTTGCAATGGTGTCTATCAAAAAATTTGTTCTAATATTGTCAACATTTGGAACCAAAATTGATGCATATTCTGGAATACTGTCAGTTGGGTAAGAGTATGGCTGAAGTTTCTTATTCCAGTGCTCCCAATCACCTGTGCAATACGTAAAAATTGATCTTAATAAAACTGCATTCTTCAGAAGTAATCAGAATACAAAAATACAAGTGCTATAAACAATCAACAGAATCATGTAAACATTTTCCTAAAACATGTTAATATATCTGCTTGTCTAATCTCTTATCTAATATCTAATCTAATATCTATATGTGGCATTTGATAATTAAATTTGTTTTGCCTCAAAAAAATTTGTTTTGCCTCTTTACAAAGATTTTTAATTACTAAATCATTCATCTAGAGAGATCTGGCCTGAGATTCAGTCAGAATCGACTAGTGGTAAAACCAATGTCACATTTAGTATCTAGTAGGAAACCACATCAACTGGAAAGATGGGAAAGACCAAAAGAGTGATAACTGATTACTGAACCAAGGATGTTTGCTATGAGAAACAGGAAAAACAAATCTGGCCCTAAAACAGTATCATAGAGTCCCCAGATTCTGACTATAGTAACTACTAATTTACTGATTGGTATTATTGTTATAATAATTATTATTATAACATTTCATTGATGTTAAGCAAAAAATTTTATTTACATTTGGCATCTCTTTTTTTTTTTTTTTTTTTTTAAAGATTTTATTGGGGAATTGGCGGAGGGGAACAGCGTTGGGGAATTGGGGAAGGGGAACAGACAAGTTGCTGGCTTTTTGTTCTTCAGTCTAGTTGCGGAGGATGTTGCTTCACTGTTGGTATCGTCATTGCGCTCTTCCCGGATGAGGCAGTTCGGTCGCTGGCCTCTGGATGTCGCTCATCGCGGCTATTGGCAGCTCACGCTTGGCTGCCAGCCGCTCACGCTTGCTGCGGGCCACTCACTGTAGCCTATGGCAGCCCACTGCAGCAGGGGCTGCAGCCCACACCATCACCGGGGCTCGCACAGCCCAGCTCCAGGTGGAGCTGTTGTTAGCTGTAGAGGGCAGTGTCACTGGCCCTTATGTGGGATCTGAACCGGGGCCGCTGGCATCCCAAAACCAGCGCTTAACCAATGCGCCACTCGGCCGGCCCGGCATCTCTTGAATGATGCCTTACAATCACTGTTGGCTAGGCAAACCCGGGCAGAGCTATTCATATTGTTGCCACTTAAATTGAATTACTTGAATTGCTGTTATTTCACTGTTGACTGCCATTTTAAATGTCCTCAAAAAGATTATGCTAGGATTTGGGATCGTACAAAAAAAACAACAACAAACAATTACTGTGTACACAGACTGCATGGAAAGAAGACAAGGATAACATCTGACAGTAGCAAAGCAAATATTCATCATTGGAAGAATAACCTCAATATCAAGTTTCCTTGCAAAATAATCAAGTCTTGTGATAAGTGCATGTTTAACTTTTTTTTTCTTTTTTTTTTTTTTAAAGATTTTATTGGAGAATTGGTGGAGGGGAACAGCGTTGGGGAATCGGGGAAGGGGAACAGACAAGTTGCTGTCTTTTTGTTCTTCAGTTTAGTTGCGGAGGATGTTGCTTCACTGTTGGTATCGTCATTGTGCTCTTCCCGGATGAGGCAGATCGGTCGCTGGCCTCTGGATGTCGCTCACCGCGGCTATTGGCAGCTCACGCTTGGCTGCCAGCCGCTCACGCTGGCTGCGGGCCACTCACTGTAGTCTATGGCAGCCCACTGCAGCAGGGGCTGCAGCCCACACCATCACCGGGACTCGCACAGCCCAGCTCCAGCTGGAGCTGTTGTTAGCTGTAGAGGGCAGTGTCACTGGCCCTCATGTGGGATCCGAACCGGGGCCGCTGGCATCCCAAAACCAGCGCTTAACCAATGCGCCACTCGGCCGGCCCGATGTTTAACTTTTAAGAAGTTGCCAAACTGTTTTCCAAAGTGGCTGTACCATCATGTAGTATATCAGAGTTCCAGTTGTTCCACATCCTTGAAATATTTGGTATTATCAATCTTTTAAATTTTAGCCAATCTAGTGGCTAAATATCCTCATGTGATTTTAATTTGCATTTCCTTGAAGATCAGTGATACTATGCATCTTTTCATGGGCTTTTTTCATCATTCATAAATCTTCTTTGTTGAAGCATCTATTTAAATTTATTGTCCATTTAAAAAATTTTGGATTGACTGCTTATTTGTTATTATTGATTGCAAGAGTTCTTTATGTATTCTGGAAAAAATTCTTTTATCACATATACATAATTTTTTCAAATATTTCTTCCCTTTCTGTGGCTGGGCTTTTTATTTTTTAACAGTGACTTAAATAGCAAAAGATTTTAATTTTGATGAAGTCAAATTTATCAATTTTTTCTTGTATAGTTTGGGCTTTTTCTGATCCTGAGAAATCTTTGCTAAATCCCATGAGATAAACACTCTGTTTTCTTCCAGAAATTTCATAGTTTTAGCTCTTATGTTTAGCTTTATGACCTATTTTGAGTTCATTATTAAGATGAATTTTTCTGGATATGTGAGGTCAGAGTCAAAGTTCGTGAGCTTTTGTTTGTTTTTTGTTTTTTAAATATTTGGCTAATCCATTGTTCTGGCACTACTGGCTAAAAACCCAGTCCTTTCCTCTACTGAATGGCCTTGACTTCCTTGTTGAAATCAACTGGTCACATTACTATAAGCCTTAAAATTAAGTCATGTTACTTTTTTTTTTTTTTAAATTGGGGAATTGGGGGAGGGGAACAGCGTTGGGGAATTGGGAAAGGGGAACAGACAAGTTACTGTCTTTTTGTTCTTCAGTCTAGTTGCGGAGGACGTTGTTTCACTGGCCCATGTTGGTATCATCATTGCGCTCTTCCCGGATGAGGTAGGTCGGTCTCCTGCCTCTGGATGGTCGTTCACCATGGCTATTAGCAGCTCAAGCTGGCTGCCAGCCGCTCATGCTGGCTGCCGGCCACTCACTGCAGCCTATGGCAGCCCACTGCAGCAGGGGCTGCAGCCAACACCAGCAGGGGCTGCAGCCCACACCATTGCTGGGGCTGGCAGCCCAGCTCCAGGTGGAGTTGTTGTTAGCTGTAGAGGGCAGTGTCACTGGCCATCACATGTGGGATCCGAACTGGGGCCGCTGGCGTCCCAAGCCAGCTCCCAATCAATGCGTCACTCGGCCGGCCCAAGTCATGTTACTTTTTAAAACACTTATGTGGTTATTCTAGGTCCTTTGCATTTCCATATAATTTTATAATTCATTTCCAAATTTCAACCAAAAAGCCTATTGGGATTTCCACTGTGATTGCATTAAATCTAGAGATCAATTTGGTATGAAATAACACTTGAACAATCTTGAGTCTTCTGATCCATAAATATTATTTCTGTCTCCATTTATTTAGGACTTAATTTCTGCTAGCAGTTTTGTAGTTTTCAGTATACAGATCATACACCCATTTTGTTAAATTTATCCCTAAGTATTTAATTTTTTGGATGCTATTTTAAATAGTATATTAAAATTTCAATTTCTAATTGTTTCTGGTGAACTTATAGAAATACAATTCATTATTGTGTATTATCCTTTCATTCTATGACCTTGCTAAACTCATTTACTAATTCTAATAACTTTTTTTAAGGATTCTATGAATGGCAATATCATCTACAAATAAAGAGAGTTTTACTTATTCTTTTCCAATCCATAGCTATTTATTATTTATGTTTGTTTGTTTACTGTCTTATTAGACCTGCTAGAACCTCTAGTTAAATATTGAACACAAGTGGTGAGAAAGAACATTCTTGTCTTGTTCCTAATCTTGGTAAGGAAGTATTCAGTCTCTCACCATTAAGTATATAATGTTAGCTTTTTTGAAGATGCCCCTTATCAGAATGATAAAGTTCTTATTCCTAGTTTACTGACAGTGTCATCATGACAGGGTGTTAAATTTTGCCAAGTGTTTTTTCTACATCTATTTAGATGACTGTGTGGTTTGTTTTTTAATCTGTTAAAATGGTGAACTATATTGATTGGTTTTTGAAGGTTAATCCAACCTTCCAGGCCTAGAATAAATACCCACTTGGATTTAATATATTGTCCTTTTTATATATTATTGGATTTAACTTGTTAAAATTTTACTAAGAAATTTGTGTCAATATTCTTGAGGGATACTGTTCTATAATTTCCTTTCCTTGTAATGTCTTCTCTGGTGTTGGTATATTGGGTTGTCAGAAAAGTCATGACGTATTTTGAATATGTTTTTCAAAGGTCATTTATTTATATAAAGAACAAAGATCAATCAATGGTATATTCCCTGTTTTGTTCAATAACCTTTTGCCATCTTTCAGTGAGCTTCATAATTCCTCATTCATAGAAGGACCTGTCTTTATTTGCGAAAAACTGACCAAGGTCCTGATTTACAGCCTCATCTGAATTGAACGTAATACCACACAAGGAGTTTTGACAAGAGCGAAACAAGTGTTAGTCTGATGGCACAAGGTCAGGCGAATATGGTGTGGCAACACATCCCATCCAAGCTCCAGTCATTTTTGACGGGTGTTCAAACTTGTGTGTAGTTTAGCGTTGTCACGATGGAACACAACTCCTTTACAATTAATAAGCCCTGGACGTTTCTGGATGATGGATTCATTCAAACTGTCCAATTGCTGACAGTACACATTTGAATTGATTGTTTGGTTCCTTGGTAGGAGTTCGAAAAACATGACACCTTTAAAATCCCACCACACCGAGGGCATAACCTTCCTCTGATGAATGTCTGCTTTCAGGCGAATCGTCACGTCAGGACCAAGACCGTTTGAGCACCACATTGTTGTAAACAATCCACTTCTCATCACCAGTTATCAGTCGCTTCAAAAAAGGATCATTTTCCTCATGTTTAATGAGCATACTGCAGGTGTTTATATGTGCTGTCAAATGAACGTCTTTGAGTTCACGCGGAACCCAAATATCGAGCTTGCTGACGTATCCCAGCTTCTTCAGGTGGTCATGAATGCTTGAATGATGGATGTTCAATGTCTCTGCAATCTCTTGTGTACTGTAACGTGGGTTTGACTCGATCAATGCCTTTATTTTGTCATCATCAACCTCAACCTCTGTGGGCATCCCTGACTGAGGAGCGTCATTGAGATCAAAATCACCAGCATGGAATTTCGTGAACCATCGTTGGCACTGACGTTCTTGTAGAGCATTGTCACCATAAACTTTATGCAACTTTTCACAAGCTTGATTCGTATGCCTCCCTTTATGGAAGTAAAACAGTAAAATATGGCAAAAATGCACAGTTTGGTCTTCCATCTTCAACTTATTGTAAAATCTCCAAATCTCAACCAAATCACTCAATTTTTTTTTAGAATGAAGCTAGAACTGTCAGCTGTCAAATGACATAGCACTAACATAGATGCAAATGACTCTAGTACTTCCAAAAATGAACTAGTGCCATCTGTTGCAAACATGTGTCATGACTTTTCTGAAACAACAGAATAAAACTGTCCTTATAAAATGGGATAGAAAGTATTTCCTCCTTATATATTTTGGAAGAGTTTATGTAGAATTGGAATTATTTCCTCCTTATGTATTTGGTAAAATTCACTAGTGAAGTCATCTGGGCTTGGAGTTTTTTGGGAAAGGGTTTTACCTACAAATTCAATGTTTTTTAAATAGATATACAGATATTTAGGGTATTTATTTCTTCTTAATGTTTAGTAGTTTGTATCTTTCAAAGGATTTGTCCATTTCATCTACACTGTCAAATGTATTTTTATAACATTTCTAATATTCATTTCTTATTTTTTAAAAATGTCTGTAGGGTCTGATGTTCCCTCTTTCATTTGGGACAATGGTAATTTATGCCTTCTCTTTTTCACCCTTTGATATCTCTACTAAGAATTTTATCACTTTTATTGATCTTTTCAAGGAACCATCTTTTGGTTGATTCTGGATTCTAAGGGAATTCATATCTAGATTTAAGGATGCATTTAATTTTAATTTGCATTTTGAGCTAGACCTCGTTTTTATCATCCCAAATCTTTAATAGCATCTAATCACATGCTGTAAAATTACTGGTCATTCTGGTTAAAGATGGCCAGCTGAAAAAAAATTCCTTTACCTCAGTCTCTTTATAAAAACCCTTTAAAACACAAACTTCCTGTTAACCCCCATTTTCAAATGATTCCCATACCCTCAAATACGACTAGTGTTCCCAAGCCAAGGCAATCCTGTGTTTTACACTCTCCAACCAATAATTCTTCAGTCTTTGGCCACTGTGGGGTAGGTGCAGTTGTCTAGCTGTGTGGCTTTGGAAAGAGGACCTAGAGGTGTGTTTCTTAGACAGACTTACAATCAGCCCTCTGGTTTTTACCTCCACCTTCACCCCAGTTTCTAATGCCTGAACCCTTAGAAGGTTCTGTAATGTACATTACATTGCTTCTCAACTCTTCCCACTGCTGGTTTAAGGCTTACCTTTTTGCCCAGCATGCTAAATTAATTGCCACTTACCTTTCTGCTTTCTTGCTTTCTAAATGTAGTTATTGCTGTCTACTCTCCTGTTCTTTTCAGTTTATGCATTTAAAAAAAATACCTTTGCTCTTTTGGGGTTTTAGGAAGAATCAGAGGTAAATACAGTTTTTAGGAAGCATTATTTTTCTTCTCTGAGACTTAGAAAAACCGGCAGTTTGGCTCTGGATAAAGGCACCAAGCTCAAGGGCATTTCTTTTAGAGAAAGGTGAGCTGGGCCCCGCCACACACTGGAAGCTGGGTCTGCTACATGTATGTAGGTCCCATCTGTCTGGTTCATTCTCTACTTATTCTGACATTTCCAACAGGGAAGTTGTAGGAATGATCTGTTCCTTCATCATGAAGAATCTGTGTTCTCTACACTATCTTTTCTTGTCAAGCATTAGAAAGTAGATAATGTAAGAAGTATTGCTAATTTATTTATGCCAGATTTCACTTAGGCCACTCCAAAAGGAGAAGTCAAGAGCCTCTATACCAGTTCCCAACATGGCCAGTGTGCAAAATTATACTATTCTTTGCATATATGTCCTTTAAAAATGTATTAGCAATTATATTATTCATAATTGGTTTAATATTTCCCCATAGAGTAGTTTATAGTTTTCTCATTTTAAAAACATGTCATTTCATTTCAGGTATAAGTCACTGTACTTACCAGAATCAGTAACATAAAATTCATACATGGTTTGATTTGTGCCTTTAGGTATTTTTGGTAAGTCTAACTTGCTTTCGTGATTTCGTACAAAGGCTTCAAGCTTGTCTCTGCTTTCCAATTCCAGAAGTGCTCCTAAGCTCCACATTAGGCCAAACACAAATAATTTATGAAGATGCTCAACACATGAAATACCACCTTCTTCTTTTGAGGGAATTAAACCTTCCAGAAGAGTGAGGGACTGAAAACATTTAAAATACAATAAAATAAAATTTTACATTTCAATGTTTTCAATAAAAATTTTTAATGATAATACACTTAGAAGAATGAGGGAAAGAAAAAAGAAATATATCTCTGAACACTGCGTGATCACTGTCCAACAGCCATCAGCGTTTCAAAGAAAAGTCATCCTGCTTTGGTCAGGCTGCATGGCCTAGCAGAAATGATGCTAGCCTGGTGATCTGGGGGTAAGGCTTCTACTCCCAGCTCATGCCACTCATCATTCTGAATCTCAGTTTCCTAATCTGAAAAGCAAAAAGTATAGACTAGATGTTTACTAAGGTAATTTCTGGATCTAAAGTTTGGTTATGCCCAATTTTATAGATCAAACATTTTATTTCTTTTTAACATTTTGCAGGGCTCAGAAAACTGCAGCCCCAGAGGCTAGCCACCTGTTTGACAAAGTTTTACTGAAATGGGGTCACAGTCATTCACATACACAGTGTATCTGGCTGCTTTAGCTATACAACAGCGAGGTGAGTGGATGAGACAGAGAGTTGTACAAAGCCTAAAATATTTACTTATGCAAAGCCTAAAATATTTGCCCGATGTGCCCCTTTAAGAAAAAGTGTGCTGATCCCCATATGGCATCAGAAAGAAATGTATCTACAAGTAAGACATCCTTAGTCTTTCAAAACAACATTATTTCAAGATAGGATTTTCACTTGTATTATGCATTTTAAGTAATTGCTAAGTATTCATTGATTCCTGCCTTATATATTATTTCTAGCCCGCCCACACTCACTGATTGACGTTTTCTTACTCTGAGCGAGAATCAAAGCACTAGAATGGACAATGAGAGATCACTTACAGACTAGAATCAGGAAAACCCTTAAAAAATCTATGCTCAAACAGATGTTTGAGGCCAGCCCGAGCTGAGTTGCCGTTGAGCTGCCAACAGGTGGCAGGATGGCTCAGCTAAAAAAAAAAAAAAAAAAAATCTATGCTCAGTTCTAGTTTTTTTTCTCCCCCAAAGACTAATGAGGAAAACTGAGTATGGAAAAAAATACTAGAAACTACTTGGAGAAATGTTTAATACTTTCCCTATCTGATATATACTAAATTTGCAAAGCCAAGATTGCCATCCATCTGTTCCTGAGAGCCACCAGCTCTTTTTTGTACTTTTCTGTAGAATTGCCAGCTTTATTTATTTATGTTGCCTACTCTCATTATTGGACACCCTTTCTGGGAAGGTTACTAAGCTTGACAACGAGAAAGATGGTTCGTTCCTCTTCCCCTGACAACACCCCCCGGGAAGTGAAAAATAGAAAAGAGATAGCAGTAAGAGCATTGATGAGCTCTTTAATAGGAATCCAATTTCTCAGAGCCTTTGCAGCCACATGATAAAAAGATTTCTATGGACTGCATGTATTTTCTATTTCAGATACCTCTAAAATGCAACTCGGTGGGGGGAAAAATCCTCAAATCTAAGCAGTGAATGTACAAAAAAGAAAATCTTACTTGTATGATATAGTTGCACTCTAAGAGTTGCATTTTTGGATTGAGGTTTAGTTTCATAAATGTATGTATATCATCAAATATTTTATCATACAGGCTTTGGAATACCGATGCTTCCTGTGCAGTGCGCTTGTTCAACCATGCCTGCAGCAAAGAAACAGAGTCTCTGTTTATTGAGAAAGTGGAACATGGAAAGACACTGAGCCTGCGTCGGGGGTCTCTCGTCCGCACCTGTAATATCGGCCTCCAGGTGAGAGCAGAGCTGCTGATATAGACCATGCCCATCCTAGAAACCGTGGCAGGAGAGGCGTTCTCAATATTGTGGACTTCAAACAAAAGCTTACAATTAGGGGACATGGGGATGCGGTCTCCGTTAGCTAACGTGAGTGTCTTATTGTCATCCAACACAGAATTTAAGTTCTCGATCCAAATGGCATCTACAGGGCCATCTAAAGTAAGGAATATGTTTTCACCTGTGAATAATTAAAACAGAAAATCACTTTTCACTGGAAAATAATTAAAACAGAAAATTATGCAAATAACTCTTATTAATAAACTGGCAGGGAAACATTGACCACAAAGGAGAGCTTATGTGTACCTTTTTTAGCTTTTAATGTTTTTCTCCACAGAGTAGAAAAAATCCCATCTGTCCAATCGTTGGTAGCGGTGTCCAGTCTGCCAAACATCTGAGGCGCAGTAATAGCTTTCGGATTCATTCGCATTTCTCTGTGAGGCCTGCCACATTCTGTTAACGCCTTCATCAGGATAGTTATAACAGCTGTTTTCCCTGAACCACTGGGCCCAAGAATCATCAAGCCATGACGTACCAGCGATGTCTTGTATAACTACACAATGAAATGAAACAATCAATTGAAAAATGTAACTTGTAAGTCACTTGCTGACATTCATGGAAGTAGCGTGCTGAAATTTAAAAAGCTTTTAATCAGTGCTTCACTAAAGTAACTCGTTCACTACTGAAAAGATGAAAATATTTCAAAGAAATGTTTTTTTGTTTTACTGGATGTGGATAGCAAATTCACACCATGTTATAAAACGATACAGCTGATAAAGTAATGACAATATGGAATTTGAATTACATTTTTGGAAATAATGAATTCGGGATCTAGTTTGTGTCTCAAACTACTAGTGATTTTGTTTTGCTTGATACATAGCGAGCAGTTTTTCCACTTTGTCTGCATGCAGTGTGATGATATCGCCCCCTTGTGGTGGAAAGCAACAACACCAGTCATTATGGTGACGGTTCAAGTTACACATCCGCCTTCTGGTTCCTCAGAAACATAGCTTGAGATGAGGATTCTTATGCAAGTGATTTATTCAGGGAATACTCCCCAGAGAAATTGATAAGGAAACAGGAGAAGCAGAGCAGGAATGGGGAAAAGCCAAGCAGGTGTGGTTGAGGGCAAACTCCTGTAGAGGGTAGCCTAATAGTCCTTCACTAAATAGACACTGGTTTTGGGGGGTGGGAAATAAAACCCTAAGCATGGCAACAAAGTGGCTCCAGTTTTCCAGAAGGGAGTCGTGGGTGTGAGCTAATATAAGAAACACACGGAAGCTGAGGAAGTGCACACAGAAATGGTGAAAGACAGGTTCAAGGAGTGATACTAAAAACCTGGACAGCGTCTGTTACAACATCCTGTCTATTGGCCTCTTAACAAAAATAAGAAGTCACAGGTCTCACAGCAGATCGGAGGTAGAATTTGAATTCTTCTCCTACCATTTTAGATAGAAATGTATCATTACTGTAACCCATAGTTTAAAAGCAAGAGAGGCACTGGCCATAACATTATATTAAAGAGTAATGTTACTGACATCAAAAAAGAACATAATATTCTAGTTCCTCACCCATTGAGATGACTAAGATTTTAGTACTCAGCATACTGTATGCATATCAAATACAAAATGCTTTCTCAGAAATTAAAATGATTTTTAAATGGTTTCCAATACATGGATGATGAATAACACTTAAACCTTTAAACTTGAAATATTTCCTTGAAAGATTTGGATATGTTTCATATACTTGCACTTTTTATAATCTGGCAAAAATAGTAAGTTAAAATAAGCATGGTTATTTTTCAAATACAGTTTTTAACAGTCTCCAAAATTTCAGCTCATTCATATTCCAGAAGGCCTGGAAAATAACCCCAAAGCATCAAGTTCATAGAGATTTCAGCCTGCATTTCTGCAACAGCTTCTTGACTCTGCTGATAAAGTGGTTGGGTGGTTGTCACGGGTGAAATGTGATGGACAGAAAGACACCAAGAGATGCAGACTAAGATTCAAGGGTAGGTGTGTGAACATGTCCACACACAAAGTAGGAGCAAAGTAACACCACCAGGTTCCCCACGCTCCATGCCCCACAAAGGCACCAGCCATGGGTGATACTGCCGGACCGGGTGCAAGAAACCAGCTGGGTCACCCCAGCTCCCCTGGGTTTCCATAACTTCACATCCCCTCCCAACTGTTTTTGAGATCCTGGTCACCACCCAACCTTCTCACCAGGTATAAGTAACCTCAATAAATCCATACTATCCCACTAGTACCCACACATCCCCCCAAGGACTCTTCTTGTATTGATGTGTTTTAATTTGCGTCAGCATTTACATCAAGTAAGACTAGTATCAGGAGGTCTCCTCAAATGGTGATCTTTAACAACACATGCCTATCATTATACTGATAATAGATTAAACTGTCTTTACCTGCATAAGTTTGAGATTCCAGGGGGGATGGTTAATCAAACCTTCTAGCTTGACCTGGTTGGCTACTGCAGCTTGTAGTTCCACGTAAGTACTACTATCCAGTTGTAATCCTGGAAACAGGTCATTGATCAAGCTGAGGAACAGGGGCTCGTCTTCATCAACCTAAGGATGGCATAGAATAAATTTACTCATTCAGTCCACAAATGTTTATCAACCAGCTAGGAAGCACATAGTACTTATCATTTCATGCCTGAAGATGTATTACTCTCTGAACCAGACCTGTATCCTCTAGTACTTTCTTCTAACCACCGCCACCGAGTCCCGTTGCCTACGGCACTGCCCCCAAAGTTCCCTGTCGTTCAATGTCTTCTACAGGCTACTGCTCCAAGGTTTGCTCTCATTACTTTATCATATGAATGCTCTGCTTCTCACAGACAGGTATGTGCATTAACCATAAAAAACAAATAACAGTCCCAACCCCATGAGAATAAAATATTAATATTTCATTTAAACAAGGAAAATACTCATAACACTGTATGACTCGTTCATTCAACATCGGCTGGAAAACCATCAGAGTTCCAACTATTGCAGGTGTAAGTACACTGACTCTAATCCTTATAAGTTACACCTTTCATGCCTACAGCACCCCATTCCCAACTGCTGACCACTTCTGATTGCTCTGCATTTTCTTTCTTTTTATTTTTTTTAAAGATTTTATTAGGGATTTGGGGGAGGGGAACAGACAAGTTGCTGTCCTTTTGTTCATCAGTCTAGTTGTGGAGGACATTGCTTCACTGGCCCATGTTGGTATCATCATTGCGCTCTTCTTAGGTGAGGCAGATCAGTTGCTGGCCTCTGGACAGCGGCTCACAGCAGCTCTTGGCAGCTGACGATGGCTGCCAGCCGCTCACGCTGGCTGCTGGCCACTCACTGTAGCCTATGGCAGCCCACTGCAGCAGAGGCTGCAGCCTACAACATCACCGGCGACTCACAGCAGCCCAGCTCCAGGTGGAGCTGTTGTTCACCATCTTAGCTGTAGAGGGCAGTGTCACTGGCCCTCATATGAGGGATCTGAACCGGGCCCCGTTGCTCAGAGCTGGTGTCCTAAGCCAGCTCCTAACCAACGCGCCACTCTGCCGGCCCTGCTCTGCATTTTTTTGGGGGCTCCCCTGATGCTTTCTGGAATTATTTTCTGTAGTTTTAAGAATATCATTATTTAAGGGAGACAGTGAGGTCTACAGGAAGGAGCAGAGAAGCTGGCATCAGAAAGTCTTGTGGATTTTTGTTCCAACTTCTCAACTGACCATGATTGTGGTGGGTTCTCTAAACGTTCCGAGTCTTGGTTCCTTCACAAGTAAAATGGCGATAAACAAACACCATGGCCACCCGTATCCCACAGAGTGACAATGCTCCTGAAAAGGCTCTGGAATAGTAATGAACTAATTATTAGTTTTTGTAACTAAAATGTGAGCACCCTAGGAACCATTTCTACTTCAACCTGGCTCTCTCAGGGAATGGACACAATGCATAGCCTGATAGGCCCTTGAATAAATACCTGCCCATCAGCTAATTCAAAACAACTTAGCTATCATTGTGACAAGAATGAAAGCTGTGAAATACTATTATAATCTCCATGGCAAACTTTCAACGCATTTTGGAAAACAGAAACAATGTTGATGTTTTGGGAGAGACATAGCTGAGATAAGCTAATCATATACAGACAAAGCAAAAAATTCTCATGGTTCCCTGTAAATCCAGATTTTCATGTTTAGAATATGTACTGCATTATGAATAATGATAAAGGAATGGACAGAAGTTTTGGGGCTGAAGCCCACTGATGAAGGCTGTTTTACAGCACACAACTGGACGAATTTCCAGTCCACGGTGGTCATCTGAGGCCATGGGGTTTTCTGCCTTCTGGAAGCACAGTGGTAGCTTCGCACACCCATTGTCCCTGCAATTATTAACGCTCCTAGCTTAACACAAGCCCATCCCCACTTGTCAGCTAAGTAGAAAGAAACCAGGTCAAAATATTGAAAGAGAAATGAATTCAGAGAAGGAAGATACCAATTTAGAAAGGTTCATATCTCTTAGTCCTCTCATGACAGTGCTCAATTCACTATCTTCTGGTCTGGCTCTTTTCTGAGATCCAAGTGTCCTCAGCACAGATAGAATATTTCTCAGCCCAAAGTCATAATGAACCTAAGATGGGGAAAGAAGGAAAAAGGATGATTTAATTGAAAAGCTCTAAATGTAGACCCACTATATACAAAACAGGCAGATATTGTGATACACATATACTGTAGTTTGGGAGTGGCTCAGGTGCAAAGTTTTATTAGCTCAGTTCTTCCTTCTTTTCTTTGACTGAAAAATGATCATCATTCCATTGAAAAGATCAAGCTGATGATACAGTGTCATGCTTTAAATATCTTTTGAGAATAAGACAGTCTTAGAGACAGATTTAGAACACGTAACCAAAGAGGTTATATGACGCCATTTATATAACATTCTTGAAATAAAATTATTGAGATGGGGGGAAGATTGGTGACTACAAGGGTTTAGGGATCTGGGAGCGAGTTGGTGTGACTGTAATGGGGCAGCATGAGGACACCATGTGGTGACAGATCAGTTCTGTGTGCTGATGGTGGTCATAGTGATACGCATCTACACATGTGCACAATTGCATAGAAACACACACACACAGACACATGAGTGTATGTACAATTGGTGAAATCTTAAACTTTGTGGGTTGTATCAGTGCCGATTTTCTGGTTTCATTATTGTACTATAGTGACAAGATGTCTCCATCGCGGGAAGCAGGGTAAAGAGTACACGGGACTTCCCTGTGCATTTCTTTGCAAATTCCTGTGAATCTATAATTATTCCCAGATAAAAAGGTTTTCAAAATACATAACCAACAGATCAAAGTAATTATAAATAGAAAAGAGTCAGTGAGATTTTTAAAAGCTCATTGATTAGCATTTATTTCTCAAGGTAAAGTTGCAAAGTAAACCATCAAGTTCTATGGCTAGGGGAAAAGGAAACATAGAGTTACCTGCTTAGTAAGTTGCTCCTCACAGAGCTTGTAAAGAACGTAAAATTTCTGAGCCAAGGTAACATTTTCAAGAAAACCACAGCTTGCAAGTTTAACTCGCATAATGATCTGAAAAATTAATATAGTGAGATTTTCAACAGCTTTAGTGTAAAGCAAGTGAAGAACAAAAATCATATTATGCTTTTAAATCCCAATGCATACCTGTCTATCAGGAACCATCATAGCAACAGTTCTAAAAAGAATTTTTAAGTTTTCTGGTAGCTCCTGGCGCCCAGCATATCCAGGGTTCTGAAAGTTAAAATTATTCAAGTTTTAATTATTGGTTTAAATTTTATTTCATGAATACAAATAAATTTCAAATCCCTAATTCAGAGTCTAAGGTGGTATTGAAAAAACATTAGATTCATAAAAACTCTCTCCTTTCTCAAAAATGTATATTGGACCATCCATATTTATTAATGTCACATCGCTCCCTTTTATATATTTCCATTTTTATTATACTAATAAAAGACATTCATACACCACTTTGTATAGCAAAAATTAAGCATCTATCAATTGGTTAAGAAAATAGAAAAGAAAATGAAAGAAAAGAGAACCAAATAAATACAGGGATAATTATGACTGAAATGTTATTGAAAGAGGAGGAAAATTCAGGATTTCATACTGATTAGTTAACTTAGGTAATTTTAACTTCCTCTCTTCAATTATTCTTTTCAGTCAAAATTACAGAGTTCTTTGGCTGATAAAGTACTATTAAAAACATGTATGAAGGTGAAGAAAAATAAATGCAGGAATAGTGAGAAAAGTATTGAAAAAGACAATTGTAGAGGTAAAAGGAAGCTAAGGCCTCCTAAGTAGCTACAGGATGAGCACAGGTCAGACCCCAAACTCCCAGGGGTAAGGTTAGGGGTTCAAAGACAAGAAAGGCAAAGAGAGATCAGTTACTTTAGGAAATGCACTAAGAAGCCTCGAGTCCCTGACCATTTACTAGATACTGTCACTAGGCCAGATGCCTTGCTAAGTACTAGGAATACAGAGATTGCTTCTTTCCTATCAATATTCCTTCTTTTCTCCTGCCTTAGTCACAGAATGCCAGTTGCAAGCTGGGTGCATCACTACCCAGATTAAAAACTACATCTACCAGCCTGCCTTGAAGCTGGTTGATTAAATTCTACACCATGAGCGCAAAGAGACACACTGTATGAAATGTCCTTGTTTGGTTGAAGGGAGATGATTCAGTTAGTTGACTGTAACAAAACAGAGGTGCTTCTGTAGCATCTAAGGTCATAAGGTGACCTTGAAGTTGGAAACCATGATGGAGTAGGAAACACAGAAGCATCTTAAGAGTAAATCCTTACATATTAAACCACCATTCTTTGTGTCTCAGTTATTCACAGCCTAATCCAGTATCTAATTGATATTGCCAATATTATTCTGAATCCAGGGAGGATGTTAAACTTCTTTTACATTCTTCTACACGTTATCACACTGAGTAAATTTCTTCATTCCATTTTCTAAGTTATAACTGATTGCTTCAGGGTTATTATTTACCCCCAACTGCTTTACTAGATGTTTGTTCACAATAACACTTAGAAGCTTTCCTGATTTTGCTTCTTATTATTTACCTACTGGGACACTTTGTGTTATGCAACTTGCAACTTAGAGATTTAAATGAATAGAGAACATATAAAAACATTAAATAAAACTGGTTCAACATTTTAATGTCACTTCTCCAATTCACAGAAACTCCTATTTATTCATGCCTTTGGTTTCTATCTTTACAATATTGTATCTCAAAGTTCTGCTCTCTGTTACATGGTAACTGAATTTGTTACAATTCTTTGGTATAGGACCTTTTGGGAAACTTTAAATCATTTCCATCATCCGGTATTAAGTTTCAGAGAAAAACCAAGTGTAGAGGTTAAGTAGTCAGCTGTCGATGTTAGACAGACGACATCTTTCTCTAACTGGCTGTGTGACTTGAGCAAGCTTTAAAATCTCCCTGGGCCTGAGGTACCTCAGTTATAAAATGTCCACTGCACAAAATACCATACAGGACTATACTTCCCTGGCCCTTTCAAGTTGGGTGTGGCCCTGTAAGTTGCTTAAGCCAATGGCTGTGACTTGTATCACTTCTGGACAGAAACTCTAAGAGCCAGAGCATAATTCTTCATGGTTTTTTTGTGCCTTTGCTACAGCAACCAGCTATGACGGAGGCATCCCAGAGTGAGGACATATTAAGCGGACCTGCCCTCCCCACCCCTACCCCATCCAACCATGGTGGACATATGGCATGAGGGAGAAATAAATCTTTGAGGTTTCAAGCCACTAAGATTTGGAAATTGTTAATATAGCTATCCTGTCTGATACAATGCATAAAACATTTAGCCCATTACCTCACACATAATAAGTGCTCAATAAACAGTAGCGATTATTATCATTAACATATTACTATTTAATCTTCTGCCTGGGCTATTTTTACTACTCAAAAAAAAATCATATGATATGAGAGAATAGCTCCTGACCCTTGGATAGTCAGTCATTTATCCACTAATAGATATTTTCTTTCATTTAAGTCCAATCAAATTGTATTTAAAACCTGTGTTCTCACCATTGTTAAGAAGATTCCAAATTCTGGATTTAAATCAACACAATCACCATCAGAAAAAACAAACTGTTTCTTTCTTTCTTTTCTTGCGGTCAAAATAATATAAATTTGTTGGGCTGCCACTGATAAGACAGGCAATTCAATTCTATTAAACTCATCGAAACAGCCCCAAGAACCTGACTGTGCAAGACCTGGGATGAAAAACAATTAATTTGAAAAATGTTACTTCATATTAGCAATCATTTCTCCAAAGTGCTCTCAAACAATTGTATACTGAAATACAATTTATATAAAGTTTCATATCTGGCTGTTTAGAAAGACACATTTAATTTCAGATATAGAGAGGCTTCATTGTGTGTACATCACCACCAAGACAATGAAGATGGTACACTACCAAAATGAAAGCATAGACACGTCATATGCCAAGGGATGCTGAAGGGTGATAAAATTTGATTCAGTTTTGAAGTGTCACATCCAGTGGGGATAGGGAAGAAACTATAATATTTGGGGAAACTGACACAATAAGGGATGCCCTGTCTAGGTCAGATCACTTCTGTTCCTTTCTTATTAAAATGAGAGAAACGTCAGGAGGCTGAGAGAGACAGAGAACGGCCAAATAAAATGGCTTTCATTTATTCCTTACAAAACCCAGCACAAAGACAGACTGTATATTGTGAATACTGCCCCTGTCTAATCCCTGAGGATGAAAACATTCACCATCTTTAGCCGCATGAAATGTTCTTCTTTTTCTTATTATTGCCCCCTCTCCTCTCTCTCCAGTTTTTCTTCCCTCTTCTTTAAGAATTTCCATTATATAGATGTTGGAACTTAATAGCTATCCCTGTAACTCTTACGTTTTTCTGTCAAACTTGCCATTGGCTTTGGAAATGTATTCCCTTATCTAGATATTCCAATTCAAGAGAGTTGTTGTTGTTGTTTTTAAATTTACATTTTCAATATCCATATTCAGTTTGTTATTTTTTTCATAGCAGCCTGTTTTTTTTTCATTGGTTGTACCTGATCAATTCTTGGAATCTCTCTAAGCTCTTTATTTCCTTTTTCTTCTGTTTCCTCTATTAATCAATTTCGTGATGAGTAGGTCTCTTTCCTGTTTGGGGTGCCTCCCCAATTCCTTCAAATATCTTACAGAGACTATGTTATGTCTGTATGTGTGTGTATTTCCTCATCCTGTATGCAGACTCCTGTTGGCAGGATGCAAGCCAGCCCCTGGAGATTGGGAAAGAAGGAGAGTGCCCCCTCTCTGTCTCGTGCGTTGCTTGCCTCTGTGGCTCAAGCGCCCTCTGGGGTTGATCTTTGTCAGGACTCCACTTCAGAGAGCTGTGCTACTGCCCTTCTACAGAGGGAAAACACCCAAGACAGGCAACTCCCTTAATTTTTCCCTGCCTTCTGCCATAATTTTGGTGTTCTGGGGTTTCCCCTGCACTCTCGTCTGCTTCTCCCAACCATCCCCAACCCTCTAGCAGGAAGCGATCCACAGAAGAACCTTTCTCTTTGATTAGAAAATGATTCTCAGCATTCAAAAATGTTTTAACAGACAGGCCATTATAAACAATACTGTAATGAATACCCATGTACTCATGTATCAAGTCTTAATGATTTGCTTCAGGTTTCATTCTAAAGAATAAAATATTAGAACTACAATTCAAGTCCATGTATGTCCCTCTTGGATCCACACTCCCTCATTCCCCAGAGGTAACCTCTATCCTGAATTTGATGCCAATGGTACTTATGCCTGCTTTTAAACTATTATTCTTATGCATATATTCATAAACACTATATATTTTTTGCTTGTTCAAAATTTATACATGTGCATCTATTTATCTGTCAACATCTATCTAGCTATCTATAAAATACTGTACATATCCTCCTAAAATTTGAGTGATTTGCTCAATATTATTTTCCTGAGATTTACTGATGTTGATACATGTGGATCTAACTCACTGTTTTTAAATGCTGCGCTGTACAGTCTTCCACTGCATAAATATACTAGTTAAAAAATTCCTTTTACTCTTAATGGATACTTGGGTTGGTCCTAATAATTTGGTGTAACATTGTATCAGTCTTGCTCACATCTTCTTGCAATCTGTGTGACGAATGGAAATGCTGGGTCCACAAGCACCGTCACATTTACCACCTGTTGCCAAACTATTCTCTGCAGCAGCTCCACCCATTAACATACACACAAGGAGTGCCAGGAGTTGCAATTTCCATACATTCTTACTAAAGTGATGGATCTTAATCTTTTGTCAGCTGTACATGTTCAAATATCTTCTCCTAGTCTGTAGCTTATGTTTTGTTCTCTTTCATAAATGGAGAAATATTACATAAAGACTGTGTAATATACATATATGATCAAAAGATACAGTGAAGGGCCGGCCGAGTGGCGCAGTGATTAAGCGCTGGCTTGGGATGCCAGTGGCCCAGGTTCGGGTCCCACATATGAGGGTCAGTGACACTGCCCTCAAAAAAAAAAATAAGATACAGTGAATGTTTAAATAAAAAAAGATACAGTGAATGTATTACAGTAAAAGACACATTGCCATTAAGCCCTCTCAAAATACTCCCCCATGCTTCAAACACACTTATCCTACCATTCTTGCCACTTTCTGAAACAGTTTTGGAAGTCTTCTTTCATGAGTGTCTTTACTTCATCCTCTATCATGACAACATTGTGTCACACATTGCTTCTGATATAGCAATTTCTGTCAAATAAAAATATTACGGTGTGTCCTCATCCACCTTATTCACCAGATTTGGCACCATGTGACTTCTGGCTCTTCCCCAAAGTCAAAATGACCATGAAAGGTAAATGTTTTGAATTGATTCAGGACATCAAGGCAGCCATGACAATGCAACTAAAGACACTCATAAAAGAGGACTTCCAGAACTGCTTCAGAATGTGGCAAAAATGATGTGATAAGTGTGTTCAAAGTGAAGGAGAGTATTTAGAGGGGGGTCAGTGGCAACGTGTCTTTTACTGTAATACATTTTTAAAAATTTAAACATTCACCATATTTTGTGATCATACCATGTATATGTGTGTGTGTGTGTATATGTGATATATATATATATATTTATATATATATATAAATATATATATATATCACATATATATTACCAACGGTCATGTGATTTAAGATAAGAGCTGGTTGTGCAGTCTCATGATATCTATTATAGGGACATTCTCATATCGTTAAGATTTAAGGAAGGGCTAGATGAATGAACTCATGACATTTAATAGAGGGAAGCCTCGGGGTACTTCTTCTCCTCTCTTCCTTCCCAGACAGAGAGGCTGCTAGTCTGAACGTTGTCATAATCATTCTCTTGCTTTGCTTTTTTTACTACCTAGGTATACATAGCTAAATAATCTGTAATTTTTGTTTTATCTAATTTTGAATTTTACACAAATTTAATCACGCTATATGAATATTATAAGACTTGGTTCTTTCCCTCTAAATTATAATTGTATGAGACTGCCTATATCAATGCATTGTGTTGTAGTAACTCATTTTTATCACATTGCTTTACAGAATTTCATGTCTTTTTCTTTCCTTTATATGTGATACATAATTATATGTTCACAATTTATGTAATCAGTCCATCCCAGAAAACTTCGAGTTGTTTGCAGTGTTTGCTGTTACAAGCAATGCTGCTGTGAACATTTGCTCACAAGTCCCCAATGCGTAAGTGCAGTTTATTTGAGTATATACCAGGAGGTAGGACAGCTGTGAATGCACGTGTATGCTATTCCCACCAGTAGTGAGTGACTGTTTCTATTGCTCTACACTTTGCACCTGGGTGAAAATGTCACATTTACATTTTTGTTAACCTGGTGTGTACAGAATGGAATCTCTTTAGAACATGCAATTCTTTGATTGCTGGTCATTTGGTTGCCTTCATTTGTATAATGCCTATTCAAGACTTATCCTCATTTTTCTATTGGGGTAGCTTTTTCTCATTGATTCATAGGCATTATTCACATATTTATACCTATCCTTTGTAGGTAATATATGTTGGGAATAAACAGATGTACCAATGGATCAATCTTTATGGTTTGTGATTTTTGTATTAAAAATCGCTTTCTACTCTGAAAACAAAAATATTTTCGTTTATTACCTTCCAAAAACCATATAGTTTGGCCTACCACATTTAGGCATTTAATTTCCAGAACTAATTTGTTTTCTTTTCTTTTTCTTAAATTAAAGTTTATTAGGATGACAATTGTTAGTAAAATTACATAAGTTTCAAGTATACAGTTCTGTAATACATCATCTATATATCACGTTGTGTGTTCACCACCCAGAGTCAGTTCCCCTTCCATCACCATATATTTGACCCACTTTACTCTCACTACCACCATCCCCCCACCCTCTGGTAACCACTAAACTGTTGTCTGTGAGTTTTTGTTTCTTTGTTTGTTTCTCTTGTTCCTTTGTTGCTTTCAGTTTTTACACCTCACATATCAATGAAGTCATATGGTTCTCGAAATGATTTAGGAATCCAATTTTCATGTATGTTGGGATCCTATTTCCCTTGTTAAATATTAATCAGCTGTTGTTGCAGAACAATTTATTGTTAAAGTCTATCTCTTCATCACTGATTTACAGTATCACCTTTGTCATATGTCAACTGTCCTTAACTCATTTCTGCATTCTTTATTATATTTCACCAGTCTATTTATCAACCTCTGTGCCAAACTACACTTTTAAACCACATTCTAGGGAATGATTTTTTTTTTTTTTTAATGTGGGAATCAAACAGGCAGCCCTGTTGCTCAGAGCTCGCTCTCTAAGCCAACTCTTAACCAATTCAGCCACTCGGCCAGCCCCTAAATCACATTCTAAATGATATCTTTCTGAAATTTTCATTTTCTAACTGTTCTTTGTGGTTTATTGAAATAAATTTTACGTGTTGATTTCATATTCTAGGAAACTTGCTAAATTCTAATTTTCTACAGATTTTTAAAAATTTTCTTTAAAGTCTACCATAACATTTGTAAATAATGCAATTTTGTATTTCTTTCCAATCTTCGGATTTTTGTTGTTGCTGCTGTTGTTCCTTACTGCATTGGGTAGGATCTAAAGCACAATGATGAGCACAAGAAACAATAACGTGAATCCTTGTCTTATACCTCATCTCACAGAGATTGCTTCAGATTTTCAAGTATGATATTTGTTGTGGACATCCTTTATCAAGCAATCCATGTGGGCGATTGTCTGGGGGAAGAATCTAAGGAATGGCAAGAATAAGGGATCTGAGGAGGGAAAGTGCTCCGAGTGTTTGAGGACCATTAGAGAGGTCAATATAGGTATAGTAGAGAGAGAGGGGAGAGTATTAGGAGATGAGGTCAGAAGGTCAGAACAACACAGAGGGGCAGAGGAGGGGCAGGTGTGATTGTGCAAGACAATACAGGACGTTGAGAGGATTGCAGCTTTTTACTCTGAGTGAAGCCACTAGGCAGCTTTCAGCAGAACAATGTCATGATCTGACCTACATGTAGTATTGCTGAGGTGCTGCTTGAGGCTAGAATGGAGGGGACAAGGGTAAACCCCAGAAGACCAATTAGGAGGCTCATTGGAATAGTACATGTGAGAGATGATGATTGGCTTGAACCAGGATGGCAGCAGTGGGATCAGAGGTGATCAGATTTGGGAGGTAGTCTGAAGGTGGGTCTAACAGTGTTCACTGATAGTTTTGATGTGAGTATGAGAGAAAGAGAAAGTAAATGATAAGTCAAAGATTTTTGTGTGAGCATTTGGAAGAGTGGAGTGGCTATTTAGTGTGATGGGGAAGGCTGAGGATGGAGTAGATACGGGAGAGGAGATCAAGAGTTTGGATCTATTAGATATTTAAGTGGAGATGTCAAATAGATATCAGTTGTGTATATGAATCTGGGATTTCAAGAAGTCCAAACTAGATATACGAGTATCAATTTGATCATATAGTATTTAGAGTTTAGATCCAGATGAGATCACCAAGAGAATCCATATAGGTAGAAAAGAGAAGACCACCAAGGACTGAGTTCTAAGACTGAAATGTTCTCCAATCTTTTTCTTTGTCCATCTGAAAACACCTCCTACACCTATCTTTCAGGATTTTCTCAACTTTTCCCATCAGCTGAGAGCCCTCCTTGTTTTCCAGTGTTGCTTTTAAAAAATCTTTCAGTTTAGCGGGATTGAATGTAGAAAGGGAAGTCACATGTGTCATCAGTTTGTTATCTTGGATCTTATCTCCTCCACCATTGTTTCAGGTCATAATCAATTGATTCCATTTCCATAACCCAATACACAGTCAACTCGCAGACTATAATGCCAAACAATAATATCAAATCATATAAAATTGATGATATCCAGCCATTTTTGACCAAGAAAAATGGCAATATCATACGCATCAACTCATACTAATTTGGGTTATGTGGGAAAATACCACTTTAGAGTTATACCAGAAAATACTGTTAAAGCGCAATACAAATAAATTCACCAAAAATCATTTTACAGTGTTTGACACTTGCCTTTAAAAATCCTTCCTAGCCCTCTGAAATCCATTTGATCTGAGCAGTTGAACACAACCACATATTTCCCCAAACATCTTCCCATGTCTTTTGTGGTTTCTGTTTTGCCAGTGCCCGCAGGTCCTGTTGGAGCGCCACCCATGTTCATCCCCAAAGCCTGTGCTAAGGTGATATAGCACCTGCAAATGTTATTCAGATAAAGCATTGTGAATATCAGATAATATATGGTCCAGTAAAGCACAAGCAAAAAGGCCAATGTGATTGGAATTGGCCTGTTTATTTTTAGAATTTGAGCAGCCCACAGAGAGAGACACACAGGGCCGGGGTACTTGACATCCGTTAGAAGTAGGGTGGTGGTTACAAACATTTCTTGGTTCAAACTTGAAATGCCACAACCCTGACTTAAAGCCACCAGGCCTTCCTTTCCATTGTGGTCAGGATAAATCCTCAGTCAGAGAACCAAATAAACAGTAGTGTGCTGGCAGATGTTCAATAACTGGCTCTCCAGGAAAAAAGAATTTGACTCTCATGCTTGCTGATTTCTGTGGAATAAATACTCCCACTATGGCTGATCACAAGCTACCAAAGTGACATTGCAAAATGGGGCAGAGGTGCATGTAGTTGGCTCTCACAAGCTGGCATGAGCCAATTTGGGCACAACACTGCAAATAAATTGTTTTACTGTGAAATATTTCACTCATTCAGATAATCTAATGAACCTCTTTGTATCTACAATCCAGCTACAGTTATATTAGTTTCAGATTCAAGTAAAATTTAGTAAAGCTTTGTGAGACATGAAGCTTTATATGTAAATATCAATGGAAGAGAAAACACACTGACAGATTTATGCTGCAAAGGCACTGGGCATATAAAGGGAGGCAGGATGAATCAAGAGGAGGCTGAAGAGGAAATTTGTCTGTGTTATAATTTTACCTGGAGGCAGCCCTATTTAGAGTAATGGCAATAGCTCTTTGGGACTTGGTATAAAAGAAGCCAGTAGTCTCTCTTGGGCAGTGTACTGTAGTTGAGTTTTGACCCACAGCTGTGTGGGACTGCATCCCTTGCAAATAACAGAACCTCGAAAGTCACAAAATGAAAAACCACTCCACCAAGGAGTTTTTCTTTCTGTTGCCACTCCTATTTAAATGCAAACTTGGGGAGGGAGCATGTTTTTTGTTCGATAGGAAATCTAGCAGGCTGTGAGTATTCCTATTTTAATTGTTGAATGACTTACATATTCTTGATGACTAAACTCAAATATGTCTTTTCCCTTATCAGTGTTGCCGATGGTTTTAATAAATATCAAAGTTCTCCTTTTGTTTCTGCGAGCCACTATGGGCATCAGCTTTGGAGTGGCCATAGAAGACAGCACCTCCATGACCTAATTGTTTTTCACCCCCTTTTCTTTCCCTACTCCCCTGCCCCACCCCAACCTGTTCCTGGTGCTGCTTTTGGCTTCAGCCATCTCTACCTATGTACACTCCAGCTGGAAAGTGAAAGGGTCAAGGGCCAGACCAGCCCTGTCTCGTCTGTTTCTGCCAGTTGCAGCCCATTGGCTGTGTTGAACTTTGCATAGAAGTTATGCATTGGACTCTCTTTGCTAATGCTTTTTGCATGCCTTCTGCTCCCAAGACTCTGGCTGCTTCTACACATACCCTGAACACTTCGTGCCTGTTTTCTATGGTTGTGGAGAGTGAATGAACAAGTAAGTATGTAGAGCAGTTTTCCTTATGGTATCAGTCACAGTTATCCTAGTGTCTATCTTCATCTGTATTATTCTAACAATATTCTATAATTAAAAGTATACTTTTTAAAATCAAAAAAATAAAAAATAAAAAATAAAGTAATGGCAGAATTAATTGTTCTCTGACCCAGTTTAGGTCAACCCTATAAACACTGATTGTCTTCTATGCACAGGGTTTATAGGGTTTATAGGTCAACCCTATAAACACTGATTGTCTTCTTTGCCCTGAGTGCTGTGGGATATATGACATGTCGTATAATCATGAAAAAGACCCAGTTCTTGACTAATGTCATAGACTGGAAAAAATCATATGGAGATTTGCCATTAACTGACTATCCAGACCTGGTCAAGAAACTTCACTTTAGGTCTCAAATTTCCATATCTCGAAAACCAGGAGACTAAGACAATTTCCAAGGTCCCTTCCTTCTTTGCAATTCTAATGACTTCCTTTATGGTTCTAGAGATTTTTCTTTTCCATCTTGCCATCTAAAATTTATTACTAAAATTCAAGCTTGCTTTTATTCTTTTGCTTTTTTTACTTCATAAAAGTTTAATGTGCCTGTATGTTAAAGTAACAACTGACTTTGAGGAGCTAGCATTGACATAACACGACAGCAAAAAGCTTTGTTACTATTTTAAATGCAATTTTAAAACAATTTTAAGCACATTATTTAATTACAAAATGGAATAACAAAAACTGAATTTCCTACCTATCTGTTAATGGCGTGATAACAAGACGATCAGTGCATCCCAGAAATTCATTTTGGTAAATAAAATCAACATCTGTAATAGACACCACCGTTTGATCCAAATCTTCTTTAAAATAAAATCTAGTCTGTTTTAGCCATTCAAAATCAGTAACTGATTTGATATGCATTTTTACCTAAAGAACATGAAAAACAAAGATTTCATACTGAATTGCAATAGCATAAAACACAACATATAGGCAGTTTTTGTTGAACCACTCATGATCTGATTCTCATTCATTTAACATGTATTTATTGAGTCCCTCCTTGGGCTGACCCTGTGCTGGGGAAACAAAGGCAGACACAGTTCCTGCCCTCTGGAGCTGTCAGAAAAGGACAAAAGATGAACAGATACAGAAGTAATAATGATAAAGTATGAAAAGAAATTCAGGGTTCATGAAAATATGTAGCAAGAGGACCTAATCTAGTATAGGGCATCTGAGAGGGGTACTCAAAAAAAGAAATATGTAAATTAACACCTGGATAAACAGTAGGAATTAGCCAGGGAAATACAACGAAGGTGTGATGGAGGTTGGGAGGCCAAAATGCTGTAGGCGAAGGCTGAGATCCGGCTGGCATGTTCGAGAAACTGAGAGAACTGCACTACAAGCTGAGGCATCCAGGACTCTGGAGAAAGCCTAAGAACTGGTGCTTCACAGGGCACAGGGGTTGGGCATCATTCTCATGGTACATGGAAAAGGATTAAGTAGGAAGATGTATGGTCAGATATGCACAATGCCTTCCTACATCAGCACTATGGCAAACCGACCAACCTGCCCGGTCTACCTTTGGAGCAAGCAGTACTGGGCTCCTACCACCATGGATGCAAGAGATACAAACCAGATAAGCACACCGAGGGACAATATCCCACCACAACCACGTCCTGGGGTACTTCATGACTTCATAGGCAAACTTGGGAGGAAGCCTAGTCCTGCCCACTCGGTGGAATCAGGAAAGTGGCGAATGATCACCTTCACTGCTTCTAAACCCAGGGATCCACTTTCAGGCCATTCAGCTGACAGTAATAAACGACCCTCTGGCAACAGTACAATGTTCAGATCTCCATCTAACCAAGTCTCCATGCTATTTACAATCTTGTCGTTGTTTTGTAGCTTATGATCTTGCTTCCGCTCCAGTTAAGAATCCTAGCTTCCCTCCTAAAGCACAGTGTGTTCCTGACCTAAAAAGAGCTCCTTTTGGGTAAAATAAGCCACCCCCAGGGACTCTAACACAAGCGGCACAGCCATGGAGATGCAGTCAGCTGGCTACTTTCAACAATCGGTTAAGATGGTGAGAAGAAGAAAGAACAGCTAATATTTATTGAGTTCTTACTGTATAACAGGATGTTCTAAGCATTATACACAGAAAAATAAAGTGCAAATGGCCATGAAATCTCATTTTAGTTGGAATGCAAACTGACCATGAGTTCAATAGTGATTAAGACGAAAAGACAACAGTTTTGTGGTTTTAATTGTGCATAGGGTTTTTGGTTTTTTTAAAAATCCATTCTGTATGTAAAGTAAAACTTTGCTCAGCACTTAAATTTAAAAGAAATTTCTTCCCTGGAACTTCAGCTTTAAGAGTCAGTGAAAGATGTCCAGACAACAGCCTCAACAGTATCCTCTTAGCAGACCGAGTCATGGGCTCTATAGAAGCTTCTTGAGGACTTCCATGAAAGCCAAAGTCTAAGGGCAACTGCAATTCAGTGAAAGCAAATCTGTAGAAGCTCAAAGAACTATGGTTTAAGTTCGCAGCCTTCTGATGACTGGCTTGATCCAGAGATCCAGAAAAAGGTCCTACATCACATTTCTTGGACTTAAATGTGCATATTAATCACCCGGGAATCACGTTAAAATGCAGATTCTGATTTAGTAGACGGGGCTGGGAGGTAGTGGGGCCAGGAAACTGGAGGTTCTGCTTTCCTAGCAAGCTCCCAGGAGATGCCAATGCAACTGGTTGGCACACAATACTTTTGAGAAGCGAGGATCTAAATAGATTCCAGTGAAATAGACTGCATGTCTGTTAATCTCAATAAGTATAACTTATCTAATCAGAATTGTTGATACAAATTTGAAACAGGTAGCCTGTGATCACATTCTCTGAAAAAAGGGTCCCACTGTTGCATGGATTATATGACTCTGATGAAGGAAAGAGATGCCTTTAAGATTCATCAAATCAAATCAAAGACAGCAGTGATAGTTAGACAAAGATAGTCAAATGGTGGTAAATCAAAACTGCCTGGGGCCCCTACCCTGTAACAGATAACTACTGCTTTAGGAGAGAACTTGATCTTGCTCAAGGCCACTGGTTAGTGATAGAGTTCTGTTTGCAAAGGGAATTCAAACTACTCCTCTTACACGCCCCCTACAGGACCTGGCCCAAATCAAGCCCATGATGCCCTGTTGTACACTATCACTTGGACAAATAGCCATGAGAGTTCTCTGAAGCCTGATTCTATTCCATCTGGACTTCTCTCCTAATGGGCCCATCATAACTCATGACCAATCTCACCTAAATTATACCATGTCCCTGTCATTTGGTTTAGTGGGACAATTAGTTAATTCATAGCACATCAGTTGGTTCCAGACTTTCAGAGTGCCAAATGTGAATATACATATATGGTTGTTTAAATCACCAAATATAGATATTTGTAGACATGATATATACAAAGACAGATGTGAAAAAGGACCAGGTAGATGGAAGGTTCATATAAGTTAGATAATAAGCATAATACTTAATTGTTCAGTGTAACACTAAATTATTAGCTAGTACACTAAATTATTATAAATTAAGAAAAAAGATACATTACCAAGTCATCAAAAATATCTCTCTGATGCACATGTATGGTAATCAGAGTTTCAAATTTCACTCTTTCAAACTTGCTTAGGTCATGTGTAGTCTGACTAATAAGAGTGTTTAGAATATCCAAAAATTTCTGGTTGGCCACTTGCATGACTTTCCTGTCATCTTTTGCATTATTTAAAGCCTCTTCTGAATCATGTGTCCACAGCATCTGAATTCCCAGGAGCCCAACCTACAAATTCAGCAGACAAACAAGCCAAATATTTAAAACAGATCCTGCAGTAAAATTGGGTGGTCACTTATTCACATGAAGGTGAACAGGATTTTACTCATGTGAAACTAAAAAATGGACATGTATTTCTCCACTCCTGAAAGTAGTTTTTCAAACGTCTCTTCACAACTTTTAGAAAAGATACGCTGTCTATCTCCTTACTTGATCTCCACTCTAATATCTATAACTTTATCTACTTCTCTGTCTACATATCAGTCTAAAGGAGAGAGACACAGAAAGTGAGAAGGGGAGCTTACCCTTTGCCTCCTGGTGAAGGCATAGGGAAATTGTGAGTGAATGTCACCTTACCTACAATTTCTGCCCAAGAAAGGGAGTAAAAATGACCAGAATACGCCCCATCCTCACCTCCTCACTGCAGCATTGCGCCTTTGGGAGCTTTTGTTCATCCACAAAGGAACAGATCCAAAATCATTTGGATGGAAAAGGAACCCCACGTTTGGCAGGGGACTGAAAGCGGTGTGAGTGGCATGTGGATACTACTGGACATGGCATTCCATGTGGGTAAACAGGAATCAAACCCTTTCCTAATCCCTGCCCTCTGAAAAACTTCCATGTTTTTCCTGCTGGAGCAGTTGCCAATCTTGGAGTGTGAAGGTAAATGAAAGCACCTGGCTAAGTTGAGCAACGGCATACAGAAGAAATAGCTGGTGTCAGGAAGCTCCCAACAGCGAGCTGATTCTGGCCCCGATGGCAGAAGACAGCACAAGACAGGAAAAGCAAAGGAAAACAACACAGAAACAGCAATGTAAGGCTGTCTGATTTAAAAACAAATAGACCCACAGACCCTGAAAATTCACTGCATATTGATTTTGGTATAATCTAAAAATTAATCTTGAAAATGACTAACCTGAGTCACCAAGAAAGGTTGAAATTATGTTTTTTACTTGTGTAAGAAGGCAGGAGACTTAATGGTGAAACTGGAGGATGTTTCATTAAAATAAAGAACAAAAATAGGAATGCTTACTCTCATACTATTTGATTCCTGTTAATAAGCATATTAAAAAATACTGGAAGGGAATACACTAAAATATTTACAGTCATCATTTCCAAGTGATAGGAATATGGGAAATTTTTATTTTCATTTTTATATTTTTCAAATTTTCCCAAATTTTTGCAACAAGGATCCATTGCATTCATAATCTTAAAAATGTGTTTAGAAGAAAGCAGAGATGAAATTGTAAACAATTTTAAATAAAAGCTTAACATTGTAGTGGACAAATTTCAGTTGTTTGGAAAAACTGCTTTCAAGAGTAATGACTATAAATATATATATATATATTTTTTTTTTAATAAAGATTTTTATTGGGGAATCGGGGAAGGGGAACAGACAAGTTGCTGTCCTTTTGTTCTTCAGTCTAGTTGCGGAGGACATTGCTCCACTGGTCCATGTTGGTATCATCATTGCTCTCTTCTCGGGTGAGGCAGAATAGGGCCAGCCTCTGAACTTCCACTCACAGCGACTCTTGGCAGCTCATGCTGGCTGCCAGCCGCTCACACTGGCTGCCGGCCACTCACTGTAGCCTATGGCAGCCCACTGCAGCAGGGGTTGCAGCTATGCTGCCTGGGGAATCACAGCAGCCCAGCTCCAGGTTGAGCTGTTGTTCACCATCTTAGCTGTAGAGTGCAGTGTCACTGACCCTCAAATGTGGGATCCGAACCAGGGCTGCTGGTGTCCCAAGCCAGCACTTAACCAAGGCGCCACTCGGCCGGCCCTATATATATTTTTTCAACATACACTAATTTGCTATATAGTTACTCTTTAAAGCAATTTTTCCAAATAATTTAAATTTGCTAACTACAATGTTAAGATTTTTATCTAAAATTATTCTAAATTTTACCTCTTTGTGTATTATGTGTAGTATGCACACTATAGAAAACCCTGCAAGCTAGTCAACTTTCCTGCTATACCCTGTTCAACTTCATCATTGCTTTGAACTTGCTCTTCAGCTTTTCCACCTTTAATGCTAACTCCTCTGTATAAACTAGACTGAGCCTCTCCTTCAGAATATACAGGGTGATCAAGCTCTCCTGGGAGAGGAAAAATACACTAATTTAGTCTAAGGAGTGATTTTCTCAGCTTATCCAATGAAGTATTTTATGAAGATATATCACAAAGGTAATAATCCTAATAAAAATATTAAAGCTTGACAAGGATATTATGTAATATTTGAAAAATCACAATATTATTTGCCCCAATAAAGGCTGTTTCTATATCTGTACTCGTGTCATTTGAATAATGAATTTCACATCATTTCAGCTCTGTCTACTGTGTGTGCAGTAAGTCACTCGGGGTTTGGAGCGTGCTTTGGTAGGAGCAGTTGGAGAAGAAGCATAGTTTGGGCAAAATCTGCCTACATTTTTCTTGACTATCTCTTGCCTTCTATCCCACACTATCTCTGACCCAGATCACAAATCATTACTTTTCCTTTATCTTGGCTGAAAATGTAATAAAACTATTGGATCTTCATTTTCTATACCTGGTTTTAATAATATTTGGCACCTTACAGTGCACTTTGAAGAGCTATCAGACTTGAGAGAACTGTTCAAGAGAACACCTGCTCCAACCTCAGCCTCTTCCAAGTCTTCTCTCATTGAAAAGTGAGTTGCATGAGAAGGTCTCCTTTAACAGGTGATGCCAATTTTTAATTTTTAAATTGAAGGGAAAATAAACAAAGGCAAGATGGATTTCATTTCAGGAAAAGATGCTCATTCCTTTTATATATGTCCCTATCTATACATGTATCTATAACTACCTGTGTTTTTATATAGAAGATGAAATGTTCATAAGTGGTTTAATCTCAGTGTACAGCCTTAATGATGGGACACCAGTGGAAATCCTCTAGGGGATGGGACAGGTGGGCCTCGAATGGTATATGTGGACAGTAGGTAGCTGGGAGCTGAGGTGGGTGGGCTTCCCTAACTAGTTCAAAGCTACAGCAGCCTCCACACCATTAGGCTGACTGCCTCCTGACTATCCTTCCCCCTTTATTTCCATTTCTTATAACCACTATTTAAACATTGTGTATTCTCACCTGTGCTGGAAAGTGATTGACGAAAGGTAAGAGCTGAAATCCTGAATCACTGATTTGATAGAACGCAGATCTAATTATGTTATGTAATGATGACATCTGCATTTTTAACAGCTCCAGAAGCCAAATCTCTACAGGACCTTTGGCCATAACAGGACTATCCAACTAAAAAAAATATATTACAAATATTTTACAAATTGATAATAACTTGGTATTTTCACAAATTTACACACTTAACTTGATAAATCACAGTTATGCCATGCAAAGCAAATAGTTTTATATTTTACACAAAATATTTAAAACAGGAGTAAAATCAACTAATACTGTAGGTGGAAGGAACTATAAATATCATCTGGTCTAAAGCTTTCATTTTATACGTGATAAAATACTTCTTAGAGAAGTTAAATGAATTATCCAAACCAGTTTGTTACAGTAAGAGCTACAGAGCTAGAACCATGGTCCACCCCACCTCCTTTTGTCTTCATAAGAGAATTGCATTCTTCTGAACATAAATTTTTAAAGAAATCCTAATAACAAAAGTGTAACCAACTTAAATTACAATAATTTTTTCTCCTTCTCTTGATATGACAGCCAGGATACGATCGTAGTCTTTTGCATGAAATGTCGCCTCATTTATGTTGTCAGATACTGCTGGGAGATGGGGCTGTAAAAAGCACAAGAGAGCAAAAACATCACACATGAGGCTAAATACAAAAGCCATTGAGATGTTTTAAAAAGTTTTAAAAGATTTTATCTTTGTAAAAGAGTAAGAATTTACTTCATTGTCTCACAAAAAAAAAAAAAAAAAAGGACTCTGCTTTGACCTTTGCCCCTGGACTCACTTGGAGACCCACTTTCTAAAACCCAGCCTGACGGAATGTTTCCTCCGAGTCCTTCAATGTCTTTACACTCTGGAGATTGGACTAACTAATGACTATCTCCTTCCTCAGACCGACTGAACCATATGGTCCCTCCCAGCTCAGTACTGCCTTCTTTCTTGGCTTCAC
The DNA here is from genome assembly GCA_033961575.1 of Aselliscus stoliczkanus. NCBI lineage: Eukaryota > Metazoa > Chordata > Mammalia > Chiroptera > Hipposideridae > Aselliscus > Aselliscus stoliczkanus. The sequence continues at coordinate 57,435,789 of CM066733.1, read as the reverse complement.
CTCTGCTTTACACTGCTTTTCTTTTTTCTCTTTTCTCATCCCCACAACTTTCTGGAAACCAGCAGGGAAGGTATTACTAATACCTTAGTAATACCTTAGTAATTGTATTCCAGATTCCCAAACCAGACACGGCCTGGGATGGGTATTTTAATGTCTCCTATTCCCAGCTCTCTATAATTTTTCTCTTCCTCCTGGAAGTGTTGCTGTTGGAAATGGCTAAAAGCATTAGAGACATATTCTAGACAGGAACAAGGACATATCCAAACCACAAGCTCTATCTGATCTAAGGATATTTAGATTGAAATATTCATAATAATGAATTACATTTACTGAGCACACACAGGTGCCAGATACTTTCCAATGCATTATCTCACATAATCCTTACGACAGTCCTATGAGGTAAAAACCATTACTATCCTGATTTTACAGATGAGGAAACCGAAGTGCAGGAAAATTAAGATGCTGGCCAAGGTCATCCGACTGGTGAGTAGCATTGTCAATGACCTTGCTTCAGGTTGATGGGCACCAAATACACAGAAAAAAGGAAATTTTATAATCAACATAATTTTTAATACTCTTCTTTCCTGCCTCTACTTTTAAGATGTTAGCTTCATTTTTATTACTGATTATGTATGCTGTGGGGGAAAAAAGATTTCAGTAATAGAGATTTAGGTCATACCTGTATGGTATGGGAATCGCTGGCTTGTCCAAGAATTTCTAGGAGAACTGGATCAGATACAAAGAAGAATCTTGGAAATAGCAATCGCTTCTTCTCCAAATACCTTTAAACAAAGTCATATTATCAAATAATGTTTTCTGAATTATTTATTTTATTTGTTTTAGCCAAGACATAATAACTAACATCTTCAATAAGATAAAAGCAAACACCTATCATCATTTCCCATTTGCCTCTGAAATGTTTGATTTGGTGAATCCCAAAGTCTATGCTACACCTTAGATGTCACTTGGGGAAATGAGTGGATACAAGAAAGAGATTCAGAGCAAGCTTGCCCATCCATCATCTTCTTTCTCATCAAGAGCTCTCCTGTGAGCTTTCTAAGAGTAAGTTGAATGCCAGGCTAAATCCAGGTTGAATACATAATTTATTGCCAAACCAGCACATTTTAAGAATGAAAGGGGGAGGGGGCAACTAACCATTAAACTAGGACAGAGGCACCAACTTATACAAACCAGAATATGTGTTCACTTTCTTTCAAATAAAAATTGAAAATGAACTGCTTTTTTTTTTATTTTATTTTTATTTTTTATTTTATTTTATTTTATTAGTTTCAGGTGTACAACACAAGGCAATAGTTATACTCTTTACCCCCCAAAGTGACAACCCCCTCCCCCAGTTCGCCACCCCACTCCCCCCCATATCTTACATATTTATCACAACTCCCTTGAGTCCCCTCCACAGTATACTTCACATCCCGTGACGATCCACATATTCGGTTACAGTTGGCATACAATACTATACAACATCAGTTTCAGGTGTACAGTGCAGTGATCAAGCCTCTACTCCATCCATGAAGTGGTCTCCCTAACAAGACATGTGACTATCTGACACCCCACAAAATATTTACAACATTATTATATTCCCCGAACTGTGTTTCATATCCCTGTGGCAATATTGTAGTTGTCTATTTATGCTGTCTAATCCCTTCCCCTTCCCCCCCATCCTCACCCCCTCCCAACTAGCAACCCTCAGTTTTTCCTCTACATCTACGAGTCTATTAACTTTGATCATTCATTCAGCTCTTCAGACTCCACACACAAGTGAAATCACATGGTACCTGTCCTTCTCCGACTGACTTACTTCTCGCAACATAATAGTCTCTTCACAACATTATCAATTACATTCCCAGAACTGCCCCCATATACCTGCAACAACATTGTAGACCCACCTACACTGTCCAAAACCTTCCCCCTCTCCCTCTGCCCCACTCCCTCCCAGCCAGCAACCATCAGTTTTTCCTTTATATCTGCTTGATATGACTTCAATCTTCTTAAATTTACTGAGACTTGTTTTGTGGCCTAACATGGTCTATCTTGGAAAATGTCCCATGTGTACTTGAGAAGAATGTATATTCTATTTTTTTCAGGGTGAAATGCCCTAAAAATATCAAAGAAGTCCGGCTGGTTTAAAGTATCAATTAAGGCCCCTCTTTCTGTGTTGATTTTCTGTCTAAAGGGTCTGTCCATTGGTGACAATGGTGTTGAAGTCCCCTACTATGGTAGTGTTACTGTTGATCTCTGTCTTTATGTCTGTCAAAATCTGTTACATGTAATTAGAAGTTCCTATGTTGGGTGCATAGATGTTTATTAGGGTTATAGTGCCCTTCTTTGTCTTTTATTGTAGTCATTTTAAAGTCTATTTTGTCCAAAATAAGTATTGGTACTCCAGCTTTTTTTTTTCTCATTTCCATTTGCATGAAATATCTTATTCCATCTATAAACAGCATATACATGTGTCCTATTTTCTTATCCACTCAGCCACTCTCTGTCTTTTGATTGCAGCATTTAGCCCATTCACATTTAAAATGATTATTGATAGGTGCATATGTATTGCCATTTTGTTATTTGTATTCCTGGTCTCCCTGGATTAGCTTGTTTACCCCTTTCTTTTGTTTAAAAAAGCCCTTTTAACATTTCTTGCAGTGCTGGCTTGGTGGTAATGAATTCCTTAAGCTTATTCTTTTCTGAGAAGCTCTTTATTTCTCCTTCAATTTTAAGTGATAGCCATGCTGGGTAGAGCAATCTTGGTTGTAGGCCTTTATTTTGTGTCACTTTGAGTATCTCCTGCCTCTCCCTTCTGGCCTGCAGAGTTTCTGTAGACAAGTCAGCTGTTAGTCTAACAGGAGTTCCTTTGTATGTAACCTGCTGTCTTTCTCTTGCAGCCTCTAGGATTCTGTCTCTGTCTTTAACCTTTGCCATTTTAACTATGATGTGTTTTGGTGTGGACCTGTTTGGGTTCAGCTTGTTTGGAACCCTCTGCACTTCCTGGGCATGTATGTTGATTTCCTTCACCAGGGTAGGGAAGTTTTCAGTCATTAGTTTTTCAAATACATTCTCGACCGCTTGCTTCTTCTCTTCTCCTGGTATTCCTATGAGTCGAAGGCAGTTGCGTTTCACCTTGTCCCATAGGGCTCTTAAACTATTTTCATTGTTTTTTATTCTTTGGTCTTTTTGCTGTGCCAACTGGGTAAGTTCTGCTATTTTATCTTCCAAATAGCTGATTTGCTCCTCTGCTTCATCTACTCTACTGGTGATTCCTTTGAGTGTGTTCTTCATTTCAGTTATTATATTCTTTAGTTCTAACAGGTTGTTTTTTATGGTTTCCCTATCCTTCTTTATGTCCTCACTCAGTTTCTTAAACATTCTTATCATCAGGGTTCTAAACTGTCTCTGAAAGGTTGGCTCCCTCTGTTTCAATTAGTTCCATTTCTAGAGGTTTCTTCTGATCTTTAACTTGTGACATGTTTCTTTGTTTCCCCATTCTGGCTGTCGCTCTGGGATTGCTTTGATGTATTAGATAGATCACCAGGAGAGCCCTGGCTGGATCACGCAGGCACACAGCTCACGGCCCAACATTCCCAGGAAATCTCCCAGTCTCAGCCTGTGCCAATCAGCCGCTCACATTTCAGGCCGAGCAGCCCGACAACCAATCACCAGCCTGGCAACTCTGCAAGCGCAGTGCAGAGAGAGCTGGGACCCGAGGCAGCATGCGCACTCCTGCGTCTCAGTGAGCAGCCTGTTGTAGCTGGAGCACGCCCACCAGGCGTTTCCCTGGCAACGCCCACAAGCCGAGTGGAGGGTGGGGATCCGAGGCAGTGGCACACTCCTGGGTCTCAGTGAGCAGCCTGTTGGAGCCGGAGGGCACCTGCCCAGCGTTTCCCTGGCAACGCAGTATAAGTGGGGTGGAGGGTGGGGATCCAAGGCCGCATGCGTGTGTGCACGCACACACGCACTTCTGCGCCAATTCCACCAGACCAATGAGGTCTCGGACCTGATCCTCCGTGGGAGGGCCCAACCCTGACAAAATGGCGGCCTCCCTACACCACGCGTGTGCAGGCTCCACACCAGGGGAACAATAGTCCCAAAACCTCCAACCTTTGCACCAAAGGTGTTCAGTTCAGTCCGTCCCTGCAGGCTCCTGGGTCCGGCTCACACAGCCACTCCCTCCACCAGTAACCAGGTAAGTGCTCACCGTCGGGCTGGCAAAGAGAGTCCTCACTAATTTACTGCCAGCTATGTTAGAACTCCTCTTCCCGGCAAAGGAACTCTAGGCTGGTGGTGAGCTTGGAGTGCGGCCGGAGGGTCTCTCCCCCAACCAGACAAGCTTCCCACAGCTGGGGCTTCCCTCACAGGGCTTGCCCTCTCTCGTCTCTGCCCGTCCTACCAGATCCGACATGGCCTCCTCTCTAAGTTCTTCGTTTAGTGGTTCTGTTCATCTAGTGTTCCAGGGACCTCCAGGGTTGAATGCTGTATAATTTGTTTGTGATTTTGGTGAGATCCTGGGAGGCAGTTAGCACAGCATCTGTCTATTGCGCCATTTTGAGAATGAACTGCTTTTTAAGAAAATTGTTCATGAATTCTTCTGGTTAATTGTTCTCTTATTGCACATCTCTACTCCATAGGCTGAATGGAAGCCCCCTCAAAAGATAGGTCCTGTCCTATTTCGTGAAAACTATGAACGTGATTTTATTTGGGAAAAGGGTCTTTGCAGATGTATTGAAGTTAAGGATCTCAAGAGAAGATCATCCCGGATTAACCCAATAAGGCCTAAGTCCAATAAATGTTCTTATAAGAGACATACAAGAAAAAAAGAAGGATGTGTGCATTCAGAGATAGAAACTAGAGATGTGTAGCCACAAGCCAAGAACTCTTAGGACCACCAGACGCTGGGAGAAACAAGGAAAGGTTCTCCCTCAGAGCTTTCAAAAGGTGCTAACATCTTGATTTCAGACTTCCAGCCTCCAAAACTATGAGAAAATACATTTCTGTTATATCAAGACACTCAGCTTGTGGTAATTTGTTACAGCAGTCCTACAAAACTAATACAATGCTTTAATTCACCCACCCACCCCCAGTTGAAGGTGTCTTTTTTGTGCAGAAAAATTAAATTTATGTGAAATGTTAAATTCCTATACCACTTCAACCCCTACTACCAAACCAGAAATGTCATTAAGGATACTGTCGACGAAAAACATCCAGCCTAAGAGAAAACTTATACGAGTTTCTTTGAGCCTAACTGACAATTGCCAGGAAGCAAAATCTCAATGGATTGAGAAAGTGTTCCACGAAATGGGAGACACAGGTACTTTTACATACATAGGTGGGTGCAGAATAGTTAATAGTTCACTTTTTACAGCACATAAAGATGGTTTGGTAACCAGGAGATAAACATAATAATGAGGAATTTTGCAGTTTCCAGCTCTGGTCCAGAAAAAGGATTACTGACATTCCAAAGATTTATCTTAGCTGCAAAAAAACAACAGACAGGTCAACCGAAAGGCACAGATTAACTTTCTAAAGGAAGCTAAAGATATGACTTCTGCCATGGCCAACCTTACTTATGAAATTTTTTTATACTCACGCCATCTTATGTGGCTATTTTCAGTCTCCTGAGCTTGTCACGTTAATATGTGGCCCGTTTTCCGGCCACAATACTATGAACTCGTTTGGGATAAAACACCAGCACATATAAAATAAGTAATTTAAAAATTAAACTCTTACCCTGTAAGTGACTTCTGACATACTTCCAACTGTTCGTGTAAATGAGGTAAAAGTTGCCCCATAGTTTCGTCTCCAACACAGCAACTAATCACATTGGGATTCTTGTGAGCTCGTTGCATTATCTTCATCCATGATTTGTCAATATTCTGAAAACGCTTTGCTTCCTAAAAACAAATCCATATTCAGTAAAAATTAGCACTTGGATACTTGAATAAAGCAAAGTACTCTAGAATTTCCTGGAGTCTTCAAACCAGCCTCCACTAGTCTCAGGCTACATAATTTAAAGGGAAAATTCTTTTTTTCACCCGAACAACAAAAACCCAAAGTCATAACACTGCTTATTGAAATACTGCTTTATCATAATAGGGTTTGTCGCTTGTTTCCGTACATTTAATGTTATTTAAAGTGCCACATGATTAATTTGCAAAGCTATCAACTTCAAGCTCAAATGTAGTCTTTCAGCTCTCTGGGTGGTTTTGGATTGATGAGAAAAACTAAAGAAGTGTGAAAATAATTTGATCTCAAGATCCTTGGAATAATTACAGCTTAATATTATAATATCCAAGGGAAAAAAAAGAAAACAGTAAAAACCCAAAACAAAACTTAATTTACATTTTTTTAAATAAAAACTTTCCATTTATTATGGATGACAGTAAGCTTTGCATTCAATGCAAAAATGCCTCTAGAAATTGGCATAATCTTACCTAATTTAAAACTTTTAATTGCATTTTAATGCAACTTTCTAATTTAAAAAAGAGAGAGATCTGTGTTTCTAAAATGTGTTGCAAAGAGAAATGAGTCATTTTCAAAACTCTTTAATCCTTGATTTTTTTTTTTTTTAAAGATTTTATTGGAATTGGGGGAGGGAACAGTGTTGGGGAACTGGGGCAGGGGAACAGACAAGTTTCTGTCCTTTTGTTCTTCAGTCTAGTTGTGGAGGACGTTGCTTCACTGGCCCATGTTGGTATCATCATTGCGCTCTTCCCAGGTGAGGCAGATCTGTTGCCGGCCTCTGGACGGCCGCTCACAGTGGCTTTTGGCAACTCACACCGGATGCCAGCCGCTCATGCTGGCTGCCGGCCACTCACTGTAGCCCATGGCAGCCCACTGCAGCAGGGGCTGCAGCTATGCCCTCCCCAGGGACTCACAGCAGCCCAGCTCAAGGTTGAGCTGTTGTTTAACATCTTAGCGGTAGAGGGCAGTGTCAATTGCCCTCATGTGGGATCCAAACTGGGGCACTGGTGTACCAAGCCAGCTCTTAACCAACGCACCATTCGGCCGGCCCTAATCCTTGATTTTTAATCTATATAGTTTGTAGGTGTGAAAATTCAGAAAGAGCAGGTTTAATTTTACAGGAGAGAAATTACCTTTGCTGAATAAAGTTATTAGTGAGTTATTGGCATTTATTTAATAGGTCCCTATAGAACTGTTTTAATGATTTTGTTACATGCTTCTAAGGTGAAATTTCCTTGCCTCACAGTGTATTTCTAATTTACTATTAGCTTACTAATAGTTAATTGCACTTACAAAATACATATTAATTTTAATTCTACTCTCAGTGGGATATTACAAGGTTAGCTCTTGGAAGAGATGAACTAATATAATTTAACAGTGCCATACTTGATATGCCTCACATCCTTAAACCACCTGGAGATTTTTCACTGTTCGAAAATATGTGATTTTCTTCTTTCTGTTAATGTAATTAAAGGTCACTTAATTTTTTTTATTTTTTTTGTACAGGGCCAGATAGTAAATATTTTAGGCTTTGCGGGTCATATGGTCTCTGTTATAAGCACTTAACACTTCTGTTGTAATGCTAAATTAAAGCCTTCAGACAGAACATAAACGAATGGATATGTCTGTGTTCCAATAAAACTTTATTTACAAAAACAGGTAACTGAGCCATGTTTGCCAACCCCTGGTGTAAATAACCAAGACATGACCACATGTCTTTGTGAAGACTTTTACAAAGACATATAGAAAATACACACCAAATTATTATATCAGTAGTAACAAAACCCACATTTACCTGAGGCAGCTGTTTGGCAATGTCTCCACCTACAAAGACAGCTTCAAGATAAACCCAAAGGTTCTGCACTACCAGCCATTCTTCAATTATATCTGAGGAAGTGGACAACTTATATACCCAATTCTGTATATTTCTTTTAAATGGAGCATTATATCTAAAAAGTAAGAATGGGAAAATATTACATTTCAATGAACATTCAGAAAATAGTATGGCTTAACAAAATAAATTATAGGAGAAACATTCTTTTGGGAATGAACATTTTTTTCTAAAAGGAATCCCTAATAAATTTCTAATAGTTAATGACATTTTTGCTTTTTTATGAGTAAAACTCTTATAGTGATTTTACTTATTGTTCCCATGTGTTAATCACAGAATAGGAAAACGGGCCAAGTCTTATGGCACAGAGGTCCAGTGAAGGAACTATGCTGGTTGCTTCTGGGAGTAAAGGGAAAACAAAGAACAAAATGGTTTTCCAAGACTTGTGTGAAGCAAATACAAGTGGGGACCACCTGTGAGAATAATACATAGGACACTCTTTGTTACTGGTCTGTGGAACTATTACAATAGCCAGGGTCAGGCTTGAGGTCTGATGTCCGCTTACAGGTATGCTCTTCCTTCCCACAGATTAATTCCACCAGACACTGTACCTAGATCTTGCAGTGCTAGGGATCCAAGATAGCTACCCCAAATAGCATGATTCCTATTTTCTGACCATCAGGGCTACCAGAAGGGTTGATGAGACTACAAGATCTCCAGAAAGCTGGGCACAACCAAGAAAGACAAATGTAGAGTAGATGCCATGGAGGAAGTGATGGGAAGCTCCTCAGTAAAGACCTAATCAGCTACAGTTGGATGAAGAACCTGGGTTTACTTTGCAGCAATGGCCAGTAGTTGTGACATGATGTGGTGGCATGTCCTAGTGAGTGGCACATGTTGACTAGGAGCTTAAAACTTTTCTTGATCCAGGGAAGGGTGACTTAATGGTGCTCACATATAGAATGGATTATTCTGAATATAGTCTGATGCCTGAGTACAACCCATAACTTCTCTGGAAGCCTTTTTATACATAGATGTATAAAGGAAATTGTACAAAAATTGTCCCAGGAGGTAGGTGAGTTGTTCGGTCAGTAAGAGGCATTTTTCTCAACATTTGATGTGTACTGTTCATCTGGCCATTGGTCTACAGCTAAAAGGCAGTCAATATGCCAAAAACATCTTCCAAATCATTAAATGCAGACTAAAATGATATGAATGGCATTTCAGGGAGTTGAAGCATCTAGTTATTTGGGGCCAAAAATGGTCCTGCCCATAAGAAAGGAAAAATAAAGTTATCATTTATGATGTATAAGTTCCCAACATGAAAAGGGGAGATCTGAAATAAAATCCAGTGTAACCAGTTTTTGTCCTTCAGCCAGGTACACCTGCATTGCACACCTTTGAGTGGTGGAACCTGTCATGACAGATGGGAATACCCATGGAGCCACAGTGGAATCAGGGATCCTCCAGGAAAGTGTCACAAGCCAGGCAATATCTAGAGCCAAGTCTCGCCCATGAAGATATACAATTTCCTTCTGAAGTCACATCCAGGTAGCCCTAGAGATCCAACAGGCACTGCCTGCTATAAGGTCAGTCTGTGGTTAGTTCTGGAAAAGGCTTTCTAGTGCTGCAAAGTCCTCTAGGAGGACAATTTCCCAGAATGTAGTGACTTCTTAACTATCTTTACGTTCTTTCTTAGCAGGGCCTCAACGTTGAGTTTACTAGTACTATGACTAGCTACTATACTAATCAGGTTACATGTAAGTTAAGTATATAAGAAATAAGGAAAGCCTTCAAATCCTGAATTCCTTGGCCAATAGACCCTGTGCAGGTTCATCTACAGTTTTACTTCAAAAGGTCAGCATCTAGGAAATCAAAACGGGAAAATCTGCAATGAACTCTGGAGAACTAGTAGCCCGGGAAGTCCAGGAACCACTGAATATCCTACGGTCACCTTTGCCAGGATTATTCAGATTCCCCGCAAACAGAGGGTGCACACTAGGACCATAACCCCAGTAAGTTCAACCCAGAACTTCCTGGACTAGGAGCTTGTAGATTAGTGCATTAAGACTGCCTCTGGGGCCAGAGGTCATGCAGGATGCCTCTCATTCACCTAGAGAAGGGGCATTAGAATCCCCATCACCCTGAACACTGACCTCTGTTAATGATGGGGTTGTGACATATTCCTTAGGTGAGCCAGAGTGAAGAACAGTTGAGAATTACTGCATAGTCAGCCAGGGGATTAGTGGTTGCTAATGGCCAGACCAAGACCTGACAGTATACTTAATCTGAGACCCATTGGAACTTCCTAAAACTGCATGAGATCATAGTCACCTTTGAGCTGGTTCAGTAGACCAATGATGGACAGATTACCTCATACAAGCCATAGAGGATCAAGCACAGATAGAGCGACTTTTCACCATAAAAAGTGAAAATTGGTCATTGTCAAGCCCCTAATGGTACATGACTTTCATGTGTTGCCGGCATGCTTTTCCTGGGCCATTGGGTGAACACTTGAGCAAGGATGACAAATCAGAGGAACAAGAGAGAGAGAAGATAAAATGAAGAGGTCATCTCAGTGGGGAGTAAAGGTGTTCAGGAGAGAAACTGCCAGTTTGGGGGAGAATAATTATGGGGACCACCAGAGAAAAATAGGAAGGGGAGATGAGTACCATGAAAGGGAGGCCATGATTATTAGGGGAAAAAAAGGTAGTTCAAAGAGAGACAGACAAGAGTTAGAACTTTTGGTCAGAATCTCATGTTATGCTACAACTGCAAAACTGGACTTTCACCTCGTATTTTATAACCCTAAATACTAAATTAAAACCTTCCCCCACAAATTATAAAATTACCTGTTGCTTAGTAAGGAACCTAAGATCATTAAACTATCCTCCATCAAAGTGATAATTTCCGCTGATTCACTTCCTTTGAGCAGGAGCTCACCCTTGCCCTTAAATGCTGCAAAACTCAGGTTCTGGTTGGTCCAGTTCTCAACAACCTGAGTCAGCTTGGCTTCAATATCCTTCTCCTTACTGGCAGATATGCAAATATCCTTCAGGGAGAAATCAGAGAAAACATCACATTTTCCATTACAAATTAAGTGCACTGAAAAAATCATAGAATTTTTGAGCTTGGACCTAAAAGTCATTTAGTCATTTTTATGGCCAAGAAAGCCGAGGCCCAAGATCACACTGTGTTGCAAGTCCAAACTAGAACTTTCTGAGACTCTGACTACTAATTATTTTACTGTACTACATATATGAGATAATGGAACTTAAATCATCATTTTTCTTGATTATATTTTCATTGGAGTTTTGTGGCCAAAATGAAGATACTTTCAGCTGCTCTATCTAAGCAGCTTACTATGAGAAACAAATCAGAATATATATGAGTCTTTTGAACTCTTTAAAATAATATGTAAACATTGCTATATTCCTGCCTGTTCCAGCCCTAATATGAACATCTCATTTACTTAAAAGTCAACTCTATTTTTATCTTATGGGTTTTCCTGTTGATCTGAGAATCCTTGATATGAAAATCTCACAAGGGAAAAATAAAAGTAACATATTTTCCCCATCATGCTTCCATTTATTTTCATATTAGAATCACAGAATCACAGAACTGGAAAGGAATTTAAGGGTGCAAGCTATTCCTACAAGTAAATATAATACAAATTAGTGTATGATAAATGTTATAAGAGTGGTATGAACTGTTATAAATGCTGGAGGGAGAAATGACTTCTGCCTACAGTGAGGTAGTAGTATCTGAGAATAAGTGGGATTCCAACACGGGGTTATAGGAAGGAAGAAGACATACTATGTGGCGGGGAAACCCTTCCTTCCTTTAGAGGCAATGGATCCAGTAACAGGAGAAATCCAGCTTGCCTAATAACAGGGCATGTGGGGCAGAGCAACAGGAGATGGCACTGAGAGTCTGTTTTGATGTACCAGTAGTTAATAACTCAATCCTACAATCCCTTGGAATTGTAAAATGAAGTTTTCACAGTACAGCCTATGAATGACTATATTCTTAAGTATGAAAACCACTTATAAGAATTAGATGGTAACCTAAGTTTTTAACTCTTTGTTTCCTTCAATAGTATTTCAATGACATTCATAAAAGGGACAAAAAATTCTTTGAAAACAAAATTTCTGGTGTACATATGTTGTTAAAAAGAGTTGGAGGGTGGAGGAAGAAAACACAAAACCATATATATATATATGAATTTATGGTCACATGGTGCAGTTCCATGCTTCCAAAAACAGAATAATGGTTAAAATACAAAAAGAGAAAGTGAAAAACAAGCACAGCCAGGCTTAAAAACAAGATAAATATCTCCATGAACCAGATGTAAAAATATATGCAAACCAGTGGGTGCAGCTGAAGCCCATGACTGAAGATTCTGGTCTGTGGAAGCCTAGCTATTCCTGTGGAGTAAAAGAGACTAAAAGAGGCCCACTACAAGAGGAAGCATCAGGGCCAAGGTCTAGATCCTTCCACTGTGGAAGAAGGCTGCCTCCAGCTGCCATCTGGACTTGTGTTCAAAGTTTCATTACTATACAGGACTTACAAGAAACGTTAAGGTGACTTCTTTAAGCTGAAATGAAAGGGCACTACTTATTGGGTTGTCGGAAAAGTCATGACATATTTTATGTCTTTCAAAGGTCATGTATTTATATAAAGAACAAAGATCAATCAATAACATATTGCCCGTTTTGTTCAATAACCTTTTTCCATCTTTCAGTGAGCTTCATAATTCCTCGTTCATAGAAGAACCTGTCTTTTTTTGCGAAACACTGACCAAGGTGCTGATTTACATCTGAATTGAACATTATACCATGCAAAGAGTTTTGAAGAGAGTGAAACAAGTGGAAGTCTGATGGCACAAAGTCAGGCGAATATGGTGGGTGTGGCAACACATCCCATCCAAACTCCAATCATTTTTGATGGGTGATCAAACGTGTGTGGACTTGCGTTGTCACGATGGAACTCCTTTACAATTAACAAGCTCTGGATGTTTTTGGATTATGGATTCGTTCAAACTGTCCAATTGCCGACAGTACACATTTGAATTGATTATTTGGTTCCTTGGTAGGAGCTCGAAAAACACGACATCTTTAAAATCCCACCACTCTGAGAGCATAACCTTCCTCTAATGAATGTCTGCTTTCGATGTCATTTGAGGCAAATCATCACATGGGGACCAAGACCATTTGCGCACCACATTGTCGTAAACAATCCACTTCTCATCACCAGTTATCAGTTGCTTCAAAAAAGGATTGTTTTCCTCACGTTTAATGAGCATATTGCAGATGTTTATACCCGCCGTCAAATGAACTTCTTTGAGTTCATGCGGAACCCAAATATCGAGCTTGCTTACATATCCCAGCTTCTTCAGGTGGTTGTGAACACTTGAATGATGGATGTTCAATGTTTCTGCAATCTTTCATGTCATGTAATGTGGGTTTTACTCAATCAATGCCTTTATTTTGTCGTCATCAACCTCAGTGGGCCTCCCTGACCGAGGAGCGTCATTGAGATCAAAATCACCAGCATGGAATTTTGTGAACCATGGTTGGCACTGACATTCTTGTAGAGCATTGTCACCATAAACTTTATGCAACTTTTGACAAGCTTGACGTGCATTCTTCCCCTTATGGAAGTAAAACAGTAAAATATGGCAAAAATGCAGTTTGGACTTCCATCTTCAACTTGTTGTAAAATCTCCAAAACTCAACCAAATCACTCATTTTTTTTTTTAGAGTGAAGCTAGAACTATCAGCTGTCAAATGACATAGCACTAACATAGATGCAAATGACTCTAGTACTTCCAAAAATGAACTAGTGCCATCTGTTGCAAACATGCATCATGACTTTTCTGACAACCCAATAGTAACAGAAAAATATATGGAAGTGCAGTCTCACTGGTAAAGGTAAATACAGTAAAATTCAGAAGAATCTAATGTTGTAAAGGTTATGGGGTAATTACTTATAAAACTAGCATGAAGAGTAAAAGACAAATTAGTAAAAATATAACTACAGGGGGTGGCCGGTTAGCTCAGTTGGTTAGAGTGGGCTACTGATAACACCAAGATTGCCAGTTCGATCCCCGCATGGGCCATTGTGAGCTGCGCCCTCCCTAAAAGAGTCAACTATGCCATTGTAACATGAAAGCAATGTGTAACCAATGACCATGGCTGCTTCTCAATATATCTACAATAATTTGTTAATGGATACACAAGATAAAAAGATGTAAATTGTGACATCGAAAACAAAACATGGTGGGGGATTAACATGTAGAACTTCACAATGCATCTGAACTTGGGCTGCTATCAATTTGAAAAAGACTGCTATAAATATGTTATATGTAAGTCTCATGGTAACCACAAAGCAAAAAGTTATAATAGGTACACAAAAGATAAAGAGAAAGCAATCTAAGCACTCCACTACAGAAAATCATCAAATAACAAAGAAACAGAGCAAGAGAAGAAACAAATGAATTACAAAACAGCCAGACAATAATGAACAAAATAACAATAAGTACATACCTATCAATAATTGCTGTAATGTAAATGGACTAAATTCTCCAATCAAAAGACAGAGAGTATACATTACCATGATCAAGTGGGATGGCTTCACTGGTGAATGGATAAAAAAACAAGACCCATATATATGCTGTGTATGTAGAACATACACAGACTAAAAATGAAGGAAAAGAAACAGATATGCCATGAAAATGAAAACCAAAAGGAAGCTGGAGTAATTATATCAGACAAAATTAACTGTAGTAAAGGATTTAAAAAGGTTATTATACAATAGTAAAGGAGTCAAACCAACAACAGGATATAACATTTGTGAAAATCTATGCAGCCAACATAGGAGCACCCAAATATATAAGGCAGATATTAACAGACATAAATGAAGAAATAGACAGCAATACAATAATCATAGGGGAAACTTTAATACCCCACTTTCATCAATGGCTACATCATCCAGGCAGAAAATCAATAAGGAAACATAGGCCCTAAACTACATGTTAGATCAGATGGACTTAAGAGACATATGTAGAACATTCCACCTAAAAGCAACAGAGTAAAAACCACAATTAGATACCACCTCACACCAATTAGAATAGCTATTATCAAAAATTCAACAAACAACATGTTGGTGAGGATATGGAGAAAAGGGAATCCTTGTGCACTGTTGGTGGGATTGCAAATTGGTGCAGCCGCTGTGGAAAACAGTATGGAGATTGCTCAAAACACTAAAAACAGATCTACCATATGACCCAGCAATTCTACTTCTGGACATTTATCTGAAGAAAACAAAAACAATAATTTGAAAAAAATAAGTGTACCCTTATGGTTCACTGCAGCATTATTTACAATAGCCAAGGTATGGAAGCAACCTAGGTGTCCACTGATAAATGAATTGATAAAGAAGATGTGATATACACAGATGGTGCCAAAAAAAGTACACATATTTTAAGGAAGGAAAACTGTGTTAAAATTGTAATACTCAATACATACCAATAACAAAAGATGAATACAAGTCACGTTTGACTTCTGCAATTACAAGAGATGCTCAAAGTGGTTACTATCAGCATCCAGACACTTCTGATTATGGCAAACTACTGTTTGGGCAACATTGACCAAAGTGTCCACTTGTATACATTTTTTTGGCTCCCACGGTATGTCAATAAATTTATGACAAAAAAGCCAGGAATATACAATAGGGAAATGACAGTTTCTTCAATACTCAAGAGCCACATGTGAAAGAATGAAATTGGGCCATGAGTTTACACCATATACAAATATGAACTCAAAATGGATTAAAGACTTGAATGTAAGCTCTGAAGCCACAAAATTCCTAGAACACAACATAGGCGGTAAGCTCCTTGACATTGGTGTTGGCAGTAATTTTTTGGCAGTGATTTTGATACCAAAACCAAGGCAATCAAAGCAAAAATAAACAAGTGAAATTACATCAAACTAAAATGTTTCTGCAGAGCAAAGTAAACCATCAACAAAATGAAAAGGCAACCTACCGAATGGAAAAAAATATTTGCAAATCATAAATCTGATAAGGGCTTAATATACAAACTATATAGAGAAATCATATAACTCAATAGCAAAAACACAAACAATTCGATTTAAAAAATGGTCAGAGGACCTGAATAGACATTTTTCCAAAGAAGGTATATACATGGCCAACAGGTACATGAAAATATGCTCAACATCCCTAGTCATCAGGGAAATGCAACTCAAAACCACCATGAGCTATGACCTCACACCTGTTTGTATGGCTATTATCACAAATATAAGAAATACAGTAATTCCACTTCTGGGTGTTAGTCTCAAATAAATGAAAACACTAACTTGAAAAGATATTTGCACCCCCATGTTTATTGCAGTATTATTTACAATAGCCAAGAAAGACCTGGAAACAACTGGAGTGCCCATCAATGGATTAATGGATAAAGAAATTATGCTATATATATATATATATATATACACACAATATAACAACATTCATCCATAGAAAGGAGAGAAATCCTGCCATTTATGACAACATGGATGAAACCTGAGTACATCATGCTAATTAAATAAGTCAGACAGATACAGAGAACAGATTGGTGGTGTTGCCAGAGGTGGGGGCAGTGGTGCATGGTGAGTGAAATGGATAATGGGCATCAAAAGGTATAAATTTCTAGTTATAATACAAATAAGTCCTGGGGATGTAATGTACAGCACGGTGGCTACAATTAAGAATACTGCATTGTATATTTGAAAGTTGCTAAGACAGTAGATCTTGAAAGTCCTCATAACAAGAAAAAAATGTACCTATGTGTGATGATGGATGCTAACTAGACATACTGTGGTGACTGTTTCGTGATATTTTCATATATTGAGTCATTATGCTGTACACCTAAAACTAATATAATACTGTATGTCAATTTTATCTCAGTAAAAAAGAGATACCATGCTAACGAAAAGGACTGATTAAAAATCTTGGAAAAGAAAAAAAATCTTGGAAAAGAAAAATATATAATAATCTTAAGTAGCTAATAAACTAATAGGGAAAAGCTAGAATTAGAAATTTGGAAAATATTCAAAGGAATTCACCATGAATACAATACAGAAATAAACATATTTTTTAAATGAAAGTGTAGTTAAGGCACAAGGAGGATAGACTGAGGAGCTCTAAAACTAACATATTTCAAATAATCTTATTAGCTCCTTGAGTTATGACATTATTTTGCAAAACCAAGGAATGTTCAGGATCATTCCAAATTTTGAGGGTGCATTATATTGGGAAATTAGTATACCCTTGAATAAAACATCCATATAATTTTGTGTATTTTCAGAAAAGAAAAGGAGATGTTCTTTAATGAACCATCTTATACTTTTACGTACCTCAATGTCATCCTTATTTTTAAGAAGTGGTGCTTCCATAATATTTCTGAGACAAAAAGAATCTGATTCCACATCAAATGGGGTTCCGGTTAACTCGGAGATTCGATCCCAATGTCTCTGTTTCATTGCCTTATTGGTCATCATTTCTAGTAGAGGACATGACTCACTGAAATCATCAATTCTTTTTTTCAGGTCCAAAAAAGCTTGCCAGTCTTTAAGTCCTCTTGGAAGTTTACGACACCTTTCAGAAAGAAAAAAAAAGAAAAGAAAAAAATTACTTCATCTACACATTTCTTTGAACAAGGTGTTATGCATTTATAGCAATATGTCAGATGATAAATTCATTTGTGAAATACCTATAGGATCCTAAGAAGATAAGCACTATAAAAAGGCAAACTTAATTCAGTTGAAACTCACCTGTTTTGAAATTCCTGCAGTTCTGCGTTAATTTTTTCAATGTCTACATCTCCCCAAAGTATTTCATAATAATCATTAATATTGCACATTACAGTATCATAGAGTCCATACAGCTTCTGCAGCAAGTTGAGTTCCTTTCTGGGAAACCAAATAATTAAGTTATTACATAATGCATATTTTAAAAATAAATTCATTATTGGATAAGCAGAATTCATCCAATCAAATATTTCATACTTTAAGTGTATAATGTCTTACAGACAACATCATGCATACCACCCTGTCAGTTTCCAAACAAAGACTTTATTAAAGCTCCACAAATTAGGTCAAGTTTACAGCTCTCAAATATTTGAAAATCATACTATGACTTGGCATTAACAAGTGGTTTGATTATTATTACCCTACCAATCCTTGGAAACAATGTGAACAAAACTTGGTAACAAAATCAAAGCCAAGGCTAAGGTTTCATTTGATTTTTTTTTTCTTTCGACTGCAAACTAGATTTTTATAAAAACATCTCCTGTAACTCTGACATTAAACAACTTTTTCCTACCAAAAGCTTTCCTTCCTATGCGCAAATGGAGTTTTATCCAAAGCAAGAATAAAAGGAGAGATTCCAGGTTTAAGTAAAGGAAAAGTTCTTCATTGTACAAAACACCAAAAATTGACCACTCAACAGAGTTGATGGATTTTCCCAGGAATTCCTCAACTGTTAGCATACATACAATGAGGGTCCAATGGACCAAATTTTAGTTTTTGAGTTTATTTCTTATATAGTCCTAACTATTTGTAAGGATTGATAGTCACAACTATTTTATTTTATTATAGACAATGCAGAGACCAAAACTAAAATTTGATTATGTTTTTAATGGAGTAAAACTGATTTTATTTTGCAATTACCATGGGTACACTGGGCCTTTTATAAATTTAAGACACATTCTGGAATCCTAATTATCTTGTTTTTCCATTTCTTGTTTTAGTTTGCTAATTCATCATCCTAGGGATTATTTCATTATTAATCACTGATTATTGCCAACTGTGCTAAAAATGGTGAAAATAGTAAAAAAAGAATGACGAAATCTCTAAAGATGAAAAAAATCACTATTGCATCATCCTTCCCATGTCTTATTGTGCTGCCTGGAGTACTGCATCATCTTTCAAGAAAGTGTAAAAAAAGAACTCTTTAGATACCATTTTTGTAATCTTTTGATTTCTGTTTAGCTTTCAATTAATACAATTAAGAACTCAAAATTTTCATCTTGTACCTAAAACAGCAAAGAAAAGGAAATTGACAAAGGAAGGTGCTTCTAAGAATTAAACATAAAAGAGACCGAAAGCACTCTAGACTTTAATTTTGGTAGCGAAACTGATTTTGTAAGGGAAATCTCAGACTATGAGTCTATAGGTGACAATAATCTAGATGTATTTTATTAAACTCATTAATTTATAAATGAACAATATATTTCAACAGAGGCAAGGGCTTCACCATGCAAGATTTTGCAACAAGAAACTAGACCATACAATTTTGTAAAAAAGATAAGTGACAGTTTTCTTTCATTATTTATGATGTTCATGTAAATTTTATTTGATACATCCCTTCAGTAGGCAAATGTTGAAGACAGATGTATATTCAAAGGAAATGGATGATATGGAAATTCAAAAATTCACTGACTTGATCAGTCAAGATTTTTGTATTTATTAATGCAAAGAAGATGATGATCCTCCCCTCAAAAAATTATGAGTGTCTGAGTTTCTACAGTCCTGAGTTTTAACAATGCAAGTCCAGGAAGGATCAGAAGTAATGGTAAGCTAAGAAGCTATTGGAAATGGATTAAAAATGTGTAATCAGTGTTTATTGGATGGGGATGGTCCAGGTTTATACATGTCAGCTGATGAGCGGTTGGTTGCGTTCAAAAGTCAGTCTCCATTTTGTGTATATACTATATCTTCAAATCAGGACAGTATGGAGTAAAAGCTTGGATTTTCACTGCTTACATTATTATTAAGTTTTCTAAAAAAATTGCTTCTGTAAACTATTCATTAATTACCGAAAAATAGAAAAATAAAAAGGGCCCATTTGTCCAAACGGTAAATATGATTATTTTTCCTAGAACACTGAGAATTAAAATGAAACATTGAGTCTCAGACTGAGTATGCAAAAGAATTCACTAGAGAGTTTATAAAAATGTAGATCTACTACGGCCCAATCCCAGAGATTCAGATTCAGTTAAGTCTGGAGCAAGAATCAGGCATCTGCAATTCTAACAAAACTGACCATTGAGTTAAGCTTGGTGAATGACTACTTTAGAAAACAAATACAAACCATCTACCTTAAATGGCTGAAGCAGTAATTTATCTTCAGACAACTTCATGTTTATTTTGCCATGACATTTTCATGTTGTGACTTCAAAAGGAGTCAACATAAAGTTCTTTTCTAAAGCCAAGATCCTAATAAGCTAATACCACTTTTTTGATTTTGCCTCTGAGGAAAATTATATTTAAAATTATATTAAAATATACTTGTTTAAATCTTAGATCCAATTAAATTCTTTGCCGTTCATTCTCAGTGAATTCTATGTCTACCCAATGGGGAAGAACACAGCATAAATGCAGTAAGAAAGGATCTAGAGCTGAGGGTGACTATTCCTTTAAATAAACAGAAGTCATCCAGAATTGCAGTGCTTCTGCACAATCACTGACATTATTCAAAAATAGTGGAAAGAAAAAAAATAAAGCACAGGCCAAATATAGGCCATGAATGCCCAAAATCTTTGCAATGTATTTTCTACTCTTCTAGAACATTTATTTGTATATATAAGAAGACTATGCATACGATGGGTCAGGAATAGCTAGGAATAAGGGGAATCGTTAGGAGTGTTCCAAGGGAGGCCATTCTCTGCGTAATAAAGGATTTAATGATAATATGATTCTTCTAATGGACAGTATCTAATTATTTGCACGTAACACACAATCTCTAAACTTACCTGACTTTGTGTAAAATCTCATAGTCAGTCACAGGCAACCCAAACAGTTGTTCACCAGATGAATATGTAACAAATTTTCTCCACAGATCATCAAAATTGGCCTATAAAAGAGTTTTTGAATTGTAGTAAAATATAATTCATTCAGACCCCATTAAAGTAGAATTTATTATAATTGGAATAAAAGCTACACTGAGGTTTATTTAATACTATGTATGAAACAAGGATTTGTGAAGCAAGTTTATACTTACAACAAGCTATCAGAGGAAAAGTTATGCACTTAGGAAAACTAACTTGCAAATATTCTAAAAATATCCATTTCATATCAAATTATTTCTTTAAAAAATTAAATGATCCCCAGAAGATCTATATTTCAAGTTCCCAAAATTACATCTGAACATAATAAAACTGCATTTAAAAAAATCTGTAATTCAGGCTTTATCACTAATTTAGACTGGTCATCTCTCCTACAGGGATCAAATGAGCGAAGCATTCGTATAATCCACCAAACCTGTTTTCTCTATGAGCAATAATCTATAAAATGAATGATTCCATTTTAACACCAGTGGAGATATAGATTCTAACAATTGAAATCAGTGGAGTTAATAATGCACATGTTTTTTGAATTGGAATCTGAATCTTCTATAGTCAGAATGCCAAGGATTAACAGTGCTTAAAGCACAAAAGCCGATAGAAATAATAATCCACCTGTGACAAGGTATGTGTACTCTACTTAAGTGATGTAAAATATAAGAATCCTAAATTCTCAGCAATGAAAAATAACGTGTATTGCAGCAGACCTCACAGTGCTCAGATAGTGACACAATAGCATATTTTACAGGTGCCAAATCAGGAAGGTATGAAGACACTGGAGGAACTCCACTGAACTCTTAATTCCTAGAAGCCAAGGGTCATAGTTTGCATTTTTTATATTCTTTGGTGATTAGTATAGTGGTCACTCAATATACTTACTGAATGAAGAGTCCATGGGACCATGTGAACATTAGGAAAGGAGAAATGAAAACTTCAAAGTTAGCATGCATTAAAAGATCGACACTTAAAATCTGGTTAATGTGGTGAAGACTACTGATGGATGCCAATCACTCACCCTTCCTCCAAGCAGTTCCCAAATAATATATAAAGACCCACCGTTCCAGACAAACAGGAACAAAATATCAGCTTTGTCAGCAGGCCAGCCGAGTGCCCTGGAAGTTGCCTCAAAGAATGCCACTGGGACTTGCGGCCCAGGGTGAGGGCTTTGCTTCTTCCCCAGATCTAGATCTTGGCAACTGCTTTCTTGGGAATGCAGAGGGGTGCACCTGTGTTTGAGGACAGCTGGGTCTGCAAATCTGACCCCAAGTCACATATCCAGATGCATGGCCAATAGCCTGCTTGGCTCACCCTCCCGCCCAGGCACAAGCAGGACAGAAGACAGGAGAAGGACAGAGATGGGCCCTGCACTCTTTTCAATGAAGTGACCACACCCTTGGTAACAGGACACATTCAAGTCCCAGTTGCTGACCAAGAAGTTGGTAATTCCTGAGGGAAAGACAAGGAAGTGGGTCTACCCTCAAAATATACCCAGGCCCCAACCACTTGTCCTCAACTCCAATGCCGCTACTCTGTCCAAGTAACTATCACCTGTCACCTGGATTCTTGCCATAGCCTCCTACTTAGTCTCCCTGCTTCTGCCCTTGACTGTCAATAATCTATCCTCAACACAGTAGCTAGAGTGATCCACATAAATAAGATCATGTCATTCTCCCCACTCAGAGTCAAAGCCAGTGCCCTTCCTGGAGCTGGCAAGGCTTCTAGTCTGCCCCCTTCTAACCTCTCTGGCCTTACTGTCACTACTCTCTCCTTGCTCCTTCTGCTCCAGCCATACTGAGTCCCTTGATGCTTCTCACATACGCTCTTACTCAGGGCCTTTGTACTTGCTCTGGCCCCTGCCTGGAACTCTGCTCCTCCGGGTGTCTGCCTGGCTCAGTCCCTTACTTCTCTATGTCTTTGCTCAAATGTCACCTTCTCAAGAAGTCCTTCTCTGGAGACCCTATTTTAAATTTCGCCTCCATTTCACATACATAGAGCCCAGCACCCTAGGGCCCTTCCCCACCTTTTTTTTTTTTTTTTTTTTTTTGGCCCTGGCACTTATCACCATCAAACATTACTATCTCTTCATTATTCATCTTGCTTTTACTGCTGAGGTGTTCCACTTGGCTCAGCAGGCAATCAACAAGTGAGCAGGTCACTTTTAGTCCTGGTTCCTCCAGAGAGGCAGGCCATTCCCTGGGACTTTGGATCCAAATCTGAGGACTCCAGGTAGCAAAGAATCAGGGCCTCCTTCAGGGTCCAGCAGAAAGTGCTGGCAAGGGTGATGGGAGGAATGGTTTTAGTCCACGAGTGACCACCATAGTTCTGGGGAGAGAACACTGACAGTGACAAGGGACTGGACGTTTTATCGGAGGACATCACATTTAAGTGAAAGGCTTGTGCCTGCTGCAACCCATGCAAACCCTTGTCAATATGTGCAACTACTGTATAAATATACACAGGAGTTGCTGGGCTCGACCTACCCTCCCTGGAGCCAGGAGGCAGAGGCACTGGGCTCCGTGACAGGTGATTTCATTTACTTTGCACACAGGTATTCCACAAGGGACCAGCTACAATTCCTGGTTGTTCCAAAGATCCTGTAGAAACACTGTTCTGACCAGAGCACTAATTTTCTATTTTAAAACACTCAAATCAAGGGAGATACTTGAAAGTTAGATGCCATGTGATAAATTCCAGCTGGTCATGATGGAAAAAGCCTGAACTAACCCCAACCACTCTCAGGAGTACCTGCAACTTGAGCGATTCCATCTACCTTGATTGAAACTTTTTGGAAAAAGGGTGCATGGAACCAGTCTAAACCATCCATGGCACGTACATATAAAGCCACGAGAACAAGATTACTGACTCTATTTATTTGCTTGAGGGTGAAAAACCCAATTATCAAGTGATATAAAGTAACTTCTGACATACAAGTAGGTAAAGGGATATTTAGAACTACCCACCCAGTATATGACAAAACTAAGGTATAAACTACAGAAAGCTTTCGTATGGCTAGATTTGCTGCAAAATTTGGGTATTCCTAATAAAAAAGAAAACACTGGTTTCTGGACAGCAGCTCTGTATCTCCTGGGGGCTGACCACAGAAGCGGGCTGAGCATAAATGCAGGAATTAGGGCCGGGTGAAGAAAAAGTGAGGTCTAGAGGGGGCTACAGAACAGAGAGATGTTTATTATTGTTACTGTACTTTATTTTTTTTTTTTTTGAGGGCAGTGCCACTGGCCCTCATATCTGGGACCCAAACTGGGGCCACTGGCTTCCCAAACCAGTGATTAACCACCATGCCACTCGGCCGGCCCATTACTGTACTTTAAGAAGGAAAGACAAACCATTTTTAAAATGCTAATTGGAATGATTTAATAAAGAGGAAGAGGAAAAAAAAAGAGAGAGAAAAGCATCAACCCAAGAAGAGACAAGGGACAAAGTAAAGGGCCCCCAGGGACAAGAAGGAGGACACATTTCCCCCAAGTTTACATCACAGATCCTAAATTTCCTCTGCCAGTTTGGAGACAAGGTCATCCGTTCAAAAAAAAAAAAATCCCCAAACTTCTCCTCTTCCCATATTTATACTTCAGTAAACAGCTCTACCTTCATCTATTTGCCCAAGCTAGAAAGCTTGGTCTGTTCCCCTCCACCCAGGCTCCAAGGCCTATCAAGTCAGTCTCTACTGAACTAACGATCCATCCAGTTTTCTTCATTCCAAGGGCCACCTGCTTGGAATCAATCTTTACAATTTCTTGTTTGTATTACTGAAACTGCCATCCAACTGACCATCTTCCCTCTAAACCATTTACCACAGCCATGCTAGAGAAATATTTTAAAAACACAACTGTTTTTAAAATCCAAATCTGACCATATAATTTCCTGCTTAGAGCCCTCCAGCCCTCAGGGTAGGCTGTGAGCTCCTTATTATAGCCTGCAAGACCCTCCCATCAGGGACTGCTGGCCAGTCCCTCATCACTACGCTCTTAGCCCACTGCATCCCAAGTTGCACTCTTTACATCTCCCTAAAGCTCCCTGCTTATCTCCTCATTTTTGAGCCTTTGTACGAACCACAAATTCTGCCTAACATGTTTTCCCCTGACTCTAATATTAGAGTCCTTCAAGATGCATCTTTGATGCCTCCTCTTCCAGGAAGTCTTCTCTGACTAACCCACCAGCCCCAGTTTGGGCTGGGAGCTCCTTACATCTGCTGCCATAACACAAGTTCTCATAACTACTCGTAGATCACAGAGTTCACCACACCGTGTTATGATTCTCTCTCTGGTTTTCTGTCTCCTTACCAGGTTTTAGCAGCTTAGAGGTAAGAACCATTTCTTAATCATCTTTCTATCAACCAAGTCACACAGTAGGCATCTGATACATAACTTTTTAATGAATAAGAATGCAGGTGGAATAAGGGTCATAAGGAGAAAACAAACGCGTTGGACAGACACTGCAGGAAACAGGAGAGAGAACAGGAACAAATCACTGAATGGCCTGATACTCCTGAGGAGCCCGCTTATGTGGGAATCCATGAATCTGTAAAATGTTTGTCCAAATGAGTATGTGATTTTTCTCTAGATGTGCTCAGTGATCTGAGTGTAGAAAAAGATGGTGAATAGTTTCCCTGATCCAATGGGTGCTGTATGGTCTGATGTCGGAACAAAGGAACAGGGAAGTTGAAAGTGATAGATACAGAAGAAGGAAAATTACTGGATACAGAGAGAACACAGGGAAACCACTTGTCAATATTTAAAATCCTATTTGATATATTTTATTATTCTCTAATTTTTTTTAATCACTTTACATACAAATGAGATGCTTGGAACTAGAATAAGGTGCATACTTAAGCTCAAAATCAAAGTCTTATTCTCTAAAAATACAGAGAGATATTCTGTGGAAAAGGTCATGGCTGGACACAAGAAAAGGAGACAATTAGATTATTTAGCAGATTAGAATATAATTAAAATCAGTATGCAATTTAAACATTAACATTTCCTTTGTAAGGTAAAACACATAATGATTTCCCTAAAATGATTTAAAAAAAATAAGAACATACTGTCAATGTAACAAAAAAAATGTAGTTTTACCTGAAATATCTGTAGCCTGTTGCTAGCTTCTTGGGGTGGTATATTTGGAACCATGGGTCCTTCCTGTAATGAAGAATGTAATACCCATTTTAATTCCTAAACATACAAGTATGTATTTATCAGTTTGGGGGGTTTACCTATTATTTCCTTTTAAATAAATAAATAAACATTATTTTCGATTAAAATAGTCTATTTTGTCCCATACATGAAGTTTTCCTTTATTTTTGTAAAACTTTTCTTAAGATATTTATATATTATACAATCCCTCATTTAAAATATACAATTAAATGGTTTTTTGTATGTAATGGAGTTGTGTAACTATGACCACAATAAACTTTAGAACATTTGCATAACTCCAACTTCCATTCATTTTTAAAAGACCTTGCCATAGCTAATAAAAAATAAGACAAAATTTCATCCTGTATGAAGTTTGTACCACCAGAGCTCTGCTTCATTTCATTTATGATTATAAATGATGATGCTGTGGTTGTGCATTAGAATAACTGACATATAGTTATCTATCTATTCTGAGGACAGGCTCTTTTCACTAAGTCTTCAACCCTATAAGGAAATAGAGACGCACATAGGTTGAATACTTGGAAGAAGGAGTAGGCAGTCTCTGGTGGCATGAGCCAGAAAATATTTGCAAAAAGGACACCAGATACTTTGTACAATGAATATCATTAATGGCCAAAATAATAGACCAGATTCTCAGTATAATAGAATGATAGGGCAATCAAATATTGACTAATCCAACTAAAAGAGGTAGGTTTCAAACATGTAAAAAAGAAAGTGTTTGAAGGTGATGTCAGAAGCATAGCAGTTTGAAGGGTCCCCTTAATCTCTCCCATTTAAGTTACAACAAGTTAAACAGCTATAATTCAACAAAAGATTCCCTGAGCAACACATAAAATGTCTGAGAGATCTGTGCATCGAAACATCTGAAGGTGGTCGAATCAGAGCAAACAGAGAAGGACAGAAGGGAGAAGAGCAGAGATGGGTGCCAAAGAACACAGCCTGGAGCTCACTGCCCATCAGGCAGAGGGGAGGATTCAGGCTGCAGGTGCACTCTCTGTGGTCCAGAGGATCCTGCCTTGGGACTGCTCCCACACGGGTGATGCCCTGAGACCAAGGTGACCTAGTCACAGAGGAGACAACCACCTCCCCAGGGAATACAAGGTCTCTCCCACCACCCAGCAGAGATCTGCAAGAGAAAATAAAATGCTTCAGCACCACCAACTAGAAAGCAACAACAAAAAAGACCTCTTCTTATCAACCTGCTACAGCGTTCACTCCCATTTTTCTAGGCAGAGAATGAATCCATCAAATACCATGAACAGCCAAGGTACCAAGGCAGTCAGAAAGAAAATGAAAAACTTCCAGAAAATGAACTTAAAGACATGGAAATATGTGACTTAAATGACAGAGAACTCAAGATTACAGTTCTGAAAAACTTCAGTGAGATGCAGGAAAACTCAGACAGGCAGTTTAATGAACTCAGAAATAAAATCAATGAACAAAATGAATACTTTACCAAAGAGACTGAAACTTTTAAATGGAACCAAACAGAAATTCTGGAGGTGAAGAACTAGGTAAAAGAGATGAAGAACGAAATAGCAAGCTTAGGAAAGAGAGCTGACCAGATGAAAGAAAGAATTAGTGATATCGAAGACAGAAAACTGGAAATGACACAGATGGAAAAAGAGAGAGACTTGACAGTTAAAGAAATACAAGAACTCTGCAAGAACTATCTAACTTCATCAGAAAGAGCAATATAAGAATAATGGGTATATCAGAAGGAGAAAAAAAGAAGGGAACAGAAAGCCTATTCAAATCTATGAAAAGAATTGGATCTTCGAACCCAAGTGGCAAACAGAACACCCAATTATCTCAATGCAAAAAGGATTTCTCCAAGACACATTATATTAAAACTATCAAAAATTAATGACAAAGAAAGAATTCTCAAGGCAGCTAGGGAAAAAAATGGCAGGAGCCCAGAAAGGAAAACCCATTAGATTATCATCAGATTTTTCAGCAGAAACTCTACAAGATAGGAGGGAGTAGAACCAAATATTTAAATGAATGAAAGAAAGAAATTGCCAGCCAAGAATAATATATTTAGCAAGGTTATAAGGAGTAAGAAAGGCCTTTCCAGAAATACAGAAACTGAGAAAATTTTCCACCACAAGGCCTGCATTACAGGAAATACTGAAGGGAATTATTCTATCTGAAACAAAAAGGCAGAAGAATACAAGACTATGCTAAGATGATGAACAGACATACAGAAGTAGGAAATTATAACCCTTATTCAGAATAGGGCACCATACACTTAAATATAACAAAAGGATTAAAGAAGGCAAAAAGAAAAACAGAAGACAACAATAACTACTGCAACTCAGAAATAAACTCACAGCATAGACAGGGATAATTTGTGACACACAAAAAACATAAAAGGAGAGAGGGTAAAGGTCTGAATTTGCAAAGGGGAATGGAGATGAGATGCATGCTGAAGAAAAAGGACGACTGTATATATGAAACTTTTTTACATAAACTTAATGGTACCCACACATGCAAAAAATCCAGAACTGAGACACATAACATAAAAAAAGAGGAAACAGACAGAAAAATCATAGAATACCACCAAACTAAAATAACATACAGATACACAAGGGCAAAGAAACAATGGAGAAACCGAACTACCAGAAAACAAAGGATAAAATGGCTATAGGAAATCCTCACATATCCATAATCACACTAAATGTAAATAGACTGAACTCACCAATATAAAGACACAGAGTAGCAGATTGGATCAAAAAACAAAATCCATCCATATGCTGCCTTCAAAAGACACACCTCAGCAGCAAGGATAAATATAGACTCAAAGTCAAAGGGTAGAAAACGATACTCCAAGCAAATGGCATCCAAAGAAAAGTGAGTGTAGTCCCACTTATATCTGATGAAATAGACTTCAGGGTAAAAAAAGGTAACAAGACACAAAAATGGACATTTCATAATGATAAAGGGAACAATACATCAAGAAGATGTAACATTTATCAATATATATGCTCCCAATCAGAGGGCAACAAAATACATAAAGCAACTACCAACAGAGGTAATGGGAGAAACAAAAAAAACCACGATTATAGTAGGGGACCTAAACATGCCATTGACAGCTATGGCTAGATCATTCACAGAAAATCAATAATGATATATCAGCAGTAAATGACACATTAGACCAAAAGGACATAATCGACATTTATAGAGCTTTTCATCCCAGGACAATAGATTATACACTCTTCTATAGTGCACATGGGACATTCTCAAGGATAAACCACATGTTGGAACTCAAAATTAGCCTCAACAAATTTAAGAAGATTAAAACCATACCAAGCATATTCTCCAACCATAATGCTTTGAAATTTGAGATCAACTGCCAAAAGACAGTGGGAAAAATGACAAATATGTGGCAATTAAACAACATGCTACTAAAAAATGACTGGGTCAAAGAAGAAATAAAAAGAAAGATCAAAAGATATTAGAAACAAACGAGAATGAAATATCATATCAAAATTAATGGGATATGGCAAAAGCAGCAGTAAGAGGCAAATTTATATCATTACAGGCCTATCTCAAGAAACAAGAAAAATCCCAAATAAACAACCTAACATTACATCTTAAAGAACTAGAAAAAGAAAAACAAATGAACCCAAAGTCAGCAGAAGGAAGGAAATAATGAAAATTAGAGCAGAATTAAATGAATAGACAACAAAAGACAACAGAAAAAATTAATACAACAAAGAGCTGATTCTTTGAAAAGATTAATAAAATTGACAAATATCTGACTAGACTCACTAAGAAACAAAGAGAAAAGATGCAAATAAACAAAATCTGAAATGAAAGAGAATAAGGTAAGACAGATACCACAGAAATACAAAGAATCATACAAGAATACTATAAAAGACTATCTGCTACTAAATTCAATAACCTAGAAGAAATGGACAAGTCTTTGGAAATATATAACTTTCCTAGGCTGAATCACAAAGAACTGGAAAATCTAAATAGACTGAGCAACAGTCAAATTGAAGTAATTATCAAAAACCTCCTAAAAAGCAAAAGTCCAGGACCAGATGGCTTCACTAGTGAATTCTAACAAACATTCAAAGATTATTTAATATCTGTCCTTCTCAAGCTTTTCCAAAAATTGAAAAAGAAGCTATACTTCCTAACTCATTAAAGAGGCCAACATTACTCCAATACCAAAATCTGGTAAGGATAACACACACACACACAAAGAAAACTACAGACCAATATCTCTGATAAATACAGATGTAAAAATCCTAAACAAAACACTAGCAAATCAAATACTGCAGTACAGTAAAAATATTATATATCACGATCAAGTAGGGTTCATTCCAGGAGTGCAAAGATGGTTCAACATATGCAAACCAATGTGATACATGTGATCAATGTGATACATCACATAAACAAAATAAAGGATAAAAATCATATGATCATCTCAATAGATGCAGAAAAATCATTTGATGAGATTTATGATTAAAAATTTAATAAAATGGATCTAGAGGGAAGGTACCTCAACATAATAAAAGCCATAGATGACAAACCCTCAGTTAATATCATACTTAATGGTGAAAAACTGAAAGCTTTTCCTCTAAGATCAGGAACAGAACAAGGATGCCCCCTCTCACCACTGTTATTCAACATAGTATTAGAAGTCTTAGCCAGAGCAATCAGGGAAGAGAAAGAAATAAAAGTCATCTAAATTGGGAATGAAGTCAAATTGCCACTTTTTCCAGATGACATGCAATGATTTTGCAATGATGCTATATATAGAAAACCCTAAAGGCACCACCAAAAAAACAACAACAAACAAACAAAAAAGCAAACTATCAGAAACAATAAACAAATACAGTAAAGTTGCAGGATATAAAATCAATGTACAAAAATCCATTATGTTCCTATATACTAACAATGACATTTCAGAAAAAGAAATGGAAAGGCAATTCCTTTTGCAATTACAAAAAAAAAGAATAAAATACCTAGGGAGAAACTTAACAAAGGATGTGAAGGATCTATACATTAAGAAGAACAAGGCAGGGCCGGCCGAGTGGCGCGGTGGTTAGGAGCTGGCTTGGAACGCCAGCGGCCCCAGTTTGGATCCCACATATAAGGGTCAGTGACACTGCCCTCTTAAAAAAAAAAAAAAGAACAAGACATTATTAAAAGAAATTGAAGAAGACACAAAGAAATGGAAAGATATTCCATGTTCGTGGATTGGAGGAATAAACATAGTTAAAATGGCCATATTACTCAAAACAATATACAGATTTAATGCAACCCCCATCAAAATAACAATGGCATTTTTTTTAAAGAAACAGAACAAAAAACCACCAAATTTGTATGGAATCACTAAAGACTCTGAATAGCCAAAACAAGCCTGAGAAAAAAGTATAAGGCCAGAGGTATCACACTCCCTGTCTTCAAATTATATTGTACTACAAAGTAACAATAACCAAAATAGCATGGCATCGGCAGAAAAACAGACACACAGACCAATGAAACAGAATTAAAAACCCAGAAATAAACCCACATATATATAGCCAGATAATTTTTGAGAAAGGAGCCAAAAACATACAATGGAGAAAAGAAAGCCTCCTCAATAAATGGTGCTGGGAAAATTGGATAGCCATGTGCAAAAGAGTAAAACTAGACTGCCATCTGTCAAAATTAACTCAAAATGGGTCAAATACCTAAATATAAGACCTGAAACAATAAATTTCATAGAAGAAAACATTAAGTGCTAAACTTACAGACTTTGGGTTCAAAGAGGATCTTATGAATTTCACCTCAAAGCCAAGGGAAGTAAAAGCAAAAATAAATGAATGCAACTATATCAAACTAAAAATCTTTTGCACAGCAAAAGAAACCATCAACAAAACAAAGAGACAACCAACAGAATGGGAGAATGTACTTGTAAACAATGCCTCTGATAAGGGGACAATATCCAAAGTACATAAAGAACTCATATAACTCAATAATGTGATTAAAAAATGGGTGGAGGTCCTGAACAGACACTTCTCCCCAGAAGACATACAAATGGCAAACAGATACATGTATGAAAAGATCCTCCATTTTACTAGCTATTAGGGAAATACAAATCAAAACCACAATGAGATACCACCTCACACTGGTTAGAAGGGCTATTATCAACAAAACAAGAAATATCAAGTGTTGGAGAGGATGTGGAATAAAAGAAACCTTCATACACTGCTATAAATTGGTGCAGCCACTATGGAAAACAGTATGGAGGTTCCTCAAAAAGTTAAGAATAGAGTTACCATATGACCAAGCAATCCCTCTTCTTGGTATCTACCCAAAAAATCTGAAAACATTTATCTATAAAGATATATGTTAATTGAAGCATGATTCTGGTGACCAAGGCATGGAAACAACCAAAGTGTCCTTCTATAGATGAAAGGATAAAGTAGTTGTGAGATACACACACAGACACACACACACACACACAGACACACACACAAAATGGAATATTACTCAGCCATAAGAAAAGATGAAATACTGCCATTTATGACAACATGGATGGATCTTGAGATTATCATGCTAAAAGAAATGTCAGACAGAAAATGTTGAGAACCATATGACTTCATTCGTATGTGTAATACAAAACTGAAAGCAATAAATGAACAAGACGAACAAACAAGCAAAAACTGAGACATAGACAATAATTTTGTGGTTACCAGAGGGGGATGGGGATGGTAGAAGAAGGTAAACGGGGTCAAATATATGGTGATGGAAGGAGATCTGACTCTTGGTGGTGAACACACAATGCAATATATAGATGATATATTATAGAACTTTACACTTGTAACCTATATAATTTTATTAACCAATGTCACACCAATAAATATAAAAATAAAAGGAAATTTTAAAAAGGAAGTGAATCCAGATCCATTATGACCACTAAAAGAAAGTTGAATATTTTAGGGAAATATATCCAACTTCTGAGTTTAAAAACAAGGAGGTAGAATCAGTCATTATACCTGGTGGAATAGTTTGTGGGAATGAATGACCAAGTATGATATTTATTATTTATTTTCAGTGACACTTTTCATTCTCTAAGCATTAGTGAAAAAAAAAACAGTTATACTATACCATGGTATTAGGGCATGTACAGTTTCTTGGAGCCTTTTGACAACTGTATTACATTTTCAACTATGAGAATTCTGGCCTTGAGAAAGGACAACACCAGACCCTTTGTGACTTCATGATCTTTGAAGTTGTTTCTCCTTTTAACAGTTAAATCTTCTTTTTAACTCTATAAAACATGCTTGAAGGAGAAGCTATTCTGTTTTTGACAGAATATATGTAAATATAGCCTCTTACATACAATGTACAATGTACAAATCACAGTGTATTTCTCAGAGTTCATCAATTTCATTTCATGTAAACATACTAGTGAACATTTTAATACACAGTATGCAAATACTTAAAGTACCATCTCATATGATTCTGCAAAGTTCATTACATCCTCACGAAAAACTTTCACAGCCTCAAGGAGATTACTTTTAAATGTTGGTTGTACTTGAACTAGGTCATCTTGTACAGAAACCTGGAACAAACCAAAAATACTCAATGTGAGAGTGAACATAATGTATTAAACAAAAAGCACAATTCTATTCCAGAAAGTTTGTTATCACACAGACGTCCTACATAAACAAAAGGTCACTGCAGTGCTGTTTGTAAAAAAGTAAAAACAAACAAAAAGCAAAAACAAAAAACCCCACAGAAATAAACAACCCAAATGTACCAACAGAAGATTCAAATCATTCTAGTTCATGACCCAAGAGGCAAAGCCATCTTCTCTAACTGCAGTCAGGAAAGTTTTCCAGTTGATTCATCTCAGTCTATCCCTGTAGCCAGGGGAGCAGACAGTCTCAGTCACATACTTTCTCTGGGGCCAGGCCAAGATCTGCAATTAGCAATTTCTAGTAGATTCACATGGCTGCAATGGTTGGGGCTATCCCCTAAAAGAAAGCGATATTACTCTGGGTATAAAAAAAAAAAATAGCAAATACCCTCCACAATGGTCTTCAAAGTTCCTGCTTAAACCTTTAATCATAACACCTAGCACTTAATTTATGCTTACTATCTGTCAGGCTCTTTATATATGTTAATTCTAATCCTCGAAACAATCCTGTGCGGTAAATACTAATATACTCATTTTACAGGTAAAAGAAATGAGGCACAGAGAGGCCAAGTAATCTCCTCAAGGCCCTAGCACCAGGCAAGGGGCCAAGATTCAAAACTCACAACATATTCAAAAATTATTAATAACTCAACATATATCTGAGACCTAAATGTAAGGGCTAAAAGTATAAAACTTAAGAAAACATAGTTGGAAATCTTCATGGATTAGGCAATGGTTTCCTAGATATGATACCAAAAACACAAGCAACAAAAGAAAAATTAGACAAATTGGACTTTATCAGAATTAAAAACATTTTTACTTCAAGAGACACCATCAAGAAAGTGAAAACACACCCCACAGAGTGACAGAAAATATTTGTGAATCCTTTGATAAGGGACTTCTATCTAGAATATATAAAAAACTGATACCACTCAAAAGTAGAAACAAATAACCCAATTTTAAAAACAGGCAAAGGATTTAAATTCACATTTCTCCAAAGAAGATATACAAATGGCCAATAAGTACATGAAAAGATGCTCAAAATCATTAGCCATTAGGAAAATAAAGTACTAGTACATTTGACAAGACAAATAAACTTTGGAAACACTATGCTAGGTGAAAGGAGCCAATCACAAATGACGACATTACATATTTTATGATTCTGTCTATATTTTATGTCCAGAAAAGGCAAATCCACAGAAACAGAAAGTAGATTAGTGGTTGCCAGGGATATAGTAAAGGGAAAAACAAGGAGTAATTGCTAATGAGTATGGGATCTTTGAGATGATGAAAACATTTTCACACTAGGGATGTGGTTTGTGTAACTTGGTGAATACAGTAAAAATCTCTGAATTGTATACTTGAAATGGTAAATTTTATGGTATATGGATTATGTCTCAATAAATAACATATTAAGCTTTTTAAAAGTATGAAATATATTTTTTCTGGAGATGGTGGCTTAAGTAAGTCACTATAAGGTAGAATTAAATAAGAATTTATAAATTAAAAAATAAGACTTAAGTTTATACTTACAGCTTTGCTCTGCAATTTGTTGAAAGAATATCTCAAGGTATCGACTGCTTCTGATTCTTCTTTGGTTACTTCAACTTCAAATCTGTTTAAAATAGCATAAGCTTCCTGTGGAGTGGGGGTGGAGTTCAGAAACATCACAAGGAAAGCAATTGCCAAATCATTGAGATGCCTTCTAGAAACACATTCCCATGTCTTAGAAGAAGACAACATATTTCAGAAAAGATGTTTCCCAAATTAAACATGTATAAGAAGCACCTCTAGATTCTCACTGACCCTGGCCATTGACTCTAGGCCCTGAAATTGGCATTTAGTAAGTGCCTAGGTGATTCTGATGGAGTCATAGGCAGAGCACATTGAGATACTATCCTAAAAAATATCTCTAGATCATTTTCTGCCTCTCTCTCCTCCTTGATCCTGTGTGTCAACACCATGCCAATTATTTTCTTATGCTCTAATAAAATATGGATTGGCTATATAAGGAATGAAATGAAATGATGATGTGAGAGGTACCCTGAAGGAAAAAAAAAAAATTTGAATGATTAAAGGAGTGGATTGACAAATGGCTTTACCAAAAGAATTTATGCTGAAGAATTGATCTTCCGCAGTCAGGAAAAATAATGATATGATAATTTGAGGAATGAGTGGTCAGCATCCCAAATTCCCAAACACTAAGATTTAAAGAAGTAGTAAATTCAAAGCTATGAAGTTCATTAGCTACCAAAGAGTATAAACTCTAAATGGGTTCAAGAAAGCAATGCTCCATCATGAGCACTGGGTGCCCAAAGGATGCAGTGGGAGTGCCAATTCCCCAGATATGCAGGCAATAAAACAGTGCATTGTCTATAGAGAATTTAAAAAACAGTAATAAAATGGATTAAGAGTCTGAATTTTATTACCCATGAGCCAAAAATTCTGTTAGTCATAAAATACTGGTTGTAGACAGTATTGTCTATACCCTAATCTCCAGAACCTGCAAATATGTTACCTT
Organism: Aselliscus stoliczkanus; assembly: GCA_033961575.1. NCBI lineage: Eukaryota > Metazoa > Chordata > Mammalia > Chiroptera > Hipposideridae > Aselliscus > Aselliscus stoliczkanus. The sequence goes on along the minus strand of CM066733.1, from coordinate 57,399,750 downwards.
ATATGGCAAAAGGGGTTTTGCAGATGTGATTAAGTGAAAGAATTTAATTACCCTGGTGATTATCCTGGGTTAACCAGGTGGGCCCAAAGTAATCACAAAAGTCCACATAAGGAAAAGAGGCAGAGGCAGGAGGGTAGGAGTCAGGACCAAAATGGGGTGGGATGATGTCATTGCTGGAAGGAGGCCAAGGATTGTGGTCTGCCTCTAGGAGCTGGAGAGACCAAGAAATGGCTTCTTCCCTAGAGCCTCCAGAAGGAATGAAGCCCTGCTGACATTCTTTTTTTTTTTTTTTTTTTTTTTGAGGGCAGTGCCTGTCACTGGCCCTCACATGTGGGACCGAACCGGGGCCGCTGGTTTCCCAAGCCAGCGCTTAACCACCGCGCCACTTGGCCGGCCCTCCTGCTGACATTCTTGAGTTTAGCCCCATCAGACCCATTTTCAGACTTCCGATCTCTAGAACGGTAAGATAATAAATTGGTGTTGTTTGAAGCCATTAAGTTTATGGTAATTTGTTATATCAGCAATGGAAAAATAAATATTGTATCTTCCATGAAAACATCTGCTGATCTAAGTTCCAACAGTTTACTGTTCAGCCTAAGGGGACTGTCCCCACTGTGCCGCCCATGGTATGCCACTGGCCATGAATGAGGCCTACAAATGGTTTCTAAGGACAGCAAAGATATGTGGGGAAGTCACTTAACATGTTGGGACTGATGTGACAAAATGCAGCCATTCCCTTCTGTCAAATGTTGGTGCCAGCAGAGAAAAGAAAAAATGAACCCTGTCTGGACCAGTACAGCATTATTAATATATTAATACTTTGTGTACTGTTCACTGTTGATAAATTGTCAAAATACCTTCAAGAACACCAACCTCACAAAGGAGAAACAGGCAGATTGTATCATAAAATAAATGAAGAAATATGTTAACAGAACCAAATTTTTAGTGTGTCTCTACTTTTTTTTTCTTTTTTAAATAGCATTTGAAGAATGAAAAACACAATCGTTTCTTACTTCAATTGGTCCCAAAGTCATGTCCATTTGAATTTCGTTATCACGGATACAAGACAAGGCTTCCATTGCAAACCTGACATCATCTAAATCACGAATAGGTCTAGATAACTTTTTCAAGTAGTCATTAGTAAATGCTATCATGTCTGACATTTTCTTTTTATATTCTTCATTCAGATATCGGCAGAGTAACATCTTCCATGCCTTAGCCTCAATTGATAAGGCCAACTTCATTGGCTCTGTTGAAGACAACAAAAGATCAAAACAGAATAGAACTGACATTCTGAAATGACTCATTTTATGTGTACTCTGAGCACTTATAACCTCACTGCCCCATTTGATAGTCACTAGCTACTAGCCACATATGGCTATTGAGCACTTGAAAAGTTTTGAGTTGTAGGAAAAGTCATGACACGTTTTCGCAATGAAAAATATAGAAAAAAATGTGTCATAACTTTTCCGAAAACCCAATAGTTAGACTGAATGAAATGTGCTGTAAGGTTACTAGATTTTGAAAACTTAATTCCACTACCCATGGGGTATGATCTGCTGTGCATGAGGACACTAGAGTCTATAGAGAAGAATTTCAGAAATTACTTCTAGCCCTGTCCAACGTGAACCTTGCTCTTTCTGGCCACCCATTAGCAGCCCTCACTCATCCCCCCATTTTCTTCTCAGTTACCCCACACAGTGGAGTCTCATATATTTTTTGTCTGCCCGTTTTCCTGTTATTCCACTCCCTACCTCAAGGGAGTGCCCTTCGGCCTGGGAAGCAGAAAAAGTCATGCACAGAAGAAGAAATGAGAGTCAGAAAGAATATCCTCAGCTCCCTACACTGTCCCTGGTTCTGGTCTATTCCTAAAGCCCAGTTGCTTCTTGGGTTCTGGGATATACCATTTTTCCTTCAACATAATTCAAATATGTTTCTGTTCTTTGAAAACAAAACAGATCTAAGTAGTCAACTCTACCTTATCAATCCTTATCCATTCCTCTTTCCACTCCTCTGGATGCCCCTAAACTCCCCAGCTCTGCCAAGCTTGAAAGATAACTGCTCCCCTCCCAACTTCCAACAGTTAAACTGAGAGGACGAGGGATCTGAGGAAAGGGGAGCCTAAAAAGAGACATGCAGTCAGCTTGTTGATTGAGGCTGTGAGATCCTGTCTCATGAGGTCCATACTTCTTAGGCCTCTTTTCTCCTTTTCCTCGGGCCCCAGGGATTCAGCTCACCTTCCCCTTTCTTTATAACTATTGTTACCTATTCCATTTTTTTGTTTCCTGTTTCTAAAGTCAAATGCCTGGCCAATTTGAACACTGCTACAGGTGATTTCTGTATTAAAGATCATAGTGCTAACCGTGACGAGGAAACAAATAGGATATTAAAATAGGTACAGTTTCTAAAATGCTACAGAAGTTCTTGTAATTATCGCCTCTGATATACAGTTTCTGATTTCTTTCTAAACAATCCCCTTAAGTATAATATTTGTGTTTCTTTTCCAAATTAACTCCCTTCTTGATAGATATAATAGTAGTCAGTATTTACTGAACATCAACTATTTGCCAGGTACTATGCTCAGTGTCTCATATAAAGTAGTTCATGAGGTGGGTGTTGTCATTATCACCCTCAGAAGGGGGATCAAGTAACCTTAATAGTCAAATTTGAGAGTCACTGTTACACTAAGGATAGATCTGAAAATCTACTTAAGGTAGATAGCTGATCTAAATTAGGTCATTCAAATATATTCTGAGAATAAAATCTTCTCGCAAACTGAAGACTGACTGTAACTCTATAACCATGGCAATAAATAGCCACCCGCATCAGTTTTAAACCCAAACCATAGACCAATTCACATCAGTTCACATACTTTTGCAATCAGTGTCAGCCCCTCCCTTCTGAATGTCAACCCATCAGATGGAACATAATAAGCTGGCCTCTGAGTGCCAATCAATCGGCAACAATGTCACCTGACCAAGCATCCTCCTTCAGATGATGTTAACCTCTATAGGCACACAATCCTTGTACTCCATGCTGCCCAGCCACCCTCCTTCAGACCGGTAGTCTGCTCAGCTGGGAACATGGAACTTGTCCGGCATAGCTCTCTCTCACTGTAGTAAGCAGTAAAGTCATCTCAGGCTTTTTATTTCAGACATGAGGTGGTTATCTCATCATCCTTTGATACTCTAATCCCAAAAGGATCCACTTCTCAGGAGACCTCAAACTGCATCCTATGTCATGTACACAACCCCCTTCTCACAATAACCTGAAAGTTTTACCTGTACTTTCAGTTGTTGGACTGCCAAGTGAGAAATTTGGCAGAATATTAAGTGTAGTAAGCCACCTTGGTATAATATCATATATAAAATACATAATAATATGTAACATACATATTATACGTATAACACATATATATGAACAATACTAGTATTCCAGAAATATTTAATATTTATAATATTGTACCAAGGTAGCTTAATAACTGCTTTCTAAAATAACATTTCATGTGAAAATACAGATATTTTACATAGTTTTTAAATACCTGTATGTAATTCAAGTGCTCCTACAACAATAATAGGCTTCAACTCATCAATCTCCTGTTCAAAAGTAGCGTAGTGCAGAATTTCTGATCTGATTTCAGCCAGAGAGGGGTTATTAGCCAAAAACTCCTGTAGTAGGGAAACAATGTTTTCTTTAGCTTTTTGACAGTATAAATCTTACACTTATAATGGTTAAAGTGGAAAATTGCATTTGCTGACATACTTTTCCATGTGTATGTGCTATCGGTAAGGAAAGGGATGAATTGGTAGCACCAGAAGAAGAGGCTAGGTGAGGGAATTTCACAAAAGAACGTGAATGGTTATTCAGAGTTCTCAAGTTTCCTTGAGTCTCTGACCAAAAATACACCAGAGTCTGTGTAAATGTGACACACCCTTAAAACCTGGCTTCTTGACACGTCTGGAACATATCTGGTCCTCAATTGTTTAAGCTAATTCAGCGAAATCTGCCTGCACCTCATTATTATTGATTGCCTCAAAGTGTCGCTGTGAGAATTACACACAATATAATGTGTTAGGTGCTTGGCATTTACGGGGTCTTGACCTCTGCGCATGAGTTCCTGTCATTATCACTGATACTTTCTCAGTGCAGCCCCACAAGTTAGATATAAACAATTCAACCCAAAACTGCATCACAGGTAGCAGAAGCACACCTTCACTTTCACATCCCGGTCCTCTGTCCAGAGGGTCCTGTAGTTCTGAAAGTCCTGCAGGGCGTCCTGGGCCACCTTCCTTAGAGAATTCACACAAGAAGAGAGGAGGAGGACCAGCTTGGAAATGTCCTTGTGCTCTGCTACCCCCGGATAAAAGTTCTTCAGCTTCCTGGCAGGGATAATATCTTCATAAGATCCTGAAAACAGATGTTTTTTATATATACATAACTTCAGTATTCAACTTTACATAGTATCAATTTTATTACTGATAGACTTTTTTCAAGTTGTATTTTCTTAAAAGACTCTCCCTCCAAGTAATTAAGAGCTATTCTTTTGCTAACTTCACTGATTAAACTATTGTGTCTTATTAAATTATTTTGAGACCTAGGTTTCTTTAATGTGGAAAAACTGCATCATTCAGAGAAGAGAACTGAAAGACACTGATTAAAACCCAAAAAGAACTTTTTTAAAAGTCCTTCAAGGAAAGGTCAAGAGTTGAAATTGCTGCCTTCCAGAATAGCATGGTGGTTAAATGAGAAGCACTGCATTTGGTACCCAAATAACCTCAGGCCAGTTATTTCATCTTCTCGGAAATACTTGTGAGAATTAAATAAGACAACATATGTTCCTCTTCAACTCAGCATCTGGTATATAGAGATCATCCAATCACGACTAATCACCACTATAAACATCTCTTGCCAAAATCTGGTCATGTCACTGCCTTGATTGAAAGTGTTAAGTATTTGCCATCAGAGACCATGCAGATACTGTCGATTGGCCCAAACAGTGCCTTACTTTTTAAAAACTGTTGTTAACAATAAAAATCATGGAATTTCATGCAAACTTCCAGATCTCCTGCTTCTCTTTTTAACATGGTGTAATCTGGTAGTACAGGTCCCACATTTCTGCATGACAACAACTAACTGAAGCTGAGTAGTGTCTCTAAAATGGGCATCCCAGCTGAATCTACCATAGTCTTCCTCTAAGGCCAGTCACTCATAATCAAAATTAAATCAAAAGGAATTACAAGGAATTGGCTTAAAGAAATTAGTTACATTGGTCACCATCTATGCTCGCAATACTATTCTTATTGTGTAATCATCCTCTATCATTCATCTGGGAATTTCCTTCACCTCCTGGCTGTATTTTACACCAGTTTCCAATATCCCATGTCTTCTTCTCCATTTTTCTTGCTTTGTTTTCTCATTTTGAAAGCATACCACCGTCAATAACTGCGTGGGAAATAGTGTATTGAGGGTAAATTTTTTCAGATATTCAATATCTGAAAATGCCTTGACTACACCATCATACTTAGTTGGTAATTTGTCAGAGAATAGAATTCTTATTTGCAGGGTTTTTGACATTCCAAAGGTTCTTGCACCTAGTAGTTTGTAGCTTTACATTTTGCCTGCGATAATAATAGAAAAACATTAGACTAAGGGTCAGACAATTGGATTCTACTCCTCTTGCCTGGATTCATCTTTAGTCCTGTCACTAGGTTTATGATTTGGGACAAATTATTTAACTTCTCTGAATAAAGGACAGAACTAATATTTATTTTGCCAGCTATTTTATGTATATACATAGATACATCCACATGCTTTTTCCCCAGACCTTCCTGCCTCTGATTTTCCAATGTTGTCCATTCCAGGTCCTGCCAATCAGTCTAGCCGTTCATCACTGCCCAAGAGCGCATGGACATCTTTGCTTCAGGTCATTTCTCCCTCCTTCTAAAGGATATGCTACTTGAATCTCTGCCCATTGTGGGGAAAACTCCCCCTCTCACTGTATTTAAAGGCCACCCCCAAGTAGGGTCAGTGCAGTAGAAGTCCACTTTCAGCTCACACCAAAATATCAAACCAATTCATCATCTACCACACTGGAGATTTTTTTTGTCCTCCATTAGCTGGTTATAGGCAATGCCCAATGAAACTACAGACATAAGCTAAGAGAGCAGTGTTGGTGCAACATAAAAAGGTGGCATGGGAATCTGGGCCATCTGTTCACGTGGCTTACATGGTGTATTATTATTTTTAATTTGCAATACCCTGATTACCAATGGAGGTGACAATAAAAATAATATGACTTTATTTTAGATTCCACATATAAATGAGATTATACAATATTTTTCTTCTGTATCTGGCTTATTCACTGAGCATAATGTCCTCCAGATTCATCCATGTTGTCACCAATGGCAGGATTTGCTTCTTTTTAAGGCTGAATAATACTCCATTGTAAAAAACAAAAGTCAAACTCACAGTAACAGAGTAAAATGATGGTTACCAGAGTCTAGGGGTGGAGAAGAAGGGGAGATATTGATCAAAGGGTACAAACTTCCCAGTACAAGATAAATAAATTCTGGAGACCTAATGTATAGCATGGTGACTATAGTTAATAACATTGTATTCTACACTTGAAATTTGCTGAGAGAGTAGATCTCATGTGTTCTCACCACACACACACACACACACACACACACACACACACACACATACACACACACAAAGGGGTAACAATAGGAAGGGGTTGATACGTTAATACTTTGTGGTAATTTCACAATGCATTACATTTCAAAATATCATGCTGTACTCTTGAAACATATATAACTTTTATATATCAAAATAAATAAAATTTTTACAATGTTGCAGAACAGCAAAGAGAGGAGGAGGGGAAGGGGGAAAAGAAGAAGAAAAAGAGGAAGGGGAAAAAGGAGGAGGAGGGGAAGGAGAAGGAGCAGTAGTAGTACAGCTTACTATACAAGAAATTGTCCAAAAATGTCCCTGGAATTTGAGTTCAGTGTCACATCGTACTCATAATTACCTAAGGAATAGCTTCTATGTACTTTATGTACAAGGAACTCATGACCCAGATCTCCTAAGCACCATGCTCTAGCGAAGTAAGTTTATCAGACCAAATACAATGCCGAAAATAATACTAAGGTTTGTTCTAATATTTAACTTTGAATCTAAAATTATGATAGTAGAACAGTGATAAAAATCCTTGTTCACCTATGACAAAAATTTGGGGAAAAAATGTCTGCACGTTATGTTTAAGATGGAAGACGGAAAATGCTAGTTTTGTTTTCTTTTTTTCTTTTATCTTTCCTTCTATTAGTTTCAGGTGTACAAAACAACATAATGATTAGAGATTTACACACCTCACAAAGTGATAACCCGAACAAGTCTACAATCCGTCTCACACTGTATATACCTATTATAATACCACTGACTGTATTCCCTATGCAGTACTTTACACCCCGTGACTACATATAATATATATATTTTTAAATTATACTTGACATTCAATATTACTTTATATTAGTTTAAGGTATACACTGTAGTAGTAAGGCATTTATGTAATTTATAAAGCAATCCCCCCAATAAGTCTAGTGCCCATCTGACACCATACAGTTTTTACAATATGATTATATTTCCCACAGTGTATTTCACATCCCCATGACTATTTGGTGACTACAAATTTGTACTTTCTAATCTCTTCACCTTTCTCAGCCATTTCCCCAATCCCCCTGCCCTTCCATCAGTAACCATCAGTTTGTTCTCTGTATCTCTATGCCTATTTCTGTTTTGTTATTCGTTTATTCTGCTCTTTAGACTCCACATATAAGTGAGATATTATGGTATTTGTCTTTCTCAGTCTGACTTATTTCACTTAGCATAATAACCTCTAGATCCATTCATATTATTGCAAATTGTAAGATTTCATTCTTTTTTATGGCAGAGTGATTTTCCATTGTATAAATGTGCCACAGTTACTTTATCCAATCATTATTGATGGACATTTCGGATGTTTCCACATCGTGGCTATTGTGAATAGCACTGCAGAAAATACAGGGGTGCATGTATTTTTTCAAATTAATGTTTTGGATTTCTTTGGATAAATACCCCAAAGTGAAATTGCTGGGTCATAAGGTAGTTCTATTTTTAATTTTTTCAGGAATCTCCATGCTGTTTCCCACAGTGGCTGCACCAATTTGCAATCCCAATAGTGTACAAGGATTCCCTTTTCCCCACATCCTTGTCAACGCTTGTTGTTTGTTGATTTATTGACGACAGTCAATCTGACAGAAGTGAGGTGGTATCTCATTGTGGTTTTTATTTGCATTTCTCTGATGATCAGTGACATTGAGCATCTTGTCATATGTGTATTGGCCGTCTGTATGTCCTCTTTGGAGATATGTCTATTAAGGTCATTTGCCCATTTGTTAACTGGATTGTTTGTGGGGTTTTTGGTGTTGAGTTGCATGAGTTTTTAATAAATTTTGGATAGTAACCCCTTATCTGATGTATCACTGACAAATGTCTTCTCCCATTCAGTAGAATGACTTCCTCTAGTTGATGGTTTCCTTCGCTGCAAAAAACCTTTCAGTTTCATGTAGTCCCATTTGTTTATTTTTTTCCCTTTTGTTTCCCTTGCCCAAGGGGAAATATCAATAAAAATATTCCTATAAATAATGTCTGAGAGTTTACTGCTTATGTTTTCTTCTAGGAATTTTATGGTTTCAGGTCTTACATTTAAGTCTTTAATCCATTTTGAGTTTATTTTTATATATGGAGTAAGAAGGTGGTCCAGTTTCATTCTGTTGCATGTATCTGTCCAGTTTTCCCAACATCACCATTGATTGAATAAACTGTCTTTACCCCAATGTAAATTCTTGCTTCCTTTGTCATAAATTAAATAACCATATGGGCATGGATTTATTTCAGGGGCTCTCTATTATTTTCCATTGATCTGTGTCTGTTTTTATGCCAATACTATGCTGTTTTGGCTACTACAGACTTGTAGTATAATTTGATATCAGGTAGCGTGATACCTCCAGCTTTGTTCTTCTTTTTCAGGTTTCATGGCTAGTTGGACTTATGGTTCCATGTAAATTTTAGGATTATTTGTTCTAGTTCTGTGATGCCACTGGTACTTTGATGGGATTGCATTGAGTCCATAGATGCTTCTTATCCATGAGCATGATAGATATGTTTTTATTTATTTGTATCTTCTTTAATTTCTCTCTTCAATGTCTTATAATTTTCTGAATATAGGTCTTTTATTTCCTTGGTTAAATTTGTTCCCAAATATTTTTTTTTGATGCAATTGTAAGTGGATTGTTTTCTTAATTTCTCTTTTTGATAGTTCATTATTGGTATATAGAAATGCAACTGATTTCTGAATATTAAAATTATATCCTCCTACTTTACTAAATTCATTTATTAATTCTAATAGGTTTTTGGTGGTGTCTATGACGTTCTGTATATGTAATATCAGGTCATTTGCAAATAATGACAATTTTCCGTCTTCCATTCCCATTTTGGATGCCTCTTATTTCTTTTACTTGTCTGACTGCAGTGGCTAGAACTTCCAGTACTATGTTGAATAACAGTGGTGTAAGTGGGCATCCTTGTCTTGTTCTGATCTTAAGGGGAATGGTTTTAGTTTTTCCCCATTGAGTATGACATGAACTGTGGGTTTATCATGTATGGTCTTCATTATGTTGAGATATGCTCCCTCTATTTCCATTTTCCTGAGAGTTTTTATCATAAATGGATGCTGCATTTTGTCAAAAGCTTTTTTCTGCATCTATTGATATGACCATGTTTTTATTTTTCACTTTGTTTACATTGATGTATCACACTACTTAATTTGCGGATATTGAACCAACCTTGCATACCAGGAAGAACGTTTTGTTGAGGATTTTTGCATCTACGTTCATCATGGATGTCAGCCTATAGTTTTCTTTTTTTGTAATGTCTTTGTCTAGTTTTGTAATCAGCGTAATGATGGCCTCATAGAATGAGATTGGACGTCTTCCCTCTTCTTGGACTTTTTGGAATAGTTTGAGAATATGTGTTTATTCTTTGAATATTTGGTAAAATTCACCTGTGAAGCTATCTGGTCCAAGACTTTTGTTTGTTGGGAAATTGTTGATTACTGATTCAATTTCATGAGTGGTAATCCGTCTGTTCAGATTTTCTGTTTCTTCTTGATTCAGCCTTGGAAACTTGTATGCTTTTAGGAATTTATCCATTTCTTCCAGATTGTCGAATTTGTTGGCATATAGTTGTTCATAGTATTTTCTTAAATTTTTCTGTATTTCTGTGGTGTCTGTGGTCACTTCTCTTTCATTTCAGATTTTATTTATTTGGGTCCTCTCTTTTTCTCTTGAGTCTGGTTGAAGGTTTGTCAATTTTGTTTATCTTTTTAAAATCCAACTCTTGGTTTCATTGATCTTTTGTATTGTATTTTTTAGTCCTGTTCCATTTATTTCCACTTGGATCTTTATTATTTCCTTCCTTGTACTCCCTTTGGGCTTTCTTTGCCATTCTTTTTTTCCTGTTCCCTTAAGTGTAAAGTTAGGCTATTTGAAATTTTTCTTGTTTCTTTAGGTAGACCTGCATTACTTTCACTGTGTCTCATAGATTTGGGGCTATTGTGTTTTCATTTTCATTTGTCTCAAGGTACCTTTTGATTTCTTTCTTGATCACATTGTTGACCCATTCATTATTTAGCAGCATTTTATTTAGCTTCCATGTGTTTGTATGTTTTTGTTTTTTTCTTGTAATTGATTTCTAGTTTCATACCATTGTAGTCAGCACAAACACTTAAGGTAATTTCAATCTTCTTAAATTTATTGAGACTTATTTTGTGGCCTAAGACATGGTATCCTGTAAAATGTTCCATTTGCACTTGAGAAGAATGTATATCCTGTTGCTTTGGGGTGAAATGTTCTAAAAATATCAATTAAATCCAGCTGGTCTAAAGTGTCATTTAAGGCCACTGTTTCCATGTTGATTTTCTGTCTGGAGGACCTGTCCATTGGTGACAACAGGGTGTTAAAGTCCCCTACTATAATTGTGTTACTGTTGATCTCTGCCTTATGTTGGTCAATAATTGTTTTATATATTTAGGTGCCCCTATGTTGGGTGCATAAATGTTTACTAGGGTGATATCCTCTTGTTGGCTTGATCCCTTTATTATTATGTAGTGCCCTTTTTTTGTCTCTTATTATAGTCTTCATTTTAAAGTCTATTTTGTCTAATATAAGTATTGCTACCCCAGCTTTTTTTTTTTTCATTTCCATTTGTGTGAAATATCTTTTTCCATCCTTCTACTTTCAGTCTGTGTGTGTCTTTCAATCAGAGGTGGGTGTCTGTAGACAGCATATGCATGGGTCTTGTTTTCTTATTCATTCAGCTACCCTATGTATTTTTTTTTTTTGAGGGCATTGTCACTGGCCCTCATATGTGGGACCGAACCGGGGCCGCTGGCTTCCAAAGCCAGCGCTTAACCACCGCGCCACTCGGCCGGCCCTACCCTATGTATTTTGATTGGAACATTTAATCCATTTACATTTAAAGTTATTATTGATAAGTACATAGTTATTGCCATTTTATTATCTGTATTTTTGGTCATTGTTACTTAGTTTATTTTCTCCTTTCTTCTGCTTAAAGAAGTCCTTTTAACATTTCCTATAATACAGATTTGGTGGTAATGAATTCCTTTAGCTTTTCCTTATCTGGGAAGCTCTTTATCTCTACTTCAATTTTATTTTATTTTTTTGAGGACAGTGTCACTGGCCCTCATATGTGGGACCTGAACCGGGACCGCTGGCTTCCCAAGCCAGCGCTTAACAACCACGCCACTCGGCCGGTCCTCTCCTTCAATTTTAAACGATCGCCTTGCTGGGTAGAGCAGTCTTGGTTGTAGGCCCTTACTTTTCATCACTTTGAATATTTTCTGTCACTCCCTTTTGGCCTGCAAAATTTCTGTAGAAAAATCAGCTGATAGTCCTCTGGGAGTTCCCTTGCAAGTAGCTAGTTGCCTTTATCTTACTGCTTTTAGGATTCTCTCTTTGTCTTTAACCTTTGTCATTTTAATTATGATGTATCTTAATGTGGGCCTGTTTGAGTTCATCTTGTTTGGGACTCTCTGTGCTTTCTGGACTGATATGTCTATTTCCCTTGCCAGGTTAGGAAAGTTTTCAGTCATTATTTCTTCAAATTGGTTCTCAATCCCTTACTCCCTTTTCTCTCCTTTTGGTACTCCTATTATGTGAATGTTATGCTAGATGTTGTCCCACGGGTCCCTTAAACTACCTTCATTTCTTTTTATTCTTTTTTTCTTTTTGTTGTTCCTATTAGGTGTTTTCTGCTTCCTTCTCTTCTAAATCACTGATTCGATCCTCTGATTCATCTAATCTGCTGTTGATTCCTTCTAGTGTATTCTTCATCTCAGTTATCGTATTCTTTATTTCCGACTAGTTCTTTTTAATGGTTTCTCTGTCCTTCTTCATGCTTGCTATCTCTTTGTTGAAATTCTCACTAAGGTTCTTAAGCATTCTTATAACCAGTGTTTTAAACTCTGCCTCCATTTCATTTAGTTCTATTTCTGCAGGTTTCTTCTGTTCTTTTATTTGGGATATGTTTCTTTGTTTCCTCATTCTGGCTACCTCTCTGGGTTTGCTTCTATGTATTAGGTAGGTCTCCTCCTATGTCTCTAAGTCTTTGCTGGGTGGCCTTATGCTGTATGTGTTCTGTTTGGTCCAAAGGCACAATCTCCCTGATCTCCTGTGCATGTGTTCCAGGAGTGTCCCTTGAGTGTGTTGTGTGTGTTCTCCTGTAGTAGTCAAGTTTTGATTGCTTTTGGTGTGTCAGTGGGTGGTACTGACTCCTAGGATGACTGACTGTGAGGACTGGTTACATCCACAGTGTATGAGCTGCTGTGTGGGGACTCACCCCACAGAGGAGGCTTCACCCCCATGGCTCTTGTGCCTATTAGGATGCCCCTTTGGGTGTGCCCCTTGTGGGGCTAACCAGGTAGTACTCTGGTGTGGTCAGAAGCTGGCCTCTGCGTGTGTTATTTTTGGTGTTTCTTGGGAAGGACTCCCATGCAGGCCAATTTCAGCCTTGCCTGGCCCACAACTACCTGGTTGGGGCCAAAAAGCTTTATGTGGTTGGCTGCTGCCTTTGCTGAACCTGGAGGCATGTGCGGGTGGCCTCACTGTGAACGGAGGCTGGCTGCCACCAGTAATGAACCTGAGGCTGCTTAGCAAAAGGCCCAGGGTCCCATAGGCCTATTGCCACCTGCCAGCTGCCCATTAGGCCTAGCCATTGAAAGGGCCTCCTTAGGTGCATGGGCCAGTCTGGTTGACCTGGTGTTGAGAGTGCCCTCAGCAATGCAGCACTAGCTGGGCAGGGTGGGGTCCCAGGGAGTCATGAGATGTGCCCAGTGGTTTTTACAAAGTTAATGCAATCCAGTGCATGACCTGTGACCACTTCGCACAGCGCCCTGAAAATATAATAGACAGCTACCACTCACCTGGGGCTCACAGATCCCCAAGAGCTGCCAAAGAGAGGCTGCATGTGAGTTGTGGCTCACTGCCCACCATCACAAGTTCCCCCATAGGCCGTCTGCTGCTATCAAGGTTTCCGTGGCTTGTGGGGTGGGGCTGGCCACCCAGGCACAAGGAGAGTCATCAGCAATGCAGCTCTAGATGGGCGGGGCAGGCTTCCAGGGAGCTATGGGGTGTGAGCAATGGGTTTTGCACAGTCAATGCAGTTTCAGTTCTCATACCAGTGCTGTGCCCATGACATCGTCACAAAAATGCTCTGAGAACACCACAGGCAGCCATCATTCACCTAGGGCTCACCGATCACTGAGAGCTGCCCAAGCGAGGTTGGGATATGAGTTGTGGCTCACTGCCCACTACCAAAAGTTGCCTGGGGAGCCGCAGGCCATCTACTGCTGTAAAAGTATCCCACTGCATGTGGGATGGGGCCACTCAGTAGCTAACAGTGCCCCAGGTGATGCAGTTCTAGTTGTGCAGGGTGGGGAACCAGGAAGTCACCAAGGTGGTGCGTATACATGGATTTTACCAGACCAATGTGGTCTCAGATTTGGCCCTTTGAGGGCGGGTTCAATATAGAAAAGATGGCACCCTGCCATAGGCTACAGGTAAGGCAGGTTTCTCACAGGCATAATGGTGGCTCCAGACCTCACGTTGAAGCCGCACAATTCAGTATTTCCCCATTTGTCTCTGGTGTCTCTTGAATTGCTGTCCCTCCACCAGAGACCAGATGAGTGCTTACAAATGAGTATATCTATGTGTGGGCCCTTTAAGAGGGCATCTGGGTTTACCAACCTCCTTCTGTGTCATCAGGACAGGTAGACAGTTCTTGCTGATTTTCACTGCCAGATTTGGGAACTCCTCTTCCGGGCACAGGCCCCCTGGGCTGGAAAGCCTAGTGTGGGGCTGGACCCCTCCCTCTTCCAGGGGGACCTGTGCCACCAAAGTGTCCCTCCCAGTGTTCAACCACTACCTGTGGATTTGGGGTCAGCCTGTTTTGCATCTCTGCCCCTCGTACCAGTCTCAATGCAGCCTCTTCTTTATATACTTAGTTATAGGGGTTCTGTTCCGTTTGTCTTCAGGTGATTCTTGGGGTTGATTGTTCTATAATTTGTAATTTTGGTGTAATTTTGGGGTGCAGTAGGCATAGTGTTTACCTAACCCACCATCTTGGCACCATTCAAACACCAGTTTTCTTAATACAAAATTTAACAAGTAAACATATAAAAATGACTTTTAAAAATTATATGCTGTCATTCCAAGAAAAAATCAGAAAGAGCACTTACTAATTGTTATAATTCTAAGATTCTATTGATCTGAGCTTTCTTTTAACATTCTTACTCTCTTTCTTCTTGAACTGTTTTCCTGCACTCGTGTGGGTCAGGTCAGCAGGAGTTCGGGTTGGGCTGGTTACAATGGTCTTCATGGGCCGGGCCTGCTGTTGCCCCCAGTGAGCCACTCCTCGGCTGACCTCCAGGGCTAACTGGATCATACGGTTAATGGCTTGTTGAATGTCATCTAAATTAGGAACCATTACCTGTGGAAAGAAGAAACAAGTGCCTGGTACAGCTGGCAAATACAATCCACCCCTCTGAGTCTCACCACCCGCTGCCCCCGCTGAGTGGGGACAGCGCCAGCTGGCCGAGGAAAAGGCGGTTTTGAGGAGAGGGGTGTGAGTGCATTGCAAACTGCATGCAGACTTTCTCTATCCTGAAGTTTTCCCACTCTATCAATTCCTGCAGAAAAAAAGTCAAACATAGTGCTTGCTTGTCATGCTTTGCAAGTGTTAGAAGTTAGAAGCAGCCCAAAATTGTGGACTATATAATGGATGTCCATGAAACAAAATAACTGAAGAAGCTATATTGCCAAGATTCTGACCTCAATTCCTTGAAATATGCCAAATAAGCAGACAAAGTGTCCTCCGGGAAGCCAGACCATGTATATGCGGTGTTAAGTGAGTCAGATTGCCCCTTCCTGACCATATCTCTTGGCCCCTCAAAGAATGCACCTCAAGTCATCCTGTGTGCCTCGGGGTCCCAGATGCCAATGAGTGGCTGGGGTGGTGGTAGAGATAAGTCCCATGAGAAAGCACAAGAGATCCGTGATGCTCAGGGCACAGGCTCTCTCTTTCTTTCTATTTCACTATTGTTAGTGGGTTGCCTCACAGTCATGTATTTGGGGTACAGATATGGATTTCTGAGATGGTCTTATTTAGATAATTTAATGTTTGAAGTAAGAAAAAGCAATATTTTTAGAATAATTGCTAATTGATGGCTGAACAATTGCTTAACTGTTACACCAACCTCAGTATACCAAGAGCTATGCAGAGCAATCTTTTTATAATAGATTTAAATGATAACATTTTGATTTTTGTTGAATACCGAGGTGAAGTAAAAAAATACACAGGACTAAGAGGTAACCATAAATGGAAGTTCAGTACTAACGCTACACTTCTCAAATGCATTCCCAAAATATCACTGCCTTATTTTGACTATTTAATAATACATACCACATTAGGAATTGCAAGATGCACTTCAGTTTTTATAAAGGAAATAACATCTTCTGACCGCTTTCGTCCATATGGGCTGTAATAAGGTGGACATTTCACTGATAAACCTTAACGTATAATTTCATAAATCACTTGCTATGCTATCACACTGAATCCTAAAAATAAAGACCATTTTCAAAATACTGACTTACATGAAGAGAATGATATTTATAATGGGGCCATAAATTTCAGAGGACTAAGAAAGCATAGCAATTTAACATTGTTAGAAGTAAAATATGAGTCTCATAAACATTTTCTAGTATTTTAATGCTGTCCTCTCAGTAATAAACATTTAATAATGTGTACTAAAAGCACTCCTTTCCCAGCCTTGTAACAGATGCCAGACAAGATCATCAACAAAAAGCATATACCTTCATGCACTTTCTTAGACTATACTTTTTTGAAAGATTAAACAGGGGGTTGTTGGGCAAGCCTTCCCAAAACTGCCTTTTTAAACAAAATCATTCATGCTCAGACAGACGTACAGACGTGCAGATGTGCAGACACATGAGTGCAAGTAATGAAGGACACATATCAAAGATACAAATTCATTTGCTTAGCTGCCTCTGCCGTGACCTCTGTACTCATTCCAGCTAAAATTATAAATGTAAACTTTCCATAGCCAGAGAAGCTGTCATTACTTAAAAACTACACTTCCATTCACAAATACAGGGGAAGAGTGGGTGAGGAAGATCACAAGAAACCTAAAGCCTCCCCAGTTCAAAGTGGAAATCCAACTTTAGCACTCAGGACCAGTGGCTCCCAGATAAACATATTATTACAGGTCACCTTTGGAACTAAAAGCATGTAAACAAGGGGAAAAAAAACCCTTCTAGTTCATAGTCTCGCTGTGAAATTCAAGATGCAGGAATAAAGCAAATATAGACTGTATTAAAAAAGGCACAATCTGAGAACAAGAAAGAGTTTTGTAAAGTACCAACAAACAGCTGAAATAAAACAGGCAGTCAATAGTACACTAGATTATTCAGTAAGTTATTTGACAAACTAGAGGATTAGCTGAAGGAATTCTCCAGAAGTTCAGATGTAAAATACAAAGAGAAATTATTGTACTTAAAGAAATGGTAAGAGAACGGATAAAGATAAGTAATGTTTGCGAAGCACTTTTCCAAAAACTCTCCATGAATTCACACATTTCATTAACTCTGTAAGGCAGATCCTGTGATTATTTCCATTTGGTAGATGAGGAAACCAAGGCAGGGAGAGGTTAAGTAACCTACAGAAGGTCGCTCAGCTCAGAGATGCTTTACTACCCAGATCCAGCATGTAAATCCAACATATGAAAAATTAAAGCACTGTGTTTCTCTAATCTTAAGAATAGATTGGTTTTATCATCTTGTAAAGTTTCTCTGTGTACCCAACAGATTAATGACCTACACTTTTAGATGACCTACATATAAACACATAATTTGTGAATTGCC
Organism: Aselliscus stoliczkanus; assembly: GCA_033961575.1. Lineage (NCBI taxonomy): Eukaryota > Metazoa > Chordata > Mammalia > Chiroptera > Hipposideridae > Aselliscus > Aselliscus stoliczkanus. Next base: position 57,382,198 of record CM066733.1, on the reverse strand, counting down.
AGATTAAGATGGAAAATCCTGTAAGCATCAAACAACAGGTTGTTACTTAGAAAAGAAAATCGAATTAGCAGCAGAACTCTCATCTGAAATGAAAACAAAAGAGCCAATGCAACAGTATTTGTAGGGTGTGAAAGAAAGAGATGATGATTCTAACTGACCGAACTAGCATTCATGTGTGAGGGTAAGAGAAAGATATCTGGGACGAGGACGATTCTGAAGTATTATCCTCATGCATACCTCTTCAAAAATTACTTAAGTACTGCAGGACTTGTAAATCAATGTGGCATAGAGAATTCAGACTTCAACAATGCCTCTTTGGGCCAAACACATCATAATCATGGAGAGAATATAAAGGATGTGAGAATGCACAAATACAAGATAAACGTATCCATGAACCAGAAATGGATCAGAAACACACAAACAGCTTGGCAGGGTCTGGTCAGGAAACAGGCAGTGACAGTGGGAGGTTGGCTCTCATGGTCTATAGGGGACTGAAAGCATTCTGTGTGTGATGGGACCTCAGCCAAGCTTGCTAACTGAAGCCAGAAACTAAAATGAAGTCCTCCCACCTGTAAAGAAAGGCAAAATAACAACAAAATTAAGTCCATCTAGAACTAGAGCTTTTCCAGAAGTTGTGAGCCTGAGGTGACAGAAGGAAATCCACGGCATCCCCCGTAAGCGACTGAGCAGGGCCACTCGTTGCTTACCAGCAGAACCCGCCATATGCCAGGATCTCATCGGGGGCAGTAACGCTGAACCAATACAACAAGGTTGTGTATGCAAGATTCCAAGAGTCATGTGAAGGCCATAGTGAAACTCCTTTTGAAACTCCAAAACAAAAGGAAAATTTGACAAGTTTACAATCACTAGGAAGATTTTTAACAGTGTAATTAAATTACAATTCAACAACGAATAGCCAAGGAATAAATCTAACAAAATGTGCAAGACTTTTACAAAGAAAATTATAGAACTTAATTGAGAAATATTAAAGAAGACAAAAAAAGTCCATGACTCTAGTAATCCATAATTCCAGATGGAAGACTCAGTACTGGAAGGATGCTAATTCTCTCCAAATTTATCTATGGATTCAATGTAATTTAAATAACCCTCCCAAAAGAAATATTAATTTTTCAAAAACTTTTGCTTCGTTAATTAACCATATGAAAAAAATATATTGATTTCCTGCTTCTCACTAAATACAAAAATCAATACTATATGGATTAAATCACTAAATGTAAAAGATAAAATTTTTAGAAGCTATTATGAAGTAGGGAACGATTGCTTTTAAAAGACATAAAAAACACAAATTACTAAGGAAGAGACTAATAAAAAATATATTAAAGGACAGATATTTGTTATATTATCATCAACAAAGTAATACACTGAGAACATCTATAAATAAATCAAATCAAATTGAAAAACAGGCAGGAAAAGAGAGAGAGAGAAAAGCGGGAGGAGGAGGAGGAGGAACCAGAATAGAGGGGAAGGAGAGGAGAGGAAAGAACACACATTTTAAGGAAGAGAAAGAAGCACAAATGGCTCCTTAAAGTAAAAATATGGTCAACCTCACCAGTAACTAGTAATTTAAATCCCAATGAGATGCTGCTGCACACACCCCTAGGCTGGCAAGATTTTATGAATTGAACAATATCAACTGTGTGCAAGGATGAGGAGCCCAGCCACGGAGACGCGCATGCTAGGCCTTGCCTGGCCAAGGGAGGCATACACATACCCCAGGGCCCAGCCCCTCCACTCTCAGCAGGTGGAGCAGGAAAGAGGCATAAGAATGGCCACAGAGGCACTATTCACAATAGCTTCCACTGGAAACAACCCAAATGACCATCATCAGTAAAATAGATATAGTAGGTTATGTATGCTCCAGCTATATAGAAGTGAAAATAAAAGAGACCAACATAGATGAACCTCAAAACCATAATACTGAACGCAGTCCAAAACAGGCAAAATTAAATGATAAGGATTTGATTAGGGATACAAATGTGTGGTAAGCTGTACGGAGAGCCCAGACAATGATGAACCTAAGTTCAGGATATTAGTTGCCTTTGGGCGAGCAGAGAAAAGGTCAGCAAGAGGATTGGTCATGTTCGGGGCTCTTTATCTTGGCCTGGCTGCCAGGAACTTGGTTGTTCATTTGATCATTCACTGTTCTTGTAGTATTGCCCTTATGTTTTCATACAGGCTTTTCTTCAATTTTTTAAGTTACTAAATTGATAAAAAGAGGTGCTATTATTAGCATGTTATGATAGATAGTATCACCAGACATATTTAGCATATTTTCAACTTGCCTTGCAACAAATATTCTTCTTTTCATTGTGTCCAGAGATAATCGTGTAGCTTTTTGAAGACTGTCTAGTAATTGGTGAGAGAAGAAGGCATAGACCTCTTTACATTCCTGTAATAAGAAATCATACTACAATTGGTACAAAAAAAACAAAAACTCTAACACTCCCCAAAGCAAGACTACATTAAAAGTGTCATGTGGAAGATGAAAAATAATGAACTACACAATTTCAATTGTATTGTAGAAATAGTTCAATCCTAAATTACTTGTTTACTTTTTAAAACAATATGTAAAAAGTTTGCTTTCATAAATGCCTTGCAAACCATTAGGACTTTCTGAAAAGCCAAAATTCAAAAATGGTTTATTCAAAATTAGAGTGGTTTGCTCAGTACTCATGAATTCACACAAAACAAAACTGAAGCACTTATTAAGTGTGGTGCACTTAATGTTGAGGGGTGTGGGCATAAGAGGATATTTAGTCTGCAACCACAAAATGCTCAGCTTGATAGATAAATGCATTTTAAAATGTAAAATACCAAAATATATGGGATGAGACCATGGTCTGCCCCTCTCTCCAGACCCCTCTTTCCCTGCAGAGAAGTAGCAAGTTTACTGGTGAGAGTGCAGGACAAGTATGGAGCCTGGGCAGGAGCCTGGGTGCTACGTCTGGCTTGCACAGTGAGTCACGTATCCAGGGCCAGTCTCTGCCCATACTATGCCTCTCTGCTCTGCACCCTGCCCCTCTGAGGCTGGCTGGATCAGGTTGAGTTGGTCAGAGGGGAGGTCATCAGGTGTGAACAAAGAGGATGAGGTCAGGGTCGGTGAATGATCAGGATAAAGCACAGGTGTGACCTAAGCAGACATTTATGTTAGACAGACCATTCTGACAGCAATGTAGAAGGTGGATTTGAGAGGCAGACGCTATGTAGGAGATGATGGCACTGAGGCAGCTCCCAGTGATTCCCCCAGTTCGAGAGCCTCTGACAGCATTCAATCTTGCTGTAAGGACTCCAGCCAGTGTCAAAGGCAGTGCAATTGGAAGAGGGACTGCAGAGCTGGGAGGACACTTCCTCTCTCCAGCTGACTCCACAGACTGATGAGGGCTGGCTGGTGCACGGTGCTGAGAAGAAACTTATGGTTAGACTCAGTAGAAAAGTCTCTCCTGATCAATTGGTGATCTCATCCTTGAGCAAGAAGGTGAAAGTAGAACAAATGTATGTAGTTTATTTCCAAAACTGTATGTATGAGAGTGTGTGTTGAAAAGTGTAAAAGAATGTAAAATGGAGAAAAAGTGATAAGAAGGTGAGTATCATGAATTAAAAGAAAACTGATAGGAGCAGGAAAAGGCAAGAATTAGGACAGATGTGGGAGTGGTATTCAGGGTTGATGCATAGCCAGAAGGGTGAAGCCCAAGAAGGAGCAAGAAACCCTGTGTTTCCTGCTGAACCTTCGTTCTGAACGCACTGCGAACATCTGCCCACCCAGGGTCTCTCCTGGGGAGGAGTCCACAGGCTATCCGTGGTGCTAGTTAAAAATGCAGATCCCTGGGCCCCAAGTTCATCCAAATCTGGGCTTGCAATATAGGTAGCTCTATTAAACACAATAACTGAGAAAAATGTTCTCCACTCTGAGGCACTACAATCCCAGAAGTACTATATAATAAAGCATGGCCAATCACAACAGGAGATAACTACATAAACGCAGTTGACAGATCACAATAAAGGCTGACGATGTTGGGGAAAGCTGTAAGGAAAGCTATCTACCAGATTCTACAGTGTAGAATTGGAAGTTATATTTTCTGGATTCTATTATAAATCCAGATAACTCGCCATAGGATGGTTGGAGAACTGCTTGAATAAAGTACCATTTGGAGTTATCTACAATCCTGAGTTATAATTCTGTGAAATTCAATGAGGTTGTTTCACAATAAATACCTTTTTAAAGTCATCTTCTTTATCACCAACAGCAACCTCAGTCACAAGAGTCGACTCTTCATCAGGGTTTTCACTCTCTTCTGCTTCACTTCCAAAAACAACATGTTTCCTCGGTTCTATAGATTTTAAATATAGATAGATAGATAGATAGATAGATAGATAGATAGATAGATAGATAGATAGATATAGATAGATATAGATATATAGATATATATAGATATATATAGATATATATATATAGATATATATAGATATATATAGATATATATATAGATATATATAGATATATATAGATATATATAGATATATAATTTCTTAAAAAGTTTTTAATTAAAATTTTCAAAATTTGTTCCTGGAGGAATGATTCTTTTTTTTTCCCAAAGATTTTATTGGGGAATTGGGGGAGGGGAACAGTGCTGGGGAACCGGGAAAGGGGACCAGCCAAGTAGTTGTTCTTCAGTCTTCGTTGTGGAGGGCGTCAGTCACCATCTGGCTTCCCATCGGCAGCTCGTGGCCTCTAAGTTCAAGGTGCTGTGTTCAATCTTAGTTGCGGGTGGACGTAGCCACCATTCCATATGGGAGTCGAACCCAGTGGCCTTGTTGTTAAGAGCACATGCCCTATCCACTGTGCCATCCGGTTGGCAGCTCAGCTCAAGGTGCCAAGTTCAATTTTTAGTTGCAGCTGGGCATAGCCCACCACTGAACAGGCAATCTTGTTGTTACACCAGCTGAGCCATCCTGCCGCGTGCTGGCAGCTCAGTGACAGCTCAGCTAGGGCGCAGGGTTCACTGGCCCATGTGGGGATCAAACCAGCGGCCCTGCTGCTCAGGGCACGCACTCCAAACCAACTCTTGACCAACTGAGCCACCTGGCCAGCCCAGGAATGATTTTGTTTTTAATTAAATTTATTGGGGTGACAATGGCTGGTAAAATTATATAAGTTTCAAGTGTACATTTCTATAATACATCATCTATATATTACATTGTGTGTTCTCCACCCAGAGTCACTCTTGAGTTCAGTTTAAATCACCCATATCAATAGAATTGTCATTGTATTAAGAAATATAATCTTTAGACTCTCTTAGTATCTAGAATTAGGATACATTTGAGGAGAGTTTTACATATTATCTTTCTAAAATATTTGTTTACTTTTTGAGTTTTCTAACTTAATGAGCTGATGTTTTTGTGTTTTTGACACTTCTGACGAAAACTCTAAGGCAAGAAGACATGCTGAGGATGTTTGTTTAAGCTCAGGGTTTCTCACCCTCAGCACTGCTGACATTCCTGGTTGTTGGGGGCTGTCCTGAGCTTTTAGGATATTGAGCAGCATCCCCATTATCTGCCCAGTGGATGACAGTAACACATTCTCATGCCATGTGACAACTACAAATGTATCCAGACATTTTAGAATGCTGTGCAAAGAGACAGAGAGAAGAGAGACAGAGAGATGGGGGGCGGGCGGTGAGAGGGAGATAAGGGGTGGGTGAGAGAGAGAGAGAGAGAGAGAGACAGAGACAGAGACAGAGACAGAGAGACAGAGACAGAGAGAGAACATAGCAGACCTCAGAGTGCCATCCATGGGGAGGCCTACTTGGTAAGGTTGGTCCTTGGTTGGCATCTGGGAACTTGGATTTCAGAAGGGCTCCCACCATTCTCTAACTGATAAAAAGGGCTCACTGTGCCTATACAGTTTATGCAAATGATGTGGTTTATGCTCTTTCTGGGAGTCTGGACTTGTGGTATCTGCTAAGCAGAAGGTGCCTACTTGAGAACATATCTGTAACTCTTGTGATACAAACATTATAGCTAGTGGAATTACCTGGTACATGTTTTGCTGCTTTCCCACTGTACTTCACTTCATAAATAGTCTCAAATATTGATATGAGTTCTCTGACAGCTTCTTCCACATGTCTACTTTTGTGGTTTAGAATACCAGCCCATTCTTTTGTGTATGTCTATTAAGTAGAGAAATGACTATTAATTTCCAGATTAATAAATACTGTGACACTTAAAAATAAACACTTAAAAAATACTGTGGAAGTGATTAAATGACTTTAATTTATAAAACTGTAATTAGCACCACTTGAAAATAACTAGAGATCATTACCAATAGCATAATGTTTCAGATCCCAAAGTGTCAATGGCTAAAGGCACAATGGCTAAAAAGAGCAGAAAGAAGAAAAATTCAGCCTTTGATCTTCACCTGCCTCATAGACATCTACATTCACATTTAAATGATCCAAAGAAAGAAGGTTGAAGGATCAGAAAGATGATGATGTCAAAAGTTGAAAATGAGAAGTGGTTTAAAAAATAAATGACAATCCAAAGTGTTGCTTTGAGATGAGGTATTTTTAAGTGAGCATCAATTATGTCAGGCAACAATTGAAGAGCTTTCTGTGTATTAACTCATTTAGTTAAATGACAACCTCTTGGGATAGGTAATGTTATTGTCCCCATGTCACAGATGAGAAAACTGAGGCTCAGAAAGAATAATACATCTGTCCAATGTTACACAGTGGGTGGTAAAAACGAAGGTTTGAAACCAGCTTTGACCAACTCTAAAAGCCTGTGCTTTGCTTTTCTGCACGTTTTTAATAATCAGCAAAAACTTCAGCAAGAAGTTGAGAACTAAATTCAGAAAAGAAAACAGCCTTATAAAATTGAATGGGTCTTTTGATATGTTTACAACATCCATACATTTTAGGAGAAAAGTAAATGGGAGCAGCCAGCTTGGGACTTTCAAACCACTTCTGCAAAGGAACCCGAGCCTGTCTAGCAAACCTCTCTCTAGACAAGCCTTGGTAGGTCCTATATGCCCCGTGCACCACCCTCATGTGTTCCTTTCTTGGCTACTGGATTGAGGGAGGTACTTCTAAGTTTGTCATTCCCATTTATACCCACCCATATCTCGGTCCAGTCTCAGGGGGAACACGGTTCCTCCTCCCACCTGAACATTCTCTGATCTTCCCCTCCCCCACCAACTCTCCTGACTTTTCTCCATCATTCATTTCTTACATCCTTTCTAATTTATTCAACACAGTGGTAAACACTGCAGTGACGATGGTGGCTGAGAGCCGCTGCAGTCTGGCAGCGAAAATGAGTGCTCAGAAAGTGGACACTTCTAGCTGATCCTGGCAAATTGAACATATGTTGCAAACTCTCCACCCCAGCCCTGCTTGCTTTGAAATACCTTAAGAAATAAAACAGACATTCAATATGACAGACTGAACACCCATGTTTATCTTGGCACTCCCTTGGTATTTCCAAAAACCTCAACAAAACTAATATAATCTTTTAAAAAGAATATGCACAAGAATAAGTGAGAGGATATTGCATAAAGTCTTCTGTATGTGTCCAATACTGTAGAAAAATAAAGTTAATGGGTAGAAAAATAAAGTTAATGGGATTCTACAACTGATCCTGGGACAGCTGAATATCCATTTGCAAAAAAATGAAACTGAATCTTTTCCTTACACTATCCACAAAAACTAACTCCAAATGAGTCACAGACCTAAACAGGCATAGATTGTCATAATCTTAGATTAGGCAAAGTTTTCTTAGCTATGACACCAAAAACAGAGCAACAAAAGAAAAAGAAGATAAAGTGGACATCATGAAAATTAAAAACATTTGGGCTTCAAAGAACATCATCATGAAAGTGAAAAGATAACCCGCAGAATGGAAGAGAGCAGGGAAGGTTGGTGGAGCAAGGTTGGCAAGAAGCAGGCAAGAAGGCACAGGATCTAGAGACCACGTGGCAGACCTAGGTTTTTTAAAAAGGTGGAAACTTTTCTCCATGAAACCAGACAGAAGGAAAAGATGGATGCAGAAGCAGTCAACAATGTACCACGAGCTCTGATTGTGAAAATTATTTACACAACTTTAGAAAACTATACATAATCCCTGTAACTCTGTCAAGGTCATTTTGTCAGACACTCCAGATACTTGTTATTCTCCATGTGCTCCTTGCTACCCATTCTCAACTCTTCTATGCCCTGCTCTGTGCAGATGGTAGCTGGCCCTTGGGTCTCCCTTATTCTAAAATTTCCATTTGAGTTTGACCCAATGGGAAGCACCATCACAAGCTAGGGGAGCTGGAGGGCAGAGAGGGTGGGATATTTCCTTCCCACTCCCTCCCTGCTTGGAGGCTGCTTTCTGGTAGAGGCTGTCTGTTCACAAATTCATCCCCTCCAGGATGAGCCCTCCCATTGGCTCCAGCTTTTACTGGGCTCTAAAAGCAGTATTTCCGCCGCCCCCCGCCCCCGGGTCTCTTCGACCCCCGCAGTGGTGATGACTGCTACCCTTGGGACTCCTGAGGTGTCTCACCTTGCTGGACTCCTTACTGGTACTGTCCCATACACAATATCCCCAACTCCATCCTAGTGCCTGAACCCCAACCAAAGAACACCTGCAAAAAAACTTATATTTGACCCTTGCTGAATTGGATCGTCCTAAATAATCATGGCAACTCACACTGCCACAATTGCCACGGATAAGAGGCTTAATGTACACAATACCCCTGCAGAGAAATTTCCTGTGTCAACTGGCAACCCAGTGGTCCAGCCATCTTCTTCTGTTCAACAAGTGGCAAAATAATGCCACCACAAAAACTGCCTCCATACCATGTCACTACCAGTTGAGGCCACCGGAAGTAAAGCCTTTCCTGATAAGGACCCTATCTCTTCTTGGAAGACTAATCTTTGAAGATTAAGACCACTCTTACAATGCAGTGAAGCACAGAGTAAAATACTGAGGGGACAATCAGGAATATACTGGAAGACAGTCAAATTGATTTTCTGGAAGTCTTTTCCTATTTTTTAAAATTGAGATATATTTCATATACCACACAATTTATCTTTATAAAGTGCACAGTTCATTGGGTTTTAGTCTATTCACAGACTTGTGCAACCATCACTGTTATCTGATTCCAGAATATTCATCCCCCAAAGGATCCCCATAGCCATGAGTAGTCACTCCCCATTTCCCCATCTCTGTAGCCCTGGCAACCATTAATCTACTTTCTGTCTCTATGGGGCCACGTTGATTTTGTTGATATGATTTTTAATACCCTTTAATATATTTATCAATGTTCTCCTATCATAACTTGGGGCTTGCTATTTCCCTGTCTATTCCATTTGTATATCTATCGAGATACAGCTATGTCAGTCAGGGTCCAGTCAGGAACACACATGGCATACCAGCTAATCTAACCAACACAACGAGAGAATTTAATGTAGAGAGTTGGTTAAACAACGGTTGAACCAAGGACCACAAGGGCAAAGAGGACACAGGTCACACAGAGATAGCAACCGCAGAAAGCAGCTACCACACCCCTGGGGCCTGTGGAAACCAAGAGAGGAGGATGGAGTTATTAGAACCTGGAGCTGGGAAGTGAGGGGGCTCCCCAGCTGGCACTGCTGCCCTCGGAGCTTGGAGAGCAACCGCATGGGGCTGGTTCTGGAAGAGCGGAGGAAAAGCGAGGGCCTGGGGCTGCCAAGGTAAAAAGCTGCTGCCCATGTGACAGCGTCAGGACAGGAGGCAAAATGGGAAAAAGCACATCCCTTCCTTGTCCTCTGCCCTCCTTCTAGCATCACTACTGGCGAAGCCCAAAAGGGATCTAGTCACCAAAGACAAAGGCAGTTTGCAGAATCCCAGCCCCAGCATCACAGAGCAGAAGGTCCAATTTGAAGCTGGACAACCATTTTTTACTAATTAACATAATCTGTCCTGAACCACGGTTAGATGCTCCGAGTCAAGAAACACTTCCCTGATGGCAAACAGCCCAGGTTTCCAAACAGGGCCTGACACAATTGGTTAGCCCAATCTAACCTTGTCTCCCCAAAATAACATTAATATGACATATTTCTAAAACTGATTTCTGCCCAGGCTGTTACCTGACTTTCCCTCTCTTTACAAATCTTATTCTGCCTTCACCATAAAGGCCCACCTGATGGCAGGTTTGTGGGAAGACAGTCCACTATTACTGGCCCTTAGATCATTCTGGTGCAAGTGACTGGGGCATATCAGCTGGCACACTCCAAGCTTCCACCTCCTGTACCTTGACTTATAGTTTTGAAACCTCCCACTTATCTAATAACAGCTGCTTCTGTGTTTCATCAATGTAACCACCACATTTACACTCGATCACCCTTAATCTATTCCAGTTTCCCTAGTTCATGTGATCTGCTTCTCTTTCCATGCATGCGAAAGTCCTTTGTGTGTTCATAGTACATTTTCTCTGGCAGTATATAAATGTCCCCCACTGAGCAGCTGACAGTATCAGAACAATTTTAGGTACAAACCAATAGAAGACGATTTTCATTGTAAATGAGACAAAAGGAAGGAAGCAGACATAGAAACTTCCCTATTCCTTTGTGTCCTGTGTGTTTATAAGTACGATCTGGGCTGGTGTATATACTCAGATTCCAGGATGAGCAAGAAGAAAATGACAGGCAGGAAATTACCCCTCACCCCGGGCAGGAAACAGGAAGCTTCTTTGGAAAATTTCAGTTGCTGAGAAAAGACCAATACAGCATTCCAGGGCTCTCTGTCCTAGAACAACATGGAATCCAGCAAATAGAGCAGACAGAGTCCCAAATCAACAGTTTTGCAGCTGACCTGGAATGTAATTGACCCAGGTTGAAACAGGGATTCAGAGAGCTCTGAAGGGAGGTCTCTTGAGGGAGGGGGGAGGGGGAGCGAGACTCTGATGTAATAGTGTATTTGAAAGAAAATGTGAAAAGAAAGGCAATTGGAAACCCGAGGAAAAATAAAAAGTTGTATAAGAAAAGATATGCTACATGTATACTACATGGTTCTGTATTGGCTAATATTTATATAAACATAATAATGTTTTGTGATGTACAGTTACCATTCAACTAAAAATAATTTTATAACTACATTGAGAAGACAAGGGAAGAATGATAGAGGATAGGGTCAAAGAGCTAAATGCTCACTTCTTAAAGTAGGAAGAAAATAATTTATAAATTTTCCAACTCAAGAAATAGTACCCCAAGTACAAGGTCAATTAAGTTTGCGAACTTGTTGCAACAATGTCATCAACCTTTTTTGATATCAGAGGGATTATTCATTATGAATTTGTACCAATTGAACAAACAGTTAACCAAGTTTACTACTTGGAAATGCTAAAAAGCCTGCATGAAAAAGTCAGACGACCTGAACTTCAACAATTCACCAACAATTCATGGCTCTTGCATCACGACAATGCACCAGCTCACATGGCACTGTCTGTAAGGGAGTTTTGAGCCAGAAAACAAATAACTGTATTGGAACACCCTCTCTACTCACCTGATCTGGCCCCCAATGGCTTCTTTCTTTACCCAAAGATAAAGGAAAGATTGAAAGGAAGACATTTTGATGACATTCAGGACATCAAGGATAATACGAAGACAGGCCATTCCAGAAAAAGAGTCCCAAAATTGCTCTGAAGGGTGGACTAGGCGCTGGTGTCGGTGCATAGCTTCCCAAGGGGAGTACTTGGAAGGTGACCATAGTGATATTCAGCAATGAAGTATGTAGCACTTTTTCTAGGATGAGTTTGCAAACTTAATTGTCTGACCTCGTATATTAATTAGAGATGCAGAAATAACACAACTGAAAAAGCTGAAAGTTAAAAATGGGTGTCTTTCCTACCACCTGGTTGTGATCTCTAAATACAATTTACCACTGCTACCAGTGAAAGGCATGGGTTCACTGGAGAAATGGATGGTCCCAGATTTGGGGCAGGAAATGTATATCATGAGCCTACGAAAGCAAGGAAGCTTTCAAAGACTAATAGATTCTTATCAAAAACAGAGGGGCCGGCCAAGTGGCACATTGGTTAAGAGCTGGTTTGGGGACGCCAGTGGCCCCAGTTCGGATCCCACATATGAGGGCCAGTGACACTGCCCTCCACAGCTAACAACAGCTCCACCTGGAGCTGGGCTGTGCGAGCCCCGGTGATGGTGTAGGCTGCAGCCCCTGCTGCAGTGGGCTGCCATAGGCTACAGTGAGTGGCCGGCAGCCAGCGTGAGCGGCTGGCAGCCAGCGTGAGCTGCCAATAGCCGCGGTGAGTGACCATCCAGAGCCGGCGACTGATCTGCCTCATCCGGGAAGAGCGCAATGACGATACCAACATGGGCCAGTGAAGCAACATCCTCCGCAACTAGACTGAAGAACAAAAAGACAGCAACCTGTCTGTTCCCCTTTCCCAATTCCCCAACACTGTTCCCCCTCCCCAATTCCCCAGTAAAAATCTTTAAAAAACAAACAAACATAGAAGCCAGCCTTAAGGATGCCACTGGACAAAGGAAAAATTTAAACATCAAAAAGAACAGTGACTGCAATGGATTGAGTCCCTCAAATATATAATAATCCATAAATTCATAATATTTGAACAATGAAAACTCAATTATTATTTTAGAAGTTGCTAGTGAACCAACTCTTTCCTTTTGGCATAGGAGCTTTCCTCCTCCTACTCATTCTAACAACTGCTGTGTAAAAGGGAACTTGGAGCATTGAACTTGATTTTCATGTACAAATGTTATTTCAGAGTAATCAACCAGTTAATGAGGGAAATTTCTTCTTTATAAAAGTATTTTATCCATAAATACTAAAATTTTAAAAATCAACATTTTGCAACCTTCAATAAAATAACGGCTCTAGGCAACAATAATCAAAGGCTGCCAAAACCTTTAGTAAACCTTTAGATGAAAAGTTGGTGGGAAACTTTACAATAATGGATAAATCTGACTACACCTGAGCCCACTAATCAGTCTTAATATCCCTAAAAGGAAAACTATGGGACACTATGTGCATTCTGATGTGATGCAATAGGAAAAACATAGTGTCACTTTTGAACTATTCTGTCAGAAAAATAAAAAGAAATTGAACTTGAACTGAATCAAGCCTTCGGATCTAATTAATTTACAAGAAACTCAAGGGATAGAGGAATATGTTTGGGTTTTATTTAGTTTTATTTTTTTATTAGTTTCAGGTGTACAAAACAACATAATGGTTAGACATTTATACATCTCATAAAGTGATAACCCCAGTCTACTACCCCTCTGACATCATGTGTAGCTGTTACTATACCATTGACTATATTCCCTATGCTATACTTTACATCTCATAACCATATACATATATTTAATTATAGTTGAAATTCTACATTATTCTACATCAGCTTCAGATGGACAGCGCAGTGGTCAGGCATCTACGCCGTCTATGAAGTGAGCCCCTGATAAGTCCAGTGCCCATCTGGCACCCTACATGATCTTTACAACATTATTGATTGTATTCCCCATACTGTATTTCACATCCCTGTGACTATTTTGTGACTACCAATTTGTACTTTTTAATCCCTTCACCTTCTCTCCCATCCCCCAATCACCCCCCCATTTTAAATCACACTACTAGGATGCAATCACCAAAATCTAGAATATGGGAAATTCTACAGGACAAATGAAATAAAACAAAAAGCATTAAAAAGATGACAAAGTACTTGAATAGACTTTCCTTCAAAGAAAATATACAAATGGCCGATAAGTGCATGAGAAGATGCTCAACTTCAGTAGTCATTCAGAAAATGCAAATCAAAACCACACTGAGATAGCACTTCACACCCATTAGGATGGCTTTTCTAAAACCAACCAATTTAATGGAAAATAACAAGTGTCAGCAAGCATGTAGAGAAATTGGAATACTCTTGCATTGTCAGTGGGAATATAAAACGGTGAAACTTTTGTGGGAAAAAGTTTGGCAGTTCCTCAAAAAGTTTAACATAAAGTTACCATATGGTCCAGCAATTCCACTTCTAGGTATAGAACTCAAAAGAACTGAAAGTAGAGAGTCAAATAGATCATTATAAACCCATGTTTATAGCTACATTATTCACAGTAGCTAAAAGGTGGTAACAACCCAGATGTCGATCAACAGATGTATGGATAAACAAAATGTGGTACACACATACTATGGGACATTACTTAGTCATAAAAAGGAATGAAGTTCTGATCATGCTGCAATATGGAAGAACCTTAAAAACATTATGCTAGGTGAAATACGCCAGGCACAAAAGGACAAATACTGTATGATTCCACTTAAATGAGGTACACAGAGTAGGCAACTTCATAGAGACATACAGTAGAATACAGGTATCACCAGGGGTGGGGGAAGGCAAATTGGGACATCATTGTTTAATGGGTACAGAGTTTCAGTTCTGGAATAGATAACGGTGATGGTTATATAAGGTTGTAAATGTACTTTCCCACTGAATTGTATGCTTAAAAATGGTTAAATGGTAATTAAATTTTATGTATCTTTTACCACACTAAAAAGTTGCAAGAAAAAAAGGTGGGTCAATGAAAAGAAACTTAAGAGACATATCAATCAAATGCAATTAGGAGCCAAACGAACCTGTTTGGCTCCTAATTCACACAGTCCAACTCTAAAAAGACAGTTTCTATGAAAGCTAAATATGAATGCTAAAAATATTCATAACCAATAACCCAGCAATTTCACTTCTGGACACATACCCACCAAAATAAGTGCATAAGTCCACAAAAAAAGAAAATGTGCGAGAATTCTCAGTGTATAATCAAAACCCATAAACCATCCAAACACCCTCAACAGTACAATGGATAAATAAATTATAATAAATTCATATAATGGCGTACTATTCAGCAATGGGAATGAAAGAACTATTGCTTCACACAACTATAGATGAATCACACAGATATAACAATGAACAAAACAATCCAGACATTAAGAATATATGCTGCATGATTCCATGTATATGAAGTTCAAAACAGGCAAAAGTAATATACAGTGATAGAATCCAAAATGGTGACTACTTCTGGGGGTTGTCTGTTACCTGGAGTGGAGCACGTGGGAATCATTTGTGGTGAAGGAAATATTCTATATATTGATCTTGGTGAGGGTTATAATGGTGTGTCATATGCAAATATTCATTGAATGGTGTACTTATGACTTGCACATTTTGCTGTACACACAATATATCTCAATTAAAAAAAAACGTGG
Source organism: Aselliscus stoliczkanus (assembly GCA_033961575.1). Taxonomy (NCBI): domain Eukaryota; kingdom Metazoa; phylum Chordata; class Mammalia; order Chiroptera; family Hipposideridae; genus Aselliscus; species Aselliscus stoliczkanus. The sequence goes on along the minus strand of CM066733.1, from coordinate 57,366,928 downwards.
GTCTAAAATAAAAGATGTAAGCTGAAACCACAGCTTCTATGGGAACCTCTTTTTCCAAAACCAAACACCAAATTAGGCCTTGGATCCCTCACAAGTGTAGGAAGCTGATACTGAGACTTATCTATGCCCTTTCCCCACATAACATCAGGCAAATCAATGGTTATGCTCTCAAGGAAAGGGTAAACCAAGAGGAAAGTGAGCTATCTTGGTTGAGGCTCTGGGGAGGAGAGAAAAATTCTCCCTCAGGAATTTATAACCACTTGTTTACCCTCCCATAGATTTAGGACTTGAGTTTACACTACCTTGTAGTTTTAGCAATTCCGTCCTCTGGAAAACTAATATAAAGTTGTTGCAAGTTGGTAAAACTCCTAGGCACCACACAGGAGCAAATAAAAGGGACAGGTTCTCAACCACATGTTCATTATATTTAGACATGTGTTCATTAGCTCACAGTCCACCACAGTAGACACACAAGGAAACAAGCCACCTTGAGCAAGAGCTGGTGGAAAGTGCAAAGAGCAGAATCAGACCCTGTAATTTTTTTCAGATAATGGAATTGTTATGAAATATATTTTAAATGTCTAAATAAAAAATACAACAGCCCCAAAGCCATTCCCATAACTTTGGGCCGGCTGAGTGGCGCAGCGGTTAAGCGCTGGCTTGGGAAGCCAGTGGCTCCGGTTCGGGTCCCACATGTGAGGGCCAGTGACACTGCCCTCAAAAAAAAAAAAATACAACAAAAAAACACGAGAAAGGAACAAGAACATATTTGAAAAACCAGACATATTTGTAAAAGAAAAAAAAATAACTTCTAGAAATATATAAGTAAACTCAGGTAATCAGAAAACACAGAGAGGGTAGAGAATAGAAGTATATCCAAACATATTGACAGCTAGAATAAATATAAATAAATTAAATTACCAGTTTTCAAAATACAGAGATTTTTTTCAGAGAAAATTCAAAACAAAATCTAGCTAAATATTATTTATAAGACAAAGCCTAAAACAGAAAACCCAGGAGGGTTGAAAATAACAGAATAGAAAAAGGTATATCTGGAAAATAATAATCTGAAATAGCTGGTGTAACTATATTCATATCCAACAAAATAGGATGTTAAAATGAAACATTTAGTGTTGTCTGTTACAACCAAGTCCCCGGATGCTGAGAACAAATGATTTAAGAACCTACACATTATGAAGAAGGCAGTTCTTAGAAGGTAGCAGGGGAGGCAACCCTCAGCCTATTGTCCACCTTGATAAAGAAGGGAAGCTTGATCACCAGTAGAGATTTGGTAGACATAAATGTAGGGAACTTCAAAAGAACTACTCAGAGAACTTGACACGTGTCATCTAGAATTTCGGGAGAGGCTGACCCATGCCTAAGTAGTCCTAAGACAAGAGGCTGATGGGTACCCTAACACCTAAAGACAAGAAGAGGTATCCTGGGAAGAAGCTGCATTTACACAGAAAGAGGAGCAAAGGCACCTGTTTTCCATAGGCCACTTTGGACCCCTTGAGATGGAGCCACCCTTGGTTGTCTTGAAAGGGACACTAGCAAGGTGACCAAACTAGCAGGGTGAGTGTAGCTGAAACATAAGGAAGGCAAAAAAGAAAAAAAAAAAGAGTTCAGTTCAAACCTAAAGTGAGTGCTTTTGGGAGAGATTCTATTAATGTACCAAGCCTCAAAAGTGATTAGACAGGGTTCCTATCTTTATACTTTCAAGTCAATGAAGGATAAATAGGTATTCAGATAATTTCAATATGACGTGACTTTGAGGAGACTAGGTTTTATGCTGTGAGGACTGGAGATTGAAGGACTTAAGCTGGGGAGTGTCACAATCGGATTTGGTGGCAATGAAGAGGATGTATATGACAGGGCCAAATATGAAGCACAAAGCAGTTAGACCACAACATGGATGACTAAACTCAAACGGAGCCATAAGGGCCTGACGTAAGAATGGAGTAGATATGGAAAAGAAGAGGCAATTCAAGCAAAATCTGAGTCAGAAGCAACGCCTGGCTAAAGCCTTAAGACTGACTGGATTCAGTAAAGGGGAGTGTATAAAGGACTCCAAATGACTCCCAGATTTCTGCGTGACTTACAGGGAAAGTTTGTTGTAGTTAAAAACATGAGGACAGATGATACTGCTCTGGGAGTGTGCACAGAGGAAGAGCAGGAAACCACTGATAGAACCCCAGGGGGCTCCAGCATGAGACAGAGGACTTGGGTCAATTGCAGTCCAGGTGTGACCATCGGGTGGAGCTCTTCAAGCCTGATAAGCCTTTGAAGCTGAGGCTATCAAAAAAAAAAAAGCTGGAATATCTAAATTCCACTGACACAGACTTCTACTCTTGGATTGTAAATTCACTTTTTCAGGTTTCTGAGCCAGTATTTCTATGATTAAAATATAATACATAAATGCATACCTCGTTGAGCGCCAGCATATCTTCTACTTTCGTAGCTTCGCTTTCGGGCAGGGAAATTAACACAGTTTCGGCTATTTCCTTTAGAACTGTATCAATGTGTATTTCACACAAGTCATTGATCTACCAACAACAACAACAAAAAAAATGTGGAAGAAAACTCTTGTTTCATTCAAAAATGTACTTGAGTTATAAACTAATTCACACAGCTCTACCTGGAAACTTGCATCCAGAGCCAAGTATAATTTGTGGAAATGTTAGGAGTACATCTGCAAAGAAATCTTGACATGCAACCAAGTTTAATTGAGCAGCAATGTGTCCCATAATCTCACATGTGTTATCTCCTTTCATCTTAATTCCACCCCAAGAACCAGTTTTACAGCTAAAGAAACCAAGGCTCAGAAAAGTAAAGTAACCTAGGGAGGAACACGTAGCTAGTGAAGGGCAGAAAATCATACCTACGTGTATCCGACTGCCAAGCCTCTGAGTTTTGTCTGTTACACCATGCTGTCACCACAGACACACTAGCACGTCTAAAAAGATATGCGCCTTCTATATGGCAAACATGTGAGAAATCAATAGTTTCCAGTTAGATGTCTGCCTCGTTGAATTAATATTAGATGCATTAATATTTAACCACTCCATTCTGCCTCTTTCGGTTTACAATTACCCCATTTTCTAAACTACACTGTGGAGTTTAACCATCATTTTAATATAGTAAAGGTAAGGTAACTCAGAAACAAGAAGAGGCAATCTAAATGAAAACGACCCAAAGCCGTTAAAGAAACATAAAGCGTTACTTGTTTCAGCTTTGGGTGTCCTTTTAGATAAAAGTCACACCCTTTAAAGGGCTTTCACAGATAATCAAACTGCTATTCATAGCCTGAGTAACAATGTATGTAGTTTATAAAAATTTGTCTATGATACCTTCTTTAAAAGTTGATTGAACATATCCAAAACGGAGTCAACTTCTTGAAAAAAGCTTTCCAGTGTTAAAGATGACCATGTTAGTATTGTGAGCCCCTGTCTCAACACAGATTCCACCTGGAGAAAGAAAGATATATGTTTCCATTATTAACAGGAGCATCTGTATTTATAAAAAAGGCTTTCTTTTATTACTTGGCTATATATATATATCTGTAATTATATTTCCCCTCCATTATACTTAGCAAAGGTGATTTTTGGTTTTCTTTTAATCATGTTTAGCTGCCAATGAAGCAATCATGGATTCTTAGAGTGCTCATTATTTAGATTTAGTTGTTTTTCAAAGGCAACAAAACTTAGGCAAGGAATCATTCTGTAGGAATAACAGGGCTATAAAGCTGAACTAGAAAGATCGAGGGCCTAGGTACGAACGGATGTTCTAAAATCCATAATTTATAGAACTGTAATCTAATTTTAAACAAGGAAATCAATATAAACCTTCAGTATTACCAACCTTTTTCATTTTAGGGGTCATCAAATTGACAAACACAGAAGGCACTTCCTGAAATAACTCATCACAATACTGCAGAAGACCCTGTTAAAAGTCAAAATGACATATTTTACTGCAACTTATTTGAAAGCAACAGTCAGATTTTGATTCATACCAAAAAGGTTTCATTATACCTGTTTCCTCATAGTCCTGCCAAGATGGAGGATACGCATTTAAATTTATACTAACAATATACTTTTCCCTGGCCTGTAAATTACCTGAGCATCCCCTTTAAATAGTGAGTAAATGGAGCTTTCTAGTTTTATACTTTTAAGATTTATTATTTAATTATCTTTCTAGATTTATGCTATTTTAAATAATTTGGGTAATTATCTTTTTGTGATGTCTATCATATAATTTCCCCCTTTCTGTTCCTCGTCTAATGACAAATTAAAGCACACATCACTGATGCCACACTCATTTTCTTGACTCAAAATCAATGTACATAACAATCAAAATTAATAAGCTTTTGTTTTCTTTTAGAGATGAAACATAATGATCAATTTTTTACCATTTTGTAATTTATTGCACTGTGTGAGAGATGTGGATTCAAGTTAATCCTTCTCCAAATTAATAATACTAAACCGTTTTGATGTTTATTTAATTCTGTTACTTGTAGTTGAACTTTTTGTATACGTGACACTTGGCAAAGGACTCAGACTTTCATAATATCATTCAATACTAACTAAATCCTGTAAGCTGCAATACGAGTAACATTAACCTCAACTTATAACAGCACCTTGACACTCAATTCTCCAAAGCCACAACTAGCCAGTACAAAAGCCTAGGGCATTGGATGCTGAAGCCCAAGTTCCCACAATACTAACATTAACCAGAAGTCTAAATCTGATTTCTCATCATCTTTTCACCGTTGCTTTCCAACTCCAATCTTTCCTTTTGTTTGCCTATTAGTATTTTAATGCTATCAAGAATCAATAATGGAACAGAATAGAGAAGCCAAAAATAAACCTTGCATATATGGTCAATTAATTTACAAAGGATCAAGATCATACAAAGGAGCCAAAAATATACAATGGGGAAAAAAATAGTCTCTTCAATAAATGGTGCTGGGGAGGAAGAGTAGATAAATACTGACTGCTTCCTTCTATGAACGAATTAAAATTACAGCCAAATTATAGAACAACCAACCTGGAGAACCATTTGAAGTCTGGCTGAATGGAAGTTTTATAACTATATCCTTTATATCCTTATAAAGAAAAAGCCACATTGAGACTGGTAGGAGGGTGGAGGCATGAAACTGGCTAAACCCCAAACCTCCGTGCGGTGGATGAGAACTGGAGGGACATCTCGTCCATGGAGGTTCCCCCAAGAAAAGCAAGGGAACCCATCCCAACACCAGCCTCCCCAGCCCAGAGTATTGGTGCCAAGAAGAGGAACCCCCACAACATCTGGCTGTGAAAAACTGGGGATTCTGACCATCCGTGTGGGACAGAAGGCTGCGGGAAACCCAGGCATCCTCTTAACAGGCACACTCACAGACTCTTTCCCAGGCAATCACCTTGGGCTCCAGTGAAGGGACAGTGACTCCGGGGCTGTTGGGGACGTGTGGGGGACAGACTGGGTTGTGTGGCTTCCGGACAGTGCTGGGAGACAGTCAACATTTTCCCTGTGGGGGGTCCTCTTCCCATGCAGCCAGCAGGCAGGCACCATCTTTCTTGTATTGAGTCCACCCGCTATGTTTTTGGCCAAATCTGAATCTGATTGATCTGGTGAGCTCCACAGCTCTGCCCTGCTGACTCACTCAGACTCCACCCCGCCCAACTCCCTGAATGCTGGAGACACTTTCTACTAGAGCAGCAAGCCCCACCTGCATTGCACTGTTTCTTCAACACACCCAAGGCTGGCAGCAATTGGCCTTAGCGTGCTCTGAGAGTTTTGCTGAGTTGCTTCAGGATCAGCACTCTCACCAAATCAGAATTTACATTAACCTGGTAACCATAACTCTTCCCAATCTAGTGGCTCCCTGAGACTCTGCCTCATCCAACTTGTATACCACATGAAGCTTTATCAGTGTCTGAACCTTAAGAGAGCTGACAGGGGGCAGCAGGCCTTCAGGTGTCCTGGCACTTTGTGGAGGTACCCTAGGTCTGGTACTGGTGGCAGCCATCCTCAGTTTGCAGTGTGGCCTCTCCCACATGCCTCTGGGTACAGCACAGGCAGCAAATAACCCAGTACCAACATACTTGGAGGTTTGCTTCAGACCACAGCGGAGCACCACCCAATTGGTCCCACAAGCAGCACACCAAAAGGGCAGTTTCAATGCACTAGAGCTTGTGGGGTGAATCCCATTCACTGATGTAAGCCACCCGCACAGCAGCCCGTAAGCTGTGGATGTGGCCAAACGCCACAGCCAATCAGCCTGAGGGTCAACCCCATCCACTGATGTGCCAATAGCAACCAAGGCTCAACTATAATAGAGGGCACACACAACTACTGCTTAACAACTAATTTGTACTTCTTAATCCCTTCCCCTTTTTCATCCATCCCTAACCACCCTCCCATCTGGCAACCATCATAAATGTTCTCTGTTTCTATGAGTTTGCTTCTGTTTTGTGTGTTCACTTTGTTTTGTAGATTCTACATATAAGCAAAATCACATTGCATCTGTCTTTCTCTGTCTGACATACTTCATTCAGCACAATACCCTCCAGGTCTATCCATGCTGCTGCAGATGGCAAGAACCCATTCCCCATGGCAGAGCAATATTCCATTGTATATATGTACCACCTCCCCTTTATCCATTCATCCATCAACGGACAACCAGGCTGCCTCCACATCTTGGCCATTATAACCAATGCTACAATAAATATTTGGATGCACATATCCCCTCAAAGTAGCATTTTGGATTTCTTTGGATAAATACCCAGAAGTGGGATTACTGGGTCCTTCTTTGTCTCTTGTTGTAGTCTTTGTTTTAAAGTCTGTTTTGCCTGGTATAAGTATTGCTACTCCAGCTTTTATTTATTTGTTTCCATTTTCATGAAATATCTTTTCCCATCCCTTTACTTTCAGTCTGTGTATGTCTTTTGATCTGGAGTTGCTTGTAGACAACATATGTAAGGGTCTTGTTTTCTTATCCATGCAGCCACTCTATATCCTTTCATTGGTGCATTTAATATACTTACATTTAAAGTAATTATTGATAAGATATGTAGTTATAGGATTTTATTATTCATATTTTTATCTTCTTTTTTGTATAGTCTTAAAGAAGTCCCTATAAAATCCCTTGTAATACTGCTTTGGTAGTGAGGAACTCCTTCAGCTTTTTCTTGTCTAGGAAGCTCTTTATCTGTCCTTCAATTGTAAATGGCAGCTTTACTGGGTAGAGTAATGTTGGTTGTAGGTCCTTGTTTTAAATATTTCCTGCCATTCTGTTTTTGCCTGCAAAGTTTCTGTTGAGAAATCAGCTGACAGTCTTATGGGAGCACCCTTGTAGGGAACTAACTGCTTTTCTCTTACTGCTTTTAGGATTCTTTGTCTTTAACCTTTGCCATTTTAATTATGATGTGTCTTAGTGTGGTCCTCTTTGGGTTCGTTTTGTTTGGGACTCTGTGTTTCCTGTGCTTGTATGTCTACTTTCTTTGCCAGGTTACAAAAGCTTTCTGTCATTATTTCTTCAATTAGGTTTTCAATTTCTTGCTCTGTCTCTTCTACTGGTACCACTATGAGGCAAATGTTGGTATGCTTGATATTGTCCCAGAGGTCCCTTAAACTGTCCTCATTTTTTTTTAATTCTTTTTTTCTTTTTGCTATTCTGACTGGGTGTTCTCTGCTACCTTATCTTCCAAATTATTGATTCAATCCTCTGCTTCAGCTAATCTATTATTGATTCTCTCTAATGTATTCTTTATTTCAGTTATTGTATTTCTTATTTCTGCCTTGTTCTTTTTTATGTTTTCTACCACCATTTTTATGTTTCGTATCTCTTTGTTGAAGCTCTCACTGAGATCATTGAGCATCCTTATAATCAGTGTTTGGAACTCTACATCTGGTAGATTGCTTGTTTCCATTTGTTTAGTTCTTTTTTCTGAAGCTTTGTTCTGTTCTTTCATTTGGGACATGTTTCTTTGTCTCCCCATTTTGGCTGTGTTTGTTTCTATGTATTACATAGGCCTACTATGCCTCCTAGTATTAGAAGGGTGGCCTCATTTAGTAGGTGTCCTGTGGGACTCAGTAGTACAGTCTCCATGGTTTCCTGAGCCAGGTACTCTTTGTGTGGTTTGTATACCCACCTGTTGTAGTTGACACTTGGTTGCTGTTTGCACTTCAAGGGGAGGGACTGACTCTCAGGATGACTGATTGTGAGGACTGGCTGTGAGTACAATGGAAGAGCTGTGTGCAGAGAAGGATTCACTTTAGCAGGGCTCTGGTGCCTGCCCAGTCTGCCCTTTGGGTGAGTCCTTCTTGGAAGATGCCTGATGATGCTTTGGTTTGGTCCAAAGCTGGTCACTGGGTATACCAGCCTCAGGGTCTCCTGGGAGGGGTCCTCGCCTCAGGTCAAGTTCAGCTGCAGCCTGTACCCTGCCCAGGACCACCTGGCATGAGCCAGAAAGCAATCTGCAGATGGCCACCACAGTGCTGGACTTGGAAGTGACTCAAGAGGCTAGGTCACAAACCGAGGCCAGCTGTCACTAGTGCTAGGCTTGGGGTTGTACAGTAAGAGGTGTGGGACATGCCGAAGTCAGATGCTGTTTGGGGTTTATGAACCTTTGAAAGATTGTTAGAAAAGTCTGTAGCATGAGTCAAGATAGGATATTTATATGGAGAAGCCATTGGAAGTTGTTTGGGTGTTCCCTAAAGTTGGGTGGGGTGGTGTCTCTGGGAATTACCAGGGCAGAGTGGACAACTGGTGTTAGCCAGGTTATAGAGACTCAGATATGAGGGCCACCTGTGTCTGTACACCAGGAGTGGGGAGGGCTCAGGAAAGAAACAATGGCTTCTGCCAGCTCCTCTGTCTGGGAGAAAGCTGCCCCTCCAGCCCTCTCCGTGAAGTCAGACAATTCAGTTCCTCCCCTTATGTCTCTGGTGCCTTTCAAGTTGCTGCTCCAGCACTGGAGCTCAGAGCCAGTGAATCCACCAGAGAGTAAGTCCTTGGACTCTTTAAGAGGAGAGCCTGGGACTCCAGCTACCCTGTCTCGCTCAGCCACAATCTCTGCTGGTTTTCACAGCCAGAAGTTATGGGGACTTCTCAGCACTGGAATCCGGGGCTGGGGAGCTTGGTATAGGGCTGAGACCCCTTGGTCCTCTGAGGGAGACCTCTACACCTGAGATATTCCTCCTGATTTTTTTTTTTTTGAGGGCAGTGTCACCAGCCCTCATATGTGGGACCCAAACCAGGGCTGCTTGCTTCCTAAGCCAGTGCTTAACCACCACGCCACTCGGCCGGCCTCTCCTGATTTTTTAATAGTCACATGTGGTTGGGCTGAGCCCGTTCAATACCTCTGCCCCTCCTATCTTTCTCAAGGTGGCTTCTCCTATATGTCTTTAGTTGTAGGGCATCAGTTCAGTTAGATTTCAAGCAGTTCTCAATGATGGTTGTTATCCAGTTTTGCTGTAATTTTGATGCGGTTGTGAGAGGAGGCAAGTACATACAGCACTTTCCCATTCTGCCATTTTGACTGGAAATCTGATATATTTTTGTTTGTTTGTTTGTTTGTTTTTTAAAAAATAAAAAGTACTTCAAAAATATTTAGAAAATACAATCTATCTTACCTGCAAACGTAATTTGTCTGCTTTCAATTTACTTTCTAGTTTTAGCAATTTCCTTGCTTGTTCTGGTACATCCAGCTTCATTTTTATCATGCACTTAGTTTCCCGAACAACTTCCAGGATTTTGGGATCAAAATTAACCAGCAACTTTCCTGATTCTGGATGTCGCACAAAAAGTGTGGCTTGTAAAGCTACAAATAAACAGTTGTTGACGTTAGTTATTCTGGATTTCTTCTCTGCTTCCAGCCCTGTTTCCCTACCTGTCTTTCCCACTGGATTACTGACTTCTTACAAGCAAAAGAATAGTTCTGGATATCCCAGGCTCTAAGCCACATGGTCAGTGCTCAAAACTTAAATGCAGTTTCTGTAAAGGCCATAAAACCAGATCATGAGACATAAAAATGGACAAGAACAGACAACCTTTGTGCTATGAGCCCAAATAATGTTCTGACTGGGACTAAGAGAGCTGTAATACAGTGTTAATTTATTTTTATCAATGGTGATTTAACCCCTGGGAGAGAACTAAAAGATGTGCACAGCTACAAAATATGATACACCTCATAGATTTCAGAACTTTTCCATGCCTAACCCCAACTGGCTTCTTTAAGGAGGTGTATCTGAATGAATTCTCCACTGTAAATTTCTGATAACTAGGCTTAATATCAGTAAGAAATATTTATTAAATACCATTGCACTGTGAACTCCTGGAATGTAGAGGAAGAGTTTTTCACACTATATCTGAACCACTACATGAACATCATTAATATAAATAGGCATTTTCAGATATGCCTTTTATTTTGAATTGAAATACATAATCCCAATGGTTCATGCTGAGCAGCCTTAGATTATTTGTTATCCTAACATGAATTACCTCTAGAGGAATAATAATAACACACTTACAGACAAGTATGTGCTAGCTTGAATGATATCTTATATTAACAAACACTACTAACATGAGAATTTCCCATGTATCTTCCAAGCCTCACATTACTGTACAGAATGTGGCTGCATCAAATTTCTAGTAAAATAAAATATCCCTTTGAAGTTAGTAGACTTTTACTCATTACATAAAGTTAGTCTTAATATGGTTCCCAATGATCCTGGTTTCATGAGAATTTCACTGAAAATTTTATCCAATACATTTGTAATCTTTTTTAAATTCAGCTAAAAATCATGTATCCTCCCAAGTAAACTCCAAAGTAACCTTGGACCATTTATTTGATGAAATCTGTCTTCCTTAAGGTTATGCTGAGCTTTCTTGAAAGGACAAAAAGGTCAGCAAAGCCACTAACAATACTGACAGCTGGGTGTCTGCTCCAGGGCTGAGTGAACATCCATCCCACGTAAATCATCACCAGAGGAACTCCATATAGAGTAACCAACTAAAAGAGGCCAATACTAGATCCCCAGTCATTATTTTGAGTTCCTGTATAGTTAAACATCATCACATCACTATAACACCAAGAAGCCTAGCAGAGCAATCCATTCCCACTAGCCTGTGTTTACATGAAAGGCAGATGTGAATCCTGGCCCTGCCACTTCTGAGTTGTGTGATCTTGGACAAGTCACTTAACTTCTCAGTGCTCCAGTGACCTCATCTGTACGAAGAGGATAAAGGAAATGGTATGTGTAAAGTGCTTAGATAAAGCCTGGCACACAGTGAACACTATGTAAATGTTAGCTGTGACTGTTATGTAATGGATACAAAGATGAAACAAAGACAGTATCCTTGGAATGTGTAGGGTAAATAAGACAGATCAATAAAGCAGTAAGTGTCATGAGAGAGAACTGCAGATGAAGTATGTGGAGGACTCTAGAGGAGGAGGAGATTATTTACTGCAAGGAAGAATAAGGAAGGGCTTTATGGAACAGCTGGCTGTTGAACTTGTTTTTCAACATATACAAATAAGAGGGGAAAACGGCCGGACCAAAAAAAAGAGTAGAAAAGTGCACTGTGTTGTAGAAGCTAAATAGCATGTTCTGTGTTTAATAGTTGTTAAATATTCTTTTACTCTTTTCCATATTGTGAATGTTAAGCTTCTCTCGATGCTCCTTTGAGAGTGTTGCTCCATTAGCAGGCTTTCATTAGGATCCATAGGGGCCTGCCATTAGCATCACCCAGAAACAGCTGGCCTGGCAGAAGTGGCCTATTAAAGGTTTAACTAAGGTGCCAGTTGGGGAAGACACCCTGCTGGGCTGGGGCACTGCCCTCCAGGATGCATGCGTGCAGTGAATCAGTGGCCTGTATATAGTGCTGTGTCCCCAACAGCTAAAATACATGGGTCTGGAACCAAGAGGCAGAAGTAGGAGTGGCCGCTCTCACTGTCACTACCAGTGCTTCCTGTGCCTGCAACTGTGCTCTGCTTAAGTGGAGGTCCCGGGTGGGAGGGAGAAACATTTCTACCAGGGGACACAGTTAGGGTTCCACCAAGGTTATAGATGAGAGCTTAAGGTTAAGGCAGGACAAAGCATAACTAACCATTGAGCCCAACAATAACGCCTCAGATGATGCCAGCATAGACGGATGATGGCTTAGAACCACCATCCCCCTCACCTTTCACTTAACTGTGCAATGTCTTAGCATCCCCCGTAGGTACTTAGACATAGCCCCAATACACTTAACTTATTGGAGCTCAAAATTGAAGTTAAATTCAGCTATAGAAAAAGAAAGGAAGGAAGGGAGAGAGACGAGCAAGTTGCAAATCTTTCTCCACGATTGGGGCTAAGATTTCAATCTATAACATGATCAAAATAAATATGAAAACTTTCCTAAATCTATGGAGAAATATCTACACAAATTCTTAATAATTATTTTTAAATACTAATTTTCAGGGCAAGTCAGAATCTAAGTATATCAACTGTAAGGTCATGACAATTTTTGCTTATAAAATCAGAATGTTATTATTAACTACAAAGAAAGAAATAATTGTGTCATCCCCAAATCTAAATTTAACCATAAGATTATATAAAAGGTATGTGAAATTTCTCCATAACCAAGAACTCATTCAAAGTCACCTGGCACCACCCCCTGCCCCTCACCCTCCCCACCCCTTAGCATCACTGCAGAGTCTTATACACACCATACTGTAACTGTGAGATCTCTCTGACCCAGGCTGTGTGATAGACCACCTCAAATTCCACCAGAACATAGGCAATTTTGTTATACTGACGAATGACAGCTTTACCTTCTGCACTTGACAAAATTTCTGAATTTTTCTGTTTTTTAAGGGAAAAAGAAAGATTTATTTTTAAGACTGCTGCTTGTTTTCATATCCAAATCATAAAGCTGTTTATATTTGAAATGACATCAAATAATGATGAAATCATTATTAATAATTAATTAATAATTAACTACCCTGTTAGATTTTTCCTCAGATTTCCCTCAGAGTAAAACAGAGATGAGGAAGGCTATATAAGCTAGAGATGGAAGGAGGGAAACATTATCACTAGAAAGGAAAAATTGGCAAAGAGAATAAAGGACTTAAAAAGAAAGCTCTCTAGCCCTGCAGCCAGCCCAAGGCATTGAGTCTCTGCCCCCAAATCTCTGTTCCCTCCCCACTTTTATGGCCAAGGTACAATGGACTGATTTTCCTTGAACTCTGGATATGAGGGCAAATTCCAGCAACCACCCCCCCCCAAAAAAAATTATCCCTATATCAAAGAAGAGAAACCAAATTTATTTCTGTAAAAATGGAATGTTTTATGTTGTGAATCGCATATATGAGAAACAGGGCAACCTCTGCCACTACAGAGCCAATGAACAATCAAAGGCCCATCCTGCCTCTCGGCTAAGGCCAGCGTGTTTCGTTTTTTTTTTAAATATTGAGAAAACTAAAATAAATGACAGTAGCCAAACGGAAACAACAAACACTTAATAGTTAATGCTTAAATAATGTTACTTGCAAGACTACTGGTTGGCCATTATTTTGTTCTACATTTAGGCGTAAGACACTACACCAAACAGGCCATCTCTACTTTGCTACTCTCTTTAAAAAAAAAAAAAAAAAAAGGCAGACAGACTAGCAATTTCAGAATGTCAACAAGGTCTAAGAGTATCCTAGTGTTTTTCAGAAACCTAACCATCTTAAGGACATAGGGAATGAATGTGTTCTATTATTCCCTGCTCCAGGTCTCAGTTCTTCATATAGGAATAGATGCTTCAAGGGCATCTGCACCTTAGCTAATATACATCAGTGACCTATCTGTCTACACATAAAGGTTAAGTCTCTGCACTTGGCCTGTGCTTTATTGTTTTCAAAACAATTATTTTTTAAAGTCTTTATAAAGTGTCCTGTATTATTAAAGCTCATAAAGTTATGAGATTCACCCCCGCCCCCATTCGATATAACTGTAACTAAATGGGCTTATCTACCAAACCTGAAAATATTGGGTTGGTGTCTCTCAGGCATATTTATGATCTAATTTTTCTTCACCCAGTAACTACTTTCTCGGACAGAAATATTATAGGACAAAATATAGTTCTTGTATTAAAAACCACCATAATCCACATCCTGAAAATTTAACCATTGGCTTACAAAGAAGTAGTTGATGGGCTCATTTATCCGGCGAAAGAGCTGTCTCACCCAAAGGATTCTTCCTGCTATAGGGGGCATGTTGCGAGCCAGAGGGGGGTCATCTTTTTCAGAATTATAAAGCTGTAATTAAAGGTCTGGTGTTAATGTCTGAAATTCAACACAATGGAAAAGGCAAAAAATACAAAGCTACATTTGTACTGATGTTTTACCATTATTCCCATGTTTTATACACAGAAGGTCAGTAGTCAATACATATATATAAACACACTTCAGTGATAATAACCTGAGTTTCAGAAACTATGTTGTTTATAATATATGACACATATCCTCTCTTACAGGTATATTTTTTCTGCCTTTTATCCCAAATTTTAAGGAGGTATTCAAAAGAGGGAGCACATTGCTAAGTTATATCTGCCATGATAGACTCCAAAGCCTATATTTCTATACATAAAAATATTAACTTAAATGGGCTTTCCTATGCACACGTGAACGCTGTCACACTAAGACAGTTCTTTTTTTTTCATGTTTTTTAAATTAACTTTATTAGGGTGACAATGGTTAGTGAAATTACATAGGTTTCAAGTGTACAATTCTATAATACATCATCTATATATCACATTGTGTGCTCATTACCCAGAGTCAGTTCTCCTTCCATCACCATATATTTGACCCCCTTCACCCTCTTCTACCACTGCCCTCCCCACTTACCCTCTGGTAACCACTAAACTCTTGAAAGACAGCTCTTACAAGCACAGAGATATAAATGTGGGTGTCCAGTGACACAATGTCAGCATGTTCCCACATAGAGAAGAGAGCACCAGAGCTACTGAGCAGTAAAAGGATTGCTCCTAGAAAGCTAGGTACAAGATAATCATGGCAAATACTTTCAGAATACATTTCTTTTTGTACTAATGCACCCTTCTATTTATAAACATGATCCTTGCCTTCTTAATAGCTTCAAGTTCAGCCACGTAATTCTGAAGAATACACTCAATTGTGTGATTTATTTCTAATTGAAGACAGGGAATGTTCAGCTTCTGGAATCTAAAAGTAATTGAAAGTGAATAATTAAAAAGTAAATGAGAAACATATTTAAGAATTGCTGCAATCTTAAAAATCCATTCACTTAGTCATTTGACAAATATTCATACCAGGCCTCATGCATTTGCTAGGATACAGTGATGAACAAGATAGGTGTGGTTCCAGCCCTCGTGGAGCCTACTGTTATCTTATGGGAAAGGGAGATATCAGTCAAGAGTTACATAAGTAATTATTTAAATTACAAGGGTGCCAGGAACGCACATAACAGGGAACCCAGCCAAGTCTGCGAAGTCAAGAAATACTTCCCCGAAGGGCCCGCCGAGTGGCACAATGGTTAAGCGCTGGCTTGGGAAGCCAGCGGCCCCGGGTCGGATCCCACATATGAGGGCCAGTGACACTGCCCTCAAAAAAAATTAAAAAAAAAACTAGGTAAAAGAAATACTTCCCCGAGAAAGTGACATTTAAACTGAGACTGAAAAGATGAATGGGGAGTTGGCTTTGCACACTGACTATCCCTCTGCTAATACTAATGCTCACATGATTCCAAATAGTCATAATAATAATGATGATTTTTTTTCAGCCAAATATCGCTTTTGCTTAGAGACTAAGTGATAGC
This sequence comes from Aselliscus stoliczkanus, assembly GCA_033961575.1. Classification (NCBI taxonomy): domain Eukaryota; kingdom Metazoa; phylum Chordata; class Mammalia; order Chiroptera; family Hipposideridae; genus Aselliscus; species Aselliscus stoliczkanus. Next base: position 57,351,109 of record CM066733.1, on the reverse strand, counting down.
ACAGTAAATACTAGAACCCGAATGTTCTGATAATAAAGTGAATTAACACCAGCATACTATAGGTTACAAAAAAAAAAAAAAAGGCAGAGGCAGAAAGAGAAAGAGACAAATGGAGAAATCACCAAGAAAATGGTAGCTGCCATCTGTCTGTCCAGTAGTATCACTCATCAAAATCACTTTGTCTATTTTGACTCTTATGATGGTCTGTCTCATAAGGTAAGGTCTCACTGGTATTACCCACCATTACAGAGACATGGAAGTATAGCAGAGCTGGGCCCAAGCCCAGATCCACTCGCTTTCAGCATAGAGTTCTCAAAGGGTCCCTAATATGGGTCATGAACCCTCCCTGAGCTGGAAGAAAACAGCCCCTAGTCCAACTTCCCCCCTAATCTAGGCTTTCCTTCCCTTTAGAGGAGCACTGTTGTCAGGAGCAGAGGGAGAGAAAGCTACAGGAGCACTCAGGAGGGACAATGGAAAGATCTACCACTCTTAATTTCACTTTCAGAAATCCTTTCAGTATGCAAAATTAAACATTACTTGTTCTCTTTACAATAACACCTATGAAATTAACTTTAAGTATATTATGTAGCTGGGGGGAAAAACATATAAAATATTTTATTTTCTCATTGAAAGACTTTCTGCTACCAAAAATATGCAATGAAAAATATCATATTTCAAATTTTTAACACTCTGTTTAATGGTAATTGAAAGATTAATGTTTGTGAGTTTTAATGTTTGCTTAGGAGAGATTTCCAAAAACATTTTATTTGAAATTGTATTTTCAGATATAAAGTTATCCCAGCTAGAAACTATACTGCCTAATGAATTATAAATACCTTTGAAGCAGTTGAAGAGCCTGCTGAGAAGATGAGATTTTTACAAAAGTATCGTTCATAAATCTCCGCATTAGTTTCTAAAATAAAATAGTAATATTTAAATGAATTTTGGCATTAAGGAAGAAATTCGTTTTGTTTAACAATAATTAACAATTTTCCTACAGAATCACAATAGCCTTTAGCACATCTGCCATCTAGGCATCTAGAATTGAACTGTCTAGTAAGGTGGCCACTGGCTACATGCGGCCACTGAACGCCTGAAATGTCACTACTTGGAAGTGAGACATGCTGCAAATATAAAATATGCACTAGATTTCAAGAATTAGTACCAAAAAAAGGAAGGTAAAATATCTCGATGATTCTTATACTGATGACATGTCAAAATGGTAATATTCTGACTATGTTGGGTTGAATAAAGTATATTTTTAAAATTAATTTCATCTGTTTCTTCTATTATTCATATGGTGGCTAGAAAAATTAAAATTACATGTGTGGTTTGCATTTGCTGCTTATTTATTGGAAATGACTGACCTAGAGAATTTATTAAACCAATGAATGTCCCTTACCAAACATATTTCTTCGGTATGTTGAGAATTTCTAAGTATACAGGTAGAGCAATGTAATGACATTATAGACACCCGGGGTCAACAGGTATCACTTTCCAACACTGCTGCCCTCAGAAATCTCTTTACCATGATAAGGAGGAACAAGAAGAAAATATTCTCTTGAGACCCTTACCATCCCAAGCAGTGAACTCCAGACTCCTGGTACAAAACCCATGGAACTGAAGAACTCTTTGCAAATTACTTTCACTTACAGATTATACTGTTATGGTCTCCTAATTTATACTACATCCACTGCTCAAACACTGGGAAAGGAAGGAAAGTTAAAACACTGACACCTCTTTCAAAATATTAAGAAGTTAGGATGGCCTCTAAATATACTGAAAGCTAAGATTTGTATCTCAGACCACAGTAGTCTTTAAAACATGTAATCTTTATCAAGCAATCATAAAAATAATTTAATTTTTTTAAAATCCACATATTCCCATCACCATGAAGATGTAATTCGCAAATCTTTTTAGAAACAAACTCTATCCTGCCAAACTAGCCAAACACTAAATGTAATATCTAAAATGTATCTTAATATCAAAGTCTAACTCTCCAAAACTGAAAGGAAATACAGTAATACCTTGGTTTGCGAGCATAATTCACTCTGGAAATGAACTACTCGTATTGCAAGACATCGCTTGTTTACCACGTCAAATTGTATTAGAAATGTTTGCTCATCTTGCAGAACATTTGCAAACCAAGCTACTCGCAATCCAAGATTTTACTGTATATGCCAAAAAGAAAGGGCATTGTTGTTACAACTTTAGGATCTTTCTTTTTTTTTTTAATTTTTAAATTAGTTTCAGGTGTACAACACAATGCAATAGTTATATTCTTTACCCGCAAAGTGACAACCTCCCTCCCCCAGTTCGCCACCCCACTCCTCCACCCCCATATCATACATATCCACTACACTGCCTTTGACTCCCTTCCACAATATACTCCACATCTTGTGACTATCTATATAGTCAGTTACAGTTGGCATACAATATTATACACCATCAGCTCAGGTGTACAGTGCAGTACTACTCCATCCATGAAGTGGTCTCCCTAACTAGACATGTGACTATCTGACATGCCACAAAATTTTTACATTATTATATTCCCTGAACTGTGTTTCATATCCCTGTAGCAATATTGTAGTTGTCTATTTATGCTGTCTAATCCCTTCCCCTTGTCCCTTATCCCCACCCTCCTTCCAACTAGCAATCTTGGTTTTCCTCTATATCTATGAGTCTGTTTACTTTGATCGTTCATTCAGTTTTTCAGATTCCACATATAAGTGAGATCATATGGCACTTGTCTTTCTCTGACTGACTTATTTCACTTAACATAATAGTCTCTTCAAAACATTATCAATTACATTCCCAGAACTGTCCCCATATCCCTGCGGCAACATTGTAGTCACCCACCTACGCTGTCCAAAACCTTCCCCCTCTCCCTCATCCCCACTCTCTCCCAGCCAGCAACCATCACTTTTTTCTTTATATCTGCTTGATATGACTTCAATCTTCTGAGACTTGTTTTGTGGCCTAACGTGTCTATCTTGGAAAATGTCCCATGTGCACTTGAGAAGAATGTATATTCTGTTTTTTCAGGGTGAAATGCTCTAAAAATATCAACGAAGTCCAGCTGGTCTAAAGTGTCATTTAAGGCCCCTCTTTCTGTGTTGATTTTCTGTCTAAAGGGTCTGTCCATTGGTGACAATGGGGTGTTGAAGTCCCCTACTATGGTAGTGTTACTGTTGATCTCTGTCTTTATGTCTGTCAAAATCTGTTATATGTAATTAGGAGTTCCTATGTTGTGTGCATAGATGTTTATTAGGGTTATAGTGCCCTTCTTTGTCTTTTATTGTAGTCATTTTAAAGTCTATTTTGTCCAAAATAAGTATTGGTACTCCAGCATTTTTTTTGTCCATTTGCATGGAATATCTTATTCCATAGCATATACATGTATCCTATTTTCTTATCCACTCAGCCACTCTCTTTTTTTTTTTTTTGAGGGCAGTGTCACTGGCCCTCATATGTGGGATCAGAACCGGGGGCCGCTGGCATCCCAAAACCAACTCTTAACCATTGGGCCACTCGGCCAGCCCAAATCTAACTTTTTTTTTTTTTTTTTTTTTAGCTGAGCCATCCTGCCACCTGTTGGCAGCTCAACGGCAACTCAGCTCAGGCTGACATCGAACCGCCATTGCTCAGAGCTGAGCTCGCACTCTTAGGCAAGCTCTTAACCAACTGAGCCACTTGACCGGCCCACCACTCTCTGTCTTTTGATTGGAGCATTTAGCCCATTCACATTTAAAATGATTATTGATAGGAGCATATGTATTGCCATTTTGTTATTTGTAATCCTGGTGTTCCTGAGTTAGCTTGTTTACCCCTTTCTTTTGTTTAAAAAAGCCCTTTTAACATTTCTTGCAATGCTGGCTTGGTGGTAATGAATTCCTTAAGCTTATTCCTTTCTGAGAAGCTCTTTATTTCTCCTTCAATTTTAAGTGATAGCCGTGCTGGGTAGAGCAGTCTTGGTTGTAGACCTTTATTTTGTGTCACTTTGTATATCTCCTGCCACTCCCTTCTGGCCTGCAGAGTTTCTGTAGACAAGTTAGCTGTTAGTCTAACAGGAGTTCCTTTGTATGTAACCTGCTGGCTTTCTCTTGCTGCTTTTAGGATTCTGTCTCTGTCTTTAACCTTTGCCATTTTAACTATGATGTGTCTTGGTGTGGACCTGTTTGGGCTCAGCTTGTTTGGAACCCTCTGCATTTCCTGGACATGTATGTTGATTTCCTTCACCAGGGTAGGGAAGTTTTCAGTCATTATTTTTTCAAATATATTCTCGACCCCTTGCTTCTTCTCTTCTCCTTCTGGTATTCCTATGAGTCAAGGATGGTTGCGCTTCATCTTGTCCCATAGGACTCTTAAACTATTTTCATTCTGTTTTATTCTTTGGTCTTTTTGCTGTGCCAACTGGGTGATTTCTGCTATTTTGTCTTCCAAATCGCTGATCCGCTCCTCTGCTTCATCTACTCTACTGGTGATTCCTTCAAGTGTGTTCTTCATTTCAGTTATTGTATTCTTTAGTTCTAACTGGTTGTTTTTTATGATTTCTCTATCCTTCCTTATGTCCTCACTAAGTCTGTTAAACATTCTTATCATCAGTGTTCTAAACTCTGTCTCTGAAAGGTTGGATCCCTCTGTTTCATTTAGTTCCATTTCTAGAGGTTTCTTTTGATCTTTTACTTGTGACATGTTTCTGGCTGTCGCTCTGGGATTGCTTTGATGTATTAGATAGATCACCAGGAGAGCCCTGGCTGGATCACGCAGGCACACAGCTCATGGCACAACACTCCCAGGAAAACTCCCAGTCTCAGCCTGTCCCAATGAACCGCTCGCAGATCAGGCCGAGCAGCCCGACAACCAATCACCAGCCTGGCAACTCTGCAAGCGCAGTGCGGACAGCAGGGACCCGAGGCGGCTCGCGCACTCCTGCGTCTCAGTGAGCAGCCTGTTGGAGCCGGAGGGCACCCACCCAGCGTTTCCCTGGCAACGCAGTATAAGCCGGGCAGAGGGTGGGGATCCAAGGCCGCATGTGCGCACACTTCTGCGCCAATTCCACCAGGCCAATGAGGTCTTGGACCTGACCCTCTGTGGGAGGGCCCAACCCTGACAAAATGGTGCCCTCTTGTACACCACTGTGTGTAGGCTCCACACCAGGGGAACAAGAATCCAAAAACCTCCAGCCCTTGCACCAAAGGTGCTCAGTTCAGTCCATCCCCGCAGGCTCCCGGGTCTGGCTCACACAGCTACTCACTCCACCAGGAACCAGGTAAGTGCTCACCGGCAAACAAGCCCATGCGGCGACCCCAGTGATTCTCTAGCCGCTCTTAGCCTCACCGAGCTGAGCAAAGAGAGTCCTCACTAATTTACTGCCAGCTATATTAGAACTCCTCTTCCCGGCAAAGCAACTCTGGGCTGGTGAGCTTGGTGTGCGGCCAGAGGGTCTCTCCCGCAACCGGAGAAGCCTCCTCACAGCTGGGGCTTCCCTCATGGGGTTCGCCCTCTCTCGTCTCCACCCGTCCTACCAGACCCGACATGGCCTCCTCTTAAAGTTCTTCCTTCAGTGGTTCTGTTCATCTAGTGTTCCGGGGACCTCTGGGGTTGAATTCTGTATAATTTGTTTGTAATTTTGGTGTGATCCTGGGAGGCAGTTAGCACAGCGTCTGTCTATTGCGCCATTTTACCGGAAGTCCCTTAGGATCTTTCTTATGTATACTGTCCGGATTACATGTAATATAGTTTTTAAAGAATCTTTAAAGAATGAATGAGAATACAACCCCCCCACACACACACACACACACCCCACACACACAAAGTGCCAAAAAAAGTATACACTTTTTAAGAAAGGAAAAAACTGTATTAAAATTGTAATACTCAATATATAATGATAACGAAAGATGACTACAAGTCATGTTTGACTTCTGCAATTACAAGAGATGCTCAAAGTGGTTACCATCAGGGTAATTTTAGTACAGTTTTTTCCTTTCTTAAAATGTGTATACCTTTTTTTGGCACCTTCTGTACACACACACACACACACACACACACACACACACACCTTTCCTCACCTTCATGGCAAGAATTTCAGACTCAGGCAGTGAAGAGAGTATATTCTTGTCCCTCCCTGTATCTCCAGGATATTGTACAGCAAAGAGGGGACCTCTCTTTGGGGTTAAACCTGGTTTTATAGTAGTTTTCAGTAAGAGAATAACTGAGGTCATATAAACCCAAACGGTGAGAGAGACTGATGTTATATCTCACCAGGCATACTTGTTAACTACCTTCATCCCTCTAGTGGTCCTGAGGTTATGACAAACAGGACAAGGGCCTATCAGAGCTGTCCCCTAAGCCGCAGAGAGAAGATGGCCGTCAAGGCAGGGCCAAGGGGAGAGTGACCCCCCTTCCTAATCTGTCCTCAAATCTTTTCACGCTTGAAACAAAGAATAAGGATGACAAATATTCCCCTGTTCTGGAAAAATGACATTGGCTCGTTGGCACAACACAAAAATCGAATACAAATTTTACTGTAAACTGAAAATGGACCCTAGCTACAATAGTCCTTTTGGTTCTGGTTATTCATGAACATCTTTTATTCAATGCTCATTTTTCATTTTTAAAAAGGTAGAACACATTTTGTGGACTACTTAAAAAATTATTCACAATAGGAAATATTTTTTATCAATTTGCAAGGATAACATAATAAATAGTAAATATGTGAATTCCGGTATTATTGATTACATTTCAGCTTTACTAAAGTAAAAGTATGTATAATTACTTACCTCTGAAGCACTGATTGCTGCCATGAATTCTAGGAAATCTGTGTCAAATTCTGTCCTTCTTGGATCCAGAATGTCATATTCCTTTTTCTTAACCTCTTGGTATATTTTTTTGAAATCTATTGTCACAGTATCTATTCCCTCTATGGTAGAATTACTCAAGGCTGTGTATGTTTGCACAACAGTTATCATTTCTGTAATCTTAAAAAGAGAAGTGTTATTTTATTTTACAAGTGGGATATTAGCACTCTTCCCTGGAATAAGCTCTTAATGGATCATTGATTTAAAAAAACAAACCAATAAACAAGCCCTAGAATCATTTAGCTAAAACCAACCAGAGGAGATAAAATAGATAATATAGAAGACAAACCTCTGTCTCTACTAAGTACTGCTCTATTTAAGACAGATGATGTCTTAAATAGACAACTTTTCTCAGAATTTGATCACGTTGTCTTTCAAAAGGGAAAAAAAACAACAGAATTTGAGTAAAAGGCCCTGCAGATGTCTAAACAGCTTCATCCTTTTATTCTTGAGAATTTTCAGGAAATCACTTCACTGGATCACTGGATTCAGAAGCTTTACCATTCTTCTTGGCCTTCCCATCACTATGGTTCTGATAGGTAACACCAGCAGGAGCCTATGTCTGTTTTCCCGCCCCCTGCATTCAGGTCAGGGGAATTCCCAGAAGACTGAAGAGGGACTGTAGTCACTTCTGGCCCCTGAAGAGCCCTGGGAAACGCTGACAATAGACTTTAGTGTAGAAATGGCTGCATCTATCTCAATGTACAAACACCACCTACTTCACCAAAAAAACTCTTTCATGTTCACAGGCTACTCAGTTCCTTAATCTTCATCAATAATTCCCCATTTTGATTCCTGCTTTGGAGAACAATGCTCAAGGCTTTCCAGGGTGGGCCCATTTGTTCAATGGCCAAACAGAAAATAAACTGTTTCAAGGGAGTCCTCCCAATCAATACTACACACCATGAAGACAACACTACCAGTCCTTCTATGGAGCCAGCAGAATTCACGTAAAGTTCCTATGCATGTCAACCCCAAATGACCATTTTCTGAGTAACTGTCACTCTTCTGCCACTATTTCCATACACTTCCAAAACCTACTGTCATCCTAGAAGGCAGTCCAAACCCTCAGGAAATACAGACCACCGGAATTTAAAGCATGCTGTATATGCTCTATATAAACATGAGAAACAGCTGGGTCTTCCACTAATACATACACTCCACTCACCTTAAAAAATAAACTTTAAAAAATACACTGAAGAATTAAACTACCCACTCGCTCTGTTTTTCTATCCTGCCAAGACTGCCCTTTATCCGGCCCCAACAGCCAGAGGCTGGGATGAAATCCTGTCCCTAACCTGTCCTCTATTTTGTCCACAGGTGGATGATGGGTCATCAGAGGCAGAGAGAGCAGTCAGTGCCAAACTCAGCCAGTGCATCCCCACCCCCATGGCGGCAAAGTAAAAGCCATCACGGGAATCAACCACGACCATGCTCCTGCTAGCTTGTCCTGGCCTTGCCTCTTTAGTCTCCCTTTATCAATTTTTGACCTCTCAGTGTTGATAACCAATTTATAACCCCTTTTCTGCTCACCCACCCTGGCACCCTCTCCAGCTCTCACCATGGTATGATTCCCTCATTGCCACGTCACCATGAGGAAAGACCCCATCCAGCTACTAGCTCCAGTTCCTTAATTCTTCCCTCAGCAATATGAGCTTCCCACCCCTTCATTTGTCTCCCACAAATGTTCAAGGTGAGAAGAAAACAAAACTAAACCCTGGGAAACATCAACATTCACTAAAATGTACATGGAAGGAAAAGGAAGAATCAGCAAAGAAAAGTGTACACACTTAGTTCTGGCTCCTTAGCACAGACTAGCACGCAATGCACCTCAAGTGTCCACCCGCTAAAAAAAGGGTGCATTTGGGGCACCCTAAGCTGACACATTAGAACCTCCCTCACTTATTCAGTAAAGATCCCCAATATCTCTGCCTAAATCTGAGGTCTCAGCTCTCCAATCCCAATCTCGGTCCTGTCTGTCCTGTGACTTTGCCTCTTGGTTCTCCTGACATTTGAATCTTACCTTTCCCAAATAGGCTCTGACTTAGCTTGTCCATCAGACTCTCCTCTTCACTATCTAAGCGTTCACAGGGGTATTCTGACAGTGGTCCCCACTGTGTCCCACTGATCAGGGAAAGCCCGCTCAGCAGCTCAGTAACTATCTCTAGAGGATTACACAAAATCACGGCTACACTTCAAGGTAAGTTTGATAGCCTATTCTTTGAGAGTCTGGACACTATGTCCACCACTTACACCTGGGAGAGGTGCCAGTCAGCCAAGGGATTCTTACTGCAGGAGTGTTGGGGTAACACAGGAATTGGATACCCTTCAGTTAAGACCTCTAGGGGTTGTTGCATTAGCTCTGGTTGCTGAGCCCTCAGGGGAATGAGGTATTTTGTTTTGTTTTGTTTTGTTTTGTTTTGTTTCAGGTGTACAAAACAACATAGTGATTAGACATTGATCATACCTCACAAAGTGATAACCCCAATAAATCTATTACCCATCTGACACTATTGTTATTTCAATATTACTGTCTTCCCTATGCTGCACTTTATATCCCCATGACTGTTTTTCTTAATACTTGACATTCAGTATTATTTTATATTAGTTGCAGGTGTATAGCATAATAGTTAGACATTTATATAATTTATGCAGTGATCCACCCGATGAGTCTAGTACCCACCTGGCATCATAACATAGTTTTTACAATATTACTGACTATATTCCCCATACTGTATTTTACATTCCCATGACTTTTGTTAGCAACCAATTTGTATTTCTTAATCCATTCCCCTTTCTCACCCATCCCCCCCAAACCCCTCTCATCTAATAACCATCAGTTTCTTCTCTATACGTATCTAAGTCTGTTTCTGTTGTGTTTGTTCATTTATTTTGTTCTTTATATTCCACATGTAAGTGAGATCATATGGCATTTTTCTTTCTCAGTCTGAATTATTTCACTTGGCAAAATATCCTCTAGGTCAATCCATGTTGTCACAAATGGGAAAATTTCACTCTTTTTAAGGGCCCAGTAATATTCCATTCTATATATCACCTAATCTTTAGCCAAATATATGCTGATAGATATTTCAGTTGTTTCCATATCTTGGCTATTGTAAATAGCGATACAGTGAACATAGGGGTGTATATATCATTTCAAATTAGTGTTTTGATTTTCTTTGGATAAATCCCCAGGAGTGGAATTGCTGGGTCATAATGTAATTCTATTTTTAATTTTTTGAAAGACTTCCATACTGTTTGCTATAGTGGCTAAACAAATTTGCAATCCCATGGACTGGCTGAGTGGCACGGTGGTTAAGAGCTGGCTTGGGATGCCAGCGGCCCCCAAGAATGGTTCAGATCCCACATATGAGGGCCAGTGACACTGCCTTCTAAAAAAAAAAAAAATTTGCAATCCCAGAAATAATGCGCAAGGGTTTCCTTTTCTCCACATCCTCGCCAACAGTTGTTACTTGTTGATTTACTGATGGTGACCATTCTGACACATGTGAGGTGATATCTCATTGTGGTTTTTACTGCATTTCTCTGATGCTTAGTGACACTGAGCATCTTTTCATGTCTACTAATGATCTCTATGTTCTCTCTGAAGAAATGTCTATTCAGGTCCTCTGCCTACTTGTTAACTGGATTGTTTAATTTCTTGGTATTGAGTTGTATACATTTTTAGGTATTTTGTTTGTTTTTTGACATTAAACCTTAACACATGTATCACTGAATATCTTCTCCCATTCAGTAGGATGTCTTTTCATTTTGTTGATGGTTTCCTTTGCTGTGCAAAAACTTTTTAATTTGATATAGTCCCATTTCTTTATTTTTCCTTTTGTTTCCCTTCTCTGAGGATATATACCAATAAAAATATTACTAAGCATAAGTCTGAGAGTTTGCCACCTATGTTTTCTTCTAGGAGTTTTATGTTTTCAGGTCTTACATTTAAGTCTTTAAACCAATTAGAGTTTATTCTTGTATATGGAGTACGAAGGTGATCCACTTTCATTCTTTTGCATGTATCTGACCAGTTTTCCCAGCACCATTTATTGAATAGGCTGTCTTTACCACAATGTATATTCTTGCTCCTTTGTCATACATTAAATGATAACATAAGCATGGATTTATTTCTAGGCTCTGTATTCTGTTCCGTTGATCTATATATCTACTTTTATGCCAATATAATGCTGTTTTGATTACTATGCCATGTAGTATAGTTTGATATAAGGTAGCATGATCCCTCCAGCTTTGTTCTTCTCTCTCAAGATTGCCGTGGTTATTCAGGGTCTTTTATGGTTCTATATGAATTTTAGGATTATTTGTTCTAGTTCTGTGAAAAATGCCATTGGTATTTTGATAGGGATTGCATTGAACCTATAGATTGCTTTGGGTAATATGGACATTTTAACTATATTAATTTTTCCTATCCATGAGCATGGTATATGCTTCCATTTATTAGTACCTTCTTTAATTTCTCTCTTCAGTGTCTTAAAATTTTCTGAGTACAGGACTTTTCTTCCTTGGTTAAATTTATTCCTAAATATTTTTTTGATGCAATTATAAATGGCATTGGTTTCTTAATTTCTCTTTCCGATAATTCATTATTGGTATATAAAAATGCGACCAATTTCTGAATATTAATTTTGTATCCTGCCACTCTACTAAATTCATTTATCAGTTTTAATAGTTCTCAGGTGGAATCTTTGGGGTTCTCTATATATGTTATCATGTCATCTGCACATGACAGTTTTACTTCTTCCTTTCCAATTTGGATGCTTTTTATTTCTTTTTCTTGTCTGCTGTGGATAGGACTAACAAGTCTATGTTGAATAAAAGTGGTGGAAGTGGACATCCTTGTCTTGTTCCTCATCTTAAAATGAATGCTTTTAGCTTTGCCCCATTAAGTATGGTGTTACTAATAGCCGTGAGTTTGTCATATGGCCTTTTATTATTATGTTGAGATAAGTTACTTCCTACCTTACTGAGAGTTTTTATCAAAAGTGAATGCTGCTTTCAATTGTGTTCGCAGCCGCCGCCGCGCCGCCGTCGCTCTCGAACGCCAGCGCCGCCTCTCGCTCGCCGAGCTCCAGCCGTAGGAGAAGGGGGGTAAGTAAGGAGGTCTCGCTACCATGGCTCGTACCAAGCAGACTGCCCGCAAGTCGACCGGCGGCAAAGCGCCCAGGAAGCAGCTGGCGACAAAAGCCGCCCGCAAGAGCGCGCCCTCCACCGGCGGGGTGAAGAAGCCGCACCGCTACAGGCCTGGTACTGTGGCACTCCGTGAAATTAGACGTTATCAGAAGTCCACTGAACTTCTGATTCGCAAACTTCCCTTCCAGCGTCTGGTGCGAGAAATTGCTCAGGACTTCAAAACAGATCTGCGCTTCCAGAGTGCAGCTATTGGTGCTTTGCAGGAGGCAAGTGAGGCCTATCTGGTTGGCCTTTTTGAAGACACCAACCTGTGTGCTATCCATGCCAAACGTGTAACAATTATGCCAAAAGACATCCAGCTAGCACGCCGCATACGTGGAGAACGTGCTTAAGAATCCACTATGATGGGAAACATTTCATTCTTTAAAAAAAAAAAAAAAAATTCTCTTCTTCCTGTTATTGGTAGTTCTGAATGTTAGTTATTTTTTTTTCCATGGGGTCAAAAGGTACCTAAGTATATGATTGCAAGTGGAAAAATAGGGGACAGAAATCAGGCAGTTTTTCCATTTTCATTTGTGTGTGAATTTTTAATATAAATGCGGGGACAAAGCATTAATGCAAGTCAAAAGTTTCAGTGAACAAGTTTCAGCAGTTCAACTTTATAACGATTATAAATAAACCTGTTAAATTTTTCTGGACAATGCCAGCATTTGGATTTTTTTAAAACAAGTAAATTTCTTATTGATGGCAACTAAATGGTGTTTGTAGCATTTTTATCATACAGTAGATTCCATCCATTCGCTATACTTTTCTAACTGAGTTGTCCTACATGCAAGTACATGTTTTTAATGTTGTCTGTCTTCTGTGCTGTTCCTGTAAGTTTGCTATTAAAATACATTAAACTTAAAAAAAAAAAAAAAAAAAAAAAAAAAAAAAAAAAAAAAAAAAAAGTGAATGCTGAATTTTGTCCAACACTTTTCCTACATCTATTGATATGATTATATGATTTTTATTTTTCATTTTGTTTATGTGGTGTATCAAATTAATTGATTTGTGGATATTGAACCAACCTTGCATACCAGGAATAACTCCCTCTTGATCGTGGTATATGATTTTTTTTTTTTGAGGGCAGTGTCACTGGCCCTCATATGTGGGACCTGAACCGGGGCCGCTGGCGTCCCAAGCCAGCGCTTAACCACCCCACCACTCCGCCGGCCCCATGATCTTTTTAACGTATTGCTGAATTCGGGTGGCAAATATTTTGTTGAGGATTTTCACAACTATAGTCATCAGAGATACTGGCCAACTGCCTTCTTTGCTTGAAATGTCTGTGTCTGGTTTGAGAAGAATAGATGTTAATTCTTCTTTGAATATTTGGTGAAATTAACCTGTGAATCCATCTGGTCCAGTAATTTGGTTATTGGGAATTTGTTAATTACTGATTTGATATCATTAGTAGTAATCAGTTGATTAAGATTTTCTGTTTCTTCTTAATTCAGCCTTAGAAGATTGTATGCTTCTAGGAATTTATCCATTTCTCCCATATTGTTCAATTTGTTGGTTTATAATTGCTCATAGTATTTTCTTTAAATTTTTTGTATTTCTCTGCTGTTTGTTGTAACTTCTCTTTCATTTCTGATTTTATTTATTTGGGTCCTCTCTCTTTTTTTCTTGATGATTCTGGTTAAAGATTTATCAATTTTGTTTATCTTTTGAAAGAACCAGCTCTTGATCTTTTTTAGCCTCCGTTTCATTTATTTCCACCCTGATCTTTATTATTTCCTTTTTTGTGCTCACTTCGGATTTTGTTTGCCATTTTGTTTGTTTGTTTCTTTGTTTTTTGAGGGCAGTGTCACTGACCCTCATATGTGGGACCTGAACCAGGGCCGCTGGCTTCCCAAGCCAGCACTTAACTACCACGCCACTTGGCCGGCCCTGTTTGCCATTATTTTTCCAGTTCCTTTAGGAGTAAAGCTAGATTGTTTATTTGACATTTTTCCTCTTTCTTGAGGTAGGCCTGCATTGCTACCAATTTCCCCCTTAGGACAGCTTTTACGTGTGTCCCATAGATTTGGTGTCATTGTGTTTTCATTTTCATTTGTCTCAAGGTATTTTTCGATTTCTTCCTTAATGTCATTTTTAACATGAATTGTTTAGTACATGTTATTTAGTCTCCATATGTTAGTGTGTTTTTCAGGTTTTTTTGTAATTGATTTCTAGTTTCATACCGTTGTGGTCAGAGAAGACACATGATATGATTTTAATCTTCTTAAATTTAGTACGACTTGTTTGTGGCCTAAAATGTGGTCATACTGAAAAGTATTCCAATATGTCAGTCAATATTTGTTATATATAGTAAGGTGCCCCTGTGTTGGGTGCATAGATGTTGGGTGCATACTAGAGTGATGTCTTCTTGGTGGATTAATTCCTTTATCATTATGTAATGTCCTTCTTTGTCTCTTATTGTAGACTTTGTTTCAAAGTCTACCTTGTCTGATAAAAGTATTGCTATCCTGCTTTTTTTCTCCCCCATTTCCATTTGCATGAAATCTTTTTCCACCCCTTTACTTTCAGTCTGTGTACATCTTTCAATCTGAGGAGGTTCTCTTATAGACAGCATTTATGTATGGGTCTTGTTTTCTTATCCATTCAACCACCCTATGTTTTTTGATGGGAGCATTTAATCCATTTACATTTAAAGTGATTACTCATAGACACATAGTTATTGACATTTTATTTTTCATATTTTTTATCTTTTTGTTTGCTCTCCTCCTCCTCCTTGTCCTTCTCCTTCCTTTCCCCCTCCCCCCTCCTCCTCCACTTCCTTCATCTTCTTCAAGAAGTCCCTTTAACATTTCTTATAATTGAATTCATGGTAATGAATTCCTTTAGCTTTTTCTTGTCTGGAAAGCTTTATCTCTCCTTCAGTTTTTAATGACAGCCTTGCTAGTTAGAATAATCTTGGTTGTAAGAGCTTGCTTTTCATCACTCTGAATATTTCCTGCCACCCTGTTCTGGCCTGCAAAGTTTCTATTGAGAAATCAGCTGATAGTTTTATGGGAGCTCCCTTGTAGGTGATTGTCTTTCTCTTGCTGCTGTTAGGATTCTCTGTCTTTAACCTATGCCATTTAAATCATAATGTCTCTTGGTATGGGCCTGTTTGTGTTCATCTTGTTTGGGACTGTTTGTACTTCCTAGTCTAATATGTCTATTTCTTCCCCAGGTTAAGGAAGTTTTCAGTCATTATTTCTTCAAATAGTTCCTTGCTTTCCCTCTTTTCCTTCTGGTAACCCGATGATGCGAATCTTGTTACACTTGATGTTGTCCCAGAGGTCCCTTAAACTATCTTCATTTTTTTAAATTATTTTTTCTTTTAGTTGTTCTTATTAGGTGTTTTCTGCTACATCATCTTCTAAATTGCTGATTTGATCCTCTGCTTAATCTAATATGCTGTTGATTCCTTCTAGTGTATTCTTCATTTCAGTTATTGTATTCTTTATTTCTGACTGGTTCTTTTTTATGGTTTCTATGACTTCTTTATGTTTACTAGCTCTTTGTTGAATTTCTCAGTAAGTTCCTTAAGCATTCTTATAATCAGCATTTTAAAGTCTATGTCTAATACATTGGTTGCCAACATTTTATTTCTTTTTCTGGAGTTTTCTCCTTGTCTTTTATTTGGGACATGTTTCTTTGTTTCCTCATTCTGGCTGCCACAGTGTGTTTGTTTCTATGTATTAGGTAGATCTCCTATGTTTCTCAGTCTTTACAAGATGGCCATGTGACCTGTGTGGTCCAATGGCACAGTCTTCCTGCTCACCTGCACTGGATGCTCCAGGAATGTCCCTTGTGTGTATGTGTTGTGTGTATTCTCCTGTTGTAGTTGAGCCTTGAATGCTTTTGGCACTTCAGTGGGTGATACTGACTCTCAGGCTGACTGGCTGTGAGGATTGGCTATGTCCACAGCATATAAGCTGCTGTGTGGGGGCTGACCCCTCAGAGGGGGATTTGTCCTAGTGGGTTCTTATACCTTTTGGTACCACCCTTTGGGTGTGCTGCTTGTGGGGCCAATTTGGTAGTCCTCTGGTGTGGTCTGAGGCCAGCCTCTGGGTGTACTGTTTCTGGTGCCTGTTGGGCCTTCCGTGAAAGCCAGTTTCAGCCTTGCCTGTGACCGACCTGGGGCTACCTACTCAGAGCTAGAAAGCTACATGCAGTTGAATGCTGCCTGTGCTGGGCCTAGAGTTGTGTGGTGGTAGCCTTGCTTTGAACCAAGGCCAGCTGCCACCAGTATCAGGCCTGGGGTAGTTTAGCAAAAGGCCCAGGGCTGCCACTAGACCTGTTGCCACCTGCTGGCTGCCCATAAGGCTCAGCTGCTGAAGGAGCCTCCTTAGGTGTATGGGCTGGTTTGGCTGACCTGGTGTTGACACTGTCCCTGGTGATACCACCTGGGTTGGGTAGGATGGGGCCCCAGGGAGTACTGGATGTGGCCAGTGGTTTTCACAAAGTAAATGCAGGTTTACTTTTTGCGCCAGCGCTGAGCCTGTGGCCACCCTACAAAATGCCCTGAAAATACCGTGGCCAGCCATCACTCACCTTAACCCTCAGAACCTCAAGAGCCACCCAAGAAAAGCTGTCCCAGAAGCTGGAGCTAACCGCCTGCCACCAAAAGTTCTCAAGGCTGCCACAGGCCATCTGCTGCTATAATATACTTCCTCAGTTTGGGGGTGGGGCTGGCTTCCCAGGAGCCAAGAGTGCCCCCTCACTAGCTGGGCATGGCAGAGTCCCAAGGAATCACCAGACCATTGAGGTCTCAGATTTGGTCCTTTGGGAGAGGGTTTAACACAGGACAGATGGCGCCCTCATGTCATGATGCAGGCTCCACACAGGGTTAATGGTGGCTGTCTCTCTATTCCTTGCCATGAAGCCACACAATTCAGCCTTTCCCTGTGTGTTTCTGGCACCTCAAGTTGCCACCCCTCTGTCAGAGCCTAGTGTGAGTGCTTGCGAGTGAGTCTGTGCACAAGCCCTTGAAGATAGCATCTGGGTTTCCTGCCGCCGTCCATCTCACTAGGATGAACAATGGAATCCTCATTGAATTTCACTGCCAGATGTTTTGGAGACTCCTCTTCCCAGCACAGGACTCCTGGAGAGGGGAGCCCAGTGTGGGTCTGGGACCCATCACTCTGAGGTGGGACCTCTACAGCCAATGTGTCCCTCTCGGTGCTCAACCACTACCTATGGATTTGGGGTCAGCCCATTTTGCGTCTCCACCCCTCATACCAGTCTCAGTGTGGTCTCTTCTTTATGTCTTTAGTTATAGGGGTTCCATTCAGCTAATCTTCAGATGAGTCTTTAGGTGGATTGTTCTATAATTGTAATTTCAACATGATCATGGGAGGTGGCAGGCATAGTGTTTATCTATTCTGCCATCTTGGACCTTCTCCTTGACATGAGATTCTTAAGACTAAAGACAGGGCTTCTCAAGAGGCAGGGCAGGGGAAATAGCTAATGTAGTTAGCCATTACTGCCCACTCTTAGCATCAGAAATACTTGGGCTGCTACATCACAAATGGATGCCCATGATGCCCAGCAAGACTCTCCACCAAAGATCTTTACTGCTGATGAGCTTACCATTACGTTCAAGCCCCAAAACTCTATCAAGCATAAAAGTGTACCCAAGTTGGCAGGGATTCTGGCTCCTGGACAAATTAAGGGCAACCAGGAACCACCTCCAGGTTTATGTGGATTCGGAAATATTAAGTATCTTTGTGTAAAATACCCTGACCAATGAGGCCTAACTTGAATTATGCCATAATCCTTCTGATTTGATAGTGCCCCCCAAGAAATCTCTATTGTACACAAAACAGCCCCATACAACAGTTTCCTAGATATGGCACCAAAAGTATAAACAACGAAAGAAAAACTTGATAAATTAGACTTGATCAAAATGAAAAACCATCACACTTTAAAGGACATCATTAAGAAAGTAAAAATATCCACAGAATGGGAGAAAATATTTGCAAATCATATATAAGGTACTTATACCCAGAATATATAAATAACTCAACAATAAAAATACAAATAACTAAATGTAAAATGTGCAAAAGACTTGAATGGAAATTTCCCCCAAGAAGAACTACGAATGGACAATAAGCACTTGAAAAGATGTTCAACATCATTAGTCATAAGGGAAATGTAAATCAAAACCGCAATGAGATACTACTTCATACACACTAGGATGCTAAATTCAAAAAGACAGATAAGCACAAGTGTTGACAAGGATGTGGAGACATTAGAACCCTCATAGATTGCTTATGAGAATGTGAAATACTGCAGCTACTTTGAAAAACAGTTGGGCAGTTCCTCAAGAAGTTAAACATGGACTTGCCACATGACCCAGCAATTCCATGCCTATGCATATCCTCCAGAGGAATGATAACATATGTCCACGCAAAAACATGTACTGAAATATTCATAGCAGCATTATTCATAATAGTCAAAAATTGGAAACAACCCTAACGAATGGATAAATAAAATATGGTATACCCAAACATAGATTATTATTTAGCAATAAAAAGGAATGCTACAAAATAGATGAACCTTGAACATTATACTAAGTGAAAGAAGTCAGTCATAAGAGAACAAACATATTATAGATAGGATTCCATTTCTATGAAATGTCCAGAATAGGTAAATCTATAGAAACAGATTATTGGTTGCTTAGGGTTGGGTAGAGGGGCGAATGAGGTATGACTGCTAATAAGTAGAGGGTTTCTTTTAGTAAAAATAAAAATATTCTAAAATTCGATTGTAGTAATGGTTGCATAAGCCTGTAAATATATTAGAAAATGTTGATTTGTATACTTTAAATGGGTGAATTGTATGGTATGTGAATGATAGCTCAATAAAGCTGTTAAAGAAACAAACAAATATAACCCCATAGAAAATTATGAATGAAAGACCTCACTCAGTAATTTGGTTCTCTTCATCACCCATACTTTCCTATCTTGGCTGTGTCAGAGAGTTACAAGTGAAGAATAGGCTTCCAGACACATCTAAAAACTGCCCTTCAACCTATGTAACTTTCAACAAATGATGAATGGGATCCTAAATACTACTAGGACCTAAGGAGTTGACAAGATGGTGGAGGAGTATGGAGGGTGGTACCTAGATGATATCTTTTTTTTATTAGTTTCAGGTGTACAACACAATGCAATAGTTATACTCTTTACCCCCCAAAGTGAAAACCCCCCACCCCAGTTCACCACCCCACTCCCCCCACATATCATACATATCCATCACAACTCCCCTGACTCCCCTCCACAGTATACTCCACATCCCGTGACCATCCACATATTCAGTTGCAGTTGGCATACAATACTATACAACATCAGCTTCAGGTGTACAGTGCAGTGATCAAGCCTCTACTCCATCCATGAAGTGGTCTCCCTAACAAGACATGTGACTATCTCACACGCCACAAAATTTTTACATTATTATATTCCCCGAACTGTGTTTCATATCCCTGTGGCAATATTGTAGTTGTCTATTTATGCTGTCTAATCCCTTCCCCTTCCCCCCCATCCCCACCCCTCTCTCAACCAGCAATCCCCAGTTTTTCCTCTACATCTACGAGTCTGTTTACTTTGATCGTTCACTCAACTCTTCAGACTCCATACACAAGTGAGATCACATGGTATGTGTCCTTCTCCGACTGACTTATTACTCGCAACATAATAGTCTCTTCACAACATTATCAATTACATTCCCAGAACTGTCCCCATATTTCTGCAGCAACATTGTAGTCCCACATACACTATCCAAAACCTTCCCCCTCTCCCTCTTCCCCACTCCCTCCCAGCCAGCAACCATTAGTTTTTCCTTTATATCTGCTTGATGTGACTTCAATCTTCTTAAATTGTCTCTCTGGGTTAGCTTGTTTACCCCTTTCTTTTGTTTAAAAAAGCCCTTTTAACATTTCTTGCAGTGATGGCTTGGTGGTAATGAATTCCTTAAGCTTATTCTTTTCTGAGAAGCTCTTTATTTCTCCTTCAATTTTAAGTGATAGCCATGCTGGGTAGAGCAATCTTGGTTGTAGGCCTTTATTTTGTGTCACTTTGAATATCTCCTGCCATTCCCTTCTGGCCTGCAGAGTTTCTGTAGACAAGTCAGCTGTTAGTCTAACAGGAGTTCCTTTGTATGTAACCTGCTGTCTTTCTCTTGCAGCCTCTAGGATTCTGTCTCTGTCTTTAACCTTTGCCATTTTAACTATGATGTGTCTTGGTGTGGACCTCTTTGGGTTCAGCTTGTTTGGAACCCTCTGCACTTCCTGGGCATGTATGTTGATTTCCTTCACCAGGGTGGGGAAGTTTTCAGTCATTATTTTTTCAAATACATTCTCGACCCCTTGCTTCTTCTCTTCTCCTTCTGGTATTCCTATGAGTCGAAGGTGGTTGCGTTTCACCTTGTCCCATAGGGCTCTTAAACTATTTTCATTGTTTTTTATTCTTTGGTCTTTTTGCTGTGCCAACTGGGTGAGTTCTGCTATTTTATTTTCCAAATCGCTGATCCACTCCTCTGCTTCATCTACTCTACTGGTGATTCCTTCTAGTGTGTTCTTCATTTCAGTTATTGTATTCTTTAGTTCTAACAGGTTGTTTTTTATGGTTTCCCTATCCTTCTTTATGTCCTCGCTAAGTTCCTTAAACATTCTTATCATCAGTGTTCTAAACTCTGTCTCTGGAATATTGGATCCCTCTGTTTCATTTGGTTCCATTTCTGGAGGTTTCTTCTGATCTTTTACTTGTGACATGTTTCTTTGTTTCTCCATTGTGGCTGTCGCTCTGGGATTGCTTTGATGTATTAGATAGATCACCAGGAGAGCCCTGGTTGGATCACGCAGGCACACAGCTCACGGCCCAACACTCCCAGGAAAACTCCCAGTTTCAGCCTGTCCCAATCATCCACTCTCAGATCAGGCCCAGCAGCCTGACAACCAATCACCAGCCTGGCAACTCTGCAAACGGAGTGCGGAGATGGGGGACTCGAGGCGGCTTGTACACTCCCGTGTCTCAGTGAGCAGCCTGTTGGTGCCGGATCACTCCCACTAGGTGTTTCCCTGGCAACGCAGCACAAGCTGAGCGGAGGGTGGGAATCCGAGGCGGCTCACGCACTCCCGGCTCTCAGTGAGCAGCCTGTTGGAGCCGGAGGGCACCCTACCTGCGTTTCCCTGGCAACGCAGTATAAGCAGGGCAGAGGGTGGGGATCCAAGGCCGCAGGCATGCGCGCGCACGCACACGCACACACGTTCTTCTGCGCCAATTCCTCCAGACCAATTAGGTCTCAGACCTGATCCTTCGTGGGAGGGCCCAAGCCCGACAAAATGGCGTCCTCCCTACACCACTCGTGCGCAGGCTCCACACCACGGAAACAACAGTTCAAAAACCTCCAGCCTTTGCACCAAAGGTGCCCAGTTCAGTCCGTCCCCGCAGGCTCCCGGCTCACACAGCCACTCCCTCCACCAGGAACCAGGTAAGTGCTCAGTGGCGAGCAAGCCCGGGCACTGGCCCCACTGATTCTCCAGCCGCTCTTAGCCTCACCGAGCTGAGCAAAGAGAGTCCTCACTAATTTACTGCCGGCTATCTTAGAACTTCTCTTCCTGGCAAAGGAACTCTGGGCTGGTGAGCTTGGTGTGTGGCCGGAGGGTCTCTCCCCCAACCAGGGAAGCCTTTCCACAGCTGGGACCTCCCTCACAGGGTTTGCCCTCTCTCGTCTCCACCCGTCCTACCAGACCCGACGTGGCTTCCTCTTTAAGTTCTTCGTTTAGTGGTTCTGTTCCTCCAGTGTTCCGGGGACCTCCAGGGTTGAATGCTGTATAATTTGCTTGTAATTTTGGTGTGATCCTGGGAGACAGTTAGCACAGCGTCTATCTATTGCGCCATTTTACCGGAAGTCCTCCCTAGATGATATCTGTATAGACCTTTCAAAGGCTGACTCCAAGGAGCCTATGGTATGAGTTGCTCTATATGCCCCGAAAAAATACCACTCTTCCCCAGCTAGTATTAACAAGTGAATCAAAGGTGCAGAATTTTCCAACCCATGTCTGCCCAGCAAAGACATCATCCACACAATGTTTGTGTACACATCCTGTACACTGGCCTGGAAAGAGAAGGCACCCATACATCCAGATATGACATGACTACTGGGTTCTGCCAGGCATTGTAGGTATTTAATCTCACATTTGTTCTCAGCCTAATACAGTGATTAAGAGCAGAGCCTTTTAAGTTCAACCTCCATAAGTGGAAGTAGAACTGAGGTCTTGAGAAAGGCAAAAATTTGCAATAGCTTTTGTGTGACTGGCAGAAGACAGAAATCAGGAATAAAGAAATAAGTTATAATAAAATGCAGTAAGTAATATCAAATGAGTCATATCAATAGTGACACAAGAGATCTAGAACAACAGTTCTTAACAACACTGTGTAAAGTACTAACTAACCAGGAAGGTGTAGTTGGGTGTGGCTACTGAACTGCACAATGCTTACCTTCTCCAGTCTTTTGCAGAAAGCTTCAAATTTTCCAAATATATACATTTCTGAAACCTCAAAAGATTTTTCCCCTGAGGATTCTAAAATCTGTTTTCTTGTTTTGTGAAAAGATGTCTGATATTCCTTGAACAGAAAAATACAGTCCTATGAAAAAATTAAAAATGGGGGAGAAAGAGTGGTGAGACATTTGTTCAGGAGTCCAAAATTCAAAAATTCTATCCTCTTATCAGCCCCTCAAAAGGGACTATTTCTGTCAGCATCAAAAAGTCAAGTTCTCCTGCCAGCGTGAGCTGCCAATAGCCGCAGTGAGCGGCCATCCAGAGGCCGGCGACAGAGCGCAATGACGATACCAACATGGGCCAGTGAAGCAACGTCTTCCACAACTAGACTGAAGAATAAAAGGACAGCAACTTGTCTGGTCCCATTCCCCAATTCCCCAACGCTGTTCCCCTCCCCCAATTTCCTAATAAAATCTTTAAAAAAATAAAAGTCAAGTTCTCTGCCTATATATTGAAAGGCCTGTGAAAATATTTTTTTATTTTCATCTTCTTCATTCTATCATTCCTTAACTCTTATCCTTATCAAAGTATGGCATGTACTATTTTACATATTCATAGCTAATTAAAATCCCAGGAGGCCAGAAATTATGTATAAATTCTTTCTATTATCAATTATCTACTTAGTTGGCATCTGTCTTTCAATAAGAATTTTTCATGTGCAGGTGTATAAAACACTAGTACTCTGCAATACTAATTTATCATCCAAACATCATTTCTCCACAAGGAGAGCATAAATCTTTGATGAGTGCATTGCTGAAATCCTAATACAGTAAAACCTTGGATTGCGATTAATTTGGTTTGTGAGTGGTCCGCAAGATGAGCAAACATTTCTAATACATTTTAATGTGGTAAATGAATGATGTCTTGCAATATGAGTAGTTTGTTTTTGGAACGAATTATGCTCACAAACCAAGGTGTTACTGTATTTGACTCCAGCAATACCATTGCCTGGTTCAACCAGGCTAGTGAACCTATTAGAAATACAAAGGAGTACATGCTTACTAAGGTCCTGCAAGAATTCACTGTCATGTCAGGCTAACATTTAAAACAAAATTATTTCAAACAAATGTTAAACTTTCTCAAGGTCACCAATGGACACTCAAATGTTTCTCATAATGCCATCTCTTCCGGCTCTAACTCTTCCCCATATAAGAATCCTCTGATTACAACATAGATGAACCTTGAAAACATTATGTAGTTATGGGAGAGGGAAGAATTCAGACTGTTAGCACTCCCCTTATGGCCCACAGTCCCACCTGAGGGATCAGCATATAACACGGCTGAACCCAATGCTCATGGCAGAGACCTCGGAGCAAAGACTGGGGGAAGAAGGGTGAAAATAGCGGTTCAAGCCCTCACTGACAAGCAGAGGATGGAAGGCATGGGCACAGAGCCTGCCCTCCCAGAGTTCACCCTACCTCCACCCTCCCAGTGCTAGAAGTAAAACTGTAGCAGTGTCAGATCAAGAGAACAGAATATTTGCAGTTCTGAAAACTGTGGCCCCCGCAGCCATGAACTCTTGGCCCAACTAGTTCTGGCAAAGGGGAAGAAGGTTTGGGCACAGGATTGGCTGTGCTGGTGGTTGCCTCCATTGCTCAGAGCCACTTCTCACAACCCACCCCGCCCCTACCCCCAGCTATCTGGGTGGATTCCTGCAGGGGTAAACAGAGCTGCTGAAACACACAGGCTCTGAAACTGGTCCAGGAAGAAGCTTTAGGACTTTAGAAGCTTTCCACATTCCCACACGGAGGCGGTGCCCTGTGACATAGGGGACCTGCTCACAGAGAAGCCCACCTTCCAGAGAACCCTTCCATTGTGTGAGAAGCAACAGAGGAAAGAAAATAAAACACTACAGCATGAGAGAGAATAAAAGGCTGCAGTCAGAGAGAAAATAAAGCATTTTACCAACACCTACTAGAAAGCAAAACAAAGACCTTTTCTTATCAACCTGTTGCTGTAGTGTAGATCCCAGGAAGAGAAATAATAATTCATCAATTGCTATGAATAACCAAGGTAACAAGGCAGCTCAGAAAGAAAATAAAAAGATCCAGAAAATGAACTTAAAGACATGGAAATATGTGACTTATATGACAGAGAATTCAAAATTCCAGTTCTTAAAAAACTCAACAAGATGTAAAAAAAAAAAAAAAACCACAGACAGGCAGTTTAATGAACTCAGAAACACAATCAAACAAAATGAACATTTTACCAGAAAGATTGAAATTTTTAAAAAGAGCCAAATATTTCTGGAGATTAAGAACTCAATAAAAGAAATGAAGAATGAAATAGCCAGCTTATGTAAGAGAGCTAACCGGATGGATGAAAGAATCAGTGACATCGAAGATAGAAATCTGGAAATGACACAGATGGAAGAAGAGAGAGACTTGAGAGTCAGAAGAAATGAAAGACCTCTACGACTCCATCAGAAAGAGTAATTTAAGAATAATGGGCCTATCAGAAGGAGAAGAAAGGGAGAAGGGAACAGAAAGTATATTCAAACAAATAGTCGATGAGAACTTTCCAAACTTGTGGAAAGAACTGGATCCTCAAATCCAAGAAGCAAATAGAACACCTCATTACCTCAATCCCAACAGACCTTCGCCAAGGCACATTGTACTAAAGCTGTCAAAAAATTAATGACAAAGAAAAAAAAAAAGTGCCAGCCGAGTGGCTCAGTTGATTAACAGCTTGCTCAAGAGTGCGAGCTGAGCTCTAAGCAATGGTGGTTCGATGCCATCCCGAGCTGAGTTGCCGTTGAGCTGCCAACAGGTGGCAGGATGGCTCAGCTAAAAAAAAAAAAAAAATTAATGACAAAGAAAGAATCCTCAAGGCAACCAGAGAAAAGAAGACAGTAACCTACAAAAAAGTCCATTAGATTATCACCAGATTTTTCAGCAGAAATTCTACAAGCCAGAAGGGAGTGGAATAAAACATTCAAACTATTAAAAGAGAGAGATTATGATCCAAGAATAATATATGCAGCAAAGATATCCTTTAGATATGAAGGAGGAATAAAGACCTTGCCAGACATACAGAAGCTGAGAGAATTTTCTAAAACACAACCTGCACTACAAGAAATACTGACAGAGGCTATTCAACCTGAAACAAAAAAAGCAAAAGAATATAAAACCATGAGTAGTATTATGAGCAGACAAAAGCAGGAAATGGCAACCCATACACCAAATAGGACACTATATACTTAAACATAACATATGGGTAAAAAAAAAAAAAAAAAAAAAAAATTAAAAAAAAAGAAAGAGAGGAAAAAGACAACTTGCTACTGTAGCACAGAACTCAATTCACCGCATAAACAGGGATAATTTGTTACAACAAAAACATCAAAGGGAAGAGAGAAAAGGTCTGAACCAGCAAAAGGGAATGGAGATTGCATGCTAAAGAAATGGAATATTCTAAATATGAAACTTTCTTTTACATAAACATAATGGTAATCACTCAAAAAAAATCCAGAACTGAAATATAAAGAAGACAAAGAGGGAAAATCATAGACTACCACCACACTGAAATAGCAAAAAAAAAAAAAAGCAAAGAAACAATGGAGACACTGTGCTACCAGAAAACCAAAGATAGAATGATAGGAAATTCTCATATATCAATAATCACCCTATATGTAAATGGACTGAGCTCACCAATAAAAAGGCACAGAGTAGCAGACTGGATCAAAAAACTAAAACCAACCACATGTTGCCTCCAAGAGACACATCTCGGCTACAACAACAAATATAGACTCAAAGTGAAAGGGTGGAAATTGACACTCCAAGCAAATGGTATTCAGAGAAAAGCAGGTGTAGCAATATTGATATCAGATGAAACAGACTTCAGGATAAAAAAGGTAACAAAAGACAAAGATGGACATTTCATGATAAAGGGGACTATAACAGTCATCAATATTTATGCCCCCAATCAGGGAGCACCAAAACATACAAAGCAACTATTAATAGAACTAAAGGGAGAAATTGACCAAAACACAATTATGTTGGGAACCTAAATACATCATTGACAGCTATGGATAGATCATGCAAACAGAAAATAAATCAAGAAATATCAGCCCTAAGTGACACATTGGATGAAATGGATATAATTGGCATTTATAGAGTACTTCATCCTAGAACAACAGACTACATTTTTTTCTAGTGTACATGGAACAGTCTCAAGGATAGACCATATATTGGGACACAAAACTAGCCTCAGCAAATTTAAGAAGATTGAAATCATACCAAGCATATTCTCTGATCACAAGGCTTTGAAATTGGATATCAACTGCAAAAAGAAAGCAGGAAAAGTCACAAATATGTGGAGATTAAACAACATACTTTTAAAGAATGACTGGGTCAAAGAAGAAATAAGAGGAGAGATCAAAAGATACATAGAAACAAACAAGAATGAAAACACAGCTTACCCAAGTTTTGGGATATAGCGAAAGCAGTTTTAAGAGGGAAATTTATATCATTACAGGTGTATCTCAAGAAAGAAGAAAAATCCCAAATAAATAATCTCACATTACAGCTTAAAGAACTAGAAAAAGAACAAATGAAACCCAAGTCAGCAGAAGGAAGGAAATAATAAAAGTCAGAGCAGAACTAAATGAAATAAAGAACAAAAAGACAATAGAGGGGGCCGGTCCAGTGGCTCAGTTGGATTGGGAGCGCAAGCTCTGAGCGGCAGGGTCACCGGTTCGGATTCCACATGAGGGCCAGTGACACTGCGCCCTCTACAGCTAAGATGGTGAACAACAGCTGGACCTGGAGATGAGCTGCCATGAGTGCCTGGCAGCCAGCGTGAGCGGTGTCCTCAATTAGACTGAAGAACAAAAGGACAGCAACTTGTCTGTTCCCCTTCCCCGATTCCTTAACACTGTTCCCCTCCCCCAATTTCCCAATACAATCTTAAAAAAAAAAGACAATAGAAAAAAATTAATGCAACAAAGATGCTTCTTTGAAAAGATTAATAAAATTGACAAACGCTTGGCTAGAATCCCTAACATAAAAACAGAAAAGACACAAATAAATCATAAATGAAAGAGGGGAAATTACCACAGATGCCACAGAAATACAAATGATCAACCAAGAATACTATGAAGGACTATATGCCACCAAATTCAATAACCTAGGAAAAATGGACATGTTCTTAGAAACATAGCCTTCCTAGGCTGAATGACAAAGAACTGGAAAATCTAAAAAGAATGATCAACACTCAGGAAATTGAATCAGTCATCCAAAACCTTCCCAAAAGCAAAAGTTCAGGACCAGATGGTTTCACTAGTGAATTCTAACAAACATTCAAAGACGACCTAGGGCAAGCTGTGTGGCGTGTTGGTTAAGAGTTGGCTTGGGAGTGCCAGCTCTGAGCAGCTGGGTCACAGTTTGGATCCCACATGAGGGCCAGTGATACTGTGCCCTCTACAGCTAAGATGGTGAACAACAGCTCAACCTGGAGCTGGGCTGCTGTGAGTCACTGGCGATGGCGTAGGCTGCACCAGGGCTGCAGTGGGCTGCCAAGCAGTACCGTGAGTGGCTGGCAGGCAGTGTGAGTGGCCTGCAGCTGGCACGTGAGCCGCCATGAGCAGCCATTCAGTGGCCGGCGACTGATTGCCTCACCCAGGAAGAGCGCAATGATAATACAAAATGATAATACAAATTAAAAAAACAAATCTTAAATTTAAAAAAAAATGGGTATAGAAGGAAAATATCTTAACGTAATAAAGGCCATATATGACAAACCCTTAGCTAATATCATAATCGACGATGAAAAACTGAAGCCTTTCACTCTATATTCAGGAACATGACAGGACTGTCCCCTATCACCTCTGCTTTTCAACTAGTATTGAAAGTCCTAGCCAGAGCAATCAGGCAAGAGACAGAAATAACAGACATCTGAATTGGGAATTAAGAAGTTAAATTGTCACTTTTTGCAGATGACATGATGCTACTAGAAATAATAAACAAATACAGTCAAGTTGCTGGCTACAAAATCAATGTACAAAAGTCCACTGCATTCCTACATACTAACAATGAAATCTAAAAAACAGAAATTAAAAAAAAAAAATTTCTTTTGCAATTGCAACAAAAAGAATAAAATACCTAGGAATAAACTTACCCACGGATGTGAAAGACCCATACACTGAAAACTAGGAGACGTTTTTAAAAGAAATTGAAGAAGACACAAAGAAATGGAAAGACATTCCATATTCATGGATTGAAAGAACCAACATAGTTAAAATGGCCATATTTCCTAAAGCAATGTATATATTTAATGTAAACCCCATCAAAATCCGATGGCATTTTTTAAAGAAACAGAACAAAAAAAATCATCAGATTTGTATGGAACCACAAAGACCTCGAATAGCCAAAGTAATCCTAAGAAAAAAGAACAATTGCTGGAGGCAATTGTTGCCCTGACTTCAGCTTGTACTACAGGGCAACAATAATCAATACAGTATGGTACTGTCAGAAAAACAGACACACAGACCAATGGAATAGAACTGAGAACGCAGAAATAAACCCACATAAATATGGGCAGATAATTTTCAACAAAGGAGCCAAAAACCTACACTGCAGAAAAGACAGCCTCTTCAATAAATGGTGCTGGGGGAATTGGAAAGCCACATGCAAAAGAATGAAATTAGACTGCTATCTGTCACCATGTACCAAAATTAACTCAACATGGATCAAAGACCTAAACATAAGACCTGAAACAATAAACTATATAGAAGAAAACATAGGTACTAAACTTATGGACTTTGGATCCAAAGAGGATTTTATGAATTTGACTTCAAAGGCAAGGGAAGTAAAAACTAAAATAAATGAATGGGACTATATCAAACTAAAAAGCTTCTGCTCAGTAAAAGAAACCATCAACAAAATAAAGAGGCAACCAACCAAATGGGAGGAGATTTTTGCAACCATCGCCTCAATAAGAGGCTAATATCCAAAATATATAAGGAACTCATAGAACGCAACAACAACAACAAAAAAACCCAATCCAAATAAAGTGGGCATAGGGGGCCAGCCGAGTGGTGCGTTGGTTAAGAGCTGGCTTGGGACGCCAGCAGCCCCAGTTTGGATCCCACATATGAGGGCCAGTGACACTGCCCTCTACAGCTAAGATGGTGAACAGCAGTTCCACCTGGAGCTGGGCTGCTGTGAGTCCCCGGGACGGCATAGCTGCAGCCCCTGCTGCAGTGGGCTGTCATAAGCTACAGTGAGTGGCCGGCAGCCGGTGTAAGCTGCCAAGAGCTGCTGTGAGCGGCTGTCCAGAGGCCGGTGACTGATCTGCCTCACCCGAGAAGAGCGCAATAATGATAACAACATGAGCCAGTGAAGCAATGTCTTCCACAACTAGACTGAAGAACAAAAGGACAGCAACTTGTCTGTTCCCCTTCCCTGGTTCCCCAATGCTGTTCCCCTCCCCCAATTCCCCAATAAAATCTTTTTTTAAAAAAAGAAAAAATGGGCAGAGGACCTGAATAGACATTTCTCCAAAGAGGACATACAAATGGCCAATAGACATATGAAAAAATGCTCAACAGCATTAATCATCAGAGAAATGCAAATAAATACCACAATGAGATATCACCTCACACCAGTTGAAATGGCTATCATCAACAAGACGAATAACAACAAGTGTTGGAGAGGTTGTGGAGAAAAACGAACCCTCATACACTGTTGGTGGGAATACAGATTGGTGCAGCTGCTATGGAAGGCAGTGTTGAGGTTCCTCAAAAAATTCAGATTAGAATAACCATATGACCCAGCAATCCCTCTCCTGGATATCTACCAAAAAAAAAATCTAAAAACATTTATCCGTAAATATATAAGTGCTCCGATGTTTACTGCAGCTTCATTTATGGTGGCCAAGACATGGAAACAACCAGAGTGTCCTTCAATAGGTGATTGGATAAAGAAGATGTGGTATATATACACAATGGAATACTGTTCTTCCATAAGAAAAGATGGAATAGTGCCATTTGCAACAACATGGATGGATCTTGAGATTATTATACTAAGCGAAATAAGTCAGACAGAAAAAGTCAAGAACCATATGATTTCATTGATATGTGGTATATAAAACTGAAAACAACAAAGGAACAAGACAGACTAATGAAAAAACAAAGACTCATAGACACACACACTTGTTTAGTAGTTACCAGAGGAAAAGCGGGGAGGGAGTTGATAGATGAGGGTAAAAGGGGTTAAATATATGGTGATGGGAAGAGAACTGACTCTGGGTGGCGAACATATAATGTGATATATAGATGATTTATTTAAGAATTGTACATCTGGGCCGGCCGAGTGGCGCATTGGTTAAGTGCTGGTTTTGGGATGCCAGCAGCCCCGGTTCGGATCCCACATGAGGGCCAGTGACACTGCCCTCTACAGCTAACAACAGCTCCACCTGGAGCTGGGCTGTGCGAGCCCCGGTGATGGTGTGGGCTGCAGCCCCTACTGCAGTGGGCTGCCATAGGCTACAGTGAGTGGCCCGCAGCCAGCGTGAGCGGCTGGCAGCCAAGAGTGAGCTGCCAATAGCCGCGGTGAGCGACATCCAGAGGCCAGCGACCGATCTGCCTCATCCGGGAAGAGCGCAATGACGATACCAACAGTGAAGCAACATCCTCCGCAACTAAACTGAAGAACAAAAAGACAGCAACTTGTCTGTTCCCCTTCCCCGATTCCCCAACGCTGTTCCCCTCCGCCAATTCCCCAATAAAATCTTTAAAAAAACAACAAAAAAACAACAACTAATGTTTGGAAAAAAAAAAAAAAAAAGAATTGTACATCTGAAACCTATGTAACTTTACTAACAACCGTCATCCGAAGAAACTTTAATTTAAAAAAAAAACACACACAAAAAAAACAGCATTGCTTTAGGTGCTGCTTTGGTCTGACTCTGTGTAACTTTGTACCTTACATGGCCAACTCCAAGTACCACGTAATGATCCTGGTTCTTCCAGGGTCTGGAATCAGGTGTTTTCAGCAATAGAAACCATCCTAACTGCAATTCTTCATCTTTTGTTTCCTCTGACAACTCTTTCATAACCTCTAGAGTTCCAGAGGTCAGAGGGTGGATATGGCGGTGCTCAGGGTGAGCCCTGTGAGCACAGTAGCTCATGTCCCAGGTAGAGGTCAGTGGGCATCCTTTCTGGCTCTACCTCCCAGGCCCAGCCTCGTGCCTTGGCTCTGCCAGCACATGAAGACAACCAATAACCACTTCCAGGTGGAGCTTTCCTGCTGTGATCATTTCTTTCAGACTTTAAAAAAACATGTCACTTTAATTTTCTATGAACTTAGACTAGAATAGGGGGAATACTTCCTTCTCTTCCTCCACCCCTACTCATTCTGATATCTTAGTGCCAAAACACTGACAAGCACAGTCTGAGAAAGGAAAATTACAGGCTATCTCCCTCATGAATATAGTTGCAAAAGATCCTAAACAAAATTGTAGCAAACTGAATTTGAGTGTTTAAAAAGACATATTCTCCCATGACCAAGGTGAGTTATCCTATGGACATTAGGATTGCTTAATTTTAGAAAACCTAAAAATGTCATCCATCACAGATTGAAGAAAAAAATCTTACAAGCATCTCAAAAAATATGTGCAAAAAATTTTTTTTCAAAAGTTATTCATAACTTTAAAAAATATCACCTAGTACTAAAACTAGGAATAAAATGGCCTTAATCATCAATGTATTAGGTTGGCACAAAAGTAATTGCAGTTTTTCCCATTATTTGCAATAGCAAAAAATTACAATTACTTTTACACCAACCTAATATTAAAAACCTATGAAAACATCAGACTAAATGGGGAACTATTAGAAACATTCTCTTTCAAAAGAAATCAAAATCAGATGCTAACTGTCACGAAGTCTATTTCAGGATGTACGGTAGTCCTAGCCAACACAAAAAGACAAGAAAATGAAATTAACAGGGGCTGGAATGAAAGGTGGGGGCCAGAGTATATAAAAAGGCACACAAAGTGTGTCTGATAAAGGTAGCCAGGGAGAAGAAGAGGATTAAATGACACCTTAAAAGAAGCACTAAATGTAAAGGGAAGTAGATTATTTTAATGAAGTCCTTTTTATATTCTCATTTTACTCTGTACAGTGTTTTATCAAAATTAACATGCTTTGTGAATGAACAACATAAATAAAATTGGGCCAGATGATGAAAGCTTTACTTTATGGAAATAAAAATACTTAGACAAACCTGAATTTTCTTTAGTACAAGTGGTGTTTCCTGATCCCATACATTGTTAAGTCCTCCATCAGTAATATAGGCTTTACATGCTGTCACCATTTGATTTGTTACCTAAAATAAATATAAATCCAAAATAATTATAATTTTTAAAAATCACATGCATAAAAATGATAAATAATACACTTATAAATTGAATTAATCACAGTATATAAAACGGAAAGAAATACATATTCCAGTCAAAACAAACAAACAAACCAATGAACAAAGTCATATTTACCTACAGTATTTAAGTCAATATAACTGGGGCCATAAATTTCAAAGTCAACTATATCTTCTACTTTCTATTTCTCCTCTAATTAGGTCTTGATCCAGTCTAAGTGTAATTCTTCACCATCTTTCAACATGCAAACTAAATATAAAGTTAATCACGTCTTACAACCCCACCCCCACCCCCTAGTAGTGAAATAAGTCAAGATAGCTATTTAAATGGTTCAGGGGTTAGAGCAAGATGGCAGGCTGATACAAAGAAATTTTGGAGAATTTCTAAAATATGGAAAGCATATGATTGGGTTCAAATCTACAGAAAGGAAAACAAAAAAAAAAAGAATAGAGAAAACCAGAACCCAGTTCCGGAGAAGGTTATTGTGAAGGCAGAACATTATGGGAGATTTTCAAGATAGGAGACAATGTGAGGGGACCCTCAGTTATAACCCCGCACACTGAATTTGGAGCAACTTTTACAGCAGGCAAAAGTGACATATGCTGAAAGAACAAAGCCATCAGTGTGAACCACAGTCTTGGAGAGGTGTGGCTGTGTCCCAGGAAGCTACAGCACACGAGGAGGACATATCAGATAAAATGCTATTTACACTTCCCTCCCCATATAAGTCACACCCCTGCCCCACAAGAGAGACTACAAGAAACAGAACAGGGAGGCAAATTAGGAGTCTCCAATACAAAGGTGGCCAGACAACCAAGAATCACTAAGCAAATGAAGAAAACAAACATAGTAAGAGAGGCAGTAAACTCAACAAAGATTAGGAAATACAGAAAAGATATATGTAAAATCTTTTAAAATATCTTTTATTAACTAAATTAATTCCTCAGAAAGACATGAGAGAATTTTATACCATGAAAAGTAGAGAACTTGGAAATTGACATTCTTATTGTCAAAATTTTTTAAATCTATTGATGGACTGACCTGCAGTTAGGACATGAGTGAAGAGCAAGTGAGTGAGCTACAAGGCCAAAGGACAAAGATGGACAAAAAAACAAAAAAATTAAGAGAAATAGAAGTTATATTCAAGGGGCAAAAATAAACTGAACAGATAGGTATGGAATAATAGAAGGCAAAAGAGGTAATTTCCAGGAATGAAGAGAGATGAAAGTCTTTGAATTGAAACAACCCAGCAAATACAGAACAAGATAAATGTAAAAAGAACAATATCACTTTGAAATTTTAGAAGTTCAAGTATGAAAAAAAAAATCCTAAAACCTTCCTGGGAGAATAAAACAGGTTTCCTACCAAGGAAAAAACAATAAGATAAGCATCAAATTTCTCATTAAAAATACTTGATGGTTGGGTCGGCAGAGTGGCGTGTTGGTTAGGAGCTGGCTTGGGATGCCAGCTCTGAGCAGCAGGGCCCCAGTTCGGATCCCACATGAGGGTCTGTGACACTGCCCTCTACAGCTAAGGTAGTGAACAACAGCTCCACCTGGTTGCCTCGATAGCTAAGATGGTGAACGTTGCCTCTATAGCTAAGATTGCCGGTGACGGTGTGGGCTGCAGCCTGTGCTGCAGTGGGCTGCCATAGGCTACAGTGAGTGGCCGGCAGACAGCGTGAGTGGCTGGCAACCAGAGTGAGCTGCCACGGGCCACTGTGAGCGGCCGTCCAGAACCTGGCAAGCAACTGCCTCACCCAGGAAGAGCACAATGATGATACCAACAAGGGCCAGTGAAGCAACGTCCTCCACAACTAGACTGAAGAACAAAAAAGGACCGCAACTTGTCTGTTCCCCTCCCCCAATTCCCTAATAAAATCTTTTAAAAAAAAATACTGGATGGTGGATAACAATGTCTTCAAAGTTCCAGGAGAAAATTACATTGAACTTCGAATCCCAGTCAAACTAATATCTGAATGATAGGTCAAAATGAAGCTATTTTCAGACATGTGGGAATTCAGGAGGTTCCCCACACACTGATCCTCTTTGAAAGAACCACATGAGAAGGTTTTATCAGCAAAAGTAATGAATCCAAGATGGAGGAAGATGTGGAAATCACAAAACAGAGGTGATCAAACAAACTAGCACAATTAGATTTTAGTCTGAATACTTGTTGATTCATAATGTTGAAAAAATATTAACAATAATATGGAACTAGAAATCTCATGTGGGACATAAATATTAATAGCAAGAAGGAGGGAGACAGGTGACAGGAAAGAATCCTAAGGTTCTGGCCTTGTTTAAGACAGAGATAATGATTAAATCCCTTTGATTTTTTAGAAGAAAGTTGAAATATGACTGTTACTTTATAGACTTATGTTCTGCTTGCATCATTTACAAAGAAATTCAATTCATATGTTTCTTGGATGATTTTTCAATTTTAAGTAATTAACTATATGGCTCTACACAGAGAGATTCTGCACAAACTACAGCACTGATGGGAGTAGCTAAAGACACACTGTTGAAAGTAGACACAATTCTTAGCTCCTGAGCAAAACTATTTGGGGTCAATAAATTATAAAGACACCAGCTACATTTAAACAAAATGCCTGAGGGCTTACCTCTGACAAGAAGAAAAGCACCCCTTCAATTATGTACAACTGATCTCAGTCAACACCTTTCTTTTCTTGTCCACTGGGAGTATTAAAATCCAGAACTCTGAGAGGCACCCAAACTTCCCATTTCTCTTTCTAGCTCAGAGGGAAAGCATTGTCAGCTTTTTCAGAGGTACATGTGTGACTTCTGCCCTTGAAATCTTACCTTGATAAACAATGAGGTCATTCTCTCTGAGGTATTATAATACCTTGACACACTGTGAATCATTCTGATGGCATTAATCAAATTTTGTATTCCATGTGCCATGGAAACCTAAAATTGAAATATATTAAGTGAATTCCATCATATGTTTATAGGTTTAATAACCAATATCCTATAATATTCAAAACTCTAAAGTTACATAAAATAGTATAACATTTTGATCTTAAAGTCAAATTTTACCAAATGCAGTGATGTAACCTAGACTGGGTCCTAGAACAGAAAAAGAATATCAGTTTTGGCAATGGTGCCAAAGTCATTCAAGATGTTAACAGGAGAAACTGGGTGAAGAGAATTCAATACTACTGTTGCTTAAAAGTTTACTTAAAAATAAAATTTTAGAGATGAAAGTGGTTTTTAAGGATCAATAGTTCATGCTGCTCTTTTTAAATATGAAGAAACTGATATCTTGAGGGGTACAGTGACTTATTTATGGTCAGAAAGCTAGTTAAAAGCAGAGATTAGACTAGAACTCATTTCCACTTATTCAATTCAATTCACTTTTCAGCAAACCTACTAAGTGTCACTAGATTCTAGAATATTGGGCAAAATCCAGACACAAGGAGCCGATTCCAGAGGAGGTTGTGGCAGAATGACATAGAGCGAAGCAGATCAAGTGCAAACAGGTACAAAACAATCGCTAATGTATACTGAATGTTTACTACGTGCCAGACACTAGGCGAAGAGCTTCATGTGTTATCTTAATGTATCCTTACAGGACCATTTAAGGTAGGTTTGATTTCACCAGAGCTAAGACATCACTGATTGCCAAGACTGCACCGTTAGTTTATAAGATCCTGAGAAAGGGGGGAAAAATGCCCAAGAAGGGGCATCTCACTCCCACCTAAAATGAAGTCACCAATGGGCTATACTCCCTCTGTAAAGGTAAGCATGAAATAAAGGTGCCATGTAGAAAAAGACAGGAACAAAATTTAAATGTCCCAACCCCACTCCTTGAGGAAAGAGGGAAAATAAATCCCCTGAGAATTTGTACCACAGCTGGTACTCATTCACTGCAGTCTGAATTCACACCAATGGTACCAAAAATAAAACAAACACTACTTACTCCTGAAGGAAAAAAAACTAATAATCTAAGATGGTGTCAAGTCACATCCACAACCATTTATAAAACTCAACTGACTACTCTGATGTGCTCTGAGTACAGAGATGTTAAAATATGGGGGGGGGGGGGGAGTATGTCTTAGAATCTATACAATATTACTATTATTCCCATTTTGCTCATGAGCAAATAGAGAGGTAGGAAATATAAGTACCTTGTCCAAGGTCCAGTACCTGGTCCCACAGCTGTATCCTAACCACAGTTATGTGCCTGAAATTTGGTACCCTGCTTCAACCATGATACAAATCACAATGGAAGAACAGGTAAAGTCAACAGCGTTCCTGCCCTCAATGAGCATGCCTTTTAATTATTAGGACATATAAAACGCATACAAGATTTTTAAATGGTGATGGAATAAATAAAACCAGGAAGCACTACTACTGATTCGTGTACTACACATCCTAGGTATGAAGTATAACTATGACATAATTATATCACTTGTATGTGCCTTGTGGAAATTAACATCATTACTTCACAGTGAACCTTCATGTCAGAATTCATATTATATGTGCTATCACAAGAGTCTAATAAAAATGTGCCCAGAAAAAGTCTCTGCAATCCTCAATAAGGCAAGTCTACAAAGTACCCCTAACTCCAGTAAAGAAGGCTCAGAGATAGTGTCAAATGATTTCATTGGGAAAAAGCCTTTCATCTGAATTTTAAACATCATTATTTATAATAGTAGCTCCTTAAAGGTCCAGCTCTCTTCTATCTATACACAGCATCC
Organism: Aselliscus stoliczkanus; assembly: GCA_033961575.1. Classification (NCBI taxonomy): domain Eukaryota; kingdom Metazoa; phylum Chordata; class Mammalia; order Chiroptera; family Hipposideridae; genus Aselliscus; species Aselliscus stoliczkanus. The sequence goes on along the minus strand of CM066733.1, from coordinate 57,313,401 downwards.
AGACATTTTGTATGTAAAATATATAATAGTAGATATGTCTCAAGTACAAAACCAGGACGCTAAAATGAAATATTAAGCATAAAATTCATAAAATTTATCCAGAAATGGAAGCATGGGTCCTCTGCACATTTCCTGCTCAAATGAGTTACAAACTAAGCAGCAATTTCTGGTTGCTTTTAATAAGAATAAAGAAAATGAGAAAAATAGAATTTGTGAAACTACAGAAATAGTGGGTGTATGAGGCGAAGGCAATTACATGACTCAATACTAGTAGTACTTTTCTAATTTCAAAAAATAATGTTTGAAATGTTCCTACATCAGAGGATGTAAAAAGCTCAGTAACAATAAAATAACAGTAGTAGTAATAATAATAATAATGTACATCTATGGCTAGAACAACTGAACTAAGTTTTATAAATTACTAGGATGAAAAGAATATCAGAACTAAAAGGTACATGAATTAGAATGAGGTGACGTTTGGAAGCCCCTAAGGATGAGGGCTGATTGCCTGGAGAATCAAGGACTGATTATAGGGTTGCAACTTTCAGTCCTACCTCACCCCTTAACTTCTGGGGTGAGGAGAGGTGCTAGAGATTGAGTTCAATCAAAAAAGACTAAGGAGACTTCCAGTAAAATGGCGCAATAGACAGACGCTGTGCTAACTGCCTCCCAGGATCACACCAAAATTACAAACAAATTATACAGCATTCAACCCTGGAGGTCCCCAGAACACTAGATGAACACAACCACTAAACGAAGAACTTAAAGAGGAGGCCACGTCGGGTCTGGTAGGACGGGCAGAGATGAGAGAGGGCAAACCCCGTGAGGGAAGCCCCAGCTGTGGGGGAGGCTTCTCTGAGTGGGGGAGAGACCCTCCGGCCGCACATCAAGCTCACCAGCCCAGAGTTCCTTTGCCGGGAAGAGGAGTTCTAATATAGCCGGCAGTAAATTAGTGAGGACTCTCTTTGCTCAGCTCGGTGAGGCTAAGAGCGGCTGGAGAATCAGTGGGGCCGGTGCCCGGGCTTGCTCGCCAGTGAGCACTTACCTGGTTCCTGGTGGAGGGAGTGGCTGTGTGAGCTGGACCCGGGAGCCTGCGGGGACGAACTGAGCTGAGCACCTTTGGTGCAAAGGCTAGAGGTTTTTGGACTGTTATTCCCGTGGTGTGGAGCCTGCACGTGAGTGGTGTAGGGAGGGCGCCATTTTGTCCGGCTTGGGCCCTCCCACAGAGGATCAGGTCCGGGACCTCATTGGTCTGGTGGAATTGGCACAGAAGTGCGTGTGTGCGTGTGCGTGCCCGCATGTGGCCTTGGATCCCCACCCTCCATCCGGCTTATACTGCGTTGCCAGGGAAACGCTGGGCGGGTGCCCTCCGGCTCCAACAGGCTGCTCACTGAGACCCGGGAGTGCATGAGCCGCCTGGATCCCCACCCTCCACTTGGCTTGTCCTGCGTTGCCAGGGAAATGCCTGGTGGGCATACTCCAGCTCCAACAGGCTGCTCACTGAGACGCGGGAGTGCGCAAGCTGCCTCAGGTCCCCGCTCTTCGCACTGCACTTGCAGAGATGCCAGGCTGGTGATTGGTTGTCGGGCTGCTCGGCCTGATCTGCGAGCGGCTGATTGGGACAGGCTGAGACTGGGAGTTTTCCTGGGAGTGTTGGGCCGTGAGCTGTGTGCCTGTGTGATCCAACCAGGGCTCTCCTGGTGATCTATCTAATACACCAAAGCAATCCCAGAGCAACAGCCAGAATGGGGAAACAAAGAAACATGTCACAAGTTAAAGATCAGAAGAAACCTCTAGAAATGGAACTAAATGAAACAGAGGGAGCCAACCTTTCAGAGACACAGTTTAGAACACTGATGATAAGAATGTTTAAGGAACTTAGCGAGGACATAAAGAAGGATAGGGAAACCATAAAAAAAAAAAAAACCTGTTAGAACTAAAGAATACAATAACTGAAATGAAGAACACACTCGAAGGCATCACCAGTAGAGTAGATGAAGCAGAGGAGTGGATCAGCAATTTGGAAGATAAAATAGCAGAAATCACCCAGTTGGCACAGCAAAAAGACCAAAGAATAAAAAACAATGAAAATAGTTTAAGAGCCCTATGGGACAAGGTGAAACGCAACCACCTTTGACTCATAGGAATACCAGAAGGAGAAGAGAAGAAGCAAGGGGTCAAGAATGTATTTGAAAAAATAATGACTGAAAACTTCCCTACCCTAGTGAAGGAAATCAACATACATATCCAGGAAGTGCAGAGGGTTCCAAACAAGCTGAACCCAAACAGGTCCACACCAAGACACATCATAGTTAAAATGGCAAAGGTTAAAGACAGAGACAGAATCCTAGAGGCTGCAAGAGAAAGACAGCAGGTTACATACAAAGGAACTCCTGTTAGACTAACAGCTGACTTGTCTACAGAAACTCTGCAGGCCAGAAGGCAGTGGCAGGAGATACTCAAAGTGACACAAAATAAAGGCCTACAACCAAGATTGCTGTACCCAGCACGGCTATCACCTAAAATTGAAGGGGAAATAAAGAGCTTCTCAGAAAAGAATAAGTTTAAGGAATTCATTACCACCAAGCCAGCATTGCAAGAAATGTTAAAAGGGTTTTTTTAAACAAAAGAAAGGGGTAAACAAGCTAACCCAGGGAGACCAGGAATACAAATAACAAAATGGCAATACATATGCACCTATCAATAATCATTTTAAATATGAATGGACTAAATGCTGCAATCAAAAGACAGAGAGTGGCTGAGTGGATAAGAAAATAGGATACATGTATATGCTGTTTACAGATGGAATAAGATATTTCATGCAAATGGAAATGAGAAAAAAGAAAAGCTGGGGTACCAATACTTATTTTGGACAAAATAGACTTTAAAATGACTACAATAAAAGACAAGGACACTAGAACCCTAATAAACATCTATGCACCCAACATAGGAACTCTTAATTACATATAACAGATTTTGACAGACATAAAGACAGAGATCAACAGTAACACTACCATAGTAGGGGACTTCAACACCATTGTCACCAATGGACAGACCCTTTAGACAGAAAATCAACACAGAAAGAGGGGCCTTAAATGATACTTTAGACCAGCTGGACTTCGTTGATATTTTTAGAGCATTTCACCCTGAAAAAACAGAATATACATTCTTCTCAGTACACATGGGACATTTTCCAAGATAGACCATGTTAGGCCACAAAACAAGTCTCAGTAAATTTAAGAAGATTGAAGTCATATCAAGCAGATATAAAGGAAAAACTGATGGTTGCTGGTGGAGAGGGAGTGGAGAAGAGGGAGACGGGGAAGGTTTTGGACAGTGTAGGTGGGACTACAATGTTGCTACAGGGATATGGGGGCAGTTCTGGGAATGTAATTGATAATGTGAAGAGACTATTATGTTGTGTGAAATAAGTCAGTTGGAGAAGGACAGGTACAATGTGATCTCACTTGTGTGTGGAGTCTGAAGAGCTGAGTAAATGATCAAAGTAAACAGACTCATAGATGTAGAGGAAAAAGTGAGGGTTGCTAGTTGGGAGGGGGGGTGGGGGGAAGGGGAAGGGATTAGACGGATAAATAGACAACTACAATATTGCCACAGGGATATGAAACACAGTTCAGGGAATATAACAATATTGTAAAAATTTTGTGGCGTGTCAGATAGTCACATGTCTTGTTAGGGAGACCACTTCATGGATGGAGTAGAGGCTTGATCACTGCACTGTACACCTGAAACTGATGTTGTATAGTATTGTATGCCAACTGTAACTGAATATGTGGATGGTCACGGGATGTGGAGTATACTGTGGAGGGGAGTCAGGGGAGTTGTGATAGATATGCATGATATGTGGGGGGAGTGGGGTGGCGAACTGGGGAGGAAGGTTGTCACTTTGGGGGGTAAAGAGTATAACTATTGCTTTGTGTTGTACACCTGAAATTAATAAAATAAAATAAAAAAAGATATGTGAATTAAATGCAGAACTAAAATTATGTGAATTTAAGCAAGTCTTTTGAACCAAGAAGTTGAAATTAGTATACCTTAAAATTCAGAGATCTTGATAACAAAAAGCATTGTATCTTTCTTCCAAGTTTACTTTTTATAATGAAAAGCTTTATATACTACATGAATCACTACTACTGATTCATGTGCTACACGTCCTAGTATGAGGTATAACTATGACATAATGACGGTATAATGACCACATATGCTCATCGCCAGATTTGACAAATGTTAGCATTTTGCTATGTTCACTTCATCTGTTACTTTTTACAAGAGCTACTTGTAGGTAGTCCTTCTAGAGTCGGCTTTAGGTATGTGTGTACTTAATATTTGCTTCTTCAACTCTTGTGAGTAGCCCCAAATGCTTGTGACATGTGATAATTCTGATTTTTCTTAGACCTAAATTTTAATTGCACATGTTATAAAGCTGGGAAATCTAGTCATTGAGCTAGAGTGAGCTAAGCAACAGCCATTAATCTGGGTTTTCTTATTCATGGTCATATACACAGAAACACCTAAGAATTGATATAAAATGTTCTTATGTAAAAACAAATTTTTAAAAGCTTCCCAACAGAAGTCCAGTTGCTGGTACTAGGGGTAGAAGTGAACAGAGAGTGAAGTTTAAGAAAGGCATAATTCTTCATTGTAAACAACAATAATAAGTTGTAAATAAATTAAAATACATCATCTCTTTATGGAATCAATTAAAAGACTGCTTCTGAGAAGTGTTTCCATCCTCTCTAATGTTGCTTCCTGATGAATGATGTTTTCCCACATGGCAGTAAGACCACACCTGCCCAGGACTCTCAACCCCACACCTTCCCCCACCCACTCACCCACATTAAACTCCTCGGCTACCTCTTGGGATGAGTATGAACTGCCCCTACACATCCCTCTTCTCCAAATCTGAGAGACATGGGACACAGACTTTTCCCCTTTCCCTACCCAGGATGAAACCAGCGTTTATCCTACCCCAAAAAGGTTGGTCAGCCATGCCGTATGGCCAGTGGTGCCAGGTATGTGGAGGATTTGACTATCTCTTCAAAATAAAATGGAGAATGCTGAACATGTGCACCAGACACTAATATAAGTTATTCATTTAGAGAATACATTGAAGAGGCAGCATAGTAAAGTGGGAGCAAATACAATCCATAGTGCCAAAGAGGGCTGCGTTCAAATTCAGTCCCATCACTTCTAGTTGTAGAAATACTCAAATTAAGTCTTCTCATCTTCAAAATGAGGTTGTTGTGAATACAGAATGAAAATATATGGAAATGCCAATAACAGAAGGCCAGGGGTATCAAGACTGTGGACAGCTTTAATAATACAACTGCCCTAAGTGATCAACAAATACTAGTTTCCTTGATTTCCCCTCTCTGTCTAAAGAAAGGATAGAGGGTTTTCTTCAGTTTTCATATTTCAAATGAAACATTATGAAATGCCAGATAATTTATGAATCAAAAACAAAAACGCTTGGGCTGGCCGAGTGGTGCATTGGATAAGAGCTGGCTTGGGACACCAGCGGCCCCAGTTCGGATCCCACATATGAGGGCCAGTGACACTGCCCTCTACAGCTAAGATGGTGAACAATGGCTTCACCTGGAGCTAGGCTGCTGTGAGCCCCCAGGAAGGCATAGCTGCAGCCTCTGCTGCAGTGGGCTGCCATAGGCTACAGTGAGTGGCCGGCAGCCAGCGTGAGCTGCCAAGAGCCGCTGTGAGAGGCCGTCCAGAGGTGGGCCATCGATCTACCTCACCCTGGAAAAGTGCAATGATGATATCAACATGGGCCAGTGAAGCAATCTCCTCCACAACTAGACTAAAGAACAAAAGGACAACAACTTGTCGTTCCCCTTCCCCGATTCCCCAATTTAAAAAAAACAACAACAACAAAACAAAAAACAACAACACTTGGGCCAGCCAAGTGGCTCAGTTGGTTAAGAGTTGGCTTAGAGCACGTGCTTTGAGCAAGAGGGCCGCGGGTTCGATTCCCACATTGGCCAGTGAACGCGGTGCCCTAGCTGAGCTGTCGCTGAGCTGCCAACAGGTGGCAGGATGGCTCAGCTGGTGTAACAAGATTGCCTGTTCAATGGTGGGCTACACCCACCCTCAACTAAGACTGAACTTGGCACCTTGAGCTGAGCTGCCGCCTGGATGGCTCAGAGGATAGACCGTGTGAACTTAACAAGTCTGCTGGTTCGACTCCCACAGGGGATGGTGGCTATGCCCACCGGCAACTAAGACTGAACTCAGCACCTTGAGCTTAGAGGCCACGAGCTGCCAACAGGAAGCCAGATGGCAACTGGCGCCCTCCACAACGAACACTGAATAACAACAACTTGGCTGGTCCCCTCTCCCAGTTCCCCAATAAAATCTTTAAATTAAAAAAAAAACACTTTAGAAACATAAAGGCAACTGAAAGTGCTAATATATTCTTTAAAGGAATTCTACAGAAATATTATGAGAAAAGTAGGTGGGAAACGAGAAGATGGATCCTGTCCTGCATCACTGATTAGCTGAGTGGCGCTGGCAGAGTGACTACATCAACATGTGTTTTGGTTTCCTAATCTGTAAAGTGAAAAATATCTATCACGGCAGGCCGCCTCTCAGATGGCGCCCAGGAATGCCCACCTTCATGGTATTCACACTCTTATATAATCCCCTTCCCCTGAGTGTGCACTGACCTTCCTGACTTGCTTCTAAAGAATAAAATACAACAGAAGTGATGGAATGTCACTTGTGAGAAATTAATGTATTTGTCTGGTTTAATTAACAAATGAACACATACTTACGATGCCATGTATTTAAATGTGGGTTAAAATAATAAATGTAGTTTTAATTCATTACAGATATGCAATAGGGAAATATACCTTTTAAATAACTTTCTGTAGTGTAAAAGTTATACACATTCTGTAGTGTACAATTCACACATATTAAGTTATTTTTAAATACAGTAATTTTTAAAACTACGCTTTTAAAAGCATACTTACTAGGTCATAGTTATAGAGAGGTTGACATACTTTTTCTAGAGTGTACAAATATCTGACATTATCTTTTGATTCATTTGCTTTGTCTGTGATTCTTGCATCCAAATCACGCCAATTCTAAAAAAAAAAAAAAAAGTATAAGGATTCTATGAAACATCAAAATATATCAGTGTACTGAAGTTTAGTCAAGAAATGCAAGCTGTCTTCCCTAATCATACATACATAAAATAGATACTAAAGATAATTTATATATCTTTTTCTTACATTATTTAAGACTTAAACTTATTATAAACACCTTAAATTATTTTACTAAAGCTGAAGGCTCATTCTGTTTATAATGAACATCCTGTCTGTAGGCTGAAATTGAATCTGCTTCTACCTGGAGTGATTTTTCTAGATTAGCTATTTGTGACATCACATTATTCCGGGTCTTCAAGAATGGGTCAAGTTATTAAAACATAACATTATTCCATGAAAATATTCCTATCAGCAGAGTGAACTTTTCATATCCAGCAAGAATGTGTAAAGATGCTTGAGGAACATGGCAGATTGCCTCATCCAACATATATAACAAATGATTAACAGCCATAGTGATAAAGAACTCGGAGAATCAGTACTAAGTAACATCTGGATGTTTTTAAATGGAGGAAAGATATAAGCAGCCAATTCACAGAAGAAATGCAAATAGCTAATAAACTTTTAAAGATAAACAACTTCACTATTAATAAGGAGAGGCAAATACAACAAGCCATTTCCCAGATGCCCAATTGGCCAAAAAAATAATTAACTGATAGTAAGTATTGACAAAGTTTTGGAGTGTACACCCTAGGAAAATACTTGCATGTATGCATTTAGAAGCTTTCACTGAAGCAATGTTTGAGAACACATAGAAAAGAAACAATTTTCCTCAAAAAGTTAAATATACAATAGTTATCATTTGACCCAGAAAAATCTACTTCTAGGTATATATCCCAGAAAAATGACAACAAATCTCCACACAAAAACTTATACAAGAATGTTCATAGCAGCATCATTCATAATAACCAAAACATGGAAACAACCCAAATATTCACAAAACTGATAAGCAAAATGTGATATTATCTATTCAGAGGAATGTTATTAGCTGTGGAAAAGAACTAAGTACTGTTTCATGCTACAAAATGGATAAACCTTGAAAACATTATGCTAAGTGAAAGAAGCCAGTAACAAAAGACCACATATTAAATGATTCCATTTATATGAAATGTCCAAAATAGGCAAATCCATAGAGATAAAAAGTAGACTGGTGTTTACATAGCCCTGGGATAGGGGGAGGGAGACAAGTGGAGATGGGAGGTGACAGCTAAAAGGTACGAGGTTTCTTTCTGAGCTGATGAAAATGTTCTAAAATGACTGTGGTGATGGTTACACAACTCTGTGAATATACTACAAACCAGTGAATTGTACACTTTAAATGGGAGAAATAAATAGTTGTGAATTATATCTCAAGACTGTTGAAAGAAAGGAGACAATCTGCCTACAAACAGGAAAATGATTAGATAAAACCTGGTACATTAACATTTTGGCCAACATACACAGCTCAGTCTGACAGCCATAACTCTCCAAGATATGCTATTGGGAAAGGGAGTTGAAGAATAATAAAGCATCGCACTATTTGTACAATAAAAAATTAGAGGGCCAGCCAAGTAGCTCAGTTGGTTAAAAGCTCGCTCAAGAGTGCGAGCTGAGCTCTGAGCAACAGCAGTTCAATGTCCAGCCCGAGCTGAATTGCCGTTGAGCTGCCAACAGGTGGCAGGATGGCTCAGCTAAAAAAAAAATTAGAAACACAAAACTATGCATTTTCATTTGTACTTAGGGTACTCATATATACATAACAGAGAGCTGTGGTTGTCTCTAGGTGTTTATCATTTAGGAACAGGCGTTACGAAATGGGAGGGGATGTGGTAACTAATGAGACTTGTTCTACCTGTACTGTTTAAATTTTTTACCAAAAAAAAGTATTCATACATTACTTGTTTTATATACGTATAACAAATGTTTTTTAAATTTAACATCTTCAATAAAATATAAATAAATGTTATATATGTACATATTCATGTATATATGAGTGTGTATATGTAATAATAAATTAAAGAGGAAAGGACCTGGAAAGAATGAAGCCACACTGTTAATACACGTGACCTCTAAGAAAGTAGGTAGAATAGTGGGATGGGATATATGATGAGAGGGGATTTGGGCTTTTGAATTTCTATGTAGTTCTTGAACTCAATGAGTTTCTGCTGATTTACAATTTCAAAAACAATTTAAAAATGAATGGCAATCACTCCATAGCGGTATTGTCAAAATTGGTGTACGAAATATTAAGAACTAAATCTTCATTTCTGTACTTCCTTTCCCATTTCTGGAAATAAGTGTAGTATATTAGAAAGCTTTGCTCAAAGTTTAACACTTCCAAATACTACATGATTTCGGTATATGAAGCAAGAAGCAGTTCAAGAAGGGTAATTTTCCAGTTGGTTGTTCTGAAGCACACCAAATTTTAAAAACCAACACCTTTTACTTTTACCTTTAACAGTTTGGAGCGTGCAACATTCAGCACATTTATGACAGCCTTACAACTTTGCCCTTTAATCTGTTCAATGATATAATTGAATTTGGCTGACTCCCGTTTCCAATGTTCTAACTCAGTGAGTGGGCCTGAGTCGTCAGCTTCTTTTCTCATCTGCTCACTCTCTATAAGCACCTGCAATCAAAAAAATTCACAGAATATAGAAATGTTAATTTTTCATTAAATGCTCATTACTTTCATCTTTCCAAAGAAAGCTAAAAATATATAAATAATATTCAATGCTGAATAATATTCAAAGCTGTTAGCAAACTAAGAATAGAGAAGAACTTCTTTAACATCATAAATAGTACCTATTTACCAAAATCTACAATAAACGCAAAAGATGAAGTTTTAGAAAATATCACTTTAAACCCAAGGACAAGACAAGTTTACCACTATCACCACCCACTTCTATCCAACCTGGTAACAGAGGTCCCAAACAAGATAAGTAAAGAAAAGAATTCCAATAAGAATTGGAAATGACAAAACAAAGATGGAATAATCACAGATGATATAGTTGGCCACATTTTAAAAATTCAAGAATATCTATCTAAATACATATCTAAAGACAAACTTTTATAATTAATAAAGTGAATAATTCGGTAAGATTCTGGATGTATCCATAAATATCAGTAGCATCTCTTTACAAGCCCAATAAGAATCTAAAAATGTAATTATAAAAAGATAACATTTGCTATAACAAATAATAGCAGTGATAAGATATCCAGAGAGTAATAAAAGATGTGCAAGATTTTTTTGGAGAACATTAGAAAACTTAGTTACAGCTCACAAAAGAAGACCTAAGTAAATGGATATATCATGCTCATAGATTGAAAAATTAAATAATATAAAAAAGGCACTTTTCTCTAAATTAATGTATATATTCGATAAAATTTCAATCAAAATCTCAACAGGGTTTTTGATGACACTTGACAAACTAGTTTTAAAATTAATTTGGAAGAACAATTAGCCAGAAATAATCAATGCAATTTTGAAGAAAAATACAGAAAGGGACTTGACATACCAAATATCTATTCAGTAAAAAGCTACAGAAATTAAGGCAGTATGGTATGAGTACAAAAAACAAAAAAGTAGACCAGTAAATGGAAAAAAGGTTCCAGAAACTTGATATGTTAGAGGTGATATTACTAAATTGTTAGGAAAAAAACGGACTATTAAATAAATAGTTCTGGGGCAATTGGCTAACTATATGGAAAAAGACAATTAGATTCCTCACATTATACCCACACAAAAAAATAATTCCAGACAGACTAAAAACCTAATGTTAAAAGCAAAATGGTAAAACTTTTAAAGAAAATATAGGAGTTAAAACTATAAAGCATGGCACTGAATATCATAATTGTCAAGAAAATGATTAACAACTGTGGCAAAGAAAAATGAGTCAACATTGGGAAGAGGGGAGCTGTAAGGTACTGGAAATTGGAAATGGTCTATTTCTTAACTTGGGTTTCCTAAATAAAACACAAAAAGCAAAAGTTACTAGTCACTAGAGACAGCTAAATTGAGGCTGGATCACCATTTGTAACCAATAAACTTACATTGAAATGTAAAACTTCCACATGACTAAAGATAGAATATCAAATGAATATGCAAGACATGATGTGGGCCAAGAAAGGATTAATATCCAGAAAACATTATTTAAACTCCAACAATTCAGTAAGATATCATCAAAAAATCTGAAATATAAGTAGGTAAAGGATATAAACAGGCAATTCAACAAAGAAGAAACCTAAACAGCCATTAAACATGCTCAACCTCAGTTCTATTCAGGGTAATGCAAAATAAATCAAGAGGCAATTTCACACCCAATATATTGGCAACGATTAAAAATCTGACAATCCCAAGAGGAACCAAAGATTTGAAGAAACAGAAACTCTCATATGCTTCTGTAAAAAAATATAACCACTATTTGAGAGCTTTGCAAGACCCAATAAAAGCTCCATTGCTCTCAGCAATTCCACTGAGAAACTCCTGAACACGTGCAAAGGAGACTTGAACAAAGGTATTTTTAAAATATGTATTATTATTGCTTGTAATAGCAAAAACAGTAGAAACAACTATCTTTCTGAGGATATGTATGAATACACTTCTCTATCTCTTTAAACAAGATGCTAGACATAATTTAAATGTCTTCTAGATGTCTGAACATCTATGTAGTAAACTGATTTCTTCATAGAGGAATACCAGACAGTAGTGAAGTGAGGGAATTAAATTTACTTGTACCAACATGAATGAAAGAGAATATTAAATGAGAAAAAAACTGTAAAAGGATCCTTAACGGTATTATACCATTTACAGAAAGATTTTAAACACAAATACATATTCTATACATATATGTAATTTATTTATATATGTAATATAAAGCTTATAAATTTGCAAATGCAATGAAAGTGAAAAACTTTCAAGAGAACGGAAGGAGAAAATAACATCAAAATAGTAGTTTTACACCTTATTGCCCTTCACCTTTTCCCTTTCTTTTTAATTTTTGAATTACAACTGACATTCAATATATTTTACAATAATCTCAGGTGTACAACATAGTGGTTAGACATTTATATAATTTAAGAAGTGATCCCCTTGACTAGTCTAGTACCCACCTGGCACTATACATAGTTATCACCATATCATTGATTATATTCCCTATGCTTTACATTCCCATGACTATTTTGTAACTACCAATTTGTACTTCTCAATCCCTTAACCTTTTTCACCCTGCCCCCAAGCCCCTCCAATCTATCACCCTGATAAATCTAGTACCCATCTGTCACCATACATAGTTATTACAATATTATTGACTTTATTCCTTATGTTATACCCTACATCCCCATGGCTACTTCGTAACAATCAATTTGTTAATCCATTCCTCTTTTTCTTCCACCCCATCTCCAATTCTCCTCCTATCGGGTGATTATCAAAATGTTCTCTGCATCTATGAGTTTGTTTGTTTTGTGTGTTTATTTTGTCCTTTAGATTTGACATATAGAAAATTCACATTGCATCTGTCTTTGTCTGACATACTCCACTCAGCACAACATCCTCTGGGTCCATCCATGGCACCACAGATGGCAAGAACCCATTCCCTTCCATGGCCAAACAGTATTCCATTGTATATAGTATGTACCACCTCCTCTTTATCCATTCATCCATCGACAGACACCCAGGCTGCCTCCACATTTTGGCCATTGTAAAATGTGTTGCAATGAACACATGGATGCACACATCCCCTCAAAGTAATGTTTTGGGTTTCTTTGGATAAATACACAGAAGTGGGATTACTGGGTCCTTCTGTCTCTTGTTATAGCCTTTGTTTCTAAAATCCATTTTGTCTAATATAGGAATTGCTACCCCAGCTTTTTGTTTGTTTGTTTCCATTTTCCCATTCCTTACCTTTCAGTCTGTGTGTCTTTCTGTTTGCAGTGAGTCTCTTGTAGGCAGCATACAAGTATGTGAGGGTCTTGTTTTCTTATCCATTCAGCCACCCTATGTCCTTTCAATGGAGTATTTAATTCATTTACATTTAAGGTAATTTTTTCATAGGTATGTAGTTATTGCCATTTTATTATTCATTTTTTTCTTTTTCTTTTTTTTTTTTTTTTACCTCAAAGAAGTCCCTCTAAGATTCCTAGATTCCCTGTAATACTGGTTTGATGCTGATAATCTCCTTTAGCCTTTTCTTGTGTGGAAAGCTCTTTATCTGTCCCTCGATTCTAAATGATAGCCTTGCTGGGTAGAGTAATCTTGATTGTAGATGCCTGCTTTTCATCACTTTAAATATTTCCTGCCAATCCCTTCTGGCCTGCAGAGTTTCGTTGAGAAATTAGCTGACAGTCTTATGGGTGCTCCCTTGTAGGTAACTAATTGCTTTTCTTTTGCTGCTTTTATGATTCTCTCTTTGTCTTCAACCTTTGGCATTTAATTGTGATATGTGCTGGTGTGGGCCTCTTTGGGTACATCTTGTTTGGGGCTCTCTGAGCTTCCTGGTCTTCCATGTTTATTGTCTTCACCAGGTTAGGGAAGTTCTCCGTCATTATTTCTTCAAATAGGTTTTCAATTCTTTATTCTGTTTTCTTCTGCTGATACTATTCTCATGCTAATGTTGTTATACTTGATGTTGTCCCAGAGGCCCCTTAAACTGTCTTTTTTTTTCTTTCTGTTGTTCTGACTGGGCGTTTTTTGCTGCCTTATTTTCTAAATTGCTGATGCGATCCTCTGCTTCACCTAATCTACTGTTTATTCTTTCCAATGTATTCTTCATTTCAGTTATTGTATTCTTCATTTCTGAATAGTTCTTTTTTTATGTTTTCTATCTCCATTTTTGTTTCCTATCTCTTTGTTGAAGTTCTCCCTGAATTCACTGAGCATCCTTTTAACTAGTATTTGGGACTCTGCATCTGGTAGATTGCTTGTCTCCATTTTGTTTGGTCTTTTTCTGCAGTTTTGTTCTGTTCTTTCATTTGCCTCCCCATTTTGCCTGACTCCTTGTGCTTTTTTCTATGTATTAGGTAGGGCTGCCATGTATGTAGTAAGTCTCCTGTGGGGCCCAGTGATACAGTCTGCCTCATTACCTGAGCCAGGTGCTCCAGGTATGTCCCTTCTGTGGGTTGTGCGTGCCCTCCTGCTGTAATTGAGCCTGATTGCTGTTTACACATCAGTAGGAGGGATTGACCCTCAGGCTGATTGGCTGTGAGGCCTGGATGTGACTACAGCTGAGGAGCTGCTGTGCAGGGGCTGATCCTACAGAGGATTCACTTTAGCAGGGCTCTGATGCCTGCCCAGTCTGCCCTTTGGGTGTGTTGTTTTTGGAGGTGGCCAGGTGGTGCTCTGGCTCAGTCTGAAGCTCACCTCCAGGTGTGCTAGCCCCAGGGCCTCCTGGGAGAGGTCCTGCCACAGGTCAAGTTCAGTCACAGCCTGTGCCCTGCCCAGGGCTACCTGGCATGAGCCACAAAGCAATCCTCCGATGTCTTCCACCTGCGCTGAAGCCTCGAGAGGCCATGCCACAAACCAAGTCTGGATGTGACTAGTGCTGAGCTTGGGACTGCTCACCAAAAGATATGGGACATGCTGAAGCCAGATACTACTTGTGTTTCCTGAACATTTGAGAGATTTTAGGAGACTCCATAGCATGCGCCATGAGAGGTCATTTGTATGGAAAAGCCAGGAAGCATCTTGGATAGGCCCTCAAATTCAGCGGGACAGGCCCTCAAAATCAGGGAATCACCAGGACTGGAAAAATGAATGGTGTTGGCCATGTTGATGGAGACTCAGATATGGCAGCCACCTGCAACTGCAAGCTGGTACAGGGAAGGGCTCAACAAAGAAAGAATGGATTCTACCAGCACTTCTGTCTCGGAGAATGCTGCTTCTCCAGCCCTCAACCTGCAGCCAGACAACTTAGTTCCTCTCCATTCATCCCTGGTGCCTTTTGAGCTGCTGCCCCAATGCTGGAGCTCAGAGAATGTGAGTCCGTCAGCCAGTAAGTCCGCATGTGGGCCCTTTAAGAGGATCTCCTGGGACTGCAACAGTCCTCTTTCTCACCAGCCACGATCTCTACTGGTTTTCACAACCAGAACTTATAGGGACTTTTCTCCCTGGCACTGGGACTCTGGGCTGAGGAGCTTGGTGTGGGGCTGGGACTCCTTGCTTCTCCAGGAAGAACCTCTGCAGCTGAGATATCCCCCTGACTTTTAAGCACCACACACAGGCATAAGACCAGCCTGTTCTGCTTCTCTGTCCCTCCTACCAGTCTCAAGGTTACTTCTACATATTCTTAGAGTTAGGATTTCGCTTCAGCTGGATTTCAGGCAATTCACAGTGATAGTTGTTCTGTAGTTTAGTTGTAATTTTGATGTGGTCACGAGAGGAGGCAAGCATGGTGTTTAACTACTCTACCAGCTTCAATGGCCATAGTTGAACCTATGAAGGTTCTATCTTTAATCCATGAAAGACTTTTCATTTTAACCATGGTTTATCTCATCGTCTATTTGGGGGCACTTAGGTTTCCTCCATATCTTGGCTATTGTAATAATACAGCAATGAACACAGGGGTGCATAAATCTTAAAGCAAAACATAGGGAACATAGTCAATACTATTGTAATAACTAGGTATATTACCAGGTGGGTATTAGACTTATCAGGGACACTTCCAAAATTATATAAATGTCTAACTACTATGCTGTACACCTGGAACTAATATAAAATAATACTGAATGTCAACTATAATTGTAAAATAAAAATAATAGTAAAAAAAAAGTTTTAACCATGGTTAATGGAACTCTTTCCAAATCTTATTAAAAGCTTCTCCACCTTCTTAAATAGTAGATACTATACATAATTTTAACTTCTTTAAATGACTGAAAGTCTATATAATTTGAATCACTGAATTAAAAAATAATGGATATTAAAAATTAACTTTAAATTTAAAAAAATAAATCAAACAACCCTTTTAATGTTTAATCCCTGTTACAACATGATTCATAGAAAGTAGTCCAGCCTCAAACTGGATACTTCCAGGGATGCAGCACATTCCATTTTCATCTCTCTCCCTATAACCATCACACTCTCTCTGGTTTTACTTCTCCTCCTTCTAGAGCCATATGGTACTAGTTGAATTTCACATTAAATCCCATGAAATAGTTGAAAATATCATATTACTCCCAAACATCCCTTTTTTTCCCAGGTCAAACATCTGCATGTTCTTTCCTTAAATGATATTGTATTTTTCTCTGAATTGTCCATTTCTTTGTTATACAAGCTGAAATTTTCTCTCAGAAGGTCATTTATCTTTTAACTTTGTTTATGATGGTTTTTGCCATATGGAAGTTATTAATTTTTCTTTTATTTTTTTTTTTGAGGGCAGTGTCACTGGCCCTCATATGTGGGACCGAACCGGGGCCACTGGCTTCCCAAGCCAGCGCTGAACCACCGTGCCACTCGGCCGGTCCAATTTTTCTTTTTTTATGTAGACAATTCTGTCAGTTTTGTTTCATGGCTTCTGGGTTTTATATCTTAAGAAGATATTAATATAGTCCTGTGTTATGTTCTGCTTCACTTATATGTTTTGTTTTTCACATTACTTTTTTAAGACTGGCTTCTCTTACTCAACATGTTTTTGAGGTTCATTCATGTTGTTTCATGTATCTCTTTTTCAGCTTTAGCTTTCATATTTATGTCTATTATCCATCTTGAATTAATTTTTTGTATGACTGGAGGTCAAGGTTATTTTCAATGTAATTTTTTAAAAGACTTCTCCCATTTCCTGTATTGGTTCTGTTTAATTGGAGGCCATTTGCTGCAACTGCCCAACTTGATTTCCTTATTTCAAGTTGTTACATTTCCTATGTCAAACTATTTTCTTCCATTTGCTTATTTTTGTGAAAGATCTATATTATTGATCACAATAATTGGAGAGGATCTCCTCAGTCATTGTGTAGGACAGAGCTTGATTTCCATAATGGGTTACAATTCGCCATCTTTCAGTGGCAGAGTAGGTGGCTGCAGGAGTTCTTTGGTGGGCAATTACACACTTCAATGATACAGTGACACCTGGAAACAAATTCTGCGGCCAGCACTCTAGGCTGGTGGAGTTTCCAAAGTCCTCCAATTTTTCCACTCCAACTGTACCTTCCTCCTTCCAACATAGTTCTAAATAGAAGTAAAATTGGGAATGCATTCCTCTAACTCTTGCTTGGTCAAGATTTTTCTCCCATAGTCCTCACTTAATTGAAGGGTTTTTGTCAGTTCCACTGTCCTGTGCTCATGAACTAGAGATTTATGAGTTGGCTCCTAGCGTCCTCTTTCAGTTTAGGGCAATTACATAGTATCTGATTTTTGGTAGTGCTTATAATGTAAGTTGATACCTCTCAGAATGTTGACATATGAGCCCATTCCTATCATTGCTTTTACTACTGCCAGAGAAAATTTGTTTGGCCAGTGTAGTACTGCTATGAATGGACTAGTTTGAACCTCTTTGTGAACACAGACAATTTCATTGATCAACCAAAAGGTATTTATTTAGTGCCTAGCATTGTGTCCTTTTCCTTTCTCTCTCTCGTGTAAACAATATATACAGAGTATAACAATATATAAAGTATTAGAGATAAATGCTTGCTATTCCTGATTCTTCATTATTTCATTCTCAACCCATATTATGATTTCTTCCTTAAAGTGATAAATGTCTTAAAACAGATTTTAAGTGGTCCGTAGAGAACACTGATTTTTATACCAGAGTCAAGAATAGATTGAAATCAGGATGGCTCCTCTTCCCTTTATTTTTAGAGATAAATTGCAATGACTAGGACACAGATGAGAACTATGACTCACATCTGATGAAATCACATGGGTTAGCTCACCTGTTCAATCTGTTTGTACCATATCATCAGCACGTCCTCTAGCTGACGAACAGTTTCTGAATTGCCAGCTGCTGCTGTCACTTCTCCAAAGGTCTGCAGTTTGGAAAAGTCAATGTTGTCTATCTTCTTTAACGTAACTGTTCCCTCAATACTTATTCTAGCACCTAAAAGGGAAAAAATAATATTGAGATGTTTAATGCCAATGTGTTAAATGTCACTGCATCATTTCAAGCTAGAATTACTAAAATGTTAGGGATGTAACATTTTATAGAAATATATATAATTCTAATTGATCATTTGATTATGACTTGATGATTTGTTAATAAAATTTGCTTTAACAATATGAAATAATATAATGACATATTTAAAAGAGAGCTTGTAATAAAGTATATGTATGTGGTGAAGTTTTTCACAAATAATAGAGGAAGAAAATCCTCCTGCAACAATGAAAACATATCTTACTCCTGCAAAGATCCCTGGAAAAAAAGGTTCTAATGATCTGATATCTTAACATCTTCTTTTAAGATGGAAACATTTTCCGTAATGTTTATTTTTAATAACATATCTTACATTTAATTTGCTCATTTTTTAGTAATTTATTAAACATTAAATTTTATACTTACCATCTAAAAATGAAAGGTATCTGTTGATAGTTTCAGCGAAAATGTATTTTTCAGATTCTCCTTGCTTGGACTGGTTTAAAGCACCCCAATTATTTGTTGCAAGGATAGATGGTAAAAATATCTTTGCCAGCATATTCCTAATCCCAATTAGGAGTCCTTCTGATGCATCAAGGACCGTAAATAGCACTTCCTGAAAGGGCAGTGTTCAAATGTTATTTGATATGCTGATCCCATTAAAGAACTGAAAACCATAACCTATTTTACATTACAGTAAGGGTAGACAACACATTTTATAAACTCTTAGGAAAACTTAAGTGGTTGTGAATATTAGAGTTCTAAAATCAACAAACTTATACTCTGCCCCCATTTTAACCATTCACATGCTTGTTCATCAAGAAAACATTTGCCCTGGTGCTTTAATTTCTGGATAGGGAAGGAAATATAGCCTAGAGCCTGCACAGTGTAAGGGAAACAAAAGTGAGCCTCCTGCATAAAGAAACTTCAGAGTTGAAAGTTGCCCTGTCTCTGAAAAGGGGACCAGAAAAACTGTGTCAGCCCCGGGAAAAAGCAATAAGCCTCTGCATAGAATTTTGGATGAAAAAAACATCAGTCAAAGGGTTCAAACTTTGAATAAGTTTGGGGGATCTAATGTATAGCATGTTGGTTATATTGTATATTGTGAAAAAAAGGAAACATACTTCATGAAGATTTTTAGTATTTACAGCAACATCACTGCGACAGCGAACAAAAAATATACACAGTCCTTTTAGCTTCTCCGGGGCTGCATTGTCTATATATAATCTCATCATTTTTGCTCCTTTGCCTGCTCCAGCAATAATTCGACCACATTCTGAAAACAAAAGTCAAGTATTTAGCATATGATCACATAAATGATCAGATGTGATAAATTACTGTGCATCTATACTGTTGCATCTTGCTTTATTTTATTGCAAGAAGATTTTGATATGATTGTAGAATAAATTTTTTTTTGTCTAGAGAAAGGTATCAATAATTGCAATCCTTAAGTTGTAGCCTCCTCTGGTTCCTTTCCCTGAGCTCTGCACATTTGCTCCTTTTAGCCTGGCCTCACACAAAGTTCTCCTATCTCCCCTCCCCTCCGCCCCACCCCCTCCACCTTTGGCCTATCTAATTCCAACTTATCTTTCACGTCTCAGCCCAAATGCAATGTCTCTGAGAAGCCTTCACTGACTCCTCTGAGAAAATATAGTCGTCTAATAAATGAACTCATAGCACCCAACTTATATTAAATTCTTCCTTGAACTGATTTCAATAAAAATTAATCATTTAATTATAAAGCTTTCTTTAATTTAAAAAACTATTAAAAATATGATAATTCTGTTAGATGGCTGGTTGTGATATTAATTTGCAAAAATCAATAGTCTTTCCATTTGCAACAATAACCAATTTAAAATATGATCAATGAAATTTTTAATTCCCCATCACAAAACCACAGAAGCGTTTGTGTGTCCCGCCTTCCCTCCTTTAGGTTTGGGTGGTTCGTCCTGTCCTGTGATTCTGGGGAACACCAGCTTCCGAGACCTGCACTGGCAAGCACCTGAAAACTAGACTAATTAGGCTCTCCATAAGAATGTAAATCTTAAAGGCAGACACACAAAGATAAAAGGGGATGTCAGTCTAGTGATGAATCCTAAAAAACTGCCCTGAGATCCATACAAATGCTCTATTCCTGTCCTTTCTAAGGCCTGGTCGTTCAATTAAATCTAATTTGTGAACCACCCAAACATATTCATAGTATTTTTTAACCTAAGCCCAAGTCTATTTCTGTTGCTTGCAGCCAAAGAACCCCAATACCCTTAATATCCTCCCTCCCCTTTTTCCTTGATCAGAGAACCTGACTTTGTCCCATTAAACAATGTCTACATTCCCAGGGAGACAGCTGCTTTCTCAGCCTCCCTGGTCCCGGAGGTAAACATACGACACAGTTCTGGCCAATAAGACACAGGACAAGCTTGGGCTTTCCTGATAAAGGGGAGAGGTTAACTAGTGAGGCCCTTTCCCACAAGTGAAACTGGATGCGATGTCTAGAGCGTCAACTTGAAATCATGTGGGACACACATGAACACAAAAGTCAACATGTTAAGAATGGCGGAATAAAAAGAAAAAAGAACCTGTTTTCTGATGGCATTGCTGAGCATTTGAACCACTGCTAGCCACTGCCTACCTTGTTATGAGGGAAAAACAGATCCTCTATTTGTTTAAGACGCTATTAGGATTTCCATGACTTAACAGATGAACATATTCCTGGCTGATAGATCCAGTAATAGGAGAATGGTATCTAAAAATCACAATGCAACTACACTATGCAATACTGTATAACATTTTTTAAATGAGGTAAATCTATATGTAATGACAGAAAAGTACAAAAAGCAATATAAGCATAAAATATATGATCAGATTTTTAAAAGGATTATACCTGTCAACACATACATATAAGGAGGACACGTAGAGGAATATTTACCAAGCTGATAAGTGTTATCACCTTTGTAGGTAGCAAAAATAATGATTAAAAATGCATCTATCAAGGGCTGGCCGAGTGGCGTGGTGGTTGAGAGCTGGCTTGGGAAGCCAGCGGCCCCGGTTCGGTCCCACATATGAGGGCCAGTGACACTACCCTCAAAAATAAATAAACAAATAAATAAATAAATAAATAAATAAATAAATAAAATGCATCTATCTTTTCTTCTGGCAATTCCCCTCCTGAGAATTCTTCCTGAAAAGAATTTCTAATCCACATAAAACTAGCTTCAGTGATTTCATTGAGGCATTGTTTAAAGGAGCAAGAAGTTGTAAACAACCTAAATTTTAGTAAAGTATTTAAGTTTTGAAATTAATGTTATATTAGCCTAATAAAATACAATGCAACTGTTTAAAATTTGATTCTAGTGGCATGAAGAGAATATTATCAAATTTTAAAAGCCACCATTGAATATGTAGGGTTGGATCCCATTTTGTAATGTACAGATATCAAAATGGGACCGAAGTGTACACATTATATACCCAACTTTCTTTCTCTCTCTCTCTCTCTCTCTCTCTCTCTCTCACTATATATATATATATAAAACTATATATGACTATGTATATATGTATATACACACACTCTACATATACATATCTAATCTCTTTGTGTGTATTTATAGAGGAGTATTCATCAAGAAGTTAGCAGTGCTTATTCCAAATGAGTGGGAATGTGGATCGTTTTTATTTTTCTTTTACTTGTAGATATTTTCTTATCTTTCTATTGATTTTTAGGTACTGTTGTCATTTTTAATGAGTAATGAAATTATGAACCATACAGTAATGTCCCAGGATAAGAACTGTGAGAGACAGAAAATCCATACAACAGACCTAGTCACAACTTACGAGTTTACGTATGTTGCTGGGGAAGAAAGAACTAAACAATTAGATGAAAACAGAAGAATGTAATCAAGTGCTGTATTTTGCGACACAGACTTTAAATGAGGCAGGGCTTGGAGAACAGTGATGGTTGGGTCTGGAACACTGTGGGAAGGCTCTGAGAAGAGAATGGGTGACGTGATCCGGAGTCAGGGCAGCATTTGGCTGGGTGGGGAGAAGAAAGGCATTCTGAGAGAGTTGGGAGGGTGGACGAAAGTGCACAAAAATCACTGGTATGCAGAGAAAACAATGAAGGGACTGGCTTAACAGGAGCAGCAGATTCATGTCTCGAAGAAGAGAAAATCAGACTAAACCAGTACTGTGTGTCCAGGTTGCTATGGGCCTTAGTGGATAAAGAGGGGTTGGACCCAACACAATAATTAGCAGCACAGTGGAAGATATATTTGGCAGGTGTAGTGTGAACTTCAGAGGGGGAATCTGGTTAACAGAGATGTTTCCAATCTGGAATACTAGGGCAGGTATGAAATATGGGCCCAGCCAGCCTAAAGGCAGCAGAGGAGGAAAGCGAGAAAGGACCAATAGGAGGGACACACTGAAGATTAAAATCTGCAGGATTTAGAAGATAAGGAGTCTAAGACTGAAAGGATGGTCCGTTCACGTAGTTATTAAGACAAAGGTTTCACGACCTGGGCAAGTGTTAATTATTTTAGGAATAATGTGAACAGTGAGGGGCCAGATATTCCAACTGACAGCTGCAGCAGACAGAGATGCTGACCTGGGACAGAGCCACAGGGAGCAACTGCTGAGCTCTCAGGTGGTTTCATGACTATTTCTAGTCATCTGAAAACGTGTGTACAAAATGGCTCCACCTGTTTCGGGGAAAATATGATTACATTCTAGTGAAAATGTGTATTCCCTAGGATGACCGCTCCTTAAATCACAATAGTAATGTATTTGGGCTGAAAATGTATTGTGTTTAAGATGCTATCATTTTTACATGTAAGCTTCTGGTAAATTTTCTTTATAAATATAGGATTGTATAAGAGAAAAGATATGCTGCATTTTAACATTTATTAACTAACAGCCAGCACGTTACCCCCAGGGAAGGCTCTTACCCACGCCAGGTACATCTCCTTCCTGGTACAGTAATTTCAATGTCTTACAACCATCTTTCTTGAAGAAAAGAGCAAATGGATCCATCTGTTACATAAGAGAAAATGACGTTCAATAAAATAACTAGGAACTACAATACAATGAACGAGGGCCTGTGCTAGCTATTTCACATACCATAATCTTCATCATTTTGTAGATTAAAAAAAAAAAGAAAATGAGGCTCAACCAGTTTATTCAGCATACACAGTGGCAGGCACATCAGCAGCAGGGTTAGAATCTGAATGAATTTAACTTCAAAATTACTGTGGAATATAGGGTGAATTCTACTTCGAAATTTACATTAAGAGCCTATATATGTAAGCAGGTAGCCACTTATCTGACCATCCTCACAGAATCTTAAGTAAATGAGTTAGTCCAATCGGAGGTAGATACAAAGAATTACTGTTAAAAGAAACCATTCTTAAAAGCTGGCTTAGAGAACAGAAAACTTGCCTTATTAACCAACTGTTTCATTTGACCAATTATTTGAGTAACTATTTTTTAGCAATTGCAATTTGATCCATATGGTAGCCAAACTAATATAAAAACAAATTATTACAATGAGTCTTCCATGTTTATAAGCATGAAGTTCTTATTTAATTATTTATGGGTCTGTGCAGCATCTTAGAAAGTAGAAAACTAAATAGGTCACAAAAACCCTTCAACCTCATTTGGGAAATACAAAGTTAGTGAACCCGCTTGACCCAGTTCTACTGATTTCATACAGTAAGTGTCTCCCTTGGGAAGTGGGCTTCTCTTCACTTACTGACCACATGTGGGAAGTATCCCAGGTCTGGCAAATCCTCTCCCCCTGGTACAATGGTTCTCAAACATGAGAAGCACCCAGGGAGCTTTATAAAAATCCAGACTGCTGGGCCAGGGGGTTTGCATTTCTAAAAGGTTCCAGGTAAGGCTAATGCTGCTGGTACCAGACCCGTGTTTGGGAATCACCACCTAGGAGGTGAAACGGAGCCACAGTAATGTGCAAAATTCTAGCCCTTAATTTTCTACTCTTCCATCTCACTCATAAACTTGACTCTCCTGCACAATTATTTCACGTTGTAACCAGAAAGATACAAAAGCTGTCAGTACAGCTATTCTTGCCCAGTTCCATAAATACTTCCTTGCTATGTCTGGTATTTATGGCCCATCAGCTCTGAACGCTTCCAAACACTCAAAATGAGAGCCCAGGATCCTGTCAAGTGGCTCAGTTGGTTAAGAGCGCAAGTGTTGAGCAACAGGGTCGCTGGTTTGATTCCCACATGGGCCAGTGAGCTGCGCCCGAGCTGAGCTGCAGCTGAGCTGCCAACAGGTGGCAGGATGGCTCAGCTGGTGACAACAGGTGCTCCTAACAACAAGGTTGCCAGTTTGACTCCGGTATGGGATGGTGGGCTGCACCCACCCACCCTCTCCCCCAAACTAAGATTGAACACTGCACCTTGAGCTGAACTGCCCTGAGCTGTTGATGAGCGGCCAGATTGCTCAGTGGTTAGAGCTTGTGCTCTTAGCAACAAGATTTCCAGTTTGACTGCTGCATGAGATGGTGGGCTATGCCCACCCGCAACTAAGATTGAACACGGCACCTTGAGCTGAGCTCCCGCGAGCTGCCAATGGGCAGCTAGATGGTCACTGGACTTGGAGCTGAGCTAGCTGCACCCTCCACAACTAAGACTGAAGAACAACAACTTGGCTGTTCCCCTTCCTCAATTCCCCAACACTGTTCCCCTTCCCCAACTCCTCTCCCCCCAAAAAAAATGAGAGCACGAGGCTGTGATAAAAAGACATCGCAATATCAACTGCAATGAATTCTTATTTTTTTAGACACACTGTACTCTTGAGGCCAGCAGAGTGAATGTTGTCCTGGGCCAAAATCATGCCTGCAGATTAAAAATTCACTTATAATATGTAATGTTTTACACATAGTTCACCTGAGCATCACCACAACCTTGCACTAGGTAAGGTGGCATTTACGTCCCCCTTGCCAAAGAGAAAGCTAAGGCTAAAAAGAATTTGTGTGAAGAGCCAAAGACACAAACCCACAGTGCAGAGCTGGGAACTGGACACCAGCCCGGAGCCTCCAGGTCTGTGCTCTTTCCACAGAAAGACACACCTCTAACTACCCAGCCTGCATGCCCGTGAAGCCATCCGTGATCACACCTGTACATTCCCACAGGGAACTCTGGTGACCTGGGAAATCTACCCTACTTCAAGCTGTTTGTGTGGCACCACCTTCTGTGTACACATCTCCATGCATTTTTCTATCCTTTGCCATTAAAATAACTCAAAGGTATTGATCTCTCTGCAACGATCACATTCCCATCTCATGTAACACACTAAGGGAGCTGGAAAATGAGCAATCCCATTCATACTGTCAGGGAACTGCCAGTTATAAAGTTTTATAAGGGTCCTGGAAAAAATAAAGGGCAGTCAACTTTCCAGAATTTGGCAACACAAGCGAGGGCTTTTTTAGCAACCATTCCACAGAATTGTGGCTCCTAGTACAAGCGTATGAGTTTTGCTCAAGTTTACTGGCCCCTGTAAAAGCAGGGGGCATGGACCCTAATGATGAAAACCTCACCGCAATGCTACCTACCATCCAACTCTCTCACCAGTGCCTTCAGTGGGACAGTCAGCTCACCACCAGCATACATCTCCTCACTGCTAGGGCTCCAGCCAGTTCACTGATAGTCAACAGAAAGCTCAAGCAGATTTTTAGTAGTAGTTAATTGAATTATTAGTAGTAATTCTATTGAAAATCAATTTAGAACCAGAGCTACCAGGAAGGAGGCCATGATGTTGTCTCTGAGAGCTGCTAGGAAAGTCATCGCTTATCATACATTACTATAATTAAGGTGGCCATATAAGTTTATCATCCCAATCTGGGGCCCTTTTAGGAGTGAAAAGAGGGATGATTAATACGTGTTTTCCCCAAAATAAAACCTAACTAGAAAATAAGCCCTAGCATGATTTTTCAGGATGCTCATAATATGAGCCCTAACCTAAACATAAGCCCCAGTTAAAATTGTCAGCCAGACATGACTGTTTAAGTAAATGTATATTTTTATACATGAACAAATGAATAAATGTAGATCATTGGAGCAAAAATTAATATAAGACCAGGTCTTATTTTCAGGGAAACACGGTAATTATGCCAGGAAAGTAGGCATAATCCAGAACTGTCACACTGAAATATGGTAACCGCCTCATTCATTGTTTTCTACTATACTCATGCAATAGTTACTGTTCCCTAGCTCATATTTAAGCAGTTTGTTTCTCTATTTAAATGATCTGCACATGCAGTTCATACAACCTGTTCTTTTAAAATACTCTACCTGCCAACTGTAATTGAATATATAGATAGTCACGGATGTGGATTATATGGTGGAAGGGAGTCAAAGGAATTGTAATAGATATGTATGATATGGGGGGGAGGAGTGGGGGGAGAATTGGGGGAGGAGGGTTGTCACTTTGAGGGGTAAAAAGTATAACTATTGCACTGTGTTGTACACTTGAAGCTAATTAAAATAAATAAAATAAAATAAAATAAAATAATACATCTAGGGAAAAAAATGTCATGTATTCTCAGTGGAAAAAAATAAAAATAAAAAAATAAATAAAATCATCTACCTGTGCATGACTATCCATACCTCTAACTTCTAAAGCCATTTTGAGTTAGAATTTTAGTCAAATACTAGTTTTTAACTCTTCTCTTTCCTTTCTCCTCAGTAGTAGATCTAATGAGAAATATCAATCAACTGCAATAGTATACATATATAAAATAAAGCTTCTCTAATCAGTAAAATTCCAACCTTCTCTTTCTAAATGTTTTGTTCATGACAATGACCCCAGTTTCTTAAATCAATCGCTTCTCAAAGATCAATTAAAAAATAACATTTTTCATGAAGATGGCCCTGAAGCAAAGCAGGAAGCCCCTCCCCTCCCAAAGCTGAAGCCAAAGCAAAGGCTTTGAAGACAAAGAAAGCAAGACAAAGAAAGCTATGCTGAAAGGCATCCACAGCCACCAAAAACAAACAAACAAACAAACAAAAAAACAGTCTGTCACCCACCTTCCAAAGGCCCAACACACTGTTGCTCTGAAGGCGGTCCCAATACCGTGGAAGAAGCACCCCCAGGAGCAACAAGCTTGACCACTATGCCATCGTCAAGTTCCCCCTAACTATCGAGTCAGCCAGGAAGAAGATAAAAGACAACAACACACTTATGTTCATTGTGGATGTCAAGGCCAACAAGCACCAGATCAGACAGGCTGGGAAGAGGCTCTATGACACTTACATGGCCAAGGTCAACACCCTGATCAGGCCTGATAGAGAGAAGGCATATATTCAACTGGCTCCTGACTATGATGCTTTGGATGTTGCCAACAAAATTGGATCATCTAAACTGAGTCCAGCTGGCTAATTCTAAATATAAAATTTTTCACTGTAAAAAAGATAATAATAATAAAATAAGACAAACTTACAGATGGGCAATCCAAAAGTAATTCTTCAATAGTTGCTAAGTCCAAGCCAAGGACTTTTGATAGAATTTCAAATATATATCTGTATGAAGGTTCAATTTTCAGTTTTCGGCCTTCCCTTGCATCTCTAAATCGTGCCTGAAGAATTAAAATCCACGTGTAAAAATTTAATTAGAAAGAAAACTACCAAATATTTCATTTGAAATGAAAATGACATATATGAAAAATCGTATTAGAAGCAAAACCTGTCTTTCTTTTAATGTTTCCTGTAGATTTGGGATGCCGCTCATACTTCGGCGAAAGTTGGATGACCTGGCGGAAAGCATTTCAGAAAGGATTGACTGGGCCAGTCGGGGCGTAGGCCTGGGTCGAACTCTATATGAATCAAGTTCATCACCCCCTGGAAAAATTATTCTTTCATCAGAAGGAATGAGATTCAGAATATCACTTGCAAAAGAACGACCTCTGTCAGAAATAGAGGCCTCCTGTTCTCCAGAATGGGCCTGTCCTGCAGAGGTGGCCCCTCCGGGAGCCTCTTCACTGGAAGCAGGAGGAGGCGCCTCTTCTTCCCAAGGGGGCGGAGCCTGGGCTCCGGGATCAGGAGGGGCAACATCTTCTGAACCCCGAGGGTCTGCCTCTCCAGGAGCAGAAGGAACGTCTTCTGAAGGGGACAAGCCACCTTCTTCTGCGCTCATATTAACCGTTCTTTCCTCCTGCAGAGCACCTTAAAACTTCAAAACCTAGAATTATAAAAGATTTTCTTTTAAAAACTGTACAGTAAATTGAGTGTTAAACGTTTTCATTTATTCCTCCCCTTGAGGCTAAACAGGTAGCAAAATCATCCATTTCTCCCTTACTTACTATGTTATCTAAAGAAGCTAAGTGTACAGGACCAGAGAGATGATTTTTTTTTAAGGGGACACACACACACACACACACACACACACACACACACACACACCCCTAGAGGCTTTTTCAAACTATAAGCACTCCTCCTGATTATGATATGACCCTAGGGGACTTTTGCTCCTCACTCATCCCATCCCTGTCATAGTAACCACTGCAGCTGATGTGTGTGTGTGTGGGGGGGGGGAGCGGCACCTGTCCTCACAATTGTCAAGACTGGAAAAAGATTGAGAGCTCCTGTATTAGAGGACAGACTGGTGACTACCGCCTAGATACCACCTCATTCAAGAAACCAAGCAAAGAGTTACATGGACTGAAATGTTTCTTGCCTCAAGGAATGCTGTGATACAATACAATTCACCAATCGGACACTCAACTATCTAGCCATCTCATTTTTATGAGCATAGCCAAGAACCTAGCAAAAGCATAATACGTCTTTTTAGCAACCAAAATAAATATCCCAAATCTAAACATAAAATTCAAGCTACAAGCAGATTGAGACTATATATTGAAGCAATGGCATCATATAAAGTGTAAATCCAACCCAATCAATCAGAAAAACTCTAAATTACAAAGGAGTTTGGAAGTTATCATGAGCACATAACCAGGAAAATTAGGGGGCACCTGTGGAGTGGGAGAAAATGTGAGTTCCAGAAAACAACATATTGTAGGACAATAATGAAATCCCCATCAAAATAAACAAGTTTTCAGGATATGGCTAAGATCCAGAACAACGTGAAGAACAAAACAATACATTTCAAAGCAGATAGTTCTTTTAGAAGATAGACAAAGAAGCTTTCTAGTAAGAAATTCTGAGAACACTGATGCAGACGTGGCCTATGTAAGATGGTACTTCTTAGGGAGGGACACCAACAGCCCCCCCCAAAAGACGGAGCAAGCACACCTGCCCTCTGCAGATTTTCCAAAGAACCCATAAACAACTAAACTGTTTTCTCTGATATCCCAAATTGGCCTGCTCAAGAACAGAAATACCCAACGTAACCTGTCTTTTAGCTGCCAGCTAACCAAGATGTGCAAACAGGAATCATTGTTTCCAAACTGTCTGCAGGCATTTTTTTCTCATCCCTCTTTTCTCTCTTTTTTATAAATTCTGGTTTTGTCTTTGTTCCTTGGCCACAATCTAAAGTCTGTTTTCTTCACAGGTGACTGAATTTGCTTAGAAAATAACTAATCAAATGTCTCTGAATTACTATTGGACACGACAATCTGCAATACCCAGGAGGCGTATGTGCCTCACTGTTACACTTGAAATTGACCTAGAGGAGTTGGTCATGCGATCTATCATAATAACTCATGAACAAGTATAGTGATACAACTTAGTGAAGTTATATCAACTGCCTGTCACTCTGCCCAAATTCATGCTTTTGAATTCTACAAAACAATTCACTTTATTCAGTAAAAAAACTGTGACTTCTCTCAAAGGATATCAGTAGCCATGGCTGTCTGGTTTCTGAAACCAAAGCAGAATTTAATTTCTATGTAATGGTAAAACAGTGAATAATGTACTGATTGAACTCAATAGAACTGGAGAGCTTTTCTGCAGGGAAGTATGCAATAAGTCCTAATGAGTGTTTCATCTAAAAACTGCTACTATTTTTTTAAGCTCTGTCACATTAAATTTTCAGAAAATATTATTATCCAATATAATTCATGCTCTGAGGACTCCAAACATTTGAGACTCATGGCGCATAATTTCAGAACAAGAAAAACAATCTTAGAAATCCTAAGTTCCACTCTCCCATTTACCTGATAATGAAACTAAGATCCAGGGAAGTTACAGTGCACAGCCAAGAGTGATTTTTCTCAACCTCAGATCGCACCATATCACTACCCTACTTAAAGTCCTCCTCCGGGTGCCAAATACAAACTCTTGTATCCTCCAGGGCTTTCCTGACTCAGTTCAAATGTCTCCAGTCCCCAGTTTCTTTTATTGTCTTTCCACCCTGGGCGGTCTGCAATCACAGCCCCTCGAGCAGTTCCAGAAACAAGCTATGTTTTCTCACATCTAGGCATTGACAAGGAGCTCCCAGCTCCTTGAGAAAGGCAAGCATACCAACAAAGGCTTACAGTTATATCAGAAACTGCCAAACTGTACACAAGAGTCTGCGGCATCAGAAGGGAAACTGTGGGAGGGAAATCTCTAAGGAGGAACTGTCACTTAAGGTAAGTCGTGATCTGATATACATGAGTTCCATGCAGGAGATTCGGAAAGTAATATTAATTGTCAACAATTAAATACCAGGTTCTGTGCTTGGTGAGATATATAACCTTGCTTGATAAACAAATAAATAAGTGTGTACACACACACACACACACACACACACCCCAGGGGTACCAAAAAAATGTATACACATTTTAAGACATGTTACACATGACACACACACACACACACACACACACACACCTATATACACCTATATACACCTATATACACATATATGAATGTTTATATGCGAATGTATATATAAATGAATGGATATGTACAAAATATATACTTATTATTCAACATATATATTCAACAAAATTATATATATTTTGAGGATTTTTTCTAACACTAATAAACCTAATTTATTTCAGTCTTTCAGAATTCATGTTCTGCTAAGATGATGGGCTTCACTCCTTTTAAAAATAAACAACCAGCTGGAGGACTCACCCTTACCAATTTCAAAACTCGCTAGAGGTTGCAGTAATCAAGACAATGTGTGGTAATGGCATAAGTAAGACACAGAGAACAAGAGAACAGATTTCAGAGGCTAGAAATAAACTTATATCTTTATGGTCAGTTGATTTTTACAAGGGTGGTAAGATCGTTGAATTGGGAAATAACAGTCTTTTTCAACAAATGGTATTGGGACAACTGGAAAAACATGTGGATGGATATGTAAAAAAATGAATTTGGGTCTCTATCTCATATAATATACAAAAATTAACTCAAAATGGATGAAAGACCTAAATGTAACCGTGATAACTATAAAACTTTTAGAAGGAAACATAGGTGAAAATCTCTGTGACCTTGCATTAGGCAAAGTTGTCCAATTCTTGGATTAAGGAATTTTTTTTGTATGACACCAAAAGCCACAAGCAATCAGAGAAAAAATAAACTGCACCAAAATTAAAAACTTTTTTTTCTTTTTTTGAGGGCAGTGTCTGTCACTGGCCCTCACATGTGGGACCCGAACCGGGGCTACTGGCTTCCCAAGCCAGTGCTTAGCCACTGCGCCACTCAGCCGGCCCAAAATTAAAAACTTTTATGCATCAAAGGCACTATCAAGGAAGTGAGAAGACAATCCACAGAATGGGAGAAAATATTTGCAAGTTATATACTTGATAAGGATCTAGTATACAGAGTATATAAAGACATCTTACAACTCAACTAACTCAATTTAAAATGGGCAATTTAAAAATAGGCAAAGAATCAAATAAATATTTCTGAAAGAAGATATAAAAATGGCCAAGAAGCACAAGGAAATATGCGCAACATCATTAGCCATTAGGGAAATGCAAATCAAAACCACAATGAGATAGCTTTTTATACCCACTAGGATGACTACATATTTTTTAAAAGACCAAAAAAAGTGTTGGCAAGATCTAGAGAAATATAAATCTTCATACATTGCTGGTGGAATGTAAAATAGTGCAGCCTCTGAGGAAAATAGTATGACAGTTTTAAAAAGTTAAACATAGAATTACCATATGACTCAGTAATTCCACTCCTAGGTGGAATTCTACTAGCAATTCCACCCAAGAGAATGGATAACATATGTTCACACAAAAATCTGTACATAGATGCTCATAGCAACATTGTTCATAACAGCCAAAAAGTGAAAACAACCCAAATGTCCAATTAGGTGATGAATGGGTAAACAAAATGTGGTAAATCCATACAATGGAATATTATTCAGCCATAACAAGGAATGAAGGAGTTACATGCTACAGCGTGGATGAACTTTGTAAACATCACACTAACTGAAAGAAGCTAGATGCAAAAGGCCACATAGTGTATGGGTCTATTTACATAAAAAGTCCAGAAAAGGCAAATCCATAAAGACAAGAAGTAGATTAGTGATTGCCAAAAGGTTGGGGGAAGGAAGAATTGAGCCTAACTGCTAACAGGCATGGGTTTCTATTTTGGATGATGGAAATGTTCTGGACTTAGTGGTTATAGTTGTACAACAGAGAATATAATAAAAACTACTGAAGTATGTACACTTTAATGTGAAATGTATCTCAATTTTAAAATACTATTTAAGAAAAAGAAAACATGATATACGCTGCAGTAAGGAAATGGCCAATTTGGGCCAGCCGAGTGGCTCAGTTGGTTAAGAGCTTGCTCAAGAGTGGAAGCTGAGCTCTGAGCAACAGCAGTTTGATGCCCAGCCCAAGCTGAGCTGCCATTGAGCTGCCAACAGGTGGCAGAATGGCTCAGCTAAAAAAAAAAAAAAAAAGGAAATGACCAATTTACTGACAGTACATTGGGAGATTTTAGTTGAGAAAACTTCCCCTCTAACCTACAGTGGAGGGGGGAAATTTTGAAATTAAACAAGAGAAAGATAAAAAGAGGCAGAATCAGTTTAGGCACCCAGAAACTGTTATTCATCTGTAGGCACCAGTTTCATCCTTCACTCAAACAGCTATTTGTAATCTTTTAAAGAAAGGATATTAAAAGCTAAAAATGCTTAAGTTAGTCTTGAATATAACCAGTTGGGTTAAACAATGTCTATGGTTACTCAAGTCAGCCTGAATCCATAGGCCTAGAGAATGAGAACTCAAAGCAAATTAACAGGAAAGGGGAAAAGAAAAGAAGGAATCGGGGAGAAAGATAGAGAGTAGGAAGAGAAGAAAAAAGAAAAGCTTCTCCCTGTGTTTCTATATCCCAGCCACAGCCACTACTCAAAGTGGCATGACTAACTATTACATGCCCAGGACTATGATATTCACTTTGGGAGACAGAAAACAAGGCAAGACTCTTGTCCTCAAGAATTCACAATCTTGGGACTGCCGTTTAGCTCAGTTGGTTAGAGCACAGTGCTCATAACACCAAGATTGCCGGTTCAATCCCCACATGGGCCACTGAGTTGCGCCCTCCACAACTAGATTGAAAACAACAACTTGACTTGGAGCTGATGGGTCCTGGAAAAATGCCCTCCACAATTAGATTGAAACAGCTACTTGATTTGGAGCTGATGGGTCTGGAAAAACACACTGTTGCCCCAATAAAAATTAACAACAAAAAACTCACAATCTTATTGGGGAGATAAAATAATGAATCAATCAAGGGTGTAAAATTGTGGACATCTGCTGGAAAAGGAATTTAGAGAAGGGAAAAATTAGTGTGGACAAGATAGACAAAGAAGATTTCATGGAGGATTTGGACATAAAGTGACCATGAAGCATAAGTAGAATTCAATAAGAAGGAGAAGGGAGAAATCTAGAGAGAACAGTAAAGAGGTAAAACTATGAAGAGCTATGAAGAAGCCAAAAAGGGTGAATTTAGTGGGGTGAAAAAAGTTTAAAAGCACATGTTCTATGTAGAGTTCAATTTGTGCTCTATTGAGTGCCAACATATATATTTCAAGCTAAGGACAGCATAAGCTCTTATTTTGTGAACATAAAGAGTCTTTATGGTTAGTAATCTGTGAACACTGAATATAAGGAAACTGGTAACCAGGCTTTTGTTTGTTTGTTTGTTTGTTTGTTTGTTTGTCTTTTCAAGTTTTTATTTGTATACATTTTTTTTGTATTAAAAAGAAAAGCATAATTACCACAAATTACAAAGGACTAAAGCAGGACTAGAATAATGAATGAATCACTTCAGCCTGGAAAGCAGATACTCTCAATAATAATGTCATAATACAGGCTCATTCAAGTATTTTACTTTTTTTTTTTTGTCCTTTTAATATCCTAGCACATGGTAAAGATAATGTACTATGAGCATAAGGTGGAACCTTCTCCACAAAGCCAGATGACAAGTTTTCCTCTCTAGTGAAAAATAAGCTGTAAATTCCCATCTTCTCTGCCATCAACAGGGCTGAAGGAGAGAGTAGGTTGGGGCAAATCCAGGGACCTTTCCACACAAGAGATCCTTTGAGGTCCCACTGAGGAGGGCGCCAGATGACCCAGACCACTCTACCCAGGCTTTTGGCAAAAAAACAACAACAACAAAAAAAAAACCCACCCAAACCCTCCTCAGTTAGTCGTCTTCCTTGCCCATGCTCCCCACTTCCAAGGTCTTCAGAGCAGCTTACTTTCTTTTGTAAAATCAATCAGGAAAGAGGGGGGAAAAAAGAGCTACAATGGAACAAAACAAAACTTAACAATTTGACATGGGCCTCAGCAACTGGCTCTGAGCCCCAGGGGTCTAGGCTACGGCAGGGCTGGGCAGCCCTTCTACCGGTAGTGCATTTGCTCCCAGGTCCAGAAGGGAGAAAGAAAAGCATGCCCCTTAGCAGGGTCGAGGCACCCAGACCTGATGTTTGATGCCTAAAGGTTTTGTTGGCATGGACCAATCCTGGAAGGGTATGGGATGAACAGGATTTGGGGCAGGCTGTTGCTCTGTCTCAGATCTAGGATCCCCATGGGAGGATGGTGGGTGTCAAGTGGCAATGGTACCTAGGTATTAATTACTGTCATGACTGAGAAACAAGTAAATCCTAAATAATTTGTATGGTTTAAAAATGTTTAAGTAAATCGTTTATCTAAAATTCTCAAAATAAATAAATAGCCACTGCCATTTTGGGAAGATTTTGCTTTGAGGAGTTGTAGAATTCTCCCTCTAACAAAATAATTTGAAATGCATTTTCTACATGGTTTTCAATGTCAAAGTGTATGTGGCATGCAATGAACTCAAATATAAAATATCAGGTTACTTGGACCGGCCGAGTGGCGTGGTGGTTAAGCGCTGGTTTGGGAAGCCAGCGACCCTGGTTTGGGTCCCACGTGAGGGCCAGTGACACTAACCTCAAAAAAATAAAATAAAATATCAGGCAACCACTTGCAGAGACTGATGCAACTACTTTTAAGTTAGAAAATGTATATAACTACATTCCTTTATATGGAAGGTATCCTAAAAACTATAGCAAAATTTTGAATAGATTAGTTGAAATGAAAAATCTTAGTAACTATAAATTAGCTTACTATACATACACATATATATTTGGGTATGTACATATACATACACACAAGTTTGGTTGTCCACCTCAATGTGTTTGTAAGGAAAAACAGCAAGAAAACAAACACACTTCATGAAAACAACCACAATGTCCCTTAATAAAGGACCCATTAATTGTATTGTAATATTCTGTTCAATAAAATTTTAATGCAGACATTAGCAATAAAAAGAATGAGGGAGAGCTATATATACAGATATAGGAAGATTTCCAATACATATTGCTATAAAAAAAGATACATACAATACATTGCATTTTAAAGTGTATATATGTATATATATGGTATTTCATATATTCTAAGATGCACACTTTTAAAAAGTTTAATTGGCAACATTTTTTCCTTTCCTCACATTTTTTTCTTTATGCACTTATATACAATGTGTAATTTGCATTTATGTAATTGCATACAATCAGCAATAGTTTAGATTTGATAAAATACATTAAAAGCCTTCCAGGGAAATACATGACAAATTATTAACAATGATCACCTTCAGTGAGAAAGACTGAAGGAAGTAGAAGAAGAACTGTACTTTTCAATTTTATAACTTTATGGCTCTTTCAAAAATATATTCATGTGCATATTTTACTTGTATTATATGAGTGCATATCATATACAATAACATACAGTATGTGTTTATATTTTTCCTCTATTTATCTTAGGGCTTAAAATTTAGAACCTCAATATAGTGTGGAGATGTAGTCAATGGAATTGTGATAGATATGTATGATACGGGGGTGGGAGGACAAGGTAGGGGGGAGGGGGTAGTCACTTTGTAAGGGGTGAAAAGATAACTACTGCATGGTTTTGTACATCTGTAACTAATAATAATAATTTAAATTTAGAACCTCAAGTTCCCTATGAATTTTAGGATTTAGCAAGATTACTTCCACAATGAAGAGGCAGGTCCTTACTCCCAGTACTCACTCTCCAGGCATTTTCAGGAGCAATAGGGTTTGGACTCCTCCACCCCTAGGAATACTGAAGTGAGTTGCACCCCCGTGTGCTGAGTGTACAGCCACTTCGACCACACCGATCCTCTGGTGCCCGCTTCTGTAACGCTACCCCTTCATTCATTAGTTCATTAGTGATTACTGAGGGTCTTCCGCATGCTTGTTTGCTGTGGCTGCACAGAAAAGCTGAGAAGCCCCTCCAAAGCAAAATGCACAAATTGAAAATAGTCTCACACACACACTCAGGGTGGTGAATGTCAAGAAAAAGCGAATTAACAAAGGGCTGAGGGAGGCCGGCAGAGAAAGAAATTTCTGGAAAAAGAAAAAAAAGGAAGAAAAAGAACTTGACAGAGAAGATGACTTTCGAGTTGGGTCTGAAGAACAGCTGTCATGAGAGAATGGAAGAGGGGGAGTATTCCAAGCAAAAAGGTGGGGTATTGGGGTGCAAAAGCAAGAAAACAGGAAAGGGCATGGCTTGCTTGGGAAAACTGATAACTTCAGTGCTGAGATTTTCGGGGTACAGGGGAGTGAGAAAGCTAGAAGAGCAGAAAAATAAGGCTGAAGTGACAGGTATTTTGTGTTTTACTTTTGAATTCTTAAAAGGAGGGGTAGGGTGTGAAGTCACTTAGATGTCCAGTGAAGACACTAGGATTTCCAAAAGGCAGTGGCTTAGCGGGGGGGTGGGGGGGGTGTAGTTAAGTGTTAACTGGGCTGGTTGGAAGGATTAATTGGAAGATGGGGGACTGAATTTTAGGGCCGATTCCAGTCCCCGCAAAGTGGGAGGAAGCAGGCTGAGCCTCAGCGGGCGGATGTCCAGCTGGAGGAGGGCTCCCCGCGCAAGAGTCCCCCAGCCCGCGCTGACAGCGCGTTACTGACCGCACACTCACCGCCGCTCTCGGCTCCCCGAGGCTGGGCGAGCGGCCGCGCCGCTGGGGGAGCTGCTCCTGGCGTCGACCGCGGCCTAGGCTCGGCTGGCCGTTGGGAGTCCGACGGCGGTTCGTTCCGGAGCGCTCCGCGCAGACTCCGCAGGGCGCTGCTCCCAGCCGGGGGCGAGGTGCGGGGCGCCGGCTGCAGGGGCACGCTCTTCCCCACTCCCACCCGCGTGCACCTAAGGCCCGGGAAGCTCACCCCATCTAGCGGAGAAGTGCAATGTCTGTAGGGGCCCCCAGGCCACTGAAGGACAGCTGCCTAGAGATGGAAATTTTGGGGGTGGGGGCTGGGGAGGATTCCAAAATATTCTTTGACGGGACTGGCATGGAAATGCATAAATATATAAAATAACTTCTTCTTGGGCCGGCCGAGTGGCGTGGCGGTTAAGCGCTGGCTTGGGAAGCCAGCGGCCCCGGTTCGGTCCCACATGTGAGGGCCAGTGACACTGCCCTCAAAAAA
Organism: Aselliscus stoliczkanus; assembly: GCA_033961575.1. Lineage (NCBI taxonomy): Eukaryota > Metazoa > Chordata > Mammalia > Chiroptera > Hipposideridae > Aselliscus > Aselliscus stoliczkanus. The sequence goes on along the minus strand of CM066733.1, from coordinate 57,275,342 downwards.
AAAACAAAAACCATAAAATAACTTCTTCTACAACCTTTACATTTTCTGAAGTTGCTTAGTGTTTCACTTGAGAACCTAAAATGTTTTCTGTTGAATTCGTTTGCTCAGAAACCTATGACTGGAAATACAGAGAACAGAAAGACAAGAAAACTGACTGATTTCAAAGTCCATCCTCCTTTCCCTTTCCAGTGCATGTGTGCTTTTCCTTTAACTCCCTGACGCGGTGTCCGTTTTAATTGGGCGTTAAAGTCCATCTTGGAATATAGAGCAGAGGACTGGGAAGATCTGCCAACTGAAAACATACTGATTATAGACATCACAAGTAAAGCTTCAAATACCATGGTGCATCCATATTAAGAACTACTGTGCAGTGATTATACAGGATGAGGTTAAGGGACCCACAGCGCCCCGCACATCTTGCTAAGTATGCCAGACTTGGATACCTGCCTGTCCTCTTGTTACCGGAGAGGGGGGACACTTATCCCCATGTTCCCCGCCCCCCAGGCTTGTCTCTCACACTGAGGGTGGAACCCTGCGGAGTCCGGGCTAGGTTCCCACACCGGGAGTTAAACCCGGGCCTGGGGGAAGAAAACTGGGAATCCTAGCTCCTAAGTTGCGTTGCTGGGGGTTGGGTCCTCCTTGACGGGAAGTCCAGGTTCTTGGCATCTTGAGCAAAGAATTAAACAAGACACAGAAGTACAGTGATAAAAGAGAAGTTTATTAGCAGAGATAGTACACTCCAAAGAGTTGGGAGAGTCTAGAGCACAAAGAAAAGATGACCCAAGGGCCTTTTGTCAGCAGGAGTCTTTCGGTTTTATTCTTTTTCTCTGGGATGGGCTGTTCCCAGCCAGCTGTGGGACCGCTTGATTGACACCTGTGATTGATAAGGGGCTATTACTTCATCCTCTTAGACTGCACATGTCCCTTTCCAGAATTCAGTCTGTTATAATGATATTAATGAACTACCAGGCATATGTATGATATTATAATGATGGTATAATAAGGCTAGAGTGAGATGGAGGTCGTTGTAGCCTCTACCATGCAGGCCCGGTGTAATTTATTGGATTGTCGGGAAAGTAATGACATATTCTTTCTATGTTTTTTTTGTTGCAAAAATGCGTCATGACTTTTCCAACAACCCAATACTTAGGTCCTCACAGTCGTTCATGGTTAGGGCATATGAGGGAAGAATTTGGGAGGTATCTAGGAGGTGTAGATTATGTTGGACATGCAGGAATGTAGAGACCCCATTCCTATCTCTAACTGCCTGCCTTATTTCTCCTGAGAGACGTGATCCCCATGAATCTCTGTAGGAAGTTGAGGGATGGGGGAGGTCTCTTTATCTGTATCTGCTTCAAGCTGAGAAGGAGGGTAGAATTGTCCATACCTAATGGGTAGTAACAAAACTTGCACCCCATCTGATCTTGAAAAAAAAGGGGGGGGTCTCATATCTGCCATGGTCGGTGTGCGCTGGAAGCCTCGCTGGGACATGATGTGTATCTTGATGGCCCCTAGATAAGAAGAGACAGGTGTTAGTTAATAAATTAAAGACACTGGCTCCAGGAACAAGTCTTTGAAGTCTATTTATCTTATTTTTACCCAGGGGTTAGGTATGAACTGGTGTGGAGGAGTGTTGGGCTACAATGATTTCAGTTAACAAGCTTAAGTCACAGGCTTTTTTTTTTTTTTTTTTTTTAGCTGAGCCATCCTGCCACCTGTTGGCAGCTCAGCGACAGCTCTGCTCGGGCTGGGCATCAAACTGATTTTGCTCAGAGCTCAGCTTCCACTCTTGAGCAAGCTCTTAACCAACTGAGCCACTCTGCTGGCCACAAGTCACAGGCTTTTAAGTAGTTATTTGAAACAGGGATGAGAGACATTATGCGATTTAGGCTAGAAGTAATCTTTAGTTTAGGTTTAAGAAACTGATTTGAAAAGTGATTAATGCCAGGGGTTGGGAGCTAAGAAACTAGGGAAAAGGAGACTTAAAATTCCTGTAGTTGTGGGGCTCAAAATTTCTATAATGAGGGAGGCTTAAAACTTCTATAATGAGGGGGCTCTCCCGTATCACTCTGACCTGAGCTGTTTGCTTAGCTAATGTGTAGACAATTAAGTAGGTGACAGCATTCACGGTGTGACTAAGGAGCAACTAACCGCTCACTTCCCAAGGGAGGGCAAGACAAGCTTGTTTCCTGCTAGCTACAAAATTTGCTGAGCCCTTAGCCCTGGATTCCTCAGCTGCCTCCCAATTCTCTGCCTGCATCTGGGCCCATAGTGTTGCCCAGTGGGATTTGGGAGTGAAACAGGCCTCCCATGTGATACTCCTGCTTTTGTTGGGCTGTGAATAACACTATCTCTCCCGTCCATTTTTTGTCTCTTCGTCTGTTTGGGGCATTTATGGAGTTGTGGCAGGTTTAATCCTTGCCATTTCCCAGTCAGAGGTATATCTACATATTCTAATGTAGTAAAAAAAAACACAAATTACATAATATCATGTCCTTTAAAGAGCCTTAAATATATCCACATTCCTTAACCTGCAAATTCCTCTTTTGAAACTATGTTCGAAAGAAATAATACAATATGGGCAGAGCTTTTGTTCTAAAGATGTGCATTGCAATATTAGGTATGTAGCACTGTGATCCATGCAATAGTTTCATTAACTCTGGCAGGAAACTATTGGGTTGTCGGAAAAGTCACGAAGTGTTTTCTCTATGTTTTTTGTTGCAAAAATGCGTCATGACTTTTCCAGCAACCCAATAGATTCATGGGATATGGCCAAATGATAGCTCTTCTGAGGGGGCCTGAGTTACAGGAAAAGTACACCTTCTTTATGTTCTCTTGAGGCTTAATAGAAAAAAAGCACCACATAACATATATAAGACATTGAGTGGGCAACACTGCCCAAAACCTCAAGAATTAAATGTCCCTGAAAATACAATGAGGGAATTTATATGAAAACACAGCACAGTAGTTTATGGTAACAGCTTAATCAAATGCTAGCTGTTAGTTATTGTTGGTTGTATTAGTATTCGTGTATGTAGTAAAGATTTAAAAAAAAAATACTGAATTGGTAATCAGGGGAACTGAATTTACCCTGGGACTGTGCTATCCAATAGTAACTAATTAGTTCTAGAATTCAGTTTGTGAAACTGCTATAGTCCTGGGTATCCTCGTTTATAAAACAAAATGTGGGAAATGAGATGATCTCTCAATTCTCTTCCTGTTCTAAAAATCTATAACTCCATGATGAGTTTGGTTTCAAGCCTCAACAACTGAGAGAAAGATGATACTATTAACAGAAATAAAAATGTCAAGACAACTTACCAGAAATGTCTAGATGCTGTAGGGAATATACAGTTAAAGTACACAGATTATCAATATTTGTTATGCTGTAATTGTCCTAACATAGACACACAATCTTATTATCAAATAATTTTAGTAGCCAACCATTTAAGTAAAATATACATAAATATTGAATAACTATCCACAGTTAATTTTCCTAAGCTTTTCTTCCAGGATTATTGGTTTGTGGCTGAAACAGCACATTAATATCTTGTTTAGTTGTCCATTCTATTTGGTTGAAAAAAAAAAGAAAAAAGAAAAGAAGACTGCCAATGCAGACATCTAAAACACCTAACAATAATAAAATGGTGTTCATTAAGAAAAATTAACAACCATAAAATTGTTTTAAACATAGAATCTAAGTAAATTTCCTAATCTTAGTTTTACTAATAAAAACAAACAAAACATGTATATGCCCCTTTTCATGGGTTGAGTTCTGTCCCCAAAAAATATGTCCAAGTCTTAACTCATGGTACCTGTGAATGTGACCTTTTTTTGGAAGTAGGATCTTTGCAGATATAGCTAAGGATCTCAAGGTGAGGTCATCTGGACCTACAGTGCTCTCTTAATCCTGTGACTGGCGTCCTCAGAAGAGAAAGATGAGAGGTTTCAGACACAGGAAGATGGCCATGTACAGACTGAGGCAGAGATTGGAGTTATGCTACCACAAACCAAGAAATATCAGCCACCACCAAAAGCTGCAAGAGAGAGAGAAGGAGCATAGCCCTGCCGACACCTTGATTTCACACTTCCGGCCTCCAGAGTTGTGAGAGAATAAATTTCTGTGGTTTTAAGCCACCAAGTTTTTGGTAATTTGTTAAGTCAGCTCTAAGAAACTGATTCCCTTCTACCAAAAAAAAAAGGAAACATCTAAACTCTTTGAAATTTGTCTTCTCAAATAGTTACTATTCTGAACCACAGATGGTCCCTGACTCACAATGGTTTGACTTATGATTTTTCGACTTTACAATGCTGCGAAACAATACTCATTCAGTAGAATCCAGCTAGGCTAAGCTGTGATGTTTGGTAGGTTAGTGTATTAAATTCATTTTCAACTTCTGTATTTTCCATGTGCAACAGGCTTGTCGGAATGTAAGCCTAAGTATCTGTACTCCTTCCCTACTATTGCTATCTTCCCTTTTGTTTCTATATGTGGTGCTTATTACTTTTAAGCTTTAAAAAAGTATGCTACACAATATTTAAGTAAACAGAGAAGTATAAAGAACAATACAGGTATTCATTTACTCAACATCCAGCTGAAGTTATGAAACAGTGTGAAAACATTTAAACCCCCAGTTTGTCTCTCTCCTATTGCTTCCTCCACTACCCACTGAGATCATGTTCCTGAATTTGGAGTTGTTTATTCCCAGGCACTTCCTGATCCCAATACTAGATGTGTATTAGGCCTAAGCAATATATTATAGTGTTGCACAGTTAAACGCTTTGCAAAAATACAATTGTGCCATATGGATTTCTGCAACTTTTATTTTATTTTATTTTTTGAGGGCAGTGTCACTGACCCTCATATGTGGGACCCGAACCGGGGCCACTGGCTTCCCAAACCAGCGCTTAGCCACTGTGCTACTCGGCCGGCCCAGATTTCTGCAACTTTTAATTATATCATTTCCACTTGTGAGATTTATCCATGTTGGAATATGTTCCTCTGATTCATTCATGTTTACGATGTATAGGATTCCACAAATAACACAATCTATTCTCATGCTGTTGAACAGTTAGGCTTTGTCAATTTTTTTTCTATTCAAACCACATCTCATACTTAGGGTGTAGGCACAATAATCCTCCAGGATGCATGCTTACTAGTGGATTTCCCTGTTTACAGTGAGTGGGAACATATTTTCATATGCCTTATTTGTTTCCTCTTTTGTAAACTGTTTGATTTTTTTCTCTTTTGTTATTTATTTATTTAAACTTTAATGGGAAACAATGTGTTTTGGGGGGGAACAATGTGTTTTTTCCAGGACCCATCAGCTCCAAGTCAAGTTGTTGATCTTTCAGTCTTAGTTGTGGAAGGCGCAGCTCAGCTCCAAGTCCAGTCGCTGTTTCCAATCTAGTTGTGGGGCGAGGGATGCAGCCCACCATCCCATGGAATCGAACCAGCAACCCTGTTGCTCAGAGCTCACGCACTAGCCAACTGAGCCATCCAGCCGCCCCTTGTTATTTTTTTTTTTCTGTTGAACTGTTTATCGTTTTCTCATTGATTTGTAAGAGTTTTTACATATTGTGAATACTGATCTTCTATGGGCTATGTTTGTTGTCCACAACTTCTCCCACTCTATGGTTTGTCTTTATACTTTTTACGATGGGTTTTTACTCAAGATACTTCTTTTTCTTTTACACTTTGTGCATTTACATCACGTTTAGAAATTCCTAAAGAACTCTTAAAGATATTTTCTGATGTTTATTCTTCATGTTTTTAAGTTTTGCTTTTTCACATTTATATCTTTTTAATTTGTGAAAAGATTCTCATTTTATATAATAAATTATTAACATCCAAATGGGTAAAAGGCTCCTAAAAATAAACAAGCAAATAAGACATCATATTAGCCATCTGTTGCTGCACATATAACATGTGGGTGTCAAGGTCAGGGATGTGGGGGCGCTCAGGGGTGGTTCTGGCTCCGGGTCTCTCAGGAGCTGCAGGGCACCCAGAGCATCCACTTCGAGCTGGTACTGGGCATTTAGGACAGGCTCAGTTCCTGGCCACAGGCTCTCACCACAGGACTGCTCATGATGTAGACATTGGTTTCCCCAGCGCAGTGATGGGACACAGGGAGAGGGAACAACATGGGTAACGGAGTTACAAATGAGAGCCATGGCCCTTTATAACCTGATCCTGGAGGGGATGTACCACCCCTTCTGCCATCTGCTGTTGGTCACACATATGGGAGGGGCCACACAGGCTGTGAGTAGAAGGAGAGTAGAATCATCGGAGCCATCTGGAATGCTGGCTGTCAGATTAGCTGAAAGTTTAAGTTTGATAGCATCTGTAATTGACCACAAGTAGGCAAATGGGTGTGGTTACACTTTATCGTGTAAGTGTACATTGAAAGGACAATTGGCAGTCACCTCTGATACAGTACTACCACTGCTTATGTAGCTCTCCTAAAGAAATACTGACTCATGTTCACATGATTTGTGTTCAGGGGTACCCAGGGAAGAAGTGTTTGCCTGGCACAGTGTGATGAGGGGTGCTCTATGCACATTTTATCTTTAATACACTTGGACTTCTGTTTTTCTTTATAGTATGAAATAGAGAAATCGACTCTTTTTCATAAACTATGGTGTCCTAGCACAACTGATTGAAAATTTCATCCTTTCCCCCCAATCTTCAGTACTAGATCTGATCTATATCAAGTCTCTGTGAGTGTGTATGTGTTAGTTTTGTATTTCTGCATAGCAAGTTACCCAAAACTTAGCAGCTATAAACAACAACCATTTATTATATCATAGTTTCTATGGGTTAGGAATCTGGGAATGGTCTAGCTGGGTAGTTCTGGCTCCAGGTTTCTCACACGTTCAAAATTAAGGTGTCAACCAGGGCAGCAGTCATCTTAAAGCTCTCCTAGGAGAGGACCCACTTCCAAGCTTACTCAGGTGGCCTTGGGCAGGCCTCAGGCCCTCAGTAGCTATTGATGAGAAAAATCAGTTCTGTGCCACATGAGTCTTTCCATACGTGGCAACTTGCTTACCTTCTGCATGAGAGATTGGAGAAAAACAAAGTGAGAGAGAGCTCCCAAGACAAGAATCATAGTCTTTATATCATCTAACCTCAGAAGTGACATCCAGTTGGTTCTGCCATATTCTATTCCTTAGAAACAAGTCACTAAACCCATACTCAAAGGGAGGGGATAAGACAAAAGTGTGAATACCAGGAGATGGGAATCAGTGGGACCATCTTACAACTGCCTACCACAGTTTCCATTTATTGATCTATACCAGTGCCATTATTACACTGTGTTATTGAAGGTTTATATCAAGTCTTATTATCTAGAAAGGTAAGTTCCCCTTCTTATTTATTCTTCAAATGTGTCTTGCTGATTTGGGGCTCTAAAAACAGAATCTAGAATCAGTTTATTCATTTCATAGAAAAATCCACAAAGTTTTTATTGAAACTGCATTACATTAATGATTTAATTTATAAACAACTCAGTATTTTATGACACTGAGTCTTCCTAGCCATTTACATGGTTCATTTCTCACATATTCTGGAAAGGTCACCAGAGGGGTTAGAGGAAAAATAAAAACAGTTTGGGACATCTTTTCAATAACGTATCTCAGACAAATTTCTTTTGTTTGAGCTTTCTATGCAAAAATTCATGGTAATACACAGTGTATGGAAGGTTTGTATATTGCCTCAATTTCTAGGTTTAAAAGCTTTAAGGTCTATCTCCACATTGAAGTTCCGTAGCTCTAGTACATTGGGTTTTGATGAAACATCCCTCAAAAAGTTGGTACAAGGTGTGCACAAAATTTTTTCCAATTCTTATTCTGCCCACCTTTTTGCAGTGGACATCTATGGTTCAGTTTGCCCATCAACTCTCTTCTTATAAGAACAGCATCCCTTTTCTTTGGGAGAACTGTTTCATCCCCCACCCCAATCAGGTGATTCTAATCCAAGCTGCCAATGACAGTGCTCTTGACCACAGGAGTAAGCATAAGTCCTAGCCTAGACCAATCATAGCTTCTCCCTGGATTTTATCAAAGTGGAATTCAGGGAGGTTTACTCATTTTTTTGGTGAGAGGCTGAGAGCTCCAAGTTTCTAGACTTCTGGAGCAAGTACATCTGACAAAATGAAGCCGAGATGAAGAAAGAAGCTGATATGAGAGATGGAGACATTTTGGTGGTGGCCTGGTGCTAGATGCCTATGCCAGATACGTCCCTGCCCTGCTTCAGTTTGATTAGATGAACCAATAAGCTCCCATTTTGCCTAACCCCTTGCAACCAACATTCCTGAAACCTGTCTACCTTCTTGCTACTTTATTTACTTAAAAACTCTCTCTCAAATCTCATTTCTCATTCATTTATTAACATAAAATCCTTTTCTAAATTATGTATACAGCAGTCACGATCACTTAGTTTTTTAACAACAGGAAATATTTATTGAACATCTAATCTACTCTGTGCTAGCTATTAAAGAACACAGTGATGACTAAGTCTTCCAATGAACACCATTAAACTATGTGCCTTAGTAAAATTAACGTAAAACACACAGGAAGTTATGGACCTTTGTCTCATAAATAGTGGAACCATTATAAATCTCATTCGAACCTCACCAAAATCCTGCAAGGAAGCTCAGAGAGGGATCAGTTATTATTCCAAGCTTCTAGAGCTAATAAATAGCGGAACTTGAACCTAGGTTTTTGACTGAGTCAGAAATGTTTTAATTGATCGGTGCTGCTAAAACTGAAACTTACACTTTGAAAAGAATATTCCCAACTCTCTTTCCATCAGATTCCAATTTCCTACCACGCTGAAACCCTAAGGTATGTGTGGTTACTGAACTTTAACAGTTAAACAGAAACAAAATGAGGTCATCAAGGAACGCGAAGGAACCGCTCTTTCCTTCCTGCAGGTGTTTTGGGGTTTTGTTGTTTCTACCCTCAAGCGGGCCTCCATGTGCGCAAGGCACCTTGGGAGTTGTAGTCTTAGGGCGCAGAGCCCCATGGAGGCGCTGACTCATTGGAACCAATCGGCAGAGAGCCAACTTCTTCTACGCACAGCTATTGGCTGGAAGTCGGCGGCTTCTCAGCACAGACGCGCCGTCGCTGGTAAGTGCAGCACCGCTGGGCGGAGTGTGGGCAGCTACCGGATTCCTGGGGACCAGCGTCCGTGATCCAGCAGTGCGACCATGGCCGACCCGCAGCCTGCGTCTGGCGGCCTTACAGACCAGGCTGCCTTCGGTTGCTGCTCGGACCCGCACCCCAGCACTAAGGTGAGCGCAGGACCTACTTCTCCCGAGTCAGTGCCTTGTGTGGCTCGTTTGGGGCTCGGGGGGGGGGGGCAGATCCCTGAGCTCAGCTCCGGCTGGATTCGAACCCCACTTGACAGTCTCTGCAGCTTCGCCCGGCCTGGGCGGGCCGGAAAGAGGGCCAATGGGGGATCCGTGAAAGGATCCATTTCTTCGGGTTGCTTCAAAGCCTGCAACCCAACTTGTATTAATTTGGGGTTGGTAGCTGTAAGCCACGACTAACCCAGGGTCAGAGGGTGGGCGTGTTCCCTGGCTCAGTAATCGTGGCGGTAAGAAGAGCAGTTTCAGAACTGCAGGGTTCGAAGTCCCCATCCTTGCCGGCCTGTCCCAGCTTGGATCATTTTTATGTGACTGCCCTGGCCCCAGGCTTCACTCCTTCAAACTAGTTGGTCGCTCGGAGTTTAACCGGCCCAGAGTTTGGCTTTTGCTTGGCTTTTACGGTGGTCATGGCCACACTTCTGTCGTCCCTTTGTGTGGTGGCCCCCAGGAGAGACGACAGACTCATGGAGCTGAGATCCTAAAGCAATCTTAGAAGTATCTTCACTGATCCTCCCATTGCAGCAGAGATCCTTTAGAGGAATGACCTGTTGCAAGTGAAGGAAGGCGTTAGTTCCTCCAGCTTACTTGACATGTCTGTACTAAGAGTCGGTGTAGCTCACTCGGGTGTGGTGCCTCCCTGCGTGGTCAGGATTAGACACAGCAGTTGGGGGAGGGCGGTATATGCCAGTGTACTCATCAGTGTCAGTAAACTCCTTTGTATTTATTAATTAGACTGGGCAATTTCTAAATTCCTTGGAGATTGAATGTGCTTTATGCAGCCCTTTAAGAAGGGTGGATGTCTTGGTCCTGCTTGCTCTTTGCCTTCAGGGCAAAGAGTCATACACCTCTGATTGCTAAAGCCTTTGACTAACACCTGATACTTAGCTTAGGAAAAATCTTAGTGCAAAATTAAGAGGGGAGAAATCAAATATATATATATATACACACACAGTATAAGATGTGTATATGAGTGTGTGTATATATATATATATATATATATATATAAATAAATCACCTTTCACCCCATCTCACTTGTGTAGCCTCTGATAGTAATACCTAGTTATTTCACATAATAGTCATTCATTATAAATCATTTTCCTAGATAACTGGGGATTTTGTGTACTGGGCTATTAAAAGATTTCAGGGAGATCTTTATAAAATGTGTTAAATACATTGCCTTGCATTCTTAATTTACACTCTTCATAATCTAAATTTCTCTTGGTGATTTGGAGTAATTTGTTTTTTGAGACCAATAGTTTTTGGCCCTTGAAGCATGTACCACGTGGGGGATATAAAGTGGAATAGATAGTAGCAGCTGGTATATATTGAGTGTGACACGCCTTGGGTTGTTGTCTTAAGTATGTTATTTAATTTAGTTCTCAGAACAACCCTACCAGAAAAGCATAATTATTATTTGCATTTTACAAATAAGAAGACTCTGGCACATCCGTGTTGAGTAACTTGCCCAGGGAGTTACTCCCAGCCACTGCCCTATTTGGCTTTTGGACTACTGACTTTAGCAGTAATTTTGGAACTTGGATTGAAGAGAAATAAAAAACCTAAATGAATTAAATTCAGCCTGATTGCTGATCACCTGCTATATGTAAAGAATGTTTGGGGGATACTGGGGTGAGCAAGATGAGGTCCCTTCACCAAACATACAACACCACTAACATAAGATGGAACTGGGATTAATGTGCTGTTGAAATTATAAAGCACCCTGGGAGCCCAGGAGGTAGAGATTTTTGAAGGTGGCATCTGTGGTATGGTGTGAAGCCTCTATTTTAGTCCCCAGTTCTGTCACTGGCTACAGTGATTTTAGCAGGGCATTTGGGCTGAGTTTGTAAAAGCAGCGTAAAGAGAGCTGCTATGAAGATCAAGTACTACACTGATGTTCTCTTAACTGTGAAAAGTGATATGATTCAAGGTTGTATTTCAACTGTGGGGATCAAGGAGTGCATCAGGCAGAAGGTGGGGCAGGCCCATGCCTTGAAAGATGGGTGAGATTCCAATACCACATATGAGACAATTCCATGGGAGGGCAGTCTAGGTGGAGGAAATACCTGAGCAAAAATTTGAGGTGGCAGAAAGATGCAGTGAAATTCAGGTCATCTAAGCAGTGGCACAGTAGTAGAGAAGGCTAGAATGGTAGGTTGGAGCCAGCTCATAGAGCGAGCTTTCAGTGTGTCACATTGAAGGAAGTTGGATTTCATAGATGAGGTGTGACAATTAAGTTCATGAACTTGTTGCAACAGTGTTAACCTATTTTAATATCAGAGGGATTATTCATTATGAATTTGTACCAATTGGACAGTTAACCAAGTTTACTATTTGGAAGTGCTGAAAAGGCTGTGTGAAAAAGTTAGACGACCTGAACTTTTCGCCAACAATTCATGGCTCTTGCATCACAACAATGCACCAGCTCACACGGCACTGTCTGTGAGGGAGTTTGTAGCCACTAAACAAATAACTGTATTGGAACACCCTCCCTACTCAGCTGATCTGGCCCCCAATGACTTCTTTTTTACCCGAAGATAAAGGAAATATTGAAAGGAAGACATTTTAATGACATTCAGGACATCAAGGGTAATACGACGACAGCTCTGATGGCCATTCCAGAAAGAGTTCCAAAATTGCTTTGAAAGATGGACTGGATTCTGGCGTTAGTGCATAGCTCCTCAAGGCGAGTACTTTGAAGGTGACTGTAGTGATATCCAGCAATGAGGTATGGAGCACGTTTTAGGATGAGTTCGCGAACTAAATTGTCAGACCACTTATGGGTTGTGAGAAACCATTCAGGGTTTTGAAGCATTCTGTTGAATAGATGGGATGGATCCAAGCCTGGTGGTGATGAGCACACCCAAAAACCCCTTTCAGAAAGTGAGATTAGTGATGATGGCCTGCTTTGGAAAGGAGAGAGCAGTGATGGTGGGACATCAACTTGCTTTTTGATACTTTGCACCTCTGTGTTAAAGCCAGACCAAAGAATGCACAGCTGCACCACGTCTTGGGCAGTCTTACTTGGCTAACTTTGTTCTTAAGGCCAAATATTTCTTTTCCCAAGTGGTAATCTGAAATTAATTCTTTTTACTGTCTCCATCAGTGTCCTTTGGTACAATAATTTGGAGTCCCATCCTATCTGAATGGTAGGTGATGGGGTCGGGGGAAACTTTTCGTGTCAGTGAGATTTAAGCTGAGTTTTACCAAATACAAATGAGGTAGCTAGGTAGAGTTAGAGTTGGGTGTAGGAATGAGGGAAGAAAGACTGGAAAGAAGCAAGAAAGAGGGATAATAGCCAGATGGACAAATGACTGTACTAGGCAGAAAGAATCGTAGTATATGTAAAGGCACAGTGACATCTGGGGACTGATGTGGGGACTTGCAGGTAATACAATGAGACTGAAACTAGGCAGTGTGACTTGAGGGGAAGGTACACGAAACAGTCGCTGGAATGCTCAAAGAAAATATGAGCACTCCATTATGTTCACTTGTTTTTCTCACCCTGTAAAGATTTCTATTTGGTAACTATGTTTTATAATATATTTTTATTGGTATAGTTGTACTTGTGCATAATTAAAATAAATACACATTTATTGGGGTTGCATGCTATTTATTTATTTATTTATTTATTTATTTATTTATTTATTTATTTGACTGACAAGGTTATGAAATCAAAAATGTTCAAGATTACCAGTTTAGGGGAGTGGTGACAAACGATGCAAGTAGAGAACTATGCATCAATCATATGTTCTTGTTCTTGGGACTTTCTCCTAAAAGCCATGAGACACCACTGAAGGATTGATTTTTAACCCAGAAATGACACCATTGGGTTTTCATTATAGAAAGATCACTCTGGAAGTATTATAAGATGACTGTGGATTGCATTGTAAGCCTGTAAGGAGTAGAAAGACCAGGGTGGCTATTGCAGTCACCAGGCAGGACGTAATGAAGATATGAGCAACAAAATGATCATTAGAAAGGCAAGGAGAAAGATTCCAGAGGGGGTTAAGCAGTCATGTTGATGGGACACTTCAATTAGATTACGGAGGAATGGAGACGGAGGAATCTAGGAAGACTCCTGGTATCTGACTTGGACTAACGAGGGATTCTGGACGCGTTCCCCAGTGGGAATATAGGAAAGAGTGTTTAATTTGGCTGTGATGAAGTTACTATTTTGACACAGGTGGAATTGATGAGTAGGCTGGTGAAGACTTAAGTCCTGAGCTGAAGTTAGAAGTAGGGCCTGGGGAATGCAATTTGAGAGTTAAAAGCAATAGTTGGTAGTGGAACCTCTGGGCATATTTTGTAATATCAGCAAGAACAATAATGAGTGAAGTAGTTTGCTCTGGGCCATGCTAAGCGCTTTCCATGCTAAGCACTTTCATGCATTATCCCACTGACTTTTTAACTCAATCCTAGGAGCTAAGAACTGTATTTATCCCCATTCTGAAGAAGTGAAAACTGAGGTTTAAGAAAAGTAATGATTTACTCAAGGTAACAGTGGTAGAGTCAGCATTTGAACCATATTGCTTCGGAAGATTTATTTCTCTCACACTTGTGTGTGTGTTTTTTCTCCCTTCGCATGAGATTTGAAAGGCCTCTTGATACTTAGGGCTTCTAGAATTTTCGTGTTTCTCTTATGTGTTGTAAGGTGTGTTTATTAATATCACAGGTAATTTTTAAATTAAAAAAAACTTTCCTTTGTGTCTTTTAGCTTTTTCTGTGTCCCTTATCAATAAGGAAATTATACTTGAAGTATGTTGTTGGCTGTTGCGTTATAGAGTGAGAAGGAAGGGACCACATGAAACCAATGTAGATAAGATAGAATGAATGGAAAGGGAGCGGCTGAACTATTTTCTGGAGCGTGTGTCGCATTCTGACATAGATTGAGTCAGGGAAGTAACACTAGAAGGAGGAAGGTAGTAAAGAGAAAAATATATCACACCATATTGTACATCAACCATGTGCCCCTGCTTTCACATAGTAAAACAATCTTGTTACCCTCAGATATTTCCAAAAGGAAATATTGTATTTCCAAAAGGGTCTTTCACTGAAGGCAAATGTGATTTTAGAAAGTCAGGGGGGAAAAAACTTTATCAGTTTTCATTTTATAGGAGATACGACACTGGGGGTAAAGAGTTCAACCCTTTCCCCTTTGCTGAGAATCTGACCTTTGGTTAACTCTAGCTCTGTTTCCCAGGAAACAGTTAAAAATGGTGTTTGTTGCTTGGGAATATTGCTTATGGTAAAAATAATTCAATTGGTAAATTGCATCTGGAAAGAGAAAATTATTGGGCCGGACAAGTGGCGTGGTGGTTGAGAGCTGGCTTGGGACGCTGGCAGCCCCGGTTCGGATCCCACATGTGAGGGCCAGTGACACTGCCCTCAAAAAAAAAAAAAAAAAAAAAAAAAAGAGAGTTATTAAATACCTAATGGGAAGCTCTAGCTTTGGGCTTCCCTGAATGTAGTGACTCCTACAGTCATCCTTGGTGGCGATCCTGGAAGCTGTGCCTATGGAGTTGCTCCTAGAAAATACTGGTTCCTGTGGTACATAGGGCTGCTGCACCAGGGTGGACCTTCTGCCGGCACCAGAGCTGTCTAGACTTTTTCAAGGACTGGCTGAAGAGGAACACCTAACCCTGCCCATGGGAAAGCTATTTTCCCCGACTGAAATCCTGTCAGTCTGTGGTTGTCTTGTGAGTCTGAATGTTTAGTTGAGCCTTAAGACTCCCTGCTGGGGTGATGCTACACCTTTGAAAGTTCCTTGGGATAGAGTGTTGATGGGCCCCAAAGGAAGTTGGCCATCACTGCTGTTAAGGCCAAAACACACCTTAGGCCAAAGAAATTTAAGTTTCTGAAAATTTGGCTAATGCCAAACTTGACTTTGAAACTTTTCTTTTCTGAAATCCAAAGGTGATAGAGGCAATGGAGATTTCGAATGAGCTGTAATATTGTACAAAGCTCCTTAGTAACAGCGCTAGAGAAATGAGTGTCTTCGTCTCTACAAAGAGAAGTTGAGAGGTAGAAAACACAAAGTCGAGCAACTTTTTCACCATTGTTTTGGCTTTTTGACAAGTTTTGATATATCCTAAAATCAGACATACAATGACCAAACATATCCCATTGTATAAAATCCATTTGGAGATTTCTTCTGGGAATGGACTATACATACATTTTCCTTTTCCTCCTGCTAAGTACAGCTAAAACCTTTGGACACTACATATAAAACAAACATAGGAAGATTCTGGAAGGTGGAGAGAAGGCAGACTGGTTAGGGACCTCGGGACCCTAGGAACAACATGATGGGAAGTTTCCTAGGTTGTTTTTTTTTTTTACCTCTTATACCCTAGACATGGAGCTGAAGAAGCTAACAACCTGGAAATGCCAATGGGTATACACCAAAAAACCCAATGAAAGCCCTCCCTCTTGAGCCACACCCAGGAAATAGGCAGTATTTCCCAACAAGACAGAAACTTTTAGACAATAACTATTCTGCTACAACCAAACGCTACAGAAAAAAACTATGGCTGCAACCCCACCTATGCCAGGAAGGGCTGAGGGGGAGCGTAGTCTTCTACCCACCAGGTTGTAATGAGATACCCAACCTCCCTTCTGCCAGGTTAGTACCAGGAAAAGCTGAGTAGGGAGCCAGAACTTCTGTCTCACCAGGAAGTAACACCACCATGCTGTATTAGTGGAGCAACGTGGCGAAACCTGGAATTCTACCCCAACCCCGGCACTGAAAATATTGTAAGACAGTTATAAATGGGAGAGAGTAAAGGGATGTAAAGAGAGGTTAGGTTTCTATACTTGACTGAAACTGATAAAATGATGACACCAAATGACTGTGGTAAGTGACTTATATAACGGAACACACAGAGCAACCACTGAAAAAGCTATACAGGGCCGGCCGAGTGGCGCATTGGTTAAGAGCTGGTTTGGGGATGCCAGCGGCCCTGGTTTGGATCCCACATATGAGGGCCAGTGACACTGCCCTCTACAGCTAAGATGGTGAACAACAGCTCCACCTGGAGCTGGGCTGTGCGAGCCCCGGCGATGGTGTAGGCTGCAGCCCCTGCTGCAGTAGGCTGCCATAGGCTACAGTGAGTGGCCGGCAGCCAGCGTGAGCTGCCAATAGCCGCGGTGAGCGACCATCCAGAGGCCAGCGACCAATCTGCCTCATCCGGGAATAGTGAAGCAACGTCCTCTGAAACTAGACTGAAGAACAAAAAGACAGCAACTTGTCTGTTCTCCTCCCCCAATTCCCCAATAAAATCTTTAAAAAAAAAAAAAAAGCTATACAGAGGTACACAGCAAAAACACTCTAAATATATCAAAATGGAATTATTAAAAAAAAAAGTGTTCCTGTAACCCTCAGAAGGGAAAGAAAAAAATGAAATAAAAATAAATGGCCAGGGCCAGCCGAGTGGCACAGTGGTTAAGCTCTGGCTTGGGAAGCCAGTGGCCCCGGTTCAGGTCCCACATATGAGGGCCAGTGACACTGCCCTCAAAAAAAATAAAAATAAATAAATAAATGGCCAGCTTAAACACTAACATTTCAATAATTACATTAGATATAAATATACCAATTAAGACAGAGATTGTCAGAGTGACTTTAAAAGCATGCCTTAGTTTATCCATATATGAGATTAATCAGTTTGAAACAGATGTAAGTCAAATTTTTATGCTGTATACCTTAAATTTATACAGTACCATGTGTCAATTATATCTCAATTAAAATGAAAGAAAAAAATTAAGTTAAAATATGCCCCAACTACATGCTATCTGCATGAAACTCACTTGAAATATAATGATAGAGACAAGTTAAAAAGAATGGAAGGTTAAGAGCTGGCTTGGGATGCGAGCGGCCCCAGTTCGGATCCCACATGACGGCCAGTGACACTACCCTCTTAAAAAAAAAAAAGTAAATAAATAAAAAGGATGGAAGGAAAATCCCCTGATCAGATCAATTGGTGCCGGAAAAACATTTGACAAAATTCGATACCATTTATAATTAAATGTTCTTCAGAAAAAAATAGGAATGGAGGGGAACTTCTTCAACTTGATAAAGAGCATCTATAAAATTCTTACAGCTAACATTATTTATAATGGTGATGCTTTCTCCCTAATTTGGGAAAACAAGGTAAGGATGTCTGTTCTCACTATTTGTATTCAACAAGTGCTGGAAGCTGTAGCCAGTGCAGTAAAGCAAGAAAAAGAAATAAGTCCGCAGTTTGTATGGAAGAAATAAAACTGTCCCTAGGTGTAGATGACATGGTTTGTCTACATAAGAAATCCTAAGGAATATACAAGAAAAATCTTCTAGAACTAATAAGTGAGTTCAGCAGGATTGCAGGATACAAGATAAACATACAAAAAATTAATTGTATTTCTATATACTTAGCAACAAATGTGAGCACCAAGATTAAAAATATAATACCATTTACAATGGCTGAACAAAATTAAATACTTAGTATAAATCTAACAAACATGTACAGGACTTATATGTTGAAAATTACACAGTGCTGATAAAAGAAATCAAAGAAGATCTAAGTAAGTGGAGAGACATACTGTTCACGATGGGAAGACTCAGCATAGTAAAGATGTCAGTTCTCCACAAATTGCTGTACGTATTTAACAAAATCGTTATCGAACCTTCTTTCAGATATAGGCAAGATTATTCTAAAATTTGTATGCAAGGCAAATGAGTAGAGTAACTGAATTTTTAAACGAATAAAAAGTGGCAGGAATTAGTTCACCTGCTTTTAAGACTTACTGTGTAACTGCAGTAATCACCACTCTGCAGTATTAGCAGAGAGATAGACACAGATCAGTGGAACAGAATAGAGAGCCTAGAAATAGTCTCACACTAACTAACGCCCAACTGATTTTTGACAAAGATGAGAAAGCAGCTTAATGGAGAAAAAGGGTAGCTTTTTCTACAAATGGTTCCAGAGCACTTGGACAACTCTAGATACAAATGAAGCTCTACCAAAGTCTCATATCTTATACTGAAAAAAGCAAATTCCACTTAGAGGTACTCAAAGCGACCTTGACCCTTTGGTTCATGTCCCTGCCCCGCCTTTATAGTTTTGTCAGGATTATACTGTAGGCACGTAGGACATGCACTAGAAATATTTTTGATTATACCTTTAAAATTACTACACAGTAGTTTTGAGTTAATTAAATTTGGAGAATGCACCCCCCCACACCAAAAAAACAATCCATTTATTATTATTCCTTTTTATAAGGCAAAGGAACAAATCTTTGTTACCTTGTAGTCAAACCAGAAAACCATGTTCATGTCCCCAAGCTATTTAAGACACTTTTTTTTTTTTTTTTTTTTAGTTGAGCCATCCTGCCACCTGTTGGCCGCTCAGTGGCAACTCTGCTCGGGCTGGCATTGAATTGCTTGCTCAGAGCTCAGCTCGCACTCTTGAGTGAGCTCTTAACCAACTGAGCTACTCGGCCAGCCCTTTAATACACTTTTAAAGAATTATTTTCAAAGTCTTTACAATATTCTATGCCTATGTCATGATTTATCTAAGGATTCCTTCATTGTTATAGGCAGCTTAGCCAAGGTGGTTAAAAGCAAAGATGTTGTGACCAAGTTGTTTCGACTAGAATTTCTTCTTTGCCACTTGCTCCCATGGCAGTAAAATGGGGTGGATCATAATATGTATCTCATCGAGTTGTTGTGAAGATTATATGAGCTAATTGGTGTAAATTGCTTAGAACAGTGTCTGGCATCTAGTTATTGTGTAAAGGTTATGTTATATGTAAATTTTTATCAGAGTTTCTAATTATTTCCTTAGATATTTTTAGAAAGGGAACACGTCAGTCAAAGAATATGAACTCGTAAAGACTCGTAAGATCCAAATTGCTTTCCAGAAAGGTTGCAGGATAAGGAGAGGAGAGGATGGGATAGGTTAGGTAAGGATGTTGACGCTGTTTTGCAGTACTTGGCGCAGTATTTACAGCAAGAAAAAGAAAAAGGAAGGGAGGGAGGGAAATCTGTGCCTAGGATACATGGATTTGAGTGTAGCCTTTATGCACGGAATAGAATAATAAAGTCATTTGTAGTCCGGCAGTACTCATGTTGGTGCTTCCAAGATGCTGAAGAGACAAAAGATGAATGTGACCAATGTGTCATTGGTAGAATGGTAAACTGGGTAATTACAGAACAGATTCCAAAAGGTAGTTTTTAGATTTTATACTTCTTGTTTGTTTAGCTGAAGAAGAGACCAGTAATGTTGAATGCAGCCTGATTGGAAAGAAAAATCTAGGGAAAGTTTATGTACTCGTTCAAGAATTATTTATGGATACTTCCTCTGTGCCAGCTTCTATTTGAGATATAGCAGTAAACAAAACAAACACCCCTGCCCGAATGCGGAAAGAAAAACAATAAGTAGATAAGTATAGTAAATAGCATATTAAAAGGTGACAGGTGCTATGGAAAAAGAAAATGAAAAAAAAAAATGGGATAAGGTAAGGGCAAGATTGAAGTAAGAGTTCCAGTGGTCAGGTAAGGAAGGCCTCTTTGAGAGATATTTGAGCAGAGTTAAAAAGATTAGAAGTGGCTCTGGGAAAAGAACATTTTAGCTGAGGAACCGGCAGTGCAAAGGACCTGAGGCTGGGATATGGCAGAAAGGATCTCTGAGAGTAGACTACAGGGGGTAAGGTGAAAGAGGAATACCAGTGAGTCGGGGTGGGGGGTACAGTAGCTGGGGTCAGGGCGCTAGCGGGGGCCGTGGTGAGGAGTGTAGCCAAAGAATTCAGGGAAATTAGCTGGAGGCTCTGTGTCCAAGAAAAGGAGAGTTTTGCTGATAGAATTGTCAACTAGTTGTTTAATGGTGAAGGAGGGGACTCAAAACTCATTTAAAAAGTAAAATAAAAACGAGTTGGGGACCTTCTCAATATAGGGACAAGCAGTACTAAATATACTAGTAGCTCCTGTATTCCATTGTAAGACTGTTTATATAATGGCTGATTATAGAAATGTCCTTGAATCATCAAAATAAGATTAAATTCTGTACATTTTTAAGGCAGATAAGTAGATATTAAAGCTGAGGATTTCTATATGCCGTAGTACCTGACATCTTCAGATAGTTTTATTCATTTGAAAAAATCTGTGTAATCGATCGAAACCTGCCTCACCAAAGTCACAGACTTACATTGAGATGTTGGTTTGCTATTGCTGGTAAGTGGCTTAAATAAACAACACAGATTTGCCATCGCAGTTCTATAGTCAGGAGTCCTGCATGGCCTCACCAGGCTGAAATCACAGCATTGACAGGGTGCACTCCTTACTGGAGGCTCTGGGGGTGGTCTGCCTCCAGGCTCATCCGGCTGACTGGCTGCCTTCAGTTCCTTTCAGGTGTAGGACTGAGGTCCCAGTTCCTTTGCCTGCTGTCAGCTGGGGGGCCGTCCTTACCTCGTTGCCCACGGGTACCCACATCTCCGAGACAGCAGTGGCTCGTTGAATCCTTCTCACACTTGAGATCTGACTACCTCTCCTGCCACACCTCTCTGCTTCTACCTCTGTTACCATCTCCCTGCCTCTTCTGCCTTCCTCTTCTGCTTTCAACGCCTCATGTGATTCCACTGAACCCACCTGGATAATCCAGGGTAATCTTCCTATTTTAAGGTCAACTGATTAGTAACTTTCCATCTGCAGAGTTCCTCGCAGCAGCATCTAGTGTTTGACAGAATAACCAGGAATATCTTTAGAATTCAGTCCTTGCCTGCAGCTCCCTCCGGAGACCGCAATGCACCAAGTCTGGTGTGAGGAAGCCAGCTGTTCCCTGCGAGGCCTGCCACGGGCAGCCTGGGTGATTGCCTGTGGTCCTGTCACACACAGGATTTTGGCCCGGAGCCGGCCTCCTCAAGCAAGCTCAGTAGCGGATATAGAAACACATTCGCTGGGAGAGGAGAGTATTTGCTGTTGTGTAGTGTTCACAGTGCCTTGTGTTAATCTCTGCTTAAACAAGGATGTGAGGTGGAATTGGTGTTGCTCATTTATTTTGGTCTCACTTCATCACAGTCACAGAGCGATTTTATAGGTGTATTTGCAATTATGTCCAGCAGGAGAAAACCAAGGCCTAATGGCAAGTGCCAGGTTAGTGCCCGGATATCAGGAGCTGCTTTTCCCTGTTTCAACTGCTTGCTGAAACCGAGACCTTCGGAGCACAGCACCTGACTGAGAAAAACCATCCAAATATTCTAGAACTGTAACTTCAGAGCCAGCTGCCTTATATAGGAGTATAAACTGTGAATGTGGAATTGTTATATTCATAAGCTTGCTTTATGAAAACAAAGTAGTTTTCAGTCTTGCTTTAAATGAGAATTTTCATGCTTAAAATAAGAGTACCTTTTGGTTACTTTAAAAAGTTAGCAAAACGAAAATATAATTTCCTAATGATGCTGAATGAATTGGATTTTATATGATGTGAGTTAGAGGGGAGAGATGCCTGCGAGGCTGCCAAGGGAGATTTCAGAATTTTCAGGCCTGTTTTGCCAAGTCTGTGGGTGTAACAAAAATAAAGATCTGTTGGGAAGCACAAACGTAGTTAATGGACTCATGGTCCGGAAGGCACCTATAATAGAAGGAGACCTGAACTTCAAAGGTTGGCATAATTAATGTAATCGCCCTGAGTATGTTTCTCAGCTATACAAGGGGGAGATTAATACCTATAGATCGTAATACCTCATAGTTATTGTACCTAATGAAGTCAAACCCCGTAATGATGTCAGAGCCCCAGGCAAAGGATTAATGCTAATAATAAATAATCTTAACGCCATGAGTTAATAATGTGCTTTCTACCCTTTTATTTGTCAAATCAAGCCTTTTGTTTCCTGGTTTTAAAGTGAACAATTGTAACTCCTTGCTAGGATTACCATTAAACAGATCTGGAAGGGTGTTTATGCATTCATTCAACACATGTCAGTGACTGAACTCTTTATTTGTAATGTCACTGCCTTAGTTTGGGTCATCCAAAAGCCGACTGAAAATCAGGGTTTGGTTCCAAGTAATTTATTTGGAGTGTGGAACAGTGGCAATAAAAATTGTGTCACAGTGGATTACCACTGATGGCAGCTGGGCTTCAGCGCTGCTAAGAAGCCTCAGAATTGTCCCAATAGGGGCAAGGAAGCCAGGTTTTTATCCATTATTGGTTGAGGGTCATTCCTGGGGTGTAAACTCCCTGGCGCTTTGGACTTGCCCCACCCAGGGGCCTGCTCTCGTGGCCAGAAAACACCCTTGGGCAGAGAGCCATAGGCAGGTGTGGGCAATAGGTGTAGGAACTGTTTCCAGGTGATCGGGCTGAGGGGACAAAGTTGCTTTCTTAAACATTATGTTACAATGATGGATTGTTTGCATCTTGTTACAGAAAGTACAATTAACATTGGTTAAAAAAAAAAAGTTGTAAAACTTAAAGGTGTTTAATAGATACTGTTTCTCCTTAGGATTTTCTGTTGCAGCAGACCATGCTACGAATTAAGGACCCTAAGAAGTCATTGGATTTTTATACTAGAATTCTTGGAATGACGTAAGTAAATGATTTACTGGCACCTGTAATGTTTAAATGCATAGCTTTGCAATTATAGAAAATGTTTTCAGATCTATTTTTTAAAAATGCCAGCTGAGTGGCTCAGTTGGTTAAGAGCGCAAGCTCTGAGCAACAGGGCCGCTGGTTCAATTCCCACATGGGCCTGCGAGCCGTGCCTGAGCTGAGCTATCGCTGAGCTGCCAATAAGTGGCAGGATGGCTCAGCTGCTGAGAGCACATGCTCCTAACAACAAGACTGCCTGTTCACTGGTGGGCTATGCCCGCAACTAAGACTGAACTCAGCTGAGCTGCAGCACGGATGGCTCAGTGGATAGAGCGTGCGCTCTTAACAAGACTGCTTCGACTCCCGCATGGGATGGTGGCTATGCCCACCTGCAGTTAAGACTGAACACAGCACCTTGAGCTTAGAGGTCACGAGCTGCCCATGGGAAGCCATATGGCAACTGCGCCCTCCACAACTAAGATTGAAGAACAAAAACTTGGTTGGTCCCCTTCCCCAATTCCCCAACATTGTTTCCCTCCCTCAATTCCCCAATTTAATTTTTAAAAATGGGTTAAAGTTTGTTTCATAAGTCCAAAAGTCCTTCTGGCCAGGAGTCTGGGACTTGGCTCACCGGCCCAGGGCATCCGTCAGGCCCCTCCCTCTTCCCCAGCCATGCTCACTGGGCAACAAGACATCACTCCTTGTGTTTGCTCTAACTCCCTTCTCTCTGCAAGCTGTTGGGTAATCAATCCTTAATGTCTCCAGACCCTTGTGTGTTATGGCCACTTTTAGCCTCTTGTTCACTTCAGAAAAGATATACATATAAAGACATATTCCTTAGAAAATGAATGAGTTTGCCTAAAACTGGCCATCAGCCCCATATTTATAGGATGTATTTTCTTTTGCTGATCAGGTAATATCCACTGATTTTGTAATTCTTAAAGCATATTCCTTTATTTTTCTTGATTGGAGGTTTTTTTGGTTTCGATCCATAGATAAAGAATAAAATGATGTTTAATTTACTATCTGGATAACCTCCATTGACAGTGAGAGAGAAATTCAAGTAATATGGTCTATGTCTGTATTTAGACAATCTGACCAGTTTCTGAAACACAAAATGAATAGCGATAACCTCCCTCTCCCAGTTCTCCCCAAACATAACTGCTTGTTAACAGTCTCATCAGTTTTTTCAGAAGAATTAGTTTTGTATGTATTTATGGCATATTTAAAGCACAGATGAAGACACGTTTATTGCCCACTTGCCATCTGTCAGGGTTTGACAGGTTTCTTCGTTCCCCCTCTACAGCATGCCTATGATGTAGCTCGTGTCCCCATTTTGCAGATGACGGAGGAGACCAAAGCTTAAACACATTAAGTTACTGGTCCCAAATTCCACAGGGGGCACGTGGCGGAGCTGGGATTTGAATCTCGGTCTGGCCGACACCAGTGTTGACCTTGTTTTCAAAGAGCTCCCACACAGGGGGCTTGGCATTTTGCTGAAAGACACGCTCAGCTGAGGAAAGCAAGTTACGAGCGGTTCACGTGCTGCAGTTCCCACCTGATTGTTCCCTAAGGCTCACGCAGTCTGCTTTAGTGGGCATAGATGAGATAGTTTTTCATGACTGGAGTATTTGAGGTGTTTATACTTTATTATAAACAGATTAGAGTAAACCTTATTTGTGCTGAGTCACTGCATAGATCTTAGTGGGCCAAGGCATATCACGTAGCAGTGATAATTAAAAGATTTGGAACAGAACTCTCTAACTTTCCATTTGCTATACGCTTCAATCATTGATTGATTATGAATGAAGTCATCTTGGAGCATTTAGTCCTCAACAGTATAAAGGAAATTGTATTATTGTATTGTATGCATCTTCATTCTACCCTATTCCTTGCAAAATAATCCCACTCTCTTTATAGGCCATAACTTCAATTACTTTTTCAATTTTTTTTAAAGAAATTTTATTGGGGAACAGTATGTTTTTCCAGGACCCATCAGCTCCAAGTCAAGTAGTTGTCTTCAATCTAGTTGTGGAGGGCGCAGCTCCTTGGCCCATGTGGGAATCGAACTGGCAACCCTGGTGCTATGAGCTTGCGCTCTAATCACCTGAGCTAACCGGCTGCCCCCTCAATTAATTTTTTTAACACCTCAGGATTAGTAAGTCATTCACTCTTTCCCTCATATCAGTTTCTCCTTTTCTGCTGGCTCTTTCCCCTCAACCTACAGAAAAGCTTAAGTCTTCTGTCTTCTAGGATACTTCTTGCCCTCTGCCCTCTTGTCCCCCTTCCCATTATCACCGACCATCTACGTAGGTAGACCACGATTGTAATTTCACTTGCCCGCCTCCCGTTCTCTCGCCACCCTGGGCAGCCCAGCCCCCGTTGCCCGTGCTGCTGCAGCTGCCCTCATAGGACCTCCCCCTTTCTAGTGCCCTGTTCTCTGACTCAATCCTGTTTGACCTTTCTGCAGGATTTCATACTGTTACCCAGCCATCTGCCCTTCTTTATCTCTTACCACCTAGCCTGAATTTCTTTTCCTGGGAGTTTTGGCATAGTGAGAACTCAATAAGTTTATTTTATTTAACGAAATGCCATATATCTAAAAGAACAATAAGGTAATGTGGGAAGCTGATAGCAACCCAGTGTCTGACAAGGCCACATTGCTCTGCTCAGCACTGGATATTAGTGGTGCTGCCTTATGGTTGGTCATGTAATATCTCCTGCCTCTATGAACCCATGTGCCTTTCCTCCTATAGGAGACAATATATTCACTACACTTGTGACATGTTACTTTGGTGCCCCAATGAGCTAACTACGCAGCCAAGGACGGGTAAGATCTCCTAAAAGTGGGGAGACAACCCAAGCCAGGCGGTAGTTCCATGGGAGACCCCTGAACTGTGATATTGGGGATCAAGCCCCTTGGAAACTGAGGCACAGGCCTCTGACAAACAGGCCAGAAAACTCAGGCCTGTGAGAAGCTGATGCATTTGCCTAAGGGCCCTACTGTGAATAGTCTCCTGAAAGATTAAGTCTTCAGGCCATGAGAGTTCCGGGTAAGAGGCAGCTCTAAGACATCCGCTGACCATGGATTTGTTAATCAGCCTTGGGTGAATTCCTTTGCCCAGTGCCTTGTTGCAGCAACAGATACTGAAGCTTAAACTGAGAAACGGATGCAGCCCTCTGTAGGATAAGAGAGGTGTGAAACCCTTTTGGTGGCTAGGTATTGTTATTTACAATCGAATAGATTTTAAATGCTTTTACCTTAAACACAGCCACTCCTAGTCTTTTGGTATAGCTCAAGTATACTGTGAGTTTTATGATTGTGTTTAACTGCTAGAATTTAGGATGATTTTTAGATAGTCAAGATAGCTTTAGTAAACATTCTTTAGGTGACTTACGGAAACCGAGTATGGGTTTCATAGCAATTATCATAATAAAGACAAAGTAATCCTTTAACGGAAGAGTAAGTCACAGTGCACCCTGGAGAGAGCACTTACAGGGGAGTAGAGGACTGTGTAAATCCTGAGAACTACAAACCACCGTTAATGATTTGTTACAGTTTGCTTCCTTGAAAATTCTCAATAAAAGCTATGCGCTGACCCGATTCGGGGCTCAGTCGTCTTTGGCTGAGTCCCTTGGGCTCAGTCGTCTTTGGCTGAGTCCCTTGGGCTCAGTCGTCTTTGGCTGAGTCCCTTGGTCTCGCTCTTCCCTTTCTTCTCTCTTGTTTTTCCTTAATCTGCATCGCCCCTCTCGTGTCCCACTTGCCCTTGCCACGCAGGACGTGACAAGGTAACACATTATATTTTTCACTAAAAATTAAATTTTCTTTTGAAGATACTTGGGCCGTTTGTAAAAAGTACCATAATTCTAACTAAGTTTCATTTTATTTGAATAATTGATGAATTACAAATGTTTACTTTAAAAAAAAATTTATTTCACGGATATTTACAGGTGAATACGTTTTTTTTTAATGAGTTTTTTTTTCCCCTTTATTTCCCCTTGCTTTTCCTATTAAAATAACCTTACTGCGCACAGGTGTTATTCTTAGTGGAACTTGAACAGTATCATGTTGATTTTAGGATGAGCCAACCTTTCCTGTTGTTAATGGGTTCAGGCTTATTGTTTAATTTCAGGCTACTACAAAAATTCGATTTTCCCAATATGAAATTTTCACTTTACTTCTTGGCTTATGAGGATAAAAATGACATCCCAAAAGAGAAAGATGAAAAAGTAGCATGGGTATTCTCCAGAAAAGCTACCCTTGAGCTGACACAGTGAGTATGAGCTTTTCTTCTTTTATATATTCTACATTTTTTTAAAAGCTTGTTTTCTTTTACACTTTTTTTCCTTCCCAGCTTAATTCAAACCAGGTCTACCTAGTCACTTCGCATTTGTAGCAGTATATTTGAGTGGTTTTCCGTGGACCTTTGGGTCTTTGTATTCTTCTTGTGGTACAGGTAGGGCAAATGAGATCATTTGCTTTTTAGATAGAGAGCCAACACTGAAATGGCAAGATATTTGGCAATAAATATAAATTGCTAACAAATATTTAGGTGCTACAACTAAGGTCTTTACAATTTCAACATTTAAAAATGTTGAAATAGGTATTGCCCTTCTTTCTTTTTATTCTTTATGTTGTTTCTGTGCACTCATTAACAACTAATAAACAGCATTTTTTCAGGGTATGTGTCCCCTGATTCAAAACAGCTCTGGAATCAGACAGTCCTGGGCATGAGTCTTGGTTCCAATAATAGCTCTGCGACCCTAAACAAGTTATATCACCTCCAGTAGTGACAGTCTCATTTATAATGGAGCTGCTCAAATACATAGCTGTTGCGAGGATATAATGAAACATAGAGTACTCAGCACAATAAACAATAGTTGCTATTATTATTATTATCATTATCCAGATGCCTGGTTTAGTCTCCTTAATCTAGTTAAAATCATACTTTGCCTGTTTGGCATTTCTGTAGTTGAAAACTTAATATTTACAGTAGCAGAGATTGGACCAAGTAGCATACATACAGGGTAAGATTTCAAAGACAGATTGTAGCAATTTTCTTTTCAGAATATCTGTTCTGCAGGCCACTTGTAATTATATTTTCCCTCCCTTTGTAGCAATTGGGGCACTGAAGAGGATGAGAGTCAGAGTTACCACAGTGGCAATTCAGACCCTCGAGGATTTGGTATGTTTGCCTGTTTGGACGGATATGGATTGATGTGATTTTTGCATTGCGTGCCTATTTATGATTGTAATAAATCTAAAACATTAAGTATAATCAATTTATTAGGAGTATGGTTATTTTTATTTGCACAAATAATTTTACATAGGAGTTGTTTAGTTTCATAGTCTCAGTCTAAACTTTAGATCTACTCACAATGATTTTACTTCTCAGTTTCTGTGTTATATTTCCAGTAGACTTTTCAATTGAAAAAAAAATACAATGGTTAATAATAATCTCAATGTTTTGCTAGCATATACTTCTGCCCAAAATCTTCAATCAAGATAACAGGATTATAGGCTTAAATTGGCTGCTATATGGTCAATGTGAACCACAAACCCTTTACAAACCCTTTAAGTATGAGTAAATGATTACTCTTTTTTTTTTAAATACTTTTATTTATTTATTTATTTATTTATTTATTTATTTGATGGCAGTGTCACTGGCCCTCATATGTGGGACCCGAACCAGGGCCCACTGGCTTCCCAAGCCAGCGCTTAACCACCGTGCCACTCAGCCAGCCCTGATTACTCTTTTTTTTTTTTTTTTTTTTTTTTTTTGAGGGCAGTGTCACTGGCCCCTCATATGTGGGATCCGAACCGGGGCCGCTGCTTAACCACCACGCCACTCGGCTGGCCCAGATTACTCTTTTTTGATGTAGGTTATTCTTAACAGCTTGAACTATATATATATGAGCCAATATTGGGCTTATTTTAAATAATTTTTAATTCAGAGCAACTAACTAATTTATTATACCAGCCAGTTAGACTTAGATTCTTATTCTTTCATATATTATAGATTTTGAACCTATTTGATTCAGTCTGTTTTTGGATGCCTTCTGTTTTGAAATGTATTAGTTTGGGAAGCCACTTGTGGCACTTGGCTGCCCTGTTGTAATGATTTCTTCCTTTTCTCTGCTTTATTTTGGGGGCGGTCACCTAAGGTCACATTGGAATTGCTGTTCCTGATGTACACGGAGCTTGTAAAAGATTTGAAGAACTGGGAGTCAAATTTGTGAAGAAACCTGATGATGGTCAGTCTGCCACTTGTTTTCCTTAGGCCTCTCTTTAGTTCCAGAACCTTTACTGAGCACCCACAGAGAGGGTACTCTTTTGGTTGCCAGCAACTTTGAAGATATCTCCTTCAACCAGCTTAAGGAATGAAGGGAAATTAGTGGAAGAGTATCTGCTTATTTTAGGGAACTGAAAGACAGCAACTAGGATGGCCTCACAGGGGACTAGACACAGGATATGGGGCACCATCAAAGATTAGTGCTCTCTCCCACCCTTAGACCCTACCACATCTCATTGGCCACCAGCTTTCCCTGTCTCAGGTGGTACCTAGCCACCCAAAAACACGTTCCTTAAAGTCTGTTTTATGTGCTATTAATATGACTACACCAGATCTCTTCAGTTAATAATTGCCTGGTATTTCTTTTTCACCCTTTACAAGCTTTGCATGTCCTTATGTTTTAAGTATGTCTCTTAAAATCATATATATCCGGATTTTGTTGGATTTACAGGTATTTTAATTTAATTTACTTAGACCTGTTTCTGCCATCATAATTTATTATTTCAGTTTTCATTTGAAACATTTCACTGTTTCATTTTAATTCTTTTTTTTTTTTTCAATTAAAAGATTTGATATCCGGATATCCTGCCCAATAAGAAAAGAAATTGCTCCCTTCTTCCCCTCTTATGTTACTGTTTCCCAGACTGGGATATTATTAATTTTTCTTGTTTCTTTGGCTTTGACTTTTAAAAAAAAAAAAAAAAGATAATAAATATACCAAGGTATTCGATCACCTTTTCTCCATGTATTTCTTGTAGCATCTTCTAGATTTTTCTGTCCCTTTATTAAGTACCTCAACCACAATTGTTTTCAAAGGGTTTGTGAGGCAAAACTTTTTGAGACCTTGTATGCCTGAGAACTATGTCTTTATACTTGAAGGACAGTTTTGTTCACTATAAAATCTCAGGTTTATTTTTCTTCAATCTTGCAAATAGAATCCATGTCTTATTTTTCTATCCAGTGTTGCCACTGAAAACTCTGTTGTCTAATTTGTGTTCCTTTGTATGTTATCTTCTCTTTTGTTCTGGAAGCTTTTTATATTTGTTATTTCTTTGTTGTGACTTTCTTTCCGGGGGATTTCCTCAAACTGGCATACCAGTTAGCTAGTTTTTTCTCATAATGTATCTGTTCTGATATTCATCTTTTGTGTTCTCATCTATTGTGTTATTAATTTCAGCTATTGTAATTTTTTGCTTGGTTCCTTTAATATTCTTGTTTCATGTTGGTTATATTCCACGTTCCTTATCATTTTTATGTGTTTAATATTCTTGTTTCATATTGGTTATATTCCATATTCCTTATCATTTTTACATGTTTTAATAGTTTTTGGTCCATTGGTCTAATATTTATTCTTCTGTTTGAATCTATAATCCATTGTTTTATGGTTATGTTCCTCAAATTCTTGCTATTTTGGTCTCAGAGAAGATTTTTCCTGCATCTCTTAGCTGCTACCATCCACAGGCAATGTGAATGGGGTGGGGGTGGGGGAGCCCGACCCAGTCCTTAACAGCCCAGATGAGCTCCTGAAGGTGGGCTGGGCAGAGATCTCCAGACACCTGGAAATGAGAGTTAAACACTTCACAGCACTTTACATTCCGCAGTTTTTAGGTCAGATCTCCCCGCTTTGTCCCTCCGGGACAGAGTATTAGCAGTTGTAGGAGACACGACACTCCTGAGATTGTTATTCCCTAATCTTGGTTGTGTGGACCAAGGACATCTGAGCCTGGAGCATGAGCCCTGCGCAGTGTGGGGGTAGGTGCTGACGCCCAGGGCTCTGGGAGGAGCCAGACGCACTGGCCACTCCTTTCGTTTCTTCTCCCATAGCTGTGAGGGATTGCCTTCCAGCCCAGGGCAAAAGTAACCCCTCCTCCTAGACCAGGATAAAACAGCCACCCCACCCAAT
The DNA here is from genome assembly GCA_033961575.1 of Aselliscus stoliczkanus. Taxonomy (NCBI): domain Eukaryota; kingdom Metazoa; phylum Chordata; class Mammalia; order Chiroptera; family Hipposideridae; genus Aselliscus; species Aselliscus stoliczkanus. The sequence goes on along the minus strand of CM066733.1, from coordinate 57,244,228 downwards.
CCTCCCAGTTCTCCCCAACCATCACCCCAAAGGTTTTTTACTTTATGTTTTCCACTTTCCATCTGTGTTCCTGTGGGATTGATCTTTGGGAAAGGAGCCAGAGATGGAGTCAAACTAATTCAACTTCTTGGTCCCATCATTTCTGAGGTCACATTTTTCCATTTCAGCAAACAACCCTACTACTAGACCTACTGATGGGTAGGTGGATAGATAGAAATGAGCAGGAAAAGGAGAAGTTTAGCCCCATTAGAGAGCCCCTTGCCGCAGCTCCTACTTGGGTCAAGACCCCTGGCCGCCGCCAGCAGGACGCCAGGCTCACACACACCTCTGAACCAGAGATGTGCTGTTCCAGAGAGGAGGAGGGGACGCATCCTGTTTTTCAGCAATGCCTGACCAGCCCAACAGGACTCCAGGTTTTCACACACCCCTCGGGGATGTGTTTACCTGTGCCCCTAAATCAAAGGACATGTTTACACATGCCCCTTATCAAAGAAATGCATTGCTAAATGCAATGCCCAGAGGACTAGGCACCTCAGGGGGAGAAGGAGAGATAAGAGAAAGGGGTGGGGGGCAATTCTACCCTAGAAATAAATGTAAGGCAGGCTGCTTCCTCTCTTGGGTCAGCCCGCTCCACTCCTCTGAGTGTACTTTCTTTTACTAATAAACAATTGCTGTTCATGCTGCACAAATTCCTGTCTCTTGGTTGAAGTCTTTCCTTTAAGAGCAGAGGCTTTCAATGTCATTTTCCCAGTAACACTACTCACTAACCTTTCAATCCTAGTTATGAATTGGCAGAGCTTGGGTTACACAGAATAGTCTTAAAAGGTTTTTATGGCCCAAGAACCTGGGTCTTCTGGCTGTATGAATAAGCCATGCTACCTGCCCTCTTGAGCACCTTCTTATTTACTTTTTCCTCTTTAAAATGAGACAATTTCTGTGACTACTCAACTGGTAGCATGAAGTGATATCGTGAAGATGAAGTAATTACCTGGTACCTAAAAGATGTAACCAGTCCCACAGTTTATTTCAGGAGGGTTGTTTTCCCGCTCTTCATTCCAAAAAACGTGCATTTGGGCAACACTGACAATACAATCTTTTAAAGTTAAAACTATAAACAAAGTAATGTACTTCATTAAAATGCAAATTAAAATTTGAAGTAATAAAAAATATGCTTTAAACTTTTACGTTTTTTAAGAAGTCTTCAATAATGAAAATTATTTCATTTACAGGTAAAATGAAAGGCCTGGCATTTATTCAAGATCCTGATGGCTACTGGATTGAAATCTTGAATCCTAACAAAATGACAACTATTATTTAGTTCTGTAAGAATACTGCTGAGATTTCAGTGAAGATGGTATGGGAGATAAAAAAGGAAGCACTGATTCAAGATATTCAGATAACAAGCATCTAGGACTGATTGTTCATTGTCAGAATTCAAATTATTCTTAAGTCCAATTCCCTTTCCTACTTCAGCTGTGTTTTTCATCCATCTGTTCAGTCATTCTAGTTTTAAAGTAGCTCGGTCTTATGTCCTTGATTGTAGTTGTATAGAAATACTTTTTTAGGTGATAATTAGAACCATTCCCTTCAAAGGCCGCATTTACCTTCGATGACTTCTCTCCCAGTCTGCCTTTGAATCATCATCTTCAAAAAAAAAAAAAGCCATTTAACATGTTTTTGTTGTGGTTACCTTCTGGGGTTTCAGTTCCTCAGATATAACTTTTCACAATGGAAAGTAAAGAACACTGAACAAAAATGAACCCTTATGTGTACTTCAAAGAGTATAAAGTGTTTATTTTACAAAAGGAGGCACTCTTGGGAGCAGTTCAGAATCATGCTGATAGAAAAACAAATTTCTTCTTTATAAAGTACTTTCAAAGTTCAAGGATTCAAGGACTAACCTCTTTTATTTTGGGATGGGGAGGAGAATCAGAATATCATTTACTGGGTATATGGACACTGGACTAGGCTGACTCATACTTTTATCTCATTTAACCCTCCCAACTATCCTGTGAGAAAGAAAGCAGGCTTGACATGTGAAATAACTTTAAGGAACTGAAGGCAATATAAATAGGCTCAAGGTCCCAAGATTTCGTCATCATTTTTAGTATTTACATTGGACCTCAAAAAGTAGTACCTCACAGTACCTCCTCCACTAGTTGACTGTCTTAAAATCCTTCAGTGAGTTTGAGCGTTATTGTCTCAGCCCTCGGGCCTGAGTACCTCAGTAAGGCAAGAAGCAGTGGAGGAAGTGTGTAGCACACAGCTGCTCGGGGATGCCCAGTGGGTCCTGTGTGAGTCGTGCTTGTATTACAGAGAGACCCTACCCCAAGGTCTTCTAGATGCCAGGAATCATTTAGGATAAATGACCATCACTGATAATGTAACTTAGTTATCAGAAGTCAGCTCAGTGGTCTCCCCTGCCATGATTGACATTTGATGGGTTTTAAAAAACCAAACTGATTTTGAAAATCTCTTCCAGCCCAGAGAATAAGAACATCCAGTTGGTATTAGGTTGGTGCAAAAGTAATTGCAATTTTTACCGTTATCCTAACGGCAAAAACCATGATTACTTTTGCACCACCTAATAGTTTTAACTACATTTAGATTTCCCTTAGATATGCTGGAAGACCTTTGGATAGGCCATGCCAACTGTGCTTACACAGCTAAAAGCAGTTTACGTCTCCTTTTTGGATGGAATGGATTTATGTGAGCAAATTGAACAAATAGCAGTACTTATAGACTGAAATAAAATAAATATTTAAATAAGACTACATTTCATTTGTAAACTTCTGTCCAGCATATTCTTTCTTAAAAGAAGAAACAGGCGGGCCAGCCGAGTGGTGCATTGGTAAAGAGCTGGCTTGGGACGCCAGCGGCCCCAGTTTGGATCCCACATAGGAGGGCCAGTGACACTGCCCTCTACAGCTAAGATGGTGAACAACAGCTCCACCTGGAGCTGGCCTGTGTGAGTCTCAGCCATGGTTAGGCTGCAGCCCCTGCTGCAGTGGGCTGCCATAAACTACAGTGAGTGGCCGGCAGCCAGTGAGCTGCCAATATCCGCTGTGAGTGGCCGTCCAGAGGCCGGCAGCCGATCTGCCTCACCCGAGAAGAGCGCAATGATAATAACATGGGCCAGTGAAGCAGTGTCCTCCACAACTAGACTGAAGAACAAAAGGACAGCAACTTGTCTGTTCCCCAATTCCCCAACGCTGTTTCCCTCCTCCAATTCTCCAATACAACTTTAAAAAAAAAAAAAAGAAAAAGGCTGCCCTCAGAGAGTACTATAGGAATTTGAAGGGGCTTGCAGGCCCATTCTGAACTGAGAATAGATGTGATTCTGTATATCCTGCAAAGCAAATAGTGTTGATGGATAAGGAAGTCTGGGAAAAGTGGGAAGAGGAAACAAGGAATACAGGATTGAGGGAGAAAAAGTACAGAGTAGAAAGGCCAGATATCAAAAGGTAAGTAGTAGGGCTGGCCGAGTGGCTCCGTTGGTTAAGAGCTCCCTCAAGAGTGAGCTGAGCTCTGAGCAACAGCAGTTCGATGCCCAGCCTGGCAGGATGGCTCAGCTAAAAAATAAATAAAATTTTTAAAAAACCCAAAAAGGTAAAGTAGTGGGAACCAATGAAGACCAGTTTCACATTTGGGTATAGAATTATCAAAATGGGCAGGTTATTAGATTCATAAATTCAGTCATTTAAAACTTATTTCCACAGAAAGAAGCTTCTACTTGTTAAGTAAAACTTATCAAAAGATAGCTTTTGTTTATTCCTTCAATTCATTTTTATGTGCATTGAAAAAATATATACGCTATTGTCTCACCAGGTTTGCTAGGAATTAGGACAATTCGCTTCCAAATTAACTTACCTGAGAAGTGGTGGGTGATATGAAAGGGTGGAGTTGAGCACAAGAAGTTTCTTGTTTCCACAATTAGACAGCAAGACTGTAGGTTACTGTCCATGTAAAATCAATCTCCCATGAACCCTACACAGCTAAGCCTGGGACTCAGTTACAATACACGTCATTTAAATTAGTGGCTGAGAGTCACAACATCCCTACATAGTATTCTGACCAGGATTGCGTGTAATGTACATCAAAATTTCTTAGTAACACAGCTGTTTGTGAAGAGGATGCTTCACAACAGGAAGTAAGGATGCTTCCTGTTGGCAATAAGAAAGACAAACATAACAAGCACTTCCGAGGTTCTAGAATGCGTTGATAGAGGGTTCAGACATATCAATAACCTGTTTCCTTCATCTTTCTGAGCATGTGATTCTCAGCATTTTCTCTTTAGGCTAATAATACTTGTGATCAAAGATGCTACCATGATTCCAAAGGTGTCATGTATAAACCAACCCTGTCCAATGAGAGAAAATAACCTTTTGTTCCTCAGCAAACAAAAGGAACAAAAGGTTATTTTCTAATCCTGTCTCTGATCACTGGAAAGGAAAGGAGACCACTGACCTGGATCATATTTACCCAAGTTGCCTGCAGGAGGGTGGACACGGGATCAAAAGTAGGATTTCCAGAATGGAAGAGCAAATGAGGGTTTCTGAGTCAGCATAAACAGTAACTGCAAAACAGTGAAATTAAATATTGAGGTCCTAGTTGGTGCAGGGTGCTGTAAAAAATCATACAACATCTGCCCTCAAACAACATACTTTAAAGTTGTGGTTCTCAACCATATCAGACTCAGTATGTATCCCTTTTTCATTATAACATTGGGATATTTATAACATCTATCCTAAAATAAAATTCATATATAATTTCCCTATATACACAGTTTCAAAAAGGGTCAGTCCAATGCCTTTATTGTAATATAGAGGGAAAATGAAATCAATTTGTATTAACACATTTTTTGCGGGAAACGAGTAAACTCGTCATATAGCTCAAATGCCTGCTTACAAAGTGTTAAAATATGCATTGTAATACATAAATACACAAATACTGCAATACTAGAAAACGGTGAAGAAGTCATTTAGTCTTTTTTTTTTTTTTTGAGGGCTGTGTCACTGGCCCTCATATGTGGGACCCGAACCAGGGCCACTGGCATCCCAAGCCAGCTCTTAACCACCGCGCCACTTGGCCGGCCCAAGTCACTTATTCTTAAGTATGGAAGAAGCAAAACTGTTCAATAGAGCACTGTTAACACTATTTGGCATTTTAAAATAAAGACTGAATTCATGAGTCATGAAGAACTATAATGTTACAACTTTAATTGCATACTAATAATAAGTGTGTTTCATTTGTCAAAGACCATAAATAATATTACTGTTGGAAACATTTTCCAAAATGGTTATCAATTCTTGCTACAGTTTTGAATAAAAGAATAATACTCCTGTTTATAGGATAGTTTTGTCCCTAGTGAATATTGAAATTATATATACAGATAAGTAAAATATAAGTTCTAGGCTCAGGTAATAAAAAGCAGACTTCATAACTTTTAAAAATTGAAATATAATTGACACAAAATGTGTAAGTTTGAGGTATACAATGTTAATTTGATACATTTATATATTGCAAAGTGATGACCACCACAGCATTAGCTAATACCTCCATCATATCACATAATTACCTTTTTTTTTGGGGGGGAAGGGAGCAATTAAAATATAGTCTCAGCAGTTTTGAAGCTTATAATACAGTGTTGTTGACTATAATTACTATCCTGTGCATTAGATCTCCAGGACTTAACTGCTAGTTGCAAGTTTGCATTTTATAATTTAAAAAAAATTTGAGTAGTTTTAGATTTACCCATATATCCCATACCAGTTTCCCTTATTTTAAAATCTTACATTATTAGTATGGTCCATTTGTCACTATCGATGAACCTGTATTGATACATTATTATTAACAAGTCTATACTTGATTCAGATTTTCTTAGTTTTTACGTATTTTTTCTGTTACAGGATCCTATCGAGGATACCACCTTACATTGAGTTATCATGTCTGCTTAGGCTCCTTTAGAACGATCGTTTTTCAGACTTTCATTGTTTTTGATAACTGACAGTTTTGAGGAGTACCAGTCAGATACTTTGTAGAGTGTTTCTCGGTTGGGACTTGCTGAATTTTTTCTCATGATGAAATAGGAGTTACCGGTTTTTAGGAGGAAGACTACAGAGGTGAAGTGCCCTTTTCATCACATCTTGTCAAAGGTGCATGCTGTCACTGATGATGTGCCCCTGATCACCTGGCTGCAGAGGTGCTGCTGGTCAGGTTTCTCCACGGAAGTTCTTCTCTCCCGACCCCGTTTCCATACTATGCCCTTTGGAAGGAAATCAATATGTGAAGCCCACACCGAAGATGTGGGAAGTTATGCCCTTCCTTGAGGGAAGAAACAGGCATTTTAGCTAAATGAAGACTCACTGAGACTTGACAAAGTTGTGCAGGCCATTACAGGAAGTCTCACGACTCCGTCCCTGGTCCACTAAATGCCCGACCCAAGCCCAACCGAAAGTGCCCCACGAGTTTCCAAAATAACCCCTAGAGGGCAGTACTAGCCTGTTAAAAACCACTGGTCTATAAGGCACCCAGTTCTAGTTTCTTGAAAATGGAGTGTGAACTTAAAGCATTTGCAAAGGAATCTGAGTTCAGAATCTATGTTTTATGTGTTCCTCCTTATTTATTATTTCTGTTTGTCACTAATTCAGCAGTAATTTATTTTAGCTATTTTTGCCTTTGAGAGTTCTTCAGAATGTTCAACTTTCCTTTTACATAAGCTCATTGTTTTATGTAATATTTCATAAATTATATACTTATGAGGATAATTGGCTCGACCATTTTGGGAATGGACACAACTGACTTAATAAGCACACAATCCATCGGGGAGGTGGAAGTACACAGGCGTCCCAGCGGGTGGCCAACTAGCAATAGTTATTCAGCCTGCCAGGGCATCAGTCATTTACTGAGGAAACCCTGAGTCACGTTAATCCCATAATTAGTGAAAAGGAAACAGGATAAGAGAAGTTTTACAATAAATGCATCGATCTGAGTCCTATCAATATTAGCAAAGATTATAGAAGATTTTTTTCTTTTTCGAGAGCAATTCCACTGGCCCTCATGTGTGGGACCCGAACCGGGGCCACTGGCTTCCACACGCCAGGGCTTAACCACTGCGGCACTCGGCCGGCCCTATAGATGATTTATCAAATGCCAGTATCTAGGACTGCTGTAGTTGTTATGAAATGGGCCCTTTCATACACTTCATCCAAACTATTGATAAACTATTTTGCAATAGGTTTCAAGAGTCAGTACAGACTTTGAAGTGTTCAGATTCTGTTATCTGGTAATATTGGTATGTTCTGGGAATTCTGTTTCCTAGAAAATAATCAAAGATATTAGTTTTAAAATTGTATCCAATTTGTTGTTTCCATCGTTATTCATAACAGAAAAAAATTAGCAACAACTTTAATGCCCCAAAATAGGGAAAGAGATAACTATCATAGCACCCACATATGGTAAGAGTATTATGTATTTTAATACTATTAAATTGTTTTAAAAGAATATTTAAAGATGTGGAGAAATACTCGTGAGATATTAAGTGAAAAAAGCAGTATGCAAACTAATGTACAATATGTTCTTGGTTTTGTTAAAAAAGAACAACACAAGTACACAAAGAAAGGACTAGAAGAAAATGCACCAAATTGTGATTCTCCCTGATTGCTGGGAGAATCATTACCAATGATTTTATTTCCTTCTTTATATTTTTCTGCGTTCTCCAAATTCTCTAAAATGAGACAGTGTCACTTTTATAATCTGGAAAAAAATGAGAAATACCGCTTAATTTCCTAACATTTACTTTCTTCACCTTTTGAGTAAAATGAGATATTTTAGCAAACATGTTTTTGTCTGCCACCTAAACTTCTATTCAGAATGGTAACTGTTCACACTGAGTCTGAGTTGTTCCAAGATTTGTGCCTGAGAAGCCACAAGCCCAAAGAACAGGCCAGGTGGCTGGGTGCAGGACAGAGGTTTACTGAGACTTGACCCAGGAGAGTCTCTGGTGGTGGCCTCTGCCCCAAGGTGAAGAAGCCAGGTTGTATAGGTACCGCCAAACAAAGACCCATCTGGCAGACCCTGCAGACCTCCTCTCAGGCACACAGCGTCCCAAAGAGCCACAAGACCTTGACGGCTGGAGCACAAAGAACTGGCTGTCTGATAAGCAGCATTCCCATGGAGCCCGGAAACCCTGACTGGCTGCTAGGCCAGATCCTTACAATAACTTATATTAAAGATTAGAAGATATTTTTATATTAAGTTATTTAAAGTTCTTTATATGGTTAAAAGGACAGTATTCTAAATGAGCAAGTTCAGTTCGGTGACATTCAAACTTTAAACATTTAGAGATAATATTTAGCTTTTTAAAAGTTAAAACAGGTGGTAACCCATGAAGGAAGTTAGTCAGCATTATCTTTTTCTTTACACGACCTGCTCTTAGCTGACTTACTCTGAATGAACTTTCTTTTTGTTGCTTACATTCATTTTACATTTTAAACTGTAGCCTAAAATTGTACCGTAAGTCTTTGGACACATGCACCACCCTTTGTTTATTTAAGAAAGTGCTGGTCAATATATGTTGCAAATATAGTCTTCCTACCAGGGTTTTGAATAGCCTGACTATTTCAAGGATGTTCTCTGTATCAGCAGCATCAGCAGCACCTGAGAGCTAGTTAAAAATTAAGGCTTTCAGGCTTCACCACACACCCACTGAATCAGAATCTTTATTTGCAAAGGATCCCCCAAAGGTGATTTGTATGCATAATAAAGTTTGAGAAGCACTGTTGCACAGACTCCTTTTAAAGCTACTAACATCGGAGAAGTATATCTCCAAAAATAGGCACTGTTTTCTCCCACCATTATAAATATAGTAAGATGCCCATTTGAGGTCATGGCTATGAGAGATATGTATCTAACCCACAAACTCAGGGGTGTGAGAAGTAGAATTTTTAACTGGACATAATTTAAAGCCGCATTTTTTGAGGGGGTAGGTGGCAACTGAATCTCAGTAAACAGGATCTCTCCTGCTGCTTTTCTTTGAGGAACAAGCTTAAGTTCCTCCATGTCTACAAGGTTGGAGGAAGGTAAGCATCTGATCTTCCATAGGAGAGCTACTGGCATTTGCTAAAATGCGAAGGATCCTATTTAGGCCTTTGTTGTAAATCTGCATAGCCTGCTTAGCCCATCATTCATTCTTATATTGAGGCCGCTTCAGCTTTGGCACATCCCTTGCTGCTTCATTCTGCTATTTCCATGCTATGCCAGCCTATGGGGAAATGTTTGGGGCTAAGACCTCCACAGCATTTACCCGGCTGCTCTTGCATCACATGAGACCATGGAAAACTAACTGTGCGAGGTTTACCTGAGGTCCTGTCTTATAGAAATCTCTCACAGCCATTTCTCCCCAGGGATCCTCCTGACTTCCAGGGTTTCTCCCTGGGAAGCCAAATTAGGGCCCCTCTCCTTTTAGAGCTCCAGACACTTGTATCTCAGGACTCGGATGCCTCTTATCTTAACCCAGAGGTCAGAGGAAGGTAGGGCCTCTTCATAGGGACTCACCAGGTCTTGGAGCTCTCCATCCTGACTCCCCTCCTCACAGAGCAAAGCATGAAGGTTTAGATTTTTGAAAGTCAAAGGCCTTTTTCCTTTTGTAACATCCCCAGGCCCATAGTCTAGCTGCCTGATGCGGGGAGGAAAGTTAATATTTCAAAATATCATGCCACATGAATAGGATACAAGGAATTAGATCCTATTATACTGTATTATATTATAGTGGAGTGTGCTCAGCATGACTAGAAACACAGAATCATATTAAGCAACCTCACAGAACAAGAAGGCTGGAAGTGTGAGGCAGGGACTCTGTATTGAGACCATGTCAGTCTGTGGAGACAAACTGTACAAAACAACTAGAGTATAATGGCAAAGCAAAACATCGACAAGTGTAAAATAGGTTTATAAGCAATACTAACTACCCTATCAGGGGCTATTAGTGGCAATTACAGCATCTGAAGGACTAATTTGAAGAGTCCACCCCTAAATCGGTGGTTCTCAAAATTTGGCAAGCATCTGAAACACATGAAGGGCTTGTCAAAACTTGGGTGTCTGCCCGCTCCCAGAGTTCTGTTTCAGTAGGTCTGAGGTGGGCTCCAGAATTAGCATTTCTAACAAGTTCCCAGATGATGCTAATGCCGCTGGTCATGGATCACACTTTGAGAACCACCGCCCTAACTGTCGCCATTCTCTATGGATTTGCGGGTTGAATTCTACAAACTCATTATGAAATCTGTCTATTCAGCAGCCCCTCCTGATATCCCTTATCCTTTCGCTTGCAGCCCCAGACACTATCATTAATATGTGTCCTTTGGCTAGTCCCAACTTCCTTTTCAAAAATGACATAAACCAAAAATTCCTGATAGTCCCTCTTACACGCGTTTCTTTAAAGAAACACACTCAGCACTGTTTTCCGGCCACACCGTCCCGATCCATTGAGAACATGTTTCCCCACATTCTCAGCGTTTTGTTTTCACCTACTTTCCTTGTTCAGTAAAATTTCCAGCATCTGCTTCCAGAATCTTCATGACTCTGATGTTTGCAAATGGACTGGAGATCAGAGTGATGAAGTAATAAGTGAATTTAGCAAGACTGCTGGATAGAAACTCAATATACAAAAATCCACGGTGTTTCAATAAAACGGCAATAAACAATTAAGAAATAAAATTTTAAATGATTTTATTTAAAATAGCATCTAAAACAGCAAATATCAAGGAATAAATCTAATAAGATATGCAAGACCTCTATAAACTAGAACTATAAAACTTTAATGAAAGAAATTTTGAAAGAAATAAACGAAAGAATATACCATGTTTATAAATTGGAAAAAATCAATACCAAGAGGTAAATTCTCCCTAAGTTGATTGTTAGATTCGATGAAATCCTAGTGAAACTCACAGAAGGATTTTTATGGAAATTGACAAACTCATTCTTAAATAATATGGAAATGCAAAGGGCCAAGATAGCAAAAGTGATAAAGCCGGGCTGGCAGCGTGTCGCACTGGTTAAGAGCTGGTTTTAGGATGCCAGCGGCCCCAGTTCGGATGCCACATATGAGGGCCAGTGACACTGCCCTCTACGGCTAACAACAGCTCCACCTGGAGCTGGGCTGTGCGAGCCCCGGCGACAGTGTGGGCTGCAACCCCTGCTGCAGTAGGCTGCCATAGGCTACAGTGAGTGGCCAGCAAGCGTGAGCAGCTGGCAGCCAGCGTGAGCTGCCAATAGCCGAGGTGAGCGACCATCCAGAGGCCGGCAACTGACCTGCCTCCTCCAGGAAGAGTGCAATGACGATACCAACATGGGCCAGTGAAACAACGTCCTCCGCAACTAGACTGAAGAACAAAAAGACAGCAACTTGTCCCCTTCCCTGATTCCCCAACGCTATTCCCCTCCCCTAATTCCCCAATAAAATCTTAAAAAAAAAAAAGTGATAAAGACAAAGTGGATAACTTTCTCTACCAGGTGTTAAGACTTATTATAATGCCACAATAATTAAGGCAGAGTGGTATTGGTATAATGATAGACAAATAGATGAAAGGAAAATAATAAAGTCCAGAAGCAGGTCCTCATGGAATGGACACCTGATTTATGACAAAGGTAGCTCTGCAAAGCAAAAGGAAAATGTTGTAGGTAGGTAGGTACCCAAGAAACAGACTTGAAAATGGAGATTCATGCACAGAGGGCTTATTTGGGAATGCTTTCAGGAATGTGCCTGGAAGGAAGTGAAAAAAGCACAACTGGATGGGAGAAGAGGTATAATTGTAATGCAGTGGCAACAGAAGTCTCAGCCAATTCCAAGAGGAGCTCTGAAGCTGGGACAGGCTCTCAGGGGTGTTGCAGGTTGGGGCAAGGGGACCAGGCCTGGTTTTTGTACTATTGTTATAATCATCATCATCATCATTATCGTCTACTTGGTGCATCGAACACTAAGAAATATATATTAAAGTCCCTTAATAACATTGTAGTTTTATGACAATACCCTTGTATTTTAAAAAATGTTTCTGACTTACCTAGAGTGCTACTATAGTGTTTGATACATAAAAACTTAAACTAGATCTTCATTTATTGGGCTTTTATGATATGCCCAATACAGATTTCTTTTCTGTATGATGCCACTGGCCTTGAATTTCATTATATCTGAAATTAATATCGCCACCTCTGTTCTCTTTTTGTTTGCGTTTAAGTAAAAATTTTCCTCTTTTTCTCTTTGAAAGATTTTCTATTTTATCATTTTTATCAAGTCAAATAATCAAAGTATATAGCAAAAAAGTTAACAGTTTCCCTCTTCTTCCACAATAACATCAATCTTGAAGAAACTTACATTAAAAAGTTGGTGTAGTGTGACATAGGTATTAGATTTATCAGGGTAATCACTTCATTAGTTATATAAAGATCTAATCACTATGTTGTATACCTGAAACTAATATAATATTGTATGTCAACTGTAATTGAAAAATAAAAAATTATTTAAAAAGAATAAAAGTAAACTTAAAAAACAGTTGGTGTATATCTATCCTTCAACATCGTTTTCTAAGATCATAAGTAAATGTAAACATATTGTTTGTAGGCTGAATAATGGTCCCCAAAAAATATCCAGATCCTAATCTCTGGAGTCTGTGAATGTTGCTTTTGTGGAAAAGGGGTATTTGTACACATGATTAACTTAAGGGCCTTGAGATGAAGAGGTTTTTCCTGGATTATCTGGGTAGACACTAAATGAAATATTAAGTGCCCTTTTAAGGAGACAGGAAGGTCCAAGAGGGAGGAATAGGTAAACGCTATGTCTGCCGCCTCTCATGATCACATTAAAATTACAACTAAATTATACAACAATCATCCTTGAGACTCATCTGAAGACCAGCTGAACAGAACCATTATAACTAAGGACATAAAGAAGAGAATACATCAAAACTTGTAGAAAGGGTGGAGACACAAAATAAGCTGACCCCGAACCCACAGAATTGGTTGAGCACCGGGAAGAACACCTTGGTGGCACAGGTCCCCCTAAAGAGTGAGGGGTCCCAGCCCCACACTAAGCTCCCCAGCCCAGAGGTCAGATGTCCTGAAGAAGAGCCCCCATAACATCTGGCAGTGAAAATCAATGAGGATTCTGTCTGTCACCCCAGTGAGATGGAAGGCAGCTGGAAACCAAGACATCCTCATAAAGGGCCTGTGCACAAAATCTCTCGCTTGCAAGCACTCACCCTGGGCCATGGTAGAGGGGCAGCAACTTGGGAGGTACCAGAGACATACAAGGCAAGACTGAATTGTGTGGCTTCAACTCAATCTTTGAAGGCTAGAGGGTAAGGGCTACAAGGATAGCTGCCATCATCTCTGTGAGGACCCGCCTTACAAATACTCTATGGGAGGGTGCCATCTTCCCTGTGTTGAACCCTCCCTTAAAGGACCAAATCTGACACTGCATTTGTCTGGTAAAATCCACACAAACACCACCTTAGTAACTCCCTGGGACCCCGCGCAGCTAGTATGGCATCACCCAGGGCACTCTCAGCCCCACCCCACAAACTGCTGGAGGATTGTACAGCAGTTGATGGCCAGTGGTGGCCTGGGAAACTTTCAGTGGCAAGCGTTCAGCCCCAGCTTACACTATAGTCTTTCTCGGGTGGCTCTCAGGGTTCTGTGGGCCCAAGGCAAACAATGGCTGGTCATGGTATTCTCAGGGTGTTTTGCAGAGTGGCCATAGGTTCAGCACTGGCACAGGAACTGAATCCATATTAACTTTGAGAAAAACACCAACCACATCCCCTGACTCCCTGGGATACCACCCCTCCAACTCAGGTAGCATTTGCAGGGGCACAGTCAACACCGGGTCAACCAGACCAGCCTGAAGACCGAAGGAGGCTCTTTTAGCAGCTGAACCTTATGGGCAGCCAGCAAGTGGCAATAGGTCTAGGGGGCCCTGGGCGTTCTGCTAAGCTGCCCCAGGCCCAATACTGGTGGCAGCTGGCCTTGGTTCACAGCAAGGCCTCTAGGTCAGTGCAGGCAGCAACCAATTGCATATAGTTTTATAACTTCTACCAGATAGCCCCAGGCTGGTCACAGGCAAGGCTGAAATTGGCCTGCATGAGAACCCCTCCCTAGAGGCACCAGGAACCACACCCAGAGGCTAGCCTCAGAACACACCAGAGCACTGCTGATTAGCCTCACAAGTGGTACACCAAAAGGGTGGTCTCAAGAGGCACAAGAGCCCCCTGGGGTGAATCTGTTATGAGGGTTCAGCCCCCAAAGAACCAATCCTCATAGCCAGTCAGGCTGAGAGTCAATAACACCCATGGAAGCTCCAAAAGCAATCAGGGCTCAATTACAACAGAATACATACAACACACACAAGGGACACTCCTGGAACACAGACACAGTTGATCAGGGAGACTGCGCCACTGGACCACAAGGACAGCTACTCCATAAGGCTACCAAGACTGAGAGACATTGGAGATCTACCTAATACATAGAAAAAAACACAGAGAGGTAGCCAAAATGAGAAAAAAAAAGAATGGGAGAAACCTCCAGAAAAAAACCTAAATATAATGGAGGCAACTACCTAACAGAGACAGAGTTTAAAATGCTGGTTGTAAGAATGCTTAAGGAGGGGCTGCTGGGTGTCTCAGTTGGTTACAGCACATGCTCTGAACAAAGTTGCCAGTTCGATTTCCACATGGGCCAGTGAGCAATTAGATTGAAGACAACGACTTAAACTGAGCTGCTGCTGAGCTGCTGGTGGGCAGCCTGATGGCTCAGTTGGTTAGAGCACATGCTCTTAACAAGGTTGTCGGTTGGGGCTGCGCCCCCCCTCCGCCCCCCGCACCTAGACTGAAATCAGCAACTGGACTTGGAGCTGAGCTGCACCCTCCACAACTAAATTGAAGGGCAATGACTTGACTTGGAGCTGGTGGGTCCTGGAAAAAACAGTTACCCAACACAAATTTTTAAAAAGGAATTCTTAAGGAACTCAGTGAGAACTTCAATAAAGAGATAGCCAGCATAAAGAAGGACACAGAAACCATAAAAAAGAAATGAACATAGTTTAAGGGATCTTTAGGACAACATCAAGTATAACAACATGCATCATAGGAGTACCAGAAGGAAAAGAGAGGGAGCAAGGGATTGAGAACCTATTTGAAGAAATAATGACTGAAAATTTCCCTACTCTGGTGAAGAAAATAGACAGACAAGTCCAGGAAGTGCAGAGAGTCCCAAATAACATGAACCCAAAAAGGCCCACACCAAGACACATTATATTAAAATGACAAAATGAGAATCCCAAAAGCAGCAAGACAAAGGCAGCTAGTTACCTACAAAGGAGCTCCCATAAAACCATCAGTTGATTTCTCAAAAGAAACTTTTAGGCCAGCACTATCCAATAGAACTTTCTCCAATGAAAGAATGTTCCATACATGCACTGTCTACCACTAGCCACATGTTGCTATTGAGCTCTTGAAATATGAGTAGTCTGAGGAGGTGAATTTCAATTTAATTTCAATGTAAATAGGCCATGTGGATAGAGGCTACCTACCATATTGGACAGTGCAGTTCTAGATTGCTAGTCCTGGAGAGAAAGAACCGTATCTTCAATCTCTGTATCCCTTCTGTAACCCAATCAATTAAAACTGAAATATGAAATAGTACTGTACTATTTCCATTTTTTGAGGCTCCTGGTATGTTAAGAAAAGAAATACCAAAACAGGATTACAGAAATTGTGGTATATTAATTTGTTTACCTTATGTTCTTTTTAGTCTTTTCATCGGGACTTTTAAGATCTACTCTCTTAGCAACTTTCAAATATGCAATACATTATTATATTATGAACTATAGTCACCACTCTGTATATTACATTTCCATGACTTTTTATTTTGGAACTGGGGAAATTTGTACCTTCGACTCCCTCCACCCATTTCACCCACCGCCAACCTCTGGCAACCACCAATCTGTTCTCTGTATCTGAGCTTGGGTGTTTTGTTTTTTGTTTTGTTTTGTTTTGTTTTGTTTTGGTTTTTGAGAGCAGTGTCATGGGCCCTCATATGTGGAACCCGAACCGGGGCTGCCGGCTTCCCAAGCCAGTGCTTAACCACTGCTCCACTCGGCTGGCCAGGTGTTTTTGTTTTGTTTTTGTTATTTTAGATTCCACATATAATGAGTTCACATGGTATTTGTTTTTCTAATATTTCACTTAGCATAATGCCCTCAAAGTCCATCCATGCTGTTGCAAATGAAAAGATTTCATTCTTTTAATACTAAATAATATTGGAACACACACGCACACACACACACGGTGGTGGATAGAGGGTACATCTGAAGTCAATCCAGGATTTTCCTTAAAAAAAAAAAACAACTTCAAAAATAAATACAATTTAAGTGTTCAAGCCTGTAAAGTTCTATCCAATAGAGCACAAGGGTCTGTAACTCACAGAGGGGGGAAAAAAAGTATATATATATATATACAAAATGTATATATACGTACAAAATGTATATATATATATATATATATATAAAATGTATATATATACAAAATTCACATTAGTTACCTATATTTAGAGATCAATCAATTTCAAATCTGGCAACTCCAGATGCTCATACCCCCACATGGAAAGCATCTGATGGGCTGTAGAGCACTTATCCACCCCTTAGGCATCTGTATGATGTCAGCGAATAAATAAGAAATGGATTGAAAAAATTCAAAGAAGAAATTATCAGATACTACCACTCTGGCTATAGAAAAATCTGAATAATACTTTCATAAAATGCGTGGCTTTTAGCAAAGTGACTGGTTGGTAAATCTATCTGGAAGAATTACATACAAAACATACTCTTAAGTAAACAAATGAATGCGGTATTTAGTTACTGGATCTAAGCCAATTAATTTGAGGACATGTACCCAAACAATTATTTTAGTTTTAGATCAGGTGATCTGTATACATTCTTTTTGATAAATGGTAAACCACAAAAATGAACTACACATTGAAGTTATAATTATAATAAAAATAACATCAGCATTAAGGAAGATAACTGACCTTCTTATCTCTAAAGCAAGGTAGCATATGTCCAAATAATCCAAAAGTGGTTTCAAATGATGTAGATGCAGGTTGAAAACAGGAGGGACACAGCTCACCTGTTTTATGCTACTTGAAATACTTTCTGATCTGTGTGAACACCAATTTGATGGATCTGGACTTTCAAGGTCATGCAGAAGTCCTGCTTTTATAAGAATTATGATTCATATTGAACTCATGGAACTGAACCTGAAACTAGTTCTTGTCTACAGAGAGCAAGCCTGAGAAATAATTTGAAGCTGCAAATACTCTTTTAAAAACAAGGTTTACTTTTCATAATAATAAAGTAAATGTACACTCTCAACAAAGAAGAATTTAGATTATTTCCCCCAAAACCTTTTTATTTTGAACATTTTTAAACCAACAGAATATAGATATGCAGGCCAACGGTCCTCCCAGTTACTAATGCTAAGCCACAAAATTTACTCAGAGTTTCTTGGTGAAGTGAAAGGAGAAGACGGCCAGTTACATAATTCACATTGCTTATAAGGAGAAAACCTATCAGTTACTCAAGGGCAGCCAAGTGTTTCCTGACATGTGGTTGAGAGAGAAAATTCTCTTGTATTCATTTAGAAAACAATACAATGTGAGACCACACACAACAACCCGACAGTAACTGCATTGCTGAGTCTGTAAACTATGTGATCTAGAAGCCGTCAGTGTCAGCAGAAGGTGCACGGTATGAAGGTACAGTATGGGGGTTAAGAGCATGGTCTCTAGAGCCCAACTACCAGGGTTTGATCCTGGCTCCATCACTTATTAATTGTGTGACTCTGAGTAAATTACTTAACCTTCTATGCCTCAGTTTCCTGGCTTCTAAAGTATTGTGATTAGTAATATCATCTACCTCAAAACAGGCTTAAATGACTTAAAGCCCGTAGTGTACCTCAAACAGTACCTGGAACTTGGTTAGCATCATCGTTATTACAGTAAATGCTAAAATAAAGGTGTGCACATGATGTAATATCACAGAGGAAGGGTACTTAAGCCAACTAAGGTCTGAGGGAAGGTTTCCTAGAAAGAGGATGCTAAAGCTGGGTCTAAATCTCAGTCTAGTATTTATTAATAACTACTGTTAGTATGACTTGGGCCAACTTACTTAAACGTTGTATCCTCACCTGATAAAACAGAGATATGTCAGTTGCTGATACGGTAAGTTGATGTTTAGAAAATTAAATGAGATCATTGTGGAGGAGAGACTATTCTGTGAGCTGGACCTGGGAAAGAACGAAGGTTACTTTCTGCAAACCACCGTTAGAAACTGTCTGGTCATTATTCTGACATAAATCAGCACCCCTCCCTCACCTCCAGCTATGTGCTGGTTCCTAGGATAGGCTGTAGTCCTGACCTGGTCAAGCATACAAAGTAATTTCCTGTACCTGGTAGCACTCACATACCCATGGCTATATCCCCCCTTATCCTATATAATTCTTTGACTCCTGCCAAGTGGTGTGGGGATCCCTTTCACGTTGTAGCTGCCCAAAGCGTGCCTTGTATGTAAGCTTCCTTTAATAAACCCTATTAATTAACAGACTGGATTGGCCAGCCTCCTTCTTCGGTCAATTCCTGCTCTCCACTTATGGAGGTCAATTTTCTTTTCCTTCCTTCCTTCTTTCCTTCCTTCTTTCCTTCCTTCCTTCCTTCCTTCCTTCCTTCCTTCCTTCCTTCCTTCCTTCCTTCCTTCCTTCCTTCCTTCCTTCCTTCCTTCCTTCCTTCCTTCCTTCCTTCCTTCCTTCCATTAATGTTTATTGGGGTAACAATCGTTAGTAAAGTTACATATGTTTCAGGTGTACAATTCTATAATACATTATCTATATATCACACTGTGTGTTCACTACCCAGAGTCAGTTCTTCCATCACCATATATTTGATCCCTTTTGGCCTCATCTACCACCCCCCTACCCCCTTACCCTCTGGTAACCACTAAACTATTGTCTGTATGAGTTTTTGTTTCTTCATTAGTTTGTTTTGTTCTTTTGTTGTTTTCAGTTTTATATACCACATATCAGTGAAATCATATGGTTCGACTTTTTATGTCTGACTTATTTCGCTTAGCATAATACTCTCAATATCCATCCATGTTGTCGCAAATGGCACTATTTCATCGTTTCTTATGGCAGAATAGCATTCCATCGTGTATATATATCACATCTTCTTTATCCAATCATCTGTCGAAGGTCATTTTGGTTGTTTCTATTCTTAGCCACTGAAAATAAAGCTGCAATGAACATCAGAGTACATATATCTTTATGGATAAATGTTTTCAGATTTTTTGGGAGGTAGATAACCAGGAGAGGGATTGATGGGTCATATGGTAATTCTATTCTTAATTTTTTGAGGAACCTTCAGACTGTCTTCCATAGGGGCTGCACCAATCTGTATTCCCACCAACAGTGTATGAGGGCTCCTTTTTCTGTAG
Organism: Aselliscus stoliczkanus; assembly: GCA_033961575.1. NCBI lineage: Eukaryota > Metazoa > Chordata > Mammalia > Chiroptera > Hipposideridae > Aselliscus > Aselliscus stoliczkanus. The sequence goes on along the minus strand of CM066733.1, from coordinate 57,224,697 downwards.
AGCCTCTCCAACACTTATTATTTGTCTTGCTATTCTAACTGGTGTGAGGTGATATTTCATTGTGGTTTTTCTTTCCATATCTCTGATGATTAGTGATGACGAGCATCTTCTCATATGTCTATTGGCCATCTGTATGTCCCCTTTGGAGAAATGTCTATTCAGGTCCTTTGCCCATTTTTTAATTGGATTGTTTGTTTTTTTTGTTGAGAAGTTGTATGAGTTCTTTATTTATTTTGAATATTAGCCCCTTATTGGAGACATTGTTCGCAAAAATCTTCTCCCATTTAGTTGCTTGCCTCTTTATTTTGTCAATGGTTTCTTTTTCTGTGCAGAAGCTTTTTAATTTAATGTAGTCCCATTCATTTATTTTAGCTTTTACTTCCCTTGCCTTTGAAGTCAAATTCATAAAATCCTCTTTGAACCCAAAGTCCATAAGTTTAGTACCTATGCTTTCTTCTATGCAGTTTATTGTTTCAGGTCTTATGTTTAGGTCTTTCATCCATGTTGAGTTAATTTTGGTGTATGGTTATAGATAGCAGTCTAGTTTCATTCTTTTGCACATGGTTTTCCAATTCTACCAGCATCATCCAGTGTATGTTATTGGTTTCTTTGTTGAAAATTATCTGTCCATATTTATGTGGGTTTATTTCTGGGTTCTCAATTCTGTTCCATTGGTCTGTGTGTCTGTTTTTCTGCCAATACCATACTGTTTTGATTATTGTCACTTTGTACTACAAGCTGAAGTCAGGAGTGTGATACCTCCAGCACTGTTCTTTTTCTCTTAGGATTGCTTTGGTTATTTGTTTTTTTTTGTGGTTCGATAGAAATCTGATGATTTTTTCTATTTCATTAAAAAATGCCATTGGGGTTTTGATGGGGTTGCATTAAATCTGTACATTGCTTTGGGTAATATGGCCATTTCAACTATGTTGATTCTTCCAATCTATGAACATGGAATGTCTTTCCATTCCTTGTGTCTTCTTCAATTTCTTTTAAAAATGTTTTATAGGGCCAGCTGAGTGGTGCATTGGTTAAGTTGGCTTGGGAGCGCAAGCTCTGAACAGCAGGGCTGCTGGTTTGGATCACACATGGGCCAGTGACACTGCGCCCTCTACAGCTAAGATGGTGAACAACAGTTTGACCTGGAGCTGGGCTGCCATGGGTCGTGGGCAATGGTGTAGGCCGCAGTGGGCTGATGTAAGCTACCATGAGTGGCTGGCAGCTGGAGTGAGCTGCCATGAGCAGCTGTCCAATGGCCTGTGACCGACCTGCCTCAGCATGTATACCAACATGGGCCAGTGAAGCAACATGCTCCATAACTAGACTAAAGAACAAAAGGACAGCAACTTGTCTATTCCCCTTTTCTGATTCCCTAATGCTGTTCCCCTCCCCCAATTCCCAAATAAAATCCTAAAAAAGAAAATAAAATAAAAAATAAATAATGTCATAGTTCTCAGTGTATAGGTCTTTCACATCCTTGGTTAAGTTTATTCCTAGGATTTTATTCTTTTTGTTGTAATTACAAAAGTAATTTTTTTTAAAATTTCTTTTTCTGGTATTTCTTTGTTGGTATATAGGAATGCAATGGACTTTTCTATGTTGACTGGAGCCAGCAACTTTACTGTTTTTGTTTATTGTTTCTAATAGATTTTTGGTGGATGGAGGTCAATTTTCAGTCTCAGGGCTTTTCCCTGGATCTGCATGTACTAACAATAATATTTGAGGGTCAGATAAGCAAATGTAACAGAGCATGGCATGTATGACAAATAAATGTTTCCTCTTGGATCTGGTGGAAAAGTAAATAAACTACTCTTGTGTTCAATTTCTACAGTGTCCCTTTTTCCCAATTAAACAGTTCTACATAATATTCATTCAGAGAACAACAAAACTACTTAGGAGGAATGTTAAAATGATCCGCATTGGCTTAGCAAAACTCCTGTTTTGTTTTATCACCATGGAAATGCATTGGAGTAGTTATATACCTTTATAACCATTGGGCAAAACTGATCACTCCTTCATTTGTTATCATTTTATTTATACATCTTTCATTTCACTTCACACAGAATTCTATAGAGCATGTAGTATACTGTGTTATAGTGACAGTTCATTCAGTTCATACAGTTATGCCTTGCTTTGTTTGTTTCAATTGGTTACACACTTATATGTTTATCTCCCCACCCAAACTAAGTTTCTTGAATAACTTTGTCATATCCATAGTATCTGGACAGAAGCTGACACATAATATACTCACTGTCACTGCTTGGTGAACTGATCTGTGCAGGTTTGAGGTTGCTGTTATAAGGAAATGAGGCTGATATAAAGTTGAGGGGATTATCTAGGCATTATGTTAAAATCATAGTTTCAGCCTGATCCTCTCCTTAGATAGATGAGAAAACCAAAGCCTGGAATACTTAAGTGACTTGCCTAAGGTTACCTAACTAGTTAATGGTTAGAATCTCAAACTCACATCAATCAGGCCAGAGGCCAATCTACAATATGGACCTGCCAGTATTTTGACTTGTACCCGTATCTCTCCTACCTCAGTGAAGCTGCTGTTGTTAGTCACCAATCACTTCTGTTACTAAATCCAGCCATTGTTTTTCAGCCCTTGAAATACTTGACCTATTTGTAGTCTCTGACTCTGATGATACCCTATCCATCTTGCAATTCTTTTCCACCTTGGCTTCAGAGGCATTCTACTCACCTGGTTCTTTCTTCTTTGGCCATTCTTCCTCTGAGTTCTTTGTGGGCTTGTGTTCATCTGCCACTCCCTTTTAAAGTAAGTGCTTCCTGGGGCTCTATCTTTGGTCCTCTTGTTAGTTCTATATTTTCTCCCTGGTTGATCTCCTCCATGCCTAAAACGTAAGTGTCCAATTATAACTTAATGTCCTCCAAATCTATTTTATTTTACTTCAACTTCTCTCATCATTCATAGACCTGTGTAATTTGACTCCTTATTGGATATTTCTCTCAGGATGTGGAGGTTCCCTCCAACAAGTCACAGTCACATCGCAGTCAATCTTTGAGGGAACCTAAATAATTACACTCTTCTTTTCCAGATCAAGGAGAATGCAGCTGGAGACCAACTATCATCTTTACTATTGACCGTCCTGGTTTCCTATTTTTATACTAAATTACCACAACTTAATGGCTTAAAACAACACAAATTTATTATGTAAGGTTCTGGAGATCAGAAATCCTAAAGTCAAGCCATTGGCAGGACAGCGTTCTTTCAGGGGGATGAGGTGGAAATTATGTCTGCTCGCCTCATCCAACTCCTACATTGTTTGGCTCCATCTTCAAAACCAGCAGTATAGATTCATAAAATCTCTCTTACTAATATCTGCCTTCATCATCATATCTCCTTATCTGACTCTCCCACTTCCAGGCCAAGATAATTTTCCAATCTCAAGATCCTTAAGTTAGTCACATCTGAAAAGTCCCTTTTACCATGTAAGGTTAACATATTCACAGGTTCTAGAAGATGAGGACAGGAACGTGTTTGGAGGGACATTATTCTGTATACTACACCTGACAAACTTGGTAGTGGGTATTATCTAGGGACCTAGAACTTCCTAATGACAAACTCTGCAATTAAATAGGTTTACTAATTTTGTAGCCCTGGACCAGGCACCCTAAACCCCACTCCCAGGCCCCTGCTCCTGAATAAGCAAGAACACCAAAAAAGTTCTGTGCAGGCAGCTTTCTTTGAAGAAAAAAAAAATGTGATGGGTACACATTCTTTTCTTCTTTTTAATTGGGAAATTGAGGGAGGAAAACAGCGCTGGGAATCGGGGAACAGAGTTGAGGAATCGGGGAAGGGGAACAGACAAGTTGCTGTCTTTTTGTTCTTCAGTCTAGATGCGGAGGACGTTGTTTCACTGGCCCATGTTGGCATAACCACTGCATTCTCTCCGGGTGGGGCAGATTTGTCACCAGCCACTGGGCAACCACTCCACGGTGGCTCACTGCAGCTCATGCTGGTTCCCACCTACTCACGGTAGCTCGTGGTAGCCTAAGCCATCGCTAGCGATGCAGCACAGCTCCAGGTGGAGCTGTTGTTCGTCATCTTAGCTGTAGAGGGCGCAGCGTGACTGGCCCTTATGTGGGATCCGAACTGGGCCCCTACTGCTCAGTGTCACTCAGCCATCTTGCATATTAAGCGCGTAGTCACCGCCTTCCGGCTTTCTCCTTTGAGAACATGACTGCATTTCGCAGAAGTAGCCTATGGAGTCCGCGCCCGTGCTGCCCAGGCCATTGCTCTCTCCACCGGAGGCGCCCTGTCTCTTCGCGACGGCGACCAAGGCGGGGCCTAACCACTGGCAGTGACGCCATCCGTGACGCCATCCAGTAGCGTACGCTGACGTAACTTACCCGGAGCCAGGTGCCGGCAGGGCAGACACACCCTGGGGGCCCCTGCTCCGGGGTCGGGGAGCGGGTAGGGCGGGTGGGGAGAAGCGCAAAACCCGTCTGAGGCGACCTCCGGGCCCCGACACTGGGCTCCCGCCCGCCCTCCGCCCGACGAGCGGTTGCTAAGTGACGCCAGCGCGCTGAAGCGCGTGCGCGGCCACGGCGGCGTGCGTGAGAGCGGGAGCGCGCCGGCGGCGGCGGCGGCGGCGGCGAGGACGGCGGCGACGGCAGCCGCCGAGGGGGCGGTGGCTACAGGGGGGCTGTGGAGCAGGCGGAAGAGGCTTCCGCGCCGGCGGCTGGGTCGCCGAGGAACACCGTCGGGGTGAGTAGCCGGGGCCTCGCAGGGGAGGGGGGGGCCTGGCCGCACCTGCTGCGCGGGCACGCGGCGCGAGGACGCGCGGCCCCTCCGCACTCGCGCGCGCCCCTCCGCTGCCTCCTCCCGGGACCGGGGCTGACGGGGTCGGGTCCTGGTCGCGGGCGCTCAGGAACGCGGCGGTGACGGCCGGAGAAGACTCAGGCGGTGGAAGGTGTAGTCGGAAGTGGGAGCCTGCGGGCTTCGGGGGGCTCTGCCTGGCGCCCAAGCCGAGGTGAATCGGAGACGCCGGGGCTCCTGGAGCCGCTTCGCATCCGTCCTGACACGACGTTGCCCCAGACCGAGAGGAGGCGGCACCGGGGCCGCCGGGGTGGGGGTTCGGGGACTTGGGCGGCGCCGGGGCCTTCGGCGCCCCTGCCGGGGCGGGGCCGGGAGGAGGGGCCGGTTACGGAGGGGGCTGTGAATCAGTGCGGGCGTGCGGCGCAGACACACCCATGGCCTCGGGAAGCTGCTGGGCGGCGGAGGGAGCCGCCGCCAACCTGTTGCCCAGACTTTCCAGCTTCACACGTAGGTGCGCGTGCCTCATGCACACCTGAAACTTTGTGGGCCCAGAGCGTTTCGTCACTTCGTTGCTCCAGATTTGGAGGCCAAGGGGCGGATATCCAGCTTCAGTCTTACGTCCTCATAGTTGCAAATCAGCTGTTTTATTTCCCAGAACCGTCTCGTGCTGCTGTCATTATTAGGGCCAAGGACGGTGGAGGCACTGTTACTGTTTCCTTCCAATGTAGTCCAGGCTTGCTCTTTACTGGGTAGGAAATGCAGATTCTGTTCATCATGTGGGCTGGAAGTTGCTGATGGTTGGACAGGCCTGAGTGTGAAGGCGCCGCAAACCATCACCCAGTGTCTCCTCTGAATGCGCTGAACTTGTCATGGGTAGATGTGTGGGAGAAAGTAGAATTGGAGGTAGGGAAGAGGGCCGCCTTTTCTCACTTGCACCCAGAACTGGTAGAAAGATAGACCACACTGAAATTTAATCGTGAGTTGTGCAAGAAAATGAAGAAAATTACTTCAGCTCTAAAATTCAGTTTCTTAATTGTGGAGCTGTAGAGCATGTTGCCTGAGGTTCTCACACCTTGGAACCAGTAATAACCGTACTCTGTAAAGCTTAGAGCACTGGAGAGTCAATGTCTCTTGCCCTCTGGACTAGAATAGTTTCCAGGACAGGAATCACATCCCCTTTTCATCACGGCGACATCCCCAGTACTTACAAAAGAGCTTGCCATATAGTAGGCCAGCAGTAGGTGTGTGTTATCGGTCACTCTGTATAAGTGGTGGGTCAGTGTAGAACAAGCATTTAGTTCTGGCTGTCAGGTAGTTGATACATGTGCCCCTTCTGTCCTCTGTTACGCTCCTCGCGGGCGGAGAATTGTGCGATTGTAAATGACGTAGAAGACCTGGCTCACTTCCTTTAGAGCAAACGGTGCAGCTAGGAAAATAGAGCGTATGTATAGGAATATTTATGAAATCAAATGAGGTAGCATGTTCACAGTGCTGTGTGAGCCTCTTTAAGTGCAGTAGAAATTTAGAAAACATAACACTTGTAGTGCGCTGAGTTAGTGGACACCTCGGAAAGGTAAGATTTGAGCTGGTCTTTGAAAGCAGTATAAATTTTGACGTAGAGAAGTGATAAGAAATAGTATGAATTTGGTCATTGGGGTATATATTGAGGCGAGGTACTGTCCCTTGAGTGGAGCAGAACGTGCCTGATAAAGAAATATTGGAGAGAGAAGGTTTAGCAGGTGGGGAAGGGAAAGTGTTAAGACTAAGGCCAACGTATCAGCATGCCACTGATAACAAGATAGAGCCTGCTCGCTGGGTGGGATGGGGGTTGTGCTATTCAGAGTAGAGTCTTACACAAGAACATGTGTTATCCTTCCTTACAGTGAAAGGGTGTTCTAGATGAACCAGCATCAGGTTGTTGAACACTTCTGATTTCAATTACTAATTTGAATAAATGCCTCACTGATGTGTGTGTTTAGTCTGCAGCGCATGCCCCCATTTCTAAACCCTACCTGATGTGCTTGGGCCATTCCACTGGAAATTTACGGAAGTGATGTACCCAAAGCAATTATCCAGCCACTCAGTGACACAGTTGTGCCCGGGATTATCTCTTATAGTGGCCTGTGGGGTTTGCAGTTACTGCTGATCCTGTGAGAATAGAAATCATGTTAGCTGGGAAAGGAGACTGGTTTATGAAAGATATGAAAAATATTGACAAAAAGATTAGAGAAAATTAAAGATGCTGCTGCTAAATATTGAAACTTTGGTCTTTCCAATATGTTCTGTGATGTGAAAGTTGCTTTGAGTGGTTTGTAAACCTGAAGTTGAATTGTTAACCTAAGATGTGTAGAGTTGCAACACTAAATGTTGCATTATTTAATGACTCAGCAATTATTTATTGGGTGCTGGCTGTGGCTAAGCACTGTGTTGAGTGCTGGGAAGACAAAGAAGACACAGTATATTCTCTGAGACACTGAGTGTTGGTCAGAGGAGGGAAACCACTAACCCTATGTTATGATAAGAGTTAATCACTTTTGGAATAAATATAATGCTGAAGTAGTATAGCATTTTTGCTGGGGAAAAATTGAGAGAGTCAGGGGAAGCTTTAAAGCAAAGAGGATGGAACTTATCCCCAAAGGTTGAGTAGAATTTTGCCCCATGTAAAAGGCGAAACAAGGGTTCCAGGCAGAGGGGAGAGAGCATAAGCAAGTTGCCAGTGACTGAATGGGGTTTTGGAAAACCTGGAGCTGTTTCTTGTAGGCTTGTTGTGTGGAAGATGCGATGACACAGGAAAGGTGTGGTGGGAGCCAAATTATGTTGGGGTCTTCCATTCCATTCTAAAAAGCCTAGACTTCCCCCTTCCACCCCTGCCCTCATGTTGGCCATGGAGAGCTTTGGAAAGTAGAATAATCAGATCAGATAGTTTAACGGGCAGTTCATATGTGGATTGTATGAGAGTGGAGAGGCCTGCAGACCAGTTAGGCTGTTGGTGCGAGATGGCGGGAGCCTGAAGAAGGAAAGTGGGAATAGATGGATTGTTAGAGTTATTTTAGATATTAAAATCTGTAAATGTTATGAGCAGCTAGAGGTGAGAGTGAGAAGTTAAAGAGGACTTGTCCAGCTTGAGTAACTGGTGATTATGACGACATGAAATTAGAAAACACAGGAAGAGGAACAGATTTGCAATGGAGAGAAGAAATGATGGCATGTTAATTTTGAGGTCCCTGTTTGGAGTTTAGAGATCCACTAGGGAATAGGAAATTCTACTCCAGAGACAATTTGGGAATGGTGTAATTAAAGTGACAGTCTCCAAGGCTAAGGAAGCAGCACCGTTCTGGCTGTTAGGATGGTGGGTAACGCAGTGGACTTTGGAGTCGGCATCGACCTGAAGTCAGATGTCTGTTATGTCACTTACTGTTTGGGTTGGGTGACCTTGGGCAAGTTAATTAACACCTCTAAGCCTAAATTTCTTCTGAAATGAGGGGTTACTAATACTTTAAAGATTGTTGTGAAGATTAAGTAAGATAGCACGTGCACACTGATTAGCACAATGCTGATCTTATAAATAATAAATGACTGTTGTTGCTAGCAGTAGTAATAGTTATGGTTGTAGAGGTAGTGGAAGAAGCTGTAACTACCCAGAAAAGTGGAGAGTGAGAACTGGAAGGGACACGGAAGGGAACTGTTGGGAATCAACAGTAGATGAAACTTAGATTGGTTCTTGTACATGAGCTTGCATAGAAATTCCAGGAGTCCTGGGTGAAACACAGATTTCTGGGCCCCACCGTTATATTGGGTTGTAAGAAAAGTCATGACGTACTTTGTCTATGTTTTTCAAGGGTCATTTATTTATATAAAGAACAAAGATCAATCAATGATGTATTGCCTGTTTTGTTCGATAACCTTTTGCCGTCTTTCAGTGAGCTTCATAATTCCTCTTTCATAGAAGGACTTGTCCTTTTTTTGCGAAAAACTGAACAAGGTGCTGATTTACAGCCTCATCTGAATTGAACAAAAGGAGTTTTGAAGAGAGCCACACAAGTGGAAGTCTGATGGCGCACAGTCAGGCGAGCATGCTGGGTGTCACAACACATCCCATCCAAGCTCCAATAATTTAGACGGGTGATCACACTTGTGTGTGGTCTCGCATTGTCACCGTGGAACACAACTCCTTTACAATTCACAAGCTCTGGACGTTTCGAGATGATGGATTCGTTCAGACTGTCCAATTGCGGACAGTACACATTCGAATTGATTGGTTGGTTCCTAGGTAGGAGCTCAAAAAACATGACACCTTTAAAATCCCACTACTGAGAGCATAACCTTCCTCTGATGAATGTCTGCTTTCGTTGTCTTTTAAAACGAATCATCACATCGGGACCAAGACCGTTTGAGCACCACATTGTTGTAAACAATCCACTTCTCGTCACCTGTTATTTGTCGCTTCAGAGTAGGATCATTTTCCTCATTTTTAATGAGCATATTGCAGATGTTTATATGCACTATCAAATGAACTTTTTCGAGTTCATGCGGAACCGAAATATCGAACCTGCTTACACATCCCAGCTTCTTCAGGTAGTCATGATCGCTTGAATGATGGATGTTCACTGTTTCTGCAATCTCTCGTGTTGTGTAACGTGGGTTTGACTCGATCAATGCCTTTATTTTGTCATCATCAACCTTGGTGGGCCTCCCTGACCGAGGAACGTCGTTGAGATCAAAATCACCAGCACGGAATGTCATGAACCATCGTTGGTACTGACGTTCTTGTAGAGCATTGTCACCATGAAGTTTAGGCAACTTTTTTTTTTTAAATCTTTTATTGTGAAATAAACATTTTTTTTTAATTAGTTTCAGGTGTACAACACAATGCAATAGTTATACTTTTTACCCCCCAAAGTGACAACCCCCCTCCCCCAGTTTGCCACCCCACTCCTCCCCACCCATTTCAATTCCTTTGACTCCCTTCCACAGTATACTCCACAATCTGTGACTATATGTTCAGTTACAGTTGGCATACAATATTATACAACATCAGTTTCAGGTGTACAGTGCAGTAGTCAAGCCTCTACTCCATCCACGAAGTGGTCTCCCTAAACAAGACATGTGACTGTCTGATACACCACAAAATTTTTACAATATTATTATATTCCCCGAACTGTGTTTCATATCCCTGTGGCAATATTGTAGTTGTCTATTTATGCTGCCTGATCCCTTCCCCTTCCCCCCCATCCCCACCCCGCTCCCAACTAGCCACCCTCAGTTTTCCCGCTATATCTATGAGTCTGTTTGTTTACTTTGCTCATTCATTCAGTTTTTCAGATTCCACATATAAGTGAGATCATATGGTACTTGTCATTCTCCGACTGACTTATTTAACTTAACATAATAGTCTCTTCAGAACATTATCAATTACATTCCCAGAACTGCCCCCATATCCCTGCGGCAACATTGTAGTCATCCACCTACGCTGTCCAAAACCTTCCCCTTCTCCTTCATCCCCACTCCCTCCCCGCCAGCAACCATCAGTTTTTCCTTTATATCTGCTTGATATGATTTCAATCTTCTTAAATTTACTGAGACTTGTTTTGTGGCCTAATGTGGTCTATCTTGGAAAATGTCCCATGTGCACTTGAGAAGAATATATATTCTGTTGTTTGAGGGTGAAATGCTCCAAAAATATCAACGAAGTCCAGCTGGTCTAAAGTATTATTTAAGGCCCCTCTTTCTGTGTTGATTTTCTGTCTAAAGGGTCTGTCCATTGGTGACAATGGGGTGTTGAAGTCCCCTACTATGATAGTGTTACTGTTGATCTCTGTCTTTATGTCTGTCAAAATCTGTTATATGTAATTAGGAGTTCCTATGTTGGGTGCATAGATGTTTATTAGGATTATAGTGCCCTTCTTTGTCTTTTATTGTAGTCATTTTAAAGTTTATTTTGTCCAAAATAAATACTGGTACTCCAGCTTTTTTTTTTCTCTCATTTCCATTTAATGAAATATCTTATTCCATCTGTAAACAGCATGTATATGTGTCCTATTTTCTTATCCACTCAGCCACTCTCTGTCTTTTGATTGGAGTATTTAGCCCATTCAACGTTTAGGCAACTTTTGACAAGTGTGATGTGCATTCCTCACTTTATGAAAGTGAAACAATAAAATATGGCAAACATGTGGTTTGGTTTTCCAGCTTCAACTTGGTTTAGGATCTCCAAAACTCAACCAAATAGCTAAATTTTTTTTTAGAATGAAGCTTGAACTGTCCAGCTGTCAAATGAAATAGCAATAACATAGATGCGAATGACCCTAGTACTTCCAAAAATGAACTCGTGCCATATGTTGCAAACATGCGTCATGACTTTTCTGACAACCCAATAGTTTCTGATTCAGCAGGTCTGAATGGGGCTGGAGAACGTGCATTTTGAACAAGTTCTCAGATGCTGCTTATACTGGTATGTCCAGGACCAGACTTGGAGAACTACTGACTTGGAGAACTACTGACTTGGAGTAGGGACAAAAGAAGAGAAACCAGCATAAAGGCTACCAAAGAAGCTGGGGTTAATGGAGAAGCAGGAGAGCGTTTAGAGAAAGATAAGGATGCCAGAGCCTGCAGACTCTCTGGATGCACAGTCTGCTTTCCAAGTCTATAGACTTCATCTCGTTCTTACTTCTCCAGAATTTGGCATAGTGCTTGGCGTGTAGCATTGTTTCACTGAACCTTTGAAGCTTCTGAATACTGTTCCTGTGCATGATTGCTTGTACGTCTCACAAATTTCATTCATCTTATCTCTGCTGAGTCACAGAGAAGGTGCTGTTTCTAATTTTATACTCACATGGGTGCATGTGCAGTAACGCTTTTTGAATGTCTTTGAAATAGCTGATGTATAGTTCTGCACATTGAATTTGTGTTAGATGCCCTCGACCACTATTTTTTTTTTAAATTTTATTAGGGAACAGCCATGGTCATTGGTTACACATTGCATTTATGCTACCATGGCATAGTTGACTCTTTTAAGGAGGGTGCAGCTCACAGTGGCCCATACGGGAATCAAACTGGCAACCTTGGTGTTATCACCACCATGCGCTAACCAACTGAGCTACCGGTATCCCCTCCCCGCCCCCACCACCAGGATTTTTTAGTGTAGGGTCGGTCTAGTTTGCCAAATAATTGTCAATAGCAAGTGTCAAGATTATAATCTGTCTTTTATTAAGTACTTTGCAGGTTTATAGATAAGCAAATACTCCCTGTACCTGGGAAGTTTACAATAGGATGGGCAAAATGGGTAGAACCCAAAGGAAATGAAAGGGAGAAGATATAATCAGAAATATAGATGGAGAGGAACCTGAATATAGGTACTTATTATTGCTGATATACTTTGGGTCTCACATGTGTCATATACTGAGGATTTTGGCATATAGAACAGATATGAGTCCTCATTGCTATTAGGAAGCTATAAGGGAGTACAGTGGATAGGAAATCAATAGTTGTGCAAAGATAAACACACGTAAAGAGATCTTAGGAGTTAAATTGTAGCAACTCACCATGCTTCCTGGGCTCTTGTTCTCTTGCGTTTATTCTTTCTGCTAACATTCATTAAGTATTTACTATGTGCTTGAAGATGTTCAGAGTGCTGGGCGTAGAGAAATGATGATTGCTTTGGCCATCTAACATTGGATTCAGTTCAAGGGTATGATACGGTGTGCATGACTGTGCACACACGTTATCGGGGAAGCTCTCATGCCTGAATTTTATAATCTTAGCCATCTATTAATATGAGCAGACATCAAGGACTTGAAGTGAAATACATTCAGCCTTATGTATGTAAGGAGCCATGGAAAAATATAAACAGAAATTTTCTGAGCAATCAAGGAATATATAATTTGGTAGAGGAGGAAAAAAAATCATTTACAATACTATGTAGACTACAGTAAATGCTGTGTAAATACGGATCACAGACTAGATTCCCCAGTGATTGTTGAGTGCCTGAGTGTTCAGTTTTTTTTTTTTTCTTTGAGGGTGGTGTCACTCGCCCTCATATGTGGGACTCGAACCGGGGCCGCTGGCTTCCCAAGCGAGTGCTTAACCACTGCGCCACACGGCCGGCCCCTGAGTGTTCAGTTTTGATCCCCATTCATAAACTACTATAATGTTCAAGAACTTATAACATGTCATATATCCATATTAACTTCCTGGGCAGCTTTTTGCATCTTTATATGATACAAAAAGAAAAAAATACATTTTGGCAATCTGTGCCTTTATTTTCTTGGTTTGGGAAATGTACTTATAATACACATAAGTCATTGGCAAGTAGCTACTAGTTATTGAGTAGCTGCATTATGGTAGGCCTTTTCTGTATGGCATTTAATCCTTATAATAACAAACTTGTTAATTGGATGTTGTCTCCATTTTACTAATAAAGGCAAGTGAGATTCAGAATGGGGAGAAGAGTTTGCCTGCAGTTTGTGGCCGCTGAGGTGTGACAAGCCTGCAGTCCCAGTCTTGGACTCCAGAGCCAGTGCTCTTCCTGTCACCTGGTGTTGGCATGGGGCCCTGGCAGGGCAATGTCCAGGTGAAGAAACCAATCTTGCTTCTGTGGACTTGGAAAAAGTCATTGGAGGAAGTTAGAATGTTAATAACTGTCTGAATGATTGAAGACATTTTGATAATCCTGTCAGGGATGGAGGGGAATGGAGATGAGCACTTACAGGCCCCAGCGCCGATTTTCCTGTGCAGACATGCTGTATCTGACTCTTGAGTTTTTTAATTGATGGACAAGGGATTGTATGTATATATTCAGACTCCCAGCTTCTCTGTGTATCGGTGCAAAGTGTTCTTGAGGAGGAACCATACTTTTCTGAGCTAATGACATTTCAAGTAAATTCTGAACTCCTTTTTAATCACTTAGTGAAGAATATTTTGCTCCTCACCCCAAACAGTGTGTATTTGAGATTTCCCAGCTAACCTCCCTCCTCTCCACAGCACTTTTCCTACCCACTCAACTGTCAATTTTTTTCATCCATTTACTTGTTAAATACTTGTCTGTATATTCTGTTTATGGCTTACTGTTTGTATTCTGTTTTGATTTACCCCTTTTGGGTCTTATCAATTCCTGGAAATATGGACTGTACAGTAGACCCTTGAACAGCATGGGTTTGAACTGCGTGTGTCCACTTCTTAGCAACTATTGTTCAATAAATTCTCCTTTGTATCCCGGTTTTGCATCCGCAGATTCAAACGGCCATGGATCAAAAACAGTACTTTCAGTGTGCAGTTGGGAATCTGCGGATGCAGAGGGCGGACTGGATACACTGTTTTACACCATTTTATATACAGGACTTTAGCATCCACAGAGTTTGGTATCCGCGGGGGTCCTGGAGCTAATCCCCTTGGCATACCAAGGGACTGTGGTGAAGCTTGGGGGATCTAGAAGTTCTGTGTGAATTTTTGAGTGTGCACGGGGGTCACTGCCCCTAACCCATGCATTACTCAAGGGTCAACTGTAATCACATTTGTAAAGTCAATTTCAGCTAATTTCACAATAAATACCAATGGATGCCCGTTTAAGCTGGCTTATGTCCTTTTGATGCGTACCCATTATTCTTTGAGCACTTCCTTAGTTTTCGGTACAACTGGATAGTTCCGGTTCATCTTGTTTTTTCCCCTACTCCTTCCCCAGAATCAGCTCCAGAGAATCCTTACTGGAAAATTGTATCTAGAAATTGAAATTTCAGTGTTGTTTGTGCTACATTTATTGTGATATCATTGCTTCTAGGACTTGTTGTAAGAGGTGTGTGGGTGTGTAACCCACACACATCTGTGTCTATTTTTCTGTATCTCTCTCTGTATTAAACCCATTAGTTCACACTGATACTTCCCGTTCCAATCCTACACCACAGGACTTATTCTGTCCATTCATCTTTTCATATTTGTAACTCCATTCTCCAACAGTGAGCACCTGGCTCCCCTTTATTGGCACCGTATTTACTTATTTGTGTAGTCCTATTGCACCTGGAAAATACGTTGAAAATTCTGAACTTATACCTCTGTGAAAATGAAACCCCCTAACCAGAGTTCAATCTTCATTTAATGCAACTTTTAAAAATTAGCCTGAAGGAGGGCCGGCTGAGTGGCTTGTTGGTTAAAAGTTGGCTTGGGAGCTTGAGCTCTGACCAGTAGGGTCGCTGGTTTGTATCCCATATTGGCTTATGCCACTGCACCCTCTACAGCTAAGACGGTGAACAACAGTTCGACTTGGAGCTGGGCTGCCGTAAGTCGCCGGTGATGGCATAGGGTGCAGTGGGGCTGCAGTGGGCTGCCGTGAGCTACCATGAGTGGCCAGAAGCCCCGTGAGCTGCGGTGAGCCATCGTGAGTGGTCGTCCTATGGCCGGTGACCAATCTGCCTCACCTGGGAAGAGCACAGTGATAATACCAACATGGGCCAATGAAGCAACATCCTCCAACCTAGACTGAAGAACAAAAGTACAGCAACTTGTCTTTTCCCCTTCCCTGATTCCCCAATGCTGTTCCCTCCCCCAATTCCGCAAACAAAACCTTAAAAAAAAAAAATCAGCCTGAAGGAATATGGTACAAATACTTTTTTCAAAAATAACAATATGTCATGGAAAGACAAATACCATATGATTTCACTTACATGTGGAATCTAAGAAATAAACTCATAGATACAGGGAACAAATTGATGGTTGCCAGGTGGCAGGGAGTTGGGGGAGTGAATGGAAAAGGGGAAGGGGTTAAGAGTACAAATTGCTTGTTATAAAATAGTCATGGGATGTAAAGTACAGCATAGGGAATATAATCAATAATATTGTTACAAGTACGTATGGTGTTAAAATGGAACTACATATATCGGTTGATCAGTTCATAAGTTATAGGAACGCCTAGCCACTACATTGTACACCTGAAACTAATATGTAAATGTATGTCAAGTGTAACTGAAAATTAAAAAAAGTTATAAAAGTAAAGTTACATTAGGTAACCCCTTCAGTGTGGTTATTTTATTCACTTGAAATACACTTTGATTACTGTCTCTTCTCCCCATCTTTGTTGATTTTACTTATTGTGTTTTTTAAAAAAAATGAAATTTATTGGGGTGACATTGGTGAGTAGAACAATATAGGTTTCAAGTGTGAAATTCTATAATACATCATCTATATATCACATTGTGTGCTCACCACCCAGAGTCAGTTCTCCTTCCATCACCATATATTTGACCCTCATCCACCACTCCCCTCCTCGCTTACCCTATGGTAACCACTAAGTAGTTGTCTTACGGGAGATATAAAGCTGAAAGCAACGAAAGAAACAAGACAAATAAACAAAACTCAGACACTTAGTGCTTTCTTTTGAATATGTGAAACTTAACATGATTGGAGAAGTCAGAGGCAATCTCAGAGAAGTGTCACCCATTCCTTTTGTTGTGTCTACCCTATCCTGTCCCTTGCCCCATAGGTCATCATTGTTTCTGCTTTATCCTTCCTGCTTCTTTGCACAGATATATGTATATTTTATTTTTTCCTCTTCTTTCTTACAGAAAAGATGCTCTGGATAGTTTTTTGCTTTTGCTTGTTTGATACCCTGGAAACCACCCCTCCTCAGTTCATAGAGACCTTCATTGTTTCATTTGTGTGTGTGCGTGTGTGTGTGAGTGTGTGCGCACGTGTGCGTTCACAGCTGCATAAAACCCCACTGGGAAGAGGTCACCTGTTTACTTTTGGGGGATTTCGTGTATTTACAGAGTGCTGTTAGAGTGCTTTCCTCTTGTTGCCTTGTTCCACTCCTGCTTGCTCTCTTTCCCACTTAAAGCTAGGTGCCTTCCTTAGACTCTCCAAGCCAGATTTAATGTTCATTTCCTGCCCATCAATTCCATGTCCTGACAAGTGGTACCTGATTCATCTAAGCTGAAACCCTGAGTGTCCTGAACTCCTTCTCTCTTGCACCCTCATATTATATCTGTTCATCATCCCACATTGCCATTTTCTCTTCTCCATGCCTATTGCTTTTACCTTCAGTGAACACCTCTTAGAGCAGTGGTTCTGGGACCGCATTTGAGTCCCCTGGGAGTTTGTTCCAAATGGAAGTTCTGGGGCTTCCCTCCAGACCCCTGAATCAGAAGCTCTGGATGGGGCCCTACAATCAGTGTTTTACCCTCTGGGTGATTCTGGTACATCTAAAGTTTGAGAACCATGGACAGAGTTTGTAAGATTATAGAAGGAGCTATTAAGTCAGTGAATACCAAAGTAGAGAAAGAAGCAAACAAGCTGTGAATAGCAGGAAGACTTTAACCAGGCAGACGGGGCACAGGGGCCTCAGAAAAGGTGGAAAACTCATATGTTACCTCCTGGTTTTCCTTGGTTGTCCTGTGGGCACATAGTGTTGTCTGGCCGCGGATTCTGAAATGCACATGCTTTCTTCTTCCTGGATCCAGCTACATAGAGCATGTCTCTAAGTTTCTAAACGTTTGTTCCTGTTGTTCAGTATAATACACATACAGAAAAGTATATGGAGCGCAAATGTTCAGCCTAGTAAATTATTTTAAAGTAACATCCAATTTATTGCCACTCACATAAAAACATAAAACACTGCCAGTGTCTAGGAGCCCAACAGGGGCTGCTCCCCAATCACAGCCCCCCTCCTGAAAGTAACCACTGTCCCGACTTATATAGTGTTACATCCTTACTGGGGAAAAAAAATCATCCCCTATGTATACACTTTAAACACTTACAGCCTACTTTTGCCTATTTTTGAACATTTTCTGCAGACATAAGCTGATTTTATTCACTTTGCTTTAGTGTGCTTCACAGATGTTGCATTTTTCATGATTTGAACGCAAGGCCCGCCATTTGCAAACAGATTACACCAACTCAGGGAACACCCAACTCATTATCTTTTTTAAGGAGGTAATATGGGCACATGGGACAAAATTCAAAAATATAAAGGGAATTACAGTGGAAAGTACATCTTCCATTCATCCTTACCCTACAGACATTCAGCTCCTTCTAGAAACAGCCATGGTTAGTTACCCTTGATTCATTATTATAGTCAACAAATTTTATTGAGTGCCACTTAAATACTAAGCACTCTTCTTGTTTTCAGATCGAAGGGTGAACAAAACAGGCAAAGATCTATTCCCATTCACAGAGGCTTCCATTCTACTCGGGGTGATTAAAAGTAATAAAGATTCCTATATATTTTTTCAGAAATATTCAGTTTATGGCATATTCTTATTATTCTTAAAGATAAATGTCACCTACCACATTACTATACTGCATCTTGCTTTTTTCTCCTTATATACGTGAAAAGGCTGCCTTATTCTCTAGCATTTGCATAATATTCCATTGTATGGGTATTGTCGGGAAAAGATATGAAAGACTGTGAAATGGGCACAAAAATGACCGAGTGTCCTATCTAGTGTGCTTTTCCAGGTTATCTGTACCTTTCATTGTCTTTCATTTGTTTTATAATTGTCTAAATTGTAAAAACTGAGAGCAGTGCATGCAAATGATTCTTGTCCATAGAAACACAACTGGATTTTGTCCAGTGGAATGCAATTGAATGTTGTTCCGCGATATTGACCAGTTTTGCATGTCTTTATAAATCAGTGTCAACATTTGGGAGAGACCGTGTAAATGTATGTGTGTCCTTTGATGTGTCTTTCTCAACTGATTAAAATATCTTACTGAATGTTTCATTCGTTAGAGTTAAATAAAATCTTTCACATGTTTTATAGTAGCTATGTGTGTCATGATTGACTTTTTTTTTCCTTTAAAAACCACCTTTTAACAGATAAATAGTCTCTTTTGGATGGACATTTCATTTCTTTATAAAGCAGCTCATGCCAGTTTTAGACAGTTTCAATCACCAGGAAATCTGTGCTGTCATGAAGCAGTCATTAGTGATGCTTTGCCAAGGAAATGAGTGGAAGAGACAGTTTTGATAACTTTTCCATCAAACATTAGGACCTAGTCGCTGCCCTCAGGGAGTTGATGGACTAGTGGAGAAGGAGTAGAAGTGGTGTCAGCTGAAGCGTGGCGGGGACACCGAGTCATCCCCTGAGAGAGTGCTGAATTTAGGTTCCCTCAGGGCGGGCAAGAGCTGCACGGACTTGCTTTCCTCACAGCATCTGCTTTTTCTGATAGGCCCCTGGTCTGTGCCAGCAGAACCAGACATCTCTGTCCTTGGGACACTGGGTGCCGCTGTTCCTGTTTTTAATGCTGGCTGTGGAACTGGTCAAGTGTTGGCCACTCAAATGAAATCCCATGGCTCCAGTTGGCAGCAGAGAGGTTTCTGTGATCTTCCAGGTGGCAGCCTTAGCAAGAGAATATAGTGGAGCCGCATAGATGGTGCGGGAGTGGGGTGAGTGCTTTTATTCGGACGTCAGGAGAAAAAGTAAAAACCAAAGACTGAAAAATTTCTGTAGAAGATCCTTTAATGGCAACAAAGTACCTACCATGTCATGGTTTTCTTAATATATGCATGTCACAAAACAAGCTACTTTGGATTATGAGAATTTGACTTTACTAAAAGTTTTATTTTATACCCATAATTGGCCTTAACACCTCAGTTCATGAATGCCATCATTACCAGGCATTTCTTAAGTCTGCCTCAATAGGGTCCACTGGGAGCTATCTTTGCAGATATGTAATTGGTGGTTGGGTTAAATTCTCTCAGGTAGTACGTAGTTTGCTAATTGTATTACTTGTATTACTAATAATCGTGTGCAAATGTTTTCATTGATTTCTTTGCTCTTTGTACTGTTCTGTCATCCCTCCTTTAAAGGTTTCGTTGCCTGAACATTAACATACCTACACTTTGGTAACTACTGAACCTATTGTGTACCATAATTTCAGTGGTTATTAGGTTATTTTGATATGGAGAAATGACCCAGTGAGGATTTTTAAAGGAAGGGTTAATTCTCCTAAGGAGGGCTATCTGTTCTACCACCTCTCTCTACCTCTCTATTGTCAGTATTTTTCTGGAGTGTTTAAAATTAATTCTTTGATGCCTCCACTTGTTTATCAGGGATTGAGAAACTTCTAAAACCACTCATACTTTCTGTTTCAGGGTTTGTTACAGCAAGGAGCACATAATTGCTGAGTGGCGTTCATTTTGTTGTTGCGTGTTTTTTGTGCCGTCTCGAGAATGTCTGAGCTTGAATTAGAACAACGAACATACATTAAATGTCTTGTTAAACTTGGCAAGAGTGGAAGTGAAATCAGGAACATGTTAGTCCAAGTTTATGGTGATACTGCCATGAAGAAAACGGCAGTGTACAAATGGATTAAACGTTTTTCTGAGGGGAGAGAACGGGTCACTGATGAAGAGAGGTCAGGGCGGCCCGTAACAAGCAGAACTGATAAAAACATTGCAGAAATTCGTCGAATTGTGCGTCAAAATCGTGAACTGACTCTGAGAAGCATAGCAGACCAAGTAAACATTGATAGAGAAACAGTTAGGAAAATCTTAACTGAAAATCTTGGCATGAGAAAGGTGTGTGTAAAAATGGTCCCGAAGGAGCTCACTGATGAACAAAAGCAAAGGAGAGTCGAAGTTTGCCAAGACCTTTTGGAGAGGCAAGACGATATTTTGGGCCGTGTCATCATTGGTGATAAAACATGGGTATACCAATACGACCCTGAAACAAAGCGTCAAAGTGCTCAATGGAAGTCAGCCAATTCTCCACGACCAAAACAGTTTGGTCCATCCAAATCAAGAGTTAAAATGATGTTGCTAACCTTTTTTGATATCAGAGGGATTATTCATTATGAATTTGTACCAACTGGACAAGCAGTTAACCAAGTTTACTATTTGGAAGTGCTGAAAAGGCTGCGTGAAAAAGTTAGAGAAAAACGACCTGAACTTTTCACGAACAATTCATGGCTCTTGCATCACAACAATGCACCAGCTCACACAGCACTGTCTGTGAGGGAGTTTTTAGCCAATAAACAAATAACTGTATTGGAACACCCCCCCTACTCACCTGATCTGTCCCCCAGTGACTTCTTTCTTTACCCAAAAATAAAGGAAATATTGAAAGGAAGACTTTTTGATGACATTCAGGACATCAAGAGTAATACGACGACAGCTCTGATGGCCATTCCAGAAAAAGAGTTCCAAAATTGCTTTGAAGGGTGGACTAGGCGCTGGCGTCAGTGCATAGCTTGCCAAGGGGAGTACTTCGAAGGTGACCGTATTGGTATCCAGCAATGAGGTATGTAGCGCTTTTTCTAGGATGAGTCTGTGAACTTAATTGTCAGTCCTCTAATGTATAGTCTTTGAGGGTAGTGCTGAGTAGCTCTCATTATTTTTAACTCCTCCTTCTATATAAGTAGTTGAATTTACATAAGTTAAATTTGAGTATGATGTAACTCCTTTACGGTAAGTAATGGCCTAACTCAGGTGGAATTGGGGGGAAAGATTCCCAGGCAGATTTCCTTTCAACCATGCAAAGATGTGTTGACCTCCTGTTGGGTTAAGTGGGTACAAAGAATCATTTCAGTTCCCTGACCACTCATAATTTATAATCTAGTGGGGGAGGTAGATTTAAACATAGATGTTTATAATATAAAGTAGTAAATGCTATGATAGAAATATATCCAGAAGACTATGAGCTTAGAAATCATATGCTACGAATACTTAGTTGTCTATGAATACTCTAAGCAGACATCTTAATAAGCTCTGATGTTCGGGGAAGGGCTCCTGGTGAAGGTGACACTTCATTAGGCCTAAAGAATAGGGCCTTACCTACAGGGGGTGAAGGGAATATACATTTCTGACATAGGAATGTATATCGGGTAAGTGGTTACTACGTTTGATGTTACTGAAGTATAAAGTAAGACACAGGGTATCTACCTTAGAAGGCTAAGTGTTCAGCAAGGGTCAATTCAAGGAGGGCCATGTATGCTCTGTCTGTGAACTTGTTTACATCATCCAGTGACCGTAATACCATCATTATGACTGTATTAATAATAATATCATGAACTATTACCATTCGTGAAGCAGTTACTAAGTGCCAGGAACTGTAGTAAGTGCTTTATACTTATTATCTCATTTAATCCTCTGGGCACTCACAAGTGAAAATATGGAGGTGCAGATGAGTTGAGTAACTTGTTCAAGGCCATGTCTAATGGGTGCAGAGAGTGATTCCAAAGTGCAGAAGGTCTACCTGACCCTAGAGCCTTTTAGTTAGAGCATCATTAAAAAGTGTTAAGTAGGGAGTGACATGATTATATCTTCGTTTTAGATTGATTATTCTGTAAACGGAATGGAGATGGAATTGAGGGGGAGAAAATGGGAGGCAGGGAGATAGTTGGGAAGCTTTGGAAGTAGTCCAGGCAAGAGGCAATTGAAACCTGAAGTGGAGTAGAAGCTATTAGATAGGCATAGAAGGGATGAATTAGAAGAATATATAGGCGGTGAAATTAGAAGACCTAGGAACTGAATAGATAGGGTGATGTCAGGGAAAGGAAGGAGGCAAGGGATGCTTACAGGATTTCATAATACTGCATATAAAAGTAAAGGACCCTGGAGGAAGATGTGCATTAAGAGAAGATTAGTTGGGAGTTGAGTGTGTTGATTTGAGGTGCCAGTAGGCACATGCAGTGGAATCATATTGCAGGCACGTGAATCTGAAATTCAGAAAAGAGGCCTTGCCTAGAGATACAGATTTGGAAATTAGTAATAGTCGTTGAACCAGGAGGATAAATAAGCTCACCAGAAAGGCTTATCCCTGGGAAACACAACTCTTAAGGAGACAGTAGTGAAAAAAGAGACATAGCAGTAAAAGGAGAAGCAGAAAAGGAGAGTGTCACAGAGGCTAAGGGAGTCGAGTTCCACGGAGAGCATGTTCAAGAGTGTCACATGCTGCCGAGAGGTCCAAGAAGGTAAGGATGGACAGGTGCATCTTGGGTATTCCAGTAATTATGTGTGAATCAGGAGGTTGAACACCTGGCTCTAAACTCTGCCTAGCCTCAATCTGAGGGAAGCTGGTTGGACTCAGTCCAACAGGTTGAAAAATCTTTGAAATCTCTGGGGACTGTAGACTCAGGTCCTGAGAGTTGGGGTATGCTTCTTCCTTTATAGTGTCCCAGTGAGTCCTATTCCCAAATGGACTGTAATTTGCTATCAATGCAATATACGTGTGAGAAATTCATAACCAAAGTGCATCATGGTAAGTGATATTTTGGCAAAAAAATCCAAACAAAAACAAAAAAACAATGAAAGAGATTGGTAGAGGAAAGCGTGGAAAGGAAAATGATAGTTACAGAATGGCAGTTAAGTGGTAGGCATTGTACTATGTTTTTGTGTTTTTTACTGAGTTATTTTATCTCATCCTTATAGCCACCCTGATGGGGGCAGGGTTATCCCCATTTTCTACATAAGTAAATTGAGATTCTATAGCCTTATCTTTCCTTATCTTATCCCAGGTTCTGCCACTGATGGCTGCGCCCTGGGCTCAATATCTTCATCTGTAAGAAGCTGTGGTTATGATTCTTAAGTTCTTTCCAGCTCTAGGGTTCTAGGATTCTGTGAATATTTACTAATAGTGTTGCTATTTGGCATTGGGCAAAAAAGGCTATTCACGAAATCCTTCTCCCTAGTGAATTAATAACTTAACAGCAGCACTGTCAGGTTGTCCAGACTAAATGATTTACTTACCCATCACAAAGTGAGTACCTATTATGTATATGGGCTTAGGAGGCTACTGTAAAATAAATCAAGTAAATAGGCCTGGCGACAGGCTCTTCATCAATTGTTACATGAGCCCTGGGCACACAGGCCAATAGCTACCTGCAAGATGGTGTGAGGATTTTAAAGTGGCTTATAGGTTAAGTGCTAAGTACTTTTTATTAATTTAGGAAGTATTTTGGCATGTGGCTTGTAAAATTATTTTATCATAAATCTTGATTAAGGCAACAAAACATATTTACTATGACCAGCTTCACAGCTGGGGTGAAATATTTTATAGTGTGTATAATGAGCCACTCGATGTTGGTGATTCTCTCTTCACAATTGAAAAATGAGAGTTGGGAAGTGAATTAGAAGATTTAAAGTTCTACTTAATTGTGAAAATTAATTTCAGGGAACAGTATTATGTGTCCAGTGAGTACTTAATAATTGAGGAGGAGCGGGGAAAGGGAAATCATGAGGCTTTCAAACCTTTTTAAGTCCATTTTGGAAAAGGTTAGGATAAAAATACAATGCTAATGTGACTTTGAAAGTCTTGCTTTACAACAATGATGTATAAAGAAGCAAAATGAGTAAACACAAGTTAAATACTAGAATAAATATTCTCTCAATTTGGAGCCACCGTATTCTAGATACACTATCCTGACAAGCAGAATTCCTCAGTGAATGTGTAATCTCCTCTCGAGGGCATTTTGAAATTTATAGGGGCATTTTTGTTTTCTAATGTGGTTGAGATATAATTTTATCATTAATTATTTTCTATTGATTTCTCCCTAATATTACAGCCAGTGCATTTTTCTAAAAAATGCTTTGTAGTTTCTAAATTTATGAATTTTATTTCAGAATGGTAGGGGTGGGTAACAAGATATTTGTTATAAAAAGTGGGCTTTTGGTCTGATAAGGTTGATGGCTGTTGAATTATTGGGTTGTTGGAAAAGTCATGACGTATTTTTTCTCTGTGTTTCATTGCACAAATGTGTCATGACTTTTCTGACAACCCAATAGTTTTCTGTTAATGTGGAGCAATGTACGACTAACTTACAGCTTAAAACAACAGGCATGTAGTAGCTCAGTGTCTGTAGGCCAGAAGTCCAGGCACACAATAGCTGTATGTAGTGTTTGCCCAGGGTCTCCAGGCTGAAATCAAGATGTCTGCAGGGGCTTTGAACTCATCTGAGGCTCAGCGTCCTCCACCAAGCTCACTGGTGATTCGCAGCATTCAATTCCTTGCTATCATATGACTGAGGTCCTCATTTTCTCACTGGCTATCAGCCAGGAGTCACTTTCAGCTCCTAGAGGCCACCGTCAGGTCCTAACCACATGGCCCTCTCACAACATGGGAACTTCCTTCTTCCAAGCCAATAGGAAAACCTCTCAGTCAGCCATAGCAGAGCCTCACATAAGGAAGCCTAATCATTATTGTGACTATCCCATATTCGCAGGTACTGCCCACACTGATGGGGAGGGAATAATACAGAATCACCAGAAGTGGAAATCAGAGGCCATCTTGGAATTCTGCCTCCTGTAGCCACTAGTATCAAATCCTCATTCCTGTATCTCTTATGTATGTCAGTAGATATCAGTTCTTTGAGAGAGGACCACACTAGCTCCTTTAAGTATCAAATACCTACTGTATGCCAGGTATTTTTCTAGGCACTGAGATGAACAGGGCAGAGTCCTTACTCCCATAAAGGTTATCATCTAGTGATAAGTGCAGGGAAGAAACTCTAATGGAGTAGAGGGTTCGAAGTGGGGTGGAGGGGGGGTCGGTGTTCTTTTAGGTAGGGTAGTCAGGGAGCAAAGTTGAATGGTGAGTGGCCAGTAGTGTGAATTCTGACAACAGAACATTCAAGCAGAGGGAACGTAATTATAAAAATCCTGAGTTGAGGGATAAGCTGGTCTGTGTTGGAGGAGCAGCAGGGCCTGTGTGGTGGGAGCAGAATGTACAGGGGAGCATTGCAGGCGATGAGGTCAGGGAGGTGATTGGGTGGCAGCTCATGCAGAGCGCTGTCGGCCTAGGTAAAAGGTATGGTTTTTAATGAAAGTGAGATAGGAAGACATTGAAGGGTTTTCAGCAGTGGAGTTACTGATCTCATTTACATTTTAAAAAATTCTGTGTTGAAAAATGGCCTCTAAGTTGCGGGAAATGTATAAATACAAAGAGATGAACTCTATGAAGGACATCAATACAGTTATATGACTGCGGATGACAGGGATTCTGGCCAGATGGACGTCAAAGAAGGCTGTCTGAGGAGAGGGCAGCTGAGCTGCAGCTGGGGATGGAAGGTGGAAAGATGAAGCGTAGTCCCAGGAAGGCAACAGCTCATCCAAGGTTGAGTGGCCTAAGGGAGCTTGTCAGATACCAGGGAACATTAGGGGAGATGACTGTGGAGCAGCCAGGAGCCTTGCAGCCTAGTGGGTGTTTTTCCTGTTATTCTTTTATGTTAAAAGCCTTGGAAGTAACTGAAGGGTTTTAAGTGGGAGCAGGAGTTATAGAGGGAGGGGTTGAGGGAAAGGGCTCATAATCAGCTTTATCATGGGACAGATTGAGTCTGGATGCTGTGTGGACGGCAGTTTGGAGTGGAAGCAGGGAGATCAGTTAGGAATTAAGTGATAGTCAAGTGAGAGACAAGGGTGGTGTGGACTACAGTGGGTAGCATGGAAATTGCCAAGAAGTAAATGGATTTGAGAACTTATTTAGGAAGTAAAATCAAAGACTTGCTGAAGGATTAGTCATGGGAATTGAGGGTGAGGGAGGTGTCATCCTGGGTTCCATAGTGGATTCACTGAGCTGGATGGAGCACTTTGCTTGTGGACAGGCATTTAGTGGGAGAGAGGGAGGGCGTAGAGAGCACGAAGTGAGTTTTGAAATACCTTTGAAGGAACCAGGTGGGAATGTAAAGAATGCAGTGGCATATAAGTGTCTGGAATTCAGAGAAGAATTCTGTTAATATCTCTGTGGCTTTTTTGGTAAATGTTGAGAACTTAAATATGCCAGACTCTATAGTACGTTCTGGGAATGTAAAGATGAATAAGATGTTCCTTCAGTATTTGTAGAATGCCTACAGGTGCTTTGTCATGGTTATTGCCCTGGGATAGCTTCCTTCCCAACAAGACAAGCCAGTAACAAAATCCCTGACAGTATAATGGAGGCACTGATAGAGGGAAACAGAAACTGAATCCAGAGCATAAAAAGGGACAGCTGACGAAGACTGGCAACATCAGTGAGAGCTCTTGCTGAAGGCCATGAAGCTTATTCTGAGCCTTGACAAGGGAGACAGAATTAGGAGACACGGGGAATACAGGAAGGCCCAGTAGTGTAAGCCCTGGTCGTTGGAGAACAGGCAGTGACATCTCAGAAAAGCCAACACGAAATTCCTGGCCTCCCCTGAGGCTGAACAAGTGGGAAGGCAGTGTCTGCTTCCCTGGGATGTTTTTATGGTGGTGGAGGGACGCTGATGGAGCCACTGTTGGTCTGAAGCCCTTTTGGAAAGAGGAGAGAAGAACATTCATAGCTGGAAGGGACTTCAGAGAATGTTTTGCCTTTTCTTCTCATTTACAAATGAGGTGACCAGTAACCCAACAGAGAGCTGACTTGCTGATATTTGTAAGCAAGTCCATGTCTCCCAGAGTCAAGGCTGAGGTTCTTCCCACTGCTATAGGAGTGTCAGTACCCTTTACCTGTGTATTCCTACAGTCTCTGACAATTTCTGTGGGAAGAGAATGTTCTGGAAATACCCAGATGATGCCACTGAGTAATGCAGGGCTCCATGTGGGCTGTGTATTTGGGAGCTGATTCCAGCCTAGAGTTAGTTACTTAGCTGTATGGCAGCAAAATAGGCCTGTTCCTTACTGGGCCTACTCCTTCCAGTTCAAATAAAGCCTTCTCCCTGGGCTGCCTGTATGTAGCCGCTCTCCATTTTTTCCCCCCTCACTTGTGTCATTGTCCTTCTTTCACCATGCAAATAGTAATAATAGTATAGTTGTAGTGAGATTAGTGATTAATATTTATTGCATATTTATTATGTATCAGGTACCATAGTAGTAGGTTTACTTTCCCTCATTTCATTCTACCAACAGTCCTCTGAGGTAGCATTTTATTATTATCACATTTTACAGAAGAGAAAATGGAGGTTTATAAGGAGGTTAAGTAGTGTGTCAAAGGTTACCCAGTAGTAAACGGTGGTGCTAAGAGACAGGAAAGTGGATGAAAAGTTCCCACCATGTTTTACTGCTAAGGGAGCCAGAGAGAAAAAAACCTACTGAAAATCTGCAGATGAGGCCATCTGAAAGAGAAGAAGGAAGAATAGCAATTCCTAGGTCTGATCCCAGGAAGGAGGGCGTGAGATTGGAAATTGCAGTGATCGTTTGTCTGATGACCTCTACGTTACAGGTGTTACAGCACGAGTAGAAGAGTAGTTAACTTGTGAGTTTGTATTATTGGGTAATGCTCATTACCTGTTCTTTTCCCTGGAGGTAGGCTCACAGTAGGCCTTTGCCAGTTGTTTGTTGAGTTGACTATTTAGAAATAAATGTCTCTAGAACTGAGCTATTTGAATTGTTTCCTTCATGAACTTATTCTTAAACGTTTGCCTCCCGTGGGTCCTAACCCTTATAAAGAGCCACACAGGTTTATCCTAACAAACTAAATAACACAGAAGTGTAGATAGACTAGACAGCCCTACCCTTCTCCTGTTCTTAAAATACAAACCTGTGCACTATCTCACAGCACATCAACAGGAGTTTTATATTTTAGTGAATGGAAAAATAGACTCCTGAGATATCAAAGTAGTGTTGACTCCCAGAATTAAATTATTAATATTTGTTTATATACCATTGAAGTATTAGGTGAATTTACAGTTGAAAAAGCATAAATCACTAGAGACTTAGAAAAAAACAAGAAAAGTGCTGTATCATAATTAAGTAGTTGTGTAAGTTTACAAGTATTTGAAAAATATGAGAAACATACAACATATGATGTAGGAATATAACCTTGGTTAGTAAAGTAGAAATTAGGAAAACAGCCTGCTGAATATTGGGGGGAGGGAGAATTTGTTAATGAAAATGTATGATTATAAATAGTTGAGATTTTTAAGATGAGCATATATTTATATAATGTGTTCCTGAGAACAACATGGAGACCCAACATTTGTGTCGACAAGCTATGCTTAGATCATTCTTTTTCAAATTGCTATTTGTTTATCGAATGCTGTCTTTGTGGGACAACAGGGAGAAAGTCCTCGTCACTGGTATTTAGGAATTTGTGTCTTGGCTCATTTTTATGTAACTCTTAAAAATCTGTTATTGGTCTTCAGGACAAGATGGTGGAGTAGGTGATGGTTGTGTTGCTTCCTCTTACAGCCGCATTAAAATTAGAACTAAACGCAGAACAACCATCATTGAGAATAGCCTGAAATCTAGCTGAACAGAAGTTCTACAACTAAGTACGTATGAGTTACGATCAAACAATATAGTGAATGTTTAAATGAATAATTCATTACAGTAGAAGACACATTGCCATAAATGCCCCTCAAAATACTGCCCCTCATTTCAAACACACTTATCGCATCATTCTTGCCACTTTCTGAAGCAGTTCTGGAAGTCCCTTTTCATGAGTGTCTTTAGTTGTGCTGTTGTGGCTGCTGCAATCTCTTGAATCAATTCAAAATGTTTACCTTTCATGGACATTTTAGTTTGGTGAAGAGCCAGAAGATGCACAGTGCCAGATCCAGTGAATGAAGTGGATGAGGACACACTGTAATGTTTTTATTTGACAGAAATTGCCGTACCAGAAACGATGTGTGACATGGAGCATTGTCACGATGGAGGATGAAGCCATTTACCAATTTCATGTTAATGCATTGTTTGTGATCCAGGATTTATGGCGCACTTTAAAACACATGTTCTCTCAACCATAGCTCATACCCGACTGACTGCACCAAACAAGTTGAAATTGATCACACAGTGCTGCTAAGGTTCGACATGCTACTTAATGTATTGAAGACCCCTGTCTTCCCGTTTTTGGCAGTTGGCAGCAGCATTCACCGTAATTTTGGATTGTACTTCGTACAGAAGACCCCTCCTTAAGGCTGGTAAGAGGGGTAGAGATACAAAGCCAGCTGATTCCACCATTGCATGTGGCTGTTAAAAATGGATATCTCGGTTGTGGAGGGTCCCCTTGGAGGAGCAAAAGTTTCCAGCCCAGGGTTCCAGTGCTAAGAAGAGAAGTCCCCACCATTTCTGGCTGTGAAAAATAATCAGAGATTGCAGCTGAGTGAGAAGAGGGGACAGCAAGAGTCCCAGGAGTTCCTATTAAAGGGCCCATGCATGGAATTACTTGCTGATGGACTCACTTGTTTGGAGCTCCATCACTTGGGCAGCAGTTTGAAAGGTGCCAGGGACATTCAGGCAAGAACTGAATTGTCTGTCTTCAGGATTGGTGTGACAGCTTTTTCTCTTAGACAGAAGTGCTGGCAGAAGGCATTGTTCCTTTGTTGAACCTTCCTCCTATCCAGTGTGCAGAAGCAGGTGAGCTCCATATCTGACTTCCATCAACCTGGCTAACACCATCTGCCCCATCCTGGTAATTCCATGAAATGCCAACCCACCCAACTTGAGGGCCCACCGAAGTCCCTTGCAGTGGCTTTTCCATACAAGTGGCCTGTTTTGACTCATGTTGTGGACTTCTAAAAAATCTCTCAATGGTTCACAAACCCCAAACAAGCAGCATTTGGCCTTGCTGAGCAGCTCTAAGCCTGGCAATAGTGGCAGCTGGCCTCGATTTGTAGCTTCCAGATACTGCCAAGCACAGTGTGGGTGGCTTCCATCTGTGGATTGCTTTATGGCTTATGCCAGGTGGTCCCGGGCAGTGCAAAGACAATGGTTGAACTTGGGGTACTGTGGGGCCCCTTCCAGGAAGCCCTGGATACAACACATTTGATGGCCAGCTTCGGACTGAGCCAGAGCATCACCCAGCTGCCTCCACAGATGACACGCATCCAAAGGGTAGATTGAGCAGGCCTCCGGCCCTGTTAAATGAATCCTCCTGTACAGGGTCAGCCCCTGCATAACAACTCCTCCATTGTAGTCATGGCCAGTCCTCACAAACATTCAGCCGGAGGATCAATCCCTCCCATTGACATGTAAATCACAACCAACCTGAACCAAAACAGGAGGGCACACACAACCCATGCAAAGGACACACCTGGAGCACCTGGCTCAGGTGACTAGGGAAACTGCTCCACTGGGCCCCACAGGACAACTACTGCTAAAGCCACTCTACTAAGACTGGGAGAGACAGCAGCTCTGCCTAATACATAGAAACAGCCAAAATGGGGAGACAAAGAGACATGTCCCAAATGAAAGAACAGATCGAAGCTCCAGAATAAAAACTAACAAAATGAGACAGGCAATCTACCTAATGCAGAGTTGAAAGCACTGGTTAGAAGAATGCTTGATAAGCTCAGGGAGAACTTCAACAGAGAGACAGGAAACATAACAGTGGAGCTAGGAAACATAAACAAGCAGTCAGAACTGAAGACTACAGTTAAGACTACAATAAAGAATACATCAGCGGGAATCAACAGTCGATTATATGCAGCAGAGGATCAAATCAGTGATTTGGAAGATAAGGTAGAGCAGCAAACAAGAAAAAAGAATCCAAAACAAGGACAGTTTAAGGGGCCGCTGAGACAACATCAAGCATTCCAACATTTGCATAATAGGGTTTCCAAAAGGAGGAGAGAGAGCAAGCAATTGAAAACCTAGTATATTTGAAGAAATCATGCCTGAAAACTTCACTAACAGGCCAAGGAAATAGACATATATACAAGCCCAGGAAGCTTAGAGAGTCCCAAACCAGGTGAACCCAAAGAGACCCACACAAAGACGCATCATAATTAAAATGCCAAAGGTTCAAGACAAAGAGAATCCTAAAAGTTGCAAGAGAAAACCACTTAGTTACCTACAAGGGACCTCCTATAAGATTGTCCGCTGATTATTCAACAGAAACTTTTCAGGTCAGAAGGGATTGGCATGAAATATTCAAAGCGATACAAGGAAGTACAACCAAGATTACTCTACTCCGCAAAGCTGTCATTTAGAATCAAAGGACAGAATGAGCTTCCCAGACAAGAAAAAGCTAAAGGAGTTAATCACTACCAGAACAGAATTATAAGAAATGTTAGTGGGTCGAGGAAGAGGGGGAGGGAGAGGAGATACAAGAATAATAAATGGCAGTGACTACATACCTACCCAAAATTACTTTCAATGTAAATGGATTAAATACTCCAATGAAAACATAGGGTGGCTGAACGGATAAGAAAACAAGATCCTTACATATGCTGCCTACAAGATACTCACTGCAGATCAAAAAACACACAGAGACTAACAGTAAATGGATGGAAAAAGATATATGAAAATATAAACAAACAAATAGAACATCTGGGGTAGCAATACTTATACCCGACAAAATAGATTTTTAAAACAAAACGGTTATAACAAGAGACAAAGAAGGACCCAGTAATCCCACTTCTGGGTGTTTATCTCAAGAAACCCAAAACGCTACTTTGAGGGGACATGTGCATCCATATGTTCATTGCCATACTGTTTACAATGTCCAAGATGTGGAGGTAGCCTGAGTGTCCCTGATGGATGAATGGATAAAGAGGCAGTACATACATACGAACATTCAAGTTGCGAACTTTCACAGATAGGAATGGACCTCGCAGTAAGAACATTTGTAGATGCATACAAATGGCGGAAGTAGCTTACGTGTCTGGCGGACATTGTCCCAGTGGTGCTGCTGTGTGCTTACTGCACAGTGTGACAGTGGACAGAAGTACAGTGCTCAATCAGAGCCCAGGATTGTGGGAAGTTGATAGCACCCCAGTGTCTGACAAGGCCACATTGCCCTGCTCAGCACTGGATATTAGGGGTGCTGCCTTATGGTTGGTCATGTAATATCTCCTGTCTCTATGAACCCATGTGCCTTTTTTTCTATAGGAGACAATATATTTACTACACTTGTGATATGTTTCTGTGGTGCCCCAATGAGCTAACTACGCAGCCAAGGACGGGTAAGATCTCCTAAAAGTGGGGAGACAACCCAAGCCAGGTGGTAGTTCCATGGGGGACCCCTGAACTGAGATACTGGGGACTCAAGCCCCTTGGAAACTGAGGCACAGGCCTCTGACAAACTCAGGCCAGAAAACTCAGGCCTGTGAGAAGCTGATGCATTTGCCTAAGGGCCCTACTGTGAATAGTCTCCTGAAAGATTAAGTCTTCAGGCCTTGAGAGTTCCTGGTAAGAGGCAGCTCTAAGACATCCGCTGACCATGGATTTGTTAATCAGCCTTGTGTGAATTCCTTTGCCCAGTGCCTTGTTGCAGCAGCAGATACTGAAGCTTTGAGAAACAGATGCAGCCCTCTGTAGGATAAGAGAGGTGTGAAACCCTTTTGGTTGCTAGGTATTGTTATTTACAAACGAATAGATTTTAGATGCTTTTACTTTAAACACAGCCACTCCTAGTCTTTTGGTATAGCTCAAGTATACTGTGAGTTTTATGATTGTGTTTAACTGCTAGGATTTAGGATGATTTCTAGATAGTCAAGATAGCTTTAGTAAACATTCTTTAGGTGACTTACAGAAACCGAGTCTGGGTTTCATAGCAATTATCATAATAAAGATAAGGTAATCCTTTAATGGAAGAGTAAGTCACAGTACACCCTGGAAAGAGCACTTTCAGGGGAGTAGAGGACTGTGTAAATCCTGAGAACTACAAACCACCCTTAATGATTTGTTACAGTTTGCTTCCTTGAAAATTCTCAATAAAAGCTATGCGCTGACCGGATTCGGGGCTCAGTCTTCTTTGGCTGAGTCCCTTGGGCTCAGTCGTCTTTGGCTGAGTCCCTTGGTCTCGCTCCTATCTTTCTTCTGTCTCTTGTTTTTCCTTAATCTGCGTCGCCCCTCTCGTGTCCCACTCGCCCTTGCCACGCAGGACGTGACAACTGGCGCCCAACGTGGGGCTCGAAGACGGAAGGAAGACTTTGAATCTGGGTGAAAATTCAAGGCGCAGACCTCAGGGCAGGCCGGCACTCTACTTGGTAAGGAGTAGGGAATAGTCCTAAAAAATTGCCGGGGTATCCGGAAAATAACGTAACAAACTTTGTGTGAAAGTGTGTGATTGTGTGAGTGAATGCATATAGTTCCACGGCTTTTCCCTACGGAACTTGAGTGGGCTCTAATCTGCGGTTCCGTAATCTGTCGCACGGCATAACGGCGAATGACTCAGTCAGCTTTGCGGGGGCTTATACCGCAGAGCCTTAGCTAAGACAGACTTAGTCCCGCGAGGGGCGCGGCCAGACGAGCATCTGAGTGAACAATTGAGTGAAAGTTCTCTTCTCTTTTCTTTTCTTAAAAACTAACATGGGAAATTCTGAGTGTCGATATAGATCGTATATTTGCCTCCTTAAGCAACTTTTTAAGAAGGGAGGGGTAAAAGTCTCAGAAAAGAAATCAAAGGAACTTAAAACTCTTTATTAATTTAATTCGCTGCTCTCTTGGCAGCCAGAGATTTAAAGGTTGGAACTTTTCAGATAGCTAAATTTCTACTTTTTATTGCCTTCTGGAACTTAATTAAAGATACACTCGTTCCAGAGACTATTTCTGTGTCAACGGCACTATCTGATAAACATACGCCATTATTGTCCACTGCTCACTCTAAAACTAATCTGACCTTTTCAGTTAAAAAATATACAGATTTGAACAATAATTCAGACAGTGAGGGCAAAAACCTCCCTCCCCCAGATGCTGCCAAATTGGAAACGGAGGCAGCCAAGTATAATAAACAAGATCTATGGGACTTTCCCATTACTAAAAAGGAGGATAAGGGGCCAGGTCCCCCAAAATATTCAGCTAAAAATGAAAAATACGTAAAACCCCAACCTCCTTTAAAACATCCTGTAATGCCTATGCCTCCACGTAATTCTAAATCCACATCTCGGTTTCATAGAGCCATTGAGGAGACAGAGGCAAACGGGGAATTTGATTTTACTCTTAGTTGTCCAGTGATCTTTGATATGGATCGGGAAGGAGATAAATGGCCTTCCTGGGAGCCCCTGCCCTATACAATCTTAAAAGAGCTGAAATTTACATGTACAGAGTATGAACCTGTAACATGTTATACTCTTTCTTTAATTGATACATTGGCAGAAAAATGGATGACTCCCCATGATTGGACTCAAATTAGTAAAGCCTGCTTAACAGGTGGAGATTATCTCCTTTGGAGGACTAAATATGATGATAGGACAGAAAAATTTGCCAGTAAACGTGATTCAATTACTACAGATATGCTTATGGGAAGAGGTAAATATTCTCATACACAAGACCTGATGTATTTATCTAAAAAGATCCTAAAAAAAGTCACTGATTGTGCTGTAAATGCCTGGAGAGCTCCCTGCTTCATCAGGAAAGCCAACTACATTAACTACCGTAATACAAAAAGATGAGGAGCCTTTCAAAAACTTTTGTCTCGCATCATTCAAGCGGTTTGTAAAGTAATTACCAACGATAAAGCCACAGATATTTTAATCAAACAGTTGGTATTTAAAAACACAAGTTCTACATGTCAAAATCTACTTCAGCCTATCTGTAAATCTGACACTATTAATGATTATGTAGCTGATGTCTCTCCAGCTTTTATTCAACAAGTAGCAATAACTGCCACCCTTAAAGGGGATGTTAAGACAGTAACTTAGTCAATGCAGGGCACTCCCAATACTAATAACACAAACAGTGGCTACAATTGCTATAATTGTGGGGAACCGGGACACTTTAACAGACACTGTCCTAAGACTAGATGAGCTCCCCAACCACAAAATATACAGCCACAAAATGTTCCTAATGTCTAACAACAAACTTCACCCTTGATGCCACAGACTATATGTCCATGATACAACAAGGGATTTCATTGGCTGATAGACTGCCATTCTAAATATCATAAAAATGGACAATTATTGCCATCTAAAAATCTTAACTCTAAAGTCCTTTTTCATCCAACCTGGGAAATGCCCCAGGGCCCCAGCCTTGGGCCCAGAGAACAATAGAAACATCGATTTGCAACCCATTTAGCAGCAACAACTTATTTAACAATTTAAATCTGTCCCTGAGCTCTTCAGAGCAACCCCAGGGAGTGCAGGGTTGGGCCTCAGCTCTACTGCCCTTGCAATGTTAGCCCCTGACTCTCCAGTCGTATTTTAAAAATAGATACATCAGAACACTCATCTATGTATAAACATTAAAACTCTGACCTGTGTCAGCCTAGGGCTTTAGTAAAATGAAAGGACCTGTTAACTGGTACCTAAAAGGGACCGGACATACTGTTAACCCAGGGAAAGAGGGTATGCTTAAGTATTTCCTCAGGACGCAGACAACTCCAGTTTGGATTCCAGATCGTTTGATCTCCCCGCGCC
Organism: Aselliscus stoliczkanus; assembly: GCA_033961575.1. NCBI lineage: Eukaryota > Metazoa > Chordata > Mammalia > Chiroptera > Hipposideridae > Aselliscus > Aselliscus stoliczkanus. Next base: position 57,188,741 of record CM066733.1, on the reverse strand, counting down.
ACAGCTGCCGCCTCCTGGTGCTCACACTGCCACCGCAGCCACCGTAACAACTCCCGGCCGTGCCCAGGCCGCTACAGCCCATACAGTCCACTGGCCACTGATAACCCTCCCTTCTCTCCACTGCTCCTGAGTAGGCCTTCTGCTCGACCACCCAGTTCTCATCCACCATCCGTCCGTCTGGGAGAGCCCAAAAATCCCGGTCTATGAACACCGGAGCTGTCCCCTGAAAAATGTGCCATGGCAACATGCCAATGAGATACAATATTCCTGAAGTAAATCGGTATATTCTGGACTGGTCTCGAGGTGACAGGACGGGTTGGACAAGGGGACTGGCCTCTAAAATATGGAAATCAGACACACAATATCAACAAAACTCTCTTTGGAAACTTGCAGGAGCAATGGGTGAAATTTTTCAAATTGTGACTGTCTGTAGACCAGGTACTCCCTGTACTTCAACTAGTCGCTCTGTTAATGTATCCGCCTGTGTTCCCTCTCCTTATGTACTCATGGTTAAAAATTTGTCTATTACTTTTAATGGTTTAAGATTTTATGTATCTTGCTATAATTATACTTTAACAAACTGTGTCTCTTGGGTACCACTTGGGACCCGCGTTATGATATTTCATCAACCGTCTTTTGTTATGCTTCCTGTTAATGTTTCTGGACCTTGGTATGATGAGAAAAGTCTACAAAATTTTAAACAAATTAATATGCTTTAAGTAGACCAAAAAGATTTATAAGTCTTATGATTGCTAAAATTATGACTTTATTACTTTGATTACAACTGCTACTACTGCTGCTGTGACTCTTTCACAGACTGTTCAAAATACTCATTATGTTAATACACTTTCAAAAAATGTCACTTTAGCCTTAGGAACCCAAGAGGATATAGATAAAAAGTTAGAACAAAAGGTAAATGCATTATATGATATGGTTCAATATTTAGGTGATGAAATTCAAAGTTTAAAAGTATGGTCTCGTTTACGATGTCATTCAAAATATCATTGGATTTGTGTGACCCCAAAAATGTATAATAGTAGTCAACATGATTAAAATACAGTTCGCCTATATCTTCAAGGAATTTGACATAATGCTAATTTGTCTTTAGATATGCTTCGACTTCATGATGATATACAAAACATGAGAGAAGCTAAACCCTTAAAATTTGATGCAGCTCAAGCTGCCTCTCAGTTTGTTGATATGATGAAAAAATACTCTGCCATCTATGCCTAATATTGCCCATTCTGTTGTAACGTTTCTTGCTTTAGGTTTTTGTGTCTGTTTGGTTCTGTGCCTACTCCCCGCCCTCATTAGATGTTTTCTCAAACAGGTGATGGAAGTCCAAGCCAATATCCATAAGATCAAACTTAAGACAAAGTTTACTAGCCCCACCACCCCTAATCTTCAGCGAGGACAGGCTAGCCAGAGACGGGTAAGGACCTCCTTAAATATAACCAACCTAAGACAGGGCTTGATCGCTAGAGGATCAAGTGCCTATGACGGGTAAGGTTACTATTTTATTGGAGGACACCCAAAACAGGCACTGTGACTCACAGCCGCCTGGGGTCACAGGCGTGCTTTTTATATAATAAAAAAGGGAGATATGTGGGAAGTTGATAGCACCCCAGTGTCTGACAAGGCCACATTGCCCTGCTCAGCACTGGATATTAGGGGTGCTGCCTTATGGTTGGTCATGTAATATCTCCTGTCTCTATGAACCCATGTGCCTTTTTTTCTATAGGAGACAATATATTTACTACACTTGTGATATGTTCCTGTGGTGCCCCAATGAGCTAACTACGCAGCCAAGGACGGGTAAGATCTCCTAAAAGTGGGGAGACAACCCAAGCCAGGCGGTAGTTCCATGGGGGACCCCTGAACTGAGATTCTGGGGACTCAAGCCCCTTGGAAACTGAGGCACAGGCCTCTGACAAACTCAGGCCAGAAAACTCAGGCCTGTGAGAAGCTGATGCATTTGCCTAAGGGCCCTACTGTGAATAGTCTCCTGAAAGATTAAGTCTTCAGGCCTTGAGAGTTCCTGGTAAGAGGCAGCTCTAAGACATCCGCTGACCATGGATTTGTTAATCAGCCTTGTGTGAATTCCTTTGCCCAGTGCCTTGTTGCAGCAGCAGATACTGAAGCTTTGAGAAACGGATGCAGCCCTCTGTAGGATAAGAGAGGTGTGAAACCCTTTTGGTTGCTAGGTATTGTTATTTACAAACGAATAGATTTTAGATGCTTTTACTTTAAACACAGCCACTCCTAGTCTTTTGGTATAGCTCAAGTATACTGTGAGTTTTATGATTGTGTTTAACTGCTAGGATTTAGGATGATTTCTAGATAGTCAAGATAGCTTTAGTAAACATTCTTTAGGTGACTTACAGAAACCCAGTCTGGGTTTCATAGCAATTATCATAATAAAGACAAGGTAATCCTTTAATGGAAGAGTAAGTCACAGTACACCTTGGAAAGAGCACTTTCAGGGGAGTAGAGGACTGTGTAAATCCTGAGAACTACAAACCACCCTTAATGATTTGTTACAGTTTGCTTCCTTGAAAATTCTCAATAAAAGCTGTGCGCTGACCGGATTCGGGGCTCAGTCTTCTTTGGCTGAGTCCCTTGGGCTCAGTCGTCTTTGGCTGAGTCCCTTGGTCTCGCTCCTATCTTTCTTCTGTCTCTTGTTTTTCCTTAATCTGCGTCGCCCCTCTCGTGTCCCACTTGCCCTTGCCACGCAGGACGTGACACAGGATGTCCGGAAGTGAGAGGAAAATCAGCTCCCCCATCTCCCACCTTCCCGCCCTCCTCCAGTTAGGAACTCTCTTCATGTCACTTCACTCCATGCAATCCCCTTTATGCCAGTTGTTGTACTGGACTGTGTCACCGTTTTAAGGTAACTGTGAAAGTAAAACTATTTATAGTATTTGTGTGTGTATTTAGTTTTTTTATGCTTTACAGCATATATGTGTCAAAGGTGTATAAGACTCACTTGTCATACTTACGAACGAGTCGGACATATGAACGAATTGACTTACGAACGTTCTCCAAGAATGGAACTAGTTTGTAAGTTGGGGACTTACTGTACAAAGGACTATTACTAAGCCATAAAAAAGAATGAAATCTTGCCGTCTACAACCACGTGGATGGACCTAGAGGATATTGTGCTGAGTGGAGTAAGTCAGAAAGAGAAGGAAAGATGCCACATGATTTCTTTTATATGTGGAATCTAGAGAACAAAAGTAATGAAACAAACTCATAGATACAGAGAACAAACTGATGGTTACCAGATGGGAGCGGAGTTGGAGGCTGGGTGAAAAAAGGTGAGGGGATTAAGAAGTGCAAGTTGCTAATTACAAAATAGTATAGGGATGTAAATTACAGCTTAGGGAATATAGGTAATGATATTGGAATAACTGTGTATGTTGTCAGGGGGATAGAAGAGTTATTGGGCAATCACTTTGTAAGTTACATAAATGTCAAATTTCAGTGCATACACCCGAAAAGAATATAATATTGTATGTCAACTATAATTTAAAAAATAAAAAAATTATCAAGAACCTGTTATTTACCAAAAACTTATTCACATCACTGTTGGCGTGTTCCTCCTCACATCACTTCTCAGTGAAGGGCAACAAGTCAGGGATCATCGGGGTCTGGTTTTTCATCCTTTTGGTTTTGGTGAAGGCCTTCTTTTGATAAGCATAATATCCTATCACTTTGTAAAGTTTCCAGTTCTTAAAGTGTTTGAGATATCATTTGTATAAAAGATAAGTTAATTCTTGTTGTAAGAGAAGGAAACACTTCAGAAGTTCACTGACTTAAACATAAAACTTCCCATTCACCCCTTTGGTCCCCGAACTCCTCCCTCCCTCCCTGGAGATTATGGCTTTAACAGTGTGTGTGTGTCCTATTCTCCACGTGTACACCTATGTACCACATCTGTTCAGTAGATATGTAAGTGCCTTCTCAAATATACACGTGTACACTCACATACAATTACATAAACGACCCTATTACTCTGAGGCCTGCTCTTTCCACTTGGTGTGTTATAGCGCTCAGATCAGAGCATTCAGCTTGCCATATTAATCGCTATTTAGTCCCCCAGCTTTTTGCTATTACAAGTAATGCCGAATTAATAACTTTATATATATTCCTAGAAGCCCAATTGCTGGGGTATAGGAAATACGTATTTAAAAATTAGACAGCTTCTGCCAAACCTTTAAAAAGCTTGAATCAGTTTATTCTTCCAGCCATATATAAAACCATTGTTTCCTCCATATGTGATTTAGTTCTAGAGTTGAATTTGAAGGGACTGCAGAATGTAGCTGAACCCCCTCATTCGTTTTCCAAGGGCGAAACTGAGTCTCAGGGACTTGAAATGATTTACCTGGATCTGACCCAGAAGAACTACGAGTACTTCCCAGTCTCTGCTCTGTGTTTCCTTGGAGGCATCTTGCTTTAGACACATTTTATTGTATACTGCAAGGTTCTACTGTACTGTGTATATTGTCTCTTCTCTTGTGTTGTTAGTGAAAACAAACTTCCTTTTCAGTCTCACATTTTCCCATAGCACCACGAGACTTCTGCCCTTGCCACCTTGTTGTGTGCATGGAACATCTTTCATTTAATATCCTTAAAAAGCTGCCTTCTTCCATTATTTAAAACCCATCTGGGCCGGCCGAGTGGCTCAGTTGGTTAAGAGCTCGTTCAAGAGTGCGAGCTGAGCTCTGAGCAACGGAGGTTCGATGCCAGCCTGAGGTGAGTTGCCGTTGAGCTGCCAACAAGTAGCAGGATGGCTCAGCTAAAAACAAAAACAAAACAAAACAAAAAACCCCACCTTATCCACAAGGTGTATGGGTTACTTTAGATTTAGCCATAGGTATGGCACAACAGAAAAAGTATTTTATGAATCTTGTTTCCTCATCAGCAGCTGACCCTACCGTGTTGGCCAAGTAAAAGATAAGCTTCTTCGTGTATAAACTCGTAGAAGGAAATAGACCACAGGCATTTATTACAGCATCTTTGCTACAATAATCAAATAATGTGATAGCATTTCAACTAAATGAAATCAACTTAATAACAATAAAAAATTATTAATCACAATTTTTTCTCTTAGAAATGAGAAAGTATTCTGCTTCAAAAGTATAGATTGTCCTATTCTTGTGTTGATATATTTATTCCTCAGGTGCCTGTGTTATAGGCTTGTTTCCCTTATAATGGCATGGTCTTAATCTTTCCTTGATGGGCTGTGAGAATTTGTGTCAGTGACAACCGAAGTTGATGCTGTAGCTGAGCTGGTCACATATCAAGATTATAACTTTACGTAAAGAATCAACTGATGAAATTCTAAGGATCAGGGATCAGCCTTGATGTACATTTTGATCATGATAAAAGAGATGGAATTCAATATTAGATGTGAATTAAATTTGGTCCATGAATGTTGTTTAGAACTGAGGATAGCAGTCTAATCCTAAAATCATCAATTATTCAGCAGCATCTCAGGGTATCAGTGCACAGAATACAGAAGAGCTATCCACTACCCTTGAGAGTTTTTGTTGTAAAACTGAAGAAAACCACATATGTTATTCTTTTTATGTGTTTTATTCTCCTGGAGTGTAAATGAAGTTTATATGTGCACCAGAAGAGGGTGAAAGACAGGCCACATATTTGCTTATTCATGGGGTTTGTGAAAGATTTGGGGTCAGATTAAATTTGTAACATGAAAGGGTGACAGTTCTCCAGGAACAGCTCATATTCTTAATCTTAAGAGTCATGGGATTCTTGAACATTTTTCCCAAGTTTTTCTTTCCTGAAATAAAAATTATTTGCTTGACATGGGCTGTTCATTTATTTATTCTTAAATATACACTATAGATTTAGATTTGGTTGTGGACCTGGCTTTGCTATAGATTTGGAACAGTGACTGTTGTTTGGACAGTAAATCCTGGACTACATCAGGATATTTATCTCTGAGTTTTATTATTATTTTATTCCCATTGGAGTAAGAATAATATGTTGGAGGAACAATGACAGTGTTTGTAATACTAAAGGGAAGAAACTATATTGGGGAAAAGGAACATCAGGAAGACTAGTCTAATTTGTGAATATTTCCTTTAGATTATGTTCTAGCATAGCAACAAATAAACTCTTAAGTCAAGATTTTAAGTAGACTAATTTCTCAGAGTTGATCGTTCTTTTATTACACAATTTCAGAGACATAGCCAAGATATCTGGGTTTAACAAAGTGCATCAAAGTATGCACAGTAGAACATTTTTATAACATGTACAAATGAAAAGCCAATTTCCTTACATAGACAATAATGCAAATGTTCACAGTAGCTTTGCTACAAAGAAATTAAATTGTTGCAATTGATGATTGCACTGCTTTAATGGGTGTTCATGCTATAATAACCTTTATTAATTAGGAAAATATCATGTAATTTAAATCTGGGGAAGAATATTACAAACCCATAAGTTGTCACTGAAGAAATAAACAGAAATTACATGTCCTGTATTTTCAAATATTATTACAACTAATAACCTCTACACTCATCATCACATTTTCATTGTTGTTTGGCTTGAGGTGCATATATATTTTTCTGTTCCCAGCATACAGTTCATGCATTGTTCAGTGGAGTTGGGACCAATGAGGCTGAGAACCTGAAAAAGGATAGTTCAATAGACTCTGAGATCTATTGAGTGATAGCCAGTGCTTAGAGTTGCAGTCTAACTTGTTATCCCCAAAAGTCATCCCATCTTATAGAAGGTTGCCTTATAGAGAATTACACAGTGGAACAAACAGGAGCTGAGACACTGAGAGAAAGTTGGTGGCTGGATAACATAGGTCTTTGGGTAAATATTCAGAACTAGGTTAATAAAATCTGATGATAAATTTTGCACCTTATCCCTTTCTGAAGATAAGCTCAAGAAGACACTTTGTAGTAAGCAGCTGCTAGCCTCAATATTTAGGGAAACTTTAAAACATAATATAATGAAGCTCACTTGGGTACTGTGATATTTATTTTGTTGTAGGATACCTGATTGGAATGTTTTTGTTTGTTTGCAGGTATTTGGGCAAGATTGTTTGTATTAAAGATTGGATCCAGAGAAACTGAAGAAGGCTTGAATTGAGTAGAAAATAAAAATAATACTGCATCTTCTATATTGGGCTGTTTGTCCTTGGGAAACATACCTTTTGTGATTGAATAATAGAGTAGCTACTCCCAACCAGCACAGAATTAGATATCATTGCCAAATTGATCCAGGAGTATTGCCTGGTCTAAAAGAACATTTCTCATGGCCCAAGGCCACCTGCGCCCTGATTAAAAAATATTAGGTAATGTCAGGTGATCTCATAGAATTTCTCGTATATATAGATGTGAATTTCATATACACGCGTGCGCGGTGCCAAAAAGAAAGTGTACACATTTCAAGAAAGAAAAAAACGATTAAAATTGTAATAATATATACCGATAACAAAAGATAAAACAAGTTGTGTTTGACTTCTGCAATTACAAGAGGTGCTCAAGGTGGTTACCATCAACATCCAGACACTTCTGATTATGGCGAACTACTGCTTCAGCAATGTTGACCATAGTGTCCACTTGCATACATTTTTTTTGGCAACCCCAGGATATATCTCCTTTGGTAACTTACTAATAACCAATCAAGTGATGCATTACATGTATGCAAATTGCAGCATGCATAAATCCACCATCAGTATAACATAGAATTGATAAAGGATTCTGATTTAGTGTTCTAAGAAGTCTGGCTTCTATGTAGCCTGTAGCAGCATCGTAAAGCTCATATTCCACATATGGACATGCATAAGATAGAATTATTTTACATTTTTGGAAAGGTACATATTATCAGAGTATATTGAATTGGTTGTCCTTTCAGTTGTTTGTTTCTTTTTATTATTACAAATTAGTGTGTAGCCTTCTGATTATCATTTTAGTTTGTTGTAGGTTTTTCAGTTAACCCTGTCATGTATATTGATGCATATTTGTGTTCACAATATTCTTGGTCTATAATTTTTCAATTACTAGAATACAACTACATTACACTTAAAATATGAATTTGTCTCTCTATATTAGTAAAGCAGTTATATATATATGTAATATCCAAACGTTGGCTTGCAAAATGACACTTTATTCTTATCATCCATGACATATTCTCCCTGCTTTGAATAGGGTGTAAAAATATTTTGAGAATTGCTGGTCTGAGGAGCTAGTTGACAGGTCTGAGTCTGAGTCAGAATCATTTCTTATTCTTGTAACTACAGCAGAACTCTTGTGCGTTCAGGGCCTTGACAGACCTTTGTTTCTATCTACTCTTCATTGTCTGTGGCCTTGGACAAGTTGCCTAATTTTGTCTGTGTCTCCTTTCTGTAAATTAGGATAAAAACAGTTCCAACCTAATTTAGTTCTTTGAATATTAGATAGGATGGTCTGTGTAAAATGCTTAGGGCTCTGTCTGGCTTCTAGTAAAAATCATCAATAAGCAGTAACGATTGTTACTATGTGAAAAGTACTTTCTGAGGACCTCCTGCAAAATTGTTAATTTGCTACGAGATTATAATTTTGTTTTAAGAATCTTTTTGGGTTAAAAGATTCAACCAATATGTATTTATTGAATATATGTTTTAATTCCATTTGTATGGATGTTCATTGTTAATTATAGTGTATGTTTCAAATGATCTTGATTATTTCAAATTTGTGGAGTCAGTTTATTATTAAAGTATATTTGACATAACATTGTGTTGTAAATGTTTAAAGTGTACACCATGTTAATTTCATACATTTCTATATTGTAATATGATTGGTATTGTAGTGATAATTAGTACTTCTATCATGTTCCATATTTATCATTGCTTTTTAGTGGTTGCAATTAAGTTCTAATCTCTTAGCAAGTTTGATGATTATAATGCAATATTGTTGTCGATATTCACAATACTCTGCATTAGGTGGTCTCTAGGACTTATGCAGGATCACCTTATGAAATGTAATTACTGGCACAGTTGTCATAACAGCCATGTTCTTCTTGTTTGCTTTTGTTCCCAATGTTACATGATCTTCAGTCAGCGGTTTCCTTCAAGAACCTTTTTTCATCCACTTGGCATTTTGTGAGTGGTAATTTAATTAAAACTAGATGACATTTGGCAAATTCACATAAGCAAGCACACAGGTAAACCTAATATTTCCATTGAGCAATTGAGGACATACCCTAACCCTGCCACTTTGTGGAATTATCACTCTGCTGTCAAGATACCGATTTATCTTATGACACAAGTGACTGTTTTTGACACGCAGATCATGAGAGAGAGGCAATGTCCATCCGATATTAAATATTACTAAAGCTTTTTTTTTCCCCTTTTTTAAGTTAAAAATATATATGAATAGAAGTGTTAAGGTTTTCTTCCCAAATTTTTGTGGTTTGATTTTACTCTCCTGGGGATGTGAGCACCCTATTTTGGAGAGCAAGTAGCCAGTTATTTGAATGTTAACTCTTATTCTGATAGAAGAGTGTAACAATTTCCTGCGTTCCTATTCATTTAGTATTCTGTTTAGCACAGCTGTAGTTGTTTGGGTAAAGTATTATGGACAGTAACTGTACTTGACTTTCTAAAAATCATAAAATTATGGTCTGCTATTTGTAGAACTGACATTGTCATCTAGTCCTACGTTCCTCAGTAGACAGTGAGTTCTTCAAAGATAGTGACTTTGTCTTTTATTAATCTTTGTGTTTCTGTCACCTAGCACTGGGCCTGTATTATAGAGGAAGCTTAAAAATCTTTTATCGAATAAATTATATACAGATTTAGAAACTTGTTTGTACCTTGGCAGACAAGTATACAATCAATGTGGGAATTGGTAAATGGAGTCACATACTCTCTCAATAAAACAATGTTGTCAAATATTTTGATTATGATATAGTTCTTCAGTGTTTCAAGCTGAGCATATCTATAAAGACTATAAAATCACAGAGTGACAAGAATTTGGATCTGGACTGGATGTCAGTAGTCATTTCATCTCTCCCAGAGAAAGACATTTCAGGAATCCTGAGACTAGATAATGCCCTTGAACTCCCGTTGTATTTCTCACCGTCGTACTTTACTGCCTCCATGTTATTACTCTTCTGCAAGGTTTGGAATTGGATTTGCAGAATATCAGAATCAAGGTTACACCTACTAGTATGGTCATTCTTCACCTGTTTATTCAAACTTTTGGATGACATGCATAGAGTATGTTTCACAAGAAGTAAGGAATCTTTCCCATGAGAAAGTAGATGGTGATATTTTTTAGTGTTTAAGATGCAGACAGGATATCATGCATCTCCCCAAGTGATATTAATTTAAAGTTTAAGGAATACTACTTCAAATTACACACCACATGGGTACTGAGAGCAGCAGGAAATTGCTAAACCATATGCTTGTAAATGCCATCTCTTCCCTCAAGAGCAAGATCATTTATATTTTGCAATTAAAGAGCAGAAGGTCCTTTTTCCCATCAAGGCCTTGCAGTCAGGAAATATGCAGGGTGGTGAGGGCGTCCCAGGGAGCTTTACCCAGCATTCAGGGACTCAGTGGCATCTCCACCTGGTAGGACTTGCCCTTTGTCATTTCCTAGTTAAACTCTGGAGAACAAACTAATTTTAAAAAACGTGGTAAACCCTTGTTAAAGAAGTTTGTAAACAGTTCTGCTGGAAGTGAGCTTTAAGTAAATAAACTGATATTTAGACAGCCTTGGTTTTTCAAACTCCTTAAAAGGCAATGAAAACATTACAACATTATGCACTCTGTATGATGCTCTCACTTTATTGATACACATTGTTCATTTTTTGGTTAGAACAAATGGGTGTGGGTTTCTCATTGTATAGACAGTCACTAATCCTGAGATTTTAGTACTGATGCTTCTGTCTTTTTTTTAAAAAACTTTTTGATGTATTGAATCCATGTAAGTTGTCCAACCACCAAAAATAGTGTATTTTCTGTGTCTCCATCCTTGGTCTATAAATCCATATGAAGTCCCAGAATCCCTAACTAATAAATGTGTGTGATATGCTAAAGAGTAAGGTTTCCTGGGTGAGTAATTCCTGTGTTCTCTTAGAGGAGGTCCCTGTTTACCCTGCCTTCCTGCTTTTCTCCTTCCCCCCACCTTGAGGGAACAGCCTAAGTGAATAGATTACCCTTGTCCTAGCCTGTGAATATCAGCAAGGTTTACATTTTGGGACTTGCAGCAAAAGCACATCTGAGAGCATTTTGTTTTTGTATCTGAGAAAATCTGCCTGCAGTGTAGAAAAGTCATCCTGAAAATCCCTAAGGTGGAGATCTTAAGTTGGGATGTATCAGATGGCATGTCCTAGTAGGCTACACTACCCAGGCAGCTGATACTCATTGCCTTTTGTCTTGTCTTAGTGTAATGAACTTTCTGCCCTTCCCTGCAAGTGTTAATTGTGTTCTGTGGAGATAATATGTAGTCCCTCTGCTTATCTTTCTGTTTTAGTCACTAAATCAGGCACTACTAGTTGTGGCAAATTTAAACACTTGCAGTCTCATACACAGTCTATTTTGTCATTGTAGTAGCCAAAGTTTTTGAAATATTTGTATATGGTTTTATTAGAAGTAAAACATGCTGGTTATAAAAATTTTAAACATTAAGAAAATGTAGCTGTATGTAAAATTTTTCCACAACTCTCATCAAATTGGGTTAATCCTCATTAACAGTTTGGTGTTTTCTTTGTATTGTTAACAAAATAAGATTTTACCATAATACAGCCCGTCTTTTTGCATGCAGATACATATATTTAAGATATGTTTCAATGTGAGTAGCATCTAACTTTATTCTTTTAAATTACTGTATAATATTCCATTGTATAAACTTACAATTATTTGTTTACCCAGTTTGCTTTAAGTGAACATTTGTTTTTTCCAATTTTTTACTGTTAATAGAAAGTGCTAAAGTTGACTTTCTTATCTATGTAATTTTGTGCTGTTGTGTGAATATTCAGCTTACTTTGTTCAGAGTGGCTAGCTAGATCTTTTATTGAAAAAATATTCATATTTTCTCCCACTGAATTGAAATGCTACATTTATACATTTATACATACCAAATTCTTGTGTATGCTTCGGTTTATTTCTAGACTCTTATGTTCCAATGATCTGTTTCTTTACTATGGCATTGTTTTAATTAATATATGGTTTGCTTTCTCATCCAGTGAGCTGCCCCCCTCCTACTACTGTTTTTTTTTTTAAGGATGTATACCAAATCACATATTTATTCTTCCATGAGAACTCTTTATCCCAATTTACTTTAAAACTCTGTTGTGATTTTGGTTCCTGTATTAATTCGAACTGTGTCAGCTTAAGAAAACCTTTTGATAAATACAAAATTGTCATTTCTCATTCTCAGTTTTTCTAATGTCTGCCCATTTCTCAAATTGTGTTTTTAACTGTGTGTCTGTACCAAAAATGTTTTGTTGAATTTTGCTTTCTGTTAGTAAAGCATTGCTTTTTTTCACAGTATAAAGTACAATAAAATATTAAATGTGTGTTTTTGATATTGTGATTTAGAGATGATTGGTCTCTTTACAACTTTGGATCTTTCTATCTGCAAACAATGTATGTCTTCATTTATTTACTTAAACCTCTCAGTAGAGTTTTATCATTTCCTTTACATGTTCTATGAAGTATTTCTCGGTGTTACATGTGTTTTGTCTTTACAAATTGTACATTTTTTTCTCATTTTCAAGCTGGTGGTTTTTACATGAAAGTGTACTCTTTATTTTCAGGTAATAATTTTATGTCGTCAATTTAGTGAACCTTCCTTATTTTCTCTCATATCGTTTTATTTGATTCTCATGGATATTTCATGTGGGCAGATTATCATCAATAGTGATTATTTTGCCTCTTTGTCTTCTCTTCAGTTTACCTGTGACATGGTTTTCTTAATTGCATTGTGGTTTGTTCCTGGAAAATTGTCATAGTGATAAGAGTAGACATCTTTACCTTATTTCTGAACTTTCTAGGAGTTTTATTATTAACGTGATGCTTACATCTGTGACAGTTAGGCCCTGTATGTGCGTATTACATTAAGGAAGTATCCTTTTATTCCTATTCAATTAAAACATTAAAAATAAACTTATGATTGTATAAAAAGGTATTTTAGCTTTTATTATGCTAATTATATGAACTATTTCTCCTTTGATCGTTTAATTTGGTGACTTAATTATTTTCCCTAATATTCTTCCATCCTTTTGAAATTGACTCACTTGACATGAATCCTTCTGCTTAATTCTGTTTTCTAATTTTCTACATAACATTTGTTTTCATTTATAGTGGTTTTGGAGTGTGTGGTTGTGGTCAAATCTTTGTGTCAGGGTTACACTGGCTTCATAAGAAGCAGCAGAAAACTTTACTTTTTTCTATTCACACAGGAATAGTTGAACACTGGAATTATTTGAACCTCGATGTTTTGAAGAAACCTATCCATAAAAGTGTTTGTATCTGGCATATTGGGAGGTGAGGGGTCAGTAATACATTTGGGCAACTGGGGTAGGTTATTTCCAAATGTAAGATTAAATAAATGTATCAGATACGTTTTCAGACTCCTTGTTTTCAGTGCTTTTGCTAACATTATTAGATCCTCTGATTGTTTCTGGAGACATACAAAAAAATAGTGAATAGTATTGAACTTTTATCTTTAGAAAGCCCTGCTTGCAAAGTAGCCTCTTTTCTGGCATCAGGAAACAGATTTTAGAAGGCCTCCTGCCATTAATTGTTGAGCTTACACAAAGTGTTTGTACAAATAATATGGTTTATGTGTGTTTGTGCGAACGATATCGTTTATGGTGAACACCGCTTTTCTTTTTAGAGTCTGGAATTTGGATACTCGCCAGGCAAGGGCTACCTACGCTAACACCCCCTATTAAACACCCTGGTATTGAGTCTCTACCCAGCTTCCTGGGTGGCAAATTTAACACTTGTGATATCTTGTTGGGGAAATGAAGCACATCCAGTGTACCTCCATTGGGAAAGGACCCGTTGAAGCTTGTGTATGGTTTCCCTCAGACTTTACCCCATGTGCTTTTTCAGAACCTGATTTTGCTGTGTATTGTTTTGCTGTAATGAAGGACAGCCATAAGCACAACCATATGCTGAGTCATGAAAGTCCATTTCACATGATAGGCCCAAACAGTGATATTCAAAAGCAGTGGCAGAGTTAAAAAATACATAACTTAAAAAAAAAAGCACCCAATGTAACCATGTCATTGCAGGTGTGGAAACAATCTCATGGGACTTAGGAAATTTATCAAAGATCAACTATGTTGTTAGTAGCAGAGTAAGATTTAATGCTTAAGAAACAAGTCAATAAACAGTTTTACTTTGTGAACTTAAATTTTTTTTTAAAATTATAGTTCTCAAATTAAAATTAGTGTTTTAAAATATTAAGTGTATTGATGTGTGGTTTCTCTCTCTCTCTCTCTCTCTTTTTTTTTTTTTTTTAAGCTGAGCCATCCTGCCACCTGTTAGTAGCTGAACGGCAACTCAGCTTGGCCTGGCATCGAACCGCCATTGCTCAGAGCTCAGTTTGTACTGTTGAGCGAGTTCTTAACAACTGAGCCACTCAGCCAGCCCTCTGATGTGTGGTTTCTAACACATGCTGTTTTAAATGCAAGCGAGTGGACCCAAAGTATATATTTATAGATAAGCTGCGGCATCAGGAGGAAATATTTTCTGCATACAGGCCATAACATTGATAACTTTGTTTGCACCATTTGCCTCTTTGCAGTAAGATGCAAAATGGAATCATATCCTAATGAATTTACTCCGCAGATATTTTGTGTATTTGTGCACCTGAGTTAGGTTTGTGAACCTGCAACATTCTGATTCAGTGGCTCTTCTCAAGGCTGCTCATTAGAATCACTTCAGAATAGTGATTACACTTTTCAGACCAGTTACCGTGTTTCCCCCAAAATAAGATCTAGCCGGAAAATAATCCCTCGCATGATTTTATGTGCCAAAATGTGGCATCTTGGCATATTGAATATTTTAAGGTGAAGGAGTTTGTAGAAAAGGCACCTTTCTCCCTGAAACAGGTCATAAAACCCTCATGTGAGAGGTGTGTGCCCTCCATATCCTGGAGGAATCATGCTACGGATTCTCCTGCTATGTCTTATTTTTGGGGAAACATGGTACATCAGAATATCTGATAGCTGGACACAAACATCTTTTTTCTTTTTCAAGAGGGCAGTATCACTGGCCCTTATATGTGGGATCCAAACCGGGGCTGCTGGCGTCCCAAGCCAGCTCTTACCCACCGTGCCACTTGGCCGGCCATCTTTTTTTTTTTTTTTTTTTTTTTTTTTAACTCCATTGGGGAACAATTTGTTTTTCCCAGGACCTATCAGCTTCAAGTCAAGTTGTTGTCCTTCAATCTTAGTTCTGGAGGGCGCAGCTCAGCTCTAAGTTCAGTCAGTGTTTTCAGTCTAGTTGCTGGGGCGCAGCCCTCCATCCCATGCTGTAGTCAAAGAGGCAACCTTGTTTATAAGAGCACGCGCTGTAACCAACCAAGCCATCCGGCCGCTCAGCAGCAGCTCAGCTCAAGGTGCTATGTTCAATCATAGTTGTGGGGGCCACAGCCCACCATATTATGCAAGATTCAAATAGGCAACCTTGATGTTAACAGCACATGCTCTAAAGAACTGAGCCATCTGGCTGCCCATGGGCAGCTCAGCGGCAGCTCATCTCAAGTAATTTTCAATCTAGTTGCATGGGCACACCTAACTGGGCCCATGTGGGAATTGAACCAGCAACACTGTTGCTCAGAGCTCACGCTCTAACCAACTGAGCGTCCTGGCCCCCTCAAGCAAAATTTTTTAAAGTTCCCCATTTGATTCAATGATTTAGAAGACAGGGTAGCAGAAAACACACATTTGGAACAACAATAACAAAACATAATAAAAAGAAACAAGCATAGTGTAATGTTTCCCATAGTGTAAGGGATTTCTAGGACAACCTCAAGTGTAACAACATCCACATCATAGGAGTACCACAAGAAGAGAGGGAACAAGGGATCAAGAACCTATTTGACAGCTGGCCGAGAGGCCCATTGGCTAAGAGCTGGCTTGGGACGCCAGCAGCCACGGTTCGGATCCCACATATGAGGGCCAGTGACACTGCCCTGTACAGCTAAAATAGTGAACAACACCTCAACCTGGAGCTGGGCTGCTGTGAGTCCCTGGGAAGCATAGCCGCAGACCCTGCTGCAGTGGGTTGCCATAGGCTACCGTGAGTGGCCGGCAGCCAGTGTGAGCAGCTGGCGGCCGGTGTGAGATGCCAAGAGCTGCTGTGAGCAACCGTCCAGAGGCCGGCGATCAATCTGCCTTACCTGAGAAGAGCGCAATGATGATACCAACATGGGCCAGTGAAGTGACGTCCTCCACAACTAGACTGAAGAACAAAAGGACAGCAAATTGTCTGTTCCCCTTCCTCGGTTCCCCAGTGCTGTTCCCCTCCCCCAATTCCCCAATAAAATCTTTAAAAATAAAGGGCCAGCCGAGTGGTGCGGTGGTTAAGCGCTGGCTTGGGAAGCCAGCGGCCCCGGTTCAGTCCCACATATGAGGGCCAGTGACACGGCCCTCAAAAAAATAAAACAAACAAAAAACTATTTGAAGAAATAATGACCCAAAAGTTCCCTAATCTAGTGAAGGAAATAGACATTACAAGTGCAGGAAGCGCAAAGAGTCCCAAACAAGATGAACCTAAAGAGGCCGACATCAAAATACATTACATTAAAATGACAAAGTAAGAATCCTAAAAGCAGCAAGACAAAGACAGTTACCTGCAGAAGTGCTCCCATAAAACCATCAGCTGATTTCTCAACAGAAACTTTGCAAGCCAGAAGGGAGTGTTAGGAAATATTCAAAATGTTGAAAAGGTAGGCAGTATAACCAAGACTACTCTACCCAGTATGGTTATCATTTAAAATTGAAAGAGAGATAAAGAGCTTCCCAGACAAGAAATTATTAAAGGACTTCATTACTACCAAGCCAATACTATAAGAAATATTAGATGGAGGGGCAAGATGGCGGCTGTGAGGAGGGCTCCATGAAATCTCCCCTGGAAATATCCACAATTTGAACTTCTAATACGCTTCAAAGAGACATCTACTCATCACACAGAGCAACTAAGAGTTCCACACAAGGATTGCTGGAAGGTGGTCAGGCCGGGCGAGTAGGGGAAGAAGGCGGTGAGACACATGAGGTGCAGCCCGCACCCGCGGCTGCTGAGGCACGGTGAGTGTTGCCCCGGTTCGCTCCCTGCGGCCCGCGGCCCACCTAGAGTTCAGCAGGAGCGCATTGGTTTGCAGTCTGAGGCAGAAGCCTCAGGCCAGGCAAGTGCGGGAGGAGAGAGAGGAGAGGACTGTGCAGAGGTACGAGCTGCACCCGCGGCTCGCCGGGTCCCCAGGAAACAGGGTGCAGAGCCCCGCAGCGACAGGGCAAGATCAGTCCTTGCACCCTCCCGGTTCAGGGATCAGTCTCTGTGCCCACCGGGTCCCGCGGAGCGCAGAAGCCTGAAACCTGGGAGCAGCGGAAAAAAAGAGTACTCACCCGCGGAGACGCAGCGCGCGCCGGCCGGAGTCACAGATCCTGGAGAGAAGGAGCGGGGATCTTAGCCGCGCTGCAGGTTGCGCGCAGTCCCCTAAATCCCTGCAGACCCTTTGGGGGAGCAGCAGGAGATCCGCGCGGGCGCCCGCCGGCTCCAAGGCAGACGCATTAAACCTGGGAGGAGGGGAAACAAGAAGACTCGCGCGGAAACGCAGCGCGCCGGGCGGAGACACAGGGCCCCGAGAGACGGAGCGGGGATCTTGGCCACACGGTAGGGTGCGCGCAATTTCCTAAATCCCGGCAGACCCTTTGGGAGAGCAGCAGGAACTCCACTGGAGCATAAGAGGCAAAGGCCTTAGCTTAAAACAGTGTTGGAACTGTGGCTTTGTATACTTTTATGTTTTTTATTTTTTTTTCCTTTTTCTACTCTTGAACAGAAAGCAAAAAAAACCAATAACCCACCCACTCCCACAAACTTTGGCCCCCGCCAAGACAGAGTCTTAAACTGACTCCTGAATGGAGCAATAGGGGCAGACTAGGAAGATATTCCTACCTGCAGGGGGTTGAGAATTTCCACCCCAGTAAAGGCCACAGAGTGAGACTACCTACCCCGCCTGCACCCTTATGCAAGGCTTGGGAGGCAGGGCAGGTTCACCTGCTGAGGCACTAATTAACAGATTCTTAGCAGCAGGCTTTTGGTAGTGAGGAATTCTTTAATTCTCTACGGCTGTCAACTGAAAGGGTGCCCAGAGACACTCATTGAGCCTTTGGGGGTACAGCCTGCCTTGGGACAGGCAAAAGCAAAAAGGCAGTGACTTTGCAAAAACCACCAATCACACGTCACAACCACACTCAAGTACAGCAAACCTGCAGTGCCAGGATCACGCTAGGCATCAGGTGGCCTACTGTTCCCACAAGATGCACAGGAATTTTTGTACAGCAGACAAACTGAAGAGAGCTTGGTGGACTTTAGCCAAGACCGGCACGGGTATTTTTGGTTTGTTTGGTTTTATTCTGTTTTGTTTTCCCTTTATTGGCTGCTTATCTTGGTTGTTTTTGGTTTTTATTTCTATTTCATTCTTATTTTGTAGTTTTTAATATAGGCATATATAGAGGTGTATATAGGTGGATATATGTCCATATATATGGGTGTGTAGACAAATATATATATTTTTTTTTTCTTTTTCTTTCTTTTCTTTCTCTTTTTTCCCCACCCTCACTTTCTGTCTTATTTTATTCATTCTTCTCACTGCTATACTTTTCCTCTTTTCCTTTTTTCTGCAAATTTTATTTTTTTAATTTTTATTCTTTTTTTTATTATTATTTTAGTTTATTTTTATTTTTTATTTTTTAGGTATAGCTAATCGGTTTCTCATGTTTATTCTATTTTTTATTTTAGGATATTGTATTTTACTTTGTTTCCTCTTCTGTTATTATTGTGTGTGTGGTTTTTGTTTTGTTTCTGTTTGTTTTCTTCATTAGTATGATTGATATTTCTGTAGAAGTTGACTGTAGTTTGATGGTTGGTTTTTTTACTTGTGTGAGCATTTGGTTTCCTTTGGTGGCTGCAGAGGTTGTTCTTGTTGATCTGTTATGCTCTAAAATCACTCTGCAGCAGTGGGTGCAAACAAACAGACACAAGAATCATCATACCTGGAGGCCAACTTTAGATAAAACCAGAGCATTTCTGGGTTTGACATACAAGAGTCACACCCAAAAGGAAGTTGCTACAGGTACTAGGGCCCATAGGGTCCAAGTTTCATCAGAGGGGTCAATCCTCTCACAGCAGCTCATAAACTGCAGACGCTGCTGATCCTCACAGCTAATCGATCTGGGAGTCAATCCCACCTACTGACAAGCCAAAAGTAATCAAAACTAAAACTTCAACAAGTGAGGATGCACGACACAAGGAACACCTCAGATACAAGCACAGGAGAATAGGGAGACTGAGTAATTCAAATATAAAGGACACACACCATACAAGTTTACCCAGAAAAGACTGAGAAACCTGGGGGATCTATCTATTATATTGAAGCAAACTCAAAGAGTAAGCCAGAATGGAGAGACAAAGAAACACAACACAAATAAAAGAACAGAAGAAACTTCCTGAATCAGTGGAAATAGAGGAAATAGAGGTAACCAACCTATCGGAGACAGAGTTCAGAACACTGATTATTAGAATGTTCAAGGAAATTAATGAAAATATAAAGAAGGATCGAGAAATCATGAAAAGCAACCAGCTAGAACTTAAGAACACAATTACTGAATTAAATAACAAACTTGATGGAATCACTAGGAGATTGGATGAAGCAGAAAATCGAATCAGTGACTTAGAAGACAAAATAGCAGAGATCACCCATGCGGAACAACAAAAAGAAAAAAGAATGAAAAACATGGAAAATAGTTTAAGAGAGCTGGGGGACAACATCAAACGCAATAACCAATGAGTCATTGGAGTACCAGAAGGAGAAGACAGGGAGTAAGGGATTGAGAATATATTTGAAGTAATAATGTCTGAAAACTTCCCTAACCTGGCAAAGGACATTGAAATACAAGCTCAGGAAGTGCAGAGAGTTCCAACCAGGATGATTCCAAATAGGCCCACTCCAAGACACATTCTAGTGAAAATGGCAAGGGTTAAGGACAAAGACAGAATCCTTAAAGCAGCAAGGGAAGGGCAGCAAGTTACTTACAATGGTACCCTCATAAGATTATCAGCTGACTTTTCTACAGAAACTTTGCAGGCCAGAAGGGAGTGGCAGGAGGTTTTCAAAGTGATGAAAAATAAAGGCCTACAACCGAGATTGCTGTATCCAGCAAGGTTATCATTTAAAATCGAAGGTGAGATAAGTAGCTTTGCAGAAAAGAAAAAGTTAAGGGAATTCATTACCACCAAGCCAGCTTTGCAGGAAATGCTAAAAGGGCTTCTTTAAGTAGAAGAGAAAAACAACCTAAGAAAGACTACAAACACAAATAACAAAATGGCAATAAATACACACCTATCAATAATCACATTAAATGTAAATGAATTAAATGCTCCAATAAAAAGACATAGGGTGGCTGAATGGATAAGAAAGCAAGACCCCAGCATATGCTGTATACAAGAGACTCACCTCAGATCCAAAGACTCATACAGGGTGCAAGTAAAGGGATGGAGTAAAATATTTCATGCAAATGGTACTGAGAAAAAAGCTGGAGTAGCGATACTTATATCAGATAAAATGGACTTTAAATTGAAGAATATAACAAAGGACAAAGAAGGAGACTTCATAGTAATGAAGGGATCGATCCAACAAGAGGACATAACTCTAGTAAACATCTATGCACCTAACATAGGAGCCCCTAAATATATAAAACAGATATTGTCAGACATAAAGACAGAGATCAACAGGAACACTATCATAGTAGGTGACTTCAACACCCCGCTGTCACTAATGGACAGATCCTCCAGATAGAAAATCAATGTGGAAACAGCGACCTTAAATGACACATTAGACCAGCTGGATTTAGCAGACATTTTCAGAGCATTTCATCCCAAAGCTACAGAATATACGTTCTTTTCAAGTGCACATGGAACATTTTCTAAGATAGACCACATGTTAGGCCACAAAACAAGTCTCAATAAATTTAAGAAGACTGAAATCATTTCAACTGTATTCTCTGACCACAATGCTATGAAACTAGAAATCAATTATGAGAAGAAATCCAGGAAGCTGACAAATAAATGGAGGCTAAACAATATGCTATTAAATAGTGAGTGGGTCACAAATGAGATCAAGGAGGAAATCAAAAGATACCTCGAGACAATCGAAAATGAAAACACCATGACCCAAAAATCTCTGGGATGCTGCAAAAGGAGTCCTAAGAAGGAAGTTTATAGCAGTGCAGGCCTACCTAAAGAAGGAAGAAAAATCTCAAATCAACAGGTTATCCGTACACCTAAGGGAACTGGAAAAAGAACAGCAAAAGAGGCCCAAGGGGAGTACAAGAAAGGAGATAATAAAGACCAGAGCAGAAATAAACAATATAGAGAACAGAAAAACAATTCAAAAGATCAATGAAACCAAGAGCTGGTTTCTTAAGAAGACAAACAAAATTGACAAACCTCTAGCCAGGCTCATCAAAAAAAAACAAGAGAGGACTCAAGTTAGCAAAATCAGGAATGAAAGAGGGGAAATGACTACAGACATCACAGAAATACAAAAAATTCTAAGAAATTACTATGAGCAACTATATGCCAACAAATTTGACAATCTGGAAGAAATGGATAATTTTCTAGACGTATACAACCTTCCAAAGCTAACGCAAGAAGAAACAGAAAATCTAAATACCCTGATTACTACTAAGGGAATTGAATCAGTAATTGACAAGCTCCCAAAAAACAAAAGCCCTGGACCAGACGGCTTCACAAATGAATTTTATCAAACATTCAAAAAAGAACTATCACCTATTCTTCTCAAACTATTCCAAAAAATCCAGAAGGAGGGAAGGCTCCCAAACTCTTTTTATGAAGCCACTATCACCCTGATTCCAAACCAGATAAAGACATCACAAAAAAGGAAAACTACAGGCCAGTCTCCCTGATGAATATAGATGCAAAAATTCTCAATAAAATATTAGCAAACAGAATTCAGCAATATATTAAGAAGATCATACATCATGATCAAGTGGGATTCATCCCTAGTGCGCAAGGCTGGTTCAACATCTGTAAATCAATTAATGTGATACACCACATCAACAAAATGAAGGATAAAGATCACATAGTCATTTCAATAGATGCAGAGAAAGCATTTGACAAAATCCAACAGCCATTTATGTTAAAAACCCTTAGCAAAGTGGGAATACAGGGATCATATCTCAACATAATAAAAGCCATATATGATAAACCTACAGCTAACATCATACTCAATGGGGGAAAAGCTAAAACCATTCCCCTTAAGATCAGGAACAAGACAAGGCTGTCCACTTTCTCCTCTTTTATTCAACATAGTGCTGGAAGTTCTAGCCACAGCAATCAGACAACAAAAAGAAATAAAAGGCATCCAAATGGGCAAGGAAGAAATACAATTGACATTATATGCAGATGACATGATACTGTATATAGAGAACCCCAAAGACTCCATCAAAAAACTATTGGAACTGATAGACGAATTCAGTAAAGTAGCAGGATATAAAATCAATGTTCAGAAATCAGTGGCATTTGCATATACCAATAATAAACTAATGGAAAGAGAAATTAAGAAAACTGTCCCATTTACAATTGCGTCAAGAACTATAAAATACCTAGGAATAAATTTAACCAAAGAAGTGAAAGATCTGTACTCAGAAAATTATAAGACACTGAAGAAAGAAATCATAGAAGATACAAATAAATGGAAACACCTACCATGTTCATGGATAGGAAGAATTAATATAGTTAAAATGTCCATACTGCATAAAGCAATATATAGATTCAATGCAATTCCTATCAAACTACCAAGGGCATTTTTCACAGAAATAGAAAATATAATCCTAAAATTTATATGGAATCATAAAAGACCCAGAATAGCCTCGGCAATTCTGAGAAATAAGAACAAAGTCGGGGGGATCACACTACCAGATATCAAAACCTACTACAAGGCTATAGTAATCAAGACAGTTTGGTATTGGCATAAAAACAGGCACATCGATCAGTGGAACAGAACAGAGAGCCCATAAATAAATCCAGGCATTTACAGACAGTTAATCTATGACAAGGGAAGCAAGAATTTACACTGGAGTAAAGATAGTCTATTCAATAAATGGTGCTGGGAAAATTGGACTGGCAACATGCAAAAAAATGAAACTGGACCACCTCCTTACACCTTATACAAGAACAAATTCAAAATGGATTAAAGACTTAAATGTAAGACCTGAAACCATAAAAATCCTAAAAGAAAATATAGGGAGTACATTTGCAGACATTACCCAGAGCAATATTTTTACTGATACATCCCTACAGGCAAGGGAAGTAAAAGAAAAAATGAACATATGGGATTATATCAGACTTAAAAGTTTTTTCACAACAAAGGAAACCATTAATAAAACAAAAAGGAAGCCTATTGAATGGGAGAATATATTTGCCAACGATATATCTGATAAGGGGTTAATATCCAAAATTTATAAAACAGTCATGAAACTCAACACCAAAAAAACAAACAACCCAATTAAAAAATGGGCAGAAGATATGAAGAGACATTTCTCTAAAGAGGACATACAGATGGCCAACAGGCATATGAAAAAAAGTTCAACCTCACTGGTCATTAGGGAAATGCAAATAAAAACCACCATGTGATACCACCTCACTCCAGTCAGAATGGCTATCATCAATAAATCAACAAACAACAAGTGCTGGTGGGGCTGTGGGGAAAAGGGGACCCTGCTGCACTGTTGGTGGGATTGCAGATTGGTGCAGCCACTGTGGAAGTCAGTATGGAGGTATCTCAAAGAACTGGAAATAGAGCTACCTTTTGACCCAGTAATTCCACTCCTAGATATTTATCCTGAAAAAGCCAAGACACTTATTCAAAAAAAGTTATGCACCCCTATGTTCATAGCAGCACAATTTACAATAGCTAAGACTTGGAAACAACCAAAATGCCCATCAGTAGATGACTGGATTAAGAAACTGTGGTATATTTATTCATTGGAGTATTACTCCGCTATAAAGAAGAATGAAATCGTACCATTTGCAATGATATGGATGGACCTAGAGACTATTATGTTAAGTGAAATAAGTCAGTCAGAGAAAGACAAATACCATATAATCTCACTCATATGTGGAATCTGAAAAACTGTATGAATGAGCAAAGTAAACAGAAACTGTCTCATAGATATAGAGGAAAAATCAGGGTTGCTAATTGGGAGGCGGATGAGGATGAGGGAGAAGGGGAAGGGATTAGACAGCAAAAATAGGCAACTACAATATTGCCACTGGGATATGAAAAACAGTTTGGGGAATATAATTAATAATGTAAATATTCTGTGGAATGTCAGATGGTCATAGGTTTTGTTAGGGAGACCATTTCATGGATGGAGTAGAGGTTGGATCACTGCACTGTATAACTAAAGCGGAGGTTGTATACCTGCTGTAATTGAATATATATAGATAGTCACGGGATGTGGATTATACTGTGGCAGAGAGTCAGAGGAAGAGTAATAGATATATATGATAAGGGGGGGAGTGGGGTGGCGAATTGGGGGTGGGGCGTTGTCACTTTGAAGGGTAAAATGTATAACTATTGCACTGTGTTGTATACCTGAAACTAATTAAAAATAAATAAATAAATAAATAAATAAATAAATAAAAGCTGAAGTTTAAAATATTTATCGACCATATCAACTGAGTTAAATCTGAAATATACAAATAAAGTTGAATCATTCTTCTAAAAAAAAAAGAAATATTAAAGGGACTTCTTTAAGAAGAAGGGAAAAATCAAACAAAAGGAGATCAAAATATGAATAATAAAATGGGAGTAACTAGGTACCTATTGACAGTCACTTTATATGTAAGTGAATTAAATGCACCAATCAAAAGACTCAGTGTAGCTGAATGGATAAGAAAACAAGACCCATACATATGCTGTCTATAAGGAGCCCACCTCATATTGAAAGACTAAAAGTAAAGGGATGGAAAAAGATATTTCACACAATGGAAAAAAAAAAATCCGGGTTAGCAACACTTTTATTAGACAAAATAGACTTTAAAATAATAAGAGACAAAGAAGGACATTACATAATGATAACATAAAACAAATATTGAATGACATAACGGGAGAAATCGACAGTAACAGAATCATAGTAGGGGACTTTTGAATACCCCCTTGACACCACTGGACAGATCTTCCAAACAGAAAAATAAAAAGGGAAACAGCAGCCATCAATGACAGACTAGAGCAGATGAATTTAATTTATATTTTTAGGGCATTTCACACCAAAGCAGTAGAATATACATTCTTTTCAAGTGCATATGGAACATTTTTGAAGATAGACCACAGGTTAGGCCACAAAACAAGTCTTAATACATTTAAGAAAATTATATTAATCTCATGTGTCTTCTCTGACCACAATGGCCTGAAACTAAAAATCAATTGCCAAACAAAAAACTGAAAAACACAAACACATGGAAGCTAAATAACATGCTACTAAACAATGAATGGGTCAACAATGAGATGAAGGAAGAAATCAAAAGATACCTTGAGACAAATTAAAATGAAAACACAATGACACAAAAATCTATAGGATACAGCAAAAGCAGCCCTAAGTGGAAAATTCATAGCAATGCAGGCCTACCTTAAAAAAAATAAAAAAGAAAAATCTCAAATAAACAGTCTAACTTTACACGTAAGGGAACTGGAAGAGGAAGAGCTAACAGACACCAAAAATGAACAGAAAAAAGGAAATTATCAAGATCATAGTGGAAATGAACAAAAAAGAGGCTAAAACAGCAATGCAAAAGCTCAATGAAACCAAGAGCTGATTCTTTGAAAAGATAAACAAAATTAATAAACCTTTAACCAGACTCATCCAGAAAAATAGGGAGAGGACAGAAACAAAATCAGAATGAAAGAGTAGAAGTGACAATGGACATCACAGAAACACAAAAACTTTTAAAAAATACTGCAAGCAATTATATACTAACAAATAAGATAATCTGGAAGAAATCGATAAATTTCTTGAAGAGAATCTTCCAAGGCTGAATCAAGAAGAAATGGAAAATCTGAACCAACTGATTACTACTAATGAAATCGCATCAGTATCAACATGCTCCCAACAAACAAAAGTCCTGAACATGATGGCTTCACAGGTAAATTTTACCAAACATTCCAAGAAGAATTAACATCTATTCTTCTCAACTATTCCAAAAAATTCAAGAGGAGGGAAGGCTCCCAAGCTCATTCAACGAGCCCCCCAAAGACATTACAAAAGAAGAAAGCTATAGGCTGACATCTCCAATGGACATAGACATAAAATCCTCAACAAAATATTAGCAAACCGAATTCAGCAATATACTAAAAAGATCATACCCCATGATCAAGTGGGATTAATTGCTGGTATGCAAGGTTGGTTCAATATCAGCAAATCAATTAACATTAGTCACCACATATACAAAAGAAAAAGAAAACTCATATGATCATATCAACAGATGGAGAAAGAGCGTTTGACAAAATCCAGCATCCATTTATGATAAAAACTCTCAGCAAAGTGGGAGTACAAGAAACATATCTCAACATAATAAAGACCATATATGATAAACCCACAGCTAACATACTCAATGGGGAAAATCTAAAAGCATTCTTTTTAAGCTCATGAACAAGATGAGGATGTCCACTCATGCCACTTTTATTTAACATGGTCTGGAATTCTTGTCTACGACAATCAGACAAGAAAATGAAGTAAAAGGCATCCAAAGTGGAAAGAAGCAAAACTGTCTTTATTTGCAGATGAAATGAGTCTACATAGAGAACCCCAAAGATTCCACAAAAAAACTATTAGAATTGATGTTAGTAAAGTAGTAGGATACAAAATTAATATTCAAAAGTCAGTTGCATTTTTATACACCAACAACTCTCAGAAAGAGAAATTAAAATAACAGTTCCATTCACAATGGCATCAGAAAATAAAATGTCTATGACTAAATTTAACCAAGGAAGTAAAAGACCTGTACTCAGAGAATTAGAGGACACTGATGAGAGAAATTTAAAAAGATAAAAATAAATGGAAGCGTATACCATGCCTATGGATAGGAAGAATTAATATAGTTCAAATGTCCATACTACCCAAAGCAATCTATAGATTCAATACAATCCCTACCAAAATACCAATGGCATTTTTCACAGAACTAGAACAAATAATCCTAAAATTTATATGGAACCATAAAAGACCCGAATACCCATGGCAATCCCGAGAAAGAAGAACCAAGCTGAAGGTGTCATCTTCCCTTATAGCAAACTCTACTACATGCCATAATAATCAAAACAGCATGATAGTGGCATAAAAATAGAGACACAGTTCAATGGAACAGAACACAGAGCCCAGAAATAAACACATGTCTATATGATCATTTAATCTATGATAAAGGAAGCAGGAATTTACATTAGGGTAAAGACATTCTATTCAATAAATGGTGCTGGGACAGATACATGCAATAAAATAATGAAACTGGACTACCTTCTTACTCCATATATAAGAATAAACTCCAAATAGATTAAAGACTTGAATGTAAGACCTGAAACCATAAAACTCATAGAATAAGATATAGGCAGTAAACTCTAAGAGATTATACTTAGAAATATTTTTACTGATATAACTTCTCAGGCAAGAGAAACAAAAGAAAAAAATAAAGAAATGGGACTATACCAAACTAAAAAGTTTTTGCACAGCCAAGGTAACCATCAACAAAACAAAAAGGCAGCCTACTGAATGGGAGAGATATTCGCCAATGACACATCTGGTAAGGGGTTGATACTCAAAATTTATAAAAACTCACACAACTCAACACCAAAAAACCAAACAATCCAATTAACAAATAGCCTGAGTAGACATTTCTCCAAAGAGGACATAGAGATCGTCAATGGACATATGAAAAGATGCTCTACATCATTAATCATCAGAGAAATACAAATGAAAATCACAATAAGATACCACTTCACAACTTGTCAGAATTCCCATCATCAATAATCAAAAAACAACTAGTGTTGTTGGTGATGTGGAGAAAAGAGAATGCTTGTACATTGTTGGTGGGATTGCAAATTGGTGCAGCCGTTACAGAAAACAGTATGAAGTTTCCTTTAAAAATTAAAAATAGGATTACCTTATGACCCAGCAATTCCATTCCTGGTTATTTACCCAAAGAAATCCAATCCAAAACCCTAATTCAAAAAGATATATGGACCGCTATGATCATTGCAGCAGTATTTACAATAGCCAAGATATGGAAACATCCGAAATACTAATTAAAAGATGACTGGATTAAAGAAGAGTTAGTACACTGGGCTGGCCGAGTGGCGCATTGGTTAAGAGCTGGCTTGGGATGCCAGCAGCCCCGTTTCAGATCCCACATACTGACACTGCCCTCTACAGCTAAGATGATGAGCAACAACTCCACCTGGAGCTGGGCGGCTGTGAGTCCCCGGGCCGGCATAGCTGCAGCAGCCCCTGCTGCAGTGGGTTGCCATAGGCTACAGTGAGTGGCCGGCAGTCGGTGTGAGCTGCCAAGAGCTGCCGTGATTGGCCGTCCAGAGGCTGGCGACCGATCTGCGTCACCCGAGAAGAGCGCAATGATGATACCAACATGGGCCAGTGAAGCAATGTCCTCCACAACTAGACTGAAGAACAAAAGGACAGCAACTTGTCTGTTCCCCTCCCCCAATTCCCCAATAAATGCTTTAAAAAAAAGAAAAAAGAAGAGTTAGTACATACATACAATGGAATGTTACTCTGCCATAAAAAAGAATGAAATCTTACCATTTGGAACAACATGGATGGTCCTAGAAGGTATTATGCTAAGTGAAATAATTCAGACTGAGAAAGAAAAATACCATATGATCTCACTTATAAGTGGAATCTAAAGAACAAAATAAATGAACAAAATAAAAACAGACTCATAGATACAGAAAACAAACTAATGGTTATTAGATGGGATGGGGTTGAGCTGGGTGAGAAAGGTGAAGGGATTAAGTACAAACTGGTAGTTCCAAAAGAGTCATAGGAATGTAAAGTGCAATATGAGGAATATAGTCAATAATATAGTGTGAGGTGGGTACAGACCAATTGGGTGAATCACTTCATAAATTATATGAATGTCTAATCACTACAGTGTATACCTGAAACTAATATAAGCTAATATTGAATGTAAATTATAATTTAAAAAATTCTCAGGGGCAAATAAAGTATAGCATAGGGAATATAGTTGATAATATTGTAATAACTATGTGCAGTGTCAGATGACTAATAGAGTTATGGGGTTGTCACCTTGTGCAGTATATAAATGTCTAATCACTATGTTGTTTTTTTACCTGAACCTAATATTTTTTTAAATAGGAGAGAGGGAGATTTGACACAGACGAGGAAAAGACTATGTGCCAATGACAGTAAAGGTGGAGTGACATGTCTACAAGCCAAGGAATGCTGGTAGCCACCAGAAGCTGGAAAAGACAAGGAACACGCTCCTCTAACGACTTTGGAGAGAGCATGGCCCGCCCACACCTTGATTTCAGCTTAGGGACACCAATTTTTGACTCTGGCCTCTGAAAGTCTAAGAGAATAAATGTGTGTGTTTCACCAAATTTCTGCTTCTGTAATTTCTTACAGCAATAGAAAAACTAATATATGTCAAATATTTCCTTTTTAATTTTTTTTTGTAAATATAATGCCATTCTCTTACAGTTCTCTGCAACTAGCCTTTTTTCCTCTTAAATGTTTAACTTAAATATTTACAGGTCAATATCTATAGATCTTATTCTTTTTAATAACCAAATATTATTCCATAGTATGGATGTTTCATAATTCATTTAACCAGTCCTCTATGGATGGACATTCTAGTTGTTTCCAGTTTCTTATTGCAAATAGTGCTGCAGTAAACGTGTGTGTGTGTGTGTGTGTGTGTGTGTGTGTGTGTGTGTGTGTCTGTGTGTCTGTGTGTTACATGTTGGGATTCTATGGATAAATAGATTTTAAATTTTAGTACATGCTCTCAGATTACTTTCCAGAAAGGTTGTAACTATTAACACTCCCATCTGATTTGTACAAGTGAAGTTGAGCATGTTTTAATATTTTTGACAATATGCATTTTCTATTTTATGCAATGTTATTGGGTTGTCAGAAAAGTCATGACGCAATTTTTGCAACGAAAAACAGAAAACAAAGTCATGACTTTTCTGACAACACAATAGTTTGTTCCTTTGCTCATTTTTTTCTTGAGGTTATTTACCTTCATAATTTTTCTCTTGTAGGTTTTAGAAATATTTTTGTAGCGTTTCAATTAAACTTTGCTTTTACTCTCCTTCCAATTCTTGCCCATTCACATCTAAAGAAGCCTGAGAATCTAAAAATACCCTCCACCCCTATTCCCTCGTGCTTTAATCAAGAAATCCCATCCATCAGTTCCTCTAACACAGTATTTTGGAACAGATATTTCTCCTGTCTCTCTTTCTAAATCCATCATTGTCTGCTTGATGGATCTCAGTGGCTTGATCTGCACAGATACTGAAAGAAAACACATAATATCAGTTAGCATGGGCCAGGTCACACAGCAGTAACAAATGAGTCCCTAAATCTCAGTGGATTACAATAAAGTTTTAATTCTCACACTACATGTCCACAGGCAATTCCTGGTGTCAGTGGAATTAAATGGCTTCTCCCAGAGCTGCTTTTATCCTTCTACTGAGGTGTACAAGTGTTGACTTCCTGGTCACCTCAGGCAGCCACTGAACTGAACATCCATCTTCCTAAGTTCAGACACAGGCAGGACGACTCTGAGGCTGCTGGCTCCCCAGACTTTCTCTGGCATAGGAACATCAGTGTACAGGTGTGTGTCCCTGTGCCTGTATCATAATGCCCCACATCATCCTTTCAAGAATCTGAAGCCTCAGGTAAGCCCCCTTTCAGGATCAACTCTCTCTAGAAGAGAGGGAGTCAAGGGTGTTTTTCCAGAAAACACACTTAACTTGACCTTCTGCTCTTGGTCATTTCATCTTGGCTTCTTCCTCTAAGTCAAGGATTTTTCTAAAGGCTCATTTTAGTCCATAGCATCTTAACCATCCACCATCCCCACTATGTGTGTCTGGAGGTCTCCAGAATTCATTCTTTTCCTTTTGGTAAAAACCCTGATATTTGGAGGTTATTTTTATTATTGCATAATTTACCCCATCTTGACTGAAACTATCACAAACCCTTTTCAGGTATTTAAAATATGAATGACAAAGACTTATAATAATCTTTGATATGTCTTTAGACACAGTGGGTACAGAATGCTCCATAACTCTTAAGGTACAATGATAGTTGCGGCACTCTTATCTCTCCAAACCAAATTTAAATCGACTCTGGCACCCAGTTACCATTTACATAGAAAGTTCAGAATTATTCTATGGGGCTATTCCTATGGACCCTACAATGATTTTTCTCAGTGCAGTTCATACACCTTCTGTATCACAATTACCTGGGGTATTTGTTAAAAGCAGACTCCCTTTGTACCCCTTAAATCAGAATCTATGGAAGTAGGACTCAACCTGCCCCCAGAGTCTTTCTTAACACCTGCTCTTACTCAGGCTGAAAGTACCATGCCTACCTTGTCTATTTCCACATAATTTTTAGGCCAGCACTATCGAATAGAACTTTCTCCAGTGAAAGAATGTTCCACACATCTACTGCCTAGCACTACCCACATGTGGCTATTGAGCTCTTGAAATATGAGTAGTCTGAGGAGGTGAATTTCAATTTAATTTAAATGTAAATAGGCCATGTGGCTAGAGGCTACCTACCATATTGGACAGTGCAGTTCTAGATTGTTAGTCCTGGACAGAAAGAACTGTATCTTCAATCTCTGTATCCCCTCTGTAACCATATTTCAATTAAAACTGAAATATGAAATAGTACTGTAATATTTCCATTTTTTGAGGTTCCTGGTATGTTAAGAAACACCAAAACAGGATTACAGAAATTGTGGTATATTTTAGTTGTTTACCTTATGTTCATTTTAGTCTTTTCATCAGGACTTTTATGATCTACTCTCTTAGCAACTTTCCAATATGCAATACATGATTTTATTAACTATAGTCACCATGCTGTATATTACATCTCCATGACTTATTTATTCTGTAACTGGGGAAATTTGTATCTGTTGACTCCCTTTACCCATTTCACCTACCCCCCAACCTGTGGCAACCACCAATTTGCTCTCTGTATCTATGAGCTTGTTTTGTTTTGTTATTTTTATCCTTTAGATTCCACATATAAGATCACATGGTATTTGTTTTTCTTATATTTTTCTTAGCATAATGCCCTCACAGTCTATCCATGTTGTTGCAAATGGAAAGATTTCTTTCTTTTTTTTATAGCTGAGGAGTATTTCACTGAGTAATGTTCACATTCATTAAACTAAAATAATTAGCTTTAGAACAGATGATCTTTAGCCATTCTTTCTGATAAATTGTAACCACAAAAATGAATTATATGATAAAGGTAGTTATAATAAAAATAACAGCAGCATTAAGGAAGATAACTGACCTTCTTATCTCTAAAGCAAGGTAGCATATGTCCAAATAATCCAAAAGTGATTTCAAATGATGTAGATGCAGGTTGAAAACAGGAGAGACACAGCTCACCTATTTTATGCTACTTGAAATACTTTTTTTTTTTTATCCTTTTTTTTTTTTTTTCCTTTGGAGGACAGTGTCACTGGTCCTCACATGTGGGACCCAAACCGGGGCCGCTGGCCTCCCAAACCAGCGCTC
This sequence comes from Aselliscus stoliczkanus, assembly GCA_033961575.1. Taxonomy (NCBI): domain Eukaryota; kingdom Metazoa; phylum Chordata; class Mammalia; order Chiroptera; family Hipposideridae; genus Aselliscus; species Aselliscus stoliczkanus. The sequence goes on along the minus strand of CM066733.1, from coordinate 57,155,667 downwards.
AACCACCACGCCACTCAGCGCTCAACCACCGCGCCACTCGGCTGGCCCTTGAAATACTTTCTGATCTGTGTGAACAACAATTTGATGGATCTGGACTTTCAAGGTCATGCAGAAGTCCTGCTTTTATAAGAATTATGACTCAATATTGAACTCATGGAACTGAACCTGAAACTAGTGCTTGACTAAAGAGAGCAAGCCTGAAAAATCATTTGAAGCTGCAAATACTTTTCTTTTTTTTTTTAAGATTTCATTGGTAAATTGGGAAAGGGGACAGTGTTGGGGAATTGCGGTAGGGGAACATTGTGTTTTTCCAGGACCCCATCAGCTCCAAGTCAAGTTATTGTCCTTCAATCTTAGTTGTGGAGGGCGCAAGTTCAGCTCCAAGTCCAGTCACTGCTTTCAATCTTATTTGCTGTGGGGCACAGCCCACCATCCCATACAGGAGTCGAACTGGCAACCTTGTTGTTAAGAGCATGTGCTCTCACCAGTTGAGCCATCTGGCCAGCCCTTGGCAGCTAGTCAGCAGCTCAGCTTGGGCACAGCTCACTGGCCCATGTGGGAATCTAACTAGCAACGTTGTCGCTCAGAGCTCACACTCTAACCAACTGAACCACCCAGCCGGCCCTACAAATACTCTTTTAAAAACAAGGTTTACTTTTTTTTTTTTAAAGATTTTATTGGGGATTTTGGGGAGGGGAATCGGGGAAGGGGAACAGACAAGTTGCTGTCCTTTTGCTCTTCAGTCTAATTGCGGAGGACCTTTCTTCACTGGCCCGTGTTGGCATCGTCACTGCGCCCTTCCCGGATGAGGCAGATTGGTCGCCGGCCTCTGGATGTCGCTCACGGCGGCCATCCGCAGCTGACGCTGGCTGCCAGCCGCTCACGCTGGCTGCCAGCCACTCACTGTAGCCTATGGCAGCCCACACCGTCACCGGGCTCGCACAGCCCAGCTCCAGGTGGAGCTGTTGTTAGCTGTGGAGGGCAGTGTCACTGGCCCTCATATGTGGGATCCGAACCGGGGCTGCTGGCATCCCAAAACCAGATCTTAACCAATGAGCCACTCGGCCGGCCCCAAGGTTTACTTTTTATAATTATAAAATAAATGTACACTCTCAACAATTTAGAAAATAAAGAAGAATTTAGATTATTTTCCCCAAAACTTTTTATTTTGAAAAATTTCAAACCAACAGAATACATATATGCAGGCCCAGTTTCTAATGCTAAACCACACAATTTACTCAGCTTCTCCAAGAGGTGAAAGGAGAAAATGACCAGTTATATAATTCACATTGCCTATAAGGAGAAAACCTATCAGTTACTCAAGGGCAGCCAAGTTTTCCTGACATGTGGCTGAGACAGAAAATTCTCTTGTATTCATTTAAAAAAGAATACAGTGTGAGATCACACACAACAACCCAACAGTAACTGAAAACTATGTGGTCTAGAAGCTTTTAGTGTGAGCAGAGGGTGCATGGTATGAAGGTACAGTGTGGGGGTAAAGAGCACGGACTCTAGAGTCTAACTACGTGGGTTCGAATCCTGGCTCCATCACTTACTGTGTGGCTTTGAGTAACTGATCAGTGATTATCCCCCTCTTTATCCTATATAATTCTTTGATGCCTGCCAAATGGTGTGGGGATCCCTTTCATGTTGAAGTTGCCCAAAGCATGCCTTGTATGTAAGCTTCCTTTAATAAACCCTATTAATTAACAATCAGGAGTGCCAGTCTCCCTGTATGGCCAATCCGCTTACTGAAGTTGATTTTCAGTCTCAGGGCTTTTCCTTGGGTCCACGTGTACTAACAATAACGTGGGGATCACATGAGCAAATGTAACAGAGCATGGCATGTATAACAAATATTTCCTCTTGGATCTGGTGGAAAAGTAAATAAATTTCTCTTGCATTCAATTTTTAGTGTCTTTTTTTTTCCAATTAAAAAGTGTACTTAGTTTAGAAGCAGATATACATAAATATTCATTCAGGTCACAACAAAACTATTTAGGAGAAATGTTAAATGATCAGCATTTGCTTAGCACAACTCCCGTTTTGTTTTTTATTTTATCACCATGGAAATGCATCGGTGTAGTTATACACCTTTATACCCATTGGGTAAAACTGATCATTCCTTCATTTGTTCTCACTTTATTTATACATCCTTCATTTCGTTTCATACAGAATTCTAATATAGCAGGTAGCTGTGTTATAGTGACAGTTCATTCAGTTCATACAGTTATGCCTAGCTTTGTTTAAAAAAGGAGCTATGGCAGTTACATTTTTCTATGTTTTTCATTGCAAAAAATGTGTCATGACTTTCCCGATAACTCAATATACGTATGTGTTCATCTCTCTACCGAAACTGAGTTTCTTGAATAACTTTGTCATATCCATAGTATCTGGACAGAAGCTGGCACATAATATACTCACTCTCACTGCTTGTGAAATGATCTGAGTAGGGTTTGAGGTTGCTGTTATAAGCAAATGAGGCTGATATAAAGTTGGGGGGATTATCTACGCATTTATGTTAAAATCACAGTTTCAGCCTGATCCTCTCCTTAGATAGATGAGAAAACCAAAGCCTGGAATACTTAAGTGACTTGCCCAAGGTTACCTAACTAGTTAATGGTTAGAATCTCAAACTCACATCAACCAGTCTAGAGGCCAATGTACCATATTGACCTGCCCAGTATTTTGGCATGTACAAATATCTCTCCTACCTCAGTAAAAGTCACCAATCACCTCTATGTTACTAAATCCAGCCATTGCTTTTCAACCCTTGAAATACCTGACCTATTTGTAGTCTCTGACTCTGATGATACCCTATTCATCTTGCAATTCTTTCCTACCTTGGCTTCAGAGGCATTCTGCCCACCTGGTTCTTTTTTCTTTGGCCATTCTTCCTCTGAGTTCTTTGTGGTCTTGGGTTCATCTGCCACTCCTTTTAAAGTAGAATGCTTCCTGGGGCTCTATCTTTGGTCTTCTCGTTTGTTCTATATTTTCTCACTGATTGATCTCCTCTGTGCCTAGGACTGAAATGACCAATTATAACTTAATGTCCTCCAAATCTATTTTAACTCAACTTCTCTCATCATTCATAGACCTGTGTAATTTGACAGCTTATTGGATATTTCTCTCTGGAAGTGCAGGTTCCCTGCAAGTCACAGTCACATTGCAGTCAATCTTTGAGGGAGCCTAATTGATTGCATCCTTCTTTTCCAGATCAAGGAGAATGCAGATGGAATGCAGAATATCATCTTTACTACTGACTGTCTTGGTTTCCTATTGTTGAACTAAATTACCACAAACTTAATGGCTTAAAACAATACAAATTTATTAATGAAGTATCTGGAGATCAGAAATCCTAAAGTCAAGCCATTGGCATGGCAGTGTTCTTTTGGGGGAATAAGGGGGAAATTCTGTTTGCTGGCCTTGTCCAGCTCCTACATTCCTTGGCTCCATCTTCAAAACCAGCAGTACAGATTCTTAAAATCTCTCTCTTACTGATGTCTGCCTCCATCATCATATCTTTCTCCGACTCTCCTACCTCTAGCCCAAGAGAATTTCCCAATCTGAAGATCCTTAAGTTAGTCACATATGAGAAGTCCTTTTACCATGTAAGGTTAACATATTCACAGGTTCTAGAAGATGAGGACAGGAACGTCTTTGGGGGGACATTATTCTGTATACTACAACTGACAAAGTTGGTAATGGATATTACCTGTGTAACCAAGAACTTCCTAATATCAAACTCTGCAATTAAATAGGTTTACTAATTTCATAGCCCTGGACCAGGCACCCTCAACCTAACTCCCATATCCTGCTCCTGAGGAAGCGAGAACACCAGAACAGTTCCATGAAGGCAGATTTCTTTAAAGAAAAAAAGAATGGGATGGGTACACATTCTTTTAAATTCACCAATCAGAAAGTCACTGCTCCAGAAAGGAGTGGGCTGGGGGCAAGTGCAGCGTGAGGTCAGAAATATTATATTAATGGATGTTACTCCATATGGAAGGAGACATCATGTGTGGAGAATAAGTGTTTCCCTAATAAACATCCGTATTTGAACTCATCATCATATCCCACATCTGATCATCCTCCAAGGATGTCACCACCACTTTCTAGTAACTTAGATCAGGAACTTGTGGATAACACTAAGATTCCTTTTTCTTCGCATCTTGCTGAATTGTTTCCCCACCTACCCCGGCAGGACTACTAGAAATTTGGCCTACCCATTTCTCCCCTACTCAGTACTGTCAATTCTAGCACCTTAACAGCCATCACTTCTATCCCTTCTTCTACATTCGCATTGCCAATGATTTGGGTAAGGCTCTTATTTATCTAGAGTACAGCAAAGGCCTCAAAACTAATCTCCCTGCTTTAAGCCTTGCTCTTCCTGTCCATTTTCACTCCATTTACTCATGAAGCTCCCTTTGCCTGGAATCGTATCTTCTCCAGTTACTCTCTCTAAATTCCCATACTCCAGTCCACCACTTTGCCCAAGCGTAGAATTGACTATCCACCATCAGCCAGGATCAGACTTGAACCTGTTTCTGACTCCAAACTCCATGCTCTTAACTGCTCTTGCTCGACTGTCTTCTCTCATAACAAAGCTTTACAAAGCACCTTTGCATGCATGCTTTTCTTGTAGCCTCACAACTTTCCAGTGTAGGTTCAATGGGTATTCTTATCCCTGTTTATAGAATGAGGAAACTGAGAGTCAGGGGTACTGAAGGCTCGGTCCATCACCCCCTTGCTCCTCAGTTCACCAGCGTCACTCAGCCATCTTGCATATTAAGCGCGTAGTCACCGCCTTCCGGCTTTCTCCTTTGAGAACATGACTGCATTTCGCAGAAGTAGCCTATGGAGTCCGCGCCCGTGCTGCCCAGGCCATTGCTCTCTCCACCGGAGGCGCCCTGTCTCTTCGCGACGGCGACCAAGGCGGGGCCTAACCACTGGCAGTGACGCCATCCGTGACGCCATCCAGTAGCGTACGCTGACGTAACTTACCCGGAGCCAGGTGCCGGCAGGGCAGACACACCCTGGGGGCCCCTGCTCCGGGGTCGGGGAGCGGGTAGGGCGGGTGGGGAGAAGCGCAAAACCCGTCTGAGGCGACCTCCGGGCCCCGACACTGGGCTCCCGCCCGCCCTCCGCCCGACGAGCGGTTGCTAAGTGACGCCAGCGCGCTGAAGCGCGTGCGCGGCCACGGCGGCGTGCGTGAGAGCGGGAGCGCGCCGGCGGCGGCGGCGGCGGCGGCGAGGACGGCGGCGACGGCAGCCGCCGAGGGGGCGGTGGCTACAGGGGGGCTGTGGAGCAGGCGGAAGAGGCTTCCGCGCCGGCGGCTGGGTCGCCGAGGAACACCGTCGGGGTGAGTAGCCGGGGCCTCGCAGGGGAGGGGGGGGCCTGGCCGCACCTGCTGCGCGGGCACGCGGCGCGAGGACGCGCGGCCCCTCCGCACTCGCGCGCGCCCCTCCGCTGCCTCCTCCCGGGACCGGGGCTGACGGGGTCGGGTCCTGGTCGCGGGCGCTCAGGAACGCGGCGGTGACGGCCGGAGAAGACTCAGGCGGTGGAAGGTGTAGTCGGAAGTGGGAGCCTGCGGCCTTCGGGGGGCTCTGCCTGGCGCCCAAGCCGAGGTGAATCGGAGACGCCGGGGCTCCTGGAGCCGCTTCGCATCCGTCCTGACACGACGTTGCCCCAGACCGAGAGGAGGCGGCACCGGGGCCGCCGGGGTGGGGGTTCGGGGACTTGGGCGGCGCCGGGGCCTTCGGCGCCCCTGCCGGGGCGGGGCCGGGAGGAGGGGCCGGTTACGGAGGGGGCTGTGAATCAGTGCGGGCGTGCGGCGCAGACACACCCATGGCCTCGGGAAGCTGCTGGGCGGCGGAGGGAGCCGCCGCCAACCTGTTGCCCAGACTTTCCAGCTTCACACGTAGGTGCGCGTGCCTCATGCACACCTGAAACTTTGTGGGCCCAGAGCGTTTCGTCACTTCGTTGCTCCAGATTTGGAGGCCAAGGGGCGGATATCCAGCTTCAGTCTTACGTCCTCATAGTTGCAAATCAGCTGTTTTATTTCCCAGAACCGTCTCGTGCTGCTGTCATTATTAGGGCCAAGGACGGTGGAGGCACTGTTACTGTTTCCTTCCAATGTAGTCCAGGCTTGCTCTTTACTGGGTAGGAAATGCAGATTCTGTTCATCATGTGGGCTGGAAGTTGCTGATGGTTGGACAGGCCTGAGTGTGAAGGCGCCGCAAACCATCACCCAGTGTCTCCTCTGAATGCGCTGAACTTGTCATGGGTAGATGTGTGGGAGAAAGTAGAATTGGAGGTAGGGAAGAGGGCCGCCTTTTCTCACTTGCACCCAGAACTGGTAGAAAGATAGACCACACTGAAATTTAATCGTGAGTTGTGCAAGAAAATGAAGAAAATTGCTTCAGCTCTAAAATTCAGTTTCTTAATTGCGGAGCTGTAGAGCATGTTGCCTGAGGTTCTCACACCTTGGAACCAGTAATAACCGTACTCTGTAAAGCTTAGAGCACTGGAGAGTCAATGTCTCTTGCCCTCTGGACTAGAATAGTTTCCAGGACAGGAATCACATCCCCTTTTCATCACGGCGACATCCCCAGTACTTACAAAAGAGCTTGCCATATAGTAGGCCAGCAGTAGGTGTGTGTTATCGGTCACTCTGTATAAGTGGTGGGTCAGTGTAGAACAAGCATTTAGTTCTGGCTGTCAGGTAGTTGATACATGTGCCCCTTCTGTCCTCTGTTACGCTCCTCGCGGGCGGAGAATTGTGCGATTGTAAATGACGTAGAAGACCTGGCTCACTTCCTTTAGAGCAAACGGTGCAGCTAGGAAAATAGAGCGTATGTATAGGAATATTTATGAAATCAAATGAGGTAGCATGTTCACAGTGCTGTGTGAGCCTCTTTAAGTGCAGTAGAAATTTAGAAAACATAACACTTGTAGTGCGCTGAGTTAGTGGACACCTCGGAAAGATAAGATTTGAGCTGGTCTTTGAAAGCAGTATAAATTTTGACGTAGAGAAGTGATAAGAAATAGTATGAATTTGGTCATTGGGGTATATATTGAGGCGAGGTACTTGTCCCTTGAGTGGAGCAGAACGTGCCTGATAAAGAAATATTGGAGAGAGAAGGTTTAGCAGGTGGGGAAGGGAAAGTGTTAAGACTAAGGCCAACGTATCAGCATGCCACTGATAACAAGATAGAGCCTGCTCGCTGGGTGGGATGGGGGTTGTGCTATTCAGAGTAGAGTCTTACACAAGAACATGTGTTATCCTTCCTTACAGTGAAAGGGTGTTCTAGATGAACCAGCATCAGGTTGTTGAACACTTCTGATTTCAATTACTAATTTGAATAAATGCCTCACTGATGTGTGTGTTTAGTCTGCAGCGCATGCCCCCGTTTCTAAACCCTACCTGATGTGCTTGGGCCATTCCACTGGAAATTTACGGAAGTGATGTACCCAAAGCAATTATCCAGCCACTCAGTGACACAGTTGTGCTCGGGATTATCTCTTATAGTGGCCTGTGGGGTTTGCAGTTACTGCTGATCCTGTGAGAATAGAAATCATGTTAGCTGGGAAAGGAGACTGGTTTATGAAAGATACGAAAAATATTGACAAAAAGATTAGAGAAAATTAAAGATGCTGCTGCTAAATATTGAAACTTTGGTCTTTCCAATATGTTCTGTGATGTGAAAGTTGCTTTGAGTGGTTTGTAAACCTGAAGTTGAATTGTTAACCTAAGATGTGTAGAGTTGCAACACTAAATGTTGCATTATTTAATGACTCAGCAATTATTTATTGGGTGCTGGCTGTGGCTAAGCACTGTGTTGAGTGCTGGGAAGACAAAGAAGACACAGTATATTCTCTGAGACACTGAGTGTTGGTCAGAGGAGGGAAACCACTAACCCTATGTTATGATAAGAGTTAATCACTTTTGGAATAAATATAATGCTGAAGTAGTATAGCATTTTTGCTGGGGAAAAATTGAGAGAGTCAGGGGAAGCTTTAAAGCAAAGAGGATGGAACTTATCCCCAAAGGTTGAGTAGAATTTTGCCCCATGTAAAAGGCGAAACAAGGGTTCCAGGCAGAGGGGAGAGAGCATAAGCAAGTTGCCAGTGACTGAATGGGGTTTTGGAAAACCTGGAGCTGTTTCTTGTAGGCTTGTTGTGTGGAAGATGCGATGACACAGGAAAGGTGTGGTGGGAGCCAAATTATGTTGGGGTCTTCCATTCCATTCTAAAAAGCCTAGACTTCCCCCTTCCACCCCTGCCCTCATGTTGGCCATGGAGAGCTTTGGAAAGTAGAATAATCAGATCAGATAGTTTAACGGGCAGTTCATATGTGGATTGTATGAGAGTGGAGAGGCCTGCAGACCAGTTAGGCTGTTGGTGCGAGATGGCGGGAGCCTGAAGAAGGAAAGTGGGAATAGATGGATTGTTAGAGTTATTTTAGATATTAAAATCTGTAAATGTTATGAGCAGCTAGAGGTGAGAGTGAGAAGTTAAAGAGGACTTGTCCAGCTTGAGTAACTGGTGATTATGACGACATGAAATTAGAAAACACAGGAAGAGGAACAGATTTGCAATGGAGAGAAGAAATGATGGCATGTTAATTTTGAGGTCCCTGTTTGGAGTTTAGAGATCCACTAGGGAATAGGAAATTCTACTCCAGAGACAATTTGGGAATGGTGTAATTAAAGTGACAGTCTCCAAGGCTAAGGAAGCAGCACCGTTCTAGCTGTTAGGATGGTGGGTAACGCAGTGGACTTTGGAGTCGGCATCGACCTGAAGTCAGATGTCTGTTATGTCACTTACTGTTTGGGTTGGGTGACCTTGGGCAAGTTAATTAACACCTCTAAGCCTAAATTTCTTCTGAAATGAGGGGTTACTAATACTTTAAAGATTGTTGTGAAGATTAAGTAAGATAGCACGTGCACACTGATTAGCACAATGCTGATCTTATAAATAATAAATGACTGTTGTTGCTAGCAGTAGTAATAGTTATGGTTGTAGAGGTAGTGGAAGAAGCTGTAACTACCCAGAAAAGTGGAGAGTGAGAACTGGAAGGGACACGGAAGGGAACTGTTGGGAATCAACAGTAGATGAAACTTAGATTGGTTCTTGTACATGAGCTTGCATAGAAATTTCAGGAGTCCTGGGTGAAACACAGATTTCTGGGCCCCACCGTTATATTGGGTTGTAAGAAAAGTCATGACGTACTTTGTCTATGTTTTTCAAGGGTCATTTATTTATATAAAGAACAAAGATCAATCAATGATGTATTGCCCGTTTTGTTCGATAACCTTTTGCCGTCTTTCAGTGAGCTTCATAATTCCTCTTTCATAGAAGGACTTGTCCTTTTTTTGCGAAAAACTGAACAAGGTGCTGATTTACAGCCTCATCTGAATTGAACACAAGGAGTTTTGAAGAGAGCCACATAAGTGGAAGTCTGATGGCGCACGGTCAGGCGAGTATGCTGGGTGTCGCAACACATCCCATCCAAGCTCCAATAATTTTTGACGGGTGCTCACACTTGTGTGTAGTCTCGCATTGTCACTGTGGAAACACATCTCCTTTACAATTCACAAGCTCTGGACATTTAGGGATGATGGATTCATTCAGACTGTCCAATTGCGGACAGTACACATTCAAATTGATTGGTTGGTTCCTAGGTAGGAGCTCAAAAAACATGACACCTTTAAAATCCCACTACTGCGAGCATAACCTTCCTCTGATGAATGTCTGCTTTCGATGTCATTTAAAACGAATCATCATGTCAGGACCAAGACTGTTTGAGCACCACATTGTTGTAAACACTCCACTTCTCATCACCTGTTATTTGTCGCTTCAGAGTAGGATCATTTTCCTCATTTTTAATGAGCGTATTGCAGATGTTTATATGCGCCGTCAAATGAACTTTTTCGAGTTCATGCAGAACTGAAATATTGAACCTGCTTACACATCCCAGCTTCTTCAGGTAGTCGTGAACGCTTGAATGATGGATGTTCAATGTTTCTGTAATCTCTCATGTCGTGTAACGTGGGTTTGACTCGATCAGTGCCTTTATTTTGTCATCATCAACGTTGGTGGGCCTCCCTGACCCAGGAACGTCGTTGAGATCAAAATCACCAGCATGGAATTTCATGAACCATCGTTGGTACTGACGTTCTTGTAGAGCATTGTCACCATAAACTTTAGGCAACTTTTGACAAGTGTGACATGCATTCTGCACTTTATGAAAGTAAAACAATAAAATATGGCAAAAATGTAGTTTGGTCTTCCAGCTTTAACTTGTTTTAAGATCTCCAAAACTCAACCAAATCGCTAAATTTTTTTTTAGAATGAAGCTTGAACTGTCAGCTGTCAAATGAAATAGCAATAACATAGATGCGAATGACCCTAGTACTTTCAAAAATGATCTAGTGCCATCTGTCGCAAACATGCGTCATGAGTTTTCCGACAACCCAATAGTTTCTGATTCAGCAGGTCTGAATGGGGCTGGAGAACGTGCATTTTGAACAAGTTCTCAGATGCTGCTGATACTGGTATGTCCAGGACCAGACTTGGAGAACTACTGACTTGAAGTAGGGACAAAAGAAGAGAAACCAGCATAGAGGCTACCAAAGAAGCTCGGGTTACTGGAGAACCAGGAGAGCGTTTAGAGAAAGATAAGGATGCCAGAGCCTGCAGACTCTCTGGATGCACAGTCTGCTTTCCAAGTCTATAGACTTCATCTCGTTCTTACTTCTCCAGAATTTGGCATAATGCTTGGCGTGTAGCATTGTTTCACTGAACCTTTGAAGCTTCTGAATACTGTTCTTGTGCATAATTGCTTGTACGTCACACAAATTTCATTCATCATATCTCTGCTGAGTCACAGAGAAGGTGCTGTTTCTAATTTTATACTCACATGAGTGCGTGTGCAGTAATGGTTTTTTAATGTCTTTCAGATAGCTGATGTATAGCTCTGCGCATTGAATTCGTGTTAGATGCCCTTGCCCACTATTTTTTTTTTTTTTTAATTTTATTGGGGAACAGCCATGGTCATTGGTTACACATTGCATTTATGCTACCATGGCATAGTTGACTCTTTTAAGGAGGGTGCAGCTCACAGTGGCCCTTACGGGAATCAAACTGGCAACCTTGGTGTTATCACCACCATGCGCTAACCAACCAGTATCCCCTCCCCGCCCCCACCGCCAGAATTTTTAAATGTAGGGTCTAGTTTGCCAAGTAATTGTCAATAGCAAGTGTCAAGATTTTAATCTGTCTCTTATTAAGTACTTTGCAGGTTTATAGATAAGCAAATAATATACTCCCTGTACCTGGGAAGTTTACTATAGGATGGGCAAAATGGGTAGAACCCAAAGGAAATGAAAGGGAGGAGATATAATCACAAATATAGATGGAGAGGAACCTGAATATAAGTACTTATTTCTTTTAGGGCAGTGTCACTGGCCCTCATATGTGGGACCCGAACTGGGGCCACTGGCTTACCAAGCCAGCACTTAACCACCACGCCATTCGGCCAGCCCCTATATGTGGGAAGTTGATAGCACCCCAGTGTCTGACAAGGCCACATTGCCCTGCTCAGCACTGGATATTAGGGATGCTGCCTTATGGTTGGTCATGTAATATCTCCTGCCTCTATGAACCCATGTGCCTTTTCTTCTATAGGAGACAATATATTCACTACACTTGTGACATGTTCCTGTGGTACCCCAATGAGCTAACTACGCAGCCAAGGACGGGTAAGGTCTCCTAAATGTGGGGAGACAACCCAAGCCAGGCGGTAGTTCCGTGGGGAACCCCTGAACTGAGATATTGGGGACTCAAGCCCCTTGGAAACTGAGGCACAGGCCTCTGACAAACTCAGGCCAGAAAACTCAGGCCTGTGAGAAGCTGATGCATTTGCCTAAGGGCCCTACTGTGAATAGTCTCCTGGAAGATTAAGTCTTCAGGCCATGAGAGTTCCGGGTAAGAGGCAGCTCTAAGACATCCGCTGACCATGGATTTGTTAATCAGCCTTGTGTGAATTCCTTTGCCCAGTGCCTTGTTGCAGCAACAGATACTGAAGCTTTGACTGAGAAACGGATGCAGCCCTCTGTAGGATAAGAGAGGTGTGAAACCCTTTTGGTTGCTAGGTATTGTTATTTACAAACGAATAGATTTTAGATGCTTTTACCTTAAACGCAGCCACTCCTAGTCTTTTGGTATAGCTCAAGTATACTGTGAGTTTTATGATTGTGTTTAACTGCTAGAATTTAGGATGATTTCTAGATAGTCAAGATAGCTTTAGTAAACATTCTTTAGGTGACTTACAGAAACTGAGTCTGGGTTTCATAGCAATTATCATAATAAAGACAAGGTAATCCTTTAACGGAAGAGTAAGTCACAGTACACCCTGGAAAGAGCACTTTCAGGGGAGTAGAGGACTGTGTAAATCCTGAGAACTACAAACCACCGTTAATGATTTGTTACAGTTTGCTTCCTTGAAAATTCTCAATAAAAGCTATGCGCTGACCCGATTCGGGGCTCAGTCTTCCTTGGCTGAGTCCCTTGGGCTCAGTCTTCTTTGGCTGAGTCCCTTGGTCTCGCTCCTATCTTTCTTCTGTCTCTTGTTTTTCCTTAATCTGCGTCGCCCCTCTCGTGTCCCACTCGCCCTTGCCACGCAGGACGTGACACCTATAAGTACTTATTTCTTTTTGGCTTATTTTTTTTTTTTTTTTGAGGGCAGTGTCCCTGACCCTCATATGTGGGACCCGAACCAGGGCCGCTGGCTTCCTAAGCCAGTGCTTAACCACTGCACCACTATGCCGGCCCAGTACTTATTTCTTATTGCTGGTGTACTTTGGGTCTCACATGTGTCGTATATTGAGGATTTTGGCATATAGAACAGATATGAGTCCTCATCGCTATTAGGAAGCTATAAGGGAGTACAGTGGATAGGAAATCAATAGTTGTGCAAAGATAAACACACGTAAAGAGATCTTAGGAGTTAGTGTAGCAACGGACCATGCTTCCTGGGCTCTTTTCTTGCGTTTATTCTTTCTGCTAACATTCATTAAGTATTTACTGTGTGTTTCAAGGTGTGCAGAGTCCTGGGCTTAGAGAAATGATGATTGCCCCTGAGTGTTCAGTTTTGATCACCATTCATAAGCTACTGTAATGTTCAAGAACTTAGAACATGTCATATATCCACATTAACTTCCTGGGTGGCCTTTTTCATCTTTATATGATACAAAAAGAAAAAAATACACTTTGGCAATCCGTGCCTTTATTTTCTTGGTTTGGGAAATGTACTTATAATACAAATAAGTCATTAGCAAGTAGCTACTAGTTATTGAGTAGCTGCATTATGCTAGGCCTTTTCTGTATGGCATTTAATCCTTATAATAACAAACTTGTTAATTGGATGTTGTCCCTATTTTACTAATAAGGCAAGTGACATTCAGAATGGGGAGAAGAGTTTGCCTGCAGTTTGTGGCCGCTGAGGTGTGGCAAGGCTGCAGTCCCAGTCTTGGACTCCAGAGCCAGTGCTCTTCCTATCACCTGGTGTCGGCATGGAGCCCTGGCAGGGCAATGTCCAGGTGAAGAAACCAATCTTGCTTCTGTGGACTTGGGAAAAGTCAGTTATTGGAGGAAATTAGAATGTTAATAACTGTCTGAATGATTGAAGACGTTTTGATAATCCTGTCAGGGATGGAGGGGAATGGAGATGAGCACTTACAGGCCCCAGTGCCGATTTTCCTGTGCAGACATGCTGTATCTGACTCTGAGTATTTTAATTGATGGACAAGAGATTGTACATATATATTCAGATTCCCTGCTTCTCTGTGTATCGGTGCAAAGTGTTCTTGAGGAGGAACCGTACTTTTCCGAGCTAATGACATTTCAAGTAAATTCTGAACTCCTTTTTAATCACTTAGTGAAGAATATTTTGCTCCTCACCCCAAACAGTGTGTACTTGAGATTTCCCAGCTAACCTCCCTCCTCTCCCAGTACTTACTCTTCCTACCCACCCAACTGTCTATTTTTTTTTAGTCCATTTACATGTTAAATACTTGTCTGTATATTCTGTTTATGGCTTACTGTTTGTATTCTGTTTTGATTTATCCCTTTTGGGTCTTATCAATTCCTGGAAATATGGACTGTACAGTAGATCCTTGAACAGCATGGGTTTGAACTGCATGTGTCCACTTCTTAGCAAATATTGTTCAATAAATTCTCCTTTGTATCCTGGTTTTGCATCCACAGATTCAAACAACCATGGATCAAAAACAGTACTTTCAGTGTGCAGTTGGGAATCTGCGGATGCAGAGGGCGGACTGGATACACTGTTTTACACCATTTTATATACAGGACTTTAGCATCCACAGAGTTTGGTATCCGCGGGGGTCCTGGAGCTAATCCCCTTGGCATACCAAGGGACTGTGGTGAAGCTTGGGGGATCCAGAAGTTCTGTGTGAATTTTTGAGTGTGCACGGGGTCACTGCCCCTAACCCATGCATTACTCAAGGGTCAACTGTAATCACATTTGTAAAGTCAATTTCAGCTAATTTCACAATAAATACCAATGGATGCCCGTTCAAGCTGGCTTATGTCCTTTTGATGCGTACCCATTATTCTTTGAGCACTTCCTTAGTTTTTGGTACAACTGGATAGTTCCAGTTCATCTTGTTTTTTCCCCTACTCCTTCCCCAGAATCAGCTCCAGAGAACCCTCACTGGAAAATTGTATCTAGAAATTGAAATTTCAGTGTTGTTTGTGCTACATTTATTGGGATGTCATTGCTTCTAGGACTTGTTGTAAGACAGAGGTGTGTGTGTGTGTAACCCACACACATCTATGTCTATTTTTGTGTATCTCTCTCTGTATTAAACCCATTAGTTCACACTGATACTTCCTGTTCCAATCCTACACCATAGGACTTATTCTGTCCATTCATCTTTTCATATTTGTAACTCCATTCTCCAACAGTGAGCACCTGGCTCCCCTTTATTGGCACCGTATTTACTTATTTGTGTAGTCCTATTGCACCTGGAAAATATGTTGAAAATTCTGAACTTATACCTCTGTGAAAATGAAACCCACTAACCAGAGTTCAATCTTCATTTAATGTAACTTTTAAAACTTAGCCTGAAGGAGGGCCGGCTGAGTGGCTTGTTGGTTAAGAGTTGGCTTGGGAGCTTGAGCTCTGACCAGTAGGGTCGCTGGTTCAGATTCCATATTGGCCCATGCCACTGCAGCCTTTACAGCTAAGACGGTGAACAACAGTTCGACTTGGAGCTGGGCTGCCGTAAGTCGCCGGTGATGGCATAGGGTGCAGTGGGGCTGCAGTGGGCTGCCATGAGCTACCATGAGTGGCCAGCAGTCCCGTGAGCTGCGGTGAGCCATGGTGAGCCGTCATCCAATGGCCAGGAACCGATCTGCCTCACCCAGGAAGAGCGCAATGATCACAATACCAACATGGGCCAATGAAGCGACATCCTCCACACCTAGACTGAAGAACAAAAGGACAGCAACTTGTCTTTTCCCCTTCCCTGATTCCCCAATGCTGTTCCCTCCCCCAATTCCCCAAACAAAATGTTAAAAAAAAAAATTATCCTGAAGGAACATGGTACAAATACTTTTTCAAAAATAACATTATGTCAGGGAAAGACAAATGCCATATGATTTCACTTACATGTGGAATCTAAGAAATAAACTCATAGATACAGGGAACAAGCTGATGGTTGCCAGGTAACAGCGGGGTTGGGGGAGTGAATGAAAAGGGGAAGAGGTTAACAGTACAAATTACCTGTTATAAAATAGTCATGGGATTTAAAGTACAGCATAGGGAATATAGTCAGTAATATTGTTACAAGTATGTATGGTGTCAATATGGAACTGCATACATCGGTTGATCAGTTCATAAAGTTATAGTAATGCCTTGCCACTACATTGTACACCTGAAACTGATATGTAAATGTATGTCAAGTGTAACTGAAAAATAAAAAAAGTTATAAAAGTAAAATTACATTAGGGCCGGCCGAGTGGCACAGTGGTTAAGCGCTGGCTTGGGAAGCCAGCAGCCCTGGTTTGGATCCCACATATGAGGGCTAGTGACACTGCCCTCAAAAAAAAAAAAAAAAAAAAAAAGTCAATGTTTAAAAGTAAAGTTACATTAGGTATCCCCTTCAGTGTGGTTATGTTATTCATTTGAAACACTTTGATTACTGTCTCTCCTCCCCATCTTTGTTGATTTTACTGTGCTTGTTTTTAAAAAAAATTAAATTTATTGGTGTGACATTGGTTAGTAAAACAATATAGGTTGCAAGTGTGCAATTCTATAATACATCATCTATCTATCACATTGTGTGCTCACCACCCAGAGTCAGTTCTCCTTCCATCACCATATATTAAGACCCTCTGAAAGCAACAAAAAGACAAGACAAATAAAGAAACAAATCTCAGACACTTAGTGCCCTTCTTTTGAATACATGAAACTTGGTTGGAAAAGTCAGAGGCAATCTCAGAGAAGTGTCACCCATTCCTTTTGTTGTGTCTACCCTATCCTGTCCCTTGCCCCATAGATAATCATTGTTTCTGCTTTATCCTTCCTGCTTCTTTGCACAGATAACCAGATATATGTATATTTTGTTTTTTCCTCTTCTTTCTTACAGAAAAGATGCTCTGGATATTTTTTTGCTTTTGCTTTTGCTTGTTTGATAACCTGGAAACCACCCCTCCTCAGTTCATAGAGACCTTCATTGTTTCATTTGTGTGTGTGAGTGTGTGCGCACGTGTGCGTTCACAGCTGCATAAAACCCCATTGGGAAGAGGCCACCTGTTTACTTTTGGGGGATTTCGTGTATTTACAGAGTGCTGTTAGAGCGCTTTCCTCTTGTTGCCTTGTTTCACTCCTGCTTGCTGTCTTTCCCACTTAAAGCTAGGTGCCTTCCTTAGTCAGACTCTCCAAGCCAGATTTAGTGTTCATTTCCTCCCCATCAATTCCATGTCCTGACAAGTGGTGCCTGATTCATCTAAGCTGAAACCCTGAGTGTCCTGAACTTGTTCTCTCTTGCACCCTCATATTATATCTGTTCATCATCCCACATTGCCATTTTCTCTCCTCCATGCCTACCACTTTTACCTTCAATGAACTTTCTCCCTTGGAGTATTCACCGTAGAGCAGTGGTTCTGGGACCGCATTTGAGTCCCCTGGGAGTTTGTTCCAAATGGAAGTTCTGGGGCTTCCCTCCAGACCCCTGAATCAGAAGCTCTGGATGGGGCCCTACAATCAGTGTTTTACCCTCTGGGTGATTCTGGTACATCTAAAGTTTGAGAACCATGGACAGAGTTTGTAAGATTCTAGAAGGAGCTGTTAAAGAAATTAGTGGATACCAAAGTAGAGAAAGAAGCGAACAAGCTGTGAATAGCAGGAAGATTTTAACCAGGCAGACGGGGCACAGGGGCCTCAGGAAAGGTGGAAAACTCATGTGTTACCTCCTGGTCTTTCTTTTTTGTCCTGTGGGGCACATAGTGTTGTCTGGCCGTGGATTCTGAAATGCACATGCTTTCTTCTTCCTGGATCCAGCTACATAGAGAATGTCTCTAAGTTTCTAAACGTTTGTTCCTATTGTTCAGTATAATACATGTACAGAAAAGTATATGGAGCGCAAATGTTCAGCCTAGTAAATTATTTTAAAGTAACATCTAATTTATTGCCACTCAGGTTAAAACATAAAACACTGCTAGTGCCTAGGAGCCCAACTGGGGCTCCTCCCCAATCACAGCCCCCCCTCTTAAAAGTAACCACTGTCCTGACTTATATAGTGTTACATCCTTACTGGAAAAAAAAATCATCCCCTATGTGTACACTTGAAACACGGCCTACTTTTGCCTATTTTTGAACATTTTCTGCAGACATAAGCTGATTTTATTCACTTTGCTTTAGTGTGCTTCACAGATGTTGCATTTTTCATGATTTGAAGGCAAGGCCTTCCATTTGCAAACAGATAATGACTAGCTTTAGTGTGAGACTCACCTTATATCAGTGGTCTGGAACTGACCTGCAGTGTCTCTGAGGTGTGGGTGTAAATAAAATCACGTGAGGATATTCTCCAGGTGTTTGGTTTCTTTAGCTTAATATTACTTCGTAGGTTTATCCATCTTGTTGAATACAGCTAATTTTGTCCATTTCAATGCTGTGGCGTATTCTACGTCATGACTATAGAATTTATTCACCCTTTCTGTTGCTTATTTTGGGTGTTTCTAGGGTCTTTTGTGTTTTCGGTCTGACTTTCTTGTACTTCCCTTAGGGTGCAATAGAGTAGAATAGCTCAGTCATATAATATGCAGATCTTCAACTTTGGTACGTAAAATCAAAGTATTCTAAAGTGGCTAAATCAATTAAATATTTCTATTTATTTTGAGCCTCTATATTAACACTTAGCATCAGTTATATCAAGCCTGCTGATACTCACACTATAGTTTCAGTACCTTGCTGAAGTCCTAGAGCTAGAGGGTAGCTTAATGAAGAAATGCCTTTGTAACACCTCGAGGAAAACCAACTCATTTTTTTTAAAGAATCATTTTTTTTTAAGGCGGTAATATGTGCACATAGGACAAAATTCAAAAATACAAAGGGAATTATAGTGGAAAGTATGTCTTCCATTCATCCTTACCCCACAGACATTCAGCTCCTTCTTCTGGAAGCAGCCATGGTTAGTTACCCTTGATTGATTATTATAGTCAACAAATTTTTATTGAGTGCCACTTAAATACTCGGCACTCTTCTTGTTTGCAGATCGAGGGCTGAACAAAACAGGCAAAGATCTACTCCTGGAGTAGTTCATGGAGGCTTCCATTCTACTCGGGGTGATTAAAAATAATAAAGATTCCTACGTATCTTTTCAGAAATATTCTGTTTATGGCATATTCTAATTATTCTTAAAGATAAATGTCACCTACCACATTACTATACTGCATCTTGCTTTTTTCTCCTTATATCTTGGAGGCTATTCCATATTGGTACATTAAAAAGCTGCCCTATTCTCTAGCAGTTGCATAATATTCCATTGTATGGGTATTGTCGGGAAAAGATATAAAAGTCTGTGAAATGGGCACAAAAATGACCGAGTGTCCTATCTAGTGTGCTTTTCCAAGTTATCTGTACCTTTCGTTGTCTTTCATTTGTTTTATAATTGTCTAAATTGTAAAAACAGAGCAGTGCATGCAAATGATTCTTATCCGTAGAAACACAACTGGATTTTGCCCAGTGGAATGCAATTGAATGTTGTCCCAGTATATTGACCAGTTTTGCATGTCTTTATAAATCAATGTCAACATTTGGGAGAGACCGTGTAGATGTATGTGTGTCCTTTGATGTGTCTTTCTCAGCTGATTAAAATATCTTACTGAATGTTTCATTCGTTAGAGTTAAATAAAATCTTTCACATGTTTTATAGTAGCTATGTGTGTCATGATTGACTTTTTTTTTTCCTTCAAAAACTACCTTTTAACAGATAAATAGTCTCTTTTGGATGGACATTTCATTTCTTTATTAAGCAGCTCATGCCAGTTTTAGACAGTTTCAATCACCAGGAAGTCTGTGCTGTCATGAAGCAGTCATTAGTGATGCTTTGCCAAGAAAATGAGTGGATGACAGTTTTGATAACTTTTCCATCAAACATTAGGACCCAGTCGCTGCCCTCAGGGAGTTGATGGACTAGTGGAAAAGGAGTAGAAGTGGTGTCAGCTGAAGCGTGGCGGGGACACCGAGTCATCCCCTGAGAGAGCGCTGAGTTTAGGTTCCCTCAGGGTGGGCAAGAGCTGCACGGACTTGCTTTCCTCACAGCGTCTGCTTTTTCTGATAGGCCCCTGGTCTGTGCCAGCAGAACCGGACATCTCTGTCCTTGGGATACTGGGTGCCGCTGTTCTTGTTTTTAATGCTGGCTGTGGAACTGGTCAAGTGTTGGCCACTCAAATGAAATCCCATGGCTCCAGTTGGCAGCAGAGAGGTTTTGGTGCTCTTCCAGGTGGCAGCCTTAGCAAGAGAATATAGTGGAGCCGCATAGGTGGTGCGGGAGAGGGGTGACTGCTTTTATTTGGACGTCAGGACAAAAAGTAAAAACCAAAGACTGAAAATTTTCTGTAGAAGACCATTTATTTTTATTTTTTAATTTTTTTTTATTGAGGAATTGGGGGAGGGGAACAGCGTAGGGGTGGGGAATCGGAGAAGGGGAACAGACAAGTTGCTGTCCTTTTGTTCTTCAGTCTAGTTGTGGAGGACGTTGCTTCACTGGCCCATGTTGTTTTCGTCATTGCGCTCTTCCCAGATGAGGCAGATCAGTCGCCGGCCTCTGGATGGTCGCTCACCACGGCTGTTGGCAGCTCACGCTGGCTGCCGGCCACTCACTGTAGCCTATGGCAGCCCACTGCAGCAGGGGCTGCAGCTTACATCGTCGCGGGGGCTTGCAGTCCAGCTCCAGGTGGAGCTGTTTTTCACCATCTTAGCTGAAGAGAGCAGTGTCACTTGCCCTCATATGTGGGATCCGAACCGGGGCCGCTGGCATCCCAAAACCAGCTCTTAACCAGTGCGCCACTTGGCCGGCGCATGTAGAAGATCCTTTAATAGCAACAAAGTACCTACCATGTCATGGTTTTCTTAATATAGGCATGTCACAAAACAAGCTACTTTGGATTATGAGAATTTGACTTTACTAAAAGTTTTATTTGACACCCATAATTGGCCTTAACACCTCAGTTCATGAACGCCATCATTACCAGGCATTTCTTAGTCTGCCGCAAAAGGGCCACTGGGAGCAATTTTTGCAGATATGTAATTGGTGGTTGGGTTAAATTCTCTCAGGTAGTACTTAGTTTGCTAATTGTATTACTTGTATTACTAATAATCGTGTGCAAATGTTTTCATTGATTTCTTTGCTCTTTCTGCGGTTCTGTCATCCCTCCTTTAAAGGTTTTGTTGCCTGAACATTAACATACCTACACTTTGGTAACTACTGAAGCTATTGTGTACCATAATTTCAGTGGTTATTAGGTTATTTTGATATGGAGAAATCACCCAGTGAGGGTTTTTAAAGGAAGGGTTAATTCTCCTAAGGAGGGCTATCTGTACTAGCACCTCTCTCTACCTCTCCATTGTCAGTATTTTTCTGGAGTGTTTAAAATTAATTCTTTGATGCCTCCACTTGTTTATCAGGGATTGAGAAACTTTTAAAACCTCTCAGACTTTCTGTTTCAGGGTTTGTTCCAGCAAGGAGCACATATATATCGTCATTGAGTGGAGCGGTGGGTAGCTCTCTCACTGTTTGTCAGTGTTTATAATTCCTCCTTCCTAAGTAATTGAATTTACATAAGTTAAATTTGAGTATGATACAAACTCCTTTATGGTAAGAATTGACCTAGTTCAGATGGAATTGGGGGGAAGATTCCCAGGCAGATTTTCTTTCATCCATGCAAAGGTGTGCTGACCTCCTGTTAGGTTTTGTTAATTGCTGTGGATACAAAAGTGAATCATTTCTGTTTTCTGCCCACTAGGAATTTATAATCTAGTGGGGAGGTAGATGTTTGTAATACAAAGTCATAAGTCCTATGATAAATACAGGGGAGCCAAAAAAATGTATAGACACTTTAAGAAAGGAAAAAAGTATTAAAATTGTAATACTTAATATATACCGATAGCAAAAGATGAATGCAAGGCATGTGTATACCTTTTTTTGGCAGCCCCGGTGTATCCAGAAGACTATGAGTTTTGAAATGATGTGCCTTGAACACTTAGCTATGAATACTTCTCAGGAGACAGCTTGATAAGCTCTGATATTCAGAGAAGGGCTCCTGGTGAAGGTGACACTTCATTAGGCCTAAAGAATAAGGCCTTACCTACAGGAGGTGAAGGGAATATACATTTCCTTTTTTTTTTTTAATTCGTTTATTTTTAATTAGTTTCAGGTGTACAACACAGTGCAATAGTTGTACTTTTTACCCCTCAAAGTGACAACACCCCTCCCCCAATTCGCCACCCCACTCTTCCCCCCCCATATCATATATATCTATTACACTTCCTCTGACTAACGGGATGTGGATTCTACTGTGGAAGGGAATATAAATTTCTGACGTAGGAATGGCAGTGTGTCGGGTAAGTGGTTACTACGTAGGTTTGATGTTACTGAAGCATAAAGTGAGACACAGGGTATCTACCTTAGAAGGCTAAGTGTTCAGCAAGGGTCAATTCAAGGAGGGCCATGTATGCTCTGTCTGTGAACTTGTTTATCATCCAGTGACCGTAATACCATCATTATGACTATTAATAATAACATCATGACTATTACCATTCGTGAAGCAGTGGTAATAGTGCCAGGAACTGTAATAAGTGCTTTCTACTTATTATCTCATTTAATCCTCTGGGCACTCACGAGTGAAAATATGGAGGTGCAGACGAGTTGAGTAACTTGTTCAAGGCCATGTCTAATGGGTGCAGAGAGTGATTCCAAAGTGCAGAGGTCTACCTGACCCCAGAGCCTTTTAGTTAGAGCATCATTAAAAAGAATTAAGCAGGGAGTGACATGATTATATCTTCATTTTAGATTGATTATTCTGTAAACCAAATGGAGATGGAATTGAGGGGGAGAAAATGGGAGTCAGGAAGATAGTTGGGAAGCTTTGGAAGTAGTCCAGGCGAGAGGTGATTGAAACCTGAAGTGGAATAGAAACTATTAGATAGGCATAAAAGGGATGAATTAGAAGAATATATAGGCGGTGAAATTAGAAGACCTAGGAACTGAATAGATAGGGTGATGTCAGGGAAAGGAATGAGGCAAGGGATGCTTACAGGATTTCATAATACTGCATATTAAAGTAAAGGACCCTGGAGGAAGATGTGTATTAAGAGAAGATTAGTTGGGAGTTGAGTGTGTTGCGTTGAGGTGCCAGTAGGCACATGCAGTGGAATCATATTGCAGGCACGTGAATCTGAAATTCAGAAAAGAGGCCTTGCCGAGAGATACAGATTTGGAAATTAGTAATAGTCGTTGAACCAGGAGGATAAATAAGCTCACCAGAAAGGCTTATCCCTGGGAAACACAACTCTTAAGGAGACAGTAGTGAAAAAAGAGACATAGCAGTAAAAGGAGAAGCAGAAAAGGAGAGTGTCACAGAGGCTAAGGGAGTCGAGTTCCACGGAGAGCATGTTCAAGAGTGTCACATGCTGCCGAGAGGTCCAAGAAGGTAAGGATGGACAGGTGCATCTTGGGTATTCCAGTAATTATGTGTGAATCAGGAGGTTGAACACCTGGCTCTAAACTCTGCCTAGCCTCAATCTGAGGGAAGCTGGTTGGACTCAGTCCAACAGGTTGAAAAATCTTTGAAATCTCTGGGGACTGTAGACTCAGGTCCTGAGAGTTGGGGTATGCTTCTTCCTTTATAGTGTCCCAGTGAGTCCTATTCCCAAATGGACTGTAATTTGCTATCAATGCAATATATGTGTGGGAAATTCATAACCAAAGTGCATCATGGTAAGTGATATTTTGGCAACAAAAAACAAACGATGAAAGAGATTGGTAGAGGAAAGCGTGGAAAGGAAAATGATAGTTACAGAATGGCAGTTAAGTGGTAGGCATTGTACTATTTTCGTGTTTTTTATTTTTATTTTTTTATTTTTTATTTTTTAAATAATTTTATTAATTTTAGGCTTCTATTTCTTAACTAGGCCAGATGGTAATGTCTGTTTAGCATTTACGTCCGTTACTTTTTCTGCCTTTGCTGATAATTTACTCTCTGTTTGTTTGTTTGGTTTTTTGAGGGCAGTGTCACTGGCCCTCATATGTGGGACCCGAACTGGGGCCACTGGCTTCCCAAGCCAGCGCTTAACCACCATGCCACTCGGCCGGCCCTGTTTTTGTGTTTTTTACTGTGTTATTTTATCTCATCCTTATAGCCACCCTGGTGGGGGTGGTGTTATCCCCATTTTCTACGTAAGTAAATTGAGATTCTGTAGTCTTATCTTTCCTTATCTTATCCCAGGTTCTGCCACTGATGGCTGCGCCCTGGGCTCAATATCTTTATCTGTAAGAAGCTGTGGTTATGATCCTTAAGTTCTTTCCAGCTCTAGGGTTCTAGGAATCTGTGAATATTTATTAATAGTGTTGCTATTTGGCCTTGGAAAAAACGGCTATTCAGGGAATCCTTCTCCCTAATGAATTAATAACTTAATTGCAGCACTGTTAGGTTGTCCAGACTAAATAATTTACTTACCCGTCACAAAGTGAGTACCTATTATGTATGTGGGCTCAGGAGGCTACTGTAAAATAAATCAAGTAAATAGGCCTGGTGACAGGCTCTTCATCAATTGTTACATGAGCCCTGGGCACACAGGCCAATAGCTACCTGCAAGATGGTGTGAGGATTTTAAAGTGGCTTATAGGTTAAGTGCTAAGTACTTTTTATTAATTTAGGAAGTATTTTGGCATGTGGCCTATGAAATTATATTATTATATTATCATAAATCTTGATTAAGGCAACAAAACATATTTACTATGACCAGCTTCACAGCTGGTGTGAAATATTTTATAGCGTGTATAATGAGCCACTCGAGGGCCGGCCGAGTGGCACATTGGTTAAGCGCTGGTTTTGGGATGCCAGCGGCCCCGGTTCGGATCTCACATGAGGGCCAGTGACACTGCTCTCTACAGCTAACAACAGCTCCACCTGGAGCTGGGTTGTGCGAGCCCCGGTGATGGTGTGGGCTGCAGCCCGTGCTGCAGTGCGCTGCCATAGGCTACAGTGAGTGGCCCGCAGCCAGCGTGAGCGGCTGGCAGCCAAGTGTGAGCTGCCAATAGCCGCGGTGAGCGACATCCAGAGGCCAGCGACCCATCTGCCTCATCCAGGAAGAGCGCAATGACGATACCAACAGTGAAGCAACATCCTCCGCAACTAGACTGAAGAACAAAAAGACAGCAACTTGTCTGTTCACCTTCCCCGATTCCCCAACGCTGTTCCCCTCCGCCAATTCCCCAATAAAATCTTTAAAAAAAAAAAAAATGTTAATGAGCCACTCGATGTTGGTGATTCTTTCTTCATAACTGAAAAAATGAGAGTTGGGAAATGAATTAGAAGCTTTAAAGTTCTCCTTAATTGTGAAAATTAATTTCAGGGAACAGAATTATGCGTGCAATGAGTACTTAATAATTGAGGAGGAGCGGGGAAAGGGAAGTCATGAGGCTTTCAAACCCTTTTAAGTCCATTTTGGAAACGGTTAGGATGAAAATACAATGCTAATGTGACTTTCAAAGTCTTGCTTTACAACAATGATGTATAAAGAAGCAAAATGAGGAAACACAAGGTAAATACTAGATTAAATATTCTCTCAATGTGGAGCCACTATGTTCTGGACAAAGTGATCCTATCCTGGCAAGCAGAGTTCCTCAGTGAATGTGGAATCATCTATCGAGGGCATTTTGAAAAATTTTAGGGGTGCTTTTGTTTTCTAATGTGGTTGAAATATAATTTTATTATTATTTATTTTCTATTGATTTCATCCTTATAGCCAGTGCAGTTTAAAAAAATGCTTAGTAGAGTCTATTGTATGAATTTTATTGCAGAATGGTAGGAGTGAGTAACAAGGTACTTGTTATAAAAAGTGGACTTTGTGTCTGATAAGGTTGATGGCCATTGTATTAATTTTCTGTTAATGTGGAGCAATGTATGACTAACTTGCTGCTTAAAACAACAGGCATGTAGTAGCTCAGTGTCTGTAGGCCAGAAGTCCAGGCACACAATAGCTGTAGTGTGTGTCCAGGGTCTCCAGGCTGAAATCAAGATGTCTGCAGGGGCTTTGAACTCATCTGAGGTTCAGCGTCCTCCACCAAGCTCACTGGTGGTTGGCAGCATTCAATTCCTTGCGATCATATGACTGAGCTCCTCATTTTCTCTCTGGCTATCAGCAAGGAGTCACTTTCAGCTCCTAGAGGCCACCGTCAGGTCCTAACTACATGGCCCTCTCACAACATGGGAACTCCTTCTTCCAAGCCAATAGGAAAACCTCTCAGTTGGCCATAGCAGAGCCTCACATGAGGAAGTAAAATCAAAGACTTGCTGAAGGATTAGGCATGGGAAGTGAGGGTGAGAGAGGTGTCATCCTGGGTTCCATAGTGGATTCACTGAGCTGGATGGAGCACTTTGCTTGTGGACAAGCATTTAGTGGGAGAGAGGGAGGGTGTAGAGAGCACGAAGTGAGTTTTGAAATACCTTTGAAGGAACTAGGTGGGAATGTAAAGAATGCGGTGGCATATAAGTGTCTGGAATTCAGAGAAGAATTCTGTTAATATCTCTGTGGCTTTTTTGGTAAATGTTGTGAACTTAAATATGCCAGACTCTATAGTACGTTCTGGGAATGTAAAGATGAATAAGATGTTCCTTCAGTATTTGTAGAATGCCTACAGGTGCTTTGTCATGGTTATTGCCCTGGGGTAGCTTCCTTCCCAACAAGACAAGTCAGTAACAAAATCCTTGACAGTATAATGGGGCACTGATAGAGGGAAACAGAAACTGAAATCCAGAGCATAAAAAGGGACAGCTGACGAAGACTGGCAACATCAGTGAGAGCTCTTGCTGAAGGCCATGAAGCTTATTTTGAGCTTTGACAAGGGAGACAGAATTAGGAGACACGGGGAAGCCCAGTAGTGCAAGCCCTGGTCGTTGGAGAACAGGCAGTGACATCTCAGAAAAGCCAACACGAAATTCCTGGCCTCCCCTGAGGCTGAACAAGTGGGAAGGCAGTGTCTGCTTCCCTGGGATGTTTTTATGGTGGTGGAGGGGCGCTGATGGAGCCATTGTTGGTCTGAAACCCTTTTGGAAAGAGGAGAGAAGAACATTCATAGCTGGAAGGAACTTCAGAGAATGTTTTGCCTTTTCTTCTCATTTACAAATGAGGTGACCAGTAACCCAACAGAGAGCTGACTTGCTGATATTTGTAAGCAAGTCCATGTCTCCCAGAGTCCAGGCTGAGGTTCTTCCCACTGCTATAGGAGTGTCAGTACCCTTTACCTGTGTATTCCTACAGTCTCTGACAATTTCTGTGGGAAGAGAATGTTCTGGAAATACCCAGATGATGCCACTGAGTAATGCAGGGCTCCATGTGGGCTGTGTATTTGGGAGCTGATTCCAGCCTAGAGTTAGTTACTTAGCTGTATGGCAGCAAAATAGGTCTGTTCCTTACTGCGCCTACTCCTTCCAGTTCAAATAAAGCCTTCTCCCTGGGCTGCCTGTATTCGGAGCTGCTCCCTTTTATTTATTTATTTATTTTATTTATTTATTTATTTATTTATTTATTTATTTAATTTGTTGTCCACTTGTGTCTTTGTCCTTTTTTTTATCATGTGAATAATAATAATAGTATAGTTGTAGTAGTGAGATTAATGGTTAGTATTTATTGCATATTTATTATGTATCAGGTACCAGAGTAATTTCTTACTTTCCCTCATTTAATTCTACCAACAACCCTCTGAAGTAGCATTTTATTTTATTTATTTATTTATTTATTTTTAAAAAGATTTTATTGGGGAATTGGGGGAGGGAAACGGCGTTGGGGAATCGGGGAAGGGGAACAGACAAGTTGCTGACTTTTTGTTCTTCAGGCTAGTTGTGCAGGGTGTTGCTTCACTGGACCATGTTGGTATCGTCATTGCATTCTTCATAGATGAGACAGTTCGGTCGCCGGCCTCTGGATGGTCGCTCACTACGGCTCTTGGCATCTCACGCTGGCTGCCAGCCACTCACTGTAGCCTATGGCAGCCCACTGCAGCAGGGGCTGCAGCCTACACCATCGCTGGGGCTCACACAGCCCAGTTTCAGGTGGAGCTGTTGTTAGCTGTAGATGCCAGTGTCACTGGCCCTCCTGTGTGGCATCCGAACCAGGGCCGCTGGCATCCCAAAACCAGCTCTTAAACAATGCGCCACTCTGCCTGCCCTGAAGTAGTATTTTATTATTACCACATTTTACAGAAGAGAAAATGGACTTTTAGAAGGAGGTAAGTAATATGACAAAGGTTACACAGTAGTAAATGGTGGTGCTAGGATTCGAACTCAGTGTGACTTTGAATGCTCTTTACTCCCTTTCCCATGACAATCTCTAAAACAGTGCTGTCCATTAGAAATGTAATGTGAGGTACAAACTGCAAGCCATGTTTGTAATTAAAAATTTTGTAGGAGCCTTGTTGAAAAAAAAAAAACCCAGGTAACATTAATTTAGAAACATTTTTATTAGGTCCTGTATATCTAAAACATCATTTCAACATCTACTCAGTATGAAAAACTAAAGAAGATATTTTACTAAGTCTTGAAATGCAATGTGTGTTTTTACACTTACAGTACATTTCAGTTTGGACTTGCGACATTGTAAGTCCTCAATAACCACATTTGGTGAGTGGCTCCTGTTTGGGTCGGTGTAGCTCCAAAAGGACAGGAAAGTGGATGAAAAGTTCTACCATGTTTTAGTGTTAAGGGAGCCAGAGAAAAAAAACCTACTGAAAATCTGCAGATGAGGCCATCTGAAAGAGAAGAAGGAAGAATAGCAATTCCTGGGTCTGACCCCAGGGAGGAGGGTGTGAGATTGGAAATTGAATTGTTTGCCTGATGACTTCTAAGTTACAGGTGTTACAGCACGAGGAGAAGAGTAGTTAACTTGTGAGTTCGTGTTATTGGGTAATGCTCATTACCTGTTCTTCTCCCTGGAGCTAGGCTCACAGTAGGCCTTTGCCAGTTGTTTGTTGAGTTGACTATTGAGAAGTAAATGTCTCTAAAACTGAGCTATTTGAATTATTTCCTTCGTGAACTTATTAAACGTTTGCCTCCCATGGGTCCTAACTCTTATAAAGAGCCACACAGGTTTATCCTAACAAACTAAATAACACAGAAGTGTAGATAGAATAGACAGCCCTATCCTTCTCCTGTTCTTAAAATACAACCATGTGCACTATCTCACAGCACATCAACAGGAGTTTTATATTTTTCTGAGTGGAAAAATAGACTTATGAGACATCAAAGGTTTTTACAGTAATGTTGAGTCCCAGAATTACACTGTTAATATTTGTTTACATGACATTGAAGTATTTACAGCTGAAAAACCATGAATCACTAGAGTCTTAGAAAAAAACAAGAAAGGTGTTATATCATAATTAAGTACTTGTGTAAGTTTAAAAGTATTTGAAAAATATGAGAAACATGTAAAATGTGATGTAGGAATATAACCGTGGTTAGTAAAGTAGAAATTAGGAAACCAGATACCTGCTCAATGATAGAGGGAGGGAGACCTTCTTAATGAAAATGTATGATTATAAATAGTTGAGAGAGATTTTTAAGATGAGCACACATATTTATATAATCAGTTCCTGAGAACAACATGGAGTCCAACATTTATGTCTACAAGCTATGCTTAGATCATTCTTTTTCAATGTATTATTTGTTTATTGAATAATAAACAAATTATTATTGTTGGACAACAGGGAGAAAGACCTAGTTGCTGTTATCCAGGAACTTGTGTCTTGGCACATTTTTATGTAACTCTTGAAAACCTGTTATTGGTCTTCAGATCAATATGGTGGAGTAGGTTAATGCTGTGTTGCCTCCTCTCACAACCACATTAGAATTTAGAACTAAACAGCAGAACAGCCATCATTGAAAATAACCTGAAGTCTAGCTGAACAGAAGTCTTACAACTAAGAACATATGAGATGTGATCAAACAATATGGTGAATGTTTAAATAAAACATTTATTAGAGTAAAAGACACAGTGCCATTAATCTCCTTCAAAATACTCCCCCTCACTTCAAACACACCTGTCCCATCGTTCTTACCTCTTTCCGAAGCAGTTCTTGAAGTCCTCTTTTGTGAGTGTCTTTAGTTGTTTTTTGTGGCTGCCTCAATGTCCTGAATTGATTAAAAATGTTTACCCTTCATGGTCATTTTGACTTTTGGGAGGAGCCAGAAGTCTTACGGTGCCAGATCCAGTGAACGAGGTGGATGAGGACACACCCTAATGTTTATAGTTGACAAAAATTGCCATACCAGAAGTGATGTGTGACACTGAGCATTGTCATGACGGAGGATGAAACCATTTACCCATTTCATGTTCATGCATTGTTCGTGATCCAGGATTTACGGCACACTTGATCACATATCTCTCAACCATAGCTCATACCTGACTGACTGCACCTAACAAGTTGAAAGTTGTCACACATCGTTTTTGAGGATTGGCACGCCGCTTCCTGTATTGAAGATTCTTATCTTCCCATTGGATGGCATTCATCAGGAGCATTCACCGTATGTTTTTTATTGCACCTCGTACTGAAGATGCCACCTCGAGACTGGTAGGAGGGGCAGAGACACAGATCTAGCTGGTCCCACACCCATGTGTGGCATTAAAAAATGGGAAGGATATCTCAGCTGTGGAGGTTTCCCCGGGAGAAGCAAAAGGTCTCAGCTCCATATTAGGCTCCCCAGCCCAGGGTTCCAGTACTGGGTAGAGAAATCCCCCATTTCTGCCTGTGAAAAATAATCAGTGATTGCAGCTGAGTGAGAAGAGGGGACAGCAAGAGTCCCAGGAGTTCCTATTAAAGGGGCCATGCATGGAGTTACTTGCTGATGGATTCACTCGTTGGGAGCTCCATCACTTGGGCAGCAGTTTGAAAGGTGCCAGGCACATACAGGCAGGAACTGAATTGTCTGTCTTCAGGACTGGTGTGACAGCTTTTTCTCTTAGAAGTGCTGGCAGAAGGTATTGTTCCTTCGTTGAACCCTCCCCCTATGCAGTGTGCAAAAGCAGGTGAGCTCCATATCTGACTTCCATCAACCTGGCTAACACCATCTGCCCCACCTTGGTTATTCCATGAAATGCCACCCCACCCAACTTGAGGGCCCACCAAAGTGGCTTTTCCATACAAGTGGCCTGTCTTGGCTCATGTTGTGGACTTCTAAAAAATCTCTCAATGGTTCACAAACTCCAAACAAGCAGCATTTGGCCTTGCTGAGCAGCTCTAAGCCTGGCAATAGCGGCAGCTGGCCTTGGTACCGCCAAGTGCAGTGTGGGTGGCTTCCATCTGTGGATTGCTTTATGGCTTATGCCAGGTGGTCCCGGGCAGTGCAAAGACAATGGTTGATCTTGAGGTGCTGTGGGGCCCCTTCCAGGATACCCTGGGTATAGCACATTTGGTGGCTAGTTTCAGATTGAGCCAGAGCATCACCCAGCTGCCTCCACAGATGACGCATCCAAAGGGTAGATTGAGCAGGCCTCCGGCCCTGTTAAATGAATCCTCCTCTATAGCGTCAGCCCCTGTATAACAGCTCCTCCATTGTAGTCATGGCCAGTCCTCACAAACCAATCAGCCTGAGGATCAGTCCCTCCCATTGACATGTAAATCACAACCAAGCTGAACCAAAACAGGAGGGCACACACAACCCATGCACAGGACACACCTGGAGCACCTGGCTCAGGTGTCTAGGGAAACTGCTCCACTGGGCCCCATAAGACAACTACTGCCAAGGCCACTCTACTAAGACTGGGAGAGACAGCAGCTCTGCCTAATACATAGAAACAGCCAAAATGGGGAGACAAAGAGACATGTCCCAAATGAAAGAACAGATCGAATCTCCAGAATAAAAACTAACAAAATAAGACAGGCAATCTACCTAATGCAGAGTTGAAAGCACTGGTTAGAAGGATGCTGAGTGAGCTCAGGGAGAACTTCAACAGAGAGACAGGAAACATAACAGTGGAGCTAGGAAACATAAACAAGCAGTCAGAACTGAAGACTACAGTTAAGACTACAATAAAGAATACATCAGCGGGAATCAACAGTAGATTATATTCAGCAGAGGATCAAATCAGCGATTTGGAAGATAAGGTAGAGCAGCAAACAAGAAAAAAGAATCCAAAACAAGGACAGTTTAAGGGGCCGCTGAGACAACATCAAGCATTCCAACATTTGCATTATAGGGTTACCAAAAGGAGGAGAGAGAGCAAGCAATTGAAAATCTAGTATATTTGAAGAAATAGTGCCTGAAAACTTCCCTGACAGGAGAATGAAATAGACAGACATACATACAAACCCAGCAAGCTCAGAGAGTCCCAAACAAGATGAATCCAAAGAGACCCACACAAAGACACATCATAATTAAAACACCAAAGGTTAAAGACAAAGAAAATTCTAATAAAAGCATCGAGGGAAAACCACTTATTTACCTACAAGGGACCTCCTATAGGATTGTCCGCTGATTATTGAACAGAAACTTTTCAGGTCGGAAGGGATTGGCATGAAATATTCAAAGTGATACAAGGAAGTACAACCAAGATTACTCTACCCCGCAAAACTATCGTTTAGAATCAAAGGACAGAATGAGCTTCCCAGACAAGAAAAACTAAAGGATTTCATCACCACCAAACCATAATTATAAGAAATGTTAGTGGGACAAGGAGGAGGGGGAGGGAGAGGAGATATATAAACAATAAATGGCAGTGACTACATACCTACCCAAAGTTACTTTCAATGTAAATGGATTAAATACTCCGGATAAGAAAACAAAACCCTTACATATGCTGCTTACAAGATACTCACTGCAGATTGAAAGACACACAGAGACTAAAAGTAAATGGATGGAGGGGCCGGCCGAGTGGTGCATTGGTTAAGAGCTGGCTTGGAACGCCAGTAGCCCCAGTTTGGATACCACATATAAGGGCCAGTGTCACTGCCTTCTACAGCTAACAACTGCTCTACCTCGAGATGGGCTGTGTGCGAGCCCTGGCAACAGTGTAGGCTGCAGCCCCTGATGCAGTGGGCTGCCATAGGCTACAGTGAGTGGCTGGCAGCCAGCGTGAGCGGCTGGCAGCCAGCGTGAGCTGCCAGTAGCCATGGTGAACGACCATCCAGAGGCCAGCGACTGATCTGCCTCATCCGGGAAGAGCGCAATGACGATACCAACATGGGCCAGTGAAGCAACATCCTTTGCAACTAGACTGAAGAACAAAAAAGACAGCAGCTTGTCTGTTCCCCTCCCCCAATTCCTCAAAAATATCTTTAAAAAAAAAATTTAAATAAAGTAACTGGATGGAAAAAGATATTATATGAAAATATAAACAAACAAATAGTACATCTGGGGTAGCAATACTTATACCTGACATAATAGATTTTTAAAACAAAACAGTTATAACAAGAGACAAAGAAGGACCCAGTAATCCCACTTCTGGGTATTTATCTCAAGAAACCCAAAACGCTATTTTGAGGGGACATGTGCATCCATATGTTCATTGCCATACTGTTTACAATGTCCAAGATGTGGAGGTAGCCTGAGTGTCCCTGATGGATGAATGGATAAAGAGGCAGTACATACATACAAACATTCAAGTTGCGAACTTCCACAGATAGGAATGGACCTCGCAGTAAGAACATTTGTAGATGCACACAAATGGCGGAAATAGCTCACTTGTCTGGCGGACATTGTCACAGTGGTGCTGCTGTATGCTTACTGCACAGTGTGACAGTGGACAGATACAGTGCTCAATCAGAGCCCAGGATGTCCGGAAGTGAGAGGAAAATCAGCTCCCCCATCTCCCACCTACCCGCCCTCCTCCAGTTAGGAACTCTCTTCTTGTCAATTCACTCCATGCAATCCCCTATATGCCAGTTGTTGTACTGGACTGTGCCACCATTTTAAGGTAACTATAAAAGTAAAAATAGTTTATTTACAGTATTTGTGTGTGTGTATTTAGTATTTTTTGTGCTTTACAGCATATATATGTGTCAAAGGTGTATAAGACTCACTTTGTCGGACTTACGGATGAGTCGGTCTTACGAACGAATCAACTTACGAACTGTTCCCCGAGAATGGAATTCGTTTGTAAGTTGGGGACTTACTGTACATAGGACTATTACTAAGCCATAAAAAAGAATGAAATCTTGCCATCTACAACCACGTGGATGGACCTAGAGGATATTGTGCTGAATGGAGTAAGTCAGAAAGAGAAGGAAAGATGCCATATGATTTCTTTTATATGTGGAATCTGGAGAACAAAAGTAATGAAACAAACTCATAGATACAGAGAACAAACTGATGGTTACCAGATGGGAGCGGAGTTGGAGGCTGGGTGAAAAAAGGTGAGGGGATTAAGAAGTGCAAGTTGGTAATCACAAAATAGTATAGGGATGTCTTAGGGAATATAGGTAATGATACTGGAACATTACCTACACATAGGAACATATGTGTATGATGTCAGGGGGATAGTAGAGTTATTGGGCAATCACTTTGTAAGTTACATAAATGTCGAATTTCAATGCATACACCCGAAAAGAATATAATATTGTATGTCAGCTGTAATTTAAAAAATAAAAAAATTATCAAGAACCTGTTATTTACCAAAAATTTATTCACATCACTGTTGGCTCGTTCCTCCTCACATCGCTTCTCAGTGAAGGGCAACAAGTCAGGGATCATCGGGGTCTGTGTTTTCATCCTTTTGGTTTTGGTGAAGGCCTCCTTTTGATAAGCATAATATCCTATCACTTTTTAAAGTTTCCAGTTCTTAAAGTTTTTGAGATATCATTTATATAAAAGATAAGTTAATTCTTGTTGTAAGAGAAGGAAACACTTCAGAAGTTCACCGACTTAAACATAAAACTTCCCATTCACTCCTTTGGTCCCCGAACTCCCACCTCCCTCCCTGGAGGTTACGGCTTTAACAGTGTGTGTGTGTGTGTCCTATTCTCCCCGTGTACATCTATGTACCACATCTGTTCAGTAGATATGTAAGTGCCTTCTCAAATATACACATACACTCACATACACTTAATGTAAACGACCCCATTACACTGAGGCCTCCTCTTTCCACTTGGTGTGTTATAGCGCTCGGGTCAGAGCATTCAGCTCTATCCCGTTCTTATTAATGTGTTATCGTTTATGTTCCACTTGCCATATTATTGGCTGTTTGGTCCCCCAGCTTTTTGCTATTACAAGTAATGCCGAATTAATAACTTTATATATATTCCTAGAAGCCCAATTGCTGGGGTATAGGAAATACGTATTTAAAAATTAGACAGCTTTTGCCAAACTAACCTTTAAAAAGCTTGAACCAGTTTATGCTTCCAGCCGTATATGAAACCATTGTTTCCTCCATAGGTGATTTAGTTCTAGAGTTGAATTTGAAGGGACCGCAGAATGTAGCTGAACCCCCTCATCCGTTTTCCAAGGGCGAAACTGAGTCTCGGGGACTTGAAATGATTTGCCTGGATCTGACCCAGAAGAACTACGAGTACTTCCCAGTCTCTGCTCTGTGTTTCCTTGGAGGCATCTTGCTTTAGACACATTTTATTGTATACTGCAAGGTTCTACCATACTGTGTATATTGTCTCTTCTCTTGTGTTGTTAGTGAAAACAAACTTCCTTTTCAGTCTCACATTTTCCCATAGCACCACGAGATTTCTGCCCTTGCCACCTTGTTGTGTGCATGGAACATCTTTCATTTAATATCCTTAAAAAGCTGCCTTCTTCCATTATTTAAAACCCACCTTATCCACAAGGTGTATGGGTTACTTTAGATTTAGCCATAGGTATGGCACAACAGAGAAAGTATTTTATGAATCTTGTTTCCTCATCAGCAGCTGAACCTACCATGTTGGCCAAGTAAAAGATAAGCTTCTTCGTGTATAAACTCGGAGAAGGAAATAGACCACAGGCATTTATTACAGCATCTTTGCTACATTTGATCGTTTTATCTTTGTCAAAGAATGTGATAGCTTTTCAACTAAATGAAATCAACTTAATAACAATAAAAAATTATTAATCACAATTTATTTTTTCTCTTAGAAATGAGAAAGTTTTCTGCTTCTAAAGTATAAATAGATTCTCCTCTTCTTACATCAATATATTTACTCCTAAGGTGTCTGTGTTACAGGCTTGTTCCTCTTATAAAGGTATGGTCTTAATCTTTCCTTGATGGACCATGAGAATTTGTGTCAGTGACATCCAAAGTTGATGCTGTAGCTGAGCTGGTCACATATCAAGATTATAACTTTACGTAAAGAATCAACTGATGAAATTCTAAGGAACAGGGATCAGCCTTGTTGTACATTTTGATCATGATAAAAGAGATGGAATTCAATATTAGATGTGAATTAAATTTGGTCCATGAGTGTTGTTTAGAACTGAGGATAGCAGTCTAATCCTAAAATCATCAATTATTCAGCAGCATCTCGGGGTATCAGTGCACAGAATACAGAAGAGCTATCCACTACCGTTTAGAGTTTTTGAAACTGAAGAAAAACACATGCATTATTCTGGGTTTTTTTATGGGTTTTATTCTCCTAGAGTGTAAATGGAGTTTATATGTGCATCAGAAGAGGGTGAAATGCAAGCCACGTATTTGCTTATTCATGGGGTTTGTGGATGATTTGGAGTCAGATCAAGTTTGGAACAAGAAAAGGTGACAGTTTTACAGGACCTGTCCATTTTCTTAATCTTAAAAGGCATGGGGTCTTGAACATATTTCCTACGTTTTTCTTTCCTGAAATGAAAATTATTTGTTGACATGTGCTGTTCATTTTCTTATTCTTTTATTTTTTTAAAAAGATTTTATTGGGCAGGCCTAGTGGCGCGGTGATTAAGAGCTGGCTTCGGACACGAGTGGCCCTGGTTCAAATCCCACATATGAGGGCCAGTGACACTGCCCTCAAAAAAAAAAAAAAGATTTTATTGGGGAATTGGGGGAGGGAACAGCATTGGGGAATCGGGGAAGGGGAACAGACAAGTTGCTGTCCTTTTGTACTTCAGTCTAGTTGGGGGACGTCGCTTCACTGGCCTATGTTTGTATTATCATTGCATTCTTTCCGGATGAGGCAGTCGGTCGCCAGCCACTGGACGGCTGTTCACGTCAGCTTGGGGCAGCCCACTGCAGCCCCACTGCAACCTATGCCATCGCTGGTGACTCATGGCAGCTCAGCTCCAGGTCGAGCTGCTGTTCAGCATCTTAGCTGTTCAGCATCACTGTCCCTCATGTGGGATCTGAACCGGGGCCCTGCTGCTCAAAGCTGTCATCCCAAGCCAACTCTTAACCAACTGAGCCACTTAGTCGGCCCTTATTTGCTTATTTTAAGTATGCTGTATAGATTTGGATTTGGCTATAGATTTGGTTTTGCCTATGGTTTTGGAACAGTGTCTGTTGTTTGGACAGTAATTTGTAGACTACATCTGGATGATTATCTCTGAGTTTTATTCTTTTTTCCCATTGGAGTAAGAATAGTATGTTGGAGGAACAATGGCAGTGCTTGTAAAACTAAAGGGAAGAGGGCCGGCCTAGTGGTGCGGTGGTTAAGTGCTGGCTTGGGAAGCCAGCAGCCCCTGTTCGGGTCTCACATATGAGGGCCAGTGACACTGCCCTGAAAAAACAAACAAACAAAAGAGTAAAAACAAAACAAAACTAAAAGGAAGAAACTATATAGGGGGAAAAGGAACATCGGGAAGACTGGTCTAATTTGTGAACATTTCCTTTAGATTATGTTCTAGAATAACAACAAATAAACTCTAAGTCAAGATTTTGGGTAGACTATTGATAGTTTCTTAGAGTTGATCGTTCTTTTATTACACAATTTCAGAGATATAGCCAAGATATCTGGGTTTTAACAAACTGCATCAAAGTGTGCCCAGTAGAACATTTTTATAACATGTACAAATGAAAAGCCAATTTCCTTACATAGACGATAATGCAAATGTTCACAGTAGCTTTGCTACAAAGAAATTAAATTGTTGCAATTGATGATTGCACTGCTTTAATGGGTGTTCATGCTATAATAACCTTTATTAATTAGAAAAATATCATATAATTTAAATCTGGGCAAGAATATTACAAACACATAAGTTGCCACTGAAGAAATTAAACAGAAATGGCCTGTCCTGTATTTTCAAATATTATTACAACCAATAACCTTTACACTCATCATGACTTTTTCATTGTTGTTTGGCTTGAGGTGCATATATATTTTTCTGTTCCCAGCATACAGTTCATGCATTGTTCAGTGGAGTTGGGACCCATAAGGCTGAGAACCTGAAAAAGGATAGTTCAATAAACTCTGAGATCTATTGAGTGGTAGCCAGTGCTTAGAGTTGCAGTCTGACTTGTTATCCCCAAAAGTCATCCCATCTTATAGAAGGTTGCCTTATAGAGAATTACACAGTGGAACAAACAGGAGCTGAGACACCAAGAGAAAGTTGGTGGCTGGATAATGTAGATCTTTGGGTAAATATTCAGAGCTTAGGTTAATAAAATTTGATAAATTTTGTACCTTATCCCTTTCTGAAGATAAGCTCAAAAAGATCCTTTGTAGTGAGAAGCAGCTAGCCTCAGTATTTGAGGAAACTTTAAAACATAATATAATGAAGCTCACTTGGATAATATGGTATATTTTGTTATAGGCTATCTGATTTTAATGTTAGTTTGTTTGCAGGTATTTGGGCAAGATTGTTTGTATTAAAGATTGGATCCAGAGAAACTGAAGAAGGCTTGAGTTGAATAGAAAATAAAAATAATACTGTATCTTATATATTGGGATGTTTTTCCTTGGGAGTCATATACTGGGGATGCCAAAAAGTGTATACACATGACTTATATTCATCTTTTGTTATCGGTATATATTGAGTATTACAACTTTAATACAGGTTTTTTCCTTTCTTAAATGTGTATACATTTTTGGGGGCATTCTCTGTAGTTTTTTTATTTGTTTGTTTGTTTTTCTCAGCCATCCTGCCACCCGTTGGCAGCTTAGCGGCAGCTCAGCTCCTGCTGGTGTCGAACTGCTGTTGCTTAGAGCTCAGCTCACACTTTTGAGCGAGCTCTTAACCAGCTGAACCACTCGGCCGGCCCTTGTATTTTGTAATTTGCGGGGGGCCGGCCCCTGCGAGGACCAGGGGTTCCCTCGGGTGGGACGGCGTCGGCAAGGAGAAAGAAAGATGGAGACACCAGAAAGAGGTTCACAGGAGTGTCACACCTTTATTGTTAAAGCCTGGCCCCTTTCATAGGGGCTTCTGACTATTAACTCAATTACAAGTTATGTGTCACATGATCATGATGTTTTCTCTTGCTCAGAATTTTTACTTTTTTGTAATTGTATCTTTCCAGGGTACACTGTGGCGTGTTCAAGGATGTTACTTATCATCTAAAGAGTGATTACCATGACTACCTTACAGGGTGTATACTTGAACTATTGCCAAGAGTTTAGCAGTGGCTGAGTTTACGGCAAAAAACCTATTTTTATGTGATTATAATAATTAGTAGCAAAAGGAGTCTCAAACTTTTCCTATCCTACAAAGAGCTGCATATTATTGCAATAGAGGGGAACACCTGTTTCTCAGTCAAAGCTTCAGTATCTGTTGCTACAGCAATGTACAAAACGAAGAGTTAAAACAAGGCTGTTAATTAAAATAACTCATGGTCAGTAAGTTGCCTCTTATCAGAACTCTCATGGCCGAGAGACCTTGGACTCCTGGTCTCCAAGGAAACCTTTCACAGCTGCATAGGCAAGTAAGCTCAAGGTTGGATGATATCACCAGTTTCTCACAGACACCGTTTCTCACAGACAGGATTTGTCCATGTGACCAGAGGCCTGAGCCTCAGTTTCCAAGGGGCTTGAGTCCTCTATTTCTTAGTCCTGGGGTCCCCTTGGACTGTAGCCCGTTTTAGGGAGTTTCCTTATCTTTAGGAAATCTTGCCCCATCATTGACTTACACAGCCAGCTATCATCAGGGTACCCCAGGAACTTGCCATGAATGCAGTGAAAGTACTGTCTCCTATAGGATCTGATATGGAGGAAAGGCACATGGGTTCATAGAGACAGGAGATATTACATGACCAACCATAAGGCAGCATCCCAGACATCCAGTGCTGAACGTGGATCTTTATTTCAATGTGGCCTTGTCAGACACTAGGATGCTGTCGGCCCCCAACAGTAATTGAATAATAGAGTAGCTTCTCCCAATCACCACGGAATTAGATATCATTGCCAACTGAGCCAGGAGTATTGCTAATCTAGGACAACATTTCTATTGGCCCAAGACCACTGATGGGCCATGATCCAAAAATATTGGCAAATGTCACATGATGTCATAGAATTTCATATATATATTTATATCTTTATATATTTATGTATATATATATATGTGTGTGTTTCTGTATATATCCTTTGGCAACTTACTAATAACCAATATCCATCCATCCATCCTTCCTTCCTTCCTTCCTTCCTTCCTTCCTTCCTTCCTTCCTTCCTTCCATCCATCCGTTGGCAACTTAATAATAACCAGTCAAGTGAAGCATTAAGGGTATGCAAACTGTAGCATTCCTAAATCCACAGCAGCATAATGAAGAATTTATAAAGGACTCTGATTTTGTGTTCTATGAAATGTGGCCTCTATGTAACCTGTAGCACCATCGCAAAGCTCCTATTCCACATATGAACATGAATAACATAGAATTATTTTACATTTTTCGAAAGATACATATCATCACTGTATATTGAGTTGATTGTGGTTTTCACTTTTTTTAAAATTTTTTATTACAAATTACTGTTCAGCCTTCTCATTATCAATTTAATTTGTTGTATATTTTTCAGTTAACCCTGTGAAGTACATTGATGCATATATGTGTCCACAATATTCTTGGTCTATAATTTTTTAATTTCTAGAATTTAAATATATTACACTTAAAATATGAATTAGTCACTCTATATTAGTAAAGCAGTTTTATATATATATATATATGTAATATCCAAAAGTTGGCTTGCAAAATGACACTTTATTCTTATCTATGACATATACTCCCTGGTTTGAATAGGGTGTAAAAATATTTTGAGAATTGTTGGTCTGAGGAGCTAGTTGGCAGGTCTGAGTCTGAGTCAGAATCATTTCTTATTCCTGTAACTACAGCAGAACTCTTGTGCGTTCAGGGCCTTGACGGACCTTTGTTTCCATCTATATTGTCTGTGGCCTTGGACAAGTTGCCTAATTTTGTCTGTGTCTCCTTTCACTAATTAGGATAAAAACAGTACCAATCTAATCCAGTTCTTTGAATATTAGATAGGATGGTCTGTGTAAAATGCTTAGGGCTCTGTCTGGCTTCTAGTAAAAATCATCAATAAGTAGTAACTATTGTTACTATGTGAGATGTACTTTCTGAGGACCTCCTGCAAAATGGT
This sequence comes from Aselliscus stoliczkanus, assembly GCA_033961575.1. NCBI lineage: Eukaryota > Metazoa > Chordata > Mammalia > Chiroptera > Hipposideridae > Aselliscus > Aselliscus stoliczkanus. The sequence goes on along the minus strand of CM066733.1, from coordinate 57,114,430 downwards.
TAATTTGCTATGAGATTGTAATTTTGTTTTAAGAATGTTTTTGGGTTAAAAGATTCAGCCAGTGTGTATTTATTGAACATATGTTTTAACTCCTTTTGTATGAATGTTCATTGTTAATAATAGTGTATGTTTCAAATGATCTTGATTATTTCAAATTTGTGGAGTCAGTTTATTATTGAAATATATTTGACATAACATTGTGTTGTAAATGTTTAAGGCATACACCATGTTAATTTCATACATTTCTATATTGTAATATGATTGGTATTGTAGTGATAATTAGTACTTCTATCATGTTCCGTAATTATCATTGCTTTTTAGTGGTTGCAATAAAGTTCTAATCTCTTAGCAAGTTTGATGATTATAATGCAATATGTTATCGATATTCACAATACTCTGCATTAGGTCTCTAGAACTTATGCAGGATCACCTTATGAAATGTAATTACTGGCACAGTTGTCATAACAGCCATGTTCTTCTTGTTTGCTTGTGTTCCCAATGTTACATGATCTTCAGTCAGCGGTTTCCTTCAAGAACCTTTTTTCATCCACTTGGCATTTTGTGAGTGGTAATTTAATTAAAACTGGATGACATTTGGTACATTCACATAAGCAAGCACACAGGTAAACCTGATATTTCCGTTGAGCAAATCAGGACATATTTTAACCCTGCCACTTTGTGGTCCCACTCTGCTCTCAAGATACCGATTTATCTTATGACCCAAGTGACTGTTTTTGACACGCAGATCATGAGAGAGAGGCAATGTCCATCCGATATTAAATATTACTAAAGCTGTTTTTTCCTTTTCCTAAGTTAAAAATATATATGAATAGAAGTGTTAAGGTTTTCCTCCCCAATTTTTGTGGTTTGATTTTACTCTCCTAGGGATGCGAGCACCCTGTTTTGGAGAGCAAGTAGCCAGTTATTTGAATGTTAACTCTTATTCTGATACAAGAGTGTAACAATTTCCTGCATTCCTATTCCTTTAGTATTCTGTTTAGCAGAGCTGTAGTCGTTCGGATAAGGTATTATGGACGATAATTGTACTTTCTAAAAATCATAAAATTATGGTCTGCTAGTTGTAGAATTGACATTATTTGTCATCTGTTTCTACATTCCTCAAGACGGTGAGTTCTTCAAAGGCAGTGACTTTGCTTTTATTAATCTTTGTGTTTCTGTCACCTAGCACTGGGCCGGTATTGTAGAGGGAGCTTAAAAATCTTTTATCGAATGAATTATATACAGATTCAGAAACTAGTTTGTCCCTTGAGGAAAATATACAATCAATGTGGATATTGGTAAATGGAGTTACGTGCCCTCTCAAAATAATCTTGTCAAATATTTTTGTTATGATATAGTTCTTCAGTGTTTCAAGCTGACAATATCTATAAAGACTTGTTTACAAACATATAAAATCATAGAGTGACAAGAATTTGGATCTGAACTGGATGTCAGTAGTCATTTCATCTCTCCCAGAGAAAGACATTTCAGGAATCCTGAGACTAGATAATGCCCTTGAACTCCCGTTGTATTTCTCACCGTCGTACTTTACTGCCTGCATGTTATTACTCTTCTGCAAGGTTTGGAATTGGATTTGCAGAATATCAGAATCAAGGTTACACCTACTAGTATGGTCATTCTTCACCTGTTCATTCAAACTTTTGGATGACATGCGTAGAGTATGTTTCACAAGAAGTGAGGAATCCTTCCCATGAGAAAGTAGATGGTGATATTTTTTAGTGTTTAAGATGCAGACAGGATATCATGCATCTCCCCAAGTGATATTAATTTAAAGTTTAAGGAATACTACTTCAAATTACACACCACATGGGTACTGAGAGCAGCAGGAAATTGCTAAACCATATGCTTTATAAATGCCATCTCTTCCCTCAAGAGCAAGATCATTTATATTTTGCAATTAAAGAGCAGAAGGTCCTTTTTCCCATCAAGGCCTTGCAGTCAGGAAATATGCAGGGTGGTGAGGGCGTCCCAGGGAGCTTTACCCAGCATTCAGGGACTCAGTGGCATCTCCACCTGGTAGGACTTGCCCTTTGTCATTTCCTGGTTAAACTCTGGAGAACAAACTGTAATTCTAAAAAACGTGGTAAACCCTTGTTAAAGAAGTTTGTAAACAGTTCTGCTGGAAGTGAGCTTTAAGTAAATAAACTGATATTTAGACAGCCTTGGTTTTTCAAACTCCTTAAAAGGCAATGAAAACATTACAACATTATGCACTCTGTATGGTGCTCTCACTTTATTGATACACATTGTTCATTTTTTGGTTAGAACAAATGGGTGTGGGTTTCTCATTGTATAGACAGTCACTAATCCTGAGATTTTAGTACTGATGCTTCTGTCTTTTTTTTTTTTTAAACTTTTTGATGTATTGAATCCATGTAAGTTGTCCAACCACCAAAAATAGTGTATTTTCTGTGTCTCCATCCTTGGTCTATAAATCCATATGAAGTCCCAGAATCCCTAACTAATAAATGTGTGTGATATGCTAAAGAGTAAGGTTTCCTGGGTGAGTTAATTCCTGTATTCTCTTAGAGGAGGTCCCTGTTTACCCTGCCTTCCTGCTTTACTCCTCCCCACCTTGAGGGAACAGCCTAAGTGAATAGATTACCCTTGTCCTAGCCTGTGAATATCAGTAAGGTTTAGATTTTGGGACTTGCAGCAAAAGCACATCTGAGAGCATTTTGTTTTTGTATCTGAGAAAATCTGCCTGCAGTGTAGAAGAAGTCATCCTGAAAATCCCTAAGGTGGAGATCTTAAGTTGGGATGTATCAGATGGCATGTCCTAGTAGGCTACACTACCCAGGCAGCTGATACTCATTGCCTTTTGTCTTGTCTTAGTGTAATGAACTTTCTGCCCTTCCCTGCAAGTGTTAATTAATTGTGTTCTGGAGATAATATATAGTCCCTCTGCTTATCTTTCTGTTTTAGTCACTAAATCAGGCACTACTAGTTGTGGCAAATTTAAACACTTGCAGTCTCATACACAGACTATTTTGTCATTGTAGTGGCCAAAGTTTTTGAAATATTTGTATATGGTTTTATTAGAAGTAAAACATACTGGTTATAAAAATTTTAAACATTAAAGAAAATGTAGCTGTATGTAAAATTTTTCCACAACCCTCATCAAATTGGGTTAATCCTCATTAACAATTTGTTGTTGTTTTCTTTGTATTATTAACAAGGTAAGATTTTACTATAATACTATTTTACAGCCCGTCTTTTTGCATGCAAATACACATACTTAAGATATGTTTCAATGCGAGTAGCATCTGACTTTATTCTTTTAAAATACTGTATGTATAATATTCTGTTGTATGGACTTATTATTTGTATAGCCAATTCCCTTTAAGTGGGCATTTAAGTGTTTTCCAATGTTTTACTGTTACAGAAAGTGCTGAAGTTGACATCCTTATGTATGTAATTTTGTGCTCTTGTGTGAATATTTAGCTTACTTTGTTCAAAGTGGCTAGTCAGATCTTTTGTTGAAAAGAACAATGCACATTTTCTCCCACCGAATTGAAATGCTACAGTTATACATACCACATTCCTGTGTATACTTGGGTTTATTTCTAGACTAATATGTTCCAATGATCTGTGTCTCTAATATGACATTGTTTTAATTACTCTAATTCATGGTTTGCTTTCTCATTTAGTGAGCTAGTCTCCACTAACTGCTTTTTGTTTTTAATGGATGTATAGCAAATCACATATTTATTCTTCCAGTAGAACTGTTTTTTTTTTTTTTTGACAAGTTGCTGTCTTTTTGTTCTTCAGTTTAGTTGCGGAGGATGTTGCTTCACTGTTGGTATCGTCATTGCGCTCTTCCCAGATGAGGCAGATCGGTCGCTGGCCTCTGGATGTCGCTCACCGCGGCTATTGGCAGCTCATGCTTGGCTGCCAGCCGCTCATGCTTGGCTGCCAGCCGCTCACGCTGGCTGCGGGCCACTCACTGTAGCCTATGGCAGCCCACTGCAGCAGGGGCTGCAGCCTACACCATCGCCGGGGCTCGCACAGCCCAGCTCCAGGTGGAGCTGTTTTTAGCTGTAGAGGGCAGTGTTACTGGCCCTCATGTGGGATCCGAACCGGGGCCGCTGGCATCCCAAAACTAGCGCTTAACCAATGCGCCACTCGGCCGGCCCTATTCTTCCAGTAGAACTCTTGATCTTAATTTACTTTAAAAACTGTGTTGTGAGTCTGGTTCCTGTATTAATTAGAACTGTGTCAGCTTAAGAAAACCTTTTGATAAATACAAAATTGTCATTTCTCATTCTCAATTTTTCTAATATGTCTGCCCATTTCTCAAATTGTGTTTTTAAGTGTGTGTCTCTACCAAGAATGTTTTGTTGCATTTTGCATTCTGTTAGTAAAGCATTGCTTTTGTTCACAGTACAAAGTACAATAAAATATTAAATATGCTTTTTAAATATTGAGATTTAGAGATGATTGGTCTCTTTACAACTTTGAATCTTTCTATCTGCAAACAATGTATGTTTCTTCATTTATTTTTATTAAATCCTTCAACAGATTTTTATCATTTCCTTTACATGTTCTATGAAGTATTTCTCGGTATTGCATGTGTTTTGCAATTACAAATTGCACATTTTTTCTCATTTTTCTAGCTAGTGGTTTTGACATGCAAGTGTACTCTTTATTTTCAGGTAATAATTTTATGTGGTCAATTTAGTGAACCTTCCTTATTTTCTCTCATATCGTTTGATTTGATTCTCATGGATATTTCATATGGGCAATCAGATTATCAGCAATAGTGATTATTTTGCCTCTTTGTCTTCTCTTCAATTTACCTGTGACTTGGTTTTCTTAATTGCATTGTGTTTTGTTCCTGGAAAATTCTCATAGTGATAAGAGTAGACATCTTTATCTTATTTCCGAACTTTCTAGAAATTTTATTATTAACCTGATGCTTACATCTGTGACAGTTAGGCCCTGTATGTGCATATCACGTTAAGGAAGTATCCTTTTATTCCTATTCAATTAAAACATAAAAATAAACTTATTAATGATTGTATAAAAAGGTATATAAAAAACAAAAAAACAAAAAAGGTATATTAGCTTTTATTATGCTAATTATATAAACTCCTTCTCCTTTGGCCATTTAATTTGCTGACTTATTTTCCCTAATATTCTTCCATCATTTTGAAATTAACTCACTTATCATGAATCCTTCTGCTTTTCTGATTTTCTACATAAGATTTGTTTTCATTTATAGTGGTTTTTGAGTGTGTGGTTGTGGTCACATCTTTGTGTCAGGGTTACATCGGCTTCAGAAGAAGCAGCAGAAAACTTGACTTTTTCCTATTTACACAGGAATAGTTTAATATTGGAATTATTTGATTCTTGAAGTTTTGAAGAAACCTATCCATAAAAGTGTTTGAATCTGGCATATTGGGAGATGAGGGGTCAGGAATACATTTGGGCAACTGGGGTACGTTATTTCCAAATCTAAGAGTAAATAAATGTATCAAATAAGTTTTCAGACTCCCTGTTTTCAGTGCTTTTGCTAACATTATTAGATCCTCTGATTGTTTCTGGAGATATACAAAAAAGTTAATAGTATTGAATTTTTATCTTTAGAAAACCCTGATTGCAAAGTAGCCCCTTTTCTGGCATCAGGAAACAGATTTTAGAAGGCCTCCTGCCATTAATTGTTGAGCTTAGGTAAAGTTTTTGTACAAACAATATCGTTTATGTTGAACACCGCTTTCCTTCTTGGAGTCTGGAATTTGGGTACTCCCCAGGCAAGGGCTACGTACAGTAACGCTCCCCATTAAACACCCTGGGTATTGAGTCTCTACCCAACTTCCTGGGTGGCAACATTTAACACTTGTTGTCACATCTTGCTGGGGGAATGAAGCACATCCAGTGTAAGTCCTTTGGGAGAGGCCCTTTGGAAGCTTGTGTCTGGTTTCCCTCAGACTTTGCCCCATGTGCTTTTTCAGAACCTGATTTTGCTGTGCATTGTTTTGCTATAATAAATCAGAGCCATAAGCACAACCATATTCTGAGTCATTTTCACATGACAGGCCCAAACAGTGATATTCAAAAGCAATGGCAGAGTTAAAAAATACGTAACTTAAAGAGAAAAAAAGCACCCAATGTAACCATGTCGTTACAGGTATAGAAACAATCTCATGGAACTTAGGAAATTTGTCAAAGATCAGCTATGTTGTTAGTAGCAGAATAAAATTTAAAGCTTAAGAAATAAATCAGTAAACAGTTTTCCCCTGTGAACTTAACAATTTTTTTTCCATATTTATTTATCAAATTAAAATTGGTGTTTTAAAATATTAAGTGTATTGGTGTGTGTTTTCTAACACATGCTGTTTTAAATGCAAGTGAGTGGACCCAAAGTATCACTTTATAGATAACCTGCGGCATCAGAAGGAAATACTTTCTGCATACAGGCCGTGGCATTGATAACTTTGTTAGCACCATTTGCCTCTTTGCAGTAAGATGCAAAATGGAATCATATCCTAATGAATTTTCTCAGCAGATATTTTGTTTGTGTATTTGTGCACCTGAGTTAGGGTTGTGAACCTGCAACAGTCTGATTCAGTGGCTCTTCTCAAGGCTGCTCATTAGAATCACTTCAGAATAGTGATTACACATTTCAGACCAGTTGCATCAGAATCTCTGATGAATGGACGCAAGGGTCTTTTGTTTCTTTCTTTTGTTTAAATTCCCCATGGGATTTCAACGTGTGGCAAGGTCATTGAGAATTACAGGTCTAATTAAAATTATGTATGCCAATAAAAATTATGTTTACTCCATACTAAGTGACTATTTTCTATACCTTGCAATATTTGCTTTATGTCTCTAATTGGAAACGCAAAATTAAAATGTAGATCTACTATAATGAAATTCTGTGTGTTAAGATGCACAGATCTGGAGAACCTAGTAAGGTGATATTTGTAATAGTGTTTAATATGTATCAGTTGAAGAATTATAAATTTACTTTTGAGCTAGTTAACCAAAAATCAGTCATTGTCCATGGAGTCATTTAGCCAGTCATTTGAATCTTACTCAAAATGTGGATCAAATTTTAAAAGAATGTTATATCAGAGAATATAGTCACTGGGTGCACGCACACCTCCTTGTGTTGCACGTCACTTTATTGCGCTTCACAGGTGTTGTGTTTTTTACAGATTGAAGGCAAGACCCTCCATCAGAAACCTAAACTGAAAACTAAAACAGTCTGAACCTTTGTGTAGATTACAGTCAATCTTTAATCCTCTGTTACAGCAGGGATTGCCCGAGGGCTAAATCCAGCCCTTTTCTGTAAATAGTTTTATTGGAATATAGTCATGCTCATTCATTCACTCATTGTCTGTTGCTGCTTTGCATTGAGTAGCATTGTGACAGAGACCATATAGGCTGCAAAGTTTTCCAACCCTTGGTTAGATGTTGTAACACAGATTAGATGATGGATTCCCCCATGATTTGCCCACACTCCCAAATTGATCCTCTAAGCTGCATTTGGTTTTTCATACACAGGTGACTGGAGATGTTTCTGTTTTTAGAGTTTTCAAATGGAAGTGGCAGTTGAAGAAGAGGAATTTGCCTTGGCAGTGGTGGTGGTGGGCGGGGTGGGGGTATGCTGCTAGCCCTCTGGTTCTCCTGCTGTGGGGTGTCAGGAGCTTGTGTGGTTACCTGGGGTGCGTGTCTCTTTGCCTAAGGCACCCTCCACGTTCCTCTGCCTCACAGCCTGGCTGTTGCACCCTCTGTCCTGGTGGGTGTGGAATAGCAGGTACCTGGAGAGCCTGTACCATGAGGAGCTTCAGTTGCAGTCACTGAGGATACAGACCATTTCCACATAGGTTGCTAATAATGGATCTGGGTATGAAAGCTTAAAGATTAGGAGTGGCTTAACCTTTAACCCTTCCAGGTCCAAGTGGAGAGTCCTAGGAGTGGAGGGCTAGTGGAGAGAGCACGCCTCTGGCGGAATAGGGCAGGTAGCTGGCTCACCTCTGAGCTGTCAGCCACATCTCCACCCAGGGCACCTGGAGCTAGTGAGGGGCTCATCCACTAGCTGGGGTACTGCCACCTGAAAAAGTCGTACCTGCAAATGCAGTAGAGACTTAGAGAGTATAGAAATATTTTTGTTTTGTTTTGTTTTTTGAGCTGAGCCAACCTGCCACCTGTTGGCAGCTCAGCGGCAGCTCAGCTCCGACTGGGCATCGAACTGCTGTTGCTCAGAGCTCAGCTTGCACTCTTGAGCGAGGTCTTAACCAACTGAGCCACTCGGCTGGCCCTAGGAGTATAAACATTTTTAGTTTTCTGAGCATATAACTCTGCTTTCCAACATGTAAAGATATCAATCAAGTTTTAGCTCTTTGATTTTCAGTTACATTTGTAGACAGGAATTGCATACAAAAGCAAGGAAGTGCTTGTAAATGAGATTAAATGATGTTTGGTAAACACGGTTAACATGATCACCACAGCCGCAAGTTTGGACTAGAAATTACAGTCTTGAGAAACATAATTGGGGGTTTTCTTATTTTGAGGGGGATTAGGATGCTTGCTATAAACTTTATTAATAATGTCTAGTTATTTTCCAGGAATTTAATATTTTTTTATAAAATATTTAAGATGGCTTCATACCAAACTCTCTGAAGTTATTTGAAATGCAGTGGTTTAGTTTATTCTGTTTGTGATTGAGGCCCAAATCTATTCCTGAATAGCTGATGCTGGGTGGAATAGTTATACCCTACCTTCTTAAATATATTGATCTGTGCTAAAACAAGAGTTCTTCTGGTTGTCGAATTTCCTCTTCCTGGGGTATTGAGAAATAAGGGGCCTGTATTTGGGAGCAGCTCTCTAGATTGTGAATGCTCTAAGTGCTGTTGGTGTTTGAAGACCCTGGCATTTATTTTTGCTTTTCTAGTGTGATAAGGCAGTGAAGGCAGTGGAGTTAATGGAAGCAAGCTGAATTGCTTCCCAGAATAAATGGGTTAATAAAGATACCAATAATGATGAAATCTCTCTCATGAGATTTTATTCAGTGCTTTACATTTTTACTTAGCTGTGCTTATGGTATGTGATTTTCTAAGTGCACTCGCCTCTCCCACTAACTCTCATCCCTTCTTTATATACCAGCTCAGCAGCTATCACCTGTTCTACAAGATGAGTAACAGCCACCCTCTCCGCCCCTTTACCGCAGTGGGGGAAATTGATCATGTGCACATTTTGTCTGAACATATTGGTGCCTTGCTGATTGGAGAAGAATATGGCGATGTCACATTTGTTGTGGAAAAGAAACGTTTTCCTGCCCACAGGGTAATTTTAGCAGCGAGGTGCCAATATTTTCGGTAAGTCTGTAATACTTTTTGAAGATTAAAGTCAATTGTAGAAAACGTTGGTATTTTCTACTCTGTGAAAAATATGTAAGCAAGCATAACAATAAATACCAGTAATCCTTCAATTCAGCATCTAAAAGAATTTCATCTTTGTAGACTTCTTATTTTTTTCAAAATTACCTTTTCTTCAGGAGCCATCTTAGAATTATAAGACTAGAAGGCTCCCCAGGCTAGACTGTACCCAGTCAACTAATTTTCAAGACCTCAGGACTATTTCTGAGGCTGAGTCCTTTGTTGCCCTCTCCTTCTCCTCGCAGTTGAGGATTAATGGAACATACACTTTTGAATGGCAGACAGGTTTCTTGCTGCATACTGACTTGCTAATGAACATGAATACCTCTTAGTTTCAGGCTCCTGAGATCTGGGACCTGTAGAAAGCCCAGCAGATCTATCTCTAAGACAAGAAGTTTGATAACCCCAAATTAAATGAAGCTTAAGTGTTTACTAGTTATATTAGAACTAAAACTAAACAAAATATTTGTGTATTTAATCAATGTAAAAATTATACTCATATGTTGCTATTATTTGTTACTCAAACCCTTAATTTCCAGGGTTATGCATGTTAAACTGAGTTCTTATTACTGTACATTTTACCTAATGTTAAAAGGGAATCGTCACTGAATGATAATTTATCTTTACTACATCCATAGATTTGCATGGATTTGCATGGGAAACTTGATGTTGGGAAAATTGAGATATGCCAATGGCTTAGAGAAAATTTCAGTTACTTCTAGTGAAAGCCGCAGTCTGAATTTTACAGTCAGAATTAGCGGATACAGTGAAACAGCAACACCTAGAGTCACACACATTGTAGTACAAAGTGTGTCGCTTGGCAACATTTTACTAGACCTAGAACTCTTCTAGTACTTTATAAACATTTTTAGAACATCCCATTTTGTACATATAAAATGCCACTATAGATGAAGCTAGGGACCTAGAAAAGCGAGGAGTCTATTAAGAGTTCTAGAGAACACTCTCCTGTCTTTTTTTTTTTTTGAGGGCAGTGTCACTGGCCCTCATATGTGGGACCGAACCGGGGCTGCTGGCTTCCCAAGCCAGCACTTAACCACCGCGCCACTTGGCCGGCCCCTCCTGTTTGTCTTGATGATGGTCAATCCACCAAGGCAGCTAGCTAGCCTTGGTCTAGTCATTGTTATCAGCCTCTGTCCTCTGCACACTTCCTTTTGTGTTTCTTGCCCTTTTCTTACTCATTACTATTAAAGTTTTTTTTTTAAGAGTCCATCCTTTCTTAAATCAGAACTTTTTAGCTTTATGTTTAATATTTGTTAATAGTATATACCATACCATATTTCAAAAATAATTGAGACAACTGTTTATGGGAACCTTTTAGGTGATCAGCATTTTCTTAAACTCAAATACTTTGAGAAATTTGAAGGTCATATTGATTGAATGGAATATACACCCCTCACTTGACCTTGTTCTCGATGTCTCTTTGTGGCTATTTAACTTGTATGATATCCGATGGCCAAACTAGGCTAAACTCAGAGTCATTACCAATGCTGCCTGAGATCTCGTTGCTGACACTGTTTATGTGCAAAGGTAAGTTAACTGTCAACAGTCAGGAGAGGCCTTGCTAAGTGCTGTCACAGAGCCTATCACTTCCCAGATAAAGACAAGCTAACTATACAGGGGAACTTTCCACAAGATGGGGGTTCATATTTAGGGTTCCGAGAGAGCCTCATTAAAACCACTTTGAAGGCATTGAAAATCCAGGTAAATGCCATGGATCACACTGGAGTGGGAGTAAATCTTGGCGAGAACTTCCCAGGAAGGTGTCCTTTAATCTAGTAGTGATTTTAAAGTTGTGGTTGAATGCTCTCTGGGTTAATGAAAACCTTCAAAGGTGTTTTTAGGCAGAGTATTATCCAGTGAAGAGGTATGCTCAGAATATTCATGAATCTTTTGCTGGATGGTTTCAGCTGTTTTCCTAAGGCAGGCAAGAATGCTGGATACTGGGGGAGGTGGGAGGCGTTCCAGGCAGGTATGGAGAGAACCTTGAAAAGCTAGTCCTGTTCTGAGTATGTTAGGAGCGGAGGGGTGTGTGTGTGATTTTTTTTGTTTTTTGCTCCCCATTTTCTTGCTGTCACTCTTACATATTTTCTTTGTTACTCTTTAGCCTTCCTTTTCTGTACTCCTCCTTTGTCATCCTCTGGCCACCCTTTCTTTTCTGATGGATTGAATGTTTAATTGGTTCATACTATTTCTCATAGAGTAGTGGAGGTAGAAATTCAAATTCATTGCCTGACCGAATTGCCTAGTTTTCATTTTTTTAGATGAGCAGATAAGCAGTATTGTGGTGATTTTTTTTATTTATCTGACAAATACTGAAAGACAAAAAAAGTCAAATCATCCATAATTCCATCACCAATTTCATTTTTAATTTACAAAGTAGCAATGAAAGCCCCTCCCTCCCAGCCCTCTAATCCCATTCCCCAGAGACAACCACTGTTTAATACAAGTTTCCCCTTATTTTTCTCAATATAAATAGATATATCTGTATATACTATGTGCATACATATATAAGCATGTGTTATACACTTTTTTCCTTAGCACATACAGATCTGCAACTTACCTACTATATCCTGGACATCTTTGCAAGACAGTGTGTATTGATCTCTCTTGATCTTTCTAGTGGTTGCACAGAATGTGTATATCACAGTTTTTTCAACCATGTTCCATGACATTTAAATCTTTTCTAGTGTTTCCATTGTTTCAGTATATATTCTTACAGGTTTATCTTTATCATGCTGTATTATGTCTGTAGAATTGAGTCCTAAAAGTGATTACTGAGTTGAAGGGTATGCACATTTTTTATTTGAATAGGTATTACTTCAATTACTTTCCAAAAGTGTGCCCATTTATGCTCTTGAAGCAGTGCTGAGAGAGCCTGTTTTCTCATTGCTTTTACAGCACTGAATATTAACAGGCTTTTCAGTTCCTGCCAGTCTAATAGGGAAGAATGACACCTGATTTGTGTTTAATTGTTTTTATCTGCTTATAGCTTTTCTTTAGAGTCTTACTTTTTAAATTGCCTTATTGGCCTGTAACATGTTTATATTGATTTCACTGTTCCTCTCAAAAGAGCACTTTCATCTTTCTATATAATGAGTATATATTACATATCTTGAGCTCTCAGGATATTTCATTAGCCCAGCTGTTTATAGAATTCTTTCAAAATAGTTTTAAAATTATTCCTCTTAGAGAACTATTTAAAATGACTGCTGTGCTTTTCTTTACCTGAATCTTTGTGTCATTAAACACATTTATGTTTGTGTAATATTGATAACCATTGTTTCATAGTTTTGTAGCGAATCTTATTTGTGGTTTTTCTCATGCCTTCTCTAATGTGCAGAGCGTTACTGTATGGTGGAATGCGGGAATCGCAGCCCGAAGCAGAAATCCCTCTCCAAGACACCACTGTGGAAGCCTTCACCATGCTACTGAAATACATCTACACTGGCCGGGCGACACTGACGGATGAGAAGGAGGAGGTGCTGCTGGACTTTCTGAGCCTGGCTCATAAATACGGATTTCCAGAGCTGGAGGACTCTACCTCCGAGTACCTCTGCACCATACTTAACATCCAGAACGTCTGTATGACTTTTGATGTTGCCAGCCTCTACTCGCTCCCCAAGCTGACTTGCATGTGCTGCATGTTCATGGACAGAAACGCACAGGAGGTGCTCTCCAGTGAAGGCTTCCTCTCCCTCTCTAAGGTGTGCCATGGCCTGGGGTAACTTACCGGCAGGCATTGTTCTGGTAATGTCTGTACAGTAGGATTACAGCAGTGGACTCAGAATAAAAAAGAAAACTCATAGGTGTGGAAGAGGGTTTCTAACCACCTGCCTCTGGCTGCAGAGCACTGCTTTTAAGGTTATTCTGGTAAATTCTAGGTGCGAAAGAGACTGTGATGCTGGGTGGTGGTTTTCAATGTGGTGACAGTCAAACAGGCTCCTTTGTGGTGCTGTGTACTATTTTTTGGTTTTGTATTTGTTTGCCAGAGAATGCAACTAATAATTCTTTACTATGAGAGGGAAAATTCATAAAGGAGATCCGATCATTGCATTCGATCAAAGGCATCATTGGATGTTTTTAAGTTACTGTTTTGTTTTTGTTTTTTGCTGTCTCAAACCTCACTATTACATGGTAAAGCATGTATAATAGCTAGAGTAAAACTATTTTGCTCAAATCTTTCTCTGAACCCTGCTGGTTGTCCCTTCTTTCCCTTTTGCTGTTCCTCCTAAGACCTGAATATTTTGAGTGAGAACACCTTTGAAAAGATGCATGTGTTGGTTTGAGTTTAAACTGCAGTTTTATTGTCCTACTTTATTTTTAGAGGCAAGGGTCTTTGAGGGTTGCCCCAGTGAGGGAGGTCAGTCTGAAAATCTGAGAACCGAAAATATGATAGTGCAGTAATAGTGTGTAACAAAAGATTTGGAATTTTAAATTCCAGATGTATCTCTCTGACTCATAAATGCAAACTCCCCTGACGAGGCTGTGTGGAATGACAGCTCCTCATGTTGCCATTTTCCTTCTTGTGGTTTTATTAAAGATGGGGCAGATGTGTTGGAAAGACTAGCTATTGGATGCCTACAGCTGTTTACACAGCCATAATGTGCAAGAGAGTATCTAGCACAAAGAATACAGAAAGAAGATGGTCAAAAAGAGTTAATTGTTTAAATATAACTGATACTTGTAGCTCTGTAAGATTTTACCGATTGATCATGCACATGGTTGAGCTCTGTAATAACTAGAATTTTTCCTTTTTATCTTTTTCAGACAGCACTTTTACACATCGTATTAAGAGATTCATTTGCAGCTCCTGAAAAGGATATTTTCCTAGCCTTGTTAAACTGGTGTAAGCACAATTCAAAGGAGAATCATGCTGAAATCATGCAGGCTGTGCGTTTACCTCTGATGAGCCTCACTGAACTCCTGAATGTTGTGAGGCCTTCGGGGCTGTTGTCTCCCGATGCCATTCTGGATGCTATTAAAGTTCGATCAGAGAGCCGGGATATGGACCTCAATTACAGAGGCATGCTCAGTAAGTACCTGTCTGTCTTCATCTCACCAAGAAATTTGGTTTGCATCTTAGGATAGTCTCAACTGCAGAGCTCTAGTGCAGGTGTTCATGGCATGTGTGAGCCTAGGAACATTCACTCCTGCTTCCTTTCCTTCTGTACTCCTGCTGAGAGTGCATTGTCATTGTAGATCCCCAAATAGGCAGTTCTTGCCATTCCTGGACACATTTCTCCAGCTGTTCCATAGAATGTCAGAAATTATATTTTCCTGAGAAGCTGTTTCTCATGTGAAGACCTTTCCTCCTTTTCTCCATCAAATCAGTACTAAGTACATGCTATGTACTTACTATTATTTTATCACCGTTAACACGGAGTTTCTAAATAATCACAGTTATCACTTAAGTTGCATTTCCAACACTTATGTGGTGATTTTTCTTATTAATAAAAAACAATAGCAATTAACATTTATAAAGGTTTATATGTTCCAATAACAGTCCTACATGATCATTTAATTTTCATAGCAGCCCTTTGAGATGGTTACTGTTATTGGTTCCATTTTACAAATGAGTAAACTGAAGCACAGAGAGGTTAAGTAACTTGCCCAAAGTCACACAGAAAATTTCCTGGAGCTGAGAGTCAGACCCGTGTAGTTAGACTCCAGAGGCTATGTAATTAATCACTAAACTATGCTGTATAAGTGCTATAGTCTCTGTCTTTGATCATTTTAATTTCATTGTGGAAATAAGACATACCACCATGGAAAGTTAAATACAACAGTGTTCAAGATGGGTACATGCTGTGAATTTCCGAAGAGGGTGTGGCTTGGAATGATTGGGAGATTTCTTGGAGATCATGAAGCTTGAGGTGAGCTCAGGCCTTTGATTTAAATGGCATCAGGGTCCTGTGCATTTCAGATGAGAGGACTGGTGAGGGTAATGGAGATGAGAGAATTTGAATGGCCATGAACAGAAGAGCCTGACTACAGTAGGAGGCTTATTATGTTGATTAATAAGGAAGAAAGCCTGTAAAGGTTAGCTCTGGCAAAATCATGGAAGTCTTTGAAACTAGATTGGGATTTTGCCTATGCCTGGTGAGAAGCTGGATTTAGAGAGAGGGAGAGGCATGAGTACAGTGGTGGTTTTGAAAGATTGATCCATGGTGCTGTGCTTGCTGATTTGGAAGAGGGAAAAACTGGATTAGGAAGACCAGTGAGGAGGGTAGTTAACCTGTGCACAATTGATTCAGCCTTAACCTAGAGCGGTGGCAGGGAAAAAGGAAAATAATGGATATATAGAGGAGATATTATTTTAAAATATTAAATCTTGGTGATTCGTGGGATTTAAATTGAAGGGTTATGTTTAGAAGGAAGTTACTTTATTTTATTAAATCTAAGAAACCAGAAATTCTGAGGAACCATTGTTTTATGTACAACTAAGAAAGGAAACAGTATTGCCTGTTAAACCCTGACACATCGTCATGTCTATATCCCAGTTTCAGAAATGCTAAAATTTGAAAAAATGTGTGTCATAGAATTAATGAAATGTAGTAGTTCTTTAAAGAAGATCCTGAGCTTATTTTTAGACTTACTGAGTTTGAGGGTTTTTGGGGACATATAAGTTCTTTCTCATGTTAGTCATTTCCCTGAGCGGTCTTTTCTTTGACAGTGGCTTTAGACACTCTCTTGAAATATTGATTAATCTTTTTTTTTTTTAAATTGGGGAATTGGGGGAGGGGAACAGCATTGTGGAATCGGGGAAGGGGAACAGACAAGTTGCTGTCCTTTGTCCTTTTGTTCTTCAGTCTAGTTGTAGAGGGCGTCGCTTCACTGGCCTATGTTGGTATTATCATTGCACTCTTCCTGACTGAGGCAGTCATTCGCTGGCCATTGAACGGCTGCTCACGGCAGCTCACGCTGGCTGCTGGCCACTCACACTGGCTGCTAGCCACTCCAGTAACTCACAGCAGCCCACTGCAGCAGGGGCTGCAGCCTACGCCATTGCTGGTGGCTTATGGCAGCCTAGCTCCAGGTTGAGCTGTTGTTCACCATCTTAGCTGTAAAGGGTGCAGTGTCACTGGCCCTCATGTGGGATCCGAACCGGGACCCTGATGCTCAGAGCTGGCGTCCCAAGCCAATTCTTAACTAACGCACCACTGGGCCGGCCCCTGATTGATCTTAAATAGGTGTCCTAGCTAGGACTTCTCTCCTGACTCATAGGATTTAGATTTCTTTTCATTGGACATAGAAGAAAAAGCATAGGTTTTGGAGCCAGACATATTTGACTACAACTCCTGAATTAGTCACTTGGTAGTTGTATGACCTGGTTTTAAATTACAGAAAGAATTTTACCTTTAGCTTTATGTCTCCTAGTGTTATGAGAATTAATTGAAATAATGTATGCAAAGAATGTGTGTAAGCTCATTAGAGGTAACCATTGTCATTATCCTTGTTTTTCCTCATCTATGTAGGGATTATCACATTGTTTTAAATGTTTTTGTTTACTTGTATTTTGTCCTTGAAGGCAGAGATGGTCTTCGTAAGGCCTGTTGATCTTTATATCCTCAACATTTAACATACTGAATAGCATGTAACAGATGCTTGGAATACAAGGAGAAATGTGTAATAGTAGTGGAAGCAGGTTACTAGTGTTAGGAAGTAGTCAAAACTGGTGATAAATGAGTTGAAACCTGGGCTGGAGAATAGAGAAAGAAGTAAAGACCACAATGTGCGATTTAGAGACGACCTACAGCCGGGGGTGTGGGTGGTGGGTGGGGGGGGGGGCTGAACATAGAGAAGGAAGAGTTAGGGAGGTAAGACGAAAACTGGGATAGGGTTACAGAGGCCAACAGAGGACAGAGTTTTATTATACAAGGAGGGAGTGGTCAGTGGTATCTAGTGATGCTCAGAGGTCAAGAAGAATGAGAATTGAGAGAAAACTTTTCAATATAGATTTGTGGTGAGTCTGGACAAAAGCTTGGCAAAATTGGGAATTAAGCCATGGGTTTGAAAAGATAGCAAATACAGTGTGTGGAGTATCTGCTGTGTGAATTGCAGTGAAAGGTAGTAGAGAAATAGCATGGTAGCTGGAGGGAACAGGTCAGGAGAGGTCCAGGAAGGGACTGGAGGTGCCAGAGAATGGTACAAGTTGAGGGTTGGCCTTGGATAAAGTGTGGGAGGATGGGAGGGGGAGAGGATGAGACAAGTAATACAGTTTGAGACTTTCTAAATATTCATTGTTAGATCCTCTTATATAAGCTCCTTTTCCCCTTTCTAGCCCTAGTTTTGATTTGAGGTAGGGCCCCATAAGTGGATTCGTTATAGGGCTTGGCTTGGGACATTGCTGCAGGATTACAGAGGAGGTGCTTTGGACATTTCATAGTTACTGGTAACTTGGAATTGGTCAGCTGCCCAGTATAGGTGTTAAGCTGGGTTACAGTAAACCCATGAAATTAGGGTGAAAGGGAGTAATCAACCAGCTGAGGCACAGTCAGTTCTAGAATGACATACTTACTGTAATTATTGCTCATAAATGTTTTTTATTTTGGAATAATTCAGTGGGAGCTCAGGGAAGAGACTATACAAATGTTTGGGAATCCTTTATCTAACTTCTAAACTTGTTAATAGGCCATTTTTCTGACTTTTAAATTAAAAGAATAAAGTAATAATAAATAATAAAGTAATAATAAAGTAAAAATAATAAAATAATAATAAATAATAATAAAGTAAAGTAATAATATAAATACTAAGGAAGCGTATCACTTTACCATCAGATCTAAAGAATAGGTTAGTTATTTTCTAAGTAAATGTTATCCAAACATTTATGTCATTATTTCTTCCATCAAATTTCTTTACTGTTAGGGAAAAAAAAAGTCTGACTGTTCCTGCACTGATGATCTGAAAAGATGGTTCTGCTTATTTGAAATTATTGAGCAAATTTGTTTGTTCCTTGTTTTTTTCCTGGAAACCAGCTCTTTGTCTTAGAAGTTTTCTTGAAATGTAATGAGGTTCTTAGGAGTAGGGATTAATATCTTTTTTCTAATTCTTTTTCTTTGAGTTCATTAATATTGGTTACTGGAAAGTTTAATTCTTAGAGCTGTGTATCTCAAGGCTTTTAAACCAAATTACAGCGATTTTCCCCCCTTAAAAAAAAAAGAGGATCCAAAGACCGTTCTAACTTACCAGTGAAGGTTAGTCTTTCTGGGAAGGTGGTGTAGACTAGTGTTCTACATATGTAATGATGAGCATTTGCCTATAAATCTGGGAAAAGGGAATTACCTTTTAATTATATCAGAGTATTTGAACTACTTGTGCTCAGGTCATTCTCTTCTCTTAATGCTTAGTTTTGTCTTAACTGTAGAGATCTTTATTTCTGCCTTCAAAATTAGTGCTTTTTCTATTCAGGCTGTTATACTTTGTTTTGCTAATTTCAGGTGTTAGACTTTGGGAAACAGAACAGCAATTTCGTGTTTCTTCATGTTGTTAGCAGGGTTTGTATGACAGCTTCCATCCTCAAGATTTCATTATTTAGTAAAAGTCAGTCTGTTCATAGGACTGCTTAGTTAAATTATTGATTAATATGTGTGTGCATGTGTGTGTGTGTGTGTGTGTGTGTGTGTGTGTGTGTGTAATTCTGTGCTGTAGGCACATGGTAACATGTACCTATTCCCATAATGGACAGTAGCCCAGACCAAGGAAGCTTGCCGTTGTGATATTATCATTATCGCTTTGTTTTTGGCCTAGACTGAGCTTCTTGAGGACTGTAATTATGTCTTACAGTGCCTGGATCTAGACTTTTCAAAGTAAATGAATGATTGAATTAATCCATCCCTTGCTTCTAAACTAGAATTTAAAATTTGTCTCACTTATCACATAAAGACAGTAACAACAATGAGCCTTTAATACGTTTAAAACTCTTTGACTTCTATTACTGTTGTATCTTCCCAACTGTAGTTTACAGTATCTTCATCTGTAAACTGGGGGGCTCACAAGTAATCTGCTGAGTATTCTCTGTGGCGGCAGTTTATGTCTGAAACGTGCTCTTGTCCCCCATAAGATGGCGAGCTCCTGGAGGGCTGAGCCCAGCACAGTGATCAGCGTACAGAAGGCAGCTGAGGAATTTTGCCTTTTAAATTAGATAAACAGGATGGAGGTCCCTTTCAGCTCTTGTGTGTTTTCATTCTTTAATCTTTATCAGTAACTTGCCTAAAGTTACTGAGTGAAATTGATGGCCAAGCTGGGACAGAGTGCTGATCTGACTTCTGAGGCCGGTGCCGTTTGATAGTCTCCATCTTGGGTTATTTTCTATCCTGTTTTGTGGTGTGTTTGAGTATCAGCACTGTCCAGTAGGGAAAGGAGGCCTGCCGAGGTGGAGATGATGGGCAAGTTAAGGTAAGACAGGAGTTGTCAGGAAAGTCGTATGTAAGCCCACACGTGTTGGAAGGGAGGACCCATTCATTCTTCAGGGAAGTTGGATTAGGGAGTGGAAAATGATTTAGGGGGCAGAAGGGGTAAAAGGATTGCAGAGGGCAGACAGCTAAGAATTTAGGGGACAGAAGAGGTAAAAGGATTGCAGAGGGCAGACAGCTAAGAATTTAAATGATCCATCCGGTAAACAACCATCTCAGTCTAGATGTAAGAGAGTTTAATAAAGAATGATTAATAACACAAAGCAATTAAAGAAAAACACAAGATCATTAACACAGCAGCACTTAGATTTTGGCATTGTGTAGCCAGGGGCAGGCCCTGCTCCATTTCGCCTTAATTTTTCTTTCTAATAATTGGCTTGGTTCTGCCTAATTGTGGAGCTTCAAAGCTTAATTTTTTTCACTTAATGTGTGAAAAATGCATCAAAAATGACAAATGTAAAGAAAACTATTATTGTTACCTGCTATCTCATTTAATCCCTGCCACCCTATATTTTTTGAGAGCTATTTTCTCTACTGATAGACAAATATAAGCAGTAAGAATATTTATGGTTTGAATTATTTTATTATGACTTGAATTTTCTCATGGTCACTTTTTGTCTTAAAATCATCATTTAACTACAGAATTTGCAAAAAATACTTGGAGTTATATTTTTATCCTGTGAGGTACTCAGATTATATTTACCATGAGAGAATTTCCACTTGTGTAAATGTTCCCCCATTTTGAAGTGAAGGATGCTTTCAGGGAATCTGTATCAAGAACAGTTGGAAAAGTTCTCAAGCACTCTTGAAATAAATTTTAAAAGATGACTTAGATGTGTGTTAGAAATTTCATTGCCATTTTAGGCTTTTAGTTACAGTAACTTGAAACCCTTGTGCCGAGTGTGTTATTCCTAGCTTGATAAATTTTAGAGGTGAAGAAGCTTAAGTTTAAAGAAAACCAAAGGGCGGTGGCAGTTTCTAAACCGGGAAGCTCAAGTTCTCTCTTTTTGGTGTGGGCCTTGACTCGTGGTGTGAGAACTGGGAGATGGCTCCAGTGGTCAGCGGCAACAGGCTTCGGACCCTCACATCTCATACCCAGCACTAGGGGTTCATGTTTCTTTTTACAAGTGGTTACACAGCACTGATAACTGAAAAGCACAAATTTGAGGCGTGTGTGTGTGTTTGCTGGGTTTGTAAAATGCTTTACGTCTAGGTTGGAGGCATCAGGAAGGCAGGGCCTACCTGCCTAGTTCACCGAGGTAGTCCCAGTGCCTCACATGGTAGCTGGGACAGAATGAGTCTGCAGTAAGAGTCTTTCGACTGATAAAATGCTTTATCCTTATACAGCACTTTAGCATATATTATTTGTAGTATAATCCTCACGGTCATTCTGTGGGTGGGTTGGGCAAAGTATTATGTTTCGATGAGAAATCAGATTCAGAGAGACTAAGAGTCCTGAGTTTCAGACTTAGGTTTTCTCATTTTAAGTCCCAACTTTTTTTTTTTAACTGTATCAAACTGTCTGCTTCTTTCCTCTGGGTCTTAGTTCCCCTTGGAGGGAAGAGTTTAGAAAGAGGGGGATGTTCTTCCCCTCAGAAACCATTCATGAGGTAGATGGCAGAGTAGGGCCCGTGGAGACAGGCTGCCTGGGCTCTAACTGCAGCTCTGATACTTGCTGGCTGCATGACCTTGGGCAAGAAAGTCCATCTAATCTTTCTCTGCCTCCACTTCCCATCTGCAAAATGGACGTAGTAGTAAGGTTACACTCAGAGGATTTTTATGAGGAGTAGGCCAAAAAGGAATTAATAACGCCTGTTAAATAAATGAAAAATAAATAGGAAGACTATGTATGACTACCATGAGCTAATATAGTACTTAGGACGTTATAAACCTGTGGCACTTAAGCTTCTGGTGGTAGAAAGTTGGGTGTGATTAGATTTGGTTTTGTTTTGCTTCTGAGTTGCCTTAGTCTTTTGCAAGTTAACTAAACCCAGCCCAACTGCATTTCACTTGCATTTATTGTTGTTTTCTGGAGCCATTCTCTTACCTGTTTTCACTTGAAATTTTTTTTTTAAATCTACATTTTCCAAAAAATCTGCAGTGATGAATTACTTACCCGATTTCCCTAAGAGCCTCATTATAGTTCATACTTTCCTCTATTAAAATCAGATAGCCCAGATATATACATGCTGTGGGAATTCAGTATTTATTTACAGGGTGTAAACTCGCTTACTTCTCTTATTATTGTGTGCTTTTTAAAATAATAATAATAATAGCAGTCTTTAGAGTTTACTGTGTGCTTTGCAAACATCATGTCATTTCATCCTTAAAATAAAACAAAACAAACAAAATACCTGGGAGATAGATATTGCCCTGTTGAGAAATTTCAGTTCAGAGAAGGTAACTTCCCCAAAGTGATTAAAGGTGGAGCCACTATTTAAAGTCCTTGAAGCTCAGGCTCTTAACATCTATTTTATAGTGTCTCTGGTCTCTCCATGGAGAGTATCGAGTTTAGAATATTAGTACACAGAGGATGCGGTCCAGATCTGTGAAGCAAAATTTGCAAGACATTTTAGAGCCTTGGTGACAGTTGGCCTTAATAAATCTACTCCTGGAGAGAGGAGGGTGTTTAATTATAACCATAATATTGATTTTGATGACAGTCTGAATTTTCATTTTTAAAAATATTCAAGTGAAGTAAAAATGTATTTTTACACGTATTTTTGGTTTTTGGCTAGTTAATTGATTTAACATATCTATGTATGACCAGCAGCTCTGCTATATTGGAACCTTTCTCTTTCTGTTGTTTTATCACATGTCTGATATGTCTGCTTTGCCTGTTTACATTGTGCTGTGTCCAGATGGCAGGTATGGGTCATCTTATATGTTGCTTTTTTCCAGTAGGTATTAAATTAAAGCTGCTAATAGAAGGAACTCAGCAGAACTGATTTGGTTGTGCTAGTATGTGTTTTTTCTAGTATTACCAACTTTTTCTTAATAACATTAGTCCCAAACACTTTGTGTCTGTGATGGTATCGTTAAATTTAAACTGTGGGTGGTATCTTAATCCCTGTAGACATACCATCTCTTCTCTCTCCATAGACTTGTCTCTGCCATCTTAAAATTAGATGCACATACTAGAATGAACTAGAATACTAGAATTTGATCTTTTTCCTCAGAATATAGAATAATTTACTAAGTTAACCGTTAACCTTGTTTTTTCTATTTTTAATTGTAGTACCGGAAGAAAACATTGCGACTATGAAGTATGGAGCCCAGGTTGTAAAAGGAGAGCTGAAATCTGCCCTACTAGATGGTGATACTCAAAATTATGATTTGGATCATGGATTTTCTAGGCATCCAATTGATGATGATTGCCGTTCTGGCATCGAGATTAAGTTAGGTCAGCCATCCATTATCAATCACATTCGGATACTCCTGTGGGACCGGGATAGCCGGTGAGTCATTAGCATGACTTGGAGAGAAACTGACATTGTGTTTGATTGAGATGGCCTAACTTTGTGGTTATCTGCTTTGGTTTTACAGATTTGATGGTTTATCTCTTTGTGATCACTTGGGTATTTCTCTTGAAGTTTAGCTCTTGGGGAAGACTTAAAGGGTATATTTCTTTAAAAAAAACAACACTTTTGTTTTTTCTTTTTCTGCTTATAAAAGTAATAACGTGTTTATTGTGGAAAATGTAGAAAATATAGAAAAGCACAAAGAAATAAAAATTGCTAGTAATCTTACCACCTATTAATAATCTTTGTATGTATCTAATGGGTTTTTTGTTATCCATAGTATTTCATACACACCCGCACTTGCGTGCAAAAACAGAAAGCTGTAAAACCATACACAGTTTTACAAAATAAAGATTAGATGTGTGAAAAGCTAACTTCACTTGTAAATTAATACATTGTGAATATTCTACCCTTTAAAAAATATTCCTCTACAATGTTACTTCTAATCATTGTCTGGTATTCCACCATATGGGTTCCCATTGTTTGTTGACTTGATTTCTTACTTTCGGATATTGCAACAATTTTTAAAATGCATTTTATCTTATGGACGAAGAAAAAAAATGTTTTTTGGTGTGTGGATAAATATCATCCTCAAAACAAAAGAAACATATGAAAACAATTTGGTGGGCTTCAGCCTAGGGATCCACTCACTTTTGTAGTATCCTCAAGATTCTGCTTTCCTTCTAGCCATTCTAATGGTTTCACCCACTGTAGTTTCTGGGGTTCAGCCATGATGGGTGAAGTACCAGTGCAGTATGGATGACCAGGCACTGAACTCTCTCAGGGCTGCTGATCATTAACCTAAACGCTGTGTACTAAGAAACTGATGTACAGAGTCTCCTAGGCTCTACTTAATGCCTCTTTGAGTCAGGACATGAAGAGCTTAATGGTATTGGTGATGATACCCTGCAAATCTGCCAAGTTAGTTCATTTTTCTTGTTAGCACCACTGGGCACCTCTCTGGCCTTATAGACCATTTGAGCCAAGTCTGAAGTGCAAGTTAGCATTTCCTGTGCACAGGTCTTTGAGGTCCCCAGGTTCTTTCTGTTTCTTTTTTTATTAAGAATATATTTTTGGGCCGGCCGAGTGGCGCATTGGTTAAGGGCTGGTTTTGGGATGTCAGCTGTCCGGTTCGGATCCCACATATGAGGGCTGGTGACACTGCCCTCTACAGCTAACAACAGCTCCATCTGGAGCTGGGCTGTGCGAGCCCTGGCGACGGTGTAGGCTGCAGCCCCTGCTGCAGTGGGCAGCCATAAGCTACATACAGTGAGTGGCCGGCAGCCAGCGTGAGCTGCCAATAGCCGCGGTGAGAGACATCCAGAGTCCAGCGACCGATTTGACTCATCCGGGAAGAGCGCAATGATGATACCAACATGGGCCAGTGAAGCAACGTCCTCCACAACTAGACTGAAGAACAAAAAGACGGCAACTTGTCTGCTCCCCTTCCCCGATTCCTCAATGCTGTTCCCCTCCCCCAATTCCCCAATAAAAAGTCTTTAAAAAAAAAAGAATATATTTTCTGATAATGCATATCTTGTTGGATATAATGTGATGTTTAATTGGCAAAATGGAGTTAATTCGCATATCATTTCTAAGAGTTTGATTAATAATACTATAATAATAATACTCATATAGCACTTTTATGTGGTGTGCACAGTTCTAAAGTCTTTACATACATTAACTCAATTAATAATGAAATTGGTAAAAACTAATAATAAAAGGTTAGTGTGTGTGAAACTGAAAGTAGTTACCATCATTTCCATGATGTTAAATATTTATAGGCTACTTTGTTTTAGTATGTGCATTATATTCACAGGGGATTTAAGTTTACCACATTGCAGTTCTTTCTCACAGAAGTTGTTATCATTCTAAGCAAAGGTGAAAAATTCAGAATCTTAAGCCAAAAAGATTCTGACATGTGTTGTAAAATTATATCCTGCATTACTGATAACCCAGAGAGGTTCAATAAAAGGTTATAACCAGTTTGAGACTGAGCGATAAAATGAATGGGAGTGAAATGAGAGGACAGCAGAAAATGAGGGGATGACACAAAATAAACTGACCTTTTCTGGTCACAACTGTTGGTTGCAGGCTGACATTTATGGCCACCTAAATCTTCTGAGATTGTTCCTGTTGATATTACAGTACAAGTAATAACTGCATCTCAAATTTAAATCTGGCTTTTGACAAGGGAATATAGATTTGTTCAGTATGGGACCAGCATGTAATGGCCCAGGGTGGCTGACTAGGGGAGGATGATAGGCTATTTTCATTACTGCCAGATTATTAGCTGGTATATTTTAAGTTGTACCCAAAAGAAACACGTATTATCTCTTCAGCCATGTCATTTATTTTCCTGCAGGCTGAATGTATGTGTGGGATGGCAGGAGACTGGGAGGGAGTGGGAGATAAGCTGGCCTCTGTGGGGAACCATTTAAGTTGGCTTTCCCCCTGAGAGCGTGGGGCTGAGCTCCCAGGCCAGAGAAGGGCGAGGGAGAAAGTGCATCTACTTCTATGTTTCTGTCCTCCCTCTATCATGGCTTTATTAGTCTGCTAATATGGTGTGGGCAAGGCATCCTGGCCCTGTTTGAAAAGGGACAAATGTCGTGCATGCCTGACACATGTTAAGCACTGTGCTAGACCCTGGATCTATGAAGATAAGCATGGCATGGTCTGGTCTTGTTGTGACCTAACAAGGCAAGCAGTCTTTCTGAGAGAGGGTGTCAGTACATTGTGAACACTACAACAGAGAGAGCTATACAGATTGCACTGTTTCCCAATCTGATTGTTATGCAGAAAATGTAATTCCCAAAGAGTGTATTTGTACCTTTGAACATTTTATTAAAGTATAACTTTGTATTGTTATTTTAACATGGTACGTCTTTCTGCCTTTTCCTTTTGATTCATAGGTCTTATTCATACTTCATTGAAGTGTCGATGGATGAACTCGATTGGATCAGAGTGATTGATCATTCACAATATCTGTGCCGGTCTTGGCAAAAGCTGTATTTCCCAGCCCGTGTCTGCAGGTTAGTTCTCATGGCTAATAAATGACTTCAATGTTTATTTAAGGAGATTTGGACTTTTGAGAAACAGACTACATTTTTCTGTCTCATGGAAGAAGAGTTTTTCAGAGTATCAGCTACCAAATGCATCCCAACTAAAAACTTAGGGAAACTATGGAAAATTAAGCGTCTTATATTTAGAGTGTACTGTGGAGCTGTTTGTCCGAAGTGTTTTGTACCATATATATGTAGTAGACATGTAAAGGAGTAAGAAGGGACGGGGAACCCTGAGAAGTGGAAATGCTTTTTCCACTGCCCACTGTACCTTAAAAGCAGTGTTATTATTAGAGGGTGCATTCTTCCCACAGAAGCCATGAGAGGTATTTCCGGAGGCCTGCCTGGCAATGCTCGGGGCCAGGGGGAGCCTTTCGGGTGCCAGCGTGCATGTTCTGAATATCTGTGATCTTTTTCTAGGTCAGTGGATATCAGTGGAATTTCACAGAGCAGGTGGGGCTGAGTTTGGGGCAAAGGAGGCTGCGCTGGTGGGGCTCAAAGCTCGCACCCTCTCTTCAGTCAGAGCACTTTAGCTTTTATTGTTATGTATTGCAGCCCCAAATTAGTTTGGCTTTATTTTTTTTTTTTTTGAGGGCAGTGTCACTGGCCCTCATATGTGGGACCTGAACCGGGGCCGCTGGCTTCCCAAGACCAGTGCTTAACCACCGCGCCACTTGGCCGGCCCCTAAATCTGAGACTTTTTTTTTTTTTTTTTTTTTTAGCTGAGCCATCCTGCCACCTATTGGCAGCTCAACGGCAACTCAGCTCGGGCTGGCATCGAACCACCGTTGCTCAGAGCTCAGCTTGCACTCTTGAGCGAGCTCTTAACCAACTAAGCCACTCGGCTGGCCCCTAGGTTGGCTTTAGAAAGTATTGATAAGCTGCTATTCTGATATTTCATATTCTTCCTTTAGATATAAGCCTAAATTTCTTTCTGAAATTCTGTAAAACTTATAATGAATTTGGGAGTTGGGAAAGGTAGTTAAGGCTCCCCCAAATTCTGTTGTCTTTTTTTCTGTTGTAATTTTCCCCTTGGAAATTGCCCTCAGATATTCTTTACCTCAGAGTCAAAGGATCCAAGGCAGAAAGTGATTGATTCGTTTAGTTAGGTGTGGCAAGAAGAGACAGTATTAACCAGGGAGAATGTGGAAATCAGCCCTTACCCAGTTCCCTCCTCATGCTCACCTGTGACTTTGACTGACCTCCCATTGTGGCTGATTTGGAGCAGATGGAGTACCCCACAGCAGTTCCCCTCTTGGTCAGAAGATACCCTTATACTTATTAAACTCATGATCTGTCATTATCACGCTGAATTCTTACTTCCACCATAAGAACTCCACAAAACCTTCCAGCCTCTGGTACAGTAAAGAATGTTGTCTACATTTTTTTATTATGGGTATGACCAGATATAATATTGTTACCCAGGGATCCCCTTGTGTGAAAATGGAGAAAATCAATTTCATTTCCCCAAAAGGGGACTAAAGTGTCTCAGGTCTGGCAGTTGCTCTTTTATCAGGAGTTTTGAATGGATTAAAATGAGAGGGACCAGAAATTGAGTGAAGATTGTGTAACTCAGAGCTGCCTAGGGATACTCTGATGGTGATAGAGGGGCCCTGGCATGGAGGAGGTGATTGAGTCTGCATCGACTCCGTTTATTACTGCGGTATTGGATTAAAAAATAAGCAGCATAACAACCAAAGCGTCTGATGTGGACCAAAGGACTGTGTGTTTGTATTTAATTGGAAACAATAGGAACATGACTCCCAGAACAAATATCCTGAGTGTAATTCCAGCCTTGGCAGAGCCTGTGTGCCTTACCCACCTTAAAACCGCTGTTGTGTGGAGGGAGACGCATGCCCTCAGTTACGGTCTCTGGCTTTTAGAGAGCACTCTCCCCTTATTTCTTAATAGGCATTGTTTATACTCCCTTTTCCTTATTTTGTCTCTCCCATGTGGCCTTGCCTTTGTGGGTGTAGCTTTTATATATTATAGAGCTTGGCTGTATTCATGGTGCTAGTTTTTGCCTTGGTACAGCCAGCTCCCAATTCTGGTCAAGAAAAACTGAGAAAAGGCGGTGTTAGAGGGAATGCTAACAAGGAAAAGAAGGAGTCTCAGTATTCATATTAGTAAAAAAAAATTTTTAAATTTATAACCACTTGAATGTGTTATTAATTTCTACATTGCTTCGTAAACTCTGCCTTTCGTAATATGTAGGAGTTTTGGTAGTATTTAAAATGAACCTAAGAACAAATCCCTGTTGATTACCCAAGGATGTCTTATACTTGGTGTTTCTTATCTTCACAGTCATTTAATTGCCTACCTAAACAGTGTTCTAAATACACTTCTTGCAGGAAATGCACTGACACATATGCATTTTTTATTTCCTTAGCATGCAAGTGTTCAGTTTGCATTATGTTAGTTAATTTGCACATTTGTATGTCACCTTTGTTCTTCAGTGTCCTTCGCGTGTTTGTCTTGCCTCTGATAATAAAATTACAAGCTCTTGGAAGCAAAGACTATGGATTCTAATCTTTTAGTATTCTTGCATAGTTCTCAGGCTATGACCTTATATGCACTAGATACTCCAAATGTCACCACAGGTTTCACGGGGTCAGGGCACTGATTGGGTAATGAAGAGAGATTGAGTCAACATTAATATGTACATATATTCATTACTACTTTTTATTGATGTATTTGCTAAAATGTGCATCACTGCTGGAAAACTCTCTGGAGTGGGATGTTGTTTTGTACTGTTTGCAAAGGTTACTTTCTGGTTCTGTTCCTCAGGAAACTGAATTTTAAGGTTCATCCTGAAGGATGTGAGTGTCATGTATTGGTGAAAGATTACATCAGATATATCCCCTAAAAGAGAGGTGCTCTGTGAGTTGGGGAGTGTGAGATTCCCCAGTCCTCTCTCTGAGTGGAGCCTGGACTGCATGTAAATCAGCATCGTGTAGCGGAAGAACCACAGATCGGGGAGGGGGGGTGGGTTAGATAGAGCTCTTCTCGAATATCAGCTTCATCTGATACTGGCATTGTGATCTTAGTAAAGATCTGCCTCTCTGAGCCCTCCTTTCTATTCCAGTAAAAAACAGGAATAGCAACCCCCTTTCTGGGTCTGCAGCAGAGGGTTAGATGGCATAGCACACAGTGAGTACTGAGCACAGTGCCTGGCCCAAAGTAGGCCCAGTAAATACTTGTTTTTATTTCTTTTTTGTTCTTATTAAAATTATTTTCTTAAATTCCCCCCCCCCCCTAATTTCTGAGACTCTCAACTGATATTTGACCTTGGAAGAAAGAATCATCCCTGCCATCCTCTTTGGCCATGGTGCCCCACCATGAGGAAATGGTTCCTTACCTCCGAAGCCTAGTCTTTTCCACACGTTTCCATATTGCCAGTCCATATATAGCAATCCAACACATACGTTACATGGATCTCTTTATCTTAATTTGTGTGTTGCCAGCAGTTTTCTGATATTTTGGTTTTGGGAAAGCATACATAACATTTTCCATTCATATATCTTGTGGAATATAATTCAGTCAGCGTTTCACCCCACCAAAGTAGTAGACGTTATCTAGTGGCAATAAGGATATCGTCAGACTCCAAAGCCAGAGCAGCGTTTGAACCACAGTAATGAATGGAAGGAGGTGATCTGCTCTGTCTTTCTGGGTCATTTTCAGGAATGCATTGTGAGTGAAGTGGGGACTGCTCTGTGTAGCCAAAAACGTAGACTAATAATCCCCCATCCGCCAACTGGGGATGAAGAAGAGCCACTTGTCAATTTTGGCACCATCTTACATATGCACTCAGAACCATGCTGTCTTATCAGCTTTCTGTTTCTCAGGAAAACGCAATTTCTGCTTCACCCATAAATTCTCTAACCTTCACACTGTCTTCTTGGCTCTCTAGCAAGCCCTCATCAAGTCCTTCCACAGCTCTCTTAGATGGTGCAGACGACGACTGAACAAGACAACGCTAGCAAGGGGTGGCAGCTATTGAGTGCCTGGGGGATTTAATTGTTTCTTTTTTCTGGCTGTTTCTCAATATGGTGCTGATAATTTGGCAGCCGTATAATGTTGCTGAAATATTAGAGGATTTGAAAACATGGGTGAAGGATAGAGGTGGATTTCAAAGCCTGTATGTGGCTGGTAGCTGGAATTACAAAAGTCATCTTGGTGTCAAACCTGGGAGTTGAGCCTCAAAGCAAAGTCTGCAGAGATATACCTATTGAGAGGGGGAAGAAAAGAGGAAGTGGCAGACATGGTTACTGCAGTGGCTGTTAGAGCTATCAGAGGGGGGTCAGGTGGAGCAGAGCTTACTGAAGACAAGGCCTGGAGGGGTGTTGAGAAGGGTGCCGGTTGACAATTTAGAACATGGCACAGAGGGAACAAACTGTGATGTTTTTATTATAAAATTATGATGTACATATTTTAAATATGGATAAAGCTTGCTCTCTGGCAAGGTGTTATACCCAATTTCTACCAATAGCACATAAAAATGCCCCTTCTCCAACAGGCAAAAAATTGTTAACATTTTGCCAACATGATTTATGATTTGTAAAAAAAGACTTATTTCAATTTTATCATCAGTGAGGTGGAGTATCTTTTAATACTGCCCATTTGTTGTTTCTCATTTATGAAAAGAGCCTATTTTTGTCTTCCACATATTTTTCTTCTGGAGTGATCATCTTTTTGTTCTTGGCTTTTGAGAACTTTATATTGGTATATTGCTATGTACACATTCATTATATATATAATGTCATATATGTGAACATTTAAACATAGAGTAGATGTATTTGTGTGTGTCTGTGTGTGTGTGTGTGTGTGTGTGTGTGTGAGGCATTATCCTTTCGCCTGTCATGTATTGTGCAATTTGTTATTAAATTTTTATTATTTTTTTAAGATTTTATTGGGGAATTGGGGGAGGAGAACAGCGTTGGGGAACTGGGGAAGGGGAACAGACAAGTTGTGGTCCTTCTGTTCTTCAGTCTAGTTGTGTAGGACGTTGCTTCACTGGCCCATGTTGGTATTATCATTGCAGTCTTCCCGGGTGAGGCAGATCGGTTGCCGGCCTCTGGATGGTCGCTCATGGCGGCTATTGGCAGCTCACGCTGGTTGCCAGCCGCTCACGCTGGCTGCGGGCCACTCACTGTAGCCTATGGCAGCCCACTGCAGCAGGGGCTGCAGCCTGCACCATCGCCAGGACTCACACAGCCCAGCTCCAGGTGGAGCTGTTGTTAGCTGTAGAGGGCAGTGTCACTGGCCCTCATATGTGGGATCCGAACTGGGGCCGCTGGCGTCCCAAGCCAGCTCTTAACCAACACACCACTCGGCCGGCCCTGTTATTAGTTTTTTATATTTTATATTTCATTTTGCCACACGGATTTTACTTTTTTAAAAATGTCAAATCTGTCAGTCCTTTTTATGATTTCCGGTGGCGTGGTACCATGTTTAGAAAGGTGTTCTTCATTCTAACATTAAAGAATGTTACATTGTTACAAGTTTTTTTCTACTACTTGTGATTTTTATGTCTAAATAATTAATCCAGCCAGAATATTTTATGTGCATATTTTCAGGCAGGGATAGTCAGTTGACTAAGACCATTTATTTAATAATCGTTCCCTACTCTACTAATGTGAACGGCCATATTTATCATGTGCTGAACTCTAGCACTGTACTCTGTTTCATTGATTTCTTTGACTATTGTTCAGTGTTTTGATTATGGTAGTTTCTCTTCCCTCTTTTTTCTGCTTTTCTTAGAATGAGAAATTATAGTGTGGCCAGTGTGTCATGGAAAAAAGGGTGTTAGAGAGCATCTGCCTGCCTGTCTTCCGGTCTTAGTGGTCACATTAGAGGTCACATAAATGGTGATAAACACCCCACTAGAATGGTTCTACTTTAGCTTCTAATTTAGGTGTGATTCACCAGCTAAGGAAGTATATTTTTCTTCACTTACTCATCTGTTTATTCATTCATCACTCACTCATTCCACGAATAAGCTCCTACTTTGTGCTCTTCACCACACGTGATTCTGAGGCCTCGGCACTGAAGAAAACTGCCGGAGTTTCTGCTCTTAGGGAATTTGGGAGAAGCAGATATAAACACACAGTAAGAACACGTCAGGTAATTATAAGTGTTGGGAGGGTGGTGCTGTGATAGTGACTGGCATCACGGGGAGGGAGATGGTTATTTTAAATAGGTGGCCAGGGCAGCCCCGAGAGGGGAGGCGATTGTTTTTAGCTGAGATGAAGGGAATGATATTCTCTGGCCATTATTTTAGACATTTATGTTTCTTTGGTGTACATTTAATGGCATTCTGGAAAATCTGGTCTACTGTAGGAAGCCTCATTAGAGGAATACTAAAACTGGACTGTTTTTTGGTAGAGGCCACCTTCCTCTCTTTTATTGCTACCATGCATTCCAAGTCCCCCCCCCCCCAGCCCTTGCCATCATTAGATGCAGCATAATTTTTTAAAACCCATCCTCATTAGATTATAGTTTCTACACAGTGCTATAGATCTACAAGACATAAAACGAATGAGAAAATAAACATTGCTATTTATGGCAGCCTGCTTTTCCTACCATATTAACATTGTACAAAAGCATGTATGTCTGCTCTTTTCTCTGTTGTGCCCCTCTGCCTGCCTAATCGGACAGTGGTGTGTGTATTTGCTTTTAAAGACAGGCACTTTTACATTAGTCAGTGGTCCACCAGGATGCTTGAGCATCATACAGCTAGGATTACGCTGAGCCTTCACTTTCTTTATATGATTGACATCTTCAGAATTCAAGAAATGCCTTATTTAGATGTAAATAAAAAAGGAATCGTTTCAATTTTTAAAAGTAACCATGTTAGTTTAGACCTAGTTTCACTTGTGCCTCTACCTACAGCTTCGATGTCCTAAGTGAAGTAGCCTAGAGCAATCCTGCAGACTGAGGAAGTTTTTCCTAAGAATGCAAAGCAAAAGGTAGCCACATGGTGTCACTCTATCATTACGATTTTACTTGGGGCCACTGAGAGGTTGCAATTGCTTTTTTTATAAAACCATATTTAAATAGAAATCGTTCTGAAGTCTGTGATTTGTGAAATAACATGTGAAACTATTTGGTGCTGTTTAAGCCTTTCTACTCAGGTGGGGCGTTAATTATGCCCAAGGTCCCCAGCTGAGCGTTCGGTGCCTGTCGGCTCATGCCTTGTCGTCTGCCACATACATCAGACACGTGCGCTTCTGTGGGGCAGTTACGCAGTTTCAGACAAATAACTTGAAAAACTCTTCCTTGGGAATTTTGAAATAAATAGAAGAGCAACTCAAAGGAGATAGATGCATTAAATATTTAGAAGGAGTCAGAAAGCAAAAGAAAGGAGGAATGAGGAAAAGAGAAGGGGTTATAGGACCTCTAGGGAGAGGCAGGAAGGGCAGAGGCTACCGTTTGATGAGCGTCTGCTATGGGCCGGACACATCACTACCTTATATGATTCTCACAATAGCTCTGGGAGAGAAATACCACTAATCGTCTTATTTTTACCGATGAGGAAATTGAGCCTTAGAGGAGCTAAATTTGCAGGTCTGTCTGAATATGCAGTTAACATCACATCTTACATTGCCTCTGCCGGATATGAGGTAAAGAAATAGCTCTGTTTTAGAGCAGGGGGAGCCATGGAGCCCAGAAGAGGCCTGGTTGCCTCGCTGCAGGAGCTGTTTCCAGGAATGCTGAAGGAGCCGGCCTGGTGAGGCCATCCTCTGTCACAGCCCCCGGAAGACAGACTTCCTGGTGCTGAGCATGGACACCTGGGAAGGGTTTCTCTCGGAAAATGCTCCAAAGGGCGTGGGGCAATCCTTTGTCTCTGTCTGTTTTGTCAGTTTGCCAACAGAGCTTTGAATTTTTCTGCCCTTTAGTTCCCCATAAGGTCATTACAGATTGTATTATTACAGTGAACCTGATGTTCTTAACTTCTGATTTGTTTTGCTTCAGCTGTGTTTAGAAACAAATTTCATATATTATAGAATTTCTCTTCAATGTTGAATTGCTTTTTTTTTTAAGGTGAGGAATTTTCTATTTATTATTTTCACCTATAGAATCCTCTTATTAGCCCCCTCTCCCCCAAACCCACTGTGTTTTATGTTCATTAAGACCTTTGAGACATGGTTGCTTGTGCTTTAGTTTTTGTTTTATTTTGTTGAAAGGATAATTACATGTTGAGATTTCTTTTGTGTGTAGTAGAAGAATTAGAACATGAGAAAATAGAATAGGTTACCCTTTTGCTTTATATTTTTTATTTTATAATTTTAGAATATAAATTAGCGTCTTTTAATAAGCCTGTTGCATGAGATGTTACTACCATAGATAGCCATTGTCCCTTTTTCACCCCGGAAGGGCAAGAACTATATTTGGTGGTGCTAATAGCTGCTTGCCAAGCACTTAGCTTCAGCATTAAGTTCAGACAGCACCTCCCTAGATGATCATCAAACATCCTTTTTCTCATGCATTTCCTTTCCTCAGTATTATTACTCAGTTACTTAAAGGATTTATTCATTTAGACAATCGTTCAACAAACATTTATTGACTACCTGCTATATTGCAGGCACTTAGTTTAGGTGCCAGGCATAAAACAATGAACAAGACACAGTTGTTGCCCTCAAGAATTTTATGACATAATAGGCATGGCAGCCTTCTAAAGATGGATAAAGTAAAATATGGAGGGTGCAATAATAAAGGTGTGTGTGTGTGTGTGTGTGGTGTGCAGGATCATAGTTACGGGGGATCCTATTGAAGAGAGGGTTTGAACTGAGCCTTAAAGGACCAAAGGATTGAGTAGGCAAAATAAGGGACAAAGGCCTAGCTGTGTGTGCAGGACCCTTGCTGAAGGCAGAGTTTGCGCTGGATGTGGCCCGAGCTAAACTCTCCACTCGAAGCTCGCCATCAGCGGGTCTTTCTGCTTCTCTAGCTCATCCTTGGTTCTTATTAAAAATGCCCTGTTTTGTCTCACGAGTCAGACTCATCCATTTACCTTCTACCTATCCATACCTCCTACCTGTGTCCCTAAGCTCAGAGGCTACAGGAATGACCATCCTTCTCCCTTTGTGTGACCTTGTGGAATGGCTTCGGGTATCTGGGACTTGGTATTTGTTAAAGTTATGTTTTTTATTTAAACTTCTTTGAACAAGTTTAGAAGACTTCTTATGAAGAACTGAAATTGTGTTAATTTTCACAACTAATATTCAGAGAATAGTAAAAATTCCCAAGAAGTGAAGAAAAGTCCCTATTTTCGAGCCTGGATTTGAGTCAGTATGTCTTTTGCTTAGGAAAATAACACATTCTTGTATGCATTTCGTTGTTGGATACATGCTGCGTGTAAGGTAATTAACATTCGTGTATCAGTTTTCCTGTTGGAGATCTTTTAGGATCTGTTTTGACACTGCAGCTCTCCCAACTCTTGTTTATGGAACTTAGGAAATCCTGAACCAGGAAGCCAGGTACTATTGGGCATGGGATTGTGGATCTGTGAAGTAGAAAGCAAGAAGGAATAGAATACAGAGCCACCTGGGACCTTTGGCTCCCTGATACGGCCGGGGCCTCCAGCCTAGGGAACGAGACAGAGGTTAGCTGTGGACTGGGAACAGGAACCTGGGGATTAATGGACATGGTGGGGAAGACCTTCTAGGACCTTCAACATGGCTTCTGGTGTGAATAAAGAAATGACATTCATGGAAGAAAGTCTCATTTACTTTGCTTTTTGGAAAATGGAGGAGAGGGAAGGACAGCTAGATCTTACAGGTCAAAAAATAAAAATACTTGGACACATTTATTTGTGAATGACATAGTCATTTTCTAATCCTGTTTACTTTGGAAATGGTAACCTAAAGAAGATACTGGCTAAGTAGTTAAAACTCTCTTAGTGGAGAGTTAGGCCTCTGTGTATTTAAATTGTAGCCCACACCGCCAAGCGGTATTGCTCTGACCTTTTATAGCACTTATAGCTTGAATCAGCCAATTTAGCCATTAATTACATAATATATCTTATATGCCTCTCTAAGTATTTTGTGGTTCCTGGATCTTGCTGTATGTATTTTTTCTTTTTTTGACAGTAGTTGCTCATCAGATAGCTTAGTCAGTGTCTTTAGCCATCTAACATCTCTGAATGCAGGTGCCTGGATGATAATAAATTTTGCTGGAAAAATCCTTTTAACACTGTGATTCCCCCGCCCCTCCCCCCGGTATTAGAGATACTAGGAAACAAGAAGATATTATAATATTTTTCACAGAAAATATGTATGTACAGGTCCCATGGTTAATAAAATCTTCAGAGCTTTCTGAGAGATCATATAAACAGTACAAGTTTCCTAGATCAGGGTTCCTTCTGTGGATACAAGGTTAGCTCAGGGGAGAGTGGACAGAAATGAAACCAGATTGCTTGTCGGCTGCCAGCAGTTCTGGGCAGAGTGCCAGACATGGTTCACCTTCTAAAAATTCATCTCCCAGTATGAAAATAGAGGGCTCAATCCCTGCAAGGAATGGTGGTAGCCTGAACACTTGGACTTCCTTTGGCCCAGAGTGCTCGATGGATGCGAGGAAAGGTGGGGTGACTGATTGCTGTGGGCCGGTGGCTTTGACCTCATTTAAGAGCTGTAATATTTTCTTTAGCAGCCATACTTCATCATGTTTCAAGTTATAATTTCCTAAGTTAATAATTGTTCTTCCAAATAATGTGAGTCATATATACACATGAATATGTCCTGTCTGATAGGAAGCTGTAGGTTTAATTTCTAATAGTCGTAGGAATTCTATGCACATTATGAAGCTATTAGGATGTAACAGCTGTTGTAGTTCATTTCACTCTGCAAAAGAAATGTGATATAGACTAAAATGATCAGTAATTATGTATTTTGAAAGCTAAACCTCCTGTTATAGAAAGAACTAATTTACACATTAGATACTGATAAAACTACAGTATGCTATGAGTTTCAAAGTTAGCATTATCTCCTGCCCAAGACTGTGGAAGAGAATCTGTGCAAAAGACATTTTTCCTTCTTTGAAATCCTCCTTTTGCATTGCCTATTGTAATTTCGAAGTTGCAAATCAACAGTAATGAAGAACTGCTTGATATTTTTCTAAAGAAAAAAAATTAGAAGGAATGTTAGCGGGAGTAAGATTTAGAAGGATTTTATTTTACTTCTGTTGATCAGTGCCTGCCATCTGCCTTGCGTTTAATGTTGTAGAAGCATGCATGCGTTTCCCAGTTCTGAACAGATGATGTGCATGGTTTGTTGAGATATATGTGTATTCTGGATGTGTGTGTGTATATATACCTACAGTGCTTAAAATCACACTTGAAGTGTAAAACAGATAATGAGTCTCCATTTGGGGCTAATTTGCATATTCAGCTCCTATACACAAAACAAAAGACTACAATGACACTGATTTTCTTCTCTGCTTTAGAATCGGCACTAACCAGCTGTCAACAAATATTTTGATTAAGCACTTTTCTTTATTGGGGAACTTTGGGGCACATTCTTTGTATAAACATATTGTTTTCTTTGATTTCAAGGGACATATTTTCAGTATGATTCACGAATGCATCACACCGGTAAGCTGTCATGCACAAAAATATATTTTTCTCTGTAAACTTCCTTTTTACCATTGATTTCTCTAGGGCAAAAATATGGCTCAGAACAGACTATTCCAACTCAAGATATTTGCCTGAAATAAAGGTGGTAAATAAATGTATAAGCTTGCTTTAAGTAAACTGAAAAATTTAAAGTATGGATTCGTAAATTGGACTTTTCCAAGAAATTATTAAAGAAGATTTAACAATTCATCGAATACATTTAAAATATGATTTGACTGCAGAAATTTTGTTAATATTTTGACATACATAGTCATCTAATCTTTCAGTGTGTAACCATACATGAACATATTATTTACAAAAATGGTATTACATAGCACATACTATATTGAAACCATGTGCATATATATTTATATTCATGTGGCTGTTGTTCCATGTCAGTACATGTATATCTGCTTTATCCTTTCTAACAATAGCATAATATTCTCATGTTATTGTGTTTACCTAACTAGTTTCCTACTAAGGAACTTTTAGGATGTTTCCAGTTTTGCTATTACAGAACAGTGTAGTCTTTGCACACTTTTCTGATTATACTCTTCACATAATGAGAGTCAAAGGATATAATCATCTTGAAATGTGAAACATTGATTAATGCCATGCAAAAGCGTTGTACCAGTTTACTTCCACCAGCATTCTATGATAGAACTTATTTCCCCACATCCTTATCAACAGTGGCCTTTATCATTTTTATTCTTTTGTCAAACCGATAAGCAAACCATGATCTTGCATTTATTTTATTGTGCAAATTTTATATTATTTGTAAAAGTAACTGTATGTCTGCTTATGTATAAACATCCATATTTTCATAGAAAAGATGAAACTTGAGTTGGTCTGAAAGGATGGGTTGAATTTTGATTGGGCCATTTTAGAGGGCGCTTCCAATGAGGTCATCTAGGAAAGTGGTTCTTAATGGGGGGAGGGATTTGTTCCCCAGGCAGCATCTGGAGACATTTTAGGCAGTTACAGTTGAGGGGCACGGTGTGCCTGGCATCTAGTGAATAGAAGCCAAGGGTGCTGCAACACGCCCTACAGTGTACAGGACAGCCTCCTGTGACAAAGGATTCTCAGGACTAAATGTCAGTGGTGCCAGGGTTGAGAAATTGATTTAGGACCAGGGTGTAGCAATTCCATATGTGAAGCGGGCTTGAATTAGGATGTCTTTGCTTAAAATGGAGCAAGAGAATAGATGAGAAAGACATTTCAAAGGAAAAACCAGTCAAGCTTGGTGACTAATTGAATGTGGAGAAGAAAGAAAAAGAAATTGAGTTAAATAGAGCTTCAGAGTTTGGCACCTAGGTGGCTGGAAAGTGGGATGACATTGGCGGACAGAAGTTGTGAGGGAGCCAGTTTGAGCAAGTTGTGGAATTATTACTTAAGAAATACATAGTGACACTGTTTGCTGTTTCATCTGCTTTGCTTTTATATAGTGAGATTTAAATTTTACACTTGGTGCCAGGATTGTTTGGATTTTGGATTACAGAATCTGTAAGTGGTACCAAACATTTGGTCTCAAACAATTTCCTCTTTCTGAAATGGTCTTCTTTCATCTCTGCTACTGAGATCATGTCTATTTATTTAGCAAGGTGATATACCATTCTCTTCAGGGATTCTTCCTTGATCTCCCCAAATGAAATAAAGTCTTTTTCCTTCATGTAGTCAACAAATACCAAGTGCTCGCTAAATAGCAGGACTCTGCCCAGAGCCAGAGCCACAGTGGAGAGCTTTAAACACACAGCCCCTGCCCTTGTGGAGTACACAGCTTAGAAGGAGAGGCAGAGATTGAACAAAATAATTACGTGTAAAAGAAGAATTATAAGCTACAATCAATGCAAAGAAAGAAAAACACAAGCGAGCATTAGTGGTGTAACAAAAGAATATAGTTTCAACTGGGCAAGTCAGGGGAGGTGTTTTGGGGAAGCGATATTTCAGCAGAGACCTAAGTGAAGAGTAGGAGTTCAGTAGGCAAAGACAAAAGGGGAAGGCATTTGGAGCAGAGACAGGTAGGAAAGCCTGGAGGCAGGGAAGGACTGGGCCTGTTTAAGGAATGAAAAGAAATCAGTGTGGCTGGCAGGTGGTGGGAGGTGGAGGGGAGAGGGGGGTAAGGACCAGGTTGTTCGGGACAGGCAGAGCCACACTGAAGTGCTCGTGGTCTCTTGGAAGTGCAGCCCTGGGAGGGTGTTAGGCACGGATGTGACGTGATCTGACAAAGTTTGTGAAGACCTGTCTCCTTTGTGGGGAGTGGCTTGAGGTGGGTGGAAGTGGAAGCTGGGGAACCAGTTGGGAGGCTTTTGCTATATGGTTCAGGGGAGGTGTGTAAGGATGGTGACAGGGGAGTTAGAGGAAAACGAGTGGCTTTGAGATGTGTCCTTTAGCTTGTGAGACTTCTGAGGAGTATTGTTGCATACAGTATCGCCGCAGAAAAAGGAGGTCTCGGTTGGATTAGAGGATGGTATTTGAAGTCAGGGGAGTTGATTAGATTCAAAAGAGACAGAATGTAGTAGAGCGAAGGAGGAGAAGAAAAGAGGGCTTAAAACCGAGGCTGAGGTGCTCCAGAATTTGATCAGGTAGAAGAGGGGAAACCAACAAAGAAGACGGGAAAGGAACAGCCGGCAAGAGAAAGACAACCAGGAAAGTATGGTTCCAAGGAGGAACGGGTGAGCGATGCCAGATGTTACTGGGAGATCGAGGCGACCAGGACTGAGGAGCGCCCACTGGCCTCGCATTGCCAGCATAGAGCGCACGGTTCCCCTTAGCGGTAGCGGCTTTACTGCCAGGATGGGGTGGATGCCAGATGAGAGTTGGTTAAGTGATTAAATGTGTAATTTGTAATAAAATTAAAAACGCATATACCCATTGAGATAGCAACCTCTTCCCCCATTTTTTTTACTTTTGGTAAAATTCATTCAAAGGAAATATGGATATAAGGATACTTATTGCAGTATTGTTCATCGAATCCAAAAACTGCAAACTACCAAAATGTACATCAATAAGGGAATTCATTAAAAACAAAAAGAATGAGTTGTATCTATATGAAATGACCTAGGAGGAGTTCCATAAACATTATTAGGTGAAAAACAAACAATGCCAATAGTGTGTTAATTATGTTTCTTTTGT
The DNA here is from genome assembly GCA_033961575.1 of Aselliscus stoliczkanus. Lineage (NCBI taxonomy): Eukaryota > Metazoa > Chordata > Mammalia > Chiroptera > Hipposideridae > Aselliscus > Aselliscus stoliczkanus. Next base: position 57,073,270 of record CM066733.1, on the reverse strand, counting down.
CAACAAACTACTTTATATGTGTATATGTGTATAAATGTTTGTATGGATTTATATAAGTATAGAGAATGGTGTGGAAGGATATCCATTAAGCTTCAATATTGATCATTTCAGGAAAATGAAGATGGGTTAAGGGAAAGTAGAAAAGTGGTGTTCTATTTTTATTCATCCTTTGTTATACTTGCTGTAACATCATTTTTAAATTAAAAATGGAGTTGAATGTCTCAAAAAGCTCTGGGAGGTGAGGAAATAAGAGAAAGAATTGATAATTTTCTTTTGAGAAACTTGTCAGCAAAGGTGAATAAAGACACAAGATAGAAGCTAGAAGTGGATGCACTTTTTAAGGATGAGAGGTACTAAAGCATATTTAAATGCTGATGAAAAGGATCCAGGAGAGAGAGATTGAAGAGGGAGAAAGATAGCCAATGAAATGAAAGGCACCTTTGTGTTGTGTAACAGGAGGAAAGAAAGAGGGGACAAACCCGATTCCAGACTTCGAGTGCCAGTGTGGTGGCTTCTCCTTCCTGTAGGCTGTGTGGAGCAGAGTCCTGAGCGGGGAGTGAGAGGGAAGTGGGAGGTTTGAGTAGAGTGAGAAAGGTGGGAAGCAGTTGTTGCAGACAGTGGGAGAGTAAGCTTCCTGGGAAGCTCGCATGCCAGGCAAGGTTGATTGTTTGAGATTGGTAGGCATGATCTGACAGTAGTGATTCCATGTGCCTTACGTGGTTGTCTCTGGTGAAATTCAGTTGCGCAAGCTAATGTTCAGAGACTTGAGTGGTTGAGGAGTGGGTGGGCATCTGGCTAGTTGGTATAATAGAAGGTGGGAGGGGCAAGAAAGTGGAGAGTATATGCAAAGACCCAAAAGAAAGTCTAAAGGTAATTGCTGCTGGGACGATAATAATAATTACTCACATTCTGGTACTATTTTGTACTTTGTTTTTGTTTTATGACTACACCTGTGTCGATCACCACGACTGTTTTTAAAGGCATGTAAAGAACAGCTCTTTGACCTATTAACTATGAAAAAGATGTAGCTATTTCCTGGCTTTCTTATAGCTCTTAAAAATAGATCCTGGGGCTTTCAATGTAAAAGTTACGTAAAGCTATGTGTGCACCAAGAATCTGGAAAGAAAGCAAACCTAGAAAAAGCAGCAGGTTTAATGGCAACTGAGAATATGGCCCAGATGGCACTTACTGCCACGGCCCACCTCCCTCTTAGAGGAAGGATGGTGCAGTGTTTGCGAACTTTTCAATTACTTGGTCAGTTGAGAGATGACTTTGAACATTGTCAGTGAACAGTACTCATTATTTGACTATTATCCTATTGGTTTTATCAGTTTGTTATTTATGTTGTCATCTTAGAGAAGATATGACCAATAGATATGACATCTTTGGAACAGATCTTAGGAATGTGTTTTATTGCTGTCGTAATGTATTTGAAAATATACCCTTCAGAATCTGGGTCTGAAGGACACCGGCTCACATATTAATCTTTGGAGGTTTGGGGTTTGTTTGTTTTTTAATACAAATTGTTGTTGTCTTATTTTTAAAATGACCTTATCTGTAGAATCCTGATAATAAGGATGGCTGCCTTCTGAGAACTAGATGCTTTTGCGTAAGTTATTTTTTTCAGTTCTTAAAACAACTCTCGGAGATTGGTTTGATTATTCTCATTTTACAGAGCCTCAGAAAGGTTAAGTACTTTGCCTAAGATCTCAAAACCATAAAGGTCTAGGATTCTTAACCCACATATGGCTCGCTTTGAAGACAGTTATAGCATACGTACCACTGAGAAAGAACCCATTCTGATATTTGAATAACGTCTTAACTTTTATTTCTAAGGCTTAGCAGGTACATGCTTGGGTCTGGGACCTCACTGTTTTGGGGGAGCTTTGTTTATAATGCTGGCTTTATGAAGGGATGCTGACAAAGTCCTCATGGTGATATCCTAACACCTTGTTTTTATAGATAGGTAGAGCCTCATCAGAGAGTTTCGGAGGTTTTAATACTGTCATAATGCCTGGGAGAAGGAGGAAAGTTATTGTTTATTAGCTAAGATATGGTTTATGGCACAGGTAGTGCCCACAATTTCCCAGACACTTTTAAGTATTTCATTTGGTTTTACCTGGGAGCTAACAATTATTGTCTAGCTATTGTATGTCACAAATGAGGAAAGTGAGACTTAGCGTAATGAATTTATAATCACACAGCCAGCACACAACACATCTGGGATGGAAGCCCAGTTTTGTCTGACTCTAAAGGCCTTTTTAACATGCAATGCTGTCCTTTCCATCTCTGTTTATCATCTTGTGACATTATCTTTGTTTTTTTATGAGACTTCAAAGATTAAAAAAAAATTTATTCTGAACTTCAGGATTCTGAAGTAATAGCTTTTACTGCAGGGTAATCAACACACACACACACACACACACTTTATAGGACAAGGATAATATCCATATGCTGCATATTTTTTAATCTTCTAAAAGCACTTGGTACCCTCAGTACTATCCAGATCCTGGCAGCTGCCAGATGTACATTTGGATACTTAAATAAGTCAAGATTTTAATTTTGCTGCTGTGGTTAGTGAATGATGCCAGATTAAAATAATTTCCATTATTAAAGAGTGAGATGCATACTAGGTATCATTTTATTCAGCCTATTTATGCTGTGATGATAGGGTATGCAGACAGGCGCCATTAAAATGTAAATAAAACGAAGCCAGTTGGGACGTGCGTCTGGGATGTGCGTCTGGTCCCCCGAGAAACTTGCCCAGTTCTCAAAGACAGAAGCATTTCTGCGATGACTGTGGCCTCTCATATGTGGGTGTCCTTGTTATTTAATATTCATTATCTCATATCTTGCAGCCGCAAAGGTTGCACAGGGAAACAGAAGCCATCATAATATAAAAACGTTCACTGATGAACTGGCCACGTGTAAAATTAGTTCCCACTCAAATATTCATCCCTGTTGAATACTATCCCTGCCCATCCTGTTACTTATTGGGTTCCACTGATTGTTAGGAAGATATGAAATCATCGTACTTGATTGTAAAGTCAAATGGCAGATTTTGCAAAAATACAGGAAATAAAAATGTAATGGAATCAAGAAAAGTAGTGTGGAGGACGTGCCAGAATTGTATGTAAAGCTATTGGCAAATGAAATTCTGGTGGCATTAGACCAATGAGCAATTGAAGAAGAGAAAAGCTGCCAAAACAATGACATGTTAGGCATTTAAAAGGAGGATATGATATTAAAGATTAAGGGAAATTTGGTGATATCCAGGTATTTTGAGAAGAATCTCTCTCACTATAATTGTGCTGGGAAAGCTAGTTAGGAAATGTTAGAAAAGCTATACCAAAAGGTTATCTAACAATTGTTTACTACAGACGCAGCTGCTGCTATTTTGGTTAACACATAGTTGCATTTATTGAACTTTTGTTAAGTAGAAGATAAAATACATTTATATTTGACTTCTCAATTTTTTAATTTAATGACACTTTTTTCTACATTCACAAAAAGGTATGTCCCTATTGTAAGTGAATTGGCTTTCCATGTCCTCTTGCAGATCTGTTGTCCTCAAATGATGAGAAACTCCCGTAGTGGGTTATATACTTGTCTTTATGTATCTGCAGGTCACTCCTCGCCAGTTAAGTTGTCATGAACAGCAGCACCAAACACTGGTGGCGAGTTGGAGACAGGGGTGCCTCCTCCTGAGTGAGGCAAAGAAACAGCGTCTTGATGACCAGTAGTTTTGTCTAAAAGAATAGTTAACCAGCAGAAGATACCTCTGTCTTAGAGAAAGGACTTCAGGCCACTCTAAATCAAAAGGATTACCATTTGGAGGGCGTCCAGGGGAATGCAGTCGTTTTGTTTTTGAAGTCTGTTTCTATTCAGTAGCACTGCCCATAGCTTTAGCGTTACTCAGACTCCCAGACAAATATTTTTTGGAGCTTCCTAATCCATTTGAAAAGAAAAGCGCGCGCCCGCACGCGCGCGCGTGTGTGTGTGTGTGTGTGTGTGTGTGTGTGTGTGTGTGTCTAACTCTGCCAGCCTTCGCTGGCACACTGCTCCGCCGCAGCAGCCCGAGTGGGGTCTGATGGACCCTGCAGCTGCTTTCACGCCAGCCAAGGTTCTCGATGCCCGTTATTTCTGGGGATGATGTTCCCTTTTAGATTTTGTTGTTGTCAAGTTGTGGAGTCTGTGGAATACTTCATGGTAGCGTCAGTGAAGTCAGTGTTTGCTGGATTCATGTTATGTGTAAAGAATATGTATTCGTTGAAACTATAGTGCATAGTTGATTTTCTGATAACTGAAAATAATACGCAAGCCCTGTTTGAAGCAAACCCCCGGGAGATTGTTTTTTGAGACCTGCAAAGTAATGTGTACCTTGAAGCCATTCTCCAAACGGGGCTCGCTCATCATGACCCCTGCTTACATTCGTGCTTCCCTTGAACTTAGGCCAGAATTATTTATCTGTGCAATTTAAGTAGCAGCGTGTTAGTTAAGTGCTTGGTTTAAAGTAGCTGGCATTTGAATTTATTTTTCTTCTATTGTAAAACTTTATCCCTTTGAGAGGGGTTGAATTAGTCATTGTGTGGTTTAGATAATTCCCTTGACCCGGGGACAAAACATTTCATGGTTTGGAGTTGTCTGTAGTACCTGTGTGAGAGACATGTCATGAATCTCTTAATAGTTGGGAGATTGCTTTTCACTGAAAAGTATGACATGTGTGACTGGCTTCTTCTCCATTTTATGGCCAATCATGTAGCTCATATATCATGCTAACCATAAATCTTAATTTACGTTTTTCCAAGGATTTCACTTTGAGATTTATCTTCTTAGAGATGAAAAGGTTCAATACCATATGGTTTCTTTTTATTTTAGTGTGGTTAAGAATGCATTTTCATTAAACTATACCATCTGTTTATTATTAGACAAAAACAGGTAAACACAGTAATCCCCTTTCATCCACAGGGGATACGTTCCAAGACCCCCCATGGATGCCTGAAACTGTGGATAATACCAAATGCTATATACACTATGTTTTTTCGTATACATACATATGTATGATAAAATTTAATTTATAAATCAGACACGGTGAGATTAACAACAATAAGTAATCATAAAATAGAACAATTATAACAATACACTGTAATAATAAAAGTTATGTGATGCAATCTCTTTTTGAAAATATCTTATTGTCCTGTACTCATCCTTCTTCTTGTGATGATGTGAAATAGTAAAATGCTTGTGTATTGAGATGAAATGAGGCGAATGACGTAGGCATTGTAGGCTTATTGATCTTCACCACATGTCGGAAGTAGGATGGTTTGCTTCGGGTGGCCATAATAATGTCAGTGGTAGGATGTCAGGAGCAGGTGATAATAATGGCTGGGGATCTTCCATAGTTGAACGTGTTTTTTTGTCTTGTGTTGTTTTTTGCTGAAACCTTTGGAAGAATGTTGTAATTGGAAGTCGTTGTTGCTTTCTTTTCAACTCAAAGTGTTGCGGCAGAGGTTTTAATCCTTCAGTAATCATATGGGTGACTTTAATGTTATATTCTAACTAAGGATCGTATTCCATAAATTTTGTAAAATAAGGGTTACTAGAATACAAGCACTGCAGTACCCTGGCAGTCAGTCTGATAACCTAGATGACTACTAAGTGACTAACGAGCAAGTATTGGATACAGTGTGGCTACCCTGGGCAAAGGGATGGTTCTCATCCCGCTGAGGGTGTGTGTGGGGGTGAGATTGGGGGGATGGAGCAGGTCAGCATGAGATTTCATTGTGCTATTCAGAATGTCACACAACTTAAAATGTATCAATTGTTTATTTCTGGAATTTTCCATTTACTACTGAAACTATGGAAGAGAAATTGAGAATAAGGTGGGGACTACTTAGGTACATTGGTATATTTGTTTGCTTTTTTCTCTTTAATGTGCATCCAATTAGCTAATATAAATCTCTTAGATTGGATTATTTAGAAAATATTTTAGAGAAATTTAAAACATATTTGTTGAAGCAGTAGCTGTTTCATGGCAGATTTTAGCCATCTTTGTGACCAATGTTTACTTTGCATTATGTCACATATACAGTGAAATTTCAGAAAATACATTGAAGTTGTGTATAACCATGGTGTTTTATAGTATAAAACTACAGAAGTATGTTACCAGGTTGGAGTTACATTTAGCAGGCTGAGTAATTGATAGTTCCTCATTCCTGGTCCATTGCCAGGCTCAGAGTTGGCATTCAATGACTGTTTCTTAGTTAATTAATTAATTGATTGATTCTTGCAATCATGTACTCTGATGACAAGATGAGGTTTAAGAACAGTCATGTAACCTTTATTATAATGATGTATTTTAATAACCCTGAAAGAATAGGATTTGGAAATAATTTTCTTTGTAGTAAATTTACAGTATTTAAAAGGGTATGACATAGTCTCAAAAAGATGTTATTTTTTTTTCTTATATTCACTATTTAAACCTCTGTTGAAGGTCGACTGAGTGGTGCAGTGGTTAAGAGCTGGCTTGGGATGCCTAGATCTCAGTGTTTTTAAATGAGCCTTCAAGGGTCCAGTTTGTGTGTGTATAACCCCGGGGTCGCTTGGCCTTCCAGTCCAGGCAGTCTAGGTGAGAGCGCCTCAGACCTCCAATCCCATGGTCTTGGGAAGTCTAAAACTTCGCCAAGATAGCTGACTCCCGGGACTGACCTCCAGCTGCCCTGACTCTGATCTCCTTTATCCTTACGTGCCAAATTCGCTCTGCCCCCGATGTGAAACTCAGCACAGCCCCCACGTCCTCCACAGGAGCCCTCTCTAAGGAAGCAAGAGTGACTGAGGCAGACCTTTCAGAGGCTTTCTCTGGGAGAGAGAAGGAAAGGTTTAACGTCACCTATCCATTATTAATGGCTTTAGAAATCTGTATTAGACATTATTTATTCATTGAAACATATTTAATGAGTCAGGCATTATGCTGGGCACTGGATAGTCGAGTGTGAGCAAAAAATAGTTAGGTCCCAATTTTCCTGGAGCCTGTAGGCCAGTAGGGGAGCCAGGTAATCAAGCAGGCACACAGATGGATGTAACATTCTAACTGTGATAAGTGCTTGGGTAAGTGCACGTAGTACTTGAGAACATTCACTGGAGAGTTTTGACCTTACTGGGGATGGGGGTGGGTGGCTATGAGAAGTCATGACCTGGCTGGGGGCGGGGGGGGGGTAGGGGAGAGGAGGGGGGAATGAGGGGGGGACAGTGAGAGGTGGGGGAGGTAGGTGGGGGGCTTTCCAGAGTCTCTTTCCCATAGTGTCATATTTTTCTCTTGGAGGCTTCTGTCTCTGGGTGGTGCCCAATCGTGTCTGCTCTCTTCTCTGCCAGGATTTCTCCTCCGAGCTCCCAGTGCTTCTTCCTCTATTAGGCAGAGCAGTCCTGCTAATAATAATCTCCAGGTCCCATCCAAAAATTTACCAGTTTTGGGGCCGGCCGAGTGGCGTGGTGGTTAAGCGCTGGCTTGGGAAGCCAGCGGCCCTGGTTCAGGTCCCACATATGAGGGCCAGTGACACTGCCCTAAAAAAAACACCACAAAAAAACAAAAAAATTTATCAGTTTTTATAAAACACTCAATGTTCCTGCCACAATTTCACCCCCAGATCTAGGAAACTATTCTAAACCACATGTTGGCAATGTCAGTCAGTCATTGTTTAATTCATTCATTCAACCAATATTATTGGGCACTTGTTCTCTGCAGTTTGCCTTCTACGAGCTGGGGACATAATTCTCAAGGATTTTATTTATTTATTTATTTTTTGAGGGCAGTGTCTCTGGCCCTCACATGTGGGACCAAACTGGGGCCGCTGGCTTCCCAAGTCAGCGCTTAACCACCGCGCCATTTGGCCAACCCTCAAGGATTTTACAGTCCAGTTGGGGGAGCATTCACTTAAACCTCCTCACAAGACAGTTGGACGTATGAAAAAAATAAAAAATATTCTTTTGTGACATATGAAGTAGCTATATATGTATATCATAGATGCATCAGAATGAAACACACCAAAAAAATGTGATTTTCAACCTTACATAAAATTAAAAATTTTTTAAATTGCACATGGCTTAATTTTCTATACTTATTAAATCACCAAAGTAAGTATTATATAATTTTTTTGTTTTGTTTTGTTTTTGTTTTTTTAGGGCAGTGTCACTGGCCCTCATATGTGGGACCCGAACCGGGGCCACTGGCTTCCCAAGCCAGCGCTTAACCACCGCGCCACTTGGCTGGCCCTATATAAATCTTTTAAAGATTTATTTATGTATAAATATTTTTTTAAAGCAGATTTGCTTGTTGTTAATGTTGTTTCATCTTTCTGCCCAATTGACTTCTAAAGGAAATAACATTAGATAGATGGGTCATTTTGTCATAATTGGAAGAGTTTATGACACTCCTGTTTTTTCTGAGTCTACATGTTAGAAATTCTCATTTTGTTTGGTATTATGTATTTTTAAAGATAGGTAGGCTGTGTTAAAATCGTTAACTTTCTGAACCAAATGACACACTTCCTTGGTAAGACCAAGGAGCTGTTCTGGGGGATCATTTGGAGTGACTGGCGGGGAGGGGTCAGCCCCTGTAACAGGAAACTTGACACTAAGGAGACTAAGCCAGTGAGCAGGAGATTTTGTGACTGCCTCCCATGTGCACAGGGTTAAGAACAGCCAGAAATCCACTGCACCCAGAACTTCCTCTTTCAGTGGCTAAGTAATCTGCCTTAGATTTTGTAAATTACATCATTGGGCTAGATTATTAATGGGAAGTCTTGCCATTATCTCTGTTTATTCTGAGGGTGGAAGGATTATTATCGGTTGTTTCTTATGCTAGACAGTGCCTTACATTGTCTAGAATCTTTTAAAAAGGCTTTTCGCCCTTGATCTAGAGAGGCCATGTGTCTCACCCCTCATCTAATATTAGGAACTGAAGTGTAGAGTCTGTCCAGCGTTTTCTTTTCTAACACTCACAATATCAGCCTAAGGATACTAGAATTCAGGTAAACTGGCAGAGATGACAGCTTTTGATTTTTACCAGATTCAGTGACCAGCCTGCCCCCTCCAAATCTTTTTTTTTTTTTTTTTTTTTTTTTTTTTTTTTTAAAGATTTTATTGGGGAATTGGCGGAGGGGAACAGAGTTGGGGAATCGGGGAAGGGGAACAGACAAGTTGCTGTCTTTTCGTTCTTCAGTTTTTTTTTTTTAGTTGCGGAGGATGTTGCTTCACTGTTGGTATCGTCATTGCGCTCTTCCCGGATGAGGCAGATCGGTCGCTGGCCTCTGGATGGTCGCTCACCGCGGCTATTGGCAGCTCACGCTTGGCTGCCAGCCGCTCACGCTGGCTGCGGGCCACTCACTGTAGCCTATGGCAGCCCACTGCAGCAGGGGCTGCAGCCCACACCATCACTGGGGCTTGCACAGCCCAGCTCCAGGTGGAGCTGTTGTTAGCTGTAGAGGGCAGTGTCACTGGCCCTCATGTGGGATCCGAACCGGGGCCGCTGGCATCCCAAAACCAGCGCTTAACCAATGCGCCACTCGGCCGGCCCCAAATCTTTAATATTGGGTGAAAATTATAGTCCCCTCGCCACTATCTTGGAATTAATTTGATTTTCAGATCGACAGACGTGGTGTGATGATCCTGTTTGTCTTTTGCCCTCTTCATTGTCATTGTACTTCATGTCTGGTGTCTTTTTCTAATATATGAACAATATGTTGATCTAAGTGGTCAGTGTCCAGAACGTTGGCTATATTTAATGAGTAAGGTTGGTGGATATTAAATAACCATGCAGCCATAGAGTCTTCTATCTTTCATTTCCTTTATCTTTGGGATTGGGCTGGCCTGGCTGTCTCGGCCTCGCTCCCGAGGGTTTCCTGCACCTACGAGGTATTCTGCCATCGCTGTCTCTTTCTGGACTTGTGTTACACTGCCTCCTTCCACACAGTCAGTGTAGTGAGTTGAACCAGAACATTTCATGTAACCCAGGCCTTCGTCTCATGATCGTCTCATTCTCATCCTGTCTTGTTTTCTCAGTACATGAGTCTAAGTATGCTGGACACTGACTTTTTCCGGTTTGTGCAATTGTAGTTGGCCTGAAAATGGGAAAATCCTAATATACAGAATTGGATTTAAGGAAAGACAGAGGTTCTTTTTTTTTTTTGTTTTTTTGTTTTGTTTTGAGGGCAGTGTCACTGGTCCTCCTATGTGGGACCCGAACCGGGGCTGCTGGCTTCCCAAACCAGTGCTTAACCACCACGCCACTCGGCTGGCCCTTTTTTTTTTTGAGGGCAGTGTCACTGGCCCTCATATGTGGGACTGAACCGGGGCCACTGGCTTCCCACACCAGCACTTAACCACCACGCCACTCAGCCAGCCCCAGAGGTTCTTAATTGCATCCTGCTCCTAAGCCAATGCTTTAGTCCAGCACTACTGGGTTTCTGCTTGCTGGTATTTTAAATGCTAAATTAATGATAAAGTGATACTTTGATTTTCATTCAGCTCTTGATTTCTTCTTCTTTAAAATTTAAATATATAGGGAGAAAATGGTAAATGGAAGAGCAGGAATTCCTGTCTTCGGCCACAACACTGTCAGAAATCCTAATAATTTCTGTATTACGGATGTTTCTAAAATCTGTCCTCCTCCTTACTACTCCTGCCCTAAACCCTGCCATCAACATCTCGAGTCTGGATCTTGCTGTTCGCTTTGCCCTTTGCTAGTACATTCTTCCACACTGCTGTCAGGGTCATTTTCCTAAAATGCAAACTTTTCATGTTATTCCCCAGCATAAAACCTTTCATTGGTTCCTTCTTGTCTATACCGTGAAAGCCAAGATCCTTTGCATAAAGTCAATATAGTATAGTAGTTAAGAGTGCAATGCTAGAGTCAGTTTGCCTGGCTTTATATTTGCCTTTCATTTATTAGCTGAGTGACTTTGGCAAAGTCACTTAACCTCTCTGTCCTCACTTTGTACCCCTACAACATCGAGATAACAATAGTGGCTTCTTTGTAGGATAAGGATTGCTATGAGATCTGATAATTAAGTTCACGAACTCATCCTAGAAAAAATGCCACATATCTCATTGCTGAATATATCACTACAGTCACTTTTGAAGTACTCCCCCGGGAAGCTATGCACTGACGCCAGTGCCTAGTCCACCCTTCAAAGCAATTTTGGAACTCTTTTTCTGGAATGGCCATCAGAGCTGTCATCGTATTACTTTTGATGTTCTGAATGTCATCAAAATGTCTTCCTTTCAATATTTCCTTTATCTTCAGGTAAAGAAAGAAGTCACTGGGGGCCAGATCAGGTGAGTAGGGAGGGTGTTCCAATACAGCGATTTGTTTACTGGCTAAAAATTCTCGCACAGACAGTGCCGTGTGAGCTGGTGCATTGTGATGCAAGAGCCATGAATTGTTGGCGAAAAGTTCAGGTCATTTTAACTTTTTCATACAGCCTTTTCAGCATTTCCAAATAGTAAACTTGGTTAACTGTTTGTCCAGTTGGTACAAATTCATAATGATATAAAAATAAAAGTTAGCAACATCGTTGCAACAAGTTCTCAAACTTATTGTCAGACCTCGTATGATGATAACATCGTTTAAAAACAGTATAAAGGAATTAAAACAATACCTGGCACATAGTAAGTGCTTAGTAAGTGTTAGACCTCTGCCTACTTGTTTATTCTCACCTCCTACAGAAACCTTAAGCCAACCACATCAAACTGTGTATATGTTCCAAATGTATGCTATACTAGTTCATTATCCTGTGTCTTTAAACGTGATATATCCTTTGCCCTGAAGGAACTTCACTGTCCCTGATGCCTGAGCATCACCTTCCCTATGAAAATTTCCAAGTAGTATGAACAACACTAGCACTGTAGGCATTAAAGATTCTGCAGAGTACAGATTGCACAAAAATACCTGTCTTAAAAGAGGTTGTGCTCTAATGGGCAGAGGCAGTCAAAGTAATTGAGTGAAGCAGGGAAGAAGGACTAGGATATTTATGGGGTGGTGTTTGTAACTTCAAATATGCATGGCCTCATTAGAAAGGTGACAACTGAGTAGTGAACTAAAGAAGATGAGGAAAGGCCGGCCGAGGGGTGCGTTGGTTAACAGTTGGCTTGGGATGCCAGCTCTGAGCAGTGGGTCCCCGGTTCGGATTCCACATATGAGGGCCAGTGATGCTGCGCCCTCTACAGCTAAGATGGTGAACAACAGCTCGACCTGGAGCTGAGCTGCTGTGAGTCGCCGGCGACAGTGTAGGCTACAGCCCCTGCTGCAATGGGCTGCCATAGGCTACAGTGAGTGGCAGCCAGTGTGAGCTGCTGGCAGACGGAGTGAGCTGCCGTGAGCGGCTGTCTAGTGGCTAGCGAGTGACTGCCTCACCCGGGAAGAGCGCAATGACGATACCAACATGGGTCAGTGAAGCAACATCCTCCACAACTAGACTGAAGAACAAAAGGACAGCAACTTTTCTGTTCCCCTCCCCCAATTCCCCAATAAAATCTTTAAAAAAAAGAATAATTTAGGCAAATGATGGCCATGGCTTGGGGGAGAGTAGAGGCAGTGAAGGTCTGAAAAAATGCTTTAAATTCTGATACTATTTTGATGGTAGAGCTGGTTGCCTTGGCCAATAGATTTGATATGGGATAAGAAAGGAATCAAGGATGACCCCAAGGTTTTTGGCCTGACCAACTAACTGAAAAGACAGAATTGCAGTAAACCGAGATGAGGGCAGTGCAGAGTAGGTTTTAGGGTAGCTTAGTTTGAACATTTTAGATTTGACATGCCTTTCAGATGTCCAGGCGGAGATTTGGAAGAGGCAGTTGAATATATCTCTGAAGTCCAAGGGAGAAGTCTTGGGCTGGATATACAAATGTAGGAGTTTTCAGCCCAAGGTGCTCATTAAAGGCATGAGACTGGATGAGATCACCAGTGTGAAGAGGTCGAGGACAGAAGGATCCAGCACATAAGACCAAGGAGGAGCTGCTGCCGAGGCAGGAGGCAAGCCAGGCAGGGACTGTATCTCAGAAGCCAAGGAAGGGGGTGACTAACTGTTGTGCTGCTGAGAGGTCGCAGAGATGAGGGCTGATGATTGATGGCTGGGTTTGGCAACAGAGATCCTGGATGCCCTTGCGAAGCAGCTTTGGATGCGTGGTGGGATGAAAGCCTAATTGGAATACTTTCAGAAGGGAAGAACTGAGAGCAGCATATATAGGCAACATTTTTGAGACGCTGAACTGTGAAAAAGGAAAGAAGTAGGGCGGCGGTTGCCTCCTTTCCGGAGGCCCAGCTCACAGTCGCTGCTGGTATCAGCTGTCTGGGAAAAGTAGCTTTTGGAGAAACCTAGTTATTACCATTAAGCATTTTTTTCCTCCCCTGACAGCTGTCATGTTGGGTTGCTTCCCTTCTTGACAGGCCTACGTTAGGACCTACTGAAATCTTGCTTTCTTTCTGATCCTCAAATAGGATGCCAAAATACTGAGCCAGCCACTGTTGGGGAGCAAAGGTACTGTCCTCCCAAGCAGGTGAACAGGAGTGTCAGTTTGGAGACAGCATTTTGGAAGACTTGGGGCGATGCCACGTGGGCACAGTAAAAGAGCTGATGTGTTTTGAGTGCTTCCCTGTGCCAGCCCAACCTGGGCGTTTCACATCATTATCCGTTTACCCATAATAGCTACTTGGGATGATAGAGCTTTATAAAGAAAGTCTTACAGGTAAATAACTGAGATTTGTGACAACCCTGGTAGCACTATGCTTTATCTTACCAGCTTTGGTAGCTCATTGGGATGCCCGGGGGTGTTTTATGAATGAGTGTGAGGTGCCAGGCACATTTATGGAACTGGGCACAGAGGCATTTACAGGAGTCCCGTTGTGGGCTACTTTAAAAAAATATTATGAACTGCTGGTGAAGAAGATAACTCTTTTTATTAAACAGAGAAGCTAGATTTAGGGAAAAACACCCCAATCCAATGAAAATCATCCAAAAGATCTTAAATTCTTAGAATTTACAGATCCCTTTGAACCATGGGTTCTGTTGTGCTTTTCTGCAATTATTGATTTTTCCTGGTGCCTTTTCTATAATACCTGCCTAGCCATATCCATTTCTCTATGGATTTATTGCTCATCTTTTTACCCTGCTCTCTTTAGGGGAATACTACGCCAAACTTGTACCCCTTCCATCAGCTTCCAGTAATTTAAAGGTATACTGTGCTCCTGGCCTCAATGCTGACAGTGACCCTTAACAGTATTTGAATTATCATGTGGTTTCCAGCTAAACACCTAGAATACTGTGGGCTTTGTTTTTTTTTTTTTAAGTTTTTTTGTTTTTTAATGCATGGACATCACTTCTTTACATATTTACTTATCTATAGGGAAAAATAAATGCCAGAATTAGGCACAAAAGGGAAAGTTTGCTTTGAAATTGCTCTATTCTTTTTTTTTTTTAAGATGCCATCTAGGAATGCACTATTAAACATTTTTGAACTTTGTAGGCCCACTGTCATTTTAAAATAAGGGAAAATGACTTTTAAAAATGTGTTGGCAAAACCTGAAAAGAAAGCTCTAAAAAAAAAAAAAGGACCCTAGCCTAACAAGAGAGCAGAAAGAAATGATTACTGATGATTTCAATTTCCAGTAAATTACAAAGCATACGTAATAGGCTTAGAAGAGAGATGATTCCTACGGCATACTTCATGCTGCCTTCACAGATAAGTGTGTAAATGAAAGGGAAATGAATTGTCTCGGCCTGGCAAATATATACCATTTTGGTAGAGTGAAAAATGAATGAAATTGAAATAATTCTATTACTTCTCACTGAAAATAAAACATATAAATGTTTTAGATGTGTTTCTAGAGAATAGTGTACTTGTAGATTTGCTGCAAAGAAGCATAACACTGAATCAAAGGTAACTAAATAAATATCAAAGATAAGAATATAATAATGTTTTATGTAATTTGCACTATAAAATTTGTGACTAGGAATGATTTTTTTAAAAGCTTCTTAGAACTTAGCAAGTTTTTCACAGTAGGAAAGAAACTTCATGCATGTGTTTATTCACAAACATTGATTGAAAGCCTATAGTGTGCCAGGTAACATTATTATTAATAAAGTCCCTGCCAATAGGAGCATGTATCCTAGAGGAGGAGACAGATAATAAGCAGCATATAGATACTTGTATCATTTCACTTATCACACCATAAGGGCTGTGAAGGAAAAAAGGGCCTCCCCGAGGAAATGCTGTTTAAGCTGAGGCCTGAGGAATGACAGGAGGGAACCAGGAAAAATTGCAGCCCCTGCCCTGTGCACACATCCACTCACTGATACACATTCACTACACTCCCTGTATCCCTGTGCCACTATCTTTTTCTTTAGTCTTCATCATCTGTTAATACAGTATATAATTTACTAGCTTATTTTGTTTATTATCTGTACCTCCCTACTGGATTATAAACTCCTTGAAGGCAGGGGTTTTTTGACTGATCCCAGCATGTTGAATAATTATAATATATATTTGTTGAATGACAGAACCATTTATATGGCATCCCAAGCTATAAAAGAGGCTAGCCTGTAGATTAGTATAAATGAGAAAGGGGTTGGGAATGGGTGTCGACTGAGCCCATTTAAAGTTGCAAGAACTGTTGTGGTCACACATTATTTATTTGACAGATATTTACTACTAAGTGCTAAGCAGTGGAGTTAAAATGTCAAATAAGACATTTGTGGTTGCTACTGTAGTAGAGTTTACATTCTAGAAGGGTTTTATGTATATATAAAACAGGTAAATAAATAAGCAATATAATATCAAAAAGTAATGATTCTATGAAGAAAATAAGACAAGGTGATAGAAACTGAAGGTGGGTTGCGAGGGGATACTGCTTTATATCCTGTGGTCAGAGAAGACTTTTCTAGAAGGTGACATTTGAGCTGAATCCCAATTGATGAGGTACCAGCCACGTGGATATCTATGAGAAGAGCCTTCAAAGCTTGGGGACAGTGAAGAGAGAAGGCTAGTACAGATGAAGCATGGTGAGTCAGGGGAGTGGCAGGAGATGAAAGTGGGCAGGTTAGATCATGCAGGGCCTTTTAGTCCATGGTGAGAGTTTAGATTTTTATTTTAATTCAGTGAGAAGTTATTAGAAAATTTAACCAGGTGAGCGCTATGATCAAATTCACATTTTAAATGGGAACTTGTACTGGAGTGGCTCATTTGTACAGACTCATTTGCTTTCAGTGGTCACATAGCGTAAACGTATGTAGCAGACCCATAGAAACAAAATAATATTGAAACTGTTGATAAATGGCCCCTTTCCTTTGGCCTAAGTGTTGGGACACAGTGGAGTGGTGGCTGGCAAACCAGAGGCCACAGGCCCTGTGTTGAGAGGTGGAGCCTCACCTGAGCCCCATCAAGTTTAGGCCAAGTGGAATTATATGCCCCGCAGTGTCAGGTCTTTTAATTTTCCAAGAGAAGTCAGGGATCCAGGTTGTTTCATTAAACTTTTCAATTTATAAATGTTAGCAACTAAAGTAATTTATGAAAATAGTGTTGGCCAAACAGAGCAGCCTTGCAAATACTGTAAAGTCTCATAGATGATGCTTTGCAATCTCTGAATTAGAGTGATGGCAGCGGAGACACAGAAAAGCAGATGGGATTGAGATATATTTTGAAGGTAGTAACGAAAAAAGTGATGACAGAGCAAATGTGGAAGATGCAGAGATGGGAAGGAGAGGGAGGCCTCATCATTGACCCTGGATTTCTGGCATGAACAGTTGTGTAAATGGTGGTCCATTTACTGAGATAGCGAAACCTGGGGAAAGGCATATTGTGGGGGCAGGAAGACCAACCATTTAGTATTGAGGTGTTTTAGGTTTGAGATGCTTGTGAGTCATCCCCACATGGATTTCCAGAGAGAGTTGGCTGTGAAGGACTGGAGCATGGAAAAAGGCCTGATTGGAGATGCAGGTTGGGAGTTACTGACATACAGTTGAGCTGAAGCTATGGGAATGGATGAGCTCAACTAGGTGAAGAGCTGAAAGAGAGTAGAGAAGACGGGGTGTGTCAGCCTTGGAGTCATAACTGTGTCTCTTGGTAACCATCTCTGCTCTCCCTTTCCATATACTCTATATAAATTTATGGGTTAAACATGTAGGTAAATTTATATGTTTCCTACTTGAGAAAATAAATACGGCTTTTATCTTTTTAGTAAGTGTGACAATGATCCTAGGAACCTCAAGACTTTTAACTTTTAAGGAAGAGATACTGGTATACAACTAGAAGAAATGACTGGTTTTATATGAAACATGCTAGAAACAGAGGAAGAAAGCTGGGCTTTGACTGATTCTGAGTAGAGATTTCAGGGTGCGGGTCCGTCCCAGAATGAACATTTTACAGTTGGCCTCCATGTTCATGTTCCACTTATAAAACTCCCTCCTCTTTAAATTTCTCCCTCCTTCCTCCTATCCTTCCTCAAATATTTGAGCACCTACTATCTGCAAGGCATTGAATAAGCATAGGTAATATAATAGTAAGAAAACAAACAAAAAAAC
Source organism: Aselliscus stoliczkanus (assembly GCA_033961575.1). Classification (NCBI taxonomy): domain Eukaryota; kingdom Metazoa; phylum Chordata; class Mammalia; order Chiroptera; family Hipposideridae; genus Aselliscus; species Aselliscus stoliczkanus. The sequence goes on along the minus strand of CM066733.1, from coordinate 57,055,700 downwards.
CACCATGGGACTGGCCGAGTGGCACATTGGTTAAGAGCTGGCTTGGGATGCCAGCGGCCCCGGTTCGGATCCCACATATGAGGGCCAGTGACACTGCCCTCTACAGCTAAGATGGTGAACAACAGCTCCACCTGGAGCTGGGCTGCGAGCCCCGGCCACGGTGTAGCCTGCAGCCCCTGCTGCAGTGGGTTGCCATAGGCTACAGTGAGTGGCTGGCAGCCAGCGTGAACTGCCAATAGCCACAGTGTGCGACCATCCAGAGGCCAGCGACCGACCTGCCTCATCCAGGAAGGGCCAGTGAAGCAATGCGTCCTCTGCAACTAGACTGAAGAACAAAAGGACAGCAACTTGTCTGTTCCCCTTCCCTGGTTACCCAACGCTGTTCCCCTCCCCCAATTCCCCAATAAAATCTTTTTTTTTTTTTTTTTTTTTTTTTTTTTTGCTGACCCATCCTGCCACCTGTTGGCAGCTCAACGGCAACTCAGCTCGGGCTGGCCTCGAACCGCTGTTGCTCAGAGCTCAACTTGTACTCTTGAGCGAGCTCTTAACCAACTGAGCCATTCGGTCGGCCCTCCAATAAAATCTTTAAAAAAAACAAAAAAAACCCATGAAACTTACTATTTTCAGTAATAACATCTGTTCAAACGTTCTATTATTCCGACATCCATTTTGTGATTTTTTTTCATGCTTTTTGTATGGGAGGGGGTAGTGTGGGAGGCAGAATAAAAATGAATAATGTTTGCTTCCCATTAGGAGTCTTTCACCTGAGACCACCAAAAACATTGTCATTAAGTTTCTATTTACCATTTCACCTTTGTCCAACATTAACACAGCTATTGTGTTTCCTTGATTTGCTGGCCCTCTGATCAAGCTGTGACTGTGAAAGGGAAGGACCTTCCTGCTCAGCACAGACCACGTGAGGGGGCTGCTGTGTGCAGGGTGGGGTGGGGGTGGGGGGGATGCTGTGTGCTGGGGATCACCACTCCAGCATTTGGCAGCGGAGAACACAGCAGGAGACACGTCACAGCTCGGCTTGGCTCTGCTTGGCTTTGGAGTTACAGTCAGAGTAGTGATTTTATTTTTTTAAAATTTATACTTAAACCTTTAGGTATCTTAGCGCTCATCTCCAGTGAGGCATTGCCAAAGCTCTCCTGCTACTTAGCCCAAGTCTTTGGTGTCCAGAGATAGCAGTATTTTCTTGAGATAGACCTTTTATTTTCTAAATCTTTATAAAGTGAGCCCTTTGGGTTGACCTTCAGGTATAAGACATACTGCTTTTGTTTAGTGCTTTAAAAAAGAACAAAAAGGAAATCTGAACAGAGCCTGGCTTTTCTTTTTGTTAGAATTTTGTATCTGCCTTTAAACCATGTGAGCACCTGGAGGCTTCTTAAGATGGACATGATTTTATAAATCTTGGATAAAATATAAATGCTTTATGAATGTGGGATTTGCAAGTGTGTAGCACGCTGTAGTCAGTGAATCTGTTGTAATATGGTAAGTTTTATCGTAATATAAACAAATTTATCAAAAGTATGTATGGCTCATGGATTACTAGCTTGATCCATAAAATGGGCCCCACTGTGGCACATTTCATATTAATTTAATATAACTCCACTATGTGTAGTATTACTGAGTACTTATTCAATGCCAAAAATATCTTAGGCACTGAACAAAATCAGGAGATGGAACTTGATGCAGACCAAAAAGTTGTTTATCACACCGACACAGGAACGAGGCAGAGGGAGAAAGCCCTGCTGCCTGTGTGCCCCCCCCACCCGTTTGGTGCCTCTGTCCTTACTATATACTGTTGGCTTCTAAACCACTTCAGTCCCGTTTTAAAATTTAGAGTAGATATAGCTGTGCTCGTGATCATGTGTCCTATTCATTGTATGTAGTAATAGCCTTAACATGGAAGAGGAAAGCCCTAATAACATCAGTATCCTTACCCTTCACTCTGAGAAACCTTTAAGACTGGCAAGCCAGCCACCAACAGGTTTCTAGAAATATTTATTTCCCTGAACCTGTGAACTCAAATATAGCACAAAAGTTTTCATTTGTTGCATCTCCTTGAGTCCTAATATATATATATATATATATATATATATATATATATATATATATATATATATATATATGAGAGAGAGAGAGAGAGAAATACAGAATTGTATTGTAAAATATCTTATTTTTAATACCTGTAGTCCAGTCTCATTTATCTCTTATAATTGGTCTGCTTTCCATTTTATTTGTGGTGACTTTTTATACCCACATTGAATTGGTTCAACTACTGATTATGCTCCCATCATTTGGCTTGTACCCAGAGAACGCAAGTCATTTTTCATATATCCCAAGAAAAAGATAATCTCTTTTAAAAAATAAATCTCTTTTAAAAATTAATAGAGATTTCAAAGCCAACTAGAAGTGATTTGCAGGTTGTTTTTGATCATCTGTGCTTCACTTAACATAAATAATCAAAAGTTGGCTGTGGCACAATATCGTTCTTGAACAGTGGTCACCTGGTTATAAATACTTTGAGACCAGCCACCTATCCTAAAGGAATTCAGCCACCAGAGTTTCAGGTTCTTAACTTCTACCCATTTGGAAATTAGTGTTAATCCTGAGTTCATTTGGTAGAGGAATAAATACATTTAAGAAAGGCTGATGTTGGTAACAGTCAGGTGAACTAACATATAAACATTAGTTAATGACATTAATTGTTGATAATAGTTAAACGCGGTACAAGCCATTAAAGATTTGGTAAACAAGGAGCTGTAGACTTAGTAAATTTCGATTAAAAAACTCATGACGATAATAATTTTACATAGAAAAATGATTCCTGCGTATATATAAGAAATGTTAAAAGACTGTGATGTAGATAATACCTGTCACTCCTAAAATGTACTTGCATTTCAGAGTTAAAATCACAATGAATACTTTTTTCACTTCTCCCACTCCTCCCACTCTCATTTCCTTTTTATTGCTGGTGTTGACAATGCATGTGCTCCTCAGAAACCCCTTAATTTCCCCAAAGTAATTTGTAATTTTCTCGTCTCGTGGGTTTAATACTATGGTCTCAACCAGCGCTTTTTTATCTTAAGAAACCAATGAATTCCTAAGCATCAAGTGTGTAGGAATAGATTCATACTGAGCAACTTTTTCTTCCAAATTGGTACCTCCATACTGGGAATTTGCAAAGAGTGGTTATAGGTTCTAACATGCAGCTCTGTGTTTAATTTTATCCATCTCTGTATCAGTAAGGGTATAGATTAAGCTGTTGCATCAAAAAGACCCAGTGACTTCTATAAAAATAGAAGGTATTTTTCTCTCACTTTACAGCTTAGGGCTGTTAGACAGGCTCTCCCTCATGACCTGATGGGACTCAGGTTTGTAGGGTGGCTCTGCCATCCTTTAGATGTGACTGGCATGATTCCTCTGGTGGACTCCATGATAGCAAAGGAGTGTATGCCCAATTTATTAAGACCAAGGCTTGGAAATGTTATTCATCACTTCCACTCAAATTCTGTTGATGAGAACTTAGCTACTGGCCACACCTACTGACAAGGGAAGCTGGGAAATATAGTCTCAGTTGGGTAGCCATGTGCCAGCTAAAATTTGCTGAAGAGGGGAGAATAAATTTTGCCACTCCATCTTATATCTAATGTTTTCTTTGTTCATACATAAAATTCAATGTCACTTCAAAGTGAAGCACTTCCCCTAACTTCCCCATACCTACCTTTCAAAAAGAAATAAAAAGGAAAGAGATATGCTTGCCCTTGTGTTAAAATGGAAGATTAACCTGATACATTAGATCTGCAAAATCAGCAGAAATTGATAGAATTGTAGTTTTCTCCTGCCTAGTCCTCTCCCCTCATTTGGTATCTTTAACTACAGAGGGAAAATCAGAATAGGGAGCAGCCTGTGGATCGAATTACCAGATTTTTTGGACATGCGTAATTAGATTGAAAGGCCAATTGGAAATGCCTGACAAGCAGTTAGATATGAGGGGCTGAAACTCAGGAGAGAAGTCAGGGCTGGAGTTAGAAATATGGCAGTCATCTCCTTAGAGCTAGTATTTGAGCCATGAAAGAAACAAGATCTTCCAGAGGGAGGACAGGAAGAGCCAGGCCTACCCCTTGGAGAACGTCTGGTTTAAGGCAATGTGATCCAGCAGCCAGAGAATTGGGAGAAAACCAAGATGGTGTTAACGTGTGTGAAAGAAGAGAAGAAACTTGGTCGACACAGTGCATAGTGAGCTGCGTTAGAGGCTGCAGGACAGACAGACCGAGGCCTATACTAGTTATGGAGCCTGACAATAAGAAGGTCATTAGTAATCCTGGTAAATAAAGTTTCAGTAACGTGTAAGAAACCAGATTTGGGGACTTTTATTTGTGGAGATTGGAAGAAGATGAAAGAAGAAGAAATCTATGGTGGCTCTAACAGGTTCACGTGAAAATTTTTTTCAAAAAAAAGATAGGTGTCTACATTTTAGGCACAGAGAGTGAAGCCAGTGGAGAGGGAGAGATTAAGGATTTGGGGGAAGTGGAATTAACTGGCAAGAAGCTAGAGCAGATGGGAGGTGTGAAGTGGAGCCTGTGGGCTTGGCAGCTAAAAGGAGGGGGCCCTCCCTCTTGGGTGATGGCATCTTGTGCCCAGGGCAGTGCTGGACGTCTCACAGAGCGTGAATGAAGGACCGAAGGAGGCGAGCTGTAAAGACAGGTATTAGGAACAGAGAGGAGGTGGAAAAGAGTGAGTCAATAATACCTGAGGAGCAAATTCTATTAGGAAGGTAGGAACCGACGTCATCATACAAGGTGTTCATGACGATGACAGCGACGGTAGCTACCATCTCCTATGTGTCAAGCACCATTCTAAGTGTTTTCCATGTATTACCTCATTTATTTCTCAAACCGATAAGGTAAGTACCATTTCCCCCACTTAATTGATGAACAAATTAAGGCCAGAAAGGTTAACTAATTTACCCCAAGCCGAACGTTTTGTTTCACTGTGGAAAATAAGGGCAAAGTGGGTTCCCCAAGCTAGTCTGCCTTCATGAGTCATGATCTTCACACTGGGCCACCGCTTCCCAGGCCTGGGGGGTGAATGAGAGGTTTCAAACATTCCTGAACATTTAGAACATTTATAGTGGGAATGGTGCTCAGGAAGCAAGCCATAAGATAACATTATTTAAAAATCCTTTGGACCAGCCGAGTGGCTCAATTGGTTAAGAGCTTGCTCAAGAGTGCGAGCTGAGCTCTGAGCAATGGCAGTTTGATGCCAGTCCGAGCTGAGTTGCTGTTGAGCTGCCAACAGGGGGCAGGATGGCTCAGCTAAAAAAAAAAAAAAAAAAAGTGACAAAAATCCTTAATAGTAGTGAGTTTTACACTCAGAGATAACCAATGTTGACCATTTTGTATATTTTCATGTAACTTTTTTCTCAGTTAATTTTTCTTTTTACAAAATTGTATCATAATGTATGTGTACACACACACTTATGCATATGTAGTTTTGTGGGTTTTCATTTAAAATTTTATCAAGAATATTATTTCATGTCATCAAATATACCATAAATTTCACCATTTCTCTTTTGTCGAACCATCAGGTTATTTCTCTATTTTGTTCTTATAAATAATGCTACATTGGCCATCTTTCTTTAGCTACAGTTCTTTTGTTTGTTTTGTTTTTTAGCTGAGCCATCCTGCCACCTGTTGGCAGTTTAGCAGCAGCTCAGCTCGGGCTGGGCATCGAACTGCTGTTGCTCAGAGCTCAGCTCACACTCTTGAGCGAGCTCTTAACCAACTGAGCCACTCGGCCGGCCCAACTACGGTTCTTATTATTACTCAAGTTAGTGTATTAGTCAGGACTTCTTGGTTTGTAAGTGATAGGAACCCACCTTCAACTAACTTAGGTGAAAATAGACTTTTGGGGCTAACTGGTGAGATGGCAGGGATGCAGCTGGACCTCGGGTAGCTGGAGCCAGGGACAACTCAGACACCTCAGAACCCCTCTACTCCCTGTTCCTGGTTCTTTCTGCATGTGTGTTTTCTGAAACAGTTTCCCTCCATACCCTGGGAAACATGACCACAGATAGCTCATAGCATTGCCGCAGAGTGGGACTTGAGCTTGCTTCCCCCCCAGAATTGTATTTTGAAATTTTTCAATCAAAAAGCATTTCCACACACAGATGTTACCATACTTGCTTTATCACATATCTGTCCATCTATCAATCCTGCTGTTGGTCTATGCATCTTTTAAAAATCCATTCAAAGTAAATTGCAGACATCAGTACATGTCCCCCTAAATACTTCAGCATGCATATCATTAACTTAGAGCTCAGTATTTGTTTACGTTTTTTCTGTTGATATAAAATTGTCATCCAAGAAAATGCACAAATCTCAAGTTTTCATTTGCTTACTTTTGACAAATTCACACACCTGTAACCCAAACCCTTATGAGACTCGCTTTTTATGAATCCAAGATTTAAAACTTCCCTGGAAACTGCCATAGCCCACTTTGGGTCTGAGGCCAACCCTGAGCTCAGAGAGTGAAGGAAGCAGCATTTGCCGCATGTGAGAGGATGCAGGACAGATGAAACCAGCCATTGGCAGGAGAGGGCTTCCTGGAAGCCGAATTACACTAATGGAATTGAGACAGCCTACCTTTCTGCTACGCAAAAGGCGTGTTTGTTGGTTTCATCTTCTTTAGAAAGCTGCCACTGCTATCCCACAGTCATGATTTTTTATGTACCTGTGCCTCATCATGTTTCCTTTAATTGATACAGTACATGCTTTATATGTCTTTAAAAAATAGATTGTAAACTCTTGAGGGCAAAGACCAATTCTTTTCACATCTAACCTTATCCCCTGTCTAATGGCATGTGATGGTAGCCACTCAAATTCTTCTCCAACCAGTCGGATTCTTGATGTATCTGTGAAGGTGCTTTTAGCTGCAAGTAATAGGAAACCCTGACTCAGAGGGAAGTATTCTTCCTTATGTAGAATACAGAGATTGGCCAGCTTCAGGGTTGGTTAACTTGTGGCTTAATGACAAGGATTTTGCTGTCTTTAGGCTTTACCATCATTTGTATGTCAGCTTTGTCCTCAGACTCCTTTCATGGTCATAAGATGTCTGCTACAGGTTCAGATCTCACATCCAGATGCAATAATATCTCTTCCTTTTTGCCCTTCAAAACAGCTAAGAAACCTTGCCCAGCGGCCCCTTAGCAGACTTCTGTATGTTATTGGCTAAACTAGTTGATACTAACAAGCTCACATCAATTGCTGGTGAAGATAATGGAACCATGGTCATTTCTGATCAAGATTTACCCCTGGATAGGACATCCCTCCCCTTCACATGGGAAAGGAATGGACAGACACTCATATAATCAGGACCCTGCTAGTAAGAAAGAGAGAAAGAAGGTAGGAATGTTGTATGGGCAACAGGTAGCACCTATTACCCAGCATTGTTCCCTAATGCAGATGCCTGATCTTGACCTCTGAAGTTGGGGGTGTGGGGGAGGGCACACTGAAGAAATTCTGTGCTTGATTCTTGTTGCTGCCTGAATGTTTTCTTTTGCTTGCTTGCTTTCTTTCTTTTTCGTTTAAAGATTTTATTGGGGAATTGGGGGAGGGAACAGAGTTGGGGAATCAGCGAAGGGGAACAGACAAGTTGCTGTCCTTTTGTTCTTCAGTCTAGTTGTGGAAGATACCGCTTCACTGGCCCATGTTGGTATTGTGATCATTGCCCTCTTCCCAGCTGAGGCAGATTGGTCACTGGCCATTGGACCGAGGCTCACAGCAGCTCACGCCACCGGCTGCTCATGCTGGCTGCCGGACACTCACAGTAGCTCCTGGCAGCCCACTGCAAGCCTACGCTGCCACTGGTGACTCACGGCAGCCCAGCTCCAGGTCGAGCTGTTGTTCACCATGTTAGCTGTAGAGGGCACAGTGTCACTGGTCCTAATATGGGATCTGAACCAGCGGCCCTGCTGCTCAGAGCTCACGCTTCCAAGCCAACTCTTAACCAACTGAGCCACTCAGCTGGCCCCTGAATGTTTTCTTAATCAGTGGCATACAATATTGTATTGGTCCTGGTCTTTTAAGTTTTAGGTGCTTAATAGTTTTTCTACTTCTTCCTAGAATTTATCAATCTTGACTTCTATTTTATTTTGAAAAATGTGCATTTTAATGGTTCCTTTTTAATTTCGTCTGGAATGAATTCCCTTAAGTCTAATGTCTAAGCCTGTGTTCTCTGGCAAACAGAGCCTGACGCAGGAATTAAAGTGTTGATGCTTTCTTTGAGAGGTGCAGGTACAGGTGTGTAAGGAAGGGTGCAAAGAAATTGATTTAGTTATTGTAGAGCTAGCTCCTACTTCACAACAAGCCAGGAAGAGACACAGCAGGTCGCTCAGCAGGCATGCTCACTTGCCAACAAGATTTGCAAGGAGGAGCTTCCCTTGGAGTGGTCTTTGCAAAAGGAAAAGAAAGGGCAGATTTACCTGCCTGGTTTCCTTCTGTTGCCTGTTTCTAGTTGATGGGGATTTGTTCCATGGGAACGACCTCCTCTGTCTTGCCACGCTGTCCCATCCAGGCCCTACTCAGGACTCTACAGTAGATCCCATGTCCTGCAGTGTGGTATTTCATCCAAGCCCCAAAGTGACGTGGGTAAGGCACCAGCCGAGAGAGAGGACAGACATCGAGGTGATTGCATCTGAGAGGGTACTCAGGTTTGTGTCCCAGTGCACCTAAGAAGGTTGAAGTTGAACATTTTTGCTGTAGCATTACTTTGGTATTTAATTACTTGGAAATGTATTAGTTTCAGAAAACAAGCCAGTGACTGCTTTTGCGATCCAAGTCTATAAAGTTTAAGATAATCACCTTATGAAATGCTTTACTTTTCTCTGGTCTGGGCATCTCTTATAGGGAAACGTGTTGGCAGTGTTCCAGAGCCCACAATCGTATTGGTGGTTCTGGATCTAGGTCAACATCGATTTCTTCACAGGCATCTTAAAATATGGTCGGGCTGAGTGGAGTGGCTCTGGGCACCCCTAGGTTGTCCAGTCATTCCAAGTTTATCAAGATTGATGGACTCTTTGGTGCTCTGGACACTTGGAAATCCTCTGAGTGTGGGCTCTGAATTCTGAAAGTTCTTACAAGGCCAGCTTTTAAACAAAGAGCCAATTTTTGCTTTTATTCAGAGTGCAGAGAGAAAATTGTATTGAATTGGTGGCCAAAGAGACACAGTCTGACAGATCGAAGGGAAGAATGTCCTTTCTGGGTTGGTTTGGTCTTTGCATTCCTTATATGTCCCTTCGATTTTCTTGGGTTAAGATCGCTTTGTTTTTTTTCCATTAGCGCACTTTACTCAGATTGCGATGACTGCCTAATAGGTATTACAGAGTAATGGTAGCTGTTTTTGTGTGGGAGATTAAAGGATGAGCTTGTCAGAGATGAATGTTAATTGGGTGCATCTTATAAGCCTGAGGGGACTTCCTGCTTTTGTGTCGTCATAGGAACCGAGGCAGAGTGTTTGGACACTCTGTGTGTTGCTGGCAGAGCTCCCCTGCCCTGTTCTGAATTGCCTGCAGCGGGTGGCACTGGCATGGCATCGTGGGGCCAGGTAACTCTCTGAGCTGCATTGGAAGCATGAGGCTTCTTTGTCCATCTTTTGTTTGTGCTCCACATTTTTCAAAGTGCCCCCCCCCTTTTCTAATCCAGTGAAGATGGTTGCCTGTGTCTTCCACTTACCTTGGACGCTTGTTACCTGCCCTGAGGTGTGAGGCTATTTATAGGGCTGATGTAAGGTGAGATTTTTTTTTTTCCCCTCCTTTTTGAGGCTCTACTTAAGAGCTAGAATCATAAAAATTCAAGACTTGTGCCAAATGTTCTTTTGTTGATAACTGTGATTTAGTCAGTTATGTAACTGTAATGTATAATTTACACATCCTGAAGATCATCGGTCTCTGTACAGAGGGACTATATTTAACCCTCACTTCTTTGGAAAAAGAACATTACCAATTATCTTTGAAACTGTATTTGTGAGACAATGCACACTGATCCACCCTCTGTCTCCATTTTTAATGTTTGGTGCCTTAAGTGGTGCTTTATGATTTATTCTATGCTTTTCATGTATGAGGGCTCAGAGGACACAGAGAGAGCTTAGTAGCTGGTGACTGTATCTTGAGGCTTCCCTGGCTTACATTGTCTAAACCAAGAACAACTGACATGGTATCACTTCATCTCTATTAATGTGCAAGTCCAGGGAGAACAAAAGGGTAGGTTTCTGTCCACCATTACCTTTTAGTTGCAGAAGGGGAGTGGAGAGAGAGGATGTTGAAATCTTTAATAGTGAACAGTTCTACACTTGGTGCTAAGAAAATCACAGTGCCATTTTCTATGTTGTGATGCCACTTGTGCCTGTGTCATTTGAAGACATTTTGAGAAAGAAAATGGTCAATGTTGGTTTTTCTTGTATCTTAATCTTTGTAAGTTAGATTCAGTTTCAAGCTCAAATTCCATAATGGAGTCTTTTAAACAAATTCTCTTATTTACCACCCAGCATTTTGCTTCATTGCCCTGCCGCAGGCTCTGTTTATATGAAGTTGTCATGATGTAAGAGGAAATGTTGACTCTGTTCACACAGGACTGTGTTCCCTTAAGAAAGAAAGCCTTGAATAAAAAAATGATGTTCTCATTAAATCAGCTCTTTAAGAGTAGGTGGGAGGAATTGCTATCGATCTAATGGATTTAATAGTTCATATACAAAGTCTGTGGAATAGAAGTAATATTCTGCAGCTGAGTAACTGTAGATTAATCCATCTTCAGACAGAATTCTGGAAGCATCTGTAAAACTGGAAAATTACTTTTCCTTTCCTTTTTTCAGGCACAACTGGACTAAATGTATTTCCCAAATACTTTAGAATTAAATTATATCCACAAAGTAGGTCTATTAAAAATTATATGAAAACTTGAAATAAAATCATAAAATATAAATGTTAGGTTCCTCTTGGCTGCATTTACTCTGTTGCTAGTTTGTTTGGAAGGGCTTGTGTTGAAGGGTAACCAGAGGTCACTTGTAGAAATTCTTTCTTTCTTAGGTGGTTTTGTAATAGCTAGTGGTGGTCTATTTTAGTTCAGTTGGGTGAAGTAGTCCTTTTAAGGTGGGTGGTGAAGTCAGACATTTAAGTTTCTTTTCATGCACTCTCTTCGTTGACCCTTTTAAAACCTTTTTCTTTTATTCCATTCACTGAAAGCACATCACTGAGCCCTCCTTCTTTGTCAGGAAAGGCCAGCCATTCCTTTTCCCCTTCTGGTTCTAATCTTTAATGAGTGGTTGGCTCTGTGAAGATATGGGGGCTCCCAGGACATGTGAGAATTTTGGTAGGCATGACTGACATTCTGTGGATGGAAATGAGGTGACCTTTGTTCACAGTTCATTCTCATATAAACTACATATTCCGTTCATGCTGTACACCTACAAGATACTCAGTTTGGGTAGCATATACTATTGGAAGGAAATAAAGAGTAAAATGCTCACTAATATTAACAACTACAGCTCTGTTTATGAGAAATGAAAAAACGCAAAAGGAATTGGGACTTTTGATAAATTTACAAAAAAGAATAAACTCATAGTAGGAATATTAGCATATCATGTGTTTCTATAGAGCATTGTTGTTTACAAAGCACTCTTCATCTAAGTTGCACGAGGCCTTATATGATAGCATGGGGTGACTTGGTTGGACTCCCATGGCTTCTTTAGATCTCTGGGTCTGAATCTTCACACCAGCCATTTTAATTGGCCTTGTTGCTGCATTGTATTATTGGACTGCTTGAATAGTCAGATAGTCTGCTGTTGGTGACAGCTGTTCTTCATGTTTAATCCTTTCCCTCTTCTGCTTCTCTCATTACTGTCACTTTGCAGTGTGAAAACTAGAGCATATGTAACCATCTTTATTTACTTTTGTTCTATGCTGGCATTTGCCTTCTGCTAAATGAGGCTGTCCTTTATGAGGCAACTGGCAATTTGATTCTACAGCCAAGGGTCATATACTACATTTTATAACCTGGGGTGTGTTAGTAAGGCTTCGAAAATCAAAATATCACCTGAGTGAGCACTGCACTGGTGCTGGTGAACTGTAGACAACCCCCCACCTCCACCAAAAGCTACCACCTGAATGTGTCTGGGTAATGGCAGTTAGTGCCTCTGCTTCTGCCCCGCCTCTCCCGATGGTGTTCCAATCAATGGTAGACTGTGAGAATGTCTGTATATGTGTGTATGTCTTCATAGTAATCTCTTTCCCCAAAGCAGAACCGTTCCTTGGGTTCATTTTTATTAGCAGTGCTCCTAATTTGATTTTTTTTAAATATAGAAGAATATATATTTTTTTAATTAAAATTTATTGGGGTGACAATGTTAGTAAAGTTACATAGGTTTGAGGTGTACAATTCTGTAATAATCACCTATATATCCCAATGTGTGTTCACACCCAGAGTCAATTCTTCCATCGCCATCTGTTTGATCCCGTTGACCCCTCACCCTCTGGGAACCACTAAACTGTTGTCTGTATTTATGAGCATGCGGTTCTCAACTTTTTCTGTCTGACCAAATTTGATTTTAACATCAGCCCAAGGAGCATTTCTTCGCTTCCATTTACATCAAAGTTGTTGAAAGCATCATGGAACTTTTAAACCAACATGGGAACACTTGTTAAAACATGCTTCTATTAAATTAACCTTAAAAGAAAAATTTTTTAAGCCACAAGGTTCCCTGGGCTCCAATGGGGACCATAGTTGGGCATTGGATTAGTGGTGGGCACCATTAATTCCTTGGGATTTATATTTGGAGTATATGGTTCAACCCAGTCAAGAACTATTGTACTTCTTTTTGTTTGTTTGTTTGTTTGTTTGTTTGTTTGTTTTTGAGGGCAGTGTCACTGGCCCTCATATGTGGGACCCGAACCTGGGCTGTTGGCTTCCCAAGCCAGCGCTTAACCACCGCGCCACTCGGCCAGCCCAAACTATTGTACTTCTTAACATTACCTTTTGATTGGATCCTTGTTATATTTTTTTTTTTGTTAATTTTGGTGCTTTTAGACTACACATACTTTAAAACCTTGTTATTTTTATATTACATGTATCATAAAGTTAAACTTCAGCATTAGGCTACAAGGAAATACTTAAGTCTCAACCATAAAATTCTGTCAGTATACTAGTTGGTTAAACATTTCTATAAAGAACAGTTTATAATGCTATAGGTTCATTTTTTAAACCCACCCTTTCAGAGTTAAAAAGTTACTTCTTAAGGGTGACGATATTTCCTCAAATTTATTAAACCATCGATGACTGCCTCTGAAAGGATTATTTATTTGTTTTAGTTTTTTTGTGTGTGAAAGAGGCCAAGTGGTTTACCTCCCAGCAGCACATCTGCCCTGTTACCAAAGCTGGCAAAAACTCTGCAGTATGTGAGGCTATTAAAGAAGAATTAACTTCAGTCCATTAAGCAGGCCCCTCCCCCGCTCTGTGTGGCACTGGTGAATGAGCCCGTGCGCGTCCCGAGGCTGCTCTCACCTTGCTGAAAGAGTGTGTTGTACAGGGGCCATCTCAGTTGATGGCACTAATTGGCAGTCACCATATGGTGTTTGGTGGGCCCCATGTTCCACAGTCACTCTGTGATTAAACAGGGGATGTGAACTGCGCTGTCCCTTTGCTCCTTAGTGCATCGAGTGCCAGCCCCCAGCTTTGAAAGGCCCCACAGCATGTCATGTGCCGCCCCTGTGCTTGCGCGCGTCCATGGCCTAGTCTTGCCTAGGTTGAATCTTATGGCCTGCCTTGTATCTGTCCAGGCAAATCTTGATTCTTTCTTCTTCTACGAGACAAATGTCCAGATCTTTGTGAAAGAAGTGAATGGTTTCCCTTCATACTTTGAATTGTGCATAATGAATATGTATGTAGTTAATCATCATAATTCAAATGGGATTCAAAAACGCGCACACTAAAGGTATTTACCAAATACTAGGGAAGAAGAACACAGGAGGCGAAGGATTAATTATTTCTGGGGAATTTGGAGAACACTTTATAAAGAAGATAATATTGACTTCGATGTGTAAGAATGAGTAGGCGGGAAGGTTATTTTCGGCAGAGGGAGTAGCATATGTGAAAAGCTGGGGCATCCTGAGGGAATGCGGCTGGCTGGGCGGCGTGCACTTGGTTTGGTGGTGCTGGTACGGGGCCCAATGCCACCAACGGGATTGGTGCAACCGGCGCCAAAATGCGAAACCAAGCCTAGGCTTCTTTAGAACGCTGTGTACTAGCACATTACAAGCTGCGTTAGGCACCTGATAAGTATTTTTTTTGAGGAAACAGGAGGCTAAGAGTAGCTGGTACTTTGATCAGGGGAGGAAAATGTGAGTGATCCATTAAGAACCATATTCATTCACCAGGCATTCGTTCAACAAGTATGTGCTGAGGCTGCTGCGCTCAGAGCAACAAGGGAAATAACGAGATGCTTCTGCCCTATTTGTGCAATGTCTCTTCCCCAAGTTCAGGGTTTTATTAGATTTTTCTTTTGAGAAGTGTTAATTCTGTGCCATTTTATTATGTTTTATGCATGCTTGCCCCTGAAGCACTTGTGTAGTTATTGCTCTCTCTAAAAGGTTCAGAACCATTTAACCCACTCCACTGCTTTATTTCAGGAGTTCTCTGCATTTTAAGGATGGTACAGGTGCTAAGTGGCTGGCATTTTTCTGCGTGTTGTGCCTTTCCAGCCGGTAGTTCTAATGTCAAGCAGGCGGAGCACCCAGGGATATAGGCGTGAAAGCTGGTTTGTACTGCACCTTTTCAGCCTAACATAGCTTAGCTGCCATTCTTTACTTAGAGTTGATGCAAAGAGAGTATAGTTTAGCTGTAGCAAAGAAGCCTGAATAACGCTGAAAGCAGAATAGAAATTGTATTCTCAAAGATTGCACTTCTGGTAATATGTCCTATTACGCGTGTGTGGAAGAGCATTCAGTCCTATTCTTGAGGATTATTTTAGATGACTCATCCCTTCCCTTCCTTCCACTCACTGCCCTGTTCCCTTCTTTTCTTCACCACCTATTTCAATAACTTCCCTGCTGGGTCACATAGTAAACATCATGCGTCCTCAAGAGAGGGCACACAGTGATTCTCAAGCCTGGCTGCATGTAAGCCGTACACTCAAGGCTTACAAAGTACAGATGCTAGGGCCCGTGTCCGAGCGGCTCTGACTCTGTGGTTCTGAGGAGGCGGACAGTGGGTAGGATTGCTGACAAGTTAACAGGCAATTGTAATTCCCTGAAGTGAGCAACGGGCTAGCGAGTGAGGACTGGGAGGGCCACCTAGCCTAGTCTTGGAAGATCAGGCTTGGTGGAGGGGTGAGCAGGGGGTGGGTGCAGGGTGCAACGCACCAGCCTGACTCACCCTTGGGCGAATAACACGTATGGACTGCAAGAAGCGCGAGCCTGGGACACTGGTAGTTCATTGTGGCTGGAGCACAGAAGAGGAGGCAAGAGGAGTGAGAGATGAGACTGGAGAGACAAGCAAGTCTGGATCATTCAGGGCTTTGTCTGCCAGGTTTTAAGAAATTTGCATTTTATCCTGAAGACAGTTGGAGCCCTTGATGGGTTTTAAGTAGTGGAGTAATATACGATTTATCATGTTTTCATATAATCACTCCTGCTACTCCACAGAAAACGGCTTGCAGGGGGATACGAATATAATTTGAAGACTTTGGCAGAAGTCTGGGCAAGAAATGCCAGTGGTTTAAATCAAGGAAGTGGTAGTGGAGATGCAGAGAAGTGGACAATTTAAGAAATATTTAGGGCTGGCTGAGTGGCGCGTTGGTTAAGAGCTGGCTTGGGACGCCAGCGGCCCCGGTTCGGATCCCACATATGAGGTCCAGTGACACTGCCCTCTACAGCTAAGATGGTGAACAACAATTCCACCTGGAGCTGGACTGCTGTGAGTCCCCAGGGACAGCATAGCTGCAGCAGGCTGCCATAGACTACAGTGAGTGGCTGGCAGCCAGTGTGAGTGGCTGGCAGCTGGTGTGAACTGTCAAGAGCAGCTGTGATCGGCCGTCCAGAGGCCAGCGACTGATCTGCCTCACCTGGTAAGAACACAATGATGATACCAACATGGGCCAGTGAAGTAACGTCCTCCACAACTAGAATGAAGAACAAAAGGACAGCAACTTGTCTGTTCCCTTTCCCCGGGTCCCCAATGCTGTTCCCCTCCCCCAATTCCCCAAAAAATCTTAAAAAAAAAAAAAAAAAATATTTAGTTGTTAGAGTAGACTGACCTTGGTTCAAAGTAAATGTGTTGGGTGGAGGTGGGGTTTATGTGTGAGAGATATTAGTGTATGTCCAAGGCTAGGTTCTCAGTTTGGGGTCATGGATGGAGGGAGGTACCAGTCACTAAGCTGGGAATCCAGAAGAGGGGGCAGCTGTGGCACGGAAAGGTGATGAGTTCAGCTTAAACATTCTGAGTTTGAGGTACCAGTTGGACATCCAAGTAGAGATGTCAACTAGGCATTTAGGCAGATAGTCTGAAGCTTGGGAGTAGGATCTGGGCTGAAGATAAAGATTTGGGAGACATTTCCCTACAGGTAACAACTGAATATGTGAGTACATGAGATGCGTCAGTGTGTGTGGAGAGAGGACAGGGTCTGGGTTAGAACCCTTGCAAATACCAACATTTTAGGAAGAAGGAGAAGACGGGGAGCCTTAGAAGGAGCCTGAGGAGGAGTGGTAAAAGCAGGAGGAACAGTAAGAGGGGGAATTGTCATATAAGGCGGGAGAGCTTTTTAAGAAGGAAGGAGTGATCACCAGGCTTAAATGTTATAAAGAGGTCAAAAAGTAATTTCCATTTTCTTTAATAACAAGAATGTTATGTCAGAAGGAAAAATTGCCGCATGGCACGGAGAGAAGTCGGTTGAAGGGTGTGAGGTAAAATAATGACGAGTAACATAAAAGCATCATGCTGTATACCTTAAATGAATACAATGTTATATGCAAATTATCTCTCAATAGACCTGGAAAAAATAATAATCAGTAGATAATTGTTTCAAGAAGTTTGAGCTCTCTTTGCTGAATCTACTGCGAGGATGAAGACCATTCTCAGCAATCAGACTGTGGACATTCCAGAAAATGTGGACATCACGCTGAAGGGATGCACAGTTGTTGTGAAGGGCCCCAGAGGCACCCTGCGGAGGGACTTCAGTCACATCAATGTAGAGCTCAGTCTCCTTGGAAAGAAGAAGAAGAGGCTCCGGGTTGACAAATGGTGGGGAAACAGAAAGGAACTGGCTACTGTTCGCACTATCTGTAGTCACGTACAGAACATGACCAAGGGTTTTACACTGGGCTTCTGTTACAAGGTGAGGGCTGTGTGTGCTCACTTCCCCATCAATGTCGTTATTCAGGAGAATGGTTCTCTTGTTGAAATCCGAAATTTCTTGGGTGAAAAATACATCCACAGGGTTTTCATGAGGTCAGGTGTTGCTTGTTCAGTGTCTCAAGCCCAGAAAGATGACTTAATTCTTGAAGGAAATGATATTGAACTTGTATCAAATTCAGCTGCTTTGATTCAACAAGCCACAACAGTCAAAAACAAGGATATCAGAAAAGTTTTGGATGGTATCTATGTTTCTGAAAAAGGAACAGTTCAGCAGGCTGATGAATAGGATCTAAGTTGTCCAGCTACAGAAACACCCAAGATGCGGAGTGATTCCTCAGACTTATTTGTGATATTTTAAAGATGCAATAAAAGTCATATACTGAAAAAAAAAAGTTTGAGACAATAGAGAGAAGACAGATGGGTGGTAACTGAAGGTGGAGGGGTTGAAGGAGGACTGCTGGGGAGGAGAAATCTGTCCTTCCGTTGGCTTCTTCCTGGCGTGGTCATTCGTGCAAGGCGTCTGTGAGCCAAACTCTGCTCTGTGCTGGTTCTCAGGGACCTTAATCCTGGTGAAATAGCTACTTAAAAATTAAATAACAGACAGACAAAAATATTCAGAAGCACTATGAAGGAAATAAGCAGGATGGTGCGGCTGAAAATAACCATGAGGACCTGCTTAAGGTACTGTGGTGAAGAGAGGCCTCTCTGAGGAGGTGTCATTTTCAGTTGTGATCTGAAGGGTGAGAGGAAACAGAATGTAAAAAACCTAGGAAAGAGTACTTCATGAACACACACTGGGGTGGGGTGGGGGGCGGGAGGGGAGAGGAGGGGGGAAGGAGGAGAGGAAAGGGAAAAAGAGGAGAAGGGATGGGAGGGGAGAGGAGGGGGGAACGAAGAGAGGAAAGGGGAGGGGACGGGGAAGGCGGGGAAGGGAGGGGAGGAGAGCACGGGCACATTAAGTGCAGAAGTCCTGGGATGGGAAGAAGCTTGGAATATTCCAGAAGCCAGCAGGAACGGGTTTTTGTGGCCATAGTGAGGTGAGCTGGGGGAAAGTAGTATGAGTTGAGGCATTTACGCCTGGTATTAGCTTGTATTGTATTCAAGAATAATGGGAAGCCATTGGAGAATTTGAAGCAGAATGACACAGTCTAATTTTGAAAAAAGTCACAATGGCTGTTTTGTGGAGAATGGATTATAAATAGAAATAGAGCAAGAATAGAAGCAGGAGGTGTTAGTGGCTACTTGGGTTAGGGTGAAGATAGAGAAAAGGTTAGCTAGTGAAATATATTGTGAAATTAGAATCAACATGATTTGGCTGATTGTCCTAGGAATCCAGGGACAGGGAAGACAGAGCATTTAAGTGTCTCATTAGTGTCCGCATAAATGGTGACACCCTGAAGGGGACCCAGCTTTTCCGTGCTCATTAGAGCTAGGAGGACATGCAGAATTAAGAGTTCCCATTTTGTACATTCTATAGTTCCGTTGCATTTATTTATTTTTTAAAAAATTAAATTTAATGGGGTGACATTGGTTAGTAAAATTATAAAGGTTTCAAGTGTACAATTCTGTAATACATCAGCTATATATTGCATTATGCGTTCACCACCCAGAGTCAGTTCTCCTTCCATCACCATATATTTGACTCCGTTTACTCTCATCTATCACCCCCCTCTTCCCTTACTCTCTGGTAACCACTAAACTGTTGTCTGTGTTTATGAGTTTTTACTTATTTGTTTGTCTTGTTCATTTGTGACTTTTAGTTTTATGTCCCACATATGAGTGAAATCATATGGTTCTTGACTGTTTCTGTCTGACTTATTTCACTTAGCATAATAGTATCAAGATCCATCCATGTTATCACAAATGGCACAATTTCATCTTTTCTTATCGCTGAGTAATATTCCATTGTGTATATGTATACCACATCTTCTTTATCCAGTCATCTGTCGAAGGACACTTTGGTTGCTTCCATGTCTTGGCCACTGTGAGTAATGCTGCAGTGGACACAGGGGCACATATATGTTTACAGACAAGCGTTTTCAGATTTTGGGGTAGATACCCAGGAGAGGGATTTCTGGGTCATATAGTAGTTCTATTCTTAATTTTTTGAGGAACCTCCATACTGTTTTTCCATAGTGGCTGTACAAATTTATATTCCCACGAGAAATGTGAGGGTTCCTTTTTCTCCACAGCCTCTCCAATACTTGTATTATTTGTCTTGTTGATGATAGCCATTCTAACAGGTGTGAGGTAGTATCTCATTGTGGTTTTGATTTGCATTCCCCTAATAGCTAGTGAAGTTGAGTATTTTTTCATATATCTGTTGGCCGTTTGTCAGTTGCATTGATTTTTAACTCAGCAGTTGAATGTAGATATGTGGAAGTTAGAGGAGAGGTTTGATCTGTAGGTAGACAATTAAAATTTGTCGGTACATAGATGTGTTTCAAGCCGTGAGATGGACATGATCACCTGAGAAGAGGATGCAGGACTGAGCCCTTGAGGAACACCAGCATTTAGAAGTCAGAAAAAGAAGACAGAGCTTGCAAAGAAGATTGAGAAAGCTAATAAAATAGGAAGACGTCAGGAGAAGGTGGGATCATGGAAGCTGAGGGGGTATTTCAGGAATGAAGAGCTCTGTGAGTGGTTCCAATAGGATCAGAAAAGTAGCTTTGGATTTATCATCGTCTAGATTAATGGTTACCACTGTAAAAGCATTTTCGGTGTTGTGAAGGGATAGAAGATGAGTGAAAGCAAGTGAGGAAGTGGAGCTGTACCGGTTACACTGGATCTATTAGAAGTGATCGAATTCATTCTGTGCTGGGGGTCCTTGGTGTGGTTCCACCATAATTTATTCAGCTTTCACTATTGATGAGCACTGTTTGCTTTGTTTTCATTTTTTCCTGTTGAAAATAAAGCTGTAATAAGCATTCTCTCCTCTCTTCCCCACCGTGTGTGTGTGTGTCCATCATCAGACACTGGTGAATTTATTTGTACAGGAGAGATTCTAGGAGTGCACTTACTGGGTTGAAGGCTATGTGTATCTTATTTAATTTTAGCTGGTATTGCTACTTACCCTCCCAAAAGGCAGTAAAAATTTGCATTATCACCAGCAATTTATGTGAGATTATGAGACAGAGGACAGGGATCTAGCTGAAGGTGCAGAGTCCTTAAATAGGTATGAGGACATGGGGTCTAAAGTACATGTGAAAGGGCTGGGCTTTAATGGAGAAAGGGAATTCTCTCCATTGTAATAGGGAAGGAAGCCGAGGAAGGTTTTAGGTGCCCATGGTTTTATAGTTTGGGTGGTAGTAGCGTGAGGAAGTTTTGCCGTCCCTGGGAAGTAAAATATGAAATCGTCAGTTGAAAAGGAGGAACTTGCAAGGCACAAAGTATGAAATTGTTCCTAAAAAGTCGAAAAGGGTTATGGTAAGATTGCCTGGCCTTAATGAGTTTAAAATGGTGTGCTCGTGTGGTTTTTCTCTAGTTGTACACTGTTACTTGGGTTTGTGCTCTGAGAAAGTAGATAGTTGGGGCCATCTAAGGCTGGAGTTAGCCAGGCGAGTGTGATGGAGAGGGAGGGACCAGGGAGTGAAGCACAGGTGCTCTGAGAGGGAGCGATGATACACAGACCCCGAGAATCTAAGCCCAACCAAGGCGGGAAAAGAGGGGGGCATGACTGGGTCATGAGATGGTGACAGGATCAGTGGGTTAGAAGCTTTAATGAGGGGGAAAGAATTTTTAGCAATGGGGATAGTAAAGCAAATGAATGGGAGGGATGGAAAGGGGTGTGGTTGAATGACGATTGTTTGAACTGAGAATTTTGGCACAGGTATCTTTTTCTGTTGACTAGGTCAAGGTGTTGCCCATGGATTGGGGTCACTGAGGTCAGTAGAGGAAGGATCCCTAAAAGAGGGTGTCAGCGATCTGGGAGGCCAAGATGTTGTTTGCATAGTGTAGGTTCTTGGTAGCATGTGATGATAGGAACTGGAGTGGAAGGGAAGTGAGCCAGGAATACACATTTTCAGTTGGGTGAGATGAGTGTGAAGTTGGTAGATAATGGTGACAGCAGGGGGCGGGGTTTGAGCAGAATGGGAAGAGAGATTGGGAGTAGCAATGGGGAAAAAAGACAGTTGCCTCTCCTACCTCCTGGCCCCCGGATTTATGGGGCATTGAGAGAAAAGAATAGTCACTTCTTGAGATGGCTTCTGGGGAAGCATGTTTAAATGCTGGTGATGAGGAATCAGGAGTGAAGGAGAGCTTGGAGGGCAGAGGTTCCTGAGAAGGGAGAACAGATGGGCTGTAGAGTGACTGGGGAGAAGCCTCCTTTTAGAAGGCAGTGGGGTCTGTGGCACAGGTGGTCCCAAGATGGTGCTTCTGTCTCTTCTGGAATGAGGAGGCTAAAACAGCTGCTGAGGGCAGGGCTGTTGGGGACTGGATAGGAGATGTGAGAGGAATGGAGGAGCTTTGAAATAGCTGTGGAGAAGCGAAGTGACACCTAGGAGTAGAAGGATTGTTAGGAGATGGTAAGGGCTCGACCCGGTGGGGGGCTGTGAGTTAGGCATAAGCTTCTGTCTGTCCTTCCTTCCCATTACATATCATGTCTCTTTCCCCCTATTTCCTCCAGACTAAGTGAATTACTTTCTCATCTATGTTTCCATAGTGTTAGATACCTACTTTTATATCACTTCTCACATTTGTTGCAGTGATTTACCTGTTTTCCTCTTCAGCGTGTGAGTTCCTAGACAGTAAGAATTATGTCTCACTTATCTTCCCTTCATGATCACCGGGAATAGTGGCTGGAGCATGGCAGGCCCTCAGTTAATGGACATTGGATTGAATCGGATTACACAAGCACGGTCACTTTATTTTTCTAATAGTCCTTTTCCTTCATTGATCTGAAACCATACATTCTAAACAACTTAACTGGTTTCTGTGGTCACAGTGTGCCCAGCACACTAAGCCGTCCTGTTTCCATGCTGTGTAAGAGTAAGACCTGTGCAGAAGGTGAAGATGGCCACGGGTCTCCACAGGTGCGGCATGAATGGATTTGCCTTGGGGGTTGCCATCGGCAGAATCTTCTCCTTGTTATTGACCCTGCCACTTGGCCCTGAGGACAGTCTCTGAGATAGTGGATGGCTGTATTCTTCTGAGTAACAGGTACTGTGCTGGGGGATTTCAAAGGTGTGGGAGGCTCCAATGGGAGGAGAGAGCTTTCTTTGTAAAAAGAACTTAATAAGCAAAATTAAAAAGTCATCTTGTGTCCAAAATGTGGGAAATAGTATCCTGACATGAAGACCCAACAACCATGGAAACATAGTCATTTGTCCATTAATGTGCTCATATTGTTTTGTGGGTAAGAAAAAGAAGGAACGCTAACTAAGTATTATTCATATTCCATGTTGGTAGCCACAACTTTGGAGGGAGGCTTCCTTAGGGTCCCTCTGAGACAGAAGGATAGAGTCTCAGGTTAGATGGCACCATAGGGCTGGTCCCCCCACCCAGTGCCACATTTGATCCGGTCTTTGCCAGCCCGTGCCAGTGGGATCCCAGCGTCTGCATGTGCACTGAGAGCTGAGAAACCCTGTCCACACTGACACCAGGACACTGCTGTCTCCATAACAGCATCCGCAGACTCTTGTTCCCAGGAGCCTTTGATGGTCTCAAAAATTATTAAGGACTTCAACTTGTTTATGCAGGGTATAGCTTACTTATCAGTATTTATTTATCTATTAATTGAAAAATTCAATAATAAAAAACCCATTACATGTCAATATAAGTAACAGCTTTATTGAAAAAAATAGCTGTATTTTTCAAAACAAAATAAGTTTAGTGAAGAAAGTGGCCTCCCAAATCTCCTTGATATCTGTCATAATAAATAGAAGATAGCTGGATTCTCATATCTATTTCTCATTCAGTTGTCGTGATATCAAGGATCAGTGTAGCCTCTGGAAAACTCAACTGTACATACATGAGAAGCAAATAACTTTTTTTTTAAAATAATGTTTTCTTCATTTTTCAATTAACATTGGCATACAGCATATTAGTATATCTAAAAGGGCTTGCCTTTTTTCCGTCTTGACTGCCTCTTTTTTGACAGTGTACAACAGAACGTGGTGAGGCAGTTGCGGCATGCCATGGCACCCTCCGCCATCCGTGACAGGTTTCCGCTGATGATCCAATGCTGGTGGTGCTGGGGCTGTAGTTGATGTCAAAGGAGTCCTCAGAGGTCTCCCTCTTCCACCATGGCCTGAGCTTGTGGCTGACGGGCCTGAACTCGGGCTGACTTCAGCAGAGATGGTGCCGTGGCCCAGGATGTGCCCGGGTGTGGCAGCCCTCAGCTCCTGGCAGGGTTCAGCAGAGACTGGGCTGCGCTTCAGGATAGGCTTGGGGCTGATGGTTCTCAGGCTCGGGGGGGGGGGGGCGGGTCCCAGAGTGACTGGAGTTGGCTCTCTGCTGGGTTCAGGAGTGACAACCTTCACCTTCTGGAGGGCTGGGGGAGCCACAGGCTTTTCTGCCCCTCTGCCCCAAATCGTAGTTGTCGTACTTCTCGACCGGTGGCATAGCAGAGGTCCCTGGCTGCTCCTCCCTACCTGGAGCAGGACTCTGCTCAGTGGGATTGTAGGCCTTGACATGAATGAGGCGAGGCTGAAATTTAGGCTTTTCTCTCTGGAGCATGAGGTAGGCCGCTTTATTGTTCAACGAGTCCTGGATGTCCTCACACCCGACGCCCAGCAGTGCCAACCTCCATCGAGCCCTCGGGTCTCTGTTCTCATTGACTGGCTCTCTATAGGGCATGAGAGCCGCCTCGTCCTGATTGATCCACGGATCTGACATGATATCGAGTAAATCTTTTCTTTCCATGGGGTTCACCTGGAGCATTTTCTGAAGCAAAGTCTCTAGTTCAAACGAGAAAAAGTAAGGTACGGTATACTTCCCCCGTATTATCTGTTGTCCCAGCTTTTTTCAGCTCAGAGCCTTGAACGGGACGGTTCCTGCCACCATCCTGTATAATGCCCAGGCTCCACACATCGACCACTGGTCCTTCATAAGCTTCACCCTGAAACAGTTCTGGAGCTGCATAGGAAGGGGTGCCACACTTTGTGGTTAAATTGTTGTCAGTCAATTCCGTGGTAAGTCCAAAATCAGTGATTTTAGGATTCCTGTTACAATCAAACAAAATGTTCTGGGGCTTTATATCCCGGTGTGCGAATCCGTGCTGATGCAAATAGTAAACAGCTGATAAAAGCTTCCGGAAGATGATGCGGGCCTCCCTCTCCTTCATTCGTCCGTGAGCTATTAGATAGTCCATCATACTGCCGCCGCCCACATATTCCATTACAAGAAAGAGGGAGAACTCGGTTTCAATAACCTTATACAGCTGCACGATGTTCGGGTGCTGCAGAGCCTTCATGCACTGGATTTCTCGCATGAGATGTCTGTGGAGGTTGGTAGAGTCCCTCAGTGTCACAATTTTAATAGCCACCGGGCTCCCAGTGGGAAGATGCACAGCCAGCTTCATCTTGGCATAGCTGCCCTCGTTAATGGTTTTCAGGAGCTTGTAACGCCCATCAAGGAGCTCCTGGTGAGCAGAAGTGCCTGAATGTTCGTGTGCCATGGTGGCCAGCTGACTACACTCACTGACAATACTAACTATGCCAATAAACAATAACTATACTAACTAGTCGACTCAGTATACTAACTATATCAACAAAATTATTAACGATGATAATAAACAATAACTATAGTAATATTATAAATGCGGGATAAAAGGAGAAAACAGACTAGCTAGTCCAGTCCAACAGGTTACCACTAATCAGCTTCCTGGGCTTATAAGGACTAAACTCTCAGCCCAGCTAGGACCTTATATACGAATGTCTGCCATTACATCACACTGGTGCTTTATGAGGTCAGGAGCGCGAAACTGACGAAGCACAGCTGAGGATAAACTACAGTGGTTTTTCTCAGTTTTTGGCCTCAAGACCCCTTTACTCTGAAAAAAAAGGGAGAATGACCCCAAAGAGGTTTTTTCTTTATGTGGGATATTGAAGATTGATATTTACTTTATTAGAATTTAAAATCTGTAGGATGCTTAGAAAAAAAAAAAGACATACATTAAAATATTCTTCCAGGGGTGGGGGGTCGGGTGTAGGGTGGTGAATAGTGTTGTATTTTGAAAAGTCCCTGAGATATGATATGATTTCACTCCCTCAGCCAAGAAATGGTGCTGCGCATTGAGAATCACTGCTTGGTTGTATAAGGAATTAAGTTTTTATGTAAAATGTTTATTTAAAATGTATCTCCAAGCAATTGTTCTTAAAACCTATGTTATTATTATTAATACCATGGGTTAGACAAGTAGTTACCTCAGGAAATACTTTCAGGTGTGTATTCATTTTGGGTACTTTAAGGTTTTTTGTTTTGTTCTTTTTTTTTTTTTAATTAGTTTCAGGTATACAACACAGTGCAGTAGTTATACTTTTTACCCCTCAAAGTGACAACCCCCCCCATTCGCCACCCCACTCCTTCCCCCCCATGTCATATATATTTATTACACTTCCTCTGACTCCCTTCCACATTATAATCCACAGCAAGTAACTTCTTAAAATTAAGAAGCTTTTACTGCACAAACCTCCTAAAAGGGTCTCAGGATCCCTAGGCGTTCCCAGACCATACTTTGAAAATTGCTGCTGTCTTGTACACCAAGGAATAGACAAATTGATGAAGTAACTGTTAGGGACTGGAATCAAAGGAAAAATAGATACAAATGGGGCCAAGAAAGACTCACACCTGTGGTCATCAAATATCGAGTGCTTACTTAGTGTGCCTGAATGTAAAGCACTGAAAATACTAACATTCATGTCATTTGTTCCCCATCTTTTTCAGTATGAAGACTCACTTTGACCTCAAAAATATTTCAGGATTGTAAATTAGCTCTTTTATTTACAGCATCCATTAATTAAGAAAATGACAAAAAGCTACTGTGAATTTAGTTATGGTTTTTAATGTATTTTTATTTTAATCATCACAACAGTATCTGTGAACATGAGGAAAGAAATACTGTTTTTATATGATTCAGTTAGTCTGCAGGCAGGGCTTGACGTCCATTGGGATTGCAAAATCACCGCCGTTAACTCCGTGCCTGGCCCGTGTAGCTGCCCTGCCAAATATGATCCCAGGTTGGGAACTGTGGTTGTGTGGGATTTTTTTTTCCTCCTCAGAAGTCGTTCAACAGTTCTTGTCATCAGTGTTAAAGGCGTTGAGTGATAGAGTTGTTTTGAAACCATTTTGACATTGGGTGCCTTCAAGTAAGATGGCTGGGTGTCATGAAGAAAAGCCAAAGACAAATAAATGGGTGTGCTTCTGGGGCTCCCGGCTCTTTTCCCGCGCACTCTCTTGCCAAGAGCAGTGGATGGCACTTGCGGATTGAGCACGTTTCCCTGCCTTCTAACATGCTGCTGAGAGCTAATGGAAGAGAATTGTGTTGAGAGAGTTAATACTGAGTTAGAGAAAAGTGGAAATGTGGTAATAGTGCAAGGGGAGGTGTGAGAAATTAAATGGTATCTTTTTAGAAGTCTGCCTTATTGCAGTCTGCATTGCTCCTTGGGGATTTTTCTACTGAGTACAAGAAAATCAGCAAGCACTTCTTGAAAAACCCAGATGAAATTACTGCCATAAATTTTTATTTTTATTTTTTTCATGGTATAAAACCCTTAATTTAGATGGGGAGGGTTTATTACCAATGTTTTCTTGGCATGGCTAAGTTCAATTAATTTCAAATGACAAGCTCACCCCTTGCCCCCCGCCTCGCTCCTTTTTTTTTTCCTTTTTCCAATATGTGGAAAGTGCAATTTGTTATTGGTTTGCCTTTGGCTCTGGAGACCTCATTAAGGGCCCGAGAAAGGGATTCTGTCTCTCTTTCTTTGACACCTTTCTATTTTCTCTAGGATGCAGACCATTTGCATTGTCACATGGAAAGTACGTATGGTATATGTGAGGGGAAGGTTAGCAGATAACAGCAGTGGTTCTTATATCACTTAAATATTGATTTGAAATGACTGTTGCAAGTTAAGAAATGGTTACCACCGTGTTGAACTAAGATAGGGAGCTTAGCTTAAGATGAGGTCTCTGAAAAGAACGAGGGCGCATTTAGACAGGAAAACTTATTTAACTGTTCTGACAGTTCATATGTAACAGACCTGGTTGTTTGAAAGCAGGAACAAGATGTCAACAGAATATTGTATTTACTCATACTCCTAAGATATAGCTTGCTGCACATTCCAGTTCTTGTTCCTATCAGAACACTGTATGTGCATATCTTGCAAACAAGGGGAATAATCTATGGTGTTTTGTTTTGTTTTTCTCGGCATGGTAATATAGAATCTATTGTAGTGTGAATAAAAGGAGTCGCGGGAGATTCATTACTGTTTGTGAAGTGTACTGTTTGTGTCTTTCGGCATGCAATTCTTTATTTTACTTACAAAGCAGATATAAAAATTAGAATTGAGGTGATAGAGAATATATGTTGCGTAAATAAGCAATTCAAACAAAAATTTTACTATTTTAACAAATAAATACCTGGCTTCAGAGGCTGGCGATTAGAATGCTTGACAATTAATTAGCTATTGTCTATGAAATTCCCAAGATGACAGCTTACTTAAATACTATTATTAGGAGTAGTTGGGTTCGTAATAATAATGTCCAAGTGTCATTGGTGACAATGAGAAGATGTTAAAAATAAAAATAAATATGTGTGATCCCAGACGAAGTGATTGGCGTGCCGAACGCCGAGCGGGCAGTGTGTAGTACTTGGCATAGCGTTCCGGGGAGGAGGAGACAAAAGTGCTTAATTTGTTAATACTTTCCTTTGTTTTTTGTTTTTTTGTGTGTGTGTATTGCGTATCCCCTTGTCAAAATAGTGTTCACTTAGCAAAATTAGAGGAAAATAAGAAAGCCGACGGAAAATAGGCTCGGCAGAAGGCCAAGTGCAAAAGATGAACCTCCAGCCGTTGCTAACAGGCATTGTTTAGACTCCAAATGTGCTAGATCATTCATTCAGGTGTGTGTGTTTTTAAAAAAATATGGTATATAATTGGTATGGAGCAAAATGTGTAGGGATTTAACTTGATTGTACAGGTTTTTGTTCTGTGGAATTTATATTCTTAGGGCTCCATCTGTTTTGGATGTAGTTTTGTGAGAAAATCTGCATGGAACCGAGAACTGGCCCAGTATCAATGGGGCGAAATTACCAAAGGAGATGACACTCATGAGCCCTGATGATGGGCAGCGAAGCTTATGAGAGCAGCAGTGCGGGGTTACTTGATTTTTACAGTGAAAATACTTTAAAATCGGACGATGCGCAGAGGCAGTGGTGCTCGTCAGCTGACGCGTGTCCCCTTTCGTCACCCAGCCTCTGCTGCTGTCGGTTTGGGCTGTGTGACCAGCACAGGCCGGTAGGCTCTGAGTGGAAGGGATGTGTGACACTTCCTGCCAAGTCCTGTAAAAGCCCTTTCTGGTTACTTCCTGCTCTGTATTTGTTTTTAGTACTAGGTAACAGGATAACATGGAACCATGTACATTCTGAAATATATATGTGCCTCTAAATAATGACAGAAATGCAGCTCACGATACATGTGCCTATTTAGCACCATCTGCTATTTCGGGGCCTACCTAGCATTCTCTTCTCCATGAATATGTCCTGTGGGCGGCAGACTAGTTCTGGTGTTGTGACTGGCCCTCGATACCTCACCTGAGTCCTGGAAAAATCGCAGTGGGGAAAAAAACTGAGATAAGTTGAATTTGGCTTTAAATATTTAGACAGATGCCTTAGTCAGCCAAATTCACACAGTAAACCACTTTTATCAATTATCAGATTTCTGTCACTCGAATGTTGATCTTGCTATAGGTGTTTATTAATATGAAAGTAACTTTATTATTAGTGTTTCTGTAAAGCCAACAAAATTCAAAAATGCAGTGTTGCGACAAAGGATGCCTCCATTGAAAACAAAACCCATTTGTTTTCAGCCTACCTCACCCATGTTATTTTTGTTGAATGCCTTCGTATAAACCTGGTTTTTGCCACCTTGGTTGATTGCTTGTAGTTTGACTGTAGCCAAGCTTGTTTAATTAAGACTTAAAAAAAGTATCTTCAGCCCTGCCTGGGACTTGAGAAAATAGCCAGATCTGAAGCCTCTGCTTGCTGTAGTGGTTGCTCAGCTAGTTGGTTGGAGTCTTATAGCAACCAGGTTTGGAAATCTTCTAGTATATGATGATTTTCACTGTAATAGGTCTAATTGTAAGGGGCAGTCATTGGTATTGGTGATAGTTCTTTCTTACTGAATACTTCATTCTTTCCCTCTTTCTTCTGCTCTCCTTTCCTCCTCTCCTCTCTCTTTCCCGTTTTCTTCCTATTTAATGACCTGGGAAACTTGAAGAAACGAGCTCCATACTGCTGCCCTGAGTGGGGTCACGGAATCCTGATCACTTTGAAGAGCCAGCCAGGTCTAACCCCACACTTAGGATACATCCTGATGAATGTAGCATCTTCTGTGATGGGCAAAGTGATAAAAGAGGGGATGCTCCATGAAAGAAAAGGACAGGAAACATATTCTTGGACCTACATTAGAGAATATAAATCACAAATCAATATAAAGTTCAGATAATACTCCATCCAGAAATTGTATGTGACAGCAATGTGAGGTGGCAAAAGTTCCCACCAAGTATACATTTTGAGAAATATAGTGTTTTTTATTTGGTACAGTTGCATATTCATTTCCAACAGACTGCATCTTAAAAGGATTGGACTTTTATAGATCCTATGAATATTCAGAAAGTCACCAAAACCAATTCTGTCCTTTACCTTATGCATCTAGGTCCATCTGTCTTTTGCTTGCTCCATGGTCCCAGCTCTGTGGTGGGAGATGTCCTTTTGAGAAGAAGCTGTTTCCCATGTGGATGGATGGGCCATGCTGGTACCTTGTTGCCCTGGTGGAAAATTATTGCCCTCAGGGCAGGTCCTGGAGAGACAGAGACAGAGAGAGAGAGGGAGGAAGAGAGAGAGAGAGAGAGAGACAGAGACAGAGAGAGACAAAGACAGAGAGACAAGCCAGACCCTGTGCACTTGGGGTCTGCATCGGCTCTCTGAAGCTTCTGGGCCATTGTTTAGGATGCTGACACAGCAAGGGAAGGCAGAAGGGCTCTTGCCACCAGTAAGTCTTCAGGGTACTTGGCAAGCTGGCAAAAGCTAGAAGCCTTAACCATTTGCATTTTAATTCACACAACCATTAGCCTAAAGCCGGAATTTTAAAAGTTGTCCCTTGAGTCCCTCCTCCTTTTTACCCTTTCGTTTTCCTGAAGCTGATTTGCATCTTTAAAAAACAACAACCCATGTTTTTCCCAACATTTTAAAATCCATGCCCTTTTTGATAAACTTAGAAATCTTATGCCTCCTTTAATATTACTTTAAAAATCCATAAAAAATAAGAATTGTAACAAAAGAATCAAGGCAGTGACAGCCTTAGAAAGATGGGCTTTTTTACCTCAGTCACATGAGATGGGTGTGAAAGTGGGGTTTGCTTGCTGTCGCAGTGTTTTTCCTGTTCTTGCTAGTGACAGAGCACAGCATACCAGCCTGTCTCACTGCTTTGTTTTCATGGTTACAAAGGGCAGAGAGCCTGCTTTGCAAATATGATCTATTTTACTATAATTCCGAAAATGCATGTTCAAGCCACACCATGCACCCATCTTCCCCAGCAAAGATGTTGATGTGATGCCCATACCATCTCCTGCCACCTCCCTGCTTCACATACTTAACTGTGAAGAGAGAAACCGATGAAAGTAATTAAGATGGGATAAGTAAGACATTCTTATTCATGAGCACATCTGTCTCTCAGCCACCCTCCCGGTGGAGCTGCCTGATGGCCCCTCCTCGCCATCCTCACCACCTCCTTCCTGCTCTCCCTGCACCAGCAGTTGGGCCCTGTCCTCCCGTCTTGCCTGGGCAAGAGTGAGCCAGCCAGCGTCGCTGATTCCCATCACAGCAATAATTCTGCTGGGTAGAGACCTGCAGGCCTTCAGTAAGATAACGTGTAGGAAGGCTTGGTGCCACGAGTAGCATGAGGCATGGAACAAATGCTAGTCCTGTCCTCTTTCCTTCCCAGAATTCAGTGTTTCTGCTTCCAGAATCATCTTTGGGTCTTCTAATGTATGGTAGGAACAGAGGACAGGATTTTCACAGATGAAATTCTCGGTGGGTTTTATTGATCTCTCCGTGTGACTCCCTGTCTCCTAACTCTGGCCCTAGTGCTCCTTGCGAGGAGAAGAGGTCTTCTGTGTTCAGTGGTGAGAATGGGTAGGAGGGAAACTCGCCTGCCTGCAGGCGCTCCCATGTGAGTGCTGGCACTGGGCTGAGTATTTTACTTGCATCATTACGCCGAATCCTCAGAGTTCCCATGAGATGGGAGCGATTATCTCCATCTCACAGATGAAGACACTAAGGCACAGAGGTGTCACTTGCCTGGGTTGCTCTGTGCTGGCGGAATCCAAATCCAGATCCAAAGCCATTTCTCTTTACAGTCTACCGAGTTGCTTCATTGGTTCCAGTGAAATCAATGAGCCTTTTGAAATCAGGTTCAAACTTTTCTGTTCTTTGGATAGGCAGCAGCAGAAGAAAAAATTAAGTAGATAATCATTATTCTTTTGAAAACAACTACCTTATTCTAACTAGTAAATTGTTTGCTAAAGAGTCTGGGGTGATGCTTTCATACCTTGCAGTTTATAGAGTAGAAAACCGAGAATATTTTAATCATTTAACTCTATTTTCAGTTGTTATTATATATAGAATTATGATCCCTTTGTATATGACAAATCAATGGAATTTCAACAATAACAGCATTATAAATTTGCCTAAGGGAGCTTTTTTTTTTTTTTTTTTGATAATCTTTAAGGATAAATATCTTTCCCTACCTCTTCAGAATAATATTTGAAGCTCTTAACTTTGGGTCTATTCTAATAGGAATTATCATGATGAAAAAATAATGCACCTACAATGAATCTTTTATATGATCACATATAAAAAATTATTAAAAGACATTTCTGTAATTTTGTACTTGTTATATGTGCTCATTGTATTGTACAACAGGTAAAATAGTTCCATACTTTTTATAATCTCACTCTAGAGTTTAGATTTTAACACATAAAAATTAGTTAATACCACTATATTGCTGGCATCCCAGCCATTATTCTAGGATTATAGAAAATAATTCACTCATCATTGCAACTGTATAAGGTTTTGTTTTGTTTTGTTTTACTTTGGTTTCTGTTTTACTCTCCAAAGCATTTCTTGGGAACTAATTAAGATTTGAATAAAAAATTTTAAATTTGGTGAGGGAAATTCGGCAATGGAAACATGATCTGATATTGAAAATATGTGCTGAAATAAAGCATTGTTTTTAAAAAAGAAGCTAACTTTATTAACACCATTCAAAGTGAAGATTTGCTGCTTAACTTTGGCCTTTGGGAATTGCATTTGAGCTTTTGACCACTGGAGGGCGCTGTGCTACTGCAAATCACTTATTCAAGTCAGAAGTCATTGAATCTCTTCATTTGTTCTTCTCACTAAAAAGATAAAGGATTTATATTCCTGTAATGCCAAATCAGTTCATACTTAACATTCAGCCTTTAGCTGTAGAAACTTGTTTGAATGACAGTAATGGCTTCATTTCAAGTTATTTAAATGTTTAATGCTGTGTAATTTACTCAAATGTGTATAATCCTTTGTTTAACTGGATGAAAATAATATAGTGTTAACATTGTTTTTAGCATTAATTAATGTGACTAATTGAAGTTAAAAACTGTAAAACCAATTTCCCTATTTTGTTGCCTGATCAGACTGTAGAGAGATTTCCCTGTGGCCCAGGCTGGTCCCAGTCCAGTGCCCCTCTCCCCTCAGCCCTGCTCTCTGCCCACGTGCATTCTACCTTCTTCCTGCTATTTCTGTAGTTCATTTGATTTCAGTATATCCACAGCTACAGTTGGTAGCAAAACTGATTAACTGTAGGTCATTTCCCCTCCGAAAACTTGTCTTGGCAATGTATTATGATAGGAGCTTTCTAACATCATTTTGTTATTTCAAAATGAACGTAGTCATGATTGATATCACTAAATGACTATAAGCCCTTAAAAAGAGGGAGAAAAGATGGAAGTGCACTTTGAATCTTAGTCTTAGCAGTCCGTGAGAACTCATTTTCAGTAGGAAGTGGTGGAACCTTAGTATTCCTGCCCGAAGAACCCCATCAGCACAGCTATTGTGGCTACTGACTCTCAGTAATAACAAAAAACAAATCCAAAAGACCTAGCTGTTTTCAAAGCTTTAGTCTGGTCTTAGAAATCAGAGGAGTATAAGTCAAAACAAGGTAACACCTTTCTGGCAGCATGCTGGTACTGCTGTGATGTGTTATATTAAAACTGCCCATTACACTTCTCAGTTTGTAGGCATAAATAATTCTTTCTTCCTCAACATTGCTCCTCTGGGGTGCCGGAGAAAGGAGCATTTCCACCCATTGTAGTTATTGATAAATATCCTTTATTCAAAGTAATTGTTAGGGCCAGCATGCTTTGTGATTATTATTCTGAACTCTATGGAAGCTTTGTCCATAACCTGGGTAATATTTTGAGGGGTAAAAATGCAGAGTCATTACTCTTAGATTACATTCTAGATTAGAATTGTTATCTTGGTTTTAAAAAATCACCTATAAACAGAATTGGTCAACAGCTAGTATTTCATATCATCATATAATCCTTTATATGTAGTGGCACTATGTTATTTTGTGAATAAAATCTTGAAAGTTTAAATTTAATTTCATGAGCAAAATGCACATTGACTTTGGTTTGTTTAGCAACAGTTTTTAAGAAGAATGTATATGATGTTTGTGCTACACCATAATATTCCTTATGGTAACTTTAAGCATATGTGATATATATATATATATATACACACACACACATATATATGTATATATGTTTTAAACATTGTGTGTATTTGTATATACACACACTTAATGATGATCTCAGTTGGATAAAACAAAATAATTGAAACAAAAATTATGCCAATTCTTAAATATATGCCATGTAGCACTTTTACGAGATGAACTCATAAAATTCACGCATGACAGAGTGGCGCAAATTTAAAGATCATTATTTTAGTTGCATCATGCTTCTCTTTTAAATCCATAAATGACAAGACTGCCCCAGTACTTTATAAAGAGCCCTTCGTTCCATCTGATTCTTCCAAACACTATATTAGGAAGTAGGTATAAATATTGTCCCCATTTTATAGAGAAGGAGGCAGAGCTATGAGAACATTGAAACAACTTTCCCAAGGTCTCTGAGTAGCCTGGTGTAAAGCTGGGGCTGAGCTCAGCGCCCTGCCCTGTCCTTCTGCCCTTCCTGCTGTGGGCCCCAGGGAGACTCAGTGGGGAAGCTGGGCCTGTCACCCTGTGAGTTCCACACCTGCTTTCTGCATGGCCGTGTTTTCACCTCTAAAATGGGATCTGGTTAGGCATTTTCCATTTTTACCCAAGACAGATTCAACACTAATGGAGTTTTAATTTATTGAGAAATTTGAGCGTGGGGGATAAAAAGCTACTTACTAGTTTTTCCGGCTATGTTTTTGGAAGGGGGAAGTGGCTCTTCTCTTTGTTTTTACATGATAGACAGTAAGCCAGCTTGAAAAGTACTGGAAGTAAACAGATGGATGAGGCATCTTCCACTGTGGAAAGATGGGAAGTATCTCTCTAATACTTCCTAATGTACCTCGTGGGCCAGGCGGGAGACTCCGGGTTTGTTTTTCTTCATTGCTTCATAGCTTTGCAGTTTCTTCTCACCTGGGAATGAGGTCCTGTTTTTTTTTTTTTTTTAATGTACTTATTGGTGTGTGATGATAGATATGCTGATTTCTTTAAGACATGCAATGTTATCAATGTTTGACTGCTAAGATTAAATTAAGCCATAAATTAGGACATAACATTTCCTAAAGACATTTTATGTTTTAATCAGTGCTAAGATGAAAAAGATAAATTACTAACATAGCAATAAAGTGAAGAAAACGAATCAGTGTTATTACTTCATATTATGCAAGAAAAAACAATTACTTGCTAAGTACATGTGAATGCTACTAGTTAGTTAGTTACCAAATAAAGATAATCTCATTACTGCGGTTTCTTGTGATCTTGTGTAACCTGGACTTGGAACTTCCTGGTGCTACTGTTAACTTCGTCAGCACTCTGCCTTTCTTTCCAGCATCGTGATCCTTTGGAGCATGTATTACTTTTTCACAATATTGTATTTGCAAGTACTTCACTAGGACGGGACATCATTTTCATCTCTACTACAATCCTGCCAGCCTTTTCTTGAGACCATTTCTTCTCTTATGCTTGAGTTTCACTCCTTTAAAAGTTGTTTTTTGTCTCTATGATCTAATTGATGCCTGCGCTTGCTCGGAGAGCTCCCTCTCAAAATAACCCTCATAGTATCTTTTCCCTTTTATCTCAGGGCTTTTGCCACTTTTTCTCATCCAAGTTCCCCAACCCCGGCCTTTTAAAAAAATTCTGGCCTTTGGGCCCATTTCCAACATTTACAGCCCCCAGCGGACTCAGAGTGAACCAGAGTAGGTTAGCTGGCGCCTTCTCTGGGGGAAACGCGCGTGCTGGTGCTGAGCGCTTTTCCAGCTTTGGCTCTCTCGGCCTTTCACCCTGCAGGTCACGCGGACTTACTTGAATGGATTTCTATACCCTACCCTACATGTCGAAAGGACTGCAAGTTCTCTTCTGTCAGGCATTCCCTTTGGCCGCCTCTCACCTTCTTCACTCTTCTCATCCACAGGTCTCTCTGGGCTGGGGGTTCTAACCAGCCTGCAACATTTAGTACTGGGGGCCCTTCTCAAATAAGAGTGAACCGTAGATGTGTCTTTTGAGATGGCGGTCTCTGCAGCTCTCAGGTTATAGGAGGTAGATGATGCCCACCCAGGGAGCTTGTAGGCCTTGCCTTAGGACATGCATCCAGCAAGTTGCAGACACAGGACCAGAACCCGGGGTTCTGACTCTTAGTCTGTCCCATGGCATTTCCACGGCACAGTGTTTATCATTGAATGAAAGGATCTTGAATGATTATTCTTTTTTTAAAATTTTTTCCACTTTCTAAATTTTTTGTAATGAAGCATACTGCTTCTGAAAGTTAAAAAAGAAGCAAATGAAACTTCCGTTTATACAAGGGATTAGGACCTCCCTTTGAGATCACACATTCTTTCAGATCTGGCTCTTGTCTGACCTTTTAGAAAGCTATCTGCCACTGTTGGGTTGCGTCTCTGTAGTACGGGGAAGCCCACTGGACAGCACAGTGAGACAAGACCCAGCCTAGAAGCCGGGATGTGCCCTGGTGCTGTGTGTGCACCTTGTCGCCTAAGTAGTCACTGAAGTCCCTGCCCCCCCCCGGGGGGGCGTCTTCATTTCTACAGAGAGTGTGTTGGTTCCTGGTTTCTCTGTTAGGCCCTACGCAGCTCTGAAATTGGATCACTCTGATATTTTAACAAGCTCTTCAACACTCTCCCTTCGTTTTTATGTCCCCTTATATCATTTCATTGATCCTAGGTTGGGAGCCCAGACTTACTTTGAAATCTGACTCTGGGAATCTTGTTGTCTACGGTAAACAAATAAACAAAACCTCCGTGGATACTTTCTACAGCCTTTAGGGAGTCACTTTTTCTAAGCAGGTATTTTATTCTCTATTATACCTATTTAATAAATTTCTTTTTTTTGAGAACAGTGTCACTGGTCCTCACATGTGGGACCGAACCGGGGCCGCTGGCTTCCTAAGCCAGCGCTCAACCACCGCGCCATTCGGCCGGCCTTAATAAATTGCTTTTTTAAGTTCTGGACAAGGGGCCCACCAACGTTTTTTGGTGAAGGACCAGATAGTAAATATTTTAGGCTTTGTGGACCACGGATAGTCTCTGTGGCATGTTCTTCCTTTTTCTTTTTAAACAGCCCTTTTAAAAGATGTAAAATCCATTCTTAGCTTGCAGGCCATAAACAGGCCATAATTTGCTGACCTCTGTTTGTAACCTTAGAGGAACAAGAAATTATTTTGTCATACCTCGTGATGCCTGCAAGCTTGTTTTTTTCTTCTTACCTCAGGACTGGTCTTCAGACTGTAAATAAAGTAACCCTTCAGAATGACAGAAAGAATTTATGTGATGGGTGACCAGGAGCACATTATTTTGTCCAGTTCATCAAATGCCTGTATAACCAAAGCTCAAATATGGGATCTACATTATATACAGGACTGTTTTAAGTTGTTCTTTATATCATTTTCTGTATGCTATTCTAAGAATATCTTAGAATTCTAGATTTGGAGGAAGATTCAAAAAGTTGACCCTTGTGCTTTCAGCAGGGCTATGTCCAGTACTTGAAATTCTTCCTTCAAAACAGAGTGGTTGAGAGTACAGGTCTCATAGGCAAACAGGCCTGGGGTTTGGTTCCAACTTGGTCATTGATGAACTGTGTGGCCTTTTCAAGTTAGTAAGCTGTGCTAAGCCTCCACCCCTTCATCTCTAAACCGAGGAGAACAGTGTGTATTTCCGGGGTGCTCCAAGCAACAAAGGACATCAGGCGGCTCACAGTCTTGGTCCAGCTCTTGGCACATAGGAGGCACTCAACTGAGGTAGGATTATTATCCCTTTTTGTTTTAAACGGATATTCAGCATTCTTCCTCAACAATTATAATTATAATCTCAAATAGGAGCAATCCCAGCAAGTGTTTTCAGAACTCTAACCCACAGCTCATCTACTCTAGAACTTAAACCCAGTCTACTGAACCTGTAGTCCATTCTTTTTATTTAATCCTCATTAGACATTAAAAACAAAACAAAACAAAACAAAAAAACTAGTAATGACTCCCTGAAAAGTGAAAATAAAATACTGTACCTCATTAATTCTCATTCTGTTAACCTTTTGCCCTCAGTCTGACTTCCTTTTGCATTAATTATTTTCATGTTTCCACTTTGCCCTCACCGCGCCCTTCTGCGGTGGGAGAGCAGAATCAGGTGCAGTAACCTAAGCCAAGGGCTTCATCATCGCGTCGTTCAGGCCTTCAGTCCATGCTTACAGAGCAGCTCCAGTGTGCTGAGCCCAACGCCTGGGCACTCAGCAGTGAACGAGTCCAGGTCCCTGCCCTCATGCAGCTTACCTACAGTCTAGTAGAGGCAGACAGAGGAAATGTGAAGAAATAAACATGACACTTGCTGACGGTGTTTTGAAGACGTTGGAATGGGGTCACGAGCTAGCAGGTGGCTGAGTCTGGGGAAGGGACACGAGCAGGGTGATCAGGGAAGGCCTCTCTCAGGAACTCAGAGGAGCTGAGGTTTGAATTACGGGAAGTTGGCCATGCAGAGAGCCAAGAGAAGAGTGTTCTAGGCTAGTGAACAGCAGTGGCAAAGGCTGTGAAATGGGAAATGGCTCGGGGTGTTTGAGGAACAGGGAAAAGGCCATGTGTGTCTAAAATCTGGAGGTAGATAGTCTGCAGGATGTTGGGGAAAGGTCTGGATAGCAACGAGGGCAGAGGTAGGGGGGAGCCAGGAACTGCAGAGCCTTGGTGGCGTGGGGTTTCTTCTAAGGATGCTGGGAAGCCACTGGAGAGCTTATGTCGGGGGGTGAGATAACTGGGTCTATGGTTTTGAAAGTCTAGCTACTGCGAGACTAGATTATAAGCGAGGCAGGAAGTGAGGTGGGCAAGGAAAAGTGAACAGAGAAAACTGGGAAGGAGTTGTCCGTGAGACAGAAGGAAAACCAAGAGAGAATGTCCATGGAAACTTAAAGAAGGCCGTCTTTCAACATGGGCAGAGGGGCAGATGGGAACGGGCAGTAGGTGCCACACAAGACCGATAAGAACAGAAAATGCCCTACTGGATTTAGTAAGATGGAGTTTATTGGGAACCTTGCTAAGAGCCAATTGAGTTGAGTTGTGGGAGGAGAGACTGGAAGGTAAGCTAATAGGGACGGCAGTAAATGGAGATGAAGGAGCATCAGGGAGAAGAGAAGCAAGGTCAAGAGGGGGAGGATATTAAAGTATGTTTGTACTGTAATCAGAATGATCCCACAGGAAGGGACAAGCTGATAATGCAAGAAAGTGGATGTGTGCAGGGTCAAAGTCCCTGACATGGGAGACAGGTGGGACCTTGAGTTCAGGTGGAAGATTGGCTTTGGGTAGGGATGCGGTTATTTCTTCCCTTGTGACTGAAGGAAAGGCTGAGAATGGATGCGCGTGAGTAGGTTGAATGAGGCACAGATGGAAGCCTTACCCTCATGCTCATGACCCTTGTGCTTTGCCAGTTCTTTGTGCTATGTCATGGCCCTCC
The DNA here is from genome assembly GCA_033961575.1 of Aselliscus stoliczkanus. Classification (NCBI taxonomy): domain Eukaryota; kingdom Metazoa; phylum Chordata; class Mammalia; order Chiroptera; family Hipposideridae; genus Aselliscus; species Aselliscus stoliczkanus. Next base: position 57,015,890 of record CM066733.1, on the reverse strand, counting down.
AGATCTTTCTGTGCTGTGGTGCTGATTTATTTGTGCAATAAATATTTTTCTCCTTCCCTAGGCCATGTCTCTCACATACAGATCTGTTTACATGCCTGTCTCTCCCACTAAATTGGCATTTCTTCAACAAGAGCGGTTATCTTTGTATCTCCAGACACGGCTCATTGTTTGGCAAGAGCTGAGTGGAAGGAATGACAGTCACATCAGTACAGAGGACTCATGGAACAGCTACACAAACATGCACTAGAAAGGAAAGGAAGTCAAGAGCATGAGTAAAATTAAGTGTTTACATTACTTCGAAGAATTAATACGATTTCTTTTTTTTTTTTTTTTTTTTAAGTTGAGTGAATTGTTACTGAGTACCAGAGCTGAGGAGTAGCTAAAGGGTAAAAAAAAAAAAAAGACCACTTGGAAGAGGGTGGGATTTTTTTTTTTAAAGATTCTATTGGGGAATTGGGGGAGGGGAATAGCGTTGGGGAATCAGGGAAGGGGAACAGACAAGCTGCTGTCCCCTGTTCCTCAGTCTAGCTGTGGAGGACGTCGCTTCACTGGTCCATGCTGGCACCATCATTGCGCTTCTCCCAGGTGAGGCAGCTGCCCACCCGCCCGCCTTTTGACAGCTGCTTATGGCAGCTCTCGAAAGCACACGCCAGCTGCTGGCCAGCCCCACTGTAGCCTACGCCGCCTCTGGCGACTCCTGGCAGCCCAACTCCAGACTGAGCCACCGTTCACCATCCCAGCTGTAGAGGGCGCAGCACCACCTGCCCTCATGTGGGGTCTGAACTGGGGCTGTGCTGCCCAGAGCCAGCCTTCCACGCCAACTCCTAACCAATGCACCACTTGGCCCGCCCCGAGGTGGGATTTTTAACAGCCCCTTTGAGTAGAGCTAGTTCATGCCTGCCTGCCTGCCATGCTGCCATGGACAGCACAGCTCTATGTTCAGGAGGAAGTGAAAAACCTATGTGTGTGTAGGAAAAGCAAATCCCAGTATGGTCAGCTTGGGTGTGAGGATCTCAGAATGTCGGGGAAGTCGTGTGTTCAAAACAAGAGTAAATGTTAAAGAGATATGACCTAAGCAGGTTTACGCCCAAATGAGTGGGAACAACTTGATAGAAAGTTTCATATATAACTCTTTTCTAAATGCTTTTTTCTACTTGGTTGGGGGGTGGGGGGAATCCCAAAACCCACAACAAAACAAAATAGTTAACTTGCTTCTTCAACATTATACAGCGTATCCTAAATGAAACGTGACTTTCTTAGTTATAAGCTGCCCCTGGCAAAGGAGGCTGGTTTTAAGAGCATAATCTCAATGCCGTGCCCTGAAATTAATGTTCTGTGGGCACTGCAGACTTGTATGACGTACTGTGTGCTATATCCAACCCAACCGTTCTCTTAACCACCGACATTAAGTGTCATGAAATGAGTGTCCCTGAAAGGAACCATCTGAATAAAGCTTTTATGCCTTTATAAGTCCTTACTGCACGACCCCAGGTCACCACTGTGATATTGGGAGCTTTCTCTCCCGTATTTCAAACTTTTGCCTTTAATGGATAGGAGGTCTCCACACCAGGCTGGCATTCTCTCTCTCTCTCGCTCTCTCTCTCTCTCTCTCTCTCTCTCTCTCTCTCTCTCTCTGTCTCTCTCACACACACACCTACCTTGGTTGGGAAAGCATCTGTGAATGTACGTGAATCTTCCAGATTATGTGCCATTCCTCCCCTCTAAAATTAAATCTTCCTATTTTGCCCCTCCCTCTACTCAGTGGGATTTTACTCAAGGGGGTTATTGCTTCTGTCTTCATTTCCTCTTACCTGAGAGAAGCCCATACAAGTAGAAAGGCAGTTTTGAGTCTAAACATAAGGCTCCTGCTGTAAGTTAAGAGAATTGTTGCACTGCCGAATGTGGCTAGGTGTTCGTTTACTTCCCCAGGAGGATTTTGAGCAAGGCTGGATTCAGAACTGAAAATTCTTGTTCTGGGGTATGTTGATCAAGCAGCCATGGCAGCATCGGTGGCCCCGTCACACGGGTGGTGTTCAGAAAGGGAGTAGTACCTTGTACAGCAGTGACTGAAGCCTGGGCCTGGGTTATAAAATGGTGGAACATTTGGAAGAAATGGGATTTTTTTTTTCTCTCCAAAGATTGTAATAATTTTGCCATTGTACTGCCCCACATTTGCCACACAACAGCGTTATGTTTTTACTAACATTAAGGACAATATTCTTTTTATGCCTTCTTCTTTACATGTTTCCATTTTTCTCCCATCTACACTGTGGATTATCAGAGGCACTTAAATAGGAAGGTGGATGCTGGGTTAACCAGAGTTTGGATAACACTGTGTAAGTGGGAAGCTGGGGGGCGGGGTGGGGGTGCTGAATGAGTTGTGTGTCTGAACTCTAATCACTTTGATGCGCGTTGGGCCCCTCGCTTCTATTCACCCTGCTCCTACCTACTTTTCATTGCATATTTGGAAACTATCTTATAGTGCGAACAAAGCCCAGGGAAATCTCTACTCTTATGGTTTTGGTCGCCTTCTTGCGGTTTCCAGCTGATAACAACATAGTTTAGAGAGAACTTTTCTAGCTTCCTGAGAACTCCTGAGACTCTTATTTTGTCTTCACCCACAGCCAAGATAATTGAAGCATTGTCAATCTATTTCAGGCGCACTTCTTCAGGTAGAATGTGATATTATTTGGGATGTTCAAATAGGCCAAAGGGAACACAACTTGTAGCTCTTCCTGGAGCTATAATTCCAGTTCTGTGTGTGATGAAAACGAAATGGAATTTTAGTCCACAAGACACACCAAGGCAGCTTAGTCACTCCACAGTGACAGCCTTTCTTGTAATTTACAAAGTCTCCCCTGATTTTTAGTCTGATGATTGTTTATTCCCTTCTTCAAGGAAAACAGGACTCCCCAGCCCTGCCCTTCAGTTGCTGGAATAGATTCCCATAGAGTCCGGGGGTGAGCGAAGTAGGTGAGAGCCCCTGCAGAAGCAAGAACCCACATTTCTTCCGTCTTCCACTTTGTCTGCCTGTCCACATTTTCTCTCAGTGATGAGACCAGAGGTGGTCTATACAGAGAGGATGGGAAGAAACAGGGTCAAACTCAGTGATACAGAAAGGGGAGAGAGTGATTATAAACGAATGATGAGGTTTGCTGTCATCCTCACTGCCAGCCATGTAACTCTCTAAAAAAACAAAACAAAACAAAAATGGAACCAGGATGGAGATAGTCAAAGCACACTAATAGACTATTTATCAAGCCGTCCACATGCCCGGAGATACCTAAAAGACCAGTAAATGGTATTGTCAGACGATGTATGTGGGTAAATTAATACGATATTCAAATCAATAAAGGAAAACAAAAATATTTTAAAGGTGGTAAGGCTTATGAAAGCCAGTACTCACAGATATATAACCTTCCTCTGTCCATGGCTCCCTCTCTCACACATATACACACTTGCGCAGACACTGGCAGTGAACTTTTTGAACCACTGATCCCTCACTGAGCGAAGGCATTTGAGGGAACAGAGGACACAGCATGTTGACACATGCTCCTCCTTCTTAGGTTCTGGCACGTGCTTTTGTCTGACCTAATCCTGTAAAGCATTTCTGTGCAGCAGGGGTGTTCTCATTTTCACAGATGAAGAAACTGAAGCTCAGAGAGGTTGCAGTGTTACCCCCCCCACCAAAAAAAGAAAGAAACAGTGGTTAAATTTTCAAAACCAGGCCTGCCTGATTCAAAAGACCTTAAGTGAATTCTCTTCCCACGAAACCATGCTGTCTCACCAGAAAACTACTGACATCTTTATCTGATGTGTTTGTAGCATCTTCGCTTGGTCTGAGTCAAGCTCGTGATTCTTAAATGACGGCAGGGCAGGAGGCGCTCCACTCCAGGCTTGACAAAAAACAGATATCCCTAGTTAGTATTGCTTTCACCCTCGCTTTCTGAACTCTAATCAGCATTGATTCTTTCTTATTCCCTGAAAGCATTAAGTTATGATAACATTAGAGTGACAGAAAATAAAATAAGCAAATATACATACTGCTTAATAGATCAGTAAAATGTGAGAATTGGCAACAGAGTAAGTCTTATCTAAGAAGTATGGACATAAATATGAAGCACAGGCTTTAAAAGCATTTCAGATAAAGATAACTTTGTTTGCTAAACAAGCGTTTTTTATGTGTAAAAGGAAATACAGTCGTGCTTCTGAGCATCTTATTATAAGCATGTCCATAGACAAGAATTTGCTCTTAGAAAAGAAGCCGTCTATTCAATTTTATTCAGACCTTACATCTCGCACATAGCCAGGTCTAAGTAAAGGTTATGTTATGAACTGAATGTTTGTGACCTCCTAAAAATTCCTATGTTGAAGCCCTAACCCCCAGGTGGTATTTGCAGGTGGAACCTTTGGAGGCAGTTAGCTTTAGCTGAGGTCATGAGGGTGGGGCCCCATGATGGGATTAGTGACCTTATAAGAAGACGGAGAAAGACCAGAGTTCATTCCTTCTCTCTCTCCCCACCCCATCTCTCCCTCTCTCCCCCTCTCCCTCTGCCCCGCTGATCCCTCATCTCACCCTCTCTCCCCCTCTTCCTCTCTCCCCCTCTCCCCTTCTCCCTCTTTCCCGCTCTCCCCCTCCCCTCCCTCTCTCCTCCTCCCCCTCCTCCCCCTCACCCCCTCACCCCCTCGCCACCACTCCTACTCTCAGATGCCATGTGAGAATGCAGTGAGAAAGCCATCATCTGCAAGCCAGGAAGAGAGTTCTCACTAGCATTCAAATTGGCTAGCACCTTGATCTTGGACTTTCCAGCCTCTAGAACTCTGAGAAATAAATGTCTTTTGTGTAAGCCATCCAGTCTATGGTATTTTGTTATGGCAGTCGAGCTGCCTAAGACAGGTTAGTTGAAATGAATTGATCTCAGTCTCTAATAAAATGTTGTCACCTTTTAACTGCTTCATTTTGCTTCTGTTCCTTTTACCTCCGAATTGCTGTATCTTCTCTAATTTTGACTGTCATCCCCAGTGATTAGAGAAAGAAAGCAGATTAAGGTTTCTCTTTTCCTTTGTCCAACTTCTGCCTCAGTGAAGTTCATGCCATTTCGGGAGCCCTCCATTTTAGAAAAGACACCTGTCTTTGCCGTGTATCCCTGGCCCTCAGCCCTTATTAATCATCTTCAAAACTCCACCCATCCCAGGTGTCACCTCACTTAAGCCTGGGTGGCGTTGGTAGGTCCCTTCACAGTGTTGTTGCTATCCCCATTTGCTGAGCATATTTTAAAATCATTTTTTAAAAGTTTCTATTTAAAAGCTCCAAGGGAAAATTAGGTAGAGTAATAACATTTTCATATGATTATTTGCCATATTGGCATTGAGGCAGAGAAATCTGTTAGAAAAACTGTTTGCTCTTTTCCCATGTGTCCGCATTGAATAATATAGAGGGGGTGTGCTGTCTCTATTCTGAAGCTGTCATGTGTTGTAATAACTGGTTTGACACTTATTATCTTTTTTAATGCAAAGAGGAAATTGTCAAGAGTTTGCAACGGTAGAATAGATCCTTTGTTATTTGTATTATTTTCAACTAAAAGTAGTTTTTACTCTCTTTACCTTGATAAAACTGAAGTTTGTGTGTAAAAGACGATGGTGTGACATGAAATGCCAAAATTTGGACAGTATTAGAGCAGAGCAGGATTCAAATGAATCATTAATTGGTATTTTTTAGAACCAATGTTTATAAGCAAAGCTGTCAACTCCAATCACAGCCTAACCTCATAGGATCTTGGTGCTTGATCAAAATAATTATTCATCAGTGACTTTCATATACCTTCCTGGAGTGGCTAAGGCGTCCTTTCCAGGCCAGTTCAGAGGCACACATCACATGCCCTGGCTTCACCCAGACCTGTGTTCATTCATCGGAGGGGTGTGAGGAAGGAAGAGGCGGCCTCACAGGGACACTGAATTATGCTTTTAATTTTATATTCCCAGGAGGAATTCCTCATCAGATTATTCTGGCCTTTGTGTAGTGCTGCCTCGAGCACAGTTTCTAAAGAGCCTAATGGTTAAGCTTAAAAACTACTTTCATGTACTTTCAATGAACCTTTGAAAGTCAACAGATTACACAGAGTGAAAAACACAATGGCAATCCCAAATTCATTTTCTCCAGCCTGTCAGATGGACTGTCAGGAAATTGAATGGACATTTCCAAACTTGCTTGCCGGTTCACACTGTTTCACGAGTGACAGAGAAGGGCTCTTGGAGTTAGTTCACTGCCATAGGATGGGCTGGGTGGGGATAAGCCCACTGAGTCTGTGTCGCTGTGTTTCCAAGCCTGGTTCTGCCACTGCCTCTCCCAGGGACCCGCCGAGAGTCTCTGTGCTTTTAGAACTCAGTTTTCTCTTTCATTAATTTCAGTGGTTGACCAAGATCCTATCTCAGGTCTTTTCTCTGCCCCAACCATCCGTGATTCAAAGTATGAAGTATGGCAGCCACTTTTGGCCAAAAAGCAACATGAACCCGAGACTTTGACCAGGCTAGTCTGATAGCCAGAAAGTGTCCCCTGTATGGAATGACCTCATTCTGAGCAGTCAATACATATTAAATGTCTCTATAGAAGGCGCTGCACTTGGTGCTGTGGGCAGGGCGGTGAACAAAAACATAGCCAACCTGGCAGAGAAGCGAGGGCCAGCGGCACAGTCAGGCAGCCCCTGTGCTCTCAGGTGGTGCTGTGTGTGGAAGAGGTGGAGAGCAAGGCCTGAGGTGCTGAGGGAGGCCTCCCGGGCTGGGGGCCATGGCGGAGCAGGTCACGGCCCACAGAATCAGGGACTCGAGCAAAACTTGGGAGGGCCATACCGAGCGAGGCCGAAGTGTTTCCTTTTGAATGTAACCATTACTGGGAGATTTTTCTCAGAATAAAAACTTACTGCTGCTGTAAAAAAATTGGAAACGAGGAAAGTATAGGAAGAAAGTAAAAAATCACCTCTAGCCTCACAATCCATAGAGCATTATTTCAATCTTTCATCTGTTTCTTTTTGATCATGTGCATGTGTATGTATTCTAATTAAAAATAAACTTCAGATCATATTACATGTGTTACATCCTTTTTCATTTAACGTTGTGTTACTTTTTTTCACATTATGAAATATTCCTTGAAAAATATTTCAGGACTGTATATTCCTTATATAGAAGTATCATAATTTGACTTTTCCTATATTGAAGCACATATAGAATGTTTCTGTTTTGATATTATAAAGAGTGCTGTGATGAATATTCTCATTAAATTTTGATTATTATATATAAATTATCTGATTAATTGAGATTTCAAAAAATTATACTTCTTTCATATAGAATTTGATGTAGCAGTTGAAGAGTTTGAACTTTAACTTGTAGACATTAGATACCATGTAATTTTTTTTTTTTTCAATGTATTTTTTTTTTTTTTTTTAAGGGCAATGTCACTGGCCCTCATATGTGGGACCGAACCGGGGCCGCTGGCTTCCCAAGCCAGCGCTTAACCACTGCGCCACTCGGCCGGCCCTGTAATTTTTTTTTTTTTTGAATCAGGATGTTGACTAAGAATTTGACTCTAGAAAATAAATGTAATTGTATCTTAGAAACTTGAGTCTGCCTCTATCTTAGACAGGTAGGAGCGTCATGAAAGAAGACTATAAAAACTGATGTTGATATTTATTGATTGAGTCACTCATTTGTATGAACCAGGAGCTGTGCTGGACCCTGGGGGTGGGAGTGGCATGGATGAGCTGAAGCCACTGTCAGCTCTGTCCAGAACCACTGCGTGGTCTCTTTTTTTTTTTTTTTTTTTTTTTCCTTAGGGCAGTGTCACTGGCCCTCACATGTGGGACCGAACTGGGGCCGCTGGCTTCCCAAGCCAGTGCTTAACCACCACACCACTCGGCCGGCCCTCTGCGTGGTCTCTTAACGAGTTTCCCTGCTTACCTTCTTGCTCCCCTCCTTTTCCCACCCAATAGCTACAGGGTTCTTTTTAAGACATAAGTCAGATCATGCATATAACCCTTTGGGTTTCTCATTATACCCAGGCTAAAACCCAGAGAGTCTTACTATGGCCACTGTGCTGCCCATTTATAACCTCCAGCCGTACTGGCCTTTTTTGAATTTTCTAAAATGTACTAAGCTCTTTTCCACCCTAGGATTTTCCCACATGTTGTTCCTTCCTAGAATACTCTTTCCCTGATTTTCACGTAGCTGCCGCATCCTTACCCTTAAGTCTCAGCTCAGTTTTCACTCGCTGAGAGAATCCTTTTTGACTACCACCGCCCCTTATCTTAAGTAAGTCCCCCCCTCGAACCAGGTCTTTTCCTTTAAAGCACTTTTCACAGTTTGTAGTGCTACTTTTATTGGTGGATTTCTTTACTGTATGACTCCCCCACTGGACTGTAAGCTCCATGAGGGCAGGGAACAGTACCTGTCACTGCCCTTGTCACATGGTAGACCTGAAAGAATAAATAAAAGGTGACTAAGACAGACATAGTCCCGGTCATCTTAGAGACTGGGTCTTAGAGTAATCTTACTGAGCTTCCATATTGGCTCTGAGGGTAAGAGAAGAAGAGTGATCAGAAATGATGAATGCAAGACTTTAATTTAGATGGTCAGTAGGATAAAGATGTCATTGACAGAAATGGTTAGGCTAAGTCATATTCAGAGAGAAAGGATGAATCCAGTTGTAGGCATGTGGAATTTAAGGATCAAAGTGTGCTGATTCATTGGAAAAATCCAGTATGTCAAGCACCAATCTCTTGCCTTAATAAAACAAAACCTTAATCCAAACTTATTGGTTTGGTTTTTTTAAATCATTATTTGGGGATATTATTCATGAATCAGAGGTTTTATGTTTTTTTTGTCTTTTTTTTTTTGCTTTTTTAAAAAAATTGAGGCCCTGGAGGGGATTTTTGTTGTTGTTGTTTTATTTTTTAGAATATTGCATTTGTCCTTCTAAAGTGCAGATGAGGAAATTGAAAGAATAAAGCCAGCATTTTAGTCTCACTGGAAGACACGGCATGCTGCCATCTCCATCATTGAAGCCCTGACACCTCCCCACTCCATTTGGAGGAGAACAAAAAGTTGGAACTTTCCTCCTTCCTCCCTACCCCAGCAACTACCACTTCAATTCTTTTGGAAAAATATCTAAATTACAAATTTGAGGAGCTTCTGTAGTGTTTTCATGTACTTACTGGGATCCAACTGTATATCAGACTTGTAATAATTAGATTTTGAATATAGTGTTTAAAGTCTTGATGTTTTGCAGAATGCAAAGATAAATTTAAATTGGAAGCTGATTTTCCCCTAGAAATATTCTTTGCTCTCTGAAATGTGAGTAATGCAAGAATGGACTTGATTATGACTTGAGCAGGATTATAGATCTTAGAAAGCCAAACCTAGGTGTAAGCTCATCTGTTCACATTACAGACCTACCATACTTTTTAGAAAATGATTGAAAGTTTGAACCGAAACCCTAACTCATGTTGGTACCTTTTGGCCTTGTGTCTACAGAAGTTATAAAATTTATCCCTGGACTGATTGGTTCTTTTTTACTTGTTTTCAAGATTAAAGCTCCCTTTGAGATGTTACGTACACTCGGAGGTCATCCATAATTTTTTTAGTTATACAGAAAACCGGGGCATTGTGTTTTACTGCTTGGGTACCTTTCTATAACAGTGCCCAGCTCTCCTTTTCGGTAACTGACTCAGCCTGGCACAGTAGTACGCACTGCTTAAAGCTCTGTAAAATGTTATTTAAATATTTCTAACTTATTGTTTCGTGCTGGGTTTTATGGAACATAAATTTCTATTTAGGCCACTAATTTACAGTAGAAGTTTGTTACTAATATCACTGCAGGCTCCATCCATCTAAAAATATTGCTCATAACCTACGCTAAAAATATGTTATATATTTGCACTGTATGTAAACAGTGTTGTGTTTTATTAGTGTGCAGTGCTTTGTCTCTGGAAACGTTGGCATTGCAGCATATATTTAGAGGGGGTAGGAACGCAAGTATGGTGGGAAGACTACAGGAAGGTGAAATCCCTGCCGGATGGAATTTATGGAATTTTCAGAGTGCTTTGCAGAAAATCTATATACAATACCTACATTTTCTCTAAAGACTAAGTGGAATCTTGCAGAATGTTCTGGGTAGCTCTGTTCTGTATTCTGCATATTTTTAAGTGGTTAATAAAGGATTGAAACTGCAAATATATTCATCTCAAAGGAGGCAGTCATTTTGCTGGAATGACCACGTTTTTACCTGCAAAAATTATTTATTAAATGGACCAGAAATAATGTAAGTTGGATATTCTTTCTGGTAGTGAAGAAACATAATTCCAAGGGATGACATTTTGTTTTCTTTACGTGTCCTTGACCTGGAGGGGATGACTCAGGGATGGAAGGTTTAAGACTTCGGAAGAGTTTCTTTGGATCATTTTGACCAACCTTTAGTTACGTACAGACAAGTCACTTAGACTGGTTTCCTGAAAGTATCACTTCTGAGCCCTGATCCTGCCCTTCACTAGTAATGACAGGAAAAGAAAGGAGATTGATTCTGATGGAATCCTGGTCACATGAGCCAGCTCTGTTCCTGCCATCCTGAGGGGGCTCGACTCCCTGGCCAAGGCAGCCCGGGAGGCCAGCTCAGCTTCCTGGCTTCTATAGCAGCATAGCCACTGGGCTTTGCCTGGTCACCCCAAAGTGGGTAATACTTGCTGACCAGTTGAGAAGATGATGTGTCTCAAAAACAGACTGATGTAAGTGGCCAAGTAACCCCCCAACGATGAGCTTTTATCACCTTTCAAGGGTGTGTTAAGATCTGATAGCCAGTCTCATAAATGGAAACTCTTATGCCTTGTTTAAAATACATTTGCAAAAAAATTAAGACCACTGGTTCCATCCCTAAAATAGTGATGCTGTGGTAAGAAATTTACCACCCTGTATTTATATGGTTCCCCGCAGCTCCAAAACCCATCATCTGTGATGAAGATTTTTTACAGACAACTCCCAAAGAGTCTTAATGTAGCAAATGAATCTTGGAAAACTGCTCTCTTTCTAATTTAGTGCTTCATTCAATGCGTGTTAAAGAAGAAGCGGTGAATCACATAATTGAATGTGATTTTAAAGGCCTCTGAGGTGGCACTCTCCAGCTGGTACTCACTGGCATTTTGCTTGGCCTGTTGCACGGGGAGGCAGGTCTTCCAGAGCTCATCTCTTCCAAAGGCAGGTAATGTGAAGGGTGCTTTGTTAGCTGTGTGCTGTTCGTTGTGCCGTTAGATGGCTCACGCTGCCGTGCCGTGAGCACTCCGCTCTACATGGGCACAAACTCCACCAGCTCCTCTTTTGTTGGTCCTCTTTTACTTAGAAACTTCAAAAATGTTCACGTTAAAATGATAACGTATTTTTCAAAAGCTGGCCACTAGATCATTAAGAAAAAATGGGATGGTATCTGAGTAATAAAGGTTTTCTAAAAAGCATCTTTTTTCCTGAGTTGTACAATAAAAGGAGCACTCCTTAATCAATGTGCATATCCACAGACAAGTCTTTGTCTGCAACTGGCCTGAGCTGGAATCCACCTTCAACCTCTGCTTTCATTTTCGAGACCAAGGCATCCTTGGCTGGAGGGAAATTCTGTGGCCAGGACCATGGCTGTCCTCCCATCTAAGCCTGGCGTCCCATCCAAGCTTAGGCCTGTGCTGGGCAGGATGATAAATGTGAAAATCGGACTGCATTTCATGGCCAGGTTCTTTCTTTACTTTGTCATTTTCTTTCCTCCTCTGGCAATTTCTTCTGTTCTTATAGAAAGGAAAACAAAGCCCTTTTAACAACCACAAAGCATACAGTCTGCAGAGGCCTTAACGATTACTGGCAGCAAAACCTATTTATGTCTTTAATAAGGGATTGAAATTTACCACTCACCAGAAACATTTTCCCTCTCTGTTCTTTCTCTCTGGAAATCATTGGTGTTGAGTGAAACAATTTGGTCTATAGGATATTCTATTAATGTCTTTTGATTTCTGAGGAAATATTTCAGAGTCTTTCTTGCCAATAATAAAATTTTGAGATAATTCTAAACACTGGTATATGTGGACAGTTTTGAGTTCAATATTAAAATATTTCATGTGACTTCCAGTATCTGAAGACCAAGAGTGCATCACATGTTCTAATGCCGGGTGATATGAAAGTTTACCAAACGGCAAAGATGTGGCTGTGGAATATGAGGGATATATTTCAAGGTGAAAAGTGAGTGGTTATTTGTAGAACCTGCTGAAATCACTCAGATGAAGTGATCTTGTTGCCTGTGCTACGGTTTTCTAACAACGTCTTTCTTTGAAGACAAGGTTACGACACCATGAGTCAGGCAGAATATTTTAAGAGTGGGCTTTGGGATTACTGCTGACCCCCCTTTCCATACTACCCCGCTTTCTGTACTCCTCAGAATACATGTCAGGCAGGCCTCCAAGACTGATTTGGAGAGGAGGGATTGGGAAGCGCTGTTGAAAGCCAGTGGACTGTCGTGAGCCTGGGCCATCCATTACTTCTGTTTTGCCTCATTCAGAATATTTACTTTTTGGTCAGTCAGCCAACATTTCTGAATAGACTTTTTTTGGGGGGAGGGGGCGGGGATTACAACTTTAGATTTTTACAAACATACAAACAAGAATAGTAGGTCTGAAAAATTGATATTCTATTTCCTTATGGAATAGACCCTCCCTCCCTTCCTCCCTCACTCCTTTTCTCCCTTCCTTCCTTCCTCCCTCCCTCCTTCCCTCCCTCCCTCCCTCCATCCCTCCTTTCCTCTCCTCTTTCCTCCCCCCTCCCCTCCCTCTCTTCCCCTCCCTTTCTTTCCCCTCTCCTTCCCTCCCTTCCATTTCCTCCCGCCCTCCCTTCTTGTTCGCTTGCTTTGATAATCTTCTGAGTCACAAGTCCATCCTTGGGATTTCCCTTACATAGTCAGACATAGTTAAATATTTTGAATGGTTATCAGGGAAGTAAGGCTAGCAGAAGTTTTACTCAGAGAGAGGTAGTCAAATAACCTTTGAGGAGGACTATGGAAACTATATTTTTACCTGTAAATGTGATTTAATCAAAGTTTTACATACAGAGGTGGTGGTATTCATTCATTGGCCGTTCTGTAAAATTTTTTGTATATTCTCTGGGCCTACGGTGGTATACTGCACATAGTAGAGGGTTCAGTCTTTTTTGAGTTGAATTTTAAGATTCTATCCTAGGGAATCCAGAGAGTTACAGAGGAGAATAAAAAAAGATTTCTGTCTTCAAAGGACTTACAATTTGATAGGTACAAAATAACTCTAATAAAAGTAGTATGTGTCAAGTGCGATAACAGAAGTACAAAATGATGTAGGAATCTAGAGGAAGAAAACCAGCATTTGCAGTGATAATCAGGGAAGGCTTCCTGAAAAATACACCCTTCTGTGTGAAAAGGCCCAGGCATCTTCCGAGACATGATATAAATATTTTTTAGGAAGTCTTCCCTGATTATTCCTCAATGCACTCACCATTTCCTAAACATGTCCTTTCCCACCTCCTTGTAACTCTCTAAATGGAGGATGGAGAGTGGAGATGTAGGAGGCAAAGATGATCAAGTCATGACGCTTGGGCAATTTAGAAAAACTGTGGGGCCAGAACGAAGAGAAGTCAAGAGCAGGGAGGAGAAAGCTTTTTGGATGAGTTGATCAATCTCTTGGACATTTTGGAGCTGAAGTGCCAGCAAGATATCAAAATGGCTTTATCCAGAGGCAGGTAAAATCACATAGGGGTATCGCATAGGGTAGATGAGGTTTTCATTTGACACTGCACAAGCTGAAGTTATGGGTGTAGATGAATGAAATTGCCTAGCAGGTTCTTCTATCTCTAAATTCCTGTTACCTGAGTTAAACTATCCCTAGTATTCTTGATTAATATTCAGTTGGTATTCTGAACTGATAAATCTGTTGGTAGGGTAGAGATCATGTTTGTGATTTCTACTTTGGATTTGTAACAGAGATATTTGTATACAGAGATGCTAATGGAGCTTCATAAATTCAGAAACAGAGGAATAGTTATATATTTATTCTTGTGAAAATGATAGACATTTTCCTCCCTAGGCCTAGGGGAAAAAACCTGGAGGGAAAAGAAGGGCCTGACAGTTTTTGGAAACCGAAGTTGAGAGGGACAAAGATAGGATGAGATCCTTTTCCACAGCATTCTCTCTCTGTGTGTTTGGGGGACTATCTTAATAACTTTTTCTAATCAGTAATCCCCTCCACTTTTAAAAAAAATTCAAAACCCCAAATATAAAAATCTGTCATTTGCATTTTGGTTTAAGCAATTCTCTCATTAGTACATCTAATGTTAGTGTTCCCTGATTTATTGACTGAAGTTTACTGGATTCTATATGTATATTTATAGAATTGCCTCTGTTATTGTTCTTGAATTTGGGTGCTTTTATTTATCAACAGTACATCTTACCTGGGTGTTAGGAGTGTTCCAGATTTTAAGGATTTTCTAGTTTCTTTAAAATATGATTGAAAAATGCCAGATTTCTAAATGAGTGGCAGGTATTTCTTTTTAACTTGTTCTGTTCATTCAGTGGGACCTTCCTTTTGGGTCGTAGCACTGCCCTGTCCCACATCTCTGCCTTTGGCTTTTCTGCCTTGATTTTTTAAAAAAGATTTTATTGGGGAATTGGGGAAGGGGAACAGCGTTGGGGAACCGGGGAAGGGGAACAGACAAGTTGCTGTCTTTTTGTTCTTCAGTCTAGTTGTGGAGGACGTTGCTTCACTGGCCCATGTTGGTATCGTCATTGCGCGCTCCCTGGATGAAGCAGATCGGTTGCCGGCCTCTGGATGGTCGCTCACCGCGGCTACTGGCAGCTCACACTGGCTGCCGGCCACTCACTGTAGCCAATGGCAGCCCACTGCAACAGGGGCTGCAGCCTACACCGCTGCTGGGGCTCGCAGCCCAGCTCCAGGTGGAGCTGTTGTTAGCTGTAGGGGACAGTGTCACTGGCCCTCACATGTGGGATCCAAACTGGGGCCACTGGCATCCCCAAACCAGCTCTTAACCAATGCATCACTCGGCTGGCCCTCTACCTTGATTTTTCTGTTTTTAAAATATTGAGCCATTTACAGATAAAGTATATATACCTCAATTAAAATATTTTATCCATTTTTGTAATTGAATTGTACCCATAGAGGAATATTTTGAAGTTTTAGTTCAAGACCACATACAAACAAAACAAAACCCCACTTTGCCTTCTTTAAGAAGCAAAAGGAAGTGTGGAGCTCAGAATTTCAACCAACTTGGGAAAGGTTGCCAGCACTACCGATTCTACAGATATCAAAAGAATAATAAGAGGCTATTATGAGCAATTTTGTGCTAATAAATTAGACAATTGAAATGGACAAATTTGTGGAAAGACAAAAACTACCAAAGTAACTTAGGAAGAAATAAATAACCAGAATAGCCATGTATCTATTAAAGAAATTAAAATTTACAGCTGAAAACCATGCAACAAAGAAACACCAAGCCCAAATGGTTTTACCGCTGAATTCTACCACACATTTAAGGAATAATCGACATGAATTCTACACAAACTCTTCTAGAAAAGTTGGAAAAGAAAGGAGTATTTCCTAATTCATTCTGTGAGGTCCTAATACAAAAACAGACAAAGATATTACATAAATGTAAAAACAAAACTACAAAACAATACTATCTAGTTTTTCCTCATGGAACACCGATAAAAATTCTTAGCATCATTTTAGCACATTGAATCCACCAATCCATAAGGACATCATGATTGGGGATGGTGGGGGTGTTTCAGAAATGCAAGGCTAGTTTAACATTCAAAAATCAATTAATATAATTTACCATACTAACAAACTAAAATGGAAAAATTGTGATAGTTTCAATAGAAGTAAATAAAGAATTTTATAGAATCTTACATCCATCCCTAACACTCGCAGCAAACTAGGAATAGAAGACAACTTTCTCAGACTGAGGAAGGGCTTCTGTGTAAGGCGTATAGCTAACATAATAATGGTGAAAGACTGAATGCTTTAAAAAAATAAAATAAAAGTGGAAAGAAAAAGACAGAATGCTTTCTTTCAATATCAGAAACAAGTCAGGGGTGTCTACTATTAACTCCACTAGAGTATTGTACTGGAAGTTCTAGCTAGTGCAGCAAGACAAGGAAGAGAAAATAAAGGCTTTTAGATTGGAAAGGAAGAAGGAAAGCTATTTTTATGCTCAGACAACATCATTACCTATGGATCTATGTAGAAAATCCAATGGAATCTACTAAAGAGCTACTAAGACTAATAAATGAGTTTAGCAGGGGTGCAGGGCACAAGATCATTGTACAAAAATCAATTATATTTTTATAAAATGTCTATAAACAATTGACAAAATTTTTAAAAGCAGTGCTATTTACAATAGCATCAAAAAATTAAAATACTTGGGGGAAATCTGACAAAAGATGTGCAAGTCACTGAAAACTATAAAACAATAGTGAGAGACTTACATGGAGAGAGATACTATATTTATGGATCAACAGTGTCAATATTGTTAGGATGTCAGCTCTCAAATTGATCAATAACTTTACACAATCCCAATGAAAATCCCAGCAGGCACATTTGAAGAAATTCTAAAATTTATGTAGAAATGTAAAGAAGCTAGATTAATCAAAACAGCTTTGGAAAAGAAGAACAAAACTAGGGACCTAACACTACCGGATTTTAAGACTTATTATAAATCAAGACAGTATGGCATTGGTGTAAAAGTTGACAGATGGATCAAATGGGACTGAAGAGAAGGTCTGGCAATAGAGCCACATGATCACGGGCAGCTTATTTCCCACAGAGGTGCAAAGGCAATTCAGTGGAGGAGGGAAAGTCTTTTCAACACATGACACTGGAGCAAATGACTGTCTATATGCAAAAAAAAAAAAAAAAAGACCTGCAATTTATACCTTGTATGATACATAAAAATTACTCAAAATGGATCGTTGATCTAAATGTAAAGCCTAAAATTAGAAAACTTCTGTAAGACAACATAAGAAAAAACCTCTGTGACCTTGGCTTAAGCAAAGGTTTTTTTAGATAATAGTACCAAAAGCATGATTCATAGATGGAAAAAAAATTGATGAATTAGACTTTATCAAATGTAAAAACTTTGGCTCTTCTAAAAGCACTGTAAAGACAATGAATAGGTGAACCACAAACTGAGGGGAAAATTTGCAGATCATAAATCCGATTAAAAACAAACAAAATTTGTATTCAGAATATATAAAGAATGTTTACAACTCAATAATTAAAAAAACAACAACACAAAACCCAAGAGTAAAAGGGCAAAAGATTTCAATAGATATCTCACCAAAGATTATATATGATGGCAAATAAGCACATGAAAAAATGCTCACTATCATTAATCATTAGGGAAATGCAACTTAAAGCCAAAATGACATAACACTGCTAGACTGGCTCAAATTAAAAAGACTGACCATGCCAAGTGTTGGTGAAGATGTGAAGAAACTGTACCTCGTAATCGACTGCTCTGTTGATGACAGTGTAGAATGGTATAACCACACTAGTAAACAGTTTGGCAATTCCTAAATTGGCAATTTCCTGAAATGTTAAACAGGCAATCATTATATGATGTAGCTATTCTACAACTAAGTATTTACCCAAGAAAAATGAAAGCATTTATCCATACAGAGACTATATGCAAGTTATTACCTGCATTTGTAATATCAAAAACCTGGAAACATCCGTTTATGTCCATCAGTAGCTAAATGGAGAAATGAATTGTGATGCATCCAGACAGTAAAATACTGCTCAGCAATGAAAGAGAAATGAACAGTTGACACATGCAGCACCATGGATGAACCACAAAATAATTATGTTGAGGGCCGGCCGAGTGGCGCGGTGATTAAGCACTGGCTTGGGAAGCCAGCGGCCCCGGTTCGGCCCCCACATGTGAGGGCCAGTGACACTGCCCTCAAAAAAAAAAAATAAATAAATAAATAATAATAATAATAATAATGTTGAGTGTGTTAAAAGATAAACTGAGGTACATTAAATTTTTGAAGAGTTTATTTGAGCAAACGGATTCCACTGGAGCAGCGGCAAAGCAGAAGTGGTTAGGAGCGCTCCACCAGCAGGGGGCAAGGTTTTTAGAGGGGACGCCTGGGAGCAAAGCGGGCATGATCTGATTGGGTATAGTTTAAGCGGTTGTATTATTTGGGGAAGCCTAGTTGGCTGTTTGTAATTGTTTCTTCTTCCTAACGTTGACCCATTACAAAAAATGGATCAGATTTCATTTTACTGACATAAGCTACCAAGGCATTGGAGCCACCTCAGCCTAATGGCCTCCTTGTTTGATTACTTTAACAAATAAGGTAAGCCAAACAAAAAGATGTACATACTGTATCATTCCATTTATATAAAATTTTAAAAAACTCAATCCATAGTGTCAGAAAGCACTACACCCTCAGAACAGGGGGTTGGGGGGTGGGGAGACAGTGGAGAGGGAAGGATCACACAGGGGCCCAAGGAAACTTGTGATTATAGTGATGGCTTCATATGTGAAAAATTATCCAATTACACAGTTTGTTTCAGTTAAACTTAATAAAGCTGACAAAAACAAACAAAAACCACTTTCCTTTCTTGAAGAAGAGCATGGAATTGTGAAGCTCAGCGTTTTTACCAACATGGAAGAGATTTTTAGAACCTGAGTGTGAGTTCACTTGCCTGGGGTGGTCCTGATGTGGCAATAAAACTTACTGCTGCCCTTCCCTTTACCCCAGGGGCTGAACAGACTAAGAGGGAAAGTCTTCATCAGGCCCAGGGAGGTGATTTCCTACACAACAAAATTGAATCACTTTTATAGTTAGGTGACAAAAATTACAGATTTCATCAATTACTAAGTTATACAGCCTTTTAAAAAGCCCCGACTGAAATAATTAGTAACAAATTCCAAGGGTTAGCCAAGTGTCTGTATGGTATATGAAGAAACATTTCTTGTTGTTTATTATAAATTCACTAGCTATTAGTTTAAAGTGTCCCATTGTTCTTATATTGCACTAGTAAATTCTTTTTTCTTTTCTCTTGGAAGAAGAAATAAATATGCAACCACAGTGTGCATAATGATGTTCAGACTAATGTTGTTACCAACCAAAAAACAAATTGCAATGTGTTGTCAGCTTCCTGGGTAGAAATGACATAAGGGGCAGACTGGTTTTATCATTTTTCAGATCCAACTGTTTGATGATTGCTGTGATATTACTAAGTCGGAAAGGAAGAAAACACAAAACTTAAATACACAGACAAACTCACGTAGAAATAAGATCGTCTGCGTTTTCTTACTGTGTAAAATTTAGATGCAGACCCTTGGAAGTTTAGTGTTGTAACAAGAAGTCTGTTAACATACGTGTTAAAAGAGTAAGCAAACATCATCCGTCTGAGGTAACTGTATCAGCATTGACTCCCAATTCAATGAAAGCGGCTGCTTCGGTAGGGTTTTTAGTTGATATCTACGTCATGAGCCAGCTTGAGATGATCCCTAAAGATGAGGAAAGAAACGAGACAACACAAAGCTGTAACTGACCATGGAATGCTGCCAGCCATGATGTACAAACCAATTCAGGCGCGAACAATAGGAAATCAAATGACTCCTAAACTCAAAGACTACCTACTGACCTCTACTTTAAAAGAATTAGTCTTTGCAAATAATTATACTTGTAAATTAAATATACTCGTGTGCAATGTGAAAGGTTCTTTTTTTTTGAGGGCAGTGTCACTGGTCATATGTGGGACCGAACCGGGACCGTTGGCTTCCCAAGCAAGCGCTCAACCACCGTGCCACTCGGTCAGCCCTGTGAAAGATTCTTTGACCAGAATTAGTCTCTGAGTTTATCTCCTCCAGATTATCCCTAATTATAAATGTGATTTTCAATTGTGAAGGTCTATTAATAAGGTTAGGCGAAGCCATGTTGTAACAAAACCCTCCCCCCCATCTCAGTCACTTAGCATAACAAAAGCCCATTTCTTACATTACACATTAGGTCAGAGATTCCACATGGTCTCCCGGGGACTGAGGCTCGTGGAAGTGCCACTGTTTTATAGTTACACCATCTGGAACGTGTGGCCTCTTTGGTCACTGCAGAAGAGAAGGGGAGAGTTGCCGAGCCAGACACTAGCCTGTTTCAGCATGAAAGTGACATGTTCTTTCACTTGCATCAGCCAGAACCAGTAATATGGCCCCACCAACCTGCAGGGTATCTGGAGAATTGTGGGGAACCATGGATAGTCAGTGATAAGTAAAAGTGTTTGCTATAGAAAGATATAAGGATATCACAGGAACTCTGCTTTGCCCGGCATCTTTGAAATAATACCTGTAATACAAAGTTTAATGGTATATAATTAAAGTCTCCAAGTGGTAAAGATGCCTATAAATTGGCCTTTTTATGTCACACTTAAATTTTTTTTGTATTCTCATCTGTTCATAAGGAAGGGGGACAGGGAATCAATAGAGTCTTCAGTTTCCCGTCACTCATGTAAATAGCAAATTGCCAGTTTCCATTTTCCAAATAATCAAAACGACCTTGCGTCTGACCAAGGAGTGAGATTTCTTGGGTATGTTTGTGTAGAAATAGGTGGCTGCAATGAAAACTTGCGATATATTTTGAAAACTGCTAGAGTGATTTCTGTATCTTTGGTTAGCGGTTCTCCTGTGAGGCGTCTCTCAGTTCCAGTTTTCGGTGAGTTATTATGTTACTTTTCCCTCCAGTAAAGCTAAACCATTGAGAAGGAGAATGTTATATCATGATAGAATTATCTTGATTTTTTTTTTCTTGATCTTTTATTTAGGCCATTTCCTAAGGCTTTTTTGGAGGGGGAAATGAAATGTGGAAGTAAACTTAGGGTAGCAATGGCAGGGACCATGAGAGTCCCTTTGCACTCTTGGCAAAGTTAGGGAGATTTATATTCAGATCATCAAATCCAAAGCTATTCAGTCTCAATGTCACCCGGTCATCCAACCTCCTAATTTGTAAACTCTAATAAAGGGAAAGAGCTCTTCATTATGTTGCATGTAGGAAACCCAAATAGTAGAAAAGAGAACCCTATGAAAGTTCCAATTGAAAACCAACTTCTTTTACATGCGAACAAATACTGTAACCTGCTGTTTGTAGGACTGCCTTTTGCTTGAGATATCAGTTGCCCATCGCGGACGCTGCAAAACCTGACCCTTGAAGCTCCTACTTGAGCCTCCAGTGTCCTCAGCGTTGCTTCTCTTTCCCACTCCAGGACACCTGGGCCATCCTGGTGTCGTTTCACTCCTATGTGATGCCCATGTGAGTTCCATAAGCACTTCCTAAGTATTACGCACCTAGATTTGTCAAATACAGATGTGGAAAGGACATGATCTGTGCACTTGAAGAGCTTTTAGGCCTTGGGGGAGAGAGACATGGAAACTGATATTTTAATACAATGTTGGGGTGCTTAAGGGCTTTGTCCTGAACTTCCTTCTTTTCTCATACTTGTATGTGCTTCTAGTTCTCACATGTAGCTCGCTGGTCCAGGCCTTTCCATTGTGCCCCAGCTATAGAAATGAAATCTCTACTTGAGTATCTCTTACACATCTCAAACCTAACCTGTCCCAAATGGAACTCTTGATTTTCACTCCTTGAATTAGTTAGTCTCGATCCCAGTAAATGGCACTATTATCCACCCTATTTTCTTGGTCCCCAAGCCTAGGAGTCATCTTTTTATTCTTCAGATTTTCTTATTCTCCACATTTCAGCCCATTGGCGAGTCCTATTAGTTTTAGCTCTAAAATACATCTTGAGTTCCTCCACAGTCATTCAGCACTGCCACCACTCCAGGCAGTGCCAACATTATTTCTTGCCCGACTGGGCTTGTCGCTTGCCCCTCTAATTAATTTTTCAAGTGGTAGCCAGACAAATTTAAAAGTTAAGGAAGATTGAATTACTTTCAAATTTAAAAGTTCAGGAAGATTGGGCCGGCCGAGTGGCACAGTGGTTAAGAGCTGGCTTGGGACGCCAGCGGCCCCGGTTCGGGTCCCACATGTGAGGGCCAGTGACAGTGCCCTCAAAAAAAAACAAAACACAAAAGTTCAAGAAGATTGAAATACTTTCTTTAAAACCTTTGAATGATACCTTACCTTCAGACTTCTCTGAGGCCTGTAAGACTTGACATGGTCTAGTCCCTGCCTCTGCCTCTTCATCTCATGCCTCCTTCTGCCTCCCTCACTGAGCCGCGGCCAGGATGGCCTACCTTTTCCCCTTGAACTTACCAAGCTCTTTCCCACGCAAAGGCCTTGGCCTTACTCTGCTCTCTGCCTGCCTGTTCTTCTCTTTGGCTTCTTGTCATTTGGATCTCAGATGTTATCTTCTCAGAGAGTCTTTATTTCCTTCAAAGTGATTATTTTAATGTCATGCCAGATTATTTAGGGAAAGGCTGTTACAAACTGCTTGAGCCAGGGGAATGATAAATAAAACAGCTGATATTTGAGATAATGTAAAAAAGACTACAAGGGAGAGAATATATTCAAAAGGCACATAGATGATACAGGATTTGTATCCAGAATATGTAAAGAACAGTCAAAGTGCAACAATAGGTAAAACAGGCAACCCAATATTTTTTAAAAAGGCAAAGATGTAAACAGCTGCTACATCAAAGAAGATATATCCTGATGGCAGATAAGCACATGAAAAGATGCTCAACATCATTAGTCATTAGGAAAATGCTAAGTAAACCCACAATGCGATAACAAAAAAACTGACAATAACAAGTCTAGGCAAGGATGGGGAGCATCTGTTATCCTCATTCATTGCTGGAAGGAATGCAAAACGGTACAGCCATTTAGGAAAACAGTTCAGCAGTTCCCTATAAAGCTAACATCCACCTACAGATTACCCAACCATTCCACCCAGCCATTCCACAAAAAAAAAATCTAAATAAGAAAGTTTATAGTAACAGTGTTAATGATTTACAAAAATTGGATATAACCCAAATATCCTGTTGATGTAAGAAATATCCAAATCTGTAGAGAATTTTTATGAGTTTATTTGTGCCCAAACTGATTACAATTGCCAGGAAGCAAGAGCTCAAATGCTTTCGAGAATAACAGTTTCAGAGCTTCTTTTATGCATTTGAAATTAAGGAGGGGACATAAAGAAGATTACATGGAGGTGGGAGAAAGCAAGGCAGGGATTGGATTACAGGTGAGTTAACAAAATTATATGCTCTCTTGAGAGTGGTTACAGATTATTTGAAAGGTGAGTTAACCTAGATACACCTGAGAATAATGGGCAGGGCTTGCTTAAGGCAAAGATAAACCTTTTCCTAAAGAAGTTATAGGCCTGGGGGGTGACTGCCCACCATGACCTGCCCAGTTAGGATTTATGATGAGGTCACCCTGTGAGGTTACTTTCAGGTAGATTTATTACAGAGCCCCCTTTTTATCCACAATGCCTTTAGAGCTACTCGTGGGAAGATAGTGAGATGATTTTTAGTGCTTTATGACCCAGCATTCCATATGTGAATGTTAAACTCTTTAACCTCAAAAACAATTAGACCAAGAAGTTAGATAATGCAATGTTACCCCCAATTTTTAATACATTGTTCTCATCTCTAATAAAACAGCTGTGTCCTCCAGGGGATATGAACACCGAGTTAACATGTATCAGAAAAGTTTTTGTACAATAACTTCATTATATTTTGTCACAATCCATTGCGTAAATGTTAGGTTAATTACTTGAAACCCAGACCTACTTCCTTGAAGAATTTCCATTTTGAAGTGCGTTGGAGTCATTATTCACTGCATCTTTTTTGATCACCTTTGAAAAACTTCCCAGCATTTATTTTTCTATTATCTCCCTCAACGAAAGCAAACCACTTTTCTTCTGGCTGGTGCACGGCCCGGCGTGTGAAGCTCTGTTTCATGAGTCTGTAGAATGCAGGGTTGAGTTTGGAATGCGTCCTCAACATGCCTGCGCCATTTGAAATTTATCTCATTTTCTGATGTCTTCTCTTTCCCCAAAGCTACTTGATTTATTTACGTACTAGTTATTGCGCTTGTAGCATTTTAATTCCCTCTATCATGTTCTCTCTTCATTTAGGATGATATGCGATATGCAGGGGGACATTTGATGTTCCAGTGGATATCGTAAGAGAATAAAGAGCTAAGGAGGGAACATTCTTCATACAGAATCTCTCCAGTTATCAGGCTGCCCTCAATCACAGGCTGCTGCCGCAGCGACACCCTCATCTACATCATCGCATTCCTTTTAAAACTTGTCATTTAAAAACTGTAAAACCAAATATTTAAAAGCACTCGGGATGCTTGCTTTGCTGAGCCTCACCGTTGATTTCGTTGCTTTATGGAAGGCTGTGGAGGAAGGAGTCCATTGTTAATCACGTCCTAACCCTATAAAATATGTAACAAGCTGCTGAACAGAATGATGGCAGCAGACAGAGAACAGAGTTTCATTTGAATTCATGCAAATGTAGAGGTTTCCCAGAAAGCCATTTTAAAAGTATGAGCCACATTTTGAAAATAAAACAAAGAATAACGCCTTGGAGTAGAAATCTGTAATGAAACCCATAATAGCTGAAAGAGTACAATAAATTCTGCGGGGAGAGCTTTCCATTTTGTTCCTTTTCAAATTCTAATGCTAAACTCTATTAGTAGTCAGTATAAAATAATGAGACATGAAGCCCTGCTGGTGTAAAACTATTACTAATCTGTTACTTTGCATAAATTTTCACTCTTAACGATTGTCTGTGGTCTTCTTATGAAGGACCTGTTATGCGCTTTCCAGCTAAACAGATGAGACCTATTAACCGTCTCCTTTGAATGAGTGGTGTTGGAATTTGCAGGCATTGTACTTTTTAGAAGTCAGGAAAAGAAAGGGGCTGCATGCAAGGAGCAAAGGGTATTTACTCCAGTCAGAGATCGATGTTCTTACTTGAATATGTGAATTGAAGTCCTTTTCATGAGCTTTAGTGTCACATTAAGGAAAAGCAAAAAAGGCACTTTTACTCTAAAGATAGATATATTCTAAAGTGATCAACTTCTACATCTAGGTCACACCTTTGTTTTATTTTTAATAATTATAACAAGAAATATGTCATTTCCTCCCCCACAATCTCTGATCTTGCGCTTATCTTTCCTATTTTAGTTCCTGTTGTTTCTTGGTCACACAGGCTTATAATTGAAGCCAGCTTTGAGTCTTTTTCTCGTACTTCATCTGTTTAAGCAGTTGCCAACTTCTTTTGATTCAGCTTTCATAATTTCTCCCATAGCGTCTCTTTTTTCCTCTTCCCATTGCCAGCATCCTAGTACAGGCCATTATGGACTCATGCCTAAATTATTACATTTTTAATTGGTTTCCCAACCTCCAGTTAATTCCTTTCCAATCCATCCTGCATTTTACCACTAGATTTATCATGCTGAAACATGGCTTTTCTTATACTTACCAATTTGAAAGTTTAGAAGTGATTGCAAAAACAGTTGAAGCTATTAGTGTTATGAAGAGACGCATAATATCGTGGTATATTGGCTTTGGGACCAAACAGACATGGGGTCGAGCCTGACATTAGTCCTAGTAGTGGAATGACCTTAGGGACTGAGCTAGTTGACCATGTGGGGCCTCAAGTTGTTCAAGTGATAATAGGGTGAGTAATGCCATGGTTACTGTGAGGGGTAACTACAGTCTGTCAAGTGCCTAGTTTTAGTGGGCTCGTGTAGTAATGATAATTATTAGTACTAGAAGTATTGTTGCTGTTATTGTTATTGTTAGGACAAAATGGAGAAAGGGACCAGAGATCAGAAGATGGAACCGGGGTGATGCCCTCAATTGGAAGGCACAAGGGAAAAGAGCCTTTCTACACTGGCCGCAGCTTATGAAAGAAGGAGGGTTTTCCAAATTTGTATTTCTTACAGTGTTCACAGTTTTTTATATATCTAGGTCTCCTCTTCTCAAATAGACTGCAGACTATAATTTTTCAGATACATGAACTAAGACTTCTTTGTAAACCAAAGGATCAAAGGCTAGTTTTGGTGATTAGAAACTTTCCAGATTGCAATTTCGTATGGAGCAATAGGTGCCAGATGGGAACGAAAAAGAGAGATGGGCATAAAAGAATTATCAAAGATGAATCAGGAGAACTTCTCAGCAAACGCCAGTAGTAAATTGTAGTAGGACAGTGGAGTCAGGGAGTCTTAGACCTTTTATCCACTTAGTTTAGAGTGAAAAGAAGGAATGAAGTGGGGGCCCTAGCTGTAGGAGGCAACAGGGACGGGGAGGCTTTGCCATCTCAGGGTGGTGACCTGAAGCATTCAGGAGGCCGGAAGGAATGAATGTTGGGGCTAAGCGTGGAAGAGGGGCCTCCATGAGTTGGAAGGACAATGACACTGTGTTTTACATGGTACTTGGGATGCCTTGGGGCACTGTTGTCTTCGTGTGTTGTCACTGTCCTTGTACCATGAAAGAAATGGAGCCTGCTACGCTGTTGCTTGTTCCTGCAATGCATGGTTATTATATTCTTGGAGGCATCTCAAAATGTTTGCCCTTTACAGACATGTTTGCAGCACTCATTTAAGCCAGTGTGAGCTGAAAGAATTAGTGGCTGCGGGCACAAAGTGGGACAATTGTTTGTAAAAAATGCCTTATTCCCAAAAACCCCAGAAAGAAAATGGCTGTCACTCATTCGTTAGTTTGAGTCCAGGCCTCTCAGTCTGGTCTAGTTTAGCACTGTGCTAGGACCACAGTGACCAGAGGGGAGCACCTGCCTTCACAGAACCCACACCTGAGTAAGCACAAAATACCCACAAGCATTCATTCAACAAATATTTGTTAAGTTTGTTTAGAACACAGTGTGTGCCAACTTCAGTGCTAAGTAATTAGGATAAAATGGAGAAGGAGACCCAGGTCTTCCCCTCAAAGGATTTGTAGTATATGGGTGTGTGTTGTTTTGTAGTAACAAGTTCCATTGGCATGGTATAAAGTAGCAGTACAGTTTAGGGTCATCAGGAAACACGTGGTAGGAAAATCCAAAAAAAGTCATTTATCATTTGTTTCAGTTGGATCTTGAAGGGGTGGGTAGGTTTTCAATGGACATAGAGCAGGGGTTCGGGAAACTTGAGTGTGTTTTCTGGCAGGCAACAAGAAAAAAATAATGAAAGCAGGGCAACTGTTTAGACGGCCCAAGTGATATTACAGGCTAAGTGCCCGACAAAGCCTCAGAGGTCAGCTAGTCTAGTTCTCAATCGTGAGGGTCCATGAGAATCAGCTGGAGAGCGTGTTATAATGCAGATTCCCAGGCACTTCCCCCTCTCGGTCATGAGAGCTGGAGAGTGGCCCAGGAACTTGCATTATTTTCTGAATTCCTGGTATTTTCTGTTTAGTAAGCACATTGGGCGGTTCTAACTCTGTTTGTCCTTGAATTATACTTAGAGGAACCCTGACTTGGTTCCAAACTTTCCGTCAGGGCTTAACCAACCGCTTTCTGTGCATCTCTGCTCAGTGGTTGCATGAAATGGGACTCTTGTCTTTTGCGTGAAATGGGACTGTCTTCTGAGACTGCCTATTCTGTCTTTGAATAGTCCCGCTAAGAAAGTTTTTCCTTTTATTGCCCTGAAATTTCTGTGTCTATTCTCTCCCTGGATTTTAGCTCTCCCTACCGTGAAGCCACAGGAAACAATAGCAGGCCTTTTCCCGTGTGAGAGCCCTTCACGTGCCAGACGCCGCTCTTCTGTAGGCCGCACACATCCAGGTCCTCATTGGTTTGCTTTTGATCCTTTCCCGGTCTTGGACGCTTGCCTCTGAATGCATTCCAGTTTCTCTGCGACCTTTGAAAAGTGTAGCACCCAGAACTAAACGTTATTGCTGCACGGTCTCTGCGTTGTGAGTGAAT
Source organism: Aselliscus stoliczkanus (assembly GCA_033961575.1). Lineage (NCBI taxonomy): Eukaryota > Metazoa > Chordata > Mammalia > Chiroptera > Hipposideridae > Aselliscus > Aselliscus stoliczkanus. The sequence goes on along the minus strand of CM066733.1, from coordinate 56,987,934 downwards.
AGCACCCTGATGGGCCGTGTGGTTTTATCAATTATTTTCTCATATGGTCCTCATAAATATTGTAATGGCAACATGGGGACAAAAGGTTGATTGGAATAACCTTTACTAAGAGATTATGTGCCACTGAGAAAAGAAAGGGACTGGAACTGGCTTGCGTGCCTGGCAGTTGGAATGCTATTTGAACTAGAGAGACCACTGCCCTTGTCCCTTCCCCACCCCCCACGCCTAATTGTACTGTACATCTTGGTTTCTAAAAATATGTACCTCTCACCATTTTCTTCCTTCTTATGGCTTTCTCTCTCCCCTCCCCTTTTCTTTTTTTCCCCTTTCCTTATGTGTTAAGAATTCTGGGGCCGGCCAAGTGGCGCGGTGGTTGGGCGCTGGCTTGGGAGGCATGCAGCCCCGGTTTGGATCCCACATGTGAGGGCCAGTGACACTGCCCTAAAAAAAAAAAAAAAAAAGAATTCTGCATATGTCACGTTAGAGAGGTCACCCAGGTGCTCTGAGGTAGGGCAAAGTGTAGCACAGCCCTGGAGAATTTGGGTAGCGAAGAGGGGCTTGGGCTGAGGGACACGCCCCGGCAGTCGTTTGCACCCCTGCCCTTCCTCCTGTTTGGCCCTGACCCACTCTGACTGCTGCAGGAAGTTCTTGGGCTTGGGCTCTGGGGTTCAGTTAATCAGAGCTGCAGCCGAACAAGCTGAAGTTAAATTATAATTTACCTTTTGGAGGGTTATGTAAATGGACATCTCTAGGTCTGTTTTAAAGCTATTGAACCAGGACCAAAGAACAGTTATAGATCTTTCTGCAGGCTTCATTCTCCTATGGCTAAATTTTAGCCCAGTTTTTGCATCCCATCAACTTCTTTGAATTTACCCTCAGAGAAGCTTAAATATCAATTCTTCAAGATGGGGTTTCTTCTTCAACATGGTAAACTGTATCTTATACCCTTCTTCTAATAAAGAGGTTGGTGGGTAAAGAAAAGGAGAGATACAATGCCTTTTTTGCTCTGTATATTTTTTCTTATTTTATCATTGTACTTATTCAGGGAAGATGTCTAATTGGTTCCCTTGTGTCAAAGTGCAGTATGACTGGACAAAGGCTTTACTCTAATATCCTTGAATTTTTCTCACTTACATGCCCTTTGGCAGCAGGCTAAGTTCGTTGATGTCTGTTAGAGCTCTTGTTTCTTCCCATATTTTTCTCGAGAATAAGGAGGCCAGTGGGCTTTATATGAAGTCAGTCACAATTTCCAAAAATTATGTTTTAGTTTCTTTTTAGCTTTCCTGAATTATTTACATCTTTTGTTTGTTGCTTGTTATACCAGGTGATTGAAAAGTCCCTTGAGTCTCTTCCTATCTTTCTGATCCTAAAATTGACAGCTGAATTGTAACAAATTGCTATATCCACTGACCCAAATTTTCTATCTCCAATTAATGGGTCATCCATACATACTTCCAGGGGAGTTAATAAAGCAGCAGGATTTTTGGAAGTCTTCACTTTCCTGCAGTATTTTGTCTCAGTACTAGTCAACTCTTACGGAGCTTGATATATTTTCATTTACTTTAAAAAAAAAAAAAGGGCAGTTAAGTAATCTTGGCAAAAATCCAGGCAATGACAGTTCTTTTGATGAGTAGTAAAACTGCCATTAATAAAGAAGAAAAATATGAATTACATGAGGAAGAATTATTGTTGTTGATTTTTTTTTTTAACCAAGGACTTTTTAAGGATCATTCAGGTTTTCTAATTAGCCAGGTGTGCGCAGGAATTATGCCTGCCCTGGTTTAATTTGTCCAGATTTGTGCACAGGATTTGACTTAGGACTCTGCAGGATGTGTTGGAGAAATTAATTCCACTCTGCCTAGCTGTTTAGTGTGTAGTCCAATGAGCATTTGCTTTGGCATCAAACAGACTTGGGTTCACGTTCACCTGTATGACCTTCAGTAAGCTACTTCTCTAAGCCTCCCATTGCCTTTTTTTTTGAGGGCAGTGTCACTGGCCCTCATATGTGGGACCCGAACCGGGACCGCTGGCGTCCTAAGCCAGCTTTTAACCACCGCACCACTCGTCCAGCCCTCCCATTGCCTTATCTTTAAAAATATGGCTACTACCAGGCCCTGCCTCATACAATTCAGGATGAAATGAAATCATAAATGTACTCAGTGCCTGAGTTAGCAGTCAGTAAATGGCAGGTATCAGTGATGAACAGGCATTCCAAATTCCATGAACACGGTCCACCTCACTGTCGACAGGTGGAAACAGACGCTAAACAGGCCTTCTAAGAGTAGTTAAGTCTGATTACCTATGCGCATGGGCAGAGTACAGGGTGCATTTAAAGAGTCTGCTTTCCTGCTTCCCTTGTGATGGTTTACACTGATGGAACATGCTGTGTCCTCAGCTAGGCAGACAGCTTTCTGCTAGAAAAGAGACGGGCCCCAGGGCCCTGAAGCATGTGGGCGGAGTCCTCACCACTTGGGTGTCTTGCTTTTTGTTTTGCTCTCAAGGTTTACCCATGAGTTCAGTGCAACTCCCTAGATGGACCAGCAAGGCCTCTGTCTGAAGAAAAATTGTACAGTAGTGCTGACATTTAATATACTCTTTCAACTACCATTTAGGTTGTGTGCTTCTAGAACTGAGCTTTCCAATTGCTTTTCTCTTCAGTGCTTGGCATGCTATTCCATATAGAGGCTCTCCATAAATTCTGTTAGTCGGGAGATAAGCACACAGCCTTTTGTCCTTCCTGATGTACCCATCTCACCAGATTATGTGGTACAGTGTCACTACAAATGTCTTCTGGAATTGTAAATTCTATGCATTCATTTCAAGATCTGCTGATGATATTTTTTATTTCAATGTGTAATCATTCAGACACTTTAATTTTTCTGTTCAGGTGTCTGCAATTAATGAAAAAAACTGATGATACAGATAACCCAAAAAGAAAGTTTTTAAAAAAAGTCTATTTTAAGAATTAATTTTATAGCTAGGGAGATAGAATCTTCAGTATTCGTTGAATGTGTGGCACTTCAGAGTAATCAAATGACAATATTAGAAAGAACAACTTGAAGGAGGGCCATGTTGGATCACATGAATTCCCTGTCAGGCTAACACAATTTACTTTAAGTTCACACCCACTGATTGGTCAGCCTTTCTTGGCCGACTTTAACTTCCTCCAACCTTTTATTAGCCTCTTCAGCTTGACTGCTGGTCAGATATGGGGCAGCCAATGGAAAGGGAGTTAAGACCAAAGAATCCTACTAGGTGTCTTCTACAACACTATGGCTCATTTAAGGAAGTAATAGCCTGCAGATACTATTGTCTCGGTCAGAATAGGCGGAGTCATCCTGTAGTGACAAACCACTCCACAGTCTTAGTGGCTTGTGCCTCACTCGTACACCGAATTCGGACGGAGTTGGCAGGGTGTGCTCACTGTAGTCAGAGAGGGTACAGGCTGACAGAGACCCCATCTCAGCACATGCTTCCGTGGTCACCAGGGCAGGAGAAAGAGGTGTGGGGGTGTCATTCTGAGCAGTTCAGTCTTCCAGCTCAGATACCACTCAGGTCACTTCTACTGACAACTTGCACGGCCCCATCCAGCCACAGAGGAATAGGAAATTCCGTTTCCCGTTTGCCCAGAGGAGAGGAGAGCTGGATATAGGCATCCGTACGTAGAAATAAGGTCTAATGATGAATGACCAATTAGGGATGAATGAATGAGTCTTCTCTTAGTGAAGTTACCTTTTGTAATAACCCTATGGAAACAGTACTATTTTTATCCCCACTTTATAGATATTAAATTTGAAGCGTAGAGTAGTTAAGTAAGAAGTCCAAAGTTGCATGACTAGTAAGTAACAAAGCCAGGATTTCAACTCTGGTAACCTGGCTCCAGAGTCCAAGCTTTTAGCCACTAAGGTATGTGATGCTTTAAACATTTCATAGCAGGTCATTTTTCTCAGAATATTGATTTCTTAAATAATTATTCTACATACCATAATGGAGACTCCTAAGGCAAGAAGAGAATTGAGGTATTGATGGGGCTGGGCGAGGTGACCAAAAAATTCCTTCCAGCCATATGATTCTATTATGATTCTGGAGTAAATTTTTTAAAAAATGATTGAGTGTGCCAGGTACTGTATTAGGCTCTGGGGATTTACTGTAGTGAATAAGACAGAAATGGTCCCTGTTCTCATGTCCTGTGGAGTAGACAGTCACTGAAAGAAAACATAAGAAATCCAGTGGAGGCCCATAGCCAGGAGCCATCTTCCAGGAGGCTCCTGTCACTGGGGATGAGGCAGACAAGGATGGGGTAAGGGGTGTATGGAGAAGCCCAGAGCTGAGGAGCAGGCGGCCATGTGTGGAACTGGGGCCAGTCTGTTAGGAACAGAGCACAGAGGCCACAGGCAGGAGTGTCACGTGGATGCAGGCCCCTAGATGCAGGAAGTCATTAGGCAGGGAAATGAAACGACCAGATCTGTATGGGCAAAGGCCGCTCTTGGCAGAGGTACAGAATGGATTAGACCGAAACGGGAGTGGATCGGAGAGACCAATGAGACTGTGAAGGTGCAAGTTAGGGGCCCAGGGTGATGGCAGCAGGGGTAGAAGGTGTAAGTAGGTTTGAGAGATTTAGAAAGAAGCTGGTTTGGTGTTTGGTGACGAACTGGATGCGTGGATGGGGGTCAGGTGGTAAGAATAGGGAGGGCGGGGAAAGGGAGTGAGGGGGAGGGCAGGGGGAAAAGAGGAGAGAGAAATATGAAGGCCAGCTTCTGGATTTCTGGCTTGAGCAGCTAGCTGAGTGCTTGCTCTTCCCTCCACTGAGAGAGAATGGTGGAGAAGCCTTTGGAGGGGGAAGGTGAGCAGTGTCTGTCCCTGTAGTGGGACATAGGAGCGGAATGCCAAGATAAGGGAGAGCGATGGGCAGGGTGTGGGGACATGCGGCTAGAAACCTAAGTGAGCAGCGAGGCGGTGACACGGCCCTAAGTCCTGGGCGTGGAGAGGTCCCCGGGAAGAAGCCTGCTCCCATCCCTTCATGACTAACGCAAGTGTTTTATGGATTTGTGTTTCTGCTCATAGAGGACATTAGTCTGAAACATCAGGGTTTCCGTCTCTGGTGACACCCTCGGAGATCTCTCTGTTGGGCTCTGAGTAAGTCAGGGTAGACGTGTTGTCCAGTCTTGCCTGAGAAGTTGTTTGTGTGCCCTTTGTGTCACAAGGCCTTACATCACAGTCCACTCACCTACTAAGTAAATATTTATTTACCTGTTCGCATGAAGGCAGAACTCAGGAGGATTCTATCCAGCCTGAGTGCGTTACAGTGTTTTTTGGGTTTTTTTATGAAACCTGCTAGTTCTGTGCTCAGTAGCACAAGTGAGGTGACCCTGCATCCCTCCCCCCACCTGTCCTCCTGCTGCCGAGCAGAGCAGAGAGGACGAAGCTGCTGATGGCATCCACTAGCATGGGTGCCTTCTTCCTCTCCAGGTACTCAGCATTTGGGAGTTTTTTTATATGTAGATACAGCAAGACTCTGTTACTGTATGAATTCAGGTGTATGACAGACTCAATCTTGTCCCCACAAAATAATAGTTGAGTGTCGCAAAAGCCTGCCCCCAGCCCTAGCATTATGAAGGTGCCATGGTTTTGTTACATGTATTTCTATACATTCTAGTTCTAGGGAGGCAGTATTTTCTGCCCTGGTTTTGCCTGGGCCCTTAAAATAGGAACTTTTGTTCTTTCTCAGGAATTTGGGGAGGAAACCTTCATGCTTAGGGGAGTGACTCTGGAAGCAGACTGTTGGGGTGGCCTCCTAGCTCTCTGCATTCGGCCTGTGTAATTGTGGGCTGTGTAACTGTATGACTAACTTGTGTTCGTGCCATATGTAAAACTGGACTGTTGGTAACATCGACTTCATAGCTTGCTGGGAATAACGAGGCACACTATACATAAAGCAGGTAGAACAGTATCTGGCACATAATAAAAACTCAATAAATGTTAGCCATTGTTGCCTTCTCTATATCTTCCAGGGTGGAGGAGATAGGTTTTCCTATCCATCACTCTCTATAGCACCTAATAGTATTCTGTATTCAGAAAGCTCCTGCAACTCCTTTCCCCCTAAAAAAAAAATTGTGGCAATTAATGAAGAAACGGGAAGGACTCAGTACATGCACAGGAACCAACATCACCCAAAAGAAATGAAAACGAGGCTCTAATGTGGCCCCCTCTGCTCAGTGGACAGCGCATAGCCCTTTAGGGCTGGGGCTGGGTCACCCCGCCCTCCATGCTCCCGGGAGGTTTCCCTTCACCTCAGTATTAACTCTGAGTTCTGTGGAGCAGCGGTTTCCCCCTCTGGGGATTCTGTTCCCTTTATTGCCTCAGTCACCCAGCTTCTCTACCTCTCCACACGGTGTTTTTGGGAATCATATGAAAAAAATGTATTATCTTCTGTAGGCAAAATACAAATGTAAATTACTTTGCTAACTTAGATCTCAGTATAAAAATATTCTAGATTTGGCCATTGCTAAATTGGAAAAGTAGACACATCAAATGAAACATATTTAAGTCCTTAAAATTGCTAAAAGTCCTATGATGTTAAGGCTTTGAAGAACTTATAAATGATCTAACCCACTCATTTACAGATAATAAAGGAGGCCCAGAGATGCTAACAATTTCCAGTATTTATGCAGCTAGTAAAAGGAAGAACCAGCACTGAAACCCAGATCTCCTGGCTCCCTGATCAATATTCTACCTCCAATGTCACATTATCTCTCCTTTAAAAGTTTTATAAAGTATGCCTAAATGTTTAACTAGTGTATGTGGCACAGAGGACCCTGATGCACTATAAGGTAGACATTTGACACAGTAAAAATATGTCTACTCTGCCATAAATTTGACATAACCTGAAAGTCATATGTTACCTATAATATACACTACACATTTCATTAATACGAGTGTTACAGCATGGAAGGGATTTGATGGGATGAATTTAGATAGCTTATCTGAGACTGACACTTCCCAAAAATACTAAGACAGTTGTCCAAAAGCCATCCTAGCCTCTTAAAACTATTCCAAATAGGCCCCTCCTCGTGCTCTGCCCTCAACCTGCTCATGTCAAGGTCACCAGTTATCCCCCCAATGCCAAGCCCAGTGGTCTGCTCTGAGTCCTTGTCCCCCGACACCTGCCAGTAGCATTTGACTCAGTTGATGGTTTCCTGCTCCTTGATACACTTCACTTACTTGACACCACTCTCCCTTTCCTCGGGCCTCCCTTGGCTCCTTCTCTTTGTGTGTGGCCAGCTTCTCCTTGTCTGCCTGACCCTCTAAAAGTGAAGTGCCCTGGCCTCTTCCATGACTCTTTTCCTCCCTGTTTATACTCATGCTCACACCTGGTCATCTCTTTCAGGCTTCAAGAGCTTTAAACGATTTCTAGTCTGAAGACTCCCAAATGTATATATCCAGCCCAGACTTCTCCCTTCAACTTTAGACTCATCAGTTCAAGTGCCTCCTTGACACCTTTACTTGAATGTCTAACAGACATCTGTAACATAAAGCCACACTCCTGAGCCAGCCGCTAAGATTCTCCTTTTCCTGCAGTCATGAGCTTTCCTGAGGATCTCAACTGCCCCGCCCCCCATTCCACACCTGCACCACCTTGGGCTATTGCAGTAGCCCAGTCACTGTGCTGTACCCTTGCCCCTGGTGCCTTTCTCAACCCAACAGCCAAATCTACCCGTGAAGCATATCAGAGCAAGCCACTGTTCATGATCTAGCCTCGTTTCCAGTGATCGCCCCTCCCGCCTTAATTAAAAATCACTGCTCCTTAAAGTAGCCTGCAAGGCCCCACATTATCTGCTGCCCCTTTCCCTCTTGGATTTTCTTTTTTACTATTCTTTTCCTTGTTTCTCCACTGCGGCCACACTGACCTTCTTGCTGTTCCTTGAACACACAAGACACACTCCTGCCTCACGACCTTTGAACTTGGCTGTTCTCTCTGTTGGAGCCTTTTTTCTTCAGATATCTGTATGGCTTATTTCCTCACCTCTTTCGGTCTGCAATCATAAGTCATTTTCTCAGCAAGACCTTCCCTGACTATCCTATTTTTAAAAGTGCCAAATGTCTAACTAACCTTTTTCACTGCTTTATTTTTATCTATACCACTGATCACCACACACTGCATCTGTTTTACTAATACCCACTAAAAGTGAAGCTCCCCAGAATCTAGAACTATACCTGGCACATAGTAGGTGCTCTGTAAGCACACTCGAAATTGGAAGAATGAACTCTCACTCTTCCTTTGTAGATTTCAGAGGAAAGAAACTGTTCATCTAATTGAGGCCTGAATGACCAAAAGGTTCATTTCCTAGGAATGGTTGTATTAGAAAATGTTGTCTTACTGGTAGTACATTGGAGACAAATTGTGTTGTGCTTTTTGCTTACTCCCTTCTGAACTCAGACCTGTCTGTCACTCCCATATTCCTGTCAGAAGAAATGAAATTACCTGCTTGCCATCCTCGTTCCGAAAGGCTGTTAGTTCCCAGTGTATTCCTTGTATCATCATCCTCATCACACCACTGGAACTGTGTCTCTGCCACCCAAGCTTACGTTGATTGTCCAAGGTGTACAAAAGCAGTTTACGTACTAAATTCCATATAGCTGTAAAAGAATAGCCACGTTCTTAAAGCCGTGCCCTGTCTGTAAGTGTTTCAGAACTTCACAGTCAGTGCTGTCCATGTAGGGGAAGATGTCCTGCCTTCTGTCCCCACAGATCACCGGGCTTTGGAGCCTGGGGCTGCTTGGGGAAGGATTTGGATTAGAATTCCAGCTCCAGCACTCACCCAGCTGTGTGACTAAAAAGGCAGCTAAAATCTGAGACTGGCCGAGTGGTGCCGTGATTGAGCGCTGGGTTGGGAGGCCAGCGGCCCCGGGTCGGGTCCCACATGTGAGTGTCGGTGACACTGCCCTCAAAAAATAAAATAAAATAAAAATTAAAAAAAAAAAGTCTGAGACTGGGTCTCACCTGTCACCATTTAACGCAGCTTACTTCTCTTTGCTTTTTCTCTTTCCCAGGGAAGAAACTTGACTGCTGGATTTTTCAAACCTTAAATGCAGAGCTCCCATTTGAACATTGTCCCTGGCTTTAAAATTGTATTCTAGGTTAATCTTGTACATTTCAGTATGATCTTCCCCCTTAATTATTTTTAATGAAACCATCTTTTCTTCATGAATTATATACTGAGTAGAAAGCCTAGAATCTTCACTTTATGAAGATTGCAAAGTAAGACAGAGATGACTTGGATATAAAATTTAAAGATGACTGTGTCAGAAAACATATGGAAAGGGTATTACAGCTTTCTCAGTCCTTGTCAAGATGTCATTCTCTTTCAAAGAAATAACAATAAGCCCAGAAAAAGGCAGAGATTATTTTCACACTTCTGCTTTTCAGCAAATGGAAGTAAAAATTAATAATGGCCAAAAAAAGAATTAAAATAAGGTATTTGCATCCTCTGATATTTTTTCTTCCTCCAGTTGTGAGCTGATAAATCCTACAGTTGAAAACTGTCAGAACCATGGGGCAAGATACTAACTGGGACTCCTTTCCATCTTGTAAGGAGTTCTGTTGCTGTCACCCTTCCATGGCTACCCTAACACAGCAGGACCCATCCAGGGGTGTTTTGTTATTAATGTCCCTGTTCTCCCTCCATCTTTCTGTCACCTTGACCTTTCTATCTTAAAACATATGCAGGTGGTATATGCAGGTTCACTCTGCGTTTATATAGCCATCCTCCTTAAACCTTAGACTTATTGTAATGTGTATTAATACATTAGTATGGGATATAGTATAACCAACTCAGCACTTTTTGATACCATGTTGATTCTGCATCTTAGGAGGATAGAAGAAACTGCCTTGCTTTAGGTATCACAGGAAGTCTGGAAAAACTGGATGTTCAAAGAGTGGTACCCACATACACATTCCTATGACGACAGCTGTGATCACTGTAGACTTGCAGCTTGTAGCACTTCCTGTTTACAGATACACAGAGGTACTCACTCTGTGATGTGAACAATGCCAGCAGCTGACTCAGACACTGGGTCTCAGGTTCTGCCAAGGGAAAAATGCAGGGAAGGGAGCAAAGCACCCAGGCCTGTCTGCTCCCCACATGCCTTTTTTTAAATGTAAAACTCCCAGGAATGAGAATGTTGATGATATATATATATATATATATATATATATATATATATATATATATATAAAAATATCTCCTAATGAGAATTTGGATGGCTAGTGCCTATTAGTTTGGCTGCAGAATCTTCTGCAGCTTTTCCTTGCTCACAGTGTTAGACAGTCAGGTACCTGGGGGCAAGTGAGTGGGAGATTTGCATTTGAGATGGGAAGCTGGAATATGTCTGTTAGCTATGGCAGGAAACTTTAACCTGTAGCCTCATTGTTTTATCTTTAATAAAATGGAATTTCTCTACTTATCAGCACTAGGCAGTGATTCTGTATAACTTTCAGTTTCAAGATTTTTAAGATTTATGACATTTAATAATTTTGCTCCAAATTGTTAACTTTATATTCAGAATGTTAATATTGGATATTCCCTTAAGTCTGTGGTTATATCAGGATACTCTTATGCCTCACTGTGTTATTAGAAAGATAGAGATGGAGTACTTCTGTTCTAAAGGTAGTTGTTTTTGTTTTTTACTGTGTTCTCGATTTTTTTAAAGAACGTATCTTTTTTTTAAAGATTTTATTGGGGAATTGGGGAAGGGGAACAGTGTCTGGAAATCGGGGAAGGGGAATAGACAAGTTGCTGTCTTTTTGTTCTTCAGTCTAGTTGCGGAGGACGTCGCTTCACTGGCCCATGTTGGTATTATCATTGCGCTCTTCCTGGATGAGGAGTTGCTTGCGGGCCATTGTATGGCAGCTCACGAGAACTCATGCCAGCTGCCGGCCAGCCCCACTGCAGCCTACGCTGTCGCCAGTGACTCACGGCAGCCCAGCTCCAGGTGGAGCTGTTGTTCACCATCTTAGCTGTAGAGGGCGCAGTGTCACTGGCCCTCATATGTGGGATCCGAACCTGGGCCCTGCTACTCAGAACTGGTGTCCTAAGCCAACTCTTAACCAATGTACCTCTCAGCCAGCCCTAAGAACATACTTTTTTTTTGTATTATTTTTATTATTATTAATAGTTACAGATGTACAAAACTATGCAATAGTTATCTTTTTCACCCCTTACAAAGTGACTCCCCCCTCCGCTTTTCCCTCACCCTTGATATCATACATATCTATTACAATTCCATTGACTCCATCCCCACACTATATTCCACATCCCATGACTATATATGTGTTAAATTATAGTCAACATCTAATATTAATCAGCGGCAGCTTCAGATGTACAATGCAGTGGTCAGGCCACTACACCGTCGATGAAGTGGTCTCCCTGACAAGACATGAGTCCATCTGGTCCCCTAAAAAAATATTTACATTATTGATTATATTCCCTAAACTGTCTCTTCTGTCTCTGTGATAGTATTGTATTACCAGTTTATGTTGCCTCATCCCTTCCTCTTCTCCCTCATGCCTACCCCCATCCCATCTAGCCCTCATCAGTTTTTCCTTTGTGTCTCTAAACTATTTCTGTTTATTTTGCTCATTTATTCAGTTCTAAAGAACATATCTTTAGGGCCGGCCGAGTGGTGCAGTGGTTGGGCTCTGGCTTCGGAAGCCAGTGGCCCCGGTTCGGGTCTCACATGTGAGGGCCAGTAACACTGCCCTCAAAAAAAAAAAAAAAAAAAGAACATATCTTTAATCATTCTTTCTCTAAGATCAAATTTAATATTCTTCTGTGCCCTGTGCTTATGAAAGGCTGAGAGAAAATTGTGCATACACACAAGGTGGTATGTTTTTCTGGGCTAACAGTGAGCCGAAGGAGCACACTCCTTGGCTGTGACAAAAGAAGTCAAACTCTGTGAAGCATTGTATATATTCCTAGAACTTTAGGGATACAGAACAAAAGCATATTTCCTGTTCTCTGAAAGTTTCTACATGGGGAAATAGAGATGTTACTCCCATATCCTTATCTATATATGTATACATACATACATGAAACAACTAAAACAAAATTTAATGTGTAATCACAGACTTTAAATGCAAATGGCTACTACTGGAGAGAGAATATAAAGGGAAAGCGATTTGAATTTGGATGCACTCTGGATCGAGTGCCAGGCACTCACTGTTTAGTCACTGAGGATACAGCAATGAACCCAACAGATATGGTCTCTGTTGTGGAGTTTACATTTTACTGCGCAGGAAAGAAAGATACTAAACAAACAGTCAAATGAATATGGCAGTTTCAGATATGATGAATGCTAGAAAAGAAAGCATGGTTGAGGAATGGAAACTTTACATTGGGTGTCAGAGAAGATAAAATTTGAGCAGAAGATTAAATGACGGAAAGAATTGGGTGAGTAAAAATCTTGGGGAAGCATCCCAGGCGGAAGGAATACTCTGGAAAGGCCGCGAGGCTAGTGTGAGCCCGGCGTGTTCAGGGGCCGGAAGGAAAGCTCATGGCAAGAGGGAGGGTGGTGGGAGGCAGAGCTGGACGCATGGCCAGGTGCCTGTCCTGTGGGGCCCTAGGCTTATCTCACGGAGTTTAAGTTTTATTCTAAGTAATATGGGATGCCATTAAACGATCTTAAGTAACTTTTTAAAAATTTGAAAAGTATGTTTTATTCTCGTGGCAATGGAGCTACAGATACACAAGATTAGAAGCAGAGACCCGTTACTTGGAGGAGAAGCGATGGCAGCTGGGCCATGGGTGCTGGTAATGGAAACAGCTATGGGGCCGGCCGAGTAGCGCGGTAGTTAAGCGCTGGCTTGGGAAGCAAGCGGCCCCGGTTCGGGTCCCACATACGAGGGCCGTGTGACACTGCTCTCAAAAAAAAAACAAAAAACTATACTCAAAGGAAACAGCTATGACCAGAGTCAGGGTCTATTCAGAATTTGTTGATGGAGTAGATACAGAGATGGAAGGAGAGAAATTTTTGGTTGGAGCAAGTGGATGTGTGATGTATGAGGAGGATCATGGGGCTGGGAGGGTTGAGGGATGGGAATCAACAGTTTTGTTTTAGCCATGTTAGTTTTGAAATACATAGTTCTAACATTTACTGGCTAAGGAATATTGAACAAATTGTTTCAGTGAACTCATGTGTAAAATGGGGATGGTAATAGACCTGTGCCATGTGGTTGGTGTGAAAATTAAATGAATTGATACTCCCGAAGCACTTAAAACAGGATTGGACACATATTAAGTTCTCAGTGAATGTTAGCTGCTGCTGCTACTGCTGTTGTTAATATTATTATTATTATCCATATATCCAAGTGAGACATTGAATAGTGAATGGGATATGTAAGTGTGGAACTCAGGGGAGAAGCAAGGGCTGGAGATAAACTTGGATATTTGTCAACATATAGATGAACATTTAAAACCATGGGACTAGATGAGATTGCCTATGGAGAAAGAAGAGAGAAGAGAGGGAAGGAGGGGAGGGGAAGGGAAGGAGCGGAAGGAAGAGGAGAGGCAAGAACTGAGGAATGGGCCCTAGTAGCTAGAGGTCAAGAAGAAGAACCGAGGACGAGCTATCGAGACAGGAGAGAAACGTGAAGGATGTGGCATCCTGGAAGCAAAGTACAGAAAATGTTAAATGACAAAAGTTGACCATATCAAATGATGCTGAAAGTACAGTAAGAATAAAAAGAAGGACAGATCTGACCGTTGGATTTGGCAAAGGGTAAATTAACAGTACAAGGACCATTTCCTTGTAGTGATGGGAATGAAACTGTCTCTTGGGGTGGCTGGAGAGAATGGGCGGACAAGAAGTGGGGACGTAACTAGAGAAGGATGGAGGTTGGGAGATGTCTTGGGAAGGTTATTTAATACGGAGAATTAAAACACATCTGTATGCTATTTGGAATGACTCAGAAGAGAGGAAGAATTTTCAGAGAGAAAGGGAACAATTACAAGAACAAAGTCCTTAAGTAGTCAAAACAAAGGATGTTATCCAAGAGAGACGCTGAAGGGGAACAGGGATACTTCTTTCATTGAAAATGGAGGCAAGGCAGAGTATGGACACCGCCGGAAGGAAGATGGTGGGTTTGGGGATAGAATGATGGTAGCTTCTGTTTAATTGCATATCTTTAAAAATGAAGTGTCAGGTGAAGCCGTTAGAGAGCATGAGAGAGAGGAAAAGAGTGAAAGTATTCACAGTGAATTAAGATCTAGACAAATGTGATAGACAACAAAAGTGGATTTTAAAAAAATGCCCAGCTACATTCTGACCAGTAAAGGCTAGTCCTCACATAGCAGAGGTGTTCAGATAATTATTCGCTACCAGTGATTAAACAGAATTATTAAACTTCTGTCTTCCTTACGCTTTTATTCAGTAGGGAATTTGGCCTTCAAACAGGAAAGGAAAAAACAAATGTTGAAGAGGGAATTGAAGCCCAGGGTTGGTAAGAGGGTCAAAGAGTAAAGAAGTATTTGCTTCTTTAGATGAGTCTAATCTCTGCGTTCTGTTAAATTACATGACAAGAGAATTTTCAGATCTGATTTTGGAATTCTCATTCACCATTATTTCTAGCCAGAAGGCTAATTAATATGACAGGTGATTTTCCCCCAAAAGGAGAAATTCTATGTACAAGTAACAATAGGTCTGATTTTCGTCTCTGGCAAAATTCTAGAACTAGTGATTAACCTAACGGTTTATGAGCACTTAGGAAAATTGCATAGTTCTAGTAAAGAATTTGAGTTGTCTAAAAATAAGTCGTTCCCAAATAAATGGATTTTCTCTTAGAGTTTTGTTGGAAAATCAGGGCGATGCTGTAGAAACGCACATTGTCTGATGGAGTTTCTCAGGACGTGTTTTCAGATAAGGATGAGCTAACATTTCAGTACCTGTGTAAGCAAAGCACTTGGTAAGATGGGGAAATTATATTCAGAGTGTTGGTTCTTGAGTCAGTGACCCCCATAAGGTTTCTAGTGGAGCATCCCAGGGTTCTGCCTGGCACTACCCTGAGAGTGATCTTCAGGAGCCTGAATGAAAACATAACAGGCACACATAGAGAACTAACGCCTCAGATGACAGAAGCAAACGAATCAATCATCTCAGTGACTGGATGAGCTGTATTACGTAACAGTCATTCAGGAACCACTCACTAGTTCATTCAGTTATTGCTGTTTATCAAGAGCTTTGTTTCAAATACTATTCTTGGTGTCGGGTGGACATAGGAAAACAAAGAAAAATGAGTGCTAGTCCCTGCCTTCAAGTACCATATGGGTCGGAGAGAGAATGCCTTAACATGGCACGTTTTACCATAGAATAGCTTACAGACATCGGTCCCTTGGGCCTGAGGCTTAACCAGGGGCTGCCCGCGCAGTGCTGCTTTTCTCCCAAGTGCCCCAACGCCTCAGAGGAGTCCCTACTCTGCCACTTTGTAAAGAGTCCTCAGTGCTGCACGTCGTGATGTTTAGATGCCAGGGATGTGTTTCCATATTTGCAGCCCCATTTTTGGTGCCACAGCCTCACCCCCACTCCCCTCACCAATGCACCCTCCCCAGAACCAATAACCTTGTTCTTCCTTCCTCAGGCCTTTGAAGGGACCCAGTTACCTCTCTCTATGCAAATACAGAAAAGTACCTTCACTTATGCAAATGTCGGACATTAACACTTCCTTATGCCCAGGAGCAATGTTCCCTTAAACATTACACTGTTCTGAGTAACAAGCTATGAAGGTTAAATGTGCAGGAGCAGTTTAATCTTGTAATCAGACCAAGCTTACTGGCGTTAACGCAAAACACAGAATAACCTACCTTATCATTATTGTGCTGCATTGTAATTATCAAATAGAGAATAGTTGACCTAAGAGAATGCAATAGCATTTCTTTTATACGGGAAAGTAGATCTTTGTGTGTTTTCTCTTCTTTTTGTTAGTTTTCCGTTACCTGTAATTATCTTTACTGTTGACAGGTTTTCTGGATACTAGTATAATCTAATTGTTTTGTGCACTCATAAATTCCACATAAATACTTTGACACACAGGTTAGAAAAACAAAATTAGTACTTCTGGCTGCTGGGATTCCCTCTCTCCGAGGGAGGTGTCTTTCCTGTGCTTGGTTAACCTGTGCGGCACGAGATTGTCCTGGTTCTCTGGTGTACATGGAATCCCTTAGGCTGCGTTTACGAGCTCCGCTTGCCTACATCCCACCTCCTGGAGAGCTTGACTCAGTGGGTCTGGGTCGGGCCTGTCATCAGTACTTTTTTAAAGCTCCTCAGGTCATTTTAATACGCAGCTAGGGCTGAGCATCACTGCACAGAAAGGGATCCAGGAAAAGGTCTGTCCCTGGTGGTCCGTGTGAGCTTCATGGTGCTGCTGCAGAGCGCAGAAAGGCCATGCCAGCCTGAGACGCAGGATGCAGAGCGGAGAGAGACCTCACCTGGGAATCTGGGGAGACCAGAAACTGAAACCTCATTCCAGGCGTTTAGAGGAGTGTCTCCTCGACTAGACATGATACCACATCAAACATTCTTGGTTATTTCCTGCAGCACATAAAAATAGACATGTAGCAGCTCTAGACAGCCCGTCCTCTCCTCCTGGAGGTCCATGCTGATTCTCCTTTTTATAAAGGCATCAAGAATTATCTCATATTCAGCTTCCAGACTGAGCTTGCCATTCAATACCATGTGATGGCAAAAAAAAAAGAAATTAAACATACCGCCTAAGGTCACACCAATTTTATAAGTGTTAGAACTAAAATGGAAACCCATTTCTCTTGGCTGCAAGTTCATTGCTCCTTCTATCACGTCATACTGTCTTCTAGTATATTCTTTGGAACATTTCAGTAGAAAATATCTCTATATTTTGAAGATAGATTAACTTTTGGAAAATTTCGTATCTTGTTCAGATTCAAGCCTCATAGGGTGAGACATCAACCTGATATTTGTGGTCGACAATTGATAGACAATTTACAATGACCTGGAGCATTGATATCAAGCCAATTTGGGGCAATAGTACATTTTTCCTGTATCACAGAGAATTTCTCAACTGCTTCAGCTTTTCTCCTTTATAAATTGAATGGATGGTATGACCTCGTGGGTTGAATTTTGCATGGACTCTGCCATCTGCTTGCTGATGCCTGAAATTCCTTGAAGAAGACAAAGATTTTCATTTCACAGTTAGAAGTAAAAGCCTTAAGACACAAATGCCCCTGAGGCATACCCGCCAAAAGTCATTCACAAGTCAGTCAGTGAGTATAAAAATAACACTGATGGCCATCAGGTGTGTGTAGTTTCTTGAAGGTACCTAGCTTCTAGATGGCTCTGCCTACTCACCTCCAGTAATTCATGCAAAAAGGTGAATGTCAGTATTATTTCCATTTTATGGTTAAGGAAATCAAGTTTCTAGAAGGTCAAGTAACTTGTCCAAGGTCACTCAGCCAGTAAGTGAAAGTGCTGATCATGGCATGGACCCTGTCATAAACTATTTAAAAATATAATCATTTATTCATCTTGGATGAATAGGCCACCAGGTCTAGATTCCCAAAACATTAGTTTAACCCATTTTGTTATCTGATTTGTTGTTTTTTATTATATGATTTAACTACAGAATCTCAATACTCACTTTGATCCTTTGACCTGATAGATTTCAAGTTTTGTTAACCATTTTGGTTTTAATTGCCCCCAAAAAAAATGAGACGTTTCTTTATAATGATCTGTTTGGTATTAGTGTGTTTGTCCTTGATCATCTTATGATTAGTTAATGGATTTTGATAAAATCACTCGAACCCTTACAAGATACCAAGGCGCATGCCTAAGAAACCCTGTGTAAAATAATTAAGCGGGCAAATCATGACAGAAAGGTTTTTCAAGTGGGGATATTCTCAGGGATCATCTTCAGTGAATTTTGTTTTTCACAGAAAACCTAGTCTTAGAATGGCCCTTACCATCCTGAAATAAAATTTTGTAGAAAGTATAACCTACAAATAATGTTTTTAAAAAAAAATCAATATAACCCCAGCTGGGTTTTTTTGTTGTTCTTGTTGAGGGCAGTGCTACTGGCCCTCACATGTAAGACCTGAAACAGGACCACTGGCTTCCCAAGCCAGCGCTTAACCATCGCGCCACTCGGCTGGCCCCTCAGCTGGTTTTTTAAGGGAATTTAATAGGCTGGTTCTAAAATTTATAAAGAAGTAAAAAGGGTCAAAAATAACAAGGTTACCTAAGAAGGAGAACCGGGTGGGAAGACTAGCTCTATTAGCTATCAAGACTTATCAGGGCACATGATGTGCCTGAGGTGCTGGTAGGGATTCATTTTACAGCCATTTGCTATGTTCTACCTTTATGCCTCGTCCATTTTTCTGTATGTTGGTTATATCACAATGAAGGGGGTTGAAAAAATCAGAATTATGCTCTAGTTGTGGCTTAAAGAAGAAATGAAAAGATTAGACTGGAAGATAAAAGCGCAGATTTCCAGATTTCTGTCTAGGGTTATACCACTGCCATTGAAAACCCCTGATTTCAAACGCTAACTTGATAGGGAGAGTTTGTAACTGTATTTGAGGGCATTGGGTTTTTTTGTTGTTGTTTAGCTAATTGTTTAGCTAATTGTTGTTTCTTAATTATTTTTCCGAAGCCCCTCATGCTGCATTCTTAGCCCATTACTGATCCTTAGTGGAAACTGAGAGCAACTGATCGTCATTTTCAGAGGCAAACATGCATGTTTTGGGCCACGCCTTCTGTATTTTAATATTTGTACTTTCCATTCCTGTCTTTGTTTCTTTTGCTGTATGGACATACCCTATACTTATCATAATGAACGTAATTATTTATTCCATTAACAATTTAGCTTTAGTTAGAACTTCTAGGATCTAGCTAATGCCTTACTGTTTGCTGTCACCTCAAACTTCAGTGGAGTCTACTTGTAATCCATTTATCTGGTCATGGATGCAATTGTTAAACATGTAGAATTATTATAATTGGCCATATTATTACGAACCAATTAAGTCCTTCGCTCCGTGTGCCTTTCCCCTGAGGCTGACATACAGAAGTAGACATCTTTGAGATCAGCTTTCTAAGGCAGTATAGGACATATATACGTACAAAGGAAATTGTTAGAAGGTAAGAATAAAATTTAAAACCAAAACATACATTCAGAAACATGTGAATAAAATAATCTTGCCACATAAATAAGCTTGCCTTCTAAGACTAAATGTTTTCTAAAACATTTTTTATTAAACACTTTTTAAGATATCATGAAAGGAAATAAGAATCTTAAAATTTTCATCCAATCTTAAAACTGTTATAAAGTCTTTTAAAATCTTTATGCTTTTCTTTTCCTTATGTAACATTATTTTTGAGACATTTTCCATGTAGCCATTACAGGTACCACTTTTAATGGTTGCATGGTAACCCAGTCTTTTTTGTAAAACCCTACCATTGACTTCTTGGTAATCTTGGACTTAATAAGCCAGGAGCATTCACAAAGGCCCATGATCCAGGAATTTGACCGAGGCACAAGTTCAGGTCACTGCTGGTGTTCCCCCACAGGTGCCAGATGGGTTTCTTAGCTAGAGAGTGAGCAGAGTCCCTGCCCAGCACAGCACTTGAGTATCATCTTGTTTTCTACTGGCCCTGTGTGCACAGCAACTCTTATAAAATGATTAACGAGAAACACCCTCACAGAGTCATGGAAGTTCCCGAATATTGTTACCATAGTAATGACGCAGAACAGTGTGCATTTTAGTGGCACAATTGGCTGTATTAGTTTTATAAATAGTTACAGTCTTCTACTTAAAGAATAATTGAAAGCTTAAAAGGATTACATTTTTTCCAGTTTTATTTATTTATCAGGGAAAGGAGATATTGTCAGGTTTTTCAGAATTTGTAGATTTATGAGTACCTTGGGATAAATCAGTTTTGACTATTTCAGGTTTATCTAATGTAATTTATTTATATTACCTTGTTGTTAGGCATTTAGTTTATAGAGAAGGAAGCTTGCTTGCTTTGAGCACCATTAAAAGTGTTAAAATGGGGGCCGGCCGAGTGGCGCATTGGTTAAGAGCTGGTTTTGGGATGCCAGCGGCCCCGGTTCGGATCCCACATGAGGGCCAGTGACACTGCCCTCTACAGCTAACAACAGCTCCACCTGGAGCTGGGCTGTGCGAGCCCCGATGATGGTGTGGGCTGCAGCCCCTGCTGCAGTGGGCTGCCATAGGCTACAGTGAGTGGCCCGCAGCCAGCGTGAGCGGCTGGCAGCCAAGCATGAGCTGCCAATAGCCGCAGTGAGCGACATCCAGAGGCCAGCTACCGATCTGCCTCATCCGGGAAGAGCGCAATGACGATACCAACAGTGAAGCAACATCCTCCGCAACTAAACTGAAGAACAGAAGGACAGCAACTTGTCTGTTCCCCTTCCCCGATTCCCCAACGCTGTTCCCCTCCGCCAATTCCCCAATAAAATCTTTAAAAAAAAAAAATATTTAAAAAAAAAAAAAAAAAGTGTTAAAATGTTTTCTCTTAATATTTATAAGCCAGTATTTTAGAGTCCTGCAAAATGAGCATTTTCTCTTCTTTCGGAACTGAATCATACTCTGATTCTTTTAGAAGTGAATTTGAAATTTCAGACCAAGTAAATGGAACTAACAGAGGGTCTCATAAATGTAATATCCAACCATTTCTGAACACTACTTATTTTTTTGGTAACAGCTTTCCTGAGATATAATTAAAATACAATATAATTCACCCATTTAAAGTATACAATTCAATGTTTATATTTACAGAGTTGTGCAACCATCACCATGATTAATTTTAGAACATTTTTATTGCCCCCCAAAAAGAACTTCCTTGCCCTTTAACTATTACCCTCCCCCCATTTCTTCATTCCCTCTACCCTCAGGCAACCACTAATTTTTCTCTCTCTCTAGATTTGCCTATTCTGAATATTTTATGTAAACGGAATCCTAAAATTGTGTTTTTTTGTGACTACTTTCACTTGGCAAAATGTTTGCAAGGTTCACCCATGTTGTGTAACATGATACATATACTAATAAGTACTTCGTTCCTTTTCATGGTTCATAATATTCTATTTTTAGATATGCCACATTTTGTTTATATTCGTCTTTTGAAAGTAGGATTCTTCAAGATCTTGAAATGTCTAGCCCTAGAACTGCCGAGGCTTAATTGGCAGTAGGAATGGATATGGGACATTTTGCCCATAATCAGCCTCCAAAAAGGCTAATTAGTGAATGGAAAGGGTGTCCTGACCCTTTTCTAGAGCCCTTCTTGGAAACAGAGATTGGAAGTAAAAATTAAATCTACTCAATAACCTCCCCAAGCAGAACCCTCCTTGGCTCATGAGGATGATGGGAAAGGGGGTGCAGAAGACACGGGGCTCTATCAGATTGGAGCTCAACCAGGTCCAATCTCAGGAAATCTTAAGAGACAGAAATGCCACCTAAATATTAATAGATTATGCAATACACATTAAAAGAGTAAACTAGCAGCATTCCTAAGTAAAGGTAAATTCCATGCCTGAAATTCATCTCATTTATTTTCCTTACATGCCAACACAGAGCTGTTTTATCAGAATGGATTTAGTGACCTTTGCCCTCCTTTGTTTCAGAACAGTATCATTTTCATCTCCTCTAGCCCATGTACCTTCACCAGGGGAAGGTCACCCCCCAGGCATGGAAACTGGCTCTGGGGTCAGAAGGAGCTTACTCTTGTTATGTATAAAGCACAGACATATATACAGTACATAAAGAAGTATATAGTCGTGCTACTAAAATTTCATGGGGGGAGGGAACAAATCTAAAAGCGCCTTAGTGGGGATTATAATGAAAAATGTGTTGGGAAATACTGCCATAAAGAGGAAAATCATTACTCTAGAGGGACCTGGGAAATTTCAACTCCATTTGGGGATTTTCAAATCATGGATCTCCTATAGCAACCAGGAAACTCACTAGCTCCCTCACTCCACTCACACACACACTCTCTCCTGCTCCCCACCTCCTCCCCGCCCCCCTCTTTCTAGGGGTGAGAGTGAGTGTTGTGGGAGTGGTAGAGATGGAGAAAGGAGCCAGAATACACTGGGGTAGATAAGTCCAGACTGTCTGATTTGTAAATGGGCAGACAGTCTTATGTACAATTGGGCCAATTCCTGCATCTGGGCCTTAACACATTTACATGTAGTTGTGCAACCCCGAGCATATTTCTCCCCATACTTAGAGTCAGAAAGAGTGATTGTGTGTAATTTATTTCCCTTAGAAGGCTCATCTCATACCAACACTTCGGTTTCATCAAGATCCTTTATATTTTTCCCTTAAATTTTCAATGCAGTTAAATCTGACTCTTTATGGGCCATAAGCAAAGACATAAATGATAATAGAAAAAAAACACTCTTCAATTATAGCAGGAGAGTTCCAGGGTATATTGTTCAGCTGCTTTCTTTGCCCATAGTATAAGGCTGATAAATGACTTTTAAAGGTTTTTCTTTCTCTCTCTCTCTTTTTTTTTCATCTTCTCCTTTGAGAAAAAATAAGCTGTGATGATCAGTTACCCAAAACAAATGTTACTCATATTGTGAGAAAATGATAGAGACAATTAAAACTTGTATTCGTATATTTATTCAACAAATGTCTAAATACCCGTTATCTGTGAACCTTTATTAGGTTCGGGGGCACAGAGGGGAATAAAACAAGTTCTCCCCCTCAAAGAAGTTGCATTCTAGGCAGAGGAAGAAGATTACAAAAAAAACAAAACATTCAAACCTAATATCTCAGTGAGATTCGTGCAGCAGTAGTGTCTGTCGCAGACAGCTTACGAGTCTGGAGGGGTCCCCTAACTCAGTGGGCTGGGGCTAACTCCTGCTTTATGTCAGTGGAGCTCCCGGAACTGGCAGGTAAGGCACTTGAGCAGGGGTTGGAGCCCGGGAGTGGTAGGCAGAACCACAGGAGATGGGAGAACATAGTTCCCCGTCTTGGGGCAGACTAGTTCCTGGGTACCCTTTCTAGAAATAATCTTGAATAGTACTGGAGACCCTGAGGGCTGTAGAGGAAAAGGGCTGAGCCCCCAGGGACTGTGTCCCAGATTGCAGTGTCCCCAGCCATGCTGAGTAGCTAAAGGCATACACCTTTTTTGGATGGCAGCTTCATACCTACCTGGCCACTGAAGGGTGCCCCTTGGGGCCTTAACCTCCCTGCATCCCACAGCCCAGTATTTTCTTCCAAGCCCATGCACTGCGTTGTCCTTTGGAATCCCATTCAGTGCAGCTGTCTTCCATCTCTTTCCTTGTAGGCTCTCCTCTGCTGTGTGAACTTGTTTCTAAATTCACTGAGGAGCCATTTGAAGAAATATGATCATGGAAGGGACCCTCTCCTCCCCTTCTCTCCCCCTCCCTTTTTTCTCCCCCCTCCCCTCCTGTCCCCAGGCAGTCAACAAGTATCAGTGGATAAGAATGAAGTTAGATGAGGGTACCAAACTAAAGATAGAAAAACTAACAGGAAACTGTGATCATAGCCTAGACAAGATAGGATGAGGTTGTGTTAACTGGGTGAAGAAGAGGAATTGGATTTGAAAGTCATTTAGGTGATAAATGCAGTACTAAAAAAGTAATTGACTAGAAGTAGAGGGTATCTCTCTAGCTTCTGCCTTGGGTGCTGGATTAGTTTCATATTGCTGCTGTAACGAGTTATCACAATAACAGCACAAATTATTGCCTTACAGTTCTGGAAGTCAGCCTCTGAAATAGGTCTCATTGGGCTAAAATCAAGGTGTCACCAGTGTTGAGTTTCTTTCTGGAAGCTCTAGGGGACAAACCAGTTTTTTGCCTTTTTCCATATTCTAAAGGCTGCCCACATTCTTTGATTCATGGTCCCCTTCCATCTTCAAAGCCAACAGTGGCTGGTTGATTGTCACATTGCAGCCCCCTGACTCTGGATTTCCGCCTTCCTCTTCCACACTTAAAGAACCTTGTGATTACATTGGTCCCCACCCCCAGATAATCCACAATAATCTCCCCATCTCAAGGTCAGTTGATTAGCAACCTTAATTCCTTTTTGCCAGTAACCTAATCTGTTTCCAGGTTGCAGGAATTAGGACAAGGACATCTTTGGGGGTGGGGAAGCATTGTTCTTCCTACCACTGGTGCCTGTGTACATAGTGGTGCCATTGCTATTTGGGAAAAGGAAAAAGAGTTTGGGTGCGAGCAGCGAGTTAATGATTATCATCTTAGATATTTGGGGTTTAAAGTGTCTGTGGAACCTTCTAGAGGAAATGTCCAGTAGGAAGTTGAAAGTATGGGTCTGGAGCTTAGTCATTATTCTTTGGCTGTACTTAGTTTAAGGATAGTAGCTGATGGTTATGATTATGGATGAGATTGTCTGGGTTGGGTGCATAGAGTAAAAACAAGGCAAGGTGGGACTCTTAGATAACACCTGTACTTGGGGGACAAAATAAAGAAGAGGACCAGGCATAAAAGAGAAGGATGCTGAAGAAGAGCATAGGAGAGACAGGAAGAGGAAAAGGAAAGAATGGTGTCATAGAAGAATGCACAGCAGGCAGTCGGACTGAAAAATTCCTGAACAGCCCCAGTGTAGTAGGGGGGCAGAAGCCCAATGGCAGCACACTGCGGAATAAATGGAAGACGGAAAGTGGAGATTGATGTGAAGGAAAGAAACGAGAAAGGGCAGTAGCCAGAGGGAAGATATAGGTTTGAGAAAAGTTTTGTGGTTTCTTTTAAATAATAAATGGTTGGGGGAAAAAATGATGAATTCATATTAGTAGGACCCTGTGACTTACATCCTCTATTATTCAGAGAATTAGTAAAATTTATTGGTAGAGCCACTATTAGCTACAGTTTTGAAATGCCATGGAGCACAAAAGACAGCTGTAAAAACCTAGAGAATAGCTTCGGGATGACCCCAGTAATTATAGATGTCTTCCTATTCCAGATAGCAGAGAAGATATTACAGCATATCATCAAACTCGCTGCTTAAAATCGGCAACTTGAACAACAGTAGGCACTGAATAGCAAAGACGGTGTTTTGGCAAATGGCAAATTTTTTCAGTTGTTAAGTCTACCTCTATAGTAGACAGGCTACGAGCAAAAAGAGGAGATAATAAGTGTAACACCTAACTTTGGTGACATTTTGGGGCGTATTCTTTATTGTGTGACTGTTATATGTGCATGTAGCTGTAATGACACTTTAGTCACTGTGCAGAACACTTCCCCGTACGTACCAGATCATCCAGTCTTTACAGCAGCTCCATCAGTTAAATACTGTGTTGCTATTCCCATTTCATGGATGGGGAATTTCTCGCAGGTCACACTGTAAGTCACTGGGGCAGAATGGCTGAATCAGGCATCAAAGGAGTTGGTTTCTCATCCGAACTGTTCAGTTTTTTTATAAAAATAAGTAGCTTTGTGATTGTGGGCAAGTTCCAGCATAGGATGGTGCCCGCCCTCCCTCCCTCCCTCCCTCCCTCCCTCCCTCCCTCTTTCTTTCTTTCTTTCTTTCTTTCTTTCTTTCTTTCTTTCTTTCTTTCTTTCTTTCTTTCTTTCTTTCTTTCTTTCTTAAGAATGAGGTCTAGAATGCTTATACAGGAAAATGACATGGAAAAGTAAGATGTCACACTCTACCAGTCAGATCACGTTCTTAGAAAATTATGTCCCTTTTTGATTTCCGTATTTTGACAAGTGATGAGTAACTGGCTGGTCTGGGGAAGATCAGCCCGGATAATTAATTGGTTAAAAAATAAGCCCCCTAAAAAAAGATTTAAATCAGAGCTTACAAACTGGAGGCCTAAACAGTGATATGTTTGCTTGGCCTATTAGAGTATAAAGAAAACTGAATTGTGGTTAGCTTTTAAAATTTGTGGAATTTCCCATAAAAGCTCCAAATGCCCAGCTGCCCTTAAAAAATGCGAAGCCTGGGCCGGCCATGTGATTTGGTGGTTAAGCGCTGGCTTGGGAGGCCAGCAGCCTCAGTTCGGGTCCCACATGTGAGGGCCAGTGACACTGCCCTCAAAAAAAAAAAAAAAAAAATTGCGAAGCTTTGTGTCCACTAGGCCCTCACTCCACATTGGCTACAGTGAGGTTTAGGTGTGTGTTCTCCGTCTACCTTTGTCCTCCCCCCATGCCACCCACATGGACCTTTCAGGTTGCTATTCCTAGTTTAAGCGGCATGGCGGGGGAGGATTCTGATTGTGAGAAAGAATGCTTTTTAAAAGAGGGAATGTGGGCCAGCCGAGTGGTGTGGTGGTTAACCACACCACTCGGCTTAACCACCGAGTGGTTCGGGTCCCACATATGAGGGCCAGTGACACTGCCCTCAAAAAAATAAAAGAAAAAAAAAATAAAAGAGGGAATGTTACTGTCCTCCTTGAAAGAATAGTCAAGAAAAAGAAAAGAAGGAAGGAAAGAGTGAGAAGGAAGAAACTTAATAGCAATCAAAATAAGAGCATAGTAGGAAGACATGTTCTAAGGGTTAGGTGGTTGCTAGCAGGGCCAGACACTGAACAACCCCAATGGGCACCACGTTATGTAGCCCAGGCGGAAGTGGCCCCTTCGGGTTGTGCATACCCATCATACACAAGTAGATGCAGCAGGCTGGACTGGAAATTTCTAAGGCACTTTATAAAATTTCCAACTGTGAAGTTTTTGTATAGTTCGGACGGCTGCTGGTCCGGACCCTGTCACATAGTAGTAATGCCTCATCCGCTGGCTCCTACCTGTAATATACCAGAGCCCATTTCCTGCAGCCTTCCCAACACAGTACGTTCTTCAAACTTTTGGAAATCTACTAGATGAGAGATCTTTATTTCTCTTATAAGTAGGGGACATGAGCATGTTTTCGCGGCGGATGGTTGGCAATTGTTTCTGCTTAGTTCTGTGAACTCTGCTTAGTTCTCTCTCCCAGTTTTCTGCATGAGCTTTAATCCTTTATTTTTAGGAGTTTTTTATATATTGGGAATATTAACCTCTGTGTGTGATAGGAGTTGCAGATGTTCTTTTTCTCAGTTAATTTGTACTTTTCTTTTGCTTATGGAGATTTTTCTTTATTATGTAAAATTTTGTTTTATTTATGTAAAATTTAGTCACATTTACCAGTCTTTTTTCTATACACTTCTGGATTTTGAGTCATTTAGAAAATGTTTCTCCACTCCCAGAATGTAGAGGAATTTGCCCATATTTTTTCCTAGCCCTTAATATTTGTTTCACTTTTTATATTTAAATCCCTGATTCATTAGGAATTTATCCTCAAGTATGGTGTGAAGAATGTTAACCTGACACCACTTACTAAAAATTGAGTATTTTCCAACCCCCCCATCTAAGATGTTAGCTATCGTATAATATGCATATACTATTTTCATATGCATTTTGGATTTTCTACTCTATCCCATTGAGCTGTGCTGTCACATGCCGACATCACATTATTTTATTTAGAGGCTTTGTAATATATTGTCATATCTGCTCTTCTTTTTCAAGGTTTTCCTGGCTGTTCTTGCTTGATTGCCCTTCCAAAATAGCCTTTAATCAACTTGTCAAATTCCAGGAGAGGGGGCGAGGAATGGACTGATGATATTTTTGTTGGGATGTTATATTAAGAGTTAGGGAGCAGTGATTTTGAGTCTTCTCCAAGAACTTTTCCCCTCAATTTGGGCCAGGTTGAATTTGAAGTGCTTAGCTGCCCAGTGGATAGAATGTGGGCAGAAGGTCTCAAGAGAGACAGGTTGGGCCGGTGATATATGCTGGGAACCATATTTTCATTAATCATATATGAAATGACATTTTCACTGCTGCATCCTGTTGCATCTTTAAGTGAGTTATTCAGTAACATTCTCTGACGACCTTCCTCACTGAAGACATTTTTTTCATAGTAAATGTATGACCAGGTAACATTTTATATTTCCTGATCAATGAAAGGAATGCTTTGGGACTGTTTCTAAATCCTGTGCCACAATTTTTCAGTTTCATGGAATAAAAAAGTTAACGCTTTTGAGACTGTTTCATTGACTACATTTTTGTTTCTAATTCCAAGATAAAAAGATGGATGTTTTGAACTTTATCAACTATACAAAAATATTTAAATAAAACTCTTGGTGTTTTTAAGTCATCAATTTCTAGAGCAAAGAAAATGACACTATTTTTTAATAACTCATTGATGCACTATAGCTCAGAGAATGTAATAGTTTAGCTTCAGAACTTAATAATTATGGAAATGGGTTTGCTATAAGGAGAAGACTAGATGAATTAGTTTGAGTTATTCCTTGCTTTGGGTTTTATGCTCAGGAAATCACACATATATACAGCCACTTATCAAGTCACATATTCTAGAGATAACCTTTTCAAGAAATTCTTAATCAGAAAAGCAAGTAGGAGTTATGAGCACCTGTTTTTCTGTATTTTAGAAACATTTTTATAGATTAAAAATAAGAATTAAAAGAACAAGTGGTGGCTCCTCTACATTATGCATTGTCTTCTACTTTAGAAACCAGTTAACACCTATTAAACCTTTCTGGACCATCTCAGGAAGTAATGCCATGGTGGTGTAGATTAATAGCTTGCATAAGGAATTCAGATAATTCGCCTTACGCTATAGGTCACAGATATTTTTCTGTTGGATAGTTGTCTAGGTATCTATTTTTCTGCACCAGCTCCTGCAGTAGTGCCTAAAGCGACAGAATTTTATATCATTTTCTCTCTTGATACTTGCTTTGGGCTCTGTGTGTGCTGAGAATGGACAGCGTGGAGGAGGCAGAAACACCCCAACTTTGGCCTTCATTTCAGAGAAAGAGAGGTAAAGACAAAAGTAATCGGTAAGTCCTGTTGTTGGCAAGATTTAGGAAATAGTGAAACCTGTTGCCTCTTCTTTGTATGCATCTCTCTTTTCTGCGTGGATTCTACACAGAAGCTGATTTCTTTGGAGCAGTTAGAGCCTGTATGTTTAGTCGTTTGGCAGGAATTCTTCTTGGTAAGCGACTATGCAGACATAATGGCCCTCACGACTCTATTTCTTGACACAGGGCTAAGTTGTGAATGTAGTAGTTTCAGAATTATTTCAACCCCGGGCAGAAGAAAAACAAACTTTGGTAGCCTTATCGCCCTATCTGTATTACAAACATTTAGATTTATTCATCTTCGATATGTTTAACCTCTGGGCATTAGAATAAGTGGGCAAAAGGAAAAAGAGAAAGTGAGATCATAAAAAAAATTTGAAAAATATACAGGATATTGCACTGTCACTCGGGCTACATCGCTACTTTTAACTAAACAGAACGGAACTCCATGGCAGGGCCAGCCTTTGGGGACAGACCATCCCAGCTGGCAGGGACAGACGGGCTGCTACTCCTGTCCCTGGGGCCACCATTGGGAAGCATGTTCACTCCCTACTGACATGCCATGATTTTAAATCACAGCCCTCAAGTGTGAGTAAGTGAAAGCTTACTTTTAGATTATATATTAACTGTTTCACAGGGACCCCTTTTCCAGGGGGAGAAGTCAGTTATCTCCAAATAAGTAAGCAGCTTTAAAAAAAAAAAATCATATATCTGAGTATACATGAGAATGGGCCCATTCAGGTCCTTGAACGCAGGGATTCTTGAATCAACCTGGATTGTTACACAAGCACCATGGGTTTTGTTAGTCTTCTAATTGAATCCACTTTTGATAATCATTTACATAGTGTTTTCAAGATTTCCTTTTGATTATCATTGTAACCATGAACATAGGAAAACATTGTGAAAACAAAATGCAGTCATACATTACATAATGATGTTTTGGTCAACGGCAGACCAAATATACCGCAGTGGCCCCGTAAGGTTATAATAGAGCTGGAAACTTACTGCTGCCTGGTGACATGGTACCATCTTAACGCTGTGGCACAAAGGTTGCAAAATCCACAAGGCTGTGGGTGAGGATGAGAGACAGCTGTAACCTGGCTGTGTGTGAGGGTGACATTGAGGAGCTTCCGAGAGGGGGTTCCTGAGGAACTGCCTACTGGGTTATTGGAACTGGAACAGGAGGGCGTTGCCGAGGACGTGGCAAGATGGAAGGAAACGGCAGGAAAAGAAAAAGAAGAACCCCCAAGAAAATTCACAGGGAAGGGTTTAACAGAAGTTTTTTGCAGACCTCAGTAAGCTCCTTTAAAACTTTGAAAGCATGGACCCCACCCCCCAACACCAAAAGGTTTTCATTAATAGAGAAGAATGTCCACGGTGTATTATCTGCTTACAAGCAAACTATGATGAAACACAGAAAGAAACCAAGCAAACTACCATGGACACAGTTTTGAAAGGAGTGACACCTCAAGGAGGCCCTCAGGAGGTGTTCCAGAAGAGGGCACTGTTGTCACAGGACATGACAGCACAGTGTGTGTTATTGTCCCTGAAGACCTCCCAGCCCAGTGGGGCAGGGTGAGGCAGGGTGTGGACCTGGGGACAGTGATATTGCCAACCCTGACCCTGTGGAGGCCCGTGCTAGTGTGTGTTTGTGTTTCCGCTTTTAACAAAAATTTTCAAAGTATTAAAGAAAGTGTTATAAAGGTAGAAAAGGGCTTATAAAATAAAATTTAAAGAAATTATTTTGTACAGCTGTGCAGTCTGCTTTAAGCTAAGTGTCATAAAAGTGTCAACAAGTTCTAACAATATAAAGTCTATAAAGTAAAAAAGTTGTAGTAAACTAAGGTTAATTTATTATTGAAGAAAGAAAAATAGAGAGGGTGCCAAAAAAATATATACACATTTTAAGAAAGGAAAAAACTGTATTAAAATTGTAATACTCAATAGATACCAATAAGAAAAGATGAATACAAGTCATGTGTATACAAGTTTTTGGCACCCCCGGTATTTTTTCTAAATTTGGGATAGCCGAAGCATAGTGTCTACAAAGTGCTCTAGTAGTCTCCGGTAACACCCTAGGCCTTCACATCCACTCCCCGATCACTCACCCAGAGCAACCCTCAGTCCTGCAGGCTCCATTTATGGTAAATGTCCTATGCAGGGGTGTCATTTTTTTATCTTTTATGTCGTATTTTATCTGTCCCTTTTCTATGTTTAGATTTGTGTAGATACAAAATACTTCCCATTGTGTCACAGTTGCCTGCAGTACCCAGTACAGTAACATGCTGGGCAGGTTTGTGGCCTGGGAGCAGTAGGCTGTACCATAGAGGCAGGGAGTGTAGTGGGCTAGACCATCCAGGTTTGTATAAGTGGGCTCTGTGATGTTTGCACACTGATGAGCTATTCTAATGACGCGTTTCTCAGAAGGGATCCCCGTCGTTAAGCGACACATGACTATTGTTTTGCTTTTTGTCGAAAATAATCCCCTAATTGATTTTTATCCTCTGTGTTTCCCCACATGTAACCACCCAGCCTACCTCCCTTTTTTTAAATGAGAACTGAAGTCTAGCACATTGAGAAAATGACATTAAATGCGTGACCAGAATTCTCCAAAGCCCTACCCAGGCTCCATGGGGTCAGTGCTGCAACAGGCGGCACACAGGTCCACCTAGCCGGCCTGCTCCTTGTCGTGTTCACACACAGCCAGGCTTATGCACAGCCATCGGAAAGGTAAACATACCTGGTAATTAATTGTCCTGGACATCAAGTTTCAAAGAACCAGAACTCAAAATTGATGCCCCACCTAAAGAGCTTCCTCTCTTACTGCTCAGAAATGATCTTTCAATTTGAGCTCATTCTGAAAGCTATTATTTGAATTGCACTGGGAATAAATGTTAAAATTTAGTGAAAACAACTTATTGCTTAATCTCTGGTAGTTTCATTTTATTATGTGACCAACAGATGTGTTGCAAGTTGAACTCAAAATGAAAACAGAAGTTTAAACAAATTTAAGCAGTTTAAAACAAAAGTTTAAATTGTGTGGTCACCAAATAATTTTCTAGACCTGTGGGAAAATGGAATTAAAATCTGTTGAGATTTGTTCAGATGCAACATAGATTTTTATTCGGTTCCCTCCTTGTTCACTCCCATCTCTGTCCCCCTGGTTATGTTTGTGTGTTTATTTACAAATGACAGTCAGGTAGCGGGAACAGAACAAAGGAATTTGGACTCTGAAGACTTCATTCCTGGACCAGCTGTCACTTACTGGGCTTGTGAACCCTTAAACTGGTCACTGAGCGTCCTCGGGGATAACATTACTTGTTCTACCTCCATCATCAGGGCAGTGACTGATTTCAGATGATGTGATACATTTAGAAACTTGAATTCCCCCCCCACCCCCCCGTCATTCCTCATAAAGAGTTCACACATCCAGGATCAGTCCTTTACTCTTCTGACACGGGGTTTTGAGGGTAGAGGTATCAGAAAGCTCTTCTCCCAGCCCTTCTGCTACTACTGAACCCTCCGGAATTGGGAATGCCAAGTCCTTACTGTAAGAAAATTTAATTCCCTAATCTAAGAGACCTTTCCAAGTGCCAATTCTGACAAGAAATGTAATGGAATGGTAATGTATGTATATTCCAATACAGTGTGATGTGGGACTTGCTTAAACTTGCTGATAGAATTTGGAGGGTTTTTTTCGTTGTTGTTGTTTTGTTCTATCAACTCTCAGACTCTAGATCAAAATTTCAGCAGAACTTACAAGTTGACAAAGAATTTTGCCTTTGGCGTGTGCTGATGCTTCTTACAGTTACTGTTTTCTGGGACTCGAAAGTGTTAAGAGCTATGCTGCAGCCAATGGTGTGTAAAATGGTGCTAGATCCCCTCTCCCACAGAGTTGCAAAGAATTTCTTTCCTCACCTTCTTCCCCTGCCCTTTCCCTAAGCACCCGTGGACTCCTGTTGGATCCAAGCTTACCTTCTGGGTGAAGAGGCCGCCAGTGTAGCCCACGTGGAGGGTGGCTTTACTGACACAGCTCTCTACTGGCTGCCTCGCCCTTTGACCTGCCCGCACCTCAGCACCTTCTCTCAGTGACCCCACAAAGCTCTCCCTCCCCAGAGGCTTTTAACGTTTTAATTTGTGACTTTTGCACACATGTGACATGTAAAAATAGTCTGAATGCCGAATTGTTTGTCATCTTAATGATCACTATAATATTTGTGATTTATGAGGGAACTCAAGGAGGCTTTATGGCTACTTTTCTGATTACTGACTTCTATTTATTTGAAGATATTTGGTATTTAGAAATGATTCAACAAATCTGTATAAAGCAATTTGAAGGTACTATAGTCACAAAATAACATTTGCACTGGAGATGCAACACTGTGTTTTCTTTCTTTCCTTTTTTACAACAGAACCAATAAAATGATTAATATGTGTTTTTGCAGGAGCTTAGTTCTCATTATCGCTTCTGTATTGGAGCAGAGATTTACTTTCTGAATTTGAACTCGATTTTTCAGACTCCCAATCTCCTATAAGTTTTTATGTGCTGATGTAGGGTTGCTCTTTTTAGGTCACAGTGATTTGGCTCTTCTCGAAGCTATCTTTTTTCTGCGTGACTGACAGGAATCATTATTCTCTATGGCAAGAAACCAGAAGTTGGCAGGAGCCCGACAACGACTGTCCAATTGGATTTATTTTTTTAACTGTTGTGCCAATTTCCAAATTATCTTCAGTTATAGAGCATCTGTTTCCTTAAAAGTGTTCGCAGTGGGCGATCCACATGCAGTGACAGCTCTGGCCAGGTCAGCTGTGAGGGGACTGACAGGCCCTTCCTCAGACACGAGCGAGAGATCACAGGACATTCCTAGCATTGTACAAGTCAGAGCCCCACGTCCCCGGCAGTTTTTTTTTCTCTTTTTTCTTTTCGTTTTATTAGTTTCAGGTGTACAACACAGTGCAATAGTTACACTTTTTACCCCTCAAAGTGACAACCTCCCTCCCCCAGTTTGCCACCCCACTCCTCCCCCCCATATCATATATATCTATTACACTTCCTCTGACTCCCTTCCACAGTATACTCCACATCCCGTGACTATCTATATATTCAATTACAGTTGGCATACAGTATTATACAACCTCAGCTTCAGGTGTCTAGGGCAGTGATCGTGTTTGCCCCTGAAACACTCACACTGTGACTGTGATTCTGTCTGTTTAGAGGTATGCAGCTGGCAAGGGTCGCATGGGAACGACTCACAATAAGCACGGACAGCCTCTGTGTTTACAGCAGCATTTCCTGCCTCAGCCCCTTCCTAGTATGAATTTTAAACACGAAAAAGAAAAGGACCAGGACTCCGATCTGAAGCAATTTCTGAATTTGCTTCTCCAGATAGAAGTAATTGAGATGGAAAGGTTTCAAGTGAGGGCCACTTCGGAGCTGAGCCCCACCTTTTCACCTGGAGTTGACCACGCCCCCTTCTCTCCCGGGCTGTGCTGCCAGGGCCAGTTTGACAATAAGCCCAGAAGGAAACTCATCTGTTTAGTTACCTGTCTCTGCTGCTAACTAGAAATGCTGTCGTTTATTTGAGCTTTGCCCTCCCTAGAATCTTGGTATTTGTTTTGAATTTGGGTTTCGGCAGAAATAGATCCCATGAATGCCAGGCAGACTCGGGGATGTGTGTTTAGTACGGTGGGGGATTGTTTTCTTTATTTATTGACTTGCTTTGGGCTGAAGCTTTCAGGTTTTAAATGTCTGACCCTTCTCCCATTGTCCCAATTGCACTGTCAGTAATGAGTGCATCCTCTATTTTGGTACCGAGCTGGAGACGATGCAAATTTGTGCACCCTGTTCTTTTATCTGGTGAATTTGCACAACTGGGCCTACTGCTGTTTTAAAATATTGAAGACTCACAGAAATTGTCCTGTGGTAAATGAACAATACTTGTTCTCTAAGTCTGCTGAGGGGAGACAATAGGCTAGCGTTTTCAAAAGAATAGATTTATGTTAGCTACCTTTTTGAAAAAAATATGTTGTTATTGAGGTATAATTCACATACCATAAAATTCACCATTGAAAAGTATACAATGAAGTGGGTTTTAGTGTATTCAGAGGTTGTGCAACCATCACCACTATCTAATATAACATTTCCATCATCCCCAAAACAAAACATGTGTCCATAAACAGTCATTCCCATTATCCCTCCTCCCAACTCCTGGCAACCACTAATCTACTTTATGTCTATGGATTTGTCTATTCTGGACATTTCATATAAATGGAATCATGTGGCCTTTTGTGTCTCACTTACTTAGCATAATGTTTTTAAGCTTCATCTGTGTTGTAGCATGTTGCAATACTTCATTCTTTTTTATGGCTGAATCATGTTCCATTGTATGGATATAAAATATATATCCATTCATCAGTTTATGGATGTTTGGGTTGTTTTCATCTTTTGGCTATTATAAATAATGCTGCTATAAACATTCATGTACAATTTTTTTGTGTGGACATAGGTGTTCAGTTGTCTTGAGTATCTACTTAGGAGTGGAACTGCTGGATCATATGCTAACTCTGAGTTTAACTTTTTGAGGGACTTCCAGACTTTCATAGCTGCATCATTTTACATTCCCACCATGAGTGTGTGATGGTCCTGCTTTCTCAGCATCCTCTCCCACACTTGTTGTTAGCAGAGCTTTTGATTGTAGACATCCTAGTGGGTACGAAATGGTGTCACATTGTAGTTTGGTTTGCATTTGCCTGATCACTAATAATTAATGATTGAGCACCTCTTCAGGTGCTTATTGGGGATTGTATATCTTTGGAGAAATGTCTTATTTAGATCCTTTGCCCATTTTTACTTGAATTATTTCTTCTTTGTTTATTTGTCCATTGTTTAATTGGGTTATTTGTCCTTTTATCTTTGAGTTGTACGAGTTCTTTATATGTTCTGTATCCTAGACCCTTATCAGATATATGATTTGGAAATATTTTCTCCCATTCTCCCAATGTAATTGTCTTTTTACTTTCTTGATAATGCCCTTTGAAGCACAAAAGTTTTGGTTTTGACAAAGCCCAATTTATTTTTTTCTTTGGTTGCTTGTGTAGGTTTCATATCTAAGAAACTATGTTGCCTAATGCAAGGTCATGAAGATACACACCTGTGTTTTCGTCTAAGAGTTTTGTAATTATAGCTTTTATGTTAAGGTCTTTTATCCACTTTGAGTTAATTTTTATATATGATGTGTGTATAGGAATGTGAATCCATTCTTTCATATGTGGATATCCAATTGTGCCAGCACCGTTTGTTGAGAAGATTATTCTTTCCCCAGTTGAATGGTCTTGATACCCATGTCAAAAATCAATTGACCATAGATGAATGGGTTTATTTGTAGACTCTCAATTCTATTTTATTGGTATACATGTCAGTCCTTATGCCAGCACCGCACTATCTTGATTACTGTAGTTTTGCAGTAAATTTTGAAATTAGTGTGAATCCTCCAACATTTTTTCTCTTCAAGATTGTTTTGGCAACTTTCCATATGAATTTCAGGATTCTGTTGTCAATTTCTATGAAACCAGCTAGGATTTTGAAAGGGATTACATTGATTTTATGGATTGCTTTGGGAAGTATTGCCATCTTAACAATATTAAATCTAATCCATTAACACAGGATGCCTTCCCATTTATTTAGGTCTTTAACTTCTTTAAAAAATATTTTAGGGCTGGCCGAGTGGCGTGGTGGTTTTAAGTGCTGGCTTGGGAAGCCAGCGGCCCCGGTTCGGGTCCTACATATGAGGGCCAGTGACACTGCCCTCAAAAAAAAAAAAAAAAATGTTTTATAGTTTTTAGTGTATACATATTTCATTTTTATTAAATTTATTCCTATGTTATTCTTTGTGATGCTCTTATAAATGGAATTGTGTTCTTAATTTCTCTTTCATATTATTCACTGCTTGCAATTGAAATACAACTGATTTTTGTATATTGATTTATATTAACTACTTTTAAGAAATATTCTTGTTGGGCCGGCCGAGTGGCACGGTGGTTAAGTGCTGGCTTGGGAAGCCAGCGGCCCTGGTTCGGATCCCACATATGAGGGCCAGTGACACTGCCCTCAAAATAAATAAATAAGTAAATAAATAAAAGAAATATTCTTGTTACAATTTCAAATGTATTGGAACCAATTGATAAAGGCAGTTGTAGTCTTCTTTGGGATTCTTTTAAAGATGAGACTATGACTAGCTAACGTGTATTGGCACATATATATCATGTACTATGTTACCTATATGAATTGAATTATTCTCAGTGATCCTCTCTATCTCCATTTTACAATGAAAAATTTTTGTCCATAGTCCTACTGTTAATGAGTAAGTGCCAGAGTTGGGACTTGAACCCACACCTTTCACCCCCAAACCTGTCCTCTTAACCACTTGACCATACTGCCTTTAAAGAAGAATTCAAAGTAGTTCTACCCTGGCAGCTAGGCAATAGATTCAGTAACAATGGAGATATTTTCCAGGTCTCTAATTCTGGCCTCTTGTCAGGGTTGATCATTTTACTTTTGTACAATAATGATTCTCTCCCTCCTTTGGAGAGTTTGAATTTCAGAGCTATCCTTCAGCAGAATGCATGAGCCATCATAGCACCCAGAGGCAGGAAGCTCTCTCAGCAGGCAGGAGGTGATTACAGTAGCAGTAGAGAAGAAGGGATAAAGGGCTGGCTTTGCGAGAGGAGGCGTTTGAAAGTAGGATCAAGAAACCAGTTCTCTTTGGGGAATGAAGAATGACTGGGGTGCTTAGCTTTCCTGACTGAACAAATGATGATGGCATTGGCTGGAAGGTAGATTAATTAGGTGGGAGAGGACGGTGGGTTCATAGGAGCAGTAGAGGAAAGTTGGTGATGTAGAGGTTTGGAATCTCAGAGTACAGCAGAAAGACAACCGGATTCGTATCGGTAGCTCATCACTCACTACAGGTTAGTCAGCTTATATAGTCAACAAATATGTCGCTGATTATGTAATGGTAAATAAAATAGACATGGTCCCTATCTCCATAGGATTATGATCTGTTGAAGGAGTCAGCCATAATAAATAAAGTATATAAATAACAATGTGACACATACTGAGGAGGCAAAGAACAGGTCGCTGTAAGAGAGCATTAGGGGGGTCCTGATCTGGAAAGGGGGTCAGGAAGGAAGGGACTCCAGAGGCGTGACCTGCCTGGAGTATGGGAGGGATTCCCGTGGCTGAAAGGGGGAAAGAAGCATTCCAGGCAGAAGGTATCCATCGCACAGGGTTCTGGTGGGGGTTAAATAAATAACACACATGATCATTCCTAGCCCAGGCTTGTCACAAATTAATTGCTTTAAAAAACAAAAAACTTTCTGTAAGGTGGTTACAGTGAGCATGAAGACTTTTATCATCAGAAAGCCAAATAAACCTTATTGCCTAAAAGTAGTCGAAGCTCTGGGAGAGACTAAATTAGCCTTGCAGAGTGCATTCGCTGAAACAGGAGAGGATCTGGGATGGGATCCTAGGGAATGACCACTGGGGCAAATGAGAGGAGGAGGGTACAAAAGAGCCAGAGAAGAATGGCCAGAGAAGCCACCGAAGACGGGGGACGGTTATAAAAGGTGGAGGGGAGGAAGGCGTTTGAGCAGGAAGATGGTGAATCATGCTAGCTGCTCCTAAGGCTGTCAGTGGGATAAAGGCTGAAAATAGGTTTAAGGGTTGCCCCTTAGGAGTGCATTGGATGACCTTTAAGAGCAGTTTTAGGTAGAGCAAGGGAGGAAGAGGGCAGAAGCTGAGTCTGAAGGGAAGAAGCAAAAGAAGTGTGTATGACTCTGAGTTGACAACATGTGATAGGAAATGGAAGGAGAAAGGGAGTGATGGTCTATAAAGTGAATAGGGCGTGTTGTTTAAGGGTCTGGCCTGAGGGCAGTGGTTAGTGGAGAGAGAGCTGTTCAAGACACGAGAGAGAAGGAACAACTGATGGGGGTAAAGGAAGCAGGACGGGGTGGGGGTGGGGGGTCAGGAACACAGGTGGAGAGGTACGCGTTAGGAAGGAAGGGGGCACATACTGAAAAGAAGGAGTTAGAAGGCAGCATGTCTCATGGTCTCCATTTTCTCCATGAATGGGAGGCAGGGCCACCTCTGAGAGTGAATGGTGCAGACGTTGGGTAGAATGCTTCGGAAGACAGGCAAAGGTTTCGAATGGTCCCCGTAATGAAGAGAAGGCTACAGGAAAAAGGAATTGCTTAACTGGACTGGCCCTACAAAATGTGGTATACTAGGAGGTATGGTAATATGTTTTTTTCTCACTTATATAGTATTAATTCACATTTGTATAATATAATTGTAATTTACACAGTACTTTTACTGTCTTACATATACGTCTTATTCTGTCCTGCAGTTACCCTATGAAACAGATTCCTAGCTGCATTGATTATCACACCTTCATTTGTCTTTTCTTCTTTCTCCTTTTTCTTAGAGAAAGTGGTCAATCGTTGTATAAGTAGTTATCTACTATGTGTCAGGCAGTGTGGATTCAACAACAAACAGAATAGACACAGTGCTGCCCTCACCAAAATTAAAGTCTAGTTGGTGAAGCAGACAAGTAAACAAGCAATTATAGTACAGGTGTGATAAGGATTAAAAAGAGGGAAGTACATGGTTTTATGAGACCACACAGGAATGGTACTGTATCAGTTAGAATTAGGTTCAGTTGCATATAATAGAAAACCCAAGATAACAATGGTTTAAGCACACAGGTGCATATCCTCATGTAAAAGAAGGTTGAATATATACATTCTAGGACTGATATGGTGACTCCATGAAAACGTGAAGAACCAGATTCCTTTCATCTTTCTGTTCTGCCATCATGCGTCCCAGCTTCTCTGTTCTCAGCCATCTTGTGCAAGATGGTTGCTGGAACTCCATAACTTTCATTGCAAAATTCCAGATAGCAGGAACGCAGAAGGGAGCAAGTACAAAAGAGTTCATTTTCCACCTGAGTTGGCAACTTTTAAGGACACTTTCTGGTTCTTTTGCACAACCTTCCTTCTTACATCCCTTTGGTCAGAACATAGTCAAATGGCTACTCCTAGATACCTACAAGGGGGTTTGGGGAGTGTAGTGTTCATTCCAGGCAGCTATGTGTTCGGCAACCAAGGTGGTTTTACTAAGGAAGAAGAGGAGAATAGACTCTGGGGTATACAATTCACAGTCTCGGCCATAGATAGCCAAACACATCTAGGGTAGTTGATGAGCATCTATGGGGAATCAAATTATTTGCTAGCTCACCAGTAACCTCATTTTACTGACAAATAAACTGACACTCAGGAAGGTTAAGTAGTTACAGTTCACGCAATGAGTAGCTAGCATAGCAGAAACTAGTCTTCATACTTGCAAACCCAGCATTCTTTCTATTGTACCCTTGCTTTTCATGTGATTATATGCATATTTGTATTTGTAGTTCAAATAATAGACACGTTTAAGATTTAGAGCTTTACTTGCAGATATTCTAAATATTCTAAATCTAGGTAGTATTTTATACATTATATTAAAGTTTGGAAAGATTAAGAAGTCAGTGGAATTTAGATGTGGTCCATTGAAAAGCTTTTTATAATGGATTTAATTTAGTTTTTGTTCAGAAACTCATTTGGCTTTTGAAACACAGTCATTTCTCAGGGTTTGCAAAGTGTTTGCAAATTCTTCCCACCGTAGGACCTGCTATTATATCATAAGAAACACTGGTGAAGGCTATTCCTGAACACCATTTATTTTAAAAACAAAACTTTTCCTGCTAAAAGCAAATGTTTCTCCAACTTACTGCTATGAAAAGTATTTCATCTTAGAAAACCCACAATGAAATGAAAATAGTGTAATGAAAAGAGGCTGAGAGCTGAGGAGCAAGGAGTATGTGACTCTGCACAACTCACTTCTCCTAAACATAAAATGAAATAAAATCATTAGTTTTTAAAGAATGGGTATGGGAATAAATTAGGAGAAAAATGGTAAGTGCTTCGACTCATACATTTGAAATAAACAGATAACGTTAAACCGTGCTTCGGCCATTAGCCTAATTTTCTTCTCCCTTATTGTAATGTACTTGGTTTAGGGATTTCCCTCTGTTCCTGACCTGTTTGCCTGTGAAGGGAGGGCAAGTACAGAGCTGTCATGAGGGGCTGCAGGGCAGGGAGGTGGAGGGCGGTGAAAGGGCCTGGCTGGGAGCAGCCCCTGACTTTCATCGTCTTTTTAGTTTGAGGTTCTCAATGACAGCCCTCAAGAGGGTATTTACTTCTTTTTTCCCTGGGTATTTTGCCTGAATATCTGATGTGTTCCTGCAAGTGAGCACTGGTTTCTAGGTATGCCCTCATATTCCTAACATTGAGGCTCACATGCATATTATTACCTGGGAGTGAGTGAATGGGAAGGGGAGGGTGGAGAAGGGAAAGGGAAGGAAAGAGAGACACTTACGAAATTGTCACAAGTACATTTTAATACTTTTCTCACCAAACCTTTAACCAAGGGCTGATTTAGATCAAACGAGGTCATGTCACTTCCCCACTTAAAACTTTCCAGGACTCCTCTTTGCTTTTGGAATAAAATCCAAAGTCCTTAGCTTCAAATACAAAACCCTTCATGATTTGCCCCGTGTGCCCACGTGGTGTTTCCTGTTCCGTTCCTCATACTTTATATTCCAACAGACCCAGACTCTTGTTGCTTCCCTGAACTTGCTCTCT
The DNA here is from genome assembly GCA_033961575.1 of Aselliscus stoliczkanus. Taxonomy (NCBI): domain Eukaryota; kingdom Metazoa; phylum Chordata; class Mammalia; order Chiroptera; family Hipposideridae; genus Aselliscus; species Aselliscus stoliczkanus. Next base: position 56,946,321 of record CM066733.1, on the reverse strand, counting down.
GTGTTGACACTTGGTGTTTCTTCTACACAGAATGCTTTTTCTCTCTGTTTGGCCTGCCCCTTGCTTCCACCTCGGTTATCCCCGGACTTAAATAGCCACCCAGCCCTATGCCATCACTCACTGGTTTTTGGTTCTGCTCTGTTTCTGGTATAACAGTCATCATGATCTAGAAGAGTGTTCTTAATGTATGTGTTTGTTTTCTCTGCGTTTCTGCCGCTGCACATCCTCCCCAGGCAACCCCATGGGCTCAGGTGGCATCAGTCAACCAAAGGCCTTCGCCTCCTGCCCAGACCTGTGTCCTGTGCTTTCAGCCAGCACGCTGAAGTGGTCACTGCACCGCCTCCTTGGAGCCACACATACACCTCAGATTCACAGCCAAATACCTCAAGCTAACCAATCCCACACGCCGACATCTTCCTTTTCCTATGTTCTCATCTCAGTGAAAGACACCCAGGTGCCTCATCAGGAAAGCTGGGCATCATTTTTCATTCCTCCTTCTTCCACATCCAATCATTTCAGAATTTCTCCTGAAATTCTGTTCCAGTCCATCCGCTTTTCTGTATCTCCATTGTAACAGCTAGCCGCCTTTTTCTTGCCTAAATCACTGACTGCATTACTTCAAGTCCTCTAGAACAGTGCTGTCCAACAGAAATATATTTATGTTACATTTTCTGGTGGCCACATTTTAAAAGGGTAAAAAGAAATAAGTGAAATTAAATTTTAATAATGTATTTTATTTAAACCAATATATCCAAAATATAATCAAGTCAACATGTAATCAGTATTTAAAATGATTTATTATGTATTTTTAAACCGCCTTATGAGGTACAATTGATAGAACAAAAAGCTATGCACAGTGCCGGCCGAGTGGCGTGGTGGTTAAGCGCTGGCTTATATGAGGGCCAGTGACACTGCCCTCAAAAAAAAAAAAAAAAAAAAAAAAGCTATGCACATTTAAAGTACACAACTTGATGAGTTTGGAGGTAGGTATATACCCATGAAACCACAATCTATGCCCTAAACATGTCCTTTCCCTCCAAAAGTTTCCCACGGCCTTCTTTATTTCTGATGATGATGATGATAACACTTACCATAAGATCTACTACTCCCTTAGCAAATTTTCAAGTATAAGAATACAGTACTGTTAGGGCTGGCCAAGTGGCCCAGTTGGTTAAGAGCTTGCTCAAGAGTGTGAGCTGAGCTCTGAGCAACAGCAGTTTGATGCCCAGCCCAAGCTGAGCTGCTGCTGAGCTGCCGACAGGTGGCAGGACAGCTCAGCTAAAAATAATAAAAATAAAAAATAAAATAAAAATAAAAAGAATACAGTATTGTTAGCTATAGACACTGTGCTGCATAGTAGATCTCTAGGTCTTACTCATCATGCTTGACTAAGACTTTGTACCCCCTGACAAATACCTCCCCACTAACTCCTTCCCCAGCCCCTGGCAACTATCCCTCCACTCTTTGCTTCTTGAATTTAACTATTTTAGATTCCTCATGTAAGTAATACCATGTGGTATTTGTCTTTCTGTGACTGGCTTATTACACTTACCATAATGTCCGCTAGGTTCATTCAGGTTGTCACAAAAGGCAGGAGTTTCCTTTTTTTTTTTAAGAGTGAATAATATTCCACTGTTTATATATACCACACTTTCCAATATTATAAATTATTAGTGAGGTAAAGGTCAGACAAGGAGAAGGGGTGCAGTGCATTCCCACTCCGGCCACCCCCTCACAACCACTGCAGACGCAGCAGGCTGCCCAGCACACAGCTCCCTCCTGGCTCTTTCCTATTGATCAGGGCTCACCCCATGGGAAGCTAACGTCTCTGCATGTCCTTCAACCCCTTGACAACTGTTTGGAAAGCAGTGTGACATTCTATCCAAGTCCTCAAGTGGAAGGGCGACTCAGTATGGGTTAAAAAGAAGTTGGAGGACATTGAGATAATCTTAGATTCAATACTAGATTTACATCTAGTATGGTGACTGAGCTTTTTGACTCTGGTCTTGTCTCTCTTTAGTATATTTTCCAGATTTAGGTGCTTTTGCTAAATGTAAAATAAACCTGACTCTCTCATTTCCCTATTTTAAAACCTCCAGTGACACCCCATTGTTTTCAGGGTCAAGTCCAACACCCATTTTGTTCCAAGTTTCACTTGATCTGGCCCTGCTGACCTTTCTAGCTTCTGGTCTCAACCACCTTCCTCTCATCCTGAGTGCTGTATGTATTACTTACCTATTGCTGGGTAACAAATTACCCCAAACATAATGACTTAAAACAATTAGCATTTATTATTTCACAGTTTCTATGGGTTAGGAATTGGACACTAGCTTAGCTGGGTGGTTCTAGCTTGAGGTCTCTTATAGGATTGTACCCAAGATGTCAGCCAGGGCTGTAGTCACCTGAAGACTTGACTAGGCCTGAGGGATTCACTTTTAAAGATGGCCACTTCCATGGCTAGCTGGTTGGCGTTGGCTATTGGCAGAGGCCTTAGTTCCTTTCCATTTTGTCATCTCTAGAGGGCTGCTGGGGTATCTTCCCCCAGAGTGATCCAAGAGAAAGCAAAGCAAAAGCCACTTTTTTTTTTTTTAATCAACCTTGAAGGTCACAGGTTGTCATTTCCATAATATCCTGCTGGTTCCAAAGGTCAGCCCTTTGTAACCAATATGGTGTTGGTATGGGAGGGAACTACACAAGGGCACGAATAACAGAAGATAACCATTGGAGGCCATATTGGAGGCTGGCTCCCACTGAGTGATCTAGAGCTTTTCCTTTAGTCCTTCTGTCATGCCCTGATTTGTCTTTAAGCCTTCCCACAGTTGTCCTCACTTACCATAGAAGAATTCTGTTCTCTTCTCCGTGTCTGCCTTTCTAACTCCTGTTTATCCTTCACCTGTGGCATCCTCATTCCATGCTGTCAGAGCACCCTGTCATTTTCCTGTCACAGCACTGATCACATTTTATCAGAGTTGCCTGTTTCCCCCATTAGACTCTCAGCTCATTAGACTTCTGGTTCATGGTTGTATCCCCAGAACCCAGCACAATGCTTGGCAACACGTTGCAGGTTCTCAGTACATAGTTGTTGGTTGGAAAGATGAAGGAAGGATGGGAGAGTGGATGGATGAATAATTTACTAGATACCTTTTCTCTTCTACTCAACTCTGAACTCTAGAGAATAGTGAGTGTCCTGGTCTTCCATTTCTGTATCCTGAGGGGATAACAGAGTGCCCAGCATGGATGATAGGCCCCTAATAAATACCTCTTTCTCTTTCCCCCTATTCTTTTTGATGGAATAAAGATTTAGAGAGACTCAATATTTCAGTGGGTCTGCCATTAGTGGTAAATCTGACTATCCATAAAACTTCACCTCCTGATTATTTCTTACTTCAATTATTGTTGATATTCCCTTGTAAGGCAACATTGTAATAATGTGTCAGATAATTTATATTTGTGTTTAATAATCATAGCAGTGTTCATTCAGGTGTAAGTGGGTACCTTGAACACAAAAGGTGTTTCGGGAATGGAATATACATTCAACATATTGCTAAGTGCTGTTTGCTGAGTAGCTATGGTGAAGCTTCACGTTTTATGAGGAGTGGGTAGTTTTTCATAGATGTTGATTCTGTTAACACTTCTGTTAACACAAGGAATTACTGGCATAAGTTGAAATAAATTGTTTCTGTTTCTGGATTTGAAATTTAGGAGAAAATTGACCTAGTACTTTGGCATTTGATTGTTTCAAGGCCAGTTTTCTCAGCTACCCTGCTAGCTATGTAGAAAGGCAGCAAGGGAAAGAAAGGGGGCTTGTCAGCAGCGCTGGCCCCACTCACTGCCCTCCCTGCACATGTTAGAACCAGGGCTCCAGTACCAGCAACCCACTGGGATGCAAGCAGTAACCCGGTAAATAAAATGCCGTTATGTGTTCCTTCCACTCCTTTCATTTCTTTTAAAAACATTGCTTTATTGTATATTTTTCTTTATTTTTATACTTAAGAAGTCAATTCTCTGTGTGTTTTTCGATGTTTTTTTTGTTGGACAAGTTACTTTATATCTCTGAATCTTATTATTTTAGTGTAAGACGGGGATAGAAATGACCCCTTCATAAGGCTTTCATCGGGCTGAATAATGTCTCTTACATCAGTGCCGGGTATGGTCTCCAGCATATAGTAGATGCTCAGTCAAGATTTAACACCACCCTTCCCCAGTCTGCTTTCCTGTTTTGAAGTGATGATTAGCTGTGTGTCATGTGATCAGTCATGGCACCCCAGGAATAAGTGACTCAATTCTGGCAGAGAGGTGGCCCTAGGCCATCTGATAAAACACAGTCTGCTTTCTTCCTTAGTTTTCTTCCCAGCCAACCAAAGTAGTACATCTTGAATGTATTGTGTGTTTCCCGTGTGTGTTTTCTTTTCTCTCCTTTCTGGCATTCCCTTTCCCTCCTTGGCCCTGTTTTCTTCTTCCCTTTGGTGATAACTGATAATTTTAGATCCCTGCCTGCTTCCACTTCCTGGTATCACCAAGACCAACCCCTCACCCCGTCTGTCTTTATGAGGCCACAGGATCTAGACTCCGAGAGAGGGACCCACCTCCCCGGAAGCCTTTGCCCCCAAGACCCATCGCTGGGATGCATCCCTCTGGGCTTTGCTTGCTACCCTGCCAGGAAGTGCTTATGTGGATGACGTGTCCTCCTTTTTCTCCATATCATCTTCAGAGAAACTGTCTAGAAAGAATGTGACGGGCCTCACAAATAAACCATCTAGGGTATCCAAACCATGAGTTGAGTGGCCCCTGAAAACAGGTCCGTGTCAAAAGTGATGAATAGTTTTTGTGGATTTTGAGCAAGTTGCCAATCGATCAGCTGCTGTTTAATGAGCGAGAGGCTCTGTGAGAGGAGCAAAAGCCCAGCTGCCTGTGCGGAGCCACCTGCCTTTTCTCTTTACTTCATTTTCTTGCTAATGAAGGAACCAATTGGTTTAGAGCGATCAATGCTGACCTATTAGGATCAGACATTGTTTTGGCATTGCCAAGGCAATTAAATTCAGCAGGGTGAGGATTAGAGAGAGAAAGGCTGTGAAAAAAGAGAAAGGAGACTTTTTATTCAGAAACAACCAAGCTGGTGTTAGAGGTCTAAAAAGGATTAGTTTAAAACGAATGAATCATTAGAGCATTTTCTTTCTTGATAAAATAATCAGAAGATTTGTTGACATTATGTCTTAGATTTGGGGAGATAGGAAGCTCTGCTTCGCTGATCTGACTTAAGGCACAAACCTTTATTATTGCCCTCTTTCCTGTTCAAAGCTGTGACTCATCCAGACAGCCTTCTCTAAGGGATTGGACTATGTAGTAGCTATTGTGATAGATTTTCCAGAGTGGCTCTGATTTTAAATAGTCTGGCCCCACCTCATCCCATTAACCAATAATGTGATTCAGAAATTATGAATCAGTCTCTCCCTGAAGACTTGATGGAGAGAATAGTATATAAAACCCTTGGGAGTAGGGTTCATGAGCTGATCGCCTTGGCAAATACAGCCCTCTTGCTGATTCTTTCAGCCAGGCACGCTGCCTTCCATGTAGATGCTCAGTAAATATTTCAGTAAACTGACTGACTGACTGACTGACTGACTGACTGACTGACTGACTGGAAGAATAAGAGGTTGGGTCTTTTAAAATGGGTTGAATTCAAAGTCTTGATATTCCTGGGTTAGAGAAACAGCAGGAATAAGCATCTAAAAGTAGGAATGAGTTACAAGTAAGTTAGGGAGACTATAGGTCCTTCCTAGAGTGGAAGGCAGCTACTAAAGCAGGAGTACCCAGACTTTTGGATTCCACCAACCTGTGCAATTTCCAAAAGTAGTTTTGCTAAGGAAAAATGTTAACTATCACCATTGTTCCATAATACCAAAATGTAGAGTGGCTAACATTCTGTTTTTTGTTGTTGTTTTTTTGAGGGCAATGTCACTGGCCCTCGTATGTGGGACCCGAACCAGGGCCGCTGGCTTCCCAAGCCAGTGCTTAACCACCGCGCCACTCGGCCAGCCCCATTCTGGTTTTTTTAAAGGGCAGTTCTTTACATTGCTTATATTTTGTTATAATTTTAAAATTCTATGTAGTCCTTTGGGTTCTGTAGGAGAACTGTTTACACAGACAGAAGCAGTGGCCTCTTGGTCCTGTGGATTGTCCTAAAGTCACCCTTCAGACTGCTGATTGGGTGCCCAGGAAGCAACTAAAGCGTTGTTGCCGCAATCTCTTTGTAATAAGAGTGGAGCCAGGGATCAGCCAATGAAGTGGTAAGTGAGGCGACTCTACATGTTCCTCAGAGTGGTGTAAGTTCTCCAACTTGGAAGTGGAGTCTAGATGTCTACATCTGGTTGATCTTTGATTCTGTCCCCCCCCCCAACCGCCCGCCTGCTTCTACACCCCCCACCCCAACCCCTTGTTTCCCATGCTTTTTGCCTTGATTTATGTGTCATCTAAGGATGTTCCTTTTTTCTTGTCCATGAAGAGCTAAATGTCTTGAACAGGAGCTACTATTTTTACTTCAGAATGCTCCCGGGGGTTTTCATTGGCTAACTGCCCCTGAAATTCCAAAGAACTTTATGCCAGTGGTCTTACAACTTCTTCTGATCGTGAACACCATTAGTTTGAAAACCAACATCATTAGTCATCAAAAAAAATGCAAATCAAAACTACGAGACACTGCTTCACATCCAGCAGGATGGTAAGAATCAAGAAAGCCTGGTAACAGCAAGTGTTGGCAAGGATGTAGAGAAATTGAAACACTCATAAACTGCTGGTGACAATGTAAAAAAATGACTCAGCCGCTTTGAAAAACAGCCTGACAGCTGTTTAATTCAAGAAGTTAAATGTAGTTACCACTTGACCCAGCAATTCCACTTTTAGTTGTATACCCAAGAGAAATGAAAACATGTCCACGTGGAAATTTGAACATGAATGTTCGCAGCAGCATTATTTACAATAGTCAAAAGGTGATGAAAACCCAGATGTTTATCAACTGATAAATGGATAAATAAAGTGTGGTATAGCTATGCAAGTGCAATATTATTCAGCCTTAAAGGAATGAGGTTCTGATACATGGTACAACATGGATAAACCTTGAAAACATTATGCTAAGTAAAAAAGCCAATCACAAAAGGTCACACATGATATGATTCTGTTTACAGGAAATGTCTAGAACAGGCAAATCAGAATAGTGGCTGCCCAGGTCTGAGGGAATGGAGAAGTCTGCAGGTTGACAGCTGCAAGATACGGGGTTGCTTTCGCAGGCGATGAAAGTGTTCTAAAATGATTATGGTAACGGCGGTGCACCTCTATGAATGTTCTGGAAACTGTTGAATTGTATTCTCGAAATGGGTGCATCGTATGGTATGTGACTTCTATCTCACTAAAGCTGTTACAAAAAAAGATTTTCAAGTGGACACCCCTCGTACAAATATGTTTATTCATTTATAAATTATATATGTACTCCTGTACTATTACGTACATTATAAAACAGACATTTTTAAAGTACACAATAAAGGTTAATGGTAAGGTAAATCCTGGTATTTTTGTAACCAGTGAATCAGAACCTTACAATCCCTTGGAGCGCATGCACCCCACTTGGGAAACCCCTCTTTTTGACTCCATGGTGGAAATTAAGGTGTGTGAGACAAGCCTGTGTAGGAAGCCCTCAGTTTCCCAAGTCCAACGAGCCTGATATGATTGTACCGTGACAATGCCTGGAAGTGTCTCTCCCTTGCAGGGAGAATGAAAGAGAGCCGCTGTGTTCTTCCAGCCCAGCGCACTCAGGTATGTGACAGCTCCAACAGAAAAGCATTTCCAGTCAACTCATTGTTCCATTGGAAAGACGCTTGAGTGGCATATGATGACAATCAATGATGGCCCTATAACCTCATATTTCATAATTACTACTAGAATATATTCAATATGTATGTAAGACTCTACAGAGAGAGAAAGGAAAAAAATTCTATTCCCAACTGAATGACATAAAGCTGTATTTTTATTAAGAGCTTTGACTGACAATATAAATCATAAATCACCAACATGAAGCTTGAGGCACCAGAAGCCAGAGAGAAAATATAACCTGTAAAATTTACCATTCTGATATAGTTCAGTGTTCATAGTGTGCAGGATTTTAAGGCTATCATATACTAAATTAAGGCATTTAATTTTTTTATTCAATATTTTCTTTCTTCAGATGAGTTTGTCTTCTTGTTGTTTTTAATGCTATTTCTTTATTATATCAGCTGACAATAATTAATTTGGGTATTTCTGTATTCGAGTGGTTCTTGAAGGCGGTGAATAATCGCTGCATATTTTTTGTAAAATCTTTGTATACTATAAAGTCACTCTAAAGTACATTTAGAGGGAATGAATATAAACAGCCAGTAATACCCAGCACGGCCCATAAATGCAGTGCAGATTTTAATACATGTGTATTGGTGGTGATGTTGAAGGGTTAAAAGGAGAGTAGTTTGAAATTTCCTGGCTCTATTTGAAGTCTACAAAGAACGTTGTACTGCATTTGCTTGGTTTTGGTGCAGTAATGTATCATTAACAATTTATTGTGGTGTATCAAGCCATGAAACAGACCACGTTGCGAGCATATTTCTCTGGTGAGCAAAGGTACAGATTTTATGTATTGAGTTGAAGGAAATGAAACTTTCCCAGCAAGGGTAAGAAGAAAGAAATTTGACTCTAGATGTAATATATGACTTCAAAATGTGGTCAAAATCAGTTTAAAAGATTCTTTATTAAACCCTCATGCCTACTAATTAATCTCTATACAATAAATTATCACAGATTTCCTGCCAGTTAAAGACAGTTAAAAGAGCAAGTGGTACATTACCTAGTTTGGTACATTACCTAGTCCTAAAAATAAATTATTATTGCACTGTTGTCATTTTGTTTTTTAAAAACCTTCCTTGCTAGTGTAAAACCTGTGGTCTAACACAACTCAGATTTTATTCTTGAGAAAGGATAAGACAATACATCAAAAATCCCAATTTATATAACCACTTAAAAATGTCCCCTTTATGATGACATTTTAATATTTCAGAAGTCACAAAGGTTTAATTTTAACTTCCAATTTAAATGATTCTTGGGTTTCGGGTGTTAGTATTTATTAGAAACAGAGTCACTAAATAGAGTTCCTGAAGTTTAGAAACAGAATAGATGTTTTTATACACATACAAAGAAATACTGGCCAAAAGGTGGATGGGGACTGCTGTTTCCAACACACTTCATTTGAAAAGGACCATATCAAATCTCTAAACACACTGAATTCAGTTGGTATGTTCCCTTTCAGTCACTATGTGTAGCACTACAGTGACGAGATAGGAAAAAGCTAGTACGGCTTGTGCAGAAAATACATAAATAGCTCACTATTCCCAAGGATGTTTGTTGCCTTTCGCTCCTTAAGAAACATAAAGCTGTAAAACATATCATTATAAAAGTCTGAGTAGACTGTAACCCTAGCAGCTAATACAGGTAGGTACTGAGTTATACCATCTTCCTTTTTTCTTTTCTTAAAGAGCAAAACAAAACAGCCCCAAACGTTGGAGAGCTGATGGTGCTGTCATCTTACAAGCCAAATAGGAGAGGGGCCTAGTTCCCAGCAGCACAGCCTGGCTGCAGCCAATTAAACCGGGAACCTCAAAGCTGTTTTGCTAAAGCAGACGTTTTGTCAGGACAGTTATCCAGAAGCATTTTCTTGGCACAAAGTGCACATCTGAACATTTAAATCCAAATATGCTAACAGATGTCTCTTGAGCAAGACCATCATAAAACCAGATTTCACTTGAGTGAGGAAAATACTTCTTCCGTCATTTTCTGTTTGTCACTTGGAGATTACATTTCACTTCAGACGGTAGTCCTGTGCGCTGCGATGAGCAAGGGTATCTGAGAAGCCAGAACTGGTGTATCCCATCAGTGTGAGGAAACATGCATTTCAAATCAAAGACGTGCTACCTAGTCTGAGAACAGGGAATGCTAATGAAATGGACCATTATTTTTCTCTCTGGGTTCTCAGGCCTCTTGGCCACAACTATCTGACATACTAAATTTGCCCTTCTCTTTACAATTTTGCGTGAATGGATCAGGCACCTGGAAAAGTCTTTTTCCCAGGAATTGAGTGGAAAAGTTTAACTATTTGGCTGATTTCTCCTCTGAGCACAGATGGAACAAGCAAAGCAAATTATATACTTTTAGAAGGTTTCACCCAAAACCATATGTTATATTTTGTGGCCATTACTCATAATTTCTGTCATACTGACCAGATACTGACTGCTGAATAATGCGTGTCAGGTGCACAACCCCTTCATATGGCTTTTGCCTGGTAAGTCTAGACTTACTGTACTCTCTCCCTATAGCAAACAAATATGTAAAGATTTTCATTAAGAAATACAATAATGGTTAAAAAAGAAATGGGATTTGATTTGTTTATCTGGAGTTCCTAGTAGAATGAATATCCAAGAGTAAATTCTTAAATGTGTCATTGTTCTTTCTATGATCAAGTGTCCTTTCTTTCTACATAATATAAAATGTCACTTTAGAGGTATATCGGATACATAGCTTAGCCAAATGGAACGTCGAGACCAAAAATATCACAGAATGAACTTTTGGCAAGTAAAAATAAATCTGAACAGGTATCCCAAATATAAATATCATTATAATGTTGTTATATTTTTAGTACCCAGATTTTTAAAATCTGACCTAAAAATTCGGGAACCAGAATTCTCAGTGCTATGACCTGTTAAATTGATCCTGAGGAGGAGCAAGATATTTGGGGACAGCTCATTTTGCTCTAATTCTGTAGTCTTTTCTTCCTTCTGTTGATAATTATTTTATTTAAATGAAGATAATTTATCATGGGTGTTGGTATATGTTAGTTTGGAGTCTTTCCTTCTTGTGAAATTTTGAGGTGGCAAAGTTGACATCTACCTTGAATTTGTCCTGACATGACGGGAAGATTTCTCAAATAGAATTGTTTTTTGAAACTCATATCACAAATGAAATAAAATAACTAAGATCATTAGAGGGGTTTTGCTTAAGGTTATGAATAATAGTTTACCAAATAATATTATAAAGATTAGAATTATGATATTTAATATCTAATAGCTGGCCTGTATTTGGTTTAATTTTATAGGCATATTTTGATTTTTAAAAAGTTCTTCCTAAAGCTATCTAGTAAATCTACTATTTCTTAATATTTGCAATGTTAATCATTTGACCATTCTGGTTTGTAATAATTAATTTGATACATAAAATTAATAATTTTCATGCCATAATCACTCCTGTTGTAGCATGTTTCTCTTACAATAATAAGAGATTAAGATTTCAGAAAGAGTTTTTTGTACCATGTTGCATCTAGTATGCTTACCTCTATTTGAAGCTGAATAATCAGATATTAACTGTAAGTCCTAATAGTATCCTTTGTTCCTATTACTGTGGTTCTTCTATGGATTAGGTTTTACAGGAACCGGGGCCGGCTGAGTGGCGCGGTGGTTAAGCGCTGGCTTAGGAAGCCAGCGGCCCTGGTTCGGTCCCACATATGAGGGCCAGTGATACTGCCCTCAAAAAAAATAAATAAATAGATTTTACAGGAACCTACATGTTACATGATCTTTGATCATGAATACAGTCAGGGAGGCCAGAAATGACACGGAAGCAGATCTTAGGCTTCTAATTCCCTTCCAAAGGCCAGGGGTGAAGCCAAATAGCACATCTCTGAGTCAAAGCTAAAAGAGTCCTCCATGTTTAGGTTTGGTATGAAGCAAGTGTATTTTTTGTTGGTATATTCCATACAAGATGAGACAAAATTCCCTGTGAAGCCTGGACATCTTTTATCCTAGAAATGTTTTTCTACTGAATTGGCCTCCATATTCAAGCATTGTCTCCTTTGGCATTTAAAGTCATTCAGGAGGCATCACATATACCCCAATCAAACTGTTCCCCGGTCTTTGGGTGCCTGAAAACACTGTGATTTTCTTTCTCAATTATGTGACTGTTAGGAAATACTAATATTGAAGACCTTCTAATATGTAGCTTTTGGAGGTGGCAGATTCCAGCCTGTGAATGCTAACCGATCTAATTTCTGTATTAGCTAAGCAGGCCAAGTTTGGCTGGTGGGATGCATTTTGCATATCCAAAAGGACCATCTGTCAAAAGGTCTAGGCTCACAGGAAAGATAAAAAGGAATTTATATCTGACAGCAATTTTTGTCTCTTTTAATACCATTTTATTGAATTCTTCGTAAGGTGAAAACTACTTGGTGAGTCTAAAGATCTACAAATTAGGCCTGGAGAATCAAGCACATTTGATGTTATAGCAGAGAAGCAATAAAACTTTATATAATGCGGTGTACTTTATTTTTATGTAGCCTAATTCACACTGTCACAAGACACTTTACAGAAAGAATCAATTGCATGCTTAAAAGTAAAAGGAAACTTTTAAGGTGAAAGTTAAGGACAGAATATACTCTACTTCTGCACTTATCGGTCAACTGAGTCAGAATCATTGTGCCTTATGTTAGGCTGAAAGTTTTCCCACTGAGCCCTAAGAAGCCAGCATGCCCAAGGCGGGTACCAGGTGACTGAGAAGAGGTGCCATGTTCCTGTGCAGCTGGTTAGTCATCCGATGCACAAGACACTTGTCTGCACTACAGCCCTGAGCCATCCTTGGGTTTGGGCAGAATTCCACCCAAGGCCATGCCCCATTTCTTCCTCAGTTACCAACCTCACTTATCTTCAGGTGAACATCAACATCTTTGCCATTGTTTGCATGGTGCCTTCTGCTTTTATCCCAGTTTTTCTGCTTTCGTTAAATGAGTGTTGTGTGTGCACATGTGCGTGTGTGTGTGTGAGAATTTTTTTTTTCCTGCTACACATTGATACATTTGTAAGGTTGACTTTTGGGGAAAAAAACACTTTTTTTAACCTCTTTAAGATTATATCTTTAAAATTTTCTTAAAAGTATTATTACTTGGATTTTAAAATTTTGATGAAACATAACATACACAGAGTGCATATATTGTTTACATACAGTTGAAATAATGAGTTTTAATAAAATGAAGACCTATTGCTCATCAGTAACTGTAAGAGATTGAGCATTACCGGTACTTCCTGCAATTTGACAATCCCGGGCCTTCCTGTCCACAAGCATGATGTGTCTCTCCATTTAGTTTGATCTTCTTTACTGTTAGTCAATAATATTTCATCATTTTCTCCACGTCTTGCATATCTGTTGTTAGGTTTATTCTTAGTTGTAACGTTTTTGTTGCTATTGTATATGCTATCTTTTAATCAATATGTTCTATACATTTATTACCAAATGTGTACAAATACAATTAACTCTTCGATTTTTGTCTGGCATCTGGCATCCTTGCTAAATTCTCTTATTTATCATACTTATTTGTAGATTTTGGGTTTTTTTTACATGGATAATAATTTCACCTGTCAGTTCCCCTTCCCCCCATTTTTTATCTGATCTCAGGGTAATATTGAACAGGAAGAGCAATGGTGGTCATCTTTCTCAAATTTGTTTGTCTTTAAATTTTAAAGGGCATGCTTCTATTTTATCATTAAAAAGGACATTTGGTAATTGGATTTTGATAGAGGCCCATTATTAGATTGAGGAAACTGCCTTATATTTCTGGTTTGCTAAGAATTTTTAAAATTTTTGAATAGTGGTTCAATTTTATCAAATGCTTTTTTCTGGAAATATTGAGATGATCATATAGTTTTTCTCATTTAAAGTCAATAAATAACATTGTAAGGTTTTTCTAATATTGAACATACCTAAAATCCCGGGACTAAACCTGATTTGGTCTTGATGAATTACCTTTTCATACATCATTGATTTGTTTTGCCAAATTTTGTTTAGTTTTATATTTGTATTTATGAGTCAGGTCAACTAGGAATTTTATTGTACTTTCTTTGTCTGATTTTGTTTTCAAGTTTTTCAGCTTTATAAAATGTGTTGTGAAGTATTACCTCTTTTTCTTTCTCCTGAAAAAATTTGTATAATATTAAAATTGTTTCTTGAATGTTTGCTATAACTCACCTGTAAAACCCTCCAGGCCTTGTGGGAAGATTAGTAACTATTAATTAAATATCTTAATAGTTATAAGGCCACTTTGGTTTCCTGTTTTTTTGTTGAGTCAGTTTTAGTAATTCATGTTTTTTAGAAATTTGTCCATTTCAACTAGGTTTTTAAATCTATTGATTTAAAGTTGTTCATAATTTCTTTTTAATCTCTTAAGCATCTGTAATTATGTTCTACTTCTCATTCCTAATTTTGTTTATTTTTCCCTTTTCTCTGTTATTCTTGATCTTGTTGGAATTTTGTCAGTTAACCTTTTTAAAGAACTGTTTTGTTTTTTTAATTCTGTGTATTATTGTTTTCTATTTCAGTATTTTCTATTCTTAGTATTTCTTCTTTCTACTTTCTACTGCTTTTGTTTTTCTAAGAACAATTTTAACAATAATAACAACCAATTGATTAAATGTCTAATTCAGTAATTTTCAGTCTTTTCTATTTTCTTTATTTGAACTTTTTGTTTTTTTTGAGGGCAGTGTCACTGGCCCTCATATGTGGGAACCGGACCGGAGCCGCTGGCTTCCCAAGCCAGCGCTTAACCACTGCGCAACTTGGCCGGCACTCTATTTTCTGGTATAAGCATTTTTTTTTTTTAAAGATTTTATTGGGGAATTGACGGAGGGGAACAGACAAGTTGCTGTCTTTTTGTTCTTCAGTTTAGTTGCGGAGGATGTTGCTTCACTGTTGGTATCATCATTGTGCTCTTCCCAGATGAGGCAGGTCGGTCGCTGGCCTCTGGATGTCGCTCACCGCGGCTATTGGCAGCTCACTCTTGGCTGCCAGCCGCTCACGCTGGCTGCCAGCCGCTCGCGCTGGCTGCGGGCCACTCACTGTAGCCTATGGCAGCCCACTGCAGCAGGGGCTGCAGCCCACACCATCACCGGGGCTCGCACAGCCCAGCTCCAGGTGGAGCTGTTGTTAGCTGTAGAGGGCAGTGTCACTGGCCCTCCTGTGGGATCCGAACCGGGGCCGCTGGCATCCCAAAACCAGCGCTTAACCAATGCGCCACTCGGCCGGCCCTGATATAAGCATTTTAAATTATAGACTTCCAGCCAAGCACCACCTTAGCTGCAGCCTTCGGAGTTTAAGGTCTTCGTCTAGTAAGTCTAATGCCTGGCCTAATAACTGTCCTCTTGGACAGTTACCATCAATTCCTTTTTTTCTTGTGACTAGACCATTACTTTTTTGTTTCTTTGCATATCTTGCCATTTTGTTCCTTGAAAACTGTACATTCTCTATGTTATAATAATGGGACAGCTCTGACAATCAGATTATTTCCCCTTTCCAGGGTTTGTTGTTGCTGTTGTTACCGTTTGCTTGTTGGTGACTTTTTAAAACTACTTTTTTTTTTAAATGTATTTTTTATATATATATATATATATATACTTTTAATTAGCTTCAGGTGTACAACAAAGTGCAATAGTTGTACTTTTTACCCCTCAAAGTGACAAGCCCCCGCCCCCAATTCTCCCCTCCCACTCCCCCCCCATATCATACTATCTATTACAATTTCTTTGACTCCCTTCCACCATATAATCCACATCCTGTGACTGTCTATATATTCAGTTACTGTTGGCATACAATATTATACAACATCAATTTCAGGTATACAGTGCCATGATCAAGCCTCTACTCCATCCATGAAGTGGTCTCCCTAACAAAACATGTGACCATCTGATACCCACAAAATTTTAACAACATTATATTCCCCGAACTGTCTTTCATATCCCTGTGACAATACTGTAGTTACCTATTTATGCTGTCTAATCCTTTCCCCTTTTCCATCATCCCCACCTCTCTCCCAACTAGCATCCCTGTTTTTCCTCTATATCTATGAAACTATTTCTGTTTCTTATGCTCATTCATTCAGTTTTTCAAATTCCACATATAAGTGAGATCATGTGGTATTTGTCTTTCTCTGACTGACTTATTTCACTCAACATAATACTCTCTAGGTCCATCCATATTGTTGCAAATGGTACAATTTCATTCTTCTTTATAGCGGAGTAATACTCTATTGTATAAATGTACCACAGTTTCTTAAGCCAGTCATCTACCGATGGGCATTTCGGTTGTTTCCAAGTCTTGTCTATTGTAAATAGCGCTGCAATAAACATAGGGGTGCATATATTTTTTCCAATTAGCGTCTTGGATTCCTCTGGGTAGATTCCCAAGAGTGGAATTGCTGGGTCATACAGCAGTTGCATTTCCAGTGTTTTGAGATACCTCCATACTGATTTCCATAATGGCTGCACCAATTTGCAGTCCCACCAACAGTGCACCAAGGTTCGCTTTTCTCCACACCCTCGCCAACACTTGTTGTTTGTTGATTTGTTGATGATAGACATTCTGACTGGAATGAGGTGGTATCTCATTGTGGTTTTTATTTGCATTTCTCTGATGATTAGTGAGGTTGAACATTTTTTCATATGCCTGTTGGCCATCTGTATGTCCTCTTTAGAGAAATGCCTCCTTGTATCCTCTGCCCATTTTTTGATTGGGTTGTTTGTTTTTTTGGTGTTGAATTGCATGAGTGTTTTATAAATTTTGGATATCAACCCCTTATCAGATATATCATTGGCAAATATCTTCTCCCATTTAGTAGGCTGCCTTTTTGTTTTATTGATGATTTCCTTTGCTGTGAAAAAACTTTTAAGTTTGATGTAATCCCATATGTTCATTTTTTCTTTCATTTCCCTTGCCCGAGGGGATATATCGGTAAAAATATTACTCAGGGTAATGTTTGCAAACTTACTCCCTATATTTTCTTCTAGGAGTTTTATAGTTTCAGGTCTTACATTTACGTCTTTAATCCATTTTGAGTTTGTTCTCGTATATGGTGTAAGTAGATGGTCTATTTTCATTTTTTTGCACGTGTCAGTCCAATTTTCCCAGCACCAAAAATGATTTTTTTGTTTTTGTTTTTTGTTGTTTTTTTTTGAGGGCAGTGTCACTGGCCCTCATATGTGGGACCCGAACCCGGGCCGCCAGCTTCCCAAGCCAGCGCCCAACTACTGCACCACTGGGCCGGCCCTTTAAATGTATTTTTTACTATGTACGGCCATTGAAGTCTGAGTTCCGTTTTCTTAGTGGTCAGCTAGCACATTTCCCCCCCAGTTTTACTGAGATTTAATTGACATACATCACCATATAAGTTTAAGGTATACTGGTTCGACTTCTATATTTTATGAAATGATTACCACAGTAAGTTTAGGTAGCATCCATCATCTCATATAGATGCAATAAAAAGAAAAAGAATTAAAAAAACATTTTTTTCCTTGTCATGAGAATTCTTAGGATTTTCTCTTAACAACCTTCCTATGTATCATAGAGCAATGTTAACTATAGTCATCATTTTGTACATTACATCTTTAGTATTTATTTATCTTCTGACTGGAAGTTTGTACCTTCTGACCTCTTTCCTCCAATTCCCTCTTCCCCTACCCCACCTCTGGTAACCACAAATCTGATTTTTCATTTTATTTTTTTAGATTTCACATATAAGTAAGATTATACATGATGTGTCTTTCTCTGTCTGACTTAATTTTACTTACCATAATGCCCTCAAAGCCCACCCGTGATGTCACAAATGGCAGAATTTCCTCATGTTTTGTGACTGAATAGAATTCCATCATATACATTTAGCACAAGGTCTTTATCCATTCATCAGCCACGTCTTGGCTATTGTAAATAATGCTATCACAAACATGGGGATACAGCTATGTTTTCAAGTTAGTATTTTTGTTACCCTTGGTCATATTTCCAGAAGTGGGATTGCTGGTTCATAAGCTAATCCTATTTTTAATTTTTTGAGAATCCTCCATACTATTTTCCATAGTGGCTGCACCAATTTACATTTCCACCAAGAGTGCACAGGGGTTCCCTATTCTCCACATCTTCACCAATACTTATCTCTTGTCTTTTTGATGATGACCATTCTATTAATAACAGGTGTGAGGTGATATCTCATTGTGGTTTTGATTTGCATTTCCCTGGATTGACTAGTGATGTTGAGCTCAGCTAGTGCAGAATTTCCTTGGAGTCAAAATGAAAAAGAAAAAAGAAACCTCTCCCATAGTGACCCCGTGTTGAGGCACTGCTTCAACACGTAGCCAGGCTGATTGCAGCTCTGC
Organism: Aselliscus stoliczkanus; assembly: GCA_033961575.1. Taxonomy (NCBI): domain Eukaryota; kingdom Metazoa; phylum Chordata; class Mammalia; order Chiroptera; family Hipposideridae; genus Aselliscus; species Aselliscus stoliczkanus. The sequence continues at coordinate 56,928,073 of CM066733.1, read as the reverse complement.
CTTAGCCTTTGCGTCCTGCTTGCACAGAGCCTGAGGACACCAGACATGGAAACCTAGGGCCCCCAGGCCTTTCTGAGCATGCCCCCAGCCCTTAGAATGACTGGTGTGTCCTCCATTGCCCGTAGGTGCAGAGGTTTCTTAAAGTTCCTCATATATCTCCTTTTATAACCTCTTCCTTCTCATGTTTCTCAGTCTGTCATTTGTCCCAACTGTTGTCCCTTACCCCAAGCTCCTGTAGCTAGTCAGCCTTTAAATGCTTTTGTTCTAAGCCATTCAGGAAGCCACCTAAGCCCTGGGAATGTCCTAAGTTGGGCAAAAGAAAGGGAAATGCTTGCACCAGTCCTTGAGGGCGCTGCCAGGTAGATTGAAACCCACAACCACAGTTCTTGGGGACCAAGGTCCATATCACTCCCTCTGGCAAGAGCTCTGCACCACAAGTGTGGGCTGCCCCCGTCATGGCTGCTGCCAGTCTGAAGGGTAGTAAGTAGGCAGTTTAAAAAGTCACAGCCCTTTCTTACTGCAGCAGCTCCTTTTCTTCATCTTGCCTTTTCTTGATTGTGGTAAGATGTTTACTAAATTCCAGAGTTCTGCAAAAGTTGATTCTGACAGTTCATGCCAGCTCATTTGTTGTTTTTGTGGCAAGATGGATCCCTGGAGTTTCTTACACTGCCATTTTCAGTGACGCCACCCCAAAATTTTTAGTGAGTGTTATTTTCATTGTTCTTATCTTCATATTTTCTAATTTTTATTACTTCTTCCTTCTTTGACTTATATATTGTTTGGAGATAAATTGAGATTACAAATATATATGTTTTTAAAAGTTATTTTTAAGGGGTGTGTGTGTGTGTGTGTGTGTGTGTGCGCGCGCGCGCGCATGCATGCAAGTTACTCTTTTTCAGTAAATTGATTGTGGTCAGAGAATGTGATGATAATGATCCTTCGAAAATTGGTGATGCTTGCCTAGAATGTAGTCTTTTTTTTTTCTTTTGTAAATAAATAATCTTATGTGTGTTTGAAAAGAATGTGTATTTTCCAGTTAATGGGAACATTATTGTTTATGTCCATGTATTGTATTGTGAAAGTATTCTACATTGCTTCTGACTTTTTTGTCTGGTTATCAGTTGCTGAGGGAGAGCTGTTAACGTCTTCCAATGATAGTGGATCTGTTGGTTTTTCATAGTTTGACACTTTGCTTTGTATATTTTGAATCTATGTTATTAGATACATAATATTTAAAATCATTATATATTTCTGGTAAAATGAAATTTTTATCAAGTTACAGTTTCTTGAGTAATGTTGTTATTTTAATGTTTATTTTTGTCTTATATTATTTTAACTTGTGCAAATTAACTGGTATATCTTTTTCAGGCTTTCTTTTTGCTCATGTTTTGTGTATCTTATAAACAGCATATCATTGGATTTTAAATGTTTTTCAGTTTGGTTACAGTATAGAATTTAGTCCCTGTACATTATGATTCATAGTACATTTGATCTATTTCTACCATATCATTTTTTACTTTTCTATTTAACCAATTTTTTCTTTTAAATTTCTTCTTTTATCCTTTCGTGCTTCGTTTTATGTTGTTGTTCTTCATTCTGTTTTTTTTTTTTCCTTCCTCCTCTACTAGTTTGGAAGTTACATATTCTGTTTCCATTTTAATGGTTACATTAGATTTTGGAAACTTTAATATACATTTTTAACGTACTAGGCTAAAATAAATCTGTATCTTTACCCTCTTCTTAGACTTTATAAGGACCTTAGAATAAATTTATTTCCCATTATCTTTGATCTGCCCTATGTGGTGTTTTTTTGCAGAATTTTATGTGTACTTTGATTTTTTACCCCAACAAATGTGACATAATGTGATTGTTTTACCTAGTCTGTGTGTTTTTAGCATTATCTACAAATATTTAATATTCTTGACTCATTAGTTTTTTATATCTCAAACCTTTTTTCTGGGATCATTTTCCTTTTTTCTGAAATATATTGTTCAGAATTTCCTTTAATAAGGAAATTCATTCTGTTGTAATGAATTCTTGTCATTTTTCTTTGTCTGAAAATTCACCCTTATTATTACTATTTTTTAAAGATTTTATTGGGAAATTGGGGGAGAGAACAGTTTTGGGAAATTGGGGAAGGGGAACAGACAAGTTGCTGTCCTTTCGTTCTTCAGTCTAGTTGTGTAGGACGTTGCTTCACTGGCCCATTTTGGTATCGTCATTGCGCTCTTCCCAGGTGAGGCAGTCGGTTGCTGGTCATTGGACAGCCGCTCACGGTGGATCACAGCAGCTCACCCCACTGCAGCCTATGCTGTCGCCAGCGACTCACGGCATCCCAGCCACAGATCAAGCTATTGTTCATCGTCTTAGGTATAGAGGGTGCAGCATCACTGGCCTTCATATGTGGGATCTGAACCGGGGCTCAGAGTTGGTGTCCCAAGCCAACTCTTAACTAACGTGCCACCTGGCCAGCTTTGCCCTTATTCTTGAATATATTTTAATTTGGTATATGTTTACAATTGTTTTCTTCTTATTGTTTTTTATCAAAGTAATACACACATATGGTTTAAAAAGTTAAATACTGCTAAAAAGCATATATAACAAATATCACAGTTTCCACACTTACCCATCCTCATTAAGTACAAACTACATATTTTAAGGTTTTTCCACTCTAAGCTTTTCTTTGGGCATTTACACATACCTACAATTTTCCATGTGGGTATTTCTTTTGATTAATCAATTGTGGTCATTTTCTGTTAACTTTCTGTAATGATAATAGATGAAGATTTGCTCCCTTACACTGCCACCTGCTATGCTTTCATTCCCCATTGTCCCAATGTAGCTATATTTCAGTTTGTAGTGAAAGTATTTTTACTGTTGTCATGCAAATAATATTTACACCCAAGCATATGTAATATGATAATTTCCTTTCTTATCTCCCCCCCCCCCCGCCAGGCTGTTTTTTAATAGCTGTTGATTTTTTTCCTGCACCTTCCAGTGGCCTCTAAATATTGTTTTCTTCAAGCACTCTATCAGTTCCCTTTTTGTCACTTAAAATACCCTTCTTGGAGACCTCTATTTCCCATGGTTCTCTAAGCCTTATACACGGCTGTTACTCTCCAGGTCTTCTTTTTTTGTTATTCTTGGAATTTTATACCTTTCTCCTGAATTGGATTACCTATTTTTTTGATTACTTATTTCCCATTTCTTGATTTACTCCGTTGTTTGAGTGGAGCAAATTCTCCAGAAGTCTTATCAGATTACAGCGGCCAAGGATATGGTGATAAGAGCCTTCAATATTCCTGTTTTTGAGTTACACTGATTGTTCACATTGGTTGTTCTCTATGCCTGGGGCACAGTGGTCATCTCTCTTCCTGTCACCCTAGAGAGTCCCCTTGAGTCTCTGTTGGATCTTCTGTTTCCTATGTTCCATGATTTGGGATAAACCCTCATTTTTGTAGAGGATGCCCTTTAGTAGTTTTCTGGAAAAGACTCATGGGAAGTAAACTTTCTGAGACGTTGGATGTGTGGAAGTGTACCTATTCTACCCTTATACTTGTTTGACCGTTTGACTACATATAAAATTCCAGGTTGGAAATTCTTTTCCTTCAGAATTTCAAGAGCATTTTCCTATTGCTTTCTAACTTTAGTGTTCTAGAGAAATCTGAAACTGTTCTGATACAAAAAATCTGAAACTGATCTTTTATGTGTGAGATGTTTTTGGTTTTTGTTTTGTTTTGTCTTTCTCTCTTTCTGGAAGTTTGTAAGCCTTTATCTCAAGTTTCCAAAATTTCACAGTCATGTGTCTAGGCTAGTTCCATTTTTTTTTTTTTTTTTGAGGGCAGTATCACTGGCCCTCATATGTGGGATCCGAACCGGGGCCGCTGGAATCCCAAGCCAGCGCTTAACCACCGTGCCACTCGGCTGGCCCTAGTTCCATTTTTATTATTGTTCTGAAACCTTTTAATATGAAAACCCCCATTCTTCAATTTTTTGAATTTCCTCCTATCCATTTTCTCTGATGTCTCTTTCTGAAACTTCTGTTAGTTGAATGTTAGCTTTCCTAGACTGATCTTTCCATTTTCTTACCTTTTTTCTCCTATTTATCTTTATTCTTGTTGTTGCTTTTTTATTTCTCTGTGTGTTTGTCTTTCAGCTATATATTCTGGTATATTTTCATATCTCAATTTTCTGAGTTTGATTTTTTAAATTCCTGATATCCTGTTTTTAATTTCAAGAGCTCAGTTTTGTTCTTAAATAGTTATCTTAAGGTCTTCTGTTTCTTCTAAATTGCTTTTTTTTTTTACACATTTATTTATTTATTTGTTTGTTTTTGCCTCTGTCTTCTTGTGTCTGTCTTCTTCACAAAGATGATTTCTTTACACATATAGTCAGCTATGTTGCTGGAAATGGAAGTCCTAACTAAATCCTTTAAAAGATTTCTGCCAAGAAGGAATCTAAAGATTTCTTTTTTAGGAAAAACTTACTATATTCCTTACTTATACCACCCTATTGAGTATATAACAATTCATACATAGAAAAATTAGTAATTCTATTAAAATGAAAAAAATGTATGGAAAAGTAATGTTGTAGGTAAACGTGATTGTGAAAAGGTGGTGGGGGGACAACTTAACAGTTAACCTTCTCAAATATTGTAACTGGAAATTCCCAGGAAAATCCAAAATTTTGAAAGTGAGTGAGAGTTAATTCTGGGTAAATCTAATAGGAGAGTGTGTGTGTGTGTGTGTGTGTGTGTCCATGTACATTCTCTTAATTTTTATGAATACAAGAATGAAATACACAGTAAGTTGGGAATCAAAAACCCAAAGTAGAGGTTAAATCTTGTTGCTCATCTTTAGACAATAGATTGCTCTGGCCTCAGTTGTATACTATCATTGGTTTCTGATATTCTTATAATAAAAGGTGCCATAATAAGTAATGTCTGTCCCTTCATTGGTAAATAGAGAGGATGATTTTATTCTCTTTTGAGTTGTTTCTAATGGAAATACTAGCCCTAACCCCGGAGTAGTTTTCCAGCTGCACCTGACATGACTTCTGAGAAGAATGTGTTAGACAGCAGTATATAGTTACATACTAAAATCCATCTTCTACAAAGGAGTAAGAAATCATTATGTAAAATGTTTACTTTTCATTTATCTACATGTCAGAAAAGACTTGTAATAAGTTCAACCAAAAATTTATGTACTTTCTGAACAGAATAAGGTGGTTATAAAAGAAATATAGTAGGTTTAGGTAAGTGAACCTGATGAAATATTAGAGACCTCATCCATCAACTCAAGAAATTGGTTCAGAGAAGGCCAACTTTGCTCAAGAAACTTGTCTCTGCCTTGGAGAGCTGCCTTTAGTATAAAGCAGGATGGGAGGGGTGGGCGCTGCCAAATAGGATACTGCACTTAGAGGAAATTATGACACACAATGTATTCAGATGGAAGTCATTGTAATTCTAATTATCCAGTCCATTCAGGGTGCTGGATTGCTTTTTATGATTATAACCACTCCAAGAAGGACAACTATAAGGTAATAAGCATTCAAAGCTATTGAGTACCCAGAGTGCATAGACTAGGTAAAATGAATGATATCAGAATACATCAGCTTGTCTCCAATTTTCTTTGTACACAATTGCAATAAAATTTGATGTATATTGCAGGGTGTTGGGAGATTTCTTAGTGGTTAATGATTTACATAATGATTTCCTTTTTATCAGAGAGTTAACAGAGCTCTTGTTTCTGCATTTAGAATAATTACGTTGTACAGCCTTCATTCTGTTTAACTTAAATGTCTATCTACGTATACACCTTAATCACTCAAGATGTGTGTATTTTCTACAGTAACCTCCATACATGATATTTATATTGCAAAGATTGTGGGAAAGTTCTAGCATTCAGGATAAATTTTCCTTCCCTTAATTTCCTTCCTATTTCTCCTCAATTCCCTGTTTCCTACCATACTAACAAATATTACCAAAATAATTCTTCATCCTTGGAATACCCTTCAACATTATTTGTAGAGAAAGGTCCCTATTTAGTCAGCCCTTAGCCAAACTATATGTACTTAATGCCTGCAATCTTTCTGCTTGAATCATTCATTCCCTCTGAGCTTTTCTTCACATGTATTGCTTTTCCTAAAGTTTATTCACTTTGTATAACATCATACTATCTTTTTTTAAAGGAACATTCCTTTGTGGCCTCCCATGCTCATTAAACAGCAAGGGGTAATTTGGAGTTTGCTTTCAGCTCTGGAATCTTGGGTATGATTTCTGGTTGTATTAAACAAGACTTAGAAGATTGCAGACTTGGCTTTATTTTCCTATCGTTGTTACCCTTACATAGTTTTTCTGGTTGGCTCAAGGTTCATTGCTTTGGGAGAGTTTTAGCTAAGTCCAGATTTACATTTTTAGTTTAGTATGAACTTATGTTCGGAACATACTACTTCAATTTTAAGAGAATTAGAATTGCTCCGTGTACAGTGAGTGTGTGTGTGTGTGTGTGTCCGTGTCCATCCCTAGCAGCTCAAGCAAGAGTGAACTTTCCAACTTGCCCTTTCCCACAGACCACAGACCTTGTCTTCTTGAAGAAGCCTGTTCAATAATTCCAATGGTTAAATTCCTCTGCGCAAGCAAAGGTCTGATGTTGTTGCCAGAGTTCAAACATCTGGTAACCCTTCATGCTGTTGTTAGCAGTGATGGGCAGCAATCTGAAAGCAGTCGTTCCGAGCCTCAGCTCTCTGACTTGCAGTACTTGCCAACTCCCCATCATCTCTATTACTGGGTACACTGATTAGCATAGAGCTTGCATAGAAGACGGTATGTACTTTCAGGACACAGACTTTCTAACTTACACTAAAATGTTTTAATGTCCTAGCATGTATCTTATGACTGCTCAGTAAATATTTGATGCTAATAAAAAGCAGGATCCAGACCATTCGGTTGTCCAAATAAGCCTTTTCACAGTTCTTATTGAACCTGATTTTAACTAAATTTATGTTTCATTATTATAGTGATTGTTTATGTTTTGCATTTTGAGAAAGAGCTCGTGTGGGCAACTCAACAGCATTTCTTCCAGTAACTTTCCTGGTGCTTAGCTGGTCCTGACACATCTCCCCTCCTGCCTGCTCCTTTGGTGCTGGTTTTTATCAAGGGACTTAGAATTCCATAGATGAAAGGAATATTGAGACCTGATTGTGTCCATAGCCCTGCCTTAAAGACAAGAACATATGAAAGACAGCTGTAAGTTGGAAGCCTCTTTCCCCGCTCAATTCTCTAGAGTGATGGCCATCACATCTCAGCTGCTCCTGGAGACTACCTGGTGGTTTTTGGACATTGTACTCCAAAGATCTCTAAAAGGCCTCTGCTAACTCTGAATCCCTTTCCTTGTCACTATGTCAGGCAAAGAAAGCCAATGACACTTTTCTAAAACACAGCATGTGTATCCATAGGTCTGTAAGTGCTTTCAAAGCCGCATAAAAGGTATTGATTTCAATGCAGGATTAGTTCTCTCTGTAGGTCTCTATTGTGTGTGTGGTGGGGAGGGGAGGAATGATATCTATGGATCTGGAACTCTTTTTTCAAGTAATTTGTTTTAAAACATTTCATTAGTTAGCTTGTTCATTGTGGTGATTATGCTAAAAATGCGATATTTCAGGGAGATAGTTCTTTTATTAGGATGCAGTAAGTTAAAATAATTTATTAGATTTTTCCAATAATGATATTTAGAATAATCTAAACATTTCTGAGCATCAACAAATCTAAGTCTGAAGTTTATAGAATATAATTTTTCTATGCTATCTCCTCTTACCCTTATGTAGTTTGGGTGTTGATATTTTAAAAGCTTGTTTTTCAGAAAGATGCTATTGGCACCAAAGCAGAGTTGTGTTACTTATCTTGCTGTCTACCTATTCCTATTCCAGTTTTGATTTTTAATATTAACTTTTAGACCTGAATGTTAAACCAATATTAACAAGTTTGTGTGTACCTCCTGACACTAAACATAGCAGAATGCTTTCCTAAAGTGCATGTTTTATGGTCTCCTTAAAAAGGAAAACTATCACAATGTTTCCTTCAACACAAATTGGGGGTTTTAGTAATGTATTAATAATGTTGGAAGTATACAGATGACTTAATCATGATTCCTATTCAGTGGACTTAAAACCTTTAATAGGTGTTAAGGACCTTGTTTAATACAAGGTCCAAAGCATAGTCAGAAATTTTCCTGAATTCTAGATTATTTTCCGTGGTATCTGGAAGCAGCAAAGTGACACATTTTACCTTTGGTCTCTTGTGGCTGCGTAGCCTTCTGAGGAGAGTAGCCAGCAAGGACCGACACCATGGTCACCACAGATGACTGGTGGCCCTGCTGCTTCAGAAAAGCTAATGGAAGGAACCGATTCTACCCCGCCCCGCAAAATAAAGAAATGCATGCACACACACGTGCGAGGCCCACAGAGAAACCCGGGGTGCGGAGTGGGGGCCGGGTAGAGAAAATCATGGACAAAGAAAGGGGGAGAGGAAATCCAACTTCAAGTTTTCAAGGAACCTGGAAGACCTTTGCTCTACTTGTTTTATGGCAAGTGTGAGATGCTTTGGGCTAGTGGGGAAGGATTTGGATGTGTCACAGGTAGAAAGTTGGTAGAAATCATGTCAGGTTGGAGAAAGTGCCGGAAGGAAGCCCGGAAAGAGGCTCATGTGGTCTGGGTAGAGGGTACAGAGGGAAAAGCCAGGGAGTCTGACTTGACTTATCGGGTGATCACTTTGTAAGGTATATAAATGTCTAATCACTGTGTTGTACACCTTGAAACTAATATAATATGTCTACTCTAATTTAAAAATAAATTTTAAAAGAAAAGCCAGGGAGTCTGAACAGCCCTTATAGGACTTTCTAGCACCAGATGGGTGGGCCATGGTTTCAATGCTGAGAGTGCCAAGAAGGTATCCCCAAAAAAGGGAAAATACATAAAATGATAAATTTGTTTTTCTTGAAAATGTGAATGAAAGGGGTTTTATCCTGTTCTGCTTCATACTTTAAAGTGTTCTTTTTTTTGTTTTTCTTGAAGGATCTGTAGATTGATGGAATAAGATTTTCTTTTAGCTACTGTAGCACTGTGTTTGATTTTTTAGAAAATGGGTTATGTCAGTCCACACCAACCCACTAAACCCCTAGCTCACCACTGCGGAAATAGCCTGAGGAAGTGACAAATTAGTGTACCTCATCATACTGTGATTTGGCTTAGAGTCTTTTAATAATGAGTGTGATTTCATGTGGGGAGAGAATAAACTGGCAGTTTTTACAGATGTAATTTCCCAGGAATTTCAGAGATGTTTACATTTTAATCACTCTAGATTTTAGGGTTATGAGTGAGCCAAAGGTATGGTTAGGATTCTGCCACTCCAGACCCAGAGACGCTCGTCTCATTGTTGACACATGTGACTGATGGCCCAGGAAACGGTGAATTGTGTGCACTGCATTGCCCATGGGATTCTTGGAGAAAGGGGGGTTGACATCTAATGGAACCTACCACACCTCAGTGCTGTGATTAGTCGTTGTTAGTCTATGGATAACATTGTCTTCTTTTGTTTTGAGTTGTTCAAAACTATGTACAAATCTCCCCTTCGGTTTTATAAAAATTAGAAATCAACATTGAGGCCATAAAAGGTACACGAATTTAAAAATTTTATCCTTCCAATTGTAATCACAGGTTAGATACTATGTAACAGTTTAGAGACAGGAAAGATGATCAGTAACCCCATCACCCTCACTGGATTGGCTGTGGGTACATGCCTTATTTTGTAAACTCATTTTGCTTACATTATTTTCAGTGTACTGGTGTGCAGATTACAGAAAGATCGGAAAGCTGAGAGATTTATTATTTACAGAAGGTGGACAGTAGAGTCTATTGCTTTAGGAAAACACACAGCTCAGAGCAGCAGCCTGTTTGACATTAATGAATCATGGCGATGACAGTGACCTTGAGAAGTCATCTATCTCTTTCACCCTGTGCTTTTGCACAGGTCTGTGTCTCCCAGACACCTCTGGGCAGAACGGGCCTGTCTGTCATGCGCTGGACACGGCCCTGGGAAGGAGGGCCTGCAGTCTCCCCTGGTTCTCCTGGCCACTGACCATCTGGTAATCCTGAGTGGGTTTAGCACCCATCACAGTCACGCTGGGCTGATCTTATTTCATTGCTGCCTGATTATTGGAACACTTTCAGAGTTTAAATTTCTCTGTCCGTCGGAGAAAAAACAAAGTTGAACTCTTAACAAAATAAAAGGTCTCATCTGTGCACCATCCATGGAATGGTAAATTGTCCCAGGTGGACGGGATCTCCTTTCAGTAAACCAATGCTGCTGAGATCCATTAAAGCAGCAGGGGGCTGCCAAGTGCTCACATCCTGGACTCATCAGCTCTGGTTTTTGCTGACCACTCAGTCAGTCAGCAAGAGCAATGCGATGAGTCCTGGATGATAAACGTGGTTCCGTTGCAGAGACTCAATGGATCACAGCGGAGAAGAAAAAATGTTTCAGATGAGAAAAATAAATGCCAGGAGCAAGGTCTTTTTAGATTAGAGCAAGTCCTTTCAGATCCAAGAGAGTCTCATGGAACCTGTGGAGAGGGGTGGGGAGGGTGTTTAAGAATCATCCCACACTTGGCTGTTAGCCTCAGCCACCTGCAAGTCTGCGGAGCACTTTGAGGGAAACCCTTGACTCTGTGGTGTGTTAAGGGCAAATCTCAGGACTTGCTTAATAGAGTAGAGACATTTGTTACAATGAAACGCAGATCTGCCGTTTAGTGTGAATTTATTGTGCTGCTGTAGCATCTTTATTATTTCCTATAAAATACAATCTGATTTAAAAATAACCGGTCCTATGACACTTACAAGGTTGAATCTGATGGGATGTCCATTGCAGATAAATAGCCCTATAAATAATTGATGCCGTTTGTCACTTGTGTGTGGATTCTCTTAGACCTGCAGTAATTAGCAGTAAGTTCTGTAGTAAACTGAAGAGTGAAAGTACCAGAAAGTCATGTAGGTTAGTGAGTTCTATTGATTGTTTAAAATAATTCCATAGTAACGACCATGGGGAAGAAGCCAGTGTTTTTCCAAGCCTGATTAATAGCTGATTTAATTCATAAGCCTTAGAGCCCAAAGCAAAGATTCATTTGTTTTCAATTCTGTTTTATGTTTTCTGGAGCATTGAAGCCTGACTAGTTTATTTAAATGAGGTACGTTTACGACTTTTAATATGATTGCCCTCCCATTTACACAGAAAGTGATATATTATATTCAAAGAGGCAGGATGAGAGCGTCGCACTGGTTGTGAAACATCAGGAGGCGGCCTGGATTCCATGGCGGAGGCGGCTGTCTCCTACGCTGCCATAATCAAGTCCCTTACACTGCAAGGAGTAGAAATCTACTCAGACGGGCTGAAGCAAACGGGGAAATTGCAGTCAGGATCCAGGGATAACTGCGGGAGCCACGGCAGGAAATGTGGGCAGGCCTCATTACAGACCAGCGTGGGGACAGAGGCGGTCACGAGCGCTAGTGTTTCTGCTGTGCCCCCAGACCGCTGTGCAGCCTCCTGTCACCACCGCCTCTGCCTGCAGACAGACAGACGTGCTCTTCTTCAGTGCGGGGTGTGTGGCCAGCCATGGTTGCCCTCATTTCAGATGTATATGACTTCCCAATTCAAGAAATACCAACCAGCTAGTTAGTACCCGGACTCCTAATTCCAAATTCCTGGAAATAGCATCCGATGGGCCCCGCGCTCAGGGAGCCAAAGAGCACAGCGGTCTGTCACCAAGGGCGGGCGCAGGTCCGAGCTCCAGTTTGGCCTGAAGTGTTTCTTATTATTCCTCCCTTACTAACCGCTCCTGCCCTGTGAGTATTACAAACGTTTAGAGAACAGTTACTCCATAAGGTGCAGAGGGACGAAAAGGCCCTGCAGGTGTTTCAGGCAGAGGAAGCGGCAGTGTGCTGAGCATCCCGTGGGGAGTTGGAGGGGCCTGCAGACGCCACGAGGGAGAAGCGATTCTGAAACTGTTAGGAATCTAGCACTTTATCTTGAAGGTCATGTGTGTGTTTGTTTGTCTGTTCCCCCTCCCTCCACGGAGTTGGTCATTGAAGGAGTTTACGCAAAAACGGACAGATTTTGCATTCTCAGGAGCTTGGTTGGGCGGGGTTTTGAAGAATGGATTGGATGGAGAAGGGCCAGAATAAGAGGCAGAGTCACCATTTGAGTGGAAGTGTCAGTGGGAGAGAAGGGCCTAAGCTGGGGCCAGGAGAGGAAAGGGAGGGACACATTTGAGAAATATGAAGGAGGTACAGTGGCCAAGACTTGTTGATTGAATAGCTGTGAAGTGAGGTGAGAAGAATCAAAGGCAATGCAAATTTCTGCCTGGGAAATGGGTAGATAGGGTGCATGAACTGAGGTGGAACCCAGAAGCAGGCTGGAGTCGATGACAATGAGTTCAAAATTGGACAATTGAGCTTGAAGTGTCTGTGGGACATCTAAATAGATATTTCTAAATCCTAAGCATCTGAGTTTGAAACTTGGAGGTCAGTGCTCAAGGTATGGATTGCGATTCAAGAATACTCAGATGGTAGCTAGAGGGATGAGAATATATGGAATCACCCCAGAATAGCATATTATAGTTTTCTTCAGATTCTCTAAGGGGTCCCTGAATCAAAAAATGGCTAAGGAGCTTTGGCATAGAGCTTGCATTCTGAAAGGGGTCAATATTTTCCCCCAACAGGGCAAAAATTGGTTCTTAGGAGGCAAAATTTTTTTACTATATCCATGGTGTTAAGTAAAATTTCATGGGGGGCAGTTAGAAAGAAAATGTCTTAAAAAGCTCTGTAGGGAAGTGATATAGAAAAAAGGGTGCAAAACCTTGGTGTGGAGTAAAAGGAGCAGTGGGTTCTCATCTGTTTTGCTATCAGTGTCTAAAAGCTGAGGACAAAAAGAATCGATAGTTTTTATTGCTGGCAGCAATATTGCTAGACCACGGCTTTCCTCCTTCCTATTATTGCATCACCACCACCATCACCACCACACATATCCAGTATATTCCTTCTGAAAGCAGTATGACAGTGGGCTACGTTTACTATGGGTACCGGGAATAAAGGAAAATCATTGCGTTTTTCGGGAGCGGGTCTTTTTGCCATTTCTGGTGTGACACTTTCAAAGATGATGCACACAGTAACTGTTAAGAGTATTTACAATTAGGAGCACATTGGAAAACCAGTCTTCCACATTAATTGATATGTCTACTTACCCTATCTGCTGACTGAGAAAGAAAACACTATTTGTGGTCTGGGGTTGCTGGAAACTTGTAAGAATTGTACCCCCTGGGCCTTTTCTCTGTCTCCTTGTTTATAGCTACTAATTTTCGCCACTGAATATCTATTGAGCCTTCCTGTGTACGTGACACCAGATTTAAATGTTGAGTAGCTTCACAGAATTCACAGAGGACCTAGCACTGTCTTTGAGGAGCTTCTCTTCTCCCCACAAAGTAAAAGCAGTTCATTTCAGAAGCAAGTCGCTGCTGCAGTATAATTGTCAGAAATCATGCTCAGTCCCCTTTCAAGGAAACCTCAGTCACCATAAATATCAAGAGGCTGTCACTTCATTGTGTAATGTATTATGTATACGCCTAATCTTAATTCTTTTAGAAGTTGCTTATGAAAAAAGATGGCCAAATTAACCAAATTTCACTAATTTTTCCATTCTTTTCTTTTAATGTAAATTATTGGCCACCCTGGGGGCCAGAGCTGAGAGCAGCAAGTTTTGGAAGTGGAAAGCAAGATCAGCGGGTTTCTGGCCACTGTGGTTCATTAAGTCAGAAATAGTTTATGTGCATTAACTCTTGTTCTAAAGCATTCTCATTTTTAAACATATGTGGGTATGGGTTTTCACAGGGTAAGCGTCTGCTTTTTGTGCATTTCAAGAAAAACAGCCTGGCCCTTTGAACCCGTAATTCATCTTGAAGCCTTATTACTGACCATGGAGCCGTCCTCAGGCCTCCCCAGTCAGGACTCTGAGAGTGTGCTCCGTGTGTGTTTCCCTTACCTAACGGGGACCAAAAGCAGCAACACAGCAAGAGCAGCAGCACGGGCACGCGGGAAGAAGCTGGGCGTGCGTCCTTAGAAGGAAAGACCATCCTTCTTTCCTTTCCTAGTGAACGGTCATAAAGCTGAAAGGGTTTGGGTTTTTTCCTTCTTCCAAAAGACCCCATAAGAAAGATCACCATTACATTTATCATTGTTTTCCGCTTTCTTTCATGGGATCAATCATAATTCTGTGCTTGAAATGATTTAGGAGCATTTCAGTGTTTAGCAACTTCCAAACTATTTGATTTTAAATACATCTTTGGTTGTAATTCATAAGCCGACAGTCCTGTTTGTGAAGGGAAGGTCCAGGCCTCCGTTTTCTATGTGCTCTGCGGGTCTGCCCTGTAATGAAATGCACAGTCTATGAGGGTACGTGCTTTGGATGACGTGCTTTGGAGACAGCGTTCCTTTTCAGACCCTGCTTTTCATGTCAGCTGACTGGCACCCGCAGTGCTGGGGGAATGGAGTGGTTCCTTGGTGACTCCAGATAGCTGTCAGAATTAATCTGTAGACAGGAAAAGATTTTCCTTGAAAAGAAGCTCAAAGAAGCTGCCAAGCAATGCTTGCACGTCACTGCAAGGATACACCTATTGCCATGATGGAAGCACGGAAAGGGGACACTTATTTTGCAAATTAAAATTGTTAGCCTCCTTTCTTGACAAATGAATATCAGATTCAGTGGGGTTTTAAAAAAATATTTAACATGTAAATTCTTTACATTTTGATAAATCAAGTCTATTCACTTATAAAGCAGGTCTTATTCTCCTTTTAATTCTGAAGAAGTAAAGCTGGCCTTTTGTCACCCTTGACCACCAAAGAAGCAGATGAGAGCCAAAATGCATTGTAATCTCTTCCTTTTGAGTGAGAGGCATCCAGTTAACATGGAAACAGAAATCTCTGTGTTCTGTTGTTTCTTCTGACCTTGTTTCGGAAAACCAGCAGTTGTCTAATTTGTGAGCAGTCTTTCCTTCCAGTTGTTAAAAACAGAAATTATTTTTTAATAATGTACCTATAAATTATTCATTAAGGAGCACACAAAAATGTTACTTATAGATTGACTTGTCCTTGAGGGACTGTATCATTAGTTGTGGTAGCCTGCTACTCTTGCTAGTATGTATAGCATGATTACAAGTGTGTCAGGCGTTTTACTTCCTGTTTCAGTTCAGTTCTCACAGCTATGGAGATGAGGCCCCAGGTCCATGACCAGGGTCTTATGGACAAATGCACATGTAAGTTAAAAAACAACCACCACAGGAAACCATGATTCCAACAGCTGTTGCCGTTTTGTGCTAGCAAAGCACAGAATGTAATGGAATGGACTGAAACAAAGCCTGATGTTCAGCCTGATTCAAACAAAGCCTAGCTCTCCTCAGCTTGTGAGCAAGCTAGTGAAACACTATGATTGTGCCTCAGTTTACTCATCTCTAAAATGGGGATGGGGATGGTGTCTACCTCATGAGTTCTGTGGAGTTGGTGAGATAAAATGGGGAAAGTGCTTAGTTTAGTGCCTGACATAGACTCAGTGCTCAATAAATGTTACCTGCTTTTTTTTCCCTTGCCATAGTTATAATATTAGCATCATAAGTCACTCATCATTAGCCTTGAGGTTACAAGTGTTACAGTTCAGCACAACCCTAAAAACGCCTTTGGAGGCTGGATTCTCAGTCTCCCTCAAGTACTTCAGGATTTCTGCTGTCATAGGATTCAGTTTTCCTAAGGCTTGATTCATTCACACAACACTGGTGCCTTACTGAATGATTTAAGGGACCCCTGGGAGAAGTCTTAGAGCAGAGAGAATCCATCACCTCTCACGAGCCACGGGACCTTGTCTTCATCAGCCTAGTTGGCATAGTCTTTCTCCAGCCTTATCATATGCCAATAGTTTCATTGTATCCTGTTAGAAGAGCTGAAAAAGAGTAAGGTTAAAGGATTTGATCTAGGTTACCTGGGTTTGGTAGCAGACCCAGGCACAAAACCATGTTGAGTGCTATTTGTGGATCTGGTTTATTGTATGAAGCCTTTCCACAGCTCAGGTAACACCAAGGTCAGCCAAGGAATATCGCAAAGGTTTTATCTCATGGATCGAATTGCTTAAATGTTACTTCTGAACATTTCATCATAAATATTTAAAGCAAATAACCTATTTCCACTAAATCATAAAGCACAGCTCTTGTTAGTCTGAAATCATGTGCATGGAAAATTACACATCACTTTAATGTATTTTCTGTCTGCTTTGGTGTCCATGTAAAAGTAACAAACCACAGATGCATGATGACATCATCATCACTGAACCAAAGAAGAGAGAAAAGGAAATGATTTTGTGAGCTGAGGATTTAAACTGTTCCTGGTGAGGCCTTCAGTGTTTAGTATTTTTAGGAGGGAGTTCCTATGTGTAGGGTCAGCTGCAAGATCAAGGACAGTTAACACTCATTCCTGCAAAATGAGTCCAAAATTTAAACACAGTGTCCTCCAAATGTCCCTTGGCACCAATGAATGTGACTTTTTTTTTTTTAATGCTACGTTAGGTTCTCTAGTTCATCCTTCTCAGCTCCATTGCATTTTCTCTAATGTTGTGTCCAATTTTAAATGATTTGAGTGATGGTCCTCCCATCTTGTACCTGGCCAGCATAACCCCAGAGTGCCAGAATTCCCAAGGCCTCATTCTCTGTGGCGACCAATGCTGCGGCAGACCTGAGAGAGGAGTGGCAGAGCTCACAGGGTTTTAATTGCTGCCTAATAGCCTATAGCAACCTGAGCATTTTATTAACAGGGCATTTAATATTAGCGTTTTAGTCTAGTAGAAGATGCTTTTACACTGCAGCAAAAATCCTGCTGAGAGAATGTCTGATATGCAACCTAACATTCACCATTTTCTGAATTTCTTCCCAGTACTCATAATAATATATCCTTCAAGCCATTTTATATTCTTAAATTTGTGCTTCCCTGGTTACATAAGTAATTTTATCTCCTCCTTTTCTGTTTTTCCCAGTTATATTTGCCCAGAGTATTCATAATAAGTATAATCCTGCCAATAGAATTGGAGTGTATTATAATACATGCAGAGCATTTCAGAGTTACTTGTTAAAGTAAAGTAGATATTGATGAATCCCATAGAAGTAGCAATATGTACCTTCTCATAGCAATAATCAGGATAGTTTTGATTTTTTTTTTTAATTTTACCTTCATCTTCTCTTAAATCATTCAATTTTGTCATTTCCGGGCCACTCTCTGCGATTACTGACACTCCCATGAGTGAAAGACAGATTTCAATATCATCATCTTTCTAGAGAGGAATTTTTATCTCTCCTCTGTGATGATATTTGAGCAACTTGCCATCATACCATGGTTATTTAATTCTTTTGTACTTGTAAGCAATTCTTCAACCTGCTGACGGGTCACTTAGAAACCTAACTGGTGTTTTTCCTTTCTTCTGCTACACCATCAAATCCTGCCACCTCATCCCTTCAGCTCTGCCTTGTCTCACCAGTAATATGGCTACCTTATAAAAGGAAATTAAGGGGAAATGAAATACTGTCTAATTGAGACATATATACACCGAGACATAAGCATCCCATTTCATACTCTGTATGACTCCACTGGAATTCTTTGTCCTCTCTTTGGGACTGATTTATATTCCTCTAAGAAGTAATTTCATATAAGTATTATCTGTGTTGATGAATTGTAACAATCTTTAAAAATTCCATATTCTTAAATGCAGTTTTTATAATGAATACCTTTTGTTTATGCACTTTGATTCCTTCATTTAGCAAACATCTGAGGATATTCAGGGCACCTACTAGACACTGTATTGGGTGCTTTGAAAAGGAAAATGAACAAGGAAAAGTCTCTGTTTTCAAAAGATCAGAGTCCAGGAGGGGAAGTCCAAAAGTGCGCACTTAACTATCATACAGTGTGAGACACCCTAGACCAGAAGTGATGTGAGCACTGACGGGGGAGAAATAAGTGCTTCTTGCGGTAACGCAGTAGTCATGGGAGACTATTACGTAAAGCATGTGCCATTTGAGGTGGCCTTTACGGGAGGTCAGGGCTCAGTGAGGGAGGAAGGAGAGAAAGGTGTGCCCAGGAGCAGAAACGCGCAAGGAAGGCATCGACACCTGAAGAACACTGAGGAATGATCCGTGAATCAAACATAGGACATAGGATACAAGTAGCTAGCACTAGAGCCAGAAAAACAAGTGGAGGTCCACTGAAAAAGTTGGGCAGCAGTCTAGTAATCCAGAGGAGCGTTAAGCCCCACGTCATTAATCTCTGCTTTTAGGATGTGTGTTTTTATTGTTGTATAACTATAGGTGTTTATTATGATTTAGACTAATGATTCCCTCCTTAGCTTTGCATTAGAATCTCTGTCTCATTCCAGTTAAATTAGAATCTCTAAGGGTGGGATCCATATTTTTTTTAAGCTCCCCAGGTGATGATCTCAAGGGCAGCCAGGGTTGAGAACTACTGACCTCAGCCCCCCTCAACACTTGAACAGACTAGGAGAGGCATCCAAAGAGATCTGGCTCATTTAAACTGAAAAGGGGTACCTTTAAGTCAAAATCCACCCCACCCTTACACTGGTAGGAAGCAGCAACCTCGGTCTGTACCCACAGCTCTTTCCCCAGCAGCACTGACACGTGCCCTCATCACTT
The DNA here is from genome assembly GCA_033961575.1 of Aselliscus stoliczkanus. NCBI lineage: Eukaryota > Metazoa > Chordata > Mammalia > Chiroptera > Hipposideridae > Aselliscus > Aselliscus stoliczkanus. The sequence continues at coordinate 56,909,297 of CM066733.1, read as the reverse complement.
GCACTTACTAGTGGATAAACAAATCCCTGTCGTGACTCTGCAGCCTCCCGCTAGCCATCATCCCTTGTTCTCTTCCTAGCCACGCCCTGTGCTTCCAGTCTTATTTCCCTCCAGTGCAGACTCCACTGCACTGCCTGGTCTCCGCAGCTTTCCAGGGGACCGTGCTCCTGCTAGTCCTTCTGCCCGGGCTTTCCCTCCACACACATTTTCTCCTGGCATCACCCCCTCATCGTTCAGTACACAGAGATCACATCCCAGAAGCCCCCTGTCATCTTCCCAGTCTGGATTAGGTGCCATTCCGTTGTGCTGCCATACTATATTTGGGGTAGAATTTGTATAATAACATTTATTAATACATACTGTAATTACCTGTCTGCATTAAAACAATGGGCCTTTTAGGAATTCACTAACTCACATTTGTTTCCGTATATAGTACCTAACAGTACTCGATATATAGTAATTCCTGTATAAAAAATTGCTAAGTTAATGATATGAAATGTATTGATTTAACATTTTTTTAAAAAGGCCTTACTGGGAAACAGTGTGTTTTTCCAGGACCCATCAGCTCCAAGTCAAGTCATTGTTTTCAATCTACTTGTGGAGGCGCAGCTCACTGGCCCATGTGGGAATCGAATCGGCAACCTGGGTGTTATGAGCACTGTGCTCTAACCACCTGAGCTAACCGGCCACTCCTAATTTAACGTTTTTGAGTGCGTATGATATGTTAGCTACCAATTACTGAGCACTTAGTATGTGTCTGGTTAAGTACTGATTGCCTAACTACATGTATTATTCAACTCCTTAGAGTTAGGTACTGTTATTTTCCCCTTTGCAGATGAGGAAACTTGAGGCTTTGAGAAGTTAATAAACCAAAACTGAATTGCTCTTTCTGGTATCTTTCTCAAATTTCTCAAAAAAGATTAACCGTATGTCACACTTAATCTGACCTGGAGGGACTTCTGTAATTCTGTACGTGTGCTATTTAGCCCTTCAGTAAAAACAGAGGACCAGTAGTTCATTTTATTTGGGGATTAAGAGAAACCAAATGATAAAATCAACAGATAGTACTACAGTCCCCATTTCCCAAGGCTCTCTCCCCACTGAAGAACCTCTTAAGCCAATAGTCGGAACACCCTCCTCAGGAAAGCTGCTCATAGACAGTACAACTGGTTCCTCTGACTGTCCGTCTTTCCTTCCCCCTCCTCCCTGCTGATGAGCAGTGAAATGACCTAATGACCAGGGCCAGAAGGAAGGGAAAGCAGAGAGGGAGGCCCAAGCAATCCACACACTGAATTATCAGCCTCCGCGTAATGGAGTTTTCTTTGGCTTTCTTCTCCTCAGAGTTCCATATTTTAAAGTTACTAGGGATGCACTGTTTCTCCAGGCACGGAGCGAGGCAGCCCTGTTCAGTTTCTGCCATGATCACTTTGAGGCAGCTGTGGGCCAGAAGACTTGTGCTTCTGACAGGGACTCCAGACAGGGAGCTGGGAGGACTCTGAGTGACACAGTTCCCTTTCCCACCAAGAGTCAGGCCCGGAATGGCCTCTTCACGCCCCTGTCTGTTAGACTGTATGTGATAGAGAGGCTACTGAGCATTTGTATGGCAGGAGCGGCCCTGGAAGATAAGGCAGGTGCTGAGCAGAATAGGAATGAATGCAGCCCCGCTTCACGTAAGCACCCGAATGGGAAATAATGTTGGTGGCTTAGGGTGACCGTTTATCCTGGTTTGCCCGAGGCTGAGCTGTTTCCTGGGCAGTGAGACTTTCCCTACTAAAACCAGCATATTCCCTGGATGGCTGGTCATCCTGTGTACTTAGCTTTCCTTAGCATAACAAAAAGTTCACAATCAGGTGCAAATCATTTCCTATTGTCTGTAAATTCTGTCTGACTCACAGAGTGAAAACAAAGACATATGAGAATTTCCTTGGACTCCCCGGAATAAGCAGTAAAATTGCAGGATCCTTGCTGAAAGCTGTCTTCCTGCTCCTCCTGTATCTGGCTCTCCACATGTCTGATTGAGAACCCTGGGCGCGCTGCTCCCCTCCCAGGCCTGGGGTCACTTTGTTCTGCCTGCCCCCTCCCTCGCCGCTGCTGCAGTAACTCCGAAGAGGATGTGCAGTAGGTACTTTCTCCTGCTCTGGCACTTGCTTCCCAGGGCTCTGCGGAGATGCAGCTGGCTGAGCCGGGGGAGCCTCCAGACGCCCCACAGCTGAATCAGTCAGGTCCCCTTCTATAGCTGTTATCTGAACCAACTGGGTGGCACCGACAGCAGCACAGGAAGGGTGCAGCACGAATGGCAGGACATGCACTGCACAAGCCCGCGTCTGCTCCAGAGTCTAGATCACCCCATCTGCATGGCGATTATTCTGGAGAGGATGGGAAAGGGAGGAATGGTGGTTCTCCACCGTTGTCAAGATAAACAGCAGCCAATGCTGTCTGTGCAGCTGTTTCAATGTGAGAGGAGCTGAATTATTTTATTTTTACTCAGTGGGAGCACACACACACACACACCTTTCTTTTTGAGAGAGGGAGAGTGGCTAACAAAATCACTCAATGATTTGAATCTTTCTATAGAATGGTGATAATTTTGGTAACTGTCTGAACATACATACCTATTTGCACATTTAATTAATGAAAAAACCAGTTCAGAGATGAGGTTGCTAAATAATCTAAAACAACCATTTGAAGACCTGGTAGCAGGAGTGGGACAAGGTGGCAGATGGAAGAGCAGCAACCAGGTGAAAATCTTCTTTCAAGGCAAGAAGGAATAGAGGTGTAGTCCTCAGGCGGTAGCTGGGGAAGGAAACAAGGAGGCAGGGTTATTATTTCCTGTATTATTGTCCTAAGTACAATTTTAGAGGTAGTAAGTACTCTTGGGACCATAGCAGCTTAGAAGACCCAAGGTCTCAGACTCAGTGGGTCCAGAAAAGATCCTTTATTTTTATTTTTTTGAGGGCAGTGTCACTGGCCCTCATGTGGGACCTGAACCGGGGCTGCTGGCTTCCCAAGCCAGTGCTTAATCACTGCGCCACTCGGCCAGCCCCAGAAAAGATCCTTGATTGAGCCTTTATCCTTATAAGAGTAACCACAGGGCTGGACATACCGTTGTGAAAAATAGTTAAGCTTTCCGGTAATGATGGCAGAATGAATGCATGATTCCCATGCCCTTCAGAACAAAACCCCACTAAAATGACAGTAAAGGGATTTGTTTTAGGTATTAACCAGAAGGATAAAGAAAATGGGGAGATGAGGTAAAAAACATGGAAGAGGAAGCTGTAAAACAGATAAACAAGCAGTAAGTGATTTAACAGGCTGAATCCTAAGCCACTGAATCCCCAAAGGCTTAGGATTTGGAGGCACCAGGTGCTTTTGAAGCTGCGGTGCATGAAATGATAGCAAAAGGCTAAAATGAGGGGGGATGGTTAACTCTGTGTTTATGGAACAGGGTGCTCCAGATTCCCTCCCCCACATCACAGAGCTGTGACTGCTTTTGTGCCACGCGGATGGCAAACTGGAAATTTATCCTCCCTCTCCCATCTCCAAGCTTTATTGACATATATTATAATTGGTGTATAACATTGTGTAGGTTTAGCATGATGACATGTAACATGATGATATGATCCACTTATACATTGTGAAATGATTACCACAATAGGGTTAGTTAGCTCCTCCATCACCTTGCGTAGTACCTTTTTTGTGTGTGGTAAGAACAATTAAGAGCTACTTCTTTTTTTTTTTTTTTTAAAGATTTTATTGGGGAATTGGGGGAGAGGAACAGCGTTGGGGAATCGGGGAAGGGGAACAGACAAGTAGCTGTCTTTTTGTTCTTCAGTCTAGTTGCGGAGGATGTTGCTTCACTGGCCCATGTTGGTATCATCATTGCACTCTTCCCGGATGAGGTAGATTGTTCGCTGGCCTCTCTGGGTGGTCACTTACCATGGCTATTGGCAGCTCACGCTGGCTGCCCGCCACTCACTGTAGCCTATGGCAGCCCACTGCAGCAGGGGCTGCAGCCTACACCGTTGCCGGGGCTCGCACAGCCCAGCTCCAGGTGGAGTTGTTGTTAGCTGTAGAGGGCAGTGTCGCTGGCCCTCATATGTGCTATCCGAACCGGTGCTGCTGGCATCCCAAAACCAGTTCTTAACCAATGCGCCACTCGGCCAGCCCTAAGATCTACTTTCTGAGCAACTTTCAAGTATGTAATACAGCTTTGTTAACTAAAGTCAGTGTGCTTCATATGAGATCCCCAGAACTTATTCAGCTTATAACTTCCTTCCCTGTCTTCAAAAGTTTGTACTTGTTAACCAGCATCTCCCCATTTCTCCCAGCCCCCAGCCCCTGGCAGCCACCATTCTAATGTGTTTCTAATGAGTTATTGTTTTATAGATTCCACATATAAGTGAGATAATAAAATATTTGTCTTTGTCTGACATTGGAAATGTATACTTTGATGAGAGTAAAAAGAGGGTCTCTAAACTAAGAAATATACCATACACAGTTGAGAAAAGTACTATAGGAAGATTAAATGGTCATATGCTGAGACCCCACCTTTCAGTAACAGCTTACCCCCCAACCACTCTTCCCCCACATACAGACATATAACCCTGCCCTGTTTCACCACCTAATTCCTAGAACTCTACTAGTCAGGCCCATATCTTCCATGCAGAGGATTAGAAACATCTTCCTAGGCAATCTGACAAACCCAAGAGGGAAGAGCTAAAGAATCTGAGTCTTTTTTTTTTTTTTTTTTAGAGGGCAGTGTCACTGGCCCTCATATGTGGGATCTGAACCAGGGCCGCTGGCATCCCAAGTCAGCTCTTAACCACTGCGCCACTCGGCCGGCCCTAAAGAATCTGAAAGTGGGGTTTTCCTGACAGTTGACGCATTCTGGTAACTATATTCTCAGAATTTCCTATTGTATGTCTAGGTTCCTTTCTGGAAACCTTTTCGACAACTAGACATCTGGAGAGACTGATATAAACAAACAGGAAAAAGAATATATAGGGAGATAAAAACTAAAATAATAATTGCTACCTTCATGGAGATTAAATATGGCAATCTTAGACCAAGAAGAAGATGCCATAAAAAAGGAACATTTGGAGAATAAGGAGTACAGTTGAAGATTTAAAATATTAAAGCAGAAATGAAAAACTCAGTAGCTAGCACAGATGATAAACTTGAGGAACTTTCCCAGAAAGTATAACAAAATGACAAAAATGGCAAATAGAAAAAGTATAAAAGTGCAGATGAAGATAAGGAGGTTCTATCCATCTACGACTTCCATAAAGAGAGATTAGAAAAACTCGAGGGGATGAAGCCAATAACAATAATTCAGACAATTTACCAAAACTGATGTATATGGGTTTCCAGATTGCAGGGGCCTTCTGAGTGCCCCTGAGTGGAAGAAAATAGACCCACACCAAGATACATTATCCTGAAATTTCGAAGTACTAGGGATGTAGAGAAAATCTACATGCTTCCAGAGTAGGACATGTTTTTTAGAAAGAAGAAAAAGAGGAGGAGGAGATAGAGGAGAAGGGTGGGGAGGGAGAAATCAGGTATAATGACTACTCAGTAGCAAAACTAGAAGCTTTATAGGCTGTAGAGTAAGACCTTCAAAGTTCTGAAGAAAAACTACTTACAACTTAAAATTCTATATCCAGCCAAACTCCCAATCAAATATGGAATTAGACTAAAGATATGTTCAGGCAAACAAAAGCTTAAAATTTTTACCTTGCAGATACCATTGGGAAAAGCTATTGGGAGATGCTTTCCAGCAAACTGAGAGACTAGACCAAGAAAATAGACAGCATGAGATACAGGATAGGAGCCGTTTATCAGGGGAGAGAGAGAGATGAAAGGGACCACTAGAATGATGGTAAAGTCAGATCCCAGGATGCCAGCTTGCATAAGATTTAGAGGGAAGCCAGACTTGATTGAAACCAGACAGAAGACCTTTTCAAAAAATTTCTAGAAATACATGGAATGTCAGAATGTTTTGAGAGGAGCTTCATTTAGTTCAACTAAGGGAGAGTTGGGAGAGAGTAGGTGAATTGATGCTAAGTGTATACAAAACTAAGCAAAACAAAAAATCAAGACTTTTTAACTTTAGAAGGAAAAAAGATGTGCAAGAATGGAAAGTACTCCATATTTTAGTTGTGAATAATGTTTACATAATCATAATGTAAACACAATATTGATTCAACAAAAGTTACACTACAGTCTAAATTGGGGGGATGGGAAAAGATGCATGTGAAGAGGGAGAATTAAATACTTGTTTTGCATGATAGTAGTTTGTTAGAGAAAGCCTCAAACTGAAAAATCGAGAAGTAGCATTAAAAGCATGATAATTATAACTCTGAGATAAATCCTAAAACAGGTAGAAATAGTTGCCTCTGGGAAGAGGAGGAAATGGAGCATGGGGGAATATGTTTTGTAATAAACCTTATAGGCTATTTGATTTCTTAAACTATGTATACATAAACCTTTATTTTTTATTTTTGTTTTTTTTTTAGAGGGCAGTGTCACTGGCCCTCATATGTGGAATCCGAACCAGGGCCGCCGGCATCCCAAGCCAGCTCTTAACCACCACGCCACTCAGCCGGCCCTGTAAACCTTTATTTTTTTTCTTTGTTTGTTTGGTTTTTTTTGTTTTTTTTTGAAGGCAGTGTCACTGGCCCTCATATGTGGGATCCGAACCAGGGCCGCCAGCATCCCAAGCCAGCGCTTAACCACCGCGCCACTTGGCCGGCCCTAAACCTTTATTTTTAAAATGTAAAAGAAGAAAAAGAAATAGTTAAGCTAGTTTTGGTTTGTTTTGTTTTGTTTTAATGAGGAGTCCAACACCACTTGCAGTAGCAGTGATTATTAGTAATAGAATCTTCTTGTTTATTAAAAAATAAATCCTCTCTTCCAAAGCACGCATTTTACTTTATGTTCATTCATCTCATAAGTCTTTCGTTTCTTGAATTTCTGACACAAGTGTAAGGATTGACATTTTCTTTCTGATCGCTGGCTTAGCACTAATGCTGTACCAATAAAGTCTAGGTCATGTTTGGCTGAACTCTCAAGAAGCTTTGGAGAGGGAGAAAAAAAAATCCTTGCCAAACTGTTCCATCTCCCAACCTGTTTACTAACCCAGCAGAAATATGCTTCAAAATTGGACTTCAACAGTGCATAGGACTCTTATCCCCGAAGGTGTGAGATTGGGGAAGTGTCTTCTAAAATGATTGGGCATTTTTACTTTTAGGGGTTTGAAAGTGTCCTGTGTCTGCTCAGCCCCTACTACAAGCTGCAGATCACCAAATCTGCAGACCACCAAATCTGCCACTTGGAGCATCCTGCAATTTTCTTTTCTCTTTTGCTTGTGTTAAAGTTTTAACACATTGACAGACTTGAGCAGCAAAATCTCTTATACCTGTAGTGCTGAAATTAGTAATCCTTCATGCGATTTGGAAACTGGAATCCAGGCTTCTACAGTCACATCAGTTATGTGCTTCCAGCTTTAATAATCCCTGAGACAGTACATTATATTGGGTTGTCGGAAAAGTCATGATGCAGGTTTGTGACAGATGGCACTAGTTCATTTTTGGAAGTACTAGAGTCGTTCACATCTATGTTATTGCTATGTCATTTGACAGCTGACAGTTCTAGCTTCATTCTAAAAAAAAATGAGGAATTTGGTTGAGTTTTGGAGATTTTACAACAAATTGAAGATGGAAGACCAAACCATGCATTTTTGCCATATTTTACTGTTTTACTTCCATAAAGGGAAGAAAGCGCGTCAAGCTTATGAAAAGTTGCATAAAGTTTATGGTGACAATGCTCTACAAGGACATCAGTGCCAGCGATGGGTCACGAAATTCCATGCTGGTGATTTTGATCTCAATGACGCTCCTCAGTCAGGGAGGCCCACCGAGGTGGACGATGACAAAATAAAGGCATTGATCGAGTCAAACCCTCATTACACCACAGGAGAGATTGCAGAAACATTGAACATCCATCATTCAAGTGTTCACAACCACCTGAAGAAGCTGGGATACATAAGCAAGCTCGATATTTGGGTTCCTCATGAACTCAAAGTTCATTTGATGGTGCATATAAACATCTGCAATATGCTCATTAAACATGAGGAAAACGAGCCTGTTGTGAAACGACTGATAACTGGTGATGAGAAGTGGATTGTTTACAACAATGTGTTGTGCAAAGGGTCTTGGTCCCAACATGATGATTCGCCTCAAATGACATCGAAAGCAGACATTCATCAGAGGAAGGTTATGCTCTCAGTGTGGTGATTTTTAAAGGTGTTGTGTTTTTCGAGCTTCTACCAAGGAACTAAACAATCAATTCAAATGTGTACTGTTAGCAATTGGACAGTTTGAACGAATCCATCAACCAGAAACTTCCAGAGCTTGTTAATTATAAAGGAGTTGTGTTCCATTGTAACAACGAGAAACCACACACAAGTTTGATCACCCGTCAAAAATTATTGGAGCTTGGATGGGATGTGTTGCCACACCCACCATACTCTCCTGACTTGCGCCATCAGACTTCCACCTGTTTCGCTCTCTTCAAAGCTCCTTGCGTGGTATAACATTCAATTCAGACGAGGCTGTAAATCAGAACCTTGTTCAGTTTTTCACAAATAAAGATAGGTCCTTCTATGAATTATGAAGCTCACTGAAAGATGGCAAAAGGTTATCGAACAAAACAGACAATATAGCATTGATTGATCTTTGTTCTTTATATAAATAAATGACCTTTGAAAAACATGGACAAAATACGTCATGACTTTTCCGACAACCCAATATATAGCCATACCAGTTTGGTCACCCAGGACAAAAGTGCCCCTCTCTCTCTCTCTCTCTCTCTCTCTCTCTCTCTCTCTCTCTCTCTCTCCCTCCCTCCCTCCCTCCCTCCCTCCCTCCCTCCCTCGCTCCCTCCACTTTTCTCTTTCTGTTATTGTTTGCGTTTCCTGTGCTGTTGGTGGTTAGCATTTCTCTCAAGTTTTGTGTAGGATTATTTTTATTTACTTTGACTACCGTGCCTCTGGTTGGTTGCTTTGTACATGGTGATACTCATGCTTGAATTATGTGCTAAGTAAGTCCCAGGATCTTTTTTTTTCTTTTCTGGTCCATTCTCTGTGTACAGGTCCAGAATTTCTCAAAGGGCACAGAAAGGTCCCTGAAATTTCCTGTGAGCATTGAAGCAGTCTGGGACTTTTATGAGCTGGGCTTGTTTTCCCCAAATACATTTTAGTTAGTTCTTTGCAGAGCTGTAATTGCTTGCAAGACAGGTGTCTTTCCATAGCATGTGAAGAATAGAGGCTTTGAGGGGCGTGGTTCTGTGCAGCTTTGAAATCTCCAGCCTGATTGCGTGAGTGTGGGGGCAGAGCATGGGTTTCCATGAAAGGGAATGATGCATTGATGCATGTGAAGCCCAGGGCGTGGGACGGGTTCAGAAGTTGGTAGCATTTCTTGTAATTCTAGTGCTAGTTTCCTGGGGTCTGGAATGAAGGTTGGTGATTTCCTTGCTCCCTATGCCCTCTTCATTACTCTCTTGACTTTGGTGCCCAGTTTTCACTTCTGTTGTTCTGACTGTCTCTGGCAAATCCTATCTTATTTCTCAGTGTGTCAGATGTTTACATTCTTAGAAGGATTCTTAGATTTTTCTTTGGGGAGGGGTAAATTCTCCTTGTGTTTGCCTCTCTTTCTTCTCTATTTAATCTTCTACTCAAAAGGAAAAAAGGTGGGGGCTAGACTCCTCCAGCCCTCAAAATTGTAAGTTACCATATATGGCACATATCCTCTATGGTCTTAGGTTTAAAAAAAGAGACGCTGGGCCGGCTGAGTGGCACGTTGGTTAAGAGCTGGCTTGGGACGCCAGCAGTCCCTGTTTGGATCCCACATGAGGGCCAGTGACAGTGCCCTCTACAGCTAACAAGAGCTCCACCTGGAGCTGGGCCATGCGAGCCCCGGCGACGGTGTAGGCTGCAGCCCCTGCTGCAGTGGGCTGCCATAGGCTACAATGAGTGGCCGGCAGCCAGCGGAAGCTGCCAATAGCCGCGGTGAATGACATCCAGAGGCCAGCGACTGATCTGCCTCACCCGGGAAGAGCGCAATGACAATATTAACATGGGCCAGTGAAGCAACATCCTCCACAACTAGACTGAAGAGCAAAAAGACAGCAGCTCGTCTGTTCCCCCTCCCCGATTCCCCAACACTGTTCCTCTCCCCCAATTCCCCAATAAAATCTTTAAAAAATAAAAATAAAAAATAAAATAAAAAAGAGATGTTTTTCTTAGCTGCCATGATCCTAAAGCAGGCCTGCTACAGGTCATAGTCAACAAATGAATTCTTACAGATTCATGGGGAAACTAACAAATTTAATTTTCTTATGCTTTTTCTCTGGTGCACAATTCCATTACACTCATTTGTCTACATTCGTGGAAATGTACAGCCTGTTGGATAAACTGAAAAAGATTATGCAGCCATTTTAAAGATAAAACTAGTGAAATTCTCTCCTCTTGTCCCAGTATCTTAGGCTAGGGGCAAAGTTAATGAAAAAATGCAAATGTTGAACTTTTGGTAATTTAATTCCATTTCTTAAAATATACTTTGTGTTGGTTTCAAATGTTTTATTGAGCAATAAAATCGGCTAACAGTATTCCCACATGGGGATTTGTTCACATTAGAACATAACAGAGATAGAAGAATGGATTGGTTTATTCATATTCATGCTCACTCTCTCCCTCTCCCTCTCCCTCCTCTACCCCACCTTTATTCCCCTCCATCTTTCTCCCTCCCTTATTGATTTTTCATTTTAGATCCTCCACTTCCCATTTTGTCTCTCTTATAATCCCTTGAAAATTACAATGTGAAAAAAAAAGCAAAGATAAAAAGAAAACTAAACTATGAAATAAGACATTGCTTTCCATGAAATTCAGATCAGTTCCTCTTTCTGGATCCTAAGAAGCCTGCTTAATTAGATTTTTGCCTACATCCTGCTAAATAGCTATCAAAGGGATCCTGTGTCCACACCTCAGGCCCATGTGCACTGTATCCCAGGTTCTCAGGCAGAGCTAGGTGTGCCTTCCCATTTGACCCATCTTTTATTCCCACAGGGAGAAGTTTTATTATAACTGTATATCCTTCCAATTTAGCAAGTTGGTCTGTAAAGTTCTCTGCTAGACAGATCACCTACCAACCAATGGATAATTATTTGATTTTTTTAATTTGTTGTTTCCTGACCTAAAATGTAACTTTCACTGGGAAGAGAATTTATCGTTATTGTTCAGTGCCATGTCCCAGCACCCAGCAACAGTAGCTGGTACTCAGTAAATACTCAGTTAATATTTGTTGGGTGATTCTGCGGTCACGTGTGTGTGTATGTGGGGAGGAGTATTTTTCTTTTAGCCATGTTTGTTTTGTTTTGGCCTTTGAAACAAGAGTAGTTTACAGGGAGGAGTTTTAAAGTTCATGTTGCTAAGTTCAGTGTTTTAAGGTTAGGCCAGCATGTGTAAATAGGTAAGAAGCTCATGTGTTTTCCTTCGTCGCTGCTGCCAGTGGTGTTTTAGTCTTCATCTAAACTGCATTATAAATCCCTCTAGATGAAGCCTATCTCCTATCTTTTGAGTCCATTCCTCACAGCGCTTAGCACAACTTCTTGTACCTTGTAGGTGTTTATTAAATCTTGATTAAAAGCGGATTTACCCAATGTACCTACAAGAGCAAGTGACTGGTAAATGTGCCAGCAGGGAATTCAAATGAATTAAATAAATTTTACATATTATATCATTTTTACATGATTTATGTCAATATTATAATTAAGTTATGTTGTGATATTCATTCCAAATATAATTTCATAAGTTGAAGGCATATTGTTATGGCAGGTTTTAGGTTCTACCTATTCGGGTGTGGGGGGAAAAAAAACCTACTGTTCAAAATTCATTTATTTCCCCCAAATAAAAACAGCTCTTAAATATTTATCTCTTCAGTTGGAATGCCTATCTATTATGGTAGCCCTGGGTTATGATGTGTTAGTCATTATTTACCCATCTTACCCCTCTACCTCCCTGATTATCCATCGCATCAATTTTCTCTGAAAAACAAGATGACTTCTTGTTTTGCTTGCCCTTCAGGTTGAATAGAGGAGGTGGTGGAACCGGAGCGCTCCGTCTGCATGGCTGACGGTCAGGCAGCACCGGGACTGCTCTCTGAGGCGGCAGCCTCTGCCCAGGCTAACTCTGGACACAGCGTTTAAGCTTTCCATAATTCTTCCTCTCCCAAGTAAGCAAATGCTGCTGGGAACCTTTGCTGAAGTCAGGAGAGGAGAATCTATAGCTCCACACATCAGCCAGAGGGAAGGTTTTCTAAGAATAACAAATCTTTTCTGTGGCAACTTGCTTTTTCTAGAAGCCTTTTGTCATTCTGGCAATAAACTGTTTTCCACATGCTGCCTTAGCAACAAGACCTCAAGTCACTTCCCCTCCGGTCTGGGGTTTGAATATAAGAGCACTAACATTGTACATAGAACTAGAAGACAATATCGTAGCGGGGAAACCCGCAGACATGATTGCTTTTTGAGTTAGAGAATTATTTATGTACATTCCTAGTGTCTCCTTGAAAAGAAAGGTTGAATAGGAAATTGTGGAAATGGTGAATCCGCACCTCATATGGTCCCAGGTCCCTAGTAAATGCTGTAGTTAGAGTTTTTGGTACGTGACTGCACCTGAGTAAAGATCAGTGTTTCTCCTTAGAGTTTTCTGGGGCTACCTCAGAGGATGACCCAAAACATTCAGGATCCCTTCTTGTGCACTAGTCTCAGGCTAACTCTAGTTTTCTCGAGTCTTTGTTTAACCCAAGGATATGAAGTTCACTTTGAGAATAAAACTTTGTTTACGAAAGGATAGAATTCTGATGGATTTTGGCTGCAGTTGATCCCTTGAGAGCTCATTTAAATATTTCTTACTGAAATCAATGTTATCTTGTAGTAGAAGCTGCTCAGTACAGAAATTAGGTGATCATATAACTAGAGGCAAAGGTTAAGGATTAATTATGACCACAAGTAGGTGTGTGCTCCACCAGAGCTAAGGGCTAGAGGGGTTTAAAGCGGGACTGTGCACGTTGCTGTTTTTCTCTATTTTCTTTAGTATGTTAAAGATGTACTTCAGATGACTTAGAAATTAAATTTGATAGCATCCTGACAAGAAACGACGTTAAGATAGATTAATACTAGGAATTTGTACCTTCCCAGAGCAGGCAGGGAATCCAATGAAATCTCTGAAGCAAAAGTGCTCTAGGTCACAGTATTATGATATCTCTCTGTTGCGAAATGCTGATTTTCTGAAACTTCCAGGATTTGCACAAAAAAAGAAACACTTGTGGGTATGGGCAGCTGTACCGACATGCACAAAAGGTTCTTCCTCGCCACCTCACGCATAGCTGAGTTAGGTCAAGAACGGTTTAAGTAGGGCCAGCCGAGTGGTGCATTGGTTAAGAGCTGGTTTTGGGATGCTGGCAGCCCCAGTTCGGATCCCACATGAGGGCCAGTGACACTGCCCTCTACAGCTAACAACAGCTCCACCTGGAGCTGGGCTGTGTGAGCCCCAGCAACAGTATGGGCTGCAGTCCCTGCTGCAGTGGGCTGCTATAGGCTACGGTGAGTGGCCGGCAGCCAGCGTGAGCGGCTGGCAGCCAGCATGAGCTGCCAATAGCCACGGTGAGCGACCACCCAGAGGCCGGCAACCGATCTGCCTCACCCAGGAAGAGCGCAATGATGATACCAACATGGGCCAGTGAGGCGGCATCCTCCGCAACTAGACTGAAGCACAGAGGGACAGCAACTTGTCTGTTCCCCTTCCCCGATTCCCCAATGCTGTTCCCCGCCCCCAAACCCCCAATAAAATCTAAAAAAAAAAAAAAACAGAACAGTTTAAGTAGACTTTTGTCAAGACTAGGGCCTGTAAGCAGGAAATACCACAGAACCAGGTCATTTGCAACTTGGAATGTAGCTTTTTGCTTTAACATGTTACATACTTATGCCATTTAAATATCCTGTAAGTTTTATGTTACTGACCTCATTTTATAGAGGAGACTAAGGTTCAAAAAGGTTTAAAGCATTTTTTTTCCCCCCACAGCTGACTAAGTGGTGGGGACGAGCCACAAACCTGGTCTCTTAGACTGTAAGGCGTGTCCTTCAAAACCCTCTAGTGCCTTTCAATTTTAGCTATTCTTGGAGATTTTAAGTTTTGTTTTATTAAAGAAGACAGAGGGCCGGCCGAGTGGTGCATTGGTTGAGAGTTGGCTTGGGACACCAGCTCTGAGCAGCAGGGCCCCAGTTCGGATCCCACATGAGGGGCCAGTGACGCTGCGTCCTCTACAGCTAAGATGGTGAACAACAGCTCGACCTGGAGCTGTGCTTTCGTGAGTCGCCAGCAACATCATAGGTTGCAGTGGGGCTGGCCAGCAGCTGGCGTGCACTTTCATGAGCCCCAATGACCCGCGACTGATCTGCCCCAGCAGGGAAGAGCACAATAATCACAGTACCAACATGGGCCAGTGAAGCGATGTCCTCCACAACTAGACTGAAGAACAAGGGGACAGTGACTTATCTGTTCCCCTCCCCCAATTCCCCAATAAAATCTTTAAAAAGAAAAGACAGAGTCTCTTTTCATCTCCAGTATTATGGCTCCCAGAAAGTTCTGCAGTGAGACATCCAGTTCTGGACCATGTTCCAGATCCGGCCTTTGTCAGTAACTGGAAGACAGCTAACACTGGGAAGGGCGCAGACTGCTACGCGGGGGCTCCGATGGACAGCATGCGTCCGCACCCGAAATGGCCGATCTGTTGCTTCTCTGCCTTCCTCTGCACTGTTTAAGTTTTCATTATCTTCCAACTGTCTGAGCTGCTGTTGAGGACCCGGGAGAGAACAAAGGATAGCTGTTATGTTTTCAGCAGTGCTCTTCTCTGAACACTGATGAAGTCAACTAGCTGTCACTACCCTTATTATCAGGTTACATCAGAGTCTGACTGTACATTGGACAGATGATGGTGAAAGGAAAAATTAACCTTAAACTTTGCCTTTTATTCAAAATCTTTTGTGACAGAAAAACATACGGTATCTTCTTCTCCTGTTTAGGCATTATGACCCAGGAGCAAGTTTTTCAAAAAAAAAGTAAACAAGAGAGAAAGGACTCTCTCCCATCCCCACCCCCTTGGATTTTCAGTATCACAGGTAGTGAGAGCTTCTCTCCTCCCTTGGGGAGGCTCCATTGTGAGCCCCATTAAGGAAATCTGCTCATGTTTTAGGGTGGTATCTGCACTGCCTCCCCCTCCCTCTGGGCATCGCTCATGGGTCAGGGCTCTGCTCGCCCTGAGCTGGGCAGGGTCTCTGAGTTCTTTATGCACAGCTCCAGGCTGCCCTCCCAGTCACCGAAGGTAGGGGTGAGATGAGGCCTGTCTGCTAATTCTAGCCGAGATCTCTAATAAAGGACAGAGTCCTATGCCTAACAGCTCCTTGCTGGAGAAAAGGAGCCTGGCTTCTTTCTTGTGATTTTGTTACCATTTTTTTAAAATATGTATTTGAATAGGGACCTTACGCTATTTTGATAAATTATGCTCTAATTTTATGGAGACTTAGAAAGTATTGTAGAACTGGTATAATTAAACTTGTTATGAGCATTCCATATAAGAAGTGTGATATACAATGGTGAAATGCTAATTTGACCTCCAGATTATGCAGCAGAGATAACATTATCTTCACTTATATAGAACTTTTTATCTGGAGGCATCTCTCAGTGCTTTTCCAACCTTATATATTGTCTTGTTTGTTATCGCAAACACCATCATTAAGGCTGTAAAATGTATTCCAGTACAGTTTTTTTTTTTTTTTAATTTTCAGGTTCTTATAGTTGGGGGACGAGGAGGAGAAGGTTGCATATTTTCCTCCATTCCTAACATTTGCAGCAGGGTAAAAGTTGGAAAATGACTGTGATCCAAACTTGGAGATCCAGGTTCCACATAATGTTTTTAAAAGAAAGAAAGCGATGGAGGGAACATCACTGCATCCCCCTAGGTCAGTGGACTGTTACCCTCAAAAGCTGCCAATGGGAAGGCCCTATTCGTCACTCCCTGGCTCTTCTACCTCGCACAGTATTAGGTGAGCTGCCTCTCCTTTGCTAGAGATCCGACCTAGGGAACAGGAGAGTGATCTGATCCAATTCCACCAAACCACAGTCCCTCCATGCCCTCCAAGCTGCAGACCACAGCACTCAGGCTGCTGTGACCATTAGCGGTTGAAAATGCTATGCTGGTGGAGTTCCTGTGGGTTTAAGGAGAAGGACAAAATTAGATGCAGGCCAGCGTGCCAGGCTTAACACACCCCTTCCCTTCCAGAAAGCCCAGAGAGAGGGTCACCACCAACAGTGAAGGACAGCACAATCTATTCTACCCAGACCGGTTAGGAATTATCTTAAATGGACCCCACCTAGCCACCCAAATCCAGTACAGTCAGCACCCTCT
Organism: Aselliscus stoliczkanus; assembly: GCA_033961575.1. Taxonomy (NCBI): domain Eukaryota; kingdom Metazoa; phylum Chordata; class Mammalia; order Chiroptera; family Hipposideridae; genus Aselliscus; species Aselliscus stoliczkanus. The sequence goes on along the minus strand of CM066733.1, from coordinate 56,892,777 downwards.
GTCTGCTTTAGCGCTCACAAGAGCAGATCGGGACCCACTTCCTGCTTTGACAGCGGGCTCTGGTGGTGTACCAGTGGCCCCAACTCCGCGTAGGGAGAACCACATCTCCTTGCAGTGGGTGTGGGCACACTGAACAGCCAGTCCAGAAGATAACAGTTAGATTGGTTATGAAGATGAGTGATCAGCTCATGTCCGGCAGCAGATGGCTCAATGAGGTGCACAGGGAACGCTGTGAGATTCAGGCTTGAAGAAACAGGAGGGGAAATAGCCCAGGGTATAAAAACCCCACATACAGTCTCCTTAATGTGAATTTTTAAAATTGGCATTTACATTACACAGTTAACTTGGAGTGATGAGAAATGTAAGGAAATTACCGAATTAGTGAACAGCGATTAACTCAGAAGTAAAATTGTATCATCTAAGTGGAAGGTGGTTTTACGCAGCAGAGAGAGAATATTGCTAAGCCCTCGCCCAGTCTTTCATCTCCTAATTGAAATCTGTTCGTGTAATATGCCCCATCCTGCAGATCACATAGCTCATAATTTGGGAGAGCGTTATCAGTTAATCTAGTTATTTTTCCTCGTTCTTCCTTTGAATTCCAGTAAGGCGGCGTGTGACACAAGCCCCGTGGGTCTCTGTGACGCTCAGTAGGATGAGTTTGTCTGTTCATTAACCTGTGAACTGTCAGGTCCCTTTGGAGAGTGAAAGGAGCAAGTCACTGCAAGGTTAATGCTTGTTTGTTGGAGGTGAAGCCTCCAGGGAGACACACAGGGGAAACAGGCCAGGATGCTCAAGACCTGCCCTGTGAAACTGCACTGTGCAGGTGCCAGATCGTGTGGCCAGGAGGGAGGCTGAGAGCAGGCTGGGTCACCTCTGCAGATCACTTCCTCTGGTCAGGAGAAGGCTGCCTAGCAGTCAGGTGGGGAGCTGGGGTAAGTGTCTAGGGTTAACTTTGTGGCAAAGATTTGGGAGCAACATTAAAATACAAGAACTTGGAGTGGTTTCCAGTGGTGTCTGTGGATTTTTCTTTTGAACAAGAAAGCAATATTGATTTCATGCATTTGTCTTCAATGGACGAAATCTCTCACTGAGTTGGAAAACATTAGATTTTGCATGTGTGTGTGCACCTGTGCCCACACACGTTCCTAACCAAGGTGAGCATAGAGGATGTTTGTTATTCTTCAGCGCAAGCGTCTCATGGACATGTAATTGTACTGACATTCAGGGGTTGAGCTGAACAGTACCTGGTGTGATTTTCTGGGTAAATCAAATCTAAGTTTAACTTAATTCTCTGGAAAGGGCTAGCTCCCTAATTTTACGGTAATTCTTCTAAGAATTACAAGCCAAAGTGCTAAGGATCAGGTACAGGGTCTGAAGTCAAGTTCAAATTCTCCTTCAGTCCATGCCCTGGTACACTGTATGTTTTCATAATATATCTTAATACTGTTATTTTGGGGTTGGTTGTGGTGGAAGCTCATTTTCTTCAACAACTTTTCTTTTCTTTTTTACCCCCAGGTACATTCGAATAGTTGGGACTCATAACACAGTGAACAAGATTTTTCACATTGTGGCTTTTGAATGTATGTTTACAAACAAAACCTTCACTCTTGAGAAGGGCCTGATAGGTAAGTATTACAATTACGTTCTGTACATATACTTAGATATTTTATCTTCAAATATTTTGTTATTCCATTAACTCATCTTAATTCACTTCACCTCTTAATCACCTTTGAGCAAGAAGTTTGGTTAATTTGATTGCCTAATGACTGAGTGACATAGAGGAGGGCTTATATTTTTAGAAGTAGTCAAATACTAATTTCAGTTAAAAGAATATAAATATTTGACTAGTAGTTAAGCATTGAAGATGTTCTAGGAGTTCATTCATATTGGCTATATGGGGAATGCTGTCAGGCAAAGCCCTTCACTCCGAAGGGTCTCTACAGTTAATGGGAGGTCAGATCCGGGAGGGCGACTGTCATATTGATCCAACGCTCATGCTTTCCAAGGCGATGCAGGTACCTGGGCTTCGATTTGGTGTGAAAGGTGTATTCAGCTGTAAAAAATATCTTCTTTTCATGGACACGTCTGTCCATATTTGCTCTGCTTAGCCAAGTCTACCTCAAGAAAATGCCTGCATATAATTTAAATAAGACCAGAGTAACTGAATTACCATTGTGAAAGTCAAGTTCCCTTGGGGGAGATACTGCCTGACTGGTCTTCCAAAAGGGTATTTTCAATTTTGGCTTAGTTTTCTGTTTGGTTGCTTTCTGTTGTGTTTTATTTTTGTTTTACTTTTAGATACTGTTTAGTCTGGCATTGTGTACAGCCCATCCCAAGCCTTGACATTCTAGATATGAGAGTGGCTTTTCCCGTCCAGACTGATTATCCCCTTTTCTTTTTTTCCATGCCTGCAAGTTTTTGCTCACCTCATGTAAAGATCATAGTTTGACTGATTAGATCCTTAAATCTGTTCCTTTACTGTCGCTCCTTTGAAAAGGCTCTCTGTATGTTCAGTTGAGAGTGATGAGATGCCCCTGCCTTGGGGTCCCTAAAACAGAAGCCTTTGTCTTTATAAAGGAACTCATTTTTCCTCTCCTTCTCAAGTCCTGTCCACGCTGGGACACATACCATATTGACAGATGTCCTAAAAACATGGTGATGACTAGAATGAGAAAAACGAATGCAACTTGCAAATGTTTCCTAATTCTTTGGTCGTAAATCTAAATTTTCCTAACACCGGCTGTGCCCTACATGTAATCCATTACTTAGGGAAATTTAAAAGAGTAATATTAATAAAGCAGTGGGAGTGGAAGTTACTTTGACACGTAGAGAATTTTTAGAGCTCAACTAACATAAATGATTTGGTTTTAACTTAGTTGTGGATATAATTTTAATGTTAAGATAAATGTTAATCATTTTTGTGACTTTTAAATAATTTGAAAGTTAACATTGCTGAAGCATTACCTGATATTACTAAGGCTTTTCATTTCGTGGGCTGTGTGGTATATTGATGATGGGGCTTGTGGGGAGGGCACTTCTTTTCACCTGCTGCCAAATCCTTTTATAGGCAGTAGGCCTCCCTGGGTATCTGTAGTCAGAAGAGTCGTCCTGAGAAGGATCTTAGAAACCGAACCACCTTCATAGTCATAAGCCATGCGGCATTTCACTCCTCATTTTAGTCCAGGGCACTGCATTTTTGAATGTGCTGCACAAAAGGTGTTTTCTACTTAAAACAGCAGCGCACTCTTATTGGAGAAAGAACAGGTTTGTGGACACTGTACCTAATCAAAGAAACAGGCCTACCTGGCATGAGGAGCCATTACAGGAACGAAAGTCAGGATTGCTTGTACTGAGGGATGCTGCTATTGGTCTCTGTGTTTTGTCCACACAGAACTAGCCAGCTTTATCAGTAGCCATATAGTCTCAGGCATGTCAGAGGATGAAAGAAGGTCGCAGAGATGCAAGGAGTGGTTTTGGTGTCTCGTCAAACACTTTTTTCCGAGCCCTTTTTTGTGGTGCTCACAAGTTTGATTGCAGAGAGCAGTGCAAACATCTGCCTGTCGTCAGCCCTCAGCCGAATGAACGGGAACCATGGAGCAGCAGGCAGAGATGTGCATGCGCTTGTGGGCAGCTGGCCTGCACCGGGCTCTGCTCTGGTCCTGCACCACTTTCCCAGCTTGGAGTTGCGCCTGTGCTGGGCAGACAGCGGGTGTGTGAGTCCTGAGGGAGGACCAGGGGTTTCATTCTCCTTTGTCTGACATGGCAGGTTTGCCTAGTTTAAAGGGCTGTCTGAAATTTTAATGGCCAGCTTTCCCTGCTGATGAGCTCGGGTGCATTTTGGCGGCACACAGGCCTCCAAGAAAACAGTGGTCCTCTGGTGAGGGCACAGTGTATAAGAACAACCCGGAGTTATTTTTAAATTGGAGCCGCCAACTTCTTCCTCCTTTCCATGTCCTGTGAAATGTGAACTCCTTCCTTGAGAACCACTGATAAAAACTCTTTTAAGTTTTCATGGGGATTAAAAAAAAAAAAAAGAAGAAGAAGAAAAGTAAAATAATGTATACTTGAATAGCTAGTAGGATATCAAACTCTACTTTTATGTTTCAAGATGCAGAACTTCTTTCTTTCACAGTTCCTGGTCTTTGTTTCACAGTTTTGGCTACTCTAATTAGAGTAATCTTCTCCTTATAGGCCTTAAAATGACTTTAAAAAAATTTTAAATCAGATCTTAACATTATTACTTAAAACATAATGATGCCAGGAAAAACAAATAAAAATCAGCTGCATTAACTTCATAAGATTTTAGGGTTGTTTTTTTTCCTACCAAAGGGTTTCTTTCCCGTTTTTGTTGCCAACATGTCATTCCTAGTGCTGCTTCACTTGTACAGATGCTTGGGGAAGCTCGGGAGCCCTGTGGATTCCTGTAGCCATGGGAACGGGCTCCACCTCGACTACACTGACCAGCTCTGTGCATCAGACTCTCCCCACAGCGTTCTATCCCCTGTGTCTGCTGCTGCCCCCACAGCCTTCTTGTTTGGTGGCTGCCTCTGGGTCTGGCTGAGATATATGCTTGTCTGGGAAAGTCAGCCTGTGATGACTGTCTCCTCTTTGTTAGGAGGCCTATGTAGGAAACTTGAACCTGTCTTACCAGTGAGGCATGGAAGGAAGAATTAGAACAGATATGACTGCTATTGTATAAGCATCCAAACTCCCAAAAGACATGCCTCCTGTGCCTTGGCACTCCGCTTTGTGGGACATACATGGCATTGATCAAGTCCTTCCACTTTTGCATCATAAAATTGCCCAGACTTCCTTTTCATCTAATCTTGTATTTAAATTCACTTCTTTGAATACCCTATTAGTTATTCAGGTAGGGATACTAGTGCCCATCCCAGAGCTTAAAGAACTATCACCTCATAGACAAGCTAGTTTTATCTGTATGTCACCTACTACCTCCTCATCAGATTATTTTGAAGCTAGTCCCAGATATTTTATCATCTGTAAATATTATCTGTAAATATTTCAATATGTATCTCTAAAAGTAAAGCCTCCTTTTTTTCGTAGCCATAATCACAATATCATAATAATACCCTCAAACTGAACAGTAATTCTTTGAGTATAAAAGATGTGTTCAAATGTCCCTAATTAGGTGAAGGCCTGGAGTGAATTTATATGTTTTTAGAGATTGTTCAAATCAGAATTCAGATAAGGTCTGTACGATCAGTAAATAGCTGTTAGGACTCTTTATATCTCCTTATATCTATCTATAGGTTCATCTCTCTCTCTCACTCACTCCCTCCCGCCCACCCTCTCTCTGTAATTACAATTTATTTGTAAAGAAACTAGGTTTTTATCCTGTAGAGTTTCTAACAGCCTGGACTTTGTGATTAAATCCCCATGGTAACATTTAACGTGACCCTCTCCTGAATTTCTTATAATGTGGTAGTTAGTGGCTTAATCTGATTCAGGTTCTTTTTTGTGTTTTTTCTTTTTAGTAAAAATGCCCTGTAAGTGGTGGTATATGTGTCTATCAAGAAGCACAGAAAATCTTTGCTTGTCTCTCTCTTTTGGATATTCACATCCATTCATGATTATTTCCTAGATTCATTATTTCATAATTTGGAATTGCAAAATGATTATATTCTAATTCTGTCATTTCTTCTTCATTTAGTAGCTAGAAAGAGAAAATTTTTCTCAACCCTCATTTGGTAATCCTGAGATGCAATTTGCCCAAGAAGTGAAGGATAAATGTTATATTCTTCCTTTTCATTTACCAGCTTGAAAGTAGCTGGTAAATCCAAATTGAAGGGTGGTTACCTAGCATCCTCCAAACATGACCAGTGAAGTTTATTTGTGGGTTGTTTTGGAGGGGGAAGCAGAAAGGGAGTACATACATTTTTAAAATATGGAATTAAGCAAACTGGACAACTTTTAATCCCTTGCAGTTATTATTGATATTCAATTTCTCCCCAAATCCAGCCTCTTCATATTGGCTCCTGAGTTGTCCTGACATGACCTCAGGAGTCCTCAGCAGTTCCTTGATTTCTGGCATGACAAGATAAACAGGTTCATTTTGTACATTTCCTGTCCCAGATCTGGAATCAGCCATTTCTACAAGAAGCCCTGGTTCCTTTAAATGGGAAATGATGTATGGAAACCTCAGTCTCTGTACTTGCTGCTGGGTTGGTCATTATTTCTAGGCCTTTTCAGTGGATAGAACTAAGAAAAATATGCATATTTATTTATTTATCATATATTTAGCAGGCAGAATCTATCATGAGTGCATACTGACATTTCTAATTAAAATTCAGTAGCAAAGTTGTTTAACTTTTTTATCTTTCATCTCCTTTTTTCCATACTGAAAATCTTGGTTACCAGTGATAATGTACTGTAATTCATTTGCTTTGTCTCCAGTACATGCCAAATAGTCTCAGAATTACAGTACAAATACTACAATGAACCATATGATTACTGAAAATAATTTAAGATTTTTGCAATTATTTTTTGGGCCCTTAGGATATATCCAATTACAGATGTACAGTAATTACTGTGTTTTAAAGTCACTTAAAAGAATTCTTTGTATGATCATGCCACTATTTCACTATATAGTTTGAGTCATTTGTTTTCATTTGCTTTCTGTATTTAGTGATTGCCTTCAAAATGTTTCCTGTTTTATGCCTATGTAAAGATATATACGTGGCCCCAAAATCAAATATACAAAAAAGTTGTATTTAAAGAAATCAAGCTTGCAAGCTTACATTCCTGTCCCCTCTATTCCTGTAAGTAATCTCTTTTTTTTTTCCTTTAATTTTTTGGATTGTCCTTTTTTGTTTTGTTTTTTAATGGAAAATAATTATATTTTGTATCCTCCCCAACATTGTTAAATAATTGGTAGCATAATATATGCTATACATTCTTTCTTAACCTTGCTTTTTTGTACTTAGCACTTATCCTAGAGATAGTTATATAGAAAAACGTTATCCATTCCTTTTTTATAGCTGCATGGTACTAATTGATATAGAGGTACTGTCGTGTACTCATCCAGTTCTCTATTGATGAATTTGGGCTGTTTCCAGTTTTCTGCTACTACAAATTATGCTGTTGCCTTGTGCATACATTTTTTTTCTTGTTTTTGCTAATATATCTTTGGTATTCCTAGAAGAGGGTTACATGATCAAAGGATAAATGTACAGATAATTCCCAAATTCACCTCCATTGGGATTGTACCATTTAAAAATCCTCATTGGGAGTATATGATAATAATTGTTTACCCAAGCCTTGCTTGTGGCACCTATTGTCAAACTTCTGGATTTCTGCCAGTTTGATAGGTGAGAAATGATACCTCCGTGCAGTTTTAACTGTATTTCTCTTATGAGAGAACATGAGTATCTTTCCATATGTTTAAGGGCCATTTGCATTTCATATTTCTTTTTTAAATAGTTCTTCTAAGTCATGTAGGTGAATAGAGAATATACTAGTAGTATGACTTGGGGGGAGCAGTAAGCAATTTACACTAATATTGGAGTGTGGTTCTTAGCATTGCATGAGTCTGGTTTCCCTTTTTTAAAAAAAAAAAGAGAATTCACATGTTATTTTGGGGGTTGATTTCACACAGATTTGTGTTTTTTTTGTTTGTTTTTTTTAAGATTTTATTGTGGAATTGGGGGAGGGAACACCATTGGGGAATCGGGGAAGGGAACCAGACAAGTTGCTGTCCTTTTGTTCTTCAGTCTAGTTGTGGAGGACGTTGCTTCACTGGCCCATGTTGGTATCGTCATTGCGCTCTTCCTGGGTGAGGCAGATCGGTTGCCGGCCTCTGGGTGGTCGCTCACCGTGGCTATTGGCAGCTCACGCTGGCTGCTGGCCACTCACTGTAGCCTATGGCAGCCCACTGCAGCAGGGGCCGCAGCCTATACCGTCACCGGGGCGAGCACAGCCCAGCTCCAGGTGGAGCTGTTGTTAGCTGTAGAGGGCAGTGTCACTGGCCCTCACATGTGGGATCCGAACTGGGGCCACTGGCATCCCAAAACCAGCTCTTAACCAATGCACCTCTTGGCTGGCCCTGGTTTCCCTTTTTTAATACCCTAGTTCTTCTGGAAAACATCAGCTGTCATAAGTCCCTCTCCATCCTTATCCTTGGCTCTACCTCTGCTTAAGAGATAGTAAGTAGAACATGGACCTCTTAGCTCAAAATTCAAGGTTCTTTAACCCTTTCAAAGAACAAGCTTCCATCACCAGCTTTAAGCCCTTAAGTATTACCTCTGTGTCTGCCAGCATGCATCCACGAAGACTGGGGGCTCTTTTGTTCTAGCTTCTTGTTAGTAATTGACACCGGGCAATCACAGTAGGCAGCAGAAGCACAGGTACCCGGCCTCTGAAGCTCCGGGAGCACACTGTTGCTGCCACCATGCAGCTGTGCTGCCTGAAGGGGAACACAGGAGCCCATAGGCGCTGCTGTTGGGCTACCTGCAATGCCACCAGAAGCAGAGAGAAATGTTTTCTTTATTTCTCCCATCTTCTAGTCTCTCACGAGTTTCTGCTATTGTCAGAACTTCACCAGGAACCAAGCTGGACAGCTTGGCAACTGTACTTTGCAGAGCTTTATCCTCCAAAATGCAGGGTAGGGCAAGGGAAGGAATGGAGCTGAAAGCAGATAGAGGAGTGGGGCAAAGGCAGAAGGTGTAAAAGGGACTCTAGCCAACAGGAAACTTACCATCTGATTCAGAGGAGCTGGATAAACACACTGGCAAATTGTGAAAATACACAGACTGGAGAACATACACAAAGGCACGAGCAGAGGTGGACAAAGGTTAAATATTTAGTTGAGCTATGAAGGAACCCGACTTATTTTCTTGCCTAGTAAGATAAGGCTTCATGAAGAGTGGTATTTTGAGATTGGCCTTGAATAATGCAGTAAACAATACAGAGCATTAAAAAAGTGCTAATTTAAGCCAGTATTTCTGATTAGCTAAGGTGAAACTTTTATTAGAAACTTTCAGTTATTGATTCAGTTGGATATTCTGCATACAAGTATATTTAAATGAGAAGTTTGACTTCACCTCAGTTGAGAAATTGAGTCAAAGCTAAAGGTGTATGTATCTATACATACACTTTTGTGTGTGTGTGTGTGTGTGTGTGTGTGTGTGTATATATATGCATGCAGGCAGTTTCTCAGGTTATATACAGAATTTCTTTTAAGAGTTTAAAAATTGATAAGCAATATGGGATTTAAGTGTTTTTCTGATTTGATTAAAATTTTATCACCAAATTTTTAAAATCTTATAGTCAAATGTTAAGTGCTCTAGTTGGCTGCTATTTCACCTTAAAAATTGAGTTTATATGCACCCAATAACTGTTTCTATAATGCTCATTTGTTCCCAAGGATAATGCATGACTTTGAAGTAGTGAGACACATTCTACCCGCCATTCTGTTTCACTGCTTTTTAGTCAAACTGGTTTGTTCTTAACACTCATTAATGAGAATCATAAAACAACTTGTACTAGAAGGAACAAATCACAGAATACAAGATGGCTTAGTTGACATGCCACACTAATATAAATTGTTTATGCATTCTTTAAAATAAATAACTGAAAGAACATAAAAAAATCTCAGAAGTAGTTTGCTGCTAATATGTACATATCGAATATAAAAAGGTATATTTTGATTTTGTTACTACCCTTGTTGACTTTTCTGCAGTGAACATTTTTTTATCTTGATTTAATAAAAATGTTAATTTTGAAAAAAGTGCTAATTTACATAGCAACAAAAATGGCTGACACTGGAGATAGGAAATAGAAGTAAGTGGTCTGTAGTTACTACTGTAGTCTAAAAGTATTTTAAAATTGGGACGGTGATACCAGAAGCATGGTGGCATGAGGGGTCCCCTTGATCTCTTCCCTTGAAATTACAACAAGCTAAATAGCTATAAATAAACAAAGGATTCCCTGCATAACACAAAAACATGTCTAAGAGATCTGCACATGGAAACATCTGAAGGTGGGCAGATCAGAGGAGAGAAGGGAGAAGAGTAGAGACGAGTGCTCTGGACACAGCCCAGAGCTCACTTCAGATCTCAGGAGAAGGGAGGTTTCAGGCTACACATGCACTCTCTGTGGCCCTCAGCATTCCTGCCTTAGTGATTGGCATATAACATGGCCGAACCCAGCCACCGGGTAGAGACCAAATACCGGAGTGCGACAACTGTGTTCTAGCAGCCACCATTGCCAGACAGAAAACAAAGCCACGGAGCCTGGCCAGGTCCCTGCACCCTCCCAGAGCTAGCAGCAAGCCCCAGAAGAAACTGTAGCAGTGAGACTTGGACTACAAAGCAGAATATCCACAGCCCTGAGAACTGGAGAGAGTTCCAGAGCAGCAAGTGCATACTGCAACTAATCCCAGTAACAGATGGAGATACGGAGGTGGCTACAGTCTGGCAGTCGCCATTACTAGGAGACCAAAACCACGAACACCAGTGGCCTCTCCCAGCCTCCCCCTCCCCCACCTTTCTTGGCTGATCCCACTGGGGGCACCTGCGACAGCTCAAAAGAAAAAATGAAATACTCCAGTGCCACCTACTGGAAAACGAAAGAAAGACTTTTTCTTATTAACCTGCTGCAGAGTCCCATAGATGCCTAGGCAGAAAAATAATTGATCAAATACCATGAACAACCAGGGTAACAAGGCAGCTCAGAAAGAAAATAAAAAATCTCCAGAAAATAAACTTAAAGACATGGAAATACGTGACTTAAATGACAAAGAATTCAAGATTGCAGTTCTGAAAAAGCTCAATGCTAGAAAACTCAGGCAGCTTAATGAACTCAGAAATAAAATCAATGAAGAAAATGAATACTTTACCAAAGAGATGGAAACTTTACAAAAGAACCAAATAGAAATTGTGGAGCTGAAGAACTCAGTGAAAGAGATGAAGAATGAAATAGCGAGCTTAGGAAAGAGCGCTGACCAGATGGAGGAAAGGATTAATGATATCACAGATAGAAATTTGGAAATGACGCAAATGAAAGCAGAGAGAGACTTGAGAGTTAAGAGTAATGAACTTGACGAGAACTATGTGACTCCATCAGAAAGAGCAATATGAGAATAATGGCCATACCAGAAGGAGAGGAGAGGGAGAATGGAACAGAGAGCCTATTCAAACATGTAGTTAACAGGAACTTCCCAAACCAATGGAAAGAACTGGATCCTCAAATCCAAGAAGCAAGCAGAACACCCAATTATTTAAATCCAAAAAAGCCTTCTCCAAAGCACAGTATATTAAAACTGTCAAAAATTAATGACAAAGAAAGAATTCTCAAGGCAACCAGGGAGAAGAAGATAGAAACCTATAAATGAAAGCTTATTAGATTATCATCAGATTGTTCAGCAGAAACTCTACAAGCTAGGAGTAGTGGAATCAAATATTCAAATGAGAGAGAAATTACCTCCCAAGAATAATGTATCCAGCAAACTTATAGAAATGAAGGAGTAATAAAGACCTCTCCAGACATACAGAAGCTGAGGGAATTTTCCACCACAAGGTCTGTATTGCAAGAAATTCTGAAGGAGTTATTCTACCTGAAACAAAAAGACAAAAGGATACAAAACCATGAGTAAGATGTAAAACAGACAGACGCAGGGACTTGCAACCCCTATTCAGAATAAGGCACTATCCGCTTAAATATAACGTAAAGGTTAAGGAAGGTAAAAACATAATAAAGAAAACAAGAAGATTAGACAATTACTACTGCAACTCGGAAATGAACTCACAGCATAAATAGGGATAATTTGTGACAACAAAAACATGAAAAGGGAGGGAGTAAAGGTCTGAATTTGCAAAAGGGAATGGACATAAGATGCATGCTGAAGAAAAAGGACTACTGTATATATGAAACTTTCTTTTACATAAACTTAATGGCAACCACACACCGAATTTAGAACTGAGAGACATAACATAAAAAAAGAAGAAACAGAGGGGAAAAGATCATAGAATACCACCAAACTAAAATAACAGAAACACAATGGCAAAAAAAAATGGAGACACCAGAAAACAAAAGATAAAATAGCTATAGGAAATCCTCATATATCAGTAATCACCCTAAGTGTAAATGGACTGAACTAACTAATAAAAAGGCACAGAGTAGCAGATTTGATAAAAAAGCAAAGCCCATCCATATGCTGCCTTCAAGAGGTACATCTCAGCTGCAAGGACAAATATAGACTCAAAGTGAAAGGGTGGAAAATGATATTCCAAGCAAATGGCATCCAGAAAAAAAGTGGGTGTAGCCATACTTATATCTGATGAAAGAGACTTCAGGATAAAAAAAATAACAAGAGACAGAGATGGACATTTCATAATGATAAAGAGGACAATACAAGAAGACGTAATATTTATCAATATATATGCTCCCAATCAGGGAGCACCAAAATATATAATGCAATTACCAACAGAACTGAAGGGAGAAACTGACAAAACCACAATAAACATGCCATTGACAACATGGGACACAAAACGAGCCTTTAAAAAAGATTGAAATCATACCAAGCATATTCTCTGACCACAATGCTTTGAAATTGGAGATAAGCTGCAAAAACAAAAACAAAAAAAGGGGAGAGAGGAACCACAAATACATGCAGATTACATAAACAACATGCTACTAAAGAACAACTAGGTCAAAGAAGAAATCAAAGGAGAGATCAAAAGATACACAGAAACAAATGAGAATGAAAATGCATCATATCAAAATTATTGGGATATTGCGAAAGCAATATTAAGAGGGAAATTTATATCATTACAGGCCTCTCAAGAAACAGGAAAAATCCCAAATAACAACTTAACGTTACATCTTAAAGAACTAGAAAAAGAAGAACAAGTGAAACCCAAAATCAGCAGAAGGAAGGAAATAATAAAAATTAGAGGAGAATTAAATGAAACAGGAAACAAAAAGACATTAGAAAAAATTAATGTAACAAAGAGCTCTTTCTTTGAAAGATTAACAAAATTGACAGACTGCTGGCTAGACTCACTAAAGAAAAAAGAGAAAAGACACAAACAAAATCAGAGAAACCACAGAAATACAAAGGATCATGCAAGAATACTATGAAAGACTATATGCCACCAAAGTCAATAACCTAGAAGAAATGGACAAGTTCTTAGAAATCTATACACTTCCTAGACTGAATCACAAAGAACTGGAAAATCTAAGTAGACCAATCAACAGTAAGGAAATTGAAAAATCATACAAAACCTCCCCCCAAAGCAAAAATCCAGGAACAGATGGCTTCACTAGTGAATTCTACCAAACATTCAAAGATTTTTTTAATACCTGTCCTCCTCAAACTCTTCCAAAAAATTTAAGAGGCAATAGTTCCTAATCATTTTATGGGGGTGGCCATTACCCTGATACCAAAACCTGGTAAAGATAACACAAAAAAGAAAACTACAGACCATTATCTCTGATGAATACAGATGCAAAAATCCTAAACAAAATACTAGCAAATTAATACAACAATACATTAAAAAGATTATGCATCACGGCAAAGTGTGGTTCATTCCAGAGATGCAAAGATGGTTCAACATATGCAAATCGATCAATCGATACACCCATAAACAAAGTAAAAGATAAAAATCATATGATCATAACAATAGATGCAGAAGAAGCATTTGACAAGGTACGACATCCATTTATGATTAAAACACTTAACAAAATGGGTATAGAAGGAAAGCACTTCAACATAACAGCCATATATGACAAACACTCAGCTAATAATATCATACTCAATGCTAAAAAACTGAAAGCTTTTCTTTTATCATCAGGAACAAGACAGCGATGCCCCCTCTCACCACTGTTATTCAACATAGTATTGGAAGTCTTAGCCAGAGCAGTCAGGCAAGAGAAAGAAATAAAAGGCATCCGAATTGGGAATGAAGAACTCAAATTGTCATTTTTTGCAGATGACATGATTCTTTATAGAAAACCCTAAAGATTCCACCAAAATCTACTAGAAACATTAAACAAACGTAGGAACATTGCAGGATACAAAATCAATGTAAAAAAAAAATCCATTGTATTCCTATATACTAACAATGGAATTTCAGAAAAAGACATGAAAAAAAAACCCCAATTCCTTTTACAATTACAAAAGAGTAAAATACCTAGAAAGAAACTTAACAAAGAATGTGAAGGACCTATACACTGAAAACTACAAGACATTATTCAAAAGAAATTGAAGAAGACACAAAGAAATGGAAAGATATGCCATTTTCATGGATTGGAAGGTTCAACATAGTTAAAATGGCCAAAATAATATACAGATTTAATGCAATCCCTATCAAAATCCAAGTGGCATTTTTTAAAGAAATAGAACTTGAAATCATCATATTTGTATGGAATCACAAAAGAACTCAAATACCCAAAGGAATCCTGAGAAAAAAAGAAAGAACAAGGCCAGAGGGGTCACACTCCCTCACTTCAGATTATACTACAAAGTGACAGTAATCAAAACAGCATGGTATTGGCAGACACACAGACCCATAGAACAGAATTGAGAACCCAGAAATAAACTGACATGTATATGGGCAGATAATTTTCGAGAAAGGAGCCAAAAACATGCAATAAAGGAAAGAAAGCCTGGGGCCCGCCAAGTGGCATGGTGGTTAAGAACTGGCTTGGGACACTAGTGGCCCCGGTTCAAGTCCCACATATGAGGGCCAGTGACACTGCCCTCAAAAGAAAGAGAGAAAGAGAGAGGGAAAGAGGAAAGGGAAAGCCTGTTTAATAAATGGTGCTGGGAAAATTGGAAAGCCACTTGCAAAAGAATGAAACTAGACTGCTGTCACTATACACCAAAATTAATTCAGAGTGGATCAAAGACCTAAATATAAGATCAGAAACAATAAATTGCATAGAAGAAAGCAATGGTACTAAACTTATGGAACTTGGGTTTAAACAGGATTTTATGAATTTGACTTCAAAGGTTAGTGAAGTAAAAGCAAATATAAATGAATGGGACTATGTTAAACTAAAAAGCTTTGCACAGCAAAAGAAACCATCAACAAAACAAAAAGGCAACCAACTGAATGGGAAAAGATATTTGCAAACAACATCTCCGATAAGGGGCTAATATCTAAATACATAGCTCATACAACTCAGCAACAAAAAAACAAACATTCCAATTAAAAAATGGGCCAAGGGCCTGAACAGACACTTGTCCCGAGAAGACATACAAACAGCCAACAGATATATGAAAAGATACTCAACTTCACTAGCTATTAGGGAAATTCAAGTCAAAACCACAATAAGATACCACCTCACACCTGTTAGAATGGCTATCCTCAACAAGACAAATAATAACAAGTGTTGGAGAGGCTGTGGAGAAAAAGGAGCCCTCATACACTGTTGGTGGGAATGTAGATTGGTGCAGCCGCTATGGAAGGCAGTGTGGAGATTCCTCAAAAAATTAATAGAGGGCCAGCTGAGTGGCGTGGTGGTTAAGCGCTGGCTTGGGAAGCCAGCGGCGCTGGTTCAGGTCCCACATATGAGGGCCAGTGACACTGCCCTCTAAAAAAAAAAAAGAAAAAAAAATTAATAGAGTTACCATATGACCCAACAATCTCTCTCCTGTATATCTACCAAAAAACTCTGAAAACATTTATCTGTAAAGATATATATACTCCTGTGTTCATTGCAGCATTATTCATAGTGGCCAAGACATGAAAACAATCCGTCCTTCAATAGATGATTGGCTATAGAAGATGTGGTATATATACACAATGGAATATTAACTCAACAATAAGAAAAGATGAAATACTGCCATTTGCAACAACATGGCTGGATCTTGAGATTATCATGCTAAGTGAAATAAGTCAGATAGAAAAAGTTGAGTATCATGTGATTTCACTTATATGTGGGACATAAAACTAAAAGCAACAAATGAACAAGCCAAACAAATGAAAACACAGTGGTTACCAGAGGGAAAGGGGAAGGGGATGGTATTACAGAAGAAGGAAAAGGGGATGAAATGTATGGTAATGGAAGAGAACTGACTGAGTGGTAAACACACAATGCAATATATAGATGATGTGTTACAGAATTGTACACTAATTTTACCAACCAATATCACCCCAATAAATTTTTTTAAATGAGAATATTTTTAAAAATTATAAAATAGAAAAGAAATTGTAACAGTGTGTTTAGAATTCTATCGAGTTCCTGGGAAAGTAAACCGAGTTGGAAATCCACTGTGAAGGGCCTTTGGAACCCACTGAACTGGGGATATGACTTCTGTGATTTACAACTGTGTTTAAAAAGTAAGTGTCCTCTGGAGCAGAAGCAGAGATTTGTGCATGGGGGAGTTCACTAAGGGACGAAGGTGCTAGAATGTGGCCAAGAAGCCAGCGTGATGGAGTAGCAGAAGGGCCCTAAAGACCTTGACTCAGATAGTTTCCTAAAATGGTGCTATTTAGTTGGGACAAGTGCAGGCCAAGAAGCTGTGCTTTTCCCAGCCTATCTCTCTAGCCAGATATTAAGGTTGGTTCTAATTGTCAGTGAAGCTTAACTTCTTTATCTACTGTAAATTACATGGCATTAAGCAGACATTTATTGAGAGGCTGCCAAGTGTCTGTTAGACACTGGGGATAGAAAGAGACACAGGTAGTCTCTGCCTTGGAGGATTGTATGTGCTAATGGAGGAGAAAGACACTTAAACAGAAGATGACGACACAGCAAAGTAAGTCATCTGCTGGGAGATTTCAGCAGATGCTCCAGGAGTACTGAGCTGAGGGGATGATGCCAGGGAAGGTCAGGAGAGAGTCACGCACGGTGGTCAGCATGCGCACAGGCACGTTTATCTCTGACAGACTCCAAAGCCAGTGCCCCTTGCATCTGGTGGGGGCTGGAGTAGAAATTACAGTTATTTGTAGTCTCTGACCTTTCCCCTGGAGAAAATGAAGCATGACCTTCTTAGAAGATCTTAAGAGTTTTACAAAACCTCAGATAAAGTTAATACCCCACAATAATGCATACAGAGTGGAAAAGAGTGTGTTGGGTTGCCTCCTACCCTGGGGAGCCCGTGTTCTCAAAACAAAATGGGCAACAGTTCTTGTGCGGGGAGTGGCGGAGGGAATGATTAGAATGTAACTTCCCCACAGTCATTTAGGATTGTTGGTTTAGTGTGTGGTCCTTTGTGTACATTTAAATTTCGTTACCCTTTATACCTGTTTTTGTATTTGAGAATAAAGATTGCCTGAAAGTTTTTATTGCTCTTATTGTACAGAGTTTACTTCTACAGTTTACAGGATTGAATTTTTTTGGACCCTACTTCTATATCACCTTGTTATAGAAGGGATATAGTGGTGTGTGTGTGTGTGTGTGTGTCCAGGTAAATGGAAATGTGCACAATTATTTGTTTTGTTTTTTTTTAAAGATTTTATTGGGGAATTGGAGGAGGGGACAGCTTTGGGGTACCGGGGAAGGGGAACAGACAAGTTGCTTGTCCTTTTGTTCTTCAGTCTAGTTGTGGAGGATGTTGCTTCACTGTCCCAAGTTGGCATCGTCACTGCGCTCTTCCTGGGTGAGGCAGATCGGTCACCGGCCTCTGGACGGCCACTCATAGTGGCTCTTGGCAGCTCACACCGGCTGCCAGCCGCTCACCTGGCTGACAGCCACTCACTGTAGCCTGTGGCAGCCCTCTGCAGCAGGGGCTGCAGCCTACGCCATCGCCGGGACTCACAGCAGCCCAGCTCCAGGTGGAGCTGTTGTTCACCATCTTAGTTGTAGAGGGCAGTGTCACTGGCCCTCATGTGTGGGATCCGAACCGGGATTGCTGGCATCCCAAGCCAGCTCTTAACCAACGCGCCACTCAGCCAGCCCAATGTAAATAATTGTTTTTAAATTTGATATCTTAGAGCATATAGCCAGCACTATGCAACAATATCACTTTCTCTCAAATCATGGTTCTGTCTCAAACTGGCATATGAGTAGCCAAGTTATAAGTGGGCAAGTTGCTTCTCTGGCACTGACTAGGCAAGATATTCCAGTGGCCAAGGGGATGTAAAATCTAATTTTGTTTATCTAGCCCCTAACTCAGTACCCCAATCCCCCCCAAAACCTGGTAGGTAATATTTTAATTTAATATTTGAAGTAGGTGTTGCAAATATGTATTATTTCCTCCCCTCTTTTTATTAAAAAATGTAGCATATGTTCACTTTTTTTTTTTCAATTAACAGTGTTTCTTGGAGATCTTTCCTTTCCAATATATATAGAGCTTTCTCATGCTTTTGTATGTTTATGTAGTTTCCACTGAACAGAGATGCTATAATTTATATTTAACCAGCCCCTTCTAATAGACATGTAGGTGTTTCCAGTATTTTACAATAACAATCCTGTGATGACCCATTTTATAAACAGTGAAGTTTAATCAAAGGCAGTTCCGATACAGCCTAAAACAAAAAATATTCATCGTAACTCCCAGGACCGTCTACATAATTTGCAAGGTACAGTGTGAAATGAAAATGTGGGACTCTTTGTTCATAGAATAGGATAAAAGTGCCGCTAAAGGTACTTTTTAAAAAGCAGTCTTTTGACTTGGCATCGTGTTTTTATTTGTTCTCTGATGTAATTTTAAGGAAAGAGTGAATTTTTAAATTATTAGCATCAATTTTATCATTCATCTTTATATTGTGCAATGTAAGTTTTATATGCAAATATGAGAGAATTACTAAAATTAGAAAATTCACATTTGTTAGCTCATACATGTGTATGTGTTTAGTTTTTACCAGAACAGTGGGGATTCTGCATAAAACTGAATCTTTTTAATTCATGCACCTTCTACCAAAACTCTCTATCTTTGGTTTACTGATTAAGTAAGGACTAACAAGAAAAGGAACTATGGGTTGCCTTATCTTTTCCTTTCTTTCTCTGTCATTTTCAGCATTTGGCTAATATAGGGAAATTAGAGTGAAAAGGAATATGATAGAGTTCCTTGGTCATTAGTGCTTCTTGGAACACTCTTGCGTTCTTTCTATATTTGAGGCAAGTTCTGGTGGCCTCTCAAGGCTGTCAGCATCCCTGCTTACTCTGTCACAATCGTAGCACATTTAACTTGACCTTGCTTTGAGTCTCCCTCCACTCCCACATGATGTGGGCCCACTCGGATTCTGTGCTCATGGGGCATGGTAATGCCATTCACAAATTGGGGCAGTGGGGAATTGTGGACAGGTGAATGTTGGGTATCTCCTCTGTTATAGGCTTGCACCAGTGTCCCATCAGAATTTACTTCAAAAACGTAAGTTCAAATATAAGGTTATTAAGAATTTTAAGACAGGGACAGCGGAGCACTGAACCAAATGTGGGTCTCTTCTACGTGCAGGGCCCATCTGAAAGCACGGGGTGTGTGGCCGGGAAGCTGGTGCTGACTACCACTTCTGTTTAGCATTGCTCTGGAAGTTCTGATGGGGGAGGGGGATGTAGGGAAGGGAAGAACAAGAAATAAGTATGATAATTATTGGGGAAAGGGGATAAAATATCATTACTTGCAGTTCTGATATAATATAACCAAGGAATGAACTGAAAAATTATTCGGACTAATAAGAACTCTTAAGAGGAATGTAACCAGATATAATCATATATACAAAAATCAATGGTTTTCTCAAGTACCCACAATAACCCGTTAGAAAGTGTAATGGAGAGGGGGATGGATTCCATTTATAATAGCAATAAAAACTGTAAAATACCTAGTTACAATCTATGAGCCATACTTCTCCTCTGTACCTAGTCCATCCCTATCTGTATTAACAAAAATCACCCATCCCTGAACCACCTTATGCCACTAGAGATAGGATAAGTGTCAGAAGGTGGGAGACAGAAGAATGATGCGGCTCATGAGTTGTGTAGGTATGAGATGAGCTGGCCAGGGACATCCACTGGAATTTTTAATTCCCTCTCCCCCCGCAAACAACCATATCTACCTGGGAATAAAGTTAATAAATTCACAGTTTCTAATGTAAAGAAATGATAAATATTTAATAAACACTGACTAATAAACAGATATTCCTGGATGAGAAAATTTAAATATAGTAAAGATGTTGGTTCTTCCCTTCTTAATTTATAAATTTAATGCAGGACTTACTCAGAATCCCAGTTGTGCATTTTAAAAAACACAAAAACAAACAACTTTGATTAAGTTCTTTTAAAATTTTTCCTGGCCAGCCGAGTGGCGCATTGGTTAAGCGCTGGCTTGGGATGCCAGTGGCCCCGGTTCAGGTCCCACATGTGAGGGCCAGTGACACTGCCCTAAAAAAAAATAATAAAATAAAATAAAAAAATTTTCCAAGAGAATAAAATACATGGAAATCTGCCTCCCCCCAGAATGAAATAAAATTAATGAAATGAGAAGTCTATTACCACCAGGTATTAAAATTAGTACTACATACTAAAGTAGTGTGGCATTAATGCAAGAATAAACTGGTAAATGAATTAAGCAATTGTCTAAACTCTGAATTGTATTTCAGTATATGTAAGAGTATAGTACAAGATAAAGATGACATTTCACATCAGTTGGGAACAGAACGGTAATGCAGCAAATGGTGCTGAAACAGTTGACAATTGAAAACACATGAAATTCTTTCCTTATAGTATATGCCAAAATAGTTTCCTGTTAAGAGTTAGATTTTACAATACTGTTCCCAAAGAACTGTAGAGAACTATTTATAAGTCTTTATCTAATCTTAAGTTGAAGAACTACCTCCTCAGCATAAAAGCAAAGGCAGAAACCATAAACAGAATTCAAAGGTGTTTGACAAACTGGGAAAAAATAATTGGAACATACATGAAATGATCTATTCACTTTAATATATATGAAGTACATTCAAATAAGAAAAACGAGTTCCCAATAGAATATAAGTACAAACAGCAATTTATTAAAAAACAAAGAAACATAATAGTCAATAAACTTGAAAGAGTTTGGCCTCACTTATAGAGAAAGAAATACAAATTGAAACAGGATGCCATTTTTGGCCTGTTCTATTAGCAAATCTTTTTAATTTAAAATTTTTATTTACATGAGTAATACAAAAATCATTTCTCAACAAAAACCAAGCAACACAGAAGTACATATCAGTAAAATAAAATATTTGTTTCAACTCACATTAGCCTAAAGTTGAATATTTTTTTGTGTTCCTTGACCATTTCAATTTTTTTTATGAAGTACAACTTCATTTTTTTATGTCAGCTTGTTTTTTATTTGCTTTTTTTTTTGTTATTACCATATAGTGCCTTATATAATGTGGACTTTTTTGCACAAATTTGTGAGGGAAAAATAAGGATGCTTGTTATACATGGGTAGTACTAATTTTGTATATCAGTGGTTTTAATTCTTTTATTTATGCTTATGAATTAAAAGTGTAAGTCTAGAAATCAATAACAGTACCTGTATGCAAAATAATACCCTGGAATACTTTAATTGGTTTTGACAAACTTGCAACAACAAAGAGTTCTTGGCCTTCTGTGATGCGAAAATATTGTAAATTTGTTACCAGTACATAAAATTTCTTGTACCTTGTATCTATCTGTCTTGTGTTTTGTAATTATTTATTACATAAAATTTATTGTACCTTAATAAGTTAAAAAAATATATAGGCTAAAATTCCTTTATAGTACAAAAAACAAGTATCTAAATGTAAACAAATAAAAATTTGAATTAAAAAATTAAAACAAAAGATTTTTTTCCCCTGAAAGTTTGGGCCAGAAACACGGGTGCACATTATACACAGCAAAATACGGTAATAGTAATTTGTAGATTATGGATGTTAAGTCTTTGTCTTTTTTATGTGTTGCAAATATCTTCTCCCAGATAGTCAGTTACTTTTTAACTCCGTTTATGATGTCTTTGTTGTACAGAAGTTTTTTATTTCGATTTAGTCACATGTCAGTCATGTCTTACTTCTTGATTTTGTGACTTGCTTAAAAACTGTTTCCCCAGACCCAAACATAAAAATATACTCTTCTGTAGTAGTTGTAGTGTTGATTATTTTGTTATTGTGTGTGTTTCTAGCATTTAGCTCTTTAATTCATTTAAATTTTATTCTGTGTTTGATCTGAGGTAAGGGTTTACCTTTTTTTTTTTTTTTTGAGGGCAGTGTCACGGGCGCTCATATGTGGGACCCGAACCCGGGGCCGCTGGCGTCCCAAGCCAGCACTTACCCACCGTGCCACTCCATTGGCCCAAGGGTTTACCTTTTAATTTTAAAATATGTGGCCAGTCGTTTTGAAATCCTTAACTGATTATTCCTTGACTGATTATTTCATCCTTTCCCTCATTGATTTAAAATAGTATATATCATGCATTTGTATATTCGTTCTAGATTCCGTGTCACATAATTTAAAAAACTACAGCTTTGTAATCTATTTTGCTGTCTAGTACTGTAAATCTGCACTCATTGTTATTCTTTTTCTAAATTTTCTAGGCTATTCTTTCAAATTTTCTTTTCCAGTGAACTTGAAAATCAACTTGTCAAGTTTCATTTTAAAATCCTGTTGGTAAAGATGTTTTAAATGAAAATACGTAGTATGCATGAGATTTTCACAAAATGGGCAGTGTCATATACTGTTGAAATATGTATGGTACAAGTTTTCTAGAAAGCAGTTTGGCAATCTGTATTCAGAGTCTTAAAAATATCCCTATCTCTACTACTTCTACCTTTAGTTATTTATCCTCAGAAAATATTCAGGAAGAGCACTTCTTCTACATGAATGTTCAGTGCAGTGTTATTTGTGATAAGCAACAAAGGGGAAGGACTGCAAATATCCAACAATAATGAAATAAATTATGGCATGTTCACAATCAAAATTTTTGTATACACATTCATAACACAGGGACATGCCCATATGTAATGTAAAATAGTAGAGGTAGGATATCTTTATAGCCAAATTGATGCCAGTATTTTAAAATTAAAGATAACATATGTATTTTTATATGTGCATGTATTCATTTGCCAAGACTGCCATAAAAAAACTACCATACACTGGGTGGCTTAAACAACAGAAATTTATTTTCTGACAGTTCTAGAGATTAAAAGTCCAAGATCAAGGTGCCAGCATGTTTGGTTTCTTCTGAGGCCTCTCTCTGTGGCATAAAAATGGCCATCTTCTCGCTGTGTCCTCACAGGGCTTTTTCTCCGTGCTTGTCCATCTTATAAGGACACCAGTTATATTGCATTAGGGCCCCACCCTTATGACCTCATTTAATCATCATTACCTCTTCAAAGGCCCTGCCTCCAGATACATTTCACATTCTAAAGTACTGGGAGCTGGTTACCACTTCAACATATGAATAGGGTTGGGAACACAATTCAGTCTGTAACTCTACATAAAAAAGAATATAAAGACAGACATTAAAATGTAAACAGAGGTTTTCTGGTTGGCGACATAACAGGTAATTTTTATTTTTAATTATATTTTTCTGCATTTACATATTTTAGTGAATATGTATTACTTTTATAATCAGAAAAAGTAATGTTTCTTTTTCAAATAAAGCTATTAATACTTTGCCTGTCTTAAGTGAGAGACAAGGCAGAGAGGGCAGGGCCAGCCCCAGGGCCCCCCTTGCACCTCTGCACCCCACATGCTCCCAAATCTAGCACACTAAATGAAGAAAAGTCCTATTTCTGGGTTAGGCAGGGGAATTTCTTCAGGAAGTTTAGTGGTTCATCTGAGGGTGCTATTGAGTAAACCAAGAGTTCTTGAGAATCAAGATGAAAGAGGCAAAACAAAAAAGAGTATATACTCTATGATTCCATTTATAAATAATTTGGATCATGCAATCTAATATATCGTGTCAGAAAGCGGACCCATAGTTCTGTGGGACTGCAGGAGGAATTACAAAGGGGCGTGAGGAAATGTTTGAAAATGATGGAAAGGTTATCTTGATTGTGCTAATGGTTTCATGGGTATGTGCATATGTCTAAGTCATCAAATTGTACATTCTAAATATGTGCAGTTTATTATGTGTCAATTATATCTCAAGAAAGATGTTTAAAAATGGGAAGAGGGAACTGGAGGGAAAGATCCCAGTAGCCTTTGGGGCATTACAATATGACTTACTTATTAAAATAGTGATGTGAGGGCCGGCCGAGTGGCACAGTGGTTGGGAGCTGGCTTGGGACACCAGCGGCCTTTTTTTGGATCCCACATGTGAGGGCCAGTGACATTGCCCTCTTAAAAAATAAAATAAAATAAAATAATAAAATAGTGATGTGAGGCTTAGGCTTTTGTGAATCAAATAAAACCTTTAGGATTTGGAGACTGTTAGAGCAGATTGGTGCATAAAATGGTTTGGGAGGGGACCTCTCAACCTGATGGCCTTTCCTGCCTCATAATTCAGTGTAACAGGGCTCAGGCGTGTCACTGATTTGAGTAAAATTACATAATTGTATGACAGTGGGTGCCTAGTAGGTGAGCAGGTCTGGAATGCAGCAGGCTTTTTGATTTATTGGCTCCTTAATATTGTGACGATGAGTATGCTTCTTTTATAGCTGCATTTGATACTTATCTTTTTAAAGACTGGAATCTGTACAGTGCTATGCAAGAGAGAAATGTACTTAAAAATTACAGCATTACCTGTGGTAAAATTATCATAAAAACTACCTAGTACTCAAACAGGGGATTACTTCAATTCTGCCCACATAATGACAGGAAATGGCTGTTGGTGAAGTTGTTTTCCATGAAGCTGTGATGAAATCAACTAAAATGGTAATAAAGTGGAGTGTAAAAGTCAGGGGCTCAAGTGAGACGTAAAAGTGCAGAAGGTGTTAGAATGTTCGAATTAGAATCTGCAGGAAACGATTCTGTAAAATATTAAATGTGGATTGACTGAGCTTTCAATTCAGAGCTGTCAGCGGTGCAGACAGGTCTCGTGGCCGTCGGAGGTGGACCCCACATCCTGACTGTGCAGCCCCCATTTTGCTAATGGCTGCAGAAGCTGACGACAGAGAAACAGTCTTTGTTGGCAAATGATAGTTTAGGAAAGGGCTTAGAGCCCTTTGTCCTTCCTTCTTGCTCAAACCAAAGCACCAGCCACCCCAGGAGCAAGATCATACCTTTTTCCAATGATCCTTTAATGATTTAATGTTCAATAGATGCCTGTTGTACAAAATTGGAAGCACACCTCAGTAAAACCTCAGTGAGCTGTGGAAGCATACTAAAATATATATCTCCAGAGATATTTTTCCTTTGTAGAAATCACTTCTATATTGATACCACTTTGCAAATGTCAAGTCCACTTTCCCCTTGCCACCACTGCTGCCACCCTCGTGCAGGCCACCACCTGTATTGTTGTGCTGCCTGTCTAGCCACAGCGTCCCTGCATCCTCCCTGGCCCCGCTCATCGTTCTCCGTGCTATCAGAACATTCCTCTGCTCACAATCACTTGGAGCCTTTCCTTGGCCCTTAGGATAATGTTCAAAATCCTCGCCATGGCCCCCCAGGCCCTGCACGATCCAGGCCAGCAGACTTGCTTCATCTGCTGCCAGTCGTCGTGGAGACTCCTACCTTCAGGCTACGAGCCTTCCTTCCTTTGCTAGAATGCACCCTGCACTCTCTGACTCCGGGGCCTTGGTACTACCTCTCTCTCTGGAACATCCTTTACCTTGCCTCATTCTTACCCAACCTCATCACACTCCACCCGCTTTGTGTAGGTAACCTCCTGCTGACCCTGTGAATTCCAGCCTAAATGTCACTTCTTAAGAGAAGTTTTGCCTAACCTCCTACCCCCAGTTTAGGTGAAGTTTCTTTGTATGATAACTAGTAGATCTGGGGATTTTCCTTCAAAGCACTTAGTTTCATTTGTAACCAGCTGTACATTGATTCACATGGTTTAATAGAAGAGACTGTGTCTGTTTTGTTCACTGCTGTATTCCCAGCACGTGGAATCTTTATACTCAATAAATGTTGGATGGATGGATGGATGGATGGATGGATGGATGGATGGATGGATGGATGGATGATATGTTACTTTCTGAGGACCAGAAGATCAACCCAGATTCTCATTCCCACTCTGCTGATTTGGTGTATAATAAATAAGACACAAATCTCTCTGAGCCTTAGATTTCTCAGCTATAAAATTGGAAAACTAACTTAGCAATCTAGTTTTTTTTCTTTTTAAACAAGTATCCTTTTGGTGTAGATAATCGTGTTAATCAAATACCTCATTACATACCCTTCTCTGGTCCAAGCAAGGCCTCTCTTTCGTTTATATTTCATCTTCTTCACTGACCCCAGCTCCTGTTCCCCTCCTCTTATGACACCACCTCTAGTATGTTTGATTATACCCTTAATACGCACATACATTTGTAAAATAAGTAATGAGTTTTGTGTATGTGTTTTTGTTTTCAAACATGTTTTTATACTGTAAATCTTATTCATACTTTTTTCACTCAATATTATGCTTTTAAGACCTAACCAATCATTGCTTCTTAATTTTCCTTAGTATTCCATCATAATAATTATAAATATATTATTAGCAAATTTATGTAGTCCTTATTATTTGCCAGACGCTGTTCTAAGTTCTTTACTTAAAATCATTAGACCCTCACAACAGTCTTATAAGGTACGCACTGTTATTATTCTCACCTGTTACTCATTCATTCCCCTGGTGATGGATACCTAGGTTGCCTCCAACTTCGTGCTCACAAAAACAACACTGCAGTGAATTTCCTCATATCTGTCTCATTCCCCTATATTCAAAAGTATGGTCCCCGAGTACTATAGCACACACGTCTTTAATTTTGCTCCGTACTGCCAGATGGCCTTCCTGCACAGCCGTGGCGCTCCAACCAGCAGGAGTGCATGAGAGCCCGTCACCCCATGTCCTCACCCACACTTAACACGTGTGCTACTCTTTGACATGATCTTGGCCATAAAGTTTAATCTGCATGTCTCTAATGCCTAGTGAGTTTCCTGCCACTGCTGCTGCCGCCGTGTTTCTTGCTGCTGCCGCCGTGTTTCTTGCTGCTGCCGTAGTCTGTCTACTCACAGGTCTCTGCTCACCATTTTAATCCTTACTGCTCTCCACACTGCAGCCAGAGTCATCCTACTGGAACACTGCTTTGCTCAGAATCAATCAGAGGCTCTTTAACCCCTGAAATGATAGGTGTTCTGATGACCCGCGCTTACATTCCTAGGATAATTGCTATTGGACATGATGTATTTTTAAAATAATTATTGGAGTTCGTTGACTACTATTTTATTTTAGAATTTTTATACCTGTTTTCTTAAAGAAAATGGCCCTATAAATTTCTTTTCTTGACTCATCCTTAAGTCATTTTGCAACCAAAGTTATATTAAAATGACTTGAGCAGCTTTCCCTCTTTTTTCTGTTTTCTAGATCAATATGTAATAAGATATAAATTATCTACTCCTTGAACTGAGTCTCCAGGTTCCCTTCTAACTATAAATTTGATGGTTTGATGAGCTGCTGTGAGTTTCTTACCAGTGCTTCCCTGGTTGTGTCGATTAGCCAATCAGATTGACTCACATCCAGACCTCATGATGTCAGAGGGGGTTAACCCACTACGGGTGCAAATGGTGCTTTCCATTGAGTGCCCACTGACGGCCGTAAAACAGGAGCTCTGTAGTCATTGGGTATCTATTTTCATCCATTCATTTGTTTTACTAAACTCTAGCCACAAAAATGTTGGTGTATAAATTGTGTCTAGAAGATTATAAAGGAGACTTCCTGGCCCTCCTTTCCTTCCCCATAGAAATATGCTGCTTTCTTTTACTCTTATTTCCTCCCTTCTTTCCTGCTGCACTCTTCTCCTTCCCATCTGTCTGATTTTGATGGCTTTTGAAGAGAATTGGGTTCTTTGAGCCTGAAGACAAAGAGATTGCCAGAAGGGGTGGTTTGGGCAAGATTGGAATAGTGGATAACAGGGAGGGGATTTGGTCTCTACAGACTGGCCAGGTGATAGAAAACAAGTTCCCATGCTGGGGTGTAGTTTCATGGTGGAGAGATTCTGGGGTAGACGTAGGGCGTTGGTGTCAGCGCCTCGTGGCTTCAGAGAGCTTGGGCAGTGCGCACTCACTCTTGTCAGTTTAAACTGATAAGCTTTGCATCATGATTGCCAAGCCTTACTCTCAAAGCTAAAATGAAATCAGAGCGTGTGACATTGCTATTCAGACGTCTCCCACTCTTTGCACATATTACTCTAAACCATAATAGTAATTTTTGTATCATGTTATTTTATTTCTCATTTGGCTGAGGACAGAGTGCACACAGAGAAGATTATCCGTCAGACAGCCACTACCTGGCACATGCAGTCCGTATAATGACAGTTATACTGTGATCCACAGACTGACAAACAAGCTATAAAATTGAAAAGCGGGATTCTTTGTGGTAGATCAGGTATAATAATTGTAGGCCTCAGTATTTTACATATGTGACATTTTGTGTAATAAACAATTAACTGCCGGCTTTTGACATTTGAAAGTTAATATGAAGAGAGTTATAAAGCACACTGTAAACATCGCCTCCCTTACTGAAATGGTAAATGGCTATCGGCTTCCAGGAGGGTGAGACCTAATTACTGCTCACAGCACACTCTGTACCTTTTTGCTACCAGTTTGGCTTTCATTGTCTTTGATAAACAAGATAATTGATATAAATGAATGCTATCCTGTAAAATGGTTCCCCAATTGCAGATTTTCATGCTGGAAGTATAATTTTCCTTATGGCACATTACTGCTAATCTTTAAATGGGCAGGGTGGTTAGTCTGCCCTACACAAGAAGATGTAAGGGGAGTTGGTCCTTTTTGGAGCTGATAAAAACATTGGGTGTAACCAGGACATAGGAAGAAATGCCTAATGGTCACATTAATGAGCATGAATATGTGGGGTTTTGTGCAGGAGGTTTCGAGTTGGGAATATAAGAAAACGCGTGGAGATAAAAAGGAGATGCTCCTGCTCAGGAAGAGATCAAAGGCAGCATGTGTTGAACCTGGAGGTCTGGCCACACGGCTTTCCCCTCCTCCCAGCCCCAGCGCTCAGCACCCAGGTGGAGGATTTTGCTGCATCCACTGACTGACAGACCAAGGAGCTTTACAAGGAAGCCCTCATGTGCTTTATCCCTCTTTCTTGGTGGACAAGGACTAAGGCTTTCCAAAACTACCATTTTGCCCCGTAAATTAATACTCAGCATTCTTGATCCTCTCTTGGAAGGCTGTCTTTAGGAAATGTCAAGGGCCAGGCAAGCAGAAGAGGCATGTACGTTTGCATCCCGTCAGGAAGTCTGAGATAAGATCATTGACAGTCTGCTTTGAAGAACCCATGTCCCTTTATGCATAAAGTATGACAAGGAAGAAGGAATGGAAAAGACAGTGGGCGAACGCTTAGGAGAGGGCATAAAATGACATACCCATGACTTCTCTAAGGGGAATGTTGTGCCACTTATCAGTCGGAGTCCTGGTGGTTTCAAAAAGTAATAATAATCATTTAGTTCTCTAGGGCATTCCAATATTTAGTTTTAAAATGAATTTAAATTCATGGCAAGGAAAAGCCATGGTAAAATGAAATTTCTCCCGGGACAGTTCTCTTCGGCTGTGTTATCACAGCCTTTCAAAGATGCAGCATGCTAAAGGTAGTCTGCTGTCCAGTTTAATGTCATCTCTTCACGGAAGGGATGGGCTGCCTCCCTCCCCCTCTCCCACTCGTGAAAGGTTAGCCTTTCTTTAGAAGAGTACAGGTTTTTGCAGCAACATCTGTCAACTTGGCAACGAGCACACCCTAAGGAAATTATGAACATTTGAAGACCATCTGAATACTGTAGGAACCTTTTTCCCCCCACCGTCCTCTCCTGCTTCCCTGCCCCCTTCCTGTCTGCCCCCAAGAGGAGCAGGGCAGCAATTAATACATGGCATTTCCCACCATAATTCTTCCTGATAAATTATAAGCCCATTTGTGTGTGATTTTTTTAAAATGTGTTTTAATTTCCCATTCAATTGTGATAGCTAATGAAACCTCAAAGCAGTGCCCGTCCTAGAAGACGGGCTGTGGACGGACCCCTTTGTTTAATGAAAAGAGACCCCTCGCCACTGTACTGTTAGCACAAAGAGGCTTCTTTGGTCTAATGACTCGGATCATCTTGATCTGATTCAGTAGGTCAGAAATTGCTGTCCCCAGCAAATATCGACCAGAAGGAACTGCTTTCTTGGTTATTCTGAAACTGCCAGCTGCATATTACACTAGCAGGTGCTAATAGTTTTTTGCAAGTCAGGAGAATTGGTTCTTCTTTCCCTTGCCTCCTATCCTTTTACAATTACAAGGTAGCTCGCGGGAAATAAAAGTCTCCCCTTCTGTGTACTACCCAGGTTTTTGAAATGCTCATCCCACCTACCCATTTCCCCTGTGGGGAACCTGGCTCTTCATGGCTGGGGAGGTACCAAGCCTGTATCTTGCTTTTCTCGGAAAATTTCAAGATGCTTTTGTAAACATCGTCTCATTGATTCTGTCAATATTCATAAGAAGGTAGAGAGAAGAAGGGCTCATTCTCTTTAAAGGTAAAGAAACTGAGTCACGGAGGGTTAAATGGCTTCCTCAAGATTGCCTAGGAAACCATTAGCGGAACTGTGGTTGGTTTTTTGGGGCCTGCTTTCCCGCCCATTGCCTTGTGCAGTAGATGTCAGAGCTGAAGGCGGGCAGGGGAGAGCAGCCATTTCCCCTCTCAGAATTAAAGTATGTTGACATGCAAACAGAGCTAGGACTCAGAAATTAGATGCTTTTTAATCAGCAAACTTGAACTATTTGAGATAAAGTTCCATTTAAAAATAACTACTCGCACCCATTTTTCATGTCCCAAAGACTTAAGTGTTAAACCATTAAAAGAATAATTAATTGAAAATAGTAGCAAAAGGCTCTTTTTAAATTACTTTTTATTCTATTTTAGACAAGACTTTTCATCACGTACTATAAATCTACTGCAAAACATAGCATGATTCTGTTTCCTCAATCTAGATTAATTTTAGCCTCCAGAAGGTAGTATAAATAGTGTGTTTTGCTGAGGTTTTTTTTCTTTTCTGATAAACTGCTTTACTTAGAGGTATGAATAGAGTTGTTCCAGGTCACTTGGAAGACCCTGACTGTCTGTCTTTGAAGCTGGGTCGCCACATGCCCCAGGCACCCCAAGTTCACCAGTCTGAGAGGTGTCACCTCGCTCTCTCCAGGCTTCTCGGCCTCCCCGCAGCGTGGTCTGGTCCCTCAGGCTAACACAGGGAGAGCACCCAGGAAGCCAGTTTTTCCCTCGGGCATCCTGTGTGCTTTGATTACGGAGTCTCATTCTGAGAGCCCTTTTTTCAGATGTTGACTCACCTTTACCCGTATGTACGTTTCTGCTAAATTCCAACCTTGATCCCTTGAGATTCTCAGAGATTCTTTCCTTCTCACACAGCTCAGTCCAGAGTGGTTGGTGGGAGCTAAGACCTATGAGAATTTGGCATTATCTCTGGCCTTTTTCTCTCTGCCTCCAAAAGCTACGGCAGGAAGTTTCTGCCAAAGAGGAATTGTAGGAGCACACTTGTCACAGATCTGATTGGGACATTTTCGGTGCAATGGACAAGGCTCCACTTAATGTTTGAACACCTCACTACCGATACTACTTTTAGTAAGAACTCAAATTTTATAGTTATTGATGCATTTTAAAGAAATATCATTTAAGATCTTAAGACTGAGGAGCTATCCATTATCCCAGCTTAAAACTTTGAACCAGATGCATGCTCCTGCTTAAAATTTAAAAAGAAAAGCTACTACTTTATAAAAGGGATAGTTTTCTAAAAATTCCTTACAAAACAGTATTAAGCAAACCACCACTTGTTTTGTGGGGCTTTAAAACCCTTTGCACATCCTTTGTTCTATGCTCCTGAATGAAAAACATTCCCCCAGGCTATGGTGACATCTCTGATCTGGAGTCACAAGCCTTTCAACCAGTCGGGTGGAACAGAAATAACTTTGTTGATTTCAACATCTTTTAGGAGACAAGGAAAAATAAAACCATGTAAAATCCTTACACTACTACTCACAGAAAATGATGCCCTTTACATTATAACTTTTTAAAATTTTTGAGATAGAGTTTCCAAAACCTGCAAAACCAATTTCAACAACTCTTTGTTAGGTATTCACCCCACTCCCTGTGAATAACTTATCCCGAAGTAGGGGGCAGATGTAGAGTCTTTCCCTGGCAGATTATGTCCAGAGAAAGAAAAACAAAACCACCCAATGAGATATTGCCTATTAGTTCAAACCAGAGTTGAATGTTTGGAATATCGTTTTCTTACACCTGGATATGCCTTTGTCCTAAATTTCAAGGCCTCACCTACAGAGTGAATCCCTCTTTGATAGGCTGCAGTGGTGACTGCTGTTAAATATCTGATGCTTGATTCTTTAAGGTCTTTTTGAATTGAAGATTCTCGCAGCTAAAACCTCCGGCATTCCAACTATGCCTGAGAGAGGAGAACTCTTAACACAGCCCTGAGCCCCGCTTTCCTTCAAAGGCTGCAGCGTGCAGAGAGGAGAGTCACTGATCCCGGTGAACTTGCAGTGAGAGCCCCTGGCCCCGCCCCACCTCGCCTTTGCCGTTGGAGTAACCACCTCTGATCTCGCACCTTCAGCTCCGCCATTCCTCCCGAAGTGTTTGGGGCTACAGCTTTAAACAGTTACCAAGTTTCACTATTTGGGGGACAGGACCACATTTGAAGTTTGGGAAAGTGTTACCTCTTCCCGTCAGTGGCGAAGCAGACCCCAGCTCGACTGTTAAAGCCCTTCTACTCAATCTCATGATACAGAGTGATTTGGGCAACCTTGGTGATGCCAGAACTGGAGCTAGAACAGGAACGATGAGAACACTAAGATTCACACTAATTAAAACAGGCAAAAAT
Organism: Aselliscus stoliczkanus; assembly: GCA_033961575.1. Lineage (NCBI taxonomy): Eukaryota > Metazoa > Chordata > Mammalia > Chiroptera > Hipposideridae > Aselliscus > Aselliscus stoliczkanus. The sequence goes on along the minus strand of CM066733.1, from coordinate 56,859,864 downwards.
GAGAAGCAAAAGAAGAAGAACAGGCTGAGAGGAATGGGGCTCCTGCCCTCAAAAGGCGTGCCCTGTTTGCTCCCCGTGGGCTGCCCTGCAGGTACGGAGAGGTGCTCCAGACTGAGTTCTTTCGGAATTGTGTTCGAAAGCAGCCTCCTCACTGAGCTGGGAACTGGAAAATGGGGGCAGGGAAGTGAAAGGTTTTTTTTCTTCAGCCATGTGATGTAATATATGATTGAACAGTGATTTTTTTTAACCTGATAGATAAAACTAGGAATTAATATAACTTAGTGCCAGTATCATAGAATACATGTGTGCAGCTTTTTGATAGTTTCCAAGAAAGATGCGCTTGTGCTCTAATTAGCTATTGTTCGTTTACAGCTGTTCAGACACAACAGCTGTGGGTATTTTTTCCTATAGACTCACTTGAGAGAAGGGTGGCGTGCAGTCGGGCTGGAAGCTTGCCTGGTTAGCAACAAGTTCCCATGTAGGTCTGGGGATAGGTCTGGAGGGGGCGGCCCCTTTAAAAATGAAGTGTAGGTCTGTATGGGGGTATCTAGGTGTGACCTTCCGCTAATAGCCTCAGTTGTCTTTTGGAAAGAAATACTTTATAGCTCTGAAAATCTTGGCAGTAGAGAAGAACCTATGCTGAGAGTATTAAACACTCGTGTTCTGCGTGAACCACTGTGCTTGTCAGAAAACGTTTTGTAACAAAAACAGGCAGGGGAACAGTGAATGAAGCCCAACACAAGCAAGCACAGCTTCTGAAGGTGATCATCCCCTGTAAGCGCTGAGCGCTATTTCATTTTTAAAAATTTGCTTCAAGTGGGTTTTTTTCCCCACCTCACAAAGGTGATCCCTGGAGGCAGTTAAATAACATGTCAGTCTACTCTTTAAATATAGCTGGTACAGGTGACCCTCAGGTCACATCCTAGTGAAGTAATACTGCCTTTTAAAAAATTTATTACTCTCGAATTAAATTTACTGGCACGCTCTTGGCCACCCGGGTGCTGCGTAAGAACACAGAGCGGTTAAATTGTTTTCAGAGCACTCTTCCCACAGCGCCCCACAGTCTGAGTCATCCCCATATTCATACACTTGCAGAGTATATACACTTTGTTAACATGCAACTTTTGCTTTCAGAAGCTGCAAATTAAATTTGTCTGAGCAGAATTGCTATGTGCACAGAGGGGGAAAAGTAATTTCTGCCCAGGAAGCCCCTGTTCGCCTTTGCCTCGGAGCACAGGCTGTTGTAATAGGTGTGTGGCTGAAGGGTGACAAAGGGAAACCAGGAGACAGACATGAGATGCCGGATTTGGGCAGTATGGTTTTGTAAACAAAGCGACACAAGTTGGGGCAGAAATTCCAGTGGGACGGGGAGGAAACTGGAAGACTGGAAATGCAGCACAAAACTGAGTTCCATCCAGATGGTGTTTTTAATAAATTTATCAGACGCATATGAAAGACGGTAATGAACATTCAAATGGGGAGAGCCCCAGCCCCTACGGGGAGAAAAACAGCATGACACCTTCTGTGCACAGCAGTCTGTTTGAGTGGCTCTCTAATTTTTCCCAGTAAAAAAGATCACAGAACTTAGTGAGACCATTGAGTAATTATTAGGCAGTCCAGCCAGGCAGGCTGAGGTTTGGGTTACCAGGAAGAAAAATTAGTAACAGAATTATTTAGTGCTGAAATGGAGGACGAGGCCTGTTGTGTTAGCAAACGCAGCAGTGACATTTAGGACAAACCCCTTCTGTGAGGGGTTTCTGTGAGGGAGTCATAAAACACCAGTCTTATGACTCACGGCCCATAGCTGTCCCCTCAGGCATGCGCTTTTATATTCTTTGAAAGCCAAGCTGTTGATACTTCCTCCTCTTCTTCCCTGCACTCCCCAAAATGGTGTCTTCATCAGGAAATATTTTCGCCTACCACGAGAGACCAAACTTTCTATATGTAGGGAAACTCCTAGGGAAGTCAAGGGCTTTGAGGGTGTGTGGCGCTTCCGTAGCAACCCTTGTGCAGTGGGCAGAACATTTTTAATGTTGAGGGCAAGGCCCAAAGATTGATTATACTGTACTTTTCTAAGAAAACTTTCACCGAGAAAGCAATTTTTTCCTGCTTTATTCAGTAATGTTTAGATTTTCTAGCTTTGGGTAAGGAGCTGTGTTAAGCAAGGTTCAGTCCACAGCGCACAGAGGCATCCTTTCCCAGCTCTGGTTCATTCATTCAGCAAATAAGTATGAATTTAAGACCCACTGTATGCTGGGCTCTGCTGCTTGGCATTTGGGACTATAGCAGTGAAAAAAAGAAACACAAGTTTCTGCCCTATGAAACTCACATCTGAAATCTCCTATTGTTAGGTTAGAGCTGATAGAAATACTATGTGGATGTTAAGAATTAGCACAGTGCTGGAACCATGGCCTCATTGTGGTGATGTACAGATCATTATCCACTGACTTTCTGTCTGGGTTCCTCTCCTGCCCTTCTTTCCACTTGTTGGCATCATCTGGTCATTTTATTATTAATTTGACTCATTATCAAAAAATAGGCATGAGAACTAAGAAAAGGGGTAATCTGGGCCGGCCAAGTGGCGCATTGGTTAAGAGCTGGTGTTGGGATGCCAATGGCCCCAGTTCGGATCTCACATATGAGGGCCCGTGACACTGCCCTCTACAGCTAAGATGGTGAACAACAGCTCCACCTGGAGCTGGGCTGTGCGAGCCCCAGCGACGGTGTAGGCTGCAGCCCCTGCTGCAGTGGGCTGCCATAGGCTACAGTGAGTGGCCGGCAGCCAGCGTGAGTGGCTGGCAGCCAGCGTGAGCTGCCAATAGCCGTGGTGAGCGACCATCCAGAGGCCGGCGACCGATCTGCCTCACCAAGGAAGAGCGCAATGATGATACCAACATGGGCCAGTGAAGCAGCATCCTCCACAACTAGACTGAAGAACAAAAAGACAGCAACTTGTCTGTTCCCCTTCCCCGGTTCCCCAATAAAATCTTTAAAAAAAAAAAAGAAAAGGGGTAATCTTTTGATTTTGTATCTTACAAAGTAGATACAGTTGCTTATCAAGTTGCTAGTAGAGTTCCAACAAAAGCTATTTCTTGAATGGGAATTTGGGACTTGGGGGTAGACTTCACTAGGATAGTCCATCTTTATGTGTCTATGTTGAGCTGTGTCTGTGGTGCGCATCCTTTGTAGATCCAGACTTTGAGAAATACTAATGAATAATTATGTCAAAATCAAAGTAGAAACCATGGTTTGCTATTCCTCAGCACATAGATATAGGATTCCTTGTTAAGAAGGAAAAATTCGTGAATGTAGCATGTATGTTATATCACTTCAAGATTCCAAAGGGACAGAGGGTGATATTACTAAAGCAGTTTTTCTTAGAGAAAGTGATAGAGACTAAAAGAATCTTATTTAATAAACCCATTTATAAATGTGTCTGTAGAAAAGGATTCTGAGTGCTTATCCCAGGCTTGTTTCCCAAAGAGCTTGAAACCATGTCAGTAATGATTTTGTGATAGTCCCTGATGCTGTCGTACTGATTGACCACAAGTTAAAATCAGATTATCTAGGAATAAAATTGTGAAGCAGTGAGGTAGGGTAGGTGGAAATGACAAACTCAGCAAGAGTTGACAGAGACAACTGGTAAGTTCTCTGGATGGTATAGGGGATTTCAACGTTGAAAATAATCCTAAAGGGTTTTATCCTCTCAGAGGCTTGCCATCTTTTTGGTTTTCATAAAACCATGTGAAACTGCTCTTTTTAAAAACAAAACAAAACAATATTCTATATGTGCAAAAGAACCTAAGGAACGTAAGTATAAAGTTTGGATCCAGGAGCACTCTCACACTCACCACCTTGCTAGAGAGATAGGACACACTAAGCCTTTGGGAGTCCTTCATGTGTCCCTCCCCACTTGTATCCTCACTGCCTTTCTATCCAGAGGTAGCTATGCTTCTGAATTTTAGTGTTTACTATTTCTTAGCTTTTATTTTTAAGCTCACCACACAGGTATACAGAGGGTGCCAGAAAAATGTATGCATATTTGAAGAAAGGAGAAAACTGTATTAAAATTGCAATACTCAATATATACCGATGACAAATGATGAATACAAGTCTCATTTGATTTCTGCAATTATAAGAGGTGCTCAAAGTGGTACCCATAAGCATAATTTTAATACAGTTTTTCCTTTCTTAAAATGTGTTTATGTTTGTTTGGCATTCCCGGTATATCACTGAACAGTAGAAGTAGAAACATACTCTTCGTATTTTTCTGACTTGCTCTTCTTAACCAGCTTTCTTTGTGAGATTGACCTTTGTTGATACACATAGCTGTAGTTCATTTATTTTCAGTGCTGTGTAGTATTTGTTTAGTAGTGAAGTTTTAATAACTCAGTGTACAGGTGTACAGTGTAAAAAGAAACACAAATAGTAATTTTAAGAAATTACCCAGAATGCTTTAAAAAAGAAGTAGAGAGGGGAAAAAAATAAATGGAAGGTTAAGAAACATGGAGGATAGAATGAAAAGTTTCAACAGAGGTCTAATGGGAATTCTAGAAGAAGGAAAAAACAGAAAATGAGAAAGAATCAATACTCAAACAAATAATAGCCAAAATTTTCCAGACTTGATAAAACCATAATGCTCATATTTAGTCCTAGGCAGGATAAATGTAATCTGCATCTAGGTAACCCAGTAATACCAAAGAGAAAGCCTTAATATTAACTGTGGAGAAAAAACATTTATAACAGATGAATAGTAGACTTGAGCAGACATAACAGTACAACCCAGAAGACTGTGGAATGACATCTTCAAAGTACTGAGGAAAAACAGCTTTTAACTTAGAGTTCTATACCCAATTAAGCTATTTTTCAAGAGTGGTGGCAAAATACACTTTCAAACAAAGACATCTGAATACTCATGAGTGTATCTTGGAAAAAAGGAAGTTGAGCCAAGAAGAAAGAACCTTATTTAACCGAGTGGCTCAGTCGGTTAAGAGCTCGCTCAAGAGTGCGAGCTGAGCTCGGATCAACAGTAGTTCAATGCCCAGCCCAAGCTGAGCAGCCGCTGAGCTGGCAACAGGTGGCAGGATAACACAGCTAAAAAAAAATAATGATGGTGAACAAATTGGCGAATGTGAATAAATAAGTTTTGACTGTGTGAAATAATAATATAATAATAATTAATGATAATAATAATGACTGATGTACAGAGTATAAAGCAAGGAGGAACTCAAATGTTAGGTAACAATGATAAATAAGCCAGGTAATGTGTATTAAAATGTGAAGGTCTTTTATATTGTTCAAGAGAAGAGAATATGTGAGTTTTAATTTTAGGCATGTTAGGTGTGTTATGCATATCTAAAATTTAGTAAAAGAATATAAATATATAGCTTCCAAATCAAATTGATAGAGATAGCTGGTGACAGACACAAAGGAGACTAACAATCCATCCAAAACAGGGTCCGAATAGATAGGTGGGGGAAGCAGCAAAGAAAAAATTGTAAATAGAAAGTAAAAGTCAATCCAAAGATTTTAGTAATAACAATTAGCATAAGTCATGTAAATCTGCCAGTTAAAAAACACCAAATTTTTTAAAAATCTAATTATATGAGTATATTATTTGCAAGACGCCAGAAAAATAGAAAGTAGAGTGATACTGAGGAAATAGTAGCAAAAATAAAGTTCTATAGTTATGTGACATTAGACAATATAGACTTTAGAGCAAAGGCATTATTACAAATAAAGAAGGATACTACACAATGATGAAAGGTTCAGTCCACAAGGAAAATAGTATTCTAAAAATAGTACACATGAAATGATTTCGTCTCAAAATGTATAAAGCAAAAATTGTCAGAATTCTAAGGAGAAACTGACAGATTTACAGCCAATGGTGGGAAATTTTAACAAACCCCTCCCAATAATTAATAAATGTATAAGTGATTTGAACAATACAATTAATAAGTTTGATATAGTAGCTATATATAGAACCATACATCTTCCAAATAAGACAATACATATTCTCTTCAGGCACATACAAAATATTAATAAGAATTAACCATGTACTAGGCCACAAAGCAAATCTCAACAAATTCTACAAAGTTAATATCATAAAGACCATGCTTTTTGTTTTTTAAATCCACATTGCAATGAAATTAAAATCAGTAACAAAAAGATAACGAAAAGTTATATTTGGAAAGTTAAAAACAGGAGCCAGCCAAGTGGCTCAGTTGGTTGAGAGCTCGAGTTCTGAGCAACAGGGTCCCCGGTTCAATTCTCACATGGGCCAGTGAGCTGTGTCTGAGCTGAGCTGCCGCTGAGCTGCCAACAGATGGCAGAATGGCTCAGCTGGTGAGAGCATGTGCTCCTAACAACAAGGTTGCCTGCTTGATTCCCGCGTTGGATGGTGGCTACGCCCACCTGCAACTAAGATTGAGCACTGCACCTTGAGCTGAGCTGCCAACAGGCGCCAGATGGCTCAGGGAAGAAAGAAAAAAAGGAAAGTTAAAAACATACTTCTAAATAATTTATGGGTCAAAGGAAAAATCATAATGGAAATTAGAAAATATTTACAAGGGATCAACTTTTAAAACACTGCATATCAGACAAACCCAAACTGAGGGGCAACCTACACAATACCTGACCAGTAATACCCTTCAAAATACTATATGTCAAAACTTAAGGATAAAGAAAGATAAAGCAGAACGTAATGGTAAGATATTAGCTTTAAACTCATGTATTAGAAAAGAAGAAAGGTTAATGAGTTATATATTCACTTCAAGTAGTTAGGAAAAAATAGAGTAATTGCAAAGGAGTAGAAGGAAGAAATAATAAAAAGGAGAACAAAATTTAGCGAAGTAGGAAATAATGAATCAACAAAATCGAAAGTTGGTTCTTTGAAAACATTAATAAAGTAGATAAACCTATCTAGGACTGATCAAAACAGAAAGAAAAGGTATAAGTAAAAAATTGGGATAAAAAGAAGACATACTATGAACATTTTTATAAGCTGGTATATTTGAAAACTTAAGGAAAATGAAAATTTCCCTAAAAGGTCAAGAATATCTAAAATAATTTTGAAGAAAAAAAAAGAAGAAGGGAAGGTCGAGGTGTTCACTTTATCAGATTTTTAGATTACTAAAATCTTGTAGTAATTTAAACAGCATGGTATATATAGGCACAAGGCTAGGCAAGTCAGTAAAAGAGTACAGATCTTAAAAAGTGATGCAAATATATATGAAAACTTTGTATGTGACTCCATAACATAAGTTAGTGGGGTAAAGGTTGCATTGTGCTGGGGTAAATTGGCTAACCTTATTAATAAAAGATGAAAGTAGATTCCTATTTCACGGCATACCAAAAATAAATCCGAAATAAATTAAAGAACCAAATATGAAAAACAAAATTGGAGAACTTTTAGAAGAAAACTATTGGAAAATACCTTTATGAATTCATGGTAGGAAAGAATTTATAAACGAGAAAGGAAAAGCACAAATCATAAAGGAAAATATTAAATAACTCAATGCACTAACCAACAAAGGAATAGCAAGCAAATCAGTTAAAAAGACAACAGACAGACAAAAGATAAAGTTAAGCAGCTTACTGAATAAAAGTGGAGAATGATACCAGAAGGCGGGGAGAAAAGAGAAAAATATGTTCAACTTCCATCTCACAAAAACAAAACAAACAAAAAAACAAAACTAAAACCACATTGAGATATAATATTATGTCATAATCATCTGTCTGACATTACCAAGAGTTGGTGAGAGGGAGCAATGAATTGAAAGTGTAAATTTTTACCATCACTTTGGTAAATAATTTGGTAATATCCTGGAAAGTTGAAGATCACCCATAGCCATAAGTGTAAGTCCACTTCCATATCTATATGTATGTGTACATGTATATACAGAGGGTGCCAAAAAGTGTATACACATTTTAAGAAAGGAAAACTATTAAAAATTGTAATACTCAATATATACCATGTTCCCCCCCGCCAAAATAAGACCTAGCCGGAGAAGAAGCCCTAGCCTGATTCCCCCAGGATATGGGAGGCACGCACCCCTCACATGAGGGTTTTATGACCTATTTCAGGAGAGAAGGGTGCCTTTTCCACAAACTCCTTCAGCTTAAAATATTCAGTATGCCAAGGTGTCACATTTTGGCACCTAAAATAATACAATGGCTTATTTTCCGGCTAGGTCTTATTTTTGGGAAACAGGGTACTGATAACAAAGAATGAATAGAAGTCACGTTTGACTTCTGCGATTAAAAGAGGTGCTCAAAGTGGTTACCATCAGCGTCCAGACACTTCTGATTACGGCAAACATATACACACACACTATTGCTTGTAATGTTGACCGAAGCAATGTTGACCGAAGTGTCCTCTTGTGTACATTTTTTGGCATCCTGGTGTGTGTGTGTGTGTGTGTGTGTGTGTACATGTATATATGTGTGTATATGTATATATATATGTATACATGTATCAAACTAGGTATATAAATGTTTGTATATTTATACATTGAAATATTTTATATACTTTATGCGAATAAACTAGATTTATCTGTCTATTGAATGTTCATTCATCCAGGTTTAATGTTTGTGGTGAATGTTAGTATTCAAGGAACATTCCCTTTCTTTTGGGCACACAGCCGAGGTGCACTTTCCCACCCGCTTTGGTGTTAGGTGAGGCCCTGAGACTTGCCTCAGTCAACCAAAGTGAGCAATGTGACGTGTGTTACTTTGGGGGAAGGCTTTTTTTTTTTTTAAAGATTTTATTGGGGACTTGGGGGAGGGGAACAGTGTTGGGGATCGGAGAAGGGGAACAGACAAGTTGCTGTCCTTTTGTTCTTCAATCTAGTTGTGGAGGACACTGCTTCACTGGCCCATGTTGGTATCGTCATTGCGCTCGGTCACCGGTCTCTGGACAGCCACTCACCGTGGCTATTGGCAGCTCACGCTGGCTGCTGGCCACTTACACTGGCTGCCGGCGACTCACTGTAGCCTATGGCAGCCCATTGCAGCATGGGCTGCAGCCTACACCGTTGCTGGGGCTCGCACAGCCCAGCTCCAGGTGGAGCTATTGTTAACTGTAGAGGGCAATGTCACTGGCCCTCATATGTGTGATCCGAACCAGGGCCGCTGGCATCCCAAACCAGCTCTTGACCACCGTACCACTCAGCCGGCCCAAGGGAGAAGACTTTTGAGAGCCAGTCCCCAGCTCACTCTTCTCACTGCTATTGTGATTGAGGACGCACATATTAATACAAAGCCTCTGCAACCCCGGTCCCTGAGTGATACAGTGAGCAGTGCCACTTTGCTGATTGTCGCTGAATAAACACGTGTTGTGTGAAGCACCTGGGAGAGTGGGGCCCTCTGTTACTTGTGACTGCAGCCTAAGTTACCTACGGTATCATTTTATGTCTCAGTTCAGGTTACTGTGCATCTCGTACCACTTAAGTTCTGCCCTCCGAATCACAGTCTTCCTCTTTCCCGCGGGACAGAACCTCTAACTATGGTCCTTCACCTGTCGCTTTTCAAAGTCATGAGGAGCTCCTCTCCAAGCCTCTTCTCTCAGGAAACTGCCCTCAGAGGTTGTTTCATCAGTGGTTTTGCATTTTGCTTTGGAGTTAAGCTTCATTTCAAGTCGGGGGACTCATCACCAGAACATCCATCCTCTCTTCCTGCCTCCCTTCTTTATCTGTGGATGGCTCTCCTCATTTGCAGACAGCAAAGCAATTAGTGAAGATGGCCTGTGAGATAAGGGCTCAAGTACAGGCTCGCCCAACTCTGCAAAATAAATGCATTGCATACAAGATGCATGTAAGATTATTTACATCATTATAACATTAGAAATGTTTTGGCATGGTGATAGTACTGCTCACCTCTCTCTTTTAGAGGGTGTAATATTATACTGGAAAGTAAAGTATATTCCAAAGAGAAATTGGCTTTTTTCAATCTATTTTTAAATTATGTGAAGTAGACTATAAATCTTGAATGTAAGTGCTAGGGTTAATTGTAGATTTGGGTTAAATAACTTAAATGTCTGAAGAAAAAAAAAACCAACGCAAGTAAATGCACAGAAAAGCTCCCCAGGACTTAAAAGGCCCTTTTCATTCTCTTCTTAGTGTTTAGAGAGTGTTTTGGGATGGCTATCATTTTATGGAAGCCCTTGATTTTTATAAATGAACAGGTTGATATGGATTTGAAGTATAGAGAGAGACTCAGAATCAAAACAAAGTTGGTGTTTCAACATACAGCAGTTTGTGAACAAAGAGAAGAGCATATATGTTGAAATGCACAGAATAGTAAACAAACAAAAAAGGGAAATGAACTGTGGCTGAGGGCAACTGTATATTCTGAAAAGAGATTGGTACCGTGTCCTGGACTCCTTCCCTGCTTTATAAATTCTAAAAGACTGTGTGTGTGTGTGTGTGTGTGTGTGTGTGTGTGTGTGTGTGTACACACATATATATCTTTAAACAAATTTGTTACATTTGTTAAATGTGATAAATATGTACTTTAGAGAATACTAATAAAACAAGTGCCTGTGTACCCAAAACAAGCCCAGTACTTTTGAAGCCCCTCTAAGATTTCCTCCTGGAAATGAAATCAATTAATGTTTTGATCCATTGCTTGGGGGTACCTCCAAGATTTCACTTCCCCCTTCCCAGAAAAATTATCCTGAGTTTTTAGTTTTACATTTACGTATGTCTTCCTAAACAAAGTATATTTTCAGTTTTGCCATTTTTTTTTTAACTTTGTATAAATGAACTTATACTCTGTGTTTTTCTGTGCCTTGCTTTTTTTGGTCAACATTGTTTTTTGATTCATGTATTTGCAGGTAGCTGTAGCTCATTAATCTCAATTACTGTGTAGTTTCCCATTGTAGTATTATCTTGCAATGTATCCATTCTATGTTTTATGAGGTATCGTGTTTCTTTATAATAAAATTAGGTAGGGTTAATTGCTACATGTGGTTTGGTTTATTCCACCTTTGGTTTAAATTTTTTTTTTTTTTGAAGCTACTTGACATGGAAAATGTGTTCATAATTTGATATAATCAGGATATTCTAATTTCCCTTTTCTCGTTGATTTGAGATAGACATTAATTCGTTTTGTTCATAGCACGCTATCGGGATATATTTGGTTTCTCTTCTCTTGATGCTGAATCGTGTGTTGGATTCACAGTTCCCGTGGAGAACGTTGCAACAATTGCTGATTGTGCCAGTGTGATTGAAGGAGTCAGTCGGAGCCGAAATGCCTTGCTGAACGGGGACACCAAGAATTATGACTGGGATTCTGGCTATACGTGTCATCAGCTAGGAAGCGGTGCGATCGTGGTTCAGCTGGCACAGCCATACATGATTGGGTCAATACGGTAAGAGGATTCCTTTTCATTCGTGACTGTTAAAATGGAAGACACATGTGCAAACTGTTTCGGTACAACGATGATCCCAGTGACTTCAGTGAAGACACTTTTCTGTTCTCTGCTCTCAGTATCGAGCAGAGAGATGGACGGGGGGAAGAAGGAGACACAGGGTGTTGGTCTGGAGGCTGTGGTGGGGACATGCACCAAAGCTAGGCTCGCAGAAGTACGAGGTGAGAGGCCTCTCCCTGGGTATGGTCACCCCTTCTTCAGTTTCAGTTTGTACCAGTTAGGGGCTAAGAGGTAATGCCAAGACAGGTTCCGTGTAATCAAAAATGGTTTTCAACTTGAATAAATGACGTTACATAGGAACCAGACAGGCCTGAATGTGACACCTCCAAAACGCCTTCTTAATGTCCTTTATGTCTGGTTTTTAGTTGTTGTTTGCATTTTCTTTTAAGAAGGGAACTTGAACCCATAATTATAAGACCCTATAATTTTAAAATGTGTGGCTGGTGACATTCCCCAGAGGGTAAACTTTTAGTTCAAGAAAGACATCTGGGTCTTGAATAGGCTACTTTTTTTTTTTTAATGTTCTAAAAAGGTCCCTGAAAGACTAATGGTGTGAGTATGTGTGTGTGTGTATAAATATGTGTTAAATATTTATATATACATGTATTTAACATTTATATTATATATATATATATATATATATATATTTAACATTAGATAAACTATTTTACGTTATGTCTTATCCTGCCGGGTAGAGATGTTGGTAGCTGCCTTCACACCGTTGTTTTTTCTACCACATTTGTTTTGTTGTTTCCTGATTTCATTTTAAAGTCAGTAAGTACAAAGAGAGAAATAGCACAACAAAATAATGGGGTAGAATTCTAAAAGGTAGATGTTTATGGATGTTTAGGCTCATAACCATAGGGGCTGTTGTTGCTTGTGCAGTTCCTGAGGGGCCCTGAAAAGTGAGGGTGGATTTCTTGGAGAATTCAGACTGTGGATTCCTTCATTTAAACTGTCAATCCCTTTTCCTAAAGGGACGCATACAGAGTGTGTACTCTGTATAACAGGGCACAGATACAGAAGCCTTGAGTTTATCCTGCAGATCTGACAACTCGCTTTGTGCTTAGAAGGGGAAGGAGACCAGCCACCGTCTGGACAGACTACCGGTACAAATAAACTTCCGTCACATAACAAACAACACCCCTGCCTTCCTTTTTCTCAGCTGCACGCATTAACTAAAGTATTCCTAAGCCATCTATTTTATAAGCCACTCTAGAATTTTTGTCATAGATGGTGTAAAACTTATCTGAATATTTCTCATTATAATCTATCCTTCTTCGCTTTAAAAATCTGGGAAACAGTTGTCCTTCCCTTGTCACTGGCACTCCTTATGGTCTCCACAATTTCTTGAAGATTACCAATCGTGTCTCTGAGATTACATCTGCAATTTCTTTCAGCAGGCTTGTGGTGTAACTCATCTGAGCCAGGAGACTTGAAATCATTTAAATTGACTAGATACTCTCTTTCTTTCACTTCACCTATTTGGGGCTTCAATTTTCTCTTTATTATGTTTGTTCTGCCATTTCTCATTTGAAGACCAGTCTTCTTGACAATGAAGATGGAAGCAGACTGGCAGCTCAGTTGCTCTGCCCACTCTCTTTTAATATTCCCTGTATTCTGTCTGTTTACTTGGTACCCCATACTGCCCCCCCAACCTAAAATGTTCCATGTGCATCTCAAACCAATATATGTCAGAAATGGAATTCCATTATCCCCCCCTTCCGCTGCTCAAGCTGCCTCACAGTCATTCCTCGTCTCATTCAGTGGCACCCCCCACCCATCCATCAACTGAGCCAAAAACATGGGAATCTTTCTAAATTTCTCCCTCGCCTCCTCCCTCAACCGGTCGACTGTAAAGTTCCATCAATATCAGCTCCTACACGCCTCACAAACCCTCCCCCCCTTCACCCCACTGCCATCACCCTAGTTCCTGCTTGCCCCTTTGTAGTTTCTCTTCTCTACCTGGTCTTCCAGACTTTCATCCAGCCCTTCCTTCCCTGCCTGCAGCCATCTCCCACGGTCTTACCACAAATTTGATTTGGTCGTGCCCCGTCCTAAGAGGCTTCATGGCTACTGTTGGCCTTCAGGAGAAAATTCAGACGAAGGCACTCAAGAATGTCTGATGTGCTCCGGCTGTACAGCCCGTCTCCTGCCTCTCCACCCGCCCTGCACGTGCTCTGCCTGGCCAGCTCCTCACAGCTTTGCACATGAGTGTCACCCCCCATGCCTTCAGGTCTTTGAACATGCTGTTTTCATAGCTCGTGTCTCTCACCACCTTCTCTTCACCCCCTTTTTACCCGGCTCTTATTCCCCCAGTACCCCACGCCTTCAGGAAGCTTCTTGAACCTCCTCTCTTCTCTGGGGCTGATTTAGGCATTCCTCTTCAGGAAGCTCATGCATTCTCTGTGTAATTCCCATCGGAGCATTGGTCAGACTGGTGGTGTAGTTGTTGACTCCCTCCCCTCTCCCAGCCTCACCCGATATGTAAAGCCTGTAGCAATTCAGAGTAAGCATCCTTTCGCAGGCGGTATGTGAAGATGAGGTAGTCTGTCAAGATAGAAGGGGAAATTATCGTGCGCATAGTAGGAGATCTGGAATTTTAGATCCAACAGGTACCTTGTGAGGTCTTTGCCAAGGTGACAACTCAGAGACAAACAGGCTCTTCATGTGACAAGGCCACCTTGGCCTCGAGCTCCTCTCCAAAGAATCAGAGATGTTGAATCTGACTCCAGGAAAAGGGGTAATTGGGGCTCAAGGCAAGAGAGAACAGTGCCCATTTGGTTTCCTTTAAATGTGGAATAAAAATGGTTCCCCCAAACAGTGTTTCTTTTCCTGACTCAGAGGAGGGGTGGTGATGAGCATGAATGCAACCGAAGGCAGAACTGTGTATCTCGGCACAGTAGGAAGCTGCCAGCTTCCTGATGCCCAGCTATTGTTTCTGCAGCGAGAAAATCCATGCAGTTGAAGCCCTGTGTAACTGGCTGAGCGCTCCCAGAGACACGTACCTGTGAAACTCACATTAGGTTTCAGGAATTGCATTTGCCTCTTCTGTGACATTATTAAGAAGGAAGGGAGAGGGAGCTCTTGACCATCAATGCCTGTGGATGATGCTGGCTAGCTCTGCAGGCCATGGTTAGCAGCTGCTGATGGGCCCAGAAAGATGTTTATTGATGGGAAACTAGATCAGTGGCACCTCTTCGTGGGGATGGGTAATTGACCAATGACAGGTTGATTAGTCGGTGACACTTGACCTACAGCTTCTATTGCTTGTGATGACTGACTTGCTTTCCTAGTCATTGTATCCAAAGATACTCTGGGTGGTTCTGAATCCACCCAGAGGGAGAGCATTACAGCACAGTGACTAGCACTTTCCCATCTGAGACAGGAGACCTGGCAACCCTGGAAGCTCTTGGCACACTGGCTTTCAAAACTGACATTTCTTTGTAGATGGTGACTACACAGGCAGAGTTCTCAAACGCAGGTTATTTCGATCACTGTGTTCTTTATCTGAGAGAGGACCTCCTTGTTTTGTGGATAAAGGTTTCTTTTGTTTGTCTGTTTTCACCCACAGAGACCATGTCCCCCTGTCCTGAGCGTTTCCTCTGTAGCTGGGTCGGCAGGCAGAGCCTTCCTTCCGACAGCCAGTGCTTGGTCCTGACCACACTCAGCAGGAACCCAGCCCTGTTTGCGTGTCTCCTACCAGTTCCCCGGTGTGTCCTGGAGAAACTGGCCTTAAACGGCCTCTGAGCGTCTCTGCCTCCCCCTATTTTCTTCCATTCATTCAACAAACATTTTTTGAGCCTTTCACTGTGTGCCAGGCACTGTTCTCAGCACTGGGGACACAACATTAAATAAAGAAACCAGTCATCAAACTGGTGCTCTCATGCAACTGACATTCTTGTGGGGAGACAAACAGTAAACAAACACTACATGTCAGATATTTCGAAGTGCTATGAGGCAGTCAGGAGAGAGGACTCGGGAGTGGAGAGAGTGCAGTGTTTTTTGTTGTTGTTTGTTTTTTAAAGACTTTATTGGGGAATTGGGGGAGGGAACAGACAAGTTGCTGTCCTTTTGTTCTTCCGTGTAGTTGTGGAGGACGTTGCTTCATTGGCCCATGTTGGTATTGTGATCATTGCACTCTTCCCGGCTGAGACAAATCGGTCGGCTGCTCACGGTAGCTTAAGGCAGCCCCAGTGCAGCCTACACCATCGCCCTCACAGCAGCCCAGCTTTAGGTCGAGCTGTTGTTCACCATCTTCGCTGTAGAGGGCGCAGCGTCGCTGGCCCATGTGGGATCCGTACCGGCAGCCCTGCTGCCCAGAGCTCACACTCACAGTGCAGTTTTAGATTTAGAAGAGCAAGCCACTTGGGGACCTGGGCATGATCGGTGCAGGCAGAGTGCCAAGCCCTGCAGGTTGCAAAAGCAGCGAGGAAGCCACTGAGGTAGGTACTTCGAGAGGTGACAGCTGTGAGGTGTTTTGTTGCTGTTTCTACATTCCATCACCAGCTCCCAAACCATTCCGCTGCCACCACGGCCCCCATCCCAGTGTTTCATTAGCACAGTTGGAGAAGAGGAAGTGAAGGGCTAGGAGGCCATCTTGCCTGCAGAAGCACCTTCCTTGCTGGTGCGTGACCTGCCTTCATCCAACTAGCTCTTGGGAAGGAAGCAGCAGGAGGCACCCTAGTCCTGGTCTGGTGAGGGGAAACTTTCTCTTCAGCAGTGTGTCTCTCTCCTGCGAGCCAGAGCAAGCCGTCTACCTGGGAGTAAAGGAGCTTGTCTTTGCCATTGCTCACTTTGGAGGCACAGCCGAAGTTATTCGTTTTATTTGAGAGAAATTGCCTGGAATGTACCTTAAAAGTGGGTAACTGAGTAGTAATTACATCATTTTCATGTGATTTAAAAAACATTAAAATTTAAATAACAGGAAATCTTCAGAGGCCTGGCCACATAAAAAGCCCAGGGTAGAGTCATAATAACTAACCAAAGCTACCTAGCGTCTTAGTTTATGGTCCCTCTGCCGCCTTAGTTTAAGACTTACTATCTTTCATTGCTAATCATGATGTTCTTTGGAGTGTTTTCAGGTTAGTATGAGCAACCACATATGCTGTGCATTAGGTACGCCTGTCACCCAATCTTTTTTAGCTAATAAACGACAGCACTTCGTTGAAACCCTAATTATAAGACAGTCAGTTAAATTAACAATTTTTGCATTCGCTTGAGAATGATGGTTTTGTAACTGATATGTGCAATAGCAATAGTGTAAGTAAAATACCCTTAATGCTTTCACTGAGAAACCTAATTGTAAGTAAGCAGGCTGTCCAAAGATGAAACCGTGCGGATGGATGCAGCCAAATAAATCCACAGTCTCTCTGGGTGTTGTGAGGACTAAGGAGTTAATGACACAAAAATATTTTCAGTTCTTCAGCTGGAATATGTTAGATGAGTATAGTATGTCAGGACAAAATGGGCCTAGCCCAAAGCATGGTCTTGATGAGTATTCATAATCTCTTTAGTTTGCGGGGATGAGGCTTTTTTTATTTTGCAGTAGGAAAAGCCAATTCTACTGTTTATATTTTATTTTATAATTTTTTTTTTTTTTTGAGGGCAGTGTCACTGGCCCTCACATGTGGGACCCGAACCGGGACCGCTGACTTCCCAAGCCAGCGCTTAACCACCACGCCACTCGGCCGGCCCCATTTCTGCTGTTTATAAAAGTTAATCTGGCACAGGATGGCTGAACCACAAATCAGTTTATGGTTTGCAGTTATTAAATATAAAACGAAGCAATAGCAAGTTGATCCTTTGAAGAAAAAAAAATGAGGTATGCCACTGTGGTCTTTATGCATCTGGCATATTTTTCTTTCCCTGTGAGCTGTCAAGCCCATGCCCGGTTCAGCTGCCTTTTCGCTATTGTGTGGCTACAACCAACTCTAGATGATTTATTCCGTTTGTAAATTCCCGAGATTCTTTCTGACTGCTGTTTTTCCTTCTTCCCACTGCGTACCACCCTGCCAAACTGTTGCTCATCCACTTCCTGCCCAGAGGCTAGGCACAGAAAAGAGCAAGGAGGAGAAGCACATACCATTCCATTTTGATTCCTATTTAATAGCTCCAAATGAAGGCATAGTGGTTAAGGATGGGGGAGGACTCGGAGCTGACTCAAAGGATGTTTTGTAATTATTGGAGTATTTTCCACATCTGTGTCGCCTCAGTCTCTCACAGGATCACAGAGACTCTCCATTTGAAGATAGTGATTTTGTAGGACCGAGATGGACCTGGGTGTTGGCCGCAATGTCTGAGTGCCTGGGCAGTACTCTGTGCTGTGAGCACTCAATAAACACTCATTGACTGAGCTGACAACACAGTATGTTAGTGCAGCTATGGGAGCTCTATCTATCAGCTAAATTGGACATCATATTTGCTCGGTGCGTCTGATCTGAGGATATGTGAGGAAACTGCTAAAGTTTCGGCATGTCCAGCACATGACTGACGCTGAGCCCTGGAGTTGGGCACTGACATGTGCACTGGTGAGGGCGCCTGCCTCACGGTCCATGCCGCCTCCATTTCGTTCTGCCGGAGTGCTGCACGGGCAGGCGATACATCTATTTACAGCCTCCTTCGCAACCTAGAGAGCTAGAAATTTCCTTTTTATAGTCTAGAGAATACAACAAACATCAAAATATATGAATCCTCTGGCTTGGATTAAGATTGCCTATAATTCTAGTCAAAATTGGAAAGATATTTTACAAAATTTGCTTCATATCAGTCAGGCTAAGTGTCGTCTGTCACAGCTCTGAACCGAGGCATTCTTCCTTGTCTCGCTGATCCATGATTTATTTACCAAGTATTGTTTCTCTCTCAGCCTGTCTGCATCTCACTAAAGTCTTCCCTTATCACCCTCAGACCTCAGAGCTCTGGTTTCCAAAAAAATCTGTTGAATAAAAAATGTTATCTGTGGTTCCCAGTAGAGGCTGAAGTCTGAACTGTGTGAATGCTTAGGGGACCAGAAATCCCGGGGCTCGGACACAGATAGCAGAGTTTGGGAGCATGGTAAATATGCGTCTGCCAGGTTCATCCTCAAGGTATTTCAAGACCAGAAAGTATTGCTATGGCAACTAAATTGCATGTTAAAAATACGGGAGGGGCCCAAGAATTCAGATGTTCTTTGGAAAATCAGGAAAGGTTAAATGCCAGAAAAAAATGCATATGTGTGTGTGTGTTTCTGTGTTTGATTTATCTCACATGTCAACCATTTGCCTCTCTTGAGTGATTAGGGAACTTGACAACTAGTCATCATAAAATATAGCTGGATACATGAAAAGAAAAATCCTTCTACTTTTCAAAGATTAACCCATCAAGAAGACATTTTTACAGAGCCTATCAGCCCCATTTGAGCCAGTATTTCATGCACAAATGTATGTTTAGTGATTATCCAGAATTGTTATTTAAGACCCCTCTCACTTCACCAACAGTGCTTTGAACAGCCGTGTTACAAACTGGAATCCATCACCTTGGAAGGTCAACTGAATGGGTCAAAAGCATCCACCTGCTCCTTCTGTGCAGGCATTCTACACTCTGCTGGCCTGGGACAGGCCCTACGGGCTCACAGAGACACGGCTGTCCTCAGGAGGGCCAAAAGCAGCATGGGCCTTTCTTTCAGCAAATGGAATGAAATTTCTATACATTTAACACATTGCATTGCTTGAAAATACTTTGTGAGTATTAAATGAATAAAGCAAATCTGAAAGCTGATGAGGGATCACAGACATTTAAGGTTAATCCTTAAATTAATCCAAAGCAGAAATCTACCTTTGAAAATCTTCAATTCCTCAGCCATCCTTAAATCCAAGATTTTTTTTCCCCCAGGAGCCCAATTTTGTCACCTTGTTAAGATGCTTTTGGTGCAACTTTACAACACCTGATGTCAGTATCTCTCTCTCTTTATTTTTTCAAGTTTATCCCTTTGTACACTGGTAACCACAGGGGCACTTGACCAAAACTTTCTTGTATGTGTAGTAAGAGCAAGTAGGAGCACTGAGATAGAGAAAAAGTCTCTACTACCCTCTCGCGTCTTCCACCTCCATGCACCTCCACTCGGCATCCTTCTCCTAGGAACATTTATGGTGACAGGCTGGCTGGTGCCTCTCTCGGACTCCCTTCAGCAACTTTCCTGGACACTCACGGGGTTAGCTTCAGCTGAGGAATCACTTTTTTCTGCTGTGTTGTCTCTTACCACAATGTATCAGATTCAGTATAAGAGTTATGGGATACTAGATAACTGCAGAGTGTGCTTTTCCTTCTCCCTGGATTTTCTTTCCTTTTGCCCCCAAGGCCTAACAGTAAGGATTCTCTTCCTTCCTTTTACTTTATGACATCTGAAACCACGTCCCTCAAAGATGATGACATTGCCAGCCTTGCCACATTATCCTTTTCTTGTAACTGAACACCGGTCAAGACAGTGTAGATTTTCTGTACTAACGGCTAATGGTTCTTTTAGTTACCACATCTTAAAGTAGCTCTGGACCTTTAGCTGCTTCTCTGTCTCCATGTAAGAGATGGAGAAACCAAAGTATAACTGAATTCCTTCTCTTTCTCTCCACTGTGAACATGGAGGGTGCAACTGGTGCTGCAACTCTATCCTGGAAGATTCCAATTTATTGCAAAATGCTACACGGCCTCCTATGGCCTTAAAACGAAAATTAGAGAAGGTATCGCACCTTCTGGTCATCCCACCCTCGCTTCCTAAGGGTATAAACTTTCGTTAACTGTTGTGGCTGAGAAGTAACAGCATGTATTTTTATTACTAGCACTCATTTACTCCAAGGAGCTTGCATTTGACTGCAAATAATAGAGAACCAAATTAAGAAAGATTTTTAAAACGTTGGGTTTTTCGATTTTCTATTTTGTTTTGCTTTTGTTTATTTGTTTGTTTTGGTTTCACCTAACAAAAAGTGCACAGGTGGTAGCTGCTGGCATTGGTTCTGCAATTCAGTGAACTCTTCGTTTTTTTCCATCTTCTCACATGTATTACTGCCTCAGAGAAATAAGACTGCTGGGGCTGTAACTTTGTCGGCTTGCAGGCAGGAAGGAGAAGGGCCAATTGGGGTAGAAGGGTAAGGAGCCCTGCCAGCCAGCTCTGTCCGTTTTTATTAGGAAAAGCTAAAGCTTTATTTGAAGCCACGCGTTGCCGACTTCACTTAGCTAGTAGGTAAAACTGTGCC
Organism: Aselliscus stoliczkanus; assembly: GCA_033961575.1. NCBI lineage: Eukaryota > Metazoa > Chordata > Mammalia > Chiroptera > Hipposideridae > Aselliscus > Aselliscus stoliczkanus. Next base: position 56,839,209 of record CM066733.1, on the reverse strand, counting down.
ATCCAGTTCACCTGGGCAAGGTTGGAGAAGAAGCTGAGGTCATGGTAAGGGGCTGGCTCATCCCATCACAACCCTGCCACAAACCACTGCCTCCTGCATGATATTTCACATCTACTTTGGAATTTCTATAAATCTCCATATTTCACGTGTTTTGTGTATATATGTGTGTGTGTGTGTGTGTGTGTGTGTGTGTGTGTGTGTGTGTGTGTATATATTTATTTATTTATTTTTTTTTAGGGCAATGTCACCGGCCCTCATATGTGGGATCTGAACCGGGGCTGGCCGGCCCCTGTTTATTTTTTTAAACAGCCTTATTGACATATAATTCATATACCATTTAAAGTATAGAATTTGATAGGGGCTTTTTTTCCATTTATTTTTTAAAGATGCCCTTTAAGCCCACAGCTTCTGGAAGTATCCAAAACAGTAAATACAATCATTGTATTTTATATTATTCTCAGCCTCAAAAATTTTTTGTAAATAAAAAGTCTGTATCTACTTCTGGGTAATTTTGATCCAAAACATAAAGCATTATTGATTAATATGTTTGATTTCTTATTCATGAAATTTGCCTCTTGAAAAAAACTATCAGTTTCTGTTACAGACTGTTACCTAGCATTTAACTGATGGATTTCTGTAACTGGTCTTTGCTCTACCGGCACAGTGATAGAGGCGCACCTAGTGAAATTTGGGAGGCAGGGCCAGATCCCAAATACCTCCTGATTGATCAAACGGGGAATAAATTTTATTTGGTGGGGTCTTACTCTAGTTAAGTACATTTTATCATATCTGAATTCCTGTTAAAATTGGCAATCCACATGGAATCTGTTGACCAGACAGATCTGATTAACCAAAACACATGTTTACCTAACCAGGTTATAAAGAGTTGAGTTTCTTTCTGTACATATAGAATTCTAATATCAGAAACTTTATTGCACAGCCATGTTATTTTGTAGTGGCAGATTAATGATGACAAAAGGCCTGCTAGGAATAACGTTTTCAGTCTTTAAAATCTGGAATGAAAATAATCATGCCCAGCTGCTGCCCTAGATGAAATGGCACATTAAAGGACCTTTGACCTTCAGAGGGGATATTGGGTAAACCACCTCCAGTCTTTCTCCCTCTAAGTCCTTGGAGTGTGGTGTTTTATAGGATTACAATGAGTGTTTCTGGCTTTCGAAACATTTCAAACAAGGTATACAGTCAGTGGGAGGGTAATTATAGCAACCCCAGGGTTTTAGACCTTGGAAGAGATTCACACCCCTCTGCTTTCCTTCCGCCATTTCTTTGTGCCTTGCCCTATCCCCATTTCCACTGCTCCCCGAAATAATGGTCATATTCAAGGCATTTAGTTCCTTTCCAGAGAAGATGCTGATCGGGTTGGTGAGGTAGCAGGACTAAGACTGGGTCACAGTTCAGTGGAATCACTTCTTGTGCCTGTTGTCCCCCACTGCACACTAAAGTGGCATTGGCCAGGACTAACTCTGCTAGAAAGATGCCCTGCCTTCCCATCTCCCGTCTCTCCTCACTCCTCTCCTCTCTTCTGTCCTCACAACAACATGATAAGCAGACCCCTCCTCTTCTCTCCTTGGAGATTCTTACTTCCCCTTTTATCTTTTAGGGCAGCCAGGGTAAGGTCCTCCCTCCGCCCAGTGACAGCTCAGTGCTAGGCAGCAGGGGACAGACATTTGTCCCTTCCCCACTCCCTTCCAGTGGTACAAGAATGTGTATGGGGTTGATCCTTCCTTAAGTTGTGTAAGAACCTTGGGAAGAACCAGGAATGAGCTTTGGGTGTTGAAGAAGGGACAGAGCAGGCCTCCTGGCTCGCTCTGGTTGAAGCCGTTCAACATAACCAGCGCGGGAATAGGGAATGCTCCATACCCTGTGCCTTTCACATTAGTTTTGGGTCAAAAATTCTACTAGCAATAAAGTATCCCTTTGCTTCTCACTTGTCGTTTTCCTGGGTGTATAGTTACCTCAAGAACCTTGTGGGAAGGGGTCATTGTGGTCTAGGATAATAGATCTTGTTCCTAAGTCCCTTAGGTATATACCATTTATTTGTCCCCTGATGTCTAATGCAAACCCTTGTCAATTCTTTTCTTGATATCTAACTTTCTGCCTTATTCCTTCCCTGAGGTTAAAAAAAATAAAGTGTCTATAATCAAGTAGTGTTTTTATTAGGAAGTTCACAGTAGGCCTCTTAGAAACATCTGAAGCATTATATAGAGAGAATTATTTGAGAATTGGCAGTAACCAGATGAATAAGATCTTGTTGATAATAACTTTGTTGGTAGAATAGGTAAATGGCTCTGTGACTAGTGAGATTTTAGTTGTATGGGTTAGACTCAGACAAAGTAGAGAATTCATGAAGATTAGTTGGAGCTATTGGGGAAAACCATGTTAAATACAGTTACCCAGTTAAAATTGGTATCGGTAAAGATTCTAAATGAGTAGTTCTGATAAAACACCAAACACTGTAAGGTTTTTACTGTTCTGTGGTCAGACTGCCTTGGTCAGCTATCTTTGTAAGCTGCTTTTTATAATCACAGTAGACAGAGCTGAAGCGATAGCAAGGGGATAGATCCATACAAATCCATTTTCTCCTGGTGACCAATAAACAACTCGGCACTGTCTACCTAATGGGTACAGCTTAGTCTGTGGTGTCATCTTCCTTTGTAACTGATAACGCTGTCATTTTACTGCTGTCATATTAACTGCCTTATCAGTGACTATATAACCTTTGTGTGTGGATTGTTTATTGACTTCACACGTCTCTAACTTCTCCGCCCCACCCTACTGTTTTGAGGCCCTTTGGTAGGGAGCTGGAGGGCCGTGTACTCAGTGACTGTCCTGTTTGCACGTCTTTAATTTGAGAACACAGCTCCTGGACACTTCGTCAGTTCAGGGAAAAGGGAGGGTTTGCGGATGGTTTCCAGGTTTTCATCTTTAATTGGAGCTTTATTTTTGGTCCTATTTCTTTTCTTTTAGTCTTAGGAAAAATACCAAAAATTATTGGGGGTGAAAGGCAAGCCAAGAATAGTCAGTACAGTTGTCACAGTAACAAAGATGGGATTAGGACTATGGCAGAATCTAAAAACTCCATGTGGAATTTGCTACTTGAAAATCTACCAAAACACTTCCAACAGAAGAGATTTCAGACGTTTCTAGGCTAAGCTCAGCCTAGAAATGTACCTTTATTTTCTACCTGGATGCCATAACTCTTGACTGCTTCATGAGAACAGCTTTGGTTTTCTGTCTATTCCTGACATACGCAAACTTTTTCCATAAAGGGCCAGGTAGACTTCATATGCTCTAGTCTCTCTCACAACTGCTCAACTCTCATAAAACTGTACTTTAAGAAAGAGGCAGCCATGGGCCACAGTTTACCAGTGGCCGACCCCCTCAGCTCCTTTCCTCACAAGCAGCTCTGGGCCAGAGGTGAAAGCGAAGAATTAGCGAAGTCGTGTCTTGTCAGGGAGACCACTTCATGGATGGTGTAGAGGCCTGACCACTGCACTGTACATCTGAAGCTGCCGCTGAACAGTATTATGTGTCAACTATAATTTAACACACATATAGTCATGGGATGTGGAGTACAGTGTGGGGATGGAGTCAGTGGAATTGTAATAGATATGTATGATATCGGGGATGGGGGGGCAGTAGAGGGAGGGGGGAATCACTTTGTAAGGGGTGAAAAATAACTATTGCATAGTTTTGTACATCTGTAACTATTAATAATAATAATAGTAATAAAAAAAGAATTAGCGAAGTCCATTTGCTTTTCATGGTTTCAAAAACCAATACTGATACTCACAAGCCTATTATTAAAAGATTTGAATATTCATACCCACATTTAGTTTGGGGGACTAGATAAACACCCAGTGGTTTTCTTGCTGTGTTTTGTGGGGGGTGAGCCTTGGGGGCTGCCACAAGGAAGGATCAAAAGAAGGCCTGGCAAGGGCTGGCCTGGGAAGCCAGCGGTCCCGATTCGGGTCCCACATATGAGGGCCAGTGACACTGCCCTCAAAAAAAAAGGAGGCCAGGCAAGGGAGGCCCAAGCCCCACACCTGAGCCTAGTAGAGCAGCCCTGCTTTTATCGGTCATGGATACTGGGGCTCACCTAAGGCAGTGTCTGTAAAGAAAGGTTCTGCTACTAAGGAATAGTTTTGAAAATACTGGTTTACAGTTGTTTGCAATAATTATAATACCTTTTCATGATGGATACTTTATAGGAAGTATCAAAGGATTTATCATTATTCCAGTGGTCCCATGGTAATCTCAGAGGGTTGTGTCCAGGGCCACCATGGATACCGAACTCTGTGGATGCTCAAGTCACCTGTATAAAATGGTATAGACCAATGCACCCAGTCAGCCCTCCACATCTGCAGACTCCCAGCCATATGTGCTGTTTTTGATCTGTGGTTGGGTGAACCCATAGATGTGAAACCCACAGATATGGAGAGCTAACTATACTTTGCCATTAAAAGAAAAACAAGAAGATTTTTTTTTTTTTTTAGCTGAGCCATCCTCCCCCTCTTGGCAGCTCAATGGCAGCTCAGCTCGGGCTGGGCATCGAACTGCTGTTGCTCAGAGTTCAGCTCGCGCTCTTGAGCGAGCTTTTAACCAACTGAGCCACTCGGCTCGCCCTACCAAAAAGATTTTTTAAAAGGGGTCACAAATCATCTAAGTTAAAATCCATCTCCCTCTCCTCCCTTACCCCTCACACCCCATTGAACGATTATAAATCTGACAACATAAGGGTGCCAGATAGAGGCAGAGTTGGGGCTCTGGTCTCCATCAGACGCCAGGGCTCCCAGCTGTACCACACTGCCTCGGAATGTCTTTGTGTCCATCAGAGGCCAAAAGAGGGTCAGCAGGACCTTCATGCTTCGCATAGGCTGGGAGATAGCTTGATCCATAATGCCGTGGAAGCCACACTATTTTTTCTTCCTGGCTCATTGTTTTGTCCTTTGAGCTTCTGGAAGCCCCCAAGCTCCTGGATGCCCCGAGCTACCGGGGTACGAACTGTGCTTACAGCTGGGAGTTCCAGCACCAGCTCTTTGGAGGTTACCCCAGGATGTTATCCATTCCCAACACCTAAACATGATTTAATTGTCTGCAGAATGTTAGTTGCATCACTCTCATGTGTGACTCCCGACAGGCTGCCCTAGCCGGGTCCCCTCCTGCCTCAAGGCATGACTCCCGATGTTGACTCTTGAGGATTTGGTGCCAGCCTGGGAGGATCCGAGAAATCTGTGGTCTCACCACCCTGGGCATGATTCCTTCCCTGGCTTGGGAGAGTTCTTAATCATTTCTGTCTGTACCTTTCTGAATGTGAATTAGAGCCGTGAGTAGAGTGTGTGTGTGTGTGTGTGTGTGTGTGTGTGTGTGTGTGTGTACGTATACATGCGCATTGGGTGTCTGCATGGTACCAGGACTGTGTTCTCAGGATGCATATGTGGGTCCTATCAGCCAAAATAGAAGAAAGTAAAAAGGGGTCCAACAGATAGGGTTATAGGCACAGGAAAGATAAATGTTTGTTCTTCTTAATGAGGAAGGATAAGGCAGATGAACAAGAAACAGCTTAATTCACAGAGTGCAGTATTCTAATGAAGCCTCACGCTGTGCTTGAGTCCCAGTGGCAGGGCTAGCTAGTTGCAGCAGGGCCTCGGACAGAGAGGAGTGATTTATTCATGTCTGCCTCCTTTGCTCAGATTTCCTCCTCGCAGCCATCTAATATCCCGGTTCTGTACAGGAGTTTACCCTGGTCGCTTGCCTGGAATACATTTTGAAGGATTAGTGTATATGCCATAGAGACTGTTCCCTGTGTCCAGTACTCACTGGTGAATATTCATGTCGGCCGCTGGGAGGGTTATTTCTAAAAAGGCAGCTCGTGCAGAATACATCTAGAGAGGGAGTGTTTTTCTCTTGCCTGAGGATCCTTCCACCAAACAAATGTGGGAGGGAGGGAAGCTGCTCTGCAGTCCCGGTGAGGCCTTAGGAGATAGAAGCTGCATCCTCACTCCTGCAGCAGCGGGAGCTCCACACCCTCCCCTGTCAGAGCCCTGGCCGGGGGCCCCCCACTCTGGGGAAAAACAGTCTAGGCCATTCCAGAAAAAAATGGCAACTGCCCACTTAGCCTGTGGTCTTGTAACCCACACTAGTTTGATTTAATTACAGCTGTTTAGCCGTTAGAAAAGTTAGAGTTATTAATGTTCAGCTGAAAACATTTGAATTAATACTTAGGATCCCAGCTTTGAAGACCTGGATCAAGAAAGCTGTACTGAGTGGCCAGTGATCAAAAGAATTCCATTAAAAAACATAATTAGCCATTTTTCCCTCTAGCCATTACCCAAAAATTACATAAAATTTTGCCTTTTTTCTTGCTTCTTACCATTCTTCAAAAGATTTATCACACAGTTACATATTAAATTGATTAATTATCTTTTGTTTACAAGTACTTATAGTTAGGATTCTCACTTTTATATATTGTTGGAAGGGATGTTACTATCATTAGTCTGATTAATCTTGTCTTTATTTTAATGGTAAGTCATGTACCACAGAGAAGATTATGATTTGTCAGATACCTCAGACTTCAAATAGAATAATCTACATATTCTGCATGTTTAAATTTTATAGCACTTGCAACTTTTTATAGTTTCATTTTTCTGTTTGAGATGGTAGTTGTTTTCGTGTGAAAGCCTTCACAGAAGAATTCCATGAAGGAAGTTCATCAGAGAAGGGACAAAGGGAGGAAATTTAGTCCAGGTGGAAGAGAGAGAGAGCGAGGGGCAGAGAGGGAGAGATGGGGAGAGAGAGAGAGAGAGAGGGAGGGAGGGAGGGGGAGAGAGAGAGAGAGAGAAAGAGAGAGCGAGGGAGCGAGGGGGAGAGAGAGAGAGAGAGAGAAGGAGAGAGAGAGAAAGAGAGGAAGAGAGACGTAGAGGGAGAGGCAGAGAGGGAGAGAGAACACGCACGCAGACAAGCATCTCATTGTATGGGGCCTAAAAGAATAACTGCGAGATTTGGGAATGAGACAAGGGTAAGGCGGTAGCTTCGTAGAGGAAGATCAGAGGAGAAATGAGCAGCAGCGGATGCAGGTGGTCAGCTGAAGGAGGATGAGGGCCAGTATTTTAAAATCATTTTCAGCAAGAGCTCAGGACTTTGTAGACTGTGCCCTGCTGAGAAGAGAATATGATTCAAAGCTGGAGCAGAGGTTGAAACCCAGATCTGATTTGGGTGAAAAGGTCGGGCTGATAAGAAAGAGAGACAGACATAGGAAAATAGTACTGGCTGTGTTAAGAGAGACCAGAGAAGAGATTTGGTGAGAACAAAAATAAAGCGATGACAGGACTGAATAGGAAGAGTTTTGCCTTGTAGTTCATCCCTGCTGGAATGTTCTCTCGCCTTAATATTCAGAATTGAGCCTTCCCACCTTGTTTTGCCCTTCCGTTCTCTCCCTTTATCACCAGGCTGAGAGACCACAAAGATCTGCCTGTAGCTAATGTGAGTTCTCCCACATACGTGGATTCCTGTGAAACCCCGACCCGAGGGCATCGAGGGGAGCTGTGGAGCTTATTAAGTTTCCCTGTGCTCTGCTTCTGGCTTCTTTGTAGGCTCTGTGCGTGTGGGCACATATTAGCATGTGGTCAGAGGAGGACCAGAAGGATGAACTCAAGAGATGAAATAGTCCGAGTTGGTATATTTCATAAATTGGCTCTTAAGTGAGACTCTGCAAAATGGTGTGGGGGTAGAGGACTGGCGGGGGCGTGTTTTTGGATAGACACATATTCAGCCTGTGGAGCGTTAAAAGATCCTATACCAGGATGAGCTATCTGGGTTTGGTGAGAAGGGTGCTTTATCTGTAGCTCCCTCTCCACTTTCCATCATCCTCTCCTGCGCTGCTCCCCATGTCTCCGTCAGTCCAACTCAGGAGGGTGCAGGATGTACTGGGGACCATGAGCATAGCCGTGCTTCTCCCTGAAGCATGGTCAGGGTGGTCCCTCCTGGCGGAACTTGGTCCTGAAAGCTGAAAGGATAGCACATTGGATGGTGTTATGCAGGGAACGGGGACGGTGGTACTTGGCTCCCCTCCCTGTTGGATGAAAGCCCACAGTGGGGCCATTTGATCCCAGAGGAGTCATACATATAAGTAAAGATCAGGGAGTGACACCCCTAACACTTCTCTGGTAGAACAGCAAGCTCTGGTCCCTTCCACTCACCCTCCAAACAATTTCATAGATTTGGGGACAGGGAACAGAAAAACTCACACAAATGCAGATTGCCTACAGCTGCTAACAGGTGAAACTGATTCTGGCCTTCTAAAATTACAGCAGCCGCTAATAGCCTTCCTAGCAACTGAAGCTGAAAGTGAGCTGGACCTGATACCCCTGGAGCTGAGCCCTGCGGGCTGGGCAGGACCTCTCCATTTCGGCCTCTCACGTCCTTCCCCATCCCGCCCGTGAGCCACATAGGGCCAATGTCACTGATTGTGTATCCGCCTCATGATGAGGACGCCGCGGAGATCAAGGAATGTGGCCATGCCACGGAGAGGGAATCCAGGCTGCCAAATTGGAACACAGGAAAGCTGTAAAAGCCGCGCACCTGCCTAGCGTGTCACTGCCGAAAAGGTCTGCAGTATAATGAGACTTCACCTTTTAAAATGGTTCCCCATTTGAAATGGTTCCCAATATGTTTGATGCCAACATCTTGCTTAAGAAAGGGGCTGCATTGCAAAGAGTCACCTTGAAAAATAGAAGAAAACTGCTTTTCTTCTCAAGGGCTGTTTGGCCTGGACAACATTTTCTCATGTGTCCACGATGAAAGCATAAAGTGAAAGAATTTTCATCACTCTGGACTGTGTAATGAAATCTAGATCATAAGCCTTGGCCAAAACTTATTTATTTCTAACGGGTTTGCCAAGTGATTGAATAACCTATGAAAGATTGCTTTGCCACTGTTTAGTCCCTGTAAGAAAATTAACCAAGTCACTTAGAAAAATAGATTTGCATTGAAAGCAGGAGGTATGCTGATGATAAATTGTGCTTTTTTCACCCCAAATGTGATAATGTATGCAAAGGCTTTTGGAAACCAGTGAGGTCTGTGTGAACGTGAGGTGGGGTTATGCCTGGTGGCTCAGCGGTTAGTCCACACTCGGGATGTATTGAATCTTGCAGCTGCAGCCATGCTATTTGGCAGTATGAGGCTTTTAGCTTTTGTTATCACCAAAAACTTTAAATTAAAAACTTAATCCCTTCAAGGCGTGAAATGATGGTCTCAATTAACTGTTAAAAGTTGGTAGTTGTGTATTGTCTCCAGCCCTTGGGAAGCTTTGTCCTGTCTAGCCATCCAGATAGCCATGTCCTACAGGCGTACTCTCCATGACATTTCTCTACTTTCACAAAATTTACCAGGATTATATTGTGTTAAACGTAAGCTGTGATGGAGAGAAAGCCCCTCCTTTGATGCCCCCCCCCCCCGTCTCAGTGAGCCAGCCTGCACAGTGGAGCCCCAGTGTGTACTTGGCCATCTCCTCATTTTTTGTCATGCTGGGGCTCTGGTACTAAACACAGAAACGACATACGCGTATGCCAGACCACCGAGAGCTTGCACTTGTCTTTCCCTCACCAGATACAAGAGAATACTTTTTACCAGAGCCATATTTCTTCCTGTCTCCAAGAAATCACCCTCTGTGTCCAAGATATGAGAAAATAAACAATATCAGACAGTGTGTAGACTCTCTGATGTCTTCTGACTGACGTATTTCCCTAAACCCTCTTCCATCTGGTGAGCAGCCTGTATTTCCCTCCTCCTGCTGTTGGAGGAAGGCTGGTGTTGCCTCTGCCCTGAAAGGTTAGGGCCCCGTGGTGGCAGCTCCTCGCGAGTTCTCATGCCTGGACGCTGCAGGGTAGCCACCTGGCCCGCCTCACACACTTATGGTAGGGCACAGTCACTTGGGTCCAATCTCCTGCTGAGAATCTCAGTTTGGACTCGCAGTCCTCCAGTAGCTGTTTTCAGCTTGACCTTGCTCCCCGCAGGAGAAAGAAGCTTTATAATTGAACCCGGTGACAAGCAGCAATGAGGATCCCTCTCATCTTTGGGAAAATCCCAGTTTCTTATGAGTGAAGTTATTCCTCAGAAGCTGTATCAGTTCCTCCCGGCAGCTGCTACAGCTTTCCTGCCTCTCAGTAGCAGAGATTAGAATAGAGCCTATACCGTGATGTTTATCTTCCTGATCCTCATTCAGAAGAGTGAGAGCTGGACTCTGCTGAATGAAGTGAAAACACTGAAATACCCACTTGTGGCCCAACGTCGTCTTCTCTGTCTCCCTCACCTTCATGTCTATCGCGTCTGTTCTGCTTCGTGGCCTGCAGTCCCCCTCCACTCTGAGAGTTCATCGGCTCCCTCTGACCACTCTTACCTCCTCGGCAGCCAGAACTGGTACACCCTCTTGCTGGCCCGTCACCTACCTGACCCTTCACTGCATCCTGCTTGTCACTGTCAACCCTGCTTTCTCCTCTCCTGCTCCCTCAGTACCACTGCTGAAGAGAGTTATAAACTATTCCTATCATTCCATTTTGCAAGGTCCCCTCCCTACAGCTCAGCTGGCCCCACGGAACCTATTTCTGAGCCCTTTTGGCCTTTTGACCCATACTGCCGTCCTCCCACTCTCAGTTCTACCAAGAACCTTCTTTCGTACTTGAATGAAAAGATTGCCATCCAGAATGAGCGCCCCCACCAGCCCTGTCTTCCCCTCGATGTCTCTCTGGCCCTGTAGCCATCACGTCATCCTTGTCATCTGAGTATCCACTCTTGAGTGCTTTTCTGTCTCACACATTCTGCTAGGAGCTTAGCTTGTCTTAGGCCTTTTAGGTTCCAAACTGCAGAAACCAGGAAAGGGTGGCTTAAGCCACAAATGGTGACTTTATTTCACTGATTGGGAGATTTCTCATAGAACACTAGGACAGAAACTGTGGTGGCCCTCACAGGTACTAAAATCAGATACTGGACCCCTGCCAGGAGCCCAAACAACTCTTCCTGGGCCATGCCATCTGTCTCCTTTGCTTCTCACTACAGAGGACTTCCTTCCTTTTTCTTTTTCTTTTCTTTTTTTTTTTTTGTGCCTCTACTGAAAGAGAACCACCCCAGAATGCCTGCATTGTCATCTTCTCATTTTAAGTGAACAGGGCCAGTTAAGATAGAATCTCACATAACTCTAAATTTTTTTAGAGGAAATCTGATTGGCCCAGCATGGGTCATGTTTCTTCCTAGAATGTAGTCAGGTCTACAAACCAAACTCAGGATACCCCATGTTCAACCCAAGGTTGGACCAGAAACAGTCTCAAAGAGATGAGTTTACTATGTAATAGACAAGTATGTCAAAAACAAAAACAACCTCTACTACATATGCTGTTGCAGAGAATTATCAAATTTTAGAACTGAAAGAGCCCTTCGAAACTATCAAATCAGGACCTTTAATTTCACAAGGGATGAAACTGAAGTACAAGTAAGTTAAGTCACTTGCCTAATGTCACATAGACAGTACTCAGTAAATATTTGTCAAATTGTTGAATGGAAGACAATTATTTCTAAAGAACTTCATTTCTGAAGATCTTTTTTTTTTTTTTTTTGAGGGCAGTGTTACTGACCCTCCTATGTGGGACTGAACCGAGGCCGCTGGCTTCCCAAGCCAGTGCTTAACCACCGTGCCACTCGGCCGGCTCTGTTTCTGAAGACCTTTGACAAAAGACTAGTCTGTACAAATTTTAGAGGTCAGATTAGATTTTGACCTAGAGATTAAAAATGGATTTGATGATAAATAATTATTATTATATGACTAATATCATGGCAGTTGATCTTCCCTTCTTTGTCTTGTTTTCACCCAAATGAGAAAACTCTGCAACAGCAGCAGCGGTGGCCCAGGCCATCCAGTGGAGTCCCCGACAAACAATGTTCAAGTTAGAAACAGGCCAAACAGTGGAGAAGCTGTTGATCGCCACTGTTAAACCTCAGCCATTGTTCACAGTCTGGCATAGAATTAATCCCTTAAGAAAGGGATGAAAAAAAAAATGCCATTCAGCACAACACAGTTTGTCATCGCATGCATAATGCAGACTTTCCAATTAGAATGCTACAATTTGGAAACTTTCTTCACAGACTGATGAGAGAGCAATTATTTTAAAGAAGGGAAAAAACTCAGTCCACAGGGTTTGCCTGAAGTCACTTCTGACTCGAGCCTCAAAGACAAGAGTTTTGAAAACATATTCGCTATTGAATTTTGTATCAAAACACCAGCAAGGAGAGCAATTAGGTGCTGTAAACTGAACCCTGGTAATCAATGGTATGCAGCCAACCAGAGCGTTTATGGAAGATGTAGGCAAAATCACATCTGTTAATCAATTTTTAAAAGCCCAGCATTTTACTGCTTTGAAGGGAAACTCCACAATGAGAATAAGGGAAGATAGAGAAGATGGCATTTCCCATCACCAGGCATTTCATGCGCTCATTAGGAGAGGGGTGTGTATGTTGCAACAGCTAGACAAGGACCCGATCTGCATTGATGGCTTTGGCCGTGGCTTCCTTTATTCAGCCTCCTTTGAAAAGGGCTTTTGATGTAGAGGTGGAGGTTTGTAGATGCGGCCTTACGTTTAAGGAGCTCCTCTCAGGTCAAGCCCGAGGGAGGGAGTGTGTGGGTCCAGCCAGCTCCCTGGGCAAACCTTCTTGGGCAGATTAGAAATCGGAAATAGCTCTGGGTGGTTGCAGGTGGAAAGATGTCGGCGCAGACTTGGTGGTCAGGGTAAGAAGTGAGGGGAGTGGGGGCACGGGTTGGGGGCTTGCAGTTGTGCCTTATTAGGACAAAATGCCTCTCCATGGAAAAAATAAATTGAGCCAGTTTTCCCTTTACTGTCCTTAAGCTGTGCTTGCTTTTTTTTCAGTTGAGTCAACAAAGGGATTTTCATTCCTGGTTAAACCTAAATTCCAAGTAAATAATATGTTGGCCCATGAATTTGAATCTCTCTTAAAAACTCAAAAGTGTGGGTGAATGAGCCCTGGGCTTGATGACCCCAGGTCCATCGTCAGTGTCCCTTTCCACTCAGGAGTCACCCTGACCCCACATTTCCAGCCCCCAGGGACTCTTAATAGAGAAATAGAAAGGAGATATCTCGACCAGTATGTGCATTTGGCTGCTGTTCAGAAAAAAGACTTTAGGCCAGGAAAAATTACTGAGGAAGAGATCGATAGACTAGGCTAATAAAAATTAATATCTTCAGCCTGCAGACTGTGATAGGCAGTGGATTAATATCCTTGAAATACAGAGGGCATCTTGTAAGTCATTAACAAAAGGATAAATATAAGTAGAAAATGGGTAAAACACTCAAGTTCAATGACAAGTAAAAAACTGTAAATTAAAGCACATAATGAGATACATTTCATCTATAAAATTAACAGTATTTTTAATGGTAAAGCCCAATATTGGTGGTGACGCAGAAACAGGATTTGTTATACGTTGTTGGTGGTGTGAGTATAAATTGGTACAGACTTTTGTTTGTGGGAGGGGGAGAAATATACAGCTATTTTCTAATCATAGCACGGCCTCACATGCCCTGCTCCAGGAATTTCACTTACAGACACTTTCAAAGGCAGCAATCATAGATTTCGCTTTTAAAAATGTTCACCAAGTTTTCATAACAGTGCAATGTTATAAACTACTCAAGTCCCCCAAAATAAGAAACTGATTAAATAAATCATGAGATATCCATACAGTGAAATCCTGTGATGCCAGTACATATGAAGAGAAAGACTATTCGATGATACAAAAAAGGTATTCATAATAGATCATAAAGCAAGACAAACAAGTTATAAATAATTTGTACCATGTGTATGTGTTTACAAAATGATTGAAATTTACAAGTGATCCTCATTTTAACATAATAATTTGCCTTGAAACAAATTGGAGGACTTTATAGAATAAGCTACTATGGGACACATATGCACAACTTGAGAAATTCTTTTAATTTTCTATCACTCCAAGAATCTCTCCAAGAGCATTTATGGCACTCATGATCAGTCTTCCTTTTATCCTCTCTGTATCCCATATCCTCCAGGCAGCCTTTTCCCATGAATTATTTCGAGATCTGGTTAGACTCTATTCCAAAAGGGACTGATTGTTTTCATTTGGATACATGGGTAGGAGTACTAACTCATTATTATCCAAAAGGAGAGGGATTATGGCAGACCTGACTCTCCATAAATAATCCAAATGATTATTTGGGGAAATAGCCTCAACTTTGTCTCCAAAAAAGCCCATTACCAGAGCTATTATGTAAAGAGAATGATTAATTAACTTGAAATGTTTTCCTGGTTTTAATCAACTCTGGCAGAGTCATGAATGATTTTGGCCCAGAATATGTATGAAAGAAGACTATGAACAAAGCACATATTTGGAATAGAATTTTTTTATTTTTTTTTTTGAGGGCAGTGTCACTGACCCTCATATGTGGGATCCGAACCAGGCCCGCTGGCATCCCAAAACCAGCTCTTAACCAATGCACCACTCGGCCGGCCCTGGAATAGAATTTTTTAAAAGGAGAAAGATCAATGGTCATTCTAAAAGGCTATAATCATTTTGAAAACCATACAAACATAGGCACAAAAAGTACACTTTTAGGGGCGGCCCAGTGGTGCGTTGGTTAAGAGTTGGCTTGGAACGCCAGCTGTGAGCAGCAGGACCCCGGTTCGGATCCCACATGAGGGCCAGTAATGCTGTGCCCTCTACAGCTAAGATGGTGAACAACAGCTCCACCTGGAGCTGGGCTGCTGAGAGTCTCCGGCTACGGTGTAGGCTGCAATGGCGCTGGCCGGCAGCTGGTGTGCGCTTTTGTGAGCTGCCGTGAGCAGCTGTCCAGAGGCCAGCAAGCGACTGCCTCACCCAGGAAGAGCGCAATGACGATACCAACATGGGCCAGTGAAGTGACGTCCTCCACAACTAGACTGAAGAACAAAAAGACAGCAACTTGTCTGTTCCCCTTCCCCGATTCCCCAACGCTGTTCCCCTCCCTGAATTCCCCAATAAAATCTTAAAAAAAAAAAAAGAGTACACTTTTAAAAGTTACGAAGCATAAATATAAATTAGCATAGGCTGACTGCATAGAAGTGCTGAGAGGCTACAATAATATTTGAGGCAATGACTGATCAGGGAAATGATGCACTTTCTTATTGGGCAAACTGGTAGAATCTAAGAGTAGAATTACTGGACACGTAAAAACAATAGGATGGGAACCCTGTGTGATTCATTCAGAGTCCTCTGAGAGATTAAATACTCAGGTGAATTAAGAGGAATCTGTAGGTGGACACTGTTTATGCTTTCCAAAACCTAATAGTTTTCTCTGCTTAGAAGATGAATTCCAGGGCCGGCCGAGTGGCACGGTGGTTAAGCGCTGGCTTGGGAAGCCATTGGCCCCAGTTCGGGTCCCACATATGAGGGCCAGTGACACTGCCCTAAAAAAAAAAAAGACTAAAAAACAAAAAACAAAAAAACAAACAAACAAAAAAAAAACAAAAGATGAATTCCAAGGGCCAGCCGAGTGGCTAGTTGGTTAAGAGCTCGCTCAAGAGTGTGAGCTGAGCTCTGAGCAACAGCAGTTTGATGCCCAGCCCGAGCTGAGCTGCCGCTGAGCTGCCACGGTGGCAGGATGGTTCAACTAAAAAAAATTTAAAAAATAAAAAAATAAAAAATTATTTTAAAA
The DNA here is from genome assembly GCA_033961575.1 of Aselliscus stoliczkanus. Lineage (NCBI taxonomy): Eukaryota > Metazoa > Chordata > Mammalia > Chiroptera > Hipposideridae > Aselliscus > Aselliscus stoliczkanus. The sequence goes on along the minus strand of CM066733.1, from coordinate 56,823,466 downwards.
AAAAAAGATGAATTCCAAAATATTAGGTATTGTTGATTTAGTCATTGCAAGCAAAAAAAAAAAATTATAATTGTAAACAAGGAACAAAGGGTAAATGGAAAGGGGAACACGGTGGCATTGCGTATCCTCAATAATAAATAGCTTTATAGGTGAGACTAAACTGAACCTTGTACAAAGGATTTTCATTGATTATAATTGCAAGATAAGGGGAAATAATCTGAACTACTTTTGTAGAGTGATAGGTTACCAGCTGTAAATTATGGCCCAGATCTGTACACAGGGTGTAAAGGAAACCTTTGGCAGAGGGATTGAAGAAGTAGGCTGTGGTCAGGACACCAGGTGGGAACCTGGGGTCTGCCATCACTAACTGAGTTTAGACAAGTTGCTCAACAGCTTTAAGCGTCACTTGCACCATCTATAATTTGATGAGAATATAATGTTTGCAAAGAGGATTCTTGGAAGGATTTAATAAGATAAATTATATAGAGCACTTAACGTAGGGCCTGGTGCACAGTAAGCATCAAAGAATTGTTGGCTGTTAGGATAATCACCATCATCGTTGCCATTGTTATTGTTACAAATACTGTATTTGCTCAGTGAGTGTAGACTCCGTGTGACATACTATGCCACGTACTGAGGATAGAAAAACCAGTAAGACAAGTTAAAAACCATAAGTACTGCCTTCAGGGAGCTTGCTATTTTTCTAGCTGGTGGAGGAGGCCAATGTCATGACCAAGTGTAAAACAGTAAGATAGTGTCTTGTATGGGAAGGACTTCCAAGGCTGAAATAATAGAAAGCAATGATTTCTCACCACCGTGGCACTGTGAGAGGCAAGATCCTGTACTACAATACTTATGGTGGTTTTTTACTTAATTGAGGAGTAACACACATACAGTGCACAGAAATGTACAGCTCAGTGAACATTTACATGTCACTACTCCTCAGATCAAAATTAGCACATTTCCAGAATCCCAGAGATTCCCTCCTACCCTTGTCCAGTCATTACCGGCCTCAGAGGTAACCGTTGTTCTGATTCCTGTCACCATAGATAAATTGTGTCTCTTTATGTATATGGGATCATATAGTCAATAATTAGTTCTTATCTGGGCTAAAGAGGGGATAAGAAGAACAGAACCAAGATAATCAATTTCTAAATAATGGGCAAGTTTTATTAATGAATATGTGTATGCCTGTATCTCCAAATCAGACAATCTTACCAAACCTGTACAAACAAAAAGCCTCGTGAGAATGAAAAGGAGCCCAAAATGTGATAATGAAGGTCATTGGGACGTATTTATTAGTTATCACCAAATAGAAAACGGTGGCGTCAGGATGTTACCTTTGGAGAGCCCAGCCCATGGAGGTGCCAGTTGTAAGACTGGAAGGAGGATTTGGTCACATCTCCCTGATAAGCCAATCAGACGAGCTTTGCCACTTAGGGGACAGAGGCTGCCTGGGACGGGATGATGACTTAGGAGTTAAATTCCTAAAGAGACAAATCTCTGGCTACAGACTGACTCTACCTCTCCCACAAAACTTTGTGGGGATTCACTTGCTTTGTGAACACGGGTAGACATGGGTTCCCTCATGCCTGCAGCCTAAGGAACAGCCAGTGAGGACACTCACAGCACTCTTGTTTTCCTTTTGTTCAGGTTATTGCTTTGGGACTGTGACGATCGAAGCTATAGCTACTACGTTGAGGTTTCCACCAACCAGCAACAGTGGACCATGGTGGCTGACAGAACCAAGGTCTCCTGCAAGTAAGTGAGACCCTTTGAGGAATTTATTCCCGTTTCAAAGACAGTCTCTCCAATGGATTCAGAAGGTTCCAATGAAGATTCATGGAATCACCAAATTAGATCTTATTTTGAGGTTGAAAACATTCTGATGATCCTTTACTTCAGTTTTGACTATTAAGTACTTAAATGAGAATTTATATGACCAAACAAGCTTTCCTTATTTTGTGATTTGAACTTGACCTTCGAAAATGGCATGTACCTAAGCAGGTAAAGAAAGACACTTCCCATATGCAGCCCTCTCTTGGGTCCTCCCCCAAGAACCCATGCCACCCCTTTAGGACTTTTCCTTAGAAAGTTGTGCTGAAGCAGGACACACTGTAGTAGTTATTCTCTATCCTGTTCCCAAACCGCGTATCATTCTCAAAGTTAGCTTTAAATATTCATCTCCTCTCCATGTTAGCTACACTGTTACCTAAATTAAGGAAAGCCTGTACCTTAGGCTCTTCGAAGGCAAACAGGCATTTCATGCATAGGGCCCCGGGGCTCCGTGTGAGCCTCTCTGGCTGTGGGGAAGCCAGCAGGAAGGATTCTGCTCGTTCTGACCAGCCTAGAATCATGCCTAGAATGAGTGTTTACATGTTTGTATACCCATGTAACTACCACTCAGGTCAAAATTAGCACACATCCAGCATCCTAGAAGATTCCTTCATAACCTTCCCAGTCATCACTGGAAAAGAGCTCTGAGCCACAGTCTCTGGCGGGGGGGCAAGATAAAGCAATTAGCTGATATTGTTTTAATTGAGATATGATTCATGTGCCATAAAATTCACCCTTTTAAATCATATACTTCAGTGGTTTTTAGTATATTCACTGAGGTATGCAGCCATCACTACTATCTAAGGTTCTAGAACATTGTCACCACTCCAAAAAGAAACCTACCCATTAACAGTCTCCCCATTTCCCCCCAGCTCCCTCAGCCCCAGCACCTAATAATCTACTTCTGTCTGCATAGTCTAGACATTTTAGATAAATGGCATCATGTGGTCTTTTGTTCCTGCCTTCTTTCAGTTAATATAATGTTTTCAAGGTTCATTCATGTTGTAGCATGTGTCAGCATATCATTCCTTTTCATGACTGAATAATATTTCATCCTATGGTGAGATATATATATATATATATACACACACACACAAAATTATATATATATATATAAAATATAAGCAAAATGTGATTATATATAAAATGTGATATATCAAATTTTGTGATTATATAATTATATATACATATATATGTATGTATATATAATTATATATGTGACTGTGTGTGTGTGTGTGTGTGTGTGCGCACACACACAAAATCACATTTTGTTTATCCATTCATCAGTTCATGAAGTTTGAATTATTTCCATTTTTGGGGTATTGTATATAGATAGTGCTTCCATGAACATTCCTGTATAGTTTTTATGTGAACATGTTTTCAGTTCTCGTGGGCATATACCTAGAAGTAGAGTAGAATTGCTGGGTCTTAATGCTAACGGTTTCAGTTTTTGAGGCACTGCCAGGCCTTCCCACAGCAGCTGCACCATTTTGCATTCCCACCAGCTATGTATGAGGGATCCAGTTTCTCCACATCCTTGCCAACACTTGTTACTGTCTTTTTGTTCACAGCCATCCTGGTGGAAGTGAAGTGGCATTTCACTATGGTTTTGATTTGTATTTTCCTGATGGCTAATGATGCTGAACATTTTTTCATGTGTAATATCATTGATGACGGCTTGTTTGATGCAACGTGTGACACCCTCGCTATTATTAGTGTAGTAATTATCACATAGCATGTTTATATTGGTTAGGGTGACACTTGCTACTATAACAAATAGTGGCTTCAGCATTTCAGTGGCTTTATACAATAGCTTGTTTCTCAGCCGTGCAGCAGTCAGTATGGGTGTTCCTGGTTGTCAAGTGGCTCTTCTCCACAGGTGACTGAGGAACCCAGGTGTCTTTGTTCTTGTGGTTCTGCCATCACGTAGGGCCTCGTCAGCATCATTTGCATGTGACTGGCAGCTGGGGACAAAGCAGAGAGCAGGTCCACCTGGTTTGGACAGCCTGGGCCTGGGTGCCATGAGCAGCCCCTCCACTTGCTCTACTCCGGGAAGAACTGGTCAGTTGCCCCAGCACCTGCTGTAGGGCTGGAAGACATAGTCGCTGGCTGGGCAGCGCCTTCTCAGTGGAGCACAAAGCCAGTAGCCATCGCTGCCCTAGCATGAGAACACTGACAATCGTTTAATAACTAGTATCCCAGCATTTCCACATGTCATCTCATTTTGTCCCGAACACAAAAAACCTTATGGTCGTCATTTGATAAGGAGTTATGGTCCGTGTTTGATAAGGAGAAAATGAAAGACCCTTTACCGCACTGCTCTGCCTCCTAGTACCCACGACATTAGTAAAGAGAGCTAAACCAAACTATTATAAATGCCGGAAACTGGGAGATGGAAGTGGCTAGCTTGTTTCCAAGCTCCTAGAACCCTTTTTATACAGAGGAGGCCTTCAGGGCCCACAAACAACTCTCTGCCCATTTGTCCTTCCAGAGTCATTGCTTATTGGGGTACAGCGCTCAGGCCAGACCCCCCACCTCCTCCTCAGGCCAGACCCCCCACCTCCTCAAAGCTTGTCATCTCTCACATCTCCCTGCTCACCAGCACCTATCCCTTCTGCCATTGTATGTGCTACAAATTGGATTCCTTATCTCTTTCATGTCCCCCTGTTGAAAGTGTTTTAAATGTGGGGTTGACTGGCTGACTACTGACCAGGTTCATAACATATTGATTTTTTATTTATTTAAATGGGTTGGTTTTTTTTGATTCAGAAACCCATTCACTCATTAGATCCTTTCCCAGTAGTTTTGCATTAACTCATCAACATCTTTTTTTCCCCTTCTTTTTTTTATTTCTTGTTTCCATTAGTTGGTAGATTTAAATAATTTCTATGTTTTTAACTTTGTACGTTAGCACTTAGATGCTACAGCAGTAAATGCTTTACAAATTAATAAGTAAGTAATACGTGACAAGACCAAGAGTAGCAGCAAGAAGGCAAGTGCCTGTTAAACCTCTAAGAATCACTGAAACCCAAGGTTACAGTTTTATGTTGATAGGCACCAGCTGAATCGATTGTGTCTTCCATTTTTGAGTTAAGTCTTAAGACATATAATGGAAGATATGCAGATGATAAAAGAAGAAAGCCTTTCCTTTTTAACTGGTAAACTCCAGAGAAGTCCTCAAGAGAGGATTCTATTAGCTTCAAGAGTTATAGCCTGCTTTTTATTGAAATAAAGAATATGAGTCAAAAAAAATGTGAGTCGTGTTATAAATGAAATCCTATAGGATCTTTAAAGATTACAGCCCTGCCTCTTGATAACATTCTACCTAATCAAGAAATCAGAGGGCAGATTTATATTGTCCTCTGAAAAGTCCCTAGGGCAATGAGATTCTCCAGTGTCCCCTGTAAATCCCTCTGATGCTGGGGGGTCGGAGGTGGTGTGTTTTCCTTTATTGGTGTCCTAAGTTCTTTCTGCTACAGTTGGATCATCTCTTGTTTTGCTTTCAGGATAAAGACTCATTTTTTATGATAGAGAACCCTGTTTTGGTGCTGACTGATTTTGATTCTTTTCCGGCTTTACTGAGATGTAATTGCTACATAACATTGTATAGTTCATGTACAACATAATGATTTGATATGTGTATATATACCAAAATGATTATCACAATAGTTAATATTCCTATCACCTCCTGTAGTTACAATTTTTTTTTCGTGATGAGAACTTTCAAGATCCACTCTCTTAGCACTCTCAAATATTACATCTCAGTGTTGTTGACTATAGTCACCTTGCTGTACATTAGATCCCAAAACTTATTTATCTGTTTTTGTGGTTTTTTGAGGACAGTGTCACTGGCCCTCATATGTGGGACCCGAACCAGGGCCGCTGGCTTCCCAAGCCAGCACTTAACCACCGTGCCACTCAGCCAGCCCAAAACTTATTTATCTTATAACTGGAAGTCTGTACCTTTTGACCACCTTCACCCATTTCCTCACCCCACACTTCCCTGCCTCTGGCAACCGCCAGTGTATTCTGTTTCTGAGTTCAGATTTTTTTGTTGTTGTTTGATTCCACATGTAAGTGGTTTCATACCATATTTGTCTGTCTGACTTGTTTCACTTAGCATAATGCCTCAAGGTTTATCCATGTTGTTGCCAATGTACTGACTGGTTTTACTTTTTACCCCTCTGTTTTTATATAATCTAATCCTGTACCCTTTAATTCTTATTCCAAAAGACTTCACTTTCCAATCTTTATTCCTTTTCTCTGCTGTTCTCTAAATTGTTGAACCTTACATCTGTGTCAATACAGTAAGATACTAACATCAGTCTTTTTATTATACATGTAAAACATGCACAGGGAAAATTTAATACAAAAAGATATAAATGAAAAGTGAAAATTTACCTTCCCATCTTCTGTTCTGTTCCTCAGAAGTTACTACTTTTGACTGTGTTTCTAGTTTTTGTAACTTCTCCACTATAAATGATATTTTATATCTGTTTATTATCAGCTTTATTCATTCCTCCTTGCTATAAAAAAAATGAGGAATTTAGCTCACTTAACCACTCCTCATTTTTTGTTAGTTATGTTTTCATTTTTAGCTCTGCTACTACTTATGTTTTAAAATTAAACAATATACTTAAAGCTCTATATTTTGATCCATCAATTTGGACAGTATTTCTTGACTCGCTACTTGTTAATAAAGAAATTACCACTGCTACAGTTCGCTGTGTGTCCCCATTTTCTGTTAGCTGTCCCATCACATTGACATTGTAAAGATTTGTGATACTTATTTTTTGTTGTTATAGTCAGATCTTCCATGTGTTAAGTATAAATTGATTCTGAAAAAGGAAAACCAGTAAGAACTCATTACAATATTATGACTATATAAACATTGATCACTACATACCTAATAATTCATTGGATCTTTCATGAGGGAAATATGCTGTCACTAAATCTGTGCCCCTCTTAGAAGAATTGTACTGTGTTCAGATCAAGTAGAATTATTCCACAAATAATAAATAGCTTCACATTAGCCAGCTTTTTGTTTTTCTAGAGTTCATAATTGCCTCTTTTCCCTGTAACAGAAGTTTCTGAAGCATGCTGTTTGGTCATTGTTTAGTTTTTTAACAGACTGCTTCCTAAGCCTGCCTACTCCCCTAAAATTTCTTTTTGTTTCCTATCTAGGTTGGTTCCACTGTTTCTTGGATTTCTTTTTCTTTTTGTAGAATGTGAATAAAAGGTTAACAAAACCCTTTTTCCTTTGCAGGAGATATTACCCAGTTAGTTACCTCTAGATCAGTTCCCCAGAAAACTGACAGAAGTGGAATGTCAGCTGTGCAATTAGGCATTATTGCCCATGATACAAATTACCCCTACTTGATAATAAATTGTGCCTGGCCTGGGAGGACTGTAGATATCTGGTTGAAAGCCACTCCTTTGGGTTTCCTAAGTGTACTGATTCTCGAGACTAGGCATGACTCTCCTGACCTATGTATATGGAGCTATTACAAGAGATAAGAGTTTTGGTTTGGAATATGAGGCTTCTAAACCAGAGTGGCTCCACACCGCCCAATGTGAGTCGTACACTCCCCTGAGCTGTCACCTGCATGCCAGCAGAAATAACTCCCATGCAGCTGTGTAGACAAGGACCCCACTGAGGAGCAATGCCAGTACTCCCCTAGTGCCATGCTGCGCATCCTGTTCTCGCTCCTGGGTGAATCTGAAACCAAATATGCCTTGGTTGGGTCTTAGTGAAGAAGACCCCTCATGGGCATCGCACCGAGTGAATCTAGAGGTCATTTTTTTCAGAAAGAGCAAAAGCAAATTTTCAGAAGTTTGCATGTCTGCACCATAGTTTGGCTGGGCATAGAATTCAGTTCCTTCAGGATTTTGAAAGCCTGGATTTATTGCCACCTGGCATCTACATTGTTGATGAGAAAGCTGATATAATGTGATTCTTATTCTTTGTAGTAATTTATTTTTCCCTATAGAAGCCGTTAGGATCTTTTCTTCATCCCTAGAGTTCTTAAATTTCACAGTGCTATGGCTGGATGTGGGTTGGGTTTTTTTTGTCCATCCTGCCCAGCTTGCTTCAATATGGAAATCTGCCCAGTTCTCCTCAGATTTATGAATATTTCATGTACCTATCATTTTCTAGAAATTCACCAAAGCCTTGATTTGCTAATACCCTTCCCTCCTATTTGCAACACCTTTCCGAATGTATTCCCTTTGTATTTCTTTGATTTCTTTGTATTTCACCTCATCGGTGCCCAGGAAGGGAGAAAGGTGAATGGACCTGTGGTGTCGGCCATCTTGAACCTGGGCTTCCTGAAGCTCTACTGCAGGGGCTGTGGATACTCCCCAGTGAACCCCAAATCCTTCTCCTTCCCTCCCCTTCCTCGTGCCTGGCTGCACGTCCCCCGTGTTATGTATCTGCCTGCTTCCTGCCAGTGTGCGCTCCTTGGCATAGTGACCTCATTTGTGTTCATTTTTAACCATTTCTTCACTATCTCATGGTCTCATTAACTAATAATTCTGTCTGCCAAGGTGTTAATGATCTCAGCCATCATCTCTCCAAGACTGCGCCTTGGCAAGCGTCTTGGCAAATATAAATGATTCGACATAAAGAATTGGGTAATAGTGAAATTTTTCTTTTCCACTTGAGCATTCTGCGGTCCAGTTATTCGAACTGCCTAGTATTTCTAGCTCTTTTCTTAATTTTCTCACCCACGGTTGATCTGCCTTCCAGACATACTATCCAGGTTTCCTTTTGAATTAGTTTTTGTCTCCAACCTAAGTGTTGATTAAAAATGATGTTATAAAGAGTTTTTAATAACTTAAGAAAATACTTATATAATAGGATTTCTAAAAGCAAGACACAAAACTATAGAATTACTATCACTAGTAGGAAAACAATATGGAAGAAGGAAGCCAGAAGGAAATATGCCGAAATGTTAATAATGGTTGCCTTTGTGTATTGGATTATGAGAACTATTTCTCATTATCTACATTTTTGACCAATTTACATGTATTTCTTTTTAAATCAAAAAGAAAACTATTTAAGGGGCTGGCCGAGTGGCACGTTGGTTAAGAGCTGGCTTGGGACACTAGCGGCCCCAGTTCGGATCCCACATGTGAGGGCCAGTGACACTGCCCTCTACAGCTCAGATGGTGAACAGTGGCTCCACCTGGAGCTGGGCTGCTGTGAGTCCCCGGGACGGCATAACTGCAGCCCCTGCTGCAGTGGGCTGCCATAGGCTACAATGAGTGGCCGGCAGCCAGTGTGAGCTGCCAAGAGCCGCTGTGAGTGGCCGTCCAGAGGCTGGCGACCCGATCTGCCCCAGGAAGAGAGCAATGACGATACCAACATGGGCCAATGAAGCAGTGTCCTCCACAACTAGACTGAAGAACAAAAGGACAGCAACTTGTCTGTTCCCCTCCCCTCTCCCAATTCCTCAATAAAATCTTTAAAAAAAAAAAAGAAAACTATTTGAGAAAGATTCTTTTCCTGCTGCAGCCATAAATGTTTGCCCTTGCCATTCTTTGAGTAGCATATGCTGGTAGAGTGGCATGTTTATTCACTGTCAGCAATAAATTAAAGAAATTAAATAAGTGCTGTGCATAGCAATATCCTAGTAGCTTTCCCGAACCTTGAAGCCACTCACCCCTGCACCGGTGGCACTTCCCCAAGGACACCTGAGCCACTTTCTCCTTATGTCCTGCCTCTGGGCCCCGTAAAGCCCCGTTCTCTGAGAGCGCATCTCCCCTTCGCCCCTCCCCAGGACTTCACAAGTCCGCTTCCACCGGGGTCTCCCCTGTTCCAGGGGCCTGGCTGACTTGCAACCTTGGAGCCCCGACTTGGATCAGGCAATTTCTACTGCATCCTAACTAGAAAGCTTCTCCCCTGTAATTTCCCTGAGAAGAACTTGGACAGCCTCTGTGTCACCTGGGAAGGCCTCTGCGGGGTCAGCTCATCTGCTCCCTGGTCTGCAGCATGGTGGCACTCATGTCTGAGAAGCAGTGTGTCCCCCTCGCCGAACAGACTGTCATTTCGTCCTGGGGAAGGGCACCATTCTGTGTGGAGTCTGTTTCTGGAGCTGGGGCTGTTTATTCACTAGGAACCTTAGAACAAGGAGTCCTGTTTCCGTTTCTAAGTGCTGCAGTGGTGAGCGGCAACGAGATCCATGAAAGGTGGAGACTTACAGCCTCGGTACACTTTTCCCAAATGTGGCAAGATTGAAAAACGGCACATTTAAACCCAAGCTATTTACCTTACCTGTGATTTTCTGCATCTTCTCTGCCATTGTTCGTGATAAGGTTGAGAAAGCATTCCTTCTGCCAGCTTTGTCCCTTAGCCTGACACTTAACAAAATGAAAATCTTGAGTTGGTCCCTGGAGGTCATTGTTAACCATGGGACCTGGGGCTGTGTGTAGGGCTTGGGGTCCCTAATGTGATGCAATAAAAAGAAAGTGGGTTTTAAAGAAGGAAATATGGAGGCAGCTGATGAGAAGAAGTTCATGTTTAGTGTCAAGTTTTAGTTTCCAGGATGGGATGGCAGCTCTTGACTGTCGTAGAGGTCCTGTGTTGAAATATTTCCACTTCTCGCACATCTCTGCTGTGGTAACAGATGGGCTGCTCTCCTTGGACCCCCTTCCCTCTGGGGTGCAGGAGTGTACTTGCTTGTTCCTTCTTGAAGTGTGAGCCAATTAATGGGCTCTGGTTGTGTAATTGTCACCTTTAAAATGCTCGATGGAGATTTTATTTTTCTCTTTTCATACTTACTTCCATTTTTCTACACAGCGTTTGACAGTAATGAAAAAAGCCAGTCATGTTCTTTCCTATGTTTCTTTTTAAAAGGGCAAACATTGGTGTTAATTTTGTCAAGGGTTTAGAACTTGGATGATAGAAGAACATGTACCTGTAAGAGGAATGGCAAAAAATGAAAATGAAAAATAACAGAATTCAGATACACACTCATGGCAAGCCTGGCACCAGGCAGACTCCTGTGCCAATGATGACATACCAGAGCCTGCTCGGTAGAAGGCATCTGTCTGTTAAACCAGCCTTGGAGATGCCTGTTAATCAAACTGTTGTTTATGGAGTAATGAAGTACCAGCATTAGATCACTATTTTGGAGTAGAAAACATCATTAGGGAGTCAGCCACTCATCCCTGCACATACAGACAAGGGACTTATCTTCGGTACTGCAGGAAGTTTTTATGCAAAAATTTATCCATATATTGGAAGCCATGTGGAAAGTAGATTTTGATGCTAAGTATGTGAACGGAGTTGTAAATTTAGAGCTATCAGCAGGTTCTGTCAACCACAGTGGGGAGGTTCCTCCCACCCAGAACATTTGACAGATGAAGGCGCTGGAAGGAAATGAAGTTCCTGAGGCTAAATGATCAGGAGGGAGAAGCTGAGTGCCCTCCCCTCGTCCCCGCTAATCCAGGAGCCACATTATTCTGGGAGGGTAATAATTTTTTCCATGCCTGATATAAATAAAATGAAGCATACCTCAATAAAACTTTCCCAGTGAGCTGTATAAGCACTCTTAAAATGTACATGGTCAGAAAGATTTTTCTTTTATTATGGAAATAACTTCCATATTAATATTACATTCCAAATGACAAAAATCAATCAAGACCACCCTCATCCAACTGCCGTCATCTCTCTCCTCTCTACCCCACTCTGCTACTGCCCCCACCCTACACTCTGTCTGCACCCTCCTCAAGTGTACTTACAGGAGCCAGAGGGGCATTTTTCAAGCGCAGCTCTGGTGTTATACCTTCTCAGAACCCTTCACTGGCTTCTCATTGCTCTCTAATAAAGACCAGCATCCTTCACGCAGCCAAGGGTTCCTGTGGATTCTGGCCCATCCTGCTTCTCCACACTCATCTACGTCACTGTCTCTGTTCATATCAGCCCGGCTTCCTCTCCCATCCCACTATGCGTCATGTTTCATCCCCCACAGTGCCTTGCGCCCCTGCCCATTATCCCTGCCCATTATCCGTTTGTTCTCAGCTCAAGGGCCGCTTTCTCAGGAAAGTCTGCCCAGACTACCCATTGCAGTCAGGTCGCTTTGTTAATCCCACTCCCTGAGCTACCTTCCTCCACAGCTCACATCATGGTTTCCTGAGTATGGTGATTGAGTTACATCCCCACTGGAATGTAAGCTCCATGAGAACGGGGACTAAATCTTCTGTGTTCCCTCTTAACCATGGTAACCTGTCCAGGACCTAGTAGTGTATTGTCTGAATGCAGGGTGGGTGAGTGCTCCCACTCTGTCTCCAGCCTCGCGTACATGTTGCTCTCATTCATCTCCCTGGAGCTGTTGTCATGACAGGGCCCTGTCAGGCAGTCTGTCCATCCCAGCTCAGATGCTGTCGCATGGAGCAAGGAAGACTTTGTATGAGAAAATCGGTGTTGCTCGTTGCTCCTGATAATGTGTGTGGTCCTCATAGACTAGGAACGCATCTTCCCGACTCTCCTCATTAATCCGTTCCTCATCTGTCATCCTGGATTCCTTTACAGCCTTGTTCCACAGACCCAGTATTGCCAGAGTTTCACTTTTCTCTCGTCTCCACTCCTATCCTTGCCCCTCAGTTAATGACTTGACAGTTTATCACTTGAGGCTGGTTACTAGCTGGAAGTCCATCACCTTTATTTTTAACCACTCTTAGAGAAAATGAAGTTTTCTTTATGGAGGGCCAAGTGCTTTAAAAATTGTTTGCCAGCTGTGCCCCCTTCACTTTGGAAATCAATTTGATTTAAAATCCCAGGTTTGCCAGGTAAATATGTTTCAATTGCTTCTCTGGATTTTCAGAGTAAAAGGTTTAAAAAAAAAAAAAAGTTGGCCTTCATTTCTTAAGAGGACCTCTAAACCACTTGCCAAAGCATTCTGTGTAGCTCTCCAGCAGGGCAGACCAACACAATAGACACCCCACTAGCATCCTGGAGCTCTGGACCCCTCCCATGCTTTCAGAATGCCCGGAGGGCCCAGCCCCAGCACTGGCCAGAGAGGCACGTCGAGTCCCCCCTACCTTGACCACACCTTGACTACCCCTCCCCTGAGAGGCATTGCCAACAAAGCAGTGCAGCCCACCCCTCAATGGGCCTCCACCAGGAGTCACTCCCTAACATAGGCAAGCCAGCTGAGCCCACAGAAGCACCGAGAGCAGCCATCATAGGAATTCATCTTTAAACATGGGGGATCAGCACGCACATCTGCCGTAGAGCGCAGTAGAACCTCTTAGGAAGGTCAGTTCAGTTTTGATCATATCTCCTTAAAGTGACCCGCCTCCGTTTGTCTCGGGGGCCCAGTGAGAAGCAAGGTAATAATCATGCTGTGACTAATGCTGACTCAGCTCTGTCCCAGAGTGCTGAGATGCTCGTGTTTTCTTCATAGGTTAAAGAAAAAGGAAGAAAAAAAAAGTTCCTATGAGTTCAGGGGTCCACCATGCATGCACATAGAATCAATTTTTAGGTCTGAAAGGGTACCCTTCCTTGACTGTCTGATTTATTCTCGTGGCTTCAGCTGTCTCCGCCATTCATATTTTCCATTGAATGTTGGCCCCTTCTATTGGGTTGTCGGAAAAATCATGACGCATTTTTGCAAAGAAAAACATAGCAAAAATATACGTCATGACTTTTCAAACAACCCAATACAAATGGCTTCTCAAACTCCACCTTGTTTAAGACAGCTCATTGTCCTCTTTCCCCGTAAAGCAGCTCCTCCCCTGTAATGCCCTGCCTGTATTGGTGGTATGTCCTCTGCCTGGGCATTGCTTACCCCTTCGACCCCTGCCCTTGCCCTCCACAGCCAGTCGGGTAGCGTGCCTTGTCTTTTACACCCTTCCTTCCTTTATTTCTGTTCGCATCTTCATGCAGCCCACATACCTCCCTCCCAGAGTATTGTAGCAGCCTCAAATGAATTTTCTTGAATCAATACCCTGTTTGCATCTGTTGCTGGTTTCGTGTCTGGAGCACGGCTGCCGGGTGGGTCTGGCTGATTCCTCACTCCTCTGCACAGGCACCTGCAGCAGTATGCTGCAAAAAGCCTCAGATCCTCGCCCGGGTCATCTCCTATATCTTATATGACCAGCTTTGCCCAAAATTATGTTTTCAAATATTTTGCCCCACCATCAGATCTCATGTCCAGATTTCAAATATATAATTACCATGTCTGTCTCTCGAGGTCTCACCAAACTTCCTAATCTGTATCTCTTTAATTCTGTCCTTATGGGTATCCAGTTTTCCTTTGAATCTGACCCAATTACTGTTGCCCAACGAGTCTGTGCTTTAGATCAGGTCATTATCTTTATTTCCACCTGCTGATCTTCAAGTCTCTAGCTGTCCTCTGGTCCCTTCAATACCCAACCAAAAATGCTCTGAGAGTTTTTCCATGATCTATCTCCTCCCAAACACAAGTAATTACTCTATTAGCTAAACGCCCACCGTAATTTATACCATGTTTCCCCAAAAATAAGACCGGGTCTTATATTAACTTTTGCTCCAAAAGACACATTTTATTCATTTATTCATGTACAAAAATCTACATTTATTCAAATATAGTTATGTCTGGATGACAGTCTTAAAACGGGCTTATTTTGGGGTAGAGCTTATATTACGAGCACCCTGAAAATCATGCTAGGGCTTATTTTCCAGTTAGGTTTTGGGGAAACAGTATACAACTAGATAACATTCAGTTTTTCTTACGTCTGTTTTAGAGAAGGGAAGAATAAGGAGCTAGGCTGGGAGGAAGCTTGCTTTTCAAAAACCTAGCCATTTTTTAAGGTGCACTGGGATTGACCCTCTTGGAAGTACAGGGCCAGATTTTCCCAGGGTGGCCTCTGGCGAGTCTGTCTGTAATCAGATGCATAGCCCAACCAACTCTGATTCAATCCGATCTTTGTTAAGTGACCCTACAAGGTAAAGGTTACATTGTGAGGGAAAATACTGAGGAGACAGAAGACATTTCCCCTCTGAAGGAATTTACAGGTAACACACATTCCAGACATTTGGGAACCATCTCATACACACACAGCACACACACACACATACATGCACACACACGCACAGAGTGCAAAATAAAATACAGGACCCTATAATCATAAAATATTGTAACTAAAAATGCCTTGGAAATCATAGTCCAAGCCTCTCATCTGACAGATGAAAATCTGAGGCACTGAGAAGGCACAGTGCCTCTCCCAAGTTCTCGTCTAACGGAAGGGTCCAGATTAGAACCCAGATGTCCTGATTCTGAGCCCCTTATTCCCAGAATTTTGCGTGGCCTGTAAGACCATAGTGAAAAACAGACATGTAAAGGCTGTGAGAATATGCACATCACATGGAGTTAGGGAAGCTTTTCTGACAAGCTGCTATTTGAGTTGAGTCACCTACCACCTGCCTACATAGTAGCTGGGTAAACAGGTGATTTCCCAACCAAAGAAACCTATGAACTTCAGGTTTAATAATCATCCCAAGGAGCAAATCAAAAATAGACTCACCTGGGCCGGCCGAGTGGCGTGGTGGTTAAGCGCTGGCTTGAGAAGCCAGTGGCCCCAGTTCGGTCCTACATATGAGGGCCAGTGACACTGCCCTCAAAAAAAAAAAAAAAATAGACTCACCCTCCAGATGGTACAATGAAGACTATACATTACAAAGAAATCCATTTCTATTTTACATGATTTCCTACCTTGCTATCACTCTGCTTGCTCCACAGAATATTAAGTTGTCCAGCCTATTAGCTGTATCATGACTCACACTTTAAAAACCAGTTTTAGAAGTATAGTCTGTATACCGGTGGTCAAGTCCCCATTGCCTAGGGTGTCATTATCCAGGTTGTAGAGTGTATTAGCTTCTGCTTTCCTTCCCTGTTCCTTCCTGTTGCCTCCTTTAAAAAAACATTCATTACTCTGTTCATTAGGCCATTTATTAGACTATTTCCTTCTATCAAAAGAGACTTCCCTCTTTTAAGCCTAGATCCATAAAGTGTATTTTCCCCACTGTTGACATTTTCTTTTCACAATCCCTCGAAATGGAATGTGTAAGTGAATTTCATCATGGGGCTGTAAATTACGTACTGAGTGTCAGTAGTAAACATTTCTTACAAAGTTTTAAAGTGCAGTTTCAGAGCAGTGATCTCCTGGAATTGCACACATTAACCAGCTGCTTAGAGGGAGCTGGTGAGTGTTTTCTGCTCAGATACTGTTCACCTCTTTATTCAAATTTATACAACAATACGTAGCCCATGAAACAAACCTAAACCGAGCCAAAGAATGTTGGTCCTGTACATGACGTAGCATAGCAGTTTGACCTGGAGGGTGTGAGGAGTCTACCTAGTCGGTCCTCCAGCTGCCAGGAGAGCTGTGCATTAAACCTGCCCCGAGAGCGCTCGGGGTTCCTCTGATGACAGAGACTGGGTAATATCCCTCGCTTCCTCGCCTCCTCTCTGAGCCTGTAAGTCCGGTATGCCGGTATGCCGGAGGGATGCTCAGGCGAAGGAGGGAAGCACGCATTGGTGCTGCTGCTGTTCAATGAAAGTAACTTGTTTGTATTGTTCTGTTTTCCTTCCTAATTCTCCAGGGAGCTGCTGAATTCTCTGTAGGATTTGGCAGTGGATATATAGGCTTCATAGGAATTCTGACTGCTGAGGCTGGGAAATGGATAGTGCTCTCTCCCAGGTCTGCTGGCATGGGGGAAGGAGGGGCTCGTGGAAGCGTGTTTGTTTGTTTCACATTTCCGAATCTTCTCCATTCATTTCTCCTGGTTAAAATGAAAATCGGAACCTATATTAATCTAATGTGGAGATCACAGGTTTAAACAAACACGAAGATGTGACTCTGAAGTTCATGTTTTCACGGCACCACTGAGCCCCTCATTTCACAGCTTCTGCCTGTGTGTCCGTGCTTCAGGTAGACTCATAAAAGGCTCAGGTGCACAGAGGGGTATTGCCCTGCGAGGATGGAGGCCCACAGCAACGTTAAATAGTAATCAAGTTTCCGGTAAGATGTGGCATGTACTGTGATCTACAATTACAAATGCACTCAGTTTTGAATTTCTGGCCTGATTTTCAAATTTACACCTTTCTGTTGCATTAATATCGCATTCTTACATTAATATTAATTAACATTATAAATTTCTGAGGAGATGAAAAGGGAACACAGTCTTCCAAGCCTTTCGTATTTGGGGATGGAACAGCTGATATTCTCAGGCACTTTTCTCCTTTTGTCGCTTCCTTAACCAGGATTCTTATTCAGTTAACATTCAATCATTGCCCTGCTAACAAACCCTCAGTTTGTGGGGCCTGAGCCCATGTTAACTCAAACACATGTTATTTATCCATCACTCACTTAGCAGGCATATTTTGAGCCACTGCTCTAGGTCAGGCCCTGGGCTAGGCGCTTCATTCCTCTGGACCCAGGCTTCCCATCTGCCCTGGGTCAGTAGGATCTGAGAGGCCTTGCTCCAAATGTGAATAGAGGCATTTGTGGATGCTGACACACCCAAGTAGACCAGATGTCCTCTGAAGCGGTAGGGATAATGTGTGGGAGCAAGCAGTATACTGAACCTGGGAGCACACACTGTGCAGACAGGAGTAGCCTTGGCCTTGGTAGGTAGATAAAGGTCACGCCTTCTCCCTTCAGCCTGCTGGAGGGAACTTCAAATGTGCCTTTGAGCACAGGCCTTCCTGGAGATGGCAGGATTGCAGCCTGCACCCTCAGCCAACCCACTTCTCTGTTACCTTCATATGGTTGCCTTTGCAGAGCGTAACCTTAGCCCTGGTGAGCCTTAGCAAACGGAGCATTTTTTTTTTTTTTTTTTTTTTTTTTTTTTGTTTTTTTTTTTAAAGATTTTATTGGGGAATTGGTGGAGGGGAACAGCGTTGGGGAATCGGGGAAGGGGAACAGACAAGTTGCCGTCTTCTTGTTCTTCAGTTTTTTTTTTTTTTTTTTAGTTGCGGAGGATGTTGCTTCACTGTTGGTATCGTCATTGCTCTTCCCGGATGAGGCAGATCAGTTGCTGGCCTCTGGATGTCGCTCATCACGGCTATTGGCAGCTCACGCTGGCTGCCAGCCGCTCACGCTGGCTGTGGGCCACTCACTGCAGCCTATGGCAGCCCACTGCAGCAGGGGCTGCAGCCCACACCATCACCGGGGCTCGCACAGCCCAGCTCCAGGTGGAGCTGTTGTCAGCTGTAGAGGGCAGTGTCACTGGCCCTCATGTGGGATCCGAACCGGGGCCGCTGGCATCCCAAAACCAGCGCTTAACCAATGCGCCACTCGGCCGGCCCACGGAGCATGTTTTGTTGCAGGCCTGTGCCAATGTTCTGGCTGCCCTCTCTGATGATGAGCGATGTGCATTTTGTAATGAGCACTTGCAGTTTCTGTAAACTGTGTAATACCATATAATAAGCAGTAATTTTCCACTTACCCTTGATAATAGAAGATTTCTGCTTGGCTTTTAGCTATAGCCAAAATGTGGGTGGTTTTTCACCAAGATGATGAATTTTCAGAGGCATCTTTTTTTCACAAGATAGATTAACGAGCTCTTTTCCAAGTGTGTCCAAAATGCGTAATGACTAATCTCGCCTTTAAAAAGTCAAAGTCAAACAAAATGATTCTGAAGTAGCCATTTGTAATAAAATGACTATATACATTCCTAAGCTCGTTTTTGCTGTCTCCTGGCTATGCTTTTCCTCAAGGGATTAGTAGCTTGAAGCTTAGCCCAATAGTTTGGATGATAAAAGTGTCAAGTCTCAACTTATTGTTTTAAATTTCCTATAAGATTATATCTTAAGTATACAGTGAACTCGCCCTGGATGACTGGGCCCCCTCCCTGAGAGAGGAAGAGGGCCGTTATGCTGTATGCCCTTCTCCCCTGAGTCACACACTGTCAAGATTGGATGGGGTTCTTCCTCTGATTTTTTTTTTTTGTTTAATCATTGGAAAATATTTATAGAAAAGAAACAAACACAAGCTTTACACTTTAACCCTCCCACCTCTGTTTAAAGTCATCTCTTTCCCTTGATGCTCAGAACGCCATAAAATTCAGTGTTTTCTGGTAATAAAATTAAGATTTCTTTTTCATCAGACCGCCTTCCCCTTTCTGAGCTATGGCCTGCATTATCTATTCATTCATTTCTGTAGGCCTCTGGGTAACCACTTACCCTTTCAGATGGCTTGAGCAAGACCAGCAGCTGTGGGTTTTGTGGTCTCTGGGAAGTCATATGATTCATGATGATGGGAGCCCTGGTACTTCCATGATCGCCGGCTACTGCCGTTTATCTGTCACAGGCCAGCCTTCCTGCAGATTTCTTGCCTGGCACTTCACAGTGTCTGAGTTTCTAAAACTAGGATATCAGTGAACGGTGTCAACGAACATGCAGGAGTTGCTTGAGCTGACCTTACATTTAAAAGATGATTGTGCCTTTTTGGCACAAAAGGTGGGATTGTTCGTCAGGATGATATATTGGTCCTCCCTGTGTGCAGAGCTCAGTATGGGGTTATGAAGAGAAGAGAGGCTACTTGCCTGTGGTCTAGCTCGAATACAACAAACACATAAAAAAGACTCTGCTATCACCTGACTCTTCCTAAGTGTCGCCTAAAAAGCAAATTGCACTTAAATGATCATTTGCTTCCTGTGTCTGCTTAAAAATTCATCCAAACCACAGAAGAAGTAGTTTGCAGTTTACGAAGACCATTTATTTATTTATTTATTTAAAAAATTTTTTTGAAGATTTTATTGGGAAATTGGGGAAGGGGAACAGCGTTATGGAATCGGGGAAGGGGAACAGACAAGTTGCTGTCCTTTTGTTCTTCAGTCTAGTTGCGGAGGATATAGCTTCACTGGCCCATGTTGGTATCGTCACTGCGCTTTTCCCGGATGAGGCAGATCGGTCACCGGCCTCTGGATGTCGCTTATCGTGGCTATTGGCAGCTCACGCTGGCTGCCAGCCACTCACGCTGGCTGCCAGCCATTCACTGTAGCAGGGGCTGCAGCCTACACCGTCTTTGGGGCTCGCACAGCCCAGCTCCAGGTGGAGCTGTTGTTAGCTGTAGAGGGCAGTGTCACTGGCCCCCATACGTGGGATCTGAACTGGGGCCACTGGCATCCCAAAACCAGCTCTTAACCAATGCGCCACTCGGCTGGCCCACGAAGACCATTTATGAGAACAAAAAAGCAAGTGAGTCATAGCTTTATAAAGTTAGCTTGCTCATCAGTGAGCTATGGGAGAGGTACCCAGGTTGACAGTTAAGTTCTCAAACTTGTTGTAATGATGTTGCTAACCTTTTTTAATATCAGAGGGATTATTCATTATGACTTTGTACCAACTGGACAAACAGTTAACCAAGTTGACTATTTGGAAGTGCTGAAAAGGCTGCGTGAAAAAGTTAGATGACCTGAACTTTTTGCCAACAAGTCATGGCTCTTGCATCACGACAATGCACTCACTCACACGGCACTGTCTGTGAGGGACTTTTTAGCCAATGAACAAATAAACTGTATTGGAACACCCTCCCTACTCACCTGATCTCGCCCCCAGTGACTTCTTTCTTTACCCAAAGATAAAAAAAATATTGAAAGGAAGACATTTTGATGACATTCAGGACATTAAGGGTAATACAATGATAGCTGTGACCATCCCTGAAAAAGAGTTCCAAAACTGCTTTGAAGGGTGGACTAGTCGCTGGCGTCAGAGCATAGCTTGCCAAGGGGAGTACTTCGAAGGTGATCATAATGATATTCAGCAGTGAGGTATGTAGCGCTTTTTCTAGGATAAGTTCACGAACTTAATTGTCCGACCTGACCTCGTATGTGCTTGGCCAGACACCAGGCTTCCTGGGACCCCAACATTTAGTTGTGCTCAGAGCAGTTGCGCCCCATCCATTCGGCACAACCACACCTTGTTTCCCACACACGGCACCTCAACAGCCCTGGGCTCGGGCTGGTGTTTCCTTTCTCCCTCAGCTTCTTCCTTGAAACGACTATTCTGTATGTGGAACCAAATCAGCTTTGCACATGAAATGACCCAGGTGGAGGCAGATTTTTAATCAAAAACCAATAGAACAACCCATTTTCTACCAATATCTCTGGAGTCCTAGCATCACTGGTGCCCACATTTTTCAGTTATTTTCTGGGATTTGATTTCTAGCCCAGCATGTTGTCTTTGGGGGTTTATTTAGGTCAGTTTAATTAAATTAGAATTTATAGTTCTTGGATCCTTTCACTTAGGAATTTTACATGGAGACACCACCACACACACACACACACACACACACACACACACACACACACCCTCTCTCTCTCTAAAGGTAGAACATTGTGTGTTGGCAGAGAGTTGTGATTAAAATGAAGGTCTTGGGCCGGCCGAGTGGCGTATTGGTTAAGCGCTGGTTTTGGGATGCCAGCGGCCCCGGTTCGGATCCCACATGAGGGCCAGTGACACTGCCCTCTACAGCTAACAACAGCTCCACCTGGAGCTGGGCTGTGCGAGCCCCGGTGATGGCGTGGGCTGCAGCCCCTGCTTGCAGTGGGCTGCCATAGGCTACAGTGAGTGGCCCACAGCCAGCGTGAGCGGCTGGCAGCCAAGCGTGAGCTGCCAATAGCCGCGGTGAGCGACATCCAGAGGCCAGCGACTGATCTGCCTCATCCGGGAAGAGCACAATGACGATACCAACAGTGAAGCAACATCCTCCGCAACTAAACTGAAGAACAAAAAGACAGCAACTTGTCTGTTCCCCTACCCCGATTCCCCAACGCTGTTCCCCTCCGCCAATTCCCCAGTAAAATCTTTAAAAAAAAAAAAAAAAAAAAAAAAAAAAATAAAATGAAGGTCTTTTCTTCAAAGCAGAGTGATTTGCCTTCCATTGGATTTGGGTGTTATCAGTTAGCTTTTGTTAGGATGTTGGGCGTTTGGATTTCAGGTTTGGGGATAGCTTTCTAGGTTGTTTGAAATGATGTCACAGATCAGCGTTCTCCTTTAGAAATGTCTGTGTCAAATCATTTGTCAATTTTACTACAAATGAAAAGTAAAATAAGGTTGGGGGGAAGCTATGGAAAACTCAGGATTGTGTTTCCAAAGAGAAAAACCTAAAATTTGTACTAGTTTGGCTAATTCCTGGCCTCCATTCTGTTTGGAGGGAGACTGAGGAGGGAAAGCTCCTAATCCAGAGGCTGTGGGGAGAGAGACAGAAAGCAATGGAAAAGCTGTTGGCATCATTACCGTTTCTCTCTCTGGTTTTTTTTTGTTTTGTTTTGTTTTTTAATTTTTTGGGAAACTGTGTTTCCAGGACCCATTCAGCTCCAATTCAAGTAGTTGTTTCAATCTAGTTGTGGAGGGCACAGCTCCTTGGCCCATGTGGGAATCAAACCAGCTACCTTGATGTTATAAGCACTACGCTCTAACCACCTGAGCTAACTGGCCACCCCACATTATTATTTCTTAAATGAGGCACTCGTTTCTTCTAATGAGAATGTCGAACTTACGTTTCCTTAAGAAATGAGGATTCTGGCTATAAAGCAACCCAGAGTCTATTTCCTGGCTCTGAAGTCTTGTCCCATGCAGCACAGTTATGTCAAGTATGGAGGCCTGAGCTTTGGATCTCAGGTCAAGGTCCTGTCAGTGTGTGTCCTTTTGCCCCGGGGCTCTGTGGGCAGCGCTGTATTTCAATATCATTGTTTCCCTGTGTATTTTGTTTTATGCATTTGAAAGCATTCTGAGAAGGGGGATGCTTGGCTCCGAAAGGAAAGATGTAAGGGCTGAATGAGCACTCACATATGAGAACCTTCGGAGGAGGCAGACACCGGGACAAAAGCAGGGAGTGCCGATTCCCGGCACCTTTGTTACCGTCTTATTCCTTCGCCTCATTTCCAGTGGACCTCCTGTAACCTTGTCCATCTGGTGCATGCGCGCCCCCGGTCTGGGGCCATTTGCCACTGAGATGAGCATGCCGGGCCCGTCTTTGTCACTGACCTCTCCATCCTAAGCCTTGAAATGTGAGTGCTGCCCCCCAGTTGTTTCACCTCAGCCTGCGATGCTGAGAGCTAAATGAAGCTCACAGTGAAACCCAAGCCCTCCTCACCAGGATCAGATTTCAGAATGATTCCTCTCTTTGCAGCTGCATGTGTACCTCAGTCCTGAAGGTTTGTTCTCAAAGATCAGGGTTGGGCATCGTGCCAGTCCCTGGCTTTGCTTTAGCCCTTGCTCTACCCCTTCTTGTCTGCCTACCTTCTTTGAGGACTCACTCCCTTTATACTGACAGGAAGCCTCTGCAGACATTTATCCATTCATCCAACCCATTTTTTATGAAGTACCTACTATTAGGTTGGTACTATGCAAAGCAAAAAACCCACCTGACCACAGAATCCATGAGTCCATGGGAGCGGCTGCTGCTTATACTTTGGCTGCCCAGGTGACTGCCAAGAGTGTAAAGTGCAGACCCCTGTGGGTCAGCAGCCTACTGTGCATTCTAGTACCTGGCATGTCCCATGCGCTTAACTGGTGAAGGGGTTCAAGCCCTGCCCCCCAGCAAAGCTCAGGCCAGTGGGTGAAGTAATGTGTGCATGAATGAAAGTGAGAATCTGTGTTGTAATTCTTTGTGTTAAATGTAAAATTATTTCAATCTCAGCCTTTATATTCGTGCTTAGGTTCTTGAAATAGTAGTATCTCACCACCAGAAAGAAAAGTGTGCCACAATAACTGCACATGAATGAAGTAAAAGAGGCAAAATAAAAATCCGCAGACTGAAAATCGGGAGACCTGGCCCTCAGCTATGGAGCTGCCGCCGACCAGCCCAGCATCCTTGGGCAATTCCTTTCCTCTGCCAGCACTCTTGTCTCCACATCTGTAAAACACCGTACTCCAGGGGCTGGTCTTACTGAAATAGTACAGTTTATTGTCATGTTATATTGATAAAAATGTAAAATATAAAATACAGTGGATTTATCTCTAAAGCTCCTTCTAACATTTCTATACCATGGTTCTACCGTCCTAGGATAGTGTGTTCGCTGGACAGATACACAGACAGCGACCTACATATGAAATATGTATGTGTGAGTTTGTAACTCTTAATATGAGGTAGAATCAACCCCTGTAGCTGCCTCCCTCCATCTCCTTGGGCCCTGGAAACTGTCATTCACCGTCATGTACCTGGGCCCAAAAAGCCACAAACAGCTCCACCTCTAGATGAAAGCTTACAACCTCAGATACTCTTGTTGGGAAGTGAAAAAACAAACAAACCTGAAATATATTCAATAGCTTGAGTTCCTGGAGATGCACAATGTTATAACATACACAGTTAAATTATATTTGAAAAATATAGTCATGTAGAAGAACAAATAGATGAGTTTGTGTTGACAGAAGGGTCAGGAAGTTAGCCTTTCCCTTCGAAAATCACTGAATACGTACCTCATGACGGGAAGCCTTTTCCTAATGAAACATTAACATCCATTAGATGTAGGGTGTGCATTAAAAACGTCTTTAACATTAGTATTTTTAGCATGGACACAGTGGTATCAGTTAAAATAATTAGCCCTTGCCTATACTCTAAAAGCCTTATCCCTCTTTACTCTTAACTTTTTTAGAAGGCAGATGTTTTAAAACTGATTTGAAAATCAAATTTGCCCTTCAGTGATTTCATTTGGAAGAAACATCGAAGTAAACATCATAAAGAAGGCTTTTCAGTACATTATGCATGCAAATGTGGCAGCTGAATTCCTCTACAAGTGGAGGTGGGCGATGGTTCTGGTTGAGAAAGGTTGAGTTGTTTAAATGAATGCAAAGGTCACTGGCCCTCGGATTGTGCAAGCTTGTCCTTTAGTGCAGGGCTATTGCCTCATGTTAAACTCAACCTGCCGAAAGATGAGAAGTGAACATTTCCAGCAGGCAAAATGAGGCCACATTAGCATGCTGTCTGCCTAGTCCTGACCTGGATGCAACGGGATGGGGTTAAAGGGGCTTGTGCTCTTCCCCAGTAATCCCAGCACTGGTGGTGTGAATGTGGGGGCTGTGGTCATAGAAATTAAACATGTGTTGCAAAGACTCTGATATATTTACAGGCTTGTCTGATATCCCCTCAAGGGCCAGGGACTGTGTTTCACTCATCTTGGAATCACTGAAACTCGGCATAGAGCCTGACGTGTAGTAGGAGCTTAGAAATGATTCATGAACAAATGAATGAATGAATTTATGAATGAATGAGTGACTGTATTTGGGGGGCAGTGTTTTAAAAAATCTAATTATAACACAAATTTTCCCAACTTACAGTGAATTAGATAAAAGTTATTACTGTAGAAGGGTGGAAAATGAGATCTAAACTAACCCAAACCAAAATTTTGCTCTCTGTCATGAAGATCAAAACCTTGAGCCCTCCTACAAGTCTGGAGAGACGGGTTCTCCCAGCAAGGAAGTGCAACCTCCCTGCCTAAAGTGTGAATAAAAACCCAGTTGGCCTAGCTCCTCAGTGGGAGGATGTAGGAAGGGGATGGTCACCCAGGCTGAGCAGAGCACCCGTGGAGAAGGACTTGCTGGACCGGTGGGGCTCAGCCTGGTGGGAAGTCTGACCTTCTTAGGTGATACTAAGCCACAATGCAGAGAGACTCATTTGAAAAGGTCTCATTAAACGAACTGCAGCTTGAAAGTCCACCCCTGCCCCTTCTCTGACTTGTGATTTCTAGGTCATCCTTTATGCCCCACTCAATGTCACCTCCCCTATGAATCCCTTCCTGACCCCCACTCCACCCCCAGAATAAACCTGGAATAGCTAGCATCCCCAACTCAGGCAAAATGTGGGAGAGACCTCTTCTTGATTAGTCCAGAAACTGGACTCAGACTTGGCAAGGGAATAGAGGGTTTCAGGCCCGATGAAATGATGAAACCACGTTTAATTCACTCCTCTTCTCTGTTAATAAGAAACTGAGAGAGCACTGGAACTGCACGGCTCCTCTCTGGTGATGAGGGAGGAGTTGAATCTGGTTTGTTCACTGCCACCTTCCGCCATTTGGTGGAAGCTTGGTGCATGGTACTGGGCGCCAATGGTCCAGGAGATCACCTGTCTCCTCAGCTAGATCTTCAAAGTCACAGCTGGAATTTGAGGAACTTATGGGTAACATAATAACTAAAAAGAAACTAGGGGTCCCAGAAACTCTACTCCAAGGTATATCCCCAAGAGAAATGAAAATACATGTCCACACAAAAACTTGTACATAGATGTTCAAAATAGCATTAGTCATAATAGCCCCAAATTGGGAACAATTCAAATGTCTACCCACTGATAAATGGATAAACCAAATATGGTATAGCCATTGAATATTATTTGGCAATAGACATTAATGAAGTACTGGGCCGGCTGAGTGGCACATTGGTTGGGAGCTGGCTTGGGACACCAGCGGCCCTGGTTCAGATCCCACATATGAGGGCCAGTGACACTGCCCTCTACAGCTAACAACAGCTCCACCTGGAGCTGAGCTGCGCGAGCCCCGGCGACAGGGTAGGCTGCAGCCCCTGCTGCAGTGGGCTGCCATAGGCTACAGTGAGTGGCCGGCAGCCAACTTGAGCAGCTGGCAGCCAGCGTGAGCTGCCAATAGCCGCGGTGAGCAACCTTGCAGAGGCCGGTGACCGATCTGCCTCATCCAGGAAAAGCACAATGGTGATACCAACATGAGCCAGTGAAGCAACGCCCTCTGCAACTAGACTGAAGAACAAAAGGACAGCAACTTGTCTGTTCCCCTTCCCCGGTTCCCCAACACTGTTCCCCTCCCCCAATTCCACAATAAAATCTTTTTTTTTTTTAAATTAATGAAGTACTGATCCACGGCACATCATGGGTGAACTTTGAAAACATGCTAAGTGAAAGAAGCCAGTCACAAAAGACCACAAATTGTATCGTCCATATATGTGCAATGTCCAGAATAGGCAAATCCATAGAGACAGAAAGTAGACAATTGGTTTCCAGAGACTGAGCGTGTTGCAGAGTGAGGAATGGCTGCTAAAGGATAAGGGGTTTCTTTGAGGGTGATGAAAATGTTCTAACAATGATTGTGGTGCTGCTTGCACAATTCTATGAATATACTAAAAATCATTGAATTGTAGACTTTAAAGAGGTGAATGTTGTATGTGAATTATATCACAGTAAAGCTGAGAGAGAAAGAGAGAGAGAGAGAGACAGAGAGACAGAGAGAGAGAGAGACAGAGACAGAGAGAGAAAGAGATCTGTGGGACATTTCTAGACCAAGGCTGAAGGTACCCTGATAGGAAGGATCCTCCATCTCAGGGAGCAGGAGTATCTCAGGGGAGTAGGAAGGCCCTTATTTTGCCCTGTTTTGTTAGCATGACTCCTCTGGGTTACAGATCCCCGCAGTTTTCATCTCACAGAAGGACCACGTGGCTTTTGGTCTCACTGTTGAAGGAGGCCAGAATAAAACTGCAGCAGAGAAATATGACTTTTCTCTCCACTATGTTTGCTCTGCGTTTCCTTGCAATTCCTTTGAGAAGGAAGGAGAGAGGGTAGGTAACAGATTCGTGTCCCTGTCCCACCTCCCCCTCTTTCTCCTGGCTCGCTCTCCACAGATGTGCGGCTGGACCAGGGATTACCGCTTTAATGCAATTTTCTTTACATATTCAAATCCAGAGGCTTCATTCTGGGGCTTTGGGGTAGAAGAGGGCACAGCCCAGACCAGAGGACCCTGATGTCATAGTGAAAAGAATGGTCCTGTTGCCCTCATGTGTGGCTGGACCACAGCAGCCATGGGAGCCAGTGCAGACTTAGGAGGGTCGTGGCGTTGGGGTTGATGAGCCGCCAGGTTCAGATTGGTCATTCCAGCCCCTTCTCCAGTCCGCTTTCTTTGTTGGCCACTAGGTATGAATTCCTTCATAGTCTTACACTAGCATTGTAATGGGATTTTAAGTCAATACAATTCAGATTCTGAAATCAGAATGATCCTTCTCCCTCATGTTACACTGGAATAAGTACATGTAAATGCAGGACTTAGAGACATTTACATGAACTTGACCTGATTGAGCAACAGTCCTCAGAAATGGCTCTTGTGATATGAAAACAATCTAATCCTATAACCACAGAGCTCCATAGGAGATATTAATTCTGCACTGGTACCATAGAGGTCTCTCATAGTGCACAGATTGTAAGTAGCATGTCTGTGTGATCCCACATAATGCGTTTTTGCTACCAGTCATTGTCTGACCTAACGCAGTGCTGGTAATTCAATTTTATTCTTTGATGGCATCATAAGATATTGATAAAAAGTTGATAATTATAATAGTGGAAGAATGGAACCAAGACCATTTTTATTAATACAAGTGAAGACAGCAAATATATTTGATTTCTCCTGATTCCATAATTCTCACTATTATTCATTCATTTAATAAATAAATAAATTGAGCACCCACTAAATGCTGGGCACTGAATGAGGCAGACAAGATCCCTATTTTCATCAGGTTTACATGCTAGTGGGGGAAAAATGTACAATAACAGATAAATAAGAAAGCTTCAGCTATTGATAAATGCTATGAAGAAAATGAAACAGGGTGGCAGGTAGATGGTGACAGGGCTGCGATAGGCAAGAAGCAGCTATGAGGTCAGAAAGGCCTCTGTGATAAAGTGACATTTGAGCTGAGATAAATGATATAGAAGCCAACCTTACAAAGGCTTGGGGGAAGAGAATTTCAGGAGGAGTTAAGGCAATGAAGTGATGAGCTTGGTGTGTGTGCAGAACAGAAAGACAGCTAATGCTGCTGAAGCTGGGTGAAGGGGTCAGAGAGCAGCACGAGTTGAGACGGAAAGGCCCACAGATCTCGGATCGTATATGACCTTTAAGTCTTGGGAAGGGGCATGAATTTTACTCTAAGAGCAATGGGGAGTTCTTGGAGGGCTTTAAGCAAAAGGGAGTAGTATAAGCTGATTGCTGCCTTTTATTTTTATTTATTTATTTTTTAAGATTTTTATTGTGGAATTGGGAGAGGGGAACAGCGTTGGGGAACCGGGGAAGGGGAACAGACAAGTTGCTGTCTTTTTGTTCTTCAGTCTAGTTGTGGAGGACGTCGCTTCACTGGCCCATGTTGGTATTATCATTGCGCTCTTCTCGGGTGAGGCAGATTGGTCGCCGCCCTCTGGACGGCCACTCACAGCAGCTCTTGGCAGGTCACTCTAGCTGCCAGCTGCTCACGCTGGCTGCTGGCCACTCACTGTAGCCTATGGCAGCCCACTGCAGCAGGGGCTGTAGCCTACACTGTCACCAGCAACTCACAGCAGCCCAGTTCCATGTGGAGCTGTTGCTCACCACCTTAGCTGTAGAGGGCAGTGTCACTGGCCCTCATATGTGGGATCCGAACTGGGGCTGCTGGCGACCCAAGCTAGCTCTTAACCAACGCGCCACTTGGCCGGCCCTGAATGCTGCCTTTTAAAACTCACTCTGGCTGCTGTGTGGAGAGTGAGTTGGAGGAAAGTAAATATGGAACTGGGAAACCACCAAGGAGGCCGTTGCTATAACCCAGACAAGGGATGACAGCGTCTTGAACCAGGGTGGTGACACTGGAGACGGCGAGAAGTGGGTGGCTGTGGAAAACCTACTGCCGATGGACTGGATTAGGGCCGGGGTAGGCCTGGGAGAGAGGAGAGAAAGATATCTTGAGTATAGACCTTCTGACTCTGCCCTTGGTCCTGGGCATGGCAGCATGTCACCGTTTTTGTCAATGTCCTGAATAAAGACAGAAAGCATGCTTTTAGGGTTTCTTAGATGGGAGGGGTGACTACTATGAGAGATGACAGGTGGGAGATTCAAAATCTCTCCAGCCTCTAATGTGGAACCAAACGAACAGGATGGGATTTAATGGGGATAAATGTGATGCCCTCCATTTAGGGTCAGAAAATCAATTCTATAAATACAGTGTGGAGGCAGTGAAGCTAGGGAGATGTCTGTGTGAGGAAGAGCTGTGGTTTAGCTGACCACAAACTCAGTGTGAGGTCATAGCTAGGAGGAGGCTGCTACAGACCTGGGGTAGCCTTTGTCTACACTGGCCGCCTACACTAGCATCCTTATGCCCATGCAACCTTCCTGCTGTGCTCTGTGTTGGTCAGACACGTGTGGCCATGCTTAGAGGTACATTGAAGGTGACCAGATGCTGAGAATTCAGGAAGCTGTTTCATGGGAGGATCAACTGAAAGAACTAGGGGTAAAACAAGACCCACTAAGCAAAACCAAGGGGGTTGTGAGGTCATGATAATTATCTTTATGTGCAGAGCTATCTTGTGGGAGAGAGCCCCTAATTCCATTAGCCCTAGAGGTTGGCACTAAATAAAATGTTTGCTCGTACCATCGGTACACATTTAATGAGCATCTACTCTGTGCCAGTTCCTTCTTTAAAGTCCCTGAACTTATGTCTCTCACTTATGATGCAGAGAGACAGATTATAAATAAATAAGTACAATAAGTATTCCAGGTGCCACCAGTATTCATTAAGTACAGTGGGAACACAGTGGAAGGAGTGACCATTCCACCTGAGAAGGGTTGAGAGAGGCCTGTTGGTGGAAGTCACCACATGAAACGTGTGCTTGAAGGAGAAACATAGTGCATAAAGTGTGAAGCATATTCAAGTAACTAAGCACACTTTGGCATGAAGGGAGAGTGGGGTGGGAGGCCCAGGGACCACCTGTTCTGGGTTCGAAGGTGAGGAAGATCTGTCCAGCAGTATTCCCTGGGCAGCCCCTGAAGCCTACTGTGCCAGCAGGGCATGAGCTGGAGACAAGGCTGGAAGGACAAACTGGGGCCAGACCATGGAAACCCCAGGGCAGAATGTCAGGGAGTTACCTTGAGAAGGGGGTATCATTGTTTAAGCAGAAGAGAGGAGTGATATAGCTGTGCTTTTTTTTTTTTTTTTTAAGATTTTGTTGGTTAATTGGGAAAGGGGAACAGCTTTGGGGAATCGGGGAAGGGGCACAGACAAGTTGCTGTCCTTTGGTTCTTTAGTCTAGTTGTGGAGGACGTTGCTTCATTGGCCCATGTTGGTATCATCATTGCGCTCTTCCCAGGTGAGGCAGATCACTTGCTGGCCACTGGACGGCCGCTCATGGCGGCTCACAGCAGCTCATGCTGGCTGCCAGCCACTCATAGTAGCTCACAAAAGCCCACTGCAGCCCTACTGCAGCCTACACCATCACCGGTGACTCAGGGGAGCCCAATTCCAAGTCAAGCTGTTATTCACCACCTTAGCTGAAGAGGGGGCAGCGTCGCTGGCCTATGTGGGATCTGAACCAGTGGCCCTGCTGCTCAGAGCTCACACTCCCAAGCCAACTCTTAACCAACGAGCCACTCAGCCAGCCCATAGCTGTGCTTTTTGTTCAGGCACATTGTACTTACCATAGTAAGCTGAGTTGGTAGTAAGACTGGAGACAGGAAAACATACCAGGGAGCAAGAATTAGAGATGAGAGGTAATGAGAGGCAAAAATAGAGCGATAGCAGTTGGGACAGAAAGTATTGCAAGTAAGAAACTGGTGGGATGACCCCCTTTAGAGAGGGCAGGAAAAAACTCTTTATAACTTGGTGCCATAGTGCCAGGAAGATGGGGTGTGCATAGTTGGGACAACCAGTCAGCAGGCTGGATGGCCAAAGGCAAACCAGTCAGAGGCCAACAGGTTTCATCTGAGCAGAGGGCCACACATGATCCCGAGGTGCCGTTGCCACAGGGCCACTGTTCCCAAGCCCGTCCGCTAACCAGACCCAGGTGCCTGAGTCCTCAGCATGGAGACTGTGGCCCCAGCCCACCTTCCCCATCACGCCCTCACTCAGAGCTCTGTGTACAGAGGAGCTGCCAGCACAAAGGAAAGCCATCCCTTGTGTTTTCATGGACATGGAGCTGTGACCTTGTGCATACGTCTTTGTGGCCTCTCAGAAGCACTCTGGAACCTCACCTGTAACCAGCTAACAGCCCGCCACTGTGGCCAGCCAGCCCTGTCTCAGCCACATTCTGCCTCTTCCTTCTCTGTTGCCCCATCAGAGCAGAGGGGCCTGTGACTGGCGTGTGTGTCTGGGGCTCTGAGGCACCAGCCAAGCCTCGCTGGATGGCTCTTTATTCTCCAGCTAGTTTTGAGAGGTTCATTGTTTAGGCCTTCGGGAATCTTTTGATTAGTAATCTAAGGAATTTGAAGCCAGGAGGTAGAGGAATATAAGCTGCGAACCATATAATAAATCTGTGCCCTTAGGACAACATTAAGTGGCAGCAGTGATGACTACAGGTAGGGCTTCAAAGTACACCCCCCCGCCAAAGAGATCTAATTGGGGAAGAAATCAGGATCCCAAAAGTCTCTGAAAATTTGAAGAAAGGAAATATCCGACCGCCTGTCTAGACGATGTTCTGTGTGTCCTTGCAGGAGAGTGTTTGGTTTCCCTGTGAAGTGCCTTCGCATGGGGTGGGGAGACACGAGACGCAGGCTGGATGAGAAAGCCACTCCAGGACATGCTTGTTAAGTGGTAACACACTGCCCGAACCTCTGCTTGTCTCAGCTGTGAAATCCTGGGTCAAATTGTGGTTATGAAGTCGATTGCTTCCAAAGCAACCCCGTGTCTCTAGGTCTTTGTTTTACTCAGAGCTGCTCTGTCAGCTGTAGGCTTGTCTTTGATGGGCCACAGCAGCGTTTTTCATGTCTAACTAGTGTTTTAATGTTTGTGAGAGACGGTAGTTAATTGGATCCCTATGGTACCACGAATGGCTTCCGAAGCCTGTCAGGTCGGGGAGGTAACTCAGGCTGTGTGTGTATGTGTCTGTACACATGTGCCCTCAGACCTGACAAGCACCACGAGATTGAATTGTTCTCACCCAGATCTCAGGTTTGAGTTTTTAATACTTCTTTTTCCAAATCAAAAATCTTGGCATCGCCCCTAACTTCTTAGCTGTTTTCCTCTCACGCTCTTGCGGTGTGTGTGTGCTGCACTGCGGCCCACTGGAGCTGCCAGGCAGACTCGCCTCCATCAGTGTCCAGTCCTCACTCACAGATCTGCCATGAGCCTCCGCCATCGTGCTGGCTGCTGTGTGCCGCCACGCCTTACTGGCTCCCCTTTCGCAGGGTTGCAGCAGCAGCAGCAGCAGCAGCAAGGTCCCCTCTCATCTCTGCAGGGCCTCTACTCAGCTGCTGTGAGAACTTCCAAGTGCCAGCCTGTTGCTCCACCTCGACAAGGGTAGCCACAGGTAGTTCCTTATGTATAGGCGGCCATGCTGTGAATTATGCAGCTCGATCCCCCCATGAAACAGCTTCCTGAACTCTGCATCTGGTCACCCTCAGTGCCTCCTCTTTAAACATGGCCACATGCTTAAAGATACCAGTATCTTATCAGGTCTCCACGAGAAGGGTTCTCACTCCCATTCCCTCTCTGAAATCTGAGGTGCCCTATTCCTAGTAACCTGAACAAGCTTAACTGACATACACCTGTGGATGGAGCAGAGAGACCTGCAGGGGGCAGGGTGGGGCTGGTGTTTTAGAAGAGTAAGCAGGGCACAGGAATAGCTGCGTAGCTGGGGGCAGGACAGCCTCATGTGCTTTAGGCTTTGGGACGCCTGGGAAGTCGAGAAGCTGTAATAATCCACCTCTGGCCCTCAGCCTCATATTGTGTCCCAGCCAATGGACTGTGCTTGCTCACCGAGCACTGGTATTGTTAGGCTTCTCTTTTTATGTTCATGTCATACCTGCCTCACATGGATTGGTGCATGTGGGGGTTGTCTCTAAGTGGTAAAACTGTACAAATATATCGTTAGATTCCTTCAACTGGATCGTAAGCTCACTGAAGTCCACGGTTGCCCCTGATGCTTCTTTGCACTCTCCTAGGTCGTCCCTAATCTCTGCTGTTTGCCTGGCTGGTTAAATGACCATTTACAGCCAACCTAGAATTGGCCTCCTCTGTTATTCTCTCATAGCACCATGTTCTTTTCCTTTGTAGCACTTGTCACAACTAATAATTCTGTGTTGTCTGTAATTTACTTATTAATCTATGTCTTTCCCATTAGGCGTTAAGTTCCATGAAAGTAGGGACCCTGTCTGTTTTGTTCATAACTGTATTCCCAGCGCCCGTATGATGCTGGCCATACCAATATGTTTTTGTGCTATAAAGGAGTGGCTCCCCAGGAGGACGTTAGTAAGCTTAGGGCCAGAGACTGCCTCTGTTCTCCTAGATCTCACCACTGGGGAAGCCCTTGGCCTTTACCTTCAGGTTCTGCTGGGCTAGCTTCCGAATGTACCCTGAACGTTCTTCCTCTTCCCATTACCTCTGAATGCGACTGCCTGTGACTTGATTCAGATGGATCTCAGAGCCTCTAGAACGCATCCCTGGGTAAAAGGTGGCAGCTACCTTAACTGATGTGTCCTTGTCCTATTTGTCCATGGAAGACCTTAGGAGATGAAAGGCTAGATGGCTTTGGGGCTGCAGATGCAGAGAGGTGAGTGGCTGAGTGGACTTCTTGACCAAGCATGTGGGGACAAATGCAAAGGCTACCTTGGGTGCACCCATAGAGGAAGCGTGCTCTTTCATTACCTTCCTGTCCTTGTGACCATATGTGCCCTTCTCATAGGGGAGCTCATGAAGATATGCAATCACCATGTACCAGCAAGAAGTCCATCAGAAGCTGGTTACTTTCAATTAAATGTGTGTTTCTAACCCTATTTATGGATTTACCCAAATTAAATTGTGGAACTACAGCATCATACTTCATTATTACCTTGAAATCACAATTTCATTCTGAATTACCAAGGCTTGTAAATAATTTAAGCACCACCTGACATACATACTCTGAAACAAGCTGCAAGTTGATAATGGGTGATATTTGGATAACTGATTAAATATATAAATCATGGAAATCAGAAATGGGGAAAAAAATGTCAGTTCTATACTTGAACCAGCTACCCACTGGTCTTTGGCTCAATCATGGACCACTCTCTCTCCTGCAGACCTTGGCCTCGCCCCAGCTCTCCTGTTCCTTTTCCCCTTCTTTCATAGCACCCCCTATCCCTGCCCAGACCTGCCAGTGGGCAGTACCCCATTCTACTGTTTACACATTGTGTGTTCTTTGGCTGGTAACCTCTAAAAGCCTTTGTGTGAGGCTTTTAAGTATTTTTCATCCAACATTGGTTTTGCCCCAAGGACTCTCTTCCCCTAAGCAGTGACACTGGATGTTGACAGTCCTTTTCTTTCTTGTCATTATGAGATGGCCGTCGTCCAGAGCCACGCTCATGGTCATATCTAAGATTAGGACTATTGCTCAGGAGGCCAGGGACTTGCCAGCTGAGCCAGGCAGATAGATAAATCCAAGAAGAGGAATGACAACATAGAAAAGTAGGTTGTGCAGGCCATGAGACTCAAATAAATCTTATTACTGAATTATCCATACCTCAAAATTGTAAAGAATCCCCAGCCACTCCAGAAGACTGTAGGACGAAGTAAAACCAAGTCAGGGATTGCCAAAGCAAGAGAGAAATTGGGAAAATTGGGGGAAGGTGTTGGGACGGAGTGTAATGAATTTAAATTTTTTTAAAAGAAAGGAAAATAACAAAAACAAAGAGAAAAGAAAATGTTTGGCTGAAATGATAAAATTGAGCAGTAGGGTGACAGGCTAAGGGCAGACCTATATGGATGGCTATGGAAGTGGGTGGGAAGAAAGATAAGTGAATATCTAAATCCAGAATTCCTGTGCAAGAATACCATTCCATGTTTTAAAGGGTGATTATTTGGCACTATAGTTAATAGGATCAACCATTAGAATACAGTAATACCTTGGTTTGCAAGCATAATTAGTTCCGGAAACAAACTACTCATATTGCAAGACATCACTCATTTACCACATTAAAATGTATTGAAAATGTTTGCTCGTCTTGCAGAATACTCGCAAACCAAGTTACTTGCAATTCAAGGTTTTACTGTATTTGCAAATTATTTGTTTTGGTAATCTATAAATCTTCCCCAAAGTCGGCATTAGAACTTCATTTCTGCTTTCTTGCTCACATCAAGTCTATTTTTTTTAAAATAAGGTAAAAAGTAAGTAAAGAAAGCAGTAAGAGGAAAGCTAGTGTGGGATGCCAGCAAGAACGTGTGTGTGGCCACACACCTGCTACGTGTGTGTAACACACACCTGCTATAAGTGTGTATTTTACATGTCTGTCTGTCTACATCACATTTGACATAGGTGGGTGTTCCTGTTTTTGAGAGACAGAGATGAGGGTTACATATTCTTCCACTAGAACCTTTACACATATGCTACGTTTCATTTTGTCCATTATTAAAATCAGGGTCCTTTTGTTAAGTAAATATACGGAATGAATCATCAATGCTAATTTAGACCTTTCTCCCTTCATCACTGTGATTTTTATTAATACTTTTAAGCATTGTATTTGAGTGGCTAAGAGCCTGGCTTTTTAAAGACAAATCCTATATTTCGCTGTCAAATGTATCCAATTCATGACAGGAGCTTAGGCCAGTCTCTTCCCTTCTCTGGGCTTCATGTTTCCTTCCAAACAATGAATAATTATTCCAGCTCCTCCCTGCACTGTAGGGATCTTTGGAAGGTAAATGAGATCATATCCCTGACAGCACTGCCTGGTCTTCAGAGGCAATCTGCAGTGTTATTATAGGTCGTTCCTGCTCTCGTCCAAATTGCACCCCATGTAATGCTGGAGACGCCCACAGCCTAGCAAGGCTTTGACTGGCAGAATGATTTAAACACAGTGCCTCATCTCGGGCTGTGCGCAGGGTTCACTGTGACATTCTGTGGGCAGCAATTTAGTGGCGCTCGTGGCCTGTGTGTCTGCACTGGGATGTCTGAGACGGAAGTGAAGACAGGCACAGTGGCTTTCTTGGGGGGGTGGCTTTGGCTTGGGGGGCGGCTAAGTGATTACAGGAAGGCAGGTGCTGATTTACCTGTTTGCCGGTTTATTTTCTCTGGGGAGGCAGTGTTTCAATTTACTGCATTCCTTGGAGGTTTGACATATCAATTAGATGTTATCGACAGTAATAGAGGGGCAGTTGCTGTAAATGTGAAGTTTTTACTGGTAAGCCATGAAATGACACCCCAAGGGACTTTAACAGAGTGGCGTGATGAATATTGCGTTACCTGCACACGGGCAGAGGGACTGATTAATAGGGGAGGATGATTCTGTCTCCTGCACTAAAATATTATTTATTCATTTGCTGTCAATCAAACCTTCTGTTCTAATTGGCTGAAAGGTTAAATCATGAAGCTCTGCTCGTAAACCAAGTTAAGGTAGAAAAAAAGCAGCATTAAATCATCATCAGTAGCTTGTTTATTTACTACATTATTGCTTTTGTGTGACCTTGGAGAGCCTTTCTCTACCCTCTGGTTACAGTAGCGGCCTTGAGCTGAGGACTCACGGAGGGTGGAGGTTTCTGGGCAGAAGGAGATGTTTGCCATGCCCGGTGGTGCAGCTGGAGTCTGAAAGAGCTGGGTGCCACGGCTGTGCCACGGTGCCTCAGCGTGGCAGTGCCACGGTCCTCAGCGCAGTAAGGCCACAGCTCCTCTTTCTGTTACACTTTTAACGTATGGCTCTTGTATTGCACGACACTTGTAAAATGAAGAATTATTTTCAAAAAGACAAATATATTTCCACACTAGCAGTTTTATAAAGATGTCAGTGAATAAGCATAGGCATCATTAAATCACATTTTAAAGGCAGGCTTCTCGTTGTGATAAATCTGCATTATCAAGTCTCATTTCTGAAATGAATCATACATTGTAAAACTTTATGAGAGTTGAATAAAAGATCCCTTGTTGGCCAGTATAAGTGTATGTTGTCAAACCATGCAGAAAGGAGAGCTTCAAATCCCAATGAGATCACCAATAGGGTTACACCCCTTTCTTATAAGTAGTATTTTAAGTACTAGCTACTTCGGGGTAGTAAGGAGCTTTCCTCATCGCCCAACTAGCTTATTCAAAGAAAGCCTCGTGCAGACTACCTTTCAAAGGCTCTTTCTACTCAGCTCTGCCTGTGAGAACACAGCTCGCTCTTCAGTGGGCCGGTAGAGGTCTATGTTCCAGACCACAGTGCTGAGGAAGGTGGACCTACCTGCCAGGCGCCCTCACGTGCCCCCACCTCCACTGCCCCCAGCCCACAGAGGCAGACACGGCAGCTTAAAAAGAAGACTAATTTGCCATTACCTTTTTTTGTTTGTTTTTTTAACATGTTCAACAATTTTATTTGTAAAACGAAGCAGTCAAACAAATCAAGCCTTTTAGGGCACTAGAGTTTTGGCATGCTTTTAATAATGCTTTACTATGCTTAACAAATTCACTTCCATGGTTGTTTATTACAGTATATTAAGCACAGACCACCATGTCAACCCTTGATTCTGACATACCATATTACCATGTTAAATACTGTATTAAATAACATTGATATACTACATTTAATATAAATATGCCAAAGGTAGTCTAATTGTCAGCTCTTTGGAGAGTGTCTCCTAGATGGCAGGCATTTGAAATTTTTATATTTGTGTATCTATTTTAGGCTGTCATGTTTATGAAAAGGTGTAACAAATGCCAATAGTGACTTATATGGTAAAAATGGCCATCGTTATCTACTTTTTCATGTTTGGGTGGCTGCTGAGTTCATTTTACCATAGGCACCCTCACCCTCTCAAGACTACCTGGCCTTGTTCATTCTTGGTGAATAACAAAACTTTACAAGTGTGTTCTTCCAAGGTCAGATCACACGTGACAAACTCCTAGACGGTATGAAAAAATTGGAACAGTTTCGAATCCAAGGATTCATCAGAAAGATGAAGGTGAAGAAGCTGGAGTTAGGTGGCTGATTTGTAAGGGGAGAATATTCAGTCTAAAGAAGAGACAGTGACAAAGCAGTGTCCTCCTTTTCCTTCTGAAGGAACAAACAACAGCACTTGGACGTGTGTTGCTTCTTCTAGACCTACACAAAGAGCTAGTCAGTCATGGGTAGCGGTCAGTGTTACCGCACCTCATGCGCAGTCTGGGGGGCGCTTGCAAAAACTGTAAAAAAGAGAGTGGTCTATCTAGAAAGTCACACTCAACAAATGGAATACTTTTCCACAGACCATGTAAAATGTCATATGTAACTAGAAATTAAATTTTAGAGAGAGAGAAAGTAAATGTCATATATAACTAGTCATTAAATTTTCGTGCCTGAGAAATTATCGATCATGGGGATTTGAGAATAAAAAAAATTAGGTCAAGATGAGTACTGTTTCCTTTTTGAAGTTGCCCAATCAAAGCTTCAATATGTCTGTCCTTCCTTTAATCTTCCGTCCGTGCCACACATCCTCAGCCTACGGGGTCAGAGCCCGTGCAGTTGGCCGCAGACATTCCAGACCAGGAAAGTTGGGACATGGACATGGGTTCAACCTACTGCTACAGAAGAGAGTATTTCAGAAGGCCTCTTCAGTGGGAGGAGTAAAAAGCAGGATAAGCAATCCTCAGGGAAGCCTGGCACGTAGGGAGTGAGCCAGGCAAACTCCTGCCTTAGAAACAGACTGTAGCCCTAGGAGGGCCGGAAAGGTCATGGCAGGACCTTTGGGTGTCCAGGGGATTGGATGGAGCAGGGGTCAGGGCCAAATTCATCCCATAGGCTGGTTTTGTCTGATCTATTATCTTAGAATGGTTTTTATGTTTTAAAGAATAAAGAAGTTATTTAAAAATAGAGAAATACCTGACGGGGAGCTGGGTAGCCTAAAATATTTACTGTCTGCCCTTCACAGTAAAAGATGGCTGACCCTGGGGGTGGAGCAGACTTGAGAACAGAATAATTGCTGGGACCAGGGGTATGACATTACTGGGAGTGAGATGAGAGTCATTTCTTAGGACCCAAGTTCACAAGAGCAGAATGCAGAGCAGGGCTCAGTTTGCTGCTGAGTGACTTCCCATATCTTCCCTTACTGGGGGTAAGATGGAACCGGGGCTCAGGTAGAGTCCGCAGGTAAGGGAGAGTCAGGCGGCTCCTGCAGTAGGCGGGAGCTCTCTCAGGACACTGGGGGTGCAGCCGCAGAGGGACGCCTGACATTTACAGTGACAGTTTACGGGATGCTCTCCCAGCCTCTGCCCCATCGGACTTGCTTAACTACCTGCAGGATAGGTGTTTTCCAGGTGTGACAGCCAAGACACCAGAGACGACATCATTCACCCAAGACCCTGCAGCTAGTGAGTGGCAGGACCTGGACCAAACCTAAGATACGTGACTCCTGCCTGGTGGACTACTTGCTCCACCATGGCTCCTCCTACGGGAGTAATCCTTGGCCAGCAGACCTCTCCACCTGACCAGGACACCTATGGAGCTCTTTGGAAAGCTGGATGTGGAACCTTCCAGTCCACAGTACCGCCCATATCAGTCCTTCATCCTCACTGCCACTAAAATTACCTTCCCGAGTCCTTCTGACCCCCTTTCTCTAAAACCTCCCCTGATCCTCCCAACGTGCTGGCTTCCGCCTACTAGAGCATCAGCTTGTCCTATTCGTTATCTGCCAGAACCAATGGGTCTCCAAGTGTGGTCCTCAGGCCCCAGCCCAGACCTACTGAAGCAGAAACTCTATGGGGCCCATCCCAGTTCCCCCAAAATCTGTTTAGCACACACTCCAGGTGATGCTGATGACTTCAAGTGTGAGACACCCTGAAATGGCACACCCGAGCCACTTAGGGGCACACCCCTTCTCCCCCGTAGGAAGCTCCTATCGAGCATACCGCCAGCGTTCTCTAGAAGGCAGTGGCCGCATGCTTGACTGATTGAGAAGTAGTCAGTGACAGCTACGGCACAGTCACTGTGCACTGGTTCTCTCATGAGGACCAGTGAGCATCTTGCCTCTGCAGCAGATTCCTCAGATGCTCCCGCGAGCTGCTAAGCTCTCCCATCCTGGGGGCATGAAACAGCGTTTAGGCGTACGGGACATAAGCCTATCACCATAGGTGCAGAAAAACCACCTATCCAGGACCCCAGACTCGGCAGTCCCAGCATCTCGGACCCTCAGTGGGAACCTGTGTTTGCCAAATGCTGCATTTCTGTAGGATGCACGCTAGACTCCGACTAGACTCACTCCCACAGAAAGGGGTCACCAAGTGTCCCTCACAGCCCGTACCAGTCTGCCGGTCTCCCAACCCACCTGCTAACAGGGCCTTTGGACCCAAAGCTGGGAGGTCTCATCTTTCCCACAAAGGCTATAAAATTGAAGACAAGAAAGTGAAAATCATAGAAACAAAGATGGATATTCCAAAGGCCCAGCCACGGATGGCCCAGCCATGTGCTCTCAGCGAACTGCACAGTATCAGTTGCAGTCTCAATTTAGTGTGGTTCCCTTTCATGTTTTGTCACATCCACAGGAAACGGCTCCTAGAGGACTTTTCTCGTCTCTACATATAGCATAGAGCAGCAGTCCTTCACAAGGAGCAAAGGGCAGAAATTATTCTCCCAAAGCCTTAAAATGGATACCGAGGGGCCCTTCCCCTGGAGCAGTATTTAGGCAAGGTTTGGAACTCTTATTAGTGGCAGTGGTGTTAAGGGGTTTTCTGGTTGGTGTTCATCTGTCGTTTAAAGGACAGAGCTTCAGATCTAGAGTTCTGACTTGATAGGGGAAAAAAAACAAAAACAGCCGAATGACAAAACGACTGAAATTTCATCCGTTTCTCCCACTCAGACCCCACAGCCTTCCAGGACTGCCCAGCAGGACACCCGTGGGATTCTGATGGAGACAAAGCCATAACAAAATGGGGAGATGAGTAAATTGTCTAGCAACTTTCAGAAAATCTACTTTGTGCTTTCACACACCTGGTTGAACTTTTCAAAAGTATTGACGAAATAACTTGCCAGCTGTGATTACCAACAGCCCTGTTTGACAGTCTCTGACAGAAAGCCAATGGCATGTGCACTGTCACCCAGCAGTAACAAGGGCCTTCATTAGCAGCTGTGGGGGGGGTGCGTGCCCTCCCGGACCGGGGAGAGTGATTCCTGTCCCCTAGCGGTGTTCACTAGAGCATCGATAAACTGTTTGCTTAGCGCGCCCAGGGGCAGACGTGAAGCCTGCCTGCGCCTCTCCATCACACGGAGGGTTTTTTATGTTCCGATCTCCAGGAACACAAATAATATTCTTTCTAAGCCGCTCCAAAATACAAGTGATGGAAAATATCATGGAAAAGGTGAATTGCCAGACAGTAAGCCCTCATGACTGAGAGCTTATTCATAAAATGATGACAAATTTATTGCACACATTCACTGCTGGCTTTCTGAGATTAATAGCTGATCTATCTGATTTTAAAGCCTGACAATGGAATCAGGAAGAGTTACTGGTCAGTTTTCTCATCCATCCCCTTCACCCAGCAACCTTCCTCCCCAAGAAAAAATACCAAAAAATAAGCTGATTTAGCCTTAGCGACAGTCTTAACAGTATTTCACCGCAAGAGAGTTCCACGTGCCAAGGATAACTTTTAACCTTGTTGAATGCAGTTTGACTTCTTGACATCTGCCTTCGACTCTGCAAAACCCTCAGGGCAGGGGACTAGAATGGTGAATAACTAGGGGTAGATTGAAACACACCCTGAAAGGAAGCCATATTTCTGTGCGTATCTCGAGGCTGCTTGTTTACTACAAAGTAGTAAAGAAGTCATTGTTCGATGTCTTAGCCTTGGGGGCATGAACAAAATGCAAAGCAGGTGTTAAGAAATCCACTGCATCAAATCATGGGCGTATGGATGCGCGCGCACACACGTGTTCAGAAACTATGGGGAGGGAACCTGTAAGATTACTGGCCGGAGGAGAATCAGGGTCCGTCACTAAGAGTGAGGTGCCTCTTGTGTAGCTCCTTCCCCCTGATTTTGTTCTCTTGGCTAAGGAAAATGATCTCATGGTAAACCCCTGCCTTCCATACCGCCAGCCTTTCTCTTTGCCCAGCTTGATCCTCCTACCTGTCTGGGCATCTGACTTTTGTGTCATCAACTATCTAGAATATTGCACTTAATCTATGTACTTAGCTCATGCCCTGGCTGTCACCTATCCTGTCTGACTGTCCACTGTGCTCTGTGAGTTCACAGGGAGACCGCAGGCTGCCTTTTCCCTTCCTGCACGGTGACCCCAGCGTGTGGCCGCACGGCAGCCTGGCTGACGGCCCTGAGATAGGCCGAGCAGGTTCTCAGGGGGAGTTCCTTCTTGCCTGGTCTAGGCCAGTGTGCGGCGAGAACCTGGGGAAGGGGTGACTTGGAACCAGCCCACGGAGACCAGGGGGCCTACAAGAGAACACATGCCTCTTATAGCCTTCAGGGAGGGCTAAGCCAACAAAGACCAGACCCAGAAAGTCACTACCGCCACCATGAGGGTGAGGGTTCTTTTTTTAACATGGAAAGTGTTGGAAAGAGGAAGAAATGATATTTAAAAAGTCAACTTTCTTTCTGTCAGAAAATGTCCCGGAAGAAAGATGGTTACATGCCCTGCACTGCCTTCCCTCAGCTGGCAGCTCATTCACTGTCTTGCTTTAATTGTGTGGAATGTGGCAGTTTATGCAAATTCCAGAAAAGGCCTTGATGGGGCCTGCCACAAGCACTGCTACGTTTTCATGACAGAGCTCTCACACTTAGAAATTCCAGTGCGTGAAATGGCTCCGGGCTAGTCTTGGGCGGCTTAGTGCTAAGATCTGCCGTTTTCATCATAGAGAAACATTTCTCTGTACTCTGGAGGTTTTTAAAGTTCTCCCCAGCGCCCCCAGTTCCTTACCTGTTCAGCTGCAAATATTAGGCCCTTAATGGCTGGAGAGGGAGAGTCTATTTTAAGTTTGTACTGACTATCTCCCTGGTGAGAGGCACTGAGCGAATTTGGCTTGTCATCAGAGCGGGAATACCCGCAGGGGCCTTAGTGTAATTTTTAGGTAGAAATTGGTCAGGTTTGATTCCGAGAACGTCTGGCGGTCCTTCCGGAGGGCCGTTCTCCTGCTTAGCTGTGTGCTGGATTGGGTTTGTGAGGTCAGGGCCAGGCTTTGTTCCTCTCCACTGGCTTTGGGCATGAATTTCCATAAAAGCAGCCCCTTTGTTTAAACCTGAAATTCGGGGGCATTTAGTCCTCATTGTGTTCTAAATGCATTTGGTATTTAAAACACTAGAAACTGATGTCGCCAGATTCTTAACATTTAAAAACTGGCTCCTGCTCATGCCTGGTGCTCACGTTTCCAGTGTGCATTTTGGGGAGAGAGTGCTTCCGGGGAGAAGTGGCAATGGGACTGCACGGCCACCCGGAGACAAGGAGCCAGCACTTGCCACGGAGGCAGCAGCCTCTTCACAGTGTGCTGCTCTCCTCAGGGCTGAAAGGAGCCACTCAAGTCATTAAATCAGTAATTCTGTTGTGCTTGTCGGGGACAAGGAATCCTCTGGGAACAGCACACCGAGTGCCCTCTCCCACCAGCCTCAAGAGCTGCCTGCTGGCAGGAAATGTGGCCATGCTGCCAGCTTTTCCATCCATTCTTGGTTCTCAGGTTTCAGGCAAATTTCAGCAAAATTCCCAAGCACCTGTGCTGGGCACTGCGACCAAAAGTAGGAGCCTCCCTAGTGAATGATAGCAAATCAAGGTGTTTAGAGAATGCAGGGGTCGGGGGGCGCGGCTAGGAGGGAGGAGAGCTATGTCCCCTCCCCGCACCACAGGCCACACCTAAAGAAGCCCATTCACAGCACACAAAACCAGGGCCCCAGGGAGGCCCTTCTGAGGGACATCCCCAGTGCCCCGTCCAGGTCATTCTCCCCAGCTGTCATCGGAGAGAGGGGAGCGAATAGCCCCAAACCTGCCCCGTGGGTGGAGAGCCATTTGTTGAGCTCTTCCGCCCCCTCCG
The DNA here is from genome assembly GCA_033961575.1 of Aselliscus stoliczkanus. Taxonomy (NCBI): domain Eukaryota; kingdom Metazoa; phylum Chordata; class Mammalia; order Chiroptera; family Hipposideridae; genus Aselliscus; species Aselliscus stoliczkanus. The sequence goes on along the minus strand of CM066733.1, from coordinate 56,778,800 downwards.
CCTCTGAGGGAGGGCAGCACTGTGCTCCCTTCTAACATCACCAAGGACAGGAAGCCACAACCGCTCCTGGTCCCCATGCTGAGTGGGTTTGCATGTCCCCGGTGGGCCAAGTTAGCACTCCGCTGGCCAGCATTGGCAGGTTGCCGATTTCCCTTCTGCACATCAGCCAGCACTGGGCCCGGCACAGCAGGAGGGTCAGCGCCGGCCAGTGTCGGTCTGGCGTCCTCTGTCTGACCCTTGAAGTCTGAGTGTTTAGTTCCAGAGACAGCTAGGAATTCTGGCCTCCCAAACAAACGGCAGCAAGGTTCCTTTGCTTGTGAACTACACACACACCCCTGTCCAGCCTCTGCCTGTTACCCCTCCCCAGTGCAGGGACTCCTTGGTATTTATTTTTCAGTGGGGGAAAACAGAGTTTTGTTCTGATGTGGACCTAGAACCATATAAGCAATGACTTTTGTCTGAAGAAGATTGTCAGTTAAGGGATAACCTGTCAATATCAAGGTTAAGCCAAAGTGGATATTTACACAAAATCCATATTTATCAGAGCCTTCAAGAACAGGGACAGAACTTGAGGGGGCGAGAGGGGTGGGGTCAGGCCCTCCCACCTGTGCTCTGTGTCTTGTGAAGTGGCTGATTCAAGCTCTTTCAAGCTCCAGAGCTCTAAACTTCAGGCAGGATTGCCTTTGATAGTAGCTGTTTCTGAGCCCATGTCTTACTCCCCTTTGTTCAGAAATCTTCTTAGAGATGTGAGCTTGCAACAGAAAATCTTTGCACCCAAAAAGCTCACTATGTTGGCCAGCTCCACCAAAAAAACCAATGAACAAAGGCTCCTGAGGAATGAGTAGCTTCTGCCCTGAGTGGGGAAGGAAATGGAGATATTAGGCTGAGGAACTCAGATGGCTGGGACCTGGCTGGGGTTTGGAGGGTCTGTGGGGATTACCGACTCAGGACACATGCTCCCTTGGAAGAAGCCCAGGTTTGTCAGACAGTCTTTTGGAGAAGGCAGATAATAAGCAAGGGCAAAGGTCATTAATTATAAGATCCAAGTGCGACAGAAACCCCATTAAAAAGAACTCTTCAAAAAACTTACCAGACGTTTAGAACTGTTTCAACAGAGTTTAAATTTGCAAGGGAACCCATTAAACCTTGTAAGAAAGAAACGCCAGACCAAGACGGTGTCTTTACAAACACTAATTTTGATTGACGAGGCCTCACCTGTTTGTACGCCACAAAAAAGGCTCTTGCCAGATGCAGCCGCATGTGGGCATGGGCGCGCACACACACCCAAACACACCAGCTCCCACTGCTGCTTGTGTACAAACATGAATACAGAGGCAGGAAGAAACATGAATTTTCTTTTTTTCTGCATGATAGTCAAAACCATTGTGTTTCTTAGCACAGCTGCTGCAAGAGAGAGAAAAGCACTTGGCCCCAGAGTCTGTTTGTGTTTTGGAGCCGAGAAAGTGATTTTTGTTGCAAGGAGGTCTAAGTGAGACAGACAGAGTCAGAGAATGAGAGAGAGAGATAATTATCTAAATTATGTTCGTGCTATTATCGAAGACGAATATAGTTAAAATGTAATTAAATATGACGGGCTAGCAGGATGTAAGCCAAGCTTTGGAATGCTAATCATCAATTACTTCACCCCCTTAGGGGAATCCAGGAGCTAGATGGCAGAGGGCAGGCGCAGCGGGCTCAGGGATGGAGGCCCGAATGAGATGTGGAGTGTTAACACAGCTCCTCTCCTCGCATCTCCCCACATCCTCAAGCACTCCACCCATGTCCCCAGGACGCATACTCCTGTAGCTGCTGCAGGATTAGAGGCTGTCTGCTCAGCTCACAGGAGGAGCTGGCAGGAGGGTCCTGACCTTATCTTGAGAGGAGACTCCTCCAAAAGAGAAAATTATGCTATGAACAAGGAAAGCAAAACCCAAGACCCAACTCACATTAGAGCAGTGAAAGCAAGTGCATTTACCAGAGAGAGACCTGAATTTCCCCTCAGCCCGGAAGCGTAAAACACCCACCTTGGTCCAGAAATCCCAGGGGCAGGAGGCACCTAGGGAAGGGTTGATCTGGATGGTGGTTAGGACAGAAGATGACATGTGTCCATCCCAGGCAGCTGCTCCTCACCACTCTACCCCCAGCAGGAGGGAGGGCACCATCCTGGCCCTACCTTGAAATCACCTGAGGAACTTAAACAGGACTGTCATGCGGGGCCCGCCCCCAGAGAACCTGAGTTTTAATTGGCCTGAGGCATGGCCTGGTGTTGGAATGTTTAGAATAACCTAGGACCCGCACGCACACGGGGCAAGGAGGCAGTGCAGCTGGAGGCTGTACCAGCCATGGCACATCCGTCCCAGAACTTATACCTGTCTCGAGGCCGAAGAGAATGATGTAAGAAGATAGCTTGTTTTGAACTGAAACATAATTTGTATATCAGTGCTGGGGCTCAATCCCCAAAGACTGTTGAGATGGTGGGATTCCTGGGCAGGAGTTAGAAATGTGATTCATTCCGTTGTACCACTGCCTGAGTGCTTTCTGAGGCTGCGGCAGAAACCTGGCCACCCACTTGGGCCAGGTGGGTGAGGTGAGCGAGGGCAGCAGACCGCAGCAGCCTGGGACAGGCTCCGGGGTGTCAAGGAGACCACCAGAAGCCAGAGGCACCCGGGTCTGCCGCGTTCGCCTCCACTCCAGCCTCCATTATTTTGTGTGAAAAGAGGATGACTGACCTTCTAGTTTTCAAGAAAAGCCAGACCTTTGTATTTCATTTGAAGTCTCCCAATTTTAAGTGGCAGCTAATTCAAATCTTACAAAATAGTCAGTAAACCAGCAAAATGTTTCTGTGAGCCTCCCAGGTGTGACCTTTGCTCTCAGTAAGCATTTGGCTGATTAGCATGTGACTAAATGATCTCTAATCCTGGTGATTCCTAACCACCTAGGGCCTGCAGTCAGGTGAGACACATTTAGCACCGTTTTCCCTAAGCCTGGCACGTACATGGCTCTCAATAAATAGCTGCTGACTGGATGGACAGGCAGGGTGAAGGGAGCGAGCCCAGAATTCCCTGTAAGTCAGGGCAGTGAGAGAGCCGTACCATCCAGTTCAGCATCGTGCAAGACAAAAGAACTTACTCCCGAGGGGCCATATTCAGCAGTGAGCTCTGTACCAAGGCTTTGTTTAGACTGTGTCAGACATCTGGAGACCAGGGAGCTCTTTGAAAGAGGTTAAATGATCTGGGCTGACTCGGCCACTCTCTCCTGCACTGGACACCTTCTCTCCCTCTGCCTCTGGAGCAGGCGAAGGAGACCCCTGCTAGGAGTCAGCAGAGAAAAGGCCCAGCCTGAGGGCTGTGGCAGTGCAAGAATTGCCGCCTCACGCAGGGCTGTGGAAGAGCGCCGTCCCACACGTGCCCAGCCCTTAGTGCAGCGTTAGATAGGATTAAAGAGATGCCTGTGCTTGGCCCATCTCAAGGTTGAAGAAGACAATCAGAACAGCTTGCTCAGAGGGACGCAGGCAGCTGTGGCGTCAGCACGTGAGGCGCTCGGGAAAAAGGGTCACTTCAGGCCAGTCCGGAGGCTCACTCACGGCCTCTAATACTCACGTCCCAGTGCCACCGGGCTCGGAGAGGACACTGCCATCGCTGCCTAAGCTCAGCTGATAGAGGACGGCCTTGGTTATTTCCTCCTTTTTGAGAACCTTTTTCGAAGGTTCAGGTTTGCCTTGCAGCCCTGTTCCCAGAGGTTGTAAATAAATTTGTTCCCCACGTATCCTTGCTTTGCCGCGTCACCGCAGGCTTTGCTCACTTTCTTGGCTCTGCTTTTTAACTTTTGAATTTTTATTTTTTATTTTTATCAAAGTTCTATACGTACACAGTTTTAAGAATCAAGCAGAACCACAAGGTCAAGCCCTGTCACCTTCCCCCAAGCCCCACCCCCACACGCAACTTCTTTCCTCCTTTGTCTTTAAAAATGTTACTATTTTGAAAAGGTAATACATTCAAAGAAAATACATTTAATATAGTTTAAAAATTAAAAACTATAGACAGTAAAATGCCTTCCTCCCACTCACCTCTTCCTTCAGAGATGATGGTTTACATATAAACAAATGTATGTATCATCCCTGCTTTCTACCCCTTGGAGTTCTCTAGAGAGCCCTCCCTCTCCTGTGTGCATACATGTGTGTGTGTGTGTGTGCGCGCGCTCACGTGCATGTGTGTGCGTGTTTGTGCATGTGCGTGTGTGTCTCCTCCCCACCCCCACTGCATCCGCTTTCTCAGTAGGGATAGAGATGGACCAAACTTGATGTAGCCAGTCCCTAGTGACCAGCATTTAGGTTGCTTCTGTCCTCTTGTCCACACAGTGCTGCTGTGTGGACTCCTGCCCTGTCCCCATGCTGTGAACTAACGTGATGCAGGAAGAATTGTTAGCCCTCGGGGTATGCACGTTGAAACTGTTGCTAGTTGGGTGTAAGTCAGTTTACACTTTCTCCAGCAGTGTGTGTGAGAGGCCTGTGTCCCTCCACTTGCCCAGCATAGCATGCGATCAAACTTTGAGATTTTGAGACAAGCACGTTCATTTCCTTTAGACCTTTCTTTGGGTCTATACCTTCATGTTTCTAAACTATGTGCTTACTCTGTTTCTTAATTCTGTTACCAAAATCATCTGTTGTCTTCCTACTTTGAAAGATAGGAATTTAGTCTCATTGCCTTCCCCCCTTAGCAAGTACGAGGTGTGACAATTAAGTTCGCAAACTCATCCTAGAAAAACTGCTACCTACCTCATTGCTGAACATCACTGTGGTCATCTTCGAAGTACTCCCCTTGGGAAGCTATGCACCAATGCCAGTGCCTAGTCCACCCTTCAAAGCAATTTTGGAACTCTTTCTGGAATAGCCATCAGAGCTGTTGTATTACCTTTGATGTCGTGAATGTCATCAAAATATCTTCCTTTCACTATTTCCTTTGTCTTCGGGTAAAGAAAGAAGATCAGAGTAGGGAGGGTGTTCCAATACAGTTATTTGTTTACCAGCTAAAAACCCGCTCACACACTGTGCCGTGTGAGCTGGTGCATTGTCTTGATGCAAGAGCCATGAATTGTTGGTGAAAAGTTCAGGTTATGTAACTTTTTCATGCAGCCTTTTCAGCACTTCCAAATAGTAAACTTGGTTAACTGTTTGTCCAGTTGGTACAAATTCATAATGAATAGTCCCTCTGATATCAAAAAAAGGCTAGCAACATTGTTGCAAGAAGTTCACGGACTTAATTGTCAGACCATATATACGTGCGATCTTCCTGTCCCCATCTCTCCACTCTAGTTAGGTCACTGTTTTCCTTTGTATCATTTACCATAGCCCTAGCATGACTATATAACTGTTGTTTGGAGCTAAGCCACAGACTCTGCTATGATCACCTTTCTTTGTTCATTCGTTTGTTTTTGCTGGAGTTAAAAATGACTTAGTATTATATTAATAGATAGAGATAGGTGTACCACTAATTCGTCCCCCTAACTTTTGTCAGAGCGACCCGAATTCCCTCAACCTGGCCTCACACCTCTGTAAAATCAGGTTGTCCTTCCCCCTAGAAAAGGCCTGTATCCATCATCCCAGGAACTCCCCTTTCCTGTGTCCCATGCCAGACCCTCTGTTTTCTGGATTCTGTAACTTCCTTTGCCTTTGTTTCATATTTTGTTTTGGTGGAGCAAATTTTCCAGTAGTTTTTTGTGAATGCCCTGGAGGTGAATTTTTGAGATTTATGCCTGAATGAAGGTTTCTTTGTTCTGTCCTAATACTTGATGATAGCTTGGCTGGGAATAGTCCTCTGGCTGGGAACTAATTTTCCCCTCAGCATTTAGAACGAAGGGCTCCATTATCTGCTGATTCCCAGTGTTGCTTTTTTAAAATCTCATGCCATTCTGGTTCCCACATCTTTATTTTGACTTTTTCCCCCTCCAGAAGCATTTAGATCATCTAGTTTCTCAATAATACGCATGTTTTCTCGTTTATTGTAGTGGGCCCTTTAACTTGGCAACTTCGGTCCTTCAGATTGGGGGAAATGTCTCATGCTACTTTCACAATTTTCTAGCTCATATCGTCTCTACTCTTTTTTTTCCTAGAACGTCTGCTAATCGGATAGTGGACCTCTTGGTTTGATCTCTCATTCTCTACTTTCTGTCTTTGTCATTTTGTTTGACATTCTGGAAAATTTCCTCAACTTAAGCTCCTAACTATTTTGTTGAATTATTTATTTCAACTCGTTTTAATTTATAAGAGCATGTCCTTGCTCTCAGAATATTCCTTTTCATATCATTTTATTCTTATTTCAAACATACAATAATACTTTTTTTTTTTATCTTTCTGTAGGTAACACAGGGTTTTTTCTGAAGTTTTATTCTGCTAACTGAATTATATCTATATCCTCTCAGTTATTTTTCTTTTCTATTTGCTTTTGGTCTCTTGTCTTTCATGTTAGATTCTTTGATGATCCTTGCCTGGCTGTTTACCTTTAAAAGTTAGGTACTGAGAAAGCTGTCTGGAAGCTTTTTGTATGTGGATGGTATTGTGGGCTTCGTTGAAGGTCGTCAGACAGGGATTAGATGTTTCACTGGGAGACCCCTACCCATCATTCTTATCCCTCAGTGGCTGCCTTCTGTGTCTTCTCACAGGGACACTCTTCTAGCTACATGGCCAGTTCCTCCATAGGTCTCAGCTCAGCTGTCACTGTACCAGAGAGAACGTCCTTAAATATGTTATCTACAGCAGTGTGCCCCTCTCAGTCCACTTACACTGCTTTCTTTTTCTCCATAGCCCTTCTTTAACTCTGATCAATTTGTGTGTCTCTTCCACTAGAATGGAAGCTTCATGAGGGCAGAGTCTAAGACAGGGCCTGTTCCATAGGAAGCACTTGATAAATATTTATGGCTGGAAGGATGGACAGAAGGAAGGAAGGTAGACCAGTATCTGTAAATCTTTCCTCTTGGGCTGGTCAGTCTCCAGAGAGAACCTGCAGCCTTCTGCCTGGGGGTGAAGGCTGGATCACGGTGGCCTGAATGCCAGGGGGGTAAGGGGACTAGAAGTCTCCCTCTGGGACATTCACTTCCCTCACTCTCACCCCCTTCGGGTTCCCGCCCTCTGCTGTGCCTGGCACCCCCAGAGTTCAGGCCCTCCATGTTCAGGGACTCCAGAGTAAAAAGAAAAACCTGTCCCCTGCTGGGGGCGGGGAGGGGCTTGTCCCACCATGCAGGAAGGACAGGAATTGGGGCTCCACCTGCGCCTTTTACCGTTTTCAGTTAGTGCCCTCGGTTCAGCCCCCTCACATCCTCATCCCCCGAGGTGGCTGGTGACTCAAGGACATGAGCCTTTTTAGGGCCCTCCGGGTGAATCCATCTGCTCCCTGTGTGTTGGCACACAGAGTTGGGAACATCTCCTAACCCTTTCTCTGTTCTGTGCGCGTGTGTGTTCATTATCACACACACATTAGATACGAAACATTCATTACATGTCCTTCCTGCCCTTTTAATGGAGGAAGCAAAGATTAACCTTTGTGTTTGGTTTGCCCTGTTTTATGGCCAGTCTGGCCAGATGCTTTCGTGTTTTCATCTCCCCACTGTCCAGCAGGTCTGCCACAGAAAATCCTGACATTCACATTCTCTTTATAGCACAGGCAGCAGAGCCCTGTAATTTTCCAGAGCTGAAAAGACCAGGCACCTTTGGCATGAGAGCCACAGGACCCCCGGAGAAGGCAGGACAGGGCTTAGGATGGAGAGCCATTCTCGGTGTTCTTTCTCCTGTGGCCCTGAGGGCTCATGCGGTCTGGTCTTTTGCCCAGAGCCGCTCACCCACACCTGCACTTAGAGGTGGCGGCGCCCCTGCCGCGCCCGCTGCTCTCTAGGCCCTGCCCACTCCGGCCGCAGCGCCGCGGCTGGCAAATCCACGCTCCCACCCGGGAACCACTCCACCTCTCTCCCTAGTTTTTATATTTGCAGTTTGTTTAATTCCACGTCTGGCAAATTCTTTCTCACCTAAACACTGACCTCATTTTAATTCCTTTATTCTCCCTCTTTCTTTTTATTTATTTCAAGAACTGTTTAACATACAGAAAAGAATAAAAAGCAATATAACATTCTCTCAGATACTCATCCCCAAAATTGACTGTAGTGAAGCTTTTTCACATACACTTAAAGGCTTTTTTATTTTAATCAAAGAAATAAAACATTCCCGTTCCTGTGGAAGTGTCCTTTGTTCCCCCAAAGCAGCCCCATTCCCCACCCTCTGCTCAGGGACCTCCACTATCAGGAATTCAGCATATCTCCTTTTAAAGTATTTTACAAGCATGTATGTTTTCATGAGTCACGTGTACGGTTTTGTGTGTGCACAGCCCCACTCTGTATGTGGCATCCTCTCACTTGCTTTTCAGTAAACCCTGTGTGTGTTCGAGTCTCCATAGTGGTGTGTATGGAGACAAGGAGCCTCTTCGGAGCCTCTTCTCCAATTTTCCGTATGTGCAAATATGAGGACATGATAGTAATAGCCAGCAGCTACGGTGCTTGTGCCATATGCCACGCACTCTGTCCCCTCATCGAATCCCCACATCCCTACACGTACCAGCTCTGCTCTCATCACCCCAGTGTCCCCCAGGAAGCCGAGGCGTTGGGGGCGGCCCTTAGCCTGAGGCAGCTTGTGTGTGGTCTCCAGCCCCGGAGGCTTGACACCAGCGTATAAGTGAGGCTTCGGTAACATTCTGGGACCCAGGTGACAGTGCACGGTCAGTGCCCCCAGCCTCGCAGTGATTGGAAAGGTTCTCACTGACTGGAGGACAAAGTGTGAGCTAACGGGCACTAAACCTGGCTTCTGTGGTTGCCTCTAACCTGATGGCTCTGGATGTTGACAGATAACGTATCTTTCGGCCTCGTCCTCACATCTGAAGTGGGCTCCGGTTGGCTGCTCTCCTAACCAGCACACCGTGTTGGCAACCAGATGAGACCGGTCAGGGTGGGAAAGCACTTGGGAAGCCACACAGTGGTCTGCAGAGAGGAGGCTTCTAGGAAGACAGGTGTTGCGGCCTGCTTTTCACCCTCCTTCTCAACAGCCCACCCACCATATTCCAGCTGCACCCCCATGGTTTTAGATTCATTACAGTGTTTAATCCTCATTCCTCAAGCAGCAGCTTTACAGAGATTGTTTTAAATCTCCTGTTTTTTTTCTGGCTTGTTTAATTACTACTATGGCAACATCATTTTTTTTCCTCCTTTTTTAACTTCATATATATCATATTTCAGCCTCTTTGTGGGTTAAATTAAGTTTTATGGGTGGGCCTGGGAACCCAATCAAAATTTATAGCTTTATTTCTCTGGAAAAATTGCTTCCAAGCTTCAAACAACTAATTATAAGGGAAGTTTTGGAACACCACCAATTTGTAAGCTGGGACCACCGTACCGTTTGCATTGTTTCCTAATTAGCTCATGGAAGGGTAGCTGATCTCCCCAACGAGATGGTAAACTTCTTAAGGGCAAGCTGTACATCTTCCCTGAATCCCCCTTAATACCCGGCAGGTGCAAAGTTTACGAGTGTGTTCAACAAATCCTGGTTTCCTTCCTCCAAAGCCCAGCTACCTTGTCTGCCTCCAGGAAATGGGTGCGGATGGCAGTGCGGTGGGCTCCCCTGGGAACCTCTGCAGTCATCATTAAGTCATACACATCAAACAGGGTGACTCACAGAGGAGGCCCAGGGAAGCAATGTGTCTCATCCGGGTTCATTTGGCTGAACGGTAATAACGATACCAACTATTGGGGTTTCTTAGCTCCTAGTATATGCCAGCGCTGTTCTAGATGTTTTACACTTACTAATGTATTTAATCATCACCAAAAAATGGTACAGTTATTGTTATTGTCCTCATTTTACAGATGAGGAGACTGAAGCCCAGAGAGGTTAAGCAGTTTGCCTAAGGCCACAGAGCTGATAAAAATACAAAAGTGAAATTCAAGCCCAGCCAACCTGTCCTCCACTGGGTCATACTGTCTCTCGTCCCTGAAAGGCCAGGATTAAAACCTGCAGTCTTCTCTGTCACCCCACAGATCCTCTCAACTAGAAATATCTTTTTTATTTTTATTTTTTTTATTTTTTGAGAGCAGTGTCACTGGCCCTCATGTGTGGGACCTGAACTGGGGCCACCGGCGTCCCAAGCCAGCTCCCAACCACCGCACCACTCGGCCAGCCCCTGGAAATATCTTGCATAATAACACAGTACTGGCGTTTTTACTTGCTTCCTATCACATGACCTGTATTAAGTAAGATAGGTACTTTTTTCAGTGCTTACCAAATTCCAATATCACACAAAGACAGTAAATGTCTCTTGAAAGCCTTCTATCCAAAGCTAAACTCTCAGTCACCATTTTGGCCAACGCTCTTCCAGCCTCTCCCTTGGATGCCTCTGTGTGTAGATGCCTGTCGGAGGTAATGTAGTCGGCACTCGTTCTGGATGTATCTCTGTAACTGAGGGTGGGTGGGTGGGGGGTGGTATTTATCAGCTTCGGACACACGAGGATATCACAGCTCAGGAAAGGGGACTGACTGGGGAGAGCTAGCAAGTGCCAGGGTGGGGACGTCAACGTCGTGTGAGTTTTTACACTTTGTGGCGTCAATTCTCAAAGCAAAGGCCATGTGTGTTTTATGACACCTGTCATCCCTGTGCAAACACTGCCTCCCAGCACCAGGCCCTGCTCTGAGCTGAGTGGGGGCCGCGCCCCTGAAGCCCTGTATCTTTTGGGAGTGCTGCCCACCAAAGAAGAGATTCGGGGTACTTGGCAAGTAGGAATATTGATACGGCTCTCAATAAAAATGGCAGTTGAGCCTGGTATAGACTAAACGATGGTGGCAGTTTCCTCGCCCTGTGAAACCTCGGCTGATGCAGCCTCCTCGGAGGTTGCACAGTCATTGTAAATGTGGCCCCAACGTGACCATGACGGTCCCAGTGCCACCCACCATTTCCCCATCGAGCAGCATTTAAAGTTGTGTTGAAGAAGCTGAGGGGAGATGGAATCTGATATTTTGAGAGGGAGAGATAGATGCTCATTACCTCGTCCTAACCAACTTCCCTTCCTACTGATGCTTTGGTTCTAGGATTGGTATCCAGTTTTGCTGAAAATGAAATCATCTGTTCAACTCTCAGGCTGTGTTAGTGAAAATGAACTCTAATGTGATTATATATTAATGTAATGTAATGGAGGATTGGTATTAAATTGAGGCCTTGTGATCTTATTACTCCACAAATGCTCCCTGCTGCTCAGGCTGCGGCCCTGCCAGCCCTGCCTCCCCAAGCAGAAGCGAGGGGCAGTGGTGCCCAGACCCCTGAGCCCACTGTGGGAACCTGGGGGAGGGGGAGGGCAGACAGGAAGATGGTGGGAGCAGCAGCAAGTGAGAGAAGGGAGCCGGGCTTCAGGCCCCACTCTGCTCCGAGCCTCACTCCCCTTACTCACTGCCTGGGCCTCTGCATCTATCTTGTGCAGGAGGAGGGGCTGGGCACTGGACGCAGAGGTGTGGGCCTGCCTGGGCTCTCAGAGCCACAAGCTCATTGTTGAGGTCCATGAGCTTACAAGTGTCCAGTGTCACCTTTATATCCAGAAGCATTTGAAGATTCTTTCTGATAGGCCTAGGGCTAGAAAGCTAAGAACAAAACCATTACCTCCTTCACTCCCACCCCCTCTCTATCCCAGTCCTTTCTGTGAAACTGATTAGAACCTAATGGTCGTCAGGCTGTTGTCACTGATCCAAGTTCTGTTTCCCTTTCCTGGAGGGGGGTCTTGGAGGCAGGCAGTGGACCCATTCTGGTGCGTGCCGTAGTTTCCTATAGCAGCGGTCATGGGGCTGATGCCCACACAGTGTGGACACCTCGCTTCCCAAACCTGCCAGAAGAACGACATGAGTCTGCCATCGGTCACACAGCTTAGCTAGGAAGTGACAGGCAGGCCCGTGAGAGCCCAGGCCCAGTGTGGAAGCCCCACGGGCGGCAGCCTGCCCAGCCGCCTCCCCAAGAGAGCCACGTGGGTGGGCCTGGGAGCTAAACAGACCCCCACCGAGAAAACAGGCCAGGAGTGCAGCTCTGGGCATGGTCAGATGGCATCACCTTCCTGTATGAATAATAGCATTTTTACAAGGATAGCAATGTTTCTTGTGCCGTTTCCAGAAAACTGCTTGCAGCGGCACAGACTTTGCACACAGGATGGTAACGACTTTTTAACGACCTTCAGGGGCCTGGTGTCCAGGCCACGGTGAATCGGTCTCAGTGGGAGGCTCCTAGCGAGAAAGAAGATGGAACACCTGAAGCCAGAGAGGGAAAACAAACCGCAAATACATATATTTTCTTTGGTAGCATTACTTGGTAATTAGACAATTACAGGAAACGGCTTCCCAGCAGCTGGCGTTTCCACTGTGAGTGGAGGAGGCAAGCCAACTACTGTGAACTGCTCACAATATAATATTTCCTATAATATTAGTGGCGTTTACAGTCGTGGGTGCCATGCAGTCGTCCAGTGCGTCCTGATGAACTGTGTGGGTTAAGCCAAGGGCAGAGCCCCCCCCCCCCGGGTTTGTTTAAGTCCTGCTCGGCTGGGCTTTAAATGAGCTGGCCCAGCCCCTGCTGATCAATGAGAAATTGCCTTTAAAATGCTGGGGCTGCTTTTGGGCCCGGGGGCTGGGCAGTCCTGAGAATAAACCACTTGGGAGATGCATTTGGAAGCTGGAACGGAGGGGTAGAGGCCTGCGGGGAAACTGCCTCTTCTTCCCCAGGTGGAGGACAGGGGAGGTCACACAGAAGAGCCCGGGGTTCACAGCGCAGTGAGGGACCCCCACTTCTCTAACTGTTGGGACTCCACAGCCATCCCCATGCCCCACTCCCAGCCCCCCAGCCCACATTCCTGCCCTGATCCTTCCCAGAACCCTCCAGTGATGTCACTGTTCCCACTCGGATGCGTCCATTCAGCCAACAGCTCTGAGGCAGGCCCGGTTTCATAGAGAAAATGTGTTTTGTGAAGTCCCTCCAATCTTGATCACTTTTACACTTGGCCTCGCTTGTCACAATGTGAGCCTGGACTGCACCTTGGGCTTGTTCATGGAGAGCTTTATAAGAACCCAGGCACCTTCCCAGAAGGGTAGGAACACCTTGAACGAGACTGTAGGCGTGAATGGGGACACGAGGAACCTTCTGCTCCCTCAGCCACACGTTAGGCAGAGCCCCGTCGTGTCCCCCACCCTCCGACAGCACAGGCCTCCCGCTTTCGGGGGACAGCAGGCCCTCCGTCCTCAGCACTGCGGCCAGGGCTGCCTGTGCCATCTAACCGGGCGAACGGTTGTGCTTCCTCTCACAGGTCCTGGCAGTCAGTAACTTTCGAAAGACAGCCCGCCTCCTTCATCCGGATCGTTGGAACACACAACACAGCAAATGAGGTAAGGGTCCTCTTTCTTAAAAGATGCTGTGCTATTTCATGACGGACAGGTAAACGCCGCATCCCCAAGTAAGTGGAGCTGTTTGTTCCGTCCGCTAATGGCCTGTTGTTCAGACAGCTCGGTGCAGAAGGAAGCCCTGCTCTTCAGGGGTGGGGGGGTGGAGAGGGTGGTATCATTATCATTTCTGAATGTCTCTTCACCAGCAAATGAAAGCCAACTCCTATGGCTTTGCCTTCTCCTGACCGCCTCTGCGGAACTGGCAACCACAGAGACCTTGAGAGGTCAAATGCCTTGTCTCAGTCTTCGTCAGTTCACGCCGGCGGCCCTTTCAGAGGTCCCTGGCTCTCTGGTGTTCAGGACCCCCAACCCCAGGGGGCAGCGCAACGCCCAGCTGCTGGTTCCCTCTGCCTATCTACTCAGTCCTGCACCAGCTACACGTGAATGTTGATGAGCAAGCCTCCCCGTTCCAGGCCTGTTCTTCCCCTGGTGCCCAGGCCTGCTCCCAGGGCCAGGCAGTCGTTCCATGGTCCCTGCTGTTTGTCAGTGTTCCCTTACCTTCGGATTTAATGAGGGAAGAGTGGGTGGGTTGTTTTCCCCCGTATTTATTTGGTCCCCATAGAGCAGCAGTCAGGTGAGGTGCCTGGGCCCCAAACATCACCATGATGCTTTGTGTGGAATGGAAATGGCTCCGGAGAAGGGTACTGGGTTCCGGGGGCGCTAATAATAATCACACCGGGACAGCAGTCATAAAGCGGGGCCGAGCAACGCTCACCTGAACTGGCGTTCCCTCAACATGGATTTCCGCTGGGCTCACAGAGACACTCAGGATTCACTCACAACTTAAGGTGAGAACAGCATCCACTTCAATTTTAAGTTTAAAACAATCAGTCTGGAGTTAATCACTTACCTTTTCTGGTCTTCAGTGGGTGCTGAGCAAGCACCAGTAGTGAGGACTGGTGTCTCCCCGATGGCCATGCTGTCGACGTAGTCTGCCCATCTCACACTTGCTTCTGTCCATAGATGTTTAGTGTGGAGCTCTGAAGGACTGCCAGTTAGACAGGAATTATGAGCAACAGTAAGGTTGAGAGGTAACTGAAAGGCATAAAAATAGTAACAGCTCGGCTTTTTCACTTTACCTGATCTGTCTCAGGTCTGATGGGGCCAGCTTCCAGGCGGGCAACCAGGGCAGCTACACGGAGCCCCAGCCCGGATGGGCTCTGTGCTTGGGGTGCAGCGCCCTGCAGCCATCTGGAAGTTCTTAGCGATGTTACCTTTGAATTGTTTTGTTTAATAAAGGAACCCCTGGGGACAGTGAGGCACCCACCCAAGCTCAGAGCCTCAGCTCACACTTGGCCCTCCTCTGCCCCTTCCCAGCTTCCCAGAAAGGGTCCTACTTCCTGCCTCTAGTGCCTGACCCTGCCCAGCCTCCCCTCCTCAGCCTGCCCCACAACCACTGCCGCCCTCCACTCGCAGTGGGTCAAGAGAGCGTCTGGAAAAAAAGCTTTTCCTGCTTTTCCAACCAGAGGCTCCATGTTTTCACTTTGCCCTGAGCCCTGCACGTGACATAGCTGCTCTGAGACTAATATACTGTTTGTTGTATTTGTTGTTATTTGTTTGTTGTATTTCTTGAATTCTCCAGAGCACATCGAGGTGTTTCTGGTACTTCAAAAAGCACTTTAAAAACTGAAAATATTGGGGCCGGCCGAGTGGTGTGGTGGTTAAGCGCTGGCTTCAGAAGCCAGCAGCCCCGGTTCAGTCCCACATATGAGGGCCAGTGACACTGCCCTCAAAAAAAAAAAAAAACCAAAAAAAAAAAACAAACTGAAAATATTATGATAATTTATATTCATTTTTCCTTTTTATTTATTTAAAAACCCTATCAGGGGCCGGCCGAGTGGCACGGTGGTTAAACGCTGGCTTGGGAAGCCAGCAGCCCCGGTTCAGCCCCCACATATGAGGGCCAGTGACACTGCCCTCAAAAAAAAACAACCATGTACACCCAGAATGTTTCTTGCAGAGAACAGCTTGTAAACTGAAGTCTGAAACTTTTTCTCTGACCTCTTCATTTCAAAACAAACCTGAAAATTATAAAAGTAAATCATAATTTTTAAAGTATAAAATTAAAGATTTCTAAGCATCAGATCATAAAGCACTTTTCTTTTTTTTCTTTTTTTTTTTTTTTGGTGATGTAATGAAAGTAAATTTGAATCTTCATTTTTTTTTTTTTTTTTTTTAGAGGGCAGTGTCACTGGCCCTCATATGTGAAATCTGAACCGGGGCCACTGGCGTCCCAAGCCAGTGCTTAACCAATGCACCACTCGGCCGTCCCTGAATCTTCATTTTTAATACATACAAGTATCTGATCCCTAAACCAAACATCATGTTTTTTAATTTTTCCAATAAATCCCAATTTTTCTTATTTAAACTTACGTTAAATTAATTATGTGTATATTATTAAATTGGAAAACAATTTAAATTTACCTTTATATAACAATATATCAAGCGAAGGTGAAATATTTTTCATTTGCAGTCACTTGTTTCTTATACAAAAGCATAAAAAAAAAATTACCATGGCTGTCGGGTTAGCTCAGCTGGTTAGAGCGTGGTGTTAATAACTCCAGGGTTGCTGGTTCAAACCCCATATGTGCCACTGTGAGCTGTGCCCTCTTTAAAAAATAATAATAATTAAATAAATAAATAATTACAGACCACAATTTTCTTTCATTCCTAAGTGGGGCTCTACAATTATAAATTACAACAGAAGGAATTCCTAAGTCAGAGAAGGCTGAGAAGTGCTGGAGTGAGTCTGATCAGGGCCTTTTCCCACCTCAGTCTCAAACCCGTCACCCCATGACCAGATGAAGAATAATCCCTATTACAGACCCTAGTCTAAAGTTGGAGTTCAGGGTCTTCTCTCCTCTGGTGAGTTTCCCAAAACTATATTTGCAGGGAGCCTCAGCCACTTGGGACCAGTTAGTTTGCAGGCTGGACCTGCCAGTGGGAATGGGTTCTCTGGTCAGTGCCCAGCGGGGACCTGTCGAATTAGGCCGAGGAGCAGAGTGCTCAGTTGCCTTAGTGAGTCAGTTATTGATCAGGAAAAGAAGCTTCGATGTGCTGTTGCCAACTGTGAAATATCTTAAATCATAAAATAAATAGTGACCAGGATCATAAGGCAGGATCCATAAATTGTATCATTCTCAGCGCATACAAGAAGGCATAAACAAGTTGAATTTCACTGGGCATCAAGCATATACAGAGGATGCCCAAAAAAATGTATATACATTTTAAGAAAGAAAAAACTGTATTAAAACTGTAATAATAGATACCGATAACAAAAGATGAATACAAGTCATGTGTATACATTTTTTTGGAAGCCCTGGAGTAGCAAACCTTCAAAGAGGTTTGAACTCTTTGAGCGTGCTTCACTGCTGCCTAGCTGGATTCTGGGATGTCATTTGGAAGAAGTAGCATCGCCTACCTTAGGGCGGGAGTGTGTGTAAGTCGGTGTGGCCAAGCGGTGTGAAGGGTGGGCTGCCTTGGGGGGGGCGGGGGTGACACGGCTTGGCCAGGCAGGACTCCTGGCGGAAGCAGCCCTGAGGAAACACCAAAATGGCACAGACAGCTGGGAAAGGAGGCTGGGCGGAGTCAGTCAGGAAACCAGGGAGGCTGGGGCCCGGGGACAACCCTGATCCTAATCCCATGGGACTGACAACCATGCCACCAGAAAATGAGGGTCAGAGCACCTTCTCACAGCAGAGGGCGTGTAGAGGGGAGGCAGGGCTCCTCCATCTGTCACAGCCTGTTTGCCAAGCAGCACAAGTGGCCTTGGTTTCATCAGAGCCAGCACCTGTTTCCCTTTAGACCCAGATGTTTACCAACCCCGAAGACTTTGTGCCAATCTCAGAAGCATAGATGGACTTGGTTTTTAGCATGGAAAGTTAAGATTGTCTATGCGGCGGTAACAGAAAGAGAAATGTGGGTGAATAAACTGCCACATCTCCCAGATAAGACTGCTTTCTGCAAGTGCTGCGCCATCCAGAGAGGGAGGTCAGAGCAGGGGCAGCGGGGAGAGTGCAACTTGAAGAGCAATTTGGAATAGATGGGGTTGGGCTGTGCTGGCAGGGGGAGGAAAGTGGCCTGCACGGCATGGAAATGGCCAGAGCTGCTGGCAACTGGGGAGAGTGCCCACCTCTACACCCTGGGAACAGCTGAGGCCTTCCCAGCGAAGCCAGGTTGGGATTTCCTGCCTTGCTCCAGTGGCCAGGCCTCCCTGCACCAGGGCCCAGTGTTAATTCCCCTCCCTTCCCTCTGCCCAGGCAGGGCCCGCTCTCAGGTGACCGCAGCCCTGGCCGGCCGTGCGGAGCCAGATCTCTTGATCACCTGTTTCAGCACACTCCTGGTTTCCTGCGGCGTCTCATCCCTGTCCTCTAGGGAAGTGTCTGGCTGCTGCTGGCATCTGTCTCTCAGCTTCCTTTGTGAGCACCGCAACAGTGAATTCATCTAATTTTTAGCTACATTTACGACTTCTGTCAATAAATTCCCTGATGCTTACCTCTTAAAGGCCACACCGCTTCCCCCGGTGACGTCCTGCTCCTGTGTGCTCAGTGTCATCCTTGTCATTTATGTTAACTTCTGAGGACATTTTCCTTTCATTTCCTCTGTGTGTGTGTGTGTGTGTGTGTCTGCCCCCCTCGCTGCTCTGTCCTCTCCTCTGTGCTCGCCGCATTCCTCACGTCTCGTGTTTCTCTCCTTTACCCTTGGCCGCCCTCGCGCACACCCTCTTCCCACTCCAGCGTGTCCTTTGTCTTCCCCTCACACTCGGCACTAGGTGGCAGGCACATGTCAGAATGTCTCCCAGCACACTCACGCTCTCGTCCTGCCCTCCCTCCTTCAGTTGTTTCCATTTATCGGCTTCTCCCCGGAGCCTCTGGCCAAAAAGGCTCTTCCCGCCTCTTTCCCTGTCACCAGGTGAGCAATCACATGGGCATTCTGGCCCACTGGCCTCAATGGCTGATCAACTCTGAGCTACTCAAGAGGCAGACACTGCCCCCCTTTCTAAGTCTCTCTTATCCAAAAAAGCTTAGAAGCCAGGCCTTGGTGACACAACCAGCCATGTCACAGCAGATCTGTTTCAGCTCCAGGGGCAGTGCCACAGAGCCACGCGCGCTCTGACGCAGCGCCGCTCATAGGCCCGTCCTGTTCATTCCAGGAGTTTCCTGTTACTATAGGCAGTAGGCTTTCCTACTCCTCCGTCCTGCAGGAGAGCAGCCTGGGCCCAAAGGAGACCTATCTGTGGACCCATGAAAAAAGTTAATGTAGTAAAAGAAATAGTAGAGACACCTGTTTCTTTTTGTGGCTTTGGTGAAAACCTGCATTGGAGAGCAAGCTTTGGAGTGATTTTTCTGAGGCGGGGAGCTGAGGGGCACGAGCAGCCCCAGGGGTTACAAAGGACGAGGAAAATCTAGCTCTGCCACATAGAAAGCCTGGCTCCTGCTCACGAGAACCCACAGGAAAGCTTCTGCCAGTCAATAACAGAAACTAAGGATGGTATTGACAGTCTGTAGGCAGCTCTCAGGGTTCCATTTACTTATCGAATTTATGTAGCTGAGGAGAGAGGCAGTGTCATATTTATCTTTGTTTCCCTGGCACCGAGCATGGGCCTGGCAAGTACGCAGAGTACCTGCTGGCTGAGTCAGTGAATGAATCATCGGTCTGTCCATCCCTCTCTCCCTCTCCCCATCAGTCAGCCAAGCAAAGGAAAAGATTTAGGAATTCAGCTTCTCGTCATGGAGAGACCCCGGCATTCTGAGGCAGGGTTTCTGTCATCATACCGAGGAGTTTCCTAACCCAGAAACTTCTGTAAATGGAAAAGTATGTGTGCCAAATACCTCAGCATCTCCTACGTTAGGACTCCTTATAATAATGATTCTTATTACTACTATTATTATAAATTATAATAGCTGCCGTTTCTGAGCACTCACTGAGTGCCAGGCCCTAGTCCAATCCCTTCATAGTTTTATGCTATGTAATCCTCATGTGTGAAGTAGGTTCTGCTCTCCCTGCATTTTAATGAGGAAACTCAGTACCAGGTGTTGGCAAGGGTGAGGGGCGAGGGGCACCTCCCGTCGGTGCAGTGGGTAGGAACGGATGCACGCAGCCACCCTGGAGAGCGGTTTGGCACGGCCTGCCGGCGCTGAGCACACGCACACCTGCCCTGTGACTGCGCACTTACCTGCACAGAGTCGCTAAAGAAACTCTTACTCAAGCTCAGGATGCCCTGCTCGTCCCAGACCCAAACGCGACCCTGCGCGACCGTGCATCTGCCAAAGGTTGAGCAAGTGCAGGACGTGGGCCAGAGGGCCGCACGCTGCCTGTGGGAGGCCAGACCCAAGCCACGTGTGACAGGATTGCATTCATTCCAGCGTCAGAAACAGGCAGAACGGAGAATGCATACACAGGTGGTGAAACGACGTGAGGAGTGATTATTATTAAAGCCAGAACTGTGGTGTCCTCGGGGCGGTGAGGCTCGGATCAGGAAGTGCCCCGGGGCGGGACCACAGGCCCTGCAGTGCTGCTGGTTCTTCACCCAGGTGGGGCTCACATCGTGCTCACTGTATACAGCTGTCAACAAGCCATGCAAGTGCATGTCATGCACCTTTTAGTACCTGGCTTTCACATTTAATGTTTTGCTTTAAGCAAAAAGGGGAAATGGATAAGGAAACTAAAGCTGAGTGATGTTAAGTAATTTGCACAAGGTCAGCTGGCTGGTGAGTGGCAGAGCCCAGATTTGAACCCAGGCGGTCTGGCTCTCAGTATCCAGGCTGCTCTGTCTGCCAAAAGGTATAATAAACGGGGAAGCCACAGAAAGGAGCCCCGCTGTGCCCTGGCCCAGTTATGTGAGGCACACTCTGGCGGGCAGATGGGTCCTGGAGGCAGGTTTGTGCTCCAGCCCGTGCTACATCTAGGAGAGACACCAAAGCAGGGCGCCTTCTTAGGGGGACCGCGGCTTCACTGCCTGAGAGAAACCAGCCCACAGGAAGAGCGCTGGACTCAGGTGGCATTGCGAGTAGCAGTTGATGGCGGAGACGACAGTGCAGTGGCAGGAAGTGAAGCAGGGGGCTGGTGTGGATGGAGGTAGGAGCCGGGACCCGAGGAGTGGGGCTCCTCACCTGTGAAGTGGATCAAACGAGCCCGGCCCTTTCGGGCTGAGTGGACATGAAGGAGACTGTGTGTGGAGGGTTTGAGAGGAGGAGGGGGTTGCAGGTCCTCCTCAGAGTGGGCAATAGTCACCGCCCCACGGGCCTGAGACGGGAAGGAGGCTGTGCACGAGCTGGCAGCAGCAGGACAGGAAGTCTGCAAGTGGCTACTTGAGCTGCCCTCCAGGACCACTCAGCTCGGAGCCTGGAGTGAGGCACAACGTATTTACAGGCTTCTCTCAGGCCGGTGAGCGGCTGTGGGCTCCCAGTGCATCCTCGTTCCCATAGCAACATGTGGCTCCAGTGCAGGGAAAAAAACAAACAGGGAAACAGACTGTTTTTAAAAAAGCTCCTTTCTGGCCCAGTGATCATTATTTCCCAGACTCCACCTCCAGGTCTGATCAGGCCCTCTCTGGCTCCCCAGGGATTTCCCTGGCAGTGTCCTCTAGAGGGTATCCTCTAAGCATCGAAGGCGCACCTCAGTCATGCTGGCTCGCAAGGCCAGGGTTCCCGGCGGCAGCTGCAGAATTCACACAAACATCCTGATGGCAGAGGCACAGAGAGCTACAGAACCAATGGATGGACAGGCAAGCCTCTCCCTCAGAGAGCTTATGATGTGGACATAGAGACCCCATTCCAGCCCTGAAACTCCCACATCTGCCAGAGGGAACAGAGCAGTCCAGGGTTGCACGTAGCAGTGATGGGGAAAAGGGACACACAAATAAAACCTGGGGAATAGCAATCACTGAAACAAACCAGGGCACCTGGAGCCCTGTGCAGTGTATGCGAGGCCAAGGTGTCGTTTGCAAGGGCAGGACTATGTGTGCTCAGAGAGAGGGTGCTTAC
Organism: Aselliscus stoliczkanus; assembly: GCA_033961575.1. Lineage (NCBI taxonomy): Eukaryota > Metazoa > Chordata > Mammalia > Chiroptera > Hipposideridae > Aselliscus > Aselliscus stoliczkanus. The sequence goes on along the minus strand of CM066733.1, from coordinate 56,757,326 downwards.
TGGAGTGGGGGGGCCCGGGACCCGGCCATATAGGCCGGGCCGGCACCTGTGTGTTTGCACAGTCGTCCCAGCAGGAAGCTTTGCCTGGGCCCACCGCTACACTACACTCCTTGAGGACAGAGACCGTGTCGTGGTATCTTTGTGTCCCAGCACCCAGCCCCGTGTGCACCACCCACCCCGTGTCCCAGCACCCAGCCCCGTGTCCCAGCACCCAGCCCCGTGTGCAACACCCAACCTCGTGTCCCAGCACCCGCCCCGTGTGCAACACCCAGCCCCGTGTCCCAGCACCCGCCCCGTGTGCAGCACCCGGCCCTGTGTCCCAGCACCCGGCCCTGTGTGCAGCACCCAGCCCCGTGTCCAGCACACAGTAGCCCCTCTGTAAACCAGACTGGGACCAGAGCTGTGGTGCAGGGCGCTGCGGGAGATCAGCTCTGAGGACTCACTTGTGACAACCAACCTGGATCTGAGGAACCAGGGAGAATGACGGTCTCACCAAGGCTGTAACCCCCGTGACCTTGGAGAATGGTATGGCTGTGATGGCTAAGAGAAGGTCTGGGAGCATGTGAGAAAATACAGGATGGGGTGGGGGTGGTTAAAAGGGAGCTGAACGTGGATTTAAAGACTACACATGGTCAAGGTCAGGTGCCTCAGAAGAATCAGGCTAAGAAGAAAGGAAGATGGAGAAGTAAGCCTAAGAAACAGGCATAATGCATGAGGAAGAGAGAGGCGGGTGGAAGGCAGGGCAGTCTCATCACACGTGGATCAGGAGGCACTGGCGGCAGCCTCACCCTCACCTGCTGTGACTCCCAGCAAGTCACTTCACCTCCCCGGCTCCCAGAACACCTATCTTTAAAAACCGGAGAATGAACTGGATCTTAAAGGTTCCTTCCCAGTGAGACAGAAAAAAAGCAGAAAAATATTTAGTTTGTATTATAGCACAATTATAACAGAAGATATCTTCATACTTAAATGTCTATTATGAAAGAGTTTATTGGGAAAAGAGAGGCAAGGTGACACAACAGTGCGCACATGTCATTGTTCCAAGCATTGCACAGTCCTTATGCCTCCTGTATTGGAGCAGCGATAATTCTGCACCGAACAATTGGCCTGGGAGCAGGTGCCCCTGGAATCCAAGCAGGTGAGCACCCAGAGCCGCTGAACAGTGAGATGGAGGGAGACACCCAGCCTGTAAGGATAACCTCAGACGGCCCACTGCTGGGCCAGCAGCTAGGAGTTAGCCCCCAAGTCTCGGGGCAGCTGGAGCTCTTCCAGACAAAACAGATGCACCTCACCCGGGCGAGGTGAAGAACTGCCCAGGGCGGCTGCGGCTACATGCCTCGGCCTTCAGGGAGGAGTGAGGTGTCAGCCGGGCTCCCTCGGTGCCTGTCCAGCAGGCAGGGGGCCTTGGTGAGGCCACATGAGCCAGGTCCTGCCTGGGAACTAGAACATTTCCCTTCTTTTGTTCTTTAGTTTTTCAACAATGAAAGGATACCTTCTGCCCCTCCAGGGCCAAACTAATTAAGTGAGTACATCGCTGTCCCTGGAACCTTGGACTGTACACACCCAAAACAGCATCAGGAATCCCAGGGCTGCCCAGGGGCACGTACTGGAAAGACTCTTTTTCTGGAACGTTCCAACCAGTGGGGTTTCAGTTATTTGTGGGTGCCCCGCCCGATGTGAATATGGAAAAGTGACACTGAAAAGTTAGAAAACTGTTGCCATGTATAAGCAGCGTCACGATGAAACTTCCTCGCATCCCATTAGGGATGACTGCTGTGCAAAGCTATTTGTGTACCCTGCCCTCCTAGGCAGTACGGTGCTCGAGTGTTGCTCACGATCTGGAAATGTCTCCCTGTGAAACGGGTTCCTTGTCTGAAAACCATGTTTTGGGCTGTTCAGATGTCCATATATAAAACTCTGGTTTATATGATAAAAAGGGGTGTTTTGTTGGAAACACTTGGTCTTCATTCTTTTAAAGGAACCAAAATAACACATTCCTGCAGCCTATGGAGGGACCCTTCTGCGCCTGAGAGGAGTGTAAGAAAGATGTTAATTGTCACCATCGTCAGGATCCATTGAAGTTTATTGCATGCCGAGTGGATGTGCGATGCTGCCGTGCCTGACGTGAGAGAACAACAGGAAGTCCGCAGGGTGGCATAGCTCAGGAGCCATGTCTCTGTTCCTGACTTACGAGCAAATATCATTGAGAGGTAGATATCTATTATAAAGATATGTCACCTTGTAAATGGAAGTTGAAAGCTTGGATCAGAAATCCTATTTGTATCGGTTGGCATGAAAGCAGCCTGTGGAAATTACTCGGGAGAAGCCAGAAAGGCAAGGTAGAGCCATTGATCACCATTTATTAAATTTCCCCTATTTCTGCTGCAGTTCACAGTGGACTCTTAGGCCAACTTGGGAAAATTAGCAGAGGCTTCTCTACTTTAAAAACCTTGAAGGCTTGTCAAACAAATAATGTTTGGCAAGTCCCTCTAATAAAAGGCGCAGACGGCGGCCATCTGAGGAACCGGCCTGATCATCGAGAAGGCACCGCTGCAGCCGTGTGTCTCCCAGTCCAGGGTTCAGAAAGAAAGGAATACCCCAGACTATCTCCAACATCGAGAGCTCTGGCTCCCAGAGAGGAAAGGCAAAGTGATACCAAACAGCAGCTACAGAAAAGGACACCGGCTAGTGACAGGCTGTGGCGGAGTCATGCACACGACTACATTCCAAATTAGCCGGCTCCTCTCGGGGGACAGATCCCGAGGCCATTGACGCTGGTTCAGCGAAGGTGCCCCTTTGTGAGCAGCGGTAATCAAACAGGCTAATGGGATACATGATTGCCGAAAAGGGGAAGGGAAAATGATGCGGCAACGGTGGTAATGGTTTTGCATAAATCAGTAGTGTGACTCTGCCCTGTATGCCTCATTCACTTTTGGTCACATTCTTTCCGAGGGGTATTACAGTCTTGGGAAGGTTCAGAGGAAAGAAATTGGATCACACAAGCTTCTGAGCAAAGAGAATTTCAGGACCTGGCTGTTCCACCTTGAGGGAGGCCCACAGGTGCTCGGTGGGAAGAGGAGCTTGGGGGTGTGGCAGGACAGGCGGCACAATTCCAGGTGGCACCCCCTCTCCCATGTCCCCCCACTCCTCCAAGCCATCGGCTGCCTCCTCCAGTTTCCTGTGAAAGGAGCAGAGACTCCGCAGTCTCCCTCCCTTCCTGCACCTCTGCGGGGTGGAGGCAGCTTGGGCCAGCCCCAGCCACGTGGCCTGCTCCCCGGGTGTCCTTATGCAATGGGTGCACATCCGAAGGGCCCGGGGTCCCGAGGGAAGGAACCCCAGCCTGCACAAGATGATGGGAGGTGTACACACCACGGGGCTTGTGCTGCCTCTGCAGTAGTCCAGGACCTGGCTGGGTGTTGCCTTTGCACTGGTGCCATGTTAGGTGCAAGGCTGGTGGGCTGGATTACCCCCTGAGACGGCAGAGCCAGCACAGTGCTCTACAGAGGGTGACAGAGCCTCTGGCTGGGTAGGGGCAGGCTGCCGGGAGCCACGTGCCAGGGCCCGACCTCTGTGCAGAAGTGCTCCCTTTGTCCCCTCTTGGAAAGCCACCCCCCTCCCTATCTGCCCCCCAGCTCTTCCAGGCCTACTTGATGCACAAATTCCTCTCCGACCTTCCAGAACCTCCGCCTCCCCGAGAAAATTAATTTCTCACACACCCGTCGGCTAACTGATCACATGCGATTGTGATATTCTGTGTGTGCGGCAGGCATCCTGATGCAGAGACCGCAGGCTTTGGAGCTGCTTGGCCCTGAGGTTGAATGCCGCCATGGGTGTGACCTTGGGCACCCTGTTCCTTGGCAGGGGCGCCTCTGCTGCACCCTCTCCCCTGCCGGGCTGGGAGATGTGGTGCAGGCCTGGCAGTGTTTGTGCCTGGTGAGGTTGTTGAAGTTTCAAAAACAACAACAGAGGAAGGATCTGATGGTGACCACAGGTCCTTGGTGGCTGTGCCTGGAGCCCCTGGGGCCCGCTGCTGCCCTCCGAGCAGCACCACGGTCGGCCGGTCTGGCCCTCCCAACAGCCACTGCAGGCCTTTCCTTCCCTGGGTCAGTCTTACTTAGCCTGTTACCAGGTTCTATTCTTCTTCTTTGTAAAATGACTATTTCCTGTTTATCCCAAATTGCTGAATTCTCCATCAGGGAATTTCAAGTGTTAGCCTAAAAATAAAATGCCTTTCAAAGTGAGAGGCAACAGCATTTATTTGAGATCAAAGAATAGCTATTCCGGAAGCACTGATTGAGGCAGAAACACGAATAATGTTCCAATTTGGAGACAAAGGCGATGGGTATTTATGAGAAAGGGAAGGGGAACAATTACATCACTAGAAGGAAGGCATTTCTATTGGTGCAGATAACGTAACAGTGATGCTAATTTTAAACAATTTTTAAATTTTCAGTCTGGTTAGTCATCAGTCTGGTAGTCATAATATCTGCTCTTATCTTTGCAAACAGTTCTTTGGGGCATAATGTTGCTTTAGACACACTGCAAAGGTTGTTTTGCCTTGTTTTAACATTTCAAACATTGGAGGTCTAAAACGCGATGTGGTCCCTCTGGGATGGCAGCCGTGGCTCCATTTTAAGGTGGCTCTGTTTATAGTATTATGAGTTTTTTTACACAAGGTTTAAGGGTTTATTGTCATCTTTCTTTCTTTACTTAAATTATTTGTCACCATCAACATGTATTGCTTTTGCAATATTTTAAATTAAAGACATATTCCTTTTTCAAGAGTCTCCGCCCTCCAAAGTCCCTCGCTCCCTGCCCAGGTCTGGGGTCCCTCGTTCTGTCCCCTGGCTATGGCCGTGGCCATGGCTGCTTCCCTGCACTGCCCCTAACCCACCTACCCCACACCTCCCTGCTGCTTTGTCATCACCCGCGGCTTGAGAGCCTGCAGTGGTTTCCCCTCTTCTTCTACACCAAGCGCTCCCGCCTCTGACCTTCTCAATTCAGCTCAGACATCTTCTCCCCCAGGAAGCATCCCCGGCTCCCCCGGGCTGGCTGGGGACCCCTCCTCTACACCCTCCTGGCTCCCCTTATGCCCAGAACTACTTGCTTTTCCACTAATGTGTCTGCTGACCTCACTGGATGGTGCGCCCTGAGGGGCCAGGACTTCCACAGTGGGGCATGCAGGAGGTGCTCATAAGTGTTTGTGAAATGAATGAATGAATGAATGCATGCATGCACGCACTCAGACCTCCTAACTTCTGAACCCTACTCACACATTCGGCCCCTTCAGCCACACCTATCGTATGTGTCCCGCTCATTGTCCCTGTGTGCCTGGCACATGGAGCACCGGTCCTTTTCCGACTTCCACCTGCCCTCAGCCTGTTCACACCGATGCGTACTGCACAGTCTGTTTTTTGGTTGACTTCAGGCCTCACCCACCCTTTCGTAAAACACTCTTTTTCACCTAGAACCCTCACCCCTCAGTTTGTGGCCTAATAAAAGTAACTGTTTCCTGTGTGTCACCTTTGAATCCGGCAGAGCCTGTGTGACTCTCTGGAGATGCTTGGGGCGCCCGCATTAAAATTAGCTGGTCCTTTAGTGACACTCCGGGGACCCTGGGTCACAGACTGAAGCATGGCTCTGAGACGGCCTCGTCCCTCCCATCCAGCCCCAGAGCATCTCCCATAAACCACCGGGGAGCTCAGCCAGGCAGGTCGCGTCTGAGGCTAACACGGGCCTCTGGTTTCCCCCAGCTTAGATGGCAGGGTCTTCTGTGAGCTGTGAGGCATCAGGGAGAGGAGTGGTCATGATTTCTCAAGGAGAAATATTTGCAGGAGAATACCAAAGTAGCCTGTAGAGATTTGCCGTCAGTACTGTTAGATGTGTTGGGAGTAGCAGCCATTTATACTTTTATTTATTTATTTTTTAAAGTTTTTATTGGGGAATTGGGGAGGGGAACAGCATTGGGGTATCAGGGAAGGGGAACAGACAAGTTGCTGTCCTTTTGTTCTTCAGTCTAGCTGCGGAAGACGTTGCTTCACTGGCCCATGTTGGTATCGTCATTGCGCTCTTCCTGGATGAGGCAGATTGGTCTCCGGTCTCTGGACGGCCGCTCACCGCGGCTCTTAGCAGCCCACTCCGGCTGCCGGACACTCACTGTGGCCCATGGCAGCCCACTGCAGCAGGGGCTGCAGCTATGCCGTCCCGGGGACTCACAGCAGCCCAGCTCCAGGTGGAGCTGTTGTTCACCATCTTAGCTGTAGAGGGTAGTGTCACTGGCCCTCATATGTGGGATCTGAACTGGGGCCGCTGGCATCCCAAGCCAGCTCTTTACCAAAGCGCCACTCGGCCGGCCCTACACTTTTATTTTAAAACAGGTTGGTTACATGGGCTAACGATGGGTATGCAGCTAGCACCATCCACGTTAGAGGGTGGGAATAGCAAGGGGACAAGGCCGGAAGAGTCAGGCCAGTGAACATTCAGTGCTCACTGCAGATGGAGTGGCCTCCCAGGCTTGTTTCCAGCTCTGTGCAGAGCAGAAAGCCACCCTGTCCCCTCAGGATGGCGTCACTTCCTTACCACAACCCTTTCTTAGGTGAAGCACCAGCCATTAGTTAGTTCCCAGCCCCTTGAGATCTTTTTTAACTTTATTTTTCAATCCAGGATTTTTATTGATTTGTGCAGGGCCCTGAGCAACACAGAAAGTATCAGCACGCTATGGTGCTTGTGTCAGATGGGAACTGACAGACCAGCAGAGGCGGGAGGGGGGCTGGGCGTGGGCCGAAGGCACCGCAGGCCTCGCAGGGGCAGGGCTCAGGGCTGGTGGGAGGAGCTCGCCTGGAAATAGAGCAGGAGGAAGAAAAACCCACTGGATACAAGAGAGGGGTCCTCGAGGAAGGCCTGATGTAAGGCAGCCCAGGGATGCTTTCAGCCTGGGGCCCTGAGGAGCTCGAGCGAGCACAGGATCACACAGATAACGGGTTAAAACACAATCGGGCAGGATAAAGAGTTGGGGGTCAGGAAGGCGGAGGTGCAGTAAGATGCCACAGGTGCAGGGAAGGTGGAGCCACCGGCACAGGAAGTATGACTGCCGCCTGAGGAAGCGGGCAGGATGCCTGTTCCCTTACAAGCAGCTCTAGGGGCAGCTTGACTGAGAGTGTCGGGGGGATGCGTTCATGGGGTCGCCCCGGCCACTCAGCAGAAGCCTGCCGGGCTGTGTCCCCTGACTGTCCAGTGCTTGGAAAGAGCAGCGTTCATAAAGCAAAAGAGACTGTCAGTTACCCCGCAGAAGCGGTCTTGTTGCTTCGAATGCTTAAGGAAGGCGAGGCGGGTGCGGAAGAGGAGATTAATAGCTGCACTCAGGAGACGCTCTCATTACCTTGTAGCTCAGGTCAGAGCTGTGACCCCAATAGTTTTTAAATCTCCATAAAAGGTCCTCCCATCTGGCTGCTGACAGGTAAGTACCTGCAGATGGGCCCAAAGAGGGAGATTTGCTATGAAAGGAAGAGGGGGGAAGGAAAGGAGAAAGGAGGAGAGACGGGCTAACACAGGGCAGCGGCGGGCCTGAGGTCCACGGAGACGCCAGCTCCCTGGGAGAGAATGCGGTCCCGCCACGAGGAGACGAGCCCGCCAGAAGAGGCATGCCTCACTTAGTCTCAATATTAGAGTTTGAAATGTGAAATCTGAAACAGTGGTAGATAAATGAATTGAAGTGGGAATATGGAAAAACAGTGATGCAAGAAGGTAGGCACAGAATTTATATTTTAAATATAATTTCACAGTTGACATTACATTTGTCTTCTCTGCAAACTTGATTCTAGACAAGTGTGTGTGCGTGTGTGTACACACGTGTGCTCCGTGCGTGTTCACGCTCGAGCTGTGCAGCGTGTAAGTTCCCGGAGGACACGGGAGCAGCCCCGCATACCCCCCAGTGCTCTGCTGCAGCTGTACCTCCTGAGCCCCTGCAGCCGCCTCTGCCTGGTGCCCCTGCGTCCTGCCCACTCCCGGGGTGCCAGTGCCTTACCCAGGACTGGACTCACCCAGCATGGGCAAATCCTTAGTTCAGTGGCGCTTCTCCAGCCAGGAGACCCCTGGGAAGGAAAGGGTGGGCCCTGCTCAAGGGAGCACGAGGGTTGCAGTTCCCCTGGGAGCACTGGGCGTGGGGCGTGGCCATGCCCTTGCACCCCATGGCCTACCTTTCATGGCCGTCCATACAGGCTGCAGGCATCGGGTCACCTACCAGCCCTTGCCAGCCGTATCACCACACACCAGTTCCTCACTTACAGTTTAGCCTCAGCATTTGCAAGTTCAGCGACAGCCTCACAAGTTGCATCATCTTACTTACCTAGGGTTCCTGGCTAGTGTAGGAGAAGCCTGGAGACCAAAGACAGAGCGCCTGGGGATAAGGAGCACCTTGTGGAGAGCCGGGCCCGACCCGCTGTGTGTCCAGGGCGCTCTGGTTCTCACAGCTGGTCCCATGCCCCTGGTCCCTCAGCCTGTTCCTGCCACATCACTGGCCCAGCACACAAGCTCCTTTAAGACTCTGTGGGGCCACCAGGACCCTCAGGAGCTGGCCCTCACCCTTAAATCCCATTCCGCTGAGGCCTGGTCTGCTCCGCTGCCCCCCTCACTGAGCTTAGCCTCTGCCTCTTGCTGGGATCCCCGTGGCCAGGCCCCTGCTCATGCCCCTCAGCCTGTCCCCTGAGCCTGTGCCAACATCTCAGCCTGAAGGCTGGAACCTCTCGAGTTGACCCCATTGCTCCAAACCTCACCTCTAACCAAGGTCAGTCTGGGTTTCTCTTTAAATACCTTATGACCACAGTACGTCCTCCTGGCCTCTGGGGCCTCCTGCTCAGACCGCTCCCCGCAGGTTGGAGAAGACGCCGTTGGCCCAAGCTGATCTCCCTCCATCTCCAGGCCCCCTGCCCCTCAGTGCAGTGCACCTTCCACATACCCCAGCACCGTGTCACGAGCACACACACTCCTGAGGCAGCATCTTGTTGTTGGGGCTGATGTACTGGCCCGGCCCATGGGAAGCGGCCAGTCAGTGTTTATGGGGTGAGCAATGGATCCTGGGGCTCCTGCTCCAAAGCCTTCACCAGCCCCACTGCTACACCCCCCCAATCCCCACGGTTTGCCGCCTGGATCTGCTCAGACACCACGGGGCTCACCACTCCCCAGGCCTTCGCCCGTGTTACCCGCCTTGTCGGGGACACTTCTGACCACACCGTGTCCCCTCCTGCCCTCCAGGTCCCGCCTGTTAGCTGGAGAATTCTGTCGAGAGCTTCGGGTCGCCTCAGTGCAGCAGCAGCCTTCTCACATTTTGTTTGTGTATCTCCTAAAAGGGCTTTGGGAAAAAATGTAATCCTTTAAAAGGCTGAGAAGTAAAATACGTCTTAAGTTTAAATAAAATTATTTTTGTTAATAGGAAGTAGAAAAAAATAAACATAAGATGGAATAAAATGGATGAGGACTAATGATTAGGAATAAATACCTGATAACATGATTTGCTCAAATAGGTTTTAACCAACTCATTGAATAAGGCACGCTAGTGTGAAAGTAATCGTGGAAAACTTACATCCATGGGCTTTAACCAGTGTGTCTTGAAAATGTTTTCATAATTCTGGAAAAACTCCAGCTCCTGTTTTAAACAATTACATAAGTTATAAATATACTTCAGTTCTGATTCAGAACATCTCTCTCAGGCCAAGTGTCCCCCTCACAGGGACGGGGAGGCATCCGGGCCTGTGGCTCCCGGAGGCTCATGGGGGGCGGGGTCTGAGGGGCTCCCCCAGCTTTCCTTCTGGGAGGGGGGACACTGTTGTGAATCGGTCACGCGCTCACGCAGTTTTGGAAAATAAGAATTTGAGGGTCTGGAAACTGATTTCTTCCAAGCTGCCGCCTGCTCCTTGGAAAGCAGATCTGAGGGCACCCCCCGACGGAAGACCACACTGCAGAGAGTGGCTCCTCCCCTTCAGAGAACTCAGGAAGCCCATAGAGAGTGGCACCCCAGTGGAGAGAGGACTTCCCGTGTGTGCCTGGGGGGTGCGGGGCAGTACCCCTGAGAGACTTCCTCTGGCCCCCACAGCTCACATCCAGCGCTGGCCTGCTGCTGCCCCAGGAGTGTCAGGCTCACACCACCCTGCCCCCAGCCATGCGGTACATTCTCAAGGTCAGGGACGCAGCTCGCCCACCTTGGGTTGGCTGAGCGCTGTGCGGTGCGGTGCCCTGTCTGCACAGTAGCTGGCCCAGCACTGAGCAAAGGGCTCAAAAACGCTTCCACAAAAATGCTTCCCCAGTGACATGCTGTCCAGGAGGTAACCTTTCCCTGGCTCCTGGTGGGTGGCTAGCTGCTCTGAGTGAGGGCCTTTGGCCCAGGTTGGCCCAGGTCTCCTCAGGGTGAGTCCCTTCCCCGCTCTGCAGCCAGTGTGTTTGCACCTTAGGAGATAAGCCGGGTCCTCCCCTGGAGTAATACCTCCTGGCTTTTTTCAAAGTAACAGTTTTATTGAGATACATACCATCCAACTCACCCATTTAAAGTGTACAAATTCAGTGGTTTTTAGCATCTTCACAGAGTTGTGCAACCATCACCACCATGAACTCAACCCCTTTTTACTTTTAACCCAACAGCTAAATGCAAGACTTAATTAGATCATTAATTTACAGAGGAGCTCCTGAGACAATAGAATAATTCAGTGAGAACATTTTATAGGAATCCACGTAGTGCTGCCCGTAACTTTCAGACCATGGGTCCATTGATTTCTGTCCTGACTGATTGAAATGTGTTTACAACCTTCTAATTGCTGCCAGGTGTCTGCGCCGGGGCGGGGCTGGGAAGGAGTCCCAGAGCTGGCAGCGCGGTGTCCCAGCCGGTCCGTCACTCACGGGCTCTTTGCCTCCTCTCCCCAGGTGTTCCACTGTGTCCACTTTGAGTGTCCGGAGCAGCAGAGCAGCCAGAAGGAGGAAACCAGCGAGGAGTCGGGGCCCGGGGACGGCAGCGTGGCCAGCCAGCAGCCCGGCCCCCGTGCCCTGCAGGCCCCCAGCGCCAGCTCGCTGCCCTCGAGCCCGGGCCCCAGCGCTCGCTCATCCAGCCGGCAGCACCAATAACGGAGCCGTGACGTGGAGCAACTTGGTGGGCCCAGATGGCAGCAAGAGCTGGTGTGCCCCCACCCTCCCCCCACCCCGGTAGGAGCAGGCCTGGCTGCAGGACAGACACAGAGCAGGTTTCTCCCAAGGGCAGGAAGGGCCGCCTTGTTCTCCTCAATTTGTTCAAATCAGTCTGGTCTCCAGGGGGAGAAAATGGGTCTTCAATCTTCATCAAGCCCCCATTACCACCCTACCTCTCTAATCTAACCCGGGCAAGGGAACAGGGAAGCAGCAGGCAGGCGCGTGTCGGAACACGGAATTGGCGTGTGAACACTTGAGTGGAGGAGAGCCTCTGAGGCCTGTGCTACCTGGAGGCACCCTTTAGGAAGTGGGGTTCCGTAGTGTGTACGTTTCTGGAACACATCACCCTGGCAAGTAATTTTTATTTCTTTTAGTTTTCTCCATTTTCTGAATCGTAGGTGTTCCAGATCTTTTTGAAATGCTCAAACAGCAAATCACGTGTTTGAATCCCTTTGACGCTGTAATTTTCGCTCCTTGGTTTTGAATGGTTAAGCCCGGGTGGAGCCGAGACACAGCACGTGCTGTCCTCATCCTGACACCAAAACCCTTTCAGGAAGCTCAACAAAATACACAATGAGCAAATCAACCCATGGACGCCTGAGTGGATAACACTCAAACTGCTGGGGCATTAACCTGTCATTTCTGAAATGTATCCAGCCTTCAAGCCTGGGAGGCTGACAGTGGAATCCTTATTGGCCACCTGCTAATTTAATGTTCAGAAGCACGTGTATATAAGTCGGTGCTGCCTTCCGGTTGGGCTGGGCCTGTCCTCCTATCGCCGCACTTTGGCCACATGTGCCGGGCAGCCCTCCTGCCTCCTTCGCAGCCCCGTGTGGTGTTTGTCCCCAGACCGCAATACTCGACCAGGATTGAAGAAAAAAAGCAGCTCTGGGACGCCTCCCTCCCGTCCTCACTGAAGCGGCCCCTGTGACCCTCCTGGCTTCGTCTGCCGCTGTTGTGTCTTCCTTCGTGCTGTCCCCTCCATGGAGCACGGTGAGCTCCGTCAGAGTGGCGTCTGCTGCTGGCTCGCCTGCAGCCCTCTCCGCCGGCTGTCTCCTCAGCTCCACTGCCGCTCCCGGGAGGGGTGGGGCTGACCAGGTCCCCTTCTGCCGTCTTCTGGACACATTGGTTGTGGGTGTGCAAAGCGCAATGGGTCGACGACCTGTTTTCTCCTAGCGGAGCTTAGTTCTGCCTGACTGGCGGGTATTAGAATAGGGGCAGCATCCACTGCAGTGTTCTCGGGGAAGGCTGGCCGCTGTGAGAGCAGGCGGGGAGCGGCCGCTGGGCCCGCAGCTCTCCCTCCCACCCAGGGCCCCACGGCTCCCTCTGATCTGTCCACTTCCCCGGCGTGGGGTGAGCAGAAGCCCTGAGGGGCGCCCGGCACTTGGTAATGGGAAGCAGCAGGCTCCTGTGACGAGCATGCCGCCTGCTGCTCGCAGTGGGGGTCCGCCCTCTCGGCTCGGCCTCCACCTCCCTCAGCCTCCAGCTCGCTGCCCCCCCACCCCCACCCCCGTTGGTGGGTCAGTCGGTCGGTCGTGTTAGTGGAGAATTCCTGCCCACTCAGCACTTGGGCCCAGCAGGGGACGCAGGGCAGCCATCGAGATGAGTATGTCACAGTGAGGGCCTGGTGGGAGTGTTTTGCAAGTGTCATCTGTTGACTCTTTAAACTCGGAAGTCACCTGTCCAGAGAGGAGCCCTGGGCTCAGAGGCAGCACTGAGGACCCAGGGATGAGGGGACGGGCGGGGGGGGGGGTGCCTGGGGGGGACTCATGAAGGATTTGGAAGGTGACTGATGCTCTGTCCCAGACCTGCCACTGCCACGGGCTCACCTGGCGGGCCCAGGCCCAGGTGATTGGATGCGGTGGCAGCTCAGCTTCACACCTGAGGGGGCAGACAAGGCTGCCAGGAAGCTTGGCACTAGACCCCCGCGGGGGCTGCCTCCTGCCTCCTAGAAACTTCCATTGGTGCTTGCACCTGCCGCACCTGCCCTCCTGTCCTGAGAGAAGCGAGTTTGGCTCCCTCTCCTCCAGCACTTCAGAAGCTCATAGTATCAGATGAAGGGGGAGAGGGGAAACCGAGGCAGTGCTGACGACCCGGCGGCAGCGAGGACTGCGGGCAGCCGTGTCCCGAGGTGCCGCCTCCATCCTCCCCAGGCCTGGGGCAGCCCGCACCAGGCCGGGGCACTGCCTTCCTGAGGGGCCTTCTGATCGGGGAGCCGGGCTGGGCCAGGGCCTGCCTGGGGGGGCCTGGGGAGCCCACTGCACGTGTGTGGGACCAGACACGCCCAGACCGAGGCCTGGATGGCCAGGGGAGGAGGGGTGAGTGGGCAGCCGGAGAAGCCCGCAGACGACGGCGTTCCTAGAGCCCTGGCTTTCCTGCGGAGGACTTCTCCCTGCGGCCAGCTCGACCCAAATGCCCTGAAAGCCTGAAGGGACTCAGGGCAGTGGGCCTGTGGATGAGAAGGCGGCTGGCACGCAGGTGGGAGGGCTCCCGGAGCCCGCGGAGCGGCCCGCAGAGGGCAGGGCTGGGGCCTCAGCCAGGCACTGGGCAGGGCCGGGCTGTGAGGGTCACTGCGAGGCAAGGTTGGGAGAGGCGGGACCCTGGGCCGAGAGGCACAGAGGGCTGCTTGTGACTTCTGGCCCTTTATTGTGATGCTTGTCGGTTACCAACTAAAAGAACAGCTTTGTAAGTACCACCCAGGTCAAAAAATAGAACACTGCCAGAACCCCTGCCTTTCATTTCAAATCATGTTTTTTGAAGAGTAAAAAGCAAACTTCATGAGGGCTTTTGGGGAAAGCCTTCCAGATCACCTCTGGCAGCTCCTGGGAGGACTGCTGGGTGGCACTGAGTGTGCCAGGCGGGGCACATGTGCAATGGGCTGGCACCCCATCAAGCAGCCTTCAAGGCAGGGTTGCTGCCAACGAGCCGGGTGTAACAGTGTAACACGTGCACGCGCACACAGCCGCCCTCACACAGTTTTCCCACAGTCTCAGTGCTTTTTCTATTTTCTTCTGATTTTAGTTAGAAACATGAGCCCATGATGGATGTGGGACTCTTCTCAACTGCTCTTTAAATTGTCACTTTTTAAATCTTATTTAATGACAAATACATTAAAAGTATTTTATTCCTAGAAGAGTTGGGAAAAGAAATTATTTTCAGCAACAGTGCGATGTGTTTGTTAGACCGATTCCTTGGCAAAAAAGAAAAAATGGAATGAGTTTTAAATTGTGCAAAAAATTGCTCAGCAGTTACGTTGTCGCCCCAATTGTCAAACTGCTGTGCAAACGGCTCCGACCCCGCCAGCTTCACCTTTTTTTTTATTTAGAAGATAACAAAATTGTAATCACTTATCCTTTCCAGAGATGCAGGAAAAAGGAAGGTATAATCTACTAAAAACCAGAGCATCCGGTGTGCCCAAGCCACGTGGAGACAAAGGGGAGATGCTCCCCATTTCAGGCTTCAGTTAAGAACCTCCGTTTGGACAGAGAAGAAAGTTGTCAAAGGGGAAAAGAGAAATTTGTCTCCTTCACGATTTCCTCTTTAGTGTTTGCTTTGTGGTGTTTCCCGTTTAATCCTGCCTTGTGTGGGGGTGACCGGTACCCCTGGGAGCGGCGGCCAGCTGGGGCGGCGGGTGCAGCGGGCATAGGCCATGCTCCGTTTACTTTTGCGGCCACAGCCATCAATTCTGCATGTTTGTCCTGACACCGGTTCCAGCAGGAGTCCAGTGCTCATTAGTGGCCCTAGGAATTTAAAATGCAGCTCGTGGTCCTGTACCACCATGGTTTTTATTATTATTATATTAAATTAGAAGTCCTCTGGTGCCTGGTGTTTGCTCAGGGCTTTCGGGAAAAGGGGACAGGAATGGTTTGGAGCAGGCTGGGCAACTCCTCCTCGAAGTGACTGGCCACCCCTGGTTCCTGAGGCCTTGGTGTGACAGAAGGAACAGACGAGGGCGAGACGGGTGAGGCTGGCGGTGGACAGCTTGCCTGGGCCCGCACCCCGTCCCTTCGGGGCTGTTGGGAGCAGAGAGGACGTGAGCCCCATCAGGCCATGCACACACACCCCCGCCAGGGACCCCCACTCCCCTCAGGCAGGACTTGGGGCTGGACTACCGAGGGCTGGGACTTGTCTCCAGGTGCAGAGGAGCCCCCCAACACACACGTGTTAGAAAATAGCTGGTCTGTCTCTTTAAATCATTTAAAATAATGATTAAAGTACTAAAGCTCGTGGACCAACATTCCCGCCCAGCAGCAGGATCCGATGCCCTCGGCCGTCGGTGACGGACTCACTGAGCCAGGCGACCGCCCTGACAAGCCAGACTGGGGACTGCCACCCCGTTGGCTCAGTTGGTTGTTTTTCCAGAACCGAACTTCCCCCAGAGGCCCCACGGCCTAGAGGCGCACAATCACCCACCTGTAATTTGTGATAAATGTCTCCGGCATTTATATTTGCATCCTGAGTATTTATAGCCCTGAGGGGAGGGCGAAGAGGCGCCCACACCCGTCTCCACGGCGGCTGGGACGGCTGGGACCGGAGAAGGCCGCCTCGAGCACCCGTGGACAGCGGCTCCAGCCTACCTGACAGCCTGGGCGGAGGCCTGGGTGCCAGCCGAGCGGCAGCGCTGCCCGGAGAGGAAGGTGTGGGAGGCGGATCTGGGCCCATGGACGCCCTGGGAGCAGGGTGACATTGACTATTCCTGTGGTCCATCTGCCACCAAACAGTCTCCTGCTGCCTGTGAGTCCAGGGCTCGTGGCCCAAGAGGGCGCTCCTGAGCACTGCTGAGGTGGAGCCTGCCCAAGGTCACCCAGGGGTCACCCAAGGTCACCAAGAACCAAGGGGCATGGCCTCGACTTGTCACCCGGGGTGCAGGGGGCAGGCTGGGCCCCCGATGGCTGCCCGTCACTCCAGGTTCCCAGGTTTATTCCCAGTCCACCTGTCCTCCCACGTGGGGTCTAAGGCTTCTGTGGGGGCGGGGACAGAGCCCAGCCCCGACTTCTAAGGAGGTGTACCCCAGGCAATGGGGTCTTCCTGGTGCCCCCATTCAGCGGCCCCCACCGTCGATGGAGCAGGGGGACCTGAGACGCTCCCAGCAGAGGACCGCAGTGGGCCAATGCTGGCCCGGCCTCCCCGGGGCAGCTCGTCTCAGCGCTCCCTTCAGCGCTGCCCGAGGACCAGCCAGGAGTCTCCCTGTCCCGCTGTCCTGAGCGCCTGAGGTCCCAAGGCCACCACCCACCCCAGCACCTGGAAAAGCGAGAGGGAGACCTGAGGATGGGTGACAGGCGGGCCTCAGGGCGGCTGCTGGGCCCAGGAGCTACTCTTGCCAAACCGTGTACCTGAGTTCACAGAGGACATGACCGCTGCGTTTGGGGTCTCTGGGTGCTGCCCACACGGCCCTCCGCGGGCCTCTGACATGTGGGAGGGCGGGGGCCATGCCGGACTCTGCCAAGCCGTCTGTAGAGGAGGACGGTAGGAGCTGGTCCAAAACCCTAAAGAAGCGTAAGGGGCAGCGTTGCTGTTTGGAACGTGTATTTTGTGGAGCAACCTAAGTGAGCAAATGTGCAAACTGTGTGTGTTCAGAACAACCCCTGAAACTGCTGCTATGGGTTTCCTCTTAGAAATAAAGTGATGACTTTCTGTTCTATGTGTGTTCGTGTCGTCCCTCCCTCCGCAGGCCCCTCCCTGGGACGCCCACAGGGGGCCGGGCCAGGGGAGCCCTTCTGCTCATCCCCCCCAGCCCCAGGGCACCGATGGGGCGCCCACCCACCCCCTTGCGCTCTCTGCCTCTGGCTGGGAGGCAGGCAGCTGCTGAGCGAATGCTGTCACCTTCAGTCCCCACACAGCCCTCCGAAGTGTCACATGCGCCCGTGTGGACAGCGGGGGTGTGGGGGCCCGACCTGCTCTAGGACAGGAGGAGGAATGCGCCTCACCCGGGACCACGGCTCAGGGCAGGGTCCCTTAGAGCTGCTGTCCGGGCCACGGTGTGCTGCAGACCTCCCTGTCACACGCTCACACAATGGCATTTTTTGGTGGGAGGAAGATTCCATCACCATGAACCTGGGTCCACTTCCCTGTCACCTCTCCTGCTCTGAGTGCCACCCCAGCTGCCATGGTTTTCTTTCTTCTTCTATGTGACCAGCTCACAAGTCCAGGTGTGGGGGTCGCACCGCACCCCACCCCCTGCTTCCTCTCATGCAGCACTCGCTCCTTTACCCGTGGCCCCAGCGTGACGATGGCTACAGCGGTGCGTGAACCTCCAGGGCCGAGGTGCCGTGGAGGGTCTGTGACGTGAGCGGGCACTTGGCCACCTCAGACCTCAGCCTGCCAAGCTCTTGTCACTTAGAACAGCTTCAGTCAGGCAGGTGTTACCCTTCAGTGTCGTTCCTTTTCTGAACCGAAACCCAGGACTTGACATGTCTTTTCGTTAACTTCCATTTGGTGGTTTTAGCCTAGCAGTGGGGCCCGATGTCCAGGCCATTTCCAAACTTGATTTAGGCCTCCTCACGTGCGCTTACCCACTGACCTTTGATCAGCCAGAACTGACAATGTTTTCAACAGTTTGTTGATGTGTCGAATGAGACAAAACCAAATCCGGAGGGCACTGGGCTTGGCCATGCTGCTCCCCAAGCCCCCAGGCCCCTCCAGCTGCAGCCACCACCCGGACCCCCACGCCAGGCGTCCAGCACAGTCAGCCGAGCATCTGCCCGGCCATTTCCTAAGTGCTGGGAGTAGCAATTATCCAAATGGACAAAACAGACTCATGTCCCGCCTTCGAGGCTCTTACATTCCAGAGAGAGGTGACAGATAACACAGGCGTGTAAAGTGGTCCCCGCCTCTGTGCTAACATAGAGGTGAGGACTAGAAGAGGCCCAGAGAAGGTCCCAGGTGACAGCTGGGCAGACCCTGAGGGTAGAGGACTGAGACTCAAGGCCCCACGGGAAGCCCTTCCCCGGAGGAGGAGGGAGAGTGAAGGGAAGGCGAGTGGGCCGGGCCATGCGCGGGTGACCTGGAGTGTGAGGGACGATGTGGGAGCCAGTGGGAGGTTCCAGGCAGGTTGGCTGTGATGTGACTCGCCTTCTAACAGGCTCACTCAGGCTGCTGAGTAGAGCATTCCTGGAGGGAGAAGGGAAGCAGGGAGTGGTAGGGGGGTGGGGGCTCTTGCAGCAATCCAGGGAGGAACCGTGGCACCTGGACCAGGTGAGCACAAAGGTGGTGCTGCTGTGCAGGTGGGGCCGAGGGGGTTCGTGCATGGGGCAGTGAGAGGAGAAGCCGAGTCTGGGTGGGTGGACTCCAGGTGTAACCGGGATGGGAGCAGCTGGCCTGGGGCAGGTCAGTTCCAGACATGCTTGTTTGTCAGCGAGCAGGCCAGGGCGCCAGGCCCGTGCAGGACCAGCTCACCAAGCACGAAGCCCAACAAGCATTTAAGGAAAACAACACAAGGTTTACAAGTGATCAGGCTCATACTAGCCTGTCTGTGATGGGAAAAGGGCGACTTCTCGCCCGTCCTAGCCCCGGAGGTCACCACTTGTCTTGGCACATGAGCTGAGCAAAAGTTGGGGATACAAATGCCTTCACACAGGGAGTCTCTGTGGAAAATATTCAAGCGTTTATTATATGGGAACCAGAATGAGGCAGGTTGTCCCTGTTAATTTCAGTTCGGCTCGGGGTGTACATTGGGTTTCCATTTTTTTCTGAGTGGCGTGGAAAGTGCTATCGCCGTCCCATGGGGCAAAGCATGTTTTTGTTTCTGCAAGTTGGAGATGAGGATGAGAACAGCAGGCCTCAGATTCCGCCTTGCATAGGGTCACCTGGGCACTTGATAACATGCCACGTGCACGCCTGGCCCGTGCACAGGCTGACGGGGCTGCATGCTCAAGGGCTCGCGGCCTCTGGCTGACGCCTTTGGAGGCGCACTGACTAGACATGTGAGCAGCCGGAACCTGAGCCTGGAGCGGGGGCCAAGGTCTGGGCCGGGGGAGAATGGGCTCACCGGTGTTTGTGGAGCCGGGAAGAGATCACCAAGCAGGGGCACCGGCGCCAGGCTGCGGTAGAGCCTGGGAAGGTGGGAAGGGCGGCTAAGGCAGCTGAGACCCCGGACAGCAAGCGTGTGCCGGGACAGCTGGCGGTGACAGCTCAGGAGAGCAGGTCGGGGTGTCACATGCACTGAGGGCTCAAGTAAGACGAGGGCTGAGCACCGGCTGTGCATTCAGGAAGCACCTGGTTCTGGTTTTCTGACCACCTTTGGGACAGTACCCACATGTGGGTACCTGGGATCCACGCTTTTCTGTCTCAAATGTTTACAATCCTGTTGACACATAGCTTTTTCATTTGGCTGGGATTGGAGTCGGGCTGTAAGAGCAGCTGTTTCTGCCTCCAAGAGCCTTAGCATTTGTGTCCCCCACTGACAAGGCTTCCCCGCCAATGACCTGCAATGTCTGCCCCCGGATGTACTCGCCCAGGACTTGGAAGGATGAACTCTTCTGATGTGGCTGCACATTTCACTGTCCCCTCTCCTATCTGGGGCTGCAAAGCTTCCAGTGTATTCTACTTGCTTCATCTATTTAAATTTTAAAGCTCTAAGTCTTGGACTTTGAATTCAAGATGGCAGACTGCTAGTCAGGCGGGCAATTGGCAGTCTCGACTAAAATGTAACATGTGCAAATGAGGTACAATGAGCACCCACTGCCTCTAACTCACAAGTAATACCCAAAAAGATACAACATTTGGGAATAAAGAAAAATAACCAGAATCAAAAATAAGGTGGGGATGGCAGTAACTCAGGAAATGGTAGAAGATAAGCAGTAGAAGGAATTGCCTAAAACCATGGTGGATTTGATTTGACATTTACACATAGAACATGATATACAACAAATGGACGACACATGTCTCTCTCCCTTTTTTTTTTTTAAAAGATTTTATTGGGAAATTGGGGGAGGAGAACAGCTTTGGGGAAACCAGGAAGGGGAACAGACAAGTTGCTGTCCTTTTGTTCTTCAGTCTAGTAGTGGAGGACGTTGCTTCACTGGCCCATGTTGGAATTGTCATTGCGCTCTTCCTGCATGAGGCAGATCGGTCGCCGGCCTCTGGACGGCTGCTCACAGTGGCTCTTGGCAGCTCACACCGGCTGCCGGCCACTCACTGTAGCCTATGGCAGTCCACTGCAGCAGGGGCTGCAGCTATGCCGTCCCAGGGACTCACAGCAGCCCAGCTCCAGGTGGAGCTGTTGTTCACCATCTTAGCTGTAGAGGGCAGTGTCACTGGCTCTCATGTGTGGGATCCGAACCGGGGCCGCTGACATTAACCAATGTGCCACTCGGCCGGCCCTACACACGTCTCCTCAGACACACGTACGATTCACAGCGGCCACGTCCCTGTGAGTCGAGCCCCCAGGCAGAGGAGGAGCTGTGCAGGTCTCTCTCGCCGGCCCAGCTCAGCGGCTTTGTGTTGTGCGTGTGTGGAGAAGCAGCGTGGCTCAGGCAGGCATGCGGGCTGTGAGGGCCGGCACCTCCCCAGCCTCACTTTACTCATCTGTCAAATGGAGCTGATAGTAAGACATCACAGGACTGTGAGGAGGAAATCAGAGTGTGTGGAAGGCCCCTGGGATGGTGCCTGGCATGAAGTAGGTGTGTGGAAAACGCCAGCTTTCCTGACTGTCCGCTAACATCATCCCACTGGCCTGAAGCAGTCACAGGCCGTCTGTCTCCAGGAAGAGTCCTAAAGCCCCATTTTGTCTTCAGGTCCGTCACCCCCAAGCCCAGCTCCTCCATCTGCTGCCCCCGTTGGCTCCCCCTCATCCTGTCCATGCCTGTCCTGCCTTTTCCAGGTGTCCTGTGGAGTAGGTGCCCTTCAGAGAATCTTGAGCCATCACCTGTCAGCACCCCACCTCAGGGGCGGGGTCCCTCGGGGGTGGGCAGGGCCCTGGGCTGTTGTGGGGAAACCCCAGGTGAACCTGATGGGAGCCCTGGGGTGACAGACCCTGGCTGGGCTGTGCCCTTTGATGGGACTAGAAGGACCCATTTTGATCAGCGATGCTCCACCCGTTGGCGGGTGCCCTGGGGACGAGGGCGGCTGGGCTCCTGTCTCAGTCTGGGCTCTCAGCATGGCGGCCGCAGGGCAACCAGACATTTCCTAAGTTGAGGTGAGACTCATAACAAACTCTGTCGTTTCAAGTGAGCAGTTCAGTGGCATCTGGTGCATTTACAGTGTTGTACAGACAGCACCTCCATGTGGAGCCAGCACGTTTCCATCAGCCTCAGGAAACCTCGCACCCGTTCGATTCTCAGGCCCCGCCCTGCTGACGCCGCATGGGCTCCGGCTCTGTGGAGCTGCCTGTTCTGGACATTTCCTTTGAGTGGAATCATGTCACGGGTGGTCTGCGCTCGGCTTCTTCGCTGAGCAGCAAGTTCTCGAGGGTCAGCACATTGCAGCGTGTCAGCATTTTCCTCCTTTTGGAGGCTGAGCTGCGTGCACATTTTGTTTGCCCGTCCATCCCTTGAAGGAGGACACCTGGGCTGTTTCCACTTTCTGGCCACTGTGAGGGGAGCCGCTGTGAATGTGCGCCCGTACGTGAGTCCCTGCTTTCCTTTTTTCAGGGGGGTGCGGAATTGCTGGATGATACAGTCGGTGATTCTGCTTAACTTTCTGAGGAACCGCCAGACGGTTCTCTACAGAGGCCACACCATTTACGTGCATGAGGGTCCAATCGCTCTTCACGCTGGCCAACAGTTGTTACCTTTCATTGATCCTCACATCCTAGTGGAGGTGACTTTTCACCTGTCGGCCCTGAGCTCCTGAGGCCCATGCTCAAGACACAGCTAGGTGAATTCTTAGCATATGGCTTTTAGATCAAGCCTGGAGCTGAGAGACAAACTCTCGTCATTAGAAGCAAGTCACCATGGCCAGCCAATATTCAAGGGGAGGGGCTCCACTTTTTGACGCTCCACTTTTTGACAGGAGTATCAACGAATTTAGGGACACGTTTTAAAATCACGACCTCTCCATGACATTTCTCATCCACTCGCTTAGACCAGTGCTACTTGTGCCAGTGTGTGCATGACACGCAGCTGACACCAGACCGTCACCCAGCGCCCTGCTTCCTCCATCAAGAGCCTGTCAGTTGATCTGTGCAGGGGCTCAGCTCCACGGGTGACACACACAGACCCCAGCTCATCTCAGTCTGTGACACAGTGGAAGGCTGTGGGCCCCCTTGAGTAGCACTGGGACCCTAAATGGCTATTTCAGGGGCTGACCGTTTGGTTAGCTCAGTTGGTTAGAGCGTGGTGCTGATAACACCAAGGTTGCCAGTTCGATCCCCTCATGGGCCACTGTGGGCTGCACCCTCACTAAAAGAGTCAGCTATGCCATTGTAGCATGAAAGCCATGTGTAACCAGTGACCATGGCTATTCCCCAATATACATTTTTTTTTTTTAAATGGCTATTTCACATCCTCAATCTTACCAGGTGACATGGGGCCTGAGGTTTATATATTTTGGTGCCCCTCTCCCCCACCCCCCGTTTAAGAAAAAGAATAAAAAATATGACTACAAAATTAGGTTCAAAAGTGAATATGAAGAATGAGCAATCATAACACATTACACATTTTTTAAAGTTGACAAAACACCGAAACAAAACCAAATCCAGAAAGAATAGCAGCACAACAGTCGTGATTGAGCCCCACTGCAGTGTGGAGGTGGCCTTGCTCCTTGATATCCCTTCAAGGGGTAATGATTTCATAACATAGTGTAAGACTAGAAATCGAGTCCTCAGTCTTCCCTCCAGCCGGCTGGATCAAAATTTGTTATGAATTATTGATACTTTAGAAAAGTTTCTTTCATCTTCACAACTCACACTGGCACAGACATAAATTTCAAGAACTGTTGGGGAAACCATTACAAGTTTCTGTCCTGTTTGAGCTGTAAGATTCTGGGACACAGCAAGAATGCCTGACCCTTCCTCTCTGCACTGAAAAAGGGTGGTGCGTTCAGGGCCGTGCCGGCTGCGTGGCTGAGTGGCCCGCCAGGAGCAAACGTCTGCTGTGGGCGGGCTGGGGTGAGAACCGAGTCTCCCTCTTTTTTTTTTTGAGGGCAGTGTCACTGGCCCTCATATGTGGGACCCGAACCGGGGCCAGTGGCATCCCAAGCCAGCGCTTAACCACCGCGCCACTCAGCCGGCCCCCGAGTCTTCCTCTTTGAAGGTCGCCCATCCATCCAATGACCGCTGGAATGTCTCACAGACTCGAGCCGGATCCATACGCTTCAGGCCTTGTCTCTTCCTCACTTGCCTACCCCTGGGCCAGGTTCTGTTCATATTGCAGCAGCCTCGGCCCTGCACCTTCACGCCATGGGGTGACGGGCATGGTGACCAGGAGTCGCCTCCCAGAAGCCGCCCCTACCCCAGGATGACCATCAACAACCCAAATGAACACAGAAGTGACTGCAAACCACACAAACATATCCCGCTAATTCTGAACTAAATATGTCCCCCACTCAACTTCCTCTTAGCCAAATCCCCAAAATGTCTACCCACCAGAAGAGGACGTGTGACGGATGGGAAGCGGGAAGGGAAGGAAGAGTCAGTTTCAACAAACTGCAGGGAAAGCGCCTCGTTCTCGCACACTTTGTGAAAATTGGGAACGTGTGAACCCATTGCCAAGGCCCATTGCAGGGATGTGGGCCCCAGCTAAAACTTCATTTCACTGTAAATCCACCCCAGTGCTCCATCAAACCTGTCACCTTCCCTCATCCGACCTCACACGCACCGATGACCCTGCTTCCCACTTGCATGAGGACACAGCGAGACCGTCCCGAGCTCCCCGGGCCACTGCAGCTGCCCGCCCGCCGGGTGCCGAGCCCCGTCTTGGGCTCCGCTCTGGACCCCACTCCTCCCTCCTGCATCATCTGTTTTTCCCTCTCTACTGGTCATTGCATTAGCATAAAAAGTCATTTCTCCTGATTTCAAAATAAACTCTCGCCCCCGTTCCTGCTCCACTTCTGCCCAATTCTCTGCTTCTATTACAGCAAAACGCCTCCCGGAGCCAGCCTCCCAGCTTCTCCGACCGGCCAGCGGCCAGTGGCTCCGCGGGTGGCCGCCCCCTTCTCCTTGAAACGTGTCAGGACTCCCCGTTCTTGGTCTCTCCCTGCCCTGCTGGATCCTCCTCGCCTCCCTGGACCTGAACGCAGCCCCCATCCATCCCGTTTCCTCCATCTTTCTTCCCTCCGTCCCTCCTTCTGTGACTTCAGCCAGGCCAGCGACTTCAAGTACTGACTAGATGCTGATGGCCCAGAAATGCCCGCCTCCAGTCAGGACCTTGCACTGAGCCCAGGGCTGTACATCCAGGTGTCTTCTCTGCATTTCCACCTGGGTGCCTAGTCTGCACCTCTGTTCCCGCCCAACCCCCGATTGTACTCCTGCGAGAGTTTGTGAATGACAGCTCCACCTTTCCAGGTGTTCAGGCCAAAACCATGAGGTCACCCACGACTCCCTTCTCACCCACCCAGTCTGTCAGCAACTGTCGCCTCTACCTTCAGCCAGTCCAGAATCTGTCTGTCTCCCCAGCCTCCGGCTTCTGCCCCGGCTCCCTTCCCAGCTCTTCTCCTTAAAGCCCCAGGCGGGCCCCGTCCCTCCACAGTTCAGGCCCCGATGGGCCCCACAGGTCCTGCACTTACCTGTCCCCACCGCTTATTTTGCATCGCGTCTGTCCCCTTGTAATGTTCTCTGCAATTCCCTTATTTTCCCCAAGTATTTTTAGTCACCACTGCATCCCCAGTACCCAGAAGGGTGCGGAGCACACAGCAGGTATCGAATCAGGGCCACCCAGGGCCCCAGGCTGGAAGGAGCCTCCACCGTTCAGGCCTGTGTCCTGATTCTTTCCTCTTGGGAGCCATGTCACAGGGGCAGACCCCTCCCCTCCTCGTCTGCCCCCCGCCCAGCTCCGCCTGCTGCAGGGGGGGCGGGGCCCTGGGCCTGTGGACTCCAAAGCCCTTCCCCAGGGGTTGGCAGAGGGTCATATCTGTCCCTGTGGCCCCCCTGGTCTCAAAGCCCCGCCACACCACCCCGCTGCCAACCTCTTCCCACCCCAGGAGGGCTGCACTGGGACCCCTGGAGGTAGAGCCACATGCCCAGCCTGGCCTCCTGTCTGTGAACCCAGCAGGACGGCTCATCAGCAGCCATGTGTGAACGCAAGGCCCTCATTCGCCAACAGCTTAACTCCCAAAGCTGAGAGACCCCCTTGGGCCCAGCAGCTGCATGTCACCCCTCCCAGCCAGGCCCCCCCACACACATCCTGAGGGCGGCCTGTTTCAGAGCTGCCTGGGCTCTGGCCAGGTGTCTGAGCTGGAGGGAGCCCTGCAGGCCGCCGCCTGTTGCTCCTGGTTCACGGGTCGCCAACTCCCTCCAGTAACTGATCGGAAACACCCTGATGCATAAACCCAAGGAACAGGGTTTAGGCCACAGGGAAGGTGAAGCTCCAGGATCTGGCCAGCACCCCCAGGAGGTGCTTTTGGATTTGGGGACAGCGCAGCGGGGAGGCCCACACACGCTGGGGCCTCCAGGCCAACCCGGCAAAAGTCAACCAAGTCCGGGGCCGGCCGAGTGGCTCAGTTGGTTAAGAGCTTGCTCAAGAGTGCGAGCTGGGCTCTGAGCAACAGCAGTTCGATGCCAGCCCGAGCTGAGCTGCCGCTGAGCTGCCAACAGGTGGCAGGAGGGCTCAGCTAAAAAAAAAAAAAGTCAACCAAGTCCTTCCTCAGGAAGCAGGACGGGCTGGGGCATCTGGTCCCACAGTGTGCTAAGAAAAGGCCCAGCGGTGCGTGCGTCAGCCATGCTGGTGCTTCCCAAACCTCGGCTTGGACCTGAAATCAGTATCCGCCTGGCACTGGCCAAGGACCTGGACACCCCACCCCCACTTTGGGGACGAGCTGGGACGTGCTGGTTTTTAAAGACTCAGCGTCCCAGCGTCCTGGGAGGGCTGGGCCCTTCCGTCTTTTTTTAATGTGACTTTTTTTTTTTTTTTTTTAGCTGAGCCATCCTGCTTAATGTGAATTTTTAAAATTAACATTATACATGTGTACAATCGTAACAGTAGTAAATATAATAACGCCCCCTTCATTCCCATCCCCCACCCCAAAGAAAATGGCTGGGCTTATAGCTTTTTCTGCTGCATTTGTTTCTTGAGTTTTCAGTTTCTGACACTGACTTCCTCTACAACAGGAACTTTGCCCTTTTACACTCTACACACACATGCACAGACTTTCCTTTGTCTCCTAAGAGTTCCATCATTAATTTTTACCAGAGCAGCACTTGTCTGTCATTATTTGTATATGTTTACATTATTTGTGTCTATATTAGTCATAGCTGAGTCATGCAGGGTCTATGGTTCCTCTTCCTATTTTTTGTTTTGCAAGAGTCTATTTTTGTGTAACTTTCTAAGATTCATATCCAAACCCCGTGACAGAAGCGTAAACCAAGTGTTGATACTTTCAGACCCATCAGGGCCACACACAGTCACACACACCTGGCACCTGGCCCGATGGGTGTGGACAGGGTGCTGCAGGCCTGGCCGGGCCGGTGGGTGTGGACGGGGTGCTGCAGGCCTGGCTGGCCCGTGCAGTTGTCCCTTCACTGCACTGCCCTCTCCTGTGTTTCCATCTTTCTCTGCTTCGTCCTTTTTCTGGAACCCTTTTTCAAGAAGCTTTGAGACTGGCTGCACAGGAGCGCATTTTCTGAGGCCCCTACAGACTTCTCTGGGTGTTCCTACTACTGTGGTGCCTGTGTGGGGACTCGCTTCTCTGTTTTTTTTGTGTTTTTTTTAAGCTGAGCCATCCTGCCACCTGTTGGCAGCACAACGGCAACTCAGCTCGGGCTGGCCTCGAACCGCTGTTGCTCAGAGCTCAGCTCGCACTCTTGAGCAAGCTCTTAACCAACTGAGCCATTCGGCCGGCCCTTGGGACTCGCTTTTCTGGTGAGGGGCGCCCGTCCCCATGTGTGGCAGGCCACTGCCTTGCCGACCACGTCCCGAGCCGCGGCTTTGGGTCCTCGCCGCCCCCCACCCGGAGGCTCTCCTTTCCCACCCCCTCCTTCTCGCCAGGCTCCTGCAGGCATCACAAGCCTCCCTGATGCGCCGGGCACAGCCCCACCGCGCCCCCCCCCCAGGGCTGGCACGTTCCAAGGCCACCAGACCCCTGTCCTCTGCCCCCAGGCTTGTTCTCCTCCGCCGTCCATCTCTGATTTTCTGAGGATGCTTCATCATCTTCATGGCAACTGTGTGGCCAGTATTTCTGCCTTAAAGGTGGTGGGGATGGCTGCCACTGCCCCCCAAATGTTTTTAGACATCATAAGACGTAGTAAGTGTCTCCTCTATGCCAAGGAGTTCACGCAGCAAATACATCCTTCTGACCCTCCCTTCAGGGAGACGGCACCTTCCATCCTCCGGGTCCTTCCGTCCTTGGGTGCGGTTTGGTCACACAGATGCTGCCCCCCCCCTCCGGACCCTTTGCGACCTCCCTGCTGCCGGTAGAGGCCTGGCCCAGCCCAGAGCTCACGAGCCAGACCCACGGCAGAGCCACGCACAGAGCAGGGGGGACCCTTACTGGACTCAGGACCCCAGACAAGCGGAGCCCCCAGCTCTTCCCAGGAAGACCTTTCACCATTTTACTGGTTATCTAGGTGGCACATAGGAGAGCCGGCGAAACAGAAATCCAAACTTTCATACGATTGGTTTAATTTTTTTTCAGCAGGAGAAAAAAGAATAAAGTTACAAGATTCTTTTAATATTTTCACAATGTTAAAACTAAAACTGAGCTCTAGGCTATGTGTGTAAGTAAATCTAGAACACAAAAGGGTTAAATAAGATTTTCTCTTTTAAAGATACAAGAATTTAAGCTTTCCTTACATTTAACAAACTTCACAGAACAGATAACTGCAGGGGACCAAGCCCCCCTCTCCCCAGCTCTACCATCAGGAAGTGTGCGACCGGCCCCCAGGAGCCTGCTTCCTGTCGCTGCCTGAAGCCGGTGGGGCCTGAGGGGGGCCCTGAGGGCTCCTGGGTGGCCTTGTGGGGATCAGAGCTTGGCGGGGGGCCTGGGCGCCGCCTCACTGAGGATGGCCATGGACTGGCCGGAGGGCCGTGGCTTGACAACAGTGGTAAACGCGGGCAGGCCTGGCCCCTCTGCCCTGGGCTGCCCTAGAGCAAGACACTGGTCTGGGTCCTGAAGCAAGAATTAAGGCTGGAGATTTTGCAGCGGATTCCACTCGGTGGGTG
The DNA here is from genome assembly GCA_033961575.1 of Aselliscus stoliczkanus. Taxonomy (NCBI): domain Eukaryota; kingdom Metazoa; phylum Chordata; class Mammalia; order Chiroptera; family Hipposideridae; genus Aselliscus; species Aselliscus stoliczkanus. The sequence continues at coordinate 56,728,908 of CM066733.1, read as the reverse complement.
GGGTGGGGTGGGAGGAGGAGGTTGGGAAGAACATGATTACCTATTTCAGTGTTTTGGATCAAATCACATTTGCAGTTACAGGTATTAATTTGCAGACAGGGTTCAAGTGCTCATTGTGATATAAAAGGGCAAGTTGCTGGGCTCAACTACTCCCGCAGCCTGGGGGTGGGCAGATGCCAACGGCCTCTGCAGGAGCCGTCCACTGCCACCAGCCAGGATCAGACAGGGCTTGGGACACTCACCCCTGCCCTGCCCCGCGTGCAAGGGACTCTCAACCCTAGGTACCCATCCCACCTGACTGGAACTGATCCCCGCCATGGACACACAGGCCCATCGCCACCCTCCCCACCGGGCCTGCGCGCCTGCAGCTGCTGAGCTCCTGTCTGCCCGCGTCTAGAGGCCCAGGTGGAAAGCGTGCCTGCCACCCATTGCCAGGGCAAATGTCTTGGAACTGGACCAGGTGACATACGCCGCCCCCTTACTAATCGTGCCAAGTGGTGGATGTGGGCTGGTTGTCCTGGGACAGTGCGGCTGCCCAGACGTGGGGCGGGGCCACCGTCCGCTCCGCCCCTGGGGGGCTGGGCAGGCTCCTGCGGGAAGAGGCCCGTCTGGGGCAGCAGCTGCCCAGAGCTCCCCAGCTCGCCCACTGATTCCTGCTGGCTATGAAACGTCTTTTAAAAAACCCCAATATAGAAATCTAGCTGCAGGGGCCAGGCCGCAGCTGCTGGGCTGCGAGTAGCCTTATTTGATCAACTGCCAGATCCCTGTACGTGGCAAAGGCAAGGCAGAGCCAGTGGGTCAGGGCGCCGGGTGCTTCTCACAACCACGGGGCCTGAGTAGAAAGGTGGTTCTCGTGTGTGGACTAGTCTTGAGTGGAGCTAATTTTCAAAGTGAGGTTATTGTTTCTCTTCTCGTGTGATTGAGAGAGTTTTTTCATAGCAAGTCAGGTAAAAAATTGAATCAGATTTTCCTAAGAACCTGCCCCCACCCCCATTTCCAGCTCTGCGGGAGAGCGAGGCCACCACCCAGCCCAGCCGCGTGGCATCTCGGCAGCCTCCTGTGGCCAAGGCACGCGTGGCCATCAGGTGTCCTGGCTACTGGGAGTACAGATAAGCGAAGAGGTGAGAGGCCAGACATTACCCAGCATTTCCGGCAAAGCCGTGTGCGTCGTGGGGACTTAACATCAGCTTCCGCCCCTCCACTCACTCAGTCTCCGTCTGGAACACTTTCCGCTTAAGGCTTTTTATAAGTTTGACTCCAGCAGTGACAGGTATGTGTTGTTTTAAATCCACTAGCCATGCTCAAAAAAAAATATTCTTCATGTTTTAATTTTATACAATGGCTAGCAGGCACCTTAGTAACCAGCCAGAAATCAATTTCAACCACCATCAGCCCCTAAACTACAGTACCAGGATGGCTGGCTAAAGAAAGGGAACAGGCTGGCTGCGGTCTGACGCGTGCCCAGTACAAGGTGTCTGGCTGAGTTTGTCCTAAATAAGGCTAACATTAGTGAGCTAAGAACAGCGTCGTGTGGTGGCCACGCCCAGGCTTCAGGAGCACCCCTCCCCAATGCGCTGGCAGGAGCGCCCCACTTTCCGGTCCAGTTTCACCATTTTCATGATGGCTTCCTCTCGGCCGCGGCCCATGTGGTCAAACGTACAGTCGTGCTGCTCGGGGAGGCGGTGTAACATACAGAACACGTAACCTGCAGCGGCGGGACAAGCAGAGAACACAGGCCATTAGAGCGGCGCCCCGAGGCCCAACGCCCAGCTCTCACTTTGGTCCGGAGGATGGGGTGGTGCTGCCGCCCAGGAGTTTATCACAACACCCGCAGCCCTGTAACAAGAGGGCCAGTGCTTCCACATTTCACAGCCCCTCCTTAAGTTAGTCCGACAGCCTTAATACGGCCAAGGGCAGCTGCTCAGTAGCCGACTCTGCATTTAATGTGCTCCTGCCTGGCCCCTGAAGGCGGAGCCCGGAGAGGCTGCTGCAGGAGACATGGCCCCTTTCCGGGGAAATGAGTGGGCTCTCAGCCGCTTGCCCCTCAGCCCCATGCAGGCAGGAGACCAGAGAGCTGTCAGCTCAGCACTTTCTCTGGCTCCGGCAAAATGCAATACCCACCCCAGGACACCTACCATTTCCAGGAGGCAGAGAGGAAGCAGAAATGATTACGGCTTAAATTACATTCTACCTCCTGTATACTGGGGCTTGGGGGGAAGGTGGGAGTGATCGAACCACAACTCACAAGTGAGGGGGGATCTCAAAGGAAAAGGGATCTCAGGTGCTGGAAAAGGCGCTCCACACAGAGAGCGGGGAGAGCAGAAATGCCCTCAGAGCTGGGGCTTCTAGCGCCGCCCGGCAGGTGGCAGGCTGTGCTCCCACACCAGGCCTTTCCCCTGGCTCTGCCCTCCCACAGGTGGGGGGAGCTGCAGGGCCATGGGGGACACCAGTGGGGCTGGCAAAACAAAGGAAGAAGGACAGGCAGGAAGATGGGACAGATGAGGTGCCTCTGATAGGAAACGAGAGGCGGCCTGGGGAGAAAGCAGAGGCTCAGAGGACACGGGACACGCAGGCCACCAGCACGTCACCCACTCCCTCCCCTTTCCTGGTTCATTTCTAGGAATGCTGGCAGGTAAGTGGATGTGTGTGTGGGTCGGACACCTCGCCTCCCCTGGGTCTGTCTCCTTCAGGGAGAGTGCGGGGTGGGGGACAGGGAGAGAAACACCTGCAGTGCTGGCGGGCTCCTCCCACCGCCTCTCCCATCAGTTGAATCTGGCCACACCTCCAGGCCCATGGGCCTGGGCCAGGTGTGCAGGACCAACCTGGAGGAGAATCGGACTCCTTTCCTAACAGCCCTCTTCCCCGCCCCTACACGGGGAGCAGACATCCCCCGGCCAGGCCAATGCTCTCCTCAGTCTCCCAGCAAACAGCATGTCTTCCAGCACCGTGTCTTTTAAGCCCAGACCCCGACGCCCACAGCAGCCACCCCTTGCACATTGTGACCCGTCCATCTCCACAATCTCACTTCTTCTCAGTGATGAAGGCTACAGGCAGTGATTTTAGAATAACAGAAATCGAAGCAAAGACTGGGTGGCCAAGATGGGCAAAAGTTTCCATAGCCACTTCGAAGATGAACGTTGCCGAGAGGCTTTTCCTCAGCTGCCACTCACGTCGCGGCCTGGGAGCTGAGTGGCCAGGCCCGGCCGCCTATGTGAGAACACATTACTAACTGCTTCCCAGGGAGAGCGCCGCAATGCTTGACTCTAAATTGGGACTGGGTTTAAGGAAAAGAACAGAGATGAAATTTTTGTCTCCCGAGAAGCAGAGCTCCCACTTGGTCCAAAAGCAAAGTTAAGATGAATGAGCTCATGTGTTACATTTCCTGATAAGTCCATCCCATGAGGTCACCGGACACCAGCTGTCGCTCCCCTGAAGGGCTTCTCAGCAGGAGCATGGAGGCCTCTGTGTGCGCTCCTGTGCTTCCGGGCGGGGCAGAGCCCACCGACGGGGGAGCCTGCCGCCGGGTCTGGCGTGAGGGCGCCCACTGCAGGGTGGGGCACATGGGGCGGACACTTTTAGGGGCATGAGCAGCCCCTGTCCCTTCCCTCCCCTTCCTTTGCGATACTGGGGTGATGCAGGAGAAGGTCCTGGGGGGGGGGCTCTTCTCTCCTGATGAATCGTGCTGGTTGAATAAAAGTAGCAGGAAATGAATTACCCCTGAAATTAACTTGGCCCCAGTTCACCCAACAGCTCACTAGTCAAAGGCAGACTGGGGTGGTCGGGAGGGGCTCTGGTCTGTCTCAAAGTTATGCGCCCCCACACTTTGCTTAGACCGCCTTCCGCCAGCTGGGAAGCAGCCAGCTCAGGGGATCGGAGGCCCGCTGGCCTGACACCACACCGGGGTCCTCATGTTCTCTCTTACCCAGGATTCCCATCCAGCCTCAAACACCTCATTTCTCTACAGTTCTGTGAACTGTAAGATACACCTTGACACTTGGCTTTGATTGTTGAAAGGTGAAAACCACTAAACAGCAGCTAAATTTTGGGAGAGGTGCTGGTGACAATGGCAATAAGGCATTGTAATTCCCTGGGGAAAGTCTGGAGAAACTTTTGAGAAGCTCGCTTTCCAAGGTGCTGCACTGTGGTTATTGGGTGGCCCAGCGGAGGCTCAGTTCCCACTCGTGTCAGGGTCGCTCACCAAGCCCCAGTTACGTCTCGGATGCCGAGGCGGTGTTATCCACTGACAGCAGCCCGTTGGCCGAGTGACTTTCGGTGTCAGTGGCCCCAGCGGGCTGCACTGGATACAGGGACGGCAAGGGTCTCCACCCTTTATCTATTTATTTTTTGAGGGCAGTGTCACTGGCTCTCATATGTGGGACCCGAACCGCGGTCGCTGGCCTCCCAAGCCAGCGCTCAACCACCGTGCCACTCGGCCGGCCCCCCACAGATCTATTTCTAGGAACCAGTGCAGCATCATGAACTGTCAATTACTCTTTGATTGAATTCTAGAGACCACGCAGGGTGTGGAGAGAGACGAGTTCAGGCTGCTGGGGAAGGTGGCTGCGCTGGGCTTCGGCGATGGACACGCAGGCGTGCAGCTAAGGGGACTTACAGCCTCCACCTTGGCCAGGCCGTCCCCCAGGCCACTCATCAGAAACCAATTGGGGCCTTTTTTAGGGTGGGTCCAACAAGCCAGTGTCCAAGGGGCAAAAGCACAAAGGACACTGACCTGAGCAGCTAAGCTGTGACAGGGCTCTGGTACTGTCACCCAGGGTGTCACGCGATTCTTTTTTTTCCTGATTTAAAAAAGCTACATATCAAAATCGCATTCTTTCACTCATTCACATACATATAATCCATATCTACACTCTCTTTATGGGCCCATAGTTCAGCATCATGTAGCTTTGAAAACAATTTCAATATACTTTAGCTTATGACAGCTGTACACCATACAGTGCTCTGGAGAGCTAAGGGGCAGGAGAATATGATTAAAAGGCTGCTGACCCCCAGGAGAGGAAACCACCCAGGCAAAAGGTTTTGAAAACATATGATCTGCCTGCTACATGTGGCTTAACCTCAGCCCTTTCCCACCACGTCACATGACTGGCTCCCTGCTCCTCGGAGACCCAGGTAACTGGCCTCGGCGGAACCTGCAGGGCCTGTAAGGCTGCCAGAGCTGTTTTCAGTAAATCGGCACCAACGCTCCAGAGCTCATTTGGGCGTTTCTTTGCTTGCTGGCACTGAGGGCTATTGGGGATGAGCCCTTACTTAAAAAGGGAGGGTGAAGCCGCAGATCTAAGAGCATTTGTTCCAGGGCCTATCCTCCTACCTGGCACGGGACAGGCCACCCTGGGCCGGAGCTCAGCAGGTGGGACCATTAGCCCCTGCGAGCTGGGCTGGAAGGTCTCTGCTCCGGCAGCTTCACCCTCAGTCTGAAAACCCTTCAACTAATCAGGCAACATCAGGACAGGGGAGGCGCTGCCTGTGTAGACAGCCAGGCCGAACCCGCAGGGGCTCATCCTGGGACCCTGCCCAAGCCTGTGGCTGAGGACAGCAAGAGATGGGGCGACAGCAGGTGTTCCCCTGTCACCATGAGAGACACGAGGTTATGGCGTAAGGCAAAAAAACACCACTCCACGCGTATCTAAGCCTCTGTCCAAAAGGATCCCACATGAGTGAGAGACGCAGAGGGCAGCTTCCCGGCCCCTCGCCCTGCCCACAGAGGCCTGGGCCATCCGCGGGGGGACAGGCATTTCAGAAGGCTGCTCAGGGCTGTCAACAAGCCCCCCTGGCCTCCACCCTCCTGATTAGACCCAGGCACTGTGACCAGCGAGCCACAGGCCACAGACACACACGCCGGCCCGGAACACAGTGGCAGCGCATTCTCCCCAGACTCGTGAGGGTCTGATGTGTGGTTTCTAAAATGCTTCTTTGGTCAGAACCACTCTTCAGGCCGTGCAGCTTTTAAAGCTGACACCTGAAAGTTATTCAGTTCACTTAGATGCCCTCATCCACGGCCAGCCCTCATCCCTGCTTACACAGGCAGGAGTGTGGGTGTCTGAGACTAAACAAAAACAGTCAAGAATGATTTGCACAAATGCAACCATCAGGCAAAGGGAAGCCACACCAGCGCCTGGCTCTAAGTGCTATGAAAGTTGCAACATATTTCCAGTTTTACTCACTCTTTCACAAAAACCAACATCAGTGCCCAAGAGGAACACTCAGAGGCCTCACCCGGAGCCCGAGAGGAGGGTCTGGGTTCTCCCCAGCTCAGCAGTGCTGGCAGGCCGGGCCCTGAGGGCAGCTTCCCTCCACTGCCCTGCTCCCCCTGGCCACAGGAAGGGCTACAGTACCGTGGGGTGGGCGCCAGGGAGGGGGCCAGCCTCCCCTCGCAGGCAGTGGGGCCCGTGGGTGCCCAGGCCAGCACTTCCCTCCGAACCCTAAGGACTGAGCAGGGGCTGAGACTCTATTCTATGGAATTTCCTAAGGGAGAGAAGGAAGTGATGCCAACATTCACATTCGAAGTCTGAGCCCTTGTCATTTTTATTGAATCCATGCCAGACGGAAATGTTGCTTTTTGGCTTTATCTTGGAGTAAAAAGTGCCTTTACAGTTGGCAAAACTGGGCAGCTCTGGATCCTTTTGGATTTTAATTAATTAAACATTGTTTCTTTGCAGACCCCCAGCCCCTTGCAGGCTTCCCCCAGGGGCCGTTTTAAAGGCAGGGACGGGGGTGGGCCTCAGCTCTAGCTGCTCGGGTGTTTTTACCTCACTTGCAAGATGTTTTACACTTCGTTGCTCATTTGAATTTCAAATTGTCTAAGGTTCAAGCAGAACCTAAAAATACTGACAAGCCGTGGGGGCTGAGGCACTGTAAAATGATCCACTGGTGTGCAGCCTGCAGTGGCAGTGCGCGTGTGAGCTGTCTGTGCACGGACACGATGCCCCGTGCGCAGGCCACCCGCGCCCCCCAGCTCGTGCTGGCTGCAGCCCGGCCCTGAGGCCCTGGCCGGCGTGTCCAGCTAGGAGGAAAACCAGAGGCCGCTGCTGCAGATGCAGCAAACAGCCTGCCCACACCTCTGGAAGCTTCCTGAGGAACCTAGGTAAGGCCCTCCTAAGCTCAGCTCACTAGCTGGCACCACTTGCTATCTAAAGAGCCTATTTAAAAAATAAATGACAAACATGCCTGACTCAGTGTCTGAAATAACCAGGCAAGCGTGTTAGAAAAAAGAATCAGTTTTCCAGCAAGGTAAGAGTTTCTTACAGTTCAGGCCAGCTACCTGACCTCACAGCTCATTTGTAAGTGCATGTGGGGCACAGCAGGCGGCTCCAGGAGAGCTTGCTGGAAAGCGTTGGCCATTTATACTCCCACCAGCAGCAGCCCTGGATTGCACCACCAGCCTCTGACCCAATGCCCAAGGCAGAATCTGTAGCAGACAAATGTATGAAAGGATCTTAATGCATTTTATTTCATCAGGCTCATGGGACAGGCAAAGCAGCTGCAGGTGTTTCGGGAAAGGACTGTGTCTACTTTACATCCTTCCCCATCTCCGACTCTGCATCGTGGAGGGAAGAGCGTCACCATGCTCCAAGACACGGAAATGGACCCCAGCTCACTGAGTGGGCTGACTCAGTGCCCATCTGGGCTGGGGGACAGAGGTCAGCTGCCCAGAGAGCTGGAACTAAAGCCACAGTGAAGCTGGGCATCAGCGTGTCTGTCTGGTTTTCAACGGGAAGGAGAACTTACCCTTTAGAAGAGCCCACTCTAAACAACAGCTTAACAAACACTACTAAATCATACTGAGACAGTTCTGAAACAGAAGCAATCATCTGTTTCCCCCCAAATCAACTGAAATACCAGTTAGATGGATATAAGCTAAATGTGAGAACAAAAGGCAGCATGACAGAAAGCGAAGGTACAAGAGCCTGTGTGGCCAGCTCCTCAGGTATACACGCGGCAGCGGCTGTGAGCGCCGTCGGCAATGAAGGGCAGTGGGACCATCCCAGCCCAGCTTAACGAGGCTTCTGACGCAGTGTGTACACATGTCATTTAAAAAGTATAAGAAATGCGCCACTTTTGGTACCCTTTATATCGTAGTCTCTCCAGACAGCCCCATTCTTGCAGAAACTCTAATGGCCTCTTTCCTGTCCTCTGTGGTAATGTTTGCCCTGTCTCAGAAATGTCCTCTTCTATCACCCAACTCCCCCGCCCCCCTCCCCGCAGCCTCACTTTGTCTGACATTCAGAGAGCAAGTCTGCCACCCTTCATTCTTGCCTCCACTAAGGGAAACCCCGTTCCGACTTTTGCCACTGGAGGGGGGGAGGGGGTGGGCCTGGGGGAAAGGGTGCCAGCGAGAACCCTGCTCTGAGCAAGCCCTGTGAACAGGCCTCAGCACACAGGGAGGAGGGGTGGCTGCAGCCTCGCATTATGCAAGGCTGTTTTATCTAGAGATGAACATATATTTAAAAAATAAGAAAAAAACAGCTCAAGGTAGCTTTTGCCAGAGGAATAATGACTTGCTCTTTCAAACACCATTTCATTTCAGGCGCTAAAAGCAGGCAGCATTAGCCTCTTGGTACCTGGGGCAGTTTCCAGGATCTGAAAAACCCTAAGAGGTGCCCACGCCTGGCCTCCTCTCCATGTGCCTCAGGGGAACAGGGAGGCAGAAGCAGGAAACTTCTGTTTTGGGGGGTGACCTTCTTCTCTTCTCAGCAGGTCCCTGATTTGTTTGGACTTCTCTTTCAGCATTGCTTTGTCCTTTAACAGATTGTCTTCTCAAATGGAGAAGTCTCCTAGAAAACCAGCTCCAAAGCTGCAGTGGAGACAGGAACTGCTGGACCACAGCCACCGGGGGGGGGGGGGCATGGGTTGGGCCCAAGCTCTCCAGAGAGCTGCAGCCTACTGAGCCATCCCTGAAGCAAGAGCCAGTCCGTCCACGTCACAGAAAGTCCAAGTGGCAACGCCATCAGGGCATCCAACTGTACATGCCAGGCGTGTCTCTCCAGAGCCACACTCGGAAAAGAAAGGAATGCTGTCCCCATTTTCCTCTGCAGGGGAGGAAAAAGATGACAGACCGAAGTCGGGAGAGACCTTTGGCTTAGTCCCATCCCTGCTGTCATGGCAAGTCCCTTAAGGGAACCCCAACTTCTCTTCCTGGATAACCAGTGCGCTGCTCGTGCTTTGGAGCCCAGGGGCTGGATTCAAGGCCAGCCGCGCTGCCTGAGCTGGGCCAGTTAGCCCATCAGAGCCTCCGCCGTGTCCCCTAAGGAGTGAGGCTGTTACGGGCACCAGAGCAGCTCGCGCCTGTGCAGCCGCAGCAAGTGGAAGGCAGCTGTTCTCATCGTTGGCAGCGCTGCGCCTTACACAGCAGGACTGACACCCCTGGCTTCAAGCCTGCAGCCCCCGCCTCCCTGCTGCCCCCGCCCTAGGGCTCTTTCTGCTCTGCCGCCTTTTACTTCTCAGTCTGGCTGGACGCGGGTTCCCTTATCCTCTGAGAAACCACTACTGACAAAGGGGAATGAATAAGATCTTCCTCCAAACGTGGGATGCACAGTCTCCTCAGTCGCGCTCTACAAACCTGTTTGTATAGACTGCAAATGCATGTAAGTGACAAGCTCAGTGCTCAAGATACGCACATTTTAGAGAGGCCTGATTTAAATATATGAAGACACACCGAGCAGCCTGGCAAGCACTGTGTGGTTAGGGACACCATGAAAGGGACACACAGCAACTTTCGGCGGACGGCAGAGCACGGATTCTGGGCTCCTGTGGGGTCTTCTCCCAGGTGCGGCCAAGAATCCCGCACGCCCCTTCCATAAGCAGAGGCAGAGCATGTGCATCGCCAAGTTTGGTCACGTACTGGCATGTCTATTTCCCCGAGACGGTCTGGCTGGGAGGTGGAGTGATGCGATGGGTGAGAGGAGGCAATAGCTGCAGACGCTCTGCAAACAATCTATATTTTCACCCAAACTGTGCCAGCATCACACACATTGTTTTATGTGCTTCTCCTAGGAACGAGAGCTCTCCACATGCTTCCTGTTTTCACCACAATACCCCAAAAAGGTCATTCTGGAGACCTCATGAGTATAAGCATGCTTGTCTCAATTTTCACAAAATTTGAGCTTTAAGGTCGTAAGTCCCATAACATCTGCTGTGGTGTGTGGGGGGTGGGGGAATGCAGAGAAGCTGCCCTCTTGATTCTCCGTGTTTAAACTTAGTTTATTCAAACACACCTCCCTGGAGGGGAACAGGCTTATTCGTGTCAAAAGACTGTTTTAGCGGCAGACATGAGTTCAAATTTGAAGTCAGATTATGGACTATATAGAGTTAAAACCCCCACCAAATGAACAGCCCACTCCAGGGTTCTAGAGACTTCCTATCTGGATGGGCGGTAGGTGCTGAACTAATAACAGCCCAGCTCCATTTCACTTGCGGGGGTAAAGGGGTGGGGAGGGCTGAATATGAAAACTCCACCAAATGATTAAGTCTGGGTATTAAAAACCCCCACAAATGGAGCCTGGACATCGCTGAGTCCAACGGGCCCTTTCCAGCTCTCACTGACAGCATCCGAACAGCTGGCTGCTCCCAGGGGCCCTGTGATGTCCTTTCCGCCCTTGCTCTTCTCTTTCTCTGCTAGCGCATCTACGGGGCTTTACACATTAGAGCTAGTCAGTGCTGCGCTTTCTTTCTGTCTCACCCCACAGGGTTAAAATTCTAACTACATATGCTAACAAGTCTGAAGTCTCTCTGCCCCACACCTCCTTTTGGAGCTCCATGCCTCTGTTTCCATCTTGGTATCCTGGACATCTCAGACTCAAGATGTCCAAAATGGAACACTTGCTACTTCCCCATAAACCTGCTTCCTCTTCAGGGTCCCCATTTTAGAGACCAGCAGCTCACAATACAAACCTGGAGTCATCATGGGTGTCTTCCTCATTCTCCACATTCAATTACCAAGTCCCATGGATCCTATTTCCAAAAAAATCAAATCCATTCTCTTCTTTCCACCTCTCCTGCCACCACCCAGTCAAAGCCACGCGTACCTCTTGCTGAGGCCACTGCAACAGCCCCTGGAGGAGGTGGCCCACGTCACAGCAGCCTCCTCACAGCAGCCAACCTGACTCCACACACCCCTACCTGTGACAGGCGCGTTTGCTTTAACCCCTTTGTTTCCCAGGAACTATAATAAACGTCCCCATTAGGGTGCTCTCCTCCCACTGCCTCGCTCCCCCTTGTGCCATTCACTTCCTTTTACTCCGTGTTCTAGACATGCCGACACCCTAACTAAATTCTCGCTTCTTTAGGCCTGTTTCAGTAGCTCTGCCTAGACCCTCAGAGTAGCTGAGCGCCCCATGACCTGCTTTCAAGGCATCTTGGACTTTTCCTTCCGTCACTGGTCACGATTATAATTATAAGGTCGTTCGTATATTCTTTTCATGAAATTTGTTTCCCTGGCTAGATTTCATGAAAGCCAGAAACACGCTTCTGTACTTTATCACCCACTCCGGTGCCTAGAACAGAGCGTGGCTCACCCAAACTATTCTGGCTGAGGGATGAATGAGAGCTTATGCGACCGTGTCCCCTGAGCCTCAGGGGCCAAGCAAAAGCCAGTCAGGAGCCCAAGTGGCCAAACCTGACACCCTCACCCTGACCTCGCAGCAGCACCCGCCCACCCCCCACCCCCGTCCTGGGTGATAGCCCCACTCCCGATTCTCTTCCTACCGCGCCATTTCTGCTCCTTGGAAGCCTTTACTAGCTCCTAAAAGCCACCCCAGACCGCAGTCCTGCATTTTCTACTTTTATACTCCCTCCTTTAAGGAATCTCATTCGGACCCAAGGCTTCAAGTAAAATCTAAATGCTGATGTCTCTTGAATTTGTTTCCATCCACAAATTCTTCTTTGAAACTCCAAACTCCTATATCCAACTGCCTATCTGACAAGCACCTCCAATTGGACTGGCGGACAGAAATCTCAGCTGTACCTGTTCAAAGGGGGATGCTAATCCTCCTGACTCCTGTCTTAGCTCATCTCCTCGTCTGCCCTGCCTCAGTGCATGACGCCATAGCTACATAGCTGCTCAGGCCAAACCCAGACTCATTCTTTTTTTTTTTTTTTTTTTTTTTTTTTTGAGGGCAGTGTCACTGGCCCTCACATGTGGGACCAAACCAGGGCCGCTGGCTTCCCAAGCCAGCGCTTAACCACCGTGCCACTCGGCCGGCCCCCCAGACTCATTCTTGATTCCTCTTTCCTGCAGTCCTCACTTCATCTTTTTTAGTAATATTGTGGGCTGTGCCTGGAAATGATGTCCTGATCTACCCTGCTTCTCTCCATCTCATGCAAATATCCTGTGGCAGGAATGAGTGCAGCATGCTGATGGAACGGGAAGAAAGCCAGCAGGACTGGGACGCAATGGGGCCAAACTTCTACCGCAGCTTGTTGAGCCAGTAGCAAGCCTGCTGTTGCCCTGCTTTTTTGCCTCTGCTGTCCCCCAAGCCTTCTCCCTCACAGCAGTTAGAGGGATTCCTTCCTTTCTTCCCTTCCTTCCTTCCTTCCTTCCTTCCTTCCTTCCTTCCTTCCTTCCTTCCTTCCTCGCTCCCTCCCTCCTTCCCTCTCTCTCTTTTTCTCTCCTTCCTTTCCTTTGGGTAATTGACCTGAGATGTGCTTTTAATACGTGTTAATTAATTCCTCTTTGAATAGGTAATACATGGATATAATAGGAATTCAATTTGTATAAGGTAATATTCAGCAAGAAGTCTCCCATCCCATCCTCAGTTACCCTCCCCGGAGGCAAAGCAACCACCACTACCAGTTCTTACATATTCTTCAGAGTCTATACATACACAGGCAATTATGTTTATCTCCCAGAAGGATATTTTAAAAATGTAAACCAGATCATGTCACTCCTTTGCTTAAAACTCTTCAATGCCTTCCCACTACTTTTACAATAAAACCGCCACTCCTTGCAGAGGCCTGCCAGCCTCCACCCGGCCCCGGCCTGCCTCTGCTCCAACCCCATGGCCGCCTTCCTGGTGCTCAGACAGGCCGGTGTGTTCCCGCCTCCACGGCCCTGGTCACGCTCCTCCAGCTCTCCGAAGGGCTGCCCCCCGCCAGCTTTCATCTCCTCCCAGGTGCTGGCCCCATCCCTACTTGCACCCTTTGCCCCCTCATTCTGTCATGCTTTACATCATGGCACTTACTCCCATCGGAAAGCACCTTTTCATGTGTTCCCTTGTTCACTGCATCTCCCCCCCCCCACCACAAGGAATAGAAGCACCATGTGGTCAGTGACTTGGTCAGTTTTATCTCCTGCCAGTCCTCGGAACTCAATAAAGATTAGTAAGTAGGCTGAGTAAATAAATAATGTGAATCAACATTTAACTCCTTAAAAATAGAGAAGAATTACTTCCAGCAATAAAAGCACGTCTAATGCTGGTGACCATGCCCCCTCCCAGTCCGGGAGAGGACCGCCTCCAACAGCCCACTTCCTGGGGAACAGGGCATAGTGAACAGCCTAACCACGCTCTGCCTGGGCAGTACAGGCAGCAGCAGGTGTACTTTCCTCATTATGCTTTTCTATTGCTATTAACATGAGCCTGTATTTGCTGAGCTCACTGGGCGACATCCCAGAAACGTCCAAGATGGCATCAGGTGCTCTTCAGGAATGACAGCTTTACTATAACTCATGACCACAAAGTGAGTGAGTAGATAATGAAGAACTGAGCATACATCGCACAGATTCCCACTGACATTCGTTTCCTAGCCCACCCTACTCTGGCATTTCAGTCAATTACCCCAGATTCCATGGAAAATTAGTTCTGGGATAACAGTTCAGTTCAAAGAAGAGCAATTTAATTGATGCAAGAGGATGAACACAAACCTGGCCCTTTAATTTGTAAATCTGGCCCTTTCCCCCTTCCTGGGTGACCCTGTCACATGGCACTGCGCAGCTCCTGGGGACACATGTCATCCTGCATGTTACTCACAAGGACACACAGACTCCCTCGTGCTGACTCACAGCTGCCATCTCCCAGGGAATACCAGCGGGCTGCACTGCAGGTGTCCCTATAGTCCCGGGAACCAGCGGCTCCTCCACACACAACTGGGCGGCGGCTAGAATAAGCCTCCTAGACCCACAGGGACCGTCTTCAATGGCAGGAGCCACTGCCTGTCACCTCTCACACCACGGCCTGACAACAACTCACCTCCTGCATACTGCCACTTAGCAGAAAACTGTGGCCAGAGGGGCATCTGACACCTGCCTGGTAGCTTCCCCAGCTCCCCTGCCTACTTTCCTGGGGACGCATCAGAGCAAATGAAGAGGCCCAGCTGGCGGCTGCAAAGAGAGCCGGCCATTGGGTGGCCAGCGGCATCTGACCCCCAGCCGTCCCGCCAGGTCCTGCACACTTTAGCACGTACAACAGTTGGCGAGGCCCCGTGATCCTGTACAAGGAGGTACCCAACGCAAACGGGACCCTCCTTGTCACCCTCTCCTTCCAACTATGTCCAGGCGCAGTGTTGGGGCAGAGACTAAACTAGACAGCACAGGTGGCTCTACCTCTCAACTCCACAGGTGACAACAGAGAAACAACACCCATCAGCTCGCAGGAGGGAGTGAGCAACAGTGCCCTCCTAAGATCACACCACCCCAAGTAAACGCCAGGGCTTCCCACACCTACCGCCCTCCGTTCCTGCCCTCTGCCCACATCCGCCCATTTCCCTTCTCTGCTTGATTTTCCTCCTCTATCTTTCTCCAGGGGCCGCAGTCACTATGGTTGCCTTCACTCCTGATCAGCCAGTGGAGGGTGTTTCTGGGCGGCAGGCTCAAGGGCAAGCCAGGTCTCATGCAGCTGGTGGGCATCCACACCAAGCAGCTTGTGCGTGTGCGCCTGCCACCCGTCTGCGGAGCCCACAGGAGAGGCCCGCGTTTCCTGCTGAGTCTTGCTTAGCTTGTACAGGGATGGGAAGAATGTCTGCACAAATAAGGTGTGGAAGGCGAGCCATTTCCTCGAGAAGCCAGTTGATCCAATTATTTCAGGCACCTCTCCAATGAATTATAGGGCTGACTCATGCATCCTTTTCAGCTTTCAGCCCCTGAACTTTGCTCCAATATTTCACGGTCACTTTCAGTTACCCAAATACGCAGTGTGACAAGGACCGTACAGCTCCTCCCACCAGCAGGGACAGCACCATCTCTCAGCACTTATTCCCTGCCCATCCAGAACCTGTTCCTTCTGAGTCTGGGTCTCATGCCCCGCCATGGGTCCTGGCCCAGGGACCTAGCTCCTTAGCGGCATGACTTTCCATCTCAGACAATGAACAGTTCTGGGGTCCCATGTCTAGTGACATCGGACTGTGTGCGTGAGAGCCAACAGCCCACGAACGCCGTGCCGGGCTCGGGTTAGTGGGCAGATGCACTGAGCTCTAAGGGGCCTTGTCTATGTCTGCCTTCCCGATGGAGGGGCCTTCCAAACGCCAGTTCTCTTTTCGTAACACGAGCACAGTGCCGCCACACTGCAGAGCTTGTGTTAGTATTTGTCATGATCTTATTCAGGGTCACTGCCAGCAACAAGACAGCAAAACGTGCTGTGGCAAGGCTTTTCTTCGAGTCTGCCTCTCTAGGGCCCAACAGCTGAGGAGCACGGGCTATCATGCGATCTCATCAGAACCCTGGTCTGCTTAGGAAAAAGTACTTTCCAGAAGCAGAAACAAACTTCCCTGATATTGATCTCTTCAGAGGAAAGGTGCTATAGAAATCTCATGTAATAAATAAAGGATGCCGCCTCCAGTCTCGGGCTGGCAGTTCAGCAAGGAAACGAAGCTACCAGGCTCGGGCGGCAGAAGCCCGCACTGGTCATCCGTGCGCTGCTCACAGCCCCGGTCCAGGCACCGGAGGAGGAGCGGGAAAGAAGTCACTGGTTCCTGCCCTTAGACAGCGGGAGATGCACCGAGAGGAAACCGACTGGAGGACGGAAGGAGTAAAGCAAGAGGCGACTGCAAATAAAATCAATACACCAGCTCTGTGAAGGAAGCGGGAGCGGTGAGGAGCCATCGCCGCATAAGGGATCCAGGAAGGAGTCAGTTTTCGCAGAAAAGGAGGACGCAAATTAGCACTTAGGAGAAGATGGAATGAGCACGTCAATAAGCCTTGCGGGCCGCTGTGTCTCCTATGACCTGAGCACAGGAGGAAGACAAGAAGGTGGCAACACTGGGCCCCGCCCTCCAGAGGCATCTGTCTAGATGGAGAGACAAGTGGCACATGGGACACAACTGAAAACAGTGCTCTGGGATGACTCATGAGCACCCTTTCGAGTGGTTCTGACACCGCAGGTCACAGAAATTTTTACCAGTCCATGCTCAATAAAAGGCAGCTCTGAAATGTGGGGGTGCCATGGGCTACACTGCTGAAAATAGACAACTCATTTTGTAGTCATCTCCTCACTGTTTAGTTAACCCCACGGGCCAGTCTGGAGACGTGGAAAAGTGGTGGGATGGGGAGCTCCACAGACCTGGGCTCAAATGCCAGGTGCTCCCTTACAATTTCTGAGTTACTTCAAAGCTTGGGTTTTCACCTCTGTAAAAACCGAGTACCATTTGTCCCATGATGCTTCTAAAAGAGTCAAATGATACCACACAGGTGCAGGCATCCAGTATGCAGCAAGTGTTCAATGGAGCCATTCTTTCTCCTTCCCCCAGAGGAACAAAACCTGTCAATACAATGGTACAGGGTTTGCTCCTTCTCCAGTGTTTAAGAGGCATCACTACATGTCTGCAACTGCAGTAGGAGCTGGGAGCCGCCAGAGCAAGCTATGGTCCCTGCGCTCCTGTGCTTATGGTTAGGGAGGACAGATGTGTAGACAGACAACTCCAATAGGTCTGAGAAAAACAGCAACAGAGGCCAACCATGAACTCCCCAGAGGAGAAGACTTTTGAGCAGGTGGAGGGTTTTGTTAAAGAGGACACCCAGGTTTCATGAGGACCTCTGATGAGGAAAGCTGTGGCGACAAACTCTGAGTCCAGGCTGGCATTCCTGTGTCTGCCCTGTCCTTGAGGTCCCCACACCAGTTTTTATCCCTGTGAATGGACTTGCCATGCAGGAGCTAGGATGCTGGGAAGCCACAGTATTCGTGCTCAAATATTGGAGGACCGATCCTGCAGGAGACGAAGACGACTCGTGATAGCTGCTCTGGAGGGCAGCGTGAAGAGAAAGCAGGACATACGAGGAGGCTCGTTTTCTTTCAATGGAGGAAGTGCCTAGTCAGCATAAGCTGCCTGGCAACAAGACGTGCCACACGCCCTCCAGGCTGGAGACGTGCATGGAGGCTGCACTGCCTGCCAGGGCCCGGGGGTGTGGTTTCCGCTGTGTAAGATCAGGGGGCTGGACTGGCACCAGGATGGGTAACTTCTAAGTCACTCAAGGGCTTAGATTCTACATCAGAGAGTAATAGGTTAAGTAGGAATGAGAGATTGGTGTGGTCACACATTGTAGGTCTGTGACCTCCAAAGAGCAAGATGAATCACAGGCTTTATTTATGCAAATACACCCATCCCCAAAGTTGAGTATTTAATTAAACCATAAGTGTATCAAATAATTTTCATTAGACCAAGCAAGCAATGCTACCCTACCTGATGTATATATGTCTTGTCTGATTCCCCCTCTCTACAAATAAAAATTCAAGGCAGAAAAAGTAAATAAAAATAAATAATGCTAAGGTTCTTTATCTAGACCTTATTTCTTCAGCCAAATAATCCACTGGGAAACCCTCGGGCTGCAAGTGTATCCCAGCTTCTGGGATTTGCGTGGAGACTGACCCAGACATTCTCCCGCTCCCATGTGGGCCTGCCTTCCAATGCTACTACGAAAGGACTTTCCCCGAAACATGGCCAGCAGGCTCACCAAAACACCACGTCTTTGACTTCTCATTTTTTCTTGTCCGTTATGAGGCAACGCTGACTGGGTGCCACTGTAGGCTCCATCCTCTAACGGGGGCTTTGGGAAGCTACTGAACAGTGCGTGGTGCTGCCCCTGAGGATTTTAGCAGCTGGCAGGGGACAGCAGACCAGTGGAGGAAGGCATGTATTAAACACACAGAGAGTGGAGCTGACCAGATCTGACATAAAACCTCTATAACATAGATCACCTCATTTGAAATTTCTAGTAATTCTATTTGCTCTTAAATTAACCTTGTGTTTCCTATGAAAAAATGAGCTATTAAGTATATAGGCAGTATATCAAACTTTGAGGTTATATTAGAATTACCTGAAAAACAGTTTTTGCTTTCTAAAGACGACATATCCCCTTCTATCCAGGGACTCTGAAGTGCTGGTCACAGGCCCTCATTTTTTTTTTTTTTTTCTTTTTGAGAGCAGTGTCGCTGTCTCTCACATGTGGAACCCAAACTGGGGCCGCTGGCTTCCCAGGCCAGCGCTTAACCACTGCGCCACTCGGCTGGCCCAAGGCCCTCATTTTTTAAGAGACACTGCTCACAAGAGAATCACAGTAAGAATCTATTAGGAAGACTGAGAGTGCCTGCTAGCAGGTATCTGCACACAAGGTACTGAACACCGATTAGTTTTAATTACACACATTAAAGGCCCTGGAAAGGACATTTCTTTAGCAAAACTCTGAACAATTTATCAATTTAAAAGAAAAAAATTAAAAACCCTATTATTTTTGTCCAAATCCTTTGTTTTTATAACTGGTCTAATTTGGTGACATCTTGCCATGAAGGGACCATACATGAGTCCCCAGTCTTGAACAAGGCCTTGAAGGCCAAACTAAGAGGAGATTAAAAGAATCAGGTGTATTAATTTAGAGGAAAGGCCAAGAAATCTTCCAGGTACTTCAGGAGGGAGAAGCTGGCTTCAGTGGAGACAACTGGAGAGCAGATGACCAGGGAGGGATGGGCAAGATGGGACAAGGACCTAGAGTTAGTGTGGCTGACACACATGCTGATGGGAGGAGTGGGCACTGCTGAGGGCGGCCACTGGTCAGAAACTCTTCAGCAGTCTTTGGGTTTTAGATTGAAGGCTGCACAAAATACAATATTTAGTACACAGGTGTGATCTGAGACTAGAGGCAACCTTTCTGGTCTCTGTTTCCTCATTTATTTAAAAATATGAGGTTGGATTAAATGATTGCTAAAGCCCTTTCTAATCCTGATGGTATTTATCTACCCACAAATTTTTATGATTTTGTGTTGTGGTAAAAGTACTTAATTCAAACAGCATTTTCAAGCATCACTTAGTGCGATTTGCTTTCACTATCTCCAGTAAGAATAGCCCAGAATAGTACCTTGGGCGTCTACTATGACACTGACTTGAGAAAAGGAGTGCTCTAAGGTCACCAGCTTTTCTCACGACAGTTAGACATATTACATATGATTGTGAACAGAGGGAATATGCTTCAGCTGTAAACAGAAACAAATCCATGGGATGGCAAAATTCTTTAAAAACACAGCTTTGGAGCTGGCCAAGTGGCACAATGGTTCAGAGTTGGCTTGGGATGCAAGCTCTGAGCAGCAGGGCCCCAGTTCGGATCCCACATGAGGGCCAGTAACGCTGCGCCCTCTTACAGCTAAGATGGGAACAACAGCTCCACCTGGAGCTGGGCTGCTGTGAGTAGCTGGCAACAGTGTAGGCTGCAGCCCCTGCTACAGTGGGCTGCCATGAGCTACTGTGAATGGCTGGCAGCCAGCGTGAGAGGCCGGCAGCTGGTGTGAGCGGTCAGCAGCTGTCGTGAGTGGCTGTCCAATGGCTGGTGAGTGACTACCTCACCCAGGAAGAGCGCAATGATCACAATACCAACATGGGCCAGTGAAGCGATGTCCTCCACAACTAGACTGAAGAACAAAAGGACAGCAACTTGTCTGTTCCCCTTCCCCAATTCCCCAAAGCTGTTCCCCTTCCTCAATTTCCCAATTAAAAAACAAACAGAGTTTTGTTGATCTTTTAGGCTCACTATAGGCTCTATCATCTGTTTTGGGGGAATATATTTGAACATTTCCTTTGTCTTCCTAAAATGTATTCGACGGCTACAACTACTATAATTTGTTGGGATGAGGGCACAGGTAGGGGACAGTTGTGAAATATCTACAGCTAAATTATACTCAATAGTAAAGGACTGAGTGCTTTCTACTTGAGGTCAAGTGGAAGGAGGGCTAATCTTAACATTTCTTTAAACATTATGCTAGAGATCCTAGCCAATGTAATAATGCAAGAAAAAAAAATAACAGGCATTTAGATAGGAAAGTAGTAAAAATGCCTTTATTTGCAGATGACATGATCATGGATATAGAAAATTTTAAGAAATCTAGAACTAGTAAGTGAATTTAAGCAAAGCTGCAGAACAAAAGATCGAGTATAAAAAGTGACTTATTTTGAAGTGGCAGCAAAGACTATTCTGAATATAAGATTTAAAAATTCTATTTACATTAGCATCAAAAAACTTAAAAACTCAGGAATAAATTTAAAAGATGTATGTTGAAAAAACAGAAAACACTGTTGAGAAATTAAATAAGGCTTAAATAAAAGGAGCGATGTGTTATGTTCATGGGTTAGAATACTGTTAAGATAGTATTTCTATAAATCTTTTATAAATGGAAAAAATATTCGAGGTATGAACAAATTCTTTACAAAAGAAGATATATGAGTGGCCAAAAAGCACATGAAAAAAACAATGCCTAACATCACTGGTCATGAGGGAAATGCAAATTAATATACCACAATGACACAGTACCACATAACCACCAGAATAGCTAGTTAAAAAGAATGACAATGTTAAATTTACAAATTATGGAGAAATTAGAACCCTAATACACTGCTGACGGAATTTTCTTAAAATGTTAAATGCACAATGACCATTCAACCTGTATATATCTACCCAAGAGAAATTAAAATATATGTCCCCACTGAGACTTCTGCATGAATATTTACAGCAGCTCTATTCATAATATCCCCAAACTGGCAACAACACAAATGTATGTCAAATGGTAAATGACGAAACAAATATGGCATTATGAAATATTACTCAACATTAAAGAGGAATCTAAGAGGTAACAGCATGGATGAATCTCAACAACATGCTATGTAGCCACACAAGGCTATATACATACTGCATGAATCCAGTGATATACAATTCTAGAAATAGCAAAATCATATGGACAGAAAGCAGATCCCTGGGGCTGGGGTAGAGCAGTGTAGGGACTGACTGAAAAGGGGCAGAAGGGGACTTTTTAGGGTGATGGAAGTATTCTAAAATTTTAATTTGATGATGGCTGTACAAATTAAATTCACTAAACTGTTGGGCTGGTGGAGTGGCGCGGTGGTTAAGAGCTGGCTTGGGACACCAGTTCTGATCCCACATATGAGGGCCAGTGACACTGCCCTCTAAAAAAAAAAACACCTTACTAAACTGTAAAAGTAGGTGAATTTTATGATATATGAATTATATCTCAAAAAAAAAAATCTGTACACACACAGACACACACACACACCTGTTGGGCAAAGAATTAACTGAAACTATTTACTCTTGGAACTAAAACAAAAAAACATCAATAATTTTCTTTTGCAATAATCCATTTTTTTCTCCCCATAAAGAAGTATGTTAAGTAGGGTAACCTACCCAAAGAGCTTTGAGAAAGTTACTGTGCTGTTACGGCTGCTAAGATTGGACTACAGAAGCAGTTGCAAATTTGCCATCCAGATAGGAAATATTTCACTTCATGGGATAAGTGTCTCCTGACTCACTTGTCAGTAGGGTGTGAGTGGGGAGGTGACGCAGGCTTCAGCAGATGTGTTCTGCACATTGTCTTTATTTTTTAATTTTTTTTAGCTGAGCCATCCTGCTACCTGTTGGCAGCTCAGCGGCAACTCAGCTCGGGCTGGGCATCGAACTGCTGTTGCTCAGAGCTCAGCTCGCATGCACATTGTCTTTTAAAAGCTCGGTCTCTGAAGCTGTTTCATTGGGGAGGGGAGCTGTTCATGTCTCTGATATCTCTCTACAGCTCTGTCAAAGGACATATGGGACAGTGATGAACGCATGCACTAAGTATAAATACATGGAGTTAGTGCTCAGTAAAGGGTTTGATTTGTTTTGCTCTAACACTTCAACTTGCAATTTATGGAGGAGCAGCAGAGGGACAAATCTGTTAGGTTTTAGACTAGAGCTCTTACACACTCAAGATTAAATGGGGAATACAAATAGCATACTCTTGTTCAGGTAAGTATAGTGAGAGTGAAAAAAAGGAAGTAGGAAGGGGGAAAAATTCCCTCAGAATGCCTCAAGATTTCAAATTACCCTTAGCTCTCACACATATAATAACATTTACCAACAGGTTTTGTTTTTGTTTGTTTTTTTTTGCTTTTGGGAGGGTGGGCAGGGCAGGGCACCTCCTTCTCTTGAGCCAGATGACATACACCCAACTGCTGTCTTAGAAGTACTGGGGAACCATTAGGCTTTCACTGCCAGACTTAGCATAAAAAGCAGAGGCTACTAAAGGGTGGGGCCTTGGGAACCATGCTCTCTGTATAACACGTGGCCAAGCACAGCCCTCCACTCAAGCAGTCATGGTAACACCTAGGCAGCCAAATCAACTGGGTCATGATAAAGGATCTCAGGTGTTTCCCCGGATAGCAGGGTTTCTGATGGATCCAGACTAGAACTCTGTACATGGAGTAAGACCTTTCATAAGAACATACTGCCAGTTAAGCGCTGGCTTGGGAAGCCAGCAGCCCTGGTTCGGTCCAACATATGTGGGCCAGTGACACTGCCCTCAAAAAAAAAAAAAAAAAAAGAACATACTGCCTTGTTTTCCTTTCAGTCATAGGACAGAATGCCAAATGTTCCCGACAGGTTCAAGTCACGCTCCGACTAGAGTTAAAATAAAGGCACAGACAGACATGTAGGCTTATTTGTGATTTCTGATGCTGCTGAAATGGGCCAGCCTGGAAATCTCCTGTCACCAACATGTTTTGTAATCATTACAGCTCCTAGCCCCACACTGAGGCTGAGGATCTCACTATTCGCTCGCTGTGCAGTCCCCTTTAGTGGCAGGGACGGCTATGACCCATGCATATTATTTTACACTTAGTAAATCAGTTCACATATTCCTAGATCATTTCTCTAAAAAGAGTCAATACCCATCTGGTTTTCCTGCGTGCTTAGTTAAAAACAAACAAACAAAAAACAGTCAAATTAGATTGTGTTGACCATATTCAAAACCACTGATACCTTCTCACTGCAAACCAATGTCCGAACTCTACGACCTGGAACCTGGAATCCTTTTTCTTCCTTCTAGCAAGCTCTCCTTCCTCGACCCAAAGGCTCCATCCAGCTGCCAGAGGTCACTCCCCTTCAGGATCAGCTTTGTCCAAGCATTCCTTCTGGAAACCTGTCCAGAGTTTTCCAGTTGGAATTAATCTCTCCCTCTCCATGTTCCTGTAACTTATGGCTTGCACCTTGGTTAAAGCTCTTCTGGTAGGCTGCCCTCGGTGTCAGTTATTTTATGTATGTATCTGCTTTCCTCTCAGGCCTAGCAACTCCCTATTTTGAATGCATATTAAAATCACCTTGGGAATCCTTGGAAAAGTGGCTGTTTCCAGGACTTGGCAAAAGTTAAGTACAAATGCACCCAAAATAACATCTTATTATGCTAGAAAACAAGGAAATGCTGAGGGGAGAAAAAAAAGATGCGGGCGGGGCATATCACAAGAGCAGTCAGTTTGAAGGAACTTTCACCAGCCAAATTTGGGATCATTTGCATGCCAAAATAAGTATAATAATGAATTATAAACTACTAAACAATGTAAGAGCTCATGAGTCCCAAACAATCATACATAGATGGGGGGAAGAGGGTTTCACTTACTGAATGCCAAACGGTAGATATAGAAGAAGGTTAGAGTTAGAAAATCATCATTCTGAAACCATCACAGTCAAGACTGGTTCAGGTGACAATCACCAATGGATACTAAACCTAGGAGACATTTTTGATGCAGAGTGGGACATTTACATGGTCACAAAGTATTTTCCCACGGATTGCTGTAAGGTTAAAGATAGTAGCTATATAGTGGATACATCCAACAGAACCTTGATTGGGTGAGCAAATCACAATTAACATCGACACTGAGAGGCTGATGGTCATCTGCGCTTCCCAGTGTAAAGCCCTGAGAAGAACACAGTATCACTTACAGAGTATTCTGGCTTCACACTGAATCTCATCATGAGGAAACATCAGGCAAACCCAAAATGAGGAATGTTCTTTTAGAAAAACATTGTGGGGCTGGCCGAGTGCCGTGTTGGTTAAGAGCTGGCTTGGGACACCAGCTCTGAGCAGCAGGGTGCTGGTTCGGATCCCACATTAGGGTCAGTGATGCTGCACCCTCTACAGCCTGACCTGGAGCTGGGCTGCCGTGAGTTGCTGGCAATGGCGTAGGCTGCAGTGGGCCTGGCGGCAGCTAGCGTGAGCTTTCATGAGCTGCCATGAGGCGCCATGGGCAGCCGTCCAATGGCCAGCAAGTGACTGCCTCGCCTGGGAAGAGCGCAATAATAAGACCAACATGGGCCAGTGAAGCGATGTCCTCCACAACTAGACTGAAGAACAAAAAGGACAGCAACTTGGCTGTTCCCCTCCCTGATTCCCCAACGCTGTTCCCCTCCCCCAATTCCCCAATAAAATCTAAATAAAATAAAATAAAAAAAACACTGTGGATGGGAAGATAGGGAGTGGAGGATGGAGGTCTTAAAAAATGTCAATATCATTAAAAACAAAGAAAGGCTGTAAAAACGTTCCAGGTTGAAACAATCTAAAGGGACCTGACAACTAAATGCAATACCTGATCATGGAATATGATAGTTTGTTTTTGTTTTTGTTTTTGAGGGCAGTGTCACTGGCCCTCATATGTGGGACCCGAACCGGGGCCGCTGGCTTCCCAAGCCAGTGCTCAACCACTGCGCCACTCGGCCGGCCCCTGATCATGGAATAAATTCTGTGTTGGAGGAGAAAAAAAATGCTTTTATAAAGGACATTATTAGACCAACTAACAAAACTGGAATATGGACAAAAGATTTAATTAAAGCATTGCATCAGTATCAATTTATTGAAGTTGGTAACTGTACTGTGGTTTTATAAAATATCCCTATTCTTGGGAAACATTCATTGATGTTTATAGGGGAAAACGGCCGTGATGTCTGCAACTTACTCTCAAATGGTCCACGAAAAAACTTTTTTTTTTCTTTTTTTTTTTTTTTTAGCTGAGCCATCCTGCCACCTGTTGGCAGCTCAGCGGCAGCTCAGCTCGGGCTGGGCATTGAACTGCTGTTGCTCAGAGCTCAGCTCGCACTTTTTTTTTTTTTTTTTTTTAAGATTTTATTGGGGAATTGGCGGAGGGGAACAGCGTTGGGGAATCGGGGAAGGGGAACAGACAAGTTGCTGTCTTTTTGTTCTTCAGTTTAGTTGCGGAGGATGTTGCTTCACTGTTGGTATCGTCATTGCGCTCTTCCTGGATGAGGCAGATCAGTCGCTGGCCTCTGGATGTCGCTCACTGCGGCTATTGGCAGCTCACTCTTGGCTGCCAGCCGCTCACGCTGGCTGCGGGCCACTCACTGTAGCCTATGGCAGCCCACTGCAGCAGGGGCTGCAGCCCACACCATCACCGGGGCTCGCACAGCCCAGCTCCAGGTGGAGCTGTAGAGGGCAGTGTCACTGGCCCTCCTGTGGGATCCGAACCGGGGCCGCTGGCATCCCAAAACCAGCGCTTAACCAATGCGCCACTCGGCCGGCCCTCAGCTCGCACTCTTGAGCGAGCTCTTAACCAACTGAGCCACTCGGCCGGCCCTGGAAAAAAACTTTTAATTTCCAAACAAAAAATTAAAACAGTACCTGGAAACCTTCTCTGATTTCATGGTTTAGAGGAAGGCCCAGACATTCTATTTTTGAAAAGCTTCCCAGGATTGAGAGCTGCTCAGAGCAGGGGTTCTCAGAGCGTGGTCCTCAGAGCAGCGGCTGCAGCATCCCCTGGGAACCTGTTACACACGCACAGGCCCGATGTCTCAGACTTCCGGGGGCGGGGCCAGCCGTCTGTCTTCCCGCACCCTCCATGGGATTCTGACACCCACCCAAGTTTGAAGCCACTGACCTAGACTATGAGCTCCTACATTCTCTGTTTCTAGCTCCTATAGTCCCACGAAACCTAGCAAAATGCTTGCTGACCTTTGTCTGACAGTGAATGATAAGGCAGAAATGACCACTGAATTGATAAACTACTCTACAGATCCCAGCTAAAGCATCCCTCTGAGTTTCTAAAGTGAATACGAAATTTATTTTGAAAGCAATAAAGGAAGTCAGATCACTCAGGAGGTTAGTAAAAGCACTGCTGTCCCCAAAGGGAGCATATCAGCTTACAGTTGGTTAAGTCACTGTCAATTTAAAATACGCGATAACTTATACAAACTATTAGGCTGGTATTGAAAAATTAATTCAGTGGTCCTGGGAAACAATGCGCAGCAACTGAATAGCCATGGCGTGTGTACCACGCAGGGCCTGCTCAGAAGAATGTCCTTTAGGTGGTGCTGGGAGAGACAAGACTCCTACAATGAGAACGAGCTCATCAATTTGCCTACTGAGTAGAAAATGAAACAAGTAAATCCATTTTTACGCAATTGTTTCCTATCTTGAGAAGTTAAACAGTTGAAGACACTCTAGGACGGAAGCTACCATCCCAGCCTTACCACATACCTTTCCTAATTGGTACCCTGAAAGATTTCACAGGAAAAGGGTGATACTTTGGTATTGTTGATTTAAAGGTTATCTAGTCACAGCAAGGCAGAGGAGAATTCATCTTCAAAATTCACCTACTTATTGAAAAGCCATGGAGTGTCTTGGCAATTAACAATTCCTATCACCTCTAGCTGTTCCCTATGTGAGAAAGCTCAGAACTCGTCTTACAAATTGCTCTTTTGAAGATCAAAGGGAGGCTGAATGTGTCTGCGTGTGCTCTCCATGAGACTGTAATTTAATGGAATTTTCAGAGAAGGCTTGCTGGCAGTGTTTGGATGACAGCCCCGGGGCAGAGGATTCAGGGGAGCTTGGCCACTCTTCCCTTTGGAGCGCCTTCCCTGTCTTTAATTGGCACCTCATTAGAAATTAATGAAAATGACATCCTCTGTTCTTCCTGCTCTAGGCATCGAATGCTACAAAAAGGCCCATCACAATTCATAACACATTCAATTTATATAGCAATGGCTCTTAAGCATTATTTATGAGATGTGAATTTCTTGTCAGCAGTTAATAACCTGTACAGAGTGGAAGGGGAATGGAAAAAAGATTGTGAATATATATATATATATATATATATATATATATATATATAAAGATTTTCCACAGTGGAGAAGTGTTCTGTTTGAGTTCAAACTACCTTCCTGACTCTTCACTCTCAATAGTAAATGGCTGTGTTTCCCCTCATCTAAAACCTTACAGGGCGGCTAAATGTCTAACACTCCATGCGTCCTCAAGGAAATAACTCTCCACCTCGCCCTTTCCTGGAGAGATCCAAGCAGACAGGCAGGAGGAACACAAAAGCTATCTGTCACAGACAGTCCCACCGGCGCATGTCCCCACTGTTGTCCCTCCTCTTCTGCAATGTGGCAGTTGCCTCAGCCGTTTTTCTGGCACGTAAGTATAATGCTCTCCAAGGGCCAAACTGAGCTCCTGGCTCTCTCTGGGAAGGAGATATCTGGAGGGACTGCAGAAAGCTCCAAACGTCCTTCTTCCCTGGAAAAATGCAATCTCTCCATAAGCAGACCCTCAGAATTGGGCACAAGCCAAGGCACTGCGTGTGAGATCATTTAAAAAGGATGCACGTCTGTGGCAAACCCAGTGGGCACTTAGAAATCCAGCCTCCTCCCCAAGAGGTGAGGAGAATGGCAGAGGAATCCACACTTATCGGAGACAATCGAGCTGGCTTCGCTTTTGGAGCAGGAAGATAGTCATCTAACATGTATTTCTAGATTCTTTTCCAGTGTGCCTATGACCTTAGGAAATTAGGTGGTTTGCATCGAAGCTGAACGTAAACTGGGAGACTTGGTTACACCACCTCTGGATCTCCCAGTGCTGTGAACTCATCCTGCTTGCCTAACAAGGAGAGGAGATATTAGCCACTGCCAGAGGCAAGACAGCACACTTGATGGACCAACTGCCTGATCCACTAAGGCAAATCCTGTGTAATACCTCGGATTCAGTGACTTTCAAGAAGGAAACAAGAACACAAGGTACTAGAAAATCCCATGATTCTAATTTAGGAACCACCAAAGGCCTGTGTTATAAAAGCAAAAGGCAAAATGGTCAGTTAGGCTTCACAACACTGGTAACAGACTGAATCGCTGAAATACCCAACCGTTCCTGGGAAGACCAAAGGAAGTGTCTGCATCACAAAAGATTAGACACTAAAGTCTTCCACGTGGGCGAAGGTGGTCAGCCTCAGGCCCGAGTTACCTTGGCTAACCCCAGAACTCCCTCTTTACCTAACCAAGAACTTCCAATTACCTGGCAGGTTTCATCAAGGAGCAGCCTAAGGTTAAGATTCTGGGCTCACGTGGGCCATGCCACGTGTAAGAACACAACTGAAGTTTGAAAACTCTACTGACAGCCTCTGCCCGCTCTTACCCCACACCTCTCTTCTTTATCCTTTCACACAAGCATCTAGAAGGAGACTAAATGCAAGCTGAAAAATAAAAGCTCGTCCGGTGACGCCTGCACGCCCCATGCTGGTCCCGTTTCTGCAGTGGGATCCACGCTTTGGCTACGAACCACACACCCGCGCGTACAACAAACAGGTCCCCGTTCGTGACAGGAACAGAGGTTCCAACTGTGTTTCCATGAGAAACTGGCACTCCCGCATTTCCATCAGGGCAGGTGGGTGAGGGACAAGAGCAGGGACTGTCGACTCACACGACGAAGGACGTGGAGTAGCGTTCACGTCCTAGCTGCAGAGAGAAGCAGCTATCCCTGCCTGCGGCACCAGCCCCTGTGGGCATCTAAGGCTACCCCAGGGGGAAGGAGGCTTCTTAAGCTAACTCCTAGAACAAAGGCGATAAATACAGGATTCTCAGAGGCCAGACCTAGGCCTCAAAGGCCCTAAAGCATAATACTGTGCCTTAAAATCAAGAAATCAAATCAGGAACGGGACAATTGTAAGTCAGCCTAAAGGAGGGAAAGGAGGGGTTGGTCTAAGTTTTGTTCCACATAAACTTTTGCGACCGCATAAAGTTTTTAAAAATACATCCCTGGGCAGAGATGTGCAACGAGTTGGTATTACACTGGCTAATACAGAGGAAAAGGTTACTTTAAAGCTATTTCCAAGGGGTTAACTGACAATGAATTACGGTTCAAAGAAAGTAATTTTCTAATCAAACTTTAATTTAAAAGGGATATGGCGGGAGAAATCTTCCATTTATTATACATAGTAAGAAGCTCATTCAAAATTAATTTAATATCTGAATTTTATGGTACATGGGCCAGAATTTTGCTGGTTTGGTTAATTTCTAAATAAGTCATCACTGAGAAGGAACCAGAGTAATTGCAGTGGGGAGCTGAACGCAGTAAGCAATAACAAGGCGGCTCCAGAGGAGTGTGCCCAAGCAGTGAGGGGTGTGTCAGGACTCCTCTACTCTGACTTCTCGGGCTCCAAACCTACAGCTCTCGGGGGTGGGGGTGTACTCAGGAGAAGGACAAGGGACTTCAGCGTCCCAGGAATACTTCCAGAGCCAGCCAGGGGCCAAGCGCAGTCCCCACCCTGCCCCTGGGGGAGATGCTTACCGCAGCGGCACGACCCCAGCTCCTGCTGCACCAGCTCCAGTTTGGTCTGGCACTGGAAGCACCGACGCCGACTCTTCTGTTTAGATCGGCTGGTCTCCTCGGATCGTTCAGTATTCTCCAGTAGTCGTGGCCGTTTCACTGGCGAATCCTCATTCTCAGACTGTGAATCTGACCAAAACAACATATTCGGGGGTCGGGATTAGTGCCAGGCCCAGCAAGCACAGCTGATGAGTGCACTGCCCGGCGCTCTCCTGGCCCGGCCAAGCCCTTTCCAGGAGCTGGACCTGTGTGAGTGAGAGCCACTCTGACTGGTCTGGTGTATGCTGCACCAATTGTGACAGGGTGGATGTCTAACAGGCTAGGCCTGAGCCAGGTGAGGAGGGCGGAATGGTAACAAAAATCAGGTCTGTGCTGTTTTAAAATAGCTGTCTCTACGGGGAGACCAGGCCACTCGGAAATGGGATCCTTTTTGTCTGTACCCCTTCTCTGGGACCCAGCTGTTACTACTTGTACTGGCTATCTACCTCTTCTTAGATGTTTGCATCCTTATATAAAGGTAGTTCTTCAGAGAAGGGACTACATCTACTACTTCTTTATATTGCCATGGTCAGACAATTCTACACCCTAAAGCCAGTGTTTGGTGGGTGACCCATAAACTTCTATAGTAAAAACACTCATGTTTCCACTCTAAACACATGGGAATCAGGTTCCAACTTTACTCAGAGTGAAGGAGCCTCCCTGCCTGTTCACCACGGTGCTGCCCCCATGGCTCCCACTGTGCAGTGCAACAGAGCCAGCCAGAGGGTGCAGTGTGTGACAACTTGTGTTTCGTATAACCTTAAAAAGGAACTAAATGCAATCAAGTTCATGTCATAGTGAGGCTGTAAATAACGCCCGCCTTACAAGAGTCAGCACCTGGGGCTCTGTACGCCTATGCACACTGAGGAGGCACCTCCTGCAGAGGTTCCAAGGTGGTCTGGGCTAAACCACCTCCCGGGAGGGAGTCCCCCAGGCCCCACCCCTCTCAGCCCTCCGCCACCACCACCACCACCACGCTGGCCCAAAGCCTCACCGTGACATCTGACCTGGTCTAACAGCCTCTTACCTGGCCTCCCTGCCCCTACAGTACATGTTCCACAGAGCAGTGGAGGTGCTGTTCAAAATCAAGTTGAATTACTTCAGTTCCCTGCTCGAAGCCCTTTAATAGCTCCCCTTCTCAGAACAGAACTTCACATACTTACATATGACCCTCAAAAGGCCCTGCATGATGACCCCCAAGCCTCTCACCCCATCCATCGCCTGCTGCTCCCTGCCTTGGCCCCACCCACACCAGCCTCCTCCTCATCTCCCACCTCAGGCCTGGGTACCTTCCATTCTCTTTCTCTGGGCCACTTTTCACCCAGAGCCACACGGAGTCTAACCTCTTTAAGTCCTTTTAAGTTACATTTTCATTGCCTTAATTTATTTTTCAATGCCAGTTGGCATACGTTATCATATAAGTTTCAGGCACATGACACAGTGATTGGACACTCATGTAACGAGCCGAGTGAGCATCCTTTTCAATGAAGCCTGCTCTTCTGACACCCCGACAGGAGACCCCTGTGCCGGCTTCCCCAGCGCGCCCCTTCTCTCTCTACTGGCCTTTCCTGCCCCACAGCGCTTGTCTTTTAAAATCACCCCCAGGAGAAGGTAAACTCCTGGAGGGTAGGAAGTTTCACCTGCTTTGTCCACTAATGTGCCCACAGCTCGGTATGTATTTCCTGAATGACAGGCCCTTCTCCTAGCGGTCCTCATTTTCTATTTAAAGTGGCCCCAGTGAGAAGCAGCCCACATTGGACGCATTTCAGTGAGGCTGTCCGGGTGCCTGTGCCCAGCCTCACTCTGCTGTGTGAAGATGCCGCGCTTTAGCAGAGCGCGCTACCAGCCCCGCCGATGACGGGGCGACAGCTGGCTCCCATCCCCAGCCCAGCGCTCTGTGCACGGACTCACAGAAGGCACCCACTATTCTTAGTGACTGTAAACTTTATTTTTCATCTCATTTAGTTCTTCCCGTCCTACATGACATTTTCCCCCAATACAAACCAACTAAACAAGGCCTTTGATGAAAACAACTGAAAGCCAATTCAGTCTATTTCCCAGCTCTGCGGAGAGAAGCTGTCCAAACCCCTCCGTAGTGACTGAGGCAGCCAGACACACCAGGCTCTCTCCCCTTCCCTTCCCAGGACAACAAGCGACAATCTAAATGTAAATCATTACAAAGCACCAGCCAAAAGGCATTCACCTTGTAGGAGCCACACTGCTTGCTCTCCAGGGGTCCTTTTCCACAAACCAGCAATGGCGCTATTTGTATTAATAACCCTATTTAGACATACTTTTTACTTTTTTGTAACAAGAGAGAATTCTAGAGTAGAAGTTGTTAACAAAAAAAACAGTGTTTGTTCTGAGGCAAGATCGTCAATCTGGAGCACCCTTATGAGCAACTCTCTCCCAGACGTGGGGGGCGGGTAGGGGAGGAGCAAGCTCCACACAAGGGAGGCAGCTGATCACACTGCTGTTAACACCTGGAGGCTGGGCATGCTGCCAGCGCAGCTCTCAGGTAAAGCGACGCACTCACACCCTAAGTCTCGGGTTCACACCACTGGATGCCAAGGCTGAGCGCACACCCAGAAATGCAAATCTCACCAAGCTGATCCCCACGTATCTGTCAAATATGCTGTCCACCTGCAGAGCACCCGGCTCCATTTCTAAAGCAAACCTTTGCTGCAAGGAGAAGATAACTTTTCTTCCTGCTATGCTCTCCCTAGCTAACTATTTTTAAATAAGTGAGGAGTGATGTGTGAAGAAAATATTTTTAAATGTATGATTCCTAAGACTGGGAGACAATTCATATTTATATAATCATAATCATCATTGGTCATCACCAAGCAATCCACTTGATGGGGCCACCCCCACGCCCCCAAATGAAGAGGCCTGTTCAGGCCTGATCTCTTTTCTTCTAATTCCCAGCCTTGTTTGACTAATGAGCATTCAATAACAAAACTAAGGAGTAAGTGTGCTTGATCTCATTCTGAAATTTTCCTTGATCCATTCCACATTATATATAAAGACTTCTGAGTTATTTGTTCTGGGAGGCAGGAAGCACTGGACATTCCTGAAGTGGTGGGTTGTAAGGGAGGTTTCTGATGCTGCCAGCAGCTCTGGCTGCACTCACTGCCCACCCTAGCAGACCACCACTCAGCCCGCGTCAGTCCTCTGAGAGTCAGCGTGCTGGTATCTGTACAAGTCTAAGACCAAAGGCGCCGGTGTACAGAGAAAGTCTGAGCCATGGGAAGCACTCCTCAATGACTCTACACCAAGACACATAAATTGTTTACCAGAACGGGTTGTTTTTTTTTACAACAGAATCAAGAAACTGTCCCCAGACACAAAGAGATCCGTAACTTTTATGCTCTGGAATACACCCACTTAACCTTTCCTCAGTCCAGGGTCCGTAAATGGAGAGGAACCCTGTGCCCTCTAACGCTCCCTACCACAAGGGAAGAGGGGACGCAGCCCCCTGAGCTGTCTACTGCCCCCCACTCGCTGCCATCATGGAGATGGCTGTTATATATAACTTCCTGGTGAAGTAAACCATTCCCTGGCATTTTCTCACAAGTCAAGTTAGTGTTTTAATTAGAAGCTAATGAAATAAACAGCAGTCTACAGCATCATCATCAGGTCTGCATAAGAAATTTACATCTCCTCTGCTAATTACTTAGTGAAACTTTGTGCCATGGGGTGAGCTGCCTAAATAAGAGAAACAGATGTCCAGGACCAGGATTCTAATTACATAATAATGAACTAAATAATTCAACTATTCAATGAGGAATTTAATGTCAAGTAAAAAAAAAAAGACCACCAGAAAGAAAAGATCCAAACACGGTCAAACTGAAGGAGCCTCATCTGCTGTCCATATTTGAATAAATTATACTTTGATTCTTTACTTTTTGCTCACAAACATCGCTTCTGTTACCCTGAGCACTTTTCACTTCCTCAATGGACCAGTCTCCTTGCACACTCTGAACTTGGGCAGTAAGGGTTAAATGTGGAGAGAAAGGTGAACAGAAATAACTCACCCATGCAGGGACATGCTCATTAGCAGCAGGAGGAGCTGTAGTGGCAAGCTAGAAACTATTCCCACCCCAGGAGGTAAGAGTGACTTCTAATTAAGGTCCTTCATGAAGGGCCAATAAAGCACTTTTTTTTTTTTTTCAGTATATGGTGTTTTTTGAGAACATAATCTGATCTGTATATACTCACACAAGAACTACCATACTCCCATGCCAGGTCCACAGTTTTGGGTGCTCACCAGACCCCCCGCTTCCCCTGCCTATATTTAATTGAGAAAAATACCACATCAGATCTTCTAGTCAAAGGAAAGTCTGATCAAGAATTATAGGGCCGGCCGAGTGGCGCATTGGTTAAGCGCTGGTTTTGGGATGCCAGCGGCCCCGGTTCGGATCCCACATGAGGGCCAGTGACACTACCCTCTACAGCTAACAACAGCTCCACCTGGAGCTGGGCTGTGCGAGCCCCGGTGATGGTGTGGGCTGCAGCCCCTGCTGCAGTGGGCTGCCATAGGCTACAGTAAGTGGCCCGCAGCCAGCGTGAGCAGCTGGCAGCCAGCGTGAGCTGCCAATAGCCGCGATGAGCGACATCCAGAGGCCAGCGACCGATCTGCCTCATCCGGGAAGAGCGCAATGACGATACCAACAGTGAAGCAACATCCTCCGCAACTAAACTGAAGAACAAGAAGACAGCAACTTGTCTGTTCCCCTTCCCCGATTCCCCAACACTGTTCCCCTCCACCAAATCCCCAATAAAATCTTTAAAAAAAAAAAAAAAAAAAAAAAAATAATTATAATGTGATTAAATGAGAAAGGAAAATCTTAAGAAAAAGTATTTTACCTATCAGCTTCCTAAGGTTTGAAAGTAACGACTGCTTAATTTTTGACAGAGAAAAAAAGTACCGTGATTTCAAAACACCATCTTCTGAAGACAGAAATTCTTCTAATTATACTTTCCTGGCCAATCGCAGAAAGTAGTGGTAAGACTTTCAATTTAGAAACGCAGTTTAACTGGAAAGCTTGACTGAAGACAACAAACAGAGCTACTTATTTTAAAATTCTGCTTTGTCTCTGACAGAAACTCACATTTGTTCCTTACTGTCACTGTTCTTGTCTTTATTACTCATGTTCTCTCCCAGAAATTTCCAAATAGACTGTGTCAGGCCTGTCAGAGTTTAACCTCCATCTCTCTTAATCTCCCCTCCCTGTGCGCCTGCAGCCTGTGCACGTCCAGGGCTGCTAGCCGTGGCCGGGGCCTTCTGGCATCCGGCAGGCTTCTAGCGCACTGTACAAGCCAATCCTCACAATTCAGAGCGGGAGTGGGGGAAATACGGGGCAACAAAGAGGAGGAGGCCTTCTATTCACGTCACCCACACCTTCCCTGGCTTCCAAGATGGAAAGACGCATCTGTTTAATCTCACGCTCTGTGACAGCTTCTGAGGCACTCCATCAGGTTCTTAGGCCCGTCACAGCCGCTCGGCAGCCTGGCACCATGGTCCCCACAGCCCGTGCAGGCATCAGTGAGAGCAATAATTAATGAGCCCTCACACATTACCGCTGTCTCTCCTTTGACCATTTAAGAGGCGCTTAAGCTGCTCTAACCCCTGTCCATGAACAGCACCACACTCTCACTGAAAAAACTGATAAAGACTTCTTAAAAATCTGTTTTATAGATACTTTCTGTGTTTCTCCTCATGCTTTGCTTTCCGAGTTTATGCAGGGATCAGATTCATCCTCTCCTGGCATTTTACTGTGTGTCACGGAAGACTTCAGGAGAGAAAACTTATTATCCACTGGAAACATTCCCCCACTTTATCCAACTGGGATCTCCCCCTCCTTTGCCTTCCTAATGGCCCTTAGGACAATTCTGGAATAACATGCCTGTTAAAATGCTATTACATGGACAGAGAAAGAAGTTCAAGTCTTTGGAAGAGGCTGATTATTAAAATTTTGTGGGGGCCGGCGGAGTGGTGCGGTGGTTAAGAGCTGGTTTGGGACGCCAGCGGCCCAGGTTCGGATCCCACATATGAGGGCCAGTGATACTGCCCTCAAAAAAAAAAAAAAAATTTTGTGGAGAATGTCTTTGTTTCCATCTGATATATGATATGGAAATGAATCCAGCTTGAAATACACCTAGGATGCCAGGTCTTAGATCGTAACTATTTAAAAGTCCGTTTTTCCCAAACAGCGAGTCAGTGCTATTCTTATGTATCAGTCCCTCTCTCTCCTTCCATCTCCCATCCCTTGCCCTCCCCACCCCACCTCTCCTTCCTCTCCCCTCCCCACATTAAGTCCCTCTGGCTCTCTCCTTTGCTATCAGAGATACCTGAGGGTGGCATCCTTCTCTATCACAACCTCAGGACTGAAAGCAGACCCGTGACTCTTCTTCCCTGCTGGGAACACAAGAGTGGGAGACCTGGGTGTATCTATCTCTACCTTGACCTGTCTATGTATCAGTAGAGCTGACTCCCTTAGGAGTGCACCTGAACTTTTTGGGTCTCTGTCCTCCTCAGTGCACTCAAAAGACATAAGGCATCAGGAACCTTCTTGGGGGTAACTGTATCATCTCATCATTTGATTTGGGTCCTCATGACAGCAATGCAGAAGCTGCTTCAGTAGGACTTTCGGGTTGGAGGACAACACCAAGTCATGGGTCATGACTGCACCCTTTCGGACACGAGCGCCCACAGGTCCCAAAGACATGTTTTAAAGACTGGGTGGGGTGAGACCTGTCACTTCCTCATAGTCCATCTTCCCTCGTGGATTCCTGCTGCGCAAGCAGTTGAAAGCTGACTGTGTGGTGGCACACCTTGATACCAGAAAAAAGTGATTATGAATTCATCAGAAGATCGGGTAGGAGATGCTAACGTGCTATGGGGAGAACAGCTCTCCATGAACTAAAACAACCTTTAAAATCATGGCCCTGGAGCCCAATAGTGCTAAAGGAAGCGTTTTCCCCTCAGCTTTTGTTGCTTTCTAATCTGTCTACTGTTTCTTTCTTTTCCTTGCCTCCTGTGCTGGGTAGGTTTTCCAGCATGAAGCTAAATATGAGTGCTGAGAGAGGACATCATTGCCTTGTTCCCAGCCGCAGGAGGAAAGCACTGAGCTTTCACCCAACTTCTTATTTTGAACAATTTCACACATTAAACATAGTTAACAGAATAGTACAATAAACACCTGTATATATTCCATTCACGTTCAACAATTGTTAACAGTCTGTTACACTGCTTTAGCTCTCCCCTCCATATTCATACTCTAAAAATAAGTTGCAAACATCAAAATACTTCATACATACACATCTAATAATAAGGGCATTTCCTTACATAACCAAAATGTTACACCTAAGAAAATTAAGGATAATGCTCCAATGTCGTTCAGTCCATATCCAAATTATCTCCATTGTTTTCAAAGGCATATCCTATCAAGTGTCAAGTGTTACACCTGGATATTACGCCCAAGTCTCCTTTAATAGGAACAGAATCTGCCCCCAAGCTCTCCCTCCCTCCCTATGACAGGGACATCTTGAGAGGTTCTGGCTAGTCTTCCTGTGGAATGTACCACATCCTGGAGTCTTTCTATCTTATCTATTTATTTTAACAGCATCATTTAACCTGTAAAGTGGAGATTCATAATTGTACATCTTCTCTGTTCCATATTCAAGACCAGAAATTAAAACTTCCAGCAAGCACCTGATAAAGCCACAAGGCTGGAGGGTTGGCGCACGTAAGGGCAGGTGACGACGGGCAAGCACCATGCAATCTGTTGGTCCCTACTGCCCCTTGGCAGTGGGGGAAGGAACGCTTTCTCTAACTGCCTCCCTCCCTGCCACATGCTGGGCATCAGGACGTAGTTCATCTGCGCCTTGGGTGCTTAGACAAGCAGTAGGAGATGAGCTAGCTACCAGTGTTTTAAGCCCATGATTCTTCCAGTCTGATGGCACTGCCTGTGACTGAAGTTGGTCCCAAAAGGCCACAAGTCATTCCCCCAATTATCTCCTTTCCAATAGCTTCTTGGCCTTTTTCTGATTGTCCTTCCCCTCCTGACTGACTCTACAGTGTTGCTAATTGTTTCTATAAGATACCTCTTCATGGCTGAATTACTCAGCTCTCCAAAGTTCTTCCTTATTTTAAACCTAAGGAAAAATTTCACCAGAATAAAAGCATAAAGCAGAAGCCAGAAAGGTTCATTTACAAAAATAATCACAATCTCATTAAGTACAATAATCCTCTCAGTTTATATGATCGAGTTCATTTAGGCATCCAGGTTAACGCCCACTCTATTCAGGGCCTTGACAACTGTCAGTGGTTCATCATCTCTCAAGTACCTACTGGGTGCCCAGCAGTGATCTATTTCCTCAGAGGCCACAAACCAGAAGGAAAGACATTCATACAAATAAACCTACAGCTTAGTAAGTGGCATATTAGCATATGAATAGAATACTATGAACACAAAAGGTGGAAGTGATCAATTCTGTGGGAGGGATGATTAAGAAGCAGAAGAGGAAAAGATCTGAAAAGGTACCTCTTTGACTTAAGAACTACATTGTACATACTCGTATGTGGATGGGTGATTTTTAGCTTACATTTGTCATCTCCACGTTCTTTTCTGAGGTCTGCTTTTCAGAATACCATTTGTATGTAAGGTGTTGCTCATCTACTGTCTAACATCTTCTCTTCAGTGAAAATGATATCAACTAAGAGCCCACTTCATAGCCCCTGGAGAGCACCACTTTGAAGAGGTCTTAGGGAAACAAAGCTGCTGTTTATCTTCCTTCTTTCTTTGACCCCAACTGGTTCAATTTTTCTGGGGATTCATGAACATCTCACTAAAATGTCAATGTCTAGCTCATAGTTTTCCTTTCATGTTTATTACCCTTAATATTGGTCTGTCTGCTCAGACACATACATATGTGGCTTTAAATGCCAATTTTTCTGTATCAGGAGTTTCCAAGCCCATTTTATTTTTATTGGGTTGTGGAAAAAGTCATGATACATTTTTGCAACAAAAAACAGAGAAAAAATACGTCACAAGTTTTCCAACAACCCAATATTACTGAACCTTAACTTAAGGAATCTCTTGTCATAGCCACCTACTGTGATGAGTGGCCTTAAAAAGATGGCCTAAAAAAAATCTTTTTCTCCAAATAGCACAAGAAAAGCCAGTTGTTTTTATTTGAAATTTTATTTCTCTTAATGGTCAGAAAAGATAAAACATGCCTTCTCACCTTTATATGAGCCCCATAGGCAGAAGTCAATGCTTTTTCTTCTTAACCATCCTGATAGCTTCCTACAGCTCATATGCCAGGTCTCTTCAAAAATGCACAGATGAGGGCGGGTTGTCCATAAACCACTCCTCTGTCCATCTATAAAGCTGCAGCTACCATCCCTGCTGGTTATGTGTCACTACTGCCGCACCATTTACTCAAATGGCATCACCATTGACGGGCATCACCAGGAACTAAGTTCTGCAGAGGGGCACGGCCAGCAGCACCTGACGGCCCTGTGATATGGCAGTCATCCCTTGTAGCTGGCGCTGGCCTGGCACCTCTTCCTCGTCTTAGCTTCTCCATTAGCAAGGCATGTCCTGTCTGCCCCACTAAACCACATTACTTTTCCCCCATAGATTTTTTCAGTTGTTCACTGTACCTGACAAATTATCCTCAATAGACAATCTTTCCTTTTTTATAACCTGCTTGGGTATTTTAGAGTTCACCAGCCTTACAATGCATTGATTTTTTAAAATATTACATTTATAGCATCAATGGAGTACAGATTAAGGCAGCAAGGTGAGACAAAGAGGGGAAAGCAAGATTAAGAAACCTAAGAGAACGATAGACTTCTCAAGGCCACACGCCCAAGTCCCCCAGTCCTGTTCCTTGACCACAACCACCGTCTATGACCACGAGGGGTCGAAGGCTCATACAGTGCTAAGGCTGGTCTTGAACTTCTGTTCTATTATATTTTGCTGTATTTCCAGAAAACTAAGATCAGCAATGATTTATTTTCATTTATCCAGGGAAAGGGATGGAGAATCCATGAAGTATCTATA
Organism: Aselliscus stoliczkanus; assembly: GCA_033961575.1. Lineage (NCBI taxonomy): Eukaryota > Metazoa > Chordata > Mammalia > Chiroptera > Hipposideridae > Aselliscus > Aselliscus stoliczkanus. Next base: position 56,688,947 of record CM066733.1, on the reverse strand, counting down.
GATTCAGATTTATTTTCATATAACTGTGTATATAAGATAGGCAATACTGCTTTCATCTAGTTTCTTAGAACATTCATTTTGAAGTTAAGCTGCCTGAAAATATGGAATACGCCCTCCACTGACTCTGTGGTTACATGAAGCCTAGAGGCTTTCTAATTAAGCCTTATAAAAGCATACAGCTGTTGCAAGCAGTTGGGCAGTACACAGCCGTAGACTATACCCACTTCTTCCTACTGCTGACATCTATTTGAAGAAGGCTTGGAGGGAAGGAATGGGCCAGGAGTCTTCAAATAATGTCATACTCCCATCTCGTGGTCTCCAAAGCATGACGGATTTGCCCAAGGGTTAACAGGATCTGGCCTTGGGTCTCTGGCCAGGAACACTGCAGCTAGGTGTCCTGCATGGCAAACACTGAGTATGCGGGTAAGGGGTGGAAAGAAGAAGGAGACACCAATCGCTCTGACTTCTTGTTATAAACATACATACAGATGAGAAGTGAAATATCCCCCTGCAATTCATCTCACCCCTCTGAAACTTAAGTACTCTCTCTGTGGGTGTTTTTCATTTTCCAGTTGTTTTGCTTGTCTGACTTACAATAATTATTATTATTATTATTAATAATAATAATAATAATAAATATCTCTTCACCAGGGAACAAGCCCCTAATGATGGTAACCTTGCAATGACAGACTGCCATCCTGTGGGCTGTGTTCCAGGTTTAATGCAAGGGAAAAACTGTTTGAATGTTTTTATTTTGCTATTTAAAGAAATCAGCTTGAATGCCTAACTAAATACTGTAGATGCTAAAATTAAATAGCTGATTTATTTTAAAACGATTTTTGCTTCTAATTTAGCATCAGCTTAATTCAGTTCTTCTCTCTACCTATCACTTAGTTTTTTCCATCCAAGGTCTAGTCTTTTGGCTCATTACCTCCAGAGTAAATCCTTAAACTTATAAATAGTTCTGTACCTCACTTTAAACACTTTCTCATGTGAGGTTAAATGAACCTAAAGTTAGAACTTAACATATGATGACAACGAGCCCAAAGAAACCCTTGCCCTGCTCCCCCCACCCGCCCTCCAATGAGTATATCAGGTGTTTGTTACTCAGGGGTGTGTAAGCGTTGACGTGGGTAGTGCCAAGTTGTAGAGGGTTGAGGGAAGCTGCCTCAAGAAAATGGCTTATGAAGTAAAGAGCAATAACCCCATTTGTAAAACGAGCTGCTGGAAAAGCACAAAGCAAGGAATTCTGTATAAAATTGTTATGAAAATTGTCTTTAGTCCCTATTTGAAACACAAGAGGAGCAAGTACCTAACATTTTAACCTCAATTCAACTGACTTTGCTCAACACTCTTCACTGAAAAAATTATTTATCAAGATGTTCACGCTATGAACAACCATACTAAAAAATCAATTACGGGGGCCAGCCGAGTGGCTCAGTTGGTTAAGAGCTTGCTCAAGAGTGCGAGCTGAGCTCTGAGCAACAGCAGTTCAATGCCCAGCCTGAGCTGAGCTGCTGCTGAGCTGCCAACAGGTGGCAGAATGGCTCAGCTAAAAACAAAAAAAAATCAATTATTTAGTATATCAATGTTAATTTCCCAATGTTGAAAACTGTACTGTGGTTATTAAGATAACCCTGACTTTAAGAATTACACACCAGGGCCGGCTGAGTGGCTCACTGGTTAAGAGTTGGCTTGGGAGCGCGAGCTCTGAGCAGCAGAGCTGCTAGTTCAGATCCCACGCTGCACCCTCGACAGCTAAGATGGTGAACAACAGCTGGAGCTGGGCTGCCGTGAATGGCCAGAAATGGCATAGGCTGCAGTGGGGCTGCAGTGAAGCTGCAGTGGGCTGCCATGAGCTACTGTGAGCGGCCAGCAGCCAGCGTGAGTGGCCAGCAGCCAAGCGTGAGTGGCCGGCAGCTGGCGTGAGCTGCCATGAGCAGCCGTCCAATGACCGGTGACCGATCTCCTCACCCAGGAAGAGCGCAATGATCACAATACCAACATGGGCCAGTGAAGCAATGTCCTCCACAACTAAACTGAAGAACAAAAGGACAGCAACTTGTCTGTTCCTCTTCCCTGGTTCCCCAACGCTGTTCCCCTCCCCTAATTCCCCAATAAAATCTTAAAAAATAATAATTATAATTACACACTGAAGTTTTGAGTATAACAAAGGCAACTTAATGAAATGGTTAGGGATACGGATACAGCAGGTGTGTGTGTACACACACACACACACACACACACACACAACACAGCCGGCAGGGGGAGGGATGGATAGGGAGTAGTAGTAGAGAAAGCTGATGTCCAATGTGGTAAAATGTTAACATTTGGGGAATCTGGTGGAGGGAGGGTACCTGAGAATTCTATGTAATCTTGTAACTTTTCTGTAAGTCTCAAATTATGATTTAAAAAACCCCAGCAACTATATTCCAGAGTAGCCATATTTAGAGATGACTGGCTATAGCACCTGCTGAACTCATTCCCAGAAATGGTGACACAGCTTAGGACTGAGGAAAAACTACAAGACAAAATGGCTGTAGCAGGTAATCAACAGAAAAGCCCAAACTCATGCTTCTCCAGGTTTGTAGAGAAGCCAACACTTATCTGGAAGTACACCTTAATGATGAGTCACAGACGTTTACATGTCACTCCTTTAGTCCATGCTTCCTCCAATCTCAATAAAGACCCATTTTTAATTGCATCAATTACTGCAACTGTTGTTCTGGGAAGGATGATGATTAAGGCCTTAAGATGTGATTTTAATCTTCTAGAAATTGATTTATCAACAGGATGCCAAAGAAAAAGTAGATGTGAGTCCTTGTCAGTTACAGGAACTATCAGTTAATGCCAAGTTGGAAAACAGATCGTTGCAGCTTACACCTCCCATTCAAATCACACAAGTCCCCTCCCCCAGCCAACTTTCTTCTAGAAGCCATCCTGCATATTTGGACACATACTTCAGCTGTAATGTAATACAGTAAGTCCCCGACTTATGAACATTCAAGTTGCGAACTTTCACAGATACGAACGGACCTCGCATTACGAACATTCGAAGATGTGAACAAATCGCAGAAGCAGCTCACGTGTCTGCCGGACATTGTCACAAGTGTGCTGCTGTGTGCTTACTGTGCAGTGCGATAGTGGACAGTAGTACAGTGCTCAATCAGAGCCCAGGATGTCCGGAAGAGAGAGGAAAGGCAGTGGGGATGTTGGGGGGGACTGCTAGGAAGCGCAAAGCAATAACCATGGAAACAAAAGTGAAAATCATTGAGAGATTGGACCGAGGCAAAAAGATGGTAGACACTGATCGTTCTTATAACATGAATCGTTCAACCATTGGCTTTACATTGTATATTTGTGTCAAAGATGTATAAGACTCACTTGTTTGGATTTACGAACGAATCCGACTTACGTACTTTCTCCAGGAATGGAACTCCTTCATGAGTCGGGGACTTACTGTAATATCTTTGGAGAAGGGTTATTCAACTTTCTCTAGAAAAACAAGGGGTAGCACCCAATATATTTTTTCAAGTAAATATCAGCCCACATTCAAGGTACAAATTTTAAAAGACTGGTTGCTGTATTCTCTTTCTTTATCCCTTGCTAAAGTCACAGAAAAATTAACACGATCTGAGTTAAATGTTCTATTTTCTTGCATATAAATGCATACATTTTTAATAAGTTTTGAAAGGGTGGATGGATGTGGGAAATGCATAGCATATAACTAACTTCCCTATCCATTCAGCTAACAGAGATGTGGTTATTTAAAAATCTGAGTTGTGGTTCTGGGTTTGGGAATGGCTTTCTGAAACCCTGTGGGTAGATAGTGGTAATGAAACAGAGAATTCAGAACGGCAGGGAGCATAAGGCCAAACGAGCTTTTATAGCCGAGTGAGTGTGTGCACTAAAAATAATTATACATATGTAGTGGGAGGCTGGTTAACTGAGCCCACGGAGGGCTTGGCTGCTAAACTAATCATGATATGAAGTCCCTCATGACAAAAATGTGTCCAAGGTTAAACTGTCTGGTCTTTAATCATAAAGAAGTGAATTTATTGGCGAATGTTCTCTCATGTTGTTGGTTTGGACACAACAGACAGTCTTTTTATCAAAATTTTAACCCAAGAAAACTATCAAAACTCTGTGGATCCTAAATTGTGCATTGCCCCAGAAAGAAGAGGGGTTCTCTATTATAAGTATAAAAGCTTGGAGAAGAGCTCAGGAAATAAAGAGTATTTTTTTTTAAGAAGGCAAGCTTGTGGAATCTCTTTAAGAATTACTTTCCACCAATACATACAGTAAAATTTTACTTTTAAAATAAGGCCTAGAAATAAAACAAAACGAACAGAATAAAAAAGAAGTTTGTCCTTCACAGCTCTGACACCCCCCTTTCGTAAAGGTTTCCCGGGCTTCCAGTCATCAGTCACGGCCCTCGCCTGTCACACAGGGCTGCTCACGGCTCTCCCCTGCGTTATTGCCTCCGCTCCCCTCAGGTCTGCTCTCTCCAGGCGGCCCGGCTTCAGGTCCTTATCGTTCCTGATTCCAGTCTCTTTCCAGCCAGACCGTCTGGAGGTGCGTGAGTTCCTTCTCCTTCTCTGCACTCCCTGAGTTTCTCTCCAACTCTCCTTTCATGGGGTTATCACACACCTTCACCTAATTAGCACTTCTCAGGCACCACGTGAGGCACCTTTAAAAGCATTATTTCCCTCACAACAACTCTACGGTTGGGTCTATTATTTTACAAAAGAAAAAAATCATGCCTCACAGAAAGGTCAACAATTCTTCCAGTTATATGGCTGGTAAAAAGGGGGCACTGGAATGTAAAGCCACATAACCTGCCTCTAGAGCCCACATTCTCAAACACCAACCTCTCTGCTTCGTTCCCATTCCCTTCAGCATTAGGGGCTGTAACTTGGGTACAATCTCTCCTTCTAGATTCGCTAAGAACTACAACACTGCTGAGGCGACCCCTCCTTCCCCTCATCTCCCACCAGTGATGAAATCATGAGGCCAGGCTCTGCCTTTGTCCCAGGTCCCTTTCAGCTCAAGAGGACTAAACACATTTCCCTCTGACCCTTCCCCAAACCTGACTGAAACACAAGCACAAAAGTAAACTGGAGAATGAATCCACCGTAATAAACAGAATTGTGTGTATGTTTAACACAATCAGTGAGAGATTTTACTGACAGTGATGGGATGGGCTGAGGCTGAGATGTGCTGACTGCAGAGATGGCAGCCGCTGCAGGCGAAGGCAGTCCTAGAAGCAGAAAGGGAGGCAGGGCGGAGCGGCAGGACCCACTGAAAGGTCATCTGCAGAACTCCTCGGCAGCCGCACATGTTCACACATTCATCTGGATAGCTCCTCTCCAAAGAAGCTGAATGACCTGTCTAGGAAATGTATTTCTATGGTTCCTCATGGTCAAGTCCTCCTCCTCCAGCTGAGAGACTTGAGAGCAGCAGGCTCTCAACTTCCTCACGCCAAATCCTGCCAGTTAACACCTCTACCCCACTCCATCCCACACCCCAGTACGAGTTCTATTCAAGAAAGAGACATGTTCAGGAGGTCGAATGGCTTAGTCGGTGAAGAGCAGAGCTCTGAGCAACAAGGTCACCAGTTCAATTCCCATGTGGACCAGTGAGCTGCGCCCAAGCTGAGCTGCTGCTGTTGGCAGGTTGGCTCAGCTGGTGAGAGCACGTGCTCCTAACAACAAGGCTGCCAGTTCGACTCCTGCATGGGATGGTGGGCTACATCCCCCACACCTCCTACCACCAAACTAAGATTGAACACAGCACCTTGAACTGAACTGCCCTGAGCCGCCAACGGATGGCCAGATGGCTACTGGGCTTGGAGCTGAGCTAGCTGCGCCCTCCACAACTAAGATTCAAGAACCACAACTTGGCTGTTTCCCTTCCCCAATTACCCAATAAAATCTTCAAAAAAAAAAGCAAGAGAAAGAAAGAGACATGTTAGAAACCCTCCCCCCATCCATCAAGGTCTTCTTTCTTAAAAGTCAAAAGAAAACCAAACTGCACCAGGCAAATGAGGAGAAGCAGAAGCATGAGGGGTAAGAATAAAATAAACAGGAAAACTAGCCTCAAGGCAATCACACGTATCTCAGCCAACAGGACAGCACAAGTCTTACCACTAATTAACATACTCAGAAGATATTTCTATATATCACTATTATATTCAAAAACAAGAATAGGATACGATGAAAAAGAAACCTTCAGGAAACAAGAGCATGTTCACCGGAAGTATGATTGTTGAAATACAATCAAAAGAAGGGCAGGAAGGTTATTAACAAGAATCATCTTGAATGCAGGGGAGATGGAAACTATGAGAAAGGAGTTAAGAGAAAAAAAAAATCACCAATCTGGCAAATCTAGCATCTACACCGTGAGTCCTAAAGGAGAAAAGGATGATAAGTCGGGGGAATATCAAAGACGGTCTACTGAAGGAGGACATCAGTCTTCAACTCTGAGGGGCCTAGCAAGTGTCCAGCATCTTGAACAGCACACTTCACTACAAATTTTAGAACACCAAAGATAAAAACACAATTCTAGGAAAATGGCGCCCTCCTTGCACCACTCGCGAGCGGGCTCCGCACTGGGGGAACGGTGGTCTGGGGACCTCCAGCCTTTGCACAGAAGGTGCTCAGTTCAGTCCATCCCCGCAGGCTCTTGGGCCCGGCTCACGCAGCCACTCCCTCCACCAGGAACCAGAAGATGCAGGATTACAGAAAAACAAGACTTGGTTCCTTTCCTTGTGATGGTTACTGCCATTTGAATAGATAAGCATTAAAGAAGCTGGGACAGAGGGCCGGTCGAGTGGCTCAGTTGGTTAAGAGTTGGCTTAGAGCGTGAGCTCTGAGCAACAGGGCCGCCGGTTCAATTCCCACATGGGCCAGTGATACTGCGCCAGAGCTGAGCTGTCGCTGAGCTGGCAACAGGTGGCAGGATGGCTCAGCTGGTGTAACAACAAGACTGCCTATTCGATGGTGGGCTACGCCTGCCTGCAACTAAAACTGAACTCAGCACATTGAACTGAGCTGCCACCCGTATGGCTCAGTGGATAGAGCATGCGCTCTTAACAACAAGGCTGCTGGTTCCACTCCCGCATGGGATGGTGGCTATGCCCACCCGCAACTAGGACTGAACTCAGCATCTTGTGCTGAGCTGTGGTGAGGATGGCTCAGTGGATAGAGCGTGTGCTCTGAACAACAAGGCTGTTGGTTCCACTCCTGCATGGGATGGTGGCTATGCCCACCCGCAACTAAGACTGAACACAGCACCTTGAGCTTAGAGGTCACGAGCTGCAAACTGGAAGCCAGATGGCAACTGGTACCCTCCACAACGAAGACTGAACAACAACTTGGCTGGTCCCCTTCCCCAATATAATCTTAAAAGGAAAAAAAAAAAAAAAAAGCTGTGACAGAAATCTGAACAGGGTGCATTGGCAATGCCAAGGGGGAGGGAAAAGTAGCTCAGTAAAGGCTTCACAAAGGAAAAAAACAACAACAATAACAACAACAAAAAAACACAATCCTAGGAGTTTCAGAGGTAAAAAAAAAAAAACCCTCAGCTACACTATTTATGAAAAGGAAAATCATCAATAATATGGAAATAACAGTGTATAATGAGTACTAACTAGTCAGGGGGATTACTTTGTAAATTATATAAATGACTAACCACTATTTTGTACACCTGAAACTAATATAAAATAATACTGAATGTCAACTGTAACTGAAAAATTTTTTGAAAATGGGAGGAAATGTGAAGGGAAATAAGAGGTTCAAATTTCCAGGTATAAAACAAGTTAGTCATGGGGATGTTACATGTTATTCTGTGTTATGATTTGCTATCATGTGTTATTTTTGAAAAATGAAAACATAATTAAAGAAGAAAGAAATGAGCACAACTTGTTCTCTGTTCTTTTCTTTTAGGCCAGAGATAGTCTCACTTTGGCCCACTGTAAATTTAAACTATTTAACGACAGTTTGGATTAGCTACCACTTGAAAATCCTATTTTCCCTCCTCAGCCCACAACAATTCTATCCTTAGAACCTCAGTTTTTTGCTGCTACAGCACGGGGAATATAGTCAACAATATAGTGATAGCATGGTACGGTGTCAGATGGTTGCTGGACTTATGGTGGATCATTTCTAAGGTATATAAATGTTAAATAACTATGGTGTACCCCTGAAACTAATATAATATTGTATGCTAGCTATATTTTAATACAAATCCTTAAGAAAATGAAAATCAGTGCCATTGATTTCTCAGTAATAACACGGAATGCTAGAAGACCAGGGAACAATGATTTTCAGCCAAAAATTCTATACTTAGTCAAATTTCCATCATGCTAAGGGCAAGAAAAGACATCTTCACATATGCAAGAACCCTAACACTTTTTCTCTTAGGAATTACTTGGAGGTTGTATTCCAAACAATAAGGGAATCAAAGAGAGAACGATGAAGGGACATTCTGAGGTGACGCGGTAGGCTTAAAGAACATGTGGTCCAGATTGGAGCAGAAAGATGGCGGCTCCAGGAGGGAGGTCTTGAGTAAAAGGTATAAACACAGGTTAAAAAAAAGAAACAGTGACACAAAACTAAATCAAGAAAAAAAAAAGAAAAGCAATTATAAATGCCAAGAAACAAAAACTGTATTAAAAAGTTACACTCCAGGGCCGGCATTGGTTAAGAGCTGGTTTGGGGATGCCAGCAGCCCCGGTTCGGATCCCACATATGAGGGCCATTGACACTGCCCTCTACAGCTAACAACAGCTCCATCTGGAGCTGGGCTGTGTGAGCCTCGGCAATGGTGTAGGCTGCAGCCCCTGCTGCAGTGGGCTGCCATAGGCTACAGTGAGTGGCCAGCAGCCAGCATGAGCTGCCAATAGCCGTGGTGAGCGACAATCCAGAGGTCGGTGACGGATCTGCCTCATCCGGGAAGAGCGCAATGACGATACCAACATGGGCCAGTGAAGAAGCAACATCCTCCGCAACTAGACTGAAGAACAAAAGGACACCAACCTGTCTCTTCCCCTTCCCCAGTTCCCCAACGCTGTTCCCCTCCCCCAATTCCCCAATTTAAAAAAAAAAAAAAGTTACACTCCAAATATAAAGCAAACTAAAATATGGCATGATTTTTCAGCAAAATGGCTGAAATGGTACGCCAGCAAGATGGCTGAAATGGTACGCCAGCAAGATGGTGTACCACAGAAAACCAATTTGGCTTTGATGTGGGAACATTCTCTTTCAATGACCTAGGTGCTGTGACATTAGACCCACAGAAAAAATCTATTCTTACCATATACATAACTTGGCTGCCTGGCAGGGAATAACATAACATTTACAGAGTCATAATAATGTAAACACCATTTAATGGGTTTCAATTTTGGCGAATAACCTATGGACATACCATGGAAGATATGCTTGTGGTTATAGGCCCAACTGTAAAGAGTTAACAACAACTGTGACAAAAAAAAGTACAAGTGTAGGGCTGGCCGAGTGGCGCGGTGGTTAAGTGCTGGCTTGGGAAGCTGATGGCCCCGATTCGGGTCCCACGTATGAAGGCCAGTGACACTGCCTTCAAAAAAAAAAAAAGTACAAGTGTAGCCAACAGGAGGTATAAGGAAGTACCTCTAATCAGAGGTACTAATATCCTCATTAAGAGATGGTGCCGAAAGTTGAATCAGGAAAGAATGAAAACAAACAATACAAATACCAAACACTGGGAGGAGGAATCATGTGAGCTAAACCTTCTATTTTATACCAACCGATTGACATTTAAAAAGGAGGGGTGTGAGCCTTGTTTTTCTTCCAGTTATAAAGGTAACCTACAAGATGATAGTGCTAAAATCTGAAACTGCCAAGACAGAAATGCTGGGACAGTGGGACTGTCTCTAGACTATCACTTTCTCTTAAAACTATTCTGTGTTATGATTTGCTACCATGTTGTTACTTTTGAAAAATGAAAACATATAATTAAAAAAGAAAGAAATCTGGGGGTGACTTAGCTCAGTTGGTTGGAGCATGGTGCTGATAACACCAAGGTTGCTGGTTCGATCCCCTCATGGGCCACTGTGGGCCACACCCTCACTAAAAGACTCAACTATGCCATGGTAGCATGAAAGCAATGTGTAACCATTGTCCATAGCTGTTCCCCAATGAGAGAGAGAGAGAGAGAGAGAGAGAGAGAGAGAGAGAGAGAGAGAGAGAGAAGGGAGGGAGCAAGGGAAGGAAGGAAGGAAAGGGGCACAACTTGTTCTCTGCTCTTTTCTTTTGGGCTAAAGTAGCAGCTAGAGATGGTATCCCTTTGGCCCACTGTGAATTTAAACTATTTAATGACAGTTTGGATTAGCTACCACTTGGAAATCCTATTTTCCCTCCTCAGCCCACAACAATTCTATCCTTAGAACCTCAGTTTTCTGCCCCTACTTACAGCTGATGGCATTTTCTGTTTTTCAGGAAACGACCTCCTAGTTCATCTTTTCTCAGCTGTCTATATATTAAAAGAGGAAATGTATTTATCTATGTCTATATCTCTTTCCTTCCACTCCTGGAAGGAACTAATGCTTGTGGGTCTCAGCCTCTGAAGAGAATCTTGCTTTGGTATCTCTTCTATTTCTCCTCTAACCTTTTCTGTTTCTTTTTCTTCCCATGTACCTTTCCTTGGTATCTTAACAAAGGCAAAATGTCTTCCTTCATACAAAGACATGCCTGACCCTGTTTCTCCCTCCAACTACGGTTGATGGTTTTTAATGACTCCTGAACTCCTTAACTGGAGGACTTGTACTTGCTGCCTTTGGTTCCTTAGATTGAGTACCTCTTTAGTGCCTGCCCCCGCAGCCTTTTACTTTGTCCCATCACGCTGCACTAGCTTCTTTCAGGGTTTCCAATGATCTGCTAGCCACAGGTGACAGCCTTTCTTAGTCCTATATGTCCTGGCCCTTCTTCTCATGCACCTTCATGATCCTGTAAGAAGCCTTCTCCCTCTGTGGCTTCCATAGCTCACTGGCTTCTTTTTCTCTTTCCCAGGCCTCGAGGTCCAGTCCTTAGCGCCTTGTGCTTTTGCATTCATACATCCCCATACCCATAAGCACACCTTTAATCACTGTTCCCAGATCTATGATTCCCAAAGTAAGCTGGTATTTATAATTTTCTACAGGACTACCTACAATGACCGAAAACTTAGTTTAGCAGAAACTGAAAACAGTTTCAACCAGTTTTTCTTCCCACTCTTTCCCTACCACCATCTTTCTTTGCTCAGTTCCCCAGGTATATAACTTTACATTCTTTCTTCAGCCAACTCTAATCAGCCATCAAATCCTGTTATTACTATTTTTAAAACAGTTTTATCACATTCACCTCTCTTCCTCCATGCCACTGGCCACTACCCCCCACAGAACACTCAGTGAATAAACGGGATAAGCAGAAATTGCTTATTTGGTAAGTCAAATATCACTTTATATGCAAAAGGAAAAACACCTATCCATCTTAACTCAGTGGCACAACATTTTGTAGACTGAAGGATTCTCCTGTAACATTAGTTCTTAGTTTATCTGGTTTGCAATATTGAGATTATCATCTATCAGGTGTCTTTGAAATGAGGTACACTTATGCATAACTTAAGACATCAAAGCACCCCATAGAAAAACTACAATTTCTCAAATAGCAGGAAGCCTCCTGATAGTTTTGTTTGTTTTGTGTTTTTTTTTAAACACAACTACCAAACTCATTTTAATGACCACACATAGAACACTACAGAACACACGGTCTTCTTCAGCATGTGTGGGACCTTTACAAATACTGATCTCAGGCAAAGGGAGAAACCAGATCTCAAAAAAATCTCAAGTGATTGGCATCATACAGAACAGCTTTCTGACTTCAATTCAAGATAGAATAAATATTTTCCTTTGAATAAATCAAGCGAGTTCCATTTGTTTTGAAATTGGGCAGCATACTTGTAAATAACACGAGTCAAAGAAAAATTCACGACAAAAAGTACAATGTATTTTGAACTGTGCAATAATGAAAGCACTTCATATTAAAATTCTGTGAGTAGCCGCTATAGCAATTTATAGTCTTAAATGTTCATTTTATAAAAGAAAGTCTAAAAACAGAGTCAAGCATTCAACTTCAAAAGTGAGAAAAAAGCATAAAGTATCCAAAATAAATAGGAAGAAAGAAATAATATTGACAATATCAGACGTTAATAACATAGAAAACAAACATATAATATTAAGGCTCAATTTTTGCTTTGGAAAAGTACAAAATTGACAAACTTTAGGTAAAACTGACCAGAAATAAAAGGAGATAAATCACAAACAATACTGGGAATGAAAAAAAGGGTACTAAACTAGAGATGACACAGATATTAAGATGTTAATAAAATGATATATTTTTTTGTTTCAATTACAGTTCACATTCAATATTATATTAGTTTCAGGTGTACAGCATAGTGGTTAAGACATTTATATGACTTACAAAGTGATCCCCCCGATAAGTCTAGTACCCACCTGGCACCATATACTTATTACAATATTTGGCCTGTATTCCCTAAGCTGTACTTTACATCCCTATGACTCTTTCGTAACTGCCAATTTGTATTTCTTAATCCCTTCACTGTTTTCCCCAGTCCCCCACCCCCTTCCATCTTGCAACCATCAGTTTGTTCTCTGTATCTGAGTTTGTTTCTGTGTTGGTTGTTAGTTTATTTTGTTCTTTAGATTCCACATGTAAAGTATGATATCTGCCTTTCTCAGTCTGACTTATTTTACTTAGCATAATACCCTCTAGGTCCATCCATTTTGTCACAAATTAAGATTTCATTCTTTTTGATGGTAAAGTAATGTTCCATTGTCCAGATGTACCACATTTATCCAATTATCTATTGATGGACACTTAGGTTGCTTCCATATCTTGGCTATTGTAAATGCTGTCAATATTTGCCATATATATTTAGGTACTCCTATATTGGGTATGTAAATGTTTATAGGGGTCATATCCTCTTGTTGGACTGACCCCTTTATCATTATGAAAAGCCCTTCTTTGTCTCTTGTTATAGCCTTTGTTTTAAAGTTTACTTTATCTGATATAAGTTTTGCTACCACAGCTTTGTTTTCATTTCCATTTGCATGAAATATCTTTTACTTTCCATCCTTTTACTTTCAGTCTATGTGTGTCTGTAGATCTGAAGTGGGTCTCTTATAAGCAGCATATGTATGGGTCTTATTTTCCTGTCCATTCTATTGCTCTATGCCTTTTGATTAGAGCATTTAATCCACTTACATTTAAAATAATTATTGATACATATGTAGTTACTGCCATTTTATTATTCATATTTTTGATCTTTTTCTTTCTTCTTCTTCTTCTTCAAGAAGTCCCTTGAACATTTCTTGTAATACTGATTTGGTGGTGATGAACTCCTTTAGCATTTTCTTGTCTGGTATGGATAAGCTAGTTTTGAAGGCACTGCATAAAGAAGTGTATTCATTTAAAGACACAAGTGACAAACAACCGCACTACCAGAACGCTCATAAACTCCTGGCTCAGGCTGGTAAACCCTTTTGAAAGCATTCCTCTGTGACTCTGCTACACAGCTCTCCTATCTCAAAGGTCTAATTACCGTGATTTAGTGAGGCTGTGTGACCAGTCTCTCAGTTTTCCCAAGTATTAGGTGCTTATCTGCTACTCAAAAGCATTGCCAAGTCAGATCTGCCGTTTTCCACTCACTAGAAAACATAGTCCTACTTCTAGACTTTACCTCCACATTGTAGTGTCCCTTTATCACTTCTACTGACTCTCAGGAGCTAAATTCTAAGGATTTCACCAGGAAAATAATTCTTTAAAAGAGAAAGACCACATTAATATTATATTTGCTCATAACGATTAACAACATTTATCCTCTTTGTCCTTGCTTTTAAAAATAAGCACTAGTTACATTTCTTGCTTGCTAAAGCTGAAATTAGTTGTATGTATGTTTCTGTACTGATTCTGTCTCTCTGTGGTAGAAGCTCCCATGGGCAAGATGCTTGTTTACCACTTCTTTTGCATGTTGCCTCAGAATCTACTGTAACAATGGCCTTCGAATAAAGCACGGGACTGGCTGGCTGACTAGTGCCTCCGCTGGTCTGATATTCCATGTAAGCAACCACTGCTGAGGGTGTGATCTATAACCATGACAGCAGGCAATACAAAAAGATTACGGCTTTAATCGGCCATGATTATGAAATATTTCGGAGGATTCTTCATGAGGGGCTTGCCTTACAAGCAGACACAGGTATGAGGAATCAATGCCAGCCCACCTGCTGGCAGGACAGGCAATGGGACTGTGTCTTCAGACAGATGAGCAAGCAGGGAAAGGGATAACACAACTTGTCTTGGAAGCAAGCAGCACAATGAGGCAGTAAAAACCCATCAGCATACATCATCCTATCACGGCCCAGTGTCATTCCCAGCCTCTATTAGCCCTCGCTGCATCAGCGCAAGTCCCAGACACTTTATCCTGTTTATAATTGCTGATGAGCAGTAATAAGGCCTCCATGCCTCAGCTCTGTCCGTTCCACTTCGGCACCCACCTATTAGGTAATAACTTTTATTTACAGCCTTCCTTGATGCGTTGTTCTATTAGTACAGCCAGGAACTGAGTAGGGCAAAAAAAAAAAAAAAAAAAGTCTCCTTAATGGGCAGTATCAGTGAGGCTCTGATGATTTATAATGCAGCTCCGTGGCTGTTGTATCTTGCTCCTCCTCATAAGACTGCTTGAGGAAAGCTACATTTCTAACATGCTGCCCTCTCACAGGTGCTAACGTGCTATGCAGCAGCACCTGAAAAGGGACCCCCGCTGCCCCAACCCCAAATAATCCAAAAGTTTCAAAGGAGGAGAGGGGTATTAAATTCTCTTCATACCCTTTTAAAATAATGTTGGGTCAGGCATTTTGCCTCAGTGGAGCAATAGAACAGCTAATTAATGGAAGTTCAGGGTTTTTCTTGGTAAAGAGTGCAAGCTATGAGAAAATAAATGGCCATAAAGGTGCACCCCCCTAAAAAAAAATCCCAGTTGTAACTGCGTTCAAGGAGTCAAGCAAACTGAATTAGCAGAAAGCATGTGGACCATAAGCAGCTCAACACCACGCCGAGCTTCTCATACACGCCTCTCAAAATCGCAATAAGCCTCAGTGCACTGCCTTTGCCTTTTTATACTGGAGTGCATACTTATCCTGTAAGTGCAAAAACTCCTCTTGCCAAGCCTGACATCAGGGGAAACCACTGCTTCTCCTGAGTAAAATTCAAACAAGGCCTGTGAACAAGCCCATAACTTCAAGTTCAGTAAACTCATACATCACATGTCTAGCTAGCCTGTGACACACACACAGAGAATGGTGACAATGGGTCCTAACTCTCACTCAGGGGTACAATGAAAAACAGTAAGCACTCCCTAACATTTTTTGAAATCTATATATTGTACGAGGTGCTTTTTTTTTTTTTTAATGTCAGGGTTTTTTAAAACTTTATTGGGGAACACTGTGTTTTTCCAAGACTCATCAGCTCCACGTCAAGTTATTGTTTTCAATCTAGTTGTGGAGGGCACAGCTCACTGGCCCAGGTGGGAATTGAACTGGCAACCTTGGTGTTATGAGCCTGCACTCTAACCACCTGAGCCAACTGGCCTCCCCTGTATGAGGCACTTTTAACTCACCTGTAATTATTTGCATATTGTCAAATCATCTAATTATATAGTGCCTTACTACCTCATTCTATTCTTTAATATAACAACAACTCAGGCAGGTTAAAGTTTTTACAAGAAAAAAACACCCCACAGAAAAAGGCATGTGGCAGATTATTCCCCTTCCCCACTTATCCACTCACTGGCCCAAAACGACACACTGTCAGTAAACAAACATTATGGCACACCATGACAACCTGTGCCTTTTTCTAGTGGTAAAACATAAGATGGCACCTTCTAGATTAGAGACATTTTTGCAATCTTGCCACATATTTGGTATTCATTTTGTCTCCTGCCCCAGGAGTCAAATGAACTCCTTCAATACCCAAGATGACGAGTGCATGAGGTAAAACAGTTTTTAATACTGTTTCTTTGCCATGGCAGATTTATTGTTTTGATCGTTCTTCAATGGTTACATTAAATGCTAATAAAAAAATGAAAGGTTTATATCTTCCCTAATATTCTCCTGATGGGAACTTGCATATTACATAAGTAGGTCAAATTTCTAATTTTCTGTTTCAAATGCTGATACTGCAGACCTGAGGGAAAAGCTATACCTTAAGGACCAAAAAAAAAAAGAATGACAACGAGAGCTGAATCATACAGCTGAATCATATCCAAAGCCACCTTCCTTTAAGGCTGCATAGCGTCCTTCCTAGAAGAGTCACTTACAATGTGTAATACTGACCAATACAGTGTGTGGTCGCTGACTCAATGCTCTGGGATTAAACGCCCTGGTTGAAATGTTTCTATGAATACTGCCTCTCCACGAGATAAAACACACAGTTGTAGGCATTTCTGAGATTTACAGGCCCACTTCTGAGTTAACACTTACCACCCTTCAGCTTCTGAATCAATATAGAAGGTCTCATATACACCTCTTGGTAACATAACAATAGTGAAACACTCCCCTTTAAGTGGCTTCTGAACACTGATGTGGAAAGTGTTTAGCACATCAATCTTCTCTCAACTCCCAGGCGAAAGGGGATTTCTTCTCTTGTCTTTGTGAAAACAGACAATAATATCATATGCAGGTTGTCTGAGAGAAGTGAGTCAAGAAAAGGTTTTGGGGAAAAAAGGAAACAATGAACAATACGAGGCTATCTAGTTCATGTCACCATCCATCATGCTCAAAGGAAAATGGGTGACCTAAAAGGATAAACACGTGCTTTCCTACGGAAAAGGGAAAGAAAGGAAGCAATCGAAAAGAAAGCAGGCAAAGGACATATAGTTAAACTGAATTAATGTGCTTCTTAGAGTGGCAAGATGAGACTTTCTGGAAATACCTGCCTTGGTGTTTAATGGGACAGTTTTAGTTCCATCTGCTTTCATCTCAGATAGTCGCACAGCTCCCTGAGGCCCACGAGTGGTTATTTTACTTGCTATTGTACTAACTGTAATCACATTTTTAACATACAAAGAGCATTTTAAAACCATCGTTTTCCAAGTCTATCAGAGAGAATATTATTTACTCAACATACTTGCTGGAAGGAGACTAACCATGAATACAGATGGAGTGGAGCAAAAGTCTGCACCCAGTACCAGCAAATCTGCACAACTTTTTATGATTTTTTTTCTTATTTTAACTTCAGAAATAAAATGAAGAAACAAAATCAAGCCATGTAAGAGTGGTAAAATAATGAAGGAGCAATTTCCTGTTTTTCATATGCTAAAAAGTCTATCCCTTCATATTTTCAACCCAGGGCCTAGAGCTGAGAGTTAGTGAATGCTCCACTTAGGAAGAGCAGGGCCCTTGGGTTAGTCACTGTGTGAGGACCCTGCTGGAGAGAAACCATTTCTCCAAGGAAATTTAAGACAAGACATGGTTCCATCTGTCCATACAGCTTAAAATTTTTTTTTTTTGAAAGATTTTTTATTGGGGAATTGGGAGAGGGGAGCAGCATTGGGGAATCGGGAAAGGGGAACAGACAAGTTGCTGTCCTTTTTTTGTTCTTCAGTCTAGTTGCGGAGGACGTTGCTTCACTGGCCCATGTTGGTATCGTCATTGCGCTCTTCTTGGATGAGGCAGATGGGTTGCTGGCCTCTGGATGGTCGCTCCCCGCGGCTATTGGCAGCTCACGCTGGCTGCCGGCCACTCACTGTAGCCTATGGCAGCCCACTGCAGCAGGGGCTGCAGCCTACACCGTCGCCGGGGCTCGCACAGCCCAGCTCCAGGTGGAGCCATGCAGCTTAAATTTTAAGGTTCGTCCATAGCAAGCTCCAATAAATGAAATACAAAAAAAAACATTTCTTTTGCTGTAACTCTCTGCAAATAAATCTTTTGAAAAAAAGGTTATATAACATGTCTTTAAATAAGAACTCCTAAGGAAAGGCAACAAACCACCCTCCTTTCCCACACTGCACTTTAAACATACAAATATGACCTCATGAAGATATTGACCTGAATATTCAAACATCTCCCAAATAAAGTTGTCTAAAAAGATGATCATAGCTCAGATTACAACGTTTGGCTTGAGGTATAACTTCATAGTTAGAGGAGATGAAGGACAAGAGGGCATCTTCCGGTGGTGCTGTTGCCAAGGAAAATGAACTCTTTTTCTTCACAATATATTCGTTCTTGGCAGGAATGCTGTGAGAGTTAACAAGGGAACGCGTGCAAAACACTCAAAGCTCTTGGAAGAAATGAAAGCTCTCTAGTAATCTGAAGGTGTGATGTGCCTCTCACACTGTAACCAAAGCACTTTGCAGCTCTTTGCTGAATGGAGATCCCAGAATGCGACCAAGCCACACACACTTTCACTTAATTTTTCTCTGCTTAAATACCAAAATGATCACGGGGCTGCTGTTTGTTTTTGGTTGTTTTTTTTTTTTTTTTTGCCCTCATCTAAAGATTACAGAGTTTAAAGGATAATAGCACCATGTGGCCAAAAGCTAGCATCTAAAGAAAAGCCTTGCCCACCTAGTTCACAAATACAGGCTGACTCCGCACTTGCCACTACTGCTACTTTTTGCAATCTACTTCCTGGAGTTCTTAGACTCCCAGTTACCACAGAAGCCATTTCTTAAAAAGAGTTCCTGGGCCGGCCGAGTGGCGCTGGCTTGGGAAGCCAGCGGCCCCGGTTCAGGTCCAACATATGAGGGCCAGTGACACAGCCCTCTAAAAAAAAAAAAAAAAAAAAAAAAAGAGTTCCCACTCCCATTTTGATGGTTGTAGACCAACTATTCTCCACTGCTGTCTACCTCCCTAAATTACAATACCCTCTGAACAATAGCAGTTCCTGGAAACATACGAACAGATATTAATCAGCCACTCAGGCTTAGATTCAGGCCCTGACGTATTAACCACATAATTGTGGATCTAATGCTAACTTTTAGATATAATTTTCAAAGTGCTAAAAGGAAAATGACCTCTTTCCTGAAGAGGTCACTAACCTTTTTTTGAATGTACAAGCCTATCTAAGATATTTGGCCATGTACCTTTATTTGTTTGTTTTTTGAGCTGAGCCATCCTGCCACCTGTTGGCAGCTCAGCTTGGGCTGGGCATCGAACTGCTGTTTCTCAGAGCTCAGCTCACACTCTTGAGTGAGCTCTTAACCAACTGACCCACTTGGCCGGCCCTCAGGCCATGTACCTTTAATATGTATATATTTGTATGTGTATTTGCTGGTTTTAAACTACGTGTATGGACTAATATATAATTATGAAGTGAAACTGCAGAAAAGAAATTGTAAAAGGCTAGATAAAGACCTTTCACTGTGTTCTTCCCATACCTCACAGACTACATTACAGGCCCTTCTTCAGAGACTGCTGACTTAACCACCATATTCTAGCCGAGGTATCCTTTTTCTCGCACACATCATTATTAAGCTGGAGGCCGCTTTAGGTCCAAACTTGGATGGATAGACTCCAGGAGGGGGATCTAATTCAGAGGGTATCATCCTAAGGCTCCTAAGAAATGACAGCACCGAAAGGTAATTATTTACGGACTGGCGGCACCCAAGCCCTGGGCTCTGGGCGATCTCTGGGAGGGCGGCTGTTCCGGTGCCCCTGTGGTAAAAGCCCGCGGGGCATGGGTTAGAGGTGTGAGTCACACTCTCGGAGAACCTCACATAAAGAATACAGGATCACTCCGGAGACGTAAAACTATAATTGCTGATGATTCATAACAAACTCTCTGAATCCTCACCACAGGCAACCCACTGATTCTAGGACAGATGGACACAAACAGCCAGCCGCTGGTTCTCACGTATTAGGTTACCTTTGATATGAGGACGCTGTTCTCTAGCGTCAGGGCCATTGTTTAAGGCCAAGAGGGAACACTGGCTCAAGGAGCCGAGGGGGCGGAGAGGCTTCCAGGAAAGTGCAGTAGGCTGCCCTGGGCGGCCTTTACCATCCACGCTGAGAAATCTCCACTTTCCTTCAGGCTTTTTAGAAGATGACCTGTACACTGCATTAATTTCTTTCCAAGCCAGAAATTCGCAATCTTTTTCTAGTTAAGCGGTATGTAGTCATCTAAAAGAAGGCCTGGAAATGTACAACTGAGAGGCTCGATGCCTCACTTCTCATTTCACTTTATGGGGACCTAAAAATATTACCATCAGTTCCTACTATAATACGGACATGCAACAGAGAATGTGATCAACATAAAATCAATTACTGAAACAAGGCATGGCCCATACATTCCGGTACTTCTAATCTACTCTTCTTTCCACCTAAACTACCAATTGATATGCTATCAATACTATTTAATGGCTGGCCACTGTATGCACGTAATTTTTAATGTTAAGATTATAATAGCAGCTATCATTATTGAATATCCATTATGCTTCGTGTGTATATTTCTCACATTAAACCTATGAGATAGATTTATCATCCCATTTTACAGACGGAAAACTAATTTTGAGATGTTAATCTATTTACTTAAAACCACCTTTTGTAAGTGGCTAGGCTAGGATCTGAACTCAGGTCTGCTTTTAACTCACATTTGTAACACCACTTCACTACAGGACGTATTTCCAAATCTGTGTTTCTCTTTCTCCATCTTTCATTCAATGAAATGCTTTTCCACCGTCTGGCTAGGAGGATGATTACAATAAAATGGGATAAGCAGTAGTATGACGTAGTATAAAACAACACAGGCTTTAACATCAGAAAGATCTGTGTTCAAGTCCTGGCTCCATTACTTACTAGCAATATCACCCCAGGGAATGGACTTAATTTTCTGAGTACCCACTTTTCTCGTCTGTAAAAGAGGAATAACTATTTCGCAGAATTGTTCTGAAGATTAAATGGGCACATATTAAAGCATACTGAAGGGTGCCTGGTAATACAGCTGGCATGCAATAAATGCTATTATTATTTTCTGACATGCAAAATGGTATGGGAGCAGAGAGAAGGAAACCGATGTGCCAAGACGACGAAGGACACAGCACCTGATGTTCAGGAAGGATTCCCACTAAGCTTCAGTGTCTACAGTGAGCACACGAGTCTCTCCCCTAATCTCTCAGGATGACCCAATGTGCTAGAGGTGTACTCCCTGACTGCTACCGACCATGCTGGTGGTGCTAACAGTAAACCCTGCCCTGAGGGCCAAGACCAGAAGGAAAGAAGAAAGACTACAGGACACTGTGCATATGAAGTGTTGGACCTGAAATCAAGGGGCTCTGAAAACTTTCAAGCTTCTGCTGGCGTGGGTAGGGAGCTAGCTCTCTGGTTTCCCACCCGCTAATCAGGGCTGTCTGTCTCACTCCAAGGCACACTTCTCTTCTCTCCATCAGGAGCTACCCAATGGAGCTCGGGTACTGGGGACAGGTGGGATGAGAGCACACAGGACTGTCGCACACAGCCCTGCCTCAAAACTGGTCTTTTGGAACAAAAGAGTGAAATTAAGTTCCTCAGAGTTCAATGCCGGGGTGTTACTCCGAAACTGTGCAAGGACAGGCCTGTTTGAGGCTTAACATCAAAACTATGAGCACTTAAAAGGGACAGAAGTCTCAGTGTAAGTTTGTACACAAAAACAGTTTATACTATTTTTGTTGGAAAGTTCAAAGGACTTAAGTTATGAAAAATACTTTGACTGTGACCTTTAGAAAAACAATATAATTATTTTGACTCTTTTAAATGGAATCCTTGAGATATTTAAATAGCAGGCAGCATTATTATAAAAGGCAAATACTGTTTACAATAAATTAAGCTTTAGGCTAAGGGAGCAATAGGCATTACAGCTGCTCTTTAGAGAGCTACAAGATTCATGACTTCATATTTAATAAAAATGTCACAGACGCACACACAAAGATTTGGGGGGGAGGCCCGACTTCATCTGAAAAGAATGATTTCAGCACACCCCATGGCTTTAAGATGAGAGAAAATAATTTCGCAAACTATTAGGATACGCAACACTCAAGTTAAAACAGTAATTATCTGTACTACAACTTCTTTCACCTCCAGTCTCCATTATTTCAATAATGTTTTTTTTGGAAATCCACAACTTAGATTAGCCATGTGCTAGACACTGGGCACTGAGCTGCACTTGCTGGGTGTTTCATGTCTTAACGTTCTTCTGACATTAGGAAGCAGGTACATTCTGACATCCACCTCTTGGTTCAGGCTGCCAGCGTTAATCCCGTCAACCTGACCTCCAACAGCACCACTCTGACCTCCGCTCACACTCCACTCCCAGTATTAAGCACATAATACATCACTTCAAAATTGATGGAAGAAATTAGAGTACCCTGGCAAGGACACCACATTAACACCGGTGGCTAATTTCTGTGAAGAATGCAGATAAGAATGACTCCAGATAAGAATGATGTACATACCTGTACCACAGGATCTTTTGGTTGGTGTGATTAACGAGACATGAGCTGTGTCTGTGCATGGCCCACCTAGAAACAGAAAGGCAGGCATATCAGTCAGGACATATCCTCTCCATGCCCACAGCTGCTACCTTGGATAAAGAGAAACCTTAAAGGGCAGGGCTCAACCTGCAAACGTATATGAGAAGCGACAGCAGAAAGGATGGAGAAAGTGGTAGGAATGGTAGGTTAATTCTCAGGACCTAATTTTAGTTCAGCAATTTAGTCTACAGGTCCATACTCTTGCTAAATTATAACGTGTTTTTCCATAAAAACCAATCAGGTCTCACACAATGTTAAGAAGTTAAAGGATAACTAGAATTCTGATCCAGGGGAGAAGAAATTACCCACGAGTTTGGGGAGATGAGTTTTCCCACAAAGCAGTAAGGAGGAATTACTCCCTGTTAAGCTGATATCAGTGGTACCCCACCTTTGAATTTATTGCAAAACTAGCCTTATTTAAGGGGTGGGAGGGTGCTGCCTGAGGAACAACAAACTGCATGTCAGAAGAAATAAAGACCTTTTTTTTTTTTAGCTGAGCCGTCCTGCCACCTGTTGGCAGCTCAGCGGCAACTCAGCTCAGGCTGGGCATCGAACTGCCGTTGCTCAGAGCTCAACTTGCACTTTTGAGCGAGCTCTTAACCAACTGAGCCACTCGGCCGGCCCAATAAAGACCATTTTTAATCTATAAAAAGAGCATTGGTGACCAAGGTAGAATATCTAGTTTAATTATAAGAATATGGTAAGAAGAGGGCCTTCATAGAAGCTTTGAGGGCCCAGAGATCTGATGGATAGGCTTAACTCAAGAGTATGCAAGAGATAGAGTCAGTCATTGAAAAGCAGTCATTTCATTCTGCAGAATCAGGACTACCAAAAAATTCTTAAGTTGATATTGATATCAACCCTTTCCACCAACCATGTCCTATCTTCTGAAATAGGAAGTTAGCAGTGGTTCTTGAGATGCCCTGGAGGGGCAGTGGTGATGACCATAAAGGAATACAAGGGCAAATGTGACACATAGATTATGAAAAGGCTCCTTAGATGACGATGACTAGCAAAGGGAAATATGGTTAATTGTATGTCATCTATGACAAGACTTCATATCACTGAAGTTACTCATGGAAAAAGAAGGAAAGATGGAAGAGCTCTGAGATCTGTTCCTAGAGTTTATACCCCTGGAGATCCCATCTAAGAAGTTCACTGTTAGTCCATTCTTTCCTTCGTCAAGGCTGTAACTGCAGCAAACCTTTGTGGGTTTAAGAAGACATAGAAGGAAAATGGGGGAAAAAACCCCAAGGAAGTGTATTGTTAATGGCAAAGAGCACTTAGCAAATACCTACCTATGTGCCCCATAGGTTAGTCTCATGCCCAGGGAACTTACAATTTTGTTAAGAGGACAACATTTGTGTATACAAATAAAGAACAATACATGACAGCAACAAAGAGCTGGGTCAAAAATGATCAAATGCCAAAGAATATAGAACAAGTTAAATGTTAAATGTAGTCAGGCAGAAGGAGATTCATCACTGACCAGCATCACCTGGAAATATTTCTCAAGAATTTGAAAATGAGAACTGGAGGTCAGACCAAAAGAGCAGGGCATTTTTTTACAAATGTCACATTTCCCAGAGAAAGTTTAACATAGTAAAATCCCAGATCCAAACACGCACCTGTGACATGAAAATAAGCAACATGGGGGGACAGTAAGCTGCAGGAACACTTAATACAGACCTCACATTCTCAAAAGCTCTTTGGGCACTGCCTCCCACAGCTCCATCAAACACTACAACTTCAGCTTACATGGGAAGTTTGGGTTTTGTTTGTTTGCATTCTTATTCCTGAGTAAACAGCATTCTTATTACTGGGAAAATATAGGCCGTTAGAGAAGACTAAGTTTAAATCCTGGAACTCCTCAATTTCTTTAACAAAAAATGGGGATATGAAACTGCCCATAAGCCACAGTGTTGACGAGATCATCTGTACAAAAAGATTTCATAAACTGTACAGCTTCCTATTACATATCATCCCTTTCCCTTTATGCCCCCAAGGGTCAAGTCCCACTTTGTCATCTACTCTTGGGTTATGACTATGTGGAAAGTGGTCACTCAACAGTGTTCCTTAAGACCACTGCAAGCTGCCTGACTGCACATTTAATGTACTTTTAATAAAATCCTTTTTATTGAGGCATAACATAAAGGGAATGAAATCCTAGAATGAAGTGTACAAATCTTAAATGTATATACCCTGAAGAGTTTATATTGGGGGTTGTTGGAAAAGTCATGACGCATTTTTGCAACAAAAAACATAGAAAAAATACGTCATGACTTTTCCGACAACCCAATATATACTCATGTAATGACCACCAGATTAAAAATCTATTGAACATTTCCAGAATCCAGAAAGTTCAAGGGAGCATTCTAAAAATACAGATTTCTTGACTGTGACTGAAATATTTGATGCAATAGGTTGGGGTGGGCATAGGAAGAGATTAGTGTACATTTTTTAGTAGTTTCAGGTGCACAAAACAATGTGTTAGACATTTACACCCCTCACAAAGTGATAACCCCCCCATTCTACTATCCCTCTGATATCATATATAGCTGTTACAATACCATTGACTATCTTCCCTATATTATGCTCCAAATCCCGTGACTATATATACATGTTAAATTATAGTTGACATTCAATATTATTCTGCTTCAGGTTTACAGTGCAGTAATCAGGCATCTACACCATCCATGAAATGGTCTCCCTGACGAGACAAATTCCCATCTGACACCCTACAAAATCTTTACAACATTATTGATTATATTCCCCAAACTGTATTTCATATCCCCACAGCAATCTTGTGGTTACCAATTTGTGCTTTCTAATCCTTTCCCCTTCTGCCTCATCCCCACCCTCCTCCCAACTAGCAACCCTCAGTTTTTCCTCTATATGTCTGAGACTATTTCTGTTAATACTTGGCTCATTCATTCAGTTTTTTAGATTCCACATATAAGTGAGATCATATGGTATTTGTCTTTCTCTGACTGACTTATTTCACTTAACATAATGTTCTCTAGGTCCATCCATATCGTTGCAAATGGTACGATTTCATTCTTCTTTATAGCGGAGTAATACTCCATTGTATAAATGTACCACAGTTTCTTAATCCAGTCATCTACCAATGGGCATTTCGGTTGTTTCCAAATGTTGGCTATTGTAAATAGCACTGCAATGAACATAGGGGTGCATATATTTTTTCAAATTAACGTCTTGGGTTTCTCTGGAACCTAATTCCTAAGAGTGGAATTGCTGGGTCATAAGGTAGTTCCATTTCCAGGTTTTTGAGATACCTCCATACTGATTTCCATAGAGGCTGCACCAATCTGCAGTCCCACCAACAGTGCACCAGGGTTCCCTTTTCTCCACACCCTCGCCAACATTTGTTATTTGTTGATTTATTGATGATAGCCATTCTGACTGGAGTGACGTGGTATCTCATTGTGGTTTTTGTTTGCATTTCTCTGATGATTAGGGAGGTTGAACGTTCTTTCATATGCCTGTTGGCCATGTGTATGTCCTCTTTAGAAAATTGTGTCTTCATGTCCTCTGCCCATTTTTTAATTGGGTTGTTTTTTTGGTGTTGAGTTGAATGAGCTTTTTATAAATTTTGGATATTAACCCCTTATCAGATGAATCATTGACAAATATCTTCTCCCACTCAGGATGCGTTTTTTTTGTTTTATTAATGGTGTCCTTTGCTTTGAAAAAACTTTTTAGTTTGATATAATCCTGTATGTTTATTCTTTTCTCTTACTTCTCTTGCCCAAGGGGATACATCAGTAAAAATACTACTCAGGGTAATGTCTGCAAATTTACTTCCTATATTTTCTTCAAGGAGTTTTATGGTTTCAGATCTTACATTTAAGTCTTTAATCCATTTTGAATTTATTCTTGTATATGGCATAAGGAGGTGGTCCAGTTTCATTTTTTTGCATGTGTCTGTCCAGATTTCCCAGCACCATTTATTGAACAGACCATCTTTACCCCAGTATAAATTCTTGCTTCCACTGTGATAGAGTAAATGACCGTATATGGATGGATTTATTCGTGGGCTGTCTATTCTGCTCCGTTGATCTATGTATCTGTTTTTATGCCAGTACCATGCTGTTTTGATTACTATGGCCTTGTAGTATGATTTGATGTCAGGTATCGTGACACCTCCCACTTTGTTCTTATTTCTCAAGACTGCCATGACTATTCGGGGTCTTTTATGGTTCCACCTAAATTTTAGGATTATATGTTCTATTTCTGTGAAAAATGTCATTGGTAGTTTGATACGGATTGCGCTGAATCTATAGATTGCCTGAGGTAGTATTGACATTTCAACTATATTAATTCTTCCTATCCATGAGCATGGTATATTTTCTATTTACTTGTATCTTCTTTAATTTCTCCCTTCAGTGTTTTATAATTTTCTGAGTACAGGTCTTCTACTTCTTTGATTAAATTTATTCCTAAGTACTTTACAGTTTTTGAAGCAATTGTACATGGGACTGTTTTCTTAATTTCTCCTTTTGATAGTCTATTATTGGTGTATATAAAAATGCAACTGATTTCTGAATATTAATTTTGTATCCAAGATTAGTGTACCTTTTTAAACCTGCTGAGCACAATGTGAATATTAACAGCCCGGATAGTTCTAGTCTCTGATAACATTTTCTTTAAATCCCAGCTCAGTATCTGGCCGAGATCACTGAGCTGCACAGAGCATAAAGAGTCAATAACGGCTTAACTACCAGAATACCTGTTTAAAAGAACATAAAATAATTCATCAGTAAAATTATAAGAGAAAGGAGAAACTCGTCAAATCAGAACCCCTAAAGAAATCTGACTGAGTCTCAGGAATTAAATAACACTCCCATGTTTACAAATGCAATTTTTACCTCAACTGTAGGTTGAGAGTTTATCCTTTCTAAAACTCTTAATGAATGAATTTCTGTAGGTTTGGCAAATACGCAAATAACTTTAAGGCTACCCAGCATATCTCAACATGCATCATCATGAAACTGTTCTCCAGAGAGCTTGTTAAACTAACAACCCAATCTAATATATTCACTACATTACAATAAAGTACAAATAGAACCATAGTTGAGCCAAAACAAATTGACAGCAAGAGTAACTGGCAGTGATAATATATCCCAGCTTTGATAATTGGACACTATTATAAACAGAGAACTTGGAATTCAGTTTGATCTGGCACACTGTAACCCATGCAACTCTAAAGTCAGGCACAGATGCCTATGAGCACTGCACATGCGTCCATTCTGCACTAACTGTGCTGTCATACAAAATTCCTGGACTCTCACATAAAAGAATTAGCCACAGGAGATTAAGCTATCTACCCTTACACAATTAATTCCAAATCAACTCTGTTAAAATGAATGCAAGAAATTTATGGGCCACTCAAGGGGAACCCTTTTCAGGCTTTTGTCCACAACAATAAAAATATAACATGAGTCCCATGTGGTCATAGCAAACAAAATAATTTTGAGAGTTGATGGTAAGGGTCAAAGTCAGGGCATCTGCTCCACCAAGAAATGGAGCTGGCTTTTCTTCCCTAGACTTTCTAATGCCTGAGGGAGGAGGGGCTGATATATGGTCCCATACATCACTGTAAATTCTATTTTTGGCCCTTCTTCTTCTTCTTTCCAAACAGTAGGATGGACAGAGCTGATAACTTAAGAGCAAGATGAGGAAGCTTTGATTACTGGGTTCTACTGGTGAAGAGTGAATGAGTGAGTGAGTGGGATCAAGGGGTTGGGAAAATAAATGTATTCTAAGCATAGAATGATTCACATCATTATCTTGTAGCCTATATTAGTGTCAACAGAGTTTGGAACAATAACTTTTGTATTCCTAAACATTAAAAAAATCCACAAAAGTTCCTTGCTTAATATGACAGGCTCCCTGGGGATTCTGAACCAGATAACAAGATTAGCCAACTTGAACTGACTTTCAGCCAATCACCATGCGTGCTTTTTGCTTTCTTTTGCTAAAGCAAATTAAATATCTGAATTTTTTCAAGGTTCTTCATTATCTGGAAGTATTTAATAACAGACTATCATTTTGCATTTGATATTCATTCAGAGGACTTTTTCCTAAGTTTCAACTATTGAGAGTCTGGAATTTGCACGTAAATAAATGTCTGTGGCACCCTGTGGTTTGTGACCAGAAGTCTGAATACTCTTATTTTGTCTTTTAGGGGTGTTTCTGTTCTTGTATTAAAGGTGTCATACATAATGCAGCACTATGGATCACATCTGCAATTCCAAATGAGACCCATGAAATGAAATTCTGCAGCTGTATCCCCAACAACCAGAAATCTTTATAGCATCTGCAGCAGGGTGGTATATTTTCTTGGGGAAACAGTACTGATTTCAGCCCTGTAAAGGTGAAGACGGTCAAATCTGCACACTAACTTCACTGTAACCTGCAAAGCCAGAAAGATTGAATGAAGGCATCCCATTAACTATCAACACTCATATTTCAAGCCCAAGGAAATTCTTAGATTTCCTTTCTTGGCCTCCTGTCGAGTTACTGAGCATTTCAAAGAACCCTGAGCTACCCACCCGTGTAGTACTCTATCCTATAGGCTAGTTGAAGACTATGACTCAAGGAAGGGGAGAACATAGCTTTGTGGGGGGGCTGCATTTACACTGGCAATCGGTTTAGGCACTCAAAATTTAAGGCTGAATAAATAAAGAACAGTATTTCTCCTTAACCCTGAAAATAGAGACCAATAATCTACCCAGGAAGGTTTTGTTAAAACAGCTGTGATGACTGGTTATTTTCGGCTCCTAGTTCTAGGAGCCCTCATTGGCTGTAGTTATACCACGTGCTAAAACACATCAATTAGGAAAACTGGACTGCCAAGGAGTCAGTCAGCTAAAAATTGCCAGAAGCTCAATAATCAAACAAATATTCTACTATCATTTCTTTCATGGTAACTGCAAAACATTAATAAACAAAAATGGCCATTCCTTTTGCAGATTTATAACACTTCAATATTCTTGCTTAATTAACATGACATTTACATAACCGTATCTAATTAATTTCCAACTAAAGGTACTGTGGGCTAATTAGAAATGCATCATCCTTTTTTAACCAGCTTGTCAATTCCACTCTATCTTAATATGCACATTGTTTACCTTTGCAGCATCTCACTTTTCCAGGCTCACTGTCTGAAAGGTGATTTTGGGCAACAGATTCAAGAGCTACAATTCTCCCCAATCTCCAGAGATTCATACCAAGTTTTTTGGATGAGGCGTCTCAAAAAAGAAAAAAAATCTATGCAATGGAGATAGTGAAATAAAGTCTACACTGTCTCCTGATGTGACCATATTAAGAATGTAAAACTATCTTTTATAAATGGTAATAAATGAGTACCAGGAACAGATAAGAATGAACAATTAGTCATCTCTTCAGAAAAGAAAACCCTGTCCTCCAACCCCACCCTAAACATGCAATTCATGCTTTGCTTTAATCAAAAAGGACATGCTAATCTGTCTACATAATTGAGTTTGAAAAGCACCATCGATTGAAAACAAGGATACATAAAGATATAATGAGTGAGAATCTAAGTTTACAGAAAATCTTCAGACAGATAATAGCCCTCCAATATCTCAAATGAAACTTCCAAATTAAACCATTTATGAAGCTGGTTGCAGAATCTAACCCTAACTCATTGCATGATCTCTCACACCATTTATACCTAAGTTAAGGATTCATGAAATTGGGATTTTTAAAGTGGGTCAGAAGTTACTATTGGTAACTACCTATTTTGTTCATAAAGGGCTTCTTAAAAAAATTTAATTACCATTCCCCTAAATAATTACAGTGCTGGGCATACACTGTGTCTAATATTTACAGCTTTGCAAACGAGAGAGAGACAGAGAGAGAGAGAGAGAGAGAGACAGAGACAGAGAGAGAGACAGAGACAGACAGACAGACACTCTGCATGCGCGAATGCTCATAACCCCATTTATTGCTCAAAGAAATAAAATTAAAAATTCTCTCACACCACCATCCCCAGGGAAAAACATTACAAGCAAAATGAAATCGGGAATGCTCTCCATTTACCCTTGCTGACGAACTCCTTTAGGGAAGCCAAGTGGACATCCTTCCCAGGCTGTGCTCTGGAACAAATGCTCCCTCCTGAACCAACAATGGCCTTAACAGAATGAGCCTCGAGGGCAGGGGCAGAGATTTACTCTTCTTGGTAATCTAGCATATTAGGTGTTCAAAATATATTTTTCAATAAGGAATACAGTCAATAATATTGTAACTATGTACGGTGCCAGATGGGTATTAGACTTATTGGGGTGATAACTTCATAAGCCATATAAATGTCTAATCACTATGTTGTACACCTGAAACTAATATAATATCGTACGTTAACTGTAATTGAAAAAGATTTAAAACATAAAACAGCACTGAAAACTGGAAATTTGCTAAGAGAAATTTCAAGTACCTTTCATACACAAAAAAGGTTAACTACACAAGGAGAAGCTATGTTAATTATCTTAACTGTAATAATCAATATATACAAGTATATTCATATATGTATCAAATCAGCATGTTCTATACCTTAAGGATATACAATTTTTATTTAAAAGTAAATAAAAACAAAACAAAAATATATATTTTCACTATTGAATGAAAATGATGCAGACCAAAAGCAATGACTGGACATACATAACTACTCAGAAGTGAAATGGAACTATTAATAAATATAGTTGATTTTCACCATATTTACATGTTGATTTAGCACAGCAATTCTCCAACATTCTGGTATTGGAATCTTTTTACACTTAAAAATTACTAAGGACACTAAAGAGCTTTTGTATATGTGGGTTGATATTTACCTAATCTGAAATTAAAACTGGAAAATAATTTAAATGTATCTTTATTTAAAATTCACAAAAATAATTACATATCAGCATGTTTTTTGAAAAATAGCTATAAATTTTTTAAATTATGAGAATGGCCTGTCTTAAAGGAAGCACCTGGGTTTTCCTATTTGCATCTGCATTCAATCTGTTGCAATGTATTGTTTATATAAAGCATATGAATTAAAAACACTCTCACACAGATATAGCGGGAAAAGGAAGGACCCCATGAACCCCCTGAATAGGTCTTGGGGACCTCGACAGGTCCTTGAGCCACACTTTGAAGACAATGGTATAGAACAAAACAGTGCACCTAAAGGTTAATAATTTCCAAATTTCTCCATAGTTTTTTCACATACCAATTGGCTTGCACTAGTGTTGCAGAGACCAAATGATGCTCTAGTATAAATAATAGTAAAGGGGGCTGGCCGAGTGGCTCAGTTGGTTAAGAGCTCACTCATGAGTGCGAGCTGAGCTCTGAGCAATGGCGTTCGATGCCCAGCCTGAGCTGAGCTGCCAACAGGTGGCAGGATGGCTCAGCTGAAAAAAAAATAAAAAAAAGTAAAAGGTTTGCCCATTCTCAACAGAAAGTTAATATTTAAGTAAATAAACGCAAGGGATAGTGGAATGCACTCTGCAGTCATTAATTTCAACCCAGGACATTCTACTTCTGCTACTTACGTAAGAAGAGTAGAAACATGATTCATGGAACTCAAAGGATTCTGAGCGAGTAGTTACATTTATCCGATTTCAGTTTTGCAGATGCAATCTCTCACCTAGAACCATTATGACCAACACGGAGCTTCCATATATTAAAATACTGTCTGATAAACACCCACCCCCAATACTCCAAAATGTGATGAAGGCCAACAGCAATTAACACTGAAATCCTAAGACACCACCACCGCCATCTTGGGGATCAAAACGAAGAACCCATTTTTGAGAGGTCAAATACCACCTGCCTAACAAAGTCAGTTCTATTTTTAGACACTTTTGTTTCTCTCTGTGACAAAGCACATTTATATGGATATGAAATCAGGAGCTGTCACAGCTCCAATTTAGGCTTCAGTTATAACTATTTACAGGCTTAACTAAGACCCATCTCCAATTCCTATATTTGCATTTTACCATCAACATAAGCATGGATCTCATGACAACATTCATGGAGAAACTGCACAGCATTTGAAGAGCTTTTATTTTTCTGACATAGTTCAGGACCAAGAGCCTTTTCATACATCTCACCCTGCACCAGCAAGAAGGTTGCAATGCCTTCTTCTGGAAGGGAAGGAACTTGTGCCTGTGCTTCATAACATACTTCAGAGAAAACAGAACAAAGCAATCATTTAGGCCGGAGGTGCTGCCCCATGAGCACTTAAAACAGAATGCTGAACAGAGGTACCCCCTACCCTGCCCCCGTGTGGAGCCTCTCCTATAGGATCTGTACCACAGCTGGCAATGCATTCAGAGTGACACTGAATGGAAGGTCCCTTAGTCCATCCTTCCTGTTTTACAGAGAACACTTGCAGGTCTTAAGAATTGGACCTCTTTTTGCAAGCAGCAGTTGAAAATGTCACCATCTACATTATGTAGAGAAGTGTTTATACAGATATTTTGGAATTTAAAAAGTTCCTTAACAAGGTGACATCCTAGGGGCTGGCCAAGTGGCTCAGTTGGTTAAGAGCTCGCTCAAGAGTGCAAGCTGAGCTCTGAGCAACAGCAGTTCGATGCCCAGCCTAAGCTGAGCTGCCACTGAGCTGTGGCAGGATGGCTCAGCTAAAAATAAAAACAAAAAACAAGGTGGCATCCTCTCATTTTTATTAAGTCTAAAGAATCATCCTTTGATAGATCAAAAAGTAAAATGGTTTATGAAGTAACAGGACATGAACACAAAATGTCAAGTTACATTTAAGGCATTGGCAACTCTGAATTTTTGGAGAGAAGTTCATAAACACAATGAAAATATATCCGTGTAAGGTTAAAACAGCTACCTCTCACACTCAACAGATGCCCCTACTATAATATGACTTTTTCAGCCAAACACTTCTGTCATAATAAAGCTTGGTTTTCGTTTAAAATCAGCACAGCGTCACCCATTACCTGAGTCTACACAAAATAAAAACAATATGACAACTGCAAGGGCTATGGCTGTGTGAAGGGTGGTTGTTCACTGTGACCTTTACTTTCACAGCAAAGCACAGAGCATTTCAGCTAATAAGAACATCTTTTAAAATCTGCATTTGCCAAGAGCGGGGCAAAGGTGATGGTGTTGCTTCAAAACCTAGTGAATATCAATAACTGTATAATCTCATAGGTGCCAAGGAAAGCTTTATGGGAAACAAACCTCTCAGACTTGTAAACTTCTAAAGGGACCCTTGAAGATGAGTGATTATGGTTTGCTAGTAACTCTTGCAAAGGGGAATCTTGAAGGGGGAAACTCAGGTGAGAAAAAACTGTTATTTCACAATTGGCAGGTGGCTATTTGCACAGGTTGTTTTTTTTTGTTTTTTTTTTTAAAAAAAGACAGTTTCTCATTATTTTAAAAAGCTCTGTTGAAAGTGATGAATTGTCACAATAACAAGACAACCAAATTTCTAAATTGGGTAGGAAAACTAATTTTAAGTTATTTCATCTTGGGGTTACCAAATAGCACAAAAAATGACAAAAGAATATAAGTAGCTGCTCAAAACGTACCAAAACACATGAAATAGGTTTCCAAAAGTAAGAAAAATAAGGAAGCTTTTCTAAATATTTAAGTCACTAAGCGTTTACTGAGTATTGTCTTGCCAAGCCCTATGCTGGGTGCTGCAGGATACAGCAAAGCAGCATAACATAACGTCTCTACTAATTTTGGGTTTAGCCTCTAAACTGGTACAGAGAGATGACATTCTCATGTCAAAGAGGTAACCAAGACAATATGTGATTAGATGTTACAGGCAGGAAATATAGAAATTCTCTGAATGAAGCAATCAGTGTGGTTCAAATGGTTTTGAGGTGAGCTTCCAAGAACATAAATGAAAATGGTAATACGAGTGCCATGGTGTTTTCTGGGGACAACAAGGGTCTGGTTTGGTCAGAACCGAACATCAGTGCTGGGAAGGACAGGCATGGCAGATACAATGAGGGTCCAGATTATGGGGGAGGACGTGTCTGACACAAGATTAAGAATCTGGATGCCAAAACAGGTGGTGATGGGGCCGGACGAGTGGCGCATTGGTTAAGCGATGGTTTGGGGATGCCAGCGGCCCTGGTTCGGATCCCACATGTGAGGGCCTGTGACACTGCCCTCTACAGCTGACAGCAGCTCCACCTGGAGCTGGGCTGTGCGAGCCCCGGTGACGGTGTAGGCTGCAGCCCCTGCTGCAGTGGGCTGCCATGGGCTGCAGTGAGTGGCCAGCAGCCAGCGTGAGCGGCTGGCAGCCAGCACAAGCTGCCAATAGCCGCGGTGGGCAACCGTCCAGAGGGCGGCGACCCGTCTGCCTCGTCCAGGAGGAGCGCAATGACGATACCAACAGATAGGCGACGTCCTCTGCAACTAGACTGAAGAGCGGGGGGACAGCGGCTTGTCTGTTGCTCCCCTCCCCCAGTTCCCCAATAAAATCTTTAAAAAATAAATAAATAAATAAAAAACAGGTGATGATGAGTCAATAGGAGAATTTTCTTTTTTATTTAACACAATAGCAATAGGAGATTCACCTGACATGTTTTATGGACTAGATTGAGATTAAAAGCAAGAATAATCTAAAGATTATGGCTGTAATCCTATAAAAACATGGTGGCAGTGAAAACTTCCCAGATCTTTAGTCTTTTTCCACTGAGCCAACTAGAAAATCATAAACAAAGACTAACTAAAAAATATGAACAATATCAGAATAATTAAGAATAAGATTTAGTTTATGTACTTAGTATAATGTACACTCTAAAATTAAGAGCCCTTTTAACAGAAGGAATTTTAAAAATAAGAACATTATGCATAATTTTATTCCAATAAATTTAGAAATCTGGATGGATATTTTTAGAATATTAACTGCCAAAACTGACTTTAAATGAGGTAGAAAATATGAATAGTCCAATATTAGATGAGACCAATCAGCTTTATGAGTTAAGTTCTTCAAGCTTTCAAAGAATAGATATATTACATAATGTTAGAATATAAGACAAAAGGCTATGTTAGAGCACAGAAAAGATAAAAAAAACTTTTCGTGAGATTTATGTAACTGACAGCAAAACTAGACAAAATTAGCATGCACACCACATATAAACACATACATACACAGTTAACTCACTTATTAAAAAGGTGTAAAATTTAAAATGAAATTAGCATTTTGAATCCAGCAGTATAATGAAAGAACTACTAGGGTTTATTCAAGGAATGCAAAGACAGTTTAACACTGTAAATCTAGTAAATGAGGAGATCACACAGCAAGGGAAAAATCCATATGATCATCTCAATGGCTGCTGAAAAAGCACTTTATAAAATTCAACACTCCTCTCAGATTAAACAAAAAATAGCAAGGTATAAATAGAAGTTTCTTAAATCTGATAAATAATATCTACAAGAAACCTACAGCAAATATTTGTGAAATACTACCAGAAGTAATCTCATTAGAGTTAGGAATGAGAAAAAAGAAAAAATATAAAGCTGTAAAGAAGAAATTCTAGCAAGAAATGTGTAAGGTTTATATTAAGAAAATTATAAATCTTTACTCAAGAATATATAAAGTTTGAATAAATGAAGACAAATGGTATTACTATATGAGAAGGTCCAGTGGTGTATTAAAATGTCAATTATTCCCAAATAAATCTACATATTCAATGTAATCCAAAAATCGTGCTATAATTTTTAATAAACCTTGACAAACTGACTATAAAATTCATCAAGAGAAAATACAAAACAGCAGCCAACAAAATTTAGAAAAACATAACTGAGGGGGACTGGCTTTATCAGATAGAAATATATACCATAAAGCTATATTCTAGATTCAGGAATATACAAGTAGACCAATGAAACAAAATAAAAGACCCAAAAACAAATCTATGTTTATATAATAATAATGGCATTTCAAACCAGGACTATTTAATAAATGGTTTTGAAATAACTGGTTATCCATCTGGAAAAATAATAGGAAAATCCTTATACCTTGCAACATATACAAAATAGATTCCAGGTGGATTCAAGAGCTAAATACATTAAAAGCTATAAAAGTATTAAAATACATACAAAAAAAGTATTTTTATAACCCTGTGATGGAGAAAGTCTTCTATGAAAGACACAAACTTAGAAGACAAAAAGACCAACAGACTTGAATTTCAAAAACTGAAAAGTCTGTAATGGGATCCAAGATACTCAAATCAAAAATAAAAGCCAAGTCGGGCCGGCCGAGTGGCGCGGTGGTTAAGCACTGGCTTGGCAAGCCAGTGGCCCCGGTTCAGTCCCACATATGAGGGCCAGTGACACTGCCCTCAAAAAATAAAAAATAAACAAATAAAAGCCAAGTGACATACCAGAAGAAAATATTTGTAAGATATGTTAACAAAGATTTATTATCCGGAATATATGAGTTCCTACAAATCAGTGAGAAAATGATGGATAATAAATAAGCCAAGACTACGGAGAGGCAAGTCACCGGAGACATAAATAACCCATCGGCACATGACAGAGTGCTCAGTCTCACTATCAGGGGATGTCAGAAGAATGCAAGTGAAAATAAGCTATTCTTTGCCTGTTGCAAAAAAACAAATAAAAGAAACACCTAACATTTAAAAGTATAGGAAACATGTTCAAACACTATTCTTATGGGTATAAAGTGGTCGTGTCATTCTGGAAATCAATTTGGCCATGTATATCAAATTTAAAATATACATATTCTCTGACTCGTTAGCTCCTCTTCCATGTCGATCATGGAAAAATGACACATGCACTATTAGTCATTTACAAAATTTTTCCTTCATGTGGTTTATAGTAGTAAAATACTACAAACACCTGAAGATAAAAGAGAAAATAACAATAATAATATGGAACACTATGCAGCAGTTTAAAAAGAATTAGGCAGATCTCTATATGCTAACCTGGAAAGGCCTCTTAAAATATACTGTTCAATTTAAAAGCTACTTAAAAACAATATATCTAGTATGTTCTCATTTGTATAAAAATGAAGAAAACCTCGTATATATGTATACAGCTACACAGCAAAGAATACATAACCCAAAATGAATAAACAGTGGTTATGTCTGGAAAGAGTGGAAACTTGGTGGGGGTGGGGTGGAGATATTAACAGAGCATTTTAATGTTCTCTTCTACATAAACCTGTATGTTTTTACTTGTATACTTAAAAAATAGGATTAAAAACTTAAGAAAAAGGAAAAAGAGCCAGCAAATGAATAATTTAAAAATCATGGTTTTGCTTTAATTTGGTCTTTATTTTGACTGCAAGTTGAAGGTCAGATGACCCCGTCAGTGCTTGAACAGTTCTCACCCGGCTAACATTACGGAATAGAAATAATTTCTAAGAAAACACTGCTCAACTGCTCAAGTCCTTCTGCATTTTGACAGGGATTAATTTAGTGATCCCATACATCGATTCTTGGTGAATTACAGAATTCAATACAGCACATAACTGTCCATTATCATACTGTACTGCTAAGTATCAATCTTTTTAGAACACGGCCCTAATGAAAGCAGCATGCTTTGTAGGATCAGCTTCAAGATAAATAAATGCACTGAAAAAAAAAAAACCAAACACCCTTTAAATTAAAATCAAAAGAGACATTTAAAGTTTGGGCATTCTTCATTATGGGAAAGAATCTCCCATTTTGAGACTACTACATATCAGAAAAGCTCCATCTGTTGTATAATTATCTCTGATAAACGGCCTGATATTTCAAGTTTCATCAGAGAAAAGGGAGAGAAAGACACATACAGAAAGAACTGTAAATAAATTTCCCCACAATATTTCACGTAAAACCAGCCCAGCAGGAAGTCATAAAATATGTTTTAATAGGTAATATTTTCTAAGTGTTCTACTAGAATAAACTGGCCTGTTTTGCCCAATATCTGGTTTTCCTTATAAGCATACTCCAAAAACAAGAAAACTAGTTTCATTTAGGGACTATTAGAAATTTCATTGGTAAAAACAAACAAAAGGTTTAGCCACTTGGTGGTCATGATATTAATTTTCCAAGGGACAGATAAGGGCTTGTCAGACAGGAATGAAGCCTAGTAGCCAATGAGGATCAGAGCACATTCAAAGACCCAGGGGAAGGCTAGCAAGGACAGCTGTTGAAATGCACCCCGATTTTATTTTACTTTTTAAATGCCTGAGGGAGCGAGAGAGAATCACCAGGAACCAGTTTCCAAGGAAACAATGGAAATCTCTGTGTCTGACCAAACGAATTTAACCACAGATAAAGAATGTTCTCAAATTTCTATTTTGGGAAGCACTGTAATATTACAGGAAAATCCAGCCAGCACTTTGAAATGAAGCTTTAATCATTAAAAATCTTCACTAACATTTGATTAGTATGGTTTTCACTTTTTCTGTACACTTTCATTTGGCTACAACAAAAGCATCTCTTGGGTAGATGCAGTACAGAAAAGTAAGAAAAATCGAGCATAATTATGATGAAAATAGCCCAAAGCTGAGTTCCAGCTCCGTCATGTGACTCAAGGCAGGTCACCATGCAAACTGTTTTCTCATCTGTAGAACAGGAGGATTACCTACCCTGCCAAGGCTGCACATTTTCAGGACAACCCCAGGAAAACAACGTTTGTCAAAGTGCTTTGTAAAAACACCGAGGGTGGCAAACTTCTGTAAAGGACCACTGGTCTCTGTAGCAACTACCCAATTCTGCCGCTGTGGTGTAGACGCAGCAACAAATACATGAACAAATGAACACGAATGTGTTCCAGTAAAGCTTTATGAACATTAGAATCTGAACTTCATATAATTTTCACATGTCACAATCATTTTTTTCCCCAATCATTTAAAATCATTCTTAGCTCATGGGCCATACAAAAGCAGGTGCTGGGCTGGATTTGGCCCTGGGGCTGTAGGTTTGCTAACTCCTCTTGTAAAGCCGAGTTTTATGTGTGTGTAGGTGGCTGTTTGTTTCTACAGAGCTTAGAGGAGGTGGGCCTGCAATGACTGCTAGATTAGAATATCAGAATATTTGGAACAGTATCTTGTCATTCCTCTTCCCTAGTAGTAGGCATCAGTTCTCCTCCTCTCCAGCCTACAAAGGAACGGCTCAGTCAACTCTCCGCTGACACCTCAATTTCCCTCCAATATGTAGTGGGGTGCAGGGGGGCTAGGTAGGCATGCACATCATAAGGCTCCCAAAGAGGTCCCACGTAGGGGGCCTAGGTCTTTAAGAGCATGACGGCAGGAAAGCTCATTTATAGGAGAAAGGAAAGTACATTTTTTCATCCTTAAATCCAATCTAGTAAGGCTCTAACTTAAAGTGACCAGTCCTCTGACCATCATTCAAAAATATCAATAAAACAACAACTGGTTCAGTGTTCTATCTACAACCTGACATTATCCTGTGTCTCTTCACAAGTAGGTTCAGAAACATAAGAACAATCACACTTTAGCTCCTCTATGAAAAACCTAGAAATTGGGAGAATGGTAGGTAGGCAGTAGCAAAAGCACAAAGAAATGTTATTTTGTTCTTTTTTAAGTGTTTGTGCAACACCCCTCCGCTCTGTAGTTTTCATTTGCATGCATCGTCCCTTACTCTATAAATCACTAGAGGCAGCCAGCTACGCGGTGGTGTCAGGGGGCCCGGCTGCTCTGTCATCTTGAGCAAGGTACTGAATTGTCCTGTGTCTCCACTTCCACGTCTGTGAAACAGAGGTGGTGACAGTACTCACCACACAGAGTAACTATGAAGATAAAGCATTTGAAACAGTACTCAAGTGCTGTGGTGGTCACTGTTACCACTATTATAGCATCTAAATGCTGTGACAATTCCTTTGGTCACTATTTGAATTTTGTTTACACTGTTTTTTGAAATGTTTCTAATGGCTAAAGTTCACAGACACACAAGATGGAAGAGATGTTTTCAGATGAAGAAATATCGTTTATACCAGTTTTACTTGACCTCCAGTCAGGTGTTTTAATTCTTTTGGATAAAAATCTGTATTTTACACACTCTTGTCTGTAGTTCTCACTCTAGCGGTAGTCTTTTCAAAACAGCATTAATGTACCCAAACTCCTATAACCTTTCTGCTCATATAGTCATGTAACAATGAGAAGTAGAAAGCAGATGTAAGCAATACTCATTCTTTTTTTTTTTTTTTTTTTAAAGCTGAGCCATCCTGCCACCTGTTGGCAGCTCAGCGGCAGCTCAGCTCAGGCTGGGCATCGAATTGCTGTTGCTCTGAGCTCAGCTCGTACTCTTGAGCGAGCTCTTAACCAACTGAGCTACTCGGCCAGACCCTCATTCTCTTGATTAAAAAAAACGTAAAACATTTTTTAACCCCCAAAGAAGGCACCGCACCTCCTGTTCTACCCAATAACAATGGATCTCTAACTACTTTACAGTTTACAAACTGTGTAGTACTTGGATTGGGACTTCCAAACCCACTACTTCTCTGTACCTCTCGAGGGGAAGCTAGGAAGGACCAACATATGAAATTCCGAACCCCTGAGGACACTAAAAGATCAAGGTAAGTAATCCCCTGCTGCCTCTTCCTCTATCTTTCCTCTCCTAGGTAGGTCACTGTTGAAGAAATACGCAAGGCATCATAGATCAAGCTGTCTAATGTCACCTGGGTTTTCACTGCTGCTTGGCAATCACCTTGACTTACCAAGCATCTGCCCTGACAGTTTGAATGCCTTTCTTCCTCTCCTCAACCCTCTAGCCCCACCCACTATCCAGGCACACATCCCTCACTCTGGCATAGTTTTCAACCTAGGAGAGGAGGCACCTGAGAAAACTTATGCAAATGACATGCTTATTCACGCCTGCTCCTGCTGCTGCCTCCCTTTCACCCCCAAAGCCTTAAATATCTGTTTGGGAGAACAAGCCAGAATCTCAGGGAGAGCTGTATGTGTTTGAAAAGGTGACCTCCTTGTGGGTAGAGCCTAATCCTCATTGTTTCTGTACCTGGCCCTTCATCCAGTGCCTAACACACAGTAGGCTCTCAGCAAAGACTGCTAAATAAATACACCAACCACTGGAAGAGTTTATTTAGGTAATCAATCTCATTGTCACCAATTTCAGATGTCTCTTGTCTCTGCATCATTTGCACAATGCTGATGCAGTGTGCTGCAGTTGTTGAAAATAAAGCCCCCGAGGCTACATTAGTGGGCTGGAACGCGGACTACCCTGCGAAACACAAGCTCTGGAACTTTGGGCGGAAGTTACTGAATTTCTCTGTGCTTCAGTTTCCTCATCGGTAAAAACACCTACCTCAGAGGGTATCATAAAAATGAATATTAGTACATGTAAAGAGCTTAGAATATAGCAAACACCTCACAAATGTGAGCTAACATCTTCATTATCATTATTAAACCCCACGCCATAAATTAAAATTTGTTCCCTGGCTTTTGTGATCTAACTATCATTCTCCTCCTTTCTGACCTCTTCAGTTGCCTCCTCTGTTTTGGATTCACTCAAAATTCTACTCTCACCGTGTTTTCATTCTTAGCAACCTTGTTTTACCCTAAGGATTCCCCTCTCATCTCCATGTGGATAAAACCAACCTTGACCTCTCTCTTCTGAGATTCAACTCAAACTCCCCAATTGATCACTTAAGTCATCATCAGATCTCAGATTAGCCAATCTCCTCATTTCCCCAGATCTGTGAATTACAACAGTGAGCCCCATAAGAATTAGGAAATGAGATTATCTTCACAGAGTTTCATTTGAAGATGAACACAGTGCTTTGAAGCAGTAATGT
Organism: Aselliscus stoliczkanus; assembly: GCA_033961575.1. Lineage (NCBI taxonomy): Eukaryota > Metazoa > Chordata > Mammalia > Chiroptera > Hipposideridae > Aselliscus > Aselliscus stoliczkanus. The sequence continues at coordinate 56,646,557 of CM066733.1, read as the reverse complement.
CACCAGCAAGAGAGAGAATGAATGTGAAGCAAGTGAAACTAGACAATCCTTAATCAGATTGAAGGTAGATTTATAGCAAAGCAAAGCAAAACAAAACAAAACAGAACAGCCCAACATGGCAGTCTACAGTGGCCTAGACTAGCAACTCACGGAAACAGGAAGCGCTGTGTCCTAGGGCCCCAGAGCTCAGGGTAGGTCTAAGTCCAGGTAGAAGAAGGGGAAAGGGTATGAAGATGCAATCTTTTTTTTTTTTCAGCTAACAGCAGATTTATTGTACACGTTACATTCAGCCATAACTAAAAACAAAACTTGTCCAGAATGTCAAAGGTCCAGAGCAAAGAACTGTTTTCATACGAGCAAAGTGGGTCTCTCAAAAGGTGGTCGTGGCAAACAGATGGCAATGTATGTTCTAGATCCATTGAGAAGTCCTAGACATTAGGCATGCAGTCCAACAATGTTTCAGTGTCCCTGGCTTCTGACTTTCCTCATTTCTGCTCCTGTGGCTTCCATGGGTGCACAAGCTAGCGGTTTACTTGGACCTCTGTCTCCTCTTTCTTCTTTTGCGCTTCAGCCTGCACATTCGCTTCTTCCTCCACTTGGCTCTCATGGCGCGGAGGTATCTAACAAGATGACGCTAAGGCTGAGAGACTGAAGATGGAATCTTGTAGGAGAACAAGACCCTCTCTGTATGACCTTGGAGTATGCCTGACAATCAACCTGACTCAATTAAAAATTCACTTCATCTCATTCTATTGGATTGTCGGCAAAGTCATGACGCATTTTTTCTGTTTTTCATTGCAAAAATGCGTCATGAGTTTTCTGGCAACCCAATACTTGTGCTATCACACTTTGCCATTTGCTGTATAAATCCTTGTTATAGGTTAGCTTCCCATAAAGGTCTGCCTCCAGAGAAAATGTTTGTCACATGAATACAGTAGTATTTTTATTTCCAATTCCTGCTACAAGGATTTTTCATGATGAATTAATAAAGCAACTTTCATGATTTGAGTTTCCTTAATTATAGAGAGAAAAAGTGCTGATCGTGCCAACATGAGTATTTCTATTCTCTGTGGCAATTACATTTCACATTGTGAATTAACTGATTAAAAGCATTGAAGCCAAATGCCTGAATTTGAATCCTGGTTCCAGTGATCTACTACTTTGTGCCCACAGGCAAATGACTTGATCTCTTTGTGCCTGTTTCCTTATCTATGGAAGGGGATAAGGATAGACTCTACCTCGCTGTGTTATCCGGAGGAATAAGAGAGAAAATATGCAAAACATCCTGTACAATGTGTTGTCCATAAAGCGCTCAATAATTAGTAGCTCTTGTTATCTTGTCTCACATGTAGTTTTGGCTGCTTGAGTAGGTTTGTTGTGGCCTGACCCTGGTGAGTGTGGGTCCAGTCAGATACGGTGCTATTAGGTGGGATCCTGACTTGCTCCAACCTTCCCCATAGACAAGGAGTTTCTAACCCAAAGGCCATAGTGAGCTTTGGAGCAATGTTATTCGAAACTGGGTAGAAATGAATGGTGTGTTTTTCTGAGACAACAGGCCAGAGCTTTCATCAGCTCCTTACTAAGTACATGACCCCAAACAGATTTTTAAAAACAAAACAAAACCTATTGCCACTACCATTTTCATCTTTTTTTCCCTCTTAAATGATTTGTACACCTTCCCCTGGGTCTCTAATCAAAAAGGTACAGTATTTTGAAAAGTTTCTCCCTACAATGTTATTCTACTGTACTCCTTCCCATTTTCAATACTGCCAGGTTATTTCTCCAAAAGAACTGCAATAATATTACTTCCTCTGCTTAAAAACATGACTACTAACATCGAAATTTCCTAGCTGAGCATTCAAGCCTCTATGACTTGGTCGTAATCTACCTTTCCAGCCTCGTCCCCCATGAATGGCCTTAAGGAGTCACAGCCATTGCAGAAAGGAACGCCATGCAGCTCATTCTACTCTGTCTAGAATGTCTTTTCACCACCTTGTGTGTCTTCAACACCACTTTCTCCAGTAATCCAACCCCCTTCTCTAACAGTCACTATCTTTAATAACAAATATGTTGAATTGCCCCTGCTAAATAATAAATTCTTTGATGAATGGGGCTATGGTCTCCTTTACTTTTATATTCTCCATTTTACCTAGTACAGCGGTTTATATTCATTCTCTGATAATCTTTTTCAAAGTTAGTAGACAGAACATTCTAACCTACCATATTCCAAGGACTTCTACATAGTCATTAAATTTGAAACACCAAATTTCAACTTGTTAACTAAAGCTTTTAAAAGGCAGAGAAACTGCTATGTCGTAACATCCCTATAATTTTCAACAAACACTGTCATAGTTATAGCTGTGCCCTAAAGGAGATGGTTATAGTACTATGAAGATTAAGTGGACAATGGACTTCCATATCCCATACATGATAATGGTATTCTATCACTGAGGCCTTACAGAGAGTGACAGAAACCATCTCCTCTGCCCTGCAAATACCTACAGACTAGGAAGTATGCCGAGTTACTGTCGCAGTTAATTGCCTAGAAACATTCAAGGCCGTGTTAGTGACGCAGGTGAGGTTTCAATCCAAGGCTCCTAAAATAGGGGCAAGTTCCCTAGACCAGCGGCTCCCAACACTTGCGGCACTTCAGAATTCTCTGCAGAGTTAGAAAGAACAGCTCCCTGGGCCTCCCTCCAGACCAACTAAATTGACTCAGGGAATGTTATTGAAAATTAAAATTGTTTTTAAAGTCCCCAGTGGATTCTAATTTGCAGCCAAGGCTGAGAACCCCTGCACTCGACTGGTTCAAAAACTTGTGTTCCTTGACAGTTAACATAACAGGCTATCTTTTAAGACCATCTTAAGCTGTACACTATGGCTAATAAAGGTATTCTCTAACTTGCCGATTTGGCCCGATATGTCAATGCTTAAGATTGACTTAAAAGAGCTACTATCTTTTTTCCAGGGTGAGGCAGTACCAAAAAGCTCATGATAGGGTGCTTGGGCTGTTTTCTCTACCACCTCACAGCACCTGGGCACTTACACTCCTCTTTACTTGGTGAAGTTACATTCAGTTCTGTCGGAAGCGGCTGCTGGCTGGGACTAAGAGTTGGCGTGGCTATCGAGGTATTGTTGTTGTCACTGGTGGTCTCTTCGGAAAACAAATCTGATTGGCTGTTACTTGTACTTGGAGTGGAATCATCATCTGGTTGTTTCTTTTGAAAATCTGAAGAGAGAGAGTGAGAATACCAATTTAATTAATGACTTCACAATCTCCTTGGGTATTATAAAACAATGAAAGTAAGTATAAAAATTAAATGTAACAGCAGCAATAATAAAGACTAATTTGGTTGATTGAAAAATTGAAGTAGGGGCTAGCCGAGTGGCTCAGTTGGTTAAGAGCGCGAGCTCTGAGCAACAGGGCCGCCGATGTGATTCCCACATGGACCAGGGACCTGTGCCTGAGCTGAGCTGCCGCTGAACTGCCAACAGGTCGCAGGATGGCTCAGCTGGTGAGAGCAGGTGCTCCTAACAACAAACCTGCTGACGGGCGGCCGATGGTGACTGGACTTGGAGCTGAGCTAGCTGCGCTTTTGGCTGTTCCCCTTCCCCAATTCCCCAATAAAGAACTTAAAAGAAAAAAAAAAAAAGAAAATTTGAAGTAAAATACTGGTCAAAAACATAAAGTTGGTGGAGGGTAACTAGACTGAAAGCTTTCCAAAGTCCTTATATTATTCAGAAGAATAGGAGAATGCTGATGTTATTGTGAGATTTTGCTAAGCAAAATGCATGTTAAAATTTTAGATTTATCAAAAGAAGGAAAAAATACAAGCAGCTGTTCAAATAAACAGAAGGCAGGTAAAAAGGGGGGAAAAATGCAGATAACAAAGCAGGGTAAACAGAAAACATAAAATAAGATGGTAGAAATAAGTGCAGACATATCAGTAATGGTAATAAATATAAACAGACTAAACTTAGCAGTTAAAAGACAGAACATTTAGACTGAATAAACAAAGTCTTGTTCTTTGCCATTTTCAAGAAACATACTAAAAGCATAAATATGAGGATACAGCAATTTTTTTTTGAGGGCAGTGTCACTGGCCTTCATATGTGGGACCTGAACCGGGGCCGCTGGCTTCCCAAGCCAGCGCTTAACCACCACGCCACTCGGCCAGCCCATACACATGATTAAAAAGCCAGTAATAGCTATAATACTGTCAGAGAATATAGACTTTAAGGCAAAAACATTATTACCAATAAAGAAGATCACTATATAACAGTAAACAAAATTTTTTTAACCAGAAAGATAAAACAATTCTCAACCTGTGTGCACCTAATAACAACGCATCACAACCTGTAAAGCAAAAATGATTGTATTTATAGGAAACTGAAAAATTTACTATCATATGTCTCAAAAAAATAACTAGTAAAATTAATTAATATTAATAAGTATACATAGACTCATGTACCCCAAAATTAGATAACAAATTATTTTCAAACACATGAGGAACACTGATAAAAACTACGTAAAACCTGGATAAACCTTGACCACACATTAGGCTATAAAACAAAAGTCTCAATAGATGCTAAAAAGTGAGATATATACAGTATTAGCTGACGAAAGCGCAATTAAGTTAAAAATTCATTACAAAAAATTCTTCATATTTGGAAATTTTAAAAATACACTTTAAATTCATGGGTCAAATCAGAAAATAAAACATCAGAAAATACAGTAACACATTGGTTTGCGAGCATAATTCATTCGGGAAACAAACTACTTGTATTGCAAGACATCACTCATGTACCCCATTAAAATGTATTAGAAATGTTTGCTCATCTTGCGGAACACTTGCAAATCAAGTTACTCACAATCCACAGTTTTGCTGTACTTATAATTAAATGATAATAAAATGACTGCTTATCAATATCCAGTAAAGATAAAGATGCGCATACATTACCCATCCCACAGTCATTTCACTCTTAGGAATATGCCCGAGAGGAAAACACACAAGTACAAGGATCTTAATTACATACTGTTCGTAATAGTAAAAAGTCAGATAAAACCTAAACGTCCATATATAGTAAGAATAGCTTCAAATAATGGAATACTGTACATAGTGAGAACAACTATGGCCACATACATCAACATGAGTCTCAAAATCATAATGTTGACAAAAAGCAAGTCACTAAAGAACATAGTAAGATTGTACTTACATAAACCTCAAAGACAGGTAAAACTCAATACTATATTATTTAGGAATATATATGTTCAAACCATTAAAAAATACTAACACAATTCAGGATAAGTGGTTACGTCTTAGGTTGAGGGAGGAGGATGAGAAGGTGAGAGGTACACAGAAATATTCAAAATTATAGGTAATTTCCACTGACAGAATGGATTAAAACAGTATATTCAAGCATATAATGGAATACTCAATGGCAGTTAAATGAATGAAGCTACAAATGTAACAGAAAAATCTCAAACACAATGCAGAGAGAGAAAAGCAAGCTACAGAAGGATATATACAGTACAATACCTACATTAAAATTTAAAATATGTAAAAATACCATATATTGCTTATGGATACATAATTACAATATAAAGCATGCATGGAGATGATACACCAAATTCAGGACAGTGGTTATTGGGGGGAGAGGGGGAGGAAGAGGGGTCTTCAAATCTATCTGTAATTTTTTACTTAAAGCTGGTAGTGGGTTAAAATTATAATCTATTGTCTGTATGTTTCATTTAAAAAGTCTAATGGGGGCCGGTCGAGTGGCGTGGCGGTTAAGCGCTGGCTTGGGAAGCCAGCGGCTCCGGTTCGTGTCCCACTTATGAGGGCCAGTGACACTGCCCTCAGAAAAAAAAAAAAAGAAATAAAAAGTCTAATGGTCTATGAAGCACAGTTTATATTTTACTACATCAATTCAGAGAAGGAAAAGATCCTGACAACTCCACACTGCCTTCTCTTTTGAACCAGAGGGAAGCGGCTGCTATACATTCCATCACCGCTTCAGAACCGCTATCTGACCTATTCTGGGCTAAGAAGAGCTGCGTTTATGTTACACTTACTATGTGGCCACGCACTCAACTCCATGTTGCACGTATGTGACTGACTTACTCCTACTGATGACCCTAACAAGGGAGGTATGATTAACGCCACATTATGGATGAAGAAACTAAGGCTCAAAAAACTTAGGTAATTGTAATTTGTTCCAAGTTAACAGCTAGTAAGTAGCAGGATGAGGATTTAAACACAGGTCCATGTGACCCCAAAGCCCGTGGTCTTCAGTCACAACCCCAGGATGAACGAAGGGTGAACACCAGCCCGGCCCGAGGAAAAGGCCTCCAGGCCAGGGGTCCACCCCTCGTGGCACCAAAGGCGAGGGCAGTGGAGTGGTCACCACCCTGCTGTGCCCATCAGCGATCTACAGCCTCTAACTGCTTCTTTTCTGTGTATTTCTTAGCGCCTTTCTCATTCTTCAGTGTTTTGACATTTTTAAATGGCTTATTATCTCACTGCTATTTGTGCAGCACTTCAGAGGAAAAGGTACTATATAAATGGAATAGAAACACGGCGATAATGGTGCTCCTTTTTTTGTCATGCCATCATCTCATTAGCTCTCCTATGTGAATAATCATTGGGTCCCTCCCGTAACTATCTCTCTACCATTTAATTGGAAATGTTATAAGGCCCTAAAAGAACTGAAACGGAATCATCATTGCGCCATCTAGCACAAGCCCCAGTCCTGGAGACACACACACACACAGACTCACTCAGGCACAATAACCCTTTTAGGTTAAATGGTGTTTCTCTTTAAAGAGATTGATTGTTACCTGGTCCCACAGTCCCACCCACACAGTCTCCAGCCCACGCCTACCACGTTCCTGGACACTCAGGTATTATACTTTGCTTTTTCTTTTGTGATCTGAGTTAAGAAAAGACCTTCTTTTAACCCATCCTTCCACTGGGTCTTTTCGGCACCTCCACAGGGTGATGGTGTTCCATTCCAAACCAGATTGGCTGCACACAAGACAACTAGTAGAAGCTCAATCCATTCTCGGCTTCCATTCTACAATGAATCCAAGAGTCACAGAATTTTACAACCAGAATTAATTTTAAATATCCAGCTCAATCCTCTCATCTTACAGAAAAAGAAAACAAGAGCCAAGAAAGTTAATGCTAAGTCACCAGAAATTCACAGATTTAATCCTAAGAGTTTTCTGACTGTGGAATTAACAGCTTGTACAATAGAAAGAGCTTCAGAGTTGAATCTGGATTCAAATCATGACGTCACCATTTACTGGGTATACAGCTAATTGTTTTAGCCACATTGCTTAACCTTCTGGGGCCTCATCTATAAAACGAAGGGAGAGAGTTAGTTCTACCTCTCAGAATAGGGTGGATTAAATAAGATAATGTACAAGTATCTAGCACGTGGGTACTCAACAGATGTCATTAAAAATAAAAGGTATTTTCCTGATTTAAAGAAAGGGCACTGAGTTCTCTCTTCTGTTTGGCCCTGATGTTTGCATCATAGTTCTTCCAAGCTTGTTCTTTTCTTCCTGAATCATTCAGCATCCAACTTCTGACAAACAAACAAACAAGCAAACATTCCAGAACCCTACTCCCAGGACGAAGGGGAGCGGATGTGTATCCCATGTGAAAAGGAAACACCAGAACAGGCAGAGACACAGCTCTGATCACAGTGCTCTGGAAAGCGGTGCAGGGAAGGTGCAGAGAGTGTCACTGCATTTGACCCCAACACATAAAAGACTTGTTCGCTTGTTTTATACTTTTCATAAAAATGGGAAAACTAGAAATCTCCAAGCTTATCCATCTCTGCGAGAAAAAAATGAGGAATAATTATTTTTGTAAAGTGGTAAGAGTTAACGGTATATCCAAAGGTGTAAACTTGGTCTTGAATAAAGCTTTTCCAAATTATACTGTTATTTGTAAAACCTGAGTAAAAACCTTAGCACTTTAATGGGACTGCTGTTCAAAAGTGAACAGAAGCCAAGATCTTGGCAGATTACCTTATTATCAACTAAGGGGAAAAATAATTTCTCAACAAAGGTATTCCTGGATCCTGAAGCATCCAGAAATGGGTGTTTCCTCAAGATAAAGAAACTGATCTAATGGCACCAGCTGAGCCAAATGGCCAGTGAAGTCCCTGGGGCCGGCTCCCCACATACTCACTGGACATAGTTTCCCCCCACTGTTTTCAGAATGAGTTTTCTCACAGGTCAATCTTACTACAAAGCACACCTCAGAAGACTGGGAGCAGCAGAACAGCACCTCACCCTGCTCTGCTGACAAGCCCACTCACAGGGGCAGTCTCACTGGAGCCAGACCTCATCTAGTGGGGACTCCAAACTCACCTTGATATGCATATGCCCCAACTGTTTCTCTCTCAGAGGTACCCTGCAGACTTGGCCAGGTGCTTAGCTAGCCCACTTCCAGGTCATGCCAATAACTATGTCGTTTGGTTTTTTTTTTAATGATTTCTTCAAGGCAGAGAATACACAAAAGTAATTTGGAAAGGACTGCACTACATTCTTCCTTCGAAAATAAATTGTCTTTTTAAAAATCCTCTTTAGTAATATAGTTTTTACTCTTAGTAATCTAGTTTTTTCCTTGTCACACACAGATCTGTGTGATCACCGACAGATTCATAGTATGTCCATTTATAGTACACCAATTAAACCGATTCATTATCGTTATACATTTGCAGTTACCAATTTTTCACTATTGTAAGAAAGATTTCATTGAATACCCTTAGGTTATATTGCTAGAAGTAGATCAGCTGAGTAAGACAGGATGCACATTTTTAAAGCACTGGATACATATCACCAAATTCTCCGCACAGCACCCTGTGACTTCCCACAGCGCAAGACTTACGATGGCGTGTAAGAATCGTATTCATTGGCAGTCTCCCATCTTATACAGGCCCCAGACAAAAACAATGTTCAGTACAAGTTAGCTGAGTAAGTGGCAAGATGATTTCCTGTAGAAAACTTACCCTGATTACATTTCACATTATTTACCAATTGTTACTTTAGACCTTTCACAAACTATTTTGTGCGCCTTGAAGGGCACAACCAGCATCATCTAGTTTGCATTTCGAAAAGATGAAGCGCTCAGTACCTGTGAATTTCTACTTTCATAATCAATAAGTAGAGACGAGAAATTCAACTCCTTTTGTTCTAACTCATTAAGTCTATTTGACCACTAATACTGTATCATTGTTACATACACTAAAGCTGGGTATAAAGAAAATCAAACTGGAAGTGAAAAGGAACTAAGACTTCAGTGTCTACTATGAACAAGGCACTGTCAGAGGCCTTCCATTCATTTTCTCATTTAATCCTCAAAATAAATGGGACAGTAGATGACATCCCTACATTGCAGCCGAAGACAGTGGGGCATGGCCAGGTGAGGCGACCTGCCTCCTCCCACCAGTGCTGGAGCCAGGGTTTGAGACCAAGTTTGTTGTGACTCTAACGCCCACAGGCTTCCACTGTAGCATGCGGCGCTGAAGTAACCACCGCCCAGCTTGACACAATGCACTAGCTGGCAGTGGAAAAGGCGTTCTTTCCACTCCCCACATTCCCATTCCCAGTCTCCAAACCCCGCTGGACTCTATACCACAGATTACAATGCCATGTTCCCACTGGAAACTTCACTTCGGTGTTTGACACCATAAAATGCTTCATGTTTCAAATATCCAATTAAAGAAAAATGGGTAAGGGCCAGCTGAGTGGCGCGGTGGTTCAGAGCTGGCTTGGGACACCAGGGGCCGCGGTTCGGGTCCCACATGAGGGCCAGTGACACTGCCCTCAAAAATAAATGAATAAATAAATAAATAAATAAATAAATAAATAAATAAGGTTTAAAAAAAAGAAAAGAAAAATGGGTATGTTGCAACAAAATTCAACTCTGATATCTCAAGAGTTTGGTTCATGCAAGACACTGTATAAAGGCTTCCTCTATCAGAACAGGGTTCTTTTTCCTCTTCTCATCCCTTCTCTCAATTCATGCCTGTAACAGGCTACATACAGCCTCCATCCATAAGAGCATTTCCAGGTTTTTGAAGATGCACATTCCCACCCCCATCCCAAACACGAACCTTAAATATCTTATTTTTAAAAGCGACAATAAAAACTACAAAGCCATTAGCAATAGCCAGCCAATTCATAAACCAGAGTTTTAGCCTTCTAATTAAAATCTTAATAAAATTCTAGTAGTTGGATGTTAACTGGTGTTAACAACCTCAGCAAAAACAAACTGGTTTGAACAAGAATTAGCAAGAACCAAAAGGCTGGTTACCATTAACATCTTAAAATGCACTCATCTTGGATCCTACCTGATGGGAGAAAACTGTGGTCTTCTCAACGTGGCTGGGGTCGTTTAAACTTCTCTCAGAAGGAAGCTCTTCTAGTTTCTTTAAAAAACGAAAACCTTTACCCTACTAGATTCTTCCCTACATTCTCATGATGAGTCCTTCTCTTATAAAAAGGACTGTCTTCACTGATCTCAGAATAAACAGGCTGATGGATACTTTCAGACAAGTTTAAAATATACACACACAAGTTACACACATACCATGGCTGCCAAAAAAATGTACACAAGTAGGCACTTTGGTCAGCACTGCTCAAGCAGTAGTTCAACGCAATCAGAAGTGTCTGGACGCTGATGGTAACCATTTTGAGCACCTCTTGTAATTGCAGAAATCAAACGTGACTTGTATTCATCTTTCGTTATTGGTATAAATTGCGTATTACAATTATACAGTTTTTTTCCTTTCTTAAAATGTGTATACGTTTTGTTGGCACCGTGTGTGCACATGTGTGTATTTTATTGATAAATGACTCCTGTCCTATGTTCCCCATCTATGCCCATAAATCTGTTCACTTTGAGTTATCCTTCAGAAATTAAAATAGTCCCCATCTCAGGGGACTGCACCAACATTCTCCTAGAGGCTGAATGAAGTCGGAGCCTCGGAACCATCTCAAACTCTACATTCTCCCTCTCTTAATTCTACATATATCTCAAAAATCACCAAGTCTAGTCACTTACAACCCCTAAATATTTCCTGAATCCATCCACTTCTCCATTACACTCTAGTCTAAGTTAACATCACTTGTCAGATTCCTTCAATAGCACCCTAATTGATTTCTTTGCATCCTACCCTCTCTTGGCCCACTCTAATCCATTCTCCACAAAGTAATCCAAGTGACACTCTAAAAAAGACAAATTCCGATAAAGTCATTTTCCTCCCTAAACCCCTGAACGGCCTCCCACTGCCTTTATAATCAGATCCAAAATCTTAACCATGCTTAGCAGTTAGAAGCCTCTCCCAGAACTGGCTTCCAGCTATCTCGTCCATCTCATCTTAAGCCACTGCTCCCCGTTTCAGCCATTCTGGCTGAACACTCCATACTCTTTCTCAACCTGGAGTATTTTGATCGTGCATGCGGAGACTGGTTTTCTTTATTCTGCTATTCACACTGGTAATTTCTACTCATCTTTGAACCTTAACATAAGCACTATTTCCTCAGCGAGGCCCTTCAGGCTATTCATAGAAGGCACATAAGTTGGGTGGATGGTGTCTTATTCACTCCAGCCCCTAAGCAAAATGCCTTCCACAGAATACACAATATATATCTGTTGAATTTAAGTTATTTGATACTGCTGAAAATACTAGTTCTCTCGGACATTAATGGACTTCAAATTGCTATAAAATTTATAGGAATCAAGAATGCTTCTACATACAATAGAAATATTAAGTACCCTTATCAATAAACAAGTCTGACTTTTACAAACTATCCCTGCACAAAATTTTCTTCCTATGACTCATCATAGGTAACTTGTTCTGAAGGGACTCAAGAGCCTAAGACCTCCCAAGTCCTGTTTGCTTAGATTCAGACCACAAAGCTGCATAGAAACATTAGATTGGATCCCCAAAACATGAGATCAGATGCTTCTTGCAAAATAGTTGACAAGAGAATGAATACATGAAGCTTACAAACAAAACTCTTATTAGTAATTAAGCTTATTTTATAATCTGGTTTATCACTGAAATAAATACAGTCCCTAGATTCTTTGTACCTATAGAGCCTACTGCTCAGAAGTGTGAACTAGCAAAAACAGCTATTTGGAGGAAGGCTTGTTTCTTATACAGCATTTATTGTGCAGACTATATAGTTTTCCCAGTAATAGTGTCTCACATTCATTTACAGGGCATATATTAACATGTTATCATTATAGCAAATGTCTAAAAATCCATTAGTACAACAATAACATGCACAGGAGACACATTTACCTCATTTCAGTCTAACCACAAAATGTGTCATTTAAAAAAAAATTGAAAAACACGGAGAAATGTTCTGAATATTGTGACATTAAACCTAGTTTCAACAAAATGAGCATTTGACAATGTGTGTGCATATAAGCACATCCCACACATACAGCTCCACCTCCAAAATTCCCAATAGGGCTTGGCATACTGTGGAAATATTAGGCAAAACTAACAAAATTAAACAGGCAAATTAGGACCTAAAAACAAAACAAAAATGTCTGACCTGTATGTTTATAGCTGATCCTTGGTACCATTTAAAAATGTCCCCTCAAGCCATTACTCTTCTGATTCATGAATCATTCCAATAGCACAGCTATAACACAAACATAACAGCTAGAGAGGCTGGAGCCTGGAAGACTTTTCAGGCCACAGAATAGAGAACTAGAAAAGCATTTGGAAATCAATTAGAAAAAGTCGGATTACTCCCTTTTTCGCAAATCTCTGATTGTTTTTATGCTTGTATTCACTGACTTCACGCTACCAGCCCGTCATTTTACCGTGCAGAAGTGAGAAAAGACAAAAACACCAACCTGGAGTATTACGATATCTGTTATGGTGACCAGTGATCTGTGATCCGTGATCTCTGATGTCACTATTATAACTGTTCCGGGGGCACCAAGATCTGCACCCATATGAGATGGTAAACTTAATCGATATCTGTTGTGTGTATTCTGACTGCTCCACCAACTGGCCACTCCCCTGTGTCTCTCCCTCTCCTCAGGCCTCCTTACTCTCTGAGACACAACAATATTGAAATTAGGTCAATTAATGACCCGACAATGGCCTCTAAGCGTTTAAGTGAAAGAGACACGTCTCACTTTAAATCAAAAGCTAGAATTGATTAAGCTTAGTGAGGGAGGCATGTTGAAGCCCAGACAGGCTGAAAGCTAGGCCTCTTACACCGAAGAGTGAGCCAAGCTGTGAATGCAGAGGAAAAGTTCTTGAAGGAAACTAAAAGTGCCACCCCAGTGAGTGATGGAAAGCAAACAGCCTTTTGCTGATGTGGAGAAAGTTTTAGTGGTCTGGATGGAAGGCCAAAACCAGCCAGGGCATTCCAATTAAGCCAAAGCCTAATCCAGAGCAAGGCCCTAACTCTCTTCAATTCTACTGGGGCTGAGAGAGGCAAGGAAGCTGCAGAAGAAAAGTCTGAAGCCAGCAGAGGTTGGTTCATGAGGTTTAAGGAAAGATGTTGTCTCCGTAACATAAAAATGGAAGGTGAAGCAGCAAGTGCTGATGTAGAAGCTGCAGCAAGTTATCCAGAAGATCTAGCTAAGATAACTAATGAAGGTGGATGCACTAAACAACAGATTTTCAATGCAGACGAAACAGCCTTATACTCAAAGATGACGCCATCTAGGACTTTCATAGCTGGAGAGAAGTCAATGCCTGGCCTCAGAGCTTCAAAGAACAGGCTGACTCTCTTGTTAAGAACTAATGCAACTGGTGACTTGAAGTTGAAGCCAATCTTCATTTACCATTCTGAAAATCCCAGGGCCCTTAAGAATTATGCTAAATTTACTCTATAAAGCCTGTGCTCTATAAATGGAACAGAAAGCCTGGATGACAGCACATGTGTTTACACAGTGGTTTACTGAATGTTTTAAGCCCACTATTATGAAATACTGCCCAGAAAAAAAAGATTCCTCTCAAAATATTGCTGCTAATTGACAATGTACCTGGTCCCCCCAATGCTCTGATGGAGACGTACAAGATTAACATTGTTTTTATGCCTGCTAACACAGCATCCATGCTGCAGCCCATGGATCAAGGATTAATTTTTACCTTTGTCTTATTTAAGAAATACATTTCATGGCACACAGACTGTAAGCAAAGGGATGGGAAAAAGATATTTCATGAAAATGGAAACAAACAAAATGCTGAGGTAGCAATACTTATACCAGACAAAACAGACTTTGAAACAAAGGCTATACAAGAGACAAAGAAGGCCCCAGTAATCCCACTTCTGGGTATTTATCTGAAGACACCCAAAGCATTACTTTGAGGGGACGTGCTCATCCGTATGTTCATTACAGCATTGTTTACAGTGGCCAAGATGTGGAGGCAGCCTGGGTGTCATTGATGGAAGAACGGATAAAGAAGAGGTAGTTCAAGGGCCATGTATAGAGCCAGGTGGGTACTAGGCCAGTCAGGGGGATCACTTCTTAAATTACACTAATGTGTAACTACTATGCTGTACACCTGAAATGAGTACAACGTAATACTGAATGTCGAAATAAATTAAGTGTACAGTTTTTTAAAAGGAAAAAAAGAAACATTTTGTAAAAGGCTATAGCTGCTAGATGGATTCCTCTTATGAATCTGGACCAAATAAATGACAAACCTTCTGGAGTCACCATTCCAGATGCCATTAAGAACATTCATAATTCATGAGAAGAGCTCAAAATATCAAGAATAACAGGAGGAAGAAGTTGACTCCAACCCACATGGATGATTTTGATGGGCTCAAGACATCAGTGGAGGGGAGAAAGAAGGACGGTCCTGCTAGTGGGGAAACGAGTTTCTCCAGGGCTCTCCAACAATGGGCCACTTCTGCTCAAGTTTGCTATCTTCTAGATGGAAAAATGCAGCCCCCAGGCAAACTTGTTGCTGTGGCATCAGGTAAACTTCAAGGACTGCATAAACCTGTGTACCATCAACTGAGTGACTGATCAAGTGACTGATCATGTTGTCATAACAAACACAAGGCACACTGCATTTTCTGGAAACAAACAGGAACATGAAAAGTGTACCCTCATATATTGGTTACCCAGGTGGATTTGAACAAGTAACAGCTGCTCAACTTCACCAGGAGGATCCAGTGGCAATTGTAAAACTAGCAATTTATGGCATACTACCAAAACACCTGCACAGAACCATGATGCAGAGGTTGCATCTTTCCCCAGATAAGGATACACCAGAAGATAGTCTTGAGAATTAAGTGGAAGGGCTTCCTCAGCCACGGAATGGACCCAGATGTCTAAATGAGTACACATAAGAAGAAACAGGGGCCTTTCTAAGAGTGTAGTCTCCACATGAAGATGACTAGCTACAGAAGAATGAAAATTGCAGAAAATAACAATGAGGTGACTGAAACTTCTTCCTGATAAATTTCTCCTAACCTACAGGGCCAACTGAGACAACCGCTGCATCCTGACAAGAAACTTGTGGGTGCTGAAAATCTGTGCAAAAAGGTCAGGAAGAGAATTGCCAATAAAACACATTATTTTATGGAATTGCTATATCACGTATTCTGATTTGAATGTTATGTATGGTGATAAAAATAAACTGCTTACTTGGTTAACTTAAAAAAAAAAGACCTAAGATTTCTGCGGATGTAATGCAGATGTGGTGGAAATGGCAAGAGAACAAGAATTAGAAGAGGAGCCTGATGATGTGACTGCATTGCTGCAATGTCATGACAGAACTTTAAAGAGTGACAAGTTCCTTCTTATGGATGAGGAAAGAAAATGGTTTCTTGAGCTGGACTGTACTCCTGGTATAGAGGCCGTGAAGATCATAGAAATGATAACAAAGGGTTTAGAATATTACATAAACTTAGCTGAAAAAGCACCTGCAGGATTTGAGAGGACTGACTCCAATTGTGAAAGTTCTGTGGGTAAAATGTTTTCAAACAGTGTCGCATGCTACAGAGAAACAATTCGTGAAAGGAGGAGTCCATCGATGCAGCCAACTTCACTGCTGTCTTATTTTAAGAAGTTGCCACAGTCACCTCACCCACCTTTAGCAACCACCGCCCTGATCAGTCAGCAGCCATCAACATGGAGGCAAGACCCTCCCCCAGCAAACGATTACAACTCGCTGAAGGCTGAGATGATGGTTGGCATTTTTTACCAATTAAAGTATTTTTTCATTAAGTGTTTTATTTAAGTAATATACAGTGTTATATTAAGTAATATACAGTGTTTTTTAAGATAATGCTACTATACACTTAACAGACTAGAGTACAGTGTAAATATAATTTTTATATGCACTGGAAAACCAAAAAATATGTGACTCGTTTTATTGAAATATCTGCTTTATAGCAGTGGTCTGGAACCAAATCTACAATGGCTCCGAGATACACCTGTAAAATTTCTGGGTTAACCTTAAGAAACTATATGGGTGTATACAGGCCCATTTTTTTCCCACCAAAAACATAGATATTATATTCTGAAAGGTATCACAAAATGAAGAGTTCAGGCCTGAAAAGATCAGATTGGGTTTGAAAAATGCCTGGCCTCTAACATACTGTCACTACTGGTGACTTAAAATATAGCAGACCCATGTACAACACAGGTTTGAACTGCACAGGTACAGTTATATGTGGAGTTTCTTCAACAAATATACTAAGTGTATTTTCTCTCCCTAAGAAAATCTCTTAGTAACATTCTCTTTTCTCTAGCTAACTTTATTGTAAGAATATAGTATTTAATACAACATACAAAATATCTGTTAATAGACTTTATGTTATCACTAAGTCTTCTGGCAAACAGTAGGCTATTAGTAAAGTTTCTGGTGAGTGAAAAGTTATATGCAGATTTTCAAGTGCATACGGGGTTGGCACTCTTTTTTTTTTTGAGAGCAGTGTCACAGGCCCTCATATGAGGGACCCGAACCAGGGCCGCTGGCTTCCCAAGCCAGCGCTTAACCACCGCGCCACTCAGCCTGCCCAGGGGGTTGGCACTCTTAACCCCTTCATTGTTCAGGGGTCCGCTGCACCAGGGCAGTACAATAGTCCCACTCTGATTTTCTCAGCTGCTGATTAGACAGTGTGGGCTGGGGAAATAATGTGAACTTTCTACCAGGCTGCATTAAATTCTATTACTGCCGTATGAAAATCTTGGTATAAGAATTGCAATAAAACTATATTAGGCTAATATACTAGTTTACTGAAAATAAAGTCTTATCAAAAAAAACTGTGATTTCCAGCCAACTAAAACCCTTTATAAAATACAAGATATTCTGACCCTAATTCAAAATTTTGTTTTTAAATTAATAAGGCCACACTATGTTTATCTGATCTCTCTCTTTTTTAAATTTTATTGGGGAACAGTGTGTTTTTTCAGGATCCCTCGGCTCTAAAGTAGTTGTTTCAATCTAGTTGTGGAGGGCGCAACTCAGTGGCCCATATGGGGATCGAATTGGCAACTCTGGTGTTGTGAGCACTGAGCTCTAACCAACTGAGCGAACCAGCCGCCCCTATTTGATTTCTCTTTTAATGACTGCAACTCAGACTCACTCCTGATTCTGAAATGGACAAAGGCAACTAAATCAATGCACTGAAATATTTACAGCTCCCCATCAAACAGAAAATACAAGTTATTAGAAAGTCCTTCTTAGAAACTAACGTCCTTATACTAACTAAATAATCCAATCTGATTTTGTCTAAAATTCATTGAAGGCATGTAAAATATGTATATCTAACCCATTTAAAATATAATTTTCATTTAGGAATAGGCTTTTTATTTCAATTGCAAGCGTGGTTAAATGTGTTTTGAATGGGAAGAGGAAGGAGTTATCCATTCTAAAATTATACTTATGGTATGTGGTATAGGCAAATCCCCCCTTAATTTGTATTAGTACTAAATAAATTCAGTGATGATGTTCTTTGTAGACACAACTCTTATTCCCTTACTCTTATTTTAGGCAGCCCAACAAGAGGACTTGTAACTCAAAGACTTTATCACTTCTAATTTAGGCAATTAACTGAGAGACTGTGCTCATCATTAACTGTGACCAATGAGAAAAAGGGAAATGAGATTTCCTTAACTGTCACCCTCGGTACTCATTTTTCATCAATAGTGCTCCTGGCTTCTAATGGGGGAAGCTATAAAAAAGAGCCACATGAAACACACTTTTTGAAGGGCTATTATTGACAACATTGCTCACTACTCTTCTCATTATCCACTTTAGAGCTTTAGGATGTTTACCTTTGAAATGTCTGCATTTCCATTTTTGCTTTGACTCCTCGGAAGCTGAGATTTCTGACTTTAACATTTATATAGATGTGTATGACACAAATTTCTGTGTTATAATTCCTTGTCTTCATCTTACTAATCGGGTCTGAATTTTCCTTCTGTCTTGATTTCTTCAGTTAAAAAACAAAGGCTTATTGCACTCTATGTAATTTTTTACTAAACCACCATTTTTTTTAAAAAAAGCAGTGATCATTAAATAAACACAAATACCGTAATTTCATTTTTATGTGAGGATTTCATAAAGATAAACATTTGTAAATAATATATGTCTGTATCTATATTTAAGTGAAAGCTACTAAGAAGCCAAAAGGGAGAAAAATTTCTAGAAAATATATATCAAATTCAGAATAAAATTCTACATGAACTGCATTAAAATTTCTGTATGAGGAGAACAGTTATAGATTTGGTATTTTTCCTCATTTTACCTTTCAGGGCAAAGGATGCATGTCAACGAAATATCAACTAAATGGAATCAAACAGGTTTTAAGGCAAGACATGTCAGGTCTAAATAATAAATCTAAAAATGTGAGAAGCTGAAAAGTAACAGACAAACAAAAACGAGCAGAGGATTCTTAGGAGGTGAGGGACGACACTGCCAAAGCAGTACAACAATTTCCCTTGCAGTTCACACTTCATTCGTCTCAGCACAAATCATACAAACCTAAAAAGATCTGCTCTGAAAAGAATGAGTAATTACTCTGCATCTTCAAACGTACTGTATCAAGAACAAAAACATCTCAACACAACCAGCCCCCAAGCTCCCATTTCATGTAAATGATTGACCATTTCACTTGGTTCCGTATGTGAGCAACGCTGCAGTGCAGACTCAAGGGGAAAGGCGGCGCACCAGGGAAGGCTGCAGCACACTCCCAATTTCTGTTAATACTGGGTTTATCGATTTGATTGATGTTAAACTCCATTCATCTGTTTTTCTAAAAACTAAAACTGAGAGTGATGAGGAAAATCACATTCTCCCCCTCCATGTTCTTGCTGAGGCACTGCCCAGGCAAGAGTGAACGTCACGAGCTCCAATTCTTCAAGGTGGCTAAAAGACAAACTTTTTTTTCAACTGTATTCATTTCAGATAGGGAAAATATTACAGTTACCACCTTATTTGCATAGACAGCAATGTTTCCTCCAAAAAAAATCTTTTAAAAAGAGCATTGACTAGCCTTGTTTTCAACCAAATTTAAATCCAGCACTTTTTCTTTTTCTTTGGCTGAGCCATCCTGCCACCTGTTGGCAACTCAGCTCAGGCTGGGCATTGAACTGCTGTTGCTGGAGCTCAGCTCGCACTCTTGAGCAAGCTCTTAACCAACTGAGCCACTTGGCCGGCCCAATCCAGCATTTTTTAAATCAATCTTTTTCACTAACCATTTAGTCATGGCCAGAAAAAAAAAAAAATGCACCATGAGTATATTGCTATGGATGCACAAAGAGAGAAAAGGGTGCAGAAGGTCAATTTAAAGGGGGAAAAAGAGCAAAACTGGCTTGTCCTAGTGGTGATTACAACTGGAGGGACAGATTAAAAACTGTGGACTAGGTTTTTATTGGACTGGTTGTTGAACTGGCTACAACTATCTACACAAGAAAAGCTGTTTGCTGTAACCACTCCCATGAGAGACCATGTTCCAAAGTCTATATTTTTTACCTTGTCATTTAAAAAAATAATTTAATAGAATATACTCATGCAATTTTGGAACTGAAGAGCTTTCAGAAATAATCTACTACAAGGCATCTGAAGTGAAAACAATTTTTGAAGTACCATCAGTGCTTTAAAGAAACAATAGGAAAAAATATTAGATAGCAAGGTTAAATTTTGTTTTATAAAACTTGACTTTGTTGTATGTATGTATTATGTACATACATATGTGTATATTGGATCACAATGCAAAATGTATTTCTTATTGTAGGATGTAGTAAAAAACAGTTGTAATACCAATGATCTAATACATCTTCATTTTATATATGAAGAAACTGAGGTGCAGAGAAGGTAAATCAGCTTGTTCTGGGCCATCTTAATCACTGTAGTAAGAGTTCAAATGAGAAACACAAAAATGTCTGACTAGAAGGGAAATGCACTGCATATGGATGCTAATCCATGACTGTCCCAAGCAGGGTTTTGTACTTAATATAAATTATATACTGCTAATCATCTATTCTTTACACAACACCCTAAAAGTCTCATTTAGCCATTCAGAGAGTTGTGAATTGTTAGCCCTGAATGGCACTGAGAGAAAGATAATCCCTTCTTCATCTTTGTCTCCCTCTCTTGCAGATGTTTCTTGTAGCTGAAATTCAGTAAGCACAAAAATGACCATATGCTTCTTAAAAAGCAGCTCAAGAAATAGATAAAACATTTAGGGGCAGCTGGGTGGCTCACTTGGTTAGAGCATGAGCTCTGAGCAATAGGGTTGCCAGTTCGATTCCCACATGGGCCAGTGAGCTGCACCCTCCACAACTAGATTGAAGACAACGACTGGAGCTGAACTGCAGCTGAGCTGCCAGTGGGCAGCCAAATGGCTCAGTTTGTTAGAGCGCATGCTCTTAACAAGACTGCCGGCTGGTTCGACTCCCTCATGGGATGGTGGGTTGCACCCCCCACCCCCCACAACTAGACTGAAAGCAGCGACTGGACTTGGAGCTGAGCTGCGCCCTCCACAACTAAGATTGAAAGACAACAACCTGACTTGGAGCGGAAGGGTCCTGGGAAAAACCACACTGTTGCCTAATAAAGTTAAAAAAAGGAGAAAAAAAGAAAGGAAGAAAGGAGGGAGGGAAGATAGGAAGGAAGGGAGGGAGGGAGACCTCTTCCCAAGATGGCTCCCTATTAAAAAAAAAAAATTAAAGCACTAGGTGGGGGAAAATGACTTTCAGCTGATTTCTCCTGTATGAACATATTTGGAGACCCACCTTCAGAACACTTCCCAGATGCCTAGGATAAACCTTACCATTTAAAAATATCCTATTGTATAATTTCTCTTGTACATTCCTTCCAAATCCAATTAAAATGGTATATTTGCTTTAGTTTCAGTTGGTAAAATTCACTTAAAGTTCACCCATTTTAAAATACCTCAATGAAATAAAGAGTCCTGAGCCCTTTCATAAAGAGATAATGAACCAACATGCTAAGCAGTCTCCTGTTTGGACTGCAAACAAAAGGCTGCATTGCATGTGTCGCCTCTGCCCCTGCCAAACCAGGGAACTGGAACGCAGGCTAAAGGGAACAAAGCTTTCTAGCAGAGCTCCTCCTACTCTCGGGGTCCTCAATGCAGCCATGGCAGGGAAAGCCCGGCTGAGACGCACAGGTCCGAGGACTCTGAGCAGCCAAAGAATCCCTCAGGCCCTGGCAGTCCCATTGCCCCCGTATATGTGGACTCCCGGGAAGAAGCCAAGTGTGGCCCCCACTCTGATTTCCTCTCTACCCTCCCTTCTTCGGCACCTGTGTTAATTAGCTCACACCCTTCTACACAGCCCCCTCAGAAATAATACATATTAAGATCATGTGAAGGAAAAGTTACTCCCTGCAAGAAAAGATTAGGATGTAAGGTTTGGGAAATTAATCTTTGATTCACCCAATTTTGCAGTAAATATTCAGGAATATGCTGGGTTTATTATCAGTTCTTTACACCTGGTGAACAGTCACTTGGCAGGTCTCCAGAACAGCTGGGAGGGGACATGTGAGCACAATGGACAGGTAAATACCCACCCCTCAGGAGCATGACAAAGGTGAACTTCTGAAAGGACCCAAAGAGTCCTCATCCTAATTAAGGAGTACTAGCAGCGGCTGGGCGACCTGTGTGGCCCTCCCCAATGGAAGTGCTGCTGTGCCTGCAGCTCTGGACACAGTCTGGACACAGATAAGTCTCCTTGATCTACATTAAAGCGCTTGCGGGCACGTGCACAAACACACATAACCTCTCACCTACCAGCTGATGCCTTTCAATTAATTGTATTATCAACATCACCTAATTACCTGGGCAACCTGAACTGTGAAAAAAAACTTTATCAAGAAGTTATTTATGCATTTACCTTTAAAATGGTGATGGATTAATGGTTATAATGCTTATGTAAGTGCCGTCACTTTTTTGAGAACCAAAAATTTGAACTGTGACATACTCTAAATTCTTCCTGGAGCCAAGTGATCCTGGGTCAGCCTAAAGGAGAATGTAAGTTATTATACTTCTTTAAGGCTAAAGACATTTGCTACAATTTGTGCATGAAACCAGGACACAGAGGGGGGAAAAATATCTTTGAGTCTTACTTATAAAGTATTTCTGCACTATGGCTATGCCTATCCTCTTTCATTAGTTGGAGCAGCCCAACCATGCTTAACCTACTCACGACGTTACATTCCATGATTTCCAAAGTCTGAGATGACAGTATGGCAGGAAACAGTGTTGACTGACATCCTGGGGGTGAGTGCCACTCAAGGACCATCCCAGAAATTCTGGGCAGCTGAGCCCCAGGTGGCTAGCCTGTGTCAGACATGAGGAGACCACAAGAGGAGGGCTACACCGAGGCCTGGCCAGCTCCCAGATAATACTCACACTTCTATTCGTTTCCTGAGAGTTATGTGGCACATGCTTCCCCGTCACACTTACAACTCTTTAGGAAGCTCTAAGCTATACATGGCCATAGTGGATACTACTTCATTCCCTAAAAGATTGAGTGGCTCAAAGAAAAGAAGAAACTGCGCTAGGCTAGTGGGATATCTGACCAGAGCTGAGATCCTGCTCCGCAGGCAACAACTGCGTTATCTTTTCCATAAGCTGTGAGGGAACTTGGTGACTCACAAAATGAGAATTAAACAGGAAAAGTGTTGTCTGCCCAGATGGGAAATGTACACATTACACAGACAAGGAACTCTGGTCTCATAGTTTTTGGATATCCCATCAGGTAGTTTACCTTTTAAAATGTATTCATATAGGGCTGGCTGAGTGGCGCATAGGTTAAGAGCTGGTTTTGGGATGCCAGCAGCCCTGGTTCAGATCCCACATATGAGGGCCAGTGACACTGCCCTCTACAACTAATAACAGCTCCACCTGGAGCTGGGCTGTGCAAGCCCCTCACGATGGTGTAGGCTGCAGCCCCTGCTGCAGTGGGCTGCCATAGGCTACAGTGAGTGGCCGGCAGCCAGTGTTGAGGGGCGAATAGCCACGGTGAGCGACTATCCAGAGACCGGCGACCGATCTGCCTCACCTGGGAAGAGCGCAATGACGATACCAACATGGGCCAGTGAAGCAACATCCTCCGCAACTAGACTGAAGAACAAAAAGACAGCAACTTGTCTGTTCCCCTCCCCCAATTCCCCAATAAAATCTTAATATATATATATATATATATATATATATATATATATATATTCATATATCTGCCATTACATCTTAAAGTTTGCTCACCAACTTAGGTTCTGAAGTCTCCATTGCTACTTGGTTCAATTTTTGTAATTTCTATCCACTGACAGTCTCAACTTGATTCAGTCATTGTAATCATACCTTCCTTTAAACACATTTAAAATTATATAATTTTTAAACACATTATAATTTGAAATTTTTGTCTAAGTGCAACATCTGAGTCCCCTGAGAGGCAATTTCTATCACCTGCTTTTTTGTCCTGTGTATGGTCACACTTTCCATTTTCTTCACGTCTTGCAACTTTTTGTTGAAAACTGGACGTTTTAGATAATATACTGTATCAGCTCTGGTTACTTACTCTCTACCTTTTGGGGGGCCTTGTTGTTCGGCTGGTTGGTTATCTGTTAAGTGGCTTAGTTGGACTAATTCTGTGAAGTCTATTTACCCTGCAGTTTGTAGCCTCTGATAACCCTTCTCAGACTTTTCCCCTTGTTTTCTATTAGCCAAATTCCCAGGGGCCAAAGGCTGCTCTTAGGCCTCCTCAGCCAGTTAGGTTTTCAGCCTTCACTGTTGAATGCATGTGTGACTTGCAGAGTGCTTTCACTTTTCAAGGAATTTATGGTGTTGTCCTGCCTTCGGCCAGGGTCTAGTAGCTTACAGGCCCTCTCTGTGACACTGGGATGGAGCAGCCTGGAGAACGCACACATCATCCATATCACCAAGATGAATGTGAAATGTGGTGTTATTATATTTTTAAGCTTGGCTTTCTAGGAACCCCCCCGGGTCAGAATAAGTTATTGTTCCCTCCTCATTTGCTCATAGGCTGTGCTTTCAGGTGAGCTGTGAAGCCCCTTGAGCAGTTTTGTGGATGAGTCTGTGTGTGGCTGGGGGATGCTTTCAAGTCCGCCCACATCCTGCTCAAGCTGCTCCAGAGTGGTACTGCCGAGTGCGTGTGCACGGCCTTCCAGGTCCCAAGGTACGGCTGCGATCCCAGGAGGGCTCTTTCTCCTCGGCTCTGTTAAATTTCTGGCTGGTTTCCATTTTTGCTTATTGTTACTAGTATCATGGAGCTACCTTTCACTTCTTAATTGCGCCACTGTTTTTAATAAAGGCCTTAGGCATGAACTTCTCTAGGCTTTGTTCCAAATAAAGGCAGTATCTTCACCCCCAACCCCTCACCATTACACACACAGGTGCTGAGCCTGAGAACAGCAGTGGCATCTCCCAGAGTGGGGCCCTGGTTCATCTTGGCTTGGCCCTCTTGGATAGAACCTCTGCCCTGGAGCATGCTGGGGCAAGGGCAGCCGGGGTCCAGTGCCTCTGGCCTGTTACCTGAAGCAAAAGCCTTGCCCTGTGAGCGGGAGCTGGGTCACGGAAGGAAGCCCCAACCCTCTCAGGCCCCCCTGTCCAGAAAAGGGCTTCTGCAATATAGGGTGGGAGGCAGAGAAGAGATGATGGCTGCCTGTCCCTCCTAGAGTGGCATGGTGTCCCTAGACCTGGAGCGGGGGAAGGAGGAGGTCTGGGTTCTCGGCCGCGCCTGCCGGGGTGGAGCCTCTCTAACAAGGGGCTGGGAGAGGCAGTGGGAGGGAGCGGGCTGGGGCTCAAACGCCACGAGCTCTTGTTCTTACCAAGATCGTAGAGTTTGTTGAATAAGTGTTTCTCCATTTGTTGTGTGCCCTTAGGACCATTTCCAGATATTAAAAAAAGTTTTCTTAATAATAATTTTCAGTAGATGATTGTTTCACTGGGGAGAGCGTCCACTAACTTTCTTACACAGCTGTTCCAGAAATTCCCTCCCTGAACTATTTCTAGAAAATTAAAACATGGATATGACATAATCTGCATCTTTCTTAGGTTAGTGGTATATTTGCTCTGTTCTGAGATGACCCCACACTGTTTACATAAGTTTGTATTACAGAAAAAGAAAATGCAGACTTTTTTACAATAAGAATTATATTTACAAGGAACTTTCATATACTAATTAAGCAACGTTAAGTTTACTGTTTTGTCTGTGTCTAAATACAAATACTACTGGAAACCTAGAATGTGGCTACATTAGAAAATGTTCCCTCCTCATTTGCTCATAGGCTGTGCTTGTACATTAGAAAATGTACCACCTTCCCACCTTTCAAGGATAATTTCTAAGGGCTTCAAAGGTAACATACAGTATCACTCAAGTGCTGGGCATACACGC
This sequence comes from Aselliscus stoliczkanus, assembly GCA_033961575.1. Lineage (NCBI taxonomy): Eukaryota > Metazoa > Chordata > Mammalia > Chiroptera > Hipposideridae > Aselliscus > Aselliscus stoliczkanus. The sequence goes on along the minus strand of CM066733.1, from coordinate 56,620,662 downwards.
CAGCCATGTATCATCCTTACTTAGAAACCCTGAGGCATGCCTGAATAAGCAAAATTAGGGTAGTAGACAGAAGGAAACCTTTGTTAAAAAGAGGCACAGAGAAAAATGCCTTGGCTATAATTATGTATTTTGAAAATGAGTTTACAAAGTAAACATCACAAGGATGTCACTTACGAAGATGTCTTCTTAAGCAAAAGCACTTAAAATTCTTACTGCTCTTGAGTTACATACTTCGACTCAGTTGTAGTTCACCAAGGAAAAAGGACAACTTTAATACATGTACAAAATTTCCATAACCCCATGCATCAAAGTGTCAAAAAACCACTAAGAAAGAAAAGCTGACCTATATTTATGAACCCCAAAGGTCATCATGAAATCAACTTTATACTAGACTCAGGAGGTGTAAAATTTTAATTTCCACTCAATTCTGACTACTTAATAGCATGAATCAGATGTAAGGCAACCCATCAACAACTCTGTACATTTAACAGTAAATTTCAAACGTGATTATATTTTAAAACAACAGAAGGAAACCTACAAAGAATGCAGTGCTTCTAATCACATACAGAAAACATTTACTAAGATTGGATCTAGTTCATATTATCTATGAAATATCCGTCACAATGTATGTTTGGTTATATCTAAGCAAAAAGTGATCATTAGTAATTGAATGAATTTAAATTCTAATTGTTGGTATTCACTCCGGATCATTAGCCTCTCAGAAGACATACGTGTGTCTGAGTTAAAGTACTTAAATCCTTTTGAAATAAAGCATTATAAAAAATAATAATAAATTGCAAGAACAAGTGGCTAAAGCAAGAATTTCTTAAATAAGAAAAGCAGATTCTATTCTTTTTTAGGAAGAGTAAAATGATTTTTAAAGTTGCCCATAATTACAGTTCCCGTGGCAGGTGGGACAATTACTTTAGAAACTGGTAAGAAATATAAAATAAAATTCAAAAATTTGTGGGCATAGTCTGTATTAGAGACTTTCATGGTTCATTTGTTTGTGAGCTATACAAATCCTGAGAGACTTACACAATTTGCAAATGGTGCTCATTTTCCTGGCTGTTCAGAGATAAAATAAAAGAAGGAAGGGATCCACCACCCAAAAAGGGCGGCGGCTCCTCCAGTACATTTTAAAGGTCAGCAGAGGGACCAGTATGCTTCTTTGTGTTGAATAATAGTGTTGTCTCTGCACAACCGGATTTCCACTTAAACATTCCTTGATCATTTCTTAAAACACAATGAACAGTCTGAAGTTTCTCAGAAAAAATTATATTCAACCTAATTCTAGGGCTAGAGAAGTTGTATAGGGTCTAAATCTAACTGTTTTGGACGGAAGGCGCACAGAGTAGTTCACAGCAGATAGAAAACCCAGTAAGTGGGAGCTGCGATCCTCGTCCTTATCCTGCAGACAACTCCCCAAAATAGAAACAACCAAGGGCCTTCGCCTCATTTCTAATGACATTTACCACCATTCTACTTCAATTAACCATTCCCAAGGCAATCACCTGACCCTCCAGACCCCAAATGACCAGTTTCAGAAAATCTTACCACCGCATACTCTAACCACAGTCTACTTTCCTTCCATGGTCTGTACTCGTCTCCTTTATTCCTACTACTCTTTTCTTCCCCAGCTCCTCTTAAGCAACCAGCTTCTTGCCACTTTTACGCCCTTTATCCAACCAGCTAATTTCTATGGCCCGTTATTTGGACTACTGTCATCAATCCCTAACTCCCCTGCTGCCTTGTCTTCTGTTCCCTGGGTCTGCAAACAAACACACCCCCAACCCTGGATCAGCCCCACAGTCTGCTCCTAACCTAGACTGCCAAATTGTGCTAGAAATATTGATACAACTGGGTGCACTTTAGGGCCACTTTGAGCCAACTAGCTCCCCTTCAACGCTCCCTATGTGCTGGTTCCTCACCATGGCATATAAATATGCTAAAATCTGTTCTGTGATACCTGCTGAAAAACAAAAGCTCTTTGATCTTGAGCTACCACTCTCTTTCCTTTCTCTTTCAAGATTCCCAAGATAAAAAATCTATATGACCTTAGGTTTGACGATGATTTTTTTAGATGCAACACCAAGGCACAACCCATGAAAAAAAGATGCATAAATCTGACATCATTAAAATTTAAAATCTCTGCTCTGCAAAAGACAATGTCAAGAGAATGAGAAGACAAGCACAGACTAGGAGGAGGATTTTCGAAAGACGTATCTGATAAAGGACTGTTATCCAAAATACACACAGAACTCTTAAAACTCAATATTAAGAATACAAACAATCATTAAAATCAGGGCCAAGACTTTAACAGACACTTCTGTTAAAGAACATACACAGATAGCAAATAAGCATATGAAAAGGTGTTCCATAGCCTATGTCATCAGGGAATTGCCAATTACAACAAGATACACACCAAGTGCTGGGAGGCTGTGGAGCCACAGGAACTCTCTCTCATTGCTGGTGGGAATGCAAAATGGTACGGCCACTTTGGAAGGCAGCCTGGTCATTTCTGACAAAACTGAACATACTCTTACTCTTACCAAAGATCCAAGCAATCATGCTCCTTGATATTTACCCAAAGGAGTTGAAAACTATGTGCACACAACAACCTGCACACATAGTAGCTTTATTCATAACTGCAAAAATGGAAGCAACCGAAATGTCCTTCATTAGGTAAATGGAAAAATAAACTGTGGCACAGCCAAACAATGCAATATTCTTCAGTGCTAAAAAGAAATGAGCTATCCATCCATGAAAAGACATGGAGAAACCATAAATACATATTACTAAGTGAAAGAAGCCAATCTGAAAAGGCTACATACTGTATGATTCCAATTACGTGACATTCTGGAAAAGGCAAAATGATGGAGACAGTAAAAAGATCAGTGGTTGCCAGAGAAGGAGGCGATGAATAGATGCAGCCCAGAGAATATTTAGGGCAGTGAAATTATTTTGTACAATACTTTAACAGTGGATATATATCATTGAATATTTGTCCAAACCCATAATATACAATACCAAAAGTGAACATGATGGACTTTGGGTCCTAATGATGTATATATAGGCTTATCAATTATAACAGATGTGCCATTCTGGTGAGGGACGCTGATAATGGGGAAGGCTGTGCATGTGTGGGCAGGGGGCGTATACAGGAAATCTCTGTACCTTCCATTCAATTTTGCATTGGACCTAAAACTTCTCTAAAAATAGTCTATTGAAAAGAAAGAATCTCAAGACATCTTTCTTGTTTGAAGAGGTGCACATAGTAATAACAGCAGAGGAAGTGATGCCTTTGTGAGGACTGACAACTCAAAAGCACCACTACCATCTGTTCACTGAGCACCTGACTCCTGAGGACCAGGTAGTGTGGCTGGTTGCCTTACCCCATTTTGAGGAAGTAGGGGCTTACAAAGATTAAGTAATTGGTCTTAAGTCACACAGCTAATAAGAAGTAAATACAAACAAAACACACCCCGAGAAAGCAAATGTGGATTGAAAAAATAATAATACGGGGGAATGATTTCCTTAAAGCACCCACATGGTCCCCAGAGGGGCAAAATTCTCCCAGGTGAGTAATTGGTTTGGTGACACTGGTGAAGGGAGTCAAACCTTCTATCAGTCAGTGCCATGCTTAACTTACAAGATTTGATTTTAAGTCAGTCTAGCAAAAAAATATGAAGTTTTACTACTGCAGTTATTTTCCTTGAGGAATCCAAGATTATAAATTGTAACCTGGGCCGGCCAAGTGGCATGGTGGTTAAGCGCTGGCTTGGGATGCTAGCGGCGTGGGTTCAGATCCCACATATGAGGGGTAGTGACACTGCCCTATTACAAAAAAAAAAAATTGTAACCTGCCTTGTTAATCTAGTTTTTACACTATGATACAGTTTGAAGACTAAACCCACAGGTTCAAGAGAGTTCATTAGTGTACAATACTTTAAAAAAAAACTCTTTTTAGGGAGTAGTATTAAACAACTGTATTTATCAAATTAAATGTTTTAACTAAAATAAATACCATTCAGTAAATAAATAAGAATTCTTATTAATTTTTTTTTTAAAGCCTAGGTCAACTTTTTAAAATGCCTACTAAAGCCATTCTATTTTTGAGAACCATTTTTTAGAACTGATAGTTTTACACATACCTGATGTCTCTATTTGGGAAAAAGACCTATTATCAGCTTCTAACAGAGAATTTTTTAAATTTTTTTCTTCTGGTTTTATTACTATCAATTTTCAAACCATGTTGGAAAAATCATCTTGTTTATTTTTAGTTACTTTGGTCAAAAAATCTTTAAAAAGACACTGGATTCATTCTTTCATGGAGAAGAGAGCCAAGATGGCAGAGTAGATAAATACTGTGTCTGTTTCCTTCCGTGAACATATTAAAATTACAACTAAGTTATAGAACAATCAACCTGGAGAACCACCTGAAGTCTAGCTGAATAGCAGTTTAATAACTAAGAATATAAAAAAGAAGCCACATCAAGACTGGTAGGAGTGGTGGAGATGTGCAACTAGCTGGCCCCAAACCTCTGTGTGGTGGCTGAGAATCAGAAGGGGTATCTCAGCCGCAGAGGTTCTCCCCAAAGGAGTGAGGGATCCCAGCCCCACACCAGGCTCCGCAGCCCAGAGTACTGGTAGCGGAAAGAGAAGCCCCCACAACATCTGGCTGTAAAAAAAGGGATTCCGACCATCCGGGTGGGACAGAAGGATGCAGGAAACCCAGATGTGACCTTAAACTGTACAGAGTCTCTCACTCCCAGACATTTAGCCTGAGCTCTGGTAGAGGGGTGGTGACTTGGGGGGTGTTGGAGGCATATGGGGGCAGACTGAAATATGCGACTTCAAGGCAAGAGCTGGAGGTCAGTGGCCATTTTCCCTGTGTGAGGTCATGCTCCTATGCAGCTGGCAGGCAGGCACCATCTTTTCTGTGTTGGGCACCTCCACCATGCCCATGGCCAGAATTTTAATTGTTCTGGTGAGCTTCACTGGGACCCCACCCCACCCAACTCCCCCAAATCCAGAGGCACTTTCTCTCAAGCAGCCAGCCCAGCACACATTGCACTCTTTCATAGAAAACTATCAAAGTCTGTGGGCCCCAGGCGGATGGCGACTGGCCTAGGTGTGCTCTGAGACTTTTGCTGAGTAGCTCCAGGCTCAGCACTGGCACCGAACCAGAGTCTACGTTAACCTGTTGACCACAACTCTTCCCACTCTAGTGACTCCCTAAGACCCTGCCTCATCCAACTCATGTACCACACGAGGCTTTATCAGTGGCTGAAGCTTAAGGGAGCCAGCAGGTGGTAGCAGGCCTCTGGGTGTCCTGGCATTTTGCAGAACTACCCCAGACCTGGTAAAGGTGGCAGCTATCCTCAATTCACCGAGTGGCCTCTCCCACATGCCTCCAGGTTTAGAATAGACAGTGAACACCTGCAGATCACTTTGTAGCTCCTACCAGGTAGTCCCCGGCTGGTCACAAGCAGTGGCTGACCTGGGCCTGCACTGGAGTCCCTCACAAGAGGACCCAGAACCAACATACTTGGGGGCTGGCTTCAGATCACAGCACAGCACCGCCCAATTAGCCCCACAAACAACACACACAAAGGGCGATCTCAACAGGCACCAAAGCACACTGAGGCAAACAAATCCCAGTCAATCAGGTAAGCCACTGCACAGCAGCTGTAAGCTATGGATGTAGCCAAATCCCACAGCCAATCAGCCTGAGGGCCAATCTCACCCACTGATATGCCAATAGCAATCAAGGCTCAACTATAACAGGAGGGCACACACAAATCACACAAGGGACACTCCTGGAGCACTCAGAGCAGGTGATCAGGGAGATTGTGCCACTGGGCCCCACAGAACACCTACTACAAAAGGCCACCAGCCAAGAATGGGAGACACAGCAGATCTACCTAATACATAGGAAAAAACAAAAAAAGCACACAGAGAGAGGAAGCCAAAATAAGGAAACAAAGAAATACATCCCAAATGAAAGAATAGCAGAAAACTCCAGAAAAAGAACTAAATGAAACAGGCAAGCAACCTACCAGAGACAGAGTTCAAAATAATGGTTATATGAATGCTCAAGGAATTTAGAGAGAACTTGAACAAAAAGATAGCAAGCATAAAAAAAGACATAAAAACCATAAAAAAGAACCGGTCAGAAGTGAAGAATACAATAACTGAAATGAAGAATGCACTAGAAGGAAGCACCAGCAGACTAGATGAAGCAGAGGATCAAATCAGTGATTTGGAAGACAAGGCAGCAGAAAACACCCAATCAGAACAGCAAAAAGAAAAAAGAATCCAATAAGTGAGGATAGTTTAAGACACCTCTGAGACAATATTAAGCCTAACACCATTCAATTCACATCATAGGGGTACCAGAAGAAGGGAGAAAGCAAGGGGCTGAGAGCCTATTGGAAGAAATAATGACTGAAAACTTTCCTAACCTTGCAAAATAAATAGACATAAAGCCCAGGAAGTGCACAGTCCCAAACCCAAACAGGCCCACACCTAAACACATTATAATTAAAATGGTAAAGGTTAAAGACAAAGAGAGAATCCTAAAAGCAGCAAAAGAAAGGCAACTAGTAACTTATAAGGGAGCCCCCATAAGATTGTCAGCTGATTTCTCAACAGAAACTTTGCAGGTCAGAAGGAATTGGCACAAAATATTCAATGTGATGAAAAGCAAGGACCTACAACCAAGACTACTCTACCCAGCAAAGCTATCATTTAAAAATCAAAGGACAGGGGCCAGCTGAGTGGCTCAGTTGGTTAAGAGCTCGCTCAAGAGTGCAAGTTGAGCTCTGAGCAACAGCAGTTCGATGCCCAGACCGAGCTGAGCTGCCGCTGAGCTGCCAACAGGTGGCAGGATGGCTCAGCTAAAAATAAAAATAATAATAAATAAAAGAAAATAATAGTTATGGGTGGCAGCCAGATGGCTTGGTTGGTTGGAGCGCGTGCTCTTAACAACAAGGTTGCCGGTTGAATTCTTGCATGGGATGGTGGGCTGCACGACCACTCCACCCTCCCCAACTAGATTGAAGGTGGTGACTGGACTTGGAGCTGAGCTGTGCCCTCCACAACTAGAATGAAACAACTACTTGACTTGGAGTTGATGGGTCCTGGAAAAACACACTGTTCCCCAATAAAATTTCTTAAAAAAAAAAAGCAGTCATGGGGATGTAGGGTACAGCATAAGGAACATAGTCAATAATACTGTAATAATTATCTATGGAATCAGATGGGTAATAGATTTGTTGGGGTGATAGATACAGGGGGAAGGGGCACAAGGTGAAAAAGGTAATGGGATTAAGAAGTACGAATTGCTAGTTACACAGTAGTCATGGGGATGTAAAGTAAAGCATAGGGAATATAGTCAATAATATGGTGATAACTATGCATAGTGCCAGGTGGGTACTAGACTAGTCAGGGGGATCACTTCTAAATTATATACATGTCTAACCACTATCCTGTACACCTGAAATATATAATATTGAATATCAATTGTAAGTGAAAAAATAAAGGGGGGGGGTAAAGAGGAATAAGATGTTCAAGTATCCAGGTATAAAACAAATAAGTCATGGGGATGTAATGTACAGCACAGGGAACATAGTCAATAATATTGTGATAGCGTGGGACAGTGTCAGACGGTTGCTGGACTTATCACAGTGACCACCTCTTTAGGTACATAAATGCTGAATAACCATGGTGTACTCCTGAAACGAATATAATGTTATTAGTTATATCTTTAATAAAAATCTTTAAAAAAAAAAAAAAGACACTGCATATTTTCAAGACAGCTCCGCGCACACAGGGCATGCTCCCTCTTCTGGCTTTGCAGCTCTTCTCAGGTGCTCCTCACACCCTGACGTGATATATAAAATACTCTTTTTCCTAATAAACTAACTAAAGAACGGTGGCACAGCCCATTATAATGTTCTGGGTGGCCTTTCATCAAAGCAGATTTAGCCTGGGACTATTAAACAGATCTCAGTGGACTTTCCCCTTTCGTATTCTGGGTTATTGTCTTTGTTTTACTATCTCCATTTCTCACATGGGCTGGGGTGGAGGTGGGGAAGGTAAAAGCTTCATACAAAAAGAAAACGGAGGGACTAGTTTATTTCACTAAACAAAAACACTGAAGTATGCAGTTGGGTACATCTGAGTTCCCACAAAAGCTGATATTCAATGTAAAACCTAACTGGTAAATTCAAATCTATTTTAACAAGCTGAGGATTACTGTTTCAGTAAAACGGCCAACTTTGTATTAATGCTTTTTCAGATCTCAAAGGGGATGGAACGTTAGAAAATCAACGCACAATATTCTTTCATTAGAAATTCTAGTTTTCTGTCCTAGAATTTTAAGTCATTTGCAAAATAAAATTAATTTAGAAACAGTACCTAGTACGTTATTTAAACAAGAGCTTTAACCCTGCTAGCTTATCTAAAGCTATTAATTTTCATTATTTTGCCAAGTGCCATTAGATGAATGTCATACAAGTTGTTAGAGAGATGTCCTGTGATTGACTGAGTCATCCTTGAAAGGCTTCTAGAATGAACATGAAAACCTACCTGCTTCTTGACTATCAGTAAAACATAAGATGAAAGGACTTTCAACTCAAGACATGGTTGCTAATTGTGTAATGAGTACAGCACATTACCACAGAAAAATACTGTGGATTGGCACATATAATTCAGTACAAATGGAGAAATGTGAGTAAATGGAAGGGTATATAATCCTGCCCTCCACTACCGGCTGTCACACACACGCTGTTTAATTGCCTGGTGAAAGCGGCCTGTCTGCCATTCCTGTGAACCTTCTACAAAGGAAGAATGTGGTGACACAATGAGGTAAGGAGGGGCACGCTGCTATAAATACAAGTTCCATGAACTACATCAAACAAGCGGCTGGTGCAACGACATCAACTCCAGCTAGAAAAACATTTCAACTTGATTTACACACAGAAAGGCAAAATTCCTACCTTAAAAAAAAACAAAAAACAATGAAGACTGGCAAAATTGGACTGGTATTTTCTATCCCTTAAGTCTATGTCCCTTTTCGCATTACAGTCTATATTATATAAAGTTTAGTTTCTATAAAGAGAAACTAAAGCCAAATTAAGTGTTTTCCTATCTTCTCATATTAGACCTAAATAAATTATTTCAAACTTAGATCTCAAGAAATCTACTCTTTGAGATAGGGGATTACTTGCAGACATTTTGGCTAAAGTGTTTAAATTTTTCAGCTACTAGGCTTCCCCATCTTTTCAGTAAGCTTCTCATTAGCTTTATACTCATAGGATACTTTTTTGCCAACCAAGTAACTATAATGTAACAGCCTTTGTATTAGCATTTTGGCCAGACAACCGAGGCTTAGGTCTTACACAGAGTAGCAGCATGGGCTCTGAGCAGTAAATTCACATCCACACCACCAGTCTGACTGACTTTTACTTTCTAGATCCTAGATTTGGACAAAAATATTAGGTTGTTGGGAAAGTCATGACACATTTTTGCAACAAAAAGAAACAGAAAAAAATACATCATGACTTTTCTAACAACCCAATAAATTAGTTCAGAACACACCTTCCAAATCAATCAAAAACTAAGAAGTTTGCTAGGTTCTAGGTAAGATATGACATGGCTCTACTCTGCAGGTACTTGGGCTGAACTAATTTCAGGGGCTTCTTTGATCTTTGCTTGGTCATCATTTTCCTCCAGTTATTAGATAAGCAACTTCTCTCAGTTGCCTTTAATTCTAGTATTTAGAAGAGATGCAAACACCTTCTGAAAACAATTCAGGCTTCTGCCTTCAGTACAACTTAAAGGAAGGGTGCTCAAGGGTTTGGTCTCTTTTGGGCAATGAGGTCCATGTCTCCCCATAACTTGTCCTGTCACGAACAGCCCTTCCTACCACACCTCCATGACCACTGAGCAGAGCCCAAATGATATTTCTGATGCAACTTAACTATCTGAAAGACTCCACAAAGACATTCTCCACAGGGAAACTTTCAAACAGTTCATATGCTCAATGAAAAAAATGATTAAAGTGTAACACGACCATATAGCCTGGATTATTATACTACCACTAATAGTTTCAAAGATTATTATTTTTTCTATAAAATAGAATTGTTATAATATTTTGATTATACTGCAATATGACCTATAACAATTCTTAGCATTGTATTAACATGAATAAATGCTCATGATATGTTACATTAAATAATGCAGGATACAAAATTAAGTAGGGTTCAAATTATGTAAAATATACAGTAAAACCCTGGATTGTAAGTAACTTGGTTTGTGAGTGTTCCATAAGATGAGCAAACATTTCTAATACATTTTAATGTGGTAAACGAGCGATGTCTTGCAATACAAGTAGTTTGTTTCTGGAATGAATTATGCTCGCAAACCAAGGTATGATTACAGAGTAATTAGGTTTTGTTTTAAGGAAAAAATGCACAAACATCGAAGAAGCAAACAGGTGGTAGCACCTGCAATAGTTTGTGGATATATGATAGAAACATTTCCAAAAAAGTTGAAAAAAAACTGTACAGTGTTAAAAAAGATGAGTAAAGAGGTCTGATAGAACCCTAATAGCTTCCTCTATAAACCTTAATTTTCTCAAGGTAGGAGTTCAGACAAAAGTGAAATAGCTAGCCAGGCCCAGGACTGAAGGTTTGGTCCTACTGACTTCCCAGTTCCTCCATGTGCTACTAAGTGAGGCTCAATCAGGACAGTGCAGAGAAATAAAGGTGTCTCTGGGAGACGCACAGTCAACCTCGCTGAAACACATCTAATCAAAGGGCACTAACACAATTCCTTACAAACAGGAAACAGAGCTTGATTTGGAGAGGGCTATTCTGCTCCATGCTTTCTTCATAAAGAAAGGAAAAAGTCAAGTCACCTAGTTATTGTCTATAATGGAATTCTACATGAAACATATGGAGTCTATCCATGATAAACCAGAAGCTGGGCCAAGATCCCACAGTCAGGTACACAGCTGCAACTTGGAACTCACTCGCTGGCACATGAACTTGCACCTGATTTTGTCGCAGTGCTGTTAAGGCGAGGTCAGTAAATGGGTTCTTTACTATCACAGAACCTTAAGTCACACAAGTTTTAGCTGCAATGGGGCATCACCACCTTCTGAACCTAATCAAGCAGATGTGCGGTTGTCTAAGAAAATTAACTTGGAAAACGGACATCTTGACTCAACAATAAACACAAGCTTGGAATACAGTCCACTAAACAGAAATATTTTTTAATTGTAATACTATACAGAAAATTTGGTATAACGTTTACCTAAAACCCTCTTACCATACCATACAGACATTTAAGTCCTACAGATCCTACCCAAAATTTATAATTGAGGCTACAGACCCATATTTTGTAATTCCCATACACTGTTATCTTGTAAAAGCATGTCATAAAAAATAAAGTATGCCATATGACTGTGTGCTCTTCAGTCTAAATTTCAGTAGGAGGCGCCAGTTACAAAACAGAGCAAGGCAAGAGCCAGCCTTGTTCCCTGGCTTGATGGTGTGCCTGGGATGCTGGCTAAAGGGAGGCTTACACGCCTCAGGAGATAAGGACCTGAAGACCATTTTCAAACATTGCGTAGGCAATGCACTCTCCTAAATGGAGTGGCAACCTGGGGAGAGCAAGCAATGCCCTGGGGAATGTTGGTTAACCACCTTCAGGCCCCAAAAGCAAAGTCGTCCCAGTCGTTGCAACAAGGGGCCCATATGAATTCGAGAAAAACGAAAGCAAGCTCACAGCAGAGGCGCTCAGATGAGCCCAGCCATGCTGCTCCCACTTTGGGTTGTGGCTGAGGGCTCCCTAAGATGTTTTGCTGAGTCAGAGTCTTCCACTCGCTCTCTCATACCTCCCACCCTCCTAAGATATCCAGATTGTTTTCAAAGCCTCTGCTGAGAGCATCAGCCTTTTGTACAAATATTAATATTTTATACCTACCAAGGCAGCCAACCGTGAAAAACATTTTTTCTTCAAAATTTTGCTTTGATTCCTTGCTACTCTCTCTCTCTGTGCTTTTGAAAGCTAGATAAGTTACACACACACTGCTGGGTTTTTCAAGCCTTAGTACATTCATTAATATTTTATAGACTTAATTCCAAGGCAGCTAAACAATATATTCTATTAAAATGCTCTATTAAAAAGAGGTACCTTTAGAAGGGCTAGCTTCTACCTAAAATATTCTTGCAAAAGGAAAAGTTAACCTTGGAAAAAAGGTATCTCCATATGCTATTCAAAGCTCCTCAGTTTTTTGTTTTGTTTTGTTTTGTTTTGAGGGCATTAAAACTTCCATGAAAATTCAGGATGGGGTTTGTAAATAAGGACTGAATGCGAACCACTACTTGTAAACAATGAAGCATGTAAAGAAATATTTTAAAAGCAGGAGGTGAAAGGACATGGAAGAAAATGACTATGATCTGCTCTCTTAACTCTTACTTTGTGGGGCTGATGTTTGTACCCACATAACAATACCATTTTCTGTGTGCTCACCTGTTCATTATTCATCACTGCAGCCCATATCCTTAAAGCCCTGTAATGGCTTCTGAAGGTTTCTCTTCAGGGATTGGAGAAAATATTTATGAAATGGGATAGGAATTTATTTAGTTCAAAAAGAAAACAGGTCAGTAAATCCAGTCCTATTTAATAAACATTAATCAATTAAAAAACTTGGACCTGGAATTTCATCTGTAAGAGAAAACACTAGCTAATGTGCATGCAGGAACTAAAACTAAATTTGCTTCCCAAATGGTGTCCATACCTTGAAAGATAAGTCTTGATTTATATTACATACACACACACAGTTAGGCTATTTATTAAACTATAAAGAGCCATAATACCTACCACACATGGTACATGTCCACTGTCAGATTTTAAAAGCATTTTAAGCTCATCTAAAGAGAGATCCTAAAATAATACAAATAATAAATGCTTACATAATCCAGAACGTGATAGAGAACTAAAAGGTGGAGCAAGCACATTGCGTCCTTATATTGTTACCAAGCATTTCCTACTGCCTTCTGTGGATAAACAAAGCCCTCTATCACTAAGGCCCTCCAAGGCTAAAACAGGGTGCAAAAGAAGTTGTTCTAGGACTTGGGTCTGAGAAGTAGGATTCATAAAGAAAAATTATAAAAACAATGTATCCAGTATGAAATGACCCAGTATAAATTGGACACATGAGTGTTTAGGGGACAGAAATTATGAATTTTCCATGAACTGGATTTGGAAGTCAATATGGAACAGAATTTGTTACTAATTTGTAATTTAAGTACTACGTCATGTCTTCTTGTAAGCTTTACTGAGATACACACAATTTACGTATGATCCAGTTCATTTAAAGTATAACCTACCCTCTCACCCACTCCCAGTCCCGGGAAACTATCAGTAGACTTTCTGTTTCTGTAGATTTGCCTATTCTAGACATTTCTTATAAATGGAATCATACAATATACGGTTTACTGAGACTGACTTCTTTCATGTAGCATGTTTTCAAAGTTCATCCATGTTGTAGCATGAATTAGTACTTCTTTCCTTTTTATGGCTGAGTAATATTCCTTGTATGGGTGAGATTGGCTACAAGATGAGTAAAGCAAGATATTTGTCAGACTCATGTTCTCTTTAAAGGCTGCTGTTTGTAGTCGTAAATACCACTAATTCAGCATAACTATTTCATAAGAACAAAACAGACAAAAAAGAATGGGTTTACAAGCATGAGGCAATGATGATTTTTTTCATGTTAACTTTTTTTTTTTTTTAGGAACCTGAATGCAATATTAATGCAAGTTTCAAAAAAGAAAAGCATTCACAAATTCTCTTCTTCATTTGATATGCATGACATGCCACTTTTTTTCCTTCATTTGGATATTTTGTCTACCAAAAAGGGTACAAAACTAAGCACCACTTCTAATTAAGAACTGAAAGCAGCCTAAATAATTATGAAAAACACACCGATGTGACCAAAGGAAGACATTGCCTCTTCTTAGTAATGTCTACTCCTAGAAGTATGTGACTTGTGAATTCTTGGAGGGAAAAACTTTTTAATGCTGTTATGTTTACAGCAACTTAATTAACACCCGAGTTAGAAAAATGAAACAAAAATGAAACTTATTTCTAAAGCAAAAGAATGTAATAAGTGGGTCCAGAATTAAGGTGCATTAAACACAACACTGAAATCTGAGAAGAACAACTCTCTGATGATTATGACATGTGACCAAATATACTAAAAGATTCAGTCAAAGGAGAAATAATGAATAATACCTGTAGTTTTTATCGAAGCAAAATTCACCTAACATAAAATTAAGCATTTTAAAGTGAACAGTTAGGTGGCATTCGGTACATTTATAATGTTGTGCAACCACTACCTGTATTTAGTTCCCAACCATTTTCATTACCCGAAAGGACACTCTGCCCTGTGATGCAGCTGCTCCCTTCCTGCTCCTGCTGCCCCAGGCAGCCGCCGATCTGAAGCCTGTCTTTAAGGATTTACCTATTCTGTATATATCATATAAATGGAATCACACGATATGCGACCTCCATGCCTCTGTGGGTTCCTTCACCTAGCATAAATGTTTATGAGGTCCATCTACATTACACGTAGCATGAATCTGTATGCCATTCCTTTCAATGGCTGAATAATATTCTACTATATAGATAAACCCCAATTTGTTTCTCCATTCACCAACGCCAAACATGCGGGCAGTTCCCACCGTTGGCTGTTGTGCATGGTGCTGCTACGAACATGAGTGTACATGGACTTGTTTGAGTCCCTGTTTTCAATTCTTTGGAGCGTAGAATCATTGGGTAGGATAATATATCTTTGAAGAAAGGAATTCTAAATACAGTGATTTCTACAATGGGCCAATATCATTAATCTGATTTTTCCTCTAATAATGGAGTAGTTAAAACACTGCAAGTATGAGACCAAACTGAGCAAGCAAGTACAAGTACCACTTAAATTACTTGAAAGCTTTGTTTTGAATCATTCCTGACTTTTCCAGATAAGTAAGGACCTTTTTCTTGAGCGTAAGAAAACTGCTCTTACACCTGGTAATCTCCCTTTTGCCAAAATGAAATGTTTCCTCCTTGCCTATGCCCAAAAGTCAGATTTATGGACACCTCAGAGGCAACATGTTCTGGATTCTTTAGAAGAATTAGCTTTCAATTCTCTTTAAAGTATAAAAACTTCCAAATTGTTACTAAAATGTCTTTAAAATTGTTAGCAATAGCTCAATCAAACCAACTAATGTTCAATAAAAAAGGGCATGTCTACTTTAAAACATATTTCACACATACATGCATAGCTCCTCCTTCAGTTAGGTTTTCTGAATAAAAACTATCAGAAAGATTATAGTGTTTGGCTAGCTCACCTCTGAAAGCCTCTTCTACCATTAAAGATTTGTTAAAAGGTATTACCAAGCACCTTTCCCCTTAGTAAATTACAAATTGAGAAATTCAGAAAGGATAGTACATTGTAGTACCAAACTTCATTTTACTTATTTGCAAAGGATATGCAAAATTCTGTGTGCAAAGCTAACCACACACTCCCGTATACCAACTCCCTAAGTTCACACGGGGAAAAAAACAAGGCCAACAAAAGTAAGAGTCTTCCAGTTAGCGGCCGAACTAGACTAGTCTAGTCTAAGGCTGTTTCCAAGTTGAACTGTGCACCATAAGATCAAAAGAATAAGTCAAATATTCTAAATTAGTCACAATTACACATTTCACCTACCTGCTCTTAGATAAATTCTGACCAAATGGCAGAGGGACGGAAAAGCACATTGGCTAAGGGGCTTTGGGCTCAGACAAACTGAGGCCTAAACTCAGTCTTAATACATAAGACATATGTGACCTGACCAAGTCACATTACGATGCTCTGGGGAGAATTTGAGGGGGGAAAGAAGAGGAGCGGGAGATGCTGTAAGGATGAAATGAGAGAATTTTATACACTTAGTATACTTAACAAATGGTAGCTGTTGTTATTAAAAGAGCTGCAAAAGCATGAGCTGACTTATTTCTGTTGCAGAGTTTAGGTAGAAATCACTGCATTTATAAATAGCATCTCCAGGAAGATTTGGAAACAACAACAAACAACGTGGCATTGCAGTGACACTAAAATCATGATCAGGCTTAACTGCTGGTGAAATAAAAGGCATTTTCTTTCTTTTTAAAAAGTTTCTCGCCTACTTTGAACAAAGAGAAAACCAGTAGATGCGGGATTTAGAAAAGCAGACTGTGGTTTAGAGCAGCGCCTCTCACACTTGAATGTGCATTCATGGAACTTGGGGTTTTGCTGAACCACAGGCTCTGGCTTAGTATTCGGTGGCTCCGGGGCTCTTTATTCCTAACAAGCTTCCTGGTGACGAGGATGCTGCTGGCCTGGAGATCATACTGTGAATAGCAAGGGTTTACAGGAGGGCTTACCACATTCAAACCACCACCACCTAACTGTGGTCCTGATACTGGGACTTGATTTCCAAATCACAGGATCAGAACGGTGTTGATACCGTCATACATCTGCTATGACACACAGATGTACGTTTAAGTACTGATGGTTTCTTAAATACCACTCACTAGGCCAGTCTTTCCCTGCCAGGGCACAGTCAAAACGGTGCTGCTGTCACTCTCCCTGCCTCGCTGAAGGGCACTGGCAGCTGAAGGCATAGGCAGGCACCATCTTGGGCAGGGCAGCCCTTCTGAGTCAGGGAAACGATGATTTAACAGCAGCCCAACTCCATTTCACCTTTAATGATGCATGCAATGGATTACGAGGAATGGCATCACTTCTGCGGCCAATTTTTCACCAATTCACCTTTAGACATCTGCCCCAACAGGACAGATCATGACACCACAACTTATCCAGGGAAAAGGGAAGAAAAAGCTACATCACCAACAGGAAGACAGAAGTGAGAACTTTTCAAGTTATATAAGGATGGTGGTTTATTTCTACCCCCTCTTCTGTCAGGGTTCCACCCCACTTTCTCTAGTGAATGAAATATTCTAGTCCTTGGAGGTATAACGGAAAGCTTTCTTGCTTTCATCACGGGAGAAAGAGCTAGGGAATCACTAATTCATAGAAAGAAGATAGGCATGTTCCGGACCCTCCTTGCCACCACTCTCACTTCCACCTTTTAAAACAGGTCACCAAAGCAGACTCAATGCTCAGTGGCTTTCCCAGACACATCATTAATCTTCTCCACATTACTTATCACGGCAGCTAGGATAATGTTTGCTCTAACCCAACAGATTTTCATTTCAAAACCAATTGTAAAGCTCAGCAGGGTGCTATATACAACTTTAATGAGAGCTTCTTACCCAAGACTCCTTCAATATGTACTTGTTCAAAATTGCTGCATTTTACTGGTGGAGGTTGTAGAATGAAGCAACGGAAAGGATAACCAAGATACAGAATTTAAACACGGAAAGTCACTTCCTCCTATCTCTTTTTTACTTATATAAAACACTAATAAATTGGACCCAACAGATGACAGGATTTACGTTTACATTCCGTGACACCTAAGCCAGCTCTGTGTGACTCCTTTATGGACCCATTTACATTGCATCCTGTGGCTCCCTACAATTAATGCAAAGCAAGGGAGTAGCTCTGTAAACCTGCTGACAGCTGGTTAATGGGACAGGTGAAAAGGAGTGGACACAGCCTGGCAGCGTGCTTAATGGATACACAAACACCTAAGCCATCAGGCTGAAGTGGCTCTGGCAGAAAATTAACTTAGAGATACAAAACTCATTTGGTGAGAGGACCAAAAGCAATCTGGACAATAGCAGACTGTGTAATGGGGAAAGGGGCAAAATAAGAAGATGAGTTTCTAAACTCCTCTTTAAGAAAGAAGCACTAAAGAAATGTTTTTCACATGTCATCATGTAGCTTTCTTGCCTTAACATATAAGCCTGCAGTTGCAAAGCACAGTGTTTTATGACATAATCTGGAATATGTTTTTATCATCAATTCTACCTTTTTATTTTTTTCCCTATCACTGCAGCATTCAGGTCAGAGAAAGGAGAAAACTAGTACATGTTGGATTATAAATTGTGACGCCCTGTTATAGGGATGTAACGAATATATACATTACCTTCCCATCTTCTTAACTACCCTGGAGGAAGGTACAATTATCCTGATTTTGCACTGAGAAAACAGAGACGCAGATGCCTTCATCTGACCCCCTCGCTGAGCAGTTAGATAACAAAGCTACGATCTGACCATTTGTCTGTCTGGATCTATGTCTATGCCATACAGGCCATCCTTCCATTTAACAGCAAAGGCTATCATGAGAAAACAAAAAATGGTGTTTGATATTAAGTGCAAGGTACCTTTTATTGACAAAGATAGAAGACTATTTAAACATAAAAAGCAAAACCAAAAAGAGTTAGAAGAAAATATGGAGTTTTTTCTTTTTAATTTCAGAGAAAAGACAGCCTTTCAGTTTAACACAAAACCCAGAAGCCATACAAGTAAAAACTGATAAATTTGACTACATAAAAAAAAAAACTTTATGTATTTCAACACATAGTACAGGAAAAGGACTCATTTTCTTAATATGGAAAGATTCCCACAAATAAAAAAGAAAAATATGGAAAGCCTAATAGAAAAAATGGACAAAGGACATAAACACACAATTCAGAGAAATCTAAATCACTCTTTAAATGTACAGAAAAATGTCCAACCACAGAATATATGAACTAAAACAAAATAAAGATATCATTTTGTAAAATATCTATTAGTTTGGCAGAGATCAAAAAGTTTCTCTACTGCCCAAAGAGTAGACTAAATGATACTCATGCTCTGCTGGTGGGAGTATAAGCTGGTGCAACCTCTGTGGAGAGCAATTTGGTGATGTCAAAATTAACAGCATACACGCCCTGTGAGCAATCAATTCTGCTTCTAGGACTTCATCTCACAGATACAATCTCTCATGTGCAAAGTACCCAGTGTACATAGATACTAATCACAACATCGGTTTAGTAAAAGCTGGGAGTGGAGGGCGCAAAATAAGCAACAACAGAGAACTGGTTAAATAAATTATAGCATAAATGTAAAACTATGCAGCCATAAAAAATGACTCAACTTCAACTCTATTTGTGCTGATCTGAAATGCCCTCCAGGACATGATGGGTGGGAAGAACGAAGCACAGGAGGATATGTAAATATAAAAAAGAACGAGCGCATGAAGAGAGGCTGCATGGGCCAGGTCTGGGGCAGGGGCTTGTCTTCTGTGACACAGCCAGCCTTACTGAGATATAACTAACATGCAACACTTGTAAATTTAAGGTGCACAACTGTTGATTTGATACATTTATATATTACAAAATGATGACCACCACAGCATTCACTAACACCACCATCTTGCCACATAATTACCATTTCCCTTTCCTGGTGAGAATTTTTAGATTTACACTCTTAGCAACATTTAAGTATATAACACAGTATTATTAGCTATAATCAGCATGCTGTACATTAGAACCCCAAAACTTGTTAGTCTTATAACTGGAAGTTTGTATGTTTTTTAAAAAGATTTTATTGGGGAATTGGGGGAGGGGAACAGTGTTGGGGAAGTGTGGGGAGGGGACCAGCCAAGTTGTTAGTTCTTCAGTCTTCGTTGTGGAGGGCGCCAGTCATCATCTGGCTTCCCTTCCGCAGCTCGTGCCTCTCTTAGCTCAAGGTGCTGTGTTCAGTCTTAGTTGCGGGTGGGTGTAGCCACCACCCCATGTGGGAGTCGAACCAGGCAGCCTTGTAGTTATGAGCGCACGCTAGTCCACTGAGCCAGCTGGGCAGCAGCTCAGCTCAACATACCAGTTCAATCTTAGTTGTGGATGGGCATAGCCCACCACTTGAACAGGCAATCTTGTTGTTACACCAGCTGAGCTATCCTGCCACCTGTTGGCAGTTCACAGACAGCTCAGCTATGGCGCAGCATTCACTGGCCCATGTGGGAATCAAACCAGCAGCCCTGCTGCTCACAGCTAGCACTTTAAGCCGACTCTAAATCAACTGAGCCACTCAGCCAGCCCAAAGTTTGTATCTTTTGACCAGTAGCTTCCCATTCCACCTCCACTCTGACTCCTGGTACCCACCTCTCCATTCTGTTTCTCTGAGTTTGGCTTTTTTAGAGTCCACAGGTAAGTGATACCATACACTATTTGTCTTTCCCTGTCTCATTTCACTTAGTAAGATCTAACATTTTAAAGTTCTTTATTTTCTTTTATTTCAAGATGCAAACAACTAAAATTTTTTCTTATTTATATGATAGTAAAGGAATATGTAATGCTAGTGGATCTCTTTTATAATATAGATTATGGACGACAAGGCCAAGAACCACTGTTATATTGTTTTAATTATTTAGGAGACAGGTTACAAGTGACATTATTTAACCCGTCTTATTTTGAAAGTCACATATAAACGTGTTAAATTCATATTCTAGTGAGATAACTGGCTTTTCAGTTATGACAATCCACCAAGGACTGCAAACGGGAGCTGACCCTAAAAGCCTGTCAAAGGTGAGGGGGCAAAAGGAAGTAGGGTGAGATAATTACAATGAGTTTACCAGGAATCTAGAAAAAGAACACTTTCGAGAATAGTGGGATACAGACCTGCGGGGGTGGGGGTTCAGGGCTGGGGCAGAACAAAACCCAAAACCAGACATCCAAGAATGCTGACATGAATGTTATTGTTTGTCATCTGAGAAAATATATACCTATTTCCATAAAGGAAACAGCAAGGGTGGAAAAAACCAAACAGGCCCATCATATCTCTGACTAGGAAAGTAAAAGATGAAGGAAGTGCCTTGGAAGATAAAAATGTCCATGTAGAAATGTATGGTTCTTTTTTATGAGAAGAGGGGTGTCCCTTCTTCAGTGATACACAACACCGTATCTCCCCCTACCTTGACTTTTCACGTATCAAATACAGACATTCTAAAGTGTACATTCTTTTTGAGAGCATCATTTACTTTGCAGTTTAGTATTCACAAAATGAAGAGACAGGCTCTGCTAAAATGCCTTCAGAACAAATATAAGCCGCCGTTTGGAGGAACTGAGCAGATCGCGCTCTCAGACTTGATTTGGAGACACTGAGCTACTTCTGGGGCGCGCCACTCACTGGGCAAGCTAATGACAGCTCTGCAGCCAGCTGACCGCACTGGGGAAGGGGGCGGAGCTTCCGCAGGAAAGCCAAGCAGCCCCGCCCACTTCTCCCACGGTGGCTCCTCCTCCTGGGCTCCAGCCCAAAGCCTCCTCTTGCCTCTCTGGAAACTGTGAGTTCCCTGCTGGCCAGCGCTTCTAGACGTGATCAATCCACAGGGGGACGCTGGATGAGGAACTGATCCTGTCCTCAAAAAGCCATGCCCTCGCTCCCCTTGGCACCTGCCACACACCCACAACTTTAAAATGCCTAGAACCCTCTCACTGGTGGCCTTTTAAAATGAAACCTTATCAGATATCCCGTGTACTCCCACCTACCTCTCAATTTGAAGAATCTGACCAGATGGCAAGCAGTGCCAGGTTAGGAAAATTCAAGGTAGTTTAAAAAAAATAATAAAAAGCAGCTCTATCTCTTTCTTCTACACACAGTAAGGAAGGGCCCCTAGCTGGAGGTCTTCAGTCTGGCTTATGAGTACAATGTTTCTAGAGGTTCTAGAGGTCTAAAGACAGTTCTCAAAACAGTTAAAAATATATATATGAACAGTAATCCTGTATTATAAAACAAGAAAAAAAATCATCTTCACAAAAATGATTTTTTTTTTTTTGGAGGGCAGTGTCACTGGCCCTCACATGTGGGACTGAACCAGGGCCACTGGCTTTCCAAGCCAGCTCTGAACCACAGCACCACTCCGCCAGCCCACAAAAATGATATTTTTAGTTCATGTGTTGCACTTGTATATTTTAACATATATAGCTATTTTTATTAATATATTTTCACTGGACAAGTTTCTTAAGGATGGAAGTTTCAGTTGTTAAAAAATTACAACTGACCTACTTTCAAGGAACTGTCTCCTTTTAAAGAGCAAGGTATTCAAGAGGAAGCACAGTAACGAAGTTAACTTCAATGCTCGTTCATTATGAAGTTTGCAGGTGGAACTCGGGACAGAAATAAAACTCGAAAGTCGTCTGGAGGTTTGGGCATGGAGTTTGTGTTTTAGAAACTTTTGATTAAACCAGTTATTCAAAAAACAAGCAATAATGTGTGTTTAACATACTGTCCCCACATCACCATGAATCTCTACTGAACAACGGCTCCTTCAAACCAGAATTATTTTATCTAGGTGGTTAAAGGCTAAGTGTAACAATCATTTATTGAGTGCTTACTACCTCTCACATATGTTTTTTCTTTTTGAAGTCTCACAACCCACCCCAGGAGGTAAGTTTGATTGCTACTTTACAAATAAGCACACTAAAGCCCCAAGTCAGACAGCTAAGTAGATAAATTGGGATTCTAACCCACATATATTTGACTCCCAAAGCTAAATTCTGAACCACTGCCTTTAGTCTCTGGATTATATGCAGGAGGTAGTCTGCTGTTCTACATTACTGATGTATGAGGACTGAATTTGTGGCACCTTTTAAACATACTACCCCAAATGTATCTAATCATGATTTATAAATAGACAGCAAGTTAAAGAGAATAATAACATGATCATCTGCTATCCAGCTTTGCTACTCTTAACATTTCACTGTATTTGCTTCCAAGTCTTAAGAAGAAATAAAACATTACAAGCCAAGTTGATGTTGTGTGTATTCTTCCCCAGTTTCATTCTCTCTTTCCCAGAGGTAACCACTATCCTAAATTTGATTTAGGATTTGCATTCCAAGGCATCTTTTTATACTATTTCTATAAGCATCCAGAAAAAGCATGATTTTTACATGCTTTCCAACTTCACATAATGGTATCATACATATGCATCATTGAGAAACTTGTTTTTCTACTCAGCCATATTTTTGAGATCTAGTCCGTGCTGACAATGGCCTAGTGTTCCAGTGTATAAACAAACCACAATCCGTTTATTCACCTGATGCTGACAATTAGCTTACTGGTAATTTTCCCAGTAACACAAACACTTCTCCTACCTATTTCCTTTGCACAAGCATTACAGCATTCCCAGGGTACAAACTTAGAAATAGAATTGCCAAGCCAAGAGGAACGCTGCCTTTACTTAAACATTGCCGAACTGCTCGTGAAAGTGATGTTCAATTCATACTCTTACCGAGAACAGGACCCGCGTATCCTCACCAACACTTGGTATTGCCAGACATTTTAATTTTTGTCAATATCATGGGTATGAAAGAATTTCATTTTCATTATAATTTGTATTTCCCTGATTAGTAAAGAGATTGAGCATGTTTGCATAATTACTAGCCACAGTTTTTAAAAAGAAACAACAGCACAGTTAACTAATTAAGCATCAATGGCACAGATGTAATATAAAACAGATTTAAAAGCTTTTCCTGAAAGTAGATATTCAATGTTGAATTCTAGATAGTAAGAGAAACAGCAAAACATATACTCCTGCGGCCTTAAATAAAGTCTAAGTGTTTCCATCTGTCGGTCTTATTCATTGTACTGGTAAAAAACAGGAAGTTAAATTAAATGATTAAAGGTGTCTTCCAACTAAAAATGTAATTTAAAATACAGTCAAAACCCATCTATGGGAAAATCACATAGCTCCATGTATGAATGAATAAATGAATCAATCAATGAATCAAACACACAGCACCCAGCAAGCTGCTTTGTATTTAGAAAACCTCAGTAATTATTTTCTGAATCTGCAGAATTGTACCTGGATCACCTTTAGGCACCTTAGAGGAAATATATTTTGTGCCTATGAAACAGAAAAAAAGAAACAGAAAAGAGAGGAAGCTTAACTAGATACCGTCTTCTCTGCACCCTACAGAATAAAAGGCAATGACTTCTCCCTTTAGAAAATAGGTTCCCAGGAAGAAGAGAATTTCAGAGAAATGACAACATGAACGAAGAGACCACTAAAGCCAGATGCTCTGCTCACCCCCGTGTTTTTAAAAATTAAAAACAAAAACGTCTCTCTAAATACTTTACCAGTTATAAATCTGAGTTAACAAATTCTTTTCAGAACTTTTCAGAACTTAGTTTTACAATCTTTTTAAAAACTATTACAGAAAAGTTTTAAGACTAATGCAAAGAACTCCCATACATCCTTTATAAGATTCATCAATTGTTTACATTTTGTCCAATTTGCTTCATCATTCATTTTCTCTGAATATTTTTTGGAACCATTGGGGAGTAAACTGAACTAATGCCTCTCTTAATAGTAAATATCTAGATGTCAAGCCTGTTATTTATAGGTTGTTTTTTTTATTATTTATTAACAAATAGCTTTGTTATTTAAGCTCTTACACCTGGCTTGGGAAAGGTGTTTTCCCACAAAAAGCAAATTTTTAAATGGCAAGAGTTTAACTTTAGCACCTATGCATTATAGGTTAAATAGTACAGTGGTTCATAAACTTTGCTTTAGATAGGAACCATCTGAGGATCTTTAAAAAATACCTGGCTCCCATTCCAAATGTTCTGATTGAATTGGTATGAGGTATGACCTAAGCATTGGGATTTTTAAAACTATCCCAATGGGCCGGCCGAGTGGCGCGGTGGTTAAGCGCTGGCTTGGGAAGTGGGCAGCCCTGGTTCGGTCCCACACATGAGGGCCAGTGACACTGCCCTCAAAAACAAAACAAAAACTATCCCGAGCTTTAAAATGTGCACCAAAGTTTTGAAACCAGCCTTAGGGACTAGGCACCTACACACCATTCGAAATACTGGTTCTAGGAAAACATATTACAGTTCCAAACAACTGATGAAAATAAACAAGGAAAATACAATCAAATTGCAAATTGAGGCAGGCAGAAGCTCTCAACATATGGCTTTAGACAAATAGTGTGTGCTTTTCTAAAATGTGCTATTCTAGGGTAATAAGACGAATATAAAAAGGCACAGCAAAGCCAGAAAAATGGGCAGCACGCAATAATAACTATAGCAGAAGGCAATAAGTCCTAAATTAGAAATATTTTAAGACTAATAGGAACACAAAACGTATGTACTTTGAGGGGTCACAGGAATGGTAAGTGACCCAGAAAGAAAGGGGCATGTGATACAGTCATTGAAGGATGGAGAGGACCTGGCCAAGACTGAAGCAGAGAGAAGGAACATGCTAAGCAGCAGCACCAGCAAAAGCTCTGTGCCACAGACATGCTGGAGAATGATCACTGTCCTTTTAAAACCCCAGACAGGGGGTAGGGAAACGCAGGCAGTGGTACCTAGATAAATCTTGTATGTAGGAATCAGTGTAACTCAAATCTGTGTTTTAAGGATTGGGGGTGCTGTATTCAACAGTGCCTGGCACACAGATAAAGGGAGCTTTCGTGTTTCTGAGTCTTCCTCTTTACTTTCTGGCTTAAACAAAACAAAAAGTTAAATGAATAAAACTCACAAAATACAGAAAAATGTGATTATGAAAATAAAGTCATCCATAATTATACTACCCAGGTAACCAATATTGATATTTTAAGTAGCTCCTTATTCAAGCTGTCCGCCAGTCAGGTATTTTACTCTGTAATACAAAAGAGGATTTTGGAGAAACAACAAGCCCCTCAGCCACTGTCCTTCCCGCTGGGCACTGAAGAGGATCAGTTCAAGTTGCAATATGGGCACAGCAGCCACTAGAGGGTGGCCAAGTCTGATGTATCCATCCCCCCTCCCCGACTTTCTCAAAGGCCCTTAGTTGATATTCAAGTTAAGATTCCCGGACCCTAACACTTCATTACATAAAGATTAAAAATTAGTTTTGAACAGAAAGGAGAGATTCCCTCAGGGAAATGAAGTGTTAACAGTTAAGATATCAAATTGGGCTGCTCATGTTTTTTACCCTATGTCTCCTACTTCTTGGACACGAGATGCGCTTTCTCCAGTTGGGACAGGGTGTTTGCAGCAGCATCCCACTACTACCTGCCTGGCACCCTGCCATGTACTGCGAATGTTAGGCTAAAAAATACTTAATTCTGAATACTTCTGCAGAAACTGCCTCAAAGTACTATAATATCCCAACTATCAAATGTCAAGGCTTGAATATATCTTCTCCTTTATATTTTAAAGTTTCATATTCTACTTTCACCAAAAAAATTGTATGACATGAAATACAGCTATATACCCCTTCGGTGAGAAAAACATTAAAACCATTTTGAAGATCTACATAAGGTTTTATTTCCCCAGAAACATAATTGAAAAGGTAAAGTCAGCAAGAATTATCCTAGTGATTCAATCATTTACAGTGTTTAATGGTATTTTAAGTATAACAGAGTTCTAGAAAACCAAGAAAACCAATTAATATAAAATAACTGTGATGTTGATTGTGGAGAATCAAATTATGCTCTGAGAACATAAAGGTTACAAAAGAAAATGGTAACAGAATCTGAAAAAAAAAAATTCATCCTATTTGGTGCTTTTAACACAAGTGCCACAAAGCACACTACCACATCCATTAAAAACAAACCTTGGAGAAATGCAAAATAAAACCATAATGAATGGGTAATAGGTGAAAAGACTGACAAAACCAAGTGTTAACAAGGCTGTGGAGCAACTGGAACTCTCATACCTTGCTGGTGGGTATGCAAAATAGTACGGCCACTTTGGAAACGTGTGGCAGTTTCTTATACTTACTATATTTTATCATACATACAATCCAGAAATGCCTCTCTTGTGTATTTATGCAAGAAAAATGAAAGCATACAATTACCTATACTTAAATGTTCACAGCAGTTTAACTCAAAATACTCCAAAACTGAATGCCATCCAAATGTCCAGTAACTCAACAAATGTGGTAAATCCATACAATGGAAAGCCATGAAAAGGAAGACAGTACTGAAACATGCAACGATATAACTCACCCCCCTCCCCAAAGGTATTATGCTAAGTGAAAGGAGCCAGACACAAAAGAATAAATACTTTAAATTGCCAGATATGGATTTTTGGAAAAAACAAAGTGATAGTGGCAAGAAAGGAGGTCACTGGCTGTCAGGGACCAGAGGTGAAGGAAGAGAGAGACTATAAAGAGATATGGAACGCTTTTGGGGGGATGAAAATGCTATACATATCATGATTGTGGTGGTGATCACCAACTGTTTATATTATGTCAAAACTCATCAAATTATACTCTTACAGTCAATGAATGTTATTTTAAATAAATTATATCCCCAAAAAGCTGATATAAAATTTAATTAAAAACCTACAAAATTAACTGATTCTAACACTTAATAAATAGGTCAGGACATAATATATTATTCAGAAGAAAAATGAAAAAGGATGGTCGAAATGAAGGCATACATATAATGAAATAATTTTTCTCCTTTGTATCTTTCAAAGGATCCATGACGAATGTTCACAGGTTTCCACATATAAAGATCTACATATGTAAGACATGCATGGGTGTAGTGGTAAGGATTTCACTACTCATAAACAGGTAAGCGTTCAGTGTCTGTTGCTCACTACATTAAGTCTGGAGCATGTCTCCTAATCACTGTTCTCCCACAGTGTGTCACTGGCCAGCCATGGAACCCTCAGAAACAGGCCCAGCTTTCCCAAAAACTGTGCATCCTAAACCTTAATAAAATATAAATGAGGTGATCCATTCACTCCATCTCCAGGGCCGGCTCTAGTTACCGGGCAAAGGAGCACAGCACGGCAAGCACCAAAATGGCCCGTTTACTACTCGAATCACAGGGTCTAACATCTCCACCAGTAGAGGCACTAGCATGACTAAACTATTATATAAAAAAATCTGTGTTATGTGGTGAAGGATCCACATTAAATATGATCAAATCAATACAGTTTCATGGGTACCGAATTTCTTTTTGGGGAGATGAAAGTGTTCTAAAATTAGACTGTGGTGATGGCTGCAAAATTCTTGTGAATATACTAAAAACTACTGAATTGTAATCTTTAAACAGGTAAATTTATGGAATGTGAATTACATCTCAATAAAGCTGTTTTCAAAAAAACATCGTTTATCATGTTATTTAGGACTCTGGAATCAGAAAACTTTTAATGAAGCATGAAGACACAGGTTAATTACTGGGAAAAAGATGGGTGTCAGGGGGAGCCTCTGTGACCACTGGGGGCGTGGGGTGGATATGGGGGTGCAGAAGGGAGGGAGCATGCACGGGCTCAAGGCTGGGAGAGCGAGCCTCACGGGGGAGTGCTGAAAGGATGCCTGAAGGTACTCCACGTCTGGTTCTGAACATCTGCCTTTAATATAAATTTGTTGCTTTTCTACAAACTATTATTAACACTAATGTTTTTTCTTCTCCTCTTTGCAATTTCTTGATTATCAAGTTTTCTTTTAACTAAAGTATTTTAGCCAATTTACTTCTTCATCTATGAAACTGCCCTGAACTATATAAAATTAGATGAATAATCACAGAATATTAAGAGACCTTAACTAACACATTGCCTACTTTCCTATTTTTACAGAAGATACACAGAAAAAGTGACTTGCCTAAGGCTATCAGCTCAAAAACGCTGACTCTGTATATCAGCATACATTACCTTTCTAAGAAGTTCACAAAGGGTATAATTATTTCTTAAAATCATGTAATCATGTATAGATGCATAAAATCCTGTATACATATAGAAAATTTGTTTAAATCTACCCTAAAAGAACTATAAAATAGCCAAATCTGACCGCAGGCACACCCAACATACCAGTGTTGTCACACACTCAATTCAATTGGTAAAAGAAGGCTTCATTATCAAGTTGCAGATTTTACCAGAGTGGAGCAATAAATTATAAATTCATATTCTTGTCAGGGTTCTGAAACAATCACAAACTATTAGATATGTAAAGCACAGCCCTATGGGAACATCTATCTTCAAATGTGACCTTGCAATTAAGCATTCACCAGCTAGCTTTCATATTCTGCATACAAAGTATTTAGAGAAAAGTTCATCTAAATGAACAAACTAAAACAGAAAAGTATAATCTGCCATTACTACATTCCCACTGAAGCTCTAACAAGGCATGTAAAGACCATAACAGCTGCAGATGAAAGTAAAAAGCACACCACTGAACCTGAATTAAACTAATCAAAATGATGCTATTATATATCAACTTTCAAAATCCAGTTATTAGCCCTGTACTCTCAGGCTTTGGACTAAAGGTCAGCTTGTATCATTATGGTCAGTTATCTGACAGAAATGAAACAAAGTAACACTTTTTCTCCACAACATCCTCTTCCTAAATATTCTCTCGTATGTTCTTCAACTTGCCTTTAAAAGTGAGCAGTAGTCTTTGTGTTAGTACTGGACAAAGTCCTCGAGAAGCTTCCATTTACACTAACACTGAAACCATCTGAGAAAGAGGAAAGGGGAGATGGAGGGAGGGATAGAGAGGAAGGAAGGAGGTCTCTCCAGCGCTCCACATTCCCAAACAGAGCGCAGTCCTCTGCTCAAGGCTTTCACTGTGAACAGAGCCCTGGAACTGGCTGTGCTGGAGGGAGGTTAAGGGTGGAACAGATAACTTCTTAGGTTAGAAAATTCCATTGCCTGTTACATGGAGTCCAAAAACCGTGACATAAATTTCTCCCTGCTTAGAACACATTCCTCTATTTGCAATTTTACCTGTTTTCCTAAATATAAAACTAAACCTGAAAAAATAAACCTTAAAAACAGCTTCCAATTCCTTTAGCTATACCAATTTATATCTAATTGAGAAGCTAATTGTAAGTCATATTATGATTAATGTGAGTTCAAAGCCTCTCTCTAACACACTTTGAGGCTAGTCATAGTTGCTATTTTAAACAACTTATTTCCTCTAATAATCCTCATTTTGGAACACTTGATTAGGTAAGGCAAAGGCTATGTGAAAATTACTTACCTGAAACCCTTGCTTTCAGAAAGGTCCTCTAAATCAACATCTAAGTTTGCTATGCTGCATGTGACTCACCTGGGGCTCTTGTTAAAATGCAGGTTCAGATTGGGGGGGGGGGGATTCTGCATTTCCAGGGACTCCCAGGTACTGCTAACATAACTACTGCCAACATAACTACTGCCTGGATTATACTTGTCATAAGTAACAAAGCCCCAAATCATGCCACAAGATTTCAAGGTGTCTATTCCATGGTTTCGAAAGGATTGTTATTTGTGAAGGCAGTAATTCAGAACGGCACCGTATACCACCCGCCTCTGTGAGTGCCTAATGAAACTGATTTGAGTTGCTTTCTCAGTGTGTTCAAATTTTCTATGAGCCTCTCTAGTTGTTGAACCCAAAATTAATTTAAAATATGATTCTGCAGCAGTACTTACTATCAGGCAAGAATTAACTTTGAGCTGCAATAGGCTTACATCATAGTTTATAATTTTAAATTGTTACAGTACTGGTCAAGTTAATTATGAACAATCGATTAGTAATTTCAAAATCCTAGGCCATGGACCAGGTGATGATATTTTTCAAGTTAATTGAGAAGAGTTAAGGACAATATCCGTTTTTCATAAAGGTAAATATATGCTACATTGTTATGTGTTTGTTATAATTTACTTTATTTGTAACTCTCTGTTTATGATTTTCTTCTTAAATGTCCAACTGAATGAAATGAAAGTTGGCAATCCTATGTTGGTCACTTTCCCTTCTTTCTTTTTTGATATCTTTTTTTTTTTTTTTTTTTGAGGGCAGTGTCACTGACCCTCATACATGGGACCGAACCAGGGCCGCTGGCTTCCCAAGCCAGCGCTTCACCACAACGCCACTCGGCCGGTCCTTTATATCTTTTTAACAACTTAATATGATCCAAAGTCTGAGAACCTCCAAATTCAAATAACTTTTCCATACCTCTCACTTCTCTGGGAACTGGGGGTGTTGGACTCGTGTGGGTGTATGGGTGTGTGGGTGCATGGGTGTGTACATGTACAATTAGAATCGCTTGTGGCATTTCTTAATCCTCCCCTCGAATCTCCTTTGTGACTGTTTACTAACAGAACTGTGCCACCTCTTTCAGGTGAGTCTGGGTTGGGGGAAGGGTAGTTTAAGGAATTCAGACACACCAGGTGAGACAATGCCTGAGGTCCTTGGAACTCTGATAGCCTGATTTTAAGAAATCTACACCTCTTGTTCCACCCTTCTTTCTGAACAATCTAGAGCTGACAAAACTGTAGGTCAAAAAAAATCTCAGGGCCGGCCGAGTGGCGCATTGGTTAAGAGCTGGTTTGGGGATGCCAGCGGCCCCAGTTCGAATCCCACATATGAGGGCCAGGGACACTGCCCTCTACAACTAACAACAGCTCCACCTGGAGCTGGGCTGTGCGAGCCCCAGCGACGGTGTTGGCTGCAGCCCCTGCTGCAGTGGGCTGCCATAGGCTACAGTGAGTGGCCGGCAGCCAGCGTGAGAGGCTGGCAGCCAGCGTGAGCTGCCAATAGCCGCGGTGAGTGGCCATCCAGAGGCCAGCGACCGATCTGCCTCATCCGGGAAGAGCGCAATGACGATACCAACATGGGCCAGTGAAGCAACGTCCTTCGCAACTAGACTGAAGAACAAGAAGACAGCAACTTGTCTGTTCCCCCTCCCCGATTCCCCAACGCTGTTCCCCTCCCCCAATTCCACAATAAAATCTTTAAAAAATAAAAAAAAAATTAAAAAAATCTCATCCTCTGTTTTGCAGGCTGAGCACATGTCAGTATTATGTAGAAGTTCTGTTTTCTCCAGAGGAGAAATGTGTGGATGAGTTTTGTACCTGTGTTTTCATAACAGAAAGAAGCTATGGTTTAGCTGGGTGCTAGCAGTTATTTTGCATTAAAAGCACTGAATGAGGACAAAGCACCCAGAACAGCAGAGTTCCTGAAGAAAGCCAAACTTTATATTTAATTTAAAAAGGACAGCCTCAGGCCGGCTGAGTGGTGCGGTGGGTAAGAGCTGGCTTGGGACGCCAGCGGCCCCAGTTCGGATCCCACAGATATATATAAAAAAAAAAAAAAAGGACAGCCTCGTAAGTGGGCAAATTTCACAGTCTATATAAGAAAAAAAAAAATCAGAATTGTTTACTGAGAAATACAATTCGTGTGAAATTTTTCACTATCCCACATTCTATTACATTGAATGTAGAGACACACAAGAGCTGGTCGATTTAACTTACATGTTCTGTTATTAAACATTATCTCAGGTCCATGAAACTCACTTTCTCCCCCAACTCCTTCACCCGCAAAAGATTCTATGTATAAATTGTATGCTATGTGTCATAACTGGACGATGACCATCTCTCACTAAGGCATGATGCTGCTGAAGCTGTCACTCAGAAACGGAAGTGAAAGTAACCCAATCATACATCCTCAATGTGGGACTCAGTGCCACACCTCGCAGGGGACAGCTGCTGAGGCTAGCTGGCTCAGCCTTCATATGTGTCCATTCAGCACACTATGAGGCTTCTAGCTCAATCTGTGATTACCTAATTAATAACTTTTTAAAGGGATTTCCAAGGACCAGAATTATGGGCTTAAGAAATCTGCCAATGTCCTCATATGAGGTATGATTTTTTATAAAAGACGGCGACTGCTTATATTAAAAAAAAAATAATTACAGAAGACACATTGCCATTAAACCCCCTCAAAATACTCCCCTTCACTTTGAACACACTTATCCCTTCATTCTTGCCACTTTCTGAAGCAGTTCTGAAAGTCCTCTTTCGTAAGTGTCTTTAGTTGCACTGTTGTGGCTGCCTCGATGTCATGAATCAATTCAAAACATTTACCTTTCATGGTCATTTTGACTTTGGGGAAGAGACAGAAGTCGCAAGGTGCCAGATCCAGTGAATAGGGTAGATGAGGACGCACTGTAATGGTTTGTTCGCTTGTTTGTTTGTTTTTTTAAAGATTTTTATTGGGGAGTTGGGGTAGGGGAATAGTGTTGGGGAGATGGGGGAGGGAACAGTGTTGGGGAGTTGGGGGAGCGGGACAGCATTGGGGAGCTGGTGGAGGGGAACAGCCAAGTTGTTGTTCTTCAGTCTTAGTTGTGGAGGGTGCAGCAAGCTCAGCTCAAGGTGCTGTGTTCAATCTTAGCCGCAGGTGGGCGGAGACACTATCCCATGTGGGAGTCGAACCAGCAGCCTCATTGTTAAGAGCGCTCGCTCTATCCTCTGAGCCATCCGGGCAGCAGCTCAGCTCAAGGTGCGGAGTTCAGTCTTAGTAGTGGGTGGGCATAGCCCACCATCGAACAGGCAATCTTGTTACACCAGCTGAGCCATCCTGGCAGCTCAGCAGCAGCTCAGCTCAGGCGCAGCTCACTGGCCCATGTGGGAATCGAACTGGCGACCCTGTTGCTCAGAGCTCGCCCTCTTGAGGAGGCTCTTAACCAAGCCCTCGTGAGCAAGCTCTTAACCAACTGAGCCACTGATCTGGCCCCGTAATGTTTTAATTTGACAGAAATTGCCATACCAGAAGCAATGTGTGACACGGAGCCTTTCCCTTGTGATCACAAAATATGGTGAATGCCGCTGATGAATGCCATCCAAAGGAAAGGCGGGGATCCTTCAATACGGGAAGTGGCACATGGAACCTTAGTTCCATGACAAGTTCCGTGACAAGTTTCAACTTGTTTGGTGCAGTCAGTTAGGTGTGAGCTACCGTTGAGAGAAGGTGTGTTTTAAAGTGTGCCATAAATCATCCTTCATCATGAAAACTGTCACAAATCGCTTGTTATATGGCGATTTCTGTCAAATAAAAACATTACGGTGTGTCCTCATCCACCTTCTTCATCGGATCTGGCACCTTGCGACTTCTGGCTCTTCCCCAAAGTCAAAATGATTCAGGACATCGGAAGCAGCTACGACAGCGCAACTAAAGACACTCATGAAAGAGGACTTCCAGAACTGCTTCAGAAAGTGGCAAGAACGGTGGATAAGTGTGTTCAAACCAAAGGGGTATATTTTGAGGGGGATTAATTAATAGCAATATGTTTTTTACTGTAGTAATTGTTTTTAAACATTTACAGTATTGTTCAATCACACCTCATATGTGCTCATGTCCCCTGAACTGTCAGTGTAATGTACACTGCTAACACCCATGTAAGTCTATTTTACCTAATACATGGCAAAAAAACCTACAAAACCATAGCAATATTCTGAATCCTATCCTGTTCTAGAAACCTGATCAAATAAAGATTTTTTTCAATTGTAATATCCTCCTCTTGGCAGGTCACACATTATTAACTACACAGAATATATTAACTGTAGAATAATTAAAAAGATTTTTTTAATCCATCATTATAAGAAAAGTGATTATTTGATTTAATGTGTTCATATTCTTGTACAACACTGTACAAATGGAAAGCTATTTGTCATAACCAGCAAAGGAAGCAAAATTACTCTGATTTCAATGGTGTTTTGAGAACGATAGCTCTGTCCACACTGTTTTCTACTTCTTACAATAAATAATTCCACTACATATGCTAAAAGTATACATGATCATAACTTCCTTAGAATCAGGTAAAACAGTGCAGTTCTTACTGGATTCTACACATAACCCTCAAATGGCCTCAGCTTCAGGAAGCTGCCACCACCACAGAGCAGAGCGACAGAGCAGAGCGCCGGGGGATTAGGTTTAATCAAACTGGCCCTGGCCTGCTGCAATCTAGAATCCATCTCTGACCTCAGTGGCTTAGTTACAGTTATCTTTTCAGAAATTCATCTTAAATACTTTTGTCTAAAAAAGGATATCAGGGTACAAGGCCAGATTTTATCCCTTCCTTTCCTTTTTCTTACTCTCTTTCTCAATCTCTCTCTCCCCCTGCCCCCAACCCAGAAGGACCGTGAGAAGTGCATACTTTTGAGGCTAAAGGAAAAAAACCGAATCAATGTGGTGTGTAAAAAGAGTCACTGGACTGTTTAGGGGATGTAAGTCACAGTCCTGGACCTGCAACTTCCTACTTATGTGAGACCGAATTCAGTGTCATTAATTCTAAAAGAAAAGAGTGTAGAAATTAGTTTCATAAAGAACTTCAAATTGCTGGATTTTCCACCCTATTCCCAATCAGAAAATGGGCCTGTGACAATACCATGGCCCTGAATTCTTTAAATACTATTTTCAAAATGTTTTAATGTACATGATACCATCTTATTCTCACAAGAACTCAATGTTACGGACAGAAGTTCTTTAAAAACACTGCCTTTCTGAATGGTTAAGCGGCTTGCCCAGGAGCCCAGGCTCAGAGAAGGAAGGCAGCTTCTGAATCTTGTTTAAGAGCGCCTTCTCCTACACTCCATGAGTCTGATCTAGAAAAGTGGGGTGCTATTAAAAGTATATTTCTGGCATTCAAGTGTTAGTTCTTATTGGAAATGTAATAATACATACCTAGACTCATTTTATATACTGACACTATAAAGAAATTAAGGTTTGATTGCAAGGAATTATCCTTAGAAGCCATCTATCAATGTCTGCCATCCACTGGTAAAGATATTAAACCCTGTCTTTGAGACTTCAGCACTCTTTGTCAAAAGATGCTTAGACAGATCTATCCGGTACGAGTAGATAGAGAGATTTCCTAACAGAGCCCAAGATAAAGCCATCCTATGTGGCGCTCCTGGGGTTTGAAATGGCACTAAAGAAATTTACCAAAGATTCTCTGCAAATGTACTGGGCAAACTCTCATTTTCGATTTTCCTCATATAAAAACTTCAAAGCCACTATTCTTTCTGATTATCTCAGTGAACACTGTCCACCTCGGCTTGTTACAGGTTGAGCATTTCACTATCCATAAATACTTTCACTAATTTGTGCTGCCAAGAAAATCACCAACTTTCAGAGCCAGAAGAGATCATAATGCTTTTCTAGTTCAAGACCTGTAATTTACAGACATCAGGTTAGCCTTGGCTGATTACCGGCCTAGCCCCCCAAAAGAACTGCCACTCTATTTTTCCAGTCTGGCATACCTTTACCACAAGATGCTGTTCTATTTTTCAGCTAGAAATTTAATGGGACAGAAGTTTTCATTTTAAATGGTTAAAAATAAAGGTTGAGAATTATCTCTGGATCTCATTTTTCCCATACCATTCTTATTATACAATAACATCATGTGTTGGGCTACAAAGTCAGGTTTGAAGGTTATAAATTTTATATGTTGCATAAATATTCAAAATTTAGAATTATAGGGTCAAAAGTACAAATAAAACATTTGTCACATTTAGTATTATTCATTTCCATCTGAATGACCAGCTAATTATTCTTGTCAAAAACAAACAAAAGTGTGTTTCCTTTATGAGAACACTGCTGTCTTAAAGCAATCCTGAAAAATGCAAAATAAAAAAATAAAAAATAAAAATGTTGGGGATGGGGGAAGAGGAAAAGAATCCCACAGAGGAGACACACTGATCATATCTCCAAGGCAGGCAATAAATGTAGTGCTAAGAGCTAACACGTGGGGAATCAGGTAACCCCCACCCAACCCCCGCCACTCTGCTAGGATTCCACAAACTTCATAATACACAGAAGTCTTCTATAACCACAAGATCTCAAACTCAATATATCCAAGTTTGAGGATATTAACTTGATGCCCCTGCCATAGTCTCTCCCCATTTTTCTATCCCCAACTCCATGTTTAAACTTAGTACTCCAAAATTCCTCCAACGGACCGTTGCAAAACCTACAGAGCTGACCTCAGAGAGCTGAATGGTGAGCCCTGGTCATACTCTGGTCTCATATTAAACAAAAAACATTAACGAGGATAGTTGAGAGGAAGAAAAAGTGAGTTGCCACTCAGTATTAGAGCCCTAAAGAAAAAATAAGTTATGGTGTTTTCATTCAGAATTGAGAAAATGATGGCTGCGTTACTGAGAACCACAGCCAAAAGGAGTGACTGAGGGGGTGACCTGAGGGCAGAAGGAAAAGAGATACCAACAGGAACCTTAAGATTCTGAACAGCTTTTAACAGTACAAGTTCATTTACTGAAATTTCATTAACTCCCATTTATAAGCAAATACAATATAAAGGATTTTAAATAATCATAAATTAAGTTAAAATATAGCGGTTGATGCAGTGCTGAACTCGAAGCTTCGCAAGGCTGCCATCTTCGTACCCATCACGCCTCACAGAGCTGGGCAAGTGTTTACTGTTGGACCAAGCCTGGTTTATGTTGATAAGGCTTTTCTAACACAGGGACACTTATGGTATTATTTTGTTCTTTTAGAGAAAAATCACATCTCTTTTTTGAATATCCTATAACTCAGTCTCTTTATTAAGTTGGACAAAACTTCTGGGGCTTGCTTCCTTTATTTAAAATGTTCACATTTGATTGTATTTTCACCAGTAAAAACATATACCTATCTTGTAATAAAATACTCCGTTTTTCCTTGTCTGGTAGTTAGGGACAAAGATCTTGGTCAGAAAAGAAGAGAGCATACTTTTTACTGAACAACCACTATGTGTTACCTGCTAGGCACTGCGCCAGACATTCAGTACATGAAAATACAGTTCTTCGGTCAAATATAACCAAGCTACTACGTCCTTTTGATCATAGAGCAATTTGATCTTTGAATTATTCTTGTTTTCACTTTAATGTCAATGATTTCAACGGAGAAAGAAATATTAGAAGCCCAATACAACTTTAGCCACTTTAAATCATATCTAAACTGAAGATTCAAAGCTGATAGACCTTGAGCCCTAAGAATTTCAGTAAGTTTGGGAACTATTCTTGTCTGCATTTCAAATAACAAGAAAACTAAACCATAAACAATAATTAATCAAGCATCAAGGTAGCACATTGTTCAACTCTGCATTCACTTAATACATCAATATTTAGACGAAAATGAATGGGTTGAGGAGAAGTCAGGCCAATAGCCACAACTCATTTCTTTTGTGCGCAACTAGCTTTTATTCCCAGAGACAAAGAAGTTGCCTGTATCTTTATTCCTCGGACCTTCTCTACAGAACTTATTGGGAGGTATAGTAATGTACAAATACATGTTTATTCATGCTCTAAAAAAGTTTTCCGAAACTAGATAAATCAGACATCTCGTTACACCAGTTACATCGCACAAATTTAGGATATTTACCTATGACCATGGGATGAATTAATGGCTGAAAAAGAACAAGTGCTAATACCAAGTGTGTCGTTTTATGGCATAGAAAGTATTGCTAACCTCTCTAAAAGCTGGAGCTCTGAACCTCTGGCCAAAAACACACTAAAAGATAAGGTTCTAATATAGTTTATGGTGTTCTGCTCTGTGGGAAGATCCCAGGAACACGAAATAAATTAAACAGGAAAGAACACCAGAAAGAAGATCATTTATAACAAACACACACTGTCTCACAAAATACATTTCCATCAGCTCTGTGGCTCTCGGACCTAACTGTACTTTCGGGGACACTCTATGCTTTCTAGAGGTTGGACACTAGAAGAAATGGACTCGTGAAGAGGGGAACAGTGAGCCAGTTTCAGAAATAACTGAATTTTGTTTCTAGAGGATTAAGGATATTATTCAACTTGGAAGTTGGTGCTACTCTCTCCAGGTCAAACGAGTCTGATTTATTTAAGCACAATGAATACACATGAATCAGAATTTTTTCCACACTAAGGCTCAGAGTTTATTTTGGAGGATAAACAGGCGTCCTTGCATTTCTAAATTACCCTGCATCTTCAATATGTTCTCCTTTGAGTGTAATTAGAGCAAACTTTGAGCTTTATCAGAGGAAGAGTCAGTGTCTATAACTTTTCCATTTATGAATAAGTCTACTGATATGTAAAAAGAAAGAATTATTAAGAAAAGTAAAGCATAAGACCCAAAGTCAGGATCTGTGGACTTTTTACCCCTTCATAAATTTTTGGAGGGCATGGGAATACCAGTTTGTATTTCTCAATTTCAGAATTAGATGAAAACAATTTTATAGTTAATTAATAGAAGCTGCAAATGATAAATATGAGAATCAAGACAGGTCTCATATTGGGACCTCTAGGACAGGGGTCGGCAAACTTTTGGATGGAACGTACCCAAAAAGTCGCGTGTAGCTCACGGGGCCGCAGTTTGCGAAACCCTGGTTTAGGATCATCACAGGAAGCTTTTTTGGTTTCTCTGAATTTGCTTAAAAAAAAAAATTAATTCCTTCAAGGGATAAACACACGCAATTCTAGCTGTGTGCTACTAAGAAGTATTTTTTAAATGTTTTATTCTTACAGTTTTAGATGTACAGAAAAGGTGTTAAGATGGTACAGATTACATGGGTACGGTACATTTGGTACCATGAACGAGACAATGCTGATACCCTATTAACTGCAGTCCACACTTCGCTCCTATTTCCTCTGTTTTTACTATTCCCTTTTCTCTTCCGGAA
Source organism: Aselliscus stoliczkanus (assembly GCA_033961575.1). Lineage (NCBI taxonomy): Eukaryota > Metazoa > Chordata > Mammalia > Chiroptera > Hipposideridae > Aselliscus > Aselliscus stoliczkanus. Next base: position 56,581,275 of record CM066733.1, on the reverse strand, counting down.
GCCCATCCAGACATTACATCTAGTTGTCATGTATCCCTAGCTTAACTCTGACCATTTTCAGACTTGCCTGGTTTTTGATGACCTTGACAGTTATAAAAAGCACTACTAGTCGGGTATCTTGTAGAACATCCACCAGTTTGGGTTTATCTGATGTTTTTCTCATAGTTATACTGGGTTTACAGGTTTGGGGGATGACGACCATAGAGGTGAAGTGCCATTCTCATGATGTCATATCAAAGGTACTTGCAATCAACATGAGTTACCCACAGTTAACTTGATCACCTGGCTGAGGGAGTGCTTGTCCGGTATCTCCATTTTAAACTTCCTCTTTCCCCCACCTTCTCTTTGGAAGGAAGCCACTGCTCACAGGCTACACTTAAGCGGCAGGAGCTCAGGCTCCCTGTCCTTGAGGGAGGAGTATCTACATAAATAATGTGGAATTCTTCTGCACAGTAAATCTGTCTCTCTCCCCCTTTTACTTAATAAATCACTGATTATATCAGTATGGACTCATAGGTATTTTATACTTTGGGTTATAATTCATTACTACTTATTTTGTTGCTCAAATTGTTCAGCTTCAGCTACTGAGAGCTGTTTTTAGATGACTCCTATGTCCCCTGTGACATGCTCCAATCATCGTGGGTTCGCTTTTAAAAGCACTTCCTTTATTTTCTGGCATTACAATACGCTCTGTGCTCATCTTGTTTATCTCCTGCCCCATTCCCAGAACTGGCTGTTTCTCCAAGAGCCCTGGTTCCTTTCATTGGAGAATGGTATTAAAAACCAAGATATAGGTGCTAGATGTGCTCATTGCTACTAGGGTGTCACTGCTCATAGGCCTTCTCAGCTGACAGAGCAGGGAAATACGTGTGTGGATACCAACCTATGTGTACACACATCTACACAGGTTCTATACATAACCACCTGTACTGTATCTGTAATAAGCTAAACCTGAGCTCTTACTGATGTCTCCAACTGAATCCATCACCACACTGATCATTCTGACTTCTTCCCACTTGGACAGTAAAAAGAAACCTGGCTTCAGCCAGCCATCATCCTTAATTGTTCGTTTTCAGTATACGTGCATAGCAGCACCAGAATCTTTAACCTGCACCCCTGTGGGAACACCTTTACCAGCCAGAGTGGAGTCCTCATGTGCTGGTCTTTTGCCTTCAGCCTTACAAACTCGACCTGTTTCCCGAGTTCCTTAGGTCAGCGCCTTTTTCTCCTACCCCTTCAGTGAGGTGGTTTCATACACTTGTAATACACTGAATCTGTTCTGCTACATTTTGTATTCCAACCTGGGATCTCCCAATCTCCTAAATGATCTTTGAATAGTATACATTTATACATTAAGATTCATTCTACGTGTATTGACAAATGCACAGTCATGTGCCCACGATTCTGATCTCACACAGAACAGTTTCACTGCCCAAAACTTCCCCCATGCTTTGCCTACTCAACCCTCCTTCTCTCCTCCCAAATCCTTGGCAACCACTGATCTCCATACCATCACTTTAGTTTCCATTTTCTAGAACATCATATAATGGAAATCATATGGAATGCAGCCTTTTCAGACCAGCTTCTTTCACTCAGCAATATGCATTTAAGATTCATCCATGTATCCTTGTGGCTTGATAGGTCATAATTCTTTTTATGGGGGAATAATATTCCTTTGCATGGATGTACCAGCTTGTTTATTCATTCACCTCCTGAAGGGCATCTCCATGGCTTCCAGGTTTTGAAGATCATAATAAAGCAGTTACAAACATCCCGGAGAGGTTTGTGTGTGTGGTTTTTCCCTTCTCAAAGGAGGTTTCGATATAGCAGTTAACACCATCTCTTCTTCCTGAGCAACCTTCCAATTCTGTTAACCATCCACGAAGCCACCGAAATCTCTTCCCACCTGCCCGAGAGGCCTCAGGTTATCTAGCGCAATTTTCACTGCGTACCTGCTAGCCATTGGTTTCAAAGCTCACCCATGAATTTAACTCCCCTGAATAAACATTTATAAGGGCCTACTATGTGCCAGGCATTGTACTAGGATTCAAAGGCCCTCAGTGAGGGACGTAAGGCACTCCCCAGGAGCACAAAGCACCACAGGGGAGCCCTTTCTCCCTGCAGCGTCTGTCTCAACCTCTAGTAGGAGCTGGCTGGGGGCTCCTTCCGGATATGAACTGCCTGTGTTTTTATTCAAGTCTCTCCTCTTCACCCGCCACTATGCATCTGAGCTGGCTAAATTCCTGTCTTACAGTTATGATAGAAACCCACTGTCATCCTAGTCAATAGGCATTCCTGAACCTTCTTCTATCAATGCAATGCCATTCAACTCTCCATCCCTATTTTTCTTATAGGGCTTAGAATTATATACCAGTTATATTCCTGAAAATGTGAAAACTAAAAGACCATGCCACAGGATGATAAAACTGAAATGCTAAAGCACACTTTAATATTGCCTGTATTTCTGTAATTCTTACTTTTCCCAATGGAAATAAGAAAATAGTATAAATAAATCAACCTCTTACTATAGTTTATATGCAAAACAACTGGATAATGCAAAATGACTTTATAAGGAATATAACATTTTATTCTACAAATTTATTTCTCCCTACCTAATTAACATAACAAAGATATTGCTAGATACAAACTTAACATATGAGGTTCAGGAATATACCTGACCCACTTCTGGGAATTTATCCTATAAAAATAACTCAACAGAAGAAAAATTTTCTATGCAGAAAAATGCTCATTACTACATTATGTATAATAATGAAAAACTGAAAACAACCAGAACACAATCTCAAAGTAGGGAGATAGATAAGCAAATGTGGATAAATTACATCAGTGGCATAGTATGTAACCATTCAAAATAATTTTTAGAAAAGATAATGTGAAATGTCTGATACCATGACAAAGAAATAGAATATAAGATCATAAATACACATTACAAAAATATGTATATATGGAGAGAATGAAAGGAAATATGTATACAGAAAAACGATTTAGGTGATGAAATTAACCATTTTTCCTTAAGACTTTTCTTTTACAGTTTGAAGAAAAAAAGTATAGTTCTTTAGATTAAGTTTTGCTGGTTTTTCCAAATCATAATTGAACAGTAAAAAAAAAAAAAAAAAAAAAAAAAAACCTGTAGGAGTTGGATAACTGAGCCCAAGAAATGAAAAGAGCTAAAAAATCTGACTGCCTAGGCTGAATTCAGGCACTGCCAGCTATTAGCTCTGTAATGTGGGACAGTTACTAATCTTTAAGAGTCCCCCTATTACATTTATTCTTAAAGTTCTGTGGTAATAAAAAAGAAGCAAGTGTGTAACAAATGCATGATAAATGTAAGTGGCTATTGTTCCATTCATATATGTGTTGATCAGATAATAGTGCTGAAAACATACTGTGAAGACCAGTAACAGAATCTTTAAGCAGCACATATTTTGTGCTGATTATATGCCTGGTGCTGGCAAGGCGACAACTTTTGAAAATATGTTCTTAAAATTTTTTCTGTAAGAGAAGAGATCCATTGTTTAAATTTTTTACTTAGAATAATTTATTTGTTAGTATCCTATAAAAATTACTTACTGACGTTTTGGTTTTCAAACACATTTTTACCCATTTTACTTGTTAGCTTTGTTTGTTTTAGTTTTTCTCATTAAAAGGCCTTCCAAAAAATAAAATTTCATTCAAGGAAGAGGCTCTGCTTTACTCATTTTTGTATTTCCAGGCACAATACACAACATACACAGTCAACACTCAATGAATAATTATCGACTGAATTCTTTAAACATTTTTTATTCCCACTGCAGAATTAAATTATGCACAATCTGGCTACAGTTACCACTGCACATTCCTAATGCAATTTTCCAAAAGGGAATTTCTATTTTATTCTAAAACCTTTCATTAATAGAAACCCAGAAACAACATACACCAGAAACCAACAGAATGGGGCTACCTAGCATTCACTGCATTAATTCATAACTGAGGTTGCTAAAGGCAATCAAGTTGAGAATTCAGTGCTTGAAAACAGTCACTTCTAAAACCCTTGCCCCTACAATTGCAAATGAGACTGCTACCCAAGACAGAAATTTCCCTCACCTTAAGAAAGCTGAGAGAAATCAATGTCTACTAAGTAAATCACTTTTTTTAAAAAGGAGGGAAAAACATCTGATTAACAGGATCTGCCTTGACTCAGCACATCAACAGAACTAATATTGTCACACAGGTGTCTCCAGCATTGTCACCTTCCACTTTCGGCCCTAGCCTTTTACTCATTCATTCACTGCCACATTCAAAGGAACTAACTCTTCAGCTGCTACCCTGCAGCCAGCAACAAAGGCAGTCAGACCTGCTGCCATCAGCTGGAGACAACACTCTTGAACACAGTCATTAGGCTCACCCCTCCTCTCTGAGACAGGAAACCTCGGGGCCAGTCACACTGTCCATCAGTCTACTTGGGGAGCAGGCCTGAGGTCCAGCCACTCATGATGAATGTTAACATGGCACAAAAAAGCACCTGCAAAAATCTGGCCCTATACTCTTGGTAAATCTTCATCGTTTCGAATTACTCTAGTGAGCCACAAGATGTAACAAACTGCTTAATCCAGGCTGATTTGTAACTAAGCAGCTGTGTTTCCTGATGGAAACTGGAAGGTACGAGTTACAAATCACGTATTTAATGTTATAAAGGCATCAACACTGTATTTGATAAATATAGACACCCTGAAGAAGTAAAGAAGTACCCTACACCCTGCCAAGAACACAATGTCAAAACAATGAAAAATGTTAAGACTGCGACTCATAATTAGTCATTCTACTGCCAGGGAAGTGACGGCAGGCAATTTCTGTGGGAAAAGTAATGTCTGAGCTTGGAATAAGCAGTCTCTCTCTATGGAAGAAGTGGACACTTAAAAACTGCTTCAGCCTGCTCATAAACACTACCATTCATTCAGAGACAGACACCAGGTGGTCTACCTAATCGGACTCTGAATACAAGGTAATGGAAGAAAAATAAATTCAAAGAAAGGAGGGAAAACAAAGAAAGGAGGGAAAGGAGGGGAAACATAGGTTTCCCTGATCCAGTATGGGAAGTAAGCCACCTGTCCTCTGAACACACTTCAGGATTTTTCCTCCAGTGATTCTAAACTCTTTGCTCCATCTTTGGCATCATGACATTATAATCGTTATATAATAATCATTTTTTCTAAAAAGAAGCCAACACACACACACACACACACACACACACACACCCATAAACTTGTTCTTTAAACCACAAACACACAATTCTAGTAAGTAAATGTAAAAACGCAAAAAGTTAGAAATCAAATTATCCTCCTGGTTCTATGACATACTCCGTTTAAGTAGTAGATCAATAATGATTTATCTTTACTGGTGACACCCAAATCATTATCGCTTTCTTCTCAGCAGCAAAAGATGGTAAGTTAAATACTGACACATGATGGGCAGCACAGGTACAAAATTCTTTCTTTTTCTAAGCACAGAAATGCTGCCTAGAAAAACAAATTCAGAAGAGAGCTTTCAAGGGTGAGTGAATTTAAAAGCCTAGTCTAAGAAACAACACAGCTCCCAAACCTTGTTACATAAGTTAAAAGAAAAGCCCCAATCAATTTAAAGAAAGCCAGTCAGCAAGAGTAGTAAAAGATTTTCAAAAAATGCAAATCATATTGCCCACTTATAAATGTAAATGATTTATCAAACATGATTTATCACCATGGGCAAAAAAATCTTAACATTTCATTTGTTTATCTTCAAATGGGTTAAGTGTGAAAAGAATGCTAAATGAATATAAAACGTTTAATAACCACAAATCTTTTTTTCTATTAGGATTTCATTATGTTGCTTACAATATGTAAAAGCTAAAGATTGAGAACAATCTTTGAAAAATATGGAACGCCAAAAGAGGATCTGTAAGGAATTTAAAAATTCTGTGTCATGCACATAGTGGATACTCAAATATTGGTTAAATTGATACTTACAAAATACAAAAGTACACCATATGCCTTTAAAATATGGTACAATCCAACAAAATGGGGGCATATAAAAAAATTCCTCTAAGCAGCATTGCAACAATCAGATACACATATTAATCGTATACCCTAGCAAAATCCTAGCAAAAACACTGATACAGTGGTTGTCTGAAAAAGAATATATTTACTCCATCAAAAACTAACCAAAAGTCCTAAGGAGATAAGACCCTCCACAGACAAACGGAAGGGAAATGCCTCCCCCATGAGTGGAGAGGCTACGATGGGAGAGGCTACATTATGGAAACCAAGGATAACAAGTACTTTTAAGAAGCAGGGCTATTCTTACACCTCTGGAGGTTTCCCGAGCCGCTTTTCCAGTGACAAATGCTCAAGCCTACAGAATTTACAGGCCACCTCTCAAAGGGTACTGGATTCTAACGTGGCACACATAATATCCTGGGTAGAAACTGACTCCCAGAAATACAAATTCTTGTCTCTGGCTGATATCTTAAAAGACAGAAAAGCCTATATCCAATTCAAAGCCATCTGCCAAACCGAGGGTTCTTCTTTCTGCATCAAATGTAACAAGCTTCCCTTCCACGTCTATGACTAATGACACCAATGGGTACCTGAAGCAAGGCTAGACATAATGGAGGTGGCCAAGGAGGCAGGTAGGGGGGAGTGCTGGTTTGACGGGCGCTGTCTAAAATGGCTATCACTGGCCACATGTGCCTATTAAGCACTTGAGAGTTGATTAGTCTGAATTGAGATGTGCTGTAAATATAAAATACACACCAAATTTCAAAGACTTATTATGAAGAATGTAAAATACCTCATTAATAATTTAATATTGGTTATATATTGAACTATTTCATACATACTGGGTTAAAATGACTTAATTTCACCTTTTAATTTTGTTTTGCTTACTTTTTTAATATGGTTACTGGATATTTTAAAATTATATGCTTCTCATATTATATTCTTATGGAACAGCACAGACAACTGAACAGTGCTTCATACAAGCAACAGCAACTTTAGGTATTAGGGGCATTTACCATGTTTCAAATCCAGGTCTTTCTTTCAGCCCTCACAGCAGCTCTGCTCCATCGCAGTCTGTATTGTGACTGGCCCTCCCGATGCTGCTGAGTCAGCCCCACGCTCTGGGGACCATCTCCCTGAGCTCCACAGGTACCAGCCAGGGAAACCCTCTCCCAGGAGAAGAACTACAGGCGTCTGAGGGGGGCTGGCCCCTGTTCTCGGAGTCTGCAGAAGCTCTCCTAGAGCCTGCTCTACGGGACAAGCACTGAGGCCCTGGCTTTCCCGCAGCCCTTCAACAAGCCCATCATCTAGGGCAGCTGTTCAGTTCATTTAACTTCCAGATGGAGTAAAGATTTAAATGCAAGTAAAATCACAAAAGTGCTAGCAAACAATACAGTTTTTTTCAATGATGTTAGGGTGCCGGTCTAAGTATGAACCAAACCCTGTCACTATAAATGACTAATTCAATAATACAAAAAAAAAAAAAAAATTCCTGAATTGCACAAAAACACCATGAAAAAAATTTAAAAACAAAAACAACTGGAGCAGGGTGATTTTTGCAACGAACATCACAAAGGGCTAATTGCTTAATTTATAAAAAGGATCCTTACAAATCAGAAGAAAAAGAACCACCCAAGAGAAAAATGCCTCTCCGAATTAACTAATTAAAATAGATGGGTCATAATAAAGGAAATGCAAATGCTCAATTTCACTCATAGTAACAGAAATGAAAATTAAAAAGATTTTTTTCACCTTTCATACCGGCAAAGATAAAAGGGTTTGAAAACATGTGGAAAGATGAGCTTCTAACACTCTTGCCCCACCCCCATGCCTCCTGGAATCAGTGTGGTAATTCCATTCAGGAATTGCTCAGGCCAAACATCTTAGTATCCCTCTAGATTTAACTTCTCTCAGTTTCTCTCTCCTTCTTTCCTCTTCGCCCCACATCTGATCTGCCAGCAATCCTGCCAACTCCACCTTCAAAAAAGATTCCAAATTTAGTTTTCATCACTCTCACTGTCATCACTCCAATCCGAGTCACTGTTACTCGCCCCTGGATTATCATAATCTCCTAACTGTCCTTGCTCTTGTCCTCCAGTCATTTCTTATCACAAAAGAATCATTCTTGCTGCTAAAATGTATCAAATTATATCACCACTCTGTTCAAAACCCTTCAATGGATTTCCAACTCATTCAGTCAAGTTTTTACCATGACGCATCATCGGAGCCCCTTACCCCTTGACTTCATCTCCTACGACTCATCCTTCCTGTTCTCTCTGTTCCAGTCATACCGGCTACCTGGCTGTTCTTCAACATGAAGAACGCTTCTGCCCTGGGTGTCTGCACTTGTGTTCCACTGCCTGGGATGCTCATCTCTCGGGTATATTCATGGCCAGCTCCTTCACATCCTTCTGATTTTAAAAGGCCTTCTCTGGTCAGCCATCTGAAACTGTACTCCCCAACTCGGACATTTCCCATATCGCTTCGAAGGGATCCCCTTCACTGAGTCACAGCATCCAAAGGCGATGACAAAGCGCTGATCCTCCTTAGGTTGGGGACCTGGTGTGGAATTTCTTTAGGAAGCACTTTTTAATCTGTTTGTGTGATGAAATTTTATCAGGCTATAAACTGTATGGGGTGATATAAGATAAATGGGGTCTGACCTCTTTTATCTGATTATCTGGTATGGCCCTATTGACTAAAGATTTCAGTCTTCGATACTGCAAATTTTCTTTCATTATTACTTTGACCCTTTTCCCATTTTTTTCTGCTTTCCCTCTTTGGACTCCTGCTAGACAAAGCTTCTTGAGGGAAAATAATTTGGAATTTAGACCTTTATACTCAGTCCAACAGCATTCATGCCAAAGAGCAAAACAGTAACATTTTCCAACATGGCTCTCAAAGTTACCACATAATCTCTGATAACAGTAACAGAACATGTTCTCCAACGAAAAAAGTGATCCTCAGAAGGAGGAAAATGGGAGATAGAAGATAAGAGTTGTAAGCAAACAGAAGAGCTAAATTCATGGTTATGTCTGAACAGATTGTTATTTTCTTATTTGTGCTTTAGCCAAGCAAATAGGTAACTCCAAAGAAAAACAGCAGCTAAAACTTAATTAACATGTCCAAAACCCAACCCCTCATTTTCCCATCAAAAGTACTTCTCTGGTAGCCTTCTTCATCTCAGTAAAAGGCAATTCCATCCTTCGGTTGCTTAGGCCAAATATCTTGGGGTCGCCTACCAAAAAATCCTGTCCAGGGCCGGCCGAGTGGTGCATTGGTTAAGAGCTGCTTTGGGACGCCAGTGGCCCCAGTTCAGATCCCACCTATGAAGGCCAGTGACACTGCCCTCTACAGCTAAGATGGTGAACAACAGCTCCACCTGGAGCTGGGCCACTGTGAGTGCACAGGACAGCACAGCTGCAGCCCCTGCTGCAGTGGGCTACCATAGGCTACAGTGAGTGGCCGGCAGCTGGTGTGAGCTGCTAAGAGTCACTTTGAGTGGCCATCCAGAGGCCAGCGACCGATCTGCCTCAGCCGGGAAGAGTGCAACGATGATACCAACATGTGCCAGTGAAGCAATGTCCTCTACAACTAGACTGAAGAATAACAGGACAGCAACTTGTCTGTTCCCCTTCCCTGGTTCCCCAACGCTGTTCCCCACCCCCAATTCCCCAATAAAATCTTTAAAAAAAAAAATCCTGTCCACCCTACCTTCTAAGTATATCCAAAATCCTAACAGTTCTTCCCAACTGCATAACCCCATGATGATCTCAAACTTGAATTACTGTAATAATCTCCTAACTGGTCTTTCTGCACCCTCCTTTGCCCCCATACGGCAGGCCAAATAACCCTTTTAAAATTAAGTCTGATCAGACAAACCCTACTCCACACTGACTTTACATCCCACCCAGAGTAAAAGCTCAAGTTTTTACTAAACTACACTGACTTCTATCTCCTTCCAAGTAGAAATGAAGGTTCTTACTAAAGCCTACAAGAGTCTCAGTGATTCCCACCTCCTATTACCACTGGCTCCATCTTTCTCCCGCCTCTCAGTCTTTCACTCCGCACCAGCCAGCAGTGGTATCACTGCTGTTTCTGCAACACTCTTCAGCCTCTTGCACTTGCTGTTACCTTTGCCGGACACTCTTCCCCAGATACCACATGGTTTGGTCTTTACCTAGTGACCCACCTCCCCTGCATAAAGTGGGAAACCATCCCTTCCCTAGCATACCCTTCCCCGCTTAAATCACTTTGTTCCATAACGCTCATTACCATCTGACATACTATGTATTTTTATATTTACCTCCCCTCCCACAAGAATATAAACTCTGCCAGTTTCATTTTCTGCTATATTTCCTAGTGGTAGGATAGTACCTAGTATACATTAGAAGTTCAGTTACATATTTGTGGAATGATTAAAAACTGGACACTTAAAAAGTATGCACACTTCTCACTGCTCTTATTTCTGGAGCCAGAGTCTCTGACATAGAACGTACTCGGTAAACGTTGGAGAGAGGGAGAGCAGGGGCAAGGGCTCCCAATCCAAGTGAAGGCCACATCCTTAAATGAGCCAGAAGAACAAGAGGAGCTCTTAGGAGAAATAGGAAAACAAATCAAAGCCAAATATTTATTGTATCTCAGAGTAAGGGCTAGCTTCAAAGGAGACGTAGAGCTAAGAAAAGCATTTAGGAAGTAGTGTATTTTAATTGTACGAAACAAAACAAAAAACCCAGTAAGTTTATAGTTAGAAGTTATATTGAGAGAATGTGAACAGTTTGAATGACATGGGGGAAATATGCAGAATGTCAGGAATGGGGAGAGAAAATGACAAAATAAATAAATTTCAGAGCAGTAACATTTCTGGCCAGGAGCGGGGGATGGAAAAGAATATGCAACAGATGTAGCAAGATACCATAGCAAGGACAAAGTTTGGCAGGAAGAGAAAATATAAAGGTCAAACTGGAGATATGTATTGAGCCCACATATTTACACAGCTTCCTGGGAAAGCAGCATTAAAGTTCATGCCCAGTGATACAGGAAGAATCCTCTGTACTTCTGCAGTTATCAGGAAAAGGCACAAATCCCATAGTCCAATGGGGTCATAACGCGGCTATGTGAGGTCAAAGATAACGTTACTAGGGGAACCTGGCTGGCTGGGGGGTTTTGTTGTTTTTTACTTATTGGCAAAATTAATATTTTTTACTTCTAATGTAGCATGAAAAACTTACAAAAAAACTAATTAATATCCAGTATTTTCTAACCTCCAATAACCTTAACAACCAGTAATTTTCAAAATATGCTCTAGTATAAGGCCAAGAATACGCAAGTAATTAAAACAGTTCTCGACTCGCCTGAGAAACTCACAATTTCTTCTCTGAAAATACTAAATCTATTAGAAGGCAGTATTTTAATGAGGATGTTTCATTTTGAAGGCATGTCCAACAGTAATGCAGTTATCCACGGCCTTCTGATCATGGTGAACCAAACAGGCACTGCGCATGCACTGGGCCTGCCTGCACCCACCCGTCCCACTACCTACACAGAGAAGGCTGCCAGTTACCATTGGTTCTGCTAGTGGCAAAGTGGTCTTTTTCAGTCAGCATCCAGCAACAAACAAAACAACAAGTCTACTGGGGGGGGGGGCTGATGGGTGCACAAAGCCTGGTGCTCCTTTAAGTTATCTGATACTTACGGAGAAACCAGTCAGCCTTTTTTAATAAGTGAAACTACACTATACATAACAAGTACTTTGTACAGTCTGTATGGTAGGTTATTTTTTGCATCTGGGAGTTTTCAAAATTAATTGTAATTGCTTCTTTGCTTTGCGCCATTTTGACGTACGAAAGGCTTCATAGGAATGCCCTATCTGGGGTAGCTGGGGCCGCCTGTGATACTCCCCTGTACGGAAGGAGCAGTTGAGAACCGAACAAATCGTAGGGTCATTAGATCCACACAAGTGTCCAGGGAGGGGTGGGAATGTCACTGAACTTCTCTGGCTCTTGCTTCTTGCCTCTCTTAATTTTGACTCAACAAAGCGCAAGCGTGCGCTCTCAGGGGTTCTGCATCAGGACAGTGGTGTTTTCCCAGGGGTAAGATTCAGATTCAGTAAGGCTGGGGCAGGGTTTACAGAAAACGTCTGCAGGTGACTGTGAACTACTGTCTGAAAGCAGACAATTACTACTTTGAAAATGCTTATGATTTCTTTAGGTTTTATAGGTTTGGGTTCATAATCCAAATACCACACACAAATCACAGCTATCCTCATTTTTCTCAGAAGAGCAAACTCCAGAACCATATTTTTAATCTCCATAAAGTAAATTCTGTTTTTTCCACTAACTTTCCATTTGACTGTAAACTTTTTGACAATAAAATTACCAATTAAAGGAATGTGATATTGGGACTTCTAAAGCAAATTCACTGACCCATTTTTTCAAACTCTAGAAACCAGTTCTTCTGAACATGTAACCTGTAACCTCCAACTCCTCGTATCACAGGAGTGAATTCCTCTCCTTTGCAGACCTGCCGGCCACTCAGTTGACCCCCGCGTTTGTACTGAATATCTCCTAGAACTGGGGTCAATTTCACACTGTGTCAGCAGGTACCACAATCTGACTCAAAGTAAAACCCCACTCCAATCAAAATATTCTTGAAATTTTTCAAGGCTCCAGGGTCTCTGAGATAAATCACTGACCCACATTCAGGAGTAGGTTTGAAACTGATACAGCACAGGCTATCTGAATGAGATCATATGTATTCCCTATGCCTGGATCATTTAGTAAATACTGTAAAAAAAAATTTCACTGATATAGTTAGGCTTCTTAAGAACATGATGAGGATGGAACCAAGTTTGCCTTTAACTGTATAATAAAGGAATAAACAATGGTGGGGGGTCCTCCTTTCTGGTTAAATATGGATTATTAAATAATATAATATTCCTGCTTTCTTCAGAGATTGATCTCTTGCTCTAATGATTAAACTTTCTTGGATGGAAAGATACAAGTAACTGATTTGCTAAAATGCTTTAAAACAAAACAAAAGCTGTATCAATGTAAAGCTGGACAGACAGAAGAACTCTGGGATTTTTACTAATTAAAACACTTGTTATTACCCACTAAACTAAGAAACCTACAACTGGGGGCTAGTTATTGTGTCACTTAAGGAAACTGGTGGAGTAATTTCTTCACTCCCCAAACAAGGTCTTTCTCACACGTAGGTGGTGCTGGGAGCTGCTTACTAAGCATCATTTTGGACGTCTATAATGACATGAAACTGCTGCCACCCCCCATATCTGTTTCAGTCCTCTCCTAGTAGCAGCTGATGAACCCCATCAGAGGTCAGTGACTTAAGGGCACAGGTTACAAACTCCAATGTCTACAGGAGCTGGGCAGGTCACATCAGTAAAACAAGAGCGAGCTGGGGGTGAGTCTGAGCAAACACAAGAATGCCGTCAGCCTAGAGGGCGATATCTGCTCAACTCCAGCCTCCTGGGGCCACACAAAAATGAAAAGACAAAAGAAAAATACTATATTTTGTAAAGAGAAGCCAAACATTCAAAATTTTTGAGAAATCTCTCCTAGTTTTAAAACACTACAGGCCACATCAAAACCGTCTCCAGAAAGCCTCTACTTTTGTGTTTCCTTTTAAAATACAAATGCCCCGGAAGAGCTGGTTATCAGTGTCAGTCTAGGGGTATCAGCACAATGCCCTTAGCACAGGAGATATTCAATAAAGACTTGTTAGATGGATGGATAGGGCTGAGATTACACAGTAATTCGGGTGTTAAAGAGACTAGAAGAATAAAAGGCTAACCCCACATAGCTTTGCAATTTCACAGACATCTGTCTCTCCAGTCTTGTTTAACTCTCCTCTATACCTTAATTCGTTTTATCTGTTCCCTTTTCTTCTTTCACAATTGCTATGCTTTGCTCTGTTGGTGGCACTAACAACTGAAGCAGTAACACCAACCTAAACTTTACTGATGATTTTTTAACTTTGAAAATTGAAGTGTTAGAATAAGGATTTCAAATAAATTCTAGGATGGGGGTGGGGGCAGATTGTTGTACTCATGTACCTTCCAACTACCACCTCCCTATTCCTGGCCCCACTGAAATTCTTAATATATAACTATTTGTTAAACTGAATTAGTGTCATTACAAAAAAGCTTTAAGATTTTTACTGTAAAAGGATTTCCCTAAGTACCACATTCCTCCAGTGTATCACATATAGCTGCTGCTCAATAAATACTTATTGCCTGGCTTATAGATTTTTATTTACCAAGATAGAAGCGGAGAGAAAATTAAAGTACCAGAAGTCTTACGCAATGGAATAATTACAAATGAAACATCCCTTCTAAATTTAAATTTTCATATTCAATTTGTTGCAACTATGTTAAAAGTACAACTGCCGCAGCAGCCCCATAAATGTGTAACATATACGCAATGTCCACTCTGAAAATTAAGCAGCCAAGTCTAGGCTTTCATGTTCTCAGAAAGGAGGTGAGGCCGACAGCAGCTACACCTGGCTCGCTGTCTCAGATGGGCTGAGCTGGCCTCACCTGTAACCTCCGGGGGGAGCAGCTCACTCACACCGGATTCCTGCTGCATCCCTGCATCTGGGATGTGGAAGTTCGCTGAGCTTCAAAGGAAGTTTTAAACAAATCATCCTTTAAGTCACAATTTCTGTTTGCCAACTCACCAGTGGCAGTGAATCACGGATAACACTGCTTTGTTCAAATTATGTCATCAAATACGATTCGGAGGTTGCCAGAAAGTGAGATCTCTACACCCTACCATCAACTAAAGAAGAGCCCCTATGCGAGTGACTGATGGTCCAGCTTCCGTTTCCTCTCCGACACCAGCTGGGGTGTGAAAGCTAAGATGGTGTCCGTCTGATCCTCCGTTCCAATGCATGGCTCTGCCGCTGATAATCCACTTCTGCTCAGATGGACACTGGGGGCCTGGGCAGCTTTACCTTAACAGCTCTTACCCTCAGTTCATTGGACCAGTTTTAGTTTTCAGTTTCTTTCTCAGCAGTTCTAACTAATTGTGAGACTGATATTGATTGACCTTTATCCTTTCTTAGAGTCACTGAAAGAAATTTCATGCTCTATCTACCTTGCAATTACCATATTGGTCCACTGGACTCATTTTATAAATCTAAGACACGTTATGGAAGCTTGGCGATCTTATTTTTCCTATATCTCAAAACACGGTGCCATTTCATCATCCTGGGAGGTATTTTATCATTACTCATCATTATTCATCAATTATATCCAACTATGCTTTTAAAAAGACTACCATAATAAGAAAAAGGAAAAATAATGAAGTTGCCTACATTGAGGGATGATGCAACAGTGAAATAAATCACATCTTTCAGTGTTATCACTGCATTGTCCAAAGTATTTGCATCATTTTTCAAGAAGGACTTAAAGCCTGGAGACACCATCTTTGTAGCCTGCTTTTAGCTTCCAATGAAGACAGCTGAGGATTCAGAATTTTTCATTTTCTATCCATGATGGCAAAGAGAAGAAAATTAACAGAGGAAGATGGTTCACAATTATTAGACAAGTCAGATGAATGCAGGGAGACAGAAAGCAGCACTCTAGACTCTAAAAAGAAAATATGGCATTCGCATTAGTTAGTCATTTATCAGGAAGGACAATGTCACACAATTATTTTGCAACGAGAATACAAACCACCCCAATCTGCTAAAAGTACAATGTGACGGTATTCTTTCATCTTTTATGATATTTGCATGCCAAAATTTACTTGATACAAAGCGTTTTGCTATATTTAAATTCTAATTAAAATTCCTAAGTTTTTTTTATTATCCTTTTCACAGAAAAGCATCATTTAGTCTTAATTTTGAAACCGTGATAACAGCTCTCTTCTTATTCCTGAGTCTTGATTATGGCACTACCCTGATTTATTAGTGTTGACCTCGCCATGTGATTTTTAAGTGCCCTTAATTTATTGGGATAGAAGAAACATTTTATTCCTATGAACATACTATTTTGCCGTGTATAATGCGCACTATTTTGCCCAAATCTGTGAAGGAAAAATATGGATGCACATTATATTGGGTAGTACTAATTCTGTATCTATATAACTGTTAATTCTTTTATTTGTGATTATGAGTGTAATAATAAGTAAATGCTAAAATTCCTCTATAATACAAAAAACAAGTACCTACATATAAATAAACAAAAATTTGAATTAAAATATTAAAACAAAAGATTTTTTCCCCTGAAAGTTTGGGCCAAAAACCTCAGTGCGCATTATACACGGCAAAACACAGTCATAGGATCCCAAGCCAGTAGGTCCAAACTCTTCCACTAACACACCTCATGCTACCACCTCTCCTATCAGCCTTCAGGCTAGCAGCACTGGATTGGCGTGGTTGCCCCAGATTCAGGCCCCTGAGTTTTGTATTTCTCTTTTTGGAAAATCCTTTACTTCAATTTTACCCCCTTTCCTTGCTCTAGTCTCCTTGTGCGCTCAGAAGTACGAGTATATTCCAATTGTGCTTTTTTTGTGCACAAGAACAAGTAAAAAGCAGAGGAATAAATTCATGTTATAATTTTTCCAGGAGGATTCTACTTCACCAAGCAAGGTACTGCTTACCCTACAATTAATTTAAATATTGTAGCAGTGAAGATTTTTTTTTTCCTTTATGTTTTAATCTGGGGATAAGAACAAATCCAGTAATAGAACGTCAACATTAATTTGAGGGGAGATGAAAAATGACTTAATAACACCGCAGCAGGATTAATATTGTACGATAGATCATGGAGCCATAAAACTCTTGACAAATTCATTTTTGTATCACTATATATTCTTGCTAATAGGGCAGGGCATATCTGAAAGGCTGTTAATACCTTACCACACAAATGCCAATCAAATTGCACTGCAAGGGGATGTATTTTGCAGGAGATGGTAGAAAACAGGATTGTCCTCAGCCCTCTGCAGCTTGCATTTCAATGCAACATGGACATTTGAGGGCTGAGTGACTTCACACAGGAAGCTAAGGCTCGCTTGAAATCAAGTGGTACACTTCCAAAAATGAGCTGATGGTCACCAGGAAATTTGCTTCCACTTCAAGGCCCTCTAGCCAAGGAATTAAGAATGGAAAACAGATCAGCCAATGACACAAGGCAGATTTTCTTCTTTTTTTAAGATTTTATTGGGGAATTGGCGTAGGGGAACAGCGTTGGGAAAGCGGGGAAGGGGAACAGACAAGTTGCTGTCTTTTTGTTCTTCAGTTTAGTTGCGGAGGATGTTGCTTCACTGTTGGTATCGTCATTGCGCTCTTCCCGGATGAGGCAGATCGGTTGCTGGCCTCTGGATGTCGCTCACCGCGGCTACTGGCAGCTCACTCTTGGCTGCCAGCCGCTCACGCTGGCTGCGGGCCACTCACTGTAGCCTATGGCAGCCCACTGCAGCAGGGGCTGCAGCCCACACCATCACCGGGGCTCGCGCAGCCCACACCATCACCGGGGCTCGCACAGCCCAGCTCTAGGTGGAGCTGTTGTTAGCTATAGAGGGCAGTGTCACTGGCCCTCATGTGGGATCCGAACCGGGGCCGCTGGCATCCCAAAACCAGCACTTAACCAATGCGCCACTCGGCCGGCCCACAAGGCAGATTTTTACCCCAAACAGCTATCTAAACAAGGTGCCACGCCAACAGACCAACTAGGGGAATCCTAATTTGACACAAAAGAATCTACCAGGTCCTTAAACAAAAACAAAAAATCAGATCTTTACACTCAAAATAACTTCTGCTTCCAGCCAAGATGGGGTAACAGGAAATGGATTTATCCTCTTGCCTGAAACAACCAAAAAAATGAGAAAAATCATGAGACGACAGTTTTCAATATTCTGGACATTTGGCTGCTGAGGAACAGAGAAAAAAAGGACAGTGACTGCTGAGACATGGGGAACAAAGGAGACAAGCCCTTTAACTTCTCAGCTTACTGCCTTGAAGACTCTGCAGGCCATGGCATGAGGACAGGAAAGCGAGTAAGATGAAGCCCTGTGCAGCACGGGATTCAGGTGCAGCCTGCACAGCTGCAGCTCAGAAGGGCCTGGGCTTGGCGTAAGGCTCTGCAGTTGCCATCTTGAAATTCTAAATAATTTTTACAAAGAATCTACATTTTCATTTAACACTGAGCCCTGCAAATTATATAGCTGGTCCTGCCCGGCTGTTGCCCTGAGCTGAAGAAATAAGCTGAGTGCTGGGAAGAACGCAGCACAAGTTCACAGGACCGAGTAACAGAGCCTGCACGTTCATACAAAGTCTATCGGAGCCCAGGAGAAGAACCACCCCAAAGGATTAGGGGAAATGGCAACTGTCATACACACAGGTGGGAGCAGTGCCTGTTCCCAAAGGTCAGACCGAGACAACTCATAACTTAGGGGCAATGGGTGAAGTACTTAGGATCCCTCAGTGGAAGGATAACAATTAACCCTACACTGAGTGCCACCCGCATCCATCTAAAAAAAAAACCATAAAAGTGCAACTCCAAAAGGTTGAATTGTTTCCAAGTAAGTTAACTGCATCCCAGAATAAAGCTCAAGAACATTTGTAGGTAGTCAAAAATACTCAGCATCCCACAAGGTAAAACACCTGAACAGAGATTATCAGGTACACAAAGAAGTGGGAAAACACACCCATAAGAAGAAGAATCAATCATTCACAACTGTCATGGTCTCAATGTGTGTCTCCCACCCCAGACCCTTATGCTGAAATCCTAACCGCAAAGGTAACAGTATTAGTAGGAAGGGCTTTGGGGAGGTGATTAGATCACTAGTCGGAGGCTTTATAAATGCTGTTAGTACTGTCATGTTGGAGCCCCAGGGCTGCCTAGCCCCTTGCATGGTGTGAGAGTACATACAATGCGACGTCTGTAAGCCGGTGGAGGGCTCACTCAACCACACTGGCAACCTGATCTTGGACTTGCAGCCTCCAGAACTGTGAGAAACAGATTTCTGTAGTTTACAAGCCAACCAGTCTGTGGTATTTTGTTACATAGCAGCCTGAAAGGACTAAGCCAGCAACCAACCCAAAACTAAAACAGATGTTAGAATTAGCAGATAAGGACATTGTAACAACATGGCACAATTCGTAGCTTGCTGCTAAAAAGAGTACTTAGTTAGAAATTTATAGCAGTAAAGATCTTTATTAGAAAAGATCTTATAAACTCAGCTTCCACCTTAAGAAACTAAAAAATGAAGAACTCAAAATTCAGTATGCAAAAGAAATAATAAAGATCTAACTGAAAAAAATAAAATAAATAGAAAACAGAAAAACAAAACCAAAAAAAAAATGAAACCAAAAGCTGGTTCTTTGAGACAATCAATAACCTGATTTAAACAAACGAAAAACGAGTGAAAATAAAATATACCTCTAGTCATACTGATTTGAAAAGAGAGAAGATATCATTTATCAGTATCATAAAGGAGAGGTGTCATCACTACAGTTTACAGATATTAAAAGCACAATGAAATATTAAAAACAACTGTATACCATGAATATAAGCTTCATGAAATGGACAAAAATAACTGAAATGACAAGCCACTAAGGCCCACTCAAGAAGAAATACATAATCTAAATATTCCTGTATATTTATTAAAAGTAGTTGTATAGTTAAAACCCCTCCCCACAAAGAAAACTCCAGGCATAAAATTCTACCAAACATTTAAGGAAGAATACCATCAAACAAACCCTTATAGACAACTGGAGAAGATGTTTCCTGAACTCATTCCGTGAACTGAAGAATTTACTCTAATATAACTAAACCAGACAAAGACATTACAAGAAAACTACAGACAAATATCCATGATGAATATAGATGTAAAAATTCTTAATAAAATTTTATCATATTGAATCCACATTATCCATTAAAAGGATACTGCATCATGAAGTGGGGCTTCTCTCAAAAATTCAGGACTAGTTGAACATTTGAAAACCAATCATTATAATCAATTCACCAGATTAACAAAGAGAAAACCATATGATCATCTCAACAGATACAGAAAACAAAAGCATTTTACAATATCCAACATTCATTCTTGATAAAAAATAAAAATCTCTCCACAAACTAATAATAAAAGAAAACTTTCTCAACCTAATCAAGACTATCTATTAAAAAAAAAAAAACACGACAGTCCACCTCATACTTAATGGTGAAAGACCAAACACTTTTCCTGAAATCAGATATGTGCTCTCACCATTTCCACTCAACACTCTACCACTGGAGGGTCTGGCTGGTGCAACCAGGCAAGAAAAAGAAATAAAAGGCATCCAGATTGAAGAGACTAGGTAAACTAAACTCCCTTTATTCACAGAAAAGAGTTGTGTAGAAAACCCAATGGAATCAACAACAAAGCTATTAGAACTAATATGTTGAGTAGTTTAACAAGGTGACAATATACAACCAGAAAGATAAAACTTTAAATACCATTTATAATATCAAAAATATTAAATGCTTAAGGACAAAAGGTGTGAAAGACCTACACAATAAGAACTACAAGACATTGCTGAGAGAAATTACAGACCTAAATAAATGGAGATGTATCTTGATCATGGAGCAAAAGACTTAAGATTGTTAAAATGTCAATTCTCCCTGAGTTGATTATAAATTCACAGCAATCCCAATCACAAATTTGTCTTTTTTGTAGAAATTGACAAGCTGATTCTTAAACTCATAGTGAAACGAAAAGAACCTAGAATAGCCAAAACAACACTGAAAAAAGAATGAAGTTGAAGGGGTTAATACTACCTGATTTCAAGAATGATTATGAAGCTTCAGTAATCAAGTGTGTGGTAGTGGCATAAGGATAAACAAACACAGCAATGCAACAGAATATAGAGTCCAGGGGGGAATATCCACATGTAAATGGACAACCGATTTTTGACACAGGCTCAAAGGAAATGCAATGGAGAAAGGATAGCTTTTCCAACTATTGGTGCTGGAAAAAAAATAAACTTGGATCCATACCTCATACCATATATAAAATAACACAAAATAAATCACAGATCTAAGTGTAAAACCTAAAACTATAAAACTTCTTGAAGAAAATATACAAAAACAAATCTTTAAAAGCATAATCCATAACAGAGCAAATGAACAAACTGAATGTCATTGAAATTAAAAGCTTCTGTTCTTTCAAAAGTCAGTTAAGAAATGAAAAGACAAGCCACAGAGCTAGAGAAACTTTACAAAGCAAAAGGACGTGTATCCAGATTATATAAACAATTCTCAAAATTCAGTAATAATAAAATGAACACTCCAATTTAAAAATGAACCAAAAATTTCAACAGACAGCTCACCGAAGATCATGGAGAGCAAATAAGCATGTGAAAAGATGACCAATGGCATTAGAGAAATGCAAATTATAACCACAGAGAGTACCAGTATACACTTACTAGAATGACTAAAATTAAAAAGACTGACCAGGGCCAGCTGAGTGGCACATTGGTTAAGAGCTGGCTTGGGATGCCAGCTCTGAGCAGCAGAGCCCCGGTTTGGATCCCACATGTGCCAGTGATGCTGCACCCTCTACAGCTAATATGGTGAACAGCAGCTTGACTGGGAGCTAAGTTGCCATGAGTTGCCAGCAACGGCGTAGGCTGCAGCCTCTGATGCAGTGCAGCCTCTGATGCAGTGGGCTGCCATGAGCTACCGTGAGTGACTGTCCAGAGGCGGGCAACTGATTGCTTCACCTGAGAAGAACGCAATGATAATACTAACATGGGCCAGTGAAGCAACGTCCTCCACAACTAGACTGAAGAACAAAAGGACAGCAACTTGTCTGTTCCCCTCCCCCAATTCCCCAATAAAATCTTTTAAAAAAAAAACAAAAAACAGGACCACACCAAGAGTTGGGAGGATATGAACTAGAACTCCCATATGCTGCTGGAAAAGTTTAACAGTTTCTTAACAAGTTAAACATACACCTATCATATGATCCAGCCATCCCATTCCTAGGAATTTGCCCCAAAGAAAAGATATATGTGAAGTACGTGTCCATATAAATGTTTTCAGCAGCTTTATTTGAAATAGCCAAAACATGGAAAGAACCAAAATATCTATCAATATATAAATAGGTAATTTGTAATATATCCATACAATGCAATGCTACTTAGCAGTTGAAAGGAGAGGATTATGTTGATACAGGCAGCAATATAGATATCTCAAAATAAGTATGCTGAAAGAAGCCAGATGCACACTCCAAACACTATATATCATATGATTCCATTTATATAAAAATCTGTGTAATGCAAACCAATCTGTAGCGACAGAAAGCAGGTCAATGGTTGCCTGAGAGGAGGGTGGAGCAGGAGTGGAGGGAGAGACTCCTAAGAGACAAGAGAAAACTTTTAGATGATGAGTATGTTAACTATTTCAATTTTGGTGATGGTTTCACAGGCATGTACATATGTCAAACATACCTCAAGAAAGTTTTTTAATGTACAATAAACATTTTTCAAATGTAAGCCACATAAGCTAATTCAGACCACTATCCTATGAATACTTTCCATTAATAATACTTGCTCCTTTTTTTTCTTCAGTGTACATTACGGGTAAAAACACTTCTCAAACTAGAATAAAGTCCTTCAAATTGTCCCTCAGTTTTCTGCATCACAACTAGGAATGCTTTTATACGTAATGAAATGTTCTGGTGAGTCTTTCCACCAAGCTGATCTCCCTATAGCCTGTAGGTCTGAGCAGGGGTTAATCTGGATTATGCACACAGTAAGGCTACTTTGAAGGAGACCTTGTTATGAAAAGGCCACATGAGCCTTCACTTCACAATGTTTGCGAAGAACCCCTTTTCTGATTCAGAAAATGAACCTGAGAGAAAGTTATTTCTTTTCATTACTTACATTAATATTAACTTCACTAAAGTAGACTTCTTGCTGCTGTAGTATAAGCAAGGAAACTGAGGCATCTTAGAATGAAGTAGATGAAAATGTGAGGAGAAGCTCACAAACCAGTTCATGGCTAACTGCCCAGTTTCTTGGGGGCAATTAGGACTCATTTCATTCAACATGTGCTTGAAATTTTTTTTTTGTACACTGAATCCATTTTCCCGTTTATTCAAATAATTTCATTTCCAATTGACCTTCAATCGATGAATAAGGTTGATGACAAACGTTAGAAATGCTAGTTTGTTTGTGTGCTATTTCCAATTCCAAGTCCAGCAGTGTTGGGTAAAACAGATGTTTATTTTCCTACAGATAGTAGGCAATAAGCTCTCAGGTCATGCAAACTATCTCTCTCAGAGAGCTAATCTAACCTGTAACACGATATCCTTACCACTGGATTGCTCATGGAAGATTATAATAAATGCTTCACTAACTAGATGAGAAAGAACATTTCAGAGCTTCCCCAATATAAAAACTGGGAATAATGGAAGACGGTCCTTATTTATTTTATGGAAAATTCAAGAGTAACTCCAGGCAGCATTTATGTCCGCCGCTTCAAAAAAACCCCAACGGATCATTTTCTTTCAGAGCCTCTGGCTTAGGTATTCAATACAATGCTTCAGAATGGTGCTGTCTAATACACAGTACCTCAGCATGGAACTGTGCTATCTCACATGTGGCTATTTAAATAGAATGGGAAATTCGGTACCTCAGTCGGTTCCTCAGTCACGCCAGCCACATCTCAAGTGGCTAGTGGCTATCACACTGGACAGATATAGAACATTTCCACCAACACAGACATTTTTACTGAATAGCACTACTCCAGAGTGACCAAGTTTAGAGTGAGAGAATGACTCTTTCACAAACTCTTTAATCTTTATAGATATTTTCATAAATGATGTTTCATTTTGATAAAAATAATATTTTCATTAAAAAACACAATTTTATGAATCTGTGCTTTTTTAAGTTCAGGTGCTGATGGAATGAATTTTAGATTTAGATACCATCAACCTAGAAAGCTGCACAAAATTTTTTAATCCCATAAAGTTTCCTTTACTTTGGGTATATTTAACTACCTGCAAAGTGCCATCAATAATCTACAGTACTCAGAGCTGCCCTTTGGAACATTTGAAGGGGAACAGAAAAGAAAATCACGTCAACCTTACCAAATCAGCAACTAAGTAACTGAGAAAAGGCAGTCAAACAATTAAGTCCGGGACACAGTGGTGGAAGATTTTGACTTTGACAAATGAACTCAAGGGAGTGAAGTGCCACAAAACTCAGTAAGCGCTAATTTTTTTTCGAAATAAACTATCACTTTCTTAATGGATATAAATGTTGGTAAACTGCATGAATACATTTTCATTTAAGTGGCATATTCATTGAAGCCATGTATGATTGACTTCATAGCACCTCTTCTAGTTGGCTGCTAACAAAACTACGCTAATCTTAGTCTGCAGCCAATGGTGGAGATGAATATTATCTATCACTCACCTACCTCTTTTACTTAAATCTCTTCTGCCAAAATAAAATTTTGCCCCTATATCATCTATAATTTAATAAGGCCAAAAACCTAACAAAGTGGAGGGAAGGCACAAGTATAGCACCTGGTCCCAACTGCCAACCCACTAATCAGATAATCCCATTCAAATAAAATAACTATTGCAGCACTAAGTTATTCTATTTTTTAAAAAGCTGAGCCATCCTGCCACCTGTTGGCAGCTCAACGGCAGCTCAGCTCGGGCTGGACATCGAACTGCTGTTGCTCAGAGCTCAGCTCGCACTCTTGAGCGAGCTCTTAACCAACTGAGCCACTTGGCCGGCCCACTAGTTATTCTTTGATGGTTCAAATCATACTCTTTATAGATCTCGAAATGAACATCCTCACAAGTCTATATACCTGCAAGGGTCTAAAAATGGCCAGGCAGCCACATCTGTTATTCTAACAACATACTGAATGTGCATTAGACATCTAAGGATGTCTTTTCACTAACAGAAGCAGCATCGATATTTCTGAAGCTTTACAGAAACAAATATAGACTCTGAATGGCTAATGAAATAAATAGACTGGCTTGATGAACCTATGCTCTAAGAGTGGGATGATGTGCTGAGCCCAGCTTTACGTGGGTCCCCTTTGTGCAGCTGGAGGAGCAGCTGGTACCTAAGTCACTGTAAAAAAAGGTTCTGCACGAAAGTGAGGTGGAACAGCTGGGTCCTACCAAACTTAGTCAACTGCCAGCAGGTTAAAAA
This sequence comes from Aselliscus stoliczkanus, assembly GCA_033961575.1. Taxonomy (NCBI): domain Eukaryota; kingdom Metazoa; phylum Chordata; class Mammalia; order Chiroptera; family Hipposideridae; genus Aselliscus; species Aselliscus stoliczkanus. Next base: position 56,556,064 of record CM066733.1, on the reverse strand, counting down.
AAAAAAAGAGGGAGGACGGTTGTTTAACCCAGAGGAAGGAAGCAGAAGAACTACTCAATGCACACAAGTAACTTTGGTATTCCAGTTTTTCCTTCCCTCCTGTGCACCCAAAAATCATTTAGGGAAACCACCATTTAATAAGGACAAGAAACATCAGCTAGAGAAATCTGATGCAAATGCAATATGAAATTATCATACTGCAACTGTATCAAATGCTTTTATTTGTCTGCTATTAAGCCAAAGGAAAATAATGCAAATATGAAAAGCAAACATTGTTGATTTAGAAAAAACCTTAAGTAAATCTTAGAAATAAATATGAGGACATGTACCAAAAAACTTCAACCAGCTATCAGCTATGTTACACAGAAGGCAGGCAAATCAACAAGTAGCAAAAGCAAAAATGTAATCTCAATTAGCGAGACACTTGGCCAATCCAAGATTCATCCCCACCCGTGGGTACACAGAACAGCATCTCTTTCATTTGCAAAATGTGTATGAGTGTATACAGAGAGCTGTGAATTAACTACAGTAATTAAGGACTGGGGCACTGGATGGCTTAAGAGAAAAGTCACATAACCTATGAACTACAATAGATCATGGGCTCAATAATAACAAGGCCCATGAAAGTACTCCGCTCTATATAAAGTATTTGATAGCAAGAGGGGTCTCAATGAAAAATTATACTCAAATGAAGCTAACAGATAACCCTGATGCAGACTGGATGGCATCATTCAGATCTGTGAATAAAACACCTTTATTGAAATCACAAACCACATCACCAATCCACATTTTCAATGTACATCATCACAGAAAGACTGAGAGGAGATGAATGAGAGTTCTAGACCAAGACATTTTTGGTCTTTTGAATCCCTGGAAGTTCCATTCTAACTTCCTTGTTATGAATCAAAACCTCGGGCCTACTGGGTCCTGGTCCTCAGTGCTGGGTACTAGGTAATTCTTGCCACAGAATCAAATTCTATCAGCACTTAGTTTCTCAAACGGGGCTCCTCTGGCCTCTCAGTACACCAGAAGAAATTGGGCTGGAACTTTAGCATGCAAAAAGTTTTGTGGCTTTTAATTTTTATTTAATTTCAAACTTTGAAAACCTGCAAAAATAGCATAAGGAACTGCTATAGACCTTTTACCCAATTCACCAACTACTCACATTTTCTGGCATGGAAAATCTGGTAAATTTTTTTTATCTCTAACCTATGTTTTTTCCTTCTGAAAATGACGTTACATTCTAACTGCTCTCACTTTAATGATGCTAAATCAATTGAATAACCACATGGGGATTTGACTGTCTCCTAAACATAAACACTGAGCAGAAACTTACTAAGCAAGATTCCCAACAAAGAAACACTTTCCCTCAGCTATTCAGGGAATAAGTAACTCCCAAATTAATGAATTCAGGTAGGGGAGGGACAGGAAAAAATTATGAATCAATCAGAGCTAATTTCAGTAACTACTAGACCAATTTCCCTCCATATTAATTGCACTGAATTACATCTTTCCAATTTCCCTCCATATTAATTGCACTGAATTACATCTTTAACAATTTTAGGGGTAGGATTTCATGATATCCTCAAATTATTGGACACACTCTGGGGTTAGAATAAATTTTCTATTCAGTTTGTTCTGAAGAGAAAAAGAGAGAAAGTGGTTTGTCCTCAGAAGGAGCGCACTCTTGAACAGGGTCCCACAGTGTGCCACCTGGCTCCTTTACTGTCCCAGTTCTCCCCCAGTCACTGCGGGCCATCCCTCCTGCCTGGTATCCCTGTGGGACAGCCCAGACCAGCTGTAACTGTCACCCCACCCCCATACTGACACCCTGCTTCACGCCTCCCATTTATCCTGGCATCTGCTCCATCACCCTTCCAAGGAGAAGTCTCCCCATCTAGTTTGCCCCAACCCAGGTCTCCATCCTGCTTGGCTTGCTGAATGCATAATAATAATATGTGCCAATGGTTCGGCCTTGCCCAATCAGTCCCTTCAGAGAAGATTCTTTTTTTCCATTCATTCTAAGCCCTCTTGCCCACCCAAGAACCTACCTCATTCTACATCCTCTGCATAACAGTAAAACTTGTTTTTCTTTTTAATTTCTAAAGAGACTTCTAGAGACAGCCTATGAAGCCCCAATTTCTTGTCAAAGGAACAATTCTAGCTTTGTAATAATTTGCACAGTACTAATTACTGACCCAGGCTGATCCTAGGCAATTTTCTCTTTCAGCCTCTATGTCTAATTCCTCCCACTTAGATTTAGTTGGTGCTCTCCTACCAGCAGGATCATCATTTTAAAAAACTATTAATGTTGTCATTTACACATAGCATCAAAACCACCAAAGTAAGAGGACTGAGATCATCTAAGTGATTATTATGAAAATTCACCTGAGAGCTCAATTGGGGTACCCTCCATTAGAAGATACCCCACAATGGCATCCTACATGCAAGTGGGAACGTGGGCAAGTGTCCAGAATGAGGAGTCAGAGCCCAAGACGGAAAAGCAGGGCACCGATACAGAGAAGGAGGTGGTGACAGGGATGGGAGACTGGTAACAGAGGGGACTTATCAGCACCCGTTTCCCCGAAAATAAGACCTAGCCAGAAAATAATCCCCTGCATGATTTTAGGTGCCAAATGTGGTACCTTGGCATACTGAATATATATTTTAAGCTGAAGGGGTTTGTGGAAAAGGCACCCTTCTCCTGAAACAGGTCATAAAACCCTCCTGTGAGGGGTGCTGCCCCCCATATCCAGGAGGAATCATCCCAGGGCTTCTTCTCCAGCTAGGTATTATTTTCAGGGAAACACAGAAGTAAATGTACTAAGGACAGTGGAAACCAAGTTTCTCACTGTAAGAGAAAGGCATCATGAAATAAGAAAGAACACTAGAATAAATCCTATGGTATTAGTTGGGAATTGGACTTAATAGGAATTCACGATTTTTCAATATACTTAAAGGTATAAACAAACATAAAGGTTCATGTGTACGTGTCCACTGAGAGGGTCTGGAAGCAAACACGTCCCAACAGCAATAGTACACGCATCACCCAGATCTTGGCTTCTGAATACTATTTTCAACTAAAAAGAACAAGGTTCCTTGGAGAAATGACTGATTCTAGGGCTGAGCCAGCGATAATATAAGACAAGCCTGGAGCATGAGCTTGTGCCAGAATGCAAGAAAATGCTCCAGGATTGAGTCAAGGGCCAGGACATGTTAGAAAAGACAGAAATCAACCTGAAGGGGCTCTCATTGGCCAAATCTGAGACAATTTGGGCATCAAAACACATAATGGTAGTAACAGATTATAACCCATTAAATAAAATAGGAAACCATGAATCCATACAGACACAAATTTGGTGAATAAGTAAATAAATACTGTCACGGAGATGGAATACTTACATAGATATAAACACTTTCCCACAAAGTATTTATTAATTACAAAGATGACAAGAGTAACTTCACAGTAATGAAGTCCAGCAGACAGCACCTCAATGAAGCTGTCCAAGTGTCACCATCGTGTAAAGGGTGGAACTGAACTTGTATGACACGTGACAGGGTACGCGGAGAAGAACATTACTCGTGTGCTATTCCGACAGAAGTATGTAATTTGACTAAGGAGGACATAACAAATAAAAATCAAATCAAGACACATTCTACAAAATAACTGCCTTGTTCACATAAGACTGAAGAACAATTTCAGAAGGAAAAAGAGACATTATCGGAATGTATGCTATAAAAGATACCCTTGAGACAACTGGCAAACTTGAATGCATCTGAGGATTAGATAATAGCAATGCATCAATGTTTTTGTGAGTTTTTTTTAATTGTGGAATTGGGGGAGGGGAACAGCGTTGGGGAACCAGGGAAGGAGAACAGACAAGTTGTTGTCATTTTGTTCTTCAGTCTAGTTGCGGAGGACGTTGCTTCACTGGCCCATGTTGGTATCGTCATTGCGCTCTTCCCAGATGAGGCAGATCGGTCGCCGGCCTCTGGATGGTCGTTCACTGCAGCTATTGGCAGCTCACACCGGCTGCGGGCCACTCACTGTAGCTTATGGCAGCCCACTGCAGCAGGGGCTGCAGCCTACACTGTCACCAGCGACTCATTGCAGCCCCGCTCCAGTTTGAGCTGCTGTTCATCATCTTAGCTATAGAGGGCAGTGTTACTGGCCCTAATGTGGGATCTGAACTGGGGCCCTGCTGCTCAGAGATGGCGTCCCAAGCCAGCTCTTAACCAATGTGCCACTCAGTTGGCCCGCAATGTATCAATGTTAATTTCCTGATTTTGATCATTGTACTTGAGTTACATATGAAAATGTTATTGTTTTTAGAAAATAAACACTAAAATATTTGGAAGGGATGGGGCATCAGGTTGAGAAATTACTCTCAAATGGTTCCAGAAAAAAGTTATTTGTGGTTTGTTTGTTTTTAAGGTGAAAAACAAAGAAATTCCACTTAGGAGTCTGGCAAACCTAGTTTCAAAATCAGATTCAGGCACTTAAAACTACAAAGCTTTAGACACGTTGCTTAATCTCTCTAAATCTTGTTTGCTTGTTTAATAATGAGGATCAGCCTATCTGTGGCGAGAATTAACTGAGATGTTTAAAAAACACCTTGGCACAATGCCACTTAGTATGTCCTTCTGACAGTTATACTTTCTCTGAAGATAAAATCTTATAATGCTGGGTCCCCACTAAACACTTGGAAGACAATACCAACCCTAGCTGCATCGAGCATTTTGCAGACTTGGTTCTCATTACAGTTGCTATTTGCGAAACCTGCTGTTTGAAATTCTATGCCACATATGCCTGGTCTGTCACTCTGCACAGAGGAAAACATAAATGCCACACTCCTCTGCCCACCGTTCCCCATGTGTCCACAAACATACAGTCTGGTTTGAGATTGCGCTTTACGGGACCCCTAAGTTATTATTCTGACCACAGTGCCAGCGACGACTGCACCTCAGCCCACATTGCAGAGGTCAGCATCCTCCTCTCATCCACTCAGCAGAGATGATTTGTCCAAGACAGTGCATGCTTATCTGGACTTGAAGTGAAGATTTCTTATTTTTAAATTGAAGAGTAACTGGGGGAGAGTTGCACAGCTCAGAGGAAAACAACTCAGTTTCACGTAAGGAGGCCTTCCAGAGGCTTCAGGCCACACACTGTCCAGGTCAACACGCGGTTCTGAGCCGCTAACTACTAAATGTTACAAAACTGGTTCTGCTTTGTTCCCCACCATGTCAGTGCAGTATCTTGTCTTCTATGAGACCTGCCATTCACACTGACAGTGCCACTCAGGCAAAGTAGGAACAGTGATGAGGCCAGGAAAGATAGCAAGGGTAAGAAGTTAGAAAATTGTATAATAATGTGACAGAATAACTTTGTCTATTGCATATAGTAAAAATAGGACTTATATTTTTATTGTTGGTTATTTTTTAATCTAGTAATTCATTTTTATTGTATTTTACAAAAATATTGGATTGTGATAAATTGAGGGGAGGAGGAATTGGTCTTTCACCACAGACAGTTTATACTTTCACCCCCTAAGTTTGAGCACAACAAGCTAACAATTACTGAGCATTTACTACACGCCAGGTACTGTTTGCTTTACACGCCTTTCTTTATTAAATCTTCACAGCAAGCTAAGTCCTATTTTTATCCTCATCTTCCAGATAAGAAAACCAAGGCACAGACTACAACTTGGTACAACTTGCTCAAGTACCTGAGTAAATAACATGTCTGACTTCTGAACTTAAGCCCCGAACTACTAAGCCCAAGAGTCTTGAAAACAATACAAGTCAGAAAGAGGAAATGGTCAGCTTACTTAGAAATGACGAGACAGAGAATTCTTGAACACACGGTGGACCTGCTGGACGTGTGTATTTTGGCCAAGACTCCGTCCGCCAGGTGTAAGACAGAGCAATGCACTTTACCTGCCTCAAGTGAAGGGAGGGTGGGTAGCGGGTAGTCACACGGGTACAGACACATATCACAGGACTCCAATGGCAGAAACTGGGTCACGGTCAGAACAGAAAGCTCGCTGCCCAGCTCTCAGGGCCTAGGCAGGCACTGATATTATGCACCCGGGTGCTTTCTTCTCTCCTGCCTGGGGAGCTTCCTCTGCCTCAACCACACACGAGCAAAGGTGTTCCAACCCAAGTATGCCAGCCCAGCAGCGGTTTAAATTCCCTCTGCCTCCCTTAGACAGTCGCATTTCTCCCATAGCCACACAGGTCAGAGGTTAAGGACTGGCTTAACCTCTGGTCATGACCCGTCAGCCCGTCTGGTCCAGCAGCTTGGCGTGGCGGTCAGGTGACAAAGAACCTAGGTGAATCCACCCATAATAGCAAAGGTCAGGGCAGGACTATAAAGTCCACATTTCTTCTACTATGTTATGTTGCTTGATCTCTGAGAATGTGGTAAGAGTCTGTAAAGTCTGAGGAAAGATTTGGATTCAAGGGTTTATTTTTCAGAAGGACAAAGTAAGAAAAACACTGGGGGAAAAATGAAAAGAACTGGTACAAAAGGAAAAACAGAATTACTACGGAAAAACATAAGATATGGGAAGATTTTTAATATGTAAAACACTGGTGGTCTGAGCCAAAAATAGTTGACATTTCTTCAAGAAAAGTAGGATTATTAGTAAGATAGCAGGCCTCATAATTGAGATCCTGAGAATAGGACAGAAAAACATGCAGCTGTATATGCGTATCCACCTTAAATACCTTACATTGCTGACTAACCCTGTTGCAGTATGGTAGAGTACTATACCCAATAGAGAGATCTTGGCTAGAACGGTTTAACACCTACATCAATAGAATAATGTTAAGTTCTAGCTTCAGAGGGTAAAAAGAGCAGAAAGTCAAAGGAAAGAACTTGGCAAGGAAGGCTTCCACATTCAGAAGTACTAGAAGCCTTCACAAGAGCAGCTTCAGGTACTGCTGGTGAAGCAGGAGGGAAACCTAAGAACTAGAAACCAGCCATGACCTTAATTTTTAAACCGGGGGTGGGAGGTGGGAGGAGGTAGGAGTGTGGCGCCTCCAGGACAGGTGACTGTCATTCAACATAGTGCGCAGTAAAAATTTTGATAAGAGTGATTTCTGTAGCTAGAATAAATCAACAGATAAGTGAATATGGCAGTCCTTTCTAAACTTCTAAATAAAGGGAAGGTAGCTATGAGGTTCTGAGATGGTTGTTCGAATATCAGCAGGGAGTGTGGTGCTAAGAGGAAGTAACTCAGGAGGAATGAGCAGTCCAGCACCAGGCTCAGGCAAATGGCAGAAGGCGCTGTTCACCACCTCTGTCTAGAGAGTGGAAGGTGTAGATGAAAAGGTGCTGGCAACAGAAACCTGAAACATGTGTCACACTAAACACGTGGCATTCAAGGATTTCACATTTGGGGTTTCAAGGTTCACTACATGTAATAAATTATTTTGCTAGGAAGGAATCTGAATTGTTATGGGACAGCTGAGCAGGCATAAGTTACCTGGCTGGGTCAGCCAAGTAACTCAGCTGGTTAAGAGCTTGCTCAAGAGTGCGAGCTGTGAGCAACAGGGTCGCCGGTTCGATTCCCAGCCCGAGCTGAGCTGCCACTGAGCTGCCAACAGATGGCAGGGTGCTCAGCTAAAAAGAATAAAAATAAAAATAAGTTACTTGGCTTATCAGTGAGACTAACCAGATCAGCTCAGTGTGGATTTACAGTTTCTATTTAATTCTCACAACAACTGTGTAGTGTGTGTGTGTGTGGGGGGGGGAATTATCACCCATACTTTACAGCTAACAAAACTAAGTAAAAGATATGCTATGCTTATATCTTGAAGGTTTCAGAACACAACTCCCACAGATTTCAAGAGTCCATGTACTGCTATTTCAATGTTTGCGCCTGGTCTCCCAATGAGACTTGAAGGTCTTTGAGCACAGAGATTGTATGTATACTTTGCCCTCCAGTGCTTAATGTAAGCAATAAACATAGCAGATATTCAAGAAAATTATCTTTTGAATAAATGCAATTTATTTTATTTCCAAACAGCACTTTCAAGTTTCACAGGCCCAGGCTGGAAGTGTTCTCCTTAGAAGGAAAGTTTATGTTTAAACTGGAAGCTGAAGAACCTGCCTCTATTTGGTCTCAATTTTAATTCTGAGTCTGGAAGATAAAAGTTATGCCAAGTTAATGGAAAGATGTTCACAGTACAGATATAACCAGGAAGCAGCTCCAGAAAATGCTGATGTATATAAAAAAAGGATCATAAGAATAGGGTCTTTTAGTGAGGTCCAAAAGAGTTCATATCAAACCCTTTTATGTTGAACTATTTATATTTATATATTTGACAATGTGTGTGAAGTCATTACCATTCCTATTCATAACGTGTATTCATATGACTCAAACTGACATCCTTTGAATGGTGGGACAGCACAAACGAAACACCACCACAGCCAATAGAAAATACATAGTTATGTTAACTCCTTAAAACTGTAGGATTTTTTTAAAGGAAAAAAAATCTGTTTTTAACACAGTGCACATAACAAGAGCAGGGCAAAATTCCCATTTTTGAAGCCATCCAAATGATTCCAATGCCAACATTTCTATCCTGATGAAGTCGGGCTAAATGCATCTGCAGGAAAAAAATCACTCCTGTGGAGAAACTGCACTGATAACATTGAAACATTTTCTGTTGCTGCACATTAACGCCAGGGAGCTGGGCGGCAGCTTGATTTATGGACCACTACATTGTATTGGGCTATGTTGCATCATGTTGGTTAAACCTTGAGCACAAAAGCAAAGCCCTGCACTGAAGAGAATTCTGGAAGTGAAATACCACACCCCAGCACTCACTATTCCACTGCTACGAATACCACACCCCAGCACTCACTATTCCACTGCTACTCACCATGCACTTAGCAGCATTTTAGTTCTTCACCAGGAAATACCTTCAGTGAAGCCTACAAATACATACTAAACTTGAAGACAACTGGTGCTAAAACCTATTGCAGGATTTTGGTTCCTTTAGCTCTTTTAACCATTTTTATACATTAAGCTAAGGCTCAGATGTAATTCTGCAGATACAATTAATTGGGGCCAATCATCTTAAAGCTTGGGAAATACATGAAGCAAACTTAGGAGAGATATTTTACCATAATTCATACCTACTTTTATGGAAATTTACCTTTGTAAAATATAAGCAATATAAACATAAGATGAATTTGCCCATCTGGGGATCTTGAAAAGCCAGGCAAGGCTTCTTCCAAGTCCTAAAGTGTGGAAGAAGAGCTGATGAATAGCCATTCCAAATTTTATTGTCAGGACCATGTCAGTTCAATTTTCTTCTATTATAAATAAAAATCAAATCAAGTGCTCAGTATCTTGAAACAAACATTTTGATTCCAGGATTAGAGTGAGGATAGCAGTACAGCATTAGAAAAATAATCTCATTTACATGATTAAGAGTAGACCTAAAGCAATTTTTCAAAAATCTTATTTTTATATTGAAAATTTACATATCTAAATAAACATACAGAATAAAGGCACATCAACAACAATATTTTGGCTACTTTTCTGTCCATAGTCATAAATTCTTTCCTCCAGAAAAAAAATATCAAAATTCAATTTTGCTTTCTATCACACTGATCTGGTCTAATCTCCCTATGTGATTTGTGAAAAAGATTTTTGGACTAAATATAGTACGCAAATCATAGATTATAAACATCCTATATGTCACATATGTCACTTATATAGCATATCTATCTGAGTTTTCTCCAAAGGCATGTGAATAAATTACTCCACTAGCAGTATTTACCGGCGTCGTGTTGCCTCTCCTCATGATTTTAGTCTAGGTCTGCAATACAGCTAACATATGAAAGCAAAAACAAGTTTCCTAGACTAGATCACACTTCCCTTACAAAAACCAAAAGTAAAATCCTACTGCATTCCTTAGGTAGAAAATAGGTGACAGCTCTATTTCCATTAGACTTGTTTCCGTTTTCCAGCTTTGTTAGGTATAACTGACAAAAAGTGTACATATTTAAAGTGTACAGCGGGATTTGAGATGCACCACAATCATAACTAACACATCACCTCACATAGTACCGCTTTCTGTGTGTGACGAGAACATTTAAGATCTACTCTCTTAGCAACTTTCAAGTATATAACACAGTATTACTACGACACCATGCTGTACATTAGTCCCCAGAATTTAGTTATCTAATAACTGAAAGTTTTGACCAATATGTCCCATTTCCCCCACTCCCATCCCCCATCCCAGCAACCACTATGCTACTCTCTACTTCTGTAAGCTTGACTTTTTCAGATTTACATATAAGTGGAGATTCTACATACAGTATTTGGCTTTCTCTGTCTGGCTCATTTCATTTAGCATAATGTCCTCCAGCTTCATCCATGTTGTCGCAAATAGCAGATTTCCTTCTTTTTTATGGCTTAGTAATGTGTGTGTGTGTGTGTGTGTGTGTGTGTGTGTACACGCATGTATCCATCACTTTTTTTAGAGGGCAGTGTCATTGGCCCTCATATTGGGACCCAAACCGGGGCCGCTGGTGTCCCAAGCCAGCTCTTAACCACCAAGCCACTCGGCCGGCCCGACACATCACATTTTCTTTATCTGTTCACCTACCGACACACACTTAGCTTGTTTCCATATTTTAGCAATTGTGAATAATCGTACAATGAACATGGGCACAGGTATCTCTTTGACACACTAATTTATTTCCTTTGGATATACACCCAGTAGTAGGGCTACTGAATCATATGCTAGTTCTATTTTCAATTTTTTGAGTCACCTCCTCACTGTTTTCCCTCATGGCTGTAGGAATTTACATTTGGACCGAGTCTAAGGCCATACGACCCAGAAAGGGCCCAATCTTGTCTGATCTTGGAAGCTAAGCAGGGTCGGACCTGGTTAGTACCTGGAAGGGAGACATTCCCCTTTCTCCACACCCTCACCAACATTTACCTCTTGTCTTTTGAGATTAGCCACCCTAACGTGTGAGGCGATATTTCATTGCGGTTTTGATTTGCATTTCCCTCATGATTAGTGATACTGACTACCTTTTCACGTATCTGTTGGCCATCTGTATTTCTTCTTTGGAGAAAAGTCTATTCAGGTCCTTTGCCCATTTTTAAATCAGGTTATATGTTTTGTTGTGGCTTTTTTGCTACTGAGTTGCATGAGGCTCCTTATATAGTTTGGATATTAGTCCCTGTATCAGATACTCGTATATGGTTTACAAATATTTTCTTCCACTCCACAAATTATCTTTTCATTTTTCCTAATACCATTTAGTGAAGAGACTATCTTTGCCCCATTGTACATTCTTGGCACCCTTCTCAAAGATTAGTAGACTGCACATGCATGAGTTTATTTCTGGGCTCTCTATTCTGTTCCTTGGTCCAGGTGTCTGTTTTTATACCAATACCACACCATTTTGATAACCTCTAGCTTTGTAATATAGTTTGAAATCAGGATGTGTGATGCCTCCAGCTTTGTTTCTTTCTCATGATTATTCTTTTGTGGTTCCATACAAATTTTAGGATTTTTTTCTCAACTTCTGTGAAATACATCATTGGAATTTTCATAGGGATTACACTGAGTCTGTAGACTCCTTTGGGAAATATGAACATTTTAACAGTATTAATTCTTCCCATCAATGAAAACAGGATACCTTTCCATTTATTATTTAATTTCTTTCATGAATGTCTTACAGTTTTCACTTATTATTCACTTATTTTAAACTATGCAACAAATCTTCCACACCAACTTCTAGTTTTAAGACAGCAGAGTCAAATTTTCTACTTGAATAAACAACAAATCTAGACCACCTGAGCACTGCTTATCAATATGTTTTATTAAAATGTGTCTAATATGAAACAACTTATAAGGATATAGGTTTATAGTTTACTAAGTGCCTTACAAATTTATTTGATCCTTTAACACCCCTGTCAGGTTATCACTATCCTCAACAAGCAAAAGAACGAAATTAGATTCAGAGAAATTTAAATATTTGTCCAAGGTCACAGAAGCAACAAAAGGAGAAATGGAACTCAATGAAAAAAAATTTTGATGCCAAGTCCAGAGCATTTGACCAAGAATACAAACACAGTGAAATGTTTCTACTGGAACTGGCAAGTATGGAAAAATAATGCATGTTCTTCCAGAAAAATAAAGAATTTGTGTTTTTCCTGAAAGAGGGAAAACTTGCTCAATATGTGACGGAAAGACTATTAAGACTGAATCATCCTAAACACAGTCAATAGCTCTGACCCCTCCAGAGTTCAAAGGTAGCAAAGGAATAACGACGGCAGGAAAGCCACGGGCCATTTGTTTTCTGAGCTCTGAGAGCTGTGCAGGCTGCCACAGGCTTACTTTAAGGACCGAGGGAAATCCCACAATCGTCCGGGCTGCCCACGTGCACAGCTCCTTCCTCCGGCTCCCTCCCACTTATCCCCTGGCTCCCCCGTCCACTGCTCTTCACGATACTACCCGAAAACATAGTCCTTGACTTGGATGTAGGTGTCTCAACAAAATTTACAGACCCATTTAAAAATTAGTGCAAATCTATGAGCACACGTACCTTTTTACGAGAAGAATCCACAGCTTTCATTAAATGCTCAAAGGTCAGTGACCCCAAAAGGATAAGCACTCCTCTCCAAAGTCACTGATGACAAGACCATTCCTTAATTCTGATGCTCATTACACAGTTACTCACTTTCTCTCTCTGCCTCACTTGATACCAAACATTACCCAAATGTGAAATCCTAACACACCTCTTTCCGAGAATCTCTATCACTGGGGTCGTCCAGTGAATGGTGGTCACCATCTCTGCGACCTCTATCATCTTTCCTTCCTCTTCCCCTCAAAACCTGAAACCTACTCTGTGCTGTCTATATTCACTTCCCTAAGTCAGTGGTTCTCAAACTGTGGTTCCCCACCAGCCCCAGCAGCAGCAGCACCTGGGAGTTTCTTAGACATGTAAATCACTCCAGTTTCACTCCAGATGCCCAGAAAATCGGGGGGGGGGGGGCAGCGCCTCAATGTGTCTTAAAGGCCCCCAGGTATATGCTCAAGCTTGAGATCTATAACCCTGGGCACAGCAAGCTTCATTCTATTAGTTTATTTTCTCTTTCAAATATTTAGTGAACACTAGCTTCGTGCGAGTTGCCAGAGACCAAGGCAGAGTACAGAGAAGAGAGAACAGAGGGGAGGGGGTCCCATGCTGAGCCAGGGGCACTGTGTGAGAAGAGCACCCTGGGCTCAGGGCCACCGTAAAGGGTCACAGGGACCCGTGCCTGGTGCCGACACCTTACCAGGAAAAGTGCCTGTGCCCACCAGAGTTGAAAGCCTCATAATCCATAGGACACAGAGTTGAGTACAGAAAAGAGCCTGGTCTCAACTGTGTGGTATAATAGCTGTAGATGAAGAACTGCTCCAGGGCTCCCTAACAATCTTGACACATCTTACCCCCAATTGTTGGGGGACGCAGGAAACAGTGCAGAGGTGGACGAGTCCGTCCCAGGAAAGGGCACCTTGGAGCCAGAGGATGATGGGGACAATCCAGACCACAGCCCTGCTGGTCCAGAGAGTCACCTGACCGGCTGATGGGCTGGCCCCGCCTGCAGGGAGGCTTGGCTGCCACAGCATCTGTGGCTATGCTGAGAGGGTGCTGATTTTCTTTTTCTACGAAAAAATAATTTTCAGGAGAATATTCTTCTGATAGCTTTCATCACTGACCTTAATGAACAGACATTAAAATTTCAACAACAACAAAAAAAGACCAGACTGTTTCCAAGTAACATAATCGCACCCCAGAATAAAGCTCAGGAAGATTCACAGTAATACAAAAATATCCAACACCCATAAAATACAGTAACTGACATCAAATCATGAACTAATGTAGGATGTAAAGAAACAGGAAAACTATGATTCAAAAGGAGAAAAATCAATCAAAACTGACCAAGAACTGACAGATATTAGAATTGGAACACCAGGACATTAAAACATATGAAAAACAAACTAACGAAATAACTATATCTTGTATGTTCAAGAAGTTCAGATAGGAGATATGAAAGATATAAAGGACCCAAAATGAACTTCTCAAGATGAAAACTGTAATGTCTGAGATGAAAAATATACACTGGATGCAATTAGCAGAATAGGAGAAATTACAAAAAATTAGCTGAGGGCTGCCTGAGTGGTTAGGAGCTGACTTGGAATGCCAGCTCTGAGCAGCAGGGCCCCAGTTCGGATCCCACATATGAGGGCCAGTGACACTGCCCTCTACAGCTAAGATGGTGAATAACAGCTCCACCTGGAGCTGGGCTGCCCTGAGTCGCTGGCGATGGAGTAGGCTACAGCCCCTGCTGCAGTGGGCTGCCACAGGCTACAGTGAGTGGCCAGCAGCCCGCGTGAGCTGCCAATAGCCGCGATGAGCGATCATCCAGAGGCTGGAGACCATTCTGCCTCACCCGGGAAGAGCGCAATGATAATACCAACATGGGCCAGTGAAGCAATGTCCTCTGCAACTAGACTGAAGAACAAAAAGACAGCAACTAGTCTGTTCCTCTCCCCCAATTCCCCAATAAAATCTTTTAAAAAAAAAGTACTAAGATGATATTTTCAAGTGTGTGAAGACAATACTGTCTCCTTCTTTCCCCTTTATTTCTAACCCCCACACTCCTAATTTCCCCAACATCATTTGAAAGGAATGAGTAGTAATACCCTGCTTGCTGAATATTCCTTGTATGCAACCAGTAATCAAAGAGGAAAAACTATTCTTGGTGCTCATTTTTGTTTCTGCAAATATTTTTAGTTTTTCTCTCCTTCGCTGAAGGTCACTAGTTTACTGGTTGCATACAAGGAATATTCACACTTAGCCTCCTGTTAATAATGAATTTTTAAAAGAAACCTGAACGAAGACTGATTCTTGGAAAAGGTAGAGAACAAAACTATATTCAAACTCCAAGATTAAACATTTCTTTTAGTCATCATTATTTTATTTTTTTAGAGGGCAGTGTCACTGGGCCTCATATGTGGGACCCGAACCGGGGCCGCTGGCGTCCCAAGCCAGCTCTTAACCACCGTGCCACTTGGCCAGCCCATTTAATCATTATTTTTAATTGCGGCAGAATACATATAACGTCACATTTCCCATCTCCTCTGTGTTGCAGTGAGCTTGGTGGCATTACGTGCATCCACACCACAGTGCAACCATCAGCACCACCCTCCCCTCTCCTCTCCCACCAGCCCCTGGCCACCACCACTCTGCTTCCTGTCTCCATAAATTTGACCTCTCTGGGTGCCTCATGGAAGCAGAACAATACAGTATCTGTCTTTTTGTGACTGGCCTATTTCACTGAGCATAGCGTCCTCTACATTCATCCATGTTGCAGCAAAATTCTTTAAAACTAGTTTCCAAAATGGGAGGAAAAAAAAAAAATCCTTGACTGTACTGTAAGAAACTAAAGCACCAGTGAATTGAATAATTAAGAATTTAAACTTAGTTGTATTTTAGTTAAGAAAAATTAATGCTTCCCTCTTCCTTAACCAGGATCAAGAACAATATGATAAATGATAAAGTAGTGAGAAAAGGTTAGCTTGACACTTCATAATGTACACAAAGGAGGGGAAAACCCTACTTTGGTTTTGAAAAAAAAAAAAACAGAAACCATTCCTCTTCCTCCAAGGTCCCTGCCTTTTGTGTTGTACAGCCAAGGTCTATAAGAAAGGGCTTCTGTAAGTGTAGCCTGGGGGTTTGTTTTCTATTGTAAGGGCGGGGCCACACAAAATACACAAAATACTGAGTACTAACAACTCTGGATGCTCACAAAATACTGAGTCACAGTAAATATCTTAAGAAATCAGAAGCGAAATAGCCCCTACTCAGTCACACAGAGCTCAAGCAGGAAATACATGAAACCTGACCTTTCCAATATACTTTGAAAAGGTTCCCTTGGTTGCAGTTAAAAAAAAAAACAAGCTTGTTGTGTGCCATTACATACCCCTCCATTCTCGCATTCTGAATTTCTGCCCTAAATACCATGCATTTATTTCCATCTAAAACTCACACAGAGGTCCCAGACAGCCTTTCAATAGTGTCACTAAACAGACAAAGCACACCAGCCCTTGATATCAAAAACATCACTCTGATATTAGGGTGCAGCTCGCTCTCTGAATTTTGATTTATGATGCAACTCGACTTACACGCAGAATTTTAACAAGGACTGATAACCAGGAATGCCTCAAGTGTCCAGGTGTCTGACAAGAACTTAAGCAAGAGATGTGCTTTTCATGGGCTCAGAATATTAACACCAAAAAAGAAAAAAGTCTGTTGAAAACAAAATCAGGTATTTTAAATGACAACTATATAAAAAGTATTTTGGGCAAGACATGCATTTTTGTTTTCAGATTAAACCATATGGCATGTCCAAAAATAAGTGAGTACCACTGCTAACTAAAATAAGATAGTTAATAACATTTCAGTGCAAAATTTCTCATTGTCCAAAATTATTTGCTTCATTTGCTATTTTTCTACATAATGTGCAGTTCACCCCAATCCCTCAAAAGATAAACTATTAGGTATCCAGCACTGCCATTACCTAGGCTCTTAAATTGCTACGCACGCTATGGGTGGCACCATCTTTATGTGACACCACTGTGGGTCAAAAAATAAAGACCTCAGTCATCCCAAAAGAAAAGGATGTATTGCTTTTGCCTTTTCTTTCAATGAAGACAAATTCTGGCCTGTGGGAAGCATACAAATTATTTTCTCTTCTCCTCTTTAGGCTCCTCCTCCTGCAGGACCTTCTAAGAATCGAGGGAAAAATTGTGTCTGGTTTGTGATTGGTTATTTGATAAATTATTTGATAGAAGGATACCATAAAAAGAGATCCATTCCGAGACAGCATATATCTTGGGACATGAATACTTCATCTTCGGTTGGAAACAAAAAAGCTTTAATAAACACTTTTGTCAAGTTCAGGGGCATTTCTCTTAGGCACTAATAATGCAGAAAACATTTTTAGGACATTTTAGTGATTCTTTAATTGCTATACGGGATAAAATCTAGGATTTTATGAGATTTTATTTTATTTTATTTTTTAAAGATTTTATTGGGGAATTGGGGGAGGGGAACAGCATTGGGGAATAAGGGAAGGGGAACAGACAAGTTGCTGTCTTTTTGTCTTCAGTCTAGTTGTGGAGGACGTTGCTTCACTGGCCCATGTTGGTATCGTCATTGAGCTCTTCCCGGGTGAGGCAGATCGGTTGCCAGCCTCTGGATGGTCGCTCACCACAGCTACTGGCAGCTCACACTGGCTGCCGGCCGCTCACTGTAGCCTATGGCAGCCCACTGCAGCAGGGGCTGTAGCCTACTCAATCACTGGGGCTGGGGCTCGCTCAGACCAGCTCCACGTGGAGCTGTTGTTAGCTGTAGAGGGAAGTGTCACTGGCCCTCATATGTGGGATCCGAACCCAGGCCTGCTGGCATCCCAAAACCAGCTCTTAACCAATGCGCCACTCGGCCGGCCCTTATGAGATTTTAATGCAAGCCTCATATTTAAGAAAAATTTTAAGATTAAAAAAATTGAAATCAATATATTTTAAGTTGTGAACTGTACTAACTCTACTGAACAATGAATAAATTTAAGTAACAATGCAAAACAATCAGCAAACGAGTTAACAGATAGTAAACAGGAAAATGCATATAATCCCTTAGAAGTACTCACAAATAAAAGTGCTGTTGCTGCTACCTTATGGATTTCTTTCTAGTCCCATCTTCAAGGTTACTAACATAGCATGGTCGCATTGGAAGGAGAAAGGAAGTTGAGGTTGAAGGATACACATAAAAGATGAAAACTAAGCCGCTTTATGTCTTCCACCTCAGTTTACTTCGAAGCTCACCAATTCAGCAGACATTTGGAATAAGCACCAGTGTTTTGAACAGGAAAGGCTTTCATATTCCTTCCAGTCAAATATTCTATGACTCCCACTTCCTAATATCACATGATTAATGGGAGTCAACACTCTGGACTTCCCAAAAACACGTTAGAAAACACCAATGATGAACATTGAGTAACTGAATGGGCACGGAAGAAATGAACGATCTAGCTTTCAGTTGTCATTGGAAGTCTAGGACCTGCGTTAAAAGAATTTTTAAGAGAGACTCTTCCTGATGTTAATTTGTGCTCCAAGCCCGGAGATTAACAGCTACTGGATCTTAAACCATGAGTCAAAGACAACACTATTATCGCTGTATGCAAAGCTGGCAAATTCAGTGATTTCTGAAGATGCTGAATATTGCAAAGTCATCTGCCCTGGTCTGTTAGTTCAGCTACAGGTTAGAACAGTGTCGAGGAGACGGCAGCAACAGATTTAAGCCTTACCTACCTTTACTCAGAAAATTGTTCAAACTTAAAATACTACCAACATGAGTACTAATCTCCAAAAACGGATTATGGGGCATTTAATAATACTGCCATAAGGACTCTTCAAACCATCAGTAGGGCTTGTAAGATTTTCTCAGGACAGTGTTAGAAATGCATAGTTTTGTTTAATTTAGTCCAATTAAACTAGCTTCCTCTAGTACAGAGCTTGTTTTTCCAGAAACAATTTTTTTCAACAGGGTATATACCTCAATACTTTTTAACTGAATTTATGAATATATTGATGAATATATTCCTCTTGCTCGCTTTTGCTTGCAAAGGTTAATAAATGTTGAAATGTTGTCTAATTTAAGTCATATGGAATACAGAAAACACAAGCAATTTCATGCTTTCCTTGTGCCAATATTGAATTCTAGTGTTTATTTGGTATATTGGCTAAAACCAGGACTCTATTATTTTTAGTGTAGACATAAATACAATACTGGTGCCAACTTCTGAGGGGTCTCCCTATGGAGTGAAGCAGTACACTGTCGGCCTATGAAGCTCTATTCAAAGACATCCATCCTTCAAATGTCTAATAGAACTGCTGCTAAAATAACAAATAGTCTTAAGTCATTAATGGCTCAAAAGTCTATTAATCATCTGAAAATAACATTCACACACTATGGCAAAATCTTGTATTCTTCATAATTTTCAACTATCTTTTGGGGTTCTCTATTACATTGAAAACTTGGCTTTGTACATTAAAAAATAAAGAGGCCAATATAGCTATGATTTTATATACCCTCACGTTCCTAAACATGAATTTCAAAATTCAGAAACAGTAGCTACTAGGTAAACACTCAGAAATTTAGAGAATTTTGCTAACATATGCCTCAATCATGAAGAAAAAAAAATGGATATGAAATGACAAACTTTTAATCCATGAGGAAATTTACAAAACCATATTTTATGGAGGTAAATCTATATCTTTCTTTCCCCCAAAAAAACTACTGATCTTTAGTAATGGCTCTTCTTTGTGAGTCAAACAGTTAACGTCATCGTTTTTACTCCCAAATGAGTGTCAGTCCCACTCAGAGGTGCCATGTTTTATTTAAAACATACTCTTTCTCAGTAACCGCTTTGTTCTAATTGGCAAGGCAAAGCCAGGTCCCTAAAGCACACAGCTCGTTACATTCAGTTTGGATTACAAAAACAGCCGATGAAACAAACTGCATCGAAATGTACAAATTAACAGCATAGGAGTGTGGGACAGGGAGGTGGAATTAGATTGTAATATGGAACAAAACCCACAGGGAGGCTGGGGAACAAATCACTAGTGTCTCTATAAACTATACAGGGTTTCCAAATGAGCAAATACACAAGGCAGAGGACAGGCTTTGCCATAACTCAACCAGATGCTCCCTGGTGATCTAGCAGTTAGGATTCGGTGCTCTCCCATAACTCAACCAAATTGCTACATATGGATACAACAAAACGGGAGAATTTTTTTCAACACTATTATGCACACATGTATGAGACAGTGGGAATACCAACAAGAAGGTTTAACAAATGAAACCTGCAGGCTGCACTGTCTAAATATGAAACTCATCTTTACCTTCACACTGACAGTGTGCAAACAGCCCTGCAATTCAATTACGCCTCCAAACATTTTTTTTTTTTTTGAGGGCAGTGCCACTGGCCCTCATATGTGGGACCCAAACCAGGGCCGCCGTCCCAAGCCAGTGCTCAATTACCGCGCCACTCGGCCGGCCCAAAACATTTTTTTTTTAAGTCTTTTTCTGAGAAGCTAAACACAGGAGACTAAATTAGAAATGATACTTCAGTATGCAGTGCAGACAGCAAGGTTAATGAGCTAAAAGTTATATGAACAAGAACAAGAATTTTAAGAAATGAATCTCACCACCAAAATAGAAAATGCATTAGACAACCGCTCCCCACACCATACATGCAAGCCATTCCCAAATTAGCTATGCGGTGAAGCACCCAGCACTGCTTCTTTGATTTTCCCTGAATATCTAAAGACAAACTGCAACTGAACTGGCAGAAAAGAGAACAGGAAAAGTGTATACCCCTAACCTACACACAAATGCAAAACAAAGCCACCGCTACATACACACAGGGTTTTTATATTACAATCCCATCTATACCTACAACCATTACTCCTAAAATATGGAACAGTAGGAGAAAATTAGAATTGGAGTTTAAACAACTAAGTTCAAACCTCAGTTCTTTGCCTTAAAATTTATTTAATCTTGGGAACATTATTTAATCCATTTAAGCCACAGTTTCCTAATCTGTAATATGGACCTACAAAATCACCCAAGTGGTAAGGTTCAAATGAGATAATATTGTGCAAAATGGCTTTGTAATATAAAAGTGCTGCAAAAATCTTAGTTATCATTGCAATTATTTCATCTCAGGATTTCATCACCTTTTTAAACAGCAATTCTTGTTCCACTTCTATTTTAAGTATCCATTTTTTGGCATTCCTCTTTTTTTTTTTTTAAGATTTTTATTGGGGAATTGGGGGAGGGGAACAGCATTGGGGAATCGGGGAAGGGGAACAGACAAGTTGCTGTCCTTTTGTTCTTCAGTCTACTTGTGGAGGACGTTGCTTCACTGGCCCATGTTGGTACTGTCATTGCGCTCTTCCCAGGTGAGACAGATCGGTTACCAGCCCCTGGACGGCTGGCTCACAGCAGCTCACACTGGCTGCCGGCCACTCACTGTAGCCTATAGCAGCACATTGCAGCATGGCCTGCAGCCTACATGCCGGCGACTCACAGCAGCCCAGCTCCAGGTGGAGCTGTTGTTCACCACCTTAGCTGTAGAGGGCAGTGTTACTGGCTCTCATATGTGGGAACAGAACTGGGGCCTTGCTGCTCAGAGCTGGCGTCCCAAGCCAACTCTTAACCCAGGGCGCCACTCAGCCGGCCCAGGCATTCCACTTTTAAGATTATGTACCCTTGTTATTTTTCTCCAAACCAGAAGTCATAGGTTAAGGTATTTTTTTCTTCTCTATATTCAATATTTACTCTACATGGAACTTAAGAAGCGTGAAACAAATCTCTGGTAAGAGTTAACGACTGTTAACATATAGTCAGTTTCACTTTACACACTAAGAACCAGCTGTGCAGCGGGGCTTTTAACTGTCATAAAACTCTGTATGTTAAAGATCACGTTTTAGTTATACACTAAGCCTGAAAATAATGCCTATTATTTTACCACAATTTCTGCTGTAGGCTAAGAATTAAGTGCAAGGGGGCTATAACCAGAAAAAGTGTCAAAAAGCAACCTCAGCATAACCCTCTAATTCAAGCACAACGGAAACAGCCAGGTCAAGAATTAACTCTAAGTATCTGTATCAAGGTGAAATCAAGTCCACTAAAGCACATAAAAAGTCTCATGGTGCTTTCCTGAGTTTATCTGATAGTTATCCATAGTTCTGCCAAGACTAAAAGGAAGCCCATAAACCTAAGAGTGATTGTTTCTATTGAGTTTGCGTTAGTTTGCGGAGAACATGAAACATTGGAAATACCAACTCATATCACTTTTCATGCCAGAGGTTACCTTATTACATGAGAAGAGGCCACCACATCTAACCCAAGCAGGTCTCAGAACTAGGGAGTCTCCATACTTCTGTGACAGCGGTACAACGTTAGCATGAAATTTGTGCATGTACCTCTTACATTTCTATTTGTTTTAAAAAATAATTATACATTCCCACAGTGGACTGAATGCTGCAATCCATCCTCCCGTCCCCTTTCCCCTCACCTCCCACCTCCTCCCAAAAAGAGTCCACCTGAAACAGTGAATGTAATCTTATCCTTGGTAAAAGGACCTTTGCAAATGTAATTAAGAATTTCGAGATAAGGGCGAGTCCTAAATCCAGTGCTACTTGTCCTTAGGAAAGAGAGAGTAAAAGAGAGAGCCACGTGCAGATGCAGGAAGTGACTGGAGTAATGCCTACAGGCCAAGGAATGCCAAGGAGAGGCCTGGCATGGGCTGTCTCTCAGGGCCCACAGTAGAAACCAGCCGGGCTAGCTGACTCTCTGATTTCAGACTTCTGGCCTCCGGAGCTGTGAGAGAAGAAACATCTGGTGTACATGCAGCCATGTGTGGGAATTTGTTATGCAACTCTAGGAAACTAATACCAACAAGACTGTGTACATTATAAAAACTAACATATAAAGGATAATAAAAGTAAATGTAAGCAGAAATTCTAACATTTTCTCTCTATGCCTCAACTGATAATCCCGTGCACCATTACAGAGACCACAGCTTTAAACCAACATGTGGGCAAAAGAAGGCCAAATGATAGTCAGAATATCTGAAAAGACCTAATGACTACTAAATTTCTTCCATTTTATCTAAAATACTGACACATGGTCACACTTTTTCTACTTGAAGCCTGAAAGAAGTTATGTTTCTGCTACTACAACACTGAGCATTTTGTTTCCCATTAGAAATGCAATAATCATTTTTGACATATTTCCATAACAACATCGTCTACAACACACTGCTTTATTTATCTTAACTTGCATAACAATTAGCCACACAATTTAAAATGCTTATTAGTAAAAGAGCAAATTGCTACAGACTTAAGAGGTCAGAAAGGCTGACAAGAGTTCAGCTCTGCTAATCAGTTAGGGACCGGCTGCCCCTGTCTTGCTTTCATTTCAGAACAAGTAAGGGACCCCACAAAGAATAGAGTTTCTAATACAAAAACAGTCTTAACATATTCAAACCAAGCGTTGATTTAAAGAGAGGGAGGGAAACATGAGGTTGCAGTTGTGGTATAAAAACAGTAGTTGAAAAGAACTTCTATGTCCATCAACAGGGGACTAGATAAATTGGGGCACAGTATAATGAGTGACCAAAAATAATTCACCGACCAAGCTGGGACACTGGGAAGTACAAAATGATGTTAATAATTTCACTGATACAAAAAACATAAACTGCGACTGTCCCAGGTAAATCAGGACATTAATTATAAGAGAATATTGTAACAGTTAAAATGAACTAGAGTAATGTGTCAACATGATTGGTCTCTAAAAGCATTATTAAAAAATAATGTGGGCCAGCCAAGTGGCGCAGTGGTTAAGAGCTGGCTTGGGAAGCCAGCGGACCCGGTTCGAGTCCCACATATGAGGGACAGCGACACTGCCCTCAAAAAAAAAAAAAAATGCAAGTTGTAGAATGAGTAGTGCAACATACCATACCCCTCCTAAACAGAATTATATATTGTTTATATAAATACCCATTCATAATTAAAAAGTACAAATACAAGGATAAAATGCATAGCGGTTGTCTCTGCAGCGGAAAGAGGATCAGTGGGATAAAAGAAAACTAAGATTTTAGTTCACTTTTAAAACATGTTATAAAGAAAAAAAAAGGGACAAAATGTTAGTCTTCATTAATTCTGGTTTGGCTTGTGGATGTTTACAATATTACTCTCTATAACCCACAGCAGACAGATAACCTCCAACGGACACATAAATGGTTAGAAGAATTCGATGAGCTAAGCTGTCTCTTTTTAATAAATACATAACCAATGTGTGTTATACTTAAGAAATCTTTCTGGGACTTTCAGCTTTAAAGATATCAAAGAGTCTACAACAGTAACCGAGTCCACAGAATTACAAAGACAGAACTACTCTATTCGAATGATTCATTTTAAGAGCAGCAGTGAGTTGCCTTTCTTTTGGGAAAAGGTGATTTGAAAAACCAAGGTATGACAAGCATACTGACTCTACTATCCTGCCCAAGCTGACCAGGCCATAAAAAATTACTGATCGGAGTGGGTATTTCTATACTGTTTTCCTTATGGGTACAGAGTTCCCACAATTTCTAAAAGGAAACATTCATAACAAGTCGTCCTTAAAATTTTCAGATTCACTCTGTTCATGTAGAACCTCAAAATTCAGCTGTAACCTACAATTCTTCCCTTTCAAAAGTTACCGGAATAAGGTCACTTCTACTCTTAACTTCTAACAGGAAATAAAAGCAGAAAAGAGATTAGAGTGTAACTCCAAGAAGAGCTGCAGGCTATAAGAAAATGTGTTAATTTACTTGCTATGAAATGGGAATTTGTTACTCTGTTCTGGAAATTACCATGAAGGTTCAAGTCCACTGGAAGAACAATGTTTGCATTTTGGTTTCCCTATCATTCCCCCCTCTCCCCGGCAACGCTGTATTACTTACCTTAGTAACATCCCTATGCTGCAAGCTATACTCAACTTTCTTTTGTTCATTCCAGAAAAAAACTAATAACTTCTGAAATCAGTCAGTCATCAGAACAATGCACTTTACTTTTTAAATTTTTATAATTTTTATAATTACATTCATAAAAGTCTGAACATACAAGCAAACAAAATCAAATTTAATTAAAACCCCCCAAAAAAAACACGCCCACTCTGAGACTACCATATTTAAAATTTTCATGTACCTTCTTCCAGCTTTATTCCATGCAACTATATACATAAATTATGTGTAGTCTAATTACAGGATACTTTGTAGTCTTCTCAATCAGTATTTAATTAATGTCCTTATGTTATTTTAGAAAGGGGGAAATCCCACACTAATGGTATGCTAAAAGCATAAATTATGGAACTCTATTATTCAATTAACATTATGGATTTAAGTAGAAAATTTGACAGCGATGAACAAGCTTGATAATTTTCAGATTGGATACAAAGTATGCAGCAATGGGGAAAATGAAATCCTGCATTAACACTGGCTATTTAAATCCCTTAGAGCCTCCCGAAGTCTATTTTGAAATTGAAACAATAACTATAGGACAATATCATGAAATAATAAAAATGAAAGTGAAATTACTATACAGAATAGTTTTCTCTCAGCTGACAAAGGCTAGTAACAGAAATATATTAATCGTAACAATATTTTCTCCAAAGTTAAATAGCAGAACCCAGCATCCAAGAGTATTCATTTGAATAAAGGTGCCTGAAACAGATCAGTCGTAGAGTCATATTAGGATGTTTCCTATTTGACATGTATCATTTTCTTTATTTATTGCAGTATTTCTTCACCAATAATGAGGTATAACACACAAGTAATCATGAAACAAAGATAAGCTTGCTTAACTATATTCCCACTAAGAAATATATATTTAAAAAGTTACATTTAAACTAATTTTCAGAAAATTGAGTGACTTTACCATTAGCTTATAATTTAATAGATGCTTTAGCTGCATTTTTAATCTTCAACTGACAAGAGACTCCCCACTTACACTTTAGTTCCAGTCTTGTCCCTTTCTGTAAACCAACATAGCATTAAAAGTATTCCTTTTTAAAGAAACTATTCTGTAAAAGGTGGAAAAAAAGAAAGCTTTTCGCACTGTGAATAATCATCTCTCCCTTATAAAGCCAATTTTATGTGAATCATGGAATAGCAAGTTTCTTAAAAGACTGTCATAAATGGAACGCTATGTTGGAATTATGTCTACAGTTTATAGGAAATTGCTTACTTTGATTTCTCAATGAAGTACTTTTGTAACAGTTTATAAATAATAGACACTTTAGTGTTAGTATTTTAAACAAATTACTTAGTTATTAAAAATTAAATACATGCAGATGTCTGAAGTCCACGGGACGAACCGGTTCTTTTTACACTAAGCACGTGTTAGGTTTCTCTTCTGAATAGCATCTGTCATCAGCCCTTCTCAAAGAATCTTCCATCCCTTGGGACACACCTTCTGGTTCCCTCCCTTGTAAAGGGTCAAGTGCTCTATAGATTACAGCTCCTTCCCCGTCACCGCACTCTCGGTCCCCCAAAGCAAGCATTTCTCAGCAAGCTGAAGATATTGCCACACTGCTGAAGAAGTTACTTCAGTCAGCTCTTTCAAAATGCCTCTCTTCCCCACCTGTAATCATCCTATTTGGTGTTTCTGTCATCCATACTTTTATTTAGCAAAACCATTCTGTGAACAGCACTGTTTTAATGATAGCTGGGCTTCAATATGGTAGTAGAGAAAGAGGTCACTGTGAATTCAGTACTAAATGTTCCTAAATATCAAAGACCAGTTAGTATCTAAAACTCACAGTCATAAAATGAGTTGGCATATAAATAGAAAATAACACCACGGGCAAGATCATTTCTACCTTTGTAAGATGCACGACTACCCCTCAGAGGCAATGCTTGACTTTTCATCTATATTTTAACACAGCAGTATGCAATCAGGCTCGGTTCATGCTTTCACACAGAAAATCATGTAATCCAAACAAGTGAAGAGCTCAGAACAAAGGTCACAAGAAATCAACTCGTTAACCCCTTGCCTGAAGACCAAAAGAAAATATGCCGTTTTGCAAAGAAATGAGATCCCAAATAACTCAATGACTTTCCAATGAATTTCTGCAATTCAAACTTTTTAAACCATACCCCACAGTAGTACATGTTCATATCACAACTTGCTATACATTCTATTCATTTATATAAGTAACTCAAACAAAGGTATCACAAAACAGTACTTACCCTTAATATTTGCAATGCATTCTGATTATTTTCTATTCTACTCAGATTTTTTAAATGCTGATTATGACCCATTAAATTGATTTCTCTACCCACTAATGAATCACAACATCCAGTTTGAAAACTTGCATTAAAAAGTAGCGTTTTCAACCAATACCTGCTTATTCATCATAATGTAAGTACCATGTTATGCAACTTTGTTGCTCTCTATTATAGACATTTACAGATTCTCTTAGAAAGTCATACAAACAACAATATGAAAACACTTAATGCGTGGCTCAGTTGGTTAAGAGCTTGCTCAAGAGTGCACGCTCTGAGCAACACAGTCGCCGGTTCAATTGCCGGCACGAGCTGAGCAGCCACTGAGCTGACAACAGGTGGATGGCTCAGCTTAAAAGAAAACCAAAAAAAAAAAAACCAAAAAAAAAACAAAACAAAAACCACTTAACGCAACAAAAGGATCGTATGACAGGTAGAATATTATCAAAGGGATAGAAAGGCCAAAACTAGAACCTCTCTCCCCCCGCAAAAAAAGATCCTCAGTTAGCTTTAAAAATCGGAAAGATCTGTGGCAAGATCAACTGATAACTTCTATTCAAGGGTGATTAAATGCCATCGTTTTCAGTACTTTAGACATTCTTTCCGTAACTTCAAATAAACTGTGTACCTGTTAAGCAAATCCTTTCTTTAGCGATAATATAAAAATAATTAATACTCTTGACTGGGAAGACTAATACACATCAACTCAAAGGGGAAGAATCCTTACCCAAACACTGCAGGTGTTTCTGGCATTTGCTCACAGAATAATCTTACTCTTAAGAGAGAGACCCACATTTCCAAACAAATGTACAGAAGTGTGATTTTTAGGAAGGAAAAACACAGAACCCATGAAAGGGGGTTTGACGGGGAAAGTAGAAAAACAGCAAACACAGGAATGGAAAAAGCTATAGCATGGTAAAAGTAAAGCCTGCCTGTTTTCTTTTGTTTAAGATGAAATAATAACCTCAAATAGAGAGAACCCAGAAGAGCATTTTAAATTTATTGTACCTCAAATCACTATGCTAGGGTCCATCATTTCTGGGTGCTTCCCCAGAAAACTCCCTTTAGAAGTCCTAGTGCGCAGGCATACGAAATCTTGGATAATAAGGGTCTTCAGATCAAATGCCCTTTAAGGCTAAGGAAGAAGTGTATTACGCATTTGTGGAAAAGACTCCAAATGGTCTTAAATTTCAGCCAAGACAAACCAAGGTTCAACATGAAGGTTGTCAAGAAATAAAAATAAAAATAACAGCCTCCCATTTTGAAGAGAGACATTTTAGCTGAGCTGTAAGCCTTTCGGAACAGCGAATCCATCCAGGCTGGACACTCTTCTACACACACGCAAATGGATGACATAGACATTTCTCATTCTGACAGCATCGACACACACTATTATTTGGTATATACTCTACCAGCAATTAACTTTTCAATGGTTTTTTAGTAACTCTCACTTTTCATATACTCATTTCCTTCCCTTCCTCTGACCTCATACAGCCCAGGAATCTTTTATTTAAAAAAAAAAAAGGAAAACTACTTCAGTGACGGTAGTGATTGGGGGCGTGCTCGCCATTCGGCAGAATATTTCATCAGAGGTAAACAGTTACCAAAGTTAACTTTAGCCTCCACAGTTCCTGAACTCGTTCCCTACCCTCTAAACAAGACTTTAAACACATTTTTACTCATTTCATTCAATTTTATGTAAACAAGTTATATCACAAACTCACTTTTTCATGACATGGTTTTATTTTGAAAAGGATCTTGAAAAATCTCTAAAAGAGTATTTAAAAATCACAGTGGCTTTGGCCAAAATAATCTGCATGTTGTCTTGCACATCTCATGCCTTTGCTGCCATAATGTATTTCTATCCTCTAGCTTCAGACAGGAACAAAATCCACAAATATATCTTCAAAGTTCAATGATCTTTGATTTTTTGAATTTCAAAAAGGAACTAAAATTTTGCTTCAGCAAGCAGGGTATTACTACTCATTCCTTTCAAATGATGTTGGGGAAATTAGGAGTGTGGGGGTTAGAAATAAAGGGGAAAGAAGGAGACAGTATTGTCTTCACACACTTGAAAATATCATCTTAGTACTTTTTTTTTAAAAGATTTTATTGGGGAATCGGGGGAGGGGAACAGACAAGTTGCTGTCTTTTTGTTCTTCAGTCTAGTTGAGGAGGACGTTGCTTCACTGGCCCATGTTGGTATTGTCATTGCGCTCTTCCCGGATGAGGCAGATCAGTTGCCGGCCTCTGGATGGTCGCTCACTGCGGCTATTGGCAGCTCACACTGGCTGTGGGTCACTCACTGTAGCCTGTGGCAGCCCACTGCAGCAGGGCCTGCAGCCTACACCATCACCGGGGCTCGCAGCCCAGCTCCAGGTGGAGCTGTTGTTCACCATCTTAGTTGTAGAGGGCAGTGTCACTGGCCCTCTTACCCAATGCACCACTCAGCCAGCCCCATCTTAGTATTTTTAAAAGCAAATATGACAAAGCTGTATATAGAATAAATGGACACAGATCACCAGAAAGACAATAAGTAACCATCGAAAATAAAACTACAAGTTCAAAGAAACACAAAAACCATGGCTGAACCGTCTTCATTGGTAATTTTTTAAACTTTGTATTTAGTTAAGAGACATGAAACAGTTCTTTCAGGATCTGCCCTGAGCCACCTTACTCAAAGGTGCCTGGCTTTCCCCAAAGCCTCACTTTACTGAATTACAAGGGGGAGCTAACTCTACGTGGGGACACTCATACAATCTAATAGATGTTTTGTCTCACTGATACTTTCATCTTTTCTATGAAGTTAAACTCTCATCAGTGAGGAAGAACTTCATACCTCTAATTGCAGATATGCAGAGTAAGAAGAGTACATTCAACATGGCAGAGATACTGCTAAAAGACAAATAAAAGCCAAACTTACAAATATTTTTTTCCTTTTAAAGACCTAAAGTATTTGACAAATTCTAAACTTGTAACAGATACAAATGGCCAGCTTCCCCAGCCCTCCAAGCTCCTTCCCACCTATCCCCTGATTTAGACAGAAATGTAAAGGGCTAAAAAGCTTACGCTACAATTATTTCCCTGCCCAAACAGCAAAATGAATAGAAGATGAAAACTGGCAGATTCTCCACTTGACCAAACTCCAGCCAGGCTCCTCTGAGCAACCTTGGCCTATAAAAACTAGACTCTTAATGCAAATGATTTCATCTACTCCTTTTCCCCAACATTAAAAGATTTAAACAAACACTAACAGTTTCTAACAACTCAAGGCCCCGCGTTCCCTAGGCTGACCCCAGCCCCTATTAAAAGTGCCAGCTTAGGAAAGCTCAAAACTGCCAAAAGAATTTAAGATTTGTTACAGCCAACATCTGACTATAGGCCCTGAACACCCAATCTTAGAGCATTTTACTAAACAGAGTTTACAACTGTGAATTTGTCCCCTGTCCCTTTGAGGGGAGTCTTACAACTCAGGGTTTTTTCTCAAGGATATGAAAGCCCCTCCTTTAAAATGGAATCACCAGGAAGCACAGGGCCTCAGCCCTCTGTAGGACAGAATCCTAACTTCCAGGGCTGTTGGCTAAGAGACACAGCGGTTTTATCAACATTAACAGTCAAATCACAACCCTTTGTAATTTTTCACTTCCCTGATTCTACTGAGCCAAGATGGCAACCCTTTCCTACTCCATCAACCTCCTTTTAAAATGCCCAGTCCTGCTGCACAAATCAAAGTTGAGTTCAGTTCACACTGGACCCTCTTCCCTACTGTAGCAGTACATTACTGAATAAAATCTGTCCTTACAATTTTAACTACTGTCTGGCTTTCTTTACCTTTGACGAAAATTAAGTAATAAAGAAGGAACGTTGGGCCGGCCGAGCAGCTCGTTGGTTAAGAGTTGGCTTGAGAGAGCGAGCTCTGAGTAGCAGGGCCGCTGGTTCAGATCCCACATGGGCCAGTGACGCTACGCCCTCTACAGCTAAGATGGCGAACAACCAGGAGCTGGGCTGCTGTGAGCGGCCGTCCAATGGCCGGCGACCGATCTGCCTGACCCGGGAAGAGCACAATGACGATACCAACATGGGCCAGTGAAGCAACGTCCTCCTCAACTAGACTGAAGAACAAAAAGACAGCAACTTGTCTGTTCCCCTTCCCCGATTCCCCAATGCTGTTCCCCTCCCCCAATTCCCCAATAAAATCTTTTAAAAAAGAGAAAAAAGGAATGTTAAACAGTTAAACATAATTAATTAAAAAAAATTACTTTATATTATATCATTCAAATATAAAGTTCTTTTAAAAATAAAAAGCATGAAGGCTTCAACTTCATGAAGGAGTCATACATAATTCAAGGAGTCAACTGGGCATTTGGAGGCTGGAAAGGGCCCCTGACCAACTTCAAACCCAAACCCTTCAAGTTGCAAAGGATGACTCGAAGGCCAAAGAGATTAAATGACTTTCTCAAGGTGATTTCAATGAGGGGTTGCATTAGAAAGGGCTAATTCAGCACGATTTTCTTCCTGACTCCAACATGAAAATTTTCTTTCTTGTTTTCTCATTGGTAAAGCCACATTCACCATTAATCGTTCAAGTCAAGATCAGACATGAACACTATTACTCCATTACAACACGAGCCTGACCACTGCACTGTACACCAACGGCTGTACTCTGAGGGCAGTCTGCCAGGTGCAGGGACACGTACGCTTTCACTTCACTCAACAGTCCCGGCAAATACCAGGAGCGTCGTGGTGAGGAGAAACTGCTTTCACGCACAAGCAGAGAAACCAAACCCCACGCATAAACCCAAAGGAGGGCCAAATGATTCAGACAGTCTTAAAACAACCAAAAGAAGAAAAATAAAAGTAAATTAAAAATCCTTTTTCTGCACTTACCAGCAAAGCATTTGGAACAGAGGTTCATAGTCTTGCTGGACCTGGGGCAAAAAAACAGAAAAAAAAGAAAGAAGAGCTAAAAATTCAGTATCACTCTAATCAAAACATAATGATGCTTGAAACACAGGCAAAGAATTTCCTGGACAGGCAACTAAACTAATAAACTAATGATAAGTCCCTAACCAGCCTCCCCTCCCCACAACAAAATAAAAACAAACAAAACAAAAATAAAACATGACCTTTTGTTATCTGTGAGTTATCCAATGCATTACTTTTGTGATCAGCAGCGTAAGAAGATGACACAGGCATCAGTTAACCCCACATAGTTACCCCATTCCCACTGCTCATACTGGAACATGAACCACCACGTAATCACTACAAACGACGACAACTTTGTAAAGAAGTAAAACTTTCTCCTCATATACTCGTACATGCTCATTTATCTCCGTAACATTACTTGAACTTTTATCCGAACTTTTATTCCGTCTTCATTCCCCTCATTCTAGTCCTATTTCAGATCCTGGTAACACTATGACCTTGTTATTTAAAATTCTTTCTTCAGAGGTTCCCAATCAAATTATTTTTCATGTCCTTTCATCTGTTAATAATAGCTACAATTCACTGAATAATAACTTGGATGGGCACTTAACATACATTATCTTAATAATCTTCCCAACATCCCTGAGATAGCTATTACCACACTGCTTTGCTTCTAAAATGCACTTTTTAAAAAATCACATTAACATTTCTACAACCAGGAGACACAAAATTGGCTATGAGCAATGAATAACCTAGTGAGGAAAAGTTCCCAGCACCTCCTCCAAGAGATCTTACATGGAGAGAGGCCTTAGGAAACAAACCAAGGACGGACAGTCTCATCTGCATTTGGCAGGTGAGCAGCTTGCCCTATGTTGCACAGCTGGGAACTATGGAGGAAGTATGTGACCTGGGTACTGAGCTAACTCCCAACAGCCATCCTGCCATCCTCTGTTCACAGCACAGAACCACACAGCAGCCCAGGTACCACACGGCAGGCAATCAGTAAACTTGTTTGTGAAGTTCTTCTCATTGCCGTTTGCCTTCCTGATTCTCTCCCAAGTGGACTCACTCCCACAGCTTTCTTCCACAAGCCCCTAGAATGCTCTGTGTTGGATACGCAGAACTACTTCCAGCCTCTGGCCTCAGCAACTCCCCTCCCACTATCTGAGTCTTTGCCCCCAGTTGCCCCACACGGAGCAGCCGCCTTTCGTAGGCCCTCCTCAGTGAACATTATAATGAAGGAAAGCCTCTCCAGGAACTTTTCCCTGATGACTACGACTATTTCCCAACGCACTGGAACCCAAGATCTAATGGTCAGAAACAGTCATGGGGTGACAGACTCTGGAAGTGAGAGGGTGGTCATTACTTCTCTTTCCCAAAAGAGATGCTATGTTAACAGGTGGGTCTTTCTATGGGATTCTGCTTAAAATAAAGACACCAATGAAGTAAATGTGAGTCTCAATAAATGCATAAAAATGAAGAGATGTATTAATCTAACATTTTTTACAGGTTTACTATGTGGTAAGCATACCAGATGCCTTCAACCCGTTTTACCAAATGAGGAAAGAGGCTCAACAGGGACCAGAACTTGCCAAAGTCTACAGAACCAGAAAGTGGATGACGCTCTACCTCTAAAGCCTGGTTCTTTTCACTATAGCAACACAGGGGTTCAGCCTCAACACAGACGCTACGGTAGTTTGGGGGAATGGTCCCACAACTAAAGATTTCACCTGCGGTAATGGAGTCAGCTCCCTGAGAAAGGAACGCCTTTCATCTGGAGGAAGCACAACCCGTGCGCTCCCCTCCAAACACATGTACATATAACGGGGGGCCATCCAAAGCTGCCACTCATTTCAGTTCCAGGGCACAGAACATCTGAGGATAAAGGAATTCCTTTGTTACTAGAACCACCCCCACCCAGGGAAACAGGCCTCTTCCAGATGGGGTTGCTATCTCTTGTGCAGCAGTTCCATGAGAGCTAGAGGTAACTTACTGATCACCTCTGCTGCTCCCCACGGCCCAGCAAGAATCAAGGAAAGCCTGCAGAGAACAAGTGAGGGCAGCTCAGCACCACGTATGCTAATTTTAATATCTTGTGGAAGGAAAAGGGGGCCAGAGGTTAAACCTGACAAGCTCAGAAGACTGAAAACAACAACATAGGATGGCGTGAACATAAAAAATTCCCTAACTGAGGTGGGCCATGGCGGGAAGTCACATCTTAGCCTGAAGCTTTCTTGATAAAGCCAATCTGCACCTTAAGTGAGCCTGTCTACTGTCTTTTTGCACCTAAAATGACACCCTTGGAATGTCAGTAACCCCAAGGCAGGAAACCTCAGAATTCCTCATCATTATGCTTGTCCCCTGATGACCACCTCTAAGTATAAAGGGAACTACTAACTACCCTGCACCCACCTATGTAAAGGCAGTACCTGTCTCTCCAATTTACTTCTATCCAATCCCAGATATTTCCCCGCTTAGCTTTCTCCCACCCCCTCAATCTACCACCAATGGATTTCATGTAACCTTCCTCCTCTGATTTTATGTATAAAATACGCTATAAAACTGCCATTCTTTGGAGCATTTTCTCAATCCATTGAGATTTTGCTTCCTGGCAATTGTTGTCAGTTTGGCTCAACTAAACTCTTATGAGCTTTCTCTTAGGCTGAATGTTTCTTCATCGACAATCTGTATTTCACAAAACCGGTAAGAAAAAAATGGCAAAATAGCATTTTTCTCTGCATCCCCTTATCTCTCTTCCAATAGTTTCTGTATTTAAAACACCCACTATATCTGTATATTACCTGAATGACATCTTCCACTCTCTGCTTACGAATTTTTCAGCAACATGGTTATGACACAGGTTATAAATGAAATAATACAGCCATACAATTAATCAAAACAAGGATGTCTGAAATAGGCCAGATTTGGGCTATAAAATAATGGCCACCGATAATGCCAATTTTGATCACATAAGTCAACCACAGTGAACTTGAAAACACCAGCAGAGGCTTTGAGAATTCTGTTCCTTTCTCATGTCTGACATGTAAAACTTAAAAAGCGCTCCACAGGCATACAACTACTAACTGCCCAAGGAAAAGCGGTGTGATCAACATGCACGGTCTTTGGACAGAGTTCTCCACGTGGCAGCAAACAGGAGAGGAAAATAGGATTCTCTTATGTCCCCACTGCTCCAAAGAAACTGCTCTTCTTGAGATCTCTAAAACCATGGTTTAGCAGGTTGAATAACGACCACCCAAAGATAGTTATCAAAGCCTAATCCCTGGAATTTACCTTATTTGGAAAAAAAGGTCTTTGCAGATTAATCAATCCTAGAAACCAACTCTGACTCCCATCTTTCCAGAAGTCTCTCATACACAGCACTCAGCAAGCTCCATTGGCTCTATCTCCAAACAGACCTCAAAACTATCTACTTCTCTCCTTTGTCAACAACTACTCTGGCCACCATTAACTCTCAGCTGGGCCACCGTGTGACTTTTTACTGGTCTCTGCATTCCCACTCTTGACCCTTTACAATGATTTTACTCATAGCAGCCTTGCTTACAATGTTTTATAAACAAGGTAGATCGTGCTATTTTCTTGCTTAATGCCATCCAATAATTTCCTATTGCATTTGGTATAAAGTTCAAACTTCTCACCACCTCCCCTCTTCATTCCTTACCATTTTGCTCCTCTCGGTTCCCGCATTCCTACCGCACTGGCCTTTTGTTTTCTGTCCTAGAATGTGCTGTAGAAGCTGCTGATGGTGCTGTTCCCTTTACCCGAAAATCACTGTAAGACTGGCACTTTCTTGTCATAGGTCCTGATTAAACCTCCAGAGAAGGCTTCACCTGACCACCCAATTTAAATCAGTCCCTCTTCCTGTTTTCTTTCCCACACATCCTTCTTTCATAGCTCACCACTGTGTGCTTGCTGACTATCTTTCACCACCGGAAGGTAAGTGTCATAAAAGCAAAGACCCTGTTGGTCACTCTTGTTTGATACTTACTAGGCACCCAGTATTTGTTAAATGAATAAATGAATCCTCTCTTGAAGGCTAAATGATGAAAAATCTAACTAGATTTAAAGGTCATTCAAACACCACCTAGAAGAGAGGACATCCATAACTCCTGTAGCTGTCAGCCTGTCATCTCTCGAGCTCTGTCACTACTAGTATGTAATGCCACCTGGCGCACCTGGCCATGATTTGTCAATCGGGGGATAACAGGTGGCAGGCATTTTAAGAAGTTTCTTTCTAATGAGATGGAGTTGGAAAGAAACGAGATTAAATTTTTTTCTTCTTTCAGTAAATAACGTTTAATATTTTCTGGTTTTGAAAATACATGCCCCGTGCACAGAATTTAGAAAAAGAACAGAAGCATTTAAGCAAAAACCAAAGATCACAGATAATTCTACCCTCAAATAAGAATTGTTAACATTCTGTAATAATTCTTTCTTATCTTATGGATACACAAAATTAAGAATTTATTATATTTAGAAGTACTGGTAAAATTTTGTGGTATGTTCACAGGTGAGCATTTTATTGTGCTTTATGACAGACATCTCACATATTTTTTCAAGAGATGTCATATTTCACAAAGAAATATATAATAATAATATGTACATTTCTTTGTAGTTTATATATTTACATTTAGTATTTCTCATGTCACTAAATATTCTTCAAAAACATTTCTGTTGCTCTATAATAGTCCATTATATACTATTACTATAATTTATTTACTCAGTCTTTTACTGTTGGATGTTTACTCTTTTTCCCAGATTTTTTCCTCCTATAAATATTGCTATAATGAGCATTTTCTGGACATAAATTTTTGGTCATATTTGAATAACTTTCTTTAAAACCGATTCTGAGAATAAAGAATTACTAGATGAAAAGTATGATTTTGGCAAGTACTGCCAGCCAAATTACTTCCCCGGTAAGTTCTACCAATTTACACTCTCATTAAAATCACATGAAAGCACTTTTTTCAATACACACTCACCAACACTGAGGATTATCACTTTTAAATCTTTGCTTGATGGGAGAAATAATTGCTTTAATCATATGTTCTTCCAAAATAACAGATTTTCCAGTTTTGAAGGGTATTGATTTTTAAATAAAGAATAAATTAACCATCCAGCTAATTCATCGTGGGAAATTAAAATAGCATTCCTAATTTCTGAGGATTCTAGAGACATTTTATTTGTAATCTTTTCCTGACATCCATACACTATTACGATCTCTTGCCACCCAGGAAAACACACCCATGCCAGGTCCACCCGAAATTCCTTTAATATAAAAGCACAAATTAAAAGTTCTGTCGCTATAGCAATGTTTCTCAACAACTCTATTTTTGTCCAACAGAGAGGAAGAAACTGAACACAAGAAAAATAAAGAAGCGTCAAAAGGACAAGCAACAGTACCAGTGTGTATCTATGCCAAGTCCTTTCAGTCCTGTGATCCCCAATTTCTCTAGGTTAGGCATGGATCACAGAACTAAAGCCATTAGGATTGCAAAGGGATTTCCTTCTTAATGAAGAGAAGAGAACCCATCAGTAAAAACCAATAAACCACATTTCCTAATTCAATCTCCTTTAATAATCCAGAAGAAGGAACGGAGGAGAGGAAACATTGGTGGGGAGGGAGGAGGAAAGACCAGTGAAGACAGAAGGAAAAAAAAAACCACAACACCGCCACCTCTCTAAAAATCAGTCTGGTTGCCTCAGCGGTTAAGACTAGATGGCTAAGCTAGTAACAACCCACCTGCCACCTCACACACTTAGAGCCAGAAAATCTAACTTCCTCCAACTGCTGGGAGGCAGCAAACAGCTCTACTAAATCATCTCTTTGCTCACCCCAGGCAAACAGGAAAAAGGCCAGTTCAAACAGATGACATTCTAGCTGGCAAGGACAAAGGACGTTTTCAACAACACATCCAGCCTGTCCAAGCTGTTAACACATCACTCTAAATCACAGATGATGTCAGCAAAGTTTTCTTTTTAAGGAAATATTACAAAGGAAAAGATAGAGTGATTAGTTTTCACAATGTAGTAATGCGGGTTGTGCTACTTTAAAAAGTAATTTCATCGTATTAAAGTCCAGTTGGGGATTTATAATGAGCAATGTTTTCACATTTTATACCTGAATCCAAAGACAGCAAGTATATAGCAGAAGCCTCTTTCGTTTTTTGTGTTTTAAATCTATGAACTAAAAAGATATATAGATGCAAAACAAGTAATTGACTTATCTGTAGCCCTGTACGCATTACTGAAAGGTTAGTCCAGCACTGTTTAACCATCAAAACAAGATGAGGCATGGCCATCAATAAGCTAGTAAAAGGAAAATACAAATTAAAGCAGGAGAGAAGAAAACACAGTGAACTAAATAAAAATCCCAAATAATTTTTCAACAAAAGAGAGAACTCAATGGCACTAACTCTAACACACAATTTATACAATGGCTGCAGCTGTCTCACCATATGTGCACCAAAATTATTCTTCAAAAAGGAATTGATTTCCAATTAAATGCTTACTTTTGAGGTAAGCACAATAATATTATACTACGTATCAACAGGGGAAGGAGGGAGGGAGGGAGGGAGGGAAGCAGGAAGCCTGGAAGTAACCCCTCCCCCCCCCCCCTGGCGTGTAGTCATGCCCAGGAGCATGGCAGGTGGGACTCCATAGGTGGAAGCCTGGGTCAGTGGACTCCAGCTCCCAGGGGCATCTATTCAGTCAGTCAGTGAAAGGGGAGAGACAGTCAAGTTTCCATCACTGCACAGAAACACTGAAGTCTGGAAGACATCAGACAACACTAGCACTGGATGCTTTGTCAAGGTTTTTACACCAAACAAACTTTAAATGGGAGTAAAATATAGTTTTAAATGCAGATTTCAGACTTATTTCTGAGTGTGACTTCACAATTACAAGAGGCAGCTGCCATTGAAAAAGGGCCTTTGAAGATCATGTAGAAAGCAATGCAATAAAAGCCTTGGAATGTCAGGAAGATCACAAATAACATTAAAATGATGACAGCTCTCCTAATATTACATAAACAGATTCTTGTGGCTTCGAATAAAATTTCTAGTAAGAGTAACATTTACAGATTTTTCAAGTGCTCTCTCACACAGTTTGTAAGGAAGTAACTGAAAAATGTGGTCAATAACTTTAAACATGGTTTTAGTAAACATTAAAGACATTGATATTTGTGAAATGTGGCGAGTTCGAATAAATCTGTTTCATTAAAATTTATACCTGGATTTCAAACTATACTACAAAGTTATAATAAACAAAACAGTATGCTATAGGCAAAAACCAGATACATAGATCAATGGAACAGAATGAACAGCCCAGAAATAAATCCTAGCTTATATGGTCAATTAACCTATAACCAAGGAGGCAAGGATATACATACACAGTGGGGTAAAGACAGTCTCTTAAGAAGGGGTGCTGGGAAAACTGGACAGATACATGCAAAAACATGAAATTTGACCACTTTCTTACAGCATATATAAAAAACTCATAGTGGTCAAAGACTTAAATATAAGACCTGAAACCATAAAAGTCCTAGAAGAAAACATAGGCAGTAAACTCTTTTGACATGCAAACTCTTTTTGGATCTGTCTCCTCAAATAGAGCAACAAAAAATATCCAAATGGAACTACATGAAACTAAAAAGGGTTTGCACAGCAAAGGATACCATCAACAAAATGAAAAGACAACCTACTGAATGGGAGAAGATACAAGTGATACATCCGATAAGGAGTTAATATCCAAAATACACAAGGAACTATACAACTTAAAACACATACACACACACACACACACACACACACACACACACACACAAATACAATTTAAAAATGGCCAGAGGATCTGAATAGACATTTCTTCTCTCCAAGGGTATACTGACACATGAAAGATGCTCAGCATCACTAATCATTAGGGAAATGCAAACCAAAACCACAGTGAGATATTATTGCCTCATACCTACCAGAATGGCCATCATCAAAAAATCAACAGATAACAAGTGCTGGTGAGGATGTGGAGAAAAGGGAACCCTCGTGCACTGCTGGTGGGATTGCAATGTGGTGCAGCCATTATGGAAAACAGTATGGAGGTTTCCTCAAGAAATTAAAAATAGAGCTGCCATACAACTCAGCTATTCCACTTTTGGGTATTTATCCAAAGAAAACAAAAACACAAACTCAGAAAGATATATGCACCCCTATATTCACTGCAGCATTACTTACAAAAGCCAAGATATGGAAACCTAAGTGTCCACAGACAGATGAATGGAGAAGACGTAGTATGTATATACAGTGGAATACTACTCAGTCATAAAAAAGATAAAACATTAATTGCCATTTGAGACAACATGGATGGACCCAAAGGGTGTCATACTAAGTGAAATCAGTCAGAGAAAGACAAATCCCATATGATTTCA
The DNA here is from genome assembly GCA_033961575.1 of Aselliscus stoliczkanus. NCBI lineage: Eukaryota > Metazoa > Chordata > Mammalia > Chiroptera > Hipposideridae > Aselliscus > Aselliscus stoliczkanus. The sequence goes on along the minus strand of CM066733.1, from coordinate 56,515,777 downwards.
CTTATATGTGGAATCTAAACAAGACAAAACAAATGAATAAACAAGAGAATAAGTGGATGGTTGTCAATGGGGGGTGAAGGGTAGGCAAATTTAAAAAGATATAAGGCCTTCACCTAGTACTTTGCAGGCTGAGTTCACATTCAGGATTATGATGGTGTGCTAACATTTATTCCCACCTAGGAAACAATCAGTATACACACAAAAAAAAATATTAAGATCATATACAATTGCATATAATTTTATGTAACCTGTAATGTTACAATATGCATGTGTAGTTACCATTGGAATAAATGGAGTGAAGATGTGAGATCGCTCTATTATTTTCAAGTGCATGTAAATCTAAAATAATCTCAAAATAAAGTTAAAGAACATGTATGTACAATTAATGTTTAGGTTAGATATTTATTTCACCTACAACCCTGAAAGTTTCTACATTCAAGTTCATCAAAACACTTTTTTTCTTATTGAGAAAATGGGAGAATTGCCTTATATCTGGGTTTCTTAATTTGCAAATATGTATGGTATTTTAGGAAATTTAAACCCTGTATTAAAATAAAACTAATGCTCAGCAAAATTCACCTCTGTAGTAGAGAAAACAACAGGAAAAAAGACTAAGTTCACTTCTGCCCAATTACCTGAAGAAACTGTATACAACTGATTATTAAATTTATCACTTACACTATTCCCATCCACTTTATAAAAATAGTTTTTTGGAATTCTACATCAATGGAGGGCACTTTCTGGAGTGATGGAAATGTTCTGTATCTTCATCTGGGTGATGGTTACATAGGTGTATATATGTTAAAATTCATTATGTTATATGCTTAAAGAATATGCATTTTACTATTAATATCTGTAAATTATAGCTCAATAAAGTATTACTGGTACAGAAAGTACACTTTTTTGAATTCTGCACTACCTTAGCTATTACCAATGGTTCATTACAAAAAGAATTCTTCACGTTGCTCTGAAAACAATACACAAAAAACTTCTCAAACATTCGTTATGGGAGCAAAAATTTGAGAATTAAACTGAGAACAAATAATTTGAGAGTGATAACAATAAAGTATTCCCTGTCCTTATTTCTCCCCTGGCTAGCCATGCTGCTGCCACAAATGGGTGTGGGCAGGGGACACAACATTTATGAGGTCAGGGTGCTTTTCCTGAGTAGTGATCAACAGGGTTAAATGGCTATGAATCTTCTGGAATGGGTTAATAACTACACTAAAGAACATCTTCTCATGCAAAATACTGAGCTTTGCATATTCCGTCATCTTTGCAACCACCATTACATAAAACTACTGAAGAAGTGCTTAAGCATCTGTCCCTGCCCAAGTGCAAATACTTCTGCATCATCCTGCTGAAGTGTGCGTTTTATCTGTTACTATTAAGATAATTTAGGTTTGCAAGCAGAGGCATTCACTTACCGTATTTATGGAAAATTAGATCAAATACAGGATAATTTTAATGAAAAGTAAACCTAAAGCATTATTATTAGATCTCCCTTTGTCAGAAAATGAGACATAAATCTGGGAGATGATAGAGTTACAAGGGTTCCAACTACAGGGTTAAACAGGCTAGCAAGGGTAGCTGTATGGCTGGGAAAGAAAAGCACTAGTTACTTCTAGCAGCTGGAAAACATCCAAGTAAAAAGAGACCTACAAGATGCAATGTTTCATCAGTTTATATCCTTCAGGTGAGATGCAAGCACCAACAACATTCACTCAATATGGAGGAGGAATAAACAAAATCCAGCAAATATGTAAACAAGAGAAAAATTTGAATGTGTTTGTTGTCACTGACATTAAAAATGTCATTTGGGCCAACCGAGTGGCTCAGTTGGTTAAGAGTTGGCTTAGAGCACGTGCTCTGAGCAACAAGGCCACCGGTTTGATTCCCACATAGGCCAGTGACACTGCACCCTAGCTGAGCTATTGCTGAGCTGCCAACAGGTGGCAGGATGGCTCAGCTGGTGTAACAACAAGATGGCCTGTTCGATGGTGGGCTACACCCACCAGCAACTAAGACTGAACTTGGCACCTTGAGTTGAGCTGCTGCCCGGATGGCTGGATGGCTCAGTGCATAGAGCATGCGCTCTTAACAACAAGGCTGCCGGTTCAACTCCCACATGGGATGGTGGCTACGCCCACCTGCAACGAAGACTGAACACGGCACCTTGAGCTTAGAGGCCACGAGCTGCTGACCAGAAGCCAGATGGCAACTGGCACCCACCACAACAAAGACTGAAAAACAACAACTTGGCTTGTCCCCTCCTCCAATTCCCCAACAAAATCTTTAAAAAAAAAAAAAAGTAATTTACTTCAATAGCACCTATCTTTTGTTTAAATTTTAAACGTTTTATGTATTATATCTCTCTACTAGGATATTCTTGCAGGGTAAGTAAAAGGTTGGGAACACACCTACTTTGACTCTAGGTGAGAAATGGTTGCAGATGATAGAAGAGAAATTGCTCTCATTTCAAGTCCAATGCTCATTGGAAAGGAAATAAGTTCAAAGGTCAAGATTTCCATTCCTGACTATTTTAGTCATTCACCACAAAATACAAGATTGACTAAAGTCTACAAAAGAAAATTCTCCATGTAATCAACCCAAGCAGTTACACCTGCCCAGCAGAAAAAGACAAAAGAGAAGGAAAGTCAAGAGTGATTTTCTGTCTTTGCGTCAATAAAATGTAATCTAAAGCATTCCTATTCTATACTCACCAGATTTCACTGTTTCTCTCGATATCCTATTCATTGCCTCCCAACCCTCAAAATCATGAATTTCTAATGTCTTACTTTAGAACCTTCCCACTATTGTAAATGCCTTTCTAATCTTGTCTTCACCACACAGGCTGCTCTCCAAGGGCAGTGGCAAGAGCAGTTGAGCTGGCAGGAAAGGGCCAGGTTCAATGTGTGACCTTGGGTTTGGGCTCTCAACCAGTAAAATAAAGTGGGTTACTGAGACCAGTGACCTCTGAATACTATGAATCTATGATCACACAATAATATAATCATATGTAATCTAATAAGGGAACTACTAAGCTCTCATTTGTTCGTTAAATGTCTACTAAAACCTTCTCATAGGAACTACTTCCTATTTTTTCAGTTGTCTCACTCTGGAAAGTTTCTCTGAGCTCTTCACTCTGGCAGGCTTACACTGTGGTGGTCTACTACTAACTGGGATGGCCCTGGAACTTCTTTAAGCGCCATTCCAATTATATGGCTTGCTATAAATGGTTTTAAACGTAAAGGCATCACTGACTCTTACTTAACTGTTTTCTCGTCATCTTGGGATTCCTGGCACTACCACTGGTACAAGCCCAGTCCTACTCCCATACTGAATTTCCACAGCTGTTTACTTTCCTTAAGAAAACGATCTTGCCTTGATCCTGCTGAATTCCATCCCACATAGGTAGGTATATTCACCAACTGTTCTCAACTACCAGATAGTCTCAATTTTAATCCAGCTGTCTTATTGAGCCACCAATCCCACCCACCTTGAAGTCATTGAAAAACTTAATAAGCATATTCTGTGTGCCACCATCTAAGAGTTTGGTGGAAAAACTAAAAGGTTCGGGACCCGTATCTGACAATTCTGCTTAGCGAGCATGCCCACCCGCCTGCCTCCCTGGTGCTGAGCCATGGCGAGTTGTTCTAAGAGCCTAGTCATCATGGGTCGGTCTACCTTCTAGGTCACGAACCGACATCTCTCACAAAGACATACTACCTAAGCCATCACCAGGAGACAGGATGAGAGGCAGGGGACTGGCAGGAAACAGACCCACAACATACACCCTACAGCAGGTGCCTTAGGACGGCGAGCCTGCAGCTGCAGCGTCTTCCTCAAAGCATAGAGCACTCCTTTCCCTGCACAACGCTGCTCCGGTGGCTATTAGCCTACGCCCTGGAGACCCTCCGAAAGGCAGAGCGACAGTCCACAGCTTCCAAATGCTCTCCCAGCCAGCAGAGCTCTTCTCCAATAGGGGCTTATCTGCACCCCCATCAGCTGAGCTGAATGATTGTGAAGAACCAGTTTTTGTTTCCAAACCTGCCTATGACTTATAAATATGCCTATTTTACTTCTTGTTGTGATCACAGTTTGTTTCCTAAACCAGAAGTGCAAAAAGAAAGCATTATTTCTGTGAAATCTATGTTGAATACTTTGACTAAATTAAAAGACACATTGCTATTTTTAAAAAAAAAGGATACTGTCAGATTGGACGAGACAACTTACATTGAGGAACAAATCATAAAAATCTAAAGAGAACCATCAAGTGCTTCACAGATCTGTCCATTCTCACTCCACTCAATGAGGCCAAAACTGAACGTTAATTAAATTCCAACTGTTTATTTAGGACTGATGTGCCAGTTACCAGCTAGCATGAGTTTTACAATTACTAATTCTTTGCTATTGTTATACATGGGGAAACTGAAGCACAGAGTTTTAAGTAACTTGCCTAGATTCACATTCCAGTAAGAGGGGGAGTGAGGGTTCCGGGCCAGAAAGTATGTGCCAGAGGCCATGCTCCCACTAGGCTAAGCTATTGCAAATGATGTACTATTTGTGTGGGTTACATAAAAAAAATTGTATGGCTCTCAAATCAGCTGACTGATATGCAAAGAAAAGGTCTTCTGCCTACCGCAAAACCCAGAAATTATACACATTTGTTTTAAATTAGACAAAGCATCTAAGTTACTTTTGAGGATGCCATGCTCTAACACGTTGTTTCCAGTCACCTATCAGTCAGTCTCACCAGAATACAGGACTTCTGGCATTCATTTCCCGTGCTGTGGCACCAGCAGTCACAGCCACAGTGCGAGTGTCAATGGCTTCATGTTCATTACTGATATTACTGACACACCGTATTCTACCTTCTCAGGAAAAGAACAAAGCACTTACAGGCTTAAATGTAACATTCTAAGATTCCACCCATGACTAAGCATCATCATAACACAAGCAATTTCAGGAAAGCACAGAGGACAAAACAAGCAACTGTATCGAAAACCATGTTTTTAAATGCAGAGAAACAGTGAACTACAAGTGAAATTCTTAACATTCAGAAACAATTAAATCTGTTTTTTTTGCGTGAAATAGTTGACATATATGTTTATTTACTATAAAGAAAGTCTTTATTCTTACTGGATCCCTGTAATTTCTCTTCTTGTTTAGCTGAGCGCTAAAAACTGCAATCAAATATCAAAAGCAACTTCTAAAACATAAACTCCATCCCCACACTTTACATACTATTATACCACAATAAATTCCTCTCTGAAACTGTAAGTATAACAAGTCAAGGTGACATCTGGGATAAATTCATCCAAGCATAGCAACCTAAGGAAGACAACTGCAAAATGCCTCCTCAACTACACAATAAGGTTATTTTAAAGGGCACTGTATGTACCCTACCCTACCCCCATTTAGTAATCTCTTCAAGCAATAGATGCTGAAACCTTTGGGCAAAAGGTTACTGAAGAACAAGGTCTCATAATAGTCTCAAACTGTCATCCTACAAACTACTTACTAAATACAAAAAGTCATACCTTTAGAATCTAGCAGCCAATCCCTTAACCAAGTGATCAAATTTAAGGAGACATGACATTATGTTCATCCTGATGCAATGTACACTTATGTTTTTAAAGTATTTAAGGTATTCTTATGATTACATACTTTAACTCACTTTTTCACTTAATCACATATATAAAAAAGTACACAACCTCATCTATTAAGTATCCTTGCAAAAAATGTTTAACTTAAATCATGAGATAATCATAACAGACAAATCTAAAATGTGAGATAAGCAAAAAGAAGCAGAGCTCTTCTAGAACTTTTAATCTTCTAGATTAAGAGGCTATGAAATAACCAAATGCAATCTATAAATCATTTTTGGAATCTGGATTAGAAAAAAGGGGGTAATAAAAACTATAGAAGATATTTTTGGAACTGGGGAAATTTTAATATGCATATAAAATAGTCAACATTATGAAATTATTGTTAATTTTTTAAAGTCTGATAATGATATTGTGGTTATGTATGAGAATGTGTCTTTGTTCTTAGGGGATCCATGCTGAAATACTTTAAAGGTAAAACTGTCATATATCCAAATGGTTCTGAAAAAGGTGTATTTATAGGAAGAGGTAAAGCATGGGTAGCAAATGCTCACAATCAGTGAATCTAGGCAAAGAGTATATGGACATTCATTACACAACTTATCTTAACCTTTCTATGGTGCTGAAATTCTTCAAAATAAAAAGCTGAGGGAGGATGTCCACACAAAGATTTGTACATGAATATTCATTATTCATAATAGCCAAAAACTAAAAACAATCCAAATGCCCATCAACTGTTGAATAAATAAAATGTGATATTATCCATTGAATAGGCTTACTATTCAGCAATAAAAAGGAACACACTACGAATACACACTACAACATGGATGAACCTCAAAAACATTCATCTCAATAAAAGATGCTAGTCTTCTTTCTACATATTATGGTTCCATTTATGTGAAATATCAAGAAAAGACAAATCTATAGAAAGAGAAAGCAGATCAGTGGGTGCCAAAAGATGGGCACAGTCCTGAGGAAACTTATCAGGATGATGAAAATGTCCTAACCCTGGATTGTAATGATGGTAGTTCACTATCAATTTCCCAAAAATCATAGAACTATACAGTTACAATGGTTGAATTTTATGGTATGTAAATTATACCTCAATGAAGTTGTTTAACAAAAAAAGGAACATTCTGTGATTTCAACAAAAAAAAATCAATGTAAAACAGTGGCAATTTGGAAAGGAATGCATTTGGATATCTGTTAGTGTAGACTGGAAGAGGCAGTAAGACATCAGGTTAAGCTATGTAATAAAGCTACAAAAATTGATAAAATACAAAATAGATAAAGCTACAAAAAGTAGATAAAACATTCAATAAAATGTTAATTAAAAAGTAAAAACATATGGTAAATAATGCCAATCCCTTATGTTATATTCCCAAATATATTTTTATATTCCCAAATAAGACACCAAAAGGATAACAAAAAATTAATTCTATAATCAAAAGACTCTGCCTCCAAAAACAAAAGACAAACAACCCAATTTTAAAATGGGCAAGGACTTAAGTAGACATTTCTCTCTAGAAGATATATAAACGGCCAACAAGCACACTGAAATGATGCCTAATGTCATTAGTCTTCAGCAATATGCAAATCAAAAGCATAATGAGCTATATTTCACACCAACAGGATGATTATAATATTTATTTTTTTAAGTGTTGGTCAGGATATGGAGAAACTGGAACCCTCATACATGGCTGGTGGGGTATAAGATGGAGCAGCCATAGTAGAAAACAGTTTGGTGGTTCCCCAATAAGTTAAATATAGAATTACTATAAGAACCAAAAATTCTACTTATAGATAAACTCCCTGAAAAAACTGAAAATAAGTGTTCAAACAAAACTTGTACATGCATGTTTGGGGCAGTGCTATTCACAAACGCCAAAAGGTAAAAAGAACTCAAAATGTTCATCAACCGATAAATGGGTAACAAACTATGGTGTATATCCATACAATGGGTTATTATTCAGCCAGGAAAAGGAATGAAGTACTGATATGTGTTAGAACACAGGTGAGCATTAGAAACACACAAAGTGCAAGAAGCCAAGATGCAAAAGGCCACAAGGTGTATGATTCCGTTCATATGAAGTATAAAAATAGGTAGATCCACAGGGACAGTTACTAGGGATTGGGGAGAGGGGAGACTGGCAGTGACCACTGAATGGGTTCAAGTCTCCCTTCAGGGTGATGGAAATATTCTGGACCTACACAGTGGCAAAGGCTGCACACTGTGAATGTACTGTCACTGACTTGTGCACTTTAAAAAGGTTCAGATGGTGAATTTTATATATGTATTTTACCACACTTAAAAAAAAAACCCAAAACTCTGCTTTTGGGTATACAGCATATGTAACTTGAACTTAATTATTATAATTTTTCTACTTCTTTTGGCATTTATGTATACCATAGATCATATAATAGATATGCCATAAAATCTAACATTTACTGAGTACTTACTACTTGTAAGATATATGCTGGGCATTTTTTGTGCATTTTAATCCCAAAAAACCTATAAGGTAGCTAGGTAGGTAAGTGTTATTGTCCCCATTTTACGTATAACAAACCAAGGCTCAGAGAAATGAGGCAACAACTACAATAGTAACAGGTAGAGGTGAAATTCAGCCCTAACATTTATAAGGTTACCTCAAATATAAGGGAAAGAAATAAACTAAATGATCCCTAAGACACCTTCCAGTAATACACTCTATGAAAATGCCATAGAAAGAAAAAGAAAACCATACCCTTCCCCAAACTGTCTAATAGCTTTCTGCCAAAATACAGAGGGTGCCAAAATATGTGTGCACATTTTAAGAAAGGAAAAATACTGTATTAAAATTGTAATAATATATACCAATAACAAAGAATGAATACAAGTCATGTGTATACATTTTTTTGGCACCCCCATGTTGACAGAAAGTCAACACTAAGTCCTAAAAGACCTTCAGTATGACATATGCTTAGCATTTCGTGCCTCCCACCAAGACCAAGACATTAATTATTGTGCTGGTTATCATTTTCAGAGTACCCAAAGGTACAACGTCACCACTCATTTCAAAGTAAACCATGAAGAGGGGCAGGGGGCTGGCTGTATATAAGCATGCAAGGAAAACAAATACCTTAAAAATATAGATTCCCAGTCCCCACCCTTGACCTAGTGAATCAAAATCTCCGGGCTAATGCCCAAGAATCCTTCTGTTCTCTTAAAAGCCCAGGCAGGCAGCTTCAAGGGGGACAGCCACAGTCAAGAGGGGAAAAAAAAAATTTTTTTTTCCAGTCAAACAGAATGTAACAGATAAGCCTGGCCCACTTAGCACTGACTTTAGAGTACAGGAGTATCAGATTTAGTTATAACCTAGTTATGATGTCGGATCTTTTTACTGTACACTTTCATTTCAGAGGCCAAAACAGACTTGAATCTTTGCATTAATTCATGACACTCAAAATATCAAATTGTACCTCTAATGCCTTTAAGAAATCTTTTATGAGTTAATTCTAGCTGCACATGTATATGTATTATGTATATTATGCATACACACACACACACACGGTCGGACAATTAAGTTCGTGAACTTGTTGCAACGATGTTGCTAACCTTTTTTTGATATCAGAGGGATTATTCATTATGAATTTGCACCAACTGGACAAACAGTTAACCAAGTTCACTATTTGGAAGTGCTGAAAAGGCTGTGTGAAAAAGTTAGACGACCTGAACTTTTCACCAACAATTCATGGCTCTTGCATCACGACAATGCACCAGCTCACACAGCACTGTCTGTGAGGGAGTTTTTAGCCAATGAACAAATAAACTGTATTGGAACACCTTCCCCACTCACCTGATCTGGCCCCCAATGACGTCTTTCTTTACCTGAAAATAAAGGAAATATTGAAAGGAAGACATTTTGATGACATTCAGGACATCAAAGGTAATACAACGACAGCTCTGATGGCCAACCAGAAAAGAGTTCCAAAATTGCTTTGAAGGGTGGACTAGGCGCTGGCGCCAGTGCATAGCTTCCCAAGGAGAGTACTTCGAAGGTGACCGTAGTGATATTCAGCAATGAGGTATGCAGCACTTTTCCTAGGATGAGTTAGCGAACTTAACTGTCAGACCTCGTATGTGTGTCTGTGTACACACACATATACACACACACACACACACACACACAGATATTAGTAACCTTATATAACATTTACACTGGTGCCTGACAATCTAGTCTCAAATAGTTTTCAAATAAACAAATGCAAATAAATCCAATAAGTATTTACTGAACCCACGTTATGTGTCAGGCACTGTGCTAGATACTGTGAATATAGCCAAGGACAAGACACAGTCTCACAACACTTATTATCAGGAATATATCAGTCATTAATCAGGCTGCTATGGAAGTACCCACCCCGTTGGATCCTTTTCCTTATTTTACTTTTAGATGTGAATATTCTGCTTCATTCTTCCTTGGGGCATTATAGGATTCTAACTTTGTCATACCAACCCCTTTAAATTCCAATATTCATTTTACATGGGGAAAATGTACATCCAAGCAGCCTCTGTTACTATTTCAAAGCAATTGGAAAAATCCCAGAATCCACATTTCCATTGGGCTGAGACTTTCCAATATGCCTAATAATGATACTTTATGACCTAGAAGTTCCAATGAATTGGTAGTAAGAAAACATTGATCTGCTTCAGTGGCACTGTAATTGGAATGGTGATTAAATGCATCATGTTAAATTTACCCTGGGCCTTTCCCAGTGTGGCAAATATAAAATGAGCTATCGGCATCAGCAAAACCTAAACCACTCTTTCCGTCTAAAATGATACTTCTCCTGAATGTCCAAGGTGGGATGTTTAAGCTTGTCCATTAATAATTCAGTGGCATAACATGACAAACTGCATAGGCCCATAGAAGCTTCCCCGGATGTATCCTGCCCACATGGTTTCTTGGATTTAGCAGCTTGGGACAACCTCCTGTATATCAGGGCAGTGCATTTGCACCACTATAGTTAATGGTCTGTCAGCATTTCCATTATAAAGCAATTTTCGAAGGTTTATTGCTCTGCTGAAGAATCTGCTGGGCGCTAAAATTTGGCATTCTAGAAAAGCAAAAACTGGAGCCCGTAGTTGTTTATTTCCTTCCAAATAGGCAAAGTAGTTTTTCTCTTTAAAGGATAATCTGACCCTTTATTTTAGAATTTCCTCATATAGCCCTTTGGGAACCTCACAGAACAAAACCCTCACACCTCACAAAGCGACCACTGTTTGGTAATAGCAGCTAGTAACTTGCAATGAACAGAGTACTGATTCCAATTTATATATGGAAAACAATTTTTAAAAAGCAAGCATATTTTTGATGAACAAACTACAAGTTTAGAAACTTTTTCATCAGTTCTACTTAGTTACATTAAATTATTCATAATTTTAGAGTACACTGCCATTAATACAAAAATCAATGGATGACTTTTAAATTCTCATCAATTGTTAAACCTTTTAACCTTCCCACTCACGAACCATAGCTACTACTGATCTAATGTGAATTTTACCTGCTCTCAATTCCCTTACCTCTACTGGTAAAGGGAACAACTGCTGTAGCAAGAAAGTTTATATAGTAGATGGAAGAAGCTTTAAAGGCAATTTAGGAAATTCAGAATTTAGGATGATCAGACCCTGAATGAAAAAGTTCACAGAAAACAATTGTGGTAACCTAGAAGATTGGTGTGAATACTGTTTTATTAGTCTGAAAACTTAACAGAATATTTCATTCCTCAAACAGAGAAGAAATCAACTATTTCAGTGTTTTAGTTTCTTGTTATTGAATCTAATTTGAAATCAAGCTTAAATATTCACATTTTAAATTATAGGGTTGAGTTATACAGCTAATTATAATTCGAATGCAACTCTACCGATAAATAAGGGGGTTATAACATGAGAATGATTTGTTTTCTAGGTGTAAAGATTCTCATGTCCAAATAAAGACGCTCTAAAACTTTGGAGATTAGTGATCAAAGCAATCTTTTAAAAATGGACACTTTTTAGAGCAGTGTAATGATGCACCCTAAATTACCACTGATACAGGTTAATATATTTTGCCAATTTTTTCAGCTTTCTGTTGAAGACAACTAGCTATAATCTCTGAAATTAATATTTAAAAATATTTATAAAACTACCTCCAGACAAGTGAAAACACTGGATGTTTGTAAAATGTGAAGTAATCAGGATCCTACTCATGATAACAGCCACTGGACATAGGACATGAATGCATCCAACAAGGACTGGAAGAGTCTAACAAACGTTACAGGACACAGAAAAAACATCTGTTCTCTGATTTTTATAAATGTTGTTATGGTCTTTTCATAACATTTTATATTCAGATTCCAAATTAATCCTACCTTTACCTTTGGCAGACATCGACCATACATGCCATATTTACAAGTATAAAAGCTAAAGTCGAAAAAAGTTAGATTTACCAAGGACAAAACCAGAGCACACTCAAGATTAACCTTCGATAACACCAGTGTTACAAGCCAATTGGTCTGATGTATAGTATCAGCGCTCTAAGTAAAGGATTAAGTACAATTCTGTTAGAGGCCCAGCAGCTAGAAAGGTCCCTCTGGTAGTTAACCCAAGGACCTGGGAATCCCTCTGGCTTTGGTAAGAGAAGCCGCAAGGCAGCCTGCAGGGGTGGTTCAGAGGCAGTAACGCAGCAGCCGCCCAGCAAATGGTGCCGGCCATCACACCTTCAACTCAGCCTCACTGCTTTAATTCAAGGATTGAAGCTTCTCTAAAAGGCTTTTAACTGAAACACACTGGAAGTTAGTTATTGATGGTTTCACTTCCATGTTACAGAGGCAAACAGCCTCATTAATGATTTCAAAGAACTGCAAAGGATTTCAAAGAACTGCAAAGGATTTTATCAGATTTGATAACAGCTTCTCACATCTCCTATCCATCTGGCCCTCAAAACGCCCTTACTTTCTCAGAAAGCCCTTTTCCTTCATGTGGTGTCAATAGGAAAATAAAACCCTGGCCACAACAAAAGGCCCAGAATGATCTGCGGAAATCAGGGGAGCTCCCTGGTCCCCTAGCCTCTAACACCACACTAGACTCTTTCAGTTAAATTTATTCTTATAAATGCATCATATGATAGAAAATTCAAAAGGCACTAATAAAGAGTATGAATGAAAATGTGCCCCATTCCCACCCCTGTCTGCTGAACACCCAGCTCACCTATTAGATGCAATGCTATTACCAGTCTCCCGTAGATCCCTCCCTGGGGCACATCCTAGTTTACAGTACATGCCCCTTATCCTCCAACTGCATTCCCCAGCCTGCTGCACACTCTACTTTTCTCTCTAGCACTGATCAACAATGAGCTTATCATATATTTATTATTCGCTATTACATATTTGATTACTTTATCCTTGTCCCACCCTCACCCACAACAAGAATAGAAAGTCTGCTACATTCTCAGAGCATGAAGCACTGCATGGAAGGAAGAAAATGAACCCTTGACAAGTATTCGCTGAACGAGTTGGTAACCATTATTACAAACACTAGTAACTAGAAGGTAACTATTCTTTACAAAATACTAAGCTTTTTCAGAAAGGAAAAAAACTACAGAAATACTGTACTTAGGGAGCTAAATCAGTTTAAGAGGAACTAAAATTGCAAACGCTCAATATTGCTCATTATTTGAGATTACAAATTTTACACTGACTTTCTACATAAAACAAAGTCTACTTAAATACCACTTGTAAGGTTATTTTCCCAAAAATGAGATGTCTTCTGCCAGACTATTGAAGGAGTAAAATTTTAAACAGTAATTTGCAATCTCAGAAGCACGTGAACAGGTAGTTTGCTAGGTATTTTTTTAAGAACAAAGTATAAATACATTATAAATAAAAACATTATGTATAAGAAGAAATCTTCACACATATGCAGAAACACCTGTATTACAAGGCTTTCTGTAGCACTGTTTCCAAGAGTTAAGTAACTAAATAAACAGTTCAAGCAAAATTGCAAAAGCCTGAATGTCCATCAAAACAGACTAATTAAGTATGCTATAAGGTCCAGCAGAGTGGCGCGGTGGTTAAGCGCTGGCTTGGGAAGCCAGCGGCCCCGGTTCGATCCCACACGTGAGGGCCAGTGACACTGCCCTCAAAAAACAAAACAAAACAAAAAGTATGCTATATCTACTGAGTACAACATAAAGCTACCCAGAAGAATGATATAATTCTATACATGCTGACATGCAACAAACTGTAAGCTATATCACAGGAAGATGAACAGTATGTACAGTACATAGGCAAACGCGTATTTTTTAAATGTATGACTGTTAAGAAAGAAGTACAGTATACCCATCACCAAAAAACCTGGTAAAAGGTTGCCACAGGGTAAAGGAACTGTGAATTGGGGTAAAAAGATTTACTTTCACTGTAAATAATTTGGAACTGTTTGGGCTTTTTCCATGTGAATATTATCTTTTCAAAACAGATAAAATTAAAGAAATTTTATTTAAAATATGCAGAGAATGGGCTCCTCTGGTATCTATTAGGCATAAGGGTAACAATTAAATCAATCTCATTGAAGTGATGCTTATTTCAAGTATTAAATTATACATACAATTTAAGTCCTAATATTAATCTAAACTGGACAGATGAATACTTCTGGATCATGAAAGTATACATGCCATCTCAGAAAAATCACAATACAAAAATAAATAGTAGCACAATGACATACCACTCTAACCTTCACCAGAAGAGCTAAATTTAAAAGAATGACAGTAGTAAGCTAGCATTACACGCACTTAAGGTTGAAATGATGTGCGCTTTTCCCCTGATGTCAGGAAAAAGGTGAGCATGTACACTATCACACCTACTCGGCAATATACTGGAGATCCTGGCCAGTGCAATTAAGAAAAACAAAATAAGAATTACAAACATGAGAAATGAAGTAAACCTGTCATTATTTACAAATGACCAAACTGAAAGCAAAGGAATCCAGAAATATCAAAAGTAGTAAGTGAATCTAGCACGCTCTCTGACTATAAGATCAACATAAAAAAAATTTATTTCTACACTTGAAGCAACAATTAAATAATGAAATTTAAATCGGTAATATTTACCACAGCACCCCAAAAAAAATCAATACCAAAAAAATAAATCTCAAAGATGTACAGGGTAGCTATAGTGAAAATTATAAAACATTACTGAGAGAAATTAAAGTCTTACATAAATGGAGGTATACAGAGGGTGTCAAAAAAATGTATACACATTTTACAAAAGGAAAACTGTATTAAAATTTTAATACTCAAGATATACCAGTAACAAAAGATGAACAGAAGTCACGTTTGACTTCTGCAATTTCAAGAGGTGCTCAAAGTTGTTCCCATCAGCGTCCAGACACTTCTGATTACAGCGAACTACTGCTTGAGTAACGTTGACCAAAGTGTCCACTTGTATACATTTTTTTGGCACCCCCGGTATATACACTATGCTCACAGCCAAAAGGCTCAGTCTGACAAAATGACAACTGTCCTCAAACTGATGTATAGATTCAACAGAATTTCAATCAAAACCTCTGCTTCTTCTCAATTGCACATGACAGGCTGATTCTAACATTTTCATGGTATTGCAAAGCGTACAGAATAGCTAAGACAATCTTGAAGAACAACAAAGCTGGAGGACCTACATTACCAAGTGTCAAACTTATCTGAAAGTTACAGCAATAAAGACAGCATGTCATTGGTGCAGAAATAGACAAAGCAGTGGAACAGAAGAACCCAGAAACAGACCCACACATATGTGGTCACCTGATTTAAGACACCACAGCAAATCATTGGGGGAAAACAATCTTTCCAATAAATAATACTGGATCTTGCTATCCATATGGAAACAAAAGAGCTTTGACCTTTACCTCACATTGTATGCAAATGTATACAATAGACTCAAATGTGAAATGTAAAACAACAGAGCTAGACGAATGAAACAGTGTCTTTATATCATTGAAATAAGTAAAGATTTCTTAAATACAAAGAACACTGATCACATAAAACATTGACAACTTACAGTTCATTAAGAACTTCTGTTCATCAAAAGACAACACTAAGGCAATGAAAAAGTATCTCAGCACAGGCTCATAACACCAAGGTTGCCGGTTCGGTTCCCTCATGGGCCGCGCAAGCTGTGCCCTCCACAACTAGATTGAAACAACTACTTGACTTGGAGCTGATGGGTCCTGGAAAAACACACTGTTCCCCAATAAAAATTTCTTTAAAAACCAGTAAACCACAGAGTGGGAGAAGATAGTTGCAATACATACGTATATATAGTGTGTGTGTGTGTGTGTGTGTAAAATATATAAAGAACTCCTATAAATCAGTAAGATGACGACTGACATCCTAATTTAAATTAGACAAAACACCTTAACAGGTATTATGGTTAAAATTAAAACGACTGAAAACACCCAAATGTTAGCTAAGGTGCAGAACACTGGAGCTCAAATACACTGTTGCTGGGAGAGCACACTGGGACAGCCACCAGGGAAGCAACTAAGCATACATAACCTATGACTCACCAATTCCCTCCTGTGTATACACCCAGGAGAAAGGAGACTATATTTCTATCAAGAGATGTGTAATACAATGTTCATGCCAGCATAATTACTAACAAGAATTTAAAATAACCCAAATGTCCACCCACAGGAGAACTAATATATAAACTGTTCTACACTCACATAGTGGAATGAGAACTACCACAAGCAATAATAAAGATGCCATAATACTGAAGAAAAGAAATCAGACACAAAGAAGAATCTATGTATGATTCGAGTTCTATGATGTTTCAAAAGGGTATAAAACTAAATCACGGTGATAGAAATCAAAATAGCAGCTCCCTATACAGGCAGCTTAGACTAGGCGGGACTAGGAGGGCCTACAAGGGTGCCAGGAATGCCCTTTATTTGGATCTAGTTGGTGATTTCAGTGGTACAGACACAGGTATACATATAAACACAGATTTGTGAAAATTCACCGAGTTGTAAATTTAACATTATACACCTTAACTATATGTAAGTCATACCAAATTTTTAAAAAGGATATATTATGAACAATATTGTGGCAATAAATTTAAAATGTCGATAAAATGCTAAGAAAAAACCTTACTGAATCTGGGAATAGAAAAATCTAACCAATCCTATAACTAATAAAGAAAACAAATCCATAATATAAAGTTTCCAACAAAGAAAACGTCAAGCTCAGATGGCTTTACTGGCAATCTACAGAGTTAAGAAAAAAGTCAATCATAAACACATAGCAGAGAATGGAAAGAGAAGAAACACTTGTCAATTCCTTTGATGAGACCAGCATAACCTTAATGTCAAACTCAGCAAGTACATTACAAGAAGAAAAAAAAAATTTCAGACCAGCCTCATTCATGAACACAGATGCCAAGAATGTAAACAAAATTTAGCAAACCAAATTGAACAATAAAAAAGTATTATAACACAATGAAGTAGGAAATTTAATGTTGGTTCAACACTAAAACATCAATGTAATACACCATATTAACAAAAGAAAAGGAGATATGAGCATCGCAACAGACAGAAAAAAAGAATGAATAAAAATTACCATGCACCCCCATTATTTTTAAAACTTCACTTAAGAACAGAAGCGAACTTAATCAGAAAGACAGTATGGAAAAAACAATTTTTTTTAAATAAAGCCAACATCAAATTTAATGGTTAAAAGGCGAAAACTTTCTGTTTCAGAACAGAAACAAAGTATAACTGTTATCACGTTTACACATCTATTCAATGATATACAAGGCAGCCCAGTCAATACAGTGAAAAAAGTAAAAGGTACAAGAATTTAAAATACAAATATTAAATTAATTCAGAGTAGGGCTGGCCGAGTGGCGTGGTGGTTAAGAGCTGGCATGGGATGCCAGTGGCCCCGGTTCGGATCCCATATATGAGGGCCAGTGACACTGACCTCAAAAAAAACAAAAAAAGGAAGAAGGGGAATAGTCAATAAAGCAAACTAAAATAAAAAGCGATAATTTAAAAAAAAATTCAGAGTAGATAATTATGTAAATAGAAAACCCACAGTCCCTATTAATTAGAATTAATAAGTGAGCTGAACAAGATTGTTTGACATAAAGTCAATATACAAAACCCTAGGGTATTTCTATATAACAGCATCTAATAGCTTTGGTGATATTAAGGCACTACTTACGGCACTATCTTCAGGCATTATATTAAGGTAATTATTTTATATGATAATGGTGTCAATGTGATGTCTAGAGGAAAAAAAACTGTCCAGAGTTTTAAAATACATTCTAAATTACTTTTAGATGAAATGATATGATGGCTAGGATGAGTTGCAAAATGACTGAAAGGGTATAAATTAAACAGAACTGAACACAAGGGTGATTTATAATACTATTCTAATTTTGTTTGCATTTTTCCCATAATAAAAAGTGAAAATATCAAGAAAATAAGACACAGACTAGGTAAAAAATATTTGGGAAAGATATATCTGATAAAGGACTGTCTTCCAAAATATGCAAAGAACTTATCACATGTCATTAAGGAAATGCAAATTAAAGCAACAATGAAATACCCCACACCAGCAGGCCTGCACCACACACACACACACACACACACACACACACACACACACAAATATGTGAATAAGCATTTCAAGGAGTAGGAAAATGATATCAAATGAAAATACTGACCTACACAAAGGAATAAAGGGCATGGAAATAATTATGTAAGTAGACTTTTTTCCAATTGTTCATATTTCTTTAAAAAAATTTTAAGCAAAAATAGTAATAACGTAGTATGGATTTTAAAATACATGGAGAAGTACATATAACAATAACAAAGTTCAAAAGATTTTTAAAACAGAAGTAAGGCCCTTCTACCATACATGAAGTTGTACAATATCACTTTTAAGGTAGACTGTCATAAGATAAAAACAAAAATAACCAGTAAAATAACACAACAAAAAGTTACTTCTAAATGCATCTTATTGGGTTGAGAAAGTTTCCTTCTATTGCTAGTTTGTTGAGTGTTTTTATCATAAAAGGGGGTTGGTGTTTATCAAATGCTTTTTCTGAGTACACTGTGATTTTGTTTTTTATTCTACTAATATGATATATTACATTAATTTGCTTCATGCATTCTAGTGCTCTATAATGTAGAAATATGGAAACGGAAATTCCCATCAACTGATGAATGTAGTATATCCATATGATGGAATTCTTGGCCATAAAAAGGAAGCAAGCGTCAGTGTATGTAACAACATGGATGAACCTAGTACACTAAGCAAAAGAAACCAGTCACAAAAGACCACATATCATGAGATTCCATTTCTATGAAATGTCCAGAAGCAGGAAATCTAGAGAGACAGAAAGCAGGTTAGTGGTTGCTGAGGGCTGGGGGGAATGGAGGAGGTTGGCTGGTAGACAGGCGGTAACTAAAGGATACCTGGTTTCATTTGTGGTGATCAAAATGTGTATTGGTTGCTGTCCTCCTTTGACTGTTTTCCAGAGTTCTAACAAAAATAAATACTTCTGCCAGCTTCTGCTTGTTTTCCAAGGATTCTGAGGAGGAATGAGTGTTTGAAGCTACGTGCTCTATCATTTGGCCGAAGTCACTGCTGGGCTTACTTTGAAGATACTAAACTCAGAGAACTATCAAGATAGTTCCAATTGTTTCAAAATAAAAACTGAATTTAGAACAACTCCTACTCTTCTATAGGTTGATGCTCTAATTCTCAGGTTATCAAGAACTCCAGAATACCAGACTGGGTTTATCTCAAAATGAAGTAAACTGATAAAACAATGCTGCTTTGTGAATTAGCAAAAATTAGACTAATCTGACGGTGATACGTGAGCCATACATCTGGTGCTGTGGGGACCTTTTTATTATCAAATTACTCCATTAAACACTACCAATGAAAATAATACATGTCAACTTCACTTGTGAAATCTTTCACAGTATTCATAATTTCATTCATTCCACACAACAACCCAATGAGACAGAATGACAGAGCAGACAAGGCCGCTGTGCCTTCTTCATACCACACCTGCAGTCAGTAAGAGTCAGAGGACAAAGCGTTCCTGGCCCTCAGGCGCATGCATTCCCATTCAACCTGCACTCCACTAAGCAAACTCACAGTCCAAATACCAGCAAACAGGGGTCACTCATCTAAATAGCTCAAATTTAATAAAAGTACTGCTAGGGAATCAAATCGAGATGCTGTTTACTTTAAAACCATAAATCAAAAATACATATTCATTAAACAACTGTTAACTGGGAAAGGCTTTATAAATGCATGTGTGTAAATTTCTCATTCAAAACTGTTAATTCCAGACTCATTCCAGCAAAGCAAAGCTTGCATGTGTTGTCAGCTGGAATATGAATATAGAAGGAACTGAAATGATTCTTGCTATTATGAGCAACTGCATGTAGCAGCTACTTTTTAATTCCTATTTTCGTCCATCTAAAAGCAGGAATTGAGTGCTAAATGCAAGCAGTAACATCAACTACAAGGCCTAGTTGTTCCAAAAGTATCAGAGAAGTGCTCTAAAGATGAAGGATAGAACATGTGTTAACATGCCAAATCATTTCATTTCTCTAAGGCAGCTGCAAAAGTAATCAGAAAAAGAAATCAAAATAAATCACTCTGTAAAATATATACTGTGCAGTTTCTAAAAATGAAACATACATTTGAAAATAGTAAAAATATATATTATATAATAAAAGTTATATCAACAAACAAGGATACATTTTTTATTTTTGAAGTCTGGCTGGTCATTGAATCATGGTTCAAATCAAATACACTAGCCAGTGGGCAAGTACTATACAGCAGCAACGCCCAATGGCAAGCTCCAGACTCACCAGGAGGGGCCCACCATTCAATATTATGGACAATGGGTCTGAAAGGCACTATTTTCCTCTCACCTTCCTATGTCTTTCTTACCTATAACACAAGATGTGTTATTAATTCAGTGCCTAAGACTCCCAAACTGACCTCCCTTCTCAGTGTGGCGGAGGCTGCCAGTAACATACCCAGCCATTCATCCTTCCTCTTAATTCACGAACCCCCATTTTCCTCTGGTGACCCCAGACATACAGCACCAGGGTAGAAATCAAGATAGGCCTAAACCAGTATGGCATCCATTGTTCCTCTCTGCCAACACTTGATATAGATGTGGCCGTGAGACTCAGTTCTGATGAATGAAACGTACAGGGAGGTTTCTAGAGGTGGGAGATGGCAGAGGAGCTACTGGGGCAAGTTTCATTATTCCCTAGTAATATATAAGAGCGAGGACAAGTCCCTTCTTTCTCCTTCTGCCTTCCTGCTTCAGATGTGCTGCAGCCACAATGGGAAGACAAGCAAACTGCAGAGCTGCAGGACAGACCCTGGAACCGCCGACTCCGGGCTTCTTGTTAAGTGAAATAATAAATGTGCGGTTTTAGCCCATGCTCCTCGGGTGGCCCATGCACTGCTGCCAGTCTGCAGGGTGTTACCAGTCCACAATGAGATAAGGACAGAAATTGACAGCAAGCATTCAGAAACTTCATAGCAATTTTGTATTTCCACATTTTAATTGTATTTTACAAAATATAACTGCAATGAATTTAAATTAAACAAAAATCTGGTCCTTCACTACACAGTGGAGAAGCATTTGGGTTTAGGCCACTTTTACAATAGTTGGGTACTAAGTCACTTGCAGCCAAAAACACCGAGGGATTCAGCAACATCCAAGATAAAATAGTACATACAAGACCTCTCATATCCTCACTCATTTTAAGAGTGACCTTTCACAAATAGCAAAACATACCAGGCGAAATTGAACAAAATAGAAACAAATATGATCTGGAGAATAGCATTTTGGTCTCTCATCTAATCATAAGTTTCCCAGGATCCCAGAGCACTGTGGAAAAGTGGAAAGGGCAGTCGTGTGAGAAAATCCAATGTATACACAATCCAAATGACAAGAAAAAAATTAAACTCTGCAAGAATAAAGCATAAATGATTGAATCATTATGCATTCCTACTGATGCCAAAATTATGCAACTACATTTCAGATGTTAATTCTCTTTAGAATATAATATTATCTGACTTCATTAAACTAGTTCAGAGCTCAGTTGAGCTGATCCATTACACTATGAGAGACAGCTGTGTAAAAATCAAACTTGCCCATCTGGCTTTAAAGAAAATTAAACAATGCACAATGGAAAATTATTTTTTAACTCATCTATTAAAGCTTTTTCTACTCATAATCTGCAAAATGTTTAATCATACTCTGATACAGAAAAGCTAAAACACACATATAAAAAATTTATAGCTGCAGACTTAGAAAAGTACTTAACAGGAAGATGTAATACAATTAAGAAAAGACCTTAACTTATGGTTCCAGTTCCACCTTCTGGTTTTTTTCTATTTTGTAAATTAGGAAAACGTATAGGAAGAAGAGTCTATGAACACTTTCTTAGAACAATCAAAAATGATAGGTGAGACCATTCAAGTAGGAATATCAACACAATGAAAAACCCAACTGCACTTGAGATAACATGACTTCACAAATGTGTTTCCCAAGGCCATTTGCTTTTCAAAACGCTACACATGAATTTCTCAAAAAATAATTCACATCTGTAATCAGTAGCTAAAAGAGCTTGTCCCACCCTGCTGCACTGTTGGTGGGATTGCAGATTGGTGCGGCCACTATGGAAGTCAGTATGGAGGTATCTCAAAGAAATGGAAATAGAGCTACCTTTTGACCCAGCAATTCCACTCCTAGGTATTTATCCTGAAAAAACCAAGACACTGTTTCAAAAAAAGTTATGCACCTCTATGTTCATAGCAGCACAATTTACAATAGCTACGACTTGGAAACAACCAAAATGCCCATCGGTAGATGACTGGATTAAGAAACTGTGGTATATTTATACAATGGAGTATTACTCCGCTATAAAGAAGAATGAAATCGTACCATTTGCAATGATATGCATGGACCTAGAGACTATTATGTTAAGTGAAATAAGTCAGTCAGAGAAAGACAAATACCATATGATCTCACTCATATGTGGAATCTGAAAAACTGTATGAATGAGCAAAGTAAACAGAAACGGTCTCATAGATATAGAGGAAAAATCAGGGTTGTTGGGCCGGCCGAGTGGCGCATTGGTTAAGCGCTGGTTTTGGGATGCCAGCGGCCCCGGTTCGGATCCCACATGAGGGCCAGTGACACTGCCCTCTACAGCTAACAACAGCTCCACCTGGAGCTGGGCTGTGCGAGCCCCGGTGATGGTGTGGGCTGCAGCCCCTGCTGCAGTGGGCTGCCATAAGCTACAGTGAGTGGCCCGCAGCCAGCGTGAGCGGTCAATAGCCGCGGTGAGCGACATCCAGAGGCCAACGACTGATCTGCCTCATCCGGGAAGAACGCAATGACGATACCAACAGTGAAGCAACATCCTCCGCAACTAGACTGAAGAACAAAAAGACAGCAACTTGTCTGTTCCCCTTCCCCGATTCCCCAACGCTGTTCCCCTCCGCCAATTCCCCAATAAAATCTTTAAAAAAAAAAAAAAAAAATCAGGGTTGCTAATTGGGAGGGGGATGGGAATGAGGGAGAAGGGGAAGGGATTAGACAGCAAAAATAGGCAACTACAATATTGCCACTGGGATATGAAAAACAGTTTGGGGAATATAATTAATAATGTAAATATTTTGTGGGATGTCAGATGGTCATAGGTCTTGTTAGGGAGACAATTTCATGGATGGAGTAGAGGTTTGATCACTGCACTGTATAACTGAAGAGGAGGTGGTATACCTACTGTAATTGAATATATATAGATAGTCACGGGATGTGGATTATACTGTGGAAGAGAGTCAAGAGGAAGAGTAATAGATACATATGATATGTGGGGGGAGTGGGGTGGTGAATTGGGGATGGGGGGTTGTCACTTTGAGGGGTAAAATGTATAACTATTGCACTGTGTTGTACACCTGAAACTAATTAAAAATAAATAAATAAATAAAATAAAATAAAAAATAAATAAAATAAAAGAGCTTGTCCCAAAATTATGGGTGTAGTTAACAAACATCTTAACAGCCTAATTAGATTAACTTCCATTGATTAAACACTTAATTACTAAATTAAATAAGGCAGCAACACTTTTTGGCAAAAAATGCATATATGGTATACTTATGGAAGCTGCATCTAGCACCAAATAGATTTCTCCAAACTAAACAAAGCTGAAACGTAATTTTATAATCAAATTGCCTCAGACTTGAAATACGCCAGACAGCATTCTTCCATAAGAGCATACAATTCAAGATGGGTTTTTTCTTTTTATCACAAGTTTATTCCCAACACCAGAAGTTCCAATTTGGTTATGACTTTTCTCTTAATATACATTAAGCTCACTGGTTTAAAAAATAGGTATTTCGGGCCAGCCGAGTGGCTCGTTGGTTAAGAGTTGGCTGGGGAAGCAAGCTCTGAGCAGCAAGGCCACCAGTTCAGATCCCACATGGGCTAGTGACGCTGCGCCCTCTACAGCTAAGATGGTGAACAACAGCTAGACCTGGAGCTGGGCTGCAGTGAGTCACTGGCGACGGCACAGGATGCAGCCCCTGCTGCAGTGGACTGCTGTAAGCTACTGTGAGCAGCCGGCAGCCGGTCAGGGCTGCCGAGAGCTGCCGTGAGCGGCTGGTCCAATGGCCGGTGACTGATGTGTCTCACGCGAGAGGAGTGCAATGACGATACCAACATGGGCCAGTGAAGCAACGTCCTCCACAACTAGACTGAAGAACAAAAGGACAGCAACTTGTCTGTTCCCCTTCCCTGGTTCCCCAATAAAATCTTTAAAATATATATAGATAGATAGACAGGCAGACAGACAGACACACAGACAGATAGTTCTTTTAATAATCCTGATATAAAGTAAATGCTTTAATTGATACAGTCAGCCCTCCATAACTGTGGGTTCTACATCTGTGGATTCAACCAGCCGAGCCGTGGATGGCAAATATTTGGGGGGAAAAATATTACGTTGTTGCCTGACGTGTGTCCTGTAGTTAAGCCGACAATGGTTGCATCTGTACTGAACATGTACAGACTTTTTTCTTGTCATTATTCCCTAAACAATGCAGCATAAGAACTATTAACATAGCATTTACATTGCATTAGGTATTATAAGTAATTTAAAGATGATGTGAAGTAGACAGGAGGATGTGCACAGATTATATGCAAATACGATACCACTGTATATAAAGGAATTGAGTATCTTCAGATTTGGTATCCGCAGGAGCCCGGGAACTAATCCCCCACGAATACCAAGAGGCAACTACACTAATGATTTTTATTTAAAGAAGAAAGTCATGATGATTACATAGTTTATACAAATTCTTTCATATGCCAAGAACAATAAATGCATTTCTTTTAAACTGAGAAGTAGCTCTGATGTACTTTTACAAGAGAATTACTCCCATTACTCTGCAATTTCACTGCTTTCAAATCCAAGAACAAAATTTATACCTACAATGACATTTAAAAGAAAAGTAAAAGGGGCTTGTTTCACCGTAGCACCACCCTTCCTAGTTCATTAAAACACTCTTTATGCTTTATAATTTTCATTGATTTTCAATAATAAATTGCCATATCAAGGAACAGAAGCATGATGTACAACCAACAGCTTCATGATTATAACACCCATAACATGGAATTCTTACTTTAGCATATACGTACAGTCACATACACATGTACGGAGCCATCTTCTTAAGTTTTTAAAAGCTAATGGCTTTACTGAGCGAAAGTGTGCCAAAGAGATCAATGTGGATTCGAGGGTCCTTTCCATGCCAGACAATGGGCAATCTCTTCCCATGAGAAATCACTAGTCCTGCCCAAACAATCTGTACTGATTTAGGGTTCAGCTTTCCAAACCAACTAGGCTTGTGATCAAGTCTAAACTACTAACTGACCACACAAAGAAGTGAGGCCCAGAGATGTTTAAGTGACCTGTCTAGTATCACTTTACTCCTCAATTAAAACCTAGTATTGGTTTCCCAATTTGGTTGTAGTACTCAAAGGTGAATTTCAGCATAGTCTTTGGACTGAAAACATTTTTTCAAAATCCAGACAATTGAATACTGTTCAGTGTTAGAAAGAAATGAACTATCAAGCCATGAAAACACATGGAGTAACCTTAAATGCATATTTTTAAGTGAAAGAAGCCAATCTAAGAAGGCGACATACTGTATAATTCTAACTATATGACATTCTGGAAAACGCAAAATTATGGAGACAGCAAAAGGATCAGTGGTTGCCAGGGACTAGGGTTGGGGAGGAGGCGAACAGGCAGAGTGCGGAGTAATTTTACGGCAAAAAAATACTCTGTATGACGATATTACAGCGATAGACAGATGTTATAATATTTGTCCAAATCGATAGAAAGACAACACCAAGAGTGAACCCTAAGGTAAACTATGAACTCTGGGTGATTATGATGTGTGAGTGTAGGTTCATCAATTGTTAACACATGTACCATTGTGCTGAGTGATGCTGATAATGGGGGAGGTTATGCATTTGTGTGGCAGGGGTATACGGGAAATCTATATATCATCATATCTTTTTCTATGAACCTAAAACTGCTCTTACAAAAAACAGTCTTTAAGAAAAAGAAAAAAAAAAATTTTGCTCAGAGTTAAACACACTTTTTTCCTTTTTCTCCTTTTTTCTAAAACCAAACAAGTAAACTATAAGCCCAATTAAGTGCTTCTTTTAAAGAAGTAATCTCAAGCAAGTTATTCTGGACATTGAAGCTATTACTCAAACACAGTGTTAGAATTCTCCTTCAAAACTGTCTTCAATCTACATTTATAAATCATAAGAAGGAATTACCGTATATGAAAGTCAACTACAAACCAGGCACTGAGACTCTGTACTTATAGCTCATACCAACCATATAAGGTGGGTATACGTTCTTGGTTTGAGAGACAAGGAAATCAGGCAAGTCCTGTGGCTGCCAAGTTCCTGGACCCAACACTGGCTCCTTTCACTGTTCTACAGTCATCCCAATTAAAGACCTTCAGATTCTCCACCTTGTCAATCATCAACCTTTTTATCCAATACTGTCTCCCTCCCAAAACTTCACATGCGGATTTGGAAATTACTACGATCTACTACTACTGCTAACAAGAGCTGGAATGACTGAACTGTTATACTCTCGATGCAAGAGCAGCTTGAAGAACCCACTGACAGTTTTTCTTCATTCACATCTCTCAGCTCTGAGTGACGTCCCTGCATACTTGAATGCCTCTGCAATCTAACGTGTTGTTGGTCATCTGGCCTTCCCACTTATATTCTGAGTGGTAGGGAAATGGTAGAAATGAGCGGCCTGCACAGGTATCTTGCTGTACAGCCCGAGGACACACTGGAGCTATCTCTCAAAGGACACACAACCTTCTAGCATCTCTCAAAGGACACACAACCTTACTCGATGCGATGCTCCCTTTAGTGAATCCAGACAGACTTCATTTTCAACCACTTGTAAAGCTCTGATTGGTCCCAAACAATATCAAAAACAAACAACCTCGGACATCGGGTAAAATGGAGCAACAGACAAGACGCTGTGCTATCTGCCTCCCAGGATCATACCAAAATTACAAGCAAATTATACAGCATTCAACCCTGGAGGTCCCCGGAACACTGGAGGAACAGAACCACTAAACAAAGAACTTAAAAAGGAGGCCACGTCGGGTCTGGTAGGACGAGCGGAGACGAGAGAGGCCGAACCCCGTGAGGGAGGTCCCAGCTGTGGAGAGGCTTCTCCGGTTGGGGAAGAGGCCCTCCGGCCGCACATCAAGCTCACCAGCCCAGAGATCCTTTTCCAGGAAGAGAAGTTCTAAGATAGCCAGCAGTAAATTAGTGAGGACTCTCTTTGCTCAGCTCGGTGAGGCTAAGAGCAGCTGGAGAATCAATGGGGCCGGCGCCCGGGCTTGCTTGCCGGTGAGCACTTACCTTGTTCCTGGTGGAGGGAGTGGCTGTGTGAGCCGGGAGCCTGCGGGGACGGACTGAACTGAGCACCTTTGGTGCAAAGGCTGGAGGTTTTTGAACTGTTGTTCCCGTGGTGCGGAGCCTGCATGCGAGTGGTGTAGGGAGGACGCCATTTTGTCAGGCTTGGGCCCTCCCACGAAGGATCAGGTCCAGGACCTCATTGGTCTGGTGGAATTGGCGCAGAACTGCGTGTGTGCGTGCGCGCCTGCGGCCTTGGATCCCCACCCTCTGCCCGGCTTATACTGTGTTGCCAGGGAAACGCAGGGTGGGTGCCCTCCGGCTCCAACAGGCTGCTCACTGAGACGCAGGAGTGCGCAAGCCGCCTCGGGTCCCGCTCTCTGCACTCCGCTTGCAGAGCTGCCAGGCTGGTGATTGGTTGTCAGGCTGCTCGGCCTGATGTGCGAGCAGCTGATTGGGACAGGCTGCGACTGGGAGTTTTCCTGGGAGTGTTGGGCCGTGAGCTGTGTGCCTGCGTGATCCAGCCAGGGCTCTTCTGGTCATCTATCTAATTCATCAAAGCAATCCCAGAGCGACAGCCAGAATGGGGAAACAAAGAAACATGTCACAAGTAAAAGATCAGAAGAAACCTCCAGAAATGGAACCAAATGAAACAGAGGGAGCCAACCTTTCAGAGACACAGTTTAGAACACTGATGATAAGAATGTTTAAGGAACTTAGCGAGGACATAAAGAAGGATAGGGAAACCATAAAAAACAGCCTGTTAGAACTAAAGAATACAATAACTGAAATGAAGAACACACTCGAAGGAATCACCAGTAGAGTAGATGAAGCAGAGGAGCGGATCAGCAATTTGGAAGATAAAATAGCAGAACTCACCCAGTTGGCACAGCAAAAAGACCAAAGAATAAAAAACCATGAAAATAGTTTAAGAGTCCTATGGGACAAGGTGAAGCACAACCACCTTCGACTCATAGGAATACCAGAAGGAGAAGAGAAGAAGCAAGGGGTCGAAAATGTATTTGAAAAAATAATGACTGAAAACTTCCCCACCCTGGTGAAGGAAATCAACATACATGCCCAGGAAGTGCAGAGGGTTCCAAACAAGCTGAACCCAAACAGGTCCACACCAAGACACATCATAGTCAAAATGGCAAAGGTTAAAGACAGAGACAGAATCCTAGAGGCTGCAAGAGAAAGACAGCAGGTTACATACAAAGGAACTCCTGTTAGACTAACAGCTGACTTGTCTACAGAAACTCTGCAGGCCAGAAGGGAGTGGCAGGAGATCTTCAAAGTGACACAAAATAAAGGCCTACAACCAAGATTGCTCTACGCAGCACGGCTATCACTTAAAATTGAAGGAGAAATAAAGAGCTTCTCAGAAAAGAATAAGCTTAAGGAATTCATTACCACCAAGCCAGCATTGCAAGAAATGTTAAAAGGGCTTTTGTAAACAAAAGAAAGGGGTAAACAAGCTAACCCAGAGAGACAATTTAAGAAGACTGAAGTCGAATCAAGCAGATATAAAAGAAAAACTGATGGTTGCTGGCTGGGAGGGAGTGGGGGAGAGGGAGAGGGAGAAGGTTTTGGACAGTGTATGTGGGACTACAATGTTGCCGCAGGGATATGGGGGCAGTTCTAGGAATGTAATTGATAATGTTGTGAAGAGACTATTATGTTGCGAGAAATAAGTCAGTCGGAGAAGGACAGGTACCATGCGATCTCACTTGTGTGTGGAGTCTGAAGAGCTGAGTGAATGATCAAAGTAACGTAGATGTAGAGGAAAAACTGAGGGTTGCTAGTTGGGAGGAGGGTGGGGCTGCGGGGGAAGGGGAAGGGATTAGACAGCATAAATAGACAACTACAATATTGCCACAGGGATATGAAACATAGTTCGGGGAATATAATAATGTTGTAAAAATTTTGTGGCGTGTCAGATAGTCACATGTCTTGTTAGGGAGACCACTTCATGGATAGAGTAGAGGCTTGATCACTGCACTGTACACCTGAAGCTGATGTTGTATAGTATTGTATGCCAACTGCAACTGAATATGTGGATGGTCACGGGATGTGGAGTATACTGTGGAGGGGAGTCAGGGGAGTTGTGATGGGTATGTATGATATGGGTGGGGGGAGTGGGGTGGCAAACTGGGGGAGGGGGGTTTTCACTTTGGGGGGTAAAGAGTATAACTATTGCATTGTGTTGTATACCTGAAACTAATAAAAAATATATATAAAAAAAATAAAAACCAAACAACCTCCCACTGTTATGTCATCAAGTTCAGAATTACTCTCCGTTACAAGAGCTACACATATGCCAGCATTCTAGCCCTCTTTCTGTCTACACAAGTTCTTACGACCCTGGAGCTCTTGGTCATCCAAGTTTCCTCCACGAAGGATGACTGTAACCTCAGAAGCCCTAAACTGTTGCTCAAGTTCCCAGGCCTGGAAAATCTCCAGAACATTAACAACTACTGCACTGGGTAGGGAAAGGGGAAGTGGACAATAAAAGGGATATAGTATTTAGATATGGAGATTTCTACAGGCTTAGAAACGTCTACAAGCAAAACTCATTTGTAATCTGAGTATGTTCTACACGATCAACAGCAAAAGGGGGGTGGAGAGGGAGAAACTGGGAAGAACAGAAAAATCCAATGTTAATTCTCTTTGCAGTGATAAATAATACTGCTGGTACAATAAGATTAAATTATCCTCGGATGCACTCACCCTCCAGATGTGCCTTACCCACTGCTTATACTATCTGTGAGTCACATTACCAATTTATTAACTAGAATTGTATTATGTTTTATATGTAATCATGTACTGGACAGTGCTAGCAAAACATTAAGCAACCAATGGAATGTCCTGAGCAGGAGGAAATGTTTATGGAAAAAAACACCAAACAATCCCGAAGTCCCACCATGAACAACCACAAAGAGGCACGGAGGGTTTCTGTAAGGAATAGCAGAGCTGGTCAACTCCTCCCTGTTCCTCATCGTCTAGGTAGCCCAGCCCAGGACTGGGCTAATCTAGTCCTGTCCTGCTTCGGTGCTGAAAGGCAGGGGACAGACAGACTCTTTATGCTACACAAACGGAGGGGTGGCTGGGGGTGTGGGGGTTGGGCGGTGGTGTGCACAGGAGCGAGGTTGGCGTCCTGGGTTATGCAGGAGTTAAGACGCATCTCCGCTTTCCTTCTCCAGAGAACAGGGTAGCAGCTGGGGCTGATTCTCAGACGGGAAAACACACCTTCCAATGCAACCCTTCTTTCAAGCACCAGAGGAACCGTACGCCGGAAAGCCCTAACACTCACAAGTACCCCATCCTTGGGCAAAGGGAGACAGAAGGGAATGAGAAGGCTATTTCATGCTTCTGATTTGATCACTGCACCCCAATAAACAGAATCCAAAAAGCCTAAGGTTAAGTGCTTAATCTGGCCACCCCATACTGAAAAAAAGGGAAGCAAGAAATCACTGGTAGTACAAACAGCTTTAAACATTTTCCCCTAATTCAACGTTGGTCCTTCCTGTTTCAGATGCGGCTGGATTGCTTTAGTGACAGACACAAAGAGTGACACTTTTGTTAACACTGGCCCTACAGAGTTCAGTGTTATCTCCTCCCCCAGTCCCTCATCCAGAGGCCTAACCACACATTGGCCTGTCACTGAAAAGCACGCTAATCCCACAGCTATCTTTGCAATAACCATGCTTTAGAGAACCTGGAAAACTCAACACTGGGTGCATTCTGCTGCACCAGTAGTGAAATTAAATTGGCTATTAGGAAATGAAAGAACAAAAGTGCCCTGACACAAACCACCTGCACCTCGATGACCTATAGTCTTCATGTGATTACACAGGGACCTTTTTGAACTTACTGTACTTTTTAACTATACACCAGCGTCCAGAGGAATAGTTTTTTTTAACTACATTTGTTGAAATTCTAAATACAAACAGTCTTCAACTCCACCCCTGCCTCAACCCCCATTCCTGCAGTCCTTGCTCTCTCAACATCAAATCTTTTCTTTCACACCCTAAAGAGCCAGAAACAAAAATCTCTATGAAGGTTCCAAAGATTTAAAATTCTTGTTTTTACCCCTTAGTGGTCTATTGCTATGTTCAAAACCCTAGATAGCTGGTACCTTTGGCTAAGCAGATCTGAAGCAGCAAAGCTCCAGCAGTCCAGCTGTTTTCTTTTCTAATTAATGAAAGGGGAACCTGTAGGGGGATTAAAGATTTGGCCTTGCCCCAGAGCTAACAGCCTCCCTCCAGCATCAATCCTATCTCTTGCTGGCCTAAGCAGAAAGACAGAACAGGCAATCAGCTCTGGGTCTCTGGCATCACTTCACAGGATATTAATAATGACCCTGACAGTCTGGCCAGCCACCCACCAGCTCTTTAATTTAAAGGTCATCATAATTGCAGCCCTCCCTTGCAGACTATCTTTTATGACGCACTAGCACACAACAGGAGGGGATCTAATAATAAACTTTTCAAAACATATATAATGAAACAGTAATTTATGATCGAGAACTATATAGCTTTTCTTAAATATATTTTTTCATTATTAAATGTCTCCTTCATAAAAAATGTTTATAAAACACAAAACATACCTGAAAAAGTAAATTCTGAATAATAATTTGAGGGAATATTTTCTGAAAATGTGCAACACAGACTTTTTAACTCCTCGAAAATGTTTAGCTCAGAGGAGGGCTCTCACCCTGGAGACTTTTTCCAGCTTGATCCTCCTTTCCAAGTGGCTCATGCAAGTCAACTCTGGGCCATCTCTAGGGAAAGGTTCTCCCTGAACTCCCTAGCAAGTTATTTCCAGTGTCTGACTGACCCACTCTCAGGTAAAATTTTAGCAGGAGATGAGAACATTTTTCTTTTTCAGTTCCAGAACAAAGTAGTTTTTTGGATCAAAAAATATTGCTGCAGCATCCCTGCTGACACAATAGATAAAGCAAAGAAGAAAAGCACTAGTTAATACCATTCCATTACTGCAGAGTTTATTTCTAAAGCTGTGAATATAGTTTTGAAATATGAAGCTTAAAGTAACATGGGCAGCCAGAGTGTGTGGTTTTTGTTGCTAGATTTTTAAAAATTAAATCCTTTAATAGCTATTTTGTCCATTCACCTTTCAATACTGAGAAAGGGGAGAAGAAAAACATTTCATGCTAGTAAATGCTTTATTGACCTAACTCTTATCTGAACAAAAATGACCCATACCTCACAACCTTTAATTTAAAAGCTTGTGGATTTTTTTAAGCCAAATATACAAAACATCAAATGCAAAGATTTTGCTTTTAATCCTCAGAATACAGCCAGGCAGCTCCCACTAATGACCTGTCCCATGTATAGTCCACTAAACAACCCCCTCAAAAAGACGTTCCAAACCAACAGCTTTGGGCCATCCTGAAAATAATACAATATTTAGTTCAAAAGAATTAAATATCAAATATATCTGGTTCCAAGTGTTATTAGTTTTCATACCCAAACTCACTTTCTAAAGGATCTACATAACATGAAGATAGTATCTTAGTGAGGAATTTACTATCAACCACATTAAGATAAAAAGCATTTTAATCATCCATGTCACTCAGTTATTTGAATACTTTTAAAATATTCATTAAACACAAGCAAAACAAAATTTCAGACCCACACATTCAAGTATCTTTGATTACACAGTTAATTCATTTAGTTGGGTTCTGGTGCATGCAAATAGCTATGTATTTGTTAGTTACACAGAAAAAAATTCGATCTCATAACCACAGTTAATATATACCCCTAGTATGAAATCCACAAGGGCATCAAAGATAATAAAGATGGCTTCATACAATCCTCCCAACTTTATAAAATCAGTACCGCCTGAATCCCCCCCAAACACCTCTCCTGCATTTGGAATGAAAATCAGAGGTAGGGCAAGGTCTACACTTGCTGGACCGCAGACCTGTGACCGTCCTACCACACACCAAGGTGACTGAGCAGTGTCCCCACTCTTTCCTCTCTCTGCCATCCTAACCCACTTCCCCACTAATTCCTTCACTTTATCAGGAACGGAAAGCCAGCAATTACACAGGTCACAGGGGTTTGAATTTTTTTTTCAAACTGGAAGTTTACTCAGGCTGGTAATCACACCTGGCGGGCACGAGGGGCTGGGCACAAGGGTTCCCTCTCGGGTTCCTGACTCCAACCAGGACCCACAAGGATGTTTGCTCCAGGCCTAATGCTAAATCAACCCACTCGAATCCGGTCTGTAGGACTGATTCAAAGGGAGATGGGGCTACCTGGCACTTAAAAGCCAGCAGCAGCAGCGCTGGGGATTGAATACTACGGATGCAGTGAATGAGCAAATCCCCCTTGTACCTCTCATTCTGCCCGTGACTATCAAGTGTCCCTTCCTTGCCACTCTGGGAAATCTGTCCTACCAGATCCATGCAAATCCTTTCTTCGAAGCTACACTTATTCCCAAACCAAACAGCTTGAAGCTGCTTCCTTTCTCAAGTATTTCTCCATTTTCAAAAAAACATCTACACAACCAGGAACCAAGGAAATAATTTCCATGGTGATCTGAGGTTCATGCTAAATATCTACAGAATAATAAATGAGAATGCTGCACTAAGGAATTTTTCTCCCCACAAGCATGAGGAAAATACCAATGAGAAGCGGTATGATTTGTCCACGCTAAAGATAAACAACAAAGATCACCACTTTATGTATTTCGATCACCACTTTATGTATTTCCACTGGAGAAATGATGACACATTATCAAGAATGTCTTTAAAATATATTACTAAACACCAAACAAAACTCTCCAGCCCTCCATTCACATGCATGAAATACTTGCATAAATAAACAAACATTAAAACCCAAGATCCGTGCAACACTCAAGGAAATGATTGCTGCAGGCACCGGATTAATTAACACATTTCCAGAGTTTCCATAATAGAGCAGGAATATCTTCAAAGTAAAGGAATTTAATAAATATGCATAAAAATAACTAAATATCTAAAATAACTAATTTCAATAAGCCAATTTATATCTGTGTGCATTTCAATCTCAGGAAAAAAGAGATCATGCACTGACCATCCCATTCCAAGTCAACACAGTAATATCATTAATTCAATACATACTCTTTCTACCTACCACCCTCCCAAATGCCCTTGCCTCTAGGTTAAATCACATGAGACACACCATAACTGACTAGTATTGTTCTTTACAGACCTTTAGTGGTTAATATGGTAGACCAGAGATCAAATGAACTATCTCATTACCTCCTAAGAAGAACTACACGTCATTTCAACTACATGAACAAATACAAGAACTGCTGCAAGGAAAACATATTCCAAAAATACAGCTTTAAATATACAACATGGATAGGACAATTCTATACCTATAAGCATAGTCAAGAAATACTTATTTTTAGACCTTTCTAGGTTTGTTTTGCTGTAAGGCTAACAGAAATGCCTTCCTTTACCAACATGTAGGCAAGAAGTTCTTTCACCGGGTCAGAAGGTGCTAGAGTAATATCTACTTCACAGCTTATACCAAGAAATAATAAAGAACGGCATATCTACTGCAGATGAAGCAGAAACAAATCAGCATCCATAGGATTCTACAAGTCATCCGGGAAATAGAAACAAAACTTGGATAACTAGTAACCTAAAATGATGTCATCTCTGCTGTGCCTTCCCCATCAGTATATTAATCCACTTAAAAATAACCAATTGGCTTTTATCTCCTGCCTCGCCTTTTCCTATTAAGTTATATGGTAAACCAATAATTTTTCAAATTTTCAAGTAGTAAAAAACTTCCTTTCAAATGAAACCTTACAAAGAATACATATATAAAATTGAAAAAAGTGTTCTAGGGTAAATATATATTCTAAAACCAAATGTGAAGGTTTCACAAATTATTGTATAAAGTCAATTATTGAAAAAATAAGGCTAATGGGATTAACATAGACTGAAATGAAGAGTTGTAAATAAGAATCATACACAGAAATTAAATATTATACAAACAAGAATATTTAGATGGCAATCGAAAAATCCTGATGCAAGCACTTAGGTTGCTAACAATAGCAGATTAATTTTTATTTTAAACAGGTACTCACAACTCTGCCTCAGAGCCTTGGGAGGCTCTTCAGATTAAACAGATGGAAAAAAAAAAACAACACCACCCACACATTTTGAGATGTGCACAAAAATAACAATATAATAGCAACAATGGATTAGTGGTAGCCAATGTACTAAAATTGAGTTTATTTTCAAAATAAAATTCTAATCAAATATTTATGAAAGCTTTTAAAAGCATCTCCACAGAACACTGAGCAACTATTCCAAATCACTAATCTCAGCCTCCTTCTACTACATTATAACTCTGACCCACCTCCCAGGAACAGCTCCAATTAGACAGGAGGCGGGAGGTCTATTCTTTCTAAAATTAAAGATACAAAAATGGTTATTTGAACCTGAACTCTAAATGTGTCTAAGACAACATAATAAGATACTCGGGTAAGTTCAGTATAAACTGGTGTCCCTCAAATTCAAAGATGAAATTGATGGTTGTTCCTCTAGTGAACCTGACGAGTCCACAAGATTAGCCATTTCATCCAAAGATGCACCTAGACAAGTCTTTTGGACTTGTAAATCCTATAAGTACCGTCTCTGTCCCAATCAGATAAGTCAAATATGACAATGTGCAGCCAGTTGGCTAAGTCCAGTCCAACACCTATTTTTTAATGACCCACAGCTAATAATGATTATTATGGATTGAACTGTGCCACATCCACACTCCCACCACCCACCCCCAAAAAATGATGTTAAAGTCCTAACCCCCCATATGTCAGAATGTAACCTGATTTGGAAATAGGCTCTTTACAGAGGTGATCAGGGTAAAATGAGCTCAGTCAGGTGGGCCCTCGGGCAGTGTGGCTGGGAAGCTGTCCACAGAGACGAGCACAAACCAAGAAAAGGCAGGGTCAGGAGCAGGTCCCTCCCTTACACCCCCACAGAGGGACCCTCCCTGCAACCTTGCTGTCCAACTTCTAGCCTCCAGAACCCTGGGGCAATAAATTTTAAACCACCCAGTTTGTGGTACTTTGTTACAGCAGCCCTAGCAGACCAATGCAAATGGATTTTACATTTTCAATCAGTTGGGGGAAAAGAATCAAAGAATGCTCTTTTGTAACATGTGAAAATTATATGAATTCACCTTTCAGTGAATGCAATCACGCTTATTATGTATTGTCTATGACTGCTTTTGCACTGCAGAGGCAGAGTTGAGTAGCTGCAAGAGACTATATGGCCCAAAATATTTACTATCTAGCCCTTAACAGAAAAGTTCCCCCAGTCTGAGAATATCAACTGTGTCACAAAGCATCACACCATAGTGTGTATATGGACACCAAGAAGGTTAATCTGTTTCTATTTTCCATCTTTCTTTCAGTTGTTCTTCAGTATCCTGCTTTTCTTCAAAAAATTAGCTACATCGCACCTACTTTCCAAGGCTACTGTGTGCAGATCATGTGAGTGTTAAATGTGAATGCCTCACTAAACTACAAAATAAAATAAACATGAAAATTATAAAATTCCATGCATATGCAACATAAATAGTTGAAACAGATAATTTTAAGGGAAACTAACATATTTCTGGACTGTACACCTTATAAGCCCACCAATGTTGGCCGAACTTACATGAATGATAAAACTAGATAAAATACCTCATATAATTGTCAATGACAGATCCAAGATTATAAGCACATACATGATCCCACTCAAATTCAATAAGCCTGAGCAAGCAAGCAAGCAAACAAGTGTTATATATGAATTAAGGCTGTGTTCACCTTCTATTATCAAACTACCAATTTATCAATCAAACACTACAGGCTAGCACATGGAAAGAATGATAAATTGTGTTTGCAATAACTCTTGGTTCCAATTTCCTAAAAGATAAAATCTCCTAATATTTGTTCATTCAAAAAAACAATTAGGTACTACGGGGAGCCAGCCCCCGTGAGGACCAGGGGTTCCCTCAGGTGGGACGGCGTCGGCGAGGAGAAAGGAGGGAGACACCAGAAAGGGGTTCACAGGAGCGTCACACACACTTTATTATAAAAGCCTGGCCCCTTTTATAGGGGCTTCTGACCATTACCTCAATTGCAAGTTATGTTTCACATGATCAGGATGTTTTTCTCTTTCTCAGAACTTTTACTTTTTTGTAAGTGTATCTTTCCAGGGTACACCGTGGCCCATTCAAGGACTTTACTTATTGGCTAAAGAGTGGTTACCATGACTACCTTACAGGGCGTATACTTCAACTATTGCCAAGAGGCTAGCAGTTTAGGGAAAAACCCATCAGAAGTCTATTTTTATGTGATTAATGATACTTAGTAGCAAAAGGAGTCTCAAACTTTTCCTATCCTATGAAGAGCTGCATATTATTGCAATAGAGGGGAACATCTGTTTCTCAGTCAAAGCTTCAGTTTTTGTTGCTACAGCAATGTACAAAGCAAAGAGTTAAAACAAGGCTGTTAATTAAAATACCTCATGGTCAGTAAGCTGTCTCCTATCAGAACTCTCATGGCCGAGAGACCTTGGTCTCCTGGTCTCCAAGGAAACCTTTCACAGCTGCATAGGCAAGGCAGAGGCTGTCTGTTTCTCACAGACAGGCTTTTTGGCCTATGTGGCCAGTGGCCCGAGCCTCAGTTTCCAAGGGGCTTGAGTCCCCAATATCTCAGTTCAGGGGTCCCCTCGGGCTGTAGCCTGTTTTAGAGAGTTTCCTTTTCTTTAGGAAATCTTGCCCCGTCGTTGACTTACACAACCAGCTATCATCAGGGTACCACAGGAACTTGTCACAAATGCAGTGAGTATATTGTCTCCTATAGGAGGAAAGGCACTTGGGTTCATAGAGACAGGAGATATTACATGACCAACCATAAGGCAGCATCCCAGACATCCAGAGCTGAGCGTGGATCTTCATTTCAATGTGGCCTTGTCAGACACTGGGATGCTGACAGCCCCCAACAAGGTACTATTGCTTTGATCAATTGTTTGGTAGCATCTACTGCAGTTGAACACGAGTCACACACTATAACCCAGTAATTCAATTACTTGATACATACCCAACAGAAATGCATACACATGTATTCCAAACACTCTGTAAAAGAAGGTTCACAAAGCACTTTTTTGTAACAG
Source organism: Aselliscus stoliczkanus (assembly GCA_033961575.1). NCBI lineage: Eukaryota > Metazoa > Chordata > Mammalia > Chiroptera > Hipposideridae > Aselliscus > Aselliscus stoliczkanus. The sequence goes on along the minus strand of CM066733.1, from coordinate 56,476,951 downwards.
GCCCAAAATGGAAATAATCCAAAGGTCCATTTATAGAAGGAATAAATGAATATAATAAATTTGCACAATGAAATAACTTCGGCAATGAGAATGAACAAACTACTCCTACACACGACCTGGAATAATCTCACAAAATAAAGACAGACACCAGACAAAAAGTAAAATATATAAATAACATCGTTTATACAAAGCTCAATAACAGGCAAAATTAATCTATGACACTAGAAGGTAGGAGAGTGGCTACTGTGGAGAGGCAGGTGAGGGCACTAACTGGGGAGGGATATGAAAGGGGCTTCTGAGGTGCTGGTCATGTTCTACCTCCCTCCCTAAAACATGTTCACCTGAGCCATAGGGTTACAATCAGTGACTATGCGTGTGTACGTGCGTGCGTGTATCATATATCATACTTCAAAAAATGATTAACCAAAAAATTAAGTTCTACTTCCAGGAGCTGCTAAGAATACTGAAAGTAGAATTTATTATGCTCTTATTGGACCAACTGTCCCAAAGATAACTATAAACTGAACAAAATACAAAAAGTAACTACCTGAAGGCACTGGTGAGCAATCAGAAGTAGATACACACTGTAGGAAAGTCACTGAAAAAAAAGAAATAGGACTAAGGAAGTTTCTTCTTTTTAATGGCTTTTTGCCTGAAGGCCAGTAACAGAATTGTTAGGTAACAGAATGTGGATAGAAACTACACTCTTACTGGTAGACAGAATTAGAGGACAGAGTTCAGAACGATCCCACCGGGTGGAAACTGAGTAGTGAAATCAAGGAAAGAAGAGAGCCAGAAAGGGAGAGGGGCTCCAAAGTCTACATATAAACTTGGCCCTAAATCTCTGCCTGATTCCCGAAATGTGCATGTGTGGGACAGGTTACAAGCATTTCTAGATTAGAATAAAAGTTGAATACAGATTTAAGCTGCTGACCACAGGGGTAGATTATTTGGAGTTTGAGCCCATCCTACTAAAACCAAATACGTAAGTCAATACTCTTTGGAGGTACACAACAAATTCAAAATCTCTATAATGAATTGTTCATAATGTCCAAGATGCAATTCCAAATTACTAGACATTCAAAGAAACAGGGAAACATGACCCACAGAAAAGAAAAGGCAATCAATAGAGACCAACCAGGATAACCTGGATGTTGTAATTAGTAGAGAAGAATTTTTAACTTGCACCAACGTTTCTCTAATGTTAACATCTTATATAACCTTCATACAGCTATAAGAATCAGGAAATTAACTGATACAATACTATTAACTTACAGACCTCAGGTGAATTCTGTCAATCAATCCATTAATACCCTTTTCTGACCCCGCAGCCAATCCAAGATATCCCACATTGCATTTGGTTTTCATGGACTGTTAAGTCTCCACCAGCCTGAGGTAGTTCCTCAGTCTTTCCTTACAGACAAGATATTTAAAAGCAGCTACTATAACATGCTCAAAGGTTAAAGAGGAAAATATGTTTGTAACAAATAGGAAACCTCAGCAGAGAAACAGAAATTATTAAGGAGAACCAAACAAAAATTCTAGATTGAAAAATGCAATATCCAAAATAAAAACATTCATTGGATGCAGAGTAAAGATGGCAGTAAAGAAAGTACACTTGAAAAAAGATCAACAGCAATTATTCAGTCTGAATGGGGGGAGACAAGAAAACTGAACAGTCACGTGTGGTACAATATCAAGTCTAAACTTACATGTAATAGGTATAATAAGAGTCCTATAATCAGAAGTGAGAGAGATGGAACAGAAAATATATTTGAAGAAGTAATGAATGAAATTTTCCCAAATGGAGTGTAAGATGGAAATGTACAGATTCTGAGAGCTTAGTGATTGACAAGTAAAACAAACACAGAGAAACACACCTAAGCACATCACAGTGAAATAACCGACAACCAAAAACACAGAGAAAATTATTAAAACAGCTAAAGAAAAATGACAAACACACATAAGAAAACAATAATATGAATTTCTGGGGGCGGCCAGATGGCTCAATTGGTTAGAGAGCGAGCTCTGAGCAACAGGGTCGCCGGTTGGAATCCCACATGGGCCAGTGAGTTGCGCCCAAGCTGAGGTGCCGCTGAGCTGCCAACAGGTGGCAGGATGGCTTAGGTGGTTAGAGCATGCGCTCTTAGCAGCAAGGCTGCCGGTTTGACTCCCACATAGGATGGTGGGCTGTGCCCCCTGCAACTAAGACTTAACACAGCACTTTGAGCTAAGCTGCTGTTGAGCTGCCAATGGGCGACCAGATGCATCAGTTGGTTAGAGCACATGCTCTTAGCAGCAAGGTTGCTGGCTCGACTCCCACATGGGATGGTGGACTGTGCTCCCTGCAACTAGACTGAAAAAAGCAACTGGACTTGGGGCTGAGCTGCGACCTCCACAACTAAGATTGAAGGACAGGGCCAGCTGAGTGGCACGTTGGTTAAGAGTTGGCTTGGGACACCAGCTCTAAGCAGCAGGGCCGCAGGTTCGGATCCCACATGGGCCAGTGACGCTGCACCGTCTATAGCTAAGATGTTGAACAACAGCTCCACCTGGAGCTCAGCTGCCATGAGTCACTGGCGACGGCATAGGCTGCAGTGGGGCTGCCAAGAGCCGCCATGAGTGACTGTCTGTGAGCAACTGCCTCAGTCAGGAAGAGCACAATGATCACAATACCAACATGGGCCAGTGAAGTGACATCCTCCACAACTAGACTGAAGAACCAAAGGACAGTAACTTGTCTGTTCCCCTTCCCCGATTCCCCAACACTGTTCTCCTCCCCCAACTCCCCAATAAAATCTTTAAATATATATATATGAATATATATATATATATATATATATATATATTCATGTATATATATCTGCTAACTTCTCATAAAAAATAATGGAGGCCAAAAGACAGTGGAAGAGCATGTTAAGTGCCAAAAGAAAAAAAATTGACAACCCAGAATTCTATTATTTAGCAAAAATATCCTTAAAGAAGGCAAAATAAAAATATTTTCAGAAAAACAAAAGCTAAGAAAGTCATCACCAACAGACCTGCATTAGAAGAAATGCTAAACGAAGTTCATTTTAGCAGAAGGCAAATGATACGCAATGGAAAATCCAATCTTCAGAAAGAAACAAAAAACACAGGAAATGGCAAATATGTTAGTAAATATAAAAGACTACTTTTTTGTCTTAGTTTCTTTAAACACATAAGGCTTTCAAAAAAGTTAAATAGCACACTCCTAATAACCAATGGATGGAAAAAGAACTCACAAAGGAAATTAAAAATACTATAATGAATGACAATGAAAACCTAACTTATCAATTCTCACAGGAAAACTGATAGCTGTAAATGACCACATTAAAAAAGGAAAAAGATCTCAAATCTATAACCTAATCTTTCACCTTAAGATACTAGTAAAAGACCACCAAACAAAATTAAACCCCAAAGCAAGCAGAAGTAAGGAAACAAAAAGATCAGGGCAAAAACCAATGAAGAAAACAAAAACAAGAGTAAATCAATATAATCGAAAGGCAGTTCCTTGAAAAGATGTTTTTAAAATGCCAAAGCTTCAGTTAAACTGACCAAGAAAAGAATCAAATTACCAAAATCAGGAATGAAAGGGGGACATCACTACCCCCTTTACAGAAATAAAAGACTATAAAATAATACTAATTTAGAAAAACTCTACACCAACAAATTAGGTAATGATGATGAAATGGACAAATTGCTAGAAAGACACAAACTACCAAGACCGATGTAAGAAGAAATGGAAAATGTGAATAGATCTAGAAGAAGAAAGATCAAATGATTTCCCAAAAAGAAAAGCCAGGCCCAGATGGCTTCACTGGTAAATTCTACCAAACATTTATAGAAAAATTAATACCAATTCCTCACAAACCTTTCCCCCCAAAAAAGGGAAGAGAACTGAACACATCCCAAATCATGCTATGAGGCCAGTACTACCATTACAACCAAAACCAGACAAAGGCATCACAACAAAAGAAAACCACAGCTCGGTATCCCCGACTACAGACATAACAATCTTCAACAAAATATTAGCAAACCAGATAAATCTAGCAAAAAAGCATTATATCTTTGACAAAGTGGGATTTATCCCAGGACAGTAAGGTTTAACACCTAAAAATCAATTAATGAAATACACCATATTAATAGACTGAAGAACAGAAGCCACATAATTATCTCAATAGACAAAGAAAAGACGTGTGACAAAACCCAACACTCTTTCATGATAAAAACACTGAACAAATTAAAAGTAGAACTTCCCACTCTGATTAAAAGGGCATCTATGAAAAACCCACAGCTTAACATCATACTTAATGATTAAGTACTGAGTACTTTCTCCCTCAGATCAGGAACTGGGGTAGGATAAATAATGGTTCCTCAAAGGTACTCATACCCTAATCTCCAGAACCTGTGAATATGTTACTTTACATGGCGACAGGAAATGCACAGACATAATTAAGACTCTTGAGGTGAGTGGGTTATCTGGGTGGCCCCAATATAATCATAAGGGTCCTCAGAGGGAGGCAGGAGGGCTCAAAGACACAGAAGGCAATGTAAGGACAGAAACAGAAGCTGGAGTGACCATTTTGAGGATGGAGGAAGGGGCCACAGGTCAAGAAAGGCAGACAAGCCTCCAGAAGCTGGGCAAGGCAAGGAAGCACGTTCTTCCCTAGTAAATACTCCAGGAGGAACCAGTCTTGCCAATACCTTACTGTTAGCCCTATAAAACTCATTTTAGACTTCTGACCTCCAGAACTGCAGAAGAACTTTGTGTTGCTTTAAAACACTAATTTGTGGTGATTTGTTACAGCAGCATTCGGTAAATAACACAGGATCAAAACAAAGATGTCCAGGCTCATCATTTCAATTTTACATTGTACTGGAGGGTCTAACCAGCGCAATTAGGCAAGAATCAGAGATGAAAGGAATCCAGATTGAAAAACAAGTAAAGCTATCTCTATCTGCAGATGACATGATTTTGAGAAATCCACTAAAATAATATTAAAACTACTAAACAAGTTCAGCAAGGTTGCAGGACAAAAATCAACATACAAAAACTTTATTTCTATTACTAGCAATGAACAACTTGAAAATAAAATGATGAACAAATTCCATTCCATTTACAACAGCATCAAAATGAATAAAACATTTGGGTACATTTTAACTAAAGTGCTAAGACTTGTACACTGAAACTATAAAATATCATTGAAAGAAACTAAAGAAGTAAATAAATGGGGCCGGCCAAGTGGCGCAGTGGTTAAGCACTGGGTTGGGACGCCAGCGGCCACGGTTCAGGTCCCACATATGAGGGCCAGTGTCACTGCCCTCGAAAAAAAACAAAAAATCAAAAAAAAAAAGAAGTAAATAAATGGAAAGACACCCTACGTTTCATGAATCAAAAGATTTAATATTGTTAAGAGGGCACTACTCTCCAAACTGACTGACAGAGCCAGTGTCATCCTTATCAAAATCTGTCTGGTGTGGCAGAGCAAGATGGCCACACCAGGAGCTGAGGGGGAGGTGGGGTGCTAGGGCCGTAGGGCCTTTCCCGAGGACCTGGGGACTCGCAGAAGGAAACTCATTGGCCTCCCCATGGCCATGGGGATGTCCCAACAGGGCCTTTCCCCGAGGCAGTGCCAGCATGTGGCAGCCCTGGCCGGTAACCTCCCGGAGGGCTGCAGAATAAGCACCACCTCTGAGCTCCAACAGAGGCTTGAGGCCGGTCACGCAGGCCCTCTGTCCTGACTGCCGCGACTCTGGCACTCCATGCCAGAGAAACACAGCCTCCCCCAGCGCTGCCACCTCACTGCTGGGCGCTCTGTGCTTTCGCCTTGCCGTTCTGCCAAGCAGAGGCTCCAATGCGAGAGGGGACACCACCAGTGAGCACCTCAAATCTGTCGTGCTGGTTGGTGGGAAAGTGCGTGATGGCAGCAGACTGTGTGCGCCATGCTCTAACTTCCAGGCTAAGACTACCTGTTGTGGCTCCACAGGGTCTGTGGAGAAAATCACATGCAGCTCATGGAAGAGGAATGAGTGCAAAAGCTGCCGCTCGGCTCTGATGAAATAACTCTCATTCTGGAAATAGGAAGGGGCTGTCGGGGCTGTGCCTTTGGTCTGCACTTGCCTTGTCATCATTTGTCAGCAACAGCTGGACAGAAAGGCTCTGGAAAAGGTCCGGAAGCAAATCGAGTCCATAGTGCTACCTTCTACCCTTTTAAATGGGTCTCAAAGACCTTACCTCAGACAGAGAAAGTGGAATGGGCTGACTTCTGCCCCTGGTTTTTGGGAACCTTGTGGTGGCACCCCTTTTCTCCCACCTTTCTCATCTACATCATTAATGAGCAGAATAAAAAGAGTAAAATAGTAAAAAAAATAATAACAATAAATCTGTCTGGTTTGCTGAAAAAATTGACAAGCTGATCCTAAAATTCAATAGAAACTCAAGGGACCTAGAAAAGCTACAACAAGTTTGAAAAAAAACCACGAAACTAGATGAGTAATACCTCCTGATTTCAAAACATACTATAAAACTACAAAGATTAAGACAGTTTGCTCGTGGGCCAGCCGAGTGGGTCAGTGGTTAAGAGCTGGCTTGGTACGCCAGCAGCCCGGGTTCAGATCCCACGTATGAGGGCCAGTGACACTGCCCTCTAAAAAATAAAATAAAATAAAAAGATCAACAAAGCCAGTTTTAGTTGATAAAAATTAACATTAAAAAAAAAAAGACCGTTTGCTCGTGGCACGCTTACGTGTGTGCGTGTTTGCACGCGCACGCGGGCGTGTGTGTCTCAATGCAATAGAACTGAGAATGCAAAAATAAACCATCTAATTTATGGCCAATTAATCTTTGACTAGAGTGGTAAGACAATTCAATGGGGAACAAGTAGTCCTTCCAACAAATAGCATTGGATAACTGGATATTCACATGCAAAAAATAAAGTTGGACCCCGGACCCCCACCATACACACAAAATCAATCATAAACCTAAATATGAGTTAAAAATGCAATAAAACTCTTAGACAAAAACATAGGTGTAAATCATCATGACCTTGGATTAGGCAATGGTTTTTTAGATATCTAAGACACCAAAAAGCACAAGTGACAAAATCAGGCTACATCAAAATTTAAAACTTTTATGCTGCATACCATCAATGTAGTGAAAGACAACCCACAGAAAGAAAAAAATGTTTAGAAGTCATGTATCTGCTAAGGAACTTGTATCCAGAATACATAAAGAACTCTTACAATTGAATGTAAGACAAATAATCCAATTTAAAAATAGGTAAAGGATGTGAATATACATTCTTCCAAAAAGGATACACAAATGGTCAATAAGCACATGGAAAGATGTTCAACATCATTAGTCATTGGCGAAAGTCAAACCAAAACCACAGTGAGATACCATTACATACCTAGGAGGATAGCTATAATCATAAAGACAGGTATAACAGGCGTTGCTGAGGATGTGGAGAAATGAGGACCATCATACACTGCTGGTTGGAATGAAAAACCAACTACTACTCTGGCACTTCCTCAAAGGATTAAGCACGGAGTTACTATATGACCCAACAATTCTGCTCCTAGGTATATATTCAAGGAAAATGAAAACATACATCTACACAAAAAGTTGAGTACAAATGTTCATAGCAGCATTGCTATACTAGTCAAAAAATTAACTGATGCATGATAAATAAAATGTGGCAGAGCCATAAAATGGAATACTACTGTGTAACAAAAAGGAATGAGTACTAACATATGTAACAACATGGATGAACCTTTAAAACATTTTGTTATAATAAGTGAAAGCAGCCAGGTATAAAAGAACATGTATCTTATGATTCCATTTATATGAAATGTCCAGAATATGCAAATCTATAGACACAGAAATTAGATTAGTAGCTATTCAAAGCAGGAAATGGGAAGCGACCAATTCTGGGTACATAATTTCTTTTAGGGGTGACAAAAACTGTTCTAAAATTAGATTGTGGTGATGGCTATACAACCCTGCGAATGTAATAAAAGATACTGCATTTGTATACTTCAAATGGGTGAACTGTGTGTAAATTATATCTCCAGAAAACAGTTAAAAGAAAACAGAGATATAGCAAAAATGCCAAAAACCTAAAATGGAATCCTAAAAATGTTCAATTAACCCAAAAGAGCCAGAAAAATATTTTTAAAAAGCAACAAAAAAAGAGTTGGGACAAATAAAACAAATATTAAAATAGCAGACCTAAATCCAACCATATCAATACTTACATTAAATATTAATGAACTCCAGTTAAAAGGCAGATATTGTTGGAATTTTTCAAAAGCAAGAAACAAATGCATGCTGTCTACAAGAGACATACTTTAAATACAAAAAATCAGAAAGGCTGAACGTAAAAGAATTCAGAAGGACATATCAAGCAAAGAGTAAGAAACTTAAGAAGGTCTGGTGACTATATTCACATCAAAGAATTTTATTACCAGAGAGAAAGAGGGACATTTCATAAAAATAAAAGGTCAATTCATCAAGAAAAATGACAATATGGGCCGGCCGAGTGGCACGTTGGTTAAGTGCTGGCTTGGGACACCAGCAGCCCCGGTTCGGATCCCGCATATGAGGGCCAGTGACACTGCCCTCTACAGCTAAGATGGTGAACAACAGCTCCACCTGGAGCCGAGCTGCTGTGAGTCCCCAGGAAGCATAACTGCAGCACCTGCAGCAGTGGGCTGCCATAGGCTACACTGAGTGGCCGCCGGCCAGAGTGAGTGCCTGACAGTCAGTGTGAGATGCCAAGAGCTGCTGTGAGCGGCTACCCAGAGGCCGGGGACCGATCTGCCTCACCCAAGAAGAGCGCAATGATGATACCAACATGGGCCAGTGAAGCAATGTCCTCCACAACTAAACTGAAGAACAAAAGGACAGTGACAAAATCAGGCTACATCAAAATTTAAAACTTGTCTGTTCCCCTTCCCCAGTTCCCCAACACTGTTCCTCTCCAATTCCCCAATAAAAATCTTAAAAAAAAAAAAAAGACAATAATAAATGTATATGGGCTTAATATCAAGGCTGCAAAGTACATAAAGCAAAAGTTTCCAAAATTTTAATGACAGACAGACAAATGGAGAGACAAATTCACATAGTTGTTCATTTCAATACTTGTCTCAACAACTGATAAAACTAGATTTAGAAAGTCAACATAGGAGGTCCAAAAACACTACCAATTACCTTTAACAAATTGACATTTATAGAACAATATGCTCAAAAATTGTAGAATACACATTCTTTTCATCAACACCAACACGCTTCAAAACAAACCTAAACCTATGGATCAAAGAAAAAAAATCACAAAATGAAATTAGAAAATACTTTGAACTGAATCAAAATAAAAATACAATATACTAAAATTTTTGAAATACAGCTAAAGCAGAACTGAGATAAAAATGTATGCCTTTAAATGTCAATATTTGAAAAGAAGAAAGGTATAAAATGTTCTAAGAGTCTACACCAAGAAACTGCAAAAAGTGCACAAAAAACCCAAAGTGGAAGGAAATTAAAATAGGAGCAAAAGTCAGAGTGATAGAAAAACAAACAAGAGAAAATGAATAAAGGAAAAAGTTTCATAAAAGACTAATAAAATTGATAAACACGTATTCCCAATATCAGAAATATAACAGGCAATAAATATCACTGTAGACCCTACATATATATATTAAGTAAATAATAAATGAACACCTATTGCCAACAATTTCAATGACTTAGACGAAATGGATAAATTCTGTGAGAAATACGACTTTTAAAAAAACTGACATGACAGACTAAAATATCTTAATAGCCCTCACTCCATTAAAGAAATTGAATTCATCATCAAATGAAGTCTCACAAAGAAAATCACAGGCCCAGATGATTTCACTGGCTAATTCTCTCAAACATTTAAGGAATACCCAATGCCAGCTGAACACAAACTCTTCGAAGAACAGAAGAAAAAACATTTACCAACTCACTTTTAGGCCTTCATAACCCTCAAAGCAAAACTAGACTAATATTCCTCACAAGCAATATGTAAAAATCCTTATTTAAAAATATACTAACAAATGGAACTTACCATTTGTTACATATAAAAAAAATGATACATCATGACCAAGTGAGGCTTATCCCAGGAAAGCAAGGTTGTTTTAACACTAAACAAATAACTCATCATCATTCACTACATCAGTGCAGAAGAGCTTTCTTTTTTTTAATTACAGTTTATTGGAGTGACAATGGTTAGTAAAGTTACATAAGTTTCAGGTGTACAATTCTATAATGCATCATCTATATATCACACTGTGTGTTCACCACCCAGAGTCAGTTCTCCTTCCATCACCATATATTTGATCTCTTTTACCCTCATCTACCACCCCCTCCCCGCTTACCCTCTGGTAACCACTAAACTATTGTCTGTGTCTATGAGTTTTTGTTTCTTTGTTTGTCTTGTTCTTTTGTTGTTTTCAGTTTTATGTCCCACATACCAGTGAAATCATATGGTTCTCAACTTTTTCTGTCTGACTTACTTCACTTAGCATAATAATCTCAAGATCCAGCCATGTTGTCACAAATTGCACTATTTCATCTTTTCTTATGGCAGAATAGTATTTCATCATGTATATATACCACATATTCTTTATCCAGTCATCTATCGAAGGACACTTTGGTTGCTTCCATGTCTTGGCCATTGTGAGTAAGGCTGTAGTGAACATCAGAGTACATATATCTTTATGGGTCAATGTTTCCAGATTTTGGGGGTAGATACCTACGAGAGGGATTGCTGATCATAGGGTAATTCTATTTTTAATTTTTTGAGGAATCTCCACACTGCAGAAGAGCTCTCTTTATCACACACAAAAAAATCTAAGAATATCCCTAACTTTCTCAAAACTTGGTGGCTCCATATACCCACATCCAAGACAGAAGCCTTTAACACAGCCTGGAAGGCCCCTTTCATAGCCCGCGCCTGAGCAGCCCTGCCTACCAGCCTCCATAGGCATGCCACACACCCCCTCCAATGTCTAATACTCCCTCTGCCTGAGACATGGCACTCCCCTCCTTCCTTCCACTCACCAATTCCAAACCTGCACCTCAGCGGAGTTCCTCAAAAGCCTTCCTGACTGGCCGGCTGATTTCATTACTCTTCTGTCTACATTCCCACTGTATCTGCTGTACCCCTCAATTATAAAAGATATTGCCATTATTTCTTTGTTTTTTCTCATTAACTATCACTCTCACAGGGTGGGAGCCAAAGCCTTTTATCATAGAGACAAAATAAAGAAGAAAAATCATATGATCATTTTAACAGATGCAGCAAAAAACACTTGGCAGAAATCAATACACATTTGTGGAAAAAACTTAAGCAAATTAAGAATTAAAAGAAATTCCTTCAATGTAATAAAGGTATCTCAGAAAAATATTCAATCATACACTAACCTCAGTAACAACAGACAACATTTGCATGTGCTTATTTGTATCTCAATGCTCTTCACAACCTTGTTTTTTAAAAAAACGAAAAAGAAAAACCCTAAAAAAAAAAAAAAACTGCCTACCACAGGGAGCTTTTATTGTCCAACCTGCTATAATAGCAACTATTAAGTCATATGCCCAACTAGGAAAGCCAGTACTAGAATCCAGTCCTTGGCCTGAAGTCCTTTTCCACTATGGTATGCTCTCTCTTATCTTCAGGCTCATGTCACAATGTACAATTAGTCCCCCCCACAAACCACACTTCGGTACCCTTGTCAAAGACTTGAGTGCTGGACCCTGATGTGGCAACTCTTAAAATTTTCTAGTCATGCCACTTGTTTATGGAAATTACAGCTAACAGGGAGATACTTAAACAGCTATTCTAGTTCATCAGTTGATAAAATAAAAAAGAACAAGTAACACTAATGTGGACTGAAAATTTTTAAAAGCCACATTCAGAAGGACTTCAAATCCCGTTTCCTCAAAATGGCTGTGCCCCACAGAGGGAAGGGCACAACCGCTGAGCTGCAGTCTGTCCCTAAACAGGTCTAACATGCAGCAGGAACACAGGTAATTCAAGGCCTTTTTAAAAATTTGTATCTCTAATCTGCTACCTGTCAATGCCTTAATTGAGCAGCTGTCAGCTGGAAACTTAGGACCACAGCTCCATAACAGAGGAGCCTTGGATGACAGGCAACGTCTGCGTTTGTTTCTGATGCGTATGAATTTTTCATGCAGGAAACTATGAATACTGTCTTAACATGGCTCCGTCTGTGATACACCCACAGCCAGCAAGTCCCCCAGTGAGGCTGGATGTGCCACTTTACTGAACAACATGCACTCCGCTCCAAAGCACACAGGGAAATACAAGTCTCTTCAACTAATCTAACAGTACAAAAAAAAAAAGAAAAAAAGGAAGGATTTTTTTCTATAAACTAGCTAGGCCACCCAGCTGCCTATAGGCCAATCATTTCTATGTATCCTCTTTTGTGCCTGTGTGTTCCCTAAAGGTGAACGTTTGACAATGAATGAGTCATCATTTGTCTAGGACAAAACATTAAACAATTAAAATAAGCCCTCTCCACAAATGGAGTTGTCCTCTATGTGAACATCCCAGGTCCTTATAAAGGAGCCCATATGTTTCATAACACAGTACTCTGTACACACAAGTTCCTAAAAGGCTCAGTGAATTTATCTGACCTTACTGCTGAAAGTCAGTAACCACAAAAGTATCTCTCACTGACATTTACGGTGACTGAAGTAAAAATAAGGACCTCTTTTCTTCAAACAACACAGAAAATTCAAAGGTCACTGGAGAATACACTAACAAGTGGAGAGCACCAGTTATCTCGGATGCTTCTGAATTCACAATGTCTGCTTTCAGCAATCTGTAGGAGTGTCCTACAGAAACCACTGGATGACCTAAATTTTTATTCAAGTAGTCATCAACAAAATCGCTTTATCATGACTACTTTATGGATAAGCCAATATTATAACTTCAAACTTCTCTTTAATTCCAAGAAGAATTCAGAAATCTTTGGATATCTTTAAAAATAAGAAGCCCTTTTTAGATTTAATTCTTCTCCTATTTATCGCCTAAAAAGGGGGTAAAGGGAGTTATTATCAAAGTAATTTAGAATTCCCTCAAGTACCACGTCATGTAACAATGTTGAGCAAACTATAGATCAACATTGAACTTCACCAATACCACCTCCGAGTCTAATTTCAGGAAGAAATTAAACACATTCAAAGAATGATAATCTCAACCAATCACTTTCTAACACTTCTTTTTTAAATCCTCCTCTTGCTAAGTAATTCCAGTCCAACCACCATCCACCTTCAGCCTGGGGCTGGCGGAGTTGCAGCTATAATATCTCAAGGTTAAAGTTAGGAGTTGCCACCTTAACAAGAGGCAGAAGTTGCCTCAAGAGGTGTGGTACTAGAGCATGCAGACCAGAAATTAAGTAATGCTTTATTCAGAGATTCAAGACCACTGGCAGGTGGAAGTCCTACTCCAAGTTTCACAGTTTGAGCAAAGAAATTGGTGCACCCACCATGCTATCCCCAAATCTGCCCATGGACTACATTCTCTGAGACCTGCTCCTATTCAACCCATCGCTCCATCCCCAATGGCAGCGACCTTCCCTCCTGCTTCCTAAGCACCTATGAAGCTCTAAAAAAAATAAGTCCTGGGGCTGGCTGAGTGGCTCAGTTGGTTACGAGTTGGCTTAGAGCACGTGCTCTGAGCAACAGGGCGGCAGATTCGATTCCCACATGGGCCAGTGATGCTGCGCCCAACCTGAGCTGTCGCTGAGCTGCCAATGGCTCAGCTGGTGTTAACAAGATGGCCTGTTCATGCCCACCCACAACTAAAGATCGAATTCGACACCTTGAGCTGAGCTGCCAGCCGAAGGGCTCAGTGAATAGGGCATGTGCTCTTAACAACGCTGCCAGGTTTGATTCCCACATGGGATGGTGGCTATGCCCACCTACAACTAAGACTGAACTCAGCACATTGAGCTAAGCTGCCATCCAGATGGCTCAGTGGATAGAGCGTGAGCTCTTAACAACAAGGCTACCAGTTCGACTCCCACATGGGATGGTGGCTACGCCCACCCACAACTAAGATTGAACACAGCACCTTGAGTTTAGAGGCCACGAGCTGCGGAGGGGCAGCCAGATTCTGACTGGAGCCCTCTACAACAAAGGAGAAAAACAACAACTTGGCTGGTCCCCTCCCCCAATTCCCCAATAAAAACATAAAATCAGCGGCCCCAGTTCAGTCCCACATATGAGGGCCAGTGACACAGCACTCAAAACAAAAAAAAACAAAAAAAAAACTTATTAAAAAAAAAATGTCCTGTGTGTGCCTAGTCTGCAGCTAAATTCTGAGGGCAATTTATTTTCTCCACTCAAACCACATTCTGAACCCATATAGTCCCATTTCACATAAAATTTGTTTAAACATACTATAATGCATGTGAAATATGTAGTTTATACATTTTCAGCAGAAAGGGAAATTCTTCAGTTAATAAAAGCTAAGAAAAATGCTTAGCTGAAATTACAGATAGTTTTATCTGAGTTTAAAAAAGCATAGTTTCAACAGAGAAAAAATATATATAGGAAAATACTGACAAGTCTTATATATTTTACATATGTGTGTGTGTGATTTTCTTGAATTGGTCTTCATGCAAAAAAGACTCTTCAATCTTTGTGCATTGTTGCTGGGAATGTAAATTGGTGCAATCACTGTCGAAAACAGTATAAAGACTTCCCAAAAACTTAAAAATAGAACTATGATATGATCCAACAATTCCATTCTTGGTATTTATCTGAAGGAAACAAAACCACTGTCTGGATAGAAATCTGCACCTTCCCCCTTGTTTACTGCAGTATTATTTACTATGGCCAAGAAATGGAAACCACTTAATACCTATCAGTAGATAAATGGATACAGAAAATAGGTATATAAAATGGAAAATTACTCAGCCATGAGAAAGAAGGAAATCCTGCCATTTGAGATATAACATGGATGGACCTTGAGGGCCTTGTGCTACGTGAAGTAAGTCAGACAAAGGCAGGCAAACATTGTGATCTCACTTGCATGTGGAATCTAAAAACAAACAAACCTCTCACAGTTACAGAGAACAGATCAGTGACTGTCAGAAAGGAGGGTGAGGGTGTGTGTGTGTGTGTGTGTGTGTGTGTGTGTGTGTGAGAGAGAGAGAGAGAGAGAGAGAGAGAGAGAGAGAGAGAGAGAGAGAGAGAGAGAGAAATGGGTCAAGGCAGTCAAAAGATGCAAACTTCCAGTTTAAGATAAATGGGGGGAGGGCGGCCGCGGGGGCCCTGTAATTTACAGTATGGTGAGTATAGGTAACAATACTGTCTTGTATATTTGCAAGTTGCTAAGACAGAAGATCTTAAAAGTTCTCATCACAAGGGAAAAAAAAACTTTTGTAACTATGTGTGGTGATGGATGGTAAACTTACTGTGGTAATCATTTCACAATGTATACATATATCAAATCATTATGTTGTGCACCTAAAACTAATATGACATGTCAATTATATCTCAATTTTTTTTTAAAAAGGCTGTTCAACACAGACATCATACACTTGACAATCTGTTACATTCCTCTCCTAACCTTTCAGCATGTCCCATTGGGAAGATGAAACTTGCAGGGAAATCTATAATCCTTCCCATGTAGAATTATGGTAAGTACTCAACAGTTCTCATATTTAATTAAGAAACCAACATTTTGCTTATCTGAGATCACCAGTAAGTGTGCCATTATGGAGAATGTTGCCTGGTAAGAACATAAAGGTAACCTGTCTATATACATGAATGAAAAAGAAACCGTGCAGATAGATTCCGGCCTCAAACCAAGAGCCTTATTTAATTTTTTTACTTAAGTTCAAACACAGAACTTTTAAGTTGTCACTAATCTTAAAATTGATCAAGGTATGTTTCACCAATTTCATAAACTTGGTGAACGCATGCGCTTAAAGGATCAGTCGGGAAAGAAGAAGTTTCTACCTCAGTCCTCGGTAGCCTGAACAATCCCCTGCTCAGCGTTTGTCACCAGTCCAACCATCCACCCATTTCACACAGAAACAATTTGCCCTGTCAGGCTTCAGCACAGGGTCCAAACACTACTTGTCCAGGGCTGTTTGGTTTGTCTGTCTCCGGGAACAGATGGATGCCTTGCTCTATCTAGTTCAGCAGTTATTAGAATCAAAGCTGTACTGCTTACCCATTTGAAAATGTGTGAGACATCATTTTGGCTAACCTGGATAGAAAAGTCTATGAAACTAAAACTTTTCAACGACAACACCAAAACAGGTCATCATTAAACATCCAAGAAATCAAAGTATAACTTAAAAAATACATAAACTTAAAATCACATAAAATTTTCTTATGCTATTTCCTCTTTGAGAGCATTTTTTAAAAATGAGGCCTGATCCAGACTCAACAGGAAAGAGCGCCATAAATCAATTACTCCATTTCAACCAGTGACATTGGTGGAGAAAGGGGGTGCAGAGCAACGTCACTTACGCATACATTTTTTTATGCCTACTACCAACAGTTCAATAAATACCACTAACATCATGCCTTCTGTCACGCTGTCCCCTCTGCCTGCAGTGTCTGTCTCCTCCCTGTTTCTCCCTATCTGTTGAACCACATCCATTCCTCAGTCTTTTTCAAGTCATTCTTGATGCTTGCCTTACCTGTTAACGCCATGATGGCTTTCCTCATCTTAATGCTCAATTGTTTACCGCCTGTACCATTCATCATGCTTTTTAACGAGACAATACTCTGAATGTCAGGTAATATTCACTGGCATATAATGCTACAGATCTCGGGCAGAGGAGACGCTCCAAGGCTTCGTGGAGCATCAGCTCATCCTTCTATGGCCACTTCAACACCTATCAGTGCTTTACAGAAATTAAAGCAACATTTAGTAAATAAATGCCATGTGAATGAATGACCAAATAAAGGCACAGAAATTACAAGCTGTTCTGTTGGAGGAAATTTTAAAAAACTGGGTAGAAAAAGGTAGCTGAGGTAGCTCTTGAGAACACAGAAGAGTAAATTTATGACACATGCTATAACTAACATTTGGTTTACCTTAAAAAAATTTAATCTAAATGAATATCCCCTAAGCATTACATACTACTGCCAATTAAGTTACAAACAAGGAAAGACATAATGCAATCAATTCCTTAACCAAAATGACACCTATAACAGCCACTTCTACAGAGAATATAAAATTTGACAGATATATTGGGTCAGCTCAGAATCGGAATTCCTCTTTTCCCTAATTCATTGTATTTCTAAAGGGTCAACCAGTAGGGGGAGTGCAAGTTCATTAACACTGTAATCACAAAATACTTACCAGCTAACAAATTTTTTAAATTCTAGAAATTTTTTAAAAATTAAACTTCTGAGTATTAACCAGAAACATCGCTGGAGCCCATATGTTTATAAATTATTCCACATCACAAATACTCCATAAAACTGTCACCTCTTATGTCAAGTTCTTTTGTGACATAGGTACATTTCAAATCAGTAAAATAGAAACATACGTATATCCACTTTAGAGGGAGAAAAATTAAATCAATATTAGTTGAACTTCAGATGACAATGGAGAAAAGCTGCTACTTCGTAAGATGTTACCCAAACTAAAGTACAAGGCCAGCCTCATAATCCCAGCAGCTACTCATCAGTTCAGTCTTCATCTACTGTTCATCCCAAAGCCTCATGGGCTGGTCTCCAGGCTGCTGCTATCATGACCCTCTCCAATAAGCAAACTTCGCTTTCCGTCTGTGACCATAAGAGTCATCAGAAAATAGTTACGACCCTGGAAATTGTATCTTTCTAAGATACAATTTAAGGAGCAGCACTGGCTCTGTTGACAATTACAGACAAGCATGCCTACAAATGGTATAAGGGAGGAGGACAACAGGAAACACTGGGCCTGCCAAGTGGTGCGTTGGTTAAGAATTGGCTTGGGACACCAGCTCTGAACAGCGGGACCGCCAGTTCAGATCCCACATGAGGGCCAGTGACGCTGCACCCTCTACAGCTAAGATGGTGAACAACAGCTCGACCTGGAGGTGGGCTGCCTTGAGTCGCTGGCGACGGTGTAGGCCGCAGTGGGGCTGGCCAGCAGCTGGTGTGAGCCACTCTGAGCAGCTGTCCAATGGCCGGCGACTGATGTCCCTCACTCGGGAAGAGCGCAATGACGATACCAACATGGGCCAGTGAAGCAATGTCCTCCACAACTAGACTGAAGAACAAAAGGACAGCAACTTGTCTCTTCCCCTTCCCCGATTCTCCAATACTGTTCCCTCCCCCCAATTCCCAATAAAAAAGAAAATCTTAAAAAAAAAAAGCAAACATTGAAAGTCCAGTTCAAATTGCCAAATATGACTACTCAGATAAAATTACTCTAGCAAAAGTGAGTCATGATTGTCTGTCTTTAATAAAAACAACTGGGACAGGTAGAATCTAAGTGTACTACCCAAATTTTCTGCTCTGCTTAAAAAGTGCTTTTATATATTTACATATTTGAGCCTTAGAACCACCCTTCTGAAAAGCAAGTCATATGCCTTTTTTACCATTAAGGGAATTATTGAGGTGTGGAGATGTTGTCTTATTCAAGGTAACAAAGCAAACAAGTGGTAGATGTTAACTAGGGCTTTCTGGCTCCAAGTCAAAGCTCCTTACATGACAGCGTGATGTCTTCTTGAAGGAAGGGCCAGACCATGTGCATTGGAAATGTGGTTGACAGACACAGAATTTGTTTTTTCAGTAAAAGATACATGAACAATTATATGCCAACAAATTAGGCAACCTAGAAAAATGAATAAATTCCTAGATACAACCTATCACAACTAGATCATGAAGAAATAGAAAATCTGAACAAACCAATTACTAGTAAAGAAATGGAATCAGGGCCGGCCGAGTGGCGCATTGGTTAAGCGCTGGTTTTGGGATGCCAGCGGCCCCGGTTCGGATCCCACATGAGGGCCAGTGACACTGCCCTCTACAGCTAACAACAGCTCCCCCTGGAGCTGGGCTGTGCGAGCCCCGGTGATGGTGTGGGCTGCAGCCCCTGCTGCAGTGGGCTGCCATAGGCTACAGTGAGTGGCCCGCAGCCAGCGTGAGCGGCTGGCAGCCAGCGTGAGCTGCCAATAGCCGCGGTGAGCGACATCCAGAGGCCAGCGACCGATCTGCCTCATCCGGGAAGAGCGCAATGACGATACCAACAGTGAAGCAACATCCTCCGCAACTAAACTGAAGAACAAAAAGACAGCAACTTGTCTGTTCCCCTTCCCCAATTCCCCAACGCTGTTCCCCTCCACCAATTCCCCAATAAAATCTTTAAAAAAAAAAAAAGAAATTGAATCAATAATCAAAAACCTCCCTACACATAAAAGTCCAGGACCAGATGGCTTCACTAATGAATTCCACCAAACATTTAAAGAAGAATTAATGCCAATCCTCAAACTCTTCCAAAAAATAGAAAAGGGAACACTTCCAAACTTGTTTTACGAGGCCACCAGCACCTGATGCCAAAACCAGACAAGGACACTACAAGAAAATTATAGATCAATAATCCTGATGAACACAGATGCAAAAATCTTCAACAAAATGAATGCAAACTGAATTCAACAATATTAAAAAGATCTTATATGTTCGAGTGGAATTTATTCCAACAATACAAAGAAGATTCAACATCCACAAATCAATCCTGTGATCTGCCATATTAACAAAATGAATGATAAAAATCATATGATCACACTCAACGATTAAAAGCTGAACGCTTTCCCTTTAAGGTTAGGAACAAGACAGAGATGCACACTCTCACCACTTTTTATCCAACATAGTACTGGAAGGTCCAGCCAGAGCAATTGGGAAAAAAAAAAAGGAAATAAAAGACAACCAAATTAGAAAGGAAAAAGTAAAATATTGTTGCTATTTGCAGATGACTGATATTAATATAAAAAACCCTAAAGAGTTCACCAAAAAAACTGTTAAATCTAATCATCAAATTCACTAAAGTTGAGGACACAAATTCAATATACAAAAGTCAACTGTGTTTCTATACACTAATAACATCCTATCAGAAAGAGAAATTAAGAAAATAATCCCACTTACAATTGCATCAAAAATAAAATACCTAGGAATCAATTTAACCAAGGAGGTGAAAGATCTGAACACTGAAAACTGTAAGACACTCATGAAATAAACTGAAGAAGACACGAATAAATGGGAAAATATTCCATGCCCATGGGTTGGAAGAATAGTATTAAAATGTCCATATTACCCAAAGCAATCTACAAATTCAATGCAATCTTTATCAAAATGCCAATGGCATATTTCACAGAAATAGAAACAATCCTAAAATTTGTATGAAACCACAAAAGACCCCAAGTAGCCAAAGCAATCTTGAGAAAAAAGAACACACAAAAATAGAGGCATCTCAACTCCTGATTTCAAACTATATTACATAAATATAGTCATCAAAACAGTATGGCATTCTGGCATTAAAACAGACACACAGATCAGTGGAACAGAGTAAAGAACCCAGAAATAAACCCATGTATACATGGTCAATTAATCTGACCATTAATGAATGGATAAAGAAATGTCCACCAATGAGTAAACAGACAAAGATGATGTGGGGTGTGTGTGTATATACACACACACACACACACACACACACACACACGAATATTACTCAGCCATGAGAAAGAAGAAAATCCTGCCATTTGTGAGATTATTAAGAGACCTTGACAGCATTATGGTAATTGAAATACACCAGACAGACAAAGGCAAGTACTACATGGTATTGCTTATAGGTGATATCCTATAAGCCAAAACAGGTCTAAGTCAAATTCATAGAAAGAGGAGAAGAAAAGTGGTTGCCAGGGGCTTGAGGGCGAGGGACATAAGGAGAGGTTGGTAAAAGGGTACAAAATAATAATAATAATAATAATAATAATAATAATAATAATAGAAGATACGTAAGAAGAAGGCAGTGTGACATGCCCAGTGCTGGTGCTGGTAGCATATCTGTTCTTTCTAGCTCTTCCAGTCCAAAGAAATGACAGTGCAGTTACTAGCAAACTCAAAACTGATGCTTGCAGCAGAGCACTGTGAACACAGAAGAGCCAATGAAGCATTGGTAATTCAAGGAGTAAACACACTGGTCTTCAAAGCACTACACAAAGGATTATTCTAAAACAACAGCTTATCCTTTTATAATGTTTCCTTACCTGGTTTAACAAAGAGGCCTCACTCACACTCAGCAAATATTAAATATACAGAGTTTTAGAAAAGTTGGGCAGCAATACATGCCATTCAAATCAACAAATACATAACAGGATGTGTTTTATAATCAATGCCCACTTTTCAGTCATTATGTGGGAAGGTAGGCTTTGATATACACAGAGGGTGCCAACAAAATGTATACAAGTGGATACTGGTCAACACTGCTCAAGCAGTAGTTTGCTGTAATCAGAAGTGTCTGGACACTGATGGGAACCACTTTGAGCACCTCTTGTAATTGCAGAAGTCAAACGTGACTTGTATTCATCTTTTGTTATCAGTATATATTAAGTACTACAATTTTAATAGTTTTCCTTTTTTAAAATGTGTATACTTTTTTTGGCACCCTCTGTTGTATTTGCAAATTTAAATTTATTTTAAGAAAAAAACTACCCTCTACTGTCAGAAGCCATCCTCTTTCATGAGCCTAAAATCTCAAGAAGAACAGGTTTTAAAGCCGTAATACTCCACAATCTACTCAAACGCTGGTTTGGTTTGTTTTAAATCTTTCCAAAACTTGGCACACTTCAAGTCCTCACACCACCAACCACACCTTGCCATTCTGGTGAGAAGTCTTGAAGGCCCTCAGTATCTGTCGCAAACGATCTACAACTGACCATCCTCTCCCCAGGAAAAATCCCCAAAGGGGTATTTTCTGGCATCAAGTTGCAAGTCTCTATCGGTGCAGATGAGCCTGCAATTCTGGTCGTGCCAGACTGAATAAGGGCTTTGGTGCTGCAGCCTAAGGCAGTCAGGGACTAACTGGACACCTAGGGTCAAACTTGACCCTACAGGGGTAGCTGTACATGGAATGGGGACAGACCTATCCAAACAGACTCTCCCATCCCCAGCGGGGCACAGAGAGAGGGCAGATCACTAGAGCGTAGGCAGTACTCTGGGGGAGTCATGCTCTGCCTGAGGACCACTCCTTGTCCAGCCTGGGAAGTATTAGCACCCTGGAGTGAATGCACAGGTAACAAGCGACAAGACTGTATGCTGCTGCACGCCTCTCAATAAAGCCCCATTCCTGAAGGCTTGTATCTACTCTGCACAACCCTTAAGAAGTCTATCTATATAATAATATGACTGACTTCTCCAGACACGCCAACACGTTCACGTCCTGACACCCACGGACCTGGTCATTGGACAGTCACGCCTTCACACAAACCACTACACTCCTCTGATAAGTAAAATTAAGGTTAGACCCTTCCCAGTACTTAAGTCTCTCTCATCACAATAATCCATAATAATCCTGAGCTGCTTGAGAACTCATCTCTTTTAAGAAGACTTCTCCAACTGATCTGAATATTAAATTACTCCTTTACTCTATAACTCTTCCATATATTTAGTTTGTTCTATAAAGCACACATTTCAATGAACTTTAGAGATTCAGTTCAACCTACAGTAAATAGAAATTACCTCATGCTAAACATTATCTGAAATTTGCTTGGCCTCCATTTTTTTTTTTTAAATAGAGACCTTTATTCCCACATGGTTTAACTGGTATACTTATTTACAATTGTTTCCACAGTACCATATTCTTCAGATTTACTTGTAAAAAGCATTTGTCTCCCCAATACAAGGAAAATAAACTAAAGTCTTTATCATGTCTTTTCTATCTTTTCACAAAACCCAGCACAGTGTTTTATCCTCAAAAAGTAAACAATTTTGTTAATAAACATAACATTTATCCTAATCAGATTATTTTGAAAGACATTTGAAAGCAGGATATTTTTATTACGCCATTAGTCTGGATTTTCTAAAACAGTTGCACAAACATGTCTGGGCCGGCCAAGTGGCACGTTGATTAGAAGCTAGCTTGGGACACCAGCTCTGAGCAGCAGGGCCCTGGTTGGGATCCCATATGAGGGTCAGTGAAGCTGCACCCTCTACAGCTAATGTGGTGAACAATAGCTTGACCTGGAGCTGGGCTGCCATGAGTCGCTGGTGATGGCGCAGGCTGCAGGGGAACTGCAGTGGGCTGCCATAAGCCACCATGAGCGGCCGGCAGCCAGCATGAGCTGCCAAGAGCCGCAGTGAGGGGCTGTCCAATGGCAGGAGACCGATCTGCCTCATCTGGGAAGAGCACACTGATCACAATACCAACATGGGCCAGTGAAGCGACGTCCTCCACAAGTAGACTGAAGAACAAAAGGACAGCAACTTGTCTGTTCCCCTTCCCTGATTCCCCAACACTGTTCCCCTCCCCCAATTCCCCAATAAAATCTTTAAAAAAAAAAAAAAAACATATAAAAAGGATACTTATAACCATGGATTGTATTTTGGGTACAGTATTCACCATGTTAAATAACATTATTAAACACAGCTACACAAAATTACTGCATATAAACAAATGAGATATATGTATATTTCATTATTTACAAAGCACAAAGGTATTAGGCAGTCAACGTAATGCACGATATCAAGAGAATTTAGGAGTTTAGAACTTAACAGACGCCTAAGGCCATGAGCAACAGTACGCATGTGGTGTGGGGGAGGCCCCTGACTGACAGGACAGGGAGGTCAGGGAAAGTGCAAGTCAGTAGGTGGCGTTCGCGGCATTGAACAGGTGGAGCTCTGAGTGTGATCTGAAGCAGTCAGAAAAAGCTAAGTATATTGAATATGGAAAGAAGCAGTTATCTGGCATACCCAGAAATAGAATATCAGGTGTGTAAAAAGAGAGAGTAACATGGATCCAAAAAGAATGCTTCCACGTGAAGCCATGCAGGTGAACTGACAGGAAGTAACAGAAAAGAAACGGAGCCAATACCCAGGTTTACACAAGCAAGGACTAGGTTTAATAGAGGGGGGAAAGACAGAGGTTATGGATCATTCTTGTATGCCATGTCAGAGTATAATGCAGTATTATGCCTAAATATAAAACCATGTCATTATTCTACAAAATTTCTATCCAGAAAGAAACTTCTTCCTAGTTATTCCTCAAAGAGTGAGGCAGCCATAATTAAAGGTACACTAGCTATTCATAGTACACAAAGTTTTACACATGCTCTCCCATTCTGAAATGCAACCCAGATTTTACATGGAATTCATGAAGTCACCGTAGCCCTCCACCCCCCAAAAAAGGAAAGAAAAGTGTTGCTTTTCATTTGACTAAAAAACTGACAGGGTACTAGCTCTCTTCTCTCTTCAAATTTTAACCTCTGAAGCAGGTATCCCTGGTAAGAAAAAATTCCTAACATTAAAACAAATTCCTCTTTCATTTGGTTCAAATCACTATCTAACCATTAGTATAGCAGAAACAAACAAACAACCTCAACAGTTGAATTAAATTATGTACACAAATTTCAACTGCTACAGAATCCAAAGTAACTCCCTCGCTGTAACCTTCCAAAAAGCAGGATTTTAGATGGTTGATATCAGAGGGGAACCACCAGAGAGAAAGAACAAGTATAAATAAGCGCCCAAAATAAAACAATAAAATAATAAGCACCCATATCACAACCCAGCAAGATCCCAAATAACTCACCACAGAACTATTATATTTCTCCTGTGAACCTCAAGCTTCTAATATTTTGCCTCTAACATGAACTTACTACCACTAACTTATTGGCTTCAGCTTTTTTACACCAAAACATATGTAACTGCAAAGCTTCTGATCAACATAAACAACCATAATTAAGTAATACAATTTTAGGCCAGCCCAGTACTCACCAAATGGAAAAAAAAAAAGAGAGGAAGAAATTTTAAAACTTGGTATTTTAGCCTATGCAGTCTCATTACTATAGTAATTAAGAGAGAGCTCTAAAATCAAACACACCTAGTACAGTCCTGACTGATCTTGCTTGGGCAACTAACGTAAATCTGAGTCTGTTTCCTCATCTATAAAATATAGGTTATTACTAATAGCTATCTCTCAGAGATCTGTTAAGGCTAAAAGGAGACAATACGTGTAATACTCTTTGAACAATGCCTGGTAAATGGAAAATGCTCAGCACATGTTAATTACTATTAACATGTCTCTAGGCTCTAAAATATAAAACAACACAGGAACCTGGAAGATCACCTCCAAGAACCTCTAACAAGTAAGTACAGGGAGCTGAGGTTTTATAGTAATGTCCTAATATGTCCTCCACTTCAGTTTGGAATAAATAATCTATATCTATCTATCTCTATAGATACGTATATATCTTTTTATTACCTGAATTCATGCCTCTCTAAAGATGGCACATTCAGGAAAATGTTTTATCTGTTGTTTTCTTTCTGCCTGATAGACTTCTAATGGGTCAGGCCACTAAAAAGAGTAAGCACCTTATTTTTGTGTCTTTTGAGTTTTCTGTCCTGACTGCATTGCTTTTGTAATGAGAAAATACAATAGTTGTTATAAGATTAGTTTTTCCCCTCACTGATTTATTTTGGCAGTCAGGAATTCTTATGTAATGTACTTATTTATTCAAGTGCCTAATAAAATAGTTTAGATTCTTAGAGGTTTGAGTATTTTCTTCCTATTGCTTATACCGATTACACTGCTCATGAGCAAAGGCTTGGAAACAAAACACATTTACTAAATCACATCATACAAGTAAATTTTATATACCACAAGTTCCCTTTTAGAGTACAATCTGTTTGGAACTCAAACCCCATTTTTCCTTAAAAGTTATGTATATGATTCAAGTTCCTAGATTCACTCAAAAAGATTATTTGCCATAATATTACTGAACTCTAGTCGTAAGACCTATTGACCCAGGTTTTAAAATCCAGAATCAAGCCATACAACATGAAGAAGGAAAAAAAAAAAGTTTAAAAAGTCCAGCATCTTTTTTGCAGTTCAGGAATAGCCTTTGGCAAAATTTTAAAATAGGAAGCTTGTCCTGGTATCTTTTGAGGGCCTCCTAGTTTGTACCCACCGTCTACAGACCCCCATCCAGGCCCGCTCTCCCCTGACGCAACCTCACCCAGTCCTCTTCTCCCCTCCATCCCACCAGTGTAACAGATCACATTCAGGTATCAGTGAAACAACTCACATTAAACCCTTTCATTTGAACCTGGGGCATTTCTGGTAATACAAAACACTGAAATATTCGGGCCACATCAAAATGGACAGTACAGACCTAGAACGGAACCAGTGCCAGTCAGCTTCTCACAACGTTTATCTTACTCTTCTTTCTAAGCCCACCAGGTTTCGAAAAGTACCCAAACCCTCAAAGACATCTACAGTGAAGAAGAGATTAGAACAGAAGCGGAGCATGGGCACCCTTTCAGAAACTTAGAGTTTAGGAAACATATATAAGAACATGTGAAATTAAAAGAGCTATGATTATTTAAATAAACACTAAATGCTAAGAGAATACAAAAATTATGTCCTAAGAGACATTAATAAATATATGAGGAGGAGGCAGAAAGGCATTCCAGGAAAAGAGTGAACGAGGAGTTTGGAAAAAAACAAGACATGTGCAGGAGGTGATAAAGACACTGGGATAAACAAGGAAAGACAGGACATGGTTTTGACCCGGGGGTTACATGGGGCTAAGCAAAAAAACGTCTTCCAGCAAACAGGTGCAGTTTAGATGTGATCAGACCAAAACTGAGCCACTGCCAGCCAGGTACTTCTTTGTGGTAGAGAATATCCTATATATTGTACGATATTTAACGTATCCATGGCCTCTACCCACCTGATGCCATTAGCACCTCGCTCCACCAAGCAGTAACAACTAAAAATGTCTCCAGAATATGTCACATGTTCTCTAGGGAACAAAACCCCTCCTCCCACACCAGTGTACAACCATTACCTAGTCCAAGCCCCCTGACGAGACAAGGAAACCGAGCCCCAGGGAAGTCACATCACTTGCCAAGGTCACACAGCCCAGTTTTGGTTTTGCCGGAGCCGGAATAACAGCCAGGCCAAGAAATATGTTACATTGGACTTGGTGATCTTCCTAAAGTATGCTTAAAATGGCTTCTAACGATTCTTTAGAAGTTAACACAATATTTTTAATACCTAAATTGAACATTTTACCTGCAACATATACTGTATATGCTAC
Organism: Aselliscus stoliczkanus; assembly: GCA_033961575.1. Classification (NCBI taxonomy): domain Eukaryota; kingdom Metazoa; phylum Chordata; class Mammalia; order Chiroptera; family Hipposideridae; genus Aselliscus; species Aselliscus stoliczkanus. The sequence continues at coordinate 56,449,615 of CM066733.1, read as the reverse complement.
AATATCTATCCATTGTTTCTAAACTGCTTTAGAGAACCTGTCTTTAACCAAAAAACCCCAAAACAAAACAAAAAAATTAAGCTATCGAAGGAACCCAAGCAGGCAATGTACAAAACACTGAAACATCAACTGGTCAGGTCCCTGAGCACCTGGGTGTTCTAGAAGCAAATTTCTCCTAATAGCTGAAACTCTGTCCTTGTAAGTAGCAAGTTTTTTTTTTCCAGTTTTAACTCTCTTAGACAGATATCTTTACTTTTATATACTGCCTTGCCCTCTTTAGCAAGACCATCAAACATAATTTAAATTCTATCAAAGAGGAAGCACTCATCAGCTTTGGTGGGTAAATGACATGAACCAGTCAGTTTTCTAAAGATCACAAATGAACAGAATTGGGAAGAGACGGACTCCAGCAGGAATCTCCATTTAGCAGTAACAGGCCGAGCCGAAGAATGAAGCTGCCTGCACTAGGTGGCAGGGATGGAAAGAAGGGGGAGACGTAAGGTGTAACTAGAAGACCAATTAGGTGAATGATGGGTGGGGAAAGGAGCGAGTATAGAGTCCAAGACGACACTGGCTTCTGGCTGGGTACATATAACTGAGACTGGGAAACCAGTTCATTCCCAACGAAAAGGAGAAAGAGCTAGCTAGCTCATTACATATTGGGTTTTAAGGCCCGGCCTCATGACCTCAGTAACCTAGGCTTTACTTAACTAAGCAAGTCAAGTTTCTAATCAATTTCACCCTCAGTGAAATGTGGAAAAATAACACCCATCTAATTGTGAAGATTAAATAAGACAGTAAAAGTACTTTGGAAAGAACCAGTCTACTATAAGGAATAAATATTGCTTTTTTCTTATTCATGGCAAAACTACCACTAAGTACAATGTTCACGGGGTACCTTTATTTCCCTATCACAAATCTTCCCAATCACCACCCTAAATAATTCACATTAAAGCCATCAACGCCATCTTCCTGGTCATTTCTGTCCCATTGGCCTGGGGTTTTTATTTCACCCATGTTTCACCTCTGCCTTGACATTCTTTACAGCAGCCGTTACAGGAAAACCACACTAAGGAAACCCACTCTGAAAGGTTCTTTTCCACTGACCATTTGTCATCTGTGTGTTTCTTCTACTATATCTTGTCTACTCTATTTCCTACTACTCCAGTCCAACTTCAATAGTCTCACAGCCTCCAACATTTTCCCCTAAGGTTAAAAAAAAAAGTCACCCCATCCCTTCCTCCCCACAAAATCCTCCTGGCTGGATAAAGGGCGATTACTGAGGCAAATGTGTGTTCCTCTTGGTATTAGACTTCAGGAGAGAAAAAGGTTGTAGGAAGTTGGAACGCCACAGCCCTTCCCTCCCAAAAGAACCAGACTTTGAAAAGAAATTTAGGGGTTTTACAAAGAATGAGGGTAAGGAGGAAAAAACGAAATATAGAAAAATAGATGAATACAACACGCAACCCGGCACAGCTGGCTATGTTTTATTGGGCATGTTTTGTAATCTAGATCTACTGTCACGCCCTACAAGGATAACTGCCCCACCCCCCAGAAAACTTCCTGTTTAGGTGAGGGGTGGACATCAGACACTCCAGGTGGCAGCAGGTAATTAGAAAACATCCACTTGTCAGAGGTGAATCAATTAGGTAATCACCCTAAGGAGCTTACTAAGGTTCTCAAAGTGTGGTCCCCAGGGGGACAGCATCAGCCACCACATCAGCGGGGACTTAACAGCAATACAAATGATCTGGCCCCATCTAGGAATGCGGCCTGGCAATCTGTTTCCACGCAGCTTCCAGGTGGTTGTGATGCCCCCGGAAGTCTGACAACCACAAAGAGATACATACACGCTTGCCCATTATCAAGGTCCTCAGAGCCCACTTACATCCAGATTTATTAGGCAAACCATGGATCCTGCTCCTGAATTAATGCGAGATTTGCCTGTATCCTTGAATACCTAGACTAGTGTCTGCCTCAAGAAATGTTTATTGAATGAATAGCCTTAAAATAAACTTCCCCTTACTAAACTAGTTGTAATGGAATTGTTTCTTGTAATCAAAATAATCTTAATTAGGCAACGTGTATGGGGAGTGGGGCTGGGGAACACACAAGGCCAGAACCATGGAGCGCTAACCCATGCGGCCTTAGAGAGAGCTGGACATTGTTTTGTGAAGAAAGAGCTAAGAAACATACTCTGTCCAAAAAGTGAAGGAATTTCATGGGGCAAAATTAAGAACTGAACAATAGGCTCCCAGATTGGAAGCTGGAAGGAACTGAGATTGACCTTGTACAAGGCTCTGAGGCCCAAACGAAAGGCTGTCATGCTTTCTCAAGGATCTAGGGAGTTAATAAAGAAAGACTTTGACCTCTGCCTCAGTAAGGAGTGACAAAAGTCTATGTATCTAATGATTTACTTGATTTGTATGTAATTCATGCCTTAATCGCACCATGGAAATAATTTATGCCTTTCAACTCTGCTGTTGAATGGGGAGAGAGCCATCAAAAATAAGAGCAGTCAAACTAAATTCTGAGAGTGCTTAGAAGCAGAATTCTCCCTTCTTCCCCATCCCTTGTTGATACTCTACACACTAACAGCAAAAATTTACTCCCCAAAAGCAAAATAATAAAACAAAACCAAATAAAAACTTCTTATTGGGGAGCGGGGGGGGGGGGCCAAGGGAGGGTTGCCTCTATTGTCAAATCCCTTAATGCCAATTCCCTGTATGTCATAGAAAGACTCTTCTTTCTCAAATACGGTACTGATTGTATTACAGTCCTTCAGTGGTTTCCTAATGAGACTATCTTCCCAATGGTCTCAATAAATCGCACGGAAACTACTCACCATGGCCTCTTTTGTAAAGGGGACATTATTCCACTTCTTAGACTATTTCCCACTATACCCCACTTATGCCCTCTGCTGCATTAAGTGTATCACCCAGGAGGTGTGCCACCCTCACGGAGGCCATTTGAGGGCAGGGACTTGTTCTTGTGTCCCCCGTGCCTAGAACCATGCTTGGCACAAAGTAAACAGTAGAACGTTTGTTGACTGATTCACTCCCATTCCCATTCCTAATCCCACTTTAAAAAAAAAAAATCTCTGTATTAATCTCACTCTGTCCTTCCTCAGATAGAAAACCTCACCTCCTCCAAATGGCCTCTCCCGACTGGCTCCAAAGAGCTTCCACAGAAAGAAAATCATCTTGTTTTTGTTAACACATATGTACAACTATCACTGGCTATGTTTCAATCACCTATGTTTATTCTTATCCATCTTCCCTTGTAGATATGACACTCAAGGGCTGGAAGGCTCGTCTCCACCATAGCAGTGAACCTACGGGGAGGTGCCCAGGGTGAATGCATCGCTCTGATCACCCTTGCTCAACCTGCTGACTACACACAACACAGCCGCCTCACAGGCACCGGCAGCCGGCAGCAGTGGCAGCAGCACGGGAAAGGCCACGAGACAAGCTCTGGGCAAGGCCAGGAGAGGGTGGCGGAACCCACAGAGCCTCACTCCTTCTTTCCTGGCACCACCACAATCCCTCCCACAGGTACCTGATTAAATCAAGTGTGAAGCCATCAGCTATCCTTCAGGGCATTCTCCTGCTGTTATCACAATTCTATTTCATCTTGTACATGGTACAGTTTTAAACCAAATCAAAATACTAATGGCCTTGGCACATTAATTAAGGCACATCATTTGAGGAAGATGGGTATTCATAAATTACATCTCTCCCCCAAAGAAGGGGTGGAGGGAGTAAGACAAAAAGAGAAAAAAATAGCTCAAAGCAACTCTAAAGGAGAGCTCTGGCCCTGGGATGTGGTCACCTGCACTCCCCCCCAACACGCCCCCCCAACTTCACTCCCAGTTTCTGGCCATCTGCTCCCACTACTGCTGAAGGGCTTAAGAAGGTAGAATCTGAGCTAATTCGTCTCACCTTACAAAGTAGTTTATTTTAATTACCTGGATAATACAGCACTGTTGGCTGCAATGCCATAAGACTCAGGTTAAACCTTGGAGTTGATTTTTTAAAGATCTACAGGAAAACATGGTGTTGAAGAACCTCACTTGTCAAAACTAGATCAAAGTTATAAAAGTTCCATACAAGACAGAAATTTAAAGGAAGAAGTCGACAGCTTTTCCAAGAGTTCTCTTATCCCCATCCATAATTGTCTTCGGCTTCATATAACAGAAAACTACCAGCATTAAGGCAGCAAACACATCCCTCCCTCCCGCTTTTTCAAACAAATCATCACTGATAAACTCCGTCACTTTCTAACCTAGACAGCTCCCTCTCCAGTTTAAAAGTTCCACGGCTAACTTATGTTTTGACAACTCAAGCAGTTCTATTTCTGCATTTGCTAATTAAAAACTTACCAGAGATACGATTTTTAACGAAAACCAAAAGGAGGTTAGCAGAGATTAATTTATGATAAGGCTACAGAGACAAAAGAAATATTCCACAGAGGCAGGCTACCCATTTCCCCACTTAGTGCTGCAGCTCCAGGGATCTAATGATTCTTCATTTATTCAAAAAGGAAAATGGTAATAAAATTCCTTAGTGTTGACAGCAGGTGATTTTTAACTTCACGGCTGCCTGACAGGCACCTACAGGCTTTACCTGGCCTCAATCTGTCCAGTTTAGAACTGCCAATTAGTAGCTTCTCAAAATCAAATCTCAATGCAAGCCATTTAAAAAAAAAAAAGTGCTTTTCAAAGTGTCAAATACAATGGATTAGTCCAACTCAGCATGTTAGAACAAAATAAAACCTGGATGCCCAATCCAGGCTTCAAGTGTCAAAGCAAGTGACAAAGAACGTCCAGAGCAAAGAAAGGATCCAATTCTCAGAAGAGGGGTGACACACATACCTCCCCCTTACATACAAAGAGCGCTACAGCCACACAACAGGTGTCTTCATTGGTAATCTTAGCTTTTCTCCGTGTGGTTCCACAGGAAAGAATTAAGCACTACATGCCCCAAGGCAGAATTTGGCAAACCTTTTCTGTAAATATTGCAGGCTTTTCAGACCACATGGTCTCTGTCACAACTACTCAATTCTGCCGCTGGAGCTCGAAAGCAGCTGTCAACAGTTAAGTAAATGAATATAGCATGACTGTGTTCCAATGAAACTATTTATGGACTCTGAAATTTGAATTTTCATATAATTTTCACAGAAATATTCTTTCTTGCAATGACTTTAAAACAAAACCATTCTTATTAAAAAAAAAAAAAACCTCTTAGTTCTTTGACTAGATTTGGCTCTGAGCAGTAGTGTACCAACCTATTTCATAAGGCATCCTTGGCTATAATAGATTAACGTCTCTCCTATGCAGCTGAATGGTAGGAACTATGTACCGTGCTAAGAGAATTGAGGAAATAGGCAGTCCCCCCATTTTCTGTGTCTACAGTGCTGATTGTCCAATAGAGGACTCTGTCTAGCATGAACCTAACTGATGAGATTTTGTTGGTACTTGTTAACTTGGGCAAATAACTTTACACAAGTTAAAACTTATTTAAGTCTCAAAATACAAAAAAATATAAAAAGGAACTTTCATATCCAATATATTGCCAACGGATGATATAAATCAAACTGTTGCTAATTAATTCTGGTTACTATATCACAACAATAATTTCTTTCAGTAAAACCAAAAATTCAATCATGGTCTTTCAATCTATTTTGTATCTTCAGACATTGTGCTTCTTCTTAAAGCAGAGCCTGCCTGAATAAAAATCACAAGTATAAATTACATGACTTCCTCAAACACTTACCTGCTAGATTTGAGTTTCAGCTCTACCTCTTTCCAGATGAGCTGGAGCAAGTTCCTAACTCTTTACTCGCCTGTTAAGGAGAAGAAACACTCGCACTTTCAACCCTCCAAGAGTAATCGAAAGCATACAATTAAACTTCGGTGGAAGGGTTTGTATACTATACAACGCTACAGAAATATCAGCTGCCATTATTTGACGCTCGGTGGCTTGTTTCATATTATCATTTTCTTTTTAACAACACTCACTAATTTCTGCTAAGCCTTGGGTTCAATGGAATATTGTGCACTCAGAGGAGTTTATTCCACTCACCACATGGAAGGAAAGCGTCGTATGAGGCACTGTGGAGACATAAAGATGACTGAATGGTCTCAGCACCCAGTTTACAATGAACTCAGACATATACACGTAAGTCAGTGCTTCTGAGGAATAAAAACCAACAGGAATATACTGTGGGATCAGAAAAGGTTGTACAGGTATTTAAAATGGGCCTGGGGCCGGCCAAGTGGTGTGCTGGTTAAGAGTTGGCTGGAGACGCCAGCGGCCCCAGTTCGGATCCCACATGAGGGCGTGACACTGCCTTCTACAGCTAAGATGGTGAACAACAGCTCCACCTGGAGCTGGGCTGCTATGAGTCCCTGAGGGTGGCATAGGGACAGCCCTTGCTGCAGTGGGCTGCCATAGGCTACAGTGAGCCGCTGGCAGCCGGTATGAGCTGCCAAGGGCAGCTGTGAGTGGCCATCCAGAGGCCGGCGATTGATTTGCCTCATCCGGGAAGAGCACAATGACGATACCAACATGGGCCAGTGAAGCAATGTCCTCCGCAACTAGACTGAAGAACAAAGGGACAGCAACTTGTCTGTTCCCCTTCCCTGGTTCCCCAATAAAATCTTTTTAAAAAAAGAGCAATGAGAAGGGTGTTCTATAATTCAGGTACCTCTACCTTTCACGACTGCCACTGCACCAGTCATTCAACAGGTGGAAGATTAAAGAGGACGCCAAACTCTGTGCTGCTCCTCTGGTTGAGAGATGGAGTCTATTCCCTCCCCTTGAATCTGGGCATTCTCTGTAACTGTTTTGACCAATAAAATATGGTAGAAGTGATGCTATGCCACTTTCCAGCTGAGCCGGTCCATCATGAGGAATGGGAATAAATTGTTTTTTTAAACCCTAGGTTTTGGAGTGGTTTGTGAAGAAGCAACAGATAACTTAGAAAAACCACCAGGTCACAGCTCCAGCTTTCAGGCCTTTCACCACGCCAACAGCCAAATTGCTCTTTCACATATAAAAGGAAATAAAAATTCAAGAGTTATAACTTTTTGGGATAGGTTTTTAACAAAACAGGCTGTCAACTCTCAGAACATTCAAAAAAAAGGGACCAAAGTGTCCTAACTCCTCCTAAGAAATGCAAACTGCCAAAAAATAATATCAGTGAAGTTCCATAAGAACAGGTTATAAAAATCAAACTCCCTGAACATACCAAAGTGATGTATTTATTCTTCACGCCAAAGAAAACCCTCTGGTCTGACAGGTTAGATACCAAGAAGAGTCATCTCTGGAAAGCAGTGTTTGGGAAGCAGTGGAGTAACAGTCGCTTATGCTCTGCACAATTATGAACTGCTTGAAATAAGCATGTAATACTGTTTAAATTTTAAATGGTATTTCCTTTGAAAAGAACATCAAACCATTGTAGCCCTAACAATTTTTAAATGCCTTCTTGGTACATTAAGAACGATGGTAAGTGCCATTCCTAGCTATGCTTTACAGAACACTGGCGGGAGCCCCCAGCAGGACTCCCAGCTGTAACCACGCGTGGAGCCTATGCTGCTCTAACTTGGGTCTCCTTCTCGTTCCCCCGGCCACATGCTCTTCCCTGCAGTGTGGCACTGCCAGCCTGCACGGTACCCAGCGAGGAGGAGGGCTGAGATGCTGCTCTGCCCTCCTTCTGTCAAGCTCTGAAGGACACGGGGTACGAGGAACACAGTGTGAGAACCCTCCCCCCCGCCTCCAGCACCCTGTTCCATGGTGTTCTCTCCAGGCCTGCACCACACTCCCAGCGCCAAGAAAACTGGCAAGATGGTTGGAGGTATGACAGTGACAGCAAAGCAAATCGGAAAGTGCTGGGCAAAAAAGGGAAAATGGTCATTCCTCTCTTGAACATCTTGAAGTTTTCATAAACTATCCGCATCTCTGTCCTCTTCTCTTTAGGCCAATTCCTTGCTCCTAAGACATTCCATCAGGAGACAGATAAGGAAAAGATGAAATTCAGAACATTTCATTCTGCTCCTGATTATTAATGTCAAGTAAAGTACCAGAGTGGAAAGGAAATCACCCCAAGGAAAGCAACAAGGTTTTGAATCTGTCACAGGGCTTCCTCAGGCTGCTCTCCCATGCGACAATACGGGCTGAGAGCTGAGTTATCTCTGAGCACTTCTGCGAGCGCTTCTCAACCCTCAGTTTATCACATTTACTGAAAGGATGGAAACAAAGGTTCAGCAAGTTCCAACAACAGATATTTCTTTCAAAACGTTCAAGTCCTATGATCTCAGAGTCAAGTCTTTCCCTTCACCAAACCCAAATACTCCGATTTAGCTTCCATCCCTCACAGAAAAATACAGATAACACAAGTCAAGATACAAAATGAACTGATAAATCAAGTTATATAAAAACTAGACAAACATTGGGGCCGGCCAAGTGGCACGGTGGTTAAGCGCTTGCTTGGGAAGCCAGCAGCCCTGGTTCAGGTCCCACATATGAAGGCCAGTAACACTGCCCTCAAAAAGAAAAAAAAAAAACAACTAGACAAACATAGAAAAATCTAAGTACCATTCAGTAAATTCAGAAAAAACACATGAAACAGACTAGTGAAAATGACCGAAGATCACCCCTGCAGAATGCATTAATAACCCAGAACACCTGGACCAGGAGTGAGGGGAGAGGGAACGGGTGGAGTTCTTTCGACCGCATTATAATGCAGTTAAGAGTATCCCACGATACCAAAACCCTCACTCAAGTCCCTTATATAAAAAGGCATAGTATTTGCATACACCTTACGCACATCCTCCCATGTACTTTAAATCATCTCTAGAATACTTATAATACCTAACATAAGGGAAACGCTATGTAAACAGTTATTATACTGTATTAAGGAATAATGAAAAAAACAAGTCTGTACGCTTCAGTACACAAGCAACCATCCTAGGCCTAACAAAAGAGTGCACGTCAGCAACAATGTAATATTTTTCCAAATAGATTTCATTTTCCGGTTGGTTGAATCCCCAGATGTAGGACATGTGGGTACAGAGGGCCAACTGTAGAGACCAGGGGTCGGCAAACCTTTAAGAGGGAAGAGCCGCCAGGGGTCAGCAAATTGCAGCTCGCAAGAAGCAGGCTCTGAAGTAAAATTGAAAATGAAAATAAAACTATCATAATTTCATTTATAAAATTTTTAAAGGATATTATTCACATAATGGTAACTATGTAAAAATATATTTATGGCTCTCGAATAATTTTGAAATTGTTGTGAGGGACAGGATTGGCTCTTCCAGGAGTCGGCAAACTTTTGAGACGGAACAAACCCAAAGAGCCGCATGTGGCTCACGAGCCACAGTTTGCCGACCCCAGTACAGTCAGACATCCATTAACTTTTGAGATATGTTCCAATCATTTTTTATGGGGGGAGAAACTACAAGGATCCACTGATGATAGAAAAATTACCAGGGATTTGGTAAATGTTAAAGGAACACGGGATATCCGATCCAGAAATGAAAAGGAAAAGAGGTCTCATATGCCAAAGATTGTTGAGTATATTAAAGGTTTACTTAATGAGGAAAATGCTGAGTAATTGCAAAAACAGGTTCAAGTGTCAAGTCATTAAAAAACACTGGTCTCTGCACAGGAATTAGGTAGTTCCCAAAAGAAACCTCTCTTATGAGCTCTCAGTACTGCCTTCAGCTTCAGGTAAACGGCAGATTTTACAATGTTGAGTCACATGTGAGGACATGCACACATTTAAAAAAAAAAATTATCTTAACAGGGTACAGTGAGCTAAAGTTATTAAGATGTTTAAAGTCATTCCTTTAAAAAAAAAATCAATAATGGATGAGATGGTTTGGAAATGGGGTGTTCATGGGGCTAGGGTATCTCCCAAACCATATCTAAAATCAAACTGAGACTACTAGAAATAGCGAGGCTGGAATATAAAGTTATCTAAGAAAATTACGATCTATTCTAATCCATTTCCTGATGTCAGGTTTGCTGATAAGCGATTTTTGTATTATTATTTAAGAAGCGAATTAGGGTGTCTACAAACAAAATGATGGTATAGTCACACAGTGGAATATTTAATAATATGCAATAATAAAAAGGAATAAACTGATACACACAAAGCTTAACAAATATCAAAAACATTACAGAGTCAAAAGAGCCTTAACCCAAAAGAGTACATACCGTATGATTCCACTGACATGACTTTCAAAACAGGCAAAATTAATCTACAGTGGGGAAAAAAATCAGAGCAGTGATCGCCTAAGAAGGGAAGGGGGGGTGGATGCAGACTGACTAGGAAGGAACAGGAGGGAACTTTCAGAAAGGGTATGCACACACGCATACTCGTATGCATTTGTCAAAACTCATGGAACAGTATTCTTAAGATTTGTGTTTTTTGGGGCCGGCCAAGTTGCGCGGTGGAAAAGAGCTGGCTTGGGACGCCAGCAGCCCCGGTTTGGATCCCACATATGAGGGCCAGTGACACTGCCCTCTAAAAAAAAAGATTTGTGTTTTTCACTGAATGTAAATTGTACTTCATAATAAAAAACAATGTTTAACTCTAGTTAATAATATGCTTGTTGGAGTTCTTGGGAGTAAAATATACTGATGTCTGTAATTTAATCAGAAAATAAAAAATATGATGGACTATTAGATGCATAGCAAGAGAGAAAGCAATTAAAGCAAAATATTACAGAATCTAGGTGGTAGGTAAATGGCTGTACAATTTGTATACAACTTTCAATTTTTATTGTTCATGATAAATGAAAATTTTATCATGAAATTTTGCAAGATAAAATGTTAGGGCTTGGGCCGGCCGAGTGGCGCAGTGGTTAAGTGCTGGCTTGGGAAGCCAGCAGCCCTGGTTTGGGTTCCACATATGAGGGCCAGTGACACTGCCCTCAAAAAAATAATTAATTAATTAATTAATTAATTTTAAAAAATGTTAGGGCAAAAATAAAATTAGAGGGCCAGCAGGGCCGCTGGTTCAGATCCCACATGAGGGCCAGTGAAGCTGCACCCTCTACAGCTTAGATGGTGAACAACAGCTCCACCTGGAGCTGGGTTGCCATGAGTGGCTGGCCGGCAGTGGGCGTGAGCTTTCGTGAACAGCCATCTAATGGCCGGACAAACGACTGCCTCAACCGGGAAGAGCGCAATGATGATACCAACATGGGCCAGTGAAGCAACACCCTCCACAACTAGACTGAAGAATAAAAGGACAGCAACCTGTCTGTTTCCCTTCCCCGGTTCCCCAATGCTGTTCCCTCCCCCAATTCCCCAATAAAATCTTTAAAAATAAAATAAAATAAAAAATAAAATTAGATATTAGAGAAATAGGCTCTTTCCATTAAGCTAATACTCAAAAACTTAAGGCTCATCTGGGGCCTCTCCTTTGGAATAGAAATTATCATTACCCTCTTCCATTTCTAGAGTAAAATATTTATTCAAGATCACTCAATTCCCTCTATGCTGATTCTTCTATCACCCAATGACCTTCCAACTAATTAATCTTGAAATCACAAAAAGGATGCTTAAGTGAGACAAATGTATAAAGTATTAAGAGTCACAAAGTATATCCTAAAAAATTTTTTAATCAATGGGTTCTATGATTTGTTAATATAATTAATCTTTCTTTCATCTCTGTTTTTTCTAATCAACTGGTCTCTTATGTGTGGTTAGCATAATTATCTCCCCAAAAGTCTTAGGAAACCTTCAACAAAAGGGTTTCTGGTTTGGAGGCAAAGGACCACACAATGGACAGCAGTGTCAAAAAAGTAACACCAACCCTGTGAAGGCCGCCGTGCCCAAAGCAGCCAGCTGGATTTTTCATCTGTCCAATCTGAATAACATCTGTCCTGCCCACAATACGCTTGTGAGGGTTAAGTAAGAGAACAGACATGAAAGCATTTTTAAAATAAAGTTCTAGACAAATGTAATAGATTATGATAATTTCATGATATTACTAATGGCCTCTCGAAACGACCTGTTACTGGACACATAACAGAAGAATTAACCAGATTACTACCATAAAGGAATAAGGTCACTTAAGAGAACTTTCCAGTACAAACACTTGACCCACGGTGATTAGTCTTGACTCATATGGATATCTGTGTGAGTCAAGAACGAATATTCCCAATTTACCCACCAGGTCTTTTTGTCTCATCCATATTCAAGTACAACTGTAACAGGGAGACAGACCCTGCTGAGTACAAAGGCTTAGCGGCATCCTTGTGGGAGTGCTGCTAACTGCCTCTTGCAAATCCAAGGTTTGTAACACTATTAGGCAATTAAAAAGGTCTTAATTCAAGCAGTTATCATCAAGTAAATTATCTTGTCCATTTCAGACAGATTCCCACAAAGAGCATCATCATCACCTAAGGTTTCTGTCAAGACCTCATTCTGATTTTGAAAATAAATTTCTCCTCAACCCCTACAGCTCCTCCACAGGTTCAGCAAAACCTGAAGATGTGCGTTCAAACGAGGCAAGTCTCATACTTGAAGGCAGGGTCATCTGCAGCAAACTGAGATGTACTTAAAAGTGTAATTTCTCTTTCCTTTTTTTTTTAAGGAATGAGTAAAGGAGAAAAACATTAAGTTTCATTTAAAAGTTTTCATTTGAGCCTACAATTCTAGGTTCAAAGTTTACAATAACCACACATTGTGTGGACTGAAAAAACAAATGGAAAAAGATGCTGATCAAAGCTTAACCCTAAGGCCTTAATCCTTCAGCATTTACTGATTACTTATAATGCATTCCATATCATTAGGAATTACAGAGGATACAAAAAGTTATCCTTTGTACAACCTTATAACAACAGGAGTCTGGTAAGCAGCATAGAATGCATGCTAATTCCTTTGGCCGATTTTTCAAAGGGTCAACAGGTTAGGTTCTTCTGTGTCCCACAAGCATTCAAATGTACAGAAAAATAAACATGAAAATATTTAAACACTTGCTCCTTGACACAGCAATAGCCCATCTAAAACAAGAGTTAACAAACTTTGGGCACAAGTAATCTTTCATAGCAGAATCTGAATACAAAATACCAACTAAAGCTGCTTCTTGATTCAGCAGAGCTCCGCAGCACACACACATTTAAAAGTGAAACCCACGGCCAGCTGAGTGGCGCGGTTGTTAAGTGCTGGCTTAGGAAGCCAGCGGCCCCGGTTTGGGTCCCACATATGAGGGCCAGTGACACTGCCCTCGAAAAAAAAAAAAAAGTGAAACCCAGCCAGTCCTTGTAACATTTGGGAGGGGGCAATTTAAATAGTAAATGTTTAAACGTAAAGGGCCGGCCGAGTGGCACGGTGGTTAAGCGCTGGCCTTGGAAGCCAGCGCCCCGGTTCAGTCCCACATATGAGGGCCAGTGACACTGCCCTCAAAAAAAAAAAAAAAGAAAGAATAGCATTCCATATATGAAGAGAATACGGCACATATGAAATGCAGTCCAGCTACCTGCTACTGCCTGCATATTAAGGAAATACATTTAACCTTCTATTTAAAGGTAAACACGATTTCCAAGTAGCTTAGAGTAGTAGTGGAGCACAGTAAAAGGAATACAAGCTCTAAGGAGTCAGGCCACTGATCCGCTATGTAAAAACTTGGAAAACTGACTAAGCCTCAGTTTCCTCGTCTGTAAAATAGGAAGCCACTATGTCATCAAATATACAATTCCTATGAGGCTTAGGAAAAGAACACACAGAAGGTGCCTGTCATCCAGTAAATGGTGGCAATTATTACTACTTCCAGTACTAATACATATTTGAGCTAATACTAAAAAAAAAAAAAACAAAGACTCAAGCAAAGAAGAAATCACAAGGGAAATTAGAAAATATTTTTGAGATGAAAACAGCATACCATGAGATCTAAGCAGTGCTTAGAGGAAAATTTATACCTGTAAATGACTATATTAAAAAAAGAAGTATCAAATCAAACTAATCTTCTACCTTAAAACATGAGAAAAAGAGCAAACTAAACTTAAAGCAAGCACAAGGAAGGAAATAATAATGATATAAGCAGAAAGTAATGACACAAAGAAAAAAAACAACAACAGAAAAACAGAGAATTAGTAACTAAAAACTTTCCATAAAGAAAAGCCCAAGGTACAGGTGGTGTTTCATTGATGAATTCTACCAAATATTTAAAGAATATAAATTCTTCACAAAATCTTCCCAAAAATGGAAAAGGAAGGAATGCATCCCAAAGCAATCTATGAGGCCAACATTACTCTGATACCAAAACCAAAAATATCATAACAACAAAAAAACCAGAGACCTAATAAATGTCTCCAAAAATCCTCAATAAAATACCAGAAAACCAAATCCAGCAACAAATAAAAAAGGAAATACACTAAGGCCAAGTGGGATTTATCCCAGGAAAGAAAAGGTGGTTTAGCATCAGAAAATCAACCCAAGTAACAGATCATATATTGAAAGATTAAAGGATAAAAAACACATGACAATCTTATTACATACAGAAAAAGCATCTGACCCAATATAACAGCCCTTCATGGGGGGAGGAAGGAATTTAACAAACTACGGATAGAACAGAACTTCCTCAACCTGATAAAAGGCATTTTTTAAAAAGCTAATAACATCATTACCAGCTAGCTAACTTCATTACTTAATGGTGAAAGACTGAAAGCTTTCCCCCTAGTAGCTGGAACAAGACCAAGAGGTCTGCTCTCTTCATTTCTATTCAACCTTGTGTTAGAGGTTCTAGCCAGGGCATTTAAGGAAGAAAAAGAAATAAAAGGTATCCAGATTGGAAAGGTAGAAGTAAAACTACCCCTATTTGCAAATGACATGATCTTGTATGCAGGAAAAAGTCCAAAGAAATTCACTAAAATAACTACTAGAGCTACTAAGTTCAGCAGCAGACAAGATGAAACATAAAAGTCAATTGTATTTGCACATATTATCAATGTCCAATCTGAAAACGAAATTAAGAAACAATGCTACTTATGACAGTATCAAAGCCAACAGAACAGGCATAAATTTAACTAAAGAGGTGCAAGATGTACACTGGAAACCATATAACATTGTTGAAAGTAATTGAAGACATAGATAAATGGAAAGGTATCCTATTGTTTAAGGATAGGAAATATAAATACTGTTAACATGGGTACACTCCCCAATTAACCTACAGATGCAGTGCAATCCCTTATCAAATTCCTAGCTAACTTCTTTGCAGAAACTGACAAGCTGATCCTAAAATCCATATGAAAATTCAAAGGACCCAAAATGGCCAAACCAATCTTGATAAAATAAAGAACAAAATTGGAGGACTCACACTTCCTGATTTCAAACTGACTACAAAGTACTCAAGACAGTGGCATAACAATAGGCATTATACATCAAAGAAATAAAGATGAGAGACCAGAAATACTCTTACATTTATGGTTAACTGATTTTCAACAAGGGCACCAAGATAACTCACTGGGGAAAGAATCATTTTTTCACCAGATGTTGTGGATGCAGCCAGGCATCTACACGCAAAAGAATGAAGTTGGAACCCTGTCTCACGCCATATACAAACATTAACTGAAAATAGATCAAAGATTTAAATATAAGAGAAGAACTAAAACTGTAAGACAATTAGAAAAAAAGTTATAAATCTACATGATTTTGGGTTAGGCAACGTTTTCTTAAATCTGACACCAAAAACACAAGCAACAACAATAACAAAAAAGATACGCTGGACTTCATCAAAATTAGAAACTTTTGTCCTTCAAAGGACACTGTCCCCAAAAAAACGTGAAAAAACCACCTACAGAATGGGAGAAATATTTGCAAGTCATACAGCTAATAAGGAACTAGCATTCAGAATGTATACACATAAGAACTTCTACAATTCAACAATAAAAAGACATATAACCAAATTTAAAAATGGGCAAAGGGTTTGAATAGCCATTTCTCCAAAGAGGACATATACAAATGGCCAACAGGCAGTTGAAAAGATGCTCAACATCATTAATAATTAGCAAATGCAGATCAAAACCACAATGGGATACCATGTCATATCCACTAGGATGGCTATGATGAAAACAAGGATGTGGAGAAACTGGAACCCTCATACATTACTGGTAGGAATGTAAAACGGTGCAGCTGCTCAGGAAAAATCTGGCAGTTACTCAAAAACTGAAATAGAGTTACCATATGACCAGCAATGCCCCTCCTAGGAGCATCCAAAAGAACTGAAAACATGTATTCCAACAAAAACTTGTATACGAATGTTCACAGTATTACTCATAATAGCCAAAAAGTAGAAACAACCCAAATGTCCATCAACTGGATGAATGGATAAACAAAATGTGGCATAGCCATACAATAGAATACTATCCAGCCATAAAAAGAAATGAAGTAATAATACATGCTACGCCATGGATAAACCTTGAAAACATTATGCTAAGTGAAAGAAGCCAAATATACAAAGACCATATATTTTATGATCCTATTTATGTGAAGTGTTCAGAATTGGCAAGTCAATAAAAACAAAGATTTGTGTCTGCCAGAGGAACAGAGGAATGTGGAATGACTGCTAATGGGTAGGGGCTTTCTTTTTCAGATGAAATTTTCTACAATTAGATGGTAGTGATGGTTGTACAATCTTCTGAAAATGCTAAAAATCACAAAATTGTACACTTTAAAAGATGAATTTTGGGCAGGCCGAGTGGCTCAGTTGGTTAAGAGTCGACTTAGAGCACATGCTCTGAGCAATGGGGCCACCAGTTCGATTCCCACATGGGTCAGTGAACGCTGAGCCCTAGCTGAGCTGTTGCTGAGCTGCCAACAGGCGGCAGGATGGCTCAGCTGGTGTAACAACAAGGCTGCCTGTTCAATGGTGGGCTATGCCCACCCGCAATTTAATATTGAACTCGGCACCTTGAGCTGAGCTGCCACTCGGATGGCTCAGTGGATAGGGTGTGCGCTCTTAAGAAGGCTGCTGGGTTCAACTGCCACATGGGATGGTGGCTGTGCCCACCCACACTAAGACTGAACACAGCACCTTCAGCTTAAAGGCCACGAGCTGCCGACGGGAAGCCAGATGGTGACTGGCGCCCTCCACAACAAAGACTGACGAACAACTTGGCTGGTCCCCTCCCCCAATTCTCCAATAAAATCTTTAAAAAAAAAAAAAAAGACGAATTTTATGATGTGTGAACTGTATGTATCTCAATATAAAAAACTAAGCAAAAAAGAAAAAAACTGATGAGGGCCTGCTGAGTCGTGCGTCGGTTAAGAGTTGGCTTGGGACACCAGCTCTGAGCAGCGGGGCTGGGGTTCGGATCCCACATGAGGGCCAGTGACGCTATGCCCTTTACAGCTAAGATGGTGAACAACAACTCCACCTGGAACTGGGCTGCCATGAGTCACAGGCAATGGTGTAAGCTGGGGCTGCAGTGAGCTGCCGTGAGCGGCCGTCCAATGGCTGGCAAGCGGCTGCCTCAGCTGGGAAGAGCGCAATGATAATACCAACATGGGCCAGTGAAGCGACGTCCTCCACAACTAGACTGAAGAACAAAAGAACAGCAACTTGTCTGTTCCCCTTTCCTGGTTCCCCAACGCTGTTCCCCTCCCCCAATTTCCCAATAAAACCTTAAAAAACAAAACAAAAAAAAAAACCTGATGAACAAAGCAATTCAAACTTACTTTCTACATTCAATAATGCTGTAGTATTAAGGATATATTCAAACATTTTCAATCCCTTTCAAAATTAGAAAATAACAATCCCAGAGTTTCAGCTAAAACAAATATCAGCAGCAGCACTTCAAAGATATCTAATTCTATCTGAGCCAGAAGCCCAAGCACCAGCTTTCTAATCTGGGTTACAATACAGCGCGTGGTCCTGCCTGCAGATCCCCCCACTGCCACATTGCAGCATGTGCCTTCCTGTCTGTTTCCTGGTGTAACTCCGCAGGGAGTCAGAAGAGCGGCAACCTCGCCGCCTGGACTGGAATATGCTAAAATGAAGCAACAGTTGCTATCATCTTGAGACTATTAAACTGTATCGATGTAATTTTAAACAAATTTAAAATATATCTTTGTGTATATTTACCATTAACATATACGTAATATCAACATATTCACCATTAACACAATGGTATACAATGGTACTTTAATAAGAGCTCATCTATAAATTCAAAGACCCAACTCTCTTTGATCAGAGTTCAAATGCTGAAATGTTTAAAATTCCTTGAAGTCCTAATATAGTAGTAATATAGCTAAATAAACTGAAGACTGTTAATAGAAAATAACATGCAGCAAAATATTTTCATAGTATCTGAGAAGTGCTCTTTGACCGCAATTCTCAATCACACTGTGTGGACTCGTGTCCTTTGTTCTTATACTGACACATACAACCCTAATCATGAATGAAACAGTATAAATCAGTATCAGCCAAGAAGTCGGCCCTCTCATCTTCCTTCATACCTCATCCAATTTTTCCTATATACATACTGAGCTTTATTTCTAAGAAACAAATTTCATTACTTCCCACATGATCAGTTCCTTTCTACCCTACCCCAACCTATACCCCCTTGAAAAAGGGGAGGGAGGGAAAGGGGATATATAGTGTCTTTTCAACAACATAGATGCGCTTCAAAAAAGACCTAACACACAATTGGAAAGACTTCAGAAAAGATATCTAAATATTTACAGGAATTAAAGTCCAGACTAAATAAAAGGGACTTCTTCCTAGAAAAACAAAATCCTCCTTAGAAAGGAAAATTGAATCTATAAAATTAAGCAAAATATCAAGACAGATGAGGTGAGTTCGATCTTGTCCACAAGAACCTTGAGATCATACGGAAAAAGTGCCTCTTCACACCTAAAATATTAGAAGTTCAAGTTACGGTTTTTAAAAATCTAATGTAAATACTTAAATAATTACTGGAAGAGAATTAAGATACCAAAATTATAAATAGATTCTTAATTCATGATTATGGATTATTAGCAGAAGTTGTTAATTTATGGTACACATGAGATGTAACTATGACAAAAGGTACCTTGGTACCATGCTGGGCCGGAACAATGCTGACTGAGATGAAAATGTGACTAAAAGGCATTAAATTCTTCTAGCACGTCTAAGCAGCAGAGAAGTCCCAAACTCCATCTTACCTGACTACTCTGCAGGGACCCTGCTGCCACTTCCTTATTCAACTATTCCCCCTCTTGGTTTCAGTGACCCTACACTCACCTGATTTCTCCTAGCTCTGTCCAACCGTCTCCCACCCAAACTCCTCTTTTTCTACCTGGGTTTCTCAGGATTCCATCCTCACCTATCTTCTCATTCTATACACCTGGACCTCAACAGGAAAATAACACACGGGTAGCAGTCAAGAGATGGAAGGGGAAAAGGCCAGAAGAATTGGCCCAGATCCCGCCCTGGATACACTAAATTGGAGCTGGGGGAAGCAGCAGAGTACCGTGTCTCTTAGAAAAGGCTACATAGTGACCCTGACAACCCCATCCCTATTCCAGAGAGGATCACTGTCCTAACACCACTTCCTGTGTTCCTACCTGCCCCCCCCCCCGGCTCCAGCTACGACCTATGTACTCAGTCATCCTAAACGGTGTAGCCCTGCCACATCCTCTCTCCCCTAAACTTTGGACACCTGAGGAATTTCCACATTTAGATGGTCCATAGCCCCAAAATTCAACATGCCTGACACCATTTTTGTAGAATAATAATAATACCCATCGAGAAGTGACTATATATAACCTTGTTGAATTAAGTCTAGTAGATGCATGTATTGGAACACTGCTGCCATTTAAAAGCAGCAGCTGGAAATGTATATGCTGACTTGGAAAGAATTCAAAGAATAAGAGAGCAAGGTACAGTATAGTGTATAGTATGCTACTATTTGTGCTGAAAAAAGAATCTGTGCAGTGTACGCACAGG
Source organism: Aselliscus stoliczkanus (assembly GCA_033961575.1). Lineage (NCBI taxonomy): Eukaryota > Metazoa > Chordata > Mammalia > Chiroptera > Hipposideridae > Aselliscus > Aselliscus stoliczkanus. The sequence continues at coordinate 56,429,674 of CM066733.1, read as the reverse complement.
AGACTTCTGGAAGGATACTCAAGAAACTTAACAGTGGGACTGAGTGTGTCACTTAGGAGGGAGACACTCCTTTCAGTGTATACCCGTTTGTGCTGTTTGAACATCTTAGTACATGAATAACTTTGTAATTTTTTTAAAAGATATTACAAAGCTATAAGTACATGTTTATATGCTATCTGAAAAGGGACTTGTATCCATATATATAATGAACACCTACATATGCATTAAGAACAAAAAAAAAAAAAAGCAAGCAGCCCATTAGAAAAATGAGCAAAGGTTTCAACTGGCACCTCACAATAAAAGTTCAGACGAATGGCCAACAAGAAAGGCGCTCAATTTCATCAGTCATCAGGGACATGCAAATTAAAACCACAATGCAATAACCCTATATACAGTACGATGAAAGAGACAGTCAATATCAGGTATTGACAAAGATGTGGGATAACCAGAACTCTCATACGCTGGTGGTGGGAGTGTACAATCATATAACCACTTGAAAACTTGCAGTACCTACTAAACCTGAACTATATGCATACACCTTGTAGCCCAACCATTCTACTGCTGTGCATATACCCAAGAGAAATGAGTGCTATGTCCACCACAAGACACACAGAAGAATGTTCATAAAAGCATTATACCCCCACACCAAAAAACTCCAAAAAGTAGAACAGATAAATTATGCTATCATACAATATAAAACTATTGTACAAACCAATGAAAAACCGTTACCTCTTTACAAAAATATGTACATGAATCTCACAGCCATAATGCCAAGGGAAAGAAGCCAAACACAAAAGAGTAAATATTACTTACATGATTCCATTTACATCAAATTTAAAAACAAGCAAAACTAATGTATGGCAATAGAGGTCAGAATAGGTTGGGGGTGCTTAAGTGCAGGGAATGTACTAACTATATGTCAGTCTGGGTAGGTGGCAGTTATACAAGTGCATACATATGAAAACTCAAGTTGTACTTATGTTTTTTATGAATTTTTTATGAATTTATGAATTTTTATAAATTCACCCCACTGAAGAGAATGACAACACAAGCCACAGACTGGGAGAAAATATTTGCAAAAGACACATCTGATAATCAGACGGCTGCTACCCAAAACATTAACTTAAAACACAATAAGAAAACAAACCAGATTTAAAAATAGGCAAAAGACCTGAATAGACACCTCACAAAAGATGATATACAGATGGCAAATAAGCATCTGAAAAGATGTTCAACATCACGTATCATTAGGGGCCTGCAAATCAAATGAGATACCACTACCTGCCTATTAGGACAGCCCAAACCCAAAGCACTGACAACACCAAATGCTGGTGAGGACGTGGAGCAACAGGAACTCCCAGCCACTGCTGGTGGGGATGCAAAATGCAGACACTTTGGAAGACAGTTCGGTGGTTTCTTACGAAAGTAAACATACTCTTACCATATGGTCCCAGCAATTGTGTTCCTTACTTTTTACCCAAATAACTTGAAAACTATGTCCACATAAGAGCCTGCATACAGATGTTTATAGCAGCTTATTCATAACTGCCAAAACTTGGAAGCAACCAAGGTGTCCTTCAGCAGTACTGATCTGATAAACTGTGGCACATCCAAACAGTGGAGCACCACTCAGTGCTGAAACAAAATGAGCATCAACCCATGGAAAGTCAGGCAGGAGCCTTAAATGTGTATTACAGAGTGAAAGAAGCCAATTAGATAAGGCCACATGCTGCATGAGTCCAACTATAGGACACTCTCAAGAATGCAAAACTAGGGGCCAGCCGAGTGGCCTGTTGGTTGGGAACTGACTTGGGACACCAACTCTGAGCAGCAGGGCCCCAGTTCAGATCCCACATATGAGGGCCAGTGACACTGCCCTCTACAGCTAAGATGGTGAACAATGGCTCCACCTGGAGCTGGGCTGCTGCTGTGAGTCCCCGGGACAGCATAGCTGCAGCCCCTGCTGCAGCGGGCTGCCATGGGCCACAGTGAGTGGCCGGCAGCCAGCGTAAGTGACTGGCAGCCAGAATGAGCTGCCAAGAGCCACCGTGAGCGGCCATCCAGAGGCTGGCGACCGATCTGCCTCACCCGGGAAGAAAGCAATGACGATACCGACATGGGCCAGTGAAGCAACATCCTCCGCAACTAGACGGAGGAGCAGGGGGAGAGCAGCTTGTCTGTTTCCCTCCCCCAATTCCCAAATAAAATCTTTAAAAAAAGAAAAAAAGAATGCAAAACTATGGAGACAGTAAAAAGACCAGTGATTGCTGGGTAGTCGGGATCTGAATAGGCATAGCAGAGAGAATATTTAGGGGAGTGAATCCATTCTGTATGCTACAACGGTGGGCACATGTCATTAGACAGTTGTCAAAACCTACAGAATGAGGGCCGGCCGAGTGGCGGGGAGGTTAAGCGCTGGCCTGGGAAGCCAGCGGCCCCGGTTCGGTCCCACATATGAGGGCCAGTGACACTGCCCTCAAAAAAAAACAAAACAAAAAAAAAAACACAGAATGTACAGCAGCAGGAGTAAACCCTAATGTAACTATGGACTTTGAGTGATAATGATGTGTCAATGTAGGTTCACTGACAGTAACAAATGAACCAGCTGGTGGAGGGTGCTGACAGTGAGGGAAGCTGTGTATGTGTGGGGACAGGAGAAGTGGGGGACAAGAGCATAGGGGGCAGGAGTAAGGGGCCAGGAGTATAGGGGCCAGGAGTATAGGGGGCAGGAGTATAGGGGGCAGGAGTATAGGGGGCAGGAGTATAGGGGGCAGGAGTATAGGGGGCAGGAGTATAGGGGGCAGGAGTATAGGGGGCAGGAGTATAGGGGGCAGGAGTCTAGGGGGCCGGAGTATAGGGGGCAGGAGTCTAGGGGGCAGGAGTATAGGGGGCAGGAGTATAGGGGGCAGGAGTATAGGGGGCAGGAGTATAGGGGGCAGGAGTATAGGGGGCAGGAGTATAGGGGGCAGGAGTATAGGGGGCAGGAGTATAGGGGATTTCCCTGTACCTCCTGTTCAATTTTGCTGTGAATCTAATACTACTCTAAAAAATATGTTTTAATTCATCAAAGTACACACTGCAAATATGTGTGCAGTAAACAAAGTTATCCCTCAATTAAAAAGTGGAAAAAACAATCCAAGAAGAAAAAAGTGTAAGGTAAACTATGGCGTTAGAAGTCAGGATAGTGATTCCCCTGGAGGAGGGCTGGTGCCGGGAGGAAAAGAGGCGGTTCTGGGGGACTGGAAATGCGGTTTCCTGAAACATGTGCTGGTTCCACGGGTACAGTCACTGTGAAAATTCGTTTTGTTATACTCTTTAAGATTTATATACTTTTCAACATGTATGTAATACTTCAACGAGAAGTTTAACTTAAAAAGGAGACAATATAGGGCCGGCCAAGTGGCACGATGGTTAAGCGCTGGCCTGGGAAGCCAGTGGCCCCGGTTCAGTCCCACATGTGAGGGACAGTGACACTGCCCTCGGAAAAAAAAAAAAAAAAAAAAAAAGAGGAGACAATATAGAAGTACATTGACATGCCATCTAATTTACCAAAAAATATACTCAACTTGCCTGAAATTAAGCATCTCTTCCCCACAACCCACTCGGCATCATCTGGACAGAATCGCCTCCACTTAAGAACATCCAAAGTCTAGGTTCCCTTCCACCAAACACAGCTCTGCACGCCACTGACAGGCGGCATCGGTGGTGGCTTCTACAATTACACTTTGGATTTATGGGTAAACATTCACAAATGCCTTCCCGAATCTAACCAGTGTGTAAGTAGAGCGGCTATGCCCACCACGTGTGACTGCCACCACTTTCCGTCCCGTTGCCCATGTCAGAAACCTTGCTGCCTCTCTTCTCCTTTCCACCTCTCCCACCCATCCCCCATCCCCCATGTCTCTGCTCTTCAGTCCTCATTGCTCCTGTGCCATGGAGTGAAATGTTTGTGTCCCCCAAAATTCATATGTTGAATTCTAATGCCCAGTGTGATGGTGTTTGAAGATGGGCCTTTGGGAGATACTAGGTCATGTGGGCTTTGCCCTCATGAATGCGATTAGTGCCCTTTATATTATAAAAGAGGCTGGAGAGCGGTCCCTTGTCCCTCCCACCATGAGAGGTTAGAGTGAGAAGACATCATTGAGGAAGTCCCCCTGCATGGCTAACTCCTGCTCATCTTCACACCCTGCAGACACCACATCTGCTGGCACTGTATCTTGGACTGCCAGCCTCCGTAACTGTGAGAAGCAAGTTTCTGTTGTTTATAAACCACCCAATCTATTTTGTTTTAGTAGCCCAAATGGACTAAACTACGCAGCGTTTAGCCTCCCTTCACTCTTGGCTGTCCGACAGCACACACTCAGGTTGCTCTATCCAGGGCCCACAGACCTCATGGTCCATGGATAGAGTGTGTTTAGATCTAACTGGCTGCCTTCATAAGCACAAGCATTTTATGCATTATTCTGAGAAAGAGTCCACAGGCTTCATTCATCAAGTTGCCAAAGGGATCCATGGCCCAAAATGGTTTAAATGCTCTAACTGGACTGTATTTCCAAGCATATACCCTCCAATTCTCCTCCACACTGCTGGAACGTATGTTTCTGAAACAAATATCTGTCAGCCATGCTTAAAATCCTCAAGTGGTCCCAACAGCTTCCAGGATAAAATCCAAACTCAACAGCACAGCCACCATGTTTGGAACTGGCCCCTGTTCCACGCCCCACCTTCATCCTGACTCAGGCCACACAATGCAGCTGACACACCCAGCTGGATCTGGAGGCTCTGAACTCAGCATGCTTTCTCCTCCTCCACCTTTGCTCAAATCTGCTGCCACTGCCTGGAACGCCCTTCCTCACCATCTTCACAAGCTTACCTCTTGCTCATCTTTCATTCTCAGTTTAAGCCCCACCTCCTCAGAGAAACCCTCCTGGCCATCCTCCACTCCCGGTCTGGGTGGGATGCCCCATCAGTGCTCCCACAGTTCTGTGAGAATCTCCCATAGCACTTTCCTCATGGTGTTTGGTCAGTTTATCCCTCTGCCTCCCCTTCTAGACCGTGAGCTTTCTAGGAGCAAAAGCCAGAGCAGGGTACACCATGCGCAGCAGAGCGCAAGACACACCTCAAGTGCTTAACAAATGCTTGCCGAACAAGGGGTTGGCTCTGGAAAATAGCCAAGCTGGCCACAGGCTGGCCAAAAACCTCAACTAACTAGAGGTCACCATACATGCAAGCTGCCCATTTAAGGCAAGACAGTTCTGCATCTGTTAACCTGCCACCAATGCTCCTTCATTCAAGGCTGGGAAGTTGGCCCTTAATAAACATAATTACCTTGGTCAAGCACTGTGCCAAGGGTTTGACAGGCATTAGGGTTCACTAAACCTCAAAACAACTCTAACGTACTCTTTTTTAAAGATAAAGAGGCAGACAGGTCCATTACCCAAAGCTATGAAGTCAGGCTTTAAGCCAGCACAGTGATTCCAAAGACGCTGCCGCCCCTCTGAGCGCAGCCGGATTTCTGGAGCTCGGCATGCCCTTTGTCCTTGGAGGCATTCTGGAAGGGCCTGGGTGTGATGGAAAGGCCTTATTCCCCAGGCAGCACTACTATTAAATTCCTTAAGTTTTAATGTAACCTCCCCCATATGTATTAGTTGCAAAATCTTTTAAAAGACAAGGGCTTGTGAGAGCATTTTTCCAAGGACAGCAAATAAAGTAGCAGATGGGGGTTGAAAAGGGAGAAGAAAAATCAGTCCAGAGGAATGGAGTTGGTTGTGGCTTCAATCCCAGTAAGGGCAAGAAGGTAGACTGAGTCTCTATGACCTGCTCCAAGGAGACACCATGAAGCGTGGTCCACCCCTTACCTGGCTGAGAAGGTGCCTTTGGCTGAGCAGAAGCAAGAGCCCATGGGGTTCCAACAGATGGAACACCAATTTTGCTGAAAGCTGCTGCCATTTCCACAGAACTTTAGTCCGGAAAGCACTGCAGCTCTGGCCTATAATCTTTAACACTTCCCTGTAAGACCTGGACTCACACCCTCCACCTGAAGACAGGATGTTTTCTCTAACCTCTCCCACCACCCATTCGCAGTTTCCTAGCCCTTACAGATCTGGCCACCTCTCTTATTTTCACTAGAAGCTGGCGACCACAAAGCATTTTCCTTCGTAATCATCAGCCCACTTGCATCGCCATTTCCCCATGCCCATTCCCCTCGCACTCCAGCCTTCCCCTTGGCCACCCTCTGTGTCCTTGCTCTTCCAACTCACCTCCATCCAAATCTGGTATCTGATACAGATCTGTCCAGTGGCTTTTCTGCACCCAAGTTTAAACACAAAACCAAAACAGTCCATTCTTCCTGTCCCTAGCTCCAACCAAAATCACACACAATGTAAGTATCTAATTTATCTACAATGAAAATTATTCAAGTAAACGTAGGGGGCTTTCAACTATGGGATTAGAATATTTAGTCACTAGACAGTTCAAAACCAAGGGTAAGAAAATGCAGTCTTTATACTTCCACAGAACAAGTTTTACTGTGATTATCACTTTCTAAATGAACCTATATTAACATTACTGAGAATATAAACCCTCTAAAGAGACTCCAGTATACACCATGCAATACTCCGCACTTTCACTCAAAATTGTATCTTTATCATTTAAGTCACAGCACTGTTCCTGGATTAGATCTTGCCCATCATGCACTAAATTAAGATTAGCCTCTCAAATAAAACGCATGGTTTGAACACATCTTGAAAGCACTACAGTACTGAGGGGCAGGGAAAGGAACATGGATGACAGGCAAAGCTAATTAACAGTGACCTATCCACAGAAACAGGAAATACAAGGCCTCAGAGATTACATGAACATGTCCCCCCAATCAACAAAAGAACAAAACACAAGTTCCTCTAAGCAAGCACTTTTGTGGATCAACATCCAAGAATACTTTTATTTTTAAAGGTAAGTAGCACAGCTTTGTGTTGTATTAAAAAGGAAAGGAAAACTAGCCAAAATTACATAAGTCATACATTGTGGAAATTCTGTATATAAAACATGCAAAGTTTCATATGCAGGCACTCCTGAAGACTTGAAAAAACCTGGTTTTCTAGATTTCAGTGGCATCTGATAAAGATAATAAAGGATACCATCCATGCCTTCCCAGGACAGAAACCGAGAGAACATAACTCTAGAAACAACTCATACTGAAATACACCCCACTTCTCCCATCTCCAGCTTATCTTTTATTATTTCTTGCTGGCTAATATATTTTTGGCCAGCTTAAAAATGACTGTATTATTCAATCTACTTCGTGTCTCATTATGTCAAAACAAATTCTTGAAGAAGATAACTCTGCCAGCACATCTATCTGTAGAAAGCACCCCAGAACAGGGCTGAGAGGTGAGAGACACTGGCCTGACATGGGCAGAGCCCCTGAGCACAGACATGACTACCTGCCCATGGTCTCCAAACCCCGCCCCACACCTGGAGGAAGGTGCCGTGAGGCACAGAAACCTCCTCAGGTGGTGTCCAGGAACGCAACCAACGAGTGCAAGAGAAAATGAAATGTCTGGCCCAAGAACCTGACTGTGGGAAGAGTATCTGGGACACTTTTGAATAGTTGGATACTTCTCCATACTTCTCCTTCCAGGAAATACGGCTGAGAGTGTGACTGCTTCATATAACTGCACTTCAACTTACCAGCGTGTAAGAGTCCAAGAAGCAGAGAAGACATCAAGAGCTTTTACTGCACACCACCCCCCTTTAGCAGAAGCTAATGAGAAAAGGGACGCTCCGGCAGTCCTGAGTACATCATCACCAATCTCACTGCTTGCAGGTCATTAATGATGAAGCCACAATGAGGCTAAATATTTAGAGCCTGTCCACAAACTTAGAAACAAAATGCTGTGGTGTGGCCTGCCCTCTCCCCAGCTGCTGGCCGAGTGGTAGCAAGCTGCACCAATGAGCTCTCCCAGGACAGTCTTCTGCTCTAATGGAGAGTCGCACCTGCCTACCATCCAGGACATCCGGTACAGCTGAATGAACGGATGCAGTTGACTAGCACTGCCATCTTCTTCCTACCACATTCTTCCTTCTTGTGGCCACAGCCACAACCTCAGATGTCAGCAAGGTTTGCAGCTCTGTCCCTGGCCTCAAGCATGACACTGCATTTTCATTCATCTTGTGCCATTCCATCAGCATCACAGATCAGTTTGTTTTGCCCACCGCTGCTGGATATTCCAAGACACTCCACCTTCCTCAGTATATACGGACTTGAATTTACCAGAAAATCCAATGTACTTATCCCTAACCACCCATCAAAAGCTGACACATGAGCCAGCCAGCCTGCCTGCCTTTCCCTCTTTCTTTATATTGAAAGGGAACACAGATGCATTGAAGATGAGAGTGGAAATTGGTAAAAACTTTTCCCAAAAATTGCATAGTTCACTTTGCAAGAATCATAAAAATGTTCATATGCTTCAACCTATAGTTCATCTTATTGAAATGTATCCATAAAGTATGTGCCCTGAATAAAAAGCAACATACAAGAAAATGGTCCTTGTAACATTTCCTACATTAGATTTTAAAGATGGAAATAATCAAAATGTCTAACACTGTAGGCCTAAATAAATATAGAGAGACAAATGGCTAAATGAATAAGTAAATGGCATATCAAACTAGTGGGATATGCAGCTCTTTTAAATGAATATTTAGGAGACTGGCTGGCAAAGTATTAAAATACTTATAATAAGTAAAAAAGTAAAGATATTAAATTTAGTTTATTCTAGATTGAAGGTATGTATAAAAATCACAATTGCATATTTAGTGGGACCAGAATGAAGTATTTTTTTCAAAGGGGGGGCGAGGGAGGAAGCTGCGATGAGATTTACATTTGTGAAAACAAATGTTATTCCTCTACAAAAGTCACACACAGTCCAAGGTAAATACCTGCAAAAATTCTCTCACAAAAGAGGAAAACAAAACTTGAATTTTACTAAGTCCAACACCTCCCTGTATAGACCTGAGATTGCCAGTTTAATTGTGCTAAGAGCAAAGATGATGACTCAAAAGCTAACATGAAAAAAAAAAAGTTTAAATTATAGACTAACTTATACTGAAATTTTAATTACCAAAACTGATCAAAGGAGCTCTTTCCAGTAATCTGGATTAACAATAGCTTTGCTCCCCCCAAAGGAAATAAAATGCTATATTAGAGCTGGAAAAAAATTTAGAGGTAAATTAGATAGGTCCCTTATTTTCAGAATATGAGAAAGAGATCTGGAGAAGTCACAAGAAAATAAGCTTGAATGTCAATTATATCTCAATAAAACTGGAAAGAAAAAAGAAAATAGACTTGAAAATCCTGGCTGCCTGTTTGGTCAATGCTCTAGAACAGCACTGTCCAACAGAACTTTCTAGGAGGATGAAGTATTATATCTGTGTTCCCCAAAAGAGTAGGCACTAGTTCTTGAGCTAGGGAGTACTTAAAATGTACTAATGTGACTGAAGAACTGAATTTTTAATTTTATTTAATTTTAATTAGTATGAATTGAAATTGCTACATGTAGCCAGTGGCTAGTATACTGGACAGCACAATTCTAGAACAAGGTCTTAGACTCTGGTTATTAAACACTTCAAATAAAGTTGCCTAACGTCTCTTCTGCATTTACCACGTATAGGGTATGTCTTCCTTATGTCTAAGTATCTCATTCAGCAACATAATCTTGTGCAGGGACCCAGCCCAGAGCGGGATCAGCCTGTTTCAAATCCCCTACAGCTGAGTGATATCCGGAGTCACCCACCAATTGGAATGAAGGCCTCCTTAGCAAATCACTCTGATGCAAAGTCCCACAACATTCAACAAGCCTGAATTTGGACGATTTTCTAAGTGTTTCATTAAAATTATACAAGTGTTGGGTCGTGACCAGTCACTTCCTATATGTGATTTTGTTGAGATAACTTAACCTTTCTTCAAAAGGAAATTTTTAACCTCAATTTTAATCCAAGATTATTGTAGGATTTCAAAACTGCGTCACTTTGCACAAACACAACAAACACAATCGCCTTATGACCTAATAAAAAATCTATATTAGTTTTCACTCTGTTCTCAGTAAATAATATTTTAATACACAGGGATTTTCTTTTTAAGGACTTGATTCATTTCAAAGAATTCTTAACCCTCTGATTTTTCCAGGAGTAAAAGGTTAATTTGTGAAAACAAATGTTAACTTTAATACCATTACGAGTTATAAAAAGATTTTTCATCAAAACTTCTCAGTACAATGTAAATACAGGGTTCTCCTCTTTTTCAGAGAGGACAAGGATGAATGGGGAGGAGAAGAGGGTGACACCAGAAGAGCCATATGTCCTAGATGTTAACTGGATGTAACTCTACAAAGCTAGTGCCTCAAACCAATGAAAACAAAGACCATGTTTTCTTTAAAAAAAAAAAAAAAAAAATTATCTCCTTGTGCTCCATCACATAAAAGGGGCAAATTTCATATTTTTCTGGACACCTCAAATATAATCAGGAAAACGGGGCAAGTAAACATATACGTCATTTAAATCATATATCTTCAGGTGCACACAATACTCAAAGATGAAAAAAAAAAAAAAACACAAATAAGCTGTTTTAAGAGAATGTTTTAAGGGGATTTTATAACAAGGAATAATTAGTGACATCATTAGAATAAACATTCTACTGATTAACTAGTGATTCATGATGTGCTCACATGAACTTGAAAGCCCAGGTTAAGCTGGTTGGAGAGTGAACATGTTCCAATTGGGAGATGGAATGAAGAATCAAAACGACTGTGAGGGCCACACACTGCCAGGAGCCAAGCACACTTACCAGGTGACTCACAAACTGACAGAAACAGAGATCTATACCAATTCCCAAAAGACTGGGCTCAGGGGGAAAAAAGAGGGAGAAGGAGAAGGACAGGAAGGGAGAGAAGGGAGGAAAAAGGGGAGGAGAGGCAGGGGATGGAGGGGAGGGGAAGGGATAGATATATTAGATAACTAGCAGTTATCTTGTGATTGTCAAAAGTAAAATGGAATAAAACAAATCATGTTATATGTTCAATCAACTTTCTATTAGTAACCATTTCAGGAATGGAATTTATTTTGTGAAATTACTCTTCATCTCTGTGTAACCCCATCTTTATTTAAAATACATCTACTGGGGCCAGCCGAGTGGCACCGTGGTTAAGCACTGGCTTGAGAAGCCAGCGGCCCCGGTTCGGGTCCCACATATGAGGGCCAGTGACACTGCCCTCAAAAAAAATAAATAAATAAATAAACTTATTTATGAAAGAAATAGTACTTCCCAAAATTTTCATATTACACTGCGATAGAGATTTTCTCCCAATTGTAAGAGCAAAATGTTAGTAATTGCATTTTTATACTAAATAAGTAGAATGGGGGAGGGGGAGAGTCCATCTTCTTCTATCCAACCTAATTATCCTTTCTATTATCCTAAAATATACTCAGTATATTCTTATTGTCTTAGTCTTCTTCTTGTCTTTTTATAATATTCCAGATCTGCTCTTTCAACAACTTTTGAAAATATCCAAAAAAATCTACATGCTTCAGTACATTTTAAATGTCTACACAATTTAAAACATAGCTTCAACTAAAACCACTTTTATCTGTATAGTTTAAAAATGCTTTTGTGTATTTCAATTAAAGAAATTACTAATTGACTACTTCATTTCAGATTTGATAATTATAAATTAGTATGTATTTTGCATGATTATTGATTGCCTAAAATAAGCCAAGACAATGTTCATATTTCACTAAAAGTTTTAAGTCCGTGAATCAGGGGGAAAAAAAACTGTTTATGGTCATTAACCCTAAAAACATGTATGTATTATACAATTTCCAAGTTTACAAACAGGTAAATCTTCAACAATTTCCAAGGTAGGGAAGTTTTTCCCAATGGAGAGATGTCTCTCAATAAAATGGTAACTTAGTTACCTGCACACAATTACACAATATAATCCAAGAGGGAGAGAACTGGAGACTGTGAGTTCTAAGCACTAACACATTTGCATGGTACGCCCCTCTTGGCATTCTCCTGTCTAACTGCATTCCCACGAAAAAGACTTCAGTTCTCTCATTAACTAAACCCCACTGATTGGTATTCTGGCTGGACAATGCTAGACAGCTAAGTCCTACAGACTAAGTCACTGGAGAAAAGCGTGATCCTAAAGGAAATGCCTTTAGTCTGCTGGTGCCAGAATATTCATCTGCAAATGGCTGGGTGTGGGTCCTGGCTGGCTGACGACCTACAGTACAGCTCCCACAGAGCACAATGCTAACTAAAAGTTTTCAAACTCATCTTCGTTTTCATGAAGAGAAAAGACAAAAGGTACCTCTCCTGAATGGCTTTCCCTTCTATCTATCTTTCTCCATTCTCCCTGGCACCACTGGGCCAGATTAGGCCTTCTGACAAACACCCCACGAACATACATACTCCATATTCACACAGATACACACAATCATACCCACACCCCCAGGCCACAATCAACATGATCCAATAACGTTTCGCATTAAAGGAAATCACCTCACTGCCCCTCAAGGTTCTTCAATAGCTCCCCAGGATAAAAGCACACGGGAAACAGTCCAGAGCCCTAAGCATTACCTATAGGGCCCTGCGTCGCCAATTGCTCTCACCCATCTAAGCTTCAACTCTAGGCCACCCACATTTCACAATCTACCAATCGACCCCAATGAACTTCATTTTCCTCCAATGTGCAATGCTCTCTCTCACACCCAGGCTTTTATCCATGCCTGAAAGAAACTCTTCTCCCTATCAATTTCCATTCTCTCCTGTAGGTCTAGGCTGGTGTCACCTCCTCCAGGCAGGCTATCTTGCTCTACCTCCACATCAGCTAGAGTAGACGTCCCTCCCCTCATATCCTGTCCCTATCCGAATACACTTTATAGTAACTGTCACTTTACCTTTCCATGCCCCCTCCTCCCAGAGGATGGAGTCAGGGCCCTCTTGTCCACCACTATATCAGAGGCACTCAAATATTTGCTGAATATATTCTAAGTTTACTTAATTATATAATATGAATGTCACCCATGCAATAAAGAAAACATGTTTGAAATCAGTTATGATATAATGGAAATTAGGCAGCAATTTCATACTTCGGTATAAAATGCAAACTACACTGTGCCTACAAATACCTTTAAGAAAGGTAAAAATATTACACATTGAAAAAAACACTTTATCATAAAAATACTAGTTTTGTGGTCACTACTCCTGTTAGGCAAACTGTAGTTCATAAAAAGCACCAGGCTAAAAGTATCAAAAAAGCAGCCCTGGTTGCTTATAGGTCAAATATGGCATCAGTGTCACTATCCCTTTCTGCCTGCTACTACCAAAATCTCTTGGCGTTACTCAGAACTTGCTGGCTAAAGGTAAAAGACTATTCCGACTCCTTAATTTTGTCTTGATGTAAGTCTTTCAATAAGGGTTCCCCACATGATAATGGTCCCAAGGACATAAACATGTTGCCAGGAAACAGACTTCTGATACATCCTAGCCATTAGCTGCCACTGGCAGCCACTTTCTCTGAACCACATGTCTTCTTATGAGTTACAATCTGAGGATTGTGACACCAGATTTTTCCAGGGCTGCAGACTGATGTCATAAATATGATGGTACCTAAGCACTCTAAGGAGCTCACCAGCTCCACCCTAAACTCCCTGTATGCAACAGGCAAGTTATCCACCCTCTCTAAGCCTCAGTTTCCCCACCTATAAAGAGGTAATAGTTCCTACTTCATAAGATTCTTGGAATGAGATTGTCCAAGATAGCACTTAGCAGATAACCCAATTATTATTTTCAAATCAAAAAGAAGGGAAGACTATAAAACCTAAAATATTTTCACATTTTCAGAACTTTTGGTAATGCCATACCTTATTTTTTTTTACTAATGTCCTTCCACCCGGAAATTTCTGATAAAGGCAGAAAGGTGAAAAAACTGAGATTCTGTTTCTTCGGCATAACCCTTGGGTTTCACAAATTCCACAAAATAATCTACACTAAAATCCACTTTCTAATCTTTCTTGGCACTCCAAAATCACAGCCTAAATTTCTACCCTAAGTTCCTAAGATCTATCTGAAAGATTGTAAAGATAAAATACTTCAATACATCTTCCCTAGATGTTCTCAGCAGAACTTATAATTTCCTTACTGCCTCTATGCACCTCCAAATAAACTGAGCATTTGGAAAACAAAAAGATAAAAAGAAAAAAGGTCTCAACCACAAAAGTTGGCCTTCAAAGTCGCTAGTTTCCTTAGACTAGAACTAGAGTCATAAGGTATGTTGGAGGCACCTGTTAGGTAACAGACAGAGGAGGCAATCTAAAACTCAAAAGTGTTCCAAGGAGAATTTAAACTAACTATAGGTGAGAAAGTTGATTTCCCCCCCCCCATATTTTTCCATTCTAACACAGCATGACCAAGTAAGAAAATAGGCTGGCCAATGTGAATATTTTTATCATTAAAAAAAATTGGGAGAAAAGGAAATTTGAACCAATTAAGCAAATTGGCTCCCACGTTCCCAAGCCAGGCTTACTTGTTTGTGTTGTTTCTTGGGGTTTTTTTTTGTTGTCGTTATTTCTTTGACAAGGAAATTTTACACATCTTCTGAAATGTGGTTTAAATAAAGGTGAGACCTCAACAGTCTGACAACTTTACCCTCCCCCCCAACCTGGATTCTGGGCTCTTTTTTTAAAAATGGGTGACGTGTGAACAGCTTCCTAAAAGCAAATGGGGCACTGGGATATAATTTAGGAAGTGATGATGCAAGTCTCTGGGGGAGAGGGAGGAGAGGAGGTTAAAAAGTCAGAGGAAATACCCTCCTGGTGCCTGGGCACCAATTCACACACTAAAGGGTGGAGGACGAAGGGCTGGCCTCCACTCGCCAAGAATGGGGGGCACTCCAGCTCCACCGTAGGTGCCAAGGCCGCCCCCTCCCGCCCCGCGCTGCCCTGCCCCCCAGACCCGTGGCCCTGGTGGCCCCGGTCGGCCCGAGCCTCGGGCAGGCGAGTCCCGGAGGGTGGCAGCGCACCCAGGGCAGGGCCCCCTCGGCCCACCCCCGCTCCCCGCCCGGCGCCCCTCCCTGGGGCTCGGCCCCTGCCCCCGCCCCGCAGGCCCGGCTTGGGCCCAGCCCCCAGGGTTCGGGCCTTCCAGCGCCCCGAGGCCCGCCCGGAAAGCCCGGGCGCCCAAGCCCCCGACCCCCACCCCCACCCGGCCGGGCACTTACCCCCAGAAGCCGCAGGGACAGCGAGGCGGCAGACTGGGCGCTTTGCTGCGCTCGCTCCCGGCGTCTCCCATGGTGCTCGGCGGCGGCGGCGGCGGAGCGCGGCGGCGGCAGCGGTGGCGGCGGCTGGGCCTGGGCCCCGCTCGAAGGAGGCGGCGGCGGCGACGGCCGGGGGCTCGGGGCGGGGGGAGGGGGAGGGAGCGGGCGCGCGGGCGGGCGCGAGTCCGGGACTCCGAGTCGGGATTCCAGGCCGGTCAGCTGGAGGCGGGCCGCACCACTTCGCCTGCGGACGCGGGGGGGGTCGGGGGAGACGCGGCGAGGAGAGGGCGGGGAGCTGAGGAGGAGGGGCGTGAGGGGGAACCGAGGACCGCGGGGGAGGAGAGACCCGGCGCCCTCGGCAGCTCCCACCGCCGCTCCCAGCCACAGTGATGTCGCGTGCGGCGGCGCTGGTAAGGACCAGAGGCCCCCGCCGGCTCTGGCGAAGCAGCGGCCGCAGCGAAGCCCCAGGGCCCGTCCGCTCTCCCCTCCCCCGGAGGCTGCGCTGACCGGACAATGGCCGCTCCGCCCCCTCCCCTCCTTACGCACCCCTCCCAAGGAGTCACAATGGTCTCGCCCGGGGGAGCCTCCGCCAAGGCCCAGCAGCTGATCAGCTGGGATCCGGGCGTGCCACTTTGTTCAGCGCCTCAAAGGCAGAGTGTGGGGCTGTGTGCAAACCCCGAGCGGCAGACTCTCGCTCGGCGACCGGCCTCTGAGGCTTTTGTGTTCTCGGAACTTTTAAAATCTTCGAAGCAAACTCTCCTTTCCCCACACATCTGAAGAAGGGAGAGACTTCTGAGTACTCGGGGGCCCGTTGCCTCCCCCCACACGTGAATGGTACGCCCCAAGCGGGAGGGGGAGGAGCAGGTTAGTTGTTTAGGGTAAGTTGGGCCAGTCCCAGAGCGGCGGCCGAGCGCGCGCATGCGCCCGGAGACTCCGTAACAGGGGACGGGGAGGGTCCTGGAGGGAGCGCTTCCGAACCCGGAAGTGGGTCCTGCTCTTCCCGGGACTGGCGGGGGTCTGCAGCTACTGGAGAGGTCTCTGAACCCGCCGTTCTTGGCCCGGTGCGATACCGGGCAGCATTTCTCCACAAACTGCCAACCCCCTGGAAATCTCTTCCCAGTCTCCCCATACCCGACCGACTCTTCCACGTCTACCCGAGGCACCGGTCTCCCTTTGGCAGTAATGCACTTTTGGGAAACGTTCCTCCCCTCCGGGGGCGGGGGCCGGGAGGCAGTGCCCGGGGCGGGTTCCGCGCCCCTCCTGCGGTATCGGTACCCCCAGCCCCAGAGACACAACGCCACTACCTATACCTAGGCGAGGAGAGCCTCTCTTCCTCCTAGAGTGCACATGTTTGGTTTTTAAAGGGGAGCGATAGTCGAATCAATAATGGAAATTGATAAGTGCCCAAAGAAATTGGACGCACTAAACAAAGGAGTCATTTAGCGCTCCTTGTCTTGGAGAATTCATTCTGCGCTCCAGCCCAACGTGAGCAGAAGGCTGATTGTTGGTGAGTTTCATTTCAACATGGAGCTGCCACCAGGCCTGGAGAGCTGACCCACAGCTGATGCCCCTTATGGGTGAACTTCGGAGTCCTGGAGACTTCCAGGCTCCTCGAACTTGCTGCTGTGTACCCCCGACCCGGTGGGGACACCAGAGCCTCAAAGGGTGTTGCCTAATTTTATTACGAAATGTTATTTCTGTATATACCATTCTGTGTGTGCATACTCTGTGGAGTTGTTAACTGTTGTTGTCACTTCTTTTGGCCTCTAAAGAGCAAGTATCACAGGTAGCATGGTCCTTAAAGATGCTGTTGATGATGAAGACAATGCAAGAATCAGGCCGTTTAAAGCCAGCTCACCCCCAAATGCGAGTGCTGATTGATTTTGTGTAATATATAGTTTCAACTTTGTGGATTTAAATCTTCAGTTAAACTGACATAAAATTGCCATATTGATGGAAGACTTGCAGCCTAACTAAGGGATTAAGTGGACTCTATTGACGTCTTGATGATTTTCTTTTATATATGGAAAAGGAAACTCCTAAGACCTAAAGGAAATTTTAATATAAAACATGATTGGCACCTTAAAAACTGCTTGCCTACTTATCTGTTTACCATTTATTCAATTTAACAAGCATTTATGGAGTACCCAGTATTTCCTAAGGCCTTGTCCTTCCTGTTCCCCTCTGCCCCAGCTGCCCTTCTTCTCTTGCCCAGCACACTCCTACTTCAAACACGTTACCCCTTCAATGCCTTCCATACTCTGACCAAGCACAATGGGTCCCTCCTTCCTCTTCCTCTTCCTCTCCCTCTTCCTCTTCCTCCATTATAGGACCAGGAAGTTTACATGTTTGTCACTTCTCACAAAACCTAGCTCCAAAAGGACTGGCTCTTAGAAATAGCTGCTATGTC
This sequence comes from Aselliscus stoliczkanus, assembly GCA_033961575.1. NCBI lineage: Eukaryota > Metazoa > Chordata > Mammalia > Chiroptera > Hipposideridae > Aselliscus > Aselliscus stoliczkanus. The sequence continues at coordinate 56,411,956 of CM066733.1, read as the reverse complement.
GCCCCAACCCAGTGGGGATACGAGAGCCTCAGAGGGTATTACCTAGACTAATTTTATTACCAAATGTTATTTTTATTTGCATATATACCATTCTATTTGTGCATTCTCAGTAGACTTGTGGGGTACACAAATCTCTGTGAGATTGAAGCAGACTCAATCCATGTTTGCTGAGCAGAGGAGCGAATTTAATAAAAGCCACTCTTAGTCAAGGCTTTTCGGTCTGCAAGTAACAGAAACTCAATGAAACTTCTTTATGCAAAAAAAGAAAAGAAAAATTATTGAAGGAAGTAATCTTAGAGAACAACGAGATCTCATGAAGGACTGGAACAAAGATCAAACTATCAACAGGAAGCCAAGTAACTATTCCTTCATTATCTTTCTCTATGGTCAAATGTTCTTGCGTCTCTACTCTCAGAGCTGCTTCATCCTTTTCTGCAGACCTGCTTTCACTGCTGCTCTGGGAAGATGATAAAACATGATGGTCCAAGCTTACCTAGCCTCACTTCAAGAACCAGCAGAGATTAATTCGTATCTATGAATCTCAGGTCCCAGGAGAAAGAACCCTAAATCTTATTGGTGTAGCTTATATCAGGTTGTGCATTCTTGGTACTGTTGCCTTTAGCCAGTGGAGCAGTATATTGTCAAGGTTCTTTGTTTTGTGATGCAAACATGGCTGCCAGAGACCCATCCTTGTAGCTTCCAGTTCTCAAAGAAGGTCAGTTATGTTCTTGGCAAAGATTCCAAAAGGTGTCTACCACCAAAAAAATGAATAAGTTGCAGCCTGAAATTCAAAAGTATAAAGAACAATGGACACATTCATGAATTTTCCAACAAACTAATTCCTAGTTAAACTATTTCAGGCCTAAATTTAAATGCCACTCCCTCAAAGAAGCCTTCACTGACCCAGTCCCAATTAAAGTTATTGCCCCATGTTTACCTTCTATAGCAGCATTTTCCTTTGTAACACCTATCACAATTTATAATTATTTATTTGTGTATCACCTCTCCAAAGATCATGTCTGTTTAGTTCACAGCTATATACACAATGCCTGGGGCACATTCGGTAAGGCATTCAATAAACATTTATTGAATAAATAAAAAGGCACAATAATTGGTTAATCAGCTTGAGACCCATATATGAATTGGCATCCTAATTAGACTATCCTGGAGGAATGTCGCCATCAACGCCCACTCCCCTGAACGACTGAAACTCACTGAGTTTTTTTCATCACAGTGTAGTGATAAGAAATGAGACCCAGTGTTTGGGCCGGCCGAGTGGCGCGGTGGTTAAGCGCTGGCATGGGAAGCCAGCGTCCCCGGTTCGGGTCCCACATAGAAGGGCCAGTGACACTGCCCTCAAAAAAAAAAAAAAGACCCAGTGTTCATCTACTTCCACTTATGATGTTTGTAGCCAGCTAACTCTTCGCTCTTAGTTCCCAAGGTTTCTGTCTGAGGAGCCCTTGAACCAATTCCTATAACATGTCCACTTAGTTGGCCGAAAAGCTCAAAGAGGACATAAAATGTCAGTGCATCATCAAATTAGAGGACCAAAGTGTGAAATAATTAGCTGAAGTGCTTTTGTCATAATCATCTTGACTTTTCTCTAATGTAGCTTACATTCCAGATGAACCTGTGATATGACTCTTGGGGGTTGTTTACCATCACCTTTGACCCAAAAGGAGCTCAGTAGGGTCTAGTAAAAGATAATAGTAATGCTTCAGCAGCCAGAGCTCCTGAAGTAGCAACTGAAGTTGGATGGGAAAGAGCCAGGTGTGACAAGGTCAGGGGCTGACAAGAACTGCTTTCTTGGTAATACTGAGTCCAAAGATCTTCGCCCTGGAATATATAACCAAAAAAGGAGGAGCTTGTAGGCAGACCTGAGAGAGAGCAAATGGCTTCTCCAACTCTAATTCTAGTTCTTACCCCACAGCTCTCTCTAATTCCTAGTTCAAACCCTTTCATCATTATAGTTCGTTGTAACGTGGTATTAGCCCCCATGTCCAATCCAAACTCTAGCCTCAATCTTAATCCTAATCCTTATGTTCTCTGTAAAATTTAATCCTAGATTTCAAACAACCTAATACCAACCCTAATTCTATGAGCTCTTTACCTTGCTACTGAGTTATTTTCTCCAGCTCTTCTTTCTTGGGTCCATTGACCCTGACCCACCCCTGGGAACAGAGGACTCTGTAACACCCTGGAGCGGGGGGTCAATGGCAGCCAGTTGCAATAATCTAAAAAAAGAAAAGATCCTTGGGCTGCCAAGAAAGAGAAAGTGGGGCATCTCTTGCCTGTGCAGGACACAGAGACCCCGCCCAGTCACAACTTGTCCTCTTACCTAATTCAGGCACTGCTCAGCCTCTGACAAGTCCAGAAAAGATGCAATCCAAGTCACCTGTATAGACGCAGGAACATGTGGGCCAAGGGCTGAAGACCTGAAACCCTTCTACAAAATGATGAGTGGCTTTCAAACCATGTTCTCAGAGCAAGAATTATGGTTTCTGAGCAGCCAGATGGGGTGTGCTCTTAACGAGATTGACAGTTTGACTCTTGCATGGGATGGTGGGCTGCGCCCCCCACAACTGGATTGAAGGACAACTTGACCTGGAGCTGATGGCTACTGAAAAAAACACATTGTTTCCCAATAAAGTTTAAAAAAAACATTCTGGTTTCTGCTCTTTTCTTTCACTTGGGTTTGGTTTTCCAAAGGAAGAAAATAAACTTTTTTTTTTTAAAGTCACTGAACCAGACTTTCTCAGGTTTTCTTCTGGCCCTCGATTTTTGTGATGTGCAGTAGATGCTTTTAGTCACTTACCATCTAGTTGGTATGGGTAAACTCTCAGAGCCCAGGGAAAAGAAGAGCATCCAAGCATACCCTCTCCAGCCCTTCTCAGGAAACTAAAAAGTTCAATAAAATGAAGAGTGAGATGGGGAAGAGAGGAAAGGAGAAAATGCTGCCATTTCACGTCCCCTGTTCTCATGTTCAGGAAGCAATTGCTGATTTCCCTGCTACTCACACCCATCTTGGTGTGAAATTTGATTTTACTGACTTTTAAATTTGTTTTGAAGAATGGAAATACTGTTTTTCTCAGAAATACTTGACCTTTGGAAATAAACTCCAATAATGAAAAAGCAAAAGTTCTCCCAAATACCACCACCCTGAGACACCCCTTGTTAACAGTTTGGTATATAGCTCTCCAAGCTTTTCATTTATATATGGTCATATAAATAGAATGATTCAACACATAGCACACTCCAGCTGATTATTTTTAGCTTAGAAATGTGTCATGGATATCTTCCATATCTATACATATAGTTTTGCAGTATTGTCTTATAGCTAAATGTATTAGGGTTCTCCAGATATATACAGAGAGTGCCAAAAAAAGTATACATATTTTAAGAAAGGAAAAAACTATTGAAATTGTAATAATATATACCAATAACAAAAAATGAATACAGGGCCGGCCGAGTGGCGAGGTGGTTAAGCGCTGGCTTGGGATGCCAGCAGCCCCAGTTCGGGTCCCACATATGAGGGCCAGTGACACTGCTCAAAAAAGAAAAAAAAATGAATACAAGTCATGTGTATACATTTTTTGGCACCCCCTGTATTTGTGTGTGTGTGTGTGTGTGTGTGTGTGTGTGATTTAGTAAAAGTAATTCGCTCATGCAATTACAGAGGCGGAAGGGTCCCAAGATCTGTAGCCCAAAGGCCAGGAGAGCTGATGGTATAAGTTTCAGTACCAAATGAGAAGACTGATTCCCAGCTGGAGGATCACCAGGCAGAGAGCAAATTCTTGCCCAATCCTTTGATCTACTCAGGCCTGTAACAGGTCTGCCCATATTGGGAAGGGCAATCTGTTTTACTCAACCTATTGATTCAAATGTTAACCTCATCCAGAAACAATCTCACAGACATGCCCAAAATGTTTAAACAAACATCAGGGCACTCCATGGCCCAATCAAGTTGACATATAAAATTAACCAAAACACTAAAATCATGGCTCCAAAGTCAAGCTGCCTGAGTTCAAATCTGGCCTCTACCACCTATTAGCTCTGAAACTTTAGGGAAGTTACTGAGCCTCTCTGTGCCTCAGTTTCCTCATGTGTAATAGAAGGCACCTGTATGAGCTATGCATTTCAACTGCCCAGTTTCTCTTTGGTGGTCCCACTTCTGCTCCCAGGCCTTCTCAGAGATTCATACACTAACTAGGTTCAGTCAGGGAGCCCCATTCTCTGGCCACAGCGAGTCAGCTGGCTCAGGGAGAACCAGGAACCTTCCCTGGCTGCCTTGTTAACTTTGCCTTCTGAGGTCAAGAGTTCTTAGGCCCATGTAAGCTCAGAGCTACTGAGTGACCCTCCATGTGAAGCCAGACTACCTGGGAATCAAGTCAACCTAGAGGAAAAAGAGAGATGGAGAGAGAGAGAAACTCATCAATACATTGTCTGAATCCTTGAATCCGGCCAACTAAGTCTGAAGCCAGAACTACCCTCTGGACTTTTCAGTAACATGAACCAATCATTTTTTCCTAATCTAATTTGAGCTGGATTCTAGTGGGTCGCCATCAACATTCATCGTTATTATTATTTGTTTCTTTTTAATGGCTGCTGGCCACTCTACTGATGGGTGAACCATTTAATGAATCTCCTCTTAATTAATTTACCTTATTCATTTATTCATTCAACAGACACTATGTGTTAGGCACTGTTTTAGGCATTAAGGATACAGTGGTGAGTGACACAGGTAAGGCTCCCCACTCTAATGGTGCTTATCCTCTGCTGGTGGATAAAAAGGCAATTGAAAAGTTTTTTTTGTTTTCTTTGTTTTTTTAAACATTTTATTGGGAAATGGGGGGAGGGGAACAGCGTCGGGGAATCAGGGAAGGGGAACAGACAAGTTGCTGTGCTTTTTGTTCTTCAGTCTAGTTGTGGAGGACGTCGCTTCACTGGCCCATGTTGGTATCGTCATTGCGCTCTTCCCGGGTGAGGCAGATCGGTCGCTGGCCATTGGACAGCCGCTCACACTGGCTGCTGGCCACTCATGGTAGCTTACGGCAGCCCACTGCAGCAGGGGCTGCAGCCTACGCCATCACCGGCGATTCATGGCAGCCCAGCTCCAGGTCGAAATGTTGTTCACCATCTTAGCTATAGAGGGCAGTGTCCCTGGCCCTCATGTGGGATCCAAACTGGGGCCCTGCTGCTCAGAGCTAAGGCTCCCAAGCCAATTCTTAACCAATGCACCCCTCAGCCGGCCCAAAAAGTTTTTTAAAATGTCTTAAAGAACAGTGAAGTCCAGCTTTCCACTTTTATAAAATTTTTTGCACTGAATGCTTGTCCATTTGTCCTGTTAATGCCTTGGATAAATTTTTTAGAAACAATTGCAATACCATTTCACATTTATTATATATGGTCAAACTTCCTTCCAGAAAGGTTGTACCAATTTACACTCACTCCAACCCTGAGTGAGAAAGCAGATTTCCCTACACCTCGGTAGTGCTAGGATATCATTACTCTTGCTAATCATTGCCAATGTGAAAGGTAAAAAATGGCATCTAATGGATGTTTTAATTTGCATTGTTTGGGTTATTAATGAGGTCTCTTCTCGCAAAGTTTAGATTTAGATTTATCTGAATTTATTTTTGTGTGGATTTTGGATTTGGATTTATATTTGTGTGCATCATCTGTTAGTACTGCCTGTTTATGTCATTTATCCATTTTTCTACAAGAGTGTTTTCTTTTCTTATGTAGTTTAAGATATTTATATTTATATTAAGAATATTAACCTTTGTCATATGTACTGAAAACTATCTTTCATTTGTCTCTTAGTTGTATCCAGGCTTTTGAATTTCAAGAGGAACTATGTGGAGTAACCTCAGCTAATGTTTGAATTGCCCACTAGGGCACTTCTTTCTTCAGGCCTCTAGTTACTGCTGATAGATAAAAAAGACATGGAGAGAATTAAAGTGGGGAAAGGTAGGACATTGCAGGAGATGGGGGGCAAGCACTGGAAGGAAGCCCATCCCCTCAACCTGCCCAGCCCTCCCTCATGTCGGGCAGGCAGGCTCAGCTCTGAGGAAAATGGCCAAGGCCTCCATGGGTCAGCCCAGCCCCTTGGGCTTGGTGCCAACCTGAGCTCCCTGAGGTGAATCATCCAGGATAAGGTCTCAGCCTTCCCAATTTTGTGTTTATAGGGGTGTGGCCCTACAGCTCTGTCAGCACCCAGGGACTGGCCTAAAGCTTCCCATCAACTCCTTGGCTCAGGGTGGCAGACATAATATCTAGGCATGAATGGCACCATGTATGGCCAGGCTGAGCTCTAAGAACTGACCCAATGGGAAGAACCAAGGGTAACCTGAGGAAGGGGGAGTGGTTAGGAACAAAGGGTTAGCATTCATTGTTAGGTTGAAATTAGGGAGGAAGCCCGAGTTGGAGGGATTACGCTGGGGAGTCCAGAGTAGGTATTTAGAACGGCAAGTGAAACTGGTGGCTTAGGAAACGGTTATGAATGGGGACGAGGTAGAGATGTCCAGGAGGGGGTCGAAAGGCTAAGGCTAGTGTCTTAGTTTGGCTTTCTTCTCCCTCAGAGCTGAGCCTGAAACAAGGACTGGGAGGTGCACAGAACACGTCCAGGAGTACAGGTGTGTCACACAGCCAGCTATCACTGGGAGTGACCAGAGCACAGTGACCAGTCCTGTGAGGACTGTGCCAAATTGCATCTTGAAGTAATTCCAGCTGGAGTGGAGGGACTGAGTGTGTGTACACGCACGTCTGGTCATAGTTGACGGCTACCCACAGCACTTCAGCCTGCCTTTTGCTGGCAGAAGACTCTTCCCTGATTTCAGAGAAAGCCCTCAGGCAAAGAGGTGTGGAGACTGACCACTGGAAATTAGTGGGATCACTCTGATGTGGTGAGGCCTGGGGGCATGGATGGAGCACCAAGAGTGTCTGCCATAGCTGGAGACAGTGTGTGTATGAGGGTGATCAACAAATACGGTGAATGTTTAACTTACAAAAAAATTTATTACAGTAAAGGACACATTGCCATTAATTGCCCTCAAAATATTCCCCCTCGCTTCAAACACACTTATCTCATCATACTTGCCACTTTCTGAAGCAGTTCTGGAAGTCCTCTTTCATGAGTGTCTTTAGTTGCACTGTCTTGGCTGCCTCGATGTCTTGGATCGATTCAAAATGTTTCCCTTCATGGTCATTTTGGCTTTGGGGAAGAGCCAGAAGTTGCACAGTGCCAGATTTGGTGAATAAAGTAGATGAGGACACACCGTAATGTTTTTATTTGACAGAAATTGCCATACCAGAAGCGATGTGTGACATGGAGCATTGTCATGATGGAGGATAAAGTAAAGACACTCACGAAAGAGAATTTCCAGAACTGCTTCAGAAAGTGGGAAGAACGATGGGATACGTTTGTTCGAAGTGAGGGGGAGTATTTTGAGAGGGTTTAATAATAATGAGTCTTTTACTGTAATAATTTTTTTAATTTAAACATTCACCATATCTTTTGATCACAACTCATATGTAGATTTTGTAACATTATCCAGGGATTTCTTCCCAAGGCTGTGATTAATCAAGTAAGGCTAGTTGCCTTCTGATTAGAAGTTAGGGAGCAGAGTTAAGGTTACAATGTGATCAGAGAATTAGGATTGTGTGAAGGGCACTCAGAGAGGCTCATCCATCCTGCCTGAAATTACACAGCTAGTAGTGGGCGTGCCAGGGCAGGATTGCAGCCTGGTCTGTATTATTCCAAAGCCCATTAAGAGGACAGAGTGCAGGATGGCCTGGTGAAGGGAGGGAGGTGTCCCCAGGACGCGTGCTGCCTAGGCTTCTTCTCTGGCAGCCCAGGGAGCGGAGCTAAGAGGAGGCTGTGCAGCTGCCATCTGTTCTCTTGGCTCCATTGCCTGGCAACTGCCTGCCCATGTCTGCTCTCTGCTCTGGAGGAGGACGCATTCCTCCACGGCCCATCGGGCAGGACGACAAGCCATGCCCTCGCCAGGGCTGCACCACATGATGGATTCAATGATTATAACCTTCTGATGTGGGGGCTGCTCAGTCATGTAGCAGACTCAATCCCATCTGGTCTATCTTTCCTGAAAGAGCTGCTGGGAGGGAAAATCTGCAAACTGTTCAAGCTGGGGGCAGTGTGTGCATGTACACACAGGTACAGGTGTGTACACAGGTGTGAACCTGTGTGTGTGTGTGTGTGTGTGTGTGTGTGTGTGTACAGGTATGGATGTGAACATTGGGAGTTCAAATGCATTGTGATTCCATTTCCTTCGTAGAGATCATTTAACAAATTAGTCATTGATAAATAATGCTACCATTTTTTGAGTACCTCCACATGCCAGCAGCAGTGGTAGGTGCTTCACACACACTGGTTATTGTAGTAATATTAACCTTCAAAGTACCATGCAAGAGAAACTTTAACTTCTTCATTCTGTAGATCAGGAAGCCAAAGCCCTTGAGGATAAATTAGCTGCCCAAGGACTTAATTTTTTTTTTTTTTGAGGGCAGTGTCACTGGCTCTCATATGTAGGATCCGAACCAGTGCCACTGGCGTCCCAAGCCAGCGCTTAACCACCACGCCACTTGGCCGGCCCCCAAGGACTTAATTTTTAAGTAGTAGAGCCAGGATTTGAGACCAGGTCTCTGATTCCACAGCATGTGATATTTAATTTCCATCTCTTCCCAAATCTTCTTAGAATGAGAATTAACAAGTTACTGCTACACATGACAATATGAACAAGTCACATAAAACTAATGTTGAGCAAAAGAAGCCAGACACAAAATACCTACTGCGTGATTTCATTTATATAAAGTTCAAAAATAGACACAACTCATCTATGCTTGGGAGAGTTGGAAGAATGGTTACCCTTGCAGGGGACAGGGAATGACTGGAAGTGGGTACTGGAGGGATTTCTGGGGAGTTAGTAATAAGTAACATTGTATTTCTTGATTTGCGTGCTGGTTACATGTATGCATTCAGTTTGTGCAAGTTCATTAGCTGTGTATGTATGATTTATGCACTTCTCTATATGAATGCTTCACCTCAAAAAAAAAAAAAAAACGGTGAAAAAAGAATCTCGCCAGGAGCTGTGAGTGATTCAGAGAAGGAAGCACCACAAACTACTCTTGGGATGTGATGGGGCTGGGGCGGGGGAGGAGGGTGCTCTTCTAATCAGGTGACATACTCTTAACCTCAGGAAGCTCCCTGGCTATGGAGTGGGAAGGGGTGTTGAGCTCAGTGGACTCCAAGCTGAGTGCTCCAGGAGGGCTAGCAAAGAGGAGTGAGAATAGCCTGGGAGTGTTAAAGATGGTTCTGAGCCTAAAGACCAGGACATAAGAGGAACTTGCAGAGGTGGCCGATGTGTCATGGCTAAGAGAGGATGGTGGCCTTTGAAGCCCAACAGACCTGGGTCGACCTCCTCGGTCCATCTTCTACTCCCTGTGGAACTTGGAGCTACTTATCCTCTCAGAGTCTTAGCTACCTCCCCAGTACAATGGGTCACTGACACCAAACACTGCTATGAGGATGAAAAGTCATGCTATAGCACGGAAAACTTGGCACAGAGCATGGTACATGGTTGGCATTCAGCAAAGGTATGTTTAGAAGGTGGAAGATGCCTCATACTCATTCTGGGTAGCTGTGGCCAGAACAAGATGATTCATTATCCATGAGACAGGGACTGGACTGTGATGAGCAGGAAGGAGTCAAGTTAGCAGTGGCAGCTGGAACACAGTGATCCACTCTGCAATACTAGTCCCACTGGGAGAGGTCCCAGAAAAGAGACCCAGCCAAAGGATCCAGGCTTAGAGCAGCAGGAGAGGTGTCCAGACTGGCAGCCCAACCAGAGAGGAACTTTTGGGGAGAACTGGCCTGCCTACTTAATGGAAGCTTATGAAGCTGTGTGCTGTGGGGTGGGAGTTCTTCCACTAGGAGTGTATGGAGTCTACCCCTCACCTTTTTTTCCACAAAATACAGAGACTGATAGAATTTGTCCTAAAAACTGGTGAAGGGACCATGTTTGGCCCAACTGAGAGAGCATCAGCCCTCTAAAGACACAGCTAATGGATGAGATATCTAAGGAAGAACTTTTCTGACTCATCTCCTAACTCAAATGTCAACCATCCCAAGAAGCTTCATTCTGCAATGTCCCACTTAGAAATTTATACTTTCTCTTTCATGCTCCTGTAGCATACTGTACACACTGCATGGCCCATGGCACATCCTACCTGGAGAAGGGAAAGAGGAGCCTATCAGTTATTTTTCTGCTCATAACATAAAAGCCAACTAACAGTGGCTTAAACACAACAGCAGTTTCAGTTTCATTTAAGAGCAGTTCATAAAAATTTGTTCTTCGAAAGGCACCATAAAAAAAAAAATGCGAAAACAAGCCACAGACTGGGAGAAAATATTTGCAAATCAAATGCTTGATAAAGGACTGGTATCCAAAATATATAAAGAATTCTTGAAACTCAGCAATAAAAATACAAACAATCCAACTTAACAATGGACAAAGGTTTTGAATAGACACTTCACCAAAGATGATATGAATAGCTAATAAGCACATGAAAAGATGTTTGACATCATTAGTCATTAGGGAAATGCAAATCAAAACCACAATGAGACACCATTCCACATCCAGTAGAATGACTATCAGCAGAAAGACAATAACAAGTTCTGGGGAGGAGGATGTGGGAAAACTGGAACCCTTATACAGAGAGTGCCAAAAAAAAAAAAGTATACACATTTTAAGAAAGGAAAAAAAAACTGTATTAAAATTGTAATACTCAATACATACCAATAATAAAAGATGAATACAAGTCATGTGTATTCATTTTTTTTGGCACCCCCGGTATATTGCTACTAGGAATGTGAAATGGTGCAGCCACCCTAGAAAATAGTTTTGTCAGTTTCTTAACAGGTTAATATAGGTTTAGAATACAACCCAGCAATTCCACTCCTAGGTATCTACCCACCAAGACAAATGAAAGTATATGTCTGCATAAAGACTTGTAGGCAAATGTTCATAGCAACATGATTCATGACTGCCACAAAGTAACAACCCAAATGTCCAGTAACTGATGAATGGTATACTGCCTGTACACTGGAATACGATTCAGCAATAAAAGGAAGCGCTGTACATGCTACAGCATTAATGAACCTCAAAAAACCGGTCAGTGAAAGATGCAAAAGTCCACATGCTGTATGACTCCATTAGTATAAAATATCAAGAAAAAGTAAATTCACAGAGGCAGAAGGTAGATTTATGATTGCCAGGGGCAGGAGGGGACGGGGAATGAGGACAAACAGACACAAAGATTGTGGTGAGGGTCGCAAAGCTCTTCTTTAATTTTTGTTTGTTTTTATTGAGGTTTAACATACAAAAAAAGTGCACAAACCTGAAATGTACAGTTTGATTTACACACATACACACTCCCCTGCATAACCACCACCAGATCAAGATACTGAACATCTGGGTATCTCTGGCTTCCCACAAAATCCCTCCTCACCAGCCCCCCCCACAAAAGTAACCACCATTCTGACTTCTGTCACCTTAGAGGAATGTTCTCTCTTCTTAGAACAATACCGTCCCAGAGCAGGCACTCAGGGGGTGTCACTCACCATTTTTTCTCTCACGTGGCTCTGAATGTTCTCCCTGGGCTCCTTGGCCACTGCCTTCTTATTGCAACACTCTACTCCACACTAGACACCACCCCTTTTTCTTCAACCCCTCAAAGTGTCACGAACACATCACAACAGTGTTGATTTTTACTGAAGATTTGGAGTCAACTGAGAGTAATTACAACACGGGAGAGGGCAACCTAACGTTTCCATCATGTGAGTGCCCAGCCCCTGACCCCGACAAGGATCACAAACTCCAAATCCTCCACGGGACATGAAAGGGACATACTTGGGTGAAGTGGCCTGGGTGTCAGGAGGGGCTGTGGTGACCTCCAGAGTACAGGCCCCTGTGAAACAAGGACAGACGCATTTAGCTCCAGCCCACTGTTCCTCAGGCAAGAGGAGGAGCCTGTTTTTAATAAAAGGGGCCTGCAGTCAGCCAGTTTCCACTGTCAGTTCCAGGCCCTTCAGGCTCTCCTCTCTTCCCCCTTCCTGGCCTCCTACTCCCCCTACTTTGTTATGCAAAGCAAATCAGCTCCCTTGAGCCTGGGTCTCCCCACCCATGCTGGGCCCACAGCACCTCCTCTTGCCCACCAAAATCGCTCATGAGGACTTGTCAAGGTATTTTCCTAAATGAAAGAACCATCTAGTCAGGAGGTAGATGAGACTGCATTAGCTTTTATTTTAAAAATAGCACTATCATTTTACTTGCTTTAGTGTCTTTTTTTTTTTTTTTTAAGAATTTTATTGGGGAATTGCGGGAGAGGAAAAGCATTGGGGAATCAGGGAAGGGGAACAGACAAGTTGCTGTCCTTTTTTGTTCTTCAGTCTAGTTGCGGAGGACGTTGTTTCACTGGCCCATGTTGGTATCGTCATTGCGCTCTTCCCAGATGAGGCAGATCAGTCGCCGGCCTCTGGATGGTCACTCACCGCGGCTATTGGCAGCTCACGCTGGCTGCCGGCCACTCACGCTGGCTGCTGGCCACTCACTGTAGCCTATGGCAGCCCACTACAGCAGGGGCTGCAGCCTACACTGTCGCCAGGGCTCGCACAGCCCAGCTCCAGGTGGAGCTGTTGTTAGCTGTAGAGGGCAGTGTCATTGGCCCTCATATGTGGGATCCGAACCGGGGCTGCAGGCGTCCTAAGACAGCTCTTAACCAAGGCGCCACTCGGCCGGCCCTAGTCTCATTTTAAAGATGAAGAAACTGAGATCCAAAGAGGTTAAATAACTTGTCCTGATAACCCAAACTCTTAAACAGAAACTGGAAGTTGAGCCCTGCCTCCAAAGTCCATGAAGGTGGCTGTGCGTCTCTCTATCACCAGAACTTAGCAAGGTGCCAGAGCTCAATTAACGCATGTTGTATTTGAATTGCATTAAAGGATGGATTGAAGGGAGGAAGGCATCCCAGTCCTGTGAGGAAAATTGAGGGGAAAAAGGACAAATTGGTGAAGGAGTTGGTGAAGGGCAGTGAAGTGAGCGGGGCTGAGCCCCCATCCAGTGGCTTCAGGGAGTGGGCTGCCCCATCACTGCTTCCTCCGCCTCCTGCCCAGCCTTCCAGGGAGACTGTGTGCTCTGGGCCATCATTCATCAAAGCCTGGCAGGCTGAGGAAGCTCAGGGCCTATCCTGTAGGACACTTTCAATCAACTTTGGTTCAATTTATTTCCTCTAAATGACTCTGAAATGTAAACAAAATTAAATTAATGCTACTGTATTTGTCTCTGGTTAGGGCTGTAATGGGCTGCCGTGATGCTGCCCCTGAGATCAGCTATGGAGAGAGAAGCCCAGACCATAGCAACATGGCCTGCTTTGGGGACCCCTCAGAGACCACCCCATCCTCCCTGCTCTGGAAGGACGGGCTACACTGTCCAGGTTCATCCATTTTAGAGGGCGAGTTCATGTCACTTACACCCCTTTCTTCTTCCACCTCACACCAGGCCAATCTGGACCACCTAATTTCTCTCCACAGATACCCTATTCTTACTGTTCCCCCAACCACTCTCAAATTTGTGGAGCTTTAGAACAGGGCAGAATGATTTTTCCTTTGCCCACCAAGCCAAGACTCTCTAACCAGGACTTGATCCCTAGGTCAACTCACCCCTCCAAGAAATGGGCTCCCTTGCCTTAGATGGGGTTTTCTCAACCTCCACACTACTGACATTCTGGGCTGAATAAATCTTTGTCATGGAGGACTGCCCTGTAGGATGTTTAACGGCATCCCTAGTGTCTACGCACCAGGTGCCAATAGCATCCACTCTTGCAGTTGTGACAACATAAAATGTCACCAGACATTGCCAAATGCCTCCAGTGGGGCAAAAATGACCTTTTTCCCGAGAGGAGGGGAGTGAGGGGACTAGAGAAAGGAGGAAGCATGAGGGAGAGGTGGGCTACCAAATCCTACAGTGCACGTCTTTTCACTCTTAGCCAGTCTCATCTATTCTGTCTCCCAACATAGCTTCTTAAAACAAATATAGTTCTAGCATAGTAATACATGGCCATCCAACCTTTGGACTAAACCCCAGGAACCCTGACCTCTTCATCATAGAAGCCTCGCTCTACCCTCTCCCACTCCCATCCCTGGGGTTATCCAGCCCAGCCTGGGGGGCTGCCCACCAAGAAACCAAGAAAGGGGGTTTTCTTTAGGGTTTCTCCATTGCAAGAGATTCCCCAAGTGGAGTTCTCAGTAGATTGGGGTCCTCCAAGGAGGAAGAAATTTCTTGCCAAGAGGAGATTCCTAAAAGAAGGAAACTCCAAATAAGAGGTAATTTTCCAACAGAAGGAGTCCCCCAACACTCTTCACAGACCGGGCTATTAGAATTCCTCAGGGACTACCTAGTACTCAACTATGCTGCTTCGCAGAGCCCCCACGTGGTTGGAGGGGGTGGGAAGCAGAAAGCTCTCCCAGAGTACTGCCCACCATGCCCAAATCAGGAGAAAGCTGGCAAGGGGAAGGAGTGTTATCTTTCAGGGTTCAGAGGTCCTGATAGTGAGGACAATAGCAATGAATTTGCCCCAGGGAAAGTGGGGACAACGTCAAGTCCTCATCCCACTGAGCCCTTCCACCTCTTGCTTCAGCTATCTGAATTTACAAAACTAAATTGTGAAACAATATAGTATTTTAACTCTATTTATACATCTCTTAAAGCTTTCATGTGGTCCCAAAGATGGCCTCACCAGAACATTCCAGCTTTCACAGAGGAAATCAAAGAAAATGAATTATAATCACAGCATAAAACCTGAGCCTGGACGTACAGAGGCCTGGGAGGCTCCCCACCTCCTACTGGATTCATTATTCCAAAAAGCATCAAAATCCCACCTCCCCTTCTTGGATTTCCTGTATATCTGATTTGTGTGTATGTGTTTGCTAGATTTCTGTCTTTTTGCCAAAGTCTGTTCCTGGAAGAATTTCTGGGTTTTTTTGTTTTGTTTTGTTTTGTTTCTGTTTTTGTGTTTTATATAGTAACTTCATATTCTGCTTTTTCTTTTCTTTTTAAATTTTTTTATTGGGTAACAGTGTGTCTTTTCCAGAACACATCAGCTCTAAGTCATTGTCCTTCAATCTTAGTTGTGGGTACAGCTCAGCTCCAAGTCCAGTCGCCGTTTTCACTCTAGTTGCAGGGGGCACAGCGACCTTGTTGTTAAGAGCACGCGCTCTAGCCAACTGAGCCATCCAGCTGCCCAAGACTTTCTGATTTTTGAAAGTCCAAAAGTACAGTTATCATCTGGAGCACGTCCGTCAACCAGCTTCATGTTCGTAGGATGTTAATCTGACCTACAGCTGCTGGGCTCACTAACTTATCAGAATGTGCTGACCTGGACCCAACTGCCCTTCTGCTAAGTCTCTGGGCTAACGTGATGTTTTGCCTGCTAATTCAGCCATGCTAGGAGACCCTAATGCAGATGATAAAGAATCCACTGACAAGATGAAATTCACACGTCTTCACATTGTTCCCTCAGTGTAGCAGGGACTTCCATGTAGGGACTCAGTCCTTTCTAGGTGTACCAAAGAGCTGCCTCGGTCACTCCATCCTCATAAACACTGTGCACCACTGTCCTGAGGACAGATGGAAGGGAGTGGCTTTACAGAGCAGTGGGAAGGACTGAAGTTCCCTCGTTCTCTCCCAGTGACTCCTCCAGCTGCCCCATAGAATCCCTCTTTGTATCAGACTCAGGGCTCCCCGGGCCTCTGCCAGCCTCCTTCTTCCTGCTGCAGCTGTCCATGGCTGTCCCTGACCCTCAGCTCTGGAGGGAGCCTCACCCGTAGGGTCCAGGGGCCGAGTCTGGTTACAAAGAGCTCTTCATCAATCCCATGTCTCCTTGTCATGTTTCAGGAGGCAGCCAGAAATAACTCTGGACTGCGAAGAATCCCTATCGTTTTCCAGATTCTTCCTGGAGGGCTGAAGTTCAATCCATGCCCCTTTCCCTCCAAAGCCCATTCAGGACAAGTAGGATTAAGGGAGACTCTTTCTGCCCACTAGGTCACTGCCCTCCAACCCTGTCTCCCCCGACCCCAGCTTTCCATGTTCCCAATTCTTTTCTCTAACGGCCTCCTCCAGGGTGAGGCATTAATGCTTTGTGGATGGCACACTGGTCGCAGGGCTAGTTCCCTTTGTTGACTTTGACGGATGATGAGAGATTGACGTAGGGTGTGTGTGTGTGTGTGTGTGTGTGTGTGTGTGTGTGTACTAAACAGATGAGGGGAAGTGAGGCCGACAGAAACACAAAGATGAAGGGAGCAAGAGGCAGAAGGAGAGGCCCAGATACAAAAGTTTTGGGAGAGGAGTTGGGAGAGGAGGAAAATCAAAATGGCGCTCTAACAGAAACCCAAGTTGGTCCAGAGGAGTGAGAGGAGTTGAGTTTATTCCTTCCCTGTGCCTCAGTTTCCTCATGCATAAAATGAGGACAATAATAGTAGCTACCTTGTAGTGTTATTGCGAGGAACAAATGAGCTAATGTACTAGATTGCGCAGAACAGTGCCTGGTTGTTCTATTTTATTGAATATAAACATTAACTGTTGTTATCATCGTCATCAATGTTGTTATTAGCATCTTCACTTCTAGTTTCCAAACCTGGGGCACAGGACACATGAGGAGAAAGAAAAGTCTCTTTTGGCTCCTCTGTCCTATCCTTCTCACCACCTGGGTCCTTGCCAACCACACCCTTTGCCAACACTTCTCAGCACCACTCTGTATCTCATGGGACACTTTTTCCCCCTGAAAACTTCCAAAGTTCTCTCATTCCTATACTTCCTAACTAAACTGGACAATTAGTTCTATTTATCTGAAATGTGTGTCTTAAAAAATGGACCTGTTGTTTATATGAGGTAGGAGATAAGGCTGAACGAACAGTTTGGATTCAGTGCTAGAGGGCTTTGAGTGCTAGTCTAAAGTTTGGGCTTTGTTCTGGAATAAATGGGGAGCCATGGATGTTGTTAGAGAAAGAGCATGGCGTGGTTCAGGCAAAGAATCCCTAAGATTGTTTTTTCAGGACTATTCAGGGTAGTATCTTAAACTCTCAGTTGTTAATATGTTTGTGAAAATTAGTTTCAAATATTACCGTGGAAGCAGGTCTGAGAGCAGAGGAGAGAGAGAAAGCATGGGGATTTCAGACAGTTCAGCCCAGGGACCATTAGCCTGGATGTGAGGACTGATATACACCCCAAGCAGCCAGGGCGAGGCAATTTATCCTGGGTACTTTTCTTTGATTGAGCCTGGGCTGGGAGCCAAATAGAGACTGGTTCACATCTGAGTTGTGTAGGGTGTGCATGTGGATTGGGG
This sequence comes from Aselliscus stoliczkanus, assembly GCA_033961575.1. Lineage (NCBI taxonomy): Eukaryota > Metazoa > Chordata > Mammalia > Chiroptera > Hipposideridae > Aselliscus > Aselliscus stoliczkanus. Next base: position 56,394,541 of record CM066733.1, on the reverse strand, counting down.
GCCAAGGCTCAGACACACACTTTGGAATGCACTGTACAACCTGCTTAGCATTGTAAGGTGGAGGAGGTAGAGCACTATGGTTATAAAAGCATAATTTGACACCATACTTACTGCCTAGATTCAAATCCTGGCTTCTAAGCATGTGACCCTAAGTGAATAAAGTCCTCTGAGCCTCAGTGTCCTCATCTGTAAAGTGGGTGTGATGATAGCACCTACCTCATAGGGCTGTTCTGAAGAATAAATGAGTTAAAACATTTACAACAGCACCCAGCCACAGAAGATGTCCCCAATATGGCACGGTTCCTATTAGTACCATTACTGTTGCATTATTATTCATATTATAATACCATATATTATTAGTATTACTATACCATCATTATTAGTTGTAGGACACTGAATTGAGAATGAGGAACCTTGATCTCATCTTGGTCTATGAGAATCCTCCCTGTCTCCCATTTTCCTGTGGGGCTGTCCCCTCCTTTCTTTCATAGGGTTGATCTCCAAAGGCCAAATTAGTCCAATGATCAGGGATGGTACCTGCCTTGAACTTTGATAATAGGAGGCTCTGCCTACGCGTTTGATGTTGAAAGAAAGAAAGGGAGCTCTAGGGAGGCTGAGTCAAACCCACTTTGAGGCTGGTCCTACAATCTAAGGGCAGAGACATTGTATGTTGGGGCCCAGCTTTGATGGTATTTATGAATTCACAAGACACTCCTCTGTCTTTATAATAATACATTTTCCCTTTTTTCCTTAAATTAGTTTCTGTTGCTTGCAACCAGAGTATTAACAAACATAGCCTTACATACAAGGTCTGACAAGTTCACGAACTTGTTGCAAAGATGTTGCTAACCTTTTTTGATATCAGAGGGATAATTCATTATGAATTTGTACCAACTGGACAAACAGTTAACCAAATTTACTATTTGGAAGTGCTGAAAAGGCTATGTGAAAAAGTTAGACAACCTGAACTTTTTGCCAACAATTCATGGCTCTTGCATCACGACAATGTACCAGCTCACAGGGCACTGTCTGTGAGGGAGTTTTTAGCCAGTAAACAAATAACTGTATTGGAACACCCTCCCTATTCACTTGATCTGGCCCCCAATGACTTCTTTCCAAAGATAAAGGAAATATTGAAAGGAAGACATTTTGATGACATTCAGGACATTAAAGGTAATATGACAACAGCTCTGATGGCCATTCCAGAAAAAGAGTTTCAAAACTGCTTTGAAGAGCTGCTATTGGTGCATAGCTCCCCAATGGGAGCACCTTGAAGGTGACCGTATTGATATTCAGCAGTGAGGTATGTAGCACTTTTTCTAGGATGAGTTCGCAAACTTAATTGTCTGACCCCTGTATGTATATAATCTATTCTGTATGTATATAATCTTATTCTGTGTGTATGTATGTGTGTATACACTTGTGTGTTTGTATATATACTTCCACTCCAACACACACACACACACACACACACACACACACTTCCCACTTCAGTCACCTGTCACTAATCAAGGTCAGGCAGGTACTCTGGCCCTTGTGGCCAGCTGCTTCCTCCCACTCAGCTCCAGTCCTAATGGCTTCCTGAAGTTCCATAAATATGGCTCATGCAGCCACGCCTCCATGCCTTTGCACACTTGGTGTCCTCTACCAGAATTCCTTCCCTCTGGGCTAACTCCTCCTCCAGTTTTGGGGTTCAGCTCCAGCATTGCCTCTCCTAAAAACCTCCCCTGGCCCTCCCCAGTCTGAATCAGATATTCCTCCTCTATGCTTCGGTGGCGCTCTCAAAAATTGAGCACTGGCCACACTGAGTCAGTTGACCCATCGGATGCCCCATGGACAGGGAGCCCCCTGAGGGTAGTGACTGCACCTTCAATTTCAAAATCCCCAGTGCCCAGTGCAGCGTCGGACGCACAGGGGATGCTCAGTGCTGTGCTGAATGAGTACAGACGTTGGGTTGGTGGGGCCAGACCGATGTTTATTAGTATTTATTATGCATGCTAGGCTCTTTTTGTATGTTACTCCTCTTGATCCTCCTCAGAGCAGCCTTCCAGGTAGACATTGTTATCTCCATTTTACAGATTAGGAAACTGAGGCTTACAGGATATGTTAGGATCAGGTTCTATTGTAAGTAACAAAGACCCCAAGACAGAAGTTTATTTCTTGCTTATGTGATGGTCTAAGATGGTGGCTAGAGGTCCAGCCATCACATTTTTGTTCCAGGTAGAAGATAGATGAAGGAAGAATGAAGAAGAGGGCAAAGGGTGCTTGGCTTTTAAGCAAGGTTCCCCAAAGCTGCCACAGGACATTTCTGCTTACACCCCATTGGTCAGAGCTTAGCCACATGGCCACCTATGTGTAAGGGAGGCTGGGAAATGTCTTCTGGGTGGCCATGTGCTGAACTTAAATTTGGAGATTGTATCTGTGGAAGGAGAGAGCCAACACTAGCAGTCTTTGCAACAGAAAGATCAATCCACCCAATGTCACACAACGGAGAAGTTGCCAGAGCTGACACTCAAGCCCATCTCTGCAAAACACCAGAGCCAGTGTTTGTTTTGGTAAATCAAACTGCTTCCCATAATCAGGGGGACAGGGTAAGATGTTTACCAAATTTTAAGGAGCGGGTAGAGCATGTTAGGTTTTGGAGGTAATGAAAGTTCTGAGGTCAAGATCAACACAAATATGTATATTTAAACCCAAGTTCATTGTCAGCCCCACAGGGATGGAGAACCTCTGCGTGAGGGGCTGGCAAATACCCATGATGCTCCTGGCCTGAGCATCCTCTCAGAGGAGGAATTTGGACCAAATCTCCCAAAAGGACTGGGGTCACTTCCTGGTGCTAGCCTCAAGGGACAGAGTCTTGTAGCCCAAGCCCAGACAGGCCCTGAGGGAGGATCTGGGAGAAGCAAGGTGTCCCCTGGGAGGGACAGTCTACAACACTCCAGGGTGGCCTAGTGCTGGACTGTGAGGAGGGAATACTAGCCATAAATAGGAAATTGCTGGATTCCACTTCTAGCATGAAGCCTCAATCACTGCTCAAGTAAAAGCTTGCAGGCTTAAGTTTTCCCAGGGGGACACTCCAGGCAAGGTAAGGCACCCTGGCGCCAGTGGGGACAGGCGGGTGGGGGGGCAAACGAGGATGCAGTTTGGCTAGTGGAGGCAAAAGCGCTCCCTGCCTGAAGCTGGCTGCTGTGGGGAGGGTGGAGCATGCTACACATCCGCTGAGTGGCCAGGTTGGGTCCTAGCACACTTGCATCCTTCTCCAAACACCCTCTCCCTCCAAAAGCATAAGTAGTGCTATTTCTAGCTCTGTGACTTTGGGCAAGTCATTTCACGTCACTGAGCCTCAGTGTTCTCATCTATATAATGAGCAAACAGAGTGTTTGAGGCAGGATAGAGGTTACCTGGGGGGGGCATTGACTGGACAAAGCATGAAATACGCTGTGTCTTGATCTGGGTGGTGGGGCCATATGCACAGGTAAAGGTTCGTTGAGTGGTATGGGCATTGAAGGTTAGGGCATTGTACTGCGTGTAGGTTATACCTTAATACAAACATAAAGAATCAGAAAAGATGCTCCTCATTCTCCAGTCTAGCCTGGAGGCTGGCTGTGCAGATTCACAGAGAGGATGAAAGCAAAGCATTTCGCACAGTCTGGCACTATCGTGTCCTCTTATTCCCTATTTGCCTCCGTGATGAATTTGTAAGTCATAACCTCAAAGAAAGTCATTTCCCTAAGTCTTTCTGGAGAACAAAACTGGGAGTGTGTTTAGCTACATAAATCAACTAGGAAGATTTCCCTGATTTATCAAACTTGAGGCATAAACCCAAATGACAAATCCAACATCCTGGTTTTAGGCAAGAGAGGTCTCATCACGCCCATTTGGGAGTCAGCTGAGGCACATAGGGAGAAAGTGACTTGCCCAGGGTGGCCAACATGTAGGAAGCTGGACAGTCTAGCATCCAGACCTCCTGACTCCCAGTCCAGTGCTCTTCCCAGGGCAGGAATTGTCCAGATGGCCTGAACGCTAGGCCTGGCTCCCCCTCGCCCCCCTGTGGCCAGTCTGGGAACACTTGTGTTGCAAGGTTGCCAGGGTTGTCAGTGCACAGATGGGCGACTCCGTGGCTGCCCCTCCTCTCTGGAACCCTCTGCACTCCTGACATCTCAGCCATGAGTCATCCCAAAGGATGAATGAGCAGGAGAACAAACTCCACCTCCTTGAAGTGGGGGCAGGAATCCCAGAGCAGCCTCTCTGCCTTGCTGCGCATTCGTTGCAAACTTGCTTGTCTGGCCCCTGGGCTTTCAGAGGAACAGAGATGGCAGTGTTAACGCCCTGGAGCCTTGGCTGACCTCTTGACCTCAGCCAGCTCCAAGCTGAGCCCCGTGTTTAACGCGTCCGGGTGAGAGTTCCATTCACTGCCCATATGGTTCACCTGCTCCCAATGCCTACTTCTCTTCCCTACAGACTCTTTCTCCCTGCTCACTGACATGTACTCTCTGACCCACCCTCATTACCTACCAGGCCAAGAAACCCTTCCTGGCTGAGGTGACAGTCTGCTAGTGACACCCATCAATCCTGCAGACCCACCTGGCTGGTTTCTCCATCCCAATAAATCCCAATTGGTAGCCAGTCTAAAACAAGGCTTAAAAGCAATTTCGAGGGCCGGCCGAGTGGCGCGCTGGTTAAGCGCTGGCTCGGAAGCCAGCCGCCCCAGTTTGGCCCACATATGAGGGCTAGTGACACTGCCCTCAAAAAAAAAAAAAAAAAAAAGCAATTTCGGTGAGAATGCTTGGGTCTGTTTGTTCACTCCCCCTTTTAGTCATTCAATAAGCATTTACTGAGTGCTAACAGTGTGCTAGGTATTACCCTGGATATCGAGAATACAGAGGCACAAAGCATGGTCAGAGTCCTTAATATGCCACTTAAAAATGTCCCTTTCTATTTGTCCCCCTTACCTTTAAGAGCTCTGGTTCCAATATTTTATTTTATTTTATTTTTGCTTACTAGCTGTGCAACCTAGAGCAGAAAATAAACAAGAAAAAATCATTATTATAGATGCCAAGTACTACGCTAGGTGATTTACATCTGTTATTTAATTCTGCTGACAACCCTGTGAGGTAAATATTATTATTCCCATTTTTCTAGGCGAGGAAATGGAGGCTCAGAGAACTGAAATAAACATGTTCAAAGGCCACACAACTAGCAGCTGGCAGAGCCATGACTTGAACCCAGGCTGCCCAGCCTTTCCCAACCTGTTTGCTCATCTGTGAAATAGTCTCTGTGCCATAAAACCCATGTTAGACACACCCAAGCAGATTTTAAGGATCTTTTCTGCTTTTCCCTGCCCTTAGGTTCTGGGTGCAGACCTGCACCAGGGCCTCCGTTGTGCAAGGATTGGCACGAAGACCCAAGGCTGTAGTTGGAGGCTTCTGAGGTCTGTCCAGGGGGTCCTGAGGCTGCCTGGTCTCCCACAGACACGTCCACGCTGGCGGTGTTGTAATCTCATCTCTGCATGACACAGCGCAGTGGGAGGAAGCAGAGAGTGGTATCGTGTTGTTTATCTTAAAAGTCAAGTGTGTGTCTCAAAGTAACGTTAATGGATTCATCGAAAGACAGGTACGAGGGGGCTCAGAGCAGCTTCGTTCATAATAGCCAACAGCTGGAATCAACACGCATGTCCACCAGCAAGAAGCTGAATAAATAAATTGTGGTTATGTATGTATATATGATATGTATTTACATACAGTGTAATACTACTGGCAGTACATAATGAAATACTGCTCAGTAATGAAACAGTTTTCCTATAACCACATGCACCAGCATGGATGAATCTCACAGATACAATGTTGAGTGAAAAAAGCCAGGCAGAAAAACCTCGGGTGCTGTACGATTTCATTTAGATGGAGTCCAAGAAGAGGCAAAGTTAACTTATGGCAATAGAAGCCCTAATAGTGGCTACCTGTGTCAGGGGGTGTTGATCCTGAGAAGGGATACGCCTTTTAATGTGCTGGAAATGTTCCCTATCTTGATCTAGGTCGTGGTTTCATGCGTGCATCCATATGTAAAAATTAATTGAACTGTACTCTTTTTGTTTGTTTGTTTAGTTTTTTTGAGGGCAGTGTCACTGGCCCTTATGACCCGAACCAGAGCCACAGGCTTCTGAAGCCAGGGCCCAACTACCGCGCCACTCTGCCGGCCCTGAACTGTACTCTTAGGATTCACGTACTTTACAGCATATATGTTGTATCATCATTTGAAAAATAATGTCTCCCAGGGTGTTACCCAGGTCCCACCACTTCCCCAGATTCCCTAAGCACAGCCTCCCTGATGGCCGGCCACCTGAAGCAGATGTATAACTTTGCCTAATGTAGGGGCAGGAGGGGTGTGTCTGGGCAGGAGGGGCAAACCAGGAGCTATCTCAGGGAAGAGGGCAGGCAGGGCACCCACTATTTCTGGACTCCTGCCATTGCTGTTTAGGAGCAGGTGGGTGCTTCTTCCCTTCGCCACCCCCTGAGTCACTTTGAGGGGGAATTGCCCTTGGTTTGTGGGGTTGTACCCTAGGGTTCTCTCTCCCGACACCCTAAGCAAATGGCACCAAAAATCTGCAAATCCAAATAAAGATCTGCTATATTCTTTTAAGCAGAGAAAGTCTTCAAAGCCCTTGCAGGTGCTTTACGTTGTTTAAACCTCTGAGGTTTTATTGGATTTTACTGCTGAGGAAAGAGGCCTGAGAATGGAGGAGCTTTGCGAAGGTCTCCTGGTGAGTTAGTGGGGAGCTGGGCTGGAGCCCAGCCTCTTTTTTCCCAGCTGAGAGCTCCTTCGAGCTGGAGTTGGGGTCCTGGAGTTGGGGTCCGAGGGAGGGGGCTTGCTCCTGGCAGGTCTTTCAAAGAGGGGTGGGGCTTCTCCATTCCTGGAACCTGCACAGGGGAAGGAGGGTATGTGGTGACTGGGCTGGTTATGGGCATGTGAGGGGTATTTGCAAGCTCTGACTTCCATCCACCCCACCCCAAAGAAGAAGAGAGCTGAAAGTTTTCCTGATTTTCTAGGTCCGTGACACCCCCTTCCTCCTCACCCACCCCTTAGGCCTCTGCCTCTTACCCTGGGAGATGCTGAACCCTTTCATTACAATCCATGATATGGTTTTTGCTTTAAGAGGATTTCCCATGTTGATTGGCTGGGTGGGAGAGCTGAGAGTGGAAGATAAGGCAGCAGCGAACTGGGGAGAGGGGGATGGGGCAGAACTGCAGAGAGCAGGGGAGCAGGGGAGGCTGGGCCACTCACTCTCTGACGTGGGGCCCTAAGAACCACGCTCCTTGATCTGGTTCAAGGGAAAGACCACCTACATACAGTTCATGTGCTGCCTGAGAAAGAGATGAAGAGACACAATCCTGCCCTCCAGCCAGCCTCGTGGTACTAAGGACAGATGACAGAGAACTAGCTCAGCTCTTTCCTTCCAGGAAGTTTTCTTGGCTGTCTCACTTCCACCTCTCCTCTTAGAGTTTCTTCTCTGCCCTTTGGTTCTTCTGTCTTCAGTGGACATGGAGAGGCAGACGGAGGTCAGTGGAGCAGAGAGGCAGAGAGATGCTCACTCCCAGCCCCACCTCCTTGACTTTCCACAAGCTCCTGACCAATCTCTCCCAGGCCCTCCTCATGTGCCTGTTCCGTGCACCAGCCCCTCCGGGGCCTTCTCTGGGTCTGAGATGGCACCTGGCACAACCTGGGCACCCTTAACAGGTGATTGACTGGTGGCAAGCCCAGGGTCTGGACACCCCAGGAAAAGCGGGTGGCAGTGGCAAGTTGCTCCAACCAAACCCACACATTCCACACTCCAGAGCTTCCAAGCCACCCATTTAATTATCACATATTTCCCATTTTGTTTTGATTATGATTTTTGAAAACTAAATAGGTCCCCAAATCCCAAAGCCACAAACTCCCTCCACTCCTACCCCCATCCACCCATTTTTCCTCAGAGACAATCAATCTCATTGAGTTTCCTTTTGAAGACACTATGTATAAATACATGTATATTCTTTTTCTCTGTTTTACACAAACATACACTGTCCTGAGCTTTTCACAGTGTATCTTGGAGGTAGGTCCACATGAGGACATATCAAGCTTGCCTCATTTTTATGTGGCTGCATTGTATTCCTTTATATGGACTATAACATATACACAAAGCACCTACTAAGGACCAGGCACTGCACTAGGCAGTGAACCAGCCAGTCACAGTGCCTGCCCTCGTGTGGTTTATCATTGGGTGGAGATGAAGAGAAGAACACAGGCAAATACCTTTATTGTATAAGAAGTTCTGTAATGGGAGGGCTAGGTTTTAAAATAGAAGGCCAGAGGAATGCCAGGAAAGGCTCCCAAAGGAAGTGACATCTATGGTGAGACCCAGTGGGCATAGGCCAGATGGGCATGTAAGTGGGGAGAGAAGAGTGTTTTAAACAGAAGGAACAGCGCGTTTTGGGGGCAGACATAGGACACTCTGGGTACTTGGTAATTCAATATGGGGCGGGGTGAAGAATGAGGATGGTTAGGTCCGAGGGTCTCTATCGGTGTTGCCTTGTCAGCCACAGAGGAATGAGGATTTATACTTAATCTGCACAGTGGGGAGCATTGAAGGGATTCAGACATGACTGACATAATGTGACTTGTGTTTTGGAAAGATCTGGTGGCTGCTGTGTGCAAGGAAGATGGATGGGCTGTGGGGCCCCACGAGCAGCAGGGAGGCCAGCTGGGTACTCCATTCACCAGGCCTGAGGCCTCCACAATCACTGGCTTAGCAGCCTGCCCTCCCTGCCCCCTCATGGCCTTGGGGTAATCACAGCTTCTTAGGGCCACATTCCCTCACCTCTAAAACACAGGTGGAGAGAGCAATAGCCTCGATGAGACCCCAGCCCCTCTCATGACTTCAGCCTCCTGCTGAATAAACTGACTTCTGGGTTCTCCCCGCCCCTTCTCCTGACCCTTTTCTTATCTGGATTATTTTATGCAAACTGTGTACCCTCCTTGTCACCAAACTCACCCTTTTCAAGTATGTCAATGCTTGGTGCCTGGTAATCACTCGGTTAGCTCCTTCTCTTTCTCTCTCCTGGAGGCTTGCAGGCAGACACCCCTTCTCCAGGGAACCACTCTCTCCTGGTTGGTTATTCAGCCGTTTCTTGGGGTCCTGGCTCTATCCAGGTTTCTCCAGTTCCCAACTAAGGATATCTGGGCCCAAGGATATCAAACTAATGGGTACCTCCCCACTCAACAGGAATTGGTGACTCTCCCATCTGATAGGAATTGGGTTCCAAGTCTGGGGGTGCACTCTTCCTCTCCCCTCTAGACCCCTCTGTCTCTATTGGATCCAATTGGCCCCTTCTCAGAGACACCCCGCCCCCCCAGGAAACTTCCTACCCCGTACTGATTATTCTCTTCCCTTCAGATCCACTTTCTGCCCTACTCCACTTTGCTGTGTGTCCCAAAAAGCTGACCCCTACAACTGCATCTTGTGGTCTCTTTGTTTACTGGCTTCTAGTTGGGCTCCATGGGCTGGTGGGAGCCACTAGCAGTAAGCCTGAGGGCAGCTGGAGAGAAAGCCAGGGTATGTAGCCCGCCCCCCTCTCTGCCAGGCTGCAGTTTGGACCATGGCTGCATTTCTCCACCAAGACCACAGGCTGCAGCTCCTGTTGGGTGGGCTGCCAGCTCCCACAGCCACAGCACTTGGCAACCTCCTCTCTTTCCCCCTTCATGCCTGGGATGGCAACTAGCCCTGGGTGCTTCATCACCTTTTATTAGTTTCCTTGAAGTTGCCCATACCTCTGTAAATAGTCCCTTCATTTCTATGCCTTCAATTAACCCTTAGGGGGTACCCTGTGTTTCATGCCAGGTCTGATGGACATGTTCCTCAAATCTCCCACCCCATCACCCTCCCCCCACTCTCTTGCTGGGATGGGGAAGTTTGTATATCTCCTCTGGGGCATTGGTGATTCTTCCCTTTGGTCTTGGACAAGTTGCTTATGTTCTATTTTCTGGTGGACAAGTGGGAATATCGTCAGGCTTCATTCCTAGGTGGCTGTAACGACCCAATGCATCCTCATGAGTTGTGTGTCTAGCACAGTGCCTGGCATAGTGTAGCATCTTTAGTAAATGTTAGGTTTCTTATCCTTTGGGCAGTGGCTTCCTCTCTGTACCTGCCTCCACCCGACCTGGGGGAGAGCATTCCCTCTGAGAAAGGGGGCCTGGGCGGAGGAGAAAGGGGGACTTAGGGAGAACTCCTGATGAAAAATCCTGTCTCCAAGCCTCATGTATGACTCCATTAACTTAGAGAGTGCCTCTCAATGCTTCATTTGCCTTTTAAATAAAGAGTGGAGTGGGATGTGTGTGGGGGATTCGCTTATTAGAGGAGGACCAGAAAAGCCCCAACCCCATCCCCACCCCACCCCGCCGAGGCCCACGCTGTCTGCCATTAGCACAGCCTGCCCAGGCGTTGTTCTCACTCCATTAGCCTTCAGGAATAAAAAGAATGATTTCTTAAGTCAAGAATAATTATTTCAACCAGCTTTCCTTCTCAGCTTGCTGCTGTGCGGGCTGGGCCACGTGTGCAGGCTGACAAATTAATTTCTATTATTTATATTGGGCTAGAGAGGAGCCACAGGTCTGGGGAATGGTGGGGCAGAGGGGTGAGACAGGGACAGGGAAATGGGGAGAGAAGAGCGGGCAGGGGGTGGGGTGGAAAGAAGCTACTGGACGGCAGTGTCGGGTGGGCTCCAAGCTTAGGAGGGCTGGTCTGGGCCTGGGCGTTGTGGGCACTGGCTCTGCTCCCTGCACTCGTCGGGGAGGCTGGGTCTGGGCACATAAGCTGACAGAAGTCGGCCCCTCCCGGAAATCTGCCAGTGTGCCGGCCCCCCATCCTCCCCATCTGGGACATGCACAGGCATATCATTTCGCACTCAGGGTGACCACTCTTCATGCCCCATCAAAATGCACAGAAATGTCTCCTTGTCCCCCAGCCTCCCAGGCTCCTGCCAGCCCCCATGCCTCTTCTCCAGGAGACAAAGAAGATCTCACTGAACTTATCCCACCCTTCAGATCCACAGGAGGCTTGGAGGAAACACACCCCTACCCACCCCTTGCCTGCTCCTCTCTCCTCCCTATTCTTCCTTCTCCCTTTCCCTTTCTTCCCACCCTCTCAGTTCTCCTTCCTCTTCTGCGGTGAAGAAGGTGGTTGCCCCTCCCCCCCAGAGGAGGGGTTGGGGGCCATAGAGTGCAGACACCCGTCACTCTATGCAAAGCCTCAGGACCTCCCCCCTCCAAAGTAAGAGAGTGGGTCAGGGACTGCCTCCCCATCCCCATTTCTTGCCAGGATGCAGTCAGAGTTCATTTGGCTACACCAATTTTGGCCTCTTATTAAAAGGGGTACAGTTAACCCTTGAACAAAACAGGTTTGAACTGTGCAGATTCACTTATACAAGGATTTTTTTTTCAGTCAACAATTTGCAAACGAACAACATAGATTCACAGTATCAATAAATGTAGTATAGTACTATAAAAGTATTTTCTCATCCTTATGATTTTCTTAATACCATTTTCTTTTCTCTAGCTTCTTTATTGTAAGTATATAATACATATAACATACAAAGTATGCGTTAATTGATTGTTTATGTTATCGGTAAGGCTTCCAGTCAATAATAGGCTATCTGTAGTTACGTTTTTGGGGGGTGTCAAAAGTTATACACAGATTTTTTTACTATGTGAGGGTCAGCACCCCTAACCCCTGCATTGTCCAAAGGTCAACTATATATTACGTGTTTGTTTGTTTTCTCTTTTTTGGAGGAAAACCTTAAGGGTGCAACTTGGTGAGTTTTTACATATGTATTGTTGGGGAGGAAAAATGTTTCCTTTACCTTTTTAGGTTCTTCTGGCTGGTCTAGGAATTAAATTCACATGAGACATTAATTAACAAGGGGAAAAAAATTAATTTCATATGTGCAGGGGTCCCACAAGAATATGAGGCTCGCAGGCAGTGAAGCAGTTGAGACTAAGGAGCTAAGGAGAAGGGGATGGGGGCCTGGGACTTCAAAGGGGAGGAATACCATTCACACGGAGAGGGAAAGAGCAAATGTTTGGAAAACAAATGTTTGCCCTGTCACACAGAGAAATCTTCCCGATGTAAATAAAGCTATCTTTGGTACTAGCTCTTTTACAGGTGTAGGTTCCCTATTTAAATTCTTTTAGGCAGTAAGGGGGAGGAAAAGAGAAAAACTTCCTGAGTCTTCTGTTTTGTCAAAATAACCAGCCTAAAACAGCCCTCATGTCCAAGGCATACATTTTGGGGTGACACATTTTGCTCCCCAACCTATACACATACTCCTGTAACCACCAACGACTTTAGATCAAGCCAGAAAACATTTCCAGCCCCACCAGAAACCACTTAGATCAAGCCAGAAAACATTTCCAGCCCCCCCAGAAAGCCGCCTTCATGCCACAGTCCCAGGCTACGCCCCCCTCAGGGAAACTATTGCTCTGACCTCTATCACTGCAGATCAGTTTGGCTGGTTAACGAACTTTATACAAATAGAATTACACAGTGCATACCCTTTGTCCCTGGCTTCTTTTGCTCCACATTACATCTGTGAGTTTTGTCCACGTTGTTGTTTGTAGCGGCAACTCATTATTTTTCATGGTTATAGAGTACGCCATTGTGTGAATATACCACAGTTCATCCAACCATTCTCTTGATAGATCCCTGGGTTGTTTCAGTTTTCGGCTCTCATGAATAAAGCTCATGAACACTCTTGTACCTGTTATGCTCTGCACAGTAAGAGCAGGGTAACCTTGGGCAAGTACGATATTGTGATTTACAAGAAATATATTTGGTTTTCGTCCATGATCCCTGACTCACGGCCCCCAAAACCAAAGCAATGGAAGCATGTTCTGTCAAAATATTTTCTCACTTGTCCTTGGTGTCTGAAATGGCTTCAGGGCCATAAAGGTGAAATGGTTGTCTTATAATTCATAACAAGCCCCTTTCCACCACACCTCAGTTTATGTTAGTTAATAAGGTGACTTTTGGAAAGCACTTAAAGATGGGGCTGATTGCCAAGAGAACCAACCGTGTGATTGAAGGGTTGGAACTTTTAGTCCCATCGCCAGCCTCTGGGGAGCGAGGAGGGGCTGGAGGTTGAATCAATCACCAACAGTCAATGATTTAATCAATCACGCCTATGTAATGAAACCTTTATATATTAAAAAAAAAAAAAGGAGGGAGTTTAGAGAGCTTCCATGTTAGGGAACCAGAATACTTCCATGTGCCACCATGCTGCTGGCCCCCAAACTCCACAGGGACAAAAGCTCTTTGTTTGGAACCTTGTCCTATGTATCTCTTCATCTGGCTGCAGATTTGTTATCTTTTAATATTCTTTGTAATAAACTGGTAATCTAGTGAGTAAATGGGTTTCCTGAGTTCTGTGAGCCGTTCTAGCAAATTAATGAAACCCAAGGAGGGGGAGTTATGGGAACTGTCAATCTGTAGCCAGTTGATAACAGGTAACAACCTGGGCTTGTGGTTGGCATCTGAAGCAGGAGTAGCCTTGTGGGACTGAGTCCTGAGCCTGTGGGATCTGACGCTATTTCCAGGTAAATAGTGCCAGCATTGAGTTTAATTGTAGGACACCCAGCTGGTGTCATGGAGAATTGCTTGCAGTTGTGTGGGGAAACTCCCCCTGCCGGACTGCTGCACCCACATGTGGAAATCCTGGATGTTGAATCTTTTAGCAAAGCATCTAACTTCTCTGAGCCCCATTTTCCTCATCTCTGAAATGAGGGGGAGGGAAGATGTTAGCGATCCTATTCGGTGAGTGTGAGGATTAAATGAGGTAACACAGGCTAACTGTTCAGCACGGTCCCTGGACAAAGTAGGTGCTAAATAAATGCCATTTCCTGTCTTGTAATCTGTTGGGAGCTGGCAAAGGAGGTTGCAGTATATAATTTCCAGCCTGGGACCATGAGGTTAGAAGGCTATCTCCATAGCAACCACCACCACCACCACAAAATAGTAATAACAGCAACTGATGACCATTTATTGAGCTTTCATTTGATGGATGCTGTGCTGTAGACTTTTCCTGTCATTTCTATCATCATCCATAGCTGCTCTCTGAGACCCAGTTCTCTGTAGCCTTTCATGCTTCCTCAAGCATCAGGTATAATTCCCATTTTACAGATGGGGAAACTGAGTCTCAGAGTAGTTTAAAAGATTTGCTCCGAACCATTCAACCATATGGCCTGAGAGGAAAGACATGTTTCTTTCACTTCTGTGGCTTCTCGCATCTGACAGAGGGTCTGACTCAGGGTGGGTGCTGCTGTTTGTGGAATGGACAGAAAATGAAGTCCCTCCTACAACCCATCCTTCTTCCTGAGCAGTCTTTATTGGGGAATTATGACTCCTGCTCTCTGCACCTGATTTCTCTCTTAGAGAGGCCTCCTTCGACTTACATTGCTAGGCAACAAGCAATGAGGAGCTTTACACCCAGTTTTGAAAGTAAACTGGGTCACCTTATTTGCTCTTGCCCAGCATCTTGGGGAACCTCTGCGTCCTGGGCTGATAGGAAACTCCCAGGTGTCATCACATTTGGCCTCTGGCCTGGGGGTTGTCCTAATCAGGTCAGTGGCCTGCCTATACTCCAAAGCCCTTAGGGAAAGGGCTGCCTTTCCTGATGCTGGGGGTAGGAGTGGGGGGCAAGCAGAGGAGACCTGAAGCTGGGGACATAATGCTGGGAGGCTGGACAACTGACTCCAGCATGGCTGGCCCCGTGGCCTAGATCTTGCTTTCCCTGTCTAGGACAGGTCTGGATGAATACAAACCCTTCCCAGCTGCAGTGTGTATTGGAAGTGAGGCAGAGGCAGTTTCATTCCATCTCAGAGGCTTTGGTGAGTGGATGTGGGTGTGGTGTGTTGTAGAGTCTGCCCCTGATCTGCTCATGGCCATGGGCCTTAGATGCCCCAAGAAACTTTCTTCCCCTCCCACTGCCAGGTGGAGGGCTGCTAATGAGCCCACTGAAGACCTTGGAGACAGCTGTGATGGCGATAAAGGGCTTCTCTGAGTTCCCTTAAAAGCCCAGGTGACAGTGAAGCCTCCATTAGCAGGAAGATTAATCACCAGATTGATCTCAGTCACCCCCTTCCAAGGTGCACCCAGCTACCCCAGCTGTCTCTGCTGGCTGTATCCTTAGGGCTGCGAGACACCTCCACCTATGGCCTGCCCTGTCTGATCGTGATGAGAGAGCAGGGCAGGGAGATGGGAGTCTGTGGGGCTGGACCTGGGGGACATGGGGGACAGTGGGATGGGGATGGAGATCTGAGAAACAGGGGCAAGGGCCTCTAGGAAGTGATTGTGGAAGTGTTGACAGGCCCCAGGAGAATGCAAATCATATGCAAAATATGCAAACTATTAGTGATTAGTTGTGGGTCAACAGCTTGGGTCATTTGAGTAATCAGTTGACAGCTCTGTGCTCTAAGCCTCTGACTGTGCCCAGGGGAGGGTCAGGTGTTATGGCCTTGGTGGGCCCAGAGCAGAACCTCTGACCCCTCAGCATGCCAGCCCTCCTGGACACCCTCCCTGGTGACTTCCACTGGGCAGTGAGGGGTTCAGGCAGCCAGAGGCCCAGAGAGATCCATGTTCAAGCTGCAAACTGCCCCACCATTTCCTGAGGTAGTCATTGCCAGGCTCATTGCTTCCATCTCCACCGGTCCCCTTTCATGGTGTGTGAAACTTCCCTTCTTCCCTCCGCCTCCTCCTTCCCACAACACTCCCTCCCATTCTCTCTGACTGTCTCCTCTCTGTGCTAGTCTCTGGATGTCTCCACCTCCTACTTCCCTCTCTCCACCTGTGAGTTATTCCTGGTGACCTTTCCTCAGTGCTCTTGATGGAAAATTTACCCACTCCAATGCCCTTGTGCCTTAGTCACTTAATTTGCACCTGGTTCTCATTTGCTGCGTTCAGAGGGTCCAGCCAGCCCTCTTAGTGTGTGGGGGGGTAGGATCTGCTCCATCATCTCGCTTCATGAACCCGCAGCTGCCAGCCACACCTGCCTCTAAAGGCAGTGCAGAGGGAGCCCTGGGAGGGCACCTCGTCCAGCCCCCTGTCCCCCCCGCCCCAGGCAATGCTCGTCAGGCAGGGAGGTCTTTCCATCCTGGCAGGACCCAGGAGGGCAGCACAGTTTCTGAACGCCCGGACCTGCCCTGGGCACCCATTTGAGGGGGAAAATACTTTCTAGAGTCTTTGCCATGGCAAGGGGAGAGAAGAGAATTAATCGGTATTTGCCAAGTCCCTGCTGTGTGCCTGGCAGTGTCTAGGTACTATAAAATGAAGTGTGTGTGTGTGTGTGTGTGTGTGTGTGTGTGTGTGTGTGGCAGTGGGCAGGATGTCCTCAGAGAAGCCCTCTTTAAAAGTCCCCTCCTCAATGGGCCCTGCCAGCAAGGGGGAAGTCTGTAGACCTGGCAGGCCTGAGCAGGGGGCTCCACCTTTGGGCCCTTCTCCAGGAAGGTGAGAAGCCCTGAAGCAGGGCAGTGAGCGAGACCCAGAGGGCAGGGAGAAGAGGCAACTGATTTGACCTTCACTCCAGGGGAGGGAGCTGCAGGGGCCTGAACCAGTGACAGTGGACCCCTCGTGCATCATACTGTTAGGGGTCTACCTCCTCTAGGCTCCTCTGCCAGTTCTATTGCATGCTGATGCTACGATAATGAACTGAGGTTGACATTGTCCTACATTGTAACACTCAGAGCCAGGCTTGTTGTCGGGGGTGGGTGGCAGTGTTTGCCCCTTATCTGGTCCAGGGACCGATGCCTGTTCCTAGTCTCCCAGGGGGCTCTGATCAGGGATGACAGTTGGGACTCCCTGCATTAAGTTCCCTCATGTACAAAATGGAGATTACCCTGCCTGCCTCCTGAGGTTGTGGTGAGCACCAGATAAGAAGGCTTAAGGGCTCTGGCAATATTAAGAAGCTATGCAACGGTAAGGTCTTGAGTATGTGGCCTCCCACAAGGATTGCTTTGCAGGCTCAAGTAGATGTATAAGTTATGGTGTGCTCGCGAAACCTGCCCTTCTCCTTCTACATCCTGTACTCTGCAGTCTCAGAACTCCATTAAAACTGCTCACTGTAGGCCACTCCCCACCCCGCAACCTCTGCAACAGAGACCTCCATTTACCAGTCTTTTTCTCTCTTACCAATACCTCCTCCACCCCAGCAGTGTCCTTTGTGACATTGCTAGAGTGGCTGAGAATCACACCCCCCACTTCCCAGGGCCTCTCTGGTGTGTGAGCGGCATCAGCTTTCTAGCATCCCCTCCTGCAGTGGCCCAGACACTGCTGGCTGCCCCTGACCTTCAGGCAGCACCAGGATCCTCTTTCATCTCTCCTATCTGCTCCCCATAACTCCAGCTTCAATCCTCTCTGCTTGCTGCCAGACTGTAAGGCTGACTATCTCTGCAGCCCCAAGGGGGAATCAGGTGTGTAGGGGCTGGGGCCCGGCTCCTCCCTGGGGCCCAGGAGGAATCGAACAACTTCTCTTCCCTTCTCTGACTTGGCAATGTGAGCCACCATCTCTCAAACGGGAGCAGAGAAATGCATAGCTGGGAAAGGGCTCACAGAACTTGTCTGGATTCTGGGCAGCCTGAAGCCCAGGGTGTCTTGCTGGGCTGGACCTGAGACTGAAGGGGGTGGGCAAAGAGGAAAACAGAAAGGGCCTTACTGGGTTAGGATGCCTTCCTCAGCTCAGGCATAAAATTCAGGAAGTGCCAAAAACCTCAGTAATCAAGAGAAATACTATTTTAAAAAATAAAAATGCAAAACAAAATCCATGATAATGTCCCTCTAAGAGGGACATTATCGTAACCCCCAGAACCTGTGAATATGTTAAGTTATATGGCAAAGGGGAATTAGGGCTGTAGATGGAATTAGGACTCTTTTTTTGGGGGGGTGGGGGGGTGGGGATTGGGGGAGGGGGAACAGACAAGTTGCTGTCTTTTTGTTCTTCAGTCTAGTTATGGAGAATGTTGCTTCCCTGGCCCATGTTGGTATCATCATTGCGCTCTTCCCGGGTGAGGCAGATCGGTCGCCGGCCTCTGGACGGCCGCTCACAGTGGCTCTTGGTGGCTCACTCTGGCTGCCAGCTGCTCATGCTGGCTGCCGGCCACTCACTGTAGCCTATGGCAGCCCACTGCAGCAGGGGCTGCAGCCCACACCGTCACCAGGGCTCGCAGCCCAGCTCCAGGTGGAGCAGTTGTTAGCTGTAGAGGGCAGTGTCACTGGCCCTCATATGTGGGATCCGAACCGGGGCTGCTGGCGTCCTAAGACAGCTCTTAACCAAGGCGCCACTCAGCCGGCCTTTTTTTTTTTTTTTTTTTTAAATTTTTGTTGGGTAACAGTGTGTCTTTTCCAGGACCCATCAGCTCCAAGTCAACTTGTCCTTTAATCTAGTTGTGGAGGGCGCAGCTCAGCTCCAAGTCCAGTCACCGTTTTCAATCTAGTTGTGGGGTGCACAGCCCACCATCCCATGAAGGAATCGAATGGGCAACCTTGTTGTTAAGAGCACACGCTCTAACCAACTGAGCCATCCGGCTGCCCCTGGAATTAGGATTCTTAATCAGCTGATCTTAAGATAGGGTGATTATCCTAGATTGTCCAGGTAGGACCACTGAAATCACAAGGGTCCTTAAAAGTGGAAGACAGAGGCAGAAGAACCAAATGTAACGACAGAAGCAGAGGCATTCTGATGTGATGTGATGTGATGTGATGAAGATTCTGCTAGCTTTGAAGATGGAATGAGACTATGAGCCACAGAAGGCTGGCTTCTCTAAAGCTGGAAAAGGCAAGGAAACAGATTCTCCCCTCCAGACACAAATGAAGTCCTGCTGACCTCTTGGTTTTAGCTCAGTGGGACCAGTGTCAGACTTCATTCTACAGAAATGTAAAATAATAAATTTGTGTTGTTTTAAGTCACTAAATTGTGGTAATTTGATACAGCAGCAATAGGTAACTCATACAATGAAGAGCCAAATATCAATATTTTAAGTAAAAACAGGATCAGGAGAAGCTAAGCTCCTGGCAGAGGATACATAGATATATATGTTGAGATCTTGCATGTCTGAAAATGTCTTCATTCTACCCTCCCTTTGATTGTTAGTTTGTTGGGTATGCAATTCTTTATAGAAAGACACATCCCTCAGAACTTAGAATGTATTGATTGATTCATTGTCTTCTAGCTTCTACAAGTATAGTTGAAAATCTGAGTCCAATCTGATCCCCTTTTCTTTGTAAGTGACCTATATTTTAATCTCTAAAGGCTTTCAGGATTTCTCTTTTATCACTAGTGTTTTGAAATTTCACAATGATGTAGTTTTGTAGAAGTCCTTTTCTGTTCATTGTCTAGATCAGGGGTTGGCAAACTTTTGAGATGGAAGAGCAGCCAGGGATCAGCAAACTGCGGCTCACGATCCACACACTGCTCTTTGGGTACATACATGTGGCTCTGAAGTAAAATTGAAAATGAAAATAAAACTATTATAGTTTCCTTTATAAAATTTTTAAAGGATATTATTCACATAATGGCGATTATGTAAAAATATATTTATGGCTCTCAATTTTTAAATTGCTGTGAGGGACAGGATTGGCTCTTCCAGGGGTCGGCAAACTTTTCAGACAGATCTTACCCAAAGAGCCACATGTGGCTTGTGAGCCGCAGTTTGCCAACCCCTGTTCTAGGTGATTTCAAACATGTCTCTCTTTTTTTTTTTTTTTTTAGTAAATGTTTCATTTTATTTTATTTGTTTATTTTATTGTTTTTTTGAGGGTAGTGTCACTGGCCCTCCTATGTGGGACCCGAACCAGGGCCTCTGGCTTCCCAAGCCAGCGCTTAACCACCGCACCACCCGGCCGGCCCAAACATGTCTCTTAGTACTAGGAAATTTTCTTGTATTATTTCTTTGCTTATTTCCCCCTCACCATATTCTCTGTTTTTCTTTTTCTGATACTCCTATTAGTCATATGTTGGATGTTCTCAACTGATCTTTGTATTTTCTTAATTTTTTTCTCTCTTATTTCCCACCCTCTTTGTCTTTTTATTCTACTTTGTGGGAGATTCCCACAACTTTATTTTTTTCAAATTTATATTGAATTGAAGCAGTTGTCCTTTTAAAATAATTTTAATTTTTAAGAGCATTTGTTTCCGAATGTTTCCTTCAATATAATTTAATTTTTATTACATAGATACAACATATTCTCATCTCTTTGGAAATAATTTTTATATTGCTTTTTATTTTGCAAGTTTTCATCTGCTTTCTGTTTCCTCAGATTTCCCCCTCCCGCCCCCGGCCTTTTTTTCTGTTTGATCTCTGTCTTTCAGGTTGGGGACTTTCTATACACATGTGAAGATATCTGCTGTCTATTCATCTTGAAAAGTGGGTTAGGTTACTAGGAAATTATTTGACCCCTCCATGGGAAAGCTGTCAACTAGTGGGTCTCATGGAAGGTGAGCAGGTGGAGGCCTAGCTGCTTCATTGGTAGATGCCCAGTGTTAGTATATACAGATTTTTCTCTTGAGCCAGATAGTTTCTCTAGAGAGGGATTCTCCAATTGCCCGCTGTGGGTACACACCTGACTGCCAGAAAGCTGAGACCTGAGTAGAGGAGCAGAGCTAGAGCCTGCGGTTCAGAGAACAGTCAGTCCTTCCTTATGTAACATCATTGATAGGTTCTGTGACTTTCAGTGAACTGATGTACAATGAAACCAATTTTGTCATAGGCTAATTGATATAAATAAGGGTTATGTTCCAATGGCATCTCATCAACATTATAACAAAATAACCTTGAAAGAAATGACATTATTCAAGGACCTGCTGTACAGACTCTCACTTATCATCTTTTCCACTAAAATATCTGTAGTGAGTTGTTTGATGGCCCCCAAAAGATGTCCATGCTGTAATTTCTGAAACTTGTTAATGTCAAAATTTTGGAAAGAGGGTCTTTTTAGATGTAACTAAGTTAAGGCCCTTGAGATGAGGTCATTGTGAATTATCAACGTGGGCTCTAAATCCAATGACAAGTGTCCAATAAATGACAGACAGAGGAGAGACGGATGGAGGAGAGGAGACATCCCTGTGAAGACGGCAGCAGAGGTTGGCGTGCTGTAGCCACAGGCCAAAGGAGACCTGGAGCCACGAGAAGCTAGAAGTGGGAGGGAAGAATTCTCCCCCAGTATTCTGTAGGGAGCACACCCAGATGACTCCTTGATTTCATACTTCAGACCTCTAGAGCTCTGAGAGGGTAAATTTATATTGCTTAAACTACCCAGTTTGTGGTAATTTGTTATAGTATCCCTAGGAATCTTATTCAGCACCTTATTTACACCTGGCCTGTTATCCCTGAGACCAGAGGCTCTTTGGTTCAAACTCTCCTGAGAGTAAACCTCCAGCCTTCTGCTAGGGTGGAGACAGGGTAATAGACTGAGGTCTGAGAGGAGCCCCAAGGGTTTAATTGCTCCTACTAGAGACTTTTGAAACCAGTCTTCCAGTTTTCAGCCTCATCCCTTACTCCCACCTTCTGTGGTACTTGGCATCTTGGATGCTCGATCCTCCCTGAAGTTCTGTGGTGTGAATCATCTGGCTTATAGACATACGCCTTCCAACATGTGGGCTTAAAATAATGCTTTTTACAGTAAAAATCCATTATCACTCATCCGTCAGCTTTCCAACTTCAAAAATTTTAATGACATCTCTCATCGGCTATGAATTTTTCTCCCATTCTTTCTTTTTGTGGGTTTTTTGCCTTTAAAAATATCTTTAACTGTCATTTAGTGGTGTTTTAGAAAGGAGCACAATAAATGTATATACTTTGTTTAATCAATAGATTCATATTCTTAACATGATCAGATGATTCATATTCTTAATTTTAATTACTCCAAGGGAAAGTCATGCACTCTTCAGTTTGCCATAGGCCATACCAGTCCCTGCAGGGCTACCATTTGGAGGGGGGCGGAGCGCGTGTATTTGGCCAAATAACTTCTGTCTAATTTTTCCCAGTTAAAAACATCCTGGAATTGGGCTGCAGAAGTACAAAAAAAAAATCAGTTAGAAAATTGGAGCAGGAGTAGAGGGACTTAAGGATGGCTTACAAGTTACCTTGATAGGCATTGAATTATATCGCTTAGATCCATCTGCTCATCCCCTTTGGAGCTAACTCCCTGGACCCGGTTGTTCTGGAATGCTTTCTTTTGGAAGGAGACATTGATACTGAGTCAATGGTTTGGTTTTTGAATCTAAAAAATAAAAGAACAAACAAACCAGAAAGAAACTCATAGATACAGAGAATAAACTGATGGTTGCCAGATTGGAGCGGGTTGGGAAGCTAGGTGAAAAGGTGAAGGGACTAAGAAGTATATATTGGCAGTTACAAAATAGTCATGGGGATGTAAAGTACAGCTTAGGGAATATAGTCAGTAATATTTTAATAACTGTGTATGGTGCCAGGTGGGTACTAGACTTATGGGGATATCACTTCGTAAGTTATATAAATATCTAACCACTATGTTGTACGCCTAAAACTAATATAATATTGAATGTCAACTGTAATTGAAAAAAAAAAGAGTCAGTGGTTTGGGAGTCCTGTTTTTGGAATTGGCACTTCCCAATTGGGAGATCTAAACACCACACTCTGGGCTCCTCAGCAGTCCCCACACCCACCTGCCTCCAATATCGAAGGGTGGAGACGTCTTTCAAAAAGCAGTAAGAGGCATTCTGGGAGGAGCTAGAGCTGCAGAGGCCAAGGTCTTAGGTCATGGCTGTGTGGCAGGGCTTGAAGGGGATGCTGAGCAGATACTGTGGAGGGGTGGGGGGAAGGGGAGATGGAGGTGAAATGGGCTATGGTTCTCCAGAAAGGACCAAATAAGGACTAGTGACATATTCAACCTCCCCTCGTTCTCCCATTCCTCTCCTCCCTAAAGCCCAAGGGCCTCCAGCTAAAGCTTCACACAGTGTAGTTCTGACCAGGGCGGGTTGTTGGTTGGATCCCAACAATCGCTTCCTCCTGGAGGACCTGGGACCCAGGGAAACAGGGCCCAGCATTTCAGGCTGTAACTCTCGCCAGATGAGCCAGGAGCAGCCGCCTCCTCAGTGCCCTCCAGGGCCTGGTGGACCCGTGGTGCTGGGCCTTGGCAAGGGAGCCAGGGACCAGCAGAGCCTGAAAGCCCCAGGGCCCTGCCACCTCTTTCTCTTCCTCTCACTCTCTGCTTTCTCCTGCTCTTTGCTTCCCATCTCCCAGGAAACTGCAGACACAGTCAGCGACTTTTATTTTTTTAAAAAACAAAAGGGCACGTTAGGGCTTTTATGGAGGAGGCTGAGGCCCATTAAGACAAAAATTAAATCTTTGTGGGAACAGCCAGAGTTCAGGTTCCCTGTGTGAGGAAGGCCCCTCACAGGCTCCGCTGCCCCAGCCCCAGGCTTCCCCTGGCCTTGGGCCCCACCCCCCACCTCCCGCCCTCGTCCCCCCAGGATCAAAGCGAATCTTAGTGGCTGAAGGAAAATTAATCAGTGTTGGCATTAAGTGGGTGATAGGGCAGGGCTAGTGGAGTGGGAGGAGAGAGAATGAAGCAGGTGAAGGAGGAGAGGAGAGAGAGGAGAGGTAGAGGAAGGGAAGGGGGGGACAGCACTTCACTGGGTACTTGCCACATTGTTTTATTTAACTCCCTCACCAAGTATAGGGAGGGAACTGTGATTGTTACTCCCCATTTTACTGACAGGGAAAACTGAGGCTCCAAGAAATTAAGTAACATGACCAAGGTCATGCTACTAATGTCAGCTGGTATTTGAATCCCCTTTTAGAGGACAGGGGAGGAGAAAAAGGAGAGCTAGACACATACCCCTTGTGCCCCTTCGCCCCATTCCTCCTTCCACCCCCTCAGCACTTCTCTGCAGTCAGTTTAGGAGCCAGGGAGACCTCCTAACTGCACTTTCCTAAGCCTGGTCACTCTTGAGGGCCCTCCAGAGAAGTTGTGCTTTATTTGGCTTAGGGGCACCCATGGATGAGTGGGGGGGGGGAGGCATCATTAGCTGCTGTACCCAATTCACCAATTGGGAGCCATGCTAGAGATTTGGATATAAGTGAAGGGGCGGAAACTGAAAAGGCTTTGGGCCTCACAGGCTCCACATGGAAGGAGCTGGGGACCAGTGGGGGGAACCATGTGGAGCACCGCTGCCAGAGAGGGGCTGGGCTCCCCTTGCCTTCCTCATGCTTGTTTGGGTGCTGACCTGTCACTCATTCATTGACTCAACAAATGTTTATTCAGCACCTGCGGTGCAGCCAGTGGGGGGCTAAGTGCTTCAGTTAGGGAGCAGTAAGAATGAGAACAATGCCATATTCATCTTTCTAAGGAGCACATTTCCCCCACAATTTTAACATTTCTGAAATCAGGATGTGTCTTCCAGGCAGAGACACTGAGTTATTTTCAGCAGTGTTTTATTTTTCTCAGAGGTATGTCACGTCATGCTGCAGCCAAACCATGACAGTTTAGATGTGATGAAATTTGGTAGTAGCTACGCTTACAGTGCTTCCTACACGCTAGATGCTGTTCCACCTGTTCTATGTGTCTTAACACGTTAGGTCTTCCCAACCACCTCTGAGGTAGAAGCCCTTACTGTTCCCACTCCAGCGATGGGACAACCAAGGCACAGAGAGGTGAATTCTTACTTCCCCCTCACAGAGTAGACAGCCTCATGGGCTGTCCTGTAAACGCTAATGCCAGGTCTATAGTCCCAGCAGAGATGTGTAGAGGGTGACAAAGAAAACCTCAGAGGAGGGGGCCCACTCTAGGAACCTTCCTCCCAGACTCTCTCCTTTAGCTGAAGGGCCTGCCCCTCTCCCTGCCCCGACTCCCCGCTCTCCTTCGTTCGTGGTACACGGTGATTAATCACGGAAGCAGCTGCCATTCCTATCAGTCCAACAGCTATCAGTTCAGTCCAGGTCATGGGAAAGGGGAGGGTGGGGCAGGGATTGGAGGTGGGGGCTCCCCGCCCCCGCCCCCCCCCGCAAAGCCCCAGAGACACTCTGAGCTGGAGAGAGGGCCCCAGTCAGCCTAGCTCCGCCTGCAGACACGTGGACCTTTCTCCAGGTTTGCATCCTTCTTTTTCCTGGTGTCTCAGGCTGGGAATGCACCTGCCGATGGCAAAGGTTTACAATATGAAGGAGAAAAGGGACAGAAGGTACTAGAAATCCTGACTCCACCCCCCTTACCATCCATACTCAAGCAAGCCAAAAACCAGGTTGGGAGACAGAGGGCCTGAGGTGTTGCTCTCCCCGCCCCACTAAACCCTGGGCAAATTTCTATGTCTCCCTAAGCCTCAGTTTCTCTATCTGAACAGTGGGGTTAATTCTCCATGAGAGACCTGGATTGGTGTGGGCGGGGCGGGGGGAGGGATGCCTAAGAAATGCCGGTTCGGTTTTCCAGGCCTTTGTTCCCTCTGTCCTCGATCTTCTGACTACGCCTTCCTCACTCCCACCCCCGTTCAGTCCTACCTCTTCCCCAGCCTGACTCTGCCAAGTGCTGGGAAATGAAGACCTCACCTGCCAAGAGGAGCTGGGAGGGGCGCTACGGGCCCTGCCAGGAGCCCAGAGCTGTCAGTTTGGCTGCCTTCTCTTGCCAGTGCTGGCGGTAATTAATTAATCAACCCATCCAGAGGCCCAGGCAGCGCTGGCGGTGTCTCCCCCACACAGCACGGCAGAGACTGTAGCGGGTTAGGGCCCTGGAGGCTTTGCCACCCTCAGCCACATGGATGTCGGGGGGCAGGGGAAAGGGGGGATGGCGGGGAGAGGGGGTGTCCTCTTCTCAAGCCTGGTGTGTTTTACACTCGTTCACTCATCCAGCAAACACTATCGAGCACCTGCTGTGCGTCTTGGGTCTGAGTCCCCAAAAGCAGAGCCTGAGACAGGGATTTAGACACACGTGGTTCATTAGGGGGTGCTTACTTTTCAGGACACCCTTGTAGAGAAATGAGCCATCTTAGTCTACTCCAGCTGCTGCACAGAATACCGTAAGGCTGGGTGGCTTAAAACAACAGACATTTATTTCTCACAGTTCTAGAGGTTGGGAAGTCCAAAGGCAAGGCGCGGACCAATTTGGTTTCTGGTGACAACCTCTTCTTGGCTTGCAGACATCTGACTTCTTGCTGTGTGCTCACATGGCCTTTCCTTGGTGCATGCTGCCCTCCTCCTCCTCCATTTCCCCTTCCCTCTAAGGGCACCGATGCCATTATGAAGGTCCCACCCGCATGACCTAATCTAAACATAATCACCTCCAAAAGGTGATTACTTCCAAATACTATCCAAATACTTCCAAATACTATCACATTTGAGATTAGAGCTTCAACATATGAACTTGGTGGGGAGACATAAACATTCCTTCCACAACAGGAGCTGACCTTGATGTTATTTTATAACATCCCACCTTGGTCTGATCTGCAGGGAGCTCTGGAGAATAAGCCAAACTGCAACGTTGTCTTCTGCTTTGAAAAGAGAGCCAGTCCTTTGCACCTGCTCACCAATTCATCTCTGGCTGTGGGCTATGGGAGGGGGAGGGGGTCACCTCCAGGACAAGGTGCTTCCCATCAGCAGAGGCCACTGGGAGCCACTAGCAGGCCCAGCAGCTGAGGGAGGGTGGACCCCTTGGTGTAGGGGGTCTGGGCAAGGAAGCAGCAGGTTCTCCTACACCAGTGGACCTCCAAGTGTGGGCTCTGGGCCAGCAGGGTCAGCATCATCTGGGAAATGACAGTTGTTAAGCTCAGTCTCAGAGACCCTAAATCAGAAATTCTGGGGGTGGGGCCTGGCAAGCTCTGTTTTCACCAGCCCTCCTGGTAATCCTGACACCTGCTTACTTTAGAGAACACTGAACTACAGGATACACGGTGAGCAATGCAGTTACTGTCCCAGTGGGACTTCCAGTCCAGTGCACCAGACCAGCAGGATGTCCATGGGTCTGTTTGTGGGTTTGTGGACCCAGGTCTGTGGCTGGTAGCTCAGCTGGTGTGACCGGGCTGCCCGGCAGTGGTGTCACTCCCTCCACAGACCTTCATCCTTGCAGTCCTCCGTAGCCTAGGACGCCCCCTCATGACACCCATTGTAAGGTGCCCTTCCCTCATCACCCCACAATGGCATTCCTATAAGGGGAGGGCATTCATATTCAACCAACATCTATTGAGTCTCTTCTGGGCTGTCTATCATAACTTTCTTTGATCCTTCCCCGGCATCCTATGTTGTGGATATTAGCGTCCCTGTTTTATAGCCGAGAAAATGGTGGCTCAGAATTACTTGCCTAAAGTAACACTATTGATAAGGGGATGAGAACTTGGGCCTTCCAGTGTGTATTCTGCTATAAACAACTTTGGCAGAAGTCAGAATAGTGGTTGCCCATGGGACGGGGGTAGTGCGTGGATGGGGCACACAGGGCCTTCTGTGATACTGGAAGGGCCATATCTTGATTTCAGAGGTGCTAACACCCATGTATGAATAGGTAAAAGATTACTGAGCTTTACACTTAAAATTTATGTATTTTATTGTACATAAATTGTACCTCATTTTAAATAATGCAAAAATAAAAGCCCTACACAATCACAAGAAGACAAAATACTATATAATTTCACTTATAAGTGGTATCAATAGTCAAACTCATAGAAACAGAAAGCAGAATGATGGTTGCCCAGGGTCTGGGAGGGAGGGGAAAAGGGGAGTTATTGGTTCATGGGGACAGAGTTTCAGTTTTGCAAGATGAAAAACTTCTAGAGATTGTTTGCACAATTACGTGAATATAGTTACCACTCCTGAAGTGTACACTTAAAACTGGTTAAAATGGTAAATTTTATGTTGTGTGTATTTTATCACAATTTTCAAAAACTATTAAAAAAAAATAAAGCCCTGAAAATTTTGTGTTTGAGACGTTCCATGGAGTCAAACAAGAGTCACAAGAGCATAAATGGTTGCCCTTGCATGGTACTGACCAGCCGTTTGCTTCCTGAGTGAACTAGCTAGAACTTTGGAATCTCATGGTCAGAGAAGGCAAGCTGGCCCTGCCCTTCTGGTCCTTGAACTTTCTCCTCCAACATCCCTGCTGGATGGTTTTCAGCCTCTGCTTGAACACCTTCCAGTGACAGGGAGCTCATGCCATCCACACTTAGGACACAAATAATGCAAAAATAATGCTGGATTCTGAGAAGACACAGACATGCACAAAGCTCGTCTGTCTTTCGCATCGGTCTGTTAGAAGGTCTATACTTGTATGAGGGCCACGCCTCTGCCCTTTGGTCTCAGTCCACGCCTTAGGGTTGTAGAAAATGAGGGACAACTCACACAGGACTGTCCTGCAGGGTTTTGTGGCAGCTTTTTGGTTTGTTTAGGGTCCACACATTTCACACTTGATTTCTTCTCCCCTATCCACAAGCTTCCAGTGTCAGCCATATGGACTCTGCCCCTTTGTGTCCCGTTGCCAGATGAGTCAGTACAGTGGATAGTAGGAATATTTCTGAATGTCATCCCTGCATCAGGATGGCTAGCAGTAACGAAACTCTAACATGGAAATGACTATGAACCAAAGAAACATATCCATTAAACCCAACCTGAGTGGGTCCCGTACTTAATTTCCCCTGATGGATGCCATCACTACAGCCACTCTGGTACCACCCAACAGGAGGCAAAGTGTGAGGAAGCGACGTCTGATTGGAAAGAGACAGGGATCTTCACTGATTCGGGTTCATTGAAGCAGAAGCTACGTCAGCTCCATGGTGATTCCATCTCTGTCCATGGGCTCTGAGTCCCCAGAGAGCAGGGCAGCCCTGCAAGCTTTTCAGGACCCTGACCATCCTCACCCCTGTCCTCACCCCCCAGGCTTCCCTTTTGTTGGTTATGCATGGCCAGTGCCTTCAACAGTTCTTCAAAGACAGGTCCCTGGTTGCCATCTGACCTGGAGGCATTTTGTCCCCATCCCTTTAAAAGGGTCCAGAACGGAATGGCAGGCTGCTGCTGCCACCTGCCAGAGCAGGACATCCAAGTCTGCGTATCCACTGGTTCCTCACACGGCCTTGGGGCCAGGGTGTCACAGCCAGGCACTGCCCATCCTTCACTCAAGGACTAATTTTCCCACTTTCTGAGTGCTTCATCTGTGCCAGGCCCTGAGGTAGGCCCTGGGGATCCAGAGACAAAACAGGAGAGTCCCTGCCCTTGGGGAGTGTACACCCTCCACGTACAGAGCTGCCTTTGTAAAGTTATGATGCCCATCCCATCCTGTGCCCACGAAGTTAGCTTTTAGACCCAGTGGCAGGGCCCTGCACACATCCTTGACTCAATTTCATCTTATTAGATTTGCTCCAATTGGCCATTCTGCCAGAATCACTTTGGATCTTGCTTCTGTCATGCCCTGTCCTTCCTCTCCCTCCTGGCTTCATGTCATCCGTGAATGTGATAAGCCTGCCTGTTATGTCTTCATTACAGTCTGGGATAACAGTGTTCGACTGCAGGCCAAGGACAGAGCCTGGAGGCATTAGAAGTTTCCCTCCAGGTGGACACATATTGCTTAATCGACACCCTTTGGCGACAGTGGTTCAATCCACCTAATTACACGGTCACCCAGCCCAATTTGTTCATCTTGCTCACAAGGACATCATAAGATGCCTTGTCACATTTCTCACTGAACCCAGATGCACCACACCTGACAGTCAGTCTAGTTTCCTTTCTGTCAGTCTAGCAGCCTGGTGAAGAAAAAAAAGAATTGATTCTGTGCTCTAGCCACTGATGCCACACTTTTCAAAAGAAATCTTTTTACTGAAGCATGTATTCAGAAAAGGCCCCACATCATAAGCGTGCAGCTTGATGACGTTTCACAAGTGACACACCATGTAATCAGCACCCAGTCAAGAAACACATACTGCCCCCTGCAGAACCCTCCCCCATTTCTCTTTCCAGTCACCTTCCCTTGCCAAGAGTAACTGTCTTATGACTTCTAACACCATAGATTAGCTTCTCCCATCTTTGAACTTTGTATAAATGGAATCATAGAGGCTGTATTCTTTTGTATCTGGCTTCTTAGCCCAACATTATATGGGAGATGTGTCCATATTGTGTGTAGTTGTAGATGTTCGTTCTTGTGGTTGCATAATATTCCATTGTATGAGTCTAGTACAACACACTTATCCATACTACTGTGGATGATTTGAGTTGCCTCCAGTTGGGGTGAGTATGAGTAGCGCAGCTATGAACATTCTGCTATTTACAATTTGGTGCACATATGTACTCATATTTTGAGTCTGTCGTTAGGAGTGGAGTCTCTGGGTCATAATGTATGCATTTTGTAGATTTTGCCAAACAGTTTTTGGAAAGTAGTTGTACCATTTTATACTCCCACCAGAAATATATGAATATCCTCACCAACATTTGATATTGTGGACCTTTTTCATTTTCTCCCTTCTGTGGGGGTGTGAAGTGGTATCTCATTGAATTTGCATTTCCCTGATGACTACTGACGTGGAACATCTTTTCCGATGCTTGTTGGCCATTTGGATGGCCTCTTTTGTGAAGTGTCTGTCTAAATCTTTTGCTCATTTTTCTATTGGGTTGTCGGCCTCTTTCTCATTGATTTCTAGTAGTTTCCTTTTTATATTCTGGATGTGCACTGACTCTGCTCTTAACCTCAGCCAATTATTTTTGCAAATGAGTGTATTTGATCCCAGCAGGCGACTGGGAGGAGAATGAGCATCCCTTTAGTGAGAGGCTGGTGACTTCAGTTGTCATCATTGGTAATCAGCCTGCCATGTTGCTCTTAAAAAGTGTGAGGGTGTATAGAAGACAGGAGGACCCGGAAGCCACGTATTGAAGGCAACAGAGCAAAAAGGAAAACCCCACCAGCCTTGATGGTAAACTTTGAGGTTACTTGTCAGAAAGCCAGAGCTTGAGCTGGCCTCGCCACTTCTGAATGTATAATCTTGCATAAGTCATTTCGTCTTCCTAAGCATCTATTCTCTCCTCAAGGAAACAAAGATAATACCCATTTCACAGGGTTTTCTCAGGTTTAATAAGAAAGCAGTTTATTAAATGTCATGTATGTCTTAGAGTTGGGAGGACCCCATGAGTCTGGCTTAATATAGTAGCTGCTCAATAAATATGCATTGGTGCGTGCCTGATGTATACTACGTTGGCAGTCTGGCAGTAAAGAGGCTCTGACGTCAGATTGCTTGGGTTCAGATGCCAGTTTCACCACTTACTATCAATGTGTCATTGGTCAAGTTAATTAGCATCTTTGTGCTTCAGTTTCCTTATCTTTAAAATAGGGGTAGGATAATACCTAACTGCACAGCATTGATGTGTGAGTTAAATGAGATTATATATGCAAAGATGTGTGCCAGGCTCATAGAGGCCCCACAAATATTAGCTATCACTATTATAATCAGGAGCTTACATATGTCATCTCGCATTTTTAGCCTAATGAAGCAGGGTGTGTGTTATTTTCTCCATTTTGCAGGTGAGGCGAGGTTAAGTGAATTGTTGAGGTCACTTGACTTGTAAGTACCAGAGCTGAGATTTGAACCCAGACCTCTGTTGCAGCCCAGTGCATCTAACTAGACTGTTATCCAGCTCATATTTGTCTACCCTATTTCCAGGGACATTCGGGAAACCCTCACCAAATGCCTCCCTGGGTTTTCCGGAGTGGGGGAAATGGACAAAAGAGGCCTGAGCCCCTGGATGCAGCTGCAGGGTGGGTTGGGTATGCCAGGCATGGCATGCAGGGAGGGGCTGAAGGGATGAAGTTGGTGAGTCCAGGAGTTGCAGAGCCATTAGCTCTGGGATCTCTGCATCGGGGGCTCTTCTGAGCCCCAGGCCAGGCAGCTCGGGATGGCCCCAGAGCTTTCTGTAATGAGCCTGCCATACGGCTAGACAGAGACTTATGACTTCTGGTGGCTGGGCCGCCTCCTCCCGCTTGTCCTCCCTGGTTATTTATCACATTTGTTTCTCTGGAGAGACAGGGCCATCGCTTACACTGTCCAGAACAGGGAACGCAATAAACCCAGTTCTACAGGAGATCCTAAGCCCTGTCCCCTTCACTGAGGGTGGGAGGGGATAGAAGGGCTCGCCTGGTGGGGGGCTGGGGAAAGGCACCAGCAGCAATGCCAGCCTGAGTCCATCTTCCCAGGAGGTCTCCAGCAGCATCACCAGGA
Organism: Aselliscus stoliczkanus; assembly: GCA_033961575.1. Lineage (NCBI taxonomy): Eukaryota > Metazoa > Chordata > Mammalia > Chiroptera > Hipposideridae > Aselliscus > Aselliscus stoliczkanus. The sequence goes on along the minus strand of CM066733.1, from coordinate 56,362,322 downwards.
CCTCTGGGCCAAACATCACTCACCCTGCCACAGCTAAGCCAGTGGCACTAATAGGATTACTAACAGCATCTCAACACCCACTCATGGTATCACCCCTCCTACTACCCTGGGCACTGCAGCCACCAGTCAGACTAACTCCATCACTGGTGATGTCACCCTCATGCTGCCCCAGCAAGCATCGCTACCACCGCCATCACTGACATCATCACCAACAGAAAGGTGATTACCAGCCTGGCTTCATTACCCATTGTAGCTTGGCTCAGAGAAACAGGGCAATCAGAGATTTTACGGCTGTTTCTACCTCCTCTCCTGACTTCTGCCACCAGAAGGGACCTCCTTGGCTCCTGGCAGAAGCATCCTTTTTATCTGGCTTCCCTGGTTCTATGGAGATAGACTGGGGTTGTGAGAGGAGCTTGGCTCTAGATAGGCTTGACCTTGGACTCCTCTGTACCACTGACCAGATGAGAGACCCACAGCTGGTCACAGGCTTCCTTGTGCCTCAGTAGCCTTATCTGTAAAGTGGGGATAGTAAAATTCACCTCACTAGGTTATTTATTGTAGGGACAACAGAGTTAAACACTGCACATAGTAGGTACTTAATATGTGGCACATAAAATGATTCTTACAATGATCACTATTCCAGGGTGAAACTGCTCTCCAAGCTACCCAGTTTACCAAATGGCAGCCTCCTTTGCTCTGCCCAGAGAAGTGCCTGGTCCTCCCCATCCTGGTCACCTAGCCCAGGACCCTGGCTTCTCTCTCCATCTCCTGCTGCCTGACCCAGTTTCTGTGAAAATGCAAGTTTCTCACTCAGTAGAGACAGCAGAGTCACATCTCCAGGTCTCATCGTCCTATTAGGACAACATCAGTGTAAACATTAGTTATTCACAAACCCAATTACATTTTGATTGCTCTGACCCAAGTGAGATTGGGGTTACTCTCAATCCACATTTATTTTTCGGCACAAGCTTCCTAAGGTGTGGGAGAGGAAAATAGCCTCCTTTCTCCTCCTCTGTACCCAGGCAGGACTCGTCCCCCGGGTTCCCTAGTTTCTTTCCCTTCTCTGCTCTAGGACTCAGCCTTATCCGGGCACTCTGCCATTAAATGGAGAGCAGGAGGGGCTGGGCCAGGGAGAGAAGGCACTCTAAGCTCAAAGGAGACCCTGCAACAGGGAGGCGGGTAGGAGAGGGCAGGAGGGGAAGCTGGAAGATCGGTGCCAGCAGGGGGCTGAGAGGGGAGCTGCCTATATCTGGGTTGGGAGTGGCAAGCTGACCTCCCAATACCTGGGACGCCATGTGCCCACATTCTAGGCCACGCCCTCACTTAACATGTTCCAATTCGAGCTCTGGATCTTTCCTCCAAACCCGCTTCTCTGGATGCTTTCCCATCTCAGTTTATTCTCCAACTGCTCAGGCTAACATCCTCGGAGTGGTCCACAACTCCTTTCTTTTTTCCACTCCAATCCATTAGCAAATCCTGTTGGCTCTGCTTCAAATATGTCTATTTAGAATACGGCTATTTCTCACCGCCCCCACGTCTTCCATCCTGGTCCAAGCCACCACCATCTTTTGCCTAGCTGACTGTAATATTCAACTAAGTGGGTTCCCCTTCCATTAACAGGCCATTCTCAACACAGCTGCCAGAGTGACCCTGTTAAGTGTTGCTCACAGTGACAGCTAAGGTCCTTAAACTGCCTCCTGTACCCTAGCTGGCCTGGGCTTCTGCCTTCTTTCTGACTTTGTCTCTGCCACTCTCTCCCTCACGCCTCTGCTCCAGCCACGAAGATGCCAAGCCCGGTCCCGTCTCTGGCTTTTGTACTTGCCGTTTCCTGTGCCTGGGAAACTTTCCTCCCGGATATCCATCCACATGGCTTGTTCCCTCATCTCCTCCAGTCCTCTGCTCAAATGTCACCTTATCACTGCAGCTGTCTCTGTCAGGTCCCAGCAGAAAACAGATGGCACACTCAAGTTAAGATCCTTTGAGGATCGTTTACAAAGATGTGGGCAGGGTGTCTGGAAACCACAAGGGATGGGGCAGGACCTCGAGGCTATTAACAGAGAGGGGCTGCAGCCATCCCAAGGCCAGGCAACAGTGCAGGGAGGTTGGGTTGGAGAGAGGCAGCTGTTACAAAATCCTGAAGGCAGAAGGACTCAGTGGAAAGGACAATGTGATAGGGTCTGGGATCATTGGCCACGGGATGTAGCCAGCCTCGGTAACTTCTCCCTTCCCTCTAATCTCCTACGGGGGCCCCCACTGGTCAGGCTTAATAGAAGCCAGAGAGCAGGGGGCCTGGGTGATGCAGCCCACAAGGAGGTCTGGAGTGGGAGGGAAGATGGTCAGGCCATCCCCTGTGCACTGCCATTTAAATATTACTTCCAGCACCTTATTCCCCTTCCCTGCTTATTTTTCTGTATCCCACTTATCATTTTCTAAAATACCATATCATTTTTGTTTATCTTCACCCATTGGGTGATAAGCTTCGTGACGACAGGGAGAGTGTCTATTATTGCCCACTGATGTACCCCATGCCTGGCACATCATAGGTGCTCAATAAATATGTGATGAAGGAGTGAATGAGTGAACAGAAAGGGGAAGCAGTGGGGGAAGGGCCAGGTGAGATCTAATGGGGCCTGAGATCCCTGGGTTTCACCGTGGGAATTGCCATCCGTGATGCAGAAAGAATGCATTCGTTGTTCAAGTAATTGGTGGTAACTGATGGTAATTTCAAGTAATTAAACACTAATTAATTCAATGAGTCAGTAATGTATTTATTTATGGTATTTGTGTTTGTTCCTTTATAAATATTGGTGTTACTTTTGTCAGGCAATTAAAAAGTCACTGAGGTCCCCGGTTGTTACCCAAGCTTGGCCTGGCTGGGGCCAGGAATGGGTGATGGGACAAAGGCTGGGTGAAGGCGGAGAGGACCTCACATAGGGAAGGGGTGGACCAAAGCAGGCTCGGGCAAGGGCTTCGGGGTGTGTTTGGCGGATGTTGGCTTGGGGTTTGGGGATGAAGATATTCAATCACAAAATCTTCTCCAACTTCTTGACTTCCTCTTTTATTTCCCTCCCCAATTCAGAAGTATTCTTTGTAGACTGGAGTATATGAGGTTCGTGGGGATAGAGGGTATGGGAGGGCCTCCCCTTCCCTGACTTCTTTTCCAAGAGAACACCAGTGTCCTGAGCTCATGAACTCCTGCCCTGAACCCTGATCTCCTAGGCATGAGACCAGCTAATTCGGGGCTGGATGGAAGATAGAGAAGGAAAGGAAAGGGGGATACCCCAGACCATAGACCCCGAAGAACCCAGAGCAGGATCTGAAGGGCTGAGAGGACTTGGAAGGGGGAGGGGGTTCCCTGGAGGAGAGCCTGAGGTTATAAAAGGTAAGGCCCAGGTTCTGAAGGTGGGGGTGGGGTTCTCGGTGGCTTTGGCCAGGCGGGTGTAAGTATCTGAGTCCCACAGATGGCCTGGCATGGAAGGACATGAAGTGATGGCATCCACAGAAGACCCTACCCTCATCTTTCTAGATTCCCAACCCACATTCCCCTGACACCCTCAAACTGGCAGTGTGGAGCCTTCGGTCAAAGTGTAAAACTTTCCCTCCCTCACCATACTTTGCTTTCCAGATCCTTCATGGCTGGATGGTAAATTGTACTTATTACAGGTTAGAAAAAATACCAAATGGGCATAGAGAAAGCAGTGGGGGCAAGGCTGGGTGGCTCAGAGTTTACAGTAGGGAAGAGATCTCCTTTCTGCATGAGCCCTCCACAACTGCTGCCCCCCTTCCCTGTGTGGCCTTTTCCCCTCCAAGTGGCTGCTGGCAGGCGCTGAGGCACAGGCTCTGGAGTCAGATGACATGGGGTCAGATTCTGGCTGACTTTACTACCTCCTCACTAAGTGATTTATTGGGCAAGTTACTTAACAACTCTGGGCCTCAGCGTTCTCATCTGTGAAATGGGGATAATCACAGTATCTGTCCCACAGAGTTGGTATGATGTTTAAATATGTTTATGCACATAAAGCACTTGGCCCACGCAGCCTGGCAGGCAGGAGGTGCCTAACCCACCTTGGTGATTAGAAGAACTAATACAGCCGCCCAGCCACCTGTGACTCACTGTCGGCGTTTCACTTGGGCATCACCTCTAACCTCAATGAATCTCCTGTCCCACACTGGTCTTGACCAGCCCTCAGAAGCCTCCTTCCGCGGGTTCAAAGTAAAGAGCCCTGTCCTTCCAGACGGGAAGTGGGCATTTTCTTTGCAGCAGAACTTTACTCCTGGCCCCCAAATGCCAGCACAGAATTGTCTTTCTTCTGCTCCTGCATCTCCCCTGCAGCCCAGCCTCTGGAGGGGCCCCAGCTGCAGAGTGACCTCCAGCTTAGGTTTCTTACTGTGTCTCTGTGACTCACCACCCAGCAGTCTGTGTGTCTCGCTGTCTCTGGCCCGGTCCTAGTCTCTCTTGCTCGTCTCTCATTTCCCCTCCTCGTTCCCATTTTGTTCTCTGTTTGTCTCCCTTAATTAGCCATACTTTGGAACTGAAGTGTCTTTATTATGTTTTATTTATTGAACGGCTGTACGTTTCCTGTTCTTAATTTAAAAGGCAGATCGATAAAATGCTTTATATTCCCTGCTTAAAACAGAACTAAGTTAAGTTGTTCTTTGTTCACGTGGCTCTTGCTTGCTTATTCCTTTTTCCATAGGAAGAAAAATTTCCGCCTCCCCATTCCCTTAATTGACAGGAACACTTAATTCACTGGCTGGCTCATTCATTCAGTTAATTATTCAGTAAACATCTATTGAGCCCCAGTCGTGTGCTAGGTACTGTGCTGGACTCAGGGGACATATAGGTAAAGAAATGTTCCTGCCTTCAAGAGGCTTCTATCTAGCTGGGGAAACTGATTCGGGCACTGATACGTGCCAGAAAACATGAGAGGTGCTATGTCGGTGTGTAATTATGTTAAAGGTGGCACAAAGAAGGAAGCAGGAAAGGTTTCCTGGGTGGAGAGCGAGATGGGTGGGGAATTCAAAGATGAGTAGATGTGTCACCCAAAAGCAGACCCTAAGACAAGGAAAAGGGTGTAAGGAGTTATTGGGAGGATCCAAGGAGGCACTAGTAGCAGGGGAGAAAAGAGAGACCTGGGAGGAAGGGAGATGAGACAGGGTACATCAGGGAGCAGGTTTCCACTATGGGCAACGGGGGCTCACTCCCCCTGGGAACCTCTGGGAGACTGTAGAATGCGTCTCAGAGTTGTCCCAGCTGAGTGGTGAGGGAGCTGGGGTATTTATACTCCCAATTCCCATCAGTCATTGGTGAGGGCTACCCTGGGAGGCATTCATTACTTGGCACTCCTGGCCTGCTGCCCAGATGGCAGAGCGGGCTCTGGTGGCCAGAGAGAGCCTTCAAGCAAAGGATACTGGTTCTGGCAGCTGGGAGTCAGCTTGGTGTGCATTGAAGTGGCAAGGACAAAGGGGTCCAGTGGGACACTGACATCATCTGCTACGGCAGGTACTGGGGGAGGGGAAGGGCATGCCAGACAGGTGGAAAGTGTGAGCAAAGGCAAAGGGTGTGGGGACCCCAGGAGTCCACCCATGGGATGGTTCCAAAATTCAAGTCCAGGAAGTCTTTCATCACCTGGCCCTAGCTTTCTCATTTATAAAAAGGCAATAAAAACACCTTTCCTACCCACCCAAGATGATTTACAGGAGCCCCCACCCTGCGGCCTCCACTTGGGCCCTGCAGAGCAGAGTCCAATTCAGCCCTTTCCTTGTATTTCCCTGCCATACCACCTGCCATCCTCGCAGGCCCTGGATATGCAGGGCTATTTATGATGCCCTGTCGATATCTGTCTTGGCGGAGGAGCGTAGAGGGGGACGGATAGAGCCTGGGGTTCTATACATCAGTCACTTGGCTGCAATCTCTAAAGAGATTTTAATTGTGAGCTCGGATTTACCCCAGTCATCAGTAGTACCCGCCTGCCTCTTTACCGGCAGAGAGCAGGGCCTGCAGGCCCGCTGTGGTTTGCCAAATGGACGTCTTGTAGCAACACTGAGGAAATATTTGCTGCAGTGAAACAATGTGCCTGGCGGAAAGCAATCGCCCTAAATCGCCCCCTGACAGCCCGCCAGAGCTCTACCGGGGGCTCCTTCCACTGCACGCACTGCTTTTTTTCCAGGATTGTATCCCTGCTACCTGCCCCAGGAACAAGGATAATGGCCTCGAACTGGAATGGGACGGCAACTGAGGCAGGGGGCACCACTTCCATTCTTCTGGGCCACGTGGAATAGGGAATGGGGTGAGGGTGGTGTGGGAGGGGGTGCCTTGCATTAGGAAGAGCTGTACCAGGCCCACCCTGAGCAAAATGTACAGTAGACTTTAGCCCATTTACAGCAGAGAACACAGAGGCTAAGGGAAGTGGGAGGCGAGCCTGAGACTGCACAGCAAATTATGATGGAAGGAGCTGGAAACCTTGAGCTTTGGCCTTCTGGGCTTTTGCATAAGGTTTTGCCTTTGGATTTCTCAGCATCCCTTTCTGAATTCCCTTTTCTTTATCTCAAGGCTTTATCTCAAGACTCTCTCTTCCGAGGTCCAGCCCCTTCACTCTCAGGATTTGCTCTCGGGAAGTGACTTGCTTCCAAGGACTTGTGACTCTGACTGGACTTAAGGGGCTCCTCTCCTAGACATGGCCAAATCTTCTCTCTACCTGTGGAGGAAAACTACTTGTATCCTGATAAAAGGAGAACCTCTGGGGGAGAGGAGGAGGAGGAGGAGGAAGAAAAGAACTGAGCCTTCCTAGATTGTGAGGTCACCAAAATAAGGGCCTCCAATTCTGTCTTCACAGAGAATAGGTCTGGCCTAAATGCACATTCCCTTTGACACAAGCCTAATTTTTGCACAATTTACCCAATAGAAAACAAAACAACACAATCACTATCCCACAAGAATATTGTACTTGATATCTATTGCCACATTGCTGGTGATGGCAAAAACCTGGAAACCTGAATATCTACTAAGAATAAGGAGAATGTTGCATAAATTATGGCCCAATTTTGGAATATCATGTAACTGTTAAAAAGCAGGTGAACCCAATTGTTGACTTGGAAAACTGCACATGAGAAAATAAAGTTGCAGAGTAAGTGTGTGTTTTGAAAGAATTTTTAAAAATCTGTATATGTTTGCACATGGATGAGTCAGATTAGGATTAGGTTCAGTTGTGAGTAGCAGAAAACAAGACCACAAAACGACAGTGTTTTAAACAGGGTAAAGTTTATTTCTCTCCCATTTAAAGTTATGGAGGTAAGTAGTTCAGGGGTGGTATGTTCTACTCCATGAAGTCCTCCAGGTTCCTTCTGTCCACCATGAGTGGGCTCCATTCCCAAGGCCACCTCATGGCCCACTATGGCTGCTTTAGCTTCAGCCATCACTTCAACATCCAGACCAACAGAAAGGAAGAAGGCACCAACAGTAGCATTCCCTCTTCCCTTAAAAGATCGCTCCCTTGAAGTCTCGTATGTTAATTTTGGTTACATCCTATTTGCCAGTACCTAGTCCCATAGTCACACCTAACTGCAAGGGAGGCGGGGGAATGTAGTCTTCATTCCATGTGGCCATATACCCAATTAAAAGTCCTTTAGGAAAGAGTATGGATATCAGGGGACAACCAATCATCTCTGACCAGGGGAAAAAAAATAAACTCTATATTGATCACTTTAGGGAATGGCTTTGCAAAGAATACTCAAATATTAATTTTTTAACATCCTACACTTCTATATTGCTTGACCTATTTGAATTATTGTTTAAAATGTATTACTTTATGGGGCCGGCCGAGTGGCTTAGTTGGTTAGAGCATGAGCTCTGAGCAATGGGGTTGCAGGTTCAATTCCCACGTGGGCCAGTGAGCTGCGCCTGAGCTGAGCTGCTGCTGAGCTGTTGAGAGTGTGTGCTCTTAACAACAAGGCTGCTGGTTGAACAAGGCACCTTGAGCTGAGCAGCGGCGAGCTGCCAACATGTGGCCGTATGGCTCAGTGTACAACAAGGTTGCCGGTTGGACTCCCCCATAGGATGGTGGACTACTCCTTCCTGCAACTAGATTGAAAGGGGCGAACTGAGCTTGTGTCCTCCACAGACTGAAGGACAACAACTTGACTTGGAACTGATGGATCCTGGAAAAACATAATGTTCCCCTTCCCCAATTCCCCAACACTATTCCTTTCCCTTCTCAATTCCCCAATAAAATCTTTAAAACAAAATGTATTACTTTATTATATTTCAAATACCTCCCCCCGTAACTTATTTCTTAAAATCTCCCTGATGGCTCTTGTTACGCTAGTATACACGAAACCTCATGGCATTTAAAGCCCTCTCAAATCTGCCTGGGCAACACTTTGCAGCTTCCTCCGTCCTCCCTGCACCTTGCTAGGGCACTCTGAACCACCCACTTTCCCCCCACAAACTCCCCACCTATGTGACTTTGTATATTCTGGTTCCTCTTCCTAATATGCCCTTCCTGCTCCTCATTTCATCTTCACAGATACCATTCACAAGCCACTTCCCAGGGGAAATCCTCCCTCCTTGCCCTGGGTAGTCACCCCTCTCCCCATCCTCTGCCCTGAGTCCTCTTTTGGAGCACACAATGTGCCATCTGGTGGTTTCTTTTCTGCATCCACTTTCTCCATTAGGCCAGTTCCTCAAGGGCAGGGACTGTCACTCATTTGTTCATATCCTCCGGCACTCATGAGAGCACCTGTTCATAGTAGGTGCTCCATGAATGTGCCAGATGTTCCCTACAAGCACTGTCTCATTTAATCTCCACATCAGCCTATGAGGTCAGAACCATCCTTTCCCATTTTACAGGAGTGGATGGCAACATGCATAATGGTTAGTGATGAGGAGCCAGGCAGGCCGGAGTTCAAGTCATAATACTTGAATAAATTATTTAATTTTCTAAAGCCTCAGTTTTTCCATCTTCAAATTGGAGTTAATGATACAGGTCGGCCTACAGTAGGCACTCAGTAAGTGGCAGTGAGTATTGACTATCAGATGACATCTTTCTCTCTTCTTTCCTCTCTTTAGCCCTCCTCCAGTCCAGCGTGACATGCTGCTCACATCCTCTGTCCAGCTCCACCGCCAGGTCCAGGACAGGTCAGGTCAGCCCCAGCCCATCCTCCCACCAGCCCTGATGTGGAAGCTGCGGAACAAGGGGAGAAGGAGGAGGACAGAAGATGGATGTCCCTTGAGTGATCCCAATGCGACTCCTGCAGCTCGTTCCAGAGCTCAATGGCCTGGGCAGTGGTTCCGGCTCTGCCTCCCTTCTCGTGGATCAGAAGGAACGTTATCTACACACAGGACCTTGTCACCTTTCTGGGGGTAGGGACGAGGCACTGTGCAACCAGTGCCAACTGATACCCACCTTGACAGCCTCCTACAGCCTCAGGCCAGGCAGCCATCACCCCCATCCTTGGGCATCCTTTCCCTAAGTCTGCAACCCCAGGAGGAAAAACAATCTTGAACTCTGGGGAAGGAACACACCGAGGCTTCCATTGCAGTGGAGCTAGATTCTAGTCTAAGCCTGGGAATCCTGTAAATCCAGCCTGTATGACCCTACCTGGACTACACACACACACACACACACACACACACACACACACACACACGAATGAATAGAAGCATTTGGGTGGCAGGAGGTCAAGGAGTGAGCATAGAGGATTCTGGAAGGATCCCCCATAGTGCATGATGGGCTCTGTGACTGAGTGTTGGGAGGACAGGCTGGGGTTCATGCTCCTTTCTGGGTCGGGGAGGGGAGCCAGTGGGCAGAGACAGGTGACCCTTTACCAGGCTGACCAGTTGACTTCTGGGTTCTGGGTTCTGAAGCCCTGGCTTTCATTCCTCACTCTCTTTTGTCACTTATTTCCCTACTTCTGAGACTGAGTGGTAACGGCCTGGGAGGGGGCGGGGGGGGGGTCCTGACTGTTTCTCCAGCCTCCTTCCTCAGGCGGTGGGGTGGGGTAGGTGTAGACACCTCAGCCTCCTTTACCACAAAGGGGCCTCCTGAAGGCCAGAACCCTTGCCCTCTAGTAGATAGGGAACTCCTCAAATCCCAGGAGAGAACAACTCCTCCTGTTGCACTAATTCCCAGAGGATGGGCCCTGACACCCGGATCAGGCTGGGCACCTAGCTCTGGCCTAGGGGCCCCTTAGTGGGAGTGGGGAGGTTTGGGCAAGAGGAGGCAGGAAGGGATCTGTGTCTCTGCCCTCCGCCCCCATCCCAAATTGCTTTCTTCACCTTTCCCAGGTTGCCTTTCCCTTGGCCTCCTCCCCCTGCTCTGCTCTCCCAGCCGATCTGATTGCTGTAATTAGTTAATCAGTTACTGGCATAATTTCCCCTGATTAATGCAGGAATAATCACCCGCCAGGCCTGCCTGCAATTTGCTTATCAGAGTCACTTTGAAACAGCTTTGCAAATGAACGATTGGCACCTTTCTGGGGTTAAAATTAGAGCCCAAGAAGGCCGCCCTCCGCGGTGGGCATCGGAAATATTGGGAGGGGTCCACAGGGGGAGCCCCTGCCGCATTCCTGGGGTCCGGGAGTCAGACGGCCTGCGGGGGGGGAGGGCACGCGCAATCCGCAGGTCTCTCGGCTCCCTGGACCCTGAGCAGTCCTGCGGGCTAGTTCCCGGTCTCACGTTAGCACTGGACTCACCTGCGCCCCAGGCATGCCGCCACCGCCCGAGCTCGCGAGCGCCACGGTTCCCACGGTGTCTGGCCGCAAAAATGTTTGCTGAATGAATGGAGGAGAGATGCTGTTCCTGCCCCGCGTGCCCGCTCCACGGGGCCTCCCGGGAAATAGGGAGGCAGGGCACACGCACTCGCTCCCATCATTTACAGCCACGCAGCCATTTCAAGGGCGGGTGGTGGTGCAGTGCCCTCCGGGATGGGTGGAGACCAGGACCCAGGCTTGTCCAGGGGTAGAAGGCTGTTAAGGGACAGCAGGACAGGATAATAGGGCAGGAAAGTCCTGCTCTAAATAATAATAATAGTAGCAGCAACAAGATGTCAACCATCCTGACCTTTTATGGAGTACAGGAATTGTACTAGGTTCTTTACATACATTATATCAGTTAATCTTTAAGAGATAATAAACACTTAATGAGCACGTACTATGTGCCAGCACTACTTCTTTATTTCTTATCATTTTACATTTAATAATGGAAAATTTCAAACATACACAAAGAGAATTGTTAATAATGAGCTCCTATGTACTCAACACCAAGTTTCTGCAAGTTATCAATATTTTCCTCATCTTGTTTTAGTTATTCCACCCTCCACTCTTGTTGTCATTTGAGGATTTTCAAACCAGTCAGGCCTAGACATATCATTTAACCTGTAAAATAAGATGCAGGTTGTAAGAGCATGGACCTCCTAGGGTTGTTGAAGGATTTAATGAGCTCATGCGTGCTCAGTTCTTAGAACACGTATGCACTCTATAGATATTGGTTATTATATAGAAGTGGGGGAGTGTTAAAATCTTGTCTAAACCTGTAGGGTGTAGTGGAGAAGCAGAAGAGAGAGCCAGCGGTGTGAGAGTCTCCAGCTCCTGGTGCAGGGGTTACTCTGACAGGTCCTGGGAGTGCGGGCAGGCGAAGCTGGTGTGACTGTTATTAGCATTTCCTGTGCCTGGGAGTTACCTGTGGAGCTGCGACTGGGGACTCGGAGAGTGATCACAGAGATGCTTCGGCCTTACAACTGAGCTGTGGTCCGGGGGAGTGCTCCATTAGACTCATAAAGTACACGACTCCGTCTTCTGCTCTCCTCTAAGGGTTTGAAGAGCTGAGGGGAAGGGCAGGCCGGAAATCAGGGGCTCTGGAGGACTAGTTCTCAGTCTCTCAGAAGGGGGCGACACCGTCATTCAGTTAGGAGAAATATGGGCGGTTCCTAGAATACCTCCTTGCGGAGGAGCTGGGGGGTGCCCTGCTGTTGAATTTGCTTCCTGGTGCTCCACTGGATAATGAGGGATATATAAAAGAGATGGTGGCAGCTGCTGCCCCTGGCCACCAGGTGCCCACAACCTGGCTGGAACACAGTGAAGTAGGCAGTGATCTGTAACAGGCCGTGCACTAGTATATGGTGGGCTGTGATTGTCCAAACTGGTTCCCAGGTCTGGCCTGCTGGGGCCCTGAGCACGTGGGTACATGTGGGCACACCCTTGGGCTCACACACCTGACTTGCCAAATGAGCTGTCCTGTGCACACACTGTCAAGGAACACCTGTCACAGAGAAGCCTTTGTCGGGGTGAGAAATAAGAAGTTAATTTAGAAACATTTCTCTGTCAAACCAGTGAGACTGTATGACTAGCTGCATTCAAAAAATTTTTTTCACTCCACAAAAGAATTTAAAAATGAACTGTATTGGCAATTGAGCTGTTTTCAGTGCTTGGGCAGCTGCCATTGGCCAGTGTGCAGAGAGTGCAGGCAAATAATCTCCGTGGGATAGGCATGGAAGGGGGTGTCTGCATTTCTGCAGGTGAGGTTACCATGCCCCTCCCACCCTGTACCCCCCCCAAGTAGTCCCCACTTTCCTGGGCTAGCCCACTCCCTCTGCAAAACACTAACACTTCATATCTATCTCCTTCCTTCTTGAAACTCCCCCCTCCCTTTACTTTGCTGATAACTGAACTCATTCACTTCTCCTACCTCCTTGGTGGCTTCTCCTCTGTCTCTTCCAACTATTCCCCACTTCTTGCTCTGTCCTCCCCTTAAATGCAGGCAGCTTTTCCAAGACTCCCACCAGAGTTCAATTCCAGGACCAACTGCCCCCACTTGTGTGACCTCTTTGATACTCTTGTCTTCAACTCCTTTATTGCCACCTAGCAGACTCCCAAATAAATTCCTATCCCTTGTCTTGCTCTTTCTCCAAGGACATCGGCGGGTGTTCTCCATGTGTTCTCGAAACTTCCACTAGGCTGTCCTGCTGGAACCTCAAATTCAATTTGTCTATAGCAATTTGTCAGAATCTTCTTCTGCAAATTAGATTATCCTTCTGCAATCCCTAAACCTTCCACCGGCACCACCACCCTTTCAGTCCCTTTATCCAGAGACTTGGAAATCACAGCCAGCTCCCAGCATAACCATGAGGATCCAGGGGGCTCCATCCTGAATACCTCTTCCTTCTTACCCACTCCTTGTCATCCCCACTGACCACCCTCCTGGCTGGAGCCTCTGTCATCTCACAGGGACTCTTTGCCTCTCATCTTGTTCTATCTCTCACCCACCCTCCAAACAGGTTATAAAGTCCAGACTACTCGAGAAGGCATGGGAGAGCTCTCCATGGTTGGTCACAACCAACTCCTTCCACCTCATCTCCCTGTATTCACTCCTCTCCCCCTGAACCTTCTGCCCAAGAATCACTGTGGCTGTGGCAACTTGCATCCATTTGTCCCTCAGCCAGGAAAGCCCTTCCCTGCCCCATCCCCAATTTCTACCTATTCCATTCTACTCACTTTATTAGTTCTTATTAGGTTATCCAAAAATAATACAGAACCCAAATAACAGTGACTTAAACAAGATAGATGCTATTTCTCTTTCATATTCAAATCCAGATGGAGCTCTGTTCTATAAAGTCCTCAGGGACCCAGGCTCACTCCAGCTTACTGATTTGTTATCCCTCCGGTGTGGTTCCCATCCTCATGATCCAAGAAAACAGCCAGAGCCCCAGCCATCACCTCTATGTTCTAGGCAGCAAAGAGGAGAGAGGGTATGTGTGATTGCTTTTAAGGGAGGCTACCAGAGGTACCATGTTGCATTTTCACTTATGTCCATTTGCCAGCTGAAAAGGAGGATGGGAAATTTATTCTGAATCACATACCTGGCTAAAAATCTTGTCAGGCATCTTGCTGCTATAAAAGAAAGGGAGAGAGGATATTGGGGGAACAACTAGAAGTCTCTGATGTCACCTGGCAGAGACCCATTCAAATGCCTCTTCAAGTGACTTCTCAGGGCCCCACATGGAATTAACCATGTCTTCCTGGGCTCTTGCCTATAGCACTTACCAGAAATGATCTCTGCTGTCTATTGCAGTTGGTTGCGGAATTGGTTTCCCTTCCTAAACTGTGCTCCCCCTAGGGTAGGGGCAGTGTCTTCTACAGCCTTGAGCCTCCTCATGGCCAGTTGCAAGTGGGGCAGAGAAGGTTCTCAGTGAGTGTGTGTTGACCACACTGAGCCCTTGAACATCTCAAGTCCTTCCTCCCTGGGGTGGGGTGGGGGACCAATGGGGTGGCTTTGGAGGTGCCTGGTCTCTGTCAGGATCACAGTCTGGAGCTGGTGCACACCTAGACCTACCCTGTGGCTGTGCTTTGTTTGCTTTCTTGAGGCATAACATACACCTTAAAGTGCCCTAATCCTAAGTCTAAGTCAGTGACTTTTGACAAATATTCACACGCATGTAACCTCCACTCAGAGCAAGAGACAGAACATTTCCAGCACCTCAGAAGGTGCCCTTGTGCCCCTTCCGAGTCTCAGGCCCTGCAGAGGCAATCACTATTCACTGTGTGTGTGTGTGTGTGTGTGTGTGTGTGTGTGTGTGTGTGTGTGGTTTTATGGATGCTTGTGTTAACTTCAGCAACAACTGGCTGCTTGGTGACCAGAAAGAAAACAGGATCCTGGGTTGGGCAGCAACTATCTCCATAGGTCCAAATCTTCTCCCATCTCTCTACGTGCCAATCACACTATTCTTTAAGTTTCTTGAACCTACTCAGCTTTCTTTGGCCGCAGGGTCTTTGCATATGCCATTTCATTTTCCTAGAGCCCTCTTCCTCCACACATGGCCTATCTAATTCCTGTTTTACCATCATGTCTCAGTTCATGAGGCTTTCCCGACCTCACTTACACTGGGTTCTATACTCCAATAGCACCTTACACTTTTTCTTTTGTAACAATTATCACCCCTGTAATGCCTTAATTCTTGCTGTGAGCAGACACACCCTAAGAGACTTCTCAGGGTCTTACATCCCTTGAGTGTGAATGGGACCTATGAGTCACTTGTAATCTATATACTGTGCCAAGGGTTACAGGATTTTACAGTTCTAAATCAATTGACTTTGAGTTAATAACAAAGGAGATTATCCCGGGTGGGCCTTCCTTAATTGTGTGAAAGCCTCTTGAAAAGGGACTGGAGACCTCCCTGAAGTCAGAGACTTTCCTGCTGGACTCAAAGAAGCAATTCATGGGCTGACGGAGTGGCGAGGTGGTTAAGAGCTGGCTTGGGAAGCCAGGGGCCCAGGTTCAGGTCCCACATATGAGGACCAGTGACACTGACCTCAAAAAAAAAAAAAAGAAAAAAGAAAAAAGCAATTCACCTTGAGTTCCACCTCTACAAGAAAGTTAATTTTGCCCAGGGGAGCTGGAAAGCATATCCTTATCCAGTCAAGCATCTGATGAGAATACAGCCCAGCTGCTGGGAATGTTGACTGATAATAACTCCAAATTGTTCCTTCTTTGGAGAATTGCCCTGGGCCAGTGGGAACCATCTTTTCCAGGAGGTTATGTCCTGGAACCCAGGGGCAGCCCACAGCTAATGACTGACTGAAGCAGGGGTGCAAAAGGCCAGCCTTCCTGCTTCAAAGCAGGGCTAAGTCTGGGGTGTAATTCATTCTTCAGAGCTTCCTGAGGGATCAGGCTGAAGCCAGACTCTATGTGGACACCACATCCTTGCTTGCCCCTCCCCCTGCCTTCCCCTGTACCCCATTTCTCCTGAGAGTTTCCTTCAATAATCACATCACTTGAATACCTATCTCAGTCTCTCCTTTTAGGGGTCCTACCTAAGAAGACCCTCAACAGAGCAATGGAGTGACTTAGTGAAATCCACACTCCTTCACTTGGCATTCAGGTCCTTGTATGATGAGACCCAGAATGCCCCCTCCCCCCCCCCCACCGCTTGGCCCTCACATCCCTCTTGCCTTGTGCTGCACTGGTATAGAGTGTAGTAGATCATTGAATTGCACACTGAGTCAGGCATAAGTTCCTTCCGTTTCCCACCTCTGAGCCTTCTCTATGCTCTTCCTCCTGCTGGGCCTTTCTCTTCTACCTCCCTCATCCTCACATATCACACACATCGAAGCACCACCCATACTTCAAGTACTTCCCCCTGGAACCCTTCCTTGCTCTCAAGCTGGGGGTCCCATCTCTCACTTTTGACCTTTCAGAGCACTTTGTATCTTTCTCAAATGACCCAAATACTTTCTGCTCAGTAGTCATAGGATAACATCAAGTTAAATGGCACTATTTCTGTCTTGAGGCCCCAAAGAAAACAGGTGCCAAATAGTTCACATCCAAAGTGAGGTGTGAGACCACCCCAGCAGGACTTGCAATGGAGGTGGCCTAGAGCTGGGACTCACTGCCATTGGTTCCAGGACGACTGAAAGGTTGGGAGGCTGAGGGAGCTGGAGTTTAGGAGGAGAGAGCTGTTGGTGAGCTGAGTCTCATCTCCCCTTCTGTGAAGGGTGGGCTATGGTGACTGGGTTTAGGACTCATGCTGGTGAAACCTGGAGGGTTAGGGGCTGCTCCTGGCTACCTGCTTTGATGGCAGATGAGTCAGCAGGGGCAAAGGATGCTGAGGATTCTCCATGGAGCATCTAGGGGCCAACTGGAATTGACTTATAAGCTTTCCAAAGGGGCAAACCAGGAGATGCCCACAGATTGAAGGTTCTAGATGACATGACAGCTGGAGAATGCCACATCCATGTTAGGGAACAATGACAGGTGAGAAAGCACAGCAATAGGTTGGGAGGGGATGTGTCTCCAAAGGACCCACGAAGGTCCCCACGAGAGGAAGAGGCAGTTGTGTACACATGCTAAGCCCAGGGAGACCTCCACTAAAGTATGTGACAGCACCAAGCAAACGAAACTTGCCTGCTCCATGCCTCCTCACCCCCCGACTTGGAGGGGCAGAAGCAGCCTGGTGAGCTGGGGAAGAGAAAGAGGGCTCTACCGCAGAAAGAGAAGAAAAGCAAGTGAAACATGCCCCCCCTTCCCACAGCAGGGGGCTGGCCAGAGTTGGGCCCCACCTGAGATAGCCAGTCAGGGAGACGCTTCAAATTTATATGAAGGTGCCTCTCTGGCAATATGTAGGCTGAACTTAAAAAAGCAAACAAGCTCTATCACGGAAAATTTCAAACATATCCCCAGGTAATGAGAATCCTTTAATGGACTCCCAGGTGCCATTGCTGAGCTTCAGCCGTTATCAGCACATGGCCAGTCTTGTGTCATCTGCACCCTCCCTCTTGTCCCTTCCCCCTAATGGACTGGACATTTTAATTACCAGATGAAATCATTTTTTATTTTTTTACCAAGCAAATGAGAACTTTTCGCTGCTGCAGAGTTATTTTGACTTTGTGTGGACTTGAGATGGTAAGGGTTTCCCCTCTCGGCCATAGTTACTGCGAGATCATGATCTCTCTCCTCCTGACCTCATGTAAGATGCTGGTCATGGGGGCCGGCCGAGTCTCTCAGCTGGTTAAGAGCTTGCTCAAGAGTGCAAGGTCTGAGCAACAGGGTCGCTGGTTCAATTCCCACATGGGCCCCTGAGCTGCACCTGAGCTGAGCTGCCAATGAGCTGCCAACAGGTGGCAGGATGGCTCAGCTGGTGAGAACACGTGCTCCTAACAAGATTGCCTGTTCAATGGTGGGCTACGCCCGCCCGCAACTAAGACTGAACACAGAATCTTGAGCTGAGTTGCCGCCCAGATGGCTCAGTGGATAGAACATGCGCTCTTAACAATGAGGCTGCTGGTTCAACTTCCTGCATGGGATGGTGGTTATGCCCACCCACAACTAAGACTGAACACAGCACCTTGAGCTGAGTGGTGTGACTGGACTTGAAGCTGAGCTAGCTGCATCCTCCACAACTAAAATGGAAGGACAACAACTTGGCTGTTCCCCTTCCCCAATTCCCCAACACTGTTCCTCTCCCCCAATTCTCCAATAAAATCTTTACCAAAAAAAAAAAAAATGCCGATCATGGAAGTCCTCTGGGAATGATTGAATACTGGGAGGATGGGAGAGATGGTGATGATGATAGTGGGTAGTGTGCGTGTGGTTGGAGTATGGGTGATTTACACTTGGCACGTGGGTGGCATGTGGGTGGAGGGTGATGACATGTGACTTGTTCTGGTGTGTGGTTGGCATGTGTGTGGTATGTAGGTGGGACATTGGATGGCATGTGGCTGGCATATAGATGGTAACCAGGGAGTGAAGTGTCTGGGTTTGGCTGCATCGCTCTGGGCTCAGGATATGTAATGATTTATCCGACTTGCCCTCCCGTGTATCTCCCCTCCCGGAGGCCTACTGCATCTCATACATACCAAGGTTCTTATCACATCAAGAATTCATAATCATCCCAAAATATTCAATGGGGTATGAAATATTTACACACAAGGTGCCAGACGATGAAATGAAACAAGCTCATCCCCAGGCCCTAGCAGAAACCAGTCTCCTGCAGGAACCTAAAGGAATGGGACTGCAAGGGACCCAGGGCACATACTCTGTGTCCTTGTTTGGTGGGGAGAAGCAGATCTCCAGACCTCTCCAGCTCCCTGTGTGGGCACCCCGTCCCTAACCCTCCCCAGGAGGACAAGAACACCTCTGCTTGGCAGGGGATGACTGAGGGGGTGGCAGGGAAACTGAAAGGGGCTTGTCCCACATCACAAGAACTCGGAATCTTGAAAATGGAAGCAATCACAAAACTCATTCAGCCTTCTCTCCACAAAATGCTTCAAGAAGCCTCGTTTACCCGCTTGCTTAACTCCAAGAACAAGGAGCTCATTACCCTGATTTAATAGCTGCTGACTTATGGTCAGGAAGCCCTTCCTTGTATTGAAATGCCTGAAAACTCCAGTTGCCAGCCCTCTTTAGCCTGACAACCCTCAGTTCCCTCTGAGGGTCACCTTGTCCATCCTCCTGCCCGTCTGGGTTCTCGGTGTCCTGAGGCCACAGCCCTGCCAGCCGCCCTGGGGTGCCCCAGAGCACAGATGGGCCCCTGAACAGCTGTAATGGCCTCATCTGCTTAATTAGCATGCAATTAGCCTAATGCATATTTTAACATCACACCAGAGCTGCTCATCAATCATCTGAAGCTGGGACAGACAGACAGACAGACAGTCCACCTGCAGAGCCAGAAGGAAGGTCTTCTCAGTGACTTTTCAGGGACACAGCACCCCCAGTGGGTTACAGCGCAGCCTCAAAGTCTGGGCTACATTAAAAGCCCCAAAGTCTTTCCCTCCAGTTTTCAGGGCAAGATGATGCTCAGGCCTTAGTTTCCCCAATTGCAGCTCTACACCCATCTGGGCCAGCAAAATTGGCTTTGGCTTCCTGCTCAGAATGTCAGCTCCTCAAGGATACTGTCTCCCCCTTCAGGCTGGAAATCCTTTGAGGACAAGAACCCTGCCTTCTTTCTCTTCTCCTGTCTTCTCCTCACACCACCTGGAATTCCCAGCTAAGAACCATGATCCAGAACAGAAAAAGCACCAGACTGGGGAGTCACTGAATGCATGTGTTATGTTGACCAAGCCGTGCCTTCCGGCATGCTGCGTCTCCGCTGTGGTGGAGGGGAGAGAACAGAGGCTTGCAAGCTAGATCAATGATCTGTTTCAGCTCTACCATGGGCTGGCTGGGTGAACTTAGGAAAGTGTCTTTGAGCCTCTGTTTCCTCAAATGCAAATGGATTATAATAATACCTACCTTATGGGGTTGGCAGAAGAATGAAATGAGTTAAGAGAGTGCAAACACTTATACATTCTTAAGACATGATTCTTTCTTCCCTTCCTCTCTCCCTTCTTCCCTCCCTCCTTCTCTTCTTTCTCTCTCTCTCTCTTTTTTTTTTTTTTTTTGTTCAGACAGTCTTGAAGTCACAGGACCCCTCAGTGGACTCTGGCCACTTTGCTGGATCCCTGGGGGTGAGGGGGCAAAAGAACCCTTATTGTCAGTTCTGAGTGGGGTGAACTGGGGTTTGTGATGAGTGGTGGTATGTAGCCTTGGGTGGGTAAGGCAGGGCATTCCTGATTGACACATCTTCCTTGAGGATAAACTGGAATATGACACTGTTACTGTCAGACCCTGAGCGGCAGAACACAGAGGAACCTAAATATTTCATGGTCAAATTCATCAATAATGGAGACTGAGACTAAATTACATAACTGTCACCTTTCTGTTAAATAATATTTTCTGCAGGGGGCTGGGAGAGGGGCATGGAGACCTTTATTGCAAGTCATGAATGATTTAGGCCAACAAATAAAAGGGATCAGGGAGAGCAGAAGGGAGAGGATTTTATAGGATGACCTAAGTCATCATGCAGGATGGCTGGAGGGACTCTGAAAGCTGTGTCTTGGGAAAGAGGATGCCGGGCATACCTACAGAAAGGCTTGGGTGCTGGGACACATCTTCCAGAGCAGGACAGGGTGGCTAATGTGCTAACCCAAGTCTCACCATCAAGTTCTTTCTTTTACGTGGAGATGGACAGAGCGAAGCTCAGAGACAACCAGAAATCAGGGGCTTGTTTCCCCATCAAATAGAGAGGTTACTCTGAGTGCAGGCACTTGTCCCTCCCATCAGACCAAGGGTTTCCTGAGGGCAGCAGCTGTGTTTCTTCCATCAATATGGGAGCCTTCATAGATACGTGCTGTGTCTAAAACCGGGGGTGTCCCAGCCCCCAGGCCAGGGCCTATGCCTTTGCCATCAGACAACACCTTGAGGGCAAGAGTGTTCCCCCTCCATCAGACCTGGACACCCTTTAGGGCCAGGGCTGTGCCTCTCCAACAAACCCAGGGCTCCCTGATGGCCTGGGCATGATCTGATGCCTGACCTGCTGTCAGATTAGGGGTTCCTGGGGGACAGGCATTCTGTAACCCTGATCAAAGTGGAACCCCTGTGGGCAGGAACTGTGTTTCCTCCACTGGACTAGAGACTTCCTGGGGTCTTGGCCCATGCCTTCTCTATCAGCTTGGGGAACCCCTGAGGATGGATGCAGTGTCTTCCCACTCAGATTGGAAGCTCCCTGAGGTGGGGTGCCTAAGCCCTTTCCTGACCTTCCTCCTTTGCCTTTCAGAGGAGGAAAGGGATGAGGTCACGTAGCCCCATGTCTTGGGGCCCCAGCAGCAGGCAGGCCCTCCCCTCCCCAGGAGGAGGCCTCAGTGGGCATGTGTGCAAACTCACCCCGCACCGTCAGCCCTCTGTGGGAAGGGTGAGGGCTGGCAGCGCTGTGCCCGCTAAGTGCATAATTACACAGTACTTGGGGTAATTTTCCTTTTCCTCAAGAAGCGCACACGTTGGCCCTGATTTTCCTATCTGCAGAGTGTAAGCTCGTAATTAGCAGCAAATTACCCACACAAGTGACAAATTTTTGTGCTTTCAAGTAAACAGACAAAATACCCACAGTTCATAAATTGCCTCTGGGTGCAGCAAGCACCTGGTTCCTAGCAGTGCCCAGCCTGCCCTCGCGTGGCAGGGAAGGGGGTGGAAAGCTAGTGTGAAGGCTGCGGCTGCAGTCGCAGGACAAAGGGTAGACTGGCTTGCCTTTAGAACCAGTCCTTCCCACTCACTGCCCAGCAGCGCCGGCAGCTCAGAATCCTTGGTCCAGGTCAGCTTTGTGGTCCCTGACATGGATGTGGAGCCTTAGGGTGGCAGCACCAGCCTTGAGGGTAAGAAATAGGTCCCCATTCTCCCATCTGTCACCCAGGAGCTCTGAAACCGGTCCTGTGTCTGAAACCAGTCCTGTGTCTCCTCTCAGCCAGTATCTGCTCTCTGGGTACCACAGGCCTGCTGAGCACTACCTCTTACTTGTCTTTGAACACAATTTTTAAACCATTTTTTTGTGCCATGGAGCCTTTGGAGATAGGGCATTTAAGGAGGTGAATAAGGCTAAGTGAGGTTATAAGAGTAGGATCCTAATTTGATAGGACTAATGTCCTCATAAGAAGAGCAAGAAGCACCAGATCTCTCTCTCTCTCTCTCTCTCTCTCTCTCTCTCTCTCTCTCTCTCTCTCTCTCTCTCTCTCTCTCTCTCTCTTCCCTTCTCCCTGTCTCTCTGTCTGTCTCCACGTGCACATAGAGGAAAGGTCACGTGAGGACACTGAGAGACAGCCATCTGTCCAGGAAGAACGGCTTCACCAGAAACCAACCCTAATGGCACCTGGATCCTGAACTTCCAGCCTCCGGAACTGTGAGAAAGTAAACGTCTACTGTTTAAACTACCCCGTCTAGAGTCCTGTTATGGCAGCCTGGGCAGACGAACACACCAAGCAAGTCTCTGAGCCTGTTTTCTCATCAGTAAAACGGGTAACCTTCATGCCTCCCATAGAATTGTAAGGATTAAATGAGACAGGTATGTAGAATTCTTATCACCGTCCCTAGCACAGAGGAGATGCTCAATTGCTATACTATTATTAATATTTTAGGATTTGGGTGAATTAAGTCTCATTCTCTATACTCTTCCTCTTCAGTTCGTTCATGTCATTCTCACCCCACTCCCAGACTTGGTGAACACTCATTCACTAAGAATCTATTTCCTGTGCTCCCCAATAGTCTTAAGCTCCCTAATACCATCTAAGGACTATAATTCCCCTTCTCTCCTGTACAGGAGATGCCTTGCTATTGGAGTCAACAGGATCTAAGGCTTACATGTCTGTCATCCTCTCTGATCTCAGGGCCCTCATCTTTTTTTTTTAGATTTTATTGGGGATTTGGGGGAGGGCAACAGCGCTGGGGAATCGGGGAAGAACAGACAAGCTGCCGTCCTTTTTTTGTTCTTCAGTCTAGCAGCGGAGCATGCCGTCCCACTGGCACAGGGCCCTCATCTTTAAAAGGGGGTTAATAACACCTACCTCATTGGGCTGAAAAGGGGTTATATTTACAAGATGCCTGGCCCAAGAGTCTGGTACCTGTGGGCACAATGTCATGAGAGCTATGATCAGTGTTATTGTCCCTGGGAATCTGTTACTTGGTTGGCACTTAATGAAGCACACCTCCTTTCGCCATGGCCTTGTGCACCCCCTCCCCCACTGATCTGGGGCTGACCTGAGTGAGACCTACCCTAACCAATAGACTATGGTGGAAAGGGTGTTGGGTCAATTCCTGGCCAAAACCTTAAGAAGTCCTGGCAGTCTTTGTGTGCTGGAACAGACTCATAAGACTTGTGAGAGCTGATGGTTACATTTTCAGGAATTTGATGAACTGATTGACATCAAGTTGGTGGCTTGTAATTAGTATTGGTGGAATTATTTACACCACAGAAATGGACAAATACTACAAAGCAAGTCCCTCCCTCCCTCCTCTCTCTTTCCCTCCCTCCCTCCCTCCTCTCCCCTCCCCTCCCTCCCTCCCTTCTTTTCTTCCTTCCTTCCTTCCTTTCTTCCTTCCTTCCTTCCCTCTTTCCTTCTTTTTCCTTTTTTTCCTGTCAAGCCAGTTACCAGCACACCACTGCCTGGCAGCTTCCACTTTTTAGACTTGTGTGAACCCTGAACTACCACCTAAGTTCAGCTACCTTTCAGGAAAGACTGCCATGTGGAAAAGCCCCCTGGAGAGGGAGGGGACCTGAGACGACATGGAGGAGGACCAAGAAGCCCAGATGAATAGCCCAGTTGAGCCCTTCCGGTCAGCTCCCAGCTTCTTTGAGCTCTCCTAACTGATGCATCCTATCTGCAAAAAAACCAACCATGGGCATTCCAGCCCCAGGAGACTGTCACATGGATCAGAGATGAGCTGTCCCTGCTGTGACTGCCTGAATTTCTGACCCACAAAACTGTGAACAAATACAAGGTTTCTTGTTTTAAACTGTTAAGCATGCATAAGCTGATAAAGCTACTGTCTATTACACAAAGGGCCAGATGGCCTCATGTCCCCTACCATGGTCTCTTCATTATGTGGCTTCTCATCCCCTTACATATTACCAGGGTTCCAGGAAGCCCAAAGAAGAGGTTCCCAGCTCTCCTCACTTGCCCCTGAGCCGCCCTGATATTCCAGGGATCTTAGAGGCTGTACCCCTGCACACCCCTTCTGCATCCCATATAAGCAGACAGGGAGACATGGAGTGAGGGATCCTGCCGGGAAGGCCAGTGTGGAGCTGAGAGAAGAAGGGGCCCCCTCCCTTCCCTGTTGACATTTGAAAAGGACAGAATCAGGAGGAAGGTAAATGTTACTCTTCTCTACTCCTGGGGACCAGGGAAAAGGGGGGCAGACCCAGATTCTGATTGTTTCAAGTTCAGTGAGGGTGCCGGGGTGCTGGGCATAAGGTCACTGTGGGGTGAGTGGTTGTTGGTGGGTTTAGCATCCTGCAGTGGAGGCTTCCAGGGCTGGTGTAGGATGAGACTGCTCTTTGCATACCTTGCCAGCACCCCTGAGGCTGGGTAAATCCAGGGGCCCCAATCAGGGGTAACGCCACCCCACTGCAGTGCGTTTCCAAATTCATGACAGCTGCTAATTTGGAGGGGTTGGGAGTGAGAAATTGGAAATCTGAGAAATCTTGGAAATTCCTGAAATCAAATTGTTCTGAATTGTCTATAACACTTTAGTTACATGTTTTAAATAATGAGTGATCATAAATAATAAACACTGAATCACTTTCCTGTAATAGGCTTATGCTAAAACTTTCAGAGGTCTTTTGTTTAAAAAAAGATATAATGTTAAATGCATGGTTTATGATTACTATGAACCAATATATTTTGACGAGATTATTTATTTCAATAACATGTAAAATTGTTCCCTACATGATAAAGACATTTGGTAAGAGGAAACATTAAAGGAATATTAACCAAAATTATTGATAAATAAAAATCATTAAACATTGAAAGATACAAATATTTAATATTTTTAAAACGTTCATTCTTAAAATGAAATGTATAAAACACACAAAGCATTAATTGCTCTGACAGTCTATGTCTTTGTTTTGCAACAAACATTCCAGACACAGAAAAAAAAAAATCTTTGGTGTTGACATTGCTTGAATCAACAAAATGTCCCAAAGCGTCTTCAGTTTGGGTGTTAGGGTGCACATTGCTTCATATAAGCTTTTTCTTTTTTCCTTTAAAAGTGAATATACTTTGTCTG
This sequence comes from Aselliscus stoliczkanus, assembly GCA_033961575.1. Lineage (NCBI taxonomy): Eukaryota > Metazoa > Chordata > Mammalia > Chiroptera > Hipposideridae > Aselliscus > Aselliscus stoliczkanus. The sequence continues at coordinate 56,337,244 of CM066733.1, read as the reverse complement.
CCTGCCCTCATTTTCTTTTCACCATTGAAATTGCTCGTTCAGATTATAGATCAATGTCTGATTTTGTGCATAAGAATCTCACAACATTCCTAATTTCTTCTCTTTGCATTTCTTCCATAGCAAATATTCAAACACTGGAAAATGCCACTGAGCATGACTGGATAGCATTTGAAGAATGTAACATTCAGACCCTAGTAAGGTAACAGCCCTACACATACCCAAACTGCCAATGTAAGGGCTTATTTTGCTTGGAATCTTGCTCATAGGATTTGTATAATGCATACTATGCATATAAACTTATTAACATTTATTTGTAAGAATGTGCCACCATTGGCAGGAGATAGGGCCACAAACACACATTGATGTGATGGCAACAGTTACAAGCAAGACCGGCTAATTAGAGGTGAGTGTCACCTCGGAGCCCCTGTCTCAATTCCCAGAGACAGTGACATTAACCTTCAACTCCCTGTATCAGCATTTCCACCTTTTACTTTCAACTTGACATCAGTTGATCCCTTCAAACCAATAACATCACCGTGTTGATTATGAAGCTTTAATTCTTGCAGAAGAATCATACTTTTTCTCATTTTTCAGTTTTCTTGACTGACTTTTCTTGGGATTTTGGATTCAATGAAGAGAATTCCTAAGAGATGCAGGGAAGACATTGCTGCATGGTAATACTATTGTAGGTCGACAGCGTAGCTTAAGGGATGTGAGCTTTATCCAAGGACAGTGAACTCTTGACATGCCTGCCCCTATGTGGGATGCTGTTCCCCAGAAATTAGAAAGGTCATTAAAGAGAGAGCTGGACTCTGGAAGAAAGACTCCCCAACCCCTCAGACTCCCCAATTCCCTGCCTCCTCTGCTGAACTCTTACAAGGTCACATTCCCCAAGGACCTGTTTTAGTTCTCTTCTTGTCTTCATCTTCATGTTCTCTGGGGCACCCCACGTGATCATGGTTTCAATGCACTGATGACACTCAAATTCACATCTCTAGTCCAGACCTCTCCAACTTACCTAAAGACCCATTTGCAAGGGTTTTTCTTTTTTCTTTTTTTTTTTTTGCTTCCTATCCATGTGACTTCTGATCTTCTGGCTTAGAAGTCTGAATATCCAAGGTAGGAATGCTTCCAACAGGGGACAAAATGGTTTCACTGAACCGGAAGGTGAGTGTGTCACCAGGCCCTTTGATTTCTCGTGCCGAAAGGGGGATTATAGTGTTAGCTGAGGTGACTGACACTAATTATCAATGGGAACCAATGGGGCAGGGAGGTACATGGGGCATCTCCTAGTATAATACTTCTAGGAAGACCACAGTAACCCAAACAGGCAACGCCATGAAAGGCTCAGCCCTCCCCAGACAGAAGATGAAGATTGTCCCACCAGCTAAAGAGCTCTGACTAGCTGAGGTACTTGTGAAGGGCAAATGGGAGGTGGGATGAAATGACAACTACAAACTAGGGTCTTGTGATTAGATGCAGAAACAGGAACTATAGTCTCCACCCACATTGTGCTCCATGCTTTGGATATATTGATCTGTTTTGAGAATATCTCCTTTTTTTCTCCCATCCTCATTCCCTATTGTTTTAATATGGGGGTGTTTTTGATGGTGATTTTGCAGTTTGTTGGATAGATTAGAGAATATCAAGATGGGAGCATGATGGAGTTAGAAAGAAAATGGACATCCTAGTTACCCTGGTATGGTTACCGGGTTTTCCCCCTTTGGGCAAAGGGTAAGGTTTCATTTCATGTTTTATTTTAAAGACTTTATTGGGGAATTGGGGAGAGGAACAGACAAGTTACTGTCCTTTTGTTCTTCAGTCTAGTTGTGGAGGATGTCGCTTCACTGGCCCATGTTGGTATTATCATTGTGCTCTTCTCAGGTGAGGCAGTCGCTTGCCGGCCATTGGACAGCTGCTCACGGCGGCTCACAAAAGCACCCGCCAGCTGCCAGCCAGCCCCACTGCAGCCTACATGCCGTCACAATGACTCATGGCAGCCCAGCTCCAGGTTGAGCTGTTGTTCACGATCTTAGCTGTAGAGGGCGCAGCGTCACTGGCCCTCTATGTGGGATCCGAACCAGGGCCCTGGTGCTCAGAGCTGGTGTCCCAAGCCAGTTCTTAACCAATGTGCCACAGAATAATTACATTATGTTAGGTGGAAGCAGATTTTGGTGGTGGTCATTGTGGTGGGTAAGTTTAACAATGGAAGAAAGGTCTATGATGATGTTGGGCAGCCAAGAGGTGGGCCATTAGTAGACATTTGTCATTCTTCTTGGCTGCCTATGGCCTTTAAACCTTCTTCCTTTATTTGGGTCATCCACACCTTATGTGTTTGCCTTTCCCCTATGTAGAAGCCAGAGCTCACCTTCCCAGGATCCCTTGCACCAGGTATGTAATGAGGCTTCATTGAGCAGATATACCCAGGAAAGTCTCTGAAGAAGCATGGCATGGGATCCGCTTCGGTGATTGTAGCAGTACAGGCATCCAGCTTTCAGAGGCTCTACTGACAAAAGTTCTAGGTAGTACCACTCTTAGACTCGGGTGAGAGGGGTCCCTGCATTTAGAGTGCTGCTCTGGTCCTCCTCCAGCCACACTACTCCCCTCAAGGCCAGGAATCTGCAGGACCAAGGGACATGCCTACCCACTGTCCTCCTAGCCCCCCAACCCTGCATCATCCTGTGAGAACCAGGATCCCAAATTCCTTGTCCGAATGGCCCCAGGCCCACTCTCAAGACCTGTACAGCCTCCTTTCTGCGTCTGTCGTCCGAGGGTAGACCACACTGCTGTTGTATGCCCTAAGACCTGAGGAACAGCTGAGGGGTGTTTGTGGGTGACACGAACAGATCTTGGACCTGTGGTCAGGAGTGTCCAAACACAAGCACAGGAGGCTGCTGGCTGTGCAGGATGGGGCTGCGGGGAAGAGAGAGAAGAGCGTGGGACAGGGGGCAGAGGTTGACTCTCCCAGCACCACCATGCTGTGGCACAGTTCTGAGGAGTTTTTGGATTCCAAATCTGAACCTGACCTGCCTGGTTGTTAGAAAGGTGCATTTGTTAAGGTGAGGGAATATGTGGAAGCTTGCATTTTCCAGAAATGCTAAAAGCAGTATTTCTTGTCCCATTGACTCAGATCTTTACTCTTCCCCACCAAGAGGAAGAGTCTATTTTCCCTCCCCTTGAGCCTGGGCAGAACTTTGTGACTGCTTTGATGAATAGAATGTGGCAGAAATGAGACCACATGACTTTGGATGCCAGATCATAAAAGGCGATACAGCTCTCTGGGTGTCTCTTTCTTAGAACACTTGCCCTTGGAACCCATGCACCATTCTATGAGGAAGCTCAAACTAGCCCACATGGAGAGATACATAGAGAGACCCGTGTGGAGAGAAACTGAGGCCCCAGCCAACTACCAGACATGTGGGTGATTTCATTCCCCAGCCTTGGAATCTTCCAGCTGAAGCCTCAGACATTATGGGGCAGAGACAAACCATTCAGGGCCTGAATTCCTGATCCACAGAATTTATGAGCATAATAAATTTGTTTTATATCACTAAGTTTTGGCATAACTTGTTATGCAGCCATAGTAACTGGAACAGATTTTAATATATTTCATTTAATAGATTGTTAGATTTATAACTTTAAAATGTTTTGATACATAGTATACGGGCCTCCATTTGCACTTTTCCCTGGGCCCTGCAAATGTTAGGCGCTATCTGTAGAGTGTGGTGTTCAGTGTCATTAGTATAAGTCGTGGGGTCTGTGCCAAGTCATGAGGATCGAAGGGTGTCTACTGCAGCAGGTCTAGAGTGGCATTTGGACTCTGGTCCTGGCTATGTGGTCTCCAAGCCATGTCCTCTGGTCTTCCTGGAGATTTCATGAGCCACCTAATATTTTTTTGTAAATCCCTCTTCTGCATAAAGTAGTCAGTGGTTTCTGTTGCTTGCAGCTAGAAACCCTGATTGAATTGGAAATTGGCTCCAGGTTATTTCACTCTGATTCAGTTCAACAAACATTAATTGAGTATCTGCCACATAGCAGGACCTATTTTAGGCAACAGTGATACAAATGAATAAGACAGAATCTTATTGTTAGATAATAGCTAACATTTATTGGGCATTTGGATTCTGCTGGCCACTGTGCTAAGTATATTTTCCTGCTATATATCAGTCTCACAACTATTTTATGTGCTAGGTCCTATCATTAGCTTCATACTAGAGAAGACTCATAAAGGAAACTGAGACTCAGAGAGGTTAAGTAACTTGTCCAGGATCACACAGCTAGTAAATGGTAAAGCTGAAATTAATGAGTAGATAATGGACATGGGGCCATCTGATTTCAGTCACTGTGCTTTTAACCATTTGCCTCCAGGCAACATCTGTGTTTGGTGGGAGAAACCACAGATAGTGTCGTTATAATTTCAAGGTGTTCAGGGTATTACTCTAGGAGCATGAAGCAGGAGCACTACTGGGGATCCAGGAAGACTTCTGGGAAGAGACGTTGCCTGAGTTGAGTCATGAGGGAGGTGGGAACTGATTAGACAGAGGGGGATGGGCAGGATCCTCCAGACTGCCATGTTGCAGTGTGCCAGAGGACTGGACTGGCATATTGCAGTGTGTGTGGGGGGCAGCGGAAGGGAGGGAGGCAGGGCCCAGATCCTGCAGAGACTGTGCGCTAAGCTGAAGATCTTGAACTCGATCTTGGAGGCTGTGGAGAGCCATGGAGGGATTTTCAGTGGATTTGTAATTCATAAATCTCTGACGGAGCAGGAGGACAGGTAGCAGGGAGCTATCGGAGGCCTTTGCAATAGCCAAGTGAGAAATGAATAGGACGTCACTGAAGCTATGGTGATGGAAGGAGGAAATGGGTGGAGGGGGTAGATAGGAGAGATATGAAGGAAGTAGAACCTGCAGCTCTTGAATATGGATTTTGAGAGGAAAGGAAGAGCTTAGGGTCCCAGGTGTCTGCCTGGGTGATGGGGAAAATGGTGAGTCTTTCACTGAGTTAAGAAACAGAGGAGGAAGAATGAGGTTGTAAGATTTAAGCAGGAAGGTGGCCAGCCTCAGGGAGCTCAGGGCTGAAGATGGAGCTAATAATAACAGCTAACGGTTACTAAGTGTATGCAGCAAGCTAGGTGTTGTGCTAAGAGCCAACCTCGTAGGGTCACGGCAAGGATTAAATGATTTAATACACATAAGGGGTTTGGACAAGTGCTTCTCACACAATGAGCACTCTGGAAGAATGTGTTATCATTACTATTACTAGGCTTGTTTTACAAAGAAACTGGGCATAGAGAGGTGAGGCAGCTTATCCAAGATCCTGCAGCTGAGAAGTGACAGCCTGGCTCCAGGGCAGTGCTCCTGGCCTCACACCATGCTGTCTGTGGGTTGCAGAGTGTGGGTGGCGGTCAGAGCCATGGGGCCGATGAACTTACACAGGGGATTGCAAAGGGGATACAAGCAGGGCCTTGAGCCGAGGCCCAGGGAGTGCTGACAAAGCTGCCCCCACAGACCCTCGGCTGCTTGTGACCCTCAGGGGCCTCTGGTGCCCGCACTCTGATACACACACTGCTCACCCCTGGAGTGTTTTGTGTGTTTTTTTAAGTTTTCTATTTGATCTAATGTATACATGTATATTATCTCTTAATTTAATTTTTTAAGACTTTTTTTGGGGGGAACAGTGTGGGTTTTTTTGTTGTTGTTGATTTTTTGACCCATCAGCTTGAAGTCAAGGAGTTGTCTTCAATCTAGTTGTGGAGGCGCAGCTCCTTGGCCCATGTGGGAATCGAACTGGCAGCCTTGGTGTTATGAGCCTGAACTCTAACCACCTGAGCTAACCAGCCGCCCCTGGAGTGTTTTTAAACAATATGTTCGCAATATATCATTGTGTCCCACCGAGCAGCTCAGCTTCATTCCTTCTGGAAGAGCTGAGGTGCTGGGTCACCTTGAGAGACCTTGGAGCCCCGGGAACTCCAGCACAGGCATGGTGCTGAGTGGCCTCTTCTGAGAGGCACGTGTGGTGCCTGATAAAAGCCTGTGGTGAAGGTTGAGAGAATACTGTTCCTTATTCCATAAAGTGGAGACATTATTAGCCATCATCATCATTATCATGGGTGCTCGTGACTTAACAAATGCTTGTGGGATGAATGTCGGAATCGGAGCACCTTGGTCTGCTTCTAGTTTCTGCTCGGGTGGGTCACTCAGAGCCTCAGTTTCATCATCTGCAGACTGGAGTTAATAATCCCCGCCTCACAGGGTCCCAAGGAGTGCATGAGAGAATACGGGCCTGTACTTTGAGGACTGCAGAGCACACTACAAATGCAGTACACAGTCATGGTCTGTCTGCTCTCCCTGGGGGTGGTGGGCAACAGACTGGGGAAGAGGAGTGGGAGCCTGCCTTGAACTGGTGGGGAGCTCAGCTCCTTGTCAGAAAAATGGGGTGAGGTTGGCAGGGTGGCTGGGAGCATGTGGGCTAGATGTGGGCGACCACTGACTCACCAGGTTCAGGAGGGACCGTTGGAGCTAATGGACTATGGCCTCCCCCATGCCTGTCCCAGTTCATGTCTAGTGGTTTGGTATTCAGTGGTGCTGCATCCTGGATACAGGCTTGCCTCTGCACATATGTGAGTATACATCCGTGGGCGTGCAAACTTGGGGGAGGCTCAGCTAGCTCCCAGAGTAAGGAGGTGGAAACTATGGAAGCTTTGAGAAGCCAGCTCCTACGTGTGATAGCGATCATTGGGGTACTTGGAGCATTTGAGTTTGTTTGGGGCTCTCTCCTGATATTTGTAGGCCAAGCATGTACATGTGTCTCTGAGCTGCTGAACTACCCATGGACACACAAGGACAAATGATGGGGCCAATGGCGACGGCAAGGCTAGCCTGGTGGTTATTCACCACCATGTACTCTGATGGTAACAATGCTGGTGGTGTTGAGGGTGGGTAGGTGGCCTCTTGGCTGCCTCTTTCACACCTTGTAGCCATTTTGCCTCTCGGTTAAGCTCTTGGGAAGGGATGGTGATGAGGAGGAGGCTGGAGGAGGAGGAAAAAGGAGAGGTATCCTCATTTCTCAGCACCCAGTGTTCAACCAGCAGCCTCTCCCTGACAAACCAGCTCTCACAATATCAATGTTTTCCTCCAGAAAGCAATTCGCTTCCACTGTGTGATTGGGGAGATAGGTAATAATAGGTGGGAATGACGTTCTGCTCTGGCATTTTTCTCTAAGTGGAGTGAACACACTCAGCCTGGCCCTTCCTCTAGACCTTTGCTCAAACTGCTCCCACCCCGCAGAACACCCTCCATTCAGGCTGACATCTCACCTGAAAGACAGAATGGCTCAGCTCAAGCATACCTCTTCTATCGCACCTTCCTGGGTTTTGCATGATAGAATGAAACTCTCTGTTCTCATTATTCCTGGGTTGCAAAGACAACTGTGTACTGCTGAGGCCAACAAACCCAAGGGAGCCAAATTTACATTGTGAATTGGGTCAATGTCCTTCTATGGTTTACACCATAAGTTCTTGGGGTTCAGTTTTGTGTGGCCCAAGATACCAAGGCCTGGTACAGTGGTACATTATTAATAGGAAATGTTTAACAACCAACTTTCTGGGGGAAAGGCCCGGGTTTGTACCACTCACCATTTTTCTGCGATGGCTTCATGCTACCAGCGTGGTATCACTGAAGGTGCAGCTGAGACCAGATGTGTACAATTAGCTCGTGAGCTGGTATGAGATGATTCCAACATACAATTGTTGATTCATGTCTATGCGCCATGAATATTGACATCAGCTAATGCCTGGCACATTGTAGGCCCTCAGTACACGTTTGAATGAATGAATGAATCAACGAATACATCAATGAATCATGCATCAATAAATAAATGAATGGATGAAAAGCTGGATGAGTGGGTAGAATTAAATCAAGTGTCTAGAGCAGTGGTGACTCATGGCTGACTTTGGCAGGGGGAGGTGGGGAGAGAGAAGAGGCTGTGTCTGTGTTGGGCCTCCTCATTGCTGGCCAGCACCAGGCAGGTCCAAGGTATCCCAGCCCCCCACCCAGCGTGCCTTCCTGCCACCCCAGGCTTCCCTCGGTGATGAGGCCACATTGTGGTCTCTCATAAATAACCTGTAATGGCGCTGGATTCGTTTTTCTTGTTTGGGCTTTTGTTTCTTCAATTCTGACAAAAGCCTCACTAATGAGTTATTGGAAAAACCAAGCCCTGCTCCAGGCCAGAGAGGCTGGGTGAGCACAGAGGGGAGGCGCAGAGGTCGCGCGCCCTGAGAGGGAGAAGGGGGATGCAGAGGTTCCTTCCAGCCCAGGAGGAAACAGAGATTTGGGGGCCTGTGTCCCTCAGGCCTGCAGTGCCAGATGGGGATATTTGTGGAAGCTGGATGATCAGTGCTGAAGCCTTGAGTGTTTCTGGGACCCACTTGTGGTCATAGAGAGGGCTACTGTGGAACCTCTCTGAGCCTGTCCTGGGCAGCCGGCTGACTGAGGCCTGACCCAGGGTTCAGGAGCCAAGGCAACCGAAGTCAATTACCATGGCAACCACAAGGCCCTTAGGCCTCTTTTCCTGGGTCCCAGATCCTTCTATGATCCTGGAGACTCCCCACCAAACATAACTAAGGCTGATTTCTCAGCACTCTGGCAAGTGGAGGCTTGGGATCAGAATTTATTTGACTTGAAAAAATAAAACAGTATGACATTTATTGCATGTGGATGTTGCTGAGTAAATTCAAACTCACTCCAGTGCGGAGGGACCTGAGGGCTTCTGCAGGAAGGGGACTGAGCTGAGAGGCACACACAGGCCCCTGTCTGCTAGCAGGCCTGGCCAGGCAGAGCCAAATGCCAGGTCAGGCCTCTTCCTGACTGCTTGGAGGGTTGAGGAGGCCACAGGGGAAACACTGGAGGAAGTTTATTTTTATTTTATTTATTTATTTATTTATTTATTTATTTTTTTTTTTAAGAGGGCAGTGTCAGTGGCCCTCATATGTGGGATCCGAACCCGGGCCGCTGGCATCCCAAGCCAGCTCTTAACCACCATGCCACTCGGCCGGCCCTATTTTTTTTTTTTAAATGTCTTTGAAAGTCACATTTGTTTATTTCTGATTGTAAAAATAATGCACACTGCTGGTAGAAAATTGGAGAAAAATAGGAACACCTCAAGACAGAAATGCAAATCATCCATAATCCCATCGCCCACGATAATCATTAAAAGGGTATTATCTGTCCTTCTCATCTTTATTCTACATACAGCTTTTTACATAATTGAGAGCATATTAATGTTATTTATATAATTTATATCCTATCTATAGCTCAAGTCCCTGAGCTCTGCATGGTGAACAAATGAAGAATACACACGCATAAACACTCCTCCATAAACACACACCCTCACACACTCACACCCTAATTTGCACAGAGAGTGGAGAATGCAGCCAGAGGAAAAAACCCTGAACAGTGACAAATCCCTACCCTGCAACTAAAGAGCAGCATGGCCCGAAGACGTTATTTCATCTTCTCTGTGCCTCGCCTTTTTAATCTGAAAAATGGGGTTGGCAAAACCTCGTGGAATGGCCTCCCAGCCTTTTTGGGGAGGGTCAAATGTGAAAGTCCTTTATTGGCTGTAGTGGTATCATTAGGCCATGCGATGGAATAAAAAGAATTAGGAGCCCCAGCGTTAGCATTTAATTTGCTGTGTGGCATTGAGCCAGCCCTTTAGTTTCTCTGGTCCTTAGCTACCTCCTTAGTTAAATGAAGGACTGGACTATGTTTCCTAAGAACACAACTAATAATTTGTAGCGTGCTTACTATGTGTTAGGCACTGTACAGAGCACTTTATATGTGTGTCCTCACTTAATCCCCCTTATAGCCCTATGGGGTCTTATCACCATGTTATAGAGGAGGAAACTGAGATACAGAGAGGTTAAGTAACTTGCCCACAGTTGTTCAGCTAGTAAGCAGTAGAGCTGGGTTTAAAACGAAGGACTCCGGAACACTGCTGTCAATCAAACTCCAATGATGATGGGAAGGTTCTATATGTGCATTGTCCAATACCATAGCTGCGGGCAACGTGTGATTATTGAGCACTCAAAATGTGGCTAGTGTGACTGAGAATCTGAATTTTAAATTTTACTTTGTTTAATCTTAAATAGCTACCGACATGTCAGCTTTTGGCCTCTCTCCCATGTGACAGAAAGCACTAAGTAGCGGTGAAGATTTATAGACTCTATAGGCCCTGGAGTCAGACTCTCTGATTTGAACACCAGCTTTGTGACTTACTAGCTGTGTGACCTTAGGAGAGTGACTGAACCTCTCTGTTCCTCAGTTCCCCCAGCTCTAAAAGGTTGATAAAGCTACTTCCCTCGTAGGATGGTCATGAGGGCAAGCGGTCTTTAGGCTGGTCATTTTATGGTTACTTTATGGTACACATATTCCTTCAGACCAACCCTGGGTTAGGGGATGGAAAAGATGAGAGGTGGTCCTAGACAGTTCTCACTGGGCTGAGTGGGAGGGTCCCCCTTCCACACTGGAAGGCCCCCCGGCACTGTGGGCGTGGAGGATCCCTGAGGAGAGCCAGCTAATGAGCTGAGTTATACAAAAGGCAGCGAGCAATTTGAGCAATTTCCTCCCCCGCCCCCCACGCGCGCGCACACACACACACACACCCTCACACACCTCTTGGTCTGTGGGGAACCACAAGCCTTAGAGGCAGGGCCGGGGACCCTTCCCTTCCCCCAGCAATCTGTGGGGATTGAGGTGTGCGAGTTCAAGGCCACACATGACCTAAAGAATGAAGGGTCAGAGAGGAGCAGGAGGCCAGAGTGGGGCAGAGGGATGGGAAGAAAAGGAGCAGGTGGGGGGTGGGGGGAGATGAGGTGCAGGGTAGGAGAACACCAGCTTGTGTGTGTGTTGGGGGCACAGGGGGCGGGGGAGGATCTGGTCAGAGCAGAGGAAGCTGCAGCAGGGCCACCACATTGCACTCAGAGGGTGGGAGGTGGGCACCATTCCTGTCATAGTCTATGTGAATGGCGCCCCCTGGAGTTATGCCACGCAGAGGGTGGTGCATGGTGTGTGTGCGTGCGTGTGCGTGTGCGTGTGCACGTGCGTGCGCGCGTGTGTGTGTGTGTGTGTGTGTGTAGGATTATGCCTCCACGCCAGATTTCTCCCCCCAACACATTGCATCAATCAAAAAGAGGTGATGGCTAAAGGGAAAAGAATTTGCTGAGGAGGTTAAACAGAAATGGGCTGGGAGACTCATCAGCCTGTCCTTGGGTCCAGCCCCCTCCCTCCCCTCCCATGACCTCAGCTTCACCCTCCTCCTCCCCTTTCCTCCTTTCCCCTCACACCCCAGCCTGTCCTTTCAAGCTGGAGAACATTTGATCCTGCTTCTGAAGAGCTGCCTGGAGAATGCTAGGAAGGCCAGCTCAGCGAAACTTGATGCCTTCCATGGGGTTGCTGGGGCCCTGGGGGCAGAGGCAGGAGGACAGAGCCACCCTCGGCCTGGCATAGCCCCCATACCTTCAGTAAACACACCTGACCCAGACCTCCCCTCCTAGAAGGCAACCAGAATGAGGCAGCCATGGGGGTCTCTTCCCCTGCCACCTGTTTACACAGCATATCCCTGGAATAGTCTACCCCTCGCTTGTCTACTTCCCTTCCCTGGGAATTTGCTTCCCCTCAGCTTGTGCATAACGCGAACATTTCTTCTTGCCTATTTGTTATTTCTGTTTGTCCCTAATCCACATATGGTCTGCATAACGTGGGCCTCCCTTCGCCTGGAAATTCAGGTCTTGCCCAGAGTTGACTTTTGTTTGAGTTAGTCAGGTTAACCCAACTCAATTCATTTTAATGAACAGACATTGAACGGCTCCTATGTCCTTGACCCTGTGCGGGGTGCTATAGGACACCTGCCCTGCCTGTGAGCTCACAGCACACACTGAAACAGAGCACACTGCACAGATGCCACTCTAAGCCTGGGGTGGGGGTGACGTCCAAGGGACTGGACCTAGGGGCCTTTAGATCCCTAGGTGCTCTGCAGTCCCCTTAGCTAGACATCTCTCCCTAGGAACAGTGACGTGAGGTGGGAATGGTGCGTCTTGCCATGGTGGGGCCTGGGCACCAGAGAGAGTGGGTTCTTCTCCCTATGGGCGCCGACTGCTGCATGCCAGCTTCACAGCCTCATCTTCAAACAAGCCTGGTTCCCAGGAGCCCAGAGAGACATTTGCAGTGAGAAAATCCCCAAATAAAACACCAGGCTGCTTCCCTTGGGCTTGGTTAAAACTTGGAAGCCTGCAGGCAATCAGGCTAAAAGGTAGGAAGCCATCTTGCAGTAAGAGCCAAGAAGTCAGAATAACAGGCCTACCTTGTTGCCTATCCCCATAGCCCTGACCCATGTAGTGAACACTTTATTACCGTTACAGGGTATCTGTTCCTAGATCTATAACCTGGCTCTATTTTTATACCAGGATCTATAATCCTGTAATAGCATTCTCCCCACTCCAGCTGGGGGCCCTGAGGGTAGGGGCTGTGTCTCCCCCCTCAGACTGGGGCTCTTTGAGTCTGTACCTCTCCCTCAGATGGGGGCTCCCTGAGGACAGGGCTTTGTCTCCCCATCACACTGGGGGGTCCCTGAGGGCAGAGCTGTGTCTTCCCTCAGACTGGGGCTCCCTGAGGGCAGGCAGGGCTGTGTCTCCCCTAAGACTGGGGCTCCTTGAGGACAGGGCTGTGTCTCCCCTCAGACTGGGGCTCCCTGAGGGCAGGGCTGTGTCTCCCCTCAGACTGGGGCTCCCTAATGCAGGTCTGTGTCTCCCCTCAGACCGGGGCTCCCTGAGGACAGGGCTGTGTCTCCCCCTCAGACTGGGGCTCCCTGAGAGCAGGGCTGTGTCTCCCCTCAGACTGGGGCTCCCTGAGGGCAGGGCTGTGTCTCCCCTCAGACTGGGGCTCCCTGAGGACAGGGCTGTGTCTCCCCCTCAGACTGGGGCTCCCTGAGGGCAGGGCTGTGTCTCCCTCAGACTGGGGCTCCCTGAGGGCAGGGCTGTGTCTCCCTCAGACTGGGGCTCCCTGAGGGCAGGGCTGTGTCTCTCCTCAGACTGGGGCTCCCTGAGGGCAGGGCTGTGTCTCCCCATCAGACTGGGGCCCCTGAGGGCAGTGCTGTGTCTTCACTTGTTGGGTGTCTCCAGCAGGGTGCCTAGTATGATGTAGGCAAATGCCTGGCTCGATAATTACAGAGGGTGCCAAAAAAATGTATGCACATTTTAAGAAAGGAAAAAACTGTGTTAAAATTGTAATACTCAATATATACCAGTAACCAAAGATGAATACAAGTCAGTATATACATTTTTTTGGCATGCCCAGTATTTGTTGAATTAACAAATAGTCAAGAGACTCTGACTTCTCCAGCCCATTCACCCTTTCCCCAGGCGCCCTCCCCCACCTGTGGGGAAGCAGAGCTGGGTAAAAACCAGTGCTCCTTACACCTGCTCAGAGTGGGAAGGCCATGTGTTTTCCAAGCTGATGCTAAAACCAAATTACTTTTGATCCACTGAACCATCAGCTCAAAAAGTTAAACAAAACCTTCCCTGTTCCAACATTAGTGTGGACAAAGGGAGCTTGGGACAGCCCAGGTGACCCTGACTTGGGAAATAGTGGCATCCAGATAACAGGCCTCAGACATAGCTTGCAAGGCTTTGGAGCCTGGGCCAGGAGCAATCCTAGAACCATTCTAGGCACATCGGCTCATTGTGGAAATGAGAATCTGGAGCCCAGAGATGAAAGGTCACACAGTGAGACAGGGCACAATTGTGACATACTGGCCAGAAAGCGGGGAGGAACTCCTGTCTGTTTTGTATCCTCCACCTTCATCATTCTAGGACTGGTATTTTCAGTAACTCACCGTGAAGCCAGTCAGTGAAAGTCTCTTTGCCTCAGTTTTCACATCTGTAAAATGGAGGGGGCCACCTGTCTTAACTTACCTCACGGGGACATTTTAAGGAGGAAGTAGGATAGTGGATGTGGAGTTCCTTGGAAAGTTCCTTGGTGATGGTTGTAAAATAATTTACAAGAGAATCCAAAACGATTGGCCTTTCAAAGTGAGCATGGTTCCCAGTCCTATAATCTAGCCCCATCAATATTCTTTCGTCAATTCATATGATAAGCATTTATTGAGCACCCACTAAATGCCAAGTGCTAGGGATACTGTAGCACCCCCTTCAATTAATTCCTCACACAGAGCCAGAGTGAGCTTGCTAAATTGTAGTTAGATCCTGTCCCTCCTCTATTCAAACAAAACTCAACATCCATCAATGACCCCAGGACCAAATTGACCTGCCCCCTTAACCTCTGACCTCAGCTCCTACTACTCTTGCCTCACCTACCCAGCTACAGCCAAACCCTCCTCACAACTGCAGGGCCTTCGCACTTGCTGCCCTACTCCCTGCAACGCTCTTCCCCCCAGATACTGACACTGTCCCATCCCTGTTCTTTTTTTTTTTAATGTATTTATTTATTTTTTTGAGGGCACTGTCACTGGCCCTCATATGTGGGACTGAACCAGGGCCACTGGCTTCCCAAGCCAGCGCTTAACCACCATGCCACTCGGCCGGCCCCCATCCCTGTTCTTTTTAAGGTCAAGATTCAAATGCCAGTGGTATCTTCTCTGGACACCCTCGCCAAACTCATATTTCAGTCCTCACATTTCCTCCTCCTCCTCCTAGCTTTAGTATTTCCCTTACCATCTAAATACTATTTATTTTGCTTATTTACATAGTCTGTTGTCTGTCTCTTAACTAGAATGTAACCACCATGAGGGCAGGGGTTCTTGTCTGTTTTGTTCCCATTGAATCTGCAGTGCCTAAGTAGTGCCTGGCACGTGGTAGGAGCCCATTAATTATTTGCTAAATGAATGAATGGTGGACATACAGACACAGGTTCTTGCTCCCATGAAGCCTGCATTCCACTAGCAGAGGGCCTGCTGGGGGTATGGGTGAGGAGGGAGTGGAGGGGCTGCAGACCCTGGGCCACAGAAGATTGTGAGACCCTCTTGGAAGGTGCCATCGTGGGATTGCATTATCACTAGTCTTGTGCAGCACAATTTATAACAGGAGTTAACTGCTAACTAATTAGCAGCTGGAACCATTAATTGGCTATTTGTTAGAGCCTGAATTAATAAACCAGTCTTTCATCAGGGTGGTAACTCTCCCGTTTGCTCATCCCCTCCCAGCCAGACCTTCCCCCACCTGACCAGAAAGTGTCTTGCCCTGAGATTGAATCGATACCTGCCACTGTATGATTTTCAAAAACAATTTCCCTCTCAAGGCAAGGCACCATCCCTGCAAAGACTCTTCCTCTCTTTTTCCCTCTCCTCTTCCTGGATCTGACTTGCCTGAGATGAGTGAGTGAGGGGCAGAGGAGATGGGGGAGCTTTCTAGTAAAATGCTCTCACAACAAAAGCCCACAGCTGCCCTGTTGGGCCAAGGTCTGGGGGTCCTGGTTTCCTGGCCTGTCACACCCCACTTAATCAGCAGCTAGTTCCTAAAGCCTCCTGGAGCCCAAGGGCTGGGTTTTCTCTGGGGGAAAAGAACGGGATTTTTCTTAGAGCATTTTGGGTGGAATCCAAGAATTGGCAGTTGGGTGCTGACCACCGAGACTCCAGGCTCCAGGCCTCAGGTCTAGTGGTTTAGCTCTCTGCCACATGCCCCCCAACAGCCCGGTTTGGGGTCCAGAGGATTGTTCTCTGTGTGAAGAGACCAGGAAACACTTCTTGTGAAAACACCAGGCACATAGGCCCTTGAGTCTCTTCAGTATGGAACAATGGGAAAGAGTAAGGTTGCAGAGCCATACACCTCTGTGAACGCCAGCTCGGCTTTAAGTAGCTGCATGCGGCACTCAATCTTTCTGCTATTTTATGAAGATAACAGCCCTATCTCACATAGCTGTAATGAAGATTAAATAGTTAATCCACATAAAGGGCTTAGACCAGTGCCTGACATATGGTGTCAGCTATTATTACTCATGTCTCTCAGCTACTCTGACTGGGATCCTACTCACTTTACAGCGGGGGAAACTGAGGCCTAGGGAGGTTGGCACTGGAAGGCAGGATGGATGGCTCCCAAGCCTAGTCCTCTTTCCCTTCTCCCTGTTACCAGACAGGGCTCTGGCAGAGGCAGCAGGCAGGACACACTTGGGGGGATGACATGACTGAATTTACAGGCACAGCACACAGGCTGTCAAGGTATTTATACTGCATATAATTAGCTGCCACGTATTCACAAGTGGATTCGCTACAGCAAATGCTCAATCCCAGCTTGGCTCCAGTTCGGTCTTCTGCTCCCTTCTTCCCCCAATCCCACCCCATCAGGAGTTTTCTTTCTCCCCTAAGCCAGTGTAGGTGTTTTGAGATGACAAACTCAAGAGAATTTCAGCTGAATCAGTGGGGTTCCCTGTTCTCCCCTGACCTCATAATGCACCCCAAAGCTAAAGAAGAGCAATTAACTGCTGTTTGGGGCTGGACTAGCTAATTGGAAAAGAGGAAGGCAGTTCCCATGACTTGGAGAGGTGCTCAATCAACTCGGAATGGGCAAAGCCAGGGAGGGTGGCAGTCACTGTGATTCACTCCCTGAAAGCTTCCTGGAAGAGGTGAGAATTTCTAGGAATTTTCAAACACTGGGGAGATGACAGTAAAAGAAGCTACTGTAATCACACCCTCAGGTAGTGCCAGTTCCTTTCCAGACTGGGTGGGGGAGGTGGGTGGGAAGAAGCCAGATAGCTCTCTATCTCTGTGGGGCAGAAAATGATTTTTCTCTTTGCGGTAATAGTTGGAGGGTGGGGAGTAGAAAGGATGGCTGCATGGAGAGTATCCAGGGTCTGTGATATCTGTCCAGGATGGGAATAATTTATTCATTCATTTAACAAATCTTCAGCTGACATCTGCTGGGTGCCCAGTACTAAGGTGGGTCTGGATCCCCTTATTCAGCCTTGGACACACAGGAAAGGAAGGAGAGAGAAAAGAGGGGAGGGGAGGAAGGAGGCGCAATTAGTGCAGGAGGGCTGGACAATACGATTCCTCAGATATTCTCAGACTTCCTGGGATGGACAGAAAGGGAGCTGAGGTTTCAGCTGATGCCCCCGCCCCACCCATTCTGCCTTGAATTTCTCCTAACATCTCCGACCCCTGCCCCAGCAGCTGGGAGCACGTACCCCTTCGGGGCATCAGTCCCTGGACAGTCAGGGGAGGGAGGGATCCAGCAGGAAATGGGCCTGGGGAAGGAGTGCTTATTATTATTATTATTATTATTATTATTATTATTCCAATTTATGTTTTAATTTACATATGGGAAAATTCTGTTTTTGGTGTACAGTTCTTCGAGTTTTCACAAACGCAGAATCGTAGAACCAGCACCACAGCCAAGATACTGTACAGCTCCAGGGTTGGGGGGGAGGAGGGCTGTAATCTCACCGCTTGCTAGCTGCTGCGGTTGTCTGCGCTCCCACTGGTCGCCCTAACACAGTCCCTGCGCACACGCCAAGATAAATAACGGCGACAGGTGGAGCAGGTGAGATTAGCAAGACCCGGATAGGGGAACACGATGAGAGGCGCAGGGGAGGCCGCTGGCCTTGCTTTCCAATCTGCACCCCTCCCCGCCGGCGTTTGGAAGGAGCACTCTCCCCACCCCTGCTCCGGGAGGGCCCGGTTGAGGTAGCAGAGTCTCCGAGTGCTGGACCCCAGCAACTGGAGCGGGCCCAGGGCTTGGCTGCCGAAAGGGAGTGCGTCCCTGGGGCGCTTGGGGGCGCCTGAGGCCCTGAGGAGAGGCTGGATGGCGAGAGGGGCGAGCTGGGGAGCATGGGGGAAGGCCTGGGGAGCTCCAGCAGAGGGGTCCTTCCGACAAACCTGTTGGCAACCTGTGGGCCGAGGCAAGGACAGGCGCTCTAATCTCGCCCTCCGAGCCCGCAGCTCAGCGAGCTACTAAACGGTGGCCCCACGCCCCACGCGGGGACAGGCCGAGGCGGCCTGGGAAGAGGCGGGGGCTCGGCTGGGGGCGGAGGGACGCGGGAGCCACGCATACATCCCTGCAAACCGACAGCAGGCGGCCGGCTCGCGCGCCTGCAGGACCTCAAGAACCGCGGGCGCCCCTGCCTTTGCCTCAGACCCCCGCGTCAGTCCCGCCCCCAAAAGTGCAAAACATTTACAAAGTGTGCAGGCCCGGCAGGTTTGGCTCCTCGGGGCGAGAGGCTGTGCTTGCCCTGCGAGCGCACCGGGATCAGTGCACCCGGCTCAGGCAGCCCGTCTGGGTGTGCAAGGGCCGGCAGAGAGCGAGTGTTCCAGCGCGCGGCTGCCGAGCCGGCGGCGAAACCCATGTCCCTCGGCCACTGTCCTCGGGATAGATGGATCCATTTCTGCTTTCTGACATTTTCCTGCCGGGGAGTCGGGAGGGGGGGTAGAGGAAGAGAAGGGGGAGGGGAGAGAGAGAGATCGAGAGGGAGGGAGAGAGAGAGAGAGAGAGAGAGAGAGAGAGAGAGAGAGAGAGAGAGAGCAGTCTGTTTCTCCTAGACCTGTTTTGTTTTCTCTAATTGGTCCTGGGGGAGGCGAGAAAATTGGACAGAGGCTGGGCCGGGCGAGCTGGGCTGCCTTTAATTGGCTCCTTTTTTTTAACTGGAGGGGAATCAAACAGGAGAGAGAGCGACAAAGGGTGGGAGAGCGAGAGACCGAACGCGGAGACGCGAGGAGGAGGGAGGAGGGAGGGAGGGAGGGAGGGAGGGAGGGAGGCGGGGGAGCGCGGAATGAAAAGCTCGGAGTGGGGGGAAAGCAGCACAGCGAAGCCCAAGTTGCAGAGCGATTGGAGCGCCTCCGCGACCCGGAGCCCAGCGGCCGCCGCGCCCGGGATCCCGGCCCGGCCCCGCCCGCTGGGGGCCCCCGCCGGCCGAGGCCTTCGGGCGGGGGGCGGGGAAAATCAACTTGGGGCGCCACGCAGCCCTGCTCTCGGGAGAGCGCCGCGCCCGGGAGCGCCACCCCGGCGGCCAGACGGCGCGAGCCGAGCGCGGCTAGCGGAAGCCGCCGGCCCCGGCCTCGGCGAGAGCGCGAATATTTCTCAGACGTCTCAAACTTTCCTCCTTCCCCTGCTTTTCGGGGTCTCTTTTGGCTGGCATCGCTCTCCTATTCCCGCGGGGCGCCCGGGCGCAAGTCCTCCCCGGGGTTCCTCTGTGGCTGGGATAACTTCGCGGACCCGAGGCCCCGTGGCTCTCACCCCTCGGCGGAGCCCCAGCCTGCGCTCCTCTCCGGCTCAGAAGGGCCGGGACTCGGGCTCCTGCGCCTCCGGGAGGGGGCCCAGCCCGGCTCCCTCGCACCCGCTGCAGGACCGGAGACAGCGGATTAGCCAGAAAGGAGCTGGGGCCTCCCGCACCCGCTCCGCGGAGGGACGTCCTCTGGGCGGGGAAACAAGTTTATCAGTCGTCGGTGGCTTGTTGGATCCAAGCAGCACCGCCGAAGCAGAGGGGTCCCTGGCGCCCGTATTCCGAGCGGAGAGCCCTGGGGACTCGGGAAGGCTCCGCAGCCGGGCTCCTCGGGCCGGGGCGCTGGCTGCTGCGCCGGGCGCGCGGCAGCACCCGGGGCCGGGCCAGCGCCCCCTGCGTCCCCACACGGGCAGCGGCGCCGGAGAGCAAACCCGGGTCGCCGCCGCCACCGCCTCCTCAGTCTGCGGGTCTCGGTCGCGGCTGCCGCCCCCTCCGTCGCCTCTCGGGGAAGGGGGAGACGCAGCAGGCATTGCGGGGCCCCGGCGGATGTGCCCCCCGCCGCCTTTCGGGCTGCGCCGCCTCGCGGGGATGAAGCACCGGCCGTGAAGATGGAGGTGACCTGCCTTCTACTTCTGGCTCTCATCCCCTTCCACTGCCGAGGACAAGGAGTCTACGGTAAGAGCCCGCGTCCGGCTCCAAGCCGGCTTAGCACCGCGCGGAAACTTTGCAAGAGGCGCAAAGTACGCGCTGCCGGGGTTCGGTGGGGACCCGGGCTCGCACTCTGGAGTGGATGCCCGGGTCTCCGCCCTTTTCCGGAGCGCGAGGAGATCGCGCTAGCTGCTTCGGAGCACGCAGACGGGTGGCAGGCTCTGGCGTGAAGCCGCTGATGCCAGGGGGGAGGCATCCACTTTCTCAAACCCTGTCAGGGGCGACCGTGACGCGGATCCCTGAAACCTACTCTGCTCCGGAGACTCCGACAGACCCCGTCCTGGGGGCTGGGGCAGCGATTTGCACCGAAACCTGGTTCTGCTCCGGCTTGGCCTCCGGAGTGGAAGCCGAGCGATGCGCGACCCGGAATTGCGCGCGGCTTGAGAGCGAGCTGGCTGCCGGCACCGAAGCCGAGCCCGCGGGCTCACCTTCTCTGCTCTCGCTGCGGCTTCGCTTCTTTTACTCGCTTTTTGACAGGCGGAGCGGATGCCGGCATCCCCTGGATCCGGCCCCTAAAACCCCGCCAGCATCCCCTTTCGGACTTCTCCTGAGCCAGTTCTTCCTGTCCCTGGTTCCCAGCTACAAAAACCCAACCCCACCTTCCTTCTCCCTGTGTGCACACGCAGACATTCAGCCACGGTCCCCGAAAACCACGGCTCGCACCCACCGGCTACATGTCCAGACTCTGCCTCCTGCCCCGCAGCTTTGCTCCCGCGCTCCCAGGTCTCACTCTTAGGCGCCAAAGGGACTCTGGTCACCCCTTCTCCCTTCTTTCCCGTGGGTTTTCCTGGGGAAAGGTCACGAGAGCACGCATCATCCCTTTCAGGGACTCTCCCTCCGAGTTCTAGCAGCCGGCAATGCCCTGACCCCATAGCACAATAGTCAGTCTCAAGGCCCAGTGGCCCTAACTTTGCCTTCTCCTGACTACAGGGCGGTCTGTGCAAGCCACTTTTTAATGATGTGTGGCCGAAGTGGGGAAGATTCTCAGGGGTGGAGGGCCTAGTTATTCACCTTTACATCAGGGAAGAGAATTTGACCTGTTCTATTAGTGGGGGTCAGAAGCATTGTTCCCCCACCCCTGGCTGCCAGCCTCAGGTGCAGATGCTAAATGCTTCCTTCTGCGGGTGCCTCACAGGAGGGAGAGGTGTCTTGAGGGGTTTCTGGGAGGTGACAAGCTCCTGGCCCTATACAGCTGTCTTGGGCTCAATTCCCTGGGGAGGTTGGCCCAGGCATCTGGCCAAACTTTGCTTCTTAATTAGTTTGTGTATCTCTTGCTGCCTGGCCCTTCACATAGGCCAGAAAACGAAAGAAGGCGGAAGAATGCAGCAAGGACTGAGAGAGAGGCTGGGTTGTGGGGAAGCAGCCATTGAGCAGGTCCCAGAGACATCAGTCTGCCCAGGGCAGGGGAAGACACCAGGGGTGTGGGGGCTCCTATTCTTTTCCCCCAAGGTTTCCTTACAGCCTCACTGTCTCCTTAAGAGGTGGCCTAAAGAGGGACTTCACTGAGGCCTTTACTTCTTTCTCACCACACTTCAGGGGCTCTGGAGAGTGATGGGGAGACCCCCTGTTTGCTGCTGTCCTCCACCCTATCCCCCCTCGGAGTGCCCTTGGATAGATCTGGCAAGCCCATCTCCTGGCCATCCTTCTCCTCCATCCCCTTCATCCTTTCCAAACTTCTCCAGGGCTGCACAGAACCTATCTTGAGGAAGCTCCTTTGAGCCTAGCTGGAAACCCCAGCAATGAGGGCAGGGGGCGGGGGAGAGGTGCAGTGGTCTCTGCAGACCCGGATTTCAGGGTACTTTGGGGCCAGAATTTAGTCATTGGCTTATCTGCCCCCTTTTCTTGGTATTGTCTCCCATCCCTTATATGCCTGGGTTCAAGCTGCTCTCAGAGTGAATCAAGGTGGGCTGTATGCACTGGGGCCAACCCCAGACTCTTGGGTGACCTTTCCACCTGCCCTTGGAAAGAGTGGCCTCAGGGAAATTGCTGGGTAGAAAGTTTTCATCGAGGTGGATGGAGAGAGAGGAAAATATAATATGAGGAGAAGGATAGGTAAGAAGAGGCTGCCGAGTTCCTTGTGATGGTAGAAGCTTTGACCAGATACAGCAGAAGGGAGAACCCTTGTAGGGCGGGGGCTGGGGTAACAAGTAATATGGAGAGCTGATTTCCTGCCCCCTACTTTTCCTCTATGCCCCAAGCAAATGAAGCAGCTTGAGAAGGAGTAGAGTGTACCGGTGAGGAATGATCACTTGTGTCCATCATTGTATGTCAGCACCCAGCATGGTGCCTGGCACACTACAGGAGCTCAGCAAATATTTGTTGCATGGAGGAGGGGCCATCATTGGGGGAGTTTGAGGAAATGCTTCTTGAAATTCTTTCTTTCCAAGAAGTCTATCTAGGATGGTTTGCAGCAAGGTAGTCAGGCATTTTTGGGGTGTCTCTGCTTAGGAAGAGTCACGGAGTCTTAGACTGGTGGCCACAAGGAACCTCAGAGAGGAGGAAAGAGAAGAGGCTGGAAGCCTACTGCTGTCTTGGCAGTGAGGAGGGAGGCAGGTTTGACTCAAGACACCAAAGAAAAAAGTGTGCCCTGGAGAGGGAACCCCAGCCCCTTCCCCTCCGCCTGCAGTCCTGTGTGTCAGAGGGAAGGGCAGGTTAATATGGCAGCTGATCTGAAGAGAGGGAGGAAGAGAAGGGTGTGAAGAGCAAACCCATCAGAACCTGACCTGAGCCTCTGCTGAGTCCCTGCTGAGGCTGGGGGGAGGCAGGTGCCCGGCTTTCCTCTGAGGTTCCTCTTGCCAGCTCTGAGCTGCCCTTCTGCAATAGGACTGGGGAAGCGCTCTCAGTCTGGCCAGGTGGCTTCACTCTTCTTTGGGACACAGATGTCACAGCAGCCACTAGACCAGATGGTCTATTTGGAGCGGGTTCCTCCCCGCCTCCCAGTCTCCTGGCCCAGTTTGTTGTACTCCTGGGGGGATCCTGTAATCTGCTTTCTGGCAGGTCACAGGGTGGGCTGGCCCCAGAGTCCTAGCTCTGGGGCCAAGGCAGCAGCCAGGTGAAGGAAGAGGGGTGTCCTGTGTGAGGGTAGCATCGGAGGACAACCCCCCCCACCCACCCCCCACCCCCGGCGTCCTGGATTCTTCCCATAGCCACGGACTTCCAGCCAGGGCCAGGTTGAAGGGATCCGTCTCCCTTACAAAAACACAACAAACCCCTGGATTATTTAATATGCAGGAGTGGGAATTGACATTATCCTTAAGACAGGTTGTTTGCAACTTACTGGTGGAAGTCAAAATATTTCACCAAAGGTGTCATCAGAAACTACTATCCTATGCTAATTTTTGTGGGAACATGAAGACAGATGTTGAATAATTTGACAAGAGCAACATAGCTTACAGAATTATCACCAAGTCAGGTTTTTTTTCCCCTCCTCTGAGGGGTGCGGAGAAGGAATTTCAGGAAGTGTGCCTCCCAGCGCCGTCTTCTGGGTGTTCATCTAAGTGTGGGCACTCTTGGGATTTTCACCAGCGTTTCTTCCCCGTGCTTTGAAACTGCCTGCCCACATCTGACTCTGCATCAGAAAACCGTGGTCCCCTAAGGGCTAACAGGAGGATTAGGGTTTTCAAAATGTCCTCAGGAAGGCCCATGCCTCTGTCCCGCCTTTCTTTTCGGTTATGGAAACTGCATTAGGAAGAGAGAGAGGGCCTTGTGTCCCCAAATCTAGGCTGTTGTGTTTGCTTTGCCACCTCTTTCCTCACTGATGTTGGCCCCTGAGCCTGCCTGAGGGCTCCCCTGTTGTCAGGCCAGAGACTGCCTTAGGGTCAAGATCTACATGATGTCCCCTCAGACACTACAGGCTGGGAATCTGTGTGTTCTGGCGGCTGGGGTTCTGGGGTGGTGAGGGTGGTGGTTAGAGAGGATTTTATTAGTCAGGAAAGCACCCATGTGGGGGCCGGCTGGGGCCATGCTAAGGGCCCACTTGTAATTGGCCAGGCTTGGCTGTGAGCTGCTGGGGCTGGGTGGCAAAGCCTCATTTAAAGCCTGGTATTAGCTCTGCTTTGCTGGAACATGGAGGGACGGGCGGGGGCTCCATGGGGAGAATGGAGGGAGCTAATCACAGCAGCCAAGGCTGGCAAATGAATGATGCAGGAAATCAATACCAGGGGGCGGGAGTGGAAATCCGGGCAGTGGTAGCAGCCGCGACTTCTCTGGCTGCCCAGAAGGCACAGGCGGGCCTGTGAGGAGTGAGACAGAAGCAGGAGTGTGGTGGGCTCCCCCTCTCCCCTTCACATTCTGTCCTCATCACCTCCCATCCTGCCTTCCTCTCCCCACCCCTTTCTACCTCGCATTTCCTTGTGGCTAGGCTCAGGGAGATTGGGCCAAGAGATGCCTCACCCAGCAAAGACGAGATCTGGGAGATGGGACTTTGGGCTTCTCAGTCCTGCAAGAGCCCTGCCCTGTCCCTACCTGCCTCGGGACACCTGAGCCTGGCTAGGCCCCAGCTGCAGGGGCATGTGCCTAGGGATGCTGCCCTGTGCAGCTGGCACTGCCACTCCAGATGTAGCCAGCAGGGGGCGGGCTTGGCCACCACATTGCTTATTACTTTTACTGGACTCTCCTGGCCTCAAGACTCCTGGTGGGGTGAGACTTTTTTAAATTCCTCAGCCTGGGGGCCCACGGGGGCTGCTTAGGCCTTCTCAAACTCCAGGCCTCCCTTCAGCTCTTATGTTTCCCCTAACAGAGTCCCAGGGCATTCCCCTGTAGCCAAAGCCACATTTCCTAAGCCCCCTATGCCAGAGGAGAGCCCTAAGGTGGGGCTCAGCCCGTGGGTTCCTGCCCAGGTGGGGCTGTGTGCACAGCAGGGGCTCGTGCCCTGGCAGAGCTGCCTCTTTGTGGGCCTGGGGTGTGGCCCTTCTCCAGCATCTCCCTCGTGTCATCAGAAGACCCTGCTTTGCAGGCAGGCATTTGCTAACGACAGTATTATATACTAAGGAGAGCCTATTGCATTTAAATGCTGATATGGGAGGCAAGAGCAATGCTTAACTCAAAGGGGTGAATCCTTCTTGTAAAAACAATGAAATCTCCCTTTCCCTGGGTCTTTGAAAAACAGTCAGAGAATACATAGAAATATAAGGAAGAAAGTTAAACTCATTTGGCATCCTGGCATGCCTTTGGTTCTTTCGGGCATCTTTTTGTGCAAAGAGGAAGGAACCTTTCAGGGAGAATCATTGGTTATAACAACAATCCCGGAAAGGTGTGTGAGTGCCACTTGCCTTAACCAAGCATTTTAATTCCCATAACAGTCTGAAAGGTCAGCACAGCAGGTCCTATTGCCCTCACTTAACAGATGAGGAAACCAAGATTTCAAGAGTTTAAGTGACTTGCTTAAGGTCACATAGCTGGTAAGAAGTGGCTCTGAGATTTGATACTGGTGGGTCTTCTGATTTGGGGGCAGGAAAGCAGTATGATGTGCCCCTGACCGTTCATTAAATATCTACTGAGTACTTCTCTTGAGTAAGGCCCTGTTCTGAGAAGTGACAGGGCCCCTGA
This sequence comes from Aselliscus stoliczkanus, assembly GCA_033961575.1. NCBI lineage: Eukaryota > Metazoa > Chordata > Mammalia > Chiroptera > Hipposideridae > Aselliscus > Aselliscus stoliczkanus. The sequence continues at coordinate 56,311,769 of CM066733.1, read as the reverse complement.
GGCCACTAAGATGAGGTTCTGCCCTCAAGAATAGGGGGAGGGGAATCACCGACCAGGAGACCAGGACGTGTTCCAGGAAGATCTTGATAAATGCCATGCGGCAAGGGCAGATAAAGAGCTGTGGGGATTCCAAGGGGGAGGAAATTACTTCCAAGGCCTTGTGGAGGAAGGGGCACTTGAACTGGCCTTGACAAAGCGAAGTAAGGACCAAGCAGGGAACCCCAGGCGGAGGCCAAGGCATGGAGGATAAAGAGCCTGGGTGTTTGCTGGGAATACTGAGTCACTCAGCTGGCCAGAGCATAGGTTGAAAGGGGATAGAGGGGCAGTTAGAGTTGGAACAGTAAAGAATAATAATAAAAAATCGCTAATGTTTACCCCGCTGAGATCACGAATACGCGTAGTCTTCTTTCATCCTCACCACAACCCCTTGAGAAGTCATTCACAGCCCATTTTACTGATGAGTAAACTGAGGGCTCAGAAAGATGAAGTTACTTGTCCCAGCGGCAGAGCTGGGCTTGGACCCAGATCTGCCGATGGCAAAGCCCAGGCTTTATGGAAGTTGGCTGGAATCCTGGGTTTGGAGAAGCTATTGGGAGAGACTTGAGCAGGGAAATGTGTGGTATTGCAGGCCTGGTAGCCGTGCAGCTGTGTATTTGAGGAGACAAGGGTCAGGAGGAGGAAAACCAGTCAGGAGGTCCTGCAGTCATCCAAGGAAGCCATAGTGAGAATTTGATCCAGGGTGGTAGCTGGGAGAATGGGCTGGAGGGTCTGGGTATAAGAATTGCAGTCATTCAACAAACATGTGAGTGAAAGCCCTGGGTGGAACACTTGAGATATCGGGAGATAAACATCCTCTTACTCTCCTAGAGTTTACATTCAACTTGAGGGGAGACAGTCAATAAGCAAATCAATGGATAAGTCTATAAACATCCGGTGGTGATGAGGTCTATGAAAAAGGGTAAAGCACCCAAGGGAACAAGGAATGGTGGACTGCAGTTCAAGTTCATGTACAGTGGTCTGGAGACTCCTTAAATAGGTGCCACCAGAACAGACACCTGAATATGCCAAGGGAGGAGGGAGAAAGCTCGGTGGGTATCTCCAGGAAATGTATTCAAGGCAGGAGAATAGCCAGTGCAAAGGCCCTGGGGTAGAAGCATGCCTGGCCTGTTTAACCACAAAGAGGAGTCAGTATGGCTGGAGCAGAATGAGCCATAGGGCAGGGAATAGGAGGTGGGGTTGGAGAGTTACTGGGGCCAGACTGTTTGCAGCCTTGAAGATTTTGCAAAGGACTTTGGCTTTTATCCTGAGTGAGGTGAGGAGCACTGGGAGGATTTTGATCAGAGGAGGGACATGACCTGACACCTTTTCAATAGAATCCCTCTGGCTGCCATGTGGAATAGACTGTAGGGGATTGGGTGTGGGGGAGGGGAACCAGTTAGAGACTCCTGCAAAGGGCAAGAAATGAGACCTGGTAATCCTTAGATCCTAAAAGTATTTCATGGAGGGCTCAGGCAAGGGATAGGAACTGAAAATGACTTTGAGGTTTGGCACTGGGAGCTTGGCACACCATGGCATCAAGGTAGAGCAAAGGGGGCTGAAGTCAGACAGGTCTGCGGCAGCACAGTGAAGCGGTTCAGAGCCTGGACTTCTGGTAAGAAGCCCCGGGCTGAACCCCAGCACTGCCCGCACCAGCTGTGACAGGCCAACTTCCATCTGCCTTTTTTTTTTTTTTTAAGATTCTTTTAAATTAATTTTAATTTTTTAAAGATTTTATTGGGAAATTGGGGAAGGGGAAGAGCCAAGTTGTTGTCCTATGATCTTAGTTATGGAGGGCACAGCTAGCTCAGCTCCAAGTCCAGTCGCCATCCAGCCTCCCACCGGGCTGCCCGTCGGCAGCTCATGGCCGCTCAACTCAAGGTGCATTGTTCAATTATAGTTGCGGGTAGGCATACTTCACCATCCCATGCAGGAGTCGAACCGGAAACCTTGTTGTTAGGAGCACATGCCCTCACCAGCTGAGCCATCCTGCCAGCTGCATCCTGCATGCAGCTCAGCTCGGGTGCAGCTCACTGGCCCCTGTGGCAATCGAACCGACAACTTTGTTGCTCAGAGCTTGCGCTCTTAACCAACTGAGCCACTCAACTGGCCCATGTCTGCTTTTTAAGGCATGACTTTCCCACTGGTACAATGGAAATCACTGTACCCACTGCATGGTTTGTGATGAGCGTGCCATGAGACCATGCCTGGGAAGCCCTGGGAAGCTCTGTGCCTGGAGCAGAGCAAGGCCTCCGTAAGGTTTTGTCTTCATGATGATGCCAGTGCACATTTTAACCTCATGGGGTTCTGGTGTGGGGTGCCTGGGAGAGATGTTGACGGGGCTGGTGGACAAGAGTAGTGGTACTCAGGAGAGAGGTCCGCTCTGAAGAGGCAGATGTGCACATCTGGATTTATGTGAATAGAACGATATGGGTTGAAACAGTGCAGTGGAATAACATTCTCAGGGAAGAGAGAATAGAGTGAGAGGAGACTGGGCTGAGACCAGTGCCCTGCGGGGAGAAAGAGGAGACAGAACAGGTGGCATCAGGGAGGTAGGAGGGGACCAGATTGGGGACAGGGAGTGGAGAGACAGGGGAAAAGACAGGAGTCCACTATAGGCGGGGCATGTAAGGTGGGAGGGGGAGAGGGGAAGGGCTATCTGGGGACTGGGAGGTGGGTGGGGAGGCAGCTGCAGCACCAAGCAGGCTCCGTAAGATCCAGGGGGCATGCCCTGAGGGTCTCCGGATTCTGGTCAAATGGGTCTGGGGCTAGGCCGAGATTCTGCATTGCTAACAAGCTTGGGGGGTGATGCCAGTGCCCTGGGCTCATGGATGGGTCTTTGAATGGCAAGGCCACACAGGAAGGACTGGATGAAAATGCGCAGACTTGGGTTGGAGGGCCAGGTGGGCAGCTTGCTGCCTCCAAGGGAGCCTGGCCCTCAGGCTTGCCTGTCTGAGCCTCAGTTACCCTAGCTGGAAGCCTGGTTCAGGCACGCCCTCCTCTTGGGGCTGCAGAGAAGCCGAGAGTGATAGCACTTTGTAAACTCTCAGGCGCCCTGTGGGGACTCTGTCTCAGGAGAGCAGAGTGGGTGGCAGGCAGACGGTAGGGAGCCCCGGGTGTGGGTGGTATGTGGAAGCCAGAGGTGCAGGCTGCGCTTATGAGAAGTGTGGCAGGCCAAGGAGGGCTAGAGCGGCCCTTCCCACCCGACAGCCTGGGCCATCGGTCTGCGGGTAGGAAGCTGGGGCTGCAGAGGCCGGTGACCTCCGTGGGGCAGTGGGGACTTGGGCAGGCGGGAGGGCGCTGCTTGGCCGGCTTTGGAGATTCCACCTCAGGCTCTTTTTGGTTCCTTTCCAGTCTCAGAAACTCAGCCGAGATAGATTTTGATTATCTGGAGGGTTGGAAGCTGTGTAGAGAAGTGGTTCTCAACCCCTGTGATGCCAGAACCACCTGGAGAGCTTTTTCAACAGCAGAAGCCTGGCTCCGCCCCAGACCTCCTGAATCAGACACTCTGCAGGTGGCATCAAGGCAGCTGTGGTTGCAAGAGCTCTCCAGTAGATTCGCAGGCACAGCTGCTGTAGACAGTTCATCAGAATGAGTCAGGCCCAAACAGATGTCTTCCTTCTTCCCCTGGGCTTTCAGAGGGCACGTCTGGGTTTTCCAGGTCACTGCCCAAACTTTGTTTCAACCAAGTTCATCCAGACCCTAGGGTCTTGAAAAAATTATTTAATTTTTTTTTTTTTTAAATGATGAGCAGGGAGACTTTCTATTTCAATAGTGCTAACTGGAAGGTCCAGGTAAGGAGTTTGGGAGACTGGCCCCTCTCCCTGCTTCTGACCAGGGTATTTCCAGAACTGAACCTAGACAGACCAAAAAAAGCTACCCCAGAAATGCTGTTTTCGTTGATTGGAAATAGATAAATTCTGTTACCTTTTTGAAATGTGGCCCTTCTGTTTGCTCTCTTCCCTGTTTGGTTTAGAATCAAATGAACATTTCAGAACTGGACTACATTGTAGCCATTCAATGTAAACCAAGCAAATATTTTGTGAGTGCCGGCTATGTGTCTGGGAGGGTGGTGGGATGCTGTGGCTGCAGAGGTGAAGGGCCCCTGCGCCCTCGGAGCCAGCCGTGGGGCGGGCGGGCAGCCTTTTCCAGTCCTTCGTTTCCCAGTTGGAGAAGCTTGAGTGACTTGCCCAAGGGCCTACAGTTGGCAGGTACTGGGGCCAGGATTTGAACTCAAGCCTGCCCAATGCCAAGTCTAGTGCCTGCCTACTGCTCCAAGTCGGGGGGCCTGAGGGCAGTGCCTGGCTGGGTTTTGTTCCCTGGGCTGTGCTACGGAGGATGGGTTGGCTGATGGGAGCGGCATGAGAACCCCAGTCCTCTATCAGTAAGGAAACGCATTCTGTTGCTAGAAACAAAGACTGATGACAGAGGCTCCAACAAACTGAAGCTGACTTTCTTAAGCCTAGAGGTAGGCTCTCCAGGGCTGCTATGGCGGCCACCGGTCACCAAAGATCCAGGCTGCTTTCACCTTGGTGTTCTGCTGTCCTCACAGTGATGGTTCTCACATTTTGCTGCATGTTAGAGTTACCTGGGGAGTGTTTAAAAATCCCAATGCCTCAGTCATACCTCATACCAATTAAATTGGAATGTCTAGGAGTGAAACGAGGCATTAGCATTTTTTTTTTTAAAGATCCTCAGGTGATTTCAATGTGCAGCAAAGTTTGGGAACCCCTGCCTCAGAGCACTTTGCTGCAGAATCACCAAAGAGCTTTGAGGGCTCAACCATCATGACATATCCCAGGTAGGAAAAAGGGAGGAGCATTTATTTAAAAAGGAAGGCCTACCAGCTGAGTCAGCTTCCTTTAAAGTGCTTTCCCAGAAGTCCCCTCCCAGTGACCCCTGCTTACATCTCATTGGCCATTCTTAGCTGCAAGGGAGGCTGAGAAATATAGCCTTTTCAAAGGCACATTCTTGCCTTTGAGAATACTGGGGTTCCATTAGAAAGAAGGGGAGAATGGACATTGGGCAGGTAATGAGCAGTCTTTACCACAGATTCCCACGAGAGGGTCAGCTGGTGTTGCCTGAGAGAGATTTGGATGGATGTAAACACTGCTCTCCCCACCACCCCCACTAACTCAGACCAGGTCGGGGGCTCTGATTACTCTGAGGATGCCCAGATGGAACTTTAGTGGTGACTGAGACCCAGAGCAGGGAAGAGACTTGCTTAGGGTCACCCAAACACTCATGTGAGGGTCCAGTTTCCTGTCTGCCAGTGTTCTCAGTCTCTCCTCCGCACCCCACACACCCTGCATACTTCCACGAGGCTGTTGATTTCTGCTGGTTGGTCTCAGCTCGGGGAGAGCTCTGTTGACCCTCCTGATTTTGGGGAACAGAAACTGAGGGGATATGCTAGAAGCCATGGGCCAGACAGTACTACAGAGCAATCAAGCTCATCTTTCTGCCTCTCGGCAGTCCACACCCACATAAGACCAGGCAGTGGTCTTATAGTCTTAAGACCATAAGTCCACTGCTATTTGCTCAGTGTCTCTGGTCCTCCATTGCTGGGAAGTTCTTTTCATTGTCTGACTTTATTTTAATTTGCTGTAACATAACCTCTTCTCAGGAAGATTCAGGAGCTGAGGCCTCTGAGATGAACCTGAATATCTCCTTGGCCCTGAGACTTCCCTTGTGTGATTCTATTTTTTTTCTTTAAAGATTTTTTTTTTTTTAATTGGGGAATTGGGGGAGGAGAACAGCGTTGGGAAACTGGGGAAGGGGAACAGACAAGCTGCTGTCCTCTTGTTCTTCAGTCTAGTTGTGGAGGACATCGCTTCACTGGCCCATGTTGGTATTGTCATTGCACTCTTCCCGGATGAGGCAGATCGGTCACTGGCCTCTGGATGGTTGCTCACCGTGGCTATTAGCAGCTCACGCTGACTGCCGGCCACTCACTGTAGCCTATGGCAGCCCACTGCAGCAGGGGCTGCAGCCCAGCTCCAGGTGGAGCTGTTGTTAGCTGTAGAGGGCAGTGTCACTGGCCCTCATATGTGGGATCCAAACCGGGGCAGCTGGTGTCCCAAGCCAGCTCTTAACCACTCGGCTGGCCCTGTGTGATTCTTAAGAAATTTTAATGAAGCACTTTTTTCCATCTCTGAGAGGGACATCAGGAAGGTAGAGGTGAAAAGGGAGCTGGATTCTGGCAGCCTATCTACCTGGGTTTGGCTCAGGTGTCCTGGTAAAATGGTGACCTTGGGGAGGTCAGTTTACCTTCCAGCAAAATATGTAAGCCCACAAGGCAAGCTGAAGAGCTGTGCTTGGGTCAGGCTGCCTTTATTCTCCTTTCTGAAATAAGGCTACAGGGTAGACACAGAGAAGGCCATAAGATGGGGTTCGAGGATGTGGCAAGGAGTGAGCTCAGCTGCCATCCAGTGGTCTTAAATGACTCAGAAGCAGATCTTTAAGATTCAGTGCAGAAAGAGACTGAGACCAGAGAAGGTAAGAAGTTTGTCAAGGTCACACAGCAATTAGGCACCAAAGCTGAAATTAAAAGCCATGTCACAGGACTCTACAGCTGGATCGTTCTCATTCTCCTATATCACCTGGCGGGCTCGGGAGAAGCCAGGACATATCTGCATGGTATTTATAAGCCCATTTTATGCCCACATCTCTGTCATTCTCCCCCTATTCCTATAAACCCTACTTCTTATTCCCAGGCCTTAGTGAATCCAAACTAATGGATTTAGGGCTCATTCTGGGTCCAGGGCTTCTGTTAGATGTTAGAAACCCTTAATGAAATGTCAAGGAGGCCCTGGGAGGCCCCCCATGTTGGGGGGGCAGGCAGCCAGCTTGGTAGTGTGAGCTGGAGATTGCTGCCAGCCTCCCCCAGGTCCAGCCTCCCTGCCGCACTGCCTGTGTGTCCCCTTAGAGTCACTAACATGTTGGCCAGCAGAAACACCGCCACTGTTTCTGGAAGGTTGCTTTGGGAATACCCAGCAGCCCTTGAACCTCCTCCCAGTAGCTCCAGTTGATTGATCAGATGGGTGGGATTTTGAAGTGTTGGGATCCAGACAAGGAGGTTTCCAGGGAAATGATAAGTGGAGGGAGGGGAGCAAGGCAGGGTATTTGGGGTGTGTGTGTGTGTGTGTGTGTGTGTGTGTGTGTGTGCGTGTGTGTGTGTGTGTGTGTGATAATATGAGGGCCCTGGGTTGTGGCCACGTGAGAGATTGAATAGGGGACCCCATGGCAATCAGAACTGCCTTGGACTCTCAGTATGGGTTCCCCAGAAGCAGACCTTGAGATGAGGAACCGAGTGCAGGTAGTTTATTTGGGAGGTGAGTGCAGGAAGCTCTGGTCGGGGAGGGGGGATGTGAGATAGGGAAGCAAAAGGAACCAAGAACATGTGCGTTGTCAAGCCCATCATCACCGTGTCTCTCTGGGGGGCCTCTGGGACGCTGGAGAACACACACTTAGCGTTCTCCCACCATGGTGAGGGAGCTGGGGCAGGTGCACACCAGCTGCCACCTATCCTTGGTGGGGGGGGCTGCTTCTGGGGGTGTTAATTCCTGGTGCTTGCAGCCCACTGCGCACGCAGGCGGTGTGAGCTCTAGTCTCAGGAAGGGAGAAGAAGGTGTTGGCAGGTGTGTCCTGCAGCGGCCAAGGAAGGGGAGGCGGACAGGGGGCACCCACAGTCTGTGCTACATCCTGCCCAAGGCTTCCATCTTGCTCTTCCAGATCCAGCCTCTTTTGCTGAGCTCTTTGTTCTTAGGTCTCGTCTTCTGGACTGCATGTATATAAGCCCCGATTCTAGACTGAAAACTCTTTCCTGCAGTCAGCAGACCTGTGAGCGGCTTAATTACTTCTTTGGATTCTGTGACCAGAACTCCAGCCCGTTTATTTCCCTAAGACCTTCCTGGTAGAATCCAGGCTCTCCCTGAAGGATCAAGGGGCCTCTCCTTTGGGAGAGGGCGGGGTTGGGGGGGTCACTGAGGACAAACCTGGAGTCTCCAGGATCCTTTGGGCATTGTCATGAGAAGCACGATCATGGGCTTCCGACCTGCTGAATTCAAAGCTAAGAAAGAGGTGGGGACAATCTCTGAGACTAGAAGACTGCCCCTTCTCTCCGCAGGCAGGATTCTGTGCTGGTAAGAAGGCTGACTGCGTTTTGTCCCCTTGCCTCTGCAGGAAGGAAACCTTCTCCTGTGGGTGCTGACCCGACTAGCCTGCCCCCTGAATACCCCTGAGCCTTAGTCCAGATCAGAGTGGCACCTCCAACCCGTTGAGAATTCCTCTCAATCTCTTCACTATCAACTGGGACCTGAGATTAATTAGTTAATTAATCCAATTTTTCTTGAGCTCCATCTATGTGCCTGACACTGTTCTATCCTGTATCCCTGAAAAGATACCCTAGCTGGAAAATATGCCATAGCATGATTTTTAGGTGCCAAAATATGGCAACTTGGCATACTGAATATTTTAAGCTGAAGGAGTTTGTGGAAAAGGCACCCTTCTCCCTGAAACAGGTCATAAAATCCTCATGTGAGGGGTACTGCCCTCCATATCCTGGAGGAATCGTGCTACGGCTTCTTCTCTGGCTAGGTCTTATTTTCAGGGAAACACAGTAGGTGCTGGGCATACAGCAGAGAACAAGACAAAGAGACGATGTAGAATCACAGGCTTGTAGAGCAACAGAGCCAGGAGAGATCTTAGGGCAGATCTCATTTGTCCAAAGAGAAACCTGAGGCTGAGAGAAGGCAAGAGAAGTCCTCAGGCCACACAGCAAACAGACAGCCCAGCTTGGAATCATGGAAGGTCATAGGTGATGGGCTTAGAGGTCACCCAGCCCTACATGCTCCATTTTTAGAGGCAGAAACCGGTAGCTCTAGGTGAAGGGTCACACCAAGCTAGTGGCACCACTCTGCCTGCTAGGGAACACATCTTTCTCTTCTGCGTCTGTCTCTAAAGCCAGATCCAGGCTTTCATTTACTGAGGGGAGTGTGTGTGCATACATGTGTGGATGTGTATGCATGATGTGTGTGCCCGTGTGCATGTGCGTGTGTGTGTGTGTGTGTGTGTGTGTGTGTGTGTGTGTGTGGTGGCTTCGTGTGGGCTAGGGCAACAGGCAGGAGACATGTGTGGCTTTCTCCTGATCAAGCCATCCTGCCTCCCTCTGGTGTGGTCAGAGGCCGCAGTACGCTCTCCCTCCCCTCCGGCCTCCCTCAGCTCCCCCATACAGTGCTGTCCCAGGGCATTCACCACTGGCACAGAGGCCTCGGGCAGTGCCAGGAGGGCTTGTTACTGAGGGATGCCTTGATGTACCCAAAGCATTAACACCCCTGTCTGGCTCATTCCCTCTTTCTCAGGAGCTGAGGGAGCAGGGGCTATGAGGCGATCCAGGGTGAGGGTGGGCTGCATCTCCCCCTCATTCTTTTAGAGCTGGGGTAGGTATAAAGAGTGGCTCCTTCAGGTTCCCCTGAATCAGGCTGAGTGGTGAAAGGAGGAGATTTGGTGGGAAGCCCAGGCTGCTGCTGCTGCTGGTGGTGGTGGTGTGTGTGTGTGTAGAACTATTGGCATTAGATAAGCTGCTCTCACTGGGTACCTCGACAGAAGCCGAAATATATTCTCCATGTTCTCTCTACTTTATCTACAAAGTGTGCACATATACTTTATGCATATTTTTGTGCACATGTAAATATACACGGGCATGCTGTGCTGAAGGCGTGTATATGCACGATGATATAGCACACAAGAACGATAGACATATGAGTATGTGCTGGGGGCTATGTTGGAGTGTGGGGGGGGACTACAGACCTGTTTGTGAGCCCCTGAACAACCTTGCCTTGGTTCCCAGGCCGGAAAACAGGAATGAGCTGTCAGTCAGGTGCTTATGTCCAGCGTGGCTTATGGCTGCCCCCATCCCTTCTTGGAGTCCTGAAGTGGGGGGCAGGGGCAGGCCGAAGCCGGCCTGAAGCTCCTGGCTAATTTTCCCAGCCTCCATCGATCCAGCAGCTCCTCCTGAGTCTATTAACTGTCCGAGAGTGAAAATATCCCCCATCATGAGCCCTGACCTGAGACAGGGAGGGATCCATAGCAATTTGTTCAAACAGAGGGAAGCGTTTCCCTCTGATTTGTATTCCAATTTATTCCAGGCAGGAAGGGGGTCAGGGTGGGGGATGAACCCTGGCACGCAGGAGTTGGGCCTAGGCCCATCCCCCTTGGCCCCCCCCATGCTAGCCAGGGTGACAGCTGGTGCTCCCCATGGTCCCTGGGGGGGGGAAGGGGGGTGCTGAGGAGGGGAGAGTGGGCCCCAGCAGGGGAATGGGAAGAGAGGCCCGCCAGTCTTCCCAGCAGGCCCTGCTTGGCTGGAGAGCTCAGTTGTGGATTTGGTTTTCACAAAATACAAAGCTGTCTGCTTGGAGCCTCTCTCCCAGGCCCTGGGGCCTGTGCCAGGCGTGCGCTCACCCGCAGTGCCTGTGCCAGGGTGGGGGTGGGAGCTGGGTTGGGCGCATGGACACAGCAGCCCCAGCTGGGCTGAGTGGCAGGGGGCCTATTCTTCTCTTGAAGGTCTCCTCCAGCCAGCCTTGCAGGAACAGAGGTACTCAGGCTCAGAGGAGACCTGGCCCCTTGGAACAGCGTCTGTGCGGGGCAGGAGCCCCTCACCACCGGAGCTCTGAGCGTATCTCTAAGACACAGTGCTCATGCTTTGTTCCTGGGCTGAGCAAACTGGGGCTCATTGGTGTCCCAACCAGGAAGTCTCTTTTGAGCTGACATTTATTAAGTACTTACTATGTGCTGGGCACTGGCCTAGTGCTGCCAAGTACCCAGTCCTGGCATGGCCCAGTCTTCCTCAAGCACCTCAGCTTCCTCACGGAACCTCCCCGCAGCTTTCTGCATATTTCTGTCATCTCCCTCACCCACCTCCTCTGCTTAGTCTTTCTCCCTTCCTCCTGGGTATCACTTCTCCCTTGCACTTGAGGTTGGCTCTGATGACTGAGGGTGTCGGGACTGAAGGTGGGTACTCTGCAGCCCCTTCATCCAGAGGGACCCTATAAACAGGCTAGCTCTCTCTTACTTCTGGGTTTTTCCTTTGGCCCTACCCCACCCGCCCCTCCCCACCAGGGCCTCTGCCTTTGCAGAGGTGGTGCCATGGCAACTGCGGAGGAGGATTCTGAGAAGGGTTAGCCAAGTGGTCCTGGACGAACCCCCACTGCCACTGCCTCCTTCCCGCATGCACCAGCGCCCCAAGGGGAGTAGCAGAGAAGTTCTTCACACTGAGGTGTCAGCTGGCAGCTCTGAGGTCAGCTGTCGCACATGACTTGCCAGGCTCCATGACACCACCAAGATCTAATTTCAGAAGCCAGCAACTAAATATATCAAAGTCAATGAATAATCATCTTTCTCACTCAGCTGGGAGTGTAGGGAGGCAGTGTGGCCGATAGGACAGGAGCAGAGGCTTTTGACTAGATCTGGGTTCAACTTCTGCCTCTGGCCCTCACCGGCCGTGTGATCTCAGGCAGGCTGTGATCTGTGCCTCCATTTCCCCATGCACATGATGGCAATAATAATATAATAGCACCTTCGTCAGGGGGCTGCCTTGAGGAGGAAATGGGGGAACCCAGGGAAAGTCATTCTTAGCCCAGTTTCTGGCACATGGGAAGTCAATGGCCCACCAGCTGTTCAGAGGAGGACCTGCTAAATGAGTGCTTCCAGCACCTGGGTTTGGTTCGGGAAGCTGATAAGTCACAGAGGCTGCCACCAGGGAGGTGGCATGTGCTGCTCTGTGTACAGGCATGTGGCACAATATTGAGGGAAAGAGGGACCAAGACCCAGAGCCTGGCCCAGGAGATAAGGTGGCAGAGTTCCAGCCCTCCTCCCATTTTCCTCTGGGACAAGCTTATAGCAGGATGGGAGACAGGGTGTTTGCAGCCCCCTGCTGCCTACCTCCCTGCCACTGCCCGCTCCAGGCCTTTCCTCATCAGAGGCAGGCCTCCTCCCCCTTCCGCAGCCCTCGGAGCCTCCTAATGGCAGTGACTTTTCTGTGCCTGGCTGTGACTAAACTGGTTCAATTGGCCTCGCCCACCCCCAAGTCCTTCACTTTTCTCCCCCACCCTACTGGGTTTCAAGTCATTTGCAAGTTGTTCAGAAGCTCAGCATTATAATCAGATCCTACAGTGCATGCCACTTATGTGGCTTCTCAAATTTTAGCCAAGAAAGGAGAGAAGCGCTTCAGCGATGGAGAGAAAAATAACGAGAATACTTAAGCAGGGGGACAGATATGGCATTTCCTGATTTAAAAATACACCTGATGCTAACAAAAATATGTTCTCAAACTTTATGCTTCCCAAATTGATGCTTGAACACTAAAGATTGTTCATCCCTTTCGGGGACATAATGCGCTTTCTCCCCCAGGGGTGTTCACCTTTTTGTTTGTTTTTTTTTGTTGTTGTTGTTGTTTTTTGAGGGCAGTGTCACTGGCCCTCATATGTGGGACCTGAACCGGGGCCTCTGGCTTCCCAATACAGCGATTAACCACTGCGCCACTCAGCCGGCCCGGGTGTTCACCTTTTTGAAAGGGACACAGAGAATGAACAAGTGACGATTTCATATGCTGGGTGTTGGTGAGTGTTAGGAAGAACACACAAAGCAGGGAGGGGGATTGAGAGTGATGGAGGTGGGGCAGGTGTGCTGTCTTCAATAGAGTGGTCAGGGAAGGCCTCTCTACTAAGAGAGCTGAAGGAAGTGATTGTTTCCAGCGAGCTCTGGAACTCCAGGGAAGAGCAGTCCATCGGAGAGAGCTGCAAGTGCAAAGGCCCTGAGGTCGGTACGGGCTTGGCCTGCATGAAGAGCAGTGTGGCCTCCGTGGGAGGAGGGCAGAAAACAAGGTGGGGATGGCTGCAAATGACAGAAGTGTGGTGGGCTATTGAGAAAGCATTGGCTTTGACCCCCAAGTGAGATGGGGTCACTGTAGAGTTTTGAGCAGAGGAAGGATGGAATCTGACCTTGTGCTATGAAGGAATCCCTCTGGCTTCTTGTGGAGAACAGACTGTACCAGGCAAGGGAAGAAGCAGGGTAGACCTAGCAGAAGGCTGCTGTAATAATCCAGGCAGGAGATGGCGGTGGTGGCTAAGATGAGGTTTCATAGGGCTCAGAGTCAGGACCAGTTTTGAGAGGGTGGAGCTGAGAGGACGTGATGGTGGATTGGGTGTGGGGTGTGGGAAGAGAGAAGTCGGGAGTGGCTCCCAGGTTTCTGGCTGACACTTAGCAGGGGACAGTGTGTTTTTCACTAAGGGATGAATGAGAAGTGGCTTCAGGCCTTGGGGGTGTTGGGGGTGGTGTCATAAGGACTGTCCTCCTGAGGGCAATGGACGGAGAGAGGCATAAAGCTAAGCAGGCCCTTACGTCTGTGTTTTCTGGTTTTTAAACCTCAGAGGGAACCCTCCTCCTACCCCCTGAGCTGGCGAAAAGGCCCAGTGTGGAGGAACTATGCAGGGGCAGCTGTAAGAGGTTCCAAGCTGTCAGGTAGTGGTGCCCATAATCCTACCCCCCAGCTGGGTAGGTGATGCCCAGGAACTCACCATGGCCTGGGGTGGGGTTTCAGAGTGCCGCCTGGTGGTGGTAGGCTCCCCAGAAATACTGTCTTTCGCTCCCCTGCCCTCTGTCCTGGGGTCTAAGGCCCTATCCACTCTCAAGCTGCAAGATTGATTTTGCTTTCAGGGTTGTTACTGTTATTATTATCCACTTAAACAACTACATAGGGGAAAAAAAAGGAATGCAGTGACGGTCAGACATTAACCGTTCGTTCTAAGTTCCCTGCCCATACCTGTCAATATATTTTTACATAGTAGTAAACAGTGGTCTGTTCTGCTTTCTTGGCTGACTTTATCTCCTCCACACGTCTCCTGGTATTGACCGAGCCCTCAGACCTGTCACTTTAATGGCCACAGGGCACCCTTTGCATCGACGTGCTGGAGTTTGGTCACCATTTCTCCATTTGCTGGGCGTTTGGGCAGACGCCAATTTTCCCTTCTTCTAAATAGCCCTGCTGTGAATATCCTTCTGTGAGTTATTTTTTCCCTTTTAAAGCATTTCCTTAGGGCCTAGTCCCCAAACTGAGATTGCCTAATAGGTCATAAGATAGGAACAGCTTTATGGTTCTCAGTTTGCATGGTCAGGTCGTGCAACGAAAAGTTTGAGCCAGACTGTGCACAGCACAGCCACAGTGGACTTTGTCATTTTATGTTCACTGGTTTAATAGGTGTATTATGGCCCGCTTCTTAACACCCAACGTTCACTTCCTGAAGCCATATTTAGGTCTTTCAGCACCTAATATACCTGATCTGTGCAGAACTTTACAGTTTACACGGCGCTTTCTGGTATGTCATCTTACTTAAGACACTTATGAGCCCAATACTGTTGTCCTCTGTTTTATGTGACGAAGTGGGATTTGGTTAAGTTCAGTGCTGCAGTCAGCCTCTAACCAGTTCTTGCAGGTTTAGTTGGAAAGGACTCCCACCCACCTGCCACCATCCCTTTCTTTCTGAGGGCCCAGTTTCCCCAGGTGTCCATTTCAGTCCAAATCCAGTACATCAGCCCTGTGGTCTTTCCCCAGCGCCCACTGCCAGGCCTGTGCCAGGCTCTGCCCTGTACCTCCAAGTTGTGTCTCAGCTCTGTGAGGCTTGGAGGAAGCCACTGGGCTTTGGGGTCAGGTGGGACTTTGGGGTTCTTTGCTTCAGCAAAGCCTCTACTCCCTCCATTCCCTGGCCCAGGACTGACCCAGGCTCTGTGTTCCGAGCTGGGGGCCTTGAGCTGGCAGCCTGTCTCTGGTCCCGCCCAGGAAGTGCCTAATCCCTAACGTTGGTTGTTGGTCTCAGGTACCCTGGAGCTTCAGATTCCCAGGGACAGGGTCACTTAGGGGGCTGTGGGGGTCACAGCAACTCTCAGACTCGGGGGACCCTGTCAGGGGGGACACACCCTGAGGTACGAGTTTGGTTTTATTCTGCTCCCTTCTAACTATATTCCAGAGTTATCTGCTAGGCAGCATGTTCTGTGCATGGTAAATCCCATTCTTAGAGTAGTTAACACTCACAATAGGAAGTTCTCTTATGCCCATTTTACAGGCAGGTAACTGAGACTCTAGACTAAAGGGCTCAATGATTTGCCCCAGACCACACAGCCATTACTTCAGCCTGGATGGGAAACCCACGCCCAGGGCTGTCTCCTCAGCCCCAATTCTCCTCCCGTGGCTTTGGGTCAGTAGGTATGCTTTGACGCAGGGGGCTTGGTCATACATAGCCTGGGCTGCTGTTCGCACCCAGGGCCAATGAACTGCAGTGATGGTACCACAGGACCAGCAGAGCTTGGTGGGGCTAGGTAGCTGGGACTCAGGACAATTTTACATGAGTAACTCCGGTCCTCACATCCCTGGGCAAGAAAGGCTCAGGTCTTGGGTTCCTGAAGCCCTTCTCTGTCCTGAGGAGTGGCAGCCTCTCTCTCCCACCATCACCCTATATGTTCTTCTGGGGAGAGCTTTCCTTCCAGTGACCACCTCCCTTAGCTCCCCCTTGATGTTCTGGTCTCTTGGGATTCTGGCTCTTGACATCCCCCAAAGTAGACCTCATTCAGTTGTACATTTTCCTCTTGCAGACCCTTGGCACAGGTTCCCAAAGGGTCCCAGGCTATATTATCAAATGGAAAGGGAACTGAAATGTATTGAGCACCTACTAGATACTAGTCACTGAATTCTGTACCCAATGCACATCATTTTATTTAATCCACACAGCCCAGAAGTTATTTCCACTAGAGCCTCAGATGTAGTATTATTGTTATTTTGCAGTTGAAGAAACCGTGGCTTCAAGAGGTTTAATGACTTGCCCAAGGTTATAGAGTCATTAGGGGTGAGAGAGGGCCAAACTTCCTGCCCCTCACACCACCCATCTGGGCAGCCCCTCAGACTAGCAGTTACAGCCTTGGGTTAAGCAGTGCCTGACTTGTGCCTTTCTGCTCTCTTCCCGAGTGTCCTGCCTACAATGGTTCTTGCTGCTGTAGGCCCCCTCACTGTTGAGAGGTTTGTTTTTTTCCTATCTTCTCATTGTTGAGAGTGTTGATCCCAGTGTTCTGGGGCCCATCAAGGAGAAAGTCCCTTTATAGTGTTCCCCAGGGACCTCTGATTTCTCATTTCCAGGGCTTTCCCCGTGGCCTGTATCATATCCCAGAGTTCCAGATGTGGCATACAAATTAGACTTCTACTGATACTCTGACAACGAAAAGTCTGTGAGCAAAAGCTGGCACTCTCCAAAGCTGTGTGCCTTCTGATGAGGCCCGGATGTGGGTGCAGTGGCGCTGAACATTCCTAGGGACTGGGGCACAGATGGACTGGCCGCCACTCTCAGCAGCGGAGGGCTGCCAGGCTCTGCAAATGGACCCGGGCCCTGTAAACAGTAGCAGGCTGGGCAAGCAGCAGCAGGCCATTCATCTGACTATGAGAGCACAGCTAGATTTTATGCCCCGTTGTGGTGATGGGATAGCAGCCTGTGCACTGATCCTTTCCGCTATAGCTGTTCTCCATACTCAGGGACAGCACCCTTGTACCAGAGGTCAGAGACACATCCACTTGGGTTGGGGAGAGATTTCTGCAGCCAAAGGGGTGGTCGGCTGAATACGGATTTGATTTGATGTGCAAAGAAGACCTTGTGTGGCGAGCCGACTTAATGTGGTCTGCAGCTAGGGGAGGGCAGAGGGTCTTCGGTGAGGGGGGCTGGGCCTTCTGTGGCTCTGCATCCCAGCCGAGGGCAGGACATTTCACATAATAGGTGCTCAGGAAATGTTATAGAAGGAATCAGTGAATCAATGGCACATTACCAGGTGACTGTGTGTGTCCTTGGGAGTATTGGGAGGCTAGGGAGCGAGAGAGAATGGAGAGGGAATTCACCTGGACTGAGGCCTAAAGATCTGAGAGAATGACAAAGGGTAGACAGGACGGTGTGCTGTGCGTCCCTGCCAGGTGACGGGCATGAAAGGTGAGGCCAGGGGAGAAGGTGCAGGGTGGGTGGGACTGTTTCAAATTGGTTTTCCCAGCAAAGAATTGGGGCCTCCCCCACCCTTGGAGTTTTTCTGAGAAGTCTTCTGGTCCACCCCTGGGTGGCGGTGAACGGAGACAGGCTTTTGCCAGCTCCGCAGCCAGCCAGGTCTGTGGGGAGGGCAGGGCGAACCCCCACTTCGGAGAGGACAGGGGTCATCCATGTTTGATGGCCCACAGTCCACAGAAGAGGAACGTAAGTGTCATCCTTCACAGAAGGATGAGCCAGCCAGGCGCCTGCCCTGAGAGCCTCCTCCCAGACCCGGCCTCCACTCTCTCAGTCCCTAATTAAAAGAGAAAAGGCTGTTAATATTTCAGCACTGTTAACCCCACTAAATTATTAAGCGTCCATTTGCATTACATGCATAAAAGGATCGATAAACATGTACGTACCAGGAGTTGGGAGGGTGAGGGAGGAATACTTTCTAAGGATGCTGCACGAGACTGGTCCACCAGCGACTCAAGAGATGGTCCTGTGCCCTGAGCCCCGTGTCCTCAACACTGGGAACTGAAAATGCATGGAGCTGAACTCAAAAGCCAGAGAGTCAGACAGACTCCCATCCAGCAGGGTGTCCTTGGACAACTCACTTAACCTTGCTGAGCCTCAGCTTTCCCATCTGACAAATGGCAACAATAATAGCCTTGTTATGAGCAATAAATAATACATATAAAACACTCAATACAATGCTGGAACAGAGTAAATTGTTATTGTTATGTATACATTGTTGTTATTGTTCTCTTATGGTGGGGAAACCTGAGACATAGCTGCAGCTCATAGCAATCCCCTCCCTCTTCCTTCCTGCCTCTCAGCAGGCCTTTATCCCAACTCTTCTAGACTATATACTTCTCTAGTGCTTCCCTAGTGCAGGGCCTGGATGCCATCTCTCCCATATGCCCGGCACCAAGCTCAGCACCTCACACTCACGAGCATGTGTTGGATGACTGTCTGATGGAAGTCAGGACCAGAACATAGATCCTGATTACATATTGCCTGGCCCAGAACACTCAGCAATGCTTACGGGAGGCGGTTGGGGTGGGGGTACTTGCCCTGCCATCTTGCAACTGAGCAGATAGAACCAACTCCAGGTGGGGGCTTCCGCAACTCCCACCCCTTCTCCTCACTCCTTGTTCTTTCCCCCACTCTGCACTGTTTGGAAGTTTCCCCAGCCTGCAGACACTTCCCCTGAAAGTCAGGAGCAGGAAGGAGGGCAACAACCCCACTTGGCTACAATTAACCTTTTAAAATGCAGGATGGGGAGGAAATCTGACAGAAAGTTGATGGGGCTTTAAATTCAGGCTTTCCGTGCATTTGCTGTCTGCCTGCCGAGTTTGGCTCTGTATCTTACTGCTGCACCCTCATGCATTTGACAGCACCCCCCCACCCCCCGCACCAGCACCTTGGCTAGCAGCCAGGAGGAAATTCTCATATGGGGTATGGGGGTCCTTAAAGAAATTCCCTTTCTAGATTCCAGTGAGAAGGCGCTTTCTTCAGAAGCCCAGTGGGCAAGTTGGAATTTGCCTTAATGTGAGTCATTGAGAGTTTGAGAGTTTGTGGCTTCATCACTGAGCCTGCAGGGTGCTGGCAGTCTCCACCCTCACTGATAATTCTGGGTGTCTAATTTTGGGGAATTAGAAAGGAGTGAGCTGGTAGGCCAGAAGCCTTCTGCCAGGGACTTGCTATTTCTGCCTCAGCTGTTCTCATGACAGTGCTGTCCCCTTGGTGGCATCTCTCATGCGCTTTATTCGCCACCGAGGGATTGGGGGGAATGTTGTTACTTGACTCCTCAGCCTTATTTCTATACTGAGCATCGGATCGGCACTTCTCCACCTGTTTTACACAACACTTCTGTCTCTCAAAATGTTAAGAAACACTCCGTGAAGTAAGGGCTTTTTGGTCAAATACATTTGGAAAGCACTGAATCACATCGAGTCAACAGGTGTGTTTACTGCAGGACTTTTCAGAGCCTTTAATAATATTGTGTGACGAGACTTGCTGAGGAGAGAGGATGCAGCATCTTATTTGGCAGTGGACTATCGATAAACATTTTGTGGCACACAGGTTGGGGGACTCAGTTTTCCTTTTCCATGGGGGTTTGTTGATAGAGCTCAGAGAATGAGATAGGAAGTCTCATAAACCAAAGGCAGGAAACATACTTGGTTCCAAAACTCTGTCATGATTTCTATCCACCACTGTAGTGTCAAGCAGAGATGATCAAATCCCTCAGAGCCTCTGAAATTCCCAGGAGCCCGTTACAAATACAAACTCTGAGGCCCACCCCTGGAGAATCAGAGCTGGTGGTCCCCCATGGGCCTGGGAATCTGCATTGCAACGGGCTCCCTTGGTGACACAAGGTGGGTGGTGGTGTCCGTGGATGACTGGGACAGTGAACTGAGTTGCAAGCTAGCAGGTGGAAGGAAAGCCTGGGTTAGAGTCAGCTCTGCCACCGGCAGTGAGTGACATGGGCGTTTCCTTCTCCAGGCCTCAGTTTCCTTGTCCGCCAGAGGAGGCTAAACAGGACTTGCCCTGTCTGCCTCTCAGAGCTGAGGAGAGGGGCTTGGAAATACACAGTGAGCCCTGGGAATGGACCAACCCTCATCCTCTGTGGCAGATACGGCAGGATCCTGAAATGCAAAGGGCTTCAGGCCCCCGGGGAGGTGGCCTGAGAGGAGTGCAGGATCATTTATAGAATAAAAATGCTGGCTGGCATTTATAGAATAAAAATGCTGGTTGCATTGCTCACTGTGTACCAGACACCGTTTTAAACACTTTGCATGTTTACTTATTTATTCCTCACAAAACCTCGTGTTGCAACCGAGACAACTAAGGCTTAAGTAACTTGCTGAAAGATACAAAGTAACTTGCTGAAAGCTAAGGGTGTGGTCTGGTAAGAAGTGTGCTCAGCGGAAGACGCCATCCCCCTCCTGTTTTCCTACACAGCCCTCAGCGTGAACCTTGAACATATTCATGAAACATCCCTACTGGTTCAATGGCCGCTTTGAGTGGTTCCACCCTGGAATGTAGAGGGGGCCACAGAGGGTGTTCTCCTGTACCTCTCTCTTGCTCTTATGCAATCAGTCATCTCAGGAGCTATCATTTAGTAAGAGAGACAGAGAGAGCACACACTGTTTGGCAGATATATTGTTTTAAATCCTCCCACCAGCCCCTGGAGAAGGCATTATTATTCCCATTTTACAAACGAAGAAGCTGAGGCTCAGAAAGGTTAAGTAACTTGTCCAGTGTCACCCAGCTAGTGGGTAGCAGAGCCAGGAATTCTTCCTAGATTTCAGCACTTTCCATCTCTCTAAAGCAGATCTCTCCTCTGACCACTTTCTTGTCACATTCCCCTGCTTTAGCATCGTCTTAGCACTTAGCACGCTCTGAAACCATCCTGTACATTTCTTTTGCCTTGTTTGCTATCCGTCTCCCCAGCAATGCTCTTTCAGAGCTGGTTCTTGTTTGCTTTTCATGACAGCCTCTTCAGTACCCAGCACAGCGGCAGGCTCGAAGCATTTGTTGTTTGACAGACTGAATGAAGGGATTATGTCAGGGTGCCTCTTGACAGAGACTCTGGTCTGGTTGCCTTTGGAATCAGAAGATGCTGCTGTGGCCACTGCCTTCCTGGGGAGTGTGGAGTGGGAGGCTGAAGTTAAGGGGGACTGAGCCCCTTTGGGGACCCGTGATACGGTGGGATCTCTGTTGCTTCAGGGTCAGAAATACATTTCTAGCCATTCCAGGGCTGAGCAGAGTGAGGGGCTGACTCATGTTAATGAAAGTCAGTGGGGGGTGATGGGAAAATTGAACCGCCAAGGCTAAGGGGGCCTGAGTACTTCGCTTCTAGCCAGCACTGGCTCCAGAAGGGAAATCTCTACCTGGAAGAAGTCAGCCATGGGAAGTAACACATGAAGTAGGGGTCAGAGTAAAGGAAGGAGGGAATTGTAATGGTTAGTGACATCAAATGAAACAAGGTAACCTCAACAGGCAACTGCCATCAAAGGGATGCTTTCTAAAAAAAATTAAAGTATAATTTAGATACTATAAAATCTTAAACAAAAAATTTGATATATTTTTACATGTATCCACCACTCAGATTAAAATGTAGAACATTTTCTTCCTCAGATGGGATCCCACCTTCTCTCCAGAAAGTTCTCTTTTGCCCTTCCCAGTAAAGAGCCCCCCCATCCCCATGCAGGGGCGACCATTGTTTAGATCTGGATTATTATAAGATTGGTTTTTTCAGTTCTAAATTTCAAATACATAAAATCATACACTATTTACTCATTTGTATCTGAGTTCTTTCACTTCAGTTGTGCCTGTGAGATCAGTAGGGTTTCTGTGGCTATCAGTCATTCATTTTTTTCACTCCGTGTAATATTCCATTGTATGAATATACCAGAGTTTATTTACTCATCCTACCCTTGATGAACCTATGGGTAGTTTCTTGTTTTTACCTATAATTAATAAAGCTGCTCTGAATGTTCTATTGCTTGGTTGTCATAAGCACTCATTTCTAGTGGGTGCATTCCCAGGAGTGGAATTGCTGCCCATGAGTACACACTTGTTTAGCTGGATTAGGTACTGCCAAGATCTCTTCTAAAGTGGTGCTACCATTTTAGAGCTGGATGGTCTTACTTTTAATGTCATCAAAGGGGGTTAGATAATCGTAGTGATGTCATCACCCATGATGACCACTCACAGCCCCAAATCCAGTGAGGAAACACACCTGTCAGATGGTAAAAGGCCTTGTGTCTGCTGGCCAGGCTCCATCTTTTCTGGCTTGTGCTGGCTGGGCTCTCCAGCTCTTTTTCAATATTCCTTATCAAAGACCAAGGCCTCTGTCATTACAACACTGCCTGGCTATGGGTAAGCCACAGTGTCCAACTGTATCTTCTGCTGTATCTTCCATTGGAGCCCATTAAATCAATGTCTTCCTTGATAAGAGATACCACAGGCCTCTGTGGACATCCATATGGCCTCCTGGGCTTGTCAGCGACTGGCTTGCACATCATGCATTGGTGGGTTGTTTCCTGATGAGATTTCCTGGGGACCCTGGACAGGTGGCTGTTTCTTCCATGTTCTAGTAGTGTGCATGCATTTTCATTGCAGGGGGCAAAAATGTCAGTCCCATTCCCCAAATTCTAAGGTTCATCTTATGCAGGGACTGTGCACTGATTACATAAATCGTTGAGTGTGAGTTGAAAAGACCTTAGAGGTCATCTAATCCACTCCCCTCCTAAAGGTAGGGAAGCTGAGGCCCATGGAGGTCTGGCTTGCCTGAGGTCACACAGCCTGCTTGCTGACAGCTTGTCTAGGTTCATGCCTCTCTGACTGCCAGGCAGGCAGGATGGATACCTGGACACTCAGACTCTGGGTTGGTGGCAATTGCCACTGTTTGCAGAACCTGCTGCTCTTTAGAGAGGCTCTTATGGTTAAGAGTCACATGACTTGTGTCAAATGACCTGTATCCCACTTGCTGCCCCACGAGCTTCTCATCCAGCACTAGACTGCCTCTGTAGACTTCTCTGTCATTGGTTCATGTCTGTCCCATCAGCATTGCTCGGATAGAGTCCATTAAGGTGCTACTTGTGGCACCTACAGAACACATTGGAGTTCTACTAACAGCTTCTCATTTACCTCATGTTATTGTCACATCCACCCTTATACGTTCTCAGGGTTGGTGGCATTCTCTCCATTTTAGAGATGAGAAAACATAGGCCCAACAATCGCTGGTGGCTTAAGCCTAGTAATCCATAATATATAATGAAGGACCCTGCCCTGTCCACTGGCAGGAAGACCCCTGTTCTTTGAGGTCTGATTCAAAGTCTGCCTCTTACATAGAGCCGCCTGTGAGTCTCCCTCCAGCGGATGGTGATATTTCTGTCCTCTGACGTCCTAGGAACTTCTGTACCTCTCATAATGCTTAGCAACTTGACCATGGGAGATTCTTTTTTTTTTAAAGATTGTTTTGGGGAATTGGGGAAGGGGAACAGTGTTGGGGAATTGGGAAAGGGGAACAGCCAAGTTGTTGTCCTTCAGTCTTTGTTGTGGAGGGTGCAGCTAGCTCAGCTCCAAGCCCAGTCACCATCCAACCGCCCGTCCACAGCTTGCAGCTGCTCAGCTCAAGGTACCGTGTTCAATCTTAGTTGCAGGTGGGCATAGCCCACCATTCTGTGCGGGAGTCGAACTGGCAACCTTGTTGTTAGGAGCATGTGCTCTAACCACTGGACCATCAGGCCACCCGTGGCAGCTCAGCGGCAGCTCAGCTCAGGTGCAGCTCACTGGCCCATGTGGGAATTGAACCGGCAATGCTGTAGCTCAGAGCTCGCACTTTTAACCACTCAGCTGGCCCACCATGGGATATTCTTATAAATTCATTCATTCAACATCCACTGAGCTCCCACTGTATGTAAGACCTTGTGCTGGGGATACCAAGGTGAAGTTCACAGCCTGGTAGGCAGAAAGACAAGAACCCCGAATTTGATAGACACCCAGATTGATGCTTTGTTGTTGTGCTGGAGGAGTGATTGATACGGAAGCCGGGAGGGTGTGGGTCAATCTTGGCACACTTTCTGGAGGAAGTTACATAGTTTATGTATGGGTTTTATCTCACCTCGGTGCACCTCTTTATTACAAGGACTCGGGGTTCACTCCTTGTGTCCCTTGTGCCCTGGATCAGCTCTCCCACCTCCACTATCTCCACCATCAGCTATGAGCAGACAGGTGTGAACTTGAGGGCCTTGCCTTCTTACCCAGAACCCAGGCACTGGTGGGCTGGGGGCTGGTTTGCCTTTAGGACAATGGGGTTTGACACTGAGGGAGGGGCTGTGAACTTTTCCAGCTCAGTCCTTTCCCCTTTAGGTTCCCCCAGCCCTGGGCACTGTGAGAGAGGTCAAAGAGGAGCCAATTTCTTGAGAGTTTCCGGACCCCCTGTGAGAGCTTCCGATCCTTGGAGAAGAAGCTGGCACAGGCTCAGGGAGCAATGAGGGAAAATTAACAGGGCTTTGGGTGAGGGGAATATGGAGTTTGTGGCGATGGGGGAAATCTTAGGTTATGCTCTCTAAAAGCAGAGCCTGGGATGCTTGGGGGTGGGTACTGTTCAGACAAGTGATATGCTGAAAAAATGCTCTCAGGAGAAACTAAGGGGACAAGGGAAGCCACTGGGTAAAACTGTGGTTCAGCTGCCTTAGCCTTAGCCTCTCCCCAGGGTAGGGGGTGGGGGCTCTGGAGCGTGAACAGCTCCAGTCATCCCATCTTGAGGCAAGGGCGCTGGGCATGCACTCATGTTGGCCAGTCCCTGGGAGTGTGTGTATATATTGGGGAAGAAGGTGATCTCCTAGGCATTTCTGGCCCAGGCAGCTCCCACTGGCTGAGGGCAATTCCCCCGGGAAGGTGAGCTCTGTACACATAGCAGCTGTCACGCAGAGCAGAGGAGGATGCAGGCCAGATGCGGGAAGCTGGGTGGAGCACCAGCAGCCTCCAGGATGGGGCCTGCTGAGACAGTGATGCTCAGTGAGTGATACCCACTCTGTACAGACTACAAAGCCCCTCGCCCTCATCAGCTCATTCAAGAGCACAGATCTCTTGCAAGGGGGGTGCGATGGGGAGGAACTGCCCCTTTCCTGAGCTCCTGGCCCCTGTGGCTCTGGCCTGGGGACTCTGGAAAGATTCTTGCCTGAGCTCAATGGGGTCAGATCTTTGACGATGGCCCGGGGAGGTCCAGGCTGACCCTTGCCCCCACCACATACTCAGAAGGGAACCTCAGACCCCCCCCTCCCCCAGCCCTGGTGCATCTTGTCTAAACCTCCCCCCGCCTTTTGCCAGCTCCAGCCCAGGCCCAGATCGTGCATGCAGGCCAGGCGTGTGTGGTGAAAGAAGACAACATCAGCGAGCGTGTCTACACCATCCGGGAAGGGGACACCCTTGTGCTGCAGTGCCTTGTCACCGGGCACCCTCGGCCCCAGGTAAGCCCCCTTCCAGCCTGAACAGGCCCCTCCTGTCCTCACCCCCTCACTCCCCACCCCTACTCTGAGATCAGAGCTTGATAAGAGGCAGTAGGAGCTGGGGACTAGAGGTATCCAGCGGTGAATACACATAAGACGGAAGACTGGGGCTGGGCAAATAGCTGGAAAATGAACACTGTGGGGAAGGGCTAGAGGCTGTGGGCTTAGTCACCTGAAAACATTGATGGCCAAGGGGAAACACTGAATGTCAGTTACTTAGTTCCACTCTATTCCTGGTATGTACCTTCAGCCACTGTTTGAGGGTGGACTGTGCGACAAGCACTACGCTAGCTGCTTTTTCCAGTGTTTTCTCTTTGGCTCCTCACAACCATGCTGTGAGGAAAGCATTAGAACCCCCATTTTACAGCTGAAGAAATTGAGGCTCAGGGAAGTTAAGTACACTCCGAACATCACACAGCCCTTGTGAGGGTGGAAGCAGAAATTGAATCCAGAACCATAGCTTAGCACACTTCCGCCCAGTGTACCCACCTTTGATTTGGGGGCTCCAGGGATTACCAACAACATATCATATAATCTCTACTTTAGGAGTCTCCCAGTAGACAAGCCCTCCACTCTTGTGGTTAAAAAGCAACAGATGCTGAGTATCTGGAAATGCCAGGTGACTTTTGTCCCAGACGCACTGTGTGGTTCAGGCAGGAAGGATTGGCCAGTTGTCACTGAGAGCTGACAGGAGGAGGCAGGCAGCAGTGGGCTGGGGGATGGATGGAATTTGCTGGTGAGCTGCTGTGACCTTTAAGAGCAGCAGAAAAGGTTTCGATTGGATCCTAGGAAGGAGAGTGAAGTGCGAAATCATTTTGGGGGGATAATTTTGGAAACAGGGATGGCTTTAGTAGGCTTGGCCTTGAAGCAAGCAGATGTACAGAGAAACCCCTAAAGACTCTTTCATCCTGAAACTGTGATCGCTGCTTGCTTCTTCTCAAAGGTTTGTTTAGAAGTGAAATCAATGCTGCCAGTCTTCAGGTTGGTGTTTGTGACAGGTGTGACTGTTAGAGATGGTTCTCCCTAACGCCAGGGAGGCAGCTAAGGCTGCACTGGCCATCTGTGTGTGTCCCCTTGACTCATCACACGTGTGAGTCATCTGTAGCTGTGGCTGTATGTGCATGGTTTTGTTGTGTTTTCTGCTACCTCGGCTTAAATCCTTGGGCTTATATTTAACTCTGTCCCATCTCATTCCTCACATCTAGCCCATCTTTGAGGCCTTTCTTTTTATGGCTCTTGCTGGATCTCCTCCTCTCTATTCCTCGTTACCCCTCTAGGTCAGACCTTCCTTCAGTCTTGTTCCTTGGACCACTGCAGTAGACTCTAACTTGCCTCCTATTCCCCCAAATCTCCCCTACCAATTCATTCATGCCTGCACCATGCTCCCAGAATTCTCAGCCTCTGACCTCCTACATCATATTACTCCCCTGTTTCGAAACCTTCAACGGCTGCCCATTAACTATCAGAACCAGTTCAGGCTCCTGGTGGAATTGAAGAACTTCCCACCATCTATCCCCACCTGCCTCCCCTGTCTGATCTCCCTCTGCCATCCTCCTCATACCCTGGGCTCCACTTGCCCAAGCACACCTGCCCATTCCTGCTTTAACCACTGCTGCTCACCTCACCTGAAATGCCTCCCAGCTCCCTTTCCCCTCACTGTATTACAACAAATATTTGTTGAATCCTTGCTATGTGCCAAGCATTGTGATGGGGCCTGAGGATATGGCTATAGTTCCTATTGCCGTGGAGCACCCAGTCTCGTGGGGGAGCAGCAGCATCTCATGGTCCGCTGGTCAGAACTGGGGGCTAAGTGCATGGAGTTCTCCACTCCAAATATCAAGAGAGAGGGAATCCCTAGGGCCCACATGAAGAAGGAACCTATTGCGATTGTATAGATTTTATAGCAGAAATTGAAGAGCCTGGTCCTTGGAGGCACTCGGACTGTAACTTACCTCAAGGGAACTAGTATGAATGCACACAGGGAGTGGGTATGAGTTGAGGCCACAGGGCCATGTATGGCTAGGAGCTGGAACTGGACTCTATCTAAAGCTGGAAGCTTGATAAGAGTGGCACCACCTATAAATGAGGACCAGAAGACTTCTGTCCCACAGCCCAGATTCATAGCAGGGAGCAGACTCTCTGCTTCAGGGTGTGGGTACAAACAGAGTCACCTATGAGAGAGCATGAGCCTAAGCCTGTCTGAGTGTTGCACTAATCCAAGTGGAGAGGAAACCCTAAGCTGAGAAACTAACATAAAAACTGGTTGGAACCTGTGAAACCATGGATTTTGAACATAGGCCACCATAAAATTACACCACAGATAAGCCTGTCAGGGCCCAAGTGGGACTTCTGTGGAAGATCATTCCCACTGATTACAATCCTAAGCCTGTGAAGTAAAATAATGTAAACCCATTTAAAAATACAGTGCCAGGAATGGTAATCCATCGACTCAAATAATTGAACAATTACTACCTGAGGAAACAGAGATCATAGAACAATTTGAAAGAATCTTTAAAATAAATATGTTTAAAATGTTTAAAGAGATCATAGAAGGAATGGATTATACAAGACAGGAGATTATAAAACCTGATCAGTTAGATATGGAAAAAAGCAAAGAGAAACCCTAGGGGGAAAAAATAGTCTTTTGAAAAACTTGGCCTTGATACTATAGAGACAGCTAAAGAGAAAATTATTGAATTGGGTGATAGTTTTGAGGAAATCAGCCATAATGCAGCCTGGAGAGGACAAAGTGATGGCAATGTGAAAAAGAAGTCGGGAGACAAGGAGGATAGAATGAGAAGCTACAATTTAGCTATAAACTTGGGCATTCTAGAAGAAGAGACTAGAGAAAACTGAGAGGAAGCAATATTTAAAGAGAGAAAGACAATTTTGTAGAATTGAAGAAAAGTATAAACCCTTATATGGTTGAAGCAAAGTATGTCATAAGCAGCATGTAAATAAACCCCATCTAGACAGATCATGTTAAAATCACAAAAGTCAAGTACAAAAAGATATTTTCATGGCCTTGTTCTCTCTCCAAAGTACCCTTTGTTCTAAGTATCGATTGCCTGAAACTACCTGTAGCTTTCCCTAAGTTTTGTAACCTCTAGGTCCATCAGGGTAGAGAGCGGCGAAAGGATAAGAGTAGAAAAGTTATGGCCTGCAGTGGTCCCTCCCTGTATGAGAAGGTCGCCCTTTCACCTACTTCTTCCAGC
Source organism: Aselliscus stoliczkanus (assembly GCA_033961575.1). NCBI lineage: Eukaryota > Metazoa > Chordata > Mammalia > Chiroptera > Hipposideridae > Aselliscus > Aselliscus stoliczkanus. The sequence continues at coordinate 56,283,449 of CM066733.1, read as the reverse complement.
CTGTTCTTTTTATGACCTATGGCCTGACCTGTTCACCAGGACCAGGGCCCTTGCCCTGTCTCAGTAATAAGCGATCCTACTCAACTTTAAGATGGAAGCTTCCCTACCCCATCCTCAAGGCCTTAAGATGAAGTAATCTAGAACTGATTAGTTTTTCTTAAACCTCTGGTACTTTGGGTTTTTAGAAGTTTTATTGGGGAACAGTGTGTTTTTCCAGGACCCATCAGCTCCAAGTCAAGTAGTTGTTTCAATCTAGTTGTGGAGGGTGCAGCTCCTTGGCCCACGTGGGGATCAAACCAGCAACCCTGGTGCTATGAGCCTGAGCTCTAACCACCTGAGCTAACCGGTGCCCCAATCTCTGGTACTTTGGATGGTAGCTCTAGGTTCTTGTGTGGTGCTTGACAGTGTTCCATAATCTAAGACAATGTTAATAAATATAGGCACTTGTTGAGTGACTAATATATACCAGGCACCACACTTAGGTTCCTTACAGACGTTGAATGACCCTGAAAAGTGAGTATTATGCTATGTAATAGAGTTATCAATTGCTGCATAACAAATGCTCTATAGCTTAGGGACTTAAAACAACAAACATCGTTTATCTCGTGGTTCCTGTGGGACAGGAATTCCAGAGTGGCTGAGCTGGCTGGTTCTGGCTCCAGTCCTCTCATTAGGCTGTACTTATCTGAGGACTGACTGCGGGGGAGGCTCCCCTTCTAGGCTAACTTTCATGGCTGTTGACCAGACGCTTCCCTTCCTCCTCTGTGGGCCTATCCATTAGGGCTTCTCATGATAATGGCAGCTGACTTTCTCCAGAGCAAGTGATGGGAGAAAGCCACCAAGATGGAAATCATAGTCTTGTATAACCTGACCTAGGAAGTGACAAACATCACTCCTGCTGCGTTCTATTGGTCACACAGACCATCCCTGGTACAAAGTGGGAGGCGACTGCAGAAAGGTGTGTGGATACCAACCGGAGGCATGGATCCTGTGGGGCCATCTTGGAGGCTGGCTACTACATAGGCCTCTTGCACAGATGAGAAGTCTGAAGCCAAGACATGAGTAACGTTAGTCTCCCAGGCACGAAGTATACATTAATTTAACCCTCCCAGTAACCTTAGAAGGGGGGTAATATTCTTCATTTTACAAAATAAGGAAAGAAAGTCAGGAAGGTTGGGTAACTTGTCCACAAATCCATGCTCTTAAACACTGCGCTATACTGCTTTCTTTAAAACCTCATCCATCTGACCTCCAATTCACCAGGCTCTTCGTTGAAGTGACTTACCCCTTCTGTGCATTCCTACAAGTCTGTTTCGGTTAGTGGCCTAGGCCTGCGTATGTCCTAAGTATGCTTGTGGAAAACCATGGGGGCTGGAGGCGAGGTACACACAGCAGGGCATTCAGCCTGGAGCCCTACCCGCCACCCCCCTACTCCCCACTCCCCACCCCTCCCCACCCCCGCCCATTGCGGCCTCTCACTCTGCTGCCCCCCATCCCCCATGGGCCGGACTCAGGTGCGGTGGACCAAGACTGCGGGCAGCGCATCGGACAAGTTCCAGGAGACATCGGTGTTCAACGAGACGCTGCGCATTGAGCGCATTGCGCGCACGCAGGGCGGCCGCTACTATTGCAAGGCTGAGAATGGTGTGGGCGTGCCCGCCATCAAATCCATCCGCGTGGATGTGCAGTGTGAGTTGGGCCCTCCCTGTCCCGCTCCGGGGCTCAGGCTGGGAAGGAGGAGTGGGGGTGAGGTGCGGTGGAGAAGAGGCACCTTCGTGGAGAACAGAGACTTTGTCTGCTAGAGAGGGGCACCTCTGCTGTTCCCCGGATGTGTACTATCCCATACCCCTCACACATTCCCATCTGGAATCCCATGTGAACCTTGCAACATCCCTGAAGTCAGGGAGGGCAGGACAGGTTGCGCTACACCCATTCCACAGATGAAGAAGCTGAGGTACCAAGGACTCCTGACTTGCTCACAGCCATAGGTCTCTTCACTGTGGTCCAGTGCCCTTCCCACGGAACCTCATGCCTCTGCTTTTGTCCCGGGGAAGCCCGGAAACTTCCCTACCCTACCACATGCAGGACCAAGCACCCCTCAGTCCTTCCTACTGCTTGAATGGAAAGCCCCCAGTCCCTACCTGCCATCCATGGATATCCCCTTAACCCCAAGAGACTGTCTCCCTGTTTGCCACCTGCCTCTGTGCCCATCCAGGCTGACCCAGGTACCCAGAAGCTGTGGGACCAGGCTCAAGGGCCTGTCTGGTACCGTCTTAATGAATCTAACCATTAAATATGCTCCATGCCTCCCAAGTGGGACCCGATACAGCGGTGAGCAATGGAGCCCCAGATCCTCTCTTCCGTACCCCAGTCACCCAGGGGCCCGCCAAACCCTGGGGCTGAGGGTCACTCCTCTAGTTATTGGTGCTGGAAGGGGCTGGCAGGCCTGTCCTGGACTTCACCAATGCCCCACCTCTGCCCATGGCCTTGGTAACCTCTACCCACAGCCTTGGTAATGATTTCTATGCAAGCGGGCTGTGGAAGGAAGACAGAATGATGGCATGTTGGAACATGGGTTGTAGAAGGTTAGAATGTGGAATAGTAATGCCTTTGGTTCACAACACGTTAGAATCTCCAGGGGATCTTTCTTAAAAATAGGGGTTCCTGGGTCCCACTTCCAGAGATTCTGATGGAATTAATTCAGGGTTTGGCTCCAACATTGGGCATTTTTTTCCTAAACTATTTTTTATTATTGAGGATTAACCTACATCCAATAGAGTGCACTAATCTTAAATGTACAGTTTAATGAATTCTTACATATATATATATGCATATGTAAACACCTTCCAGTTCAAGAGAATTCCCAGGACCCTAGAAACCTCCCTCATGACCCCTCCCAGTCAATAATCTCCTTAGAGGCAATCCCTCTTCCGATTCCTGACACCATTAATGAGCATTGCCGGGCATCAATATTAAAAAAGAAAATCTCCCTATGATTCTATTGTGCAAACAGGGGTGAGAGCCACCACTCTAGTCCAACTTACCAGTGAGGAAACAGGCAGAGAGGGGACTTAGGCAGGTCACACTACAAATGAATAGCTAGCCTGGGATTTGAACCAGGGTTTCCCAGTTTCCAGTCTGCAGTTGCTTACTCCACCCCATGATGGGAGGGTGAAGATAGACAACCCCAAGCAGGACGCTGGGGAGGGACCCCTGGGAAGTCCAGTCCCCTGGCTCTAAAGGTTGGTCAAGTTTGCAGGGCTGGAGAGCACCTGGCTCCCTGGAAGCATCCCTGAGGGTGGCTCAGCTCTCCCTGCCAGGAGCCCAGTTCCCCACCTTGGGGTCACCTGACTCCACCTGAGCTGTGCCCTTGCAGACCTGGACGAGCCAGTGCTGACGGTGCACCAGACAGTGAGTGACGTTCGAGGCAACTTCTACCAGGAGAAGACGGTGTTCCTGCGCTGTACTGTCAATTCCAACCCTCCTGCTCGCTTCATCTGGAAGCGGGGCTCCGACACCCTGTCCCACAGCCAGGACAATGGGGTCGACATCTATGAGCCCCTCTACACCCAGGTCAGAACGGGCAGTCGCTAGCCTGGTCTCCTCACGGTTCACCCTACACTCTTCCTCCTGTACCCAACAAGGGGGTGGGGCACGGGGCTGAGGCCTCACCATCTGGACTTCTTGGGGCTGCCCTGACTGCAACAGCTCTGTGCTGATGTCAGAAGCATGCATTCTGATTGGGCTTCAGACACTCTGGGGCAGACAAAATCGGGACAGAAAACTCAGGGAACAGTAATGGGGAAAGGAGAGTCCACAAGGCAGCATGTCCTTTGGGAACTTTGCCAATTAGGATAAGCACCCCCTAGAGGCAGGCAAGTCATCTGCCCACCGCCGGCTGGTAGAGTATTGGGAACCCATGGGCAGACATAGCGAGAGTTGGAGGCAGAGAGATGACCCCACTTCCCATAGACGCCCTATAGTCCCAGGAAATGGTGAGGAAGCCATCCTACCAGGGAGGGCTTTCAGAAGTGGCTGTCAGAGTGTCACTTGTGCCCATGGCCTTTGGAACCAGCTCCATGTTTATATGGGCTGTAAGACAGAGCAAGTTCCCTCCTTACCCCTCCATTTCCCAAAGTGGAGAAATGGTGGTCTGGTCCTGGCCAGGGCAACCTCAGAACCAGAGAAGCCCAGGGTGTGGAGAGTACAGCATCTTCTGAGGCTCAGGCCCCCTGGGAACAAATGGTGTGGAGGCTGAGAAAGATAGGAGTTAGAATAGTATTTTGCTTTAGCCTCTGGTGCTGGGTAAATATGTGAAGGACCCCTGGAGACCCAAGCAGGCCCCTCACAGCAGTGGTCCACTCTTCCCCAGGGGGAGACCAAGGTCCTGAAGCTAAAGAACCTTCGGCCCCAGGACTACGCCAGTTACACCTGCCAGGTGTCTGTACGCAACGTGTGCGGCATCCCGGACAAGGCCATCACCTTCCGGCTCACCAACACCACGGGTACAGGCACTTTCCCGCCCATACCCTTGCCCACCTGAGCTGACTCCCCAACCAGGAGACAGTGCCTCACTCCACACAGGACTCTAGGCACATCACCACTAGTGCATCCCTCCTCCCCTCTGCCTGCTTCCTGCTTTCTCCCCTTTCATCTCCCGCCATGCCTTCCCCAACCTCATGTTTTCCCTAGCTCCCTGTATCCCTCACATCCAGCCCTGCCTCATGATACCCTAAGACCCCACCTCCTTGTCCTCTTAGCACCACCAGCCCTGAAGCTGTCTGTGAACGAAACTCTGGTGGTAAACCCTGGGGAGAATGTGACGGTGCAGTGTCTGCTGACAGGCGGTGATCCCCTACCCCAGCTGCAGTGGTCCCATGGGCCAGGCCCGCTTCCCCTGGGGGCTCTGGCCCAGGGTGGCACCCTCAGCATCCCTTCAGTGCAGGCCCGGGACTCTGGCTACTACAACTGCACAGCCACCAACAATGTGGGCAACCCTGCCAAGAAGACCGTCAACCTGCTGGTGCGATGTACGTGGCTCTGGAGGGGTGGGAGGCAAGTCAGAGGCAGACAGGGTCCTTGTCTTCCAGGAACTACCAATGAAAGGGGAGAGGGGCCTGTCTGCTTCCCGTGGGTAGGTCAAATATGCTGATGAGGCATGTTCCAGGCACTTTTATTTCCCTGCAATTCAGGCATCTGCCAGCAGATGGCAGGACTAAAATTTACATATGAGTAGTTGTATTTACAGTTTACAGTCTACGTTTCCAAATATAACCTCAACAATCCAAGAGGTAGGAAGGGTTGGTGTTGATTACCTACATTTTTTTTTTTTTTTTGAGATTGGGGAATTGAGGTTGTAAAATGCGAAGCGTAGACCTTCCGGTCTTCAAGAGAAATTTCCTGCCCTTTTTCTTTTTGTACATTGGTTTCTACATAATTCATAAAGTAGAAATAACACACATTTCCACATAACTCATATGTAAATATTTACTAACTCATATGTAAATATTTATTAGAAAAACATTAGAGTGAGTCTGAAGATAATTATTAAATGTTAAAATGATACAAAACTTGGAGCACGATCTAATGAATTACACTTTCCTCACTAAACCTCAGCCTCAGTAGTTAGCAGTACCTGCTCAATATGATCTTGCTATTCTGCTTCATGGAGAAAACTTTAAATTATAAAACTTTAGGTTGCTTGTTTGGTTACTTATTTATTGTATATATTTTTTAAAGATACAGGCTGTTTCCGGCTCTATAGATTCTGTCAAATTTGATTGAGAGCCTTTTGAAGAAAAGTGCTCTTTTGTTGTTGTTGTTCATCTTTCACTGACTAGTCTCTCTGATTGTCCTCACAATAAGAAGCTAGCTCTGTATGACTTTTTACGTAATCAGAGTGAGAAAGAAAGTAGCAAGTTTATGGCTATCTGATGACTATTTTTCCCCCTTTTTTTTAAAAAGAAATTTTATTGGGGAACAGTGTGTTTTTCCAGGACCCATCAGCTCCAAGTCAAGCAGTTGTCTTCAATCTAGTTGTGGAGGGCACAGCTCCATGGCCCATGTGAGAACTGAACCTGCAACCTTAGTGTTATAAGCCTGCGCTCTAACCACCTGAGCTAACCGGCTGCCCATGACTGTTTTTTCCCTTGATGGTACTTTATCATCAGAAGATTATTTTTCTCCATTAATTTTCGTTTGGCCTTTAAAACCTGGGTTGATGAGATTTCAGTTTACATCAAATAGTTATGGTCATTTCTTGGGGCAACATACAGCCTGCTCTGCCCAACCCAATCCTGGTTTATGGCTGTTGTACCAGTGTGTGTCCTGTCCAGCTAGCACCCGGTATTAACAGTTCTAACTCCTGAATTACATCAATCAATATTCAGATTTTTTTTAAAGGCAAGACTTTTTTCTTTCTAAACTCTGTATTTTTATGTAATTACACGGAAAATGATTACACTGGACTTTCATTATGAAAATTACACACACTTGTTGCAAAGAGTCAAATCGCACAAAAGGGTAAAATATGCAAATTAAAATTATCCCCCCAATTACCCTTAGTTCCACTTTCTAGATGGAACCACTATTACATTCTGGTGCATCCTCCCCAAATTTGTATTTTGCAAGTTCAAGGTTTAAAACAAGAATAAAAAAAGTAGTATAGTGGGTAAGAGTACAGGCTCTGAATTAAACTGCCTGTGTCTTGGTTCCCTCCTTTGTAAAATGGAGACTCTGAAGTGCCTCCCTCACAGAGTGTGGGATGAGTTAAGTGAGTAAACCTGTGTAAAGTGCTTGGAACTGCCTCTCACATAGTGTGTGTGCAGTCAACAGTGACTCTAATGATTACTAAACCCACTTTTCTGCAGCGAGCTTTTCTGAACTTTTAAAAATGCATCTGAGCAATTAGAACAAGTTCCAAAGATATAGTAATTCCCAACCTACAGGAGGGGCACTTTGAGGGGAGGAGCTGGCTCTGAATGGGGGTGGGACATAGACCCTGGCCAGCCCCAGCCACCCTTCCCTCCCCATCTACCTATAGCCATGAAGAACGCCACGTTCCAGATCACCCCAGACGTGATCAAAGAGAGCGAGAATATACAGCTGGGCCAGGACCTGAAGCTGTCGTGCCATGTGGATGCAGTGCCCCAGGAGAAGGTGACCTACCAGTGGTTCAAGAACAGCAAGCCGGCACGCATGTCCAAGAGGCTACTGGTGACTCGAAACGACCCTGAGTTGCCTGCTGTCACGAGCAGCCTTGAGCTCATTGACCTGCACTTCAGCGACTATGGCACCTACCTGTGTGTGGCTTCCTTCCCAGGGGCACCTGTGCCTGACCTGAGCGTCGAGGTCAACATCTCCTCTGAGACAGGTGGGCAGCTGAAGGGGCAGTGGGGGTGTGTGTGTGAGAGAGAGAGCTGGCGAGGCCCCCAGAGGGGAAGTGGGGTCACAGCTTGGGAAAGGGGAAGCCAGAGTGGAGAGAGTACTGTCTGTTTATGCCACACAATTTTATTAAGCATCTATTATATGCCAGGTGCTGTGCTAGGTGGTGGGGTAGAGTGGTGAGCAAGATACGCTCTGCCCTCATTTTTCAGATAATCTCACAAATTTATATCACTGCAAACTGTGATACATGAGCGTCAGGAACGAGTTTCCTAACATAGAATGTTTGGTCTGAAATCTGAGGGAAGGGCAGGATTTTATGAGGCAAAGGAGAACAAGGGAGAGTGGAAGAGAAAGGCAGGCCAAGGAATCAGTGTGTGAAAAGGCACTGAGGCAGGCAAGTGCAGTGGGCCATTTGGAGAACTGAAGGAAAGAGAATATGTCTGGGAAAATGGAATAAGATGAGAGTGGAGAGGTCAGCAGGGGACAGGTTATCCAAGGGGTTTGGGTTTCTATTCTAGTAATAAATCATAATCACCAACATTTATTGAGTGTTTACTATGTGTTCTGATAATTTTATATTTATCTCATTCGCCTTTATGATTTACCTTATGGGATAGATGGTTTATCTTCAATTTTTAGAGATGAAGAAATGGGCTCAGAGAGTTTTGAAAACTTGCCGAAAGTAACACAGCAGTAAGGGTGGAGCTGGGGTTGGAGCCCAGGCAGTCTGACTGCAGAGCCTGCTCTCAGCCACCTCTGAAGGGTTGACACTTTGAGAATGACAGGAGTTTGGAGGGGATGACTTCGGAGGCCATGTATAGAACCTTATCTCTAGTTCCCAGCACGTTGCGCTGAGGAACTGGCTGCCTTAAGCTCAGCTTCTTTAACTCTCTGGGCCTCAGTTTCTCTTCTGTGAGACATTGAACCAGATGGCTTCAGGGGCCCCTTCCATCCTGACATTTGCTCAGAGAGAGGCCAGGTGAAGCTGGAGGTGGTCTCCAGAAGGAGACTGACCTGAGCTGGGCTTTAGGAGTGGACCAGGCCTCCATAGATTCCACAAATCTATTTCGCCAATTGCTGTGTACCAGGCTCCGTGTGAGGAGCTGGGGACCCAGACAAATGCCACAGACCCATCCTCAGAGCCCACTGTGTAGCCTGGGAGACACATCTGTTGGAATAAAGCAGGAATTGGAAAGGCAAGCCTTAGATAGGGCATAGTTGCTAAAGGCAGGGTCCCCAGAGCCCGGGGACCATGAGAATAGGAGTACCAGGCTGCCAGGGGATGCCAGGGAAGGCTTCTCAGAGAAGCCATTCTCCATGTGAATATTTGCTAAGGGGGGGGGATGATAAGCCCAGGAGAGGAGGGATAGGGAGGGCCCCAAGGTATATGAGACTTAGTGTGTCCAGGGATTATGTTCCTTACAAGTGGATCCCACAGCTGGAACACAGGATGGGAGAGGGAAGATGAGGTTGGGGGTGGCAGAAGCCAGAGCATAAGGGCCTTGTTTGCAGAGCTAAGGAATTTGGGCTTTAACCTGAGGGCATTGTAGCCATTGGCCTGTGGGGATGCAGAAAGGTTGGAGCTGGGATGTTTTAGAACTAGGGTAATCAACCAGGGGCACAGAGCCATTCCCTCCATTTGGCTCAGAAGCCAGATGCCTAGGAAGTTTTTTAAAGGCCTGTGGAAATGGTTTAGACCTAGAAAAATAAATTCATTGGCTCCAAAATAAAGAGAAAACTGAACAATTAAAACCAATAAATTAAATTTGTAGAGTATGGAGTATACTAACTAGACAATTGGACTTCAGCGTACCTTATAGAGTTATTTGCAATTTATACTTAACATAGGACATTTTAATTTGTTTGATATGATGTGAGATGGGACCCATAGAAATCTTGAAAAGACCCTCCATTTGGCCAATGTGTTGGGTTGGATTAGGTTTGGCTATGAATAACAGAAAAACCCCTAAATAAAAGTGGTTTAAATAAGCTAGCCGTGGATTTCTTCATGTACAAGTGAGCAGTGCCTACTGCACTAACTGCTCGCCTCCACCAAGTCCTCAGGGCCCCAGATTCCATCTTGTCTTGCCGTTCCCTTATCCCTAGCAGGTGCCACCTCGTCCACAATGGCATTTCCAGTTGCAGTCATCAACCTGCATTCCAGCCAGCAGGAAGGAGGGAAAGAGCTGCATGGCCTCTCCCCTTTAAAGACGCTTATATTCTGACAAATCCCAATGGCCAGAATTGAGTCACACCGCTACAGCTTGCCATAAGTCAGGCTGGGAGATACAGTTTTTATTCTGGCCTCGTGCTCTGCTAAAGCCCAGATATTTTATTACTTTGGATGAAAGTGTAAGGATGTTGAGGATACAGACTAGCCACCTGTGATAACAGCAGGGCCGACAGGCAGGAGAGAGACGATTGAGGGAGGAGATATTTAGCAGAGCTATATTTAGCAGAACTGTTTAAAAGGTGGGATCCCCAAAACGTTGAGGTAAGAGGAAAGAAGGAATAGGCCAGGACGTCAGCTCCCTTTCCGAGCTGGGAGAGCCTGAGAGAGAGACCAGGAGGTGGAAAGGATTTGGGGAGGTGAGTTCTGTCTGCTTGGAAACGCTGGGAGATCTGTGGGAGGTGTGGAGCGGGAAAGGGAGGCTCACACCTAGGGGTAGGGAAGCTGACGCTCCAGAGCGCGCAGAACAGCGGGTAGCTCTAACCCCTCTCCTACGGCCTCCTCCCCAGTGCCGCCCACTATCAGCGTGCCCAAGAGCAGGGCCGTGGTGACCGTGCGCGAGGGCTCGCCCGCCGAGCTGCAGTGCGAGGTACGCGGCAAGCCACGGCCGCCCGTGCTCTGGTCCCGCGTGGACAAGGAGGCTGCGCTACTGCCCTCCGGGCTGCCCTTGGAGGAGACCCCGGATGGGAAGCTGCGGCTGGAGCGCGTGAGCCGCGACATGAGTGGGACCTACCGCTGCCAGACGGCTCGCTATAATGGCTTCAATGTGCGCCCCCGAGAGGCCCAGGTGCAGCTGAACGTGCAGTGTGAGTCCCACCTTTCCACTCGGACCACCTCGCAAGCTGTCCCTCCCTATTTCAGTTAAGCCTGCCCCGTCTTCACCCCTTCACCCACCCCAGTCCAACCAAACCCCTCCACCTACTGCTGATACCTTTAAACCCTCCTCCACACCTTGACATATTTTTTTTACAAATTGGGAAACCGAGTCACAGAAACGTTAAGTAACTTGTGTAAATTCTCACAGCTAATTAGAGGAAGGGGTGGGATTCGAACCTACAGCCATCTGACTCCAGGGATCAGGCTCTAAACCCCGACGTTCTGTTGCTTTTCATTACGTGGGCGCTGAAGGGGCCATTTGAGGAATGAATGGAGGCCAGGCTAGGAAGCGTGGCTGGAAGGAATGGCTGGGAAGGGGTAGGTATCTGCAGGTCGGGGAGGTATGAATGTGGCTATTGCATGAGTGTGTTGCGAGTGTGAATCCTCCCTGAGAACTTTTCCACGGGGCAAGGAAGTAGAGACGAGTGCGTCGTCCCCCCTGCCCCCGCCGTGGGGCAGCTCCTCAGAAAACCCTCCGCCCAGCTGACCACCGCCCCCGCCCCTAGTCCCGCCGGAAGTTGAGCCCAGCTCCCAGGATGTGCGCCAGGCTCTGGGGAGGCCTGTGCTCCTGCGCTGCTCGCTTCTCCGAGGCAGCCCCCAGCGCATCGCCTCGGCCGTGTGGCGCTTCAAAGGGCAGCTGCTGCCTCCGCCGCCATCCGTCCCCATCGCCGCCGAGGCCCCCGACCACTCCGAGCTGCGCCTCGACGCCGTCACCCGCGACAGCAGCGGCAGCTACGAGTGCAGCGTCTCCAACGACGTGGGCTCGGCAGCCTGCCTCTTCCAGGTCTCGGGTGAGAATCCAGTGGGTCCCGCCCCACCCAGTCATGCCCACTTGGGCCCACGCTCCGCCCCAAGTCTTGCCCTGCCCACTCCCGGCCCGGGCCCCGCCCCCTTCCTTCCCGCCTACACCAGGTTTAGGCCCTGCCTGTCCAAGACCCACCCATGCCACCTGGATCCAGCAGTGACCTCCTCTTAGAGCCCCGCCTACTCCACTCTTGATCTAGGCCTTCCCCTTTCAAGGCCCACCTATACCTGTCCTAAGCCCCGCCCATTTAGCTCAGCCTTCTTCATGGGACTCAGCCCCTCCCCTCTCAAGCTCCTCCTTCACCACGCCCCCTCTAGTCCCTCGGGCACCACGTCTGGGCCCTTCCCTTTAAAGGCCCATTCACCCTGCGCCTAGGCCCCGCCTACATGAGGCATAGGCTCCACCTCTTCCAACCTTATCCAATCCCAACTCTCCCCTTCCAGCTGTTTTCACGTTTCCCCTCCAGACCCGCCTACATCAGGTTTAGGCCCGCCCACTAAAGCCCTGGGCACCGCTCCATCTCTGGCGTCAAGTTTCAAGCCCCTCCTCCCTCGTCTTGGCTCCAGAGACTGGGAATGGGGAATCTTCTCTTTTCCAGACCGTAGGCCCAGTGTGTGGGGCCTGAGGTGTAGCTTAGGGGAGCGAAGACGCCCCTCAGTAGCGTCTCTGGGACCTCGTGGGTTGTGCTGAGACAGCCAGCACACATTTCCTGAGCTGCCTGTCACCTTATAGTGTCAGGCCTCTCGGTGCCCAGAAATCCCTCCCAGCCCTGTCTCCTCATCAAGTCATTCTCCTGGGTGGGCTGTTTGGGGCTGCAGATGGGAGTGTGTGGATCAGAAAGGGGTGGAGGTCGTGATGAGGGGTGAGAGAAACAGAGAGGGGCTGACGGGGTTGCCGACCCCCATCTCTCCTCCTATCATTGGTAAGAGTCTGTTCCTTGTCAAAGCTGGTGGCAGTGCCCTGAGAAGAGTCCCAGGCATGCCTGTATCCATTCCACTGCACTCTCAGCGCTCCCAACAGCCCCCTACTGACTGGATGTCTCTTTAGCTCTTGTTTGGATCCCCTCACTAAACAGCAGGGGTCTAGCACCACAGGTCACTGGCCACCTCCCCAGCCCTGCCAGCCAGAGGCCCCTGTGACATTTCCCACCTCCTTCCCCTCTCCCCTGTTCTCCCATACTTGCCCTGTCTCCCCACCTTTTTTGCCTCGCGCTATCCTTCTCCTCTCTCTTCTCTTCCTTATACCTCAATTCCTTGATCCTTCTTCCTGTCTTCCCCAACCCTCTTTCCCTGTGTCTTCTCTAATATCTCTTCTGTCTTCCCAAATTTCTCTTTGCTCTGTCTTTTCCTTGGCCTTTCCGCTCCATTCTCACCAACACCACGTCTTGGAATTTCTAATCTCCCTTTTCTCCATCTCCCACCTTCCCTCCTACCCCACCCTCATTTTCCCTAATCTCTTCCCCCCATCTCCTCTTCTCTCCTCACAATATTCCCTTCTCTTTGTCTTCCCCATCTCCTGTCTCTTTTCACTCCATGCTCTCTGTCTCCCTCTCCCACACCCCCTCTCTCTGTGTCTCTCCCCATCCCCCACCCTCCCTGGCCCCATGCCCCCCTCCCTGCCCTCTCAGCCAAAGCCTACAGCCCGGAGTTTTACTTCGACACCCCCAACCCCACCCGCAGCCACAAGCTGTCCAAGAACTACTCCTACGTGCTGCAGTGGACCCAGAGGGAGCCGGACGCTGTCGACCCTGTGCTCAACTACAGACTCAGTGTCCGCCAGGTGGGCCAAGGGAGACAGGGGTCTGGGTACCCGCTGACTGTGGTGATGGTCATTGAGCCGGAGGAAGGGGTTGGAGATGGGTCTGGGACACACTGCGCCTTCTTATAGACATCGCTTCAGTGTCAGAGGGAAAGTGTTCTGCACACAGCAGCAGGAGCTGGGAGGTACGAGGGAACCTAACCCCTCTGGACCCATGCTCTGGGCACAACCCTGAGAATTGGACAGGGTCAGTGGAGGGCAGAGCCAGCTCTGCTCATGAAACGCAGAATCTTCTCTTACCTCAGAAGCTAGCAGCAGAAACTTAAGGCATGAGCTTACGGGGTCACTATGCTGGTCTCATGTCCTAATTCCATGTGGTTCTGCCCAGCCCAGGGGGCAGTTTGCTGGAGGTAGAAGAGCGTGACGCTGGGGCAGACTGCTTAAGCTAGAATCCAGCTGTGTGAACTTGGGCAAGCTATATATCTGTTTGGCCTCAGCTTCCACATCTATAAAATGGGGGTATAATTATAATAGTCTACCTCATAGGATCATTGTATTTGGAGGATTAAATGAGTTAATTGCAAAGCATTTACAACAGTGCCTAGCACTCATAAAGTGTTCAATAGGTGTTGCTGTCACTTATTATTGAGACAGCCCAAGCATGGAAGGGATGATTGCTCTATCCCACAGATGAGGAAACTGAGGGCCTGGCTTCCTAGTCCTTTGCTCTTCCTGCTCCTTGATGCTGACCCCCCGAGTCATACCAGGGCCAGGGCATGGCCTGCTGAGCATATGGGAACTCCCTTTATCTACAGTTGAATCAGCACAATGCCATGGTGAAGGCCATCCCAGTGCGGCGTGTGGAGAAGGGACAGCTGCTGGAGTACATTCTGTCTGACCTCCGTGTGCCCCACAGCTATGAGGTCCGCCTCACGCCCTATACCACCTTTGGGGCTGGTGACATGGCCTCCCGCATCATCCACTACACAGAGCGTAGGTGGTGGTGGTGGTGGTGGGAAGGGAGGGCCCATCTTATGCCCAGGGGACCCCCTCCACCTTCCCCACATGGTTGTTGAGCTTGGGGTTCCTCACTATTCAGTGTCCTGCTCTGTCACTGCAGGCCAGGCCCCTCCGGCCCCCAGTCTTGGCTCTGGGGACCCTGTCCTCTGGTTCTAAGATGAGGCACCCTCTGCACAGCTCCACTCTATTCTGACTTGGTTTTTCTGTTTGCTTTCTCAGCCATCAATTCTCCCAGTCTATCAGGTGAGATACCCCCACCCACTTCTCCCCCTTAGGGAGACAGAAGCTCCCTTGGTGGGAGGAATGGACCCCAAGAGATACCAGAGAGAAAAATGGGATAGAAACAAGCAGCTGGAAGGAGAAGCAGAAGGGAGCAGGGCTAATCTTGGAGATATTTGTAGGCAGGATTTATTCTGGTGCTTAAAGGTGGGGGGCAGGGAGGGAGTTGGGGGACATCTCTAACTCAGGGCCTTTTGTCCTCACTCAGCGTTACTCACTGTCCTCAAAAGAAAGGACAGGCTAATCGATATCCCCTGTTCCCTGGGGCAGGGGTCCTTAATTTGAGATCCATGGAACCCCAAAGAATTTGTGTATAGAATTCAGGGGTTCCATGAATCTGGAACACTTACTTAACTTTTCCTAACTTCTAGCAGAAATGTAATATCTCCTTGAATGATGAGTGCAGACTACCAACCACAGTAGTGTAATTAGTACTTGTGACTTTGTCTCAGAAACCTGATGTTTTCACATCACCTTAAAGTTGTTGCAGCTATCTCTAAATGTCATTTACATTAATTAGTATTTCAAAACTATGGCAGTTATTAAACCTAACACTAGATCTTCTGATTTAATTAGGTAATAAAGAAGCCCACTTATATAACAAATTTGTTTAAAAATATTTGACAACTCTATTTCAGTATCATTGATTCCCTCTGTAATCCTTTGTATTTCATTTTATGCATCTAAAATCATTATTCTGAGATGGGGTCCTTGAACTTCACTAGATGCCAGAAGGGTCTGGTGACACAAAAAGGTTAAGAAGTCCTGTTCTGGGAACAAATTAGTCAGGGGTCCTGTTGCCTTAGTTTCTCAAGCTCTGGAACCCTGAGTCCACTGCTTGGATGCTTGGGAGCTGCCTCAGGTGGCCAGGGAGAGCAAAGCTGGTTCAGAGGGCCTGGGGAGGCTGACCCTCTTTGTCTCGTCCCCAACCTCCCACCCCAATGCAGACAACACCTGCCACTTTGAAGATGAGAAGATCTGTGGCTATACCCAGGACCTGACAGACAACTTTGACTGGACACGGCAGAATGCCCTCACCCAGAACCCCAAGCGTTCTCCCAACACCGGTCCCCCCACTGATATCAGCGGCACCCCTGAGGGTAAGGACATGGCCTGCTGCTAGGAATGGAGGATACTTCAGTGTTCTGGCCTCAGGAAGCACCAGTCTAATGGAGAGACACAGTCTTGTCCTCAGGGAGCCCCAGTCTGAGGGAGACACAGCCCTGCCCTCAGGGAGCTCCAGTCTAAGGGGGAGGCATTGCTCTGTCCTAACAGAATCAGGAAGAAAAAGAACTTCAGTAGAGCCAAGAACTGATAAAGGCTGGCCTAGATTCCCATGCTGTGAGACAGAGAGGATTGGCTGGGTTGGGGTGAGGCACCTGGGATTCAGACCCCTGAAACAGGCAGAGAAGGAAAAAATGGCAGTGGTGGTGTGGGAAGGGGAAAAAGAGACCTGGGTGGGGCAAGGAGGAGGCTGTTGGTGCATCTCCCGCCCTCCCCATCCCCCACAGGCTACTACATGTTCATTGAGACATCGAGGCCCCGGGAGCTGGGGGACCGTGCACGGTTGGTGAGTCCCCTGTATAATGCCAGTGCCAAGTTCTACTGCGTCTCTTTCTTCTACCACATGTATGGGAAGCACATTGGTGAGTCCAGGAACCAGTAGTCTTCCCCAGTGTGTGTTGGGGCTGTGAGGGGCGAGGGCGTCCACAGGAGGCTAGGGACCGGCCCCCAGGAAGCCTGAGCTGAATCAGAGATCCTTGAGGTGGGTATGGGCAGAATCCGGACAAGGGAGGAAGCCCAGAGCCAGCATGTGTGAGATGGTCAAGCTTCCTGAGTCTACAAAAATAAAAGGACTCCCGCAGGATGAGATGGGTGTCTTGGAGGGGATGAGGACAAGCATCCTCATAAGAGGTTGCATGTATTGAGTGCATGCCAGGTGCTAGGTGACATCCTCAGTGCTCTGCCTCTGTGACCTCATTAGCCCTCACAACCACCAGGTAAGAGAAGTGTTATGATGTACATCAGAGAGATGAAGCATTTGCCCAAGAGCACACAGCAACCCAAGTCTGTCTGACTCCCTCGAACCCTAACCCAGGGTTGGAAGGGTGCTGCTTTGTGAGCAGTGAGAAGAAGTCCTGCTTCCTAAGTGTGGGTGTGAACCTAAGGACTGCCCTTGGGAAAGAGATGGCACTGGTAGGAATGTCTCATTAATAATGAACTCATGAGAGCAGTCATCACTTCCCGAGTTCCTGTTCTGTGCCAGGCATCAGGTGCTGCAGTAAAAGGGACGGACAAGTTCCCCATTCTCTTGGCACCTTTCGTCAAGTTGGAGAGACAGACATTAGACAACTAGTTGCACCAGATAGGATTTAGTGGCCACTGTGACACGTGTCCGCACCAGGACAGGAGCCAAGACAGCTGGTCTGGGGGCCTGGTTATGGAAGACTCTGCTGAGGAGTTGACAACTTTTTGAATTTTTACTCATTTGTTTGTTTACTTATTTATGGGAAAGTTATATATTTTGCAAAGGTCAAAAGGTACATGATGGGCGTCCCCTCCCACTCCAGTCCTCCCCAGAGGCGATCAATGTACTAGATTTGGGGGACATTTTCCTGAAATACTTTATGCTTATAGGAGCAGCACATATATATTCTATGCCTCCCTCCTCCCTGCGTCCCATTTACACACACTGTTCTGAGCCTTGTTTAACCCTGAACTGTGCATCTTGGTGACTGTGACTTATCAGGCTGTATAGTAGAGGAAATGATTAAATAAAGTGTAGACCTGGGCCCGAGTGGCACGGTGGTTGAGCGCTGGCCTGGGAGGCCAGCGGCCCCGGTTTGGGTCCCACATATGAGGGCCAGTGACACTGCCCTCAAAAAAACCAAACAAACAAAAAAATAAATAAGTGTAGACCTAAGTGTAGGCTCATTATGCAAAATCTCCCCAGCTCACGTAACGGGTCAAGCTAAACTGATGAACTGGAATGGGTGGGATGGAAGGTTCTGACCGTGCACACAGACTAGTTCGCCACAGCTGGGTCTGGACCTTGTGAGACAGGAGGGGTGGGTGACCAGGACTGCCCGCCCTGCCCAGCCCTCTTCTTCCCATTTGGCCTCCCCTGTTGGGGTAACCAATGCAAACCAATTCTGCTTTGTCCCAGTCTTTCCCGGTTTTAACACTGAAAGTTTTTACATCCCAGGCAAACCAGGACAGTTGGTCACTTTATCCCCAGCTCAGGAGGGGCACGGAACCCAGCTGCCAAGAGGAGTGGGTTGGGTCCAGTAGGGTCCTGGGAAATCAGACCTTAGGAGCTGGGATGCCAGGATACCTGGGAGCAGCCTGGATTCCTAAGCTTGCTCAATGGTGGAACAGACCAGCCAATGAAGGCTTCCTGGGGCAGATTTGATTCTACCTGAGGAAGACCCTGTAAATGTCAGCTCTTTCCAGCAAAGCTGTGGGCTGCCCTGTCCCCAGACAGGAGGACTGCCCCGCAGGGATGCTGTGGAAGAGCCGCTGCCCAGGGCATGCTACTCCCTGCTCCGTCCCCTCCATCACCATCTTCTCCAGGCCTCCCATACCTGATCCCGACCCTGCCTGCACCTCTGACCTCATTCCCTGCTGCTCTCCCTGCCATAGAAGGCTTTGTTCATGATGTTCCCCTGGCCTGGAACATTCTACCCCTCCCCTCATTCAGGTCTCCTTGGAGAGGGCCCTGGTAGACCCATCTGAAATACCTCTCTATTCCCTGCATTATTTTCTTTATGATGCTTACCACCAATAGAGCATAAGCTCCAGGAGGGCAGGGGTCTTTGTCTTACTCACTAATGTATCTCTAGTGCCTAGAACAGTGCCTGGCACATGTGGTGCTCAATCAGATGCTTGAATGAATAAATGAATGAATGAATGATAGGAAGGTCTGGGCTTGATGAACCCTGAGGTAACTTCTAACTCTGAGATTCTATGCAAGTCCTGATGACAGTTGTGAAAAGTTCATTCACCATTTAATTATTGAGAACTGATAGCAATTTGATGCAAACTTTCCCTCAAGAAGTCAAATAGGAAGGAAAAGATATGAATCCCCAATCCCCGTAACTGCCACACCCGAGCAGAGAGTGGGCTGGGCTTGGGGAGCTTCAGTTTTAGGACTCACAGTTCCCAGGAGGCTTAGAGGACTTCCAGCTCAAGCCTAGGAAGACTTCTTAGATGAGGTGATGTTTCAGAGGATGGATTTGGCCAGGGGGACATGGTAGGGAAGGGCACCTCAAGCGGTGGGAACAGCCTGAGCAAAGGCCCGGAGGCTGGAAAGCTGGAGTTTGTCCAGGTGCCAGCGTGCAGCTCCCATTTGGCTTTGGAGGAGGTGAAGACAGGGAAGAATGCAGTCAGCAGGCCGGTCCTTAAGGGAGATTGAAGGTCTTGGGCCCTGGCTGACCCCTGGGAGAGGTTGTCAGGAAGCCCCTGAGCAGGGGACCTTATGGGGTACTCAGGGAAGGGGACAGAGATTCAGTTTTTGTTTGAGCAGTGAAAAGGGGATTCCCCATTAGGGTCCATGGGGCAGGCTCTTACAGAAGGAAGAAAAGGTATGGGGATTGAGGCTGGACCCTAGAGGAACAGGAACAGGGGCAGATCTCCAGGAGAGGGAGAGAGAGCAGTCCCTTTGGGGCCAGTGGGGAGCCTGGAAAGCACTGGGACTGGGGCCTGCTGAAGCCAGTGTGTCACCTCCCGGCCCACTGGATGCTGGTTGTAGCTGCCTCACGGCCCCATCTTCTGGTGAGGGTCCCCCACCCCGGCCTGGGTCTGCTGTCGGGGGAGGGGTTATTTCTTGCTGTCCTAAGTCCCTCTTCACCCCTCCTCTCCCACCCTACCTGGCAGCTCTGAACATCAGCTGTCCCCAGACTTGGTTTTTCACCTGCCCTTCTTGATCTAAGTCAACTCCTTTGATCTCAGGCAGGTAGCATTTGGTGGCTCTCCTCTATAGGGGGTCTGTCTATCTGACATCACAGATAGTGTGGCTTTGTCTGTGGGCAGCGCCATGGAAATGCCAGCCTCCAGGTGCCATCTAGGTTGATTCCTCTTCCTCTGAGCCAGGTGTTTCGTGTCACTGGGGGCTTGAGGTGGGCTAGAGGAGCCAGGGAGGGGGCCTGACATTGCCTGGATGCCTTTAGCCAAGCCATGACGCCCTCCCTCTCCTCCAGTGCCTCTCAGCACCTCCAGAACCCCAGGCCCTGTGGCTGTAGGCAGATGGGCTCAGCACCCACAGACTAATGCCTCCAAAATTTCACTTGCGCTTTTTTTATCCTGGTTATGTCGCACATGTACAATATTAATATCTTTCTTTAAATCAACTCATTCTTTTTTTCTTAGTTTTGTCCTAAGCATTAATATTGGTTAAATCGTGGGTTTGAAAGGCTAGCTTTATTCATCTCTTAAAACATACGTATAAGAATTAAAACTTCTTTCAGTCCATTTCTGTACCTCCAGAAATCACCTCATATATCCTGTACTGCCAGGGGTGTCCGTTGTGTATTTTGAATCCTCCTGTGTGCTCAGACATAAGCCCATCACCCTGGGACACTCCCCTGTCTAGAGGGGAGAGGGCAGTGTGTGTGTGTGTGTGGGGTGGGGGGATTAGCTGATCAGGAAGGAAGGGAAGAAATTAGGGAAAATTCGCAAATTGTCCTGATGAACTGAAGCCCTGCTGCTGTATCTCTCTTTCCCATGTCACCCCCCAACCCCCACAGGCTGGACATTGAACCAGTCTGTGATGGGGAGAAAGTCTCATGCAACATGGACAGTGCTGTGGGCAGTGGTGAGAGGAGGGCTTGATGAGTCAGGAAGGGCAGGGCACCCTTATACAGACCTCACTGCCCCCCTCTCTTCATACCCACCGCAGGCTCCCTCAACCTCCTGGTGCGGTCCCGAAACAAGGGGGCTCTGGACACGCACGCCTGGTCCCTCAGTGGCAATAAGGGCAACGTGTGGCAGCAGGCCCATGTGCCCATCAACCCCAGCGGGCCTTTCCAGGTGAGTCTGCCAGGCCCAGAGGCTCCTCACAGGCTCTGGCCAGGAAGCACTTCAGAAGGCTCCGTGCTTATTCCTGGGAACCCAGGAGGAAAACAAGCAGGGGGTGGGGGTAGGGGTGGGGATGGGGGGCTCCCAGGTATGCCAAGGGGAAGGGAGGGGTCTGTCCAGCAGAACCATCCTAATCCTTGCTCCTTGTTCTCTGATTCCACCCCAGATTATTTTTGAGGGGGTTCGAGGCTCGGGCTACCTGGGGGATATCGCCATAGATGATGTCACACTGAAGAAGGGAGAATGTCCTCGGAAGCAGATGGATCCCAATAAAGGTGAAGATGGCGGGGGACGGTAGGGGAGGCAAATCTGTGGAGGGTTGTCTGGGTGGGCACCTGAGTCAGGGGAAGGAGAGTGTTTGAATAGGGGTTCAGGGTGCTGGCTGATAGGCTGAGAGCTGGTGACTGTGTGAACACTTGGGCCCCAGCCTGGCTCTGGCCCTGGGGCTTATGTAGGGCAGTGAGAAGACCAGACGCTGCCTCTGTGAGCTTGCTGAGCTACTGATGTGCCAGGGTGCCTCCTGTGCCTGTGTCTGGGTACGTCTCTGTGTGTGGGGGGTCCAGATGTGACAGGTGCCCCCCACCTGGGGGCCAGCTGTTTGCAATAGTAACAGCTCTAGTTTACTGACTGATTAGTGTGTAGCAGGCAAGATACAAAAATCCACATATGCATGAGCTAATTTGGTCCTCACAGCAGTGCTCTGGGGTAGCCCTTACTTTCAGACTCATGTTACACATGAGGCAACTGAGGCCCACTGAGGTCAAATGAATTGCTCCATGTCTTAGTGAGCTGCAGAGCCAGGATTCAGACCCTGGCAGTCTGTGTTAACTCCCACATCACACCACCTCACACCTGTGCTGAGTGTGTCTGTGTGCATCGAGGGCAGTGCCCACCTTCAGGCCACCAGAGAGAGGGCCAGAGTAATGGGCCCCCCCACAGCCTGACTGCCTGCCTGCCTGCCTGCCACTCCCTGGCCCCGCCAAGCTGACCAGGTCTCTGGCCTGTCTCCCCTCTCTCTCCCATCACAGTGGTGGTGATGCCTGGCAGTGGAGCCCCCCACCAGCCCTGCCTGCAGCTCTGGGGGCCCACGGCCATCTTCCTCTTGGCGTTGCAGAGATGATGAGAGCTGAATGGCCCCCCACCCCGCCCCCGGCACACCAAAGTGTCTGCATCGTACCAAAGACTGACCCCCGCCAGCCGGGGTGCCCGGGGCAGGGCCAGCCTACCAGGGAGGGGGCCTGCATTGGCTGCGAGGATGAGCAGTGAATAAGGACAGAGGCCTGGAGCTGAGGCCCTGCAGACGGTCGTTCAACACACGCACACACGCACACACCCACACCCACACACACAGAGATCTATTAAAGCACAAGTTTCTATCTGACCTGCCAGCACCTTCTTTACTGCAGAGACGGGACTCACCGGAATGGTGTCTGCCTCCCCAGGGACCTCGCTGCCACTAGGCCTTGTCCTGGCTGCACCTGTGGTGTGTTTCTGCCCTCTCCCCACCCCCAACTTAAAGCTTTACCAGAAGGAGAACAGAAACGGGGTTCCTGCTCTTGGCCGGACTCTGGGACTCCCTGGGATGGGGGAGGCCAGGGTCAGAGGGGGCCAGGCGGGACTTTGTGAACAATTCTGTTCCCAGGAAAAGGGCCAAAAGGTGGAGACCCCAGGCCACCCAGATCCCGTACATGTTCCTGGAATGTCATATTCCCTCCTCACTGTGCCCCCTTTGAAGGGACCCAGCATGGGGTCTTGAGCCCTGAAAATTGATACATTTGCCTTCCGCCCCCAGGCTCCCTTCTGAAGCAGCTGGATTCCTGAGAGCAGTCCCCACCCTAATTTGCTGGCCTAACCTCAGCCCCCAGCTGCCTCTCTGAGGAGCCACGGGAGTGAGTGGTGTGGCCAGGCCATTTTTTGGAGCAAGGCTTGACTCAGAGGGGCAGAGGAGAAGTCCTGCTTTCACAGTTTTGTGCTCCCTTATAGAACACTGGACTTGGGAGTAGAATGGAACCTCCGTTTCTTAAGTAGTTGGCATAAGGGGTAACGTGGATGGGAGGGTGTGTGTAGGGAGGCTGCCCCTGCCCTCCTCCACTGTGAAGCACCTTCTAGTTGGCTGTTCCCTTCCCACCCAGGGTCAGTGAAGGAGGAGGGGTTCGCAGAGCTGGGGCTGGAGGGTGGGGCAGTTGTTGGTCACCCTGTTCCCTGGCAGCTGAGCTCATACCTCCAACTGTATAAGGGCTCCCTGTCCTTGGGTCCCAGGTCAGGAACCTGAGATGGGCACAATGGGATCCAGACCTCAGCATCACCCAGCCATCCATGGGAGAGAGAAGAGGCCCCTTCCATAATGAGTCTTCATGCATGTGTGCATGTGGCTGCGTGTCTGTGTGTGTCTGTGTGTGTGTGTGTGTGTGTGTGTGTGTGTGTGTGTGTGTGGACACATTTGTGTCTGTATAGCACTGAGAGTATGTCTCTGGGCAGGAGTGTGTGCAACTATGAGCCTGCGTGTGCAGTGATACACACCTGTGAGGCTGGGTCTGCACCCCATTTCTGTGAGTACCTGTGTATATGGATGTCCATCTTCATGAGTGACAGGAATGCTTGTGGGGTGCTGGCCAAATACGCTACTTCCAGCCCTATTATGTAGTCTCAAGTGGCCTTGCCACGGCCTGAATTCCTACCTTTCATCCTCTATGGATGACAAACTGCTTATAGATGACCCTGTTGGAATGCAATAACCTTTGGAAAGAGGAATCACAGGGCTTTTCCTGGCGCATTCAGTGGAGACAGCTGCAGAGAAGAGACAGCACTGCCATGCCAGGAGGCAGGCAGGGAATCAAGGCAAACGCTGCCCATCTCACCGCTGTGCCAGGCCTGTGTTACCATCATCACCAACAGCTGGTGGATGTCCGGGCCAAGGCTGGAGCAGGGCCTCTAATACCCAACCAACCTGGCCGCCTTCCTGGCCCAGTCAAGGCCGCTGTATGAAATGAGTGGCTACAGGCTCCCAGAACACGCTTCCATCGTGCCTGTTGGGCATTGTTCCTTAATTGTCCCATCTGTGCAGGGTCTGTTGCCCCAACTAGACTGTGAGCTCCTCAGCCTCCCACCCTCTCCCACCCTATCCCAACCTCATGCCTGGCACAAGTGGGCCTGTTCTGGAATTCACTCAGCAGGCTTTGCCCAGCCCTGGCTGCAGGATAGTAACAACAGAGCATCTTTCAGAAAGCACTGATGCTTGGGTTCCAACCCAGAGGTTCTGACTTAATTGGACTGGCATGCGGCCTGACATCAGAAATGTTTAAAAGCTCCTCAGGAGAACCCACGAGTGGGAACCACTGGCATATCATCTGCCAGGTGCTTCCTCTGTGGCCTCTCTGGAGTAGGTCTGGAGGCCCAGAGATGAATAGCCTCTAGGGCTTCCTCCTTGGGCTCCGTGGCACCCTAGGCCTACTCCTCAGGTGGCTTTGAATACACCTGTCCGCTGCGTTGACTGCTCCAATATGGGGACCCCTGTTCACCTCCATATGCATAGAGTCTAGTGCAGTAAAGGTGTTCAGTGTATGTCAGCTGAGCTAAACCACACATGTGCGGCCCCTGAGTTTCTGGTCAGGAGAGAGGGAACCTGGTGATATGGACAGAGAATGCAAAGCGAGGGAGCGACAGGGAGCATGGATGGAGGGAGGTTGCCATGGGGCAGGGACAACCCTGACTTGAGGGTGGCTAGACCTGGGCTCACAAAACGTGCCTGAGGGAGTCGCTGAGGTCCCTGGTCCTCGTGTGTGGAGGGGAAGGCTGGTACGTGTGTGTCTGGGTGCTGGCACTAGCAGTGTGTGATGTGAGTGCTTAGGGTGTGCCAGTCGGTGTGTGTGTTTGCAGAAATGAGTGCCTGGGTAACATGTGGGTGTGTGTGTGCGTCAGTGTGTGCCGGTGAGTCAGCACCTCTGTATCAGTGTCACCTGTGCTCTGTCTGTCTTGTGCGCCAGTGTGTGTCAACGTCTGTGTGTTGGTAGATGGCCCATGAAGATCCCCAGCCCAGGGGAGACCAGGCTGGCTGGATCCAGTGCATCTCCCCAATGGCAGTCTCAGCTCTGGGCCACGCGGGCTGAGGCGTTTTGTGGCCTTAAAACTGAGAGTCCAGGGCCAGCTCTCAGGGTGTTAGGGTCCCTCCACCCCGCCCCCTCCGGGTTGGTGTCTGGAGGACAGAGGGACTCCTGGGGCCAGGTACTGTACAGATAGGAGAGGGGGCATCTTGACTTGGCTATCCTGTCGCTGGGACCACAAGACAGCCACCTGGGGTGCCAAGCTAAGCCTGCAAACCAAGTCCCCTCCTCTCGGGACCCTCCTCCCACCATTGCCCTCTCTGGGACAGGCCTGGCACCTTTCCCATTCATCCTCCTTTCTCCCTGTGCTCTCTGAAAGCCCCTGGTTCAGGCTGGCAGTGCCGTGCTGGGCCTCAGAGGTCTGTACTCCTCATGGTGCAAATGAGGAGGGGGAAGCCCAGTGTGGGAAGGGACTGGTGCCAGGGCACATAGTTAGGGCAGAGCCAGCCTTGGAATCCAGGGACTGAAGCCCTGGGGGTATCACACTGCTGGCCATTGCCCCTGGGGTTTCTTGTCAGGTAGCAGTGGGGAGCTTGGTCAAACTGCCCTGTCTCCAGCTGCTGGTACAGATGTTACAGATGTTACTGGGCCCTGCACTGGGAAAAGTAACACTCCCTGCCCCCAGATTCTGGCCTCCCGTCCCAGGTCACAGCCCCTCCCAGCCCAGGTCAGGTCTGGGCGCCACATGGACGCTGCCTCCCTCTGCCCACACTGGCCGTGGCTGCTGCCCCTCCCCCAGGCTCTCAGAGAGAAGGGACCCTGTGCCCCCTCCCCTCCCCTCCGTCTTCACAGGACTGGGAATGCAGGTCAGGGTGTCCTGGTGTCCTCATCCTGTTGACTTCCGCCTAAGGACCAGGAGAGCCTGGGGAAACAGGGACAAATCCTGGTGTTTTCTTCTCTCTGGACAGCTCAAGGAGGTTGGGGGGTATTTCCAGATCTGTCCCCAGGAATAGGGTGGGCGAACCTCCATTGGAGAGTGTCTGTAGGGTCATTGGTTGAGGTTCTGGGTTCAGGGGAACCCACCCAGCTTCAACCCTCTCTAAGTCAGTGCTATGTGTGTATCTGAGGGTAAGTGTGTGTGTGTGTGTGTGTGTGTGTGTGTGCACGCGAGTGCATGTATGCCTGTGAGGATGTGTGTGCTGGGGCAGAAGGAACACTCTTTCCTGGGTATCCCTTGACCCTTAGAGCTGGAGACCATCTAATCCAGTACTCCCATTGTACAGGTGAGAAAGCTGAGGCCCGAGAGATGTCACATGCCCACCCCCCACCTCCTGTCACCTGCCTTCATTTCCCAGGAGCCCTACCAGGAACACCCTCCCTCCTGGCATTCCCCGCCCCCTCACACAGCCAGCTGCTCACATAATCACTATATTAGCCCAATTCTGGCCCCTGCGCCCGATTGGTCCCCAGCATCCTTCCTGCCCCAGGGTGGCCAGCTCACCAAGGCCTTTATCCCCAACCCAGGAGAAAGGGCAGGGGAGCCAGGGGACTGCTCCAGCCCTGAGACCTCATGAACTTGGGAGAGAAGCTGCCCTGCCCATGCCTGGCCCACCCACCACCAAGGTCAAAGCACAACTGGAGACCCTCACTAAAGGGTGAAAGGTACTGGGGTTGTTTTAGTCCCACGACCCCATCCTCACCCCTTTGCCTTGCTGTCTGTCTCCACCTCAGCCTCTTCCTCCCTCTCTCTTTCACCCCCAAACCTCCCAGATGTAACCTCTAGTTGCGGACGCGGTTGTTTCAATAAAGCTGCAGTGTTCTAGCGCTCTGGGTCAGGCTGTGTGTGTCTGTGGCATATGGACAGGCCAGAAGGGGGTGCAAGGCAGAGGCTGGGGGAATCCTTTCTTCTCTTTGGCACCTGCTATCGTGGATCCTTTTATGCCACCCAGACAGTGAGGACTTGTGTCCTGGTCTCCAACCTGGTGAACTTGGATGTTCTCATTCATTTGTTCCTTCAACAAATGCTAGCCGCATACTACCTTCACGGAAGCTCCTGGGGTGGGGGTGGGGGTATGGAGGCTAAGCTGATACACCAGGAAATGTATCATTATGAATACAGTTAGGGCTGTGAAGCAAAATTGGTGCTGTGAAAGGAGGTAAGAAGAGGTTCTTATTTGGGTTGGGGCTTCAGGGAAGACATTTCTAAAGAAGAGACATGTGGGAGAAACCTCAAGAAGGATTGGAGTTAGGCTGCTGGGGCAGCAGGGGTCTTCCCTCTGCAGAGGGAACAGAATAGGCAAAGACCTGAAGGGTAAAAAAAGAACAAACAAAACTTAGAAGCCTCGAGAAAGGGGGAATGGACAAGAAGGAGGACTAAAGTTGGTCAACCACTTTAACTTCCAAGGGAAACTTCCTGGCACCTAAGCCCACCATCCCTCCTATATCCTCCCCTCACAGTCTGTGTTCCCGTCCTGGGCCCATAAACCCCACTCTGCACTCTATCTGGGGCCTTTTCCCTTATTCATCATTAGTTAGCTGCCCACTTGCCCCCAAATCATATTGTGCCAACCTTTCCCTTTCCCCCCAGACCTCTTAGAATCCTAGAAGGTCCTTAAAGGTCACTGATTTCAACCATCTACTACTGTGTTGTCTTTAGGAGAAATAGCTTGCTAAGGTCATGGGGTCAGGCAGTGGTGAGAAAAATCCACTCTCCTGAGAAGTGACCCCAAATCATGGGCATGGGTGCCATGATATGAACTGCAGAGAGATCAGCCAAATGACAGAAAGAGAGTCTTTTGTGTTAATTACACTGACTCAGGTAGTTAGAGCATATAGTTTCATTTTCATGTTTCACGTGGGGAAACTGAGGCTCAGAAAGGTGACAAGACTAGGGGTTCCCTATCCCAGCTTTATCAGCTCACATCTTGGGTAACTTCTTGTTGCCAGATGTGGGATTTCTCTTTTAGAGCTTAGGAACCCCCACTGCATTGGGTTGGCTCATTGGGTACAAGGAAGAGACCCACTTGAGCTCATTCACATACAGGGACATTATTGTGAGGCTATATGTTGTGAGATGGACAGACACTCTCAGAAATCCAACCACAAGAGGTGTAACAGGGATGGGTTTCCGGAACAAGGTGGGTATTCTGGAGTCAAGGTAGCTTTCGGAGTTTATGGCTCCCTACATGTGGCAGAGAAAAGATGGCTGAAAATCCTTTGCTATTCCTTCTATAGAGAGGGAAGTCTAGTTCCCTTTCCCTTGAACCTGGATTGGTCATAGTGGCTTGTTTGGCCAATAGAATGTGGCATTGTGTGTTGAAGATGCCTTGCAGTGTCAGCTCAGGTCCCTGCGAACATTCTCTCTGGGAGCCCTAAACCACCACCATGTTGGATATCCAACACCCCTAAGACTGACATGCTGGAGAGGTCACAGGAGGGGTCCAGTTGGCTGTCCCAGCCGAGCCCAGCTTTCGCCATCCCCCTCAAAGCACCATGATGGGAGTGACTCCTCCTTGGACCATCCAGATCAGCCCATCCACCAGCCGAATACCTGTGTTGATGCCACATGGAACAGAAGAATCTCCCAGCCAACCTCTGCCCAAATTCCTGACCCACAAAGTCATGTGTATAATAAAAATAATTGTTTAAAGTCCCTGAGTTTGAAGGACTTAATAGATAACCACTCTGGCTTGATGATTCAGCCACTTACTTTCTCGCACCCGCTTCTTTTTTTAAAATTTTTTTTTTAAGTTTGCAGCAGAGGATAATTTTTTAGAGCAGAAAGAGTTACAGCTCTCAAAGTAAGAGGGGGGCATCCGAAATTGGAATGCCCCTAGCACTCGCTTCTTTTTGCCCTCACAGTTCCTATCCTGATGCATGGTGTTTGCTCTGTCATGACTTCAGCTTTCCAAGCCTCTCCGAATGCAACTTTCCCTCGCAGCCTTCCAGGGGCAGCTCCCAGCATTTACTGACTCAGCTTCTCTAGAGGAAGGACCCATTGGACTGGCCCACCATTTTGTTCCCAGTCATGCTTATATCATTGGCAACCTGTTGATTGGCTACCCTTGAGTCAGGTGCCACCTTGATCCAATCAGCTGGATAGGAGGATGGGATTATGGATATAACATATAGCTGTCTGGGGACTGCTGCTTCTAGAAAGGCTGCAGGTGGTCTCACTTCAGAGGGGCAGGGGGTTGGCAGGCACCATAAACATACCTCCCTGGTTCTTCCCTCTTTCACTCTCCTCTGTGACCATCTATTTTCAGGAGCACAGTTGTTCAGTATGTGCACCATGAAAATGACCTGTCCAAGGGCAGGTCCCAATGGAAACCATACAGGTAGATCAGGTAAATTATAAACAGAGTCTTGTGTTACTTACGTGACTCAGATATTTTTATTTTAATGTTTACTGATGAGGAAACTGAGGCTCAGAAAGGTACTGTGGTTACCCAGTAGGAAGGGGAAAAGCCTGGAGGCAAATGTAGACATTTGACTTCTGGTGCCGTGTTTTTTCAGTCATATCGCTTCCTTCCTTCCTCCCCTTCGGGAACATTCTGGTTTTTTTCACCAGCTCAATCCCCAGGGGCTGGGAGAAGCAGGGCCCTTTCCTGGGTGGTCCTCCCTTCCTGATGGAAATTGTTCCTGGTCCTGATTTTCTATTTCTAGCTGCCTGACCTTTTTGCATATGTCCTTTGTGGAAAGTGACTATAACACCTTTTTAGAAAGAGACTGGGTATAAATAAATCCAAGAAAAAAAGTCGAAACTCTTCTCCTTAAGGTCACTCTGACCCTGAGTGGAGGCGTCTCTCCACATTGCTTCTTGAACCCCTGACTCCCCAATTTATCTTTCCTAGGCATGTAGCCACATCAGTGCCCAGCGTACTCCCTTGCGCTGAGGTCAACTTGGCAGCCCCCCTGAATGCAAATCCTACCATCGAACCCATCACCCTGTCTCTTTAGCAGTTTTGTCTTAAAAACTGTTTTGAGCTTCCCATTTCTCTCAGATCCCATGAGGCCAGCCAAAGCTCAGCGAGGGGACTCAGCCCTTTGCAATGCCTCATTCTGTACAGCCCTAAGGAGAACCCCACTCTCAGTGTCTGCATCCCCCCAGAACTACCTATCCATTCACCCTCATCTGCAAGGCGGTGAGCAGTAGAGTGAAACAAGAGTTAGGGAGGCTGAGAATGCCAAGTGTCCACACAGGGGGAGTCTCTACTGGCATTGAGAGATGTCCATAGCATATTGTGGAGAGAGGAAGGCAGATTAGAAAAAAGTATACCTGCTACTATCTCATCTTTTTACACAGAAAGATCTGTGTGTATATATGAGCGTGTGAATGTTTTTTTAAGTCTGGAAGAATATTCACTGGGTTATCTGTAGTTATCTCCATGGCAAAATTTCAGATGTTTCTGACTCACATGTATTATTTTTAATAACCAGGAAAAAAAGAATCTATTTTCTTAAGAAAAGCTAGAAGTCATCAAGGAGTATAGATTAGAAATAAAGGTCACTTTCTGTTCTTAGCATTATTTTCATAACTCCGCATCACAGAGATTATGAAAGGGCTTTGAACTTTGGCATTGAAATATTTTCCTGCTGGTTTATTCCAATAAAAATGCTTACACAATTGGAAGGAGGAGAAGAATTGGGTTGTGTTGACCAGGGATGAGGAGGTGGGGCTGTCAAACCAAGTTCTGAATAAGAGAAATCCCAAGGAGAATGATGCTACTTCTAGCAACAAAAACTGACATTGGAGATGTGCCTGATACCTGTGCATATAATTGTGTGCAAGTGTGCATGCACTTGTGAGTGTATGTATGTAAATGCTCTCTTTGGGACACCCGTGGAGTGGGCACCCCTGTGCAGTGCTGGTGGGTCCCTCCTTCCCAAGACTGTGAGGCCGTTTAATGAGGCCTCACTGCAGTTCAGGTGAGTGTGTGGGCAGACACAGCCAAGGTGGGAGCGGGGAGGACCGGCCTCTGCGGTCTAGGGAGGGCCTGGGGGTGCGCAAGGACCGACTCCTCCCTGGCCCCACAGGCAGAAAGCCCCCTGGAAACTCTCGGGCCCTTGACTAGATGCATCCAGGCCTCTGCGGACCTCTGCCCCAAGACTAGGGTCAGAGAAGAGGTCCTGAGACCATGGGAGCGGGAGAGAGAGTGGCTGAGGACAGAGTCCGAGTCCAGAGAGTGGAAAGAGCACTGTGAGGAGGGGCAGGCACCCCTGTATCCAAATTCTAAGTCAGCCCCATCTGGGCCTCAGTTTCCCTGTAAATTGGGAGGTTTGAACTTGAATGTTCTTCCAACTCTGGGAGTCAATGAAATGAAGGGTGGGTGTTCTTAAGCAATGCAGAGGAAAGGAACCCCCACAAAAGGGTAAATGGCAACCCCAGTGACATAGCCCTGTTTCTGTTTGTGGGACTGAGCAGATATCTATCTCTGTCCCCCTCCTCAACACTGGGGACCCTTGTTAACCAGGCTTAGGTGGAAGCTAGCCAACCTGCTCCCCCCTCCACATCACGATCCCTTAACTGGCCCTCCCCCTGCCAGGAGACAGGCAGGTGGCAGAAAAGGCAAGATGGAGTCTTGGCGGGGTGCCCTACGGGGTGTGGGCCCGGAGTGGGACTGCGGTGGCGGAGCCAGGAGGATGAGGGGGAGCAGGCTTCAGGCTCTGGGCTCCATGCCCAGGGCGGGCAGCCTGCTGTGCACCAGTGACGCCAGCCTTGGGGATATGAGCAGGACCCGCAGGGGTCTGGCTGAATCTTGAGGCAGAGGGATCTTGGCAGGGTGGGGAGAATGTCAAATCTGGAGGCAGAGCCAACACAAAGGAGGAAAGGCTAACAGTGTGCAGAGAGGGTGGCTTTGGGTCGAGGGAGCCTGCAGGTCGACTTGGGGGTGAGTGGTGGCAGCTACTAGGATGGTGGGCAGCGGGTGGGAGGGAAGTCCTGCCGTCCATGGCTCCCCAGGAGGAGGGGAGCGCTGTCCAATCTGGCCCTTCTATCCTGGTGGTGGGAGTGGCCCAGTAAATCCAGAAGGTTCCCAGAGATCATTAGCCAGCGCTGGACACCTGTTCCTGGAGTGAGGGTGGAGGTGGAAGGTGGGTCCTATACTGGATCTCAGAGACGTCCCTTCACCTCCTTCACCCTAGGTCCATAGATGGGGACGGCTTGGGGTGCAGTGCTGGTGGGAAGTGCCCATTTCCCCCACCTCCTAAGATGGACCTTGAGGCCCTTTTCTTTGTCTAAAACCTGAGAAACAGAGAAGGTTCTAGATGGATCAATCTCCCATTCCCCTACCCCACGGGAAGCTATTCCCCTGCTGACTCTGGTGGGAGGTGTGTACAGCATCCTGGTGACTTCCGGCCTGTGGAGTGGTGATGGGGGCGTGGGGCAGGGGTCCACGTCTCTTCCCTCAGCCCTGATTCCCCAGCCTCTGGTGAGCGGGTCTGGCTCTAAGGAAGTGGCGCCCCCTCCTTCCAGCCTTGACTGCACCCCTCCCCAGAGCTTGCCTGGCAGAGGGCCACACCTTTAGAAACCTCCATAAACATCTCTCTTCTTGACTCTCTCTTGCCTACCTGTCACCATGGGAACAGCCTCCAAGGCTGGCAGAGGTGTGTGTTATCTGCAGACCAGAGCAGGACCCAGCCCCTCCTGGCTGGTGAGAATTGAGTCAGTCTGGAGATGTCGCCAAGGGTCTCAACGTTGAAGGGAACCTCTGGCCACGCCCTCCAATAGCTGGCCAAAGTCCTCCCTACATTCTCCCCTCAGCCCTGCTTGAACTGTTCCGGTGACCAGGAGATCACTTTGCAAACAGGTCATTCCCTGTTGGCCAGCTACTGTGCCCTCCTACATCGTGTGTGACGGTGGGGGGAAGGTAGTGGCTGAGCAGGGGGGGACCTCTTTTCTGTACCCCAAACATTCCAGAATGGGCTGGGTAAGCGCAGGCTGTCCCTCTTGAGTCATTTCATGGAGGCTGTGAGAAATAGTGTAATGCCCAGTGGGAGGGGCAGACACTTGGGTACCAGAGTCTGGCTCTGGTCTAGGCTCTGCCATGGACTTTCTTTTGTTCCTGTCTGGACCTCGATTTTCCACCTGCAAAAGGAAAGGATTGACTGATTTCCTTAAGGCCCTAAAGCTCTGACTTCCAGTGTTCTGTGTTTCGTTATTAGGGTAAAGGATTGGGCATAAGGAACCATCACTGATAACCAAAATAATTTTTTGTTTGTATGTGTGGGTTAGCAGAGGATGGGTTCCTGCAAAACATGTTTAATCCGAGGGCCACTGCCCACGTCTGGGACTCAGTCCCCTAGCCTGTCCCCACAGGCCCTGCCCAGGTTCTTAAGTTGGGACTGAGCCCTGTTCCCTTTTCCAGGAGTGGCATCCTGTTCAGGCCAGGGTGGATTTCTCTTTCTCCCCTATTGCCTTGTTGGTCACGCCCAACCAGCTTCCAGGTGCCCTCTCCAACCTGGATCCATCCAGTTCGTTCTAAGCCCACCTCCCTCACCACCCACCCTGAGCCCAGTAACTCTGACTTCCTTCTTGCCTCTAACCCCCAGAAGGATCTCCACTCCTTTCCTTCTGTTGTCTGCTTCTCCCTTCCTGGATCCTGACCCTGGAAGTTCTTCCAACTACGAGGACTGGGGAGGACATTGTTGCACTTTTACCATATAGTGTTCCTTTATTCATTCGTTCATTCATTTATTCATTCATACACCCACTTAGTCACTGTGGCAGACACTACTGTTGGTTACTAATGCCACCGGCACCCCTTCTTTTTTGCTCCCCTCCCACTATAGAGCTTGAAAAATGGAAGCACTCATTTCTCAGCCTCCTTTGTAGCTAGAGCTGGTCCATGTGACCCAGTTATGACAAATAAGATATGAGGAAGTCTGCTGGGGGCTTTTGGGAAAGTTTTCACTCTCTGTGGAAAGAAGGAGACTCAGGAGGATAACCGTATCTTACCACCCTGGCCCTCACCCTGCTTCCTTCCTGTAGGCATGGTTGTGTGAGGTCGTGATGTCTGGAACAATGGCAGCCATCTTGTGACCATGAGGCAGGTACAAGCCCAAGAATACACCAATACCCTGAAGATGGTGGAGCAAAAAGGTGGAATGAGCCTGGGGTCCTTGATGGCTCCTGAGCTGTTGAATCAGCCCTGAAACCAACCCCTCCACACTTCTCATTAAGTAAATAAATATCATAAGTTAAAGCTTTATAAATGAGGTATTATCTTTTTTTGCTGTTGTCACTGTAATAGCAACAATTTAGGTCAATTGATCATTCACTTACTTATGAATTCACTCATTCATGTATTCACTTTCTTGCTGTATTGATTTAAGATAGAGGCTCAGAAGCTCTAACGGAGACCCTCTATAACAGTGGCTAAATTAAATAGAAATTTATTTCTCTCATACATAACAGTTTGAGTATAAGTAGCCAAGGATCAGGATGGCAGTTCCAAGATGTTAGGGACCCAGGATCCTTCTGGCTTGTTGCCTCAGCTCTCCTGGGGTGTTCTCTTGTTCACATGCTCCAAGACATCTCCACCACATCACATTTCAGCTGGAGGGAAGGGGCAAAGGCAAGAGAGGGCCTGGTTCTCTCTTTTAAAGATGTGATCTGGGACCGGCGGAGTGGCGCATTGGTTAAGAGCTGGCTTGGGACACCAGTGGCCCCGGTTCGGATCCCACATATGAGGGCCAGTGACACTGCCCTTTACAGCTAACAACAGCTCCACCTGGAGCTGGGCTGTGCGAGTCCCGGCGACGGTGTAGGCTGCGGCCCCTGCTGCAGGGGGCTGCCATAGGCTACAGTGAGTGGCCGGCAGCCAGCGTGAGCAGCTGGCAGCCAGTGTGAGCTGTCAATAGCTGCGGTGAGCGACCATCCAGAGGCTGGCGACCGATCTGCCTCATCCGGGAAGAGCGCAATGACGATAGCAACATGGGCCAATGAAGCAATGTCTTCCACAACTAGACTGAAGAACAAAAAAAAGACAGCAACTTGTCTGTTCCCCTTCCCTGATTCCCCAACGCTGTTCCTCTCCTCCAACTCCCCAATAAAATCTTTATAAATAAATAAATAAATAAATAAATAAATAAATAAATAAATAAAGATGTGATCTGGAAATTACATATGCCATACCTTTATTCACATCTCATTGGCTAGAGCTTAGTTACATGGCCACTCCTAGCTACAAAGGAGGCTGGAAAATGCATGCTTTATTCTAGGTTGCTATGTGTCCGACTATAAATTATTATTATATTATATTGTATTATATTATATTATAATATAAGTTTTTACTTACAGGAAAGTGAAAACATACATGGGGTACACTTGGTAGTCTTATTGATTTTTTTCACACACTCACTGATTGATTGATTGAGTGATTAATTGATTGGTTCATTCATTCATCAAACGTGTAAATATATCCTATGCAGAAAGCACTGTGCTTTCAGGTTGCTCATGGTCTAGTGGGAGAACAAGGCAAGTCTAGATGTTCAAATCCAACGCAGCTTTGAGAGCACGTGCTCTGCCTAGACATGCATCCAAACTAGAGAGCAAAGAACACCCATGACATTATATTTGGTGGGCCCTGAGATGACCCACCCTCCACCCTCCAAGGACATGAGCCCAAGGACATGGGAAGAAGGAAGGAAAGTGACAAGAGTAAGTGAGAGCATGTCCCTCGGAACAAATCTTTGCTTAGAAAAATCCTTCTTAGGTTCTAATGAAAATCCTGCCTGCTGAGAGGTAAGCTCTCTCTTTGTCCTTTTGTGTGACAGGGATCAGTGCTGGCATCCCCCTTGAATCCCCTTCTGATGCCTCTGAAGAAAGGCTGTCAGTCTCCCACCCTCAGGGTGGTGAGTTGGCTCACTTCCTTTGGGAAGCAGAGCATTTGTGTGAGTGGTTCTCTGTGCATGGCACACAGTGAGTGGTAAATGGATGAAGGAAGGATCAAGGAGCGTGTGGTAAATTGTATTGCCCCAAATTGGCCACAGCAATATTTCTGGTCACAGCAATATTACACGTATATTAACTCTTCCAGGACCTGGTCACTCATCATCAAAAGGTGGATCTATTTTTCTCTCTTCTTGAAATTGGGCAGATTTGTGACTGCCTTTGCCAATAGAATGTGATACAGCTCTACCTGGATCCTCCCCCCTCCCCCGCCTCTCTCTCTCCCTCTCCTCATCAACATTCAGCGTCAGCCCCCAAATACCTGAGTGAGGGAGCTTCAGATCATTCAGCCCCCATCCTTGGATCCATCCTTGTATACTGGGTTGAGTAGAAACGATCGCTCCCCACCAAGTCCTGCCCAAATTGAAGATTTGTGAGCCAAAGAAATGTTATTATCTTAAGCCACCAAGTTTTGGGGTGGTTTATGATTTAGCAATAGATAACCAGGATGGCATGGTACATTTTAAATGGCCACAAATTCTTTGCAACTGCCATCAAGAGATGGGGTCTATTTCCCCTGCCCTTGAATCTGGGCAGGCTTTGAACTAGCACAACACACCGGAAGTGATGCTGCACAACTGCCAAACCTAGCCTCAAAGGCCTTGTGATTTCCATTCTCACATTCTTGCTGCCCCGAGACTGTGAAGGCTGCCCTGAGACAGCCCACACCGACCTCCAGACATATGCGTGGGTCTATGTGAAACCATCCTGCCCCAGTGAAGCCACTGACGGAAGCCCCATGAGGGATCCCAGGCAAGAATCCAGCCCAAATTGCTCACCCACAGGCATGGAAGTAAACAAATTTCCGTTTTTCAAGCCACTGAGTTTGTTACACATCACTAAATACCTGATAACATCAGCTTCCAATTTCTGAACCAACATACGAACCCAGAGGTAATTTGAGTGCCCAGTGCTGTGCCAGGTGGGAATGGAGAAAGGAGATAAGATTCTTGGTTCCAGGAGCCGACTGCCTAGCTGAATTATAGGGAAGATCAAGTCTCACCCTGGAGTAGATTACTAGCTGACAACCCAAATCTATTCTCCCTTCATCGTGGCAATGGGACCGTGGCCCAGGAGCACACAGCTGCCCAGCTATACCTTGTCTCTCCACCTCCTTTGCATCAAAGTATACTTAACTGACTAAGCTGTTGCCAATGGGATGTGGGAGGAAGTGATGGAGGCCACTCCAGGCCAGAGCCTGTAGGAGAGCAGGGCTGTCTTTTCCCCTAAGGGGGTCAAAGAGTCTCCCTACATCACCTTTGGGAAGAGAGCTGCTTACCGCCTAGAATTCAGATGACATGGAGGAACTTATAATCCATTATTACTCTTCGCATTCTGTTGTAGGAGTTGAGTTTTACCCTATTGAATGCAGCTGCCTCTCCTGCAAGGCAGCCTGCAATGTCCCAGGTCTTGGCTCCAGGCTGGAAGCTTAGGACTGAAGCTGGGGTTGGTGAATTATTCCTGCCAGAACGTGAGCTCCAGGAGAGCAGGCACTTTTGTTCTTTTCAGTCACAGCTATGTCTCCGATCAGGGGCTGGAAACAGAGCATGATAGATAGTAGATACTCAGTGTTTGTTGATTGCATGAGTGATCCAGGGAATAAGTAGTATTTCCTTGTAATTCTGGGGGCTCCCTGAGGCAGGGCTATGTCTCCCCTCAGACCGGGGACTCCCTGAGGGCAGGGCTGTGTCTCCCCTCAGATTGGGGCTCCCTGAGGGCAAGGCTTACTATTCCCTGTACTTTCTCAGGCCCAGAGCAGTGTCTCTGGGCAGCTGAGACCAATGCAGGGTAAGACTCTTGGGTATCCCTCCCCTGCCTCCCAGGCCCTTTTGACCTGGGAAGTGACTGTGGCAGGGGCTGCTGATGACATCCAGTGATGGCAGAGGGCTGTTAAGCATGCTTGGAATGAAGCTTGGCCTCATCACAACTTGTTTGAGAGAAGAGCTAATTAGGAAGGTAATTTTCCTTGAGCAGGTCTGAAGAATGGAGTAAAATGATATCCAATCAGACAGGAAGCCGGCAACCACCCCAACTCCACTGGCTCCATGGAGGCCCCTGCCAGCTCCCTTGCCTCCTAGGAGTCCCCCCAGACATCTGGATGTGGAGCAATTGGGTCCCACTCAAAGCTTCCGAGCTCCAGAGGTGTCATGATTAGCCCCTACCCCTATGGAGTCCCCACTAACCTAACACATTGTGGGTATAAACACTCCCAGTTTCTAAGAGCCCCAAGCTCCTGGCACTGGGAAGTTCTTGATCACAATTGCCCTCTTTGGGGCTGGCGTTACTTTCTGCAACATCCTTTGTGGGGACGGAAAACAGGAAGCACCCTTAGGGCCAGGCTCAGAGTTCCCCTCACCTCCCTTCTCCATCCAGGAAGTATTCATCCCAGGAAGTCCTGTGCCTTCTGTCACTGGCAGGTGGAGGAAAGGGGGTTTCCTGGAAGTTCTGCATTGACCAGGACTTGATGGAGAGCAAATGACAGAAACCCGGCCTATGTGATTGAACTAAGGCAAAATAAACCTGGCTGAGGGGTGGGGGTCTTGTGGAACAGATTTGGAATCTCTCTCATACTCAGAGGAAGAGAGGGACTAGGAGGCAGGAGAGCCTCAGCAGCAATTGAACCCAGGACTCAAACGCTGCCACGACTTCCTGTCGTTGTTCCTCTGGTCTCCACTTTTCTGCCTGGTGATTGGAGTCTCTCAGACCCTCTTGCTGCCCATGGCAGGCACGACGGCTCTCTCCCTCATGACCCATAGACTTTCATCAGGAAGGAGCTGAGCCTCTCCCAGCTCCAGCCTGAAGAATCCTGGGAAAGTATTCCGACGGGTCCAGCTGTGAGCATGGGCTCACTCTTCAGTAGATTGTCTACGGCCAAGGGCGGGGGGCATGATAAACACCCTCTATTAGGGTCACAGAGCTGGACAGGTGAGGTCAGTTCCCAGAAGAGGGAGATGCCAATCCCAGAAGGGGCTGGTAAGACCACGTTATAGTCATCAATTATGAGGACACAGCTGTCTCCATCCTTCACTATGTGCCTGGCATCTTGTCAAATAGTTCTCATCTCATCTCCTTTATTTCTTGAAACCCATATGAGGTAAGTTCTATTATTATCATCCATGATATGTAGACAAGGAAGCCAAGACTCAGAGAAATTTTTTTTTTTTTTTTTGAGGGCAGTGTCACTGGCTCTCACATGTGGGACCCGAATCGGGACTGCTAGCTTCCCAAGCCAGCACTTAATCACCGTGCCACTCGGCTGGCCCCTAGACTCAGAGAAATTAAATAAATTGCCCCGGGTCACACAGCTGTTAAGCAAGAGAATCGGGACTTGAACCTCGAACTTTTGGTGGCACAAGTTGGAGAGGGGGGAAGATACAATCCATATGATGAAGTAAAGCTTGGACGTGTGAAATGGAACTCCTAATACATGACGGCCTGTGCCAAGTGCCCCAAGCAGAGTTCACACAGAGCTGAAGGAAGCCAGATCCAAGGGGCAGAATTGATCAGGCCCAGCAATCAGGGTAGGCTTCCTAGAGGAGGTGGCATTTGTGAGCAGAGCAGGATAGTCGGGCTGCTCCAGAGTGGGCTGGCAGGCAAAGAGATGCAGGTGCTGGCAGTTAGAAGTTGGGCTGGCTCGTTGCAGTGGGGAAGGGGAAGGGGACATGGGTGGGCTCAACACCGTCTAATTCAGTGGCCAAGTCATAGGGCTGTGCAGCCCAGGTCAAAAAGGTGGACTGCAGAGAC
Organism: Aselliscus stoliczkanus; assembly: GCA_033961575.1. Lineage (NCBI taxonomy): Eukaryota > Metazoa > Chordata > Mammalia > Chiroptera > Hipposideridae > Aselliscus > Aselliscus stoliczkanus. Next base: position 56,244,285 of record CM066733.1, on the reverse strand, counting down.
CCTGTGAGCAGGATGACACTAGAACACTGTGGATTTTTAATCAGAGATACTGACAGGAAAGAAAAAGCATTTGTGGAAGGGGAGTTTCAAATATTTATTGAGCATAGCAACCCACAGCCTGGGCTAAGGGGAGGCATAAGCAGGGGGAATTAGGGTCTTTGCCCACCCTGCACCCCACCCTGAGGCAGCATGGGTCCTAGACGTGGGAGCCAGCCCTCTATCTAGCTGAGCCATCTTGGTGGAGCAGCTCCCAGCACAGAGCCAGGCACATAGTAGGTGCTCAATAAAGAGGAGTTGCTATTACCCATCATAAATGGTGACCACACTGCCAGGACTCCTGTCACCTGGGATGTTGGATGGAGGGAGACTGTGGGAGAGAACAAGCTTGATTACCCAGCACCTACTCTGTGCCACACACTATGTGGATGGTGCGTCCCGAGAGCAGATTTTTTCTGAATGGATCACTGCTCCATCCCACAGCCCAGAACAGTGCCCTGCACGTAGTAGGGGCTCACTAACTTAACATGTCATGCATGTAAACACTCCCAGCTTCTAAGAGCCCCATGCTCTTGGCATTGGGAAGTTCTTCTTGATCACTAATTGTCCTTTTAGGGGCTGCAGTTTCTTATATATGATGAATCTGCAGGGTAGGCCTCACAATTTCCATTTTACAAGTGAGAAAGCTGTGGCTCAACGAACTAAAGGGACTTACCCGAGGTCACACAGGTAGAAAGTGAAGGAACCAGGTTCTGCTGATTCCCCAAAGCCACTTTCTCAACCAGCATCCACTGCTCCAGCCCAGAGATGGGTGGTAGCCAGGCAGAGGGGGCAGACAGGGTCCTGTCACCCCCATCTGACTCACTAATGAGAGATCTGTTTCACACTCCCTCCATCGCTGTCTAGCCCTGCTGAGGGGTTGAGCCCTGCAGATGTGGGGGACGGAGGGCAGAGGACAGAGGGGACATGCTGTGGTCTCAATGGCCTGGGCCCACACTGGGTACCAGAACCCTCCTGGGGAGCCTGAGAGAAGTGGCCTCGCAGCAGGGGCAGCCTGCTAATTAGGACACGGTCTTTATGACTCACGATTCCGAGATGTCATTTTCTAGACTTGGGGATGGGGGTGGGAGTGCAAAGGCACACACAGAGCTGTTTTTAATTACATTTGGTTTGCTAATTTCTGATAGAAAATAAATATTTACCGGGAGCCATATTTCTTCATTTCACGCCAGCTGACTCCCAAGTTTATCTGGAGCCCAAATAGGCACTTCTTGCTCATCTCCCAGCGCCCCCTCCCCAAGTGCCCACCCCTTCATTGGAGTCACACTCAAGCTGGGAAGAGAGGGCGGGAAGGGAGAGAGATGGAAGGAGATGGAGAGGCAGAGAGGAGCAAGGCCTGGCTACTGTGGGAGGCAGGTCTACGTTCAGGTGTGGACAGAGGGGAAGGGGGCCTGAGGACATGGAGAAGCAGCTCCCTGCTGATGCCCAGGCAGCACAATGGTGGGAGTACGGGCCGGGAGCCTGGAGGTCAGGGCCCAGCACTATGCCTACCGGCCCTGAGCACACCCTCCCCTGCCTGGGCCTGTTTCTACTTATCAGGGGATCTTGAAGGACATTTCTGGCTTCCACATCTTAACATGTGGTGATTCTGGCCCCCAGAAGTGTCCCTCTAACGACAGTCTTCTGAGGTCTTTTTGGGTGATGGGGATGGCAGGACCTTTAAAAAGTCATTGTGGGGCTGGCTGAATGGCGCTCTGGTTCAAAGCTGGCTTGGGACACCAGCAGCCCCGGATGGGATCCCACACATGAGGGCCAGTGACACTGCCCTCTACAGCTCACAACAGCTCCACCTGGAGCTGGGCTGTGCGAGCCCCAGCGACAGTGTAGGCTGCAGCCCCTGCTGCAGTGGGCTGCCATGGGCTACAGTGAGTGGCTGGCAGCCAGCGTGAGCAGCCAGCAGCTGGAGTGAACTGCCAATAATAGCCGCTGTGAATGGCTGTCCAGAGGCCAATGACCTATATGCCTCACCCAGGAAGAGCACAATGATAATACCAACATGGGCCAGTGAAGCAACGTCCTTCGCAACTAGACTGAAGAACAAAAGGACAGCAACTTGTCTGTTCCCCTCCCCCAATTCCCCAATAAAAATCTTTTTATAAAAGTAATTCTGTTCACTCCTTGGCTTCCAGAAGAGCCCATGGAAGAGAGTGGGAGGGAGGAAGGGGAGCAGAGAAAAGGTATAGCAAAGGGAGGAAGGAAGTGATGGAGAATTCCCTTGGGGGGGGAGCGGGCCAGGGGGTGGAGATAGGTGGCCTCCAGGAAGTAAGGACATCTACCCTTCTCTCTGCTGAAGAGTGAGGTCTTGGGATTTACAGAGGAGACATAAACGGGATGGGGGGGGTCTCCCTGATGCTGGAGAGGGGAGAGGAAACTAGAGGCCCCTTAGTTGAGGGCTGGGGGCTGTGGCAGAGTGGCAAGTTGGAGTAGGGCAGTTTCTCAACCTCAGACTATTAATGTTGGGGGCTGTTGGAGGTTGTTGGGGGCTGTCCTGTGTGTTATATCTGTGTTTTCTACACACAAGATGCCAGTAGAACCTTCCCCATGCCACCACCCACGCCCAACCCCCCTCCAGTTATAACAACCAAAAAATGTCTGCAGACAGACATTATCAAACACTCCTGTAGAGAAAGAGGAAGGGAGAGAGAGAGAAAGAGAGAGAGACAGAGAGAGAGAGAGAGAGAGAGAGACAGAGAGAGAGAGAGAGAGAGAGAGAGAATGTGCGTACACATGCGCAAAATTGCCTGATTGAGAAGCCCTGTCTAGGATAACTTGGGGGAGCAGAGGGGAGGGAGGAGCATCAGGACGCTAGGGAGGGGTTTGTGGGTACTTTGGGTACTTTGGATTGAGAGGTAATGGGGCCCCCTAAGGAATGGGGAAGAGATAAGGAGATTTGGAGTCTGGAGACTAGAGAGGCCCCTGCCCCCAGCCTGGCTTCTAAATCCATGTTAAGCCATGATTGGTTTTTTTTTTTCCAATTACATTTCAATTTAGCTCAATTACTTTTCCATTATTGTTCAAGCGACTCGGTTTTAATTGAAGCTACGGGTTCTTATCTCTCTCGTTCCCCCATACAGAACTGGGGAGAGAGGAGGAGGGCGAGGGTCAGGGAAAGCCCAGGGCAGTGGAGTTCTAGGGGCAGTGGGCATTTTCAGCAGAAGAACAAGGCTTTGAGGAGCGAGGCACACCCAGGAGCTCTCTGGGGACCCCAGAGTGGCCAAACAAATCTGTGGGGAAGAAAGGAGAGCTACAATGAAGGAAAGCTATACTAACAACATTTATCAAGTACCGGACATCATTGTAGCTAAGACAAATAAGGTATGTACTATTATCATACCCATTTTACACATGGGGAACCTAAGCGCAGAGATGTTAAGGAACTTGCCTGATAAGTAGCAGAGCTGGGAGGCAATCCAGCCCTCTGGCTCCTGAGTTTGGGTACTTAAGCTCAGGTTATACTCTCTCACACACAATTACACCCACTGGCCCCCTCCCAGCCCCATCTGCCTCACACTTCCTCCTTCCAAGCTCTGAGGCTCTGACTCAGTTCCCTTTAGGGTATTTGACTTTCCATCTGTTTCCAATTCCTCCCCAGCCTTCAGGGCCTGACCCTCCCGACCTCTTCCAAGTAGTCTGCCCTGATTGCCCCTGCCCTTGTGTATGCTCCCACAGCCCTCAGCTGCCCATCTGCACACCCATGTTCCTAGCTACTATAGACCTGAGGGTGGAGGCAGGGAATGGGGTGGGGGGTGCACTGGACAAGGCAATGATTTGGAGTTGAACAGATCTGAGTTCAGTGAATTAAGTCACCTACAGGCTGTGCGATTTGGGCAAGTCACTACTGCTCAGTGAGCCTCCATTTCCTTGTCTGTAAACCAGATATTAATAACACTGACCTCCTGGGGGTGGGTGTTCTGAGGTGTAGATTAAAGGAGATGAAGTGTGTAACCACCAGGAAGGGGAAAGAGGCTTAAGCAGGATAAGGTGTTTCTCAGCCAACCCTTGTGTTGCCCCTGAGATGCAGGCACGGCACAGTAGGGCTCAATGGCCCCACTTCACAGCAGTGTGTTCAAATGCTGCATGGAAGTGGAGCAGGGCCTGGGCCTGGGACCCCCATCATAACCCCAAATCTCATCAACCCTGTGCCAGAGTTGACGAGGGATGAGTATGAACAGCTGTGAATGTCCTGAGCCCATGTGGTGAAGAGCTTGGACTTTTACTCATCTGCTGCCTTCCTTGTTCGTCCTGGGGGGCCCAGTGGACTCGCAGGGGCTGTCCTGTCCCTGCGACTCTGAGTGAGTGATAGAGGTGAGAGTAGGCGAGACCCCTGTCATGCAGTTGTGGGGGGTGTGTGTGCTTTTCTCAGTTAAGAGAGATGCCTTCCATCAAAAGGAGTAGACTATTAGACCCAAGGTGGCTTTACATTGTTTTTCGCAAATAGCAAAAAGTCTGGGGTTCAGCCGGTTAGCTCAGGTGGTTAGAGCACAAGCTCATAACACTAGGTTGCCAGTTCGATCCCCACATGGGCCACTGAGTTGTGCTCTTCACAACTACATTGAAACAACCACTTGACTTGGAGCTGATGGGTCTGGAAAAACACCCCCCACAATTGGGTTGTCGGAAAAGCCATGACTCATTTTTGGGTTGTCGGAAAAGACATGACACATTTTTGGGTTGTCGGAAAAGACATGACACATTTTTGCAACGAAAAACAGAAAAAGAAAAGTCACGACTTTTCCAATAACCCAAAGATTGAAACAACTACTTGATTTGGAGCTGATGGGTCCTGGAAAAACACACTGTTCCCCCATAAAAATAAAAATAAAAAGTCTCGAAGTGGCTGAATCCAGGGTTGGTCAGTGACCCAGGCTCTTCACAGGTCCCTCTACTCTGCCGCCTTCGGTGTATTCACAGTGTCCACCTCATTCACAGTCACAAAATGGCTCTCAGAAAACTACACTGCAGCTGCTCAAGGCAGCATCTGGAGCTGCAAGGAAGGAGGGGGCAGCAGGAAGCCCTCCGCATGCCCTATCTCCTTTCCTCAGGGAGAAAAGTCCTCCCCAGAAACCATCCAGCAGGTTGTCCTGTGTCTCATTGGCCAGAACTGAGTCATGCCATCATCCGTAGCTGCAAAGGAGTTTGGGAAAGCGTCTCTGGCACCCTTACTCCAAGGGTGCATCCTGTGGGCAACAGCTTGATGTAGGGAGGGTCTCCTGGAACATTCCCCCCACCTCCGCCCTTGGGGGACCTTGACCTTTGTGCACTTCATCTGGAGAGTCCCCTGAACCAAAGCCCAAGTGAGCGGTGTCTGCAAATAACCTCAGGATAAGCTGCTTTGGTGCTTCCCTCTCTGGTTATAAGCTTTCATCCCCAAATTGGCTTGGTATTGGTATTCCCTGCTGCCTTTTCATTTTTTTTTTGAAGCTTTTAAGTGTATTTCTTAAATTTGTATTTTGTCCAGTTCTTTTCTTGTTTTAATAAGGAGGTTTGATCTGAAAGGCTTAGAGTGTCATTACCTGGAACAGAAATGGTGATGAGTGGCAAAGAGCAGTAGGGTGTCACACTTGGCTTAGTCCAGTGACTCATCCCCCGAGCTTGGGCTCACTGCTAACACCCAACATAAGCAGGGGTCTCTGAGAGAAGGAGGAGAGGAAATGGCCGCCATGTGGACCACCAGCATCACAGTAGTGATAATTATTGCTGAAACCTCTAGGACAGGACACAAGGGACAGTGGAGGAGGCTCGCCTGTGAAGTGTGTCTTTTTGCTTGTATTTTGGAGTTTATTGACATCCTCTTCCAACAAGCATTTTATTTTTTATTTTGAGACAATCATGAGCTCACAGAAGAGTTGGGAGTTATGGTACAAAGCACTCTTTATTTTCTGAATCGTTTGAGAATTACTGGCAGACTTAGTGTTCTGTCACTTCCAAATGTATCTATTTCCTGAACCTAAGGGCATTCCTCTGCATGACCAGAGCCACCAAAATCAGGACATTAAAACTGATACGTTACTACCTTCTGACCTTCAGACCCCACTCAAGTTTTGACAACTGTTCCTATAATATCTTTCATAGCCAAAAGATTCAGTCCAGAACCACGTGATGCATTTAGTTGTCATGTCTCTGTCATGTGACACTTCCTTCACCCAACAGTTTTTTTCATTTTTCTTTGACTTTTATAACTTCAACATGTTTAAAAATTACAGGCCAGTGATTTTGTACAATGTCTCTCAATTTCAATTTGTCTGGCAAGAATATCAAAGAAGCGAGCTGTGTTCTTACTACATCCTATCAGATTTCAATATGTACCATTTCTGATGATGTGCACTTCCAACAAACATTTTTGAACATGTGTATATAAGGATCGCCTTTGACCTCTCAGTGTCCCGCAGCTGCTGTCCAAACCTGCACACATAAAACAAACTGAGGCCCACAGTAATGGCCCGTTTGGGGTAATTCCGTGGTTTAGTCATTCAGGGGAGAGAGCAATCAGGGAGGGCTTCAAGGGAGAGATTGAGTATGGCCTCTAAGAAGGGGGAGGATTTGGCGGGGACTGAAGGGCAGCATTCCAAGATAGGAGTGGAGTATTTGCAAAGGCTCAGAGCTGAGAAGAATAAGACATGGGTGACAGAGACAATGTTATGTATTCAACAAAGCTGCGTGGTTTCTCTCTTGGATACACAGAAATACTACATTTCCCAGATTCTCTTGCAGTTCAGTTGGACCATGTGACTGAGCTTTGGACAACAGAATATGGATGAAAGTTGTGAACACTGCTTCTAGACTTCCCAGAAATCCTTCTGCATGATCTCCACACTTGCACGATCATCTGGGGCCCAGTGTTGGACCCTGGAGATAAGCAGGGGACAAGCCTCTGACCCCTTTGAAGGAGTTCCCCAGGTATAGAGACAGACAAGTTAACAAGCAATTAAATTATGACAGTGGGAAGCCCTGTCCCACAGGCTCAGCCAGGTTTGCTAGCTCGTCCTCCTCCCTGGAAAAGTAGTTGGAGCTCTCCAAGGTCCTGACTTGGGTTCACCACTCCGGTTGTGTGGGCCCTGACAGACACCAACCAGGAAGATAGTCATTGACAGGGGATAGTTCCTCCGTTCTGTCTTAGGGTGGGTGGGTGGGGGGGAATCTTTCCTTCTGAATACACAAGAGGGTTAGGAAGGAGGTGAGTGAGGAAGGGGAGAGAACTGGATGTTTGCATCAGTGCGGTTTATGGCAGCTTGTGCCTTGGGGTCATTGTTCAGTGAGTTTATATGCAACATAGTCCTTAGAAGTAGACTGACAAGATGGCTGCCACTGTGATGGGGTTCCCTAATGGTGCAATTTCAGACATCAGCAAAAGGAGTTGGGTTTTTCTTCTTTTATAAGAATTTGGGTTTTGGGGCCAGCCGAGTGGCGCGGTAGTTAAGAGCTGGCTTGGGACGCCAGCGGCCCTGGTTCGGATCCCACGTATGAGGGCCAGTAACACTGCCCTCTTCAAAAAAAAAAAAAAGAGAATTTGGGTTTTGGTCCTGAAGAGGTGAAATAAGCATACCCCTTGCCTTTTCTCTTTCACTGCATGAAACTATAAATCCTGAATTCATGAGCAGGTATTAGAGGATTCTAAAAAATAAATGGCAGCATGTAGATTGAGGAAAAATTAGAAGTTTCACCTCTCTGGCATTGCCCACCTTGGACTCAAAGGCAGCCTGAAACTTAGAAGTTACACAGTGATGGCAGTTTAGTCAGAAGGCTAAGTGCCTAAATATCTGAAGGAGGGAAAGTATTATCTCTCACCAGAGTAGCAGTGGTCCCAATAGCAGGGTGAATACCCATCACTGTTTTCTTTCTGTTTGTCCTCTCACTACTTGGTACTGGACACAGAGGCTGTAGTGGGGAGAATGCAGCAGAGTGGGGAAACTAAAACTCCAGGTTTCTGGCTGGAGGTCTGGGAAAGGAGGCTCCAGGCATCTGGGAAACGTCAGATGGATCATGGAGAAGAGAGAGCTCAAGAGAGTAATCGCATAAAGTTGTGTATGAACTCCAGGCCTCACTTCTGAGCTGTGTGTGCCTGGGTCTGATCCTAAACAGCTTATCCAGGCTTTAAGAACTAAAGCACTGTTTAGGATCACCACCCAAATCCCAGACTGGCCATTGAGTAGCACACACATGGGACTGTCCCTTAACGCACTGCAAATATTTTGAAAATTAAACTGACAATTGAACCACAGCCCACAGAAGGCAGGCCAGAACTTGCAACCTAAACCTAACTTGGTTAACTTGGCTAACAACGACAACAACAAAAACCCCACACAGTTCTTAGAATTTAAATGAGACCCAGAATATCTAAGATAAAATCCAAAATTGTTTGGAGTGTGAAAAACGAGGAAAATGTTAACTCGCAAGAGATAAAAAAGCAATGGGTGCCAAACCCAAGATGACACAGATGTTGGATTATCAAAGACTTTAAAGCAACTATTATAAATATGTTCCAAGAAGGTAGGATGAACACTCTTGAAATAAATGGAAAGGTAGAAAGTCTCAGAAAATAAATAGAAGATATAAAGAAGAAGAACCAAACAGAAATGTTAGAACTGAAAAATACAATAACTAAATTAAAAATTCACTGGATGAGCTTAAAGCAGAGTGAAGATGACAGAGAAAAGAGTGAATGAACTGGGGTGGTCCATAGTTATTTAATTTGAACAACAGGCAAAAAGAAGATTTTAAAAAAATGAACAGAATTTCAGAAACCTATGGGACAATACCAAAAGTTGAACATTTGTGTTAACAATTTTTTAAAAACTGAAATTCAAAGTGTTTTCTGACCATAGAAAATTAAACTAGAAATCAGTAACACAAAGACAATTGGAAAATCTCCAAGCACTTGGAAATTAAATAACATACTTCTAAGTAATTCATGGATCGAAGAGGAAATCTTAAAGAGAAAACATTTTGAACTGAATGAAAGTTCTCAAATGAACAATCTAAGCTTTTTCCTTAAGAAACTAGAAAAAAAGTATGAAATAAGCTCAATATAAGCAGAAGGAGTAAATCAAAATCAAAACAGAAATCAATGCAATGAAACCAGGAAATCAATAGGGAAGAATCAATTAAATTGAAATCTGGTCCTTTGAAAATATCAATAAAATTGATAAATCTATAGCTAGAGCAACAATGAAAAGCAGAGAAAAGATACAAATTATCAATATCAAAAATGAAATGAGCCGGTTAGCTCAGTTGGTTAGAGTGCAGTGCTCATAACATCAAGGTTGCTGGTTCGATCCCCACATAGCCCACTGAGATGCACCCTCCACAATTAGATTGAAACAACTACTTGACTTGGAGCTGATGAGTCCTGGAAAAACACACTGTTCCCCAATAAAAAAATAAAATAAAAGAGAAACTGTCACTACCAACCCCACAGACATTAAAATAATAAGAGACTACTGCAAACATCTCTGTGTCCATAAATTTAACAACTTAGACCAAAGGTCAGCACATTATGGCCCATAGACCAAATTTGGTCCACCTTCTGTTTTTGTAACAGAAATTTTTTTCAGAACATGACTGTACTGGAATAGTCCCCACCCCCAAATTCATGTTCACCTAGCCAATGTCAGAATATGACATTATTTGGAAATAGGGTTTTTGCAAGTGTAATTAGTTAGGATGAGGCCATACAGAATTAGGATGGGCTCCAAATCAAATGTGACTGGTGTTCTTATAAGAAGCAGAGTGGAAGATTTGGACACAGAGAGACAGAGACACAGAGGGAAGAAGGCCATGCGAAGACTGAGGTAGAGATGGGAGTTAAGATGTCACAAGTTAAAGAATGCCCAGGGGCTGGAAGAAACAAGGGAGGGTCCTTCCCTGGAGACTTCGGCAGGAGCAGGGCTTTGCCAACACCTTGATTTTGGAGTTGTAGCTACCTGAACTACGGGAGAATACATTTATGTTGTTTTAAGCCACCCAGTTTCTAGTGATTTGCCCCAGCAAACTAATGTAACAACCACGCTCATTCATTTATGTATCATCTATGGCTGCTTTTATACCACAAAAGGCAGAGGTGAATAGTTGTAAAAGAGACTGTTTGGCCCAAAAAGCCTACAATATTTTCTGTCTGTCCCTTTACAGAAAAAGTTTCATGACCCTTTGACTTAGATGAAACAGACCAAGTCCTTAAAAGCTACAAACTACCAAAATGCACCCAAGAAAAATAAATAAATGAACAAACAGACTAATCCTGTATCTATTAAAGATATTTAATTCACAGTTTTAAAACTTCCAGAAAAGAAATCTCCTGGCCTGGATAGTTTCTCTAGTGAATTCTAAGAAACATTTAAATAAAAAATAATGTGAATTCTACACAATCTCCTCTAGAAAACAGAAGAAAAAGGAAAACTTCCCAATTAATTGTGTAAGGCTAGCATTACCCCAATGCCCAAACCAGATGAAGACAGTAAAAGAAAAAGAACACTACAGACCTATATTCCTGGTGAACATAAAAACAAAAATCTTAAACAACATACTAGAGAATTGAATACTGCAATAGAGACGAAAAGAAGCCTACACCATGACCAAGTGGAGTTCATCCTAGGATGCCAGCATGGTTCAATATTCAGAAATCAACCAGTGTAATCCGTCATATTAATGGACAAAGGGAGAAAATCCACATGATCATATCAAACTGAGATAATAAATGTTCATTGTTTTAAGCTGTTTTAAGTTGCTCAGTTTGGGGATAATTCGATACTCAACAATAGGTAGTTTATATTAGCAACACACTGGATGCCCCTCTGTGCTTCCTGTATTTATTCCCCCACCCACCCCACATCCCCAGAGAAAATTTGGTAACCACTAACCCGAATGGGTTTTTATCTTTCCCAAGCTTAAAAAAAAACACTTTATATGCATATACTCCTAAACCATACACAGTATATTTTACATGTTTTTGAAGTTTATATATATACAATTCTGCTACCATTCATTTCTTAGTATTGTAGTATGAGATTCATCCATGCAGTATATAGATCTTCTTAATTCATCCTTACTGCTATATAATATTCCATAGTAAAATTACGCCACAAAGTATTTATCCATTCTTTTATTCATGGCCACTTAATTTGTTTCCATTGTTGTTGTTTTGTTTGGGTTTGGGTTTTGGTTTTTGCTTCTCCAGTATTGCCGGGAACCTTCCTATCCATGCCTCCGTGTATAAATGCATGGGATTTTCTCTAGGGAGGGGGAAAGCTTGGTCTAATCCTTGGGTGTTAAGGTTTTTTTCCTCCCAAACTCCATGAGTCACTGAGCCCTGTCTACATATCTGAAGCAAGCACTTGAAGTACTTATTATAGATGACCTCCATTGGAGGGGGATTTAAATGCTGGTTATCCAGCCATATATGATGTCAGAGGGGTAGTAGAATGGGGGGTGGGTTATCGCTTTGTGAGGGGTGTAAATGTCTATTACATTGTTTTGTACACCTGAAACTAATTTTAAAAATGCTGTTTGGGGATTTCCCACTCTCTCTCAATTCCTGCCTTGCCATTGTAGTTTCTTTCTCACTCATTTTCCCTATCCCAATCTTTCAACTTGTGTCAATGACTTAAAGGAAGGCATTAGGGAGCTGGAGGGGAAAGAAGGGAGACATCTTGGACATGAGTGAGAGCTGAAGGCTGCTAACAAGACAGGCTGGGAAAGGGTGTAAGGCCCCTGGGAGAGAAGAGGAGAGGCAGAAATAAGGAAAGGGAGTGCATGTGGGGGAGTGCCCCCTTCCTCTGCAGACCTCAGGAGCACTTCTGTCTGGGCCAGGGAGTACCAAAGTGTATGCGAGCATCACAGTTCCCCTGAGATGCCACAACACGTGCACGCTCACAACAATACACACACACCCATAACAGCAAGTACACATACCATGCACACAGACACACATGTATATAAACACACACACACGTGCATCAAACAAAACACCCGTGTACACAGCAACATACATGCAACACATACACACATCGCACATGTGCACATGTGTATGCACTGCTCACACTCTTTCTTGGTAAATAAGAATGGGAAATGTTTATCCCGAAGCCCTCCCTTGAGGATTCCCGGTGCACATCGGAGTATCAAAGCCTTTGGGAAGCTCAGCATGAAAGAACGTCCACTTCCTCCTGTTTCGAACCCTTCACGTGTTTCATACATTCACTTCTGAATTGTTATCTTTGGTGTTGTTATTTGTTTTTCAACATAGAAATAGTTTGCATTTTTAAATGAGGAAAATAATGCATGCCCATTACGAAAACAGGGGGAAAAAAGCAGCTGGTAACCTATAAATCATCACCTAAGCATAATGGTCTATTACTGCAGTTTAATTGTCATCATGTACCTTACTGTGGTGGCAGTATCAAGGACCCTCATCAGGGTGATGTGACAGTTGCCTGCCCTCTGGGGTTGCAGGGTCTAAGACAGGATCATGGACCTTAATGCACGGGTTCCGCTTAGTAGCCAAGGCCCATCTCCAGGAACCCCATTAGGACGTGCTGAGCCCCATCCCCACAAAGTTCATGCAGCCCTGCCAGGTGGATCGTAAGGCTGTGTCAGTCTGCCTGTTCAACTCCCTCCCCAAGGCTTCCAGAGCTGACAGCCCAGAACACTGAGCATTGGCTCGTCACCGTTCCTCTTTCTAAAAAAAAAAAAAAAAAAAAAACCCCACAACTTTATTAAAACAACATGATTTAGTTAATTATTCTCCATAGTAAGTTGGTAACTGTAGGAATGCAATTCATCCAACCTCCTGCTGCCTGATTGAGTTTCCTAAAATCCTGCTTTTCACTTGTTACTGAATCTTCTTCCTCAAAAGCTTTCAATGGCTCCCTAGATTGCGTAGGATAAAGCCCCAAATCCTAGATCTGCGATTTCAGGAGCTCCACTACCTGAGCTCTCCCCACATTCCTACCTTGCTGACAGTACTCTACACTCTGGACAAACAGGCATCTATTCCCTGTCCTTGTCTCTGCCTCCTTTGACTGAGTCCCTTTAAGATTCTGGTCAAACCCAGCTTCCTCCATGAAGCCCTCTTTGATTGCTGTAGCCCAGAGTTTCTTGAAATGGACCTGCACTATCAGCATCAGAACCACATTAAATTGGATGTGGTTAAAATTCATGGGCCCCACTGCAGATTCATCAGACTAGACTCCCTGAGGGGAAGGGGATATCTGAGACTTTGCTCATTTGACACACCCCACCCCACCCCATCACACCCCAGTCCTTGGTAACTGGCTGTCCAGGTCTGAACCCCTGTAGCGCTTGGAACGGGACCCTCTCATTTAGACACATCACCTGTAGGAACATGATGGACTAGACACTCCAAAGCACCCTCTCTCTATAAAACACTCAGATCCTTAACAAACCATATTTAATAACGTGGGGCTTGGGAGAAGTCAGGCTGCCCTCAGGGAACATGCTGATATTAGCTCTACAGTAGGATACCTACAAGGAAGGCAGAGAAACTGATCAGACACTCCTGCTCTAAGCAGGGCCTCATATGGCCAGTGTCCCTTGGCTTCTAGCAAAATCGACTGCAAATCCTCTCTGGAGGACAACATTGCAACTTAGCCCTCCAGGATTCCCACAGATGAGGGTTAGGCAAAAGAAGCCTCATGACTAAAGTTCACCGCACACTTATGAAAGTGAACCACTGTGAGAGAGAGTCAGCACAAACCATAAGCCACAGGTGTGAATTCCCAGGGAGTTCAAATACTAAGATAGTTAGATACTGGTTACAAAATAATTATGCACAAAATATTTTTAAATTAAAAATAGAATGGCAAAGATAATCATGCAACAAAAGTTTGAAAATGACAAGGCAGAGAATTTAAAGGGCTAAATAGACCTAGTAATAAAACAAACTCAATGAATGGGTCAAATGGGAGATAAACACAGCTAACGAAAGAATTGGTGAAGTGGAAACTAGAGCTGAAGGCTTTGGTTGCCGCACAGCAAGCCAAGTAAATAAAACATGAGAGAGGGGTAAAAGAGTGGATAAACTAATTGGAGCCTCAGAAGAAGAACAGAGAAGAAGAATTATTTGAAACAATAAGGGCTATCCATTTTCCATTTTGATTAAAAATGTGGACCCATAGAGACAGGAAACACAATGAAAATTAGTATAAATAAAAAAGTTCTCATCTAGACCCCTTGGCCAGGGCTGCTTGAATTTTGTGGGTTCAGGGACCAGTAGGTCCTTACTGGTTTCCTCAAGATGGCTCCTGGCTATTCTGAGAAACTCATCATGCAGAGCAGGAAACAAAAAGAGAAAATCCTAAAAACAGCCAAAGAGAAAAGAAAGACAGATCTGGTCTCATGCCTCCCTAGAATGTCAATTCCTTGCAGAAGAACGTGTCCAATCTCTCCAGCCAGATCCAATCCCCTTAAGGCCCAAGCTTCTATTATCCTCTATCATCCGTGAGCCTCAGGTACATCGCTAACCTCTGGGTCTCCAGTGTTCAGTGGTAAAGGTTGAGGGGCGTGTTGCATATGATGGGAAAGAGTCTTGGCTCTGAAGGCTGGCAGGCCTGGGATAGATTCTGGCCCTGTTACTCACTGGCTGTGGTTACTTTTGTTTTCCTGGGGCTGATGCTCACACACAGTCACGGACTTGTGTGTTGCTGTTGAAGAATGAAGAGCAAGATAACAAAATACACATGTAAGGATTCCAATTTATTTATTTTTTCCCCACTGGGGAACAGTGTTGTGGAAGGTGTTTTTCCAGGACCCTTCAGCTCCAAGTCAAGCAGTTGTTTCAATCTAGTTGTGGAGAGTGCAACTCAGTGGCCCATGTGGGGATCGAACCAGCAACCTTGGTGTTATGAACACTGTGCTCTAACCAACTGAGCTAACTGGCCGCTCCTAGGATTCCAATTTTTAAAAGATTTACCTAAGTACCCACTTTGTGCTCAGCCATGCCTTACACATTCTCTCAGGGAGTTCTTGGGACATTTGGGGAGGGGATTTCAGGGGCCAAGGCACAAGGAAATCATTCCCC
Organism: Aselliscus stoliczkanus; assembly: GCA_033961575.1. Taxonomy (NCBI): domain Eukaryota; kingdom Metazoa; phylum Chordata; class Mammalia; order Chiroptera; family Hipposideridae; genus Aselliscus; species Aselliscus stoliczkanus. Next base: position 56,229,200 of record CM066733.1, on the reverse strand, counting down.
TTGTCTCATGGTATGCTTTTATTGGTCTGTGCAAAGCTCTCTCTTCATTTTCTTTCCTCTCCTCCATCCCTGACCCCCACTCGCATTCTCTCCCTGACATCAGCATGCATTCTGATGCACTGGTTATATATCCTTGAATATGGATGTCTATCCTTGTTAAATATGTAGTGTTGGTTTGTCTGAGAACATGTTTCTAATTTCCATAAGTGATATTGTGCTATGGACCTTAATTCTGTTTCTTTTTTTCCCACTCAACACTCTATTTTTAATATCTGTTTCTGTATCTGTTTGTGTATCTAGTGTGTTATTTTTTCATTGCAGCTTGGCATTCTAGAGTGTCCCCACTTAACAGGTGAGGTAAATGAAGTTCAGAGAGCCTATGTGACCTTGCCCAAGGTCACACAGCCAATAGGAGCTGGCCTTGGTCAGAACCTTCACAGCAGGCCTCTCTTCCCTCACAGATTCAGAGAGAGGTACTCATTGCTTCTTCTCACTGGATCCACTGACCCATCTGCTCGCTGCAAGGGGATGGTACCCCCTGAGCCTCCACTGGCCTCCAAAACACCCCACTAAACCTTGTGCTTGGGCTCTGAAAGGCTCCATCCTTTCTTCTTCCAAACCTCTGCAGTGGTTTCTTTTGTAGCATTTAATTGAACTTATCTAATTAGGTAAATGATTTAATTTATTTAAATAGATCATACAATTGTATGTTTCAATCTTCAGAAGATATAAAAGAATATGCAGTGAAGTCTCACTCTGTGCCAACCCCAGCCACTAGCTTTCCCAACCTGGCAACACCGACTGTTACCAGTATTTATGAATCTTACCAGAAATAGTTAATCCTTGTACAAAAATATGTTTACATGATGTTCCCACCCCTCCCCCATTTTATGCAAAATCTACCGTATTCTTTATACTGTTCCACACATTACTTTTGTCCCTTCAGACTGTATCTTGGGAATTGTCCCACATCAGTATTCTAGTAGCTTTGGCTTTCTTTATGACTGTAAAGTATTCCATTTTGTGGATATACCTTCATTTATTCAAGGAAGTCCCTATTAATGGACATTGTCCAATCTTTTGCTAAACAAATTGCTGCAATGCATATGGCTGTGCATGTGTCACTTCTCCTATAAGCAAGTGGAGTGGACATTATGACCCTCTGCTCAGACTCCTGCAGGACGCGGCACTCATTTCCCCAGCTGCCAGAGTACTGGCTGCTAACAGCTCACAGCTGCACACCTCCTCAGGCCTTGCCCTGCACTGACCCTCACCCAAGGCTACGCCCCTCCCTGGGCATAAACATCCACTAACTGGCCCACAAGGGCCCCCGTACCCCAGCTAGGAACATCCCTGCAGCCACCCCAGCCCAGGGCTCCTGTAGGATCCGCATGGCAGTTCAACCCCTCCCTCCGTCCATCCTGCTTCCCTCACTCTGCTACATGTACTGTTCTCAAGAACGTTCCCCAGTTAACGTCCTGCGTGCAAATCTCTGCCTCAGAGGCGGTTTCCAGGGAACCCAATTAAAGACAAAAAATCTGTTTGTAGGATAAATCCCTCATTAGGGAACTGAAGAACCAATGTGCTTGTAATTTGGGTAGATTTCAACATGTTTTCAAAGGACAGAACAAAAGAATATGTGCACAACTGGCGCACAATCTGTACTGAACGGAGGTCTTGCACCTGACCCAGGGGAGAAGGTGCTTCTGCGCAGATGGTAACTTAGGGTTTCCCTAGGCAGCACCCCCGGGCAGCAGGCAGGGCCACAATCTGTCACTTTGCAGCTGGGGAGGCTGGGTGGGGAGGGGGCTCCCTGCCCAAGATGGCACAGCTGGCACAGCAGAGGCCGGTCATCCTGAGACATGCGGATGCTGATATGTTTGGATGAAGCGGGAATTGGAAGAACAGGAAGAGGCTGCTGGAAAATAAGATTAAATAGAAGGTGCAGCTGGGGAGTTCCAGCCCTCGTGAACCCTCACCACATGGGGGAGAGCCCTAGAAGTGGCCACAATGTCACCCCTGTCAGTGCTCCTGGGACTTCCGGGGTTTCCATCCCTCAGAGTTGAGGCAGGAAGTGGCTGAAGGAATGTCTCAAGGGCCAGGATCTGATCTCAGAAATGGAGGGGGAGGGGAGAGAGGAAAGAAAACATTCCCGTTCTTTGTGTGCAGACCTGTGTATATCAGAACCTCCCTCCCCCAGCTCCTCCTCCTGTGAAGAAGGGCTGCCCCATCCTACAGCTGTGCAAATGGATGTTTATTGAGCGACTTCTCCAACACACGCAACAAAGTAGCCTCAGAGACATGCCTCAGCAAAGGCCTCCTGATCCCCGCCTTGATTCCATGCCCTGGTGTGGGATGAGGGGCTGGGAACAGGTTGGGAGCCTTTCCCACGGCTGTCTGGGCAGCCCACCCCGAGAATGTCAAGCTCTAGGATCCTAGCTCACTGCTACTCAGAAAGAAGGCAAGCAGACCTCACGCCCGCTTGCTTCTCAGTGCTGCCTTCCACCCCAAACCCCTGCTGACAACCCCTCTCTGCCACAGCCAATCACAGAGTCACTTCAAGACACTGTCAAAGGACTTTCCAACTTTGGGGGGCTGCAGCTGGGGGTAAAGGGAAGGTAGAGCTCGCAGGACCTCCTAGTTAGGGCTGTGCCCTTCCCTGATGCCCCCCAGGCAGCCCAGTCTGACCCAGCCCTCCCTCTTCCGGCCTGGCCCTCTCTCACCCCTCAAGCCATTCACTGTAAGCTGTCAGACACCAAGAGAAAGTGATTCAGACTAAAGTGAAGGCCAAGCGCAACCTTTTCCAAAGCTGCTCAAATGTCTGCCTGATGTTTAGACTGTATAAAAATAACTTTATGCACTAAAATCACCTTTCTAAGCATTTATAACAGCCCTGACTTACTTCTGGACCCTAACAGCTGTGTTTTGATAGGTGCTCTCAGCCTGAAATGGCCGTTCCCTCCCCCCACTTGTCCACCTTGCAGATACACATCCTCCATCTTTCAGCCCTCACCCAGGCACCGTCTCCTTTAGGAAGCCCCTTCCTATCTCCCCAGGGGAGTGTGACTCCCCCTCCCAGCAGCCTCAATAACCACCGCTGACATTCAGTATGAAGAGTTCAATTGTGGCGCTCCACATTTATATATTGAAGTCATAACCCCCAGCACCCTAGGATGTGACCTTATTTAAAAATAGTGTCGTTGCAGACATAATATAATTCGTTAAGATGAGGTCCTACTGAGGTAGGGCGGGCCCGTAATCCAAGATGCCTCGTGTCTTTATAAAAAATGCCATGTGGAGAGAAAGAGACATGTTCCGAGGGAAGAGGGTGTGCAACTACCGCCCACAAGGAAAGCGAAACCCTGCCGGCAAAGCGATTGTAGAAGCTAGGACAGAGGCCTGGAGCGCGCTCCCTCACAGCCCTGAGAAGGCACCAAGCTTACCTGCACCTTGATCGTGGACTTCCAGCCTCCGGAACTGTGAGAGGGTAAATTTCTGTGTCCAGGTCCCTGGTCTAGTTATAGCAGCCCCAGGAAACGCATGCGCTTACTGGGCTCTCAGCACGCACAGGCCAATACTGAGCTTGCCCGGGTGAAGTGAGCATCCCTGGAATGCTACGAGCTGGGTGTTTTCACCCTCAGTGACACTTTGGGAAAACTGAGGCTTAACGCTGGTGAAATGGTAGAGCCAAGACACAGATTCAGAGCCTGTTTTAAGGTCCTAGTAATGTCCTTATAGTCGTTAGAAGTAGTGTTAGTGAAGGAAGGCCCACAGCCTTACTCAGGCCCCGGACTCGGTGCTGACGACTCCCGCAGCCTCATGAAGGAGGAGCAGCGTCCAGCACCCTAGAGGGCTTGCCCAGGCTCCTAGCCAGGAAGAGGCAGGCCCAGGATTTGACCTATAGGGCCTTCTGTTTATAGGGTTTTCCCTCTCCTGTAGACAGACTGCATCCCAGGACCATGCTGGTGGGCGCTTATGTGTCCCAGCCCAGCTGTGTGTCCTGACAGGGCAGGAGCTGGTCACCCCCACCTCCGGGCCCCATGGCCCAGCAGGGTGCTGAGCACACAGCAGGTGCTTCATAAATGCTGTGGGAAGAGTGAATCCATGCGTGTCTCCTAAGCAGCGGCCTCTTGACAGCATTTCATACGCCTCTCCAAGTATCGACAGAATTCTCATCTCAGCCTGCTAAATGCCTGCCTAATTTTCCACTCTATTGGCAGACTTCATTTTATTTAACTGGCCCCTATTGTGTAGCAATTGGATGGTTTCTCATCCTCCTAAACTAGGGGGAGGAGCCAGGAACACCCAAGCTGTGGTGGTGGCGCCTTCGGAAGGAACCAGCCTCAGAGAGCATTGCTTTGCCACTGAAACAGCCGCCAGCTGGGGAGAGGCCTGGGGGCAGGCCTGGGCGTCCTGGGGCTCAGGAGGTGTCACCCTGTCCCCAGTCACCCTGGAGTGGTGTCCTCAGTCCCTTTGCTGACCCCTTCCAGTGAACAAAGGACAGAGGTCCCATGTGGCCTACCTCCCACCCTGTCCCATCCCACTCGGACCCCCTCTCTCTTGTCTTCTGCCTGTCTTACTTCTTCCAACACCTCTCCGACACAGAGTCCTGGAATTCTTCCAGTAGTATTCACCGAGTGCCAACCTGGTGCCCAGCACTGACCCAGGTGCTGGGGATTCGGCCATGAACAGAAGAGGCAACTTCCTTCCCTGCTCATGTTGCTGATGTTCCAGAGCAGAGAGACAGCTGAGGGACAGAGAGAGGAGTCAGGTGGTGATAAGCGCTATGGTAAAAGGTAAAGGGCTTATCATTTAAATGGGGGCGGGGTTCAAGGAGGCCCTGTGAGGAGATGAGCAGAGACCTGAACAAAGAGAAGGAGTGGACCGTGTGGACATGGGGAGGAAGAACTTTCCAAGCCAAAAGAACAGCAATTGCTAAGGTCCTGAGGCAGGAGAGGCTGATGTGCCCTGGAAACAGCAGGAGGCCCTTGGGGCTGGAGTGGGTGGCAAGAGCGGACAGGTGCTGCAGGGATCTTCCTCACAGCTTTGGCTTTTCCACTGCTGGGTGAGATGACACGATTTGCACAGACCCGGGGCTTGGACTGGCTTATTTCAAAAGATCCCTCTGGCTATAGGAAGGAGGCCACAGGGATGACAAGGGTAGAAGCTGATGCAATAATCCAGGCAAGAGACAATGGTGGCCTCTATCAGGGCGGAGGCAATGAAGCATGTACACACACACACACACACACACACACACACACTAATTCTGGATCTGTTTTGAAATTAAGGATGACAGAATTATCAGATCTCCAAGGAACTTCAGAGATTACCTCCAAGCCCCACGTTATAGACTGCAGGAGAGCCCCCTTATCCATGGTCTCACCCTCGGCAATTTCCATTATCCACCATCAACTGTGGTCTAAAAATATTAAATGGACAATTCCAGAAATAAACAACTCATTAGTTTTAAACTGCACACTGTTCTGTGTAACGTGATGAATCTCACATCTGCCCAGGATGGGAGTCATCCTTTTATCCAGTTGTCTCCACACTGTACACACTCCCTGTCTGTCTGGCACCTGGTAGCCATCTCAGTTAGCAGATTGATTTTCAAAGTATCGCAGTACTTGTGTTCAGGTCACCCTTATAGTACCCTAAAGCTATGTCACGGTGCCTACATCAGTCACCTCACTTCACCTCATCACGTAGGCACTGTATCATCTCCCATCATCACAAGAAGGAGGGTGAGGCCACTTATAGCACAATACGACATTGAGAGAGAGAGATCACACTCACTTAACTTTTATTGCAAGATATTATTATAATTGTCCTATTTTATTATTAGTTATTGTTGCTAATCTCTTACTTGCCTTATTTATTTATGTATGTATTTATTTATTTTGAAAGATTTTATTGGGGAATTAGGGGAGGGGACAGTGTTGGGGACTTGGGGAAGGGAAACAGACAAGTTGCTGTCCTTTTGTTCTTCAGTCTAGTTGTGGAGGACATTGCCTCACTGGCCCATGTTGGTATTATTGTTGCGCTCTTCCCAGGTGAGGCAGATCGGTCACCGGCCATTGGACGGCCACTTACGCCAGCTGCCGTCCGCTCAGGGTAGCTCACGGCAGCCCTACTGCAGCCTACACTGTCACCGGCGACTCATGGCAGCCCAGCTCCAGGTTGAGCTGTTGTTCACCATCTTAGCTGTAGAGGGTGCAGTGTCACTGGCCCATGTGGGATCTGAACCGGGACCCTGCTGCTCAGCTGGCGTCCCAAGCCAATTCAACCAATGAGTTACTCGGCCAGCCCCTTATTGTGCCTAATTTATAAATTAAACTTCATCGTAGGTATTTATGTATAGGAAAACATAGTATATATAGGGTTTGGCATTATCTTCAGTTTCAGGCTTCCACTGAGGGTCTTGGAATGTATCCCCCACAGATAAGGTGGAGCTACTGTACAAAACTGAGGACCAGAGAGGGAAAGTGGCCTATCTGGGTCACACATGCTGTTGGAAACTTAGCCCTGGCATCTTGTCTCAGCACTTCCACCTGCTGTGCTCTTGCCCCAACGTTTTTCTCTGCCCTTGAATGTTTCATTGTGTGTCTCCTCCCCTCTTTGTCTCTCTGTTCCCAGCCTCTGTCTCTCTATCTCTGAAAATGCAGAGGCATTTATTTCTCCTCCCATCAGGCCCAATTTGGAGCATTAATTAGTGATGAATTAGCAACAAAAATCCCAGCAGTTGCCGTCACCTGGTGCCCACGGGCTCTTGGAAAGGACCTTGCAAATCTGATCTTAATACCTCTGCCTCTTCTCCTAGGGCAATTACTTCTCACATCATTTGTTTGCAGAGGCTGTGACCACCCCCCACCCTCCCAGCCCAGCTGAGGACAAGTTCATCTTTGTCAATTAATTATTGAACGGTTTATTTCGCGCTGGGAGGTGATAAGAGAAGGGAAAGCCGCATGTTGTGAAATCATCACCATAATTACACAGACGCTGCTGCAGCGCCCAGCGTCACAGTGCTGCAGATGCCAGTGGGAGCAGGGAGAAAAGAAAGGGCAGAGGCCTATTGGCGAGCAGGAGGCCTGGCTGTGTGGCCTTAGGGCAGCGCCTGGGCCTCTCTGCATTGTGATCAACATACGCGTCCATATTGAGCTTGCAGAGTCCAAGTCCAAACAGAGAATTAAGCAGAGCTGTAACCACAGGTGCAGGTTGTGCTTCTTCTTGGGGAGGGCGATTAAGTTGTGGGAAGGCTCAGATTGTCCTTATAGTCCTTCCTTTCTGAGTTTAGAAGCCCCATAGCATGCACAAAAATACAGTTGCATTGTAGAGGGTCTTTAATAATCCAGAAAAAAAAAAACTTCCCTTACCTTACTCTAGCAAAAATAGCCCACAAAGCCCAGAGCATCTATCCCACCCACCCTGCCCCATTACCTCTCACCTTATCTTTGACTGCTCTCCTCTTCACTCACTCCGCTCCAGCCACACTGGTCTCCGTGCTAGTCCTTGCAAATGCTAGGCACACTCTCACCCCAGGGCCTTTGCATGTGCTGTCTCTTCTGCAGAGGGTGTTCTTTCCTCAGAAATCTGTATGGCTCACTCTCATCTTCTGGTCATTATCAAACATCACCTTTCAGTAAGACCCTCTCTGAGCACTTCATTTAAAATTGTAAGCCACCTACCCCCTTGCCCTGACACAAATATACTCTGTCTCTCTTGCTGTTTTTTCTTCCAGATCATTTCATCACATTTAACTTATGATGTACTTTGCTTATTTGCCTTCTTTTTTTCTCCTCCTTCTTTCTCCTCCTCCTCCTCCTCCTCCTCCTCCTCCTCCTCCTCCTCCTCCTCCTCCTCCTCCTCCACCTCCTTCTTCTCTCTTTCCCCACCCCAAACTATAAGCTCCACAAAGGCTGGGATTTTTGTCACCACCACCACCACCACCACCACCAATATCTCAACTATGTCTGTAGCATTAGAACAGTGCTTGGCACAAAATAAGCAGAGTTAATCATTGATGAATGAATGAATGAATAAATGAATGAATGAACGAATATTTGTGTGGGGAGGGGGTCTAGATATGAAAAGGACAGGAGTGAATTCTTTTTCCAGAACAGGCTGACAAGGTCCACTGCAGCACCAGGAATTTAGGAAGATTCTTGACAGAGATGGGGGAGCCCGGCCTGGGAGCAAAACTGCTGGAAAAGTCATTTTAAAAGCAAGAGTTCCAGTTGATTTCATGTCTGCACATGCCTCGAGGCTGGCATGCTTGATTCTGCCCACCATCGGTCACACACAGATTGGTCCCCCTCCAACTCTCCCCAGGGAGGGGACAGGAACATTAGAAGCTGCGGATACTTTGATTAACTCCCCAGCAAGATTCCCCTTGCCTGTATCTCTTTCTCTCCCCAACGCTGTAATGGGGGGCAGAGTGCTGGGGGCTGGGGGCTGGGCAGAGGCATCTTCACAGTGTGTGAGGAGGGGCGCTGAGGAGCAGTGAGACAAGGGCTAGGGCTCTGCCCCACCAGGAGGAGGTGGAGGGGAGCTGGGTGGAGAGATGAGGGAGGGGCGGTGTGAGAAGGCTCGCCTTAGATGGGGAGGAAGGAGATGCAGACAGCGTGAGCGAATGTAAAGGGGCTTCGGAAACTGACAGGGACAGGCCTGGGACCCAAGGAGGAGCCAGCTCTTTTTCCAGGACCCGCTGGCCCCGGAGCTCCTAACCTCTCCTCCGAGCTATGCTGCCCTCCCCTCTGCAGTGAAGATGGTGATTTTTTAGAGCCAGTTTTCCCCAAATCTCTGGAGATGCCGGAGCTGCTGTTTCCATGGAAACCTTCCCCCCCCAGCCTCGGGAAAGAGGAGCTGGGCAGCCCCCACCGCCCCCACACCGCCCCTGCTCCAGCCTGCAGGGGGCCCCAAGTTGAAAATAATCCCCCTCCCCCAGAATTTCCCAGCAGGAGCTCTGATGCATCTTCGCTGAGGGGAAGGCAGCTGCTTTTGCCTCTGGCGCTCAGGCCTAGATGTGGGGACACTAACACCCACGCAAGAGAGAAAACGAGGCTACTGGAGGGAAGGGGTGCGTGGCTTGTAGAGCAAGCCCTGTCTATGGGCATCACCTCCCACCCCTGAAATGACTGGCGATGGGACCAGTCCTCAGGGAAAGGCCCCAGGGACAGGATCTTACCTTTGCCCGAAATCCCAAAAGATCCCATTTCTCCCTGGTCCTGTACATCTCGAGGGAATTGTCCTCCCCAGGCCTCAGGCCCACCTGAACTCATCAGGGATCACACTGCAAACTGTAAAACAAAACAAAAGAAAAAAACCTCTGTCTAACTCAAGTAAGGAAGGAATTTATTGAAAGGACACATCAGAGCTCCTTGAATTGATGAAGCAGGCTCAGAAAACTGGCCAGAAGCAAGAAAGGCTGGTGAAGGGGGACAGCCAGAGTCATGCCCAGAGAAGCTGGGCTAGGGCAGGGGACACTGCTAACTCTGGAACCAGCCGCCAATGGCCACCAGCGTCTGGACTCTGGCACATTGTAAATAATTTTAATGGTCTCCGCTTCTCCATGTCACTCCCTCCAGAGCAAAGGGATAGGATGAGGGAGTTTTTTGGGTGGAGCTGTTCAGGGTCCATGATTGTAGTGGTGATGGTTACACGAATCTTAAAATTCATAGAACTATACACCAACAACATTAAGTCAATTTTACTACATGTTAATGTAAAAAATAAAATCTGGGGCAAAAACACCCTCAGGCCAAGATGGTTTCTGTGCCCATAGCCCAGCTTAGGGGGCCAGGGGAGGGGGCCTGTCTGCACCCCTTTGGCTCCCAGAAAGGGTTAGGGCTCTGCCCTCCTGCAAGACTCACACACTGGGAGATTTTATGAAGAGGTAGGGAGCTTGGGTGCTGGGCAGCCAGCAGATGGGCAGCTATCCACTTACCCCAGACAAGCATTTCGGTGCTTGGGTGCTTCTGAGGAAATGCGACCACTTCAAAGGCCCCCCAAATCCCTCTCCTTCTGGGCTCAGTTACTTCCTCTGTAGGAGAAGTCTCATGGCTCCTTGGCCTTGCAGTCCACTATGGCATGCTGAGCAAGGAGGCATGAGAATTAATAGAACTGTACTTAGGGAGCCTGGGTTTCAGGTGCAGCCCTGCTCTGCCACTGTCCTGAACTACAGTAGGTGGAGAGAATGACCACACGTCATCTGAGAAGGAGCACTCTTAAGCCAAAGCAGGAGGCTCTGGTGACAGAGAGGAAACTCCCTCCTCCACACAATTTCAGCCATAAGATTGATTGTCCAATGAGTCAGTGCACTGGTGCTTCTTGGGGAGCCTGGGGTTGGGGGCATAGTGCCTCTCCAAGCCCGGGCCCAAGGGAAGCTTTGTCCCCTGAGACCCAGCCCTCAAGAGGAGTGGAGGGGCTGTGGAGAGTCTTTATTAAGGAGCTTAGGAAGCCCAGCGCTGGGCCTCACACACTCCAGCTCTCAGTATCTCAGGGAATCGGGGAGAGAAGCCCCCCCCCCAACCCTTCCCCAGCAGTCCCACTAACCCCCATCAATTCTACCTGTGTTTGAGGTGGGAGCCTACTCTGATTTCCAATCAGGACCTTCCCAAAGACTGTGGACAGTGCCCTCCCTGGGAAAATGCAATTCCTGATTCCTTGAGCTCATACAAGGAGCAGCAGGGAGGGAGAGATTCCCAGACCTGGATATCAAGAGTGTGCAACCAAGTTCCGCCCCTCCTTGAGCACCTTTCTCAGCTCAGGAGTTTTCTAAGGACTTGCTCCCCCTACTGGCATCACATGGGGGTGGAAGGGACCCACCCCGCCAAGGCCCTGGGTGGAAGTGTCTGGGAGGTTGAAGGCAAGGGGACCAGCTACAGAGTGGCTTCCTGCACAGCCTGAGAGCCTGTGCAGATGGCCCAGAGTCCCCACGGAGCCGGCTGGGGGTGGGGGTGGGGAGACACAATGCCCACCTGGTGCCCTCTCTCCTATCTTCACATGGCCCTGGGCCCTGTTCTCTCCCTGCTCCTCTGTCCCCACCTGGAGCCCTGCCTTGCTACCTGGGCCGGGACCTCAGAGAGGGGGATGGGGAGGGAGGGTAGCAGGGGTTCTCCAAGGAGGGAGAGATGTACCATGAGTAGCATAAGGCTTTCCCTGAACACATGTATCCAAAAAATCAGAGCCTTTTCCATCGTTTTAAAGGTCACATGTTGATGTGTGTTGTTAAGGCTGCATGAGAAAGCCATATGACAATAAGACCAAGAGACACAAAGGGGGCGCCCTTTTCTGGCCTGCTCCTCCCCACAACCACAAGGCTCAGCCACTTGGTTCCACCAGCTTGGGAGGAGGGGTTCTCTGACAAGGTATGGAGACGGGGAGTCTGAAACTGTGGACACCAGGAGAATAGAGAATGGACAAGCGTGAAAACTCCACTGGGAGCCAACATTTACTGAGGCCTTTGTGGCGTCTCTGGCAATAAAGAGAAAAGGTACACCCCAGTTCCTGCTGTGGGGAGGCACAGAGAAGCAGTTAGAATCCAGTAAGTGCAGTTAGGAAGGGGAGCACAGGGGGGTGCGAGCATCCAGGAGGGAGCCTACCCCACAGAGGAAGGGTAGGAGACAGCCATGAGCCTGGGGCTGATGGCAGGGGAGGCAGACAGGAAGGGAGAGTGAGGGGCACCCAGGAGGCATGGGGCAGGGGGGAGTCAGCCTCATCATTAGATCTGCTCAGTATAAAGCCAGTTGTATTGGCACAGCATCTTATGCAGTGCTTCCACCTGCATTATATTAGTTGATTCTTTTCTTTTTCTTAAAGAGAAGTACACCTTTATTTCCTTGTTTCACAAATAAAGCAGGTTGTGCTGGTTGCTTTTTGGTGATTAGTCTAAGAGCCCACATCCCATAGCCTCATCCAGCTCCCCTGACTCTTCCTTTGCTTCAACCTTGGCTGGGGCAGTGGCGGCGGCAGCCACAAATGCAGAGGGATCAGCCAGGAAGGCCTTGACCTTTTCACCAAGTGGGAAGGTGTCATCAGCCTCCACAGACAAAGCCAGGACCCACTTGTACCCATTGATGTTAGAATGGGGTACTGACCCAACAGTTGTGTAACCACTCTGCAGACATGCACTGGCAACATTGCAGACCCCTCCAGGAAGTGGGGATGCAGTTTCCTCTGTGATGTCAGGCACTTCTGGATTGTAGATGCCGACATTGTCTAACACCTACTGGACAATCAGCCCAAGGAGAAGGGGGAGATGTTCAGCTTGTTCAGCACTGTGGCTGTGGACTCCCGCTGTGTCTCCAGCCTTAATCAGCTGCATGTCCCTCAAGACTTCAGTGGGGCCCCCAGAGGTTGTAGTGGTGACACCTGAAGCCTGAAAGAAGGAGGTTTTCTGGGGCCCCAGACCAGTGTTCTGGGCTGACACGGTGACTTCACAGGGGCAATGGTGCCAGCACGGGCGGCAGCATGTCCCTGATCTCAGTGAGGTCCTCCTTGGTGAGCACAAAGCCCACATTCCCCTGGATATGAGGCAACTGTTTCTCTAGAGCTGAGTTGTTTTCCAGATGCCCTCAGATGGCCTTGTGCGACGTATTCATGCCCATCATCACACCGCCTTCTCGGGAAGGGACGCGCGGACCTGCTGCCTCTGCTTGGAGCACACCTTGTCTGCTCCCACAATGGAGCATTTTGGATCATCATCCAAAGTTGGGCATTCTTAAGGAAGTAGCTGGACTTCCAGGTCGCTTTGCCTTCCTGGGCATCACGGCAGTGCGTCAGGGATTGCCACGCAGGGTTTAAAGACAATGTCATTCACCTGGCAATTGGAGCTACATTAATTGATTCTTGACACAAAGTCTGGATGCTGGGAACGTTCTGCATCTGTACAGCCTGGCAGCCACTAGCCACATGTGGCTGTTGAGCATGGAAATGTGGCTAGTGCCCCTGAGGAGCTGCACTTCAAGGTCTGTTTAATTTTCTAATTCACATAAATGTAAATTCCAATAGCCACCTGGGCTTCCTGGCTACTGGATCGGACAGCGCTGTATGGAGACCCTGGGACACATTCATGACTTAAGTTTCAGTGGGAGAGACAGGCATTAAACAAAAACCTATGCGGTCGAGTGTCAGGTTGTGACAAATGCCATGGAAAAAAAAAACGAGTTACAGAGTGAAGTCATGGGCTGCTGTTCTAGAGAGTAGAGAGTGAAAGGGTGGATAGCCACGGGGTCACCTGGGAAGGTCATGCCTGGCGTAGGGAACTGCAACGACAAATGTGTGGAGATGGGAATGTGCTTGTGGCAGACGCCAGATTGGCTGGAACACTGTGGGTGACAGGCAGGGGTGGAGGACAGGAAACGAGGTCTGGGCAAACTCAGGGGTCAAAGCAAGCTAGGCTGTGTGGGCCACGGAGCCCTTGGGTTTTATGCTATGAAGTGGAGCCTTGCTGTTGCCACAGCCGATTGGACCAGGGTTTGGTGCCTGAGCCGACTCTGGTAAACTGGCTATCTGCTTACTTTCCGCCTACACATGCCGCCATTGTTGCTGTGGATAAAGGAAGCAGACATGCTGGCTGTGTGTCTTGGATCCCTAGTTCCTCCTCCTGCTCCCCTCTCCCAGCTCTAACTTTCCATGGATCTGCCCTCACCTATTCCTATCTCATTTACCTCTGCTGGCCTCTCTGATGCCTGGCACATCTCTCTGTGACTCTGTCCCCCTGGCTAGCACACCCTCCCCTTCCCCTGGTGGCTTGGCAGAGACAATGGACAATGAGGTCCTGGCGTGGGGGGTGGGGGTGGGGCATGGCAGTGCTCCAGCCCTGGGGAGTGATGGGGGACCCAGCCTGGGTGCAGGAGAAAGGAGATACCAGCAGGTGGAGAAGAGTTGCATGGAAGGCTGTGGGTGGGGAGCCCTGTCCTAGAGACCGAACCAGGGTTTGCCCAGGACCCATGGAGCAGGGGAGGCAATACAGGTCACACCCCAAGGTAACTGAGATGAGACAACGCTTCCCATCTCTTTCCTAGCACTTTCTCAGCCTCCAGCCCAAAGAGACATGTGGGGCTGGGGTGAGGAGGCATGCAGGAGTTTCTGGGTCTGTGAAGAGAGAAATGGAGGGGTGGAGGCATCAGTTTCCTTGTTGCAACAAATTATCACAACCTCAGTGGCTTAAGTCAACCCATATTTATTCTTTTACGGTTCTGGAGGTCAAGAGTCCGAAGTGAGTCCTAAAGCGTCAGCAGGGCTGCTTCCTTCTGGATGCTCCAGGGAAGACTCCGTCCCTTGCCTCCTGCAGCCTCTAGAGGCTGCCAGCATTCCTTGGCTGTGGCCATTCTCTGCTTGCATCACAGCGTCTGAGTCTCCTGCCTCTCTCTTTGCTTTACAAGGAACCCTGTGATGACACTGGGCCCACCTGGATAATCCAGGAACTCTCCTCACCTCAAGACCCTTAATTTAATTACATCTGCAGAGTCCCTTTTGCCAAATAATGTAACATTCACAGGTTCTAAGGATTAGGTTGTGAACATCTTGGTGGTGGTGGGGGCATCATTCAGACTAGCACAGGGGCCCCACTGAGGGTATCCTGCTGTAGGCACTGGACCGCAAGGCCCTTGAGGTGTGAAGCCTGTCTTTTCTTGCCCTTGTTCCTGCTTTCCAGAGTTTGGCAGGATTATAGGATCGCATGGCCTCCAGAGCCATGTAGATTCATTCCTGGCAGTGATCCTGGACAAGTCGCTTAACCTCTTGGTGCCTCAGTGTCATTATCTATAAGATGGGGATAATAACAGCACTTATCTCAAAGGGTTTTTGTGAGAACTCAATGCATTAATCTGTATAAGGTGCAGTGAACCTTGCCTGGAGTGTTAATGACGCGTAAGTGCTGTGATCGGAATGTACAGAGCCGAGCACATGGTGAGCATGTCAGCCGCCATCATTATGGTTATGATTCCTATTATCATGTTCCCAATGGGCCCAGGCCTGTGATAGGCATGTGGGAGTTACCGTAGGAGGAAGGAGCATGGTTTGTCCTCAGGGAATTTACATTCTAATCGGGAATATGAAGGCTTATAGAAACAGAGAACTTCTTTTTTCGAGAAGGACAATGTCTAAAAATTATCTCACAAATATTTGTGCTATCAAAATTTCTTCATTATGCATCTGGTGCTTCTGGGATTGTCATTAGTGCATTTGGTCAAGTTCTTTCCATCTCTCCACCTTCTGGAGAGGTGGTTGAATTGTGCTTTCAGGTTTGGTTGAGGGTGAGTGGGTGAGTGGGTGAGTGAGTGGGTGAGGGGCGGGGCCCTAGGACTGGTTCTGGCCAATGAGTTGTGAGCAGAAATGAAAAGGTCTCTTCCAGGCCTGAGCATTTATTTTTATTTTTTATTTTTTTTATTTTTTTTGAGGGCAGTGTCACTGGCCCTCGTGTGTGGGACCCGAACTGGGGCGGCTGGCCTCCCAACCCAGCGCTTAACCACCGTGCCACTCGGCCGGCCCCCAGGCCTGAGCATTTAATTACTACAAGACTGTCCAGAGTTCTCTTTCTGGCATGGCTTCTCTTTCAGCCTGATTCCCCAAGTGGCCACAATGAGCAGAGCCTTCTGCTAATCCACAATGAACATGAAGAGTAAGTGAGAATTATATTTGGTTGAAACCCTTGCGATTTAGGAATTATTTGTCACCTGAGCAAAGCCTAGCCTCTCCCGACTAATTCAGCCATGAAAATGGTTTACAGGAAAAATATCCAGTCAGCAACAACCACACTTTTAATGATGATTGCCTGCTCGATCATGGTCTCTGCACCAACATGTAGTTTACATAGCTGTAATCCATGAAGAACATCCACTCTTATGTTTTACTTTTCCACTTAATATGTCCTCCCTATGTGTATGTATCAGTGAGTATGTAGTTTGGCTGCTAACAACAGAAAACCCAAATTGACAATGACTTGAATACCCACAACTACTGCAATCTCTCAAGCAAACACTCTAGACCAGGGGTCGGTAAACTTTTGAGACAGAAGAGCTACCAGAGGTCAGCAAACTGAGGCTTGCGAGCCACATGCAGCTCTTTCGGTACATATATGTAGCTCTGAAATAAAATTGAAAACGAGAGTGCCAGCCGAATGGCTCAGTTGGTTAAGAGCTCACACAAGAGTGCGAGCTCTAAGCAATAGGATTGCCGGTTGGATTCCCGGCTGAGCTGAGCTGCCAACAAACAGGTGGCAGGATGGCTCACCTAAAATAAATAAATAAATAAAAGTATCATAGTTTCATTTATTAGATTTTTAAAGGGTATTATTCACACACTGGTGATTATGTAAAAATATACTTGTGGCTCTCGAATAATTTTTAAATTGTTGTGAGGGACAGGATTGGCTCTTCCAGGGGTCGGCAAACTTTTGAGATGGAATGTACCCAAGGAGCCACATGTGGCTTGCGAGGTCGGCAGTTTGCCGACCCCTGCCTAGAGGTAGGCAGTCCAGGTGATGCCATGATAATAAGGAATCCAGGATCCTTCTTTCCTGTTACTCTACCATTCTCAACAGATGGCTCCCTCCAAATGGCCTCAGATGGCTGCCCAAACTCAAACTATCACATCTCTATTCCCTCCTGAAGGAAGGAGGAAGTGGGGGTACGAGCTGGGGAGACACGTTTGACTGTTCTGTTTATATCCTATTGGCCAGAACTTGGCCATAAGGCCACATCTAGTTGCAAGGGAGGTTGGGAAATGAACTATTTATTCTGGGCAGTGATGTACTCTGCTAATTTTTTTTTTTTCCTAAGCCAGAAAGGGAGATGGTTTCATGGGGACAACTGGCAGAGGCTGTCACAGCCTAGGATGGTATGCCTTCCCGTATAAGTTCTATGGTTTAATGATCAGTGTGGACCTTCTGTAATTTTTTCACACTCCAGATAACCATACCAGTGCAAATTACATTTCTTCATTTCTGTTATTTCCTTGAGATTTATTTCCCAATGTGTGGTGAACTGGCTGGTTGAAGGGTGTGACTCATTCTCTCTGGCAGTGGCTGCTGTTACATTTTGCTGTACTGGGCTCCCAACATCAGCCCAAACAACAGAGCTGTGGGGGATTTATAAGCCCATGTTCCTGTTCCCAGCCCCACCAACATCCGACATCGGCTTGTGCCATTTGAATTTATTTTTACTGGTTTAGTAGATGTGTTGTTTAAGGGTGTTTTCGTTTTCATATCATTCATTAGCAGCCAGCTGAGACTGGCGCCTGGGCTGGTGTTCAATCTGCATTTTCACAAATAGCAACTCTTCTGTTTTCAACTGCAGGGGAAATTTGCAAGCCCAGCTTTGAGCTGAGAAAAGTGAGGCCTTGAGGCTAAAGTCACATGCCACTTACAGCAGAGCCAGGACTGGACCCCAGCTCTGACTACTAGCCCAGTGCTCCTGTAAAAAGAACCCATTTCAATTACATTGCTCTGTACACCTGAAACTAATAATAATAATAATAAAAAAAGAAAACCAGGGCCAGCCGAGTGGCTCAGTTGGTTAAGAGCTCGCTCAAGAGAGCGAGCTGAGCTCTGAGCAACAGCAGTTCGATGCCCAGCCCGAACTGAGCAGCCACTGAGCTGCCAACAGGTAGCAGGATAGCTCAGCTAAAATAAAATAAAATAAAATAAAATAAAATAAAATAAAATAAAATAAAATAAAATAAAATAAAATAAAATAAAATAAGAAAACCAAAAAGAACCTATTTAATAATAAAGCAGGACTGTAATGGATGCTGAGCTACAGTGGGAAACCCTGAAAGGGGAATTGTAGGCCTCCCTAGATGAAGTTTATCTGACTAACACCCATGGCTTCGTACAAGCTGCTTCCTCTCTCTGGGACTCAGTTTCCCCATAAGGGTAGAAGGGTGGGGAGCAGACCCTCTCCAAGGCTCCTCCCAGCTTGGGGTGGAAAATACAATAGTAAAATGCTGGCAGTTTAGGAGAGTGGGCCGGGATGTGGAAGCGGGGTGCGCTGACTCCTGGGGTATGGTGAGGGCTCCTCAGGAGAGGGGTGGGCTGGAGCAAGTCTGGTCCCGCCATTAGTGTGTGCAGGGGGCTGTCACTGTGTTTACCTGGCGTCTTGAGTTTGGGCTGAGGGTAAACATGCACAAGTCTACTTTGGACGTGCAGGTGAGGCCTGAGTGTAGGGACCTGAGGCTGCCACTGTTCCCCTCAGCCCAGGGAGGTGGGGCAGGGGCTGGCGGTGGAGTCTGGGGCCCGGGAGGGGAGGCACAGACAGGCCTGTTCCTGGAGGGTCTGGGGTGAGCTGAAGGCTGGAACCCTGGTCTGGTGTCCAGCTCCAGCCCATGGAGAGGTTCTCAAAGGTCAGAATGTTGCTTGGATGCTCTGGGTCACTGAGGCTGGTGGCCTTGGAAAGGTGACACTGGGAAGTCAGTGGGTGCCCACGAGACCCCAGTCGTCCTAGCCAACTTCTCCCCACCCCAATCCGGTTTGCAAGACCTCCCGCCTAACTGATTTCATTTGATTCCACTACACTGTAAGGTGAGGGGCTAGTCTTACTCCCAATTGTACAGCAGAGGAAACTGAGGTCAGGGGATTAAGTGACCCCATTTAGCATGAAGGATTGAAGCCGAGGATCTCAAACCTGAGGGCTTTCCCCATTCCATGGCCGAGACTGTGTGAACAGCAAACTTCATGCAAACACTTCAGCGGAATGACATGTATGAGTGGGTCTGGGAGAGTTGGGGCAGGGACAGAGAGTTAAGGACAGAACAGCCATGATAGAAGCCCTGACAGGGAAATGCCAGCCTAGTGGAAAAACTTTGTGTAGGTATGTCTAGGTGAAGGTGCATATAAGTGTGTGAGTGTGTGTGAGTGTGTGCATATGAATATGGGAATGTGAGTGTGAGCATGAGCTGAATGTGTGTGTGTGTGGGGGGTGAGTGTACTTTATTGAAGGGGGTCCTAAGGGTCAAGAAGGTGTCAGATGAGACCTAAGGGATAAGAGAACCAGGGCATATGCCTCTGACTTTAGGTGACAGGTGAGGATTGGTCCATTTAAGGGGTGAGAAGAAGGAGGTGACTCTCACCCTCCCTTTAAATGGCACCCATGGTGGAGCTAATCCCAAACAAAGGGTCTCAGACACCAGCTAGGATTTAAGAGGGGCATCTCTGACCTTACTTCCAGAGGCCAGGTCAGGAGTCCTGCCAGATGAGGGAGAGGCCCCCCATCAATTAGAAAGTGAGGGTCAGAGGGCAGGGGCCCAGCAGGTATCACTCCCTTCTCTCAGCTTTTCTTCCTGCCTCCCTAGATGACCCTTTTCAGCATCCTACACCCCCTCCTCCCATCTCCTAGACCTCTGAACATTCCAGTGCTGGGCTCAGTCACTGATGCCTTTCTCCGCTCTATCTACTCACTCGCTCAGTGATCCCAGCAGTCTCCTGCTAAAAATGCCATCTGTTTATCAACGACTCAAATGTATTACCACCTCCCAGATTTCGCTCCTGAACACCAGCTTCATAGGTGTGTCTGCCTACTCAACATCTTCACTGAGATGTCTAATGGACATTTCAAACTCAACATATCCAAAACTGAGCCCCTCGTCTTCCCCCACAAACTTCTCACACCCGGACTCTTTCCCTACTCAGTAAATGGCAACAGCATCCTTCCCGATGCTCAGAGCGAAAACTGGGGAATCATCCTTGACTCTTCTCTGTCTCTTATACCCCCATCAATCCATCAGCAAATCCCAGAGGCTCTACTTTCAACATCTACCCAGAATCTAGCCACTTATCACACCGCCACTGCGGCCCCACCCCTCGTGCAGCCCCATCATCTCTGCCCTAAAGGACTGCAGAGCCTCCTTATTGGTCTCCCTACTTCTTCTCATGGCCTCCTATGGTCTACTC
Organism: Aselliscus stoliczkanus; assembly: GCA_033961575.1. NCBI lineage: Eukaryota > Metazoa > Chordata > Mammalia > Chiroptera > Hipposideridae > Aselliscus > Aselliscus stoliczkanus. The sequence continues at coordinate 56,209,309 of CM066733.1, read as the reverse complement.
TCAACACAGCTGCTAGAGATATTCTTTAAAAACATAAGTTATGTCCTGTCTCTCCTCTGCTCAGAGGGATTGCTCGTCTCACTCTAAGGAGAAGTGTAAACCGTCACAATGACCTACAAGCTCCACAATCTGGACCCACATTACCTCTCTGACTTTACCCACCGCTCTTCCCTCATTCACTCCACTCCAGCTTTCCTGGCCTCCCTGATGGCTCCTCAAACACACAGCACTCTCTTACCTCAGGGCCTTTGCACTGGCTGTTCCCCCTGCCTGAATGCCCTTCCCCCAAATATCTGCAGAGCTTCGTCCCTCTCCTCCCTGTCTTTCATCCAATGTCATCCTCTGGGCTATTGGTCTACTTTGTCCACTGACATCTCCCCAGTGCCCAGGTGATACCAGGCACACAGTAGGTTTCACAAGGCATATTTGTTGAATGAATGAATCTAGTCCAGACCCTCATTTCACAGATGAAGAGACAAAGGCCCAGAGAGGGGGGCAGTATTCCTGACTCACACAAAGAAAATCAGTGGCAGGATCATGACCAGACCAAGCACCTCTGGACTGGCAGCCCAGTGCCCCTGCCCTTCCATACTGGGTAAGACTGAGTGTGGCAAACACAGTTGGGGTCCTGCCATGATCTCCTCCAATCCCTTTAACTGGTCTGTGCGTTTATTTCCAGCTCCGGTGTGCTTTGCAGCTAATGTCTGACTCCGTGACGGTTTCCAGCAGTTTCCCTTGGGCTGTTGGAACCATGTCATCTGTAAGGAGAGCTCAGGCTGTAGGAGTTTGCATCCTTCCCCTCCACACACATCCAGGCAGCCCATAGCCAAGGACTGGGGGGCAAATAAAAAGACTAGCAGGGGAGGACCGAGTGGTGCAATGGTTAAGAGCAGGCTTGGGACGCCAGCGGCTCCGGTTCAGATCCCACATATGAGGACCAGTGACACTGCCCTCTACAGCTAAGATGGTTAACCACAGCTCCACTTGGAGCTGGGCTGCGTGAGTCCCAGTGGTGGTGATGGTGTAGGCTGCAGCCCCTGCTGCAGTGGGCTGCCATAGGCTACAGTGAGCGGCCGGCAGCAGGAGTGAGCTGCCAGTAGCCGCGTGAGCGGCCGTCCAGAGGCCGGTGATCAATCTGCCTCATCCGGGAAAAGCGCAATGATAATACCAACATGGGCCAGTGAAGCAACGTCCTCTGCAACTAGACTGAAGAACAAAAGGATAGCAACTTGTCTGTGCCCCTTCCCCAATTCCCCAATGCTGTTCCCCTCCCCCAAATTCCCAATTAAAAAAAAAAAAAAGACTAGCAAACTTGCCTTGAAACAGCACCAACCCTGTGGTGTGATTTACAATCCAGGGTACTCCGTGGGAGCTGACTGAGGTTAGGACCTTGTCTGAAAAAATCTCCCTGGGGTTGACTTCTTTTCCCCTATGCTGCTTCACCCCTCTCTTATTGGATTCTCAAGGGAACATTCCTGTAATATATTGCCTGTGCTTGAATCCTCATAGCAGGGTCAGCTTCCGGAGAAACCCAGCTTAAGACCATAGGCTTCTGTGCTAATCTGGGATAGACCTTTGAACCTGTGAAGTGTAGGAGAAAGACCCCAAACTTAGAGGCCCAGTTTCAAATCCAAGCTCAGCCCCTGACCTAGTGCGAGGCCTCTGGGAAAATCCTGAGCTCTCTGAGCCCGATTTCCCCCACTGGAGAAATTATGTGAATTACAGCTTTCTATGAAGATGCTGTGAGGAGTAAATGAGATAAAATACAAGAAGCACCTTGTGCAATGGCAGCACATAATAGTTGCAGAATAAACATTAGTTCCTCTCAGTCTTCCGCTTGTGGTCTGTTTATGATTCTGCTTGCCTGTCTAGATGCAATTTGGGACCCGAAATTCCTCCCCAGCAGCTGAGCAGATACTGCTTAGCCTTGAGTGTGATGTTTTAGACACTTGTCACATCTTCAGGGAGTACTGAGGACCTAAAGGAGGGGCATCCTTAGGCCATTGGGCATCTCCCAAAGGGCAAAAGGTGAGGTCCAGGGTGCATAAGACTGTCTGGGATAAAGGGAGGAAGCATCTCTCTCTCTCTCTCTCTCTCTCTCTCTCTCTCTCTCTCTCTCTCTCTCACTTTCTTCCCAAGGGTTCCCACAGTTTACCAGCAGCTAAGTGTTACCCCCAGGCAAGAAAACATCAACAACCAACTCTGGATTGTAAAAACCGTTCCTCAGGTAGGGCAGCATGCCTTTGGGTGACATAATGGCACCAACAGCCAACAGTGGTTGGGGGAATTGAGGGAGGGGAACAGCGCTAGGGAATCGGGGAAGGGGAACAGACAAGTTGCTGTCCTTTTTGTTCTACAGTCTAGTTGTGAAGGACGTCGCTTCACTGGCCTATGTTGGTATTATGGTCATTGCGCTGGTGAGGCAATTGCTCGCCGGCCATTGGACGGCCGCTCAAGGCGGCTCACAGTAGCCCACTACAGCCCCACTGCAGCCTACACTGTCACCGGCGACTCATGGCTGCCCAGCTCCAGATCAAGCTGTTGTTCACCATCTTGGCTGTAGAGGGCGCAGCGCCACTGGCCCTCATGTGGGATCAGAACCGGGGCCCTGCTGCTCAGAGCTGGTGTCCCAAGCCAACTCTTAACCAAAGCACCACTCAGCAGGCCCCAGGTTTTCTTATAAGCCCAAGTACTCCCCAGAAGCAAGGGTCAAGTTCGTCTTTATCTTTTAGAGTATAAATATTGTATTGGATTATATTTTAGAGCTAAAATTTTATCACTCATCAGGTCCAACTTTTGAAAACATGACAATAGTTGAGGAAATATGGCTTTCTTAGGGCCCCATAGTGAGTTTGCAGCATAGCCAGAAGGGTGTCCCTGATGCCATTCTGTTTTATTTTGTAACCACAGGGACATCTGTTGTAATCTGGGCAGATGAGGTCAATGCCAGAGACTCAGCATTCCTGCCTATGGCAAGGTCTCCAACACAACCTGAAATGCACAGAAGTGTGGGCCACACAGAGCTGTTCTCCATTCTGCATACTGATTTTATCAGTAGCTGGAGGAAACCATAGGGGAGAAAAGAGACCATTATAAAGTCCCTGCCATGTGTTGGGCACTGCATTCATACCAAGATATTAAAACTGAGTTTTCAGCACTGGCCGAGTGGCTCAGTTGGTTAAAAGTGCAATCTCTGAGCAACGGAGTCACCAGTTTGATTCCCACATGGGCCAGTGCTGCTGCGCCCTAGCTGTGCTGCGGCTGAGCTGCCAACAGGTGGCAGATGGCTCAGCTGGTGAGAGCACGTGCTCCTAAAAACAAGGTTTCCGGTTCGACTCCCACATGGGATAGTGGCTATGCCCACCCACAACTAAGATTGAACATGGCACCTTGAGCTGAGTGTTCGTGAGCAGCTGACGGGCAGCCCAATAGCGACTGGACTTGGAGCTGAGCTAGCTGTGCCCTCCACAACTAAGATTGAAGGACAACAACTTGGCTGTTCCCCTTCCCCAATTCCCCAACACTGTTTCCTTCTCCCAATTCCCCAATAAAAATCTTTAAAAAATTAAAAATTAAAAACTGAGTTTTCAGTGGAGTCACCAACATACAATAGAGGTGAAATTCCAAAATCAGGTCTTACATACAGAATTTCTAAGAAAATGTTCAAGAACCAGTTTCATAACTTGTAGCGCCCTTAGCCAAGTCAAGGACATATAAAGAGAACAATTAGTAGAAAAGAAAGCTTGGTGAAGGGATTACTTTGGAGAGAGCTCTTCCTATGCTGTAGACCCCACTAGGGATGGCTATAATAAAAAATACAGATAAAACCAAATGATGGTGAGGATGTGGAGAAATTGAAACCCTCATACATTGCTGGTGTAGATGTAAAATTGTGCAGCTGCTTTGGAAAGTCTGGAAGCTCTTTGAAAAGTAAGAATTACCATTTGACTGAGCAATTCTACTCTTAGGTAAATTTCCAAGAGAAATGAAAACATATTTCCATGCAACAAACTGCACATGAATGTTCATAGCATTATTATTCATAACAGCCCCAAAATGGAAACACCCCAAATGTTCATCACAGATGAATGGATTAAAAAATGTGGTACATCCATACAATGGAATGTTATTCAATCATAAAAAAGAATGAAATACTGACCTATGCTACAACATGGATGGGCCTTGGAAACATTATGCTAAGTGAAAGAAACCAGTCACAAAAGAAAGAACATATTGCAGCTTTCCATTTATATGAAATGTCCAGAGTAGGCAAATCCATAAAGACAGAAAGTAGATTAATAGTTGCCTAGGTCTGGGGATGGGGTGGGGGAGAGGAATGGAAAGTGAGTTCTAATGGGTACAGGGTATTTTTTTGGGGGTGGTGATGAAAATGTTCTAAAAATGATTGTGGTGATGGTTGCACAATGCTTTGAATATACTAAAAACCACTGAATTGTACTGTTTAAAAGGGTGAATTTTATGATGCATGAATTAAATTTCAATAAAGGTGTCACTCCAAAAGGTGACTGCAGAACAATCACTTACCTAAGAAAGAGCAAAAAAATCATGAGCCTGCCGGTGTTTTCCTTTGTGTCAGAGGAAGATAACCCCCACTCAATAAATTTGAGAAAGGCTATGGGACACAATAATAAATTTTTAAAAATCAGTGTTTGTTCATCACATCACTAGGAAATACTACCTTGTTTAAAGTGCTTGTGCAACCCTGCCCAGGACTGAGTGCTACCAGAATCCAGTTTTGGAAATACCTTGATACACTGAAATGTATAAAGATGAAAAAGGTTAGGAAAAAAGTAATCTCATGTTTAATATCTGCATAAGTTTGAAAGAGGGTAGGGTGTTCAAGAGAAGTTTGTGTGAAAAAGATCTGGTTTTAGTTGGCCATAAGTTGCTAACCACTTGATGTGATAGCCATAAAGCTTGCTCCATCTTAGGTTATATTAAAAGAAAGAAAACCGAGGCTGGTCATGTGGGGAGTTGGCTTGGGATGCCAGCTCTGAGCAGCAGGGCCCCAGTTCAGATCCTACATGAGGGCCATTGACACTGTTTCCTCTACAGCTAAGATGGTGAACAACAGCTCGACCTGGAGCTGGGCTGCCTTGAGCTACGTGAGTGGCTGGCAGCCAGCTTGAGCAGCTGGCAGCCGGTGTGAGCTGCTAAGAGCCGCCGTGAGTGGCTGTCCAGTGGCCAGCGACCTATCTGCCTCATCTGGGAAGAGCACAATGATGATACTAACATGGGCCAGTGAAGCAACGTCCTCCACAACTAGACTGAAGAACAAAAGGACAGCGACTTGTCTGTTCCTCTCCCCCAATTCCCCAATAAAATCTTTTTTTTAAAAAAGAAAGAAAACCTGTGAGTCAAAGGAAGTTACAATCCCAATGTGGACAGAACCCAGCTTACCTACTGTGTTTTCTTCTTAGCATCATATAAAAAGTACACTGGCAAACATTAACCAGTCCAAAAGAAAGAGACCAGAAATGTAAAAGCCTAGAAACCATGTGAAATAAGAACAACAAAAATATCTGAGAGTATTTAACTGGGACATATTAGATACAGCGTAGAGCCATATAAGTCTCACATGAAAGGTTCAGTAGACTTGTACTACGCCATTTTGTAGGGATGAGCAAGGATCATGCATGTAAGTGATAGAAAATTTCTAAATTTAACATCAGGAGCTAAACTAGTTATCAAAATAGACTGCCTCAAAAAGAAACTTATACTAGCCATAGTTTATTGAAAAATAAGTGAAAGTCACTTTTTCTAATTTATTTATTTATTTTTAATTAGTTTCAGGTGTACAACACAGTGCAATAGTTATACATTTTACCCCTCAAAGTGACAACCCCCCACCCCCATTCACCACCCACTCCCCCCACATATCATATATATCTATTACTCTTCCTCTGACTCTCTTCCACAGTATAATCCACATCCCGTGACTATCTATATATATTCAATTACAGTAGGTATACAACCTCCGCTTTAGTTATACAGTGCAGTGATCAAACATCTACTCCATCCATGAAATGGTCTCCCTAACAAGACCTATGACCATCTGACATTCCACAGAATATTTACATTATTAATTATATTCCCCAAACTGTTTTTTCATATCCCAGTGGCAATATTGTAGTTGCCTATTTTTGTTGTCTAATCCCTTCCCCTTCTCCCTCATCCCCATCCCCCTCCCAATTAGCAACCCTGATTTTTCCTCTATATCTATGAGATCGTTTCTGTTTACTTTGCTCATTCATACAGTTTTTCAGATTCCACATATGAGTGAGATCATATGGTATTTGTCTTTCTCTGACTGACTTATTTCACTTAACATAATAGTCTCTAGGTCCATCCACATCATTGCAAATGGTACAATTTCATTCTTCTTTATAGCGGAGTAATACTCCAATGTATAAATATACCACAGTTTCTTAATCCAGTCATCTACTGACGGGCATTTTGGTTGTTTCCAAGTCTTAGCTATTGTGAATTGTGCTGCTATGAACATAGGGGTGCATAACTTTTTTTGAATAAGTGTCTTGGTTTTTTCAGGATAAATACCTAGGAGTGGAATTGCTGGGTCAAACGGTAGCTCTATTTCCAGTTCTTTGAGATACCTCCATACTGACTTCCATAGTGGCTGCACCAATCTGCAGTCCCACCAACAGTGCAGCAGGGTCCCCTTTTCCCCACAGCCCCGCCAGCACTTGTTGTTTGTTGATTTATTGGTGATAGCCATTCTGACTGGAGTGAGGTGGTATCTCATGGTGGTTTTTATTTGCATTTCCCTAATGACCAGTGAGATTGAACTTTTTTTCATATGCCTGTTGGCCATCTGTATGTCCTCTTTAGAGAAATGTCTCTTCATATCTTCTGCCCATTTTTTAATTGGGTTGTTTGTTTTTTTGGTGTTGAGTTTCATGAGTGTTTTATAAATTTTGGATATTAACCTCTTATCAGATATATCGTTGGCAAATATATTCTCCCATTCAGTAGGCTTCCTTTTTGTTTTATTAATGGTTTCCTTTGTTGTGAAAAAACTTTTAAGTCTGATATAATCCCATATGTTCATTTTTCCTTTTACTTCCCTTGCCCATAGGGATGTATCAGTAAAAATATTGCTCCGGGTAATGTCTGCAAATGTACTCCCTATATTTTCTGTTAGGACTTTTATGGTTTCAGGTCTTACATTTAAGTCTTTAATCCATTTTGAATTTGTTCTTGTATAAGGCGTAAGGAGGTGGTCCAGTTTCATTTTTTTGCATGTGCCAGTCCAATTTTCCCAGCACCATTTATTGAATAGACTATCTTTACTCCAGTGTAAATTCTTGCTTCCCTTGTCATAGATTAACTGTCCGTAAATGCCTGGATTTATTTCTGGGCTCTCTGTTCTGTTCCACTGATCGATGTGCCTGTTTTTATGCCAATACCAAACTGTCTTGATTACTGTAGGCTTGTAGTAGGTTTTGATGTCTGGTAGCGTGATGCCCCCGACTTTGTTCTTATTTCTCAAAATTGCCAAGGCTATTCTGGGTCTTTTATGATTCCATATAAATTTTAGGATTATATTTTCTATTTCTGTGAAAAATGCCCTTGGTAGTTTGATAGGAATTGCATTGAATCTATATATTGCTTTAGGCAGTATGTACATTTTAACTATATTAATTCTTCCTATCCATGAGCATGGTAGGTGTTTCCATTTATTTGTATCTTCTATGATTTCTTTCTTCAGTGTCTTATAATTTTCTGAGTACAGATCTTTCACTTCTTTGGTTAAATTTATTCCTAGGTATTTTATAGTTCTTGACGCAATTGTAAATGGGACAGTTTTCTTAATTTCTCTTTCCATTAGTTTATTATTGGTATATGCAAATGCCACTGATTTCTGAACATTGATTTTATATCCTGCTACTTTACTGAATTCGTCTATCAGTTCCAATAGTTTTTTGATGGAGTCTTTGGGGTTCTCTAAACACAGTATCATGTCATCTGCATATAATGACAATTTTACTTCTTCCTTGCCAATTTGGATGCCTTTTATTTCTTTTTGTTGTCTGATTGCTGTGACTAGAACTTCCAGCACTATGTTGAATAAAAGAGGAGAAAGTGGACAGCCTTGTCTTGTTCCTGATCTTAAGGGGAATGGTTTTAGCTTTTCCCCATTGAGTATGATGTTAGCTGTAGGTTTATCATATATGGCTTTTATTATGTTGAGATATGATCCCTGTATTCCCACTTTGGTAAGGGTTTCTAACATAAATGGCTGTTGGATTTTGTCAAATGCTTTTTCTGCATCTATTGAAATGACCATGTGATCTTTATACTTCATTTTGTTGATGTGGTGTATCACATTAATTGATTTACGGATGTTGAACCAGCCTTGCACACTAGGGATGAATCCCACTTGATCATGACGTATGATCTTCTTAATATATTGCTGAATTCTGTTTGCTAATATTTTATTGAGAATTTTTGCATCTATATTCATCAAGGAGATTGGCCTGTAGTTTTCCTTTTTTGTGATGTCTTTATCTGGTTTTGGAATCAGGGTGATAGTGGCTTCATAAAAAGAGTTTGGGAGCCTTCCCTCCTTCTGGATTTTTTGGAATAGTTTGAGAAGAATAGGTGATAGTTCTTTTTTGAATGTTTGATAAAATTCACTTGTGAAGCCGTCTGGTCCAGGGCTTTTTTGTTTTTTGGGAGCTTGTCAATTACTGATTCAATTTCCTTGGTAGTAATCAGGGTATTTAGATTTTCTGTTTCTTCTTGCGTTAGCTTTGGAAGGTTGTATGCTTCTAGAAAATTATCCATTTCTTCCAGATTGTCAAATTTGTTGGCATATAGTTGCTCATAGTAATTTCTTAGAACTTTTTGTATTTCTGTGATGTCTGTAGTCATTTCCCCTCTTTCATTCCTGATTTTGCTAATTTGAGTCCTCTCTTTTTTTTTTTTTTGATGAGCCTGGCTAGAGGTTTGTCAATTTTGTTTATCTTCTCAAGAAACCAGCTCTTGGTTTCATTGATCTTTTGAATTGTTTTTCTGTTCTCTATATTGTTTATTTCTGCTCTGGTCTTTATTATCTCCTTTCTTGTACTCCCCTTGGGCCTCTTTTGCTGTTCTTTTTCCAGTTCCCTTAGGTGTAAGGATAACCTGTTGATTTGAGATTTTTCTTCCTTCTTTAGGTAGGCCTGCACTGCTATAAACTTCCCTCTTAGGACTGCTTTCGCAGCATCCCAGAGATTTTGGGTGGTGGTGTTTTCATTTTCGTTTAGAAAGTCACATTTTTATTTGCTTATTTTGAATAGATTATACATTCAAATGGCTCAAAAGCAAAACAATACAGAAAGGTTTACAGTGAAAAGTCTTTTTCCTATTCCAAGTTACCATCTTCACCTCTTGTCCTCATGCATTTGGGGACAAACCTTCCATATGTAAATTAAACCCCCCCTCTTATACAAAAGGTAACATATAATACACAGGGCTATGTCTTTGCCTCAGCCTGGGTATTTTCTGTTGACCTGTTACAATCTTCTTTTCTATTGTGTCTATTCTGATATTAAACCCATATATTGAGTTTTTAATTTCAGTTATTTTATTTTTAAGATCCATAGTTTTCACTTGATTCTTTTAAATACATTCTATTGTCTGATGAAATATTCCATTTCGCAATTGTTTTTTCGTCTTCTGGTTTCTTGAATGTAGTAATCATAGCTATTTAAATTCCTTACATCTGGATCACTTGTGGATCTGTTTCTATTGTTTATCTTTTCCCTTGACTTAGGTGATCTGGTCCTGTCTCTTGGTATGCCTAGATACTTTTATTTACTGAATGCCAAACATTTGTGATTTAAAAACTTCACAGGGGGGCCGGCTGAGTGGCTCAGTTGGTTAAGAGCTTGCTCAAGAGTGCGAGCTATGAGCAAAAAGGATGCCGGTTTGATTCCCACATGGAATGGTAGCTATGCCCACCCACAACTAATTGAACACAGCACCTTGAGCTGAGCAGCACCTTGAGCTAAGCGGCATGACTGGACTTGGAACTGAGCTAGCTGCGCCCTCCACAACTAAGATTGAAGGACAACAACTTGGCTGTTCCCCTTCTCCAATTCCCCAACACTGTTCCCCTCCCCCAATTTCCCAATAAAATCTTTTTTAAAAACTCAAAAAACTGCACAGTGTATCTTAAAAATCTTTCCATTGACATATAGAAATATATATTGATATATTGAAAATAATCCTTTTTTTCTACGTATGCATTTTATAAACAGTATCTCCAAACCATACAGCAATTCTGCAAGATGTGCATCTTGCCCAGAGAGAAAGACTCACAACTAAAAACCAGCAAGGATGGGATTCATACCCAAGGCTGTCTAACTCCAAATGGGTGCTCCCCCGATAACACCTATAAACAGCCATCACAAGAGAGGCTCAGGTGGACCCTGGAGGGCCAGCTGTTGTAGAGACAGCTCCTAGGCTCTGATGATTAGGAGACCCACTCCAGTTAGCTCAAGGGTCATATCAATTAAGAATTCTTGTGGCTACAAGAATTGTGTATTAGTCAAGATCTCAACAGGAAGTATGTAGCACACTCAAGTTAGGATAATTTGAGGAGGGCTTATATACAAATGGATTAATTACAAAGATACGGGTGGGATGCAGGGAGACCACAGGGTAAGTGAAGAAACTCAGGGTTGGCAGCAATGGCTCTGTCACCACCCCAAAGCTCAAAGGAATAAAGTGAGGGAAAAGTTACTGGAACCCAGAAAAGAGTCATGGAGAACAGGCAATCTTGACAGGAACAGTAACCTTCACCCAAGCCAAGGTGACCTTGCAGGTAGAGAGCCAGGGGAATAAATAACCCCATTGTCACTATCCTCCCCTTTTCTGGCCTCTTGCCAGGGCTCCCTGTTGTACAAACACAATCAGAAGCTTCCTGAAGCAAAGAGGGGGATAGAGAGGTGATCTAGAATATATCTAGATAGGCAGAAAAAATCTGGTACAGAACACACACACACACACACACACACACACACACACACACACGAGGCCTAAGCAATAAAGACATTTAATTGTATCACATATATGTCTGTTTGTAGGCAGTCCAATGTTGTTCAGTGGCTCAGTGATGTTATTGAGGAACCGGGCTTTCTCCATCTTTTCACCACACCATCCTCAGAATAGTTGACTTTTTATCAGTAAGCTTGTTGACTCAGTCACAAGATGGCTTCCCTTCCACAACTTCTGGCATTCAAGAAAGGAAGAAGGGGCATACTTCCTTAACTATCTCCTTTCATCAAGGAGTAGTCATTCACAAAAGCCTCCCTGCCCCCAGCAGCCTTCCTCCTGAATCTCATTGGCCAGACTGGGTTACACCTTGAACCAATCACTAGTAGTTTACCTTGGTTGGCTTAGACCAACCATGTTTCATCTCCTGGCACCAGAGATTGGATCTACTTCCTTGAGCATGTTGACCCCACCCCAACAAAATCAGGGTTCTACAGTCTAAGGAAGGAGGAGGAAGTGTCAGGTAAGTAATTGGCCATATGAGCCTCAGGTATTTTTACTTTCCTCCAGGAAGTCCCAGGCATATCACAGGAGCCCAGGGGAAGCAGCACAGCTGTGCTCAGGGCACTGGAATCAGCTGAGGTTCTAGATGGGCCAGACCTCCTCCCAGCCAATCTCTCTGCACCACAGGCTCTCCTCTCTCTGGCCAGGCACTGCTTCTCTCTGCTCTGCCCTCCTCTCTCACGCAGATTCCTCTGCGTGCTTGTGGCTTCCCCTCCCCAAAATCATAGCTTCTGCAGCTCCTCTCAGCCTGTTTCAGGGCAACGTCCTACTGGAGTTGAGGCTGGGGAGGGGAGAAGGGTGGGATTGTGGGTACAGACAGCACAAAGGCAGCAGGGGCTAGGGACAGAAGCTGTGTCCCTTATAAGGGTCAGTGCAGAGGTCAAGTGAGGGCAAATGAAGCTGGGGCAAAGTAATGGGATAGAATTTACCTAGATGTCAATAAATGTATAAGGAAACCAGCACGTGTTCGTGCATTTGACAGAGGGTCATTCAGTGCAAATTTCGAATAAAAACTCTCCGGACTGGTACCTTCGTACTACACCGCCATTAGCTGACAACTGGGGAAAACTGTCCTTTCTGTCCCTTCATCTCCACACCTTTGGTGCAGGCTCAGAAATCATTGCTAGTAAGAAGGGTATTCTGGGGGATGCAATATATGCTGTTGGTGCCCTCCAGGCCCTGTATCAGGCTAGTGCATCCAACCCCAGCTGCTAAGGGCTCACAGCTGCCCCCTTTTCTGGAGAACAGAGCCACCCTCCCCAGGTGTCTGGGAGGTTCTCCCCCTCCCCACCCTGGATCCTAACTGCCTGACTGGGTGGGTGGGAGGTAATGAGCCAGCCCCTTGCCCCAGGGACCAGCTCTGCGGTGCTGTACGTTTCCTGGAGTCTCCCATGGGTCAGGCCTCACCCACCCCGGCTTTTTCTCCTGGCCTAGCTGGCCCTTCCTCTCTTACTCTCACAGAAAGTCACCAGCAAAGAATTCCCATGCCAGGTTCTTCTTGTAGGGAGAAGTTAGGCTAGACACCTAAGGCCCATCCACTCTGAGATTCAGGGGCTAAGGGTTTTCCATCTCACGGAGCTTCCAGGGCTGAGAACTTGAGCAGGAGCCCCCTCTCCTCCATCTTTCTCCTCTTCCAGCCACTGCACCCACATTCTTAGAGCAGCCATTGTGTGTTACACCTGCTGCTGGGCTCTGCAGGAGAGGCACAAGACGCAGCCCCTAATTTCCAAGGGTTTCAATTCTAATTGGTGAGGCAGGACATGCCTGTAAAACGGGAAGCAGTCAGAGCAAAGAGCATATGCCAAGGCCTAAGGGTTGGCCCCAGCAGATGGATGTGCAGAGAAGGGATATGGCGGTGAAGTCAGGAGGGCTCCCTGGAGGAGACACTAGTTGGTTTAAAACAGGAAGAAGGCCAGAGGAATGAGCTAGGACTCAGAGCCCAAGACATCAGCCATCAAGCAAAGCAGAGCTCTCTGCAAGAAAGTAAGAGAGGTAAAATGGGCGAGGCAGGTTGCTGTCTGGGGACAGCAGGAGGGACAGGATAGAGGATGAGACCAAAGTCCAAAGCCAGAGTGACTGAGAGAAGGAGGCACAAAAATAGGGAAGTCCATTTGTCTTGTTCATTGTCATCCATGCTTTTTCCCCCCCACACACAACACCTAGCCCAGTGCTGGGCACAGAGCAGGTGGGTGGTGTTTGCTGAACAGGGTCCTACACATGGGGCCCCTGCTCCTCAACTTCTTCCCTGGATCCAGGCTCTTCTGAGTAGGAGCAAAGGCTGAGGGATAGGAACGCAGGTGGAGCCTTCTGGGTCAGCGTGACCTGGTCCCCAGAGAACTGGGGAAAGCGAAGGCCCTTTCATCCCAGCAGGAGTTTAATTAGGAGAGCTAATTAGTGGACCAGGAGTGAGAGATGGAGGCACTGGCGCTTGTGTGAGTACGTGCGTGAGCATGGAAGCGGAGGATAAATTTCAGGCTTGTCTTCCGCAGAGAAGGAAGCCTCAGGGACAAGGATGCTATAGTTGGACAAGAGCCAGGGCCCCTGCACTGGGCTGGCTCCATCCCCCTCCACCAGGGACGGGCTCCAAAGGCTTGTGTGGGTGTGTCTGCACCGTGTGTGTGTGTGTGTGTGTGTGTACACACATGTGCATGCATGCACCCACACATGCTCATTCACACATACACTCTCCTACACACACTTGCACACTCACACATACACATCATAGACATGCATATACTCACACTCACACACACCTTCACACACTTATCTACTCACACAATTCATACACTGACACACATTCACACACTCACATATACCTTTGCATACAGCCACACTACACATTTACACACTCTTGCATATGTTTACACAGTCACATCCACATACATCCTCAAAATATACTTGCACATTCACACACTTGCCCACACACGTGCGTACATTTCCCATGCACTCATACAGACACACACATACAAACGTGCATATAAAGTGGGAGCAGTTTTGACCTCCACAGCTCCACCCCCAACTCAGATCCCTCTTAATGTGCTAGAATGTTCTGAGCTAGACCCCAGGGCCACCAGCTGAGCTGGCACCCTACACCATACAAACACCAGTCCTCTGTCCTCACACCCAGGCCCTCGACAAGGTCTTCTCCCACCCCTTGGCTTTCCCAAAGGGAAAATAAACTTCTCCAAGCAGATGGCATGGTCTTCCTTGCTCCCATGGCCTGCATGTCCCAGGGTGAGGAAATTCTCCTTTCCTGCTACCATCAGTCCTCTGTAGACTCGGGCCAGCCCAGTTCTCATGGACAGATAATGTTCTTACCAGACATGGATAGCACAGCAAGGGTGCCAGGAGAGCCCGAGCCATATTCCAGCTGTATTACCTGGTAAGGGCAGGTGTGTACGAGTGCCTGGGAAATGTGTGCACGGGCTTTGGGTCTGGGCTCCAAGGCTTCTAATCCAGTTCTGAGTAACCTTGGGCAAGTTACTTAACCTCCCTGCGCCTCAGTCTCCTTTTCTGTAAAGGAGGACAACCATGGTTCCAAGTTATGTGAAAAGCGGGTAAAATTGTATGTGTAATGTGAGTGAGGCACACAATGGGTGCTCAATAAATTTAACACTTATCATCATGGGAGCCAAACCCAGCACTCTGGGCTTCCCACCCCCTGACCAGGGTCCACACTTGTCCTCCGGGCCTGGCTCTCTCTGGCCTTCCTTCCCTATCTCCAAATAAGACAACAGGTTATTAGTACAAATTTGATCAAAATGACACATGGATTAGCATGTACGCTGCAAAGTCTAATTCTGTTTACTGTTCTAAGGGAGCATGCAATTATTACAGGAGCTGGGACAGAGTGTTTTTAATAACATTTCTTGTTAAGATTTAATTATAGGAAATTGTATTTTCTTAATCACTGAAAACTCAACTGGCTAGGAAGAGAATCGTGATAATTTTGTTTGCAGTTTATTAAATCCTTAGGATATTCTTTCTCTTACATTTGCTTTTATTATGTGCTGCTACTAAATGCTTTTTAACCCTTGGAGCTGTAGGGAGGGAGACCTTCGGGAGGCCATCCCCTGCCTCTCCATCCTCAGGCCCTCCACTCCTGGCAAACTTGAATGCTAACAGTCCTATAGACCAAAGCAACTTAGGAAGCTGAGTTGTTCGGTTTCCTGCTCAGTAAAAAGGATGGATGTGTTCTCCTCCCTGTCTGAGGTTGGGCTGAGACACCATCCACAGAATATCTGGTCCTCACACCAGCCTCCCCTGGAAACCCAGCCCCAGGTATCTCCCTGCCAAGAACCCCTGAGGAAGAATATGGAAGTAACGCTGTCACCCATCTGCATTTACAGGTTGTTCCTGACCACCTCAGAAGGCCCAACCTAGAGAAGTGACCTGCTAGTAAGACGGCACTGAGGGAGGTACCTGACCCCCTTCTGTTCTCTTCTGCAGAGGGCAGAATTGTGGGTGAAGTTTCATCCCTATAACCAACCTTATATGAGGCCTATTTCCTAGCAGGTGTTAAGAACTGGGGATACAGAAATGACCATGACAGAGCCCTGCCCAGGGTGTCCACGGGGCCCTCCAGCTTCCCTTTCTGCAGCTTCTGTGTATGTGTAAGGAGGCGCAGGGAGACCAGAAGGTGGTTAAGGAGAGCCTTACACTGAAGAAACGGGATGTGTGAAAACCAGAGGCACAGTCTGCCAGTTCCTCCAGGAAATCAGACTCAAGGGAAAAGATGCAATATTATCAACAACATGAGGAGTGATGCTTATAAAAACCAATGTGAGACGCCAGCCCCACAGGAATTTGTGCTGCGTGGTTAAGTAACAGTTCCTCAGCCAAAGCATCTCTGACAACAAAATCCTGAGAGAGAGAGAGAGAGAGAGAGAGAGAGAGAGACAGAGAGACAGAGAGACAGAGAGACAGAGAGACAGAGAGAGAGAGAGACAGAGAGAGAGAGAAAATTCTCTTGGCCTCAGTCATGGCTCCATCTCTACCTGCTCCCATGACTCGCCAAGCCTGCCTGGACTTTCTCCATAGAGACTCTGCCTTCACAGTCAGCCTTTCCTACAAAGAGCGCCGCCACCTTTTCAGTCAACAAGTAGCACCTGTGTCTAGCCTAGAGCTCTCCTGCGGCAAATCAAACCCGCATCTTCTTTATCTTTCACGACTTCGGAGAGAGGGCCAGCCAGACAATGAATGGAAATTCCAGCAGACAGCCTCATCTGACATATGTCCAGGTCTCTCCACTCCCCTCTACACTCTGAGACCCCAGCTCTTTTAACTACCCCCCGGTGGCCTCTCTGTTCCCTCCACGTCCCTTTGGTGTCTTTGTTCTCTGGATCTGGGGAAAGCAGGCCTGACAGCGTTAACCCCCGATGGCAGAGTGCAGGACATCAAAGAGGCAGCAAGAGAGGTGATGGATAATAGATGGCTGGGAGCATGAATGATACATATGCAGATAAATGATGGATAATGGGTCCCGCATGATGTATAGGCTGCTGTCCTAGTAATAGGTGTGTAGATACATATAGATTGATGGAGGGAGACAGTTTCATAGGCAACAGACACAGGAGCAGCTGGAAGGACTGACCCAGGATCTATGATAGATGCATTAGTGCTAGATAGGCAGGGAGATAAGAGGCAGGACCGGTACCTGGGAGACAGCACAGAGGGATATATGCAGAGAGGGGCTTCCTGGGCACAGGGACTACAAACAAAACAAAACAAAACAAAAAACAGGCAACAAATGGACATCCAGAACCTTCCCCCTGACGGCCACTGCTGTTGCCCAGGTAGGTCGAGGATAGATGGGGTGAACTGAAGAAGCCTGGACGCTTGGGCGGGTTGTGAATGTGACCAGAGATGATGAAAAGATGGGCGGATCCATTGATCAGGGCGCTCCTCCCCTCTTCCCTTGGCCTCCCTCCGCCATGCGCTGGGCTTCCAGGCCCCTGGGTGCAGCCCCGGCTGCAGGGTGCTGCGCCGCTAGTGGCCGCACGGGGGCGCCCACGGCCGGGGTACCCCAGCGGAGGGGAGGGGAGGGGCTGCGGACCGCGGCGGGTCCAGCACCCGAGTTTGTTTCCATGACGGCCGGGCCCACGTGACCCCCTCCCCACTCCCCCCTCTCCTTCCCTTCATAACTAATGCCTCTGGTTGAAAACTGCTCCCCAAGGAAGGGCAGAAGAAAGGCTTCTTGCTGGGCTGCTTTTCCCAGAATCGAAGCAAGGCTTTGAAGCCCGCCTGCCTTTCAGAGCTGCCCGAGTCAGGTTGCTCCTTTTCCCCGTCACTCCCTCGGCTTGTCCCTCTTGTCCAGTTTTACATCTTTTCCCTCTCACCATCCCTGCCTTCCTCTCCCCCAGTCCTTAGGGTCTTCCCGACCCCAGCTCCTCTCCGAACCAGCTGGTACAGAGTGGAGAGACAGTGAGGCAAGCTATTGTTCTGGAAAGGGCACGGCAACGCTCCCGGGAGAAAGGGGGGGCTGGGGGGCGGAGCAGATAAGACCCTCTATCCGCTGAAGCTAGGGTGAAGCCTAGCTGGGGTATGGGGCCTGTCACAATGGGAGTCAGGCTCAGCAGCCCTCCCCTACACACACACACACACACACACACACACACACACACACACACACGGAATGGAGGCATCCGGGATGGACAGCGGCAGATGGCTCTCCCTCAGCTCCAGCTCAGATCCGTCTCCAAGTTGGATGGTACAAAACTAGAGAGAAGGAGACAGGAGGAGCATAAATCCCGGCAGCAGTGGCCATAGTTAGGGTCCTGAAGGTGGAGCTGTCGCTGCTGGAACAAAGGACCCTTGCCTAACATTGTGTTGGCTGGAAACTGGAAGCATAGATGCAAGCTCTCCAAAAGAGACAAACTCTGCTGCCTCCAAGGCATGCTTTCACAGTTCTTTTCAGAAGCAAGTTATTACCTTATCCCAGGGACCCTGGAAACAGAGAACCTTGGAGAACCTTCTTCAGAGAGGCCAGCCAGGGAGGCACAGAGAGGTTAAGTGACTATCTCAGTGCACCACAGCCGGCAGGGTTGTAGCTACCATCAAACCCAGGGATTTCTCAGTCCTAAAGAGTTAGAGAAAGCAGCAGGGAAGGAAGAATGAGACACACAGAGAAAGTGGTCAAAGGTGGGGCATTTTTCACATACTGGCTCCCCCTCCAAACAATGGCCAAGTCCCCAACAACACTTCATGTACCCTCTCCAGTTCATTGTCCTTGAGATTAAAAAAATAATCTGGCGGGCCAGCCGAGTGGCGCGGTGGTTAAGCGCTGGCTTAGGAAGCCAACAGCCCCGGTTCGGGTCCCACATATGAGGGCCAGTGACACTGCCCTCAAAATAAATAAATAAATAAATAAATAAATAAATAAATAAATAAATAAACATCTGGCTACTTTGCCTCTGCCCAGAGGTGACACCAAAACTGTTTTTAAGAAGCAGTGAGGGTTGTCTAGGATTGGCCAGAAGTTAAGGGGTGCAGAGAGGGACTTCCAGGCAGAAGGGACCACACGGCAGAGGCAGAGAGGTATGGAGTGTGAGGAGAGTAGAGACAGCTCTGTGTTCCTGGAGTGAAGCCTCAGCAGGAGCAGAAAGGACTGCAGGAGAAAAAGCAGGGCTGAAATCACAGAAGCCTTGTTCTCCTTCTAAGAAGCTTGCAGTAAGGAGCCACCAAAAGGTTCTGAGCAAGAAGGAACAGTTTCAGATCTGTAATATGGAGGGTGTATTGGATGGAGGCAGTGAGTATGGAGACTGAGCAGCCAGTGAGGAGGTTACTACAATGATACAAGGGGGAGGAGAAGTGATGGAGAGTAACATCGGAGTAATAAGAATTGGCTTGGGGGGAAGAGGGCATCAAGAAATATTTTGGAGGCCAAAGCATCAGGACCTAAGAGGACGGAGACAGAGTGAGCAAACTTGAAGTCAAGGCTGACCCCTGGGTGCCTGGTCGGGGTACCTGGCCTGGGTGTGCGTGAACGGTAGTGCTGCCCTCTGAAAGGTCACATGGGAGGAAGAGCAAGCTCAGGGCAGAGGTCTACTGTGGAGCATGTTGAGTTTGAGGTACCGGATTGTGCACAGACCAACTGTTGGGTATTCTGACCTGAGCCCCAAGGGCCAAGGCTGGATGGACCAGTGATGTTTGTGATGGCTGAAATACAAGTGGGGGTGGAGGCGACTGACAGAGGTGGGAGAGGGCCAGAAAGGGCCAAGAAGGAACTGTCAGAGAGAAGGAAGTTGGTAGAGCACTGTGTTGGGGAGGGGAGGGGAGGGGAGAGAGGGGAGGGAGGGGAGGGAGGGGAGGGGAAAGGGGCTGGGAAAGGAGAGAGAGAGAGTAGTGCCAGGTCAGATGCAGCACAAACTGCCAGTGAGAAGAACACTGAGTGCCCTCATGAACTTGGTGCTGGACGTTTTATTCATAACCAGGGTCTAGCAGGAAACTCAAGGAACATTCAAACTGAATAATTCAAAGAGAGTTCAATGAAGGTATGGCATGATGCAAAGGTGTGGGGAGGTGCAGGGAAGTCAACAGTGGGTGGTGAAGCTCCAGGGCTAGTAACAGGGAAGCCAGGCCCAGGGGACCTCGGAGAGTCACCTGGAGAAGCCACTGGACAGGAATGATAGCTGGTGTGGAGGGACACGGCCAGCTGCCCGCAGCTCCGCAGGGAGTCAGGAGATTGCATACCTCAGCCTCACTCTCCTCCCTCCCTCCATCTCGGGTGGGTCTCCCCACTGGTGAAGTCAGTGGGAGTCAGCTCAGCGACTTCACCGTGATATCCACCTCTTGCTTTCAGTTCCCCGCTCCCTTCCTTTCTTCTTTCTGTGATTGCCTTGAGAGCTAACTAGGAGTGAGCTAGGGGCACATAGAAAGGCAGGTTGCCACGGAGCTGGAGGGCAGGGAGCCTGGGCCATGCAACCGACGGAGGTCAGCCCTGGAGCCCACACACTCACCATCAGGCTGCACAACAAACAGCCTTGGTAAGCAAGCAGATAAACACACTGACCCCTGTAACTCATGAGACAGGAGTGTCCCTCTAATTCCTTTCTCTCAGCTCTGCTTCTTTCTGCCTGACCATGCATTCCTCCACGGCAGGGGTAGCTCCACATCTAAGCTCACCCCGAAGGGAGAAGATGCTTTTCCCTGCTGGTTCTAGCCGTAAAATCCTGGAGAAGGTGTCTGAGTGGTCTGGCCCAGGTCACCTGCCCAGTGGCCTGGCCCAGAACCAGCCATTCTGCCTAGGTGGGGAAGAGGAAAACGGTGCTAGACGATAACCACCCCAGGAGCATTCAGGCAGAGAAGAGGGTGACAGCTGCTGGGAAGAGAAAACTCGTAGATTAAAGCTGGGAATGCGATGAGGAGACAAGCTGGGATCTAGATGCAACCCTTTTTGTTTCTAAGTGAAACAGGAGGTGAGACGGCAGCAGAGGGAAACTTTCTTTCTTTGCCTACTGCTGGGAGTGTACCAAAAATACACAGAGATTTGTCCTCGCACACACCCATAAACACACATGCTTGTATCTCTATAGGCACAAGCCTGTGCAAACATGCTTACTCACTTTGTACTGATGTGTAGACCTATACAGTCACCAACATAGGCGTATACGCTGTATCAGTCAGGATAGGCAAGGTGGTGCTTCATTCCCAAACAACTCGAAAATCTCAGTGGCTCGAAAACACAAAGGCTTCATTCTTGCTCACACTGCTTGTCCATCCCAGCCTCTGCTGGTCCTAAGCTCTCCAGGACCACAGCTGGTGGAGGAGCCATCAGCTCAAGCTTTGCTGGTCACTGTGCCAGAGGGGAAGCAGACCTCTGAAAGGTCTCACACCGGTGACTAAATCCTTCCGCCCACAAGTGACACTTTCTCTTCTGTTCATTGGCCAGATCTGGTCATATGCCCCCCGCCCAAGAAAGCCAGAGACCCTGAACTTTTTAGCAAATAGTACTAAGGACCACCGCAACATAACACAGGTGTGTGCTCACACACTCACTGCTCTTCCCACAGCTTTCTTAGTTTAATCTTTTATATATCGGACTCCTAACAACTCCCTGTTCAATTAGGGTCAGAAGTTCCCTGCCAGGAGCTCGAGGTCATTGTAACCTCCCTCCTCTTTTATTTCAGACCCCCGTCTGCTGCCCCTGACCCTCCCTCTCTCACCTGGGCCCCATCATCCATCTCTCCTCCACGCCCACTCCTCATTGCTCTCCCTACCCCATGCTTCTCCCCTCCTGCCAAGGAGAGAAGAAAGGAACAGCTGCACATTTATTCAGTGTGACTTCACTCCGAAGCCCCACCACTTGCCTCCAGCTCCCCGCTCCTTTCCTTTCTTCTTTCTGTGATTGCCTTGAGAGCTTACTAAGAGTGAGCTAGTGGCACACAGAGAGACAGGCTGCCACGGAGCTGGAGAGATAGGGAGGTGAGGCCCAGGGGACCTGGGGGTGAAGGGAGAGCAGGCAGACACGAAGACTCCGACAGGGCCCGGGATGTAGAAAAACAGACATGACCAGACAGAGGCAAAAAAGAGACATGCAATGTGGCAGAGAAAGAAGCAGAGACACAGCCAGTGACAGAGGCAAATGGAAAGAGACACAGATTGACAGAAGCAAAAACAGAGACAGAAATATGTGGAGACAGAGACTTGGACAAGAGAGAGGAATGCAGGAAGGAGCAAAATGGAAAAGGCTGTTGAACTCCAGGGTGGAAGCAGGGATGTATCTAAGGGGCGTGTGTGTGCGTGTGCGTGTGTGTGCACGTGTATGTGTGTATGTGTATCACCACATAGCTCTGGTTTTTGAGCCACAGTCTCTTTCATTGAAAGCAAACGCTACAATATCTTTAAAGATAAAGAGAAGATGTGGCCTAGGGCCGGCCGGGTGGCGCGTTGGTTAAGAGCTGGCTTGGAAGACTATACTTTCAGGGATCATTTCTATAGTTCGTTACTAGAGAAGTTGCTCTGATTATGTAGAGTACCCGAAACCACGAGGAGGAGTTGCAGTGTTCTCTTCTGAGCGTGAAGCTGGCTCTTGGTGTTGCTTCTGCAACTGCCACTAGCCATTGATGATCATTCTTCTCTTCCTTTGGAGAGTAAGAGGGAGAGAACGCAGTCTGAGAGGGGAAAAAAAAAAAGAGAGTTGGCTTGGAACACCAGCAGCCCCAGTTCAGATCCCACATATGAGGGCCAGTGACACTGCCCTCTACAGCTAAGATGGTGAACAACAGCTCCACCTGGAGCTGGACTGCTGTGAGTCCCCTGGACAGCATAGCTGCAGCCCCTGCTGCAGTGAGCTGCCATAGGCTACAGTGAGCGGCCGGCAGCTGGTGTGAGCTGCTGAGGGCCACTGTGAGCAGCCGTCCAGAGGCTGGCAACGGATCTGCCTCACCCGGGAAGAGCGCAATGATGATACCAACATGGGCCAGTGAAGCGACATCCTCCACAACTAGACTGAAGAACCAAAGGACAGCAACTTGTCTATTCCCCATCCCCAATTCCCCAACGCTGTTCCCCTCCCCAAATTCCCCAATAAAATCTTTTTTAAAAAAAGAGATGATGTGAATATATATAGATAGTCACGGGATGTGGATTATACTGTGGAAGAGAGTCAGAGGAAGAGTAATAGATATATATGATATGGGGAGGGGAGTGGGATGGCGAATTGGGGGTGGGGCGTTGTCACTTTGAGGGGTAAAATGTATAACTATTGCACTGTGTTGTACACTTGAAACTAATTAAAAATAAATAAATAAAATAAAATAAAAATTTAAAAAAAGAGAAGATGTGTCCTTTTTAAGCAAGTGGCTGGGGTTTGAGGCCAGAGGTAAGCTCAGAGGACTGGCAGGGGTTTCCTTGGAGATTTCTAGTGCAGAATATTCAGTTCAATAGCATCATTGCGATCATTTGGAGACACATTCGGGCTCTGAACTGTGAATACATTCTCAGCTGCTCACCCCATTCTCTGTGGCCTGCTCAGGCAAGACAACCCTGCAGGGAGGACAGAGCTGGGTGGGGGGCAATGCAGTCCCTGCTTTGCGCAGTGGATGGAGGGGGACTCAGGCTGAAAACAGAGGCAGATTCCTGCCTTCAGGGAGCCCTGGATCTGAGTAGAGATGTAAGTCTCATTCATTCACCAAATGGTTATGGAACGTATGCCAGGCTCTGTGCCAGGCCTACAAGATGCAGTGGAAGACAAATACCACATGCTCCCTGCATAGGTTCTAGTCTGATAGAGCAGACAGACTCCAAATAATCATGACAAATCAGGTAAAAATGCTACAAAGGAAAAGAATGTCCTATGTGAGAGAATGGTGGTGATGGGGCTTCTTTAAACTGGGTGCTCAGGAAACTGCCTCCATGTAGGTGATATTGACACCAAGAGCTTCCTGATGAAAAGGAGTCAACCAAGAGGAAAAATGAGTATGGCATAAGGTGGGCGTGGGGAAACAGGGCCCATGTGGAGGGAACAAGCCCTGCCAAGGCCGCAAAGCAGCACCGAAGGAGCGCAGGTATGGTGGGAGCAGTGAACCAGGGAAAGTTGGGAGTAGGGTTGGCCAAGTGGGCAGGAGCCTGTGGGAAGCCCTCCGTGGAGTGTGGATTTTAACCTAAGGACAATGGGAGAGATACAAGTGGTATTCATCCACTTGTGTACCGGCACCTACCATGTGTCAGGCACTATGCTAGGGGCTGGAGCCCAGCCAAGGCATTGGGGTGAAGTAAGGGGATTGTGGAGCAGAAGAAGCCAGCACCTCTGATCGCATCACTCCTTTGCTTAACTACCTTTGGTGGTGCCCACCACCCTCAGGAAAAAGCCCAGACTCCTTAGCAGGGCTGTCAAGGCCCTGCCACCCTGTCCCTGCCTTTCTCCCCTTCTCCTCCCCTCCTGCCACGCCTCTGCCTCAGATGTAATGCTCCCCACCAGGCCGTTGCACACACTGTGTCTTCTGCCTGGGACACCCTCCCCACAGCTCTCTCCTGCACCTGCCCAAGTCCTAGCCATCATTCAAGGTCCAGCTCCAGTCTCCTTCTTCCTGGTCAAGTTTGTGCTGAGCCCAGCCTCCATCCCAATGCAACTGACCATTCCCGCTTTGGGCCTCACAGCATCAAGTACCCCGGAACTCTTCACTGCTTTGCCTGTCTGTCCACCTGTCTCCCAGATGGAGTCCAGGGAGAGCAGGGCTATGCCTGTGAGAATCCCCAGGTGAATAACACACCTGTGGTCATGTAGCTGATTAGCAGGGGAGCTCTTGGTCCAAAGGGGTTGTTCCAACTTCCACTCCCAACACCTCCTCAGAATAATTGGAGGCAAACCCTTGTTCGTAGGGAGAAAGACTGGGAACCAGAGTCTAGGAAACTAGACTAAGAAAAATATCCAGCTTTTTGCCTTGTTGTATCCATGAAAACAAGATGAATCATCAGCCCCTCTACTGGAGTCATCCAAAGGAATTTGGCCAGGGTTCTCGCTCTTGCCACGACTATTCAAACCCGCACAGTCTGAACTGTGGCCTCAGCATGTGCCACTGGTGTTTCCCTCAGTCCACAAAGGCTATAGGCTTCATTAAGTTGGACTAAGTGATCTTTCTTGAATGGATAACCTAGGACATCTACCCAACCACAGGAACGATGCCAGCTCTCTGTATACAAAATTTTAAAGACTTAAAAAAATGAATGTGGGTCAGGGTTCAGAAAAAAGGGGAGGATCCTGGTTTGGCTAGCAGTAGGAGGTCAGGGACTCTGAGCTGGGGGAGGGGGCTGACAAGGGCCAGAGGTGTGCTGATAACTCTGGGTAATTGAGGCAGGGACCTGGGAAGAATGTTGGGGAGGGAAAGTGCTGCCCACTTGCTGTCAGGTGAGAATGATTCAGAGTGGCATGAAAGCCTGCCTACTGCCAGGAAAGTGACTCTGCCACCGAGAGATTTTTATCCAATATGCTATTGCCTCCTCCAGGGACTTCATGAGCTGCCAGGACTGAGGCAAAGAGAAAGCCCATCCCCTGGAAGATGACCTCTCCGAGACTCCGACTGTGTTTCAGTTTCAAGGAGGACATGGGTGTCTGTGCAGTGGCATCCCCTTGGTAGGTAGGACCTAGGGGTGGGCAGTGGGGGGCAGAACTGAGAAGTCCAGGAGAGGAGGGGGCAGGTCAGGGGAAGAAGCAGGCTGGAGCCAGGGAAGCCTGGGAGAGGGAAATATCGCAGAGAATGGTGGAAATTCACCCGGGCCCCAGTCCCCACCCCTCAGAGGCAGCAGGAGGAAGACCCAGAGAGGGCCTGCCCCTGGAAGCTGGAAGCTGGGAGAGAGGGGATTTGGAGGCCGAAGCTAATTGCTCCCATGGCAGTTGGCTCCTCTCTCCCTGAGCACTCCTGGGGGAAAAGAGGAGTTCTGAAGTCCAGTATGGTTTGGGTCCCCATAAACCAGCCCCCAGAAGACCATAAACTAAGCCACATCCCTGGACATCCATACCATCCTGTCAGCATCTACTGAAGCTAGAACCATACTTGGCACCAAAAAGAAGGCCCCACTCAGCCCTGAGCCTGACAAGTAGTCCTGAAGTGGGGCAAGGGCCTGGGTCAGAGGGCCCAAATGGAGTGGCCTGGCCTCGAGGGATGTGGCAGCACAGGGAAGGGGACACAGACTCACAGACCATAAGACCTACAAAGAAGGATGGGTAGGGATAGAGACAGGGGCCGGGGGCCGGGGTGCAGTTAAAGGAAAGGTAAAGAGACAATACTAGCTGCTGTTATAAGCAAACCCCCTCATCTCAGTCACTTATAAGGCCTATAAGAGTTCACTTCTCCCTCAGTCACAGTCGAATGCAAGTACTGCTATTGGGCAGTCTGCTGTGTGGCCAGTGGAGGCCCAGGTTCCCTCCCTCTTGTGACTCTGTCCCTCTTTAAAATCTCTGACTCCTCCTTGTTCAGCCAGCAGACAGGGACAGACATCCAGGAAGGTGCATCCAACTCTTGATGTTTCTGCCTGAAAGTAGCATGCACGTTCCCTTGGTGAGAACAAGAATTGTGGCCCCACCTAGATACAAGGAGCTCTGAAAAATGGGGCCCCCGGCTGGGCAGCTGCATCCCAGCCAAGAACTCCACAACATGGAAAGAGGGTTGGTGGTGCATGGCTGGCCAGCTCTGCCTCCGTTGCCAGCATTTATTGGACATCTATTCAGAGCCAGGCCTTTTCAGAGTGTGACTTATTCTATTCTTCACAATCCTTGAAAACTAAAGACTGTTTGACCCATTTTGTACAAGGAGACATGGGAGCTCAGAGAGGTTCGGAGGCTTAGCCCGAGATGGCGAAGCCTGGATTTGAACCCAGGTACTGGCATGTCAGGGCCCATGGTATTTCCTTTTCCCAAGGAAACATTGTTTCTCTGGAAAATGACAGAGATGGAGACTGATAAAAAGGAGGGAGGTAGGGAGGTGTGACCAAGATGAAAGGAAAAGACAAGGGAGAGGACAAGAAAGAGAAAGACACAAATGAAAGGAGAGAATCTGAGATCCTCACAGAGGGAGAGCAAGCAGTGAAGCCTGAGACCAGAAAGAGCTGGAAGGACATCCCAGAAGGCCCTTGGTCCAGACAAGGAGGTCACTCATGCCCTCACACCTCCTGCAAAAAGGAGCTGTTCTCACAGAGGAAGCTGGGCCAGACCTCTCCCCTCCTCACACCTCTGCTCCAGGCCAGGTCAAGGCCACCTCCTCTGTGAGCCTTCTTTGCTCAGCCCCACGCCTCTGAGAGAAGAGTCTGGCTTTAGCTCTCCCCCATAGGCCTGAGTTCGAATCCTGCCTCTGCAGGTACCAGCACTAGATCTTGAATGGTTGAGGGCACAGTGGAGATGTGCTGGATGAAAGTGCTGTATAAACACTGATCAGAAATGGTATCCGGGTACCTGTGCTGAGGGCGTTTGCCAGAAAGAGCGCCCCGATGAGGCGCAGCCTGGGAACTGGGGCTGCAGCAGGAAGCCCCACAGACTTCCTGCCCTGAATGGTGCAGAAGCAAGGAGAGGATGGAAATAAGGCATTAAGGGCTGTCCTGTTTCCCAGCTTCCCTGTCAGAAGCGGCTTTCCTGACAGCGAGGGTGACTTGGGAAATGAAAAGTGGATGGGTTGCTAAAAGGTTTTACTTCCCCAGCTGCGTCATCATGGTCCAAGTCAGCGCTTTAATGAGGGACCATGTGTCACTTGACCACCTCAACCCCAGTGCATGATAGAGGGTGACTGTTCCTCCCCTGTGCAGGCCCCAGAACAATCTACCGCTGCAGGGCTTGTAAATTGTTATGGCCCAATGAAGAGCTCGCCCTTAAATGTCACTTAACCCAGGAATTAAAATGAAGACAGGCAGAGAGAGGGACCTGCCATTGGCACAGCCCAAGATAGGGTTTGACGAGGTGGGGGTTAGCCTCCTCGGGAAGGGCAGTAGACACAAGATCTGGGGTTAATGAAAAGTGTCCCCTATCCCCCCAGGTGATTATTATCTCCAATAATTATCTCTGCTCCTATGCGGGTGTGTGTGTGTGTGTGTGTGTGTGTGTGTGTGTGTGTGTGTGTGTGCAGGAACAGACTTGAAAAGCTATCGTTAGACTGGACTGGCTAAGAATATAAACCAGGTACCCATGGGGTCCCCAACCCCACCCACATCCTCTCCTCCCTCTCTCTCTCCCCCTTTCCCTCACTCTTTCTCCATTCCTCCTCCTCCTCCACTCCTTCCTTCCAGTCTTTCTCTCACCCCAGCTATTTTGTATGGTTGACGGATTTTTCTTTGCCCCAGTGGACGCCACCGAGGGCAGAATTGAGGAGGAATCTTAATGAGACTGACCCAGGACCGAGAGCCAGGGACACGACGCCAGAGGGATGGGCCAGCTTTGCTTTCTAGCTTCACTTTCTAACTCTGAGGGGCTAGGAGGGGTCAGCTTCCAACTTTTCCCTGGAGGCCCTTCTCTGGAAGAAGGTAGAACCTCCCCGCCTCCTCTCTCGCCCATACCTATTTTTTTTTCCCTGAGAAATAAATCTCATGTCCAGAAAAGGGCATGAAACGAATGTTCCATTTAACAAATTATTTTAAAGCTAGAGTAGCCACCACCTCCGCCAAGGACCAGAACATGGGCAGCGCCCAGCAACCTCGTGACAGCTTCCCAACCCACCTCCACTTCCCCCGAGATCCCAGGCCATCACTTCCTGCCTCTCTTTGCAGTGGTGTGCTCCCTCAACACCACAGCGTCGTTTTGCCTGTTTCTGAACTTGACATACATAGAATCATATGTTATATATTCTCTTGTGCCTGGCTTCTTTCAGCTGACCTGGTGGTGTTTGTGTGACTCATCATGGGGTTGCTGTAGTCACAGTCCATTCATTCTCATTGTAGTGAAGAGATTGT
This sequence comes from Aselliscus stoliczkanus, assembly GCA_033961575.1. Taxonomy (NCBI): domain Eukaryota; kingdom Metazoa; phylum Chordata; class Mammalia; order Chiroptera; family Hipposideridae; genus Aselliscus; species Aselliscus stoliczkanus. The sequence continues at coordinate 56,180,854 of CM066733.1, read as the reverse complement.
TGCTGTCGGAGGGCCACTGCCCCAGCACCTGTCTCCCAGCCCAGGTCTCACCGGCTGCAGCAACCTGTGCCATTGGGGATATGGCTGAACCTCATAGCAGCCTGAGGCCTGGCTGGAGAGGATCGCCTGCAGACAGGTCACACAGTGAGGAGTGCTGGGGGCAAACTGAACCCAAGCTCTAATACCCTCCTGGGGGTGCTGCATGCCACAGGGATCCTAGAAAGACTGGCAACCATAGAGAGAAATTCTAATGGTGGCAGCCCAGGCATTGGCACTGGTAGCTGGGGACAGAACTTTGAAATAGCATTTGTGCCTAATTGTGGCCTGGTAGATGTTTGCTGAATGAATAAATGACTGCCCTCCAGGGACCCCCACCCCGAAACCAGACTTCTAGGTGCCCAGGTCTTCTTCCCTTTCTCCCAGCTGGCAAGCACACCAGCTCTTGGCACTTGTGTCTCTTGCTGAGAGTCTGCAGGCCAGCAGACCCCTTGAACACTCGTAGCCTTCTTTCTGCCTTCCTTTTGGATGGATTAACTGCTCTACCCTTATTAACTACCTGCTCCCAGGCCCAGGAAGGAACTATATGGACTGCTATCAGTCACCCGTTGTAGGTCTCCCTCACCTCTCCTGCCTGGAAGTTCCACTTAGGTCTAATCCCCATCCTCCCACCCCAACTTTCCTGTTTCGCTGGCTCTGGGAAAGTTGGGGGAGAAATAAAAGTACAGCAAAAATACCACATCAACTGCATCTGCAAGGCGTTTTTCAATGAAAGAAGCCCTTCTTAATACACTAATTGAGTGTGGATGGTTATTATCATCCTGTTCTAAGTAGTTTACATTTTTAACTCATTTAACCCTCAGAACCACCTCTGCAGTAGTACTATTATTATCCCCACTTTATAGAAAAGGAAGCTGAGAACTTAAGGAGCTCGTCTAAGGCAGAGTTGCCAGATAAAATACAGAATGAACAGTTACATTTGAATTGCAGATAAATAAGAAATTTTCTAAAGTATAAATACATCCCAAATGTTGTGTAAGAAATTCAAATGGGCATCCTATATTTTTGATTTGCTAAATCTGGCAGCCCTAGTCAAAGGTCACCAAGCGGGTGACGGTGCTGTCAGGATTCAGGCCCCAGGTCACCACCGCCAAACCCCAGCCAACGCTGCCTTCTCCTCCAGCAGGATTTGCACTAAGGCCCTCGCGGCCAACAAGAAAAGCAGATGGATTTGAGACTATTTAGTAAAGCAAACCAGCAGGGTTAGGAAACAGATTCGATATGGAGGCTGAAAGAAGCCCAGTTTCTGGCACTGGTAGATAAGATTTCGAGAAGAGGCTGCTTGCTGTGGATCACTCAGCTCAGCAGAGGCAGAGCCTCCAGAGGCCGAGGCCAGGTCCCCTGGGGGAGGCAGGTGCTCTGGGGGCCAGTGGCGACACTCTCTACTCCCTGCTCTCCACCTAGCCACTTAAGGGGATGACCAGGCTCTGCATGGCTCAAAGCCAGTCACCTCTGTCCTTTTGGCTGTTCAATGGGCTCCCATATCCAGCCTTAAAACCCATAAACAAGTCACCTCATCGGACTGACTGCCAGAACCTGGGTAGAGCCTGCCCTCTGCCCCTTGCCCTCCATCCAGTCCTTCTCCAGGGCTAATGGCCTGATTTAGATTCAATGTAGCCACAAGACTTCCCAACTGTAAAAATTGCAAAAATGAATGTGATGGTGTCTGAGGCTGCAAGCGCAGAGATAGGCTTTTATTTTGCACCAAATAACGCATTTAATTACTTCTTCGAGGGGAGGCCTGTTTGGCAGATAGCGAAGTCAATGCTAATAATAGAATTTTGCACCAAGGGCCTCAAATACAGAGACAGAACTATGAAAGGGTCCTGTTTCTCTTCCTGACAACTTGAAAGCTCCCAAAACATACAGCCACCTTCCTCAAGAGCAGAGGGAATTGTGAAGAAAATGCTGTGGGTTTTCACTTTTAATTTGCTGTTTTGATCCTTTCCAGCCATCAGAATGGAGGACCCCTGGAGAGACTGGGGTGGGGGGGTCGTTGTCTGGTGGAAAGAGAGTGTGGAGGTGGGGGCATGCCCCCTTTGTCTCCCTACTTCTACTTTCCTCTCAAAGAACAGGGCCAGAGGTAGCCCCCCAAAATAATGCCTGTTTTTTTTTGCAGTATAGAACAGAGAATCAAGAGACACAGGTTTTTTTGCAGTATAGAACAGAGAATCAAGAGACTCTGTTCAGGGGCTGGCCAAGTGGCTCCGTTGGTTAAGAGTTAGCTTAAGAGCGCGAGCTCTGAGCAACAGGGCCACTGGTTCGATTCCCACATGGGCAGTAACACTGCACCCGAGCTGAGCTGTCACTGAGCTGCCAACAGGTGGCAGGATGGCTCAGCTGGTGAGAGCACGTGCTCTTAACAAGACTGCTTGTTCAATGGGGGGCTACACCCACCCGCAACTAAGACTGAACTCAGCACCTTGAGCTGAGCTGCCGCCCGGATGGCTCAATGGATAGAGCATGCGCTCTTAACAAGGCTGCCAGGTTTGACTCCTGCATGGGATGGTGGCTACACCCACAACTAAGATTGAACACAGCACCTTAAGCTTAGAGGCCACGAGCTGCCTACAGGCAGCCAGATGACGCCCTCCACAATGACGATTGAAGAACAACAAATTGGCTTGTCCCCCCTCTCCAATTCCCCAACACTGTTCCCCTCCCCAAAAGCCCCAATTTAAAAAAAAAAAAAAGACTCTGTTCTGTCAGTTTGGGCAAGTTATGCTCCATGTTTGGGCCTCAGTCCTGCTGTGGGTGTTGGGCCTCAAGTTTCTCATCTGTAAAATGGGGTTCATGATACAGGACAGGGATGTCACGAGGGTGAAATGAGTCAATTCATATCAATGGCCTTATAGCAGGACTGACACAGAGAAGAGCTCAATAAACTCAGCCATCACAACAGCAATAATAACAATTATTCTTATTTCTGAACCATGAGGCATTTAGACCAGCTGGGAGACCAAAGGGGAGTGTGTGTGAAGAGACTTACTGTGAGACCATTGGAAGTGGGGCAGCCTAGGGCAGACTCCAGACAGCAGACCAGGTAAATAAACTCAAACGTAAATTTTAAAACTACTCTGCAAATCAAACAAAACGGGCCTGTGGGCCACACATAGTTCTGGGACTACTTGTTTCAACTTGGCTGAGCTTTCGGGTCTCTCTGTCATTAAAAATCACTGAATTAGATCCAGCCCCAAACCTTCAGATACAAGACTGGAAGGTGCCCTAAAGCCAGCCCATCAGGTCCAACCAACTTCCTCACCCATTTTACAGATGGGAAAACTGAGGCCTAGGGAGGGGAAGTGACTTGTGAGCTATATCTGCTCTGGGACTTTAAACCAGACTGTCACCTGTGCAGAGCACTTTCCCACACATCTCCTAGCTGGCTGCTGTGTGCTCTTGGGGAACTCGCTATACCGCTCCAGACTCTGTTTTACCCTATAAAATGTAGGGTATGGACTGGATGCCAACAGTGTGGGGGAATGAGCCATAGAGGCCTGGATCTAAATCCTGGTTATGTGACCTGGGCAAGTACTGTCAGGCCCCTGAGCCTCAGTCATCGCCACCCTGACCACTGCCATCATCATAGCCAGTGTTCTCTAGGGCTTGCTGTGTGGAGACCCTACTTATCCTAAGTTGTTTTACTTGGACCAACTCATTTGCTCTTAACGACAACCCTGAGAGGTGAGTCTTAATATTACCCCCAATTTATAGATGAGGCAACTGAGGCCCACAGAAGTCATGTAACTTGCTCAAGGTCATGCAGCTCTTAGGGTTGTCGCTGGGAAGGATTCAATGTCCATTGTGTACCCCAGTGCCTGGCTGGGCACTCAGTAAGCATCACTGTTCCACCCCCACTCCCCATCTAGTCAGCACCTTCTAAGTCTGTCATCACAGCCAAGACTCCCAGGAGCCAGAAAGCCTCTTACAGACCATATGACTATAGAATTAATAAAGTGTTGTAACCAAAGATTGGAAAAGAGATTAGGGGACTCAGCTCCTGGAGTAGAACTATTAAAAAAGAAAGAAGCCACTCAGCTCTGCAAAGTAGGAATGGGAATGGGGCCCAGGCCTCCTCTTAGACGCTGGGCAAGGGGGCATCCCTAACCAGCTCAATGTGTCTGTTGTCAGCCATAAAGACACAGCTTATTGGCGTTATGGTGACAGGAGAACCGAGGAGTAACAAAACAACCTCTCTGGAGGGGGATAAGGAAGCAAGTTTATTATCTCAGCAAAGAAGTATTCTGGAGCTAGAATGCCCATCCTGATGGCAGGAGACAGAGTCTACCTGACCAGGCCTTGGGGCTGTGACCATCCACCAACCTCTGGTCACAGTTGAGGAGATGAACCGGACTCAGCAAGGCTTTTGCTTTTCATCCTTGTCTTCCTGGAGGTATGTCTACCTCCCACCAGAACAGCTTCCTGATTTTTGCCGTCCTCCATCCTCACCTATCCAGACAAAGTTATTCCGACCTTCCTCTTTCTTTCCTGATGCTAAGGTTGACTGCCTGAGTTCGAATCCCAGCTCTGCCACTTACAGGCTGTGTGACCTTGGGCAAGTCCCTTCAGTGTAATCATCTGTGAAATGGATATAATAGCAGAAACCACCCCATGGGATCGGTGAGGTCAATGAGAGTTGTAATGTGCTGAGCCCAGTGTATGGCACTAAGTAAACCCTCAATAATTTTTTTTAAAATTATTATTCAGATCAGTTTGGCCCTTATCATATCATATAATTTGATGATGAGTCTGTCTCCCCAACTAGACCATGAACTCTTGACTCCTCATGTCCTTATAACAACCTCATGACATAATTATTATGGTCCCCATTTTGAAGATGAGGATACTGAAACTCAAAGCAATTAAACAACTGCTTTCCCCAAAGTCACACAGCTGGGACCCAATAGGGGGCAGATCTCAAAGAGGATGCCATGGCCCTTCCACTCTGCTCCTGGGGCCTTAGCTGGGACGAGCTCCAGGGCTCTCAGTTCTGTTGCCTCAGCCTGTGGTTCTGTGCTGGCCTGTTGGGCAAGAAATAGTTAAAGATATTACTCCAGAGCTCAGGCAGGAAATAGTTAAGAAAAAGTCATCTCAGCTCTAGAGGGCACAAAAGCCAGAAGAAGTAGGTCTGCAGGTCCCTGGATGTGGGCTGCCAGGAGGCTGAGACACATCTGAGCTGTGGAGGGGACCTGTCACCACTTACACATGGAAACACCAGCCAGCGTCCCTTTGTCACCAGAAGGATGCTGTGGCTGAGAGGCGTGTACACACACAGACCCAGAGACACGCATAGACACGCACGAGTGTACACACATACTCACACATGCCCACTCACTGCCCTACAAGCCCTGTCAGAGGGAACCGTTGTGTCTGCTTCCTCAGGAAAGGGACTCAGTGCTGTGATGGGGATGCCTGAGGGGTTCCTTGTCATATGGGAGGGATTTGGGTGATCATGGAAAGTACAACTCACAGACCAGCACTGCAGTTAAGGAGGGTGTGGATTCCTAGAGTTTTCCTCAGCAGGAGTTCAGTGTGAAGGGGGAGAGGTCAGAGAATCTTAAGGTTAGCAGATCTGGTCCATCCAAACAAGTCTATGATCCTACCCTTCCCCACTCCCCCCCTTCCCCAACCCGCAGATGTTTCAGATTTTAATGGACATCAGATCCACTTGGGGAGCTAATTGTAAAATTCAGATTCCTGGACCACCCCATCAGAGATTATCACCCTATTCGGCAGGTGTGGAAACTGAGCCCCAGAGAGGCTAAGTAATATTCCCTGGATCACACAGTGCAACTGAAAGCTGACTCTGGGGCCCAAGCTCTGACCACCATGCTAGGCCCTCTCTCACACCTACAGGCCCAGGTGCAGGCATCTGAAGAAGACACAACCAATCCCTTGGGGAAACAAGACTGGGAGCAAGGCGCAGAGCTGGGCAAAAAGAATTAGGACTCCAAGTGCAGAGGCAGGGGTCCCAGGCAGGGCTCTGTTCCCGCTGGGAATGGAGACTCAGAGAAGTAATTGAGGCACAGGTAGAACTGTGTAGGCTGGCTGAACCAGGCTGCAAGGCAAGTGCCTCGTGGTCAAGGACACTGGCTCTGCAGTTAGCAGAGGCTGTGTGACCTTAGATAAGTGACTCTGCCTCTCTGAACCTATAGAAAAACCAGGATAACAACTATCCCTACCTCAGAGGACTGGTGTGAGGATTAAGTGAACTAATACACACATCCCAGCATCAGAGAAGGAGAGAGCAGGGGTTGTTATCCTACAGATCCAGTCATAGGTGACCCTTCTGGTGGAGGCTGGGTACCTAGCCCAGGAGCTGCCTAAAGAGGGCAGCCCATTCCTCCTGGCCCAGCCTGGGCCACCTTGAAGGCAGCATGACTCACCTTCCTCTGCAGGAAGAGAGCAGAAGGGAGAACCAACCCTGGCTCCAGATGCAGCGGAACCGGAGCTGCTAATAGAGTTTCCTGCCCTCGCCCTGGACTGCCATCTGTGCAGGCTGAATGGACCTGCCAGTCTCAGAGGGTGGCTAATTTATAACTCACTCTGCTCCCTGTCTATACCAAGCCAAAGGGGCCTCATCCCCTAAACCCTCAGCCCCTCAGCAGGAGAAGGAGAGGGGAACAGAATCAGAAACGAGTTTCAGCTTGAATTCCTTCCGTCCCATGGACAGTTAGCCAAAGGGACACAGAGGTGAGGCCTGCTTCCTTTAACTCCATTTATCAAAGCCTTGGTCTCACGTCTACGCCTTGTTACTCCGCACGCTTTACTAACAGGCAGAAGGGCAAGTTAGGAAGAGTAGGGGCTCTGCAGCCCGGCTGCCTGGGTCCAGCCTGCGGTGCTCACCAGCTCTTGGACAAGTTGCTCACCCTCTCCTTGCCTCTGTCTCCTAATCTATAAACTAGAGATAATATTAGAAGCTACCTCCCAGTGCTGTTGTAAGGATTAAATAATATTACACATAAAGATTTTAGAAAATCCCAAGCACATGTTAAATACTAAATTGCCATCAGATGCTAGTCCATCTGGCATCACTATGGGCAGCGGGGGTCTGGCTATAAAAAAAAGAGGCAGACATGCCTCAAGGATTTCCTGGGGGAAAGGGAGGCATCTGATGTGTAACAGGTCAGGATAATGGGAGAAGGCCTCACACTAGAAAGGGAGAAGAACAGAGGGTATCCCCAAGGAGCAGTGGCAGAAGTCAGAGTGTCATCTGGGGGAGGGGACAAGAAGTCTGGGCAGAGGCTGTCCAGCCTGGCTCCTGCCTTTACCTCCTTTACTTTCTTCCCTGTCTGCTCCACTTCTGAAGGAGAAACAGTCATGTAAAGATCTGATTATGGGGCCGGCCGAGTGGTACATTGGTTAAGAGCTGGCTTGGGACTCCAGCGGCCCCAGTTCAGATCCCACGTATGAGGGCCAGTGACACTGCCCTCTACAACTAACAACAGCTCCACTTGGAGCTGGGCTGCACAAGCCCCAGCAATGGTGTAGGCTGCAGCCCCTGCTACAGTGAGTGGCCGGCAGCTAGCATGAGCGGTTGGCAGCCAGTGTGAGCTGCCAATAGCCACAGTGAGGGACCATCCAGAGGACTGCAACTGATCTGCCTCATCCGGGAAGAACGCAATGATGAAGCAACTTCATCCACAACGAGACTGAAGAACAAAAGGACAGCAGCTTGTCTGTTCCCCTCCCCCAATTCCCAATAAAATCTTTTAAAAAAAATAGATCTGATTATGGTGCTGGAACAGTATGGTCCCTGGGGTAGGGAAAAAAGAGTATTCAGCAGGCAACAAAAGGCTCTGTAACCAGAGTAACTAAAAAGAGGCCCTGATCAGAAGGCATCTGGTCCTATCTATACACAGGGGTAAGGCTCCCTCACATCTGCAATCTCCCCATTAAGACTTGCAACCATCTAAAGATACATAACTCTTCTGTTCCCCCACTCAGGGACTCCCTGAGGGCACGGCTGTGTCTCCCCTCAGACTGGAGCTAATAAGGGTAGAACTTTTTTCCCCTCAAACTGGGACTCCCTGAGCGCACGGCTGTGTCTCCCCTCAGTCTGGGATGCCCAGAGGGCAGGGCGGTGTCTCTTCTCAGACTGGGGCTTCCTGAGGGCAGGTCTGTGTCTCCCGTCACAGTGGGGCTCCCTGAGGGCAGGGCTGTGTCCACCCTCAGACTGGGGCTCCCTGAGGTTACGGTGGTGTCACCCCTTCAACTGAGGCTCCCTGAGGCCAGGTCAGTATCTCCCCTCAGACTGGGGTTCCCTGAGGGCAGGTCTGTGTCTCCCCTCAGACTGGGGCTCACTGAGGGCAGGTCTGTGTTTCCCCTGAGAGTGGGGCTCCCTGAGGGCAGGGCAGTGTCTCCCCCCAGACTGGATTCGCTGAGGACAACTGGGTCTCCCGTCACAGTGGGGCTCCCGGAGAGCAGGTCTGTATCTCCCCTCAGACTGATGCTCCCTGAGGGCAGGCCAGTGTCTCCCCTCAGACTGATGTTCCCTGAGGGCAGCTGTGTCTCCCATCACAGTGGGGCTCCCTGAGGGCAGGGCTCTGTCTCCCCTCAGCCTGGGGCTCCCTGAGGACAGGGCTGTGTCTCCCTTCAAACTTGGGTTCCCTGTGGACAGGTGTGTCTCCTGTCACAGTGGGGCTCCCTGAGGGCAGGTCTGTGTCTCCCCTCAGACTGGGGCTCCCTGAGGGCAGGTCTGTGTCTCCCCTCAGACTGGGGCTCCCTGAGGGCAGGGCTGTGTCTCCCTCAGACTGGGGCTCCCTGAGGGCAGGGCTGTGTCTCCCTCAGACTGGGGCTCCCTGAGGGCAGGGCTGTGTCTCCCCTCACAAAGGCTCCCTCAGGGAATGCTGTGTCCCCCGTCAGAGTGGGTTTCCCTGAGGACAGGCCTGTGTCTCCCATCAGATTCGGGCTCCCTGAGGGCAAGTCTGTTTTCGCTCTCAGACTGGGGCTCCCTGAGGGCAGGGCAGTGTCTCCCCTCAGACTGTGGCTCCCTGAGGACAGGTCTGTGTCTCCCCTCAGACTGTGGCTCCCTGATGACAGGACAGTGTCTCCCCTCACACTGGGGTTCCCTAAGATCAGCTGTGTCTCCCGTCACAGTGGGGCTCCCTGAGGGCAGGTCTGTGTCTCCCCTCAGACGGGGGCTCCCTGATGACAGGACAGTGTCTCCCCTCACACTGGGGTTCCCTAAGATCAGCTGTTTCTCCCGTCACAGTGGGGCTCCCTGAGGGTAGGGCTGTGTGTCCCCTTCAACTGAGGCTCCCTGAGGCCAGGTCTGTGTCTCCCCTCAGACTGGGGTTCCCTGACTGCAGGGCTGTCTCCCCACAGACTGGTACTCCTTGTGCGTGGGTGAGCAGGGCTGTTTCTCCTTCCTGTGTGTCACCTCTCTACTCTCCTGGAACAAGACTTGGGTAACATGGATGCTCTAGCGAAGGAATGATGGATGTTCCATTTACAGTAGTTCCCCTTAAACAGAGCAATACGTTCCAAGACCCCCAGTAGATTCCTGAAACTGTGGATAGCATCAAACCCTATACAGATTCTCCTTTGTGATGGGGTTACATCCAATAAATCCATCCTTTCGTTGAAAATACATTTAATACAACTAACCTACTGAACATCACAGCTTAGCCTTAAACATGCTCAGAACACAATAGCCACAAAACGCTGGCAACACAGTACCCCATAGTGTTTCCGTTGTTTGCCCTCGTTATTGCAGGGCTGCAGGGAGCTACGGCCGTTCAGCATCACGAGAGAGAATCACACCACGTATCGCTAGCCTGGAAAAGATCAAAGTTCAGAATTCCAAGTATGGTTTCTACTGAATGAATATTGCTTTGCACAATTGTAAAGTTGTAAAATCACTAGTTAAAGCATCATAAGTCAGGGACAGTTTGTATATACTAAGTTTGTCCTATATGTGTACATGTATGATAAAGTTTAATTTATAAATTAAACATAGTAAGGGCCGGCCAAGTGGTCCTTAAGCGCTGCCTTGGTAAGCCAGCGGCCCCAGTTTGGTCCCACATATGAGGGCCAGTAACACTGCCCTCAAAAAAAAGAAAAAAATTAAACATAGTAAGAGATTAACAATAACTAATAATAAAATAGAACAATTACAAAAATATACTGTAATAAAAATTATGTGAATGTGGTCTCTCTCTCTCTCTCTCTCTCTCTCTCTCTCTCTCTCTCTCTTTCTCTCTGATAACCGATCTAATAACCTAGACCGCTGCTAAGTGACTAGCAGGTGGGTAGCATATACAGTGAGGATAAGCTGGACAAAGGGATAATCCCCGTCCCAGGCGGGATGCAGCCAGGTGGCGTGAGAGTTCATCATGCTACTCAGAATGGCACACAATGGAAAACTTATGAATTTTTCACTTCTGGAATGTTCCATTTAATAATTTCAGATCATGGTTGACCACTGGTAACTGAAACCACAGACAGGAAAGCTGCAGATAAGCGGGGACAGCTGTACTCAAAAATGCCTTTCATCTTTCTGGGTAGGTGGGCACCAAGGCAGAGAATGAAAGGTCCTGGCAGAGGACTGTTTGCAAAGATGTGAGTGCGGTTGAAGAAAAAAACAAGGGATGATGCACAAGCCCGGGGCTGGCAACACTGGGGCACTGTTAGCACCCTAAGCCTGAAGGGCTTGGGGAGGAAGCAGTCATGGGAACCACACACAGAGCTGTGCTGTGCTGCGGAAGGAGGGCCCTGACAGCACCATGAGCACTGAGGAAGCAGCCACTGCCCCCTGAAGCCCTACCTCAACTCGCTCCCCTGCTCCTTCCTCTCTTAGTGGCGCTTCCCATTGGGCAATGCCAGCAAAGGGAGGCCCCAGGGAGTTGGGGAGCCCTGGGCTCAGCCTCCACAGGGGTCAGCCTCCCCAGGACAGGAGAGAGTGGAGAGGGAATTTGGAGGCACAGACAGAAGACATTCAGCACCCTGACATACGGTGAACACTGGGTAACTATTACTGCTCAGCCCTCGGTATCCACGGCTTCTGCATCTTTGGATTCAAAGAACTGTAGATGGAAAATATTCTCCCCAAAAATTCCCAAAAGTTGATCCCTAAACAATACAGTATAAAAACTATTTACACAGCATTTACATTGTATTCGGGATTACAAGTAATCTAATGATGATTTAAAGTAGACAGCAGGATGCGTGTAGGTTCTATGCAAATACTCTATCATTTTATATAAGGGACTTGAGTCTCTGTGGATTTTGGCATTTGTGGGGGGTCCTTGAACCAATGCCCTGTGGAGACCAAGGGATGATTATACTATTATTACTGATCAAGTAGCTTGTGTGGATCACCCTGTGATGTCTACCTTAATATTTCAATATTGTGTGCACACATCGGGTCCCCCTAGTACTGCAGCGGGCCCCTCAAGCCTAGGGGCCGGCCAGCTCCTCAGCAGCCCCATCGGCTCACGGCAGGTACAGGTACTCTGGAGGGAGGCAGGACTGCAGGCAGGCGTGACAGCACATTTCCATGTTTAGCCATGGGCTGCAGCATGTTTGACAAGCCATCAAAACGGCCTTGCGATAGCAAGCTTCATTAAAATGGAAGCACGGTGCTCTAGTATGCAGATGGGGCCACTTTATTATTTTTTAATTTGTTTACAGAAAGCCCATGTTTGGTGTACAGCACTTTGCAAATAGTAACAAATGAGCGTGTTTGCTGCTTTTAAAGCCGTGGTGTCCCTGGATGAATAGGCCAAAACGGTATTTGAACACTGCGCTTGGTTACTCTTAATAGAATCTGAGACGCTCCTCAAAATGTGCCGGAGGCTGGATGGAGGGGGACCCAAAATGTGTGTGTGTGTGTGTGGGGGGGTGCTTGCACACATGTGCACGCGCCTTTGGGCAACTTATGCCCTCTCTGGACTCACTTTCTCGGTCTACACAGTAAGTGGACCGGATGGTCTCAGCAGCCTTTGCAGCTTTCCTGTCCCGCAGCTTTATGATCTCTCTACCACTCTAGAAGCCACAAACCTCCCTGAACCACCAGCTTCCCAATTCCCAGGGGAAGCTCTGTTCGCTAAAAGGAAATAAAAACCTATAATTACCAAATGCATTTGGAAAATGGGTCAAATTGAATGAAGAATACTTAATGGAATGTAACTATTCAAGTGACAGTTCAAATACTTATACTGTAGCCCCCAAAGCAGCAATATTCAGAAGTCCATCAGGATGTTTAAATCCATTTATTTATTTATCCTTATTTATTAGCTGTGAGGTGTTGAGGAAGGTACTTAACCTGCCTGTGCCTCAGTTGCCTCATCTGTAAAGCGGGGGTAATAATACCTTCGGGGGGCTGTTGGGGAGATTGAATGAATTGAGTCTTGCAACCCATCAGAATTGAGTCTTGCAAACCCATCAGAATTGTGTGGCACCAGCAAGGGCCCAGTAATTACAGTTAATAGTAGCTACTCTCAGTATTATTATGCATGGTAATCGTACTTCTAAAAAAGAAAAAGGACTTCGGACAATCTGTTACATAAAGGTGCCCATTCAGCGGAACCTGTCCTATCCTGACCGTGCCCAAGGAAGTGCCCCCCCAAGTCACTGTCACATCCCCGTGGCTTGTGCTCCTCTCAGCACTCATCATAACCTAAACTCCTTTTTATTTATCTCTGTTTATTGCCAGCCTCTTCCACCTCAGTGTGGGCTCCATGAGGGCACAGACCTTGTTGGTCCATTCATGGCTGTCTCCCCATCCCCTAGAATGGTATCTGTCTGGCTCTCCATAAATTCTTGCCCAGTGAATGAACATCTACATCCAAAAAGCATGCGGTGTTGAGTGGACACAAGGATGAGCTCTGGAAACCGTTGGTCAGGGTCGGGCCCCACATGGAAACCACATACACCACGTATTACGTCCAACTTCTAAAGTCTTAGTTCACAAGACTGTCCATTAAATAGATTTGTGTTTTGACCTTAGGATAATGCAAGGTCAGAAAAGAACACAAAAAAGAAACAAAAATCCTATTCCTTGGGGTGAAGTCCCTGGCTCAGCACCCTTAGGCTGTCTCCTGGGCGTCCCCTCTAGGGTCTGGGATGAGGGGACTTCTTGTCCTGGAAATGGGCTCCTGGGGAGCAGAGGCTCTCTGGTGAGGATGATACAGCCTGTTGGGTGCCCAGAGCTTTACAGTTTACAAAGTTCACTTGGAGCCCTTATCCCACCTGATATCTCCTTGTGAGAAGGGGGCCCACACTCCCTGCAGGTATCATGACCCCCCTTTATAGATGCAGCAGCCAGGGGTGTAGGCAGGAAAGGCCTGCAGCCACCTCACAGCCTAGCCTGGCTCTTTGCAATAATACCTTGAGGCCTCCACAGAAAGCAATATTAATTACCCTGCTGACTAAAGCAAAGAAAGGGGTCTGTGCATGTCAAATAAATTTTCAACTACAAAGGGAATGAAACTAAAAGCAATGGGTTACTCATGCCTCCCCTGCTTTGTCTCACCAGGGTCCCCACCTTTCACCTTGCTCCCTTCCAGCCCTCCAGCCCTGCTCTGGGAAAGGGGTCTTCCCTTGAACTCCAAAGGATGGAACCCAATGTTTACATTTTTTTCTGCCTCTGCCCCCACCCGATGCAGCACTTTGAGGAATCAGAAAAGAACCTGCTGTTGTACCTGAAACAAATTAGAAAGAAAGAAAGAAAGAAAGAAAGAAAGAAAGAAAGAAAGAAAGAAAGAAAGAAAGAAAGAAAGAAAGAAGGAAGGAAGGAAGGAAGGAAGGAAGGAAGGAAGGAAGGAAGGAAGGAAGGAAAGAAAGAAAGAAAGAAAAATAAAAGCAATGGTCTACTCTCAGTTAACCAGAACATTCTGTTAGCCAGGTGCGCACACTCATCCCACCACCAACACCCTAGCTGGAAGTGTATACCTTAAACATCATCATGTTGGGTGCTCCTCAGGCTTTCAGGTATTATATATTTCTTTTTTGTTTTTTGCTTTTTAGTTTCAGGTGTACAAAACAATACAATAGTTATACTTTTCACCCCTCACAAAGTGACAACCTCCTCCCCCAATCCGCCACACCACTCCACCCCATATCATACATATCTATTACAATTCCCTTGACTCCACTCCACACTATACTCCACATCCCATGACCATATATATATATATATATATATATATATATATATATATATATTTATATACATATATATATATATAAAAAATTATAGTTGACATACAATATTATACAACATCAGCTTCAGCTGTACAGTGCATCTACACCATCCATGAAGTGGTCTCCCTAACATGTCCATCTGACACCCTACAAAATCTTTACAACACTATTGATTATATTCCCCAAACTGTTTTTTTTTTTTGTTTTTTTTTTAAAGATTTTATTGGGGAATTGGGGGAGGGGAACAGCGTTGGGGAATCGGGGAAGGGGAACAGACAAGTTGCTGTCTTTTTGTTCTTCAGTCTAGTTGCGGAGGATGTTGCTTCACTGTTGGTATCGTCATTGCGCTCTTCCCGGATGAGGCAGATCGGTAGCTGGCCTCTGGATGTCGGTCACCGCGGCTATTGGCAGCTCACACTGGCTGCCGGCCGCTCACGCTGGCTGCGGGCCACTCACTGTAGCCTATGGCAGCCCACTGCAGCAGGGGCTGCAGCCCACACCATCACCGGGGCTCGCACAGCCCAGCTCCAGGTGGAGCTGTTGTTAGCTGTAGAGGGCAGTGTCACTGGCCCTCATGTGGGATCCGAACCAGGGCCGCTGGCATCCCCAAACCAGCGCTTAACCAATGCGCCACTCGGCCGGCCCCCCAAACTGTTTTTTATATCCCTATGGCAATATTGTAGTTACCAATTTATGCTGTCTAATCCCTCCTCCTTCTCCCTCATCCCCATCCCCCAAGGATCTAGAAACCATCAGTTTTTCCTCTATATCTCTGAGACTATTTCTGTTTACTTTGCTCATTTATTCAGTTCTTTAGATTCCACATGTAAGTGAGATCATGTGGTATTTGTCTTTCTCCGACTGACTTATTTCACTTAGCATAATGTATATGTTTGTAATCGATCACTTTAGCAAAGATTGAGGTCCCAACGTGATAAAAACAAAGATCTCACCTTTCCTGAGAAGCATTTAAAGGCACTCTGTGATTACAGTAATAATACCAACACTTACCAGCTATGCACTTACTATGCTCCAGCCTTTCAGGTTGCAACCTGTGGTGTATCATTTTCCCCACTTTATAGATGAGGAAACTGAGGCACAGAGAGGTTGAAACATGCTCAAGATCACTCAGCTGGCAAGTAGCTGAGTCAGGATTCCCATCCAAGTAGTCAGGCTCCTGAGCTCACACTCTTTACCATTACATTGTGCTGTCTCTCCAAGGGAAAAAAAATTTTAGTGAATTTTAAATAAGTAAAAAGATCCAGCAATATAGGTAGGAATCCATTTTATTGACAAGGTTTTAAGTCACAGAGATACTAGTTAGTAGTGAACAATCATGATTATCCCATTGGGTGTAAAACTTTCCTCATAATAACATTATCAGTGAGTGAGGCTGCAGCAGATAGTATCTTTTTGGCTGGTGGACGTGGCAGAAAGTATGTTTGGGTCATGGTTATAAAACACTCCTGCATCCCAAGAATGGCACACTCATCTCACCAATGTCTCCATTTTATATACAAAAAAGCTGAAAGCCCAGAGAGGTTAGGCGACTTGCCAGAGGTCACATAGCAAGTTAGCAGGAGAGTCTAACCTACTCAGTTCAGTGAATATTTATAGCACATCCGCCACATGATTGCATTATGTTCTTTGCATTAGAAGCCAGAGAGGAAGCCGGAGGCCATGTTGTGGTGGGCCAACTTGTTAGCCAGCAGAGGGCTGGAACCAGCTTCTTCCATCACCCCAGCCACAGCCCAGGTCTATTTTCTGCCTAAGTGCAGCTGCTGCTGTGGGGTAATCACTTAAAGGTTTTTGCCCTTGATTCTCCTCAGAAGAGGAAAAAGGAAAGGCCAGATGCCTACTGATCATTTTATTTGAGGGCCAATGAATTCTTTTCACCTCTTAGAAATTTCCAAATAACCCCTCCCTTCCAGCAATTCTAGGAGAATGAAAATTGACTCCAGCTTGCTTCCCCTACCCTTGCTTTTCTCACCGGTGAAGCTAGTTGTTTAGGGAGAAGCCACGAACAGCTTCTTTGTGTATCTGTGTCCTCCTCCTTCACCTCCTCCACCCCACACAGGCCTGGAGGATATTGATAATCCCCCTCAGGATGTCACAGGACTGGGTGGGTAGAAGGCCACTGCCCTGCAAGGAGACATGAAGACAGAGGTCTCCAATGAGGGAGACGGGAAGTGGGGACAGCCGAGGAAGGGGACCCGGAGACCCTCGGAGGGTCTGCGCGGAGGCTTTCGGATAAGGCGACAGCACCTCATTATAGCTAATTTCCTACCCCTTGCGGAACCGCAAACTCACAGCGTTTTCACGGCATATTTGTGTATCTAGCGCTCTCAGCTCACCTCCCCTGGGGGCCCATATGAGACGCCGAGGAAAGCAACAACATGGTCCTCCATAATTTCAAAGCAAGTTTCAGAGTTAATAATAAATTAGGAGCTGGGCGAGGGTGGAGGAGTGCTAGATGTGAAGGCCCACTCTGCCAGTGACAGCCGGCCTCTCCAGGAATATCTTCTAGGAACCAGGAGAAATAATGGGAGCGCTGGGGTCTGAGACGCTGAGGCAGCTCCCCCAAGTCATGCGCCCACTGGACCCTCTGTATTTGTGGTGCCAAAGCCAGTGGGTCCCCATCCCCCAGGATGGCTGGGTGGGAATGGGGAGAATTTCCCACTTCTCTCTTTCTCCCTCCCAATGGAGGGTGGGGGCACTGGAACAGGTCCCAGCCCCTCTTGGAGCAGTGATCCCACCCTCTCAGAGAAGGGTAGGACAATGGTTTCTGAAAGAACTGGAAAATTCCTCTTCCTGGTCGACTTGACTAAACTCACTCACCTCTGAGGATGTTCGTAGACCAGAAGCCTCTTCTTTTGGAAATCCAGCAGTCCCACATGCCTGTGTAATTTTGTTCTTCATTGTTTTTGGTCCTAAGAAGACTATGTCCCAGACTGGGAGCTCCCTGAAGATCGGGGACTCTGCCATCAGACTAGAAGCTCAGTTACTGTCAGCTAAAATCGTAAGGGGGCTCAGAAGCAGTGGTGTGAGGACACTGTGCAGGGTTAGCCGCGAGATGATGGCATGGGATATGAACAAGTTGGCTGCCCTCAAATACCAGAATTCACTCCTTCCATGTGTTGCCCCCAAGAAAGAGAGCTAGAATTAAGGAGAGATGACACAGGGGACTGGACTTGGGTTCTCGAGAAGGATAAGCGTTCCAAGAGAGTATATCAGCGAGAGGTAGTGAGCCTCCCATGATGTGGTAGTTTCTGACCAAGGGCCCTAAGTACCAGGTGGCAGCTGGCCAGGTGGCCTTTAAGATCCTGTGCAAACCCAAGATTCAAGGAGTGGTGGTGGATGGTCTAGCCTCCTCCGCCCCCACACCTAGGGCTGTTCCTCCTGGTAACCACAGGGAGAGGCCAGAGGTAAATGGACAAGAGGACACAGGGACCCAGCCAGGGAGGCCGCTAAATAAATTAGTCAGGCGAACAGCTACAACAGAGAAAGATGAATATACTGGGTGGCTACTGCAGGCCTGGAAGACGGCCCCACTGTCTGCTGCAGAACGGACATATAAGTAGGAAAATAAATCTTCCTTGCTGCCCAGGGTAGTGTTCTGCCCTCACTACCTCGGGGACTGAGGCTCACCCAGGGGACCCACTCATTCTTCACAAGGAAACCTGGGGGAGTGGGACTGACTTGCCCACAGTCCCACAGGTAGTGAGGGAGGGAGTGGGGCAAAGCCGGGCACTCCCCCTTTGCAAGCCAGCCGCCCTTTCTCCCACCCTGGGCTGCCCCCACAGCACCCTCTGCTCCTGCAGCAGCTGGGATTTCTTTTTAAAAATGTTCAGCTCAGGCAAGTCCCAAAGTGGAAGGAGATGATATATATATGTTCTTTGCTGACCCAGGTAGAGCAGGCAGAATGAGCTCCTGACCTTTCTGGGATACCAGGAATGTGTTATCCTCTGGTCTCTCTGTTGCCACCCCAGGCCACGTTCTCTCCCAAGCAACTGGAAGCGGGGAAGCACAGGCATTTGTCATCCTTCACCCTCCTATGCCTTTTGCTTCCTTCCAGGAGCCCCTCACACCTCATTCCTCCCACTGCCTGATGGGCTGATAAATGCGCCTCTACTGTAAGGCAGTGGAGATTCAAAGCGTTTAGCCCCCCACCCTACCCCCAGAATAATTTGCATTTTAAGTCAGGCTCTGCTAGAGGGGAAGGTTTAATCTGGAGTCCATAGCCTTGATAGTACGGCCTCTCAGGATGAGGTGGAGAGACGTGGGGGTGGGGTGGCGCATCAGAGATGCCTTCCCAGGGTTCCTCAGCTACTCCCTGATGGGAAAGGAAGGCTGGGCTGGATGTGGGGGCACTATCCAGGGGTGGAGGCAGGTAACAAGGAAGGAGGTCACACTGCAGAAGGTTGGGGGCAGCCCCTCTGCCAGGCACAATGGCAGAACTGTCCCCAGTTAGGCATGTCCTGCAGGGACCAATTACCTCTCCCTGTTTGTTGGTAACTCCTGGAGAACAGGAATGAGGATGTTCACCCCCCAAAACAGACACCGCCATCTCACAGATGGGGTCCCCTCTTGGGATTCATTAACCACACGCTATCTGGATGCCAGGAAGCAGGGACCTCTGGGAGTCCCTTCTGGTTTCTGGCTCCCCTGGATCTAGAAGGACAGTGCAATCTCTGTGGGGGGCTCCTACGGATACCAAGGGATATCAACCAATACCCAACCAACCTGAGCTTGCCAGAGCAGGGCCAGCGGCTCCTGCCCCTCCTTCCACCCCTCCTCCCGACCCAGGGCAATTTCCCCAGAAGTGCACTCATGCTGCGCCCTCTGCGTGCCTCGATACCAATTGACTGGATTTCAATCAGAAATCCATCTTCCTCAAGGACCGCTTTGGATAAAAGCAGAAGTAACCTGCAATCTAGATGCTGATGCCAAGCCATAATGGGGGAGCTGGAGAGAAGCTGGTTGCCCAACTCCGGCGGGCCCCAAGCCCACAGCAGGGGCGAAACAAGGGCTCGGCTGCAGCAGACTCTGCTTCTCGGGACCTAGGGACGTGGGTAGGCTGATCTGCCTCCATCTCTGTCACCGGCCGGGACAGGCAGAATCGCCAGCCAGACCAAAGAGTCAGTGAGCTGCTAGCAGTTGACCAGGGTCCGGCAGCCAGCTACGCGCCCTGGGCGCGCTCTCCGGCCGGTGCCCAGGACGCGCGCGGCAAGGGCTCCCCATAGGCCAGTTAAAGGGGGCCGAGGTGTCCTTAAGAGCTGGAGGCTCAACACTTCTCCCACCCACCCCCAAACTCATCGCCAGCTGCCACTTCTGTTAATCGCTCCTCTCCCGGCTTAGATTGCGGTCAGGAAAGGGTCACTTGGAGAGAGGGTGGCTCCTCCTGCCCCTCCCGCTCCAAGACCCCGCACCCCGAGGGCTGCAGGGACAGGAGGGACCCCGCCGTGCGCTGGCGGCTGTGGTGCGCCGCGCAGACAGCCTCCCTGGTAAATAATGCACGCCTACCCGTCCTGGCTGCAGCAGGTAGTGTATCAAAGTAATATCGCGCTGCGAATTGCAGTGTAATCGCCGTAATTTAGGGCCCCGTGGGTGAGCCAGTTCCGAAAAGGCTGCGCGCCCGAACCCGCAAGGTGACTGGCGCGTCTGCGCCGGCTTTGACCTCTGGATTTCCTCCAAGCTAAGTGAGGCCATAAAAAATTCAGAAACCCAGGCTGTCTCCTAGCAAATGGGGTGTGGGCAGAAAGATTGTATTATCTATCTAGACCCAGCTAGACGGATGCCAGGCCGGGAGTAAAGCGATGTCACTGGACGCGCACCGCCGGGCACATTGGGTCTCCACGCGCTGCGCTCCTCCTCTCCCAGGTGACCGAGAGGCCTGGGCTGTGTGTCGGGGGCGCCCCGCCAGCAGCGAGGTTATGTTTTCATTAGGACTTGGGCCGCCCCCACCGCGCGAGCCGGCGGATCTGTCCCTCCCATGGACTGCTTCGCAACGATCTTCCAGACCCTTCCAGGAACCGGCTAGGCCAAGGTCGCTCCTTCCCCTGTGTTAGGAAGTCGTCGGGCCATTAATATTCCTGCTCAGGTCCTCCAGAGGGGCTTGCTGCCCGCCTCCCCTCCCCCACCTCCTGCAGGGAAAGTCATTCTGGGGTGGAGAGACGATAACAGGAAATGTATTTGCAGGCTCCCTTCTAACTTCTTGATGGGAGCCAGCTGGAAGCGCATAAGCTGTGCCGTCCCTCTGGAGCTCTGCTCCCAGTGACCTAGAAGGTGATAATCATGAGCTTGTCTCAGGAAAGACAAAGAAATGAAAAAACGTATCGGGCCCCGCAGCCCTTGTCACATTGCATTAGCAGAGAGCCCGGTGTCTGTGGCCCTGTCTGGATGCCAGAGGGGCTGTTGGGTGTATCTTCAGAAGCCCCCCACCCCATGCCTAATTGTCAGGACACAGGAATTCCCATTTTCCCTCCACCTTCCTCCAAATCATTTTCATCTCTCAGTGAAGAAAGGCAACATACACCAGGCTTTTCCGGACTGACAGTCTGATGATAGTCCCCAAGCCCATTCCATCCTCCGGTTGTTTCTCTCTAGCCTGGCTGTGAGCTTGAGATCCAGAGGGGCCCTCAGGAACCAGCCATTTTGCTTAAACAAGCCATGGTGCCTTCTTACCGGGGAACGTTCCACAGCCAGCAAGAGTGAGGGAGATTTATGTGTGTGGAAAGATGTCCAGGATACATTGTCCAACAGAAAAAGCAAGTTGCAGATTAGCGTGTAAAGGACAATCTCATTTGTGCTACATTTTAAATAAAGGCTACATACACGCACATGCTTGCATATCTGGGATGTCTGGGCAGATTAAAAAAAGACTGTGAACAGTGGTTGTCCCATGGGATAGGAGGAGCAAGGGACTTTAACCTTTCACACTTACATTTTTGTACTGTTAAATGTTTTCAGTAATTGTATTACTTCCATAATTTAAACAAAAATCTTTCCCAAAAAGAAAAAAATATATATATCATCCAGTCCAACCCCTTCATTTGAACCTGGGCCCAGGGAGAGAAAGGGACTTTCCTAGGTTGCGCAGTGCTCACAGCCTGACCCCAGTCCCGTCCTACACTGTCCCCACACCAGGATCCTTCCCAGGCACACAACCCTGCCAGCCGGGCTCAACAGGCCCACGAGGGAATCATGAACCCCCGTCCCAGAGTAGGAAGGGCTGTGTGACCTGATTTGAGAAAGCAGTCAGACGCAGGCAGGGGGAACTCAGAGCTGGAGACAACTTTGGACACAGGGCTGGGTGGCCTGTACTTGCCCATGGCCCTGCCCTCATCCAGCTCCCACAGGCCCAGTTGTCTGATACAGCGGGCTTTTCTTGATCCTGCCTTAGTAGTGATGGGGACAAAGGCTCATGCCTAGGGTGACCAACCATCTTGATTTGTCCAGAACTGAGAGGGTTCCAAGGATGCCGGACTTTCAGTGCTAAAATTAGGACAGTTTTAGGCAGACTAGGACATGATCACCCTTTTCATGCCAGCCATGTTTGCAGGAACCCACTGAGAGTCTGGCAAAGACACCCTTTGGCAACTCAAAGATGAAGATTCTAGAAGCTTGTCTCTGGGCAAGGACTGCCAGGCCCTGGTCTGGCTTTTCTGAGAAGGATGAAGCAGCAAAAGTTAATTTATTTGTCAGGTGTGGTTTCCTCTCAGTCTAAGAACACAAACACACACACACACACACACACACACACACACTCTCTCTCTCTCTCTCTCTCTCTCTCTCTCTCTCTCTCCCTCATTACCTATATCTAGAGGCAGGCCAGCCAGGCAGGACCCAGCTATACCACCCAGAGCCCCCTGTGTCTCTTCAAGCAACATAATCCTCAAGAAATTCTAGAGCCTTTAATTACACATGGGGTGCATCACAATTTCTCATCTCACCCTCCCCACCTCAGGAGACAAAAAGGAAATTTCACACTCTAGTGAGCCCAGCTCATCTTTTCCACTTTGATGCCAGCCTGGGGTTAAAAAGCAGGGACAGGCGACACACATCTCCTCTGGGTCCTGATTCCTCTGCTGATTTTCAGATTCAAAGCATGCATCTTAAAGATCATAATCTGATTTCCCCATGCCCGCCTTCCCAGACGATTAATGGCCCCCTGGCTCCCGCACTGCAGCACCCAGTGCTCTGCAGAATGCCACCTCCCACCCAACCCCACCTGAGACAGGTCACCCAGAGAAGAAAAGGCTAAAGTTAAGCCAGCTGGTCGGGGGAGAGGAGGAGGTGGTCAGAGAAAGATGGGGGGATCCCAGTTCAAGTTCTGGTTCTGTCACTGGCTAGCTGTGTAACTTTGGACAAATTGCTTCTCCTCTCTGGTCTTCAGTTTTCTCATCCACCATGTGAAGGGGTTGACCTAGGTGGTCTCTAAGGTCCCTTTAGACCTAATAAACCAGACTTCCTCGACTTAAATCCTGGCGCCTCCTTCTAGCTGGATGAACTTGGGGAAGTTACTTAACCTTTCTGTGCCTCAGTGTCTTCATCTACCTCATTGGATTGTGCTAAGGATTAAGCGAGTTAATATTTTGTAAAATGCTTAAAACAGTGCGAAGCACATGCTAAAGCAATTATGACAGAGATATTGGTGGCCCTGCCATATGCCCTCAGCACTCACTAGTCCCATGTGTGGCTCTTGGGCTTTCTCCAGCTCCAAGCACCCGACAGCTTTGATTTCCAGGCAGACTGGAAGTGCAAGAAGGCTGAATCCTGCTTCAGGGATAGACACCTCACTCCTTCAGAGCCACAGTGGCAGCTCCTTTGCTCCAGGCATGGAAAAGGGGCACTGCGCCAGGGCCATCTGTGAAACATCCCCTCCGGCAGCCACTGAGAGGCCGCCCAAAGACTGCTTTTCCAATCACACAGATAACCACAGGGCCCCTGGGTGGCGCAGTCCTGGGCAGAGCAATCAGGTTCTTGGTACCAGAGCCCCAGTTTATGTGCAAACATGTGGGGACCCTCACGGGAAAGTGGCCTCCCAAGGTGCTGAGAATGGACCCAGCTGCTGCCTGCCCTGAGGGTGCTCGGTGCCTCCTGGCCCCTGGCAGAGCGCCCCTCTCTGCCCCTGAAAGTGCGAGCTGACTAACAGCAGAGCCATGGCCTGTGGGCCTGAGACGGGAAGAGCCCAGCTTCACAGTCGTTCCCCTCAGAAGACCTCACTTCAGACTCAGGCTCTTTACAGTTCCTGATGTTTTAAGTCAGGCTTTATACTAATCAATAGCTTTTACGTGCACAGGGTCCAAACTCACAAAAGCCCCCTCCCTTCTTTGCACTTCATTTTTCCTCCCTGAACACAATAGCTGCTGTTGCTGATTTTCTGTGACTCCTTCCAGAGATATGCTCCAGATAGACGAGCACAAAAATGGAGGCATGACAGCACACCATTCTTTTTCTCTCCACAACAGCTTATCTTGGAGATCTTTCTATATGAGTACATAAAGAACATCCTCATCCTTTTGTACAGCTGTCTAATATTTCAGTGTATTCATGTCCCAGATCTGATTTAACCAATTTCCAATGGATGAATATCTGAGTTATTTCCAACCTTTTGCAAATACAAACCTTGTACATATGAGGTCAGACAATTAAGTTCATAAACTCATCCCAGAAAAAGCGCTACATACCTCATTGCTGAATATCACTATGGTCACCTTCGAAGTACTCCCCTTGGGAAGCTATGCACTGATGCCAGCGCCTAGTCCATTCTTCAAAGCAATTTTGGAACTCTTTTTCTGGAATGGCCATCAGAGCTGTCCTCATATTACCCTTGATGTCTTGAATGTAATCAAAATGTCTCCCTTTCAATATTTCCTTTATCTTTGGGTAAAGAAAGGAAATATTTGGGGGCCAGATCAGGTAAGTAGGGAAGGTGTTCCAATACAGTTATTTGTTTACTGGCTAAAAACTCCCTCACAAACAGTTGTGTGAGCTGGTGCATTGTCGTGATGCAAGAGCCATGAATTGTTGATGAAAGTTCAGGCCGTCTAACTTTTTCACACCGCATTTTCAGCACTTCGAAATAGCAAATTTGGTTAACTGTTTGTCCAGTTGGTACAAATTCATAATAAATTTTATATCAAAATAAAGGTGAATAAAGTCATTGCAACAAGTTCGCAAACTTAATTGTCAGGCCTCATATGTTATCTTGTACAATATAGATAGAGATGGATTTGCCGGGACAAAGGATATGTGCGTTTGTCATTTGAAAGATGCTGCCAAACTGACTTCCAAAGATGGCGAATCATTTACACTCCCACCACCTGGGCCAGCCATATTACCTACATTGCTGACTTAGATCTCACAGCAACCTGGGAGGGTGGTGCATTATTATCCTTGTTTGAGGAGAACATTGAGAGATTCAATTTTGCCCAAGATGACCTAATAAACCTTTTATCGAGCATTTAATTACGTGCCAAGCTCTGTGCTAAGTGCTTTACATTCATTGTTTTATTTAACCCTCCTAGTAATTCTTTGAGGCGGTTACTCCTATCACCATCATTCATTTCACTGATGACCCAAGTAGTGGGGCTCAGAGAGGTTAAGTTTCCCCAGCATCACACAGCCAATAAGTGGCAGGGCCAGATTGAAATTTCTCAGTGTGACTCTGGAGCCTGGGCTGTAGCTGCTCCCAGGAAGTTCTCACTGACTCCCAGTTTACTGCCTTATCATGTGTTCCCAACTCCTCCAGGCGCTGTGGGGGTACACATGTAGAGGCATTAGACATATTGTTGAGGAGCCAGAGACTGAGAGAAGGTCAGAGCTGGGGAAAACAAAACAAAACAAAACAAAAAACACCACAAAACTGCTTTTTGGGGTCTCTGCCCAGGGCAGGGAAGGAGGGATTGAAGATGTGAGGGGGTAGCTCTGGTTGCTGCAATGCCTGGGGGCACTGCTGGGATGCCCTGCATGGGAGGGTCTCACAAAGAACTGTTCCCCAGAAAACGCTCATAATGCCCCTATTGAAAAACTCCGGGACTTTTTTTTCTGCAGATGAGGAAATAAAGGGACGACCCACTTGGGGCAGGGACAGGAGGTGGCCAGTCCACTCAGAGGCAAACCAAGACTAGAAAGTGCTCTGCTGACCTCCAGGCCGGGGCTCAATGCCCTGAACACTGCCCCCTCGTGCCTCCTACACACACTTAAACAAAGAGAACCAGACCAAATGGCTTAGCTGGAGGGATGCGGCTGGGGCTCATTTATAACATACACATAATCACTGAAGTTCCACAACGACCCTATCGTCTTACAGTCTCCAACTGAAGGTGGGTGCTGGCAGTTGGGTAGCAGGGGATAAGTAAGTGGAGGCACATTTGAGGAGAAGCCTGAAATCCAAGCAGGGCTTTAGGTCAACTACGACAGGGACCACAGTGAGCTGACAGAGCTGATTACAGGTTCTTGAGGCAGGACGTGACTTGATCCAATTTGTGTTTTAGGACACTAACTCTGGTGACAATGCTTTGCACATGTTGTCCCCCTGCCTGGAATGCCTTTCCCAGGCTTGTATACCCAGGGAACTTCCGTGACCCCTGGGGGGGGGGCGGGCGGTGACCAGGTGCATCCACACCCCTTTATTAAATGGGGAACCCCTGAAAGCAGTGACTGGTTCTTATCTTTACATCTCCAGGCTCTAGTCCAGTTTCAGGTACATAGCAGAGCTCCATAAATGCTTATGGAATGAATGAATGAATGAATGAGTGAATGAATGAATAAATGTCTGACTTGAGATGGTGGTAATAGAAAAAGGAAATGTGAAGTCAAGCTGAAGGAAATTGGACAGAGCCTCTTGACTGGTTAGATATAATAATAACAGCTTACACTTATGTAGCACTTACTGTATACCAGACCCTGTAAAGGAGGTCCTATTATCAGCCCCACTTGACAGATGAGAAAGCTAAGGTGCAGAGTGATTACACAGCCAGTAAGTGTTATGCAGTAAGGCCACACAGCTAGGAAGTGGTAGAGCCGAGCTTTGACCCTAGACATTCTGGCCCAGGGCCCATGTTCTGAACCTATTGTCTGTTTTATACAACTTACAAGAGCTGAAACAGGTGCTCAAAGTCAAAACCATCCATCCTGGGAAACTGGGATAATGACGCTCAGAGACTTAGGACATCTGACCTCTAATCTGTTGCATTATCCCTGCCTTTGCCCCTCTCTCCCATTCATCACCTCCTTGAACAGTCTTACAAGACCCAAGCTTTAGTCCCTACAAAATGTAAAGCCTGGACCGAAGGGGCAGAGTCCTCTCCTTTTTGATGCCCAATGTGCAGAAATGGGGGCTGGGAAGCATGCGAGAATGTTGGCAGGAGTTCTAGCCCCGCCCCAGGGGCTTTAGGCCTGCCCCAGTGGGCTCTGGGCGGACAGCCAGTCCTGCCTGTGGTGCCATCTCTCTGCTGCGCCTCCTCCCTCACACAAGTCACACTCCACACGCTCAGGTTCCTTTGTGGTGGGTGTTTTGATTAATTTTATTCTAATTAATTCAGTAATCTCAAGCTGTTTGCAAAATCTGCACCGAGCGCTGCTCTGTGATGGATCTGCAGAAAGGGGCTGCAGACAAACACGGGATCCGTTTCTGCGTTGGTGCTATATATATCTTATGACTGGGAGAGGGTGGGGTGGGCAAAGCAGCAGGAATACTGTCTGCCTTCTGACTTTCAATGTCATTTCCCAAATGCCCTCCGCTTACCCGGGGCCAGGGCTTGCTGACTGTGGTTGGAGGACAGACATCCCAAAGGCTTTCTTGCAAACAGGTGGCCAGGCTTGGTGGCAGGGCTGTCAGTCCCACTTCTGCCTCTTCTTTTTTTGTGGAGCCTCAGTTAGTTTGCTTAACCTCACCAAATTCAGCACCTTCATCTAGAAAGTGGAGATGAAATGCCTGCTCATGGGCACTCAGAACCAGCTAGAGTATGGGGGCAGTCTTGGGAAACTGTATAGAAACTTAAAGTACTGCTCACATCACTATTGGAGAGGCGATAAGATGTGATGGCTAAGATTCAAACTAGATTTCCTGCTTCAACCTTTAACTAGCTGGGTGCCTTGGAGAGGTTACTTCAAATCTCTGGACCTCAGTTTCTACATCTGTAAAATGATGGTGAAAATAGCATTCACCTCATAGGGTTCTTGTAAGGATTAAATATGAGTTTTTAGAACAGTGTTTGGCATGGAGTCAAGCACTGAACAGAATAACTATTATTATGGTTATCTTAGTCATCTTTTCTCTAAAATCTTCCCAATGTGACACAAATGCCCCATTATGCAGGAAGACTTTTCTGATTAACCATAATGAAATTTGCACCTCTGTCCCAAAGCACCCATCCTTCCCTCATTTCTCTGAATGTGTTGAAGTCTTTGTCCATAATCTCTGTGTCCTCCTGGGTGGCCCATTTTTCTTCTTGCAAAATTAAACACCCTGGATTACAGGTCCCATTTTACCCTAAGCCTATAACTCCCACCATGGTGAGAATAAAGGGACTTGGCCCATGGCCCATCCAAAGGGACTTAACGGTGGCACAGTGATTAGAAGGGGACTCATCTTGAAGCTGAGTTTGCTAAGTATACATCTTGAATTTACTTAAAATCTAAATAAATATAAGAACTTTTTTTTTAACTGAGGCAATATCAGCTGCCTATATGAATGATGATTTTCTTTGATGTGGAGGGACATTAAGAGAAATACAGAGAAATGGTGGAAGCAGGTCCTTCCCAATACACCTTTGGAATCTGTACTAGTGCCATGAAGAGGAAAGCCAACCCACCAATCAACCAGAAAGGGAATGGAAAGAGGAGGAAGGCAATGCTTTAGAAGGGTCGTCAGGGAAGGCAGCTCCGAGAAGGTGTGTGAGCCAAGCCCTGAGAAGTGAGAGGAGGCCCACTGTGTAACCATCTGGGCAATAAGCACTCCAGACAGCAGGCATGCTGTGCAAAAGTCTTGACACAAGAATAAACTTGGGTGTTGAAAGACTGAGAGCAGGCTAAGACAGCAGAATAAGTCAGAGTAGAGAGGCCACAAGGTCCACACCAAAGAGCCTCGTAGGCCATGGTAAGGAGCTGGATTTCATTCTAAATGTGCTGGCACCCTTGAAGGGCTTAAAGCAAGAGAGTGACCCACGCTCATTTGTGTTTTTTTTTTTTTTCTTGAGGGCAGTGTCACTGGCCCTCATATGTGGGATCCGAACCGGGGCCACTGGCTTCCCAAGCCAACGCTTAACCACTGCGCCACTCGGCCGGCCCTCATTTGTGTTTTTAAAGGTCACTTTCCCTGCCTTTCTAGAATTCATCTAACCATCCTTCAATCTATTCATAACAAGATTTACTGTCCACCCACTGTGTGCTGGCCATGCCAGACACTAGTGGTTCAGAGTTGAGTATGACATTATTCACCCTTCATGGAGCTCAGTGCTGATGAGAAAAGAAACGGAGATGTTTTAAAGGCAGAGTGGCTAGTGCCATGGTACAGCTATGTACAGAGTCTGACTGGATGAAAGTACTGGGGCCTGGGATTGGAAACAGGAAAAGCTATTGGCTAGAGCAGTAGTTCTTCAAATTGAGTACCATCAGAATCCCTTGGAGGGCTTGCTAAAAACAAATTGCTACTGTAAATACCCTGCCCTGCCCCCCAAATTCTGATTCATTAAATCTGGGGTATTTGCATTTCTAGATAGCTTCCAGGTGGCACTGGTGCTGATGCTGCTGGTCCAGGGGTTACATTTTGAGACCACTGGGTAGGAGGCTCTCAGCTTCTATGGACCAAAAAGAGCTATTTCCAGGAATCTGTTTCAGCACTTGGGGCCCTGGACAGCTCCCAGCATCTTCCTTGGGTGTTTACCTTCTACCCAGGCTTGAGATGGGGGAGCCCTGTGAGGACAGCGATTTCCCCGCTATCTCCCTCCATCAGATGCCCCTTGGATTCCACTCACAACTCCCTCTCTTCCCTTCTCCCTCCCTGGGAATTACCTCTTCAAACTCTGTCCTACAATTGAAGGAGCAATTTCACTCTCAGTCGCCTTCATTGATTCCTTTCAGGATGCAGAAGATCTCAGTTACCACGGTTCCCATCCAGCTAGCTGAAAGCTCTTCTCTCTCCCCTCAAGACCGTGCCCTGGGCTGAGGGATTCCAAGTCCCTCAGTCTTCATCTGCATGTCACAGGCTTTATTCATTTCACACCCTAGTGATCAACCATCCCCCTTCTTCCTGCTCCCTGCCTTTCTCTGCGCCTGGAATGTCCCTTTTTCTCCCAGTCATATTTACCCAGCCCCCTACCCCCATCACCCCTTTGCCTACCTACCACCTTTGTGCTAAATTTGACGAGATTACCCGAAATCACCAGGGTTCCTGATAACCTTGGTCCTTAGTCCCTCAAAGAAACAGGACTGAGTTACCCAACATCAATCTGAGCTCGAATTTCAAAATTCATAGAAATTCTCCAATTTGGGGTTTTCTCAGCTATCCTTCAAGAGCAGAACTCTCCAAGGATTTTCAGTGGGCAGCTGATCCCTCTCCCCTGTACTCCACCCAATTGTAAACTCACCAAGGATGAGGAGCTTGGCTATTCAACTCTGAGATAATATGCTCAGCATAGCACCCAGCACTTAGTAAATGCTCAGTAAATGGCCCCTTTGCTATTGCTGTTACCATGGTTGCATTGCTCTGTTCTTTGTGCCTTGACCAATGCTTGGCGCATAGGGTCTCAACCAAGTCTTCCAAGTAAACACATAACAGAATGCAGAGTTGTCACTCTCACCCTGATGGCCTCCCTTCTACTGCCTCGTTTGCCTGTAACAGCTTCTCCCTCATTTGCCTTTTTTCCCCCACTTTCTTAGCCACTGTTGTGTTCTGAGCTGGAGCATTTGAACAATTTTTGTGCAATAACTCCCCATCCCCAATGCCCAGATTTTGGAGGTCTGGGAGATTAGTGTCAGGAGATTTGGTGGGTAATGCGTTCTGAGCAATAGAAAATGGCCGCTTTACAGATATACAATTATGCAGGTTACACTTGCCCGGCTTCAGGCACAGCCACAGACCTCAGGGAACCCGGCATCAGCATGGATGGTGCATGGGGCCACATTACATAGAATATTCTCCACTTGCTGTAAAGCTGTTGACAAATATATAAGAAAGGAGATGATTTTCTTTTCCTTCCTTTTTTTTTTTTCCTTTAGCCAAACACTGAAGGCCCTTGTGAGTCACAAAAGTTCTGAGATATTACTCAGGAATATAGGAGGAAAACTCCATATTTCCCCCTGTCAAAGGTTTGGTTTTCTTATTTATTTACTAGCGTGCCACTGGGTAAATTGAACCCTGAACAACATTAAAAGGAAATAAACATATCTCTCAGCTGCTCACGGACCTGAGGCGCTGGCTTGCCAGGGAGCTGGATTATCAACACAGCCAGAGGTAAAGTTGCAGCCTGGAGGTGGGGGGGCGAGGGGGTTTAGGGGCCTGCAAAGCAGGGTACCTTCAGCTCCCCACTCCAGGTGTGTCTGAGCTCCCTCCCCATCCGCCAGCCTCCAAGGCCCACAACAAACGCTTGAACTTGGTGTCCACAGCAGCTCCAGACAGGCAGAATATCCCCACCTTTCCAGTCCTTATATTTCTCATAACCCACTACACACACACACACACACACACACACACACACAC
This sequence comes from Aselliscus stoliczkanus, assembly GCA_033961575.1. Taxonomy (NCBI): domain Eukaryota; kingdom Metazoa; phylum Chordata; class Mammalia; order Chiroptera; family Hipposideridae; genus Aselliscus; species Aselliscus stoliczkanus. Next base: position 56,149,944 of record CM066733.1, on the reverse strand, counting down.
ACACACACACACACTCCTGCAATGACAAACAGGCTAGAATTCCAGGAGGAATGTCACCTCAGAGTCATACATATCTGCATGGTTGAAATCCGAGGGTGAAATGCCTGAGAGCATTCTTATGGCCTGTTTATAGTCACAGAGAATCAATACTTACTTTTGGAAAAGAAAAATAAAATACACACACATACACGTCTATATCTGTGGTGGATAGATAGATCTCTCTCACCCTGAAAACCATGACGGATGAGTTTTGTTTGGCCTCTATGCATTTTAAAGGTGCATTTAAACTCACTGAATTAGAGTCTGGGCCTGTGGCGGCACCCACCCAGCCCTGACCTGGCCTCTTCCCTCCCTCAGCAGGGGGGACCCAACCAGGGCCTCATTGGGAATTCAATCTCACCTACATGGTGTGACTGCCTCTCTTTCTTTGCTCAGTTTCCATGATGAGAAAAGCTGGGCCCTCTCCCCAGAGGGACAGGCCTGGACTAAGCAGGTTTAGAGGGGTGAAGACAGATGCTCCACTGCCTTGTGATTTTCAGAGGTCCCAACCTCACCACATTTGTGACTTAAAGCTGATTGGGGTGATGGCCAGCAGTCCGCCAGGCTCCAAGAATACTAAACTCATTCTGACACTCACTCTCCTGCTCAAGAACCTACAGTGGCTCCCAATTACCCACAGCAACTAAGTTTCCTCTCAATCACAAGCTGTAGTCAGGGGCTGCCTGGAGCTTAGGGTTGAAACGGACTCTAAGGCTCCATGTGACTCAGCAGGGAGAATGTAGTTATTGATTAGTGATGTCTCCCATAGATGATAGGGGGAGATTGGAGGCACCCATGTTAAAGAGCTGTCTTCCTTGGATTTCAGAATTAAGTCCAAATATGTCAGCTGCTCTTTCAAACCCCTCCACTGTGCATCCCCTCTCCAGCACTACTGCCCACTCCTGTCCAACAAGGCCACCCCACTCACATCATACCTGCCACGTGCCACCTTGGAACCCCCTCTGTGCCTTTACTCAAGCTGGTACCCCTTACCCTCCTGCCATCCTTTGTGTATGAGTTTAATTCCTACTGCTTTGTAAGGTTCAGCTTAATTCTTCCTTTTCTATCAAATTTTCTTGTCTGCTTCAGTCCACACCAGCTCTCAAGGCACTCAGGCATCATCACTTATTGAAACATTTGCGTGTTAGACGTGTTTCCTATTTCCAAGAGCCCATCTCCGCAACCCAGTTAGAACCACCCTCCTATCGCCTTCAAATAAGAATCACATCTTAATTTTTTTCGCATCCCCTACAGCACTTCACCCAGTTCTTGCCAGGACTCAGCCTGGCCACAAGCGCTTGCTGATTACCAGGCTTTCCAGAGGTTAAACCAGGTGGAAATTTCTAGGGTCTTAGACACAAACCTGTGGGGCCAAAGGCGGAGTCAGATGGGCCTGCCCTGGACCCGGAGTCCCCAAGACCCAAGTTGTATCCCTGACTCACTGTACAACCTGGGTCCTGGGCACAGCTGAACCAAATTTCTGGGCCTTAATGTGCCCATCTGCAAAATGGACACGCACTTTCTGCCCCCTCCTTCCTACCACTCAAGGGGTAGTTTCAATCTCCATCCACCCTGCGACTGACTAACCAGGGACAGGGTCAGGTACCAGGTCTCCCTGATCCCCAGTGTCTTAGACATAAAATATAACATTTTCATGGGGAACAAATGTCCAGGAAGATTTGCTCCCTTCTCTTTGGTCCAACTCCCTGAAGCACAATAGAGGGAGACTGAGGAGAGGTGAGGAAGGGGGAAGGTAGGAGAGACGTGAGCCCCAGAGTCTTATTTTGGGTGTTCCTTGCCTTCCCCCAGAGCCCTCTTACTTTCTCCTCCACCCCCAGACAACAAAAGGGTTTGGGGAAACAGGTGTGCTCTACAGGGATGGGGGTGTGGGGAGCCCTCAGCTGTTCACTGCCTGAGGGGGGAGAATGCCTCTGAGGCTCAGAAGTCAGTCATAAGACAAGTTGAGGGGAATGGGGGGCTCACGGCCCAGCAGCCTCCCTGAGGAGCAGGATCAAGCAGGGTAGGGCTGAGAAGACAGACCCCGGTTAGGGGTGAAGAAGGATTGAAAGCAACTGTGACACAAGCCGGCAGGGCCCTGGGCCTGTTAGTCACAGTCCCCTTCCAGTCAGACGCACACAGACCCTTCCTGACCCCACATAGGGACCATGAACCCTTCTTGCCCCTCATACAAGTAGACCACAGCGCTTTGCCTGCGCTCCCCCATGTGGCCACCACAAAAGGTGATTACAAAAGTTACAAGAACATATCTGTGGCACAAGTAAGTACAGAAAGCGGGACACAGAACAGTACATGCAGTAAGAGTGCCATAGTGTCAAAAACGTTGAGAGGTAATATCCAGGAGAGGCTACGAGGACAGACTCTGGGGCCCGACCACCTGGGTTAAATCCCAGCTCGGTCTCTTCGAACCTGTGTGACCTTGGCAAGACACTTGACCTCTCTGTGCTCAGTTTCCTCATCTGTAAAGTAGAGATGGGATACCCCTCTTGAGTGAGCTAGCCTTCAGAAAGAAGTTAGCACAGTGTTTCCTATTACTATAGGAAGCCACTGGGATGTAAGCTCAGAAGGGTGCAGACTTTGTCTCTTAGTCACTGCTGTATCCCTGCAGCTGTAACAACACCCAGCCCACAGGAGGCATCAGCATATATTTCTGAATGAGTGAATGGGGGAGGGGAAACACACTGATCCATCACAGGCTGCGACTCACCTGCTCCAGTGTCGAGACACACACACACCCCCTGTGACTGTCTATACAAGTCTGTCTGTCCACACACACTAAGCACTCGCTACATGCCAGAAAATGTGTCATGGGGTAGCCGGGACACAACACAGGGATGAAGGACGCCAGGGCCCTCGGGCACAACCTGCCAGTTGTCTCCATTCCAATTTCCTTTTCTTTCCTAGTCCTTGAACATTTAGCTGGTCGCATGGCCCAACAGAATAAAGACTACATTTCCTAGCCTCCCTTGCAGCTGCACCTAGCCATGCGACAAACTTCTTTCCAATAAGGTGTAAAGGAGAATGTCAAATGACAGCTTCTGGAACTCTTCTTCAGAGATAGCTAGCAGTTGCTCTTCCCCTAGTTGACTGGAAAATGGATGTAATGGCTGGAACTGGAGCAGCTATGTTGGACTGTGAGGGAACCTTGGTCAGGAAAGCCAACCATCACAGAGCAACAAGATAATAGAGTCTTGGTCCCAGAGGAGCAAATGGAGCAGAGCCACCACATCAATCCTGGACTCCAGATCTTCAAGAGAGAAAGAAATATAACTTCTAATATATATAAGCCAGTGTTTGGGGGTTTGCTATTACCTGCCTCCCATCTCAGTCCTAACTGGTACTGACCCCATCCCTAGAAGCTCACAGTCAGCAGGGGGGCAGGCACACAAGGAAACAGACCAACTCTGTCGAGTGTGGCTGTAATGGATAAGCACAGGGTACTATGGGGAAAAGCACAGAGGAGGGGGAACCACAAACCAATGGGGATGGGGGGAGGGATCTGAGAAGGCTTCCTGGAGGGAGTGACACCCACACCTACATGAATCCCAAATAATGGGGAAGAGTTCTCAGGATGGTGAGAGTAGAGGCGAGGGATGAAGGTGTTATAACTGAGACATGTTGAAAGTTTGAGGGGAGAGAGAGAGAGAGAGAGAAATTTTGTCCTGAGGGACGAAGAAACGGTTTCCACAATGAGTGGAGCTAGTCTCTGATGAGACTTTCACAGGCCAAGGCTGGGAGAAAGAGGACTGAACAGCAGGTCTGAGCACAGTGTGCCCAGGGGTGCGCCAGGAATAACGGAAGATGAGGTATGGGTGTATTAAACCCTGTATGGAGGAAGACTTGGAAACGGTACCAAGTGCCTAGTGTTTACATATGTAACATGTATAAACTCGCTTAACCTCACAACAACCTTCTGAGGCATGTACTCTTATAATATCCTTTTGCAAATGCAGAAACCAGGCACAAGGAGGTTAAAACCCTTGCTCCAGGCCTCACAGTAGTGAGTGGTGGGGCTGGGGTTGGAGGCTGGGCAGTGGGACTCCTCAGCCTGTGTGCTTCCCTGAGATCTTGTGCATTCTCACAGGGCTTGGGCCTCATGGAGGGTATCCTCAGCCTTTCCCACCACCCACCCTGGACCCCTCCACACACATACACACCTGGCATCCCCTGCAAGTACATATTAGTGACCAGATGACTTACAGCAATACCAGGAAATTTTTATCTTGCTCCTGAAGGACAAGGGAAGAGAAGTGGCTCCAAGGAGGCCCAGGGGAGTCCAGGGCAGCCAGAGAAAGGCACATCTGTAAAGGGGGCAGGAGCTTTATTCAGACAGGGTCTTCCATTTTAGGGGTGAGATTCCCATCAGAAAACATCACATCTCTGACCTTGTGTCTATGATAGGGAGATAATCACCATATATGTATTAGTGCCTTTCCTACATGATCTCATTTGTACCCTTACATCAATTCTATGAGGTTGACACTCTCACCCTCGTTTTAGAGATGAGATGAGGCACAGAGGCGGTGCTTAACTTGCCTGAGGTTGCCCAGCTCATAAATGGAGTCAGGAACCGCCCCAGGTCTGTGTTGCCTTGCTATTATAAGGTCTCTGTCAGAGATCTTTGTATCCATGACAGAATTCTGTTCAGACACTGCTGCCTCCTGCCTCACATCCCTCCCCTCCTCCTCCCCCTCCCATCCTGCCACCACAATCTGTAGTCAACATATGCCTGAAAAAGGCAACAAAGCCACAGATGTCCTCAGAGGTTTTCTTAAAATGTAGTATTACCATGCAAGAGCTGTGAAAATCATTGCTAGAAACTCCCTTTGCCTTACTCAGTCCTGGCATGTTTGGAAAAGCCATCCTAAGACATGACTCTGAGCATCTTTGGGCACCAAAGGCCTTGGATGGCTCTCCTCCATCCCCTGCCTCTGGGAAAGAGGCCTCTTTAATACCGCTGAGCTGGAGCAGAACCTCTCCTGAGATGGAGATGCGTGCTGCCCTTGCTCTGGCCATGGTCATGCCACATTGCACAGCTGCCAGGGTCGGGGGTGGGGGGCACGGTTCCCACAGAACGCAGTGTGTCTCGGTCCCTGGAGTTCCTGCAGATGACCCACTTCCTCACCACCTGGCCTCAGTCCTTCAGTGCCCTGCCCAGCTGTCCTTCCGGTGCTTTGCACGGGCTCGAAGCCTGCCCACTCCAGGCCTTGTGGCATCTTAATCCCCAACTTGAGTCTGACTGATGGCTGGATGCTGGGCAGCCTGCTTGTCTGGAATTTTTCCCGGGAGAAGCCCCAAGTACAGCCCAGTAAATCAATAAACAAATTAATAAGCAAATACTGCTGTCTGCTGAGCCAAACTGGGACTCCCGGGCAAACAGGATTTCAAATCAACAACAGAGGGCCACAAGGCATGCTGGGAACAAAAGCACCCTTTCTGGGTGGAATTTTCAAAGCCTCTTTTTCTTCCAGACTGGAAAATAGGTTGGGGGCGGGGCCCAGGAGGGGAATCAGCCTGTTGTAGAGGAAAAGGCCTTTGGATCCTGAGGGTCACTCATCCTCACTTACTCCAGTCCACTGTTTCCTTCTGGGAGCAGGGCTTGGCGCACAGCCAGAAAGCTCTTGATCTGGGTACAACGTATGATGATGCGGGTGACAAAGGAGCCCTGAATCACAAGAGGCACCAATTAAAGGAGTTGGCCCCTTATGGCTGACTTGCAGTTACTCACAGCAGCAGCCTAGCTGTTTCTGTTCACTTCTCAGTGGGAGAGGAGGGCCTGGCAGGCAGAGGTAAGCCAGGTGGATTCAGGTGCCCCTGGCAGGGGACTGCCCCCTACTTGCCCATTCTCTTACCCCATTTGTGAGGAGAATGGGCAAGTAGGGTGCCTGCGCCTGGGGAAGACCATAACTCCCTTTCTGGACAGCCACCACCAAGTCCTCTGGGCAGGGAGGCCCCGGCAGAGATCCCGTGCCAGCGCCCTCCCCACCAGGCAAGCAGAGGCCCACCCGCAGTGCCTAATAGCCAGGGTCAGGATGCAAACAGACATGCCTGGATGGCTGAAAATAGACTCCAGTGGACCTCAGGGGACTCTTCAGCCAGGAGGCCTACGGAGCCCTTTTCTGAAAGGGCCTCCTGAATGTCTGTGTTTTCTCTTTTGTGCTCACAAATGCCACCCAATCGCTATGAGGCCGCTGAGGCTGAATAATAAGGCAGAAAGAGTGTCTGCCTGGGGCGCTGGCCTCTGGGCTGTCTGCCAGGGCTGTCAGGCTGCCCAGACTTCAATACCAACAGAGTTAAAGGACAAGAAAACAGCTCCAGTAAAGCTGGGGGGCAATGACCTGTCTTGTGAGGTGACAGAGTCCGGGCTGCCCAGGACCTGCTGACACAAGGCTGTCTTGAGGCCCAGGCCCACGCAGGTGGCTCTCTCCTGAGTGGGCACTAGTAGTGTCTGTCGTCGGAGAAGCTGGCCTTGTGAGTGCTGCCCACGGCTCCGCTCGTGCTGCTAATGAGCCTGGACGCATCGTTTCTTTTGTGGCCATTGGGAGGGGTCTTGTCAAGGTGCTTCGGCTCTCAGCAAACACTCCTCAGAAGGGAGGAAAAATGTCAGCCCCAAACACCCCAGACACTTGTAGAATTCCGATCATGAAATGCACGTGCTGAAAATCCTCTGATGATCTGCTGTTGGCCCACAGAGCAATGTCCAAACTCACGAACTTTCCAATATTTGGGGATAGGCCCAAGTCTGTTTCCTGAAGCCAAGGGAAGCGGCATAGCTGTGGGTCAGAGTACAAACCCTGGGGCAAATCCTACCCTTTACTAGCTGTGTGGGCTTGGGTGAGTCCCTTATGCTGTCTGTGTCTGTTTCCTCATGTGTAAAAGCAAGGTACAGATAGTGCCAAAATTCACAGAGTTGTGGGGATTAAATGAGTTAGAGCATATTAAGTGCCGAGAGTAGAGCTATATAGTATACCATATTTTGTCATGTATAATGCGCCTTTTTTTGGCCCACATTTGTGAGAGAAAAATAAGGACGTGCATTATACATGGGTAGTACCAATTCTGTATCTATATAAATGTTTTTAATTATTTCATTTATGCTTATGAGTTAAAAGTGTAACTCTAGAAATCAATAACAATATCTGTATGCAAAATAATGTCCTGGGATCAGCTTTGTTGAACTTGCGAACTTGCAATAAAGAGCTCTAGGTGTATAAATATGATGTGTAAATATCATACATTTGTTGCCGGTACATAAAAGTTCTTGTACCTTGTATCTGTTCTTGTGTTTGGTAATTATTTGCTACATAAATTTTCTTGTACCATAATATGTTTTAAAAAATGCTAAAATTCCTTTATAATACAGAAGACAAGTACCTAAATGTAAACAAATAAGAATTTGAATTAAAAAATTAAACTGAAAGATTTTTTTTTTTTTCCCTGAAAGTTTTGGCCAAAAACGTGGGTGCGCATTACACAGGGCAAAATACAGTAAGTGTGACTGGTTTTTACTGTGAGAGAACCAGGTAGCTGAGCTTGCTTGGGAATGGAGGAAGATGCCTGGGGCAAAACCTCAGCATGTGGGGACTGAGAGAGCAGGGAAGAGAAGAAAGGGAGAGAAGTCACTCTGAAACCATAGGCTGCTCCAGCAGCCTGGGTGACAATGGAAGAAAGGTGGGAACCCACTGGGCCCAGGCTTGCATGTGATTTACATACAGGCAAATGTACTAATCTTAAGTGTGTAACTTGATCAGTTTTTACATATGTGTTCACTTGTATAATCACCACACAGGTCAAGATAATATTCCCATCACCCAGAATGTTCCTTCAGGGACTTGAACACAGTCTCCATCAGAGTAGGGAGCCCTAACGGAGGCATCACATAATCTATTGGGGTGCCACTTCTATTTTATCTCATCCTTTACAAATTTGTGTGTATGTGTGTGTGTTTTATAGTATACATAATGTGTTAGCATAATATGTATACATAATATGTATACATAATGTATACATATAGTACATAAGTTGTTCATGTTTAGCATTTATTAATAAATAAACATATATTTGCTGGGGATAGGAGCTGAAAACCTGCTCATCCCTTGGGATCCCTTGACTTGTCCCCTTTCCCTGAGGCTCCCTGCCCTGGGGGTTCAGGTAGGATTTGGCTGTTGGGAGGGCTGTGAGAAGGAAAGTGCAGTCAGGGAATTTATTGCAATGGCTCCCTCCCTGCAGGGCCACCTGAAGTAGATGGTCCCTTACTGGGAAATTCCCCACAGATTGGCTCTCTCCCTCCAAATTGTGATAACCACTCCCTCCCCTCCTTTGTGGACCAGGGACTAGTCACAGCTCTGCTTTCTGCACTGTCCCCTGTTCCTGTACACCCACACCTTTATAAACAGTCCTTTGTAAGTAAGCCTCCTTGGTTTACCCTAATTTAAATGTGACATCTGTTTCCTGCTGGGACCCTGACTGATACACAAGCACATCCTCAAAAACGTTTTCCCCACAGGGGTGTGTGATCAAAATATTTGGAGCTCCCTGTTTACTGCATGGTGTGGTGCCCATTTGTGGTTGTTCAGTGCCCTGAACCTGGCAGTTGTCCCCTTCTTGGGGGAGAACTGAAGGCAGCAGTTTTCAGCATTTGCTCTCCCTCCAAGTTTAAAAGCAGCAGGAATTTAGAAAGACAGGGAGTTGACTGAACTCCCACTTGTGGTTCTCCAGGGGCTCCTCCATCGCAGAGATGACGACCAGGGAGTGGTGGCCGCATCCTCCCGCTCACGGAGCCAGCTCCCGCAGTCCCCATTTCCTGCTGGGGAGTCAGCTCTTTTTCAAGTGGCCAGTACTCATTGGTTCAAGGCCTGGGAGCAGTGAGCTGACAGTTTCACCCTGGATAACCTGAGGAGAGTTTAATAGTTTGTTTATAGGCAAGATTTATGGAAACCCACAGGGGGTGCGGCAGCACTCCCAGGGCTGGCCAGGGTGGGAAACTCCAGAGAGTAGCAATGTGGAGAGGGCTGCCTGACAGTGGGTAACTGTGGGTAGAGGGACACAGCCAAGCCCTGGTTACCTGGCAGGGAGGAAGCTGGGGGAATAAATTCCCTGCCTCATTCCTCTCCCCTTCCCCAAACCCAACTGGAGCCCTCCAGAAATGGCAGACTCCTAGGCCAGGGAGAAAGGTGTTGAAAGGTGGGGTGAAGCGGATCAGGAGGGACCAAGGGATGGTTTCCGAAGTTCTGGAAAGGCCCTGTCTCCATCCGCATGGCTCCTTGCCCCCAGACCCTGGGAGGGAACCTCAGCCCAGCTCCACACAACCTCAGGGGAGTGTTCAGAAATCGGCAGAGGCTGGATGAGGAACCTGGAGGGGGTGGGCGTGAATCCAGGCCCAAGTGGAATGTCAGAGCAGTGTAGGCAGCTCAGCAGTGATCGGCTAACTCCTGGCCTGAGCCAGCACCCGCCATGGAGAGGAATCCAGAAAGGAGGCAGGGAAAAGGGGAGCGCTCTCTCCCTCTGATCCCTTACAACCTCAAAGGGACATGGGGAGGGAGACTTAGGTAAAAATGCTGGTGCCTCCAGCAAATGGGCTAGAAAGGGCCCCCCTGCCTTTGGCTCACTGCAAAATGCACAGGTCAGGTTCTGGTTTCCCTCTGGAGCAGGGATTCTGGTGGTCATGGCTCTGAAATGGGGGGGTGGGGGGGGTGGAGGGAGTTCTCTCCCTCATCCCTGGGAAAACTCAGAGCTCTTCAGGCCCTTCCCTGCTCCTGTCTGTGTAGCTCTAGGCAGCTTCCTGCATTTCTCGGGGCCACACTGTCCTCATCTGGAAAGTGGCAATACTAGCACCCACTCCATAGGGTTCTTGGAAGAGTAAATGTGACAACACGTGTGAAAGCATATGTTCCTCACCAGATGAAACGGAGGATGGTGGGCAAGTGCCATTTTATGGAATACCGAAAAGGAATACTTGTCTCTAAATGTGTCTTGTTGAAATAACAGGACCTTTCCCTAAGGGTTTACCGAGTGTCTCCTCAGGCCCAGCTTTGTGGGCTGCCCAGGAGCGAGGGAGGAGATGGAGACTAACAGCTGGGTTGGAGAGCCAACAAACACAGACAGGAAACAAGTGAGAACTCCGGAAGGCAAACAGTTTCAGCATGTAGGAATTCCCAGAAGAGGAAATTGGGCAGGGGAGACAGGGAGCATGGTTAAACGGTGCTGGAGGGGTCAGAATTCCAGGTGACAGTCACCCAGGTAGAAGACAGAAGCTGGAATAAGAACGTCACCCAGGAGGGAGCCCTCTGTGTGCCGGACACAGGTCCTGGACACAGGTGCTCTCGAACACCACACCATGTGTCTTGATAACCAGCAGAGACCCTACCCCAGAGAAGCCCCTGCCTGGCTTTTCCCAGCAAATGGCAACATCATCCACAGGTCCAAGGTAGAAAGGTGGGTGGCTTCTTGGACTCCCCGCCTTACTCTCCACATCCCTTTTTCAATCACTCCCTTCCTAGCTCTTCAAAATGTCACTTCCTTTCCACCCCGACTGTGACTGCTTTGGCTCAGCCCTGAACCACTGCCACAGCCTCTTGACCAGGTCCCTGTCTCCAGTCTCACTCTCTTCCAGACCAGGGCTGGGAGTAGAGTGAGGTGAACAAGGCACCTAGGGGGCAAAATGTAAGGAGATGTCCTCTGACAGCAGTGCATCTCCCTGTCCTCCACACTGCTACCAGGCTAATGCTCCTAAAACACAAATCTGATCATAGTACCATTTAAGATCAGAACTGCCCAAGAGCTCCCTTTCGCCTTGGTAATAAATCAAACTCCTTAGAATAATCTAGAGACCTCGCCTGTCTTCCCAGCCTACTCTCCCCATTTCTTCCCTTCCCCTATGCATTTTATACTTCAGTCATTCTAATCTTCCTCATACTGTCCTCTTTGCATCCTGGGTCCTGGGCCTAGAGCACCCTTCACCCATCTTCTGTGCTCCCCTAACTCTTTTTTATTATTATGAAATATTTAGGATCTATATAAAATGGATAAATAATTATGCACCCTTGTACTACCACCGTCACTCAACCTAAGAAATACAATAATACCAATACAGTAGAATGCCCCTGGCACTTGTCCCCAGTCATATTCATCTCTGCCATTATTGGGCTAATCACTATCCTGCTTTTTATCCTGATGGTCACTATTTTTATACAGCACAGGTTTGGATAGTTGAGCAATATATTGTATGGTTTTGAATATTACGAATGCTTTGAAACTTTAGGGAAATGATATATGGTTTCCATTCCTCTACAACTTGTTTTTTTCATACAACATTATGTTGGTGAGACTTATTCATGTTGATACGTGTAGCCGTAGATCAGAGGTCAGCATACTTTTCTGAAAGGGACAGATAGTAAATACTTTAAACTTTGTGGGCCCAACAGTCAGTGGCAACTACTCAGCTCTGCCCCTACAGCATGGAAGCAGCCACAGACGATACGTAAATAAGTAAACATGGCTGTGCTCCAATACAACTTCAGTTCCAAAACGGGCAGCAAGCTGGGTGTGCTCTGTGGGCCATAGTTTGCCGACTCCTGCTCTAAACCATCGTTGCTGTATAATGTTTCATTGTATGTCTACGCCACAAGTTATTGATCTATTGTTCTATTGATGTATATAGTTGATTGAATAATTGTTCCCAACGCTTTACTTCGTGACTATATAGGACTATACATTCACTCCCTCTGCCACGTAGAGAGGATGGAAAATATATACCTGTCCCATTAACTTTGGGTTTGGCCTAAAGGAATTTCAGCAACAGAATGCTAGAAGATATGATACATGCAAGCAGAGGTTTAAATGTACTTGTATGGTTTCCCTTGGCCCCTTGCAATCCTGCCATTTGCCATGAGAAGAGCATATCCCCAGCAAGCTCTGGGCTCCTCAGCCTGAGCCCTCCATTGAGAGACACATGGAGAAGAGTGAGTCTGAGCAGAATCACCCCAGTTAACCTGAAATTCCATGAGCAATAAGTAAGTGTTTGTTATTGTAAGTCACTGAGAGTTTTTAGGATTATTTGTTCCACAGCATTATTGCAGTAGTAGCTCATGGATACGATGACCGTTTAAGTTGTTTCCAGTTCTTTGGTATTGCAACCAAGTACACGCTTGGAATATGTCAACTGGTGTACCAGTGCACCTTCACCTTTCTAGTTAATGCTGACTTGTTTTCCAAAGTTTTGTACCCATCTACACTCTATCAGCAGTGTATCGGAGTTTCTACGCTCCCATGTCCTTGTCAACACTTGGCTTTGTCAGGTCTCTGCTGATATGATGGGTGTGAAATTTTGCTGCCTGCCTAACTCTTCTTCATCTTTCCCTTCCTCTGAGCTTCCTTCCCTAACTCCTCTGTCTGAACCAGTCCCACACTCTCGCCTTGTCCGTAGCTCCCTTATGCTTGCTTCTCTCACAGTGCTGGTAACATGGCATTGTATTTATCTTTTAGTCTGTCACCAAATAGAGGGCCCCTGTCGCCCAGCTCCAGTACAGAGCTCAGAACGCAGAAGGCACTCAGTAAATAATTGTTGATTGAAGGTTTAATGAGAAACTTGAATCAAGCTGGTCAGCTCCTGCCCTAAGAGAGTGTACAGGCTGATAGAGCTAACTCCTCACAGATACAGTACATACATATGTGTGTGTGAAAGGTCAGAGGCTGATTGCTTTTCATGTGGGCATCTGACTTGGGCTTTGCATGCTACTTGTTTTTATGCTAAACTGCAATCAGACCCAGGAGGCTAGCAGTGGCTAGAGTAGTGAGTGAAAGCTAAACCCTAAGTGTCTGGAAATGTTTCATGGGCAAATGCAATTGAAAAAAAGCGGGTAATAATAGCTAGCATTGGTTGCATACTATTCTAAACACTTTATATATATTTGGAGCCTTGCAACAACCCTACAGGGGTAAATATCAGAGGAGGACACTGAGAACAGCGTCTTGCCCAAGGAACACAGCTGGTGAGTGGAGCACCTGGACTAGTTTGAACTCAGGCAGCCTGGATTCAGGTCCCGAACTTTTAATCGCCATTGTCTGTTGCTGTTCAGGAAATCATCACCATCCCCCACCCACCCACCCTTCCCCTCCACACACACACCCAAGGCAATCCCTTTAGAAACCAAGGAATTCAGCACCTCCCAGAGATTCCCTCTCCGAAGTGCTGAAAACCCTTTTGGATGGCCGTGGTTTTGTTTGGTATATCCAAAGTCATACCCAAAGGTTACAGTTTTGCGAGATCCTTGAGAAGGATATTCCTGCTGTCAGTCAGTGTGACGGAAAGAAAACGGGTCTGGAGCCAGGAGACTTGGGTTTTAATCCAAATTCAGCCACAGACTCAGTTTAGGTTATTTTTGTTGCAAGAAGAAAATAAAATATTCATAACTTCAAAACTCCCCAAATGAAGAGGAAAGCTATACTATCAGGGATGGGTGGTGCTGGTGGGACACTCAGGGGTTGAACCAAGAATTACACCATTGATAGGAGCTTGCATTCATTTTGTGTCTCTTTCTCCCTGGGCTAAAACCAGTATCTCTTTCCAGGGTCAAATTCCTGGAAGATGAAATCTGATTGGCCTCACTGGCTTCAGTCCCTTTCCTCCAGTCCAATCAGCTGTGATGAGGAAAGGGTGATCACATAAACCTCAGGAAAGGGCGTTTATTGTGAGCTACGCAGATTCTCTAGGTGTCTAACAGAATTACTAATTTACTGTAGACCTTAGAGAAGCCATCTTCCTTCCTAGGACTCAATGTGCTCATTTGTAAAATGAGAGAGTTGATCTGCATCTTGTTTACTTATTATACCTACTACACTTGGCACATGGTAGATGTGTAACAGTTACTTATTGAATGAATAAGTGAACTCGAGCAATCTCTATTTTACCTTTTGATTCTGATAGTCGGTCCTCTAGAATTCTTACCTGTGAGATGTGTGGGTACTGGGAGCTGACAGTGAGGAAGAAGAGAGAGAGGAGGATAGACAGACACTGGCTCGAGGTACCAGGAATGCCAATTTAAGCAGTCTTTCCTCAGGACATCCCTCCAGCGCCAATTCTCTGTCCTCACCAAGCAGGCTTCTGGATGGAATTTGGCTTCTCTAATGGACTCTCTCCCTGGAGGGATAGTGCCCTTTATAAGCTATTAAGTTGGCTTCCTAACAATAGCCAGCACAGTACCATTTGGAAAATGTCCAAAGGATTTGATTCCAATGTCTAGAACCCAGACTGTTTCGCTTGTTATGTGATGTGGGTGGGTCACTTAACCCCTCTGAACATCATTGACCAGACAGGTACGAGCATATTTGTTCTGCTTCATTCGTAGCAGTGTTGCACTGAAATAATTTAACAACCTTTATGGTATGCTGGCTAGGATTTTAATTTTATATAATTCTCACAAAAATGTTATGAGGTATCTACAATTATCTCCATTTTACAGGTGAGGAAACTGAGGTTCAGGCTAAGTGACTTGCCTAAGGTCATACAGTTGATGCGCGACAGAGCGAGGTGCCACACTCCGAACCACTAAGCTCTGGTGCCTTTGTTTATAGCCCAGCTATAGACAGATGCACGAGAATGTGGTGGTAGTTATTATTAGTACTTCCTGTGGCCTAACGCCCTCAACATTGAGATTACAGACTCATGGACCTACAAAACCAAAATTTTGACTCCAAAGAAGCAGGATTTCAGGGTTATTTCCTTTGGAAAAAAAAATTCAGTCTAAAAACTATTCTATCAGTGGAAGAAACTCAGTTTAAACTAACTTATTCAAAACAGGGGATTTATTTGCCTCCATCCTGGGAGGGGCAAGGGTGAGGCACCTAAGCTCCAAATATCCTCAGGGTGCTCTCATCACCTGTCATTGCTGCTGCCCTGCGTGAGCTGCCTACCTTTTCCCATATCCCACAGGAGCATCTCCTCATGAGAGCACAGCTATTAGCAGCTCTAGGATCATATCCCAACAGCTCTACAACTAGAGCTGAGATGGGATTTCATCTCCCAGTTAGAGAGTAAAAATCTCTGAAGAACTCCTATTGGCCCACCTCAGGTCATATGTTCTGCCAACCAATCACCAGGGCCAGTAGCATGTGGTTCTGTGATTGGCTGCCCAGCTTGGGTCATAAGCCCCCTATCTATGTGACCAGTGGGAGTGGGTCTGTTATCAGAAAAAGGGGGGAAAGGGATGGAGATGGCAACACAGATATGGAGTCTGGGAGAACCTCTGAAGCCAATGGTCACTCCAATCTGTGTCCTCTTCAACTGGTGACCCCAACCTTGGTTTCCTCTTCCTACTAATAAAAAGTCACCTAATAGGCTGCTAGTTTCATAGCCCTGTCTCCTTCTTCAGAGGGGTTCAGGTGGTCTTCTATGTAGATGAAGGGATGTGTCCTTTTCCGCAGGCCACTTCATTCATGGTTGTACCTCAACTTCCTTGTCTGCAACATGGGGGTGGGGGGTGGGGATTGAGCCTGTCGACTTTCCTTCCAGAGCTGTGTGAGGACCCACAAAGCTAATGGATGTGAAAATTGCTCTAGAAAGAACAAAGTGCCATATTTACAAACACAGGATGCATTTATTGATTTATTTGTTTACTCCTTTGTATTCCAAAAAAGGATTTGAGATAGTTCACCAAAATGCATACAATATAGTCAGATAAAAATAAATAAAATGATAGAACAAAGGAAAAACAAGGGTAGAAAAATAAATCCAGGGAAAATGCTAGCACATGGAAATCTATGCCCTTGTTCAGAAATAAAATTCCTGAACAAGTTCATATCTGAGCTTTCCAATGAATAGAAAAGTGGGAAGCATGACCAGTTACAAAAGGTACTGTTAGCCATATGGTAAAAACATATCAGCATGCAGGAAAGGCCACATAGCTTATCTTGGCACTAATGTCTGAAAGAATCTTCTTTTCATCAAGAAGATATTATGGATATCAAGATATTATGAATATGCCTATCCAGCAATATTTAGATCCCTGTCTTTTTGTTTTTCACAATGTTATCTGACATCTACTTCAGGGTCTCATATGGATTCATCACCTATTTATGATTTGATTTCATTTAGCTAAAAACTATTATAGATACCAGTTAAATAGCAAACAAAAACACCCCTTTCATCTCTTCTGCTTTCTTTTGTTTTCATGGTAAAATGAGTTTGGGTGTAAGGAGTGGTACCTGTGTTTCCCAGTGATGTATGGGACAAAAAAGTTCAAACATTTTGGCTAAGCTGAAACATAAAAATCACCAAGACATAAAACTGATCCAAGCAGGCCATAAAGTCACTGCCTTTGCCTCAGAACTTGGGCTATAATCTGCTGTCCTGGAACAAAATTCAAACATAAATCACCCTCCCCTATATTTTTAACCACCTACGAAATTCTTCATTTCCTGCCTGAAATGTTTCTGACTGTGAATGATTCCACTCTCCCCTCACTCCTGTTATGAAAAGGTGCCCTCGGGGCAGCAGTGAGGCCCAGGTCTGGGCCCCTGCAGGTCAGGCAAGCCCAGGATGGGACAAGGGATAGAAGAATTGATCCAAGGGTTCCACAACAAATAAGCCAGAGCTGTGGCTAGCCTGTACAGTGCTAGTTGAAAAGGGCACCCCCTGTAGGCGCATCGGGAGCTCCTTGGGTTCCCACCAGGGTTATCCTCTCCCTGATCTTCACCTAATCCAATCTCATCCATCCTCCAGGACCCATAGCCTCGACAAACCTGCCCCCAATACCTACAGCATCCTCTTTTCTTCTGAGCTCCTAATTCATTAACAGTAAGTGCCAGACAGCTGGCATTTAATTATATAATGTCTGATGTTCACTATTTCATGTTGTCACTCTGTCTCTCTAACTAGATTAAAGATATCTTGAGAGTAATGATTGGTTCTTATTTTATATGTCTACGTTACAGCCAAGGGTGCCTTATGTCTGGGCACTTTACAAGAACAAGGTCATTAAAAACAGAATCCTAGGGTGTCTAAACTGTCTAGTGCTCTCCCCTGTGCCCATTTCACAGACAAGGAAATTGAGAACCAAAGAGAAAGCCTGACCTGCCAAGGTCAAGCAGTGCGAACCTGGCCTAGCCAGGAATGAACCCATTTCTCCTATCTGCAGTGCTCTATTTCCCTTAAACACTTTGCTCTAAAACCCCCAAATAAATAGTTTAGAACCATAGCTCAATAGAGGACAAAGACAGACAGACAGCTGGCCCACAGTAATCTATCTGTGCGTGGGCAGAATTTCCAGCACAAACCCAGGCCAAGCTGCAGTAGACTCAGCCAACAGCCCCCGTGGGAATCAAAGCTGGTCCTTGTAAGTACCAGGGGGATAAAAGGACCTCGGCAGGTTACCTGGGGTTCTTTCAGCTTCCCCAACACCATGGGGGGCAGCACTGTCTGTAGTGTCTGGGCACATGAAACCTGTGATTGATGGTCTCAGCAGGAAGGATGAGTAAATGCAGAGAGGGAGTCTCCTCTCTGGGGAGAGACACTTGAGGATGTTGGAGGCTGTCTTTTGCAGTGAACTATGCACCTTTGATAGCAGGAAACAACTCAACTATTTTTCTCTAACAACAGATACCTTACAATAGCGCCAAAGCTGATAGAAATGAATATCAAAACAATTAGCGAAAATACAAATGGCAACAATTGTGAAGCGACACCCTATAATGAAAAACTGGCAGCATCGATCCTAGTAAACCTCTCCTGGTTACTCACAAACCACAGCACTGACCATTTAGTTATTCTCACAGTGACTCTATAAGCCTGGCATGACCAGCTTGTTTTACAGACATGGGAACTGAGCCTCAGTGAGCTTAAGTACCTTGCCCCCACTCACACAGCTGCTAAGTGGCAGAGCTGGGATTGGAATCCAGGTAAATCGCACCCAAAAAGACCCTCCTTTCACTACGACCCACTTAGGCTCTCAGTCCAGCCCCATTCCAAGTATCGGTCCTATTTTCAGAACCATGGAACGAGGTTTGGTTTGGAAAATTCGAGGCTCTTCAGGGAGAAGGACTACAGCTTGCCCATTCTTTCACGGTGGATGGGCGAGAGGGACAAGGGACTGACATGAAGCACACCTAGATATCCAGAGCTTTTTCTTGGTGCCAAACAAATGCAGAAGGAGCCATTTCTCAAAGAACACAGTGTTTTTCCTTCTTTTCTCACCTCCCCTGGGCCCATGCCTGTGATAATTGGGAAGCACAGTCTGGTTTTTCTGGGATTGGAACCAATGCTGTGAAGAGTGTTCTGATAATAAAGGCTGTTGATTGACAGTTGATGGACAATGTTCTTGAATAAGTTTTTCCTGTGCTGGGTGTTGAGCTGAGAACTGCACTACACAATTGCTGAACAGCCTGCTTACTGTTCAGACAGAATTTACTACACTTTTCCTCTGTGGGTCTCAGCTAGGCAGCCAGGCGAGATGCTATCTCAGGTCCCCTCCAGCTCCATCATTCAATGACTCTATCAAGAAGGAATACATATCTGAAAACATTTTTTTCCCCACTGAGTCGAGGTTATTATTCACACTCAGAAACACAGGCTCCAACAGAGAGATAACTGGTCAGAAAATAAGGAACTTTGATTCTAGTCTCATACTCTTTGACCCAATAATTCCACTTGTGTGAATTTATCTTAAAGAATTGAGAAGGACGGAGCTGAGTATGCATAGATATTTGCCTTAGTGTTATTGGAGGTAATATCCAATAAAATAATGTCCAATACAAGCATGGGGTATATTTACTTAGTGGCATATACCACTATCACAAATGATGATTTCAAAGACATGAGAGAATGTCTATGACAGTTTTTTTGTTTGTTTGTTTTTGAGGGCAGTATCACTTGCCCTCATATGTGGGACCCGAACCGGGGCTGCTGGCTTCCCAAGCCAGCGCTTAACCACCGTGCCACTCGGCCGGCCCTCTATGACAGTTTTTTTCAAATTGCAGTCCAACATCCATTAATGAGTCATGAAATAAACTTAAAAGGTCCCCTGCAACCAATTCTTTTTTAAAGAAACAGGCTAGAATAGAAAATATCACAGGTGGTAACTTATCAGGAAACTTTGATTTCAGTTACATAGGTAACTGGCCATGATACATAATAACATTTTTTTTTTTAACCGTGGGGTCACAGTCAAAACATTCCAAAGTGCCTGGGAGTACAGTGTACTGTACAGTAGGATCACAACAGTATAAAGTATCTGAGAGCAAGCCTGGAAAGGAATACAAAGAAACAAAAACAGGACCGGTGTTAAAAGTGGTAAGGTAATGAATGCTGCTTTTCATTTGTTTTGTGTGATGTTTGTAGGCTGTTCTTACAATAAAACAGAAAGAATGAGTAAGAACACAGGACAAAGAGGAATAACAACAGGTCATTATCAGATTCCCAAAAGCTAAGGGACTCAAGCTGGGGCTTCCCGGAGCAGCAGAGCTTTCAGGATGGGCCTTGAAGATTGGACAGAATTTGAATGGGGGGTGCAGGTAGGCCCCAAAGTGGGTAGGGGAGTCACTAAAAGGATGCTGGGTGAAAAAAAGAAAAAAAAAAATTTCTGTGTTGCAAAGTGCCTTTGCATTAGAAAGGAAAGGGGCAGCTCTACCCCTGGGTAGGCCCTTGTTCTTCCCGGGACCATCTACAATAGTTATCCTCTCCCCAACTCTAGGCTGAGGCTTCAGACTAGAGGTTGCCCCTCATAAACATGGCCGCGCCAAATTGACCACGCCCCTCAGCAAGATGGCGACCTTCATTAGCCCCACCTCCCGCTGCCTCGGAGGCCAATGGGGTAGAAGCACGAGTGTTTGCGCATGCGTGGTGCCACCAATGGGCGCGTCCAATAATGACTCGGGGATCCCGGCAATTAACATGACTAAAAAGAAGCGGGAGAATCTGGGCGTCGCTCTAGAGGTGAGGGGAGAAGTTGGGGTGAGCCACATTGATAACTGCCTTCTCCCGGTGGCGGGGTAGTAAGTCGGGCCGGCTGCAGGTTGGAGGAGGGGGCCAAAGTGAGGGATTAAGGGCGACGCGGGTTTGGGAGACGGACGCGAGGGTTGTGAGAGGGCCCGATGGGGTATTCAGAGTTGAGGGGCACGAAGGAGGAACCGAAGGGGGCACCAGAGGTGGGAACCGGAGGTGAGGGGGCCTCCGGAGGGGAAGAGACGTGAAGCTGAACGGGAGCCCCAAAGAGGGCGGGACGCGGAAATAAGGATGCCCTGAAGGGAGACGTTAAATGAAGAGGACCCACAAAGGGTGGGTACCCGGAATGTGAGGGAGCCCACACTGTGTAGTATATTGCTTAGATATCCCATGAGCTGGGGGAAGTTCCCTTTGGGGTACTGGAGCTTGTGGCTTGAAAATTACTTTGGGAACCTGTGGGAATTTGTAGAGAATCCTGGAATGGTGGTGTTCCCAAAGAGCTTAAAAATAATTTGCTGCATGTGGAAGGGAAGGAAAATTGATGCATGTTGAGTAACGACTCTGTGCTACTTTGTTTGCATTCTCAGTTAATCCTCACTACAAGCCTGTGAGGTGTTTTTTTTCTTTTTTTCTTAAAGATTTTATTGGGAAATTGGGGGCGGGGAACAGACAAGTTGCTGTCCTTTTGTTCTTCCATCTAGTTGTGGAGGAAGTTGCTTCACTGGCCCATGTTGGTATTATGATCATTGCGCTCTTCCTTTCCCGGGTGCGGCAGTCACTCGCAGGCCAGCCCCACTGCAGCCTATGCCTGCCTGGGCCAGTCCCAGCAGCCCAGCTCCAGGTCGAGTTGTTGTTCACCTTCTTAGCTGTAGAGGGTGCAGCGTCACTGGCCCTCATATATGGGATCTGAACTGGCGGCCCTCCTGCGTGCCACTTGGCTGGTCCAAGCCTGTGAGGTTTTTACAGATGAGGAAACTGAGGTTTTGAGTAGAGAGGCTGACGCAGTGGAGGAGCTGAGAGTCAAGCACAGGTGATTTGCCCTCTAGTGCATCTTGTTTCCACTGTTACAGTTCCCTTAGACACCCTCCCAGGGGTTGCTAGAGAGATGGGGTAATAGTCTTTTTGAGCTTTCGACCAGTTCAGTGGTTCCCAAACTTAAGAACCCATTAAGGATCATTTGTAGAACTTGTTACAAATGGACGGTTGAATTCTCCCCCAACCCGAGGAATTCAGTAGGACTTGGGTGTGCATTTTTCACAAAGAATTTGCATTTTTTAACAAACTACATACATCCATGCTAATGCAGAAGGTTTTAGTACCACCTCTTGAGAAATATTGGCCTACTTGGTAGGAAAAAAACGTTGATAGAAATATGACTCTCCTAAAAGAGAATATAGATGGTAAAATGAGATGGCACTGTGTAATGGGACAAGCATACTCCTAGACTTTATAGTCTGTACTGGGACATGATAAGCTGCTATAACAGAAACCCCAAAAGTCAGTGGCTTCAAGAACAAGCAAGTTTCTTTTTCTTCTAATAGGCTAGAGCAAGGATTGGCAGATGTTATCTGTGAAGGGTCAGATAGTAAATATTTTAGGCTTTGTGGACTGTATGGTCTCTGTTGCAACTACAGTTGATCCTCATTATTCATGGAGTCTGTATTTGTGAATTTACCTACTTGCTAAAATGTATTTGTAACCCCAAAGTCAATATCTGCCTTTGCACTAATTCATTACATACTCAAATCAAAGTGGTGAAAAATTGTAGTGACCTGAGGTCCGTGCATCCAGCTAAGGTTGAACAAGGCGGTGGCCTGCCTTTTTGTTTCAGTTCTTATAGGTAAACAAGTGTCTTTTTTGTGGTCTACTTAATGCTACATTTTTTTGTAATTTTGTACCTTTTGCTGTTTAAAATGGCTCTTAAGAGTAGTGCTGTCTAGATTTCCAACGTGCAAGAAGGTTGTATATGCCTTACAGAGAAAATAGGTGTGTTCGATACGCTGTGCTCAGGCCTGAGGTATAGAGCTGTTGGCTGTGTTGTCAATGTTAATGAATCAAGACTATATTAAATTAGGTCTCTTTAAACAGAAAACAATGTTTTGTGTTGATCACTTGATAATAACGTCGTGACCAGAGGCTCACAGGAACCTAACCTGATTCAGTATTTGCTAATTCATTTTTTGTGGTAGCTTTATAGAACATAACTACCACAAATAATGAGACTCAACTGTACTTAGATAGGCTGACTTCGCACAAAAGCAGCCACAGACAGTGTGTAAATTAATGGGTGTGGCTGTGTTGCAATAAAACTTTATTAACAAAACAGATGGTGGACCATATTTGGCCCACAGGCCATAGTTCGCTAATCCCTGGTCTAAAGTACCCAGGACAGTAGTGGTTCTGCTATATTTCTTCCATCTGTGGCTTTGCCTTCCCCTGGGACCTTGTTGTCACTTCATGAATGAAGCTAGGCTACATCCCATTGATATGTCTACTGGCAAGGAAAAAGAGAGAGTGGAGGGAGCACTGTCTTAAGAGTCCTGGGCCTAAAGTGCCCACTTTCCATTGGCTAAGGTGGGAGGCCTCACCAAACTGCAAGGGGTGGCTGGGAAATGCATTCAACCAGCTAGGAGACCACACGCCCAACTACAGCTCGATTGCTGTGAAAGAAGGAGCTAGTGTGTTTTAGTGGATTGCAATTTACCTCACAGTGTGGTTTTGAGGACTAAATGAGACAGTATATATATGAAGTATCTAGCATGTGCCTGACATGATGAATAATCAACAAACAGTGCTCTTTCTTATTAGCTGACTTTGTAGTTCATTTGCATCTTTCTGTCGTGGCTAAGTCAACCCCATTGTTTGGACTTTAGTTTCCTCATCTGTAACATGAAGGACTTTAATTTCACCAGGGGTTACAGACTCACTGACTATGGTCCAAATACAGATCATAGATGTCTTTTGTTTGGCTGACAGGGGTTTTAAAAGAGTTTTGAATTTGGTGGGGCATATGCTCTCAGGACGCCTGGTCACATTTACCATTTTTTATTTTTAATCCATCAATACCAATATAGTTGTTTCCATGTGTCATCTTGATCGATCTTTAAGGTCACATTTTGCTTGGTTATGCTAAGATTTGAAACCTGTAACTGCACCTTAAAAAAAGCTTGGCATCTGAGTATTGAATGTGCACTGATGCTCAGTAGCAGTAGATATTGTCCTCATTAAAAGTGTGCTTAGAGCCAATGAAGTGGTGATTTAATCAAAAATGTTTGTTAATCTGACGAGTACAATAAAACCCCCACAAGTGAGTGATCGCAGCACCTGCAGACAGTCTCCACTTGTTGTAATGAAGCAATTACCGAGCAGGCAGCACTTGTCCCGAGGGCTGGCTTGGGCCAGTTGTCCCGGGCTGTCGCCTTCCAAGACAACCAAGGCACCTCCTAGCTTCCCCCACTCATGGCTCCTCCTTAAGCCCTTTTTACCCGAGTCATTTGCTACCTTGTGAGATCTCAGAGTTGAAAAAAACTGGCTATGAGTTTTAGCTCCTGAGAGTAAATTCTGAATAGGAAGAGAGAATTATAACTCAGATGAGAAATCACCAGCTCTGGTACTGATTTTAATGTGTAGGAGGAGGGAGACGTTGTATTTCAGTCTAAACTGATAGGAGGATTCTGGCAGACGGAAAGGTTGCATTTGCAGTAAAGTGATAGGATTTTGGCTGATGTGAAACCTAGTTTTTTTAGTCTCTGATAGTAATGAGCTGTGACTTGGCCATTGTGTTTCTCTTTCGAAGCTGGCCTGTTCAACTTGGTATTTTTAGATGTTTCAACAGCCAATTGTCTTAAGTTAACAGATGTCCAGTGTCTTAGCTGACACCTTAAAGGGGGTACTTGGTTGGATCTGGTTCCTAGCACAAAAATCTTATCAGTTTGGAAAGCTTTTAGCTACAAGTTACAATAGACTGACTCAGTGACCTAAGCAAATAGAAGTATACTCTTTTTCCCCCATAACAAGAAATTTGGAGGTTGGTGGCCACTGGCTTGGGTTCAAAAGCTCAGCTGTGGCAGGGTTGGTATTTCTGCATTCTTTTAGGTGCTTCCTCTTAGTCACAAGATAGCTGCCATAATGCCAGTCATCACATCGAACTTTAAGTGAGAAAGCAGGAGAAAGAAACTCTAACACTCTTTGTCCCTTCTCTAAGCAAAGCATAAGCCCTCCCAGGAGTCTCCCAGCTGACTTTTGGAACATCTCATTGGCCAGAACTGGGTCATGACCACCCCTACCTGCAGTGAGGCTGGGAAAGCACCTGTTGACCTTGTCTAACTTCTGTAGTGGAGACAGGCAAAGGAGGAGGGCTTGGGAATCCTTGTGTTAGCCTACTAATGGTATATGCTATAGGGAATACAGGTTAATAGGAGTCATTTAAAATTCACCGGAATCCTTACCAGAAAAAGAGGCCAGGATCAGTGAAGATTAAAGAGAGGGGGTAGGCTGAGAGGAGAAAAGACCTAGAGGATGATCACCGAGAGGGAAGGAGCCATGACACTGGCAGTTATTTGTGTAACGTCAGCCCTGCTGTAAGCTCCCTGAGGGGAGGGAGGGAGGGGCAGAAGCACCAACTGCGATGAAGATGGGCTCGGTTCCGGAACAGGCTGTGCACAAAACTGAGGGGAGCCTACCCTATCCTGAGACAAGGGCTCGAAGCAGCTTAGTGGACTGTCAATAAATATTTACTGAATTGGCCTGAGTGGCCGGAGGAGGCACTTGAATCCCTACCTCTGACATCAGGGCCCAGTTGAGTGGTTCACGGGTCAGAGGTTAGGAGGCCACAGTGGAGCAGTGGCTGGATGGTGCCTTGATGGGGAGCCACCCGGCCAGGGACTGGGAGAAAGGCCCCCCCACCCCCATATACAGACACTCTTCAAGGGCCACTGACCATTAAATGAGTCTCACCTGCTGCCAGGCACAAGCGACAGGTCGCCATTGAGCAGGTGGCTTCTCTCGGCAGCCCGTGTCTGGCTCTGCTCCACTTGCTGGGGGTCAGGAGACTAAAACCTCATTACCTAACACGGCTGGATGTCAGCATGTGTGGAGTGGCTGTTTGCCAGCATCTTAATTAATGAATTCATAAGTCATGGGGTGGATGCCAGGTCTTGAAAAATGCTTTGAGCCTTTCAGCAATGAAGAAGCTTTTGCTAATTTATCAAAAAATATATATTGAAGGAAAGTAGAGAAAACAAACCTCAAACACCGTTCTGGCCGGGGACAGACGAAGGCTTCGGGCCAGGACTGCCGTGGCTGTCCTTGAAGAACTGCTCAGCACACCCGCAGGTCTCAGGGTGTCTCTGAGCTGGCATGGGCTTCGGCAGGGCCCCTCTCGCTCCTGACCTGGGGCAGGGGGGTGACGCTCCAGAAAAAATGACAAGCCCCTGGGCTCTCTGCTTTCCCTGAAAAATTATTCATTGGGTAAAATCAGGGAAGATTTACTGACTTCATCTGCTCAGCCTGGGAGAGGAGCTTTTCACAGGGCCTGGTGATTTGGGGAGCCCTGGGTGAAGTTTCTTCTGTCCCCACAGAGCCCTAGGAGCCGCCTTCTCAGAAAAACACCCCATAAGCAGTGTCAGAGTAATCACCCCCTTTGGGGTGGTCCTCTGAAAAATTGAGGCCCATGACCCCCATGTGACTTGTCCTTGTGGCCTGAAGGCCCCAGATGGAAAGCCCCAGCACTCTTGCCAGAGACCATCTGGGCAGGAGGCCTGGCTTCTTTACCCATTATAATAAACATCCTGAGGCCTCCATGACATGTGAAAATGAGTGGATTTCCAGAAATCCAGTTCCCAGGCTGCTGGGGCTGGAGATGAAACAGCTGACACCACTCTCAGGCTGTGAATTAACAAGTAAAAAGAAAGGCTTTTCTACCCATTGGGGAAAGAAGGGCTTATCAGGCCCACTAGCCCATCTTTTTCCTTCTCAAAACTGGGTCTGTTTTGTGTGAATTTTGGAAGGTGCTTTGGCAAGGTTAGGCAATGTGGGGGAGGGCGTGCGGGGTGCTTGGGAAGCTGGGAGTTGGAGGGTAATTGCTTTCAGTGCGAGGACAGATGCTCGGCTCCCATCTCAGTCTCCAAGCAAACAGATTTCGGTCAGGTCCTTCCCTCGTGGAGAGGATCTGTTATGTGGACAGAGACCAGCAAAGCCCTCATACAAGATTGCTCAGAGGACAACCTGTGAAGCCAGATCGACAAGCTTAAATGGACTTGCACTGGGGTGTGGAATGACTGCTCCCCAGAACCATTCTTTGTCATGAATGTCTTCACGAGGGATTCTGAAGAAAGAGCTTGAGGTGGTAGGAAGGGCCTAAGCTCTGAAGCAGAAAAACCCAGAATGAGACCTGCCTTCTGCCACTTCCCAACTACACGACTTTGGGCAGTTTGCTTCAAATCTCTGTGCTGGGAGTTGGTTCCTCTGTAAAACAGGGGCAGTCCCTTGCGTGTAGATTGTTGCAGACCTTGGGTAGCTTACAGGAAGCTGCCCACAGACTGTCTGGCCCAGCGGATAAGGTGTGGAGGTGGCACCCAGGAGCTAAGAGTGGCTCAGGGCTGGTGGCTAACAGCACAGACTTGGACTGTCTGGCCCCGCTCTGGACTGGCCGTGTGACCCTGGACAAAGAACCTCGTCTCCACGGCTAGAGTTTCCTCATCTGCAGAACGTGGGTGCTAACACCACTTCTCACTGCCAAGGCTATTGAGAGCTTTCCACGAGGGGCCCCCGGTAAAGCCCTACAGTGCCTGACACGCAGTGCCATGCTACAGAAGCGGCCGCCAGTGCAATTGTGGTTAGTTCTATATGCACTTTCAGCTTCCATGAAGCTGCTTGGACTTGTGCTGGGAAATCCAGACACGCGAAACTCCATGATTTGAGTTGGGCTCAGGTACCCTGTGTTTTTTATTAGGTTTCTGGTGCCCAACAAAGACCTGGCCAGGCAGGTGCAGGATTCCCTCACGGGGCATATCCTGCACCGGGGTCCTGAGGTTAATGCTTTCCCAGCCACTTCTGTCACTCACCAGCCAGAAGCTCCTAAGAGCAAGGCCGGCAAGACTGGAAACAACTTCCTAAACAGTGGGCAGAGTGGCCCACTGCCAAGTCCTGGGGGTGCCTTCTGCCCTTTCCCAGAAGACAGTCTGGCTCTAGACAGTAGCTCCTTAGGGAGTGGGCAGAGAGCTGCCTCCCAGGCTGTCAAGATGCTCGTGGGAGCACTATTCAGCCACCTTCAATAGGGGTGCGACAGCCCGTGGCTCGTTCCTGTCCGCAGAATAAAAGCTGCACATGAGGCCCTGGCAGCAGCCAGACCTAGAGCTGGCCCCCGTGGGGCCTGACCCGCCAGTGTCCTGGGCGGTTTGTGCGTGAGCTGGCGCTCATGTTCCTTGCCCCCAAAGAGGTCTTATTCGGGGCTTTGATTCCAGGAGGTTCCATACTCCTGAAAAAATGCCTCTTGGGGATTTCAGACAATTTTACAGTTTCTCTTAACACAGTGGCTTTATGGCATATAGGACCCCAGGGAGACTTCCCTAAAGCTCTGAGAATAAAGCGCTCCTCCCCAAGTCAGGTGGCAGAGGGGGTTTGCTTAGCTGGCTTGGGGTTACCGAGTTGCCGGCGGAGCACACAGCACTCAGAGCTGCGTCGGAGGGAGGGCCTGCACGCAGTGTCTGCAGATGAAGAAGCGGTGGCCCTGCTTGGCTGGAGTCAAGGCCCAGGCCGACCTTGACTGTTGGGTGGACCTCCGATCTTGGCATTCTTCTGCAGGAAACATCCCCACCTCTGTGAAGAATCCTTGATCTTATCCTTCTCAACGGAGCCTGCTCGTCTGCCCACTCTCAGAGCCGCCCACCAGGCTCCGATTCCCCAGCCCATGCTTGGATGAGGAAGGCAGCGGTTCTCACCCTGACTGGTGGAATCATGGCCTTTCCTGCTGCAGTACAGACGTCCTGGCTCCCGACTCTGGCCTCCGTGGGACCGACAGCTCCCTCCCACTGTCCCCCTCCTTTCTCCTTCCTTCCTGGCGTCTTCCCTGCCCAGGCTCAGACCAGCAGACCCCTGACCAAGTTTCAGCCACTGCTGGTCTCAGGGTTGAGTTACCGACTTCCCCACCAGGACTTGCCGCACACTTACCGCCTACGTCTCAGTCCCCTGAGCTGCTGGCACCCAGGCTCCACAGCCCCTGCCAGGCCCTCAGCTCTGTGCGAGGTGCCGGAACGCAGTTCGCTAACTTGTAGGGAGCTCACACCACTGCCTTTTTACCTTCTCGGGCTCTGATGCAGTCACGCTGCACCTGCTGACTGTCACCTCAATGATTTAGTGTTCACTTTCCTTGTATAAAAATGGACACTTGGGGGCCAGAGTGGCGCAGTGGTTAAGCGCTGGCTTGGGAAGCCAGCAGCCCTGGTTCGGATCCCATGTGTGAGGGCCAATGACACTGCCCCCAAAAAAAAAAAAAATGGACACTTGGTCTTCTTCTGAATGTAAACATAATGCATGGATGGACACTTGCGTCTTCATATTATTGTACATTGGGGGCATCTGCTGTCTGCCCCACACTGTGTCTGAATGAGTGCCCTGTCTCACCGTGGCTATAACCACTGCCTGTGACAGACACAGCCAGCATTGCTACCCACCTACAGCTGCAGGGAAATCCCAGCACCGGAGTCAGTCTCGGGCCTGCCACGCTCTTGCTGCCAGTTGGCCTGCTATCTGGCATGTCTGGCAGGAGGCCTGGGTGTAACCTCTCCCCACTGGAGTTGGTCACATCTCTTTGGTGGGGCCTCTTTCTACCTTAGTCCTGGGACCTTGCATTCCAGCTTCCAGTGTATGGGATGCCAGGCCCCATAAAGCCATGGTATGGGTGAACCTGGGCTCCACCTGCCATTCAGTGTCTTCCCAGATGCTCACTGGTGCCCAGACCACACCTGCGTCTGCTCTGCCCCTTACACTCTGCGCTAGGCCTGTCACCCCTGGATTCCACCAGCCCCAGCCTCTACACCTTGGCGCTGGCCCCAGAGCCCCACCCCAGCGTCATCGCCAGGCCAGCTCTGAGGTTCCCAGCTTGCCATGCCCTGAGCCAGCTAGATGGGCTGGCCTGTAGCGGCATTGCTGCTCTGCAGCCCCCCCGAAGCCCTCCTCTGACTCACAAGATGGCTGTCTCTGAGCCAGAGAGGCCCCCCTTCCCACTGCGGCCAGCCAGTCACCAGTGGAGATCTCTCTGCACCACACACCCCTACTTCTAGCGCCTTCTCTTACTCTTGCCACAGATTAACTGTTTTCTTTTTATTCCCCAAAGAGCCAGTGAAAAACGTTCTCTGATGATAATGATAGCAAACACTGAACTGCTGTGTGTGTTCAGGCACCTTCTGTGGATTGCCTCCTATCCTCACAACAGCTCTGTGAAATATGAAACAATGTTGTGTTTGTTTTACACCTGAGTAAACTGAGGCACAGGATTAAGGAGTACGGCAAGTGAGCCTCAAGCTGAGGCACTGAGTACAGCCCCACTCCTCACAACCACACTTTTCAGGAGCCACCATTTCAGGCTTCTAGGCACTTGGGCCTCCAACTGCTTCCCCAAGAAGATGCTTCTAGAACCATCTTGACATGTCCCTTTATTCTGGTCCTAACCCCTGTGTCTTCGCTCCGGGTCCTGGCTGCCTTGTCCTCTTGCCTCAGCCTCGTGGCAGAGAGAGCTGACCGAGGACCCTAGGTTAGCACTGGGGACCCTGCAAGTGCATAACCCACGTGCGGGCCATTGAGAGTTGACTGAAGGTCCAACCAGGGGCTTTCTGGGTCCTCTCCCCCATTTCTAGGCCCATCTCGCCAGCTCTGCTCTGTAGCACCCCCCACCCCCCACCCCCCAGTTACATCTAAAAGATGTACCCTGGCCCTCCCTGGCTTCTCTGGAACCAGGAAGTCCCCCAGAATCTTTGTCCCCCATTGTTCTAGCTGCTGCAGAGCCAGCTTCAGCAAATGCTGCCCGGAGTCTGGCTGCCGGCTGGGTCACCTCCTGAGGAGGGGCTTGTGGCCTTCTGAAGAGCCCCCGCCAGCCTCAGCCTCCCCTCACTCGGCCCACATCAAGCAGCTGGGTTATAAGGGGAACTTGCTATTTAGAAGGGAATCGGACTGAGCTGTCAGCAGGACATAAATATTCATAGAGGGAGGTTAGAACTTGAGTCCTTAAAACCTTGATTTGTGTTCGTCTGTTTAAGCCTCATTAAAAAGTGGTAAATGAAAGTGGGGATATTCTCTGGAACTGCAGATAAATTGGGCTTGTTCAGAGAAAGGCCTCTAACTGCCAGCTCCACAGGCCCAGCCCAGAGCACAACGGCAGATTGGCCTGGCCACTTGTAGTGTGCCAACCTCAATTTAAAGATGTTGCTTAGCGTGAGCCCTGGCTCTTTCCGGGCCAGTCAGTGCTTGTTTGGGCACGTGGTAGCCTTCCAGGGGTGTTTAGGGCTGGGCATCCCCAATCTTTTTCCTTCCCAGAATGACATGCAAACCTGGGTCTGGCCCAAGGGTGGCAGGGAGAAATGTCACCTAGGACTAACACTTGCATTAGATAATCCACAAAGCACGTATCTGTGTGCATGTGTAACTGCTTCTTTTAACTTCCAGCTTTTATGGGCACGAGTCAAGGGTTTCATAGACCATTGGCGCATGAGACCTAAATCCATCCCAGCCCTGCAGCCCCAACCATGCCCTACTCCAGTCACAAAGGCTGCAGCAGGCCAGGCCTTGTGGCCACCAGGAGGAGACGGTTGCCTTCCAGGAACTACGACGTCAGGCACTCTCAGAGGCTGGTCACATACATGTGTGGAATGGCGCAATTTGGACTCGCCCCCTGGGCTGCAGGTTTACAGCATCTGCCTCGGGGGCTCACAGTTTGGGGAGATGAGGTTTGGACACAGGCAGCTGGGATCACAGTGTGCGCTCAGCCTCGTTAATTTGCCGGGGTGGGGGGGCGGGGAGGCAGCGCCCCCGCAGCCGAGAGCAGCTCACAAGGCCTCACGGAGGAGGTAGGGCTTCAAGAATGAAGGCTTGTTTGGCACCCACATGGAATTCGGTGTCCTGATTGTAGTTGCTACACCAGGGAATGCAATCAGCAAGTCTCAGGGTCCTGAGGGGCTGGGCTGTGTGCTGGGGGTGCTGCTGTGAAGGGCGGGCCTCATGGCGGCCGGAAGTACCTGCCCCTCTTGCCTCCTGGGCGCCACTAACCATCACATCGGGCTATTGCCAGGCCCTGAGTCTGGCTCCCCAGAGCTCATTTCCCTTCGGCGCCTGTTCTAGGGTGGCCTTTGGCCTCCCCAAGCACAGGGCCCACATCTGGCGGGGGCTGTTTCCCAGGACAGCCCTCCCTTTGGTGCCCATTAGCAGGAAAATGACACAATTAACTAAGCGATTAACTCATGGCTCTGCAGTTGCTCCCTCCCAGAGGGCCCTGCTCCAGAGCTGGAGCTGGCAGCAGGCTGGGCTGCAGGGAAGGGGGTAGACGGTGTATCTTCTGTGCCAGGCACTGGGGTGAGGGGAAGTGGCTGGGATGGGTGATGGCCAGGCAGAGGGCAGAAGGCCCTGAGACCTCGGGCACAACTCTGACACTGGCCCCAGAATGCCTGCCTGGGACCTGGGACTTGGACTTGTGATCAGTCATGGACTGCCATCTCTGCGGGGGCCAGTCCAGAGGGATTGGAGCAGAGAAGCGGCTGAGACCAATGTGGAGAAGGGTGTTCCATACTAACTCCCCAGAGAAGTCATTCTGTTTTGGGAGCCCGCTCTCCCATTTGTGAAATAGAGGTCATATGGCTGCCCCTCCCAAAGAGGGTGATGAGTGAAGTGAGGTGGAAAACGGAGCATTATGGGGACCCAAGCGACTGTTCAGTCAGCTGCAGGGTCCCGCAGGGCCCTGTGCACCTTCCCACCCACCACAATCTGGGCTACTGCCGTTAGGGCGCTGGTGCAAGCAGGCCCGAGCTCGGAGGTGGCCAATTAGAGAGGCGGATGGGCACAGGTGAACTTTCCAGGCCAAGTGCATGTTACCAGGGCCCAGGCTTGGATGATCCAGTCCAGGATCTCATAAAACATTTTCCCACAACTCAGATTATTTCCCTAAGAAAACATCTCTGAAACTAGAATCAAATGGGAAAACCGATACCTGTGGCAACCAATCTCTCAGAAGCTTAGCTGTTTTGACGTATAAGTTATAATTATCTTGATGATGAGCAGTGTGTTTGCACAAGAACCCAGTCAGAAATAAGTGTTTTTGAGCTGCATTTTTTTTTTTTTTTTTCTGAGCCATCCTGCCACCTCTTGGCAGTTCAGCGGCAGCTCAGCTCGGGCTGGGCATCGAACTGTTATTGCTCAGAGCTCAGCTCACACTCTTAAGCAAGCTCTTAACCAACTGAGCCACTTGGCCGGCCCTATGAGCTGCATTTTTTACACTCGGTATTTTTTTTATTCTCATGGAAAAATGTGTATTCTTATGACTTAAAACTACTTTAAGATGAAGTGAGTCAGTGGGAAAAATACCTCTGCTTGAGTCCTAAATGTCAATCACCCATCCCTCACGTGTGTGGGGTGCTTTGAGAAGGCAGGGCCTTTCTCACATTTCGTTCATTCTAGGATACGTCTGTCTGTGTGGCAGGCGCCTGCTGCGTTCAGAGCTCTGGCTGCTCCTGCCGTGGGGCCCTGCTGGGGAGACAGTGACCGAGGGGCAGCCATGGCCAGTGCATCGCGTGGGAGGGAGAGGACAGCAAATCAGAGCTGTGGGCGTTGGATGGGGCTGTCCAAGAAGACTCCTAGAGCCTTCCTCCTCCCCACCCCCGAATCCCAACTATTTTGAAAGCTGAAAGGATCTGCTGCCCATCTTTATCTGCTGGTGTGTGTGCGGTATGTTTCAGATCGATGGGCTGGAGGAGAAGTTATCACAGTGTCGGAGGGACCTGGAGGCGGTGAGCTCCAGGCTCTATGGGGCAGAGCTGAGCCCAGAGGCCAGGTAATGCTCCGGCCCTCCCCCGCACTCCCCTCTGTCCTGGGCCCTGGCCTGAGCTTCCATTTCCCCCCTCACACACCCCCACCACCACCACCAGAGACCTGGGCCCTTGTCCCCCTGTCCAAACTGCCCTGGTGTGCCAGCTGCTCCTCAGATGAGAAGGAAGAAAAGGGCTTGGGCCATGAGACTCCTTCCCCTTCACAGGAGATCTCTGGAGAAGGAGAAAAACAGCCTGATGAACAAGGCCTCCAGCTATGGTAAGAAAGTTCCCTTCTGCTAGCAGCCCCGCCCTCTAGTCCCAGGATCAGGAGGGGCAGACAGCTCAGGGAGCCCACCAGGTGACAGAGACCAAGGGCTTTCCCCAGGAGGGAATCGCTGCCCGAGGTTGCAGGAAGCCCCTGTGGGCCCAGCAGCCTGGAAGAACAGCAGGTTCATTCCTTTGTTCCTGGCGAGATGGAGAGGCCTGTGGGTGTTTTCTCTGTGGGGTGGAGGGGTACGGCTGTAGCCAGGTCCAGATTCGCACATCCGCCCAGACCTGGGAGGTCTCTCCTCCCTCCCCCCCACTCCCAGGAATACCCTGTGGTGGGAGTGGGGGCCCTGGGGGCCAGGGTGAAGAGGATGAACCTCTCAGTTGGGCCCATGGAGGGCTACTGGAGGTGGAGCAATGCTGCCACCTTCTGGGCGCTGGGAGTACAGCCATGTAGAGCCAGGCAGGGCACAGAGCTGGAGGGCAGCTGCTGGCCCATCCACCCCCACCCTGCCCCCCGGGCCTGGGAGAAAGACGGTCTGTGGAGGCTCCTCAGACTTGTCTGTTCTAGTCTCCCTGAGGGACCAAACCTGACCAAGAACCAGCCCCAGAACCGTCCACATTGCAGGGAACCTTCTAGAGGGACCATTGTAAGAAAGCTGTAAGCACAGTGCATGTGGGCACACATACCCCTGCCTGGGCCCTGGGCGCAGTCTGGCTGCCCAGGGCTGGTTTGCATGTGTCTCCCTGCTCCCTCACACAGGTAAGAGTGGGACATCAGTTCCCCCTCAAGCCTGCAATTTGCACAATCGCAGCATCACCACTCCCTTTAGCCCTGAGTACCGCACCTGCGTGTCCCATGAGGGGATGAATGGAGACAGTGGCTGTCGAACAGTCAGGGCTGGCTTCCTTTAGGGGTGAGCCCAACGACCTCAGCGGCCCAAGTTCCTGCTTCACTGGGCACCTGGCAGAGGGCAGGACTGGGAGCGCCTCCCTGCGCCTACCCCACTGTCAGGCGTGAGGAGGCCCCCCGCTGCGGGTTTGTAGTTGGCCAGATGAGACACCCCGGGTGGATGAGGCCCAGGGCTCACCTGGCAATGCCATGCTACCTAGCGTGGCTTGCACGTGTGGCCTTTTGGATGACCCGCTCACACATTCCATCCTCAACCTCAACTGCATGTGAAAAGAAATGGTCACGCAGCAGTCAGTCTTAGGACTCTTGGGCCGGGATCTGTAGCCAAAAGGCTGTGAGGGTCTGGGCAGATCAAGGACAGTCACTTTTGTGGCTAAGGAAGTGGCTGGGAAGGAAGCCCGCTGCCCTCAGCAGTGTGTGTCCCCATTAGTGAGACACAGGGGCAGATGAGAGTAGCAGATGGACCCAAACCACCTGTCCAACGCCCTGTTTCCTCCCAGAGAAGGAGCTCAAGTTGCTTCGGCGGGAGAACCAGAAGAACATGGCGCTCTCGGTGGCCATCTTCATCCTCCTGAGCCTCCTCTATGCCTGCTGGGCCCTGTGAGCCTGCGCTTTCTCCGGGCAGCGCAGCTGCCCACAGCCAGCGGGCCCTTCAGGCCACAGGACATGTCTCCCGGGCCGGACGCTCCTCCATCCCGCTGTGGGGCCTGGGTCTCCACAAAGACTGCTGGCTCCTCCCTCAGCCCAGGGGACAGGCAATAAAGAACACCCAGGCTGCTCCCGCTGCTGAGTAAATGTCATGGTGGTCTGACTGCAGCCAGGGGGCGCCGGGGGCGGCACTCGGGAATCAAGGAATGTTCAAGGGGAAGCTCTTGGCTCAGAACTCAAAGAAGGGAGAAGGGGGGCTGTGCAGGGGAGTCCCCAGCGTTAAATGGGGGATGAGGCAGCGGGAAGCACTAAGAACTAAGCCGGGAGCCATTTCCAGGGCTTGGGCACCACTGGAGACACAGCCATTGTGCCCCGTGTCCTCCGCGCCCACCACACTGTCTTGCCCTCCCGTCGGTGGTAGAAAAAATGCAGCCTGTACAGTGAAGGGCAACTTGGGGACTTGAAGTGGTTGCGTGGCAGTCCCACGGGAGCAAGGAATTAATCCATCTTCAAGAGGCAGGCAAGGCTGGTGAGGCCTGGCGGAGTGAGTGGGCAGCAAGAGCCATGGTAATGACCAGACAGACTTATGGTGACAGTGGCCAGTAAATCAGGCGGGGTCTGCAGGGAGAAGCAGTAGAGGCGAGGCCCTCCGGAGAGGAGAGCAGGAGCCACAAATGCAGGCATCGCCTGCTGCCCCTGGGCACCCCCCGCACCCCTACTCCCAGCACTGGGCCCAGGAGGGTGGGTGGGAGGCCAGAGCAAGGCAGCGGAGGGCAGCCAGGAGGAGGAAGGGCTTGGGAACCCAGATCACCCTAATTAAATAAGTAAAAACAAGGACAGGAGTTGCCCCTGGAGCTTAGGCTGTGAGACATCAAGGCAGCCCCTCGGGGCCAGGGTGAAGCAGCCAAGCCAAGTGCAGCAGGCTCTGGGAGGAAACGGGCACCAGAGGGATGGAACTGGTGGAGAAACTAGCCTGGGACGGACAGGGAGGTGCCATCAGCACCTGCCTGGCCCTCATCCCCAAGCACTGCCCCCATTGCAGGTGCAGAAAGGGAGGGAGGCTGGCTGGGGGTCAGCGAGACCACCTCTCCCTCCTCCTCCCCCGGCCAGTGGCACTAACTGGTCTGACGCCTGTTATTTTAGTCTCAGACTGTGGGATTTATGTAAGGGGGTGAGTGCTTCCCTACCCCGCTGGCCAAAGGAAAGAACCTCGCAGGTTCATTCATTCTCCAGCGAGCCACCTTCTCACAGGAGCCACCTAATTTCCTGAGTGCCTTGAGCCCGTGTCTGGCAGCAAGCAGCCCTGGGAGCTCTGAGCTTGGCCCCGGCTCTGACCACACAAACCCTCTCCTTTTCCCCTCTTCTTCCGAGTGCAGCTCCTCCCCTTCCCCGTCAGCCCAGGCTGTTTCACCTGAGCCAGTCCCAGACCACAGTGCACCGGGAGAACCAGGAGCAGCCCCAGGACACAGCCACGCAGGCATTAAAAATATGTTTATCTTTAATGATCCAAGATTCTGCAAGACACACTGATATACCCAGAATTGGGTGGAAATACAGCATTTCAGTGGTGCTGCTGCCAAAGGGGGACGCAGGAGAGGACTGGATGCTGGCTGGAGATACTCCCCCAGGTGGAGACAATTCCAACCTCACAGGAAGCTGCTGTGCCCTATCGCCATGGAAACCAGTCTAGCACTGGGATGGGGCCCTAGGGAGCCTGTATAGCATCTCTGAGAGGTATTTCCCATTAAGAACCACAGGTGCCCTCCCCGACACAACCTAGCTTCCCCTTTCCCCTTCTGATTCTGCTTCCACCAAGACAGAGGAAATGGAGTGACAAAATGACAAAAGTGACTGACTGTACCACCTACTGGGGAAGAAAAACGGGGTAGGGGAAGGGTGGCTGTGGCAAACAAGGGTACCAGGATGGCCAGGGGCCTGGGCCCCGGAGGTCCCCTCTGTTGAGTGGGGCCACTGCTGCTGAGAATTGAAGACGCAGGTCTTCAGGGGTGTTTCCTCTCCTTCTAGGGCTGCCCAAGGTTCGGGTCACGGGATGGGGCCCAGGAGGCAGTCCCATCCACTACCACAGACAGTGCCGCCTGCATCCTGTGTGTCAGGGACGTGGGGCCCACATACCTCCCTTCCCGGCCCGCGGGACTGTCAGAGGTCCAGGCTGAGAAGAGCTCCGGAGAAGGCCAGGGCAGGGTCGGGGGAGGAGACAAAATCTTCTCCAACTTGGCATCAAAACAGAACAAGTTCAAAGAAACAAAGCCTTTTGTACAGCAGCTGCTCCTGGCCAGCTTACGACAGGAGGCCCTCACCCACTCGGGCTGGCCTAGTAAAAAGTTGGGAAACACGGGCGTGGCCACCCTCAGGGCAGTGCACGGAACTCAGAAAAGTGAGTCTACACGATACAGGAGAACGGCGGGCCGCAGCCGGCTGCTCTCGGACACGTCCTCCCCCGGCCCTGACCTCACACCCGCCTAGGAGCAGCGTCCTTCAGGCTGCGTCCTGGCGGGGAGACAGTTCCCGGGCAGGTCTCCAAGGAGGGAAGTCTAAAAGGTGTCCCAGAAGGAACGTGACTGTCCTCTGAAGGCCCCCAACTGAGCTCTTCAGGGGAGCTGGAGAGGAGCCCACCCCCTCTCGTGGCCTTACTGCAGCGACTGCCCCCTGTCCCTGCCGGCGAGAGGGAAGGAACGAGGGAGGTGGGCCCCAGGCATTCGGCAGGAGTGGGCGTGCCAGGCCCTCAGGCGCTGTGCGTCTGGATGAAGGAGAGGACATCCTCCTTAGACAGCTTGTCTGGGTCCTGGGGCTTCTGGGCGTCATGCACGCGGATGCCGTCCCCCCACTCCCAGAAGAGCCGGCTGTAGTAGCAGATGCTGGGGAGGAGAAAGGGGCTCAGAGGGCGGCGCCCAGGCGGGGCAGGACCCGGAGGGCACCGCCTGCCCTGACAACGGTGTTCTTAAGAGTGGGGGGGCAGGGGTCCTCTCAGTGACTCCACTTGAGGGTCGCTCCTCAGGCAGCCAAAGCCCCAGGAGGCCCCAGCTCCTCCCTGCCTTCTAGAACCAGCTTCCCCCAACCAACAGCTGCTGCTGCTAATTGTATCCAACAATTACTGATATTCCTGCTTGATCTGTCTGTGCTGTTCCAATAGAAGAGTATGAGTGTGGTGACAAACTAATGTCAATGGCTAATTATAGGCATATTGGGGCTGCCGGCAGCTGTTGGAACCTATGACCCACCATCTGGCAAATGGACAGCTGGGACCCTGAGTCCCCAGGGGCAGGGCTGCGTGCCCTCAGCTCACTGCCCCCCAGGCCAGGGTCGTGAAGTCATGTCCACTGTGGCAGATGCCCTGCCTGCGTGGGGCCCCCGCACCCAGGTCCTGGTGTCACTCTCCTGGCACCCAGCTTATTACCCAGGCCCAGCCCCACCCTGGCGGGAGGAGCCCCTGTGGGCAGCACTGCGTCTCAGGACCTGGCGAGTGCCCCGAGGGCCAGAGGAGGGCTACTTACTGAAATGGGGCGATGGAGTCTGCAGGGAGGTCAAAGGTAGAGGTCTTGGTTTTCTTGTTATAGAAGAACTTCCTCTTGAAGCTTTTGCTGAACCCCATAGTCCATGGCTCTGACGGGAGGAAGAGGAGAAGCCCAGAAAGCCATGGGATACCAGGGGACAGCCAGGCCAACGAGGGCCGGCTCTGCACTTCCCAAAGTGCAGACAGAGCAGCCTGAGGATGCTAATTCCTTCTCAACACCCCGCCCCGTCCTGCCAACCTGCCACCAGGGCAGCATCTCTGGGACCCTGGCAGAGGGAGCAGGGCTCTGTTAACCAGGCAGCACTAAAGAGAAGGGATTCTATAGGGGACGCAAATGGCCAAGCCTGACTTTCCGGCTTTGCCGCTGCCCACTAAGAAGGCCCCCTCCTGCCTTGAGGACACCATGCGTGCACACACAAGTTGGGGTCCTCTCCCCAGCCCCAACCCAACCCCAAGGAAACAGCGAAGAGAAGAGGCTCGGGGAACACAATCCCTCCCCACCATAACACCTCGAAGCAATGCGAGCCTGGCTGCCACCCCCCTTATAGGTACCCCCTAGCTCCGGCCCAGGCAGGGTCTGGGCCCGTCACATTGACGGGGGTGGGGACAGGGACCAGTCACTCCTCACCCACCATTCACTGTCCTGACGATGTAGAGGCCAGTGGGTACGAAGTGCCGGTCGTCCCTCCCTGTGTAGCTGAGCTTCGGGGTGCCGCTGGAGCCCTTGATGATCTTCATCTCTAACCTGATCTCGCCGAGGCGGCGTGCAAACAAGAAGTGGGCATGAACAAGAGAAAGCCTCACATTAGTCTCTGACAGCAAAATCACACCAACCAGTTTCTTATCTCAGTTCGACATAAGAAACTGAGGCAGAGACCCAAGCGCACTGCTCCCGGCCACACTGCCGGTGACCAGTGCAGAGTTAGGTTCAGGGCTCCCAACTACGTAACAAGGAAGGGAGTGATGCCCCGACAGGCCGCTGTTGTTGGGGTGCTTCAGTGAGAGGGAGATCTGAGACCGTGGCTGCTACTGGATCCACCACCCATGGCATCACTGTGGCCAGTAAAGAGTTAACATGAGAGCACTGGGACTCGATGCCACAGTGGGGGCACACCCAGGATGAGACCCACAGATATGAGCACCCCAACACTGCTAAGAATGTGAGGAAGCAGTTATGCCCCCTGGAGAGCCAGGCTTGGTCTCTGTGTCAGCACCAGGAGCTGGGATTTATAGTTTCAAGCAGCTTGCTACTCTGCCCCTCACAGGGACAATCGTAACTATTACAGCATCAATGAGCCCATATTTCTGCCCAACACACACCCTCCTGCGCCCCTCCTGACAGGGTGCTGAATCAGCTCTCAGCCGGGGGCTCTCAGCTGCAGTTGGAGCCATGCTGCGCTGAGGCAAGAGAGGTGGGGGGTAGCGGGGGCCAGCTCCCCGCCCGCACAAACCACCTCTACGCAAACCCAGAACAAATCCTGGACATTGCCATGCCCCCCGACTCCTGTCAAATCCTGATCACTCACCTGACAAAAATCTTCTCCATCTCCTCCAGCCTGTATACCTCCTTCACCCTGCAGGCAGAGGGACAGGGAGAGGACAAGGGCTTTCTGGGGGGGAGCAGCGGCAGGCGGGGGGCGGTGCCTCTTCTTGCCCTCAGCCTCAACCCCTGCACCACCCACAAGAATGTGGACCGCGGCCTGTCACACTGCTGTCCTACAGAGACAAGCTCTAGGTTTCAGAGCTCCCCTCAGGCCTGCTCCAGGGCAACTGGGGAGAACAATGGTTACGGAAGACAGAAGAGAGAGGAAGAGCTGGCATGGAAGACACGAGGGAGGGAGGGCTGGCATGGAAGACAGGAGGGAGAGGGAGGGACGGCAGACAAAGATGTCTCTGCCAGCATTCCCACCCCAGGTCGTCGCACCGGTACTAGAAGCAGAACACCAACATGCAGACTCCTGCCCACATCTGACTGCATGGCTCTGAGGCCTTCCTGTGGCAGTCATTTCCAGGTAGTCCTAACAGGCCTGTTACCATAGAGGCGGACACCCCTGCCCAGGGGGCCCGGCTCATTTGATGCCCAGCCCTTTGCCTCTCGGGGCGCTTGAACATGCCCTGGGAACTGGTGTTGGGGAAGGTCCCCAGAGACCCAGCAACTGGACCAGAAGCATCGGAGGCAGGGTCCCTGGGAGCGGCGTCTCAGGACCAGGCAGACAGGACATTGTCAAGCATGGAAGAAACTGCTTTTAGCTTTTCCGAAGCCATCTATAAAGGGCGTTCTCAGTACTGGATTTAATTGTAACTAAGTATGTTTATATTAAAAATACTAAAAGTTATTTTTATAAAGTATAGACGCCTCAGTCTCTAGCCATATGAAGCTGCAGAGGCAATAACCCGAGACCCTGCTCGCCTAGCATGGAAGGCTGGTCCCCGTCTGCCGTTCCGCCATTCCCTCCCTCAGGGCCTGGACTTCACACAACTTAACACGCAGCAAACGCTGGCCTGCTTCCCTCTCCCCCAAACCATTCTTCTCTTTTTCATGTTCAAAACTCCCATCCCTCAGCAACCTTCACTTACCTGGAAAAAATGAAAGGCCAGGTTAATGACGCTCGAGTGTGAATGTGACTCACAGAGGGGTCTGAGCACATTAAATGAGGCCACCTTAACCCCTGGGAATGAATCTCCTGTGCAGGCTGGCCCACTGTGACAGGCAGGACGGGGAGTGGCTCTGGGGGGCAAGGAGCCACCCACCTAGCACCCCCAAACACATCCCTCCTCAAAGGCATCTTATCTCTAGCACCGACCTTGCCTGGCTCCCTGTCCCCTCCCTCACAGGAGGGGACGCAGGCCCTGGCCAGAAAGAAGCAACAGGGAGGAGGGTTTGGAGGGAAGACGCTCACCTGATGGGATTCATGTCAGGCCGGCTGGGCTTGGAAACAGCTTTCACAAATTTCTCGGCAAGCTGAATGCTACAATCCAAACAGAGTATCTCAGACACGAGGGCGCCTCCACCCGCGTTCTGCCCAGGGCACTCCCACAGCATCAGTGGGAGGACATTCCTGAACCTGCAGTATGGCTCCCAGAGGCGGACTCATGTCCCCCAGGAAGCCCCCTGCCCTTCTCCACTGATGTCTTCAGGTACGCTGTCTCCCTCTCTCTGGATCTGACCTTTAGTTTCGCTACTTCTTGGTTGGTTTTCCTTAAGTGTGCCTTCAGCTGTGCTCAGGCAGCTCCACTAAACTTCTGCTCCATCATCCGGAACCACAGACATCACAGTA
Organism: Aselliscus stoliczkanus; assembly: GCA_033961575.1. Taxonomy (NCBI): domain Eukaryota; kingdom Metazoa; phylum Chordata; class Mammalia; order Chiroptera; family Hipposideridae; genus Aselliscus; species Aselliscus stoliczkanus. The sequence continues at coordinate 56,108,306 of CM066733.1, read as the reverse complement.
ACCCGCTCAGATAAACCACCTGGGAGTGACGTCAGCTACATGGCGGGGCAGCATGCCCCTCCCTCCCTTCTGTCCCCCACCTTAATGAGGCATCCATCCACCTGCAACAGGGCCTCTGTGGGGGTTGTGGGACCCAGATGAACTGACTTAAATGGACCACCCAAGCAGGAGACATTCTTCAGAGAAGACCCTCCGTCTCCCCATGAGGTTAATGCCCAGCCTTAGCCCAGATATCATCTGGGATCTGAACGGCTGTGGCAGAATGGGGGCGGGCTGGTCTGCATGCCCACCAAAGCCCACGCCCAGCAAATGGAGGCGCCACACCCATTTCTCACCCTGACCTGGGAACCACCCATGGCTGGGAGCTCTAAGGACAAGGACGTCCTTAAGCAGAGAAGGCCTGGGGCGGGGCCCACCCGCAGCAGACCGGCCCTCCCCGCCCTCGCAGCAGACCGGCCCTCCCCGCCCTCCCGCCCCCAGGGCCCAGGTCAGACCGCTGGTTAAAGTGCTGCTCCCGCACGTCGCTGCCATTCAGCACGAGGACATCAAGGATGTGGATGGCACTGATCTTCCGCTGGGCCTTCCCCTGGAAGGACAAGTACACTGCCCACCCTGCCAGGCATCGGCCTGGGGCCCCTCTGCCCACATGGCATGCTGGCCTCCATTCTACCTACAGCAGGAGAAGGGAAGGGCTATGCACAGGGTATTTCTTTTGACTCCCTCCCAGCTGACGCTCCGGACCAACTGGCACAGGTTTGTGAGCAGACAGCGATCGGAGGCTTCGGGTGATGAGCCCCTTGAACTTCAAACCCAGTGAGGCTGCTGCCATGGCTTCCCACTCTTGCCAACTGTTCCCAATGACTGTTCTACATCATCTGTATGGCTGTAATACCCAAAGTTCGTGGGAAATAACAAGTTCCTTACTAAATCAGCAGCTGAAAAATACCCGGCAGGCCCGCCAGGTCCCTGGATGCACAGAGGGCTGGGGTTCCCCACCTAAACATACCACAGCTCAGACAACTGCTCACGGAGAAGGGGTAATTACACTGCCTTCCCCTGGCCTGGCCCTGTCAAGCGCCATACACAAGGTAACCCAGTTAACTGTGGGGGGGCGGGGAGGGCCAGGCCCAGCTGTGCCCACTGCCTAGCTGGCAGGGCCAGGACACGTGAGCAGAACCGCCTCTGACCTCCCCTTTCAGCTCATGGACGATCTCCACAGAGAGCAGGGTGTCCCGCGGTAGCTCTGTCTTCAGGTCCAGTTTGACCCAGCGGTCAGACTGGCGGCCATCCCACGTGTAGATCTGGGACTTCTATGGGCAGAAAGAAAGGCCTGCATCAGGCAAGCATGGAGACTGAGGGGCGAGAGGCACGGTTCTTAAAAGGGCTTCTCGTTGGCAGCTACAAGCTGATAGGGCTGGGAAATGTCAGAAGAAGATGGCTAGGAGAGAGGAGTCAGTTCTACGTCAGTGATGATGAGTGTTGCCCTCCGCCGCCTCAGTGGAAGAGAAGCAGAGATCTGGCTATCCCGGGGGTGGGAAACACACCCCGCGCACCATTCCAAAGGCCTAAGTCCATGATCAGTGGCCCTCAAGAAAGATCCAGCTCATAGCATATGTCTGAGGTGGGTGTGGTTAAGGGTCCAGAGAGCAGAGAGGGAGAAAGGAAGTAAAAAGAAAAATGTGAGTGGACACACAGTAAGTAAGAGAGAAGGGATAAAATTACATAGACAAGTCAGAGTGGAAAGAAAGAGCTTCCCACTTTACCCAATTAAGTCACATACAGAATTGCCAAGGCTTTCCCTCACCTCATTTTAGAGTCTCAGGGCCCCCGAGTAAGGACAAGGACAAGTAGTGTCTTTGCAAGAAGGGATGACATGGCGGGGGTGGTGTTGCAAAGAAATGGCTCCATGGGCTCAAGCCAACCTAGCCTGCTGACCATCCTACTAGCCTAAGGGAAGCTCCAGGTCACAAGAAAAGAGGCAGTGTTCCCTTCAGCAATGCAAAGATATAAATAAATGAAAGAAAGAATGAACGAATGAATGACAAGTGGCTAACTCAGAGGAAGAAATACCTTCCTTGGGTATTTCTTCCAAAGCCCAAGTTCCTTGGTGCTCAGAGAACTCGCACTGAGTGTGGCAGACAGCTGTCCAGATTCGCAGGGACAGAGGGCAAGGTTCCACCCCACCTGCCCGCACCCCCCCCCCAGTGGGGTAGGAAGCCAGCTGCAGACTTACCCCCAGGCCAATGAGGAACTTCTGCTCGCTGCCAGACACCATGCAGCGGTAGTCAAGCACTGGGCGGATCTTCTCCAGGGTTTTGGCGGTGAGCAGTGTGGGCTTATAGCTGAAGGTGTCAATCTCAGTGCCCTGCAGCCCCGGGTCAGAGAAAACACGGCTGGGTTGGGGGAAGGGACAGGCGCTCAGTATGGGTGCCTATGTGGGGTGGGGTGGGGCAGGCTGGGAGAGGTGAGGGGTAGGAAGCACTTGCTCTCTGAAACATCTCCCCCTGCACCCCTGCTCTCCCTAACCATGCACTAACTGGTACCTATTGGGTTGTCGGAAAAGTCATGACGCATTTTTACAATGAAAAACAGAAAAAATACGTCATGATTTTTCCAACAACCCAATAATTCCATCTGCCTGGAGTGTTCCTTTAGGACCTAGTAGGAGATGCTGAGAAAGGAAACAGCACCAAGTCCCCAGGTACAGATCGATTCACCAGAGCTATAAGGAAATGTCAACGGAATATAAACGCCACCCCTTACATTCTAAGCTAAGGACTCACCAGGTGCTGGTTTGGGAGCAGCTAAGTGATCTCTCCAACCCATTCAGAAAAATGCACGCATGGTATTCTTTTGAGGTTATCTTCACCTCATTCTCCAGTCCCTGGCCCCACAAAACCAGCACAATGGCCCGTGATTTGGGCCAAATTTAAATGAAACCCCGGGAAAAACTAGAAGTCAGGTGGCAGGAAAACACAGGGCAGAAGAATTCCAAGGACAAACTCCCCAGAAGCAGGACAGGGAGCTGAGGGTTGGGCCAGCCCCAGGCAGAGCTCTCCTGGCAGCCCACCACCCACCCGACCCCCCGACCTCTGCCCAGCTCCCCTGCTTCATGTCTCCCTTGCAGGCAAATCTCACGGGACCCTACACTCGCCGGGGAGTGATACTCAGCCCCATCCTACGTGTGGCGGGAATGCTGAGCACAATACATCTCAGGACAAGACTCTTCAGGCAGCCTGATGGGCTCTCGGGGAACTCAACACCCTACACCAAAGGTTCCCATCCGTGGTGGCCTCAGCCCAGCCCCTCGGAGCCCGGGAGGTACCTCCACAAGCCCTCTGGAGGCCAGGCAGCTGGGGTTTCAGTGATGCCTTCACACCTAGAGTTACGCCTCTCTAACTTTTTATTTCCCCCAGATACCAGACTTACCTGGATTAGCTCAAAGAACTTAGATTTCGGGTCTGAGGAAGAAGGAGCAACTCGAGCCTGGTCTGGGATCTGAAGAGACAGCAAAGAGCTTTGACTTTCAAATACACTTTTGACCAAGGCTGTTTCAGCCTCTGTACACGAGGGGCTAGGTTCAGACTGGGGAAGAGGAACAGGCATGTGACATGGGAGTCCAGGCAGAGGGGGAAGAGGTGATAATTCAGTCACTGCTCCTTTTCAGGCCCTGTGGTAGCGCACTCCAAATGCCCTTTCTCTGTGGTCAGTGTTGCTACCCAGAGCCACCAACAGCAAAATAAAGCCTGTTCACCCATTACCTGTCCTGTATGACCCAGATGCAGGGCCAGACTGGCAAAGAAAAGGCCCAGGGGGTAACCCCAACAACGCTGATGTGTTCAGCTCTGGAATGCTGGGGGCGGGGGCAGGCATTTTCATGTGGGGAGACCTTAAGGTGACAGGGTTGGAAGTGAGTCCCATTGTTCTCTACAGCTTTCCTGCCCTAGAGCAACAATGGGCTGGGGAGATGCTCACCCCCCAAAGACGGAGGCACTCTTTCCGGATCTCTGCCTGCCGAGGCTCACTCAGGGTCCTGGGGAAAGGAAGCCAGCAAGTAATTGAAACCTCCATGAGGTACGAGGAGTGTGCCTCCGTGCGCCCCTGAGAACCCCAGAGAGGAAGCCCGCATGAATGAACATGTGTGCACACACGGAGGCCATGCAGCCATTAGCACAGGGCGCTTAACACAGTCACATGGCTCTGCCTCTTGAAGACGGGGTGACACCCCCAGCTCTCCACCACAAAGGAAAGGGAGGAGACTGCCCTCCTGACCAACCCCTGGGTGACGGGGTTCCCTTCCCGTACACCCACAGGTGCATCCTGGCCCCTTCTGTGCTGACACAGGCCACATGAAGTCCACCATGGCAGACGGCACCTTGCCTCAGAAAGCTGAATTCGCTTGTGCTTGCCCCACCCTAGATGTCCCTAACCAGTACCACCTTTCCTCTCTGAATCACTCTACTCTGGGTCCCCCGAACGATGTGCTCCTACGCCCGCTGATGCACTGTGAATAACTCTTCCGGTATCCTTTCCCCTGGTTATTCTGATCTTCCCAAAGACAAAGGAAAGTCTTTAATGGCAGGTTCATGAAGCATATGCTTCTCTGGCACCCTTCACAGACCACAGCAGAGTGTGCGATAAAAGATGTTTTTAAATGTTTGTTGAAATGAAATAAATAAAACAAAGAGATCTTCCCTTGAAATAGGTGAATTCTGGAAAGTGGGCAACACTCACGTGTCTTGAACAAAAGCATGGATTTTGGCCAGAGCTTTGATCTGCACACTGCAGTGGCTAGAAGACAAAAATAAAAAAGATTTGATTTCAGAAGGCTTACCAAAAAAGACAGCCAAAAGACATCAGGACAGAGGAGATTAGCTGGAATAGTGACAATCTATATTTGAGGGAGTGGCTAGAGAGTTGAAAGAGAACCCCCTTGACCACACCCTAAAGCGCAGTTATATGGGCCTGCTAAAGACTGAAGGTAAAGCAAAAGAACTGAGTCAAACCCTCCAGACACTCAAATCCCAAATCCTGCTAAAAGGAAGGTCTAATCCCATCCTTAATAATGTGAAAGCAGTGGTGAACTGATTCTAAATAAAGCAACAACAAAACCCAGACCCAGTTCAACTACAGACAAAACCGACAACACACCCACACTAACAGCCACCCTTTCTTCTCTAGTCTCCACTGTTCTTTTACATACGATGTCTGGCATTGAATAAAAAAGTATGAGACGTGATAAAGCAAAAAAATGTGACCTATTGACACAAGAAAAATAGTCCAATAGAACAAGACCCAGAGATGGTCCAAATGTTGGAATTATCAGACAAGCCTTTAAAATAACTGAAAAACATGTTAAAGGATGTAGTGGGAAAGTTGTAAAACATGCATAAAAAGATGGAGAATATCAGCAGAGATATAGAAACCATAATTTTAAAAGCAAAAATTATAAAACTGAAAAATATGGTATTACAAATAAAAAATTATTTTGATGGACTTATCAACAGACAATAATAGACGAAAGAATCCATGAACTTGAAGACAGACAGGCCAACAGAAACTCAAACACAGAGAAAAGAGTGAAAACTATAATAGAGCACATGAGCTCTGAGGGACAATAACAAGCAGTTTAACATAAATATAATTGGAATTTGGAAGCACAGGAAAGAAAGGACAAAAATGCTGACAAGATAATAGCTAAGAATTTCCTCAAAATGATGAATGAAATCAATCCACAGATCCAATATCAGAGAACCCCAATCACAGTCCATACAAATAAAACAGTATATGAGCACATAATGGTCAACATGCTGAAAACAAAAGATAAAAAGAAACCCATGAATGCAATCAGAGGAGAAAGAACACAGGACATTCAGGGAAACAATGGTAAGAACAATGGCTGACTTCTCATTAGAAAACAAGGAAAACAGAACAATTATCATTAAAGTGCTGAAAGAAAAACATTGTCAACCTCGAAATCTATATCCAGTGAAAATATCCTACAAAAGTGAAGGGGAAATAAACACATTTTCAAACACAAAAGCTGAAGGAGTTAAGTCTCCAGCAGACCTGCACTACAAAAATAGGCCAAAAGGAATTCTTCAGGGTAAAAGAAAATGATTCCAAATAGAAATCTGGCTCTGTAAGAAAGAATGAAGAAAGCCAGAATGGATAAATATGGCAGTAAATATCAAAGAACCTTAAAAAAAAAATTAGATGTACATATACAGGTGTGTGTGTCTTTAAATCTCTTTTTAAAAGGCTATAAACTGTTTGAAATAAAAAGAATGGCAAGGTATAGTATGGCTTTTTATAAAAGAACACAAAGGAAGGAAGGAAGGCTGTAAATACATGTTTACTGCAGTAAGGTCCTTACATTGTTCATGAAACAGCAGAATAATTTTAAAGGTAAAATATGATAAATTAAAGATGCACATTGTAATCTCTAGAGTAACAACTAAATCATAACACAAAAGACATAAAAAAATCTAAGGAGATAAAAAGAACTACTACTAAAAAATACTGAATTCACCCCAACCAGAAAAGGAAGGAAAGAAGGAACAGACGGGGCTGGCCAAGTGGCTCAGTTGGTTACTCGAGGTCTGAGCAACAGGGTCACCAGTTCAACTCCCACATGGGCCAGTGAGCTGTACCCGAGCTGAGCTGCCACTAAGCTACCAACAGGTGACAGGATGGCTCAGCTGGTGAGAGCACGTGCTCCTAACAACAAGGTTGCTGGCTTGACTCCCGCATGGGATGGTGGACTGTGCCCACCCGAAACTAAGATTGAACACGGCACCTTGAGCTGAGCTGCCCTGAGCTGCCGATGGGTGGCCAGATGGCGACTGGACTTGGAGCTGAGCTAGCTGCACCCTCCACAACTAAGATTGAAGGACAACAATTTGGCTGTTCCCCTTCCCCAATTCCCCAATAAAATCTTAAAAAAAAAAAAAAAAAAAAAAAAAAGGAATAGAGAAACAAATAGAAGACAGGATAAACAGAAATCAAACAACCAATATAAAGGATTTAAACCAAAACATATCAGCTATTAGTCCATGCAAATGTACTAACACACCAACTAAAAGGCAGAGACTGTCGCACTGGATAAAAAGGTAAGACCCAACCATATGTTATTTACAAATACAAACACAGACTGAAAATAAAAGGAAATAAAAAGATAAACCAGGGCCAGCCAAGTGGCGCGTTGGTTAAGAGCTGGCTTGGGACGCCAGCTCTGAGCAGCAGGGCCCTGGTTCAGATCCCACATGTGAGGGTCAGTGACACTGCCCTCTACAGCTAGATGGTGAACAACAGCTCCACGTGGAGCTGAGCTGCCATGAGTCGCCGGTAACAGTGTAGGCTACAGCACCTGCTGCAGTGGGCTGCCATAAGCTAGTAAGTGGCCGGCAACCATTGTGAACGGCCGTGAGCCACCGTGAGCAGCCATCCAGAGGCCGGCGACCGATCTGCCTCACCCAGGAAGAGCGCAATAACAATACCAACCTGGGCCAGTGAAGCAACGTCCTCCACAACTAGGCTGAAGAACAAAAGGACAGCAACTTGTCTGTTCCCCTCCCCCAATTCCCCAATAAAATCTTAAAAAAAAAAAAAAAAGATAAACCATGTAAAAAATAAAAGAGGGCCAGCCAAGTGGTGTGGTGGTTAAGCGCTGGCTTGGGAAGCCAGTGGCCCCGGTTTGGATCCCACATATGAGGGCCAGTAAAAGAAAGCTGATGTGGCTATATTACTATCAGACAAAGTAGACTTCAAGACAAAGAGTATACTAAAGATAAAAAGGATATTTCACAATGACAAGAGGTGAATTCATTAAGAAAGCAAAATCAAAAATGTGCATTGGCCTACTAACACAGATCCCAATACATGAAGAACAAACAAAACTAAAGAAATAGACAAATCATAATTGAACAATCATAACTGAAGACTTTAACAGCCCTGTTTTAGCAGGTGACAGAATAAGTAGTCAAAATATCAGTTAAATATAGAAGATTTGGGCTGGCCGAGTAGCGCAGTTAAGAGCTGGCTTGTGATACTAGCGGCCCGGGTTCGGATCCCACATATGAGGGCCAGTGACACTGCCCTCTATAGATAAGATGGTGAACAACAGCTCCACCTGGAGCTGGGCTGCTCTGAGTCCCCGGGACAGCATAGCTGCAGCCCCTGCTACAGTGGGCTGCCATAGGCTACAGTGAGTGGCCGGCAGCTGGAGTGAGCTGCCAAAGCCACCATGAGTGGCCATCCAGAGGCTGGTGACCGATCTGCCTCATCTGAGAAGAGCGCAATGACAATACCAAGATGGACCAGTGAAACAACGTCCTCCACAACTAGACTGAAGAACAAAAGGACAACAGCTTCTCTGATTCCTTTCCCCCGTTCCCCAACGCTGTTCCCCACCCATAATTACCCCAATAAAATCTTTAAAAAACAAAACAAAAACGATGTCCAGCCCAAGCTGAGCTGCAGCTAATAGTCTGCTGCCAACAGGTGGCAGGATGGCTCAGCTAAAATAAATTATAGATAGATAGATAGATAGATAGATAGATAGATAGATAGATAGATACATAGACAGACAGACAGATAGATACAGAAGATTTTTAAAAAGAATATGAACCAACGTAACCAAATTAACAGTTATAGAACACCATACTCAACAGCAGCAGCTGGAATATGCACCAAGATGGATGATACGATGGGCCATAAAAACAAGCCTCAATACATTTCAAAGGATGAAAACCATACAGAGTATATTCTGAGTATAGTGGGACAAATCTAACAGGCATCTTAGAAATCCCAAAATAGCTGGGTATTAAATATCACACATCTATATAATCCATAAGTCAAAAAACAAATGATAAGGGAAATTTAAAAAACATTTTGAACTTTATAATAATATAATAATAAAAAAAGGTAACATCAAAATGTGGGAGATTCGGGCCGGCCGAGTGGCGCGGTGGTTGGGTGCTGGCTTGGGAGGCCAGCGGCCCCGGTTCAGGTCCTGCTAAAAAAAAAAAAAAAAAAAGAAAGAAAGAAAGAAAATGTGGGAGATTCAAAATGTGGGGACAGCTGTCCCCAAAGGAAAATTATTTATTTATTTATATAAATTTATATTATATATTATATATGCTATAAGTAATTAAAATTTAAAAATTATTATAGTATTTGTAATTAACTTTAAAAAATAAAATAGAAGGAAATTATGTTTTTAAGATTTTAATTAAAATATAGCTAACATACAATATTATATTAGTTCCAGGTATACACAATAGTTATTCAACATTTATACACCTAAAGAAGTGATCACCGTGATAAGCCCAGCAATCATCTGACACCATACCATGCTATTGTAATATTATTGACTATATTTCCTACGCTGTGTATTACATCCCCAAGATTTATTTCTTTTATACCTGCACATTTGAACCTGTTATTCCCCTTCACCTTTCCCCCCATTTTTAATTTTTCAATTATAGTTGACATTCAATATTATTTTATATTAATATCAGGTGTATAGCATATAGTTAGACAGTTATATAATTTAAGAAATGATTCCCCTGACTAGTCTAGTACCCAACTGGCACTATACATAGTTATTACCGTATTATTAACTATATTCCCTATGCTTTACTTTACATCCCCAAGACTATTTTGTAACTACCAGTTTGTACTTCTTAATCCCTACCCCTTTTTCATCCCCTCAATCCCCTCCTATGTGGCAACCATCAAAATGTTCTCTGTATCTATGAGTTTGTTTCTGTTTTGTTTATTTTGTTCTTTAGATTCCACATATAGGTGAAATCACATTGCCATCTGTCTTTCTCTGTCTGACACACCACTCGGCACAATACCCTCCATGTCTATCCATGCTGCCGCAGATGGCAATTCCCTTCCCTGGCCAAGCAATATTCCACTGTATACATACATACATGTACCACCTCCCCTTTATCCATTCTTCCATTGACGACACCCAGGCTGCCTCCACATCTTGGCCACTGTAAACAATGCTGCAATGAACACATGGATGCACATGTCCCCTCAAAGTAGCGTTTTGGGTTTCTTCAGATAAATACCCAGAAGTGGGATTACTGGGTCCTTCTTTGTCTTGTTATAGCCTTTGTTTTAAAGTCTATTTTGTCTGGTATAAGTACTGCTACCCCAGCTTTTTTTTTCCATTTCCATTTTCATGAGCTACCTTTTTCCCATCCCTTTACTTTCAGTCTGTGTGTGTCTTTCGATCTGAAGTGAGTTTCCTGTAGACAGCATACATAAGGGTCTTGTTTTCTTATCCATTCAACCACCCTACCTTTTGATTGGAGCATTTAATTCATTTACATTGAAAGTAATTGTTGATAGACATGTAGGTATTGCCATTTTATTATTCATATTTTTTATCTTTTTTTTTTAATCTTAAAGAAGTCCCTCTAAGATTCCCTATAACTATGGTTTGGTGGTGATGAACTCCTTTAGCTTTTTCTTGTCTGGGAAGCTCTTTATCTGTCCTACAATTCTAAATGATAGCTTTGCTGAGTAGAGTAGTCTTGGTTGTTCTCCTTTGGGCTTAATTTTCTCTTTTTCTAGCTTCTTTGATTTTGGACCCTTTTTTCTTTTAATATATTTATACATAAGGATTATAAAGGGAAATTTATAGCATTTATATATATATATATATATATATATATATATATATTTAAACCAGATAAGGACTTCAAAAGAATACATATTCAGAGACTAATATCCCTATGAACATCAACACAAATATCATTAATAAAATATTAGTAAATCAAATACAGCAATATATGCGTGATAACACATGACCAACTGGGGTTGATGCAAAAATGCAAGAGCTGGGCCGGCCGAGTGGCTCAGTTGGTTAAGAGCTCATTCAAGAATGAACAGCATACCTGAAACTGATGTTGTATAATATTGTATGCCAACTGTAATTGAATATATAGATAGTCACGGGATGTGGAGAGTACTGTGGAAGGGAGTCAAAGGAATTGTAATAGATATGGATGATATGGGGGGAGGAGTGGGGTGGCTAATTGGGGGAGGGGGGTTGTCACTTTGAGGAGTAAAAAGTACAACTATTGCAATGTGTTGTACACCTAAAACTAATTTTTTTTTAAAAAGTGTTTATTTCACAATAAAAGAATTTTTAAAAATAAAAAATAATAAAAAAAAGAATGAAGAGCAGTTCGATGCCCAGCCCGAGCTGAGCTGCCAACAAGTGGCAGGATGGCTCAGCTAAAAAAAAAAAAAAAAAATGCAAGAGCTGTTTACCATTTGAAAATCATCAATGTAATTAACTGTAAATGGAGTAAAGAAGAGAAATAATAATGTCTATAGATACAGAAAAAATACTTGACAAAATTAAACATCCATTTATGATAAAAACTCTCAGCAAACTAGGAACAGAAGAAAAGTTTGTCAACCTGATAAAAGGCATCTACAAAAAAACTACCCCTAACATCATACTTAATGGTTGAACACTTTACACTTAAAATCAAGAACAAGGCAAGGATGTCCATTCTCATCACTTCAATTCAGCATCACACTGGAGGAACCAGTCAGTGCAACGAGGCAATAAAAAACCACAACTACCATTATGACCAGCAATTCCACTTCTGGGTATTTGTCCAAAAGAACTGAAATCAGGATCTCAAAAAGGTATCAGCATCCCCATGTTTGCTGCAGCACTATTCACAATAGCCAAGATGTGGAAACAACTTAAATGTCCACTGACAGATGAATGGATAAAGTGACCTTTTCAACGCCTATTTGGACCCCTAAGAAAGCACTTCTTCTGATTCATTGCTACTATACAACTCTCCAACCTACTCAAAAAACTTTTATCTAATGCTTGCCCACTTAGAAAACTGAGTCAACTATCACAACTTTAAGTTATTACCACTAACAGGGAGGAGGAAAACAATTAAAGAAGGTTAAAAAAAAAAGGAAGAGCACTCAGATCACCCATCTGGGGAACTCATGAACTGGCAAAAGCTTTGGTGCCAAAAACTTCAAAGCCTGTCATATACTTGCTTTCCCGCCATCTTCTGCCTCCGAACAGCGGCTTCCCAGGCAACAAGCATGATGGCCTTTTACAAACAGAAGCAATTAAAGGGAAATTACTCCTCCCGCCAGGGCCACAGGACCAGGCTACTCTGTTAGGTTTCACTACCGTGCTTAGGCTCCCACGGGCAGGGCTGGGTCAGCCAGGCTGCCACCGATCACCGTTGTCACAGGGCGTGGGAGCAGGGTGAAGGTCCCCAAGGTCCCTAAGTCCCCTGGAGCCCTGGAACAAGCAGACCCATCCCAGTCACCAACTTTCCAGGGCTGACAAAGTGATACCAAGAGCCCGTCATTCAGTCCTTCATCCTCTGGTCTTCCCTGAAACCATAGTAGAACAGCCAAACCCCCTGGCTTGCTTACCTCTCATTGGACCGCATCATGTAGTCAGTAAATTCCTGGTCTTCCTTGATCACCTTCAAGGGGACCACCAGGTTAACGTCGGAGTCAGTGTTCCGCAGCTGGTTGAGCTTAATGTTGACGGAGAAGAGGTAATCCCGCACGTCGTCTATGCCCACCTTCAGGCCCTTGCACACCACGTACCTGCAGAAGAAAGCCGGTCACCCCGCTGAGCAGGGGCTTCCCCGCCGCCATTCCTCCACCCCCAGCCCCTCGCTGGGTCATGAGGCCCAGGAGCCTTAAGTCTACGCACAAAACGCAGCGCAGACTCTGTGCTGCAAACGTTGACCTCAAATCCGTCCTTTTTATGTTGGGCTGTATTTCTCCTCCCTATGGCAGCAGGACCCAGTTGCCCTGTGCCAGTCTAGCTGCATCACCATCACCTCATCACCTGGGGGCCTGCTAAATTACAGGCTTCAGCAATCAGACTCTCTGGGGACAGGCCCAGAAATCGGGTTTTAACCAGCCACCTGGCAGTTCGCATTGGCCCCCCCTTCCGTCACACTGTGCACCAGCACTGTGTCCCACCTGGTGGCGCCCTTGATCTGCCCCAACCCATATCCCTCCAGATGTCCTTTCTATCTGTCACCTTCTCCCTCCTGAGCCAAGTCAAGGACCTCCTCCATAAGAGTGGTGAATAAGGCATGTGGAGAAGGAGGCAGAGCTGAACTGGCATATCACAGAACCAGTAAGATACGAATCCCACCTCCTGTGGGTGCTAATCACTTCTTTCAAGTCAAGGTTTTTCCTGTAGCTTGAGCAGTCATGCCAGAAAGATGCACCAGGATTTGTGCGCTGACATTTAGCCCACTCGTCCGATGAAAATGAGGAGGAAAGCCTCACCTCTCTGAGTTGGCAGGCCGGCTGGTAATCGGCTTAAAGAGACATACTCGTTCAAAGCAGCAGTACAGCAAGTAGATGAGCCCCACGCTGAACGGCGTGAACAGGTCAAAGGTTTTACAGAGGAAGTGGCCTCCTGGGTTAGAGAGAAGACACCAAGAGCCATCAGTGGATTCTAGTCCAAGAGGTGGGGAAGGCAGTCTCAGGGAGTAAATATGACCAAGTCAGGGACCCAGAACCTGGGTCCATTAAAGTCAGGGGCCATTTAAAGGGGAGACTTGGCTTTAGAGGGGACTTTAGGGATTCTATAGCACTTTCTTCCCCAAACTCCTCAGTCAGCCACCTGTCACCTGATAGAAGCAGATATATTTTTTTTAACTTCCAAGTCAACCCTTATATATGCTCTTGTCCAACAGGGCCTCTGGTGGGTCCTGGGTGGGGATAGCTGAGGAAGGGTCACCTGTCCGGACAACCGACAGCGCCATGAGGAATTGACAGAGCAGCAGCTGCTTGCTGAGGATCTCCTGCAGGTTCTCTTGCCCCTCCACGGAGAAGCCCTGAAAGGAGAGCACGAGGGTCGGGTGGGAAAGAGCAGCAATGGAGACTGAAAAGAGCATCCCTACCTCACCTTCACCAACATTTCTAGAAGTGTTTTCATTGATTTCTACCGCCTGACTGATAAAGATACGGCTCAGTGTCTGAGCTATTCTGGCATGGTCACATGGCCCATTATGGGTAAAGCCAGCATTAGGACCAGGGCGTGACTGCTGGACCAGTGCCGCTTCCCTGCTGTCACACCCTGGGCACAGAACCAAGTCTGCTTTTCCAAGGAGATGGTCCCAAAAATTATAAAACTCACATAGGAGTCCATGGGAAGAGTGGGCAGAACAGAGGCAAAATAATGGCTAGGCACAGGCCAAAGACAAGGCAGGAAGCGGAATGCCCTGGTGAGTGTGACGAGACCCAGAGAGTAGGTGTGGCGTGAGCGCTCTGCGTGGGCTCACTCAGCTGCTATGCTGACCGCTGCACGCCCAGTTTGGTGAAAGGAAAAAGTGAGGACAACTCTGACGGCCAGTGTCTCTTCCCTCTGCTGACCAGGACTTACTCACAAAACCCATGTTCCTGTCCCAAAACCATGGAGCCTCTCCCTCTAGCTGGGAGTCTCTGGTCAGGGTGTTTTTTCAAAGTATGTAGTCGCTTTTCCTGGAGTGCTCTCCTTCCCTGTGAGATCCCAGCAGGGAGCAGGGAGCCAAGCTCACAAGGCAGCAAAGGAGGGCAGGGGGGAGGTGGGAGGGGAGTGACTGTTCAATAGGCACAGAATTTCAATTTCACAAAATGAAAAAGTTCTGAAGATCTGTTTCACGGCAAGGTAAATATATTTATCACTATTCAACTCTACACTTAAAAATGGTTGAGAAGGTACAATTTATGTTATGTGTTTTTTATCACAATAATAATAATAATAATAATAATATTATTATTATTATTATCATCCCTGACTTGGTCCTATGAAGGTAATAGCTAAATGTCTCAACGATGTTTAGCAACATCATCCAGATTTACAGATGCTTCTCAAAATGCATGCGTTTATAGGGTCAACCAAAAAAAAGGCAGCCCAGGGCACCAGTCTACATTGCCGAAGCAGAAAGACAGTCCTAGAGTTTGCCACTCTAGTTGCCACCCTGCAACAGTTGCCTCCCAAGCTCTATCGGACCCCCACGGCCACTCAGCTGGAAGAGCCCCACCCCGGCCCGGGGTGTCTCCTGCTGTGCCCTGCTGTGTGCAGTGCTGTGGAGGGCAGTGAGCGAGGGCATCTTCAGCCTGCACGTGCCATCACCTTTCCACACTCTGCTGCCTCAAAGGCCACCCAAAGAGCTCCAGAGCCTTTTCTCACCTCTAGCCATGTGACTCTGGAGCAGTTGCCATGTTCCCTGTCCCTCCTTTAGTCTATGTGGTGGCTCATTCCAGAAGACTGTCTGACACGTCAGATTACCAGGTGAGAAAGCTGCAGAGGGCCCCTCTGTGCTTCAAGCAGTTGCCTGAGGCACAGTATTCAAGAACTTTGGCCCAGCCCCTGACAAAGCCTCCCGTGAGCTCCCGGAGCTGCTGCCTTAGGTTATGTGGTCCCCTGTCGGCCCACCGAGGCTGGCCATGTGCAGACAGCCTCTGCCAAGGGCAGCATCCAGGTGACCAATGGGGAAATGTCCTTCCCGGTTCGTTTTGCCCACTTCCTCTTAGTTATGGTCCTCCCTCACCACGTCTCACAGCCAACTGAGGCCCTTGGAAGACATGAGCTGAGAAGGGCCACCTGCTCCAAGCAAAGGTGTCCACAACATCACTGCCTTGACAAGGTATCATTGAAAATATGTCCAAAAGAACAAAAACATCTATTATACGTCCCCTACTATCTGAAGAGTGAGGTAGTACCTTCTGGGGCAGTTCAAGGACCAAATAACACAAAATAAAAACAAGTCTCAAGCCTCTGACGTGATAAATTCCGAAAGCATCATCCTATGGAGAGCAGATCACCTACCCCGTCGGCCATCAGAAAGTGGACACCCTTGCGATCTGTGTTGTCCAGGACAAAATTCCGAAAAGCAGTGATGTTCTCTGGGCGGGTGATGTCTCCATCTCCGTCGATTCCACCCTCGCCTAGCAGGACACAAAATTCACATTTAGCTCATCTGCCTTGTGTCTCCGAGGAGCTGGGACACAAACCTCTGGGACTGTGAACACAGGTACCCACTGGGTCTCCAGGCCCAGGAGAAAACACCCTGGGGGGAGAAACTCATTGCAGTGATGGGCCAGGAGGCAAAAACAGGGCCCTGCTATCGCAAAGCAGAACTCAGAGGAGTTGCCTAGCCAAGAGTCAACAACTGAATCACAGGGTGTTTGTCTTTAAGGCCAAAGCTGTGTTAAAAGCACCTACATTTCGGAACCAATGGATTTGCGGCCAAATCACAACAACCGAGACAGAGCGGAGGGGACTGCTGCGGAGCTGTCTGTCAACAGTACATTCCACACTCCACACAGTCCCACAAGATCTGGAGATGGGTGTGGGGTTTTGTATGTTAATAACCCTGCCAGTCTTCAGCCAGAGATCAGGAAGTTTCATTATCTCCTGTCACCACAAGAAGAAAGGAGGAATTACCGTATTTTGCCGTGCATAATGGGCTCCCATGAATAATGTACACCCACATTTTTGGCTCAAACTTTCAGGGAAAAAAATCTTTCATTTTAATTTTTTAATTCAAATTTTTATTTGTTTACCTGTAGGTACTTGTTTTTTGTATTATAAAGGGATTTTAGCATTTATTTTTTAACATATTATGGTACAAGAAATTTTATTTATCACATAATTACAAAACACAAGAACAAATACAAGGTACAAGAAATTTTATGTATCGGTAACAAATTTATGATATTTACGCATCATAGAAGGCCAAGAACTCTTCATCGTTGCAAGTTCCTCATAAGTTCAACAAATTCAATTATTGTATTCCAGGGCATTATTTTGCATACGGATATCATTATTGATTTCTAGAGTTATACTTTTAACTCATTAACATAAATAAAAGAATTAAAAATATTTATATAGATACGGAATTAGTACTACCCATGTATAATGCACATCCTTATTTTTCCCTCACAAATCTGGGCAAAAAAATTCATATTATACACGGCAACACATGGTAATATGGCTTGGATAAGAGTTTCCCTAGTGAGGGGTTTAACTGTATCCCACAGCCCTGGGGTAGGGTAAAAAGGGAACCGAGGTCTTCCTGACATGAACCGGGAGCCCCAGGCTTAGAGACCTGGGAAAGGAAACATAGCAAGTGGGGAACAGCTGCGTCTGACCCAAATTCCCCACAGGGGACTGTCCCTTAGAGCGCCTGATGCTCTGGTCTGTGTCCCTACCGTAGTAGGGTTCGAAGAGTTCACTGGAGGCTGAGTAGAAATCCTCCAGCTTAAAGTCATTAGGGCCCTTCAGAGTCATCCCAAAGCCCTTGGCATGCCACTTCTTCCTCCAGAGCACGTACTCCGAGAAGCCCCCGGGGCCTGCACAGACGTCTGCAAAGTACAGAAGCTCAACTTCCCGGTCCTTCACCAGTGGTTTCTGCAAAGGCAAGTGGAAGACAGGGGAGGAAAAGAAACAAGACGGCTCAATGGAGAGCAGGGAGGAGAAGTGGGGGAAGGATCATCAGCCTTTCAGCAAGCACGAGGCTGAGCTCCCCCCGGGCCACACCACCCAGGAAATGGACCCTCTGTGATCATCACCCTCGAGCTGCCATCCCTGGCTGAACATACCCCTGCTGCTTTTGCACCCCCAGCCTAGCTCAGACTACTGATAAAAACATTTTAATGGGCACCTGATCGTGCAGTTTTTATTCCTCAGCCTCTTTTTCACCATATCCTGCCTTACAAGAGTCCTACTGAGCAGAATGGATGCTGTATCCCTGTTACACATAGGGAAAAAGAGACACCAAACGACCTGTTCCCAGACACTCTGCCACAAAGCTAAATCGGAATCCAGTCAGCCCGCCCACCAGTCTCAGGGCTTCCTGTCCAACCAAAGTCTGGGGGCTCTAACATCACCCTCCCAGTCACAGCGCCTGCCTTTCCAGCCCTTAGCCACTGCTTTCCTCCTCTCCCTCCTCCTAGGTTCTTACCCCCATTTTTTTTCAATTAACTTTTTATTTTGCATTAATTTTAGATATACAGAGCTGTAAAGAGAGCAAGTTCTTATATACCCTTCACCCAGTTTCCACATTTGCTAACATCTTACACTGCCATTTGTCAAAGTAAAAAACCAACACTGGTACACCACTATTAACTAAGCTCCAGGCTGGATTCAGATACCACGCGAGTCCTCATCCTGTTCTAGGGTCCGGTCCAAGGTGCCACAGTGCACT
Source organism: Aselliscus stoliczkanus (assembly GCA_033961575.1). Lineage (NCBI taxonomy): Eukaryota > Metazoa > Chordata > Mammalia > Chiroptera > Hipposideridae > Aselliscus > Aselliscus stoliczkanus. The sequence goes on along the minus strand of CM066733.1, from coordinate 56,090,070 downwards.
CAGTCTGCCCCCTGCACTCCCTCTCCCGCCTCTGCCCGTGCTAGCAGGGGCCTGGGATGGTGCACAGCCCGGGGCTGACGAGGCAGGGAGAAAAGGATGCACCGGGTGCAGCTTCCAGGCAGCCCTCAGAGCAACCCCCCCACATCAGGAATAACTATGTTACAGTAATCATTTGAATTTTTATTGGATTATCATTTTGGCCACTTCAGTAGCTTTAACTCTTAATCTAAAATTTATGCTGAAGGCAGCACTGACCTAAACTGTGTGTTTACACTTCTCTTTTACACACCTGGGCCCTCGATGATGAATTCTACTTGTCCCGACCCTCCACAGCGGAGAGGATGCACCATCTACACTGGTGACAACAACAGGCTGAACCCCAGAGTAGGTGGCTGCAGAGGACCCTGGTGAACACCCAGCAGGAAGGAAGGGGGTTAGGCAGCCTGACTTCCCGCCTGCAGGCGGGCATGGCTGAGTGTCCGTCCAGTTCTAAAACTGCTGCATAAAGATCAGAGAGCTTTAGGGGTAACAGCTCTAAGAAAGAACAGAAATACTAACGTTCATAGTCCAGTCACTTTCTAAGTGACAAGCGCCTTGCCTCTGATGATAGCTATCTAGCTTTATCAAAACAGTGAAAATGTTTCTGGAAAAAGTGACTTTAGCTGTGATATATCAGTTCTTTCTCCCTTTCCCCACCACTCCACCCCAAGCATTCTTTGTTCCTGAGCCATCAATTGTGCATATTTTTTCACTATATTCATTTGCACACTAAAAAAAGACCTGATGGCATTTGCCAAGAACGTTAGGTAGCACTCTGCAGGCAGTCCAGTGGTAATGAGGCAGGGGTCACAAGTTTCAGGCCTGGGCACGCTGGAAAGAGGGAAAACAACGCTCCTCATTGTGGGCTGGGCCCCAGCCCCAGCCCCTATGGGTGAGCCGCCTGGGCCAAAGAGACAGTGGAAGGAAGAGTAACGAAAGCATCTCACCTCCAAAGAGGGCATAAGTATGATCTCATTTTGTGATTTTAAAACGTGTGGCCCTCAGCAGCCACCACCGGCCACCACCAGAGCTTCTCACAGAAAGGACAGCTGGGTTCTCACTTCTGCCGCCTACTGGCGGAAGTCAGGGACAAGCACACCATTTATGTCTTTAAGCTCAAGCTTCCTCAACTGTAAACTGGGACTAATATAGGTTATTTCTCAAGATTGTTGTAGGACTAAATAAATTACCATATGTCAAAAACCTTTATACGCTGTAAAATACTAAACAAATGTTATGATACTATATTCACTAAACCAGCCATCTTTGAGTCAGTGCTTGTCCTTTTCCATCTTTTCCTCTTTCCAGGGCCTAGTGGGGACTTCCTAAACACTGTCTAATTTCCACTAAGACAGCGCTGAAACTTACAAGCTCTACACTCAGTTTTTGTCTCCTGTTACACTGCAAAACAAGGTTTCCTTACCTCAACAATACCCCCAGGCACACAAATCCCTCACATAATGTTATGGTTTATGATATACTTCCATATATCCAAAGAATCTAAATTCTCTTCTTTCCCTTGTCTCTTCCAATTCTCGTTTACAATTTCTTTATTTCCCTTCCCAAGTCTCTTCTCTCCTTTTACTACAACCTGCAGAATCAGAAACACATGGAAAAAAACCTCAGTGGCCCGTGTGCCTGGGGCTCCAGCCACTCCCATTTCTCCTGGGAACTGTTCTAGAGCACCTCTGCTCACCTGGAAAACACACCAAGCCTGCTGGCCTTGGCTGTCACTCTGGTCCTTAGAGGAAAACAGAGAAGAAAACACTAGGGGCTGGAGAGAAATCACATTTGATAGTGGAGTGTAGAGAAACACCTCTGAAAGGGCAATTCTCCATGTCCACTAACAATCAATTCAGGTCAAGACGCTGCCTGAAGCATTACAGCCACGGCTGCCTTTTCCTGTGTAACTAACATCTCCACCCTGGACCCGAATGGAGCGACCCTGATGCCTACTTCATTTTCCTGACAGCAAAAGACGACAACCAGATACTAGCTGCTGGAGGCGTTTTCATTCAAAAGCCCAAAATGACGCTGTGACTTCCCATCAGCCTGACAGAGCTCCTCTGCCAGGAAGCGGTTTAAAGAAATCATTTGGATCTCAGCAAATTAAATCAACATTGTATCAAGCTTATTTTCTCAAGATGCTAATTCCAAGAGCCCGTATGAGCTACCTGCTGGTACTGGAAAATGGGGGCACGGGGGTGATGCGGGAGATAGAAATGACTGATGGCTGAAGGGGACTACATGCCACTTTTGCCAGCATGGAGAAATAATTAGGTGGGTAGAGGTGAAATGTTAAAGAACTTGGAAAAGAAAAGTGAGTGGATACAGGGGCACAGTGGAAGGAGGGTGAGTGAAGCAGAAACAGGTCTGGGAACAGCCAGCTCCTGGCCCCTTCAATGTCAAAGAGAACTAACTTTCTAGAACTGGGTAAAAAATGTTTCGAAACCCTGATAATGCTAGAACAAAATTTCCTTTTTTCTTTCTCTGTCATCACGGATGGTGTGTGTTCAGAGAAATGAGATGCAGCAGAGTAGAAAATAGTTTTGTTCTCCCACTTCTTGAGAAGGGCCAAGGCCTGATAACTATGATAGCCCTTTTTTTCTTTTTTTTGAGGGCAGTGTCGCTGGCTCTCATATGTGGGACCCGAACCGGGGCCGCTGGCTTCCCAAGCCAGGGCTTAACCACCGCGCCACTCGGCCAGCCCTCTATGATCTCACACAAAGCTTACTCAGAGAGGCAGGGAGGGAACGTGGCCACATCTGAAACCCCAGGTCTTAGAGCTGGAACAACTCTTAAGGGCCTTCTGGTCCTATCCTGGCCCTCTGACAGGGAGGCTGGGCTCATGTCACAGCTGAGGAGGCCTGAGCTTCGGCGACGCCACCTGTGACTGCACTCTGCCCTCCTCACTGAACACACAGCCTACGTTTTCAGACCAGATGCTGATGGTAAATAGACCATGAAAAGATCCAGATGCCCACATTTCATTCAACTCTCAAACATTTCCCAGATCACTCCCGTCTCATACCAGAAACAGCACCCAAATCAGATGACGTCACAAGTTTCGATTGGGTCATAAGTTTACTGAAGGGACAGTATACTCCCCCTCATCCATGGTAGAAAAAAGGCAGGCTAAAGCTTCCTGATGACAACTGGCCTCCACACGCCAAAGAGCACAGGGAGGCGTTGCAAACATCCCAACCCTGCACCCTTCCTAGCTCTCCAGTCCACCAGAATGTCCAGAACCTGAGCACCATGGGGAAAGGGATCACATCTATCTCATTCAAAATTATGTTCCTGGTGCCTAGCACTGTGCCTGGCACAAAGGAGGGGCTGGATAAATACATGTTTAATGAATGCAGAAGGGCCCATGGTCTACCTCACGGCCACCCTCCCTGCTCTGTAGGCCTGTAGATGCCACAGCTGCTGATTTTGCCCAGGCAGGTCCCTGCCTGCCTCCAACTGGAGTGAGCTACAAGCTCTGCAGAGCTGGCTGGGACTTTGGGCCAGAAGCCCTAGAGGCAGTGCTTCCTGGGGCACTCCTGGGACCACTCGAAGCACATGGGACCCTATCTGAGCAAAATGTATCTCTATCATAAAATGCATCTCTAACACATAGCAGGAACAACTGCATTGCAAAAATGGCAGCCTCTGGGCTACTGAAGCTTAAGCCCATTTAACACTATGAATTCAGAAACAGAATCTTGTTCTCACCCCAAAAGAGTCCCGCGGGTTTGTAAAAATGTGATCAAACACAAAATCCATGTTAGCCATCTTCATTGCCGCCCTGCAACAAAGCAAGACAGGGAAGAACTCAGTAGCAGACAAATGGGAAGCGGAGGCCCAAAGAAGGTGGAACAGTCCATGCGCGCGCGTGTGTGTGCAGGAGGTGTGTGGGGGTGGGGGAGTGGGGGGGAGGGGGTACGGGAGGGGGTGTTAAGTCCACAAACCTATTTAGGAAGAAGACTCCTCGGATCATCTCGTAGGGATTGGCCCGGGTCCGAGCTCGCCGCATCTCCTCCCCATCCAGGATATCAAACACACTCTGCCCGGAGAGAATCAGAACCTCAGGTGAGCATCAGCCTCCGGGATGGGACAGGGCCCTTAAGAGCTTGAGAAGCCTGACTCACAGCCCTCCTGCTTGCGTCCCAGCTCTAAAACAACCAGTTGTGTGACCCTAGACTCTGACCCTCAACTGCATCACCTGTGAAATGGTAAAAAGTAAAATGTAAGCATACCCCAGGCACATGGTAAGTGCTTAATAAATGGCATCTGTGCTTATGCACAGGGCCGCCTCTGGGCATCGCTAATCCTCACAGCAATTCCGCTTCTCCATCCAGCTGCAACTTTCCAAGGGACCAGAGTTCTGATCTAAGGCTCACTCAACTGGGACTCACTCAGAGAGACGGGAAACCTACCAAGGCCAGGGCTTGCTGATGGCACCACCACCAAGTAGGAATCCCTTCTCCCTCCTCCAATTTTCTCTGAAATCAAAAAGGCTCACTTCACATGAGTCCCAGTCATCTTCAGGACATTCCCAATCTTCTGCTACCCCAAAAACTAAGCACTGTAAGGCAGTCTGAGGCCTTGCTGCTTCTCCCACCCACTTCCTCCTCAGTTGCCGTGGCTCACTCTGCTCCAGGCAGTATACTTCCTGACCCCAAATCAGGCCACTAGACATCAGGGAAGGCTAACATTTCGCCCAGTATTAAGGAGCCTCACACTCACTATTTCATTTAATCCTCACAGCAACTCTGGGAAGTATTTTCTCCCCATCTTAGAAATGAGGAAACTCAAATTCAATGAAGCTAAAGCAACTGGCCCAAGGTCACACAGCAAAAAAGCTGCAAAAACTAGGGTTTGAATTCAGGTCTATCTGATGCTAAAGAATGATCCCAAGCCTTTCATTACACCATGCCCCCTCAAGGTTACAATGAACCAACCCAAGTTAAATGGATCCTTTCCTGGCTACGAAGCAAAGGGACAGCAATATAAGTAAGGCAGGTCACTGGGGGTGGGGGCGGGGGGGAGGCCACCTTGGAGAAATGCACACGCTACACATCTATCTCCAGGAAAAATATACTGACTCAGAAGGCCTGGCAAAGCCCAGCACTGCCTCACACAGGGTTTCCAGCTCCCGCTCCAGCAGCAGGCCTTACCTTACACTGCAGCACACTGTGAAGCAGGTCTTCCCCACAAAACTCGGTTTCATCTTCAATGATCATCTTCCTCTACAGGGAGAAGACAATCAGTAATGACCACACATGACTGCATTCACGGGGACGGATAGAGAAACTAGGGTTCTGAGTGAGTAGAGCAGGAAGGGGTTTGAGCCCCTGCCCTAGAACATCAATCTCCAAGGGTGGGATGAGAAAGTCCTAAATCCCTCTGGATGTGGTGAGATGAAGCAGCCCCCTGGGTGCTCTGACAGGGCACCATGTGGATACAAGGCTCAGGAATGCTGAGAAAAGCAAACGAAGGAGACGATCAAGCTATCTGTCCCTAGGGCATGGAGGCAGAAGGATGGGGTTGCCCCAAGTGACAGAAGCCTGTCCTTCAACTCTGTGATGAGTATGAATGCAGGACACCAGGCCCTGACAGGGTACCGAACTGGAAAACAAAGGCTCAAGGGAGCCTCACAGGGATGTCAAGTCCAACCTCATGTCTGAGTGAGGCTACCTCTGAACCAACGATGCTCACACTTGTTCCCAGGTTCTATACTCTTCAGAATCACTGAGGACCCCCAAAGAGCTTTTATTTAAGTGGGAGAAATACATACATACACATCTCGAGGTTTATTATGACAAGTTAAAAATGAGAAAATTTAAAAATATTTATTCAGTTTAAAAGAACACTACGTTAACATAAATAACATTTTTATGAAAAATAACTATATTTCCAGAAACATATTTAGTGAGAAGAATGGCAGTGTTTTCCACTTTTGCAAATCTCTTAATATCTGGCTTAATAGAAGACGGCTCAATTCTACTGTCCATGTTTGCATTCAATTGGTTGTGATAGGACATGCTGTAGCCTCTGGAAAACTCTACGGACACTTGTGAGAATCGGAGTGAAAAAGACAAATAACTTCTCGGTATCACTGTGAAATGACTTTGACCTTGCAGAGCCCCTGAAAGTGTCTTGGCGATCCCTGGGGGCCCCTACACTCTGAGAACTATTCTCTAGACCATACTGATGTGGTAGCTATCTACTTTATTCTTACGATTTCCAGAAGGACATTAAACAAATTCCCTCTATAACAACTCCCTCATTACTTTCTGAGGACAGGTGCAGTGTCTTTTCATCCCCTTGGAACAGTGCCCAGCAGTGACTAGAACACACACAGGTGTATAAGCTACTCTAAAAAGCATCTGTGAGGAAGGTAAAAGTTATGCATTTTGTGTTGTTTTACAAGTTAAATGACGAGGAGGAAAAAACCCTGTCTGCCACATCTCCCAGGGGCATATCTGTAAAGCCCTTGAAACACCCTCCTGACACAGCTTTATTCCTTTCAGAATGGTGAGATTCACATTTTTCACATACTGAAACCGAGGAGGACAAAAGTCAGGAAATAAGTGCCAGCAATTCAGGTACGTTTTCCTGAAATCCTACCTTCCCCACAACCATCCAATCGCTCATTTCCTGAGTGTCAGGAATTTCAGTGGTACATTCTGGGAACCAGGACACCTGTTCGCAGGCACTGGGCTACAAACAAAAGAGAGGCAAGTCAGTCAGGTGAGACAGACCCTCAGAGCTATGCCCTACCTCATCAGGGCTTCCCCAAAACAATTAAGAGGGACTCAGAGAGAGACAGTAGGACAGGTCTGAGAAGCTGGGGCCAAGTGCAGGATCAGACAGGCGACTTAAGAGCCAGAATACTGAAGTTTAACTTCTGAAGGCCAGGTCCAATTCTGGTTTGAATATCTAGAAACTTCCCAAACCTTCAAAGTGTCTTTCACTTGTTCCAGTATTTTTTGATGACTACCTACTATGGGCTAGGTACTCAGAATGCAGAGTTAAAAAGTCATGGTCCTTGTCCCAAGAGGCCTACAATTAGAGCAGCAGAGACACAGAGAACACATAGGATATGTGTCTGTGATAAGATAAACTAGAAGACTCAATGCAATGAGTCTCACCTCCTGATGCCTTTCAGGGTGTGATTCACAAGATAAATAGGATTCCTCACTTATTTCTTCCAAGACAGACTAGAAACTGGCATCTCTAATGCTGCTTTCTCTTACTTTTTCAATTCCTTTCCTTATCAAGTCAAAACAGTGGTTTTCAACCTGGCTATCTATTAGGGCCATCTGCAGTCCTTTTACAAAGTACTGATGGGGCTCCACCCTCAAAAGCATATGGTTCTGTGGGTCTGAGGTGGCAACTGGGTCTAAGTAGGTTTTTAGTCCCCAGGTGATTCTGATGTGCGGCCGAGGCTAAGCTCACTGGGCTGGAGAGACACAGATTATGAAACCTAAAAGGTGGCTAACCTGCATGGCAGCTTTACACATTCCCTCCTGAGCAAGCATGGAGAAGAGATTCACCATTGCAAATTGAAAAATTGTGGTTAGAGGTAATATTACACGCTCTGAAAGGCATAAAATGGTATCACAATGCAAGGTCTCAAGGGCAAGCCAACCACCATCAACGGAGAAAAAGTTTAAAAGAAAAATTACTGAAGCTTTTGTCGGGGAAACTGGCAGTGAATCATGGCTTCTCCCCTTTGTCAAATCACCACCTTTAAGCATAAATGGTTGTGATATGTTAAGTTTTTAAAAACAAAACAAAACAAAACAAAGCTCATATATGTTTTGGATTCCCCTTTGGACAGACAAAGCAGACTCCATCTCCCCAAGGAAGTCTGAACATGAAGGCTGCCTGCAAACTAGATTTTGTCTGAAGCTTCCAATCTTGCACCCAACATTCCTGGCTGCAGCAGTCACTGAGCACTCTCCATGGTGACGCTAGCAATGGGATGGTCCGCTCAGGCCACCTGGACTCACGTACCTTAAGGAAGTGGCCACCCTCGGATAGTTAAGCCAATCTCTTAACCAAGATAGCGCATTTTTTGAAAGAGGAAAACTGAATTCTGGTAGATGGTAATTAGGACAGCCCTGCCTCAAAAAAATATTTTAATAGCCTGTCTCCATTAAAAGCAGAGATTTTATGGGCAAATTTCATATTTCAAGTTTAGCAAAGGTAGTTCTAATTCTGCCCCACTGAGAGGATCGGGACTCTACTTGTTTTCACACAGATGAAGACACGGAGGGCACCAAGTATTTTCGAGGTACAAACCTACATCTAGCACCCAATTACAAATGTTTCCTCTATTCTGCACGGTTTCATTTGCTACTCTGTCCGTCTTGTCTCCTCACAACTACAAGGCGACACAGCAGAACCACCCCAGAACCCATTAGCTCCTGGCTTGTCAGGATCTTACTCGGAAGCCTGATTAGGCTTTTCTCATGCCCAGGGTCATGGGAGTTTTTCCTGAACTGGAACATCAGAGAGACAGATAAAATATCAAATTTCCAGAGTCCAGAACCACATCTGAAGCTAAATTACAGCAACTATGTAGAAGACATTTGTGTTCTATTTTCTCTAGCTTCAAATCTATAAAGGTAATAGTTCATCATTATTTTTAGGGGCTTTTATTATACCTACTTCAAATCCTTTGTGGAATAAGGTAGGACATAAATCAATGAATAAAATCTCAACATTGTGTCATGAAAAGAGATAAGTGTCCCTTTTGGTATTCGGGCTTAAAACAAACTGGTACAAGTAAGGAAGCAGATAAACCCACAATAAAAAAGTCACATGGCATAAACAAACACCTGTTTGACACCAGGATGCCATAAACCTGTGGGGGGGTGCAAGGACCTTGGGGGGCAACTGATCCAGTCATTCACACAATGGGAGAGTGGGTTCTCACTGAACTCTTTCAGCAGAGGGAACACACTACCTTGTGAGGTGCCTGATCTTAGGCACAGTGGAAAGCTGTAGCTATTAAAGTTTCTTGTGGAGACAAACTCTGCCTTCCATTATCTTCTACTTACTGGTCTTAGATAGTCCTATATACAGCAAAAGGAAACAAATCCACATCCTATCAGAGCCACAGCCCCAACCCCACCACACACCCCCGTCTTCTGTTTTCCATACTGGGCATCCCCAGGACCTTCTGTGTAAGAAACCAGTTCACCCCCACTAAGCACCCTGATCATACGGCCTCCGGAGACTTCTAGTTTGTTACTATGACTACTTAAACGCATGGATCCCAAAACATGAGTGGCTTTCCTGCCTCCTCCTCCCCATCCCAGGTACCTCCGGCTCATCTCGCCAGTCCACGTTCAGCTCCTGGTCAAAGCCTTGCAACGTCAGGCCCAAGCCTCTTCGGCCTTTCTGATTAGAAGTCTCAACGATGTCCTTCCGACCCTGACTATATTTACCCAATCCTTCACCTTCCCTGAAGCCCATCTTGGCCTGAAAAAGAGAAGTAATGGAACATTCATTCATAGAAATAAACATAATAATGGAGCAGTTATATAAATAAACAGACATTTATTTAGCCCCTATCATGTGCCAGACATTGTGCTAAACCCTAAGACAAACAGAGGAGTAAGGCCTAAAGTTTTCCCTCTGGCCTAATAAAGAAAAGCAGCATGAATACATAGCTGCAGTGTAACTGGGGGCCAAGTGGCTGTCTACTCTAGAGATGAAGGTCTAAGGCAATCAGAGATTGGATAAATGATGGGGGACCTCAGAGCTGTAATGAAAAGTACCAAGAGCACCTAATGAATCTCATTGGACATTTGAACAACTACCCTTCTAGCTAAATTGGCTGATTAAGTGAGAAGTAGATCTACTGTAGGGTTGATAAAGAGAACATAATTTAAAAGGGAACCACTTCAAGCAGCAACTTCTACCTTCCCCTCCGCTGATCAACAGCCTTACCAGGCAGGGACAATGAGCGTCTATAGGAACCCAAATCAAGAGGTTAACTAGGAAACAGCTTCATGTAAAACTGAGGTATGGAAGGTATTACATAAGATCCTGGACAGAATCATTCTTTTTAATTCACAAATGTCTATAAGCTCATGCTGAACTCTAGTCACTAGACCCAGTCACATACCCAAAAAAAATCAGAGACCCGAATCCCAAATCCCATGGATCTTAAGAAGTGCAATCTTAAGAAGACCTGATTCCCCCTAGGGGATCTGTATTCCCTACAGGAGGGGCATTATCAGCTCAAGAGCTGGATGGAATTCCTATAGTAGCCACAAATCTGTCCCCAGGTCAAAGAGGCTGACTGAGTCACAAACCTCTCCATCTTCCACCTCCCCAAAATCTGTGGCCCCCAAACTAGAATCCTGATTATGACTTCAGAAGTGGCAGTTCTCATTCTTAAATGAATCCAACAAAAAATGGAAGAGTCAACTATAATATTCCTGAAGCTAGATGGAAGGCAAACTTGGATTCCTCTAACCTTTACACACACACTCAAGTTTGATGAGGAAAGTAAGCAGGTCTTCCTATGTATTCACCTTCCTTCTTGAGGCATATCAATGGGGAATGGAAGCTGGGAAGGAGAACTGGACCTTCTTTTGGAAGCAGTACGGAAGACTGTACTACTCCCATTTTACTTTAGGCACCTGGGAGTAAGAAGGATTTTAGTCATTTCTTTTGAGATCACTCACTAGTGCAAAAACACAAGCACGAAGCTGCTTTATCCATCAACACACATCCATGTATAAGGAAGTATGTTCACATGTGCTCATGATAAGAATTCATTACGAGGAAAACCAAAGGGGATCCAGCTCTGGACAGGACAGGAGGAGCAGGCCTGAGCAGCCACTTCCCATGGATGACTTCAATGGGACAGGTGTTTCTATCAAGCAGGGGGCCACCCTCTCCCTACTAAATTTCAATAGCCGAAAAGCAAAGGAAAAATTCAAGCCCTCGCTTTCCTCCTTTTCATGTCAATACAAGCTCCCTTCTCTCGCTCTGCTCGTGGAGCTCTAGAAACCCAACCCAAGCGCTGACATACCATAAGCTTCTGCGAGACGCTGTTATACATGGAATAACGAGAAGAAGTTCCCTCCACGAGGGAGTCTGCTTTGAAGGCATCATCGAAAGAGTCAGAGCTGCGCTGCTTCCCCTCGGGCTCGCTGTCAGACCCACTTAGGCTTGTGGTAGATACTGGAAAAGAAAAAGGGAAAATGTTTTGGTGAGTTTGTGGCACAAAATAGCCTTCAGAAATCCAGTTTCATTTATTCAGCTAGTGTTCACTACATACACATTGCACGAACAAAGTTCATTAAGTGACCCAGGGTCAAATGTATTCTCTACGTCTTACCAACAGTGTAATTGTGAGTCACTTAAAGTTCCTGATTGTTCTTGACACACAATGAGAACTCAAAAATATCAGTTTTTGTTTCCCATCCTTTCAATTCTTCCCCCACAAAACTGGGATAGTAATGCCTTCCTCACAGGGTTGTTTGAAGACTAAATAATGTACATGAAAGGACACTGTTAAATATAAAATGTATTTATTGAAGATGTAACTGTCATACTAACAGTTTCCTTTGTTTTCACAGGTCTTCAAACTTACAGCAAAGAGGCTGGGTCTACAGGACAGGCCTGCAGAAGAGCTGGCACACAGGCAGAAAAAGGGGGGATGAGCAAGGGAGAAGAAAAGAGGGTGGGGAACAAAGGGAAGGAAGGAAAAAGGGAAGGAGGAGGAGGAAAGGGAAGGACAGGGAGGAGGGAGACGCTCTGGCAGAGGAGCAGCACCTCAGAGCTCCTGGGGGGAGCTGGTGGCCGGAGTGAGCTGAGCCTTTATCTTCATTGTCAACAACCTTGTTGCCAAAGGGATCCAAATAAGACCCAGCTTAGCAGCTGCCAGACATGGTGGGTTACCTGCCTCCTGGTTAAAAGCAGGATCATCCAAGTCTAGCTATTCACTGTGGCTGGCTCTTCCCTTCTCCTTTACAGATATGTGACTCTCTTAACTTGGAAGCCATTTCAACCCAATGTAATTTTACTCAGATAGTTTCTCAAACAAACCCACCCAAATTTGGAAACTGTCTGTATCTCAAAAGTTTGGTTAACAATTTCTGCATATTCCCATTGAAAATGGTATAAATTCCAAGCAAGGAGGAATGCAGAACAGGAAATGAAGGAGGTGGTGTCCAAGATGATCCCAAGGCTTGAGAAGTTACACAGTACTCAACAGTATACACGTCTCATTAATAAGTTATCATGCTTATCTAAGAATAAAAAACTTGTTTTCAATTTATGTGTGTTGTTCTTTCAAAGATCTATTATTGTTAGGATGGAAATGCTTATTATTTAGACCTAAATGCTTAATAAACTGAACTGTTAGGTATTTATTTTGGCCTAGAGACATCATGAAAAAGTTATGGTGGCACTAAGGGTCCAAGACCCAAGAAAGTTTGCAAACATGCGGCTCCATGTATTGAAATGGACAGATCACCCAGACACACTGTCAAATGAATAACGGAGAAGCTAGACCATATGTGTGAGCAGGGCATCCGAACTCCTGTGTAGTGACGTGGCAAAATAAGAATATATATTTTTATTTCTTATAATTGCAAAAAGAGCTTTTGGAAGGAAAAGCATACAAGAAGACCAAAAAAAACTGATTATCTATACATTATCCAGGCATGGAGACAGAATACTAAAATGATTACTTGGAACAAGTGAAAGTGAAAAAGTGTAACTTTACATTTTTATATCATTCGAGTTTGTACTGGATATCTTTTTATATATTTTTTTATTTATGAACCATGTGAACAACTCTCTGCTAAAACTTAAAATATTTAATAATAACAAACAAACAAATGGACTTAGCAATGTGGCACAACTCCTTTAAGAAAGTAAGTCCCTGAGAAGAGATATTGAGTCAAAGCTTGGGAGGTACCGAGGAAAGATGCAGAGGGCAGCCGTGTAAAACAATTCTTTATATACCCAGATGGTCACTATTCAGGTATTCATAACTTGAGGACTACGATACATCATAATTCTAATGCCCCCTGCACATCCACTTCCTCGCTAAGAGTGACACTCTAGACCAGCGAAGCTTCCCCTGGCACCCAGGCCTGGTTCTCTATGCCCCAGCAGTACCAGTGCTCATACAATCAACACGGCACTCATCACATTGCCTAGAAGCCACTTACTGCCACATGCCACTCAACTGGACAGGGTCACTCTTGGAGATCAGGAACTGTGTCACAGTCAACTTTCTATCTCCCACGCCTGGACTAAGGCTTTCCACTTATCAGAAATTAAGTACTTACTCTAGTGAATTTAAAGGACTCTCAGCCGGTTGTCATCTTTGCTAAGCATCAGCTAAGGGTAGAGCTCTGTAAGCTATTTCCTCTTACAACACCTTGTACAGTAGTGCAAGAGGTTCAGTGTCATCATACTTTTGTTCAGACTCACAGGGCATACAACACCAAAAGTGAACCATAATGTAAACTGGGTGATAAACCAAAATGGTCTCTGGGTGATAATGACGTGTCAATGTAGGTTCATCAGTTGTAACAAAGGTCCCGCTCTGGTGAGGTTATGGTGATAATGGGGGAGGCTGTGAATGTGTGGGGGCAGGAGCTGTAGGAGATACCTTTGCACTTTCCTCTCAATTTTCCTGTAAACCTTAATTTAAACTGCTCTAAAAAAAATGAAGTCTTTAAAAATAAATTTTTTTAGGGGCCAGCTGAGCAGCGCGGTGGTTAAGCGCTGGCTTGGGAAGCCAGCGGCCCCGGTTCGGTCCCACATATGAGGGCCAGTGACACTGCCCTCAAAAATAAAAATAAATAAATAAATAAATAAATAATAAATTTTTTTAAAGGTAAAACAACAACAAAAAGTTTAAGGATGAGGGTGGACTATTGTACCTATATCCTAAAAGAGAACTGGGCCCTCCTTAGAATATTATTTAGCAGCCCCCACCTCCCGCCCCAGTAGGCTGAAATAAGGCATCTGTCAGATCTGTCAATATTATTAGATCAGATGACAATTTTGGTTCAGGACCTGTTCTATAAAAAGTCTATGCTATATGCAATGGGGCACTATCCAAAAGTAACAATTCTACCATTGGAGGGCTCAAAAACCTAATAGCTCAGGTAAATATGCATTTTTTAAGGCTATAACATTTTGCAAAAGAAAGAAAAGGCTGGTGAACATGTGTGAAAACATTAGAACAAACTTAAAATTAAAATACCTGGCTCCTAAGCAGTTAGTAAGAAGGAGCTGGGCTGAGTGTGCCCATGTGTGAGAGGCCCCTGATCTGCCCTCCCCTCAAGGTGGCTGTCCCACTCCCTGAACAAGGAGCTGATTTGTTTCCATGGACCGACCAATGCAGCGCACGTCAGTACTAGAATGTCACTCCGAAGCAAAGACCCAGGACATTAACAATGAGTAACCATGGAAACAGAGGTGAAGTGATATTTATTTTCTGTTTTGCACTTTTCTCCATTTTCTATGTGAGGAATGAGAATATATTAGTTTGAAAATAAGGGTAAAAAAAAAATAAAGCTATAAATAAACGAAGTACCATTCTAAGCCTTGGGAAGAGTTTGGTTCCTTTCCAGAGAAATCTTCAGAGGACAGCAGATCTGAGGAGAAGACCTCCTGGGAGGTGAAGACTAAGTCCGGGCCTTTCATCTCCTGCCTCCCATGCCAAGGAGAGTGATGTGCGCTGCCCACAGAGCGCCCACCTGCTAAAGATCCACCCTCCAAAGGGGCAGGTTCTCTCTGCGCGGTTGCTTCCATGCCTTAGACCCGTACTGCCCAAAAAGAGGTGGTGCCAGGAGCACAGGCAGTTCCCTGAGCATGGCCCTAACATTTCCAGGGACCTTAACGTTTCCTTCAGGGCAGCCCAGAGATCCAGGGTCCTGATTAACCAGAAGCTATCACGTCAAATCAGTTAGGATTCCTTTCACCAGTTATCGGGGATTCACAGGTCTGCCTATGAAAAGGGTGGGAAACCTGGTATCCTCCTCAGAGGAGCAGGTGCACATAGTCCAGCTCTAGGGAGTTGCCAGGCAGTCAGGTTTGCTTTAATGGGCACCCCTCAACAGTATGAATATCACTCCTGAGCAAGCAGGGTTCCTGCCACCCTCAGATCTCAAGAGGTTTTTTGTTTCCTCGTCTTCATAACATTTTTGGACCACAATGACAGAAAGAGCCAAATGTGGGTGGAAGGTTCACCAGGCAAGTCGGCGGCAACATTCCAACACCAGGCGCTGCCGTGAAGACCTCTTCCCTCGCTGCTGCCTCGTGTGCGGCCGTCCTGTCCAGGTTCTGAGAGTGGGGTTGATAGAAGCTCAAATACCATCCTACGAGGCATGTCTTCATGAGATCAGGAAATATGCTGGATAAACAGACTGGCCTTGCTTCTCCTTTATTTCACATGGCATTTGAAGCTGATTCTTAGCCTGACATGATTTAGGACTGAGTTCCCCAGATCAGTCCTGATGTCCACAGACCACCACAGCCTCGACTCATTTTTACCCCTGGGCCTTTGGGGCCACTCTTTCCAGATGAAAAGGAGACAATCGTTGTGGCCGCAGCAGAAACTAAAGAGGAGCTGTTGTAATGAGGATATAAATTAACGGAGTGATAAGGTCAGTCTATTAAAATCATTAGTTTCATTAAGAACTTGCCAAAGCGGGGTGGCATTTCCATTTACCTCCCCAGAAGCTCCCCTTCTAAAATCTACCAGAGCGCCCAAAGACTAGAGCTTTTCACTTCTCTACTTGACAGAGGTTTATTTTAAAGAAGAAAGTTTCACTTTATAAAAGAATCTGAGGTTTTCCAGCTATTGACCAAATTTTTCACATGGCAACAGAATAGTAGGGCAAACATGCCAAGATTAGAAATGACAGCGACAGCACACAAGGGGGACAGATCCAACCATTAGTGACCAAGGTGAGCGGCGCAAAGACACAGAAGAATAAATTATGGATCTTAATAAACATCCGATCCTGCCTCACAACTGCTGTGGAATACACTCATTCCTGTTTAAAGACTCAATTTCTCCCTCATGCCAGACAAATGGTAACTCGTTAGAGCAATTTAAACAGATACCGATAAAGGAAGTTTTTGATTAAGGTTATGAATCTGGGCTGACAAGAAAGCAATGGTATTTCGGGGGAAATAGCCTATTTAGGGAAGAATGAAACCTGGTAGAGTGGAAGGCATTTAGTGGTGCCGGTGAAGGACCCTGGCAACTTCCAAAGCAACATGTGGTGGGAGGGCCAGGAGCCCAGCCGGGGCCGCACAACTCAGGGGAAAGGGAAATTGCCTTGGGGGTCTCTATCAGCTCCCTGTGAGGAACGGCCAAAAAGAACAAAATGACCTTCATCTATCTTTCCTTACTTCAAAAGGTTGTTACTTAATAGCAAATTTTCAAGAGTTTATTTCGGCTTGAAAATGCCTTCAAACTCCCCTTAAAAAATACTCAGAAGGGCTCGCAGAGTGGCACGATGGTTAAGAGCTGGCTTGGGATGCCAGCTGTGAGCAGCAGGGTACTCATTCAGATCCCACATGGGCCAGTGATGCTGCGCCCTCTACAGCTAAGATGGTGAACAACAGCTCCACCCAGAGCTGGGCTGCCGTGAGTCGCCAGTGATGGCATAGGCTGCCATAACCTACAGTGAGTGGCCGGCAGCCAACGTGAGCGGCCATCCAGAGGCCGGCGACCGATCTGCCTCACCGGGAAGAGCGCAATGACAATACCAACATGGGCCAGTGAAGCAACGTCCTCCACAACTAGACTGAAGAACAAAAGGACAGCAACATTCTCTGTTCTCCTCCCCCAATTCCCCAATGCTGTTCCCCTCCCCCAACTCCCCAATAAAATCTTTAAAAAAAAAAAAAGATCACATGATGCTACAGTGGCCATGACAACAACATCCCTTTTCTTCTTTACTCTAGTCAGATGTCAGTCTCTGACCTGGCAATGCAGCTACCTTGTCAATAATGTAAAATAAACAAATGGATTAAACTAAATAGATCTATTAATGAGTCATCGAATTGATTTAGCAGAGGAAGCACAAACAAGGCCCAAACAGACAGAAATAGTAACTACTGTTTTTTTGTTTTTCTAATTGTACTCCCTAAAGAGCATTTTTCAATCATCCACTTGAACAGTATGTCCAGGTAGAAGTGGTTGTAACAAAAGGAAACACACCTGCTTTCATGCCATGACTTGAATAGGAAAGCGGCATAAAGATCTCAGGGGATATGCAGTTTCTGGCGAGACAGTAAACCACCAGGGCACACCGCCCAGGGGATGCCTAAGAGGAGCCAATACAGAACAGAGATGGTATAAATACTATGTACTTAATGAAATGACCCTCTGTAGACAGGAGGAGGGATGGGCAAAATGAAAGAAGTGAAGCATTTTAAGCTTCTTGAGAAAGATACTACTGTTGCCTCCTATCAACTCTATTCAGTAAATATTTACTGAGCTCTTACTCCACGCCAGGCATGGGGTTGCGAGGCAGGGGGACACAGGAAGCAACCTTGCTGATGAAGACACAGACTCGCGCTGTCAGTTTTTGTGTTAATGTGAAGCTGCTCCTTCCTAAAATAAGCTGACCCAGGGAAATCTAGCAATGTTTACTTGCCTCTGCCTCCTGCAATTGCCTCCTTCATTCTCTGCAAATGGAAGGGACCAAATGGCCTATTGCCAGATACATACAAGGTACTGGTCACCTCTAGATTCCCATTCTGTACACACAACAGCAAGTTGATCCTGAGTCATATGGTGCCATTTCCAGAAAAGGTTAAAGCTATTTGGTACAATTAAAGGGAGTCTGTGAGGAGAAGGGAGGTAATTTCAATTCACAATCACATTTTTAAAGCTTGACATTTGGGAAGGGGGCTGTCACTTTGAGGAGTAAAAAGTATAACTATTGCACTGTGCTGTACACCTGAAACAAATTTAAAAATAAAATAAAATAAAATTTTTTTAAAAAATCTTGAAATTTAAATCAGACTGGTTCCCTTGAAAGGTCCAAGGTGTCCTTAACTACACACACACACACACACACACACACACACTGAATAATACCTTGGTTTGCGAGCATAATTCACTCTGGAAACAAACTAAGTTGTATGTATTGCAAGACATCACTCGTTTACCATGTTAAAATGTATTAGAAATGTTTGCTCGTCTTGTGGAACACTCGCAAACCACATGACTCACAATCCAAGATTTTACTATGTGTATGTATACACACACACACACACACACACACACACCTTCATCTATCTAGGAGCTGTCCTCTCCTTACTTCAAGATGATACTTGAGAGCAAATGTTCCCCAAGATTCATGTCAAACTAGATACCGCCACCACCTGAGTGTCATTTATTCCCCCAGACACACTATCCCTTTTTACCTGGTAGGTCCCTCTCTCCTAATACCCCAGAACCCTACCGAAGGAGACTCTCTACCTTCCCAAGCTGCTCAAAACCCAGGTGAAAACCAAAACTCCCTTTCTTCAACAGTCCCTCGAACACAAACACCCAATATGTTTTTACCCTCCCACTTAGTAACCTTACTTACATATTGCCTTACTCACCTACCCTGGAATTCAGTGACAACTTTAAACACATACATATCTCCACACACACAGGGTTATCAGTCTCTTATCCAGCCAGGACCAAAACCACAACAAATGCTTTATTACTTGTACCATCTGCCAAGCTTCTCTCTGGACCAGGTTCTCAGTACAGCTAATGAAAAATAACTGCCCTTCAATTATCCTACCACTTGTGAATCAACTATATTTTCTACCACCCTCAAAGGATGCTTTACACCCATTCAGTTACCAATCTGTTGACAAATTTCATTCCAATTTACCAGTGATCCAGCAGATGATCCAAAATGCAGGATAGCTAGTATACTGGGTTAAAAAGTGTCCCCCAAAAGATCATGTCACCCAGCACCTGGGAATGTGACATCTGGAAATTGCAGATGTAATCAAATTAAAATGAGGTCATACTATATTACGGTGTGCCCCAATCCAATGACCAATATCGTTATAAGAGGGAAATTTGAACATAGAAACCCACGGAGGCAGAGACATGAGCTATGCTGCTGTAAGCCAAGGAACACCAAGGACTGCCAGCAACCACCAGAAGCTAAAAGAAGCAAAAAAGGATTCTTCCCAAGAGCCTTAGGAGGGAGCCTGGTCCTGCTGACACCCTGATTTCAGACTTCTGGCCTCCAGAGCTGTGGAAAATACATTTCTGTTGTTTTAACCCACGCAGCTTGTGGTAATTTGCTACAGCAGCCCTAGGAAATTAGTACAACTGGCAAGTCAAGGTAAACGCAAATGGAGCTACTTCTGATTGCCTTGTGCTTGAGGCAAGCTCCTAGACACTTTACCATTTCTCACAGAAAGCATCTATGGAAACTGCAAATGTCCAGAACCCTAAAACACTGGCAAAGTAACCTGGTCAGTGAAATCCTTTGAGTCTAACGTAAACAGTGAATACAGGGATGTTCCCATTGATTCAGGTGTTTTTTATCACAATTGCTAAAGGAACCAAGAAAATAATGCAAAACCTGAGGGCAATTAGGCCAGATCCCTGCAGCAAAGAGCCTCAGGGTCACTGAAAACTAGTAAGAGCTCAGGACACACAATGTTCACCGCTACAGGCGTACCTTGTTTCATTGCACTTTACTTTGTTTCACTTCACAGATGTGTTTGTGTTTTTTTTTAAACAAATTGAAGGCAAGACTAGCAAAATGATTATGACTCACTTTACTGCAGTTGTCTGGAATCAAACTCGCAGTATCTCCAAAGTATGCCTGTACTTCCACCTGCTTTATGGCAGCCAAAGAGTGCCACCTACTGAAGGACCAGCAACAGAACTAAGTCTTTTTTGTAAAAGTTCCAATTTTTATTTAAAGCAAGTTCCTCACTCCTATCAGGAGAATGGCAGAAGGGAGAAGAGTCTACAGCCAACATATCTCTGTAGAATTTGCCTAATTTTCCTCAAGGGGTAGTGGACTGAATTCTGCCCAATTCAAGTTCCAGGGATTCAAATAACCAGGTGACCAGTGGCCTTAGGGCACACGGGCAAGCATACCTTTTGCTGCATGGTTGACAGAGGAGGGAGGTTCATCGTCGGACGTAGAGCTGAGGCTCAGAGCAAGCTCTGCAACCCTTTTCTTCTGTTTCTTGATAGGGGCAGTGCATTCTGGATCATTTCTCCTCTTCATTGTTCCTGCAACCAACCATAAACCCAGACAATCAGCTGCCCATGTCAGAGCCATTAGGAACAGCACAGGGATTCCAAAGCATAAATCATAAATGGGATGGGTTTTGGCAATTCCAAACAACTTCTAGTGCCAGCACTTGAATAGCCTCTTCCTCAAAATGAGGTCCAGTAAGGATGCTAGCCAAACTCTGGTTTTCAAAAATAGCTGTTAGTTTTTGCTGGAAAATGTGGTAGTCACAGACCCAGATGCCTCTGGGTCATTGGCGTCAGAAACCAAGTCATGGATCAACTCTATAAGCCACAGGGGAAAAATAGCCTTGGGTACTTGTTATCCCATACTTTTGGTGCAACATTGGCCACATGTGACAAAGTACACTGGAAATTTATTATGAAACCTGATGAGTATTAACCAATAATTCCAAGGTGAAGGGACCATCCCAGAATGATTGTTCCATAACTCTTATTATTTTACCAGGATAAGTAAGAGATTACATAATATGATACAAATACTGGTTTTTGGTTTACTTCAGGATGTTTGAATACAATGATCTGGGAAAGTTTTTAACCTGAGTAAGGAATGGAAGCAGTGGTTGACTTAGGACTGAGAAAACAGAAGAATGGGAAAGTTACTGGGACTGGAGGCAATCACAGCATAGGACTTAGGTACAAAAAAATAATAATTTTAAGAACAGGAACCCACCTCCACCAAAAAAAAAAAAAAAAAGAAAGACAGAAAAAGAAAAAAAAAATGGAAACAGGCAGGCACCATGTCACCATCATCCATGACTATGGATAAGTACCTGAGAGGTACGCATGAGAAAAAAAATGAAACAAATAATTGCGAGATCCTGAAATCTTAAGAAATGGACAAGTTAAAGAGCAGAGTAGTAGTGACTACAGTGCGGTTGATACGCAGCTGATTGGCTATAAAAGGAGTCAGAAAAGAGAAAGGACTCAAAACATAGGAGCAAACAGGTGGGTAACCTGCTGGGCTGCAATCCTTGGGGAAGGGGAGGAGCAGGGGCACAGGAAGAGGCTTATAGTATGGGCCACAGCAGCAAGTGAGCAATAAAATCCAAAGATATCACTGATCCGGCCCACCTCACAAAACCGTGAATCACATGTTTCACTTTTCTGCAGCACAAGGATGAGCCAGTCAGACCAAAGCATAATCTCAACCTTCCTAAGGAGGCAGCCTCTAACCAGGCACAGGCAGGGGCTTCCTGGGGCACTAGGGACCGAAGTCACCAAACAAACAGAAAGCAAGACCAAGCTGGGCCACATTTCACTTGAAACCCCAGTCTTACTCTGCCCTCCATCCTCCACCGCCAAAGGTCCATAACAAGAACAAAACGGCCCCTCTGGTTCCTAGCGACTGTGGGGGCTGACTGGAAGCCCCCAGGAAACTCAATATGGACAGTGTTGGGGTGGGTGCAAGAAAAGGCACAGTTGTGTGCAAGGCAGGAGGATGCTGATGCTCCTCTCCAAACCGCCTTAGACCTGAGCCTTCCAAATCATCGCATCCAACCTTCTCATTTTCCACTGGAAAAAACTGAGGCCCCAGAGGGGAAGGCCCAGGTGACTGGTGCCCAGCTCCAGTGACCGACACAGGCCACAAGAATGTGCTCTGGCGGGGAACTTCTAAGTAGAAGGCAGAAGGCCTGGTTCTCCCTGCTGCTTCCCCAGGGAGGGGGTTCAAATCCCGTGTCCAGTATTCTCTCCCTGGGCCTCGGTTTCGCACTGCCACCCCTATTCACAGAGGGAGAGATGAACTCCCATCTCCCTGGACCGGTCTTTTCATATGACGATAACGTGAGTGTGTGAATGTATGCGCAGAGACGTTATGTCAGCGGCAGCTCGGGCTCCGGGGAGCTGGAGGAGCGGGGTGGGGGGAAGGGAGGGAGAGAGAAGGGGCCAAGGAGGCGGCTAAGGTGGGGGGCCGAGGCGGCGCTGGAGGGGAGGATGGTGAGCCCGCGCGCCCGCCCACTCGCTCCCCCCGGCCGCGCGTCGGCACTCACACTGAGGGGAGAGGGCAAGCTGCCAAGGGAGCGGAAAAGGGGGGGTCAGGCCGCCGCTGCCGCCGCCGCCGCCGCCGCCACCAGGCCTGGCCCTGCCGCTGCCAGAGGCGCCGGCTCCTCCCTCAGTTTCGTTTCCCAAGCCAGCCCCGGTGCGCCGGCCGCGCTGTCGCACTCCGGTCCCGCCCTACGGGCAGCGCGGCTTGATGACGTCACGAGGAGTCGACTCCCTCCGCCCGCCCAGGTCCTGACCCCGGGGAAGACCTCTCGGGTTCTGGTGGGCCCCGCCCCCACAATCCGGGCGGTCCAAGGCGCCTGCGCGAAAGGGCCCGCCTGGAAAGGATACAAAAGCAAAACTAACGAAGTGCGCGTACTTTCTCTTCCAGCTCTGGGGTCGAAAATCAGTTATAAAAATTAAAAGGTCCAGGTGCCATCACATCACTTCCTCTCAGTCTCATTATTGTCTTCATTTTACAGATAAAGAACAAGTTTAAAGAGGTAGATGGTAAACTCGTTGGGGGCAGAAACCCAGTCTTTATGTTCACCGATGTATTCTCAACATCAAGCATATAGTAACATCCTCAACAGACGTTGCACGAAGATCGGGAAGAAAGAAGGAACACCGCCTTTGGCATCTTACCATATGGACACACATCCATCCGAAACCTTTCTGATTTTCGGGCCAATATGGCCAAAAGTCGACAGAACATCCTCAGTCACTTCACACCCCAAATTCAAATCTGACCTTGTGTTCTCCCATAAGCGAACTCTTTTTCAGGTGAATGACACCACCATTCTTTCTGTTAATCCAAACAGAAATCTGAGGAGGAGCCATCTTCTTCATTTTCCAATGTACACTCTAATATACGCTTCAGAGTTTATCTCCTAACTATTTCTCAAATCTATCCATTCTTCTGCATCCCACCACCACTACCCATGCACTCACGGTCTCTCACAAGGAATTCTCCAATAATTTCCAAATCATTGTGCCTGCCTCCAGTCATGGTCCCTCTAGTGCATTCTCCACAAAACCAAAGTGATTTTAAAAATCTTTTTATTCTGACCGGTCACAACCCATGAATGATTAAAACCTATTGATAGTTTCCCAGCCTCTTAGGATGAAGGGAATTCCTTAAGGCTCCGAGAACTTCCAGTCTGACACATCTGCAGCAGTGTCTTACGCTGTTGATCCCTTCCTTCTCCCTACCCTGGTTTTCTCTCAGGTTCTCAACCTGCCATCTCTTATGGGTTCACTCCCCTGCCTGGATCACTCCTCCCCCTTCTTTGCTTGGCTAATGTCTACTTATCCCTGATGTCTCAGTTTAGTGTCCTTATATCTGGAAAAATTTCCGGAACTCCAGTTGACCACACAACTCTGAGTTAGGAGTGCTACCCCTGAACACTCTGTCCCTCTACTACCAAAGCACTTACCACAGTACTGTGTAATGACTTGTTCACTCACCTAATTCCCCCACTCAGTAGTAAACTGTGTACAGGAAAAGTCACGTCTGTGTGTCTACATAAAATCTTTAATACTGGGGCTGGTAGTAGGTATTCAATAGACACTGAATCTCAGAGTATGGAAGATGAATGAAGGTTAAGTGATGTGCCCAAAGTCACAGAGCTAAGAAGTAGCAAATGAGCATTTAAACCCAAGTCTCTTTCATTCTAAAGCTGAGTGTCTTTCCACCTTAATAGAGGTTCGTGTGTGTTGTGCCTTGGACACCTTTGGTAATCTTATAAAGTTTATGGGCCCATTCTCAAAATAATTTGAAGGGCATGAAATAAAATGTATAGGATGACAAAGGAAATCAATTATATCAAAATACAGTTAACATATCTAACATACTGTGTGATTTGTTTTTAATGTAAAGTATTAAATAATGAGGGAATACATTTAAAACATAAAAAAGTTAAAGTTTATTTTGTAATGAATATGAGTGAGTCCAATGAACAGTGCTATAACAACCAGATAAATGCATAGGGGAAAGGTGAACATTGATTCCTATCTCACACTGTATGTAAAATTAAATCAAAATGGATCAGACCTAAAAATAAGAACAAAAATGATGAAGCTTATAAAAGAAAACATAGATGACTACAGTTAACAATACTGTATTATGTATTTGAAAGTTTCTAAGAAAGTAAATATTAAAAGTTTTCAACACAAGTAAAAAATTTGTAACTATGTGAGGTGATGGATGTTAACTAAACTTATTGTTAGTCATTTCACAATATATACATATATCAATCATCATATTGTACAACTGAAACTAATAAAATGTTATATGTCAATTAGATCGCCATAAAATGGGGGGGGGACTAAAAAAAGAAAGAGAGAGAGAACATAGGAGAGTATCTTTGCAGAATTGGAATAGATTTTACATAGGACCAGAGAGCATTAATCAGAAGAAAAAGTTGATGAAACAGACTTCATCAAAATAAAATGCTTCTGAAACTGATAGAGATCTAGTCAAGGAAGCAGAGTAAGTAAACGCTCTGCTTACCTCCTATCATGACCATAATAAAACTACACCTAAACTACAGAACAACCATCATTGAGAATTGCCTGAAGTCTAAATGAACCGAAGCCCCACAACTAAGGACACACAGAAGAAGCCACCTAGAGACTGATAGGAAGGCCAGAGGCATGGAATGGGCTGGTTCCACACCCACGTGTGACCATTAAAAATCATTTGGGATATCTCAGCTGTAGGAGCAAGGAGTCCCAGCCCCACACCGGGTCCCCTGGCCCATAGTTTCAGTGCCGGGAAAAGAAGCCCCCATAACTTCTGGATGTGAAAACCAGTAGAGTATGTGGCAGAGTGAGGTTGGGGCGGCTGCAATTCCCAGGCACTCCTCTTAAAGTGCCCGCACATGGACTTATTTGCTGACAGACTCACTCACTTTGAGCTCCAGCACTCGGGCAGCAGCTTGAAAGGCCCCAGAGACTTAAGAGTAGGAACTTAGTTGTCTGGCATCAGAACAAGGGCTGGAGATATCTTTCTCCCAGACTGAGTAACTGGTAGAAGCCATTGTTTCTTTGTTGAGCCCTCCCCACTCCCAGCATGCAGACGCAGGTGACCATATCTGATTCTCCACCGTTTGATGATCCTGATTCCCTGAGACCCCGCCCCACACAACTTTCAGACACACCAAAGCTGCTTCCAGTGGCTTTTCCATATAAGCAACCTAAGCCTTGGCTTATGCTGCAGACATTCCTATAATCTCTCAAAGGTTCACAAAATCGAAACAAGCAGCATCTGGCTTCAGCATGTCCTATACCTCTGGCTGAGCAGCCCTAAGCCCAGCACTAGTCACAGCCAGCCTTGGTTCACAACTTAGCTTCTCAAGGTACTGCCAAGTCCAACAAGGGTGGCAGCCATCTGCAGATTGCTTTGCGGCTAGTGCCAGGTGGCCGTTGGGCAGGGCTGAACTTAGGTTGAATTTGGCCTCCTGTGAGTTCCCTCCCAGGAATTCCCAGGGCTGGCAGGCCCAGTAGCCAGCTTCAAACCCAGCCAGAGCATCACTCAGCTGCCACCAGGGATGAAACACCCAACGGATATACTGGACAGGCACCAGAGCCCTGCTAAAGTGAATCTTGCTCTGTAGGGTCAGCCTCTGCACAACAGCTCCTCCACCACAGTCACAGCCAGGTCTCACATCCAATCAGCCTGAGGATCAATCTCTTCCATTCATGTGCAAATAGCAAACAAGGCTCAACCACACCAGGAGGACATGCACAACCCACACAAGGGACACACCTGGAGCACCCGGCTCAGGTGACCAGGAAGACTGTGCCATTAAGCCCCATAGCACACCTACTATGTAAGGCCACTCTACTAACACCAGGAGGCATAGCAGCTCTACCTAGTACATAAAAACAAACACAGGGAGGCAGCCAAAATGGGGACACAAAGAAACATGTCCCAAATGAAACAACAGAACAAAGATCCAGGAAATGAACTAAACAAAATAGAAATGAGTAATCTACTAGCTGCAGAGTTCCAAACACTGGTTATAAGGATTCTCAATGAACTCAGGGAGAAATTCAACAAAGAGCTAGGAAACATAAAAATGGAGATAGAAAACATTAAAAAGAACTACTCAGGACGGGCCAAGTAGCGCGTTGGTTAAGAGCTGGCTTGGGATGTCAGTGGTCCTGGTTTGGATCCCACATATGAGGGCCAGTGACATTGCTCTCTACAGCTAAGATGGTGAACAACAGCTCCACCTGGAGTTGGGCTTCGCAAGTTCCAGTGACAGTGTAGGCTGCAGCCCCTGCTGCAGTGGGCTGCCATAAGCTACAGTGAGTGGCCGGCAGCCAACGTGAGTGGCCGGCAGCCGGAGTGAGCTGCCATGCCGCCGTGAGCAGCTGTCCGGAGGCCGGCGACCAATCTGCTTCACCCAGGAAGAGCGCAATGATAATACCAACATAGACCAGTGAAGCAACGTCCTCCACAACTAAACTGAAGAACAAAAGGACAGCAACTTTTCTGTTACCCTTCCCCAATTCCCCAATGCTGTTCCCCCCCACCGCCAATAAAAATCTTTAAAAAAAAAAAAAAAAAGAACCAGTCAGGCGCTGCCTAGGTGGCGCATTCGTTAAGAGTTGGCTTGTGGGGCCGGCTGAGTGGCTCAGTTGGTTAAGAGCTTGCTCAAGAGTGCGAGCTGAGCTCTAAGCAACAGCAGTTCGATGCCCAGCCCAAGCTGAGCTACCACCAAGCTGAGCTACCACCAAGCTGAGCTGCCACCAAGCTGAGCTGCCACCGAGCTGGCAACAGGTAGCAGAGTGGCTCCACTAAAAAAAAAAAAAAAAAAAAAAAAAAAGAGTTGGCTTGTGATGCCAGCTCTGAGCAGCAGGACCCCAGTTCAAATCCCTCATGAGGGCCAGTGATACTGCTCCCTCTACAGCTAAGATGGTGAACAACAGCTTAACCTGAAGCTGGGCTGCTGTGAGTCACTGACTACAGTGAAGGCTGCAGTGGGGCTGGCCATCAACAAGCATGAGTTTTCATGAGCTGCTGTGAGCGGCCATCCAATGTCCAGTGAGCAACTGCCTCACCTGGGAAGAGCGCAGTGATAGTACCAACACGGGCCAGTGAAGCGATGTCCTCCACAACTGTACTGAAGAACAGAAGGACAGCAACTTATCTGTTCCCCTTCCCTGATTCTGCAATGCTGTTCCCCTCCCCCAATTCCCCAATAAAATCTTTAAAATAAATAAATAAACAAATAAATAAATAAAACCAGTCAGAAATAAAGAATATAAAAACTGAAATGAAGAATACATCAGAGGAAATCAACAGTAGATTAGATGAAGCAGAGGATCTAATCAGTGATTTAGAACATAAGGTAGCAGAAAACATCCTATTAGAACAGAAAACATAATCTAAATGATGAGAATAGTTTAAGGGTCCTGTGGGACAACATCAAGCAAACCAACATTCTTATCATAGGTGTGTCAGAAGGAGAAGAGAGAGAGCAAAAAATTTGAAAACTTATTTCAAGAAATAATGATGGAAAAATTCCCTAACCTGGTGAAGAAAATAAATACATAAGCCCAGAAAATGCAGAAAGTCCCAAATAAGAGGAACTCAAAGAGGCCCACACCAAGACACATCAGAGCTAAAATTCCAAAGATTAAATACAAAGAAAGAATCTTAAAAGCAGCAAGGGAAAACAGCTAGTTACCTACGATGGAGCTCCCATAAGATTGTCAGCTGATTTTCCAACAGAAACTTTGCAGCCCAGAAGGAATTGGCAGGAAATATTCAAAGTGATGAAAAACAAAGGCATACAACCATGATTACCCAACAAAGCTATCATTTAGAATCGAATGATGGATAAAGAGCTTCTTAGTTAAGAAAAAACTAGAGGAGTTCATTACCACCAAACAAGGAATCTTTGAGGGACTTCTTTAAGATAAAAAAATAAAAAAATAAAAAATATGAATAATAAAAGGGAAATAACTATATAGCAATCAATAATTACTTTCAATGCGAATGGATTGAGTGTTCCAGTCAAAAGATAAGGTGGCTGAATGGATAAGAAAACAATATGCTGCCTACAAGAGACTCACTTCAGATCGAAAGACACACAGACTGAAAGTAAAGGGATGGGAAAAATATACTTCATGAAAATGGAAAAAAAAAAAAAGCTGCGGTAGCAATACTTATACCAGGCAAAATAAACTTTAAAATAAAGGCTATAACAAGAGACAAAAAAGGACCCAGTAATCCCATTGCAGGGTATATATCCAAAGAAACCAAAAACACTACTTCAAGGAGATGCGTTCATCCATGTGTTCATTATAACATTGTTTACAATGGTGAAGATATGGAGGTACTCTGGGTGTCCGTAGATGGATGAATGCATAAAGAGGAGGTGGTACATGTATACAGTGAAATATTGGTTGGCCATGGAAGGGAATGGGTTCTTGCCTTCTGTGGCAGCATGGATGGACCTGGAAAGTATTGTGTTGAGTGGAGTATGCCAGACAGAGAAAGAGAGATACAATGTGATTTTGCTTATATGTGGAATCTACAGAATAAAATAAACAAATAAACAAAACAGAAACAAACTCATAGATACAGAGAACATTTTGATAGCTACTAAATGGGAGCAGGGTTGGGGATGAGTGAAAAAGGGGAAGAGATTAAGAAATACAAATTGGTTGTTACAAAGTATTTATGGGGATGTAGGGTATAGCATAAGGAATATTGTCAATAATATTGTAATAACTTTGGTGTCAGTTGGGTACTAGATTTATTGGGGTGATGGGAGGGGCTTTGAGGCAAGGTAAAAAAGGTGAAGGGATTAAGTATAAATTGATAGTTATGAAATAGTAAAGTAAAGCATAGGGAATATAGTCACTAATATGGTAATAGCTGTGTATAGTCGCAGGTGGGTACTAGACTGTCAGGGGGATCACTTCTTAAATTATATAAATGTCTCACTATGCTGTGCACCTGAAATTAATATAAAATAACACTGAATGTCAGCTGTAATTGAAAAATTAAAAATGGGGGAAAGGTGAAGGGTAATAAGAGGACCAAATTTCCAGGTATAAAACAAATAAGTCATGGGAATGTAATATACAGCATAGGGAATATAATCAATAATATTGTGATAGCGTGGTACAGTGTCAGTTGCTGGACTTATCATGGTGACCATTCCTTTAGATATACAAATGTTGAATAACTTTTGTTAACATATGAAACTAATATAATATTGTATGTTAGCTATGTTTTAATAAAAATCTTTTAAAAAATGACAAAAATAAATAAAAGCCTTCTACTCATCAAGAGACACAATTAAGAAACTGACTAAGCAAGCCAGACTGAGAGAAAAACAATCACAATACATATGTCTGACAAGTGACTTATACCCAAAACTATATATATAATACCCAATAATAAAAAGAAAAACAGAAGATTCCAATTCCTTTCAAAATGGAGAAAACACATTCCACCCCATTTCTCCCACTGAATGCAGAAAAACCTAGGCCAAATGCATGGAACACCTATGTGAGAATTCTGGTAATTAAATGGTAGCAGGATTATTGGGAAAGGAAACCAGAAGTCAAACAACCACAAAATCAGGGGTGACTTTCCCAAATTTCCCCCCTCTGGTGACTCCTAGAACAGACTGAAAGGCAGTTTGAAACCTGAAACTGTGTCACAGTACAGATACAAAGCTCCAAGAAAAGCCATCTATTTGTTATCCCAGAAGTAAGAAAGGGGTCTCTATGGTCAGAGAAAGTGGGGGAGATTCCATGGTTTTTATTTTGCTTTGTTTCTCTGACTCACTTTCACTCCAGTCTTCAGGTAGTCACAAGGTGACAGCAGTAGCAAACCCCACCGCCCATTAGAATGACAGCCCACAGAAAAGGAGGAATTTGTGGCTTGGACCTAACTGGCTCAGTTCCCTATTAAAACAAACAAACAAAACCCACAAACAACAAATCAGCATCCTCCATAGGATTTAATCAAGACCCTGAGTCACATAATGTTATGTTCAAAATGTCCAAAATGTCCAGATAAAATCCAAAACTATTCAATATACAAAGAAACAGGAAATACTCAATGTGTTTTTCTTTTCAAAGTGCAGTTGACACTCAATATTATATTAGTTTTAGGTGTACAGCATAGTGGTTAGACATTTACATAATTTATGAAGTCTAGTACTCACCTGACATCATACATAGTTATTACATAATTATTGACTTTATTCCCTAAGCTGTACTTTACATTTCTGGGACTACTGTATAACTGCCAATGTGTACTTCTTCTTCCCTTTTTGAAGGTAAAAGAAAATCTATAGGCTCTAACCTTGTGAGGACACATATTTTGGAATTATCAGACAAATGGTTATTTTTGTTTATTTTTATTAAGACTTTATTTTATTTTATTTTTTAAAAGATTTTATAGGGGAATTGGTGGAGGGGAACAGCGTTGGGGAATTGGGGAAGGGAAACAGACAAGTGGCTGTTGTTCTTCAGTCTAGTTGTGGAGAAAGTTGCTTCACTTGCCCATGTTGTTATTATCATTGCGCTCTTCCTGGGTGAGGCAGTCACCCACCGGCTATTGGACGGCCGCTCACTGTTGCTCACGGCAGCTCACACTAGCTGCCAGCCACTCTCGCTGGCTGCTGGCCATTCACTGTAGCCTATGGCAGCCCACTGTAGCAGGGGCTGCAGCTATGCCATCCCAGGGACTCACAGTAGCCCAGCTCCAGATGGAGCTGTTGTTAGCTGTAGAGGGCAGTGTCTCTGGCCCTCATATGTGGGATCAGAACCAGGGCCGCTGGCGTCCCAAGCCAGCTCTTAACCAATGTGCCACTCGGCCGACCCGATGTTGCGTTTTTTACAAAGACAAGGGAAGACCCTCCACAAGCAAAAATATTATGAATCTCTTTATTGTGATACTCACTTTATTGTTGTGGCCTGGAACCAAACCCGCAAAATCTCTGAGGTACGCTTGTATTGTAATCCCTAGAACAACCTCTTAAAAGATTTAGGAATTCCAACTTCTGAAATGTCAGAGTAAAGACCTCTGAAATACAATTCTCCATAAAAGCAATGACAACAAAGGCAAAATTGTCAAAGTCAACTTTTTTTTTTTTAGAACTCTGGAAATAAACCAAAGACTTGCAACAATCCAAGGAATGTTTCTTCAAGAAAAATGGTCTCAGTAAAAACAATGAAATTTGTGACATTTTACCTGCCCCTATCCTATCTCCTTATTGCCAGCTCCACAGTGGATTTGAAAACCAACAAACTTGCAATTATGATAGCTGTAAAAACCGGTAGCCTAATAGCCACTCTTAAAGACAAAACAGGTTTGGAGCTCCCTTCCCCCAAGAAATGTCACTATTTGACCTGTCTGAAAGCTCAACTGAAAAGCTCCATTCTCAGGGCTTGCCTGACTCAGAAGTCACCCTGTGCAAACAGTGGTATTTATTTATTTATTTATTTATTTATTTATTTATTTATTTATTTAGAGGGCAGTGTCACTGGCCCTCATATGTGGGATCCAAACCAGGGCCGCTGGCTTCCCAAGCCAGCTCTTAACCATTGCACCACTCGGGCGGCCCAAACAGTGCTCTTTAAAAGGCATTGTCAAAAATAATCAGTGGCAGTTGTTTAATGTTGCAGCTGCCTGAGGCAGCATTGCCAATTAGAACTAATAAAAACCTAAGAAATATCTGGGAATCAGTTATCCATGGGGGCGTCTCTGAAAATCTCCAGGATATTCCTAGGTGTGTAGACGGTCACATGAATGTGCAGGGCTCAGCACATGCCCAGAAAAGACCTGAGAAGGCCCTAATCTCTCAGCTCTGATTGACTTTGAGGTTCTATATAAGACAAAGGGAGAGTTGTAAACTGCCTGTCAGAGCATTGAAGCCATACCCCAAAACAGAGACTTTTGGCAAAGGTTAGGAGATTTGTTGGTTCAAGGCATTTAAGGAAATCTGTCTACTCATTAGCTGGCCATTAAGCTAACCAAGCAGAAACTTCAGTGGCCATGCATGACAAAGAATGAACACTTTACAGAATTAGTTCAGGAAAATTGCTAAAAAACAGCAACAAAAACCAAACTGTACTTGAAAAGAATGTGTATTCTGCTGTTGTTGGATGAAGTGTTTTATAAGTGTCAATTAGATTTACTTGATGATGAAGTTAGGTTTTTCTATATCCTTGCTGATTTCTGTCTACTGCTCCATTGTTTACTGGGATGGGGGGAGGTGTCTTATATCCAAGGTTTCCACATGGTTTAAACTAATCGGTTTTCAACACAAAGAAATGATAAAGTATGTCCCATACATGGGGTGGGAGTTGAGGGGAGACTAGGGGAGCAGTCAATAGAAACAATGCCTGAGGAAGAACCTAGTAGACAATGGTTTTAAATCCGCTACTATAATACATTCAAAGAATTAATGAAAATTATATCTAAAGAATTAAAAGAATGTATGAGGACAATGTCTCACCAAAAAGAGAATACCAATAAAGAAATAGAACTATTTTTTAAAAGAATCAAATAGAAAGTCTAGACTTGAAAAGTATAACTGATGTGACAATTTCACTATTAGAGCTTCCTGTGGACTGAATTGTATATCCCACAAAATTCATGTGTTGAAACCCTAACTCCCAATGTAATTGTATTTGGAGATAAGGCTTTCAGGAGGTAATTAAAGTTAAATGGGTTCATAACAGATCCTCAATAAGATTAACAGCTGATTTGTCATCAGAAATCATGGTGGCCAGGCAACAATAGGATGACATATTCAAAGAGCTGAAAGAAAAAAAAGAAGAAAAAAAAAACCTGTCAGCCAAAAATTCTATATCCAGAAAAATGATCCTGGGAAAAAAGCAACAAAGCCAAACTGAGGTGGGAGGGTCCCATAAAGGAGAAATTAAGACAGTCCCAGATAAACAAAAATACGACTTGTTATTATCAGACCTGCCTTACAAGAAATACTGAAGGGAGTCCTTTAAGCTGAAAGAAAGGACACTTGACAATAAATAGAATCCACACAAAGTATATAGCACCAGTAAATGTTCTGTCAAATCCATTTTAGGAGAAGGCAAATAAAAACAGTAAAAAAGATTACATTCAGAGCTCTCTATCTTGCCTCCTCCTTCTCCTCCCCCCTCCTCTTCCTCCTTTTCCTCTTCCTCCTTCTATTGGTTCAGATGTACAAAACAACATAGCGATTAGTCACTTATGTATCTCACAAAGTGATAACCCTAAAAAGCCTATTACACATCTGACACTGTACATAGTTATTACAATATTATTGACTATATTCCCTAAGGTGTACTTTATATCCCTGTGACTATTTTTTTAAAATTATAGTTGACACTCAATATTACTTTATATTAGCTTGAGGTGTATAGTATAGTTGTTAGACATTTGTATAATTTATGAAGTGATTCCCCCAATAAGTCTAGTACCCATCTGACACCCTACATAGTTTTTATACTATTACTGACTATGTCCCCCATACTGTACATCTTGTGACTTTTTTTGTAACAATCAATTTGCATTTCTTAATCCATTCACTTTCTTACCCAGCCCCCAACCCTCCTCCCATCTAGTAACCATCAGTTTGTTTTCTGTATCTATGAGTCTGTTTCTTTTTTGGTTGTTTGTTTATTTTGTTCTTTAGACTCCACGTATAAGTGAGATCATATGGTATTTGTCTTTCTCAGTCTAACTTATTTCACTTAGCATAATACCCTCTCAGTCCATCCATGTTGTTGCAAATGGTAGGATTTCATTTGTTTTTGTGGCCAAGCATGATATATATATCATCTCATCTTTATCCAATTGTCTATTGATGGGCATTTTGGTTGTATCCATATCTTGGCTATTGTAAATAGCATTGCAGTGAACATAGGGGTGCATATATCTTTTTGAATTAGTGTTTTGGATTTTTTTGGATAAATACACAGAAGTAGAATTGTTGGGTCACAAGATAGTTCTATTTTTAATTTTTGGAGGAACCTCCACACTGTTCTCTATTGGGGCTACACCAATTTGCAATCCCACCAACAGTGCACAAGAGTTCCCATTCTTGCCAACACTTGTTGTTTGTTGATTTACTGATGACAGCCATTCTGACAGATGTAAGGTGATATCTCGTAGTTTTAATTTGCATTTCTTTGATGATTAGGGATGTTGAGCATTTTTACATATGTCTATTGGCCATGTGAATTTCCTCTTTAGAGAAATGTCTATTCAGCTCCTCTGCCCATTGTTTGTTTTTTTTTTGTTTGTTGTTGTTGTGTGTATGTGTGTTAACCACTTATCAGAGGTGTCATTGGCAAATATCTTCTCCCACTCAGCTTTGTTGGTGATTTCCTTTACTGGGCATAACTTTTTAGTTTGATGTAGTCCCGTTTATTAATTTTTTCTTTTGTTTCCCTTGCCTCAGGAGATATATCAGTAAAAATTTTACTAAGGATAATGTCTGAGAGTTTACTACCTATGTTTTCTTCTATGAGATTTATGGTTTCAGGTCTTATGAGGACTGACAATTAAGTTAGTGAACTCATCCTAGAAAAAGTGCTGCACACCTCATTGCTGAATATCACTACAGTCACCTTCGAAGTACTCTCCTTGGGAAGCTACACACCAACACCAGCACCTAGTTCAGCCTTCAAAGCAATTTTGGAACTCTTTTTCTGGAACGGCCATCAAAGCTGTCTTCATATTAATTTGATGTCCTGGATGTCATCAAAATGTCTTCCTTTCAATATTTCCTTTATCTTTGGGTAAAGAAAGAAGTCACTGGGGGCCAGATCAGGTGAGCAGGAAGGGTGTTCCAATACAGCTATTTGTTTACCAGCTAAAAACTCCCTCACAGACAGTGCAATGTGAGCTGGTGCATTGTCGTGATGCAAGAGCCATGAATTATTGGTGAAAAGTTCAAGTCATTTTTGTCTAATTTTTTCATGAAGTCTTTTCAGCATTTCCGAATAGTAAACTTGGTTAACTGACCAGTTGATACAAATCCATAATAAATAATCCCTCTGATGTCAAAAAAGTTAGTAAGGGGGAGACTGGTTAGCTCAGTTGGCTGGAGTGTCATGCTGATAACATGAGGATTGCCGGTTTGATCCCCACATGGGACACTGTGAGCTGCACCCTCCTTAAAAGAGTCAACCATGCCACTGTAACATAAAAGCAATGTGTAACCAATGACCATGGTTGTTACCAAATAAAATTAAAAAAAAAAAAAGGTTAGCAACACGGTTGCTACAAGTTTGCAAACTTAATTGTCTGACCTCGTACATTTAAGTCTTTAATCCACTTAGAGTTTATTCTTGTATATTGTGTGAGAAGGTGGTTCAGTGTCATTTTTTGCATGTATCTGTCCAGTTTTCCCGGCACCATTTATTAAATAGACTGTGTTCACCCCAAAGTATATTCTTGCTTCCTTTGTCATGAATTAAATGACCATATAAGCATGGGTTTAATTCTGGGCCCTTTATTCTTTTCCATTGATATGTGTGTCTGTTTTTATGCAAATATCATGTTGTTTTGGTTGTAGGTCCTTGCTTTTCATCACTTTGAATACCTTGTGCCAATTCCTTCTGGCCTGCAAAGTTTCTGTTGAGAAATCAGCTGATAATCTTAGGGGAGCTCCCTTGTAAGTAATTCGTTGCATTTCTCTTGCTGCTTTTAGCATTCTCTCTTTGTCTTTAACCTTTGCCAAGTTTTGTAGTTAAAACAACACCTATTATCTCACACGATTTCTGAGGGTCAGGAATCTGGAAGCAGCTTATTCCACTAGCACTGGCTCAGGGTTTCTCATGAGGTTGAAGTCAAGCTGTTGGCCGGACTATAGCCATCTAAGGGCTCGACTGAGCTGAAAGATCCACTTCTTCCTGTTGAGCCTTCCTGAGGCTGTTGGCAGAAGCCTCACTTATTTGATGAACTCTATTTCATTGTGGGTGGCAATATGTCTAATTAGAAAACTATAATTCCAGCCTCCCTTGCAGCTAGGCATTGCCATATACTATGTCTTGGCCAATGAAGCATAAGTAGAAGTTCTTGGACTGAACTACTGGTAAGTCTTAAAACTTCCCGGATAGTTGCTGTCTTGGATTATCAAGCAACCACTAAGGATGGTGAAGGAGAAAGAAAGAGCTTGAGTCCTTAATAACAATAGAGCCTCCCTTCAGCTTCTTTTATGTGGAGGGAAAATGGTTTCTTTAGGGCCCTGAGTTAGCCTAACCTAATTCTGATGTACATACATCATCTCATTTCACCCTAACAAGACCCTGTGAGGGAAGATTTTAATATCTTTTTTTTTTATGGAAAGGAAATCAGAATATTGATTAGTCAACTTGCCCAAGCTCATATGTATAGTAAAGGTAAAGGTGGAATTCAAACCCAGGTGTATCTGACTCCCAAGCCAATGCTTGTGACCACTAGACTATGTGGTTATTTTGCAGCATGGGCAATCTAAGTTGCCCACAACAGCAATAATAGTAACAATAGCAATATCTAACACTTGGTGAGCTTTTGCCATGTGCCAGGCCCTGGGCTACAGTTTCGTTTAATCTTCACAACCTCCATGAGGTAGGTATCATCATCATCCATTTCACAGATAAGGAAACTGAGGCTTTTCCCTTTGAATGCCGGTAAGCGTCAGGGTTCTGTCTTGGCTAATTTTCCCTTTAGCTTATTTCCCCTGAGTGTCCAGCAGCCAGCGTGAGTGGCTGGCAGCCAGCATGAGCTGCCAATAGCCACGGTGAGCGACATCCAGAGGCCGGCAACCGATCTGCCTCATCTGGGAAGAGCACAATGACGATACCAACATGGGCCAGTGAAGCAACGTCCTCCTCAACTAGATTGAAGAACAAAAAGACAGCAACTTGTCTGTTCCCCTTCCCGATTCCCCAACGCTGTTCCTGTCCCCCAATTCCCCAATAAAATCTTTAAAAAAAAAGGACAGTGAGAAGCCATTAACTGTCTTAATTGTAGGGGAATGACATTTTCTTCTGTTTTGGGAAGATCACTCCAGTTGCTGTGTAGAAGTGGGTTAGATGGCGGAGGACAAGGGGATCTAGGAAGACCACTTAAGCAATTGCAAAAACCAAGCAAGAAGTTAGATTGCCTGAATTAAGTGGTGGGGACAGGGCAAGTGGTGGGGACGGGGTAGGGGAGAGGAAGATTTCACAGGTATTTAGCAGGTGTATTGAGCAAGACTTACAGCTGATTGGAAGTGGGAATGAAAGGGCCTGGAGTTAAGGGTGACCCCTGGGTTTCTGCCTTAAACAATCATCTCGGTGGTAGTGAAATAACTTAGGAAGAGGAAAACGTATTAGGGAAGGTATGGGCAAGCATGAATTCTGTTTTGGGGTTGTTGAGTTTGAAAATGCCAAAAACGAAATTGCATGCCGTGGCTATATGTGCCAATTGGTGTGCTCCCCTCCACTGTCCACACAAATTTTTTTTTTTTGAGGGCAGTGTTACTGGCCCTCATATGTGGGACTTGAACCGGGGCCGCTGGCTTCCCAAGCCAGCACTTAACCACCGCGCCACTTGGCCGGCCCTGTCCACACAAATTTTAATTTTCCTCATAGTCTTTCATGGCAATGGTTGGAAGTCATTAAAGTAGTCCTAGATAGCTTTTCAGAATTCAGCTGTCATTAGGTGGACTTGAGAATTACTCTTCCACAATGCCCAAAGGCAACTCGTCACACATTGTTAAGTGTGCCACATGATATCAAACCCACATCCATGCCAACATCCACTGAATTGGTTATCAAGGTACATGGTCACTAACTGGGAGAGCAGAAGTGCTGGAGCAGGGGAACTGTTGATTCAAGACCTCTCACATGGTTGTTGAAAAATCTATGTGTAAAGTATACTCTAGTAAGCATTGTGGTTGACATTTATCCCAAAAAGAAATTCCCCATCACGTGATCTTATGAAATTGCTGCCCACAGCAGTACATGGAGTGGCTACTTCTCTGGGAGAGAGGACATGGTGTCATCACAAGGATTTGAGGCTTCTCAACATAGAGCTAAGAGTTCAGAGGTGAGATCTGGGCTGGCGATACAA
The DNA here is from genome assembly GCA_033961575.1 of Aselliscus stoliczkanus. Taxonomy (NCBI): domain Eukaryota; kingdom Metazoa; phylum Chordata; class Mammalia; order Chiroptera; family Hipposideridae; genus Aselliscus; species Aselliscus stoliczkanus. The sequence goes on along the minus strand of CM066733.1, from coordinate 56,051,674 downwards.
ATGTGGGAGTCGTGGATGTAGAGATGGTCATTGGGGTCAGTAAAGAGAGTACAGTTCCTCAGGGGTATCCCAAAACCAGCTCTTAACCAATGCGCCACTCGGCCGGCCCTGCTTCTCACTGTTATTAGGATAAGACCCTAACCTAACTAGGGCCTGATCACTTGCTCAGCCTCATTTTCTCCCCTTCCACCAATTTGTGTGGCCTTGGGCAAGTTAATTAATCTCTCATTGCCTCCATTTTCTCATCTTTAAAAAGGAATTATAACAGGGTTGGTATAAGAGTTAATTCTTCTAAAGTGCTGGTAACGATTATGAGGTCAGGCCTCCAGTCCTACCTTCTGGCCTTTGAGTCACGGGCAGATGCCAGTTCCCAGGTCACAGCATACCTGGGAGGAGGGACTTTTCCCTAATAAGAAGGATGCTGCCCAAGACAACCTGTGTCCATGTTGGAAGACACAGAACTGGCCTGTGTGGTGGGAACCTGGTGTCCCAAGGAAGACAGGGCTAATATCCAAATTCATGGAGCTCAGGGTGACATGTAGTTCACACCATCTGGCACTAAAGCTCCAGCCCTGGAGAAATGCCCTGTGCCCTAGCCAGATTCCCACCCTCCATTAAAGGATTCTTGTAGGAAGACGGCTTGAGGAAGTAAGATGGGGCACACCAACTGGGTGCTGAGCACTGTGGCACTGCTGCTGCTGGCTGCATCCCTGTCCTCCCCATTCTGCCAAGGACCTACCTACATTCATGGCTATGAGAACTCAGGTCACTGAGGAGGAAATGGGGGCGGTGCAGGGGTGGCATGGCATCTGCTTTCTCCTTGGGCCTTAGGGATTAGGTCTGGGTCCCAGTGGTTATGGGATTGATAGGATTTTGTAGAGAAACTGGAGTTCTAAAGGAGTTAGTGATTAAAGGTGTTCAGGTGTGCCCTAGAGTAGTGGGGAGAGCCATTCTGCCTCTGCAGTGACACTGCTGCCACCCTGGGGCAATTCCAGAGCATCAGGAAGGAGACAGCACCCTTAGCCTGATCGGTGGCTTTCTCAAGAGAACTGGGAAGACCAGGGATGAGACCTCAGGAATCAACCATGTGGGAAGATGCATAAGGTTCTGCTAAATATTTAACTGGCTCTCTGGGGGGAAATTCTCTGATTCGTAGCACTTGCCAATTTCCATGGTGTAAATACTCCCACCATGGCTAATTACAAACTACCCCACATAACCCCACTGAACGTGAAGTTGGGAGGAGACACAATTAGCTCTAGACTGGGAGAGGCCAGATAAGGAAGTGAGGGACCAAGAAGAACACTGAGAAAGGACCATAAAGTCAGGGAGTCCCCTCATAACTAGGCATAAACTCACAGAGGCACAGGGCCTGACAACCTTTCGAGTCCCATCCATCACCATATATTTGGTGTCATTATTCACTTTGGAAACACTTGGCTGTGCCTTCCCTGGGGTGAAGCAGTGTCGCTTGAGGCTCTCAGTGGTCTCCTGGGTCCCGCCTGCATAGGACTGTGGTGTTCTTATGTAGGCTGAGGGGTTCCTCAGGGCCTGTCCTCCATGTGAAGGACCCAAACTTGCCTCAGAGATGCTTCTGAAGCCCCCTGGCTAGTGCTACATAGAGACCCAGGAGAGCTGCATCTCCAACGAGCAGGTCCCTGTGTCCTAAGGGGACTTAAAAGGAGAAGCAAACAGAAGGCTCTGGCGACCCAGGTCTTGGCCGTGTAACGCCAGCTTTCTATCATGGTGTGGGCCCATTACAGCCTACAGGCTCTCTGCCTGGAGTCTGGGAAGGGGAGGGCACACGGCTAACCTACCCCCACAGACCCTTACTAGATCGACCCCTTCCTTACTAGAACATAGGTTCACAACACATTTTTTTTTTTTTAAGATTTTATTGGGAAATCGGGGAAGGGGAACAGACAAGTTGCTGTCTTTTTGTTCTTCAGTCTAGTTGCGGAGGACATTGCTTCATTGGCCCATGTTGGTAGCGTCATTGCGCTCTTCTCGGATGAGGCAGATCGGTTGCTGGCCTCTGGATGGTCGCTCACCATGGCGATTGGCAGCTCACGCTGGCTGCTGGCCACTCACTGTAGCCTATGGCAGCCCACTGCAGCAGGCGCTGCAGCCTACACTGTCGCCGGGGCTCACACAGCCCAGCTCCAGGTGGAGCTGTTGTTAGCTGTAGAGGGCAGTGTCACTGGCCCTCATATGTGGGATCTGAATCGGGACCACTGGCATCCCAAACCAGCTCTTAACCAATGCACCACTCGGCCGGCCCAACACCTTTTTTTTGTTGTTCAGTGTCATATACCGTAAACACCTAAAGCAGAGCCTAGTAAAAAAATGGATATCCAATAACTATTGCTGAATTGACCTTATTGGAAACACAAAGGATGCAGAATTTGGCCACTGTATGCCAAAAAAGTCACACCAGATTGAAGTCTTCACAGACCCGGAAAGGGACGCCAGAGATAGTGGGTCTGAAAACTGGATCTGAGGTGGGACTCTGGGTTAGACTTTGGTAAAGCAGTAGCAAGCAGGAAATACTGCTTGGAGGTTAAACTAATAAGCTCAGATAAACCATGGTGGGTACCGTTTGGGGATGCTGCAGCCACAGGAATTACAGCATCTGAGTATTTATTGAGCACCTACTATGGGCCCAGCCCTTTCCTAGGATTCATATGCTCTACTAAACTGAAGAATCAGCTGCATGAGACAGTTCATTATTTACTTTCCATCAACACAAGGTCCCATCTTCTCCCCAGGAGCCCCTACTCCTATTGCCTCAACTCCCATTTATGGGAAAAGATGGGAGAGTTGACCAGGTGGGAAGTTTTTCTTGTGTTGAGAACAAGGCTACTGGAACCAATGCCAGCCTGCTGTTCAAGGCCGGTCCTGCACCTGTAAACGAGCTTGCATTTCTGGGCAAGAATTCTCCTAGTCTTCTTAGGTTCTTAAGACCACAGTGCAAGTTAGATGTTCCTCTCCTCTTACACCTACAGCACCTCTGAGTTCCTAGATTATTCTTAGCGAAGAAGTGGAAAGATTCTATCAGAGCCTGGCTGTAAAAAGGAAACACAGAGAGAGCTGGCCATCCCAGGCACTCTTACAACTGTGGTGACTGCCTGAATGATTATTCACAGAGAAGGAAATAGTGAGAAGGGCTGGAGGTAACGAGGGGATGTAGGCCTTTCTATAAAAACAGCAGCTTCCAATCAAGAGACACAGAGACTGGGTAGCTGGCTCTCCAGCCACAAAGCACGAAGTCCCCGGCCCTGGCACAGTCTGATTGTTGAAATGGAGCACGCCTGGAGGCGGAGCAAGCCCTTTCTAGGTTAATATAATGAGATGGATACAGGGCACCTGCCACTCACTGCAAAGTGCTTCGCAGAGCTAGTTGGCTGCATTCATCTGCTTATTAAAGTCGGAATCTGAAACGAACCCCCTCTACCCAGTTTCTCAGAGCCCTGTTGTGAACATGCCTTTAATCAGAGCCGGGCTGCACAGTGGAGGGGCTCAGCGACACTGTGGTTTGGTGCTGCAAGGCAGAAAAGTTACCATGGTTTTTTCTAGGCAAGCAAAATGTAGATGGTGTTTAACATCAGCTATCTCTCCTGGGAAGGGACATGCTGTAGCTCAGAGAAATAATGCAAAATTTGGGTTAATTTTTGGTTTGTGTCTTTCAGAAATAGAACATTCAGGTTTTTGTTTGTGAGCAGTGCAGTAACTAGAATAATTATTTAGGCCTCACAGTAACACATCAAGGTATTTCAGAGATGAAGAAATGGAGACTCAGAGAGGTTGAGTAACTTGCCAAACGTCACACAGCTACAGACAGCAAGGCTGGGATTCAAACCCAGCTAGTATGATTTTTAAATTTTTTTTTTGTAAAGTTTGTGTTTAAAAGCTCACATTTGAGAGGAATGTGGTGTTCTGCAGGGAGAGCAGCTGAGGGAGAGAGTGGTCAGTCTGGGAGGCTCTGAATCGAGATGTTTTTTCTTTGAGGAGCCTTCCTCTGATGATGTATGTGTAAGGGTGTTCACTGCAGCACTGTTTAGTAAAAAGCGGGATGTACAGATCTCCAATATGCGTGTACTGTGGTTTCTATTAGTCACCATGGGGCCACCACCATGGGGGTACAAGGAGACACAAGTGTGAGGACCTGGAAGTGGGACAATATATTTGTAAATATCTAAAAAATAAACAGTTACACAAGAACCAGGTAACTGTGCAAATATATAGCTCATGTACTGTTTTCTAGCACCCAATGTAACTTGTAAGGATTTCAGTGGCAATGAAACCTATTTTACTGGAAATGAATTTGATTTTCTCAATCCCGTATCTGGTCAAAGTGTAAATGGCCATTCATACAAAGTGGCGGTGGCACTGTTTTATTCTTGGATGACTGAGAGTAGACTGATTTTACCTTGGACACTGGGTGTTGGGTTTACTGAAGTTCTGCACTGTAGGGTTTTGTAGGGAATTGGAAGTCTGGTTTCAGTATTTCAGTGCAGACTGTTAGGTCTTCAGACGGAAGTAGTTACATTACAGGTTATTATGGAACCAGACTTATAAGACTAACAAAACATTTAGAAACACAGCTGTGTTGGTAAATTTTTTTTTTTTTTTTTTTTGAGGGCAGTGTCACTGGCCCTCATATGTGGGACCTGAACCGGGGCCGCTGGCTTTCCAAGCCAGCTCTTAATCACCATGCCACTCGGCGGCCCATGTAAATATTTTTTAAAAGACACAGAATTGAGCCTCTTTGATTTTGACAGAGAACTCCCAGTATGTGGATTTCTACTTTCCTTTATCCTTTTTCCTTCTTCATATACCGCTTTGTGTGTTCTGTATCATTTTTTGTTATTTTTGTTGTTTTAGTTAAAAGCATATATTCTGAGATTCATTTAATAGGACTTTGAGAGCTGTATGAAAAAAGAAAGGGTAAAAGGTTTGAAGCAACCTGGATCACCAACAGACTGGAAAAAACAAATGATGGTGCAAACATCCAATGGAGTAACAGGCAGCTGCAACTAAGTAAGTGGAAGGTCCTCAGGTGCTGACATGGAACTATCACCGAAAGCAGGTACAGAGAGAGTACAGTTTGTTATCATTTGTGCAGAAGATGGGCAAGACCACACACGTGCATCTGCTTATACAGAGCGAGCGGCTCTCTGGAAGGTCCCACAGGGAGTTGGTAACACATCACTGCTGTGCAGGGGGTGGTCAGTGGGGACACGGCTGACAGGCTTCCATTTTGGGTCCTCTTGTGCCTTTTGATTTCAAACCATGTGACCATATTATCTATTCAAAAAATGTGTGTCTGTGCTCTTCTGAAAGTAATTATGATACACGCACTTAAAAACACGAATAAATAAAAGTTTATATATGCCCATGCAATCACAGAGACAAAACACATGTATAGGAGAAACAGAAGGTTTATTACACCAAGGTGGTAATAATCTTTTCTTTCTTCTCTCGATGTGGTTACGTTTGTTTTCTATGTTTAATTTACTTCTTCCTTGACCACTGCAGTATTTCCATCAGTACCCATGGGAAGAAAGACAGAAATTAAGACGAGGGACTCCACAACCCCAATTTCACAGTATACTCAATAAAGGAAAAAAGCTACCATCCCCAAAACGTTGGTGAGTCAATAGTTTCCAATCCTTTATGAAAACACACGGTGTGTAAACAAAGCACTACAAAGAATGGTTCTCCAGGTAGGCAGTAAAAAGAGGAAAATACCTTTCCACCTGGAAGCAAATCACTGAATGACAGAATACAGCTCACTGTCCTATTAGAGGGCTCCTTTCAGCTTCCTGTTTTGCTCCTCACCGTCATTGCCGATAACCAAGGATACCACGGGTTTTCCTTAAGCTTCTATCTCCTAAACATCAAACTAGTTTTCTTTCTGTTTAGGAGGCAGGAAAAGAGATGACTTTAAATTTTTTTAAAGAAGCACACGTTCTCATAAAATCATTGCCCATGTTTTCTGACACTGGGTAAAATAGGCTTGGAAACAACTTTGGAACTCCAGCTGAAAGAAGGTAACTCACCCCATTCTGGAAACAGGTAAGCAGTGACCCACCTCTGGAATAAAAAGAAAACCCACAGCCAGGGGCTTACCAGAGCCCATCTGCTACGGCCGTGATCCTAGGCTTGGCCTCCCAGGCTGACAGTCACTGGAATCTACCATCTGATACAGTCACTTGATTGCAATTTATGAGCTGCCAATGTTTACTTGTGAGACTGCCTGGGAGCTGGAAAGGAAGGTAGATAAATACACCAAAGCCCAGCTGAGCAATTGATAGGTTTTATATTATATTTCCAGGAAATGATATCTTGTTTTCATAAAAAGGTAATGCCATCCTCTCAAATAGAGGCTGCTTTAGCTGTCAGGGACAGCCATAGGAGTCCATCAAAGCTGTCCCAAACAAATGTCAACAGAGCTGCTTCTGAGGTATCAGAACAATAATAAAAATAACAACAAACTTAAAAAACAGAACTATGTAACCCATTCAATATGTAGTGAAGCAGTCTCGTAAGCACCCTGCAGCAGTCGGTGTGGTGAGTACCGGTGGTGCTTCGGGCAGCGGTGGCGCCAGGACTGGCCAACATGGAAGGCTGACGACAGAAGAGTTCCTAACTGTTTCCGGCCACATGGCTCTCCCATGCGCTGTCTTGGAGTGGCCCAGGACCAGTCCACAGACAATCTTCCAGGCCATCCCAGGCTCCCTGGGATGTCTTTTAAACGCCCTTGGAGCACGGTTTTCAGGATAGTCTCTTTGCTTTGGAGAGAAAGAAGAGAGAAATAAAAGAGGAGCCTGCATGGCACTTCTCTAGCCTCCCTATGCCACCCTCAGGCTGTTCCCCACACAGCAGGCACAGTGAAGAGAAAACAGAGGTCAGGTCATGTGACTCCGCTCAAAGCCTGCTCTTCACTCCTCCCAGAGTACGAGTCAAAGCCAAGGTCCTTCAAAGGTCCAGGCCCTACCTCCTGACCTCACCTCCTACTCTCCTCTCACTCACTCAGTTTGAGCCACACTGGCCTCTTTGCTGTTCCTCTAACACCCCAAGCTGCTACCTCTTCCTATTCCCTCTGCATGGGACACTTTCCTCAGATGGCAACAATTTCCCCGATCAAATATTGTCAGTGCTCTCCCCATCACTCCCGGCCCCTTTCTTAACTTTTCTCCATAGTTCTAATCACATCTAACTTAGATTTTCACTTCTCCTTCTATTCCTCGCACCTAGAACAGAGACTAGCCTTCAACAAAGCTGGCCCTCAATAAATACCCGTTGGGGCCGGGTGAGTGGCGCGTTAGTTAAGAGCTGGCTTGGGACACCAGCTTTGAGCAGCTGGGCCCCAGTTCAGATCCCACATGAGGGCCAGTGACGCTGCGCCCTCTACAGCTAAGATGGTGAACAACAGCTCCACCTGGAGCTGGCTGCTGTGAGTTGCCGATGATGGCATAGCTGCAGCCCTGGCTGCAGTGGGCTGCCATAAGCTACAGAGAGTGGCCGGCAGCCAGCGTGAGCTGCCAAGAGCCACTGTGAGCGGCCGTCTGGAGGCCGATGATCGATCTGCCTCAGCCAGGAAGAGCGCAATGATGATACCAACATGGGCCAGAGAAGCAATGTCCTCCGCGACTAGACTGAAGAACAAAAGGACAGCAACTTGTCTGTTCCTCTTCCCCTGTTCCCCTCCCCCAATTCCCCAATAAAATCTTTAAAAATACATAAATAAATAAATAACCGTTGAAGGAAGGAGGGAATGACATGCACAGTGATTGGCAGGGAGAGGTGGGAGTTCTTTCAATTTCTGGGCGGGAAGGGAGGAGGGGCTACTGGCCGGCCCCAGTCCTTTCTGATAACTTCTGCTTCCTTGATCCCGGGGAAGCAGGGATCCTGGCCTACACCGAGGGCACAATAAAGCCACCAAGGAAACTCCTCTTCCCTAAGACTGCGGTCTGGGACACTTTGGTAGAAGGGCTGAAAGGATTCAAGTTACTTTCTCCCACTTCTGGGCAGCCTTTGAAGCGGTGGGCCTGGGGGCTGGGCAAGCCTTCAGCCTTGGAGAGAGAACAAAGTCAGGCTCCCTTCCTCTCAGCTAATGGCCTCCTCTAGAAGCTAACAGAAACATGCAGAAGCCACAAGAAAAACTGTCTTAACTCCCCTCCAGCCAATTTCCTTGCCCACCCTCCCACATTATACGCTTCTATGAAACAGGATGCACCCTCCATCTTTTAAAGACTAATTCCGCCACCTGTGCTCTGCATTCTCTCCCCTCTCTGGCCCTAAGAATTCTTTCCTATCCACTACCTCGGCTTCCCAGCATCTCCTTCTGGACAGGCTCCTTCCAATCAGCAATTGGACATGCTCAAATATCTCGTGTCTTTAAAGAACAAAACAAAAATTCTTTTACCTCCCTTCGTCCTCCAACTACAGCCTTCTCTTGTCTGCTGCTCCCCACCATCTTGGTAGGAGCCAAATTTCTTGAAGAACTTGTCAATTCTTACTCTTCTCTACTCCCTCACTTCATACTCATTCTCCAATTCATTGAAAACTGGTTTCTGACCCCACAGTCCCCCAAACTTGCACTAGATAAAGCCATTAATGGCCTACCCATGTGCTACATCCCACGGGCACGCTTTCGTCCCTGTCTCCTCAGCAGCATTTCACATGCTGACCCCTCAGAAATGTGCGTTCTGGGCCGGCGGAGTGGCGCGGTGGTTAAGCACTGGCTTGGGAAGCCAGCGGCCCCGGTTTGGTCCCACATATGAGGGCCAGTGACACTGCCCTCAAAAAAAAAAGAAAAAAAAAAAAAGAAATGTGCGTTTACTGAGCGCCTCCCACTCTCCAGGCCCTGAAAATACCACACAGAATAAGATGGAAAAAACCCCTGCCCTCAAGTTTATAAATCAAGGGGCAAGAGCACACTAACGAATAAAATTTCAACCTTGTCGGTGTTTTAAAGTAATAGAGAGCTGTCTGGGCTGTAACGAGGGCCTAGCTCCGAGACGGCGTGGTCGGCAGGCTCAAGGCCGCTGTTCTGGGCCTGGTTGCCTGTCCCATACTCCCCCCCTTTCCCATCGCTCTGCCGCTCTTCAACTGTCTGCCCTGCATCCTCCTCTTCCGCTCCCTACCCCTTCCATGTGGGTGTTTCCCGAGGATAGGGACTTGACCTTTAGTGCTTACCACCCAGAGAGAATCCCCAAATCTAGTACCTTCTGGGTTCCAGATCCATATATTCAAATACCCATTAAACAGATCCACTGCCGTCCTCGGATGCCCTCAGCCTACTTTTAGTCTAAAGCTAACTGATCTCTCTGACAAACTGCACCATCGTCCACCCTGCTGCCCAACAGAAGCCTGGGAGTGATTGGCTCTGAGCTCCCTCGTGCGTCACAGCAAGCCAGCTCCACAAACGTGCAGTCCACCCCCTAAGCTACTGCTCAAGCCTATCTGCTCTCTCCATCCCCACTGCTGTTTCTCTAGCCCAGCCGCCACCACCCTTGGCAAGGATTCCTGCCTGTTCTTGTTCCCATCACCGTTTATTTTCACTGTAGCCATATAACGTACCCAGAAAAATATAAACATGACCAGTCACATCTCCACTTAAAACCTTCCATAGTTTTCTCACGGCCCCTAGGCCAAATCTTTAACACAATCTTGAAGACCCTTCATGACACAGTCCTGCCTGCTTTGCAACACTCACTGCTCAACACTCCAGCGACTCTGCCCTTATTTCAGCCCTCACACCCTCTTGCCCCTGGCTTTTGGCCCCTCCACCGATAACGCACCCTTCCCTTCCCCTCTGCCTTCCCTGGAGCTCTCATCTCCCTTATTGTAGCACTTTACTATGAGCAGCCCAGGCCCTGCATCTAGACCCAAAGCTCCAGGACGGGCTGCACCGGTGCCTGCTCATTTTTATTCCCAGCTCTTGGCACCTAGGTACTAAGCAGGAGGAAAGGCCCAGGCAAAGGAAGGAAGAAGGGGATGTTTCTTTGGGGTTGGTTCTGGTTCAGTGTCATGGACCACGGGGTAAGAGGTTCAGGCTCTCCCGGGTAGGAAAGCAGACAGCAGTCAAGCAGAAGCCCTAGCCAGGCACAGGAGCGTGTCGTCTTATCAGGTTTCCTAGGAACCAGAGCAGCAGGAAGGATATATATCCAGCTGATGCGGAGACACCTCAGTGGTGACGTACCTATTCTGTGGTATTCTAGAGGGGAGAAAGAGAGGCACGGTCAGTGACACCCCAGCCATTCTCCCTGATGAGTTCATAGCAATCTAGAATACCAACTTACATGAGCTTGCTCTAAAAACACTCTGTGTGCATCCAGTGTTATGTGTAGGAACCAAGAAACTCAAGAAAAAGCTGCTTTGGTTCATGACACTATATATTTACACAAGTGGTCTTCCACAATAAGTTCCTGGAAGTACGTTTGGAAAGCAAATCATAAAGTTACACGCCAGTGGAAGGGAGGATCCATCTTTTTGAGAGCCAGGGGAAACTTCTGCTGCGGGAAACAGCAGCCAGTGAGCTGCAGTGGCTCCTGCTGGATGCCCGGCATGGCCAGAGGCTCACTCACTTCTCCTGAAGCTCTGAGTGGCTCCGGCTCCTCCTCCAGGCCCTTCTCTCCGGCCTGGTGGGCAAGCCATGGCCAGCGAGCACTGCTCTTCCCCTTCAGTACAAGATGGTGGGGTGGGGGGCTCACCCGAGTTCCCAACTCAGAGGGCCGGTAATCAAAGGTCAGCCCTGACTCTCTTCACCTGACATAGCACAGTGCCCTCAAATCTATCTATGCATTTGGGGTGCACTGAGGGATCATAATCACATTGAGGAAGGCCGATTTCCTAAGCTGTGGGAGCTTTTACGGGTGCCTGCTGTGAGGTGGTGAAGCGGGGAAGACACTCCACACAGAGCACTAGTCAGGAACAGGCTGTGACCTCCCGGTGGAAGGACTATTCAGAAATCCCAAGGACTAGAGTCAGTAAGAAAGTCAACGTTCTGGGACTTCCTGGGTTGTTCCCCCATATATTCCAATTAATGTCTTAGAAACTGAAGGTTCACAGTTCCTCCCCACAGGGTGAACAGTTCCTATGCTGCCCTTGTCATTTCCAGTTGTGTATTCTGAGATGCCAATCAGGGTGACAAGGGAGACTGAGACATGACAAGGAAAAACAATGAGACGAAAGAAGGGAAAGCAAGGAGGAGCAGAAAATGGAGAGTGGTTTGGGACTATTAAAAAAAAAGCTTCTAGCCAACAGGTGGCAGGATGGCTCAGCTGGTGAGAGCACATGCTCCTAACAACAAGGTTGCCGATTCGACTCCCGCATGGGATGGTGGGCTATGTCCACCAGCAACTAAGATTGAACACGGCACCTTGAGGTGAGTGGCTGCAAGCGGCCAATGGGCAGCCGGAGGGTGACTGGACTTGGAGCTGAGCTAGCTGAGCCCTCCACAACTAAGATTGAAGGACAACAACTTGGCTGTTCCCCTTCCCCAATTCCCCAATGAAATAAAATTTTTAAAAAATATTAACACTCTTGTCAACCAACCAGCATTTAATGAGAACAGAATCAACGGGGGAGGGGGAACAGTTGACAGGAAGCTGCTCCAGCACCTCCCCATGAGGGATAGCCTCCATGCGGGATGAATGGCTTCCCTTCAGAAGAATCTCACGCCAATATCCCCAAGTTACAGTACCCACACGACAAGCACCTCCAAGATGTTCCTTGTCTGCCCCAGCTCCAGGGCATCCTTTCTCCAACACAGGCTCTGGCATCCTCTCCTCTGTGTAAGCTGGTCTCAGAGTTTACAAGGGATCAGTGGCTGATCAGTCATGAGGCACTGCTCTCTTCCCATGGGACATGGGCCTTGACAACAGCCAGCCAGGGAGGCCTGGCGTGGGGCGAATCAGAGGCCCATGCTGCCAGACAGCTGAGCCTCCCGCTCTGATCTCGTGATATGAGCAACCCTGCCCAGGAGGAAACAGCCTTGCTGCAGTGTTGGAACTTTGACAATTACAGGCTTACCAATCCTAGTTTCCAGACCTTAAGTTTGGTCCTTTTTAAAATTCCCATGCACTGGGGATTAAAACAGCTTTCAATTGGCAAGGAAAGTTGCTATTTGAATTGAGAATTTTCTCTAAACCTCACACTGCAGACCAGTGAAGCTTCTGATGGCTCTGGCACATGTTTCCCTAAATCGGGCCTCAGAACCTTCTGACTAGAGAAAACCTCAAGGTCGCACTCACTGTGATAACTGTGGAAACTGAGGCTGCTGCCAGAGCTGCCCTCAGCCAGTGATGTCACTGGGGGACCAACTCAGCTCACTCTGTGGGCTCCCAGTGTTACCAGAAAGGCAGTGAGGCCCCCTCGATAGCCTCTGGAGAGAAAAGGGGGGTTTGATATTATTTACTCCGCAGAATTCACTCTGTGTGAGCGGAGTCAGAGGTGAACTTAGGACGTGGGGCTCTTCTTTCCCCTTCCAATGCTGCATAAAGCCATTTACCGAGGTTGGACTTGTGAGAAGAACCTAGTGTGTGCGCTGGGTGGAGAAAGTACATGGGTGTCCCCAGCCCCACACAGACCAGCACACTTCAGCTCAAAGGCTGACCATGGTCAAATCTGGGTTGCCAGGTCACTGCTCCTCTCCGAAAGGAAAGAGGGAAGAAAGCAGGCGGCATTCACTATGTCCCCGTACTGCTCTGGCATCCATGCAGATGTTCCATCCTGTGTGACGAGGGGCCCTGCTAGGAACACGTCACCGCTTCTCACGCCTCTGTGCTTTGCTTGTGCTGATTCCTCTGCTTGGAAAGCTACCCCTTAGGGTACCTGTAAGACTCAGTTCAAATGGCACTTCTTCCGTGAAGCTTTCTCCCATACCTCCACCTGCCCAGGCCAACTGAGTGTCCTCTTCTCTGGAGTTTCCTAGCACCGCTGTGGAACCTGTCATATGACCTGCTTCCCTCTTGATCTCCTCCATTGAGGTGGGTGCTGTGAGAGCTGAGACGATGCCTTATTTATCATTTTATCCTGGTACATAGTATAGTGTTCCTGTAAATGCCATGGAGGATGGAAGGTCAAAGTATCTGCTGGGGCTTAACCAGGCACAAAACCCAGCAGCACATAGCTGTCAGAAAGGTGGAAAACGTTGCTTCTAAAGAACCACCTGAGTGCCGTCCCGCCCTCCCTCAGGGCAGAAGGTCTCCCCTGTGTGTAACAGGCTCAAGCACGCTTCCTGTACAGCACCTGCACCGCCGGCTCTGTGACAAGCTTGCTGCCTCTGCTCTGGCTGACCAATCAGCATCAGATTCTTGGCCCTACCCAAAGTGGCTGATATCTGCTGAAGGGCTACGAGAAAGGAGGCAGTGGACAGAAGATCCCATTCTTAGCAGTATGGCTGGAGTTAGAGAAAGGTACATCCAAAGACACCTGAACATGGGTTACCAATGGCCAGGTGGTGGGAAACACCTATAAGGGCAGTGAGCTTCCGCTTCTTTTTCTGATAGGCCTTTATGTGCAGTTAATTGATGGCATAGCACTTGGGCTCTGAAGCTTTCCCAGAAGGTAGTGCTATACATACTGGATTATTAAAGGGACTGGATGTGATCATCAACGCCGCACTGCTTTTATGCACTCTCATCCCCGCCCAGGACCCAATCCTTCACATCCATTCGCTTCCTTATACTTTGTCCCAAGACATATCTTTGCCCCAAGGACATTCAAATCTTAAGCAGAGTTGCTCTGCAACCCTCAACACAACAGGCCCTGAGTGTGATGAGATTGCTTGGTTAAATGAGCAGATATTCACTATGAAAGCATGGCTCATTAGGGAAACTCACCCACTCCTTCCACAATCTCTCTTTTTTTTTTTTTCCTTCATCCTTCCATGATCTCTTTATCCAAACTCTCTCCAACTGGGAGACTTGTTGGTAAATATATTAGAATCCTCAAGATGACAGGGTGGGTTTAAATCGCTCTCTCTTAGGTTTAACATTATGCCCAATTTGTGTAAATAAGCTGTAACTCTTACAGAGAGAACCTGTATGTGTGCTTTCTTCAGGCATTCTCCAAGTTGTAAGCCTCTAACTCGTACACGTCCTATTTATAACTAACTGTACACCAAGGTCTTTGCAACACCTGGACAGCAACTAAACTGTCTTAAACAACAGCACCACCTAGTGATCAGTACAGCAATCTGCCTGACCATGTGTTTTCTAATCTTTCTTTACCCCCTATAACCCAGGCACGTACACTGAAGCCTCCCCCTTGCCAGCTGCTCAAGTCACTGAGTTAATTCTACTTTAACTCTCACACATCCATTATCTTTAACTCCTTTTACTTTTCCCCATCTCTTCCTCCTTAGCTCAGGAATCCTTGATATGACTCTCTTCCCCAACCAGTTTGTAACTAAGTCCTTCATTGAGGGCACGCACCTTTCCGTTCCCGAATGAGTGCCATTCGGTGGTCTTTAACTTCTGGGCCCAGGTTATCCACCATCTTACTAATGCAGCTGTCCAGGACCAGGGAGCGGGTTTTGAACTTGATGTCCTTCCGACAAATCGGGCATTCTATCTTCCGCTTCATCCACTCATTGATACAGTAGGAGCAGAAACTATGGGAACAGTTCAAGGTGACCGTCTGCAATGGGAATGTGAACAACACGTATCAGAGCCGTCACACTTCCTTTCCCAGGGCCTCTGTGATCTCAAAGCTAGGACGGGAGTCAATTCCCAAGGCCAAATGGAAATTTAACCATCATCCTATCTAAGGAGCTTACAAAGGGTATTAGGCTCATTCTTGGAGATTGGAAATTTTAAGCTTCAAGTTAGATGACTCGTTTTCTTTCTCAAAATTAAGTTCATAGACTCAGGCCCCAGATAGGCTGAGTTGTCTGTTTTGTTCCACCAACTCAGATCACTGCCACCAAGGGTTAGTGGCGTTGCAAACAAATGTCACTGGGCTCAAGGACTAGTAGGGGCAGCTGGTTAGCTCAGTTGGTTAGAGCGCAAGCTCGTAATACCAAAGTTGCCAGTTTGATTCCCACATGGGCCACAGAGCTGCGCCCTCCACAACTAGATTGAAGACAACTACTGGACTTGAAGCTGATGGGTCCTGGAGAAACACACTGTTCCCCAATAAAATTTGAAAAAAAAGAGGACTAGTAACAAACATGTGAATGTTTGGTACAAACACATCACTTATTCTCTTAGACAAATGTATGTCCTGCTAATGATGAATTAGAACTTCAATTTTAATATATGAAGGGGAGCACACTGAATGCTCAGTACATAGAATGGTGGGAGGCATCATCTCTGTTCAAAAGAAACCAAAAAAGTGAAATACATGTAAAAGATAACAAAAAAGCTGGGGGAAAAGAATAAAATGGAATGGATTCACTGCCAGTGCCTGAACTAAGTAAATAAGCCTGTGAGAAGGGAGAAAGCAGAAGGAAGTTTGTTATTTGAGGGGCTCCTCTAAGTAAACCCAGTAGATTTCTGCCAGGGCCCTTTTCATTCCCAAAAATGTAAACCATTCTCTTCGTTACTCTTATTTACGTGTGTCTCCTAAGATACTTTTTCTGAGGCTCAAAAATCTTCATTCCTGCTTTAAGATAGCAGTGGATAGCAGCTTTCTTCTGATACTCAAAAATCTATGCCATGTGGTTCTGTTTTCTCCCCAATAACAAAGAGATAAAGGCTTTACTGCCACTAAAAATATTGATTATATCAAATAAATACTCAAGAACAAATGAAATAAGAAAAAGGACAGTGGAGGTCAAGACTACAAAAACAAGTGGCAAGCAGCCACCTCTAGAGGTCACTTTGAAGTCAAATTTAGCTACAAGAAGCTCCTGGAAGAAAAAGCCCTTCAGGATGCTTCCCTATAGCAGTAGCAGCCGGTGTAGCCAAGGCTCCATCCAGGGAAGGGAGAGCAACAAGGTGCGAGCCGTTGCTCGTAATTACCTCAATGAAGCACTCTGAGCAAATGATACACTGGAGCTCATTCTCTAGCACGTCATTCAGGTGGCTGGAAATTTCCTCCTTCTGTGCTTGCACCTTCTCCTTCTCTTCCTGCAAAGACACACAACCCTACCTGTCATTCGGGGAATTGACAAGAATGCAAAACAGGACAGGGAGCAGGGTTAATCGTCTGGAATAGGAATCAGAAGGAGTCTAAATTAAAAATTCATCCTGGCACAGCAACAGAGAACAAAACACTTTCCCGAACGTTTACTATTTCTCAGAACTGCCTTCTTTCCTCTCTCTGCTTTTTCGGTCTTTGCATTGTAGTTTGTCTCCTTCCCAAAATTAACCAAATGACAAAAACTGAAGGTAGCATACCAACCTCACCAACCACCCGAGACCAGAATCAGGTAGGAAGTATCTCATAGAGAAATGCAGTTCAGAGGGGATATAAAATCATCCCAAGCACAAGAACACACTGGACAAAGAAGAAGACATAAAGTACAGTCCATAGAGGCAGGAAGCTTGAATTAGTGTATAGGGTCCCTTGTGCTCTTTGTAGCTGCCTCTCCTATAAAATACAGGTAATTCCTATATTCCCTGGAGGCGGGAGGCAGGAGAGGCCTCCTGAAGTGCCTGCAGGCCCCAAGCTCTATGATGGCTGCCACTTCCCACTTCTGCAGAGGTCTGCGGTGCCATTTCCCTGAACTGTCCCTGTCTGAGAGGTCAGACGGCTTGTAGGCACCCTTTTAAAGGAGGGTCCTAGGTATGCTCTCTTGAAACAGCCATTTATTTAAGTTAGTACCTCATCCCCCAAACAGAGCTTATCAGGATCCCCTGCAGGGGAAAGGAAAAAGACATTTAGGAGTCCCTTCCTTCCAGTTCTTTGCTCCAGGTCTGAAGGTGAGGAGGGGAGAGCCAAGAAATGCAGTCACACTCAGGCATTCATTGCAGGTCAGAGGTTGCAAACAAATGGCCTGAGGCCTGGATCCTGCCTACAGACTTGTTTATAATGAAATAACAGGACCCTCATCTCCTAGCCCCACCCCCGGCCTCTCTATATTAAAGAATTGTTCAAGTTTCCCTTAGACTTGCTAAATTCTGCTTGCTAAATTCCACAAATTTTAACTACCTCTTATCTAAAACGTGACATAGGCCAGCTGTGCCTCTTGTCGGATTAAACACAAGGCCAGACTGTTTTCCACCAATTAACTGTTGCTTATTTATGGCCCCTGTGAATTTCCTTACTTGCTAGCTACATTTTAGTGCTATCACACTTGCTTACTACATTTAGTACTGTCAATATAATTAACTACTCTGTATTGTATGGCTTTTTCTAAGTTACTTGATATAATTGGTGCTGTCAAAACTTTAAGATTTATGGAAACCACCTGTAAACTGTAACTTACTTTGCTTGCAATTTCTGTCTATGAAAACCCCTCTCTTCTTTTGTTCGGGGCTGTAGGTTTACTCAGGGCATGAGTCTGCTCACAGTCGCCGGCTAATAAACTCCAAACTGTTAAAGACACTGTCTTGGTTGCTGGGTACAACAGTAATAATTTGGCCCTCATGGTATTGAAAAACAAAACAAAAAACTGAGCGTGCCAATATTTGAAAATTAGGATATTTTATGTAAACATCTGGATTTCCATCTTTTGGAGAAGACAGAAGATCTGACAACACTGGGCTTGCATTTCTGGATGGGATGGTGGTAACTGACCGCAGCACAGAAGAGCGGCCTCTTGGGGCGGGGGTGGGAGGCGAAGGCTCCTTTCCCATGCTCCTCTGTCCACACGGCTCCCTACGGCGTTTCCACCCAGGTCACTTCCATCACCAGGCTGACCCCAGGGGGCACTTGAATTTATAACCCCTAATTTAAGAGTTCCACTGATTCAATGTGGGAAATCATTACACAAATGCATGAGGATGAACTACTTTTTACTCTGACTATACAGCTCCTTCCTTAGCCTATGTCAGTGAGACGCTGAAGGAGCATCTACCAGACAATGGACTAGGCAGCAGGATGTGAGTGTCTTATTCCCAGCGTTTCGCTTCTGAATGAGGGAAGGAAATGGATGTTGTCTTACAGACAGAACCTTCTATAAGCCTGGATAATTTTACAGACTATTTCCCCTGAGGCTGGGAAAAGCCATCATCTCTCTCTTCATTCACCATAGCAACCCGTGCACTGTTGAAAATGCTGAGTTGTGTTTACAAACCAAACTCTAAACCTGCATCTTCTTTCTCATACCTTGATCTGCTCCAGTTCTCTGTTCTTGGCTTGAATAGCTGCTTCAAAGTTCTTCTTGCTGTGATTTAGCTCTTCCACCAGATCCCGATGCTACAGGAAAACAGCAGAAACATAACAAGGTGAGCTAACTGCATCCTTCCTGTTAGCCTCACATGCCTGCTCCCTCCCTGTCAGGGGCTTTGGTGCAAGGGGTCAGTGGACTGGCAGTTTGAAAATAACACCCGTGTTCCTTCAGGACATCCCACTTGCCTGGTACTCTTTTTCAGGGAAGGGGGCAGATAGGGAGGTTAAGCCATCAAAGCTATTAATCCCTCTGGAAACAAACCAACCTCCATGGCCATCCAAATCAACTGAAGAACTTATATTGCCTTCCAGAGTCTGATTCTATAGGTTTGGCTTGGGGCCAGGAATGTGCACTTTTTTTAAAAAAAAGCCACTCAAGTGATGCTAGGAGCCAATGTGCAAGAACTAATAAGTAACTCTGAAGCTACCCAGCACTGGGAGTGACTTTTAAGAAATAATCAGGGAGAAAGGGGACTCAGGAAAACGAGGTAATCATTTCCATTGAAATAAAAAAGACCTTTACCCTATTTATTCTCCAAACCACACACTACCTGCTCATAAGGCAATGATGCCTAAACCCTGCCTGTCTGTTCTGGAACCTGGCACACCCATGAACTAACAGCTCAAACACTGGAACTAACTGCCTACATCAAACGTCAAGAGGGTCCTCTTCTATGAAACATAATTTCTGAGCTCCCTCATGCTCAAGTATAGCTTATACTTAAATCTCACCTCAAATACTTTTTTACGTTTTTTGTTTGTTTTTTTGTTTTTTAGCTGAGCCATCCTGCCACCTGTTGGCAGCTCAGCAGGGGCTCAGCTCAGGCTGGGCATCAAACTGCTGTTGCTCAGAGCTCAGCCCGCACTCTTGAGCGAACTCTTAAGCAACTGAGCCACTCGGCCAGCCCCTCACCTCAAATCCTTTTTTTTTTTTTTTTTAAGATTTTATTGGGGAATTGGGGGAGGGGAACAGCATTGGGAAATTGGGAAAGGGGAACAGACAAGTTGCTGTCTTTTTGTTCTTCCGTCTAGTTGTGGAGGACGTTGCTTCACTGGCCCATGTTGGTATCATCATTCCATTCTTCCCGGATGAGGCAGATCGATCGCCGGCCTCTGGATGGTTGCTCATCGCGGCTATTGGCAGCTTATGCTGGCTGCCAGCTGCTCACTCTGGCTGCCCGGCCACTCACTGCAGCCTATGGCAGCCCACTGCAGCAGGGGCTGCAGCCTACACCGTTGCCGGGGCTCACACAGCCCAGCTCCAGGTGGAGCTGTTGTCAGCTGTAGAGGGCAGTGTCACTGGCCCTCATATGTGGGATCCGAACCGGGGCCGCTGGCATCCCAAAACCAGCTCTTAACCAGTGCGCCACTCAGCCGGCCCTCAAATCCTTTTTTAAAGCAGGTGGAGTACAGGTAAATATTTCTGAAAAGATATTACTCAAGAAACAAATTTTAAAGTGTGTGGCCTCCTGAGAAAAGCAGTTACATCAGAAGGCCTGGGTATTCATTCATCTTGACCACTAATTAGCTGTGTATACCTTAACTTTCTCATCTATAAAATGGGAAAACAGGTGTCTCTCCTACATCTGTGTTAATAACACACATGAAAGCATTCAGAAAAGTTTAAGCTCTATGTAAATGTAAGTTGTTATGATGGCCAGTAAGTGAAAAAGAACAGCTTCAGAGGGACCACAGGGTTTGCCAAAACAGAACTATGTTTCAGCTGAGAGTAGTGTGTCCCCCAGGCATGTTGTTACAAAGCCATGACCTAAAAGTACCCCATTTTAAGCTAATGAATGGACTGGCCGAGTACCTCATGCTGAGTGATGGCGTGTTTTCCTCTCTGTCTCAGGAGAGGGTGAGGCGCTGTGGGTGCAGGGTGCTCAGGGATTTCCAAGTAGTAGAGCTTTACTTTCCATTCAATTTCAAAATAATATCTGAATATTAATTGAATAATGTTCTAAATGGGGAGTATGCCTACCCTTACATCCTAGAAAATAAACAAACTCAGAAAATAAAATTCCAAAAAGGTGAGTTAATTTTCACCTAATTCTTTCCAAGGCTGTTTGTGTACCTCAAGGAAACCAAGGCAGGCACCTTCCGAGCTTAGAACCATGACTGTTAGCACTGTCAGAAGGCTGGGAGGTGGGTATGCAATAAAAGAAATGTAAGGATAAATTAATATCTTAAATTCTAATGTGACTGCTTGGTTTTGTCAAGGAGATACGAACCACCCCACTAACCTCCTGACTAAACTTACATCAAACTACTAATCATAACACATGAAGGATAGAAGACAGAGGAGGTTTTACAGATGCAAAGAAGGCTATGAAACATAATCAGATGAGAGAAACAGTAGAGTTAAATGATATAAATTACAGGCGTTCTTTTAGGAGATTTTTATTCCTGTGAGCCTAGTCCTTTCAGTAAATCAATGTTTTGCTGACCGTTAAACTGCACCTTCTCGACCTGACCTAAAATGCTTAATTGGAATGTTTCTGAATGGCTTCAGCTCAGGAACGGTGAGGTGACGGAGGCCAAGTCATAGCTCATAAATCCCCCCGCTGCCCTCACCTTTCTGGAGGTGAAGCCATTCCCGGAGAGCCTCCTAACTGCCGCAGGCTCGGCTCCATCTTCACTAGCGCAGCTTCTGCTCAGATGAAGATGTAAGTTGCCCTGCGGTCTGGCGTGTGTGAGGCTCCCACTCTCGGGCCTGATGGTGTGAGCAGCTGCCACCTGCTCTGCCCACATACTGGAGATGCCGCAGAGGTGCGTGCTACAGCAGCAGAGGCGCCCAGTGGCCACACGACGCTTGGCTCCCCCCCACCCCTAATCTCAGCGTAACAGCAAGAGACCAGTTACCTCCTGCAGAGCCTGGGCCAGCTGCCGCTTCAGGTCCTCTTCCTGCTCTCTCTCCAGCCCCTGCAAAGCCAAAAACAAAGTGGGTTTCCCTGCAGGGAGGGAAAAAAGGAACAAAACCCAGCAACAAGCAGAGCAGCCCAGCTTGCACGAGCATCTGGAAACAATAGGGAGCAGGCAGCAGGTGGAAAATTTCCCATTTTACTTCAAGCTGTTGGCAGTAAGGGATTTAAGCAGAGCTAATCATCAAATTCTGCTCAGCTCAGGGCTGTCACCTTCACGCCACCACTCAGGCTGTTCTACAGAAACTGTGCTAACACTCCACATCTCCTTACCAGGCAAATGCTGTGACTCCCAAAAGGATGTACACTGACAGGTTCCAAGCCAACAACTATCTAAACTCACATATAACCCGCCACACCGGCACCCAGGAGTTCCAGTTTCTTCCTGTGATTCTGGGGACCCTGCTCCCACTCTGAGTCTCTTTACCACTTCCAGCCCCTAACCGGCTTCTCCCCATACCCTGCCTGAGCTTACACTGTATTTCTTCCGTTGGTCCCCCGATATGGATGCCTTCCACATCAGGATTACCCTATGTCTAGCACTTTCCACAAAACCTCTGAGTCCTTCCCTCCTGACTTTAAGAATTACCTCCCCATTTAACGTGCCAACTTGAAGTTGTTCTCTAATTTAAATACACTGACTTAAAACTATTCTGATTACTTTATGTGTATAGTACATTTATTAAGCATCTTTATAACCACCTGAACCCAATGTTTACAGCCAGGCAATGTGAGTGCTCAAAAAAAACCAAAAAAAAAAAAAAACCCAACAAAACATCTGTGTGAAGCAGCCAGGCTTCAGTGAGCTTCTGAACGAGTAGTCAGGGTAGGACAAACCCTAGGGCTTGGTGGCAGAGGGAAATCCAGCTAATAAATAAAGGACTAGGCACACTTCACTATGAGCAATTTATATATGACCCTCTCAAACCTGGAGAAATTTTCTAAGCCAGTCCTTTTTGCCTTTATCATCTTGGAATGAAAAAGGGTTTTACAGCGTTTCCTGGAAGCATGCCCAGAGCAGCCACAATATTAATTAACAGCAACTCTTATTCCTGAACACATCGGCCTTGAAGTAAGTTCTGCCCTGGGAAGGGCGGTTACACTCACACGCAGAGCTAAACCTCCCTCTATTCACGTCATGAGCCAGTCCAGGCTGGATAAGGGAAGAAAAAAGGAACACGTAGGCAAGCAGTCTATACCCTTCAAAAACCTATTTAATCCATGGCTTCTAATACTACCAGTTCAAGGGCATAGCAGAGATTAGAATGAAATGTATACATTTTTGGAAATAGGCCAACATTACTGGTTGTTCCCTGCTCTGAACAAAGTAAACAAAAGATAAAAAGTTTATTCACTTCCATTCTGATTGGTCCGTCTTAGTTACAAGTCAACAATGGGGAATTCTTGACATTCAGTGTTACCTGGGCAAGTAGGTGGGGGAAACGCGTGGCTCTTGCCAGACGGGAACTGACATTTTTAGAGACCAGGGTCGACTCAAACGGAGCAGCTCTGTGCGAGAGCTTGTCATCTACAATGACTCGGGGATGGGGACACATTTGGTCTTACCTCGACAGCTAAGACAGTCATAATTTCACCTTCCCGCTAAAGGCACTGTGAGAGGTGGCTTATCGTTCAGCCCAACAACTGAATTACGGTGTGCCTGTCCCCTCCCATGCTGGCTGCTCAGAACAGAAAGAAAACTATTTTCTGCCTTTGTAGCCTCCCATTTCCTAGGTTAGTTACAGAGCTAACAAGTTGCTGGGTACGTCCAGGCCAGAGTAACCAGCTGACCCATACCTCTCTTGGGCTAACTGATTGGGCTTTGACCACAGAGCAAAGAAAAATAGCTCATGAGGACAACTATTGGTTTATTTAGAATGTACTGTGGTTTTGTAGCATCTTGACCTTCACCCAGCCTCGCTCTGCATTTACCTGTTCTGAGACGCCTCAGCTTTGCATCCTGAGATCAGTTACACCCTGGGGCTGGCCCTGCCCGCCACCTTACCATCCCGGCACACCAACTCTGGCTCTTGCTCCGATCACTGTGCTGAAGCCTGAACCCGACTCAACCCCCTTCTCTTACCCCAAAGTTTCCTGTTCCCATTCCGTCTCCTGTCCCTGGCACGCAGCATTTGGTCCCTACCTCAGAGCGCTCTGACCAGAGGCTCACCAGGGGACTGCCCAACCCTGAGAGGCACTCTTGTCCTCCCGTCCTGTGTGGTACCTGGAGGCACTGCTGCTCTTTGTTGAAAATCTTCACTAGCTGCTCCACTCTGGCCTGCAGCTGGGCCTGCTCTGCATAAAGTAGGGACTGTAAATCCTGTAATTCCTGCTCCATTTTCACAATTTTCTTTGCGTTCCCTTTTGGAGACTGCTTTTTCACCTTCAGAACAGCTACCTGTTTTTCCTGCATCTGTGCTTTAAGCTTCAGAATCCGAGACATAATCACCTTAAACAGCTCTAAGATGTTCTGAGATGCTAAAGGGTATGAGGCTTTCTGCTTCTTATGAAGTTCCACGGCTTTCACAGGGCCAGAGGGCACTGTGGTTGTCTCACTGGGCTCAGGAGAAGTCACCTTGGGGTCCAAATGTTCAGAGGGCTGGCTGGCCACTTCTCCTTTCCCAAGTAGCTTCACTGGTTGACCAGGTTCACAAGACACTTTGCTTATTCTGGACTTCAACTCTGAGGGGCCTTCAGCTCCAGGACCCTCCAATTCATCCATAAATTTCCGTTTAGTTCTGAAGTCCTTATTTTTTTCCATCATCTGGTCACTCTTTGGGGCAAGATAAGGGTTCCTCTCCTGGTCTTCTTCAGTAACTTCGTATTCATACTCCGCATTCTCTTTATTTTCCAGAGGCATCCCGAGCTGGATGTGGTCTCCCTTATGGAGACAGTAAGCCTTGAAAGGCTCTAGACGGACTCTGTTCAGCCAAACACCATTCAGACTCTGGGGAATGGGAAAAAAAGACAAAATAAGCTCCATGATATCCCTCCTCTTCATGGAATTTCTCTCCTGCTGCTGCAAAACCTCCTGCCTTTTCAGAAGAAAAACCCTTGAGAACAAATGAGAAAGAAAGCTTCATAAACCACCATCCTTAGAAACAGCATTCTTCAAACAGCGCTTTGGCTTTTTACCTATATTTCACATTCATGCCTCCACAGAGAACTGAATCAGGCAGGAATCACCTGATTACTGGTGGATGAATTACTCAAATAAATGGAGTGGCATTGAAAGAAACTGAAATTTAATAGCTCCTATTGACTTAAACTGGAGGCAATGGCCCAGTACTGAAAAAACTGCGATTAGTAACGAAAGCAGCATCTAATGATGAGGTTCAAAAGGTAGGCTTGACCAGGAAAGTTACGCCAGCACTGCCTCTGCTGTGCCCCTGAACAAAGTGGTGAATGAGCCAAGCACATTCCAGTCCGCATCAACTGAGAGAGTACCAATACCTACCTGTCTCGGGGTCAAACCGTGGTGGAACTGGACCCAATAAATAGCCCCAGGGGTCCCTGGGCAACACAGCACAGTGGTCAAGAGCTGGAGCTCTGGACTCACACAGACTTGGGTTCTTAACCTCTCACCACCGTGGGCTTATTAGTTGCATGGCCTTCAGCAATTTACTTAAACTCTCTGTGCCTCGGCCTTGTGTATAATATAGAGATATACAGTACATGTCTCATACGGTTCCTGTGAGGAATATATGAGATAATACATGTAAAATACTTAGCACAGTGACTCACATATAATAAATGCTCGATATTTACTTTATGGTTTTAATTAAGTCATAGCTTAGGGGTCAAAAGCATGAACCCTAGAGACAGGCTGCCTGAGTTTGTAACCTGGCTCTATCACTTAACAGCTGTGTGACTTAGGCAAGTTTCTTAACCTCTCTATGCCCCAGCTACCACCTGTATAAAATGCAGAATGAGTTTTTCCCTCGTGGTGTTTGTGTGGATTTAATGAGATAACATATGTAAGTGCTTAGAAAAGTGTCCGGCACATGTAAGCATTACGTGTAGACATAATGTGCTCGCTACTGTTACTATGTTCTGGCCCAGCTGATTTATCAACCACCACTTCATTCTATGCTCAGTATCTTGCAAGGTAAATATACCAAGTGCAAAAGTAAAAGATATGAAAATAACTTTTAGCCCGACGGTGGAAAGAACACAAGGGCACAAAGAAGCCAACGTGTGATCACGCAGCACAGCCTATAAATGCAACAGAATACCATGTGCAGCTGGGTTAGTAAGCGACACTAAATGGGGGTGATGGGCTCTAACACAGGCTTGAAAGCAATGCAAGGGTCAGAGTTTAAAGAAACATGTGGGCATTTTAACCCAAATCAAGGACTTACCTTCGGGGAACAGGCCAGAGATGAAGCTCACAGCTGAGATGGGATGAAGGCTTATGTTATGTTGGTAACTATAACTACCTACTTTCAGCTGGAAAATTATCTGGTCAACCCAAACATGCGGGACGGAGACTTGACCACCAGGCATGGAGGACGAGGCGGGGCAGAGATCAGATCTTAGCTCTAGTTTAGCATTTTGCCTTGGCTCTGGTTTTACATTGTTTGGCTAGAGCAGGGAGAGGGAGAGAAAGCCCAGCACAGACACACACAAAGGCTGCGTTTAACCCACTGCGTGGGGCCTCCCCAGCTGCCCTGCTCCCAACCTCTCTGTTCACAGTCAGCCTCAGAAACCCCGGGGAGTAATTGGTTTCATGACAACAGTGGGGAAATAACAAAGGAAAGGGATAGAGAGAGGTCAGAAGAATCTATTTGAGAATAATTTCATATCAGAATGATTATACCTAGGAAAAAGATCTCAGAAAAGCAGTATGACACAGAAGCTACCTAATGCCAAAGTACAGACACTTTAGAAAAATCTCAACAGCAAAGATAAGCTTAACTATGTAAAGAAAGAAGGTTAGGAAGCTGCCCAGGCTAGAGAGAACAGGAATCCCTAAAAAGCTGGGCCAACGCTCAGCTCAAGACGTTGCAGCCCTCCACCTGATCCTCAGCCCACCTCCTTCAGAGCCCTTCAGGCCTGCAAAATAAGCTCTCAGAATGTTCCCACCACATTTTATCCTTGGATCCTTCCGTTTAGCCATTCATCCCTCCTTGGTGACACCTAGCGGTATAATTTAGACCATCACCCTGAGACAGGTCTGTTCACAAGGTGACTATAGAAAAGGATGAAATACATGGCTATGTAAGAACAATCGAGTGCTGCCCAGGATATGATCTCAAATACGATGATTTAAATAAATCAAACCTTGTTCAAATCTTTGATGTTGGTTTTCATAATCACCAGTTTGAACAATGTCAGCAGCAGCAAAGTGATAACCAAAAAAAGCCTGCTTAATGTCTCTTAGCCGTCACTGGGGGAAAAAGCAGGCTAACACATACACTCTCTTACACACTAATTACTTCACTTGATGCTCAATCTCTGTCCAGGGTTTTAATCAGTTGTTGAAGACAGTGGAAACCCAAAGCCACAAGGCAACATTTTCTTGGAGTTTTCTGAATGATTTATGTAGCTCAGTGGTTCTCAACCCTGACTATACAGTGAAATCACCCGGAAATGTTTAAAACAAATAGCAGTGCTGGGCTGGCCGTGTGGCTCAGTTGGTTAAGAGCTCGCTCAAGAGTGCGAGCTGAGCTCTGAGCAACAGCAGTTCGATGCCCAGCCTAAGCTGAGATGTCGCTGAGCTGCCAACAGGTGGCAGGATGGCTCAGCTGAAGAAAAAAAAAAAAAAGCAATGCCTGAGTCTCACCCTCAGACTGAGTTAATTGGTCTGAGACGGACCAGGCATCAGTATTGTTAAAGTCAGGTTTATATACAAACACATACAGTGTGTAATTGTATCAAGACCAACTGACCCTTGCAGCCAACCCTTCCCCCATTCCCAGGCAACGACTCCTCTGCCCTACCTACATAGATTTACCTTTTCCAGAATATTGTATTAATGGAATCATATTGAAGTAACAGGACCCTTATCTCCTAGCCCCCATCCCCAGCCTCTCTGTAATAAAAAAATTGTTTGGGCCAGCCAAGTGGCACGGTGGTTAAGAGCTGGCTTGGGACGCCAGCAGCACCAGTTCGGATCCCACATGAGGGCCAGCGACACTGCTCTCTACAGCTAAGATGGTGTGAACAACAGCTCCACCTGGAGCTGGGCTGCTGTGAGTCCCTGGGGACGGCACAGCTGCAGCCCCTGCTGCAGTGGGCTGCCATAGGCTACAGTGAGTGGCCAGCAGCCAGCGTAAGCGGCTGGCAGCCAGTGTGAGCTGCCAATAGCCATGGCAAGCAGCCGTCCAGAGGCCGGCGTGATCTGCCTCACATGAGAAGGGCTCAATGATGATACCAACATGGGCCAGTGAAGCAATGTCCTCCACAACTAGACTGAAGAACAAAGGGACAGCAACTTGTCTGTTCCCCTTCACTGGTTCCCCAATGCTGTTTCCCTCCCCCAATAAAATCTTAAAAAAAAAAAATTGTTAAAGCTTCCCTTAGACTGACCAAGAAGTTAGACTCCCCTAACTGCTTGCTACACTCTACAAATTTTAACTACCTCTTGTTTAAAAGTAACATAGGCCAGCTGTGTTTATAGATAAGACCATAAGGCTTGAATGTTTTTGTTCAAACTTTCCCACCAGTTATGGCCCCTGTAATTTCCTTGCTTGCTATATTTTAGTGCTGTCACACTGACTGGCTACATTTAGTACTGTCAATGTAATTAACTACAACACATTTTATGACTTCTGTAACTTGCTTGCCTGGTACAACTTACTCGCTGTATCTGATACTGTCAAAACCGTCTGAGATTTATGAAAATCACCTGGAAATTGTAATCTGCTTTATTTATGATTTTTTGTCTATAAAAGCCCCTCTCTTCTTTTGTTCAGGGCTGTGAGTTTATTCAGGGCATGAGCCTACTCACAGTCACCGGCCACAAATAAACTCCAAAAAACTGTTTCAGTTTGTATTTACTTGCTGGGTACAACAATACAGTATGTACCCTTTTGAGTCTGGCTTCTTTCACTTAGCATAATGACTGAGATTCAACCACACTATTGCATTAAGAGTCACGTGGTATTGTTTTATTGCTAACTAGTATTCCAAGGCATGGGTGTATGAGTTTGTTTATCCATTCCGTAGTTGTTGTTTTTTTCCAGTTTTTGGTAATTATAAATAAAGTCACTATACAGTCATATACAAGTTTCCGCGTGAACATAAGTTTTCATTAATTTGGGGCAAACACCTAAAAATTAGATCACTGGGTAAGTGTATGTTTAATTGCAAGAAATGCCAAACTGATTTTCAGAGTGGCTGCACCATTTTGTATTCCCACTTGCAGTGTTTAAGGGTTCCAGCTATTCTGCATGCTCCCTAGCACACGGTACTGTTTTTATTTTAGCAATTCTAACAGATGTGCATCAGTCAATATTTTTAAATTCTTTACTAAAACATAACATACAAACAAAAGTGCACAAATCATAAACGTACAACCAGATGAATCACAATGTGAATACCTCACTAAAACTACCACAAAGTTAGAACAACAAAAAAAAAACTAACCCATATTTATTAGCATCCCAGAAACTTCCATTGGCCTCCTTCTGGTCACCAGGTCTCCTTTCCTCCCAATAAGGTTACTATTAGCCTGGCTGAACATCACACATTAATTTTGACATTGTATAAATGGCATCATATGTATTCTTTGGTGTCTGTCTTCTTTCATTCATTACTATGTGAGATGTATCCATGTTGTTAGATACAGTAGTTCATTCATATTCGTTACAGTATAGTGTTTCCCTGCAAGAATATTCCATTTTATTTCTCCATTATACTGTAAATGAACATTTGGGCTGTTTCTCTGGCAGTGAAAATATTGTCATGAGGTATATATGCATGCACTTTCATAAATAATGCTAAATAATTTCCCAAAATAGTTGTACAAATTTACACTTCTACCCAAAGATGACTTTTGCTCCATTCCTTGCTAATACCTGGCATCTTCAATATTTAATTTTAGCCACTCAGGTGGGTATGTAGTTGTATTCCATCCTGGTTTTAATCTGCATTTCCCTGCTCATTCATGAGATTGAACAACTTTTCAGGAATGTTCAACATTTGGATACAACCTTTTGTGAAGTGCCTGGCTTTTGTCCATTTTAAAACTGGGTTTCTTTCTTTTTCTTACTGACTTGGAGTTCCGTATATATCCAACCTATAAGTACTTTGTCAGTTATGTGTGGCAAATATCTTCCACTCTGAGCTTGCCTTTCACTCTTTTAATGGTGGCTTTTGGTAAAGAAAAGTTCTTAGTTTTAATATGATACCATCAGTAGTTTTTCAAAGGTACCCAGGTAAGGGCAAAGCCTGAAACAGGGTTGAGAACCTCTGCTGTAGCTGCTGGTAGACCAGAAGCTGCGCTTCCAAGCAGTGAGGCTCGTGCGCCCAGAGTACAGCTCACTAGAGACTTTAAATGCCAGAGCCTACAGAAAGACAAAGATAGGACTTGCCAGGTAGCAGGTGAGGAGCAATGTGACAGGAGGGGAAGAACGGGAAAGGCTCAAGCGATACGCCTGAGCTTCTAGGGCTGGAGACACAAACCTGCCAAAGCATTTCAGGTGGTGACTGTGAAACAACTCATTTTCTGAAACAGCTGAATCCAACACATAGGATGAACTTTCTGAAGAGCTACTCAATTCACTGAAATCTATGCAACTACAACCTTCCTCCTGTTATGTGTGCAGAGTAAGCACTCCTCCAAAGTAAGGGTATTTTTTTCTCTAAGCCAATTTTAAACCAAAATTGCATTTGTTGCAATTTCTGTATCTGTACTTAACACTTTGTAAGCAGGCATAAAAAGCTATATGACGAGTTTACTCGTTTCCCGCAAAAAATGTGTTAAGTTTTCTCTTTCTGGCCATTCCAGCAAACATGAGATACCATTTTAGAAGAGAGAATGTAGTTCTAAGTTTTGAATTATTAGAAACATCTACCTCTTGAAAAGATCTGGCAAGTGACTTCAGATATGATCCCAATAATAATACGCTGCACCTGAAATTCAAACCCTTCATCAGAAGAGGCTGTGGAGGCATCATCCCAGAAGGCAGCCAGAAAGCAAAGGAGTGTCTGTTAGGAACAAAAAGGTGTGGGAGGGGTTTACCTGTAAGAATAGCTGCCCCATCCAAATACCCCAGTGACAGCTTCTGAGGGTGGTTAAACCTGACAAGCTCAGGAAACTGAAAATAGCCACATAAGATGACATGCACAAAAAAAAATTATAACTGAGGTGGGCCATGGTGGGAAGTCACACCTTAGCCTGAAGCTTCCTTGATAAAGGCCAATCTGCACCTTAAGTGAGCCTGTCTATTGTCTTTTTGCACCGAAAATGACACCCTTGGAATGTCAGTAACCACAGGGCAGGAAACTTCCGAATTCCTCATCATTATGCTTGTCCCCTGATGACCACCTCTAAGTAAAAAGGGAACTACTAACCACCCTGCACTCACCTATGTAAAGGCAGTACCTGTCTCTCCAATTTACTTCTATCCAATCCCAGAGATTTCCCCGCTTTGCTTTCTCCCACCCCCTCCTCAATCTACCACCAATGTATTTCATGTAACCCTCCTCCTTTGAGTCTATGTATAAAATAAACCGCAAACTGTCACTTTGTGGCACATTTTCTCAGTCCCTTGAGATTTTGCTCCCCTGCAATTGTTGTCAGTTTGGCTCAAATAAACTCTTATAAGCTTTCTCTTAGGCTGGATGTTTTTTCATCGACACTTCTGAAAAATCAGAGTTAGCTCACAAACTGAATCAAAGCTAAGAGGCTTAAACCAGAAGACGTGGAATAATAGACACCTACCTTTCCTCTATATTATCTGTCTGAGACCTGGAGAGGAGTCCTGTGATGATAGCAGCCCTAGAAGAAAGGGTACGTGGCACACACTGGAGAGCCACCTGGGAGCAGTCACGGTCTGTCGCTGGCCCAGGCTGCCCATGTCCCTGAGCCTGATGTTTGAGGAACCCTACTATCAGTCAGCTGGTGGCTTCCCAACCTCTCAATCTCTGCTGTCCCATCAATGGAACACATCCATACTGCAATAATCAAGGATAGCAGCAGCAGGCAGCTCACCTCTATAACCCTGTTACCCCATTTCTCAGGTAGCCAACTCTGATGAAAATGTCCTTCCCTAAGGTGTTCTGATATAAGCTACTGCAGAGGTTGTAAACTCTGTATGTCTTAACTACATATAAATGACTTTTTAAACCATGCAGCAAGTATACAAATTGCTTATGTCCTATACTGGTATCTCAGCAGAGACTTACCGGAGTGTGAGCCCTGGCTATTCACTCATTCAGCCACTTGGTCACCCAGCAAGTCAGAGTCTCTCGCTGGGCCTCAGATTCAGCTGTCTCCACAAGGGGTTAAACTAGATAGGTCAAAGGTCCCCTTTTCAGTGCTAATTTCTAGTCTAATAGTGCCTGGCCAAGACTGCTGAACCAATATACTAGCATTTCTACAGTCTCTTCTTCAACACAGTGCCAACTCAACTTAACCCTAGTGCAGGAACGGATTTCTCCACCACCTTCAATCTAGCAGTCTTAGGTATGCAAAAGGGGGCTGCTAGACAGGCCTGCAAGAGATTGTGAATTATAAGAAGAATGATGTATTTGGTCTTCATCCCCATTTCTAGCCAAGAGCTTTCTAAAACTCTTGGTATTTCCTAAGTGGTGAGAGAGATAAAGGTGTCTTTTGTTATGTTAAGGAGGTGACTTTGAGAATGCCCCTAGGCTACCTAAGATGAGGGCCGATGAGGGGGAAAGGGGGTGGACACCCCAACCCTGTGATAGGAGGGCTGGAATTATCAGTCCCACTCTTGGGAGGGGGAGGAGCTGGAGGTTGACTTGATAACCAATGGCTGAGGAAGCCTATGGAATAAAGCCCCCATGAGAAACAAAAAAGGACAGGTTCCCAGAGCACTGGGCTGTGGGCTCACAGAGGTGCTGGGCAAGTGGCATGCCCAGCAGGGCATGGAAGCTCATGCCCCTTCCCAAATAGCTTGCCCTACGCCTCTCTTCCAACAGAATGCTCACCTGTATCCCTTACCAGATCCTTTTATAATAAACTGGTAAGTCAGTGTTTCCCTGAGGTCTGTGAGTTACTCTAGCTACTTAATTGAATCCAAAGAGGAAAGAGGTCATGAGAACCTCCGGTTTATAGCCAGTGGGCCAGAAGAACAGATAACCACCTGGACTTGCACCTGGCATCTGAAGTCCAAGGATGGGGTACCTGGAACTTCCAATCTACAATGTACAAGGTAATTGGTTAGTAGGAAGCACAGGTGTTTGAAGTATAGGGGGTGGTCTTGTGGGCCTGAAATCTTTACCTGTGGGATCTGACGCTCTCTCCAGGTGACAGGGTAGGCAGATAGAAATGAGCAGGAAAAGGAGAAGTTTAGCCCCATTAGAAAGCCCCTTGCCGCAGCTCCTACTTGGGTCAAGACCCCTGGCCGCCGCCAGCAGGACGCCAGGCTCACACACACCTCTGAACCAGAGATGTGCTGTTCCAGAGAGGAGGAGGGGACGCATCCTGTTTGTCAGCAATGCCTGACCAGCCCAACAGGACTCCAGGTTTTCACACACCCCTCGGGGATGTGTTTACCTGTGCCCCTAAATCAAAGGACATGTTTACACATGCCCCTTATCAAAGAAATGCATTGCTAAATGCAATGCCCAGAGGACTAGGCACCTCAGGGGGAGAAGGAGAAATAAGAGAAAAGGGGGGGCAATTCTACCCTAGAAATAAATGTAAGGCAGGCTGCTTCCTCTCTTGGGTCAGCCCGCTCCACTCCACCGAGTGTACTTTCTTTTACTAATAAACCATTGCTGTTCATGCTGCACAAATTCCCGTCCCTTGGTTGAATTCATTCCTTCAAGAAGACAAAGAGCAGAGGCTTTCAATGTCATTTTCCCAGTAACACAGGTAGGTAGTGTCAGCACTGTGGGACACCCAGCTGGTGTCCTGAGCAGTGCTGGGTGTTGTGGGGATAACCCTCCCCACACATAGCAACGAATTGGTTCATCTCAGAACCATTTTAATCTACTTCCTTCTAACAGTTATCTTTAAAATCCTTCCAACCAGAGCAGTGTAAAATGGTGTCTGAAGACATTTTATACTTCCTAATCCTCAACTGTCTACATTAAAATTTCTCTTACCTACAGCCTTTATTTTCACTGTATCCTGGGCGCTAATATATCTGCACTTTAGGTACTTCTGAATTGCTGGGCTTTCTATGTTATTTCACCTCTCTTAGTATTCACATTTATCAAATTTTTGTATCAAAAAACTCTTTATTCAAAGGAAATCTTCCTCAGAGCGCCAATACATAAAACAGGTTTAAAAAGGAGGGAGATGGTTTGTTCTGACTGAAAGGAGTGGGGACAGGGAGGGGCCAGGTGCAGTCAGCTCAGCTCCCCCTCCTCCCTGGCTAGGAAAGGTGTGCTCCACAATCCTCACCAGCTTCCCACGGTTCCTGGATCTTCAGATTACAAAGGGCCAATTCTCCCCGTAACTTAGTCTAGTTTCTGGGGCAGGACCTACTGCCCCAATCAGGTGTTCCTTTCAAAGTGACTAACTACAATTCAAGTCCTCAGAACTGACGGGGGCACAGTCTAATCTCTGGCAGCATAGAGAAGTGGTTGTCTCTGGGGACGACAGCAGGGTGGCTGGGGAGGAAGATATACTTTTGAATCTTTAAATTGTGAACCATGTATTACCTACGCCAAAAAAAATAGGGGGCAATTTAAAAATGAACAAAAATTCAATGAAAGTCATCAGGCTTCTACGGATTCCTGTACCTTGTTGTCCATAATTGTCCACTGGCCATCAGCGTTCTGCTTCAAAACACAGTGTTTTCGGGAAATCATCAGAGGGCAGAGTTTTGATATCAGTTGGTATGTGACACCAAATCCTCGCCCTACGGTCACCTAGGAAGACAACAACAAAGAGACACCATCATCTGAAAAAGGAGGTCCTTGACAATCTTGTCAACTAGCAGGATACACAATGTCCTGACAATGTAACCAGGCTCCCAGGAAACCCAAACAGCTCTCAGCTATCTCCTCCTTCAGCTGCCACAGGAGCCAGCAGGTAGAGAAAGGGAAGAAGCTGTGACAAGAACAGACAGCTGAATGGAGTTAGTCATGGAATGTCAGGGTTGGTGGGACCCTGAAAAGTCATGAGGCAGAGGAATTCTTTCTATACACCCTCATCAACTAGTCGTAAACTGCGAGAAACTACAGCCTCCATACACAAGACAGTCTCTCCAGTTTCTTACTGGCCCCAATCTGACATCTTTCTCACTACGAATTCCATTCACTGGCCCTGGCTCTGCCCTGGGCACCATCAGAAAATCTCCAGTTCCCCTCCCACATGACAGCGGTAGGGCCTAACAAGTTTTCTCTTTTCTTGGCCCTATGTTCCCAGTTACTTCAGCTAATTCTCATGGAATGGGTTTGAGCCTCTTTGCTATCCTAATGGGTTTTTCAGGAGACTCCTGGTTTATTTTTATTCCCGGATGCCACATTAAGGAAAATAAACTTAATTTCTATTACACAGTTGAACTCAAGTATCACTTCCACATTTCTAAATATTAACACTGCAGCATATAAATTGCATTAGCGTTCATAAATCTATCACATTGCCAATGTATCCTTAGGCTTAGAAATGATTAAATTTCTGACCCTCCCCCGAAGAATTGCTGTGCTAAGTCGTTTCTCTTCTGTCGTATTCTTGACTAGTTGGTAATTTTGGATACAAGTGCAGGACCTTACATTGATTCCTGTTAAATTTCATCTTGTTAGTTCAGTCTATCAGATGAGTTTGTCAAGACCTTTATGAATTTTCAGTCTGCCATCAGACATACTCAATATCCCTTCCAGCTTTGAGTCAATCACCAAACTGATATGATGCCCTTTGTACCTTCATTCAAGACACAGGTAAAAGATGGAAAGAGGACGCAGCCAAAGGCAAAGCTCCCAGGAAAGCCTAGTAAACATTCTACCATATAATCTGGGTATACCCTCAAATTGTTGGAATACAACCAAAAATCTTTGCGCTGAGTGTATATTTTCCACCTTGTCTACAAGGACAGCATTAGAGCCCCTAGAAAGGATTGCTAGGAAGCCCTCATTCACATGTATCAGACTTTCCTGATGGACCAGACTTTCCTAAGAACCCTGTCAAGGAAGAAAATGAAATTCTTCCGAGATCCAGACCTCACAATTCCCTGCTTGTTCTTCTTGGTGCACAAGCCTTCTCTTTAATGGCCCAGACCACGCCTTCCCTGGGAACATTAAGCCAAATGATCTGTGGTTTTCTAAAAGCTGCCCTCTTTGCCCTTGAAAATCTTTCAGAATCATGCCTGTCCTCCTCAGTTCCTCAAAGACCACCCTGACCCTCCTTGCCCGGATCTATTCTCCCCCACAGACTTTCATCTCAGTAACCGACACTACTATCCAACCATTGGAGTTTAGCCCAAGACTCAGGAGTCATCTTTGATTCTTCTCTGTCCCTCATCCCCACATTCAAATCATCAGCAAATTCTACCAGCTGTAATTTAATATGTGCTAAATCTGTTCACTTCTATCTCTATAGCCACGACCCTAGGCCAAACAACTTGGCCTCCTCCGTTATGCTGTTTTTGCTCCTAGACTAGCCCTCCTAAACTTAATACTTCACACAGCAGCTGCCGTGGTAATGTAAAAACTTTAAATCAGATCATTTCCTTTCTTTCCTTAAAATTCTCCATTGAGCCAAACTTCCTCCCACAGCCTATAAGGCCCTGAATGTCCTAACCCTCTCCACATCTTTAGACTTATTTCCTACCGTGGTCAGAAACACTCACTGCCACCCGAGGGTCTTTTCACCTGACTGATCTGCTCAGAACACTCTTCTCTCAGGCATGTGAATGGGTTCCTAATCGTCTATCCAATTTTAGCTGCTCAGAGGCCTACCCTATCTAAAGCTTCTGCCTGTTCCCTGTCCCCGTCCTACCCTATCTTATTAGCATGTACTTACACAGTTCAAATTTTATTTGCTTGTTTTACTTATTTCTGTCTCCCCCTTACTAGAATATAAATTTCAAGAACAGGGACCTTATCTGTCTTGTGTACCATTGTATTGGGTTGTCGGAAAAGTCAAGAAGTATTTTTTCTATGTTTTCCGTTGCAAAAATGCGTCACGATTTTTCCGACAACCCAATAGTTCTGTACTTGGTATGGTGCTCAGTGAATATCTGTGAATGAATGGAAGAATAAAGAGATCTTCCTTATGAGCCCTCCCAGATTCTAGGATGGGTGTTGTGTTTTGTTTTGTTTTTAGGTCAGAGGTTGGAAACTGGGTTATTACCACTGGAAACTATGGAGCAGCAAGCAAACAGGAACTCTTACAATCTGACTTGTTCCCCTTTAAAATTTTGTGATGACCATCTCTACAAAAATTCTGAGTCTGTGCAGCCCCTGCTGCAGTGGGCTGCCATAGGCTACAGTAAGTGGCCGGCAGCCAGTGTGAGTAGCTGGCAGCCGTCCAGAGGCCGGTGACTGATCTGCCTCACCAGAGAAGAGCGCAATGATACCAACATGGGCCAGTGAAGCAATGTCCTCCACAACTAGACTGAAGAACAAAACGACAACAACTTGTCTGTTCCCCTCCCTCAATTCCCCAATAAAAATAAAAAAAGAATCCTGAGTCTGAAGTTTTTCAGTCATTTGACAGTTTGCGAGAAATTCCATTATTATGGAAGTTCCTCTGAAAACATATATCCTTTAAAAATGGAATGCTTAAGGGTTTATCTGTCATCCGTATTCAGTTAGAATTTCCACTTAGGTAGCTTTATTTCTTATAAAGGAAATACTCCATGTTCCATTTTAATACTTGAGGGGAGACAGCCATATTGCCATTGTGAGTAGGCTGGGGAAAGTATTACAGAAAATGGGAGTGAGTGCCTTCTTCTGAAATTGCCTCCTACAGATTCTGAATCTAGAAAAGGAAGGAAATGCTCTTTCATCTTTCCCTTCACTGTCTGGTCCTAGAATTTACCTTGGTACACCATGGCTAAAGAGTCTGCAGTGAGCATATCTGGATATCCCAGCATCATTCATAACACAAAACTAAATTTCCCATGCAAACTAAGTGCCAACAAACTCCCAACACACACGCTGGGGTTGTTTCCTTTTGTGGACAGTTTTGCAAGACCTTGAGCTTCCTGACATCACTGGCCTATAAGGTCATCCTGTCTTTGACTCCTACTGTTTCCCAGATGACCAACAAATATTCTAGAAACATCCTCTTTCCCTTTTTCCAAACCTCTTAGGGCAGAAAGTTTCGTGAAAACCAAACACAAGAGAAGAAAAAGGGGGAAATGAAGACATTACAGTTTTTCCCAAAGCCCCTAGATACTTAATATTTCTAGGAAACTAGCAAATCTGCGATACATGTCTATCTAATTTGTTTTTCCAGCACTCTCTGATCGGTCTAAGAAATGTAGGGGAAGTTTTATTTATTTATTTGTTTGTTTGTTTGGGCAGTGTCACTGGCCCTCATATGTGGGATCCGAACCAGGGCCGCTGGCTTCCCAAGCCAGCGCTTAACCACCATGCCACTGGGTCGGCCCTTATTATTTATTTTTTTTTAGCTGAGCCATCCTGTCACCTGTTGGCAGCTCAGCAGCAGCTCATTTCGAGCTGGGCATCAAACTGCTGCTGCTCAGAGCTCAGCTCGCAGTCTTGAGCGAGCTCTTAACCAACAGAGCCACTCGGCCAGTCCTAGTCTAAGAAGTTTAAAGACACACATTTAGGCAGACAATTTACTACAGTATTCCCTTCAGTGAAATGAGAGGAACCTAGTTTTATTTTTTTATCTGTGAAATCTGAGACTGTGAGGGGAACTGGGAGGGCAGAACTGGGAGTGCAGAAAACTGACCTTACTCTATTACAATGAACTGATCTCAGCACACTTCCTAACCTCGCGTGCATGCCGGCTTGTACTATGGTTTGGGACCACCAAAAGTAAGGCTTCATCTCTTGGCTTTGACTCCGGCCTCTCTTCATGTGCACTGCAGGCTATGGTCCAGCCACCTCCTAAGACCCAGCCTTGCACACAGCCAGGCCTGGCGGGCCTCTCCTCCACAAGGCTCCAGGGCAAGCCAGTCCCCCCATGGTTCTTTACCATTCACTCAACACAACAGTATAAAATATGTCTAGGAATGATTTTAGTCCTTTTACTCTTGCTACAGGTGCTCGAATTCTTTCTAGCCTCCCCTCCCCACACCAAGATCCCAAGTGCTACCACGCTATTCAGAAATAATAAATTAATCCACAGCAATTGAATCTGAAGAATGAGTTAATGCTTGACCCCTACATACCTTTAGGGTTGTGTGTGGGTGTGTAGTACATGAGTAGGGCTCAGATTAAGCAATTATGTGAAAGCCCAACCGTATACAAAATATAGTTACTATTATTCAGGTGTTAGTATCTTCTGAAACTTCCCAAAGGTATAGGATTTTGGAAAGGGCTGAACAGGGAAAGGTCAAGGTTCAGGCTAAAAGAACAAATGCCTAGTGGGAACTTGTAGGCACTAACACCTACACAGGAGAGATTTGGGGGCAGAGGTGTCTTCCTGGTGTTGTTTAAATCACAGCAAACAGGAAACCCTTTACAACCTCCTAATACAAACACTGAAGGCTGGACCTGAATCCTTCCTCTGACTTGAGGAACCGCTGCTCTGGGATAGTACTCAACACTCCACATCGTGGCACTTGATCATACACCTGCCTGGATGTTCTCAGGCTGCTTCCCTGTAAAACATCCTCTTTCCCCCGTTCCAACCATAAACTCTTTGTGGGTAGAAGCTATTATTTGGCTCTCTTACAGTATACTAAGCAACTTAAGTATTGGGTAAATGCCTGGGAGACTAAATTGAGACTACACAGTTTATAGGAAAAATCTAATTAAATATACATAACAATCAAAAGACTTCATGTTCCACACAAATTATTAAAACCCACACGGTTCCCAGTCACCACAAGCTGGTCCCTGATCCAGCTCTCCTCCAGCTGAGGGCACCCTTAACTCTCTCTCCTTCCTCTTCCATCACCCCAGTCCTAGTGGGTCCCAAAACAAACTGTGCTTCACTTTTCCTGTTTCCTTTTTCCTTTGTTTTAAATTGGGGAACAGTGTGTTTTTCCAGGGCCCATCAGCTCCAAGTCAAGTAGCCTTTTCAATCTAGTTGTGGAGGGTGCAGCTCAGTGGACCATGTGGGAACTGAACCCGGAACCTTGATGTTATGAACCTGCACTATAACCACCTGAGCTAACCGGCTGCCACCCCCCCCTTTTTTTTTTTCTTTTTTGCAGTTATGACTGCATTCGAAACAATATAAGCTGCCCTTGGAAAAGCCTGCTCTTATATTTCTTAATTTCTTCCTACCCCCGACCCAGCTGGCGGGGGTGGAGGCGGGGGTGTGGGGGCGGGGGTGTGGGGGCGGGGGTAGAAGGGTGCCCCTTGGCAGTACCGAGCCTCACAGGGTAAATGTGGCCCACCCAAAGGAGTCCATTTTCCTCAAGAGTTGGAAAGGAAGGCTTTTTTTACATTAAAGTTCGAGTATTTTAAGGGACATGACCCAAAACTCGCCCTTGTTTTCAAAAGAAATTCGAGCAAGTTCACGCTCTCGGCGCCAGTTGGGGCAGTGCCACCGCCGGGGCAGGGCCCGCGGGGGGCTCCGTGGACGCACACCGGGGCGCCCCGCCCGCCCCCCAGACCCCGGCGGGCCCTCGCTTCCCTCCCGCCCGCCTCTCGCCGCGCCCCTCTCCGGCTCCGTCCCGCCGCCCGGGCCCAGGCCGCGCCCTGGGGGCCATCTCTCCGGCCAGCGGCCCCGCCTCCGCCGGCACCTCCCAGCGGGCACCCAGGGCCGCCCCGCGCCCCCGGCACCGCACCTCCCTCCCCGCTCCCCCTCCGCTCGCCCGCGGACCCCTCCGGCCCGGCCTCGCCTCCAGCTCACCTCGTTTCCATCCTCCAGCAGCAGCCGCTCGGCGTTCATCCCCACCCGCCGCAGGCACCAGACGCGCCCACCCGCGCGGTCCCCCATCACCGAGGAGCCGGGCTCCCCCGGAGCCCCCTGCACGCTGGTCCGCGGTCAGCACACAGCCAGACCCTGATCGGGGGACCCGCCGCCTTCCAGCTTCCCTGACGGCGCCATTTCTAAACAACAGACGGAAGCAATCGCTACGCGCTCGCGATCGCGGCGACCATTCGCTCGGCTGCGCGCCCATCCCGCCCAGGGCGGCAGCGGGGTCACTGCGCGTGCGCGAGAGGAGCGCTGCCGCCCGGCGGCGCGAGCCAGCGGGGAGCTGGCCGCGGGTGGGTGCGGGGAGCTGGCCGCGGGTGGGTGCGGGGAGCTGGCCGCGGGTGGGGTGCGGGGAGCTGGCCCCGGGTGGGTGCGGGGAGCTGGCCGCGGGTGGGGTGCGGGGAGCTGGCCCCAGGTGGGGTGCGGGGAGCTGGCCCCAGGTGGGGTGCGGGGAGCTGGCCCCGGGTGGGGTGAAATAGTCTGATCGCTCACGTCAGACCCTCCTCGCCCTCTCTAGAACCATAACCCCAGTCTTTGCCGCCCCAAAACCCAACTTTTAAACAGCTTTAAACTTGCCGTAATTTTTTTTTTTAGCTGAGCCATCCTGCCACCTGTTGGCAGCTCAGTGGCAACTCAGCTCGGGCTGGGCATCGAACTGCTGTTGCTCAGAGCTCAGCTTGCACTCTTGAGTGAGCTCTTAACCAACTGAGCCACTCGGCTGGCCCACTTGCGGTAATTTTAAAATGCTAAGTCTGTTCCTAAATAGCATCTATTTTGCATGACTTCCTTTTACTACTGGATTAGGGAAAAAAAGAAAAGAAGCAGGAGAAGAAGAAGAATAATCGTATACTAGGCAAATCTATCCAGACAGAAATCAGTTACTTAGGGCTAGGTGTGGGAGCAGGGATGGCATGCAAATAAATGAGAGAATTTTGGAAAGTGATAGAAATGTTCTAAAACTGGATTGTGATTATTGCACAATTGTATATATTTACTAAAAAGTCATTGAAGCACACATACATTTCCAGTGGATGAATTTTATGGTATGTAAATTATCCTCAATAAAGCTGTTAATTAAAAAAAACTGAAAAAGAAAGAGATGGAAAAAAATATTTAAAAAACAAAACAAAACAAAAAAACCTCAAACTTCTTCCTTTGATTCTCCAATACATGTGGTAGCGGCTCCCTGTAGTGAGTCCCTCTGTGATAATTCCATGCCCTCTTTTGTCTTTTCAATTTTCCCATACCTAGTAAACAATTTTCTTAAATTTTGTCTGGAGAAAATACATATACTAAACGAATCATAAAAAGTACAATAGTAAATGGCTAACGTTTATTGAGAGCTAAGTGCTAAGTATTGGATTAAACTCCCTACATACTTTATCTTATTTGTTCCTCACTAACAATATGATTACAGAGGTTACAATTATAATTTCTACTTTAGGGATGATGTGAAAAGAGGCACAGAGAAGTTTAGTAATCTTCCCAAAGTAACGCATTAAATGGTGGAGTAGGAAGCCTATTGAGTTCTGTTTCCAGAACCTAATTTCCTAACCATGGCTGCAACTCCAGCCTGGAGTGTTTTAAATGTGTGGCACTGTCAGATGAAGAATTTTGGCAAAAAGTATAACTATTGCACTGTGTTGTACACCTGAAACTAACTTAAAATGATAATAATAATAAAAATAAATTTTAAAAAATTTTAGCTTGGGCCGGCCGAGTGGCGCATTGGTTGAGCGCTGGTTTTGGGATGCCAGCGGCCCCGGTTCGGATCCCACATGAGGGTCAGTGACACTGCCCTCTACAGCTGACAACAGCTCCACCTGGAGCTGGGCTGTGCGAGCCCTGGTGATGGTGTGGGCTGCAGCCCCTGCTGCAGTGGGCTGCCATAGGCTACAGTGAGTGGCCCGCAGCCAGCGTGAGCGGCTGGCAGCCAAGCGTGAGCTGCCAATAGCCGCAGTGAGCGACATCCAGACGCCAGCGACCGATCTGCCTCATCTGGGAAGAGTGCAATGACGATACCAACAGTGAAGCAACATCCTCCGCAACTAAACTGAAGAACAAAAAAAAAGATAGCAACTTGTCTGTTCCCCTTCCCCGATTCCCCAACGCTGTTCCCCTCTGCCAATTTCCCAATAAAAATCTTAAAAAAAAAAAAAAAAAATTTTAGCTTGTCACAAAGGGTTGGGAAAATTAGTGGGTGCCCTAACTGCACTCTCACACAGATGATTCCCTAAGCTGTGGATTTGTATCTGTTGCTGCCTGTACCTCACCTTAGTATTCTGTCCCACAAACAGCAAGTGCACCTAGAGGCCATCCTGACATTTATCTGGCATTTCTCCTTAGGCTCTTCTTGGCTGTGACAGTTTCTCAGACTTTTCTTATTTTTGACCACCGTGGCAGTTTTGAGGAGTATTGGCCAGGTATTTTGCAGGGATGTCTCTAATGTTTTTCTCATAATTAGATTGGGGCTATAGGTTTTGAGGAGGAAGACTACAGAGGTAAAATGCCATTCTTTTCAGATCGGTAAAAGTTACCAATACCAGTTATCACTGTGGATGTTCATCTTCACCACATGGCTTAGGAAGTGTACAGTTACTTTTTATGCACTTTCCCCTACTCTGCTTTTTGGAAGGAAGTCATTATACACCACCCACACTTAAGCAGTGGGCAGTTATGCCTTACTTCCTTAAGGGCAGGTTATCCACATAGTTATTTGAAATTCTACACAGGAAATTTGTCTCCTCTTCCCCATTTATTTATTGAATTATGTATTTGTATCAGATGGACTCATGGATACTTACTTTATACTTTGGGTTATAATCCAATACCACTTTATTTTTTAATCAAGTTGTTCCTACTTTAGCTACATTGTCTCTTTGACATACTCCCATCATTATGTTTTATTGAGCACTTCCTTACTTTCTGGCACAAGATGCTCTAGACCTAGAATCAGCCATTTTTTCAAGGATCTCTGGTTCCTTTTATTGGAAAATAGTATTAGAAACCAAGATCTGGGTACTAGGTGAGCTTGTTGCCACTGGAATGTTGTTGCTTCTAGGCGCTTTCAGCTCACACATCTAGGAAAAATGTGTGTG
This sequence comes from Aselliscus stoliczkanus, assembly GCA_033961575.1. Lineage (NCBI taxonomy): Eukaryota > Metazoa > Chordata > Mammalia > Chiroptera > Hipposideridae > Aselliscus > Aselliscus stoliczkanus. The sequence goes on along the minus strand of CM066733.1, from coordinate 56,008,214 downwards.
ACTACTAACCCCTCTATAACCATATATCTATGAATATTTATGTATGTATGCATGTATATTGTATGTATGTATGTAATAACATAAATACATATGCATATGAGCATAACAACATTTACATCATAGGGGTACCAGAAAGAGAAGAGAGAAAGCAAGAAATTACTTATAAATATACACACCTATCTATTTCCACCTGTAAGCTAAATGTATGCATACTGATGTCTTATAATTCTAACACATTACCACCTGTCACCTCGATCATTCTAGTCATTCCCCCCTTTGCTTATCTGTAACCCTCCACTCCAAAAGTGAGAAACCTGGCCCCCACCATCAGCTATCCATTTACTTAACTATCATTTCCAGTACACATGTATAGTGGCTTCAGAATTGTTAACCCATACACCTGTGGGGAACAACTTTCTCAACAAGAGTAGACTATGCATGTGCAGGTCTTTTGCCTTTAGTCTTACAGAGTTCAATTACAGAATTACTTAGGTCAGCACTCTTTCCCCCCTTCAAAGAGGTTGTTTCAAACAGCTAGATTCTTTTGTCAAAGCCTGCATTCTATCTGGGATTCCTTGACTTTTTAGATGATTTTTTAAAATTTATGCACATTAGGGCCGGCCAAGTGGCACACTGGTTAAGAGCTGGTTTTGGGATGCCAGCTGCCCCAGTTTGCATCCCACATATAAGGGCCAGTGACACTGCCCTCTACAGCTAAGATGGTGAACAACAGCTCCACCTGGAGCTGGGCTGCTGTGAGTCCCCGGGGACAGCATAGCTGCAGCCCCTGCTGCAGTGGGCTGCCATAGGCTACAGTGAATGGCTGGCAGCCAGCGTGAGCAGCTGGCAGCCAGTGTGAGCTGCCAGTAGCCGCAGTGAGCGACCATCCAGAGGCTGGCGACTGATCTGCCTCATCCGGGAAGAGCGCAATGAGCACAATACCAACATGGGCCAAGTGAAGCAATGTCTTCTGCAACTAGACTGAAGAACAAAAACACAGCAACTTGTCTGTTCCCCTCCCCGAATTCCCCAATAAAATCTTTAAAAAAAAAAATTTATGCACATTAAGGTTCACTCTTTCTAATGTAAACTTCTATGAGTTTTGGCAAATGTATAGTGTCACACATTATACTATCATAGAGAATAGTTTTAAGGCCCCTCCCCCACCCTCACCCACCTTGCTTGTTTTGTGTAACAAGGTATCCTGGAGATTTCTCCCTAGCCATAGATACATATATTCCTCCTTGCTCTTTACAGTTGCGTATTACTCCATTGTGGAGCTGTACCATTGTTTATTTAACCAGTCCCTTATTGATACATAGTTTGGTTCTTTGCAATCTTTCGTTATCACAAACAGCCTTATAGTGAATTAGTGGGGACCATTTTTGAGCACCTGTTATATGCTTTTGTATATTATCTTACATAATTCTCAGTTCTGTCCTGCAAGATATCCCATTAACCTATGAGGAAGCTGAGACTACTGGGTTGTCCAAGGTCTTCTTACCACCAGCTTCCTAAGGCTTATGTCTTGTTTTTCTGTTGTATTCCTGGCATTTTTATTGAACAAATGAATGTAACTCAACTAGTAAATGGCAGTGCAGGGAACTAAGGCCAGGGCTGTGAGCCTGGATTTATTTAGCCCCAAAGGCAGCACTCATTACAGTCTTGCAATGGTCTCTAAGGTGGAATGGCCATTCCCCAGAGAGTACACAAGAGCACCCATTTGCTTGTGGAAAGATTATCAGGATGTCTAACTAGGGTTTTATCCCATCCTTTTAAATATGTTACTTTTGTGACTATTTTGTGCTTACAAAAAGAACAACATAGAGGATATGTACAGACTTTATATGAATAAATAAATATGCATATATATTGGGCTGTGTGCTCAGACTTTGTTTTGTTGCTAGAAGTACATGATCAAAACAGTTTGGAGACACGGCTTTCTAAGATTTGGGGATTTTATTAACTCTACCTCCTCTGTATATTCCCTTATAACTGTTTCTCACCTAGGGGTGATTTTGCCCCTCAAAGGATGTTTGGCAATGTCTGGGGACATTTTTGATGATGACAGAGGCAAGGGTACTACTGGCATCTAGTGAGTAGAAGGCAGGGATGCTGCAAAACATTCTACAAATTACAAGATTGCCCCCCACTACAAGAATTATCCAGTCTATCCACAGTGTCAATAGTGGTAAGGTTAAGAAACCTTGCCTTATATTCATCTCAAGAAGGAAAAAATGGAAGGGCAAAAGAGCAGGATGTAGAAAAGAAAGCATGGTGTTATCTATAGCTGTGGATCTGACATGTCTCATTACATATACTCGGGTTAATGCACAGAGCTGAGGAATGTTAGAGTTGAAAATGGAGAGGCTTGAGAAGGGGAAAAGGAAAATGACAAGGAGAGGAAGCACATGACAAGAAGCAAAGCAGAGGGGGAGAGAAAGATGGAAAGGAAGTATGGCAGATTGTTTTCAAAGATGATTGATTACAACAAGATTACCATGCCACAGGCTCTTACAAGGTGACATTGACACTCCTCACATTGCAAGATGGTGTCTGTATCTCCTCCCCTTGAATCTAGGCAGGTATGTGACTCCAGAAGTGATGCTATGCCACTAAAGGAGATACAGCTTCCACCTGGCCTTGTGGGGATGCTCTTGGAACCCAGTCACCATGAGGAAGTGGAGAGAACACATGAAGTGGACACATGTAGATGTTCTGTCTGACAGCTCCAACTGAGATCCCAGCTGACACCCAGCACCAACTGCCAGACACAGGAATGAAGGTTCATCTAGATCAGGAGTTGGCAAACTGTGGCCCGTGAACCACATGCGGTTCTTTGGGTATGTTCCGTCTCAAAAGTTTGCCGAGGGCTGGCCGAGTGGCGCGTTGGTTGAGAGCTGGCTTGGGACGCCAGCAGCCCTGGTTCAGATCCCACATATGAGGGCCAGTGATGCTGCCCTCTGCAGCTAAGATGGTAAATGGCAGCTCCACCTGGAGCTGGGCTGCCGTGAGTCCCTGGGGACGGCATGGCTGCAGCCCCTGGTGCAGTGGGCTGCCATAAGCTACAGTGAGTGGCAGGCAGCCAGCGGGAGCTGCCAAGAGCCACTGTGAGTGGCTGTCCAGAGGCCAGCAACCAATCTGCCTCGCCTAAGAGGAGCGCAGTGATGATGCCAACACTGGCCAGTGAAGCAACGTCCTCCACAACTAGACAGAAGAACAAAAGGACAGCAACTTGTCTGTTCCCCTTCCCTGGTTCCCCAACACTGTTACCCTCCCCCAATTCCCCAATGAAATCTTAAAAAAAAAAAAAGTTTGCCCACCCCTGGAAGAGCTAATCCTGTCCCTCACAAATATTTAAAAATTATTTGAGAGACATATATATATATATAGATATACACATATGTATATGTGTATATATATATTTTAAATTTATCTTTTTTAAAAAAAGATTTTATTAGGGAATTGGGGGAGGGGAACAGACAAGTTGCTGCCGGCCACTGAATGGCTGCTCACAGTGGCTCTTGGCAGCTCACACCAGCTGCCAGCTGCTCACGCTGGCTGCTGGCCACTCACTGTAGCCTATGGCAGCCCACTGCAGCAAGGGCTGCAGCCCACACTGTCGCCAGCGACTCATGGCAGCACAGGTCCAGATGGAGCTGTTGTTCACCCTCTTAGCTGTAGAGGGCACAGAGTCACTGGTCCTCATATGTGGGATCTGAACCACGGCCCTGCTGATCAGAGCTGGTGTCCCAAGCCAGCTCTTAACCAACGCACCACTCAGCAGGCCCCATAAATATATTTTTACATAATCACCATTATGTGAATAATATCCTGTAAAAATTTTATAAATGAAACTATGATAGTTGTATTTTCATTTTCAGTTTTACTTCAGAGCCACGGTTCGCGAGCTGCAGTGTGCTGACCGCTTGCAGTTCTTCCATCTCAAAAGTTTGCCGACCCCTGCTCTAGATGATACGAGGTCCCTGACCATGAGTCACCCCAGCCTTTGAGTCTTTCCAGCTGAGATGCCAGACATCATGGAGTAGATCCAAGCCATCCCTGTTGTGCCCCATCTGAGCCTGTCAGCATAATACAATGGTGTGTCAAGCCATTGTTTGGGGATAGTTTGTTATGCATCCATAAAGAACTGCAACAGGAAAAGGGGGGGCGGGTTGAACAGTCATTGGTTGTCTGCTTTAATATTAGTTAGGGTGACACTAGCTGCTGTAACACAGCAGAAGTTTATTTCTTACTCACATAAGGGTTACTGGTCTGTGGACAGCCTTCCAATGAGTCATTCAGAAGCCACGGTCATCCTGTGGCTTCTGTGTTCTCCAGATCTTGGAGTTTATTGCATCCAGAAAGCACAACAGCAAGAGAGAATGAAGAAGGTAGAGCTACAATACTTTTTAACTTGTCCCAGAAGTGACATATATTCCTCCTGCTCACATTGTATTGGAGAAAACTGGTCAGACAATTCCACCTAGATCCAAGGAAGGTTGGGAAATGTATTCCCTGGTTGGTCAGCTAGTTCCCAGAAAAAAACTCTATACTACAGAAAAGGGAGCGTGAATTTTGGTGAACAGTTAGCTGTCTCTTGCAGACTTTAGAACTCAAGTTAAAGAATTAAAATGATGATGACAAAGCCTTCTCTTTCTCTCCCTCTCCTTTGTCCTTTCTTTTTATCTCCCTGAAATAGAGGTGGGGTATATGATCCCATTTTGCCCACAGTGTGTCTTTGGTGTGAGGCCAGTCAGCCCTTATTCCAGTGAGGGGTAAACTGGAGGCTACTATAGAATGGTAGCGAGATGTGTGTGTGTTCTGGAGCTAGGCTGCCTGGGCCCAAGTCCTAGCCCTCTACTTGCAAGATATGAGAACTTGAGCAAGTTACTTGACCTCTCCAAGTCTCAGTTTCCCCATTTGTAAGATTAGGGTGGTAAAAATGGCACTTAACTTATAGGATTGTTATGAGGATTAATTTGGTTAATTCCTGTAAGATAGTTATGCTTGATACATAATAAGTAACCATTAACTGTTAGTTATTGGAGAAGAATGGTGTGTCAGCTTTTCCAGAAGCCACCTCCTGCAGGTATAAACTCTACCTCCCTATGCCTTTTCTGTCCTCTTGTTTAAGAGAAATGAAAACAAGGTATTTTCCCCTCTTTATTTTATTTTTAAAGATTTTTATTGGGGAATTGGGGGAGGGGAACAGCGTTGGGGAATCGGGGACGGGGAACAGACAAATTGCTGTCCTTTTGCTCTTCAGTCTAGTTGTGGAGGACGTTGCTTCACTGGCCCATGTTGGTATCATCATTGTGCTCTTCCCGGGTGAGGCAGATACATCACCAGCCTCTGGACAGCTGCTCACGGCAGCTATTGGCAGCCCACTCTGGCTGCCGGCCACTCACTGTGGCCTATGGCAGTGCACTGCAGCAGGGGCTGCAGCTATGCCATCCCAGGGAATCACAGCAGCCCAGCTCCAGGTGGAGCTGTTGTTCACCATCTTAGCTGTAGAGGGCAGTGTCACTGGCCCTCACATGTGGGATCCAAACTGGGGCCGCTGGAGTCCCAAGCCAGCTCTTAATCAATGCGCCACTTGACCGGCCCTATTTTATTTTTTTTAAAGATTTTATTGGGGAATTGGGGAAGGGAACAGTGTTGGGGAATTGGGGAAGGGGAACATTGTGTTTTTCCAGGACCCATCGGTTCCAAGTCAAGTTGTTGTCCTTCAATCTTAGTTGTGGAGGGCACAGCTCAGCTCCAAGTCCAGTTGCCGACTTTCCGGCGCAGCTCACTGGCTCATTGGTAATTGAACTGGCAACGCTGTTGCTCAGAGCTCACGCTCTAACTGAGCCACTTGGCCAGCCCCTCCCCTCTTAAAATTGGTGAAATTATAAAGTAGAAATCCCTTCAATCAATTTTAGAATCTTTTAATACCCATCTCCAAGAAAGATAGTTTTTTAGACTAAATTGTTTCCTCTGTGAGCAAGGAATGACCCACTCTGGGGGATACAGCTCTGCCCATTGATTTGAAGTGTGGTTCCCTGTGTGAGGTTCAACAAGGATGGCGGTGGGCAGTGAGGACACAGATGGCTTCCCTAGACTTGGAGGCATGAAAGCATTCAGGGTAACTGAGGGAGGTAAAATCCCAGATGGGTTGTTCCAGGCTTCGTGTGCGTGCGTGTGCGTGCGTGTGTGCGTGCGCGCGCGTGTCGGGGTGGGGCGGTGGAGCTGCTGGCTCCACATTCTCTTTTACGCCACCTTTTCTCTTATTTATTCTACCACCATCTCTTCTCCACCCACCCCCAAATGTATGACTCTATGTTGAAGGAATTAGGGAAAGATGTCTTTTATTTTTGAAAGGGAAATGTTTTAGAAAAACAAGTAGGTGAAGAGGGAAAAAGGACCATCTGCTTTGAACAGATTGTATATTAAGTGCTGTTTTATCTCAACATAAGGTTTCAAGTACAGAATGGGAAGGTATTTTTGGTCCCTTTAATTAAAGGTATTATATTTTGAAGCACTTACAATGAGTCATCAAGTTTATTATATTCGGAGGTATCTGTAATCAGTGATTAAGGTGGATGTTTTGGAGGCACTTGAAATTAGTACTGTAGGAAACCACCTCCTTTTTGGGGCCCCAGGTGCTTCTTTAAGCACTCATATCCTTTAACTTGCCAAGGACCAGTACCCAGTTCAAATATTTATTACCCATCTGGTTTTATTGAGGAGGGGGAGGAGGAAGGAGGGAAGTAGGTAGGTAAGAAGGAGCGAAAGAAGGCAGAGGGAACCAGGCATCAATAATTACCACCTTGTTATTCTCTCACTGCAGAGTTGGCTTCAGGCGTTTCTTTTTGCAAGTAATACATGGTATCAAGTGCCTAATACAAAATCAGGCTTGGAGTGACTTACAATCAAATCACATCACACTGAGTTGGCTATTTTTGGACTACAAAAATCACAAAGATCCCTAACTGGGCTCACATTAGTCCAGGTCTGGGAAAAGGGAAGAGACTGGGAGGACCTTGAATTTACAATCCAAGATTATAATGCTATTCTCATCACATTTTTTTTTTTTTGACTCAGAAATTTACTGCCCTACCAGCTCTGATAGTTATTATTCAGGATTTGTTGAAATTGTGCTTAAGATTATTTCAGCCAATAGCAGTTTATGTCTTCCATTTCAGTAATAAGGTTTAGAGCTGTGCTTTTCAAACTCAAGGTAATACTTAGTATCTTGGATCAGCATATTGGAGAAATGGAATACAATAGAGCAGGTCAGAGGCTATCACACATAGTGAAGGTGAGTCTTGTTAGTGAAACGGTGCTCATTATTGTGTGTGTGTGTGTCTGTCTGTGTGCTGGGATCATTGTACAATGTGTTTTTGTGTGTTTTTTGTTGTTATTTTTTTTGAGGACAGTGTCACTGGCCCTCATATGTGGGACCTGAACCGGGGCTGCTGGCTTCCAAAGCCAGCGCTCAACCACTGCGCCACTCGGCCGGCCCTACGATGTGTTTTTTTTTACTGTAGGTTGTGGTCAAAAACATTTGGAGGATTTCTGGTGCTAGACAAGATGAGGCGAGCCCACTGCAGCCTCTCTCTGCCACGAAATACAACTCAAAATTCTGGACAAAACCCAACTACATAACTCTGAAAAGTAAACACGCAGGCAAATATGGGCGGCCCAGTCAAAGCTGGAAGAAGCTAGCTGTATGGGGTCAGTTCCTCCAAATTTTTTCTTTTCTCTCACAGCTTTGACCTGAAAGTAGGTCAAAAGCTGGGGGGGGCTTCACAGTAGTAGAAGCAGCCAACACTCAGAGAAAAACAACTCTTGTTTTTTCCATTCATATATCTCTGGCACCAAACATGTGGGGTTTTTCTTCCCACACCAACCAGTTCTCTAACTGTCGGGACACCAGCTGGGTGTCCTACAGTTCAGTTCTGACGCGAACTCCCCGGAGTTCGTGCAGACCCACAGGTCAGTCATACAAGATGGCCTCCTTTCAGATGTCGGGTTGTCACCTGTACTCCTGACCAACCAGCTATAAGCTGCAGGTCCCCACAGCCCCTTCCTCAGGTTGTCTATATCACTATAATGGCTCCCAGATCTCAGGGAAACAGCTCTGTTTACTGGTTTATAATAAAGAAGAGCCAGAGAAAGAGGCACGTAGGGAGAGGTCTGGAAGGTCCTGAGCACAGGAGGTCATGTCCCTGTGCAGTTGGCATGTACCACTCTCCCGGCACACGGCTGTGTTCACCAACCGGAAGCTCTATGAACCTCTTCCGTAGGATTTCTAAATTTTTTTTATGGAGGCTTCATCATGTAGCCATAATTCATTAACTCAATCCTCAGCTCTTTTCCCATCCTCAGAGGATGGAGGCACAGTTGAAAGTTCCAAGGTTCTAATCATGGCTGGGTCTTTCCAGTGACCAGCCCCCATCCTGAAGCCATCCAGGAGCCCACCCAGAGTCGCCTCAGAGCAAAAGATGCTCCTATAACTCAGAAAATTCCACGGGTTTTAGGAGCTCTGTGTCAGGAACTGGGGGCAGAGAACAAAAATATATTTCTTATTATGTTACAAACACCGTCTCTCTTGACCAGAGTACTTGGGAAATCGGTCCCTGCAAGCCAGAGAATTTGGGGTGGGGGAAGAATTATAATTACATTTTTTCTCTCTCCCAGATCTGTCCCAAGGGCAGGCCTCAATTATGAAGCAGTGGTGGCAGCACTATGGGCAGAAATTTCATAAGAAATGTTGTCATTCTGGTTAGTTGATGAGGAAACAGAGCACCTGTGATGTGAGCCAGAGAGGAGGGGGAATCCCAGAGAGAAGCCAGCTAGAGAAGGGGATCCCCTACTTCTTGGTAGGAAATAACACAAGCTTTGCATGGTCAAAATAAACCCAAAGCAGCATAGCAAGGCCTCTGAAATGCTGAAGTGACATTGGAACAATGATCCACAGAACATGAGACAGAACTTGCAGTTTGAACAGGATAGATTGCCAGCTAAAACAAAACCAAATCAACACTTTCTAAAGCAGGGTTCAGCAAACATACTTCATAAAGGGCCAGATGGTAAATGTTTTAAGCTTTGTGGGCCATATGGTATATTACAACTACTCAATTCTGCTGTCGTAGTGCCAAAGCAGCCATAGACAATATGGAAATGAATAGGTATGGCTGTGTTCCAATAAAACTTTTTTTGGTGCCAAAGCCTGGGACAATAAAACTTTATTTATAAAAACAGGAGGCAGGTTGGATTTGGCCTGAAGGCCAGTTTGCCGATCCCTGCTCTAATAAGACTTAGAGTCTCACACATTATATTCAATATGTCCAAGACACAATCCAAAATGACTCAACATATGAAGACCTAGGAAAATGTGATCAATTTTTATGAGAAAAGCTGATAGAAAGATATCAATCCCAATATGACCCAGATGTCGAAATTGTCAGACAAAGACTTAAAACAAGTACTATAACTGTGCTGTATGAAGTAATGCGGGGAGCCAGCCCCCACAGGTCCAGGGGTTCCCTCGGGTGGGACGGAGTCAGCGAGGAAAAAAAAAGAAAGATGGAGACACTGGAAAGAGGTTCACAGGAGTGTAACACCTTTATTGTTAAAGCCTGGCCCCTTTTATAGGGGCTTCTAACCATTATCTTAATTACAAGTTATGTTCCACATGACCATGATGTTTTCCCTTACTCAGAAATTTTACTTTTTTGTAATTGTATCTTTCCAGGGTACACTGTGGCCTGTTCAAGGATTTTACTTATCATCTAAAGAGTGGTTACCATGGCTACCTTACAGGGCATATACTTGAACTACTGCCAAGAGTTTAGCAGTGGCTGAGCTTAGGGCAAAAAACTATTTCTATGTGATTATAATACTTAGTAGCAAAAGGAGTTTTAAACTTTTCCTCTCTTACAAAGAGCTGCATGTTATTGTAATAGAGGGTAACATCTGTTTCTCAGTCAAAGCTTCAGTATCTGTTGCTACAGCAATGTACAAAACAAAGAGTTAAAACAAGGCTATTAATTAAAATAACTTATAGTCAGTAAGTTCCCTCATATCAGAACTCTCATGGCCGAGAGACCTTGATCTCCTGGTCTCCAAGGAAACCTTTCACAGCTGCATAGGCAAGTAAGCTCAAGGTTGGATGATATCACCAGTTTCTCACAGACACTGTCTGTTTCTCACAGACAGGATTTGTCCATGTGACCAGAGGCCTGAGCCTCAGTTTCCAAGGGGCTTGAGTCCCCTATTTCTCAGTCCTGGAGTCCCCCTCGGACTGTAGCCTGTTTTAGGGAGTTTCCTTATCTTTAGGAAATCTTGCCCCGTCATTGACTTACACAGCCAGCTATCATCAGGGTACCCCAGGAACTTGCCATAAATGCAGTGAAAGTACTGTCTCCTATAGGATCTGATGTGGAGGAAAGGCACATGGGTTCATAGAGGCAGGAGATATTACATGACCAACCATAAGGCAGCATCCCAGACATCCAGTGCTGAGCCTGGATCTTTATTTCAATGTGGCCTTGTCAGACACTGGGATGCTGTCGGCACCCGGCAAAGTAAAAGTAAACACACTTGAAATAAAAGGAAAGATAGAAGTTCTCAGCAGAGAAATAGTAACTATAAAAAGAACCAAATGGAAATATTAGAACGCAAACCCACAATATCTGCATGGGCTTCATAGTAGAATGGAGACAACAGAAAAGGAGTGAATGAACTTGAAGATAGATGAAGAGAAAATAATTTGAAGAACAAAAATAAAACAAGACTGAAGAAATAATGGAGAGACTTAGGGACTGTGGGTGCAACCTTCACATAATTGGAGCCCCAGTGGAAGAGTAAAAGATTAATACAGGAAATTACACACACACACACACACACACACACACACACACACGGTCTGACAAGTTAGCAAGCTTGTTGCAAAGATGTTACTAGCCTTTTTTGATATCGGAGAGATTATGAATCTGTACCAACTAGACACACAGTTAACCATGTTTACTATTTGGAAGTGCTGAAAAGGCTACATGAAAAAGTTAGATGACCTGAACTTTTTGCCAAAAATTCATGGCTCTTGCATCATGAAAATGGACCAGCTCACACGGCACTGCCTGTGAGGGAGTTTTTGGCCAGTAAACAACTGTATTGGAACACCCTCCATACTCACCTGATCTGGCCCCCAGTGACTTCTTTCTTTACCCAAAGATAAAGAAAATATTGAAAGGGAGACTTTTTTTTTTTGAGAGCAGTGTCACTGGCCCTCATATGTGGGACCCGAACTGGGGCTGCTGGCTTTCCAAGCCAGCGCTTAACTACCGTGCCACTCCGCAGGCTAAACACTTTGTTGCCTTTTTTTTTTTTTTTAAAGATTTTATTGGGGAATTGGGGGAGGAGAACAGTGTTGGGGAATTGCTGTCTTTTTCTTCAGTCTAATTGCGGAGGACGTTGCTTCACTGGCCCATGTTGGTATCCTCATTGCGCTATTCCCGGGTGAGGCAGATTGGTCTCCGGCCTCTGGATAGTCGCTCGCTGCTGCTATTGGCAGCTCATGCTGGCTGCCGGCCACTCACTGTAGCCTATGGCAGCCCACTGCAGCAGTGGCTGCAGCCCACACCGTCGCCGGGGCTCACAAAGCCCAGCCCCAGGTGGAGCTGTTGTTAGCTGTAGAGGGCAGTGTCACTGGCCCTCATATGTGGGATCTGAACCGGGGCTGCTGGCATCCCCAAACCAGCTCTTAACCAATGCGCCACTCGGCTGGCCCCATTTTGTTGCTTTTTTATTTTTATTTTTTTCCTTACATGTGGGATTCGAACTGGGTCCACAGGCTTCCCAAGCCAGTGCTTAATAACCACTGCGCCACTCGGCCAGCCCTGAAAGGGAGACATTTTGATGACATTCAGGACCATCAAGGGTATTAAGGCAACAGCTCTGATGGCCATTCCAGAAAAAGAGTTCCAAAATTGCTTTGAAGAGTGGACTAGGTGCTGGTGTAGGTGCACAGCTTCCCAAAGGGAGTACTTCAAAGGTGACCATAGTGATATTCAGCAAGGAGGTATGTAGCACTTTTTCTAGGATGAGTCCACGAACTTGTCTGACTTCGTATATTGTAATTCTTAGAGCAACTTTTTTTAAAAAAAATACAAAGATATATATCCAAAGGTCAATAGCTATATTAAAATAGAATACTGGGCTGGCCGAGTGGCACGGTGGTTAAGTGCTGGCTTGGGAAGCCAGCGGCCACGATTCGGGTCCCACATGTGAGGGCCAGTGACACTGCCCTCAAAAAAAAAAAATAGAATACTAAAATATATTCAAATAATCCAAAAGGTAGCTGGAAATGGGGGAGGAACAAAAAAACAGAAAACAGATAAAATGGTAGACCTAAATCCACCATATTAATATTAATTATAAATGGTCTAAGTGCACCAATTAAAAACAAGAGATTGTCAGATTGGACTGAAGATCAAGACTCAAATGTTTTAAGAAACCCACATTAAATATAAAGACTCAACGCTTTGGGGGAAAATTTTGGAGAGCAGTGGTTTGAAGAGAAGGACTAGGTTTCCTCTTTCAGATAGTTTGGTGGGGTGGGACAGGAGTGGCGGGGTCACTGCTGAGACAGTTTGGTGTCCCTACAACACAAGCAGCGAGCCCCCCGGGTCTGGCTCCAGACTTCCCACCACAGCTATCAATTCAAGCAGGGACTGCCATACTCACCACCCAGAAGCCACAGCTCATAAGCCACCTGCTACACCAAACTCCACAGGGGTTCTCCTTGCTTCCAAGAATTCTAACTCAGCATTTGCCAGAATAAGGGGAGACTTTGATTTGCTGTAGCTGTGGGTGTGCTGCAGCCATCCTGTTGAGCTGGCCAGCTCAGAAGAGGTGGTCTTGTAGCAATGTGCTTTATGTTCTCTGATTCTGTGTGGATTTCATCACGAGTCTAAAATCCTCTCTTTGGTGTCTATGGCAGCTTTCAAAACTGTCTCTGTATAGACACAGATGTAAACAAAGCTGACTCCATCTTTGTGTGCCCATTTCTTTCTAGTTTCCACGTTCTGAACCCTGACCTGAGTGTCAGCCAGCACCAAAGCCTCATAGTTAAGACCACAGGAGGTATGTGGTCCCTTTGTCGTGTCTGTCATGAGTAGTTCAGCCATACTATCAAACATTTACTGTAACAACTCTCTAGCAGCAGAGATGATCTGTGTAGGCTGGGGAGGGGGGGTGTCACCTTTGCTTTCAACCCAATCTTCCTGTGAGTATAATAACTTACCCTACAAGAAATTGTTATAATCAATGGACTTGCCTGCCTTGTTTTCTGGTCTCAAGATACCTTCTTGGTTCGGTGGTCACTGTACCTCCTTCCCACCTTCAGTCTCCAAGCAGGAATTGAGTGATGGAAGCCCCAAGAAAAGGTATGAAGGGCTCAGTGACTGGGGCTTTGTTTCTGACTCCAGTCCTTAAAGCTTTGCAAAGATGCTGGACATGCAAAGTTCAACCTAAGACATGCCAGCAAAAAGCTCTTGTCTCTAGGAGCAAATGAGGTCTCTATTTGAGGAATCTGTGCCACTGTCCCTTCACAGATGTAAAAGTTAAGGTAGGGCCTATTTAAATAGACCTGTAGAGACTGAGATTGCAGAAACATTGGATAAACTGCAGGTCAGAGTATGTAGGAATTAGTTTGAAAGCTTTCATCAATTTTCTAATCATGATCTAACATATTTCAGAAAATGCTTGCCTCCCTACATAAATAAAAAACAGAATTTATTTTATTTTATTTTATTGGGGAATTGGGGAAGGGGAACAGTGTTGGAGAATTGGGGGAGGGGATCAGCCAAGTTGTTCTTTAATCTTCATTGTGGAGGGCGCCAGTCGCCATGTGGCTGCCTGTCAGCAGCTCATGGCCTCTAAGCTCAAGGTGCTGTGTTCAGTCTTAGTTGCAGGTGGGCATAGCCACCATCCCATGTGGGAGTCGAACAAGCAGCCTTATTGTTAAGAGCACATGCTCTATCCTCTGAGCCATCTGGGCAGCAGGCTCAGCTCAAGATGCTGAGTTCAATCTTTAGTTGGGGGTGGGCCTAGCCCACCATTGAACAGGTAATCTTGTTGTTTACCAGCTGAGCCATCCTGCCACCAGCTGAGCCATCCTGCCACCTGTTGGCAGCTCAGCGACAGCTTAGCTAGGGCGCAGCGTTCACTGGCCCATGTGGGAATCGAACCGGTGGCCCTGTTGTTCAGAGCACGCGCTCTAAGCCAACTCTTAACCAACTGAGCCACTCGGCCAGCCCAAAAACAGAATTTTTGAATGAAGACTGGTTCTGGTTAGTTATTTTCTCTGCCAGCCTCAGGAACAATTAATGGGCTCAGTCCAAATAACATCAAGTAGAAATATTGTCCGTGTTTTATGACAACAGTTAAATTCCAAGGTTAACTGTGAACAGTCAGTTGAATTTCAAAGTCAGATCCCCTCTATATGCTTATGGAAAGTCTAGTCTCTACTTTCGACCTATTTTCTTAAGTTCTTATTGTAGAGACTGCTACCTGAATCCTAGTATCTATTCGCCCCTGCCTCCATAGTGATAGAACCTGATTTTGAGCCAGGCATATGGCTGCCTGGAATTGACTCATCCCCCAGGCTCCCTTGCAACTAGGTCCGACCTAACAACAGAGTTCTGGCCTGTGAGTCATAAGAGGAGGTGTTATGGGGCAGCTTTCTGGAACCTTCCTTAAAACACTGCTGTTACATTTCCTTTCTTCTTTTTTCTTTGTCCCTTCTTTAATCCATCCTGTTGCTTGGAAAGTGGACATAGTTGCTGGAGTGCTAGTTGGCACCTTGACCTTGAAGACCTGGAGAAGAACCCAGGCTCCTGAAGGCTTAGTGAAGCAGATTCACCATAGCGGCCCTGGGTGCCTACTTTTGGACTTTTATGAGAGGAGCAAGTAAATTCCCATGCCACTTAATTTTGGTTTCTGTTACAAGTAGTTGAACTTCATGCTAATGACTGAAACCAAGAAACACTCTCAAACGAATCCCAGGAAAAAGTTCCAAGAAACCATTCTCATCTATACTGTAGATAAAAATGCAGTCAACTGCCTTGCTTGAGACAGGTTACTAAGAGAAAAACCAAACAACAACCAAAAAGAAAAACTAAAAAACAACTCTTAATGAAGCCCCTAAATTTGGTTCTCAGTGGTTTGGTGGGAAAAGCCAGGTGGCCCATCCTCTCAGGCTCACTTCCTGGCCTTGGGTTGAGTTTTCCTCTGTGAACAACGAGGGTATTAAACTAGAGATTGCTAGGTTTTCGTCCAGCATTGAATTTTTTATTTTTATTATTATTATTATTATTTATTTTTTTTGAGGGCAGTGTCACTGACCCTCATATGTGGGAACCGAACCAGGGCCGCTGGCTTCCCAAGCCAGCGCTTAACCACTGCGCCACTCGGCCGGCCCCAGCATTGAATTTTTAGTCTGTTTTCATGATAGACTCCTTTTAGGTACATTAAATGATCCACATAAAGTGCTTATCTCAGTGCTTGGCACATGGTGAGGTGCTGTATAAATGTCAGCTATTAGGATCCATGTTTTTATTTCATTTTTGGAGAGTCCACAGGATCCTTCGCGGAGGAGGCGCTCGGTAATAAGGGTTTGCTGACGTCCTCTGAGACTGCGTTTTGGTCTCTGTTGATCCCCTGCTTGCCCAGACAGAAGGCGTGTCCCCGATCCTGACTATTATCCACAAGAAAAACCCGAGAAAAGAGACTCCTTAGTTTCCAGGTTACACAAAGCTACGTGAGAAAAATCATCAGTGCAGGAGGAAATACACTATTTATTTACAATTCTTTCACTTTATCCACAATTTCCCATACAAACATAAAAACTAAAAAAATAAAACCACCACTTGGGAACACAAGTGTCTTTCTTCAGGCCGGCTGAGGGCAGGTCGCGAGCCCTCGCTGTGGAGGCTACTGAGGCACACCGAGGAGGGAGGGGGCAGGGTTGGGAAGACGCCTGAGAAACAGCTCCAGATGAGAAATGAACATGCCTGCCTGCTGGGGCGCCACTGGCAGGGACTCAAGGGGGCCACCCCCTGGGGACACTGCTTGGCCTCCCAAGGAGATGACAGTTGCCTGCCACCGTCCCCCACTTCTCTACTATCAAACACCAAAAATCGAACACGGGTCACACATCTCATGAGCTGAGGGGGTGTGATGGTGACAGTGCGGGCACTGAATGCCTCTCTCTGAGAAGAGCCCCAAACCCCAGGGGCACACAGGAAACCCCTTTCCTTGGCACTGACAGTTGGTTTCTGTCTTATATATAATGCTGACTTAAAAATATGAAAATAAAAGCCCTCCCCAGGTTACGGGGAAAAGGCAAGGGCTAAGACCATGTGGAGGGGCTGCACCTCTGTGGTCCTCTCTGGGAGGCTGCCAGGGGTGAAGGGTGTCTGCTGGAGATGGAGGGGGGAAGGAGCAGGGCAGATACCCCACAAAGGCCAGGGAGGGGTGCAGAGAGGGGGAGGAGGAAAAAACTCTGAGACACTGATGTTTGGGATGGCTGCCACTGGTTTTCCGAGCAGCTCCATCTGCTCAGCTATGCTTACTCTAGCAGACTCCCATTCACTTCCCTCAGCGGGGGGTTGGGGGGGGCGGGGGGGCGCCCAGAAACCAACCTGGAGGCACCAAAGCCACTTTCCTGGCAACCTCATCTGTGCTAGTGACCTAGATTGCTTTCACATATTGATGCACGTTATAAATATAAAATCATATCTGCTACAAAGAGGACATATATTTGTACATCTTTACCCATATACATAATAACACAATTTACACGTAATATCTTGGAGTGGGTCATCATGGAGAAAGAGTTTGGAGAGGTAAAAAGCCCCTTCTCCCGACCCTGCCCTGATCCTGTCTCAAGGGATGTGTTTACACTTGGTCACTGGGGCCCTTCCCAGAGGGTTGGGGGTGGGGTGGGGCTCGTCTGGATACAGAAATTCAGATGTGTAAGTACATGCTCATGGGTGTGTGTACTCATCCACACACAAATGCACGCTCACGTGCTGGTGAGAAAAGGGAAAATAAAATTCCTAGCCCTTGGGTATAGGCCTCTTTCCAGAGTTCAAAGCATCACTGCCTCCTCCATCTGAGAACCATGGTCTGAAAGCTGCCCCTCACTCGCTCAGACTAGGGCAGGAGGGAAAGCGCTGGGAGCTGGGAGGAGGCAAGAGTCTTCTGCAAACATAAGGCGGTTTTTGACCTGTGATTGAATCAAACTACGACACAAAACACAACAGTATCAGTTGGGGCTGGGAGGCAAGAGGCAGCCCATCCTCAGAGGGCCAATGGGAGTTAAGACCCTGAGCCTTCCCTGTACTTGTCCAGTTTCTGTTAAAGGGGCAGACAACCCTGTACCTCCTTTTCTGTCCTGTCCCAGAGCAGGGCCCATCCCCGTGGCATGGAATACTGACAGTGGTCTAGGAGACCCATCCGGAGCATGGAGTGGTGGACAGGCACACGCCAGCGAGTTAAGACTTGGGTGGCGGATGTGAGCTTTTTACAGCAGGCCTGGTTCCTGGCTGGGGTCCAGGGCTCGCACAGTGGCCACCGTGATCAGGCTGCCATCGGAGATGGGGGCAGCCTGGGTCCTCCTGGGGAGACAGCACCTATCGGCGGTAGTGATTAGGGGCATCGGCAAACATGTACTTGAGTCTGTACGCCTCGGCCAGAAGCAGCCCAATCTCTTCGTTGCCCCAGTGTATCGTAGGTAGGTTTTGTAGCAGCATGAGGAGACCCTGGAATGCAAGAAAAGGGCTTTTATCATCCCGGGGCGACAGAACGAAGGGGCAGCAGGCCCTGGAATGGGACTCTTCACACATCCCAGAGAGTCCGGCCCTCTTCCTCCCCCATGGCACACAGCCCTCGGCTCCTGGTTCACTTTCAGGATGCCGTGAAATGCCTCAGCTGATTCTCTGATCCACTCACACCTGCCTCTTTAAAAATATTATACATAGGGCCGGCCGAGTGGCGCGGTGGTTAAGCGCTGGTTTGGGATGCCAGCGGCCCCGGTTTGGTCCCACATATGAGGGCCAATGACACTGCCCTCAAAAAAAAAAAAAAAAATATACATAGAGCATGACAGTAAAAAGGATATTTACAAGAGAAAAATAATCACTCATCATCCAAATACCTCTCCTAATTTTGAAGTATTCCTTTTCAGTCTTTTTCACATGCATATTTCTTTAAATAGTTGTCATCATAATTATGATTTTATGTGCTTTCAAATAATTTAACTGTAATTTTCATGTTTTTCCATGCAGCCTTCAAAAATGATTACACTCAATATTAGTACTCCATCACATGGCTATACCCTAATTTACTCAACCATTTCCGTTTGGTTAGGAACTTAATTTGCTTCCTTTTTAAAACAAAAACAAAAACCTTTATTGGAGACTGCTCCATACCCTTTGCATCTGACATCTTTCTGAAATACACATGTTCACTTATAATCACCATATCTACCCTCTGCCCTGTTCTCCACTGACCCTCCTCAACCGACCTATCTGGCTTCTTTTCCGCTGTTCCCGACATACATGCCTCACCCTGCCAGGCCCACTTTGGCCTGGTTTATCTGTGCCTCCACAGTTTAATTTAAGTTGTTCCATTTTCTTGGAAAACCTTCTCTTTTCTCCTCCACGTATCTAAATTCTATTCCATTTTCAAAGCCCAGGCCCTTCAAACAGCTCTATGGAGATAGCCTATTAAAGAGGATATAATAATAAAAATAAATGTGAGCTTTTAGGTTTTCTCTGTAATTTAGTTACCCATGCTATTGCTGCTGCTTTGAGTTCTTTCTCTGAACTGGATATTCGTATTATTTTTCTGATTATAAAAGTAATAGTAGCAAGACACAAACTCTGGAGTCATAAACAGACTGACAGATTTGATTACATATAATTCTGAAACCTTAATATGTCAAGACACCCAAAATAAAATTAAAATATAAGAAAATTAAGGTTAATATCCATAATCAAAACAGAGTGCCTACAAATCAGTACGAAAAAAGAGAAAATGACAAAAGAGGCAAACGGCAGAGTACTGTGACCAGGTAACGTACAAAATGCCAGTGGCTCACCCACCGGCTCTGGTTACTTTAAACTTTTTTTTTTTTTTTTTTTAGCTGAGCCATCCTGCCACCTGTTGGCAGCTCAATGGCAACTCAGCTCAGGCTGGCCTCGAACCGCCATTGCTCAGAGCTCAGCTCGCACTCTTGAGCAAGCTCTTAACCAACTGAGCCACTTGGCCGGCCCTTGTCTGGTTACTTTTAAAAGCCTCGCTTTGGCTGATCTGAACACTTCAGCAGTGTTTTTGTAATTTTCAGGAAAAAGGTCTTGCATATCTTTTGAGATTTCTTCCATTAGTAACGGACATTTCACTAGGCACAAAGCTGCCTAAATCAGATTGGCTACACATCACTGCCATGTGTGGCCAATTCTGAGGCAGTGTAACTTCTGGGTTGTGCCCTAAACTTTTTTTCCTTCACCCCTTCCCAGAAAATGGGTACAAATGGAGGCATGGAAGCAGTCATCTTACCACAAGATGAAACCTGTATTGAAGATGGCAGAGCAACAAGATGGAAGAAATGGGTTCCTGCCACCCTGGAGCCCTGCTGGCCCTGGGCTGCTTACACTCAGACTGTTCATCGAAGAGAAGCAAACAACTACCTTGTTTTAAGCCACTGTTAGTCTAAGGTCTTGGTTACAGGAGGCAAGTTTATATCATTTTAACAAATACAGGCCGTGTCTATCAAAACCAGAAACGCACACGGGTTTGATCCCGCAGCTCTGCCTCTATGGCCCCTCCTGGGGACATAGCCACACGCCTGCACAGAGGTATTCACTGCATCACTGCTTCAAACAGTGGGGAAATGACACTGGGGGAGTACCCATCAGTGTGGGGACAGTGAGATACTCCATGATTATCCATATCATGAAATACAAAGCAGCTCCTATAACAAATGAAGGACTTACATGTGCCAAGGTGGAAAGATACCTAAGACAGTTTTAGGAGCAAAATAAAAGTTGCAGAAAAATATGTATAGAAACATAATATATTTATAATTTATGTATGCACATATGGATATAAAATTTTAGAAGGCTAGGTGGTATACTGTAAATAGTGGTTACTTTTAGGGATGGGAGACTTTCACGTTTTCTCATTATACTTCTATATCTTTCAAGTCCTTTGTTTTCAATTTTTACAATAAAGTCTTTGTATGTTACTAGGGTGATGGAACTTTTTTTTTTTTTTTTGAGTAATGCACATTCTGTGGGAGTTTTGTTTAGTAAAAAGTAAAAAAGCAGAAAATAAATTACCCATAACTTTATAATCAAGAGGAAGCTACTTCTAAATGTTTTGGCATATTTCCTTCTAGTCTTTTTCTGCACATTTTACACAGTTGAAATATTTTCTTTATATAATTTTGAATCTATTTAGCATTTATCATAAGCACTTCCTCTAATATTAAAAACTCCCTGTGGGCATTATCAATGGACAAACTATTTTCCATGATTCAGATGTACCATAATTTACTCTACATCTTCCTGTTTTGAGCATTTGATCATTTCTAGTTCTCACTATAATGAAATTATAATAAACAGCCTTGTGCTAAAGCCATATTTTAGATTATTTCCTTGGGCAAGATAGATTCCTAGGAATGAAAATTACTGTGTCAAAGGGCATGAAAATTTTTAAAGTACTTAACAACCATCCAGAAAATGCATGCCATAAACATGCTCATTTCCCAGATCTCCATAAGCACTGAAGATGCTTAATAAACTTTGTTCATTGCAACTCCTTTCCCTGAGGTCTCCAGCCTGAGAACAGAACTCAAAGCCTTAAGTCAAAATGGTGATGGGCCCACAGGAAGAACATAAGGAGAAAGCAGTCGAGCTTTGTGCTTTTCCATTCGTCCATGCTCTCCCAGCCCAGGGCTGCTGGCATCTTTCCTGAACACAGGTACAGACACCGCCTCCCATCACATCACATCACTGACACTGAAATTCACTCAACCTGACCAAGTTACTCACCCAGTCACTGACATTCATTCAATCTACTGTCCACATGCTAACGCTGCTTTTAAAACCTTTCAGCTGCTCTGAACAGCTCTGGAGTGCTCATTTCTCATAGCAACAATCTCCCTGGGCTGTCTTGGCCTCAGTTCTAAATCCACCTTTTTTTTTTTCTTTTTAAAAGAGAACCATCATTTTTGTCTCAACTTAGTTTTTTTAAATATTGTCCCTTGGTATATAATATAGTCCCCCATGACCTTTAGACTCCCTGACCTCTGGCCACTTTGACACCCCTTCTGCTTCTTGTGCCTTCCCCCCCAAACACCCCACCCCCACCCAACCTGGAAAAGGTATCACCTTCTTAAGGCACTTCATTAATATATTCTATAATCAGATCTAATGGCAGATTAAATAACTACCATAATTTCAAAATAGCGAACAATGTTTTGAGATACTTGAAACAACTTAATATGACATGAAAATACTTATAATTAGCAACACACACAAGTCCCGTTAATATCACTGTGCTTTGTTGCCTATGCTCATTATTGTAGGAAATGCTGACTTTGAATTAGGGGTCACTGAAAATAAAACCATAATTATTTTTCCATTCCCATGCAGGGATCTCCGGACTTCTAGGTGTGCACCACAGGTTACAGTCCCTTGCTCTTCCTGTGGCTTGTCCTTCTCTTGATCCCACCACAAAAACTCTTATATACTTCCCTCCAGGGTCTACTCTGGCACCCAAGTGTCCACATTAACATTTAATATTACATTTTTTAACTTCATTCATTGGAAAACTTTTTTTGTACAAATTGCTTTTGTTGGCATAGAATCTTACTCCCACTTTCAATCAGCTTTCTGGGTGAGATCAAATTGCTATCCTATTTCTTGAGGGCACACCTCATTGGCTCAGAACCAACCCCCACTTTCCAAGGAAGAGAAACTGAAGGAATATTTGCTTGGCCTCATCCAGAACATAAGCAAGACAATTCCAGGGTCCTGGAGACTCAATGGGACCCTTAGGGCTTTTCGTGACCCTCCCACTTGTCATCACAGCCAGTGGTTCCAACCAGCTGCAAGAGCTGAACTGACTGCAGAAACTCTTAGAACTACATGGGCCCACAACTCATTCCTGGAGTTTTGGATTCTAAAGACCTGGGATGGGACCCGGCAATCCACACCTTTCACAAACGTCTCTAAAGATTCCCATAGGCAACCAGGTGTAGGATTACCACAAGAAGAATTAGAAGCTCGTGAGGGACTAAAAGCACACCTGAGGGCCTGCGGAGTGGCGCATTGATTAAGCGCTGGCTTGGGACGCCAGCGGCCACGGTTCGGGTCCCACATATGAAGGCCAGGGACACTGCCCTCAAAAAAAAACACAAAAAGCACACCTGAGATGCAGGCCTCATAATGAGATCCCAAGGAAGGAAACCCCTAGACGTCACACAGAGAGCGATTTTCATTAAACAAAGGTAAATCTGTAAAAACACAATACCCTGCAGCCAAGTTAGTTTTTTTTTAAAAAAGATTTTATTGGGGAATTTGGGGAGGGAAACAGCGTTGGGGAATCGGGGAAGGGGAACGGACAAGTTGCTGTCTTTTTGTTCTTCAGTCTAGTTGCGGAGGATGTTGCTTCACTGGCCCATGTTGGTATCGTCATTGAGCTCTTCCCAGATGAGGCAGATCAGTCGCCGGCCTCTGGATGGTCCCTCACCACGGCTATTGGCAGCTCGTGCTGGCTGCCAGCCGCTCACGCTGGCTGCTGGCCATTCACTGTAGCCTATGGCAGCCCACTGTCCAACCGGGGCTCCAGGTGGAGCTGCTGTTAGCTGTTGAGGGCAGTGTCACTGGCCCTCATATGTGGGATCCGAACCGGGGCCGCTGGCATCCCAAAACCAGCTCTTAACCAATGCGCCACTCAGCCGGCCCGCCAAGTTAGTTTTTTAATGTTTTCAAAATTTTTACATATGTGTAAAAATTTTTTAAAATGGAGGACATGATGTAGATTGATACTTTTTGACATTATTGAACACCCACTGTGTTTTGTAAAGTGATAGAGAGGTTACAAAACAAAGTATGTATATAAAATGGTTCCATTAACAGTAACATACCCACAATATAAATTTGTTCATATAGATTTGCATAATGAAATTTCTGGAAGGAAATGTATCATTTTTGTGTGGTAAGATCTCAGGTACCTAATTATTTTTTCTCTTAATTTTTCTATAATGGTTACACACACATACGATTGGTAAACAAAAGCAACCAACAAAGGGGTGATCACTCTAGGAGAGAATATTCTTTGTTGGGATAGGGTCTACCTGTAATTTCCAATTCTTGTATTGTAGCCTTGCTAGAAGCCTGGCCAAGTTAACCTCCCCACCTCCCCCACCGGCAGTGAGGCCAAGCGTGAGAAACCACTCTGCCACCTGGTGGCTATGCCTAGAAATGCACACCGCTGACCCCCATGCCATCCTAGTGCTGTAACAATGGGAAAACCTGCCCAATAATACACTGATAAATTTGGGAAAGAGATAAAAAGGTAGAAACCAAATGATCATAGCATGTGGAAGCAAGTCTTAATCACAAATAAGATGCTTTTATCTAGAGGAAAAGAAGATCTCAAATTAATGGAAAGAAGCAATGGCTTTCACAGAAAAAAAGCTGGAAATGGCTGAAATAGTAGAAAAGGGGCTGGTCCAGGGGCCTGCTGAGAATCCACAGGTCCAGAGGAAAAGGAATATGGCAGAGGAATTTGACCCATGTGTGTGTGTATGTGTGTGTGGGGGGTGAGGGTGCAGGGAGCCGGGGGGCAGGTGAACAATTGGATAAGGGGACAAGGGAGAAGAAGGGAGAGCAGGTAACAAGCAAAGCGACTTTGGTAAGGAAAAGGTATAGGGAAAACTCGCTAGAGAATGTCAAATAGGTGGAAGAAGTGGAGAGCTAGAAAGAAAACGTCCAGGGTACTAACCGTGATGATGGCAGTTCACGTATTAAGCACCCACTACATACCAAACAGGGCCCTGGATGCTTCACGGGCACCTGTAGTAACTCATTTCATCTTCACATCCGCTTTATGAGCTACACATTATCTCCACTTTCAGATGAGGAGATTGAGGCACAGAGGTCATGGAGTAGTGCTGGGCTGGGATGTGAACCCATGCAATCTGGTTCTAGAACTTGGGCTCAGAACCACTGTTATATATATGGCTTGCCTTGGAGTGAGAAGAGAAGTGGGGCACAATGGAGAAGGGACAATAAGTCACAGAAGTAGGGCCGGCCGAGTGGCATGGTGGTTAAGCGCTGACCTGGGAAGCCAGCGGCCCTGGTTCGGTCCCACATATGATGGCCAATGACACTGCTCTCAAAAAAAAAACAAAAAAAAAAACAGTCACAGAAGAGGCTGTGTGATGGAAATCTGGATGAATTAATTTTACTCAGTGATAAGAGCCAAGCACAAAGATAGGACATACAATAATTGACAGGAAAAGAACTTAAATATCTACTATTCAATAAGATACTGTGTGTACAATCACTTAGCAATACTGGAACAGTTTTTGCAAAAGTAAAGTGTATTTAGGCATGTAAAAATACATTCCTAGTCAAATAAGTACTTGAAAACAAATCCCTCCTGTTTTGAGGATCCACGAGGTAGCAAAACAATTCCCCTGGTTTTGATACAAATTTTCAAAAACGTCCTTTCATGTAAACTTTTTTTTTTTTTTTTCTTTTGAGGGCAGTGTCACTGGCCCTCATATGTGGGACCCGAACTGGGGTCGCTGGCTTCCGAAGCCAGCGCTTAATCATCGCGCCATTCGGCTGGCCCCTCATGTAAACTTTTTAAGAGCCAAACTTATTCACTGGTCTCCCCGGCATCCAGGTACCTACCTAAGGCATTGAGCAAGTTTCCCCTCAGAGAAAGCCATGTTGAGTCCCCCTCCATGGCTTGCTTTGTTTACGTGTCTGGGAATCATGTCCTTTCTCACACAGCCTGCTTTTGGTGGGAGACCTTCCATTCCCAGGGCTCCCTCTGAACGCTTTTTCTGGGCAGGATTTAAACTGGCAATTCGCTGAATAGCTGTAAAGATGGGGCCCGCATTTGGGCAACGTTCCACAATCCCCCCCTTGAGTTCCTGCAGAAGTGGTGGGTGGATGCCATCTGGTTTAAGGTATTTATTTACATTTGTCGGTTATTTAGGCCCGGAACATCCCACGGGCTTAGCACGGTTTCATTTAATGACTCTGACCTGTCTCTTCTCCTACAAAAGATATTTTCAGAGTAGGAATCTCTCTAAGATTTTCTTCCATAAGATGAGAGCAAAGAATTCTGGGACCAGCTGCTACTCTGGTTTAGAGTCATCAGCTGGTCCCCATGACTTCCTTGCTGGTTCCTGTTTTATGTTGTAAAAGGAATTTTGATTACCGGTCCCTGGAGTCCCCTTGAAATCAGCTGAGACACCTGAGGCCTTGTTGGCACCACCCCGGCACCTCCCGCAGGTGCTGTTCCGAGGTGACTTTTTAGACTATAGTGTGAGCAGGCATTTGCTCAGGCACCTCTTCTGACTCGGGCTCACATTTTCCTAGATACATCTTATAATCAAATAGGTTTCCAGGCTTCCTGTAGGTTACTTCATTCTGTACAAATTTTCTTTCTTTCTTTTTTTTTTTTTTTACAGAAATATAATGATTTATTACAAAATGCAAAAATGTTTCTTGTCAGTGATTCAAGAAAACAATGCCACGAGTCGTGGGTGGGCTGGGGACTAAAAGCCAGGCTCAGCAGCGGGCTGACAGGCGCTGGTTTGCAACCTCGGGCAGACGGCCGTTCTCAGAGCTGCCACCCACCCCTAACCTGCAAGCTGTTCGTTCACTGCATGCTCACTGCGTGCTCCGAGGCCTGGGTCCCGGGTGGAATGTGCATCTTGAAACACTGGGAGAGGGATCACAGAAGCTTATCCTTAATGGTCCTTGATGACCTCGATGGACAGGCCGATAAGGGTGGCCGTGCAGCACAGCGAACGGCGGGCGTGAAGGCTCCGGCCACTGTGATCACGGGCTTGCTCCCCTGAACCCGGGCTTGGTCTGCTACACTTAGTTCTTCTAGTTTTGGTGGATGCTCGGTCATTGCGGGAGCTCACCAGTGCTGCCAGGAACCTGATCGTCCCCTTCACCCACGGTCACAGCCCACTCCCCAGAGCTCACCAGCGAGCAGGTGAGCATTCTGCAGGAGGCCACCCCCACCCCACTGCCGCCCACCATTGTGGAGCCACTACCAGCCTGCACAAATTTCCTGTACGCGTTTTCCTGAGTGCCCACAGTTTGGCATAGCTCATGTTCTACACATACACTGAATTTTTTATTTTGGGAAGTGTTTTCCTTCTACCCCCAAGCAGCTCCTTTTGTTTGGTTGTTATGTGGTGGCGCACTGACCCGCAGGGGGCCTGCCACACTCACTCACTCACAGAACTCACTCCTGGGCTTGACACTGGGAAGTCTTCCCAAAGTCTGACACCCACACCTGCTTCAATGGTGAACTCTACCCTGGGTGTCAGGAATACAAACCTGTTTTCCAGTGACCTAACTCTGTGGCTTTCCCAGTCCCATTTAACACTCCAGGCTCAGCCTCGGCCTGCGGGCAGAAGCTGGAAGTCCACTCTTGGTGCTATGATATTGTTATTTAACAATGGACTGTACATCCCTGTGACTCGGCTGGCTTTTGGGGTGGGACCAAGGCATCCCTCCTCATCCCACCGCCAAAGAGCCAGCAGTGCAGGTCAAGGCCCAGATGTTACAGGGCCAGGCTTTAGGGCAAGGGATGTTGATGTGACAAAGGAAGCGGGTAGAAGTTTCCCTGCTTTAGAATCAAGCCTAGCCTCCTTCCCATGGTCTTCACCAGCGTTCTCCCCTTGCCTCCTCTCACACTCCGGCCACACTGCCTTCCCTCTGCCTCCTTCCTCCCCCAGCACCTCAACCCCTTATCCCTGCAGGGCCTTGGCTCTGGCTGTTCCTCTGACGGAAAAACCCTTTGGCCGACCTGTGTGTGGCTGGCTGCAGCAGGCTCTCCTCCACCTCCCCATCAGGGAGAAGAACCTAGCAAAGTCCATGCAGGGCAAGTGCTGAGAAGGGCCTGCTCTCGGTGTGGTCTTACGTCAGAGTGGGGACAGCTGTCATGTGCTCAGCCTATTTCCCTTTGGCTTACTTCCTCCTTCTAGGGCCCATAACAGCCTGACAGGCCCCCGTGAGCAGGTGCAGCCCTCATCAGGCTCACAGCTGGGGAAGAGAAGCCCCCACTCCCTCCCGGCAGTTCACAACTGCACGTGGAGGCCCCGCTGGTTATGAACTAGGGTCCCATGTCCAAGGCCAACGTCAGTTTACCTGACCACCATGAAAGCCTCCCTTTATCCAGGGAGGTTTCCCACCGTCACCACTCACACCCCAACACACTCCGTGCTGCACCGCCTCTTGCATAGCTACCATCTCACATGTGATTAGTTCTGTGACTTGTCAGCCCTGAATCCTGCTGGTCACACTTTTTTCTTCAAGTCCCCAAGCTGCCAATATCAAGACCCTCACTTGGTACCAAGATTCAAGTACAGCATTTACCCTTCAGCCTTCCCCTATAAGAAAGGACGCTTTTGTCCATTTCAATTTGGGAAATTTTTTTTTTTTAAAGATTTTATTGGGGAATTGGGGGAGGGGAACAGCGTTGGGGAATCGGGGAACGGGAACAGACAAGTTGCTGTTTTTTTGTTCTTCAGTCTAGTTGCAGAGGGCGTTGTTTCAAAAAAATTGGGAAATTTTCACATGGTCAACAGTCTATCTGGGAGGTAGATTTCAGTGTTGTGCACTTTCCTCCACCACTGACTTTCCTCCCAGCCTGTCAATGTTGGCCTCAAGACAAGGGAACCATGTGCTCCTATCATGTGCTCTCCTGTAGTCTTTTTTTTTGTAATTTTAAAATGTCATATAGGGCCGGCCGAGTGGAGCGTTCATGAGGAGTTGGCTTGGGACGCCAGCTCTGAGCAGCAGGGCCCCGGTTCGGATCCCACATGGGCCAGTGACGCACTCTACAGCTAAGATGGTGAACAACAGCTCGACCTGGAGCTGGGCTGCCATGAGTCGCCGGTGACGGTGTAGGCTGTTATCGAGGCTGGCTGGCAGTGGGTGTGAGTTTTTGTGAGCTGCTATGAGCAGCTGTGAGTGGCCTTCCAATGGCTGGTGAGGGACTGCCTCACCCGGGAAGAGCGCAATGATAATACCAACATGGGCCAGTGAAGCAATGTCCTCCACAACTAGAATGAAGAACAAAAGCACAGCAACTTGTCTGTTCCCCTTCCCCGATTCCCCAAAGCTGTTCCTCTCCCCCAATTCCCCAATAAAATCTTAAAAAAAAAAAAGTGATATAACTTGCACACAGTAACTACACAAATCTTAAGTGTACAGCTGGATGGCTTTATATATACTGGGGGCACCAAAAAAATGTAGACAAGTGGACACTGGTCAGTGTTGCTCAAGCAGTAGTTCACCATAATCAGAAGTGTCTGGACGCTGAGGGGAACCACTTTGAGCACCTCTTGTAATTGCACAAGTCAAATGTGACTTGTATTCATCTTTTGTTATCAGTATATATTGAGTATTACAATTTTAATATGGTTTTCCTTTCTTAAAATGTATATACATTTTTTGGGCACCCTCCGTATATATGAAACCACCACCCTGATCAAGAACACTTCCTGCCCCAGAAGGCCCATGTTCCTCCCAGATACTCCCCAAAATTTCCTACCAACCACTGACCTGAATCAGCCATCAACGAGTTTTGCCTGTTCTTGAACTTCACATAAATGCTTTCCTATCATCTTATTTCCAAAGTTATCATGACATCTATAAATACTTTTTAAAAAACTGGCTTAATTAACCAGGACCCCTTGGAGAAACAGTTGAGTCCAAGGCTGGGGCAAAGAAAATACAAGATAAGCCTTTGTGGTGCCAGAAAGTAAGGAAGTGCTTAAAAAATGATGAGGTTGAAAAGGTACCAGAACCAACCTGAAGGAGCATCCCAGGGCCAAGGCTGGGACAGCAGGACCAGCAAAATAAATAATAACTGGGAAACCCATCAAGTAAAATACCCACGAATCTTATATTGATATAAATAAATACTTGAATAAGTAAATGGGAGAGATGGAACAGCTCTTCCTTAGAGTAGAATGCCAACTAATAAATATAGAAGGAATGATGAAAATAGAAAATCACCACTATGCAAACATCGCAGCAATGATTGTTATAAGCAAGAACCATTAACAGATGTGCAAGTTAGTGGGTAAAAGAACAGATGACAGGGTAATTACACAGTATCAAAGTGCCTCCCCAGAAGATACTTAATTACCAAGGGGAACGTAGTAACTTTGCAGAAGTGGAGAAGCCTGGTAGGCCCACCTAAACCAAGTGATCAAGGGCAGCATCAAGGAGACATGCCAATGCCACGCACCGCTGGACAGGATGTCCTGCGAGGGGCACATCATCTCTGTGGTTTCTTCTCTGAAAGGCACGACTGTCCGTTTCACCACGAGGAAATGCCAAGCAACCCTCCACTAAGGGACATCACATAAAATAACTAACCCGTACTCTTCAAAACATGAGAAAATTTTGTTGTGGAAGACGAGGAGACTTGAGGAACTATCCCAGATTAGTACCCTGGTCCCGAAAAAGAACATAAATGGAAAAACTGGTAAAATTCAAATAAGGTCTGTAGACTATTTATCGACGCGAGTTTCCTGGCTGGTTAAATGTAGCGTGGTGTGTAAGGTATAATATCCAGTTGATAGGGGTGGGGAATTCTGTATTACATTTGCAACATTTTTGTAAATGTAAAATTATTTCAAAATAAAAAGTTAAGAGAGAGACACACATTCACACAAATCCCTTTAAAAACCTGGTTTGAGTAGACGCCGTCCTTTCCCGGCTCCTCCTGAGTCTGACCTGCAGCCTTTAGTGGGCAGGAGGCTCTGAGGCCCAGAGGCCCTCTCTGCTCTGGCCACCTGCACGCATGCCCGGTGACCATTAGGGCGCCTCCTTCCCACAGACACATGTGAGGTCTCTAGCCCCCTGGGTGGGAGAGCATGAAGGGTTGCAGGGCCTCCTGGCAGTGGGAGGAGGAAAACCCAGGAGCCAGGATGGTGGGAGATCAACAGCAGGACCTTGGAGGACTTCTTTTTCAGTTTCAAAACCACCAATTTTTTGCTAAACATTTACTTTGTGAGAAGAAAGCCTGCTAGCAATGGTCAACGAGAGGAGAAGAGTGGTGAGGGGGTAGGGGAAGTGTTGGGAACAGGAGGAAGAGGAGGAAGCAGACCCTTGCTTGGAGAAGCCACCATGTACGCAAGGGTTCTGGGTCTCTGCCACTTATTCCCTGGTGACCTCAGCCTAGTTACGTAATCTTGCTGTGGCTCAGTTTCCCCATTTGCAAAATGGGGTAACTACTATGACCTACCTTGTTGGGCTATTCAAGGATTAAATGAATTAGCACAGGGAAGTATTTACTGTAGAATAGTGCTCAGTACATCAAAAGTGCTAAGAATTAGTTAGTATTATATTGAACCTTACGAAATTGCCAATATTTCACTATTTTGACCTATAAGAACAATTTCATAAAATGCAACCTAATATTATCACAATTATTCTATCAAACCAGCCCAGGCTAAGGGCCAGAATCACCGAGGCCTCTTCCACCACGAGAGGCTTGGCCCGGCTCCAGCAGCCCATGGCCCAGAGGACCGGGCGACTCTGCCCTCATGGTACCCGTGCATGGACGAGCCTTGCTCAGTGGTCCCAGGAAGGAAGGAAACTGTGAGGGTGATCCTCCCACTGTCTGTTTTTGGTTCCCTCTCCCAAGCAACGTGACTGCAGACAACTGCTGGGCCAGGGAGAAGCAAGCGCCTGTCCTTCTGGGGGCTCTCGCCACAGCTGTGCACTGCCCTTTGCCCCTGTACCCTCGGACACCTCCTGTCCAGCCTCATTTGGTCACCCAGCTTGGCGGTTTCACCCAGGATGAGCCGAGCATGGTTTACTCAGGTAAGTTAAAAACCGCTCAGACTATTTCTAAAGCTGTCTTTGCTTTGCTGCTTCCCAGGCTCAGGAGTATACTGCAGGGAGCAATACTGATGATAATAAGCTCACTGCTTTGAGGGCTATATGCACAGTCCACCATGCTACCATTTCATGTCTATTAATTTGTATAATCCCCATAATAGCCCTAGGAGGCAGGGAATCTTATCCCCATTTCACAGGCAAGAAGACTGAGGCATAGAGAGCAAATTTACTTCTTAAGGGTGCACACCCAGAAGAGTGGCAGAGCTAGGATTTCACCCCAGGCAGACAGGCCCCAGAGAGCATGGCTTAACACTGTACTATTCTGCATAGTCCCCAACTTTAGAAGGAGGGTTGCTGCTTCATGACACCCTCAGCTGGCTCCCCTCACAGGGCTTCTTCCCTGCTTTTTAAGGGTGATACACAGCTGGTCTGCTGAAACCGCCACAACTCATTCCTCTCTGCAGCTACTTCATGCGGTTTTCCTTTGAGTTGCTGCAGCTTTTAGCCCCCAAACATCTTTCTCCTAGGCTGAGCCCGTTTGGTTCTCTGGGACACCTGCATTCATTGATGGGGTTCCCTTTGCAGTGATTTAATTACAGGCGGCCCTTTTCTCTGCAGAGGTCACGGGCCACTGTCCTAGCATCTCAGACACTGCTCTTGCGCCTTATTCCTTGCACCTGTGCCACGCTCTGTCTCCTAAAGGGCACTTCCTCTCTATCCTAACACAGCCAGACACGGTTTTTTTTTTTTCTTTCATTATTCACAAAATTATAGAACTGTGGGGCTGGGAGGAGCTTTGCAAGTGATCCAGTGTCGTTGCCCATTCTATTTTGTCTAAAAGAAAGAGGTAAGGCTCCTTTTTAAGTGGGGCTAACTGAGATGTTCGCACTGCAGCAAACCAAAAAACCCCATTGTTATTCTGTGGGTTATTGTAGAAAGACCTCAAATCCATCAGATAATTGAATACGCTACCCAGTAAAGAACATCTCTATATCCAATGCAATTTTAAAGTCATAGACTGTTGTCCTAGGCTCTGTCGATACCATAAATTGCTAAAAGCCACTCCAAAAATCACTTCTACACTCCCTGAGCTAATCTGGGAAGCACTTTTATCACATATGACAAGGCCCTCTGAGCCTGGCTCCTGATAACTAAATTAGATTCCAGGCTCTTGATATCCTCAACCACATTATCAAAACCGATAGCTCATCTGGCACACGGCCATTGCAGCCCCTTGTGTTCATTTTTCCTAGGACGTCACATATGCTACCTGTTGGCAGGAACCGTGGCTCTTCATCAGCTGCCTGAAGCCTCGGCATCATAGCTAGCATCTACTCACAGAAGCCCACGCTTCCCTTTTCCTTCCAAAGCCCTCAGTGGGGCGAGTCAGGTCCTGTCTCTCCATCCAGCTGCTCAACAGGCTTCTGTTGTCAGCACCACCTAACACCCATCACAGCTCAGGGATCACAGGGAGACACTCGCTGCTGATCCCAGGAACTTAGAAAAACACGCAGCCTTCTCTGCCTTTCTTCCCCTTGCTTTTAAAAGAAATATATGCTTTTTTTTAAAACAGACAACCCTCCGTTCAGAAATGTACAAAGCAGAAAAACAAAAGCGCACTACTGCGCCCATAGATAACAACCACGAACATCCGCAGGCCTTTCTCTCTGGAGACTGAAGAGTCTGGCCATCTCTCTCCTCAATCCCGTCCCCATTCCCGGGGCCCCTGGGGCAACTGCCTGGCCTCCTCACCTCCATTTGCCCATCTTCGGTGTTCCCAGGACACTGCACTCTCCCTGATCACCCCTCTGTCTCCTTTGCTCCCTCCCTCCCTCCCTTCTCCAGGCCTCTTCGTGCAGGAGTGTGCCAGGGCTCAGGGCTGGTCCTCGTCTCTCCTCTGTCCACACTCCCCTCCTTAGGGAGCTCATCCACCATCCTGGCTTTAAGAACCATCGGGCTCCCAACCTGACTGGCAGTCCAGGCCTCTCTCTCTTTCCAGCTCCAGACTCATTAGACTTACCTGCCTGCTCCACATCTCCGTTTGGATGTCTAATGGCAGTTAAAATCCAGCAGGCTCAGAGCAGAGCTCCAGGTCCTCCCCCATGAACCTGCTCCTCCTAAAGCTTTCTCATAAACTGTAAAGTCTTGTGGACTCATCCCTTTCTATTATACCTTACACCCAATTCATCAGGAATTCCTGTTGGCTCTTCTTACAAAAGAAATCTGAGATCTGGCCACTTGTCATCCCTCCACTGCCACCATCCAGGTCCCAGCCCCAGCCACCCTCATGTCTCACCTAGGGGACTACAGTAGCCTTCTGGGCAGTCTCCTGCTCCCACCCTTGCCCACACCCACAGTCTACACAGAAGCCCGAGTGGTTTGAAAATGTGAGTCAGGTTGTGTCTCTCTCTGCTCAAGACCCACTTAGGGGGCCGGCTGAGTGGCGCATTGGTTAAGTGCTGGCTTGGGATGCCAGCGGCTCCAGTTTGG
This sequence comes from Aselliscus stoliczkanus, assembly GCA_033961575.1. Taxonomy (NCBI): domain Eukaryota; kingdom Metazoa; phylum Chordata; class Mammalia; order Chiroptera; family Hipposideridae; genus Aselliscus; species Aselliscus stoliczkanus. The sequence continues at coordinate 55,974,540 of CM066733.1, read as the reverse complement.
ATCCCACATAGGACAGCCAGTGACACTGCCCTCTACAGCTAAGATGGTGAACAACAGCTCCACCTGGAACTGGGCTCCTGAGTCCCAGGGACGGCATAGCTGCAGCCCCTGCTGCAGTGGGCTGCCATAGGCTACAGTGAGTGGCCGGCAGTCAGCGTGAGCTGCTAATAGCTGTTGTGAACGGCCGTCCAGAGGCCCGTGACCAATCTGCCTCACCCGAGAAGAGCGCAATGACAATACCAACAAGGGCCAGTGAAGCAATGTCCTCTACAACTAGAATGAAGAACAAAAGGACAGCAACTTGTCTGTTCCCCTCCCCCAATTCCCCAATAATATCTTAAAAACAAAACAAAACAAAAAAAACCCTGTCAAAACATTAAAAAAAAAAAAAGACCCACTTAGGGATCCCCTTCCACTCAGAGTAAAAGCCACGGTCCCTACCGTGTCTACGAAGCCCTGTGATCTGGGTCCCTGTCACTCCTCTTCCTGCTCTTCCCCTGGCCGATGCTGCTCCTGGCCACCGGGCCCCCACCCCGCTGCTGCTCTACCGCCTGTGTGCTGGCTGTCCCCTCTGCCTGCACGTTCCTCCCCAGACGTCCACAAGGCCACCTCCCTCACCTTCCCCAAGGCTTTGTTCCAATGTCACCTTCTCACTGAGCCTTTCCTGACTACTTTATTTGAAATCGCAACCTGTCCTTTCCCCTCCATCTAATAATCCCTTTATCCTGCTCTACATTAAAAGAATTTTTCTTATCACCTTCTAACATTCTTTTAAATGCACTATGCTTTTGTTTAGTGTAAGACTCCTCCCAACGAGTATGGAAGCTCTGCCTGTTTTACTTTCCAACATATCCTACGTCGGCAACAGTGCCTAGCGTGTGGCAGGCATCCAAAAATGCGTGACCGTGAATGAATGAGAGCCCTTGGGCCTGCCCAGCAGCTCTGCAGCCTTTCTGGCACTAAGGCCCTCTCAGATTGAAGAGCTCTGGGCCCCCATGACTTCCTGACAGCTGGGAAAGGCGGCTTCTCTGAACCCCCCTTTCTCCTTCCCTCTTCCCAGCCAGGGGCCTGCTGTGGCACTTCCGTCTGCGCAGCCCCACTAATGGGGTAACTCATGCTGCCGCTCATGCCCAGCCCTGGCTGAGCTCCTGCCCACTCACCTGGAAGTCCTCCTCATCCAAGATCTCTTTCCTCCACTTGATCAAGAAAGCTGCACACACGTAGAGGTGAAAGTGGGAGAAGCCTTCCGGTTCCGACTGGGAAGGCAAAAACACAGAGTGAGGGCTGCACACCCTGATGAGGAGCTGGCTCCTGTCCTCTTCGCTCCAATCCTTCTGCAAGGTGGGAAAGCCCCTTTCATGGCTGGGCAAACAGAGGCCTGCACAGCAGAGGCTACGCCCACAAAGCTAAGGCAGACGCAGAATTAGACAGGAGGTGGGGGGGACTTCTGAGCAGCCACACTCCATCGTGGGGCGGGACATGGGCACACAGGGGCAGAATGGCGGGGAGAGGGCGGGGTCTCTTCATACCTGGTAGGTGTCCCACAGGCGGATGGTGCAGCGGAGAGGAAGTTCCCGCATCAGCAGGTTGTTCATCCAACGAAAGGCAAACTGTAGGTATTCGACCTCATACCTCCTGAAGTGATGATGCACCTGCTCTGAAACAGGAAGTGTCGTTGGCCCTGGGAGCACAAGCTAGGGGATCACATGAGCCAGAGGGCGGTTTCCTTTTCTTTTCACCTCCTCCCCCTGGGGAAGCCAGAGAGGGGCCACACGGGCTTCTGTCCTTTATGTTTATCTCAGCAACACCGCATGGTTAACTCAGCCCCCCGGCCAGTAGGCAACTATTTTAACATCCCACAGTGATGTCCTAGGGGCCTTTCTTCCTTCACGGAGCTGCTCTTCCACAAAGCACGAGCTACCGTGTTTCCCTGAAAATAAGACCTAACCAGAAAATAAGCCCTAGCATTTCTCAGGATGCTCGTAATTTAAGCCCTACCCCACACATAAGCCCCAGTTAAGATCGTCAGCCAGATATGTTTGAATAAATGTAGATTTTTGTACATGAATAAATGACTAAATATAGATTGGTGGAGCAAAAATTAATATAAGACCCAGTCTTATTTTCAGGGAAACATGGAATAAGTTTCACTATTATTTATCAGAGAAGAAGCCAGAACAGAAAAGAACTGGGGTCACCTTGGCCACCTTCCTGCTGGTGAGGATTTCCTCTTCAGCATCCCTGACAGGTGGCAGCCAGCAGGGACGTAAGCCCTGCCAGTGAAACAGGCTGGCAGGCTCCACTCAGGGCCACCTCCCCCACGGAGGTATTAAGGGACGCACTTGAAAGTGCTTCGCCACACTCACAGAAACCAGCTCCCTCCTCACTCCTACCAGTTGGTGTTTGGGTGATATTCTAGAACAACCCCAAAACAAACCTGTTCCCTGTTCTACATGACAGCCCTTCAAATAATACTTAATTGGACTTGTAAAAAAACTACTGTCCTCCCCAATTTCCTAATCTATAAATGAGGATAATGACTCACATCTTGGCAGGTTTGGGAGAGGATAAAATAAGAAAATAAAAGTATTCACAACAGCACCTGGCATGTGGGAAATATTTATTACAAATTTTGAAAGAATCACTATTAACAATGGTTATTTCTGGGACATAGAATTTAAGGAACGGGGAGGACTTTTACTTTTTATTTTTCTGAATTGTCTAAATTTTTATAATAAGCATTACTTGTATAATTTAAAGAATAAAGATACATACCCTCAAATGTCCACCACCCTAGAGTACTAGGCCTTTACTTGTCAGGTATGTGTGAGGGCAGAAAGATCACGGCTAGGGCAGGCAGTGGCAGAAACCACGACCTCTGGCCTCTAGAACCCGACTGACGACCAGCCTCTGTCAACCCACTTAGCAGCCCAGCTACGGCAGCACGTGCCCTTACCACGGCCCCGGTGAGGGATGCAAGGGGCCTGGATGTGGGCCCCGCCGTGGGGCGAACAGCTGGGTCAGGGCGATCAGGGGAAAGAAACATCCCATGCCTTACAAAGCAAACACCTGTAAATAAGCAAATGGGCTGGGAAGGCTGAAAGCCTAAGTCATAAAAGGAAGCTGAAGTGAATGAACAAGTCAGGGAAGGTTTTCATGAAAAGAGAACCTGGGAAAGGAGAGAGAAAGAAAAAAGAGGCAAGGCTTGCCCAAAGCTGAATGTCCGTGACTGGGGAAACCAGGGAATGAGATGTACTATGTGGTGAAGTTCTACAGAAGCTTCCCAACTTAACTGGTGCTGGAGACCCCCCTTAACAGGCCTTCCTGTTAGGCTGTCCGTGTTTGTCGTGAAACTCAGCTCTGACTCGCCCCCGTGGGGCTCCATTTCTTCACCAAGTAAGTGCAGGGCTCCCCAAATCGCCTTTTAGGTCTAACATTCCATTATTCCAAGTCGGAGCCAAAGGCTTCCTGTAAGGCTCCTGGTTCTTAGGCATTCTGCTTCAGGAAGAGCCCCAGTTCGTCTCCCCCGGGGCCTAGACAGGTCCCAGGGGGCTCTGGGAAGTCCTGCTGGGGTAGCAGCCAGACTTGGGTACCCTGCCTTAAGCCCAGGAGTCCTGAGTTACATCACCACTTGGAGGACAAGGTCGGACTACAGACTTGATGCTAAAAGCAATGGAGGCTTCAGAGCAGAAGGGATGTGACCAGAACAAAGCTTTAGAAAGATGCAGCTGTGTGACAGGAGGTTTGGAAGAGGAAAGAGTATGGAGGAGACATGGCTGGACCAGAGCAGTGGCTAAGAAAATGGAGAAGAAAGGGTGAATTTGAGGAGAGATGTTGAAGGAGAGCTGATAGAACATGGTGACAGAAAACTAAAGAGAAAAAAAGAATTTGATATAACAGCAGAGGTCTCACCTCACCTTCCTGTTGAGATCTGGAAGGATGCTGGTGCCAACAGCACAGAGTACACTGGAAAGGGTCACGGCTAGGAAGGGGGCTGAGGAAGGGGCCCATCAGCGTAACGTGCTCATGTCAGAATCATACTGGCTATTGCTAGAGAACCCCTGTTCCTCTGAACTTACCATCGATCCGACTGACGAGCTCTTCCAGTGCCTTGACTTTCTTCTGGATCCCAGGCTGTGCAAAGGTGTAGTTATCCTGCAAACGACACAGAGCCCAGGATAAATGTACTGCAAACAGTCAAGCTACCACCCAGTGAGTTCCCACAAACATGTTGAGAAGCACAAGCTGTTTTTCCAAAGTTGGTGCCAGTGTTGGGGGAACAAAGAAAACTTCACAACAGCAGGGCGTGGGGAAAGCCTAACGGAGCCCTGCACACCAGAGGCAAGCCACAAGGCTTGGGTGCAGCACAGAGGAGGGATGTGCTCTCATGACAAAACCAGGGCCACATGGAGACTTCCTGAGATTCCCGGGGACACTAGACCATTGCCTTTTGAAAGCTGTAAAGCTAATGAAAGAGGTAGAAATGGATGAACCAAAAAAAGGAGGAGCCATGCAGGGGTGGGGGGCTGTCTGATGCAGAACAATACAGGTCCCAAAGGCCTGCAGGAACCCCCGCACCCAGGCGTCTCCCAGGGCAGAGCCGGCTCACCTGGATCCCATCCAGCAGCTTGCTCATGCACCAAAAGCTGTCGGCTTCAATGCTTCGCAGCATGTCCTGAGACAAATTGGTCACATCAAAGTTCTCCACATCCTCTTCTGTAAAACAAAAGGTGAAGAAAGTCCAGAGGTCTTCTCTAAAAAATGGAGAGAGAAAGATAGAGTCTAGTATCTTCAAGGGGGTCCGTCGAGCCAGGGGGGAGCCAGGAACAAGGGCCTGCCCACTTTCCTCCATCTCTTGTCAGGAGAGGGAGCACGGCCCAGGAAAGTTCTCGAGGAGCTCGTTACAACACTGACAGGGCCATGTCTCACACCAATTCTGCTGGGGCCAACATATCTTTCTCCTTCCCTGCATTTGTTCATTCTGTTTTAGAAAAAGATACACCAGGCCTCATGTTCAATGAGCAATATACCCAGGCCCCCAGGAGATGGGTTGGAAAAATTATTCAATTTCAGAAATTCAGTGAGCTGTCTTTCATCCTCATCAGCTAGCCCCTGCAGTTTGTTTTTAAAGATGGAATCCCCAAATTCTGACAAGGCAGACCCATCGCTTCACAGAAGTGAAGATGAGCATGTGAAAGACGGGCCAAACCTGTGGTAGCTTCTAGGTTTTAATTTCACCAAGTTGGTAGTTCTAAGATGGATTCTCTACAACATCAATCCTACAGGATACTCAAAAAAAAAAAAAGGAGGCTCCATACACAAATATGGTTGAGAAATGCTGCACTATATAACTTCATTTTGGAGATTCGCAAAGATCATAGCAAACAAGAGGATTTGAGAAGTTATAAGACATTTTCCATTAAGTAAATGTTCTTAACCTTCCTTATCCAGCATTTCCCAAAACTTCTTTAGCCATGGCACCTTTTTTTATTTTTATATATTAAAGATTTTATTAGAGAATTGGGGGAGGGGAATAGTGTTGGGGAGTCGGGGAAGGGGAACCAACAAGTTGCTGTCCTTTTGTTCTTCAGTCTAGTTGTGGAGAACGTCTCTTCACTGGCCCATGTTGGTATTATCTGTGTGCTCTTCCCGGTTGAGGCAGTTGCTTGCCAGTCATTGGATGGCTGCTCATGGCAGCTCACACGGGCTGCCAGCCAGCCCCACTGTGGCCTACACCGTCACCGGTGACTCACAGCAGCCCAGCTCCAGGTTGACTGTTGTTCACCATCTTAGCTGTAGAGGGCGCAGCGTCACTGGCCCTCATATGTGGGATCTGAACTGGGGCCCTGCTGCTCAGAGCTGGTGTCTTAAGCCAACTTTTAACCAACACAACACTTGGCCGACCCACGGCACTTTCTTTTTTTTTTTTTTTTTTTGAGGGCAGTGTCACTGGCCCTCATATGTGGGATCCAAACCTGGGCTACTGGCGTCCCAAGCCAGCTCTTAACCACCGCGCCCCTCGGCCGGCCCCCACAGCAACTTTTTAAAAGGGACCATGCAAGGTGTGATCAACATATATGGTGAATATTTAAATTTAAAAAAAAATTATTATAGTAAAAGACACATTGCCATTAATTCCCTCAAAATACTCCTCCTTACTTTGAACACACTTATTTCATTGTTCTTGCCACTTTCTGAAGTAATTCTGGAAGTCCTCTTTCATGAGTGTCTTTAGTTGCAGTGTTGTGGCTGCCTCGACACAACCTTTCATGGTTATTTTGACTTTGGGGAAGAGCTAGAAGTCGCACGGTCCAGATTCAGTGAATAAGGTAGATGAGGACACACTGTAAAGTTTTTATTTGACAGAAATTGCCGTGCCACAAGCGATGTGTGACACAGAGCCTTTCCCTCGTGATCACAAAATATGGTGAATGCCGCTGCCAAGTGCCATCCAACAGAAAGTCAGGGATCTTTATTTTTTTTTTTTATTTATTTATTTTTTAAAGATTTTATTGGGGAATTGGTGGAGGGGAACAGCGTTGGGGAATCGGGGAAGGGGAACAGACAAGTTGCTGTCTTTTTGTTCTTCAGTTTAGTTGCGGAGGATGTTGCTTCACTGTTGGTATCGTCATTGCGCTCTTCCCGGATGAGGCAGATCGGTCGCTGGCCTCTGGATGTCGCTCACCGCGGCTATTGGCAGCTCACGCTTGGCTGCCAGCCGCTCACGCTGGCTGCGGGCCACTCACTGTAGCCTATGGCAGCCCACTGCAGCAGGGACTGCAGCCTACACCATCACCGGGGCTCGCACAGCCCAGCTCCAGGTGGAGCTGTTGTTAGCTGTAGAGGGCAGTGTCACTGGCCCTCATGTAGGATCCGAACCGGGGCCACTGGCATCTCAAAACCAGCGCTTAACCAATGCGCCACTCGGCCGGCCCAGTCAGGGATCTTTAATACGGGAAGTGGCACATTGGACCTTAGTAACAGTGTGTGACAAGTTTCAACTTGTTCCATGTAGTCAGTCGGGTGTGAGCTATTGTTGAGAGAAGGTGTGTTTTAAAGTGTGCTGTAAATCATCCTCCATCATGACAATGTTCCATGTCACACATTGCTTCTGGTATATGGCAATTTCTGTCAAATAAAAACATTATAGTGTGTCCTCATACACCTTATTGACCAGAACTGGTACTGTGTGACTTCTGGCTCTTCCCCAAAGTCAAAATGATTCAGGACATCGAGGCAGCCACGACAGCACAACTAAAGACACTCACAAAAGAGGACTTCCAAAACTGCTTCAGAAAGTGGCAAGAACAATCGGATAAGTATGTTCGAAGCCAGGGGGCGTATTTTGAGGGGGATTAATGGCAATTTGTCTTTCACTGTAGTAAATTTTTTATTTAAACATTCTCCGTACTGTTCAATCACACCTCGTATATTAGCTCTCATGGAAACCCCACACTAAATAACAGGAGTAGGAAGTTGTCTGTCTGGTCTGAGATCCAAGTGGGGAGAACATAAAGAATCCTCTTGAGGGCTGACCAAGTGGCGCATTGGTTAAGAGTTGGCTTGGGACGCCAGTTCTAAGCAGCAGGGTCCCGGTTCGGATCCCACCTGAGGGCCAGTGATGCTGAGTCCTCTACAGCTAAGATGGTGAACAACAGCTAGACCTGGAGCTGGACTGCCTTGAGTAGTCAGCGATGGTGTAGGCTGCAGTGGGGCTGCAGTGGGCTGCTGTAACCTACATGAGTGGCTGGCAGCTGACATGAGCTGCCAAGAGCCGCCATCCAGGGGCCGGCGACTGATCTGCCTCACCCAGGAAGAGCACAATGATAATACCAACATGGCCAGTGAAGCAACGTCCTCCACAACTAGACTGAAGAACAAAAGGACAGCAACTTGTCTGTTCCCCTTCCCCAGTTCCCCAATACTGTTCCCCTCCCCCAATTCCCCAATAAAATCTTTTAAAAAAAGACTCCTCTCGAAACCCAAAGAAGGACAAGGCCATGTGATGTTTCCTTCATGCCACAGAGAGGTGAAAGCACTAAGAAAGGCTCTCCCGGGCCGGCTGAGTGACGCATTGGTTAAGAGCTGGTTTTGGGATGCCAGGGGCCCTGGTTCGGATCCTACATATGAGGGCCAGTGATACTGCCCTCCACAGCTAACAACAGCTCCACCTGGAGCTGGGCTGTGCGAGCTCTGGAAATGGTGTAGGCTGCAGCCCCTGCTGCAGTGGGCTGCCATAGGCTACAGTGAGTGGCCAGCAGCCAGCGTGAGCGGCTGGCAGTCAGCATGAGCTGCCAATAGCCGCGGTGAGCGACCGTCCAGAGGCCGGCGACTGATCTGCCTCATCTGGGAAGAGCGCAATGACGATACCAACATGGGCCAGTGAAGCAACGTCCTCTGCAACTAGACTGAAGAACAAAGGGACGGAAACTTGTCTGTTCCTCTTCCCTGATTCCCCAACGCTGTTCCCCTCCCCCAATTCCCCAATAAAATCTTTAAAAAAAAAAAAAAAAAGAAAAGCTCTCCCTGCCCAACAAGGCAGGCCGCCTCAACCCACAGGCCCCTGCATGCCTGTCAGGGGCCACACATGGAAACGTTCAGGCCCTTGAGTTCTGTGTCTAAGGCGGCTTCTCAAATTCCTATTTTGAAAAGAGGACATTCACTGCAGTCCCTGGTGCTGCACAGAGACACAGACATCCGACAAAATGTGCTCAGAATTTAGCCCTTTCATTTATGAGAATTATTACTACGATGTACAACTAAACCTGGAGACAATATGTAACAACTCTCAGATCCTCCTCCTGCAGAAACAGCATTTTTAAGGCCTGTACAATCGAGCCCTGTAGAGATGCTTTCAGGGAAGGTGGGGTGCTTTGTCAGAAAAGCTATGACCCTGGGAACAACCTAGAAGTCCGACTCGAAGGACAGACACAGTGAATACATGAAAAGTGCTAACAAGGGGGCCTAGCACATAGTAGGCATGATAGAGTTCATTTTGGAGGAAGTCTATTAGGAATTTGTAATGGCACTGGGAGTGGAAACCACACAAAGCAGAGCAACAAGGTAGAAGGAGCCTGGGTCTCTGAGAACAATGGGAGGCTGGGTGGGGGAGGAGGGCACGGCTGCCGTGTCAGCCCTGGTGACCAGTGGCCGTTTTCGGACAGAATAGGGCACAGACTGTGGAGCCAGACTGCTCAAGCCCTGGCTCCGTCACTCACTAGCTATGTGGCTTTGGGCAAATGACTTTACCTTCTGTGCTTCAATTCCTCACCTTTAAGGTGGTAATACCCTACCAATGTCACAGGATATTATAAGGGTTAAATAAGTTAATATATGAAAAGTGCTAATAACAGTGCCTGGCACAAAATAAGCATTATGTAAATGTCTGCTAGTATTATAGTTATTAAATAAGGAACACATAAACTTCTATTTTGTTTCAGCCTCAGTTATTCTGCATCTCTGTTATTCACAGCCAAACCTAACATAATTCCAAAACGTGCCTTAAAAATAAGTCAATTTTTTAGGGCCGGCAGAGTGGCGCGGTGGTTAAGCACTGGCTTAGGAAGCCAGTGGCCCCGGTTCAGGTCCCACATATGAGGGCCAGTGACACTGACCTCAAAAAGAAAAGGTCAATTTTCAAAGTTTCCATTTCCACCTCTTGGTCTTAAGGAGGAAGATCTAACAACATGAGGTCTTAAGTTGGTAAGACGCCATTCTCAATAACTGCACCAATTCCAAACCTTTAGCTGTCCTGGAAGCAAAGGGACCAACAGATGCGATGCTGAGCCCTCCTTGGGGACCTCGAGCTGGGCTTTTGTTCTGCCCTTGCGCCTGCCCAGTCGCCCTATGTTTTCAGACAGGGGGACACTTCCCCAGCACTTCACAGCATGGGAGGAGAGCTTAGCTCTAGTGTTCTGCTGGCTGGGAGGATAAAATTTACACATTGGGTGAGAATGGTGAGCTGAGTACACCAGCAGGAAGCAGCAGATAGGGAGGCCCCAGTGCTCTCTGAAGGGCTTTGTTCAGCATCAACAGTCTGTTCAGAAGGGTCATTAGATGTCCTACTTGAGAAAATTCAGCCTATAATTGAGCTGGAATGGGAATCCATGCCAGCAAGGCAGTCTCGGATGAGGGCAGCATCTTTGGTTGTCATTACAGAGCAGATGGCAGCCAGGACTCAGGCTGGAGGGAAGGAGATTTTAAGGGGTATTTTATGAGACAAAGCATCTGAAAAGAGGAAGCCCAGAGCTCTTTATAAAAATCAAATCAAGGGCCGGCCGAGTGGCGCGGTGGTTAAGCGCTGGCTTGGGAAGCCAGCGGCCCCGGTTCGGTCCCACATGTGAGGGCCAGTGACACTGCCCTCAAAAAAAAAACAACAACAAAAAAATCAAATCACCCACTCTGGGCTTGACAAGATCATACCTATTTACTAAAGGATACAATGTGCTTGAGTGGCGACTCCCATTAAGGGTTATTTTTCCGAGAACTCTTGGGCCTGAAGTCAGCCTCACATGTGCCTCAAGAACGCCTTGACAGCTTTGGGAAAAACTGTTTTGCTCTAATTGACATGAGTAACTTGCCCCTTCATTGCCCTAGGCATTTCCCAGGAACCACCTGTGATGGCAGGGCAGTTTCTAGACCGTGGTCTGCAAGGTAGAAACGACGCAGCCTTACCAGCAGGCATGGGATCCAAGGCACAAGGCTGCAGCCAGCCTTTCTCTTTCCCAAAGCCTCTGACTTACTCGATTATTGTCTCTTATTTTTTAAAAACTCAACTTCTAAGAATACCTTACATATTTTCTGATCACAAAAAAACTGATTGAGAAAAGGAAAATATAAATATTTTCGGCCATACATCTAAAGAACCTCATAAAACAGAAACAGGTATTTCATTCATAACACACAGTTTTAAGAAAAGTGTCAAGGAATGCATCTAATTTCCTGTGTGTAATGATTTTTAAGTGGTTCAAGTGTTATAAAAATTTTGTTGCTGGGTATTATTCAGGCAAGCATTTGATGGCAGCAGCCAAGACAAGGATACCCTGCAAACCTTAGTATGGAGAAGGTGGAGGGGCCCCTCGGCTAACCCCAGGAAAGGCAGACCCCCTGACACAGAAAGAGGGTGAGGAGAGTTGGTCTCTCCCAGGGACGGGGTCCTACAGAGCAGAGACCCAGTGGAAGGCAGTTCTGTTTCATGAAGACCATGATCCGGACTGTGTGAGAGGAGGCGTGTTGCTTCAAAGGTGCAGAGACGCAGCTGACCATGGAGCCCTTTCTGACACTGCGCCTGTCAATCAAGGTAGGGACTGAAAGGTAAGTTTGAACTTGGAATGACATGTGAACTCTGGCTATATACTACTCAGGGTAGGAGAGCCTGGGTACATGTGTGTCAGGATACTCTGGGTAAAATTAATTTTAAAAACCAACAGGGCTGGCCGAGTGGCGCAGTGGTTAAGCGCTGGCTTGGGAAGCCAGCGGCCCCGGTTCGGATCCCTCATATGAGGGCCAGTGACACTGCCCTCAAAAAAAAAAAAGACAACATACCATCGAATTCTCTATTTTATGCAGGTTCCTGTATTACTTTTACTTTTATTTAGCAAATATTAGTGACTGCTGGTTAACTCAGCCTCTTGGCACGAGCTGTAGGACACCAGGTTATATGAGCCCAAACTACATAAGTATTCAGATTACGGGGGCAAAGGAATGGCAGGTCCAGCACACACTTAACCTTCTAGGACCTGCCCACAGATCATCCACAGAGCCAGGCAGCATATCACTAAGATGTGTATGTGGGGGCGGGCCGAGTGGCTCAGTTGGTTAAGAGTTGGCTTAGAGCGCGTGCTCTGAGCAACAGGCCCACCGATTTGATTCCCACGTGGGCCAGTGAACGCTGCGCCCGAGCTGAGCTGTCGCTGAGCTGCCAACAGGTGGCAGGATGGCTCAGCTGGTGTAACAACAAGATGGCTACACCAATGGTGGGCTACGACCACCTGCAACTGAAGATTGAACTCGGCATCTTGAGCTGAGCTGCCGCCTGGATGGCTCAGAGGATACAGCGTGCGCTCTTAACAACAAAGCTGCTGGTTTGATTCCCACATAGGATGGTGGCTACGCCCACCCGCAACTAAGATTGTAACACAGCACCTTGAGCTTAGAAGCCATGAGCTGCCGATGGGAAGCCAGATGGCGACTGGCGCCCTCCACAACGAAGACTGAAGAACAACAACTTGGCTGGTCCCCTTCCCCAATTCCCCAATAAAATCGTTAAAAAAAAAAACAATAAAAAAAAGATGTGTATGTGAACAGGCTCTAGAAAGTCTGGGTGCCCCAGGGCCAATGTTAGATGCCCAGAGGCTCCCCATCTAGGTTTAAACAACTTGAATGTGGTGGCCACCTCAATTTCTCCTCTGGTATAATTTCTCACTTACTCTTAGGGTTTAGATGAGAGTGAATGAATGAGCGAGTTAGCAAGCAGGGACATGCCACTCGTGCCAGGTGCCAGGGACAGCAGGCTAGGTCTTATAGTCCCAGAGATGACAGATCGTGACTTGACCTTGGAGAATTTATCTCCTAAGAGGAAATTCAGCACTAGACATCCCACCACACGCATATACTGCCCTCCAAAGTGTCAGCTAAAAGTAACTCAGCTTAGCCCTCTGGCTGGGCCGTCTCCACATATATGTCTCATGCTGGGAAGAGCCTCAAGTATTCCTCAATTGCCTGTCACACAGGAGGCTGCTGCCTCTGTGCAGACGGGGCGAGGAGGCATCTTGATGAAAGGGTTAGAGTCCCAGGTAGGCTGAGTGCTAAAATATTCAGCATCAACTCCACTCCCCAATTCCCTCCAAACCAAGAGCATGGAAATAGAAAACAGAATGTGCTTACGATATGATTCAACTTCCATAAATCTTAGAGATAGGTCAAACTAACTGAGCTGTTAGAAGTCAGTAGTTATCCTTGGTAGGGAAAGGGGGAGGGACTAGAAGGGAACACAAGGGGACTTCCCAATGTTCCATGTTTTACATGGGTGCTGATTATATTTAGGGAAAATTTATCCAGCTGTGCATGTATATGTACTTTAAACAATATATAAGTATGTTGTACTTCAATGTAAAGTTTACATATCAAAAGGCATGTTCTCCTGTGGCCGGTTGAGTGGCTCAGTTGGTTGAGAGTTGGCTTGGGAGTGTGAACTCTGAGCAGCAGGGCCACCAGTTGGATTCCCACATGGGCCAGTGACTCTGCGCCGGAGCTGAGCTGTCACTGAGCTGCCAACAGGTGGCAGGATGGCTCAGCTGGTGTAACAACAAGATTGCCTGTTTAATGGTGGGCTATGCTGACACGCAACAAGACTGAACTAGGTACCTTGAGCTGAGCTGCTGCCCGGACGGCTCAGTGGATAGAGTGTGTGGTGTGCTCTTAACAACAAGACTGCTGGTTTGACCCCCATATGGGATGGTGGCTACGCCCACCTGCAACTAAGATTGAACTCAGCACCTTGAGCTGAGCTGCTGCCTGGACGGCTTAGTAGATAAGAGTGTGCTCTTAACAAGGCTGCTGGTTCGACTCCCACATGGGATGGTGGCTACGCCCACCTGCAACTAAGACTGAACACAGCAACTTGAGCTTAGAGGCCATGAGCTGTGAACTGGAAGCCAGATGGTGACTGGCGCCCTTCACAACGAAGATTGAGGAACAACTCATCTGTTCCCCTTCCCCAATTCCCCAACACTGTTCCTCTCCCACAATTTTCCAATAAAATATTTTTTTTAAAAAGGGCATGTCCTCTTAAGACAACAATGAAAGCCCACCATTGCTATGGAAGTTTGTCCAGTTTCACCTTGGGCCTCCATACCTCACCAGATAGGGAAGAAGAGGATAGGCAGGGCGGGTACCACACGCAGGGTCGGATGTGAGATGGGGAGTGAAGCCACCCAGGAACTGAGAGCACGGAGCTGGAGTATAACCCACAACAGCCCTGGAGCGAGACATGGCGGCAGGGTCCACGGTACCTGGGTATGGGGGATGCTGTTAACAATGCCTTTACTCTGAACATTTAACTATCAAAAATTAACTGCATGGTTTGCCCCCATGCCTTCTTCAGGACTCTGCTCAAACTCCTCTTCTCAGTGTGACCTGGATTCACTTTTAAAACCTGCTTCTGTTCCCACTCTTGCCAACAGGGCACATCTCGGAACTTTTCTGCTTCGTTTTTCTCCATAGCATTTATCACAGTCCAACAAATACCTATTTTTCTATTTATTATGTGTTCCTGCTCATCAGAATTTAACCTGTAGGAAAGGGATTTCTTCTTACATATAATTTACACACAGGGGACTACATGTAAATGCAGTTTTGTTTTGACACATTTATACCAGTTGAGAAAGAGAACACTTCCATCTCCCCAGGAAGTGTCCCCATGTCTCCTTGCAGTCGTCTCCATCAGAGCCAGCAACTGTTCTGATTTCTATTGCCATCGATTATTTAGGAACTCAATTTAAATGGGATCATCCGATGTAGACTTTTTTGATATCTGGCTTCTTTTGTTCAACATAATGGTTTTTAATTTTATTTATTTATTTTTTAGCTGAGCCATCCTGCCACATGCTGGCAGCTCAGCGGCTGCTCAGCTCAGGATGGGAATCTAACCAGCAACCCTGTTGTTCAGAGCTCAGCTCGCACTCTTGACCAAGCTCTTAACCAACTGAGCCACTCAGCCAGCTCAACATAATGGTTTTTAAAGTGGTTTCTCCCATGTTATTGTCAAATCAATGGTTTGTCCTTTCTTATGGCTGAGTACTATTCCATTGTATGAATATCCATTTTCCTAGTAACAGATGTTTGGGTTGTTTCCAATTTTTGTCTAGATGAATCAAGTTGCTAAGAATATCCTGATACAGTCTTTAGAGGACTATCACCTTTCATTTTCCTTGAATAAATGACTAGAAGTAAAAGGCAGGGATTTTTGTCCACTTTGTTTATGGTCGTACCCTCAATGCCTAGAGCAGTGCCCAGCTCAGATGGGTGCTCAATAAATACTCGCTGATGAGTGGGGTTCTCCACCTCCATCCCTTCGGGGAGAGGGAGAGCTTTGGCCATCTCGGCACAGCATCAGAGCACTGTAATTCACTGCCCTCCAGTGGCCAAGTGCAGCAAAGCCTAACTTCTGGAGATCTTGTAAAAGATCACGAACTTTTCATTCTCTCATTCATCTAGATGTGTGGAGTGAGTATTATGGACACCAAAATGAAGGCACTGGGCATATGGAGATGTTTAAAAAAGTCTCTGGCCTCCAAGACTGGTACAATCTGGTGGCAGAGAGCGGAAGGAAACACAAACAATAATTTGAGTTGTGGTGAAGTGCTACAAAAGAAATGTGCAGGGTTATGGAAAGAGTACTCCTGGGGTGGCAGGGCCAGGAGAGGCCTCAGCTTAGGGGAGTCTTAAAGGATGCCAGTGAATTAGCCTGGGAATAAAGAGTTGTGCAGGATGAGGCTTTAGATTAAAAATGTCCATTCTGCATTACTGAGTGTAAGGGGTGAAGCAGGGTGGAGGCCACAACGAGCTAGAAAACCTGGACATTTTTTACCTGTAGGTGCTGAGATGCTACTGAGGGGTTTTAAGCAGAGGAGCAACATGGGCGAGTCTGTGTTTACATGGTGTGGAACACAGACAGGTTTGAAGGGGATAAAACCAGAGATGGGATAACACACGACCATTTCAGCAACCCAAGCCTGACCTAGGGCAGCCATAGGATGAATGGAGATGGAGAGGGAAGCAAATTCAAGGACGATTTAGGACACAAAATCCTCAGAGCTTTGTACCTGATTGGGTGTGGAGGAGTGAGAAAAAGGACTCATGAATAACTCTTGGCATTTCCGACTTAAGTGGCAGGAAATGCTGCTGAGAGAAAAGGGTGGCTATGTGTGGGCAGTGGGGGGAGTCACTGAGTCTCTGCAACCTGAGGGTCGCAGGACTGCCAGCTGTCACCTCCTCGGTGAGAGGACCCTAATGGGACTGATCACCTGGGAGACAGACTATGTTCGGCAGCCTCACTTGCAGATAGTTATGACCATAAGACTGAGTTCAGACAAGCGAGATTCAAACCCAAGCATCATGCACTTCAGAAGTGTCCTTAAACGGAAGGAGCCTGCCTTTCTCCCTTTCCTCCTCCATGCTGGCTGGAATACAGACGTGATGGCGGGTGCACAGCTGTCGTGGATCGCAAGAGGGGAACCACACACTGAGAATGGCAGAGTAAGAAGAGAAAGTAGCCTGGACCGCCCGACCTCTTGGAGCATACAACCTCTTGATTTTTAGTGTGAGGGAAATAAGCTTTTCTCTCTTGCTTAAGGTGCTTCAGGTAGTTGGGGTTCCCTGTCACATACAGCCAGTCTTGATTATCTATGAAAAGCGGAAATGTCACATAGGGAACTGGACACATGAGTCAGGGGTATGGGAAAGCCTTCCCTTACCTGAGTTCCAGGGCCCCTGTGCTTCTAGATAGAACCTGAAATGAAAACCCTACTGTACTGCTTCACGCAGACGAGAGGAGGGAGAGCTGTTTGAAGCTCAGTGTTTCATTTGTACTGAAATCACCAGGCACCACTCTTCCTTTGAAAAGAGGACATGTCATGAGCCTTACTCTTCTACATGGTTTCCTATGTGTCACTTAAATAGATCAATAATATTGTCTAAGCTGAAAAGGCTTTGGAGATTAGAGACTAGAGGTATTCTGCAGTCCCAGGGATCACAGCCCAGAGACTATCGCTCTGGGGTGACCCTCTAGGACTGTCCCCCTGGCCCCAGACACAGCTGGCTTACCCATAGCAGACCCACTTGTATATGGGCAGCTGGCTTCCACAGGAGCCGCGTGGGGGCTAGGCTAGCTATAGAAAACTTCTCTGTCCACTCAGAGGGGACTCACTGGATCTCCCTGTTTTCAACTATTTCACAACAAACATGACACAAAGCATAAAGCAAGCTCAGCTACGAATTTATAAAAGTGACGGAGAACAGATGAGGGAGGACATGGGGAGAAGCCAACGTCCCAGCAACACGTGAATCCCACAGCGCTACACGGGCAGAGCCTCCATGCTATAGCTCAGTGAGACGGGGCGGTGGGGGAGGCTGCCCAGGATGCCGAGGGCAACTGCCCGGTCTGTTCCATGGGCAAGGGATGCCTGAGGCCTCCTGCACTGGGGCACGTCCTGTCAGAGAAACCATCGTGAAACACCTTTTACAGCAATGGCCCCATTAGGATGCAGCACCAAGAGGGAAGGGGGAAAAAGCCGCATTGTTCCTCAAGCAAGAGACTGATACTTGAAGGCCACACACAGTGTTGTTCTATGTTCAAGAAAGGCCGTGGGGCTGGAGAGGAGTCTGTATGACTTGCTTCTTTGAATCTTAATTTATGCCCATCAATGAATGAGCAGATAAATAAAGTATGGTATATTCATTCAGTGAAATATTTGACCTTAGAAAGGAATGAAGCTCTGACACATGCTACAACATGGAGGAAACTCAAAAATATGCTAAGTGAATCATATTTAAACAATGGCTCCCAAACTTTTTGGTCATCTGATATTGGGTAAATTATTTACCCTCCTAAATCCTCAGTTTGTTTATCTATAAAATGGGGAAAATGATAGTAGTTACTTCAAAGGATTATTGTGAGGATTAAGTAAAATAATGATTAACAAGGCTTTCGCTCACACACGGTAAGCATTCTTGTATAAATAAATGGTAGCTATTATTATTTTGTTGTTATCCCTCCCCCCCCCCAAAGTGAAGCCTGCTAACCACAGCAGGGGCTCAGGGATGTTTTCCAGGTACTAACTGTACCAGTGTTAGGTTAGACAGCTGGAGGTAGCTAAACCAGCCTTGCTAGGACTTGTAATTGTCTGTTCCTGATGTTTAATCCACACCCTGTGTGCTCTGGAAGACTCGCTGCATATGTAAGAGGTGGCCCGTTGTTTCAACAGAGTAGCCAACTTGGATGCAAAGGATCACAGAGCTGAAGGGGTAAAATAATAGATAAAGCATTAACAGTGTTCTAAATGCCAGGGCCTTTTGGGATTTATCTGTCTTTACCTAAAAACAAAGTAAAATAGAGTAAAAATAGAGTAAAAACATACTCTGTTTTAAGGGTCATACCAACAGCTGAACTTTCATGTACTAGAATACTAAATCTCAAACTTGTCTTTTAAAGACTAAGTCAGTGCTTACCCTTAGGTTTTTTGTTTTTTTATTATCAGGTACTCTGATAATAAAAATGAAATAAACATAAAAAAATTATATGTTAAATGAAAGAAGCCAGACACGAAAGACCACATACAGTATGATTCCATTTTTATGATATATCCAGAAAAGGTATATCCACAGAGACATGAATTACTGTAGATTAGCAGCTGCCTAGGAGCAGAGGGGATGGGAGCCTTGGGGCTGATGGCTAAGGGGTACAGGATTTCTTTTTGGGGTGATAAAAATATTCTAAAATTGTCTATATACTAAAAACTACTGAAGTGTACATTTTAAATGGATGAATTATACAGTATATGAATTACAACTCCATAAAGCTGCTATTAAAAAAAACCCCACAAAACTTAATTTATAAATTTACTGTAACTCCAATAAAAATGCTAAGGGTTCCCTACTTCCTGAATTTGGCAAGTTGACTCTAAAGTCCATCTGGAAAAAGAGCCAAGGCAAGTTTTTAGAGAGGGTGGTGAGAGACTGTCCCAGACTAATAATAAAACATACTATAGGGCCGGCCAAGTGGCACGGTGGTTAAGCGCTGGCGTGGGAAGCCAGCGGCCCCGGTTCAGGTCCCATATATGAGGGCCAGTGACACTGCCCTCAAAAAAAAAACAACAACAAAAACATACTATAAAGCTCAAAAATCCGAGCTGTGCGGTACTTGCATAGAAACGGAGCTAAACAGAATAGAAATAAGTAGAAATGGAGCTAAACAGAATAGAAATAAGTAGAACCATGAAAGTAAAAGAATTTATATTATGAAGATGGAGTTCACATCAGTGAAGAAAGGATGTATTTTTTTATAAATGGTGTTGAAACAATGAACTATCCAGTTAGAATAGTAACTGTAAATCTCAACCCCTGCCACACAGGAAAATAAATTACTAAGGAAATTTAAAAAGCTAAATGTAGAACCAAATCCACAACAGTATTAGAAGAAAACATGGGAGAGTGTTTTTATTATAATATTGGGTGTGGAAGGAAAGACTCCCTAAGCAAGATGCCAAATCCAAAAGCCATAAAGGAGGAGCTATTTTCTTCATGTCCTCCTCACCTTTTGCATGACTTGTTTACTTGTTTCTGAGCCACTCCACTCCAACTAGGTGGGAGGAGCCACAAGGGCAGGGCCAAAGTCTGTCATCTTAGTCACCTTATTCCCTGTCACGTATTAATAGTAGGAGTGCAATACATACTTGGCAAATGGACAGATTTGACTACATAAAAATTAGGAAGTTCTATTGGTTTGTAGGAAAAATTATGATGTATTTTTTCTGTTTTTCGTTGTAAAAATGCATCATGACTTTTCCAACAACCTAATATATAAGGAAACACAATAAACAAAGTTAAAGAGATAAATGATGATCTGGGAAAAAAAAACATTAGGTTGAACCATATAAAATTCCTGAGGGGAGGTCAAAAGTGGTTGACTATTAGAAATTTCATATGGTTTAAGCTAATATTTTTAACCTATACCAGATAAAGAATGAATATATCTAACCTGCAAAAACCTCTTACAAAACAGCAAGACCAAAAATCCAAGAGAAAAAAATGGGTTTGAACAAGCAGATCACAAAAGAAACAAATGCTAATACACATCAAATAGCCTCACTGATGAGCAAGTGGAAATAAAAATTGCAACAAAAACACTGACATATTTGCCAGATTGGTAAACGATTTGATTAAGAGGCCCAGTTTTGCTAAGCATGTAAAGAAAAGTACACTCAAACATCAGTGGTTGGTGCATAAACTAGTGCAAACTTTTCTGGAGTGTAATTTAATGGTACCCGTTTAGCATGGTCTCTTAGGACTGGCAATTTCCCCTCTTGGGACTCTTTCAGAGAAATATGTATTTTAACCCAAACGCACAAGAAAATGTGTATGAGGATATTCATTGCAATGTTATTTATAACAGCTAAAAACTACAGATGATTTAAATGTCCTTCTATAGAAGAATTTTTAAATAAACTATAATAAAGTCTTATTATGGAAATAAATATAATTGCTAAAAATGAGGAGGGAGAAGTATTTGTCCAGACTTGGAAAGCTGGCCATAATATTTGTCAATGAAAACAAGCACGATATGGAAAAGTACGGATAGTTTGATCTCATTTTTCTGAACACAACAAAGAAAAATAATATATGTAGGTGTATCCACATACAGGAAAGGGCCTAGAAGGATACACACCGAAAGGTCAACAGCAGCAGTTCTCTCTGGTGCTGTGGGGGTGGAGGTAGGGTAACAACATTTCTAAATTGTTTTGATAATTTTAATGAGCACATAGTTCTGCAAATTTTTTTTTTTTTTTTTTTTTTTTTTAAAGACAAGGAGCAATAAGAAACATACTGCCTGCTTTGGAGAAAGAATGGAGTAGAGGGAGCCATTAGGGGTCCAAGGACATGGATCTAAGATGAGATACCACCAAGTCATATAAAGATCACAGGTATTAAGGGCAAAAGACCTGGCTTTGAGTTTGGAAAGCTCATTCAATCTCTGAGCCTTAGATTTCTCACCTGTAAAATGGATTGATACATCTACCTTAAAGAGATAGTGGGGCCTCCTAAATGAAATCAGGTATATGAAAGCATTTTGCCAACGGCAAAGTGCTTTAAAAATCAGGGCGAATAGGCTACAGTGAGTGGCCCGCAGCCAGCGTGAGCGGCTGGCAGCCAAGAGTGAGCTGCCAATAGCCGCGGTGAGCGACATCCAGAGGCCAGCGACCGATCTGCCTCATCCGGGAAGAGCGCAATGACGATACCAACAGTGAAGCAACATCCTCCACAACTAAACTGAAGAACAAAAAGACAGCAACTTGTCTGTTCCCCTTCCCCGATTCCCCAATGCTGTTCCCCTCCGCCAATTCCCCAATAAAATCTTTAAAAAAAAAAAAAAAAATCAGGGCGATGTTACTGCTTGCTGTGGCAAAGCCCTAGGCTGAAAACCGGAAAACCAAGGGCTGGCACTACGAAGTTCTAAGGAAAAGAGAGAAGGACGGGAGCTGTGAGATGTATTCACTTATTAGTGTGTGGACCCAAGTTGGACCCTGATTCAAACTGTTCAATACGTTTATGAGAATCAGGAACATTTGAATACTGTTGAATATGAGATTCTATTATTAAGGAGCTATTATTACTTTTTAGATGTAATAATTGCATTATGGTTGTGGGTTTCTTTTTTTTTTTTTTTTTTTTTTTTTAAGATTTTATTGGGGAATTGGTGGAGGGGAACAGCGTTGGGGAATCGGGGAAGGGGAACAGACAAGTTGCCGTCTTCTTGTTCTTCAGTTTTAGTTGCGGAGGATGTTGCTTCACGGTTGGTATCGTCATTGCTCTTCCCGGATGAGACAGATCGGTCGCTGGCCTCTGGATGTCGCTCATTGCGGCTATTGGCAGCTCACGCTGGCTGCCAGCCGCTCACGCTGGCTGTGGGCCACTCACTGCAGCCTATGGCAGCCCACTGCAGCAGGGGCTGCAGCCCACACCATCACCGGGGCTCGCACAGCCCAGCTCCAGGTGGAGCTGTTGTTAGCTGTAGAGGGCAGTGTCACTGGCCCTCATGTGGGATCCGAACCGGGGCCGCTGGCATCCCAAAACCAGCGCTTAACCAATGCGCCACTCGGCCAGCCCTGTGGGTTTCTTTAATCATTCTTTTCTAGAGATTCTTGTGGAAAGATGTACGGATGAAATTATATGATGCTTGATATTGAGATTTGCTACCAAGTAATTCCCAACGCTGAGGGGAACGGGAAATGGATAGAGATACAGATGAAACAGGCTGGTTGTTGAAGTTGGAATGTTAAGTATATGGGGATTTACAGTATTATTTTTTCTACTTTTCCATATGCTTGAAGCTTAGCATTAAAATTTGTGTAAGAAATGAGTGTGCCCCATCCTCCTAAGTCTAGAAGAAGGCGGTCAGAAGTCTGTGGCAGGGGTGAAACTGAGTGCAGCCATGCCACAAGCCGCTTCTCTGCGTGGGAAGGGCAGAGATGCCCACGCTGCAAGGCTTATGGTTTCACTGGTCAGCAGGAGGGGCTGACAAACCAAATGCCGAGATCAGAAGACAGTCACATCTATCCAAGACAGGCATGGTGCTCGGTGGGGCGGATGGGGTTGAGGTAATATAGAATGGGCACCTATAGAAAGGAAAGCAAATTCTGGTACGAAATATCAATCAATGGCAGCTAACAAGATAATTAAATATTCAACTAGAACTGTGGCTGGTGAGGATTGTTTCTAATTGGAATAATTACTACTACCAAAAGTCATGCCAGCATTTAGGCTTCAAATGTAGATGAATGAACGGATTAGTACCTTTCGAGGCTCATCCTTTAATACACACTCTTTTACAAAAGTGCTGTTGCAAGAAGCAACCTCAACATCCCAACAGATCAGCTGCACTGTTCTTAATAAAATCAAACACACAGAATTTTAAGCTGCTTCCAAGAGTCGACCCATTAATGTGAAGGGAAAATGAAAAGTTCTCCAGCAAAAGCTTTATTTATATGCTTTCAGTAGCTACACTTTCACTAGGCTCACCTTTGCTCAGGATCACCTGACAGAATTGGCCAGAGTGGCCTTCTCCCCTCACTCCCCCCAATTCTGCCCTAGTTGCTGCTACGTCAGGGGAATAAGGCAGGATGTGATTCAGCTGCCTTACTTTTTGAGACCTCCTCATCAGAGACCAAAACACCATCCCTTTGAGCCCCATCAGAAAACATGAATGAACTGAATCAAGTGAGTCATTTTTTATGCCCTCCGCCTGCTTACCCTAGTCAGCTTCTCCTTACCCTCCTACCCCCTGCAACGGCTTCCTGCACAAGCCACAATCCACCACCCCCAGAGTCCAAAGACAAGAGCTCTAGTCGTAGCTCTGCCACTAATAAAAAGGCAGGGAATCTTATAAGCCGCCTGTGAAATGTGGGATGGATGGTTTTCTAAGATCCTTTCAACGTTCAGATTCCCGCATGAGCTTCTCTTTAAGAGAACAAGGCATCGGGCCATGACAGATGGGTTTGCCTGTGACTCTCTAAGCACACGTGATTAGGGAAACCAAGAGAAGTGGAAGACCCTTAAATCCTTTTAAGACTGCCTAATTTAGGCATGGCCAGAGGAGGAGACTGGGGCTGTACTGCCACCATAACATTTAATCCCTCTATCCAAAGTGACAGGAACCCGGTGGGGAAGAGGAGGGAGGAGGGGAAGGAATCGGGCGCTGGGGTTCTCCTCGGTCCAGTCCATCCCCACTATGGGGGCCAGACTCTGGTGCTACGTCCTTCCCTCCTCAGCACATCCACACCCTGATCCTAAGAAACAGCATGTGAACTGAGGTGGGAAGGCCTGGTGTACAAGCTAAAATTCCTGTCTTTCCGACAAGTTCAAAATGACCTCAAATAAACCATCAAACCATCTCTTTATGGCAGAACATAATATATCAATGTGGTCTTCCTCGTGACAAAGCAGGTCTTTTTAGGTGACATCTGCGATCATCTCGAAAGATAAATCCCAGGCTGCTATCGCAGTGTAAATGGGGTTAGCTGTGCACTCTAAAGCCACCATCCGGGCCGGCCGAGTGGCGCGGTGGTTAAGCGCTGGCTTGGGAAGCCAGCGGCCCCGGTTTGGTCCCACATATGAGGGCCAGTGACACTGCCCTCAAAAAAAAAATAAAAAAAAATAAAGCCACCGTAC
The DNA here is from genome assembly GCA_033961575.1 of Aselliscus stoliczkanus. Taxonomy (NCBI): domain Eukaryota; kingdom Metazoa; phylum Chordata; class Mammalia; order Chiroptera; family Hipposideridae; genus Aselliscus; species Aselliscus stoliczkanus. The sequence continues at coordinate 55,950,597 of CM066733.1, read as the reverse complement.
TCTTCTTAGCAAGACCTGTCTGCTGGCTGCACTCTTGGGAAACACGGACTGAAGAGCAATAACTTGTTCAGCTTGGTACTCAGGCTTCTTACCCACGTATTCTGAGAGGAAGACGACAAAGAACGGAGTGACCAGGTCATTAATTCCCTGGACATACCCACTGGCAGGGTGTCGGATGGCCCAAATAAATAGAATTCTTTCGAAGATCTAGGAAAACGAGAAAGAAAGAAGACATGGTTGTTAAAAGGTGGGGATACACTCACTCCCTCCACTTCCCTCTCTCACAATTTATCTCAGGGTTGCTGAAGAATTTGGGGGAATTTAAAAATACTGTGGATAAAGTATATAAATATAAACAGTTTCTAAGATGCTAGCTGTTATTAAGCAGGGGTAGGTATTTCTTGCCCTTTATTTATCCTTTCAGTATCTAATCACTGTGATATAAAATTGGGAAAAGGATGGTGACACAAACGGCTTAGAAAAAGGTTTGCAATGGGTGCCATTAATTCAGGATGTCATTTGTAGATATTGTTTCTCTATTTCCAGGAGCAAAAAGCCAGAACATCTAAGTCATGATATCTTTTCTAAATCTCTGTCATTGCAGGATTTAGGGAGGAAATGCCTTCTCTGCCATCCTCTCCTTTCTCTGCTGAGACAGGAGATTCAGATCCAGATTTAGTTCTAACCCAGCTTGACTAGAAACTAGTTAGACTATAAATGCAGGGAGTCACTTCACATATCAGGATGCAACCGAGAATTTTGCTGAGGACAGGAAGTCAAATAAACCAAATTCCATGGACTGCTACAGCTGGGAACTTGAGAACAGGGAAATCAGCCAGGGCCTGCATGGCAAAGCCTCTGGAATCCAGTATATTAGCCACAGAGGCCAGCGGCTGAGAAGGGGAGAAAGGAAAGCTCTGTGGTCCCCTTACAGAGTCCGGCCCTGGCCCATTCAGCTACCCTGCCCTCTGCTTCCATTTGGCCCGCTGATCTTCTCTCAGCCTGATCATCCTCCTTCCCTGGCTTTCTCTTGCTGACCATCACTCCCGGGCCCAGCTTGGCCTGTCTCATATCCCTGTGAGCCACCCAGGGGGGTGGCAGAGGAGATGGCGACTGCGTCTAGAGGGCAGGGAATGACAGGGCCTCCACAGCACATGGGCTCTGCAGAGCCCCCACCAGCCGGCTCTGGGGCAGACTGAAGAGGCCCCCTGGAGGTCAGGTGGAGGGAAAAGCTCCCAGGGAGAGCAGTAACAGAGGAATGGCTGCAAGGCGTTGGGAGTCGGTGAGCTGGTGTAGGAGAGAAGCGAGTCTGCCTTCCATCCAGCAGAGCTGACACACACTCCTGCCCCTTCAGGCAGTGCCAACAAAGTCCTGCCAGAGGGAGCTGGCCTCGCTGCCTCCACTAGACCTGCCCAGTTGCTCCCTGGGGCTGAGGGAAGGCTGGGCATCCTCACTTGTGTTAGACCCAGCACTCTAATGGGGGCCTGGTACACGCTTTCCTCTCTGCTGCTAAATGACCCCTCCCCGCCCTTGAAAATGGAGCTCAAGCTAGAGCCTCCATGTTGAGGAAGATCGCAAGATTCTCCGCCCTCTGGCTCCTCACACCTCCTGTGGCCCATCTGTGCGGATGGCCCTGTTAAAGGCTCCTGCAGGTCAGTCCTTTGGAAGGACTTGCACACTATCCATCAGCCCCTTGTGAATACATAAATCCTTGGAGATTGGCCGCGGGCGTGGAAGGTAACCATCCAGTCAGGAGACCTGCTGATACACCCACTCTAGTAAGGATGGAGCAACGCAGACACACTCATCCTGTACAAGTCAGGATGCCAAAGAGATGGAAATTGGACAGCACCCAGCCTGGGCACCAGGGGAGACCATGGAACCTTCACTACAGAAAAAGCCTGGGATCGTGTTGCCTCGCAGGAAGGGAGGAAAGGATCATCTCCGAAGGTTTTCCTATGCCTGTTCTACCAGCGTGGGTAATTCTGACTTACTATCGTTAACCCTCCTGTATCTTTCAGGTTTGCAAAGCAAGTCTCGATATTCAGGGTTACTTAGTTCTCTGCTCCTTGGCTCGCATTTTATATCTGCTAGATGGAAAGGGGGGTTCAAGAAAAACTGGAAAGCTTTGCTTTTCCTTTTTTGTATTCAAGTTCCACTACTAGGAGAAGCTTTTTTTTTTTTTTTGACGGCAGTGTCACTGGCCCTCATATGTGGGACCCGAACCGGGGCTGCTGGCTTCCCAAGCCAGCGCTTAACCACCGTGCCACTCGGCCAGCCCTGGAGAAGCTTTTAAACAAACTATTTTCCCTGTCTCAAGTTTAGAGTAAGCACGCACAGGTAAAAGTATCCGAATATCTGCAAGTTAAAATGAGGAACAAGCAGGGCTGAGCCATGGGAACGAGTATGGGAGACACAGAGGGGTCCTGCATCAGTTTCAGCTTCCTCTGTGCTGACTCTTAGAGGTAAAATAATGGTGTCACTCTCAAAATCTTTACACTATTGGTAAGTCACAAGAGATCCCACCAGTAGAGACATCCATAGTTAAACAGAATTACAAATATAATCTAAAGTTCATAAAAATTATTTTGAGCACTTTTACTCCCTTCTCTCTCTGTTATGAGGACACCTGAAAGTGAAATTCAGAGTGCACTTAACCCAGCATCCTCGCTATTAGGAAGCTGCAAAGGCAAGGCCTAATCTCAAGGAGATTATAGTTACCGCTCGGGCAAAAGGTAATAGTCCCACTGAGACCTTCCATGGGCTCTGCTAAGTTGTTAGGTCTCAAAGTATCATCCCTAATTCAACTTCTGGGTTATACCCAAAGAATTTAAAACAGGGACTCAAAACACATATTTGCCTGCCCATTTTTATAGCGGCAGTATGCACAATGCCCAGAGGTGGAAGCAACCCAAGTGTCCGTTGATATATGACTAGATCAACAATATGTGTTATATACATATAGTGAAATATTCTTCAGTCTTAAAAAGGAAGGAAATTCTGACACCTGCTACAACCTGGATGAGCCTTGAAGATACTATGCTCAGTGACATAAGCCAGACACAGAAAGACAAATACTGTACGATCCCACTCATGTATCAAGAGGAGTCAAATTCATAGAGATAGAAAGTAGAATGGTGACTGCTGGGGAATGAAGTTATTGTTTAATGGGTACAGGGTTTCAGTCTGGGAAGATAAAAAAGTTCTAGGGATGGACAGTCGTGATGGTTGTACAACAATGGGAATGTACTTAATAGCACTGCACTGTACACTTAAAAATGATTACAATTTTAAATTTCATGTTCTGTATATTTATCACAATAAAAAAAATCATTATCCCAACTTGATACTAGGAATTCTAAGATGTGGTCCTAGTCTTCATTCTGTCATGAGGTGGCTTCAAAACTCCGGGCAGGGCCCTGCTCTGCCTCCAGGTTTGTTATGAGGGTCAAATGAGAATGCACAAGGAGGTGCCCTGACGGACCCCACTCCTGTCAGGGGCTTGGCGACCAGCCGTAAACCTGCCCATGGTTGGAGGGAAGGCTCGTGCACGCATCCACGCAGAACAGGTGCCTCGGAGATACGACGGGGACGGGCCGAGAACATTAGGTGCTTCCCTCACCTCCTGTACAAGTGGTTGCTGGAACAACGGAATGAGAGGGTTCGTCCTCGGAATGTCAATGTGAATCTGAAAAAGAGAAGACATGTCCAAAAACACAAATGCCAGTTTGTTGTCTTAAGAAGTTATTTTCTTAATAAGAACTAGAAATCAAGGGAGTAAGAGTGAGAGCACAATTTATCTTTAAAAATAAACTGTCATACAAAAAAGGCTAGTTAAACCTACCTGCCCATCTGAAATATGTTTCCATGACAGCGATAGCTTGTTGAACAGTGAGGAAACCTCCCCGTCTCCCCACCTCTCCCGAAACCACTAATCTCAAAAAACAGTAGGCTTCACCTAAGACAGTCACCTGTTTTTCCCTGTTGCTCTGAAGTCTGTTTCACTCGGAGTTGATCCCTTTAACAGGTGTGATCACAATGTGTACCCCTCTTTCTGAGTCTCACTCATCAGGTTTCCAAGAGCTGAAAGAGCTCTGACAGCTGCAAAAATGTGCCAGGGCAGGGAACCAGAAAGCCTGCCCGTGAGGTCCTGATGTGTAAGGAGTGGGGAAAAACCGAGGGAGCTGAGTTCCAGTAACTGGCACCGCCAGGGCTGACTTCTGTTACTAAAGTGGTCACTACAGTTGGTTTGGGCCTTGGGGTTTCCCAACGCCCAGTCTAAGGATCCTAAAAACTACGTCGGCAGCAGCAGAGGCTGCTTCAGTCCTCAGGGCTTGGAGACAGCTGTCTTCCCCAACCCCGCAACCCCAAGCCCTCTCTGCAACCACCAGACTCCTCTCTGCCCGCTCCGCTTTTCCACGGGCTGTGGGGACCACTGTGGGCAATGATGGGACACTCCTGCCGAAGCTGCTGCTGACTACAGCTCCTGCAGACAGACAGACAGACATGGGCACTGAACAGGCACCGCAGCTGCCAGAAGGACACACTGATGGGGGTCTGGGCCACTCCTGAGGGAACTGTCTCTCCTCTTGGGTCCCATAAGCCTTAGTGCTCACAGTGAGGTCTGTGAAACAGCAGAGCTGGCAACCCCACCCCCCCACTCCCGGGGGCTCATGAGAAGAGAGAGCTCAGCCCAGACCTACTGAGCTAGAATTCGCATTTTATCCTAATCCCCAGGTGGGATTTCAGCAAAACCCTAGGTGATTTGCATGCACATTAAGTTTGAGAAGCACTGCTACTGAACAGTGGAAAAAATATCTATTTAAAATGGCTAAAATCAGAAGGACTGAATTAGAAAGAGGAGAACCGGTTCTGGGTATAAGTTCTTTTCCAGACCCCCATACCTACTCCGTGTAACCCCAGGAATAAATGTAGGTCCTCACCAGCACACCACAGCCTGCAGACCTGGAACCCCTGTACCCTGCCAGCACTCCCAGGGAACACACCCTGAGATGATGGCATGTAAGCAAACTGGCAGCAGGGATGATTGTACCTGTCTGTAGGTGTCCTGGTGATGCTCCTCATTTCGAGAGTCATAATACTGCTCAATGAAGCCAAAGTATTCCTCCCGCTTCCGCTGCAGGGTCAGCTTCCTTCTCTCAGTGTTGGCTGGGAGGTAGCCCTGTAGATTGGACTGCTGGTCAGATGTGGACAAACACTGGTTGGATGAATCCTCACTTTTCATTTTAGCCTGAGCAGTGACTTGGAAACTATCAAAGGACTGGAAGGAAAACTGCCAGGAGGACCAGGGTCAATCCCTTTTTGGTTCTGGCCACACAGTGTTTGCCTTCTTCTCATCCAACGAGACCCACATGCGGGCAGAGGCACCCTTTTCCCAGGGTTATTGACTCTTGCAGCCCTGCACCGCGCTGGGGGCTGTGCCTCTGGTGAGCGTGCCCGAGCTCCCAGCGTTGGCGCAGTGGAGCAGTGAATGGAGGTCACGGAGGGAAGTGGACCCCAGTCAGGGCCTCCGGGGGCTGTGTGCGTGCGAGGCAGTACTTCTGAGAATCGGGGAGAGGCAGCCATCTCTACGGCACATCTCAGTGACGGGCCATGTAAGTTTGGGCCGCTTCCCCACTCTTTTCCACAGTAACATTCAGAGTGACCAGCTTAGGAAGCTGAATGGTATCTGTGACATGGTGGCTGCGATGCCCAGACACACAACTTCTGGCAGCCGCACTCCCTACCCCCACCGCCACCCCCAGCCACAGCTCGAGGCCAACTTTCATTCTTGTCCCTGGTCTAGATCCGACTCTCACTGCTTACTTCTCCTGTTCCATGCTCATCGAATCTACTCTTAATAGCATTCAAACGTATCAGAAGTGGCAGAGGCAGTGATTCCAGGGCCACAAGATGGAGGCAGCTGTGCGATATATTCCAGGGCGAGTGCCGGGAGGGTAGGGACTATAGTTTATTCATTTTTATACACTCCCAGAATTTAGCACCGTGCCTGGCAAACAGCAGGCCCTCAATCAATCCTTACTATGTGAATGATGAATTTCACAGGCTTAGGAAGCCCAGGTGCCCCTATCGCAATGGCCGACACGGTGCCCTGTACTTAGTGGATGTGGGACGAGGGCAGGCTTCCAAGGGAGGCTCATCTATCAGCTCTTCACAGCTGCCAAGTGGGTTTCAACCACTTTGGTTATTCCTACCAAGAAATAATGGAAACACCAGGACTCTGGGAGCATGACCGAGCAAGTGCTGGGATTCCCCCTCTCACTGTATTCTCCCTCCTTGGTGGTGAGAAAGTGAGGTTGTGACGATAGGAACAAACTTGTGCCCTTCTGCATGCGTGGGAATAACCTCTAACATGTGTTTCTTTACGCACAGAGACAGGACTGCAGTCCCCCAGTTCTGTCATATCCAGGGGGACCAGAGACATCTCTGGAGTAAGGTTGCCGTGCCTGGACCAACCTCATCAGGTAAGACGGCTGTGTGAGGTCATGCTTCTCTATCCGGTCGGTAGAACTCACCGACAGGAGTCTCCAGGTCACAGGTCGAACCTCCCTGGGAACTCCTGGCCAGCTACACTTCCTCAGTTCATCTGCAAACAGGTAACAGCTTCGTTGGATTTAGCTCGTCGTACAAATGCCCTAAAACAAAACTCAGCCAGCACTTTCTGATGCCTCCTGCCATTCAGGTCAGACCACTGCCACCATCACCATGACCACCACCACCACCACCACCAGCTACTGGCAAGCACAGGGAGAAGGCCCAAAACAACAGCCCGGAGCAGCCAAGTGCCAAGGACACGGCTCTGCAGCGTGACCCACTCAGCTCCGAAACCAGAGCTGGAGGGGACGAGAAAGGCCCGTGGGTGGGAGCTTCTGTCTGAATCGCCTTGAGGTGGGGAGACCAGCACCAGGGGAGCTGCGTGATGGTCTACAGGCCACAGAGTCCAGTGCCACCTAATGTGGTCCCTAGTTTCTAGTAACACACTTCTGACTGAATACCTGCCTGTCACTGCAGTGGGCACCAGATCAGGAGATGCTGGAAAAGTAAAAGGAGGAAGAATAAAGTGCAGTAGCTTCCAGGTCTCTGAGAAGCCCAGTCACCCAGAGGTCCTGTCTGGCCCAGGCTCGCGGGACTCACCTAAGTCAGTGTTGTGGGTGGAGAGAAGCTGGCGGAATTTCTCTAGGCGGGTTTTCTCCCGGACGGTCATTGGGGGTGCCCCCGAGGCGTTCTGGTCTGAGATGCGGGCAACCAGGGGGATGATGGGTCGGAGAGGGAGTGACTGCTGTTTGTGGAGGGCATTCCTCAGGCATGTATCACCTGAGACCATTTGAAAGAGAAAGAGCACAGGCTGTGTGCAGAGCAGAGAACCTGAGAAGCCTGACACTGGGCTGCTCAGGAGCATCTCCTCCATCAGGGTGGGGCTGACCGTCTGTGCGTGGCCTGAAGGTGCCCAGCTGCGGGGCAGCCGGGGAGGGAAATCAGCTCGCTCCACTCTTCCCCCCAGAGGACAGGCTGCGTTCTTACTATATATACTAATACCCCCTGTGTGCGGACAGAGGCTCCGATGCTGCGGCAAGTTTGAGAATTGTTTTGGTGACTCCAGAGGGGAATCAAATGTTTTCTTTCTATCTCAGGCTGGACATTTTCCTGGTGCCTAATAGTGAGTTTGGGGGAAATGTGGTCTGAGCGGTGTTCGCCTTCCCTTTCCACAGCACGGAGCACAGGAGAAACGGTGACCCTATAAAGCGAGCTGCAGCAGGAGGAGGTGGCTGCTCTCCTGACGCCCAGCCCCACCCAGCTGCCCCCGGCCCAGCTCCGGCCTGTTCCTGGCCCACCCGTGTGCCCTGCACACCAGCTGAGGGGCCCTGGCCTAAAGTGACCCTGCTCTGGGTGGCTGCAGCTCCTCTGTGCTCCGACACTTCCCACCTAACGAACCAGCTTTTAATTCTGCTGCGATGTGACTGAAATCACAGGAACTCAGACTCATGCTGAACTCGACGTCTGCTTCTAGATGTATCTAAGCTGGATGGTAGGTAGGAGAAATGAGCAGTATAAAACGAACATTCACTGAGTGCCTGCTATGGAGAAGGCGTCATGCTCGTCACATTTCCATATCTCTCATTTGACCCTTACAACACACAGTAGGAATGTGTCACTATTTTACAAATGTGGAAACTGCAGCTCAGAGAGGTTAAGTTATTTGCAAGGAGAGCCCAGAGGCCACCTTAGATCTTTCTGACTCCAAAACTCTTATTTATTTTACTACCCCAAAGGAAACTCAGTTTTACATTCTGACTGTCCTTTCCTGACTCTTTCATATCTTTTATAAACCTGGGCCTTGAAAAGCAGTCATCACAACATGAATTAAACAGTGACTACTAAACAACCAGCTCAAGCAGATGGGTTACAGAAACAGCTGCCCTAGGGTGCCTGGCTGGATACCCAGTGCCACCCAAGGCCTGGAAAGCACAGACTACATACTGCAGAGCTGAGACCGGCCAATGTGCACCTCTGACACCAGCGACTCACAGACAGGTGTGCACACGAGGGACCCCAAAGGGACCGCTCTGGGGGCTCCTGACTGACAGGGCAGCTCCTCAGGGATCGGGGAGGGGCCCTCACACCGGCACCCTCCAGAAACCCGGCATCAGGGCACGTAGACTCGCCCATAGCCTGTAGCTGTGGCCACCTGGTCAGTCAACACCAAAGCGCTGCCCGGGCAGAGCCCTGAAGACAGGCCGCTGGAGCTCAGGTCAGCATGCAGAGTACCTGGGGAATGGCCTCAGGGGCCTTACAGCATTGCTGCAGGACCAGAGGCTTAGTGTGAAGCTGGGAGAGGCTCCCTCGGAACAAGAGCTGGGACACACCCCCAGGCCCTCACACTCTCCTCTTTCCTTTTGACCTTTTACCATCAGCTGTGTAACTTTCACTAGAATGATGGCACTGCCCCCTCCCACTCAGAATGACCGGCTTCCATAAAACCCTAGGGCAACATTGAGTACAGCAATGCATATTTAAAAGGGTACACTGGGACCCCCCAAACATCTGATAAAGCCACCATCACATCAACAGTTACTGCAGCCAGCGTCCTGAAGAGACACAGAAGGGACATCGCCTCCCGTTCCACCCAACCTGGTGGGACCCAGAGCCTTCAGGCACATGTCACCCCCGCCCTCGGGAACAGGAAAAAGAGAATCTTAGGCTCATGGATGTTCCCCACGAGGAGGAGGCCAACACACAGTGCCAAACGTTTGTGAAATTCAGCTGCTAACAACTTTAAATACACTAGTTACTATTCTTTAACCTGACCAGGCCTAAAGCAATGTGAAGCAATCAAACCACCGAAGTTCTGGACCCCAGCAGAGGGAAAGGAAGAAGGGCCTGGCAGACAACACCTCGGGGTTGGGAAGGGAAGCTTTGAGCCGCAGGGCCAGGCAGCCGTGTAGGTGGGAGGAGCAGGGACAGCTTAGGACCAGTGAGGCTCACTGCTGTCACCCCTCAGGCGTGGGCTTGCTCACTGATCCTCCAATGGGAAATCTGAGTGATGCCCTAAAAAAAACTGTTTTGGTTTAAAACGCACTCTGCTGAAGAGGCTGCGGCTCTGAAGGGCAGTGGGACAGACTTACTGGAGTTTCGGGACAGCTGGGCGTCGCTGCTGGACTTTGTGACCTTGTAGCTGGCTGGGAGGTCAGATGTCGCTGACTGGGACCGCTCCGGTTTCACCCTCAGCTTGCTGTGGTTTTCGAGGACTTGGGCTGCGGTTGCCAAAGCCACTTTTGAGTTCAGAGTTTGGAAGGAAGGGGAGGGAAAGTCCTCTTCCTCATCGTCACCAATGTCCCAAGCATCACTGGTATTCCGGGCAAACTCATGAAAACTGGAGGCCTTCTTATTCTTCAGGGGACCTGCGTTGACTTTTGACCGCTCTTTAATGAAGCTGTAAGAAAGGACACTCCATTACACATCATACCACCTGCACTTACTGAATGTGATATTAATAGTATTTCCAACTATCTCATATACAGTCATCACCTTCTTCAGAGAAATCACACCATGTCCATTCCTCATCTAGATGCATCTGCACCAGCCCTACGCTGCAGAGACAGGTGTAGCAAAGACAACAATGTTCCCCAAATGTTCCATGTGCTCCTCTACCCTTCCCAGGTCCTTGAACTTAGGCAAGGCCATGTGACTCGCTCTGGCTAATGGGCTGAGGAGAGAAGAGAGGCAGTCACTTCCAAGCCCAAGTATAAAAGCACAGGCGTGAGTTCTCTAAGCTTTCCTCCACTGTGGGAGCTGATGAGGCTCCAGGTGGCAGCGCCTCCCTCAGCCTGGAACACAGGGCCAGCCCTCCACTCCCACCTGCCTTCACTCTGGACATATAGGCAGCACAAGCAAGAAACAACCCTTTGTCGTGCCAATCCACTGAGATTCCAGAGTTCATCTGGTCAGGCAACATAACCTGAACAATTCCTCAGGGAAGGACATGAACTACTGGTAGAACAAGAGGTCATTCTGGGTAGTCCAAATACAGCATTAACCAAGGAGTTCCCAAAGGAACAGGTTGTCCTTTTCTATGCTGTTAAAGTCCTTCTGCTGACTTGAGGCGATGGTTTCAGTTTAGTGCTACTGTGTCTTTAAGACTTTTTTTTAACAAAGTGAGGGCAGCCTCAGGACCTACATATTTGTAAGCAACAGGGCCTGGCTTAGAATTTAATTTAAAAGATTGTTTTGGTTTTCACTGTGTTTATTTTATTTATTTATTTATTTTTTTGAGGGCAGTGTCACTGGCCCTCATATGTGGGACTAAACCGGGGCCGCTGGCTTCCGAAGCCAGCACTTAACCACCACGCCACTCGGCCGGCCCTCACTGTGTTTATTTTGAAGGTTACTTTCTTTCTTTCTTTCTTTTTTTTTTAAAGATTCTATTGGGGAATTGGAGGTGAGGGACAGCCAAGTTGCTGTACTTTTGTTCTTCAGTGTAGCTGTGGAGGACGTTGCTTCACTGGACCATGTTGGTATTGTCATTGCACTCTTTCCGGGTGAGGCAGATCGTCACCGACCTCTGGACAGCTGCTCAGGTGGCTCATGGCAGCTCACACAGGCTGCTGGCCACTCACAGCAGCCCACTGCAGCCTATGCGGTCGACAGCCCCGCTCCAGGTAGAGGTGTTGTTCACCACCTTATCTGTAGAGGGCAGTGTCACTGGCCCTCATGTGGGATCCAAACTGGGGCCCTGCTGCTCAGAGCTGGCGTCCCAAGCCAACTCTTTTTTTTTTTTTTTTTTTTTTTGTTTTTTTTTTTTCCATATGTGGGAACCGAACCGGGGCCGCTGGCTTCCCAGGCCAGCGCTTAACCACCGTGCCACTCGGCCGGCTCCCAAGCCAACTCTTAACCAAAGTGCCACTCAGCAGGCCCTTGAAGGTTACTTTCTACTTTAGGCAAATGGTATGGGTTTTCCCTTTATATAACTGATAAAGTTTATTTTTGTAAATAAATCTAATTGAGTAAATGAGGTTATTTTTTAAATGCATTTAATAAATAATAGGACAGAATATGGCAAAAAAAAATCCTGAAGATTTGGGGAACACTACATTAACTCATTGAGGAAAGACCCTAGCCCTAAGATTACCGTATAGCGCTGTGGTCGGCAAACTGCGGCTCACGAGCCACATGCAGCTCATGTCTGTACCCAAAGAGTCGCATGTGGATTGCGAGCTGCAGTTTGCTGACCCCTGGCAGTTCTTCCATCTCAAAAGTTTGCCGAACCCTGATATAGACCATTCCTACTTTCCTGAACTTTTCTTCTTTATGTCTCCCTCTTAAGGTCTGGGGGGCCTTACTCTGGTTCCCGGGGACTATGTGGTACATACATTTCTAATTCAGTCTTATCTACATCCCTCATACCCCAAATAGGGAAGGAGGGGGTATGCCTTGTGTAAGTTTACACCTGGGGACTGGAATGCAATGGGCAGAAACTTCATTAAATTGCCTCATTGTTTCCCCTGCAAGGCAGGACAGCTGTGGAGTGAAAACAAGGCTCCGCCAGAGAGCTGAGGTTCCCCCATTTCCAAGAGATTCCTCTTCCTTTGGGTGGAGGTAGGCAGTCTAATAACCCAACCCATCTCCCTAGATGAGTCCAATATTTATTCTGAAAGATGTTATTAACATTGATAAATACAGACTGGTAACTCATACAGCTCATCTGAATGTCCCTATTATTAACATCAAACAAGGAGTAAGAGATCACTGAGGGATTATTTTTAAACACTAGTATCACACAGAGTAAAGGAAAATACTTCACATCAATGCAAGAAAGAACACGAGATTACAAGATATAACAGCTCAAATGCAATGGAAACAAGACACTATTTTCCACCCACTAAATTAGTGAAGATTTAAAGATGTGCTCTCTTTAGCTGAGCAGGGAGTAGCGAGAGCAGCTCTCCAATGCTGCGGGCGGGAGAGCATGTATTACAACCTTCTGAAAAATGAGCCGGCAACATACACACCCTGAGCTTTAAAATGGATCCTAATCTCTGACCATAAGAATATAATCAGAAGTCAAGCAAAAAAGATCTGAAACAGTTTGTAGTGGTGTTATTTTTGTTAAAAACTGCAAACAACACAGACATCTAGAAATTGGAAATGATGAAATACTGGTTCAGCCACGAGATGGAAGGTTATACTGCTAGTGAAAATCACATTCTGAAGTCTATTTAATAACACTAGAAAACAATCTCAATACAGTAAAAATTGGAACCAAAATGATACATTTTTAATGATCTCTCTATTTTTTAAAAAGTATATGCATAGACCAGGAAGAAAATGCATCAAAATGTTCATAGCATTCATCTCTGGGCTGTGGAATTATAGGTGACATTTAATTCCATTTTTATACTTCTCTGAATTATTCATGTTTTTCTACAATGAGCTTATTATTTTTATAATTCAGTAGAAAATGTTGTTTGGTTAGCTTTCGTCAATTCCCAAAGTAAAAGTAAGAGTACTTATAAACCTACTGAGTGAGTACTCAGAAACGAACAAGAGCCCAAATCAAAGAAAATAAAACTAGGCAACACAATACTAAAGTCCCCCCATGACTCAGAAGGCAAATTGCTCCTCTGCAGACCTGCTGAGGCTGCACGTTCTGGACCCGTTGCTGTGGTTGCTTCTCCCCTGTAAGGAGACCCAGGCTCCACACACACCGCGGAGAGGCCACTGCCAAGAACAAACAGGCAGGGGCCAGCCGAGTGGCGCGGTGGTTAAGCGTTGGCTTAGGAAGCCAGCGGCCCCGGTTCGGTCCCACATGTGAGGGACAGTGACACTGCCCTCAAAAAAAAAAAAAAAGAAAAGAACAAACAGGCAGGTGCATAAGAACCGTCAGTCGTCGATCAAATACACACGTGCGTGGTGATTATTATTTTGGAGGCCGCGCACATCTGAAGATTGCACATAATGAATCCTACAAGGGAACAGGGAGTGCTTTAGATTGCAAGGTTAACTACTGGTTTCTTCTGGCTGATGTTTCCTAAATACCCTCTTGATAGTCTGAGAACTCTTTAAGTAAATCATTTATTCTTTAAGTAAATCAAAAAGCTGCATTCTAACTTAGGCCAAAGAGCTGACTGGGTGCTGACAGTGTAACACGGGGTGAAGCACAGGCACACCCAGGATTGAGTTGAAACACTGCGCCCAGGGGTCGGCTATGCTGAGGGTCAGGCTCTGATGGACGCTGAGCTTCCTGTACAAACGCAGGAGGTCACTCAGCTGAGTGCTGGGGACATGAGTGCTGGTGATATTTTCCTTTACACCGTTTTTATGCATTTAATGTATTTCATTATAGGCCAGCTGAATGGCGCGGTGGTTAAGCGCTGGCTTTGGAAGCCAGCGGCCCCGGTTCAGTCCCACATATGACCAGTGACACTGCCCTGAGGAAAATAAATAAATAAATAAAGTATTTCATTATATCTTTAAAGCAGATAGAGATTCACTATAAGTAGATTAAGAATCACTCAAATGAAGACTTCCACAAACAAAATTGGAAGGACGCATACCAAAACAATGGAGAGGACAGAAGGGAGGAAAAGCTGCCACTCTTGGTGACAGGAAGGCACAAGGGATTCCAAGCAGAGCATGTTGAGGCTGCTAGGAATTATTTTAGGGATATCTATTTCCCCAAAACCCAAAACTCAACCAACCAGTTAGAAAAGTCAGCTCTGTTCTGAGGCAGAGGCCTCCACGGAAAAGGGGTGGGTATCCCCTACATGGAAGGGAGTCTGAGGGCAGAAGAAGGTTGCTGAGAACCACTCACAAGAAGGAATGAGGAGGGGCCAGCTGAGTGGCTCAGCTGGTTAAGAGGGCGAGCTCTAAGCAACAGGGTCGCAGGTTCGATTCCCACATGGGCCAGTGATGCTGCGCCTGAGCTGGGCTGCCGCCGAGCTGCTGATGGGTGGCCAGATGGCCACTAGACTTGGAGCTGAGCCAGCTGTGCCCTTCACAGCTGAGACTGAAGGAGAACAACTTGGCTATGTTCCTTCCCCAATAAAATCTTAAAAAAAAAAAAAAAAAAAAAAAGAATGAAAGGGAGAGCAAGAGTGAAAGGTACCTGGGTCACCACTGAGAAAAAGCAGAAAAATCTATAGACCAGTGACAATGATGGAAAGATTCAAGGCTTTGAAGATTTTCCATGTTTATTAATTTTGTTCTCTCCAAAAGAGACAATATAAATTCATAGTGCATAATGGTTAACATTTATAGGCTATTTACTAGGTGCCAGGCTCTGTGCTAATATTTACATATTCCCATTTTCTTATTATTGCTCATTCATAATTCTAGGAGGTACTATTATTATTATTCCCATTTACAGATGAGGAAATTGAGGCTGACCGAGGTAATGGGCAGGCAGCGAAGTCCAGGCTCAAATCCAGGCCTACTTCCCTGCAGAGCCTGCGTCACTCACTTACTGCTCTACCTGGAGAAGCTGGTTCGAAAGAAGAGGGGAGGGTTGAGGCCGAGGGTGATATGCAGCCTGGGAAGAGGAGTTGCCACACAAACTGAGCACATAACACCACAGCTATAACCTCCCCAGTGTGCGCACTGACAGCCCTCATTCTCTCGTCTTGGAGAGATAACGTCCTGGGGTGACCGGTTAGCTCAGTTAGTGGTGCTGATAACACCGAGGTTGCCAGTTCAATCCCCACATGGGACACTGTGAACTGCGCCCTCTTTAAAAGAGTCAACTATGCCATGGTAGCATGAAAGCAATGTGTAACCAATGACCATGGCTGTTCCCCAATAAAATTTTTAAAAATTTTTTAAAAAGAAATAACTTCCAGGCTGGCCTAGTGGCTCAGTTGGTTAAGAGCTCGCTCAAGAGTGCGAACTGAGCTCTGAGCAATAGCAGTTCGATGCCCAGCCCGAGCTGAGCTGCCAACAGGTGGCAGGATGGCTCATCTAAAAAACAAACAAAAAGCAATAACTTCCTGTGCCTTGTAACAATAGCTTCCTGTCTACACGGAATGGGCTGTGTATATTCACACCTGGTTTGAGAAGAAGCCACATCTAGGGATGTGGCCCTTGGAGGAGAAATGTCTCTCTTCCTGTTTGACCCCAGTAGTCACAGCAAAACCAAAAAAAAAAAAAATCTAGAAATCTGATTTTATTAAATAGTAAAATCATCACACAAAAAAATTCAATCTAGATAATTCTAGCTTCGGGTGCCTGTGGTTTATAGAATGCCTCACTTTAACATGGTCCCACCTAAGCTATGCCTAACCTAAGTACCATAATGCCAAAGGGTGGCTTGAGGTTGAACCAGAATTATTTAAATAGAACTATATCAAAGGTACAATCACACTGGCCTCTGATAGACACCTTCACATCCCTCCTGACAACTGTGTGCCAATTAGAGCTTAAAAAGCACTTTCACAGATACCTCATTTAACCCTCAGAACTCTGTGAGGTGAGTCTTATTCTTTCAGTTTCATGGATGGGGAAACTAAAGCTCAGAGAAGTTATTTGCCCAAGATCATGGAGCTAGTAAATGGTAAAGAAAAAGGGATTCGAGAAGCATAGGTGAAACTAAAAACTTTCAAAAGCATTATAAATGGCACATTTGAGAGAAGCTTCGTTGTTTGGTGGATAATAACTTCTTAAATGTTAACACAAACACCTACAGAGATTTTGAAAAAGAGTGACTTCAGGTTCTACTGGTTAGGAAACCAAAGATAAATCATTCTGTAAGTTGATTAACACTACGCTGTTTTATTGATATGCCTATTCACTTATTAGAAATACAACACAAATTTATTTAGAAAAATAATGTTTGACACTGGTAAGGGATGTGAAGTGGGGAATTTAGTATCATTCAAATAAATCCAATCATCTTAGTAACTAGTGTGCTTCATACGAAACTAGCCTTACAAGTTGGAACTAGGATAGCAACTCAGAAAACAATACATTTAGAAGCTTCTCATACCATCAAGGGGCCAGTGGGGCTGCCCTGCAGTAAGACTAGTTTTATCTGAGCTATAAAAATCATTGCAGGCAGTATTATCACTAATGGTAACAGTTTGGCAAACTAAGTCAATACACACAGACGGCGAACAGCTTCCTGTGTTCACGCAGTTTAGATGATTGAAGACCCGATGTAAAGGCTTCTGCCGTGATGGGGATTAACCACATAATAATTAACAGTGGTCTGAAGGGGAACGATAATCACGGAGCAGAGACAGTTATAAAGATGTCCTAACAACGGTACTAAGGAAGGGCGATAAATGTTTTATAGTAAAAGCTGGAATTGTAAAACGGTCCAGTGCAAACCTCGGTGTTGTCCCATGGAGCAGGTTATTCATACCAAACCACCATGTGCTCAAAAAGGGGACACAATGTATTCGGTGACAATGACATTCCTTCTAAATTGCAGAGCTAAATGATTATCTCCAGTGGAAGTATGAGCGCAACTCTGCTGAGTGATCAGTGAAAACTTTCATGGTTTTATACCATTCATAGGCGGGAAACAAGAGTACAGAAAGTCTGTCGTGGAGACTTGGGCTACGGTGACGTTCCTCAAAACAGCCCTAAATACGGAATCACGGGAAACTCAGCTGATGACGGGTGCAGACAAGGTGTGGTGACTCTGACCCGTGTATCAAATGAGACAGCACCCCCTACTGCCTCATGTGCGCGTGGACAGACAGATGTATATGTGAGCTATGTGTTTATCAAAGACCATTATAAACAATCCTGGCTGTGAACAAAACTGAATACAAGGAGCAGAATACTCAACTGTGATGCTTAAACTGTAAAGGCCTTGATATCGGGGTACTGAGATGGTTGGTGGCTCTGCAATTCTCTGGGTCTTTCCCTAAGGTTACAAGTTAGCTATTACAGCTTTCTGCATCTCATCTTCACAACACTACATTCAAAAGCAGGAAACATGGGCCGGCTGAATGGAGCGTTGGTTAGGAGTTGGCTTGGGATACCAGCTCTGAGCAGCAGGGGCCAGGTTCGGATTTGACATGGGTCAATGATGCTGTGCCCTGTACAGCTAAGATGGTGAACAACAGCTCAACCTGGAGCTGGGATCCCGTGAGTCACTGGTAACAGCGTAGGCAGCTGCCGCTGCTGCAGTGGAGCTGCTGTGAGCAGCCGTGAGCGGCCGTCCAATGGCCAGCGAGCAACTGCCTCAGCCAGGAAGAGCACAATGATAATACCAACATGGGCCAGTGAAGCGACGTCCTCCACAACTAGACTGAAGAACAAAAGGACAGCAACTTGTCTGTTCCCCTTCCCCGATTTCCCAACGCTGTTCCCTTTCCCAATTCCCCAATAAAATCTTTCAAAAAAAAAAAAAAAGCAGGAAACATGAGTGGAGGCAACAAGAGGATTTCTTCACAAAATGATCTTTCTCTGATCAAAATAGAAAATCTTTCCAAGAACCCTCCCTCGGGAGGCTTTCTTTCGCATCTCATTGGTCACAGTCAGTGAGATGAGCCCACCATCATCCAGTCCCTGGGATTACCAGGGAACTATTATAAATAAAAGAATAAACTAATCCAGATATGAGCTCTAAGTACATTGTCACCTGAAGGATAGCTGAATTAAATTATGGTTCTTGGGCAAGGAAGAGGCAGGGGCAGGGAAGACTGCTGGAAAAGTCATCAACCGTGTGGCCTGCAGACCAGAGAGTCTGTGCTGGTGAAACCAGCACACAGTCGACTCATTCTACTTAATGGAAATACCACACGAACATCCCAGAAAGCATGTTCCCCTTAAGAGGAGCTAATACAAGGTCCAAACTAAAGCATTAAAGAAAAGCCCACTGTGCAAGTAAATGCAATGATTAATTCCTTCATTCCACAAATGTCTCCCCAGTGCCTACTGAGCACTGCGTGCTGTTCCAGGTACAAGACTCTGCCTTCATTCAGAGTCTTCTGATATAAAAATTCGAGTCTTCTGATATAAAAATTGTGCATTTTACAGAAAAGAACAGCAGTCACACTTCCAAAGTAATTCGGGAGACTGTGCCTTCTACATACTGGCCAAAGGGCCAAAAGAGTGAGTTGGTAGAATTACAGAAAGTTCACTGCATACT
Organism: Aselliscus stoliczkanus; assembly: GCA_033961575.1. Taxonomy (NCBI): domain Eukaryota; kingdom Metazoa; phylum Chordata; class Mammalia; order Chiroptera; family Hipposideridae; genus Aselliscus; species Aselliscus stoliczkanus. Next base: position 55,931,984 of record CM066733.1, on the reverse strand, counting down.
AGGCTAAGTGATTAAAAACATATTAAAATATTGGTAATGCCTATTTGATATAGCATTTTTCTAGGTATTCAAAATACTTTAATGTACGTGTCTTTACTTCCCTATTGGCTGGGAAGGAAGAGAGGTCAGACACTATTACACAGGCCCCAGAGGATGAGGGCTTGAGTCTCTCATACCTCTCAAATCATTTGGTTGTCACCACCAACTACAGCTTTCATAGAAATAAGTCTCTAAGATTAAGCATGGCCCAAACACAGAGGCCAAAGTGCTCCGAAAATCTGAGAAGATGACCCATCTCTTCATTTAAGTTCACTGTGGCTGAGTGATGGCCCAGGAGAGGAAGTTGTGATGAAGTGATAACTGTGGGTATGGATTCACAGGCACACATCTTAGATTTAGCTAGCGCCTCTGTTATGTCTGAAGATAATTTATTAGAATTTTACTAGACAAACAGCCTCCAGGGAGCTTTTAACTTTGGTGTATAGCTGGGTTTCCTTGAGCATGTCACAGAGAAAGAAGACCTGGAGAAAGCCAGCCCTAGGGTAATATTCTATTTGCCCTAGTTCTCAGAATGAAGCGAGGAGAAGGTGGCAGGCCTATCTATGTTCATTCAGAAGCAATGGTCCCCAGAAACCAGATCTCCTGCTAAAAAAGGGCATCAATCATCCAATTTCGGGACGGGCCAAATGGCTCGATGTTTAAGAGTTGGCTTAGGAGCATGAGCTCTGAGCAGCAGGGCCACCAGTTCGGATCCCACATGGGCCAGTGATGCTGCGCCCTCTACAGCTAAGACGGTGAACAACAGCTTCACTTGAATTGGACTGAAGTGAGTCACGGGCAACAGCGTAGGCTGCAGTGGGGCTAAAGTGGGCTGCCTTAAGCTACTGTGAGTGGCTGGCAGCCAGCGTGAGCTGCAGTGAGCGGCCGTCCAATGGCCAGTGACCAATCTGCCTCAGCCGGGAAGAGCGCCATGATCACAATACCAACATGGGCCAGTGAAGCGACATCCTCCACGACTAGACTGAAGAACAAAAGGACAGCAACTTGTCTGCTCCCCTTCCCTGATTCTCCAATGCTGTTCCCTCCCCCAATTCCCCAATAAAATCTTTATTTTATTTTTTTAGCTGAGCCATCCTGCCACCTGTTGGCAGCTCAACGGCAACTCAGCTCGGGCTGGCCTCGAACAGCTGTTGCTCAGAGCTCAGCTCTCACTCTTGAGCGAGCTCTTAATCAACTGAGCCACTCGGCCGGCCCCCCAATAAAATCTTTAAAAAAATATTTTTAAAAATCATCCAATTTCAGGACAATATTCAATCAATAAAGATCTTTTCACCAGGACAGAGAATCCAACACCAAACCTTATATATAACCACTTCCAATGCAGGGAAAAAATCTTGGAAGTGAATTAATTTCTCACTTAGTAACGGACTGTTTAGAGGTAAGAAAATCGCTTCTCTTCTGATCCAAGAGAGAGCAGAGGAGAAGCTAGAAAAGATCAAAGTGGAAACTGATTTTTCAACGAAGCAGGGGAGGGTTTGGGGGTGATAGAAGAAGTACCTGCATTGGGCTGGCCAAGTGGTGCATTCGTTAAAAGCTGGTTTTGGGATGCCAGCGGCCCTGGTTCGGATCCCACTTATGAGGGCCAGTGACACTGCCCTCTACAGCTAACAATAGCTCCACCTGGAGCTGGGCTGTGTGAGCCCCGGCGACGGTGTAGGTTGCAGCCCCTGCTGCAGTAGGCTGCCATAGGCTACAGTGAGTGGCCAGCGTGAGCTGCCAATGGCCATGGCGAGTGACCAGCCAGAGGCCGGCAACTAATCTGCCTCATCTGGGAAGAGCACAATGATGATACCAACATGGGCCAGTGAAGCAACATCCTCCACAATTAGACTGAAGAACAAAAAGACAGCAACTTGTCTGTTCCCTTTCCCCGAATCCCCAACGCTGTTCCCCTCCCCCAATTCCCCAATAAAATCTTAAAAAAAAAAAAAAAAAGAAGTACCTGCATTAAAGGAAACACATCGTGACTTACTTTTTGGTGAGCCGAGGGTCCAGAGGTGGGTGCTGTGCTCCATACACAGGCTGGATGCTGAAAGCAAGAAAAGAGGAAACTGTCAGGACACTAACTGTGTTGGATGAGTACCACCTACACCACCAATTTGGAAGGGACCGAGAAACAGGTCACCTCCAAGGATAACTATATCCAATCCATCCCCAAAAGATAGCAAATGACTCTTTAAAAGGAGTCTTTTTTAAAGAGACTGTTCATCTCCCCTGGTGAGGTGTCCGTGCCCTACGTCCCTATGTCAGGGTCCTGGCTGTAAAGACGGCAGCATGGAAACATAATGGGCTTTAGAGCAGGGAAGAGCAGAGTTCGAATGCCAGTTCTGGCATTCACTACCTCTCTAAACTTGCACTCAATACTTGATCACTTTGAACCTGTTTTCTCATCTGTAAAATGGAAATATCACCTACCCCAAAGGATCACTTGGGCTAAAACGCAATGAAGCATCACTACACATCAACCGAGGAACTCTCACACACGACTGGGGTGGTACAAAGCGGTACAACCCACTTCAAAAACCAGTTTGGCCATATCTAAGAAGAGCGAAATGTGTACACCCTAAGATCCAGTATTTTCACTCCCAAATCTGTATCTTAAGAGAAATATATACATATGTATACCAGGAGACATAAATAAAACAATTCATACCATTACGGTTCCTTTTAGCCCCAAACTAGAAATAACACAAGTCCATCAACAGAGAAATAAACTGTTCATCCAACAGACTATCACACAGCAATGTAAATTATGAAGTAGAGCTGCAAGTAACAATATGAATGAATCTTACAAATGTCATGCTGAGCAAAAGACAAGCAAAAGATAAGAGTAAACACTACATGATTCTATTTATATGAGGTCTGACAATTAAGTTCGTGAACTCGTCCTAGAAAAATTGCTACGTACCTCACTGCTGAATATTACTACGGTCACCTTCGAAGTACTCCCTTGGGAACCTATGCACCGACCCCAGCGACTAGTCCACCCTTCAAAGCAATTTTGGAACTCTTTTTCTGGAATGGCCATCTGAGCTGTCATCATCATATTACCCTTGATGTCCTGAATATCATCAAAATGTTTTCCTTTTAACCTTTCCTTTTTCTTCGGGTAAAGAAAGAAGTCATTGGGGGCCAGATCTGGTGAGTAGGGAGGGTGTTCGAATACAGTGATTTGTTTACTGGCTAAAAACTCCCTCACAGACAGTGCCGTGTGAGCTGGTGCATTGTCGTGATGCAAGAGCCATGAATTGTTGGTGAAGAGTTCAGGTAATTTTCGTCTAACTTTTTCACGCAGCCTTTTCAACACTTCCAAATAGTAAACTTGTTTAACTGTTTGTCCAATAGATACAAATCCATAATAAATAATCCTTCTGATATCAAAAAAGGTTAGCAACATCGTTTTAACTCTTGATTTGGACTGAAGGAACTTTTTTGGCCATGGGGAATCGGCTGACTTCTATTGTGCACTTTGACACTTTGTTTCAGGGTCCTGTTGGTACACCCATGTTTCATCACCAGTAATAACACAGCCCAAAATATCATCTTGCCTCTCCAAAAGTTCTTGGCAAACTTCAACTCTCCTTTGTTCATCAGTGAGCTCCTTTGGGACCATTTTTACACACCTTTCTCATGCCAAGATTTTCAGTTACAATTTTCCTAACTGTTTCTCTATCAATGTTTACTTGGTCTGCTATGCTTCTCACAGTCAGCTGATGATTTTGATGCACAATTCGATGAATTTTTGCAATGTTTTCATCAGTTCTGCTCATTATGGGCAGCCCTGACCACTCTTCATCAGTGACCCATTCTCTCCCCTCAGAAAAATGTTTAATCCATTTGTACACTGCCATTTTCTTCATGGCAGTATCCCCATAAACTTGGATTAACACGTCCCTGATTTCACTTTCACTCTTGCCAAGTTTAACAAGAAATTTAAGGTTTGTTTGTTGATCTAATTCAAGCTCACACATCCTTACGCTGGCACACAAAAACATGCAACAGTAATGAACGCCACTCAGCAAGACACCGCCACACGTCGATGTGAACACAGCTGTGAGACATGGACATACCAGGGTTATGAAACCTTATGGAGCTGTTTGTACAGAGCTGCCAGTGTAAGTGCATGGCGGCAAGTTTGGGAACTTAATTGTTAGACTTCATTACATTTCAACACTGGCAAAAATGATTTGTAGTGTTTAAAGATGCATCCACAGTGGCAACATAAAGAAAGCAAAGAGTGAATAAAGTAAAGGATGTGGTTGTCTTGGGGGAAGGAGGGAGGTGTGACAGAGAACAGACACAAGGTGGCTTGTGGGGTTCTCACTTCCGGGGAGTTCACTTTGTGATTATTCATCAAGTTATCATACCGCACAATTGTTTGATGTACTTTTCTGTCATAGTTCACACACACAAAAAAATGTGACCCAAGAATAATGATATATTAAGCCAAACTGTTATCCAAGTACAAGGCGACAGAAGAACATGTTTCAACATATAAGAACTCAGGGAATATGGTTTCCTTAACTCCTCAATAAAGAAACTACTAGAGGAAAAACTTCAATTAACAATGAGATAAACATAGAAACTATGGCAAAAGGACTGGCGGGAAACATTTAATTAATTTAACCTTATGACTAAATCTCAAATTTGAGGCTTTATGGTTACAGAAGAGAATGTAAAAACAACATAATTGGCAAATGGTAAAATGGAACGGAGGAGAAAGTGGGCCAAGGAGTACGTACGCTGATGAACTCATCTTTCACTGGCAAGGCTGAAAAGATATTTAAGGCTAATAGCTCAAGTAATAGAGGTATAACTATGTTTTAAGATATAAAATAAAACTAAGAAAAATAATACTAAAATCAACTAAAAGCAGGTGGGGAGGGAACAGGAAATATAACTACTAATTTCATAATTGCTCATGGTAGGGACTCAATAGATATTTTCTGAAGAAATACGGTATAAAGTTATACTTACAAACATAATCACTAGAATAAAAGGAAGAGCCTGCCAAATTATCACAGTATACACATGCACATCCACCTCCCAAAGCAAGGTCAGTCCTTATAATGAAAGGTTTTTTAAAAGAAAATATTAAAAATAGAACTAGGACCAGATATATCAATCATTCCAAAAAATACAAATGGGCTGAACTTACCAATTAAAGAACAAAGAATTATTATCAACAGGGGACTGGTTAAATAAGTTACAGTACATCTGTTAAAAAGAATGAGGCAGTTCTATATCTGACGACAGAAAACAAACTCTAAACATTCATTGAAAAACGATGTAGAACTGTATGCATCATAGGCCACCATTTCTGTAAAAAACTTTAAAACTAAAACATGTCCACATATTCATATATAATTAGGTCTGTGTATTTATAGAGTATCTCTGAAAGAACCCACAAGCCACCAGCAGCACAGGTTCAGAAGAGGAACTGGAGGACTCAAGGACCCGGAGGCAAAGGGACTTAGTTTTTACAGCAAACATTAGTATCATGTACAAGTATCACCTTTTCAAGAAATAAATGAAGCAATCTTAAGAAGGTTGGGAGTATTCAATGGGACAATGTGTAAAAAGCCCTTTAACATAATTCCGGGTGGGTGATAATACTATAACAGCAGGTAGTGAGATAGAGTTGCCAACGTTAGAATGCCACCCAGCACACACTCAGTGCCCAAGAAATGCTTTCTTTTGCCCTCTCATTTTTGTAATTTATTTCTTATCCAACATTTCAAAAATAAAACAACTTTATCAAGTATCTTATTTGACATAACAGATGTGATCCTAAAGTTGCTTTTAAATTAAAATGTGGCTAATTCAATCATTTTCACACTGAATTCTAAGATCCCAGAGGGAATGATCCTGTGCAGATACTTAGTTATGGATACAATCCCTGCCTTTCTTTTAAAAAAAAAAAAAAATTTTTTTTTTTTTTTGAGTGCAGTGTCATTGGCCCTCACATGTGGGACCCGACCCGGGGCCGCTGGCGTCCCAAGCCAGCGCTTAACCACCGCACCACTCAGCCGGCCCAATCCCTGCCTTTCTAGCTAGAAACTCTCTACTCCCCAAATTTCTGTGGCAAGTTATTCGGTAATTTGTAAACAAACCATTCCATATACAACTATGGAAATAAACAACGCAACTTCAATGTGCTAACAGCGTTACTCAGGCAAAGGAAAGGAGAGACAAAATAAGAAGGATCAAAGAATAATGGGGAAGTTTGGCTCACAGAGAAAAGGCTTAGAAACAAAAATTAAAACACAAACAAACACACTAAAAGGGCCACTGATTTATATTTTAACGTTTGTAAGTACTCTAAGATGAGTATACTTGAACTCTCCAAGTTCACAAGCTCTTTGTAGTAAAACATAAAGATCAGATAGGAAGATCTCAGGCCAGTTAGGTCAGGTGACTGGACAGAAAAATAAGAGGGGAGCCTTAGACTCTCTCTTAAAAAGAAAGAGTATTACCACTTGCCAGTAATTCACGCAGACAAACAGCAATCCTAACTCTGCAAGTTTCAGGGCTAAAGGCCATCAATTACTATCCAGGAAAGAGAATTTAATATCATGATATCATTTTTTTATAAAAATGTCAGCCCAACATGCTGGCACAGCCAAAAAGGCCAAAATAAAGGATGGGTTTCATCAGCAAAGGTATCAGAGCCCAATTTGTTAACATGTTCTTGACCCAAACTGTGCTGTCCCTGTACCTGGAACACTTAATTAATCAGTTTATTGAATCTCAAAAAGGACAGGCAGAAAGTTAGAAAAGGATGAGAAACCGAGATGATCACAGAGGCTCGATGATGATAAAATAAGAGCCTGGCGATTGAAGTGCTCCGTTTCCCGGCATTTATAACTGACCCACCAGCCTGTACCAGCTCTACTCCTCCCAAATCCAAACTCAACGCTACAGCTGGCTGGTCTCCACTCGGCCTTCCAAACATACCTTACTGAGTAATCAGGCTCTGCTCCCTACTCCCTTTTCAAAATCGTATGCATCCTGAAACATTCCCTTCAAATTCCACCCCACCTTCCCCAGTCTCCCTACCATGACACTTTCTCTGACCGTAGACCCATAGTCCACTAACTCATGCCTTCTCCGATTCCCTAGAATTCATAAATCAGGGCTATATCACTTTAAAAAAATAAACTATATTTAGATCATCCTATAAGGCTCTTTGTTGCCTTACAGCTCCCACACAGTTCCCCCCATGCTAACCCCGTGTCAAAAGTGATAATGTAAGGAAGTGTCTCAGAATGTTGAGACCCGATGGAATGATATCTGGCAATCTCCCTAATCAGATGGTTTCGGTACTGTGACTTCATCCCCTGGAGTGGTGCGTGTGTGTGAAGGCACTTTTGTGTTGGAACACAACGGGGACAATCAGGGAAAACAGCCAGCAGGCACGAAACTCACAGACCATGGAAAAACAAATTTTACATGCTTGTAAGATCACTAATAAAAGTTACGCGTTGGTCTGATTCGGGTGCTCCGTCCCTGAGACGTGAGTCCCTTGCCCCGCTTGCACTCTAATCTTGGCTCCTGTTTGTATTAACTCTGTGCCGCCCTTCTTGACTCTCACCACTCTTGTCATGCTGGACGTGACAGCCCTTTATGTTCAACACCTACATAAGAAATAAGACATTATGGAATGGAAATCCCAGCGCACCCCTCCCTCCCTTCTTAGGGAACCATGTTATTGGGTCTGGCATTTTTCATCCACATTTTTTGTTTTTACGTTTTTATTTCCTATGAATACATCCCTAAACAATTTTATGTTTTTAAAACTTTATATAAATGGCATCACACTGTATATATGACTTACTCTGATCCTAAATCATAAATGCTACTTTAAATATTACTTAATTTCATGGCTGGCTGACTGATATCTCCAACACAAATTTTAAAAATATTAGCTCCAAAAAAAGCATAGAATCCATTTAATGCACATTTTCAAATACACACACAAAAAAAGTACAATGAAAAATATAACAAACATCCATGAACCCATTACTCTGATTTAACAAATGTTAACATTTGTTACATTTCCTTGTTTATCTTTTTTTTTCTTTAAAGATTTTATTGGGGAACTCGGGGAGGGTACAGCATTGGGGAATCGGGGAAGGGGAACAGACAAGTTGCTGTCCTTTTGTTCTTCTAGTTGTGGAGGATGTCAATTCACTGGCCCATGTTGGTATGATCATTGCGCTCTTCCCGGATGAGGGAGATGGGTCACTAGTTATTGGACGGCGGCTCACGGGCAGCTCATGGTAACTCATAGCAGCCTACTGCAGCCTACATGGTCGCTGGGAGCCCAACTCCAGGTGGAGCTATTGTTCACTATCTTAGATGTAGGGGGCGCAGCGTCACTGGCCCTCATGTGGGAATCGAACTGGGGCCTTGCTGCTCAGAGCTGGTGTCCCAAACCAGCTCTTAACCAATGCGCCACTCAGCCAGCCCTCGCATTTCATTTTTTAAGAAAATAAAGCATTAGAGAGACTACTGAAGTCCCAACTGCTGTCCGGAGGCCTGTTTCCCTGTCTTCCCAGGAGATAACCACCTTCCTGAAACAGGTATGAAAACCTCCCCATCTGTTTTTATACTTTTACTTGTATGCATATATCCATAAACAATATACGTTTTTATGTTTTTAAACTTTACATAGGGGATTTCCAGTAGAATGGCGGAATAGACAGACACTGTGCCAACTGCCTCCCAGGATCACACCAAAATTACAAATAATTTATATAACATTCAACCTTGGAAGTCCCCAGAACACTAGATGAACAGAACCTCTAAATGAAGAACTTAAAGAGGAGGCCACATCAAGTTTGGTAGGAAGGGCAGAGAAGAGAGAGGGCAAACCCCGTGAGGAACACCTCAGCGGTGGGGAGGCTTCTCCGGTTGGGGGAGATCCTTTGGTGGCACACTGAGCTCACCAGCCCAGAGTTACTTAGCTGGGAAGAGGAGTTCCACGATAGCTGGCAGTAGAAACTAGTGAGGACTCTCTTTGCTCAGCTCGGTGAGGCTGAGAGTGGCTAGAGAACCAGTGGGGCTGGTGCATGGGTTCGTTCGCTGATGAGCACTTACCTGGTTTCTGGTGGAGGGAGTAGCTGTGCCTTTGGAGGTTTTGAGACCATTATTCCCCTGGTGTGGAGCTTGCACGCAAGTGGTATACAGGAGGGAGCCATTTTTTCAGGGTTGGGCCCTCCCACAGAGGGTCAGGTCCCGACCACATTGGTCTGGTGGAATTGGCGCAGGAATGCGTGTGCGCGCGCGCGCATGCAGCCTTGGATCCCAACCCGCTACCCTGCTTGTGCTACATTGCCAGGGAAATGCTGGGCATGTGCGCTCCGACTCCAACAGGCTGCTCACTGAGATGTGGGAGTGTATGAGCCGCCTTGGGTCCCCGCTCTCTGCATTGCGTGCAGTTGCCAGGCTGGTGATTGGCCGTCAGGCTGCTCGGCCTGATAGACAAGGGGCTGATTGAGACAGGCTGAGCCTGGGAGTTTTCCTGGAACTGTAGGGCTATGCACCTGCATCATCCAGCCAGGGCTCTCCTGGTGATCTATCTAATACATCAAAGCAATCCCAGAGCAACATCCAGAATGAGGAAACAAAGAAACGTGTCACAAGTAAAAGATCAGAAGAAACCTCAAGAAATGGAACTAAATAAAACAGAGGGATCCAACCTTTCAGAGACAGAGTTTAGAACACTGATGATAAGAATGTTTAACGAACTTAGTGAGGACATAAGGAAGGATAGAGAAATCATAAAAAACAACCAGTTAGAACTAAAGAATACAATAACTGCAATGAAGAAGACACTCAAAGGAATCACCAGTAGAATAGATGAAGCAGAGAATCTGATCAGCGATTTGGAAGACAAAATAGCAGAAATCACCCAGTTGGCACAACAAAAAGACCAAAGAATAAAAAACAATGAAAATAGTTTAAGAGCCGTATGGGACAAGATGAGCACAACCACCTTAGACTCATAAGAATACCAGAAGGAGAAGAGAAGAAGCAATGGGTCGAGAATGTATGTGACTGAAAGCTTCCCTACCCTGGTGAGGGAAATCAACATACATGCCCAGGAAGTGCAGAGAGTTCCAAAGCTGAACCCAAACAGGTCCACACCAAAACACATCATAGTTAAAATGGCAAAGGTTAAAGATAGAGACAGAATCCTAAAAGCAGCAAGAGAAAGACAGCAGGTTACATACAAAGGAACTCCTATTTGACTAACAGCTGACTTTTCTACAGAAACTCTTCAGGCCAGAAGGGAGTGGCAGGAGATATTCAAAGTGACACAAAATAAAGGCCTACAACCAAAATTGCTCTACCCAGCACGGCTATCACTTAAAATTGAAGGAGAAATAAAGAGCTTCTCAGAAAAGAATAAGCTTCAGGAATTCATTACCACCAAGCCAGCATTACAAGACATGTTAAAAGGACTTTTTGAAACAGAAGAAAGGGGTAAACAAGCTAAATCAGGAAGACCAGGAATACAAACAACAAAATGGCAATACATATGCACCTATCGATAATCATTTTAAATGTGAATGGGCTAAATACTCCAATCAAAAGACAGAGAGTGGCTGAGTGGATAGGAAAATAGGACCCACGTATATGCTGTTTACAGATGGAAGAAGATATTTCATGTAAATGGAAATGAGAAAAAAAGCTGGACTAGCAGTACTTATTTTGGACAAAATAGACTTTAAAATGAAGACTACAATAAAAGACAAAGAAGGGCACTATAGCTCTAATAAACATCTATGCACCCAACATAGGAGTTCCTAAATATATAAAACAGATTTTGACAGACATAAAGACAGAGATCAACAGTAACACTATCATAGTAGGGGACTTCAACACCCCGTTGTCACATATGGACAGATCCTCTAGACAGAAAATCAACATGGAAAGAGTGGCCTTAAATGACACTTTAGACCAGCTGAATTTCAACTCTATTTTTAGAGCATGTGACCCTGAAACAACAGAATATACATTCTTCTCAAGTGCACATGGGACATTTTCCAAGATGGACCACATGTTAGGCCACAAAACAAGTCTCAGTAAATTTAAGAAGACTGAAATCAAATCAAGCAGATATAAAAGAAAACCTGATGGTCGCTGGCTGGGAGGGGGTGGCGATCAGGGAGAGGAGGAAGGTTTTGGACAGCGTAGGTGGGTGAGTACAATGTTGCCGCAGGGATATGGGGGGTTGTTCTGGGAATGTAATTAATAATGCTGTGAATGCTTTGTGGGGTGTCAGATGGTCCCATGTCTTGTTGGGGAGATCCCTTCAGGGATGGGCTACATACTTGATCGCTGCGCTATACACCTGAAGTTGATGTTGTATAATATGGAATGTTAACTGTGATGGCATTTATACAGTAAGTCACGGGATGAGGAGTACAGTGTGGGAGCGGGATCAGGGAAGTTGTAATAGATATTATGATATGGGGGGAGTGGGGCGGTGGATTGGGGCAGGGGAATTGCACTTTGAGGGGTAAAAAGTATAACTATTGCACTGTTGTAAAAAATAATTTTAAAAAAATTAAAAAGAAAAACTTTACATAAAAGATTGCACACTGTACATATCGTTCTGTATCTTGCTTTTCTCACTCAAAAATGTGTTTTCACCAGCTCTACCTTTAAGTTTTTCTGATTATAAAAGTGACATATACTTGGTGGAAAAACTGGAAAGTCAATAATACACAGCATCCTCACCAGGGGAAGATACGGTGCCAAGTCAATTTCCAGCTTCTAAAGAGCAGGGGCGGGGCATGTCTTTTTCTGTAGTCCCCTCGCCACCTGGCAGAGCGTGACACACACCAGCAGGCACTTAAACAATACTTACTGAGTGGAGACTGGAACTCTACAAAGCTCAGTCCTTTGTTCTAAACTGACTCTTGTTAAACAAGACCTGAACACCAGAGGCAAACACGCTGCATCCCTGAGAAATAACACTGTATATGCAGAGGAAAGAATGCCAGTCGAGACAAAAAGAGCAAAAATCCCGGTCAACCTCCATCATTCTTTTTTTTTTTTTTTAAGATTTTTATTGGGGAATTGGGGAAGGGGAACAGACAAGTTGTTGTCCTTTATTCTACAGTCTAGTTGTGGAGGACGTTGCTTCATTGGTCCATGTTGGTATTATCATTGCGCTCTTCCCGGGTGAGGCACGTTGGTCACCGGCCTCTGGACGGCCGCTCACAGCAGCTATTGGCAGCTCACTCTGGCTGCCAGCCGCTCACGCTGACTGCGGGCCACTCATTGAAGCCTAAGGCAGCCCACTGCAGCAGGGGCTGCAGCTATGCTGTCCCTGGGGACTCACTGCAGCCCAGCTCCAGGTGGAGATGTTATTCACCATCTTAGCTGTAGAGGACAGTGTCATTGGCTCTCATGTGACTGGGGCCGCTGGCATCCCAAGCCAGCTCTTAACCAACGCGCCATTCGGCCGGCTCCGTCATTCTCTTTAATAAAACTAACATCGCAGAAGGTACTGGCATAGCTGGTTTACGTAGTTGGAACAGTGCAAAACCCTTGATAGGGAAAATCAACAGGTGTTTGCTTAGTGCTGACAAACGAGATAAAACAAATATGGGAATAGAGCCATCCGATTTAAAATCAAACATGCTATATAATATTGTATGCCAACTGTAATTGAATGTATAGATAGTCACAGGATGTGGATTATACGGTGGAAGGGAGTCAAAGGAATTGTAATAGATAGTATGATATGAGGGGGAAGAGTTGGGGGGAGAATTGGGGGAGGGAGGTTGTCACTTTGAGGGGTAAAAAGTATAACTATTGCACTGTGTTGTTAATTAAAACTGAAGCTAATTAAAATTTTAAAAAACCCAATTTAAAAAAAAAAATGTGCTGACAACTGATTCGGGTTCACACACTCACTTGATGGAAGTCTTCCAGAACTGGGGATGTACGGGGCTTCGATGATAATTTAGTATCTTCTAGTCACTTACTTTATCAGTAAAATATCTCCTAGCTAAGAACGTTGTAACATACCTGCCCAGATAGGCTGGGGCCATTACACAGAGTCTACTATCAGATTCATTAATGTTAAGAAAAATGACAGTGATAGAAGGCTCCTAAGTGATTCAAGTGATTAGACAGTTCTCAACTTCACTGAATGCTAAAAAGAGTTCCTCAAATTTAACAAACACGTTTGCTTGAAAAGAGACAACAGGGGCCAGCCGAGCTGCACGGTCGTTTGGAGTTGGCTTGGGACGCCAGCAGCCCCGGTTCGGATCGCACATATGAGGGTCAGTGACACTGCCCTCTACAGCTAATATGGTGAACAACAGCTCCACCTGGAGCTGGGCTGTGTGAGCCCCCAACGGTGTAGGCTGCAGCCCCTGCTGCAGTGGGCTGCCATAGGCTACACTGAGTGGCCAGCAGCCAGCGTTGAGCCAAAAGCCATGATGAGCGACCATCCAGAGGCTGGTGACCAATCTGCCTCTTCCGGGAAGAGCGCAATGATGATACCAACATGCGCCAGTGAAGCAACGTCCTCCACAACTAGACTGAAGAACAAAAAGACAGCAACTTGTCTGTTCCCCTTCCCCGATTCCCCAACGCTGTTCCCTTTCCCTGATTCCCCAATAAAAATCTTTGAAAAAAAAAAAAAAAAGAGAGATCTTCCCAGAAAGACTGGAATGAGAACATGGGAACGAGCCAGGCCCTGGCTCACATTTTTGTTTCTCTTATTTCAAGCCTCATCCACATCTTTTCACTGGAAGCATCCACACTGTTGGAATGGATGAGCCACTTTCGCAGAGGGTGTTTGAATCTCAGCAGAGGCTGAGGGAAGGGGAAGGAGGCACTAGAGAGAACACGGATGGACCAGGGGTCAGGAAATCTGCAATGTGATTTGTGGCAAGTCATCTCGTCTCCCTGCCCTGTTTCCTCGGTGCAGGGGTCTCAGGGTGGAGTCTAACAGGCACAATCTCATGACACTCAGGTGTTCAGCAGGGCCAGCCAGTCACTACTTTCAAAAGCACAGGACAGAAAAGTCCACCTTCCGCCCCTCTCCCACCCCCTCATCTACCTTCACTTATGAATCCTGCCTGGTGTGAGTGACAGACCCAAAGAGAACTATCCAATGACACAAGCTGGAGTTGGCAAGTTTAAACTTAACACTCACCTGCCTTCAGAACTGGTAAGAGCCTTCATCCAAACCTCTCATGTCATAGATAAGGAAATCGAACGTGGAATATGTAAGCGCTGTGCCCTAAAATCTGGCTTTTCCTCTGAGACTATCATACCACAATCTTACCTGACCAGCTAAGCCCGAAACCTGGGAGTCACACCTCCTTGGCGCCTCCTACCCCCTCGCTCCCCAAATCCAATGATGCTCTCAAACTTCACCTCTACTTACCATTGCCATTGCCCTAATCCAAGCCATCATGTCCTCTCCCCCTCCTGACCGCAAGTGGTCCCTAACTAGACTCACTGATTCCCAGCAGGGGTGTGGGAGTGGGCTGAAGAGGCAGGGGTGGGGTGGAGGGAGCTGGAGTGTTTGGAAATGTGTCAGTGTACGTGGCGGGGGAGGGTATTTGCCCCAATAACTGGTGGGCCTTCCCAACATTTAGTGGGCAAGGGCCAGGGATGGTATGCGTCTTACAGTCCTGCACAACCCAGAATTAACCCACGCAAAACACCAACTGTGTTTCCCACCCCTAACTGTTAAAAACACTGGTCCAAGCCCTTTTCCTCAGGGCAGCCAGAGTGATATTTGTACAAACACAAATCCAATCGTGTCACAGCCCCCATCAACCTTCTAATGGCATTCCACTACTCTTGGGATAAAGAGAAAAGCCCATAACTTGGCCTGTTTTTCCAACCATGAAGGACCTGGAAGACTCAGAGAGTTTCGATTTTACTCTAACTACAAATGAGATGTCTGAAAGAGGGGCAGGAGAGAAGCAGGAAAACCAATTAGGAGGCTATGGCAGTCGTCCAGGCCAGAGAGGACTCAGCGGGGTCCACTGTAGTAAGGGCAACAATGGTGAGAGCAGCTGAGATCCGGGATTTATTTGACGAGCCAACAGGACTTGCTGTTGAACTGGATGTGCCAGAAGGGAAAGAGAAGAATCAAAGACCTTAGGATTTGGGGTCTGAGGGACTTGGTGAATGGTGGGGCCATTAAGTGAGACAGGAAGAATAGCTTTGCAGGAGTGGGCAGATGTGGAATTCAAGAGTTCTGTTCTGACGTGTTAAATGTGAGATGCATTAATTGTTCAAGATCCATATGGCAAAAACCCCCAGCACTGAAACAGGTTTCTTTCAGCCTAATTCAGGGCTTTTTCCTAGTGGTTCTCAAAGTGCAGCCCCCAGGTTAGCAGCAGCATAGCACTTCGGAACTCCTTAGGAGCTCACCTTCTCAGGTCCCCCTTAGACCTTCTGAATCACAAGCTCTGGAGGCGGGGCCTGGCAGTCTATATTTTAAGGAGCCCTCCAGGGGACTCACTGAAGTTTGAGAACCACTGCTCAAAATCATACTCCTCACTGCTAAAGAACACCTGAATTACAACTATCATTTTCATAATAGCTAATATTATTGAGTACCTCTGCTGTACTTTCTATGCATTATCTCATTTAACCCTCATAATAGCCTTATGGGGTAGTCACTCTGTGCTCATTTTACAGGTAAGGAGACTCACACAGAGAGAGGTTAAGTAACTTGCCCAACGTCATACAGCTATAAATGGCAGAGCTGGGATTTGAACCCAAGCAGTCAGGTTCCAGAGCCTTCATCTTTTTTTTTTTTTTAAATTTGAGATATAATTGACAAACATTGTGAAAGTTTAAGGTGCACAATGTGTTGGCTTGATACATTTATATATTGCAATTTATTACCACCAAAGTGTTAGCTACCACCCCCATCATGTCACATACTTCTAATTTCTTTTTTCTGGTGAAAACAATTATGATCTAGTCTCCTAGCAACTTTGAAGTTTATAATATAGTGTTGTTGAGTATAATCACTATGCTGTGCATTGGATCTCCAGGACTTACTTATCTATTAGCTGCAAGTTTCCAAAGCCTCCTATCTTCCTAGGCATCCGTACAAGGACCATTTGATGTAGTAGGTACGTAGGGCTCTTTGTTACGTGTATAAATGACAGACCTTAAAAAGATGTTTAATTACATCAAGTTACCATATGACCCAGCCATTCCACTCCCACATATATTCAAAAGAATGGAAAATATACATTCACACAGAACCTTCACATGAATTTCATAGTATTATTCATAACAGCCAAAAAGTGGAAACACCAATGCCCATCCACGGATAGATGGATAAACAAAATGAGGCACAGCCATATAATGGAGTGTTATTTAGCCATAAGAAGGAATAAAATACTCTTTCATGGTACAACATGGAAGATCCTTGAAAACATTATGTTTAATAAAAAATCCAGAAAAGGCCTCACATCACATTATTCCATTTATAAGAAATGTCCAGAGGTTCCGGTAAGATGGCTGAATAGACGGACGCTCTCCAAACTGCCTCCCAGGACCACATCAAAATTACAAATAATTCATGCAACATTTAACCTCGGGAGTCCCCTGAACATTAAGTGAACAGAACCTCTAAACGAAGGACCTAAGAGGAGTCCACGTCAAGTCTGGTAGGAGGGCTGCCGACAAGAGAGGGCGAGCCCCGTGAGGGATGCCCCAGCTGTGTGGGGAGGCTTCTCCAGTTGGGGTAGAGACCCTCCGGTCCCACACCGAGCCAACTACCCCAGAGTTGCTTTGCCAGGAAGAGGAGTTCCATGATAGTGGGCAGTAGAAATTAGTGAGGACTCTCTTTGCTCGACTGGGTGAGGCTGGGGGCAGCTGGAGAACCAATGGGGCCAGCGCACGGGTTCGCTCGCCAGCGAATACTCACCCGGTTTCTGTCGGAGGGAGTGGCTGCATGAGCCAGGCCCAGAAGCCTGTCGGGAGGGACTGAACTGAGCACCTTTGGTGCAGAAGCTGGAGGTTTTGGGACTATTGTTCCACTGGTACGGAGCTTGCACACGAGCAGTGTATAGGAGGCCGCCTTTTTTTCAGGGTTAGGCCCTCCCACGGAGGGTCAGAGCCGGGATCCCATTGGTCTGGTGAACTTGGCGCAGGAGTGCATGCATGCACATGCGGCCTTGGATTCCCACCCTCCGCCCTGCTTGTGTTGCGTTGCCAGGGAAACGCCTGGCGGGTACCCTCCAGCTCCATCAGGCTGCTCACTGAGACACAGGAGTGTGCGAGTGGCCTTGGGTCCCCACCCTCCACCCTGCTTGTGCTGCGTTTCCAAGGAAACACCGGGTGGGTGCCCTCCGGCTGCATCAGATTGCTCACTGAGACATGTGTGAGCCACCTTGGGTCCCCACCCTCCGATCTGCTTGTGCTGCGTTTCCAAGGAAACGCCGGTTGGGTGCCCTCCGGCTCCATCAGGCTGCTCACTGAGACACAGGAGTGGGCGAGTGGCCTTGGGTCCCCACCCTCCGCCCTGCTTGAGCTGTGTTGCCAGGGAAACGCAGGGTGGGTGCTCTCCAGCTACATCACTCTGTTCACTGAGACTCAGTAGCAGACAACCTGCAACAACCTATGAAGATTTTTTTTTTTTGAGAGTGAGCACGATTCCAGAGCACACAGCAGCTAATTGTGGAAAGCTCACTGCAACCCTGAGAAAGTGGTCTGCAGATTAAAGAGGACGGAGAGCCCCCCCACCTCTTACCTATTTTTTTTTTCTCTCTTTTTTTTCTTTTTTCTTTTCTCTTCTTTCTAGGTGATCTATCTAATACACTGAAGCATTCACAGAACGACAGCCAGAATGAAAAAACAAAGAAATATGTCCCAAGTAAAAGATCAGAAGAAAACTCTAGAAATGGAATTAAATTAAACAGAGGTATCCAAACTTTCAGAGACAGAGTTTAGAACACTGATGATAAGAATATTTAAGGAACTTAGCGAAGACATAAAGCAAGATAGGGAAACCATAAAAAACAACCTGTTAGAACTAAAGAATACAATAACTGAAATGAAGAACACACTTGAAGGAATCACCAGTAGAGTAGATGAAGCAGAGGAGCGGATCAGTGAATTAGAAGACAAAATAGCAGAAATCACCCAGCTGGAACAACAAAAAGAAAAAAGAATAAAAAAGAATGAAAATAGTTTAAGAGACCTCTGGGACAACATGACACGCAGCAATCTTCGTGTCATAGGAATACCAGAAGGAGAAGAGAAGAAGCAAGGGATTGAGAATGTATTTAAAGAAATAATGACCGAAAACTTCCCTACCATGGTGAAGGAAATCGACATACAAGCCCAGGATGTACAGAGAGTTCCAAACAGGCTGAATCCAAACAGGCCCACACCAAGACACATCATAGTTAAAATGCAAAGGTTTCAGACAGAGACAGAATTCTAAAAGCAGCAAGAGAAAGACAGCAGGTTACATACAAAGGAACTCCTATAAGACTAACAGCTGACTTCTCTTCAGAAACTCTGCAGGCCAGAAGGGAATGGCAGGAGATATTCAAAGTGACACAAAATAAAGGTCTACAACCTTGATTGCTCTACCCAGTACGGCTATCACTTAAAATTGAAGGAGAGATAAAGAGCTTCTCAGAAAAGAATAAGCTTAAGGAGTTCATTACCACCAAGCCAGCATTGCAGGAAATGTTAAAAGAGCTTTTTCAACCAGAAGAAAGGGGAAAACAAGCTAACCCAGGAAGATAAGAAATACAAATAACAAAATGGCAATAAATATACACCTACCAGTAATTACCTTAAATGTGAATGGGCTAAATGCTCCAATCAAAAGACACAGAGTGGTTGAGTGGATAAGAAAACAGGACCCATGCATATGCTGTCTACAAGAGACTCATCTTAGATCAAAAGACACACATAGACTGAAAGTAAAGGGATGGAATAAGATATTTCATGCAAATGGAAATGAGAAGAAAGCTGGAGTAGCAATAGTTATTTCAGACAAAATAGACTTTAAAATGAAGACTATAGTAAAAGACAAAGAAGGGCACTACATAATAATAAAGGGATCAATTCAACAAGAGGACATAACCCTAGTAAACATCTATGCACCCAATATAGGAGTTCCTAAATATATAAAACAGATTCTGACAGACATAAACGCAGACATCAACAGTAATACTATCACAGTAGGGGACTTCAACACCCCGTTGTCACCAATGGACAGATCCTTCAGACAGAAAATCAACACGGACATAGTGGATTTAAATGACACTTTAGACCAGCTGGATTTAATTGATATTTTTAGAGCATTTCACCCCAATGCTACAGAATATACATTCTTCTCAAGTGCACATGGAACATTCTCCAAGATAGACCACATGTTAGGCCACAAAACAAGTCTCAACAAATTTAAGAAGATTGAAATCATATCAAGTGTCTTCTCTGACCACAATGCTATGAAACTAGAAATCAATTATAAGAAGAAATCTGGAAAGCTTACAAATACATGGAAGCTTAATAACATGCTTCTACAAAGTGAGTGGGTCAAAAATGAGATCAAAGAGAAAATCAAAAGATACCTCGAGACAAATGAAAATGAAAACACCACGACCCAAAATCTCTGGAATGCAGCGAAACCAGTCCTAAGAGGGAAGTTCATAGCAGTGCAGGCCTACCTAAAGAAGGAAGAAAAATCTCAAATCAATAGACAATCTCTACACCTAAGGGAACTCGAAAAAAAAAACAGCAAAACAAGCCTAAAGGGAGCATAAAGAAGGAAATAATAAAGACCAGAGCAGAAATAAATGAAATAGAGAACAAAAAAACAATACAAAAGATCAATGAAACCAAGAGTTGGTTTTTTGAAAAGATAAACAAAATCGACAAACCCTTAGCACGACTAACCAAGAAAAAGAGAGAGAGGACCCAAATTAATAAAATCAGAAATGAAAGAGGAGAAGTGACAACAGATACAACAGAAATACAGAAAATTTTAAGAAAATACAATGAGCAACTATATGCTCACAAACTCGACAATCTGGAAGAAATGGATAAATTTCTAGAAGCATACAATCTACCAAGTCTGAACCAAAAAGAAACAGAAACTCTGAACAGACTGATTACTGCCAAAGAAATTGAATCAGTAATCAACAATCTTCCAACAAACAAAAGTCCTGGACCAGATGGCTACACAGGTGATTTTACAGAACATTCAAAAAAGAATTAGTACCTATTCTCCTCAAACTATTTCAAAAAATACAGAAGGAGGGAAGGCTCCCAAACTCTTTCTATGAAGCCACTATCACCCTGATCCCTAAGTCAGACAAAGATATTACAAAAAAGGAAAATTACAGGCCAATATCACTAATGAACATAGATGCAAAAATTCTCAACAAAATACTAGCAAACAGAATTCAGCATCTCATTAAAAAGATCATACACCACGACCAAGTGGGATTCATTCCTGGTATGCAAGGCTGGTTCAATATCCGTAAATCAATTAACGTAATACATCACATTAACAAAATGCAAAACAAAAATCATATGATCATATCAATAGATGCAGAAAAGGCATTTGACAAAATCCAGCAGCCATTTATGATAAAGACTCTTAACAAAGTGGGAATAGTGGTATCATATCTCAACATAATAAAGGCCATATATGATAAGCCCACAGCAAACATCATTCTCAATGGAAAAAAGGCTGAAAGCTTTCCCCTTAAGATCAGGAACAAGACAAGGCTGCCCGCTTTCACCACTTCTATTTAACATAGTTCTGGAAGTTCTAGCCACAGCAATCAGACAAGAAAATGAAATAAAAGGCATCCAAATTGGAAAAGAGGAAGTGAAATTGTCATTATATGCAGATGACACGATACTATATAGAGAGAATCCCAAAGACTCCACCAAAAAACTGCTAGAACTGATACACGAATTTGGTAAGGTAGCAGGATACAAAATTAATATTCAGAAATCAGTGGCATTTCTATACACCAATAATTAACTATCAGAAGAAGAAATCAGGAAATAAATCCCTTTTATAATTGCTTCAAAAACAATAAAATATCTAGGAATCAATTTAACTAAAGAAGTAAAAGACCTGCACTCACAAAATTATGAGACACTGAAGAGAGAAATCAAAGAAGATACAAATAAATGGAAATACATACCATGCTCATGGATAGAAAGAATTAATATAGTTAAAATGTCAATACTTCCTAAGGCAATATATAGTTTCAATTTTTCTCAGAAATAGAACATAGAATCCTAAAATTTATATGGAGCCACAAAAGACCCCAAATAGCTACAGCAATGTTGAGAAATAAGAACAAAGTGGGAGGCATCACATTACCTGACATCAAAACATACTACAGAGCTACAGTAATCAAAACAGTATGGTACTGGCATAAAAACAGATACATAGACCAATGGAATAGAATAGAGAGCCCAGGAATAAACCCATCTATATACAGTCATTTAAACTATGACAATGGAAGCAAGAATTTACACTGGAGTAATTTAATAAATGGTGCTGGGAAAATTGGACTGACACGTGCAAAAAAATGAAAATAGACCATCTACTTACACCATATACGAGAACAAACTCAAAATGGATTAAAGACTTAAATGTAAGACCTGAAACTATAAAACTCCTAGAAGAAAATATAGGCAGTAAGTTTGCAGACATTACCCTCAGTAATATTTTTACCGATATATCCCCTCGGGCAAGGGAAATAAAAGAAAAAATGAACATATGGGATTACATCAAACTTAAAAGCTTTTCACAGCAAAGGAAATCATCAATAAAACAAAAAGGCAGCCTACTGAATGGGAGAAGATATTTGCCAATGATATATCTGATAAGGGGTTGATATCCAAAATTTATAAAACACTCATGCAATTCAACACCAAAAAAACAAACAACCCAATTAAAAAATGGACAGAGGATATGAGGAGGCATTTCTCTAAAGAGGACATACAGATGGCCAACAGGCATATGAAAAAATGTTCAACCTCACTAATCATCAGAGAAATGCAAATAAAAACCACCATGAGATACCACCTCACTCCAGTCAGAATGTCTATCATCAACAAATCAACAAACAACAAGTGTTGGCAAGGGTGTGGAGAAAAGCGAACCCTGGTGCACTGTTGGTGGGACTGCAAATTGGTGCAGCCATTATGGAAATCAGTATGGAGGTATCTCAAAACACTGGAAATGGAACTGCCGTATGACCCAGCAATTCCACTCTTGGGAATCTACCCAGAGGAATCCAAGACGCTAATTCAAAAAAATTTATGCACCCCTATGTTTATTGCAGCGCTATTTACAATAGCCAAGACTTGGAAACAAACGAAATGCCCATCGGTAGATGACTGGCTTAAGAAACTGTGGTACATTTATACAATGGAGTATTCCTCCGCTATAAAGAAGAATGAAATTGTACCATTTGCAACGATATGGATGGATCTAGAGACTATTATGTTGAGTGAAATAAGTCAGTCGGAGAAAGACAAATACCACATGATCTCACTTATATGTGGAATTTGAAAAACTGAATGAATGAACATAAGAAACAGAAACAGTCTCATAGATATAGAGGAAAAACCGGATTGCTAGTTGGGAGGAGGGTGGGGATGAGGGAGAAGGGGAAAGGATTAGACGGCATAAATAGGTAACTACAGTATTGTCACAGGGATATGCAAGACAGTTCGGGGAATATAATGTTGTTAAAATTTTGTGGGGTGTCAGATGGTCACATGTTTTGTTAGGGAGACCACTTCATGGATGGAGTAGAGGCTTGATCACTGCACTGTACACCTGAAATTGATGTTGTATAATATTGTATGCCAACTGTAACTGACTATATAGACAGTCACGGGATGTGGATTATATGGTGGAAGGGAGTCAAAGGAATTGTAACAGATAGTATGATATGGGGGGGAGGAGTGGGAGGGGAGAATTGGGGGCGGGGGGTTGGCACTTTGAGGGGTGAGGAGTATAGCTATTGCACTTTGTTGTACGCCTGAAGCTAATTAAAAATATATATTAAAAAAAATAGAAACAAAGAAATGTCCAGAACATGTGTCCAGGGAAATCTATAGAAACAGGAAGATGAGTGGTTGCCGGGGCTGAGGGGGATGGGGAAGGATGCAGAGCGACTACTTCTGGATATGAGGTTTCCTTATGGGGTGAAAACAACGTTCTGAAATTAGTGGTGACGGTTGTACAAAACCATCATACTCTAGATGAATAAATACACTAAATACCACTGAATCATGGGTGAATTTTGATGGTATGTGAATTATATCTCCAAAAAGCTCTTGTTTTAAAAAAGGATGTTTAATTCATTGTGAACTTAGGCTATTTTACCAAATAAAATTCCTATTTGTCTGTCATTAAGGTTGCTGGATCATGATCAAAGAAACTGAAAGTAATCTGTCATTGCTTTGAATTGTCACCTTTCAATTTGCAAAGACAAGTAAACTAGTTTCACTTCTAGGCTGCAAAGGGCCTGAACACAGCTGTCTATGTCGTTTCCCCACCCAGGAGAAAAGTGTTTCTTTACGAAAATGAAAGAGTACAAATACAAAACTACTATTGAGAAAATAACCCTTTCCTTAAATCAAACAAAGCACTTACTATCTAAAAGTCATTTTCTCCCATAGGCTCCTGGAGGCTTCCTGGCTAAAAGCACATAACTAAACAATATTTCCCTACAGTAAGCAAGGTACTAAAAACTACTATCAATCATGGCAACACTTTGATGTCTTAAGATAAACAGGGAACATAAATACCTAGCACCCCGGTAAGGATCTGAGTAAATGTTTACATGCTATAAAGAATAACAGTAGCACTAATAGCTAGTATCTATTGAGCAACCATAATGCACTAAATAAACACTGTCCTTGGTTCTTTACAAACAGGATGTTTAATTCAGTCCTCACAGTAGCCCTGAGGAAAGTATTTTTATCCTCATTTCATAGGTAAGGAAACTGAGGCCTAGAGAGATTGGGCAAATCATTTGTCCTTGATCACACAGGTAAGAGGGCCCAAATAAAAATCCAAGTCTCTCTGAACTCAAATGATCTATCCTGTATCTCTCTGTATTCCTCTTCAAAATGAAAAAAGAGGGCCGGCCACATGGCGCATTGGTTAGGAGCTGGCTTGGGACGCCAGCTCTGAGCAGCGGGGCCCCTGGTTCGGATCCCACATATGAGGGCCAGTGACACTCTATAGCTAAGGTGATGAGCAACAGCTCCACCTGGACTGGGCTGCTGTGAGTCCCTGGGACTGCATAGCTGCAGCTCCTGCTGCAGTGGGCTGCCATAGGCTACAGTGAGTGGCAGGTAGCCAGCGTGAGCGGCTGGCAGCTAGAGTGAGCTGCCAAGAGCCGCTGTGAGCAGCCATCCAGAGGCCGGCGACCGATCTGCATCACCTGAGAAGAGCGCAATGATATCAACGTGGACCAGTGACACAATGTCCTCCACAACTAGACTGAAGAACAAAAAAGGACAGCAACTTGTCTGTTCCCCTTCCCCAATTCCCCAACACTGTTCCTCTCCCCCAATTCCCCCAATAAAATCTTAAAAAAAGAAAAAAAGAATGCGATCTCTGAGCAGTAGGATCGCAGGAAAAAAAAAAAATAGAAAAAGGAAGCCAGAAACTTTAGAAAACTAAAAAGACTCCTCTTCCTAGCTTGCAAAACTAGTGCCGTGAGAAAAGGTGTCTGTTCCTATAGTCCAAAATGGGAAATACACACAACAAAAGATTGTTATTATAACAACAACCAGCACTCAGTAGGCACAAAAGACCATGCCATGTCCCACATCTCATCTACTGCTCCCTGATTTAACAGTGCTCCCACTGATTCTGATCATAATCTTAGGATGTCAAACTTTAATGATCTCACTATGGAAAACCCCAGAGAACAACACTTGCTGAGACTGGAGAGCTCAGGAGACCAGGAAGGAAAAGGAATCAGGTGGCAGGAAGTGGTGCTTATCTAAAAACAGCGAAGTCTTTACCACTGTAATCCCACAACACTTTACCCTGAAGCTATCTCTGCATTCCCTTGCATTATTTTATACTGTGTCACTAACAGCTAATGACCACCATTCTCCATATGTCTAATAGGACCCTAAATAAAATAAGTCCATTATATAGCCACCACTGACCCTCCTTTCTCTCTTGCTATTAAAAAAAAAGTCACAAATTCAAAGGATTATCCCAGAAGGGAAAGACCTGAATCAATGAGGAAAGGTAGCATGTGGGGCACAACCAAACGTGAATTTCATCAACAAATAAGACTGTGGCTGTCAGAAATCTTAAATTCACGACTGAAACATACACTCCTCCTTATACTTCTCAGAACTCTGCCCCAAACAAATTGAAGCTGTAAACCAACAGCAGACTGATGGATGTACAATTGCTAAGGGTCTCCACATACACCAAAAAGGAAATAACAACAACAACAACAAGGAGATTAGAAGGTCTGCTTTCCAACCAATTAACTGAAAGAATGAAAAAATTTAGTGCATTGACACAAAAACAACATTACAACACGGGCGCGGGGGGCGAGGTTTGTAAGGGGTCACTTGGAGTTGAATAAGTCCTTAGAAAAGGCTAAAGATATAACCTCAATTTTTGGGTCACCCTGTAATAATTCCTAATGGGGAAAGGCCAACTGAAGATAAAGTAAGGTCGGGCTTGAGCATTATTCTCACTTTTCCTGTCCCCCAGCAGAGGGTCCCAAGCTCCCAGCAGAACCTTGTTGGAATCCAGGAAAAAGATTCCTACGTGCTGAGCTGGGGAGCAAGGGAAGGGGCCATCCTTGTCCAAACCACCACCTGTGCCTGGGGGAGACCCCCCAATAGCGAGTCCTGTGTAAAGTGGGAAGCAGTTCTGGGGCTGGACCTCCTAACCCAGGACGGACACAGGCTGCTCATTCCACTCCACTGTCTCTAACGCCCGGACTCCGGCCGCCTCCCGGCTGAGGGCAGCCCCTCCAGGGCCCTCCACCTCCAGACCCCGATCTGCTCCCACCCCCAGCCACCCCGCAGAGCTCGCTGCCTGCTCCTCGGCCTGACAGCCGCCCTGCAGCCACCACGCAGCCCGATTCCCCAGCCCGGGATGCCCAAACCAGCCTGCCGGGGTCGGTGGAGCCCAGGCCCGCGAGACTTAGGCCTTAGGATCTGGAAGGCTTTGGTCCAATCCCCTCTTGCTCTCAAATCCTGGCCTCACCTCCCCGGCAGCTTCGCGCTCCTCTTCCAAAACTGCTTGCTGTTCTCGGCGGCCATTGCTCTGGCCCGGGGAAGGCCTTGTAGGCGGACCAGGGGGTACCCGGCGAGATGCCCCCAGGACCCCACAATCGGAGGGCCAACCCAGGCCGCTTCACCCGCTGCCGGTCACCCGCTCCAAGCTCCTGGGAGCGCCATCTTGGATGTGGGCACCTCGCCACCCAGCGCCGCTGCCATTGGTGGATTCCGTCGGACGAACCAATCAGGAGGCGGAATCCTGCAAGCCCCTGAAGCCGAGCGGAACGTCAGGGGCTGGGCACACAGGTGGGCCGGGAAGGCGGGGCTTGGGCTACAGGGAGGCGGGGCTGGAAGTTCCTTAACTTCGAAAGGGGAAGAAGCAGGTAAGGGACCTATGGGAAGAGGAAAGGGTACAGTTTTCTTTGAGGGGAATGAGTCTAGTATTTTTTGTTAAGAGAGAGCAATATATTTATTTATGTACATAAATCTTGTCCTGAAAATAGGGGCCCGTGTGTTGTTTGCTGCCCATTTTAAAAGCTCCCACCCAGCTCAATGACACTCTGGTTATTACCCTCTGTTACCCTTTCCTTTTGGACCCCGTTTTTTTTTTTTTTAATCTGTCAAGGAAGAACAGTATGGATCCGACAGCCCATGTTTGCTAACTGTTCAACACGTGAGTAAACGGTTGGTTCATAAGAATCTCGCTCTCTTCTGTTAATTGAACGCTATTGAAGAAGGACTTGTGCTGTGGGTGAAGTTCAAATGATCTAATCCGCTTTTCAACCGATAACTCGCTTTCTGACTACGAAAACCAGATACTGACAAAGTATTAAGGAAATTTTTTTTTTATTATTATTCATCCAATTCAGACTACCAAGTAACCTTTCTTGCGTGGACATCTAATGTCTCCATGGCATGAATCACAAAGATTAAGGATATATCTCCAAACAGACTTAATTTCTCTTATTAATCTAAGTCTTTCACCCTTGACTTTATTTTCAACCCAGGTTTGACTCAGAATGAGATTTAATGTGAGCATTTTGAATCGTTTGAATGTCTTGGTATTTTTTGCTCTTTTTGAGTTTTTGTGGTGTACCACAGTGATTAGGGGGGTTGGGCAGAAAGCACACCCCAGTCAGAATAGTTTCTATCACGACTCAGGACTGTTGAGGAGGGTTTGTTGTCCCCCAGCCCGAGGCTGTTTACTGCTACCACATGTTGGAGGATACTTAAGGACCCCCTGTCTAAAGAAGGAGCTTGTTTTACATGTGCTCCAGTGGCCTCTTTCTACAGAGACATTACCCCCATTTTCAAGCTTCTTTTGCCCCCTAATTTCAAAATCATGAGATTGTATTAAAAAAGCTATTTTTATGTTTTCTGGAGCTCTCATGCTTTTATAGCCTTTCATCTTATCTTGTCTCAGGTAGTCACTTTTATGAGCATGTAATCCATCAAACAAAAGCCCCTCTATCCATTTAGTCTTATCTTTTAAACATTTTAGCTTCCTTTCTTTGGCTGTTTTTTGTTTTTTGTTTTGTTTTTTCCTTAGGCTGCAGTGACCAGCACTGCATACTGAGCTCCAAGAGGGGTTTCCTGAGGTTTTATAGAAGCTGATGTTTTGTCTTTACTCTGGACAGCCAGAACTTTTGCTGCCATTTTGGACTTTACAAAAGCTGATATCTTGAAGAAATAATCTACAGCGACTCCTAGATCCCTTTCTGTGGATACTGGCAATTCAAAGCTCTTATCTTAAAGGTATCATCTGACTTATCTCCCCCTATAGGAGCTGTCTTATACTTGTCCATGTGGCAAGTAAGCTTTTCCTTTCCAGCCCATTCTCATAGCTTCAGAAATGTTCCAAAAGAGCTCCTTATTGACTTGCTATTTCACATGTGGAAAGCAGAGTATAATTTGTATACTTAAAAATGTCTCGGAGCGCAGGCTTGGGAAGCCAGAGGCCCCGGTTCCATCGTATATGTGAAGGCCAGTGACACAGCCCTCAAAAAAAAAAAATGTCTCGGGCCGGCCCAGTGGCGCATTGGTTAAGAGCTGGTTTTGGGATGCCAGCGGCCCCGGTTCAGATCCCACATATGAGGGCCAGTGACACTGCCCTCTACAGCTAACAACAGCTCCACTTGGAGCTGGGCTGTGCGAGCCCCAGCGACAGAGTAGGCTGCAGCTGCTGCTGCAGTGGGCTGCCATAGGCTACAGTGAGTGGCCTGCAGCCGGCAGCCAATGCGACCGGCCGGCAGCCAGCGTGAGCTGCCAATAGCCGCGGTGAGCGACCATCCAGAGGCCGGTGACCGATCTGCCTCACCCAGGAAGAGCACAATGGTGATACCAACATGGGCCAGTGAAACAATGTCCTCCGCAACTTGACTGAAGAACAAAGACAGCAACTTGTCTGTTCCCCTTCCCCGATAACCCAACGCTGTTCCCCTCGCTGAATTCCTCATTAAAATCTCTAATAAAAGTCTCAAAGTATTCCTTTTTCTTAAGTGTTTATTAAATGTTAAATAGCACTGATTCCCTGGGGGTACTGTTAACATTGTTCAACCCAAGAAGCCCTGTTGTCCCGATTCTGGGTTTTCTACACCTAAGCCAGTTTCCTATCCAAGATTTTTACAATTCACTCTAGTCATCTGGTAATAACTTATTAAATAGTCTTTATTACAGAAGCTGAGAGGGTTGGGACCTTTCTCACCATCACCACCACGACCATGATCATCCAAATCTAAACCAACCAACATCCTTACAGCAGCTTCCTATTAAGCCTCCCTGTTTCCACTCTTGCCCTCTTGGAGTCTATTCCCTGCACAGCAGCCAGAGAGCCTTTTAGAATGTCAGTCAGGCATCACTTCTCTGCTCAGTGTCTTGAAATGGCTCCATTGTACTTGACATAAAAGCTAACTAAGTTCCTTGAAGACCCTACATGATTTGGTCTCACTCTTTTCCTTGCTTAATCTGCTCCGACTACACTTGCTGACATTTTTAGTCTTCCTGGAGTATTCCAAGCATGTTCCTGTCTCAAGGCCTTTGCATTAGCCATTTCCTTTGTTTGGAATTCTCTTTTCCCAAGTATCTGGATGACTTGCTCCTTCATTTCATTCAGGTACATTCCCAAATGTCTTCATTTTAGGGAGGCCTTCGCTGACCACCCATTGTATTTAAGATTTATTTAGCGGGCTCTGCCATTCTATTCTTCTTTAAAGTACTATTGCTACCTACTATATTATGTACTTGATTTGTTGTCCATCCGCATCCCCTAGAATGTAAACTTCACTGAGTCAGGGATCTTGTCTGTTTCGTTTTCTGCTAGAACAAAATGGTGCTTCCCATGTGATAGGTGCTTAACAGAGATTGAAGAGTATAAACTACTGTGTTCTTTTTTTTTTGAAGATTTTATTGGAGAATTGGGGGAGGGGAACAGTGTTGGGGAATTGGGGGAGGTGACCAGCCAAGTTGTTGCTCTTCAGTCTTTGTTGTGGAGGACACCAGTCACCATCCGGATTCCTGAAGGCAGCTCGTGGCCTCTAAGCCAAGGTGCTGTGTTCAATCTTAGTTGCGGGTGGGCGTAGCCACCATCCCATGTGGGAGTCGAACCAGCAGCCTTGTTGTTAAGAGTTCACACCCTATCCACTGAGCCATCCGGGCAGCAGCTCAGCTCAAGGTGCCTAGTTCAATCTTTAGTTGCAGGTGGGTGTAGCCCATTATTGAACAGGCAATTTTGTTGTTACACCAGCTGAGCCATCCTGCCACCTGTTGGCAGTCATCGACAGCTCAGCTAGGGTGCAGTGTTCACTGGCCCGTCGGAATTGAAGCGGTGGCTCTGTTGCTCAGAGCATGCGCTCTAAGCCAACTTTTAACCAACTGACCCACTTGGTTGGCCTTATTGTCTTTTGGTTCTATGTTTTTCATACGCATTTTTTGTTGTAAAAGATGATAGAAAATGGTTTCTAACCCCTATTAGGATATGTCCACTTTACCAAAGATTCCATATGTTTGCCCATATGTTTGCCTGTATTCTTGGTTGAAGAACAGTCTTCCTTTCTTGGGAAAGGTTGTCCTCCTCAAACCCTTTTGTAGCTTCAAAGGAATGAACCTATACTTAGAATGATGAGGGAAGGAAGCTGCCCACCTGGCCAGGATACCAACTGGATCAACCCTGTCCATCAAAGGGATGGTAGCTGTGGCAGCCAGATTAATTACCTTGACACCAAATTTTGCCCCATTAGAGGTAAATATTGTTGATTTGAGGTTCCCAAGCCTTAGAGCACTTTTTTACTGGGGAACAGTGTGTTTTCCCAGGACCCATCAACTCCAAGTCTAGTAGTTGTTTCAACCTAGTTGTGCAGGGCACAGCTCAACGGCCCATGAGGGGACTCAAACTGGCAACTCGGTGTTATGAGCCTGCAGTCTAACCCCCTGAGCTAACTGGCTGCCCTACTCAGAGCACTTTTGATGGAGGCTATAGTGGCAGACACTTGCTGGTCTACTAGACCCGTGCTACTCATGCTTTAATGTGCATGTGAACCACCTGGAGATCATGTTAAAAGCCTAGATTCTGGTTCAGTAGGTCTGAGGTGGAGTCTACAATTCTGCATTTCTAACGAGCTCCCAGGTGACACTGATGCTACTAACCTGTGGGCCTCCCTTTGTAGATCTTCTGTTCCTAGAACAGTATGGCCTGTGATCCTTGAATTCATCTCAAGGGTTTCACTTCATAGTCATTCAAAGGAGAGTAAAACAACTTAGATCAGAGCCAAGTAGAATTAAGGGAATGAGCTATGCATGGATTGAATGTGGACTCAACAGAGATGGGTGTCCCCTGTCTATAGAGAAAGTTCTATGCAAGTAATAAGCCCTGAGACATGAGAGAGAGAGAGAGAGAGAGAGAGAGAGAGAGAGAGAGAGAGAGAGAGAGAGAGAGAGAACCTGAAGAACAGTAGGGAGAAAATTCCAGAGCAGGAGCTCCATGGAGAAGATAGAAATTGAAAAACAAAAAAGCCTTTGGACTTTGTTCCCAACAGATCATGGGCAGACTTTAACCTCAGCCAAGGAGTGGAGTGGACCCTGTCATGAGAGGGAGGGTTAAGAAATTAGCGCAACCAGCAGCTCTCACAATGCACTGTTGAATGTTGGACCATCAAAGGGATGGTGAGGTCAAGCTGAGATCTAAGAGCAAGAGCTTTTTTGGTACCTAAGCCATCACGAGAAAGAGCCACATGAGAGAGATCACTTGTATGATAGAAGGCAAAGGGATAAGCAAAAAGACTGATGGAGCAAGAGATGATTGGAGTTAAGAGAGGAAAGAGAGAGTTGTTAGAGCCAGGGGAAAGTAGATTAGCACTTTCTTTTCTAAGAATTTATTTAAAAGAAATAAATCAAGGCAGGGCAAAGCTCTGTGTACAAAGATGTTCCTTGCCTTGTAACCAATCATAAATAGGGGGAAAATGAAAAGAATATAAAGGTTTAAACATGAGGAGGAAATTACACACATTGTGCTGCATGGTTTGTAAACTTGAACCATGCTATGCCATTAAAATGTGCAATTTGCAGGCTACATAGCACAATACAAAAGCTTATGAACTGATGTACAAGGGTGGGAGAGCAGAATACACAATGTTTTTGCCTGATTTCAATACAAATAATGGGTAAGCATAAGACTACAAGAAATGGGAAAACTAAGCATATGTGTTAGATGGTACAATTACACATCTTTTTTTTTCCTGGAATTTTTTGTTTAATGCTATCATTTTTAAAAATTATTATGAACTGTATGTCATACATTAAACCAAGGGCTGGCAAACTTTTCTGTGAAGGGACAGATTGTACATATTTTTGAGTTGGCAAGCCATACAATGTGTGTTACAACTACTCAACACTACTGTTGTCGCGTGAAAGCTACCATAGACAATATGAAAATAAACTAATGTGGCTGTGTTCCAACAAAACTGTATTGGTGGACATGAAAATCTGAGTTTTATATAATTTTTGCATGTCATGACGTATTGTTATTCTTTCAATTTCTTATCAACAATTAAAAAATGTGAAAACCATTCTTGGCTCCCAGGCCATCCAAACACAGATTTGGCTCGTGGGTGGTAGTTTGCCAACCCTACAGAACACAGAATAAAAACACATAAGACAAACCTCACCACACAGTCCCCTTTGGCCCCTCCTTTCCCCTCTTCCCCTCCCTCTGGCCAGTGAAAGCCATAATCCTGAGGTACCGTTCAGCTTTTTTATGCATGTTGTAGACTTTTACTACATATGTGCATACTCATAAACAGCATGTTTTTCATGTTTTGAAACTTTATAAATAGCATCACACTGTACATATGCTTCAGCAACAGGCTTTTTTTTTCATCCAGCATTCTGTTGATACAGAGAGCTCTAGTGTACCCATGTTAACTATGATGTAGTGTTCCACTTTGTGCATATTCCTTGATTGTCACGTCTGGTTGTGTTTATTCCAAACAGTGCTCAGTTAACATTCTTTTACATATTACCATGGGCAAAATTTCGTCTAATGCAGCTTTTTCAGTATACAGTTTGTCAACTGTTGGATAATTGATATAAATTTTAAGGTTGGTACCTTTAATGAAATAAAATAGACAGGAATAGAAGAAATCAGGTATGTTGCATGTAATATGCATAGGCATGGTTCTGTAAAAAAAATTCCAAAGATTTTATTAAAAATATGATTAGATACAATATTATATTAGCTTCAGGTATATATAATAGTTATTCAACATTTATATACCTAGAAAAGTGATCACCATTGTAAGTCCAGCAACCGTCTGCCACTGTCCCACGCTATCACAATATTATTGACTATGTTCCCTATGCTGTACATTACATCCCCATGACTTACTTGTTTTATACCTGGAAATTGGGATGTCTTATTCCTCTTTGCCTTCCCCGCCTTTATCAGTTACAGTTGACATTCAATATTATTTTATATTAATTTCAGGTGTACAGCATATAGTTAGACATATAATTTAAGAAGTGATTCCCCTGACTAGTCTAGTACCCAACTGACCCTATACACAGTTATTGCCATATTATTGACTATATTCCCTATGCTTTACTTTACATCCCCAAGACTATTTTGTAACTAGCAATTTGTACTTTTCTGTTTTGTTTTTTTTGAGGGCAGTGTCACTGGCCCTCACATGTGAGACTGAACTGGGGCCGCTGGCTTCCCAAGCCAGCGCTTAACCACCACGCCACTCGGCTGGTCCCAATTTGTACTTAATACCTTCACTTTTCTCACCCTGGCCCCAACCTCCCGCCCATCCATCACCCTGATAAATCTAGTGCCCATTTGACACCATACATAGTTATTACAATATTAATGACCGTACTCCTTATGCCATACCCTACATCCCCATGATGGCTTTGTAACAACCATTTGTACTTCTTAATCCCTTTTTTGTTTCATCCCCCACTCCAACTCCCCTCCCATCTGGAAACCATCAAAATGTTCTCTGTACCTATGTGTCTTTTTCTGTTTTCTTTATTCTGTTCTTTAGATTCCACATATAAGGGAAATCACATTGCATCTGTTTTTGTCTGACATACTCCTCGCAGCACAGTACCCTCCAGGTCCATCCATGTTGCCGCAGATGGCAAGAACCCATTCCCTTCCATGGTCAAGCAGTATTCCATTGTGTATATGTACCACCTCTCCTGTATCCATTCTTCCATCGACGAATACCCAGGCTGCCTCTGTATCTTGGCCATTGTAAACAATGCTGCAATGAACACATGGATGCACATGTCCCCTCAAAGTAGTGTTTTTGGTTTCCTTGGATAAATACACAGAAGTGGTATTACTGGGTCCTTCTTTGTCTCCTGTTATAGCTTTTGTTTTAAAGTCTATTTTGTCTGGTATAAGTATTGCTACCCCAGCTTTTTTTTCATTTCTATGAAATATCTTTTTCCATCTTTTTACTTTCCATCTGTGTGTGTCTTCAATCTGAAGTGAGTCTCTTGTAGTCAGCATATGTAAGGGTCTTGTTTTCTTTCTTTCTTTTTTTTTTTTTTTTGTGGGCAGTGTCACTGGCCCTCATATGTGGGATCCGAACCGGGGCTGCTGGCGTCCCAAGCCAGCTCTTAAGAATTGTGCCACTCAGCCGGCCTAAGTGTCTTGTTTTCTTGTCCGTTCAGCCCTCCTATGTTTTTTGAGTGGAGCATTTACTCCATTTACATTAAAAGTAATTGTTGATAGATATGTCAGTATGGTCATTTTATTATTCATAATTTTGATCCTTTTTTTTTTTCTTCTTAAAGAAATCCCTTTAACATTCTTTGTAATACTGGTTTGGTGCTGATGAACAATTTTAGCTTTTTCTTGTCTGGAAAGCTTTTTATCTGTTCTTCGATTCTAAATGATAGCTTTGCTGGATAAAGTAATCTTGGTTGTAGATCCCTGCTTTCATTCACGTTGAATAATTTGTGCCAATCCCCTCTGGCCAGCAAAGTTTCTGTTGAGAAATCAACTGACAATCTTACTGGAGCTTCGTTGTAGGTAACTAACTGCTTTTCTCTTGCTGCTTTTAGGATTCTTTGTCTTGAACCTTTGCCATTTTAATTATAATGTGTCTTGGTTTGGGCCTGCTTTGGTTCATCTTCTTTGGGTCTCTTTGCACATCCTGGGCTTGTTGTCTATGTCCTTTGCCAGGTTAGGGAAGTTTTCAGTCCTTATTTCTTCAAATAGGCTCCCAGCCCCTTGCTTTCTCTCTTCTCCTTCTGATACCATATGCTGTGAATGTTGTTATATGTGATGTTGTCCCAGAGGTCTCTTATATCATCCTCATGTTTCTTTCTCATTTCTTTTTGTTTTTTCTGTTCCAACTGAATACATTCTGCTACCTTGTCTTCCAATTCACTGATTCGCTCCTCTGCTTCATTTAGTCTGCTGGTGATTTATTCCAGTGAATTCTTCATTTTAGTTATTGTATTCTTCATTTCTAGCTGATTCTTTTTTTATGGTTTCTCTTTTTTTATGCTTGCTATCTCTATATTGACATTCTCACTAAGTTCCTTGAGCACTCTTATAATCATTGTTTTGAACTCTCTCTTTGGTAGGTTGCTGCCTCTATTTTGTTTAGTTCTTTTTCTGGAGATGTCTCCTGGCCTTTCATTTGAGGCATATTTTTTGGTTTCCTCATTTTGGGTGCCTCTCTGTGTTTTTTACTATGTATGAAGTAGGACTGCTATATATCCCAGTCTTGGCCACGTGGCTTTATGTACTAGGTGTGCAGTGGGGCCTAGTGGCCCAGTCTCCCTGGTCATCTGTTTCAGGTGCTCCAGGAGTGTCCCTTGTGTGCATTGTGTGTGCCTTCCTGTTATAGTTGAGCCTTGATATCTGTTGGCATGTCATTGAGTGGGATTGGCCCTCTGGTTGATTGGCTGTGGGGTTTGACCACATTCACAGCTTACAGGCTGCTGCATGGATAGCTTACCCCACTGAGTGAGATTTGCCTAGTGGACTCTGGTGCCTGCTGAGACCACCCTTATTGTTTGCCACTGTTGGCAAATTGGTCGGTGCTCTGCTGTGGTCTGAAGCCAATCTCCAAGTGTGTTGGTTCTGGAGCCTTTTGGTAGGGGCTTCAGTGCAGGCCCAGGTCAGCCAGTGCCTGAAAATGGCTAGGGTAGCAGCCAGAAAGTGATTCGCATTTCATTGGTGCCTATGCTGCTCCTGGAGGCACGTGGGAGTGTCCATGTTGCAAACTGAGGATGCCTGCCACCAGTACCAGGTCTGGAGTAGCTCTGCAAAGATCCAGGACACACCAGGGTCTGCATCCATCTGCCAGCTCCCATCAGGTTCAACCACTGATAAAGCCTCTTGAGATATCCAAGTTAGGTGAAGCAGGGTGTCAGTGAGTCAGCATGGTGAAGCAGGGGAGCTCACCAGGCAATTCAACTTCAGATTTGGCCTGTGGGGGTGGGCTCACCAGAGGAAATGGTGCCCTCCTGCTGGCTGCATGGGAACAGGGCCCTGCACAGGGAAAATGGGGACTGTCCCTCCAGTCCTTGCCCCAAGTTGCACAACTCAGTCTCTCACCATATGTCTTCGATGCTTCAGTCACCATCCCTCCCCTGGAGCCCAGAGTGAGTGCCTGTGTGGCCCTTTAAAAGGATGTCTGGTTTCCCACAGCCTTCCTTACACTGGGAGTGTTGGAATCCCTACTCGTATTCACAGCCAGAAATTGTGGGGGCTCCTCTACCAGGCACCAGTACTCTGGGTTGGAGAGCCTGGTGTGTGGCCGGAGTTCCTCTTTCCTTCATGGGGAACTTCTGTGCCAGAGATATCTCTCCCGATTTTCAACCAACACACATGAGTGTAGGACCAGCCTGTTCTTCATCTCTGCCCCTCCTACCAGTCTCAATGTGGCTTCTTTATATCTTTAATTATAAAACTTCTGTTCACGTAGGCTTCAGATGGTTCTACAGGTTGATTGTTGTATAATTTCGTTGTAATTTTGATGTGTTCATGGGATGAGACAAGCACAGCATTTATGTGCACTGCCATCTTGGATCTCCTTTACTGCGAACTTTTTGTTTCAACTTTGTGTGCACTTATACATCCATGTGCATGCGTGCTTGTGTGTAGGTGTATGTACTTGGTTATAATGTAAAGTGTATTTCTTAGTGAGAAGTTTTTGTTGGAAAGTTTGAAAACCGCTGCTTCAAGGCACCTAAGAATACTTAGGAAAGCCATTGCTAGATGCTCTCCAACATGGTTTTTCCTGTTTATATTCAGCCTCACAGCAATGAGTAAGAGGTTTTTTTGCACCACATTCTCACCTATAGCAGTTTTTTCTCATGGGACATTAAATATTATCATAGACATATAAAAATGTATAAAACTAATATATACAGTTCAATGAATAATATAATATTTGCACCCATATTCCCACTCCCCACACTATTCAACAGAACATCACCAGAACCTTAGAAGCCTCTTGAATGTTCCTTCCTATGGGCATTCTCCCTGTTCCTCCCTTCACGTGTAATCACTGTGCAGAACTTTGTGTTAATCATCCTCTTGTTTTTCTTTCTACTTTTCTGCCTGTATTTATACCCGTACATTATGTATTGTTTATATTAATGATAGTGTATTGTATCTATTCTCCTGTTGCTTGCTTCTTATAGACAACATATGATGTTAGGATTTACACATGTTGATGAGTATAGTTATAGTTCACTCATTTTCACTGCTGTATAATATTGTACTTTATAAATAGAACAGTTTTTCTGTATTACTGCTGGTGGGCATTTGGCTGTTTTATATTTGGTGTCACATCTGCTATCAAGTGAGATAAAGAGGCTTCTAAAGCAAGCGTCTCAAACTCCAAGGCATTCTGGGACCAACTAAGTAAAATAAATGAATGAGAAAAGATAATAGGGAGTGGTGGAAAATGTAACAACAGGACAGTATGCACGTTGCCTGAACGCATTTTAATTCAAACTCCTTCAAAAGATTGTGCTTTTCAGGGCTGGCTGAGTGGTGCATTGGTTGCGAATTGGTTTGAGAGCGCCAGCTCTGAACAGTAGTGCCCTGGTTCAAATCCTACCTGAGGGCCAGTGACGCTGGGCCCTCTACAGCTAAGATGGTGAACAACAGCTCCACGTGGAACTGGGCTGCCCTGAGTCACTGGCGATGACACAGGCTGCAGTGGGGCTGCAGTGGGACTGCAGTGGGTTACTGTGGGGCTGCAGTGCGGCTGCAGTGGGCTGCAGTAAGCTACTGTATGTGGCCATCAGCCGCTATGACCTGCCTTGAGCTGCAGTGGGCTGCTGTGAGCTACCGTGAGTGGCTGGCAACCAATGTGAGCAGCCAGCAGCCAGTGTGAGCTGCCATGAGGGGCCATCCAATGCCTGGCGACTCATCTGCCTCAGCCGGGAAGAACATAATGATAATACCACCATGGGCCAGTGAAGCGACATCCTCCACAACTTGACCGAAGAACAAAAGGACAGCAACTTGTCTGTTCCCCTTCCCTGATTCCCCAACGCTGTTCCCCTCCCCCAATTCCCCAATAAAATCTTTAAAAAAAAATTAAGAAAGACCGTGCTATTAAACAAAACATGTTTGTGGGCCATCATGCAATTTTTTTTGCTCCCTGAATTTCCTAGTCCTTTCTACTTTCCCAGGTTAAAGACCGTCACCTTCTCTTACAACGATCAATAGTCACACTTAGAAGTTGTACTGTTTCTGAGGGAAGAAGACAGAGGGAAGGGAAGAAAGGAGAAAAACCTAGGAGAGAGAGAGAAAAAAAGGAGAGAAGAGCATTATGGCTCCTAGAGTTACTGAGCACAGATGACTAAGATGAGAGTCTTATGGGGGAAGAATTGCCAATATTTATCAAGGGCCTGCTCTAACGGAGGCCCTGTTCTAGCTGAGACCACCTATTAGGAACTGTGTGATGGGCGGAGTCTCTGGGCTTGTTGAGCTCACCAATCTCTGGGGAGGACAAGGCACAAGTTGATTGCATATTGAGATTGGTTTTGGAGCCAGACGGCAATAGGTTAAAATCCTGATTTTGCCACTGATCAGATGTACAGCCTTAGGCAAAGTTAATAAACTTCTCTAAGTCTAAGGTCCCCATTGGTAGCCATTGGGATGATTCTTATAAATATAGAATATTTAAATAGCAATTTAAAACAATACAAAGGATGTCACAATACATGATTTATTATCAAATTAATTGTAAAGACAATAGTGACACTGGGATTAGAGGGACAGGTTAAGTTTTTGTAACAAAGAAATCCCAAAGAACAGTGGCTTATTTGTGATAGGATTTTATGAGCAGGGACAATAAAGTTCGCGAACTGATCCTAGAAAAAGTGCTACATATCTCACAGCTGAATATCACTACAGTCAACTTCAAAGTAACCCCCTTGTGAAGCTATGCATCAATGCCAGCACCTAGTCCATCCTTCATAGCAATTTTGGAGCTCTTTTTCTGGAATGGCCATCAGAGCTGTCATCATATTACCCTTGATGTCCTGAATGTCATCAAAAAGTCTTCCTTTCAATACTTCCTTTATCTTTGGGTGAAGAAAGAAGTCATGGAGGGCAGATCAGGTGAGTAGGGAGGGTGTTCCAATACAGTTATTTGTTTACTGGCTAAAAACTCCCTCACAGGC
Organism: Aselliscus stoliczkanus; assembly: GCA_033961575.1. NCBI lineage: Eukaryota > Metazoa > Chordata > Mammalia > Chiroptera > Hipposideridae > Aselliscus > Aselliscus stoliczkanus. The sequence continues at coordinate 55,892,477 of CM066733.1, read as the reverse complement.
AGTGCTGTGTGAGCTAGTGCATTGTGGTGATGCAAAGCCATGAATTGTTGGCAAAAAATTCAGGTCGTCTGACTTTTCCATGCAGTCTTTTCAGCATTTCCAAATAGGTTAACTGTGTCCATTTAGTGCAAATTCATAATAATCCCTCTGATAGCAAAAAAATGTTAGTAACAAAGAGGACATACAGATTGCCAATGAGCATATGAGAAAATGTTCAGCCTCACTGATCATTAGGGAACTGCAAATGGAAACCACAATGAGATAGCACCTCACTCCGGTCAGAATGGCTATAAATCAATAAATCAACAAACAACAAATGCTGGTGAGGCTGTGGGGAAAAGGGAACCCTGCTGCACTGTTGGTGGGATTGCAGACTGGTGCAGCCACTATGGAAGTCAGTATGGAGGTATCTCAAAAAACTGGAAATGGAACTCCCTTTTGACTAAGCCATTCCACTCCTAGGTATTTGTCCTGAAAAACCCAAGACACTAATTCGAAAAAGTATATGCATCCCTATGTTCATTGCAGCATTATTTACAATAGCCAAGTCTTGGAAACAATTGAAATGCCCATCAGTAGATGACTGGATTAAGAAACTGTGGTACATTTACGCAATGGAGTATTACTCCACTATAAAGAAGAAAGAAATCGTACCATTTGCAACAATATGGATGGACCTAGAGAACATTATGCTAAGTGAAACAAGTCAGTCAGAGAAAGACAAATACCATATGATCTCACTTATATGTGGAATCTAAAGAACTGAATATACGAGCAATGTAAACAGAAGTAGTCTTAGAAACACAGAGGAAAAACTGATGATTACTAGATGGGACGTGTTTGGGCATGAGGGAGAATGGGAAGGGACGAGAAAATATAAACTAGTAACTACAATATTGCCTCAGAGATAAAAGAGACAGTTTGGGGAATATAATCAATAATGTTGTAAATATTTTTTAAGGGACCAGATGGACTCATGTCTTGTTAGGGAGACCACTTTATGGATGGTGTAGAGGCCTGACCACTGCACTCTACATCTGAAGCTGCCGCTGAATAATATTAAATGTTAACTATAATTTAACACATATATAGTCATGGGATGTGGAGTATAGAGTGGGGATGGAGTCAATGGAATTGTAATAAATATGTATGATATCGGGGTTGGAGGAGCAGTGGAGATGGAGGGGGGAGTCACTTTGTAAGGGGTGAAAGGGTAACAATTGCATTGTTTTGTACATCTGTAACTAATAATAATAAAAAAAATAAAATATACATGATTAAATAAACAAACAAATAAATCAATAAATTTATGTTTCTGGGTAAAAAAAATACGTTAGTAACATAATTGCAACAAGTTTGCGAACTTGATTGTCAGACTTTGTATATACATACAATAGAATATTACACAGCCTTTGCACAGTTATAATTCCACAGGATTCTGATTTCCACTAGAAGGCTGTTGCTCTGATGAATAAAAAGACCCTCAGCTACATTTGAGAATCTATTTTAGTATTTGGTGTTCAACAGAATGAGTCTACACCAAATGTCCAGGTGTAGAGTTCCTTTTATTTATCCTACTTGCAATCAGTTAGGATTCTTGAATCTGCGTATTGAGATTTTTCTTCAGTTGTGCAAGTCCTCCGCTATTAGCTCTTCAAATATGCTACCCAGTTCTCTCTCCTCCCTCCTTTCCCTCTCACTCTTTGAGTCAGAACTTTTCTTTTCATCCATATTTTTAATCTTTTTGTTTCTCTGTGCTACATTTTGGATAATTTCTTTTGATTTACTCTCTGGTTAAGTAATTATCACTTCATCTGTGTCTAACCTGCTATGAAGTATGCCTACTGAATTTTTCATTTCAGATATTGAGTTTTCTATCTCTGGAAATTCTATTTCAAACACACTAGTTTATTTTCTATGGTTTCCTGTTCCTACGTTGTTTTCAATATTATCTTTTATATTTATTTGAATGTAGTAATTAAAGGAAATTATGACACATGTTACAACATAAATGAACCTGAGGACATTATGCTAGGTGAAATAAACCAGTCACAAAAAGACGAGTACTGTATTATTCCACTTTACTACTCTGAATATATCATATCCAGATCGATCAAATATTGTATTCAGAGTAGTAAAATTCATAGAATCAGAAAGTAGAATGGTGGTTGCCAGAGGCTGGGGAGAAGGGGAAATAGGGAATTGTTGTTTAATGGGTATAGAATTTCAGTTTTGCAAGAAGAAAAAGCTCTGGAGATTGGCTACACAACAATGTGAACATAATTGACACTGTTGAACTGTACACTTAAAAATGGTTAAGATGGTAAATTTTATGCTATGTGTATTTTACCACAATTAAAAATAATGCAAAAAAGTAATAATCGTATTGTTTCATACTCTGGGAATCTCGCAGTTCTGTTTCTATTGCCTGTTATTTCTGTTGGTTCTCACTCACAGTGCCTTGTTTCTTGTTTGCTTTGTTATTTTTTACTGTGTACTAGTCACTGTCTCTGAAAAATTGCTAACAGAGATTTTCTGAGGAACAACACAAAGGTGCATTCTTCCAGGGAGGATCTGAGTTTGCTTTTGCCAGGCAGTTGGAGGCACTTCCAGTTTAGGACTACTTTAAACAAGATTTATGACTTAAAAGTTTTTTTGAAATATTCATGTAATTTGGGCTAAAAATCCAATAAAAATCCACAAAAAGGCTAGCCATGATTACAATGTCTCAAAGAGAGCTTCCCCGCCGCCATAAATTCAGTGTTCTACTAAGTTAACTCTCCCTGGAATCTCTTGGGAGGAAGCTGTGGGAGCAGGTTTCTTCATTTTTTCTTTTAATTGGGAAATTGAGGAAGGAGAAGAACAGTGTTGGGGAATTGGGGAAGGGGAACAGCCAAGTTGTTGTCTTTCAATCTTAGTTGTGGAGGATGCAGTTAGCTGAGCTCCAAATCCAGTTGCCATCCAGCCCCCCAGTTGGAAGTTTGTGGCCGCTCAGCTCAAGGTGTCCTGTTCAATCTTAGTTAAGGGTGGGTGTAGCCCACAATCTCATGCAGGAGTCAGATGACAAGCTTGTTGTTAGGAGCACTTGCTCTCACCAGCTGAGCCATTCTGCCACCTATGAACAGCTCAGCAGCAGCTCAGCTCAGGCACAGCTCACTGGCCCATGTGAGAATCAAACCGGGGAGGGCCGGCCGGGTGGCTCAGTTGGGTAAGAGCTCGCTCAAGAGTGCGAGCTGAGCTCTGAGCAACAGCGGCTCAAGGCCAGCCTGAGCTGAGTTACCGTTGAGCTGCCAATACGTGGCAGGATGGCTCAGCTAAAAACAAAACAAAACAAAACAAAAAACGGGGAACCTGTTGGTCAGAGTTTGCACTCTTAACCAACTGAGCCACTCGGCCAGCCCAGGGTAGGTTTACTTCTGATTCACCTTTAATCATATCTCTTTGCGGGATGGGAGGGGGGCATGACTAATATAGGGAGGACGTGAGAACAGATTCTCCATCTTAGCAGATCCTGAGTTTTGATTTCATTTGATTTTACTCAACAGAGCTCACTCATAAATGAAATTGAAATTAGGCCAGATGGGCAAATATCCTCAAAGCAAAACCAATTTCCATGCTTGCTTACCTGACCCAGTTTTTCAACTCCTATAGACTTTGGCCTTCTACCTCTTACCCCTACCTTGTCAGCACTTCTATGCTCTTAAGAATATTTTATATTCCCAGCCCAAGCTGAGCAGCCACTGAGCTGCCAACAGGTGGTAGCAGGATGGCTCAGCTAAAAAAAAAATAATATATAAAAAAACAGAATATTTTAAAACTATTTAACCCAGCATTTTTTATTTTTTACAGTAAGTTGGCTCCAAAACCTAACCAATCAGAGATCCCTCTACTTCTTAAAATTTTCCTTTTCACTGATTTCTGTTCTATTTATTTTCTTCCTTTTATTTTTTTTGTTCTTCTTATGGTTGTTGTTTCCTGTAAGTTCTTGAGTTGAAGGCTTAGCTCATTGATGCTTTTTCTTTTCTATTACAAGGCTATTGTATCCTAAGGTTCTAAGTTTTCCTTAAAGTCCAGCTTTCATTATATTCCTTAAGTTTTGATTTGCAGTGGAGGAGTGATTACTCAAAGCCACCTGTTTCCATCACCTCCTAACCCCAGCCAGTCTCTCCTGCTGCCCAGATGTTTCTCCTAAGGACATCTGCACTCAAGGTTAGACAAGTGCCGCCAACTTTCCCTGTGACTGGGCAGCAATGGTTGCCCACGGCAAAGCTAGGAAAGGTCATTTAAACTCCCTTTTTCTGCTCAGTGTTTTCCAATGCTGGCTCCATATGAGAATCACTAGGAAGTTTTGGAAAAAGCTGATATTTGGGACCCTCTAGAAAATGTTCTGAGGGCCTGGGCTTAGTGCTTTCTGTTATTTTAGTTTGAAGACAGGGTTGAGAACCCCTTCTGTCATCTCTCTGCTCACTGCCACCAGACTGCATCCTACTTCCTCCCTGCTAACACCCCCAATCAATTTTAAAAAGCCTTCTGTCTTCCTAAGGTTGTTATTTCCTGGTTTCATATCTCTCTGTCTTATCTCCTTTAGGATTGGAGGCAGACCCCCTGGTCATTTAATTTACCACATTGATGAGAACCAGATTCCCCCTTCTATTGTTTGTCTCCACAGGAATTCTCAGCATGAGACAGAAACACTGGTGTGGGATGACCGCCAAAATAGGCACCCTGTTATCAGGGGTTTTTACCATCATAGCCACTGACTTGTACCTCATCTTTGAACAGAAGCAGCTAAGGAGCAGCAATTGCACTGAGATTAACCAATGGAACAAGACTGTAACTACCCTGATAAATCAGCTCCTCATCTGTTGGAGCCCGAATATCATCCTCTTCCTGTCTTGTATCACCATCATCATCAGCTGCTTGCTCATATACTCAGTCTATGCCCAGATATGCAGGGGCTTGGTGGTCTACATCATCTGGATCTTTTTCTATGAAACTGTAAACGTTGTAGTACAAGTTCTGACCAACAACGACACCGGCATTGCAGAGGTCAGGGCCATGCGCTGGTTTGGCCTGGTGTCCCGGATCTTCATGCACTGTTTCTGGATATTCTTTGTCACAACTTATGCCCACATAATCTACAAAAGTAAAGCCAAGGGCAATATAATGTTCCACAACAGACGTTTTTCTGCAGGCAATGGAGAGTTCACATGGCGGAAATCAAAGATCATCAACTTTCCGCGCCACTATAATGACTAATGTTGGCCCTTTCCTCTCCTCGGAGAGGCAGATCCCCCAGGTTCTCATGGTCGTTCTAGTTCCATCTCTTTCCCTTCTGCTGGTCTGTTCAAGTAGAGACCCTACTGCCCCCCTTTCTGGTAATGTGGAGAGAAATGTGATTATAATCACAACGGGAACACCCTGCTTGCTGAGGATGTTTAGTTAAAGGGCATTGTTATTTATCAAGCACTCTTTGAGTTCTCCTTCCTTTTCTGGTCAGTACTGAGTTACTGGTCAAACTAAAGAGGGCCAGGGAGTGAAATGAAGCTGAATTGCAGTCAGGCACCCCTTTCACCTCGGTATGTCTTCATCAGCCTTCCACTCACAGCTCACTAGTTTAACCCTTGGACAGGCAAATCTGTATTTATACCTCAGATTGCACAAAGGATACTTTGGTTCCCTTGTGCTATAGTTTTTCTCCCTGTGTCGTCTATGCTATACTCCAGAGAAGTAAAAGAATAAAAATAGAGAAAAATCACTCTCTCTTTTCTGTTTTGAATATCCCCCACTCCAAATTTGTCAAATAGTGCAGAAGACACTTGGTTAATCCAAAGGTACTTGCTAAACTTTTCTGTGTCTGGCAGTATGTCTGGACCCTGGAGGAGGATACAAGAAAAGTGTAAGATTTGAGGCCTGACCTTGAGGATTTTGCAGTTTCACTTTATGTCCTTTGCTACCTTATTATATATCATTCTTTATTGAGTTATTTTGGTGATTGTTTTAGAGTTTATGGTTTATACATCTTTAACTTATCACAGCCTATTTTCAGATGATATTATTTATGCCACTTCATCGATAATACAAGAACCTTACAATAGTAAACTTCCAACTTTCCTCTCCTATTTGTGCAATTGTTATGTATCATCTGGTTTGCTTTTATGTTATAAATCTCAACCTACATTATTATTTTTGCTTCAATTATCTCTTACAGAGCCTTACATGACAAGAAAAATATCATATATTGACCCATGTTTTTACCATTTCCAGGCTGTGCATTCCTTTGTATAGACCAGGTTTCTATCTGATCCCATTATTCTTTTGCCTGAGCACATCCTTTAACATGTCTTGTTACGCAGGTGTATTAATGCTGAATTCTTTCAGCTTTTGTATGTGTGACAAGATTATTTCACTTCCTTTTCTATTGGTCAATTAATTTTTTATTAAATAAGTTTCACATTGCTAAGTTTCCAGATGTAAAACTAAAATAAATATCAAGAACAGAACATTTAGGGGCCGGGCAAATGGCGCGGTGGTTAAGAGATGGCTTGGGACGCCAGCAGCCCCGGTTTGGGTCCCACATATGAGGGCCAGTGACACTGCTCTCAAAAAAAATAAATAAATAAAGAACAGAGCATTCTTTTTCTTCCTCTGGTAATCATCTCTCCTCCCTCAATTTTTATAGACTTTATTTTTAAGATCAGTTTTAGGTTCACACATGAATTGAGTGGAAAGTACAAGGAGTACCCATAAACCTACATATCCACACTCTCTCCTGTCACGTCCAGCGTGGCAAGGGCAAGTGGGACACGAGAGGGGCGACGCAGATTAAATAAAGACAAGAGACAGAAGTAAGATAAGAGCGAGACCAAGGGTCTCAGCCAGAGAAGACTGAGCTGAGCCCAAGGGACTCAGCCAAGAAAGACTGAGCTGAGCCCCGAATTGGATCAACGCATAGCTTTTATTGATAATCTTTAAGGAAGTAAACTGCTGTAAATCATTAACCGTGTATCCATGTGTGTCTTAGACTCCTTTCCCATTAACCTGAACATCCATCTATCTTTTGTGTCCCAAGGAACTGACCGTTCTCACCACATGCCTCAATAGGTCATATGCACCCTCCAAGGGGTATGGATAAACAATAAGAGCAGAGGTACAAGTTTTATGCTTCAGCAAGCCCATTAGGGCCAGCTTGCAAGCCCTTTGATGTTAGGGATTACGACCCTCAACACTCTCCCACTATCACTAAACATTTATAACAATCCTAAACACCTACAACAGAGCTTCAAAATACACGAAGGAAAAATTGATGAAATTACAAAGAGAAATAGAGAAATCCACAGTTACAATCAGAGATTTCACACCACAATGGTACATTTGTTACAAATAATGAATGTACATTGATACATCGTTATCACCCGAAGCCCATAATTTACATTAGAATTCACTCCTGGTGGTATACATTTTATGGGTTTGGAGAAATATATAATGACAGGTATCCACCATTACAGTATCATACAGAATAGTTTCATTGCCCTAATAATTCTCTGTGCTCTGCCTATGTAGCCCTCCCTTCCCCTTAACTCCTGGCAACCACTGATCTTTTCATTGTCTCCACAGTTTTACGTTTTCCAAAATGTCATATAGTTGGTATTGTACCATATATTTTTCTTTTGTATTATTATTTTATGTTAATATCAGGTGTACAGTATAGTAGATAGACATTTATATAATTTAAGAAGTGATCCCCCTGACTGGCCTAGTACCGACCTGGCACTCTACTTAGTTATTACCATATTATTGACTATATTCCCTATGCTTTACTTTACATCGCATGACTATTTTGTAACTACCAGTTATACTTCTTAATCCCTTCACTTTTTTCACCCTACTTCCCAATCCCCCGATAAATCTAGTACCCATCTGACACCATACATAGTTAATACAAATTATTGACTATATTCCTTATGCTGTACCCTATACCCCCATGACTACTTTGTAAAACCAATTTGCACTTCTTAATCTTTTCCCCTTTTCACCTACCCCCTCAACCCACCTCTCGTCTGGCAACCATCAAAATGTTCTCTATAGAAAATGTTTCTGTTTTCTTTGTTTGTTTTCTTCTTTAGATTCCACATATAAGCAAAATCATAGTGCATCTGTCTTTCTCTGTCTGACATACCCCACTCAGAACGATACCCTCCAGATCCATCCATGCTGCCCTGGATGGAAAGAACCCATTCCCTTCTGTGGTTGAGCAATCTTCCATTGTATACATGTACCACCTCCTCTTTATCCATTCATCCATTGACAGACACCCAGGCTGCCTCCACATCTTGGCCTTTGTAAACCATGCTGCATTGAACATATGGATGCACATGTCCCTCAAAGTGGTGTTTTGGGTGTCTTCAGATAAATACCCAGAAGTCCTGTTACTGGGTCCTTCTTTGTTTCTTGTTTAGTCTTTGTTTTAAAGTCTATTTTGTCTGGTATAAGTACTGTTACCCCAGCTTTTTTTGTTTGTTTCCATTTTCATGAAATATATTTTTTCCAGCCCTTTGCTTTCAGTCTGTGTATACCCTTTCATCTGAAGTGAGTCTTGTAGACAGCATACGTAAGGGTTTTGTTTTCTTATCCATTCAGCCCTCCTATGTCTTTTGATTGGTGCATTTAATCCATTTACATTGAAAGTAATTGTTGATGGGTATGTAATTATTGCCATTTTATTATATATATATAGATATATAGATATATAGATATATAGATATATAGATATATAGATATAGATAGATAGTAATTCCTCTAAGATTCCTTGTAATACTGGTTTGGAGCCAATGAACTCCCTTAGCGTTTTCTTGTCTGGGAAGTCTTTTCCTATTTCAAGCGATAGCCTTGCTGGATGGAGTACCCTTGGTTGTAGATCTGTATTATTCATCACGTTGAATATTAACTGCCAATCCCTTCTGGCCTGCAAAGTTTCTGTTGAGAAATCAGCTGACAATCTTATGGGAGCTCTCTTATAAGTGACTATTTACCTTTCTCTTGCTGTTTTTAGGATTCTCTCATCCTTAACCTTTGCCAATTTAATTATAATGTGTTTTGGGATGGGCCTGTTTGGGTTCATCTTGTTTGGGACTCTGCACTTCCTGGACTTGTATGTCTATTTCCTTCACCAGGTTAGAAAAGTTTCAGTCATTATTTCTTCAAATAGGTTCTCAGTCCCTTGCATTCTTTTTTCTCCGGGTACCCCTATGATGTGATTCTTGTTATGCTTGATGTTGGCCCAGAGGTCTCCTAAAGTATCCTCATGTTTTAAAATTCTTTTTTCGTTTTGCTATTCCAAATGAGTGTTTTTTGCTACTTTGTCATCCAAATCGCTGACTCGATCTTCTGCTTCTAGTCTGCTGGTGATTTCTTCTAGTGCATTCTTCATTTCAGTTATTGTATTCTTCACTTCTGACTGGTTCTTTTTATGGTCTATGTCCACTGTATGTTTACTATCCCTTTGTTGAAGTTCTCATTGAGTACCTTGAGCATCCTTAAAACTATTCTTTGGAACTCTGTATCTGGTAAGTTGCTTGCCTCCATTTTGTTTAGTTCTTTTTCAGGAGTTTTCTCCTATTCTTTCATGTGGGATGTACATATTTTTTTGTTTCCTCATGTTGGCTGCCTCCCTGTGTTTATTTCTATGTATTAGGTAGATCTGCTACATCTTCCATCTTTTCCATGTAGCCTCATTGTAGTAGGTGTCCAGTGGGGCCGTGGGGCCCAGACTCCATGGTCACCTACACAGGGTGCTCCAGGAGTGTCCCTTATGTGGGTTGTGTGTGCCCTCCTGTTACAGTTAAGCTTTGATTGCTGCTGGCACATTACTGGGTAGGATTGACCGTGAGGTTGACTGGCTGTGGGGTTTGGCCACGTCCACAGCTTATGGGCTGCTGTGTCGGGGCTTACCACAGAGTGGTATTGGACCCAGTGTACTCTGGTGCCTACTGAGACTGCCCTTTGAGCGTGCCACTTGTGGGACTAATTGGGTGGTACTCTGCTGTGGTCCAAAGCCAACCTCCAGGTATATTGGTTGCCGGATCTCCTGCAAAGCACTCTGGTGCAGGCTCAGGTCAGCCACAGTCTGTGACTGGCTGAGGACTACCTGGTAGGAGATACAAAGTGATTTGCAGTTGGTCACTGCCTGTGCTGTACCTGGAGGTGCATGGGAGGCCATGAAGCAAACCGAGGATGGCTGCTACCAGGACTGGTCCTAGGGCAATTCCACAGAAGTCCAGGACACCCTGGGCCTGCTGCCACCTACTGGCTCCTGTAAGATTAGCCACTGATAAAGCCTCATTCGTTCCATGAATTGGGTGAGGCAGGGTTTCAGGAAGTCACCAGGGTGAAGTGAGCAGAGCTTACCAGACCAATTCAGAGTCAGATTTGGCCAGGGTGTGGGAGAGGGCTCAACACAGGAAACATGGCACCTGCCTATCAACTCCATGAGAGGAGGACCCCCACACAGGGAAAATGGCCACTGTCCTCCCAGTCCTCACCACAAACCACACAACTCAGTCTCTCCCCACATATCCAATGCCAACCAGGCACTGTCCCTTCACAAGTGAATGTATCTGTGCATGGGCCCTTTAATAGGACCTCTGGGTTTCCCACAGCCTCCAGTCCCATCCACATGGTCAGAATCCCCACTGGTTTTCACTGACAGATGTTGTGGGGGCTCTTTTTCTAGGCATAAGTACCCCAGGCTGGAGAGACCAGTGTGGGACTGGGCCGCTAACTCCTCAGGGGGGATCTACGTGGCTGAGATATCCCTCCTAATTCTCAACTGCCACATGCAGGTGTGGGGCCAGTCCATTTCACATCTGTGTCCCTCCTACAAGTCTTGACATGGCTTCTTTATATCCTTAGTTATAAAACTTCTATCTAGGTAGACTTCAGATGGTTCTCCAGGTTGATTGTTCTATAATCTACTTGTCATTTTAATGTATTCATAGGAGGAGGTAGAAATAGTTTTTATCTACTCTGCCATCCTGGATCCTCCCTGGTAATCCTTATTTCCTTTTTAAAAAATGTAATATTTTTATTTTTTTTAATTGTCGTAAATATATATAACAAAATTTACCATTGTAACCATTTTAAGTGCAGAATTCAGTAGAGTAGTGTCTTATTTACATTGCATTGTTATGCAACAGCTCTCTAGAACTCTTTTCATCTGGCAAAACTGAAACTCTGTACGTATCCATTAAACAACAGCTCCCCATCTTCTTCTCTCCCCAGCCCCTGGCAACCATCATTCTACTTTCTGTCTCTATGAATTGAATACTCTAGGTACCTCCTATAAATTGAACCAAACAGCACTTGTCTTTTTTGACTGGTTTCTCTCACTTGGCCTAGTATTCTCAAGGTCCTCCCATGTTGTAGCATGGTTGAAAATTTCCTTTCTTTTTAAGGCTGTGTAATATCCCATTCTGTGTATACCACATTTGATCCATTCATCTGTTGATGGACACTTGGGGTCCTTCTACCTTTTGGCTATGAACATGTTGTACAAATATCTCTTGGAGAACCTGCTTTCAATTCTTTTGCGTATATATATACTCAGAAGTGGAATTGTTGGATCATATGATAATTTTATTTTTAAGTTTTTGAGGAACTACCATACTGTTTTTCACCACAGCAGTACTCTTTGTACATCCCCAAAAGTTCCAATAAGTCCATATCTTCCCAGCACCTATTTTCTTTTCTTAATAGTAGCCTTCCTAATGGGTGTGAGGTGATAGCTCATTGTGTTTTTTATGTTCATTTCCCTACTGCTTAGGATGTCGACCTTCTTTTCATGTGGCCATTAGTCATTTGTATATCTTCTTTGGAGAAATGTCTATTCGAGTCCTTAGCTCACATTTATTTATTTATTTATTCATTTATGAGCCATCCTGCCACCTGTTGGCAGCTCAGCAGCAGCTCAGCTCGGGCTGGGCATCGAACTGCTATTGCTCAGAGCTCAGCTCACGCTCTTGAACGAGCTCTTAACCAACTGAACCACTCTGCCGGCCCTCTTAGCTAACTTTTAAATGAAGTTGTTGTTGCCTGTGCTTTCAATTTCATATACAAGAATACCATTGCCAAATCCAATGTCATGAAGCTTTTTCTCTATGTGTTCTTCTAAGAGTTTTACAGTTTTACCTCTTACTTTAGTTATTTCACCCATTTTGAGTTGATTTTATATGTGGTGTAAGGTAAGGATGAAACTTCATTCTTTTGCATGTGGATATGCAGTTACCCCAGCACCATGTTTTGAAGACTGCCTGTCCTCTCCCCCCATGGAATGGTCCTGTTACTCTTGTTGAAAACCTTTTCTCCATATGTATTAGTTTGCTTAAGCTAGCATAACGAAACTGCACAGACTGCATGGTTTGTATAGCAGAAAGCTATTCTCTCAGAGTTCTGGAGGCTAGAAATCCAGGATCAAGGTGCCAGCAAATTGAGTCTCTGGTGAGAACTTATAAGATGGCAGCTCCAATGACAGAGGAGACAATCCAAGCAGACCAGTTCTAACTGCTGTCTTCCCTCCCTCACAGAATACTCCTAAATCAGGAGTGTTACTAAGATAGAAGCAGACAATTATCCCAGAGTCCTGGCCCCGAGATTTTGGCTGGGGCACAGAAGAAGTAGGCCTTAAAACAGATAGTTTGCAATATCTTCCCAAAGGAACTGGCTTCATATACAACAGAGTACAGAGAAGCTTAAGCCTAAAGGCACTCTTAAAAATAATAGTGAAGGTTGAAGGTTGTGGCAATTGGCCGTTGGGAGGAGATGTGTTGATCCAATGAAGATACAGGCTAAACTGTAGGTAACTAGTTTTCAGGGAGAACTGGGGAAAGAAACAACTGGGAGAAGCCCTCCTGGAAACAACAAATATCAAACACTGACTTTTGGAACTATTCCTTCAAAGGAGCCTAAATTTGATTGGATTAGCCTATAGAGCAATTTATGTCAGGGCATTATTGAAAACAATAGAACAGTCAGCCAGCATTTATGGACCTTAACAGTGGAGGTATTGTCAGGAAAAGAAGGAAAAGACCTCTGTCTAGCCCATCCTAGAGTGACTGTGGGCATACCCGAAACTGCACCTCCAGAGAAGCAACATGAGAGCGTTCATACTGTGCAGTGTTGGGTTTGGGTGGTGGGTGGGACATAATTTACTAAATTAATGCAGCCATTTGCTAAACAAGTAATTAAAAATAACAAGCCTGGTGGAGGATTGGGTTGTGTCTGTACCAAAAATTGCTACAATATCTTATCTAAAATACACAGTCTCTAACAAAAAAAAATTTACAAGACATGCAAAAGAACAGGAAAGGAAATATGACCCATACACCAGAAAAAAAAACGGGCACCAAAAAGTGCTTGTGAGAGTGACAAGATATTGTATTTCACAGAGAAATCTTTAAAATAGTCATTAAAAGTATGTTTAAATAACTAAAGGAAACCATGATTAAAGAAGTGAAAGAAAATATAATGGCAATGTCATATCAAAAATAGACTATCAATAGAGATAGAAGTTATTTCAAAAAGAACCAAATGGGGCCAGCCGAGTGGCTCATTTGGTTAAGCGCTTGCTCAAGAGTGCTGGCTCTTCACTGGTACAATTCCGACATGGGAATCCCACATGAGCTGCTCGAGCTGAGCTGCTAACAGGTGGCAGGATAGCTCAGATGGTGAAAGCACATGTTCCTAACAACAACATTGCTTGTTCGAGATGGTGGGCTATGACTGCCCGCAACTGAGAATGAACTCGGCACCTTGAGGAGAGATGCCGCCTGGATGCTCAGTGGGTAGAGCATGCACTCTTAACAACAAGGCTGCTCGTTCCACTCCCACATGGGATGGTGGCTATGTCCACCTGCAACTAATTGAACACAGCACCTTGAGCTGAGTAGCACGACTGGAGTTGGAGCTGAGCTTGCTGCACCCTCCACAACTAAGATTGAAGGACAACATCTTGGCTGTTCCCCCTTCCTCCCCCAATTCCCCAATACTGTTTTCCTCTCCCAATTCCCCAATAAAATCATTTTAAAAAAAAGAAACAAAAAAAAAAACACCTTTGAAACAAAAAAGAACCAAATGGAAATTCTTGAGTTGAAAAGTACAATAACTGAAATGAGGAATTCAGTAGAGAGGCTCAACAGTAGATTTCGACTGGCAGAAGAAAGTGTTAGTGAACTTGAAGGTAGATGCAGTGAGTATGCAATCTAAAGAACAGAAAAAAAGATGAAGAAAAATAAGCAGAGCCTCAGAGGAATATGGGACATTATTAAGCTTCCCAACCAAAATATGCATAGAGATAGTGTTGCAAGAAGAAAGGAACAGAAAAATTATTTGAAGAAACAATGGCTGAAAACTTCCCAAATTGATTGAAAGACTCTAACCTATATATAGTAAGTCTGACAAAGTCCAAGTAGGATAAATACAAAGGATCCACAAATAGACACTGCACAGTAAAAGCACTCAAGTAAAAACAAGAAGAAAATGTTGAGAGCAGCAAGAGAAAAATGACTTGTCACTTATAAGGGAATCTTAAGATTAACAGCTGATTTCTCAGCAAAAACAATGGTGGCCAGATGGCAGGATAACATATTGAAAGTGCTTCCAAAAATCCACTGTTGGGCCAGCCCGGTGACACAGTGGTTAAGCGCTGGCTTAGGAAGCTAGCGACCCTGGTTCGGGTCCCACATATGAGGGCCAGTGACACTGCCCTCAAAAAAAAAAAAAAATCCACTGTTAACCAAGATTCCTATATCCAGTAAAGCTTTGTTTCAAAAACAAAGTCTCAGATTCTCTCTGAGTTCTACGTTGCTGGAGGTGACTTTAGAGTAGATAAATCTATTTGGATGTCCCAGGGGAACTCAGACCCACCATTTCCCAGCATTGTCCCCAGCCCCATCCTAAGTGTGCTCCTGCCGCCAGGCTCCCCACCTCAGAAAGTGGGCCTCCCTCGAGCCAGGTGCTCATTCTTCTTCTTCTCCCACAGACCCAATGCCCAAATGCAAACACACCCTCTGACACCCCTCTGTTACCTTGCTTCTCCCCATTTTCTTCAACAGCCTCTCAACTGTGCTACCTGCCTCCACTCTTGCCCCTTTTCTGATCCATGGTCCCCCCAGCAGCAAGAAATATTTTTCTTGGGCTGGCCAGGTGGCGCGGAGGTTAAGCGCTGGCTTGGGAAGCCAGCGGCCCCGGTTCGGGTCCCACATATGAGGGCCAGTGACACTGCCCTCAAAAGAAAACAAACAAAAAAGAAATATTTTTCTAAACTGCAAATCAGATCATGTCTCTCAGATACACACACACACACACTCTAAAGGCCCTCCCAGGTCCCCCGTTGCCTTCCAGGGAGACTTGCACATGGCAGGTGTCAGGTAGGGCCCTTCCTTGTCTGGCCCCTGCCAAGCCCACCCCTCTGCTCAAGCCACACCAAACGTGCTGTTTCCTAAATGGCTTTTACCTGCTTCTATGCTTTCCTGGGTGTTGTCCACTTTGCTGGGGCTGAAGCTCCTCCCTTTCCTGCCCAGTCAACACCCACATCCTTCAAGACACAAGTTCAACGATGGCCTCCTCCAGAAATGCCTCTCCTGATTCTCATTCTGGGTTAGAACTTGTTGTTACACCTTGAGGATGCTCACCGCTTCGTCCCCAGCACTGATCACATCTCATTGTGATGTGTTTTCTTTTCCTTAAAAAACCTTTTTTTAAAAACATGTGTTTCATTTGTTCCTTTATTTGTCTAACTTCCTCACTGGAATGTTTACCTGTGTATCTCTAGTACCGAGCTCAGTACCTGGTACACAGTAGATGCTCAGTAGATGTTTGCAGAATGAACAGCGCGTGAATAGAATGTACCAGACAAACTCAACAGGAAGCAGAAAGAGAAGTTAGGCGGTTATTACAGTGACCCAGGAGGGAGGCGACAGGACAAAAACCAAGGTTGGGGCACCAGGGGTGCGGAAACAATGGGATTTATAAAGACATTGCCTTGAAATCTGCAACACAGGCTTAAACCCCAATATTAAACCTGTGTGGTTTGCGGCCCTGTTTTGGGTTGGTGCAGGAGGGCACCCCGGGGGTGTGGCTGCTCTGTGAGCAGGGGCAGGGTGAGGTTTAGCTGGTGGGGACAGGGCAGTGTCAGCACAACTCTCCACTGCCACCCCACCCGGGGACCCTTCAGGGTCTGGGATGCAGCCAGAGGTCTGTGTATCAAGGACTAAACTTTGGAGTCACAGAGAGTTGGGAGGATAATGAGGAATAAAGTATGAGAATATTTGGGGGGAACCTTGAAAACATTATGCTCAGTGAAATAAGCCAGACACTAAAGGACAAATGCTGTGTGATTCCACATCTAGGGGGTACTTAGAGGAGTCCAATTCATAGAGACAGAAAGTAAAATGGTGGTTCACAGGGGGTGTGGGGAGCGGGAATAGGCGTTAGTATTTGATGAGTACAAAGCTTTTCTTGGGGAGCATAAAAAAGTCTGGAGATGCGTGGTGGTAATGGTTGCACAATATGAATGTGCTTAATGCCATTGAATTGTGCACTCAAAAAGGGTTAAATGGTAACATTTGTTATGTATATTGACCACAACAAAAAAAATTGCTACTGAGAAAATTTAAAAAAAAGAATATTTGAGATTGATAGAGTGAGTGAGGAGAAGGCTGGAGGGGGGTTGATGGCAGCCTGTCTGAGCTCTGACAGGACTGACCAGGATCCCTGTTCAAAGTCCCCTCAGAAAGAGGCCACCCCAGGCCTCCAGCCCCTGAAAGCTGCCAGTGGGAGGACAGCACGTGCTCCTGGCATGTGATGGTCCCCCTTCCCTGTCCCCTCACAGTGGCAGCTCACCAGTGTGGTCAGTGAAGGGGAGGAGCTTTGCTCTGTAGTCCTCTGACTTGGGAGCCCCTAAGAAGCTGATTTGGGCTGGGAGGGATGTTTGCATGGGGCCCAGCCTATCCCAGCCTTGGGCCTCCGTAATAGACAAGCCCTCGGCAGGGTCTGCTTGGGCCCAGGTGTGTCCTCCTGGCCAGAGCAGCCTCTGGAGCTCAGGTCTGACCTAGGTTGCAGCCGGAGGTCTGCCTTCTGGGTCTTCACTTCTATGGGGGTGGCTTATTGTGAAGGCAGCTTCACCCTGGGCCGAGAAGATGTCGGACCTATAAACCTTGCCCCATTCTATGCACTGCTGGCTGAACCCTGACTTGGGATAAGTCTGGGGGGAAAGCAGGGAAGGTCCCTTCCTGAGGGCTTGGAAGGAAAGGCAGGGTGTCTGGGGGAGAGTCAGGGTGACCACCAGCCCCTGGGGAGCCACGCTAGTTTCCTGACTGCAGACAGGCACATGTCCCAGAGAGGAGCCCAGGACTGACTCCATCATTATTCCAGGTACAGGAGCTTCCTGACTCCCACAGCCTGACGCCGACAGCAGCACCCTTTTTGTCGCCTTAAAGCACAGTTCCAGCTGGAGCAGCAGAGCTGGGAGCTTCCTGAGGAGCATCCCAGGTCAGTGGGGTCCTCATTCCCGATGATGTCATCACCTGAGCAAGGACCAGACCCCATGTCCATCCAGCCCATGGCCTGTCCACATACCATTGTTACTCTGAGCTCCCCCATTTCTACCGAGTGGCCTGGGGAATCTGTCTGGGGCTGGCTCTGCCATCTTGTCATGTGTCTCCACGATTTGTTTTTGTGTTTGTTTGTTCTGCAGGAGATAGTCTGGTAAAACAAGTATAAAATGAATGACAAGATGTTCTGTCTTTTGGTGGGGGTCTTCTCCCTCCTCAGCACCATCCAGTTCCTCATCTTTGACTTGAATGAGGTTATCATCCTTGACTACGAGGCCCAGTTCAGCATCTACATGGAAGCAGACCCTGGGATAAGCCCTTGGGTCCTCACTCACAAAAGGAACATCAGGGCTGGCCTCTCCACCGTCACCATCGTGGTCAGCTTCTGGCTCCTGTATTGCAGCCACACCAGCAACTACGCGGGGCTGCTGGGCTCTGCCCTGTGGGCCGTCGCCTACGAGCTCACCAGCTTCTGCATGGTCCTGCTGATCAACAGGAGCCTCAAAGAGCAGTTCAAGGAGCTGAGTTACCTGCACTTGATCTTCCAAGTCTCCCGAATGCTCCTGCACTTCTTCTGTCTGCCCTTCATCATCAAGCATACGTACACCCTTTATAAGGACACCAAGGCTTCCCGCATGACAGGCCGCCGTAAGCGCCCCTCCATCAGTACAATCAACCACTCGTGGTCAAATGTCGGGCTGGGAACGTGGTGCCGCACGTGAAACTGAGCCATGCCAGGAAGAAAGAGAGGGGGATAGTGCTCCCCAACAACAGAGCTCTCCTTTCCCTGCCTGCCTTCTGTTCATTCTGCTTGACTTTTGGGGGTTCTAAAGATTTATGCACATAAAAGTGATTCTTGGAGGTGAGAGGGTTGCATGGACCAATTACTGTGCATGTGTGTGTGTCTTGACTTGTGTTCGCATTGAATTCTATCCTGCCTCTGTGCCTGCTTAGCCATCTCCTCAGTGTGTGCTGTAGTCTCTCACGGTCCCCTCCTCTCGGCATGTCGTGTTTCTAATTCTTCTCTAGTGAATTGATTGCCCACAATTGCCTGGTTCTGCTGCATCCTTTCAGAGCAGTGCTGTGTGATACAACTTTCTGTGTGGATAGAAATGTTCTGTCTCTCTGCTGATCACCAGCTACGTATGGCCACTGAGCACTTGGGATGTGGCCATGACAACCCAGGAATTTGATTCCATTTTCATTTATTTCAATATCAGTAGCCACCTTCGGCTGCCTCGTGGCCACCACATGGCCACACAGTAACATGGAGCCTTGTTTGACTTCTCCATGTAACCCTTGAAAGAACCCTTTCCAGCATCATGCGTCACTGTGCGTCCCTTGTACATTTCATACAGCAGTTCCTCATGTTGGTTCATACCATGACAAATATTTCCTGGTGGATCAAAATTGTCTTCAGTCAAGAACAATTATTTTAAAGCAATGCACCCCAGTGTGGAGAGGTGTCATATCACTGCTGTTGACTAACAAACAGCATCTTTTCCCGAGAGCTCTTTACGTTCACCACCTTGTGTATTTTTTTTTTAACTTTATTGGAGAACAATGTGTTTTTTCCAGGACCCATCAGTTCCAGTCAAGTTGTTTTCCTTCAATCTTAGTTGTGGAAGGTGCAAGCTCAGCTCCAAGTCCAGCCTCCGCTTTCAATCTAGTTGCAGGGGTGGGGGAAGTGGTGCAGCCCACCATCCCATGTGGGAGTCGAACCTACAACCTTGTTAAGAGCACACGCTATAACTAGCTGAGCCACCCGGCCGGCCCACCTTATGAAGTTTTAATCCTGATGTTTCCATTTTATGGTTTGATGAAACTCAGACTCAAGATACTTAAGTGATGCGATCAAGGTCAAACAGTAGCAAAAGCAGAATTTGAATCCAGGGAGTCTGACTTCATACATGAATGTCCTACTTGGTTCCCTCACACACTCTTTGCTTTTGCCAAGATAAAAAAGAGGGGCTTCCTTTTAGGATATTCCCTTTTCCTTCAAAAAATCTTGGGAGTGAAGTCAAAGGACACTGTTTTAACCACACTCCCATAAACTGTGAGATAATGACAGTAGCCCACTTCTGCTGACCCCTTAATACCAGTCGGGTGCTATTCTAACAGTTCACTCAATTCTTCCCAGCAGCCTGTGAAGCCAAGTTGGATATAGACCAGTTCCCCAAATGACCACCAGATGGCAGTCAGCAATAAGCTTTTGCTTAGCGCTGTTTGTTGCATTGGCCTGATCCTCTAGGGATGGCTGATTTGGCATTTAGGGGGCCTCCAGCTGATGACTGAGGACTAAAAGTGTGGGTCCCTGTCCTAGTCTCACAAGGCATGACTGGGTGTGACCTGTTGGTACCAGAAACAAAAAATAAAATCTGAGCAGACGAGGGATTTTGCGATCCCTCCTCCCAGCTGGGGGTGGGGTGGGGTGGGGGGATTGTGACCCTGGAGACCTGTGACTAGAAGAGGTGGGGGAAGAAGCAGCGTTCTGAGAATCAGCTCAGCTAAGAGCTTCCTGATGCAGGAAAACTTAAGATGCTCAGACCCAAGGCTGCGCCCCTTTACACCAACATTTCTCACATGTGTTTGCAACTGGCTCCACCTCCTGGTTTCCCATTCTCTATAGAACCCCCCTCACCCCACTGAGTCCGGTGATCTCCACGCTGCCCAACACCATGTTCAGTCCTCCCCCTTCTCTTCCCAGACCTCTCAGTGGCTTTTGGCCAGCGGGTCCCTCCGTGTCCTGAGAACAGTTTTCTCTGCTGGCCTGTAGAACACCAAGCTGCCACTCTCCATTCTCCGCCTGCCTTGCTGGCCTTCCCCCTCCATCACCTTTGCAGGTTCCTTCTCATCTCCCTGACCTCCAAACCTTGCAGAGCTCGGGGTCAGTCGCTGGTCCCCTTCTCTCCGCTGTCTCACTCACTCCCAGCTCTCCTCACCCAGGCCCATTGCGATAACCGCCATATGACATCTCCCCTGCACTGGGCACTAGACCCAATTGCTTCCTTGCTACAGCAGGCGCCTCTAACATGGTTCCTGACGATGCCTCCCAACTGATATCCATAGTCCCCACCTCCACTTAAAGGTGAGGGTCACTGGACCCAGTGACCCTCTTCTTACAAAGAAAGCACAACAAATGTGATGGGATGTCACCTCTCAGATTTGGTTACAAAAAGACGAGAATTCGGTTACAAAAAAACGAGAAGAGAATGCAACCAAAAGCTCATACTCTACTCTGAATTGACATTCAAACACTTCAAAAGTAACTCTATGGGGCCGGCCGAGTGGCACATTGGTTAAGTGCTGGTTTTGGGATGCCAGCGGCCCCGGTTCGGATCCCACATGAGGGCAAGTGACACTGCCCTCTACAGCTAACAACAGCTCCACCTGGAGCTGGGCTGTGCGAGCCCCGGTGATGGTGCGAGCTGCAGTCCCTGCTGCAGTGGGCTGTCATAGGCTACAGTGAGTGGCCCGCAGCCAGCGTGAGCGGCTGGCAGTCAAGCGTGAGCTGCCAATAGCCGCGGTGAGCGACATCCAGAGGCCAGCGACCGATCTGCCTCATCCGGGAAGAGCGCAATGACGATACCAACAGTGAAGCAACATCCTCCGCAACTAGACTGAAGAACAAAAAGACAGCAACTTGTCTGTTCCCCTTCCCCGATTCCCCAACACTGTTCCCCTCCACCAATTCCCCAATAAAATCTTTAAAAAAAAAAAAAAAAAAAAAAAAGTAAATCTATGGTCTGTCTTCCAAGTTCAGGAAAGGCCATTTTGTATTTTTTGTTCCACATTAAGGAACTACCATATTTTGAATTATCTTTTATTGTCAATACAGAGGTTGCATCTGTTTGACTCAGGTTGCTTACAGAAAAGTTAGCAGTTAACACAGCAGATTTCACCGATTGATCTTTTTCCATTAGAATGCCACAGTTTTTCCTTTCAATAATGTATTCAACACCAGTCTAAGTCAGTATGCTTTCTGTGTCTCCTCAAAGCTGGACACACAGGCGTCACAGCCCATGCTGGCCACTCACTAGGAGGGCCGCCACCCCACAGGGGCTACTGTTCAGGAGGAGCCCGCAGGGAGCAGGGCTGACCTCAGGACACAGAGGACTGCCCCATGTACCACCACCCCACCCCACTCAACCCCTGTGCCCCAGGACTCTTTCTTATAGGCACCCAGCCTTCCCCACAACCGAGGGACTCTAACAAATAAACTGGCTTTGGTATTCCAACTGGATAAGGATTTCTGAATACCCTTGACGGAAAATTGGTTCCTGTCCAGGGGAACTAGCAGTTTCTATACCAGTATATGTCAAGCAACACCTCATGTCTCGGTGAGGGGAGTGCCTCTGATCCCTCTGAGGAGACAGGTGAGAAAATGGTTAAGCGGGCTGCATGTACGGGTACCTCCCAATATTCCCGTCCTTCTGAGCTGCCCTCAGACGCCTTCCCCCACAGTATGCCTGTGATGCCGATTTTATTGATCTAGTCTAGCGCTATTCGTAAGCTTTCGTACATAGCGAATCACCTGAAGAGCTGACAGAAAGAAACGTACAGGGCTCAGGCCTGCAGAAGTAGAAGAATGCTGGGCCTCAATCATTTTACCACAGTTCCCAGACGCTTTTGTTACACAGCAAGTACTGGTAACCATTGCTCTGAGCTACTGGTTCCTAACTAGGCTGCTCACTGGAATCACCTGGGGGTTTACAAACAATACTGGTACAGTACCCGGATCTCACTACTAGTCATATCTCATTGGTTTACAGTGTGATGTGGGCATGGGGCTACTTAAAATCTCCCCAGGTGATATAAAATGCAGACAAGTTTGAGAAACATTCTACCCCACAGTTGAATTCAGGTTTATTTTTAAAATTTATTTAAAAAATTCAGTTGACATACAACATTATATTAGTTTCAGGTGTACAACATAGTGATTAGACCTGTATATGCCTTATAAAATAGTTGCCCTGATAAGTCTAGTACCCATATAACACCATACATAGTTACTACAATATCATTGACTATATTCCCTGTGCTGAACTTTAGAAACCCAGCACTGCTATTATAGCTGGCAATTTGTGCCACTTAATCCCTTTCACCTCTTTCACCCTTCTCCCTAACTCCACTCCCATCTGGCAACCATCAATTTGTTCACTGTATCTATGAGTTTTTTGTTTGGTTTGGTCGTTTACTTATTTTCAGTTGAGCCATCCTGCCACCTGTTGGCAGCTCAGCTCGGGCTGGGCATCGAAATGCTGTTGTTTAGAGCTCAGCTCACACTCTTTTTTTTTTTAATCTTTTATTGTGAAATAAACATTTTTTAAAAAATTAGATTCAGGTGTACAACACCATGCAATAGTTATACTTTTTACCCCTGAAAGTGACAAACGCCCTCCGCAGTTCGCTACCCCACTCCTCCCCGCCATATCATACATATCTATTACAATTCCTTTGACTCCCTTCCACAGTATACTCCACATCCCATGACTATCTATACATTCAGTTACAGTTGGCATACAATATTATACATCAGCTTCAGGTGTACAGTGCAGTGATCAAGCCTCTACTCCATCCATAAAGTGGTCTCCCTAGCAAGACATGACAGCTCACACTCTTGAGTGAGCTCTTAACCAACTGACCTACTCGGCCGGCCCAAATTGTTTATTTTGTTCTTTAGATTCCACATATAATTGAGATCATATGGTGTTTGTCTTTCTCTGTCCGACTTATTTCACTAGCATAACACCTTCTAGGTCCACCCATGTTGGAGCAAATGATAAGGCTTCATTCAGTCATTTTTAGGACTAAGTAAAATTAGTCATAGAATGTAAAATTGCTGCAAAAAAATGTGTATAACATTGGTGAAGCAGTAATTTACAGTAATCAGAAGTGTCTGGATGCTGATGGTAAACACTTCAAGCACTCTTGTAGTTGCAGAAGTTAAACATGACTTGTATTATCTTTTGTTATTGGTATATATAGAGTATTACAACGTTAATACAGTTTTCTTTTCTTAAAATGTGCATACATTTTTTTTTGGCAGCCTAACTGTATGTACTTCTTCATTATCCATTTGTCTAGTGATGGGCATTTCACTTGCTTTCATAGCTTGGCTATCGTAAACAATGCTGCAATAAACACAAGGGTGCATATATCCTTTCAAATTAATGTTTTGGATTTCTTCAAATAAACACCCAAAAGTGGAATAGCTGGGTCATATGGTAGTAATATTTTTAACGTTTTGGGGAAGCTCTGTACTGATTTCCATAGTGGCTGCACCAATGTGAAATCCCACCAACAGTGCACAAGTGTTCCTTTTTCTCCACATCCTCACCAGCACTTGCTTGTTGATTTATTGATGATAGCCATTCTGACAGGAGTGAGGTGATATCTCGTTGTGGTTTTCAACTGCATTTTCCTGGTGAATAGTGACATTGAGCATCTTTTCATATATATGTTGGCCATCTGTATGTCTTCTTTGGAGAAATGTCTATTTAGGTCTTCTGCACATTTTTAACTTAGATTGTTTGGGTTTTTTTGTTTTTTCTTTAAAGGCTTTACTGGGGAATTGGGTGAGGGGAACAGCATTGGGGAATCGGGGAAGGGGAGCAGACAAGTTGCTGTCTTTTTGTTCTTCAGTCTAGTTACAGAGGACGTTGCTTCACTGGCCCATGTTAGTATCATCATTGCACTCTTCCCGGATGAGGCAGATCGATCACCGGCCTCTGGCTGGTCACTCACCGCGGCTATTGGCAGCTCACACTGGCTGACAGTCACTCACGCTGCCTGCTGGCCACTCACTGTAGCCTATGGCAGCCCACTGCAGCAGGGGCTGCAGCCAACACCTTCGCAGGGGCCTGTACAGCCCAGCTCGAGGTGGAGCTGTTGTTAGCTGTAGAGGGCAGTGTCACTGGCCCTCATAGGTAGGATCCAAACTGGGGCCACTGGCATCCCAAAAGCAGCTCTTAACCAGTGCGCCACTCGACTGGCCCTGGTTGAGGTTTTTTGATGTTAAGTTGTTTGAATTCCTTATACATTTTGGATATAGACACCTTGTTGGATATATTATTTATAAATGTCAGCAATGGCAATAAAACTGAATCTGCATTAACCTGGTGAACACCATTCTCCCCAGCCTGGTGACTCCCTGAGACACTGCTTCACCCAACTTGCATGAGGCTGTTCAGTGACTGAGCCTTATGGGGAGCTAGTAGGTAGCAGGAGGACTCAAGTTGCGCTAGGTCTTTGGTTGAGCTGCCCCAGGCCTGCTACTAGTTGAGTCTGTCCTTGATTCACAGCATGGCCTCTCCCACATGCCTCCACGGTCAGCATAAGCAGTGACCAGCTGAGGAGGATTACTTTGTAGCACTACCAGGTAGCCCTGGGTCGGTCACAGGCAGCAGCTGACATTCGCTTGAATGGATACCCCCTCCCAAGAGGACCCAGAGCCAACACACATGGTGGCTGACTTCAGACCACAACAGAGTACCACCCAATTAGCCCCATAAGCATCACAGCCAGCAATCTCACAGGCACCAGAGCCCACTGGGGTGAATCCTACTTCACAGAGTCAGCCCCTGCAAAGAAGCTCCTATGCTGGGGGTATGGCCAATTTTCACAGCCAGTCGGCCTAAGGCCCAACACTGATGTGCCAATAGCAATCAAGTCTCAACTACAACAGGGGGTACACACAACCCACAGAAAGGACACTCCTGGAGCACACAACACAGGTGAACAGGAACACTCTGCCACTGGGCCCCACAGGGCACCTGTCAAATAAAGTTACCTGGCCAAGACGGGGAGATGTACCAAGTCTACCAATTTCATAGAGACGAACACAGAGCAGCAGCAAAAATGAGGAAACAAAAAAAAACATGTCCCAAATGAAAGAATAGGACAAAACCCTAGAAAAATCACTGAATGAAATGTAGACAAGAAACCTACCAGGCACAGAGTTCAAAACACTAATTATAAGGATGCTTAAGGATCTTAAGGAATTTAGTGAGAGCTTCAACAAAGAGATAGGAAACATAAAAAAGGACATAGAAAAAATAAAAAAGAAACAGTCAGAAATGAAAATTACAATAATTGAAATGAAGAATGCACTAGAAGAAATCAAGAGCAGATTAGATGACGCAGAGGATCAAATCAATAATTTGGAAGACAAGGTAGCAGATAGCACCCAATAGGAACAGCCAAAAGGAAAAAGAAAAATAATGAGGATAGTTAAGGGATCTATAGGACAACATCGTGCATACCAACAGTCACATCACAGGAGTATCAGAAGGAAAAGAGAGAGAGCAAGGGATTAAAGATCTATTTGAAGAAATACTAATAGAAAACTTCCCTAATCTGGCGAAGAAGATAGGCATAGAGCTCAGTCAGTGCAGAGTCCCAAACAAGGTGGACGCAGAGTTCCACACTGAGACATGCCGTAATTAAAATGGCAAAGGTTAAAGACAAAGGGAGAATCCTAAAAGCAGCAAGAGAAAAGCAGCTAGTTCCTTTCAAGAGAGCTCCCATTAAGCTGACAGTTGATTTATTAACAAAACTTTTGCAGGCCTCCCTGGGGCTCCTCCTAGGCTTCCATGCCTTCTCACAACCTCCGTCAGCTTCTTCTGCATGAGGACCAGTGATGCTGCCACGTTTTCCATCGTGTGCCCCACTTCCAGAGAAACTAATCAGAGTTCTTTGAGGTTGGGTTCTAAACTGGTGGGGATTTTAGGGATCTCCCAGGATTCTGAGGTGTCTGGAGCAGCTGGTTCAAGAAGCCTCAATCCTCCTTTCTGTTCCTCTGGAGAACCCTGACCCTGCCTGAGATCTGGGTCCTGGTAGATTCCGGAGAAAGTGATGTGGAGGAAGGGCCCCAAGGGACCTCGAATGAAAGCCAAGTGGGCTGCAGGAAGAGGGGTCTCCATCTTTTTTCAGGGGTGCCACCTTCTAACCATCCCCTCACTCTGGTCCCCTCCATCCACCCTAGCCAGCTCCTGGCTTCTCCATCTTTCTCCTCTCATCTTTCCCCTCCACACAAATCAATAACATGCCCCAGGTAAGCACCTCCCAGGTTGAGGTGCAGGCAGGAAGGAGCCTAGAGCCCTTGAGCCCTTGAGCCAGGCCTGGGCAGAACTCAGATGGGGTGGGCAGGTCACAGCCCATCCTACCTTTCCCGAAGGAAGGCCCCTTTCTGCCCAGGCTCTCACACCCTGTTGTTTTTTGTTTTTTGGTTTTTTTTAGTGTTATTTTATTTTTAATTAGTTTCAGGTGTACAACACAGTGCAATAGTTATACATTTTACCCCTCAAAGTGACAAACCCCCCACCCCCAATACACCACCCCACACCCCCCCATATCATATATATCCATCACTCTTCCAATGACTCTCTTCCACAGTATAATCCACATCCCGTGACTATCTATATATATTCAATTACAGTAGGTATACCACCTCCACTTTAGTAATACAGTGCAGTGATCAAACCTCTACTCCATCCATGAAATGGTCTCCCTAACAAGACCTATGATCATCTGACATTCCACAGAATATTTACAACATTATTAATTATATTCCCCAAACTGTTTTTCCTATCCCAGTAGCAATATTGTAGTTGCCTATTTTTGCTGTCTAATCCCTTCCCCTTCTCCCTCATCCCCATTCCTCTCCATATTAACCCTGATTTTTCCTCTATATCTATGAGACAGTTTCTGTTTACTTTGCTCATTCATACAGTTTTTCATATTCCACATATAAGTGAGATCATATGGTATTTGTTCTTCTCTGACTGACTTATTTCACTCAACATTATAGTCTCTAGGTCCATCCATATCATTGCAAATGGCACGATTTCATTCTTCTTTATAGCGGAGTAATACTCCATTGTATAAATATACCACAGTTTCTTAATCCAGTCATCTACTGACGGGCATTTTGGTTGTTTCCAAGTCTTAGCTATTGTAAATTGTGCTGCTATGAACATCGGGGTGCATAACTTTTTTTGAATAAGTGTCTTGATTTTTTCAGGATAAATACCTAGGAGTGGAATTGCTGGGTCAAACGGTAGCTCTATTTCCAGTTCTTTGAGATACCTCCATACTGACTTCCATAGTGGCTGCACCAATCTGCAGTCCCACCAACAGTGCAGCAGGGTCCCCTTTTCCCCACAGCCCCGCCAGCACTTGTTGTTTGTTGATGATAGCCATTCTGACTGGAGTGAGGTGGTATCTCATGGTGGTTTTTATTTGCATTTCCCTAATGACCAGTGAGGTTGAACTTTTTTTCATATGCCTGTTGGCCATCTGTATGTCCTCTTTAGAGAAATGTCTCTTCATATCTTCTGCCCATTTTTTAATTGGGTTGTTTGTTTTTTTGGTGTTGAGTTTCATGAGTGTTTTATAAATTTTGGATATTAACCCCTTATCAGATATATCGTTGGCAAATATATTCTCCCATTCAGTAGGCTTCCTTTTTGTTTTATTAATGGTTTCCTTTGTTGTGAAAAAACTTTTAAGTCTGATATAATCCCATATGTTCATTTTTTCTTTTACTTCCCTTGCCCGTAGGGATGTATCAGTAAAAATATTGCTCCGGGTAATGTCTGCAAATGTACTCCCTATATTTTCATTTAGGATTTTTATGGTTTCAGGTCTTACATTTAAGTCTTTAATCCATTTTGAATTTGTTCTTGTATAAGGCGTAAGGAGATGATCCAGTTTCATTTTTTGCATGTGTCAGTCCAATTTTCCCAGCACCATTTATTGAATAGACTATCTTTACTCCAGTGTAAATTCTTGCTTCCCTTGTCATAGATTAACTGTCCGTAAATGCTTGGATTTATTTCTGGGCTCTCTGTTCTGTTCCACTGATCGATGTGCCTGTTTTTATGCCAATACCAAACTGTCTTGATTACTGTGGCCTTGTAGTAGGTTTTGATGTCTGGTAGCGTGATCCCCCGACTTTGTTTTTATTCCTCAGAATTGCCGAGGCTATTCTGGGTCTTTTATGATTCCATATAAACTTTAGGATTATATTTTCTATTTCTGTGAAAAATGCCCTTGGTAGTTTGATAGGAATTGCATTGAATCTATATATTGCTTTAGGCAGTATGGACATTTTAACTATATTAATTCTTCCTATCCATGAGCATGGTAGGTGTTTCCATTTATTTGTATCTTCTATGATTTCTTTCTTCAATGTCTTATAATTTTCTGAGTACAGATCTTTCACTTCTTTGGTTAAATTTATTCCTAGGTATTTTATAGTTCTTGACGCAATTGTAAATGGGACAGTTTTCTTAATTTCGCTTTCCATTAGTTTATTATTGGTATATGCAAATGCCACTGATTTCTGAACATTGATTTTATATCCTGCTACTTTACTGAATTCGTCTATCAGTTCCAATAGTATTTTGATGGAGTCTTTGGGGTTCTCTATATACAGTATCATGTCATCTGCATATAGTGACAATTTTACTTCTTCCTTGCCAATTTGGATGCCTTTTATTTCTTTTTGTTGTCTGATTGCTGTGGCTAGAACTTCCAGCACTATGTTGAATAAAAGAGGAGAAAGTGGACAGCCTTGTCTTGTTCCTGATCTTAAGGGGAATGGTTTTAGCTTTTCCCCATTGAGTATGATGTTAGCTGTAGGTTTATCATATATGGCTTTTATTATGTTGAGATATGATCCCTGTATTCCCACTTTGCTGAGGGTTTTTAACATAAATGGCTGTTGGATTTTGTCAAATGCTTTTTCTGCATCTATTGAAATGACCATGTGATCTTTATCCTTCATTTTGTTGATGTGGTGTATCACATTAATTGATTTACGGATGTTGAACCAGCCTTGCGCACTAGGGATGAATCCCACTTGATCATGATGTATGATCTTCTTAATATATTGCTGAATTCTGTTTGCTAATATTTTATTGAGAATTTTTGCATCTATATTCATCAGGGAGATTGGCCTGTAGTTTTCCTGTTTTGTGATGTCTTTATCTGGTTTTGGAATCAGGGTGATAGAGGCTTCATAAAAAGAGTTTGGGAGCCTTCCCTCCTTCTGGATTTTTTGGAATAGTTTGAGAAGAATAGGTGATAGTTCTTTTTTGAATGTTTGATAAAATTCACTTGTGAAGCCGTCTGGTCCAGGGCTTTTGTTTTTTGGGAGCTTGTCAATTACTGATTCAATTTCCTTGGTAGTAATCAGGGTATTTAGATTTTCTGTTTCTTCTTGCGTTAGCTTTGGAAGGTTGTATGCTTCTAGAAAATTATCCATTTCATCCAGATTGTCAAATTTGTTGGCATATAGTTGCTCATAGTAATTTCTTAGAATTTTTTGTATTTCTGTGATGTCTGTAGTCATTTCCCCTCTTTCATTCCTGATTTTGCTAATTTGAGTCCTCTCTCTTTTTTTTTGATGAGCCTGGCTAGAGGTTTGTCAATTTTGTTTATCTTCTCAAGAAACCAGCTCTTGGTTTCATTGATCTTTTGAATTGTTTTTCTGTTCTCTATATTGTTTATTTCTGCTCTGGTCTTTATTATCTCCTTTCTTGTACTCCCCTTAGGCCTCTTTTGCTGTTCTTTTTCCAGTTCCCTTAGGTGTAAGGATAACCTGTTGATTTGAGATTTTTCTTCCTTCTTTAGGTAGGCCTGTACTGCTATAAACTTCCCTCTTAGGACTGCTTTCGCAGCATCCCAGAGATTTTGGGTCGTGGTGTTTTCATTTTCGTTTGTCTCGAGGTATCTTTTGATTTCCTCCTTGATCTCATTTGTGACCCACTCACTATTTAATAGCATATTGTTTAGCCTCCATTTATTTGTCAGCTTCCCGGATTTCTTCTTATAATTGATTTCTAGTTTCATAGCATTGTGGTCAGAGAATACAGTTGAAATGATTTCAGTCTTCTTAAATTTATTGAGACTTGTTTTGTGGCCTAACATGTGGTCTATCTTAGAAAATGTTCCATGTGCACTTGAAAAGAACGTATATTCTGTAGCTTTGGGATGAAATGCTCTGAAAATGTCTGTTAAATCCAGCTGGTCTAATGTGTCATTTAAGGTCGCTGTTTCCACATTGATTTTCTGTCTGGAGGATCTGTCCATTAGTGACAGCGGGGTGTTGAAGTCCCCTACTATGATAGTGTTACTGTTGATCTCTGTCTTTATGTCTGACAATATCTGTTTTATATATTTAGGGGCTCCTATGTTAGGTGCATAGATGTTTACTAGAGTTATGTCCTCTTGTTGGATCGATCCCTTCATTACTATGAAGTGTCCTTCTTTGTCCTTTGTTATATTCTTCAATTTAAAATCCATTTTATCTGATATAAGTATCGCTACTCCAGCTTTTTTCTCAGTACCATTTGCATGAAATATTTTACTCCATCCCTTTACTTTCAGCCTGTATGAGTCTTTGGATCTGAGGTGAGTCTCTTGTATACAGCATATACTGGGGTCTTGCTTTCTTATCCATTCAGCCACCCTATGTCTTTTTATTGGAGCATTTAATCCATTTACATTTAATGTGATTATTGATAGGTGTGTATTTATTGCCATTTTCTTATTTGTGTTCGTAGTCTTTCATAGGTTGTTTTTCTCTTCTACTTAAAGAAGCCCTTTTAGCATTTCCTGCAAAGCTGGCTTGGTGGTAATGAATTCCCTTAACTTATTTTTTTCTGCAAAGCTCCTTATCTCGCCTTCGATTTTAAATGATAACCTTGCTGGATACAGCAATCTTGGTTGTAGGCCTTTATTTTTCATCACTTTGAAAACCTCCTGCCACTCTCTTCTGGCCTGCAAAGTTTCTGTAGAAAAGTCAGCTGATAATCTTATGGGGGTACCCTTGTAAGTAACTTGCTGCCTTTCCCTTGCTGCTTTAAGGATTCTGTCTTTGTCCTTAACCCTTGCCATTTTCACTATAATGTGTCTTGGAGTGGGCCTGTTTGGAATCATCCTGTTTGGAACTCTCTGCACTTCCTGGGCTTGTATTTCAATGTCCTTTGCCAGGTTAGGGAAGTTTTCAGACATTATTACTTCAAATATATTCTCAATCCCTTGCTCCCTCTCTTCTCCTTCTGGTACTCCAATGACCCTTAGGTTATTGCGTCTGATGTTGTCCCCCAGCTCTCTTAAACTATTTTCCATGTTTTTCATTCTTTTTTCTTTTTGTTGTACCGCATGGGTGATCTCTGCTATTTTGTCTTCTAAGTCACTGATTCGATTTTCTGCTTTATCCAGTCTGCTAGTGATTCCATCAAGTTTGTTATTTAATTCAGTAATTGTGTTCTTAAGTTCTAGCTGGTTGCTTTTCATGATTTCTCTATCCTTCTTTATATTTTCATTAATTTCCTTGAACATTCTAATAATCAGTGTTCTGAACTCTGTCTCCGATAGGTTGGTTACCTCTATTTCCTCTATTTCCACTGATTCAGGAAGTTTCTTCTGTTCTTTTATTTGTGTTATATTTCTTTGTCTCCCCATTCTGGCTTACTCTTTGTGTTTGCTTCAATATAACAGATAGATCCCCAGATTTCTCAGTCTTTTCTGGGTAAACTTATATGGTGTGTGTCCTTTATATTTGAATTACTCAGTCTCCCTATTCTCCTGTGCTTGTATCTGAGGTGTTCCTTGTGTCGTGCGTCCTCACTTGTTGAAGTTTTAGTTTTGATTACTTTTGGTTTGTCAGTAGGTGGGATTGACTCCCAGATTGATTAGCTGTGAGGATCAGCAGCTTCTGCAGTTTATGAGCTGCTGTGAGAGGATTGACCCCTCTGATGAAACTTGGACCCTATGGGTCTTAGTACCTGTAGTAACTTCTTTTTGGGTGTGACTCTTGTATGTCAAACCCAGAAATGCTCTGGTTTTATCTAAAGTTGGCCTCTGGGTATGATGATTCTTGTGTCTGTTTGTTTGGACCCACTGCTGCAGAGTGATTTTAGAGCATAACAGATCAACAAGAACAACCTCCGCAGCCACCAAAGGAAACCAAATGCTCGCACAATTAAAAACAACCAACCATCAAACTACAGTCAACTTGTACAGGAATATCAATCATACTAATGAAGAAAACAAACAGAAACAAAACAAAAACCACATACTCAATAATAACAGAAGAGGAAACAAAATAAAATACAATATCCTAAAATAAAAAATAGAATAAACATGAGAAACCGATTAGCTATACCTAAAAAATAAAAATAAACTAAAATAATAATAAAAAAGTAAGAAAAATTTAAAAAATAAAATTTGCAGAAAAAAGGAAAAGAGGAAAAGTATAGCAGTGAGAAGAATGAATAAAATAAGAGAGAAAGTGAGGGTGGGGAAAAAAGAAAAAGAAAAGAAAGAAAAAGAAAAAGAAAAAAGGAAAAAAAAAATATATATATATATTTGTCTACACACCCATATATATGGACATATATTCACCTATATACACCTATATATATATATGCCTATATTAAAAACTACAATATGATTATAATGAAATAGAAATAAAAACCAAAAATAACCAAGATAAGCAGCCAATAAAGGGAAAACAAAACAGAATAAAACCAAACAAACCAAAAATACCCGTGCTGGTCTAGGCTAAAGTCCACCAAGCTCTCTTCAGTTTGTCTGCTGTACAAAAATTCCTGTGCGTCTTGTGGGAACAGTAGGCCACCTGATGCCTAGCGTGATCCTGGCACTGCAGGTTTGCTGTACTTGAGTGTGGTTGTGACGTGTGATTGGTGGTTTTTACAAAGTCACTGCCTTTTTGCTTTTGCCTGTCCCAAGGCAGGCTGCACCCCCAAAGGCTCAATGAGTGTCTCTGGGCACCCTTTGGGTTGACAGCCGTGGAGAATTAAAGAATTCCTCACTACCCAAAGCCTGCTGCTAAGAATCTGTTAATTAGTGCCTCAGCAGATGAACCTGCCCTGCCTCCCAAGCCTTGCATAAGGGTGCAGGCGGGGTAGGTAGTCTCACTCTGTGGCCTTTACTGGGGTGGAAATTCTCAACCCCCTGCAGGTAGGAATATCTTCCTAGTCTGCCCCTATTGCTCCCTTCAGGAGTCAGTTTAAGACTGTCTTGGCGGGGGACAAAGTTTGTGGGAGTGGGTGAGTTATTGGGTTTTTTTTTTTTTTTTTGCTTTCTGTTCAAGAGTAGAAAAAGGGAAAAAAAATAAAAAACATAAAAATAAACAAAGCCACAGTTCCAACACTGTTTCAAGCTAAGGCCTTTGCCTCTTATGCGCTCCAGCGGAGTTCCTGCTGCTCTCCCAAAGGGTCTGCCGGGATTTAGGGAATTGCGCGCACCCTACCGTGTGGCCAAGATCCCCGCTCCGCGACTCTCGGGGACCTGCGTCTCCACCCGGCGCGCTGCTTGTCCGAGCGAGTCCTCTTTTTCCCCTGCTCCTGGGTTCCAGGCTTCTGCCTCGGAGCCGGCGCGCCCGCGCGGATCTCCTGCTGCTCTCCTAAACGGTCTGCCGGGATTTAGGGGACTGCGCGCACAGTGCCGCGTGGCTCCGATCCCCGCTCTGTCTCTCCGGGACCTGTGACTCCGGCCGGCGCGCTGCGTCTCCGCGGGCGAGTCCTGTGTTTCCCCTGCTCCCGGGTTTAAGGCTTCTGCCTTGGAGCCGGCGCGCGCCCGCGCCGTTCTCCTGCTGCGCTCCTGGAGGGACTGCCGCTGGGGTTCAGGGGGCTGCGCGCACCTTTCCACGCGGCTCCGATCCCCTCTCCGTCTCTCCGGGACCTGCGTCTCCGCCCAGCGCGCGCTGCTTCTCCGCGGGCGAGTCCTCTGTTTTCCCCTGCTCCCGGGTTTCAGGCTTCTGCGCTCCACGGGACCCGGTGGGCACAGAGACTGATCCCTGAACCGGGAGGGTGCAGGGACTGATCTTGCCCTGCCGCTGCGGGGCTCTGCACCCTGCTTCCTGGGGACCTGGCGAGCCGCGGGTGCAGCTCATACCTCTGCACAGTCGTCTCCTCTGTCTCCTCCCGCCCTTGCCCGGCCTGAGGCTTCTGCCTCAGACTGCAAACCAACGCGCTCCTGCTGAACTCCAGGTGGGCCGCGGGCCGCAGGGAGTGAGCCGGGGCAACACTCACCGTGACTCAGCAGCCGCGGGTGCGGGCTGCACCTCACACACCTCGCTGCCTTCTTCCCCTACTCGCCCAGCCTGCCCACCTTCCAGCAATACTTGTGTGGAACTCTTAGTTGCTCTGTGTGATGAGTAGATGTCTCTTTGAAGCGTATTAGAAGTTCAAATTGTGGATATTTCCAGGGGAGATTTCATGGAGCCCTCCTCACAGCCGCCATCTTGCCCCTCCCATCCACACCCTGTTGTTTTTTTGTTGTTGTTGGTAAATTTTATTGAGGAATTGGGGGAGGGGACCAGTGTTGGGGAATTGGGGAAGGGGAACAGACAAGTTGCTGTCCTTTTGTTCATCAGTCTAGTTGAGGATGTTGCTTCACTGGCCCATGTTGGTATTCTCATTGTGCTTCTCCCAGGTGAGGCAGATCAGTTGACAGTCCCTGGACAGCCTCCCACAGAGGGTGTTGCCAGCTCAAATCAGATGCCCGCCGCTCATGCTGGGTACCGGCCAATCACTGTAGCCCATGGCAGCCCACTGCAGCAGGGGCTGCAGCCCACATGGTCGCCGGCAACTCACAGCAGCCCAGCTCGAGTGGGAGCTGTTGTTGTTTACCATCTTAGCTGTACAGGACGCAGTGCCACTGACCCTCATTGGGATTCGAACCGGGGCCCTGGTGCTCAGAGCAGGTGTCCCAAGCCAGCTCTTAACCAACGTGCCACTTGGCCGGCCCTCTCTGTGGTTTTAATTTGCATTTGTCTAATGACTAACTGTGACAGGCTAAATAATGGCCCTCCAAAATGTCCCCAGACCCTGCGAATGTGTTACCATACATGGTAAAATAGGCTTTGCAGATATGATTAAGGTGAGGATCTTGAGATGGGGAAATTATCCTGCATTTGGCCCCTGTAATCACAGGGGCTTTAATAAGAAGGAGGTGGGGGGATTAGTGTCAGAGAAAGAAAAATCATAACAGGACAAAAGCAGAGTAAGAGAGAAGAGAAGTCAGCTACCTGCTGGCTTGGAAGATGAAGGGCCCACTCGCCAGGCATGGCCATGCAGGCAGCCTCTTGAGCTAGAGAGGCAGGAAACAAATCCTCCCCTGAGCCTTCAGACCAAACGCTGGCCAACGACACCTTGATTTTAGCTCAGGGAAACTGATTTGGATTTCTGACCTCCAAAACTATAAGATAATACATTTGTGTTGTCTGAAACCACCAAGATGGTGGTAGCTGGTTACAGCAACAATAGAAACGTAATACACTAATGATGTTGAGTATCTTTCCATGTACTTTTTTTGCCATGTGCATCTCCTCTTTGGTAAAATACAAGTTCTCATCTTTTCTCCACTTTCTAGTTGAACCATTTGTTTTATTAGTGTTGAGTTCTGAGAATTCTTTGTATATTCTATATACAAGTCTATTCTCAAATATGTAGTTTAAAATGTCTTCTTTCAGCTTGTAGATTGTCTTTTATCCTCTTAACAGAGACTTTCACAGAGCAAAAGTTTGCAACTTTGATGAAATCCATTATATAAAGTTTTTGCTTTTATGAATCATGCCTTTGATGTAATTTCTAGAAACTCTTCATATAGCCCCATGTCCTACAAATTTTCCTATGGTTTTTTCCTCAAGTTTTAAGCTCTTATTTGCATTTAAAAAATTTTTGTATAAGGCGTAAGGCTTAGGCTGTGGTTTATTTTTCTTCCAATGGATATCTACTTGTTCTGGTATCATTGGTGACAGTCTCTATGTATTTAGAAGGTCAGACAATTAAGTTCATGAACTCATCCAAAAAAAGTGCTACGTACCTCATTGCTGAGTATCGCTACAGTCACCTTTGAAGTACTCCCCTTGGGAAGCTATGCACCTATGCCAGTGCCTAGTCCACCCTTCAAAGCAATTTTGGAACTCTTTTTCTGGAATGGCCATCAGAGCTATCATAGTACTAACCTTGATGTCGTGAATATCATCAAAATGTCTTCCTTTCAATCTTTCCTTTATCATCAGGTAAAGAGAGAAGTCATTGGGGGCCAGATCAGGTGAGTAGGGAGGGTGTTCCAATATAGTTATTTATTTAGTGGCTGAAAACTCCCTCACAGACAGTGTTGTGTGAGGTGGTGATTGAGGCTTAGAGCGAAGCCCCCTGAAATTTTTGTCTAAACAATTAAGGAATATGATTGACTACTGGAAAGACAGCTTTGTTTAATCCAAAACTGGAATAATTTCGTGGGCGTGGAAGCAGGGGTACAATGGGACTATTAGGAAGGTAAAGAGACTTTAAAATACAACATAACATATAAGTACATATAAATCTCCATGAGATTAAAGGTAAATAAACAAGGGTGAACACGATACTTGTCGGGCAACATGAAATCTGTAAAACAAAACTGTGGAATCCGAAAGGGAGGTCAGCTCAGCTCCATGGATTTCTGGGAGTGAATTCAAGAGAAGTCTCCGCCCCGCTGACTAATTTCCGTGGGCAGTAAACTCTCTCATGTACTAGCAGAATGGGCATGAGTGACTGCCATGACTTTCATCTCCAGCTCTGCTTTGGGAAACATCACAGTAACTGAACTCTGAGAAGACTATGAGGGCATCTGTTCCAAGGTGAGTCCCATTGAAACCATCCCTTCTAAGTTTCTTATGTGTGCTTGAACACCCGGATGGATGGACACCTCACTATCACCTAAAACTCTCATTCTGACTTTGGAGATGTTCTCGGGACCCTCTTTGTCATGTGGATCTCTCTTCCACCTCACTATGGCTCATGTGTTGATATAGAATACGCCTGATATCAGCTTCTCCCATCTGTTCTCACACTAGAAAATTGACAGAATGCCTTCTCTTTCCCAGAATATGTCTCTATAATGTGCCTTTGGGTCCCTGTCCACATCCTCATTACTTTCATGCAGGTGACACTTCAGTTGTCCCCAAACCAGCTTTGTGTCAATCTCACTGTGTAACTTGTTTAAAGAATGTATAAGCTCAGGCTCCACCCAAGACCCACAGAACAGGAGTCTGAGGTTGAGCTCAGGACCCTCTATGGAACACGCTGAGCAGGCCCAGTGCCACACTGTGTACCACCACCCACAGCCTCTTCAGCTGACTGTAGTGTGATCCTCCAGCTGTTCCTCACCTGTGTCTACCAGCCCCTCTATTGTACAGAAGGCATTTCTTTAAATGCAGCCTCAGACCAAATGCTCTTTTGTGGCAGCATCAACTCAGGTATACTCAAAGTCTGTTTCATCATCTGAAATTTTCCCACAACTGCTACTTAGCCTATTAAGGCCATCAGTTTGGATTTGAGCAAACATTAGTATTTCTGTGCAGAGTGGCTAAACAAAGTTGACTGGGTGGAATTGCATGATTGTCATTCTCCCTTTGCCTTTCCAGATCCTCTCCCTTCCTCATCCTGCTCTGTGTCCTGGGAAGCTGACTGCTGCAGATGGCATAGCCCAGATCCCCTTTCCCTCTTGCTTCTGGCTGGTTTTGGACAATGGGTGACACGTTCCAAAAATCAGAGTGTGGGAAGAGAGATAACTCAAGGTAATTATCACTCCCCCCTCCACTCCTTCGTTACAGTGCTGAGGTTTGATAAAGGTTGCGTTCCTCTTCCCACTGCCACAGCCAAAAATGACAAGTCTTTCTCAGGAGGCTACAGCTTATGTTGGGTCCTGGAAACAGCTCCCTTCCTGGCCCCTTCAGCCTAAGGGTGCTATCAGTTCCCTGCTCTTCCCAGGTCTGGCAAGTTCTCTCAATCCTGCAAAGACACTAGTGAGTAGACCCTTCATTAAGCTCCCTTCAGTTATCCTTTTGAGTGTGCTGTCTCCTGCTCAGATCTAGACAGATACATGTCCTCCAAGTGTTGGGTGATTGACAGTAATTCATGTCAAAGAAATAACACACTGCTTCCCTAAGCTGACCCCAAAGTTTTGTTCCTTGTAAAACATGTGGAGAGCAAGAGAAAAGATGTGTTGTAGCCACAGCGATGGAAGGAGGATGAAGGCAGGTTGAATCTGCCTGTGAGTCTTTGGAATCCAGACAGAGCCCCTGGGCAGAAGTTGCTCTGGGTCTTCTTGGTTCTCAGCAAAGAAAACTTGACCCATCCTCAGAGACAGATGGCAGCTAGAGGAGAGTGATCGCAGTTCTCTTCCAAAACACCATGATGTCACCTATATGAAGTGAATTTAAAAACAAACAAAATTAAACATGGAGACTGAAGTTAATGGCAAGATGAAGACCTGTCACCGTGTAGCCATGAAGTGCCAGCCCTGGGACTCCGTGGTTTGGGGCACTTGTCTCACAGATGTCTGAAATCCTGCTACCTGATGGTAGGACAGCCTACAAAAAGCAAGAATGAATTACAATACAGAAGAAGAATGTAGACAAAAGGCACAGAAATGATCAACTCAGAGCAGAATATTTATTTACTGAGCACAGAGAAGGAATGTATCATTTAACTCCCACCTGTCATTTTCCTGTCTCCCACCTGCCACTTGCTCCAGC
Organism: Aselliscus stoliczkanus; assembly: GCA_033961575.1. Lineage (NCBI taxonomy): Eukaryota > Metazoa > Chordata > Mammalia > Chiroptera > Hipposideridae > Aselliscus > Aselliscus stoliczkanus. The sequence continues at coordinate 55,853,309 of CM066733.1, read as the reverse complement.
ACAGCAAGCATATGCTTTTTAAAAGATATTCAGGTTTCATGTATATTTCCTTTGAAAAATGATGATAACATTCCACTCCTTTTATTAACCTACCCATCGCCATCCTCAAGAAAATGACAGAAAAATCAAACAGCGTGATTCCCATTCAGAGAAAGTAAAATATAAGGAAAAAGAGGGTCCCCTCCCTCCAAGAGGAGGCAAGGGTAGGAAGAGGGACGTTTCCCATCATCCCTGGAAAAGGAAAGTTGGTCCAGGGACAGGAACCATAGGCCTGGGGTGTTAGGGAGGGTGTGAGCGAGCAGGAGAGGGGACCCTTTTCCCTACATCCTCCTATGAGCTACATGGGCAGGAGAGACCCCTCAGGAGAGCGGCTGGAGGAAGAGAAGTCAGGGACCCACAGACAGACCAAGTGGAGCACAAACAACTCATGTCTCACTGGTCCCCACCAGCAGCTCTCCAGCTATAGAAGTCAATGGCAACAGATTCCGGCCAACCACTAATCACTTAAACATGCTGAGTGTCCTGGACAGCCCATCTCTTGCCCCACATTCAGAAGATCACAATCTTCCTATAGCTCAGCCCTGGTCCCCCCAACTCAATTTCTTCTCTTGTCGGGACCTTGAGGATAGGACTTTAGTAAGCCCTGAGAACATGAGGGTCCTGGGCTCTGGACAAGAGGCTGACTAGAGACGGGCAGTAAAGGAGAGCTGAGCAGAGGACCCAGGAGAGATGATGCTGAAGGCAGACTCATGTGGTGGGCACAGCTTTCGGCTCTCTTGTCCTTTTTCCTACAGGTTGTTGAGATCAGCTTCCTCCTACTCTGTCCTGTACATACTTACAATTTGACACCGGACCCTCCGTACCACTGACAAGGACCCAGCATTCCCAGGGAGGCCCCAGTGGGGCACTGAGGCATCAGGACAGCTGGGTATTACTGTATTCTAGGCAGGGCCAGTAAGCTCAACTGTATGATTTGCATCCTTAGTTAAATGTATTCTTATGTATTCTATTCGTTTTGATATTATCATTTCAAGGTGAGAATTAATGTTGGATATTACTAAGTGTAGGTCACTACTTGAAGCCCCTTCTCCAAGGAACAGCACACCTTACAGAATTTGTCAGTGTTGTAGGTGGTGAGTATATTTTTCATTCCAGGATGGGAAAGCCATGGAGAGGGTTGTGGTGAGATGCAAGCTTTAAAGTCCATTCAGGTTGTGACTTAGAAACTGTGAGTCTGGAAAAGGGACTTAATCTTGAGTACCCAAATGCTGTCATCTAGACTCTAAGGATTAAAATGACGTTGCATGTGACACGGTGAGGACATTGTGAGCACGTGGCACAGGTTAGGTGTCTGAGGATGACTGACATGCTAACAACCCTGCAAAAGGCTGTGCTCACTGAGTGTAAGAGGCCAGGTTCTGATCTGTGCAGGGTAAAGATCAGTCATCTTGCAACCAACTGGAATTCATTTGGTGGAATGGAAACAAAATCCCCCGCTACTGTATCTTCCTTCCATTTCATCAAACTTCAGTCATGTTCTTTGATTATTATGAATCTTTTGTCCTTATTCTTTTTTTGTTCTTTGTACCCATCTCCTGTCCGCCTTCCCTTTGCAACCATCAGCTTATTCTTTATACCTATGGATTAAGGTATAAATCTATGGATTTATACCTATGTTTTGTAAGATTCCAGATATAAGTAAAATCATATGATATATGTCTATCTCTGTCTGACTTATTACACGTAACATAACACCCTTTAGGTCCATCCATGTTGTCACAAATGGCAAGATTTACACACACACACACACACACACACACACACACACACACACACACAGCTTCTTTATCTACTCACCCACTGATGGACACTTAGGTTGCTTCCATATCTGAGATATTACTAATAATGCTACAGTGAACATAGGAGTACATATAACTTTCCAATTTAGAGTTTTTGTTTTCTTTGGATAGCTACCCAAATTGGAATTGCTAGGTCATATGGCTGTTCCATTTTAATTTGAGGAATCTCCGTACTGTTTTCCATAGTGGCAGCACCAATTTATAATCCCAGCAAAGGTGCACCAGGCTTCGCTGTTCTCCATATCTGTTCATTGATTTATTGATAATGGCCAATCTTACAGGTGTGAGGTAATATCTCATTGCGTTTTATATGCATTTCTCTGATGATTAGTGACATTGAGCATCTTTTCATATGTCTAGTTGCCATCTGCATGACCTCTTTGCCGTAATGTCTGTTAAGGCTCTCTGCCCATTTTTAAATTGGATTGTTTCAAATTTTTGATGTTACATTTTATGAGTTTCTTTGTTCTTTAGATACTAACCCCCTACCTGATGTGTCATTTCTGAATATCTTCTCCCATTCAGCAGGTTGTCTTTTCATTTTGTTGATGGTTTAGTTGATGGTTAAGACAGAGAATTGGATCAGGAAACAATTAGGGGAGGGGAAATGCTGGCACTAGGCAGTCATCTTCCTGGAGGTCAGTTCTGCAGGAGCAGACCTTCCCCTGATTAATATAAACGCTGGCTGTGTGGACACCCAGATCCTAGGCTGGAAAACAGCCCCTGATCTTCCCATCTGTGTCTGAGCAGTTTCTCAATTTACCCTCCCAGCCATACATCTCTGAGAGACCATCAACACACACCTACCTACACATTCATTTTTCCTGAGTGCCTATTTTGTTGACATTTTATAAGCAATGTGAAAGGACCACATTTGTAAGGGTGACCCTCATGACAAGAGGACCTGATTCCCAGAAGCCCTGGTTCCCTAAGATGGTCTTTCAGGGAGAATTGCAACCTTGCCGCCTAGGACCTCATGGAGAAGCAGAGAGAATGTGGGCTGAGACCAAGCTTGTGAAGCCCTGAGGTGACCACAGAGGCTGGTGCTCCCTTGTGACACAGTCACTCTGGGTCCTAGGGCTCCTGGGAACTGGGCACACTGATTCGCCAAGTCTCTAGCCTTTCAGCCTCTGCCTCCTCCCTGCAGTTTCTCAGTATCTTGTCTGCCATGCTTCTAGTTCCCAGGAGTCAGCTCTCTCACCTTTAACCTCTCCTGCTGGGGAACAAATGGCCACGAGACCAACCAGTGGTCTCTCTTCCACTTTATTTGTCATTTTACTTTCTTCTCAGAATTTGTCGCCTGCCTGGGTCACCATCTCTGGCCCCAGCAGTAACAAGGAGAGATGCTATGGCCAGTTTGCCATGTGGGATGAAACCTGACAGACCCGGGAATCCTATATTCATCCCTTTCAGGCCTGGTATCTTCTCGCATGTCCCAGTTACAAGGATTAGAGCTGCAGGAGCGGTAGGTCAGCCACGATCCCCACAGTGATTAGGATGTGCTGGGACGTGGGTCTGAGAAGGGAATGGCCAAAGCCTGACCCGGCCACAGGCATCCAAACAGCACCTGCTACACTGATTCTGAGAATCAGCCCTCGTCTCCCTTCCTACCTCATCCCAGGATGAGGGGCCTGGGCAGCCATTATGCTGCACATGGCATGTGCCTCTCTGCTCCCCTCCAGGAGGCCCCACGATAGCGGCCCACCTGTGCAGAGTCCTGTCTCCTGCACACTTGGTGGCCACAAACTCTGTGTCACGGGTCTCGGACTCTTCCTCTTGCTACAGCTCAGAGTGATCTCTTCTGGGTAAAATGCCAGGGCCACTTCCCATCAGGCCTTGGGTGACAGGTCACATATGCTGATGGTGACACTTGAGAGGGTCAGAAGAGTCAGAAGGGATTTGGGAAGGTAAGTGTTTCCTATCATAGTCCCTTCAACACAGACACATTTGACTAGAGAATGGACAGACTGGCTGGGATTGAGGGAAGATAATGAAGAAACTCAGCCATTGCCTACAGCCTGAGGGTGGGAAGAGGAGATTCTATTTCAAACTGGATTCTGGAGTGACCTAGCTTTCCACTATCTCATTCACTCTTTTTATCTTTTAATGTGTCTTCTCTGATCGTAATCCTATCCATTTGGTCTTAATTGTAGTTATCTATTTCTCAATTTTAAAATTTCTACTGGGTTCTGTTATATGCTGAGTTGTGTTTCCCCCAAAAGATATAATATGTTGTAATCTTAAGCCCCTATATCAGAGTGACCTTACTGGGAAATTGGATCATTTCAGATTTAACCAGTTAAGATGGGGTCACCAGGGTTGGCCCTAATCCAATATGAGTGTGTCCTTACAAAAAAAGGAAATTTGGACACAGAGACAGACATGTATAGGGGGAAGTTTATGTGAAGAAACAGCACGTGGAAATGGAGGCAGAGACTGGACTGGCAGTGGTCAGCTGCAAGCCAAGGCATTCCAACAATTACCAACAACCACCAGAAGCTAGGAGGAGGCAAGGAAGGATTCTAGCCAGAATCTCTGAGGGAGCAAGGCCTTCCAACACCTTAGTTTCAGCCCTCCAGCCTCCAGAACTGTGATCTGTTGTTTGAAGTCATCTAGCTTGTGGTCCTTTGTTACAGCAGCTCTAGCAAATTAATAGAGGTGCCTTTTAAAATTTGCTATGTCACCTTTTATAATTTCCAGTTCCCACTCGAATTATTTATCCATATTTGAACATGGAAAGCACATTTGTTTTATTTCATGTGTCGAATATTTACAAATTCTGAAGTTTGTGCAGTTCTGTCTCAGTGAGACTTGTTACTGCCTACTCTCGTTCATGTTGCCTTGGTTGGCTTCGCTTGTATGCTGGACCGTTTTTTCAAAAATATGACATGTAGGCCTTTCCCATTCCCCTGCCATCTTGGCGGCTGCTCTTGGTTGGGGGACAATTACACGTAAGGCAGGAAGATGGTGGATGCAAAGAAGACAAAAAAATTGCTGGAGTCAATCAACTCTAGGCTCTAACTTGTTATGAAAAGTGGAATTTGTGTGCTGGCGTGCAAGCAGACTCTGAAAATGATCAGATAAGGCAAAGCAAAACTGGTCATCCTCCCCAACAACTGCCCAGCCAAGAGGAGATATGAAATAGAGCACTACGCCATGTTGGCCAGAACGGGCAGCCATCACTACAGGGGCAACAATATTGCACTGAGCACAGCGGGTGGAGAGTCCTACGGCGCATGCTCACTGCCTGTCACTGATCCAGGGGCTCTGGTGTCATTAGTAGCACCCCAAGACATACTGATGACAATCATGCAAATTTTTTCTTTAATACAACTGGCCAGAGTTTGTTTTAAAATGACGTAACATAACATAACATAAAAATTTATGTGTAGGAATTTTTTTTTTTTAAAGATTTTATTGGGGAATTGGTGGAGGGGAACAGCGTTGGGGAATCGGGGAAGGAGAACAGACAAGTTGCCGTCTTCTTGTTCTTCAGTTTAGTTGCGGAGGACGTTGCCTCACTGTTGGTATCATCATTGCGCTCTTCCCGGATGAGGCAGATCGGTCGCTGGCCTCTGGATGTCGCTCATCGCAGCTATTGGCAGCTCACGCTTGGCTGCCAGCCGCTCATGCTAGCTGCGGGCCTCTCACTGCAGCCTATGGCAGCCCACTGCAGCAGGGGCTCCAGCCCACACCATCACCGGGGCTCGCACAGCCCAGCTCCAGGTGGAGCTGTTGTTAGCTGTAGAGGGCAGTGTCACTGGCCCTCATGTGGGATCCGAACCGGGGCCGCTGGCATCCCAAAACCAGCGCTTAACCAATGCGCCACTCGGCCGGCCCCTATGTGTAGGAATTTTTGCAGCCTAAATAATGCTGTCTTTTCCAGGAGGGTTGTTTCTTGGTGCCTAAGGCAAGTTTTGGCCATGACTGCCCCCACCGCAATTTGAGGATGGAGTCATCCCATGTCATCCAGATGGAGAAACCATAAGTGACTGTAAGTTCCTGAATGGACTATTTATTTCAGATTCACCCATCTTTCTAGGAAGCAGCATTTCAGAGTTATGCTTAATGTCAGGATTAGTGTATCAGGGCCCCACCCTTGTTGGGCACCAGGCTTTCACCTCTTTTTCTGCTCAGTCCCTCAAGGCAGTTGAAAGCTCGGATAGAGTTCCTGCTGATCTCCTCAGGTTTGTCAAATGCCCTCAGAGCAAAAGTGAATCGGGAGCTCTGGGCTCCCTGACCTCACCTCTCCAGGCAGTGGACCTCCCGTAGACCTCGGCTGGACGTCCTCACTGTGTTTGCATGTGAAATGTTTCAAGGACATAAACTCTATTTTGTCAGAATGTCTCCGTTGTTCTCAGTGGGAGCCTGGGTTTCCTTAACCACCTCCTCCTCCCTGACCAGCAGTCAGAAGACAAACTACTTTCTAGGCTGAGACAGAGCCCAGTGTTGGGAGCTCCAGTTCTGAAGGGGAGGGAAAGAGGGCATTTGATCCTAATAGAGGGGGAGCAACGTCAGGTGAGCATCAGCTCAGGAGTGGCGGTCACAGGCCCAAGAGGAGGGTGCTGGGGACAGAGGGGAAGGGCAGTAACAGTCACCCTTGTACACTTGGTCACACAGAACATTCCAGGACCAAAGTCTGTTACAAGAAGGGCTTCTCCTTTCTTGTCACTAACTTTTCCTCCTGTCCCAATGGCCTCCCTTTGACCCTCCCAAAGCCACAGGATCCTTTAGAAGGACATGAACAGAACTAGGGTCACTCTGGGCAAGTTACACACCAGGAATGTGTCTGAAATCCCACACACACCCCTGTCACCTGCCAGGACCAGAAGTCCCAGAGGAGGATTCAGGGTTCAGTGCCTTCCCCACTCCCTTGAGTGATGCCAATGGAGGACTCTCTCCCTCCCTGAGGGGCGATCATGGAGGGGTGGGCTGCCCCTAGCACCTGGGACAGCAGGGTCTCATTCCAGACCTCAGGTGTTTAAGTAGCAGGTCCACACACCCTTCAGTCAGGAAGCACCTCAAAGTCTTTGCAAAACCAATCTTTCCCGATTGTGCTTGGCCTGTGTAGCCAACCTGCCTGTCACTTTCCAGGTTGTAGGTCCCTGTTCACAGAGACAAAACCCTCACCATCTTAGGAGACTTGAGTGTCCCCTGAGGAAGCTCCCATTGGGGCCATCACACAGCAGGCCACCTCTGCAAGGGTGAGAGTCTGGAGCAAGAGTCAATCAAAATTGTAAGCTGGAAAATAATCTCCACAAGGTGTTTTGTCACCAAAAAGGATTCATTCGACAAAAAGACAGGGTTGCAGACCAGGGCATGCAGACATGGCAGCCACATGCACACTCTGGCCTGCTGCCAAGATGGAGGGGTGTTTATGGAAGGAAAAGACAGTTGATAGAAGGGGAAGAACCTAGAGCTTTATTATGAACATGGAGCTCTTCCTGTAGGTTCTCAGGATCACTCAGGGCGCAAGAACTTCCATGAGCCCTCGCTGCTCCCATAGATCCTCCCCGCTGATTATGTTTGCTTGAAGTTCCAGTTCATCTTTATCAAAACCCAGACAGAAAATGAAACTGAAGCAAAATACCACACATTTGTCCAGGCTGTGAAGGGTCAGTACATCCCCACACAACATGGGACCCTTCCCCTCCTCACAGGTGGGAGAACCCTGCTAGTCCCTGTAAGATTCTGACATCACTCACAGGCCTCGCCTCCATGATCCAAACTCTGCCTGTACCCCCAACGCCATGGAATGTCCTGCTATGGTTTTCATTAAAAAGATGAAAACATAAAAAGATGGGATTTCGGGTCCCATCTCCTCCAGCCACATAGCCCGCAGCATCACCTTTGACTCCCTCTGTCACTGCTGAAGCACAGGACCCACCCGTGTGTGTCCCCAAAGGTGGTAGGGGTGAACCCGGGCTTGCTGACTCTTCGGGATCAACGTGGTGTTTGAACACATCAGGGAGTGAGAGCTTGGGCAGAACCGGTCCTTTGGGGAAGGTGGGAGGGGCTGTCACCCCTCCAGGCTCTGTCCTGAGCTGGGCTCAGCTCCTCCCAGCTCCCTCCCATCTGCACCTGTGCCCAGGAGCTGCTCCCATGGGGCCTTATTGATTCCTGTGGAGGGGAAAGGTGAGAGAAAGAGAAATGGAGAAGCCAGGACAGGGCTGGGGTGGCTGGAGGGGAACAGAGTGAGGTGAATGGAGGGGAGGGTCTCCATCAGGGTTGGGGATCCCCACAGCAGTAGGAGGAAGGTCAGGAGCCCCTGGAACCGGGTTCTCTCCACATCTCAGTGTCTGCGGAGAACTCGGAGTCCCCACCCACTGCTGTAAACACAAACCTCCGCTAACTTTGATGGGCTTTCCCAGAACCCTAAGATCTGACTCTAACAAAAATGCACCTGTACCATCAGACCCCAGGCAAGACAACCAGAACAAGCTGAAGGAGGTGGGGGGAGGAAAATGAGAGCCTGAGGGCGGGGCTTCCTTAGACCCGCCTCCCTGGGCTGGACATGCTCAAGTCAAACAGGGCTCTTCTTCACCCACAGGGCAGCCATGGGTCATTCTGCCTTGGAGACTAGATCCTGGGACCGTCTAAGTGAACCACCAAGGCCATCTGGCTGCCTCAGGCCCCGGCAATCTTTCTTGCTCTCCCTACTTCACAGAGTGAGCTCTTCTCCAATGGAGGGCAATTTATTTTTGTGGATGGGTGTGAGATAATAGAAACTATGTATTGGTCTCTAGAGGTCCCCGGTTCCTGGCAGAGAGCTCCTGAAACCCCTGTAATTTCCTAAGTGATGGGAACACTGGGAGCACCTCTTGTTCTAATATTTGTTTTTGGCCTCGCCCCTGACACAGGACTCCTAAACCCTTTGTGAATTCCTATCTGAAAACAGCCCTGAGAAGCATCTTTTCTCTATTCAGGGGACTGTGTGGGGGCCCCTGGATGGGGCCTGATCACCAGAAAGAAGCTTGGAGATTTCATCAGCACCCTATGCCCCCTACTTCTCCAGGAGGGAGAGGGGCTGAAATGGAGTTATAATTGATCAACCGGACATGAGGAGGTCTCCATAAAATCCCTACAGTAGGGCCGGCTAGTGGCACATTGGTTAAGAGCTGACTTAGGATGCCAGCGGCCCAATTGGGATCCCACATATGAGGGTCAGTGACACTTCCCTCCACAGCTAAGATGGTTAACAACAGCTCCACCTGGAGCTGGGCTGTGAGCCCTGGCGATGGTGTAGGCTGCAGGCCCTGCTGCAGTGGGCTGCCATAGGCTACAGTGAGAGGCTGGCAGCCAGCGTGAGCTGCCAATAGCCGTGGTGAGCGACCATCCAGAGGCCAGCAACTGATCTGTCTCATCCAGGAAGAGCACAATGAGGATACCAACATGGGCCAGTGAAGCAACATCCTCCGTAACTAGACTGAAGAACAAAAGGACAGCAACTTGTCTGTTCCCCCTCCCCCAATCCCCCAACGCTCTTCCCCTCCCCCAATTGCCCAATAAAATCTTTAAAAAAAAAAAATCTCCACAGTACAATGTTCCAGGAGCTTCCAGGAGGGCAAACTCCATGGGGACATAAGCTCCTGTGCTCAGGACCCTCCCAGGCCTTTTCCTGTGTATTTCTTCATCTGGCTGTTCATCTGTGTCCTTTATCATAAGCTTTAATAAACTGGTAAATATATGTAAATGTTTTCCTTAGTTCTGTGAACTCACCTAGCAAGTTCGTTAATCCTGAGGAAGGGGTCATTAGAACCTCTGATATGGAGCTGGATTGCCAGGAGTGATAACGTGGGCTTTGGACTGGCATCTGAATGGGGGGGGGCGTCTGTGGGACTGAACCCGTAACCCCTGGGATCTGACACTGCCACCAGCTAGACAGCATCAGAATTGCGTTAAACTGTGGGCCATACAGCTGGTGCAACAGAGAATTGCTCATTGTAGGGAAACCTCCGCACATTGGTGACCAGAAGTGTCTGAAGTGAATTGTCTATGGAAGTAAATGAGACACACAGGAAAGAAAGACACAGCAGGGAAGGACTGGGTTTTCCCAACATAGGAGAACTATGAGATTTTCCTTTACATGGGACAAGGCAAGTGGGGGAAAGAGAAGGAGAGCCAGGGAGGAGGAGAGAAAGGTGTGGGGAAAGGGAGGTGACAGGGGAGGGGGACAGAAAGGAGTGGACAGGTGTGGGGAAGGGGAAGTGACAGGGGAGGGGGACAGAAAGACGTGAGGAAGCGGAGGTGACCAGGGGCTCTGGGGGGAGGTGTGATGGCTCACTCTCTTTGCGGAGCACCCACCAGGCTGTCCCCCCTTTGCTCCTCTGTCTCTATTATCAGTCTTTTCAGTCTCCATGCTCACCAGCCCTGACCTCAGTTAGTCAGAGGGCCCCAGAGAGGAGGGGAAGGAGGGTTTGGAGCCCCATGGTCTCGCCACTCAGGATGCCTTGGAGCCTGAGGGGAACACAGGGCGCATACCCACTGGCGTGGGTGCTGTAAATGTACATGTTGACTAACCCTGATTGATGGGCTTTTCTACACCCTCAGAACCTAATGAGAAGTAGACATGATGCTCTGTCTTCTGTCCGTTGGTAGAACAACCATAACACCTGACACAGGTGTGTGGGAACTAAGAGGAAGTCCCAGCCCTAAGCTCCCTGCTGAGCTGGACTTCCCTACCCAGGGATTGTGCTCAGTGAGGGCAGGGGTTTCTCACACCCAAAGCTGGAGACAATTTTGGCGGTTGTTGTTTTATTATTGCCATCCTCGGCCTTCTGCCTGAGTCCTGCCTCAACCCCAGGCATCACAGAAGAAATGTCACCATGGGAACTTGCTCTGTGTGGTGTTCAGATACCACTTGTTCTCAATCTGTGGGACCCTATGTAGTGTAACATTCTTAGTCATTTCTGTCAGCTCCTCATCACTCCTCTGGGCCACTCTAGTTTGCCTTGACTTTCTTCAACATGAAGCAAAGGAACTCTCTTTCTGTGGTTCAGTGCGTGAAAAATAAGGAGTAGCTTTACTCAATTTATTGTTGTGGTTAAAACTTCAGTCCTTAGTTTGTCTCTAAGTTTCAATCAGTCAGGTCACTTCAGAGGAAGTCTACAAGCAGCAAACGGCATCAAAGGAGCTGATCTACCATGGCATTCTTTTGTTCCAACATTGAGCGTACAGACTAGGTGACCTTTGAGCCATTTTGTTTTTCACAATTAGAAGCCATTAGAGCACTAACCATAACGTTTTAAATGAAAAAAATTCTGACAGCATTAAGTGTTAGCAAGGATGTGAAACAACTGAGTCCTGCTGTTGAAAGAGTAAATTGATTCAATAGATTTGAAAATGGTTTGTTCTTATCTAGCAAAGATAAAGATCACCTTCTGTATACTTGGGGATTTCATTTTTAGGGTTTATCAACAATAGGAAAATATATGCACCATAGATTGTGTTTTTTTTATTAGTTTCAGGTGTACAACACAAGGCAATAGTTATACTCTTTATCCCCCAAAGTAAAAACTCCCCTCCCCCAGTTCGCCACCCCACTCCCCCCCATATCATACATATCCATCACAACTCCCCTGACTCCCCTCCACAGTATACTCCACATCACGTGACCATCCACATATTCAGTTGCAGTTGGCATACAATACTATACAACATCAGCTTCAGGTGTACAGTGCAGTGATCAAGCCTCTACTCCATCCATGAAGTGGTCTCCCTAACAAGACATGTGACTATCTGACACGCCACAAAATTTTTACAACATTATTATATTCCCTGAACTGTGTTTCATATCCCTGTGGCAATATTGTAGTTGTCTATTTATGCTGTCTAATCCCTTCCCCTTACCCCCTATCCCCACCCCCCTCCCAACTAGCAACCCTCAGTTTTTCATCTACATCTACGAGTCTGTTTACTTTGATCGTTCACTCAGCTCTTCAGACTCCACACACAAGTGAGATCACATGGTACCTGTCCTTCTCCGACTGACTTATTTCTCGCAACATAATAGTCTCTTCACAACATTGTCAATTACATTCCCAGAACTGCCCCCATATCCCTGCGGCAACATTGTAGTCCCACATACACTGTCCAAAACCTTTCCCCTCTCCCTCTTCCCCACTCCCTCCCAGCCAGCAACCATCAGTTTTTCCTTTATATCTGCTTGATACGACTTCAATCTTCTTAAATTGTCTCTCTGGGTTAGCTTGTTTACCCCTTTCTTTTGTTTAAAAAAGCCCTTTTAACATTTCTTGCAATGCTGGCTTGGTGGTAATGAATTCCTTAAGCTTATTCTTTTCTGAGAAGCTCTTTATTTCTCCTTCAATTTTAAGTGATACCCGTGCTGGGTAGAGCAATCTTGGTTGTAGGCCTTTATTTTGTGTCACTTTGAATATCTCCTGCCACTCCCTTCTGGCCTGCAGAGTTTCTGTAGACAAGTCAGCTGTTAGTCTAACAGTTCCTTTGTATATAACCTGCTGTCTTTCTCTTGCAGCCTCTAGGATTCTGTCTCTGTCTTTAACCTTTGCCATTTTGACTATGATGTGTCTTGGTGTGGACCTGTTTGGGTTCAGCTTGTTTGGAACCCTCTGCACTTCCTGGGCATGTATGTTGATTTCCTTCACCAGGGTGGGGAAGTTTTCAGTCATTATTTTTGCAAATACATTCTCGACCCCTTGCTTCTTCTCTTCTCCTTCTGGTATCCCTATGATTCGAAGGTGGTTGCGCTTCACCTTGTCCCATAGGGCTCTTAAACTCATTTCATTCTTTTTTATTCTTTGGTCTTTTTGCTGTGCCAAATGGGTGAGTTCTGCTATTTTATCTTCCAAATCGCTGATCCGCTCCTCTGCTTCATCTACCCTACTGGTGATTCCTTCGAGTGTGTTCTTCATTTCAGTTATTGTATTCTTTAATTCTAACAGGTTGTTTTTTATGGTTTCCCTATCCTTCTTTATGTCCTCGCTAAGTTCCTTAAACATTCTTATCATCAGTGTTCTAAACTGTGTCTCTGAAAGGTTGGATCCCTCTGTTTCATTTGGTTCCATTTCTGGAGGTTTCTTCTGATCTTTTACTTGTGACATGTTTCTTTGTTTTCCCATTCTGGCTGTCACTCTGGGATTGCTTTGATGTATTAGATAGATCACCAGGAGAGCCCTGCCTGGATCACGCAGGCACACAGCTCACGGCCCAACACTCCCAGGAAAATTCCCAGTCTCAGCCTGTCCCCAATCAGCTGCTCGCAGATCAGGCCGAGCAGCCCGACAACCAATCACTAGCCTGGCAACTCTGCAAGCGGAGTGCGGAGAGCGGGACCCGAGGCGGCTTGCGCACTTCCGTGTCTCAGTGAGCAGCCTGTTGGAGCTGGATCACTCCCACTAGGCGTTTCCCTGGCAACACAGCACAAGCCGAGCGGAGGGTGGGGATCCGAGGGGGCTCGCGCACTCCCGGGTCTCAGTGAGCAGCCTGTTGGAGCCGGAGGGCACCCACCCTGCGTTTCCCTGGCAATGCAGTATAAGCCGGGCAGAGGGTGGGGATCCAAGGCCGCAGGCGCGCGCACGCACGCACGCACGTACTTCTGCGCCAATTCCACCAGACCAATGAGGTCTCGGACCTGATGCTTCGTGGGCGGGCCCCAGCTTGACAAAATGGCGACCTCCCTACACCACTCGCGTGCAGGCGCTACACCACGGGAATAACAGTCCAAAAACCTCCAGCCTTTGCACCAAAGGTGCTCAGTTCAGTCCGTCCCCGCAGGCTGCCGGCTCATACAGCCACTCCCTCCACCAGGAACCAGGTAAGAGCTCACCGGCGAGCAAACCCGGGCCCCGGCCCCACTGATTCTCCAACTGCTCTTAGCCTCACCGAGCTGAGCAAAGAGAGTCCTCACTAATTTACTGCCAGCTATATTAGAACTCCTCTTCCCGGCAAAGGAGCTCTGGGCTGGTGAGTTTGGTGTGCGGCCGGAGGGTTTCTCCCCAACCGGAGAAGCCTCTCCACAGCTGGGACCTCCCTCACGGGGTTTGCCCTCTCTCGTCTCCACCTGTCCTACCAGACCCAATGCGGCTTCCTCTTTAAGTTCTTCGTTTAGTGGTTCTGTTCCTCCAGTGTTCCGGGGATCTCCAGGGTTGAATGCTGTATAATTTGGTTGTAATTTTGGTGTGATCCTGGGAGGCAGTTAGCACAGCGTCTGTCTATTGCGCCATTTTACCGGAAGTGAAGTTGACCATAGATTGTTGAAAGCAGTTTTATTTACAATAATCAAAAGCTGGAAACAGCCCCAAAATTCACCAACAGTAAAGTCGATAAATAGAGACATGTTCATACATTGGAATGCTACACGTAATGAAAGTGAACGAAATATAACAAACCACAAAAGAACAGATAGAGTATGGTTCCATCTACATACACTCCTAAATAGTAACAAATAATCTAGGTTGCTAAAACTAACATTAGTGGTTACCTTTGGGGAGGAAGAGGAGATGTAAAGATTAATTAGAGACCTCAACCAAGATTGGAGTCTGGAGGGCCTGTAGGGGGGGCTCTCATGCCTCCCCCGCCCTCCCCCCGACACTGTGAGGTGCCCCAAACAGGAAGAAACTGCCTGACATCTCCACTAGGAAAATGTTTTGTAATCTGCTACCCCATAGGAGGGAGGAAGATTTTCTTCTCCCCTGGCAATGGCCCGGCCAATGAGAGACTGTCACAACCCAGCCCCTGAAAAGCCACTTTGAACTCCTAGTTTCCTCCAGGGGAGTTTTGTTTACAACAGCTTCTCTCAACTTCCCCTGTTCTCTGTAAATGATCCTTTCCTTTGTTCTTCAGATTGCCTATGGTTTTGCCATAGCTCACATATCCCAAATTGCAATTCTCTGCTATTCCTGAGGAAACTCATCTTTGCTGGCAAAATAACTGTTTAATTTCTCAGGTCCACAGAGTCAGTGACTGTGGGGTGTGTGGGAGGGTCTGTTGTGCTGGTAATGTTCCATTTCTTCACCTGTGTGGCTGTGACAGGGTATATTAATGTTGTGGGAATTCATTAAAGTTTTCACTGATGATACGTGTGTTTTTTACTTGATTTACAGAAACAAATCTTTGATCACGTTTGGCACAAACTCATTTTTATAAGTAAGTAAATAGGAAATTCAAATCACTATCCTACTTGTCAGAAATTTTTTTGAGGGGTTCCAAATTATTGATGGGAAAACACTTTTCTAACAGAATTCCAAATAATTAATTCAGAAGGAATAATGGAAACATTGTCTTTGTAGCCCTAATGAAATAATGAATAAGCAATAATCATTTACAGATATTCTGATAATTAGTTGAAAAGTTGATGGGGGAACTTTATAGTGGTCTGTGGAGAGCCGCGGGACGTCGCTGGGCCTTCTTGGGGCAGGGAAAGAGGCCGCAGCCTACCCTGAAAGGGGTTTGGCAAGGCGCCTTAAATCTCTGAAAGCGCACTCCAGGTGCGTATCCTCAAAACGGGGTCTGGCGAGGCCTACGTGCCTCCACAGTAATCAACAAACAGGATGTTCTAGTAGATAGCTGGGAAAGCAGTCATAAGAGGCAAACAAGGAGATACCAAGAAGATGAATAGCGCAGTCGACCTTGTAGCTTGTACACACATGTTGGCATGTCTCCCAGAGTTTGGCCTTGCACCCATACAAACTATATAAAGCTTGCTGTGTTTTAAAATAAAGTGCCTTCTCGCAGCATCCCTGCTGAGAAGCCCTCCCGGCTCCGCTTTTCTGTGTCTTTCTTTTCTTCAGCCTCTGGTGGCTCCTGGAACCTTCGTGTCGGAGCTGGACTCCTACAATTGGCGCCCGAACAGGGACCTGGAGACCCCGCTGGAGGCCTGACACTGTCGGTAAGTGGTGCGCACGGAACGATATTGGGACGGGTCAGGATTAAGGTTAAAAGTTTAGAATTATTACCGGGAGTAAAGCATGGGGCAATCGTCTAGTTCTGAACTGTTTGTCCAAGTTTTGCAAACTTCTTTGCAACTCCGTGGTGTTAAAATTGATAAAGCTCAAATCTCTAGATTTATAGACTTTGTTAGGCAGGTTTGTCCTTGGTTCCCTGCGGAAGGCACCATTAATATTGAAACATGGAAAAAGGTGGGCGAACGTATACAAAATCATTTTCAAGCCCACGGCCCAGAAAAAACTCCTATTGATGCCTTTGGGCTTTGGACCCTTATTTGGGACTGTTTAGTCAAAGATTCGGAGGCCGAGCGCTGGCGGGCTTGTCGAGGGAGCCTAAGGCGCTCCCTTTCAGAGGCCAATCTCCCTCCGTCCGGCCCTCTACCACCACTTCCGAATCTTGATGCTTGCCCCTCTAAAATACCGAGTGGGGCACATCAGTACGAAGAGCCTGTCATCCCTTCTGCGCCATCAGTTACAGATGAAAAATCAAAAGAGACTCAAATAGGGGATTCCGTCGCCAAAGTTTGTGCCACCCAAACTTATCAAACCTTTTTGGAGGCCTTGGAACAGGTCCCCCCTCTTTACCCTGATTTAAAAGGAGATCATGATCCTAAAGATTGGCAGGAAATAGATGAACAAGCTGCCCATTACCATCATAATGACCCCCTTGTTATGGCGGCTACCCAAGAAACTTCAACGGTCCCTATGTTAACTGAGATAAGAAAAGAATTACAAGCTATTGCTGAATGTATGCATGGCCTACATGCTACCGATAAGGACAGCACGCCCAGATTAGATGATGAGTCTAAACACCCTTTGCCCCCCGAGCCCCATATTCCTCGATTGGTAATGGCTCCAGCATTAACTTTGGAGCCTGGCAGACCTCTCCCTGCCAGGGCACCTCCTCCCACTCTAGATGATATCATTTCCCCGTTACAATTGGCTCTCCGCACTGCTACAAAGGAAGGAGAACACTTAGAAGGGTTTCAGACCCGTCTTATGTATCCAGTCATAGAATATAATGATGCTAATGGAGTTCCACGGCGACGGCATGACCCGCTGCCGTATAAGCAGTTAAAAGAGCTTAAAACGGCTTGCACTCAGTATGGGCCCACTGCTCCTTTTACCGAAGCTGTGCTCCAGACTATTTCTGCTCATGCACTGCCCCCTGCTGACTGGAAAAGTATCTGTAAAGCATGCCTCTCTGGAGGGGACTTCCTTTTATGGAAGTCCGAATACTCTGAGCTCTGTTCTCAAAAACATCAAGAAAATAATGATAATCAAATCGCTATCACTTATGAGATGCTGGCTGGGGCCGGACAATATACTGATCTTAATGATCAACTCTTGTTTGAGCCGCGAGTATATGATCAAATCCGCCAACTTGCTTTACAAGCGTGGAAAAAACTGCCTAAAACGGGAGTGCGGAGGGAAGAATTGTCAAAGATTAGACAGGGCCCTGACGAACCATTTCAGGATTTTGTGGCCCGACTCCTTCAAGCCGCTTCTCGCCTCATTGAGGACCCTGAAGCAGGAACAATTTTGGTCAGACAGCTGGCTTATGAAAACGCCAATACCGTTTGTCAAACCGCCATTAGACCGTGGCGCGCTAAGGCTACAATTAATGACATGGTTAAACTTTGTGCTGACATAGGTAATAGCTATGTCCAGGGCCTCACTCTTGCCTCTGCCCTTAAGGGCATACCCCTTTCTATGATGGCTCAACAACATTTTGGGAGAGGTAGAGGTCGAGGCCGAGGAAAAAGAGAAAATCCAACTTCAAGGCGCGCTAGAGTTGCTGGACCCCCTGGTAGTTGCTATGGATGTGGACAAATAGGTCATCAGGTCCGACAATGTCCCCAATCACCCCCTCATAATGTGACCCCGTCACAACCTTGCCCTAGGTGTAGAAGAGGATATCATTGGGCTACTGAGTGTCGATCTCGTACCGACGTGGAGGGCCACGCCATACCACAGTCGGGGAAACTCCCGGAGGGGCCTGCCTCGGGCCCCTGAAAAAGTATTCGGGGCAATGGAAAACGAACAATCCAATCCCTTTCTAGGGCCACACCAGGAAGCGCGGGACTGGACATCTCCGTTTCTCGACACACAGTCCTAACTCCCGAGATGGGAATCCAATTATTAAACACTGATTTGTTCGGGCCTCTCCCCTCTGAAATGTGGGCACTCTTATTGGGTCGTAGTAGTTCTACCATCAAAGGACTAACTATTCACCCTGGGGTAATCGACCAAGATTACCAAGGAGAAATAAAAATTATGGCCTCTACTCGAGAAAAAATTATTGATTTACCTGTTGGGACTCGTGTTGCTCAGTTGTTACTTTTGCCACTGCCCAAGCTCCCTAACGCTATTCAACATACCAATAGGGGTAACAATGGGTTCGGCTCTTCCGATGCTTATTGGATACAACAAATTAAAACTCAAAGACCCCAAATGACCATCTACATCAATGGAAAAAAATTCCAGGGAATTTTAGATACTGGAGCCGATGTGTCCGTTATTTCCTCATATCATTGGCCAAAATCTTGGCCTACCAAAACAAGTTACTCTTATTTACAAGGTATTGGACAGTCTCAGTCTCCATTACAAAGTGTTTCCTATCTCACTTGGACAAGTGAGACTGGACAAAAAGGAGTTTTCCAACCCTATATAGTAGAAAAGTTGCCTGTTAACCTATGGGGGAGGGATGTCATGAGTAACATGCACATGTATATAGGTGGTCCTGATGTCCATCAGGCTTTTTCTTAGGGGCTACGATCATTCCTGTCCCTCATGCTGACCCCATTCAATGGAAGACGGATCAGCCTGTGTGGGTTGATCAGTGGCCCTTAAAATCTGAAAAGTTGGGGGCCGGCCGAGTGGCGCATTGGTTAAGCGCTGGTTTTGGGATGCCAGCGGCCCCGGTTCGGATCCCACATGAGGGCCAGTGACACTGCCCTTTATAGCTAACAACAGCTCCAGCTAACAACAGCTCCACCTGGAGCTAGGCTGTGCGAGCCCCGGTAATGGTGTGGGCTGCAGCCCCTGCTGCAGTGGGCTGCCATAGGCTACAGTGAGTGGCCCTCAGCCAGCGTGAGCGGCTGGCAGCCAAGCGTGAGCTGCCAATAGCCGCGATGAGCGACATCCAGAGGCCGGCGACCGATCTGCCTCATCCGGGAAGAGCGCAATGATGATACCAACAGTGAAGCAACATCCTCCGCAGCTGGACTGAGGAACAAGAGGACAGCAACTTGTCTGTTCCCCTTCCCCGATTCCCCAACGCTGTTCCCCTCCACCAAATCCCCAATAAAATCTTTAAAAAAAAAAAAAAAAATCTGAAAAGTTGGAAGCAGCGATTCAGCTGGTACAGGAACAGCTGGAAGCTGGTCATATTGAACCTTCCAACTCCCCTTGGAACTCTCCTATTTTCGTTATAAAAAAGAAGTCAGGATAATGGCGGCTGTTACAGGATCTTAGAAAAGTAAATGAAACCATGTATACCATGGGAGCCCTTCAACCTGGCCTACCTACACCCATGGCCATTCCTCAAGATACTCATAAGATAATTGTAGACCTTAAAGACTGCTTCTATACCATCCCTTTACATCCTAAAGACAAAGAGCGGTTCGCTTTCAGTATACCAGCCATTAACCTTCGTGAGCCTATGAAACGGTATCAATGGAAAGTTCTTCCCCAAGGGATGGCCAATAGTCCTACCTTATGTCAAAAATATGTAACACAAGCCATCCAGCCCGTTAGGAAAAAATTTCCTACCATCTACATCATCCATTACATGGATGACATTCTCCTAGCACACACCAGTCATTATTATCTAACCCAGGCTTTTGGTGAGTTAAAGGAGTCATTGACTAAATTTGGATTATGCATAGCCCCTGAAAAGGTCCAATCACATGCCCCATACAACTACCTTGGCTATTTATTGGCACCAAAACAATTTTCTCCCCAAAAGATACAAATACGAACCCAACATTTAACCACCCTCAATGACTTTCAAAAACTTCTTGGCGATATCAATTGGATACGCCCTTCCTTAAACATTACTACAAAACAACTGCTGCCCCTTTTTAATATACTTCAAGGTGATTCAGATCCTACCTCACCTCGTACCCTAACCAAGGAAGGAAAAGATGCCTTAAAATTGGTAGAGTCTGCACTTTCCTCAGCCACGTTACAGTATTGTGACTATTCACAGCCTTGGGATCTAATCATTTTAGCCACCCATCACACACCTACTGGCACGCTCTATCAACAAGGAGTCCTTTACTGGATACACGGTAATGTCGCTCCTTCCCGCACCCTAGTGCCATATTATGAGCTTGTCGCCGAACGTATACAACAAGGGCGCAAAGCTAGTATCCTTTACTTAGGAATGGAGCCCTCTTCCATCGTCCTCCCTTACACTGCCCAACAATTGGAGTGGCTTTTAAACATGTGTGATACCTTCGCCCTATCCTTGGCACATTTTCCAGGTACCATTAAACATCATTTACCTAATGATAAAATCTTACAATTCCTTAAAGTTACCCCTTTATTTTTCATCATGCCGTGTCCCTAAACCCCTACCTGACGCAGTTACTGTTTTCACCGACGGCTCTTCCAATGGGAAGGCAGTTCTTATCACCCCCACAAGTGTTCAACAATGGCAGACTTCTTATACGTCGGCTCAACAGACTGAACTGTTTGCTGTTTTTCAAGCATTACACCTTTTCTCTAGACCTTTAAATGTCTACTCTGATAGTCAATATGTTGTACTGGCGTTACAACATTTGGAAGTCGTCCCCATCCTAAAAAACTCCAACAGTGTTATCTTAACTTTGTTCGGTCAAATTCAAAGCCTATTACGCCAACGCCAAGACCCGATTTTTATAGGCCATCTGAGAGGCCATACAAATCTTCCCGGTCCCCTTTCTGCTGGTAATGCACTTGCTGATAATTATACTAGATTGACCATGCTTCTTATATGTTCAGCTGTAGATCAAGCTGCCGCCTCTCATACGATTCATCATCAATCAGCTCAATCATTGAGACTCCAATTTTCCATCACTCGAGAACAGGCACGAACCATTGTCAAAACATGCCCTAATTGTGCTCCTTTATTACCTGTCCCACATTTTGGAGTCAACCCTCGCGGGTTACGCCCTAATGACTTGTGGCAAATGGATGTCACACATGTACCCTCGTTCGGCCGTTTACGATATGTACATGTGACCATTGACACCTATTCTCATTTTATGTGGGCTACATGTCTTAGTTCTGAAAAGGCCCGTGCCGTACAACACCATTTACTAAATTGTTTTTCTGTCATGGGCATCCCCAAAGTTTTAAAAACTGATAATGGCCCGGCATATACCAGCAAATCTTTTCAACAATTTACCCGCCAGTTTTCTATCACCTTAAAGACAGGCATTCCTTATAACCCACAGGGCCAAGGTATTGTCGAACGCGCACACAACACGTTAAAAACACAACTTACTAAATTGAAAAGGGGGAGTCTACTATACAATACACCACAGGCACATTTATCACATGCCCTATACACTTTAAATTTTCTTCAACTCGACAAAGACGGTCGGTCAGCAGCTGACCGCTTTTGGCACCCCAAAAAACATGAACATCCTCTTGTGTATTGGAAGGACCCCCTCACGGGACAACGGCATGGCCCTGATCCCGTGATAATGTGGGGGCGAGGTTATGTTTGTGTTTTTCCCACAGATGCTCCCAGTCCCCGGTGGTTACCAGAAAGGTGCGTACAACATGCCCAAGAGCAAAGCGGCCCGTCAGCGGAGACGCCTGCGGCGCCTTGAGACTGCCATGTCCAGACTGCGCCTTCAGGACCAACAACCGCCGCGCAATAAAACTCCTGTTACGAGGGCCCATGTACGGGGCCTACTGCTGTTGACCGCTGCCTTATGGGTAACCTATATGCCCCCAATAATCAAGGCTAATGAGACGTATTGGGCCTATTTGCCCAATCCTCCATTACTGCATCCAGTTACATGGGAAGACCAAAGAATCCCTGTCTATGTTAATGATACCAAAACTCTGGGTCTCCCGTCTTCTGACCACATCTGGCTCCAATGGCACGCTGGGCTTAACTATTCAGGAGTTAGTATGCACCTTCCTATCTGTTTTTCACGCAATAATAGTAACTGTACTATTATTCAGAGAGTGGATAATATGGATACAAATCAAACTGTGAGTGGAATCCATTGGGACGTGGACATGTTATACCCAAAATTTAATTGCTCCTTAAAAACCGCGGGCAAACCCCCCCAAAGGATCCGCCCCTGCGTGCCCCGCAACACGTACTCCGATCGAATGATCGAGTGGAGGACCTGTCATGCCAATACATCTGTCTGCAACCAGATTATCTGTGATTGGACTGAGATGGGTTCCGATTGTCAGCCTACCCAACAAGTGGCGGGACTCTGGACTGGTAATAATCATACCTGGCAGTCGGACCTTTGGAAGCTGGTTGCAGCTATGGATTATATTACTATATCTAGAGCTAATGTCTCCTTTGCTCCTACCACAGGCGTCTTAAGTGGGTCGGGAAGTTCTTGGAATGTAAGTGTATCTGCCTGTGTCCCTGAACCATACGCCCTTGTAATCGGAGAGGTACAAATATTGACAGATACACAAGGAGTCCTAACTACAACATGTACTCAATGTATTCTTACTAATTGTGTAAATAACACAAAACGTGATGTTTTAATTGTTATCCAACCCTCCTTTGTATTTCTCCCTACTAACATTACAGGCCCTTGGTATGATGACAAAGGCCTAGCTGTGTTACAACAAGCCCAGATACAGTTAATCAGGGGAAAAAGATTCATCGGACTCTTAATAGCTGGAATAACCGCTCTGGTAACCATGATTGCAACCGCCGCCACAGCGGCCGTCGCACTATCAACAGGTATTCAGACGGCTGGCTATGTAAACCAACTTTCAGCTAACATTACCCAGGTCTTGGAGACCCAAGAGGACTGGGATCATAAAATAGAACAGAGGTTAAATGCCTTGTATGACACAGTCCAACTACTTGGAGATGAGATAGTCAGTATAGAAACACGCTCCTCCCTTACCTGCCACGCTGCTTTCACTTATGTGTGTGTCACACCGGTACGATATAACGCTTCCCGATATGAGTGGGAAAAGGTTAAAAATCATTTAAATAGCATTTGGCATAACTCTAATACATCTCTTGACATTCGAGAACTACACAATGAAATCCAAGCTTTGGCGTCTGCGCCGCGGTTAAATATTGATATTGCTAAAGAAGCACAAAATTTTCTTTATACACTCTCTAGTACCTTCCCTTCTATGAGACAATGGGGGACGCAACTCATCGGGTTGTGCGTTATCGGCATTGGACTCATAGTGTTATGTATGATATTGCTGTGCTGTTGTCGTATGATGCTTTCCCAGTTCTCCCAAATCTGGATAAAAATGACACGTCTTAATTTGGAACAAGACAAAAACAAAAACCCTCTCATAACCTCCATTTAAATAAAATATAAAAGGGGGAATTGTGGAGAGCCACGGGACGTCGCTGGGCCTTCTTGGGGCAGGGAAAGAGGCCACAGCCTACCCTGAAAGGGGTTTGGCAAGGCGCCTTAAATCTCTGAAAGCGCACTCCAGGTGCGTATCCTCAAAACGGGGTCTGGCGAGGCCTACGTGCCTCCACAGTAATCAACAAACAGGATGTTCTAGTAGATAGCTGGGAAAGCAGTCATAAGAGGCAAACAAGGAGATACCAAGAAGATGAATAGCGCAGTCGACCTTGTAGCTTGTACACACATGTTGGCATGTCTCCCAGAGTTTGGCCTTGCACCCATACAAACTGTATAAAGCTTGCTGTGTTTTAAAATAAAGTGCCTTCTCGCAGCATCCCTGCTGAGAAGCCCTCCCGGCTCCGCTTTTCTGTGTCTTTCTTTTCTTCAGCCTCTGGTGGCTCCTGGAACCTTCGTGTCGGAGCTGGACTCCGACAGTGGTCGGGTAGCAGGTGGACACCACCTGAACCCCCGAATCAACGTTAACATCTCTAATGAGAAACCACCAGACTCCACGCTCCTCATGATGGACAGAATGGGGTCGACACAGGGCCAGCCAAGAAGTGATATTCTCGCTTATGAAAATTTTAAGGATATAAACTTTGTTTTCTATTTCTTTTATCCCCACATATAGCCAAACACAGAGCAGTGAGACTGTTCACTTACAGTTTATGGAGTAATTCAAATTTTTATTGTTTTGTCCTTTTGAATGTATCATTCTCTGAACATTGCTTCATTTTCATACCTTATCTATGATGACTAGTCTTGTGTGTCAACTTGTCTAGGCTACAGTACCCAGTTATTTAATCAAACACTGACCTAGGTGTTGCTTTGGTTTGTTTTGTTTGTTTGCTTTTATTATGTGGGGGGGCACAGCTCACAGTGTCTCCTGTGGGGATCAAACTGGCAACCTTGGTGTTATCAGCACCACGCCCTAACCAACTGAGCTAACTGGCCAGCCCCTGTGAAGGTTATTGTACATGTGGCTAACATATCAAAGAAGTGGGCTTTTATTTTTAATTTATTTTTTAAGATTTTATTGAAAAATATAGCTATCATACATTATTACAGTTTTAGGTGTACACCAACGTTGCTCAACATTTATATAACTAAAGAAGTGATCACCATCACTACTTTAAAGAAGTGATCAGCAACCAATGGACACCACACCACGCTATCACAATATCATTGACTATATTCCTCATGCTGTACATTACATCCCCATGACTTATTTGTTTTATACCTGGAAATTTGAACCTCTTATCCCACTGCACCTATCCCCACTTTTTAAATTTTTCAACTACAGATGACATTCAATATTATTTTGTATTAACTTCAGATGTACAGCATAGTGACATAGTGACATTTGCATAATTTAAGAAGTGATACCCCTGAGTAGTCTAGTACCCACCTGGCACTATGCATAGTTATTACCACATTATTGATTATATACCCTATGGTTTATTTTACATCCCCATGACTACTATGTAACAACCAATTCGTACTTCTTAATCCCTCTCCATTTTCACCTACCCCTTCAACAACCCTCCCATCTGGCAATCATCAAACTAGTCTTTGTATCTATGAGCATGTTTTTGCTTTGTTTCTTTTGTTCTTTAGATTCCACATATAAGTGAAATCACATTGTATCTGTCTTTCTCTGTCTGACATACACCACTTGGCACAATATTCTCCAGGTCCATTCATGCCACAACGGATGGCAAGAACCCATTCCCATCCATGGCCAAGGAATATTCCTTTGTACTTATGTACGACCTACTCATCATCTATTCATCCATTGATGGACACCCAGGCTGCCTCCACATCTTGGCCTTTGTAAACAATGCTTCAATGAACAGATGGATGCACATGTCCCCTGGAAGTAGCATTTTGGGTTTCTTCAGATAAACATCCAGAAGTGGGATTACTAGGTTTTCTTTGTCTCTTGTTTTAAAGTCTGTTTTGTCTGGTATAAGTATTGCTACCCCAGGTTTATTTTTTCTTACATGAAATAACTTTTTCCATCCCTTTACTTTCAGTCTGTGTGTGTCTTTCAATCTGAAGTGAGTCTCTTGTAGGCAGCATATGTTAAGGATTTTGTTTTCTTACCCATTCAGCCACCCTATGTTTTTGATTGGAGCACTTAATCCATTTACATTAAAAGTAATGTTGATAGATACATAGTTATTGCCATTTATTATTCCTATTTGTGATTTATTTGTGTTTTAAAGGAGTCCCTCTAATGTTCCTTGTAATACTAGTTTGGTGGTGGTGAACATTTTTGGTTTTTTTAGCTGAGCCATCCTGCCACCTGTTGGCAGCTCAGCGGCAGCTCATCTCAGACTGGGCAGCGAACTGCTGTTGCTCAGAGCTCACCTCGCACTCTTGAGTGAGCTCTTTTTTTTTTTTTAAGATTTTATTGGGGAAATGGGGGAGGGGAACAGCGTTGGGGAATCAGGGAGGGGGAACAGACAAGTTGCTGTCTTTTTGTTCTTCAGTCTAGTTGCGGAGGATGTTGCTTCACTGGCCCATGTTGGTATCATCATTGAGTTCTTCCTGGGTGAGGCAGATCGGTCTCCGGCCTCTGGATGGTCGCTCACCGCGGCTATTGGCAACTCACACTGGCTGCCAGCCGCTCACGCTAGCTGCTGGCCACTCACTGTAGCCTATGACAGCCCACTGCAGCAGGGGCTGCAGCCTACACGGTTGCTCGCACAGCCCAGCTCAAGGTGGAGTTGTTGTTAGCTGTACAGGGCATTGTTACTTGCCCTCATATGTGGGATCCGAACCCGGGCTGCTGGCATCCCAAAACCAGCTCTTAACCAATGTACCACTCGGCCAGCCTGTTGAGTGAGCTGTTCACCAACTGAGCCACTCGGCCAGCCCAGTTGTGAACTTTTTAAGTTTTTTCTTGTCTGGAAAGCTTTTTATTTGACCTTCAATTTTTGCGAATAGTAGCTTTGCTGGCTAGAGTCGTCTTGAATGTAGATCCTTGCTTTTCTTCACTTTGAATATTCCCTGCCAATCCCTTCTGGCATGGAAAGTTTCTGTTGAGAAATCAACTGACAATCTTATGGGAGCTCCCTTATCAGTTCCTCGTTGCCTTTCTCTTGCCGCTTTTAGGAGTCACTCTTTGTCTTTTACCTTTGTCATTTTTATTATATTGTGTTTTGGTGTGGGCCTGTTTGGGTACATCTTGTTCGGGACTCTCTGCACTTCCTGGGCTTGTGTTTCTATTTCCTTTGCCAGCTTAGGAAAGTTTTCAGTCATGATTTCTTCAAATAGGTTCACAATCCCTTGCTTTCTCTGCTCATGTCCCTGTGATGAAAATGTTGGTATGCTTGATGTTGTCCCAGAGGTCTCTTACACCATGCTCATAATTCTTTATTCTTTTTCCCTTTGGCTGTTCTGATTGGGTATTTTCTGCTCCCTTGTCTTCCAAATCACTGATTTGATCCTCTGCTGCATCGATTCTGCTGGTGATTCCTTCGAGTGCATTCTTCATTTC
The DNA here is from genome assembly GCA_033961575.1 of Aselliscus stoliczkanus. Classification (NCBI taxonomy): domain Eukaryota; kingdom Metazoa; phylum Chordata; class Mammalia; order Chiroptera; family Hipposideridae; genus Aselliscus; species Aselliscus stoliczkanus. The sequence continues at coordinate 55,826,443 of CM066733.1, read as the reverse complement.
AGTTATTGTATTCTTCACTTTTGATTGGTTCTTTTTTATTGTTTCTATGTCTTTTTTAATGGTTGCTATCTCTTTGTTCAAGTTCTCACTAAGTTCCTTGAATATCCTTATAACCAATTTTTTTATTTTTTATTGGGGAATTGGCGGAGGGGAACAGCGTTGGGAAATCGGGGAAGGGGAACAGACAAGTTGCTGTCTTTTTGTTCTTCAGTTTAGTTGCGGAGGATGTTGCTTCACTGTTGGTATCATCATTGCGCTCTTCCCGGATGAGGCAGATCGGTCGCTGGCCTCTGGATGTCGCTCACCGCAGCTATTGGCAGCTCACTCTTGGCTGCCAGCCGCTCACGCTGGCTGCGGGCCACTCACTGTAGCCTATGGCAGCCCACACCATCATCGGGGCTCGCACAGCCCAGCTCCAGGTGGAGCTGTTGTTAGCTGTAGAGGGCAGTGTCACTGGCCCTCATGTGGGATCCGAACCGGGGCCGCTGGCATCCCAAAACCAGCGCTTAACCAATGCGCCACTCGGCCGGCCCATAACCAATGTTTTGAACTCTGTCTCTGGTAAGTATAATGACAGGTATATGGAATAAAAGTAAAGGAAGTAATTAATGATCAGAAAAGAACTTGCCTGGGTAATTCTGCAACCAAGGAACTGACTTCCAACTCTTCATTCCTCTACTTACGCTGAGTTTGGTTTATTTTGAGAGCAAACACATCAGCAACATGAAGTACCCACCCCTGGAGCCCAGCCATCCCTCCTGACCGTCCTCTCCTTGCCTTGTGCCCTGGAGACATGCACACTGATGTTTCCAGCAATGGGAATAACCACTTACGCATCAACATGGAGATAGAGAAAGTGGGGTATAATCATAAAATGTGAGATTTCCGCAGTAAAAATGAATGGAGGGCACCCTCACACATGGGGGTAACTCTACTATGTAATGCTGAGTCTCAGAAGAGTCCATGCGGATGAGTTCACTGGACAGTAAGTTCAAAAACGGGCAAAATAAGTCATATTTGGTTTGGGGGTATATATATATATATATATATATATATATATTGTAAAATGTTCAGAGAATTTCAGGGAATAGGAAACAGAAGGCTCAAGACAGAAGTTACATTTGGGGGATGGGGTTGGAGAGGCACCCACGGTGGCTTATTCATAGGTTCCGTTTCTGACACCAGTGGTCTGTGCGCAGCTCTTTACTTGATGATAACTCCTAAACTGACATTTTTCAAACTGTGACTTGTGAACCATTCCTAGAAAATTTTTAAATAAGGAAATACAAAAGAAAATAAAGTCTATTGTAATGATCCTTAGAAAGAACTACCCACCTGGGAACAAGCCACAGCTTATAATTATGAGCCATGTCAGAGAGAGGGCCGTGGTGTCACAGGAAACGGCATTGGCTAGAACTAGGTCATGTGATCACTGGCATCTTTATAGATTTTCTGGGATACAATGTCCAATGTGACATACGAGGTAATTCTATCTGCGAAGGATTTGATTTGTGTTGCTCACATTTAACCTCACATACAACTGAATTAACTACTTTTACAGAAGTGAAAACACACATTGTTGATCAATGTAAGTTAAACTGGAAAACACTATAAAGGGGAAACCACTGATAGAATAGAGTGTGAATGAAGACACAACAGAACTGCTTTAACACAAGCTTGAGCGGCACATATCCACAGTGCTTTTTAGAATCACATTGGTGTCCAAATCACTTCTACCAAATCTCATTCAAAAACACATGAAAGAGTGCCGGCTGAGTGGTGCGTTGGTTAAGAGTTGGCTTGGGACATCAGCTCTGAGCAGCAGGGCCCTGTTCGGATCCCACATATGAGGGCCTGTGACACTGGCCTCTACAGCTAAGATGGTGAGCAACAGCTCCACCTGGTTGCCTCTATAGCTAAGATGGTGATCATTAGCTCCACCTGGAGCTGGGCTGCTGTGAGTCACCAGCAACATTGTAGCTGAAACCTCTGCTGCAGTGGGCTGCCATAAGCTACAGTGAGTGGCCCGCAGCCAAAGTGATTGGCTGGCAGCAGGTGTGCGCTGCCAAGAGCCGCCGTCCAGAGGCCGCGGGGACCGATCTGACTCACCTGGGAAGAGCACAATGATAACACCAACATGGGCCAGTGAAACAACGTCCTCCCCAACTAGACTGAAGAACAAAAGGACAGCAACTTGTCAGTTTCCCTCCCTCAATCACAATAAAATGTTTTCAAAAAACACACTGAAAGATGGGACATTTATTCTAGGATGCCAACTGGACAGCCAGTTTGGGAACACTTTGTCCCTAGATTGGAGTTAACCATTGCTGCCCACTGCATCCCACCAAAACTGTCATTAGGATGCCAAGCTAGGTGTATAGAAGACCAAGATTCACATTTTTCAAACATTTTGAAAAGTGACTTTATTAGGCAAATATTGTTGAAGATGATGTTGAGTAAGAAAATTAGCATTTTAACCAATATTTCTGACATCATTAATGAACTACATTTGAAAATTCTAAGGAAAAGCAAAGACAGTTATTGTAAAGGCATTCTAGTTACGGTGCCCAGTCTTTAAAGCATGTGATCCAGCTACTATATGTTCTCAACTTTGTTGCCAGTTATCGTAGGGAAGATTGTTATTAAAGGATCTGCAATAAAAACATACAATTATTGTTGTATCTCCTTTCTCTGTCTCAAACTTTCAATTGTAACATTCCAAAAGTGAAACCTAAGGCCTTAAAGAAAATAATCAGATAAAAGAAACATTTGATTTATAAAATCCTGAAACAATGTTTAATTGAATCTTGTATTTTTATATAGATGTAAATTCTTTGACACTGCTCCATTCCAGAGATGGAGTAATTTGCTCTCTCTTGAGTGTGGGCTGGACTTAATGAATCAGGCTGATGTCATGGTGTGTGACTCTGAGACTAGGACATAAAACTCTGCAGCTTCCATCTTGGTGTCTCTCTCTCTCTCTCCCCCCCCCTTTACTCCCTCCCTCTCATCACTGCTCTAGGGGAAGCCAAGCACCTAGTCATCTGCTAGGAAAAGTCCTTATGGACATGTCCACAGAGCCACAGAGCTAGGAACTGAGGCCTCCTGGGACCATGGAAGGAAATGAGGCTCCTTCCAACAGTCCTACGAGTGAGTCGTGTTTCATGCCAGTCCTCCAACCCCAGACAAGCCTTCAGATGAGGCAGCCCTGGCTGATGAGTTGACAGCAACCTTGAGAGAGGCCTTGAGCCAGGCCCTCAGGCCCTCTCCTCCCCTTAGTATCCCGCGCCCCCCGACACACACTCCTGATTGTGGCACTAGTGCCACCCCCTCACCTGCCAGCCAAGGACTATTCTCCCCACCGGAATCAGCAGTCCTGCTAATGTGAGTCAGGGTATGTCATTTCTTCACTACAAACACTCCAGTGGCTCCGCCTCACTCTGGGAAGTCTCTAGAATGTCAGGCACATGAGCACAGGGTTTTGGGCTTTTTAGGTAAAAGTTGTATCCCAGGCATATGAAGTCATTCCTCATAGATAGTGGGCATGAAATTATTTGTTGAATGAAAGATTGTACTAAAATTTACATCACATAAAACCATAACCTGAAAAATACAAAAAAATGTTAGGAAATACATTATTACAAACTAGTATGCATAACAGCTTGTAAATTCATTCCACTGGAAAAAATGCTGTGTGCTTATTTGTTGCACAGTTGAGCCTGTGTTTCACTTTTCTATTGCTGTGTAACAAATTTCCACAATTTAGTGGCTCAAAACAACACCCAAGTATTTGCTCAGTTCCTTAGTCAGAAATCCAGGCTCAGAGTGGATGGGTTCTCTGGTCAGGGTGTCACAAAGCTGTGTGCTCACCCCGAGCTCCGGATCTTCCTCCACGCTTCCAGAGAGCTGTTAGCAGAATTCAGTTTTTTCTAGTTGTAGGTCTGAGGTCCCTGTTTCCTTGACAGCTGACTGAGGAAATGTGGGAAGGATGCTCCGAACCCCTAGTGTCCACCAGCAGTCTTTGCCATGTGTCCCTCCATTTTCAAAGCCCCCAGTGGAGGAAATGCCTCACATGGAATCCCTCTCACTTGGAATCTTTAGGGAAAGGGGAAACCCCAGTCAGTACTCACCTAGTTAGGACAGTCCCATGGATAGTCCCCAAGTCTGAAGGTCAGCTGATGTGAGACCTTAGTTACATCTGCAGAGTCCCTTTCCAGCACCTATATTACTGTTTGATTGAAGAACCGGGGGAAGGTGAATATCCAGGATGGTTATTGGGGACCATCATAGAATCAGCCTAGGATGGCCTTTCTTCACTTTGTGTTGATTTGGTTTACTGTTGGAAATGAAGTTCAAGTAAATACATTGTTGTAAATGGTAATAAAATGCATCCTGTTTATTAGCCATGGAAATTCTTAAATCTTAAAACCAAATGACATATTTAGTGTAATTAATTTAGAGCAAATGAAACAGCACTATAATTCATTCTCCTTTTGGACGCTGTATTAATCATGTACGGCAGCATAACAAATTACCCAAAACTTAGCACAAAACAACAAATGTGTATTATCTCCCACAGTTTCCCAGGGTCAGGAATCCAGAAGAAGTTTCCTGAGGCATGAGAGAGGCAGAGAAGGGCTAGAGAAGGAGATGGGACGGAAAGAGGCAGAGGTGAAGAATTCTAAAGCACTGGAACTCCCAGGTTGAAATATGCTGTGTCATAGATCTTTAATAAATTATCTAGGGCTAGCGGGGTGTTCTGTGGAGCTGACTAACAACTAATAGCCTCCTTATGCTAATCAGTTTACAAATAATAATGAGTCCCGATATAATACACACACCGCTTAGATGTGAATTATTCATAAAAACAGGGATGCAAGAACATTTTAACTGCACTGAACACTTGCAAATTTGAGGTTGTACCGTGGTCCGGGTTGAAATACGCAGTAACAAACTGCTTCCTTGTGCTTCTTTGTATTGAGGATGCGGGGACTCAACAGACAAACTCAGGGCTGTGGAATGAAGATCATTTTACAATAGAAACATCCAGAGTCACAGGTGTACCTTCTGGGAAAGTGAGACTTAGGAGCTTTGAGCGACCGACTGCAGTGCTGTTTAGACACATTTCTGCACCAAGGAGCCCAAATAACCATTTTACAGATTAGCTTCCTGGTGATCAGGGGTTTCCAAGATTGTTACCCACTGTAGTTAATAAACAAGGAGACTGGTCTCTGTGAGAATCTCTAGCTGATGATTTCAGGCACAACTTCCTCTATTCCCGGGGCGAGCCCACTCTCCGGCACCAAGTTCCCTGGGGATGTCTTCTTTCAGAAAGGTCCAGGGGGAGAGGTAAAGGGTGGGAGGCAGGGCGTCCATTTCAGGGAGGGGGATTCCGGGGAGAGAAGAGGAGGCAAAGGGGCTGAGCGCAGCCTGGTTTCCTCAGACAGCCCCTGGGCCAGGATTCAGGGAAACAGCCTGACACAGAGGCTCTGAGCAGGAGGAGGGGTCAGGGCGGAGTCCCAGGCCCCCCAGGGCGGAGTCCGGGGCGGGAGCTCAGTGTTGGGGAGTCCCCACCTCCCCGCGGTTTCACTTCTCCTTCTCACAACCTGTGTCGGCTCCTCCTGCCTGGAAACTCATGACGCGGCCCCACTTCTCACTCCCATTCCGTGTCCAGTTTCTAGAGAAGCCAATCAGTGTCACCTCCTTTCCGGGTATAAAGTCCCCACGGACCCACCCGCGCGCAGATCGTCCGCAGACCCCGACGATGCCCAGAATGGACCCCGGACCCCTCCTCCTGCTGCTGTCGGGGGCCCTGGCCCTGACGGGGACTCGGGCGGGTGAGTGCGGGGCCGGGAGGGAGCGGTCTCCGCGGGCGGAAAAGCGGGGGACCGTCCGGTGGGGGCCCAGGACCCCGGGGAAGGTGTGTCCCCACCGCCCAGTCCTGACCCACCCGTGTCCCGCCCACGCCTGTCGCCCACTCAGGTCTCCCGCCCGCTCCCCCCTCCGTCCCCGGGGCCCCCCGTCCCCTCCCCGACCCTCGCCCTGGGACCCGGGACCCGCGCCGGGAGGGGGTCCCCTGGGTCTCAGCCCCTCCCTGTCCCCAGGCTCCCACTCCCTGACGTATTTCGACACCGCCTGGTCCCGGCCCGGCCGCGGGGAGCCCCGGTTCATCTCCGTCGGCTACGTGGACGACACGCAGTTCGTGCGGTTCGACAGCGACGCCGCGAGCCCGAGGATGGAGCCGCGGGCGCCGTGGATGGAGGGGCCGTGGGTGGAGCAGGCGCTGCCGGGGTACTGGGACCGGCAGACGCAGGTCAGCAAGGTCCACGCACAGATTAACCGAGTGAACCTGAAGACCGCGCTCGGCTACTACAACCAGAGCGAGGCCGGTGAGCGACGGGCCCGGGTCCCGGTCCCCCCCCCCCCAAGGACGGGCCGGGGTCTCCCCGAGTCTCCGGGTCCGAGCTTCACCCCGAGGCCGCGGGACCCGCCCGGCCCCTCCACCCGGGAAGAGCCCACGGGGAATGGGACCCGGTTTCTCTTTCGGTTCAGGCGCCGTCCCTGCGGGGTGGGGGGGGCGGGGCGGGGACGGGGTTAAAGGTCGGGGTTAAAGGTCGGGGCTGACCGCGGGGCGGGGTCAGGGTCTCACACCATCCAGGTGATGTCCGGCTGCGACGTGGGGCCGGACGGGCGCCTCCTCCGCGGGTACAGGCAGGACGCCTACGACGGCGCTGACTACATCGCCCTGAACGAGGACCTGCGCTCCTGGACCGCGGCCGACACGGCGGCTCAGATCACCCGGCGCAAGTGGGAGGCGGCCGGTGTAGCGGAGGGCTGGAGGGGCTACTTTGAGGGCCGGTGTGTGGAGTCGCTCCGCAAATACCTGGAGAAGGGGAAGGAGACGCTGCAGCGCGCAGGTGAGGGGGCCGCGGGGCCCCCTACAAGGAGGGGAGGGAAGGGGGGCAACACCAGGGCCCCCCTCTCCCCGCCATCGGGACACGGAGGCCGCCGGGGTTCCAGACCTGGTGCTGTTGTCTGTCCCCAGCACAAAAATACAAGCAAAGCGGCTGTTTTGCAGTTTATTTGTGGCCGGCGACTGTGAGCGGGCTCATGCCCTGAACAAACTCACAGCCCCGAACAAAAGAAAACGGGTTTTTATAGACAATTCGGAAGCAAAGCAAATTTACAGCTTACAGGTGGTCTCCATAAATCTTAGACAGTTTTGACAGCACCAATTATCTCAAGTAAGTTACAAAAAGCTATACAATTTAACAGGACTCAATGTAGTAAGCAAGTGTGATAACACCAAAATGTGGCAAGTAAGGAAATTCACAGAGGCCATAAATATGTAACAATGAATTGGTGGAAAATAGTCTGGCCTTGTGTTTATCCAGACAAGCGACACAGCTGGCCTGTCATGTAGGCAGTTTGGCCTGTGTTTAGATAAAAGGTAGTTAAAACCTGGGGGGTGTAGCAAGTACTTAGGGGACTCTAATTTCTTGATTTATCTGAGGGAAACTTTAACAATCTTGTATTATGGAGAGGCTGGGGGTGAGGCTTGTAGCTAAGGGTCTTGTTACTTTAGTACCAGCGTGACCCAAATGGCCCACCTTTCTTCAGAGACAATTAGGGGTGCAGCCTCTCAGGGGATGGAGGACCATCTCAGAATTCACTGGTCAGTGGTTCCCTTTGACTCTGGCAGCTGCTCTGGGAACCTGGGGGACTCTCGCTCAGACCCTGTTCGCTGCCCCACACACAGTGTGACTGAGGTCTGACCCCAGCTTTTCTGAGTCCTGTGCCTCCACCCAGGTCAGGACCAGGAATCCCTTTTCTCTCCATCACAGACCTGTGCCTGACCCTGGGCTGTGTCAACCTGATTGTAAAACTTTCTAAGGAATGGAGATTATCCCAGATGCCTGTGTCCAGTATGGTGTCTGGGTTTTGTGCTCCCTTCCCCCACCCCAGCTGTCCTGACTGGTCTCAGGATGGTCCCATGAGCACTGCTGGAGGGTCCCCTGAGGGATGCAAAGGTCCTGAAGTTTCTGACCCTTCTCCTCAGACCCCCCAAAGACACACCTGACCCACCACCCCACCTCTGACCGTGACGTCACCCTGAGGTGCTGGGCCCTGGGCTTCTACCCTGCGGAGATCACCCTGACCTGGCAGCGTGATGGGGAGGACCTGACCCAGGACACGGAGCTGGTGGAGACCAGGCCTGCGGGGGACGGGACCTTCCAGAAGTGGGCAGCTGTGGCGGTGCCTCCTGGGGAGGAGCAGAGATACACGTGCCATGTGCAGCACGAGGGGCTGCCCGAGCCCCTGACCCTGAGATGGGGTACGGAGGGGGCCGTGGGCACCGAGCCTCTTCTCAGGGAAAGCAGGGGCCTCTGGGGGACTTCAGGTCGGGGCCGAGGCCTGGGTGTCAGGGCTTCACCTTCCCTTCCCTTCCAGAGCCTCCTCAGGCCGCCATCTCTGCTTTCATGGTGGTGGGCATCATTATTGGGGTGCTGGTCCTCCTTGTAGCTGTGGTCACTGGAGCTGTGCTGTGGAGGAGGAGGCGCTCAGGTAGGGAAGGGCAGGGACTGAGTTGCCTTGTCCCACTGGGGGGTTTCAGCCCCAGGTAGAAGTGTGTCCTGCCTCGTTAGTGGGAAGGACCATCCACACACATGAGCTTTCCCAGTCTGGGGCCCTGTTTGCTCACACTTACTCTTTATTAATGGTCGTGTGAAAATGAGGGACAGATTTGTCACCTTGATGATTCTGGTGATGGGGACCTCATCCTCAATAGTCACAGGTCAGAGCGGAAGGTCCCTGCTGAAGATAGACCTCCAGAAGGGCGGTTGGTCCAGTCCCCACACGTGTACTTTCTCCTCAGGTTTCCTGATCCTGCTGTGGGTCTGTGGTGACAGTTCTAGAAACTTCTCTGGGTTCCAGGACTAAGGGGTTCCTTTAGAACCTCATGGCCCTGCCTCCTTCCTGGCTTCTTACGTGATGTTTTCTTCCCACAGGTGGAAAAGGAGGGAGCTACGCTCAGGCTGCAAGTGAGTGTGGAGGGGGGTGATCCCTGAGGCCCTTGGGATAGTGTAGGTGGAAGCCCTTGGGGGAGCCACCCACCCCCATAATCCCTCCTTTAGCCACAACTGCTGTGAGCTCTGACCACATCCTGTTTTGTTCTCCCCCAGGCGGTGACAGTGCCCAGGGCTCTGATGTGTCTCTCACGGCTTCTAAAGGTGAGTCCCTAGAGAGCCTGAAGTGGGGAGGGGCTGGGGCAGAGGGGACAGGACTGGGAACTGGGGACACTTTGGGGCATTTCGCTGTTTTTTGTTTTCTGTTTTGTTTTGTTTTTGAGGTCATTGTCACTGGCCCTCATATGTGGGACCCGAACCGGGGCCGTTGGCTTCCCAAGCCAGCGGTTAACCACCACGCCACCCCGCCGGCCCACTTTGGGGCATTTTGAGCATGTGGTGGACTGTTGAGAATGTCACCACTTCCAGCCAGTCACTGAATTTGTTTGTTATTATTTTCTTCTACAGCGTGAGACAGCTGCCTTGTGGGGACTGAGTGATGCAAGATTTGTTCAGGCCCCACTTTCTGACTTCAGGAACCTCTGACCCCTCTTTCTGCAAAGGGCATCTGAATGTGTCTGCATTCCTCTCAGCATCCTGTGAGGAGGTGGGAGACTGCCCGCCCCCTGCCGGCCACCCCCTCTCCACACACCTGAGTCCCTTCCCTGACCCACCGTCCTGTTCCAGCAGAGGCTGTTTCCATCCCCACCTTTACTTCATGTTACATTGAGTGGCAATTTCTTACTTTCTGTTGAAATCAGAACCTGGATATGAATCTGTTTTTTTAATTCTTGTCATGAGGGGTTGATGGGTTAATTGAATGAGAAAATCCTAATGTTTGAGAGGAAATAAATGGAAGCACTGAGAACCTTCCAGAATCCGTGTGTTTGCTGTGCTGAGTTTGTCACAGGTGGAAACACGAGTGGCTGTGAGGACCGAGTGTGGACGCGGCCTAAACCCGGTTGGTGCTCAGTGCATCGTGGGCTGTGACATGGTCACTGCTCGGCTGGGTCGCCTCTCTGCCCCCTTGTCCCTTCAGTAGAACCTTGTCCCACCAGGACCTGTGATCACAGGGACTCAGACGTCACCCAGGCCTGGTCCTGTCAGTGAGGGATTCGTGTGGCCGGGTCAGCCTAGGTTCAGGCCTGGACCCGGCCCTCAGCCCCACCTTTCGGGGGTTCATTTCGTGTTTCTATAGAGGAATATGACTGTTTTTGTTCTTGTTACGATTCCTCGTCCCTCTGGATGTCCCCAGTCTGTCAGCAGCGGTTTTCCTGTCATTGTCCCCACAAGGCCCACTGGGACCCTGCACACAGCAGTCTGTGGATTGAGGTGAATTTTCAGGCTCATCCAGCTCTTGCCTCCTAGGGCTTAATAGTTCTTTCCATATTTTCCCAAATTGTCAGAGGAACCGGATCTGGAATTAGTAGAGGAGGGCCCCTGTAATGTCTCATCTTAGATGAGTTCCTGCTGGAATCCTGCTCTGCTCGCCTGCCCTCGCTGCCCTGAGCTCTAGTGCTGGCTCCGGTCCAAACTCGGGTTTATGAAGCAGAGTCCACTTGAGATTTAATATTTGGTTGGAAAAACAGGACCCATAAGTCAGGGCTCACTGTGTCCTGAAGAGGGAAATATAACTGTGCTGTGGTGTGCAGGAGGGCAGGTGTGGGAGAAAGAGGGGGGGGCAGCACCTGTGAGAGAAGTGGAGGTGACACTGGTACCAGTGTGAGGGGACTTTGTGCTGTAGCTGCCACAAAACAGCATTTGACCCGAGGCTACATTAATAGAGATACTGTCCCTAGAACAGGGAGGCGCTGTCACTGACCACTGACTGACACTGGCTGTGTGCCAGATGGGTGACAGCTGCTGCATCTGACAAACGTTGAAGTAAAATCAGAAACCTGGCTGGCCTTGAGCAGCGTCTGTTCCAGTGGGAAGAGACAGACTGTGTCCCATAAGCACAGTAAACAAGGAAGGTACTTACGTCAGAAGGAGCTAAGTGTTCTGGGAAAAATAAAGTGGGGAAGGGGATCCAGAGGGTTGGGTGTGGGGATAGGGGGATGGCTGTGTTGATTGGGGTGGTCAGTGGGCCTCACTGGGAAGCTGACCTTGAGGGAAGAGGTGAAGGACACGAGGAATTACCCACAAGGATGTCTGGGCATGTCCTTTTCCAGGCAGGGACCCTGCAGTGGGAAGGCCCTGGGGCAGGAGTGAGTCTGGTTTCTGGGAACAGCAGGGAGGCCAGTGTGGCTGCAGCAGAGAGTGATGGAGAAGAGACAGGTACGGCCAGACCACGTGGCCAGGAGGACGTTAGAGGGCAGTGACCTGTGCTCGAAGTGAGTGGGAGTTCCAGGACAGTTAGGAGCAGGAGGGGACATGGTGTGATCTCCTTTGAGAGGACCGCTGGGCTGCGGTGCTGAGAACAGACTGGAGGTGCGGGAGGCTGTCGGGAAGCCGAGGAATCTGTAGGGTTCCTGGCTGGACATGCAGCCACTGGGGGTGAGCGTGGGAAATAGTGGGAGTGGGGTTCTGGGTATATTCTGAGGTGGACATTACAGCATTTCCTAATGGGTCAGCCTGGGGCATGAGAGTCAAGGACCCCAAAATCTCAGAGGGTACAAGTAGAAAGATAAGGTTGCTGTCAGAAGAGATGGGGGAGTCTGGAAGGACCATATCTGCGGGGTGGGGGCATCACAGACATTGATTTTAAGAAATGTTGGAGCTGAGATGTCTGTTAGAAATACAATGAGATCATCGGACTTGCAGGTGGGCAGATGAGTCTAGAGATGAGGGGAAATGTCTGGGCTGGAAAATAGACTTGGGCGGTGACCCATAAATGACATTTAAGCCTTGAGCACAGATGAGGTCACCAAGGGAGTCATGGCTGTCGGAGAGAAAGGAGCAGGATTGAACCCTGGATCCTCAGTGCTGTGATCAGACCACACACCCGAGCAGACGGCACAGTTCTGGCCCCACGTCGATAAGGCACGTAGGCCAGAGAGTCCCCAACTTCCCTGGGCACAGGAATCGCCTGGACATCTTGTTAAAGACTCAGAAAGTCTGTACAGAACAGAGACTCTGGATTTATAACGAGGTTCGTGCTGCTGCTGGTGTTCAGATTACACTTTTAGTAGCAAGAGCGTCACCAGGATTCCCACAAAGCTGTGCGTCAGCCTCACCTGCAGGGCTCGTTACATAAGCGGTTCCTGGTCTTGTGTCTGATTCTCTGAGGCGGTGGGTCTGGGAGAGGCCTGAGTGTAAGAAGCCCACACGCTGTGCTGGGGCTCAGCCAGCTTGGGAACCTCTGAGTCAGTGATGAAGCTTAGGGTGGGGAATGGTCTTAAATACACTTTTAAAGGTGTTATTTCCTCAGAAAGGGGAGGACATATATCGTCAATTATGAGACGTGATGTTGGGAGTTACATGTTCTCTCTACCATGGGGTAGAGTCAGGTGGAAGATTTAGGAGTGGTTCAAGGGTCAATGTAATAAAATCTCTGAATGCTCGCTCCTGAAACTATTCCCCAGATTGATTTCTTGGAGTAAACAATGGAATCAAATTTTTTCTCATTTAGACACACACACACACACACACACACACACACACACACACACACACGAGGTCAGACAATTAAGTTCGCAAACTCATCCTAGAAAAAGTGCTACATACCTTATTGCTGAATATCATGGTGGTCACCTTCGAAGTACTCCCTTTGGGAAGCTATGCACTGATGCCAGCACCTGGTCCACCCTTCAAACCAATTTGGAACTCTTTTTCCTGGAATGGCCCTCAGAAGTGTCATCATATTACCCTTGAGGTATGCTGAATGTCATCAAAATGTGTTTCTTTGGTTTTTTTGTTTTTTTTTTTTGAACCCAGGCTGCTGGCTTCCCAAGCCAGCGCTTAACCACCGCGCCACTCGGCCGGCCCCATAATGTGTTCCTTTCAGGGCCGGCCGAGTGGCGCAGTGGTTAAGAGCTGGTTTGGGGATGCCAGCGGCCCCGGTTCGGATCCCACATATGAGGGCCAGTGACACTGCCCTCCACAGCTAACAACAGCTCCACCTGGAGCTGAGCTGCACAAACCCCGGGGACAGTGTAGGCTGCAGCCCCTGCTGCAGTGGGCTGCCATAGGCTACACTGAGTGACTGGCAGCCAGCGTGAGCTGCCAATAGCCTCGGTGAGGGACATCCAGAGGCCGGCGACCGATCTGCCTCATCCGGGAAGAGAGCAATGACGATACCAACATGTGCCAGTGAAGCAACATCCTCGGCAACTATACTGAAGAACAAAAAGGCAGCAACTTGTCTGTTCCCCTTCCCCGATTCTCCAACACTGTTCCCCTTCCCCAATAAAAAGAAAAAAAAAATGTGTTCCTTTCAATATTTCCTTTATCTTTGAGTAAAGAAAGAAGTCATTTGGGGCCAGATCAGGTGAGTGGAGAGGCTGTTCCAATACAGCTCTTTGTTTACTGGCTAAAAATTCCCCCCACAGACAGTGCTGTGTGAGCTGATGCACTGTCGTGATGCAAGAGCCATGAATTGGTGAAAAGCTCAGGTTGCCTAACTTTTTAATGCAGCCCTTTCAGCACTTCCAAATAGTAAACTAGGTTAACTGTTTGTCCAGTTAGTATGAATTCATAATAAATAATCCCTCTGATAAAAAAGATTAGCAACATTGTTGCAACAAGCCTGTAAACTTAATTATGTGTGTATGTAAAATATTCTGGTCTAGTACTATTTTGGGAAGGCCACAGAACACACTTGAGGCCACACAGCCAGGAACTGACCCACAGTCCCCCCAGGTCAGGTCCCACGTGGGAACCACTGCCCGTGCTTCTGGGCACACGTGACACTGCTCACACCACTGACATCCATATGGACACGGGACCCTGCGGCCATGACTCCTGTCAATCTCCTGGCAACTGGTGGTGTTACTTCCAAATGCGTTCTGCATAATTCCAGCCTCTGTGTCACCACGTCCTGAGTCAGAGTCTGGCATCAATCACCCGATGGTGAAGCCTCATGCCGCGTTCAGCTTCAAAGTGTTGGGGGACAGTGGGTTCCCTTCTTGTATGGAGTGAAGTGGCCTCTCCCTCCTACCAAGACTCTACGTGTGGAATATTCCCAATGTAGGAAGAGAGTTCAGGAGCTGGGGGTGAGGGATGGAAAAAGAATGACTAATTTCAATCCTTGGAGCAAAGATCTGAGAATGGAACTTTCTCTGGGGCTTTGTAGGCACTCGGGTTTGGCCGGAAGAACAAGACTAATGACATCCAAGGTAGAGGTTTACTTGCTCACTCTTAATGTGAATTTCTTTGTGGGATGGTGAGGGTTTTTCACCTTCACTCCACCAATTCTCTGATGCTCTGACACCACCTGGGTGTCCCACAATCAGGGAATCCTGCCACCACCTGGAGTCAGCATCAGACCCCTCCCACAGGTTACAGGCTGCATCCCACAGACTGCCCTCACTTCAGACGCAAGTCACAAGTTTCAGGTCCCCATGTTACCTGCACTTCCGTCTGACGTGGATACTAAGTTGGGCTACTAAGATGTGGATATGACGTGGGATACTAAGTCCTCCGTTTCAAGTTCAATAATTTGCTAGAACAACTCACAGAACTCAGGAAAATGCTAAGCTTGCTGTTACAGTTGATTAGAAAGGATACAAGTGAGCAGCCAGATGGAGGGGTCCGTAAGGCAAGTTCTGGAAGGGTCCCAAGCACAGGAGCCTCTGTCACTGAGTTGGAGTATGTCCCCCTCCCAGCATATGGATGTGTTGACCTATTCGGAAGCTCTCTGAATTCTGTTGATTTAGGGTGTTTTTTCTTTTCTTTTGTTTTGTTTTTAATGGAAGTTCCATGACGAAGGCCTGATTGATTAAGTTATTGGCCATTGGTGATTGAACTCCACCTCCAGCTCCTCTCCCCACAGGTCAGGGAGTGAGGCTGAAAGCTGCAGCCTTCTAACCATGGCTGGTCTTTTTAGTGACCAGCCCCCATCCTGAAGCTCCCTAGGACCCCTCAGCCAAGGGTCATCTCATTAGCACCCCAAAGACAGTCTTTTCACTCAGGAGACTTCAAAGGTTTTAGGAGCTCTGTGTCAGGAACAGGGGACAAAGACTAAATATTTGTTTATGATACCATGGGTCTTTTGCTATCCATTTATAGCAAAAGGACCATAACAGTTGAAAGATGCTGGCACATTATAGGATTCCCATTGAGTTATTAACAATTAGTCCAGTCCAGTATCCTATTAAAGATATTTACATGCCTAATAAATTTATAAAAATTGCTCAACGTTTTCGTCAGAGGGGAAATACAAATGACGTATAATAGGATATCAACGCACACCTCCCAGAATGATAAGAACAAAAAACTCAGACAAAATCAAGTGTTGGCACGAATTTAATTGTATCTCTCATATATTGCTACTGGGAGAGTCAATTGACTCAAACACTTTGAAAAACTATTTGGCCATACATTCTAAAGCCAAATATTTGCTCACCCTATGACCTGACATCTCCTCTCCTAACAGACATGCATGCATATGTGTGCCAGGATACATGAAAAAATCCTTCATAGCAGCATGATTTGTGACATCCGGGTATAACACATGCCCATGAACATCAGAGGACAGAAGTGTGGTCATATTCATGTAACTGACCCCCTGTAATCAAGGGAATGAATAATCCCGACCACACACAGCCTTAGGGGTGATACCTGGGACATAATGTTGAGTAAGGGGCAGATACGTAGGGGTTTCCACTGTAATATTCCATTCTACCCACACCTGACAGAACTCATCTATGCTGTTAAAAATCAACATGAGAGTTACTTGGATAGAGGTTGGTTTATGACTGAATAAGATCAAGAGTGTTCCTGGGTGCTGCAAATGTTCCCTGATGTGGGTGTTGTTTATCGCAATGTTCACTGTGTGAAAACCCACTGCACACTTAGGATTTGTCCTCCTCTCTTTATGGGTGTGTTAAACTAAAAATAAAAAGTCTTTCAAAGTGAGAGGCAACAAGCATTTGAGATTAAAAGAAAAAACAGAATAGCTACTTGGGAATCAGTGATTCAGACAGAAACCCAAATAATGTCCCAGTTAGGACGCAGAGGTGAGGGTACTTATGATAAAGGGAAGGGGAACAATTACATCACTAGAAGGAAGGCGTTTCTATTGGTGCAGGTAACAAAATGTAGTGATGCTAATTCTAAATAATTAAAATTTCCAGTTCAGTAGTCAGAATAACTGTTTTCTGTTATCTTTGCAAACAGGTCTTTGGGACACAATGTTGCTTTAGGCCCAGTGTAAAGGTTATTTACCCTGTTTTCTGTTGTTGTTTTTTTTAATTTTATTTATTTATTTATTTATTTATTTATTTTGAGGGTGGTGTCACTGGCCCTCACATGTGGGATCCGAACCAGGGCTGCTGGCTTCCCAAGCCAGCTCTTAACCAACACGCTGCTCGTGGGTCTGCCCAGTTTTAACATTTCAAAGATTTGAGGCATAAGATGTACAAAGCAGTTCCTCTGGGATGGCAGCTCCTGCTGCATCTTAAAGTGGCTCTTTATGACATTTTCACCATTTTGATTGACATCTTTCCTTCAAAACTTCGCTGATGAGTCACAGGAAAGCAGCATTGATTAAAGCATCCTCGGCCCTCCCTTGTTAGGATGGCTCGTTTTCAGGATGTCAGGCCACTGGGGGTCTCTCGTTGCCAGGAAACCTCATTCCTGGTCTGTCATGTCCCCCCGTGGGAGGGACAGTGGCCTTCTTTGTTCTCAGGAACTTTTGGCTACATTGGAGCAACAGGAGCTCCAGCACCAAGGAGGCTTTGCCCCCATGTTGCTGTAAGGGCAGACGGCTTCTGTGGTTTCCTGAGGTTTTCTGTATACAGTCTCACAGGCCTCAGTGATCATTTCAAAAACACTGAGCAACTATTGTCAGAGTGGTGACCTTATGACATCAAGACGTGAAACAAATGGCTTTAGAACAGCAAATACGTTATAATAGCGATTAAAGTGTTAAGTTCAATTTGAACCAAGAGGCAATGCCTGAGGGCAGTTAGTTGAAGATTAAAAAACCTTGAGGTGTCAGTGGGCACTGTATTTAGTCATTTGGTTTGTGCCTGGGTTTTATTTAGTTCTATCTATTTCCCAGCGGTGTTTTACCCAAGTACAACAGGAGATATTAACAACAGAGCAAACCCCGCCTTGCTCAGCTCAGACATGGTCAAGAGCAATTCTACTGCCTAATGTAATTCATTTAATAGAATTTAAAATTTTTTCCTGGTCGGTTTTGTTTTAGTGGTAGCTATAGCAATTTCCTCCAAGGCTTTTGATATGTTGATAGTCATGTAATTTTTTTGTTTTAATACCTGCCCAGGGAAAAAGTACTCTTCCTAATCTGGTCCCTTAATAGGGGCTGACATTACCAGGCATGAAACATCCTTGTCTGTGTGTGTAATTAGGGTGCATTTGGACTTGTGAGGTGGGTTTAAGGTGATGCCCAATATAATCTTCCCAGATAGATATTAAGGGGAAAAGCAAACAACAACTGTTACCGTGAGGGGTTGGCCTCTCATATTTTTGTGAGATTGGAAGGAATGAAAGTGGGAAAATAGGAAGGGGAATTATACAGGCTTGGTCTGGAATCTTGGGTTAGCTGTCCACACAGATGTGACCTGCTTCGTTTCCTGGTAATTTTAAATTTCAAATGTACTGTTGGTTGAGCAGTCCGGCTAGGTGCAAGAGCTTTCTTTAAATTGGGAAACATGAATCCAAGAGTCAACACCTTTAAATTGGGTCACACATGGATGAATTAAGAGGACCTGAAATCTGGAGGCATCAGTTAGGAAGGAAAACATGAATGTTTAAATTTTGTTTACAAAGATCCGAGTATAACTTACCAAATTGCTATAGGTCATAGGTAGCTTAGGGAAAAACCTGCCTATATCTGGGAAACAGAGAGTAAAAATCAGTCACATTTTGGGCCGGCCAAGTGGCGTGGTGGTTAAGCGCTGGCTTGGGAAGCCAGTGGCCCTGGTTCGGGTCCCACATATGAGGGCCAGGGACACTGCCCTCAAAAAAAAAAAAATCAGTCATATTTTATATGAAAAGTTATAAAAATTACCAGTTCATTCAGTCCCATGTTATTAATTCTTGTTGATCTTGATCTTCTTGTTACTAGTTTCATATATGCAGTATTTTCAGAGTTCTGTTACTCTTCACTTAGTTCAGTGTTATGTTCTTTAAGTTCCAAGAAGCCTGTATTTTAGAGTACTTGTAAGGTTTTTTTAAATGAATATTTGAAGATGAAACACATTTGTAGGAATATATTTTGCCAAAGCATCAGAGTAAAATCGTAACTGTGTGTAAATTACAAAAGACTTAAAAATGGCCATAATTAAAGGACTGGTGAGAGTTCATGTACATGTGAGGTATCACAATTAATTTCACGAACTTACCACCATGCCCTTACACTGGCAGCGCTGTACAAACAGCTCGGTAAGGTTTCATACCCTTGGTATATCAGTGTCTCAAGCTGTGTTCATGTCGATGTGTGGCGGTGTCTTGCTGCATGGCGTGCATTATTGTTGTTGAGGGTTTCTGTGTGCCGTTGTGATCATGTCTGAGCTTGAATTAGAGCAATGAACAAATATTAATTTTCTTGGTAAACTTGGCAAGAGTGGAAGTCAAATCAGGGACATGTTAGCCCAAGTTTATGGTGGCAATGCCATGAAGAAAATGGCAGTGTACAAATGGATTAAATGTTTTCTGAGGGGAGAGAACACATCACTGATGAAGTGAAGTCAGGATGGGCAGGAATGAGCAGAACTGACAAAAAACATTGCAAAAATTCATGAAATAGTGCATCAAACTCGTTGGCTGACTGTGAGAAGCATAGCAGACCAAGAAAAGATCAATAGAGAAACTGGAAAATCTTAACTGAAAATCTTGGCATGAGAAAGGTGTGTGCAAAATGGTCTTGAAGGAGCTCACTAATGAACGAAAGCAAAGGAGAGTCGAAGTTTGCCAAGACCTTTTGGAGAGGCAAGATGATATTTTGGGCTGTGTTATTACTGGTGATGAAACATGGGTGTACCAAGATGACCCTGAAACAAAGTCTCAAAATGCACAATGGAAGTCAGCCAATTCTCTACGACCAAAAAAGTTCCGTCAGTGCCAATCAAGGGTCAAAATGATGTTGCTAACCTTTTTTCATATCAGAAGGATTTTTCGTTACGAATTTGTACTAACTGGACAAACAGTTACTCAAGTACACTATTTGTAAGTGCTGAAAAGGCTGTGTGACAATGTCAGACGAAAATGACCTGAACTTTTTGCCAATTCGTGGCTCTTGCATCACGACAATGCACCAGCTCACACAGCATTGTCTGCAAGGGAGTTTTTAGCCAGTAAACAAATAACTGTATTGGAACCCCCTCCCTACTCACCTGATCTGGCCCCCAATGACTTCTTTCTTTACCCAAAGATAAAAGAAATATTGAAAGGAAGACATTTTGATGACATTCAGGACATCAACGGTAATACGATGACAGCTATGACCATCCCTGAAAAATATTCCAAAACTGCTTTGAAGGGTGGACTACGTGCTGGCGTCAGAGCATAGCTTGCCAAGGGGAGTACTTCGAAGGTGATTGTAATGATACTCAGCAGTGAGGTATGTATTAATTTTCCTAGGATGAGTTCTCAAACTTAGTTGTCATATTTCAAATTTTGCTTACCATTGTCACCCCAACAAATTTATTTAAAAATAATTTTTTAATGATGCTTAATAAAATATTGTCATGTGAACTCAGAAGTCATTAGGTTGTTAGTGGGTTTTGAATACTGTTGTACCAATAAATTTAATGAAAATGCAAAAAAATAATAATAATAGTGGCCAAAACCTTTTCAAAATTCATGAATCTGCACTTCCAATAAACTCAACAAACTTGAAGCAGCATAAATTCAAAGAAGTTCATACTGAGATATATTCTGCACAAACTTTCAAAATCCAAAGACGAAGAACCTTGAAAGAAGCAAGACAGAAATAACTAGTCATGTACAAGGGATCCTCAATAATAGTGACAACCAGTTTCTCTGGAGTCCAGAAGTCACTAAGACAATAAATTTAATGCCTCAGAAAACTGTCAACCCAAAGGTTGTGACAAAAGTATTTTTCATAAATAAAGAAGAAAATCAAGACATTCCCAGATAAACAAAAGCTGAAGGAGTTATTTCTAGTAAGCCTGACCTACAAGTTATGCTAAAAGGATCTTTTTAGGCTGAAGTAAAAGGACACTACAAAGTAACTTCAAGCTATATGAAGAAATAAAGAACACTGGTAAAGGTAAGTACATAGCTAAATAAAAAGGTCAGTATTCTGGGCTGGCCGAGTGGCTCAGTTGGTTAACAGTTAAGTTAAGAGGGAGAGCTCTGAGCAACAGGGCCTCCGGTTCAATTCCCACATGGGCCAGTGAACGCTGTGCCTGAGCTGAGCTGTTGCTGAGCTGCCAACAGGTGGCAGGATGACTCAGCTGGTGTAACAACAAGATTCCTGTTCGATGGTGGGCTATGCCTACCCACAACTAAGACGGAACTCGGCACCTTGAGCTGAGCTGCCACTCAGATGGCTTGGTGTATAAAGCGTGCACTCTTAATAACAAGGCTGCTGGCTCGACTCCCACATGGGACGGTAACTACACCCACCCGCAACTAAGACTGAACACAGCACCTTGAGCTTAGACTAAGGCCACCAGCCGCTGACAGGAAGGCAGATGGCAACTGGCGCCCTCTAACAAGGAACACTGAAGAACAACTAGGCTAGTCCCCTCCTCCAATTCCCCAACAATGTTCCCCTCCCCCAATTCCCGAAAAAAAAAATCTTAAAAAAAAAGAAATTGTGGTATATCCATACAATGGAATATTTAGCCATAAAATAAATGAAGTACTCATATATGCTACAACATGTATGAACCTTGAAAACTGATAGATGAAATAAGCCAGACACAAAAGGCTACACATTGTATGATTCCATTTATATGAAATGTTCAAAAGACGCAAATACATTTAGACAGAAAGCAGGTGAGAGGTTTCCATGGGTTGGGGGTAGAGGGGAATGGGGTGGGGTGACTGCCTAATGGGTAAGCAGTTTCCTTCTTGGTGATGAAATTGCTCTGGAACTAGATAGTGGTGAAGGTTGCAAAATATTGTGCATGTACTAAATGCCACCGAATTGTACACTTTCAAGTGGTAAACATGGTAAATTTTATATTATGTGTATTTTGTATCAATTTTAAAAAGACTGGGAAATACATTCCAGAAACTTTTGTATGGTCAGCTACCAAGGTTCACTTTAGAATCTGCCCATCTGTCTTCTCCCATTAGGACATCATCTCCTACTTAGAGCAGCCCTTGATCTTTTGCCTATAGACAGCTGTCTGTCCGAACTTCCTCCTAGATCAGCAGAGTCCAAACCCCAAGATGACTTTCTGCCTTGGACCCAAATACTCAGATGCAAGGCTGAGGCTAATTTTCAGTGAAAGTTAGGAGATTATCCAATTAGTAGGATTCACTGGGAGTCCCAGTGATTGGTCTAAACACCTGGGGTGTCATGTTTGCAGATCTGGAGAGAAGCCTGCTCACAAGTGAACATATGGTTTTGGTGTGTGCAGGTGGGGTCCTCAGCAGAGGCATTAGAGGGAGCTCAGGGACACTGGGCACCTGCACGTCTCTTAGCTGAATGCCTCGCCCATCTACCCATGTGTCACCCACATCTGAAGAAGGATGGGAACTCTTACCTTGGCCCATCCTTCAGCTGTGTGACCCTGGGACAGACTGCCAGTGTGACTGACCCTGGGATCTTCCTGCTGTTGTGGGAAGACCATCCTTCCGTCCATATGGCTCATGCCCAGGGGGCTCCGCAGGAAGCTGAGTGTCCTTTAATTCTCAAGGCCAACATTTCTGTGAACCCAGGCCAAGGCCTTAGGTTCTTGGGATTCAATTCCTGAAGATTTTTTTTTTTACTATTTTTTTTTTTTGAAGGCAGTGTCACTGGCCCTCATATGTGGGACCTGAACCAGGGCAGCTGGCTTCCCAGGCCAGCGCTTAACCACCGCGCCACTCGGCCGGCCCCAATTCCTGAGGATTTAAAAGGGAAGAATCCACCCACTCTTGCAGGTGTGGTTTGATAAAACATGTACATTCGTCCATACATGTATATTAATACATACATACATACATACATACATTCATATATTACCCTGTGTATGACAATCGGTAATCGATAAATTGGTGGGATTCTTAGTGTTGTCGTTATTGCCCATGTGCACTCTGTATCCGGGGACACATCATGGGCTGTGGAGAAAGAGTTCATTTCTCTTTCTGAGGAGACGTTTCTGCCCGTGGGGTCCTAATGAGAGATGCTGTGTCAGGCTGAGGTAGGAAGGGGACCTGGACTTCTTTTTATTATTACTTTACTTCAGGTGTTTTATTTTAAAATTAAAGTATGTTTTTCATGTTAGAAAAATAGAAACCTGTTCAATCACAGAAAACTTTAAAATGCACAGAAGAAACGTAGAAATATGGCCTCTCCTCAGAAAGCATTGTGAACCATTACACTGTTGAAACTTCCTAGACTCCAGTATGAATGGTGCTCCCTGGAGCTGCCCTGTGTAGCAGTCCTGATTTTCAATGTGTCACATATATTAAAGACACATAATAATAATAATAATATAATAATAATAATACAACAATATACATAAAATTATATAAAGTTATGTAAAAGTAACCTATACATGTATAGGTGTTCATTTTAGAAAGTTGCATTTGTATGTTACAGGTTATTTTTTATTATTATTAATTTTTTAATTAGTTTCAGGTGTACAACACAGTGCAATAGTTATACTTTTTACCCCTCAAAGTGACAACTCCCCCACCCCCATTTAGCCTCCCCACTCCTCCCCCCCATATCATATATATCTATTACACTTCCTCTGACTCCCTTCCACGGTATAATCCACATCCCGTGACTATCCATATATTCAATTACAGTTAGTATACAATATTATACAACCTCAGCTTCAGGTGTACAGTGCAGTGATCAAGCCTCTACTCCATCCATGCAATGGTCTCCCTAACAAGACATATGACCATCTGACACCCCACAAAATATTTACAACATTATTAATTATATTCCCTGAATTGTCTTTCATGTCCCTGTGGCAATATTGTAGTTTCCTATATTTGCTGTTTAATCCCTTCCCCTTCTCCATCATCCCCATCCCCCTCCCAACTAGCAACCCTGTTTTGCCTCTATATCTATGACACAGCTTCTGTTTACTTTGCTCATTCATTCAGTTTTTCAGATTCCACATATGAGTGAGATTATATGGTATTTGTCTTTCTCTGACTGACTTATTTCACGTAACATAATAGTCTCTAGGTCCATCCATATCATTGCAAATGCTACGATTTCATTCTTCTTTGTAGCGGAATAATACTCCATTGTATAAATATACCACAGTTTCTTAATCCAGTCATCTACTGATGGGCATTTCGGTTGTTTCCAAGTCTTAGCTGTTGTAAAGAGTGCTGCAATGAACATAGGGGTGCATAAATTTTTTTGAATAAGTGTCTTGGGTTTTTCAGGGTAAATACCTAGGAGTGGAATTGCTGGGTCAAAAGGTAGTTCTATTTCTGGTTTTTTGAGATACCTCCATACTGATTTCCATAGTGGCTGTACCAATCTGCAATCCCGCCAACAGTGCAGCAGGGTCCCCTTTTCCCTACAGCCCCGCCAGCACTTGTTGTTTGTTGATTTATTGATGATAGCCATTCTGACTGGAGTGAGGTGTTATCTCATATGTTACAGGTTATTTTAAATGTTACTTTCTGAAATGCATTACCATAAAACAATGAGTTTTCCATGTCATAAACTCTGCTTAAATTTTACACCACTTTTACAAGCTGCGTACTATTTCAAACAATGGGATACAACCAGACCCTTTTCCTATCCTTTAGCATTTATCTCTTCTTCTTATAAATAATTATTTGACAAGTGTCATTGTGCATAAAGATTCCTGTACACTTTGGATTATTTAAATTGATAGACTACTCACACAGTCAATATTAAGTCAAGCAGTTTAAACATTTTTATGCCCCTCCATACATATGGTCTAATTGCTTTTCAAAATTGCTGCACTGACACATTCATCTATTTAACACATATTTATTGAGTCCCTGCTATGAGCTGGGAACGACGCGGAGGACACAGGGATGAAGACACAGACAAGGCCCCTTGCCCAGGGAACATATATCACAGTGATGCTCACTGACAGTAAACACAATTTTTATAAGATCAGTGATAATTGCGTTGGAGACAACCATGTCTGAGCTAGTAGACTGGTGATGGGTGGATGGCAGGGCATATATGTGAGTTTGTTGGACATGACATTTCTGAGGACTGACTGACCCCTGGACACTGGAGCAGAGACGTGGATGGCATGAGGAACGGTCATGTGGGTCCCTGGGGAGGAGGTGCACTTGGGGAGTCACAGCAGGGGCAGGGGCCCCGAAACAGGACTGGGCAGTGACCAGAGGCTGCTGTGAGTAGAGACAAGTGAACTGGGCTGAGAGATGGATGAGGCCAGGGCAATCAGAGGGGTCCTGTCATGAGGGGCTGGCAGGCAGGTGAGGGACTGGGGCTCATTGTGCCTAAGAAGGGAGACACTGGAGTGTCGTGTGGGGAGTGGTGGTGAGATTACGTCCTAATTCACATTTAAAAGGTCACTCTGTCTGCATGTGGGTAATGGGCTTGAGCGTCAGCAGGGAGCCCAGCTGCACTGCCCGCCTGTGACTGCTGTAGGGGACGGTTCTGGGTGGAAGCAGCAGGAGTGAGAAGGGACTGGATGCCGTGGTGGTTCAGCTAAGAGGTGTCAGCACTAATTCAGTGGAGAACCACACAGGAATGTACTTACTTTAACTCCACAGTTAGTTGATTAAGGTGGCTCCCTGCAAGGAACGCAAATTAAGATACATGAGTGATTTAAAAATCAACACCAAGAATAATACAAATTTTAAAATGTTAAGACTGTGGTAAAGCTAGAACATTATGAGGCAAACTGGAATACGTGAAACATTTGTAAAAATGGAGTGTTTCAAAAATATATTTATGGGGCCGGCCGAATGGCTCAGTTGGTTAAGAGCTCGCTCAAGAGTGCAAGCTGAGCTCTGAGCAACAGCGGTTCAAGGCCAGCCCGAGCTGAGTTGCCGTTGAGCTGCCAACAGGTGGCAGGATGGCTCAGCTAAAAAAAAAAAATAAAAATAAAAATAAATAAATAAATAAAATATATATATATATTTATGTATGTCTGTTATTTAATATATATTTATATCTAATGTATTTAATATATGTATATTTATATTTATAGATTTAAAATGTATATACACAAATATATATCATTTATCTAAAACATATAATTATATATTTATGTATTATAAATAAAATTTAGTATGCATATTTGTATTAAAATAGAGGGAGAGGTTCACTTCGTTTGAGGAATTGGTTCGAGTGATGGGAGAGGCTGGAAACCTGTAGGGCAGGTAGGACTCCAGCTGGAAACCCGGAGAGAGTTGGTGCTGAAGTTCACGTCTGAAGGCACTCGGCTGTCACAGTTCCCTTCTCCTTGGGGGAGGTCAGGGTTTTCTTTTTTTCTATTTAGGACTTTATTCTATTTAGGACTACCCACCCACATTATGGGAGGGTAATCTGCTTTACTCAAGGTCTACTGATTTAAATATTAATCTCATCCCAAAAATACCTTCACAGAAACACCTAGAATGATGTTTGATCTGGGTGCAGTGGCCTAGCTAAGGTGACACAGAAAATGAACCTGCACATGAGACCACAGCCCGCATGGCCAGTCCCTGTGCCTACTTCCTTCTGCCTAAGAAGGGAGACACTGGGGTGTCACGTGGGATGTGGTTCAGATTCCACACGGAGACAGGGCCGAAATGAATTCATTCCAAGGTTTTCAAAGATGAACTCAAAATCTGCAAAGTCAGTAAGTCAATGTAAAAACCTCAGGAACCCATGGAGATTCTCATTTCTCCCCAGAAATATGCTCACTGTGAGCTGCTGAAGAGAGAAGGTCCCTCCTGGGCCCCAAGGCCGAGGGGCTGCTGGGCCGCAGCCCTAAACAGAGGTGTCCCTTCCATCTGCAGGTCCCCCAGCCTTACAGCCAACCTCAGTGACCTCACCTGAGCGGGGAGTTTGGTTTTTCTGGTGTTGGTTCTATTTGAGCATTTGTGGGCTTCAAAGTGTGACACAGAAGTTTCCTTGTACTATTTCTTGGATGGGATTTGACACCCACCCTTGGTGGCTCTGACTTCCCTGCCTGGTCCCTGGAGGGAATGGACCATCCTGACCACTTTTCAGCATCTCCTTGTGTAGGAGGGATCAGTAGACTTGGAGTTAGGGGCTCTCCCATTCTCACCTTCCTCTCTAATGCAGAGTCCCTTACATTTTTTTGCGGGGGGGGGGGGCAAGGGGGATGGGGAGGGGCGGTTCTTTCAAACTGCTGAATATCACTGTCTCATTTCCTGAAATAAAGGCCTATATGCACATAACATTAACTCTGCATGCAATGCAAGGTGGGAGGTTCCTACATGCCAGGTTAGGACTTTGACTCTATTTACATGGGGGAGGGGGGCTGATGAGCAGAGTGGGAGCCACGGGTGTCCTGTTCCTGATTGGCGTTTGTTTTCCTAGAGTTGGAGGAGTTTGTGCTCAAGGAGAAAGCCTTTGAAGAGGTGAGAAATATTCAGAATGGGTGTGGGAAGGGGGAAAGGATGAGGAAATAGGGGAAAAGCAGAGTGGGGCTGGGCAGGAGGTGAAGGGAGTCCAGGAGGAGAGAGAGGCCTGGCCTGATGGCAGCAGGTGTGGGGCCCAGAGCCTCACTGCCCAGAGTCCTGCAGGCCGTGAGGAGTGCGGAGGCAGGACCTTCTACTGGCCAGAAAAGTCACAGCAGAATTTGGCTTTTTGATTTTTTATTGTTTTCTGTGAGGAAAAATTTGGTAAGTCTGTGGGTGAGATACAAGAACCTGCTTTTCAAAGAATACGTAGTATAGTTTCCTCCCAGTTTGATCTCATCACTAGTTCCCTGGAGATGGAAGACAGGCACCAAACATTCTTGAAACTTCTTCAGATCAGAAAGTCAGTCTCATTCTTCAGACCTGCTGTAAAAGCCTCCGACCTTCCCAATGGCACATCAGGGCTCAAGGAACAAGATTTGCCCCGGCTTTGTGACCCAAGGACGCTGTGGTAACTCCAGTTTCAAACTTGGTGTGAGTATGAATGGGACAGGGTCCCCGGTGTCCCCACTCGATCATGCATATTTTATAAATATTTATTATATATGTCTACTCCAGTAAAAAAAAAAAAAATCCCTTTAAAAGCACTTTAAGAAAGATTCAATGCTATCAAAATGTGAGGGATTATCTCCAAAGAGAATTTCTGGTGTTGAATTTAATTAATATTTAGGTTTTTAAAAATCTGTAACTTATTGAGTTTGAAGTTTAGGTTTATAATATTTTTAAACTGAAACGTTCTTTTCATGACCCTCATATATAAATCCAACCTTATGCTAAAAGATAAAATTCCAACATGTCAAAGAAAGTGAAAGTCACCAAGCTACCCCACTTCCTGGAGACACCAGTGTCAAAACCTTGGTGAGAAACCTTCCAGGTTTTCCCCTCTTTGCAACCTATTTAGCTTGTAAGTGGTATCAGTGGCATTATAATTCGTATGTTCGTAACCTTTTTTTAAAAGCTTAGAAGTACAGGCTGGCCGAGTGGCACTGTGGTTAAGTGCTGCCTTGGGAAGTCAGCGGCCCCGGTTCGCGTCCCACATATGAGGGCCAGTGACACTGCCCTCAAAAAAAAAAAAAAGCTTAGAAGTGTGTTGGGCACATCTTTCCATAGCAGTACATTAAAATCCATCTTACTTCCTTTATTGGCTGCACAGGATTTTATGACGTGCTTTCCTTTGGGGACAATGGAATGGTCTCCATCTTCCCTGCAGTGATGGTGATGTGGGCGTGTACAATTGCCACAACTCAACCAGCTGTGCATTTCAAATGGATGCATTTCACTGTATGTAACATGTTTCCCAACAAAGTTTACTTTAAACACATTATCCTCTTTGAAGTGTGCACTTTGGTTATGCAAACAAAACATATGAACACCTTGTTGCTAAGAGACACCCTGACACATCTGGAGGGAAAGTGTCCTGATGTTGCAGCTTCCCCTCAGGTGGTCCTGCAGTAAGAGTAACAGGCGTCTATTTATGTATTCAGAGAGATCACAGGGCTATGGTGAAATGTCAGTAAATGACTAAAGTAGACAGAGAGTAAAATTAAAGGTTAGAAATAATATTTTATCTTATAAAATGTATTTCCCCTTACTTTTTTCTCCCTTTTTCTTCTCTCTCCTTTCTTCAACCTGTCCCCTTTCCCTCCTTTCCAGCTCTTTCCTCTCCACCTTGTCCCTGCATATTCAAGCCTCATGGTCAACACAGGTGACTGTGTCCCCTGGGACAGGTCAGGGACAGAGAATGGAAAGGGCGCTGGTCAAGGCGTTTTGTAGCTGTCGGCCCGCTGTTCCTGTGTCATTTCAGTGAAGTCGCTCCAGTGTTTGGTGGAGGTCACTCGGCTCTAAAGTTGGTCCTCCCTGAACTGGCAGAACCTGGGTGGGGTTTCCCTGGATCCTTAGTGGTGGCTTTTCATCCAGGCGGGTGAAGCCGGATTCAGTGCCTGAGCCTTCCCGGGTGACAGTGAAGGTGACCAGAGGCTGTAGGAAGTGTTTTGGGATCTTAGAATCCAGGGACATCCTGTGGGGAAGGGGCTGGAAGAAGCGCGTCCCTACTCAGGGGCCTCAGAACCAACCCAGATGCTGTTTAAAATGAGTCGGAACCCAGGTCCCCCTCCAGACCCAGGGAATCGCATTTTCGAGACCCAGGTGGGTCTGCGTTTCCCAAATCGGCAGGTGCAACTGATGGCAGTTTGAGACCCAGAAACGGACATGCAGCGTCTCTGCTCCCGCCTGCCCCCAGCGCCTTCCTTCTGCTTTGATATCATTGAACAACTTTTATTTCCTTTAGGCCCAGCAGGGGGACGGCTGACCTTTTATCCTCCGTGTAAACTCTGGCCTGGCCTTGGGTGGTGTCAGCCATGCACTGGGTGGTCTCAGGGTCTTTCCCGACCCAGCAGAGGCTCCTGAGGTCTGCGGGGGCCCCTGTGCTGGTGAGGCCAGGGTCCCAGGGCAGGAGTGGAGGAGACAAATCAGTTTATGGGGCAGAGCAGAGGGGCTGGAAGCAGGGTGGGGTGGAGGGGAACACTGTTATTATCAACATTCTTACGGAGATGCGGTTCATATATCAACCAAATCACCCCTTTAGTGTCCGGTTAAGTGGTGTTTAGCATAACCCCGAGGTTGGCTGGATGGTGGAGTCAGTGGGAGCAGCAGGAGGAGGTTACAAGGGCTGCAGCGTCTAAGAGAGTTTGGACTCAGTGATTCAGCTGCGGACGTCGCTTCTGAGAGGCAGCGGTGGCTGAACTGTGCCAGCAGGTCTGCGAACCTGGTCACTGTGAGGTGGCCAGCGCGCTGTGCGTGTTGAGGGAGGGGCGTGGGAGAGAACGGGGCCTGGAAGGAAGAAGCAGGAAAGGCGCGGGTGGGCGTCTCCCGGAGCCGGGCGGGAGCAGCGCTGCTCCTGGGCGGGAATGTGCTTTGCGGGGCGGGCGGCCGCGGTCTGGGTGCCTCTGAGGTTGGGGCCCTAACATGGCTGCTCAGAGTCTGTCCAGGCCGCACTGGGCTGCACTCACCCAGGTCTCAGCCGCCTGGGATCCTAAATCAGTCTTTTCTAGACTTTGTGCTTTTGGGGGAGCTGAAGGGGCCCAGCTGGCAGGGGTTCCCGGTGCTCCTGGTTTGTCTCCGGTTGACTCAGGGTTCAGGGGACTTTCCAGGGTAACCATCGAGGCCCGCCCCCTGCTTGTGATTGGCAGGTGTTTGTTCACAGAGAAGAGTGAGTGGGCGGGGCCAGACGCCTCAGGTAATTTTCCCCTGGTGCTTCCCAGCTGCTCAGGGGAGCCTACCGCTGCCTCCAGGGGTTTGGCAAAGTCAGGACCATAGGGTTGTGCCACATCCTGCTGCTCCTGGCCTGTGCTGCCCTGGGCTCTGCAGCGGGTAAAATAAGTGGGGTTCGTCGGGGTGGGTGGCATAGCAGGGGCTTGGGGCATTTCCAGGGGTCCCGGTGAGTTTCAGTGTCTGGTGACCATGTGTGGCTCTGGTGACAATGTATGTGGTGGGATGGGTGCTGGCGGCTAGGACTGGACTGTTGCCACCACACCTCAGCTCTGCTTTTCCAATCTCTTTTCAGTTCTCCTATCATAGTTCCCCCACCACACCCCCATTTCTGCTCTCTTGCTTTTGTCTTCCCGTCAGGATGACTCAATCAGTCCTGGGATGCCTCTGGACCCCTGGCTGCCTCCTGGGTTCCTCCTGGGAATGGCATTTAAGGGTCCCAGGAATCTGAAGCTCAGACAACACCTCCCACCTTGTGTGTTGGGGGGAAAGGAGGGACTCTCAGGCCCCTGCACACTGAGTCTGCAGTGTGTTCTCAGCTCTGCTCCCCTCTCAGTTCCTGGGGTACAAGGAGTTCCAGGTGGGCAGTGATCAAGTCCCTCAGTCCCCGGAGTTAGGGACCTTTTTCTAGTGACCATGAGCTGTCTGCGGAGCCCAGGCCCAAACCGGGAACCCCACTCCCTCCTGTGTGGGCTGTGGGGGCTCCTGACCCTCACACTGAGGGGGTTAGGGTCTGAAGGCTTCAGGCCAAGGGTTCTTCCTGTGACTCCTCTGCTGTCCACTCTCCTCCTCCCTCATTCCTCTCTGCCCCCTCCAATGTCAGCTGTCATTTTCTAAGGTGCCCTTGTCCCCACACCAGACTCTCTCCTGCCTCCTCCCTGCCATCGCATGTGCCCCCTGGGCCCTCTGCCCTCCCTTCCCCCTGCTGTCCCCTCCTCTCTACAGTCCCCTGACCATTTCTAGTGTGTCCTCCCCTCCCCCACCATAGGCCCCTCCTCCTTCTCTCATGGGCTTTGGCCTACAAGGAGTCTTCCCCGGCATGGCTCCTATCGCCCCCAAATTTCAATGACCCATATTTTCTGGGGCTGCTTTTTTTCCTGTGGTTCTTCCCTCCATCCCCCTCCCCTCGCACTCTCACCAAGGACAGACCTGGTGCTGACCTTATTTGGGCCTTGGCACAGTGCACTGCCCTGGTCCCCTGTCCTAGCGCTCCAATCACCCACCCCCCACCTGAGAGGAGGGAGGGGCAGTGTCAGGGCAGCTGCCTACCCTGGGGCCCTCACCAAGTTCTCACAGCTCCCAGTTCTCTCCTGTGGGATGCTGGCAGTCACCACCCTACCCCCACCCACACTCACCCAGAGCACCCCTCCTCTCCTAACCCTAGTTCTCCCAGGGTCACCCCTGCATCAGGCTCAGCCCGACCCTGTCCCCCACTCCCAGGCCCTTAGCACTAGTCTCCCCTGGTGCCTCATGTTCTTCCCACCTCACCGCCCCTCACAGACCAGCAAAGTGCTCTTGGTTCAACTGCCTTTTGGCCTTCACCCCTCCTCCACCCCATCCGTTCCTGGACCCAGTGGGCTCTCACACCCTACACCATGGATCCAAACTCCTTGTTTATACCACTCGGTCACCTCTGGCCTTTCCCTGCAGCAGGCAGGCCTCCTCCCAGCACCTCCCCTCCTGGCTGGATGTCTAACCCTAACCTCTGTGGAGGTGACACCCCCCACCCTGAACCACTCCCACATGTCCGCCCTTCCCCTTGGGCACTCTTCATTGACTCCTTGAGACCCCTGCCACCTGCCTCTCCCCAGGGGACACTGTCCAGTCCACCCGCCTCTCCACCGAGGCCTCGCCATGCCTCTTCCACTCTGGGCCCAGGCCCACACCTTCACCTCCTCAGGGGTACTGGTCCCCCCTAAACTCCCTTAGGCCCACAACCCAGCCCCTCATGGTCCCTGTCTCATTGTCACACCCTCCCTTGTCCCCACCTTGTCCATGATGACCTGTCACCACAGGCAGCAGCCCCTTGCTGTCCCTCTTACCTTCCCGCCTTTTCACCCCAGCAGCTCTGACCATGGGTCCCTCTGATCCTGGCCTGACACTGCCCCTCCCTCCCCTCTGGCAGGGCCCCCCACATACACACACTCACCAGGGCCTGGTGCTTCTCCCCTGCCCCCTGCAGGCCAGCCTCCCCCGTTGACCTCCTACCTGTAACCTTAGGGAGCCTGTGTCCTGGCACCTGTCCTACTCTTTTGCGTGTCCCCCCCACACCTCCCGGGCCCTTTCATTGCTCAACTCACCTGTCCTTCCTTTATAGTGAAAATACCTGGCAGACACTGCTTTAACTAAGTGATCAAAATTAGCATCACCCACAATGGGCCAAACTGACCTCATGTGCCTCCTGATGTGATGTTCTGAGAAGCATATAGCATCACTCTGTAATATTCCTGCCACAAATACACAACTTGATTCAAACAATAAAGATCATTGGATAAACCCAAGCTGAGGGACTTCCTGTAAGTAAATGGCAGACTTTTACAAAAATACAAACGTCATTAAAGAGAAATCAAATTTGAAAAATGGTTCCAAATTGAAGGAGATAAAAGATACATGACAAGTGAATCCAATGCATGTTCCTAGATTTAGACCCTGAACTGGAAAAAAAAAGTCTGTAAATAATATAATTGCAACAATTTGAAGAATTTAGATAGACAATAGTATTGAGTCAATGTTAATTTTCCTGGTTTATATTATTGTGCTCTTATTGTAAAAGAAAATCCTTGTTCTTAGGAAACACACTGATGTATTTAAGAATAAAAGGGCAGCGGTATCTGCAACTTACTCTCAAATCATTACACATACAGCAAATGTGACAAAACGTCAGGAAAAGGGGAGATAGGATTCTTTGGTACTTCACCTGCGAGTTTTCTCTAATTTTGAATTCATTTCAAAGTAAAAAAATGTTGAAACATGTTATTTTGACTTCAAGACCACATCATACTTTATTTAGTGTAGTCTTTAATAGTCAAATGTTGATGTTATTTCTCCATGAATATTTTGACCTCTTTCTTGACTCAGTTATTTCAAGTGTTCAGGCATTAGGATATCCTTGCTATTATTTCCTTCTATTTGAAGGCTTTTCAGAAAGGCTCTAGATTTAAGAAAGAAATCTAGGGATCTAGGATTTGGTGAAAAAAATCTCAGTGTAGCTTATACCACAACATCGGGCAGGAAGATAAGAGGAATAAGCAAACAGGGAGAAACGCCTTCATTTTGCTTTCTCTTAGAAGATGTCCCTGTTCCTGCGGCTCTGTGCATGTCCCTGGGCCTGGGGGAAGGACGGCTGCCTTGCACTGTGAGAGGAAAATGATGGTGTGAAAACATCTTCCCCCATCACCTCCCCACCCCTCAGCTTCCCTTCTGTGCCTGTTCTCCCTCCCAACCCCTGGCCCAGGAGCCCTGGTTCCTCCAGCCTCAGCCACAAACTAGCTTCTCACCCAGAGCTGGCTGCTCAGGGTGGGGTGAGCCATTCCCACCACTGGAGGGCAGAAGAGAGAGAGGCCGGAGCCTGGGGCTGTGGGAGAAGGTGCTGCAGGGAGGAAGGAGTTAGAGCTGGAGGGACTTCTGAAGGAGGATCAGGTGTAAGGATCAGAGAGTGGCTGAGGACATTCCCGTGCGTCTCCATTTAGGAGGGAGAGGAGGGGCCTCGGATATGGACAGAGAGCATGGCAGGGTCTGGGTGAGATCCACACTCACCTTCAACCCTGTGCTCTGATAACTCCTCACCCCAGGTGACACTCAGGGCCTCAGGCCCAGGTGCTCCACCAGGCAGGTGTGTCTCAACTCCTCTCTGGGGAGGACCCCCACAGCTGTCCATCACAGATGTGGCTCCAATATCCCAGGTCAGGTATCCTGAGTGCTGAGTCCAGGCTCAGCACCTTCCCTTTCTGCAGCCAGGTGAGAGGGATGTTAGCAGGTGAGAAGCACATTCTCTGCATACAGGGTGGGATTGCCCTCGGGTCCTCTTGTTGGGTCACCACAACCCCGGGGACACTGGATTGGAGAAAGAGCACAGGGCAGGAAGAGGACTGGACTCACCTCAGGATCTTCCCTTCTTTCCCAGTTTCCTCCACCCCAAGAAACCCCAGGCGGTGACCTAGTCAAGGGATACAGAAACCCAGGTCCCCACCCCCTCCCAGGGAGTGGTGGCTTCAGTGGCCTCCATTCCACCTGCAGCTTTAGCACCGGCTCCCAAGTGAGCCCAGGTGCGTGCTGAGGGTGATTCTGGACCGCTTTTCCCCCAGGTAACCGCATGGCCCAGCCTCTCACCTCTTTCAAGACTTACCTACCTGAGCACCCTATTTCAAATTGTCACTCTTTCCCCTAAACTTCCATTTTTTCCTCTATGTCCTGTATCACTTTCCAACCTACCATATTATCAACTGAAACGGGAGACCTGAATTCTTTCAGATCTGGACCTGGGGTTGAAATGACAAGGGTCACGTTCCCTGTGTGTGGTTTGGGGGTCCTGATTCTGTGTATGCTTGTGGGTTCCCTGCCGACTGGCCCAGGCCCGGCAGCCCTGCCGCCAGCAAGCACCGCGGGGCACTCGCGGTTCCGCCACCAGCCGCGATCTGCAGACAAGTAGCGCTGGATTCACCGCTGAGCTCCCCGTAGCCCATGATGGTCTGCAGACCCCAAGCTACGTCCTGCAGGGGACCCTCCTGGAATATAATCTCCTTGGCTGCCGGCAGGTGGCCTCCTCACCGCCCACAGCGCCCCCTCTGGGCCTGGCCAGGCAGCTCCCGCTTCATCAGCGAGGAGGAGGCGGAGGCGGTCCAAGCAGCTGAGGGCTGAGAGCAGGCCGCCCAGGGCTGGACCCGGACTGGGCTGTGAGGTCATGACCCAGGGAGGGGGTCCCTCAACATCCAGGCTGGGCCCTCAGCACCGGCCTTTCGCTCTCCTTCCCCAGCACCCCAGAAACTCCCTTGCGCCCGCCTACTAAGGTCTGTTTTCACTCCCAGTTCCCTTCTGACACCACATGGGTGGGTTTTTCCACACCGAGCAATTCTCCAGTTCTCTGTGGACACCAACTAGATGTCCTACAATTCCATTCAGTTCCGACACCAACTTCTAGGAGTTAGTACAGACCCCACAGGTGAGGGGATCACTCAGTCCCATAGACTGTGTCCTCGCCCCCGCCCCCCCCGAATCAGGTGGTCCTCACGAGTACTGGGTTCCCAGGCTACCCACACTTCTGACTTAGCTACAGATCAGGTGTTTCAATCAGGTGTATCCAAGTTTGATAACTTGCTAGAATGGCTCACAAAACTCAGAAAGGCACGTTAGTGCTACTGACTGGTTCATTATAAAGGATATATCCCAGGAACAAGGAAATAGGGTGACGGAGGGGGTGGCTTAGAGCTTCCCTGGTGCCTCCTGGCATGCAACCCTCCCTGCACCTCCATGTCTCGTTAACCCAGAAGCGCTCTGAGTCCCAGTGTTTAGGGGTTTTATGGACCCTCCGTTACACAGGCAGGATTAAATCATTGGCCCGTGGTGATGAACTCAATCCCCAGCCCCTCTCCCCTCCCTGGAGATTGGAGGGTGGGGCTGAAAGTTCCAACCCTCTAATCACATAGTTTCTCTGACAACAAACCCATATTCAGAAACTCTCTGGGACCCCAGCCACCAGTCATCTCACTAGTACACCAATGGACCACTCTTGTCACTCCAGGGATTCTAAGGGTCTTAGAAGGTTTTGTGTCAGGAAATGGGCACTCAGACCAAATGTTGTAACCAAAGATGCTCCTATCATCCCTGTCACTCAGGGAATTACAAGGGTTTTAAGAGCTCTGTGTCACAAATCAGTAGTGTATTTATTATATTATAATGTCACACTGTCCCTAGACACACACACACACCCTCTAATTCAGTCTTTCCTGTTTTTGTCTCCACCCTGACTCCCTTTTCCTCCTTTACCCCATTTTCCAGAGGCTCCCTCCTTCCAGAACCTGGCACCACAAGGCTCCTCTCCCTGAATCTCCCGGTTGGTGACTCCCAGGGCTGATTCCAGGGATGAGCGGCCTCCACCACAGAAGAAGCAGTAGGAACAAGGGTGGGGATCCAGGCGTCCAGGGCCCGTCCAGGATGTGAGAGACTGTGTCTTGCTGTACCAGGGATTTGGGGGTAAGTCAACCCCACAGTTGAGTCCTGGCTATTATGCCTGGAGGCTTGCCTCTGCCCTGGGGACAAAGCCCAGAGTAACCCTGTGGAGGGAAGAAATGTCAATATCAACCAGGATTTCGGAAAGCTGAACAGGCCCAGAGCCTGACCTGTGACCTGGACACCCCCGTGTGCAGAGCCCTGTCCAAGTGCTGGGAACAGGAGGGGACCCTGGGGAGGCCCTGGCTGAGGAGGAGAAAGGGGAGCTGGCTCTTCTGTCCTCAGCCTTGTGGCCACACGGGGACGCCGCCACTCTGGGCTTGGGCCTAGAGAGCCGACACTGAAGGACACACAGAGAAGGATCTGGAGAAGCAGCCCTCCTTTTGAATCATCAAGCGCACAGCTAGTCTGTCACTTTCCCATCCCTCTTTACTTTGAGCTGGTTCAGCTCTGCAAGTAAAGCATGGCCCTGGTCTCCATATGAGAAGCTTCTGTTTCCTTTATGCTGCTTTTCATAGATTCCTTTCCTTTTGTTTGTGTGGTGTCACCACTAACACAATATACAGTACAGGCAAGATCTTATAAAACCAGGTAAAGGATTTTTCCTTACTCCAATTACTTCTGAAAATGGAGGTGACTATGAGGGGACAATGACAGATATGGACAGAGAAAGAGACAGGCAAAGGGCCGAGAGATATAGACAGAGGTAGAGAGATACCCACAGGATGTGAATTAACCCATCCATCCACCCACCCATCCATCCATCCATCCATCCATCCATCCATCCATCCATCCATCCATCCATCCATCCATCCATCCATCCATCCATCCATCCATCCATCCATCCATCCATCCATCCATCCATCCATCCATCCATCCATCCATCCATCCATCCATCCACCCACCCATCCATCTAACCATCCTCCTACTCATCTACCCATCCATCCATCCATCCATCCATCCATCCATCCATCCATCCATCCACCCACCCATTCATCCACCCACCTACTGATCTTTGCAGCATTTGTACATCAATAATTTTCAGTTTATGCCCCTACAGAAGTCACAGGGTTTCCTTGTGGCCTCACACCTGCACTCATTCATCAGGTGGCTTGGTACATTTGCTGAGTTCTACCACATTCTGTCCTGAGCATTGGAGTCTGAATGGAACAGACACCCATGACCTGCTCACACAGGCCCTGCACTGTCCCTGGCTGTGACATGACCTTATCTCCTGGATGCTCTTCTTTTTGGTCCTTGGGAAAAGTCCCTGGTCCACCTTCCTGTGGACGCCTGGGAGACTTGAGCATGCTGGAACCATCACTATCTTTGAATCAAACACTGATTTTTTTCAGCATTTACCCTATGTCAACCTCTTGCTAAATGCCCTTCAATGATTTTCTCATTTAGAAGTTGTTTTAAAAGGATGTGGTTATCAGTCCAAAAACGTTGCTTATGAGAACCCTAAAAATCAGGACCCCTCACGGAAAGGGCCCTCTCTGATTTCTCCCAGGACACCTCACTTCATCTTCTCCTCTGGGTACCTTGCTTGCAAAGTGGCTTCTGTTTTCTCTGACTTTATTACAAGAAGTGGAAATACCGCTCAGTAATAAGTTCTTTGGAAAACCCAGGGTCTCAAACACCATCGTCAGGAATCACACACACAGCAAAGACATATCTCTGCTCCCTCAGTCCTGGAGGTGCTGTATTTCGAATCTTGCTTGTCCACCAAAAGCAACTAGAAAATTTGACTTTTCAGTCCCGTTCAGTGTCTGACAATGATCTGGAAATGATCTGTGTATTCTCCTCCAGAGACTAAAACTGCAGAGGACATCTGTCCAAATCCACTGTTGTGGTCTCCTGAGTCAATAAAGAAGCCAAATGTGAGGTCCTTCAAGAAAAATTAAGAGCTTTGGCTCCAAGCTGACTCAGGGAGGGCAGTGTCACCTGGGGGGACACTGAAGAAACCTCCACCCAGGGCAGTTCCCCCTCCCCGGACCTCTCCCCTCTTTTGCCTCTCCGATCTGATATCGTGGACAGAGTGAGAGCAGGTCCAGGGAATGTGGTTACCACTGAGGAGCCGCATTTGTGATCAAGGTGATAGAGGAGCTGACAATAACTGACTCTCGAAAACTGCTACACCAGCTGAATGCCCTGTTCAAACAGGAGTCAAATGTCAGCCAAAGAAGTCTGGGGCTTGAGACAAATTGAATCTGCACATGAGAATAACCTCAGGATGACTGCAAGGCTAAGGGACTTGGAGGTAAAAGATCTTCTCAGTCTAACTCATCTTTTTGGTTTCAACACTGAGACACCTTCTCTAGCTGTGAATTTACTGGACAGATTCCTGTCCAAAATGAAGGTAGATCCCTGCTGAGAGCCAACAGCACCCCAATGTCTTACAAGGTTACATTACAGTAAAGATCCACCCTCAGCACTGGATGTCTGGGATGCTGCTTTATGGTTGGTCATGTAATATCTCCTGCCTCTATGAACCCATGTGCCTTTCCTCCACATCAGATCCTATAGGAGATAGTACTTTCACTGCATTTATGGCAAGTCCCTGTGGTGTCCCATTGAGAGCTGGCTGTGTAAGCCAGGGACAGGTAAGATCTCCTAAGAGAGGAGACAACCCAACGCAGGGTACAGCCCCATTTTGGGACCCCAGGACTGAGAAAAAGGGGACTCAAGCCCCCTGGAAACTGAGGCTCAGGCCTCTGGCCACATAGGCCAAAAAGCCTGCCTGTGAGAAACAGACAGCCTCTGCCTTGCCTATGCAGCTGTGAAAGGTTACCTTGGAGACCAGGAGACCAAGGTCTCTCAGCCATGAGAGTTCTGATAAGAGACAACTTACTGACCATGGGGTATGTTAATCAACAGCCTTGTTTTGATTCTTTGCCTTGTACATTGCTGTAGCAACAGATACTGAAGCTTTGACTGAGAAACCGATGTTACCCTCTGTTGAAATAATATTTAGTCCTCCATAGGATAGGAGAGGTTTGAGACTTCCTTTTTATTACTAAGTATTGTAATCACGTAGGAATAGACTTTAGATAAATTTTACCCTAAACACAGCCATTGCTAGTTTTTAAGTAATAGCTCAAGTCTGCGCCCTGTGAGTTTTGCAATTATATATTTTTGTTTGTTTGTTTTATTTTTTATTTTTTTTGAGAGCAGTGTCACTGGCTCTCATTTGTCGGACCGAACCGGGGCCGCTGGCTTCCCAGGCCAGCCCTTAACCACCGCGCCACTCAGCCGGCCCTGCAATTATATTTAGCTGCTGGAATTTGGATAATGACTAGGTAGTAATGGTAACCACTCTTTAGACAATAAGTGAAGCCTTAAACATAGAATAGGTCAGTGTACCCTGGAGAGAGCAGTTACAAAAAAGTAAAGACTGTACACCTGAAGCTAATTAAAAAAAAAGATATTTTAAGCAACAACAACAACAACAAAAGACTGTAAAAATCCTAAGAAAAGCAAAACATCAAAACTATGTGAAACGTAATTTGGGATTGGAATGAGTCCCTATAAAAAGGACACACTGTAATAATAAATTGAGACACTCCTGTGAAACTCTTTCCGGGGTCTCCCTTGTTCTTTTTCATTGCCGACGCCATTTACCTGAGGGAACCCCTGGACTTGCGGGGGCTCGCTCCCCGCACAGCCCAAGCCCCTAACTATTTCTCTATCGATGTTTACTTGGTCTGCTATGCTTCTCACAGACAGCCGACCATTCTGACACACAATTCAATGAATTTTTGCAATGTTTTCATCAGTTCTGCTCGTTATTGGCAGCCCTGACCTGTTCACCAGTGACCCATTCATCAGTGACTTCGTTCTCTCCCCTCAGAAAACTGTTTGATCCATGTGTACACTGCCATTTTCTTCATGGCATTATTCCCATAAACTTGGAATAACATGCCCCTGATTTCACTTCCATTCTTGTAAGTTTAACAAGAAATTTAATGTTTGTTTGTTGATCTAATTCAAGCTCACACATCCTTACGCTGGCACACAAAAACACGCAACAGTAATGAATGCCACTCAGCAAGACACCGCCACACGTCGATGTGAACACAGCTGTGAGACACTCACATACCAGGGTTATGAAACCTTATGGAGCTGTTTGTACAGAGCTGCCAGTGTAAGCGCATGGCGGCAAGTTTGGGAACTTAATTGTTAGACTTCATTACATTTCAACACTGGCAAAAATGATTTGTAGTGTTTAGAGATGCATCCACAGTGGCAACATAAAGAAAGCAAAAAGTGAATAAAGGATGTGGTTGTCTTGGGGGAAGGAGGGAGGTGTAATAGAGAACAGACACAAGGTGGCTTGTGGGGTTCTTACTTCTGGGGTGTTCACTTTGTGATTATGCATCAAGTTATCATACTGCACAATTGTTTGATGTACTTTTCTGTAATAGTTCACACACACACAAAAAGTGACCCCAAAATAATGATATATCAAGCCAAACTGTTATTCAAGTACAAAGGCGATGGAAGAACATGTTTCAACACATAAGAGCTCAGGGAACATGGTTTCCTTAACTTCTCACTGAAGAAACTAGTAGAGGAAAAACTTAAATTAACAATGAGATAAATGTAGAAACTATGGCAAAAGGACTGGCAGAAAACATTTAATTAATTTAACCTTAAGACTAAGTCTTAAATTTGAGGCTTTATGGTTACAGAAGAGAATGTAAAAATAATGTAATTGGCAAATGGTAAAATGGAACGGAGGAAAAAGTGGATGAATGAGTACGTACGCTGATGAACTCATCTTTCACTGGCAAGGCTGAAAAGATATTTAAGGCTGATAGCTCAAGTAATAGAGGTATAAGTATGTTTTAAGATATAAAATAGGGCCGGCCGAGTGGCGCAGTGGTTAAGCGCTGGCTTGGGAATCCAGCGGCCCCGGTTCAGGTCCCACATATGAGGGCCAGTGACACTGCCCTCAAAGAAAAAAGAATAAATAAATAAAGACCAGTAATAGAACAGTATGATTCCATTTAAAAAAAAGATATAAAATAAAAATAAGAAAAATAATACGATCAACTAAAAGCAGGTGGGGAGGGGACAGGAAATATAACTACTAATTTCATCATTGCTCATGGTAGGGACTCAATAGATATTTTCTCAAGAAATACGGTATAAAGTTATACTTACAAACATAATCACTAGAATAAAAGGAAGAGCCTGCCAAATTATCAGAATACACACATGCACACCCACCTCCCAAAGCAGGGTCAGTCCTTATAATGAAAGATTTTTTAAAAGAAAATATTAAAAATAGAACTAAGACCAGATATACCAATCATTCCAAAAAATACAAACGGGCTGAACTTACCTATTAAAAAAAAAGAATTATTATCAACAGGGGACTGGTGAAATAAGTTATAGTACATCTGTTAAAAAACAAAGAATTATTATCAACAGGGGACTGGTGAAATAAGTTACAGTACGTCTGTTAAAAATAACAAGATAGGGCCGGCCCAGTGGCGTGGTGGTTAAGTGCTGGCTTGGGAGGCCAGTGGCCCTGGTTCGGGTCCCACATATGAGGGCCAGTGACACTGCCCTCAAAAAGAGAGAAAAAAAAAAGAATGAGGTAGTTCTACATCCAATGACAGAAAACAAACTCTAAACATTCACTGAAAAATGATGTAGAACTGTATGCCTCATAGGCCACCATTTCTGTAAAAAACTTTAAACTAAAACATAAACACATATTCACATCTAATTAGGTCTGTGCATTTAGAGTATCTCTGAAAGAATCCACAGGCCACCAGCAGCACTGGTTCAGAAGAGGAACTGGAGGACTCGAGGACCCAGAGGCAAAGGGACTTAGTTTTTACAGCAAACATTAGTATCATGTACGGGTATCACCTTTTCAAGAAATAAATTAAGCAATCTTAAGAAGGTTGGGAGGATTCAATGGAAAAATGTGTAAAAATCCCTTTAACATAATTCTGGGTGGGTGATAATACTATAACAGCAGGTAGTGAGATAGAGTTGCCAACGTTAGAATGCCACCCAACACACACTCAGTGCCCAAGAAATGCTTTCTTTTGCCCTCTCATTTTTGTAATTTATTTCTTATCCAACATTTCGAAAATAGAACAACTTTACCAAGTATCTTATTTGACATAACAGATGTGATCCTAAAGTTGCTTTTAAATTAAAATGTAGCCAATTCAATCATTTTCACACTGATTTCTACTAAGATTCCAGGGGGAGTGGTCCTGTGTACAGATACTTAGCTTTGGATACGATCCCTGCCTTTCTAGCTAGAAACTCTCTACTCCCTAAATTTCTATGGCAAGTTATTAGGTAATTTGTAAACAAACCATTCCATATACAACTATGGAAATACAAACAATGCAACTTTAATGTGCTTACAGAGTTTCTTAGGCAAAGGAAAGGAGAGACAAAATAAGGATCAAAGAATAATGGGGACGTTTGGCTTACAGAGAAAAGGCTTAGACACAAAAATTAAAACACAAACTAAAACACTAAAAGGGCCACTGATTTATATTTTAACGTTTGTAAGTACTCTAAGATGAGTATACTTGAACTCTCCAAGTTCACAAGCTCTCTGTAGTAAAATATAAAGAACAGAGAGTAAATTGCAGGAAGATCTCAACAGTTAGGTTAGGTGACTGGATAGAAAAATACGAGAGGAGTCTTAGACTCTCTCTTTAAAAGAAAGAATATCACCACTTGACAGTAATTCACGCAGCCAAAAAGCAATCCTAACTGTGCAAGCTTCAGGGCTAAAGGCCATCAATTACTATGCAGGAAAGAGAATTTAAAATCATGGTATCATTAAAAAAAAAAAAATCAGCCCAACATGCTGGCATAGCCAAAAAGGCCAAAATAAAGGATGGGTTTCACCAGCAAAGGTGTCAGAGCCCAAACCGAATTTGTTAACACATTCTTAACCCAAACTGTGCTGTCTCTCTACCTGGAACACTTAATTAATCAGTTTATTGAATCTCAAAAAGGACAGGCAGGAAGTTAGAAAAGGATGAGAAACTGAGATGATCACAGAGGCTCGATGACGATAAAATAAGAGCCTGGCGATTGAAGTGCTCCGTTTCCCGGCATTTATAACTGACCTACCAGCCTGTACCAGCTCCCAAATCCAAACTCAACGCTACAGCAGGTTGGTCTCCACTCGGCCTTCCAAACATATCTTACTGACTAATCAGGCTCTGCTCCCTACTCCCTTTTCAAAATCGTATGCATCCTGAAACATCCCCTTCAAATTCCACCCCCACTCCCCACCCCTGTCTCCCTACCATGACACTTTCTCTGACCCTAGACCCAGGGTCCACTAACTCATGCCTTCTCCAATTCCCTAAAATTCATAAATCAGGGCTATATCACTTTAAAAAAACAAACTATATTTAGATCATCCTATAAGGCTCTTTGTTGCCTTACAGCTCCCACACAGTTCCCCCCATGCTGACCCCGTGTCAAAAGTGACAACATAAGGAAGTGTCTAGGAATGCTGAGACCCGATGGAATGATATCAGGCAATCTCCCTTATCGGATGGTTTAGGTACCATGACTCCATCCCCTGGGGTGGTGCGTGTGTGTGACAGCACATTTGTGTTGGAACACAACGGGGACAATCAGGGAAAAGAGCCAGCAGGCATGAAACTCACAGACCATGGAAAAACAAATTTTACATCCTTGTAAAATCACTAATAAATTAGGGTGCTTTGTCCCTGAGACATGAGTCCCTTGGCCCCACTTGAACTCTAATCTTGGCTCCTGTTTTTATTAACTCTGCGCCGCCCTTCTTGAGTCTCACCACTCATCATGCTGGACGCAACGGCCCTTTAAGTTCAACACCTACATAAGAAATAAGATATTATGGAGTGGAAACCCCAGCGCACCCCTCACTCCCTTCCTAGGGAGCCATGTTATTGGATCTGTCATTTTTCACCCTCATTTTTGTTTTTACATTTTTATTTCCTATGAATATATCCCTAAACAATTTTATGTTTTTAAAACTTTATATAAATGGCATCACACTGTGTATATAACTTATTTGGATTCTAAATCATAAATGCTACTTTAAATATTACTTAATTTCATGGCTGGCTGACTGATATCTCCAACACAAATTTTAAAAATATTAGCTCCGGGGCTGGCCGAGTGGCGCGGTGGTTAAGCGCTGGCTTGGGAAGCCAGTGGCCCCGGTTCAGTCCCACATATGAGGGCCACTGACACTGCTCTCAAAATAAATAAATAAATAAATGACTAAAAATAAAAATATTAGCTCCAAAAAAGCATAGAAACCATTTAATTCACATTTTCAAACACACACAAAGTACAATGAAACATATAACAAACATCCATGAACCCATTACCCTGAT
This sequence comes from Aselliscus stoliczkanus, assembly GCA_033961575.1. Taxonomy (NCBI): domain Eukaryota; kingdom Metazoa; phylum Chordata; class Mammalia; order Chiroptera; family Hipposideridae; genus Aselliscus; species Aselliscus stoliczkanus. The sequence goes on along the minus strand of CM066733.1, from coordinate 55,781,679 downwards.
TAAACAAATGTTAACATTTGTCGCATTTCCTTATTTAACTTTTTTGTTTTTTTAATTTTATTGGGGAATTGGGGGAGGGGAATAGTGTTGGGGAATCAGGGAAGGGGTACAGACTAGTTGCTGTCCTTTTGTTCTTCAGTCTGGTTGTGGAGGACGTCGCTTCACTGGCCCATGTTGGTATTTTCATTGCACTCTTCCCGGGTGAGGCAGATCGGTAGCTGGCCTCTGGATGGCCACTCACAGCGGCTATTGGCAGCTCACGCTGGCTGCCAGACACTCACTGTAGCCTATGGCAGCCCACTGCAGCAGGGGCTGCAGCTATGCCTTCCTGGGGACTCATAGTAGCCCAGTCCCAGGTGGAGCTGTTGTTCACCATATAGCGGTAGAGGGCAGTGTCACTGGCCCTCATATGTGGGATCCAAACCAGCGCTTCTGGTGTCCCAAGCCAGCTCTTATCCAACACGTCACTTGGCCGGTCCCGTCATTCTCTTTAATAAAACTAATACCACAGAAGGTACTGGTATAGCTGGTTTACAGGATTGGAACAGTGCAAAGCCTTTGGTAGGGCAAATCAACAGGTGTTTGCTTAGTGCTGACAAACGAGCTAAAGCAAATATGAAAATAGAGATATCCAATTTAAAATCAAACGTGCTGACAACTGATCTGGGTTCACACACTCACTTGATGGAAGTCTTCCAGAACTGGGGATGTACAGGGCTTCGGTGATAATTTAGTATCTTCTAGTCACTTACTTTATCAGTAAAACATCTCCAAGCTAAGAACAGGTTGTAGCGTACCTGCCCAGATAGGCTGGGGCCATTACACAGAGTCTACTATCAGATTCATTAATGTTATCAAAAATGACAAAGTGACAGTAGGCTCCTAAGTGATTCAAGTGATTAGACAGTTCTCAACTTCACTGAATGCTAAAAAGGGTTCCTCAAATTTAACAAAGACGTTTGCTTAAAAAGAGAGAGAAGTCCTCCCCAAAAAGACTGGAATGAGAACATGGGAATGAACCAAGCCTTGGCTCACATTTTTGTCTCTCTTACTTCAAACCTCATCCACATCTTTTCACTGGAAGCATCCACACCCTTGGAATGGATGAGCCACTTTGGCAGAGGGTGTTTGAATCTCAGCAGAGGCTGAGGGAAGGGGAAGGAGGCACTAGAGAGAACATGGATGGACCAGGGGTCAGGAAATCTGCAATGTGATTTGTGGCAAGTCATCTCGTCTCCCTGCCCTGTTTTCTCGGTGCAGGGGTCTCAGGGTGGAGTCTAACAGGTACAATCTCATGACACTCAGGTGTTCAGCAGGGCCAGCCAGTCACTACTTTCAAAAGCACAGGACAGAAAAGTCCACCTTCCGCCCCTCCCCCACCCCCTCATCTACCTTCACTTATGAATCCTGCCTGGTGTGAGTGACAGACCCAAAGAGAACTATCCAATGACACGAGCTGGAGTTGGCAAGTTTAAATTTAACACTCACCTGCCTTCAGAACTGGTAAGAACCTTCATCCAAACCTCTCATGTCATAGATAAGGAAATTGAGCGTGGAATATGTAAGTGCTGTGCCCTAAAATCTGGCTTTTCCTCTGAGACTATCATACCACAATCTTACCTGACCAGCTAAGCCCGAAACCTGGGAGTCACACCTCCTTGGCGCCTCCTGCTCCCTCACTCCCCAAATCCAATGATGGTGAAGCCCCGTCTCAAACTTCACCTCTACTTACCATTGCCATTGCCCTAATCCAAGCCATCATGTCCTCTCCCCCTCCTGACTGCAAGTGGTCCCTAACTAGACTCACTGATTCCCAGCAGGGGTGTGGGAGTGGGCTGAAGAGGCAGGGGTGGGGTGGAGGGAGCTGGAGTGTTTGGAAATGTGTCAGTGTACGTGGCGGGGGAGGGTATTCACCCCAATAACTGGTGGGCCTTCCTAACATTTAGTGGGCAAGGACCAGGGATGGTATGTGTCCTACAGTCCTGCACAACCCAGAATTAACCCACCCAAAACACTAACTGTGTGTCCCACCCCTAACTGTTAAAAACACTGGTCCAAGCCCTTTTCCTCAGGGCAGCCAGAATGATAATTGTATAAACACAAATCCAATCGTGTCACAGCCCCCATTAACCTTCTAATGGCATTCCACTACTCTTGGAATAAAGAGAAAAGCCCATAACTTGGCCTGTTTTTCCAACCATGAAGGACCTGGAAGACTCAGAGAGTTTCGATTTTATTCTAACTACAAATGAGATGTCTGAAAGAGGGGCAGGAGAGAAGCAGGAAAACCAATTAGGAGGCTATGGCAGTCGTCCAGGCCAGAGAGGACTCAGCGCGGTCCACTGTAGTAAGCGCAGCAATGGTGAGAGCAGCTGAGATCCGGGATTTATTTGACGAGCCAACAGGACTTGCTGTTGAACTGGATGTGCCAGAAGGGAAAGAGAAGAATCAAAGACCTTAGGATTTGGGGTCTGAGGGACTTGGTGAATGCTGGGGCCATTAAGTGAGACGGGAAGAATAGCTTTGCAGGAGTGGGCAGATGTGGAATTCAAGAGTTCTGTTCTGACGTGTTAAATGTGAGATGCATTAATTGTTCAAGATCCATATGGCAAAAGCCCCCAGCACTGAAACAGGTTTCTTTCAGTCTAATTCAGGGCTCTTTTCCTAGTGGTTCTCAAAGTGCAGCCCCCAGGTTAGCAGCAGCATAGCACTTCGGAACTCCTTAGGAGCTCACCTTCTCAGGTCCCCCTTAGACCTCCTGAATCACAATCTCTAGAGGTGGGGTCTGGCAGTCTATATTTTAAGGAGCCCTCCAGGGGACTCACTGAAGTTTGAGAACCACTGCTCAAAATCATGCTCCTCACTGCTAAAGAACACCTGAATTACAACTATCATTTTCATAAAAGCTAATATTATTGAGTACCTCCGCTGTACTTTCTATGCATTATCTCATTTAACCCTCATAATAGCCTTATGGGGTGGTCACTCTGTGCCCATTTTACAGGTAAGGAGACTGAGGCACAGAGAGGTTAAGTAACTTGCCCAAGGTCACACAGCTATAAAGTGGCAGAGCTGGGATTTGAACCCAAGCAGTCAGGTTCCAGAGCCTTCATCATTTTTTTTTTCTAATTTGAGATATAATTGACAAACATTGTGAAAGTTTAAGGTGCACAATGTGTTGGCTTGATACATTTATATATTGCAATTTATTACCACCAAAGTGTTAGCTACTACCCCCATCATGTCACATAGTTCTAATTTCTTTTTTCTGGTGAAAACAATTACGATCTTGTCTCCTAGCAACTTTGAAGTTTATAATCTAGTGTTGTGGACTGTAATCACTATGCTGTGCATTAGATCTCCAGGACTTACTTATCTATTAGCTGCAAGTTTCCAAAGCCTCCTATCTTCCTAGGCATCTGTACAAGGACCATTTGATGTAGTAAGTACGTAGGGCTCTTTGCTATGCGTATAAATGAGAGAACTTAAAAAGATGTTTAATTACATCACGTTACCATAGGACCCAGCCATTCCACTCCCACATATACTCAAAAGAATGGAAAATATACATTCACACAGAACCTTCACATGAATTTCATAGTATTATTCAAAACAGCCAAAGAGTGGAAACAACGCGAATGCCCATCCACTGATGGATGGATAAACAAAATGAGGCACAACCATATAATGGAATGTTATTTAGCCATAAGAAGGAATAAAATACTCTTTCATGGTACAACATGGATGATCCTTGAAAACATTATGTTTAATAAAAGAATCCAGAAAAGGCCTCACATCACATTATTCCATTCATAAGAAATGTCCAGAACATGTGTCCAGGGAAATCTATAGAAACAGGAAGATGAGTGGTTGCCGGGGCTGAGGGGGATGGGGAAGGATGCAGAGCGACTACTTCTGGATGTGAGGTTTCCTTATGGGGTGAAAACAACGTTCTGAAATTAGTGGTGACGGTTGTACAAAACCATCATACTCTAGATGAATAAATACACTAAATACCACTGTGTCACGTCCTGCATGGCAAGGGCAAATGGGACTCAAGAGGGGCGACGCAGATTGAATAAGAACAAGAGACAGAAGTAAGATAAGAGCGAGACCAAGGGACTCAGCCAAAGAAGACTGAGCCCCGAATCGGGTCAGCACATAGCTTTTATTGAGAATTTTCAAGGAAGCAAACTACAACAAATCATTAACGGTGGTTTGTAGTTCTCAGGATTTACACAGTCCTCCACTCCCCTGTAAGTGTTCTCCCAATTAAAAGATTTATCTTGTTTTACGCTGTGATAACCTCTGAGACTCAGACCCAATCTCTGCCTGTCATCCAAAGAATATTTATCATAACTATTTTATGCTAAAGATAGACTTGTCTCTATTTATCTCCTAAATAGTGGTTACCATGATTACCTGGCCATTATCCCAAATTCCAGTAGCTAGACTCTCAGGGAGCATACTTGGATTATTGTTAAAAGACTAGCTTTTACCTTGTTTTAGGGTAAAAGCATCTAAAGTTTTATTCCTATGTAAATACAATACCTAGCAGCTAAAGGGGTCTCACACCACTCTATCATACAGAGGGCTGCATCCGTTTCTTAATTAGAGCTTTAGTATCTGTTGCTGCAACAAGGCACTAAACCAAGGCCATTAATTAAAATAACTTATGGTCAGTAAGTTGCCTCTTATCAGAACTTTCATGGCCGAGAGACCTTGGTCTCCTGGTCTCCAAGGAAACCTTTCACAGCTGCACAGGCAAGGACGAACGATAGCACCAGTTTCTCACAGAGGCTGTCTGTTTCTCACAGACTGGCTTTTTTAGGCCTATGTGGCCAAAGGCCTATGCCTCAGTTTCCAAAGGGGCTTGAGTCCCCAATATCTCAGTTCAGGGGTTCCCCACGGAACTACCGCCTGGCTTAGGTTGTCTCCCCTCTTTTAGGAGATCTTACCCGTCTTTGGCTGCGTAGTTAGCTCATTGGGGTATACAGGAACTTGCCATAAATGCAGTGAGTATATTGTCTCCTATAGGAGGAAAGGCACATGGGTTCTTATGACCAACCATAAGGCAGCACCCCTAATATCCAGTGCTGAGCAGGGCAATATGGCCTTGTCAGACACTGGGGGGCTGTCAGCTTCCCACACCACTGAATCGTGGGTGAATTTTTATTGTATGTGAATTATATCTCCAAAAAGCTCTTATTTTAAAAAAGGATGTTTAATTCATTATGAACTTAGACTATTTTACCAAATAAAATTCCTATTTGTCTGTCACTAAGGTTGCTGGATCACGATCAAAGAAACTGAAAGTAATCTATCATTGCTTTGAATTGTCACCTTTCAATTTGCAAAGACAAGTAAACTAGTTTCACTTCTAGTCTGCAAAGTGCTGAACACAGCTGTCTATGTCATTTCCCCACCCAGGAGAAAAGTGTTTCTTTATGAAAATGAAAGAGTACAAATACAAAAATTCTACTGAGAAAATAACATTTTCCTTAAATCAAACAAAGCACTTACTATCTAAAAGTCATTTTCTCCCATAACCAGGGGCTCCTGGAGGCTTCCCGGCTAAAAGCACATAACTAAACAATATTTCCCTACAGTAAGCAAGGTACTAAAAACTACTATCAATCATGGCAACACTTTGATGTCTTAAGATAAACAGGGAACATAAATACCTAGCACCCTGGTAAGGATCTGAGTAAATGTTTACGTGCTCTAAGAATAACAGTAGCACTAATAGCTAGTATCTATTGAGCAACCATAATGCACTAAATAAACACTGTCCTTGATTCTTTACAAACAGGATGTTTAATGCGGTCCTCACAGTAGCCCTGAGGAAAGTATTTGTATCCTCATTTCATAGGCAAGGAAACTGAGGCCTAGAGACATTGGGCAAATCATCTGTCCTTGATCACACAGGTAAGAAGGCCCAAATAAAAATCCAAGTCTCTCTGAATTCGGCAAATCATCTGTCCTTGATCACACAGGTAAGAGGGCCCAAATAAAAATCCAAGTCTCTCTGAACTCAAATGATCTCTCCTGTATCTCTCTGTATTCCTCTTCAAAATGAAAAAGGAGGGCTGGCCACATAGCGCATTGGTTAGGATCTGACTTGGGACGCCAGCTCTGAGCAGCGAGGCCCCTGGTTCGGAGCCCACATATGAGGGCCAGTGACACTCTATAGCTAAGGTGATGAGCAACAGCTCCACCTGGACTGGGCTGCTGTGAGTCCCCGGGACTGCATAGCTGCAGCCCTTGCTTGCAGTGGGCTGCCATAGGCTACAGTGAGTGGCCGGAAGCCAGCGTGAGCGGCTGGCAGCTAGAGTGAGCTGCCAAGAGCCGCTGTGAGCAGCCATCCAGAGGCCGGCGACCGATCTGCATCACCTGAGAAGAGCATAATGATATCAACACCTGAGAAGAGCATAATGATATCAACGTGGGCCAGTGACACAATGTCCTCCACAACTAGACTGAAGAACAAAAAAGGACAGCAACTTGTCGGCTCCCCTTCCCCAATTCCCCAACACTGTACCTCTCCCCCAATTCCCCCAATAAAATCTTTAAAAAAAAAAGAAAAAGAAAAAAAGAATGCGATCTCTGAGCAGTAGGATCACAGGGGGAAAAAAATAGAAAAAGGAAGCCAGAAATTTTAGAAAACTGAAAAGACTCCTCTTCCTAGCTTGCAAAAGTAGTGCCTTGAGAAAAGGTGACTTTTCCTGTAGTCCAAAATGGGAAATACACACAACAAAAGATTGTTATTATAACAACCAGCACTCAGTAGGCACAAAAGGCCATGCCATGTCCCATATATCATCTACTGCTTCCTGATTTAACAGTGCTCCCACTGATTCTGATCATAATCTTAGGATGTCAAACTTTAATGATCTCACTATGGAAAACCCCAGAGAACAACACTTAGTGAGGCTGGAGAGCTCACGAGACCAGGAAGGAAAAGGAATCAGGTGGCAGGAAGTGGTGCCTATCTAAAAACAGCCAAGTCTTTACCACTGTAATCCCACAGCACTTTAATCTGAAGCTATCTCTGCATTCTCTTGCATTATTTTATACTGTGTCACTAGCAGCTGATGACCACCATTCTCCATATGTCTAATAGGATCCTAAATAAAATAAGTCCATTATATAGCTACCACTGACCCTCCTTTCTCTCTTGCTATTAAAAAAAAGTCACAAATTCAAAGGATTATCCCAGAAGGGAAAGACCTGAAACAATTAGGAAAGGTCGCATGTGGGGCACAACCAAACATGAATTTCATCAACAAATAGACTGTGGCTGTCAGAAATCTTAAATTCACGACTGAAACATACACTCCTCCTTATACTTCTCAGAACTCTGCCCCAAACAAATTGAAGCTGTAAACCAACAGCAGATTGATGGATGTACAATTGCTAAGGGTTTCCACATACACCAAAAAGGAAAAAACAACAAGGAGATTAGAAGGTCTGCTTTCCAACCAATTAACTGAAAGAATGAAAAAATTTAGTGCATTGACACAAAAACAACATTACAATACAGGGTGGGGGTTGTTGTAAGGAGTCACTTGGGGTTGAAGAAATCCTTAGAAAAGGCTAAAGAAATAACCTCAATTCTTGGGTCACCCTGTAATAATTCCTAATGGGGAAAGGCCAACTGAAGATACAGTAAGGTCGGGCTTGAGCATTATTCTCACTTTTCCTGTCCCCCAGCAGAGGGTCCCAAGCTCCCAGCAGAACCTTGTTGGAATCCAGGAAAAAGAGTCCTACGTGCTGAGCTGGGGAGCAAGGGAAGGGGCCATCCTTGTCCAAACCACCACCTGTGCCTGGGGGAGACCCCCAACAGCGAGTCCTGTGTAAAGTGGGAAGCAGTTCTGGGGCTGGACCTCCTAACCCAGTACGGACACAGGCTGCTCATTCCACTCCACTGTCTCTAACGCCCGGACTCCGGCCGCCTCCCGGCTGAGGGCAGCCCCTCCAGGGCCCTCCACCTCCAGACCCCGATCTGCTCCCACCCCCAGCCACCCCGCAGAGCTCGCTGCCTGCTCCTCAGCATGACAGCCACCCTGCAGCCGCTCTGCAGCCACCACGCAGTCCCAGCTTGCCCAGCCCGGGATGCCCAAACCAGCCTGCTGGGGTCGGTGGAGCCCAGGCCCGCGAGACTTAGGCCTTAGGATCTGGAAGGCTTTGGTCCAATCCCCTCTTGCTCTCAAATCCTGGCCTCACCTCCCCGGCAGCTTGGCGCTCCTCTTCCAAAACTGCCTGCTGTTCTCGGCGGCCATTGCTCTGGTCCGGGGAAGGCCTTGTAGGCGGACCAGGGGGTACCCGGCGAGATGCCCCCAGGACCCCACAATCGGAAGGCCAACCCAGGCCGCTTTCCCCGCTGCCGGTCACCAGCTCCTAGCTCCTGGGAGCGCCATCTTGGATGTGGGCACCTCCCCACCCAGCGCCGCTGCCATTGGTGGACTCCCAGGCCGCGGTCGGACGAACCAATCAGGAGCCGGAATCATGTAAGTCACTGAGGCCGAACGGGAACGTCAGGGGCTGGGCCACAGGTGGGCCGGGAAGGCGGGGCTTGGGCCGCAGGGAGGCGGGGCTGAAAGTTCCTTAACCTCGAGAGGGGAAGAAGCAGGTAAGGGACCTATGGGAAGAGGAAAGGGTACAGTTTTCTTTGAGGGGAATGAGTCTAGTATTTTTTTGGAAAGAGAGAGCAATATATTTATTTATATACATAATTCTTGATCAGAACATAAGGGCCCGTGTGTTGTTTGCTGCCCATTTTAAAATCTCCCACCCAGCTCAATGACACTCTGGTTATTACCCTCTGTTACCGTTTCCGTTTGGTCCCCGTTTTGGGGTTTTTTTGTGTTTCTTTTTTAATCTGTCAAGGAAGATCAATATGGATCTGACAGCCCATGTTTGCTAGCTGTTCAACACGTGAGTAACGGTTGCTTCATAAGAATCTCGCTCTCTTCTGTTAATTGAACGCTATTGAAGGACTTGTGCTGTGGGTGAAGTTCAAATGATCTAATCCGCTTTTCAACCGATAACTGTCACTTTCTGACTACGAAAACCAGATACTGACAAAGTATTTTGGAAATGCTTTTTTTTATTATTATTATTCATCCAATTCAGACTACCAAGTAACCTTTCTTGCGAGGACATCTAATGTCTCCATGGCATGAATCACAAAGATTAAGGATATATCTCCAAACAGACTTAATTTCTCTTATTAATCTGTCCTTCACCCTTGACTTTATTTTCAACCCAGCTTTGACTCAGAATGAGATTTAATGTGAGCATTTTGAATCGTTTGAATGTCTTGGTATTTTTTGCTCTTTTTGAGTTTTTGTGGTTGTACCCCACAGTGATTAGGGGGGTTGGGCAGAAAGCACTCCCCAGTCAGAATAGTTTCTATCCCAACACAGGACTGTTGAGGAGGGTTTGTTTTCCCCCACCCCGACGCTGTTTACTGCCACCACATGTCCTCCCACATGTTGGAGGATACTTAAGGACCCCCTGTCTAAAGAAGGAGCTTGTTTTACATGTGCTCCAGTGGCCTCTTTCTACAGAGACATTACCCCCATTTTCAAGCTTATTTTGCCCTCTAATTTCACAATCATGAGAGTGTATTAAAAGAGCTATTGTTATCTTTTGTGGATCTTTCACGATTTTATAGCCTTTGATCTTATCTTGTCTCAGGTAGTCACTTTTATGAGCATTTAATCCATCAAACAAAAGCCACTCTATCCATTTAGTCTTATCTTTTAAACATTTTAGCTTCCTTTCTTTGGCTGTTTTTTGTTTTTGTTTTTGTTTTTTCCTTAGGCTGCAGTGACCAGCACTGCATACTGAGCTCCAAGAGGGGTTTCCTGAGGTTTTATAGAAGCTGATGTTTTGTCTTTACTCTGGACAGCCAGAACTTTTGCTGCCATTTTGGACTTTGCAAAAGCTGATATCTTGAAGAAATAATCTACAGCGACTCCTAGATCCCCGTCTGTGGATACTGGCAATTCAAAGCTCTTTATCTTAAAGGTATCATCTGAATTATCTCCCCTTATAGGAGCTGTCTTACACTTGTGGCAAGTCACCTTTTCCTTTCCAGCCCATTCTCATAGCTTCAGAAATGTTCCAAAATAGCTCCCTATTGACTTGCTATTTCACATGTGGAAAGCAGAGTATAATTTGTATACTTAAAAATGTCTCAAAGTATTCCTTTTTCTTAAGTGTTTATTAAATGTTAAATAGCACTGATTCCCTGGGGGTACTGTTAACATTGTTCAACCCAAGAAGCCCTATTATCCCTATTCTTGGTTTTCTACACCTAAGCCAGTTTCCTATCCAAGATTTTTACAATTCACTCTAGTCATTTGGCAATAACTTATTAAATAGTCTTTATTAGGGAAACTGAGATGGTTGGGACCATTCGCAGCATCACCACCACCACCATGATCATCCAAATCTAAACCGACCAACATCCTTACAGCAGCTTCCTATTAAGTCTCTCTGCTTCCACTCTTGCCCTCTTGGAGTCTATTCCCTGCACAGCAGCCAGAGAGAGCCTTTTAGAATGTCAGTCAGGCATCACTCCTCTGCTCGGTATCTTGAAATGGCTCCATCGTACTTGACATAAAAGCTAACTAAGCTCCTTGAAGACCCTACATGATTTGGTCTCACTCTTTTCCTTGCTTAATCTGCTCAGACCACTCTTACTGACATTTTTACTCTTCCTGGAGTATTCCAAGCATGTTCCTGTCTCAAGGCCTTTGCATTAGCCATTTTCTTTGTTTGGAATTCTCTTTTCCCAAGTATCTGGATGACTTTCCCCTTCATTTCATTCAGGTACATTCCCAAACATCTTCATTTTAGGGAGGCCTTCCCTGACCAACCATCATATTTAAGATTTATTTAGCGGGCTCCGCCATTCTATTTTTCTTTAAAGTACTATTGCTACCTACTATATTATGTGCTTGATTTGTTGTCCATCCCAATCCCCTAGAATGTTAACTTCACTGAGTCAGGGATCTTGTCTGTTTCGTTCTCCGCTAGGACAAAATGGTGCTTCCCATGTGATAGGTGCTTAACTGAGAGATTGAAGAGTATAAACTATTGTTTACTTTCTTCAAAAAAGATTTTATTGGAGAATTGGGGGAGGGGATCAGTGTTGGGGAATTGGGGGAGGTGACCAGCCAAGTTGTTGGTCTTCAGTCTTCGTTGTGGAGGGCGCCAGTCACCCTCCGGATTCCCGAAGGCAGCTCGTGGCCTCTAAGCCAAGGTGCTGTGTTCAATCTTAGTTGCGGGTGGGCGTAGCCACCATCCCATGTGGGAGTCGAACCAGCAGTCTTGTTGTTAAGAGCACACGCTCTATCCTCTGAGCCATCCAGGTGGCAGCTCAGATCAAGGTGCTGCGTTCAGTCTTAGTTGCAGGTGGGCATATCCATCATCCCATGTGGGAGTTGAACCAGCAGCCTTGTTGTTAAGAGTGCACACCCTAGCCACTGAGCCATCCAGGCAGCAGCTCAACTCAAGGTACCTAGTTCAATCTTTAGTTGCAGGTGGGTGTAGCCCATTATTGAACAGGCAATTTTGTTGTTACACCAGCTGAGCCATCCTGCCACCTGTTGGCAACTCATCAACAGCTCAGCTAGGGCGCAGTGTTCACTGGCCCGTGGGAATTGAACCGGCGGCCCTGTTGCTCAGAGCACGTGCTTTAAGCCAACTCTTAACCAACTGAGCCACTTGGCTGGCCTTATTGTCTTTTGGTTCTATGTTGTTCGTACACATGTTTTGTTGTAAAAGATGATAGAAAACGTTTTCTAATCCCTATTAGGAGGTGTCCACTTTACCAAAGATTCCATATGTTTGCCCATATGTTTGCCTGTATTCTTGGTTGAGGAACAGTCTTCCTTTCTTGGGAAAGGTTGTCCTCCTCAAACCCTTTTGTAGCTTCAAAGGAATGAACCTATACTTAGAATGATGAGGAAAGGAAGCTGCCCACCTTGCCAGGATACCAACTGGATCAACCCTGTCCATCAATGGGTTGGTAGCTGTGGCAGCCAGATTAGTTACCTTGACATCAAATTTTGCCCCATTAGAGGCAAATATCATTGCTTTGAGGTTTCCAAGCTTTAGAGCACTTTTTTACTGGGGAACATTGTATTTTCTCAGGACCCATCAGCTCCAAGTCAAGTAGTTTTTTCAACCTAGTTTTGCAGGGCACAGCTCAAGGGCCCATGAGGGGAATCAAACTGGCAACCTCGGTGTTATGAGCCTGCACTCTAACCCCCTGAGCTAACCGGCCGCCCTACTTAGAGCACTTTTGATGGAGGCTATAGTGGCAGACACTTGCTGGTCTACTAGACCCATGCTACTCATGCTTTAAAGTGCATGTGAACCACCTGGAGATCATGTTAAAAGCCTAGATTCTGGTTCAGTAGGTCTGAGGTGGAGCCTACAATTCTGCATTTCTAACGAGCTCCCAGGTGACACTGATGCTACTAACCTGTGGGCCTCCCTTTGTAGATCTTCTCTTCCTAGAGCAGTATGGCCTGTGATCCTTGAATTCATCTCAAGAGTTTTATTTCATAGTAATTCAAAGGAGAGTGAAACAACTTAGATCAGGGCCAAGTAGAGTTAAGGGAATGAGCTATGCATGGGTTGAATGTGGACTCAACAGAGATGGGTGTCCCCAGTCCTTAGAGAAAGTTCTATGGAAGTAATAAGCCCTGAGACATATGGGGGGGGGGAGAGCGAGAGAGCGAGAGAGCGAGAGAGCGAGAGAGCGAGAGAGAGAGAGAGAGAGAGAGAGAGAGAGAGAGAACCTGAAGAACAGTAGGGAGGAAATTCCAGAGCAGGAGCTCCATGGAGAAGATAGAAATTGAAAAACAAAAAAGCCTTTGGACTTTCTTCCCAACAGATCATGGGCAGACTTTAACCTCAGCCAAGGAGTGGAGTGGACCCTGTCATGAGAGGGAGGGTTAAGAAATTAGAGCAACCAGCAGCTCTCACAATGCACTGTTGAATGTTGGACCATCAAAGGGATGGTGAGGTCAAGCTGAGATCTAAGAGCAAGAGCTTTTTTGGTACCTAAGCCATCACGAGAAACAGCCAGATGACAGAGACCACTTGTATGATAGAAGGCAAAGGGATAAGCAAAAAGACTGACGGAGCAAGAGATGATTGGAGTTAAGAGAGGAAAGAGAGAGTTGTTAGAGCCGGGGGAAAGTAGATTAGCACTTTCTTTTCTAAGAATTTATTTAAAAGAAATAAGTCAAGGCAGGGCAAAGCTCTGTGTACAAAGATGTTCCTTGCCTTGTAACCAATCATAAATAGGGGGAAAATGAAAAGAACATAAAGGTTTAAACATGAGGAGGAAATTACACACATTCTGCTGCATGGTTTGTAAACTTGAACCATGTTATGCCATTAAAATGTGCAATTTGCAGGCTACATAGCACAACACAAAAGCTTATGAACTGATGTACAAGGGTGGGAGAGCAGAATACACAATGGTTTTGCCTGATTTCAATAAAAATATATGGATAAGTATAAGACTACAAGAAAACAGGAAAAAACTAAGCAAATGTGTTAGATGGTACAATTACACATCTTTTTATTTCCTGGAATTTTTGTTTAATACTATCATTTTTAAAAATTATTATGAACTATATGTCACACATTAAACCAAGGGCTGGCAAACTTTTCTATGAAGGGACAGAGTGTACATATTTTTGAGTTGGCAAGCCATACAATGTGTGTTACAACTAATCAACACTACTGTTGTTGCATGAAAGCTACCATAGACAACATGAAAATAAACTAATGTGGCTGTGTTCGAACAAAACTGTATTGGTGGACATGAAAATCTGAGTTTTATATAATTTTTGCATGTCATGACATATTATTATTCTTTCAATTTCTTACCAACAATTAAAAAATGTGAAAACCATTCTTGGCTCCCAGGTCATCCAAACACAGATTTTGCTCGTGGGTGGTAGTTTGCCAACCCCTAAAGAACACAGAATAAATAACACAGAAGACAATCCTCACCACACCGTCTGCTTTGGCCCCTCCTTTCCCCACTTCCCCTCCCTCTGTCCAATGAAAGCCATAATCCTGAGGTACCTTTCAGCTTTTTTATGCATGTTGTAGACTTTTACTACATATGTGCATACTCATAAACAGCATGTTTTTCTCATGTTTTGAAACTTCATAAATAGCATCACACTGTACATATGCTTCAGCAACGGGCTTTTTTTTCATCCAGAATTCTGTTGATACAGAGAGCTCTACTGTACCCATCTTAAACTATGATGTAGTATTCCACTTTGTGCATATTCCTCACTTGTCACATATGCTTGTTTTTATTCCAAACAGTGTTCAGTTAACATTCTTTTACATATTACCATGCGCCAAATTTTCTCTAATGCAGATTTTTCAGTATACAGTTTTTCAACTGTTGGAGAATGGATATGAATTTCAAGGCTGGTAACTTTAATGAAATAAAATAGACAAGAATAGAAGAAATCAGGTATGTTGCATGTAATATGCATAGGCATGGTTGTGTAAAAAAAATTCCAAAGATTTTTATTAAAAATATGGTTAGATGCAATATTATACTAGCTTCAGGTATATATAATAGTTATTCAACATTTATATACCTGAAGAAGTGATCACCAAGGTAAGTCCACCAACCGTCTGACACCGTCCCACACTATCACAATGTTATTGACTATGTTCCCTATGCTGTACATTACATCCCCATGACTTATTGGTTTTTTACCTGGAAATTGGGACCTCTTATTCCTCTTTGCCTTCCCCCCCTTTATAATTTTTCACTTACAGTTGACATTCAATATTATTTTATATTAATTTCAGGTGTACAGCAGATAGTTAGATAGTTATATAATTTAAGAAGTGATTCCTCTGACTAGTCTAGTACCCAACTGGCACTATACATAGTTATTACCATATTACTGACTATATTCCCTACGCTTTACTTTACATCCCCAAGACTATTTTGTAACTAGCAATTTGTATTTCTTTCTTTTTTTTTTTTTTTTTTTGAGGGCAGTGTCACTGGCCCTCACATGTCGGACCGAACCAGGGCTGCTGCCTTCCCAAGCCAGCGCTTAACCACCGCCCACTCGGCCAGTCGCAATTTGTACTTTTTTTTTTCTCATTTTTTTTATTAGTTTCAGGTATACAACACAATGCAATAGTTATACTCTTTACCCCCCAAAGTGTCAACCCCTTTCCCCCAGTTTGCCACGCCACTCCTCCCCCCATATCATACATATCTATTACAATTCCTTTGACTCCCTTCCACAGTATACTCCACATCCTGTGACTATCTATATATTCAGTTACAGTTGGCATACAATATTATACAACATCAGCTTCAGGTGTACGTGCAGTGATTAAGGCTCTACTCCATCCATGAAGTGGTCTCTCTAACAAGACATGTGACTATCTGACATGCCACAATATTTTTCCAACATTATTATATTCCCCGAACTGTGTTTCGTATCCCTGTGGCAATATTGTAGTTGTCTATTTATGCTGTCTAATTCCTTCCCCTTCTCCCTTATCCCCACCCCGCTCCCAACTCGCAACCCTCAGTTTTTCCTCTATATCTATGAGTCTGTTTACTTTGATCGTTCATCCAGTTTTTCAGATTCCACATATAAGTGAGATCATATGGTACTTGTCTTTCTCCAACTGACTTATTTCACTTAACATAATAGTCTCTTCAAAACATTATCAATTACATTCCCAGAACTGCTCCCATATCCCTGTGGCAACACTGTAGTCACCCACCTACGCTGTCCAAAACCTTCCCCCTCTCCCTCATCCCCATTCCCTCCCAGCCAGCAAACATCAGTTTTTCCTTTATATTTGCTTGATATGACATCAGTCTTCTTAAATTTACTGAGACTTGTTTTGTGGCCTAACGTGGTCCATCTTGGAAAATGTCCCATGTGTACTTGAGAAGAATGTATATTCTGTTTTTTCAGGGTGAAATGCTCTAAAAATATCAACGAAGTCCAGCTGGTCTAAAGTGTCATTTAAGGCCCCTCTTTCTGTGTTATTTTCTGTCTAAAGGGTCTGTCCATTGGTGACAAGGGGGTGTTGAAGTCCCCTACTATGACAGTGTTACTGTTGATCTCTGTCTTTATGTCTGTCAAAATCCACTCAGCCACTCTCTGTCTTCTGATTGGAGCATTTAGCCCATTCACATTTAAAATGATTACTGATAGGTGCATATGTATTGCCATTTTGTTATTTGTATTCCTGGTCTTCCTGGGTTACCTTGTTTACCCCTTTCTTTTGTTTAAAAAAGCCCTTTTAACATTTCTTGCAATGCTGGCTTGGTGGTAATGAATTCCTTAAGCTTATTCTTTTCTGAGAAGCTCCTTATTTCTCCTTCAATTTTAAGTGATAGCCATGCTGGGTAGAGCAATCTTGGTTGTGGGCCTTTATTTTGCATCACTTTGACTATCTCCTGCCACTCCCTTCTGGCCTGCAGAGTTTCTGTAGACAAGTCAGCTGTTAGTCAAATAGGAGTTCCTTTGTATGTAACCTGCTGTCTTTCTCTTGCAGCCTCTAGGATTCTGTCTCTGTCTTTAACCTTTGCCATTTTAACTATGATGTGTCTTGGTGTGGACCTGTTTGGGTTCAGCTTGTTTGGAACCCTGTGCACTTCCTGGACATGTATGTTGATTTCCTTCACCAGGGTAGGGAAGTTTTCAGTCATTATTTTTCAAATACATTCTCGACCCCTTGCTTCTTCTCTTCTCCTTCTGGTATTCCAGTGATTCAAAGGTGTTTGCACTTCATCTTGTCCCATAGAGCTCTTAAACTATTTTCATTCTTTTTTATTCTTTGGTCTTTTTGTTGTGCCAACTGGGTGATTTCCCAGTTGTCTTCCAAATCGCTATTTTGTCTTCCAAATCGCTGATCTGCTCCTCTGCTTCATCTACTCTACTGGTGATTCCTTCGCGTGTGTGCTTCATTTCAGTTATAGTATTCTTTCGTTCTAACTGGTGGTTTTTTATGATTTCTCTTTCCTTCCTTATGTCCTCACTAAGTGTGTTAAACATTCTTATCATCAGTGTTCTAAACTCTGTCTCTGAAAGGTTGGCTCCCTCTGTTTCATTTGCTTCCATTTCTAGAGGTTTCTTCTGATCTTTTATTTGTGACATGTTTCTTTGTTTCCCCATTCTGGCTGTCGCTCTGGGATTGCTTTGATGTATTAGATAGATCACCAGGAGAGCCCTGGTTAGATCACGCAGGCACACAGCTCACGGCCCAACATCACAGGAAAACTCCCAGTCTCAGCCTGTCCCAATCAGCCGCTTCCAGACCAGGCCGAGCAGCCTGACAACCAATCACCAGCCTGGCAACTCTGCAAGCGCAGTGCAGAGAGCGGGAACCTGAGGCGGCTCGCGCATTCCAGCATCTCAGTTAGCAGCCTGTTGGAGCCGGAGGGCACCCGCCCAGCATTTCCATGGCAATGCAGTATAAGCCAGGCAGAGGATGGGGATCCAAGCCCGCATGCGCGCGCATGCACACAAGCACTTCTGCGCCAATTCTACCAGACCAATGAGGTCCCAGACCTGATCCTCTGTGGGAGGACCCAACCCTGACAAAATGGCGCCCTCCTTACACGACCCGCATGCAGTTTCCACACCAGGGGAACAGCAGTCCAAAAACCTCCAGCCCTTGCACCAAAGGTGCCCAGTTCAGTCCATCCCCGCAGGCTCCCGGGCCTGGCTCACACAGCTACTCCCTCCACCAGGAACCAGGTAAATGCTCACTGGCGAGCAAGCCCATGGGCCGGCCCCACTGATTCTCAAGCCGCTCTTAGCCTTACTGAGTGATCACAGAGAGTCCTCACTAATTTACTCCAGCTTTCTTGGAACTTCTCTTCCCGGCAAAGGAACTCTGGGCTGGTGAGCTTGGTGTGCGGCCAGAGGGTCTCTCCCCCAACCGGAGAGACCTCCCCACAGCTTCCCTCATGGGGTTCGCCCTTTCTCGTCTCCACCCATCCTACCAGACCCGACGTGGCCTCCTCTTTAAGTTCTTCATTTAGTGGTTCTGTTCATCTAGTGTTCCAGGGACCTCCAGGGTTGAACGCTGTATAATTTGTTTGTAATTTTGGTGTGATCCTGGGAGGTAGTTAGCACAGCGTCTGTCTATTCCGCCATTTTACCGCAAGTCCAATTTGTACTTCTTAATACCTTCACTTTTCTCACCCTGGCCCCAACCTGCCTCCCAAGCAACACCCTGATAAATCTAGTGCCCATTTGACACCATACATAGTTATTACAGTTTTAATGACTACACTCCTCATGCCATACCTACATCCCCATGATGGCTTTGTAACAACCATTTGTACTTCTTAATCCCTTTTTCATTTCATCCCCTACTCCAACTCCCCTCCCATCTGGCAACCGTCAAAATTCTCTGTATCTATGTGTCTTTTTCTGTTTTCTTTATTTATTTTGTTTGTTAGATTCCACATATAAGGGAAATCACATTGCATCTGTTTTTGTCTGACATACTCCTCGCAGCACAGTACCCTCCAGGTCCATCCATGTTGCCGCAGATGACAAGAACCCATTCCCTTCCATGGTCAAGCAATATTCCTTTGTATATATGTACCACCTCTCCTTTATCCATTCTTCCATCAACGAATACCCAGGCTGCCTCTGCATCTTGGCCATTGTAAACAATGCTGCAATGAACACATGGATGCACATATCCCCTCAAAGTAGTGTTTTGGGTTTCATTGGATAAATACCCAGAGGTGGGATTACTGGGTCCCTCTTTGTGTTCTGTTATAGCTTCTGTTTTAAAGTCTATTTTGTCTGGTATAAGTATTGCTACCCCAGCTTTTTTTTCCCATTTCTATGAAATATCTTTTTCCATCCTTTCACTTTCCATCTGTGTGTGTCTTCAATCTGAAGTGAGTCTCTTGTGGTCAGCATATGGAAGGGTCTTGTTTTCTTTCTTTTTTCTTTTTTTTTTTTTTTAAAGATTTTATTGGGGAATTGGTGGAGGGGAACAGCGTTGGGGAATCGGGGAAGGGGAACAGACAAGTTGCTGTCTTTTTGTTCTTCAGTTTAGTTGCGGAGGATGTTGCTTCACTGTTGGTATCGTCATTGTGCTCTTCCCGGATGAGGCAGATTGGTCGCTGGCCTCTGGATGTCGCTCACCGTGGCTATTGGCAGCTCATGCTTGGCTGCCAGCCACTCACGCTAGCTGTGGGCCACTCACTGTAGCCCATGGCAGCCCACTGCAGCAGGGGCTGCAGCCCACACCATCACCGGGGCTCGCACAGCCCAGCTCCAGGTGGAGCTGTTGTTAGCTGTAGAGGGCAGTGTCACTGGCCCCCATGTGGGATCCGAACTGGGACCGCTGGCATCCCAAAACCAGCGCTTAACCAATGCGCCACTCGGCTGGCCCTCTTTTTTTTTTTTTTTTGAGGGCAGTGTCACTGGCCCTCATATGTGGGATCTGAACCGGAGTCACTGGCTTCCCAAGCCAGCACATAACCACCGCGCCACTTGGCCGGCCCACTATTGCCAGTTTATTATTCATAATTTTGATCTTTTTTTTTTTTCATCTTAAAGAAGTCCCTTTAATATTCTTTGTAATACTGGTTTGGTGCTGATGAACAATTTTAGCTTTTTCTTGTCTGGAAAGCTTTTTATCTCTCCTTTGATTCTAAATGATAGCTTTGCTGGATAAAGTAATCTTGGTTGTAGATCCTTGCTTTTCATCACATTGAATATTTTCTGCGAATCCCCTCTGGCCAGCAAAGTTTCTGTTGAGAAATCTACTGACAATCTTACAGAAGCTCCCTTGTAGATAACTGCTTTTCTCTTGCTGCTTTTAGGATTCTTTGTCTTGAACCTTTGCCATTTGAATTATAATGTGTCTTGGTTTGGGCCTGCTTTGTTTCATCTTCTTTGGGTCTCTTTGCACATCCTGGGCTTGTTGTCTTTGTCCTTTGCCAGGTTAGGGAAGTTTTCAGTCCTTATTTCTTCAAATAGGCTCCCAGCCTCTTGCGTTCTCTCTTCTCCTTCTGGTACCCCTGTGATGTGAATGTTGTTATACCTGATGTTGTACCAGAGGTCTCTTATATCATCCTCATGTTTCTTTCTCATTTTGTTTTGTTTTTTCTGTTCCAATTGGGTGCATTCTGCTACCTTGTCTTCCAATTCACTGATTCGATCCTCTGCTTCATCTAGTCTGCTGGTGATTTATTCCAGTGCATTCTTCATTTTAGTTCTTGTATTCTTCATTTCTGGCTGGTTCTTTTTTTATGGTTTCTATGTACTTTTTTATGCTTGCTATCTCTGTATTCTCACTAAGTTCCTTGAGCACTGTTTTTTGGGTTTTTTTGAGGGCAGTGTCACTGGCCCTCATATGTGGGACTGAACTGGGGCCGCTGGCTTCCGAAGCCAGCGCTTAACCACCGCGCCACTCAGCCGGCCCGAGCACTCTTATAATCATTGTTTTGAACTCTCTCTTTGGTAGGTTGCTGCCTCCATTTTGTTTAGTTGTTTTTCTGGAGTTGTCTCCTGGTCTTTCATTTGAGGCATATTTCTTTGTTTCCTCATTTTAACTGCCTCTCTGTGTTTGTTCCTATGTATTAAGTAGGGCTGGTATATCTCCCAGTCATGGCCACGTGGCTTTATATACTAGGTGTGCAGGGGGGCCCAATGGCCCAGTCTCCCTGATCACCTGTTCCAGGGGCTCCAGGATTGTCCCTTGTGTGTATTCTGTGTTCCCTCCTGTTATAGTTGAGCCTTGATTTCTGTTAGCACGTCATTGAGTGGGATTGGCCCTCTGGCTGATTGGCTGTGGGGTTTGACCACATCCACAGCTTACAGGCTGCTGTGTAGATAGCTTACCCCACTGAGTGAGATTTGCCTAGTGGATTCTGGTGCCTGTTGAGACCACCCTTATTGTTTGCCACTGTTGGCAAATTGGTCGGTGCTCTGCTGTGGTCTGAAGCCAACCTCCAGGTGTGTTGGATCTGGAGCCTTTTGGAAGGGGCTTCAGTGTAGGCCCAGGTAATCCACTGCCTGTAAATGGCCAGGTTAGCAGCTACAAAGCGATTCGCAGTTGGTTGTTGCCTGTGCTGTTCCTGGAGGAACGTGGGAGAGTCCATGTTGCAACTGAGGATGGCTGCCACCAGTACCAGATCTGGAGTAGCTCCACAAAGATCCAGGACACACCAGGGTCTGCATCCATCTGCCGGCTCCCATCAGGTTCAGCCACTGATAAAGCCTCCCACGGTATCCAAGTTGGGTGAAGCAGGGTCTCCGTGAGTCAGCAGGGTTGAGCAGGGGATTCAACTTCAAATTTGGCCTGTGGGGGTAGGCTCACCAGAGGAAATGGTGCCCTCCTGCTGGCTGCATGGGAACAGGACCCCACACAGGGAAAATTGGGACTTTCTCTCCAGTCCTAGCCCCAAGTTGCACAACTCAGTCTCTCACCATATGTCTTCGATATCCTCAGAGTCACCATCCCTCCCCTGGAGCCCAGAGTGAGTGCTTGCATGGCCCTTTAAAAGGATGTCTGGTTTCCCACAGCCTTCCTTATGCTGGGAGTGTTGGAATCCCTACTCGTATTCACAGCCAGAAATTGTGGGGGCTCCTCTACCGGGCACCAGTACTCTGGGTTGGAGAGCCTGGTGTGTGGCTGGAGTTCCTCTTTCCTTCATGGGGAACTTCTGTGCCAGAGATATCTCTCCCGATTTTCAGCCAACACACATGGGTGTGGGATCAGCCTGTTCTTCATCTCTGCCCCTCCTACCAGTCTCAATGTGGCTTCTTTATATCTTTAATTATAAAACTTCTGTTCAGGTAGGCTTCAGATGGTTCTACAGGTGGATTGTTGTATAATTTCGTTGTAATTTTGATGTGTTCATGGGATGAGACAAGCACAGCGTTTATGTGCTCTGCCATCTTGGATCTCCTTTACTGCAAAATTTTTGTTTCAACTTTATGTGCACTTATACATCCATGTGCATGCGTGCTTATGTGTAGGTGTATGGTACTGGGTTATAATGTAAAGTGTATTTCTTAGTGAGAAGTTTTTGTTGGAAAGTTTGAAAACCGCTTCTTCAAGGCACCTAAGGATACCTAGGAAAGGCATTGCTAGATGCTCTGCAACATGGTTTTTCCTATTTATATTCAACTTCACAACAATGAGTAAGAGGTTTTTTTGCACCACGTTCTCACCTATAGTAGGATTTTCTCATGGGCTATTAAATATTATCATAGACATATAAAAATGTATAAAACTAATATATACAGTTCAATGAATAATAATAATATTTGCACCCATATTCCCACTCCCCACACTGTTCAACAGAACATCACCAGAACCTTGGAAGCCTCTTGAATGTTCCTTCCTATGGGCATTCTCCCTGTTCCCCCCTTCAGGTGTAATCACTGTGCAGAACTTTGTGTTAATCATCCTCTTGTTTTTCTTTCTACTTTTCTGCCTGTATTTATACCCATACATTATGTATTGTTTATATTAATGATAGTGTATTGTGTCTATTCTCCTGTTGCTTGCTTCTTATAGACAACATATGATGTTAGGATTTACCCATGTTGATGAGTGTAGTTATAGTTCACTTATTTTCACTGCTGTATAATATTTTACTTTATAAATAGAACAGTTTTTCTGTATTACTGCTGGTGGGCATTTGGCTGTTTTATATTTGGTGTCACATCTGCTCTATCAAGTGAGATAAAGAGGCTTCTCAAGCAAGCGTCTCAAACTCCAAGGCATTCCGGGAGCAGCTAAGTAAAATAAATGAATGAGGTGAAGGGCGATAAAGATAATAGGGAGTGGTGGAAAATGTAACAACAGGACAGTATGCACGTTGCCTGAAAGTGTTTTAATTCAACCTCCTTTAAAAGATTGTGCTATTCAGGGCTGGCTGACTGGCGCATTGGTTGCGAATTGGTTTGAGAGCGCCAGCTCTGAACAGTAGTGCCCTGGTTCAGATCCTACCTGGGGGCCAGTGACGCTGGGCCCTCTACAGCTAAGATGGTGAACAACAGCTCCACGTGTAACTGGGCTGCCCTGAGTCACTGGCGATGACACAGGCTGCAGTGGGACTGCAGTGGGGCTGCAGTGGGGCTGCAGTGGGGCTGCAGTGGGCTGCTGTGGGGCTGCAGTGGGGCTGCAGTGGGGCTGCAGTGGGGCTGCAGTGGGGCTGCAGTGGGCTGCAGTAAACTACTGTGAGTGGCCATCAGCCGCTATGACCTGCCTTGAGCTGCAGTGGGCTGCTGTGAGCTACCGTGAGTGGCTGGCAACCAATGTGAGCAGCCAGCAGCCAGTGTGAGCTGCCATGAGGGACCATCCAATGCCCGGCGACTCATCTGCCTCAGCCGGGAAGAGCGCAATGATAATACCACCATGGGCCAGTGAAGCGACATCCTCCACAACTCGACTGAAGAACAAAAGGACAGCAACTTGTCTGTTCCCCTTCCCTGATTCCCCAACGCTGTTCCCCTCCCCCAATTCCCCAATAAAATCTTTAAAAAAAAATTAAGAAAGACTGTGCTATTCAAACAAAACATGTTTGCGGGCCATCATGCAATTTTTTTGCTCCTTGCATTTCCTAGTCCTTTCTACTTTCCCAGGTTAAAGACCATCACCTTCTCTTACAATGATCAATAGTCACTCTTGGAAATTGTACTGCTTCTGAGGGAAGAAGACAGAGGGAAGGGAAGAAAGGAGAAAAACCTTGCAGAAAGGGAAAAAAAAGGAGAGAAGAGCATTATGGCTCCTAGAGTTACTGAGCACAGATGACTAAGATGAGAGTCTTATGGGGAAAGAATTGCAAATATTTATCAAGGACCTACTCTAATGGAGGCCCTGTTCTAGCTGAGACCACCTATTAGGAACTGTGTGATGGGTGGAGTCTCTGGGCTCCTTGAGCTCACAAATCTCTGGGGAGGACAAGGCACAAGTGGATTGCATATTGAGATTGCTTTTGGAGCCAGACGGCAATAGGTTAAAATCCTGATTTTTCCACTGACCAAGGCAAAGTTAATAAACTTCTCTAAGTCTAAGGTCCCCATTGGTAGCCATTGGGATGATTCTTATAAATATAGAATATTTAAATAGCAATTTAAAACGATACAAAGGATTTCACAATACATGATTTATTATCAAATTAATTGTAAAGACAATAGTGACCCTGGGATTAAAGGGACAGGTTAAGTCATTGTAACAAAGAAATCCCAAAGAACAGTGGCTTATTTGTGATAGGATTTTTTGAGCAGGGACAATAAAGTTCACGAACTGATCCTAGAAAAAGTGCTACATACCTCACAGCTGAATATCACTACAGTCAACTTCAAAGTACCCCCCTTGTGAAGCTATGCATCAACGCCAGCACCTACTCCATCCTTCATAGCAATTTTGGAGCTCTTTTTCTGGAATGGCCATCAGAGCTGTCATCATATTACCCTTGATGTCCTGAATGTCATCAAAAGGTCTTCCTTTCAATACTTCCTTTATCTTTGGGTGAAGAAAGAAGTCATGGAGGGCAGATCAGGTGAGTAGGGAGGGTGTTCCAATACAGTTATTTGTTTACTGGCTAAAAACTTCCTCACAGACAGTGCCATGTGAGCTAGTGCATTGTGGTGATGCAAAGCCATGAATTGTTGGCAAAAAATTCAGGTCGTCTAACTTTTCCACGCAGTCTTTTCAGCACTTCCAAATAGGTTAACTGTGTCCAGTTAGTGCAAATTCATAATAATCCCTCTGATATCAAAAAACTGTTAGTAACAAAGAGGACATACAGATGGCCAACAAGCATATGAGAAAATGTTCAATCTCACTGATCACTAGGGAACTGCAAATAGAAACCACAATGAGATAGCACCTCACTCTGGTCAGAATGGCTATAAATCAATAAATCAACAAACAACAAATGCTGATGAGGCTGTGGGGAAGAGGGAGCCCTGCTGCACTGTTGGTGGGATTGCAGACTGGTGCAGCCACTATGGAAGTCAGTATGGAGGTATCTCAAAAAACTGGAAATGGAACTCCCTTTTGACTCAGCAGTTCCACTCCTAGGTATTTATCCTGAAAAACCCAAGACACTAATTCGAAAAAGTATATGCATCCCTATGTTCATTGCAGCATTATTTACAATAGCCAAGTCTTGGAAACAATCGAAATGCCCATCGGTAGATGACTGGATTAAGAAACTGTGGTACATTTACGCAATGGAGTATTACTCCGCTATAAAGAAAGAAATCGTACCATTTGCAACAATATGGATGGACCTAGAGAACATTATGCTAAGTGAAACAAGTCAGTCAGAGAAAGACAAATACCATATGATCTCACTTATATGTGGAATCTAAAGAACTGAATACACGAGCAATGTAAACAGTAGTCTTAGAAACACAGAGGAAAAACTGATGATTACTAGATGGGATGTGTTTGGGCATGAGGGAGAATGGGAAGGGACAAGAAAATATAAAGTAGTAACTACAATATTGCCTCAGAGATAGAAGAGAGAGGTTGCGGAATATAATCAATAATGTTGTAAATATTTTTTAAGGGACCAGATGGACTCATGTCTTGTTAGGGAGACCACTTTATGGATGGTGTAGAGGCCTGACCACTGCACTCTACATCTGAAGCTGCCGCTGAATAATATTAAATGTTAACTATAATTTAACACATATATAGTCATGGGATGTGGAGTATAGTGTGGGGATGGAGTCAATGGAATTGTAATAGATGTGTATGATATCGGGGTTGGAGGAGCAGTGGAGATGAAGGGGGGGAGTCACTTTGTAAGGGGTGAAAGGGTAACAATTGCATTGTTTTGTACATCTGTAACTAAAAAAATAAAATATACATGATTAAATAAATAAACAAACAAATTTATGTTTCTGGGCAAAAAAAAATATGTTAGTAACATCATTGCAACAAGTTTGTGAACTTGATTGTCAGACCTTGTATATACATACAATAGAATATTACACAGCCTTTGCACATTTATAATTCCACAGGATTCTGATTTCCATTAGAAGGCTGTTGCTCTGATGAATAAAAAGACCCTCAGCTACATTTGAGAATCTATTTTAGTATTTGGTATTCAACAGAATGAGTCTACACCATATGTCCAGGTGTAGATTTCCTTTTATTTATCCTACTTGCAATCAGTTAGGATTCTTGAGATTTTTCTTCAGTTGTGCAAGTCCTCCGCTATTAGCTCTTCAAATATGCTACCCAGTTCTTTCTCCTCCCTCCTTCCTTCTCTCTCACTCTCTGAGTCAGAACTTCTCTTTTCATCCATATTTTTAATCTTTTTGTTTCTCTGTGCTACATTTTGGATAATTTCTTTTGACTGAATCTCTGGTTAAGTAATTATCACTTCATCTGTGTCTAACCTGCTATGAAGTATGCCTACTGAATTTTTAATTTCAGATATTGAGTTTTCTATCTCTGGAAATTCTATTTGGTTCTCTTTCAAACACACTAGGTTATTTTCTATGGTTTCCTGTTCCTACGTTGTTTTCAATATTATCTTTTATATTTATTTGAATGTAGTAATCAAAGGAAATTGTGACACATGTTACAACATAAATGAACCTGAGGACATTATGCTAGGTGAAATAAACCAGTCACAAAAAGCCGAGTACTGTATTATTCCACTTTACTACTCTGAATATATCATATCCAGATCGATCATATATTGTATTCAGAGTAGTAAAATTCATAGAATCAGAAAGTAGAACGGTGGTTGCCAGAGGCTGGGGGGAAGGGGAAACAGGGAATTGTTGTTTAATGGGTATAGAATTTCAGTTTTGCAAGAAGAAAAAGCTCTGGAGATTGGCTACACAACAATGTGAACATAATTGACACTGTTGAACTGTACACTTAAAAATGGTTAAGATGGTAAATTTTATGCTATGTGTATTTTACCACAATTAAAAATAATGCAAAAAAGTAGTAATCGTATTGTTTCATAATCTGGGAATCTCGCAGTTCTGTTTCTATTGTCTGTTATTTCTGTTGGTTCTCACAGTGCCTTGTTTCTTGTTTGCTTTGTTATTTTTTACTGCGTACTAGTCACTCTCTCTGAAAAATTGCTAACAGAGATTTTCTGAGGAACAACACAAAGGTGCATTCTTCCAGGGAGGATCTGAGTTTGCTTTTGCCAGGCAGTTGGAGGCACTTCCAGTTTAGGACTACTTTAAACAAGATTTATGACTTAAAAGTTTTTTTGAAATATTCATGTAATTTGGGCTAAAAATCCACAAAAAGGCTAGCCATGATTACAATGTCTCAAAGAGAGCTTCCCCCCCATAAATTCAGTGTTCTACTAAGTTAATTCTCCCTGGAATCTCTTGGGAGGAAGCTGTGGGAGCAGGTTTCTTCATTTTTTTTTTTTAATTGGGAAATTGAGGAAGGAGAAGAACAGTGTTGGGGAATTGGGGAAGGGGAACAGCCAAGTTGTTGTCTTTCAATCTTAGTTGTGGAGGATGCAGTTAGCTGAGCTCCAAATCCAGTTGCCATCCAGCACCCCGTTGGAAGTTTGTGGCCGCTCAGCTCAAGGTGTCCTGTTCAATCTTAGTTAAGGGTGGGTGTAGCCCACAATCTCATGCAGGAGTCAGATGACAAGCTTGTTGTTAGGAGCACTTGCTCTCACCAGCTGAGCCATTCTGCCACCTATGAACAGCTCAGCAGCAGCTCAGCTCAGGCACAGCTCACTGGCCCATGTGAGAATCAAACCGGGGAGGGCCGGCCGGGTGGCTCAGTTGGGTAAGAGCTCGCTCAAGAGTGCGAGCTGAGCTCTGAGCAACAGCGGCTCGAGGCCAGCCTGAGCTGAGTTGCCGTTGAGCTGCCAATACGTGGCAGGATGGCTCAGCTAAAAACAAAACAAAACAAAAACCGGGGAACCTGTTGGTCAGAGTTTGCGCTCTTAACCAACTGAGCCACTCGGCCAGCCCAGGGTAGGTTTACTTCTGATTCACCTTTAATCATATCTCTTTGCGGGTGGGTGGGGGGGCATGACTAATATAGGGAGGACATTCAAACAGATTCTCCATCTTAGCAGATCCTGAGCTTTGATTTCATTTGATTTTACTCAACAGAGCTCACTCATAAATGAAATTGAAATTAGGCCAGATTGGCAAATATCCTCAAAGCAAAACCAATTTCCATGCTTGCTTACCTGTCCCAGTTTTTCAACTCCTATGGACTTTGGCCTTCTACCTCTTATCCCCTACCTTAACAGCACTTCTATGCTCTTAAGAATATTTTATTTGCCCAGCCCAAGCTGAGCAGCCGCTGAGCTGACAACAGGTAGCAGTGTGGCTCAGCTAAAAAAAAAAAATAGTATATAAAAAAAAGAATATTTTAAAACGATTTAACCCAGTATTTTTAGTTATTTTTTACAGTAAGTTGGCTCCAAAACCTAACCAAACAGAGATCCCTCTACTTCTTAAAATTTTCCTTTTCACTGATTTCTGTTCTATTTATTTTCTTCCTTTTATTTATTTATTTATTTATTTATTTATTTATTTATTTATTTATTTATTTTCCTTTTATTTTTTTTTGTTGTTCTTATGGTTGTTGTTTCCCGTAAGTTCTTGAGTTGAAGACTTAGCTCATTGTTGCTTTTTCTTTTCTATTACAAGGCTATTGTATCCTAAGTTTCTAAGTTTTCCTTAAAGTCCAGCTTTCATTATATTCCTTAAGTTTTGATTTGCAGTGGAGGAGTGATTACTCAAAGCCACCTGTTTCCATCAGCTCCTCACCCCAGCCGGGCTCTCCTGCTGCCCAGATGTTTCTCCTAAGGACATCTGCACTCAAGGTTGGACAAGTGCCACCAACTTTCTCTGTGACTGGGCAGCAACGGTTGCCCAAGGCAAAGCTAGGAAACATCATTTAAACTCCCTTTTTTTGCTCAGTGTTTTCCAATGCTGGCTCCATATGCGAATCACTAGGAAGTTTTGGAAAACGCTGATATTTGGGACCCTCTAGAAAATGTTCTGAGTGGTCTGGGATAGGGCCTGGGCTTAGTGCTTGCTGTGATTTTAGTTTGAAGACAGGGTTGAGAACCCCTTCTGTCATCTCTCTGCTCACTGCCACCAGACTGCATCCTACAGGAATTCCTCCCCACTAACATCCCCAATCAATTTTAAAAAGCCTTCTGTCTTCCTAAGATTGTTATTTCCTGGTTTCATATCTCTCTGTCTTATCTCCTTTAGGATTGGAGGCAGACCCCCTGGTCATTTAATTTACCACATTGATGGGAACCAGATTCCCCCTTCTATTGTTTGTCTCCACAGGAATACTCAGCATGAGACAGAAACACTGGTGTGGGATGACCGCCAAAATAGGCACCGTGTTATCAGGGGTTTTTACCATCATAGCCACTGATTTGTACCTCATCTTCGAACAGAAGCAGCTAAGGAGCAGCAATTGCACTGAGATTAACCAATGGAACAAGACTGTAACTACCCTGATAAATCAGCTCCTCATCTGTTGGAGCCCCAATATCATCCTCTTCCTGTCTTGCATCACCATCATCATCAGCTGCTTGCTCATATACTCAGTCTACGCCCAGATATGCAGGGGCTTGGTGGTCTACATCATCTGGATCTTTTTCTATGAAACTGTAAACGTTGTAGTACAAGTCCTGACCAACAACAACACCGGCATTGCAGAGGTCAGGGCCATGCGCTGGTTTGGCCTGGTGTCCCGGATCTTCATGCACTGTTTCTGGATATTCTTTGTCACAACTTATGCCCACATAATCTACAAAAGTAAAGCCAAGGGCAATATAATATTCTACAATAGACGTTTTTCTGCAGGCAATGGAGAGTTCCCACGGCGGAAATCAAAGATCATCAACTTTCCGCGCCACTATAATGACTAACGTTGGCCCTTTTCTCTCCTGGGAGAGGTAGATCCCCCAGGTTCTCATGGTCGTTCTAGTTCCATCTCTTTCTCTTCTGCTGGGTCTGTTCAAGTAGAGACCCTACTGCCCCCCCTTTCTGGTAATGCGGAGAGAAATGTGATTATAATCACAATGGGAACACCCTGCTTGCTGAGGATGTTTAGTTAAAGGGCATTGTTATTTATAAAGCACTCTTTGAGTTCTCCTTCCTTTTCTGGTCAGTACTGAGTTACTGGTCAAACTAAAGAGGGCCAGGGAGTGAAATGAAGCTGAATTGCAGTCAGGCACCCCTTTCACCTCGGTATGTCTTCATCAGCCTTCCACTCACAGCTCACTAGTTTAACCCTTGGACAGGCAAATCTGTATTTATACCTCAGATTGCACAAAGGATACTTTGGTTCCCTTGTGCTATAGTTTTTCTCCCTGTGTCGTCTATGCTATACTCCAGAGAAGTAAAAGAATAAAAATAGAGAAAAATCACTCTCTCTTTTCTGTTTTGAATATCCCCCACTCCAAATTTGTCAAATAGTGCAGAAGACACTTGGTTAATCCAAAGGAACTTGCTAAACTTTTCTGTGTCTGGCAGTATGTCTGGACCCTGGAGGAGGATACAAGAAAAGTGTAAGATTTGAGGCCTGACCTTGAGGATTTTGCAGTTTCACTTTATGTCCTTTGCTACCTTATTATATATCATTCTTTATTGAGTTATTTTGGTGATTGTTTTAGAGTTTATGGTTTATACATCTTTAACTTATCACAGCCTATTTTCAGATGATATTATGCCACTTCATCGATAATACAAGAACCTTACAATAGTAAACTTCCAACTTTCCTCTCCTATTTGTGCAATTGTTATGTATCATCTGGTTTGCTTTTATGTTATAAATCTCAACCTACATTATTATTTTTGTTTCAATTATCTCTTACAGAGCCTTACATGACAAGAAAAATATCATATATTGACCCATGTTTTTACCATTTCCAGGCTGTGCATTCCTTTGTATAGACCAGGTTTCTATCTGATCCCATTATTCTTTTGCCTGAGCACATCCTTTAACATGTCTTGTTACGCAGGTGTATTAATGCTGAATTCTTTCAGCTTTTGTATGTGTGACAAGATTATTTCACTTCCTTTTCTATTGGTCAATTAATTTTTTATTAAATAAGTTTCACATTGCTAAGTTTCCAGATGTAAAACTAAAATAAATATCAAGAACAGAACATTTAGGGTTCGGGCAAGTGGCGTAGTGGTTAAGAGATGGCTTGGGACGCCAGCAGCCCCGGTTTGGGTCCCACATATGAGGGCCAGTGACACTGCTCTCAAAAAAAAAGAACAGCATTCTTTTTCTTCCTCTGGTAATCATCTCTTCCCCCTCAATTTTTATAGACTTTATTTTTAAGATCAGTTTTAGGTTCACACATGAATTGAGTGGAAAGTACAAGGAGTACCCATAAACCTACATATCCACACTCTCTCCCACTATCACTAAACATTTATAACAATCCTAAACACCTACAACAGAGCTTCAAAATACACGAAGGAAAAATTGATGAAATTACAAAGAGAAATAGAGAAATCCACAGTTACAATCAGAGATTTCACACCACAATGGTACATTTGTTACAAATAATGAATGTACATTGATACATCGTTATCACCCGAAGCCCATAATTTACATTAGAATTCACTCCTGGTGGTATACATTCTACGGGTTTGGACAAATATATAATAACAGGTATCCACCATTACAGTATCATACAGAATAGTTTCATTGCCCTAATAATTCTCTGTGCTCTGCCTATGTAGCCCTCCCTTCCCCTTAACTCCTGGCAACCACTGATCTTTTCATTGTCTCCACAGTTTTACGTTTTCCAAAATGTCATATAGTTGGTATTGTACCATATAGTTTCCTCTTGTATTATTATTTTATGTTAATATCAGGTGTACAGTATAGTAGATAGACATTTATATAATTTAAGAAGTGATCCCCCTGACTGGCCTAGTACCGACCTGGCACTATACTTAGTTATTACCATATTATTGACTATATTCCTTATGCTTTACTTTACATCGCATGACTATTTTGTAACTAGCAGTTGTACTTCTTAATCCCTTCACTTTTTTCACCCTACTTCCCAACCCCCCCATCTATGACCCCGATAAATCTAGTACCCATCTGACACCATACATAGTTAATACAAATTATTGACTATATTCCTTATGCTGTACCCTATACCCCCATGACTACTTTGTAACAACCAATTTGCACTTCTTAATCTTTTCCCCTTTTCACCTACCCCCTCAACCCACCTCTCGTCTGGCAACCATCAAAATGTTCTCTGTAGAAAATGTTTCTGTTTTGTTTGTTTATTTTCTTCTTTAGATTCCACATATAAGCAAAATCATAGTGCATCTGTCTTTCTCTGTCTGACATACTCCACTCAGAACAATACCCTCCAGGTCCATCCATGCTGCCCTGGATGGAAAGAATCCATTCCCTTCTGTGGTTGAGCAATCTTCCATTGTATACATGGACCACCTCCCCTTTATCCATTCATCCATTGACAGACACCCAGGCTGCCTCCACATCTTGGCCTTTGTAAACAATGCTGCATTAAACATATGGAAGCACATATCTCTCAAAGTGGTGTTTTGGGTGTCTTCAGATAAATACCCAGAAGTCCTGTTACAGGGTCCTTTGTTTCTTGTTTAGTCTTTGTTTTAAAGTGTATTTTGTCTGGTATAAGTATTGTTACCCCATCTTTTTTTGTTTGTTTCCATTTTCATGAAATATATTTTTCCCAATCCTTTGCTTTCAGTCTGTGTGTGCCCTTTGATCTGAAGTGATTCTTATAGACAGCATACGTAAGGGTTTTGTTTTCTTATCCATTCAGCCCTCCTATGTCTTTTGATTGGTGCATTTAATCCATTTGCATTGAAAGTAATTGTGGATGGGTATGTAATTATTGACATTTTATTATATATATAGTAATTCCTCTAAGATTCCTTGTAATACTGGTTTGGTGCCAATGAACTCCTTTAGCATTTCCTTGTCTGGGAAGCTCTTTTCCTATTTCAAGCCATAGCCTTGCTGGATGGAGTACCCTTGGTTGTAGATCTGTATTATTCATCACGTTGAATATTTCATGCCAATCCCTTCTGGCCTGCAAAGTTTCTGTTGAGAAATCAGCTGACAATCTTATGGGAGCTCCCTTATAAGTGACTATTTGCCTTTCTCTTGTTTTTTTTAGGATTCTCTTGTCTTTAACCTTTGCCATTTTAATTCTAATGTGTTTTGGGGTGGGCCTGTTTGAGTTCATCTTGTTTGGGTCTCTGCACTTACTGGACCTGTATGTCTATTTCCTTCACCAGGTTAGAAAAGTTTCAGGCATTATTTCTTCAAATAGGTTCTCAGTCCCTTGCATTCTTTTTTCTCCGGGTACCCCTATGATGTGATTCTTGTTACGCTTGATGTTGGCCCAGAGGTCTCCTAAAGTATCCTCATGTTTTAAAATTCTTTTTTCGTTTTGCTATTCCAAATGAGTGTTTTTTCCTACTTTGTCATCCAAATCGCTGACTCGATCTTCTGCTTCTAGTCTGCTGGTGATTTCTTCTAGTGCATTCTTCATTTCAGTTATTGTATTCTTCACTTCTGACTGGTTCTTTTTATGGTCTATGTCCACTGTATGTTTACTATCCCTTTGTTGAAGTTCTCATTAAGTGCCTTGAGCATCCTTAAAACTATTCTTTGTAACTCTGTATCTGGTAAGTTACTTGCCTCCATTTTGTTTAGTTATTTTTCAGGAGTTTTCTCCTATTCTTTCATGTGGGATGTACATATTTTTTTGTTTCCTCATTTCGGCTACCTCCCTGTGTTTGTTTCTATGTATTAGGTAGATCTGCTACATCTCCAATCTTTTCCAGGTGGCCTTATTGTAGTAGGTGTCCAGTGGGGCCGTGGGGCCCAGACTCAATGGTCACCTATACCGGGTGCTCCAGGAGTGTCCCTTGTGTGGGTTGTGTGTGCCCTCCTGTTATAGTTAAGCTTTGATTGCTCCTGGCACATTACTGGGTAGGATTGACCGTGAGGTTGACTGGCTGTGGGGTTTGGCCACATCCACAGCTTATGGGCTGCTGTGTCGGGGGCTTACCACAGAGTGGTATTTGCCCCAGTGTACTCTGGTGCCTACTGAGACTGCCCTTTGAGTGTGCCACTTGTGGGACTAATTGGGTGGTACTCTGCTGTGGTCCAAAGCCAACCTCCAGGTATATTGGTTGCCGGATCTCCTGCAAAGCACTCTGGTGCAGGCTCAGGTCAGCCACAGTCTGTGACTGGCTGAGGACTACCTGGTAGGAGATACAAAGTGATTTGCAGTTGGTCACTGACTGTGCTGTACCTGGAGGTGCATGGGGAGGCCATGAATCAAACCGAGGATGACTGTTACCAGGACTGGTCCTAGGGCAATTCCACAGAAGTCCAGGACACCCTGGGCCTGCTGCCACCTACTGGCTCCTGTAAGATTAGCCACTGATAAAGCCTCATTCGTTCCATGAGTTGGGTGAGGCAGGGTTTCAGGAAGTCACCAGGGTGAAGTGAGCAGAGCTTACCAGACCAATTCAGAGTCAGATTTGGCCAGGGTGTGGGAGAGGGCTCAACACAGGAAACATGGCACCTGCCTATCAACTCCATGAGAGGAGGACCCCCACACAGGGAAAATGGCCACTGTCCTCCCAGTCCTCACCACAAACCACACAACTCAGTCTCTCCCCACATATCCAATGCCAACCAGGCACTGTCCCTTCACAAGTGAATGTATCTGTGCATGGGTCCTTTAATAGGACCTCTGGGTTTCCCACAGCCTCCAGTCCCATCCACATGGTCAGAATCCCCATTGGTTTTCACTGACAGATGGTGTGGGGGCTCTATTTCTAGGCACAAGTACCCCAGGCTGGAGAGACCAGTGTGGGACTGGGTCGCTAACTCCTCAGGGGGGATCTACGTGGCTGAGATATCCCTCCTAATTCTCAACTGCCACATGCAGGTGTGGGGCCAGTCCACTTCACATCTGTGTCCCTCTTACAAGTCTTGACATGGCTTCTTTATATCCTTAGTTATAAAACTTCTATCTAGGTAGCCTTCAGATGGTTCTGCAGGTTGATTGTTCTATAATCTACTTGTCATTTTAATGTATTCATAGGAGGAGGTAGAAATGGTTTTTATCTACTCTGCCATCCTGGATCCTCCCTGGTAATCCTTATTTCCTTTTTAAAAAATGTAATATTTTTATTTTTTTAATTGTCGTAAATATATATAACAAAATATACCATTGTAACCATTTTTAAGTGCAGAATTCAGTAGTGCCTTATTTACATTGCATTATTATGCAACAGCTCTCTAGAACTCTTTTCATCTGGCAAAACTGAAACTCTGTACGTATCCATTAAACAACAGCTCCCCATCTTCTTCTCTCCCCAGCCCCTGGCAACCATCATTCTACTTTCTGTCTCTATGAATTGAATACTCTAGGTACCTCCTATAAATTGAACCAAACGGCACTTGTCTTTTTTGACTGGTTTCTCTCACTTGGCCTAGTATTCTCAAGGTCCACCCATGTTGTAGCATGGTTGAAAATTTCCTTTCTTTTTAAGGCTGTGTAATGTCCCATTCTATGTATACCACATTTGATCCATTCATCTGTTGATGGACACTTGGGGTCCTTCTACCTTTTGGCTAGAACATGTTGTACAAATATCTCTTGGAGAACCTGCTTTCAATTCTTTTGGGTATATATATATACCTAGAAGTGGAGTTGTTGGATCATATGATAATTTTATTTTTAAGTTTTTGAGGAACGGACCTACTGGTTTTCACCACAGCAGTACTCTTTGTATATCCCCAAAAGTTCCAATAAGTCCATATCTCCCCAGCACCTATTTTCTTTTCTTAATAGTAGCCTTCCTAATGGGTGTGAGGTGATAGCTCATTGTGTTTTTTATGTTCATTTCACTACTGCTTAGGATGTTGACCTTCTTTTCATGTGGTCATTAGTCATGTGTATATCTTCTTTGGAGAAATGTCTATTTGAGTCCTTGGCTCACATTTATTTATTTATTTATGTATTTATTTATTTATTCATTTATGAGCCATCCTGCCACCTTTTGGCAGCTCAGGAGCAGCTCAGCTCGGGTTGGGCATCGAACTGCTATTGCTCAGAGCTCAGCTCGCACTCTTGAACGAGCTCTTAACCAACTGAACCACTCTGCCGGCCCTCTTATCTCACTTTTAAATGAAGTTGTTGCCTGTGCTTTCGATTTCATATACAAGAATACCATTGCCAAATCCAATGTCATGAAGCTTTTTCTCTATGTGTTCTTCTAAGAGTTTTACAGTTTTACCTCTTACTTTAAGTTCTTTCACCCATTTTGAGTTAATTTTATATGTGGTGTAAGGTAAGGATGAAACTTCATTCTTTTGCATGTGGATATGCAGTTACCCCAGCACCATGTTTTGAAGACTGCCTGTCCTCTCCCTCATGGAATGGTCCTGTTACTCTTATTGAAAACCTTTTCTGCATATGTATTAGTCTGCTTAAGCTAGCATAACGAAACTGCACAGACTGCATGGTTTGTATAGCAGAAATCTATTCTCTCAAAGTTCTGGAGGCTAGAAATCCAGGATCAAGGTGCCAGCAAATTGAGTCTCTGGTGAGAACTTATAAGATGGCAGCTCCAATGACAGAGGAGACAACCCAAGCAGACCAGTTCTAACTGCTGTCTTCCCTCCCTCACAGAATACTCCTAAATCAGGAGTGTCACTAAGATAGAAGCAGACAATTATCCCAGAGTCCTGGCCCCGAGATTTTGGCTGGGGCACAGAAGACGTAGGCCTTAAAACAGATAGTTTGCAATATCTTCCCAAAGGAACTGGCTTCATATACAACAGAGTACAGAGAAGCTTAAGCCTAAAGGCACTCTTAAAAATAATAGTGAAGGTTGAAGGTTGTGGCAATTGGCCGTTGGGAGGAGATGTGTTGATCCAATGAAGATACAGGCTAAACTGTAGGTAACTAGTTTTCAGGGAGAACTGGGGAAAGAAACAACTGGGAGAAGCCCTCCTGGAAACAACAAATATCAAACACTGACTTTTGGAACTATTCCTTCAAAGGAGCCTAAATTTGATTGGATTAGCCTATAGAGCAATTTATGTCAGGGCATTATTGAAAACAATAGAACAGTCAGCCAGCATTTATGGACCTTAACAGTGGAGGTATTGTCAGGAAAAGAAGGAAAAGACCTCTGTCTAGCCCATCCTAGAGTGACTGTGGGCATACCCTGAAACTGCACCTCCAGAGAAGCAACATGAGAGCGTTCATACTGTGCAGTGTTGGGTTTGGGTGGTGGGTGGGGACATAATTTACTAAATTAATGCAGCCATTTGCTAAACAAGTAATTAAAAATAACAAGCCTGGTGGAGGATTGGGTTGTGTCTGTACCAAAAATTGCTACAATATCTTATCTAAAATACACAGTCTCTAACAAAAAAATTTACAAGACATGCAAAAGAACAGGAAAGGAAATATGACCCATACATCAGAAAAACGGGCACCAAAAAGTGCTTGTGAGAGTGACAAGATATTGTATTTCACAGAGAAATCTTTTAAAAATAGTCATTAAAAGTATGTTGAAATAACTAAAGGAAAACATGATTAAAGAAGTGAAAGAAAATATAATGGCAATGTCATATCAAAAATAGACTATCAATAGAGATAGAAGAGCGATTTGCCAGCCGAGTGGCTCATTTGGTTAAGCGCTTGCTCAAGAGTGCTGGCTCTTCACTGGTCGACATGGGAATCCCACATGAGCTGCCTAGCTGAGCTAACAGGTGCTGCTACAGCCAGGTAGCAGATAGCTCAGATGGCGCACATGTTCCTAACAACAACATTGCTTGTTCGAGATAGTGGGCTATGACTGCCCGCAACTGAGAATGAACTCGGCACCTGAGGAGAGATGCCGCCTGGATGCTCAGTGGGTAGAGCATGCACTCTTAACAACAAGGCTGCTCGTTCCACTCCCACATGGGATGGTGGCTATGTCCTGAATCTGAGCTGAGTAATTGAACACAGCACTGAGCTGAGTAGCAGCTGGAGCTTGCTGCACTTGCTGCACCCTAAGATTGAAGATTGAAGGACAACATCTTGGCTGTTCCCCCTTCCTCCCCCAATTCCCCAATACTGTTTTCCTCTCCCAATTCCCCAATAAAATCATTTAAAAAAAAAAGAAACAAAAAAAAAAAACCTTTAAAAAAAGAACCAAATGGAAATTCTCGAGTTGAAAAGTACAATAACTGAAATGAGGAATTTAGTAGAGAGGCTCAACAGTAGATTTCGACTGGCAGAAGAAAGTGTTAGTGAACTTGAAGGTAGATGCAGTAGTATGCAATCTGCAATCTAAAGAACAGAAAAAGATGAAGAAAAATAAGCAGAGCCTCAGAGGAATATGGGACATTATTAAGCTTCCCAACCAAAATATGCATAGAGATAGTGTTGCAAGAAGAAAGGAACAGAAAAATTATTTGAAGAAACAATGGCTGAAAACTTCCCAAATTGATTGAAAGACTCTAACCTATATATAGTAAGTCTGACAAAGTCCAAGTAGTTTAAATACAAAGGATCCACAAATAGACACTGCACAGTAAAAGCACTCAAGTAAAAACAAGAAGAAAATGTTGAGAGCAGCAAGAGAAAAATGACTTGTTACTTATAAGGGAGTCTTAAGATTAACAGCTGATTTCTCAGCAAAAACAATGGTGGCCAGATGGCAGGATAACATATTGAAAGTGCTTCCAAAAATCCACTGTTGGGCCAGCGCGGTGACACAGTGGTTAAGCGCTGGCTTAGGAAGCTAGCGACCCTGGTTCGGGTCCCACATATGAGGGCCAGTGACACTGCCCTCAAAAAAAAAATAAAAATCCACTGTTAACCAAGATTCCTATATCCAGTAAAGCTTTGTTTCAAAAACAAAGTCTCAGATTCTCTCTCAGTTCTACGTTGCTGGAGGTGACTTTAGAGTAGATAAATCTATTTGGATGTCCCTGGGGAACTCAGACCCACCATTTCCCAGCATTGTCCCCAGCCCCTCCTAAGTGTGCTCCTGCCGCCAGGCTCCCCACCTCAGAGAGTGGGCCTCCCTCGACCCAGGTGCTCATTCTACTTCTTCTCCCACAGACCCAATGCCCAAATGCAAACACACCCTCTGACACCCCTCTGTTACCTTGCTTCTCCCCATTTTCTTCAACAGCCTCTCAACTGTGCTACCTGCCTCCACTCTTGCCCCTTTTCTGATCCATGGTCCCCCCAGCAGCAAGAAATATTTTTCTTGGGCTGGCCAGGTGGCGCAGAGGTTAAGCGCTGGCTTGGGAAGCCAGCGGTCCCAGTTCGGGTCTTACATATGAGGGCCAGTGACACTGCCCTCAAAAGAAAACAAAAAAAAAAAAGAAATATTTTTCTAAACTGCAAATCAGAACATGTCTCTCAGATACACACACACACACACTCTAAAGGCCCTCCCAGGTCTCCCATTGCCTTCCAGGGAGACTTGCACATGGCAGGTGTCAGGTAGGGCCCTTCCTTGTCTGGCCCCTGCCAAGCCCACCCCTCTGCTCAAGCCACACCAAACTTGCTGTTTCCTAAATGGCTTTTACCTCCTTGAAATCTGCAGCACAGGCTTAAACCCCAATATTAAACCTGTGTGGTTTGGGGCCCTGTTTTGGGTTGGTGCAGGAGGGCACCCCGG
This sequence comes from Aselliscus stoliczkanus, assembly GCA_033961575.1. Classification (NCBI taxonomy): domain Eukaryota; kingdom Metazoa; phylum Chordata; class Mammalia; order Chiroptera; family Hipposideridae; genus Aselliscus; species Aselliscus stoliczkanus. Next base: position 55,741,915 of record CM066733.1, on the reverse strand, counting down.
GGGTGTGGCTGCTCTGTGAGCAGGGGCAGGGTGAGGTTTAGCTGGTGGGGACAGGGCAGTGTCAGCACAACTCTCCACTGCCACCCCACCCGGGGACCCTTCAGGGTCTGGGATGCAGCCAGAGGTCTGTGTATCAAGGACTAAACTTTGGAGTCACAGAGAGTTGGGAGGATAATGAGGAATAAAGTATGAGAATATTTGGGGGGAACCTTGAAAACATTATGCTCAGTGAAATAAGCCAGACACAAAAGGACAAATGCTGTGTGATTCCACATCTAGGCGGTACTTAGAGGAGTCCAATTCATAGAGACAGAAAGTAAAATGGTGGTTCACAGGGGGGATGCAGCGGAATAGGCCTTAGTATTTGATGAGTACAAAGCTTTTCTTGGGGAGCATCAAAAAGTCTGGAGATGCGTGGTGGTAATGGTTGCACAATATGAATGTGCTTAATGCCATTGAATTGTGCACTCAAAAAGGGTTAAATGGTAACATTTGTTATGTATATTGACCACAACAAAAAAAATTGCTACTGAGAAAATTAAAAAAAAAGAATATTTGAGATTGATAGAGTGAGTGAGGAGAAGGCTGGAGGGGGGTTGATGGCAGCCTGTCTGAGCTCTGACAGGACTGACCAGGATCCCTGTTCAAAGTCCCCTCAGAAAAAGGCCACGCCAGGCCTCCAGCCCCTGAAAGCTGCCAGTGGGAGGACAGCACGTGCTCCTGACATGTTATGGTCCCCCTTCCCTGTCCCCTCACAGTGGCAGCTCACCAGTGTGGTCAGTGAAGGGGAGGGAGCTTTGCTCTGGAGTCCTCTGACTTGGGAGCCCCTAAGAAGCTGATTCGGGCTGGGAGGGATGTTTGCATGGGGCCCAGCCTATCCCAGCCTTGGGCCCTCCGTAATAGACATGCCCTCGGCATGGTCTGCTTGGGCCCAGGTGTGTCCTCATGGCCAGAGCAGCCTCTGGAGCTCAGGTCTGACCTAGGTTGCAGCTGGAGGTCTGCCTGCTGGGTTTTCACTTCTACGGGGGTGGCTTATTGTGAAGGCAGCTTCGCCCTGGGCCGAGAAGATGTCGGACCTATAAACCTTGCCCCATTCTACGCACTGCTGGCTGAACTCTGACTTGGGACAAGTCTGGGTCTGGCCCAGGTTGCAAAGCAGGGAAGGTCCCTTCCTGAGGGCTTGGAAGGAAAGGCAGGGTGTCTGGGGGAGGGTCAGGGTGACCACCTGCCCCTGGGAAGCCACGCTAGTTTTCTGACTCCCGACAGGCACATGTCCCAGAGAGGAGCCCAGGACTGACTCCGTCATTATTCCAGGTACAGGAGCTTCCCGACTCCCACAACCTGACGCCGACAGCAGCACCCTTTTGTTGCCTTAAAGCACAGCTCCAGCTGGAGCAGCAGAGCTGGGAGCTTCCTGAGGAGCATCCCAGGTCAGTGGGGTCCTCATTCCCGGTGATGTCATCACCTGAGCAAGGACCACACCCCATGTCCATCCAGCCCATGGCCTGTCCACATACCATTGTTACTCTGAGCTCCCCCATTTCTATCGAGTGGCCTGGGGAATCTGTCTGGGGCTGGCTCTGCCATCTTGTCCTGTGTCTCCATGATTTTTTGTTTTTGTGTTTGTTTGTTCTGCAGGAGATAGTCTGGTAAAACAAGTATAAAATGAATGAGAAGATGTTCTGTCTTTTGGTGGGGGTCTTCTCCCTCCTCAGCACCATCCAGTTCCTCATCTTTGACTTGAATGAGGTTATCATCCTTGACTACGAGGCCCAGTTCAGCATCTACATGGAAGCAGACCCTGGGATAAGCCCTTGGGTCCTCACTCACAAAAGGAACATCAGGGCTGGCCTCTCCACCGTCACCATCGTGGTCAGCTTCTGGCTCCTGTATTGCAGCCACACCAGCAACTACGCGGGGCTGCTGGGCTCTGCCCTGTGGGCCGTCGCCTACGAGCTCACCAGCTTCTGCATGGTCCTGCTGATCAACAGGAGCATCAAAGAGCAGTTCAAGGAGCTGAGTTACCTGCACTTGATCTTCCAAGTCTCCCGAATGCTCCTGCACTTCTTCTGTCTGCCCTTCATCATCAAGCATACGTACACCATTTATAAGGACACCAAGGCTTCCAGCACGACAGGCCGCCGCCAGCGCCCCTCCATCAGTACAATAGACCACGCGTGGTCAAATGTCGGGCTGGGAACGTGGTGCCGCATGTGAAACTGAGCCATGCCAGGAAGAAAGAGAGTGGGACAGTGCTCCCCAACAACAGAGCTCTCCTTTCCCTGCCTGCCTTCTCTTCATTCTGCTTGACTTTTGGGGATTCTCAAGGTTTATGCACATAAAAGTGATTCTTGGGGGTGGGAGGGTTGCATGGACCAATTACTGTGCACGTGTGTGTGTCTTGACTTGTGTTCGCATTGAATTCTATCCTACCTCTGTGCCTGCTTAGCCATCTCCTCAGTGTGTGCTGTTGTCTCTCACGGTCCCCTCCTCTCGGCATGTCGTGTTTCTAATTTTTCTCTAGTGAATTGATTGCCCACAACTGCCTGGTTCTGCTGCATCCTTTCAGAGCAGTGCTGTGTGATAGAACTTTCTGTGTGGATAGAAATGTTCTGTCTCTCTGCTGATCACCAGCTACGTATGGCCACTGAGCACTTGGGATGTGGCCATGACAACCCAGGAATTTGATTCCATTTTCATTTATTTCAATATCAGTAGCCACCTTCGGCTGCCTCGTGGCCACCACATGGCCACACAGTAACATGGAGCCTTGTTTGACTTCTGCATGTAACCCCTGAAAGAACCCTTTCCAGCATCATGCATCACTGTGCGTCCCTTTTACATTTCATACAGCAGTTCCTTGTGTTGGTTCATACCACGGCAAATATTTCCTGGTGGATCAAAACTGTCTCCAGTCAAGAACAAGTATTTTAAAGCAATGCACCCCAGTGTGGAGAGCTGTCATATCACTGATGTTGACTAATGAACAGCATCTTTTCCTGAGAGCTCTTTACGTTCACCACCTTGTGTATTTTTTTTTTAACTTTATTGGAGAACAATGTGTTTTTTCCAGGACCCATCAGTTCCAGTCAAGTTGTTTTCCTTCAATCTTAGTTGTGGAAGGTGCAAGCTCAGCTCCAAGTCCAGCTGCCGCTTTCAGTCTAGTTGCAGGGGTGGGGGAAGTGGTGCAGCCCACCATCCCATGTGGGAGTCAAACCCACAACCTTGTTGTTAAGAGCACACACTCTAACCAGCTGAGCTACCTGGCCGGCCCACCTTATGAAGTTTTAATCCTGATGTTTCCATTTTATGGTTTGATGAAACTGAGACTCAAGATACTTAAATGATGCGATCAGGGTCACACAGTAGCAAAAGCAGAATTTGAATCCAGGGCATCTGACTTCATACATGAATGTCCTACTTGGTTTCCTCACACACTCTTTGCTTTTGCCAAGATAAAAAAAGAGGGGCTTCCTTTTAGGATATTCCCTTTTCCTTCAAAAAATGTTGCGAGTGAAGTCAAAGGACACTGTTTTAACCACACTCCCATTAACCGTGAGATAATGACAGTAGCCCACTTCTGCTGACCCCTTAATATGAGTCGGGTGCTATTCTAACAGTTCACTCAATTCTTCCCAGCAGCCTGTGAAGCCAAGTTGGATATAGACCAGTTCCCCTAATGACCACCAGATGGCAGTCAGCAATAAGCTTTTGCTTAGCGCTGTTTGCTGCATTGGCCTGATCCTCTAGGGATGGTTGATTTGGGATTTAGGGAGCCTCCAGCTGATGACTGAGGACTAACAGTGTGGGTCCCTGCCCTAGTCTCACAAGGCATGACTGGGTGTGACCTGTTGGTACCAGAAACAATAAATAAAACCTGAGCAGCCAAGGGATTTTGTGATCCCCCCTCCCAGCTGGGGTGGTGGTGGGGGGATTGTGAGGCTGCAGACCTGTGACTAGAAGAGGTAGGGGAAGAAGCAGCGTTCTGAGAATCAGGTCAGCTAAGAGCTTCCTGATGCAGGAAAACTTAAGATGCTCAGACCCAAAGCTGCGCCCCTTTACTCCAACACTTCTCACATGTGTTTGCACCTGGCTGCACCTCCTGGTTTCCCATTCTCTGTAGAACCCCCTCACCCCACTGAGTCTGGTGATCTCCACTCTGCCCAACACCATGTTCAGTCCTCCCCCTTCTCTTCCCAGACCTCTCAGTGGCTTTTGGCCAGCTGGTCCCTCCCTGTCTTGCAAACACTTTTCTCTGCTGGCCTGGACACACCAAGCTGCCACTCTCCATTCTCCACCTGCCTTGCTGGCCTTGCCCTCCATCACCTTTGCAGGTTCCTTCTCATCTCCCTGACCTCCAAACCTTGCAGAGCTCGGGGTCAGTCGCTGGTCCCCTTCTCTCCGCTGTCTCACTCACTCCCAGCTCTCCTCACCCAGGCCCATTGCGATAACCGCCATATGACATCTCCCCTGCACTGGGCACTAGACCCAGTTGCTTCCTTGCTACAGCAGGTGCCTCTAACATGATTCCCGACGATGCCTGCCAACTGATATCCACAGTCCTCACCTCCCCTTAAAGGTGGGCTGGACCCAGTGACCCTCTTCTTACAAAGAAAGCACAACAAATGTGATGGGATGTCACCTCTCAGATTTGGTTACAAAAAGACGAGAATTCGGTTACAAAAAAACGAGAAGAGAATGCAACCAAAAGCTCATACTCTACTCTGAATTGACATTCAAACACTTCAAAAGTAACTCTATGGTCTGTCTTCCAAGTTCAGGAAAGGCCATTTTGTATTTTTTGTTCCACATTAAGGAACTACCATATTTTGAATTATCTTTTATTGTCAATACAGAGGTTGCATCTGTTTGACTCAGGTTGCTTACAGAAAAGTTAGCAGTTAACACAGCAGATTTCACCGATTGATCTTTTTCCATTAGAATGCCACAGTTTTTCCTTCCAACAATGTATTCAACACCAGTCAAAGTCTGTATGGCTTCTGTGTCTCCTCAAAGCTGGACACACGAGGCGTCAGAGCCCATGCTGGCCACCCACTACGAGGGCCGCCACCCCACAGGGGCTACTGTCCAGGAGGAGCCCGCAGGGAGCAGGGCTGACCTCAGGACACAGAGGACTGCCCCATGTACCACCACCCCCACCCCACTCAACCCCTGTGCCCCAGGACTCTTTCTTATAGGCACCCAGCCTTCCCCACAACCGAGGGAATCTGACAAATAAACTGGCTTTGGTATTCCAACTGGATAAGGATTTCTGAATACCCTTGACGGAAAATTGGTTCCTGTCCAGGGGAACTAGCAGTTTCTATACCAGTATATGTCAAGCAACACCTCATGTCTCGGTGAGGGGAGTGCCTCTGATCCCTCTGAGGAGACAGGTGAGAAAATGGTTAAGCGGGCTGCATGTACGGGTACCTCCCAATATTCCCGTCCTTCTGAGCTGCCCTCAGATGCCTTCCCCCACAGTGTGCCTGTGATGCTGATTTTATTGATCTAGTCTAGCGCTATTCATAAGCTTTCATACATAGCAAATCACCTGGAGCTGACAGAAAGAAAAGTACAGGGCTAAGGCCTGCAGAAGTAGAAGAATGCTGGGCCGCAATCCTTTTACCACAGTTCCCAGACGTTTTCGTTACACCAGCAAGTACTGGTAACCATTGCTCTGAGCTACTGGTTCCTAACTAGGCTGCTCACTGGAATCACCTGGGGGTTTACAAACAATACTGGTACAGTACCTGGATCTCACTACTAGTCATATCTCGTTAGTTTACAGTGTGATGTGGGCATGGGGCTACTTAAAATCTCCCCAGGTGATGTAAAATGCACACAAGTTTGAGAAACATTCTACCCCACAGTTGAATTCAGGTTTATGTTTTAAATTTATTTAAAAACTTCAGCTGACATACAACATTATATTAGTTTCAGTTGTGCAACATAGTGATTAGACCTGTATATGCCTTATAAAATGGTTGCCCTGATAAGTCTAGTACCCATATAACACCATACATAGTTACTATAATATCATTGACTATATTCCCTGTGCTGAACTTTAGAAACCCAGCACTGCTTTTATAGCTGGCAATTTGTGCCACTTAATCCCTTTCACCTCTTTCACCCTTCTCCCTAACTCCACTCCCATCTGGCAACCATCAATTTGTTCACTGTATCTATGAGTTTTTTGTTTTGTTTGGTCCGTTTATTTATTTATTTTAAGTTGAGCCATTCTGCCACCTGTTGGCAGCTCAGCTCGGGCTAGGCATCGAACTGCTGTTGTTTAGAGCTCAGCTCACACTCTTTTTTTTTTTTAATCTTTTATTGTGAAATAAACATTTTTTTTAAAATTAGATTTAGGTGTACAACACCATGCAATAGTTATAATTTTTACCCCTGAAAGTGACAAACGCCCTCCCCCAGTTCGCTACCCCACTCCTCCCCCCCATATCATACATATCTATTACAATTCCTTTGACTCCCTTCCACAGTATACTCCACATCCCATGACTATCTATACATTCAGTTACAGTTGGCATACAATATTATACAACATCAGCTTCAGGTGTACAGTGCAGTGATCAAGCCTCTACTCCATCCATGAAGTGGTCTCCCTAGCAAGCCATGGCAGCTCACACTCTTGAGTGAACTCTTAACCAACTGACCCACTCGGCCAGCCCAAATCGTTTATTTTGTTCTTTATATTCCACATATAATTGAAATCATATGGTATTTGTCTTTCTCTGTCCAACTTATTTCACTCAGCATAACACCTTCTAGGTCCATCCATGTTAGAGCAAATGATAAGACTTCAGTCTTTTTTAGGACTAAGTAAAATTAGTCATAGAATGTAAAATTGCTGCAAAAAAATGTGTATAACATTGGTGAAACAGTAATTCACAGTAATCAGAAGTGTCTGGATGCTGATGGTAAACACTTGAAGCACCTCTTGTAATTCCAGAAGTCAAACGTGACTTGTATTATCTTTTGTTATTGGTATATATAGAGTATTACAATGTTAATACAGTTTTCTTTTCTTAAAGTGTGTATACATTTTTTTTGGCACCCTAACTGTATGTACTTCTTTATCCATTTGTCTAGTGATGGGTATTTCACCTGCATTCATAGCTTGGCTATCGTAAACAATACTGCCATAAACACAAGGGTGCACATATATCCTTTCAAATTAATGTTTTGGATTTCTTCAAATAAACACCCCGAAGAATAGCTGGGTCATATGGTAGTAATATTTTTAATGCTTTGGGGAACCTCTGTACTGATTTCCATAATGGCTGCACCAATGTGAAATCCCACCAACAGTGCACAAGAGTTCCTTTTTCTCCACATCCTCACCAGCACTTGCTTGTTGATTTATTGATGATAGCCATTCTGACAGGAGTGAGGTGATATCTCGTTGTGGTTTTCAACTGCATTTTCCTGGTGAATAGTAACATTGAGCATCTTTTCATATATATGTTGGCCATCTGTATGTCTTCTTTGGAGAAATGTCTATTTAGGTCTTCTGCACATTTTTAACTTAGATTGTTTGGGTTTTTTGTTTTTTCTTTAAAGGTTTTATTGGGTAATTGGGTAAGGGGAACAGCGTTGGGGAATCGGGAAAGGGGAACAGACAAGTTGCTGTCTTTTTGTTCTTCAGTCTAGTTAAGAGGACGTTGCTTCACTGGCCCATGTTGGTATCATCATTGTGCTCTTCCTGGATGAGGCAGATCGGTCGCCGGCCTCTGGCTGGTCGCTCACCGCGGCTATTGGCAGCTCACACTGGCTGCCATTCACTCACGCTGCCTGCTGGCCACTCACTGTAGCCTATGGCAGCCACTGCAGCAGGGGCTGCCGCCTACACCGTCGCCGGGGCTTGCAGCCCAGCTCCAGGTGGAGCTGTTGTTAGCTATAGAGGGCAGTGTCACTGGCCCTCATATGTGGGATCCAAACTGGGGCCACTGGCATCCCAAAACCAGCTGTTAACCAGTGCGCCACTCGACTGGCCCTGGTTGAGGTTTTTTGATGTTAAGTTGTTTGAATTCCTTATACATTTTGGATATAGACACCTTGTTGGATATATTATTTATAAATGTCAGCAATGGCAGTAAAACTGAATCTGCATTAACCTGGTGAACACCATTCTCCCCAGCCTGGTAACTCCCTGAGACATTGCCTCACCCAACTTTCATGAGACTCTTCAGTGACTGAGCCTTATGGGGAGCTGGTAGGTAGCAGGAGGCCTCCAGTTGTGCTAGGTCTTTGGTTGAGCTGCCCCAGGCCTGCTACTAGTTGAGCCTGGCCTTGATTCACAGCATGGCCTCTCCCACATGCCTCCACCGTCAGCATAAGCAGTGACAAGCTGCGGAGGATTACTTTGTAGCACTACCAGGGAGCCCTGGGTCGGTCACAGGCAGCAGCTGACATTCGTTTGCATGGATGCCCCCTCCCAAAAGGACCCAGAGCCAACACACATGGTGGCCGCCTTCAGACCACAACAGAGTACCACCCAATTAGCCCCATAAGCAGCACAGCCAGCAATCTCACAGGCACCAGAGCCCACTGGGGTGAATCCCACTCCACAGAGTCAGCCCCTGCAAAGAAGCTCCTATGCTGTGGGTATGGCCAATTTTCACAGCCAGTTGGCCTAAGGCCCAACACTGATGTGCCAATAGCAATCAAGTCTCAACTACAACAGGGGGGTACACACAACCCACAGAAAGGACACTCCTGGAGCACACAACACAGGTGAACAGGAACACTCTGCCACTGGGCCCCACAGGGCACCTATCAAATAAAGTTACATGGCCAAGACGGGGAGATGTACCACATCTACCAATTTCATAGAGATGAACACAGAGAAGCAGCAAAAATGAGGAAACAAAAAAAAAAATGTCCCACATGAGAGAATAGGACAAAACCCTAGAAAGATCACTGAATGAAATGTAGACAAGAAACCTACCAGGCACAGAGTTCAAAACACTAATTATAAGGATGATTAAGGATCTTAAGGAATTTAGTGAGAGCTTCAACAAAGAGATAGGAAACATAAAAAAAGGACATAGAAAAAATAAAAAAGAAACAGTCAGAAATGAAAATTACAATAATTGAAATGAAGAATGCACTAGAAGAAATCAAGAGCAGATTAGATGACATAGAGGATCAAATCAATGATTTGGAAGACAAGGTAGCAGAGAGCACCCAATAGGAACAGCCAAAAGGAAAAAGAAAAATAATGAGGATAGTTAAGGGATCTATAGGACAACATCGTGCATACCAACAGTCACATCACAGGAGTATCAGAAGGAAAAGAGAGAGAGCAAGGGATTAAAGATCTATTTGAAGAAATACTAATAGAAAACTTTCCTAATCTGGCGAAGAACATAGGCATAGAGCCCAGTCAGTGCAGAGTCCCAAACAAGGTGGACGCAGAGTTCCACACTGAGACATGCCGTAATTAAAATGGCAAAGGTTAAAGACAAAGGGAGAATCCTAAAAGCAGCAAGAGAAAAGCAGCTAGTTCCTTTCAAGAGAGCTCCCATTAAGCTGACAGTTGATTTATTAACAAAACTTTTGTAGGCCTCCCTGGGACTCCTCCTAGACTTCCATGCCTTCTCACAACCTCCGTCAGCTTCTTCTGCATGAGGACCAGTGATGCTGCCATGTTTTCCATCGTGTGCCCCACTTCCAGAGAAACTAATCAGAGTTCTTTGAAGTTGGGTTCTAAACAGGTGGGGATTTTAGGGATCTCCCAGGATTCTGAGGTGTCTGGAGCAGCTGGTTCAAGAGGCCTCAATCCTCCTTTCTGATCCTCTGGAGAACCCTGACCCTGCCTGAGATCTGGGTCCTGGTAGATTCCGGAGAAAGTGATGTGGAGGAAGGGCCCCAAGGGACCTCGAATGAAAGCCAAGTGGGCTGCAGGAAGAGGGGTCTCCACCTTTTTTCAGGAGTGCCACCTTCTAACCATCCCCTCACTCTGGTCCCCTCCATCCACCCTAGCCAGCTCCTGGCTTCTCCATCTTTCTCCTCTCATCTTTCCCCTCCACACAAATCAATAACATGCCCCAGGTAAGCACCTCCCAGGTTGAGGTGCAGGCAGGAAGGAGCCTAGAGCCCTTGAGCCCTTGAGCCAGGCCTGGGCAGAACTCAGACGGGGTGGGCAGGTCACAGCCCATCCTACCTTTCCCGAAGGAAGGCCCCTTTCTGCCCAGGCTCTCACACCCTGTTGTTTTTTTGTTGTTGTTGTTAAATTTTATTGAGGAATTGGGGGAGGGGACCAGTGTTGGGGAATCGGGGAAGGGGAACGGACAAGTTGCTGTCCTTTTGTTCATCAGTCTAGTTGTGGAGGATGTTGCTTCACTGGCCCATGTTGGTATTCTCATTGTGCTTCTCCCAGGTGAGGCAGATCAGTTGACAGTCCCTGGACAGCCTCCCACAGCGGGTGTTGCCAGCTCAAATCAGATGCCCGCCGCTCATGCTGGCTACCGGCCAATCACTGTAGCCCATGGTAGCCCACTGCAGCAGGGGCTGCAGCCCACATGGTCGCCGGCAACTCACAGCAGCCCAGCTCGAGGGGGAGCTGTTGTTCACCATCTTAGCTGTAGAGGGCAGTGTCACTGGCCCTCATTTGTGGGATCCCAACCAGACCCTGTTGCTCACATGGGTGTCCCAAGCCAGCTCCTAACCAACGTGCCACTTGGCCGGCCCTTCCCTGATGTGTTTAGACACAGTCATCCTCTGCCTGAGTCAGGAATTCGGGCTTTACTGCCACCGCCTTCGGGGACACACGCGGGTCCTGCTCTTCAACAGTGACCCCGCAAGTCAGAGTTTGATGCTGCTGGCGACCCGGCTGGAGAAGAAGGGGACATGACTATTGGGACGAGGAGACAGATCTCAGGAAAATTAGCAGGAAATATCCTACCATACTTGAGAGATGTCAGGGATCGGGGGTAGGGGGTGCGGAGGGGCAGGGTCTGGGAGATGGTCTCCCAGGTGTCCAGGAAACGGTCTTAACCTTGGAGCTTTGGGGAGGGGTTGACTGATACCTCCTAGCCTGGGAAGGGCTTGTGGCATTCTGCTTCAGGTTTCATTTTCAATCTGCGTCATGACTGACTTTTCCTGTGACCAATCACAGGGACAAGTGCAAAGGTGTGTGGGGCGAGACACCCGCCACTGCTCAGGCTGACACCAGGGTGGGTCTCGAGCCTGGCACCTTGCAGACATTGTGTGGTGACTCCAAACTGGACCTTCCTGCGGGGACACTTTAGACGTCCTTATGATGGTGAGGATTTCATTTACCTGAACGAGACTTGGACAGCAACCCACAGACTGACTGAGATGGCCGAGCACCGCTGGGAGAAGAGGGATTTGGAAGTTTATGAGGCACTACTTAACTGAAGGGTGTGTAGACCCCCTATTCAAGCCCCGGATGTCTGGAATGAGACCCTGGTGTCCCAGGTACTAGGGGCAGCCCACCCCTCCGTGATCGCCCCTCAGGGAGGGAGAGAGTCCTGTGTTGGCCTCACTCAGGGAGGGTGGGGAAGGGACTGAACCCTGAATCCTCCCCTGGGACTTCTGGTCCTGGCAGGTGATGGGTGTGTGGGATTTCAGGCTCATTCCTGGCGTGTCTTGCCCAGAGTGACCCCAATTTTGTTCATGTCCTGGTAAGGGATGCTGAGGCTTGGTCAGAGGGAGGGTCAGTGGGAGAGAAGGGAAGGTCAGAGACAACAAAGGAGCAGCAGTTCCTGTAATGGACTGTGGACCAAGTGTAGGGAGGCAACTCCCCCTCTGTCCCCAGCACCCTCCTCTTGGGCCTGTGACCCCCACCCCTGAGCTGATGCTCACCCTGATGTTGCTCCCCTCTATTAGGATCAAATGCCCTCCTTCCCTCCCCTTCAGAACTGGAGCTCTGAGCACTGGGCTCCCTACAGCCTGGAAAGTAGTTTGCCTTCTGACTCCTGGTCAGGGAGGAGGAGGTGGTTTAGGAGACCCAGGCTCCCACTGAGAACAATGGAGACATTCTGACAAAATGTACAGATCATCTCCTTAAAAGCCTCTACATGCAATCAAAGCATTGGGAAGGTGCCAGCCAAGGTCTGGGGAAGGACCACTGCATGGAGAGATGAGGCGAGGGAGCCCAGGCTCCAGATTCACTTTAGCCCTGAGGGCATTTGAGAAGGAATTGAGCTGAATCTTAGGCTGCTTTGTGGTTTTGAGGGAAGATAACTACCTTTTATTCCAAGTCTGTTGTGATTATTTATCATGAATGAGTGTTGGGTTTGTCAAATGCTTTTTCTGAATTTATTGTTATGCTCTTGTGCCTTGTACTTTATTCTGTTAATATGGTGTAATTGTTCACTTATTTTTACCAGTTAACCTCTCTTGCATTCCTGAGATGAATCCTCCTTGGTATTGTTGTAAAATCCCTTTTATATTTTACTGGATTCAGGTTCCTAGTATTTTGTTGAGTTCGTTTGCCTCCTTATATGTAAGATATATTGGTCTGTAGATTTCTTTTTCTGTACTGTCTTTGTCTGTGTCAGAGGGTGTGTTGGGAAATGTTCCTTCCTCAACCATTTTTTAGAAGGTTTTGTTGAACGTTGACCTTATTTCTTCTTTAAATGTTAGGTTAAATTTGCCAGTGAAGCGAGTGGTCTCAGGCTATCCCTTGCAGAAAGATTTCATTATTGATACAATTCTTTATTTGGTATATGTCTATTCAGACTTCCTATTATGTATTGAGTCAGTCTTAGTAATCCACCTTAAAAACCCCATTTTAACGTAATCATCTCTTTAAAGGCCCTATCTCTAAATACATTTGCATTCTTAAGTAGTGGGGATTAGGGCTTTAAAATATGAATTTGGAGTGTACACAATTCTGTATGCTTTATCTGCATCCCATACATTTTGATATACTGTGTTTTCATTTCATTCAGTTCAGAATGTGCTCTATTCTTTTTTTCTTTTTCTTTTTTTTTGAGGGCAGCATCACTGGCCCTCATATGTTGGACCTGAACCGGGGCCGCTGGCATCCCACTTAACCACCGTGCCACTCGACCGGCCCAGAATATGCTCTAATTTCCGTTGGGATTTCTCCTTTGACCTGTGGGTTATTTAGTAATGTGTTGTTTAATTTCCATCTGCTTGTGAATTTTCCAGATTTCCTTCTGTTGTTGATTTCTAATTCAATCCTGTGTGGTCAAGGAACATATTTTGTATGACTTCAAGTCCTTTATATTTATGGAGGCTTATTTTATGGTCAAATGTATGGTCTATCCTGGTGAATGTTCCATGTGTGCTTGAAAGGAATGTTTCACTAATGTTTGGTGGAGTATTATTCTATACATTCCATTTAGATCAAGTTGATTGATAGGGCTTTTTAGTCTTGTGCAGATTTGCTCATTATCCATCTAGTTGTCCTGTGAATTCCTGAGAGGGCGGTATTAAAGTCTCTAATTACTAGTTGAATTTTCTATTTCCCATTCACTTCTGTCAGTTTTCATTTTGTGTACATTGGGGCTGTGTTTTTAGGAACACAAATATTTTATTTTATTTTATTTTATTTTATTTTATTTTATTTTATTATATTGGGGAATTGGGGGAGGGCAACAGACAAGTTGCTGTCCTTTTGTCCTTCAGTCTAGTTGTGGAGGCCGTTGCTTCACTGGCCCATGTGGGTATTGTGATCATTGTGCTCTCCTGGCTGAGGCAGTCGGTCGCCAGTCATCGAACGTCCGCTCCCGGGGGCTCACGCAGCTCACGCCAGCTGCCGGCCACTCACGCTGGCTGTCGGCCACTCACGGTAGCTCACCGCTTTACACTGAGCAGATTTTCCTTAAAATTGTAAAATATGCTTTTCTTTTTTTTTGAGGGCAATGTCACCAGCCCTCATATGTGGGACCGAACCGGGGTCGCTGGCTTCCCAGGCCAGCGCTTAACCACCGCGACACTCGGCCGGCCCTAAAATATGCTTTTTAATAGAGCGAAGGGGAATCAACACCAAAGGCCTTTGAGACCTAAGGAACCAGGTTAATACTCTCCTATAGCAGCTGCTCGGCCACATCAGCAGCTCAGGACCAGGAGCCTTCCGCGTGCTGGTCAACTTTAACAGTCTTTTCAATGAATCAACTCTTGGATTCGAGATTTCCCCATTTCAATAATATTCCCTTTTATCTTTATTGTTTTTGTCCAGATTTTTGTGTTTAATGTGCTGATATTTTTCTAACTGTGTAATATCATAGAAATCATTTATCCAGTTTAAGATTATAAATTCCTCTTTAAGACTAGCTTTAACTCCATCCCACAAGCTTTGAAATGTTATCATTTCCTAGCCATTCCATTCAAAATAGTCTCTAATTTCCATTGTGATATGATTTTTGACATGTTGATTATTTGGAAGTATTTTGAGCAATTTCCAGACTTTTGGAGATTTTCTAATTATTTTCCTGTTGTTGATTATCAGTTTATTCCCATTGTGAAATCATATTCTTTGTTATTTCAGTGTTTTGCAATCTGTTGACACTTGCTTTGTGGCCTAACATAGGTCTATTTTATTAAAGGTACAATGTGCACTTGAGAATTCGGTGTATTCTGTTGTTGTGCGTAGAGTTTCATAGATGACAATTAAAATTAAGTCAAGTTGGTTATGAGTGTTGTTAAAATCTTCTATATCCTTACTGGGTTTTTTTTCTGTGCTTTCTACCCAATACTGGAAGAGGTATGTTAAAATCTCTGATTATGGTGCTGGATTTGTCTTTTATATATATATATATTTTAAAGATTTTATTGGGGAATCAGGGCAGGGGAATAGACAAGTTGCTGTTCTTTTGTTCCTCAATCTAGTTGTAGAGGACATTGCTTCACTGGCCCATGTTGGTATCGTCATTGTGTTCTTCCTGGGTGAGGCAGATCGGTCGCCGGCCTCTGGACAGCAGCTCACACTGGCTTCCAGTTACTCACGCTGGCTGCCGGCCACTCACTGTAGCCTATGGTAGCCCACTAAAGCAGGGGCTGCAGCTATCCTGGCCCCGGGGACTCACAGCAGCACAGCTCCAGGTGGAGCTGTTGTTCACCATCTTAGCTGTAGAGGGCAGTGTCACTGACCCTCATATGTGGGATCCAAACCTGGGCTGCTAGCTTCCGAAGCTAGCTTTTAACCAAAACACCACTCGGCTCGCCCTTGTCTTTTATACTATTAATTCCATTGATTTTTCTTTATGTATTTTGAAACTGTATGAGATACACAAAATTTATGATTATTGTACTTTCCTACTGAATTGGCCTTCTTTATAAATATGAAAAAGTCTTTCTTTAGCTCTAATGGCACTTCCTGCCTCACAGTCCAGGCTGACTGATGCCAATTCAGCCACACCAGCATTCCTATGACTGTGGGTTGCACAGTCTTTTTCCATGTTTTCATTTTTCAAACTACATATATTCTTATATTTAGAGTGTGTTTCTTCACAAAACGGAGCATATAGTTGGGTGTGATATTATTCCGTCTGATAATTTTTGCATTTTAATGAGCGGTTAGTCCATATTGATTTACTACCGTAGAATCTACTTATGTAGGTTTAAATCCACTATATTTCTGTTTGCTCTGTTTCTTTATTTCTTTATTGTTATTTCCTGCTTTCATTTGGATTAATCAAGTACTAACGTTGTTTTCAACACTATCCCCTCTAGTGTTGCTGTAGACTCAAAGGGTCCAATTGCCTGAGTGCATCCAAGTGAAAAAAAGACATGAGTGGGAGTTTGCAGCAAAGAAAGTAAAGGTTTATTTAAGGAGTTGGTGCCAAGCCGAGAGACACAGGTGAGCTAGTGCTTTCAACAGCCTGGCTCCCCATGGCCTCTAGTAGCTGGGTGATGTAAGGGAAACATCGTTAGTCATTGTTCAATGGGAGCAGGGTCCGTGGGCTCTACTGATGAATCAGGGCTAAGGCAGGGAGCAATTCACCATGGCTTCAGGTCCTGGTGTCAGTCATGGCGTTGCTCAGTCTGGTTCCCAGGGGATGCCGTACATTGGACTCTTCTGTCTTCAGTCAAGATGCCAGGGGATGCGGTCCGTGGGGCCATTCTGCTTTCATGAGCCTGGAGCTGAAACATAACTGAGGCCAAGATGTTATCTTTGTTGGACTAAAACCTTATTCTAGTTTGAGGTTTGCTTTTTGTATCTCGGTCATGGCTGACAGACCTGAAGCTTTATTCCCAAGTGAGTCTGATGCTGACCAGAACCTAGTGTCCTAAGGGCTTAATGATCAGGAGGAGCAGACAGAAAGTATATGCACAGTGAGTTACAGTTCTATCAGGATAAACAAGACAAGCTTGGATTAAAGCAGATGCTGCTAAAAAATGAAGTTCATGTGCGCTTACACTAGTAGTTTCTAAGTTATACTTTTTCTATCATTATTTAAGTGGTTACCATAGAGATGCTATACATCATTGACTTATTATAGCCACCTGAAGTTGTTCATTTTATTACTTCTCGGGCAATGCAAGCACCTTAAAACCATTTAATTAATCTTCCTCATTTTTCTGCCATTTTTGTGATATATTTTACTTTTACATGTAATACCCATAAAGCATGGTTATTGTTATGTATTTTGAAAATTAATATTTTCTTAAATTTATTAAAATATTACCTCTATGTGGTGGAATTTATTCCTTCCTACAGCTCTGTTCTTTTACAGCATCATTTTACTTTGCCTGCAGCACTTCATCTGGGATTTATTACAGTGTGGGACTTCTGACATTGCAGTCCGTTTCATTCTTCAGTCTAGTTGTGCAGGACATATCTTCACTGGCCCCTGTTGGTATTCCCATTGCACTCTTCCTGGGAGGCAGATCAGTTGCCAGCCACTGGACAGCCACTCACGGAGGCTCCTGGCACCTCACGCTGTCTGCCGGCCACTCATGGTGGCTTATGGCAGCCCATTGCAGTTCCTCTGCAGCCTACGCCGTCGCCAGCGACTCAATGCAGTCCAGCTCCAGGTTGAGCTGTTGTTGTTTACCATCTTAGCTGTACAGGACGCAGTGTCACTGGCCCTCATTGGGATTCGAACCGGGGCCCTGGTGCTCAGAGCAGGTGTCCCAAGCCAACTCTCAACCAACGTGCCACTTGGCCGGCCCTCTCTGTGGTTTTAATTTGCATTTGTCTAATGACTAACTGTGACAGGCTATATAATGGCCCTCCAAAATGTCCCCAGATTTTGTAAATATATTACCATACATGGTAAAATAGGCTTTGCAGATATGATTAAGGTGAGGATCTTGAGATGGGGAAATTATCCTGCATTGAGTCCCTGTAATCGCAGGGGCTTTAATAAGAAGGAGGTGGGGGGATTAGAGTCAGAGAAAGAAAAATCATAACAGGACAAAAGCAGAGTAAGAGAGAAGAGAAGTCAGCTACCTGCTGGCTTTGAAGATGAAGGGCCCACTCGCCAGGCATGGCCATGCAGGCGGCCTCTTGAGCTAGAGAGGCAGGAAACAAATCCTCCCCTGAGCCTTCAGACCAAACGCTGGCCAACGACACCTTGATTTTAGCTCAGGGAAACTGATTTGGATTTCTGACCTCCAAAACTATAAGATAATACATTTGTGTTGTCTGAAACCACCAAGATGGTGGTAGCTGGTTACAGCAACAATAGAAACGTAATACACTAATGATGTTGAGTATCTTTCCATGTACTTTTTTTGCCATGTGCATCTCCTCTTTGGTAAAATACAAGTTCTCATCTTTTCTCCACTTTCTAGTTGAACCATTTGTTTTATTAGTGTTGAGTTCTGAGAATTCTTTGTATATTCTATATACAAGTCCATTCTCAAATATGTAGTTTAAAATGTCTTCTTTCAGCCTGTAGATTGTCTTTTATCCTCTTAACAGAGACTTTCACAGAGCAAAAGTGTGCAACTTTGATGAAATCCATTATATAAAGTTTTTGCTTTTATGAATCATGCCTTTGATGTAATTTCTAGAAACTCTTCATATAGCCCCATGTCCTACAAATTTTCCTATGTTTTTTCCCCTCAAGATTTAAGCTCTTATTTGCATTTAAAAATTTTTTTGTATAAGGCATAAGGCTTAGGCTGTGGTTTATTTTTCTTCCAATGGATATCTACTTGTTCTGGTATCATTGGTGACAGTCTCTAAGTATTTAGAAGGTCAGACAATTAAGTTCATGAACTCATCCTAGAAAAAGTGCTACGTACCTCATTGCTGAGTATCGCTACAGTCACCTTTGAAGTACTCCCCTTGGGAAGCTATGCACCTATGCCAGTGCCTAGTCCACCCTTCAAAGTAATTTTGGAACTCTTTTTCTGGAATGGCCAGCAGAGCTATCATAATACTAACTTTGATGTCATGAATTGCGGGGGACCAGCCCCCGCTGACCAGGGTTCGAGAAGGTGGAGACGGCATCGGCGGTTAATGAAAGACAGAAACCGTTTGTTGCAGTAAAAGAAAGAAAATGGAGAGATAGATCTCCAGTTTATTTGTTGCAGGCTTATATACATTTTTTAGGTAGGAGGTACGTGCAAGGGTACATGTAGGAAAAATATGCATTACCTCAGTGAAAAGTAGATCATTAACTGTTTACCAATAGTCTAAAGGTCAGTGAAACCTTGGTTAGTTTCTTAAGCCGTTTTCTTCCATTAACCCAGATAGCCATCTTTCTTTTGTGTCCCAAGGATCCGGCCACCCTCACCACATGCCTTAGTACATAGTAAGCACCCTCCAGGTGCAGCAAGGAAACAATAGGAGCAGATAGACAAGTTTATGATTCACCAAGCCCACTAAAGTCAGCCTGCATGCCCCTCAATATTGGGCTACACAGTCCTCAACACTGCATGCCCCTCAATATTGGGCTACACGGCCCTCAACAATGAATATCATCAAAATGTCTTTCTTTCAATCTTTCCTTTATCATCAGGTAAAGAGACAAGTCATTGGGGGCCAGATCAGGTGAGTAGGGAGGGTGTTCCAATATAGTTATTTATTTAGTGGCTGAAAACTCCCTCACAGACAGTGTTGTGTGAGGTGGTGATTGAGGCTTAGAGCGAAGCCCCCTGAAATTTTTGTCTAAACAATTAAGGAATATGATTGACTACTGGAAAGACAGCTTTGTTTAATCCAAAACTGGAATAATTTTTTGGGGGTGGGTGTGGAAGCAGGGGTACAATGGGACTATTAGGAAGGTAAAGAGACTTTAAAATACAACATAACATATAAGTACATATAAATCTCCATGAGATTAAAGGTAAATAAACAAGGGTGAACACGATAGTTGTCGGGCAACATGAAATCTGTAAAACAAAAATGTGGAATCCGAAAGGCAGGTCAGCTCAGCTCCATGGATTTCTGGGAGTGAATTCAAGAGAAGTCTCCGCCCCGCTGACTAATTTCCGTGGGCAGAAAACTCTCTCATGTACTAGCAGAATGGGTGTGAGTGACTGCCATGACCTTCATCTCCAGCTCTGCTTTGGGAAACATCACAGTAACTGAACTCTGAGAAGACTATGAGGGCATCTGTTCCAAGGTGAGTCCCATTGAAACCATCCCTTTGAAGTTTCTCATGTGTGCTTGAACACCCGGATGGATGGACACCTCACTATCACCTAAAACTCTCATTCTGACTTTGGAGATGTTCTCGGGACCCTCTTTGTCATGTGGATCTATTTCGTCTCTCTTCCACCTCACTATGGCTCATGTGTTGATATAGAATACGCCTGGTATCAGCTTCTCCCATCTGTTCTCACACTAGAAAATTGACAGAATGCCTTCTCTTTCCCAGAATATGTCTTTATAATGTGCCTTTGGGTCCCTGTCCGCATCCTCATTACTCTCATGCAGGTGACACCTCAGTTGTCCCCAAACCAGCTTTGTGTCAATCTCACTGTGTAACTTGTTTAAAGAATGTATAAGCTCAGGCTCCACCCAAGACCCACAGAACAGGAGTCTGAGGTTGAGCTCAGGACCCTCTATGGAACACGCTGAGCAGGCCCAGTGCCACACTGGGTACCACCACCCACAGCCTCTTCAGCTGACTGTAGTGTGATCCTCCAGCTGTTCCTCACCTGTGTCTACCAGCCCCTCTATTGTGCAGAAGGCATTTCTTTAAATGCAGCCTCAGACCAAATGCTCTTTTGTGGCAGCATCAACTCATGTATACTCAAAGTCTGTTTCATCATCCGAAATTTTCCCACAACTGCTACTTAGCCTATTAAGGCCATCAGTTTGGATTTGAGCAAACATTAGTATTTCTGAGCAGAGTGGCTAAACAAAGTTGAGTGGGTGGAATTGCATGATTGTCATTCTCCCTTTGCCTTTCCAGATCCTCCCCCTTCCTCATCCTGCTCTGTGTCCTGGGAAGCTGACTGCTGCAGACAGCATAGCCCAGGTCCCCTTTCCCTGTTGCTTCTGGCTGGTTTTGGAAAATGGGTGACACGTTCCAAAAATCAGAGTGTGGGAAGAGAGATAACTCAAGGTAATTATCACTCCCCCCTCCACTCCTTCGCTACAGTGCTGAGGTTTGGTAAAGGTTGCGTTCCTCTTCCCACTGCCACAGCCAAAAATGAGAAGTCTTTCTCAGGAGGCTACAGCTTATGTTGGGTCCTGGAAACAGCTCCCTTCCTGGCCCCTTCAGCCTAAGGGTGCTACCAGCTCCCTGCTCTTCCCAGGTCTGGGAAGTTCTCTCAATCCTGCAAAGACACTAGTGAGTAGACCATTCATTAAACTCTCTTCAATTATCCTTTTGAGTGTGCTGTTTCCTGCTCAGATCTAGACAGATACATGTCCTCCAAGGTTTGGGTGATTGACAGTAATTCATGTCAAAGAAATAACACACTGCTTCCCTAAGCTGACCCCAAAGTTTTGTTCCTTGTAAAACATGTGGAGAGCAAGAGAAAAGATGTGTTGTAGCCACAGCGATGGAAGGAGGATGAAGGCAGGTTGAATCTGCCTGTGAGTCTTTGGAATCCAGACAGAGCCCCTGGGCAGAAGTTGCTCTGGGTCGTCTTGGTTCTCAGCAAAGAAAACATGACCCACCCTCAGAGACCGATGGCAGCTGGAGGAGAGCGATCGCAGTTCTCTTCCAAAACACCATGATGTCACCTATATGAAGTGAATTTAAAAAGAAACAAAATTAAACATGGAGACTGAAGTTAATGGCAAGATGAAGACCTGTCACCGTGTAGCCATGAAGTGCCAGCCCTAGGACTCCGTGATTTGGGGCACTCGTCTCAGGGATGTCTGAAATCCTACTACTTGGTGGTAGGACAGCCTACAAAAAGCAAGAATGAATTACAATACAGAAGAAGAATGTAGACAAAAGGCACAGAAATGATCAACTCAGAGCAGAATATTTATTTACTGAGCACAGAGAAAGAATGTATCATTTAACTCCCACCTGCCATTTTCCTGTCTCCCACCTGCCACTTGCTTCAGCACTGCAAGCATATGCTTTTTAAAAGATATTCAGGTTTCATGTATATTTCCTTTGAAAAATGATGATAACATTCCACTCCTTTTATTAACCTACCCATCGCCATCCTCAAGAAAATGACAGAAAAATCAAACAGCGTGATTCCCATTCAGAGAAAGTAAAATATAAGGAAAAAGAGGGTCCACTCCCTCCAAGAGGAGGCAAGGGTGGGAAGAGAGACGTTTCCCATCATCCCTGGAAAAGGAAAGTTGGTCCAGGGACAGGAACCATAGGCCTGGGGTGTTAGGGAGGGTGTGAGCGAGCAGGAGAGGGGACCCTTTTCCCTACATCCTCCTACAAGCTACACGGGGAGAAGAGACCCCTCAGGGGAGCGGCTGGAGGAAGAGAAGTCAGGGACCCACAGACAGACCAGGTGGAGCACAAACAACTCATGTCTCACTGGTCCCCACAAGCAGCCCTCCAGCTATAGAAGTAAATGGCAACAGATTCGGGCCAACCACTAATCACTTAAACATGCTGAGTGTCCTGGACAGCCTATCTCTTGCCCCACATTCAGAAGATCACAATCTTCCTATAGCTCAGCTCTGGTCCCCCCAACTCAATTTCTTCTCTTGTCAGGACCTTGAGGATAGCATTTTAGTAAGCCCTGAGAACATGAGGGTCCTGGGCTCTGGATAAGAGCCTGCTTAGAGAAGGGCAGTAAAGGAGAGCTAAGCAGAGGACCCAGGAGAGATGATGCTGAAGGCAGACTCATGTGGTGGGCACAGCTTTTGGCTCTCTTGTCCTTTTTCCTACAGGTTGTTGAGATCAGCTTCCTCCTACTCTATCCTGTACATACTTACAATTTGACACCGGACCCTCCGTACCACTGACAAGGACCCAGCATTCCCAGGGAGGCCCCAGTGGGGCATTGAGGCATCAGGACAGCTGGGTATTACTGTATTCTAGGCAGGGCCAGTAAGCTCAACTGTATGATTTGCATCCTTAGTTAAATGTATTCTTATGTATTCTATTCGTTTTGATATTATCATTTCAAGGATGGGTGGTGAGAATTAATGTTGGATATTACCAAGTGTAGGTCACTACTTGAAGCCCCTTCTCCAAGGAACAGCACACCTTACAGAATTTGTCAGTGTTGTAGGTGGTGAGTATATTTTTCATTCCAGGATGGGAAAGCCATGGAGAGGGTTGTGGTGAGATGCAAGCTTTAAAGTCCATTCAGGTTGTGACTTAGAAACTGTGAGTCTGGAAAAGGGACTTAATCTTGAGTACCCGAATGCTGTCATCTAGACTCTAAGGATTAAAATGACGTTGCATGTGACACGGTGAGGACATTGTGAGCACGTGGCACAGGTTAGGTGTCTGAGGATGACTGACATGCTAACAACCCTGCAAAAGGCTGTGCTCACTGAGTGTAAGAGGCCAGGTTCTGATCTGTGCAGGGTAAAGATCAGTCATCTTGCAACCAACTGGAATTCATTTGGTGGAATGGAAACAAAATCCCCCCGCTACTGTCTCTTCCTTCCATTTCATCAAACTTCAGTCATGTTCTTTGATTATTATGAATCTTTTGTCCTTATTCTTTTCTTTTTCTTTGTACCCATCTCCTGTCCGCCTTCCCTTTGGCAACCATCAGCTTATTCTTTATACCTATGGATTAAGGTATAAATCTATGGATTTATACCTATGTTTTGTAAGATTCCAGATATAAGTAAAATCATATGATATTTGTCTATCTCTGTCTGACTTATTACACGTAACATAACACCCTTTAGGTCCATCCATGTTGTCACAAATGGCAAGATTTACACACACACACACACACACACACACACACACAGATACACACACACACAGCTTCTTTATCTACTCACCCACTGATGGAAACTTGGGTGGCTTCCATATCTGAGATATTACTAATAATGCTGCAGTGAACATAGGAGTACATATAACTTTTCCAATTTAGCGTTTTTGTTTTCTTTGGATAGCTACCCAAATTGGAATTGCTAGGTCATATGGCTGTTCCATTTTAATGTGAGGAATCTCCATACTGTTTTCCATAGTGGCAGCGCCAATTTACAAGCCCAGCAAAGGTGCACCAGGCTTCCCTGTTCTCCATATCTGTTCATTGATTTATTGATAATGGCCAATCTTACAGGTGTGAGGTAATATCTCATTGCGTTTTATATGCATTTCTCTGATGATTAGTGACATTGAGCATCTTTTCATATGTCTAGTTGCCATCTGCATGACCTCTTTGCTGTAATGTCTGTTAAGGCTCTCTGCCCATTTTTAAATTGGATTGTTTCAAATTTTTGATGTTACATTTTATGAGTTTTCTTTGTTCTTTAGATACTAACCCCCTATCTGATGTGTCATTTCTGAATATCTTCTCCCATTCAGCAGGTTGTCTTTGCATTTTGTTTATGGTTTAGTAGGTTCACCTTAAGACAGTAATAGGAACAGGAAACAATTAGGAGAAGGGAAATTCTGGCACGAGACAGTCACCTTCCTGGAGGTCAGTTCTGCAGGAGCAGACCTTCCCCTGATTAATATAAATGCTGGCTGTGTGGACACCCAGATCCTAGGCTGGAAAACAGGCCCTGATCTTCCCATCTGTGTCTGAGCAGTTTCTCAATTTACCCTCCCAGCCACACATCTTTGAGTGACCATCAACACACACCTGCCTACACATTCATTTTTCCTGAGTGCCTATTTTGTTGACATTTTATAAGCAATGTGAAAGGACCACGTTTGTAAGGGTGACCCTGATGACAAGAGGACCTGATTTCCAGAAGCCCTGGTTCCCTAAGATGGTCTTTCAGAGAAAATTTCAACCTTGCTGCCTAGGACCTCATGGAGAAGCAGAGGCAATGTGGGCTGAGACCAAGCTTGTGAAACCCTGAGGTGACCACGGAGGCTGGTGCTCCCTTGTGACAGAGTCACTCTGGGTCCTAGGGCTCCTGGGAACTGGGCACACTGATTCGCCAAGTCTCTAGCCTTTCAGCCTCTGCCTCCTCCCTGCAGTTTCTCAGTATCTTGGCTGCCATGCTTCTAGTTCCCAGGAGTCAGCTCTCTCACCTTTAACCTCTCCTGCTGGGGAACAAATGGCCACGAGACCAACCAGTGGCCTCTCTTCCACTTTATTTGTCATTCTACTTTCTTCTCAGAATGTGTCGCCTGCCTGGGTCACCATCTCTGGCCCCAGCAGTAACAAGGAGAGATGCTATGGCCAATCTGCCATGTGGGATGAAACCTGACAGACCCGGGAACCCTATATTCATCCCTTTCGGGCCTGGTATCTTCTCGCATGTCCCAGTTACAAGGATTAGAGCTGCAGGAGCGGTAGGTCAGCCACGATCCCCACAGTGATTAGGATGTGCTGGGACGTGGGTCTGAGAAGGGAATGGCCAAAGCCTGACCCGGCCACAGGCATCCAAACAGCACCTGCTACACTGATTCTGAGAATCAGCCCTCGTCTCCCTTCCTACCTCATCCCAGGATGAGGGGCCTGGGCAGCCCTTATGCTGCACATGGCATGTGCCTCTCTGCTCCCCTCCAGGAGGCCCCACGATAGCGGCCCACCTGTGGAGAGTCCTGTCTCCTGCACACTTGGTGGCCACAAACTCTGTGTCACAGGTCTCGGACTCTTCCTCTTGCTACAGCTCAGAGTGATCTCTTCTGGGTAAAATGCCAGGGCCACTTCCCATCAGGCCTTGGGTGACAGGTCACATATGCTGATGGTGATACTTGAGAGGGTCAGAAGAGTCAGAAGGGATTTGGGAAGGTAAGTGTTTCCTATCATAGTCCCTTCAACACAGACACATTTGACTAGAGAATGGACAGACTCGCTGGGATTGAGGGAAGATAATAAAGAAACTCAGCCATAGCCTACAGCCTGAGGGTGGGAAGAGGAGATTCTATTTCAAACTGGATTCTGGAGTGACCTAGCTTTCCACTATCTTATTCCCTCTTTTTATCTTTTAATGTGTCTTCTCTGATCGTAATCCTATCCATTTGTTCTTAATTGTAGTTATCTATTTCTCAATTTTAAAATTTCTACTGGGTTCTGTTATATGCTGAGTTGTGTTTCCCCCAAAAGATATAATATGTTGTAATCTTAAGCCCCTATATCTGAGTGACCTTACTGGGAAATTGGATCATTTCAGATTTAACCAGTTAAGATGGGGTCACCAGGGTTGGCCCTAATCCAATATGAGTGTGTCCTTACAAAAAAAGGAAATTTGGACACAGAGACAGACATGTACAGGGGGAAGTTTATGTGAAGAAACAGCACGTGGAAATGGAGGCAGAGACTGGACTGGCAGTGGTCAGCTGCAAGCCAAGGAATTCCAACAATTACCAACAACCACCAGAAGCTAGGAGGAGGCAAGGAAGGATTCTAGCCAGAATCTCTGAGGGAGCAAGGCCTTCCAACACCTTAGTTTCAGCCCTCCAGCCTCCAGAACTGTGATCTGTTGTTTGAAGTCATCTAGCTTGTGGTCCTTTGTTACAGCAGCTCTAGCAAACTAATAGAGGTGCCTTTTCAAATTTGCTATGTCACCTTTTATAATTTCCAGTTCCCTACTCAAATTATTTATCCATATTTGAACATGGAAAGCACATTTGTTTTATTTCATGTGTCGAATATTTACAAATTCTAAAGTTTGTGCAGTTCTGTCTCAGTGAGACTTGTTACTGCCTACTCTGGTTCATGTTGCCTTGGTTGGCTTCGCTTGTATGCTGGACCGTTTTTTCAAAAATATGACATGTAGGCCTTTCCCATTCCCCTGCCATCTTGGCGGCTGCTCTTGGTTGGGGGACAATTACATGTAAGGCAGGAAGATGGTGGATGCAAAGAAGACAAAAAAATCGCTGGAGTCAATCAACTCTAGGCTCTAACTTGTTATGAAAAGTGGAATGTATGTGCTGGCGTGCAAGCAGACTCTGAAAATGATCAGATAAGGCAAAGCAAAACTGGTCATCCTCACCAACAACTGCCCAGCCAAGAGGAGATATGAAATAGAGCACTACGCCATGTTGGCCAGGACGGGCAGCCATCACTACAGGGGCAACAATATTGCACTGAGCACAGCGGGTGGAGAGTCCTACGGAGCATGCTCACTGCCTGTCACTGATCCAGGGGCTCTGGTGTCATTAGTAGCACCCCAAGACATACTGATGAAAATCATGCAAATTTTTTCTTTAATACAACTGGCCAGAGTTTGTTTTAAAATGACGTAACATAACATAACATAAAAATTTATGTGTAGGAATTTTTGCAGCCTAAATAATGCTGTCTTTTCCAGGAGGGTTGTTTCTTGGTGCCTAAGGCAAGTTTTGGCCATGACTGCCCCCACCGCAATTTGAGGATGGAGTCATCCCATGTCATCCAGATGGAGAAACCATAAGTGACTGTAAGTTCCTGAATGGACTATTTATTTCAGATTCACCCATCTTTCTAGGAAGCAGCATTTCAGAGTTATGCTTAATGTCGGGATTAGTGTGTCAGGGCCCCACCCTTGGTGGGCACCAGGCTTTCACCTCTTTTTCTGCTCAGTCCCTCAAGGCAGTTGAAAGCTCGGATAGAGTTCCTGCTGATCTCCTCAGGTTTGTCAAATGCCCTCAGAGCAAAAGTGAATCGGGAGCTCTGGGCTCCCTGACCTCACCTCCCCAGGCAGTGGACCTCCCGTAGACCTCGGCTGGACGTCCTCACTGTGTTTGCATGTGAAATGTTTCAAGGACATAAACTCTATTTTGTCAGAATGTCTCCGTTGTTCTCAGTGGGAGCCTGGGTTTCCTTAACCACCTCCTCCTCCCTGACCAGCAGTCAGAAGACAAACTACTTTCTAGGCTGAGACAGAGCCCAGTGTTGGGAGCTCCAGTTCTGAAGGGGAGGGAAAGAGGGCATTTGATCCTAATAGAGGGGGAGCAACGTCAGGTGAGCATCAGCTCAGGAGTGGCGGTCACAGGCCCAAGAGGAGGGTGCTGGGGACAGAGGGGAAGGGCAGTAACAGTCACCCTTGTACACTTGGTCACACAGAACATTCCAGGACCAAAGTCTGTTACAGGAAGGGCTTCTCCTTTCTTGTCACTAACTTTTCCTCCTGTCCCAATGGCCTCCCTTTGACCCTCCCAAAGCCAGAGCCTCCTTTAAAAAGACATGAACAGAACTAGGGTCACTCTGGGCAAGTTACACACCAGGAATGTGTCTGAAATCCCACACACACCCCTGTCACCTGCCAGGACCAGAAGTCCCAGAGGAGGATTCAGGGTTCAGTGCCTTCCCCACTCCCCTGAGTGATGCCAATGGAGGACTCTCTCCCACTCTGAGGGGCGATCATGGAGGGGTGAGCTGCCCCTAGCACCTGGGACAGCAGGGTCTCATTCCAGACCTCGGGTGTTTGAGTAGCAGGTCCACACACCCTTCCGTCAGGGAGCGCCTCAAAGTCTTTGCAAAACCAATCTTTCCCCATTGTGCTTGGCCTGTGTAGCCAACCTGCCTGTCACTTTCCAGGTTGTAGGTCCCTGTTCACAGAGACAAAACCCTCACCATCTTAGGAGACTTGAGTGTCCCCTGAGGAAGCTCCCATTGGGGCCATCACACAGGAGGCCACCTCTGCAAGGGTGAGAGTCTGGAGCAAGAGTCAATCAAAATTGTAAGCTGGAAAATAATCTCCACAAGGTGTTTTGTCACCAAAAAGGATTCATTCGACAAAAAGACAGGGTTGCAACCCAGGGCATGCAGACATGGCAGCCACATGCACACTCTGGCCTGCTGCCAAGATGGAGGGGTGTTTATGGAAGGAAAAGACAGTTGATAGAAGGGGAAGAACCTAGAGCTTTATTATGAACATGGAGCTCTTCCTGTAGGTTCTCAGGATCACTCAGGGCGCAAGAACTTCCATGAGCCCTCGCTGCTCCCATAGATCCTCCCCGCTGATTATGTTTGCTTGAAGTTCCAGTTCATCTTTATCAAAACCCAGACAGAAAATGAAACTGAAGCAAAATACCACACATTTGTCCAGGCTGTGAAGGGTCAGTACATCCCCACACAACATGGGACCCTTCCCCTCCTCACAGGTGGGAGAACCCTGCTAGTCCCTGTAAGATTCTGACATCACTCACAGGCCTCGCCTCCATGGTCCAAACTCTGCCTGTACCCCCAACGCCATGGAATGTCCTGCTATGGTTTTCATTAAAAAGATGAAAACATAAAAAGATGGGATTTCGGGTCCCATCTCCTCCAGCCACATAGCCCGCAGCATCACCCTTTGACTCCCTCTGTCACTGCTGAAGCACAGGACCCACCCGTGTGTGTCCCCAAAGGTGGTAGGGGTGAACCCGGGCTTGCTGACTCTGGGGGATCAACGCGGTGTTTGAACACATCAGGGAGTGAGAGCCTGGGCAGAACCGGTCCTTTGGGGAAGGTGGGAGGGGCTGTCACCCCCTCCAGGCTCTGTCCTGAGCTGGGCTCAGCTCCTCCCAGCTCCCTCCCACCTGCACCTGTGCCCAGGAACTGCTCCCCTGGGGCCTTATTGATTCCTGTGGAGGGGAAAGGTGAGAGAAAGAGAAATGGAGAAGCCAGGACAGGGCTGGGGTGGCTGGAGGGGAACAGAGTGAGGTGAACGGAGGGGAGGGGTCTCCATCAGGGTTGGGGATCCCCACAGCAGCAGGAGGAAGGTCAGGAGCCCCTGGAACCGGCTTCTCTCCACATCTCAGTGTCTGCGGAGAACTCGGAGTCCCCACCCACTGCTGTAAACACAAACCTCCGCTAACTTTGATGGGCTTTTCCAGAACCCTAAGATCTGACTCTAACAAAAATGCACCTGTACCATCAGACCCCAGGCAGGACAACCAGAACAAGCTGAAGGAGGTGGGGGGAGGAAAATGAGAGCCTGAGGGCGGGGCTTCCTTAGACCCGCCTCCCTGGGCTGGACATGCTCAAGTCAAACAGGGCTCTTCTTCACCCACAGGGCAGCCATGGGTCATTCTGCCTTGGAGACTAGATCCTGGGACCGTCTAAGTGAACCACCAAGGCCATCTGGCTGCCTCAGGCCCCGGCAATCCTTCTTGCTCTCCCTACTTCACAGAGGGAGCTCTTCTCCAATGGAGGGCAATTTATTTTTGTGGATGGGTGTGAGATAATAGAAACTATGTATTGGTCTCTAGAGGTCCCCGGTTCCTGGCAGAGAGCTCCTGAAACCCCTGTAATTTCCTAAGTGATGGGAACACTGGGAGCACCTCTTGTTCTAATATTTGTTTTTGGCCTCGCCCCTGACACAGGACTCCTAAACCCTTTGTGAATTCCTATCTGAAAACAGCCCTGAGAAGCATCTTTTCTCTATTCAGGGGACTGTGTGGGGGCCCCTGGATGGGGCCTGATCACCAGAAAGAAGCTTGGAGATTTCATCAGCACCCTATGCCCCCTACTTCTCCAGGAGGGAGAGGGGCTGAAATGGAGTTATAATTGATCAACCGGACATGAGGAGGTCTCCATAAAATCCCTACAGTAGGGCCGGCTAGTGGCACATTGGTTAAGAGCTGACTTAGGATGCCAGCGGCCCAATTCGGATCCCACATATGAGGGTCAGTGACACTTGCCTCCACAGCTAAGATGGTGAACAACAGCTCCACCTGGAGCTGGGCTGTGAGCCCTGGCGATGGTGTAGGCTGCAGGCCCTGCTGCAGTGGGCTGCCATAGGCTACAGTGAGAGGCTGGCAGCCAGCGTGAGCTGCCAATAGCCGTGGTGAGCGACCATCCAGAGGCCGGCAACTGATCTGTCTCATCCAGGAAGAGCACAATGATGATACCAACATGGGCCAGTGAAGCAACATCCTCCGTAACTAGACTGAAGAACAAAAGGACAGCAACTTGTCTGTTCCCCTCCCCCAATCCCCCAACGCTCTTCCCCTCCCCCAATTGCCCAATAAAATCTTTAAAAAAAAAAAAAAATCTCCACAGTACAATGTTCCAGGAGCTTCCAGGAGGGCAAACTCCATGGGGACATAAGCTCCTGTGCTCAGGACCCTCCCAGGCCTTTTCCTGTGTATTTCTTCATCTGGCTGTTCATCTGTGTCCTTTATCATAAGCTTTAATAAACTGGTAAATATATGTAAATGTTTTCCTTAGTTCTGTGAACTGCCCTAGCAAGTTCGTTAATCCTGAGGAAGGGGTCATTAGAACCTCTGATCTGGAGCTGGATTGCCAGGAGTGATAACGTGGGCTTTGGACTGGCATCTGAATGGGGGGCGTCTGTGGGACTGAACCCGTAACCCCTGGGATCTGACACTGCCACCAGCTAGACAGCGTCAGAATTGAGTTAAACTGTGGGCCATCCAGCTGGTGCAACAGAGAATTGCTCATTGTAGGGAAACCTCCGCACATTGGTGACCAGAAGTGTCAGAAGTGAATTGTCTATGGAAGTAAATGAGACACACAGGAAAGAAAGACACAGCAGGGAAGGACTGGGTTTTCCCAACATAGGAGAACTATGAGATTTTCCTTTACATGGGACAAGGCAAGTGGGGGAAAGAGAAGGAGAGCCAGGGAGGAGGAGAGAAAGGTGTGGGGAAGGGGAGGTGACAGGGGAGGAGGAGAGAAAGGTGTGGAAAGGTGTGGGGAAGGGGAGGTGACCAGGGGAGGGAGACAGAAAGGTGTGGACAGCTGTGGGGAAAGGGAGGTGACAGGGGAAGAGGAGAGAAAGGAGTGGACAGGTGTGGGGAAGGGCAAGTGACAGGGGAGGGGGACAGAAAGGTATGAGGAAGCGGAGGTGACCAGGGGCTCTGGGGGGAGGTGTGATGGCTCACTCTCTTTGCCGAGCACCCACCAGGCTGTCCCCACTTTGCTCCTCTGTCTCTATTATCAGTCTTTTCAGTCTCCATGCTCACCAGCCCTGACCTCAGTTAGTCAGAGGGCCCCAGAGAGGAGGGGAAGGAGGGTTTGGAGCCCCGTGGTCTCGCCACTCAGGATGCCTTGGAGCCTGAGGGGAACACAGGGCACATACCCACTGGCGTGGGTGCTGTAAATGTACATGTTGACTAACCTTGATTGATGGGCTTCTCTACACCTTCAGAACCTAATGAGAAGTAGACATGATGTTCTGTCCTCTGCTCGTTGGTAGAACAACCATAACACCTGTCACAGGTGTGTGGGAACTAAGAGGAAGTCCCAGCCCTAAGCCCTCTGCTGAGCTGGACTTCCCTACCCAGGGATTGTGCTCAGTGAGGGCAGGGGTTTCTCACACCCAAAGCTGGAGACAATTTTGGCGGTTGTTGTTTTATTATTGCCATCCTCGGCCTTCTGCCTGAGTCCTGCCTCACCCCCAGGCATCACAGAAGAAATGTCACCATGGGAACTTGCTCTGTGTGGTGTTCAGATACCACTTGTTCTCAATCTGTGGGACCCTATGTAGTGTAACATCCTTAGTCATTTCTGTCAGCTCCTCATCACTCCTCTGGGCCACTCTAGTTTGCCTTGACTTTCTTCAACATGAAGCAAAGGAACTCTCTTTCTGTGGTTCAGTGCGTGAAAAATAAGGAGTAGCTTTACTCCATTTATTGTTGTTGTTAAAACTTCAGTCCTTAGTTTGTCTCTAAGTTTCAATCAGTCAGGTCACTTCAGAGCAAGTCTACAAGCAGCACACGGCGTCAAAGGAGCTGATCTACCATGGCATTCTTTTGTTCCAACATCGAGCGTACAGACTAGGTGACCTTTGAGCCATTTTGTTTTTCACAATTAGAAGCCATTACAGCACTAACCATAACGTTTTAAATGAAAAAAATTCTGACAGCATTAAGTGTTAGCAAGGATGTGAAACAACTGAGTCCTGCTGTTGAAAGAGTAAATTGGTTCAATAGATTTGAAAATGGTTTGTTCTTATCTAGCAAAGATAAAGATCACCTTCTGTATACTTGGGGATTTCATTTTTAGGGTTTATCAACAATAGGAAAATATATGCACCATAGATTGTTGTTGTTTTTATTAGTTTCAGGTGTACAACACAAGGCAATAGTTATACTCTTTACTCCCCAAAGTAAAAACCCCCTCCCCCAGTTCGCCACCCCACTCCCTCCCCATATCATACATATCCATCACAACTCCCCTGACTCCCCTCCACAGTATACTCCACATCCCGTGACCATCCACATATTCAGTTGCAGTTGGCATACAATACTATACAACATCAGCTTCAGGTGTACAGTGCAGTGATCAAGCCTCTACTCCATCCATGAAGTGGTCTCCCTAACAAGACATGTGATTATCTGACACGCCACAAAATTTTTACAACATTATTATATTCCCCGAACTGTGTTTCATATCCCTGTGGCAATATTGTAGTTGTCTATTTATGCTGTCTAATCCCTTCCCCTTCCCCCATCCCCACCCCGCTCCCAACTAGCAACCCTCAGTTTTTCCTCTACATCTACGAGTCTGTTTACTTTGATCGTTCACTCAGCTCTTCAGACTCCACACACAAGTGAGATCACATGGTACCTGTCCTTCTCCGACTGACTTATTTCTCGCAACATAATAGTCTCTTCACAACATTGTCAATTACATTCCCAGAACTGCCCCCATAGCCCTGCGGCAACATTGTAGTCCCACATACACTGTCCAAAACCTTCCCCCTCTCCCTCTTCCCCACTCCCTCCCAGCCAGCAACCATCAGTTTTTCCTTTATATCTGCTTGATACGACTTCAATCTTCTTAAATTGTCTCTCTGGGTTAGCTTGTTTACCCCTTTCTTTTGTTTAAAAAAGCCCTTTTAACATTTCTTGCAATGCTGGCTTGGTGGTAATGAATTCCTTAAGCTTATTCTTTTCTGAGAAGCTCTTTATTTCTCCTTCAATTTTAAGTGATAGCCGTGCTGGGTAGAGCAATCTTGGTTGTAGGCCTTTATTTTGTGTCACTTTGAATATCTCCTGCCACTCCCTTCTGGCCTGCAGAGTTTCTGTAGACAAGTCAGCTGTTAGTCTAACAGGAGTTCCTTTGTATGTAACCTGCTGTCTTTCTCTTGCAGCCTCTAGGATTCTGTCTCTGTCTTTAACCTTTGCCATTTTGACTATGATGTGTCTTGGTGTGGACCTGTTTGGGTTCAGCTTGTTTGGAACCCTCTGCACTTCCTGGGCATGTATGTTGATTTCCTTCACCAGGGTGGGGAAGTTTTCAGTCATTATTTTTGCAAATACATTCTCGACCCCTTGCTTCTTCTCTTCTCCTTCTGGTATCCCTACGATTTGAAGGTGGTTGCGATTCACCTTGTCCCATAGGGCTCTTAAACTATTTTCATTGTTTTTTATTCTTTGGTCTTATTGCTGTGCCAACTGGGTGAGTTCTGCTATTTTATCTTCCAAATCGCTGATCTGCTCCTCTGCTTCATCTACT
This sequence comes from Aselliscus stoliczkanus, assembly GCA_033961575.1. Lineage (NCBI taxonomy): Eukaryota > Metazoa > Chordata > Mammalia > Chiroptera > Hipposideridae > Aselliscus > Aselliscus stoliczkanus. The sequence goes on along the minus strand of CM066733.1, from coordinate 55,708,084 downwards.
CTACTGGTGATTCCTTCGAGTGTGTTCTTCATTTCAGTTATTGTATTCTTTAGTTCTAACAGGTTGTTTTTTATGGTTTCCCTATCCTTCTTTATGTCCTCGCTAAGTTCCTTAAACATTCTTATCATCAGTGTTCTAAACTGTGTCTCTGAAAGGTTGGATCCCTCTGTTTCATTTGGTTCCATTTCTGGAGGTTTCTTCTGATCTTTTACTTGTGACATGTTTCTTTGTTTTCCCATTCTGGCTGTCGCTCTGGGATTGCTTTGATGTATTAGATAGATCACCAGGAGAGCCCTGGCTGGATCACGCAGGCACACAGCTCACGGCCCAACACTCCCAGGAAAATTCCCAGTCTCAGCCTGTCCCCAATCAGCTGCTCACAGATCAGGCCGAGCAGCCCGACAACCAATCACTAGCCTGGCAACTCTGCAAGCGGAGTGCGGAGAGCGGGACCCGAGGCGGCTTGCACACTTCCGCGTCTCAGTGAGCAGCCTGTTGGAGCCAGAGGGCACACGCCCTGCATTTCCCTGGCAACGCAGTATAAGCCGGGCAGAGGGTGGGGATCCAAGGCCGCAGGCGCGCGCACGCACGTACTTCTGCGCCAATTCCACCAGACAAATTAGGTCTCGGACCTGATCCTTCGTGGGAGGGCCCAAGCTTGACAAAATGGCGACCTCCCTACACCACTCGCGTGCAGGCGCTACACCACGGGAATAACAGTCCAAAAACCTCCAGCCTTTGCACCAAAGGTGCTCAGTTCAGTCCATCCCCGCAGGCTGCCGGCTCACACAGCCACTCCCTCCACCAGGAACCAGGTAAGTGCTCACCGGCGATCAAACCCGGGCGCCGGCCCTACTGATTCTCCAGCCGCTCTCAGCCTCACCGAGCTGAGCAAAGAGAGTCCTCACTAATTTACTGCCGGCTATCTTAGAACTCCTCTTCCCGGCAAAGGAGCTCTGGGCTGGTGAGCTTGGTGTGCGGCCGGAGGGTTTCTCCCCAACCAGAGAAGCCTCTCCACAGCTGGGACCTCCCTCACGGGGCTCGCCCTCTCTCGTCTCCGCCCGTCCTACCAGACCAGACACGGTTTCCTCTTTAAGTTCTTCGTTCAGTGGTTCTGTTCCTCCAGTGTTCCGGGGACCTCCAGGGTTGAATGCTGTATAATTTGGTTGAAATTTTGGTGTGATCCTGGGAGGCAGTTAGCACAGCGTCTGTCTATTGCGCCATTTTACCGGAAGTGAAGTTGACCATAGATTGTTGAAAGCAGTTTTATTTACAATAATCAAAAGCTGGAAACAACCCCAAAATTCACCAACAGTCAAGTCGATAAATAGAGACATGTTCATACATTGGAATGCTACACGTAATGAAAGTGAACGAAATATAACAAACCACAAAAGAACAGATAGAGTATGGTTCCATCTACATACACTCCTAAATAGGAACAAATAATCTAGGTTGCTAAAACTAACATTAGTGGTTACCTTTGGGGAGGAAGAGGAGATGTAAAGATTAATTAGAGACCTCAACCAAGATTGGAGTCTGGAGGGCCTGTAGGGGGTGGCTCTCACGCCTCCCCCGCCCTCCCCCCACACTGTGAGGTGCCCCAAACAGGAAGAAACTGCCTGACATCTCCACTAGGAAAATGTTTTGTAATCTGCTACCCCATAGGAGGGAGGAAGATTTTCTTCTCCCCTGGCAATGGCCCGGCCAATGAGAGACTGTCACAACCCAGCCCCTGAAAAGCCACTTTGAACTCCTAGTTTCCTCCAGGGGAGTTTTGTTTACAACAGCTTCTCTCAACTTCCCCTGTTCTCTGTAAATGATCCTTTCCTTTGTTCTTCAGATTGCCTATGGTTTTGCCATAGTTCACATATCCCAAATTGCAATTCTCTGCTATTCCTGAGGAAACTCATCTTTGCTGGCAAAATAACTGTTTAATTTCTCAGGTCCACAGAGTCAGTGACTGGGGTGGGGTGTGAGAGGGACTGGTCTTCTGTTGTGCTGGTAATGTTCCATTTCTTCACCTGTGTGGCTGTGACAGGGTATATTAATGTTGTGGGAATTCATTAAAGTTTTCACTGATGATATGTGTGTTTTTTACTTGATTTACAGAAACAAATCTTTGATCACGTTTGGCACAAACTCATTTTTATAAGTAAGTAAATAGGAAATTCAAATCACTATCCTACTTGTCAGAAATTTTTTTGAGGGGTTCCAAATTATTGATGGGAAAACACTTTTCTAACAGAATTCCAAATAATTAATTCAGAAGGAATAATGGAAACATTGTCTTTGTAGCCCTAATGAAATAATGAATAAGCAATAATCATTTACAGATATTCTGATAATTAGTTGAAAAGTTGATGGGGGAACTTTATAGTGGTCGGGTAGCAGGTGGACACCACCTGAACCCCCGAATCAACGTTAACATCTCTAATGAGAAACCACCAGACTCCACGCTCCTCATGATGGACAGAATGGGGTCGACACAGGGCCAGCCAAGAAGTGATATTCTCGCTTATGAAAATTTTAAGGATATAAACTTTGAGGGCCGGCCGAGTGGCTCAGTTGGTTAAGAGCTCGCTCAACAGTGCGAGCTGAGCTCTGAGCAACAGCTGTTCGAGGCCAGCCCGAGCTGAGTTGCCGTTGAGCTGCCAACAGGTGGCAGGATGGCTCAGCTAAAAAAAAAGAAAATAAAATAAAAAAATAAAAAAAATAAAGGATATAAACTTTGTTTTCTACTTCTTTTATCCCCACATATAGCCAAACACAGAGCAGTGAGACTGTTCACTTACAGTTTATGGAGTAATTCAAATTTTTATTGTTTTGTCCTTTTGAATGTATCATTCTCTGAACATTGCTTCATTTTCATACCTTATCTATGATGACTAGTCTTGTGTGTCAACTTGTCTAGGCTACAGTACCCAGTTATTTAATCAAACACTGACCTAGGTGTTGCTTTGGTTTGTTTTGTTTGTTTGCTTTTATTATGTGGGGGGCACAGCTCACAGTGTCTCCTGTGGGGATCAAACTGGCAACCTTGGTGTTATCAGCACCACGCCCTAACCAACTGAGCTAACTGGCCAGCCCCTGTGAAGGTTATTGTACATGTGGCTAACATATCAAATAAGTGGGCTTTTATTTTTAATTTATTTTTTAAGATTTTATTGAAAAATATAGCTAACATACATTATTACAGTTTTAGGTGTACACCAACGTTGCTCAACATTTATATAACTAAAGAAGTGATCACCATCACTACTTTAAAGAAGTGATCAGCAACCAATGGACACCACACCACGCTATCACAATATCATTGACTATATTCCTCATGCTGTACATTACATCCCCATGATTTATTTGTTTTATACCTGGAAATTTGAACCTCTTATCCCACTGCACCTATCCCCACTTTTTAAATTTTTCAACTACAGATGACATTCAATATTATTTTGTATTAACTTCAGATGTACAGCATAGTGACATAGTGACATTTGCATAATTTAAGAAGTGATACCCCTGAGTAGTCTAGTACCCACCTGGCACTATGCATAGTTATTACCACATTATTGATTATATACCCTATGGTTTATTTTACATCCCCATGACTACTATGTAACAACCAATTCGTACTTCTTAATCCCTCTCCATTTTCACCTACCCCTTCAACAACCCTCCCATCTGGCAATCATCAAACTAGTCTTTGTATCTATGAGCATGTTTTTGCTTTGTTTCTTTTGTTCTTTAGATTCCACATATAAGTGAAATCACATTGTATCTGTCTTTCTCTGTCTGACATACACCACTTGGCACAATATTCTCCAGGTCCATTCATGCCACAACAGATGGCAAGAACCCATTCCCATCCATGGCCAAGGAATATTCCTTTGTACTTATGTACGACCTACTCATCATCTATTCATCCATTGATGGACACCCAGGCTGCCTCCACATCTTGGCCTTTGTAAACAATGCTTCAATGAACAGATGGATGCACATGTCCCCTGGAAGTAGCATTTTGGGTTTCTTCAGATAAACATCCAGAAGTGGGATTACTAGGTTTTCTTTGTCTCTTGTTTTAAAGTCTGTTTTGTCTGGTATAAGTATTGCTACCCCAGCTTTATTTTTTCTTACATGAAATAACTTTTTCCATCCCTTTACTTTCAGTCTGTGTGTGTCTTTCAATCTGAAGTGAGTCTCTTGTAGGCAGCATATGTAAGGATTTTGTTTTCTTACCCATTCAGCCACCCTATGTTTTTGATTGGAGCACTTAATCCATTTACATTAAAAGTAATTGTTGATAGATATGTAGTTATTGCCATTTATTATTCGTATTTGTGATTTATTTGTGTTTTAAAGGAGTCCCTCTAATGTTCCTTGTAATACTAGTTTGGTGGTGGTGAACATTTTTTGTTTTTTTAGCTGAGCCATCCTGCCACCTGTTGGCAGCTCAGCAGCAGCTCATCTCAGGCTGGGCATGGAACTGCTGTTGCTCAGAGCTCAGCTCGCACTCTTGAGTGAGCTCTTTTTTTTTTTAAAGATTTTATTGGGGAAATGGGGGAGGGGAACAGCGTTGGGGAATCAGGGAGGGGGAACAGACAAGTTGCTGTCTTTTTGTTCTTCAGTCTAGTTGCGGAGGATGTTGCTTCACTGGCCCATGTTGGTATCATCATTGAGTTCTTCCTGGGTGAGGCAGATCGGTCTCCGGCCTCTGGATGGTCGCTCACCGCGGCTATTGGCAACTCACACTGGCTGCCAGCCGCTCACGCTGGCTGCTGGCCACTCACTGTAGCCTATGACAGCCCACTGCAGCATGGGCTGCAGCCTACACGGTCGCTCGCACAGCCCAGCTCAAGGTGGAGTTGTTGTTAGCTGTACAGGGCAGTGTTACTTGCCCTCATATGTGGGATCCGAACCCGGGCTGCTGGCATCCCAAAACCAGCTCTTAACCAATGCGCCACTCGGCCAGCCCGTTGAGTGAGCTGTTCACCAACTGAGCCACTCGGCCAGCCCAGTTGTGAACTTTTTAAGTTTTTTCTTGTCTGGAAAGCTTTTTATTTGACCTTCAATTTTTGCGAATAGTAGCTTTGCTGGGTAGAGTCGTCTTGAATGTAGATCCTTGCTTTTCTTCACTTTGAATATTCCCTGCCAATCCCTTCTGGCATGCAAAGTTTCTGTTGAGAAATCAACTGACAATCTTATGGGAGCTCCCTTATAAGTTCCTCGTTGCCTTTCTCTTGCCGCTTTTAGGAGTCACTCTTTGTCTTTTACCTTTGTCATTTTTATTATATTGTGTTTTGGTGTGGGCCTGTTTGGGTTCATCTTGTTCGGGACTCTCTGCACTTCCTGGGCTTGTGTGTCTATTTCCTTTGCCAGCTTAGGAAAGTTTTCAGTCATGATTTCTTCAAATAGGTTCACAATCCCTTGCTTTCTCTGCTCATGTCCCTGTGATGAAAATGTTGGGATGCTTGATGTTGTCCCAGAGGTCTCTTACACCATCCTCATAATTCTTTATTCTTTTTTCCCTTTGGCTGTTCTGATTGGGTATTTTCTGCTCCCTTGTCTTCCAAATCACTGATTTGATCCTCTGCTGCATCGAGTCTGCTGGTGATTCCTTCGAGTGCATTCTTCATTTCAGTTATTGTATTCTTCACTTTTGATTGGTTCTTTTTTATTGTTTCTATGTCTTTTTTAATGGTTGCTATCTCTTTGTTCAAGTTCTCACTAAGTTCCTTGAATATCCTTATAACCAATGTTTTGAACTCTGTCTCTGGTAAGTATAATGACAGGTATATGGAATAAAAGTAAAGGAAGTAATTAATGATCAGAAAAGAACTTGCCTGGGTAATTCTGCAACCAAGGAACTGACTTCCAACTCTTAATTCCTCTACTTACGCTGAGTTTGGTTTATTTTGAGAGCAAACACATCAGCAACATGAAGTACCCACCCCTGGAGCCCAGCCATCCCTCCTGACCGTCCTCTCCTTGCCTTGTGCCCAGGAGACATGCACACTCATGTTTCCAGCAACGGGAATAACCACTTACGCATCAACATGGAGATAAAGTGTGGTATAATCATAAAATGTGAGATTTCCGCAGTAAAAATGAATGGAGGGCACCCTCACACATGGGGGTAACTCTACTATGTAATGCTGAGTCTCAGAAGAGTCCATGCAGATGAGTTCACTGGACAGGAAGTTCAAAAACGGGCAAAATAAGTCATATTTGGTTTGGGGGTATATATATATTTATTGTAAAATGTTCAGAGAATTTCAGGGAATAGGAAACAGAAGGCTCAAGACAGAGGTTACATTTGGGGGACGGGGTTGGAGAGGCACCCACGGTGGCTTCTTCATAGGTTCCGTTTCTGACACCAGTGGTCTGTGCGCAGCTCTTTACTTGATGATAACTCCTAAACTGACATTTTTCAAACTGTGACTTGTGAACCATTCCTAGAAAATTTTTAAATAAGGAAATACAAAAGAAAATAAAGTCTATTGTAATGATCCTTAGAAAGAACTACCCACCTGGGAACAAGCCACAGCTTATAATTATGAGCCATGTCAGAGAGAGGGCCGTGGTGTCACAGGAAACGGCATTGGCTAGAATTGGTCATGCGATCACTGGCATCTTTATAGATTTTCTGGGATACAATGTCCAATGTGACATACGAGGTAATTCTATCTGCGAAGGATTTGATTTGTGTTGCTCACATTTAACCTCACATACAACTGAATTAACTACTTTTACAGAAGTGAAAACACACATTGTTGATCAATGTAAGTTAAACTGGAAAACACTATAAAGGGGAAACCACTGATAGAATAGAGTGTGAATGAAGACACAACAGAACTGCTTTAACACAAGCTTGAGCGGCACATATCCACAGTGCTTTTTAGAATCACATTGGTGTCCAAATCACTTCTACCAAATCTCATTCAAAAACACATGAAAGAGTGCCGGCTGAGTGGTGCGTTGGTTAAGAGTTGGCTTGGGACATCAGCTCTGAGCAGCAGGGCCCTGTTCGGATCCCACATATGAGGGCCTGTGACACTGGCCTCTACAGCTAAGATGGTGAGCAACAGCTCCACCTGGTTGCCTCTATAGCTAAGATGGTGATCATTAGCTCCACCTGGAGCTGGGCTGCTGTGAGTCACCAGCAACATTGTAGCTGAAACCTCTGCTGCAGTGGGCTGCCATAAGCTACAGTGAGTGGCCCGCAGCCAAAGTGATTGGCTGGCAGCAGGTGTGCTCTGCCAAGAGCCACCGTCCAGAGGCCGGGGACCGATCTGCCTCACCTGGGAAGAGCACAATGATAACACCAACATGGGCCAGTGAAACAACGTCCTCCCCAACTAGACTGAAGAACAAAAGGACAGCAACTTGTCAGTTTCCCTCCCTCAATCACAATAAAATGTTTTCAAAAAACACAGTGAAAGATGGGACATTTATTCTAGGATGCCAACTGGACAGCCAGTTTGGGAACACTTTGTCCCTAGATTGGAGTTAACCATTGCTGCCCACTGCATCCCACCAAAACTGTCATTAGGATGCCAAGCTAGGTGTATAGAAGCCCAAGATTCACATTTTTCAAACATTTTGAAAAGTGACTTTATTAGGCAAATATTGTTGAAGATGATGTTGAGTAAGAAAATTAGCATTTTAACCAATATTTCTGACATTCTTAATGAACTAAATTTGAAAATTCTAAGGAAAAGCAAAGACAGTTATTGTAAAGGCATTCTAGTTACGGTGCCCAGTCTTTAAAGCATGTGATCCAGCTACTATATGTTCTCAACTTTGTTGCCAGTTATCGTAGGGAAGATTGTTATTAAAGGATCTGCAATAAAAACATACAATTATTGTTGTATCTCCTTTCTCTGTCTCAAACTTTCAATTGTAACATTCCAAAAGTGAAACCTAAGGCCTTAAAGAAAATAATCAGATAAAAGAAACATTTGATTTATAAAATCCTGAAACAATGTTTAATTGAATCTTGTATTTTTATATAGATGTAAATTCTTTGACATTGCTCCATTCCAGAGATGGAGTAATTTGCTCTCTCTTGAGTGTGGGCTGGACTTAATGAATCAGGCTGATGTCATGGTGTGTGACTCTGAGACTAGGACATAAAACTCTGCAGCTTCCATCTTGGTGTCTCTCTCTCTCTCTCTCTCTCTCTCTCTCTCTCTCTCTCTCTCTCTCTCTCTCTCTGTCTCTCTCCTCCTCTCTCACCCCTTCTTTCCTCCCTCCCTCTCATCACTGCTCTAGGGGAAGCCAAGTACCTAGTCATTTGCTAGGAAAAGTCCTTATGGACATGTCCACAGAGCCACAGAGCTAGGAACTGAGGCCTCCTGGGACCATGGAAGGAAATGAGGCCCCTTCCAACAGTCCTACGAGTGAGTCGTGTTTCATGCCAGTCCTCCAACCCCAGACAAGCCTTCAGATGAGGCAGCCCTGGGTGATGAGTTGACAGCAACCTTGAGAGAGGCCCTGAGCCAGGCCCTCAGGCCCTCTCCTCCCCTTAGTCCCCCCCCACACACACACTCCTGATTGTGGCACTAGTGCCACCCCCTCACCTGCCAGCCAAGGACTATTCTCCCCACCGGAATCAGCAGTCCTGCTAATGTGAGTCAGGGTATGTCATTTCTTCACTACAAACACTCCAGTGGCTCCGCCTCACTCTGGGAAGTCTCTAGAATGTCAGGCACATGAGTACAGGGTTTTGGGCTTTTTAGGTAAAAGTTGTATCCCAGGCATATGAAGTCATTCCTCATAGATAGTGGGCATGAAATTATTTGTTGAATGAAAGATTGTACTAAAATTTACATCACATAAAACCATAACCTGAAAAATACAAAAAAATGTTAGGAAATACATTATTACAAACTAGTATGCATAACAGCTTGTAAATTCATTCCACTGGAAAAAATGCTGTGTGCTTATTTGTTGCACAGTTGAGCCTGTGTTTCACTTTTCTATTGCTGTGTAACAAATTTCCACAATTTAGTGGCTCAAAACAACACCCAAGTATTTGCTCAGTTCCTTAGTCAGAAATCCAGGCTCAGAGTGGATGGGTTCTCTGGTCAGGGTGTCACAAAGCTGTATGCTCACCCCGAGCTCCGGATCTTCCTCCACGCTTCCAGAGAGCTGTTAGCAGAATTCAGTTTTTTCTAGTTGTAGGTCTGAGGTCCCTGTTTCCTTGACAGCTGACTGAGGAAATGTGGGAGGGATGCTCCGAACCCCTAGTGTCCACCAGCAGTCTTTGCCATATGTCCCTCCATTTTCAAAGCCCCCAGTGGAGGAAATGCCTCACATGGAATCCCTCTCACTTGGAATCTTTGGGGAAAGGGGAAACCCCAGTCAGTACTCACCTGGTTAGGACAGTCCCATGGATAGTCCCCAAGTCTGAAGGTCAGCTGATGTGAGACCTTAGTTACATCTGCAGAGTCCCTTTCCAGCACCTATATTACTGTTTGATTGAAGAACTGGGGGAAGGTGAATATCCAGGATGGTTATTGGGGACCATCATAGAATCAGCCTAGGATGGCCTTTCTTCACTTTGTGTTGATTTGGTTTACTGTTGGAAATGAAGTTCAAGTAAATACATTGTTGTAAATGGTAATAAAATGCATCCTGTTTATTAGCCATGGAAATTCTTAAATCTTAAAACCAAATGACATATTTAGTGTAATTAATTTAGAGCAAATGAAACAGCACTATAATTCATTCTCCTTTTGGACGCTGTATTAATCATGTACGGCAGCATAACAAATTACCCAAAACTTAGCTCAAAACAACAAATGTGTATTATCTCCCACAGTTTCCCAGGGTCAGGAATCCAGAAGAGGTTTCCTGAGGCATGAGAGAGGCAGAGAAGGGCTAGAGAAGGAGATGGGAGGGAAAGAGGCAGAGGTGAAGAATTCTAAAGCACTGGAACTCTCAGGTTGAAATATGCTGTGTCATAGATCTTTAATAAATTATCTAGGGCTAGCGGGGTGTTCTGTGGAGCTGACTAACAACTAATAGCCTCCTTATGCAATCAGTTTACAAATAATAATGAGTCCCGATATAATACACACACCGCTTAGATGTGAATTATTCATAAAAACAGGGATGCAAGAACATTTTAACTGCACTGAACACTTGCAAATTTGAGGTTGTACCATGGTCCGGGTTGAAATACACAGTAACAAACTGCTTCCTTGTGCTTCTTTGTATTGAGGATGTGGGGACTCAACAGACAAACTCAGGGCTGTGGAATGAAGATCATTTTACAATAGAAACATCCAGAGTCACAGGTGTACCTTCTGGGAAAGTGAGACTTAGGAGCTTTGAGCGACCGGCTGCAGTGCTGTTTAGACACATTTCTGCACCAAGGAGCCCAAATAACGATTTTATAGATTAGCTTCCTGGTGATCAGGGGTTTCCAAGATTGTTACCCACTGTAGTTAATAAACAAGGAGACTGGTCTCTGTGAGAATCTCTAGCTGATGATTTCAGGCACAACTTCCTCTATTCCGGGGGTGAGCCCACTCTCCGGCACCAAGTACCCTGGGGATGTCTTCTTTTAGAAAGGTCCAGGGGGAGAGGTAAAGGGTGGGAGGCAGGGCGTCCATTTCTGGGAGGGGGATTCCGGGGAGAGAAGAGGAGGCAAAGGGGCTGAGCCCAGCCTGGTTTCCTCAGACAGTCCCCGGGCCAGGACTCAGGGAAACAGCCTGACACAGAGGCTCTGAGCAGGAGGAGGGGTCAGGGGGGAGACCCAGGTCCCCCAGGGCGGAGTCCGGGGCGGGAGCTCAGTGTTGGGGAGTCCCCACCTCCCCGCGGTTTCACTTCTCCTTTTCACAACCTGTGTCGGCTCCTCCCGCCTGGAAACGCATGACGCGACCTCACTTCTCACTCCCATTGCGCGTCCGGTTTCTAGAGAAGCCAATCAGTGTCACCGCCTTCCCGGGTATAAAGTCCCCACGGACCCGCCCGCGCGCAGATCGTCCCCAAACCCCGACGAGGCCCATAATGGACCCCGGACCCCTCCTCCTGCTGCTGTCGGGGGCCCTGGCCCTGACGGGGACCCGGGCGGGTGAGTGCGGGGCCGGGAGGGAGCGGCCTCCGCGGGGCGAAAAGCGGGGGACCGCCCGGTGGGGACGCAGGTCCCGGGGAAGGTGTGTCCCCACCGCCCAGTCCTGACCCACCCGTGTCCCGCCCACGCCTGTCGCCCACTCGGGTCTCCCGCCCCCTCCCCCTCCGTCCCCCGGGCCCCCCGTCCCCTCCCGGCCCATCGCCCTGGGACCCGGGACCCGCGCCGGGAGGGGGTCCCCTGGGTCTCAGCCCCTCCCTGTCCCCAGGCTCCCACTCCATGAGGTATTTCGACACCTCCTGGTCCCGGCCCGGCCTCGGGGAGCCCCGGTTCATCGAAGTCGGCTACGTGGACGACACGCAGTTCGTGCGGTTCGACAGCGACGCCGCGAGTCCGAGGATGGAGCCGCGGGCGCCGTGGATGGAGGGGCCGTGGGTGGAGCAGGCGCTGCCGGGGTACTGGGACCGGCAGACGCAGGTCAGCAAGGTCCACGCACAGACTTTCCGAGGGAACCTGAAGACCCTGCTCGGCTACTACAACCAGAGCGAGGCCGGTGAGCGACGCGGGCCCGGGTCCCGGTCACGCCCCCCCCGCACGGACGGGCCGGGGTCTCCCCGAGTCTCCGGGTCCGAGCTTCACCCCGAGGCCGCGGGACCCGCCCGGCCCCTCCACCCGGGAAGAGCCCGCGGGGACTGGGAACCGGTTTCTCTTTCGGTTCAGGCGCCGTCCCTGCGGGGCGGGGGGCGGGGCGGGGACGGGGTTAAAGGTCGGGCTGACCGCGGGGCGGGGTCAGGGTCTCACACCCTCCAGAGGATGTATGGCTGCGACGTGGGGCCGGACGGGCGCCTCCTCCGCGGGTACAATCAGTACGCCTACGACGGCGCTGACTACATCGCCCTGAACGAGGACCTGCGCTCCTGGACCGCGGCCGACACGGCGGCTCAGATCACCCGGCGCAAGTGGGAGGCGGCCGGTGTAGCGGAGCGCTATAGGGGCTACTTTGAGGGCCGGTGTGTGGAGTCGCTCCGCAAATACCTGGAGAAGGGGAAGGAGACGCTGCAGCGCGCAGGTGAGAGGGGCCGCGGGGCCCCCTACAAGGAGGGGAGGGAAGGGGGGCAACACCAGGGCCCCCCTCTCCCCGCCATCGGGACACGGAGGCCGCCGGGGTTCCAGACCTGGTGCTGTTGTCTGTCCCCAGCACAAAAATACAAGCAAAGCGGCTGTTTTGCAGTTTATTTGTGGCCGGCGACTGTGAGCGGGCTCATGCCCTGAACAAACTCACAGCCCCGAACAAAAGAAAACGGGTTTTTATAGACAGAATTCGGAAGCAAAGCAAATTTACAGCTTACAGGTGGTCTCCATAAATCTTAGACAGTTTTGACAGCACCAATTATCTCAAGTAAGTTACAAAAAGCTATACAATTTAACAGGACTCAATGTAGTAAGCAAGTGTGATAACACCAAAATGTGGCAAGTAAGGAAATTCACAGAGGCCATAAATATGTAACAATGAATTGGTGGAAACTAGTCTGGCCTTGTGTTTATCCAGACAAGCGACACAGCTGGCCTGTCATGTAGGCAGTTTGGCCTGTGTTTAGATAAAAGGTAGTTAAAACCTGGGGAGTGTAGCAAGTACTTAGGGGACTCTAATTTCTTGATTTATCTGAGGGAAACTTTAACAATCTTGTATTATGGAGAGGCCGGGAGTGAGGCTTGTAGCTAAGGGTCTTGTTACTTTAGTACCAGCGTGACCCAAATGGCCCACCTTTCTTCAGAGACAATTAGGGGTGCAGCCTCTCGCGGGATGGAGGGGGGACCATCTCAGAAATCACTGGTCAGCAGTTCCCTTTGACTCTGGCAGCTGCTCTGGGAACCTGGGGGACTCTCTCTCTCAGACCCTGTTCGCTGCCCCACACACAGTGTGACTGAGGTCTGACCCCAGCTTTTCTGAGTCATGTGGCCTCCACCCCGGTCAGGACCAGGAATCCCTTTTCTCTCCATCACAGACCTGTGCCTGACCCTGGGTTGTGTCAACCTGATTGTAAAACTTTCTAAGGAATGGAGATTATCCCAGATGCCTGTGTCCAGTGTGGTGTCTGGGTTTTGTGCTCCCTTCCCCCACCCCAGCTATCCTGACTGGTCTCAGGATGGTCCCATGAGCACTGCTGGAGGGTGCCCTGAGGGATGCAAAGGTCCTGAAGTTTCTGACCCTTCTCCTCAGACCCTCCAAAGACACACCTGACCCACCACCCCACCTCTGACCGTGACGTCACCCTGAGGTGCTGGGCCCTGGGCTTCTACCCTGCGGAGATCACCCTGACCTGGCAGCGTGATGGGGAGGACCTGACCCAGGACACGGAGCTGGTGGAGACCAGGCCTGCGGGGGACGGGACCTTCCAGAAGTGGGCAGCTGTGGTGGTGCCTCCTGGGGAGGAGCAGAGATACACGTGCCATGTGCAGCATGAGGGGCTGCCCGAGCCCCTGACCCTGAGATGGGGTACGGAGGGGGCCCTGGGCACCGAGCCTCTTCTCAGGGAGAGCAGGGGCCTCTGGGGGACTTCAGGTCGGGGCCGAGGCCTGGGTGTCAGGGCCTCACCTTCCCTTCCCTTCCAGAGCCGCCTCAGGCCGCCATCTCCGCTATCCTGGTGGTGGGCATCATTATTGGGGTGCTGGTCCTCCTTGTAGCTGCGGTCACTGGAGCTGTGCTGTGGAGGAGGACGAGGCGCTCAGGTAGGGAAGGGCAGGGACTGAGTTGCCTTGTCCCACTGGGGGGTTTCAGCCCCAGGTAGAAGTGTGTCCTGCCTCGTTAGTGGGAAGGACCATCCACACACATGAGCTTTCCCAGTCTGGGGCCCTGTTTGCTCACACTTACTCTTTATTAATGGTCGTGTGAAAATGAGGGACAGATTTGTCACCTTGATGATTCTGGTGATGGGGACCTGATCCTCAATAGTCACAGGTCAGAGCGGAAGGTCCCTGCTGAAGACAGACCTCCAGGAGGGCGGTTGGTCCAGTCCCCACACGTGTACTTTCCTCAGGTTTCCTGATTCGGCCGTGGGTCTGTGGTGACAGTTCTAGAAACTTCTCTGGGTTCCAGGACTAAGGGGTTCCTTTAGAACCTCATGGCCCTGCCTCCTTCCTGGCTTCTCACGCGATGTTTTCTTCCCACAGGTGGAAAAGGAGGGATCTACGCTCAGGCTGCAAGTGAGTGTGGAGGGGGGTGATCCCTGAGGCCCTTGGGATAGTGTAGGTGGAAGCCCTTGGGGGAGCCACCCACCCCCATAATCCCTCCTTTAGCCACAACTGCTGTGAGCTCTGACCACATCCTGTTTTGTTCTCCCCCAGGCGGTGACAGTGCCCAGGGCTCTGATGTGTCTCTCACGGCTTCTAAAGGTGAGACCCTGGAGGGCCTGCAGGGGGGAGGGGCTGGGGCAGAGGGGACAGGACTGGTCACTGGGGACACTTTGGGGCATTTCACTGTTTTTTTGTTTTCTGTTTTGTTTTGTTTTTGAGGGCAGTGTCACTGGCCCTCATATGTGGGACCCGAACCGGGGCCGCTGGCTTCCCAAGCCAGTGCTTAACCATCGCGCCACCCGGCCGGCCCACTTTGGGGCATTTTGAGCATGTGGTGGACTGTTGAGAATGTCACCACTTCCAGCCAGTCACTGAATTTGTTTGTTATTATTTTCTTCTACAGCGTGAGACAGCTGCCTTGTGGGGACTGAGTGATGCAAGATTTGTTCAGGCCCCACTTTCTGACTTCAGGAACCTCTGACCCCTCTTTCTGCAAAGGGCATCTGAATGTGTCTGCATTCCTCTCAGCATCCTGTGAGGAGGTGGGAGACTGCCCGCCCCCTGCCGGCCACCCCCTCTCCACACACCTGAGTCCCTTCCCTGACCCACCGTCCTGTTCCAGCAGAGGCTGTTTCCATCCCCACCTTTACTTCATGTTACATTGAGTGGCAATTTCTTACTTTCTGTTGAAATCAGAACCTGGATATGAATCTGTTTTTTTAATTCTTGTCATGAGGGGTTGATGGGTTAATTGAATGAGAAAATCCTAAAGTTTGAGAGGAAATAAATGGAAGCACTGAGAACCTTCCAGAATCCGTGTGTTTGCTGTGCTGAGTCTGTCACAGGTGGAAACACGAGTGGCTGTGAGGACCGAGTGTGGACGCGGCCTAAACCCGGTTGGTGCTCAGTGCATCGTGGGCTGTGACATGGTCACTGCTCGGCTGGGTCACCTCTCTGCCCCCTTGTCCCTTCAGTAGAACCTTGTCCCACCAGGACCTGTGATCACAGGGACTCAGACATCACCCAGGCCTGGTCCTGTCAGTGAGGGCTTCGTGTGGCCGGGTCAGCCTAGGTTCAGGCCTGGGCCCGGCCCTCAGCCCCATCTTTCGGGGGTTCATTTCGTGTTTCTATAGAGGAATATGACTGTTTTTGTTCTTGTTAGGATTCCTCGTCCCTCTGGATTTCCCCACTCTGTCAGCAGCGGTTTTCCTGTCGTCCCCACAAGGCCCACTGGGACCCTGCACACAGCAATCTGTGGATTGAGGTGAATTTTCAGTCTCATCCAGCTCTTGCCTCCTAGGGCTTGATGGTTCTTTCCATCTTTTCCCAAATTGTCAGAGGAACCAGATCTGGGATTAGCAGAGGAGGGACCCTGTAATGTCTCATCTTAGATGAGTTCCTGCTGGAATCCTGCTCTGCTCGCCTGCCGTCGCTGCCCTGAACTCTAGTGATGGCTCTGGTCCAAACTCAGGGGTTTATGAAGCAGAGTCCACTTGAGATTTATATTTGGTTGGAAAAACAGGACCCATAAGTCAGGGCTCACTGTGTCCTGAAGAGGGAAATATAACTGTGCTGTGGTGTGCAGGAGGGCAGGTGTGGGAGAAAGAGGGGTGAGGGGAGCAGCACCTGTGAGAGAAGTGGAGGTGACACTGGTACCAGTGTGAGGGGACTTTGTGCTGTAGCTGCCACAAAACAGCATTTGACCCGAGGCTACATTAATAGAGATACTGTCCCTAGAACAGGGAGGCGCTGTCACTGACCACTGACTGACACTGGCTGTGTGCCAGATGGGTGACAGCTGCTGCATCTGACAAATGTTGAAGTAAAATCAGAAACCTGGCTGGCCTTGAGCAGCGTCTGTTCCAGTGGGAAGAGACAGACTGTGTCCTATAAGCACAGTAAACGAGGAAGGTACTTACGTCAGAAGGAGCTAAGTGTTCTGGGAAAAATGCAGTGGGGAAGGGGATCCAGAGGGTTGGGTTTGGGGATAGGGGGATGGCTGTGTTGATTGGGGTGGTCAGTGGGCCTCACTGGGAAGCTGACCTTGAGGGAAGAGGTGAAGGACACGAGGAATTACCCACAAGGACGTCTGGGCACGTCCTTTTCCAGGCAGGGACCCTGCAGTGGGAAGGCCCTGGGGCAGGAGTGAGTCTGGTTTCTGGGAAGAGCAGGGAGGCCAGTGTGGCTGCAGCAGAAAGTGATGAAGAAGAGACAGGTACGGCCAGACCACGTGGCCAGGAGGACGTTAGAGGGCAGTGATCTGTGCTCGAAGTGAGTGGGAGTTCCAGGACAGTTAGGAGCAGGAGGGGACATGGTGTGATCTCCTTTGAGAGGACCGCTGGGCTGCGGTGCTGAGAACAGACTGGAGGTGAGGGAGGCTGTCGGGAAGCCGAGGAATCTGTAGGGTTCCGGGCTGGACATGCAGCCACTGGGGGTGAGCGTGGGAAATAGTGGGAGTGGGGTTCTGGGTATGTTCTGAGGTGGACATTACAGCATTTCCTAATGGGTCAGCCTGGGGCATGAGAGTCAAGGACCCCAAAATCTCAGAGGGTACAAGTAGAAAGATGAGGTTGCTATCAGCAGAGATGGGGGAGTCTGGAAGGAGCATATCTGCGGGGTGGGGGCATCACAGACATTGATTTTAAGAAATGTTGGAGCTGAGATGTCTGTTAGAAATACAATGAGATCATCGGACTGGCAGGTGGGCAGATGAGTCTAGAGATGAGGGGAAATGTCTGGGCTGGAAAATAGACTTGGGCGGTGACCCATAAATGACGTTGAAGCCTTGAGCACAGATGAGGTCACCAAGGGAGTCATGGCTGTCGGAGAGAAAGGAGCAGGACTGAACCCTGGACCCTCAGTGCTGTGATCAGACCACACACCCGAGCAGACGGCACAGTTCTGGCCCCACGTCGATAAGGCACTTAGGCCAGAGAGTCCCCAACTTCCCTGGGCACAGGAATCGCCTGGACATCTTGTTAAAGACTCAGAAAGTCTGTGCAGAACAGAGACTCTGGATTTATAACGAGGTTCGTGCTGCTGCTGGTGTTCAGATTACACTTTTAGTAGCAAGAGCGTCACCAGGATTCCCACAGGGCTGTGCGTCAGCCTCACCTGCAGGGCTCGTTACATAAGCGGTTCCTGGTCTTGTGTCTGATTCTCTGAGGCGGTGGGTCTGGGAGAGGCCTGAGTGTAAGAAGCCCGCACGCTGTGCTGGGGCTCAGCCAGCTTGGGAACCTCTGAGTCAGTGATGAAGCTTAGGGTGGGGAATGGTCTTAAATACACTTTTAAAGGTGTTATTTCCTCAGAAAGCGGAGGACATATATGGTCAATTATGATACATGATGTTGGGAGTTACATGTTCTCTCTACCATGGGGTAGGGTCAGGTGGAAGATTTAGGAGTGGGTCAAAGGTCAATGTAATAAAATCTCTGAATGCTCGCTCCTGAAACTATTCCCCAGATTGATTTCTTGGAGTAAACAATGGAATCAAATTTTTTCTCATTTAGACACACACACACACACACACACACACACACACACACACACACACACACGAGGTCAGACAATTAAGTTCACGAACTCATCCTAGAAAAAGTGCTACATACCTTATTGCTGAATATCATGGTGGTCACCTTCGAAGTACTCCCTTTGGGAAGCTATGCACTGATGCCAGCACCTGGTCCATCCTTCAAACCAATTTGGAACTCTTTTTCCTGGAATGGCCCTCAGAGGTGTCATCATATTACCCTTGAGGTATCCTGAATGTCATCAAAATGTGTTTCTTTGTTTTTTTTGGTGTTTTTCTTTTAACCCAGGCTGCTGGCTTCCCAAGCCAGCGCTTAACCACCGCATTGTTCGACCGGCCTCAAAATGTGTTCCTTTCAGGGCCGGCCGAGTGGCGCAGTGGTTAAGAGCTGGTTTTGGGATGCCAGCGGCCCCGGTTCGGATCCCACATATGAGGGCCAGTGACATCTGTCCTCCACAGCTAACAACAGCTCCACCTGGAGCTGGGCTGCGCAAACCCCGGGGACGGTGTAGGCTGCAGCCCCTGCTGCAGTGGGCTGCCATAGGCTACACTGAGTGGCTGGCAGCCAGCGTGAGCTGCCAATAGGCTTGGTGAGCGACATCCAGAGGCCAGCGACCGATCTGCCTCATCCAAGAAGAGCGCAATGACGATACCAACATGGGCCAGTGAAGCAACATCCTCAGCAACTAGACTGAAGAACAAAAAGACAGCAACTTGTCTGTTCCCCTTCCCCGATTCTCCAACACTGTTCCCCTTCCCCAATTCCCCAATAAAAAGAAAAAAAAAATGTGTTCCTTTCAATATTTCCTTTATCTTTGAGTAAAGAAAGAAGTCATTTGGGGCCAGATCAGGTGAGTGGAGAGGCTGTTCCAATACAGCTCTTTGTTTACTGGCTAAAAATTCCCCCCACAGACAGTGCTGTGTGAGCTGGTGCACTGTCGTGATGCAAGAGCCATGAATTGGTGAAGAGCTCAGGTTGCCTAACTTTTTAATGCAGCCCTTTCAGCACTTCCAAATAGTAAACTAGGTTAACTGTTTGTCCAGTTAGTACAAATTCATAATAAATAATCCCTCTGATAAAAAAGGTTAGCAACATTGTTGCAACAAGCCCGTAAACTTAATTATGTGTGTGTGTAAAATATTCTGGTCTAATACTGTTTTGGGAAGGCCACAGAACACACTTGAGGCCACACAGCCAGGAACTGACCCACAGTCCCCCCAGGTCAGGTCCCACGTGGGAACCACTGCCTGTGCTTCTGGGCACACGTGACACTGCTCACACCACTGACATCCATATGGACACGGGACCCTGCGGCCATGACTCCTGTCAATCTCCTGGCAACTGGTGTTGTTACTTCCAAATGCGTTCTGCCCAATTCCAGCCTCTGTGTCACCACCTCCTGAGTCAGAGTCTGGCATCAATCACCCGATGGTGGAGCCTCATGCCGCGTTCAGCTGCAAAGTGTTGGGGGACAGTGGGTTCCCTTCTTGTATGGAGTGAAGTGGCCTCTCCCTCCTACCAAGACTCTACGTGTGGAATTTTCCCAATGTAGGAAGAGAGTTCAGGAGCTGGGGGTGAGGGATGGAAAAAGAATGACTAATTTCAATCCTTGGAGCAAAGATCTGAGAATGGAACTTTCTCTGGGGCTTTGTAGGCACTCGGGTTTGGCCGGAAGAACAAGACTAATGACATCCAAGGTAGAGGTTTACTTGCTCACTCTTACTGTGAATTTCTTTGTGGGATGGTGAGGGTTTTTCACCTTCACTCCACCAATTCTCTGATGCTCTGACACCACCTGGGTGTCCCACAATCAGGGATTCCTGCCACCACCTGGAGTCAGCATCAGACCCCTCCCACAGGTTACAGGCTGCATCCCACAGACTGCCCTCACTTCAGACACAAGTCACAAGTTTCAGGTCCCCATGTTACCTGCACTTCCGTCTGACGTGGATACTAAGTTGGGCTACTAAGATGTGGATATGACGTGGGATACTAAGTCCTCCGTTTCAAGTTCAATAATTTGCTAGAACAACTCACAGAACTCAGGAAAATGCTAAGCTTGCTGTTACAGTTGATTAGAAAGGATACAAGTGAGCAGCCAGATGGAGAGGTCCGTAGGGCAAGTTCTGGAAGGGTCCCAAGCACAGGAGCCTCTGTCACTGAGTTGGAGTATGTCCCCCTCCCAGCATATGGATGTGTTGACCTATTCGGAAGCTCTCTGAATTCTGTTGATTTAGGGTTTTTTTTGTTTTGTTTTGTTTTGTTTTTAATGGAAGTTCCATGACGAAGGCCTGATTGATTAAGTTATTGGCCATTGGTGATTGAACTCCACCTCCAGCTCCTCTCCCCACAGGTCAGGGAGTGAGGCTGAAAGCTGCAGCCTTCTAACCATGGCTGGTCTTTTTAGTGACCAGCCCCCATCCTGAACCTCCCTAGGACCCCTCAGCCAAGGGTCATCTCATTAGCACCCCAAAGACAGTCTTTTCACTCAGGAGACTTCAAAGGTTTTAGGAGCTCTGTGTCAGGAACAGGGGACAAAGACTAAATATTTGTTTATGATACCATGGGTCTTTTGCTATCCATTTATAGCAAAAGGACCATAACAGTTGAAAGATGCTGGCACATTATAGGATTCCCATTGAGTTATTAACAATTAGTCCAGTCCAGTATCCTATTAAAGATATTTACATGCCTAATAAATTTATAAAAATTGCTCAACGTTTTAGTCAGAGGGGAAATACAAATGACGTATAATAGGATATCAATGCACACCTCCCAGAATGATAAGAACAAAAAACTCAGACAAAATCAAGTGTTGGCACGAATTTAATTATATCTCTCATATATTGCTAGTGGGAGAGTCAATTGACTCAAATACTTTGAAAAACTATTTGGCCATACATTCTAAAGCCAAACATTTGCTCACCCTATGACCTGACATCTCCTCTCCTAACAGACATGCATGCATATGTGTGCCAGGATACATGAAAAAATCCTTCATAGCAGCATGATTTGTGACATCCGGGTATAACACATGCCCATGAACATCAGAGGACAGAAGTGTGGTCATATTCATGTAACTGACCCCCTGTAATCAAGGGAATGAATAATCCCGACCACACACAGCCTTAGGGGTGATACCTGGGACATAATGTTGAGTAAGGGGCAGATACGTAGGGGTTTCCACTGTAATATTCCATTCTACCCACACCTGAGAGAACTCATCTATGCTGTTAAAAATCAAGATGAGAGTTACTTGGATAGAGGTTGGTTTATGACTGAATACGATCAAGAGGGTTCCTGGGCGCTGCCAATGTTCCTTGATGTGGGTGTTGTTTATCCCAACGTTCACTCTGTGAAAATCCACTGCACACTTAGGATTTGTCCTCCTCTCTCTATGGGTGTGTTAAACTAAAAATAAAAACTCTTACAAAGTGGGAGGCAACAAGCATTTGAGATTAAAAGGAAAAACAGAATAGCTACTTGGGAATCAGTGATTCAGACAGAAAACCAAATAATATCCCAGTTAGAACGCAGAGGTGAGGGTACTTATGAGAAAGGGAAGGGGAACAATTACATCACTAGAAGGAAGGCGTTTCTATTGGTGCAGGTAACAAAATGTAGTGATGCTAATTCTAAATAATTAAAATTTCCAGTTCAGTAGTCAGAATAACTGTTTTCTGTTATCTTTGCAAACAGGTCTTTGGGACACAATGTTGCTTTAGGCCCAGTGTAAAGGTTATTTGCCCTGTTTTCTGTTGTTGTTGTTTTTTTAAAATTCTTTTTATTTATTTATTTATTTATTTATTTATTTATTTATTTATTTTGAGGGCAGTGTCACTGGCCCTCACATGTGGGATCTGAACCAGGGCTGCTGGCTTCCCAACCCAGCTCTTAACCAACATGCTGCTCGTGGGTCTGCCCTGTTTTAACATTTCAAAGATTTGAGGCATAAGATGTACAAAGCAGTTCCTCTGGGATGGCAGCTCCTGCTCCATCTTAAAGTGGCTCTTTATGATATTTTCACCATTTGGATTGACATCTATCCTTCAAAACTTCGCTGATGAGTCACAGGAAAGCAGCACTGATTAAAGCATCCTCGGCCTTCCCTAGTTAGGATGGCTCGTTTTCAGGATGTCAGGCCACTGGGGGTCTCTCGTTGCCAGGAAAACTCATTCCTGGTCTGTCATGTCCCCCGTGGGAGGGACAGTGGCCTTCTTTGTTCTCAGGAACTTTTGGCTACATTGGAGCAACAGGAGCTCCAGCACCGAGGAGGCTTTGCCCCCATGTTCCTGTAAGGGCAGACGGCTTCTGTGGTTTCCTGAGGTTTTCTATATAGAGTCTCACAGGCCTCAGTGATCATTTCAAAAACACTGAGCAACTATTGTCAGAGTGGTGACCTTATGACATCAAGACGTGTAACAAACGGCTTTAGAACAGCAAATATGTTATAATAGCGATTAAAGTGTTAAGTTCAATTTGAACCAAGAGGCAATGCCTGAGGGCAGTTAGTTGAAGATTAAAAAACCTTGAGGTGTCAGTGGGCACTGTATTTAGTCATTTGGTTTGTCCCTGGGTTTTATTTAGTTCTATTTCCAAGGTGTTTTACCCAAGTACAACAGGAGGTATTAACAACAGAGCAAACCTCGCCTTGCTCAGCTGAGACATGGTCAAGAGCAATTCTACTGCCTAATGTAATTCATTTACTAGAATTTAAAATTTTTTCCTGGTCGGTTTTGTTTTAGTGGTAGCTATAGCAATTTCCTCCAAGGCTTTTGATATGTTGATAGTCATGTAATTTTTTGTTTTAATACCTGCCCAGGGAAAAAGTACTCTTCCAAATCTGGTCCCTTCATGGGGGCTAACGTTACCAGGCATGAAACATCCTTGTCTGTGTGTGTAATTAGGGTGCATTTGGACTTGTGATGCCCAATGTAATCTTCCCAGATAGATATTAAGGGGAAAAGCAAACAACAACTGTTACCGTGAGGGGTTGGCCTCTCATATTTTTGTGAGATTGGAAGGAATGAAAGTGGGAAGATAGGAAGGGGAATTAGGCAGGCTTGGTCTGGAATCTTGGGTTAGCTGTCCACACAGATGTGACCTGCTTCGTTTCCTGGTAATTTTAAATTTCAAATGTACTGTTGGTTGAGCAGTCCGGCTAGGTGCAAGAGCTTTCTTTAAATTGGGAAACATGAATCCAAGAGTCAACACCTTTAAATTGGGTCACACATGGATGAATTAAGAGGACCTGAAATCTGGAGGCATCAGTTAGGAAGGAAAACATGAATGTTTAAATTTTGTTTACAAAGATCCGAGTATAACTTACCAAATTGCTATAGGTCATAGGTAGCTTAGGGAAAAACCTGCCTATATCTGGGAAACAGAGAGTAAAAATCAGTCACATTTTGGGCCGGCCGAGTGGCGTGGTGGTTAAGCGCTGGCTTGGGAAGCCAGTGGCCCTGGTTCGGGTCCCACATATGAGGGCCAGTGACACTGCCCTCAAAAAAAAAAAAAAATCAGTCATATTTTATATGAAAAGTTATAAAAATTATAATCACCCTTACCAGTTCATTTAGTCCCATGTTATTAATTCTTGTTGATCTTGATCTTCTTGTTACTAGTTTCATATATGCAGTATTTTCAGAGTTCTATAACTCTTCACTTAGTTCAGTGTTGTTTTTTAAGTTACAAGAAGCCTGTATTTTAGAGTACTTGTAAGGTTTTTTTAAATGAATATTTGAAGATGAAACACATTTGTAGGAATATATTTTGCCAAAGCATCAGAGTAAAATCATAACTGTGTGTAAATTACAAAAGACTTAAAAATGGCCATAATTAAAGGACTGGTGAGAGTTCATGTACATGTGAGGTATCACAATTAATTTCACGAACTTACCTCCGTACCCTTACACTGGCAGCGCTGTACAAACAGCTCGGTAAGGTTTCATACCCTTGGTATATCAGTGTCTCAAGCTGTGTTCATGTCGATGTCTGGCGGTGTCTTGCTGCATGGCGTTCATTATTGTTGTTGAGTGTTTCTGTGTGCCGTTGTGATCATGTCTGAGCTTGAATTAGAGCAATGAACAAATATTAATTTTCTTGGTAAACTTGGTAAGAGTGGAAGTCAAATCAGGGACATGTTAGCCCAAGTTTATGGTGGCAATGCCATGAAGAAAATGGCAGTGTACAAATGGATTAAATGTTTTCTGAGGGGAGAGAACACATCACTGATGAAATGAAGTCAGGATGGGCAGGAATGAGCAGAACTGACAAAAAACATTGCAAAAATTCATCAAATAGTGCATCAAACTCGTTGGCTGACTGTGAGAAGCATAGCAGACCAAGAAAACATCAATAGAGAAACTGGAAAATCTTAACTGAAAATCTTGGCATGAGAAAGGTGTGTGCAAAATGGTCTTGAAGGAGCTCACTAATGAACAAAAGCAAAGGAGAGTCGAAGTTTGCCAAGACCTTTTGGAGAGGCAAGATGATATTTTGGGCTGTGTTATTACTGGTGATGAAACATGGGTGTACCAATATGACCCTGAAACAAAGTATCAAAATGCACAATGGAAGTCAGCCAATTCTCCACGACCAAAAAAGTTCCGTCAGTGCCAATCAAGGGTCAAAATGATGTTGCTAACCTTTTTTCATATCAGAAGGATTTTTCGTTACGAATTTGTACTAACTGGACAAACAGTTACTCAAGTACACTATTTGTAAGTGCTGAAAAGGCTGTGTGACAATGTCAGATGAAAATGACCTGAACTTTTTGCCAATTCGTGGCTCTTGCATCACGACAATGCACCAGCTCACACAGCATTGTCTGCAAGGGAGTTTTTAGCCAGTAAACAAATAACTGTATTGGAACCCCCTCCCTACTCACCTGATCTGGCCCCCAATGACTTCTTTCTTTACCCTAAGATAAAAGAAATATTGAAAGGAAGACATTTTGATGACATTCAGGACATCAACGGTAATACGATGACAGCTATGACCATCCCTGAAAAATATTCCAAAACTGCTTTGAAGGGTGGACTACGTGCTGGCGTCAGAGCATAGCTTGCCAAGGGGAGTACTTCGAAGGTGATTGTAATGATACTCAGCAGTGAGGTATGTAGTAATTTTCCTAGGATGAGTTCTCAAACTTAATTGTCATATTTCGAATTTTGCTTACCATTGTCACCCCAACAAATTTATTTAAAAATAATTTTTTAATGATGGTTAATAAAATATTGTCATGTGAACTCAGAAGTCATTAGGTTATTAGTGGGTTTTGAATACTGTTGTGCCAATAAATTTAATGAAAATGCAAAAAAATAATAATAATAGTGGCCAAAACCTTTTCAAAATTCGTGAATCTGCACTTCCAATAAATTCAACAAACTTTAAGCAGCATAAATTCAAAGAAGTTCATACTGACATATATTCTGCACAAACTTTCAAAATCCAAAGACGAAGAACCTTGAAAGAAGCAAGACAGAAATAACTAGTCATGTACAAGGGATCCTCAATAATAGTGACAACAAGTTTCTCTGGAGTCCAGAAGTCACTAAGACAATAAATTTAATGCCTCAGAAAACTATCAACCCAAAGGTTGTGACAAAAGTATTTTTCATAAATAAAGAAGAAAATCAAGACATTCCCAGATGAACAAAAGCTGAAGGAGTTATTTCTAGTAAGCCTGACCTACAAGTTATGCTAAAAGGATCTTTTTAGGCTGAAGTAAAAGGACACTACAAAGTAACTTCAAGCTATATGAAGAAATAAAGAACACTGGTAAAGGTAAGTACATAGCTAAATAAAAAGGTCAGTATTCTGGGCTGGCCGAGTGGCTCAGTTGGTTAACAGTTAAGTTAAGAGGGAGAGCTCTGAGCAACAAGGCCTCCGGTTCAATTCCCACATGGGCCAGTGAACGCTGTGCCTGAGCTGAGCTGTTGCTGAGCTGCCAACAGGTGGCAGGATGACTCAGCTGGTGTAACAACAAGATTCCTGTTCGATGGTGGGCTATGCCTACCCACAACTAAGACTGCACTCGGCACCTTGAGCTGAGCTGCCACTCAGATGGCTTGGTGTATAAAGCGTGCACTCTTAATAACAAGGCTGCTGGCTTGACTCTCACATGGGACGGTAACTACGCCCACCTGCAACTAAGACTGAACACAGCACCTTGAGCTTAGACTAAGGCCACCAGCCGCTGACAGGAAGGCAGATGGCAACTGGCGCCCTCTAACAAGGAACACTGAAGAACAACTAGGCTAGTCCCCTCCTCCAATTCCCCAACAATGTTCCCCTCCCCCAATTCCCGAAAAAAAAAAAATCTTAAAAAAAAAAGAAATTGTGGTATATCCATACAATGGAATATTTAGCCATAAAATAAATGAAGTACTCATATATGCTACAACATGTATGAACCTTGAAAACTGATAGATGAAATAAGCCAGACACAAAAGGCTACACATTGTATGATTCCATTTATATGAAATGTTCAAAAGACGCAAATACATTTAGACAGAAAGCAGGTGAGAGGTTTCCATGGGTTGGGGGTAGAGGGGAATGGGGTGGGGTGACTGCCTAATGGGTAAGCAGTTTCCTTCTTGGTGATGAAATTGCTCTGGAACTAGATAGTGGTGAAGGTTGCAAAATATTGTGCATGTACTAAATGCCACCGAATTGTACACTTTCAAGTGGTAAACATGGTAAATTTTATATTATGTGTATTTTGTATCAATTTTAAAAAGACTGGGAAATACATTCCAGAAACTTTTGTATGGTCAGCTACCAAGGTTCGCTTTAGAATCTGCCCATCTGTCTTCTCCCATTAGGACATCATCTCCTACTTAGAGCAGCCCTTGATCTTTTGCCTATAGACAGCTGTCTGTCCGAACTTCCTCCTAGATCAGCAGAGTCCAAACCCCAAGATGACTTTCTGCCTTGGACCCAAATACTCAGATGCAAGGCTGAGGCTAATTTTCAGTGAAAGTTAGGAGATTATCCAATTAGTAGGATTCACTGGGAGTCCCAGTGATTGGTCTAAACACCTGGGGTGTCATGTTTGCAGATCTGGAGAGAAGCCTGCTCACAAGTGAACATATGGTTTTGGTGTGTGCAGGTGGGGTCCTCAGCAGAGGCATTAGAGGGAGCTCAGGGACACTGGGCACCTGCACGTCTCTTAGCTGAATGCCTCGCCCATCTACCCATGTGTCACCCACATCTGAAGAAGGATGGGAACCCTTACCTCGGCCCATCCTTCAGCTGTGTGACCCTGGGACAGACTGCCAGTGTGACTGACCCTGGGATCTTCCTGCTGTTGTGGGAAGACCATCCTTCCGTCCATATGGCTCATGCCCAGGGGGCTCCGCAGGAAGCTGAGTGTCCTTTAATTCTCAAGGCCAACATTTCTGTGAACCCAGGCCAAGGCCTTAGGTTCTTGGGATTCAATTCCTGAAGACTTTTTTTTTTACTATTTTTTTTTTTTTGAAGGCAGTGTCACTGGCCCTCATCTGTGGGACCTGAACCAGGGCAGCTGGCTTCCCAGGCCAGCGCTTAACCACCGCGCCACTCGGCCGGCCCCAATTCCTGAGGATTTAAAAGGGAAGAATCCACCCACTCTTGCAGGTGTGGTTTGATAAAACATGTACATTCATCCATACATGTATATTAATACATACATACATACATACATTCATATATTACCCTGTGTATGACAATCAGTAATCGATAAATTGGTGGGATTCTTAGTGTTGTCGTTATTGCCCATGTGCACTCTGTATCCAGGGACACATCATGGGCTGTGGAGAAAGAGTTCATTTCTCTTTCTGAGGAGACGTTTCTGCCCGTGGGGTCCTAATGAGAGA
Source organism: Aselliscus stoliczkanus (assembly GCA_033961575.1). NCBI lineage: Eukaryota > Metazoa > Chordata > Mammalia > Chiroptera > Hipposideridae > Aselliscus > Aselliscus stoliczkanus. The sequence continues at coordinate 55,680,323 of CM066733.1, read as the reverse complement.
TGCTGTGTCAGGCTGAGGTAGGAAGGGGACCTGGACTTCTTTTTATTATTACTTTACTTCAGGTGTTTTATTTTAAAATTAAAGTATGTTTTTCATGTTAGAAAAATAGAAACCTGTTCAATCACAGAAAACTTTAAAATGCACAGAAGAAACGTAGAAATATGGCCTCTCCTCAGAAAGCATTGTGAACCATTACACTGTTGAAACTTCCTAGACTCCAGTATGAATGGTGCTCCCTGGAGCTGCCCTGTGTAGCAGTCCTGATTTTCAATGTGTCACATATATTAAAGACACATGGGCCGGCCGAGTGGCACATTGGTTAGGAGCTGGTTTTGGGATGACAGCGGCCCCGGTTCAGGTCCCACATGTGAGGGCCAGTGACACTGCCCTCTACAGCTAACAACAACTCCACCTGGAGCTGGGCTGCGAACCCCTGCAGTGAGTGGCCAGCAGCCAGCGTGAGCTGCCAATAGCCGCAGTGAGCGACATCCAGAGGCTGGCGGCCGATCTGCCTCATCCGGGAAGAGTGCAGTGATGATACCAATATGGCCAGTGAAGCGACGTCCTCCACAACTAGACTAAAGAACAAAAGGACAGCAGCTTGTCTGTTCCCCTTCCCCAGTTCCCCAACACTGTTCCCCTCCCCCAATTCCCCAATAAAATCTTAAAAAAAAGACATAATAATAATAATATAATAATAATAATATAACAATATACATAAAATTATATAAAGTTATGTAAAAGTAACCTATACATGTATATGTGTGTTCATTTTAGAAAGTTGCATTTGTATGTTACAGGTTATTTTTTATTATTATTAATTTTTTAATTAGTTTCAGGTGTACAACACAGTGCAATAGTTATACTTTTTACCCCTCAAAGTGACAACTCCCCCACCCCCATTTAGCCTCCCCTCTCCTCCCCCCCATATCATATATATCTATTACACTTCCTCTGACTCCCTTCCACGGTATAATCCACATCCCGTGACTATCCATATATTCAATTACAGTTAGTATACAATATTATACAACCTCAGCTTCAGGTGTACAGTGCAGTGATCAAGCCTCTACTCCATCCATGCAATGGTCTCCCTAACAAGACATATGACCATCTGACACCCCACAAAATATTTACAACATTATTAATTATATTCCCCGAACTGTCTTTCATGTCCCTGTGGCAATATTGTAGTTTCCTACATTTGCTGTTTAATCCCTTCCCCTTCTCCTTCATCCCTATCCCCCTCCCAACTAGCAACACTGATTTATCCTCTATATCTATGACACAGTTTCTGTTTACTTTGCTCATTCATTCAGTTTTTCAGATTCCACATATGAGTGAGATTATATGGTATTTGTCTTTCTCTGACTGACTTATTTCACGTAACATAATAGTCTCTAGGTCCATCCATATCATTGCAAATGGTACGATTTCATTCTTCTTTGTAGCGGAGTAATACTCCATTGTATAAATATACCACAGTTTCTTAATCCAGTCATCTACCGATGGGCATTTCGGTTGTTTCCAAGTCTTAGCTGTTGTAAAGAGTGCTGCAATGAACATAGGGGTGCATAAATTTTTTTGAATAAGTGTCTTGGGTTTTTCAGGGTAAATACCTAGGAGTGGAATTGCTGGGTCAAAAGGTAGTTCTATTTCCGGTTTTTTGAGATACCTCCATACTGACTTCCATAGTGGCTGCACCAATCTGCAATCCCGCCAACAGTGCAGCAGGGTCCCCTTTTCCCTACAGCCCCGCCAGCACTTGTTGTTTGTTGATTTATTGATGATAGCCATTCTGACTGGAGTGAGGTGTTATCTCATATGTTACAGGTTATTTTAAATGTTACTTTCTGAAATGCGTTACCATAAAACAATGAGTTTTCCATGTCATAAACTCTGCTTAAATTTTACACCACTTTTACAAGCTGCATACTATTTCAAACAATGGGATACAACCAGACCCTTTTCCTATCCATTAGCATTTATCTCTTCTTCTTATAAATAATTATTTGACAAGTGTCATTGTGCATAAAGATTCCTGTACACTTTGGATTATTTAAATTGATAGACTACTCACACAGTCAATATTAAGTCAAGCAGTTTAAACATTTTTATGCCCCTCCATACATATGGTCTAATTGCTTTTCAAAATTGCTGCACTGACACATTCATCTATTTAACACATATTTATTGAGTCCCTGCTATGAGCTGGGAACGACGCGGAGGACACAGGGATGAAGACACAGACAAGGCCCCTTGCCCAGGGAACATATATCACAGTGATGGTCACCGACAGTAAACACAATTTTTATAAGATCAGTGATAATTACGTTGGAGACAACCATGTCTGAGCTAGTAGACTGGTGATGGGTGGATGGCAGGGCATATATGTGAGTTTGTTGGACATGACATTTCTGAGGACTGACTGACCCCTGGACACTGGAGCAGAGACGTGGATGGCATGAGGAACGGTCATGTGGGTCCCTGGGGAGGAGGTGCACTTGGGGAGTCACAGCAGGGACAGGGGCCCTGAAACAGGACTGGGCAGTGACCAGAGGCTGCTGTGAGTAGATACAAGTGAACTGGGCTGAGAGGTGGATGAGGCCAGGGCAATCAGAGGGGTCCTGTCATGAGGGGCTGGCAGGCAGGTGAGGGACTGGGGCTCATTGTGCCTAAGAAGGGAGACACTGGAGTGTCGTGTGGGGAGTGGTGGTGAGATTACGTCCTAATTCACATTTAAAAGGTCACTCTGTCTGCATGTGGGTAATGGGCTTGAGCGTCAGCAGGGAGCCCAGCTGCACTGCCCGCCTGTGACTGCTGTAGGGGACGGTTCTGGGTGGAAGCAACAGGAGTGAGAAGGGACTGGATGCCGTGGTGGTTCAGCTAAGAGGTGTCAGCACTAATTCAGTGGAGAACCACACAGGAATGTACTTACTTTAACTCCACAGTTAGTTGATTAAGGTGGCTCCCTGCAAGGAACGCAAATTAAGATACATGAGTGATTTAAAAATCAACACCAAGAATAATATAAATTTTAAAATGTTAAGACTGTGGTAAAGCTAGAACATTATGAGGCAAACTGGAATACGTGAAACATTTGTAAAAATGGAGTGTTTTAAAAATATATTTATGTCTGTCTGTTATTTAATATATATTTATATCTAATGTATTTAATATATGTATATTTATATTTATAGATTTAAAATGTATATACACAAATATATATCATTTATCTAAAATATATAATTATATATTTATGTATTATAAATAAAATTTAGTATGCATATTTGTATTAAAATAGAGGGAGAGGTTCACTTCGTTTGAGGAATTGGCTCGAGTGATGGGAGAGGCTGGAAACCTGTAGGGCAGGTAGGACTCCAGCTGGAAACCCGGAGAGAGTTGGTGCTGAAGTTCACGTCTGAAGGCACTCGGCTGTCACAGTTCCCTTCTCCTTGGGGGAGGTCAGGGTTTTCTTTTTTTCTATTTAGGACTTTATTCTATTTAGGACTACCCACCCACATTATGGGAGGGTAATCTGCTTTACTCAAGGTCTACTGATTTAAATATTAATCTCATCCCAAAAATACCTTCACAGAAACACCTAGAATGATGTTTGATCTGGGTGCAGTGGCCTAGCTAAGGTGACGCGGAAAATGAACCTGCACATGAGACCACAGCCCGCATGGCCAGTCCCTGTTCCTACTTCCTTCTGCCTAAGAAGGGAGACACTGGGGTGTCACGTGGGATGTGGTTCAGATTCCACACGGAGACAGGGCCGAAATGAATGAATTCCAAGGTTTTCAAAGATGAACTCAAAATCTGCAAAGTCAGTAAGTGAATGTAAAAACCTCAGGAACCCAAGGAGATTCTCATTTCTCCCCAGAAATGGCCTCACTGTGAGCTGCTGAAGAGAGAAGGTCGCTCCTGGGCTGCAAGGCTGAGGGGCTGTTGGGCCGCAGCCCTAAACAGAGTTGTCCCTTCCACCTGCAGGTTCCCAGTCTTACAGCCAACCTCAGTGACCTCACCTGAGCAGGGAGTTTGATTTTTCTGGTGTAGGTTCTATTTGAGCATTTGTGGGCTTCAAAGTGTGACACAGAAGTTTCCTTGTGCTATTTCTTGGATAGGATTTGACACCCACCCTTGGTGGCTCTGACTTCCCTGCCTGGTCCCTGGAGGGAATGGACTGTCCTGACCACTTTTCAGCATCTCCTTGTGTAGGAGGGATCAGTAGACTTGGAGTTAGGGGCTCTCCCATTCTCACCTTCATCTCTAATGCAGAGTCCCTTACATTTCTTGGGAGGGACAGGGAGGGTAGGGAGGGGCAGTTCTTTCAAACTGCTGAATATCACTGTCTCATTTCCTGAAATAAAGGCCTATATGCACATAACATTAACTCTGCATGCAATGCAAGGTGGGAGGTTCCTACATGTCAGGTTAGGACTTTGACTCTATTTACATGGGGGAGGGGGAGCTGATGAGCAGAGTGGGAGCCACAGGTGTACTGTTCCTGATTGGCATTTGTTTTCCTACAGTTGGAGGAGTTTGTGCTCAAGGAGAAAGCCTTTGAAGAGGTGAGAAATATTCAGAATGGGTGTGGGCAGGGGGAAAGGATGAGGAAATAGGGGAAAAGCAGAGTGGGGCTGGGCAGGAGGTGAAGGGAGTCCAGGAGGAGAGGGGCCTGGCCTGATGGCAGCAGGTGTGGGGCCCAGAGCCTCACTGCCCAGAGTCCTGCAGGCCGTGAGGAGTGCGGAGGCAGGACCTTCCACTGGCCAGAAAAGTCACAGCAGAATTTGGCTTTTTGATTTTTTATTGTTTTCTGTGAGGACAAATTTGGTAAGTCTGTGGGTGAGATACAAGAACCTGCTTTTCAAAGAATACGTAGTATAGTTTCCTCCCAGTTTGATCTCATCACTAGTTCCCTGGAGATGGAAGACAGGCACCAAACAAACTTGAAACTTCTCAGATCAGAAAGTCAGTCTCATTCTTCAGACCTGCTGTAAAAGCCTCTGACCTTCCCAATGGCACATCAGGGCTCAAGGAACAAGATTCGCCCCGGCTTTGTGACCCCAGGACGCTGTGGTAACTCCAGTTTCAAACTTGGTGTGAGTACGAATGGGACAGGGTCCCCGGTGTCCCCACTCGATCATGCATATTTTATAAATATTTATTATATATGTCTACTCCAGTAAAAGAAAAAAATCCCTTTAAAAAAGCACTTTAAGAAAGATTCAATGCTATCAAAATGTGAGGGATTATCTCCAGAGAATTTCTGGTGTTCAATTTAATTAATATTTAGGTTTTTAAAAATCTGTAACTTATTGAGTTTGAAGTTTAGGTTTATAATATTTTTAAACTGAAACGTTCTTTTCATGACTCTCATATATAAATCCAACCTTATGCTAAAAGATAAAATTCCAACATGTCAAAGAAAGTGAAAGTCACCAAGCTACCCCACTTCCTGGGACACCAGTGTCAAAACCTTGGTGAGAAACCTTCCAGGTTTTCCCCTCTTTGCAACCTATTTAGCTTGTAAGTGGTATCAGTGGCATTATAATTCGTGTGTTCATAACCTTTTTTTAAAAGCTTAGAAGTACAAGCTGGCCGAGTGGCACTGTGGTTAAGTGCTGCCTTGGGAAGCCAGCGGCCCCGGTTCGCGTCCCACATATGAGGGCCAGTGACACTGCCCTCAAAAAAAAAAAAAAGCTTAGAAGTGTGTTGGGCACATCTTTCCATAGCAGTACATTAAAATCCATCTTACTTCCTTTATTGGCTGCACAGGATTTTATGACATGCTTTCCTTTGGGGACAATGGAATGGTCTCCATCTTCCCTGCAGTGATGGTGACGTGGGCGTGTACAATTGCCACAACTCAACCAGCTGTGCATTTCAAATGGATGCGTTTCACTGTATGTAACATGTTTCCCAACAAAATTTACTTTAAACACATTATCCTCTTTGATAATGTGTTTAATGTGTTTTTGCACTTTGGTTATGCAAACAAAACATATGAACACCTTGTTGCTAAGAGACACCCTAACACATCTGGAGGGAAAGTGTCCTGATGTTGCAGCTTCCCCTCAGGTGGTCCTGCAGTAAGAGTAACAGGCGTCTATTTATGTATTCAGAGAGATCACAGGGCTATGGTGAAATGTCAGTAAATGACTAAAGTAGACAGAGAGTAAAATTAAAGGTTAGAAATAATATTTTATCTTATAAAATGTATTTCCCCTTACTTTTTTCTCCCTTTTTCTTCTCTCTCCTTTCTTCAACCCGTCCCCTTTCCCTCCTTTCCCATTCTCTCCTCTCCACCTTGTCCCTGCATATTCAAGCCTCATGGTCAACACAGGTGACTGTGTCCCCTGGGACAGGTCAGGGACAGAGAATGGAAAGGGCGCTGGTCAAGGCGTTTTGTAGCTGTCGGCCCGCTGTTCCTGTGTCATTTCAGTGAAGTCACTCCAGTGTTTGGTGGAGGTCACTCGGCTCTAAAGTTGGTCCTCCCTGAACTGGCAGAACCTGGGTGGGGTTTCCCTGGATCCTTAGTGGTGGCTTCTCATCCAGGCGGGTGAAGCCAGACTCAGTGGGATCTTTCTGTGCAGGAGCCTTCCCGGGTGACAGTGACCCAAGGCTGTAGGAAGTGTTTTGGGATCTTAGAATCCAGGGGCATCCTGTGGGGAAGGGGCTGGAAGAAGCACGTCCCTACTCAGGGGCCTCAGAACCAACCCAGATGCTGTTTAAAATGAGTCGGAACCCAGGTCCCCCTCCAGACCCAGGGAATCGCATTTTCGAGACCCAGGTGGGTCTGCGTTTCCCAAATCGGCAGGTGCAACTGATGGCAGTTTGAGACCCAGAAACGGACATGCAGCGTCTCTGCTCCCGCCTGCCCCCAGCGCCTTCCTTCTGCTTTGATATCATTGAACAACTTTTATTTCCTTTAGGCCGAGCAGGGGGACGGCTGACCTTCTGTCCTCCGTGTAAACTCTGGCCTGGCCTTGGGTGGTGTCAGCCAAGCACTGGGTGGTCTCAGTGTCTTTCCCGACCCAGCAGAGGCTCCTGAGGTCTGCGGGGGCCCCTGTGCTGGTGAGGCCAGGGTCCCAGGGCAGGAGTGGAGGAGACAAATCAGTTTATGGGGCAGAGCAGAGGGGCTGGAAGCAGGGTGGTGTGGAGGGGAACACTGTTATTATCAACATTCTTACGGAGATGCGGTTCAAATATCAACCAATTCACCCCTTTAACGTGTCCGGTTAAGTGGTGTTTAGCATAACCCCGAGGTTGGCTGGATGGTGGAGTCAGTGGGAGCAGCCGGAGGAGGTTACAAGGGCTGCAGCGTCTAAGAGAGTTTGGACTCGCAGTGATTCAGCTGCGGACGTCGCTTCTGAGAGGCAGCGGTGGCTGAACTGTGCCAGCAGGTCTGCGAACCTGGTCACTGTGAGGTGGCCAGCGCGCTGTGCGTGTTGAGGGAGGGGCGTGGGAGAGAACGGGGCCTGGAAGGAAGAAGCAGGAAAGGCGCGGGTGGGCGTCCCCCGGAGCCGGGCGGGAGCAGCGCTGCTCCTGGGCGGGAATGTGCTTTGCGGGGCGGGCGGCCGCGGTCTGGGTGCCTCTGAGGTTGGGGCCCTAACATGGCTGCTCAGAGTCTGTCCAGGCCGCACTGGGCTGCACTCACCCAGGTCTCAGCCGCCTGGGATCCTAAATCAGTCTTTTCTAGACTTTGTGCTTTTAGGGGAGCTGAAGGGGCCCAGCTAGCAGGGGTTCCCGGTGCTCCTGGTTTGTCTCAAGTTGACTCAGGGTTCAGGGGACTTTCCAGGGTAACCATCGAGGCCCGCCCCCTGATTGTGATTGGCAGGTGTTTGTTCACAGAGAAGAGTGAGTGGGCGGGGCCAGAGGCTTCAGGTAATTTTCCCCTGGTGCTTCCCAGCTGCTCAGGGGAGCCTACCGCTGCCTCCAGGGGTTTGGCAAAGTCACGGCCATAGGGCTGTGCCATGTCCTGCTGCTCCTGGCCTGTGCTGCCCTGGGCTCTGCAGCAGGTAAAATAAGTGGGGTTCGTCGGGGTGGGTGGCATAGCAGGGGCCTGGGGCATTTCCAGGGGTCCCGGTGAGTTTCAGTGAGTGTCTGGTGACTATGTGTGGCTCTGGTGACAATGTGTGTGGTGGGATGGACGCTGGGGGGCGGGGAATGGAGCGGCCTGTTGCCACCACACCTCAACTCTGCTTTTCCAATCTCTTTTCAGTTCTCTTAGCACAGTTCCCCCACCACACCATTTTCTGCTCTCTTGCTTTTGTCTTCCCATTGGGATGACTCAGTCCTTAGATCCTCTGGGCCCCTGGCTGCCTCCTGGGTTCCTCCTGTGAATGGTATTTAAGGGTCCCAGGAATCTGAAGCTCAGACAACACCTCCCACCTTGTGTGTTGGGCGGAAGGGGGGACCCTAAGGCCTCTGAGCACTCACTGAGTCTGCAGTGTGTTCTCAGCTCTGCTCCCCTCTCAGTTCCTGGGGTACAAGGAGTTCCAGGTGGGCAGTGATCAAGTCTCTCAGTCCCCGGAGTTAGGGACCTTTTCCTAGTGACCATGAGCTGTCTGCGGAGCCCAGGCCCAAACCGGGAACCCCACTCCCTCCTGTGTGGGCTGTGGGGGCTCCTGACCCTCACACTGAGGGGGTTAGGGTCCGAAGGCTTCAGGCCAAGGGTTCTTCCTCTGCTGTCCACTCTCCTCCTCCCTCTCTCCTCTCTGCCCCCTCCAGTGTCAGCTGTCATTTTCTAATGTGCCCTTGTCCCCACACCAGACTCTCTCCTGACTCCTCCCTGTCTCTCATGTGCCCCCTGGGTCCTCTGCCCTCCCTTCCCCCTGCTGTCCCCTCCTCTCTACAGTCCCCTGACCATTTCTAGTGTGTCCTCCCCTCCCCCCACCTTAGGTCCCTCCTCCTCCTCCTCTCATGGGCCTTGGCCTACAAAGAGCCTTCCCTGACATGGCTCCTACCTCCCTCAAATTTCAATGACCCATATTTTCTGGGGCTGCTTTTTGCCCTGTGGTTCTTCCCTCCATCCCCCTCCCCTCGCATCCTCACCAAGGACAGACCTGGTGCTGACCTTATTTGGGCCTTGGCACAGTGCACTGCCCCTTCCCCTGTCCTAGCGCTCCAACCCCCCACCTCCCTCCAGGGAAGCCGCCTGCCCTGGGGCTCACACCAAGTTCTCACAGCTCACAGTTCCCTCCTGTGGGACCCTTGCAGTCACCACCCTACACTCACCCACCCTCACCCAGAGCACCCCTCCTCTCCTAACCCTAGTTCTCCCAGGGTCACCCCTGCACCAGGCTCATCCCGACCCTGTCCCCCAAGCCCAGGCCCTCAGCACTAGTCTCCCCTGGTGCCTCATGTGCTTCCCACCTCACCACCCCTCACAGACCAGCAAAGTGCTCTTGGTTCAACTTCCCTTTGGCCTTCACCTCTCCTCCACCCCATCCGTTCCTGGACCCAGAGGCTCTCCCACCCTACACCATGGATCCAAACTCCTTGTTTATATCACTCGGTCACCTCTGGCCTTTCCCTGAAGCAGACAGGCCTCCTCCCAGCACCTCCCCTCCTGGCTAGATGTCTAACCCTAACCTCTGTGGAGGTGACACCCCCACCCTGAACCACTCCCACATGTCCGCCCTTCCCCTTGGGCACTCTTCATTGACTCCTTGAGACCCCTACTACCTGCGTCTCCCCAGGGAACACTGGCGGGTCCACCCACCTCTCCACCGAGGCCTTGCCATGCCTCTTCCACTCTGGGCCCAGGCCCACACCTTCAACTCCCCAGGGGTACTGGTCCCCCCTAAACTCCCTTAAGGCCACAACGCAGCCCCTCATGGTCCCTGTCTCACTGCCACATCGTCCCTTGTCCCCACCTTGTCCATGATGAGCTGTCACCACAAGCAGCAGCCCCTTGCTGTCTTTCTCACCTTCCCACCTTTTCACCCCAGCAGCTCTGACCAAGGGTCCCTCTGATCCTGGCCTGACACTTCCCCTCCCTCCCCTCTGGCAGGACCCCCCACATACACACACTCACCAGGGCCTTGTGCTTCTCCCTGGCCCCCTGCAGGCCAGCCTCCCCCCTTGACCTCCTACCTGTAACCTTAGGGAGCCTGTGTCCTGGCACCTGTCCGACCCTTTTGCATGTCCCCCCTACCCCTTGCCCACCCTTCCATTGCTCAACTCACCTGTGTTCCTTTATAGTGAAAATACCCAGCAGACACTTCTTTAACTAAGTGATCAAAATTAGCATCACCCACAATGGGCCAAACTGACCTCATGTGCCTCCCGATGTGATGTTCTGAGAAGGATATAACATCACTGCTGTAATATTCCTGCCCAAAATGCACAACTTGATTCAAACAATAAAGAGCATTGGATAAACCCAAGCTGAAGGACTTCCTGTAAGTAAATGGCAGCCGTCTACAAAGATACCAAGGTCATTAAAGAGAAATCAAATTTGAAAAACGGTTCCAAATTGAAGGAGATAAAGATACATGACAAGTGAATCCAATGCATGTTCCTAGATTTAGACCCTGAACTGGAAAAAAAAAAAACAGTCTATAAATAATTTAATTGCAACAATTTGAAGAATTTAGATAGAGACAATAGTATTTAGTCAATATTAATTTTCCTGGTTTATATTATTGTGCTCTTATTATAAAAGAAAATCCTTGTTCTTAGGAAACACACTGATGTATTTAAGAATAAAAGGGCAGCGGTATCTGTAACTTACTCTCAAATCATTACACATACAGCAAATGTGACAAAACGTCTGGGAAAGGGGAGATAGGATTCTTTGCTACTTCACCTGCAAGTTTTCTCTAAGTTTGAATTCATATCAAAGTAAAAAAATGTTGAAACATGTTATTTTGACTTCAAGACCACATCATACTTTATTTAGTGTAGTCTTTAATAGTCAAATGTTGATGTTATTTCTCCATGAATATTTTGACCTCTTTCTTGACTCAGTTATTTCAAGTGTTCAGGCATTAGGATATCCTTGCTATTATTCCCTTCTATTTGAAGGCTTTTCAGAAAGGCTCTAGATTTAAGAAAGAAATCTAGGGATCTAGGATTTGGTGAAAAAAATCTCAGTATAACTTATACCACAACACTGGGCAGCAAGATAAGAGGAATAAGCAAACAGGGAGAGACACCTTTATTTTGCTTTCTCTTAGAAGATGTCCCTGTTCCTGCTGCTCTGTGCATGTCCCTGGGCCTGGGGGAAGGACGGCTGCCTTGCACTATGAGAGGAAAATGATGGTGTGAAAACATCTTCCCCCATCACCTCCCCACCCCTCAGCTTCCCTTCTGTGCCTATTCTCCCTCCCAACCCCTGGCCCAGGAGCCCTGATTCCTCCAGCCTCAGCCACAAACTAGCTTCTCACCCAGAGCTGGCTGCTGGGGATGGGGGTGTGGGGGGTGGGAGCCATTCCCACCACTGGAGGGCAGAGGAGAGAGGGGCCAGAGCCTGGGGCTGTGGGAGAAGGTGCAGCAGGGAGGAAGGAGTTAGAGCTGGAGGGACTTCTGAATGAGGATCAGGTGTAAGGATCAGCGAGTGACTGAGGGCATTCCTGTGCTTCCATTTAGGGGGGAAGGGAGGGGCCTCGGATACGGACAGAGAGCATGGCAGGGTCTGGATCAGATCCACATTCACCTTCAACCCTGTGCTCTGATAACACCTCACCCCAGGTGACACTCAGGGCCCCTTCAGGCCCAGGTGCTCCACCAGGCAGGTGTGTCTCAGCTCCTCTCTGGGGAGGACCCCCACAGCTGTCCATCACGGATGTGTCCCCAACCCCCCAGGTCAGGTCCCCCTGAGTGCTGACTCCAGGCTTAGCACTTTCCCTTCCTGCAGCCAGTTGAGAGGAATATTGGCAGGTGAGAAGCACATTCTCTGCATACAGGGTTGGATGGCCCTCGGGTCCTCTTGCTGGGTCACCATAACCCTGGGGGACACTGGACTGGAGAAAGAAAGAGCACAGGGCAGGAAGAGGACTGGACTCACCTCAGGATCTTCCCTTCTTTCCCAGTTTCCTCCACCCCAAGAAACCTAGTAAAGTCATACAGAAACCCAGGTCCCCACCCCCTCTCAAGAAGTGGTGGCTTCAGGCGTCTCCATTCCACCTGCAGCTTTAGCACCGGCCCCCATATGAACTCAGGTACATGCAGAGAGCGGTTCTGGACCGCTCTTCTTCCAGGTAACTGCATAGCACAGCCTCTCACCTCTTTCAAGACTTACCTACCTGAGCACCCTATTTCAAATTGTCACTCTTTCCCCTAAACTTCCATTTTTTCCTCTATGTCCTGTATCGCTTTCCAACCTACCATATTATCAACTGAAACGGGAGACCTGAACTCTTTCAGATCTGGACTTGAGATTGAAATGACAAGGGTCACTTTCCCTGTGTGTGATTTGGGGGTCCTGGTTCTGTGTATGCTTGTGGGTTCCCTGCCGACTGGCCCAGGCCCGGCAGCCCTGCCGCCAGCAAGCACCGCGGGGCACTCGCAGTTCCGCCACCAGCAGCGACCCGCAGACAGGCCGCGCTAGATTCACCGCTGAGCTCCGCGTAGCCCATGATGGTCTGCAGACCCCAAGCTAAGTCCTGCGGGGGACCCTCCAGGAACATGGCCTCCTTAGCTGCGGGAAGCAGGGCCTCCTCACCGCCCACAGCGCCCCCTCTGGGCCTGGCCAGGCAGCTCCCGCTTCATCAGCGAGGAGGAGGCGGAGGCGGTCCAAGCAGCTGAGGGCTGAGAGCAGGCCGCCCAGGGCTGGACCCGGACTGGGCTGTGAGGTCATGACCCAGGGAGGGGGTCCCTCAACATCCAGGCTGGGCCCTCAGCACCGGCCTTTCGCTCTCCTTCCCCAGCACCCCAGAAACTCCCTTGCGCCCGCCTACTAAGGTCTGTTTTCACTCACAGTTCATTTCTGACACCACATGGGTGGGTTTTTCCACACCGAGCAATTCTCCAGTTCTCTGTGGACACCAACTGCATGTCTTACAGTTCAGTTCGGTTCTGACACCAACTACGAGGAGTCAGTGCAGACCCCACAGGTGAGGGGCTCTTCTCCCCTCCCCCTCCTTACCCCACACACATCAGATGGGAGTCACAAGTACTGGGTCCCCAGGCTACCCACACTTCTGACTTAGCTACAGATCAGGCGTCCATGACAACAGTCTCCAGGTTTGATTAGTTGCCAGAATGGCTCACAGAACTCAGAAAGGCACTTTAGTACTACTAACTGGTTCATTATAAAGGACACAACCCAGGAATAAGGAAATAGGGCGACGGAGGGGGTGGCTTGGAGCTTTCGTGGTGCCTCCTGGCATGCACCCTCCCAGAACCTCCATGTCTCGTTAACCCAGAAGCACACTGAATCCCAGTGTTTAGGAGTTTTATGGACCCTCCGTTACACAGGCAGGATTGATTAAATCATCGGCAGGTGGTGATGAACTCAATCCCCAACCCCTTTCCCCTCCCTGGAGATTGGAGGGTGGGGCTGAAAGTTCCAACCCTCTAATCACATAGTTTCTCTGACAACAAACCCATATTCGGAAGCTCTCTGGGACCCCAGCCACCAGTCACTTCACTAGTACACCAATGGGCCACTCGTCTCTCCAGGGATTCCAAGGGTCTTAGAAGGTTTTGTGTCAGGAAATGGGCACTCAGACCAAATGTTGCAACCAAACATGGTCCTATCATCCCTGTCACTCAGGGAATTACAAGGGTTTTAAGAACTCTGTGGCACGAATCAGGGGTGAAGACCAAATATGTATTTCTTATTATATTATAATGTCACATTCTTTCAAAAACAAAGGCTCAGATTCTCTCTGAGTCCTAAGTTGCTGGAGTTGACTTCAGAGTAGATAAGTCTATTTGGATGTCCCAGGGGAACTCAGACCCACCATTTCCCAAGCTGTCCTCATCAGCATCATCCCCACCTCCATCCTAAGTGTGCTCCTGCCGCCAGGCTCCCCACCTCAGAGATGGGCCTCCCTCGACCCAGGTGCTCATTCTACTTCTTCTCCCACAGACCCAATGCCCAAATGCAAATACACCCTCTGGCACCCCTCTGTTACCTTGCTTTTCCCCATTTTCTTCAACAGCCTCTCAACTGTGATACCTGCCTCCATTCTTGCCCCTTTCTGACCCATGGTCCTCCCAGCAGCAAGAAATATTTTTCTAAACTGCAAATCACATCATGTCTCTCAGATACACACACACACTCTAAAGGCCCTCCCAGGTCTCCCGTTGCCTTCCAGAGAGACTTGCACGTGGCAGGTGGCAGGTAGGGCCCTTCCTTGTCTGGCCCCTGCCAAGCCCACCCCTCTCTGCTTGAGCCACACCAAACTTGCTGTTTCCTAAATGGCTTTTACCTGCTTCTATGCTTTCCTGGGTGTTGTCCACTTTGCTGGGGCTGAAGCTCCTCCCTTCCCTGCCCAGTCAACACCCACATCCTTCAAGACAAAAGTTCAATGATGGCCTCCTCCAGAAACACCTCTCCTGATTCTCATTCTGGGTTAGATCTTGTTACACCTTGAGGATGCTCACCACTTCATCCACAGCACTCATCACATCTCATTGTGATGTGTTTTCTTTTCCTTAAAAAACTTTTTTTTAAAATATGTTTTTTGGGATGGCCTAGTGGATTGTTGGTTAAGAGTTGGCTTAGGAATACAAGCTCCAAGCGGTAGGGCCTTGGTTCGGATCCCACATGGGCCAGTGACACTGCCTCTACACCTAAGATGGTGAACAACAGCTCCACCTGGAGCTCGGCTGTCTCTGAGAGCTAGGCTGCAGCCCCTGCTGCAGTGTGCTGCTGTCAGCCACCGTGAGTGGCCAGCAACTGGCATGAGCTTCAGTGAGCCACCGTGAGTGGATGTCCAATGTCCAGTGACCAACTGCCTCAGCCGGGAAGAGCACAGTGATCACAATACCAACATGCGCCAGTGAAGTGACATCCTCCACAACTAGACTGAAGAACAAAAGGACAGCAACTTGTCTGTTCCCCTTCCCCAATTCCCCAACGCTGTATCCCTCCCTCACTTCCCCAATAAAATCTTAAAAACAAACAAACAAACAAACAAACAAAACAAAACAAAACATGTTTTTCGTATGTTCTTTTATTTGTCTAATATCCTCACTGGAATGTTTACCTGTGTATCTCTAGTACCGAGCTCAGGACCTGGTACACAGTAGATGTTAGTAGGTATTTGCAGAATGAACATCGCATGAATAGAATGTACCAGATGAACTCAACAGGAAGCAGAAAGAGAAGTTAGGCGGTTATTACAGTGACCCAGGAGGGAGGTGACAGGATGAAAACCAAGGCTGGGGCAGCAGGGATGAAGAAAGAATGGGATTATAAAGACATTGCCTTGAAATCTGCAATGCAGGCTTAAACCCCAATATTAAGGTTGTGGTTTGGGGCCCTGTTTGGGGTTGGTGCAGGAGGGCACCCCAGGGGTGTGGCTGCTCTGTGAGCAGGGGCAGGGTGAGGTTTAGTTGGTGAGGACAGGGCAGTGTCAACGCAGCTCCCCACCGCCACCCCACCCTGGGACATTTCATGGTCTGGGGTGCAGCCAGAGGTCTGTGTATCAAGGATTAAACTTTGGAGTCACAAAAAGTTGGGAGGATAATGAGGAATAAAGTATAAGAATATTTGGAGGGAACCTTGAAAACATTATGCTCAGTGAAATAAGCCAGACACCAAAGGACAAATGCTATGTGTGATTCCACATCTAGGGGGTACTTAGAGGAGTCCAATTCATAGAGACAGAAAGTAAAATGGTGGTTCACAGGGGCTGTGGGGAGCGGGAATTGTAGTTAGTATTTGAAGAGTACAAGGTTTCCTTGGGGAACATAAAACAGTCTGGAGATGGGTGGTCATAATGGTTGCACAATGTGAATGTACTTAATGCCAGTGAACTGAGCACTCAAAAAGGGTTAAATAGTAACATTTGTTGTGTATATTGACCACAATAAAAAAAATTGCTACTGAAAATCAAAAGAAAAGAATGTTTGAGAATGATAGAGTAAATGAGGAGAAGGCTGGAGGGGGGTTGATGGCAGCCTGTCTGAGCTCTGACAGGACTAAACAGGATCCCTGTTCAAAGTCCCCTCTGAAAGAGGCCACGCCAGGCCTCCAGCCCCTGAAAGCTACCAGTTGGAGGACAGCACGTGCTCCTGGCATGTGATGGTCCCCTTCCCTGTCCCCTCACAGTGGCAGCTCACCAGTGTGATCAGTGAAGGGAAGGGAGCTTTGCTCTGGAGTCCTCTGACTTGGGAGCCCCTAAGAAGCTGATTTGGGCTGGGAAGGATGTTTGCATGGGGCCCAGCCTATCCCAGCCTTGGACCCTCCGTAATAGACATGCCCTCCGCACGGTCTGCTTGGGCCCAGGTGTGTCCTCATGGCCAGAGCAGCCTCTGGAGCTCAGGTCTGACCCAGGTTGCAGCTGGAGGTCTGCCTGCTGGGTCTTCACTTCTACGGGGGTGGTTTATTGTGAAGGCAGCTTCGGCCTGGGCAGAGATGTCGGACCTATAGACCTTGCCCCATTCTACACACTGCTGACTGAACCCTGACTTGGGATAAGTCTGGGTCTGGCCCAGGGAGCAAAGCAGGGAAGGTCCCTTCCTGAGGGCTTGGAAGGAAAGGCAGGGTGTCTGGGGGAGAGTCAGGGTGAACACCTGCCCCTGGGGAGCCACGTTAGTTTCCTGACTGCAGACAGGCACATGTCCCAGAGAGGAGCCCAGGACTGACTCCGTCATTATTCCAGGTACCGGAGCTTCCCGACTCCCACAGCCTGACGCCGACAGCAGCACCGTTTTTGTCGCCTTAAAGCACAGTTCCAGCTGGAGCAGCAGAGCTGGGAGCTTCCTGAGGAGCATCCCAGGTCAGTGGGGTCCTCATTCCCGATGATGTCATCACCTGAGCAAGGACCAGACCCCATGTCCATCCAGCCCATGGCCTGTCCACATACCATTGTTACTCTGAGCTCCCCCATTTCTATCGAGTGGCCTGGGGAATCTGTCTGGGGCTGGCTCTGCCATCTTGTCATGTGTCTCCATGATTTTTTGTTTTTGTGTTTGTTTGTTCTGCAGGAGATAGTCTGGTAAAACAAGTATAAAATGAATGACAAGATGTTCTGTCTTTTGGTGGGGGTCTTCTCCCTCCTCAGCACCATCCAGTTCCTCATCTTTGACTTGAATGAGGTTATCATCCTTGACTACGAGGCCCAGTGCAGCATCTACATGGAAGCAACGCCTGGGATAAGCCCTTGGGTCCTCACTCACAAAAGGAACATCAGGGCTGGCCTCTCCACCGTCACCAGCGTGGTCAGCTTCTAGCTCCTGTATTGCAGCCACACCAGCAACTACGCAGGGCTGCTGGGCTCTGCCCTGTGGGCCGTCGCCTACGAGCTCACCAGCTTCTGCATGGTCCTGCTGATCAACAGGAGCATCAAAGAGCAGTTCAAGGAGCTGAGTTACCTGCACTTGATCTTCCAAGTCTCCCGAATGCTCCTGCACTTCTCCTGTCTGCCCTTCATCATCAAGCATACGTACGCCATTTATAAGGACACCAAGGCTTCCAGAACGACAAGCCGCCGCAAGCGCCCCTCCATCAGTACAATTGACCACTCGTGGTGAAATGTCGGGCTGGGAACATGGTACTGCAGTTAAACTGAGCCATGCTAGGAAGAAAGAGAGGGGGATAGTGCTCCCCAACAACAGAGCTCGTCTTTCCCTGCCTGCTTTCTGTTCATTCTGCTTGACTTTTGAGGTTCTCAAGTTTTATGCACATAAAAGTGATTCTTGGGGGTGGCAGGGTTGCATGGACCAATTACTCTGTGTGTGTGTGTGTCTCTGTCTTGTGTTCGCATTGAGTTCTATCCTGCCTCTGTGCCTGCTTAGCCATCTCCTCGGTGTGTGCTGTTGTCTCTCACAGTCCCCTCCTCTCGGCATGTCGTGTTTCTAATTCTTCTCTAGTGAATTGATTGCCCACAACTGCCTGGTTCTGCTGCATCCTTTCAGAGCAGTGCTGTGTGAGAGAACTTTCTGTGCGGATAGAAATGTTCTGTCTCTCTGCTGATCACCAGCTACGTATGGCCACTAAGCACTTGGAATGTGGCCATGACAACCCAGGAATTTGATTCCATTTTCATTTATTTCAATATCAGTAGCCACCTTTGGCTGCCTCGTGGCCACCACATGGCCACACAGTAACATGGAGACTTGTTTGACTTCTGCATGTAACCCTTGAAAGAACCCTTTCCAGCATCATGCGTCACTGTGCATCCCTCATATGTTTCATACAGCAGTTACTGATGTTGGTTCATACCATGACAAATATTTCCTGGTGGGTCAAAATTGTCCCCAGTCAAGAACAATTATTTTAAAGTAATGCACCCCAGTGTTGAAAGCTGTCATATCACTGCTGTTGACTAATGAACAGCATCTTTTCCTGAGAGCTCTTTACGTTCACCACCTTGTTTAATTTTTTTATTAACTTTATTGGAGAACAATGTGTTTTTCCAGGACCCATCAGTTCCAGTCAAGTTGTTGTCCTTCAGTCTTATTTGTGGAAGGTGCAAGCTCAACTCCAAGTCCAGCTGCCGCTTTCAATCTAGTTGCTGGGGTGGGGGAAGTGGTGCAGCCCACTATCCCATGTGGGAATCGAACCTGCAGCCTTGTTGTTAAGAGCACGCGCTATAACTAGCTGAGCCACCCGGCCAGCCCACCTTGTATAGTTTTAATCCTGATGTTTCCATTTTATGGTTTGATGAAACTCAGACTCAAGATACTTAAGTGATGCGATCAAGGTTACACAGTACTAAAAGCAGAATTTGAATCCAGGCCGTCTGACTTCATACATGAATGTCCTACTTGGTTCCCTCAAATACTCTTTGCTTTTGCCAAGATAAAAAGGAGGGGCTTTCTTTTAGGATATTTCCCTTTCCCTCAAAAAATGTTGGGAGTGAAGTCAAAGGACACTGTTTTAACCACACTCCCATTAACCATGAAATAATGACTGTAGCCCACTTCTGCTGAACACTTAATACCAGTCGGGTGCTATTCTAACAGTTTACTCCATTCTTCCCAGCAGCCTGTGAAGGTAAGTTGGTTATAGACCAGTTCCCCAAATGACCACCAGATGGCAGTCAGCAACAAGCTTTTGCTTAGCTCTGTTTGCTGCATTGGCCTGATCCTCTAGGGATGGCTGATTTGGGATTTAGGGAGCCTCCAGCTGATGACTGAGGACTAACAGTGTGGGTCCCTGCCCTAGTCTCACAAGGCATGACTGGGTGTGACCTGTTGGTACCAGAAACAAAAAATAAAACCTGAGCAGCCAAGGGATTTTCCGATCCTCCCTCCCAGCTGGGGTGGTGGTGGGGAAATTGTGACCCTGGAGACCTGTGACTAGAAGAGGTGGGGGAAGAAGCAGCGTTCTGAGAATCAGCTCAGCTAAGAGTTCCTGATGCAGGAAAACTTAAGATGCTCAGACCCAAGGCTGCGCCCCTTTACACCAACACTTCTCACATGTGTTTGCACCTGGCTCCACCTCCTGGTTTCCCATTTTCTCTAGAACCCCCTCATCCCACTGATTCCGGTGATCTCCACGCTGCCCAACACCATGTTCAGTCCTCCCCCTTCTCTTCCCAGACCTCTCAGTGGCTTTTGGCCAGCTGGTCCCTCTCTGTCTTGCAAACAGTTCTCTCTGCTGGCCTGGAGACACCAAGCTGCCACTCCCCATTCTCCACTTGCCTTGCTGGCCTTCCCCTCCATCACCTTTGCAGGTTCCTTCTCATCTCCCTGACCTCCAAACCTTGCAGAGCTCGGGGTCAGTCGCTGGTCCCCTTCTCTCCGCTGTCTCACTCACTCCCAGCTCTCCTCACCCAGGCCCATTGCGATAACCGCCATATGACATCTCCCCTGCACTGGGCACTAGACCCAATTGCTTCCTTGCTACAGCAGGAGCCTCTAACATGGTTCCTGACGATGCCTCCCAACTGATATCCATAGTCCCCACCTCCACTTAAAGGTGAGGGTCACTGGACCCAGTGACCCTCTTCTTACAAAGAAAGCACAACAAATGTGATGGGATGTCACCTCTCAGATTTGGTTACAAAAAGACGAGAATTCGGTTACAAAAAAAATGAGAAGAAAATGCAGCCAAAAGCTCATACTCTACTCTAAACTGACATTCAAACACTATTGTCTGTCTTCGAAGTTCAGGAAAGGCCATTTTGTATTTTTTTGTTCCACATTAAGGAAGTACCATACTTAGAATTATCTTTTATTGTCAATACAGAAGTTTTATCTGTTTAACTCAGGTTGGTTACAGAAAAGTTAGCAGTTAACACAGCAGATTTCACCAATTGATCTTTTTCTGTTGAGAGCCGTGTAGCCCAATATTGAGGGGCCTGGGCATGCAGGTTGACTTTAGTGGTCTTGGTGACTCTGACATGTGTTCCTCAAATTTGTATTCCCTTGAAGCCTGTGTTTTTATTACAAAATGTATGTTTTGTTAAGGTTTGTGATAAGTCTTGAGAGAACTTTAGGTACAGTTAAGCCAAAATTAAATATCAAAAGTGAGATTCTCTTTAGTATTCACACCCAGGATTACAGATTATGTAGAAACTGAGTCTGGGTCATAAAGGGATTATTATAGATGGGATTATAGAAAAGGTCACAGTGTGCCCTAAGGAAAACAATTATAGGGACTAAAGGTCTTAAGAGAAAAATACATCAAGACCATGTAATTGGATAATGGTCAAAAGTCCCTATAAAAAGGACACGTTATTGTAATAAAGGGTGACACTTCTGAGAAACTCTTCCCGGTGTCTCCGCTTTCTTTTTTCTGCCTTTTACTGTAACAAAAATTTTCTGTCTTTCGTATCGCCGACTCCGTGTCCACCTTCTTGAACCCTGGTCAGCGGAGGCTGGTCCCCCGCATTTTTCCATTAGAATGCCACAGTTTTTCCTTCCAACAATGTATTCAACACCAGTCTAAGTCTGTATGGTTTCTGTGTCTCCTCAAAGCTGGACACACGAGGCGTCACAGCCCATGCTGGCCACTCACTAGGAGGGCCGTCATCCCACAGGGGCTACCGTCCAGGAGGAGCCCACAGGATCAGGGCTGACCTCAAGGCTTAGAGGACTGCCCTATGTACCGTCACCCTCACCCCACTCCACCCCTGAGCCCGAGGACTCTTTCTTATAGGCACCCAGCCTTCCCAACAACTGAGAAACTCTGACAAATAAACTGGCTTTGGTATTCCAACTGGATAAGTATTTCTGAATACCCTTGACCCAAATTGGTTCCTGTTCAGGGGAACTAGCAGTTTCTATACCAGTATATGTCAAGCAACACCTCATGTCTCGGTGAGGGGAGTGCCTCTGATCCCTCTGAGGAGACAGGTGAGAAAATGGTTAAGCAGGGTCCATGTACGGGTACCTCCCAATATTCCCGTCCTTCTGAGGTGCCCTCAGACGCTTTCCTCCACAGTATGCCTGTGGTGCTGATTTTACTGATCAAGGTTAGTGCTGTTCATAAGCTTTTTTTTTTTTTAAATCTTCCAACAGTTTATTAGAAAGAATGTAGACATTAAAAAAAAATTCTCACTGTCATGAACATAAACTGAGGTTTTCAGCCTGGTACAAGCTGAATCAAAAAAATAAAAAATCCAATAGTGTATTAACATTTTTTTCACTCATTTGCCGTACTGACAGTGCAAATACGATTTGGTCTAAATGTACAGACTCTCAAGCAACAATGTACAGCCTTTCTTCGTCCTCCATGCTAAGAGATGTAAAAGTTTAACGGTCAAACAATACCAAATGTACAGGCTTCAAAAACCATCTAAGTTAGGGCATTCACTAGTTTTAACTAAGATACATCTGGAACACTGACAAGTGATCACTTATGTACAATAATGTGAAGTAAATTTTTTGAAAAATAAAACTTTAGTGGAACAATCCTGAAGAATATATCAGAGGAACAATAGGTTACCAGTTTAAGGTATCAACCAATTTGTTTCATCCAGTCTGAGTGAGTCCATGTTCTAAAACCTAAAACATAGTTCTCTTTCTGTAAGCCAAGAGCTTCTTATTATGTCAGTATCTCTGTTATGAAGTAAAGGAGACTCAGGTGAAATGTTTTTATTGATCACAACCGCTGTATCAATTGCCTATGACCTCAACAGTGTCATGGAAGTCTGGGAAATGTTCATGCATAAGGTTATTCAGCTTTAGCTGACTTAAAATTGCCCCATACAATGGTACATGTCAACCCTAGTGAAGCCTTTAAGAAAACAAACAGGTTGAAAAATGGGTTAAAGGAGGCAAATACAGCATCTGCCTTTAGAGCTATGAATTCAGCAATTTTCTCAATTCTGAAATCTTGCGGAGAAGTTATTTTTCTTTCTCAAAATCTGGTGATGACATTCCTTACTCCAGGTCTGGCATTTTTTCATCATCACTGTCTTGTGAATCATCATCTGCTCCATCTACTTCTGGTAAATCTACATCCTCATCACCACCCATGTTGTTCATCATCTCAGAGAAACGATCAAAATTAGCATGTCCTCATCTGAACCATCTTCCCAGTCTTTCCAATTATTGAAGTCCACACTAAGCCAATTAAGCTTTGCCCTTTCTTTTGTTAACCTTGGCCATGACTGGCCAGATTCTCCTTTTCGTAAACAACATAAAGTTGATCTATCCGTTCTTTTATGCTTGGAATAATTTGGATCAATACAGTGAAAGAGATCAATTTCATTTAATGTTTAAAATGATCACTTCCTCCAAGACAACTGAATATAAGTTTGGATGCTTTAAAATTTACATTAACATCGTTACTGTCTTCAACACAAAATTCAATGAAGACATAGTCCCTTCGATCGTACCACTTTGCAGAAGCAGGCTGCATCGTGAAGGGGCAGGGGGACGGGTGGGCGGGCCTCTCCGGTGGCAGCTGCTGGGCAGTCGACTCCTCTCCGGTGGCGACTCCAGCGTTTTCTCCCCGAAGCGGCCTCTTCTCTCTTCTTTCAGACGATGGAGGCGGCGGCAGGCTCGATCTGGGCCCCCAGAATGGGCACCGCGCGGAAAGAGTGTCTCCTCCAGTCGGGGAGAAAAGGAAAGTGTAGGAAAAGAGGCGCGAGAACGGAGAATGAATGTGTGTGTGTGAGCGAGGGCTGGTCAGAAGCTTTCGTACTTGGCGAATCACCTGAAGAGCTGACAGAAAGAAAAATACAGAGCTCAGGCCTGAAGATGTAGAAGAATGTTGGACCTCAATCATTTTACCACAGTTCCCAGATGCTGTTGTTACACAGCAAGTACTGGGAACCATGCTCTGAGCTACTACTGGTTCCTAATTTGGTTGCTCACTAGAATCTCCTGGCGGTTTCACAAACAGTACTGATACAGTACCCGGATCTCACTACTAGTCATATTTAATTGGTTTACAGTGTGATGCGGGCCCGGGGCTACTTAAAATCTCCCCAGGTGATGTAAAATGCAAACAAGTTTGAGAAACATCATTCTACCCCACAGTTGAATTCAGGTTTATTTTTAAAATTTATTTTTAAATACAGTTGACATACAATATTATATAGTTTCAGGTGTACAATATAGTGATGAGACCTTTATATGCCTTATAAAATGGTCACCCTGATAAGTCTAGTACCCATATAACACCACAAGTTACTACAATATTATTGACTATCTTCCCTGTGCTGAACTTGAGAAACCCAGCACTGTTTTTATAGTTGGAAATTTATGCTACTTAACCCCTTTCACCTGTTTCACCATTCTCCTGAACTCCACTCCCATCTGGCAGCCATCAATTTGTTCACTGTATGAATTTATTTGTTTTGTTTTTTCATTTATTTTGTTCTTTAGGGTCCACATATAATTGAAATCATATGGTATTTGTCTTTGTCTGACTTATTTCACTCAGCATAACACATTCTAGGTCCATCCATGTTGTAGCAAATAAGACTTCAGTCTTTTTTATGACTAAGTAATATTCCATTGTATATACAATGGAATATGGTATATAAAATATACAATTGTGCCAAAAAATGTATACAACATTGATCAGGCAGTAATTTTCAGTAATCAGAAGTGTCTGGATGCTGATGGTAACCACTTTGAGCACCTCTTGTAATTGCACAAGTCCAATGTGACTTGTATCCATCTTTTGTTATCAGCATATATTGAGTATTACAATTTCAGTACAGTATTCCTTTCTTAAAATGTGTATACAATTTTTTTGCCACCCTCTCTGTATGTACTTCTTCTTTATCCATTTGTCTATTGATGGGCACTTTGGTTGCTTCCATATCTTGGCTATCGTAAACAATGCTGCAATAAACACAAGGGTGCATATATCTTTTCAAATTAATGTTTTGAATTATTCAAATAAACACCCAGAAGTGGAATAGCTGGGTCACATGGTAGTAATATTTTTAATGTTTTGAGGAAACTCCATACTAATTTCCATCATGGCTGCACCAATGTACAATCCCACCAACAGTGCACAAGGGTTCCTTTTTCTCCACATCCTCACCAGCACTTGCTTGTTGATTCATTGATGATAGCCATTCTGACAGGAGTGAGGTGATATCTCATTGTGGTTTTCAATTGCATTTTCCTGATGACTAGTGAAGTTGAGCATCTTTTCATATGCCTGTTGGCCCTCTGTAGGTCTTCTGCACAATTTTAGCTTAGATTGTTTGCCTGTTAAGTTGTTTGAATTCCCTATCCATTTTGGATATAAACCCCTCATTGGATGTATTATTTACAAATATGAGCAATGGCACTAAAACTGAATCTGCATTAACCTGGTGAACACCATTCTCCCCAGCCTCGTGACTCCCTGAGACATTGCCTCACCCAACTTGCATGAGACTCTTCGGTGACTGAGCCTTATGGGGAGCTGGTAGGTAGCAGGAGGCCTCAAGTTGTGCTAGGTCTTTGGTTGAGCTGCCCCAGGCCTGCTATTAGTAGAGTCTGGCTTCGATTCACAGCATGGCCTCTCCCACATGCCTCTGCGGTCAGCAGAGGCAGTGACCAGCTGAGAATTACTTTGTAGCACTACCAGGTAGCCCCAGGTTGGTCACAGGCAGCAGCTGACATTGGCTTGCTCCCTCCCAAGAAGCCCTAGAGCCAACACACCTGGTGGTCGACTTCACACCACACAGAGCACCACCCAATTAGCCCCACAAGCAGCACACTCAGCAGTCTCAACAGGCTCCAGAGCCCACTGGGGCGAACCCCGCTCCACAGAGTCAGCCCCTGCACAGCAGCTCCTATACTGTGGGTGTGGCCAATTTTCACAGCCAGTGGGCCTAAGGCCCAACACTGATGTGCCAATAGCAATCAAGTCTCTACTACAACAGGGGGGTACACACAACCCACAGAAAGGACACTCCTGGAACACAGACACAGGTGAACAGGGACACTGTGCCACTGGACCCCATAGGGCACATATTACATAAAGTTACCTGGCCAAGATTGGGAGATATAACAGATGGACCAATTACATAGATATGAATACAGAGAAGCAGCACAAACGAGGAAACAAAAAAAAAACATGTCCCAAATGAAAGAATAGGACAAAACTCTAGAAAAAGCACTAAATGAAATATAGGCAAGAAACCTACCAAATACAGAGTTGAAAACACTGATTATAAGGATGCTTAAGAAATTTAGTGAGAACTTCAAGAAAGAGATAGGAAAAATAAAAAAGAACATAGAAAAAATAAAGAAGAAACAGTGAGAAATGAAAAATACAATAATTGAAATGAAGAATGCACTAGAAGAAATCAACAGCAGATTAGGTGAAGCAGAGGATCAAATCAATGATTTGGAAGACAAGGTAGCAGAGAACACCCAATTGGAACAGCAAAAAGGAAAAAGAAAAAAAATGAGGATAGTTTAAGGAATCTATAGGACAACATCGTGCATACCAACAGCCACATCATAGGGGTATCAGAAGGAAAAGAGAGAGAGCAAGGGATTGAAAACCTACTTGAAGAAATAATAATAGAAAACTTTCCTAGCCTGGCGAAGGAGATAGGCAGAAAGCCCAGTCAGTGCAGAGTCCCAAACAACGTGAACCCAAAGAGGCGAACACCAAGACACGCCACGATGGAAATGCAAAGGTTAAAGACAAAGAGATAATCCTAAAAACAGCAAACAGAAAAGCAGCTAGTTTCTTTCAAGGGAGCTCCCATTAAACTGTCAGCTGATATCTCAATAGAAATTTTCCAGGCCAGAAGGAATTGGCACAAAATATTCAAAGTGATGAAAAGCAAGGACCTACTACCAAGACTACACAGCAAGGCTATCATTTAAAGGAAGGACAAAGAGCTTTCCAATACAAGAA
This sequence comes from Aselliscus stoliczkanus, assembly GCA_033961575.1. NCBI lineage: Eukaryota > Metazoa > Chordata > Mammalia > Chiroptera > Hipposideridae > Aselliscus > Aselliscus stoliczkanus. The sequence continues at coordinate 55,653,919 of CM066733.1, read as the reverse complement.
AAAGCTTTAAAAGCTCATCACCACAAACCAGTTACAAGAAATATTAAGGGATTTCTTTAAGAAGAAGGGGTGGGGGTAGATAACATAAACATAAATAAAGAAATGGCAATAATTGTGTACTTCTCAATAATCACTTTAAATGTAAGTGTATTAACTGATCCAATCAAAAGACATATGAAAGTCTGACACTTAAGTTCACAAACTCATCCTAGAACAACTGCTTCATACCTCATTGCTGAATATCACTATGGTGACCGAAGCACTCCCCTTGAGAAGCTGTTCTCCAATGACAGCGCCTAGTCCACTCTTCAAAGCAATTTTGGAACTCTTTTTCTGGAATGCCCATCAGAGCTGTCGTTGTATGACCTTTTATGTTCTGAATGTCATCAAAATGTCTTTGTTTCAATATTTCAAAGAAGTCATTGAGGCACAGATCAGGTGAGTAGGGAGGTTGTTCCAATACAGTTATATGTTTACTGACTAAAAAAATCCCTCACAGGGCCTGCCAAGTGAAGCAGTGGTTAAGAGCTGGTTTGGGACGCCAGTGGCCCGGATGGGATCCCACATATGAGAGCCAGTGACACTGCCCTCTACTGCTACCAACAGCTCCACCTGGAGCTGGGCTGTACGAGACCCAGCGACAACAGTGTAGGCTGTAGCCCCTGCTGCAGTGGGCTGCCATAGGCTACAGTGAGTGGCCGGCAGCCAGCATGAGCAGTGGGCAGCCAGCGTGAGCTGCCAATAGCCGTGGTGAGCGACCATCCAGAGCCCGGCAACCGATCTGCCTTGGAAGAGCACAATGACGATACCATCATAGCCCAGTGAAGCAATGTCCTCCGCAACTAGACTGAAGAACAAAAAGACAGCAACTTCTCTGCTCCCCTTCCTTGATTCCCCAACACTGGTCCCCTCCCCCAATGCACCAATAAAATCTTTAAAAAAAAAAATCCCTCACAACAATATCATGTGAGGTGGTACATTGTTGTGATGCAAGAGCCATGAATTGGTCGTGAAATATTCAGGCTGTTTTTGTGTAACTTTTTCACACAGCCTTTTCAGCACTTCTAAATAGGAAACTTGGTTAATTGTTTGTCCAGTTGGTAAAAATCCATAACAAATAATTCTGAGGTGTCTGGAACAGCTGGTTCAAGAGGCCTCAATCCCCCTTTCTGTCCCTCTGGGGACCCTGACCCTGCCTGAGACCTGGGCCCTGATAGATTCCAGAGAAAGTGATGTGGAGGAAGCACCCCAAACGACCTCTAATGAAATCCAAGGGGGCTGCAGGGAGAAGAGTCTCCACCTTTCTTCAGGGATGTCACCTACCCATCCCCTCACTCTGGTCACCTCTACCCACCTTAGCCGGCTCCTGGCTTCTCCGTCTTTCTCCTCTCACCTTTCCCCTCCACACAAATCAATAACGTGCCCCAAGTAAGCACCTCCCAGGCCCAGGTGCAGGCGGGAGGGAACCTAGAGCCCTGAGCCCAGCCTGGCAGAGCCCGGATGCGGCAGGCGAGTCACAGTCCAATCCTGCCTTCCCCCTTTCTGCCCAGGTTCTCACTCCCTGATGTGTTTAGACACAGTCATCGTCTGCCTGAATCACCAACCCCAGCTTTACTGCCACCGCCTTCGGGGACACAGGCAGGTCCTGCGCTTCAACAGCGACCCCGCAAGTCAGAGTTTGATGCTGCCGGTGACCTGGCTGGAGAAGATGGGGACCTTACTATTGGGACGAGGAGACAGATCTCAGGAAAATTAGCAGGAAATATCCTACCGCACTTGAGTGATGTCAGGCATGGATGGGTTTTTTGTTTTGTTTTGTTTTGTTTTGTTTTTTGTTGGGGATGGTCTCCCACGTGTCTAGGAAAGGGCCTTAACCCTGGAATCCTGGAGAGGGGCTGACTGACACCTCCGAGTCTGGGGAGGGCTTGTGGCACTTCGCTTCAGGTTTCATTTTCAATCTGGGTCATGACTGACTTTTCCTGTGACCAATCACAGGGACAAATATAAAGGTGGGAGGGGCGAGACACTGGCCACCACTCAGGCTGACAACAGGGTGGGTCTAGGGCCTCTCACCTTGCATATGTTGTGTGGTGGCTCCAAACTGGACCTTCCCATGGGGACACTTTAGACGTACTTATGATGGTGAGGATTTCATTTACTTGAACGAGACTTGGACAGCAACCCACAGCCTGACTGAGATGGCCGAGCACCGCTGGGAGAAGATGAATTTGCAAAGTTTATGAGGCACTACTTGACTGAAGGGTATGTGGACCGGCTACTCAAATCCCTGGAGGTCTGGAATGAGACTCTGGTGTCCCAGGTACTAGGGGCAGCCCACAGCCTCCGTGATCGCCCATCAGGGAGGGAGAGAGTCCTGTGTTGGCCTCACTCAGGGAAGGTGGGGAAGGGACTGAACCCTGAATCCTCCTCTGGGACCTCTGGTCCTGGCAGGTGATGGGTGTGTGGGATTTCAGGCTCATTCCTGGTGTGTCTTGCCCAGAGTGACCCCAATTTTGTTCATGTCCTGGTAAGGGATGCTGAGGCTTGGTCAGAGGGAGGGTCAATGGGAGAGAAGGGAAGGTCAGAGACAACAAAGGAGCAGCAGTTCCTGTAATGGACTGTGGACCAAGTGTAGGGAGGCAACTCCCCCTCTGTCCCCAGCACCCTCCTCTTGGGCCTGTGACCCCCACCCCTGAGCTGATGCTCGCCCTGATGTTGCTCCCCTCTATTAGGATCAAATGCCCTCCTTCCTCCCCTTCAGAACTGGAGCTCTGAGCACTGTGCTCCCTGCAGCCTGGAAAGTAGTTTGCCTTCTGACTCCTGGTCAGGGAGGAGGAGGTGGTTTAGGAGACCCAGGCTCCCACAGAGAACAACGGAGAAATTCTGAGAAAATGTACAGATCATCTCCTTAAAAGCCTCTAACATGCAATCAAAGCATTGGGAAGGTGCCAGCCAAGGTCTGGGGAGGGACCACTGCATGGAGAGATGAGGCGAGGGAGCCCAGGCTCCAGATTCACTTTAGCCCTGAGGGCATTTGAGAAGGAATTGAGCTGAGTCTTAGAATGCTTTGAGGTTTTGAGGGAAGACAATTACCTTTTATTCCAAGTCTGTTGTGATTATTTATCATGAATGAGTGTTGGGTTTGTCAAATGCTTTTTCTGAATCTATTGATGTGATCTTGTGTCTTGTACTTTATTCTGTTAATATGCTGTAATTGTTCAATTATTTTTACCAGTTAACCTCTCTTGCATTCCTGAGATAAATCCTCCTTGGTATTGTTGTAAAATCCCTTTTATATTTTACTGGATTCAGGTTCCCAGTATTTTGCTGAGTACGTTTGCATCCTTATACGTGAGATATATTGGTCTGTAGATTTCTTTTACTGTACTTTCTTTGTCTGTGTCAGAGGGTGTGTTGGGAAATGTTCCTTCCTCCCTCATTTTTTAGAAGATTTTTGTGGAATGTTCACCTTATTTCTTCTTTAAATGTTACGTGAAATTTGCCAGTGAAGCGAGTGGTCCCAGGCTATCCCTTGCAGAAAGATTCCATTATTGATACAATTGTTTATTTGGTATGTGTCTATTCAGATTTCCTATTACGCATTGAGTCAGTCTTAGTAATCCACCTTAAAAACCCCATTTTAATGTAATCATCTCTTTAAAGGCCCTATCTCTAAATACATTTGCATTCTTAGGTAGTGAGGATTAGGGATTTAAAATATGAATTTGGAGTGTACACCATTCTATATGCTTTACCTGCATCCCATACATTTTGATATACTGTGTTTTCATTTCATTCCGTTCAAAATATGCTCTAATTTCCCTTGGGATTTCTCCTTTGACCTGCAGGTTATTTAGTAATGTGTTGTTTAATTTGCATCTGCTTGTGAATTTTCCAGATTTCCTTCTGTTGTTGACTTCTAATTCAATCCTGTGTGGTCAAGGAACATATTTTGTATGACTTCAGGTCCTTTATATGTATGGAGACATTTTATGGTCAAATGTATGGTCTACCCTGGTGAATGTTCCATGTGTGCTTGAAAGGAATGTTTCACTAATGTTTGGTATTCTATACATTCCACTTAGATCAAGTTGATTGATAGTGCTTTTTAGTCTTCTGCAGATTTGCTCATTATCCATCTAGATGTTCTGTGAATTCCTGAGAGGGTGGCGTTAAAAGTGTCTAATTATTAGTTGAGTTTTTTATTTCCCATTCACTTCTGTTTGTTTTCATTTTGTGTACATTGGGGCTGTGTTTTTAGGAACACAAATATTTATTTTTTATTTTATGTTTTATATTGGGGAATTGGGGGAGGGGAACAGACAAGTTGCTGTCCTTTTGTTCTTCAGTCTAGTTGTGGAGGCCGTTGCTTCACTGGCCCATGTCGGTATTGTGATCATTGTGCTCTCCTGGCTGAGGCAGTCGGTAGGCAGCCATCGAACGTCCGCTCACGGTGGCTCATGCAGCTCATGCCAGCTGCCGGCCACTCACGCCGGCTGCCCCCCCACTCACGGTAGCTCACGGCTTTATATTGAGCAGATTTTCCCTTAAAATTGTAAAATATGCTTTTTAATAGAGTGAAGGGGAATCAACACTAAAGGCTTTTGAGACCTAAGGAACCAGGTTAATACATTCCTACGGCCGCTGCTCGGCCACATCAGCAGTTCTGTACCAGGAGCCTTACACGCGCGCTGGTCAACTTTTAACAGTCTTTTCAATGAATCAACTCTTGGATTTCAGATTCCCCCATTTCAGTAATATTCCCTTTTATCTTTATTGTTTTTGTCCAGATTTTTGTGTTTAGTATGCTGAGATTTTTCTAACTGTGTAATATGATTAACATCATTTATCCAGTTTAAGATGATAAATTCCCCTTTAAGACCAGTTTTAAATCCATCCCACAAGCTTTGAAATGTTATCATTTCCTAGTCATTCCATTCAAAATAGTCTCTAATTTCCATTGTGATATCATTTTTGACATGTTGCTATTTGGAAATATATTGAGCAATTTCCGAACTTTTGGAGATTTTCTAATTATTTTCCTGTTGTTAATTTTCAATTTAATCCCATTGTGAAATCATATTCTTTGTTATTTCAGTGCTTTGCAATCTGTTGACACTTGCTTTGTGGCCTAACATGGGTCTATTTTATGAAAGGTACAATGTGCACTTGAGAATTTAGTGTATTCTGTTGTGTGTAGAGTTTTATAGATGAAAATTAAAATTAAGTCAAGTTGGTTATGACTGTTGTTAAAATCTTCTATATTCTTACTGGTTTTTCTCTGCGCTTTCTACCCGATACTGGAAGAGGTATGTTAAAATCTCTGATTAGGGTGCTGGATTTGTCTTTTATACTTTTTTTTTTTAAAGATTTTATTGGGGAATCAGGGCAGGGGAACAGACAAGTTGCTGTCCTTTTGTTCCTCAATCTAGTTGTAGAGGACATTGCTTCACTGGCCCATGTTGGTATCGTCATTACGCTCTTCCCAGGTGAGGCAGATCGGTCGCCCGCCTCTGGACGGCAGCTCGCAGCAGCTCTTAGCAGCTCACACCGGCTGCCGGCCACTCACTGCAGCCTATGATAGCCCACTAAAGCAGGGGCTGCAGCTATGCTGTCCTGGGGATTCACAGGAGCCCAGCTCCAGGTGGAGCTGTTGTTTACCATCTTAGCTGTAGAGGGCAGTGTCACTTGTCCTCATATGTGGGATCCGAACCTTGGCCACTGGCTTCCGAAGCCAGGTCTTAACCAATGCACCACTCGGCTGGCCCTTGTCTTTTATACTATTAATTCTATTGATTTTTCTTTATATATTTTGAAACTGTGAGATACACAAAATTTATGATTATTGTACTTTCCTACTGAATTGGCCTTCTTTACAAATATGAAAAAGTCTTTCTTTAGCTCTAATGGCCCTTCCCACCTCACAGTCCAGGATGACTGATGCTAATACAGCCACACCAGCATTCCTATGGGTGTGGGTTGCACAGCCTTTTTCCATGTTTTCATTTTTCAAACTACATATATTCTTATATTTAGAGTGTGTTTCTTCACAAGACGGACCATATAGTTGGGTGTGATATTATTCCGTCTGATAATTTTTGCATTTTAATGAGTGTTTAGTCTATATTGATTTACTACTGTAGAATCTACTTATGTAGGTTTTAAGTCCACTATATTTCTGTTTGCCCTATTGCTCTATTTCTTTATTGTTATTTCCTGCTTTCATTTGGATTAATCAAGAACTAAAGTTGTTTTCAACTCTATCCTCTGTAGTGTTGCTGTAGACTCAAAGCGTCCACTTGCCTGAGCGAATCCAAGTGAAAAAAGACATGAGTGGGAGTTTGCAGCAAAGAAAGTAAACGTTTCTTTACGGAGTTGGTGCCAAGCCCAGAGACACAGGTGAGCTAGTGCTCTCAACAGCCTGGCTCCCCATGGCCTCTAGTAGCTGGGTGATGTAAGGGAAACATCGTTAGTCAGTGGGAGCTGTGTTCAATGGGAGCTGGGTCCGTGGGCTCTACTGATGAATCAGGGCTAAGGCAGGGAGCAATTCACCATGGCTTCAGGTCCTGGTGTCAGTCATGGCGTTGCTCAGTCTGATTCCCAGGGGATGCAGTCCATTGAACCGTTCTGTTTTCAGTCAAGATGCCAGGGGATGCGGTCCGTGGGGCCATTCTGCTTTCATGAGCCTGGAGCTGAAACATAACTGAGGCCGAGTTGTTATCTTTGTTGGACTAAAACTTTATTCTAGTTTGAGGTTTGCTTTTTGTATCTCAGTCATGGCTGACAGACCTGAAGCTTTATTCCTAAGTGAGTTTAACGCTAACCAGAACCTAATGCCCTAAGGGGTTAATGATCAGAAGGAGCAGACATACAGTATATGCACAGTGAGTTACAGTTCTATCAGGATAAACAAAGCGAGCTTGGATTAAAGCAGATGCTGCTAAAGAAATGGAGTTCATGTGCGCTTCCACTAGTAGTTTCTAAGTTATACTTTTTCTATCATTATTTAAGTGGTTACCAAAGATATTATGCTATACATCATTGACTTATTATAGCCACCTGAAGTTGTTCGTTTTATTACTTCTCAGGCAATGCAAGCACCTTAAAACCATTTAATTAATCTTCCTCTTTTTTCTGCCATTTTTGTCATATATTTTACTTTTACATGTAATACCCATAAAACATGGTTATTATTGTGTATTTTAAAAATTAACATTTTCTTAAATTTATTAAAATATTACCTCTATGTGGAGGATTTTATTCCTTCCTACAGCTCTGTTCTTCCACCGCATCATTTTTCTTTGCCTGCAGCACTTCCTCTGGGATTTATTACAGTGTGGGCCTTCTGACATTGCAGTCCGTTTCGTTCTTCAGTCTAGTTGTGCAGGACATCTCTTCACTGGTCCCTGTTGGTATTACCATTGCACTCTTCCCGGGTGAGGCAGATCAGTTGCCAGCCACTGGCAGCCACTCACGGAGGCTCTTAGCACCTCATGCTGTCTGCCGGCCACTCATGATGGCTTATGGCAGCCCATTGCAGTTCCACTGCAGCCTACGCCATTGCCAGCGACTCAACACAGTCCAGCTCCAGGTTGAGCTGTTGTTGTTTACCATCTTAGCTGTACAGGACTCAGCGTCACTGGCCCTCATGTGGGATTCGAACAGGGCCCTGGTGCTCAGAGCAGGCGGCCCAAGCCAACTCTTAACCAATGTGCCACTTGGCCTGCCCTCTCTGTGGTTTTAATTTGCATTTGTCTAATGACTAACTGTAACAGGCTAAATAATGGCCCTCCAAAATGTCCCCAGATTCTGTGAATATATTACCATACATGGTAAAATAGTCTTTGCAGATATGATTATGGTAAGGATCTTGAGATGGGGAAATTATCCTGCATTGGGCCCCAGTAATCTCAGGGGCTTTAATAAGAAGGAGATGGGGGGATTCAGAGAAAGAAAAATCATAACAGGACAAAAGCAGAGTAAGAGAGAAGAGAAGTCAGCTACCTGCTGGCTTTGAAGATGAAGGGCCCACTCGCCAGGAACGGCCATGCAGGCGGCCTCTGGAGCTGGAGAGGCAGGAAACACATCCTCCCCTGAGCCTCCAGACCAAACACTGGCCAGCGACACCTTGATTTTAGCTCAGGGAAACTGATTTGGATTTCTGACCTCCAAAACTATAAGATAATACATTTGTGTTGTCTGAAACCACCAAGATGGTGGTAGTTGGTTACAGCAACAATAGAAACGTAATACACCAATGATGTTAAGTATCTTTCCATGTGCTCTTTTGCCAACTGCATCTCCTCTTTGGTAAAATACAAGTTCACATTTTTTTTCCACTGTCTAATTGAACCATTTGTTTTATTAGTGTTGAGTTCTGAGAATTCTTTGTATATTCTATATACAAGTCTATTCTCAAATATGTACTTTAAAATGTCTTCTTTCAGCTTGTAGATTGTCTTTTATCCTCTTAACAGAGACTTTCACAGAGCAAAAGTTTGCAACTTTGATGAAATCCATTATATAAAGTTTTTGCTTTTATGAATCATGCCTTTGATGTAATTTCTAGAACCGCTTCACATTGCCCCACATCCTACAAATTTTCCTAAGCTTTTAAGCTCTTATTTGCATTTAAAAAATTTTTTGTATAAGGTATAGGGTTTAAGTTGTGTTTTATTTTTCTTCCAATGGATAGCCACTTGTTCTGGTACCATTCGTGACAGCCTCTATGTAGTTACAAGGTCAGACAATTAAGTTCATGAACTCATCCTAGAAAATGTGCTACATACCTCATTGCTGAATATCACTACAGTCACCTTCGAAGTCCTCCCCTTGGGAAGCTATGCACCGTCGCCAGCACTTAATCCACCCTTCAGAGCAATTTTGGAACTCTTTCTGGAATGGCCATCGGAGCTGTCGTCATATACCACTGATGTCCTGAATGTCATGAAAATGTCTTCCTTTCAATCTTTCCTTGATCATCAAGTAATGAAAGAAGTCATTGGGTGCCAGATCAGGCGAGTAGGGAGGGTGTTCCAATACAGTGATTTGTTTACTGGCTAAAAACTCCCTCACAGACAGTGTTGTGTGAGGTGGTGATTGAGGCTTAGAGCAAGGCCCCCTGAAATTTTTGTGAAAATTATTAAGGAATATGATTGACTACTGGAAAGACAGCTTTGTTTAATCCAAAACTGGAGTAATTTTTTTGGGGGGTCGTGGAAGCAGGGGTACAATGGGACTATTATGAAGGTATAGAGACTTTAAAATACAACATAACATATAAGTACATATAAATCTCCATGAGATGAAAGGTAAATAAACAAGGGTGAACAAGATACTTGTCAGGCAACATGAAATCTATGAAAGAAAAAATGTGGAATCAGAAAGGCAGGTCAGCTCAGCTACATGGATTTCTGGGAGCGAATTCAAGAAAGGTCTCTGTCCAGCTAACTAATTTCCGTGGGAAGTAAACTCTCTCATGTGCTAGCAGAATGGGTGTGAGTGACTACCATGACCTTCATCTCCTGCTCTGCTTTGGGAAACATCAAAGTAACTGAACTCTGAGAAGACTATGAGGGCATCTGTTCCAAGGTGAGTCCCACTGAAACCATCCCTTTGAAGTTTCTCATGTGTGCTTGAACACCCTGATGGATGGAGACCTCACTATCACCTAGAACTCTCATTCTGACTTTGGAGATATTCCCAGGACTCTCTTTGTCATGTGGATCTATTTAGTCTCTCTTCCACCTCACTATGGCTCGTGTGTTGATATAGAACAGGACTGATATCAGCTTCTTCCATCTGTTCTCACACTAGAAAATTGACAGAATGCCTTCTCTTTCCCAGAATATGTCTTTATAATGTGCCTTTGGTTCCCTGTCAGCATCCTCATTACTCTCGTGCAGGTGACGCCTCAGTTGTCCCCAAACCAGCTTTGTGTCAATCTCACTGGGTAACTTGTTTGAAGAACATATGAGCTCAGGCTCCACCCAAGCCCCACAGAACAGGAATCTGAGGTTGGGCTCAGGACCCTCTATGGAACACGCTGAGCAGGCCCCCTGCCACACTGGGTACCAGCACCCACAGCCGCTTCAGCTGACTGTAGTGTGATCCTCCAGCTGTTCCTCACCTGTGTCTACCAGCCCCTCTATTGTGCAGAAGGCATTTCTTTAAATGCAGCCTCAGACCAAATGCTCTTTTGTGGCAGCATCAACTCATGTGTACTCAAAGTCTGTTTCATCATCTGAAATTTTCCCACAACTGCTACTTAGCCTATTAAGGCCATCAGTTTGGATTTGAGCAAACATTAGTATTTCTGAGCAGAGTGGCTAAACAAAGTTGAGTGGTGGAATTGCATGATTGTCATACTCCCTTTGCCTTTCCAGATCCTCCCCGTTCCTTATCCTGCTCCGTGTCCTGGGAAGCTGATTGCTGCAGATGGCATCGCCCAGGTCCCCTTTCCCTCTTGCTTCTGGCTGGTTTTGGGCAATGGGTGGCACCTCCCGGGGATCAGAGTGTGGGAAGAGAGATAACTCAAGGTAAGTATCACCCCTCCTCTCCTTTCCTACAGCGCTGAGGTTTGGTAAAGACTGTCTTTCTCTTCCCACGGCCACAGCCAATAGTGGGAAGCCTTTTGGGGAGGCTACAGCTTTTGCTGGGTTGTGGTAACAGCTTCCTCCCGGACCCTTCAGCCTAAGGGTGCTACCAGCTTCCTGCTCTTTTCAGTTCTGGCAAGTTCTCTCAATCCTGCCAACATACTGGTGAGTAGACCCTTCACTAAACTCCCCTCAATTATCCTCTTGAGTGTGCTGTTTCCTGCTGAGAATTAGACAGATACATGTCCTCCCAGGGATGGGTGATTGACAGAAATTCATGTCAAAGAAATAACACACTGCTTCCCTAAGCTGACCTCAAAGATTTGTTCCTTGTAAAACATGTGAAGAGCAAGAGAAAAGATGTGTTGTAGCCACAGCGATGGAAGGAGGATGAAGGCAGGTTGAATCTGCCTGTGAGTCTTTGGAATCCAGACAGAGGCCCTGGGCAGAAGTTGCTCTGGGTCGTCTTGGTTCTCAGCAAAGAAAACTTGACCCACCCTCAGAGACAGATGGCAGCTGGAGAAGAGCGATAGCAGTTCTCTTCCAAAACACCATGATGTAACTTGTATGAAGTGGATTAGAAACAAACAAAAGTAAACATGGAGACTGAGTCTAAGGGTGAGATGAAGACCTGTCACCGAGTAGCCATGATGCACCAGCCCAGGGACTCCGTGGTTTTGGGTCTTGGCTCAGAGATGTCTGGAATCCTACTACCTGGTGGTAGGACAGCCTACAGAAAACAAGAATGAATTACAATACAGCGAAAGAATGTAGAAAAAAGGCACAAAAATGATCAACTCAGAGCAGAATGTTTATTTACTAAACACAGAGAAGGTATGTGTCATTTAACTCCCACCTGCCATTTTCCTGTCTCCCACCTGCCACTTGCTCCAGCACGGCAAGCATATGCTTTCTAAAGATATTCAGCTTTCATGTATATTTCCTTTCAAAAATTATGATACTATTCTACTCCTTTTATTAACCTACCCATCCCCATCCTCAAGAAAATGACAGAAAAATCAAACAGCGTGATTCTCATTCAGAGAAAGTAAGATATAAGGGAAAAGGAGTGCCACTCCCTCCAAGAGGAGGCAAGGGTGGGAAGAGAGGTGTTTCCCATCATCCCTGGAAAAGGAAAGTTGATCCAGGGACAGGAACCATAGGCCTGGGGTGTTAGGGAGGATGTGAGTGACCAGGAGAGGGGACCCTTCTCCCTACATCCTCCTACAAGTTACAAGGGGAGAAGAGACCCCTCAGGGGAGCGGCTGGAGGAAGAGAAGTCGGGGACCCACAGACAGACCAAGTGGAGCACGAACAACTCATGTCTAACTGGTCCCCACAATCATCTCTCCAGCTATAGACGTAAATGGTAACAGATTCGGACCAACCGCTAATCACTTAAACATGCTGAGTGTCCTCGACAGCCCGTCTCTCGCCCCACATTCAGAAGATCACAACCTTCCTATAACTCAGCTCTGGTCCCCCCAACTCAACTTCTTCTCTTGTCAGGACCTTGAGGATAGGAACTTAGGGAGCCCTGAGAACATGAGGGTCCTGGACACTGGACAAGAGGCTGACTAGAGACGGGCAGTACAGGAGAGCTGAGCAGAGGACCCAGGAGAGGTGATGCTGAAGGCAGACTCATGTGGTGGGCACAGCTTTCGGCTCTCTTGTCCTTTTTCCTCCTACTCTGTCCTGTAGATACTTACAATTTGACACTGGACCCTCCGTACCACTGACAAGGACCCAGCATTCCCAGGGAGTCCCTAGTGGGGCATTGAGGCATCAGGACAGCTGGGTATTACTGTATTCTAGGCAGGGCCAGTAAGCTCAACTGTATGATTTGCATCCTTAGTTAAATGTATTCTGATGTATTTTTTTTTGTTTTGATGTTATCTTTTCAAGCATGGGTGGTCAGATTAAACCTGGATATTATCAGGTACAGGTCATTACTTGAAGCCCCTTTTCCGAGGAACAGTACACCTTACAGAATTTGTCAGTGTTTCAGCTGGTGAGTACATTTTGCATTCCAGGGTGGGAAAGCCATGGAGAGAGTGGTGGTCAGATACAAGCTTTAAAGTCCATTTAGTTTGTGACTTTACAAACTATGAGTCTGGAAAAGGGACTTAATCTTGAGTACCCGAGTGTGGTCACCTACACAGACTGTAAGGATTAAAATGAAATTGCGTGTAACACAATCGTGTCAAGGATGTTGTGAGCATGTGGCACAGGTTAGGTGTCTGAGGATGACTGACATGCTAACAACCCTGCAAAAGGCTGTGCTCAGAGTGTAAGAGGCCAGGTTCTGATCTGTGCAGGGTGTGATCAGTCATTTTGCAAACAACTGAAATTCATTTGGTGGAATGGAAACAAAATCCCACTGCGAGTGTCTCTTCCCTTCGTCTCATCAAATTTCAGTCATGTTCTTTGATTATTATGATTCTTTTGTCCTTATTCTTTTGTCTTTATATCCATGCCCCCCTTCCCTTTGGCAACCATCAGCTTGTTCTTTATAGTTACGGATCTATTTTCGGTTGTTTTGTAAGATTCCATATGTAAGTAAAATCATATATTTTTCTCTCTGTGTTTGACTTCTTTCATGTAACATAACACCCGTTAGGTCCATCCATGTTTTCACAAATGGCAAGATTTATACACACACACATACATCTTCTTTATCCATTCATCCACTGATGGACACATAGGTTGCTTCCATATCTGAGGTATTACTAATAATGCTGCAGTGAACATAAGAGTACATATAACTTTCCAATTTAGCGTTTTTTTTTTCTTTGGATAAATGCTCAGAATTGGAATTGCTAGATCATATGGCAGTTCTCTTTTGAATTTGAGGAATCTCCATACTGTTTTCCATAGTGGCAGTACCAATTTACAGTCCCACCAAAGGTGCACCAGGGTTCCCTATTCTCCATATCTGTTCATTGATTTATTGATAATGGCCTTTCTGACAGGTGTGAGGTAATATCTCATTGCAGTTTTTATATGCATTTCTCTGATGATTAGTGACATTGAACATCTTTTCATATGTCTAGTTGCCATCTGCATGACCTCTTTGGCCATAATGTCTGTTAAGGCTCTCTGCCCATTTTTAAATTGGATGTTTGATGTTTTTAATGTTACATTTTATGAGTTTCTTTGTTTTCTAGATACTAACCCGCTATTTGATGTGTCATTTCTGAATATCTTCTCCCATTCAGTTGGTTGTCTTTTCATTTTGTTGATGGTTTAGTTGATGGTTAAGACCGAGAATTGGATCAGGAAACAATTAGGGGAGGGGAAATGCTGGCACTAGGCAGTCATCTTCCTGGAGGTCAGTTCTGCAGGAGCAGACCTTCCCCTGATTAATATAAACACCCAGATCCTAGGCTGGAAAACGGCCCCTGATCTTCCCATCAGTGTCTGAGCAGTTTCTCGATTTACTCTCCCAGCCACACATCTCTGCCGCATCTACACACACCTGCCCACACATTCATTTTTCCTGAGTACCACTTTTGTTGATGTTTTATAAGAAATGTGAAAAGGGCAACATTTTTGTAAGGGTGACCCTGATGACAAGAGGATCTGATTTCCAGAAGCCCTGGTTCCCTAAGATGGTCTTTCAGGGAAATTTGCAACCTTGCCGCCTAGGACCTCATGGAGAAGCAGAGAGAATGTGGGCTGAGACCAAGCTTGTGAAGCCCTGAGGTGACCACGGAGGCTGGTGCTCCCTTGTGACAGACTCACTCTGGGTCCTATGGCTCCTGGGAACTGGGCACACTGGTTCATCAAATCTCCCGCCTCCCTGACCCTACCTTCTACCACAGTTTCTCATTATCCTGGCTGCCAAGCTTCTAGTTCCCAGGAGTCAGCTTTCCACCTTTAACCTCTCCTGGTGGGTGAGAAATGGCCAGGAGACCAACCAGTGGCCTCTCTCCCATTTTATTTGTCATCCTGGCTCCCTCCCAGGATTTGTCACCTGCCTGGGTCACCATCTCTGGCCCCAGCAGTAACAAGGAGAGATGCTATGGCCAATCTGCCATGTGGGATGAGACCTGACAGACCGGGGAACCCCATATTCACCTCTTCTAGGCCCGGTATCTTCTCACACATCCCAGTTACAAGGACTAGAGCTGCAGGACTCTAGGCCAGCCACGATCCCTGCAGTCATTAGAATGTGCTGGGACGTGGGTCTGAGAAGAGAATGGCCAAAGCCTGACCTGGCCACAGGCACCCAAACAGCACCTGCTACACTGGTTCTGAGAATCAGCCCTCGTCTCCCTTGCCACCTCATCTCAGGATGAGGGGCCTGGGCAGCCATTATGCTGCACGTGGTACGTGCCTCTCTGCTCCCCTCCAGGAGGCCCCACGATAGCGGCCTGTATCTCAGAGTGACCTTATTGGAAAACTAGATCTTTGCAGATTTAACCAGTTAAGCTGGGGTCACCAGGGTTGGCCCTTATCCAATACGAATGTGTCCTTACAAAAACAGGAAATTTGGACACAGAGACAGACATGTACAGAGGGAAGTTTATGTGAGGAAACAGGGAAACAGCACGGGGAGATGGAGGCCAAGATTGGACTGGCAGAGGTCAGCTGCAAGCCAAAATGCCAACAATTACCAGCAACCACCAGAAGCTAGGAGGAGGCAAAGAAGGATTCTAGCCAGAATCTCTGAGGGAGCAAGGCCTTCCAACACCTTAATTTCAGACCTCCAGCCTCCAGAACTGTGATCCAATAAATTTCTGTTGTTTCAAGCTGTGGGAAGTTGATAGCACCCCAGTGTCTGACAAGGCCACATTGCCCTGCTCAGCACTGGATATTAGGGATGCTGCCTTATGGTTGGTCATGTAATATCTCCTGCCTCTATGAACCCATGTGCCTTTTCTTCTATAGGAGACAATATATTCACTACACTTGTGACATGTTCCTGTGGTACCCCAATGAGCTAACTACGCAGCCAATGACGGGTAAGATCTCCTAAAAGAGGGGAGACAACCCAAGCCAGGCGGTAGTTCCGTGGGGAACCCCTGAACTGAGATATTGGGGACTCAAGCCCCTTGGAAACTGAGGCACAGACCTCTGACAAACTCAGGCCAGAAAACTCAGGCCTGTGAGAAGCTGATGCATTTGCCTAAGGGCCCTACTGTGAATAGTCTCCTGGAAGATTAAGTCTTCAAGCCATGAGAGTTCCGGGTAAGAGGCAGCTCTAAGACATCCGCTGACCATGGATTTGTTAATCAGCCTTGTGTGAATTCCTTTGCCCAGTGCCTTGTTGCAGCAGCAGATACTGAAGCTTTGAGAAACGGATGCAGCCCTCTGTAGGATAAGAGAGGTGTGAAACCCTTTTGGTTGCTAGGTATTGTTATTTACAAACGAATAGATTTTAGATGCTTTTACCTTAAACACAGCCACTCCTAGTCTTTTGGTATAGCTCAAGTATACTGTGAGTTTTATGATTGTGTTTAACTGCTAGAATTTAGGATGATTTCTAGATAGTCAAGATAGCTTTAGTAAACATTCTTTAGGTGACTTACAGAAACCGAGTCTGGGTTTCATAGCAATTATCATAATAAAGACAAGGAAATCCTTTAACGGAAGAGTAAGTCACAGTGCACCCTGGAAAGAGCACTTACAGGGGAGTAGAGGACTGTGTAAATCCTGAGAACTACAAACCACCGTTAATGATTTGTTGCAGTTTGCATCCTTGAAAATTTTCAATAAAAGCTATGCGCTGACCCGATTCGGGGCTCAGTCGTCTTTGGCTGAGTCCCTTGGTCTCGCTCCTATCTTTCTTCTGTCTCTTGTTTTTCCTTAATCTGCGTCGCCCCTCTCGTGTCCCACTCGCCCTTGCCACGCAGGACGTGACATCAAGCCATTTAGCTTGTGGTCCTTTGTTACAGCAGCCCTAGCAAACTAATACAGGTTCCTTTTAAAATTTGCTGTCACCTTTTATAATTTCCAGTTCCCCACTCAAATTATTTATCCATATTTGAACATGAAAAGCACATTTGTTTTGCTGCATGTGTCTAATATTTACAAATTCTAAAGTTTGTGCAGTTTTGCCTCAGTGAAACTTGTTGCTGCCTATTCTGGTTCATGTTGCCTTGGCTATGCTTGTATGCTGGACCGTTTTTTAAAAATATGACATGTAGACCTTCTCAGTTCCCGTGCCATCTTGGCAGCTGCACTTGGTTAGGGGCTAATCACACATAAGGCAAAAAAATGGTGGATACAAAGAAGATTTTAAAAAATCGCTTGAGTTGATCAACTCTAGGCTGTAACTTGTTATGAAAAGTGGAATGTATGTGCTGGCGTGCAAGCAGACTCTGAAAGTGATCAGATAAGGCAAAACAAAACTGGTCATCCTCACCAACAACCTCCCAGCCAAGCGGAGATATGACATAGAGCACTACGCCATGTTGGCCAGGACGGGCAGCCATCACTACAGGGGCAACAATATTGCACTGAGCACAACGGGTGGAGAGTACTACGGAGCATGCTCACTGCCTGTCACGGATCCAGGGGCTCTGGTGTCATTAGCAGCATGCCAGGACAGACTGATGAAAAGTAAATCATGCAAACTTTTTCTTTAATAAAACTAGCCAGAGCTTGTTTTAAAATAACATAACATAACATTAAAATTATGTGTAGGAATTATTTGCAGCCTAAACTGATGCTACCTTTTCCAGGAGGGTTGTTTCTTGGTACCTAAGGCAAGTTTTGGCATGACTGCTCCAATCACAATTTGAGGATTGAGTCATCCCTTATCATCCAGATGGAGAAACCATAAGTATCAGTAAGTTCCCGAATGGACTATTGATTTCAGATTGACTCATGTTTCTAGGAAGCAGGATTTCAGAGTCATGCTTAATGTCGGGATTAGTGTGTCAAGGTGCCACCCTTGTTGGCCACCAGGCTTTCACCTCTTTTTCTGCTCAGTCCCTCAAGGCAGTTGAAAGCTCCAATAGAGTTCCTGCTGATCTCTTCAGGTTTGGCAAATGCCCTCAGAGCAAAAGTGAATCCGGAGCTCTGGGCTCCCTGACTTCACCTCCCCAGGCAGAGGGACTCCCCTAGACCTTGGCTGGACCTCCTCACTGTGTTTGCATGTTGAAGGTTTCAAGCACATAAATTCTATTTTGCCAGAATGTCTCAGTTGTTCCCAGTGGGAGCCTGGGTCTCCTAAACCACCTCCTCCTCCCTGACCAGCAGTCAGGAGACAAACTACTTTCTAGGCTGTAGGGAGCCCAGTGTTGGGAGCTCCAGTTCTGAAGGGGAGGGAAGGAGAGCATTTGATCCTAATAGTGGGGGAGCAACGTCAGGGTAAGCATCAGCTCAGGGATCGGGAACCACAGCCCAAGCGGAGTGCTGGGGACAGAGCAGAAGGGCAGTAACAGTCACCCTTGTTCCCTTGCTCCCACAGAACATTCCAGGACCAAAGTCCGTTACAGGAAGGGCTTCTCCTTTCTTGTCACTGGCTTTTCCTCCTGTCCCAATGGCCTCCCTCTGACCCTCCCAAAGCCACAGGATCCTTTAAAAGGACATGAACAGAATTAGGGTCACTTTGGGTCAGTTACACACCAGAAATGTGTCTGAAATCCCACACACACCCTTGTCACCTGCCAGGACCAGAAGTCCCAGAGGAGGATTCAGGGTTCAGTGCTTTCCCCACTCCTGAGTGAGGCCAACGAAGGACTCTCTCCCTCCCTGAGGGGCGATCACGGAGGGGTGGGCTGCCCCTAGTACCCTCAATACCATGGGAATGTCCTGCTAGGGTTTCCATTAAATCCTTCCCCTGGTCCCAATAGTCGGGTCCCATCTCCTCCAGCCATGTAGCCCGCGGCATCACACTTTGACTCCCTCTGTCACTGCTGAAGCACAGGACCCACCTGTGTGTGTCCCCAAAAGTGGTAGGGGTGAACCCGGGCTTGCAGACTCTGGGGGATCAAGGCGGTGTCTAAACACAGCAGGGAGTGAGTGCCTGGGCAGTACCGGGCCTTGGGCCTTGGGGAAGGTGGGAGGGGCTGTCACCCCTCCAGGCTCTGCCCTGAGCGGGGCTCAGCTGCTCCCAGCTCCCTCCCACCTGCACCTGTGCCCAGGAGCTGCTCCCCTGGGGCCTTATTGATTCCTGTGGAGGGGAAAGGTGAGAGAAAGAGAGATGGAGAAGCCAGGACAGGGCTGGGGTGGATGGAGGGGAACAGAGTGAGGTGAACGGAGGGGAGGGGTCTCCATCAGGGTCGGGGATCCCCACTGCAGCAGGAGGAAGGTCAGGAGCCCCTGGAACCGGCTTCTCTCCACATCTCAGTGTCTGCGGAGAACTCGGAGTCCCCACCCACTGCTGTAAACACAAACCTCCGCTAACTTTGATGGGCTTTTCCAGATCCCTAAGATCTGACTCTAACAAAAATGCACCTGTACCATCAGTCCCCAGGCAGGACAACCAGAATAAGCTGAAGGAGGTGGGGGGAGAAAAATGAGAGCCTGAGGGCGGGGCTTCCTTAGACCCGCCTCCCTGGGCTGGACATGCTCAAGTCAAACAGGGCTCTTCACCCACAGGGCAGCCATGGGCCATTCTGCCTTGGAGACTAGATCCTGGGACAGTCCAAGTGAACCACCAAGGCCATCTGGCTGCCTCAGGCCCCGGCAATCCTTCTTACCTCCCTTATTCATAGATTGAGTTCTTCTCCAATGGAGGGCAATTTATTTTTGTGGATGGGTGTGAGTTAATAGAAACTATGTATTGGTCTCTAGAGGTCCCCGGTTCCTGGCAGAGAGCTCCTGAAACCCCTGTAATTTCCTAAGTGATGGGAACACTGGGAGCACCTCTTGTTCTAATATTTGTCTTTGACTTCGTCTCCAACACAGAACTCCTAAAACTTTTGTAAATTCCTAACTGAAAACAGCCCTGAGAAGCATGTTTTGTTCTATTGAGGGGACTGTGTGGGGGCCCCTGGATGGGGCTTGATCACCAGAAAGAAGCTTGGAGTTTTCATCAGCCCCCTGTGTGGGGAAAGGGAGGTGACCAGGGGAGGAGGAGAGAAAGGTGTGGGGAAGGGGAGGTGACAGCCCTGGGGGGAGGTGCAATGGCTCACTCTCTTTGCCGAGCACCCACCAGGCTGTCCCCACTTTGCCCCTCTGTCTCTATTATCTATCAGTCTTTTCGGTCTCCATGCTCACCAGCCCTGGGCTCAGTTAGTCAGAGAGCCCCAGAGAGGAGGGGAAGGAGGGTTTGGAGCCCCGTGGTCTCGCCACTCAGGATGCCTTGGAGGCTGAGGGGAACACAGGGCACCTACCCACTGGCGTGGATGTTGTAAATGTACATGTTGACTAACCCTGATTGATGGGCTTTTCTACACCCTCAGAACCTAATGAGAAGTAGACATGATGCTCTGTCCTCTGTCCGTTGGTAGAGCAACCATAACACCTGACACAGGTGTGTGGGAACTAAGAGGAACTCCCAGCCCTAAGCCCCCTGCTGAGCTGGACTTCCCTACCCAGGGATTGTGCTCAGTGAGGGCAGGGGTTTCTCACACCCAACGCTGGAGATAATTTTGGCAGTTGTTGTTATATTATTGCCATCCTAGACCCTCTGCCTGAGTCTTGCCTCACCTCCCGGCATCACAGAAGAAATGTCACCATGGGAACTTGCTCTGTGTGGTGTTCAGATACCACTTGTTCTCAATCCGTGGCATCCTATGTAGTGTAACATCCTTAGTCATTTCTGTCAGCTCTCATCACTCCTCTGGACCATGCTAGTTTGCCTTGACTTTCTTCAACATGAAGCAAAGGAACTCTCTTTCTGTGGTTCAGTGCATGAAAAATAAGGAGTAGCTTTACTCCATTTGTTGATGTTAAAAATTCAGTCCTTAGTTTGTCTCTAAGTTTCAATCAGTCTGGACACTTCAGAGCAAGTCTACAAGCAGCACACGGAGTCATGAGCTGATCCACCATGGCATTCTTTTGTTCCTACATCCAGCGTACAGACTAGGTGACCTTAGGGCCATTTCGTTTTTTACAATTAGAAGCCACTAGTGCACCAACCATAACATTTTAAATGAAAAGAAGCCTGACAGCGTTAAGTGTTAGCAAGGATGTGAAACAACTGAGTCCTGCTGTTGAAAGAGTAAATTGGTTCAAATGATATGAAAAATGGTTTGTCCTTCATCTACCAAAGATAAAGATCACCTTCTGTATACGTGAGGATTTCATTTTTAGGGTTTATCAACAACAGGAAAATATATGCAGCATAGATTGTTCAAAGCAGTTTTATTTACAATAGTCAAAAGCTGGAAACAACCCCAAAATTCACCAACAGTAAAGTAGATACATAGAGACATGTTCATACAATGGAATGCTACACAGTAACTAAAGTGAACGAAATATAACAAACCACAATTACATGGATGAATCTCGCAAACAATATTGTTACACAAAAGAACAGATAGAGTATGGTTCCATCTACATACACCCCTAAACAGGAAAAAATAATCTAGGTTGCTAAAACTAACATTAGTGGTTACCTTTGGGGAGGAAGATTAATTAGAGGCCTCAACCAAGATCAGCGTGTGGAGGGCCTGTAGGGGGAGCTCTCACGCCCCCCCCCCCCACACACACACACACACATACACTGTAAGGAGCCCACACAGGAAGAAACTGACTGACATCTCCAGTAGGAAAATGTTTTATAATCTGCTACCCCACAGGAGAGAGGAACATTTTCTCCTCCCCTGGCAATGGCCCGGCCAATGAGAGACTGTGACAACCCAGCCAATGAAAAGCCACTTTGAACTCCCAGTTTCCTCCAGGGGAGTTTTGTTTACAATAGCCTCTCTCAACTTCCCCTGTTCTCTGTAAATGATCCTTTCCTTTGTTCTTCAGACTTGCCTATCGTTTTGCCATAGCTCACATATCCTAAATTGCAATTCTCTGGTATTCCTGAGGAAACTCATCTTTGCTGGCAAAATAACTGTTTAATTTCTCAGGTCCACAGAGTCAGTGATTGTGGGCTTTGTGGGAGGGTCTGTTGTGCTGGTAATGTTCCATTTCTTCACCTGTGTGGCTGTGACAGGGTATATTAATGTTGTGGGAAATCATTAAAGTTTTCACTGATGATATGTGTGTTTTTTACTTCATTTACAAAAACAAATCTTTGATCACGTTTGGCATAAACTCTTTTTCATAAGTAAATAAACAGGAAATTCAAATCACTATCCTACTTCTCAGAAATTTTTTTTCAGGGGTTCCAAATTATTGATGGGAAAACACTTTTCTAACAGAATTCCAACTGATTAAATCAGAAGGAATAATGGAAAAATTGTCTTTGCAGCCCTAATGAAATAATGAATATGCAATAATCATTAATAGATATTCTGATAATTAGTTGAAAAGTTGATGGTGGAACTTTATAGTGGTCGGGTAGCAGGTGGTCACCACCTGAACCCCCGAATCAACGTTAACATCTCTAATGTGAAACCACCAGAGTCCACGCTCCTCCTGATGGGCAGAATGGGGTGGACATAGGGCCATCCAAGAAGTGATATAGTCGCTTATGAAAATTGTAAGGATATAAACTTTGTTTTCTATTTCTTTTCTCCCCACATATAGCCAAACACAGAGCAGTGAAACTGTTCACTTACAGTTTATGGAGTAATTCAAATTTTTATTGTTTTGTCCTTTTGAATGTATCATTCTCTGAACATTGCTTCATTTTCATACCTTATCTATGATGACTAGTCTTGTGTATCAATTTGTCTAGGCTACAGTACCCAGTTATTTAATCAAACACTGACCTAGGTGTTGCTTTGGTTTGTTTTGTTTGTTTGATTGTATTAAGGAGGGCACAGCTCACAGTGTCCCATGTGGGGATCAAACTGGCAATCTTGGTGTTATCAGCACCACGCCCTAACCAACTGAGCTAACTGGCCACCCCCTGTGAAGGTTATTGTACATGTGGCTAACATATCAAATAATTGGGCTTTTACTTTAAATTTATTTATCTTTTAAGATTTTATTGGAAATATAGCTAACATACATTATTACAGTTTTAGGTGTACACCAAGGTTGCTCAACATTTATATAACTAAAGAAGTGATCACCGAAAGTCCAGCAACCATCTGACACCACACCACGCTATCACAATATTATTGACTATATTCCTCATGCTGTACATTACATCCCCATGACTTATTTGTTTTATATCTGGAAATTTGAACCTCTTATCCTGCTTCACCTATCCCCCCTTTTTAAATTTTTCAACTTACAGATGACATTGAATATTATTTTGTATTCACTGCAGATGTACAGCATAGTGACATAGTGACATTTGCATAATTTAAGCAGTGATCCCCCTGAGTAGTCTACTACCCCACTGGCACTGTGCATAGTTATTACCACATTATTGATTATATACCCTACGGTTTATTTTACATCCCCATGACTACTTTGTAACAACCAATTTGTACTTCTTTTTTTTGTTTTTGTTTTTTTTCAGGGCAGTGTGACTGGCCCTCATATGTGGGACCCGAACCGGGGCCGCTGGCTTCCAAAGCAAGCGTTTATCCACTGCACCACTCAGCGGTCCCCAATTTGTACTTCTTAATCCCTCTCCATTTTCACCTACCCCTTCAACAACCCTCCCATCTGGCAATCATCAAACTAGTCTTTGAATCTATGAGCATGTTTTTGCTTTGTTTGTTTGTTTTGTTTTTTAGATTCCACATATAAGTAAAATCACATTGTATCTGTCTTTCTCTGTCTGACATACACCAGTTGGCACAATATCCTCCAGATCCATTCATGCCACAACAGATGGCAAGAACCCATTCCTATCCATGGCCAAGTAATATTCCTTTGTACTTATGTATGACCTACTCATCATCTATTCATGCATTGATGGACACCCAGACTGCATCCACATCTTGGCCATTGTAAACAATACTGCAATGAATACATGTATGCACATGTCCCCTGGAAGTAGCATTTTGGGTTTCTTCGGATAAACATCCAGAAGTGGGATTACTAGGTTTTTCTTTGTCTCTTGTTTTAAAGTCTGTTTTGTCTGGTATACGTATTGCTACCCCAGCTTTACTTTTTCTTACATGAAATAACTTTTTCCATCCCTTTACTTTCAGTCTCTGTGTGTCTTTCAATCTGAAGTGAGTCTCTTGTAGGCAACATATGTAAGGGTTTTGTTTTCAGCCACCCTATTTTTTCTTTCAACTGAGCCATCCTGCCACCTGTTGGCAGCCTAGTGGCAGCTCAGCACACACTGAGCATCGAACTGCTGTTGCTCAGAGCTCAGATCATACCCTATGTTTTTTTTTAAGATTTTTATTGGGGAATTGGGGGAGAGGAACAGACAAGTTGCTGTCTTTTTGTTCTTCAGTCTAGTTGTGGAGGACATTGCTTCACTGGCCCATGTTGGTATCATCATTGCGGTCTTCTTGGGTGAGGCAGATCGGTCACTGGCCTCTGGACAGCCACTCATGGCAGCTATTGGCAGCTCCCTCTGGCTGCTGGCTGCTCTCACTGGCTGCCAGTCACTCACTGCAGCCCACTGCAGCAGGGGCTGCAGCCTACACTGTCATCGGGACTCGTGCAGCCCAGCTCCACGGGGATCCGTTGTTCACCATCTTAGCTGTAGAGGGCAGTGTCACTGGCCTTCATATGGGGGATCCGAACCAGGGCTGCTGGCATCCCAAGCCAGCTCCCAACAAATGTGCCACTCGGCCGGCCCCGTACCCTGTTTTTGATTGGAGCACGTAATCCATCTACATTGAAAGTAATTGTTGATAGGTATGTAGTTATTGCCATTTTATTATTCATATTTGTAATTTGTGTATGTGTGTTAAAGGAGTCCCTCTAATGTTCCTTGTAATACTGGTTTGGTGGTGGTGAACTTTTTTTTTTTTTTTTAAGCTGAGTCACCCTGCCACCTGTTGGCAGCTCAGCAGCAGCTCAGCTCAGGCTGGGCATCAAACTGCTGTTGCCCAGAGCTCAGTTCGCACTCTTGAGAGAGCTCTTAACCAACTGAGCCACTCAGCTGGCCCTGTGGTGAACTTTTTAAGCTTTTTCTTGTCTGGAAAGCTTTTTATTTGTCCTTCAATTTTATGTAAATAGTAGCTTTGCTCGGTAGAGTAGCCTTGGATATAGATCCTTACTTTTCATCACTTTGAATATTTCTTGCCATTTTCATCACTTTGAATATTTCTTGCCAATCCCTTCTGGCCTGCAAAGTTTCTCTTAAGAAATCAACTGACAATCTTATGGGAGCTCCCTTATAAGTTCCTAGTTGCCTTTCTCTCGGTCGGCCCTCCACAGTGCCTTTTAGAATCACGTTGGTGTCCAAATCACTTCTACCAAATCTCATTCAAAAACACATGAAAGAGTGCCGGCTCAGTGGTGCGTTGGTTAAGAGCTGGCTTGGGACAGCAGCTCTGAGCAGCAGGGCCCCAATTCAGATCCCACATATGAGGGCCAGTGACACTGGCCTCTACAGCTAAGATGGTGAGCAACAGCTCCACCTGGTTACCTCTATAGCTAAGATGGTGATCAATAGCTCCACCTGGAGCTGGGTTGCTGTGAGTCACCGGCGACAGTGTAGCTGCATCCTCTGCTGCAGTGGGCTGCCATAAGCTACAGTGAATGGCCAGGAGCCAAAGTGAGTGGCTGGCAGAAGGTGTGTGCTGCCGAGAGCTGCCAGGAGCCGCTGTCCAGAGGCCGGTGACCGATCTGCCTCACCTGGGAAGAGCACAATGATAATACCAACATGGGCCAGTGAAGCGACATCCTCCGCAACTAGACTGAAGAACAAAAGGACAGCAACTTGTCAGTTTCCCTCCCCCAATCACAATAAAATGTTTTTAAAAAACACAATGAAAGATGGGACATTTATTCTAGGATGCCAACTGGACAGCCAGTTTGGGAACACTTTGTCCCTAGATTGGAGTTAACCATTGCTGTCCACTGCGTCCCACCAAAACTGTCATTAGGATGCCAAGCTAGGTGTATAGAAACCCAAGATTCACATTTTTCAAACATTTTGAAAAGTGACTTTATTAGGCAAATATTGTTGAAGATGATGTTGAGTAAGAAAATTAGCATTTTAACCAATATTTCTGACATTCTTAATGAACTAAATTTGAAAATTCTAAGAAAAAGCAAAGACAGTTATTGTAAAGGCATTCTAGTTATGGTGCCCAGTCTTTAAACCATGTGATCCAGCTACTATATGTTCTCAACTTTGTTGCCAGTTATGGTAGGAAACATTGTTATTAAAGGATCTGCAATAAAAACGTACAATTATTGTTGATCTCCTTTCTCTGTCTCAAACTTTCAATTGTAACATTCCAGAAGTGAACTGTCAGGCCTTAAAGAAAATAATCAGATAAAAGAAACATTTGATTTATAAAATCCTGAAACAATGTTTAACTGAATCTTGTATTTTTATATAGATGTAAATTCTTTGACACTGCTCCATTCCAGAGATGGAGTAATTTGCTCTCTCTTGAGTGTGGCCTCAACTTAATGAATCAGGCTGATGTCATGGTGTGTGACTGAGACTAGGACATAAAACTCTGCAGCTTCCATCTTGGTCTCTCTCTCTCCCCTCCTCGCTCCCCTCTCTTTCCTTCCCTCCCTCTCATCACTGCTCTAGGGGAAGCCAAGTACCTAGTCATTTGCTAGGAAAAGTCCTTATGGACATGTCCATGCAGCCACAGAGCTAGGAACTGAGGCCTCCTGGGACCATGGAAGGAAATGAGGCTCCTTCCAACAGCCCTATGAGTGAGTTGTGTTTCCTGAAGCAGCCCTGGCTGACGAGTTGACTGCAACCTTGAACAGTCTTTTTTTTTTAGCTGAGCCATCCTGCCACCTGTTGGCAGCTCAACGGCAACTCAGCTCGGGCTGGCCTCGAACAGTTGTTGCTCAGAGCTCAGCTCGCACTCTTGAGCGAGCTCTTAACCAACTGAGCCACTCGGCCAGCCCCTGACTGCAACCTTGAGAGAGGCCCTGAGCCAGGCCCTCAGGCCCTCTCCTCCCCTTAGTCCCCCCCCACACACACACTCCTGATTGTGGCACTAGTGCCACCTCCTCACCTGCCAGCCAAGGAATATTTTCCCCACAGGAATCAGCAGTCTTGCTAATGTGAGTCAGGGTATGTCATTTCTTCACTAAAAACACTCCAGTGGCTCCTGCCTCACTCTGGGAAGTCTCTAGTATGTCAGGCACATGAGCACAGGGTTTTTGGGCTTTTTAGGTAAAAGTTGTATCCCAGGCATATGAAGTCATTCCTGATATATAGTGGGCATGAAATTATTTGTTGAATGAATGAATGATTGTACTAATATTTATATCACATAAAACCATAACCTGAGGGTTCCGGTAAGATGGCGGAATAGACGGACGCTTTCCCAACTGCCTCCCAGGATCACATCAAGATTACAAATAATTTATGCAACATTTAACCTTGGAAGTCCCCTGAACATTAGATGAACAGAACCTCTAAACAAAAGACCTAAAGAGGAGGCCACATCAAGTCTGGTAGGAGGAGCACAGATGAGAGAGGGCGAGCCGCCTGAGGGATGCCCCAGCTGTGGGGAGGCTTCTCTGGTTGGGGGAGAGACCCACCGGTCCCACACCGAGCTCACCAGCCCAGAGTTGCTTTGCCAGGAAAAGGAGTTCCACGATAGTGGGCAGTAGAAATTAGTGAGGACTCTCTTTGCTCCGCTCGGTGAGGCTGGGGGCAGCTGGAGAACCAGTGGGGACGGCGCACGGGTTCACTCGCCGGCGAGCACTCACCCGGTTCCTGGGGGAGGGAGTGGCTGCGTGAGCCAGACCCAGGAGCCAGTGGGAAAGGACTGAACTGAGCACCTTCGGTGCAAAAGCTGGAGGTTTGGGGACTATTGTTCCACTGATGCGGAACTTGCACACGAGCGGCATACAGGAGGGTGCCATTTATTCAGGGTTGGGCCCTCCCACGGAGGGTCAGATCCGGGATCCCATTGGTCTGGTGAACTTGGCACAGGAGTGTGTGCGTGCACATGCGGCCTTGGATTCCCACAATCTGCCTGGCTTGTGTTACGTTGCCAGGGAAATGCCTGGCGGGTGCCCTGCGGCTCCATCAGGCTGCTCACTGAGACGTGCGTGACCACCTTGGGTCCCCACCCTGCACCCTGCTTGTGCTGAAACTCTGGGCGGGTGCCCTCCGGCTCCATCAGGCTGCTCACTGAGACACAGGAGTGCACAAGCCGCCTTGGATCCCCACCCTCCGCCCTGCTTGTGCTACGTTGCCAGGGAAACGCAGGGCGGGTGCTCTCCAGCTGCATCAGTCTGTTCACTGAGACTCAGTAGCAGACAACCTGCAACAAGCTGTGAAGAAATTTTTTTTTTTCTTTCTTTTTTTTTTTTTTTTTTTGGTAGTGAGCACAGTTGCAGAGCACACAGCAGCTAATTGTGGAAAGCTCACTGCAACCCTGAGCAAGTGGTCTGCAGAATAAAGAGGACAGAGAGCCCCCCCCCCACCTCTTTCTTTTTTCTTTTTTTTTTCTCTTTTTTTTTCTTTTCTCTTCTTTCTAGGTGATCTATCTAATACATCGAAGCATTCACAGAACGACAGCCAAATGAAAACACAAAGAAACATGTCCCAAGAAAAAGATCAGAAGAAAACTCTAGAAATGGAACTAAATGAAACAGAGGTATCCAAACTTGAAGAGACAGAGTTTAGAACACTGATGATAAGAATGTTTAAGGAACTTAGCGAGGACATAAAGAAGGATAGGGAAACCATAAAAAACAACCTGTTAGAACTAAAGAATACAATAACTGAAATGAAGAACACACTCGAAGGAATCACCAGTAGAATTGATGAAGCAAAGGAGCGGATCAGCGAATTAGAAGACAAAATAGCAGAAATCACCCAGCTGGAACAACAAAAAGAAAAAATAATAAAAAAGAATGAAAATAGTTTAAGAGACCTCTGGGACAACATGAAGCACAACAACGTTCGTGTCATAGGAATACCAGAAGGAGAAGAGAAGAAGCAAGGGATTAAGAATGTATTTAAAGAAATAATGACTGAAAACTTCCCTACCATGGTGAAGGAAATCGACATACAAGCCCAGGATTTACAGAGAGTTCCAAACAGGCTGAATCCAAACAGGCCCACACCAATACACATCATAGTTAAAATGGCAAAGGTTAAAGACAGAGACAGAATCCTAAAAGCAGCAAGAGAAAGACAGCAGGTTACATAAAAAGGAACTCCTCTAAGGCTAACAGCTGACTTTTCTTCAGAAACTCTGCAGGCCAGAAGGGAATGGCAGGAGATATTCAAAGTGACACAAAATAAAGGTCTACAACCTAGATTGCTCAATCCAGCATGGCTATCACTTAAAATTGAAGGAGAGATAAAGAGCTTCTCAGAAAAGAATAAACTTAAGGAGTTCATTACCACCAAACCAGCACTGCAAGAAATGTTAAAAGGGCTTTTCTAAACAAAAGAAAGGGGTAAACAAGCTAACCCAGGAAGACAAGAAATACAAATATCAAAATGGCAATAAATATACACCTATCAGTAATTACTTTAAATGTGAATAGGCTAAATGCTCCCATCAGAAGACACAGAGTGGCTGAGTGGATAATAAAACAGGACCCGTGCATATGCTGTCTACAAGAGACTCATCTCAGATCAAAAGACACACACAGACTGAAAGTAAAGGGATGGAATAAGATATTTCATGCAAATGGAAATGAGGAAAAAGCTGGAGTAGCAATACTTATTTCAGACAAAATAGACTTTAAAATGAAGACTACAATAAAAGACAAAGAAGGGCACTACATAATAATAAAGGGATCAATTCAACAAGAGGACATAACCCTAGTAAACATCTATGCACCCAATATAGGAGCTCCTAAATATATAAAACAGATTCTGACAGACATAAAGGCAGAGATCAATAGTAACACTATCATAGTAGGGGACTTCAACACCTCATTGTCACCAATGGACAGATCCTCCAGACAGAAAATCAACACGGACATAGTGGCCTTAAATGACACTTTAGACCAGCTGGGTTTAATTGATATTTTTAGAGCATTTCACCCCAAAGCTACAGAATATACATTCTTCTCAAGTGCACATGGAACATTCTCCAAGATAGACCACATGTTAGGCCACAAAACAAGTCTCAACAAATTTAAGAAGATTGAAATCATATCAAGTGTCTTCTCTGACCACAATGCTATGAAACTAGAAATCAATTATAAGAAGAAATCTGGAAAGCTTACAAATACATGGAGGCTAAATAACATGTCACTAAATAGTGAGTGGGTCAAAAATGAGATCAAGGAGGAAATCAAAAGATACCTCGAGACAAACAAAAATGAAAACACCACAACCAAAATCTCTGGGATGCAACAAAAGCAGTCCTAAGAGGGAAGTTCATAGCAGTGCAGGCCTACCTAAAGAAGGAAGAAAAATCTCTAATCAACAGACTCTCTTTACACCTAAGGGATCTCGAAAAAAAATAGCAAAACAAGCCTAAAGGGAGCATAAAGAAGGAAATAATAAAGACCAGAGCAGAAATAAATGAAATAGAGAACAAAAAAAAAAAAAAACAATACAAAAAATCAATAAAACCAAGAGTTGGATTTTTGAAAAGATAAACACAATCGACAAACCCTTAGCATGACTAACCAAGAAAAAGAGAGGACCCAAATTAATAAAATCAGAAATGAAAGAGGAGACGTGACAACAGATACCACAGAAATACAGAAAATTTTAAGAAAATACTATGAGCAACTATATGCTCACAAATTCGACAATCTGGAAGAAATGGATAAATTTCTAGAAGCATACAATCTACCAACTCTGAACCAAAAAGAAACAGAAACTCTGAACAGACTGATTACTGCCAAAGAAATTGAATCAGTAATCAACAATCTTCCAACAAACAAAAGCACTGGACCAGATGGCTACACAGGTGAATTTTACAAAACATTCAAAAAAGAATTAGTACCTATTCTCCTCAAACTATTCCAAAAAATACAGAAGGAGGGAAGGCTCCCAAACTCTTTCTATGAAGCTACTATCGCCCTGATTCCTAAGTCAGACAAAGATATTACAAAAAAAGGAAAACTACAGGCCAATATCCCTAATGAACATAGATGCAAAAATTCTCAACAAAATACTAGCAAACTGTATTCAGCATCTCATTAAAAAGATCATACACCACGATCAAGTGGGATTCATTCCTGGTATGCAAGGCTGGTTCAATATCCGCAAATCAATTAACGTAATACATCACATTAACAAAATGAAAAATAAAAATCATATGATCATATCAATAGATGCAGAAAAGGCATTTGACAAAATCCAACAGCCATTTATGATAAAGACTCTTAACAAAGTGGGAATAGTGGGATCATATCTCAACATAATAAAGGCCATATATGATAAGCCCACAGCAAACATCGTACTCAATGGGGAAAGGCTGAAAGCTTTCATCTTAAGATCAGGAACAAGACAAGGCTGCCCGCTTTCACCACTTCTATTTAACATAGTTCTGGAAGTTCTAGCCACAGCAATCAGACAAGAAAATGAAATAAAAGGCATCCAAATTGGAAAAGAGGAAGTAAAATTGTCATTATATGCAGATGACATGATACTATATAGAGAGAATCCCAAAGACTCCACCAAAAAACTGCTAGAACTGATACACAAATTTGGTAAGGTAGCAGGATACAAAATTAATATTCAGAAATCAGTGGCATTTCTATACTCCAATAATAAACTATCAGAAGAAGAAATCAGGAAATCAATCCCTTTTACAATTGCTTCAAAATCAATAAAATATCTAGGAATCAATTTGACTAACGAAGTAAAAGACATGTACTCAGAAAATTATAAGACATTGAAGAGAGAAATCAAAGAAGATACAAATATATGGAAATACATACCATGCTCATGGATAGGAAGAATTAATATAGTTAAAATGTTAATACTGCGTAAAACAATATATAGATTCAATGCAATTCCAATCAAACTACCAAGGACATTTTTCTCAGAAATAGAATATATAATTCTAAAATTTATGTGGAACCACAAAAGACCCGGAATAGCCACGGCAACCTTGAGAAATAAGAACAAAGTGGGCCAGCCAAGTGGTGCAGTGGTTAAGCGCTGGCTTGGGAAGCCAGCAGTCCCGGTTCAGGTCCCACATATGAGGGCCAGTGACACTGCCCTCAAAAAACACACAGAAAAACAGTATGGTACTGGGCCGGCTGAGTGGCGTGGTGGTTGGGCGCTGCTTTGGGAGGCCAGTGGCCACGGTTCGGGTCCCACATGTGAGGGTCAGTGACACTGCCCTCAAAACAAAACAAAACAAAAAAACAGTATGATACTGGTAGGCATTAAAACAGACACACAGACCAATAGGACAGAATAGAGAGCCCAGGACAAAACCCCATCCATATATAGTCATTTAATCTATGACAATGGAAGCAAGAATTTACCCTGGAGTAAAGGGAGTCTATTTAATAAATGGTGCTGGGAAAATTGGACTGACACGTGCAAAAAAATGAAAATGGACCACCTACTTACACCATATACGACAACAAACTCAAAATGGATTAATGACTTAAATGTAAGACCTGAAACCATAAAACTCCTAGAAGAGGGCCGGCCGAGTGGCGCATTGGTTAAGCGTTGGTTTTGGGATGCCAGCGGCCCCGGTTCGGATCCCACATGAGGGCCAGTGACACTGCCCTCTACAGCTAACAACAGCTCCACCTGGAGCTGGGCTGTGCGAGCCCCGGTGATGGTGTGGGCTGCAGCCCCTGCTGCAGTGGGCTGCCATAGGCTACAGTGAGTGGCCCGCAGCCAGCGTGAGCGGCTGGCAGCCAAGAGTGAGCGGCTGGCAGCCAAGAGTGAGCTGCCAATAGCTGCGATGAGCGACATCCAGAGGCCAGCGACCGATCTGCCTCATCCGGGAAGAGCGCAATGACGATACCAACAGTGAAGCAACATCCTCCGCAACTAAACTGAAGAACAAAAAGACAGCAACTTGTCTGTTCCCCTTCCCCGATTCCCCAATGCTGTTCCCCTCCGCCAATTCCCCAATAAAATCTTAAAAAAAAAAAACTCCTAGAAGAAAACATAGGGAGTAAGTTTGCAGACATTACCCTCAGTAATATTTTTACCGATATATCCCCACAGGCAAGGGAAATAAAAGAAAAAAATGAACATATGGGATTACATCAAACTTAAAAGTTTTTTCACAGCACAGGAAATCATCGGTAAAACAAAAAGGCAGCTGACTGAATGGGAGAAGATATTTGCCAACGATATATCTGATAAGGGGTTGATATTCAAAATTTATAAAACACTCATGCAATTCAACACCAAAAAAACAAACAACCCAATTAAAAAATGGGCAGAGGATATGAAGAGACATTCCTCTAATGAGGACATACAGATGGCCAACAGGCATATGAAAAAATGTTCAACCTCACTAATCATCAGAGAAATGCAAACAAAAACCACACTGAGATACCACCTCACTCCGGTCAGAATGGCTGTCATCAATAAATCAACAAACAATGAGTGCTGGTGAGGGTGTGGAGAAAAGGGAACCCTGTTGCACTGTTGGTGGGACTGTACATTGGTGTAGCCATTATGGAAATCAGTATGGGGTACCTCAAAAAACTGGAAATGGATCTACCATATGACCCAGCAATTCCACTCTTGGGTATCTACCTAGAAGAATCCAAGATGCTAATTTGAATAAATATGTGCACCCCTATGTTTATTGCAGCATTATTTACAATAGCCAAGACTTGGAAACAACCGAAATGCCCATCGGTAGATGACTGGCTTAAGAAACTGTGGTACATTTATACAATGGAGTATTACTCTGCTATAAAGAAGAATGAAATCGTACCATTTGCAACGATATGAACGGACCTAGAGAACATTATGTTAAGTGAAATAAGTCAGTCAGAGAAAGACAAATACCATATGGTCTCAACTTATCATTGGAATCTGAAAAACTAAATGAACGAGCAAAGTAAACAGAAACAGACTGGTAGATATAGAGGAAAAACTGATGGTTGCTAGTTGGGAGCGGGGTGTGGATGAGGGAGAAGGGAAAGGGATTAGACAGCATAAATAAGTATCTACAATATTGCCATAGGGATATGAAAGACAGTTCAGGGAATATAATTAATAATGTTGTAAATATTTTTTTTAAAAAAAAACAACAACTACAGTCAACTTGTACAGAAATATCAAACATACAAAAGAAAACAAAAACAAAACAACCACAAAAAACAAAGAGCATAAGACAAAATGACAAAACAAAATAAAAAATAGAATAAACACGAGAAACAAAATAGCAATACAAAATAAATTGCAGAAAAAAGGAAAGGAGGAAAAGTAGAGCATTGAAAAGAATGAAGAAAGAAAGGGAGAGAGTAAGTGTGGAAAAGAAAGATGGAAAGAAAGAAAAAGAAGAAAAATAAAAAAATATATATACATACGTCTACACACCCATACATATGGATATATATATATATATATATATATATATATGCCTATATTAAAAGCTAAAAAATGATAATGAAATAGAAACAAACCCCAAAACAACCAAAACAAGCAACCAATAAAAAGAAAAAAAGAAAAAAATCAGTGCTGGAGTTGGCTAAAGTCCACCAAGCTCTCTCCAGGTTGTCCTCTGCTGTACAAAACTTCCTCTGCTCTGGGGGCAGAGTCAGCCACCTGGTGGCTAGAGTGATCCTGGCAACGCTGGTCTATTGTAGATGAGGGCGGTTGTGAGGTGTGACTGGTAGTTTTTAGAAAGTCACTGCCGTTTCTGCTCTCACCTGCCCCAAGGCAGGCCGCGCAACCAGAAGGCTCCATGTGTGTCTTTGGGCACTCTTTCCTCTGGAGGCTGTGTGTGTGTGTGTGTTGGGGGGGGGGGGGGGGGGAGAGTTCAGCGCTGCAACAAGCCACCTGCTGGGGGGCTGCGGTGCCTCAGCAGCTGAACCTGCCCTGCCTCCCAAGCCTTGCAGGAAAGGTGGGGGCGGAGTAGATAGGCTCACTCTTTGCAGCCTCTTCTGGGGCAGAAATTCTCGACCCCCTGCGGGTAGGAATACCTCTGTAATCTGATCCTACTGCTCCATCCAGGGGTCAATTTAAGACTCTGGCTTGGCAGGGGCCAAGATTTCTGAAGGAGGGTGGGGGTGGGTTCTTATTTCTGAAGCTGTTTTTTGCTTTCCATCCGAATGAGGGGGGAAAAAAACACCAGATACACAAAAACAAGAAACAGTCCCACCGCTGCTGTTTTGAGCTAAGGTCTGTGCCTCAGACGCTCCAGCGGAGCTCCTGCTGCGCTCCCAGAGGGACTGCGCAGGCTTAGAGGACTGCGTGCCCCCTGCAGCTGCTCAGATCTCTAATCTGCCTCCCGGGTCCTGCGTCTCCACAGCTGCAGGTGCGCGCTGTGTCTCCACGTGTCACATTTTCCTTTTCCCCTGCTTGCCCAGTTTCAGTCTTCTGCTTCAGAGCCTGAGCACCGAGGTGCTGCTGCTGTGCTCCTGGTGGGACCGGGTGGCCACAGGGACTGATCCCTGGACCGGGTGGGTGCACGGATTGATCTCGCTCATTCGCTGCCATGCTCTGCACCCTGTTTCCTGGGGACCCGGGGTTCCACAGCCGCGGGTGCAGATCGTATCTCGGCTCGCTCATCTCCTCTATCTCCTCCCCCACTCGCCCGGCCTGAGGCTTCCTCCTCAGACTGCTGGCCGTGCGCTCTTGCTGTACTCTAGGCGGGCCCCAGGATGCAGGGAGCGAGCAGTGGGAACACACCGATCTGCTCGGTGAAGCCCCATGTCTCAGCAGCAGCGGGTGCGGGCTGCACCTCCACGTCTCTCACCTCCCTTTTCCTCCATGATATTTTGATAGTGATTGAAATATAATGTGTCTTGGTGTGGGCCTGTTTGGGTTCATCTTGTTCGGGACTCTGCACTTCCTGGTCTTGTGTGTCTATTTCCTTTGCCAGCTTAGGAACGTTTTCAGTCATTATTTCAAACAGGTTCACAATCCCTTGCTTTCTCTCTTCTTCTCATATCCCTCTGATGAAAATGTTGGTATGCTTGATGTTGTCCCAGGGGTGTCTTACACCATCCTCATAATATTTTATTCTTTTTCCCTTTTGCTGTTCTGATTGGATATTTCCTGCCACCTTGTTTTCCAAATCACCGATTTGATCCTCTGCTGCATCGAGTCTGCTGATGATTCCTTCTGGTGCATTCTTCATTTCAGTTATTGTATTCTTCACTTTTGACTGGTTCTTTTTTATTGTTTCTATGTCTTTTTAATGCTTGCTATCTATTTGTTCAAGTTCTCACTAAGTTCCTTAAATATCCTTATAGCCAGTGTTTTGAACTCTGTCTCTGGTAAGTATAATGACAGGTATATGGAATCAAAGTAAAGAAAGTAATTAATGGTCTGAAAAGAAATTGCCTGAGTAATTCTGCAACCAAGGAACTGACTTCCAACTCTGAATTCCTCCTCATAAGCTGAGTTTGGTTTATTTTGAGAGCATACACCTTAGCAACATGAAGTCTTAACCCACTCCTGGTGAAAGTTTAAATTGGCACAAGCACTTCAGAGATGCACATCATCTTATCTCCTGTGGTTACAGCACCCACCCCTGGAGCCCAGCTGTCCCTCCTGACCGTCCTCTCTGGGGAATTTCTTGCCTTGTGCCCAGGGAACATGCACACTCATGTTTGCAGCAAAAACTGGAATAACCACTTATGCATCAACAGGGAAATAGAGAAAGTGTGGTGTAATCATAAAATGTAAGACTTCAGCAGTAAAAATGAGTGAATTACCCTTATACATGAGGGGTAATTCTGCTACATAATGCTGAGCCTCAGAAGAGTCCATGCAGACGAGTTCAGTGGGCAGGAAGTTCGAAAACGGTCAAAAGTAAGTCATATTTGGTTTGGGGATATATATACTTATTGTAAAATCTACAGAGAATCTCAGGGAATAGTAAACACAAGACTCAAGATAGAGGTTACATCTGGGGACGGGGTTGGAGAGGCAACCACGATGGCTTCTTCATATGTTCTGCTTCTGACATCAGTGGCCTGTGCCTAGCTATTTACTTGATGATAACTCCTAAACTGACAGTTTTCAAACTGTGTCTTGTGAACCATTCCTGGATAATTTTTAAATAAGGAAATAGAAAATAAAATAAAGTTTATTGCAATGATCCTTAGAAAGAACTACCCACCTTGGAAGAAGTCACAGCTAATTATTTTGAGCCATGACAGAGAGAGGGCTGAGGTGTCACAGGAAACAGCATTGGCTAGAACTAAATCATGTGACCACTGGCATCTCTATAGATTTTCTGGGATACAATGTCCAATGTCATGTATAAGGTAATTCTATCTGTGAAGGATTTGATTTGTGTTACTTACATTTAACCTCACATACAACTGAATTAACTGCTTTTACAGAAGTGAAAACATACATTGTTGATCAATGTAAGTTAAACTGGAAAACTCTATAAAAGGAAAACCATTGATAGAACGGAGTGTGAATGAAGACACAACAGAGCTGCTGTAACACAAACTCCAGTGGCACATATCTACAGTGCTTTTTAGAATCACGTTGGTGTCGAAATCACTTCTACCAAATCACATTAAAAAACACAATAAAAGATGGGACATTCATTCTAGGATGCCAACCAGACAGCCAGTTTTGGAATACCTTGTCCCTAGATTGGAGTTAACCAGCGCTGCCCACTGCATCCCACCAAATGTGTCATCAGGATGCCAAGTTAGGTGTATAGACTGAGGCACGAGATTCACATTTTTCTAACATTTTGAAAAGTGACTACATTAGGCAAATATTTTTGCAGATGATGTTGAGTAAGAATATTGGCATTTTAGCCAATATTTCTGACATCCTTAATGAAATAAATTTGAAACTTCTAAGAAAAAGCAAAGACAGTTATTGTAAAGGCATCATAGTTATGGTGACCAGTCTTTAAACTATGTGATCCAGCTACTGTATGTTCTCAACTTTATTGCCAGTTATCGTAGGAACATTGTTATTAAAGGATCTGCAATAAAAACTTACAAGTATTGTTGTATCTCCTTTCTCTGTCTCAAACTTTTGTTACATTCCAAAAATGAAACTTATAAGGCATTAAAGAAAATAATCAGATAAAAGAAACAGTTGATTTATAAAATCCTGAAACAATATTGAATTGAAACTTTTATTTTTATATGGATGTAAGTCCTTTGACACTCCTCCCTTCCAATGGTGTAGTAATTCCCTCTCCTCTTGAGTGTGGACTACACTTAATGATTCACTTCTAATCAGGTTGATGTCATGGTGTGTGACTCTGAATCTGAGGA
Source organism: Aselliscus stoliczkanus (assembly GCA_033961575.1). NCBI lineage: Eukaryota > Metazoa > Chordata > Mammalia > Chiroptera > Hipposideridae > Aselliscus > Aselliscus stoliczkanus. The sequence goes on along the minus strand of CM066733.1, from coordinate 55,615,898 downwards.
CATAAAACTCATTGCAGCTTCCATCTTGGCTTCTCCCTCTCCCTCTCTCTCTCTCTCTCTCCACCCCCCCCTTGCTCCCCCCTTCTTTCCTCCCTCCCTCTCATCACTGCTCTAGGGGAAGCCAAGTACCTAGTCATTTGCTAGGAAAAGTCCTTATGGACATGTCCACACAGCCACAGAGCCAGGAACCGAGGCCTCCTGGGACCATGGAAGGAAATGAGGCCCCTTCCAACAGCCCTATGAGTGAGTCGTGTTTCATGCGAGTCCTCCAGCCCCAGTCAAGCCTTCAGATGATGCAGCCCTGCTGACAACTTGACTGCAACCTTTAGAAAAGCCCTGAGCCAGAAGCTCAGGTAAAGCTCTCCTGGGTTCCTGACCCTGGGAAACTGTGGGAGACAATACACATTTGTTGTTTTGAGCTGCTAAGTTTTGGGTAATTTGTTATGCTGCCATACATGATTAATACAGTGTCCAAAAAGAGAATGAATTATTGTACTTTTTCATTTGCTGTAAATTAATTTTAATATATTAAATATGTCATTTGGTTTTAAGATTTAAGAATTTCCATAGCTTGGGCTGGCCAAGTTGTTCAGTTGGTTAACAGTTGGCTTAGAGGACGAGCTCTGAGTAACAGGGCCGCTGGTTCGATTCCCACATGGCACAGTGATGGTGCACCCGACTGAGCTATCACTGAGCTGCCAACACGTGGCAGGATGGCTCAGCTGGTGACAACAAGATTGCCTGTTCAATGGTGGGTTATGCCCACCTGCAACTAAGACTGAACTCGGCACCTTAAGCTGAGTTGCGGGCCAGATGGCTCAGTGATTGGACATATGGTCTTAACAACAAGGCTGCCAGGTTTGACTCCTGCATGGGATGGTGGCTATGCCAACCCGCAACTAAGACTGAACACAGCACTTTTAGCTAAGAGGCCAAGAAATGCCGACCGGCAGCCAGATGGCGACTGGCGCCCGCCACAACGAAGATTGAAGAACAACTTAGCTGGTCCCCTTCCCTGATTCCTCAACACAGTTCCCTTCCCCCAATTCCCCAATAAAATCTTTAAAAACAAACAAACAATTTCCATAGCTAATAAACAGATTGCATTTTATTACAATTCACAACAATCTATTTACTTGAACTTCATTTCCAACAGTAAATCAAATCAACACAAAGGGAAGAAACGCCATCCTAGCGTTTCTATGATGGCCCCCAACAACCACACTGGATATTCACCTTCCCCCAGTTATTCAATCAAACAGTAATATAAGGGCTGGGAAGGGATTCTGCAGGTGTAACTAAGGTCTCACATCAGCTGACCTTCAGGCCTGGGGACTATCTATGGGACTGTCCTAACCAGGTGAGTACTGACTGGGGTTTCCCCTTTCCCCAAAGATGCCAAATGAGAGGGATTCAATGGGAGACATTTCCTCCCCTGGGGGCTTTGAAAATGGAGGGACACATGGCAAAGACTGCTGGTGGACACTAGGGGTTGGGAGCATCCCTCCCACGTTTCCTCAGTCAGCTGTCAAGGAAACAGGGACCTCAGACAACTGGAAAACACTGAATTCTGCTAACAGCTCTCTGGAAGCTTGGAGGAAGATCCACAGCTTGGGATGAGTACACAGCTTTGTGACACCCTGACCAGAGAACCCATCCACACAGAGCCTGGATTTCTGACTAAGGAACTGTGAACAAATAAGTGGATGTTGTTTTGAGCCACTAAATTGTGGAAATTTGTTACGCAGCAATAAAAAATACACAGGCTCAACTGTGCAACAAATAAGCACACAGCATTTTTTCCCATGGAATGAATTTATAAACTGATATACATACTAGTTTGTAATAATGTATTTCCTAACTTTTTTCGTATTTTTCAGGTTATCTTTTTATGTGATATAAATTTTAGTACAATCATTCATTCATTCAACAAATAATTTCATGCCCACTATCTATCAGGAATGACTTCATATGCCTGGAATACAACTTTTACTTAAAAAGCCCAAAACCCCTGTGCTCATGTGCCTGACATTCTAGGGGCTTCCCAGAGTAAGACGGAGCCACTGGAGTGTTTTTAGTGAAGAAATGACACACTCTGACTCACATGAGTAGGACCACTGATTCCTATAAGGAGAATAGTCCTTGGCTGGCAAGTGAGGGGATGGCATTAGTGCCACAATCAGGAGTGAGAAGGTAGTGGGTACTAAGGGTAAGAGAGGGCCTGAGGGGTAAGAGAGGTAGAGAAAGGGCTGGAGAAGCAGATGGGAGGGAAAGAGTCAGAGGTGAAGAATTCTAAAGCATTGGAACTCTTGGGTTGAAATATGTTGTGTCATAGATATTTAATAAAGTATCTAGGGCCTAGCGAGGTGTTCTGTGGAGCTGCCTAAAAACTAATAGCCTCCTTATGCAAATCACTTTAAAAATAATAATGAGTCCTGATAAAGTATACACACCGCTTAGATGTGAATTATTCATAAAAACAGGCGATTCAAGAACATTTTAACTGCACTGAACACTTGCAAATCTGAGGTTGTACTGTGGTCCGGGTTGACATACACAGTTACAAACTGCTTCCTTGTGCTTCTTTGTATTGAGGATGTGGGGACTCCACAGACAAACTCAGGGCTGTGGAATGAAGATCATTTTACAATAGAAACATCAGAGTCACAGGTGTACCATCTGGGAAAGTGAGACTTGGGAGCTTTGAGTGTCTGACTGCAGTGCTGTTTAGACACATTTCTGCACGAAGGGGCCAAAACCACAATTTTACAGATTAGCTTCCTTATCAGGGGTTTCCAAGATTGTAACGCACTGTAGTTAATAAACAATGAGACTGGTGTCTGTGAGAATCTCTATCTGATGTTTTCAGACACAACTTCCTCTATTCCCAGGGCGAGTTCACTTTGGCACCAAGTTCCCCGGGGGTGTCTTCTTTCAGAAAGGTCCAGGGGGAGAGGTAAAGGGTGGGAGGCAGGGCGTCCATTTCAGGGAGGGGGATTCCGGGGAGAGAAGAGGAGGAAAAGGGGCTGAGCCACCTGGTTTCCTCAGACAGCCCCTGGGCCAGGATTCAGGGAAACAGCCTGACACAGAGGCTCTGAGCAGGAGGAGGGGTCAGGGCGGAGTCCCAGGCCCCCAGGGCGGAGTCCGGGGCGGGAGCTCAGTGTTGGGGAGTCCCCACCTCCCCGCGGTTTCACTTCTCCTTCTCACAACCTGTGTCGGCTCCTCCTGCCTGGAAACTCATGACGCGACCCCACTTCTCACTCCCATTGCGCTTCCGGTTTCTAGAGAAGCCAATCAGTGTCCCCGCCTTCCCGGGTATAAAGTACCCACGGACCCGCCCGCACGCAGATCGTCCCCAGACCCCGGGGATGCGGGTCATGGGCCCCGGACGCCTCTTCCTGCTGCTGTCGGGGGCCCTGGCCCCGACGGGGACCCGGGCGGGTGAGTGCGGGCCCGGGAGGGAGCGGTCTCCGCGGGGGGAAAAGCGGGGGGACCGCCCGGTGGGGACGCAGGACCCCGGGGAAGGTGTGTCCCCACCGCCCAGTCCTGACCCACCCGTGTCCCGCCCACGCCTGTCGCCCACTCGGGTCTCCCGCCCCCTCCCGGCCCATCGCCCTGAGACCCGGGACCCGCGCCGGGAGGGGGTCCCCTGGGTCTCAGCCCCTCTCTGTCCCCAGGCTCCCACTCCCTGACGTATTTCTACACCTTCTGGTCCGGGCCGGGCCTCGGGGAGCATCGGTTCATTGTCGTCGGCTACGTGGACGACACGCAGTTCGTGCGGTTCGACAGCGACGCCGCGAGTCCGAGGGAGGAACCGCGGGCGCCGTGGATGGAGCAGATGGAGCAGCTGGAGCCGGGGTACTGGGACCGGAACACGCAGATCTACAAGGGCAACGCACAGACTGACCGAGTGGGCCTGAACAACCTGCGCGGCTACTACAACCAGAGCGAGGCCGGTGAGCGACGCGGGCCCGGGTCCCGGTCACACCCCCCCCACGGACGGTCCGGGGTCTCCCCGAGTCTCCGGGTCCGAGCTTCACCCCGAGGCCGCGGGACCCGCCCGGCCCCTCCACCCGGGAAGAGCCCGCGGGGACTGGCACCCGGTTTCTCTTTCGGTTCAGGCGCCGTCCCGGCGGGGTGGGCGGGGCGGGGACGGGGTTAAAGGTCGGAGCTGACCGCGTGGCGGGGTGGGCGGGGGCGGGGCTAAAGGTCGGGCTGACCGCGGGACGGGGTAGGCGGGGGCGGGGCTAAAGGTCGGGGCTGACCACGGGGCGGGGTCAGGGTCTCACACCATCCAGGAGATGATTGGCTGCGACGTGGGGCCTGACGGGCGCCTGCTTCGCGGGTACGTTCATTTCGCTTACGACGGTGCTGACTACATCGCCCTGAACGAGGACCGGCGCTCCTGGACCGCGGCCGACATGGCGGCTCAGATCACCCGGCGCAAGTTGGAGGCGGCCGGTGTAGCGGAGGGCTGGAGGGGCTACTTTGAGGGCACGTGTGTGGAGTCTCTGGGCCGATACCTGGAGAAGGGGAAGGAGACGCTGCAGCGCGCAGGTGAGAGGGGCCGCGGAGCCTCCTACAAGGAGGGGAGGGAAGGGGGGCAACACCAGGGCCCTCCTCTCCCCGACATCCGGAGATGGAGTCCACCTGGGTTTTCAGACCTGGTGCCAGAGAGTGACCCAAAGGGCCCACCTTCCCTCAGGGACAATTAGGGGTGCAACCTCTCGGGGGATGGAGGGGGAACCATCTCAGAAATCACTGGTCAGCGGTTCCCTTTGACTCTGGCAGCTGCTCTGGGAACCTGGGGGACTCTCTCTCAGACCCTGTTCGCTGCCCCACACACAGTGTGACTGAGGTCTGACCCCAGCTTTTCTGAGTCCTGTGGCCTCCACCCCGGTCAGGACCAGGAATCCCTTTTCTGTCCATCAGAGACCTGTGTCTGACCCTGGGCTGTCTCAACCAGATTCTAGAACTTTCTATCTAAAGAGTAGAGATTACCAGGGTTTTGTGTTCCCTTCCCCCACCCCAGCTATCCTGACTGGTCTCAGGATGGTCCCATGAGCACTGCTGGAGGGTCCCGTGAGGGATGCAAAGGTCCTGAAGTTTCTGACCCTTCTCCTCAGACCCTCCAAAGACACACCTGACCCACCACCCCACCTCTGACCGTGACGTCACCCTGAGGTGCTGGGCCCTGGGCTTCTACCCTGCGGAGATCACCCTGACCTGGCAGCGTGATGGGGAGGACCTGACCCAGGACATGGAGCTGGTGGAGACCAGGCCTGCGGGGGATGGGACCTTCCAGAAGTGGGCAGCTGTGGTGGTGCCTCCTGGGGAGGAGCAGAGATACACATGCCATGTGCAGCACGAGGGGCTGCCCGAGCCCCTGACCCTGAGATGGGGTACGGAGGGGCCCGTGGGCACCGAGCCTCTTCTCAGGGAAAGCAGGGGCCTCTGGAGGACTTCAGGTCGGGGCTGAGGCCTGGGGGTCAGCCCACACCTTCCCTTCCCTTCCAGAGCCGCCTCAGGCCGCCATCTCTGCTATCCTGGTGGTGGGCATCATTATTGGGGTGCTGGTCTTCCTTGAAGCTGTGGTCACTGGAGCTGTGCTGTGGAGGAGGAGGCACTCAGGTAGAGAAGGGGGGCTGAGTTGTCTTGTCCCACTAGGGAACAAGGGGGTTTCACTAGGGGGTTTCAGCCCCAGGTAGAAGTGTGTCTTGCCTCATTAGTGGGAAGGACCATCCACACACATGAGCTTTCCCAGTCTGGGGCCCTGTTTGCTAACACTTACTCTTTATTAACGGTTGTGTGAAAATGAGAGACAGATTTGTCACCTTGATGATTCTGGTGATGGGGACCTGATTCTCAATACTCACAGGTCAGAGCGGAAGGTCCCTGCTGAGGACAGACCTCCAGGAGGATGGTTGGTCCAGTCCCTACACATCTACTTTCCTCAGGTTTCCTGATGCTGCCATGGATCTGTGGTCACAGTTCTGGAAACTTCTCTGGGGTCCAGGACTAGGAGTTTCCTTTAGAACCTCATGGCCCTGCCTCCTTCCTGGCTTCTTACGTGATGTTTTCTTCCCACAGGTGGAAAAGGAGGGATCTACGCTCAGGCTGCAAGTGAGTGTGGAGGGAGGTGATCCCTGAGGCCCTTGGGATAGTGCAGGTGGAAGCCCTTGGGGGAGCTCACCCACCCCCATAATCCCTCCTTTAGCCACATCTGCTGTGAGCTCTGACCACATCCTGTTTTGTTCTCTCCCAGGCGGTGACAGTGCCCAGGGCTCTGATGTGTCTCTCAAGGCTTCTAAAGGTGAGTCCCTGGAGGGCCTGCAGTGGGGAGGGGCTGGGGTAGAAGGGACAGGACTGGGTAATGGGGACACTTTGGGGCATTTTGAGCATGTGGTGGACTGTTGAGAATGTCACCACTTCCAGTCACTCACCTGAATTTGTTATTTTCTTCTGCAGCGTGAGACAGCTGCCTTGTGTAGGGCTGATGATGCAAGATTTGTTCAGGCCCCACTTTGTGACTTCAGGAACCTCTGATCTCTTTCTGCAAAGGGCATCTGAATGTGACTGCGTTCCTTTGAGCATCCTGTGAGGAGGTGGGAGACTGCCCGCCCCCTGCCCGCCACCCCGCTCCCCACACACCTGAGTCTCTTTCCTGACCCACTGTCCTGTTCTAGTGGAGGCTGTTTCCATCCCCGCCTTTACTTCATGTTACACTGAGAGGCAATTCTTTACTTTCTATTGAAATAAGAACCTGGATATGAATCTCTTTTTTCAGTTCTTGTCATGAGGGATTGATGGGTTAATTGAATGAGAAAATCCTAAAGTTTGAGAGGAAATAAATGGAAGCACTGAGAACCTTCCAGAATCCATATGATTGCTGTGCTGAGTCTGTTGCAGGTGGAGACAAGAGGCTGTGAGGACCGAGCATGGACGCAGCCTAAACCTGGTCGGTGCTCAGTGCATCGTGGGCTGTGACATGGTCACTGCTCGGCTGGGTCATCTCTCAGCCCCCTTGTCCCTTCAGCAGAACCTTGTCCCACCAAGATCTGTGATCACAGGGACTCAAACGTCACCCAGGCCTGGTCTTTTCAGTGAGGGCTTCGTGTGGCCAGGTCAGCCTACGCTCAGGCCTAGGTCCGGCCCTCAACCCCATCTTTTGGGTGTTCCTTTGTTGTTTCCAAAGAGAAATATGACTGTTTTTGTTCTTGTTACGAGTCCTGGTCTCATTCTCCTCTGGATGTCCCCTGTCATCAGCACTTTTGCTGTCGTCCCCACAAGGCCCAGTGGGACCCTGAGCACAGGACTCTGAACTGAGAGGTGAATATTCAGACTTATCCTTCCCTTGCCTCCTTCCAGGGCTTGATGGTTCTTTCCATCTTTTCCAAAATCATCAGAGGAGCCAGATTCTGGAATTAGCAGAGGAGGGACCCTGTAATGTCTCATCTTAGATGAGTTCCTGCTGGAATCCTGCTCTGCTCGCCTGCCCTCGCTGCCCTGAGCTCTAGTGATGGCTCTGGTCCAAACTCGGGTTTATGAAGCAGAGTCCACTTGAGATTTATATTTGGTTGGAAAACAGGATCCATAAGTCGGGGCTCATTGTGTCCTGAAGAAGGAAATATAACTGTGCTGTGGTGTGCAGGAGGGCAGGTGTGGGAGAAAGAGGGGGAGGGGGAAGAGCAGCACGTGTGAGAGAAGTGGAGGTGGCACTGATGCCAGTGTGAGTGGACTTTGTGCTGTAGCTACCACAAAACAGCATTCAACCCGAGGCTACATTAATAAAGATACTGTCTCTAGAACAGGGAGGTGCTGTCACTGACCACACACTGACACTGGCTGTGTGCCAGATGTGTGACAGCTTCTGCATCTGGGAAACATCCCTGAAGTAAAGTGAGAAACATGGCTGGCCTTGAGCAGCGTATGTTCCAGTGGGAAGAGACAGACTGTGTCCTATAAGCACAGTAAACAAGGAAGGTGCTTATGTTGGAAGGAGCTAAGTGTTCTGGGAAAAATGCAGTGGGGAAGGGGATCCAGAGGATGGGGTGTGGGGATAGGGGGATGGCTGTGTTGATTGGGGTGGTCAGTGGGCCTCACTGGGAAACTGACCTTAAGGGAAGAGGTGAAGGACACGAGGAATTACCCACGAGGATGTCTGGGCAGGTCCTTTTCCAGGCAGGGACCCTGCAGTGGGAAGGCCTTGGGGCAGGAGTGAGTCTGGTTTCTGGGAAGAGCAGTGAGGCCAGTGTGGCTGCAGCAGAAAGTGATGGAGAAGAGACAGGTGCGGCCAGACCCCGTGGCCAGGAGGACGTTAGAGGGCAGTGACCTGTGCTCGAAGTGAGTGGGAGTTCCAGGACAGTTGGAGGGGACATGGTGTGATCTCCTTTCAGAGGACCACTCGGCTGCGGTGCTGAGAACAGACTGGAGGTGAGGGAGGCTGTCGGGAAGCCGAGGAATCTGTAGGGTTCCGGGCTGGACATGCAGCCACTCGGGGGGAGTGGGGTTCTGGGTATGTTTTGAGGTGGACTTTACAGCATTTCCTAATGGGTCAGCCTGGGGCATGAGATTCAAAGACCCCAAAATCTCAGAGGGTACAAGTAGAAAGATGAGGTTGCTGTCAGCAGAGATGGGGAAGAGTCTGGAAGGAGCATATCTGAGGGGTGGGGGCATCACAGATATTAATTCTAAGAGATGTTGGAGCTGAGATGTCTGTTAGAAATACAAGTGAGATTATTGGACTTGCAGTTGGGCAGATGAGTCTAGAGATGAGGGGACGTGTCTGGGCTGGAGAAATAGACTTGGGAGGTGGCACATATAAATGATATTTAAAGGCCTTGAGCACAGATGAGGTCACCAAGGGAGTGATGACTGTCGGAGAGGAGCAGGACTGAACCCTGGACCCTCAGTGCTGTGATCAGACCACACACCCGAGCAGACGGCACAGTTCTGGCCCCACGTCGATAAGGCACGTAGGCCAGAGAGTCCCCAACTTCCCTGGGCACAGGAATCGCCTGGACATCTTGTTAAGACTCAGAAAGTCTGTGCAGAACAGAGACTGGATTTATAACGAGGTTGGTGCTGCTGCTGGTGTTCAGATTACATTTTTAGTAGCAAGAACGTCACCAGGATTCCCACAAGGTTGTGCGTCAGCCTCATCTGCAGGGCTCATTACATAAGCGGTTCCTGGTCTTGTGTCTGGGAGAGGCCTGAGTGTAAGAAGCCCACAAGCTATCCTGGGGCTCAGCTAGCTTGGGAACCTCTGAGACAGTGATGAAGCTTAGGGTGGGGAATGGTCTTAAATACACTTTTAAAGGTGTTATTTCCTCAGAAAGGGGAGGACATACATCGTCAATTATGAAACATGATGTTGGGAGTTACATGTTCTCTACCATGGGGTAGAGTCAGGTGGAAGATTTAGGAGTGGGTCAAAGGTCAATGTAATAAAATCTCTGAATGCTCCCTCCTGAAACTATTCCCCAGATTGATTTCTGGGAGTAAACAATGGAATCAAATTTTTATTTAGACACACACACACATACACAAACACACGCGTGTGAGGTCAGACAATTAAGTTTGCGAACTGATCCTAGAAAGAGTGCTACGTACCTCATTGCTGAATATCACTGTGGTCACTTTCGAAGTACTCCCTTTTGGAAGCTATGCACCGATGCCAGCACCTGGTCCACCCTTCAAACCAATTTGGAACTCTTTTTCCTGGAATGGCCCTCAGAGGTGTTATCATATTACTCTTGAGGTGTCCACAATGTCATTAAAATGTCTCCCTTTCAATATTTCCTTTATCGTTGGGTAAAGAAAAAATTCATTGGGGGCCAAATCAGGTGAGTAGAGAGGCTGTTCCAATACAGCTATTTGTTTATTGGCTAAAAATTCCCTCACAGACAGTGCCCTGTGAGCTGGTGTGTTGTCATGCAAGAGCCGTGGAACGCTCAGGTTGCCTTTTTTTTTTTTTAAATCTTTTGTGAAATAAACATTTTGTTATAATTAGTTTCAGATGTACAACACAATGCAATAATTATACGTTTTACCCCTCAAAGTGACAACCCGCTTCCCCAGTTCCCCACCCCACTCCTCCCCACCCATATCATACATGTCTATTACAATTCCCTTGACTCCCTTCCACAGTATGTTCCACATCCCGTAACTATATAATTCAGTTACAGTTGGCATACAATATTATACAACATCAGCTTCAGCTGTGCAGTGCAGTGATCAAGCCTCTATTCCATCCATGAAATGGTCTCTCTAACAAGATGTGACTATCTGACACACCACAAAATTTTTACAACATTATTATATTCCCTGAACTGTGTTTCATATTTCTGTGGCAATATTGTAGTTGTCTGTTTATGCTGTCTAATCCCTTTCCCATCTCCCTTTTCCCCACCCACTCCCCTCCCAACTAGCAACCCTTGGTTTTTCCTCTATATGAGTCTGTTTACTTTGATCGTTCATTCAGTTTTTCAGATTCCACATATAAGTGAGATCATATGGTACTTGTCTTTTTCCACTGACTAATTTCACTTAATACTCTCTTCACAATATTATCAATTACATTCCCAGAACTGCCCCCCATATCCCTGTGGCAACATTGTAGTCACCCACCTACGCTGTCCAAAACCTTCCCCCTCTCCCTCATCCCCACTCCCTCCCAGCCAGCAACGATCAGTTTTTCCTTTATATCTGCTTGATATGATTTCAATCTTCTTAAATTTACTGAGACTTGTTTTGTGGCCTAACGTGGTCTATCTTGGAAAATGTCCCATGTGCACTTGAGAAGAATGTATATTCTGTTGTTTCAGGGTGAAATGCTCTAAAAATATAAACGAAGTCCAGCTGGTCTAAAGTCATTTAAGGCCACTCTTTCTGTGTTGATTTTCTATCTAAAGGGTCTGTCCACTGGTGACAATGGGGTGTTGGAAGTCCCCTACTATGATAGTGTTACTGTTGATCTCTGTCTTTATGTCTGTCAAAATCTGTTATGTGTAATTAGGAGTTCCTATGTTGGGTGCATAGATGTTTATTAGGGTTATAGTGCCCTTCTTTGTCTTTTATTGTAGTCATTTTAAAGTCTATTTTGTCCAAAATAAGTATTGGTACTCCAGCTTTTTTTTTCCTTCTCATTTCCATTTGCATGAAATATCTTATTCCATCTGTAAACAGCAAATACGTGTGTCCTATTTTCTTATCCACTCAGCCACTCTCTGTCTTTTGATTGCAGCATTTAGCCCATTCACATTTAAAATGATTATTGACAGGTGCATATGTATTGCTATTTTGTTATTTGTATTCCTGGTCTTCCTGGGCTAGCTTGTTTACCCCTTTCTTTCATTTAAAAAAAGCCCTTTTAACATTTCTTGCAATGCTGGCTTGGTGGTAATGAACTCCTTAAGCTTATTCTTTTCTGAGAAGCTCTTTATTTCTCCTTCAATTTTAAGTGATAGCTGTGCTGGGTAGAGCAATCTTGGTTGTAGGCCTTTATTTTGTGTCACTTTGAGTATCTCCTGCCACTCCCTTCTGGCCTGCAGAGTTTCTGTAGACAAGTCAGCTGTTAGTCTAACAGGAGTTCCTTTGTATGTAACCTGTTGTCTTTCTCTTGCAGCCTCTAGGATTCTGTCTCTGTCTTTAACCTTTGCCATTTTAACTATGATGTGTCTTGGTGTGGACCTGTTTGGGTTCAGCTCGTTTGGAACCCTCTGCACTTCCTGGGCATGTATGTTGATTTCCTTCACCAGGGTAGGGAAGTTTTCAGTCATTATTTTTTCAAATACATTTTCAACCCCTTCTTCTCTTCTCCTTCTGGTATCCCTATGATTCAAAGCTGGTTGCGCTTCACTTTGTCCCATAGGTCTCTTAAACTATTTTCATTGTTTTTTATTCTTTGGTCTTTTTGTTGTGCCAACTGGCTGATTTCTGCTATTTTGTCTTCCAAATCGCTGATCCGTTCCTCTGCTTCATCTACTCTACTGGTGATGCCTTCCAGTGTGTTCTTCATTTCAGTTATTGTATTCTTTAGTTGTAATTGGTTGTTTTTTATGATTTCACTATCCTTCCTTATGTCCTCACTAAGTTTGTTAAACATTCTGATCATCAGTGTTCTAAACTCTGTCTCTGAAAGGTTGGATCTCTCTTTTTCAATTAGTTCCATTTCTAGAGGTTTCTTCTGATCTTTTACTTTTAACATGTTTCTTTGTTTCCTCATTCTGGCTGTCGCTCTGATATTGCTTTGGTGTATTAGATAGATCACCAGGAGAGCCCTGGCTGGATCATGCAGGCATACAGCTCAAGGCCCAACACTCGCAGGAAAACTCCCAGTCTCAGCCTGTCCAAATCAGCCACTCGCAGATCAGGCCAAGCAGCCCGACAACCAATCACCAGCCTGGCAACTCCGCAAGTGCAGTGTGGAGGGTGGGGATCTGAGGCAGTTCCCGCACTCCCGTGTCTCAGTGAGCAGCCTAGTGGAGCCGGAGCATGCCCACCAGGTGTTTCCCTGGCAACGCAGCACAAGCTGAGCGGAGGGTGGGAATCCGAGGCAGCTCGCGCACTCCTGGGTCTCAGTGAGTAGCCTGTTGGAGCTGGAGGGCACCCAACCAGCGTTTCCCTCCAACGCAGTATAAGCCAGGTGGAGGGTGGGGATCCAAGGCTGCATGTGCGCACGCACACACGTACTTCTGTGACAATTCCACCAGACCAATGAGGTCCCGGACCTGATCCTCCGTGGGAGGGCCCAACCCCAACAAACTGGCGCCCTCCCTATACCACTCGTGTGCAGGCTCCACACCACAGGAACAACAGTCCAAAAAACTCCAGCCTTTGCACCAAAGGTGCTCAGTTCAGTCCTTCCCCACAGGCTCCCGGGTCCGACTCACACAGCCACTCCCTCCACCAGGAACCAGGTAAGTGCTCACCAGCGAGCAAGCCCATGCGCGGGCCCCACTGATTCCCTAGCCGCACTTATCCTCACTGAACTGAGCAAAGAGAGTCCTCACTAATTTACTGCCAGCTATCTTGGAACTCCTTTTCCTGGCTAAGCAACTCTGGGCTGGTGAGCTTGGTGTGCAGCCGGAGGGTCTTTCCCCCAACTGGAGAAGCCTCCCCACAGCTGGGGCTTCCCTCACGGGGTTTGCCTTCTCTCGTCTCCACCCGTCCCACCAGACTTGACACGGCCTCCTCTTTAAGGTCTTCGTTTAGTGGTTCTGTTCATCTAGTGTTCCGGGGACCTCCGGGGTTGAATGTTGTATAAATTGTAATTTTGGTGTGTTCCTGGGAGGTAGTTAGCACAGCATCTGTCTATTCCACCATTTTACTGGAAGTCTGGTTGCCTAACTTTTTAATTCAGCCCTTTCAGCACTTCCAAATAGTAAACTTGGTTAACTGATTGTCCAGTGAGTACAAATTCATAATAAATAATCCCTCTGATAATAAAAAAGGTTAGTAGGGCCGGCTGAGTGGCGCCGTGGTTAAGCGCTGGCTTAGGAAGCCAATGGTTCTAATTCGGTCCCACATGAGGGCCAGTGACACTGCCCTCAAAAAAAAAAAAAAAAAGTTAGCAACATTGTTGCAACAAGTCCGTGAACTTAAGTGTATGTGTGTAAAATATTGTAGTCTAACATTATTTTTGGAAGGCCACAGAATACACTTGAGGCCACACAGCCAGGAACTGACCCACAGTCCCCCCAGGTTGGGTCCCACATTGGAACCACTGCCCGTGCTTCTGGGCACACGTGACACTGCTCACACCACTGACATCCATATGGACACCGGACCCTGCAGCCATGTCTACTGTCACTCTCCTGGGAACTGGTGTTACTGCCAAATACGTTCTGCACGGTTCCTGCCTCTGTGTCACCATGTCCTTAATCAGAGTCTGGCATCTGGTCACCTGATGGTGGAGCCTCATGCCTTGTTCATTTGCAAGAGTGATGGGGACAGCGGGTTCCCTTCTTTTATGGAGTGAAATGGCCTCTGCCTCCCACCAAGACTCTATGTGTGGAATTTTCCCAATTTAGAAAGAGAGTTCAGGAGCTGGGGGTGAGGGATGGAAAAAGAAGGATAAATTTCAATTATTGGAGCAAAGATCTGAGAATGGAACTTTTTCTGGTGCTTTGTAGGCACTCAGGTTTGGCCAGAAAAACGAGACTAATTAATGACATCCAAGGTAGAGGTTTGCTTGCTCACTCTTACTGTGAATTTCTTTTTGGGATGGTGAGGGTTTTCCCCTTCACTGATTCTCTCATGCTCTGACACCACCTGGGTGTCCCACAATCAGGGAATCCTGCCACCACCTGGAGTTAACATCAACCCCCCCCCCCCCAACAGGTTACAGGCTCCGTCCCACATACTGCCCTCACTTCAGACACAGGTCACAAGTTTCAGGTCCCCATGTTACCTGCACTTCTGTCTGACGTAGGTACTAAGCTGGGTGTCCGCCGTTTCAAGTTCAGTAATTTGCTAGAACAACTCAAAATGCTAAGCTTGCTGTTGCAGTTGATTATAAAGGATACAAGTGAGCAGCCAGATGGAGAGGTCCGTAGGGCGAGGTTGGGAAGGGCCTCAAGCGCAGGAGCCCCTGTCACTGAGTTGGAGTGTGTCCCCCTCCCAGCATATGGATGTGTTCACCAATTCGGAAGCTCTCTGAATTCTGTTGATTTGGGGGGGGGGGTGTTTTGTTTTAATGGAAGTTTCATGATGTAGGCATGATTGATTAAGTTATTGGCCATTGGTGATTGAACTCCACCTCTAGCTCCTCTCCCCACAGGTCAGGGCGTGAGGCTGAAAGCTGCAGCCTTCTAACCATGCCTGATCTTTTTGGTGACCAGCCCCTATCCTGAAGCTCCCTAGGACCCCTCAGCCAAGAGTCATCTCATTAGCACCCCAAAGACAGTCTTTTCACTCAGGATACTTCAAAGGTTTTAGGAGCTCTGTGTCAGGAACTGGGGACAAAGACTAAATATTTTTTTATTATACCATGCGTCTTTTTTTGCTATCCATTTATAACAAAAGGACCGTAACAGTTAAAATATGCTGGCACAGGGCCGGCAGAGTGGCTCATTGGTTAAGAGTTGGTTTTGGGATGCCAGCAGCCCTGGTTCGGATCCCACATATGAAGGCCAGTGACACTGCCTTCTACAGCTAACAACAGCTCCACCTGGAGCTGGGCTGTGCAACCCCCGGCGATGGTGTGGGCTGCAGCCCGTGCTGCAGTGGCCTGCCATAGGCTACAGTGAGTGGCCGGCAGCCAGCGTGAGCAGCTGGCAGCCAGCGTGAGCTGCCAATAGCCGCGGTGAGCAACATCCAGAGGCCGGCGACCAATCTGCCTCATCCGGGAAGAGCGCAATGATGACACCAATATGGGTCAGTGAAGCAACATCTCCGCAACTAGACTGAAGAACAAAAAGACAGCAATTTGTCTGTTCCCCCCGATTCCCCAACGCTGTTCCCCTCCCCCAATTCTCCAATAAAATCTTAAAAAAAAAAATATGCTGGCACATACAGGAGTCCCATTGAGTTATTAACCATCAGTCTAGTCCAGTGTCCTATTAAAGATAATTACATGCCTAACAAATTTACAAAAATCACTCAATGTTTTAGTCAGAGGGGAAATACAAATTAACTCTAATAGGATATCAATGCACACCTCCCAGAATGATTAAAACGAAAAAGTCAGACAAAATCAATTGTTAGCAGAATTTAATTGTATGTCTCATATATTGCTGGTGGGAGAGTAAATTGACTCAAATACTTTGAAAAACCATTTGACTGTACATTCTAAAGCCAAACATTCGCTCACCCTAGGACCTGACATCTCCTCTCCTACTTATATACCTAACAGACATGCATGCATTTATGTGCCAGGATACATGAAAAAAATCATTTATAGCAGCATGATTTGTGACATCCGGGTATAACACATGCCCATGAACGTCAGACAGAAGTGTGGTCACATTCATGAAACAGACCCCTTGTAGCCGTGGGAATGAATAATCCTGACCACACACAGCCTTAGGGGTGAGACCTGGGAACATAATGTTGAATGAGAGGCAGATACGGAGGGGTTTCCCCTGTAATATTCCATTCTAAACAAACCTGACAGAGCTCATCTGTGCTGTTAAAATCAAGCTAAGAATTACTTCGGGAGAGGTTGGTTTATGACTGAATAAGATCAAGAGGGTTCCTGGACGCTGGAAATGTTCCCTGATATGGGTGTTGTTTATCGCAGCGTTCACTCTGTGAAAACCCACTGCACACTTAGGATTTGTCCTCCTCTCTCTATGGGTGTGTTAACCTAAAAATAAAAAGGCTTTCAAAGTGAGAGGCAACAAGCATTTGAGAGTAAAAAAAAAAAAAAAAAGAATATCTACTTGGGAAGCACTGATTCAGACAGAAGCCCAAACAATGTCCCAGGTAGGATGCAAAGGCGATGGGTACTTATGAGAAAGGGAAGGGGAACAATTACCTCATTAGAAGGAAGGCATTTCTATTGGTGCAGATAATAAAACACAGTGACACTAATTCTAAATAATTAAAATTTCCAGTTCAGTAGTCAGAATAACTGCTTTCTGTTATCTGCAAACAGTTCTTTCGGACACAATGTTGCTTTGGGCCCAGTGTAAAGATTATTTTCCGTGTTTTAACATTTCAGAGGTTTGAGGCATAAGATGTACAAAGCAGTTCCTCTGGGATGGCAGCTCCTGCTCCATCTTAAAGTGGCCCTGTTCAATATTTTTTTGACATTTCCCCCATTTTGATCAACATCTTTCCTTCAAAGCATTGCTGACAATTCACTGGAAAGCAGCACTGATCAGCCATTAAAACAGCCTTGGCCCTCCCTTGTTAGGATGGCTGATTTTCGGGATGTGAGGCCACTGGGGGTCTCTTGTTGCCAGGAAAACTCATTCCTGGTTTGTCATGTCCACGTGGGAGTGAAAGTGGTTTTCTTTGTCCTCAGGAACTTTGGGCTACATTGGAGCAACAGGAGCTCCAGCACCGAGGAGGCTTTGCTGCCGTGTTCCTGTAAGGGCAGACGGCTTCTGTGGTTTCCTGAGGTTTTCTATATAGAGTCTCACAGGCCTCAGTGATCATTTCAAAAACACTGAGCAACTGTTATCTGAGTGGTGTCCTTATGACATCAAGACACGCAAAACAAATGGCTTTAGAACAGCAAATACGTTATAATAACAAATAAAATGTTCAGTTCCATTTGAACCAAGAGGCAATGCCTGAGGGTAGTTAGTTGAAGATTAAAAAGACTTGAGTTAGGGCCCGGCTTAGTGCCGAGTGGCGCTTGGTTGGGAGCTGGTTTTGGGATGCCGGCGGCCCCGGTTCGGATCCCACGTGTGAGGACTAGGGACACTGTCCTCTACAGCTAACAACAGCTCCACCTGGAGCTGGACTGCACAAGTCCCAGCAATGGTGTAGGCTGCAGCCCCTGCTGCACTGGGCTGCCATAAGCTACAGTGAGTAGCCAGCAGCCAACGTGAGAGGCTGCCAGCCAGAATGAGCTGCCAATAGCCGCAGTGAGTGGCCGTCTAGAGGCTGGCAACCAATCTGCCTCATCCGGGAAGAGCACAATGACAATACCAACATGGGCCAGTGAAGCAACGTCCTCCACAACTAGATTGAAGAACAAAAAGACAGCAACTTGTCTGTTCCCCTCCCTCAATTCCCCAATAAAAATCTTTAAAAAAAAAAATCACAGTGATACCACTTTAAAAAAATGATATTTTGAGCTGTGTTATCACTGGTGATGAAACACAGGTGTACGAATAAGACCCTGAAGCAAAGCGTCAAAGTGCTCAATAAAAGTCAGCCAATTCTCCACAACCAAAAAGTTCCTCTCTGAAATGCATACTTGGTAATGTAAACAAAACACAGGAAACACCTTGCTGCTAATAGACACTCTGATACATCTGGAGATAAAGTGTCCTGATGTTGCAGCTTACTCTCAAGTGGTTCAGCAGTAACAGTAACAGGCATCTATTTATGTATTCAGAGAGATCACAGGGCTATGGCTAAATGTCCATAAACAACCAAACTAGACAGAGAATAAAATTAAAGGTTAGAAATAATACTACATCTTATAAAATTTATTTCCCCTTTACTTTTTTCTCCCTTTTTCTTCTCTCTTTCTTTCTCAACCCTTTCCCCTTTCCCTCCTTTTCCACTCTCTCCTCTACATCTTGTCCCTTTATATTCAAGCCTCATGGTCAACACTGACTGTGTCCCCTGGGACAGGTCAGGGACAGAGGCTGGAAAAGGCGGTGGTCAAGGTGTTTGTAAGCGCTGTCAGCCCACTGTTCCTGTGTCATTTCAGTGAAGTCACTCCAGTCTTTGATGGAGGTTACATGGGTGTAAAGTTTGTCCTCCCTGAACTGGCAGAACCTCAGTGGGGTTTTCCTGGATCCTTAGTGGTGGCTTTTCATCCAGGCAGGTGAAGCCGGACTCAGTGGGATGGTCCCGTGTTGGAGCCTTCCCCGGTGACAGTGACCCAAGGCTGTAGGAAGTGTTTTGGGATCTTAGAATCCAGGGGCATCCTGTGGGGAAGGGGGCTGGAAGAAGCGCGTCCCTACTCAGGGGCTGCAGAACAAACCCGGATGCTGTTTAAAATGAGTCAGAACCCAGGTCCCCCTCCAGACCCAGGGAATCGCATTTTCGAGACCCAGGTGGGTCTGCATTTCCCAAATTGACAGGTGCAACTGATGGCAGTTTGAGACCCAGAAACGGACATGCAGCGTCTCAGCTCCCGCCTGCCCCCAGCACCTTCCTTCTGCTATGATATCATTGAACAACTTTTATTTCCTTTAGGCTGAGCAGGGGGACGGCTGACCTTCTATCCTCCGTGTAAACTCTGGCCTGGCCTTGGGTGGTGTCAGCCACGCACTGGGTGGTCTCAGTGTCTTTCCCGACCCAGCAGTGGCTCCTAAGGTCTGCGGGGGCCCCTGTGCTGGTGAGCCCAGGGTCCCAGGGCAGGACTGGAGGAGACAAATCAGTTTATGGGGCAGAGCAGAGGACCTGGAAGCAGGGTGGGGTGGAGGGGAACACTTTGTACAAAAGACGACCTGGGAGGCTTGGTGGGGACGGGGCAGACGGCCTAGATCCTGGGGGCACCCCAAATCCTGAGCCCTTGACCATCAGGCCCTCTTCCAGCCTCAGAAGGAGTAGGATTGACTTTAATGTCTCATTACAACCATCTCTAAATGGCTTGCAATAAACTTAGCATGTTGTTGTTGTTGTTGTTAATGTATTAAAGGTCTTTTGGGGTGGGGGAAGGCTGAATAAGACAGTTTGCTGGAGCTGCCACCCCTAGGAGGCCCTGGAAGGAGGGCTGGAATCATGGAGGAAAGGGCCTGGGACCAGCTGTCAGGAGAGCTGGGTTCCATCTCCCTCTCTCACTCTCACCTCCTGTGACCTTTAGCAATGAGAAGGATCTCTCTGAGGGTGGGACAGGACCCCATCCCTGACGTGCTAAATAAATTAGGATGGTCATGTCATTAATTGATACAAATGGGTATGAAGTCTAAGGAATGTTAAAACATTGTGATACCTGACATTTCCATCCACAGACACGTATAGGATGGGGTCCTGGTGAAATGGTGAGTGATGATGAGCAGAGTTCCACTGTAAGGATGCATTTTCAGGGAGACAGAGAGGAGGTAAACACAGCTCCTGACCCTGCAGTGGCTCAGTGTCTAATGAGGGGAGTATAAGATGCTAAGGTGGGTTCAAGGCAGGGCCCCTGGGTACCAGCAGGGAGGTTCAAACCATGGGCTGACCAGTGGTTCGTTAACACTCGCCTGCACAGGGAAGCCACCCAGGGAGCTTTAAAGGGCAGAAGGCCTGGGAACAACCCAAGGGCACTGATTCCATGGCTGTGGCCGTGGCCTGGGCCTATGGAGGAACTCTCCAGCTGGTTCTATAAGCAGCCGAGATTGAGGTCCACGGGGACATGTCCAGAGAGCAGGAGATGTGTGTTGGGGATGAGGCACAGCTGTCAGTAGGAGGAGGCGTCCAGGATGGTGTTATCGTTATTACCAACATTATTATTGAGATACGGTTCATATATCAACCAATTCATCCCTTTAAAGTGTCCGGTTAAGTGGTGTTTAGCATAACCCCGAGGTTGGCTGGATGGTGGAGTCAGTGGGAGCAGCAGGAGGAGGTTACAAGGGCTGCAGCGTCTAAGAGAGTTTGGACTCGCAGTGATTCAGCTGCGGACGTCGCTTCTGAGAGGCAGCGGTGGCTGAACTGTGCCAACAGGTCTGCGAACCTGGTCACTGTGAGGTGGCCAGCGCGCTGTGCGTGTTGAGGGAGGGGCGTGGGAGAGAACGGGGCCTGGAAGGAAGAAGCAGGAAAGGCGCGGGTGGGCGTCTCCCGGAGCCGGGCGGGAGCAGCGCTGCTCCTGGGCGGGAATGTGCTTTGCGGGGGGGCGGCCGCGGTCTGGGTGCCTCTGAGGTTGGGGCCCTAACATGGCTGCTCAGAGTCTGTCCAGGCCGCACTGGGCTGCACTCACCCAAGTCTCAGCCGCCTGGGATCCTAAATCAGTCTTTTATAAACTTGGTGCTTTTAGGGGAGCTGAAGGGGCCCAGTTGGCAGGGGTTCCCGGTGCTCCGGATTTGTCTCCCGTTGACTCAGGGTTCAGGGGACTTTCCAGGGTAACCATCGAGGCCGCCCCCTGCTTGTGATTGGCAGGTGTTTGTTCACAGAGAAGAGTGAGTGGGCGGGGCCAGAAGCTTCAGTTACTTTTCTCCTGGTCAGGGGAGCCTACCGCTGCCTCCAGGGGTTTGGCAAAGTCACGGCCATAGGGCTGTGCCACGTCCTGCTGCTCCTGGCCTGTGCTGCCCTGGGCTCTGCAGCGGGGTAAAATAAGTGGGGTTCGTCGGGGTGGGTGGCATAGCAGAGGCCTGGGGCATTTCCAGGGGTCCCGGTGAGTTTCAGTGTCTGGTGACTATGTGTGGCTCTGGTGACAATGTGTGTGGTGGGATGGGTGCTGGGGGGTGGGGAATGGAGCCGCCTGTTGCCACCACACCTCAACTCTGCTTTTCCAATCTCTTTTCAGTTCTCCTATCATAGTTCCCCCACCACACCCCCATTTTCTGCTCTCTTGTTTTTGTCTTCCTATTAGAATGACTCAATCCGTCCTGGGATGCCTCTGGGCCCCTGGCTGCCTCCTGGGTTCCTCGTGTGTGTGTGTGTGGGGGGGGGGGGAGCGGGGAGGGGGGGGAGTCAGCAGTGTGTTCTCAGCTCTGCTCCCCTCCCAGTTCCTGGGGTACAAGGAGTTCCAGGTGGGCAGTGATCAAGTCCCTCAGTCCCCAGAGTTAGGGACCTTTTTCTAGTGACCATGAGCTGTCTGGGAAGCCCAGGCCCAAACCGGGAACCCCACTCCCTCCTGTGTGGGCTGTGGGGGCTCCTGACCCTCACACTGAGGGGGTTAGGGTCCGAAGGCTTCAGGCCAAGGGGTTCTTCCTGTGACTTCTCTGCTGTCCACCCTCCTCCTCCCTCTCACTCTCTGCCCCCTCCAGTGTCAGCTCTAATTTTCTAATGTGCCCTTGTCCCCACACCAGACTCTCTCCTGCCTCCTCCCTGCCATCGCATGTGCCCCCTGAGTCCTCTGCCCTCCCTTCCCCCTGCTGTCCCCTCCTCTCTACAGTCCCCTGACCATTTCTAGTGTGTCCTCCCCTCCCCCACCGTAGGTCCCTCCTCCTTCTCCTCTCATGGGCCTTGGCCTACAAGGAGCCTTCCCCTACATGGCTCCTACCTCCCCCAAATTTTACTAACCCACATTTTCTGGGGCTGCTTTTTGCCCCAGAATAAAGGGGATGGTTCTTCCCTCCATCCCCTTCCCCTTGCACCCTCACCAAGGGCAGACCTGGTGCTGCCTTATTTGGGCCTTGGTACAGTGCACAGCCCCTGTGTATGGCTCTGTCCCCTGTCCTGGCACCCTATCCCCCCACCTCCCTCCAATGCAGCTGCCTGCCCTTGGGCCCTCACCAAGTTCTCACAGCTCACAGTTTCCTCCTTTGGGGCCCTTGCAGTCACCCCCACCCCCCATCACCTCTCCCTCAACCAGAGCATCTGCCCTCTCCTGACCCTAGTTCTCCCAGGGTCACCCCTGCAACCAGGCTCATCCCGACCCTGTCCCCCAATCCCAGGCCCTCAGCACTAGTCTCCCCTGGTGCCTCATGTTCTTCCCACCTCACCACCCCTTGCAGATCTGCAAACTGCTCTTGGTTTAACAACCCTTTGGCCTTCACCCCTCCCCTGCCCCATTGAGTCCAGGACCCAGCTGCTCTCACACCTACACCATGAATCCAAACTCCTTGTTTATACCACTCGGTCAGCTCTGGCCTTTCCCTGCAGCAGGCAGGCCTCCTCCTAGCACCTCCTGGCTGGATGTCTAACCCTAACCCCTGTGGGGGGGTGACACCCCCCACCCTGAACCCCTCCCACATGTCCTTCCTTCCCCAAGGTGTGAGCTTGGACATTTAAGTTCTATTTTCTCTTGCCACCCCCTCCTTATATCTATGAACTACCTTTGGGTACACTGCACTGACTCCTTGAGACCCTGCCACCTGCCTCTCCCCAGGGGACACTGGCAGGTCCCCCCCCACCACCGCCTCTCCTTCAGGACCTCACCATGCCTCTTCCACTCTGGGCCCAGGCCCACACCTCCTCAGGGATAGTAGCCCCCCCTAAATTCCCTTAGGGCAACAACCCAGCCCCTCATGGCCTCTGCCTCACTGCCACAGCCTCCCTTGTCCCCACCTTGTCCATGATGAGCTGTCACCACAGGCAGCTGCCCCTTGCTGTCCCTCTCACCTTCCCGCCTTTTCACCCCAGCAGCTCTGACCATGGCTCCCTCTGATCCTGGCCTGACACTGCCCCTCCCTCCCTTCTGGCAGGAGTCCCCCATATACACACACTCACCAGGGACTTGTGCTTCTCCCCTGCCCCCTGCAGTCCAGCCTCCCCCTTGGCCTCCTACCTGTAACCTTAGGGAGCCTGTGTCTTGGCACCTGTCCTACCCATTTGCACATCCCACCCCCCACCCTTCCATTCCTCACCTCCCCTGTCCTGCCTTTCTCCTTTCCTGTTTTCCTGCATTGGAAATCCTCATTCTTGTCCCTTGTACACGTGCAATTTCTGCCTCCTCAAGACTTGTAGAAGCTCAGGCAGCAGAACTCTTCTGTTAAAATCTGATGTGCGGTTATTTTTAGGAAGCAGTTTTTTGTTTTTTTTTAAGATTTTATTGGGGAATCGGGGAGGTGAACGAACAAGTTGCTGTCCTTTTGTTTTTCAGTCTAGTTGCGGGGGACGTCGCTTCACTGGCCCATGTTGGTATCATCATTGCGCTCTTCCAGGGCGAGGCAGTCACTCATCGGCTATTGGAAGGCCGCCCAAGGTAGATCATGAAAGCTCACCGCAGCCCAGCTCCAGGTGGAGCTGTTGTTCACCACCTTAGCTGTAGAGGGCGCAGCGTCACTGGCCCTAATGTGGAATCTGAACCGGGACTGCTGCTCAGAGCTGGCCTCCCAAGCCAACTCTTAATCAACGCGCCCCTCCGCCGTCCCAGGAAGCAGTTTTATCTTTGGTTTCCTCCTTGCCCAGGATTCCAGTTTTCACTGTAGCCTCACAGCGCTGTCCCAAGATGCATCTGTGCAGTCCAGAGCTTTGGCTGGGGGACACTTGGATGGCCAGTCCTTCCTGCACTATGACAGTGAGAAAGGCAGGGCAGAGCCCTGGAGGCGGTGGGCAGAAGCATGCTGGGAGCTGAAATGTGAGACACAGAGACCAAGGACTGACAGAGAACGGGAAGGACTTCAGAAATCATGGCTCTGCAAGTCCAGGAAGGAAGTGAGAGTGGGAAGGGGGCAAGAGTGATGCGAGGCTTTTCCAGGCAAGTTTGGAGCAGAGAGCAGGGCCTGTCTCTCCACTGGATTTGGCTGGGGGTAGGGGTGAGGAATGAAGGTCTGAGGATTTCAGCACAGAGGTGACCCTGACTCAGCCAGCACAGGAAGACACAGAGGAGAGCAGGGAGGGGCCCCTCTGGCTAAACTTTCTCTCCCGGGCAGGGAAGGCACAGGGACACAGGGACTGGAGGTGACTGCTGGGTGGGGACAGGAAGACACAGCACCGAGGGCTTCAGGCATTTCTGCTGTCACGTGAGCTCTTCCTCTCCTGTCACTCGAAGACCTTGTGGGTGGACAGCGCCCCCATCCTCGGCTTAGACCTCGGTATGGAGACCAGGAAGTCCTGGGACACAGATGGCTCCCCCAGCAAGGATTCCTGGCCCATGTACAGGGAGGGCTTTGTGGAGGAGTGTGTAGGTATCTGGAATCCTGGATGGGCTTCAAGAAGAGAACAGGTGTGACCTGGGGCAGAGCCTTCCTCCCCGCAGATCCCTAGAGCTCCCCTCCCCCCTCCCGGGCACAAGGAGACCTCCCTGTACACATCTGTCCCATGACGTGTTGTATTGTGTTGGTCCCGTCCTGTTAAAGCCCCTGGATAAAGACAGGTGGTGGGGAGGGGACTGAACTGTCCCACTGTTAATCCAGGGAGGCACTGGGCCCTTCGACAGGACACTGAATCAGGGAAGGTGGGTATCAGGCAGGAGAGGGAGCCCTCATACTGGGGACTGACCTCCCTGGCTCCCAGCCTGCCTGTCACGGAGAGCCCCTCCCAGTCCCTGGCCCAGGAGCCCACCCCTCACATCCCCCTCCTCATCACCAACACGTGGGTCCAAGAGAGTGAGGCCTCAAATCCCAGTCCGTCCTGCTGCCAGTCAAATGGACCTGGGCCCAGGGTGCACAGCAGCCTGAAGGTCTGGGTCAGTGAGGGGTCAGCCAGAGCTGGGAGCGGGGAGGAGCAGCCTGTTCTCCCCTAGAGGGAGTGGGGCTTGGCCCCGAGCCTCACTGGCTCTGCCCTTTCCTCCCCAGTTGCCCCAGTCCTGAACATGACCCACAGGCAGGCCTTGGAGGTCATGGGTCACCCTGATGTGCTGGGCTTTTGGCGTCTCTCCCGGAACATCTCACTGGCCTGGCTTCAGGATGAGGAACCCCTGAGCCAGGATGCTCAGCAGTCAGGGGGTGACCTGCCTGATGGGATGGGACCTACCAGACCTGGGTGACCATAAGGGTTCCCCAGGGAGAGGAGCAGAGATTCACGTGCTACAGGGAATGCAGCGGGAACCACAGTGCCACCCTGTGCCCTCTGTTGAGCCTGGGGTGACCCTGGAGGGGTTCTGACCCTGGTAGGACCAGGGGCCCGGGTGGGGGAGGAGAGCAGGCCTGTGGTCTGGGGTACCCAGGTCATAATAAGGCCCTTTCTCAGGAAAGGCCCTGGTCATCAGAGTCGCTGGCCAACCATTCTGGGTGTCACTGCTGCTGTTCTTGTTGTTATTGTCATTCTCTGTGTCCTTTGGTGCAAGAAGACACCATCGGCTACAGAGAACCCAGGTGATAAATGTGGGCAGTGGGGGGGGGGGCAGGCTCTGTCTGTCACATAGAGTCCCTCCATCTCCCTCTGCACAGACAGGCGTGGGGGTGACCAGCCTATGTGAGAGGAGCTGGATATTGGGCACCTGTGAGGGGAGTGGCAGCCACCCCCTTGCATGGCGGGTGGTGGAAGCAGGGACAGGTGACGATGTTGATGGAGTCCTGGGAGGAGACCAGCAGGGCATGGGAAAGTGGGGTGAGAGGGAAATATGGGGTGTAATATAATTAGTTGATTTCTCAACAGAAACATTGCAGGCCAGAAGGGATTAGCATGAAATATTCAAAGCGATGAAATGGAAGGACCTACAACCAAGATTACTGTACTCAGAAAAGCTATCTTTTAGGATTGAAAGACAGATAAACAGCTTTCCAGATAAGAAAAAACAAAAGGAGTTCATCACCACCAAACCAGTATTACAAGAAATGTCAAAAGGGGCCGGCCAAGTGGCTCCGCAGTTAAGCGCTGGCTTGGGAAGACAGCGGCCCCGATTCGGGTCCCACTTATGAGGGCCAGTGACACTGCCCTAAAAAAAAAAAAAAAAAAAAGTCAAAAGGAGGAGGAGGAGGAGAAGGGGGAGGAGGGGAGGAGAAAAAATATGAATAATGAAATGGCAATAACTACATATCTATCAAGAGATATTTTAAATGTAAGTGAATTAAATGCTCCAATCAAAAGATAGGGTAGCTGAATGGATAGAAAAACAAGACCCATGCATACGAAGTCTCACAATTAAGTTTGGGAACTCATCCTAGAAAAAGTGTTACATACCTCATTGCTGAATATCACTATGGTCACCTTCGAAGTACTCCCCTTAGGAAGCTATTCACCAATGCCAGTGCCTAGTCCACCCTTCAAGCAATTTTGGAGATCTTTTTTGGGGATGGTCCTCAGAGCTTTTGTTGTATTAATCTTTTTTTTTCTTTTTTTTTTCCTTTAAACATTTTTTTTATTTGTATTAGTTTCAGGTGTACAACACAATGCAATAGTTATACTCTTTACCCCCCAAAGTGACAACCCCCACCCCCAGTTTGCCACCCCACTCCCCTCCCATATCATTCATATCTATCACAACTCCCCTGACTCCCCTCCACAGTATACTCCACATCCCGTGACCATCCACATATTCAGTTACAGTTGGCATACAATACTATACAACATCAGTTTCAGGTGTACAGTGCAGTGATCAAGCCTCTACTCCATCCATGAAGTGGTCTCCCTAATAAGACATGTGACTGACACGCCACAAAATTTTTACAACATTATTATATTCCCTGAATTGTGTTTCATATCCCTGTGGCAATATTGTAGTTGTCTATTTATGCTGTCTAATCCTTCCCCTTCCCCCACATCCCCAACCCCCTCCCAACTAGCCACCCTCAGCTTTTCCTCTACATCTACGAGTCTGTTTACTTTGATCGTTCACTCAGCTCTTCAGACTCCACACACAAGTGACATCACATGGTACCTGTCCTTCTCCAACTGACTTATTTCACACAACATAATAGTCTCTTCGCAACATTATCAATTACATTCCCAGAACTGCCCCCATATCCCTGCGGCAACATTGTAGTCCCATCTACACTGTCCAAAACCTTCCCCCTCTGGGGCCGGCCGAGTGGCTCAGTTGGTTAAGAGCTCGCTCAAGAGTGCAAGCTGAGCTCTGAGCAACAGCTATTCGAGGCCAGCCTGAGCTGAGTTGCCGCTGAGCTGCCAACAGGTGGCAAGATGGCTCAGCTAAAAATAAAAAAAAAAATAAAAATGTACACTGACAAAACCTTCCCCTTCTCCCTCTTCCCCACTCCCTCCCAGCCAACAACCATCAGTTTTTCCTTTATATCAACTCTTTCTGTGTTGATTTTCTGTCTAAAGGGTCTGTCCATTGGTGACAATGGTGTTGAAGTCCCCTACTATGATAGTGTTACTGTTGATCTCTGTCTTTATGTCTGTCAAAATCTGTTACATGTAATTAGGAGTTCCTATGTTGGGTACATAGATGTTTATTAGGGTTATAGTGCCCTTCTTTGTCTTTTATTGTAGTCATTTTAAAGTCTATTTTGTCCAAAATAAATATTGGTATTCCAGCTTTTTTTTTTCTCACTTCCATTTGCATGAAATATCTTATTCCATCTGTAAACAGCATATACATGTGTCCTATTTTCTTATCCACTCAGCCACTCTCTGTCTTTTGATTGCAGCATTTAGCCCATTCACATTTAAAATGATTATTGATAGGTGCATATGTATTGCCATTTTGTTATTTGTATTCCTGGTCTCCCTGGGTTAGCTTGTTTACCCCTTTCTTTTGTTTAAAAAAGCCCTTTTAACATTTCTTGCAATGCTGGTTTGGTGGTAATGAATTCCTTAAGCTTATTCTTTTCTGAGAAGCTCTTTATTTCTCCTTCAATTTTAAGTGATAGCCGTGCTGGGAAGAGCAATCTTGGTTGTAGGCCTTTATTTTTGTGTCACTTTGAGTATCTCCTGCCACTCTCTTCTGGCCTGCAGAGTTTCTGTAGACAAGTCAGCTGTTAGTCTAACAGGAGTTCCTTTGTATGTAACCTGCTGTCTTTCTCTTGCAGCCTCTAGGATTCTGTCTCTGTCTTTAAGCTTTGCCATTTTTAACTATGATGTGTCTTGGTGTGGACCTGTTTGGGTTCAGTTTGTTTGGAACCCTCTGCACTTCCTGGGTATGTATGTTGATTTCCTTCACCAGGGTGGGGAAGTTTTCAGTCATTATTTTTTCAAATACATTCTCGACCCCTTCTTCTCTTCTCCTTCTGGTATTCCTATGATTCGAGGGGGTTGCGTTTCACCTTGTCCCATAGAGCTCTTAAACTCTTTTCATTGTTTTTTATTCTTTGGTCTTTTTGCTGTGCCAACTGGGTGAGTTCTGCTATTTTATCTTCCAAATCGCTGATCCACTCCTCTGCTTCATCTACTCTACTGGTGATTCCTTCGAGTGTGTTCTTCATTTCAGTTATTGTATTCTTTAGTTCTAACAGGTTCTTTTTTATGGTTTCCCTATCCTTCTTTATGTCCTCGCTAAGTTCCTTAAACATTCTTATCATCAGTGTTCTAAACTCTGTCTCTGAAAGGTTGGCTCCGTCTGTTTCATTTAGTTCCATTGCTAGAGGTTTCTTCTGATCTTTT
Source organism: Aselliscus stoliczkanus (assembly GCA_033961575.1). Classification (NCBI taxonomy): domain Eukaryota; kingdom Metazoa; phylum Chordata; class Mammalia; order Chiroptera; family Hipposideridae; genus Aselliscus; species Aselliscus stoliczkanus. The sequence continues at coordinate 55,587,236 of CM066733.1, read as the reverse complement.
ACTTGTGACATGTTTCTTTGTTTCCCCATTCTGGCTGTCGCTCTGGGATTGCTTTGATGTATTAGATAGATCACCAGGAGAGCCCTGGCTGGATCACGCAGGTACACAGCTCATGGCACAACACTCGCAGGAAAACTCCCAGTCTCAGCCTGTCCCAATCAGCCGCTCGCAGATCAGGCCGAGCAGCCCGACAACCAATCACCAGCCTGGCAACTCTGCAAGCGCAGTGCGGAGAGCAGGGACGCGAGGCGGCTTGCGCACTCCCGCGTCTCAGTGAGCAGCCTGTTGGAGCCATAGCACGCCCACCAGGCGTTTCCCTGGCAACGCAGCACAAGCCGTGTGGAGGGTGGGGATCCAAGGCGGCTTACGCACTCCTGGGTCTCAATGAGCAGCCTGTTGGAGCCGGAGTGCACCCGCCCAGCGTTTCCCTCCAACACAGTATAAGCCCGACAGAGGGTGGGGATCCAAGGCCGCAGGCGCGCACGCACGCACTTCTGCGCCAATTCTACCAGATCAATGAGGTCTCGGACCTGATCCTCCATGGGTGGGCCCAAGCCCGACAAAATGGCGTCCTCTTACACCACTCGTGTGCAGGCTCCACACCACGGGAACAACAGTCCAAAAACCTCCAGCCTTTGCACCAAAGGTGTTCAGTTCAGTCTGTCCCCACAGGCTCCTGGGTCCGGCTCACACAGCCACTCCCTCCACCAGAAACCAGGTAAGTGCTCACCGGCGAGCAAGCCCGGGCGCCAGCCCCACTGATTCTCCAGCCACTCTTAGCCTCACTGAGCTGAGCAAAGAGAGTCCTCACTAATTTACTGCCGGCTATATTAGAACTCCTCTTCCCAGCAAAGGAACTCTGGGCTGGTGAGCTTGGTGTGCAGCCGGAGGGTCTCTCCCCCAACCAGACAAGCTTCCCACGGCTGGGGTTTCCCTCACGGGGCTCGCCCTCTCTCGTCTCCGCCCGTCCTACCAGACCCAACGTGGCCTCCTCTTTAAGTTCTTCGTTTAGTGGTTCTGTTCATCTAGAGTTCCGGGGACCTCCAGGGTTGAATGCTGTATAATATGTAATTTTGGTGTGATCCTGGGAGGCAGTTAGCACAGCGTCTGTCTATTATGCCATTTTACCGGAAGTCCTTGTTGTATTAATCTTGATGTCCTGAATGTCATTAAAATGTCTTCCTTTCAATATATCTTTTATCTTCAGGTAAAGAAATAAGTCACTGGGGGCCAGGTCAGGTGAGTAGGGATGGTGTTCCAATACAGTGATTTGTTTACTCGCTAAAAACCCCCTCACAGACAGTGCAGTGTAAGCTGGTGCATTATCGTGATGCAAGAGCTTCTTCAGGACCATTTTTCACATACATTTGTCATGCCAAGATTTTCAGTTAAGATTTTCCTGTTTCTCTATCAATGTTTACTTGGTCTGCTATGTTTTTCAGTCAGCCGATGATTTTGATGCACAATTTGATGAATTTTTGCAATCTTTTCATCAATTCTGCTCAGTTCTGCTCATTACCGGCTACCCTGACCTCTCTTCATCAGTGACCCATTCTCTCCACTCAGAAAAACATTTAATCTATGTGTACACTGCTGTTTTGTTCATGGCATTATTTGTCCCCATAAACTTGGACTAACATGTCCCTGATTTCACTTCTACTCTTGCCAAGTTTAACAAGAAGTATGTTTATTCTTGCTCTATTCAAGCTCAAATATTCTCTCAATGACACACGAAAATATGAAACAACAATTGTGAATGCCACTCAGCATCACTGCCACACATCGACAAGAACACAGCTGTGACAGCTGTGAGACACTAATATACCAAGGTTACAAAACCTTACCGAGCTGTTTGTACAGTGCTGTCAGTGTAAGCGCACAATGACAAGTTCATGAACATAATGGTCAGACCTTGTACGCTACCTACAGGAGACTCACTTAAGATTGAAAGACACACACAACTGAAAGCAAAGGTGTGGAAAAAGATATTTTATGAAAATGGAAATGAAAAATAAAAAGCTGAGGTAGCAATACTTCACCAGACAAAATAGATTTTGAAACAAAGACTATAACAAGAGACAAAGAAGGACCAGTAATCCCACTTCTGAGTATTTATCCAAAGAAACCCAAAACAGCAACTCAAAAAGACATATGTATCTATATGTTCACTGCAGCATTATTTACAAGAGCCAAGATATGGAAACAACGCAAGTGTCCATCGATAGATGAATGGATAAAGAAGAAGTGGTGTGTTATATAATGGAATGTTACTCAGCCATAAAAAAGAATGAAATCATGTCATCTACAACAACATGGATGGACCTAGAGGGTATTATGCTAAGTGAAATAAGTCAGGTAAAGTAAAACAAATACCATATGGTTTTACTTATATGTGGGATCTAAGAATAAAATGAATGAACAGACAAAACAGAAACAAACTTACAAAGAAAATTTTGAAGATTGTCAGATGGGAGGAGAGCTGGGGGCATGGGTGTAGGGAGGAAGGGATTAAGAAGTACAGGGCCGGCTGAGTGGTGTGGTGGTTAAGCGCTGGCTTTGGAAGCCAGCTGCCCCTGTTTGGGTCCCACATATGAGGGCCAGTGACACTGCCCTCAAAAAATATAATAAGACAGACCACGTTAGGCCACAAAACAAGTCTCAGTAAATTTAAGAAGATTGAAGTCATATCAAGCAGATATAAAGGATCGTTGCTGGCTGGGAGGGAGTGGGGATGAGGGAGAGAGGGAAGGTTTTGGACAGCTTAGGTGGGTGACTACAAAGTTGCCGCAGGGATATGAGGGGCAGTTCTGGGAATGTAATTGATAATGTTGTGAAGAGACTATTATGTTAAGTGAAATAAGTCATTTGGAGAAAGTCAAGTACCATATGATCTCACTTATATGTGGAATCTGAAAAACTGAATGAACGATCAAAGTAAACAGACTCATAGATATAGAGGAAAAACTGAAGGTTGCTAGTTGGGAGGGGGGTGGGGATAAGGGGGAAGGGGAAGGGATTAGACAGCATAAATAGACAACTACAATATTGCCACAGAGATATGAAACACAGTTCAGGGAATATAATAATGTTGTAAAAATTTTGTGGTGTGTCAGATAGTCACATGTCTTGTTAGAGAGACCATTTAATGGATGGAGTAGAGGCTTCATCACTGCACTGCACACCTGAAGCTGATGTTGTATAATATTGTATGCCAACTGTAACTGAATATATAGATAGTCACGGGATGTGGAGTATACTGTGGAAGGGAGTCAAAGGAATTGAAATAGATATGAATGATATGGGGGGGAGTGGGGTGGCGAACTGGGGGAGGGAGATTGTCACTTTGGGGGGTAAAGAGTATAACTATTGCATTGAAACTAATATATATATTCAAGAGTATAACTATCGAAACTAATAAAAAATATATATAATAAAAAAATAAAAGGACTCTTCTTTCTTCTCAAAAATAAAAAATAAAAAAGTACAAATTGGCAGATACAAAATAGTCATGGGGATGTGAAGTACAGCACAGGGAATAAAGTCAATAATATTGTAAGAACTATGTATGGTGTCAAATGGGTGCTACATTTATCAGGGAGATTATTATTTTGTAAGTTATATAAGTGTCTAATCACTATATTGTACACAAAACTAATATATTGTATGTCAACTGTAATTAAAAAATAAAAATTAAAAAATGAAATAAAGAGTGAAATATCTCAATTTTACACCGATTACATGTTGAAATGAGAACACTTTTGATAATTTAAGTAAATAAAATGTTATTAAAATTTAAAAAGATTTACTATAAAGCTACAGCTATCAAGACCGTGTGACATTGATGAAAGAAAAGACAAATAGATCAATGGAACAGAATAGAGCCCAGAACTATACTCACATAAATATAATCAACTGACCTCAGACAGAAAGGAAAGGCAGCACAATGGAGCAGAGCCTTATCAGCAAATGGTGCTGCCACAACTGGATGACATCCACAGGCAAAAATGTGAATCTAAACACCGATCTTACGCCCTTCAAAAAATGAACTCCAAATGGATCATAGACCTAAATGTAAAATGCAAAACTATGAAACTCCTAGAAGGTAACACAAGAGACTAAGCCTAAATGAGGACTTGTAGAAACAACACCACAGGCACAATCCATGAAGGAAATAATCAATAAGCTGGAATTTAATAAGATTTTAAAATTCTGCTCTGTGAAAGGCAATGTCAAGAGAATGAGAAGAGGGCAGGCCGAGTGGCGCGTGGGTTAAGAGCTGGCTTGGGACCCCAGCGGCCCCAGTTTGGATCCCACATATGAGCGCCAGTGACACTGCCCTCTACAGCTAAGATGGTGAACAACAGCTCCACCTAGAGCTGGGCTGCTGTGAGTCCCCTGGACAGCATAGATGCAGACCCTGCTGCAGTGAGCTGCCATAAGCTACAGTAAGTGGCCAGCAGCCAGAGTGACTGCCTGGCAGTCGGTGTGAGATGCCAAGAGCCACTGTGAGCGGTTGTCCAGAGGCCAGTGACCGATCTGCCTCACCCGGGAAGAAAGCAATAATGATACCAACATGGGCCAGTGAAGCAATGTCCTCCACAACTAGACTGACGAACAAAAGGACAGCAACTTGTCTATTCCCCTTCCCCGGTTCCCCAACGCTGTTTCCCTCTCCCAATTCCCCAATAAAATCTTTAAAAAAAAAAAGAGTACACGCTCTACCCACTGAGCCATCTGGGCAGCACTCAGCTCAAGGTGCTGAGTTCAGTCTTAGTTTGTGGGCAGGAGTAGCCCGCCATGGAACAGGCAGTCTTGTTATTAGAGCACGTGCTCTCATCAGCTGAGCTATCCTGCCACCCGTTGGCAGCTCAGCGGCAGCTCAGCTCGGGTGCAGCATCACTGGCCCATTTGGGAATCAAACTGGCGGCCCTGCTGCTCAGAGCTCGCGCTCATGAGCTAACTCTTAACTAACTGAGCAACTCGGCTGGCCCACTTTTTTTTTTTTTTTTAATGGATTGGGCTTTGGTGTCTTATCTAAAAACTTACAACAAAACCTGAGGTCAGTTTTCCTCCTTAATTTTCTGTTTGAAGTTTTATCTTAGCATGCCACATGTAGTACTGTGATCCATTTTGAGTTAATCTTTATGTGATATAAGATATTGTTTAGATTTATTTTATTTTTGCACATAGATGTCCAATGTCCCAGGACAACTTGTTAGAAGTATAGTTTGTTTTGTTTTGTTTTTTAGCTGAGCCGTCCTGCTACCTGTTGGCAGCCCAGCGGCTGCTCAGCTTGGGCTGGGCATCAAACTGCTGTTGCTCAGAGCTCAACTTGCACTCTTGAGCGAGCTCTTAACCAACTGAGCCACTTGGCCGGCCCCCAGGACAATTTGTTAAAAAGACTCTCCCTCTTCATTGGATTACCTGTGCACCTACATCCCAAATCAGCTGACGATATTTGCATAGGTCTGTTTCTGGCTGCTTCATTCTGTTGTATTGGTCTATGTTTCTACCCTTTGGCCAATTCCACACTGTCTTAATCACCATATATTTATAGAAAGTCGTGGAATAGCATTCTATAAATTTTTTTATTAGTTTCAGGTGGACAAAACAATGTACTAGTTACACATTTATACTCCTCACAAAGTTATAACTCCCCTCTCCCAATCTACTACCCTTCTGACATCGTTTATAGCTGTTACAATTCCATTGACTCCATTCCCTATGCTGTGCTCCACATCCCATGACCATACATATATATTTAATTATAGTTGACATTCAATATTATTCAGCTTCAGCTTCAGGCATACAGCGTAGTGCATCCTATAAGTTTTGAAAGATATGTTTTCATTATTATTCAGTTGAAATATTTGTAATTTCCTGTGTTATCTTCTTTGATCCATGGGTCTTTTAGAAGTTTTGTGGGTTTTTTTTTTAATTTTTAAATATTTGTTTTATTCTCCTGACATTTATTTATAATAAAATTAATTTTGACCATAGTGCATATGATTGCAATCTTTTGAAATTTATTATTACTTGTTTTATGTCTGAACATATGATCTATCTTAGTGAATGTACTAAAACACTCTAAAAAATACATATATTCTCCAGTTGCTTTGTGTAGTGTTCCATAATGTCGTTAGGTCGATGTGGTGGGTAGTGTTGTTATTTATATTTCAAGGAAACTATGAGCAAAAACCAGAGCCTTTCCTTACCCACCCCATCCCCCACACATTTATGATTTCCACTGCTGTGCATCCCTCCTAAAGAATTAAATTCCCATCTGGCATTTCTCTTACCAGAGGAAACCTCTTTACTGTTTTGCTGTTGGTAGTGGTGGTGGTGGAGGTGGTGAGTTCTTTTTGAAATAAATTATCTTAGTTTTATTTATTCTGAAAATACTTCTTATTTTTCTAAAGAACATTTTTACTGGTGTAGAATTCTGATTTAACAGGTTATTTTCTTACAGCACTTTAGAAAAAATGTTTCATTGTCTTCTGACGTCCATTGTTTCTGATGATAAACTAGAAACATATTTACTGGTCATTCTCATCATTGTTCTTGTGTACAGAATGTGTCGTTTTTCTCTGGTTCGTCTCAAGATTTTCTATTTATCTTTGTTTTTTGTCAGATTTCCTCAGTGTGGTTTTATTTATATATATCCTGCTTGAAGTTCACCAAGTTTCTTGAATCTAGAAATTCATGGCTTTTACCAAATTTTGGAAACTTTTGGGCCTCTCTCTCTCTGCATGTCTTTATTTGTCCTGTTCTCTCTTTTTTCTCCTTCTGGGATCCCAGTTGCACATATGTGTGATTGCTTGGATATCGTCTCACAAGTCTTTGAGGATCTCTCACAGGTGACCTCAGAAGAACTCTACAGAATAGCTTTTCCTTTTCTCTTTTACACTTGAGGACATTAGGCTCATAGAGTTTCAGTGACCTATACAAGTTTAACAATTAAGTGACAGAATCAAAATTTAAAACTAATCCTTTTATTACAAACCATAGTGTTAAAATCCATTAATCCATACCGATACTAAACAAACAAACAAAGAAATAATTGGGGGAAAGAGAAAAGGGAAAGTTGTTCTTTACTGTAGAATGCCAACTAATAAATGGAAATGAAAGAATAGAGTTTGAAAAATCATTATTTTGCAACCACATAGTAATAATTGATACAGATAGGAATCACCAAGGAATGCTAAAATGAGTGAAAGTTTGTTGAAGAATAAGATAATTACATAGTTTCAAAGTATCTCCCCTCAAATTCCTTGACAATTATTATGTAATGGAAAACAGTAATTTTATAGTGAAAATACCCAGCAGACACTGCTTTAACTAAGTGATCAAAATTAACATCATCCACAATGGGCCAAAATGACCTCATGTGCCTCCTGATGTGATGTTCTGAGAAGGATACAACATCACTGCTGTAATATTCCTGCCACAAATACACAACTTGTTTCAAACAATAAAGAGCATTGGATAAACCAAAGTTGAAGGACTTCCTATAAACTAAATGGCAGTCTTCTACAAAAATACCAAGGTCATTAAAGAGAAATCAAATTTGAAAAATGGTTCCAAATTGAAGAAGACTAAAGATACATGACAAGTGAATCCAATACATGTTCCTAGATTAGATCCTGAACTGGGAAAAAAAATGCCTATAAATAATATAATTGCAACAATTTGAAGAATTCAGATAGACAATAGTATTGAGTCAATGTTAATTTTCCTGGTTTAGATTATTGTGCTCTTATTATAAAAGAAAATCCTTGTTCTTAGGAAACACACTGATGTATTTAAGAGTAATAGGGCAGCGGTATCTGCAACTTACTCTCAAATCATTATATATCCAGCAAATGTGACAAAACGTCTGGGAAAGGGGAGATAGGATTCTTTGGTACTTCACCTGCAAGTTTTCTCTAAGTTTGAAATTATTTCAAAGTAAAAAAGTGTTTAAACATGTTATTTTGACTTCAAGACCACATCATACCTTATTTAGTGTAGTCTTTAATAGTCAAATGTTGATGTTATTTCTCCATGAATATTTTGACCTCTTTCTTGACTCAGTTATTTCAAGTGTTCAGGCATTAGGATATCCTTGCTATTATTCCCTTCTATTTGAAGGCTTTTCAGAAAGGCTCTAGATTTAAGAAAGAAATCTAGGGATCTAGGATTTGGTGAAAAAAATCTCAGTGTAACATATACCACAACATCGGGCAGGAAGATAAAGAGGAATAAGCAAACAGGGAGAAAGCCTTCATTTTGCTTTCTCTTAGAAGATGTCCCTGCTCCTGCTGCTCTGTGCATGTCCCTGGGCCTGGGGGAAGGACGGCTGCCTTGCACTATGAGAGGAAAATGATGCTGTGAAAACCTCTTCCCCCATCACCTCCCCACCCCTCAGCTTCCCTTCTGTGCCTGTTCTCCCTCCCCAACCCTGGCCCAGGAGCCCTGATTCCTCCAGCCTCAGCCATAATCTACCTTCTCACCCAGAGCTGGCTGCTCAGTGGGGAGGGAGCCATTCCCACCCCTGGAGGGCAGAAGAGAGAGAGGCCAGAGCCTGGGGCTGTGGGAGAAGGTGCTGCAGGGAGGAAGGAGTTAGAGCTGGAGGGACTTCTGAAGGAGGATCAGGTGTAAGGATCAGAGAGTGACTGAGGACATTCCCGTGCGTCTCCATTTAGGAGGGAGAGGAGGGGCCTCGGATATGGACAGAGAGCATGGCAGGGTCTGGGTGAGATCCACACTCAACTTCAACCCTGTGCTCTGATAACTCCTCACCCCAGGTGACACTCACAGTGGCAGCTCACCAGTGTGGTCAGTGAAGGGGAGGGAGTTTTGCTCTGGAGTCCTCTGACATGGGAGCTCCTAAGAAGCTGATTTGGGCTGGGAGGGATGTTTGCATGGGGCCCAGCCTATCCCAGCCTTGGGCCTCCGTAATAGACAAGCCCTCGGCACGGTCTGCTTGGGCCCAGGTGTGTCCTCCTGGCCAGAGCAGCCTCTGGAGCTCAGGTCTGACCTAGGTTGCCGCCGGAGGTCTGCCTGCTGGGTCTTCACTTCTACGGGGGTGGCTTATTGTGGAGGCAGCTTCGCCCTGGGCTGAGAAGATGTCGGACCTATAGACCTTGCCCCATTCTACACACCGCTGACTGAACCCTGACTTGGGACAAGTCTGGGTTAGGCCCAGGGAGCAAAGCAGGGAAGGTCCCTTCCTGAGGGCTTGGAAGGAAAGCCAGAGTATCTGGCGGGAGGGTCAGGGTGACCACCAGCCCCTGGGAAGCCACACTAGTTTCCTGACTCCCGACAGGCACATGTCCCAGAGAGGAGCCCAGGACTGACTCCGTCATTATTCCAGGTACAGGAGCTTCCTGACTCCCACAGCCTGACACCGACAGCAGCACCCTTTTTGTCACCTTAAATCACAGCTCCAGCTGGAGCAGCAGAGCTGGGAGCTTCCTGAGGAGCATCCCAGGTCAGTGGGGTCCTCATTCCCGATGATGTCATCACCTGAGCAAGGACCAGACCCCATGTCCATCCAGCCCATGGCCTGTCCACATACCATTGTTACTCTGAGCTCCCCCATTTCTACCGAGTGGCCTGGGGAATCTGTCTGGGGCTGGCTCTGCCATCTTGACCTGTGTCTCCATGGTTTTTTGTTTTTGTGTTTGTTTTTTTCTGCAGGAGATAGTCTGGTAAAACAAGTATAAAATGAATGACAAGATGTTCTGTCTTTTGGTGGGGGTCTTCTCCCTCCTCAGCACCATCCAGTTCCTCATCTTTGACTTGAATGAGGTTATCATCCTTGACTACGAGGCCCAGTTCAGCATCTACATGGGAGCAACGCCTGGGATTAGCCCTTGGGTCCTCACTCACAAAAGGAACATCAGGGCTGGCCTCTCCACCGTCACCATCGTGGTCAGCTTCTGGCTCCTGTATTGCAGCCACACCAGCAACTACGCGGGGCTGCTGGGCTCTGCCCTGTGGACCGTCGCCTACGAGCTCACCAGCTTCTGCATGGTCCTGCTGATGAACAGGAGCCTCAAAGAGCAGTTCAAGGAGCTGAGTTACCTGCACTTGATCTTCCAAGTCTCCCGAATGCTCCTGCACTTCTTCTGTCTGCCCTTCATCATCAAGCATACGTACGCCATTTATAAGGACACCAAGGCTTCCCGCACAACAGGCCGCCGTAAGTGCCCCTCCATCAGTACAATCGACCACTCGTGGTCAAATATCGGGCTGAGAACGTGGTGCCGCACGTGAAACTGAGCCATGCCAGGAAGAAAGAGAGGGGGACGGTGCTCCCCAACAACAGAGCTCTCCTTTCCCTGCCTGTCTTTTGTTCATTCTGCTTGACTTTTGGGGGTTCTCAAGGTTTATGCACATAAAAGTGATTCTTGGGGGTGGGAGGGTTGCATGGACCAATTACTGTGTGTGTGTGTTCACATTGAATTCTATCCTGCCTCTGTGCCTGCTTAGCCATCTCCTCGGTGTGTGCCGTTGTCTCTCACGGTCCCCTCCTCTCGGCATATTCTGTTTCTAATTTTTCTCTAGTGAATTGATTGCCCACAATTGCCTGGTTCTGCTATGTCCTTACAGAGCAGTGCTGTGTGATAGAACTTTCTGTGCGGAGAGAAATGTTCTGTCTCTGTGCTGACCACTAGCTACGTATGATCACTGAGCACTTGGAATGTGGCTATGACAACCCAAGAATTTGATTCCATTTTCATTTATTTCAGTTTCAGTAGCCACATTTGGCTGGCTCGTGGCCACCACATGGATACACAGTAACATGGAGCCTTGTTTGACTTCTGCATGTAACCCCTGAAAGAACCCCTTTCCAGCATCATGCATCACTGTGCGTCCCTCGTACTTTTCAGAAGGCAGCTCCTCATGTTGATTCATACCACGGCAAGAAGAAAGCTCCAGAATTTCTCAACTTAAGCACTATTAACATTTTGGACCACATAATTCTGTCTCGTGTGTGTGTCGTGAGTGCTGTTCTGCACATCGTAGGATGTTTAGCAGCAACCTGGCCTCTGCCCACGAGACGCCACTAGCAACCCCCACCTTTGTGACAACCAAAAATATCTCATTGCCAAATATTTCCTGAGGGGCAAAATTGTCCCCAGTTGAAAATGATTATTTTAAAGCAATGCACCCCAGTGTTGAGAGCTGGCATATCACTAACTGTTGACTAATGAACAGCATCTTTTCCTGAGAGCTCTTTAGGTTCATCGCCTTATGTAGTTATTTGTTGTTTGTTTTTTTTAAGTTTATTGGAGAACAGTGGGTTTTTTCCAGGATCCATCAGTTCCGAGTCAAGTTGTTGTCCTTCAGTCTTAGTTGTGGAGAGCGCAAGCTCAGCTCCAAGTCCAGCTGTCATTTTCAATATAGTTGTGGGGAGTGAAGGCAGTGGGGTGGTGCAGTCCACCATCCAATGTGGGAGTTGAACCCGCAACCTTGTTGTTAAGAGCACGCGCTCTAACCAACTGAGCCACCCGGCGACCCACCTGTGTAGTTTTAATCCTGATGTTTCCATTTTATGGTTTGATGAAACTCAGACTCAAAACACTTAAGTAATGTGATCAAGATCAAACAGGAGCAAAAGCAGGATTTGAATCCAGGTCATCTGATTTCATACACGAATATCCTACTTGGTTCCCTGAAACACTCTTGCTTTTACCAAGATAAAAGAGAGGGACTTCCTTTTAGGATATTTCCTTTTCCTTCAAAAAATGTTGGGAGTGAAGTCAAAGGACCACTCCCCTAAACCGTGAGATAATGACAATAGCCCACTTCTGCTGAACATTTCATAAGTGCCAGGTGCTGTTCTAACGGTTCACTCAATTCTTCCCAGCAGCCTGTGAGGCCAAGTTGGAGATAGACCAGTTCCCCAAAATGACCACCAGATGGCAGTCAGCAATAAGCTTTTGCTTAACGCTGTTCGCTGCATTGGCCTGATCTTCTAGGGATGGCTGATTTGGGATTTAGGGGGCCCCAAACTGATGATTGAGGACTAACAGTGTGGGTCCCTGCCCTAGTCTCACAAGGCATGACTGGGTGTGACCTGTTGGTACCAGAAACAAAAAATAAAACCTAAGAGACCAGGATTTTTTCCGAGCCCCCACCCCCACCCCGTCCCAGCTGGGGTGATGGCGGGGTGTGTGTGTGGGGGGATTGTGACCCTGGAGACCTGTGACTAGAGGAGGTGGGGGAAGAAGCAGTGTTCCGATAATCAGCTCAGCTAAGAGCTTCCTGATGCAGGAAAACTTAAGATGCTCAGACCCAAGGCTGCGCCCCTTTACACCAACACTTCTCACATGTGTTTGCACCTGGCTGCACCTCCTGGTTTCCCATTCTCTCTAGAACCCCCCTCACCCCACTGAGTCCGGTGATCTCCACTCTGCCCAACGCCATGTTCAGTCCTCCCCCTTCTCTTCCCAGACCTCTCAGTGGCTTTTGGCCAGCTGGTCCCTCCGTGTCCTGAGAACAGTTCTCTCTGCTGGCCTGTAGAACACCAAGCTGCCACTCTGCATTCCCCACCCACCTTGCTCGCCTTCCCCTCCATCACCTTTGCAGGTACCTTCTCATCTCCCTGACCTCCAAACCTTGCAGAGCTCGGGGTGAGTCTCTGGTCCCCTTCTCTCCGCTGTCTCACTCACTCCCAGCTCTCCTCACCCAGGCCCTGCGATAACTGCCATATGACATCTCCCCTGCACTGGGCACTAGACCCAATTGCTTCCTTGCTACAGCAGGCGCCTCTAACATGGTTCTCGACGATGCCTGCCAACTGATATCCACAGTCCTCACCTCCCCTTAAAGGTGGGTTGGACCCAGTGACCCTCTTCTAACAAAGAAAGCAAAGCAAAAGTGATGGGATGTCACCTCTGAGATCTGGTTACAAAAAGACAATGACTGGTATTGTCCCCTCTCTCCAAGGGAAACCAACGGCCATTTTGGGAGAATCAAGATGGAGAGGCCCACATGGCCAGGAAGTGACATCTCCAGCCAACAGACCCCAGGACCTGAATTCTGCCAACATCCACATACATCAGCTTGGAAGCAGATCCTCCCCCAGTTAAGTCATGAGGTGACCTCAGCCCTGGCTGATCACCTGCACTGCAGCCAGAGGTGCTAGGTATCTGACCCACAGAAACTGTGACAAAATAAATATGCATTCTCTTAAGCTGCTAAGTTTTGAAGTAATTTGCTACAGAGCAGTCAATATCTAGCCCATGTTACATAGCTATATTTGTGCCCAGTAGCCATCTCAAAACTTGTCCTTGGGGGTAAGGGGGTAGGCTAGGGGGGAGGGGGGAGTCACTTTGTAAGGGGTGAAAAAGATAACTATTGTACATCTGTAACTAATAATAATAATATTAATTAAAAAATTAAAACAACAACAACAACAAAAAAAACTTGTGCTAATTCACACTTGTGGTTTTCTCCTATAAGCCTGCCTTAACTTCCAAACTTTCCCACCTCTATCCTCCATTTGCTTAGGTCAAAGACCCAGGTCTGTCTCTCAGCTTTTACCCAACATTGCCCCAACAAACCCTATCAGTTTCATCTTCAATACAGATGCAGGTCACCACCTCCCTATCCCAAGCCATCCATCACCTTCACCATGCCCAGGCGATTGCAGTAGCAGTGTCTTTACTGGTCTCCGTGGCGTGGCGCTACTCTCATTCCCTCTATGGTCAATTCTCCACCCAGCAGCCAAAGGGATCCTGTTGAAGCCTTAGATCATATCACTCCTCTACTCCACCACTACTCACTTAGGTACTAAGTGATTCAATTCCTTATCATCCCTCAATCTCCTTTCTAACCACTTTGTCCTCCCTCCCTCCCTTCCTCTGCTCCAACCACCCTGGCTTCTTCAAGTTCCTATTACACACCCAGCACACTCCAGCCTCAGGGCCTTTGCACCTGCTGTTCCTTCAGCCTGGAATATTCTTACTCCAGATAACCACTGGCTTCCTCTTTTGTTTCTTTCAGAGGTCTGCTCCAAGGTCATCTGAGAGGCTTTCCCTACCAACCTTTGGGAAACGCCCCTCCCCACCCGACTCTTCTGTAACCCACTTATCCTGCTTTACTTTTTCATAACACATATTATCACCTGACTTACTATAAAGAGTTACCACCCCTACCCCCTGAAATATGCGCACCATATTTTCTTCATTGCTGTTTTCCCAGCACCTAGAACAACACCCAGCACATAGCAAGTGCTGGACAAATATTCGTGGAATAAATGACACAGACCCTCAGCAGAAGAGAACAGCCTGTTGTTCCCTGTTTTCCAAATGGTGGTTACGGTGCATGGGCCCATGAGGGGCAAATTCCTACAGCCCTTTGGCCTCCTCTTGCTCCTCCCTTGTTCTCCCACTCATTTCTGGGATTTCTGGTGAGGACTGCAAAGAGTCACAGGTGGGAAAATACCTACAAAGGATCCGATTTCAACTTCCTTGTCCCTTTCCTCTTTCCTAACCCTTTCCCCTCGCAGCAGCTGCTGACACTACAAGCACCACTTTGTCTCCCAGCTCCACCTCACCAAGCCCAAAACAGGGCTTTGGGACAGTGCAGGTGTCCCTGGGAAGGGCAATGCTCTGAGAGCTCACACACACACACACACACACACACACACACACACACACACACACGAAGAGCTCCAGCTTTCCATCCTCCCTTTCTTCACTGGTTTTACTGCGTGCGTGTCTACTGTGTAGCAGATCCTGAGCTAGGAAGTACGGAACACGCTGGAAAGCAAGACACCGTCCACATTCCCAGGGGCTCCCAGCCTAATGAGAAGCTGGGTCACTCAGGGCCATTTTTACTCAATATGATAGGTGCTGGGGAGAGTGCTCAGAACACCGGAGGAGTCCCAACTCTTGGAGGGTAGAGAGTCAGGGAAGTCTTCCTGGAGGAGGAGACCTTTCAGCTGAGTCCTGGGAGAGAGTAGGATTTAGCCTTGAGAAGGGAGAGGAGGTGATGGAAAGGTGGGATCCTGAGAAGGTACAAATATCCCTGGGATAGGAGCGCTATAAACTCTGTCATTTCCACCTCAGGGTGAAGGAAGGGAGTCTGGGAAAGGGATGAGCAAACTGGGAGCAAACTGGCGCGAACTTCCCCAGAGAGGAGAGTCTCCCCTTTCCCCACAGTGCCCCAGGAAGCGCTTGCTCTTCAGTATACATCGCTGAGTGTTTTGAGCATCTTTCCCACCTCACTGCTGTCACCCCCAAATTTCTTCTGGCAGCCATGCCCCACAGAGGATAGACTCCATTCTGTGTTGACTTCTCCCCATTGGTTTCAAGATGTGTAAATGTTTGTCTGTTGTACTTTTTTTTTTCCTCACTGCTTCAGGTCTCCATTTCCCGTTCTGCCTTTCCCCCAGAACTCCCACATCGATTGCTACTATTATTGGCCTTCGAAGCCCTTTGGGCCTTGCTTTGTTCCCGTCTGACTATTGTTCTGTACATAGGGGCTGATGCTTTGCTGTTTTCCCCCAGTCAATTTGCCCATTCAACAAGTGGTTAATGAAGGCCCCTGAAAGCCTGCCCTGGCTAAGGCTGTCGCGGGGACAACAAGGCCACGCTCCCTACTCTCCAGACACCTTTCACACGGGCAAGCCGCTCGCTCGTGAAACCCTCCTCAGCTTCCTTCCCCTTTGCTTACCGTTGGTCCCTTCACCGCTTGTTAGTAAAGCAGAAACTTGTGTAAATGCTTAAATGTTTGTTTTCATAAATGAATTAGGATTTTCTTCCCAGGGAAATGGGCCTTACAAATGCCTTCAGACTGTATTAATTTTGTTTCATAAATAAGTACTTCATGTATGTGCATGTGATTGTGTGTGTTTGTGTGTATGAATATGTGTACTTGTGTGTGTTGTGTTTGTGGGTGTATGTGTGCATTTGCATGTTTGTGTATGTGTAAAAGGCTGAGTTAGACAATTATTTGGTGATTATCAGAAATAAATATTAAAGATTTTAAAAAGTCAAAACTTTTTCCAAAATCTCTTTCTGCCTCCTACCAAGGCTACCTTTTCCCTTCAGAAATATCCCATGAGCGGCAACTCCACAATGCATCTTATTTAAGAGGGGATGTTTGGCGTCTCTCTTCTCCCAGCAGCTTGACACTGACAAGATGTATTTTATGAATCAAGTGGAGAATGGAACTTGAAGCCATCTTGCTTCTCGAACAGAGGGATTGGGAGAAGGATTGGTAGAAAGTTTGTAGGAAGCACCCAAGCACTGGAGATCCTATCAGTTCTGCAGACAGGTACTTGGGTAGCTCCTTTTCAAGGATTCCCAGGCTGAACCTGCTGCTGGTGACCCTGACTTCAGCATGACCCTTCCTGCCTCACCCTCTGACCCAAGGATCTCTTGCATTTTCTGGCCTGATTGAGATGGTTTTATTTAGCATTTGATCACCTTTGTACAATAACCACCCTTCTTCCCCACCTTATGACATCCCCACACCTATATGTCTTAAACATGTGTATTCATGCCTTCTTTCTTCCTTTCATTTAGTCATTCATCAAAATGCATGCCTTGTCAAGCATTTACTGAGCATTAAGCTAAGAAGTAGGGCAAAAATAAGAAACCGGATGCAGCCTTGGCCCTGAATCAAGAAGGAAGCCTGTGAAGAAGTAATTACAATATAAAAAATAAATCAAGTAACAGAGGTTAAGTCCAAAGTACTATGTTATCTCTATTTCTCAGTGGTTTGTGCAATAAATGTTTATTGAACATCAGACCTTATTCTAAATGTTGGAACTACAGGGGTGAAGAAAACAGAGGAAGTGAAACTTACATTCTAAGCAGGGAAAGCAAGTGAACATATAAGTATATATCATTAGTTCAGCTAGTGACGGATGTAAAGGAGAAAATGAAAGGTGATATAGTAGACTTTTATCCCAGATAGTGAGACTTAGCCATTCCTAATAATTCCATCCTCTTGTAATTGATTGTTTCAGGAACAGGCCCAAGGCCTAGGGGAAAGGGGCATCTAGGAGGCCTTTGGAGGACTGTCCATAAGGAATGTCTCTCTGGGGAGGTGATGCTTGAAAGGACTGGCAAGATCTGTGGGAAGGACATTCCAAGCAGAGGGACAGCAAATGCAAAGTCCTAAGCAGAGGGAGCAAGTCTGGTGTGTTCAAAGAATAGTCAGAAAGCCAGTGACTGGAGCACCGTGAGGGAGGGCTTGGGAAATATGGTGGACCGACGGACTGGTCCAGCCTCCCTTACAGCCCCGCTAAGGTACCTTCCTGTGTCTCAGAATGGACAGCTAAAACAAACCTTTCCAGAATCCCTGCAGCTGGGGTCCTATAGACTGGCAATAAAGTGTGAACTTGGGAAGGTAGAAGTGAAGCAGAGGCCATCTTCCTAGCCACCATCGTTGGCTGCTGACAAACAAGGTCATCAAGTCACCCTGTGTCTCTGCAGCAATATTCCAGTGTCCAGTTACTAATTTTGTGGGCAGCTGTAGCTTCCGGATCCCTGGGTATTTTCTGGAAATCAACAGTTCCAAAGGTGACCTCCTGATCCCCACCTTCCTGACAGGGGTCATGGCAGTAGCTGTCCTGGCAGACACATTCAGCGGTGTCATCCAGGAGTCATTCTCAGAGGCCCAGCACAAAGCCTCATTGGAAGGAACCTGGTCCTCATATTCAATTCCTTTCTTCCTCAAATACCTGGAATGGTCTCTGGTTTCCTGCAGCTGTTCCTCGGTGGTAGGGGGGTTGGGGAGACCCACTTTCACCTTTGGGATACCCCACCGTTAAACAGAGAAGTACCCATGTAACCCTACCTTCTTTTTCCCAGGGCAGAATCAACTCCCTATTCGTAATAAAATATTTCCCCTCACTACCTCAGGGTCCTTCAAACTTTGTCAAAGAAGTGTTGGCAGTCTTCATAAACAAGCCTACAAGTTTCCCTTTGTCTGCCATGCTTGTTGAATTGCTCAAAGAATTTGAGTCAATGTGGCAGGCGTGGTTTCCTCTGGCTGTCTCTCTCCCTGAGTAGGTTACACTTGGCTAGATATTCATTGACCTGCCCTTTATTACAATTCCCACAGGCTAGCCAGATATGGAAATGATACTAGTCTGGGTTTCCAGGTGACTTGCCAATTAAAGTCAACATTTTTGGAGAGCTACGATGAGCCTAATAGTTCAGTGGAGAGAAATATGTAGATACACCTTAGTGACTAATGCTGATCAAGTGTTTACTAGGTACTGCTCCAAATGAGTGAACTAATTGAATTCTCACAACAATGCTATGAAATAAATACACTGCATTGTTTTCCCCATTTTACAGGTGAGGAAGCTGAGGCCGAGGAAGTTTAAGTCACTGTCTTGGTGTTATACATAAAGTGGCACTGCTGGGTTTTGAACCCAGGCAGTCTAGCTCCAAGGTCCCTGCAGTTAATCACAAGCAGGCAGCGTGTGAGGCTCAAGCATTAGGAGAGCAAAGCAGAGGTAGAAGTGACTCTGCCTAAGGGTACCAGGGCAGGCTTTCCCTCCTCCGAAAAAAATTGCCCATCTTCTGATCAACTCAGCAAACATGCACTGGATCTGGACTTTGTGCTGGGCCTTGAGAATAGGTGCTGGTGATACAAAGATGAATGAAAACTGCTTTCCTGCCCTTGAGGGGCTCATGGAGCAGGTGGGGAAGCTGACAGCTAAGAATTTTAATTGGGACATGGGATTCAGCATAACAAGGGATTCAGTACCAAGCAGTGGATCAACTCTGCAGGTGACTTATGGGTAAGAGAGGCCTTCTTAGAGGAGTGGACACACAAGTCCACTTTGTACAATAAAGATGGTTTGCCAGGCCAATAGTTTGGGTGGAGGTGGGGGAGGGCAGAAGGCATCCCACACAGAGGGAACAGCAAGTGCAAAGACAAAGAGATTGGGAACACGATGGTGTGTCCTGGAATGGGGAGCTCCGCTGGCCTCTGCAATGCTGTGGGCAGCAGCCGGCATGGAGGCTGCAGAGTGAGCGGCAGGCATGTCTTGGAGGGACCACTGTGCTCTGCCAAAGGAGAAGCTCTCACTTTGCTCTGGAAAAGTATGGTGGAGTCAATTTAGTAGGTCGAGATCAGTATGTAAAACAATGGAAAGGAAATTGAATAGAGTCAGCTAGAATAAAATAGAAAGATATATAACAGTTTTTGTATTAAGAGCAAATACCATTTTGTGAAATTGTTTTTCGGTTTTATATATTGTGGGAAATACGGCAAGTTTTCCATCAATCCATTCTCCTCTTCTTCATTTTTTTTTTTTTTTTTAAAGATTTTATTGGGGAATTGGTGGAGGGGAACAGCGTTGGGGAATCGGGGAAGGGGAACAGACAAGTTGCCGTCTTCTTGTTCTTCAGTTTAGTTGCGGAGGATGTTACTTCACTGTTGGTATCGTCATTGCGCTCTTCCCAGATGAGGCAGATCGGTCGCTGGCCTCTGGATGTCGCTCATTGCGGCTATTGGCAGCTCACGCTTGGCTGCCAGCCGCTCACGCTGGCTGCGGGCCGCTCACTGTAGCCTATGGCAGCCCACTGCAGCAGGGGCTGCAGCCCACACCATCACTGGGGCTCGCACAGCCCAGCTCCAGGTGGAGCTGTTGTTAGCTGTAGAGGGCAGTGTCACTGGCCCTCATGTGGGATCCGAACCGGGGCCGCTGGCATCCCAAAACCAGAGCCCAACCAATGCGCCACTCGGCCGGCCCTCTCCTCTTCTTCATTTTAATAATCGGATCCCTGAGTGTTGGCACACAGCTGCTCAGCTAGAGACCACATTTTTCAGCCTCTTTTGCAGTCCGGTGTGGCTATGGACAGAGTTCTGGTGAATTGAGTGTGAGCAGAAATGGTATGTGCCACTTCTGGGTCATGATCCTAAAAGGAATGTCATACACTCCTCTGGGCCTTTCCTTTTCCCACTGGCTGTGATACAGGTGTGATGGTAGGAACTGAATCAGTCACCATGGGCTCTGGTGTGATTGATGCTGTTAGACCCTTGAAAAGCATTCCCCACACCACAAAAGAGAAGTCAAGTTATATGAAAGAGAAGTTAATTTCTATTTTATTTAAAGCACACTTACATTTGTGTTAGATTGTGTTATATCATCTCAGGCCAATCCCTAAAACACACACATATGTATATTTATACATGTACATATGTGTGTTCTTACATATGTGTTCACACACACCAGATAATACTGTAAATTATTTTTATTACTATGGATTGTGGTAAAAAATAAAAAAAGAGAAACTGGGGCCGGCCGAGGGGCGCATTGGTTAAGAGTTGGCTTGGGATACCAGCTCTGGGCAGCAGGGCTTGGATTCAGATTTCACATTAGGGCCAGTGACCCTGCACCTTCTACAGCTAAGATGGTGAACAACAGCTTGAGCTGCAGCTGGGCTACCGGGAGTCACTGGCGACAGTGTAGGCTGCAGTGGGGCTGACCAGCAGCAAGTGTGAGCTGTCGTGAGCTGCCATGAACCGCATGAGCAGCCATCTAATAGCTAGCGACCAATATGCCTCACCCAAGAAGAGCACAATGATGATACCAACATGGGCCAGTGAAGCGACATCCTCCACAACTAGATGGAAGAACAAAAGGACAGCAACTTGTCTGTTCCCCTTCCCCAGTTCCCCAAAAAAAACCTTTAAAAAAAATTTAAAAAAAGAAACTGCCCGCCCTTAAAATATGTTTAAAGCTAGTGAGCGATGTGATCAGATTTGTGTTCCCAAGATGAAAGGAATTTTAAAGGGATTGTTTTGTCCAGTTAGTCTTTCTTCTTATAGATGGGGAAATTTAAGGTCTGTAGAAGTTAAGGAACTGATTCAAGGCCTGATGCTAAGTGGCAAAAGCTGGTCTTTGAGCCCCGATCACTGAATCCAAGACCAGGCCCCTTCAGTGTCACCAGCTTTGTGTCACAAAGATTCATTTATCTTGCTCTCTCTTTCAATTCTCACTTTTCTGCATCACATTGTTCCCCTAATTTTCTGATTAGTTCAATTTAGGAACCGCTTTTTGTAAATCTACTACATACTAGGTTGTAAAGACATGAGAATGACCTTCATAAAAAGCTCCTTAATCAGTGTCATGAATAGATACCTAAGTAAATACAGAACTGTGTTCATGATTGGATCAGTGTGTACTCACCTTCTGTAGCTCTGACCTCTGAGAGGGCATAGAAGAAGCAATGACAGGCAGGAGCAACAAGCACATTTAGAGCCCATCTTTGTTTTTTAACTCCCATTCTTCAATAAAAGGACCGAAGGTGCTTTGGATAAGTGGTGGTTTCCGGGCTGGAGAGGGAAAACACAGGGTGCGGATGGAGCATTTTGTGGTGACATGAAGTAGGAAAGTGCTGAGAAAAGGGTGGGAGCTCATGGAGAAGACAGAGGAACCCACCTGAAAGCACTTCCACTAGCCAAAGCTGAACCGGTTTGAGCAACAAAGTATGTAACGATAGTATTGGATTTTGTAACCCATAGAATGAAATAAATAGCCATGAATCCATACTGATGTAAATAAATAATTGAATAAAAATGCTTCCTTAGAGTGTCTGGATGACTGGAAATAGCAATTGGGAATGCTTGAATAATTACACTTTGTGGTAACGGGAACTAAAACCCACTTGTAGTGGGAAAGTCCTGGAACAGAAGGTTAAAGTCCTGGATTTAGTCGTCTCTGCCCCTCAGCATGCTCTTCACTCTCAACAGCTACAAAATGGCGATAAGAACATCTACCTTGACTACTGCATGGTTCTCCAAAGCAATACAGTATGCGAAAGAAAGGTTAAAAAAACAAAAACAAAAAAAAACCCTCCTTAATTACCTAGGACAATTATCTTCATTATTCATAGATTCTGGGTTTTTTTTTGTTAATTTTCACATGTCATAATTAAAAAAAAAAAAAAGACTTTTCTCAAGAGCAGTTTTAGTGTCACACCAAAACTGAGGGGAGGAGGGCCAGCCAAGTGGCGTGTTGGTTAAGAGCTGGCTTGGGACGCTGGCTCTGAGCAGCAGGGCCCCAGTTCGGATCCCACATGAGGGCCACTGACACTGCCCTCTACAGCTAAGATGGTGAACACCAGCTCAATCTGGAGCTGGGCTGCTGTGAGTCTCCAGTAATGGCATAGCTGCAGCCCCTGCTGCAATGGGCTGCCATAGGCTACAGTGAGTGGCTGCCAGCGTGAGTGGCTGGCAGCCAGAGTGAGCCGCCGTGATCGACCGTCCAGGGGGCAGCAATAGATCTGCCTCACCCGGGAAGAGCACGATGACAATACCAACACAGGCCAGTGAAGCAGTGTCCTCCACAGCTAGACTGAAGAACAAAAGGACAGCAACTTGTTTCCCATATATACTCCCTACCCCCACCAATGGACAGTCTCCCCCATTATCAGCATCCCCAACCGTGTGGTACATTTGTTACAATTGTTTTTTTTCAATTTATTTTACTTTATTTTTTAAAAGATTTTTATTAAAATATACCTAACACACAATATTATATTAGTTCCAGGTGTACACAATAGTTATGCAACATTGTTTTTTTGTTTTTTTTTTTTTGAGGGCAGTGTCACTGGCCCCCATATGTGGGACCAAACCGGGGCCGCTGGCTTCCCAAGCCAGCACTTAACCACCGCGCCACTCGGCCAGCCCCGCAACATTTCTATAACTAACGAGTGATCACCATAATAAGCCCAGCAGTCATTTGACACCATACTATGCTATCACAATATTATTGACTATATTCCCCATGCTGTACATTGCATCCCCATGACGTTTTGTTTTTTTTTGAGGGCAGTGTCAGTAGCCCTCATATGTGTGACCCAAACTGGGGCCGCTGGCTTCTCAAGCCAGCGCCCAACCACCGCGCCACTCGGCCGGCCCGATGATTTATTTTTTTATACCTGGAAATTTGAACCTCTTATTCCCCTTCACCTTTCCCCCAGTTTAAAAATTTTTCAATTACAGTTCACATTCAATATTATTTTACATTAATTTCAGGTGTACAGCATAGTGGTTAGACATTTATATAATTTAAGAAGTGATCCCCTGACTAGTCTAGTACCCACCTGGCACTATGCATAGTAATTACTATATTATTGACTATACCTGTACTTTACATCAGGGACGTGACTATTTTATAACTACCAATTTGTACTTCTTAACCCCTTCACCTTTTTCACCCTGCCCTCTAATGCCCTCCCATCTATCACCCCACTAAATCTAGTACCCATCTGCACAACAAATAGTTATTACAATATTATTGACTATATTCTTTAGCTATACCTTACATCCCCATGATGACTTTTTCACTCTTTTTCACTCACCTCCAACCTTCTCCCATCAGGCAGTCATCAATATATTCTCTATATCTATAAGTTTGCTTCTGTTTTGTTTGTTTATATTGTTCTGTAGATTCCGCATATAAGCAAAATCACATTGCATCTGTCTTTCTCTGTATGACATACTCCACTCAGCACAATACCCTCCAGGTCCATCCACTCCACCGCAGATGGCAAGAACCCATTCCTTTCCCTTGGTCAAGCAATATTCCACTGTATATATGTACCACCTCCTCTTTATCCATTCTTCCATCGACAGACACCCAGGGTGCCTCCACATCTCAGCCATTGTAAACAATGATGCAATGAACATATGGATGCACATGTCCCCTCGAAGTAGCATTTTGGGTTTCTTCAGATAAATATCTTGAAGTGGGATTACCGGGTCCTTCTTTGGCCTTTATTTAAAGTCTATTATGTCTGGTCTAAGTATTGCTACCCCAGACTTTCTTGTTGTTTTCACTTTCATAAAATATCTTTTCCCATCCCTTTACTTTCAGTCTGTGTGTGTCTTTCAATCTGAAGTGAGTTTTTTGTAGGCAGCATGTGTAAGGGTCTTGTTTTCTTATCCAGTCAGCCCTCCTATGTCTTTTGAGTGAAGCATATAATCCATTTACATTGAAAGTAATTGTTGAGGGCCAGCGGCCCCAGTTCGGTCCCACACATGAGGGCCTGTGACACTGCCCTCAAAAAACAATAAAAATAAAAACAAATAGAAAGTAATTGTTGATAGATATGTCACTATTGCCATTTTTATTATTCATAATTTTGATTTTTGTTTTGTTTTTTTCATCTTAAAGAATTTCCTTTAACATTTCTGGTAAAACTGGTTTGGTGATGATCAGCTTCTTTAGCTTCTTCTTGTCTGGGAAGCTCTTTGCCTGTCTTTCGATTCTAAATGATAGCTTTGCTGGGTAGAGTAATCTTGCTTGTAGGTCCTTGCTTTTCATCATGTTGAATATTTTGTGCCAATCCCTTCTGGCCTTCAAAATTTCTGTTGAGAAATCAGCTGACAATCTTATGGAGGCTCCCTTATAAGTTACTAATTGCCTTTCTCTTGCTGCTTTTAGGATTTTCTATTTGTCTCTAACCTTTGCCATTCTAATTATAATGTGTCTTGGTTTGGGCCTGTTTGGCTTCATCTTCTTTGTGGCTCTCTGTGCTTCCTGGACTTGTATGTCTGTTTCCTTCCAGGTTAGGGACGTTTTCAGTTCTTATTTCTTCAAATAGGCTCCCAGCCCCTTGCTTTCTCTCTTCTCCTTCCAGTACTCCGCTGATGTGAATGTTGTTATGCTTGAAGTTGTCCCAAAGATCTCTTACACTGTTTTTGGGTTTTTTAATTCTTTTTTTCTTTTTGCTATTCTGATTGGGTGTTTCCTGCTACTTTGTCCTCCAAATCACTGATTTGATCCTTTGCTTCATCTAGTCTGTTGGTGATTCCTTCTAGTGCATTCTTCATTTCAGTTATTGTATTCTTCATTTCTGACTGGTTCTTTTTATGGTTTCTGTGTCCCTTTTTATGCTTACTCCCTTTATTGAAGTTCTCACGAAATTCCTTGAGCATCCTTATAACCACTGTTTTGAACTCTGTACCTGGTAGGTTGCTTGCCTCCATTTTGTTTAGTTCTTTTTCTGGAGTTTTCTCCTGTTCTTTTATTTGGGATGTATTTCTTTGTTTCCTCATTTTGGTTGCCTCTCTGTGTTTGTGTCTATGTATTAGGTAGGGCTGCTATGTTCCCCAGCCTTAGGCAGGTGGCCTCATGTACTAGGTGTCTTGTGGGGCCCAGTGGCACAGTCTCCCTGGTGACCTGCACTGGGTGCTCCAGGAGTGTCCCTTGTGTGGGTGGTATGTGCCTTCCTGTTATAGTTGAGCTTTGATTGCTATTGGCACATCAGTGGGTAGGACTGGCTCACAAGCTGATTGGCTGTGGAGTTTGACCATATCTATAGCTCACAGGCTGCTGGTATGGGTGGGATTTGCCCCAGTGGGCTCTGGTGCCTGTTGAGACTGCCCTTTTGGGTGAGCTGCTTGGGGGGCTAATTGGGAAATGCTCTTCTGTGGTCTGAAGCCAACCTCTAAGTATGTTGGTTCTGGGCCTTTTGGGAGGGCTTCTGGTGTAGGCCCATGTCACACTGCCTGTGATTGGCTGAGGACTACCTCATAGGAGCTACAAAGAGATCTCCGGTTGCTTGCTGCCTCTGCTAACCCTGAAGCACATGGGAGAGGCCACATTGTGAACTGAGGGATGTTTCCACCAGTACTGGGCTGGGGTAGCTCCACAAAATGCCAGGAAACCCCAAAGCCTACTACCCCCTGCTAACTCCCTTAAGGTTCCGCCATTGATAAAGCTTCATGCAGTATACAAGTTGGATGAGGCAGGGTCTCAGGGAGTCACTAGAGTGGGAAGAGTTGTAGTCACCAGGTTAATGTAAATTCTGGTTTAGTGCCAATGCTGAGCCTGAAACTAGTCAACAGAAGTCTCAGAGCACACCCTAGCCAGTCGCCTCCCACCTGGGGTCTGTAGGACTCTGATAGTTTTCCAAGAAAGTGTGCAATGTGGGTGGGACTGGCTGCTCTTGGGAAAAGAGCATTCAGCATTGGGGGAGTTGGGTGGGGCAGGGTCCCTGTGAGTCAGCAGGGTGGAGCAGCAGAGCTCACCAGACTAATCAGATTCAGATTTAGCCACATGGGAGCGGGCTCAACACAGGAAAATGGTGACTGCCGGCTGCCTGCACAGAAAGAAAACCTCCTCACAGGGAAATGGTGACTGTCCTTCAGCCCTCAACCTGAAGCAACACAACCCATTCCATCCCCTTATGTCTCTGATACTCCCTGAGTTCTGTTCCACCACTGAAGTTCAAGTTGAGTGTCTGGGAGTGAGAGAGTCTGTGTATGGGCCCTTTAAAAGGACACCTGGGTTTCTGCCACCTTTCATCCCACCAAGATGTTCAGAATCCCCACTCTTTTTCACATCCAGATGTTGTGGAGCTCCTCTTCCCAGCACCAGTACTCTGGGCTGGGGAGGTCAGTATGGGGATGGGGTCCCTCACTTCTCTGGGGGGAACCTCCACAGCCAAGATATCCCTCCTGTTTCTCAACCATCACATGGAGGCTTATGGCCTCTTCTGCATCTCCGCCCCTCCTACCAGTCTTGACATGGCTTCTTCTTTAAAACTTCTATTCAGCCAGACTTCAGATGGTTCTCCAAATTGATTGTTCTATAATTTAGTTGTAATTTTAATTTGTTCACAGAAGGAAAAAGGCACATTGTTTATCTACTCTTCCATCTTAGATCTCCTCCATGGACTCTCTATTTGTGATTTTGTCTTCTCACTAAAATTTGTTTGTGAACCCAAAATCAATACTCACAGTGCTTTTATGGTCATTGCAGACATGTGCAAAGCATCAAAAATTTGAGTCACCCAACATATATGACTTGCCCAATGGTGCCAGGTAGAACCAAGCCTTCTCTTTTCAGCTCTCATACTATTAAGAAGTGTCCTTTTGTCAGAGGAAGAGTAATAGATATATATGATATGGGGGGGAGGAGTGGGGTGGCGAATTGGGGGTTGGGGGTTGTCACTTTGAGGGGTAAAATGTATAACTATTGCACTGTGTTATACACCTGAAACTAATTAAATAAATAAATAAATAAATAAATAAATAAATAAATAAGTGTCCTTTTGTGATATATTTATTGCCATGTTTTTCACATTTTTGTGCTTGTTGGTGACTGCTGTTTAAAACTGTCCCCAAATGTAGTACTGAAATGCTGTCTTAGTGTTCCTAAGTGTAAGAAGGCTGTGTGACATCCTTTATGGTGAAAATAGAGGTGTTAAGTAAGCTTCCCTTGGGCATGAGTTATAAGGCTGTTGGCCATGAATTCAATGTGAATGAGTTAATAATACAGCAGGTCCTCAAATAATGTTTTGTTCAACATCATTTCGTTATAATGTTGATGAGAGGCCATAGGAACTTAACTCTTGTTTCTATCAATTAGTCTATAGTAAAACTGTTTTTTTATATATGTCATTTAGCTTAAAGTTGGAGAACTTATTAATGATGTTAAGTAAGGATTTACTGTATATATATTAACTAAGATGTCTTTAGACAGAAACACACATAAATTGTTTGTGACCAGGGGCTCACAGGACCCTAACCCTATCTTTCCCTCAGGAGCAATGGTTCAGTATTCACTTTTTCAGTGTTCATAGCAACGTTCCAGGACATAACTACCTTGAGTAATGAGAATTGACTATACTTAGTAGCACTTTCTATGTGACTGGCCCACCCTAAACTTTCTGTAACATAGTCTCAAATATTCCTTACAACATCCTAGAATAAAAGGTCTTGTGTTAGACTTCTATCAGTCATCTCAGTGTAGAAGCTGGCTGGCTCTTCTGCCATTTTCTCATCCTGCCAGATGCCTGATTTACTGGGTACTTCTTGGCCACTTTTTTTCCAAGTAGGTGAATAGTTTTTCCTGATTACTATATTCAGTCTTTCCCAGTTTCAGAAAGAAAATACTTACACCCCTATGTTTATTGCAATGCTATTTACAATAGCCAAGACTTGGAAACAACCGAAATACCCATTGGTAGATAACTGGATTAAGAAACTTTGGGGGCCAGCTGAGTGGCACATCCTTTAAGAGCTGCTTTTAGGATGCCAGCGGCCCCGGTTCGGATCCCACATATGAGGGCCAATGACACTGCCCTCTACAGCTAAGAACAGCTCCACCTGGAGCTGGGCTGTGTGAGCCCCGGTGATGGTGTAGGCTGCAGCCCCTGCTGCAGTGGGCTGCCATGGGCTACAGTGAGTGGCCGGCAGCCAGCATGAGCGGCTGGCAGCCAGCGTGAGCTGCCAATAGCCGTGGTGAGCAACCAGCCAGAGGCCGGCGACCGATCTGCCTCATCTGAGAAGAGCGCAATAACAATACTAACATGGGCCAGTGAAACAACGTCCTCCACAGCTAGACTGAAGAACAAAAAGACAGCAACTTGTCTGTTCCTTTTCCCCAACACTGTTCCCTTCCCCCAATTCCCCAATAAAATCTTAAAAAACAAAAAAAGAAGGGCCGGCGGAATGGCGCAGTGGTTAAGAGCTGGCTTGGGATGCCAGCAGCCTCGGTTTGGGTCCCACATATGAGGGCCAGTGACACTGCCCTCAAAAAAATAAAAAATAAAAAATAAAAAAAAGAAACTGGTACATTTATGCAATGGAGTATTACTCCGCTATAAAGAAGAATGAAATCGTACTATTTATAACAATATGGATGGACCTACAGACCATTATTTTAAGTGAAATAAGTCAGTCGGAGAAAGACAAATACCATATGATCTCACTTATATGTGGAATCTGAAAAACTGAATGAAAGAGCAAAGTAAACAGCAATATTCTCAGAGATACAGAGGAAAAACTGATGGTTATTAGTTGAGAGTGGGGTGGAGATGAGGGAGAATGGGAAGGGATTAGACAGCATAAATAGGTAACTAAAATATTGCCACAGGGATATGAAAGAGAGTTCCGTTCAGGGAATATAATTAATAATGTTGTAAATATTTTGTAGGGTGTCAAATGGTCACATGTCTTGTTAGGGATATCACTTCATGAGTGGGGTAAAGGCTTGATCACTGCACTGATCACTACACACCTGAAATTGATGTTATATAATATTGTATGTGAACTATAATTGAATATACATATATAACCATGGGATGTGGAGTATAGCAATGGAGTCAAGGAAATTGTAATAGATATGTCTGATATGGGGAGGGAGTGAGGCAGCAGATTCTGGGAGGGGGGTTGTCACTTTGAGGAATAAAAAGTATAGCTAATGCACTGTGTTGTACAATAAAAATAAAAAAAAATAAAAAGTAAAAAAATTTTTTAAAAATTTAAATAAAGAAAGAAAATACTTAACTGAGGTGACAGGCACTTGAATTTTTTTTCACAAATTTTCTGCAACTTTTTACTCTGAAAAATTTCAAACATACAGAAAAGTTGAAAAAAATAGTAAAATGAATACCCATAAACTCTTAAAGACTTGTCCCATGGGAGAGTAATCAGATTCATGTAGAGTCAGAGAGTAGAGCTAGAACCAACTTCAGCTCGAAACAAGGAAAAATTTTCTATCTCGCAAGGGGGATGGACTCGGCTAAGGCAGAATGCCAATAGACAAGGATGTGGTGGAGCCAATCCCTGTACCACGTAGGGGAAGGTCTGGACAACAGATCAAGTTGTCTATAAATCCACAATTCATTGTTTTGTCTGAGTTCAAGAACTGTCACAGTATTGTTTTCATAGTGGTTGTATAGTATTTCAGCCACCTCTTGTGTTAACTCAGCATTTGAGTGTAGATCTGAGAGCCTAAGCTCCATTTGTAATGCGGTTACTCTGGGAAGATGTGTTGGATTTCAAACAAATGATACACAAACAAACTTTTGAGACTCGACCTTATAAAGGCTGGAGAATTGTCTGTTCTTTTTGCTTGTCCTTAAACTCCTTGAAGGGTCCCAGCTCCCCTCCTAGTGCTACTGTTGTGGGATTTGGGAACGAAATCTGTGTTTGCCTTATTAAATCATGATTTTCTGAACTTCAGATTCCAATCCAGATTTGACCAGACAGGAAAGAAGACCTGAGAACTGGTGTCCTCTAAGTCAGACTTTCCCAGCCCAACTTCAATTTTGTCTGAAGTAAATGCCTAGGGCAATAGATAATCCTAACCAACTAAAAACCTGCTTGTGACACCTTTAAGCAACATTCTCTTCCTAGGCCTCCAGTAGCTGTTTACACAAAGCAGACAATATATTTTTGCTGGTTGGCTACAATTTATTTTAACTTTTTATTATGTGTCCTCTTGTCTTTTCTCCAGGTGTTCCATGTGCGGTACGTACTCTTGCCTTTTTATAAGACTGTAAATCTTGACCTTACATCTGCCCCTAATATATTCATCTTCTAGGGCCTACACAAAACCAAGAGCAGTGACAGTGTGATCTATAAAAAGACCCTGAACTTGGAGACAGATAAACTTAATTAGAATCCTATTCTGCCATTTACTATCCATGTGATCCTGGTAAATTACTGAATTTCTGAGTCTTGATTTTCTCATCTTTAAAAGGGAAATGGTTATGGGCTGGCCGAGTGGCATGGTGGTTAAGCGCTGGCTTGGGAAGCCAGCAGCCCTGGTTTGGGTCTCATATATGAGGGTCAGTGACACTGCCCTCAAAAATAAATAAATAAATAAATAAATAAATAAATAAATAAATAAACCAATAAACCAATAAATAAAAGGGAAATGGTTATATATTTGTAAAGTATCTGTCACATGCTAGGCACCCAATAAATGGTCATTCTCACGTGTTGTACGACACCATTTAAATGAAATTCTAGAACAGGCAAAACTAATCTATAGTGACAGAAAGTAGATCAGTGGTTCCCTGAGGCTGGTGAGGGTGGGATGGAGAGATTGCACAGGACTGCAGGAACCTTTGGGGTGGTGGAAATGTTTTATATCCTGATAGTGATAGTGGTTACACAGGTATGTACAATTGTCAAAACACATAATATTGTGTGCTTAAAATTGGTGTTATTTAGTGTATGTAAAATATCCTTCAATAAAATTAGTTTAGAAAAAATGAGCCGACCGAGTGAGTGGCTCAGTTGGTTAAGAGCTCGCTCAAAGCTGAGCTCTGAGCAACAGCAGTTCGATGCCAGCCCGAGCTGAGCTGCTGCTAAGCTGTCAACAGGTGGCAGGAATGCTCAGCTAAAAAAAAAAAAAAAATGTTCATTCCTTTCCTTTCTCCATCAATGAAAATGTGTTGAATTAAGGAACACATTTTGGAGTCAAATACACATTTTAGATTACTCATATTACCGTAAAGTTTTCCCCATGGATTAATGTAAATAAATGAGAATTGGCTTGATATCAAATTTCACTTTTTAAATTTTTTTAAATTGGGGAATAGTGTGTGTTTTTCCACGACCCCTCAGCTCCAAGTCAAGTTGTTTCAATCTAGTTGTGGAGAGCACAGGTCAGCTGTCCATGTGGGGATTGAACTGGCAACCTTGGTGTTATGAGACTGCACTCTAACCAACTGAGCTAACTGGTCGCCCCTCAAATCTCTCTTTTTAACTGACTTGTATTATAAAAATTGGAGAGATGTGTCATGAGGGACATGAGAGGGCAGTTATGGGGACCAAAATGCAATGAAAATATATTTAAAGGTATCACACACAGATTTAAAAAAAAAAGAAAAAAATTAAAAACAAAACAAAAAGATGCCACACATGTCCCAAAAGTCACTAACTTAAAAGGGCAAAGTATTTCTCTGGTGAAATATTAAAAGCTTGTCACAAAAGGTGATACTGATGAGGGTTTGGAATGATGGAGTGGCCTGAGGGAAGCTTTCACTTTTGTCTACTCAGCATGTTTCCCCACCACTCCCATCACCCTCTTTTCACAGAACTCCTCCTTTCCTCTCAGGGCCAAGGGTGCCAACCAGATGTCTTCAGGAATTTTCCTGGAATCTGCTCCCACAACACTTTACTTACATTTCATTGGGCATAACTTAGTCACATGTCCACAGCTAGCTGCAAGGGAATCTGAGGAATTTAGTCTTTATTTTTTTTTTCCTTTTTTGTTTTAAAGATTTTATTGGGGAATTGGGGGCAGGGAACAGTGTTGGGGAATTTGGGAATAGGAAAAGCCAAGTTGTTGTCCTTTTGTTCTTCAGTCTAGTTGTGGAGGACGTCACTTCACTGGCCCATGTTAGTATTTTGATCATTATGCTCTTCCCAGCTGAGGCAGATTGGTCGCCGGCCATTGGACAGCCACTCACGGTAGCTTACAGCAGCCCACAGCAGCCCCGCTGCAGCCTACGCGGTCGCCAGCCACTCTTGGCAGCCCAGCTCCAGGACAAGCTATTATTCACAATATTAGATGCAGAGGGTGCAGCTTACTGGTGCATGCGGGAATCAAACCAGCAGCCCTGTTGTTCAGAGCTCGCGCTCTTACCAACTGAGCCACTCAGCCAGCCCCTAGACTTTATTCTTAAGGAAAGCCATTTGACTAGCTAAAAATCAGAGGTTCTATTACTAAGGAAGGAAAGGATAATGGATATTGGCCTAGGCAGCAATTAATCTCTGCCCAAAGCTCTATCTGGTAACAGACTATTTCGTATATAGTGGTAGAAAATTGGAAATTACACAAATTAATCATGTGCATCTGCATTATGGACATAATAAAACGATTGTGTTTATCCACAGTTCTTGAAATGGAAACATTTCAATAGCACATTATAAATTGTGTGTGGGGGAACAGGTTACAAAAATATGAGCTCTGTCTGTAAAATTACATAGAGAAAACATTTGTGTATATATAAAAATATTATATGTATATGGATATGCTAAAAGTGTTTCTTTCTGGTGTGGTAGCATTACATCACATTAATTCACTTTATACCCTTTTTTTACTAAAAAGCATGTGTCTTTCTTTTTTGAAAAACTACTTTTACTTGGAAAATATGTGGGCATCTATGTCTTTCAGGAACTTCAGGAATGAAACTGAGAGGCGAGCTGTGGTGTGGGGGGTATTCAGGGGTTGGGGAGACCACAATCATTTTCTTGCAGGCACACAAGTGATATTCAGTTACTGGGTTCCTGGGAGACCCCAGGCCGTGGGATCTAGGAAGCTACTGCTCCCAGGCCTGGAGCTCAGGAGAGAGTGTAACTCCTGTGCTGGAGTTACTTACAGGAATCATCATGGAGAGGATAGTCAGTGAAGCTGGGGAGAAGGCAGAATGCTGCAGCCACGGTGCTGGGCGTCTTCCCTTTGCCCCTCCAGAGCCATCCCTGCCCTTTTCCCTCTTGCTCTGTGCCCCCAAGGAGCTGACCTATTCGAACTGCATCACACCAGGCTCCCTGCTTTCTGGCTTCCAGTTGGGTTCAGCCATGGGAAGCCCTGGTAGGAGATTAGAGCATGGGAAAATAGAGAGGCCAGGGTATTTATTTCTCTGGCTCCCTCCATGTGAGGTTATCACAAGCTGACTGCTTCTCTGGGATGAAGGTCACCAATCTCATCAGGCGGATTCCCCCATACTTTCATGGTTCCAGCCCTTGCTCCTCCTCAGCCCCTCAGAGGAGGGAGCTCCCCCACCACATTGCTAGCCCCAGGGTATCACACTGCCCCTTGTGGTTTCCCAACACCTGTCCACACCTTTGTAAATAGTTCTTTTTCACACTCTCCTCAGTCTGAAAGTGCCTTCTGTTTCCTGCTAGAGGGCTGGGGGTGAAGACGGGAAAGAACACCCCACTTTAAAAGGCAAGAAAGGGAGAGGAAACGGGGCTTAAGAGCCAGAGAAGCTGAAGGCAAACCAAGGATCATGAAACCAGGGGAGGTGCTTCAAGAAGGAGGGAGGGGGCCAACAGTTTTGTGAAGGTTGCAAGGTCAAATAAGGATGAAGTCTCAAAGGTCCCTTGGGAAGGGCCAGCTGGAAGAGGAACTGGGAAGAAGAATGAAGGGAATTGGGTGGGTGGTTATGGGAGGAGGGATTTGAGTTGGAGATCAGGACGAAGATAAGAGATGGAGAGGTGAGAAGAGGGAGTGCAGCCCAGGAGAGAATCAGGGCAGAGGTAGGAAAAGGAGGCAGCCAAGCCGCACGGAGTGAAGAAATAGGACTCTTTAGTCCAGGTGGGGTAAGCAGGTAATAACTCCAAGAGTGAGTGTGTATGTACAGTGGCTTGTACACATACATTCACATATACAACACCCATACCTACTATACTATATGTGTACACCAACACACACATACAAACACATATACATCATGCTTCACCATCTACACAAAGATACAATATGGGCTCACACATACACACCCACACATCATATCATCACCTCTACTCCACACCACACATCTCTACACCACCCAACCTCCCCACACCACATACACAACACTCACTGCCAGGTCCACAGATCTTACTGGGAGCCCATGCAATCGGATCTTTGCTTTGCTGTGACAAATGACATTTATCTGATGGTTGGCATCACACTGAACCCTGAAGGGGGCAGATGAGAAAAGCCTGGTTCTGTCTACTCATGCATGAGAAAGGAGTTCTCAGTGTTTATAGCGTGGTGCCTGGTGCATAGTAGGTGCTCCCGGGGGTTCATCTGGAATGGCCACATGGTCACTGGTTCTCACCCTGGGGTATTGGGCAAGGGCTACACCTTGCCATGCATGCTGACCTCCTAAGCAACTTAACCTAGGGGGGCCCTAAAGACTGGCCTCCACCAGCCACAGTCCAAATTCCTGTCCATGCAATAGAATATTCTAGAGTGAAAATAGACCAAGTGCTACAATGTGCATGGATCTTTATAACATCATACTGATTAAAAGAGCAGGTTCCAGACCACTACATTACATGCATGATACTCTTTTTATAAAGTTCAAGCACAATTAAAGCTGAACGTTACATAATTTAGGAACACATATGCCTGTAAAATAAAAAACTTTTTAAAGAAATGTAAGAGAATGCCAAACACAAAATTTAGGCTAGCGAGTTCACCATCCAATGTAATATAGTAATAACAGCGGGCCATGCTGGGACCAATAACGAGAATATATTAGGCAACAAAGATTATAATTAATCCAATTCCGTACATCGGATGTCCTGTTACAATAAATAAAAATAAAGACTGCCCTCTCAGCTTAACCCTAGTTCTGCTTATTTTTGCACTTCCTCCCACAGCGAGGCGGAGGGGTCACTGTAACCTTGCTCTTGGCAATCGGGGTTACTAGCGCAAGGCTGGGCAGGAAATGAATTGGGGGATGAGGCCATATCAGCTATAACACTGTTCTCGATAGGTCCTTTGTGGTGAGGGTTTCCAAGAACCAGCAGAGCAGTTGAAGGAGCTAAGCAACATTTACAAGAAATGTGCCCCTGCCTACCCCCAGCCACCCCTCCCCCTTGTTCCCTTCTCTCCTCCCTTTACCGCCTCCAACTCTTCCTTTCCACCCAGGCCCAAGCAGCAGGGTAGCTCACAAGAGCCAATCATGAATATTTCCAGAGAACAAAACTGCTTACCCGACTCTCTGGAGTCTGGGGAAAAATTGCCCTGACCTCCTGATCCTGGGCCCTGAAAGAACCTTGAGATGACTAATCCATACAAACATTTATTAAGAGGCAGTTTAGCAGAGTGATAATGAGTGTAGATTGCCTGGGTCAAAATTCTGACCTGGCCACTTTTTAGGTATGTGGCCTTTGACACGGGGAATTAACTTCTCCATCTGTAAAGTGGGGATAATTAGCATCTACCTCATGGAGATTTGTTGTAAGATTAAGTAAGTTAGTTCATGCAAAGCTGGGCACATACTAGGTGCTAAATGAGTATTAGCTATTATTGCTCAGTATTAAGAAAGAAGCAAATGAATCAAAGAGACCATGGTCTAGTGCAGGAGTTGGCAAATTTTTCTGGAAAGGGCCACATAGTGAATATTTTTGGCGTTGCCACCCATAAGCTCTCCGTTGCAACTATTATAACTTAATTCTGCCATTGCAGCACTAAAGCAGCCATAAACAATTC
Organism: Aselliscus stoliczkanus; assembly: GCA_033961575.1. Classification (NCBI taxonomy): domain Eukaryota; kingdom Metazoa; phylum Chordata; class Mammalia; order Chiroptera; family Hipposideridae; genus Aselliscus; species Aselliscus stoliczkanus. The sequence continues at coordinate 55,551,307 of CM066733.1, read as the reverse complement.
ATAAGTGAACTTTATTTATGAAACTGAAAATTGAATTTTATATAATCTTTATGTGTTACAAAATATTCTTCATTGGAACTTTTTCTACCATTTCAAAATGTAAAACCGTCTTCAGTTTGCAGGCCACACAAAACCAGGTGGTATGTCGGACTTGGTCGGCAGGACGCAGTGTGCTAGCGGGGGTGGGGGGGGACGGACATTAGCCCCTCTGGATTTCCCTGCTCTATCTGCATGTTCAGTTTACAGGTGAACACACTGAGGCTCATCCGTCAAAGTCCAGTTGAAATGTTGCCTCCTCTTTGAAGCCTTCCCAGATCACATCTGCCAGCGGCAGTAATGATTCTATTGCTGCCACCTATGCGATAAGCACGTATTTGTTCATTACTTCTTAAATGTTATCATGAAATATTCAAGACAACCCAAAAGCTCTAAAGAATAACGTAAATACCTTGGTCTTCACATCTTTATGAAATAAAGCATTGCCCAAACGTTGAAGGGCTCTGTGCAGATATCCCTTCCCAAATCACAATCTCCCTTTCCCCTCCCCAGAGGTAATAACCACTAGCCCAACTCTGGGAATTTATTGCACTGTACTTCTTAGTACTTTTACCATATTGAGAGGGTGCCAAGAAAATGTAGACACATTTTAAGAAAGGAAAACTGTATTAAAATTGTAATAATAGATACCGATAACAAAAGATGAATTTGTCACGTTTGACTTCTGCAATTACAAGAGGTGCTCAAAGTGGTTACCATCAGCATCCAGACACTTTTTTCTTGTTAATTGGGGAACAGTGTTTTTCCAGGACCCATCAGCTCCAAGTCAAGTAGTTATTTCAATCTAGTTGTGGCAGGCGCATCTCAGTGGCCCCTGTGGGGATCGAAATGGCAACCTTCATGTTATGAGCACTGTGCTCTAACTGAGCTAACCGGCCGCCCCCAGACACTTCTGACTACGGTGAACTACCAATGTTAACCAAAGGATCCACTTGTATACATTTTTTAGCACCCCTGGTACATATCCATCCATAAGCAAGGGATATTTATTTGCATGTAAGTACACCCATTTATAAACTCAATCTTCCCATGTTTAACTGGTCTTCCTAATAATCCAATTAAGGAGTATCTCTATTTAGAGATTAGCCTCAGAGTGTGTGACAATTTGCTGAAGGCATCCAGGTAAATATCGGTGATAGGATCAAAGCCCAATGAGTCCCAAGGTCATGTTTTTACCCATTGCTCCCTCTATGTGACTCCCGTTCCACGCTCGAGTTTAAACTATCCATGAAAAGACTAACTAGGATCTTTCCACCCTTCCCATGCAACCCCTAGTATCTTGCATCCAATAAGAGCACAATGTGTATTTCTTCAAAGAGACCCCAGTCCTCTATCACCCCTAGTCTCCATAGAGGATGAACTGCCAGAAACTCACTCTAAGAGAGAGAAGGGTGGGGTTTTGCTAGGTTTCGTTAGAAGTTTGAAGCAACTTTTAATCATTCACGTGTCAACTTTACTGGAAAGGATGAAACATGCAACCATCACACTCCAAGAGATTGGGAGTTGGTGTGTTTGAGGTGGGGAGGAAGAGAGGGGTAGGAAAAAGGGGAACCAAAAAAATCAGCCCCAGAACCAAGAAATCCTTCCTTCCTCTCCAGTAGCCACATGAGGGTTGAGCTAAGGTTTGGGATCTATTCCAAGCTTAAGGGTCAACAATAAGGAGTGAGGGGTATTGCAGCATGGACCCTCAAGCAACCTGACAAGACAGCATCCTGGCCAGTGTCCAAAGACTGTGTGTGTGTATGCACCCCTTCAGGGGAGCAGGCAAATGACCCATTGGGAGGGATGTTAGAACTACTGCTGCTGCATCTAAGAAACAAGAAATGAACATTTACTACTATTTAATATGCAAAGTGAGTGTGCTTTCAGCATATTAGGATGTATTCAGGTCGTGTACTAAATGGCTTCATGGCTTCCACCATCCAGTTTAAACTAACCTCACAAAATGAACAAGGGGCTTAAACAGATTCCTGCAAAGAAACCACAGACCAAAAATACTAATTATCCCAGCACAACCAGGAAGAAAAAGGCAGAGCTAACATTTCACATTCTCCTTTTATAAAGCCGTTGTCAAACACATTGAAGGGAGAAAACCCTGTCTGTCTAAAGTCAAAAAACGGATTTCCACCCATCCACTATTGTTCATAACTAAACCCCACACTGACTATGAAGGGAACGTGAATCAGTAGCTAAGAGTAATACAAGTATATATTTTTCCAGTAAATTTAACAGGTACCAAGGGTACATGCTGTTTTACTAATGGGAAACATTGGAAAAAGGCAACTGTTTAGCAATGGGGCTGTTTGATCTCATTAGATAAGCCCTGTCCAATAGAACTTTCTGCAATGCTTTATAGTTGCAGAGCCACTAGTCACAAGTGTATTTCATGAAATGTGACTAGCCCAAGTGGGAAATAGCCACATGTGCTGTATTTGTGAAGCTCTCCAATTTGCATTAGGAAGAGACTGGGATTTCACTGGGTGCCTCAGTCCAAATCTTGTCTACACACAACTGGCCCCCCACTCTTTGGTCATACATTCATTTCAGAAAAGTGACAATCCCAGAAATCCTACAGAAGGGAACCAGGTGTAGGCCGAAAGTGCCTTTTTTTCTCCTAAGATAGGATATAGGGCACATACAAGTGATCAGTAAACACACATTAGCATGCCTCTGCATGGCCAACACTTAGAAACCACAAGTTAAGACAAAAAGTTTTTATTCAAAAAACGCCAAGTATAAAAAAAAAAAATAAGATCTCTTTTATTCCCCTGTACAGTATTTCACTCAGATAAAACCAGCAGGCTACATGCTGCTCAAAACAGCCCCAGAGAGGATCCGGAAGGCACACCATCCAGAGCTGGTTTTCATATATCTATCCTATATACACAAGTCAGCAACGCCCCTCCCCCATCGCCCTCGGAACCCATGCCCACATTCGGGTAAGCAGGCAGGGCTCCCCCCACCCTCCCACCCCGCAGCAGTCAGGGAGCTGCAGCAGCTGTCCTGCCTGAGTCCCATCACCCTAAGAACAGAGCAAGTGTCACAGCCCTCCCCAAAAGGTCCCCAAGTCAGAGGAGGAAAGAAGGAAAGAAAACTATGGCGGCAGCCGTGGAAGCTTGGAGCTGGAAGGGAACCAAATAAATAAATAAATAAATACATAACGTTGACCTCCAGGTTAGAATGCGCATCTTTTCAAAAAAAAAAAAAAAAAAAAAAAAAAAACAGATAAAATAACTTAAAGGCAAAAATTTTAAAAATTAGATCAACTACAATCCTTTTGTACACTACATGCCAACTGTACACACATTTACAGTTTTTCTGTTGATTTGCATTGTTTGTGCATTTTTTTTGTGTGAGGTCTTGGCTTTGAAACAGTTAAGTAAAAACCAAAAAGGAAGACCAGTTCGCTCGGAGTTTTAAAGGAGGCAGAAAAAGGGCAGGTGGCTCAGCATTTGGCCCTGTAGCCTCTTCCATGGCACCTTTCATGTGAAGGATTGATTGGGGGAGGAAAGGGAGAGAGAAATAGGGAACCAAACCCAGGCAGATTTTTGGAGAAGCAGCAGGTAAAAGAGGCAAGTTCAAGTATTTCTCCCAGCACAGCCGGAGTCCCCACAGAAGGCACTCAGAAGAGTCGGAAGAGGTGACAGGGACTTAAAATGGTGCTAGTCCTATCCCACCCCAACCCGTTTTCCCCCTACCTGACCCATCGCGGAATTCATCAGAACTCATGATGAAGGGAACAGTTCCGTGGCAGGGTTCTGACCCACTCCCACCCCACCCCACCCCCACCCCAGGATTTTGCAGAGTCCAGCAATGCTGGCTGGACACTATGAAGAGAGAGCATCTACGAGGAGTTGAGGCCTAGGACACCATGAGTAGAGTCTCTTTCCCTGTCGGGAGGCATCCTCCAGGGGCCTGGGGTCTGGAATGAGTTGCAAATGTTGTTCCTGTATCAAGCACTGTCCTGCTTGGTGAGAAGTGTCACTGGTACTCGGGAAGCTGGAAACAAGCTTCCCCTCCCTGGAGCATCTGCCAGGAGGGGAGGACCTACTGGAAAAGCTGTTATTTGCTGGGCCCTGGCGACAGGCTGTGGAGATGGATCTCAGCAGTTTCCTGGGGCAGGAGGACATCTTGCATCCACGGATGATTCTGGATTTCTTCAAAGGATGGCCGATCTGATGGTCTCAGGGCCAAGCACCATCTAATGAGATGCTGACACTCTGCAGAAAACAAAACAGAGTTTATGAATGATTTAACTTGTTTTTGTAATACAAAGATCTTCCCAAGTTGCTTCCCAGGGGCCCACAAGTCTGGGGTCCAGAGACCACATACTTTGTAGAACTCATTATTTAATGGAAAGGTATTAACATCTGGACTCTGCTTTCAGCTAAGAAAAAAAAAAAGTTCCCTTCTTAAACCTGTGGTTTTCAAACTTCAATAGCTGGGTTCTTTCCCACGACGCCCACTCACCAGAAATAGGAAAGATGATGACAAGGGATTTTGATGAGACACCACTGAGCATGATGAGGTGATTCAAATCACCTACCAACTTACAAATATGAACACCACCCACAGTGAGGTCACTGGAACCGCAATATTTAGAGCCTGCCTTAAGGGAGAAAGAGCCTTCAACTTTTCACTCCCTGGCAAAACAGCCAGGAGCTGAGGACCAGGATGGCTCTGTTGGTACTTTGAAGAACCGTTCAGCAAAACTAGGTGGTCTTTTTTAATATTTTCCCACTTGCTCTTCCTATGACCTCCCAAGGAATGCTCAAATGCAAACCATTCGATTGCTGGGGCCAGATCTCCAGGGAGAATCACCGGCCCAAGCTTGGCTGGCATCTCCTGGGGTCAAGCTCCCCAGAATTCAAGGACTATCCTTGGAGGACTAGCCGTCTGTGACTCCTGCTTTCTCAACAAGGGGCTTCCCAGAAGTTACCTGAAGAGACCCTCTGCCTGAAAAAGACTTGGCCCCGGATGATCTCCTCATCGTGCTCAAATGGAATATCTCCACAGACCATATCGTACAGCAGGATCCCCAGAGACCAGACAGCCGCAGACCTGCCATGGTAGCGATGGTAGCGGATCCACTCTGGAGGACTATACACTCGGGTCCCTGAGGCGGGGGAATAGGAAGGAAAACAAGCTTTTAGGAAAAATAAGATACAAAGCAACTGAGTGGTAAGCTAAGTAACTATTTTAAAAAGCATCACCTCCCTTCTCTCAGGAGCGGGATGAACTCCATTGCCGCCCCCCACAGGCTAAAAGGACTGGGTAAGCGGCTTATGGCAACTCTCCAACCCAAAGCATTACCCACCTCTCTACCAGCCTAGACCATAAACTTAAATTTTTTACAAACTGCTCCAAGAAACAAACATGGGTGGCCGCAGACCCAAAGCCTGAAGCTTGTATGTAGCAGGACCACCCACAATGGGATGAAAAGATGAATGTCTGCACAATCAAGGGAGGTATTCCACAGACCATCCTTAGACTGCATTAAAGATTGCCGAGAAGCTGGGGTGGGATTCTCACCTCAGACATAATCTAGGTGAGGACACTTGTACAATATCCTAAGTCAGGGTGCCCTTGGGGAGGCCTTCTTCCCCGCCCTCCGAGTGCAGGGGGAAGATACCCACACCCTTTCCTCCCTACACTAGAAACGTAGAGCTGCAGAGCTGGTTTCAGACCACGTGATTCCTGTTTACAAACTTTGGGTTGTAAAAAAAAAAAAAAGTGGGGGCCATCCCTCTGGTGCTCACCAGGGGGCAGCAAAGATTCAAAGGAAAAAACATGGGAGGACTGGGCCAGCCATTAACTGTTAAATACAAAAAAATGCAGCCCAACCCAGCGTCCTCCAAGGGCAAATAAACACAAACCACAAGCCCCAGTCACAAGTTTTGAAAGGCTGTCGTTTGTTAGGTTAAGCCGCTCAGATGATGACCCGCCCTACTTTGCTTTGATGTCAGGCTCTCCATTCCATCTATTCTGAAAGAACCCGCTCCAAGCCCCTCCCTAGGATAGGTTTTCATCCTCTCTGCGGAGACACCCAACTAATTTTCAAACCAGCAAGAGATCTTATTTCACAACATTCATTCTCGACTCCCTCATGCACAACACCAAAAAAAAAAAAAAATCAACAAAATGAATTATTTAGTGAAACTACTGTTTCTATTTCTTATCCGTTCCTAGATCAAAGGGGAGAAAAAACTGCAGCTCTAAAAAACTACCTTACAGAACACTCTCTTATAAAACAAAAATCACAAAACAAGCATCAATTTTCATCTCTCCTGCTCTCTCCTCCCTCTTCCCCCTCCCATCCTTTTCCTGGCGGGGAAACTGGGTCAGACTTCAGAAATCTGGGCTACGGCCGGTTGCCCACAACCTCTTATTCATTGGGAAAGCCTGGAACCCACTGAATTCCACTTAAAATGTAAAATCATGCCAGAAACACGACGGGTTCATCTGGCTTCAAATCCCCGGGTTTACTACGCGGGGAAGCTCTCTTCGCCCCACCCCTGCTAGCATGGAGCCAGGCGGCCCAATGACCTTTACAAAAGGCCGGAGAGAGAAGCTGGCCAAGGCCTCCAGGCCAGGCCGAGTCACCTGGGTAGCTCCCTCCTAGGTTTGGCTCACCATCAAAGTCCGTGTAGACCGTGTCCTTGAGTAGCGCCCCCGACCCGAAGTCGATGAGCTTGAGCTCGCCGCGATTAAGGTCGATGAGGATGTTCTCGTCCTTGATGTCGCGGTGAAGCACCCCGCAGTTGTGGCAGTGCCGCACGGCCTCCAGCACCTGCCAGAAGAAGCTGCGGGCCAGCTCCTCCTGCAGGGCCCCCCTTTCCGTGATAAAGTCGAAGAGGTCTTGCACTGGCTCCGGCCTCTCCAGGATCAGAACGAAACTGTCGGGCCTCTCGAACCAGTCCAGGAGCCTAATGACGCCGGAGAAGCCCGAGCTCACCTTCTTCAGCAGGACCACTTCCATGGGCACTCGAGTGCCATTGGGCTGCGGGGGCGAGGGGGCTGCATTAGAGCGGGAGTCGGAGGGCGCCCCTCAACCCACCCACACTGGGGGCTGCTCCCTCCTGGGCACTCACCAGCTCTCCCCAGTCGGAAATCCGGTCCTTCTCCACGTGTTTGATAGCCACCTGGAAATCACCCCAGGAGAGTCTCCGTTAGGTCCCCCTCGCCGGAGCCAAAACACACCCGTGCGCCCCCCCCCCGCCCGGCGCGCCCTCCCCACGGCGGGGCGCCCACTCACCGGCAAGTTGTCGGCGACACGGATGCCTGAGTAGACCGAGCCGAAGCCGCCGCTGCCCAGTAGCGGGCCCACCTGGTACTGCGACTCCAGGGGCTCCTTCTCCTTGCCTAATAAAAGGGGGAGACACAGAGGACTTAGTGCCGGCCCGCCAGCCTCCAGCTCCCACCCTGGGGGTTCAGCCTTCCCCCATCCCCGGGCTGGGGGGGACGCTCACCGGGCGCCAGCTTGGTGGCGTGCAGGTCGTTGCAGGGCGCGGCGCGCAGGTGGGCAAGCGAGTTGATTTTGGACAAGAGCATCCCAACCTCCAGGGTGTCAGCGTAGGGCCTGTGTCTGGAGGAGCTGCGGCAGGAGCTGGGGCTGGGGCTGGGGTTACGCCGGTGGCTGTGCCTACGGCTGTGGCTGAGGCTGCGGCTGGCGTTGCGGCTGTGGCTGCGGCTGGCGCGGAAGGCCGAGGGCGAGTCGGAGGACAACTGGGGGCGCTGCCGGGGCTGGCGGCTGGCCGACGGGCCGGCGAGGTCAGGCAGCGACGAGGGCGGCGGGGTGGGAGGCTCGTGGGACTGGTGCGGCTGGGCCGCGGCACAGGGGGCTTGTAGCTGCTGCTGCTCCTGCTGGTCCCGCCGCCGCTGCCGCCAAGTCCTCTCGGGCCTCCTCCGCCACCGCGGCCGCTGCAGCAGACACCCGGCTCGCCCAGCCGCCAGGAGTAAAGGGGCGGAGCGCGCCGGCGGAGGGGCGCGCGGGCGGGCGGGGATGAGGCGGGGCCTCTCCGGGAGGCCTAGGCGGGGAGCCGGGCTGCCGGGCCTGCAGAGGGAGGAGAGGGGGTGGGGAAGCGGCGGGACAGGGCGACTCCCTCCGGCCCCCGCCCCGCGCGCTGGGCCGCCGCGCCCCGGCCCCGCCCCCTCCGGCGCGCCCCCAGCCAACCAGAAGCCGACTGATCTGCATAACGCGGCGCGCCCCGCCCACGCCCCGCCCAGCTCCCCGCGGTCAGAATGGTCTCTACGCCGCCACGACGTGGCGGGAAGGAAAAGGCGCCAAAATGGAGGGGGAGGGGCGCGGAGTGTAAGGGGAGGCGGGAGCTGGGTGTCGAGCCGCGAGGGAGGAAGGATGGGGAGGGGCGTATCGATTCAAACCCAAACAATAACAAAGCCTTCAAAGGCCGCCGGAGGCCGGCTCTGCGGCGCTCCGTTTCTCGGAGGTTTTTGGGTCAAGGGCTCGAGCTGGAGCATAACAAGTTGCGCAGAGGCGACGGGCGTTGGAGTGTCAGGCGGGGAGGCCCGGCGGCCGGCTCGGCAGGGTGTGAGGGACCGTGTGGGGGGGATGCCGACGAGGGTGGTCTTTCTGTGTGACTCAGACCCGAGGCCTCCAAGTCGGCTTGGGCGGGTTGACGACTCACTAAGGGCTCGAGTAGGGTCCTCCGGGGGTTGGTGTGTCGGGGGCGCGTGCGGGGGCGAAGGATCCGCAAGATGTGAGTCACGGCGTTTCACGGAGGGAGTGGAGGTGGCACAGGCCTGGAATAAAACTGGGGGAGAACTCCGCTGGTTCCGCGGGGGGGTCCAGATCGCGAATGTCACGGGCCGTGAAAAGCAGCAGCCCCCAGATTCTCAGGCAGACTTCTTTCTTCAGAGTGCAGAAAGGAATCCCGACTCCTAAGAAGTGATGTATGTTACAGTACCCGGTAAAGAGGAAATCACGGAACAAATGTTAGTATTGTGATGCCAGATGCTGTCTCAGCCCTTTGCGTGAGGGCGGGAGAGGAAAAATTCCTCATCTAAAACGCGGGTGGGAAGGTGCGCTTTATTTAATCAAGAGTTTTCACGTTGTATTTATTCACCTCCTCATCAGCCTGTTATTACCAGTCAGGCAACACGAGAAATGGGTGGCTGCCCCAGCCGTGTCTCAAAGGAAATCTCCCTTCTCCCTGTCCCCCGTGGAAATAACGCGGAAAATTGACCAATTCGACTTTCAGCCTTTGTCCTTTAAACTCTGTGTAGAGTTGATAACGACGTGTGAAATGAGTAAATTAAAATTCCATGTAATCCATAAATGGAATGGTCAGTGAAAGCTAACTACGCCCCATTTTAATTTTTTTCAAGTTCTTGCCACTTAAAGAAAAAATAAGGAGGTTGGAGGATCTGTATACCTGCAAGTCTTTCATCAATGTAACTGTTTCATTCCAAGCGTTCTACAGTGCTTATTTTATAAAGATGCCCAGATATGTCACAACTTTTTCAATTTTATCTTATAAAATATTACATATTTTCCCTTTGTTTATGTACTGTGACCTAACTCATTTATTTTTGATGACTAGGAGAAAACCCAAAGGAACTAGAATTGTTCCCTTTTTATAGATAGGAAAACGAAACATAAGTAGAATGACACAGAGTCATAACAGCTAAAGGAGGAAGAGATGAAATTACCCAAATTCAACTGCAGAGTATTCAAAGATTTCCTCTGATCGGGCTCTAAAAGTGTCCTTGGTATTAAGATGTGTGAGCCCCATCTCCATCTCCTCTACTCTTTCTTTTCTTAAGCCCTGGTGGTCCCACCTGTTCCCACTCACCTAGCCCTTTCCAGACTTCCTGCCTTTACAGAAGCAGTCAGCCTGTTCTGAGAATACCCTCTCCTCTATTTTATTTAAAGCCTTTACAGCCACCAGGACACAATTGTAGTTCCACCCAGATTGCTAAACAAACTCCAAGCATTCGTCCACACCACTCACCTGACAATCTTGTATTTGGTGTGGTTTTTTTTAATCTGTGTGTTAATTACCTTTTCAATTATTTACATCTTGTCTTCTCCATTCCTTGAACATATACTTTATCCAACATTTGGTGATGAAGGGAAGACCAAAATGGGTCCCAACAAAAAGGTCATGATTAAAGTTCAAATTTAAATTATATTAAGTTTAAGTGAATTAAGCAGGGCTTAGGTACAATAAAATAAAGGTTAGAAACAAGGGTTTCAAAAACTAAGCTTGCTTTCAAATCTGGGATCTGGCACCTACTTGTCATGTGATATTCGTCAAGATACCTAACCTTTCTAAGCTTTAGACTGAATGGAGATAATAATAGCACCTACCTCATACGGCTGTTATAAGAAGCAAATAAAATTCTGCATATAAAGCAGAATTGTGCACTTGGCTTAGCACAGAGTGAATTTAATGATATTAGCTATATGGTAATATTGCTGATTATGATTATGACGATGATAAAAAGGAAGAATTTTGGGGCCGGCCGAGTGGCGCATTGGTTAAGCGCTGGTTTTGGGATGCCAGCGGCCCCGGTTCGGATCCCACATGAGGGCCAGTGACACTGCCCTCTACAGCTAACAACAGCTCCACCTGGAGCTGGGCTGTGCGAGCCTCGGTGATGGTGTGGGCTGCAGCCCCTGCTGCAGTGGGCTGCCATAGGCTACAGTGAGTGGCCCGCAGCCAGCGTGAGCGGCTGGCAGCCAGCGTGAGCAGCTGGCAGCCAAGCGTGAGCTGCCAATAGCCGCGGTGAGCGACCATCCAGAGGCCAGCGACCGATCTGCCTCATCCGGGAAGAGCGCAATGACGATACCAACAGTGAAGCAACATCCTCCGCAACTAAACTGAAGAACGAAAAGACAGCAACTTGTCTGTTCCCCTTCCCCGATTCCCCAACTCTGTTCCCCTCCGCCAATTCCCCAATAAAATCTTTAAAAAAAAAAAAAAAAAAAGGAAGAATTTTGGAATAGTCTTGCACTTTGGAGGTTCTGAAGGTGAAATTCAGGATAAGTTGTTTGATTTTGAATCATTTCAGGAGAAAATATGATTCAAAATAATTGTCTACATTAAATCAAGTTCAGCCTTTTTCACTTTCTCTAGATCTTTGTAAGCCTAAATATTTAATTAGTTAGAGCTAAAGTGATTAACATTTAATATGCCTGCTTTATATGGTGGGTGCTTCACAGCTGGAAGTTGCAAAACATGGACCTTGTTTGGAAAAGAGCTTTTATTTACTTACAACTGCTTTTAAAATATAATTATTAAACCTTCGAGTATGTTTTGCATTAAAAGTTACTATTTGAGGTCAGGAAACTTGATGTTTTAATTCACCAAAATATAGCTTAAATAATAAAAACAAGCACTACCTGTGCTGTCTCAAAGAATCAGAAAAATCACGCTAATTATTAAATGACAAGTGCTTTTGGTAAGATAAAGGCCATAATTATGTTAACAATTCTCTGAAAAGGGGAGAGTGTTATTGTTAACTTGAACAATAGCCAAATTAATCCTTAGGTGGTTTCCATATTCTACCTGCTATGGATTTAATCAAGCCATTGTCAAAGGAATGACTTAAGCAATTTCTGTAATCACGGAAGTTTAGAATAAGTTTGAAAGGGGTGCCTGTACATTGTTTTTTAAAATACCTCTGAGTCTAGTTGATACTAGATCTGTACTTTAAGTCCTCGATTAATGTCACGGATAGATTCGTGAAACTGCAGTGAAAGGACTGCATAATGAAACCAATTTTACCTTAGACTAATTGATATAAACAAGAGTTAAGTTTAAGAGTTAAGTTTCTATGGCATCTCATCAACGTTATAACAAAACAGTGTTAAAGGAAACAACCTTATTGGCTGACCTGCAGAACAGCTTTTTCTGTGTAAGCTATTTGCAATTAATCAGGTAGAAATAACTTGGGTCTGCAGCTCTTAGTTCTCTCCTAAAAAAAAAAAAAAAAAAAAATTACTAAATTTTTTAAGCTTAAAGTGTAATTTTTAAAAATTCACCATTAGTTTTTCTTTTATTCTTTCATTTGGTGAAATAAAAAGGGAAGTTTTGGAGAAAGTCAATTGCAATACACTTCTTTCTATACATTGAAATATTTCCAATTACCTCAACAGTTTAAGATTATTTGGAAAAATGTTAATTTCACATATATTTCATATATGTGGGATATATGTGAAAATTTACTACAGACTGTAACACGCGAAACAGTCTAACTCTAAAAAAACTAAAGCTTCCTTTTTAAGTTGTAATAATTGTGGTAGTGATGGACAGCCAGGAAATTCAAATGGTCAGGGAATCTCTGCAGTCAAGTTAGAACTGGTTCTTATCCTTGATAACATGTGACATTTGTTTCAAGTTTATAAATCTCTTTCAGTTTCCTCAGCAAGGTTGGAGAAAGATAGTGTTTTTATTACACAGTAAAGTATATTTCAATTCATTTCCAATTCATTTCTTTTAAAGAAATAAAAATAACCTAGATTTATTTTTGGAATTTTACATATTCAGTATTGACAGTTTAAATAAAAAATAATCAATATTTATTGAAGGCACAGTACACAAACATTTTATAGCTCCTGAATATTAGTGGATAGGTAAAAACAAAAAGGAGTGGCTTAGGATGTATAAAGCCTACAGGAAACCCAGAAACTGTTATAAAATATCTTATTAGAAGACTAGGAAAATGTATGCCTCAGATCAAAAAGACCAGGCACAAAAACCCTGAGAGAAAGAGAGAAAGGAATAGAAAGGATATCATCTGCCATCTTTTAAAAAGTTAAAAACAAAATCGCTTCTATAGATTCGAAAAGCCACAGAATACATCTAGGTAAAAGGGGGAAAAATCGCTCAAAAATATTTTGTGGAACATCTTTCTAGGCACCAGAAAGATGCTAATGAAAATATTTGTTTATTGTGTATCTCGTTTGTCATTTAATAGTATACAGCCTTACTTTTCTGTATTTGTTTATTTTCTACAACTAAATCATAAATGTATTGAGGGCATTGAACATACAGGCTAAGTGCTGAAAATGATTGAGTGAAAGGGGCAAAAGAGACACTGATAGCACCCAACATTGACTGAGCATCAAAAATGTACTAGACATTTTCATAAGCACTTTATATGGGTCCCCGTATAAATTCTATGACATGGGTAGTTTTACTATCCTTACTGATTTACAGATGAATAAACAGAAACAGAAGTAATTTGCCTCAGGCTACATAGCCAAGTGGCAGAGCTACTTCCTACCCACCATGCCATTCTTCTTTTTCAAAGCACACAAGATGAGTTTAAGGGATTAACAAGGTTGTGGTTTGTTTGTTTGTTTTAATTGGGTAAGCTTGTGTTCTCCAGAACCCATCAGCTCCAAGTCCAGTCGCTGTTTTCAATCTAGTTATGGGGGATGGGGATGGGGTTGGTGGGGGGCTGCCGGGTGCAGCCCACCATCCCATGCGGGAATTGAACTGGCAACCTTGTTGTTAAGAGCACATGTTCTCACCAGCTGAGCCATTCGGCTGCCCACCAGCAGCTCAGCTGCAGCTCAGCTCAAGTCTTCATCTTCAATCTAGTTGTGGAGGGCGCAGCTTACTTGCTCTTGTGGGAATTGAACCAGCGACCTTGTTGTTCAGAGTTCTAACCAACTAAGCTAACCAGGCGTCCCTTTAACAAAGTATTCTATGATTAAGTTTTAACTGAGGGTATCATCCACAAGGACAGGGTTCAGAGGAGGCTGAGAAGTCAAGGAAGGATGAAGGATTAGAACTTAACATGGATCTTAAAGGATGAGTAAGAGATGGATAGGTAGAAAGGACAGAGGGAATGGGGTGAGTAATGTCAGGAATTGAAGCAAAAAGTGCTTTATGTTATGTTCTTTGTATTCTCCAATACACAGGTATACCAAGACATGGAAACAACCTAAGTGTCCATGGATGGATATATGAATAAAGAATTTGTGGTATGTATAAAAAATGGATATACAATCATAAAAAGGAAATCCTGCCAATTGCAACAACATGGATGCACGTTGGGGGCATTATGCTAAAGGAAATAAGTCAGAGAAAGAAAAATACAGGTCCAGCCAAGTGGTTCAGTTGGTGAAGAGCTCTCTCAAGAGTGCAACATCTGAGCAACAAGGTGGCCAGTTCAATTCCCAGCCCGAGCTGAGTTGCCAACAGTTGGCAGGATGGCTCAGCTAAAAAAAAAAGAAAAAAGAAAAATACAGTATGATCCCACTTATAGGTGGGATCTAAAAACCAGCCAAAAAAACAAAACAAACTCAGAAAAAGAGATCAGAATTATGGTTACCAGAGGCAGGAAGAGGGGGAATTGTATGATAGTCATCAAAAGGTTAAAAACTTCCAGTTATAGATAAGTAAATACTGGGAATGTAATGTACAACATGATGACTATAGTTAACACTGCTCTATATATGAAAGTTGTTTTTTTTAAATTAATTTATTTATTTTTAATTAGTTTCAGGTGTACAACACAGTATATATGAAAGTTTTTAATAATGTAGATCATAAGAGTTCTCATTATAAAACATTTGTGTGTGGGGCCGGCCGAGTGGCGCATTGGTTAAGAGCTGGCTTGGGATGCCAGGGGCCCCAGTTCTGATCCCACATATGAGGGCCAGTGACACTGCCCTCTACAGCTAAGATGGTGAACAACAGCTCCACCTGGAGCTGAGCTGCACGAGTCCCGTCAATGGTGTAGGCTGCAGCCCCTGCTGCAGTGGGCTGCCATAGGCTACAGTGAGTGGCCGGCGGGCAGCTGGAGTGAGCTGCCAATAGCCGCCATGAGTAGCAGTCCAGAGGCCAGCAACTAATCTGCCTCACCTGGGAAAAGGGCAATACTGTACCAACATGGGCCAGTGAAGCAATGTCCTCCACAAGTAGACTGAAGAACAAAAGGACAGCAACTTTGTCTGTTTCCCTTCCCCAAAAGAAATCTTTAAAAAAAACACAAACATTTGTGTGTGTGTGTGTGTGTGTGTGTGTGTGTGTGTGTATAAGATGATGGGTGTTAACTAAACTTACTGTGGTAATCATTTCACAATATATTTAAGTCAAACCATTATGTTTATACCTTAAGCTTAATCAGTGTCGTATGTCCAATTACACCTCAGTGAAACTGGGGTAGAGGGAATGTTTCTTTAAATAAATCAAAAGCAGGGCTGGCCAGGTGGCGCGGTGGTTGGGCTCTGGTTTGGGAAGCCAGCGGCCCTGGTTCGGGTCCCACATATGAGGGCCAGTGGCACTGCCCTCAAAAAAAAAAAAATAAATAAATAAATAAATAAATACATCAATCAAAAGCAGAAAGCTAGAGAGAGGAATCAGTAGAACTTCCAGATGTCATGATGCAAAAGGTAAAGGAAAGAGATGAAAAAGATGATAGACTTTATTTCAGTCTTCATTGAAGAAGAAATTAGGAAGGTTCCCTATTCAAATCATCTCTTGTAGCTTATAGTTTAGGAATAGTAGCTTACACTGTGGTTAAAACATAGGGTGTTCAAGGGCCAGCCGGTTGGCTCAGGTGGTTAGAGCGCAGGCTCATAACACCAAGGTTGCCGGTTTGGTCCCCACATGGGCCACAGAGCTGCACTCTCCACAGCTAGGTTGAAACAACTACTTGACTTGGAGCTAATGGATCCTTGAAAAACATATTGTTCCCCAATAAAGTTTCTTAAAAACAAAACAAAGAAACAAAAACCATAGGGTGTTCAATATCCAAATGACAAAGATATGCATTAATATGATTGAATGTACTCCACTTAGTTTGGAAAAACCTATTTTCAACATATACTTCCTCTTTCCAACTCTGTTTTAGTTCTCTTTTTAGGTTGGGTACTGCTAAAACAAACATGGACAGCTCACCACAGCCAGAACTAGGACAACCATTCTACAAATACGGAACCACTTTTTATGGCCTTCAATGTATAACTTTGTCAAAGATTCTTTAATGTCTTAAGTACAATCTTGTTCACTTGGACAATTCGAGAGCTGTGTTGTCTTCTTTATACAATAGAAATGGTGTTACTTTTCCCTGGATAGGTTAAGCTTGCTTCTGTGTTCAGTGATGCTACTTCATTAGGGAGACATCCACTCGCTAGATGAGAATCAAAATGTATCCTTAGCAGTCATCAGAGTTATCTCTAAGTCACTCTTATGAATGAAAGTTATGCTGGCAAATAGCCAAACCTCTTGTGCAGGCTGTAAAGACAACACAGATTACATACTTTAGTCCAAATTACATATATATCACCAAGTTCAGTCTAATCTTTCACACCAACTCAAGGCCATCTGGACTTCTTGCCGTTTATCCTGATCACTCCAACCAATAGTTTTTAAACTTACAATAATAACTCATATTAGTCATGTGACCCAATCAGGTTCTTTTTGTTATCTAAGTGTTCGCTGCCATCATAGCATCACCTTTAAGAGCAGCAATTAATTGTTTGCCATAAAAGGACTCATGTTTCCTCAATGAGACCATAAACTCTTCAAGTACAGAGATTATATTGTGAAATTTTTTTTTTTTTAATTGGGGAATAGGGGGAGGGGAACAGACAATTTGCTGTCCTTTTGTTCTTCAGTCTAGGTGTCGAGGATGTTGCTTCACTGGCCCATGTTGGTATTATCATAGCACTTTTCTCGGTGAGGCAGTCACTTGCCAGCCACTGGACAGCTGCTCACGGTAGCTCACGGCAGCTCATGCTGGCTGCCTGCCGCTCACGCTGGCTGCCGACCACTCACGGTAGCTCATGCAGTCCACTGCAACTCCACTACAGCCTACACCATCGCCAGCGACTCAAGGCAGCCCAGCTCCAGGTGGAGCTGTTGTTCACCTTCTTAGTTGTAGAGGGCGCAGCGTCACTGGCACTCATGTGGGACCCGAACCGGGGCCCTGCTGCTCAGAGCTGGCGTCCCAAGCCAACTCTTAACCAACGTGCCACTCAGCCGGCCTAACTGTGAATTTTTTAAGACCACAGAGCGCTTTGGGAAATACTAAATAGATAATTTTTTTTTTAAGATTTTCTTTTTTAACTTTATTGGAGAACAGTGTGTTTTTTCCCAGGATCCATCAGCTCCAAATCAAGTTGTTGTCCTTCAATCTTAGTTATGGAGGGTGCAGCTCAGCTCCAAGTCCAATCGTCATTTTCAATGTAGTTGCGGGGGGTACACAGCCCACCATCCCATGCAGGAGTCAAACCCCAGCAACGTTTTGCTCAGAGCTTGCACTCTAACCAACTGAGCCACCCTGCCACCCTAACAGATAATTTAAAAAAAGAAAGAATTAAGTCCAAGAAAAAAAACATGTCTAAGATCCTGTGTGTGTGTGTTGGGCAGGGGAGTGGGGAAACATGTGGCTGTTTGCTCTTTTAAAAGTACGGACTTCAGAGCAAAATTTTGCCTTTCTCAGAAAAGCACTGTTATAAATGAAGACTACCAGGTTCCTAAATCAAAGGCTTAGAGAAGTAGGTACAGTCTAATTTATAGACATTGTATCTCATATTAATTGAGCACTTTCTGTGTGCTAAGTACTATTCCAATTAATCACATCATGTGCCATATATGTGGCACATACATATCACATATGATAGATATTCATAGGGCACATATATTTATATATTTTTTTCTTTAATCCTCTGAATTGTTATTATAGTACGAAGGTAAATAACTTGCCCAAGGTCCACAGGTGAGAGCGGCACAAGCCCTAATTCATGGAGCACAGGCTGATTAAGAGATAGACAATGTATGGAATAGCTCTTTGTGAGTTAGAG
The DNA here is from genome assembly GCA_033961575.1 of Aselliscus stoliczkanus. Classification (NCBI taxonomy): domain Eukaryota; kingdom Metazoa; phylum Chordata; class Mammalia; order Chiroptera; family Hipposideridae; genus Aselliscus; species Aselliscus stoliczkanus. The sequence goes on along the minus strand of CM066733.1, from coordinate 55,533,465 downwards.
GTCACACTCAGAGCACAGAGGGCCAATAGCCAGATTAAATAAAATCAGGAAGCAAGGTAATGAATGGGAAGACAATAGAGTCCGTGGATAATTTCCTTCAGTATTGTGCCCAAGAGAAATGAATGGGGATTGGAACAATGGTAAAAGTTAACAGTGTGAGTGAGTGGTGGTAAAGAGGAATGGTTGCTGAAAAGGAGAGCTTCTGACAGCTAAGCATGTAGGGTAAGGGTTAGCCTTAGGGTGAGGGGAAGCTATAATCTTTACAGCAATGAGACAAGAACCTCTTGTGTCTTGCATTGGTTATTGACTGATTCAGTCAATAAACATTTGCTGAACAGCTACTCTGCTTAAGGTGCTATGTTAAGTACCACAGAGATACGTAGAGGCAAAAGACATGATCTTAGTTTCTGCTTAACGATTGTTTTATCCTTTTTTTAAAATTTATTTTTATTGGGGAACAGTGTGTTTTTCCAGGACCCATCAGCTCCAAGTCTAGTAATTGTTTCAATCTAGTTATGGAGGGTATAACTCAGTGGCCCATGTGGGGATCGAACTGGCAGCCTTGGTGTTATGAGCACTGCTCTCTAACCAGCTGAGCTAACCAGTCGCCCCCATCTTTTTATCCGATAAGACAAAATATATAGACTCATAAAGGTCGAGCTGGAAGGAAACTTAAAGATCTTCTCACCTAATCCTTTAGGTTTGTAGATGACCAAAATCAAATCTCAGAAACAGGAAGTGATTTGCAAAAGTTCTTCCCACAGCATTTTCAGAGCAAGGATAGAACCCAGAATTTACTGCTAACCCAGGCTCTTTCTAGTTTCTTACATAGATGTCATTAATACTAAGGATAGTATTTGCCAGTTAGCAAAGTAATGATATAGACAATGCCTTGCTTTTTTATAGTAACATGTTTACCAAGTCAAGGTCTAAATGCTAAAACTTTCTGGGGAATTTTCAGGTGCAGAGGGACTTTCCCAGTTGTCTCCTCAGCTGCTTTAGCATGAAACAGAAAATAGCCCCTCCTCTGCACTCTCCAAGCACCTGTGTCACCTCAATCATACACGTCACGTGTGACTTTGATGTCTAGTTCCCTAGTTCCGAAAGCGTGTGATCTCCAGACCAGCAGCACCTGGAAACTTGTTAGAAATGCAAATTCTTGGGCCCACTCCTGATCCACTGAATCAGAAACTCTGGGGGTAGAGCCCAGTGATCTGTGTTTTCACAGGCCTTCCAGGTGGCACTGATGTCTTTTTGAGCTTGAGGACCTCTGGTCTCTCCACATGGCTCTCTAGGGACAGTGTGAGTTCCTGAAGACAGGAACTATGTCCTCCACAGTATTTGTTTCCTTCGCTTAGTACCAGAACTTGAACAGTTGATGTTCATAAATATTTCTGAGACAACTATAGATGTGAACATGGTAAGGCAAAGCATCTCATTACCCAGCTTTCTTCACGTAATCTAACACCTTTAGATTCACTTTATGTTATGGGCTGAATAGTGCCACCCCCACCCCAAAATTAATATGTTTAGGTCCTAACCCCCCAAGTACCTCAGAATGTGTGCTTGGAAATAGGACCTTTAAAGAGGTAACTAAGATAGAATGAAGTCATACAGGTGGGCCTTAAGCCCATATGACAAGTATCCTTATAAGAAAAGGAGATGAGACATAGGCACAGAGGGAAGACTATGTGAAGACAAAAAATATACATGTCAAAAACAGAGGCTTCAGGGCCGGCCGAGTGGCGCATTGGTTAAGAGCTGGTTTTGGGATGCCAGTGGCCCCGGTTCAGATACCACATATGAGGGCCAGTGACACTGCCCTCTACAGCTAACAATAGCTCCACCTGGAGCTGGGCTGTGCAAGCCCCGGCGACTGTGTAGGCTGCAGCCCCTGCTGCAGTGGGCTGCCATAGGCTACAGTGAGTGGCCGACAGCCAGCGTGAGCGGCTGGCAGCCAGCATGAGCTGCCAATAGCTGTGGTGAGCGAACATCCAGAGGCCAGCGACCGATCTGCCTCACCCGGGAAGAGCGCAATGACGATACCAACATGGGCCAGTGAAGCAACGACCTCCACAACTAGACTGAAGAACAAAGGACAGCAATTTCTCTGTTCCCCGTCCCCGATACCCCAATAAAATCTTTAAAAAAAAAAAAAAAAAAAGAGAGAGAGGCTTCAGAAGAAACCAAGTCAACATCTTGATCTTCTAGTCTCCAGAATTGTGAGAAAAAAGAAATTTCCATTGTTTAAGCCACCAGACTGAGGTACTTCGTTATGACAGTCCTAGCAAACAAATATACTTTGGAAAATTTTTACAAAAATACTGGCTCTGAAATCCAGAAACTCCCATTCAAGTCTATACAAGACAATCCTATTTTTAGATGACTCTATAACCATCTGTAGAGGTTAACCATTAAAGTGTTTGTTTAAGAAATTACTCTTTCATGCTCAATATGAGCACAGATTTTGAAGTCAGACAGAGGTGGGGGCGGGGGGGTTGAATCCTGACTCAGGCACTTAGGAGGTATGAAGTCTTAACCTTTAAAGACAAAGTTTCCTTGTTTGTAATTTGGAGCTAATAATAGGTGCCTCCTAGACATAACTCAATAATTAGTAAGTAGATCATAGGCACTCCGTATCTGGTGACTTAAAAATGATAATTAACCAAATTATTCAGATTGGCCTTCTTTGGAAGATGGAATTACAGCAAAGTCTTACTAAAATGCTTGCCTCAGTTCAACAAACATAGTACTATGGTAACTTTTTAAAAGACTATATAAAATGATAAAATAGATATTTTTCCGGAGAACGGAATTGAAGAGTCAAGAGGAAAAAAATAATAAGAATGTCGGAATGTAGACTGACTCCACATTCTACAAGATGCAACACTTAAGAATAAATTGTCTCAAATTGATGAGTAATTAGACAGTATGAAGGTAGGGAATTGCTGATTTTGTCTTGTATTCCCGGAGCTTAACAAGGCACCTGGCATTTATTTACAATAAGCTCAACAATTTTTGGTTGAATGAAAGAATAAATGGCCATCTGCAAGGACGATTATACAAATTATACAAAGACTGGATTGGATTTCAATCCATGTATTCTTACACCAAACTGGTGGCTCTATAGCATTTGGGCATTGTGCAATCAAAACTTTCATTTTAAGCTGGAAATTTCACTTTGGGGAAATAACCTAAGAAAATAACCCCAAAAGAGGAAAATTGTTATTTAAAAAATGTCTTCAATTATAGTAGTATTCAGAGCCTCTCCAACCCACTTTTACATCTCCCCTCTCCTGCCCTGGGGCGCTCCCTGCTCTCCCCAAGCTGTCCTAACCATCCACACAGCCTGTCACCTGAGTGGCCCAGTTCCCCATATTTCTAACCGTTGGGAATCGGCTTCCCTCATTTCAACTTATTTGTCTTGTGCCTGCTTATCTTTGGGACTCTACTCAATCAACTGATCATTTAATCTGGATCATTTGAACTGAGGTGCTAATGAATGCAAATGGCTGAAAATGAGCCCATTCCTGGATAACAACTGCATTTCAGCAGCACCTTATTGTGAAGAATCAGTAATGCATTTCAGGCATGTGTGCCGGCCATTGGAGGAAGATATTTTAAGCAGGGGGATTTCCTCAAACCCCTCAAATTACACCATGTAGACAGCTGCCTATCCCACATGATCTGGCCAACTCCTTGGCATCCAGTTATCAGCACTCAGGGAACACTACAGGAAACAGTGTTCCTCTTCTAAACAGAGCTTGGAAGCAGTGACCGGACTATTTATGTCACTTAAAGGAAAAGGGCATTTACTCTGGAACCTACCCAGAAAGCACATACTCCCTGGGTTTAGAGGGAAACTCTTCTCTACCTAATCTCTGGGATGGCTGGGTACCTAGTGCCTAGATTAACCAAAATGAGTGAGCTGGAACATGCAGCCCTGAGGAAGGACTGGTAACATACAATTAAGCTTTACAGGTGAAAAGATCCTAGACATAGACATGAATTTATGTGAGCACACACATGACAGCATTGAACCTGACAAAAATAGCTGCCTTTAATCGTGTGTTAACTATATGAACTATGCTAAAATATATACCTATTTTTAAAAATCTAATCCTCTGATACTGAGGAAACTAGACACTGTTGTGCCTATTTCAGATGAGGAAGCTGAGGCAAAGATAGGTTAAGTGACTATCCCACAGTTAAAGGGCAAATCTGAGATTCGAGGCCAAGTCTTTGAATTCTCAAGTTCACGGTTTTAACAGAAGCTTAACAGCCTTTCGTATTTCAGAATCAAGAATCTTAAAGCTGAGGATCCTCCAACATCCGTTTTAATTAATTACCCAGACACTGATTATCGTTACTAAAAAGTTTACTACCTTATGAGACAGCCTGTTTCATACAGCTATACTTGTTGGGAAACTTTTAAATGATAAATTATAATGTTTCTCTGTCACTTCCTTTATTTGGTCTTAAGCAGTCGTGCCCTCTGGAGAACTCAAAACAAAGCTACTTCTCTCCATGAAGCCATTTTGATATGGAGACAGAGATCCTACTCTCCGGCTTCCCCCATCTTTTCCGTAGTCTCAGTCCCAGGAGATCTCACTGCTCAGCTCAACTGTTCAACTGTTTGAGTCATCAGTAACACAGCAAAGCCTCAAAGTACAACCTATATCTTTCAGAGATCTTGGGTCTAAGTGTGGGTAATAGGTTTGATCCAATTACTTACTCAGGTACCTGTGAAACATCACCTTAGGTAAGTCATATGACACGCCCCCCCCCCCAGAAAAGCATGGAATTAATCTAATATAGCAAATAATGGCTAACGTTTAATGAGTCCTTTCTATGTACCAAGAAGAAAGCTCAATGCCTTATATAACACTTACCAACACCACCAACACCACACTATGAGGCAGGTACTGTCATTATCCCAGTTTTACAGATGAGGAAACGAAGACCCAGTTATTTAGAGGTCTTCTGCTCATAATAGCATGTCTTTCTTTCCTTATGAGTGTGAGGACAGGGTAAGGGCAGGATAGAACTTGCTGTCCACAGCGTGAAACTTAGATTTTCCCATCTCTGTTTCCTCTCCATTGTTTCCCCTTTCTTCACAAACATTTAATGAGCACCTCTCACACAATTAAACACTTACTCCACAGTGTTTAGAGTTAGGACAAGGTATGCAAAGCAAACTACTATGCCCTCTAAATCTCAGCTCCAGGGTCACGGAAGGCTTCAGAGATGAGGTAGCACCTGGTACAGGTCTTGAAACATAAATAGGAAGAGAGGAATCAACCAATCAAAGGACAGGATAAGGAAATTCAAATTTCAGCAAGAAGCAGCAGCATGTGTAAACACCCAGAGGCAAGAATTTGCATGGACAGAAAAACCCATCTAATGGTAGTTAAGTAAGTAAAGGTCCAAACACCTTGTAAGCATAAAATAGAGAAAAAGGTCGCATTATTGTGACGTTAAAGAAAATGGTTATTTTTCAGTTGGATCAGTACTATCACAAAAAGCACTCAAAGTAAGGACAAAGAAACTCATCATGTATATAGCTGACTGCTCACTGAAGTGAAGTTCAAATGAGCATGAGGCAGTTGTTTCCCAGTTGCCCCCCACAAAATCCCCTCCAAAGAGATCCTTAGTCTGCCGCCATTTGAGAAAGGGAGCCAGTGCTTGGTACAGGATTAATTGTCAATTGTATTACATCTGAAATTCACATAATCACAGGTTTTAACCTTGTTGCCGAGTATGGCCCTGGGATGAAAAAGGAGTGCGGAGAAATCCAATTGAACAGGTAAACAGAAATGGTCACAAAGAGTTCTGTGTGTGTTCTTCTGAAGAATATGAATTTTATCTCAAAGATGACAGGAAGCCAGAGAATTTTTGAACCGACCCAACTCAAGTACCACCTTCTGGAAAAGTCATCCGTGGCCCCCACACTTGCTGGGGAATGTCTCTACCTCATGTAGTTTGTACTATTTGTTCTCATCTCCCCTTAGATTCAACATCCTGTCTTAAACATTTTTGTATGTTATCCATACATACAATATATGCTCTAAATATATTTGTTGTTTGAAGGAAAGAAGTGAGGGGACCAAACAGCCACCTAAAGCTGCCTTTTCGGATATCGAATGTAAGCTGGTTATTAAGCAACAAAGGACTCAGAAAGGACCATTGACCCTTTCCCTTTCCTTCCAAAGAGATTTGGGAGGGAAAAAACCCACTTCAAGAAGGGAACCTTAGCATAATCACCTTAGCATTACACAGGAAGACTCCAAGCAGGAGCCTGTTGACTAAATCCTGCTGCCCTCCTTGTTTTCTGGGTTACCTAGGAAAAATTTACCTGCCATGTGTTTTCTGCTCTTCCTCAATTACCTGCAAATAGCCCATTTTCACATTCAAAATCTAGATCCCCATCCCACACCTTTTCTCCATTGTCCAAAATTACATATATACCCAATTTTACCTCACTGTCTTTGGAATTTTCATGCTTATGTGAATTCCCTGTACGCACGTATTACAATTTGATTTTCTCCTATTAATCTGTCCCTGGTTGTTTGATTATTAGCCCAGCTAGAAGAACTTAGTAGGTGGGAGGAAAAGCATTTTATTTTTTTAGTTCCCACAGTAGCAAAGGAAAAGGAGTCACTTGGGTTCCTTTTATTTCACAATTCAATTCATCAAAGTTGAGTTCACAATGTGGATAAACTAATGAAGTTGTGGAGAGGCAAAACAAAAAATTTAATGTGGTTATAAATGTGAATATGACTTATACAAACATATTTATTCAAATGAAACCTTTACGTTTTTATTTGTTTAATTCTATGGAACTCAAAAGTGGGACTATGGAGGCATAACGCACATGCATGTGCTCTATAATTGAAATGTGGATGGACTTGATTTATCAAGTTCATATATTTGTAAAACTGGTGAAAATGTTGATTCATTTCTAGGGCTAATTTCACTGTCAAAATCCTAGTCATAGCCCTTACTTTTGTTTTTGTTTTTTTGAGGGCAGTGTCACTGGCCCTCATATGTGGGACCGAACCAGGGCCGCTGGCTTCCCAAGCCAGCGCTTAACCACCGCGCCACTCGGCCGGCCCTAGTCATAGCCTTTAAGCCTCCAAAGCTCCACACCTCATCCTGAGGGAGGGTGCTTAGATTCTACAGAAACCAAACCAAATTGTAGAAAAACCCCTCTCTCCGGTGGTTATCAAAGAGTGGTCCCTGAACCCACAACAGCAGCACCTGAAGACCTGTTCTAAACGCTGAGATGCAAATTCTCAATGCCGCCCCTGCACCACCACCCCCCCCCCCCCGCACACACACACACAGGAGCCTACATAGTCAGAAATTCTGGGGGATGAGGCCCAGCAAAAGCCCTCCAGGTGATTTTGATGCAGGAAGCCCAGGTTTCAGAAGCACTGCTTCCTTCGGGTGACGCTGGCTGCTGCCCTTTGCAAGGGAACAGTGGTGATGGCGAGTGCTGGAACCTACTCCCCAGCTCCTCCTGGATCCTTGCTGTCTATTGGTTTGCTTTGCCATTACCCTAATACGGATGGAACGTTAGGCCCATTAGAAAAAACATGAACCAGACCTGTTCCACGGAACTGTGAAGTCATTTTTCCTTGGCTTTGCCTTTGGTCAGTTTTTAAAAAAATTATTGCTTCATGAATCTCTAGTCTCTGTACTTTTCCCTTTCCTAGTAAAAGTACAAATTCCAGCTGGAGCTCTTGACCAACAGCATCTTTCTACAGAAGTTGCTGTCTCCGATGCTTTGCTGAGTTCCAGAGATAAGATAAATAATTTACCAAATGTAGGTTTCTGATTACTCACTCTATTAGCATTTAGAGCAGAGAGCTCTGGCCCCTAGGGAGTTTGATTCGTTCAGATGCAGCCCATCTGCTTTTGTTTTTTTGTGGGGAGTTTTTTTTGGGGTTAGGGTGGGGGTGGGAGGGGTTAGGGTTGCCTGGAAAAGCCAGGGAGCTCCCAGCATCCCACACATACTTTAGGGATGAACTGCCTAAATCTTATGGGTTTTACTGGAAATTCTGGGGAATGCTATCTTCTCGTTATTAAAAAAAAAAAAAAAAAAAAAAAAAACACAGCTGTTAAGACTCTTTTTTTCCTCTTTCTGCCCTCTTCCTTTTAGTGCTGAGTAAAAACAAATCTCCACAATTCATTTTCAAATATCATACGAAATAAGATAGCTGAAAGGGTATTTTCAATCTTGTGCAATTTATCCTAAATTCCTGCTTCACACTACAAGAGTAATTTCAGGGAATTTTACAGATGGGATTAAGTAGAGTTTCTCCTAAACCAAGTGATACTGGGGGGAAGAAATAGCCTATTACATCAAAGCATCATTCTTCACTCACGTAATTTCTTGTAGGAGCAATATCAGCAGTGATAGATATAATAGGTTTGTATCTGTAGTTATTCTATGGGCTCTTTGCCTTATGGTAAATATATGTCATTATTATTTTATACAGATCTTTAGAGGAAAATGCAGCACAGAAGAAATCACAGCAAAAAATAGTTGATTCCTTGGATGGTACATTGCAAATTCAGAGAAAAAGGTTGAGATAAACCCAAGAAGTGATGTGTTGGGTATGTAATAAATGTCCTTTTATTTCCTTCAAGATAATTTGATCAATAACTTCATCTTTTTTGAAAAGAAATGAACTATGTGTCTGGATTGTATTTCTGAATAGTGAGTGGGTCTTCTTTTGGTAATCCCTAAGAAACAGAAATTGCATTTAGTCTCTCATGTAAGATTTTTGTATTTTCATGCACTTTCTTAATGCAAAATCAAGATTGCATACCCTGCTTTCCACAGCGAGTACCCTGTGAATAAGTGAAACAATAACATGACATCTTACTATAAAACTATTGTTTTGCTGTCAGTGATTTAGTAAAAAGTTGATCGCGTCCCAATACCAAGTTGTATTGCAAATCACTTGCATGGAAATGAACGTTAGGGAGTGTGTACCTTGCTGAACAATTAGCTTAGATACCCAAACAATGTATTAGAACAGGCAATACCCCTAAGAGGTTGAGAGGTAAAGTTAGGATACAAAAGACATTCCTTGTGCTTCGCAGCCCTGGGCCTGAAGCAATTAAAGAGTGAAAGGTGTAAAAAGGCTACTTGCTACCTAGTTTGTGTTTCTCTGAGAGATTAGCCTACTTTCTTGGCTCATTTTCTTCTTCCTGTATCAGTAGGTATAAAAGCTGTGGTAGCTGGCAGCCTCAGATGACTCCATCTGCATCTGTTATCATAGATCCAGGCCTCCCAGGGAACACACAGTCATTTACCTCCATTTCCTTCGCTTGCTCCCCACAGCAGGTAAAAAAGCTGCCCGAACTTAGATATTTTCTCCCTTGTCATAAGAATCTGCTAAGCCAAGGATGGCAAGTTCGTGGTTGAGCGTATTCTTCTCTCTTTTCCTGTCTTCTAAAAGATCCTAGAGTCTGGAGCAGAGAATCTGAGAAAAGCAGCGCAGAAGTACACAAACACACACTCAGGAGGAGACCTCGCGCCCAGCCTCTTTTCAGCTTGCCTTATGCTGCATTTTGGAAGGTTTCATATTGCTCCTGCAACATTTTTTTTTTTTTTTTTGGTGGTGGGGAGGTTGGCTGGGTGGCTGAATGAAACACAACCTTCCCTGCAGACATCAAAGCCTGTCTCCAGCGCAGCAAACCTCTCCATCCAGCTTTTTGTCTCCCCGGCTACATTCCAATTTCACCGGGCTGCCTTGCATGATAATCAGGCCTAATTACCGCTTTCTCCCTTGATTGTTGTTCTGAGTTTTGGAACTGCAGAGTTCTTTTCTCAGTTCGGTCCTGCCTTCCCTCGCTTTCCCTCCTATTATTTAGCATACTCATCCAAATTCTCAGATTTCGCCTTTGTAATTAGCACGTAGGTGAAAAGGGCAGGACTGTGCCTCTGGGATATCAGCGCTCTGCCCACTTAGTAAACTTGAATTCCTTTCACAACTGTGGGAAGACCTTGTTGCTCACAGGCTATTCGGAATACCACAGGAGCTTTAGGAGATTTAGTGCTAGGTTAAAGAGCAAAACAAAGGCCATGAGACAATATCCTCATTCCCCAGAGGTATTTTCCTACCTTCTCTTACCACACACCCACAGACACAAAATCTTTTTATGAAAGGTTAAGACCAGAAGAAAAGGAATGTAAACTAGGACTTCTGGAAAATTTTTCCCAATCTTTCACTTGGTAAGATGTTTTTTGTTGTTGTTTTTTTTTTTTGATGCCTTGATCTCTTTAACTGAAAAAGGAATCACAGGCAAAGAATTTAGAAAATGAGAGATCAGATAATCTTGTTTACCTCCAGTTTAAACCATGCAGGTAGATGATCATTTATGTTTTCCTTTAAAATTCTTTTCAATGTACTATTGTGTTCATTTACGGAGGGCCTATATGTGCCAGGCACAGGGTTGGTACTGGGGATTCCAAAACAATAGGACACAACTCTTGCCTTCAAGAATAAGCTGAACCGGGCCGGCCGAGTGGCGCATTGTTTAAGAGCTGGTTTTGGGATGCCAGCAGCCCCGGTTCGGATCCCACATGAGGGCCAGTGACACTGCCCTCTACAGCTAACAACAGCTCCACCTGGAGCTGGGCTGTGTGAGCCCCGGTGATGGTGTGGGCTGCAGCCCCTGCTGCAGTGGGCTGCCATAGGCTACAGTGAGTGGCCCGCAGCCAGCGTGAGCTGCCAATAGCCACAGTGAGCAACCATCCAGAGGCCTGCGACCGATCTGCCTCATCCGGGAAGAGCACAATGACGATAACAATATAGGTCAGTGAAGCAACATCCTCCGCAACTAGACTGAAGAACAAAAAGACAGCAACTTGTCTGTTCCCCTTCCCTGATTCCCCAATAAAATCTTAAAAAAAAAAAAAGAATAAGCTGAACCTTAACAGAGTAGAAGCAGATGAAATGAACCAAGAATGGGAGGGCCTAGATGTGAAGGTGTTTGTTTGTTTGTTTGTTTGTTTGTTTGTTTTTGCGGGGGGTGTTAAACAGCAGACATTTATTTCTCATGGTCCTGGAGTCTGGAAGTCTGAGGTCAGGGTGCCTACATGGTCAGCTGTTTCTCTCCCTGGCTTGCAGATAGATGCCTTCTCACTATGTCCTCATATGGGGAAAAGCTGGATGTGAGGTTTTTAAAAATATATACAATCTGGGCCCCGCCAAGTGGTGCAGTGGTTAAGTGCTGGCCTGGGAAGCCAGCGGCCCCGGTTCAGGTCTCACATATGAGGCCTAGTGATACTGCCCTCAAAAAAAAAAAAAAAAAAAATTTATACAATCTAAGTGAAATAAAATTGGCCTTGAGTTGATAATTGTTGAAACTGGGTATTGAAACATGATTGCTCATTATTACTATTTTGTACGTGTTTAACATTTTCTATAGTAAAAAGTTAAAGGAAAGAAAAATGTAATCAGGGAACATGATCTGTAAAACGACTGGAGAGAGATGGCTAAAATGCAGATTCTCTAGCTCCACCCCAACCAGACTCAGTGCGTTTCTTGATTGGGTTGAGTAATTTAAACAAGTTCCTCATGCAAATCTGACATCTACTGATACTTGAGTTCCTTGGCAGAGGAGAGAGAATGTGCCAAGACAGGAGGTGGAAGACAGAAGGAAAACCATTTCTCGGAGAAGAAAAATTTCCTTGGAAACCACTTAATGAGATCAGCCAATTTCAAAACTCTGAAAGAAGACTAGAGATCCCGAGTGTAGGCCAGAGCATCTCAAATTGGAATGTGCACAAGAATCGCCTGTGGATCCCATTCCAATGTAGGAGGTTGGGGGGTGGGGCCTGAAATTCTGCATTTCTAGCTAGCTCCCAGGTGAAGCCTTGCTGCCAGTCTGGGGAACCATACTTGGATTAGCAAGCGTTAGTATTTTACAGGTAAGGAAACTGAGGCCCAGAAAGAATAAGGCCTGTTCCAAGTTACAGTCATTAAGCCCAATACTTTGTGAGGCTTTTGTCTAAGGATGAGGAGCCCGTTACCAGGTGGGTACTGAGAGTAGGCTGCACTCACTCCGATGCACTCACTCCCATGAGGACCGCAGATGTGGCCAGTCCTGGAGCTGAGCTGCAGTATAGACTTCTCAGCACCATCACGATGACCTGCAGAGCTGCCATGTGGTTGTTTTCCCACAGACTTATTTCTTATCACCATTACGCATCTCCAGATCAGGTCTCAAATTCTTCTTGGAATTCCATGAGGCTTCTTGGGCAATAGTATGACACGGTGCACTAACATGTACCCAGACTTTAGCATATTTTTTGGTCCAGTGCTAGTGCATTAAGAAAGTTAGCTAAGTATCCTGGGTTACAAGAACAATACTGGGCAGCCGGTTGGCTCAGGTTGTTAGAGCGTGGTGCTTGGAACTCCAAGGTTGCAGGTTCAATTCCCACATGGGCCAGTGAGCTGCACCCTCCACAGCTAGATTGAAAACAATGACTTGACTTGGAGCTGATGGGTCCTGGAAAAACACACTGTTCCCCAATAAAACCCTTAAAAAAAAAAAGATCTGATAGGGTTGTAATCCATAGATCTTGAAAAAAGAACGAACAATATGGATTAATAATCTATTAAATATATTCCTCAGTATCAGGGCTGGGGAGCAGTTCTTCATACAAGAAATCGTGTTTCACACAGTGACTAGTGAACCCAGGGAACTGGTTATCTCAGCTGGTCCAGATTCAAAAGAGCTTTCACACCTTCCCTGAAGGATGGATAAAATAGTTGATCAACCTTAATCACAGGGGATGCCTGGGGGCTGGGGTCAGGAAAGCTGTCCCTGCCCTCAGTTTCCCTGTCAGGGACAGAACTCCGGACAAGTTGACTGAAGAACTGACCAGGAGCACGTTTTGTAATGGTTAATTTCCAGGGAGTGAAGAACTGTAATAGGATATTTCGACTAAAGAAATTAACAAAAATGTTACCAGTACCTCCCTCCACAGACACACAGTCATATAGACATACACACCCATTCTCTGCTTATACCCTTGAATAAGCATCTTTTCCTCTGGTCTCAAAACAATTTCTGTTGGAGAGAAATGTCTCTGGGTGAGAATGGCCTATGTGCTTTCCCAAAGCCATGACCGGGTCTCTTTGAAACATCACATGTTACAGTTATCTCTCTTCCCTCTGATCCAACAACACATTTTCCTGGAGTCCTCTTATCTAGAAATGCTAAAGAGGGCACAGATGGATGGTAGGCAGAATCTCTTAGACATTCCAGTCCCAATCAGAGAGAAGTTTGAAAGCATTTCTTAGGATCAGAGTCCAAGGAAAAGTTAATTTTTGGTTCTGGGCATGTGGACTTAGGCTTTTGTGTCAGTGAGGAGTAAGGAGGTGAAATGAGTCAACTCTTTGGAGGCAGGGGTGAGGGGGTGGGAGAGTAGTAGGGCCTCCACGGAGCCTCAGGTCATTAGTATCTGCTTTGTGAATGGAGTTAAAGGGGGTGAGGGGTACGCATACTTGGAATTCCTTTATTCTGGGTGGGCTCCTTCTCTTCAGATTTTCAGGATGTGGGAAATGGAAGATGAAAGAGGCTGCATTTCCAGCCTATCAGGTTACAGTTGTGTAAAATGGAGAGGGAAGGGGGGGAGCAGTGTGGAGAGGGAAGGGAGAAGGCCTCTCTGAGAGGGGCCAGGGAAACCCAGTTTGGGAACTGGCTGGGGAGAGTGAGAAAGAAAGAGTGCTGGGGCGTGCAGATCACGTTTCACATCACGTCAGAGCTGTGGAATTTCCTCTGTTCTGGGGGGAGGCCTGTGGAGATAAAGTTGGTTTAAGGTTAGTGGGTGATGAATAATAGCCCAAAGGCAACTGATGGAGGGTGTTACTAAGTGACTGGTGTTTACAAGCAGACATTTCGTGGCGGGGAAGGGAGGTGGGAGTGGGGCCATCTTCAGTCTGAATCGGTAACCAAATTCTGTGACCCGAGGAAGGAGTCCATGTATGGATTTTATTTTGTGTCTGACCCCTGTGGTATGCAGAGCCCTGAACTGCAGGCTGAGAAGGGAGGGAAAGGAATGGGAAGGTAATTAGAAAAGGCGGGTGAGCCTCCTATGTGGATGAGGGATCCGGGACCCCGCAGGCACAATCCAAATTGTGCTTTGTGTGTCTGGCGTCCCCGGGGCGGTCCTGGCAGGCTCTGTTGCTGTTCTGATTAAGCCACGTGCTCCACACCACACAATTGTCGCTGGCCCAGCTCTCTGAGGACCTTTCTTCCCAAGAGATTTGTTTATTTTTAAAATTCTACCCAGGCAAGTATCCTTCCTTGTCGTCTGTTATGAGAAAAGGAACACCCACCTCCAAACCTCCACCCCAAGTGTGAAGCAGGAGTGTGAATGAAACTTGTGTGAGGCTGGGTGAGTGATTCCTAAGGCCAGGGACACCCTCATTTTAAGGGAAGAACAAAAACAGGGGAAGACCTTCATGTCCAATCAAGACCAAAAACGAAATCCTGCTCTCGCAGAGACAGGCCTAAAACATAGGGGGTGGAAAAGCATGTTTTAGAGAAAAAGTGTATTTATTAAACCCTGATACTAACCATAATCAGGCAATGTATTGTTCTAATATTATGATGGATAGAAAGTCATTAGATGGCATATAAATCACCACATACTACAGATGACAAAAATATTGCTTGTTTTCGAAAAATTAGAATACAATAAAATATGCTTGTCACAAACCATACCAAGCTTCACTTAATCTTTTTTTTTTTCCTATTTCAGAAAGCTGTTTAAGATTTTGCAATCTATCAAGGTCATCATTTTCAAATATCTATTAGTGCCATATTGTAATCGCGTGAGAGGTTCAGTTAATAAAGATTTCTGTTTGATAGATTGCTAGCACAAAGAGGCTTGCACTATCTCCTTTGAATTGCTACTGAGCTATAATACACTGTCCGTTTTTTTATCATTTTACAAACCATACACTCATATTCTCCCGCTCCTTTCCAAATACCCTCTCCCCCAACAGTTTGCAAAAACATAAATATTATAATACGTCTTCCTTTTTGCATTATCTGATCTTGGCTACCTTTCCGATCAAAGCTGTAGCCTTGAACCTTCTCAGACTCAACTGAGCTTCCCTAACTCATACTGCTCCCTCTTAACACCCACATTTTCTAAGTGTGACTTTTTTTGGCAAGGTCTAATAAATTTGGGAGGCATCCTATTATTTGAACTGATCCTTCTGGATGTCTTAGTGGTGTTCTAAGAGCTGGTAAAGGTAGTAACCCAAGTGATATTTCTTGTGTTCCCAAGTAAAATAAACCAACAGCATGTTTTCTATTCTTAGTTGAAATGAAAATTAATTTTTGAGAGTCCTATAGTCAGCTTCGTCCATCACAACCTGCTGTTGACCTTAGTGGTGGAGGATCCCAGGACTCGAGTGTTAAAATTAGAACTGACGTGGAGTGCTGGCCCCATATACCAGCTGGGCACCTTATTTTTATTTAACTAACACTTACGCAGCATTTACTATGTGCCAAGCACTGTTCTAAGCATTTTACAAATATTTGCTTGGTTAATCCTCATAGTAGTGTTATTATTATATAACACTGTTATGAAATAGTGTAATTATGGTCCTCACTTTACAGATGAGGAATCTGAGACATGGAGCTGTGAAGTAATTTGCCAACCTGTGAACATGACTTCAGCTCACCTCCCTAGTGTGTCCTCTATTAGGTGGGAGATGGGGACTCCAGCTTGCAATCTTGGACAAGTCACTCTGCAGTGCTGGGACCATGTGAAGGGTGTGAAACCATGGGGAGCAGGGAAGACAGGGCATTACATGGACATGAAAAAACCAAAGAGCAAAGCCAGAAGAAAGGGAGGTTTCACAGACTACTCCTCCCACTGCCATCCCCATTAGAGCAGCATAGCAGGTCTCCAATACCTTCTTATAATTCAATTCACAACCTCAGTCCTGTACCATTTCCGTTTCCTTGAACTGCATCTAGACATGATCTGGTCCCCACCAGCTTCTGACCTCATTACTCATTCTGTTTACAGCTTGGCCTCACCCTTCAGACTGTCCTGATTTCCCAGATAGGAATTTGGCTGCCCTCATTGACTATGATTCAGATTTTTGCCCCAGCCACGTTGCACCAGGGCCTTCTGTGTGCAAAGCCCTCTGGTCAGATTGGAACCCTGGAACCCCTTTTTCCTTCCCCCCCTTGGAATCCCTTTCATGAGTAAAGCAGGCTTTATGAATATATCCTCCAGAGAGTTAGGGCAGGGTTATGGAGGACCTTGAATGAAATGTGGGAGGTGGGGGACTGTTGAAAGGATTGGAGGTGGGGGGATAATGTGATGAAGGGGGCTTTTAAGAAGATGAAGTGGTAGGGCCGGCTGAGTGGCGCGGTGGTTAAACGCTGGCCTGGGAAGCCAGCGGCCCCGGTTCGGTCCCACATATGAGGGCCAGTGACACTGCCCTCAAAAAAAAAAAAAAAAAAGAAGATGAAGTGGTTGTACAGGATAGGTAAGGCCAGAGGCAGGGGCTTTTGTGAATAAGGCACAAGTGACAGACAAGGAAGGGTAGAGGTGAGGTACCAGTGGAAACAGATAGGGAGAAGCAAAAGAAAAGTCTGGAAGACAGAAGAAAAATCTCACAACACTTGGCCATTGCCTGGATTTGAAGGGCAAGAGGGTGTGGAGAGTGAAGCACTGTGACTGTCCAAGATTTCCTGTCTGAAGCATCTGAGAAGCTGATGCCTCAGAGCTCAGGAGAAAGTGGGAGGGCCCAACATAGGGCCTGGCAATTAGGTAGGCTCAGGAAATGTTTACAGAATATATTTATGTCAGATCCCTAGATGTTGTCATTAAAATAGTAATACCCCCAGAAAGATAAAACTGGGATCCTTATACGCCTTTGTCTTAAGGGAAAGAGAAAGACTGGTAAGGAGAGGCTGAGGAGGGGTAAACCCAGGGAATGAGGTGTTTCTTGCCGGGGCTCACCTGTTTGGGTGAGAGAGAGGAGGGAATGAAAGGAGCCCAGGAGAAAAGCCTCACCTTTACCTGATCAGAGCTTCATCTGAAACTTCCCTGTGCCCAGAAGTGCAGGATAAGGTGGAAGGAGGGGTGGGAGGCTAGGTACCAGGGAGGAAGGAGAGGCAAGGCAAACAGCAGGCAGGGTAAGGAGCGGCCTTCTGTCAATCACTGACCACAGAAGTCAAAGTTTGGGGGCATGGAGGGAGACCCACCCGCAGCACGGGGCAGGCACAGGGAGCCACCCTGACCTGGTGGTGGCTTTGTCATTGTCTTTCCAGGTCTGTTCTTTACATCTGAAGTGGAGAACTAGTCTGGGGTCCTTTCCAATTCTAGAGAAATCCACGGCTATCTCATTACTCAGTTATGTCAGCCTCCTCCTTGTCCTTGACGTCACTTCGTTTTCCATTTACTGTCTCCTTGCTGTCACGGCAGTTAATCCTTCCTCTCTTTCCCATGTAACTTCTCCTCTTATCTCCCTCTTCTGGAAACTTAGGCCAGAATTGAAAACGATCCCCCAAAGAAGGAAAAACTCTAAAACTAATTAAATTTTTTCCCCCCTCTGTCCATGTTTGACCATGGCCATGATTTTTTTTTTTTTTTTTTGAGGGCAGTGTTACTGGCCCTCATATGTGGGACCGAACCGGGGCCGCTGGCTTCCCAAGCCAGCGCTTAACCACCGCGACACTCGGCCGGCCCGACCATGGACATGATTTTTATGTCTCATCTTTAACTCTGTATTATGAGTTGTGGGGAGCCAAGGGCTCTGTCAGGTTTGAGAATGTGTTTTATCATAAATACATCGGGCCTTCCTTCCAGATCACAGTTTGATTGATGAAGGTGATAGTCCTGGCAGCTACCATTTATTTTTTTTCAGTGCTAGGTGATGTGTTCATTGATTTACATTCATTCTCACTGAGTCCTCCCAGTGACCCTGTCAATTACATATGCCTACCCTTGATGGACAGAGGAGGAAATTAAAACTCAGGAATTAAGTAGCTTGTCAGTGTTGATTCCAAGCTGACATTTATTGAGCACTTACACCATGCCAGGCTCTGTACCAGTGCTTCCCCCGAATCCTCAGGAAAACGCGGTGAGGCAAATCTCCTTATTATCCTTTCCTTCCAGGTCAGGAGGCAGGCTCAGGGGGCTTAAATAACCCACAAATATCGCACTGCTAGGAAGCGATGTAAGAAGGCTGTCCCCCTAGGCAGTGGGACCTCTAGTCTGCTCTCTGAACAGTGCATTTAGTGATTAAAATACTAAAAGAAACTCTGTGCAATTTGGTGTTATCCCTGAAGTGACTCCAGGGAAGGACCCTCAGGACAGCATTGTATCAAGGTCCCCAGGTCCTCCCTGACTGTGGAAGAAAGCAGTGGCATGAGAGGTCTGGAAGGATGAGTTGGTTAATGTGCACAGGGAATGGCAGAAGCAGCTAAGCAGTGTTAGGACCGCCTCTGTGCGTGCCCTGGAAATGCAAACAGCCCTGGGCTTGGCTTCCACGGCTGGCCGGCCGGTGGCTGGCGCGCAGCCTGCTGGAAGGGAAGCCCCGACTGAGGGAGCAGCCACAGGACCCTGCAGCAGTGGCTTCCCCCTCTCTGACCTTTAGCTTGAGCTGATGAATTGGCAGCAACTGTGTGACATCAGGGAGACATTTTCTTCTGTGTGAGTTCAGAGCTCCCATTTAAAAATTCCTCAGTCACAAGACAGAGGCCGCAGGAGCCCAGGCACACTTGTGGCGGCAGCAGGTGACGTGCACTTGCTCCAAGTCTGCGTAATCCCAGGGATTCCGGGAGGCCTCAGGGATGGCCATGTAAGGTGCGATCGCTGGCCTTACTTATCCCCGCAGCGCTGCCAGCTCTGAGGAGCCCTGCAGTGACGTGAGTGGATCACAGACTGGGCACACCGGGCAGGCGCCCAGCAGCAGCCGTGGCCTTCCCTGGCAGCTCTGTGTGACACCCCCTTCTTGTCCTTATCCCTGGTGAAGACTTGCACTCCCTTAAAATTAAGTGATCTGGAAATTCAGTGATCTGGAGAGTTACCCAAACATGTTTTTTCTTGACTTTTGTGTGTGAGACCTGTGTGTGTGGGGGTGGGGTGGGGGGGCAAGGAATCTAATGTCTAAACTTCAGAGTGGTAGAAGAAACTACTTTTTTTTTTTTTTTTTTTTTTTAAAGAGGGCAGTGTCACTGGCCCCTCATGTGGGATCCGAACTGGGGCCGCTGGCATCCCAAGCCAGCTCTTAACCAATGCGCCACTCGGCCGGCCCAAGAAACCACTATTTTAATACAGCCAACATCAGAGTTGAAGGGACCTTAGATCTTTAAATACTGTAAGCCCCTCATTTGATAGAGGAGGAAACTGCAGGCTCAGAGAGAAGTGACTTGCCCAATGTCTCACAGCATATGAGTGGCAGAGGCAGGGCTAAAATGATAACCTTGGGCAAGTTTCTCTCCAGGGCCTCAGTTTCTCCACTGCTGAAATGACACGGTGGGATTTAATGATATCAAAGATTTTTCTCCGGATCTTAAAATATAAAATGGTAATTGAGGGACTCCCCTAGGCTCCCTGGAGGAACC
This sequence comes from Aselliscus stoliczkanus, assembly GCA_033961575.1. Classification (NCBI taxonomy): domain Eukaryota; kingdom Metazoa; phylum Chordata; class Mammalia; order Chiroptera; family Hipposideridae; genus Aselliscus; species Aselliscus stoliczkanus. Next base: position 55,513,836 of record CM066733.1, on the reverse strand, counting down.
TAGTGGATCTAGTGGGTCAGGGCCCTGGACAAGACAGGGTACAAGCTACGAAGGAGGGGATGTTAGATGAACAAGATGGCTCCTGGGCTTTGGGACAGATGACTTCACTACCTTTGCCACCCACCTCTTCACTTCAGTCCCTGTCCCTCCCTTTGCTTTTGAAGACCAACATTCATCTCACAGCAGCCACCCAACTTCCTCTTTCCCCTCCCTTCGCAACCCACAGACTTATATGTTCCCTAACTTCTGCTTATTTCTTGGGCCACTATTACGCCAGCTTATACGTATATCTATAGCTTTCCACTACCTTTATCGAGGAATCGCTGGGTACTACATACTGTCGACGTACGAAATAGCCAAACCTGAAGAGAATTTTTATTTAAGAGTTTATTTGAAGGCCGACCGAGTGGCACGGTGGTTAAGCACTAGTTTGGGAAGCCAGCAGCTGGTTTGGGAAGCCAGCGCCCCAGTTCGGGTCCCACATATGAGGGCCAATGACGCTGCCCTCAAAAAAAAAAAAAAAAATTAAAAAAAGAAATGTAAGAGTTTATTTGAGCCAAACTGACATATGCCAGGGAGCAAGATCTCATATGCTCTGGAGAATAAGTTTTGCAGCTTATTTTATGCATTTGAAATTAAGGGGGAAACATAAAGAAAGATCACATGGAGGTGGGAGAAAGCAGGGTGGGGATTGGATTACAGAGTAGTTAACGAGATTATGTGCTCTCTTGAGGGTTAATACCCCCTTCAAGGAGAATTACTTCTGGTATTTCAAAGGTGAGTTAACCTAGATGCAATAGAACAATAGACAAGCCTTGCTTAAGGCAAAGATAAACCTTTGACTAAAGAAGCTACAGGTCTGGGGCGTGGCTACTCACCATGACCTGCCCAGTTAGGAATTTATGATCGGGTCACCCTTTGAGGTTATTTTCCATAGAACCCCCATTTTGGTCCACAATACTTTACATTGTCCCATCTAATTCTTCTGCTTCCATCCTCTGACGTAGGTTATCCTCCCCACAATGTAGATATTTACATACTCACATATTCCCAGAGCTAATAAGTAGTGAATCCCTAAAGTGACCCAAATCTGACTGGAGGCCAAACTTCATTTCCTACACTACCCCTCTTGCATTACCTGTCTGGAAGCCCTGAAGCTCTCCCCGTGGCCCATCCATTCACTTGGGTGTCACAGGTGCTAATGAGACTGAGGTCATTGGCTTTATTCTGGCGAGGACCTGATGTCTTTGTCCTATTCCAATCCAGCAGACTTTGACCCTCTTCTATCATAATGAATACTCGTTACTGGAGCTCAGTATAGGGAGAAGAATCAGGATCATTTGTGTCTTTTGTGACTACGGGACAAAAATTCAAAGTAATCAGTTATCATTTTGTTCTTCTGCGCTTCCCAGGAGCTAAAGAGAAGGGAAACCCACCAAGTGGTTGGTATTGATAATCTACATTACACAGATCAATTTGCAGCCATTTGGGCACTATCCTATAACTGAATTCTGTAGTTCTGGTATTGAACTGTCTTTCTGCCACCCTGAATCATGTTCCTTGTGGCGTCTCCAGCTGGTCAGCAGGTCACAGGAGGTGGGGTGGAGGCAGCAGCTGAAAATGCAGTAATTGCCTGTTAGATTCCAGGGACCCACCAGGGAGCAGTGACTCTCCTCAAACAAGTGTGGGCAAGGTCCTGAGGGCTGAGAGGTTAGGTGGATGGGATTTGGTGTAAAGCCATGCAGGTACCTTCAGGGACCAGCTGTTCCTTTGTTCATTCTTTCCCCCAAACACTTACAGAGCACCCCAGGAGCGTGTTAGATCTGGGACTGTGTTGGATACTGGGAATTCCAAAATGAATACTCAACAAGTTAATATTCTAACTCTGGAGACCAACCTATAAGCAAGCCATTATTATAGGGCACGAGCATGCTGTCCTAGAACCATGGTTCCTTCATGGAATGATGAATTAGTTCAGCTGGGCTGCGGGTGAGGGGCTGGCTTGGGGAGGCCTCACTGGGAAGGCGTCCTTCGTCCTTTGAGCTGAGTCTTGAGATAAGAGGAGGGGAGACCACATTCCAGACCCAGAGTGAGCACAGCCTAATCTGGGAACTTGGAGCCTAGTTTGTTCCACAGACAGCAAGCTTGTCTTTTCATGCAAAGAACAACTTTTGCAGGTTATCAGTTTAGATCACCATTGTCATCAAAGCTAACATTGATAGAACTTATAGTGCCAGGCAGTCTGTGAAGTGCTTTACTCATATCTTTTTAAATACAACAATCGGAAGAGGTAGGACTGTTTTACTGATGAGGAAACTGAGACTTAGAGAGAAGTTAAGATGATAGTCAAGGTTAGGATGCACTTACGCTCTTTAAAACAAAATTATTGGGGAACAATGTATTTTTTCGGGGAACAGTGTTTTTTCCAGGGCCCATCAAGCTCCAAGTCAAGTTGTTGTCCTTCAATCTTAGTTGTAGAGAGCACAGCTCAGCTCCAAGTCCAGTCTCCATTTTCAATCTAGTTGTGGGGGGCATAGCCCACCAACCCATGAGGGAGTTGAACCTGCAACCTTATTGTTAAGAGCGTACTCTCTAACCAACTGAGCCTTTCAGCCGCCCACCGGCAGCTTAGCTCAAGTCATTGTCCTCAATCTAGTTGCGAAGGGCACAGCTCACCGTCCCATGTGGGAATCGAACCAGGAACACCTGTTGCTAAGAACACGCGCTCTAACCAACTGAGCCATCTGGCCACCCCAGCACTTACGCTCTTAATCATGGCACTCTATAGTCCATTTGTTGTTTTCCCTTTGTTTTGTGGATTTTGTGTGTCTGTTTTTGAGATGTGTGCTTTTTCTCACGTGTGCATTTGTGTGTGCACATCCAGGCCCCATCCTGTCTGATGGGGCACTCTGAGAGGTCAGCCATTCGGCTCTGGCCTTCTCTATCTCCCCCATAGTGTTCCAGCAAGTGATTCTGCATAAACTGAACCAAGCCTGAAGTTCTGGTTTTTTTGTGTTTTGTTTTGTTTTGTTTTCCATGAGAAAATTAAACCCAAAGAAGAACCGAAACATACTCAGAAGAGCTTATTGTGCGACTGCTACTGCCAGAAGCATTTGCCTTGAGACCATTTAGCCAAGTTGATGTTATTATTGGAAAGTGATCTTTTAAATATATGTGTGGGGAGTGTGTGTAGTGGGTGATGTTACAGATTGGAAGTTAATTAGGTTCAGATTTTGCAGAACTTCAAATGCCATTTAGAGAGTTTGGACTTCATTTTATGAAGATATAAAGAAAAGGGGAAGGGAAAGGAGTGTTTATTCTGCCTGGGCCCTATGCTGACACGCACACGTCACCTTACACCTTGGTCAGCAGTGAGGGTTTTGAATAAGGCACGGGTGCATTCAGTTTAAGAAGATGAACCTATGGGGCGGCCAGTTAGCTCAGGAGGTTGGAGCAAAGGCTTATAACACCAAGGTTGCCGGTTCCATCCCTACACCCTCCACAACTAGATTGAAACAACTCCTTGACTTGGATCTGATGTGTCCTGGAAAAACACACTGTTTCCCAATAAAAAATAAAATAAAATAAATAAAAATAAGAAGATGAACCTGTGTTGGGTGCAGAAGACATTAAGGGAAAAGGTTTAGAAGCAATATTCCGGTTTGCAAGTTAAGATAAAATCTGGGGATGAGGCGTAGGGATAACAAAAAGGGGACATTTTATAAAGACACTAACAATATGACACTAAAAATATGATAAACATAATTTTATATATAAACTCTGGTTTATCAGTTTCCAAGTTTGATTTTGGGGTATTGGGTTTTCATTGTGGACCCCACTTGTATAAGTTATAATACGTTCTCTTGCAAATCTTTTCTTTGAGTCCAGGATGTCACTTGTTGCCTGTACCTGAATGAAACTCAGATAATATAAAAGCTTGAATCTGAGTCTAAACTTAGCACCCTGCTGACTTGGAGGAAAATCTAAACTTGGCAAAATGCCTCCATCTCTCTTCAAGTTGCAGTCTAAAAAGTAGCTCTGTAACTCCTCTTCCCCCCCCACCCCCAACTAATGAACTATATCTAATAGCCTCTCTTTAGAGTCCTTTGAGAAAGAGATGGCGTTTGTTTTTGACCTCATTATCCATTTCAGCCTGTCCTTGATGAAAATAATCACCCCATAGGCAGGTGCATTCCTCACATTCCTTTCTCTGCTAGCTGTTAAGACGTTGTTAACCCCAGTGACCATGGGAAAATGCTGCTGTCTGCTTCAGAGAGGCTAAGGGGAGTGGGCACAAGATAACAAGAGGTGAAGAGGTCAGAGTGGAAGGCCCTTTCATCTTTTCAGGCTGTTTCCAATCCAGACAAAGGAGTCTGTCCAGGGGTGCAAGGCCCACGCGGCTTTATTTTATGGCCTGGCCCTGAAAGGCGGTTGGGAGGGCCGCGTGGTATCTGGATATTGTTTGGGAGGCCGAATGGCTGGCTCCCAGGAAGTCCTCGACTCCTGGGGGAAGGCTAAGTGGGAGGAAGGGCAAGCAGCCCCAGCTTCAGCGGAAGAGACCACCCAGCTACTCAAAGGAGAGTGTGAAGGGCTTGAATGAAATGAGCGGTCCTGCAGGATTTATCATTCAGGCTGTGAGATTAAGGGTGTGAGGCTGTTTAGAGGCTTCAGATGAGGTAGTTCTAGGATTGGCAGCAGAAGAGAAAGAGGAGGGAAGGGGGTGAAGTGGAGGGAGGAAAAGGAGGCAGGGATGGAGAATGAAGGGCAGTTTGGAAACCTGCAAGTGTGAGGATGGGGTGATCCAGATTCCCTCAGCCTGCTGCTAACCTGCTTTATGACTTTGAACAAGTCATTTCTCCCTTTTGTACAATGAAGCGATTGGAAGGACACTACAAGCCCCTCCTGGGGCTGGAGGAAGGGGAGGGAAGCCTTAAGCTGCTCCCTGTTTCTCCCCGGTCACTTTTTCTCAGCTTGCTTCATTGATTGTGCTTTATTAGAAAAGCAACATAGCCACATTATCAATAATTGAAAGTCAACAACTCCGCACACATCTCACCCAAATTCCCAATCCATTCCCCAGCATCTTCATACAACAGTAACTGCCTTTTGCATGTATTTCCCATTGATCTTTTTTTTCAAATGTACATGTATTTTTTTATACCTTTTTTTGTGGGGGGAGGGGAACAGCGTGTTTTTCCAGGACCCATCAGCTCCAAGTCAAGTAGTGTTTTGATCTAGTTGTGGAGGGTGCAGCTCACTGGCCCATGTGGGGATCAAACCGGCAACCTTGGTATTGTGAGCACTTGTGCTCTAACCAACTGAGCTAACAGGCAGCCCCAAATGTATATGTATTTTAACATCTCTGTAGTACACCTACAGTTTTGCACCCTGAATTCTCCCCCTTTCCCCCCCAGTAAATTCATAGTGCTGGTTATCTTCTGTTTGCCCTGCAGATTTTCTCACCAACTGCCTTCACCTACTCTGTACTCCAGGAGGCTGCTGTGTGCTCCTTTGCCCTCTGCTGACTCTTGGTTGGGTTTGAGGGATATGTCTTCCTTCCCCTCCCTCCCTTCCAGATCACCGAAGACTAGCCGAGTCCCTCCATCAAAGGTCATAGCTCCTGTCTGGAGGCCTCTCCAGGTAGTTCTCTCTCCATGTCCTGGTAGGGCCCCCCTTACGCCTTCAGGCCTCGCCTGGAAGTAGAAACACCTTCCCTCTGCTCTGATGCTTTTCCAAACTCTGTTCACACCTTTGTAAATGGTCCCTTTATCAAACTCTCTCCCAATTTCCCAATTTTGATTGTGCCATCTGTTTTCTGCTGGGACCCCGACTGTCACAGAATATACGGTGGGGGGGGAGTGCGCCAAAAAAATGTATACATATTTTAAGCAATATTATCTATGTATTACTTTTTGAAGTTGAATTGAATTACGGTAGCAATGTGTAGTATGACATTCGCTCAAAAGATGGCGTTAATCAAATGAATGCCAGTGTCACCATGCGACAGGCAGGACAGTCAAAGAAAGTGGCAGAAGCATGGTTGTCATTTGAGAAGCACAAGACTATTTTGAAGTGATACTTGAAATTTGAGAACGTTCTCCTGACTTAACACCTCTTGACTTCTACCTATGGGGACCTTAAAGGATGTGGTGTACCGTAGTAAACTAGCTACACCGACAGTACTTCAGTAAGAAATTGAAATGGCATGCACAGCGAGCGATACAAATGGACACTTTGGTCAACGTAGTTGCTCAAGCAGTAGTTTGCTGTAATCAGAAGTGTCTGGACGCTGATGGCAACCGTTTTGAGCACCTCTTGTAATTGCAGAAGTCAAATGTGACATGTAGTCATCTTTTGTTATCGGTATATATTATTACAATTTTAATAGATTTTTTCTTTCTTAAAATGTGTATAATTTTTTGGCACCCTCTGTATATTATTAGTATTTTCCATATATATATATGTATATATGTATATATGTATGTGTATATATATATATATATATATATATTCTGTAATTCTCTTCACCATTCCCTTATTGACCTACATATAATTTGCTTCCTGTTTTTTTGGTACTAAAACCTCAGTGAAATATTCCAAGACAAGAAATTGAGGTTTCTTTTTATTGCAGGCACTTCCTTTCCTTTCTGGGTTTAAGTTCAAGGCATGTGATTGATCCTTTCAACAAGGATGTTTTTAGTTACAGACCTTGGCGGTCCTCAGAGAACTTACCAACTGATAGCACAAAATTGAGAAATGTGATGCCAGAAGAACAACTGAGTCAAAGTATGTGATATAGATAGAAATTCAAAGAGAGAGGAGGGATGGTTAGTTGGAAAAGACCTGCTGGCCGGCGGAGCTGTCTCAGGAAAGGGCCGTCTAATTGTCACCCTGGTTAATTTATCATTGTCCAGAAGTGAGTCCTCATCTGATTTTGTTTGATTAGTATATAAAATAAGAGAGCGATTATTTAGATTACAAAGAGAAACATGTATGGTAGGTGGACCTGAATTTTTGCGCCAATGTGGTTGGCACATTATGTCTTATAAGCAGAAGCCTAGTGGTAGCTGGAGTAGTGGGAAGCAGATTTTTTGCAAGGAATGGCCAGGTGACTTGAAAGCTTAGGGGTATCAGGCTGGGTAGTGAGACTCACAACCATCTCCACAATGCAGATGGCCTTGTCCGTGGGACCTAAATATTCCACGTCTGTGGGCCAAGACCCCCTCTTCTATGCCTCCATAGTGCTTGGGTCTGTACTGTCAACTTGACCTTTGTAACTCCACCTCTTCCTTGCTTGTGACCCTTCCTTTAAGGGATGCCTTACAATTTTAATCTGCATAGGAATCACCTGGGGAGAGCTTACAGTTTTAACAAGCCCCGCCTCTCCCCACCCCAGTCCCCATGATGCCCAAATGCCTTCAGTCTAGTACAACTGAGTATCCTGGAGCCACTGAGCCCCTTTAAAAGAATGTCCTTCTCATCTGTGCTCTAACCCCCATTTTGTGGTAATTTACGATTTAATATTCAGATGGGCAACCTTCAGTGTTAGTCTCTGGTAGAGGAGTGGGCACTCTGTGGATGCTAGCTCCCCAAAGCAGCAGTAGGGAGATCTCTGAGGAGGCAGGAACTTCACCTGGGGGTTGGAGGACTAAAAGGTCGACTGGCTCAGGCTTCCTGGTTTCATATTGCTGCCAGCTGCCCCGGAGCTGCAGACCGACCACTCATCCCTCATTTTCACCTAAAGCTGGAAAACCTGGTCACCTGAGATCTTCATTTCTCTTTTTAATAGAGGAAGAAAAAAACCTATATAAGAATGAAGTGACCTAGCTTGAGCCTTCAAAGCCAGTCCCCTCATAATTTTAAATAAAGAATTGAATAGGATGGGGAAAACAATCACAGCCATATTAGTAATTCTGCTTTACATTTTAAAAATACTCTACAATTTCCAGATCATTTGAATATCCACAATCTATTTGACCTTTTCAACAACCCTGGGTGGTAGAGCAGGCATTATCATCCTGTCTCTAGATAAAACTGAGCCTCAGAAAGAGCAAACGACATATCCAGGATCCAGGCTCAACCACCTATTGGGTGGCAGAACTTGGGTTCAAAGCTGTTACCTCATGGACTATCTGCCCCCATCCCTGACGTGTATACTACATTGCCCGCAAAATGATTAAAAATTACCCAAGGACCCAGAGCCCGGGAACGGACTTGCAATTCAGACCCGTATCTTCCCTCTTATCCTGGCTTGCACGCCTTCTTGATTTTCTACATAAAAAAAAATTACTGCAACAACTGCTGTCTCTCCCTCCAGGTTTTCTAAGATTTGGCCCTGCTGTTTTCACTGCCACTACCCCACCCAGGGTTTCTCCATCACACACGTGAATTATTGCTATAATAACTCTAGGTTACGACTAGGCTATTAAGACTAGGGCAAACACTCATGGAGCCCTACTATGTGCCAGGCCTTGTGCTCAGGTCCGATGGGATGACTGTGTCCTGATCCCTTCCCTCAAGGACCTTCCAGGAGACACAGAGACCTGAAACAGGTGACTACAATGGAACAAGGAAAGAGCTGCGATGGGGAGATGTGCAGGGACCTGAGGAGCGGCTGGGTGATGGCAGGCTGTTCCTTCCCATTGGTCTTATGGCCTTCAGGCTCTCTTCCATCATAGGCACCAAGTGTTCTGTGTGTCCCCTGGTCAAGATCCTTTAGTAACTTCATAGTGCCAGAACTTCAGCTTGGCATTTAGTGTCCTCCATTATCTGGCCACTGCATTTTACCATTCCACGGTCCAACCCTCTGTGCCATTCACAGCTTCATATTGAGTGGCGCAGACACTTACTGCTTCATATTCCTATGATCTGATCAAAGAATCATAGTTATAACCCCAGTACTGCTTATTGCTTGTCTGTGTCACACTACTAAGCACTTTCTCATGTTATTTCTTTCTTTTTCTTTTTTTTTTAGGGCAGTGTCACTGGCCCTCATATGTGGGACCCAAACCGGGGCCGCTGGCTTCCCAGGCCAGCGCTTAACCACCGCGCCACTCAGCCGGCCCTCTCATGTTATTTCATGTAATCCTCTCCACTCATTGGGTTAGGTATCATCTTCCTCATTTTGTATATAAGGAAATCAAGATTCAGAGAGCTTAAGTAACTTGTCCAAGTCACACAGCCAGAGAACATGGCTGAATAGAACTCAGCCCCCCAGATCAAACCCAAAGTCATCCATTCTTGCCATTCCACTCCACTGACAATAGCATATATTAGGGATTAGTAACTTTGTCTCCTCGCTCTTGCAGCTCCCACACCTGAAATACTCACTTTTCCCTTCAAGGATCTCAATATCACACTTTTCTCAATGCACCCCAGAGACTCTCCCTCATCTTGAATTCCCTCAGTTGTTGCTTGTTCCCTTTCTACCATGGGATCATGGATCACTTAAGCTTCCATTGCCTTGAAATTGTTTTCTAGTGATTTCATGGAGGGCCATTTGAGCTTGACTACAAACTACCATTCAGACTGGCTAGACAGCCAACATCCATAATAACAACTAACAATGTTGCTGAAAATGGAGACCAGTCATCAGAACACCGGTAGAGGCATATCGAGAAGGCCTTGCAGTATAATTAGTACAGTTATATCTCTGGGCTACAGTTTCCTCACCTGTAAAGTGCAGGGGCTCAAACTAGATGGTATTGGGTCAACAGATCCAATACCCTCCCTATGCACCAGGCACTCTTCTAGGGATTGGGGATAAAATAGCCCCAAATCCTTGTTCCTCATTCTAGTAGAAAGAGACAATAGACAAAGTAAACACGTAAAGTATAATGATGTCAAGTGGTGATAAGTGCTATGGAGAAATATAAAGCAGGGAAGGGGGAAAGGAAATGCCAAGGAGTGACATTATCTGACTTACGTTTGAAAAGGCTCACTAGCTGCTGGTGGAGAATAGACTGTAATAAGATCAGCGAGTGAGTGAGCAGGAAGACCAATTAGGAGGTAATTGCAGCAATCCAGGTGAGGGCCAGTGGTGTGGCCAGGATAAGGAATAGAGAAGGTTAGAAGTGGTCAGATTTGGGATATATTCTGAGGGTAAAGCCAGCAGAATTTACTGAGGGATTATACGTGGAGTAGACTCAAGGATGTCTCCAAGGTTTTGGGCTTGGAAGGAAGAAGGAACATCTGGAAGGACGGAGTTGCTATTAAATAAGATGCACGTTTTGAGGAGACAGCCAAGTGGAAATAGAGAGGAATCAGGGGGATATGTGAGTCTAGAGTTTAGGGAGAGTCCAGTCTGGAGCTGTAAATGTCAGAACCATCAAGGTGTGGATGATGGATCAGGACATCTCTTAAGCACCCCTTTAAATCCTCTTGGCCCCACCTTTTCCTCCAGCTGATGTCATGCAGCTGATGTTGGCCAGATTTGCAATGGGTACCCCTGCCTGCTTTGTGTATTTCTTGCTTCCTGTCCAAGAGTGGCTATAGGACAATGGTGGGAACTCAGCACTGCCATGTGTACAAACCAGAATTATGGGGGAGTTGATGCTCATGGCGCCACCCTTAACCAGTGGTGAACAGAAGCTGATGAATAAATGTGGACCCCCTTGATAGTCAGTTCTGAGTCTCCTTAGAAGGGTCTGTGGAGCCAAGCATCAGTCTCCCATTGTGGTAGTCAGCTCAATAATGCATCCTCGAATTGGTTTCCCTTTGTTCTCTGTTTTCTTACCCTGTGCCTCCCTCATTTCTGCTCTCTAGAATTTTATTCCCATATCGACTGTCTTCATGCAAACCTTTTATTAAAGTTCTGATTCTAGGGGGATCTAGGATAAGACAGGTGGCATTTAACTCCACAAGATTGAATGAGATCACCAAGGGATTAAGGAAGATCGGGAACAGATCCAAGGACTGAGCCCTAGGCCCCTCTCACATGTATAAGGAAAGGAGTTGAGGAGAACCTAGCAAAGGAGACCCTGAAGAATAACCAAGAGAGTGCAAGTGTCATGGAAGCCAAATGTGTTTCATCGCTCTCTTTCTCTCCACCGTGTGAGGACACAGCAAGAAGGTACCATCTGCAAGCCAAGGAGAGAGCTCTCACTGGAACCTGACCATGCTCTCACCCTGATCTCAGATTTCCAGCCTCCAGAACTAGAGAAATAAATGCCTATTGTATAAGAAAAAAACAAAAAACAAAAAACATGTTTCAAGGAAGAAGGAGTGATGAGCTGATCCTTGCTGGGCAGTCAAGTGAGTGGAAGACTCAGTGATGACCATTAGGTTTGACTGCAGTGGAGGGAACTGGTAACCTTAACAAAGAGCAGTCTGGGTGGAGTTGTGGGATGATTGAAATGGGTTTGAGAGAGAAACTGGAGGGGAAGTAGGGTCAAGAGAGACTTTTTAAAAAGACAGGTGAAATTATAGCATATATATATATATATATACACATATGCTGATGTGAATGATTCAGCAAAGTGGGAAAAAACGATGATGTAGGAGAGAGGAGGGAGCATTGCTGGAGGGAGGGATCAAGTGGCTAGTGAAGGTGTTTCCTTAGATAGGAGCACAACACTTTATCCCCAGACTGCAGGAGGGAATGCAGAGTCTGTGAGCAAATTCTCACATCCCATGACTCCCTGGGTGTTTGGATTGCAAAAGATCGTTAAGACTGTGAGTCTGGGCTTTCCACCATCCCCTTCCATTTTAGAGATGAGACCCAGAGAGAAGTGACTGCCCAAGGACATATCATAGGATGGAGTTAAAATCTAAGGCCCCTCCTGCCTTGCCCAGCACCTCGGCTCTCCTCTTAGACAGAATCCTGACCATACTCTGCCATTCACTCGATCTGTGCTCTGAGTAGTGGACGGATGCCTAATGGACTCCCACAAACATTAGAAGAAGGAGATGAAGACATGGGCAAACTTCAGAATAGGACCAAGAAGCCACCGGATGAGTTCATTTGAAGGTCTACTGATGAGTTCAAGGAATCTCCCTAGGTGTATTTAGGAGTCAGCTTAATCACTGTAAGGAAAGCTGTAAACCAGCAAATCAGGTTGAGAAAAATCTGCCAAAATGCAGAAGGAGGATATTGTAAGTCCAAGTGCAAACACAAGAACACAATATTCCTTCTGGAATATTGATTCCTAATTTCAGATATTCTGTCAAGCCTTGTTTCCCAATTTGGTGTTTGGAAGTACGGTCCCTCTAAGATTAGAGAGAGTTGAATGCAGCATGAGGAGTGGGCAGTAAGTTTCCAGGAGGGGGAGGCCCTAACAAAGAAGCACAAACATGCTGGTCCCATGGAAGAGCCCCACACCAGGCTTTGCCTTGACCTCTAGGAAGCTTGCAAAACCACAGCATTCTCTTCCCCCTAATTCCATTCATTTCACAAACATTCTCTGAGCTTTTGTGCGAAGTGCTACAGATATGCACAGTAAGGAAGTGGGGGATGGGGTTCTACAGAACAGATAAACAGAAAGAGGTCCTGACCTCAGATTTTATAGTCTTATAATAAGAATGAGCTATTCACACATTTGACTGTGATTTCCTGCCTCCTGATCAGTGTCCTGTTTCTGTTATCTCAGTTCTGGACAGAAGCGGGTGTGCAGTATGGGGAAGCTGTGTGTAGTCACTTCAAAGACAGCTCGCTGACTGTGGATTCCAATTTATAAATTATAAACTGCTCTTGGGTACAAATTACTCCCATGTGAGTTTGTTGAGTGTGATCCACTTATCTCTCGGGCTGATCACTAGTTAAATCCTGCCCAAGTAGCTGAAAGCCTGTTTGTTTTACGACAAACAGGGGAGAGGGGCCCTGCTGAAATTTGGGCCTAGGATAGAACCTTAAGGCAAGTATACCTCTAAGATGTTTGTTTGGGGAATGCTTAAGCCAGTCCGTATGCCTCTCTTCCCCGTTTCCACCAAAACAATATTCGAAGAGACACACGGGCACAGGTTTTGACTTCTACCACTTGGGGTGTTGAGGGTAGGCTGAAGAGATGAAGAACTGGAATGTCTCCATCCACTAACCAGGATTGCTTCTCTGAAGAAATAGTTATGATCTCTTTATGAGATGTGATCAAAAACTACAGTAAGTGTTTAAATAAAAAAATTTATTACAATAAAAGACACATTGCCATTAATCCCACTCAAAATACTCCCTTTCACTTCAAACACATTTATCCCATGGTTCTTGCCACTTTCTGAAGCAGTCCTGGAAGGAAGTCTTCTTTCATGAGTGTCGTTAGTTGCACTGTCATGGCTGCCTCAATGTCTTGAATCAATTCAAAATGTTTACCTTTCATGGTCATTTTGACTTTGGGGAAGAGCCAGAAGTCAGTCACATGGTGACAGATCATAGTCACTGCAGCAGCATCATAAATGAATTTTAACATTTTATGTGTTTCTTTAGCACTTTTTTGCAGTTTGAAACAAAATTTCATGTGTTATTTGTTTTTTTTTTGTTTTTTTTAAAGATTTTATTGGGGAATTGGCAGAGGGGAACAGCGTTGGGGAATCTGGGAAGGGCAATAGACAAGTTGCTGTCTTTTTGTTCTTCAGTTTAGTTGCGGAGGATGTTGCTTCACTGTTGGTATCGTCATTGCGCTCTTCCCGGATGAGGCAGATCGGTCGCTGGCCTCTGGATGGTCGCTCACCACGGCTATTTCATGTGTTATTTGTGATCCATGATTGACGCACACTTTAAAACACACCTCTCAACCGTAGCTCACACCCGACTGACTGCACTGAACAAGTTGAAACTTGTCATTCTTTTTTATAGTTGAGTAATATTCCATTGTACATGTGTACCACTTTTTCTTTATCCAATCATCTATTGATGGGCATTTGGGTTGCTTCCATATCTTGGCTATTATAAAAAGTATCGCAATGAAGGCGGGCTGAATGGCTCAGTTGGTTAAGAGCTTGTTCAAAAGGGCGAGCTGAGCTCTGAGCAACAGCAGTTCGATGCCCAGCCCAAGCTGAGCTGCCACTGAGCTGCCAACAAGTGGCAGGATAGCTCAGCTTAAAAAAAAAAAAAAAGTGGCACAATGAACATAGGGGTGCATATATCTTTTCAAATGAGTGTTTTGGATTTCTTCAGGTAAATACCCAGAAATGGAATTGCTGGGTCATAAGGGAGTTCTATTTTTTATTTTTTGAGGCACCGCCAAACCGTTTTCTATAATGGCTGCACCTGTTGGCAGTCCCACCAACAGTGCATGAAGGTTCCCTTTCCAGGTGGAGCAGGTTTTATTATCACCGTTGTATAGCTGAGGAGACTGAGTCTCCAGAGGCAACATGACTCGACTCAGGTCACGTGGATCAGAAGCAGTTGAGCTGGAATTCAAGTCCAGGTCTCCGATTGTGAGTCGTTGGATGCCCAGGTGACAGGACATCTCCTCAGACCCCTCAACCCTCAGAAGAAGGCATAGTTTTCCCTCCCAAGATGGCCTGGCTCTGAGTCCCAGCTCTGCCTTCACCATCTGTATGACCTTGGGCAGGTTGTTTACGGGTCTCTGTGACTCTTTCCCCATGAGTAAACTTATGGTATCTGAGTCCCCATAAGGTGTTTTGGAGGAGTAAATGAGATATTTGAGAGAAAGCAAAACACAATGTGTGGCAAGTGTGAGACAGCAGTAAGTGTTATATGTTCCGAGCCCCCAAAAGTCTTTGCCTCTAAGGCACAATCCAAAAGACATTACGCAGTCTGATGATGAAGTTTGCAAACTTTCCAACCTATAAGTGTGTGGAGGAAAGTTCGTGAACTTAATTGTCTCACTAATCCCAGCTTTCCTTCTCCGCTCTCCTGTCCTCCTTCTCTCTGTGATAATGCTACCTCACATTCATATGCTATTCTTACTCTTCAGAGTGCTTTTCCACCTGCACCTTTTGAGATCCTCCTGACAACCCTGTAAGATATTAGAATCCAAAATCATTAATCCCTTCTTACAAATGAGGGGAAACCAAAGTAAGAGGTGAAATGACTGCCCTAAGGCAATGCCTCTGATAGCCACTGAGCTGGGACTCTTCCCCTCTATGGTTTCAATTCTTGGTTATTGGAAATCTTTCATTGTGTGGGTTTCCTTTTCTGCTTTTGAAAGTGGTAGTCAAGGGACCTAAATGAATCTCTGCAAGCTCAGAATTACCTTTGAGGGGAACCAAAGTTTTGCCATCCCCAAATATTTCTCTTGGGATATTGATTTAAGCTTGTTATTAAGAAGCAAAAGACTCAGAGAGAACCTTTGACCTGCCCCCCTTACCTCCCTACAGGAATTCAGATGGAAGAACCTGCTTCAGGAAGGTGGACTTAGCATATTCACCTTAACATATATGAATTTAGTGCGGCAGATGGAGGATCCAAGCAAGTCTGTTTGCTAGACTCCCTCTGTATCCCATTGTTTCTAGGTGACCCAGCAAGAAATTGTTTAACAAATGTTTGCTCTTTCTCGTCTACCTGTGAATTACCTGCTTTCCTGATGAAATCCCAGGCCCTTACCCCTCTTCTCCTTTGTCCAAAATGGCATATAAGCCTCAACTGCCCAATGTGTCTTTGGGTCTCATATCCATGGCACCTCCGTATGTACATCCATAATGAAATTTAGACGTTTTCTCCTGTTAGTCTGTCTCATGTTAATTTGGTTATTAGTCCAGCTAGAAGAACTTAGAAAGTGAAAGAAGAGTTATGTTTTTGTGTGTCCTTCCAGAATGACAGTGGTGGAGAACAAAATGGTTTGCAGCCTCTAGATGCCCTCCAGCCCACAAAGCCTCCCTGCACATCAAGACCTGGGCCTAGGGATGAGAAAGGCAACCCAGGGTAAGGGGCAAATTCCAGCAGACTCCCTAGAAGTGGGTGAGAGTTGAAAAGGCCAAAAAGGTGGTGTTCCCATCTGAAAGTCCAGAGTCAGCTCTGCCACTTGATACCTGAGAACACCTTGAACAACTCAAGGTGCACCTTCATTTCCTCATCTATAAAGGGAAGACTGGATTAGATAATGTCTCAGCCTCCTTCCTCATAACCCAAAAGGAAATTGCTTGAGGACAACAGTGACAAATTATGGGAAATTTCTAAAAGTTTTTTATTATGAAAAATTTCTAACAGATTCAACATTAACAAAACAATATAATGAACCCCATATATCCTTCACTGAGCTTCAACAATCATCAATATTGTCTTTCTTGTTTTATTCTACTTTCACCCCCCCATGATGGTTATTTTGTTCCATTTTTTAGGTGAAATTTGCAAACATCGAAATGCAGAAATCTTAACTCTGTAATACTGACAAATGGATTCGTTGGTGTAAATTATGTGTGGTCAAAAACTACAGTGAATGTTTAAATAAAAAAATGTATTACAGTAAAAGACACATTGCCATTAACCTCCTTGCTTTGAACACACTTATTCCATCGTTCTTACCACTTTCTGAAGCAGTTCTGGAAGTCCTCTTTCATGAGTGTCTTTAGTTGCACTGTCATGGCTGCCTTGAAATCCTGAATTGATTCAAAACGTTTACCTTTCATGGTCATTTTGACTTTGGGGAAGAGCCAGAAGTTGCACAGTACCAGATCCGGTGAATAAGGTGGATGAAGATACACCATAATGGTTTGATTTTTTAGGCCACCAATGCTTTATTAGATGAAATTACAAATGCTACTTACAATTTAAAATACTAAATGCAACTTAGAGTATTTCCAGCATTGTTTTATGCTTAAATGTCAAATGTAAGGAAATAATGTATAATCAGAACCCTAAATTAAAAATGTTTTCTAATGAGAAATTCCAATAAAATTAAAAGTTCTGTTTATTCTAACAAAATGTTACCACTATATACTTTAGAAATGTAAAAACAAAATGCAGCAATTAGCACCACATAAATGCAAACTAAACAGAACCAAAAGTGAAAACAGAATATAGTGTGAGCCAGCAGACCCTTACTACCAGACCAAAATAAGAGAGCTATTCTTAGTAAGAATTTCTGATGTAACAATATTCTATATGGGATTTTTTAAAAAAGATAACTGAATTTCATGACAAACAAAAAACATCTCATTAAAAATAAAGTAGGGCTGGCAGAGTGGCACGATGGTTGAGAGTTGGCTTGGGACGCCAGCCCTGAGCAGCAGGGCCCCGATTCAGATCCCACATGCGGGCCAGTGACTCTGTGCTCTCTACAGCTATGATGGTGAACAACAGCTTGACCTGGAGCTGGGCTGCTGTGAGTTGCCGGTGATGGAGTAGGCTGCAGCCCCTGCTGCAACTTTCGTGAGCTGCGTGAGCAGCTGTTCAATGGCTGGCAAGCAACTGTCTCAACCCGGAAGAGTGCAATGATAATACTAACATGGGCCAGTGAAGTGATGACCTCCACAATTAGACTGAAGAGCAGAAGGACAGCAACTTGTCTGTTCCCCTCCTCCAATTCCCCAATTAAAAAATAAAACAAAATAAAGTAAAATTTTAGGCATAAAAGTGCTCCAAATGTAATGTTTTTATTTGACAGAAATTGCTGTACCAGAAGCCATGTGTGACACGGAGCCTTTTTGTTGTGATCAAAACATATGGTGACTGCTGCTGCCGAGTGCCATCCAATGGAAAGGCAGGGATCTTCAACAAGGAAAGCGGCACATCGAACCTCAGTAACAGTATGTGACAAGTTTCAACTTGTTTCGTGCAGTCCGTCAGGTGTGAGCTATGGTTGAGAGAAGGTGTGTTTTAAAGTGTGTCCGAATGGAGCGGTGGTTAAGCACTGGCTTAGGAAGCCAGCGGCACCGGTTCGGTCCCACATATGAGGGCCAGTGACACTGTCCTCAAAAATAAATAAATAAATAAATAAATAAATAAATAAATAAATAAATAAATAAAGTGTGCTGTAAATCATCCTCCATCATGACAATGCTCCATGTCACACATTGCTTCTGGTACGGCAATTTCTGTCAAATAAAAACATTATGGTGTGTCCTCATCCACCTTATTCACTGGATCTGGCACCGTGTGGCTTCAGGCTCTTCCCCGAAGTCAAAGTGATTCAGGATATCGAGGTAACCACAACAGTGCAACTAAAGACACTCACAAAAGAGTACTTCCAGAAACTTCTTTAGAAAGTGGCAAGAATGATGGGATAAGTGTGTTCAAAGCAAGGGGGAGTATTTTGAGTGGGATTAATGGCAATGTGTGTTTTACTGTAATATTTTTAAAAATTTAATATTCACCGTATTGTTTGATCACGCCTTGTATACATCTATCATGATATAGAATATTTCCATTTTCCTAGAGACTTCTCTCATGTCCATCATGGAAAAATATATAACTGAACGTATCAAACAATAAAATTGAACATAAATGTAAGTTTAACATGCTGAGGGGTAGCAAATGCTCTCTTTTCAGGGCTGGCTGGGTCAGAGTCAGATCTACAATCTTAAGCTATTATTCTCCTTTCTGCTTCTGTCCAGTCCTGCCATCCTGTGTGTCCCTGGAGGTTATGGCCTTCTCCTGCATGTATCCTGTGTCCAGTTATTCTATTAGGAGGCCTCTGCTACCCTGCTGCAAATTCTCAGAAGCTCTCTTTTCTTCTTCCTATACACTTATCTTTCTGCAGGTTTTTTTCTTTTGTCCTCTTCTGTTTTTCTTTCCTGCAACTGCTTTCTCAGAACTGCCGCTGGTTTTCTGCTTTAGAGCATTCTCACTTTTCTGTGTTCGGCCCATCTTCTCTGAGCTCACTGTCCGTTGTCTTTGTCTGTTCATATCCTGCATACTAGACACTGAGCCATAAGCTTAGGGTGCAGCACAAGGCCCGCACTCAGTCAGCAGTGAGTGAGTGAATGAGTGAATGCAAAGGACCACATGTTCTAGAAACACCTGCAGTCTCGTAACTGGAACATGGTCCACTAAGAAACCCCAACCTGTCAGCCTTACTATTTCCAGACCTCATCTTTCTCCCTGCATTTATTTGAAGAAGCTATTTATCTAACCCCTTGGAAGCCCCAGCATTTGAAAGGAAGAAGGCTGATTTCCTGGCAAAATGTGACCCAAAGGACCATTCTCCCCCAGTCTCCATCATTAAAAAAAACAACAACAAAAAAACAGAGAGCAAGCTGGGCTATCAGGGATACTTCCTGTTTTCCTCTCTTGAAAGCATCCTGGATAGATGAAACTGAGGGATCAAAGGGACTGTCCGCCTCTGGGACTTGGGGACTGGCAGAATGGCTTTTAACCCTCTGCTGTCTCCTACTTGTGAGTGCATAGGCACTGTATGTCTTATATTTCCTGGGTAGATCTAACTTTCTGAAGGCAGGGGCCTTGCCATTCATTCATTTATTCATTCATTCATTCATCAAACATTACTGTACTCTACCAAATGCCAATTTTGTTTGAGAACCTGGGGATACAGGATGAATATGACACAATCCCTGTCCTCATTCATAACAGCACTGACCACAAGTACTAACTTGAGTAAGCACCTTGTGTCAGGCACTCAACTACATGCTCTTCATACGTTAGATCCTCACAATAAGCTTATGGGGGCATTATTATGTCAATGTTTTTGCATAAAGAAAGCGAGGCTAATGGAGGTTAAATAACCTATTACGGGAACATGACTAGTAGATGTCAGAGCTGGAGTTAGACTCCAGTGGTCTGACAGCTCAACCCACCTTCTTTGTTGCTACACTAGCCTAAAACATGGCAATGACTCATTGTAAGCAATTTTTACAACTACAGTTTAATCTCTGGGCTTGGTCAGGTGGCTTCTGATGGCCAGGTTTGTTTGCATCCCATATTGCACCAGACTGTACTAGAACGGAAATGAGTCTGCTTGCAGTCCCCGAAGATTAGAAACAAGGCCAAGAAGCCAAGAGCCATATTTGGGCCTGTTTAGGGGACAAAGAGTATGTCAGACTCTTGCTTCCCCTCTCCCATTTCTGGAACCAATCATTTTTCCAGGTTTTTAATTTTTTCTCCAAAGCCTCAAATGTACATATACTGAGGAATTATTCCAGGTCCCTGCTTATATCATCTTTTGCATCCTTGCAAAAATAGACATAATTTCCTCCATGTTTCCGGGGAGGAGCTGAGGCTCAGAGTGGTTACTTCACATACCCAAAATCACACAGCTAGACAGAGCCAGGATTTGATCCTAAGTTTGACTAACTCCAAAACCTACACTTTAATTATATTGTCTCCCTGATGTTGAAACTTGGCAGAGACAGGAAGGAACTCCCTTTTTGCTGAGATTCCTGACAAACCGAAAGTGGCAGGTGAGGAAACCAAGTAACCTTGAGTTCATTGGTTTCATGCGCCTGGCACAAAAGGCTCTTAAGGTGCTTCCGACTCTGCAACTCTCTCTCTTTAAGACCCAGAACTCCCATGCCACGCCTGCTCCATGATCCTCAGAGATTTCAGGGGTGGGGGAACTGGATTGAACGAGCTGACATACAACAAGCAAAAAAAGACCTCAGCATTTTTGCCTCGCCTCGGTGGCTCCAGCCTCCCCCCCCACCCCCGCCCCTCTCATTTATTTATTACTATGCTATTCCTTGGCCCTGCTGCTGTGTCAATACTGATAAAAGCAAATCGCCCCACAAACAGGTGCAGCCGGAGCTGCCCTTTGGACAGCTGCCAGGGAATTTGATCGCTCAGCTGGGGGGACCTGCCCCTGCCCAACCCCCTTCTCGGGTTCCAGCCCAGGGCATGTGTCCTTGGGCAGTTAATGTTGTTCCGCGTGTTCAGAGCCTGGTATCTCAGTTGGCATCATGGACTCAAGCTGGCAGGTGTGGTTGGGGTGGGGTGGGCATGTGCAGGATAGAGGGGCCTCCAGGAGTTATCCATCTGTCTAGTTCCTCTTTCGGTTTCTTCTGAAATTCAGATAATACTATGTCACCGAGTCCCTCCTGCAAGTGGAAAATATTTCCTAAGAATATCACTGCCTGATGTTTCTAGGTAAGACATATTTTTTTCCAGGCCCACCCATTTCCAAATTCACACAAACCCTTGCAATGTAATGATCCGAAGACCATTTCTGAGTACTTCCTAAGGCTTAGCTGAGTTTACCTAAATCAACCTTGTGTGAGCCAACCACGTTATCCAAAATGCATTTTCTGCTACCTACCGAGCCATGTGACTTTGACTCTGGTTTGGAAAATATTATATTTCAAACCCCCCCACCCCCACCCCCACCCCCACCCTCCATTTCTGTGTTTTGTCCCCAAGCATCATTTCTCCACTTCCCTAGAGCACCAGCCTTCCCGGAAATGCTGTAGCTCAGCGAGCAGTCCCCATGTCCCCGAGAGGTAGGACGGGGGCAATAAAGCATGAGCGCTAGGCGGGCCTGGGGTTGGGGCTGAACTGGGTGGAGGGCCGACACTGGAACCGCGGGGCCAGGCTGCCCACCCGCCTGAGGCCAGAGCAGGGCACAGTTCGGGAGGGGAGGAGGTTGCTATGCAAATGGCGCGGCGGCCTGCGGCCCCCCTTACCCAGGGGCCCTCCGGTTGCCAAAACAGACCATTCCCCAGAACAGTCGCCTAGAAACCAGCGCTGTCATAGCAGCCTCTCTGTAGCTGCGGCGAGCCAGCCGTGCTGCCCGGAGGAGCTGGGTCAGGGTGTTCAGACCTCCACAGCACCCCCTCCCCACCCGGTCTCCACCTCGGGGAAGGGAGTGGTGGCTTGAGCCCCTCCTTGGATCAGGGGAGGCTGCTAATTGGATTGGAACACTCCAGAAACACATCAGCTGCTCCTCCCTGGGGAAAAGGAGGATGGGGGGCGGGGAGTCTTTGTGCTGGGCCTTCGCCTCACCCTCCCTACATCCTGGCCCAGACCTGGTCCTGACCAGCCTCCTCCCACCCCGCGCCTTCCTAGGGCACAATGGCAAGCTTGCTGTGGAGCGGAGGAGGCAGACAGTGATCAGATAATCACCAAAATGAAATTCAGCTATGATAAGGAGGGGTACATGACGCTATAGGAATTTAAGATATGGGATCTGACCTGCTTTGGAGGGGTTAGGGAAGAATGCAGGTTTGTTGTGGCTCTCAAGCCTGGACCGTCACTACTTCAGCCTTCAACACCCCCTCTTCTGGGCAGCCTTCCCCCATCTCAGCCTATGCTGACCTGCCTGTCCCCAAACCCTGGGCACAGGGACATTTTCCTACCTCATTTGGTAGCAAGAGAGAGAGCTCCTTGTCATTTTAGTCTCTGGATCTTGCTTCTCATTAATTAAACTACAGCATAAACGATGGCACACTTTGACCATAAAGCTCACAACAGATTTTAGAGATCCCCTTGAATTTAGTGCCAGCGATCGGTATCAACCTGGGAGGGGTCTCATGTTGCCTTTGCAGCAACTGTTTCAGATTGGCCTTTAGAAGCTACCAAAACCTCACAAAACTCTGGGGTGGGGGAGGGGTGGAGATTCAATGACAGCCTGAGTGACATTGAGCCAACAGGTGGGTTACTGAGAAAGTGACTACTCAGGACACAGCATTCCATGCAGTCCAGATGCCACACGCCATGGGCAGACTTGTTATGTGAGCACGTGTCTCTGATGGGGGCGGGAGGAGAGCTTTGTGCTTCCCGGCTGGGCAAGGGAGTCCCCTTGCTTCACAATCCACAGGAGGCCTAGACAAACATAGTCTTCATTCAGCCTGGCTTAGTAAGGCAGCATGTAATTGTACAATTCTCCCTCCTCTCTCCACCTATCCTTGCTCATGAATTGAGTGCAAGTGCCTACTGTGTGCCAGGCACTGGAGATGCAGAGAATGATTCAACTGGTATTGAGAAATACCCTGCAGAGATTAGGGGATATTTGCCATGCCTATGGTCACCAGTATCTTTGATCAACTTTTCAGTTTGTGGGTTTTCACCACATCATAAATACCACTTCTTCAAAGTAAAGGCCAGAAATTTGCTTTCTCTCCCAGGCTCCCTTGCAACTGAGATGTAGGCATGTGACTTAGGTTCCACCAATCAGATGCACCCACATGAGGTTTTGATTTGGAAGAGAGCAATTAGGGAAAATGGGTATCCTGGGAAAGGGGCTGGAGGAGGCATCTGGCCTTTAGGGTAATAAGAGGGATGTTCTGGGACCCAATTTCCACCATTGTTGAAGGGGTTAGGATGAGGCAATTTGTAGAATTTGTGCTGATTGATAGCTGCCATGGTGGCCTGACTGGAAAAATAGCTCTGGCTGGTCAGGGTGTCATCCCTGAATACTGAGCCTCTTTACCTATCTAGATTCTGAGAGCTTCTTAATATTTAAAAAATAAGTTCCTTTTCTGTTAGAGTGGATTCTGTTGTTTGCAATTAAGAACACTGATGCAGATGAATGGCTGGCTGGATAATGGATAGGCTGAAGGATGGGTAGGTGCATAAAGAATGGATGAGTGGGTGGGTGGAAGGGTAGATGAAGAGTGGGTGAGTGGGAAGGCACCAAAATATTGAGTGATTTTTTTTTTGGGAGATGGGATTATAGGTTATTTTTTCTCTCTGGTTCTCTGTATTTTTCTCCTCCTCCTCCTCCTCCTCCTCCTCCTCCTCCTCCTCCTCCTCCTCCTCCTCCTCCTCCTTGTTCTTCTTTTTTTACAATGGAAGCAAATTATTTGTATAATAGTAAAGTTATCAGAACCCCAGACCTAGACGAGCTCATAGTCCAGTGGGAGATCAGTGCAGGCAAGACAGAAGCTGACCCTGACCTCTGAGGGTTCTAAGCCAGCATGAGCTCCGGAGGGGCCCTGACTTTGAACGCACATTCCCCTGCCTCACCAAGCCTGCCTTGACCTGATAGGCTTCCTTCTCTTTCCCTGTCCTGAACTCCACACCCAAGGCTGTGCCCACCACTCAGAAAGCATGCATTTGGCTCATCCTGCCTTGTGACATTGTTCCTATAGTTACCCAACCATCCTGTTTTACCTTGAGCAAGGATGACACACATCTGTGACTCATCCCATATTGTTCTGCCCTCTACCAGCTCTGGACTTCCACTGGTACTGACTGTCCCTTGGCTGGCAAGGACCACCACCTTGTTCTGCAACTATTAATAGTTTTCACATGGGCACATCCCACCGCCCAGCATAGACTGGCAGCTTCATGGTGTCTGGGATGGCAGCTTACATGATTTTTGCAAACCCCATTCCCCACAGCTTTGCAGGAAGTAAGATTTTATGATATACCTGTAGAAGATGAAGATCATATGTTTCTGTTCATCTTGATGATTTTCTTTATAGTAAAATTATAAGCTTTTTCAGGCAGATCCCTTCTCCTTCATTCCTTCTTTCCTTCCTCCCTCCCTCCTTTCTTCCCTCCCTCCCTCCCTCCCTCCCTCCCTCCCTCCCTCCCTCCCTCCCTCATTTTCTCCCTTCATTCCTCCCTCCCTCTCTTCCTTCCTTCTTTTCTTCCTTCCTTCCTTCCTATTTATTCATTCATTTAGCACTTAATGTCTATGATGCACCAGGGGTTCACTGTTTAATAGCAAGAACAGATATATAGGCAAATAAGTGCAAAAACGTGGTAGAAGAGCTCAGATAGCCAGGTATGCAAGGGAGAAAAAAGAAAGGGGCAGAAAAGGCCCATTTTCATGGGAATAATTTTTAGGACGGCTCTGTTCTTAGTACCTAACATTCACTTAATCCTCTCAATAGCAACAAGGCAGGTAGTACTGTTATTGCTTCCATCTTACAGGTGAGGAAACTAAAGGCCTGAGAGTTTTAATGTCTTACTGCTGCAGAGCTGGGATGTGCACCCTGGCCTCTCGGCTCTGACATCAGCAAGGGTCACTGCTGCCCCACACTGCCTTGGGTGAATGAATGATCACCAGGCACAGAGGTCTTCTACACAGGCCAGGGCATGGAATGGCTGCCTGTTCTCTTCAGCTCGATGTGGGTACACCGGAGAATGGCCTGATGCAGAGGGCGGCCACTCAGTAATAGGTGAGAACCCACTACCACAGCCTTGGACTTCAGTTTTTCTCTTTGTTTCTTGAAGGGTACTTTCAGTACTGAAGGGTGGTGACCTAAAGAAAATCATGAGGTTGGCAGAATGAGCTTCCCCTCCCCAGGTAGAGGGGAAAGCAAAGGCTTTGGAGTCATAGACACTTGGGATCTGGTTGCAGCCCTGCCTCTAATGGGCTGAGTGACCTTGGGTAAGTCACTCAACATCTCAGAGCCTCAGTTTTCTGAATTGTTTATTGAGAATAATAACCTCAGAGTGTTGAGGTAAGATTAATTGAGATAATGCATACAGATCAGTTGAGAATAGTGCCCAGCACATAGCAAACTGGCCCAAAATGGAACCTCTTTTAAGTCCCAATCTCTTATCTGCAACTCCAAAAACCTAAAAACTCTGAAAACAAAATACTTTTGGCAACAAAACCTGTCCTGGACTAATGTAAAATCATTTACAGTCTTTCTATAGACCCACCTAGTATAATGATCTATATACTTCATTGCAGAAATATTAATGTGTTTGAATATATGGGACAGGCACTGTGCTGCTTTCCGCAAATCTAAAAAACACTGAATTACAGAACGGATCTGACTCCCAAGGCATCAGATAAGGGGTTTGGACTTGCATTATCTCCCCTCTAGACCACTCTCTCACTTCTGCTTACCCCGCTGCTCAAATGGCTCTGCATCTTCCATCAGCCTTTCCCTCCAAAAGAAATACATGCACACCCACAAAGCCTTGGGGCCTCCCCATAGACCTGTCTTCCTCGGCCATGCTCCTTTGCTCCCAATGATCCCTCCATTGTACTTTCTGCCAATCCCATTGAATGTTGGTGCTCTTTTCCCCCATGCCCCGGTCGAGAAGATGGACTCTGGAGATGTGTCCTTCTCTGAACTGCTCTGGCAGTATGGTCTCGGCAGGTTGTTACCTGCCCATGGACTGCGGAATTATTCCAAGACGTCTCTATGTCTATTTGTACTCCCAATATTGTCTGCCAACTGTATAAGTAATGTCTGGGGTAAAAATGTGTGTCTCCTTTTCAACTGTGCTGAAGCCCTGGTCCTTTTTCCACTATGAATTTCCCCAGTTGTCTAAAGCCCAAAAACAATCACTCCTCTGATCTGCAGGATTTCAACTATTTCCACAGGGAAAAAGGAGTCTTCATGCTGGAGCAGGTTGGAAACCACTGAGCTGGGCTGTCCAGCATCATGCCATCCCCCTTTAGCAGACAGGAGTCATGAGGCCTGAGCCAGGCCCCAGCCCCTCCCATGACTGGTGGGGTGATCTTGGGAGCAGACCCGTGTGACACGGAGAGCTTTGGTTTCCTCATCCTGGAGCAGAGGTCATGGACATTATTTGGCAGGATTGTCAAGAAGATTAAATGAGATAATGAAAGGGCTTTGAAAACTGTAAAGTGTTGCACAAATGGAAGGATTGTTGTTGTCATCTTCTGGTACATATTGTCAGCATCTTAAGGGCAGGGACAGTATCTTCTGTTTTCTTCTTCAGTTCCTTCAGGGACATCCCCCACCCCCACCACCTCCTGCACTCAACACGGGACTATGAAGATGACCTCGTTAAAACACCGCACAGTGGCTTAGCACATAGAAGTTGCTTAAGAAATGGTAGCTAATAGGTACACATGTGCTGTGTGTGGTATGGCTTCTGGTCCAAATCTTTTCTCTGCCGCTTGCTAGGGCATTGAGAGTGACCTTGGGCAAGGCTGGCGCTAACAGGTCCTATCGCCTATCACACATGGCTGATGAGAATAGTAGCTAGTTCATGCGGCAGTTGTGAGAAATGAAAGAATTTTGTCTACATAACAGAACCATGAACCAATCCAGAACTCTGCAGGCATCAGCTGTTGTTATTATTTTACTATTCTCCACTGAGCAACTCTTCAAGAGGGAATAAGGGAAGATCACCAGACTGGAAAGTAGGAAATCTAGGTCCTGGTCTTTGGTTCAGTTAGCAAGGCCCTCAAAGATGGTTAGCTGCTCAGGCTGGCCTCTCAGGGTGAAGCACAAATAATGCAGCTGTGACTCTGCGTGGGTGCCATTTCTCCCAGGTGTGGGCTAGACTAGCCATTGTTAGATGAAAGGTGTGCATATTTAACATTTGGATAAATATCGCAGCTCTCGAACATGCTGCCGTTCCTGTTTGCATTCTCTCCCATCTGATCAAGAGGGCCTGTTTCCCCATACCCTGACCCACCCACATTTTACATTTACATTTTATTAATTTTTGACAAGGCAATATTTGCAGAGGATACAAGGAAGGTTCTTTTTTTTTTTTTTTGAGGGCAGTGTCACTGGCCCTCATATGTGGGACCCGAACCGGGGCCGCTGGCTTCCCAAGCCAGCACTTAACCACCGCGCCACTCGGCTGGCCCTTGCAGAGGATACAAAATTTAAAAAGGGGCAAAGGGGCATATGGTGAGAAGCCCCCTCATCTGTGTCCCAGCCATCGAAGTCCCCCACCCCCACCCCCCTGCTGCCAGAAACACAAACTTTGATCTCAGCCTATCTGATAAGTGGAAATGGTATCTGACTAAATAAATCTCACTATTATTTTCACGTGAAAACAAGCCAGAATATATTTTGGAGTAGAATGTTGCATTTGAAGGAACTTTAAGATAAAACCAGAGACTTCAAAGACATTTTATGCTGAAGGGTGGGGTAGGGTTTGGAGCTGCTTCTAGATCTGTTTCCCACCTTCTCTGGGGGCAAAAGGTAGGTACGCTCCGAGTTAGTCTATAAAGTGCAAACTTGAGATGTCCCTTGATTATGTGGTCCCTTGTCACCGCAGTCCATTCCTTCCCGTGTGCCTCTTCCTGCTCTTACCTGGCCGCCGTATTTCCACCTGACCTTGAGTCAGTCGCCTCTGCTCTGGGCTTCAGTTTTCCTTACTTGTAAAAGAGGTGTTGGACTAGGCCCATTCCAGGTATAACATTCCAGAACTGATCCAGAACTAATTCATATTAAGGTGTAGATGACTGATGACAGCTTAATGTATTATCTCTCCTGTGGGTGGGAGCGTTTTAAGAGATGCGATTTCTCATCCCCAAAGAATGAGTGTGTATGGCGCCATTTCAGGCTTGGTCACAGGTGGGTGTGGGTGATGGAGGGGATGCCTTTCCTGGCATTTCCCCAGTGGACACTGGGGTTTGGCATGAGGGAGAGGCTGTTCCAGCCAGGGCTGGTGTCAGCTCTGAGGGGATGTGCCTATTCGTGTCCCTCCAGAACCCACAGCACACTTGTTTCTCTCTGCCCATGTGGCCAAGGCAGAGTTTTGTCATACAGAAAAACGCTTCATCAGGGAAACCCTCGTGTGTGGCCTGAAGAGCTACCCTGTTCTCTGGAGCAAGGGGTGCATTGGGGGTGGTCAGCAGTTGGACTTCCAGGTTGGTGGGTCAGTTCTCATCCTGGGAGAGTAAGGAGACCCCTGCTGGAGGGTCATCATCAGCTTTCTGCCAGAGCAGGTGGTCCCACCACACCTGGATCCAAGCCATCTGCTTTTCGCCCTGGGAGAAAGGCTGTGCCAAACACTCTCTGGTTTCATTTTCTGTACGAGGTTTGGTTTGGCTTTTGAATTTTGGGGGAGGGCTTGAGAGAAGGGGTGGCTTGCAGCCACTGTTATCCCATCAGAAGTAAGAAAGGCCTGTCTCTGGCTGGTGAAGTCTAGGCAGGCTGGCCCTGGACAGTGCTGTGACATAGCGCGTCTTCCTCTCCAGCCCCGTCTGGCCACCATGTTGTCCCACTGCTGTCTGGGCCTCCCTTTGGGGGAGACAGTCTGTGCTCCAAGCAAAACAGCAGTAGGTGGGAACTTAATCGGCAATGGTCAGAGTTCCCCACATCGCTGGCAGTGCTGAGAGTCTCAGGCCAGAACAGGATGGATGTGTCTTGCTCTCTGTCAGAATCTCCACTGTCGTATCCCCTCCTTTTCTCCAAAGCAGGGGAGCTTGTCAAGACCTACTGATGTTGAAGCCAAGAGCTTCATCATGGAACGCACAGAGCTCTAGACCCTCCCTTCTCAGAGTGTTGTCTGAGACTAGTGGCACTGGCCTTACCTGGGAGCTGGTTAGAAATGTGGCATCTCAAGACCTACCCTAGGCTACTAAATCAAAATCTGGATTATTATTTTTGTATTGGGAACAGTGTGTTTTTCCAGGGCCCATCAGCTCCAAGTCAAGTAGTTATTTCAATCTAGTTGTGGAGGATGCATCTCAGTGGCCCATGCGGGGATCGAACCAGCAACCTTGGTGTTATGAGCACTGTGCTCTAACCACCTTAGCTAACTGGCCACCCCCAGAATCTGGACTTTTATATGACACCAAGTTGATTAGAGTAATGTACATTAATTTTTTGGGAAACATTGGTCTAGATGCTGCATGCCATGGGGAGGTAGAAAGGAAGAAAATAGAAGCTTCCTGACGTGGGGGGGTCACCTGAGGGCAAGACTCACCCACACACCTGTTTCAATGGAGGGAGATAGACACAGAAGGCACTCTAGGAAAATATGCAGAAATAGGTAGGGGCCTTTAATGTTTTTAGTTTTATTTTAATTTCATTTTTTTTTAGGGCAGTGTCACTAGCCCTCATATGTGGGACCCGAACCGGGGCCACTGGCTTCCCAAGCCAGCACTTAACCAGTGCGCCACTCGGCCGGCCCTAAATTCATTTTTAATAGGTAATTCATTTATACAGTTAAAGGGTACAGGAGGGTATGTTGGACAGTGTCTTTCCTACACCTGTCTCCCAGCCACTTCCCCTCAAAGGCAACCTGTTACTAGGCTAGAGATGAGACATTATGCAAATAAAAGTGTGTGTGTGTGTGTGTGTGTGTGTGTGTGTGTGTGTGTGTGCTTACAGACCCCTTTAAAAAAATTCAAATGCTGGCCCACCATACACAGTGTCTAGATCTTACTTTTTTCACTTAAATATATCTTGGAGATCATTCTATATCAATATGTAAAGAACACCTCAGATTGTATTTCAGCTGAATATTATTCCACTCTAAGAATGAACCTTAATTTATATTGCCAGGCCGCTACCGATGGACTTGCAGGGTTTGTTGGTTTGTTTTTAATTCAGCTTAATCTTAGAAACAGGAAGGTCATTTAGCCCAAACTCACACCGTGCTTAGGAATTCTTTCAGAGGACCCTACTGCACCCCTGAGACCCACCTCAGTGTTGCCTCCCCTTGGAAGCCCCACCTCTGTCTCCCTCCATCACCTTTGCATATACATACCTTTGCCAAAGCCCTAACCACATGATGTATTTAGGGGAAGGTGTCCTAACACTTGCTTTTGTATCCTCTTGCCCATGTCCCATCACGGTGCATAGTAGGTGCTCAGCCGATGTGAATGGAATTGAATTGACCATCCCTGAGAGGAGAATCCTCCAAGCTCTGCTGCTCAAACCCTTCTAATCTCAGGGATCTCACTTCCTCAAAAGTCCATTCTGCCTTGGAGAGGCTGTGTTAGAAGGTCCTTGGATGAAGCAAAGCCTGGTTCCCAGAGGCTTTTCTCTTTGGCTGTAGTGCATCTTCTAAAACAACGCAAAAATTTAGTCTCTCTTCCAGATATTTAAGATAACCTTCTTTCTCCAAATCAAATACTCCCCAGTTCCCTCTGGGTCCTGGTTCCAGATTCTTCTCCTAGCATTTTCTTCCATACACTTTTTGGTTTGTAATATGACCCTTTAAGAAGCATTGTCTGACCACTACACACTTATTAGAGCGGCTAGAATGAAAAAGACTGACCATACCAAATACCGGTGAGGATGTGGAATAACGGAAACACTCCAAGTGCTGGTGCAGGCACTTTGGAAAAGAGCTGACAGTTTCTTAAAAAGTTAAACATACATCTTTCAGATGACCTGCCCTTCAACACCAAGATATTTACCCAAGATAAATGAAAGCATATGTCTATTTAAAGGCAAATGTTCATAGCAGTTTTATTTGTAATAAGATCTGAAAACAACCCAAATGTCCATCAACAGAGAAAGGATAAACAAACTGTGGTGTATCCATACAGCAGGATACTACTCAGCAAAAACCAACAGAAAACCAAAACGAAAAACCAACAAAAAACCCAAACAAAACCTACTGATGTACCTAACAACACTGATGAATCTCAAAAGAATTATACTGAGTAAAAGAAACCAAATGAAAACTAATAAGAGTCTATGCTGCATGACTTCATTTACATAAAGTTCCTAAAAATGCAAACTAATTGATGGTGTCAGAAAACACCTTAGTGGTCTCCTGGGGATATAGAGGCAAGGAGGAGCAGGAGGAAAGATTATGAAGGGCACAAGGAAACTTTGTGCGGTGATGGTTATGTTCACTTGATTCTGGTGATAGTTTCGTAGGTTTATATGTTTGTCAAAACCTATTAAGTTGTATATTTTAAACACGTATACAGTTTTACCGTACGTCAATGATACCTCAAGAAGTCTGTTTAAAAAAACCTGATATTTGCATCTAGCCACAGCCTCTTGATGTCACTGACTGGCGTGCACAGTAGGACAGCTAGCTTCTTCGATTAGGTCACTGTACTCCTGTTGATGGAGCCCAAAGTCACGAGAGCTTTTTACGGAGCTGTAACACTCTCCTTTAAGTTTAGCAAAAATTCCAAGATCTTGATGTCGTGAATGCAGACAAGTCAGGTCTCCTCCAACTTTAACATGTATCGTATCAATTTCATTTACCCCTTCGATGTTCATTTCCTTGGTGTAACCAAGTGAGAGATGGCCTGGCGTGGTGGAAAGAGGATGAATTTTGGGGTCAGATTCCTTTGACAAGAAGCTCAGAGTGGATAAGTTACTTAGCTTCTCTGAGTCTCAGTTTCCTCATCTGTAAGGGGGTCAATATTTCTGATCTATGGATGTGACAATTAAATGGTACCTAGAGGAAATAAACTTGCACAGTGCTTGGTATATTGAGGTACTCAATGAAGAGAAGCTAGTTTTATAGCTCTATCACGCCTGCCTGGCACAATATTTTGAAACCTTTGTCCTGTGTATGTCAGACTTCTGATAACATCTCTATACTTGACTTTAGCAGACCTATATACCTTTATTGGAATTTCTAATATAAACATTGAAGTGGGTCAGGTCAAAACCAGCTCCACGGCACACCACCACTGAGCTTCCTCCAGGATTATCTGCATTCCTTGGGTTGGAAGTAATGAGTTCGGACCTCCATTTGTAAGTCTGATGGCTAATGTGCTGGCTCATATGAAACTGTCTGAGGAACATGGGATAAGAGTAAATAGAGTAGCACTGTACAAAATGGAATGGCAATTCTTCAAAAATTAGACATAGAATCCCATACTCCAACTTCTGGGTAGAAACCCAAAAGAATTGAAAGCAGGGGTGTGGCCAGTTAGCTCAGTTGATTAGAGCACAGTGCTCATAACATCAAGGTTGCTGGTTCAATTCTCACATGGGCCACTGAGCTGCGCCCTGTGCAACTAGATTGAAGCAACTACTTCTTGGAGCTGATGGGTCCTAGAAAAACACACTGTCTCCCAATTTAAAAAAAAATTTTTTTTTTTTTAAAGAAAGGAGACAAAGTACTTTTGTTTTTTATTTTATTTTTTTTATTTTTATTGTTTTCTGAGGGCAGTGACACTGGCCCTCATATGTGGGACCGAACCGGGGCTGCTGGCTTCCCAAGCCAGTGCTTAACCACCGCGCCACTCGGCCAGCCCCCAAAATTTTTTTTGTTTTAAAGAATTGATGGCCGGGAGTCAAACAGATACTTGTACACCCATATTCATAGCAACATTATTCGTAATAGCCAAAAGTGGGAGGAGCCCAACCACTACTGACAAATGTATGGATTAAAAAAATGTGGTATATGTACTATACAGTATATAACATATATACAATGGAATATTATTCATCCTTAAAAAGCAATGAAATTCTGGGCTGGCCGAGTGGTGCGTTGGTTAAGTGCTGGCTTGGGACGCCAGCAGTCTCAGTTCGGATCCCACATATGAGGGCCAGTGACACTGCCCTCAAAAAGAAAAAAAATGGCTAAAATGGTTTATTTTGTGTTATGTGTATTTTACCACAATTAATAAAAAGAGCAGAACAGCAGGCTGTTTCCCCAGCTGGGAAGGCTTGGCCCTGGGCTGATCGACAGCTGAGTCAGGATGAGCAGAGAGCAGGCTGGCCTTGTCAGGCCAGGAGGAGGCTGGAAAGGAGGCTCAGTGTGCCCTGCTGAGTTTTGAGGTCCAGACTGAGGAATTGGCATTTGAGATCCTCACTGAGTCACTCCTTGGGGTCAAGCCTTTGTCTCCTGGTTAAAATGAACAATTTCCTGGGGGTGGGGTAACCCAGGAACTCTCTAGCTAGCATATTCAGTAATGTGGATGGATTTGCCTGTCAGCCATTAGCACTGGGTTTATGGTCAGAGTGGGGACAGGTGGCCTACCACACTGGATGGGTTAAGTCTTGAGGAGAAAGGTCAGAAAGACCCCTCACTGTCCTAGGAGTCTCACAACTCTGGGCTTGTACAATAATTTAGCCATTTACTGTCGGTGTGCCCTTTACTGTTCTCTGCCTTAGTTTCCTCATCTGTAAACTGGGGATAATAGTGACCATGTATAACATGGATAAAAGAAAAAAGATACACGCTAGGTATTTGCCACTTTTGTCTTCTCCTCCCTGCCAAGAAGGAAGGCCGGCACACTGAGATGCTGTTTTAGGTGAGGTAGGCAGGGCAAAGCTCAGAGTGGGTCAAATTTCTTTAAATAAGAAAAGATGAAGGGGGAGATAGGAGGAAGAGGCCAGGAGAACCATTCCTGGGTGTGGGGGTGTGGGAGGACAAAGGCTGAGCAGCTGGTCTGAGAAGTGGGACTTAGGCAGAAGTTCCCCTGTTTTGTTGACGTATTTCCTCCTTTGTGTTTCCTCAGAAGTTTTTCAGAAAAGACCTACTGTGTTACTTTCCAAGCTATGTTGGAATCCTGACCTACTTTTGAATGCTGTCATAGGCCTTGAGGTGACCCAATCTATCTGGGTCACATTTGCAAAATGCCTGACACATTGTAGGGGCTGAATAAATGCTTCTAGTTATTATTCTGGAAGAAGACAGATCTGGGAGCTGGAGAGATGAGTATCTTCAAAGAGCAGACAGAGCACTTTCCTGAGATACCAGGCCACTGGGCTAGGTTAAAGGGGTGTTAGGCCCCCAGCCCCTCCCTCTCTCTAGAGCTGCGCTGTCTAATATGGTAGCCACATACAGAATGTAAATTTAAGATAAAAATTTTTTTGAAATTAAAACTTTAGTTCCTAAATCGCACTTAGCCACACATCGGGTAACTAGTGGCTACCACATTAGAACATTTCCAGTAGCACAGACACTTCTATTGCTCTAGAAAGATGAGGAAAAGGCCCAAGTAGGTCGGATTTGTTTGTTTATACCCTGACTTGTTCCTAAAAGGATCTGAGGCAGCCGAGGACAGCCCGAGGCCATCAGACCAGTGCCCTCTGGCTGGCGATGGGAAGGTTGGTGTGTGGGCTGAACCAGGTCACAAGTGGAGCAGCAGAGAGAAGCAAGGCCCCAGTGGGCTGAGCTCCAGGACCCAGATGGGAAGTGGGAGGGAAAGCGGAGGTGGGGATGCTGTGGGAGTGAGTGTCAAAGGCCAAGGCCGGGAGCAGTCAGATGTTTAGCAACGGGAGAGCTACGGGAAAGAGGCTCAGTTCCTCTGAGCAGTATATGGTTATCTGATCTGTTTAATCAAGGAGTCCCCTGTGCCCTCCTGTTCTCAGATGCAAATTCCAAATTCCAGCTAATCAGATGCAATTAAAGGATATTGTTGGCTGGGTGCAAGTCCTGACTTGCATCAGCACCGGGAGGATGCCAGGTCTGGATCTGCACTCACCGCCAGGCTGGTATGTTTTGAGCAGCGGAGCTGGAGGCGGCAGGGCCTGGCAATATCCACCCCGGTGGGTGATGTGAGTGGAAAGGCTCTCGCTGAAGGGAGTCAGGCCCAGCGTGCTTTCCTGCAGTCCTTTCAAAGCAATGCTAAGTTCTAGGGATGGGTTCTTTTTAAGGGCAAATCAGAGTTTAAAAAATGTTGCCTCATTTTGACCTTGTTTATGTATGTTAAACTTGTTTCTAGGGATTAAAGGCAAGCCAAACATATACTGAGATGATTTTAATGTAAGCTTTATTGGGAAATACAAAAACATCACAGGGTGGGATGGGGTGCCAAGGAAACCTCTTCTTTTGCTTAATTTGAGATAATATATAAATTTTATTCTTACTTTTATTCTGAGGTATAACAGTATTTTGAGGTATAACAGACTTATAATGAAGTGCATTAATCTTTAATGTACAGCTTGGTGAATTTTTTTTTTTTTAATTTTATTGGGGGAACAGCCATGGTCATTGGTTACACATTGCTTTCATGCTACCATAGCATAATTGACTCTTTTAAGGATGGTGCAGCTCAGAGTGGCCCATGCGGGGATCGAACCAACAACCTTAGTGTTATCAGCACCACACTCTAACCAACTGAGCTAACCGATCACCCCCGAGCTTGGTGAATTTTTATAAATACATAAGTAACTGTGTAACCTCCACCCAGATCAGGATACAGAACATTTCCAGTGCCGTGGAAGGTTCCTTCATGCTCCTTTTTGGTCAATTCCCCCCTAGAGGTAATGGCCATTCTGATTTCTATCACTGTCGATTAGTTTTGCCTGTTCTTAAATTTCATATACATGGGACCACACTGTATATATATACGCTCTGTGTCTGGCTCCTTTCACTTGTAAGCCCATGAACTTTTTGAGGAGAAATTTTATAAATACAGTTCCACAATCCTTTACCTAAAACCATTGGGATCAGCTAGGTTTCAGAATTCAGAATTTTTAGTAAAGGTGTCCTGATGATTTCCTTTACACTGTGTGTTATAAAATATCCCCAGCAGCACATGGTAAACACAAACATTTCTCAGCAAACTCTATGAATATTCAGATGCCAACCGGTGTAAATAGAGGCTGCAAATAGCATCATGTCAGTTGCCAAATGAGGTCACGTTAGGTCAGGCTTTGCAGTCAAATGTTTTATGATAAAGATGGCTTTATCATGCAGTTTTCAGAGGTTTTGAGATTTAGAAACTGAGAATAAGGAATAGTGGGCCTATCAATTCCCCCCAATCCGTCGGCTCAGTAGGAAGCAAACTTAGTGGGTAGCATGAGGTTCCAGTGCTGATAGAACGTTCTAGAACACAGCTGCCTCCACTGCCGTGGGTGCAGAGCTGGGTCCCCAAGAAGCAGGCTCTTTTAACTGGGGCTATCAGAGGATTCCTCTCGCGAACTCCTGACACTAAAGGCACATCTTCGCTGTGTCCATGTGTATTGGGCATTTTTCTGGAATCCTGTCTTTGCTTAAGTTTTCAAAAGAAATATGCTATGCAAGTCAGGCTAACAGTCCACTTAGAAGGTGCCCCTGAGGATCAAAGCAATACTTGGTTAGAGCCCCTTAGCTGTGGCCTGGGTGTGTAAGGGACATGGGATTCTGATATCAGATTCTCAGTGACTGTTGAGGGAGGGGAGCCAGAAGGGGCAAGCACACAGGTTTAGGAGTAGGAGGAGGCAGGAGTAGTTAGGATTGGGGTTAGGGTGACCAGAGGAGAGAAAAAAGACAATACATCCAGACCCCCCACGTGGGGCTGAGCCCAGGAGTGATTCTCCGAGGGGCTGGAGGTATGTCTTCAGTTTAGGATCTTGTGTGGAACACCTACTTTGCACCCAGCATTGGGGATACAAAGATGAATAAGACCTGCTCCCCATCTGTGGGGCCAGTAGGGGCCATATTGCTCCTGACAAGCTCCCTTTCATCTCCCTTCTCCTCCTCCCACCAAAGAAAGCACACACATACCAGGAGTGGCCTCGCAGTGCGGACTCAGGCTCCTGACCTTTTGGGCTCTTTTCCCCCTTCCCACCAAACGCCCAGGCCAGGTGTCCCATGTCCATAAAGCCCAAGTAAAGGAAGGAAGGTGCTCAGCTACCAAAGTGATGTGTTGATCAGAGGCATGGACTGGCGTTGCTGGGGTCTGGTTCCTCTCTACCACTTAACGGTCTGGCCTCAGACAAGTCTTCTGCCCTGGGTCTCAGTTTCCTCATCTGTGGAATGGGACTTACTAAGTCTACCACTCCCTACCTCACAGGGTGTTGTGAGGATCAAAGGAAATAACACAGTGGAAGATGTAAATGGCAAAGCTTGCACAGGGCTGGACTACGATTATGACGGGTTTATCATATTCCCAACCAAATAGGGGACTTCCCCCAGCACCTTAAAAAGCAGCACATTAAGGGTGTACAACCTCATTCCACCTGTTATGTACCCAGAGGTGCTATGGGGCTGACACAGAAAGGTGTTCTCTGTACCTTAAATGTGATTTTATGCTCTGCTTGCAATGTTGTTTGGAAAATAATAGTTGTTCACAGATGTTCATTACAGTGTTATTTATAGTAGTCCAAAAAAAGTTATTTTTCACTGCAATCCCCAAGGCCCATTGAGTACCAGTGCTCAAGAAATACATGAGCCAAAGGCTTACACACTCCACCCTCCCTGTTCTCCGATGCCCCCTTTGTGGTAGTGGGGTGAACCCCTTCATCACCCACAAAGGAATTGGATAAGGAGTTGGGGTAAGAGCCACGGGGACCTTAGAACGTGAGAGTTAAAAATGGTCTTTCACACGGCCAATGAATGGTCCTACCACTTGGAGCATTTCTGTACAACAAAGGGAGATGTACAAGGAGGGTCATCACAGAGTTATTTGTAATAGCAATCCTTTGAAAGCAACCATAATGTCCACCTGTTGAGGGATGATGAAATACACTATGGTGCATACTTGCACTTGACTTCTATGCTGCCACGTGAAGAGTGTCGTAGAACAGTCTTCCCTACATGATGTCCACAGACGCAAGCTTCAAGAGGATCCCTCCAGGGATTTCGTAGTGAAATATGTTTAGGCAACGCCCGTCTGCTCTTGATGATTCAGAACGCACATTACTAAATGAAAGAGAAGTCCTCCAGGAAAGAAGCCCATTTAAGTTGGCATAAGCCAGGGCATCCCAAACAATTGGGGAAGGACTCTTCTATTAATAGCAAAACGGCCCTGCAGTTCTGTGGGACCAGTTTGGGAAACATGGGTACAGCAGACACGCGTGGAAACACCTGAGTGAAAAACACAGGCTCTGAGAGTCTCTATGGCACGATTTGAAAGGACAAACCAACCTATATATATATCTGCATTTGAAAAAGTTCTAGAAGGACACATCTCAGATTGGTGGCAGGGTGGTGAGAATATAGGTGATTTTTATTTTCATCGTAATTTGTTTTCATCTTTTAGCTGACCCGAGTTTTCTAAACTGCCTTTCAATATACTGTGTACAACATTTATAATTAGTAAGGGGAAAAAATTGCTAAGAAAAGGATTGAGGGACAGCTGAAGGCGTGTCCACAGAGCTGCCGCACAGAGGAGCTGGGCCTCCCGCTCGAGGAGAGGCCAGGCCCTTATTTAGGCAGAGACATCCCGAGCTCACATTCCAGCGGGAATCCATCCCAGCGCATTCCTCTTCCAGCACCGTCGCGTCCAGCTGCACCCTCCCAGGGCCTCCCTCTCCTTTGGTAGCCGCCGCCGGGCATCTGGACCTCGTTAGGGCCCGCCAGCACCAAAGCCGGCACATCTGGCCGCCGCGAGGCGGAGTGCGCGGCAGGGCAGCAAAGGGGAAGGGGCACGTCAGGACAGGGCCGCCAGGCGCGCTCCGCGCGGAGGCATCTGGAAGTGGGAAGGCGGTGGGCGGCTGGCCGCAGACAGTGCAGTCCGGAGAGGGCTGGCTCCAGCCCCTAGGAGCCTAGCAGAGTAGCGCCCTCGCTGGCAGGGGAGCCCAAGGCCCCAGAGGCCTCCCAGGCTGAAAGGGGCAGGCCTGGAGGAGAGACGGGACTTCTGGACTCCAGGCACGGTCCCTTGCCCTCAGAGAGGCCTGGATCTGGTAGCCTGCCAGGCTGGGGAACAAAGGGCAACTTCAGGACATGCTGCAAAGAAGGAATGGCCGGGAACCGAGAGGGCCTAGGCTTGTGGTGGCCCAGGCTTGGGGCCACACGCAGGTCAGGAGGCAGGGTGTTCTACATCAGGAAGGGAAATACGCGTGTTTGAAAGGAGAAAGGAGGGAAGTACAAGGAGGGCGCTGGAAACAGAGCTCCCGGTTGCCTTTTCCTTACATTTGTCCCCTTCGGGGCAGGCTCCTCTAAGGCTTTAGCAGCCCAGCCCTTTCTTGTTTGGAGACAGCAGCAGATTCTTCTGAGATCCTTCCCAAAGTCAGGCAGAGATAAAAAGAAAACAGCCAGTCAAGAAAATGTATGGCCTATCAGCTCAGCCCTCGCCCCTTCTTTTGTCCTGCAGGCAGAGACCTTGCCTGGCTCCCACTTGGGTGGTCCCCTGTTATCCCAGGAACCCCCCAGATTCCTTGCCTCTGCTCTCCACCTTCCCACGTCCGCAACAAGTGGATTACCAAGGGGTACACACCCACACTAGTGCCCAGGGAAGAATTCTCAGAAAGATCTAGTGGGGACCAGTTGTTAAATTAAAGCCAAGGAGAATAGCAGAAAGCTCAAATGCCTCAAACTGGACAGACAGGGTCCAAAACGCTCCTGCTTAACCCCTCTGAGCACCAGTTTCCTCATCTATAACATGAGATAATTAATATCTCTTAGAGGATTGTTTTAAGCTCTGTGATAGAAATATACAGTCATACTATTATACATTTTTCCAATAGGAATACAATGTAATTACAAATCAATGAGCGGGGGGTGGTTTACACTTTTCTTTTTCTTAAAGAGAATTTTGTAAGAATTTATTTGAGCCAAACTGAGAGGGCATTACACTTTTCATTTTGAAATCATTTTAGATTTACAGGAAAGTTGCAGAGATGTACAGAGAGTTCCAGTAATCCCTTTACCTAGCTTTTTCTAATGATGACATCTTGCATAATCAAGGTACATTTGCCAAAACTGAATGATTAATGCTGGCACAATGCTATTAACTATAGACTTTATGTAGATTTTGCCAGGTTTCCCAAAACATGTGTAATTTAAAATTTTCTACTAGCTACGTTTAAAAAAAGTAAAAAGAGACAAGTAAAATTAATTTTAATAATATATTTTATTTAACCCAATATATCTCAATTATTATGATGTCAGCACTAATCAATACAAAACACATTACGGGGCCGGCCGAGTGGCGTGGTGGTTAAATGCTGGCTTAGGAAGCCAGCGGCCCCGGTTCGGGTCCCACATATGAGGGCCAGTGACACTGCCCTCAAAAAAAAACAACAAAAAACACATTATGAATGAGATATCTTCCTTTTTTTTTTTTAATTGGGGAATTGGGGGAGGGAACAGACAAGTTGCTGTTCTTTTGTTCTTCAGTCTAGTTGTAGAGGATGTCGCTTCACTGGCCCATGTTGGTATTGTGATCATTGCACTCTTCCCAGGTGAGGCAAATTAGTTGCCAGCCATTGGATGGCCACTCATGGTGGCTCATGGCAGCTCCTACCAGCTACCAGCCATTCACGGTATCTCACAGCAGTCAATTGCAGCCTACGCGAACACCTGCAACTCATGGCAGCCCAGCTCCAGGTCGAGCTGTTGTTCACCATCTTAGCTGTAGAGGGCACAGTGTCACTGGCCCATGTGGGATACGAACTTGCGGCCCTGCTGCTTGGAGCTCACGCTTGCAAGCCAACTCTTAACCAACGAGCCACTCGGCCAGCCCTGTTCCATTTTTTTATATTAAGTCTTTTGAAATGAGTGTGGATTTTACACCCACAGCACATCGCAATTGAGACACTAAATTTTCATTGGAAATGCTTGATCTGTAGTTAGATTTTCACATAATTTACAGTTGAAACAGTAGAGTTACATACCCAAGTTGTTTTAAATATACTCAAAAGTTT
This sequence comes from Aselliscus stoliczkanus, assembly GCA_033961575.1. Classification (NCBI taxonomy): domain Eukaryota; kingdom Metazoa; phylum Chordata; class Mammalia; order Chiroptera; family Hipposideridae; genus Aselliscus; species Aselliscus stoliczkanus. The sequence goes on along the minus strand of CM066733.1, from coordinate 55,472,928 downwards.
TCTGATAACTGAGTGTAAATTTTAAAGTTTAAAATTAAAAATGCAGCTCCTCAGTGGCACTAGCGCCTTTTCAAGTGCCTAATAGCTGCACATAGCTACTGGCTCCACTATTGGACAGCTCAAATTTAAAGGATTAAAAGAGATCATGTATGAAGAACAGTGCCTAGCACATAGTAGGTATTCAGTAAATGGGGTCTGTTGCTATTATTAAAGCCTAGAGTTGCTGCTAGGAAAAATCAATTTCTAATCATGTTTATCAAGACTGTTCCACCCCTCGACTGCCAGGTATAATGGAAAGAAGCAGAGGAAGGTATTGGTCTGGGAAGAGAAGACAAGAGACAGGGACCAGATGGAGAGACCCCATTCTTCTTAGCCCCTCCATGTGCTGGGCTCCCACTACATCAGCCCTTTTCCCCCTCCTGCATTCAGTGCTTCTGATAGACTTCAGAGCAGGTACTGTTACCTCTGTTCACAGGTGAGGAAACAGATGAGGAGAGTTGAAGCAAAAGAGGCAGGAGCCCTGGGCCGACTGAGTGGCGCATTGGTTAAGAGCTGGCTTGGGACGCCAGTTGCCCCGGTTCAGATTCCACATATGAGGGCCAGTGACACTGCCCTCTACAGCTAAGATGGTGAACAACAGCTCCACCTGGAGCTGGGCTGCCAGCCCCGGCGATGGTGTAGGCTGCAGCCCCTGCTGCAGTGGGCTGCCATAGGCTACAGTGAGTGGCCAGCAGCCAGCGTGAGCGGCTGGCAGCCAGTGTGAGCTGCCAATAGCCACAGTGAGTGACCATCCAGAGGCCGGCGACCTGATCTGCCTCATCCGGGAAGAGCGCAATGACATACCAACATGGGCCAGTGAAGCAACATCCTCCGCAACTAGACTGAAGAACAACTTGTCTGTTCCCCTTCCCTGATTCCCCAACGCTGTTCCTCTCCCCTAATTAAAAAAAAAAAAAAAAAGAGGCAGAAGCCCTGAGTTCCTACCCAACGACTTGCCTCATTCTGAAGTCTGGGTGCTCTTTTTCTTCTCTGGGTCTCAGTTTCCTCAAACAGGTTTAAGTCAAAGAGACGGAAGTTGGTTTGGGTTACTGGGTCCATCTAGGACAATTTAGTATCATTCAAATAGGGGGCATTTGGCTGGCCCTGACTTCTCAGAATTCACCCAATTCTGATTTGTAAACAAGTAAATAGATAAGAAAGAGAACCTATTTTTTGATTCACCGTGGGGGCAGGGGGTACCTGCCATGTAGTTGGTAATATTTGTGTCCACAGGTTGGGACACCCTCTCCCAGTCTCAAGGTGCCTAGGAAACCTAATTAATTATGGAATTATGGGGCGCTGCTTGTGCTAATATAGAACCAGGGCCAAGGGAGTTAGGTGTCTCAGGGGATATTTATAACGAGCTGTGGCAGTCTGGTGAGTCACTGCTCTGCTCTCCAAGAGGACACACCTGCCTCCCAGGAGGGGAGCCTGTTACTCTCTGGTCAGGCCCCTTTCCCTTGCTGGGCTGGAGATATACACACTGTGGGGAAGCCTCCTCCGCTTCCCTACTCTCCCCTGAGACACTGATCAACACAACCCATTCTCCTCCCCCATTTTAGCAGCATTTCCCAACAGCCTCCCACTTCCCAGACTGAGGCTGTGCTGTCCACCGATGATGCTATAGGCTGGCTGTTCACTGAGAACATCTCATTCCAGAGGGATTACTTCTGGGAAGGTTTACTACATTCAGGCCCAGCCCACAGCCTCTATTCAGGGCCAATACTTCTGGGAGGCAGAGAGGCAAAGGCAGAAAGCAGAGGGGAACACACATTCATTGAGGCTTTTCTCTGTGCCAAGCCCTGGGCAGGTCACTTGGCATCCCTTAGCTCACTGAAGTGTCATAATAAGCTGTATGATGGGTTCCATCTCCCACGCTTTCTGTAAAGGGATACTGAGATTCAGGCAAACACAGCTACGAAGGCACACATGGCTGGAAAGTGCTACAGCCAGGGTTCCCACCTAGGCCTGTCTAACTCCAAAGTCCTTGTTTTTATAAGATTAACACAAGCTATCAGACTAGTAGCACAATATCTATATCTATATCTATATCTTTATAACTTAACTCTCAAAATATTGAGGGCACGGCCAAACACAAAGATGAATACCTCCAAACTAACAGAGGGAAAAGTTCAATGGCAAAGAAAAAATAATACATCCAAAAGAAGGAATAAAAAGAGGAGAGAAAAAGGAACATAGAACAGGTAGAACCAATAGAAAGTGCAGGGTAGATTGAATTCCAAATATATCCACGACTACATTAAATATAAATGGACTAAATGCTCCCATTAAAAGATAAAGATTGTCAGAAGGGATCGAAGACAAATCCCAATTCTCTGCGGTTTATAAGAGATACATCCAAAACATAATACAAATTCAGAGAGATTGAGGGCAGAGCCTAAGTCTGAACCAGGGATCTCTGAGGCTGTAGGACATGTCCTCTCTCCTGGGTCTCAGCTCTCCACTTGTTCCTTTCTCACCTTGGCCTCTGTCGTCCCCTGAATGACTTCTTGCTGAGTGTGCAATTTAATGGAAGGTCTCTGGTACCAATCTTAGATGAACCAACCATGTGACCTTGGACTTTCTTAGCTGAACTGAGCCTCAGTGTCCTCCTTTGTAAAATGGAACAATAATTCATACCTTATGGGGCTGTTGCAAGAGTTAGAGACATGTCCATGGCACCAGCTACACAGTAAAGCTATAATTATGTTTATTTTTTGTTTACATTATGATCATTTTATGTAATTGTTAAGACTCTATGTGCTGTTGCTGACAGTCTGATGGAATATTAAAACCTTTTCCTTGTGTGTTTTTGGTGGGAGCACAGTGTGGGAGTTGAGGCGGGGAGTGGGGTGAGTCCACTCTTCCTTCCAGGCTGGGAAATTCGTGTGGGGCCATGGGGAAACTCCAGGATGTTCCTGTTTGTTTGGAACCCTGACCTATCTGTTACTCTGTCTTTGATTAGGTCACACTTTTGCTCAGGCGACTTTCTGCTGTCTGTGTGTCAGAGTCCCTCTTGCCTTCGAGGCCTCTGATGGCTTGCTTTCTGCCCTCTCTTTCCACCTGTGGACTCACTTCTGCAGGAAAACAACCCCTCAACCCCTCTCTGCATTCCTCTCCAAGCCTGGCAAGCTCTCTCCAATGTCCCCATCCAGGCTACCCTTTCTCCTTTGTCATCCAGGCCCACATTCCCTTGTCTGTGATTCTGAACTCCAAACGCTCTAAAAACCAGACTTTGGAAAATGTTTGGTATAAACTGATTAGGTGACAAACCTGGTCTGCAGTGATGTAAGATTATTTAAAGTCTTTATTATGTCTCTTATTGCTCAGACATTTCTCTGCAGACACTTTGCTGTGTCTAATGAAGGATGCTGCCCCAGACCCTGCTGGGCTGTTCTGTAGTGCCAGTACATGCATCACATGACTTCTGAAATGTGGAAAGCCATGAAAACCCACACATGTCTGACCCCAGGGCTGTAAGCCAGTGGTAATGACAGCCTGTGACCCACTCTGTGCAGGTGATTTCTATCCTTATTGCTCATCCTAGTCCTTCTGCATGCCCAGCTTCTCACACTTCCTTTTTTTTTTTTTTTTTTGAGGGCAGTGTCACGGGCCCTCATATGTGGGATCCGAACCAGGGCTGCTGGCATCCCAAGCCAGCGCTTAACCACTGCACCACTCAGCCGGCCCAAAGCCTCTCACACTTTCTATCTCCTCTGTGCCAAGTTCCTCTCCCTACCTCGGGAACTAGCCCCTCTGCTCCCCGTCCTCTGTCATGATGATCCTGGGATGCCTGTATACAATAATGCCTTATGTCGCTAGTATTCATTGAGGGCTTCTCACACCCTAATGTGCACACAAGATATTAAGATGCTGTTTCTGATGTTAATAGGTCTGGGGGTGATATTCTGTGTGCCTGACAAGCTCCCAGTAGCTGCTGGACCTCACTTTGAGGAGTAAGGGGCTAGAGGATAGGTGGGGATACAGAGTTGAATAAGACTCAATCTCTATTGTCATCCCTCTCATATACCAGAGCTCTCTCTATGTACTTAATCTGGAGGTGGGTGTGATTATTATCCTCATTCGACAGATGAGGAAACAAGCAGAGAGAGGTTGAGTAACTTGCCCAAGGTCACACAGCTCAGAAGAGACAGGGCCAGGATTTGAACCTGGTGAGCCTGGCTCCAGAGTTCATCCTGTTGACTACTACACAACACACAAGCTGGAAAAATGGCACCTGTCAGTGCAATGTGACGAGGCAATCATTGCAGGCAGGGCTGGCAATGGCAAAGCACTGAGGGGGAGGACTGGGCTCCTTTTTAGTACGTGGAGAATTTTCAGGGTAACTGGGACTCTCCCCTTTAAACACCCAAACCTATTTTCTTTAGCAGCTCTTTCTAAAACTGGATTGTACATCTTCCTGCTGTGGGTAATTTAACCTTTTCTTGATAACTCAGGCCTTTATTAATGTCATTTCATTATAACATTAATGAGCTTAACTCTTTTTTTTTTTTTTTTAACTGGGGAACAGTGTGTTTTTCCTAGGCCCCATCAGCTCCAAGTCAAGTTGCTGTCCTTCAATCTTAGTTGTGGAGGGCGCAGCCCACCATCCCAGGGGGAGTTGAACCGGCAACTTTATTGATAACATCATGCACTCTAACCAACTGAGCCACCTGTCTACCCCTGAGCTTAACTCTTGTTTATATCAATTAATCTATGGTAAAATTGGTTTGCTTGTATGTCCTTGCGCTTGAAGTCGCAGAACCTATCAATGACACGGAGGACTTACGCTATTCTAAAGTATTAATTCTCAAACCATCTGCTTCCTGTTTCTCATAGCTGTTCCTGTATATGCTTCCAATACACTCTAGGCTAAGCAACCAATCAATCAATCTGTTAGAATTCTGTGTGAAGTATGCGTATGTAGGTGCAGAGTGAGGCTAGGGCAGATTCTTCAAGACAAACATGCTTCAGCTTTTGCGCATGGAATTAATGAGATCCAGTTTGGTTGCTCATTTACATGTTTTTGCTTATTTCCTGGTTTATGGCTCTGTTTCGGGAGAGTCGAGGGGACTCGACAGGCACCCTTTACATCTGATTTACAAAGCAGAATGTGATTGGACTCCGAGGGGAATTTTTCAAAGCTGCTTAGGGTCCTATTTTGGACTCTGGGGTGGGATATGGGCCTCTGTGTTTTGAAAAACTGCCTTTGGAACCTTCAGCACTGACAGAGCGCCTACTGTATGCTCCCAGGCTCTGGGCGTTGTGGACAAAAAGCCCCGCAAGCCCAGTCCTCATGCATTACAACATCAAGTTGAATAGAGAAGTGGCCACACACAAAGCCGACTAAGGCTAGCTCACCTTCCAACAGAGAGGGCTAGTAATGGTGGTATGGCTGCACAGTGAGGACGTCTGCAGGGAGGGAGTGGAGGCCACTTGGCGTGGTGAGCACAGCCCGGATATGGGCTCAGCGAACCTGGCTCAGAGTTTCTGGCCCCTGACCTACCAGGGGACCCATAACCTCCCTGAGTATCAGTTTCCCTATCTGTAAACCAAGGAGAACTCTCTCTCCCAGAGTTGTGATGAAAGAGTGCCTGGGAAAGCACCGTGTAAACTGTAGAATGCTGTCCACACATGTGTGGTGAGACTCCCACAGGTTGCAGGGCATTCCGACTCACTCTGGTTACTTCCAGCAATGAGACTATTGTAAGGCTGTGCAGGGATGGGAGGAAGGCCGGCCAGGGTCTCATCAGACAGACAGCAGCCCCGCTGGACAACCGGCTCCTCACTCCGGAGTCCTCGGGTGTTCAGACCAAACTCGATTATGAACTCTCTCTGCCTGATGTCTTCTGCTGCCTCCTGGCTCCTGCTCACCCCCTTCTCCTCATGTAGTCCACACCTTCTGCCCACTTAATGTCCTCTGGCTTTCAAGCATTCCAGAGAGAGAGCGGGCTTGGTGAGCCACTGTCCAATACAGAAGGTCTCCATGGGGCAGTTTTGATGCTGGGCTACCCCTCCTACACGCCCTTTTTGCACATGCAGCCTGTAAATGGCTGCTTGTGTGTCAGGTCAAACCCTGGCCCGAGCAGTTGCAACCAGGTGTGGGTTCCCACGCCCAGCAGTGCCCAGTTGCGCCTGTGGAGCTGAGGGTGCGGCTTGCCCTTGGAGAGATCAGTGTACACTGTCCATTGCAGAATGGGAGCTATTTTTATAGAGGGAGGACAGCATTAAGGCAGTTAGTCTGGCCAGCAAACAGCACCTGCCTGTCAGGGCTCACGTGCCACTCAGCAAGGCCAGCCACAGGCCACGCTGTGTAATCCGGGAAGGTTGTGGCGTCCTCAGTCTCCACATTCTGCAGTCTTCTCTGGTGGATGACACTTGCTTCTTAATGACCCCTACCCCTAGGTCCTCACTGGCATCGCTGGGTGTGCTCCCCAATCCCATGATTAAAACTGCACGTGGCGGGCCGGCCGAGTGGCACATTGGTTAAGAGCTGGTTTTGGGATGGCAGCGGCCCCGGTTCGGATCCCACATATGAGGGCCAGTGACACTGCCCTCTATAGCTAACAACAGCTCCACCTGGAGCTGGGCTGTGCGCCCCGGCGATGGTGTGGGCTGCAGCCCCTGCTGCAGTGGGCTGCCATAGGCTACAGTGAGTGGCCGGCAGCCAGCGTGAGCTGCCAATAGCTGCGGTGAGCGACCATTCAGAGGCTGGCGACTGACTGCCTCACCCGGGAAGAGGACAATGACAATACCAACATGGGCCTGTGAAGCAACGTCCTCCGCAACTAGACTGAAGAACAAAAAGACAGCAACTTGTCTGTTCCCCTTCCCTGATTCCCCAATGCTGTTCCCCTCCCCCAATTCCCCAATAAAATGTTAAAAAAAAACAAACAAAAAAAACTGCACGTGACATTTCTACACGAGGCGGTTCATTTCAGCATTAGACATTAGTAGAGAAGAATTAGCACCAGCCTACATGTCCAGCAGTGAGGAGAGTTACCTGTATTTCGTTTATTTATATGACCATTAAGAGTTAGGTGATTGAAGGGCCGGCCAAGTGGCGCGGTGGTTGAATTCTAGCTTTGGAAGCCAGCGGCCCCGGTTCGGGTCCCACATATGAGGGCCAGTGACACTACCTTCAAAAAAAAAAAAAAAGAGACTATAAAAAAAAAGAGTTAGGTGATTGAAGAATATTTAATGACATGATACAATAGTAAAGGAAAGTGCCAATGTGGCATCATCTATATGTGTGCATGCAAATATGTTTGTGTAGATTCATCTATACATATATTATTTACATAGGAAAAAGACAAGGAGATTTTTATATAAAAAATGTTAGTAGCGGTTTTCTCTGGGTGATTTTTTTATGAGCAACTTTTGTTTTGTTTTCTCTTTTATGCTTTTCTCTTTTTCCACATTTTCTACAACAAATGTGTTACTTTTATCATCAGGAAAAAACAAAACAAAACCATAAACATCATTAAAAACACAAACAACCAAACCCTGTCCTCTGAAAAGAAGCTTGTAACTCATTTCTCTAATACACACTTGAAGGATTCACACAGTTCCCATGAGACCGAGCGAGCTGTATTTTGGGGGAAAATGAAGTTTTCTGTTAAAGGTATGAAGTTCTAATGGTGGAATGTGGAGCATCGGCCACCTAATGACGAGGTATGGAGGACAGCAAACCTCCTAGTTGCCTTGAAATCAAGCCCCAGAGGTCTCCTTCTCCGGTCTTCCTCACGGGGAGGTTATAAAGGTAGCCAGAGGTGATGGAGGTAGAAGTGTCTGGAGTGGACAAATCCAGGACACTTTCCAGACAGAGCACCTTGTCACCAACCTATTTAAAAGGAATTAGAATGAAATGGACATTTCTGTTGTCAGTTAAAACAGTGACTTAGTTTTTGTTTCCCTTTTTTGAAAAAAATCACTGCACTTTTCCCTCCAAAGGGAAGAGAAGGAGAGAGAAGGAACCTTAGCAAGCTATCAAACTGTCACCATGGATGACCTCTGGGTGTACGTGGGAGGGGAGACGTAGGAGGGGGAAGATGAGGGCATTTGCTTTTTAACTTTGTCTTTTATACAGTTAAAAAAGAGAGAGCATCATGGGTGATTTTTATTTTGCGGGTATGTGGATTTTTGGTAGTCTTCAATTTTTTTTATTGTGAACACAAGATACCTTTATAATCAAGGGGGAAATGTCATAATGAAAGGACCAAACATGTGGTTGGCCACTGGGTGGCCATCCTGTTGTCCCCACCTGCAGGCTGGCGACCACCCGAACCCAACTCTGGGGCCAGAGTCCTTGGGTTCAAAGCTGCCCACACTCGGCAGGGGGTGGGAGAAACAGGGCAGAGAGCAGACAACCTTGATCCTCCACTCCGCCCACTCTGGCCCTCCTGGGCAAATCTCAGAGCCCCAGGGATCAGACCTGGTCTGGTCGGCTTATTTGTAAGTCAACGTCTTAGCTATCTCGCCAAACTTGACCCCATCTGTGCCTCCCTGCCCTCTGCTGGCTGCCAGGCCTCCCTGCTTAGCTGGATTCCAGCCTGACCCTTTCTGACCAGCCCTTTCCTGGGGCTGGGGCTGCCCCAGTGTTTCACTCATAGCCACATGGTACTTGCCTGAGTATTCAAGGCTGCAATTACAATCTCAAGAGAGGGGCCTCCAGCCTTCACATGAAGTGTCCGAATAAACTCCATTATTCGGAGTTTACTTAGCCTTGGAAATCAAGGCTCCTCCTCTCAGTCAGCAGGTGAGCATAGCACAAGGTCCCCAGAGAACCCTGAGCGAGAGGGGGTGCCTGGCCCTAACTTCATGAAGCCACCTGCCGAAGTATTACAGACTTCGAGGTCCTAAAAAACCTGTCAAATTATGCCTCCTGTAACTGTAATCCCACCTGCGGGACCTGAACACATCCCTCTGAGCTGAGCATCCCTCATCTGTAAAATGGAGATGATAATGATCTCTTTTATCTAGGTACTCCACCAGGAACAAATAGGTTAATGTATGTGAAAATGGGTTGTGAGCTGAAAGTGCTTATGTAGTATTTTCTGTGAAAACCCATTTTGGAGCTTTGAGAAGTTTTTTTAAAAAACCAACTAGTTCTCAAGTGGTTGTTACTCACTAACTACACGTGCTCATACTCAGCTCAATTCCCCTTGCAAGTCAAGAAATGGAAGATGCATATGGCTGTCACCAAGGAACTTATGCTCAGTTTGGAGAAATGGAGCATTCACATTAAAAGTTCATTGTGGGGTAACCTGTTAGCTCAGTTGGTTGGAGCATGGTGCTGATAGTACCAGGGTTGCCAGTTCGATCCCCACATGGGCTGCTGTGAGCCGCGCCCTCCCTGAGAGAGTCAACTGTGCCATTGTAGCATGAAAGCAATGTGTACCCAATGATCATGGCTCTTTCCCAATAAAGTTAAAAAAACAAAACAAAACTCATTGGGAGTTTGAATCAGGAGATACTCAGATGGTGGGGGGAGAGCTCCCAGCTTGGAGGTAGACAAACCTGGGTACAAATTGGAGCTCTTCCCCTCACTAAGGTCCATGAGACTGTGGGTAAGTCAATTTCTCTCACGGGCCTTGGTCTCCTAGGCTGTGAAAAAGGAATAATGATGCTTATCACATTAAGTTGTAGTGGAATTAAAGAAAACAATGCATATAAAGTGCCTATCTTGGTCAATATTTTAAACACCTCCAAAGTGAGGAAATCAACACAGTTCCCCCCCATTTAAAATTTATTTTTAATTATGGTAAAAATCATAAAATTTGCCATCTTAACCCATTTTTAAGTGTACAGCCAGTAGTGTTAAGTATACTCACATCGTTGTGCAATAAATCTCTAGAACTTTCATTATCTTGCAAAACTGAAACTATATAAACAATAATTCCCCATTCCCCTTCCCCTCTTCCAGGTTCCCGGTAACCACCAGTCTACTTTCTGTCTCTATGAACTTGACCGCTTTAGATAACGCCTATAAGTGTAATCATGCAGTACTTTGTCCTTTTGTTTCTAGCTTATTTCACTGGACATAATGTCCTCAAGGTTAATCCATGTTGTAGCATGTGACAGGATGAGTAATATTCCATTGTATGCATATACCACGTTTTGTTTATCCATTCATCTTCAGTGGACACTTAGATTGCTCCCACCTCTTGGTGGAACTGTAGATAACACTGCAATGAACATGAGTGTGCAAATATCTCTTGGAGGCCCTGCTTTCGATTCTTTTCAATATGTATCTATAAGTGGGATTGCTGAATCATATGATCATTCTATTTTTTATTTTTTGAGGAACTTCCATACTGTTTTCCAAAGCAGTTGCATCCTTCTGCAACCCCACCAATGCTGCACAACAGTTCCAAATTCTCTACATCCTTACGAACACTTGCTAGCTTCATTTTTTTTTTTAAGAGTAGCCATCCTAATGGGGATGAGGTAAATAGGGTCTCTTTTTGCAAAACTATTGTAATTTCTTCTCACTGCTCCAGCAATGGTTCTGATGAGTCTGATGGTGGGATTGACTCAGCATTTGGTCAAAGGAGTATGTTTTCTCTGTGATCCTTGAAGAGCCAAGTAAAATTGGGCAGGACGTCAGTGCTTTCTACCTGCTGAGAGCTGTCTACCCATGGCTGGTGGCTAGAGAAGGGCACACAGGAGCTGCAAGGCAGGCCAAGGCTCCACTATATTTGCTTTGGCTAAAAAGATGCCACCAAGGAAAAAAGGCACTCTACAGTGGGGCCAGATCCCCTGTGTGGCCCCTGTCACCTTTTTCAGTGGCCTCTCACTGCTGTTATCTTGCTCCTGACATCTCTCCCAAGGTTGCCTTTGGTGAAGAAACTATGGAGAAGTTTAAAGCCAATGCTGTTTGGCTCTGTGGAAGAAGCTTTGGGGGAAGAGCCTCGAGGCATGATTGGGGGCCAAGAAAAGAGGCAGCCTATACTGGGGTGCTGCACAGCGGGGGTGATGGAGAGGCCTTACCTGCACTGGGGAAGTTGGATCAAAAGCTGCTCAGGGGAAAGAGAAGAGCAGGAGAAAAGTCCAGATAGGAGGCCCTGCAGAAAGAGAGTATCAGTTGGCTGTTAGGGGTGCAATTAGACAGGGCTGGCAGTGCTTCCAAAAAAAAGAGACAGTGGGTGCAGTGGTTAGATCACGGCTTGCAAAGTCGGATAAGACTCGGGTTCAAACTCAACCTGACTCCACCAACTCCACTGTTTCTTCCGCCACCATGTCTTGGGCAAGCCATGGAAACTCTCTGAGTCTCAGTTTCCTTACCTTTAAAATGGGAACAACAATGCAACCTCAGTAAGCTGTGAGATCAGCACTATTTATCAAACAGCTGCTGTTTATTAAGCACCAGTTTTCCTAGGGGCTTTGTCAAGCACCTTCTAAGCATGCAGCATGATACAGTGGTCAAGAGCGAAGGCTTGCGGGTTTAAGAGACCTTGATGGAAAGTCCAGATCCGCTACATGTTAACAGACAAGGCTGTTACCTTCCCCCGGCCTCAGTCTGCTCATCTTTAAAATGGGGATGATAAATGAGAATGACAATGTTTGTCTCCCCAAGTTGACATAGGCATCCGTGACGTATCACACAGTGCTTTCATGCAATAAGTGTTCATGACATGCTTATTATGTGCCAGCACTGTGCTGGGGGGAGGTGGTCAAGGTTGTGAATTACACACAACCTTGCCTTCAGGACGTCATCTTTAATGGACAAGACAGACAAGGAAACAGCTCATTTTAATGTTGAGGTGGAGTGGGGAAGTTTGGGTAGCAGTGCTCTCCACAGAGGCAGAGACTTGAAGCTGCATTTGCAAAGTGACTTTAAGTAAAATAAAGACATCTCTGATGAAAGCATGACAGATCTGATGGAGAGGCGACATTGTTTCCAGCCCTCTCTTGATGCCACCTCTCTTTTTTCTGGACTCCTGTGACTGTTGGGCTTGAGAAGAGCCTTGCATTCCTCTTTGTCAGTTCCACCTTCCCAGTGCAAATGGGAGGGGTGGGATGGGGGTCGGACGCTTTGAACCCACCCTGGTGTCTACCCCAACCTGGAGAAGAGGCTCCATGCAACACGGGAGTGAACAGGTCTGCTGGAGGTTTAGCAATCTGGAACGAAGATGCGGTCAGACTGAGGGGAGCAGAGGCGGGCTGTGGCCCTGGAAGGATGCTGGCCCGACCTCTGGGGGCCAGGAGACAGGGCAGTTGTCCTGTCCAAAGGGACTCCCAAGAGACCCACTGACTGCTCGGTGAAAAAGTGTCCTGGACACACTTGTCCTGCTTCCTATCCAGCTGAGAGCTTGCATGTTGGCGGACATTGGGTGGATGGGTAGGGGGAGCTATAGAGCTACTTTCACACACACCCTCGCCGTCAGTCCAGCACGTGCACACTGCCTGCATAGGGTCACATTCTTGTGTTTTCAGGCTCACAGCCTCCCAGTCCCAGGAGTAAACCTGCTCCTGCCACCAGAGACGTGTGTGAGCCTGACAGGGCAATGGTGGCCAAGATGGTCTCCTGTCAACACAGTCAGAAGAAGAGAGAATAAGAGCTGGGGGGAAAGGGAGGGGAAGGAGGCACCCTGGCTGGGCCCAAGGGAGATAGGACTGGCCCCTGGGAGTGTTGCTCACCCCAGCAGCTGCACCTAAGTGCGCCTGCCTGGGCCAGCTCTTCTCCCTCTTATCCAGAGGGAGGCTCCGTGAACCAGCCACCTCATTTCTCCTCCTCCTCCTCCTCCTCCAAGCCTGTCACCATTTCCACACACAGCAGGGTCTGTGGGGGTGGAGGCTTTTTCCAGACATGTATTTAAGTGAGGAGAGAAAACAAGGCGAGTCGCCCAGGATTTGCCAAGTCAGTAAGCAGGAACGCAACCCGGGAGGCCAAAAATAAGACACCGGCGAGGGGTCACCCTGTTCTGAGCAGGAGACAGTTTACAGCCCGTGCAGAACACTCTATAATCACACTTTTGTTTGAGGATGGCCCTTGATTCCAGGGCATCGGTCTCCTGGTCAGAAGGTAGCAGAGCCCTGATTGTGGGCAGGAGTAATGGTGACTCAGGGAAATTCGCAAGGACACAGGGCACACCCCCACAGTCATCCGGGGACATGCCCTGCTTCCCTCTGTCGGTCAGGGCGCCAGGAGTTCTGGCCCCCATGGTAAAGGAGGAATTTCTAAAGTTTTCTCTGGAATTTTGGCAGAATTCTATGGGATCTTTCAGAGGAAGCATGAGGATTTGGGTGGTTTTGTGGGGGGAAATTACTAAAGTTTTTTCACCTTTATATCTATTTATGAATCAGCGCCTTTTCTCTTTTAGCTCCAAAATATATTTATCTCTTTATTCTGATGGGACATTTGTTACCTTGTACTCCAGAGAGCAATAATGACAGTTCTAACAATAGCTATCATTTTTTTCAGCCCTACAACTGGTCTTTACACATATTTTTGTATTTCAGTCTTCACATATATCATCATTTCTATACCACTAAAGAATGCTGCTAATGCATGACAGATCATTGATTCTAAGACTCACCCTGATTTCAGAACTGTTAAAACGGGAATCTTAGAAATCAATGAAATACAGTAACTAATTCTCAGTTGTCATCCGTGCCTTACGGATGGGTAAATTGAGGAACAGAAAGGTTGAGTAAACCCGTTCCAATGTCACATAGCAAGCATGTGGAGGAAATGAGATTTGAATCCAGAGTTGGGCCCCACAACCTGTGCTTATAATCACTGTGCTATATTGTGTCTGAGTAAGGGGTGTCTGTCTGTCCCTGGGTAGGACAGAGGGAAGGACACAAATTAAAAGAGGCAAAGTTGGACCCCACTCTCTATTCCGTCTTCCTCATCACTCCCAGGGCCAGTGTCGATGTCCTGTTGATGTCTCTTCCAAAAACTGCTCCTTGATTTTGCTCCTCCTCTCACTCCCAGCAGTTGGCACCCTGGTTCTGTCCTTTCTCGCCTCCCTCTTGCCCCTGCTTGGACTTCTGCAGTAGCCTCTTAGCTGTCACTCTCCTCCAATCCACTCCCTGCCCTCTGGCCCCCAACACACTGAGTCAGAGTCATCTTCCTAAAATGTGAATCTGATCTTATCACCCTGTTTCAAAACCTCTGAGGGATCCAAGTCCTAGTGAAGCCTTTGTTTTTTCACTCACCTGTTGCAGCACCTACTCTGTGTCAGGCTCTGAGGATGTAAAGCTGAGCAAACCACGGTCTCGTGGAGAAGCGGGCAGATAGGACCCAGTGTGAAAATGCTTCGATGGGTGCAGTGCATGCTGGGCCCATGAGAGGAGCGCCTGCTCTGGGGACTCAGGGACCACTTTATGGAGGATGAGTGGGAGCCCACCAGGCAAAGAACAGCAAGGATTCCCAGGCAGAAGGAACAGCATGTGCAAAGGCCCAGAGCTGAGAGAGGTTGGAGCAGGAGCAGGGTGTCAGGATGTGTCCCAGATGAGCCTGGAAGGACAGGCTTGGCGGGTGGGGGAGAGCTGGGCAATGCTCTCTCACTTACTGATTCCACCTTTCTTTTTCAACCTCTAGTTCCTTTTTTCCCTTTCTCCACAACATCCCTGTACAGTAGACGCTTGTTTGCCAAACAAGCATCTTCCTCTTTACACATCCTTCACAGGCAGCAACCCTCTGCACAGCAAACTCATCTTTCCAGGCCCTCCCCTGTAAAAACACCCTTGACCCTTGACGGCTGTCTGAGCTCTGAGCCAGGCAGAACAAGCATGGGGAACCAGTGCCAGGGGGATTTGGGAGCATTTTGACAAAATCCAACGGAGTAAAAACCAAAGTTCTTACAAAGGCCACTAAGACCCTGCAGAGTCTGGACCACCTCCACCCGTTTGACCCCGTCTTCCAATGCTCTACCCTCTGCAAGCTCTGCAGCAGCTCTACCAGTCTCCTCGCTGGTCCTTAGATACCCACCCCCTGCATTCCTACCCCAGGTCCTTTGCACTTGCCATTCCTGGTACACCTTTTTCCTCCCTTCCCTGCACAGCTCCCTTCTTCATCATCATCGTCATCATATTTTGCTCAAATGTCACCTCAGAGAGGTGCATCCAAACATCCTATTTAAAGTTGTAACCCTTACCTCACACTCTTCCCTGCTTTATTTTTCTCCATTGCACTCACCACCTTCAACAGCTTGTATGATTCACCTTCTTATTTGTTTACTGTCTGTCTCTCCCCATGAGAATGTTAGTTCCAGGAGGGCAAGAGTTTGGGTCTGCCTGATTCACTCTTTGTCCCCAGCACCTAGCACAGTGCCTGGTACACAGTAGATGCTCAATGAACATTTGTTGGTTGAAGGAGTGAATTCTGAGTTCTGACTATGTGCCAGGCAGGCTCTGCCCTGGGTACCATGCAGGATGGAGAGCTGAAGGAATGAAGTCCCTGTTCCTTCAAGGGTGCCTGCTGAGCTGGTTTCAGTGGGCAGTGAGACAGGTCCCTGACAGCCAGGTGAGTCCTGGGTGAATCACCATTAATGAGATGGTGAGGACCACGCCAAGCTGCTTCCCACAGGGCGGCCGGCAGGTCACTGCCTGTCACCAGGAAACTCCTTGGTAAGGATTGAATAGGACCTTGGGCTGGGGCTGGAGGAAGTGCCACCTCCCCTCAAGACACCACCCATTCCTGAGGACTGAGTCGGCTCACCTGGGCTGCCCCACCCCCAGCTCTTGGCGAGGTGCTGGTTTCTGAGCCTTGGCTCTGAGATTTCCTTCCTAAAAGGAGTTTCGCTCACTGCGTCCCACGCCCCTCCTGGGCTGGGCCTGTTTGTCAGCTAGCCCTGTCTGGGTCACTGAGCTTGCAGAAGGAAAGCATCTGGGCCTGGCAAGCCCCAGGACATCCCCCTGGGCAGCCCTACGGAGGGTCCATTGGCCAGTCGACCAAAGTTTAAGTGTGGGGAATAGGATCAATGGGACTTTTTAAGCCTGACTGGACAGTGTGAAGTGGCCCCCATGGCCATATCCCAGTTATCCAATTGGAGCCTTGGACCCACCGGGGAGCTTGTCTGAGCCCGTGCAAGATGACCATCAGGACAGGGCATCCATTTCCGTGAGCCCCCATTTCCTGATTTGCAGAGTGAGGCAAAGCATCCTGTCCCATGGGCGGCTGCAGGGCCGGGATGAGATCATGGGTACACAGAGCGAGGAATGTAGGTGGGTAGCCAGGCCTCCACCCCACAGCCCAGGAGATGTGGCCGACTTGGCAGAGGTTGTGGAGGAAGCTGGCCAGGCCCTGTCCCAGAGTGAGCGTGGCGGGTCGCCTCCCTCCCTCCCTCCCTGTCATGTCAGTGCACTCGGGGCCCCAGCAGATCCTCTTGCCTCAGAACCCAAGAGCCCCCAGCCAGGTTGCCTCACCCTAGCCTTCTGTCTGGCTCTGAAATACCTGCCATTATTTATTTGTATCACAGTAACGCATCTACAGCTTTCAACAAATGTATCTGTCAGTCAGTCATCAGATATCCAAGGGGCACCGCCCAGCTGCCAGGAACAGTGCCTTGTGGATGAACGCAAAGATGGCAAGTCCTGGCCCCCATCTCAAGGGTTCACAGTCTAGGGGGTGGATCGTGTTGTAAATACATCACATGTGAAAACACCAGCAGACCTCATGCTCGTATATATCTATGTAGGGCTCTGAGGGCCCTCAGAGCAGGGAGTTGGGGTGGGGTGAGGGGGCTTTTCGGCAGGACTTCATGGAGACGCTGCAGCTTAAGCAGAGCTACCTTTGTGCTTTGCTGACCAACATTTGTCATTTCATCCTTACAACAGCCCTGTCATGCTGGCAGCACAAGTATCATCATGCCCATTGTATGGATGACAAAACCAAGGTTCAAAGAGGTGAAGTGACTTGCCCAAGGCCTCAGTGATTGTGAGTGGCCCAGGGGCTCATCTGGAATTCCAGTCACCTGATCCCCGTGTAACAGTCTCTTATGCCTGCCTTGAGTTCCTGCCTCCCCTCATGAAGTCATTTGTCCCGCAAACACTACGCGGGTGCTTGCTATGTGCTGGTCCACAAGCCGACGACCTAGAGTCGGTAGGTACATTCTAGAGGAGAAACCACACACATACCCAGATGGTGAAATCTTTCATTCAATTATCCATTCAATAGGTTCACTGTGTGCCAGGCAGTGCATTAGGTGCTGCGGATACAGCAGACAAAATAGGCAAAGAGTACGGCTGCACTCATGGGGGATACAGCAGACAAAATAGGCAGAGTGCGGCAGCGCTCATGGAGGCTTTCTTCCAGTGGGCAAGCAGACATCAATCAAATAAGTGAGCAGTGCTTCCGAAGGAATGTGACACGGGATAAGGGAATGAAGAGTAGCCAGGGTGTTATTTTATACAGAGTGCTCAGGGAACACCTTTCCAAAACAGGTCATATTTGCCTGTGGTTGGTTTTGAGATGACATTTGAGCAGATGAAGCCTGTGGATATCTGAGGAAATATGTCAGGCAGCTAGAACAGCAAATGCAAAGGCCCTGAGGCAGGAGCGTGCTTGGGTGTGCTGAGGAGCACCAGGGAGCTGAGCAGGTAAGGGAGGGAGTAGTAGGAAGTAAGGTCAGGGAGGTAATGAGGGTGGGGGAGGCACAGATTCTAAAGACCTTGTAGGTCATAGTAAGTCTTTGATTTTACCCTAAGTGAGATGGGATCCATTGGAGGATTTTGAGCTCGGGCTGACCTGATTTGACCTATCTTTTAAAAGGATTTCTGGGAGGCAGGGTGGCAATGAGGGGTACTGAGATCAACCTGGCAGAGATGGGCCAGCTTGGTGTTGGAGGAGTGGGGAGCCCAACAGCATCTGTAGATAGACTGGACATGAGGTATGACAGAAGGTCAGGGGTCAAGACCACCCTGGCTGCAACAGGAGAGCAGCTCTGCCCAGGCCACGTCTGGCCTAAGTGTCACATCCTTCTCCTGGAACATGTCAGGGGACACAGCACTGCGGGGGGATGTGGCAGTTGGACAGTGCTGGGCCTTCCTCTCTCCCTGCGGCTGCTGAGGTCTCCTTTTTTCATCTCAAATGTTGTGAATTGGGCTTAGCAGCTGCCAAGACCCTCTCATGCTGGGTGGGACCATCAGCCCATACAAACTTTTTGAAAAGCAGTTTGTCCATGTGTATCAAGAGTCTTAAAACTTTTCATCCCCTTTGACCCAGTGAGTTCCTTTCTAGGAAGTTCCTCCAGGGCAAAGTCACCTGAAATGCAAACAGCGAGCGCTTGGAACACCAAGACCTTCCCTTAGATTACTGTGCTGCCCTTAAATTCCTGTGTCCTAAGAGTTTTAATGTCAAAGGACAACACATATGACCCAATGTCAAGTGGATGCAATATTGTGCACAAGACACATATATGACAGAAAAAATAGACCTAACAGTGATTCTCTCTGAGTGACTGGGTCTTGGATTGCAATTTTCATTTTCTTCTTTGTATTTTGCTGCGTTGTATTAACGCTCTAAGATGAATGTGTGTTAGTTACCCTTATGATAATTTGATTAAAAAGCAGTATTAAAAAAAAGAAAGAGAAAGGAAATGTGAGTTCCCAGAAGCTGAGGAAGCACAACAGAGGCCAAGGCAGAGAGGAAAAGCAGTGACCCATCCCTTCCAGGGAAAGGCAGCGGCCACGTGGAGGGAGGCAGGCCTGGTGCCCTGCCAGCCGGCCCTGGGCTCACCTCCTCCGCTAGGGCTGGCCAGGGGGAAGGGCTGAGAATTGTGGCAGGAGAGAGCTGAGGCCTCTCTTTCTCCCCAGGCCAAGGGGATGTGTCGCCCCTCCTTGGGCCCTTGAAGCCCTCAGAGTTTGCTCTTCCTCTCCTCTGCTTCCCTTACATCTTGCAGGAAGCCTGCTGCTTTTGTGCCATGTGCATAACCTTGTTATGTTTCCCCTGATGACTACAAGCATCCTGTAACCAGGATTGCTCAAAATCTTGTCTCCAGACCAGCAGCTTCAGTACAACCCAGGAACTCAATAGAAATGCAAATGCACAGGCCCCCAACCCAGACCTACTGAATCTGAAACTCTGGAGGGGGCCCAGCAATCTGTTTTAAGGAGCCCTCCAGGGCTACAGTTTGAGAACCACTGCTTTATGGTACAGCCT
Source organism: Aselliscus stoliczkanus (assembly GCA_033961575.1). Taxonomy (NCBI): domain Eukaryota; kingdom Metazoa; phylum Chordata; class Mammalia; order Chiroptera; family Hipposideridae; genus Aselliscus; species Aselliscus stoliczkanus. The sequence continues at coordinate 55,453,778 of CM066733.1, read as the reverse complement.
CATGGTGGTCTAGGTTTTACACGGATTATTTCATTTTACAGATTGCCATGATTCCCAATAAGAAACATGGAAATGAGCTCAGAGAGGCTAAAGGATTTGCCCAAGGTCACACAGCAAGCCAGCGGCAAGGCTGGTACTCTGAGCCCATGCTCTTATTTTAACCTCTGTGATCTGCTGCCACCTGGACTTCAGGCTTTCCTGGGGGCGGGGGGTCCAGCTGGGGGGCGGGGCATACAGAGTGCCATGGAATGAGTTGAACTGGAGTTTGGGCACTGTGGTGTCAGAGCCCTGGCTGCTCAGTTGGGAGACCAGACTGGTTCCTCACGAGACCCAGGCAGCCCTGTGAGAGGGAGGCGGGCTCTGTGTGACTGCTGAGGCCCCTCCAGTAATGACAGCCGGTGGCCATCAGGACGGGCAAACACCGCAGAGGAGGGGTGCAGCGCCACCTGCCGGACAAAATAGTCAGGAATGCTGGTGGGTAAATGCAGGAAGCCACAGACACATCTGAGGGACACTATGACAGCTTTGCACGTGTCTCTTCACGCTGCACATGGGCATACACATCCACACGTGGATGTCTGGGCTTGTGGGCACGTGGGACTCTCAGCCACACAGCCTGGCCAATAGCACTAAATTCGCTCATTTATTTACTTATGCCCTCATCAAATGTTCATTGAGATATGCCAAGCCCACAGTTGCTGCCCCTTGGGCCCCTACAGTCTGGGCGATGGTCAAGAGACTAGGCAGTCACCAGGTGGTGTGGATAAGGGATGCACTCGGTGAGGAATACATCCGGTTAGGTCATGGAGGCAGCCCCTAATCCATGTGGACTGGAATTGGGAGAAGGGAGGACTCCCCCAGCAAATTCAAGCCCCGCTGGGTCTTATCATATGAGCAGGAGATGTCTGGGTGAAGGAGGAAGAGGCTAATCAGAGCAAAGCCCAGACGGGGCGCTGCAGAGGAGAGGTGGGAGCCCTGGCAGAAGATCTTATACACAGGCTGCAGAGTCTAAACTCTGACCCCTCTGGCAGTGGGGAGCCATGGGAGGTTTCCAGCAGAGGGGTGTCATGGCCAGCTCTTAGTGCCATGCCATGCTAACACATTTGTACTAAAGCTTAGGAGCTGGGTGTTTCTCAGCCCCTTCTGGGGCTGGGCCTTGCGTGTGATTTGTCCCTGTGCACGCTTTCCTCTTGCTGCAGGTGCACCCTTGGATGTGTCTGGGATGGGGAGAGTCACCCCACTCCCCAGAGAGAAAGAAGAGGGCATCCCTAGTACCCAGTAGATGCCCTTTGTGCAACTCATTAGGCTCAGAGGATATGGCCTATTCCAAAATATAGTCCCTTGTGCCCTCCGGGGGCTCCCAGTTCCCCTACTGGGGAGTCAGTGCCTTTCTGATGCGATGGGAACTGGGTAAGTGAGTGCTGGTGGGTGGTGAATATAGGAGGGGAGTATAGACCACTGATAAAAGGATGATTCTAGTTAGAGGGCCAGTGGGGTAGAAGGGAGGGAACTCTGGGCAGCTGAAGGAGGGGAGCAGCATGGAGACTTCCCTCAAAGGGAAGGTGACAGGTGGTACTGAAGAGAAAATGTTGGCAGCTTCATAATTCTGTTTGTGAGCTTAGCGGAAGACCATGACTGTCAATGTCTGGTTTTCCACCAGCTGGCCCCTGGCCTGGCCTCCGGCCTGCGGTTTTCCTCAGTAAACCAGCGGTGGCAGCTTCCGAGAAGCCCCACCAAGACTTTCCTGTCAGGGCAACTCCAAGTTCCTCTTATTGAGGAAGGGGAAGTGGTGGAGTTTCTCCTAAGGGCTTTCAGTTTCTTTCTAAGAAGGTGGAGTGTCCCAACCTCAGGGCCCTTGGCAGAGCCAGGTGTTAAAGGGAGAGAGCTGCGACTTCAGGGGCTCCCCCACCTCAATTCCACCCGAAGCTCATTTGTTGGTTCCCATAGTGGACATTCCAGAAGAGGAAATGAGACCTGTGTGTTTTGCAGGCCCTTTCTCACACTCCATCCTTTCTTCCTCCTCCAGGGACACAACCCCTAAACTCCCTCCCCACCCCCACCAACGAGGCGCTCTATCAGGGACATGCCAGGTAGAAAACTTGCTTCCTCAACCCTCAAAGCCAACCTCTTTTGAGTTCTGTTTCCTTAGGGCTCTGCTGGGCCACTGAGAATCTAACCCAAATGAAGAACTGACAGGCGACACCGGCTTCATGCAGATCCCCGTCCAGTGGACGTACCCATTTTGGAGGCCCCAAGCTTCTTGAGGACAAATTTTGGAAGCCCAGAGATGTGAGAAGACACCTTTTTAAGAAGATCCACTGGCTTGGTGGTAAAGTAAAAGTCCCCATGTTATTATAACAATAGCCACCATTGATGTTAAGTGTGCTTATGGTATACCAGGCACCCTGCCAAGCATTTTGCATTAATTTCCTCCTCTCACAACTTAGGCCATGACAAAGATAAAATCGTTATCCCCTGTGTCAAGCACCCTGCCCAGGTCACACAGCCCACGAGCCCCTGCTTCCCGGTAGACTTTTTCTCAGAAAGGCGGGGAAGGAAGAATATCTGCCCCTCTGAGGAGATGGTCGAGAGGGTCTGGTCTCTGATATCCTCACGATTCTCAAAGTGGGGTGCCTCTCTGAGAGATGGGGAGCAAGCTGCCTGTGCAGCACTAACATGGTCAGGGCCCTCCCCCAGGCATTAGGAACTCCCCTGGCCTCTTCTCTTTTCCTCTCCGGGTATTGTTTTCAGGTTTCTGTTTTGCCAACACATGCGTTATGGGGACAGTGTGGGGGGATTCCCCTAAACTATGATTCCGTTCCATTCAAAACATTTGCCTAGAGGTCCACAGCCGTGTGACTCATGCACTGTTGAGGTGGTAAGAAAACTCACAGCTGCAGGGAGGAGGGGACTGACCCAAACAAAAGGGGACACTCAGAGGGTGGTCAGCTTTAGTAAATAAAAATACAGGATACCCAGTTCAATTTGAATTTCAGATAAGCAACATTTGGGATATCCTTAGACTCAAAAATAAATAAATAAATAAATAAAATTGTTGTTTGTCTGAAATTCAAATTTAACTGGACATCCTGTTTTGTATCTGGCAACTCTAGACACTCGGCACCTGGGGCAAAGCTCCAGCCTTCCCCAAGGTCCCAGTAGGATGCTGCAGAGAGAGACAGGCAGGCTGGGAGAAAATCACTGACCTGAGATGGAAACAAACCTGGGGGTTTTCAATGGGCAGAGATGGGTGGAAACACTGCCTCACGCGTTCCTCCTGAGCCTCCTTTGAGGTCTCAAAGGCCCGGTCTCAACAGAGGGCAGAGTTCCCTGTTCAAATTCCACAGAAATTACAGGGGTGCTCCTGAAGGGACACGCTGCTTCCTCTGGGCCTCAGTTTTCTCACTTCTGTAGTAGGGAAGAGGTTTGGATTCTATGATGGATAAGGTGTCTCCTAGCCCCTGGTGTTCACGGCCTGTGGTAAATCTGCTGGAAGCATGAGAAGGGAAGTGGGCAAGGGGCAGGTTGAGAGGAGGAGGGGGCAGCTTTGCTTCCCCTCCCCCTACACACCGGAAGCTTGGTGGGCTTCTGTTGGGTCAGGCACACCCAATGCATGCTGGACCTCCTTAGAAGGAGCCCTGGGGACAACCGGCAGCTGGATCCATGGCTGCAGTGCCTGGGGCCAGCCAGCTTTTCAAACACCCATGGAAACGCCTGAGCCACAGTGAGGATCACCATCAGCTCCAAAATTAGAAAAGTGTATTGTAAGGATGAAGTGATTAAATTCTACAACAGAATTTTGTTGTAGACTAGAGGATTGCAATTCAACTCCTATAGCTTATGTAAATTTTATGTGTTGTGGTATGTGGGTTCATTTGAATATATTTGACAGGATGTGGCCTCAGAGACAGTAAAGGGCCTTTCAGCACCACAAAGGGCAGTCCTGGGGACGTGGAGGCAGTGAATTCCCTCCAGACCAGCAACCATATTCGAGTCTGATGGTGGAGTGGGAGTGAACCTTAGAAGCCAGAATCTGGGGCTAGAGATATGGGGGCCCTGGAAGGCAGGGACGGCCCCCTCTGAGAAGATATCAGGGTCCCACCTGGCCCTGGAGAAGGGGCTGGAGAGACCAGGCAGGGGCCTCAGGCAGGCTGCAGTCTTGACAGAGCTGGTGGCCCCATTGCCTGCCATGGCCCTGGGCACTCCTCAGGCTGGGATCCCATCTCCACCTTCACCTGGGAAGGGAAGGGCCAAGGGATGGGAAAGGGCAGGGGATGCTAATGCAAAGGCTGCTCGGAGGGCACCTAGGGGCTGGGGGCCCCTGTAATCACCATCAGCTCCATACCTCCGAGACACCACCAGATGATCATAGGCTTTGCTATGAACAATGGACAGTTTCTCAATCTTAAGTAAACGTGTATTTCTAGGAAACTTGGTGTAGTACTTCGCTCTGGCTGCCACAACCAAGTGCTGCTGTCTGGGTGTCTTAAACACCAGAAATCTATTTTCTCACAGTCCTGGAAGCTAGAAGTCTGAAACCAAGATGTTGGCAGGGCTGGTTTCTGCTGAGGCTTCTCTCCTCTTTGTCTTCAGCCGTCCCCTGTGCCTGTCTGTGTCCGAATGGCCTCTTCTTATATGGACTTATTGGATGAGGGACCCCATTAATGACTTCATTTTACCTTAATGGCCTCTTTAAAGGTCCTATTTCCAAATATAGTCACATTCCGAGGTACTGGGAGGTTAGGATGTCAACATATGATTTGGGGGGACACAATTCAGCCCATAACACTTGGTGATTTTAAACCTACAACGGAAGCTAAAACAATGTGCAGGCTTTGGAAATGCAAGTTGGAGACTGGTTCAAGACCCCTCCTGAGAAACAGTCACCTTCCTAGAAATTCTGGAGCCTCCCCTGCCTGCCAATTTTGATCAGGGATAGTTTGGGAAGGTAGCCTCTAGATGTGGCCCCCACTGGCCAGTGGGCTGGGAGGGGGGGTCAACATTGTGACCAAAATGCTGGGATTTATTAGAACAGGACTGGCAGCTCTCTCTAGCCCATAATAACGGTCTGGTAATCATTGTCCTTCAAAAACTGTCATCTTTAAAAACAAAGTTTCAAATTCTCTACCTGGAGCTGCTATTTATAGGATCATCTATGAATTCTTAAAAAAAAGAGAGACAAACTTTTAGTGTTTGTGGTTTTACAAAAGTAACACGTTTATTTTTGAACATATAGATGGAAAATAAAAACAAATTTAACACTAACCTGACCTCCCAGAGATAATCACTGTTAACATTTTGGTTTCTATCTCTATCTGTATCTCTCCATGTGTCTTAATCCACATTTTCATCTACATTTATATGGTTAAGTTTACTTTAAAGATAAGATTACACCATACCATTTCCTAACTTTTTATAGCTAAATCTTTGTCATGATTACTTACTGATGATAAATCCCTAGAAGTAAAATATCTGCATTGAAGGAAGCACTGTTTAAAAATTTTAAACTTTATTTTTGAGTAGATAATATATTCTCGAGGTTCAAAAGTTAAAAGGCATCTTCCGGGCCAGCCAAGTGGCATGTTGGTTAAGAGTTGGCTTGGGACGCCAGCTCTGAGCAGCGTAGCCCCAGTTCGGATCCCACATGGGCCAGTGACTCTACAGCTAAAATGGTAAACAACAACTCGACCTGGAGCTGGGCTGCAGTGAGTCGCTGGTGATGGCTTAGGCTGCAGTGGGGCTGGCTGGCAGCTGGTGTGAGCTTTTATGAGCTGCAGTGTGCTCGCTAATGGCCAGCGAGCGACTGCCTCACCCGGGAAGAGCACAATGATGATAACAACATGGGCCAGTGAAGCAATGTCCTCCACAACTAGACTGAAGAACAAAAGGACAGCAACCTGTCTGTACCCTTTCCCAGATTTCCCAAAGCTGTTCCCCTCCCCCAATGCCCCAATAAAATCTTTAAAAAATAAAAAAATAAAAAAATAAAAGGCATCTTCCCACCTCTGTTTGAATATCATCTAGTTCTCCTTTCAGGAGGCAATCACCATTGTGAATGTCTTACGTTCTTCCCAGAGGTATTTTGCATGTGTGTGTGTGTGTGTGTGTGTGTGTGCGCGTGTGTGTGTATATAAAAACATATATATATATATATATATATATATATATATATATGGTGTTTTTTTTTTTAGCTGAGCCATCCTGCCACCTGTTGGCAGCTCAACGGCTGCTCAGCTCGGGCTGGGCATTGAACTGCTGTTGCTCAGAGCTCAGCTCACACTCTTGAGCAAACTCTTAACCAACTGAGCCACTCAGCCGGCCCTTATATTATATATGTATATAGTGTATGTATACATATATGTAAAATATATGTATTCCCTATAACTATGCCTATGTGTATATATATATATATATATATATATATATATATATATATTTCTTTCATAGATGGTAGTGTCCTCTATATACTATTCTGCGTTTTGCAATTTCCACTTAAATTATTTGGAGAGTTTTCCATGTCAGTACATTAAGAGCTTCCTCATTTTTTAAACAGCTGTATAGCATTTTATTATGTATACATACTGTAATATATATATATATATATATATATATATATATATTTTTTTTTTTAGAGGGCAGTGTCACTGGCCGTCCTATGTGGGATCTGAACTGGGGCTGCTGGTGTCCCAAGCCAGCTCTTAATCACCGCGCCACTCAGCGGCCCTAAATACTCCCCTATTGATGGATATATAGGTTGTGTATTAATTATAGTATATAAATGGGCCGGCTGAGTGGCTCGTTGGTTAAGAGTTGGCTTGGGATGTAACGCTACCATGAGCAGCCGGCGGCCGGTGTGAACTGCCAAGGGCTGCTGTGAGTGGCCATCCAATGGCTAGCGACCCATCTGCCTCACCTGGGAAGAGCGTAATGATAATACCAACATGGGCCAGTGAAGTCACGTCCTCCACAACTAGACTGAAGAACAGAAGGACAGCAACTTGTCTGTTCCCTTTCCCCGATTCCCCAACGCTTGGGAGCACGATCTCTGAGCAGCAGGGCCACAGGTTCAGATTCCATATGAGCCGATGATGCTTCGCCCTCTACAGCTAAGATGGTGAACAACAGCTCGACCTGGAACTGGGCTGCTGTGAGTGGCAAGCGACAGCATAGGCTGCAGTGGGGCTGCAGTGGGCTGCCGTAAGCTATCTGTGAGTGGCCGACAGCCAGCGTGAGCAGCTGTCCAATGGCTGGTGACCGACTGCCTCACCCAGGAAGACCGCCATGATCACAATACCAACATGGGCCAGTGAAACAACGTCCTCCACAACTAGACTGAAGAATAAAAGGACAGCAACTTATCTGTTCCCCTTCCCGAATTCCCCAATGCTGTTCCCTCTCCCAATTCCCCAATAAAAATCTTAAAAAGAAAAATTATAGTAGTATATGACTGTATAACAAATTACCCTGAAATGTAGTGACATAAAAAACCATAAAAATTTATTTTCCCTTATGGTTTCTGTTGGTCAGATATTCGAGAAGGACTCAGCTGGGCATTTCTCACTTGGAGTCTCAATGGGGCTGCAGTCATCGGAAGGCTCAACTGGGCCTGGAGGATCAATTTCTAAGGTTACTCACTCACACAGTTGGCAAGTTGGTGTGGGAGGTGGGCTGGGATCCTCAGTTCCTTTCCACATGGACCTCCCACAATGCTGCTTGGGTGTCCTCATGACATGGCAGCTGGCTTTCACAGTGTGAGTTATCCCACAAGCCAAGATGGAAGCTGCAATGCCTTTTATAACCTAGCCTTGGAGTCACACACCTTGGCTTGCACTGTATTCTATTGGTTGTCATAACCAGAAAAGTCTTCTAGGTTGAAGGGGAGGGAATAGATCCTACCTCTCCATGGAGGACTGCCAGCGTCACCTTGTAAGAAAAGTATGGGAAATGGGATACATTCGTGCTTCCATCTTTAGAATATATAACTTGCCATAGGTCATTTGCAATATTCTGCTATTATGAAAAAATGTAGGTAAGTACATTTTTAAGACCTTTGATATGTATTACCAAATTCCCTCTAGAAATTTGTACCAATTTAGATTCCCACCAGTGGTGATTGAGAAAGTCCATTTCCCCACATTCTTACTACTACTAAGATTATCTTTCAAACATCTTTGCCAATTTGTTACACAAGAAATGGTATTTCACTGTCTTAAGGAAATTCCTTCTAAGAAAGTAGAAGACTTAAATTTGAGTATCAGCATCTATATTTGTTTGCTAGGGCTGCCATAATAAAACATCACAAACTGGGTGGTTTAAACAACACACATTTTCTCATAGTTCTGCAGCCTGGAAGTTCGTGATCGAAGTGTGTCAGCAGGTTTGGTTTCTCCTGAGGCCTCTCTATTGGCTTGCAGTCAGCCACCTTTTTGCTATGTCCTCACATGGCCTTTTCTCTGTGTATATCCTCTTGGATTAAGGTCCACATTTATGACCTCATTTAACCTTAATTACATTTTTTTTTTAAATCAGGGAACACAGTGTTTTTCCAGGACCCATCAGCTCCAAGTCAAGTAGTTGCCTTCAATCTAGTTGTGGAGGGTGCAGCTCCTTGGCCCATGTGGGAATCGAACTGGCAACCTTGGTGTTATGAGCCTGCACTTTAACCACCTGAGCTAGCCAGCTGCCCCTAATTACCTCTTTAAAGGCCTAATCTGCAAATACAGTAACATGGGAGTTTAGGGCTTCAACATACGAATCTTGGGGGACACAATTAAGTTTATAATAGCATTCCTACTGACTTGCTGAGCAATCCTGGGGCAGTCACATATCTTTCTGTGCCTCAGTTTTCTCATTTGTTTAATGGAAATATGCCACATTCCCTCTTCCTTTTCCTCACTGGATTGTCATGACAATTAAATTAGATAGTATATGTGAAAGAGTTCTAGAGAATATAATTATTAACACATAAAATATTTGTAATTCTGGGGCCGGCTGAGTGGCGTGTTGGTTAAGAGCTGGCTTGGGACACCAGCGGCCCTGGTTCGGATCCCACATATGAGGGCCAGTGACACTGCTCTCTATAGCTAAGATGGTGAACAACAGCTCAACCTGGAGCTGGGCTCCCGTGAGTCGCCGGCAACAGCATAGGTTGCAGTCCCTGCTGCAATGGGCAGTGGGCTGCCATAAGCTACAGTGAGTGGCCGGTAGCAGCTGGGGTGAGCTTCCAAGAGCCACCGTGAGTGGCTGTCCAGAGGCCAGCGACTGATCTGCCTCACCCGGGAAGAGAGCAATGACAATACCAACATGGGCCAGTGAAGCAACATCCTCCACAACTAGACTGAAGAACAAAAGGACAACAACTCGTCTTTTCCCCTTCCCCGATTCCCCAATGCTGTTCCCCTCCCCCAATTCCCCAATAAAATCTTAAAAAAAAAAAAAGATATCTGTAATTCTGTGTCTCACAATTCTAAATTTGCCTAACATAAGAGACCCTTTGTAGACCGGGCAGTAAATTTCTAGGGCAGAGGAATGTATTAGTTATCTGTTGCTGTGTAATAAACCATCCTCAAATTTAATGACTTAAAACAATGGTCTATTATTTCTTGCAGGTTTGTGCATTGGCTGGATGGTTCTTCTGCTGGTTTCATTCGTGTAGCTGCAGTCTGCTGACAGCTCAGTTCAGTTGGGATTCTTAGGCCCTTCTCTTCCTGTGGTCTTTCATGCTGGGCTTCTTTACACAATGATAGAAAGGAAACACTCCAAAAGAGAGAAAGCAGGAGCCCAGACTCCGAAGTTGCACATCACTTCTGCCACATCCTATTGGTCAAAGCAAGTCACAAGGCCAACCCAGAATCAAGGGTAGACGACATAGATTCCACCTTGTTGTAACAGAAGCCGCAAAGTCCACTGCAAAGGGGCATGGATGCAGGGGTGGGGGTAATTCTATTGGAAGGGCATTATTGTAACAATTCTCCATAAGGTTGGTGTACAAAGTCCATACTCTGGGTCAACATGCCCCACACATGTACCCAGAGAGCAATGAACTTTGCCTTCACTCTTGGCAATGACTAGGTGCCTCCCAACTTGTTCCAAACTCCATTCTCATCCAGTCTAGCTCAGAAGCTCCACCTGTTGGCTGTATCTCTGGCTTCAGGCCTGGTGTTATGCCTTTTGGCCTTGCAGATACATCTGAGGACTGTGATTTGGATTACCCTGCTAGCTTTCCCGATCCTGACTGGCCCCTCCGTCCCCTGCTTCCTGGAACTCATAGCCCAGCCCAGCCCTCCTCTCAGCTGCCCTCTGGCAGGGAAGTTCATACACCAGTGGATTCTCTTGACTAATTTCTCAGGAAAACTGCTTAATACACCTGAAAATACAAAATACTTCTTTCCCCTTTGATTCGCCCCAATCTAATAAGCTCCAGTAATTAAGGCCTTTGAGAAATTCTACAATTAATACCCCAAATTTTAGTTACCTTTTGTTCTGGTCTGTCACACATGTCATTGAGAGCTCATGAGTTATTGGGAATATAAACCCATGATGTTGTTATTGATAAGAACTATAAAAGGAAAAGGTAATACCAATAAGACAGAATGCTTCATTGGGTGGGCTGTCGAAAAGTTATATGAGTTACATTTTTCTAATTGAATAGTGTTTTTTTATATAGTAGAAGAGCTTGCTACCTGAGGACCCTCAGGGGGCTGTAAGGCAGAGTATGGAATTATTTGGTAATAAAAATTTGGAATTCTTATAATCCAACTTTTTTGTAAGGGGCAGCTTTTTGGTAAAGATATTAATTTGCTAATTATTAAAATGATTCTAATGTTTTTAAGATGTATTAAGTGAAAAAAACAAGGTGTACAACAATTGCCTAGTTAACTACCTTTTGTGTAAAAAGAGAGAAAATATACAATATAACAACACAACGTATTGTATGTGTGTGTGTGTATGTATCTCCTTTTTTGGAAATATCTATAAAAAAACAGTAACAATGACCTTTGGGAGAAAAAAGTGGACGTCTGACAGCAGATGGGAGGCAGATCTTTCAGTTTATCCTTTGTGTCTTTTGGATTTCGCACCCCAAATACATCCATATTGTGGGGGCAGGTATTGCCTGGGTGGGGGCAACAGGGAGCCATCCAGGGTGCTGGAAATGTTTTGGGTCTTGATCTGAGTGGTGGTTATGTGGGTGAACATATGTGAAAAGTCATCAGTCCACACACTTAAGATCTGTGCACTTTGTTGTAAGTTACACTTTCAACAAAGTGATGTCTTTTTTTAATATTAAAGATTTTATTACTATACTTAATATTTGTACTAAATGAAGGAAAACATTCACCTTTTCACCATTTAACAAGTACCATAAAATGCTTAATTTATTTTAAGTTAATTATATAACATAAAATATGATTTTTCAGCAAATAGATTTTAAAATGACTTACATCATGTTTGAATTAGGGCCTAAATATTTATGAAACCATAGACTAAATTTAACTATGTGTTCTGGCAGAAAGTGGTGTCTTTTAATGAAAAAAAAATTAAATATATTAAAAAAGAATGTTTTAAAAAGAAAAATAAAGTCAGACCAGGATTTATTGCTTTGCTCCACAAAAGTAGATGTGTTCCTGAAAAGTTTACTTAAGCCAGTTTCTATAAAGTGAGGCATAATTTCCAATTGGCCTCCATTATAATGTGTTTGTGTACTTATTCCAGTGCTGGCCTGGATCTGCGTGTAAGAGGCCGCTAGGGCGACCCTCCCACCCTCTGATCTGGGTGTGATGATAGTGAGAGTAGGGGAGAGGTGATCATCTCCCTGAAAGCTTGAGAAATAAAAGCCCAGTGGAGGACGGAGGAAAAAAAGTCATACTGAGGCTTCCACAACCGGTGATGGTGGTGGTGGTGGTGGAGGGGCTGCTGTGCACTCCACACGCAGGTACAACTGAGGCAGACAAAGAACCCATTCTGAGAGCCAAGAAAGAACACTAAAATTGGAAAACAGCCATTTACTAACGATCCACTCATTTGCTGAGCATTTCACCATTTTCAAAGTCCTTGTTTACCCACTCTATCATTTGACCGGAAACAATCCCATGAATGGACAGGTCATGTGTTGGTCACCCTGTTTTACGAATAAGGAAGGAAGCTGAGGCTTAGAGAGAGAAGTCACAAGGAGGTGACAGAGCTGGGACTCAAACCCGTGTTTTCAAATTCTAAGTCCGATGTGTTTATTGCTGCTTCTGGGAGAAGTCACAGAAGTCCTGAGTCAGCTCTGGCTTCCCCGATTTCCAGCTGTGTGATTTGGTGCAAGTCACTTAATCCCTCTGCGCTTCCATACTCTCATTTGTACAAGGGAGCTGGTGTGATGATTAAATGAGCCAATGCACGGAAAGCACCTACTAAGTGCTCGTGAAAAGTTAGCTCTTGTTTTTATTCCCAGAGATCAAGAGAGACATGAGGAAAATGGCCACGATGAGAAATAAGAGAATTGTGGAGAGAAGGGGGTGAGGAGAAAAATTCAGAGGCAGACGTGGTTCCAGTATGTCAGTGCATGGCTCCTGCCCAGCCAGTGACTACAGGAAGGGGGTGACTAGGCAGAGGCCAGGGTCAGGTCAGAGCACCAGGAGGAAGGTGCCTCACCCCCATCTTGGCCTTCAACCTGCAGAAGCTCACTGTTTGCATGGGCCAACGGCCAGCTGGCAGCTGGCCCAGGGCAGCATGTGAGGCCTGGCAGGGGAGAAAAGAGAGGGAAAAGGCATCTGGGCCACCCTTGAGGGGCTCGTGGTCTGGTTGTAAGCTCAAGATGTGGACAGGTGAGTGCGGAGGCTTCACACAGCCTCCTCAGAATACCAGACTCAGTGTCCAGTGGTGTGCTGGCAAAAATTAACAGCCAGCTCTTGTTGGGGGTGAGGATCAGTGCTGGAGGCAGGGCAGGCATGAAAGTTCTATGATTTCGCCAATGTAACCATAGCAATAATTGAGAAGTATGAAGTGACCACCTTGCTGCATCTGAGCTGCACAATTCATGGGGTCAGTCTCATAGCTTTAGTGAGAATGTACGTGGGCCAGGTGCTGGGAGATGGCAGTGAGCAGAGACAAAGTCTCTGCCCTCCAGGAATTTACATTTTTAGTGGTGGAGACAGATACTAGTCAAATAAATACAAACTAGGTAAAGTGGTATGATGCCAGTGAGATTGTGATAAAGTGAAGCAGGGTAAGAAACAGAGTGGCAAGGTGCACTAGGTAAAGCACGTGGTCAGGGAGCCTCTCCAAAGAGGAGCATTGAGGCAGAGACCTGAGTGAGGTGAGGGAGGGTGCCATGTGGATTTCTGGAGGAAGAGTGTCCAGGCTGAAGGAACAGCAGGTGCAAACGTTCTGAGGTGGAGTATGCTGAGTGAGAGGGGTCAGATGGGGCAAGGGGAGGAAGGCATGAGCTCTGAGAGGCAGCCATGGGCTAGATCACAAAAGTCTTGGTGGACTGCGGGAGGGAGGCATCAGATGGCCTTCTGAGATGCCCCTGAATAGTTAGGACCCTGGATTAAGGTCTCAGATGGAAAAGAACTCCTTTGTGGGCTGTTTGGAGAACGACCACTAATGGGCGAGGGTAGGAGCCAGGAGAGCCCCTTTTGGGATCATCTGAGAGTGACGATGGTGGTTTGGACCAGAGTGGTGAGAGATGTGAGGAGGAGCTCCATTTGGAATATATCCTGAAGGTAGAAGCAACTAGACTTGTTGCTGTAACAAATTATTCAAGTAATGTAGCTACATAAAGAGCATAGCTACTAACAACTCCAGGTTATTGAACTTCTCCTGTAGGCCAGGGGCTTTCCTGGCATTATCTTGTTTGGTTTTCCCACAAAACTGGCAGGAGGGCATTGCTCAATCTATTTATGGGAAATAAATGGAGGCTCAGAGAGGTTGAGTGATGTGCTCAGTATCCCAGAGCAAGCCCACAGCAGAACTGGGATTTGAGCCTTTTGGACCATCATGGGTACCCTTCCCATCATACCAGCTACCCCTGGGACTTTGGAAGAATTAAGATACTTCCTGGCACAGGGCCGGCCGAGTGGCGTGGTGGTTAAGTGCTGGCTTGGGAAGCCAGCGGCCCCGGTTCGGGTCCCACATATGAGGGCAAGTGACACTGCCCTCAAAGAGAAAAAAAAAAAAAGATACTTCCTGGCACATAGAAGGTGCTTACATGATTATGAGTTTGCAAAATATTTACTATTAAAGGCCCTTATTTCTTTTTTTTTTTAGAGGGCAGAGTGTCACTGGCCCTCATATGTGGGATCCGAACTGGGGCCGCTGGCATCCCAAGCCAGTTCTTAACCACCGCGCCACTTGGCCGGCCCCCCCTCATTTCTTTACATTCATGACTCCCCCCAGCTTTTTTGAGGTATAATTGACAAATAAAAATATGTATAGATTAAAGGTGTACAATGTGATGTTTTTGATACATTCATAAACTTTTAAAAGGTTGTAAGCACCACACACCCACCAGAATGGCTAAAATTAAATCCTGACCCTGCCAAATGCTGGCAAGGATGTGAGCGATGGGAATGCTCATCATTGCTGATGGGATGCAAAATGGTACAGCCACCCTAGAAGACAGATCCTGAGAAAGCTAATCATATGCTTATTATACATCCCAGCAGTCCAGTCCTAGGTATTTACCCCAGAGAAGTGAAAAAGTATGCTCACACAAAAACCTGAATATGGATGTTTATAGTTCATAGCAGCATCATTCATAACTACCCCAAACTGGAAATAACCCAAATGTCCTTCAGCTGGCAAATAGATAAACAAACTGTGATATGCCCATAAAAGGGAGTACTACTCGGAAATTAAAAAGAAGAGACTACCGATCCATACAACAACATGGATGAGTCCCGTAGCTGAGTAAAAGAAGCCAGACTCAAAAGGCTACATACTGTATGATTCCATATATACAACATTCTGGAAAAGACAAAGCTATAGGTAAGAGGACATATCAATGGTTGCCAAAGCCCAGGGGGTGAGGGAAGGGGGTGACAACTAAGGGGCAGCAGGGGTAAACTTTTGGGGGGATGGAGCTATTCTATGTCTTGGTTGTAGTGGTGTTTACAGGATTCATAGTACTTTTGCCCAAACTCATAGTACTGTATTATAAAGAGTGAATTTTACTGTATGTAAATTATCCTTTAATAAACCTAACTCATTTAGAGTCAGGGCTCCTAGGCTCAAGAATTGATTCTGCCCTTATTGAGGGGGCCATCCATCAGAATCACCAGGGAGCTTTAAATGCTGATGTCATGGCCCCAGCCTAAACCAGGGGTTCTGATTTAATTGGCTTGGGGTGCAGCCTGGGCATTGGGATTTTTTCAAAAGCTCCTCAGGTGATTCAAATGAGCTAGACACTGAGCTCCATAAGAATGGTAGTTTATTCAACTTTGTATCTCAAGGACCCCATAAATATGTGCATTGCAATACATAGAGGCAGATGGCGCGATATGAAAGAGCTGAGCATTGTGAACACCTGTGATAATCACGTGGCTGCCTCTGTTCTGAGTGCTGGACATGTATTCATTTAGTTGACCCCCAGTCCCCAGGGAGGTAAGAGCATGGCTATGCCCTTTTGACAGGTGAGGAAATCCTGGCACAGAGTAGTGAAGTCTTGCCCAAGACGACATAGCCAGAAAGTGGCAGAGCTGCGTGGTGGCCTGGAGCCACTAACCACTGGAAGACACTGCCCCCCAGTGCCTGCTGCACCACATTTTAGAATCAGATAAGCCTGGTTTGAATCTGGGTTCACTATTTACAGGTTAGGAGCCATGGACAAGTTATTTAGCTTTGCTAGGTTTCACTTTCCTCATCTGTAAAACATGGACCCTTGAACTGAGGTAAAAGGCTGTTGAAGAAGGAAATGAGATTAATGCTCCCTACACAGGAAAATACTCAATGCTAGCAACGATGGATATAAGAAGAATGAATGAATGAATGAATGAACGAATGAATGAATCCTGTTCCCAGAGCTCCAGGGTGCTGGCAACGGGACCAACTCCTGGGAAGAGGATTTCCCTGGGAATAGAATTCCCCCAGAAGGGAAGGCAGGGAGAGGAAAGGTCTTCCAGCTGAGCTGGGGTCTGCTAGGTCCTCCAGACATGCCCACACCTTGGCATCTGCCAGCCTCCCCTCCCCCTGCCCAGCTCCCATCCAGGGGGAGCCATCAGACTGCTGGGGGAGCCTCCAGACTTTTAGAAATAAGTACTTTGAGTAGTAAGACTTTGAAGCCCTTAGAGTCTTTGCTGCCTGATGCAGCCTGAGCCTGGGGTGCACAGTGTTATTGGGTGAGCGAATCCAGGGTGAGGAACTGCCAGGGATGGTTGGGAGCTCCCCCAGGTCACACAGGCCCCTCGAGGACAGCACCTTCTCAGTGTCCCTGGCTTTCCTGTGGGACCCCGGGCACTGCCAGGTCCAGGCCCTGCTCTGCCCCTGTTCACTTCTCATCTCCATGTCTTCAGACCGGAATAATAAATGACCCCGTTCCCGCCGAGTGCTCTCCAGTGGCTCCTGGGACACACAGCCTCTGGGCTCTGGTACTGATGCTTTAGTGACCATGCATGGTGGCAGGCCAGGCTTCCTGGGCAGGGTAGGTGAGTCTTCCTTTGCTCTTCCTTTACTTTCCCCCTAACATGGGAAAGGCACTTTTGTTCTCATGATTATAAATAGAAGTAATACATGATATTGAAAAAAGAAATGTTCAAATACCACAGAAGCATCTAAAGAAGAAAGCACAAACAGCCACTGCTGAAGGGTGTTGTACACCCTTTTAGGCAGTCAGACATGAAACGTTCTCATCCAAGCAGGACCGAACGATCCACAGCACAGGGTGCGGAATGCTGCCTCTTCTCTCCCATGCGGTGTGACCACAAGCAAATTACTCAACCATCGGCGTCTCAGTTTACTCATCTGTAAAATGAGGATCAGAATATAGTATCTACTTCCAACGTTAAGAATTCAATGAAATCATCTCCACTGAGGCGTCAGTACAGGGCTTGACACACGGCGAGTGTTTCAAAATGTGAGCGCCTTCTGTACTTACTACTCTCTTCACACCTCACAGGCACATTAAGATCTAAGCCTTCTCGTAACCAGCCGCACGTTTCTCTGCTGCATGGCTCCTAGGAGTCCCCTCTTTACGGGCATAAACTCACGTAATGGTTATTTAGGGGGGGCTGTTGGGAACAATGTGCACAGTCTTGTCACACTGGCCAGTCTGTCCTTGGGGAGATTTCTCAGAATTATAACTGCAGGTGAAAAGGTAAGAATGTTGTGCAGTTAGTGTCGGTGTGCACACGTTTAGAATTTGGGTGCGTCCACGGTTACAATGTGGGAGTGCCGAGGGTTAAGTCCTTGGGCCTCTTCCTTCTCCTGCCTCACGCATGCTTTAAACCCCATCTCTGAGACGACAGCTCCCACATCTCCAGCCCAGCCCAGGCCTGGGGCCTGAACCCAGACACCAGATGAGTGGATATGGCCGTGAGGGGCACTCAGTTGGGACTTGTGCACGTCAGAACTCCTGACATGTCGCTGGTCCCCAACCTGCCCTTCCCATCTTGGTCAGTTGCAGCTCCTCCTCTGTGTTCTCAGGTCAGAGGCCCAGGTGTCACCTCTGGCTCCTCTTTCTCTCCCAACACATTCACTCTGTAAGGGAATCTCTTTCATTCTACCTTCAAAATAAATCCAGAATCCTGCCCCTTCCCACCACCTCCACTGCTCCAACCCTGATGGAATCCACCACGTCTCTCACCTGGATTGTTGCAACAGCCTCTAAACTGCTTCCACCCTCACCCCTTTCAGTGAGGGTGAGGCAGGAGGGTTTGTTAAAACAAATCAGATCCCCCCAATGAGCCCCTTACTCAGCCCTGGGAGGGCCTCCCCTGACCCCTATCCTTAGTTTAGTGATGACCTAATGTCTTCTCCGATCTCCTTTCTGCCCACTCTGCTCCAGCCACACTTACCTCTTCACTGTTCCTTTCATGCACCAGGCAGGACCCCGCCTCAGGACCTTTGCACTGGCTATTCCCTCCACCTGGAAGACTCTTCCCCCAGATAGCTGCGTAGCTCGCTCCCTTATTCTTTCCTTGAGGTTGTTTTTGACTTCATGGCCTTCCTTTTAAATGCACATACACACACACGCACACACATGCACACAACGCATACACCATGTGCACATGTACACACACGCACACACATGCACACATGTGCACACACACATATGCACATGCACATACCATTCTCCCTCATTCCTTTCACACCATTCTCCCTCATTCCCTTTCTTGCTTTTTCTTCTTCCACTAGGGTGACCAACCATCTTGGTTTGCCTGGAACTGCAGGGTTTGCTGGGACTTGACACTTGCAGTTTTAAAACTAGGTAAGTCCAGGATGGTTTGTCACCATGTTTAAGCACTTATCGCATTTGATATACTCTACATTTTACATATTTATTTTGTTGATTATCTCCTTCACTAACACATAAACTCCATGAAGGCAGAAATTTTTGTCTTGTTGACTGCTATATCCCAGTGCAGGAACTGCATTTGGCTCCTAGAAGACGCTCCACAAATATTTGTTGACTGAAAGGATGAACTCATGGCCGGCCTGGGCCAATGAGGTTTCTTAGGCTTTTAAAAACACCCTATAGGAGGCAGGTAGCCTCAGGCTGAGGGCAGGCAAACCGCTGAGCCTGGAAGGGGGCCAAGATCTATGACTTGTCCATTTTGCCTTCTTCAAGGTCAGAGCCCAGCCGTATTTGGACCTGATGGAAGCCGCTTAGGGTGTCAGGGCCCAGGCTGGGACCACTGCATGTGGCCTGCTGACCACTACCACCCCCTGGTGGTCTCTTATGAAAAAGCAGCCTCACACACCAACCAGAGAGCCAGAGAGGTGCTCTTGCCCTCCCTTCCTCCCCCCACCTCTTCCCTCCTGCCTTCCCCCCTTTTCTTCTCTCTTTCCTTCCTTTTCCTCTCCCACTTGACTCCCCTCTCTGTTTGCCCTATTACTCTGCTACCTGATGGAAAGAGCTTTGACCTTAATGCATGGGGTTAAAAGCTGGCGCTCGCATCCACCAGCTGCGTGACCTTAAGCTAACGACTAAACAACTCTAAGGCTCAGTTCCCCATCTGGAAAATGGGGATTATAACTCCTGAGGGTGACGTGAGTTCCATGTAAAACACCCCACCCAGGAGATGTTTTTTATTATTACTACTACTACTACTATCATGCCTGGCACTTGATAGGTGCTCAGCCAGTGGTCGTTTGCTTTCTTTTCTTCTTCATCTGGGTAACCCAGGCTGTGGGGACTCCTGAAACATACCCATGCCTCCCCCATCCCAGACCAATTAAATCAGAAATCTTTGATGATGACTATAGGCATTGTTTTGTTGTTGTTGTTTAAGTTTTAGTTTATTTTTATATTTTTTTCATGGGTATGTTTTAAAGATCCCTGATGATACTAATGTGCAGCCCAAGCTGAGAACCACACTGGTGACCAACAGTCCTGGGTGACCTGGGACTTCCCTGGTTTTACCACTGAAAGTCACATGTCCCAGGAACCTCCTCAGCCCTGGGCAAACCAGGAGGAGCTTGGTCACCCCTCCCCACCTTCCCAAAGGAATGGACCCATGTTTTCTCAATCCCAAATCAGGACACATGATCCGGGCCCAGATGACTAGAAACCGACTATTTAAAACTCAGCTTGGTAGGGCCGGCCGAGTGGCTCAGTTGGTTAAGAGCTCGCTCAAGAGAGTGAGCTGAGCTCTGAGCAACAGCAGTTCAATGCCCAGCCCGAGCTGAGCAGCCACTGAGCTGCCAACAGGTAGCAGGATGGCTCGGCTAAAAAAACCAAAAAAACCTAACTCAGCTTGGGGTGGAGGGTCACAGAAGCTGCAGGGACGGACTCTAAGAGGGACAGCAGCTGGCTGTGGCTCAGTCAGACAAATCCCCGTCATTGGGTTCCCCGGGGTTCCAGCCACTGGCAGCCCGCTCCATAGCTTTCATCCAGCGGCCCCTCAGCTCCTCAGTTTCGGCTTTGAAGGTGTAGAGCTGACCTGACTGTTGCAGCTGGAAGACCCGGGGGTCTCCCTGGGGCCCTGCAGTCACCTGGTAGCCCAGCAGCGGGATGGAGGTGTGAGCCCGAATATCCTGGGAGGGAAGAGAGACGCTGTGGGCAGCTGTCCTCCCTTTCGGCCCCACCTCCTCAGTCATGTGAAGGTCACAACCACACACCCCACCTCACACTCCCCACACACTCTCGAGGCAGGGTGGCTGGCAGGAGGGCAGCAAGGAAGAGGAGAATGGGCTGCCTCTTGAGGGCAAAGCAACTGTGACCTAGAGTCTGGGACCAGCTTTGACAGCCACTAACCCTGTAACTGGAGGGAACCATGTCTTCTCTGGGCCTCAGTTTCCTCATCTGACATATGGGGCCAAGGTACTCACCCTCCCTGCCCCCTGCACCCCACCCCACACTGTGAAAAGGCCAAGGCCTGGGGGGAGGGGGCGGTGGTGGCATTACCTGAGGGGCAGCGTAGACATAGAGCACGAGAGGGTCATCCCGGGGGATCACACACCAGCCCCGGGAGCCGCTCTTGCCCCACTTGTCCCCGATGAGCTGCAGGAAACTGCACATTAGGCTCTGCTCAGACCCTGCAGGGGACCCTTTCTAAAACCAGAGAGAGGGACTGTCAGGTGTTGAACAGGGCACCAGTATGTGACAGACATTGATCTAGGAGTTTGAGAATCACTAGTTTTAATGCCTGCAGCAAGAGTGCAAGGAGGGGTTATTTGCCTGAGGCTCAGAGAGGTCCCATGGTGGGCCTGTGGTCACACAGCTGGCCAGTAGCAGAGCTGCAGTCAAACCCCAGCCAGCCTGAACTCAGGGGCGGTGCTGAGAGGGCTTACCACCTGCAAGTTCCCCCAGGGAACAGAACTCAGGGGACTGAGAAGGGGGGCTGACCATCCCCTCTCCCCAGAAGCAGGCTGTGTGGCATAGGGGTCAGGGAGGGTGTGAGCAGGGGCAGGACCTAGAAGAATGGAGAGGATTGGAAAGCAGGCTGATGTCCATGGAAAGGAACCAACATGAAACCTAGGATCTGCGGTCCATTGGAATAGGCTGGGGTCTTCTCCCACCTCCCAGGGATAGTGGGGTGTCCACCTGGCCTTTAACGAGGGATGGACAGCGGGCTGTGGTAACCAGTGTCTGAGCTGAGTTACCCGTATTTGTAGCAGGTGGCTGAACACAGTGAGTGCCCCATCGGTGCTGACTGGCAGTGAGGGAGCAGCCTGGGGAGTGTCTGTGGGGTGTGGAGAGAGGCTCAGCAAGGGCCCAAGGGCAGCAGGAAGCACACTGGGGCAAGGGCAGAGAGCTGGCTCCTAACCTGCCGTGTGACCCTGGGCAAGTCACTTCCCTGGGCCTGGAAGTCCCTTCCAGTTAGAATGGAGTCTCCAGTCTGCCTCTTTCCAACAGTGGGGCCCTGACCTACCGCCTCAGTTTCTCCACCTGTACAGTGGACTCAGTAACACCAGCTCTCTTCACCTCATAGGACTGTTGGCAAGGGCATGGGGACATGGACAGGAACTGTCCAGAGGGGCTGTGAGATTATTGGATGGGGACACAGAGGAGCGGTGGAAGAGCCAGAACAGCCCGCAGCCAGAAGTTGCTTCAGTTTGGTGACAGCCCCAGCTCTGTTTGGCGGGGAGGGATGGAGGTGTGTTTATGAGAAGAGAGAGAGGAGGGAGAGTGTGACCACAGCTGGCTTTTCCTCAGCACCAAGGACAGTGCCAGCATGCTGGGGGCGGGGTGGTCCCCCCACCCATATGCTGAATGGAGGACGCTGACCCTCACCTCCAGGATGCCCCGCCTCTTGTCCTCCTTGTCCTCAAGGAGCACGTTTCCAGTGAGGAACGTGTAGCAGTCGAAGCAGACTCGGTTGGGCCTGTTGTCATCATACTTGAGCTCAGCCCGGTAGTCAGAGCACCTGGCACACACCACCTGGGGGAGGACAAGCAGGAGGGGCTTGGGGCCTGCAGTGAGGTGGGGAGGACCGTGTTTGTACCTGGGCCAGTGAGATGGGGGTGTGAGAGCAACCAGGGACAGGGGGGAGAAACAGCAAGATTCAGGAGAGGAATGGAGGCAGAGGGGTGTATTC
This sequence comes from Aselliscus stoliczkanus, assembly GCA_033961575.1. Taxonomy (NCBI): domain Eukaryota; kingdom Metazoa; phylum Chordata; class Mammalia; order Chiroptera; family Hipposideridae; genus Aselliscus; species Aselliscus stoliczkanus. Next base: position 55,431,597 of record CM066733.1, on the reverse strand, counting down.
CCCGTGCCGGCACCTCTGCCTGGAGGCAGCAGTGAAGGGGGAGAGCTCAGACTCTGGCCTCCCCAAGATGGGGGTATGAGGCCTAGACTCCACTGCAGGTGCCTCAAGTTCTCTTCCCTTCGGGTTCCCCTTTTGGAAAGGCAGCTGCTAATCCCAGGGGCTTGCCCTGCACACACCCCTTGCTTCTGATTCACTTCTCCAACTGCACACCTGACTCTCCCGGCAAGGCCCTCAGTTGAACAGCACTGGGGCTTTTAGCCTCACCTGACAGCCATCGAGCGAGCACAGGGCAGCCCAGAGGGGGCAGTGAACGACTTGCTGAGGGCCACACAGCTCACTGGCAGCATCTGGCCCTCCAGCGGTTTAGTGTTAACATCCATGCAAATTTTGCATTCCATTCAATCCTAGAACCAAGGGTGTTCTAATATAAAAATGATGGGCTGGTTGTTTTTGCCAGGAAGACCTGCCATGGGTACTCTGTGGGGTGGGGCCCACCCCCGGCCCACCATGGAGAGGCCCCCAAGAAGGCTGATGTGGACCATGCTGGGGAGACTAGGTGAAAGAGGCTTGACAAGACTCGGAGAGAAACATGGGGTGCTGCAGGGTGTGATCTCCAGGAAGACAGGGGTGGCACAGTGAGTCCAGGATGTGGGCTTGGAAATGCGGAGCAAGAGATAGAGATGAAGGGGAAGGGATATTCATCAGGGAGCTCCTCTATGTGCCCAGCACAGCACGTCACCTGGGAGGGCCCCACAGGATGAGTCCTGGGCCTGCCCCACCCTCACCAGGATTCCCGTCTGGCAGGTGGGAGACAGAAACTGGGCACCAAACCACCAAACCACAGAAAGGATGACTCACAAGAGTACAAAGGTATGCACAGGCGGGAGAAACCCCAAAATCGGACCAAGGATATCTCACACAGCTTCACCTAGGGGGCTTCACCTGCTTTGGGGTATTTTACTTTTTACTGAGGTTTAATCTTTTTTATATGATTAGTCTATTTTCTCTTCTTCCAACTTTTTTGTTTTGAAAAATTTCAAACCTGCAGACAGGTTGAAAGAATAACACAATGAAACCCCACCACCATCCAATTCCCCAGTTGTTAACATTTGTTCTGTCTCTCTGTCTCTGTCTCTGTCTGTCTTTCTGTCTGTCTGTCTGTCTGTCTCTCTCTCTCTCTCTCTCTCTCTCTCTCTCTCTCTCTCCATATATATATATATATAATTTTTTCTGAACCATTTGAGTACAAATTATAGTGGTCATGACCCCTCACCTTTAAATATGTAACCGATATCAACTAAGAACAAGGGCGCTCTCCTGCCCATTAACAATGTCATGTTCACACTCAGGAAATTTAACATCGATACAATATTATCTACATATGGCTCATAATCAAATTTCCCCCAGCGGTCCCAATAATGACCTTTGTAGCTGGTTTTGTTTTCCCATCAAAGATGATACATTTCATTTAGCTGTCAGAATATTTTATATCTTCCATGTACCTGGAAGGTAGGGTCATGGGTATTGTTATATTATTCTTTGTGCCGTTTTGTATTTCTGAACTATTTTAAACAATTTTTAAGGAACTACTTGCAAAGCCACCGGTGTGAATCGACTCAACTCTTATTTACAGACAGAAACACCAAGAACCTTTCTATTTGGCTCTGGGATGTAACTCGCCACTTACATCTGAACATAGGTGTGTCCCCAGTCCTGGAAATTTACTTTGTGTCCTGACTGCCATTTAACACGTTTTGGGGACACCTCCCTGACTGAACCTGCCCAGCTGGTCTCCTCTCCCCAGGAAGTCATTAAAGACTAAGGCTGTAAAAGGGCTTCTCTGTTTGCAGAGTAAATGCAGGGAATTGTGATGTGGGCAGAGTACAGCTCAAGTGCAGCAGGTGCTTAAAAAGCAAAGCAAGATCTGCCTGTGATCACTGGGCTTGAGTTGATAAGAGGGACGAGTGGAGGGGACAGGTCCCTTCCTCAATCAGCTGGTGACTCACTCCCCTGAGTGACCCCTGCCTGAACCCTTGAGGAAGGGGAAGCAGAGGAAGAGGAGAAGGGGGAAGGGAGTGCACCTTCTTTTCGCAAGTCCACACCAGTATCCTGGAGGTGTCTATTCTAATCCCCACTGTACAGATGAGGAGACTGAGGGCCGAACCTGGTGGGCAGACTTAGCAATACAGCTGATCACATTCTGGAGTGCTGAGGACTTGCCCGAAGAGGAGGGGGAGGTTAGCTGGGGTCAATCATGAAGAGAGGACAATGAGGGGTGGGGATAGCAGACACAGGGCTGATGCGGTAGTTGGTGGGTGCAAAGCCTGGGCAGGGCTGAAGGGTTTGGATGCCCCCCACCTGGAGCTGGAGACTATTTCCTGGTGCTGAATCTGGGGACCTCGGGAAATGGAGGTGAATGAATAGGGTCTTTGGGGAGTGTCCTGAGCAAGTCGTTTAATCTCTCTGTGACTCATCTCCCCACTTGTGGGATGGGGATGATGCAGGTGCTGCCTTCACAGGTGGATGCTGTGAGGTCCACATAAGGTAGCTACATGCCTGGCACAGAGCTCGCACCCAGGGTTCCTGGGCTGCTCTGGCTGAAGCGGGCAGAATCGGCGGGGAGGGCAGAGTGGGGTGAGCAGGGAGGGCAGAGGCCAAGGTGGGACAGGTGGAGGCAGGGGAGCTGGCAGGAGTACTCACGTAGCCGCAGGCCCGGCAGTGGTGGCGACGGCGCGTCAAGGCGTTGAAGGGCTCCTGGCACCGCATGCACATGGTCACCATCTTGTCCCGGACCCACTGCGGGGCCCGGAGGCCCAGCTCCTCCGACTGCAACTGTTGGGCAGCAGGGCGGGACTTTGTGACCCTCTTGTGCCCACTCCCTGAGGCCCTGGGACCTCTGCCCATCGGCTTGTGATGGGGATTATATGTGTGGTACTTCTCAGTGGCTTCCATGTGGAGCTGACTGAACTGATGAAGGCTGTAGGTAGGTCATTTACCATTATTCCTGTTTTACAGGTGAGAAAACTGAGGCCCAGAGAGGTCAAGTGACTCAGCAGAGACACCCAGCAAGTCAGAGTTCAGAGCTTGATTTGAAATCCAGTCATAGACACTCTCCCAGACCCCCACCTCATGCCTCCCCCAACCTCTCCTTGGTCTTACATTTCTCAGGCACTTTCAAACCCAAGCCTGCACCGCCCCCCACAGGTAGAGCTGTCTGGATGTGAAGTCCTCCCTAGGGATGGTTGCATACAGAGGCTCCCATAGGAATTGTTTACTATTGGGGAGCCTTTGGCACTGAGTCGCTGAGTAGGGTGATGTTGGGGTGGGTAGGCTTCCCCCTTCAAATCACTCCTGGTAGGTGACACTCACTGCTCTCCAAGAGGGCCTGAGTAGAGCAGAGAGTAATTAATTAGCCCTGTGTGAGGCTGGCAGCTCCCGTGAAGGCTGCATTCTTCATTTACCTCCTTCTCCTGGGCATCTCCTTCAGGGCCCTGGACTGCAACCTTGAAGGTTTCATTCCGCTTCTCGATTTGGTCAATGGCTGCCTGGCAGGCCTGAGGCAGGGGCACAGGGAGGTGGTTAGAGGGGTGGCGGGAAGGGCTTGTTCATCTGTCCATCCATCCACACATTCGGCAGACATTGCTGAAAGCCTACTGGGTGCCAGGAACTGGATTCTAAGCACACATTGCCTGACTTAAGGGAAGAGAAACAATTACCCCCAGATTACAGATGTGAACACGGAGGGTCAGGGGTATTAAGTGATTTGTCCCAGGCCACCCAGCTAGGCAGTGAGAGGCAGCATGATTTGAACTCAAGTCTGACTCCAAACTGTCACAGAGCAACTCCTGAGGAAGAGCAGGGAGCAGCTGGGCACACATACAGGGGCACACACGCACTCCCCCCGAATCCCTCTCCCACATACGTACATACATACACCCTCCCTCCCCTTCAGCCCGGATTAGTAGGGTCAGAATCCTAGGAGCCCTGAAGCGTCTGATACCTGCATCCAGGAAATCATTTCCTCCTGGGACCTGCTCAGAAAGTGAACACAGATGATGAGAAGGGCAGCCCCTCCCAGCTTCCTGCCTCCCCACCCACCAGCCCACCCCCCACCTACCGGGCTTGCAGCTCCAGGGTTCGCTGCTTCCCCGACACCAGGAAGGAATGCGGGAACTCGGCATCAGTCAGCTCCCGCACCTGCTCGGAAACAGGAGAGACACCGGACGTTTGGACTTGTCCCACCGCCCCCCAGGCACTGTGGGGGGTGGGAAGTGGATTGTGCTCAAGGGACAATTCAAATTGAAGGGAAAAGGACAGGGAGCTTGTTCACCGTTTCCCTAATCTTATGACGCTAAATGTGCCTGCACGGGGCCTCGCTCTAAACAAATTGGACTTTCAGCTTCTGAAATTTTAGCAGCAGCTACGTTGGCCCAGTGTGAGGTAGGGGTGACAGTTCCTGACCAAGGTTTCACCCAAAATGGAAATTGGGTCATAAATTGGATTTGGAGATCCAACTTTTTCAAGAGCAGACGTAGGGCCTCAAATAAGACTCTGCCACCTACAGTGAATGAAAGAATTGCTAGCCCAAGTCATAGATCAGACATAGGTCTTATCTTTCACCATCCTCTTGTCCCAGAATGCCACAGGGTCCCAAGGTCATATGAAAGCCGCCAATCAGAGAGAGCTTACTAAGTGACAGCCACGGAACTCAGGGCTCTCCATACATGTTCTCATTTAATCCACACAACTGCATCCATCAGTCGGCCCAGGGCAGTGCCTCTCCCCAACTCGTCTTCCTGCAGAGCTGAATCTGGTGAGGTCTCTGGGTTACTTACCAGTTTACAAAAAATATAGGGGACTGTGGGACATGTGAAATGACACCACAGAGGTGCAGTAAGCAAAATCCAGATTACCAAAGAAATGATTTTTTTCCCCCAATAAATAAATGGAAAAAAAAAAGTGAGAGGGAGGTGTGATGGATTAAAAGGGATGTCAGAAGTGTATTACAAATGATTCAAACTGATCAGCTGAGAGAAGACATGTATGAGACAATCAAGGAAAACCAAAGGATCTTACTGTTACTAAATAATTATTATCAATTTGTGAGATGTGATAATGGTACTTCTGTCATCTTTTAGGGCAAAGAAAAGAGTTCTTATCTCTTACAGACATACTGAAGTGTGTACAGGTAAAATGATTGTGTGTCTGGGATTTGCTCTTAAATAATCCACAGGAAAAGGGGATTAAGAGGGGAAAACTGGCTTTCAGCTGATAACTGTTGAAGCCAGCTGATGAATATATGGGGGTTCATTGTACCATTTCCTCAGTTTAAAAATGTTCATAATAATAAGTTAACAAAAATCTTCACAGCAATCCTGAAAGGCAAGTATTATCACCCTCATGTAGGAGATGAGGAAATGGAGATTGAGAGAGGGCAAGAGAACTGCCTGAGGTCACACAGCATCTAAAGGGCAGAATGAGGATTCAAATTCAAGTTTTGGGCCCTCGAAGGTAAAATGGGAGAGTATTTCCACCCAACCTCCAGAGTCCTGTAAGCACAGATCTCTCCCAGGCAGTTTGGAGAGGGGGTCACAAAGGGAAGCTAAGGCATAGATTTAGAGCCCAAGAGCCCTAGCGTGGGGGAGCTTTGTTGTCATTGGATCCACCTGATCCTCGAGCCCCTCTGCTGGCTCCCTGCCACAGGTGACCACTTTAAGAGTGGGCCCCCGCATCCCAGAGAGCATCGACTCTGGGCACAGCCGTCTTCCTATTAGGCCTAGTCCACCCTTCAGGCCCACAGAGCCAGTCTGCCCCCTCTTGGACTCAATATCTTTGGTAATGGGGAGCCTCTGGGAGTTTATAGATGGAGAAGCTCATGTGGAAAGAGGTGTTTGGGAAGTCACTCCAGTAGTGTGTAAGGTATGAAGGGCTGGATATGGGGAAAATGGCACAAACCAATAGCCCAAAGGCCAGTTAGGAAGTGATACCCTAAATAGTCCATGCCTACCTAGGGCCTACCTGTGCCTGGGGAGAGGGAAGAGGTTTCTATCTGGGGGACAATATCAGGAAATCTGGCAAGCTCTGGCTAACTAGGTGAGGGAGAAGCGAGAGGGAAAAGAAGGGAGAGGGCTGGCCAAGTGGCGCTGTGGTTAAGCGCTGGCTTGGGAAGCTAGTGGCCCTGGTTCGGTCCCACATGTGAGGGCCAGTGACACTGCCCTCAAAAAAAAAAAAAAAAAAAAAAAAAGAAGGGAGAAATCTAAGGTTCAGAGTCCAGAGGTATGAAGAAATGTGATATTTTTAGTAGAAATGGCAGGAACTCCTGACCTGAGGGTCCAGGAGCCCCCCAGCTCTGCAGAGGGCGAGGGTGACGTTTTCTAGGGAACAGTTTCCTGAATGCCCAGTCTCAACCGCCCCCAAGTCTGGGCTGGTTCAGGTCCCTGCTGGCGCATACAGTAACTTTGCGCTAATCAGAAAAAGACACCATTTCCTCAAAACACCTTGCTGACATCTGTTGGCAAATTGGCATACTAGTCAGGTATTGGAATAAGACGCTTGACTGCCATCTGCAGGACAATATCTGTTAATCTACCATCTGTGACAGCTGCTATGGATGAGGCGTGGCTCATTTTAGCTGAGGTGTGCTCGTGCAGGGCTCAACCTGCACAGTGGTACATGGAGACCCAGGGGTGTGTGTGCTCACATCCCTTCCTTTTTCCCAGGCTGGCCCTGTGCAGGATGACAAAACAATAGAGCCGAGTCAGGACTCGGAGAGTCAGCTGCTGAGAACTAGGCCTCCCTGAAACCCAGGAAGGAGACCAAGGAGGGGGTCATAGACCAATGGGAAACATCATGATGGTCGAAGGCCAGACCTGCCTCCAATTGTCAGACTCAGAAAGTGGTTCCCAGGCAGTCTCGGATGGACAGTGTGCATCTGTCAGGTCTGTGACATCCAGGAGAGGGTGCTGTGCGGCCACTGGAGCACATAACATGCCTGCGGAGGACATGCTCACTGGGACTGGCAGATGCGGGGACCATGAACCCTCAGTGTGTGGCACTCTCAGCCCCATCTCTGTGTATTTTTTCTTATGACTCTGTTTTAGTCCCTGTATTTCTTGACTCTTTCTATCTGTCCGTCTCTGCCTTTCCTTTTCTATACCTGGGTCTCTGCCAGTCCTAAGACAGGGCTGCCTGTCTCCGTTTGTCTGTCTGTAACTCTTCATAAACCTGCCTGTCTCAGTCTCACCACCATGGCTCCCAGAAACACAAGCCTGCACATACATGCTTCTTTCAGCCCCAGCCTTAGGGCATACCGGCACTCAGGAGGGATCAGAAAGGAGTGGTCAAGAAGGTTCCACCAGGGCCGGATGAGTGGCATGTTGGTTAGGAACTGGCTTGGGACACCAGCTCTGATCAGCAGGGCCCTGGTTTGGATCCCACATATGAGGGCCAGTGACACTACCCTCTACAGCTAAGATGGTGAACAACAGCTCCACCTGGAGCTGGGCTGCTGTGAGTCCCTGGGAAGGCATAGCTGCAGCCCCTGCTGCAGTGCGCTGCCATAGGCTACAGTGAGTGGCCGGCTGCTAGTGTGAGTGGCAGGCAGCCAGTGTGAGCTGCCAAGAGCCGCTGTGAGCGACCGCCCAGAGGCTGGCGACCGATCTGCCTCACCTGAGAAGAGCACAATGATAATACCAACATGGGCCAGTGAAGTAATGTCCTCCACAACTAGACTGAAGAACAAAAGGACAGCAACTTGTCTGTTCCCCTTTCCCGGTTCCCCAACGCTGTTCTCCTCCCCCAATTCCCCAATAAAATCTTTAAAAAAAAAGAAGGTTCCCCCATCTCCTCCACTATGCATGCAATTCTGCCATAAGCTTTACTCCTCTGGGTTGAAGCCTTAATAGGACACAGTGTACTCTGGACTCTGTTATACCTGAATCTTCAACGTGGTTTGACCCCAAGCAAGTTATTTAACCTTTCTAGTCCTTAGGTTCCTTATAGTTTTTCAAGATTTCATTTTTTTAAAGAAAAGTTTCAGGTTCCAGCAAAATTGAGAGGACAGTACAGAGAGTTTCCATATGGCCCCTGCCCCCACACATGCATAACCTCCCCCATTATCGATATCTCACACCAGAGTGGCACATTCGATACAACTGAAGACCCGACATGGATGGGCAGACACGTCACAGTTTACATTAGGGTTCATGCTTGGTGGTGTACATTCTGTGGCTTTGGAAAAATGTATAATGACATGTATCTATCATTACATCATACAAAATAGTTTGACTGCCTTAGAAATCCTCTGTGCTCTGCTTCTTCAACCCTCCCTTTCTCCTAACCTATTGCAGCCATTGACCCTCTAACTGTCTCCACAGTTTTGCCTTTTTTTGAATGTCATATAGTTGGAATCATACAGTATGTAACCTTTTCAGATTGGCTTCTTTCCCTTAGTAATATGCATTTACGGTTCCCTTTCATTTAGTAATATGCATTTATTACTCCACATCTCTTCATGGATTGACAGTTCACTTCTTTTTAGCACTGAGTAGTATTCCATTGGATGTATCAGAGTTCATTTCCTTATTTTAAAAAATGGGATCAACTACAGATATACTCACACACAGGCAAACTGCACACAGTAATTCAATGCATTCTCACTTGCAGAGACCCACAACTGAAAATCATCTAAACGTCCCTCAGTCGAGGACTGGCTGAATGAATCACGGTGCAGCCACACACTGGGCCACTACACTGCTCTACAAAAGGAGGACGGAGGTCCTCATGAACTGACACACAGCAATTCCCAGAATTAGTATTTAGCTAAAAAAGCACAGCGCAGTACAGTGTATGTGAAAACGTGCGTCACTGTTCATGTGAAACAAAGTAAGGAAGCAGAAATAAATATAGTATTGGAAGGCCTCACGATAAGCCAGTGCTGCCTCCAGGGAGGACACTTTGCATTCTCTATATTTTTTATATTGTTTGATTTTTGGAATGTATATTATCTATATTTTTAAAGTAATAAAATTAGTAATTTTAAAAGATTAAAAAACCCCAAAGTGCAAGGCATAAGAGCCCTTACATCACGGGGCTAAGAGGATCTGATGGGGTCTGGTGGCATGAGGCAGGGCCCGAGGCACAGTCACCACACAGTCACTATTATGGACTGGTGTCCCTGCTCCTTTGTGGCCAACTCTGGACGGGGACACATACAGCCAGCAGCTGAGCTGACAGTATGGACCCTTCCTACTCAAACTGTGTTCTGTGGACCTGCCGTGTCAACATCATCCAGGAGCTGGCTAGCAACTCCAGACCTACTGAATTAGAACCCACATTTTAACAAGACACTCAGGGTTCACGCACTTAAAGTTTTGTAAGCACTGGCATAGACAGTGGGGAAAGCAGAGTGAGGCCAGGCTGGGGCAGGTGCCGCCCCAAAGGGCGGGCCAGGCCTGTGGGAGCTGGGGAGGGTCCTGGACAGGAGGGCTGGGGACCCAGGTGGGTGAGCTCTAACCGCAAGCTCTTCCACCTCCAAGATGGCCCAGGGCCTGCCAGGCTTGAGTTCCTGCTTTGAGAGCCGGGGTGGGGCCCTTCTTCTCGTCCCTATACTTGGGCCCACCCTTGAGGTGTTGCCCAATAGTGATTGGGGTGCCTCTCACCTTCATCCCAGCCACGTCGATGCGGGTCCTCACCTGGAAGTGGGCGCCCACCTGGATGACCCTGGGCACACAGTAGAGCAGCATGTTGTTGAACTGCAGGAGATACAATGTGAGTGTGTGTGTAGCGGTGGGTCAGGAAGGATGGTGGTAGGGGTTGGGGGGCGGGCGGGCTTCCCTCAGGGTGGGCCAAGCACCACTAGTCTCCTTCCCATCTCGCCACACTCTGGGCCAGCTCCCAGAATATCTGTCACAGGTCATAAGGAAGGAGTTATCTAGCCCACAATCCAACTAGGATGGTCACTGCAGGTTCGCCCTACCTGTGGGCCTCCAGGGACCACAGCAGAGTTCAGAAATCTATGAAGCCTTTCTCACGAGGGCTCAGGGCAGTGGGGGCTTACTAAAGGGGTCACGCCCTCCCCCAGACCTCTAGGCAGGACCAATTTCCAGATCTCCAGGAGACCCCTGCCTTTTTGAGTGCAAACCCAGGCAGTTCTTCCTAGTAGCTAACCTAACTCCCTCCTGCTGTGCAGTCCTAGAGCTCAAATAACACCGCAGACTGGAACCAAACAGCCCCGGGTTCTAATGCATCCTAGGGCATGTCTGGGAAAGCCCTCAGCTGGAAATCCCTGAGGCCTGTAAGCAGCACTTGTCCAAAGCCAGCCAGGTGCCAGAGCAGAGAACAGAGAAGCAGGTTCTTCCCCATCCTCCTGCTGTACCAGGTAGACACCAGGCAGGCAGGACCTGGGCAGTGCGGCCTATGGCTTCCCTCCCCAGAGCGGGGGTGGGGGGCCCCCAGGATCCTCCTACCAAGAAAAGGTAGCGCTCTATGGGATCGCTGCGGCGGAAGGAGATCTTGAGAACCGGCCCCTCGCGGAGGAGGGTGTTGGAGGGGTCTACAATGTCATCTTCCAGGCCCAGGCGCTGGTACACGTCCCACAGCTCCTGCAGCCGCTCCTGGGGACAGGAATGCACCCTCAGCCAAAGCCGGGCAGGGCCCACCTCCTTCTGGAAGGTTTGCCTTGGGTGGACAGGGACAGGCTGTGAGAGGGAGGGCAGCTGGGAGGCCTGTGCCATGGAGTGGGATCAGGGGATGAGCAGATACAGAGACCTGGGTGGGCTGAGGGAGGCGGAGAGCCGCAGGCAGGAGGTGACAGGGCCCCGGGAAAGCCCGTGCTCCCGGGCCGAGAGCTGGGCTGCTCACCATCTCGGTGATGGCTGCGTTGGAGTGCTGCGCGGCTGAGAAGATCATGTCCAGGGCTTCTGAAAGGGAGCGGGGGTGAGCCAGAGTTATTCCCTGAAAGTCTGGGGCTGGTGGCTGAGGTAGGAGGTCCTTGAGGCTTAGCAGAGTAGCCTCAGGGCCTGCTGTGAGCGCCCCCTGGAGCAGCCCAGCTGCAGCCCAGCACATGGGGTGTCTGGATGGTGGGGCCATTTCCCACCAAGGGTGGAGAGGCTGGAAGCCACTGAAAGATAGGGCGTAGGCGTTTGGTTTCTGTGTCTCTCTGTTCCCCAAACTTGGCCAGACCCAGAGGGTGCAATGGAAAGAGCATGGGCTTTGGCCCCCGACAGACATGGCATCAAATCCCAGCTCTGCTCCTTTCTGGCTGTGTGACCTTGAGCAAGTCACTTAAACGCTCTGGGTCTTAGTGTCCTTGTCTGTAAAAAGTGCTATAATGTCTACGAAATACCAAAAATTGATGTTGATGGCTGATGGTCATCACAGCCATGTTAGCAGGTGTGATCACTCCTAAATATATAGGAGTGATCGTGCCTCCCCAGGCCCCTGATCCCCCCGGGGGTGTCCTCACTCTGGGCGTCAGCTTGGTCTGGGGCCTCAGCTGGCAGCTTCCGGACGTAATCCTTGAGCAGCAACTCATAGCGTGGGATTCTCTGCACGGGTTCCAGCATGTGGTGCTGCAGGGTCAGGCTGCCTGAAGCCTCGCTGCTCTTGGGGAGGGAGAGAAGAGGAGGGAATAGTGTGGAGTGAGAGTGGGGAAGGGTGGGTCAGGCTTCCTCTGAGGGCCATGGGACTGGACAGGGCAGGTTGGTACCAGGACCCATGGAACCACTGAGGCTGAGAGATACCCAAAATCCCTGGGGAAACTGAGTCACTGCACAGGGGGATGGCAGTGCAGGCTTTGCCCCGCCCCTACCCCAGCCTCACCTGAATGCGGGTGAGCACCTCCTGGAATTGGGGAGACTTGTCGGTCCAGGTGGCCAGCAGTTCAACAGCTCGTTCAAAGTTCTTGACATACTCACTGTACATCTTCAGGAAGGGAGCCAGTTTCTGGATCACGTCACCAATGCGGGGGGTGGCTGACCTGCAGGAGGGGCACTCAGGTGGTACCCTCAGCCTGAGGACCTCCTCTCTTGATTCTAGGCAGGGAGTTAGACCAGGCTCCCTGAACCCCCCAAAACAGACTTTCTGCCTCACTTCTGGGTGCGGGCAATGGGGAGCATGTCATCCTCCCACACAAGTGTGTGGTTCACGCCTCTTAGACTGTGAGCCCCTTGAGGGCAGATGCTGTTCTCCCACAGGTTGGGCTCCCCCAGAGGCCCAGCATGTGCTGGGCCCAGGACAGGTTCAACAATGACTTGATACTTGTGACCAAAACAAGGGCCATGTGCCAACCCGTGTCCAAGCCACGCTGCATGCCTCGCCTCATTTCATTCTCACAGTCCTTGGCCCATCTTAGAGGGAAGGAAATCAAGGCTCGGGAGAGGCAAGAATGTATCCAGGATCATCCTGTGGTAGAGCCTGAAGGTCAGTCAACCCAGGGACTGTGACAGCAGAGCATAAGGAGCCGCCATCTGCAGCTGGCCTGAGTTTGACTCCCAACCACACCACTTACTCTAGCTGTGTGTTCATGGGCAAGTCACTTAGCTTCTCTGTATCACATTTTCCCATCTGAGAAAATGAAACTGACGGTAGGTGACCTCATACGATTGTCTAAAAAACCATTGATGATGAAAGCTTCTAGGCAAACATCAAGTATAAAGAATATAATGAACCCCTATCTATCCATCACTGGATTTAAGAATTACTAACAGTCTTCTTTGCCCAAGATTTCTAAAGGTCGTCCTAGACATCATGGCATTTCTTTGGCAAAAGACATAAAGCCAGTAATTTCACCGCTCACTAGTTTAGTGGTCATCTCTGAAAACAAAGAGGGTTCCTTACATAACCACGATGCCGTCATCACACAGCGGGCTGATTTGAAGATTGAGTGAATGGGTGTGATGCCCAGGGCCGGGTATGTAGGAAGCCCTGTCAACGCCGGGCATTTCCACCGGCTCCTCAGTCACTCAGCCTAGTGAGGACCTCATCCATCTCCTCCGCAGGGCACACAGAGCCTCCCAGGGCTCATTTGTCCAAGCCCCTTGCTGTGCAGACAATGAGCCCTGAGCCGGAGATTGTCATGGCCACACAGCAAGGGTAGGGGCCTATCATAGACCATAACCGGTGCCCTGGGGGCTGTGTCCCAACTTGGCCAGGGTTGCGGTCAGGACCTCACCAGTCCTCCAGCCGCCGCTGCAGCTCTGGGAGGAAGAACTGTGCGTGGAACTGGTAGATGGAGGAGATGTTGGAGAAGATGAGCCTGACCACATCCTCGGGGAAGGCTTTGCTGCTTCGGGCCTCCTTCAACAGCTCCTGGAAGAACACCTGCAGCCGCAGCCGGGTCACTGAGCCTGGGGCAGAGAGGGGCCACCCACACCAGCCCAGAGGGAGACAAGCACAGCCCCAGGGGCTTCGGAGGTGCTTCCCAGCTTACTGAATGCTTGTACCCACCTAATCTCCCATCATCCTAACAACGACTCCAAAAGAGATAGGCAGGGAAGATGATATTCTGGCTATTTTACAGATGGGCAAACCAAGGCCTAGAGACTCAGGGATTTGGCCAAAGGGGGGGCAGCTGATGAATGTCAGAAATGGGACAGTCTGGGGGCTGTTAAGGTCTTGGACATTGCCAGGCTAAAGAGTCCTCTGATGATGTTCAGTGAGTTAACCCTCAAGCTTTGGGGCTCCTTAAGAGAGCGTGAAGGGGTAATAATGGTAAGGATGTTGGCAGTGGGATGACAGATGAGGATGCTGCATGGGGCCTGGAAGGACTGACTGGTGTACGCTCTGCTACATGGGAGGCACCAAGGGCAGAAGGGGGAACAGTGCTCATGGGGTAAGTCCTTTTTTTTTTTTTTTGAGGGCAGTGTCACTGGCCCTCACATGTGGGACCGAACCGGGGCCGTCGTAAGTCCTGATTTCTGCCCCAATTCCAGCCAATGGGGTTAAAGGACTCAGGCTTCCTAGAATCAAATTGAGGGGTTCTAACTCTCAGCCCTGGTGAGGTGGGTCAGGAGGGAGAGCAGGGGTCGGGGGAGGCGATCTAGGTGCTGGGGCTCAGGTGGGGCCGTCCTGGCCACTGACCTGGTCTAGCAGGTGGAGGCGTGCCACGTAGGCCTGCTCTGTCTCCAGCAGCTCCTGGACGATCCTCTTCTCCTCAGGCTCCTGCAGGGGGTTTTGGGGGAGAAGAAGGAGAAGGACAGCTTTGGCCTCCTCTGATGCGGACCTTGGGCATAGTTTCCAAAGATGCCCCAGTGAAATGCACCTCCCCATACTCATGCACTCCCGCAATGCACCTGGGCTGGCGCTGAGGTTGTTTTAACGGAAAGAATGGGGCAGAAGTGAAGCTGTGCCCGTTTTGAGCCTAAGCCGCAAGAGACCTAGAAACTTCTGCCTGTACTCTCTTGAGAGTCTTGAACCACCATATCTTAAGGTCTTGTTGCCCTGGTGGAGAGGCCACATGGAGAAGGGAAGCCCTGAGACTACATAGAGAGAGAGAGAGAGCCAGGGCCCAGCCGTGCCAGCATCCCCACTGAGCCTGGCCTCCTGGCTGTCCCTGGCCAGGCACCAGGCTTGAGAGTTGAGCTTCTTGAACTTTCCAGCCCCAGCCACCATCTGACTGCATCCACATGAGAGACTCTGTTATGGACTAACTTGTGTCCCCAACCAAATTCACATGCTGAAATTCTAACCTCAAATGTGACTGTATTTAGAGATAGGGCCTTGAAGGAGGTAGATAAAGTTAATTGAAGTCATTCGGTGGGGCCCTAATCCACTAGGACTAGTGTTTTTATAGGAAGAGGAAGGGATGCCAGGAGACCAGCTACACAGAGAAATGGTCACAGGAGGACACAGCAAGAAGAGCGCCATCTACAAACCAAGAAGAGAGCCCTCACCAGAAACCAGCCCTGCCAGCACCTTGATCCTGGACTTCCAGTTTCCAGAACTGTGAGAAAATAGATTTCTGTTGTTTCGGTTACCCAGCCTGTGGTATTTTGTTACAGCAGCCTGTGCTGACCAGGACAAATGCCAAGCGAGACCAGTAGGAAAACCACCCAATAGCATTCCAGTCAACACACAAAGTTGTGAGAAATGATAAATTGTATCTGGACACTACATTTTATGGTGGCTGGTCACGTAGCAATTAATAACCAGAATGTACTATTATGACCACCATCCCCATTTTGCACATGAAGAAACTGAGGTAATAGAGGTTAAAGTGACTTGCCCAAGGTCACACAGTTAGTAAGCAAAAGAGCTGGGATGTGAACCCTGCCATTGTGGCTCCAGGTACACAATATGGTGCAGCCTATCCCTTGCACTCCACAGACGAGGAAGCTGAAACACAGAGAAAGGAGGTAGCCTGCCCAGGATCAACCTAAGGAATTAGTACTGAACTCTATTTCTAGTTGGGATTATTGCCTCCTTCAGGAGGTAAGCAGAGGCCACACCTGGCAAAGGTACCTGGTTCACAAGACAGAGATTGTTCCAAGCTGTGTGGCCTGGGATCAATTCCTTAAGCTGTCTGAGTTTTTTTTGTTTGTTTGTTTGTTTGGTTTTTATTGGGGAACAATGTGTTTTTCTAGGACCTTTCAGCTCTAACCCAAGTAGTTGTTTCAATCTAGTTGTGGAGGACGCATCTCAGTGGCCCATGTGGGGATCAAACCAGCAACCTTGTTGTTATGAGCACTGTGCTCAAACCAACTGAGCGAACCCGCTGCCCCTAACTGTCTGAGTTTTGATTTCACGCCTAAATGTCTCCTACACTGAGGGGTACGTGAAATAATACCTGCAGTGGGGTACATACTAGACCCTTAATCAAAAGCTTTTAACGGGGGAGAACTTAGTTTCCAGCTGGGGAAGTGCTAACTGACTGGGAGAGAACATATGAGAAGGAAGCCAGTGGAGGGGAACCCCAGCTTCCCACTTCTATCCCAGCCCTCCGGCACCTGCATTCCTGGCCCGAGGTGGGCTCCAGGCTGGCAAGATTTTCTCCAGGCCCCGCTGGACAGCTTGTTCTTCAGAGAGCTCAGGTACCTCCTGCTGACCGTCCTGGACCCAGACCCCAGGGCCTCCCCCACACTGGGCCTCTCCCATGGTCCTGGGGGAGGGGGAGACCTGCACCCAGGGCTGTGATGCGTGGCCTCCGACACGTGGGCTCTGGGGGCTGCTCCCGGTGTCCTGAGAAGAAAGCAGACCTGAGTGTTGACTGTCTGTACAGTGAGGAGAAGAATAGTACCTCCCTGGTAGAGGTTTTGGAATGAATAATGCAAATCATAGGTGTGCAGTAGCCCCTGAGTGACTGGCCTTCAGGAGGAGCTTGCTAAGTAAAACTTCCACTTCCCTCCCAATATTTTTTTGGAGGGAACTCCAGTCTTCAAAATGAGTCAGTATGAACTTTATTTTGTTCTCTGTGGAACTACATACTTCCCTATTTAGAATGCAGCAAGGAACCCCTCTTTCTGCCCACAGATTTTTAAGTTCCCCCCCATCACCCTCACCTGTAGACTTTACCTCTGTTTTTAGTCTCTGCAGCAGGAAAGGCCTTAAAACCTTAGTAACTGACACACTGAGGGAAGGTGAGAGCCATAGAACACTGTAAAGAGAGGGTAGAGCTACCAAAGCTGGGGCTTTGCCCTGCATACCTCTGGGCGGGAGAGCCAATCTAGGAGCAGTTTCCCAGAGGTGGGTCTTTGTCGGGCAGTTTTGTTTCTCTACCTACTTGGTCTGCAGGCCAGTTAAATTGTTTAGATAACAGAGGCAACCCTCACTGAATATATCCAAGGATTTGGTCTGTATCCCATTCCTTTTGGTGTGGAAAGATGTGATGACAACACAGGTGGGCTCCCTTATGAAAAAAACAGGCCGGAAAATGGACAACCAGCCAGGTACAAAATCTTCAATATTCTGTGAGAAAGGTTTTCATTACCCCCATTTTGCAGCTAAGGAAATAGAGAGGATAAGTAACTGTCAGTTAGAGGGTAGCAGAGGTAAGATTCAGGCCATGCAGTCTGGCTCCTGAGCCTTCGCCCTAAATTGCCCCTCTCCATTTGAGTCAAGAAGAAACAGGTCCAGAGATTCAGTGCGACCTGTCCCAAGTCACACAGCTGGTTCACGGCAGAGGGAGCATTGGGACTCAGCCCCCGATGGCCCCTTGTGGCTTCTTCCACCCCTCTGGTACCCCAATGCCTGGTTACTTAGCCCGCAGGTCTGCAGTTCATGGAAGTTGCTGGGCTTCGGGCTTTCTGTTCTACATGTGGTTTCAGCTTCTGCATTTTTCTCCAAATGCCCCAGGCCAGCTTCTGTTTCCTCTTCACCCCTCAGTTTCAGATTAATTAAAGTGCTGGAAGACCTCACCAGAAAGCCCAGGCCAAGGCAGCTAGCATGGGGCCCCTCACGCAATAGAGTGAATTTCACCCTCCCGGCAGGGCCTCCTCTGACCCCATTCTGTTCTGAGGGCCGCCCCCTCCTGTTAGGGGTTTTGACTTGGACAGAGCACACATTTCGAGGGTCTCCCCTGGGCGTGCTTAGCATGCTGAGTTGGGTGGTGCCTTCTTCCCACAGCCATGAAGGTGGTTGGTGGACCAGGAAGGTGGCTTCTAGAGCTGTCCTCGGTGCTGAACAGAACGTGCTTGGCCAAGGCCCTGGGAGAGGCAGGGTAAGGTTACCTGGCTCAGGAAATTGAAATGCCCTTCTAGGTCCACATCTATGCCACCTCAGCCGGGAAGCCCACAGGAGGCTTTGTCTGCTCTGAGTGCCCTCAGCATAGAGTCTAGGCCCCTCCCAGGATATCTATTGTCCATGGGTTGGCATCATGGGTAATTCCATGAGTTTAGTTAGCATCCAAAGACAGAAATCTTCCAGATAGGGATCATTCTTTAGGCTCCTGTGTCTGCTACAGTTCCTGTGTGATGCTGTGCCGTGCCACTCACACCCACTCAGGACTGAGGCACTTTCCCCAGCTCCTGGTAATTTGGCAGCTAACAAGTTATTGACTGAATTCCTCTCTGGGAATTGCCCTCCCTGGAAAACAGCTGTCTCACCCAAGATCAGTCCACATCCAGTGATTAGTCCAGGGGTCGACAAACTGTGGCACGCTAGTCACATATGGCTGTTTGGGTATATTCTGTCTCAAAAGTTTGCCGACCCCTGGAAGAGCCAATCCCATCCCTCACAACAATTTAAAAATTATTCGAGAGGCATACATATATTTTTACATAATCACCATTATGTGAATAATATCCTGTAAAAATTTTATAAATGAAACTATGATAGGTTTATTTTCATTTTCAATTTTACTTCAGAGCCACAGTTTGCGAGCCACAGTTTGCTGACCCCTGGACTAGTCCATGTATAAAGACCTAGCCTTTTGCCTCAACTGGAACAACTTGAGCTCCCTGGGACAGACTGGGGCCTCTGTTGTAAGTGTTTGGCAGTTCAACTTCTCCCTCTGTCCAATGCTGCATTCCTCACCCCCATAAGCTTTGTTCCCAAAACCCCACTCAGCAAATTTCCTGAAGTAAACCTCTATTTCAGAGTCTCTTTCCAGAGAACCCTACCTACAACTGTGCCTAACGTGCCTGCAGAGTGGATTGTCACACACACACACACACACACACACACAACCCCTGCCAGAGCCACCAATGTCCTCCACACATCTGGCCCAGCCTTGTCCCTTCAGACAGAAGCCCCTGTGTTGCCCTTTGCCCATGAACTTAAAGCACTTAAAACCTACCCACTTCTCTGGTCTTTATTTTCTCATCCATACTATAAGATAGGAATAAAAATAGAACCTACCCCCCGTTAGGCTGTTAGATGATTCAATGAAATAAGTAACAAAACCCACGGGGAGGCTGACCATACATTCTGATCTACCTGATACAGTCTCAGCTTTTCCTATTGTCCCCTCCCCCTCACCAAAGACAAAATTTAATGGCATTCACTTTCAGTGTTAATTATATCCTGGTTGGAATGATAAATTATATGGTTATCCTACGCATAAGGAGTGATCCTTGATAAGTATTATAATAGCTATTATTTCTGCTGGAGGGGCAATGGGTGGAGTTCTGCAGCCCACATACTGTGCTTGGTCTACCCACTCTCACTCATAATTACACACATGTCTGGGCTCTCCCCAACACATCAGCACACACACACACTCTCACCTCTGCTCAGCTCCTAGTGCCCCAACAACATTCTCCTATGCTCTGAGGAACCCCTGACGGAGGGACATGGGCACTGCCCAGATAGGAGGAGGTGTCTAGGATAGGGCCCGGAGAGAGAACTGCTTACTTATGGGGACCCAAGGTGGCCCAGCCTGGAGACTAGAAGGGCCTGTGTTGCCCAGGGGACACTGCCAGTCAGCCAAGGTGACCCTCCCCACCCCCATCACCTCATACCTGTTCTTCTCAAACACAGTCACCAGATTAGACACAGAGGCCAGCTTCTCCTTACTTGCCCCCTCCATCCTGCAGGTCTCCAGGGTGCCTGAGGCAGGGAGAGGGGCCCCCCCGGCCAGCACACTCAGCCACCCCCACGTGGGGTCACAGGTAGGTAAGGCATCGGGAAATCTGCTCTTGTCTTTCCCAAGGGCTCGGCAGGCCTGCTCCTGGCTTCAGAGTGAAGAAGGAGGAAGTGGTCCCAGAGCCACAGCCCTGAAGGGAAAGGCCGGTGCTCCCCGCAGAGGGAGGAACCCGCTCAGGCCCCACCCCTCCCTCACAGGGGCTGACCTCGCACTCCTGCAGAATCCCACTTACAGAAGCCACAACAGGGGGGCAATGGGGCTGAGAGGTAGTTTCTGCAGAGGTAGTTTCTTAAGTTGGGCCGTTGGCGGTCCTCTTGGCCTGAGCGTCTCTGGCTAACTACCCTTTTTCTCAAGTTCCAGTGGATTTTACATGGTCCTTTCTCAACAACTTCTTTTCTGCATATGACCCTGTTCACTGCTGTAAGGAAACAGCTTTAAAAAAAAAAAAAAAGTTAAAAATAAATCACAAAACTGCTAAGGGCTGGCAGGGAGGAGTGTGTGTTCTTACCCCCTCACTAGGGTTCTCTCATTTTAATGGCTGCTGTCTCCACCTTGTTGCCCCAGGGGACAGCAGCTTCCTTTCTGAAACTCTGATGATAATAATAGCTAATACATAATAACTATTTTTAGTGCTTTACAAGTATTTTCTTATATATTTAATTCCACAACTGCCTATGAGGTGGGTCCTATTACTATCCTGATTTTACAGCAAAAAAAACCTGAGGATCAGAGAGGTTAATTAACTTACCCAAAGACACGCAGTAAAAACACAAATGAAGTCATATTTCCAAAACAGAGATGAATGTCCTGCAATTCTAGCAAAGATTTGGTTGGGAGCCTGGATGACCATTTTCTCACGGCTCCATCCTCAGTCCTCCTGCTCCTGGCACATTGGTGTCTCTGCCTGATGCCTCCTTTATCACCTGTCTCCCAGCCCTTCCAGGACAAATGGTCACTTCACTGCTTCTGCTCCCTTATTCAAGCCTCATAGGCCCTTCAGGGCTTTCCCACTGGGTTCTGGTGTCCTTGTCCTGAGCCAGGGCCCTGCATTGAGACTGGTGTTTGTCCTGCAGTGTAGGGACTTGGTACCCAAAGTGCCTGGCACAGCTGCACACTCCAGTGCCTGTGACCCACAAGGCCCTGACATGCCAACAGCCTCACTGTCTCAGAGCTTCATCTGAGCAATTTCTTCCAGCAGGTACCTGGCTTCTGCCTCCAAACCTAAATTTCACTAACCCTCCTCGCTTTCTGTTTTTACTTTTTATTATGGAGAATTTAAAACATATGCATATACAAAAGTAGACAGAATAATATAATGCACCCCATGAACCCATAATCCAAACCCAACAACATACACCCATACACAATCACACACACACATATATAATGGTAATATTGTAATATTGTTCTATATATGAATGCATACATATATATGTGTATATATGTATATATATATATATTTTATGTTATATATAGTTGACCTTTGAACAGTGTGGGTTTGAACTGTACTGATCCACTTACACATGGATTTTTTTCAATTGACCAGAGCAGTTCAATTGACCCCCGCAGGCCAAACCCGCTTTGTTCAAGGTTCAACTGTATATTTGATGTCCATGTACGTGGATGGCTGACTCTAGTTGTATGCGAATTTTCCACTGCATGGGAGGTCGGCACCCCCTCACTCTCATATTGTTCAAGGGTCAACTGTACGTGTATATGTAAATATATGAAACAATATTACCGTTATCTTACCCCAAGAGAGATTTAGCAACAGTTCCTCAATGTAATCAAATACCCAGTCAACATTCAAAGTGCCACTTCCTCGTAAATATCATCTGCAATGGATTGAATTGTGTTTTCCCCAAATTCGTATATTGAAACCCTATCCCCCAATGTGACTGTATTTGGCCATAGAGAGTTTGGGGGGTAATTAAGGTTAAATTAGGTCATAACAATAGGTTCCTTATCTGATAGGCCTGGTGGCCTTGTAAGAAGAGGAAGTGACCTCTCTTCACATTACCCTTATACCCCCATTATCACATGGCTCCAAGGAAAGGCCTTATACAAGTCAGGAGAGAGTCCTCCCCAAAAATGGAACGCTGCCAGACCTTGACTTGGGACTTCAAGCCTCCAGAACTGTGAGAAATAAATTCTTTTTTTTTTTAAAGATTTTATTGGGAAATTGGGGAGGGGCACATTGTATTTTTCCAGGAACCATCAGCTCTAAGTCAAGTTGTCCTTCAATTTTAGTTGTGGAGGGTGCAGCTCAGCTGGTCCAAGTCCAGCCGCTGTTTTCAATCTACTTGCAGGGGGTGCAGCCCACCATCCCATGTGGGAACCAGCAACCCTGTTGCTCAGTGCTCACGTTCCAACCAACTGCACCATCCGGCCGGCCCAATTCTGCTATTTTTAAGCTTCCCAATGTGTGGTATTTTGTTATGGCAAGTAATTCATCATCTTTTGCAAAAATCAGGATCCAAGCAAGGTCCACATGTCACAAGGAGATGTTCTGTCTATTAGCTTTCTTTTCACCCACAGGTTCACCTCGCTTTTTTTTTTTTTCCTGCATGGCGTAGCGGAGTGGACACAGGTCCCACAGTCAGGATGACAGCAGCACCAGCCCCTGGACTTCCTGTTTGTGATGGTTAGTTAGATCTAAGGACTTGAACGGGTTGGGGAGGGTTCCTTCCTTGGTGCTCCTCTTCCCTCAACTACAGGGCCGGCTTTCCTCCTCTGTCTCCAGCAGATGGCACGTTGGCTCCCTGAAGGCAGGGCCTGGGCCCACACACTTCCTGGCTGGCTCACAGCCCAGCCCAGAGTCCTGCATTCAGTGGGGCCTGAGAAGGCAAGTGGAACAGACAAATGTCATACCTTGAGCCCAGAGGCTTATCTCGTACCTTAGCAGTGAGTACCTGAGCTTCCAGAGCAGAAACTGGGCCCAAACAGCAGGACCTTCCCCTCACACAGAGGCAGGAGAGTGGGGAGAGGCACCTGCAGGAGACCACCTACCAGCTCAGCTCTGAACATGACATGGGCACCGTAGGTGCTGCATCTGCCCAGGGAGAAGGGTGAAGATGCCCACATCCCCCAACAATCTTCCAGGGCTCTGCCTTCCCGTGCCCCCACATCCCTGACCATGGCCCCTTACTGCTCTGCCAGCCTTCCCGCCTGACTTGTGTCTCACCTGCATGCATCGCCTGAGGCTCAACCCAAGCCTCCTGGCCTCCTCCTTCACACACACCCTGCACCACCCAATTCAGAATCTATCCCAGGGTTCCTGCCCTCCCACCCCAGCCTGAGCATGCCCAACACCTTCAGGGGATGGCCAAGGGCATGTCCCACCTCGCTTCCAACTCAACACAGTCTCTAAAAGCAGAACCATTATCCCACAGGAGGATTCCCAAATGCCCTGGTGAGGGGTCCGACCCTGCTGGTCTGGCTCTGACCAACCTTCCGAGCCATCTCTTCCTCACACACCCCCAGGTCTGGGTTATGACCTTGAGGGGTGGCTCTGCACTATGTCCGCTGAGCTAAGCTGAACGACAGTTCCAGAGGCCCCTTTCCTGCGAGTTGGCCATGGTCGCAGGAGGGGACGCAGCAGCTGAGTTTGCTCCTGAGGTAGGTGCAGCACTGTTGCACCTCACACCTGTTGATGCAAGTCTCTGGGCTCTCCACCCACCTTCTTTAGCTTGTCTAGTTCCTGTGTGTTCAGCTACAGGACAAAGGGTACTGACATCTCCTGCAGGTCGCCTGTGTCATTGCAGTGGATGGCTTGGAGGTAGCAGCCTGTTCCTGCTCCTGAGTCTCAGCCTTCCTCGCTGGTTCAGTTCATTCTTGCTTCCCCCACTTCACATCCATTTTTCCTATCCCACTGCCTGCCCTGATGATTTTCGTCTCAGAGGCATCACTGTAAAAGGTCAAATCCCATATTCTGTCTCACTCCTGGTTGTTATGCTTCTCTCACCAAATCTGACACATACAAAAAATAGTCAAGGGGATGTAAAGTACAGCATAGGGAATATAGTCAGTAATATTATAATAACTATGCATGGCATCAGATGGGCACTAGGCTTATTGGGGAGATCACTTCATAAGTCATATAAATGCCTAACCACTATGTTGTACACCTGAAACTAATATAATATTGCATGTCAACTGTAATTGAAAAAAAATATATATATATAATATATTTAATCAGATCTATAGGCCTTGGGCTAGTAACTGTACTTCACTTTCCTCATCTGTGAAGTGGGAATAATTACAGTGCCAACCTGTAATTAGTGTTTTGAAGATTAACTGGGATAATAACATGTGTAAGGGCTTAGAGTAAGGCCTGGTACAGACTAGGTGCTCAGTGAATTTGGCTACAGATATTTTTCTTTCTGACAGATGACCTTTCCTATAGCTGCTCCCGCCTTAACCAATCAGCTGGAATTGCCTGGAATGTCTCCACCCTGTCAACAGCCTGCTCACTTCCTCTGGAAATGGGAAGCCTTCCTTGATATCCACTATTGGAAATTCCTTTCCGTCCTCAGGACCTGGTGTTCTTCTACTGTTTAGTTTCATCTCTTCTGCTCATTAAGCCATGCATTCAGTTGCCAAGTATTCTTGAACACCTACTATGTGGCAGCACTATGATAGAGGATTAAACACAGTCCCCTGCCCCTTGGCTCGCAATGTAATGAAGGAAATGGGCCTGTTAACCACTACAATGTGACGCAGGAAATGCTTCAAGCAAGGGAGTTCTGAACACAAAGAAGGGGCATCGAAGTCTGCAGAGAACAGAGAGCGCCATGAAGCAAGCCTTCCCAGCAGAGGCAACCTGAAGAATGAAGGATGAATTAACGCTCCCAGTGGACAAGGTAAGGAAAGGCATTCAAAGCAGAAGGAATGCATGTGCAAAAGGGTGTGGGCTTGAGCGGCCAGGGCAAGGCCAGGAAGCAGAGCTGGGAGCCCAGCCCATTGGGGTGTCCAGGGGCTGGGGAACGGCAGGACATGGGCTGAGGGGGCCCCCCCCGGAGCCTGGCCCTGACAGGCTTTTTCTGCCTAGTTGAGGTGGGTGTGAGGGAAGGGGAGTGTGTACAGAATTTTAAGCAGAGGATCCCCTGATATGATGGGCGTAAACACATCTCCCTCTGAGTGGGGGCTACGTCTCCATTTCAAGGCTCTTGGTGTCCTTGGCATGGATATAAGCCTTATGCTTTCTCCCCTCTGCTTTCAAGTCCTAAGCAGGAGGGAAGAGCTCAGTCCCCTGCAGCCTAGACAGGGGGAAAGGGGGATGGGGAGGAGGGCGGGAGGGAGAGAGGGAAAGAGGAAAGCATAAACTGCAGGGCTGGCTGGCTATCAAGGAAGCTCTGCCCTGGGATGCAATGGGAGCTTTGTGTGCAAGTGGGGGACACCAAAAAGACTGCTCACTGAGAGCGTTGGGGCAGCAGGAGGCATCTGGGAGCTGTCAGGGAGGGAGTGTCACAATTTGGGACCTGAATGCTGTGAGTGTGTGTGTATGTGTGTGGTTTGTATGTGTGTATGTGGTGTGTGTATGTAGCAGTGTTACATGTACAGTGTGTATGTATGTGGTGTGCATGTATATGTATGTGGGGTATGTGTGTACATGGTGTGTATGTGGTGTGGTTATGTGGCATGTGAATGTGGTGTACATACATGTGTGTGGTAGGTGTGTGTATGTGATGAGTGTGTGTGGTATGTGCAGTGTGTGTATGTGTGTGGTATGTATGTGGTGTGAATGTGTTATGTAATGGTATATGTGATGTATGTGGGGTGTGTATGTGTGTGTGTGCAGGGAATCTCTAGGGGTTCATCCGTGTGCAGCTTTTTCCGAGGAGCACTTATCCCCTGTGAGCCAAGGCCTGGAAGGGGACAGGCTGGCTGGCATGTTCCTGAGGCTCCTCTGTGCCTTCAGCTCCTCCCCGCCTGCTGGCCCCCAGCCTCAGCCAAGCACAGCACCTGCCGAGAGCTTAATGGCCTGTGACAGACAGGCCTGTGCTCGAGGGAGGGACGTGGCTCCAGGGAAGATGCAGGCAGCCAACTGAAACCTGTTCCTGCAGCTGCTGTAGCCCTTGTCACCCCTCCCCATGCTCCCCTCACAGCTCTCTCTTCCCTCCTTAGCCCCCACTCCCCTACTGGTGTTCAGGAGACCCTGGCAGGGGCTGTCTGAGTAGTCACCTGGTGAATAGAGACCACACCACCAGTGCCAATGCAAGGGGTGGGCCTTTGCCATCAGTCCCTGGCTTGGAGGGAGGAAGCTGAAAAAAGTTAGCAGCCCTTACAGACTAGTCTGGCCTGTCCCCTCCCTCAGACAGGCGGAATTTCCCCACTCTGTCCCTCTGCCACACTCCTACTATTTGCTGAGGCTGTCTTCCGGGAGGGCCATAATGGACGTGGGTCCAGGGCTCAGGTGGCTGCCTGCCTCCCTGCCTTTCGCCTTTTCCAGGATGCTCCCACATTTTGGCTTCTGTATGCCCCTGCCCCTTTGTGGTCTGGGTGTTCTTGTATTATCAGTCTGCGGGCTGTAATTACTCAGAGCCATTCAGCTCTGTGAGGGCCGCAAGGAGGCAAAAATCAACCTCCCTCAACGTACTAGCCGAAGGCTGGCCGCTCAGGCAGAGGGTCTGCTCAAAGGTGCACAGACAGTGGAAAGATAAGACAGTAAATGTGTCAGCCCTGACGTGGGTGGCCAGGAGGACGTCAGTGAAGAACATAAACAGCTCTTTCTTCTTTGGCGGCGTGCAAACTCTCTAGTTTCAAAGTTGGCCTTCTCAGGGATTGAGCAAGGCTTGTGCCAGGCTCTGGAACTCACCCCACTATTCAGGAAGGACTCAAGGTCACCAGAGGCAGACAGCAGGTGGGGCTGAGGAAGGTGTCCTGGGAAACCGGGAATGAAGCGGGAGGGGTAGCATGTGTGAAACAGCAGCAGGGCAGGAGGCAGGAGCCATGTCCCCAGGAGGCTGGGAGAGGGGCAGAGAGACAGATCATGTTTCTGGGGGAAGAGAGAGGGCCCGGCAGAGCCAGCTCCAGGATCTGGGCAGGAAGGCGCCAGAAGGGAACCAGCAAGGCAAGGCCAGAGCCCAGGAATGGTGCCAGGCCATGCCTGAGAAGGCGCCCAGCATGCCAGCACTCGGCCGGCATGTGGGGACTCACACTCCCAGGTCAGGCCCCTTTTATCTCCAAACAGCGAGGGGCCTTTCTCAAGGACTGCAGGGTCCTTCATGGCCACTCACGGAGAAACATGAATAGCATGGAGGGAATTGACGACAAGTTTCCAAGTGGAGAAAGAGAAACAATTGTTCCTGCACAGCCAGCCAGCTGGCCTGCCCGCTGGTGACCTTTCTCCCATGACCACTTCCCAGCCTGAGCTTCCCATACAATAGCAGGAGTTATCCTCTGCCTGCGATTCCACCATTACGCCCTGCATCTAAGCTCTTTTACATGTTTCCAGGAGAGCTGTTATACAACCAAGCACACAGAAACCCACTGAAATCCAGTTCTCCCATCAAAGAGCTGCAGGATTCCTTCCTTCCCACTAGGTTTCCCCCTTCTTTCTTTCAACATGGAGCCCCTGTGCTCAGAACTTGGGGAAAATGTGACAAAGGATACTCATAAATCTTGCCTGAGGCCTTAGTCCTTACAAGACTCTGAGAGGGCAGGACCTTGGCTTATTTGTTTCTGTGTCCCCAGATGTTAGCACAGTGCCTGCCACATAGTAGGCATCCACAAATCTTTTGTGAGTGGGGGGCAGGATGTTCTGAGCATGTAGGAAACGGTTGTGGGGAAAGGTAGCATTCCCCTTCCTCCATCTTCTGCCCTCGCTGAGTTTGGCTTTTCGTGCCCCCCACCCTCACTCACTGTCCATGCTGACCGGGTTCCATCATGCCCCCACCCTGTGCTCCCCCGCCACCTCCCCGCCAGGGCCTAGCCCGTCAAGCTAGAGCACACTCCTCGGTGTTTCCCCCACCTTGAGCTCAGTGCTCCAATGTGAGTGAGCCACTGCCCTCTCCCAAAGGGCAAGTCAGAAGGATTTGGTGGCTCAATGTCCACTCTAGCCTCAGTTTTCCCTTGCTTTTCGCAGGCCACCTTCATCTGGCCTACATTAGGGATAGATCTAGTATGTCTCACTGGTGTCATAGCCAAGTCCATAGCCAAGGGCCTACAAGGCCCAACTACCTGACCTCCTTTCCACTCGTCTCTCCTATCTCACTTTGCTTTGGACACTTGGCCTCTCTGCTTTCTAACCTGCCAGAAAAATTCCCACCTCAGGGCCTTTGCACTTGCCATTTCTATCTAGAATCCGCTTCTGCCTGATATCTGCATGGCTCACCCTCTCACCTCCTTCAAATCTTTGCTTAAATGTCACTTTCTCACCAAGGCCTCTCCTCACCCCCATATACTCCCAAAATTGTAACACTGCCACACATTCCCAGTCCTCCTCCCTGCTTTATTTTCTCACCTATCACTTTCTGATATACTGATTTCTTTATTATGTTTATTGTCTGTCTGTCCCTACTAGAATGCTAGCTACATGAAGGCAGGTGTTTTTGTCTGTTTTGCTTACTGCTATATCCCCAGCATCTACAACAGTGCCTGGCACATAGTAGGTGCTCACTAAATATCAGTTGAAGGAATCAAGGAGCATTTTTATTTTATTGTATTTTTTTTTTTTTTTTTTTTTTTTTAGCTGAGCCATCCTGCCACCTGTTGGCAGCTCAACGGCAACTCAGCTCGGGCTGGCATCAAACTACCGTTGCTCAGAGCTCAACTCGCACTCTTGAGTGAGCTCTTAACCAACTGAGCCACTCGGCCGGCCCCAGGAGCATTTTTATTTTCTGTCCCTCCTGCACTCTCACAAGACAGGACCTCTAGGGCCTGGCCTCACTGTGAGCCCAAGTTCATTCTGCCTCTGGTCCCTGCTGTAACCTCTGGCCTAGTCTCCTGGATAAGCAGCAGCTTCTACCTGGTCCCCTGTAGGGTGGGAGGGAGCAAGCCACATCTCCCTTACTGCCCTGCCCTTTTATTAGAGGCAGGAATGGGAGCTCCATCGTGGGGTGGGAAGAAAACTTAAACTGATGCTACCTGTGACTTCTCCCTTAGTCCAAGGAAAAAGTAACAAGTGGTGCCTTCCTCAAAAATTAATTAATTAATTAATTGGGGCCGGCCGAGTGGCGTGGTGGTTAAGCGCTGGTTTGGGAAGCCAGCAGCCCTGGTTCGGGTCCCACATATGAGGGCCAGTGAGTGACACAGCCCTCAAAAAAAAAAAAAAAAAAGGCATACCTTGGAATTATCATCTGTAGTGTTTCACTAAAACATTTTATTTTTTTATTTTTTATTTTTTTTAAAGATTTTATTGGGGAATTGGTGGAGGGGAACAACGTTGGGGAATCGGGGAAGGGGAACAGACAAGTTGCTGTCTTTTTGTTCCTCAGTTTAGTTGCGGAGGCTGTTGCTTCACTGTTGGTATCGTCATTGCGCTCTTCCCGGATGAGGCAGATCGGTCGCTGGCCTCTGGATGTCGCTCATCGCGGCTATTGGCAGCTCACTGCTTGGCTGCCAGCTGCTCACGCTGGCTGCGGGCCACTCACTGTAGCCTATGGCAGCCCACTGCAGCAGGGGCTGCAGCCCACACCATCACCGGGGCTCGCACAGCCCAGCTCCAGGTGGAGCTGTTGTTAGCTGTAGAGGGCAGTGTCACTGGCCCTCATGTGGGATCCGAACCGGGGCCGCTGGCATCCCAAAACCAGCGCTTAACCGATGCGCCACGCGGCCGGCCCAAACATTTTATTTTTTTATTCCCAGACTCCATCCTCAGAGATTCGTTTGTTTTTTTGTGTGTGTGTTTGTTTTTTTTGAAGGTCATTATCTTTAGACTCAAGGAATTAACAGGCAGTTATTGCTTCAGACTACACCAGGCCCAGGGCTTTGTGGTTCCTGCGGGAAGGCCCGGATACAACAAGCACACAGGGAAATGTGGGTGGGGGAGTTAATAGATTTGGTCTTCAACTTGGGGGATGGGGTGGAAAAGTGATGGCCCTTGGGGCTTGGGAATGAGGATCAGCACGAAGAAAGCTGTTTGAGGGGGGCCTGGGCAGGCCCAGCGGGGCAGGCCCCAACCCCTGGGGCTCAGAGTTGAGAGGGAAGTAAAGGGAGGCCCCTGCCCTGAGGACAAGGCACTTGGCTCAGCCCCCACCTGCCCCACCCCATCCAGGGAAGAAATTGGGCCCTGATCCCCTCCATCCTTTCATGGGCCCAGAGGCTGTTCGGGTTGAACCTCTGGAAGAAGCTTTTGATGAACTTATGGGTGCTGCCCATGATGGCACAGGAGGGGGCGGCCTCATGATCCTCCTGAGGAAGCCTGCCAAGAGCTCCTGGTGCCCGACTCAGCCTGGATCCTCTGCAGCGCAGCCAGGTGGAGGCAGTGGCCTGCAGAGGAGACACTCTCAGCCTCCACCGCTCCCAGCGTGACCTGGAGTTGAGTCTTCACCACGTCATCAGAAGGTAGAGTCAGGATGGCTTCCACCATCTCTGAGATGCCACCAGCCACAAAGCTGATGCCCACCGATGTCCAGTCCTTTGACCTGAGCCCACTCAGACAGCTCCTAGTTGAACCAGTACAGGACTGCAAAGGACACATCCCAAAGACTGCAGCCCAGCCACAGTGAGCGCCAGCCGCCCTAAGCCAGGGCAGCATGGACAAGGCACCCAGCTCCCAGGATGACACAAGCTGCACCTACAGCTACATCAGTACCAGTTCCAGGGGGCTGATCACAGTCACGGTGCCCACGCGTGCCAATGGGCAAGTCACCATGGGTGCATAGAGGTCAGAGGTCAGGGCTCGACCACTGAGGAAGGCCTTGAATTGGCCCTAGTTGAAGTAAATGGCAGTGGGTGTCACAGTCATCACCAGGGTGGCTGGGAGGACCCTCCACAGGGTCCTGGGACTTTGTGTCTCACAATCTTTTTTTTTTTTTTTTTTTTTAAAGATTTTATTGGGGAATTGCTGGAGGGGAACAGCGTTGGGGAATCGGGGAAGGGGAACAGACAAGTTGCTGTCCTTTTGTTCTTCAGTCTAGTTGCTTCACTGTTGGTATCGTCATTGCGCTCTTCCCGGATGAGGCAGATCGGTCGCTGGCCTCTGGATGTTGCTCACCGCGGCTATTGGCAGCTCACGCTTGGCTGCCAGCTGCTCACGCTGGCTGCGGGCCACTCACTGTAGCCTATGGCAGCCCACTGCAGCAGGGGCTGCAGCCCACACCATTACCGGGGCTCGCACAGCCTAGCTCCAGGTGGAGCTGTTGTTAGCTGTAGAGGGCAGTGTCACTGGCCCTCATGTGGGATCCGAACCGGGGCCGCTGGCATCCCAAAACCAACGCTTAACCAATGTGCCACTCGGCCGGCCCCTTTTTTTTTTTTTTTTTAAGTTGGGTTGATTGTTTTTTTATTGTGTTGAGTTCTTTTTTTTTTTTTTTTTTTAGAGGGTAGTGTCACTGGCCTCATATGTGGGATCTGAACTGGGGCCGCTGACTTCCCAAGCCAGCTCTTAACCACCACGCCACTCCGCTGGCCCTCACAATCTTCGTAAAGGCACATCCATGGTGCCAGTGAAGCGAGTGGGGTCCTGAAACCAAGTGGCACAGAGGGCACATCTGGGCACAGGTACAGGGTACTTTGATGTAGGAGAGGCTCCAGAGACTGGAGAGAGGCATCAGCCCGCTGGTCACTGAGGGGCTGAGATTGCAAGTGGACCTTCACCATGTCCAGGGGGGTCATGAAGAGGGAGGTGACCACAGCCCCAGCGCCTAAGGCCAGCATTTGTTGGAGGAGGCTAATGCCCCAGGGTCCTGGTAAGCCAACGTGTAGCTTCAGCTCTGCGCTAGGCAGGTGCTCAGGTGACACAGCACCTGGGCTGGGGCGGGCAGGGCCATAGCAGTTCTGCAGCCCGTGCAGGGTCTGTGCGCGCCTCAGAGACTCTTGATCAACTGTCTGGCTGAGGCCTGGGGCTTTTTTGTTTTAAATCTTTTAGTGATTTTACTGTTCAGCCAGGATTGGGAATGAGGGCTCCAGACAATGTCCTGGCCAGGTTCTATTGTCTCCCAAGAGCACCCAGAGTGAGCATGGGTACCCTAAGATGCCAAGACTGGTTCCTCCAACTGGGGGAATTGTGCTTATTGTTCAGCTCAGCCATCAGGCAACACACACACACACACACACACACACACACACACACACACACACTGTTCTACCAGAAACCACATGAATTCTCAGAAATGATGCAGTCAAAACCAGAATCTACAAACCCAAATGCCGACTAGAGCCATGCAGGTAACACACCTGGTTGCAGCGGCAGGTGTGTTGTTGAGACGTAGGGAATCCATGACCTTCTCACGGGGACTGTTTTTACTCTGCTATGGCCTGTGCTTGTCAGGAGGGAATGCAGGTCCCGTGGAACCAGGTTTCTTCTCTGTTCTCCCCAGGAGAAATTAGGATTCAGGAATTTTAAATGAAATAACCCATATTTCACTAAAAAGTCCTGATGCCGCCAAACGGATTGCTAACCCCAGTTCCGAGTATACAGTTGCGAAACTGCCACATCTTGCAAAGCTGACCCCTCTTACAATGGGGTCAGTATGTCACACGACCACGGCAAGGCAGTGTCTGTTCCTTCCCGCCAATAGGAATTGGCTAATAGGAAATGGCTGCTCGCCCCAGAACCACACGCTGCTTAACCATTGCTCCCTCAGCTCTGCCAACACTCCCCTGAGGCTTTGAAATAAAGGCTTGTCCCAGCGGAATGCTGGAGCCGGCTTTTACTGGCTTGCGATAGTCAACTGTGCCCATCTTTTCCCAACTCCACACTCAATGACATCACATTGGCAGCTCGAAATCATTCGTGGTGAGGGTATACCACATGAATCAGCAAGTGCAACAAATGGTAACTTTTTTTTTTCCTAGAGAGCCAGTTATTAAACCAGCACACCACTGCATATAAGGACTTGGACTCCGCTAGGGCCCAAAGCAGTGGAGAAGGGAGTAGATGAGTCTTTTTAGTTGCATAAGACGTCACATGAATGTGTGCAGTGGACATTGGACACCTTCCCTTTCAAATATGTCGATACCCACTAAGAGGAAACAACAAGAATATTAGTCCTGAAATATTTTTTCCTTAATTAAGGAATAATGGTCACGCAATCAAATGCCCAGGTTTTAAGAGCACAATTTGGTGAGCTTTGACTAGTGCATCCTGTCATGTAAACACCACCCCAATCAAGATGAAAAATGCTTTCATTCCCCCAGAGAGCTCCTCATTCCTCAAGTTTCCAGCCAATCCTTCCTCATAGGCAACCACCATGCTGATTTTTATGCCCATAGATTAATTTTGCCTGTTTTAGAACTTTAGATAAATGGTCATAAAGCAGGTGTTCTTTTGTACTTGGATTATTTCACTCCGAGTAAGTTCTGAGACTCATCCATATCGTTGCCCAGGAATAGTTCATTCCCTTTCAGTGCTAAATGGTCTCTCACTGAATGAGAGCACCCTGGACAGGGCCCGCTAATGTTTGATTTTTACTAATTGCTGCAAGAGAAGAAAACACCTCTTGGGACAAACAGACACTGGGCACAAGAGATTTAAATGGGCTCACCTTTCTCCACCAGGAGTAGAATGAAAGAGGGGCGGCCGGTTGGCTCAGGTGGTTAGAGCGCAGTGCTCATACCACCAAGGTTGCCAGTTCAATACCTACATGGGCCGCTGAGCTGCGCCCTCCACAACTAGATTGAGACAACTACTTGACTCCGAGCTGATGGGTCCTGGAAAAACACACTGTTCCCTAAAACAAAACAAAACAAGAGAATAGGATGATAGAGCAGAACACAAACTAGGCATTTGGTCCTTTCTGACAGCAGCGTAACTGCTGTGCTCACTGCAACACACCCCATTTCCCTTCCTTTGCTTTTGTAAGTTTCATCTCAAGGCCTTGGGGGCTTTTAGTCCCAAAGTTGTCTTACATGTTTTTCTCAGAAGGCTTAGTGATTCCATATGCCGATACATTTCTAGTGACCTGCATGATATGGCAGAGTTTCTGAGATGATCACAGTTATAATGCACCTTCTTTTAGCATAATTAGGATAAAAGGTGTTTTCTGAATTGAGGGGCTTTACCTTAGCACAGTTCTCTGCTCCCTTAATTCAGAGAGTCCTGTTGGGCAGGAATTGCTGGGTCTGTCACCAGCTAGAGCCCTATTACTCACCCAGTGAAAGCCTTATTACTTCTTGGGTGGAAATAGTCCCACACCAGCAAGATCAACCTGCTTTGTACAGAAATGGGTTGGATCATACAAATGAAGAATTACCCACGATGAAGGGAATGATGAGAAGCTGGGGAAATATTCAAAGCTATCTATGGAGGAAATTCTCAAACCCAAAGATGAGGCTTTCCCCCTGGTTGTTTTGGCATTAATAACAGCCAGCATTTATTGAGTGGTGGCCCTGACTCTGTCGCGTTTCTCATCTCCAGTTCTTATTGCACACCTGGGAAAACCAAGGCTCAGGGAGGCTCTCAGGACCTCACAGTGGGAGCAGCAATGCCAGGATGCACAGCCAGACGTCTTTGACTCCAGGATGCACGTTTCCTTCACCAGGTAGGCTGTTTCTAGAGAAGTCGGCAACTATGGAGCTCCCAAAGCTGGATATGGCCTGCAAAGACTGTGATCTCAGGGGGAGAGTGATGTGCCTTTAGGGAGATGCTGTCGCTGCAAAATGTGTAAAGAAATGGAGGAGGAAGACCAGAGAGCGGCTGACATCAGGCTGCCCTCTGGCTCACAAGTGCATGGTGGGTATCCACATCAAGTGGGCATTAGTAGATGTAGACAAACAGGTTGTGTATTACAACTGCTGAAATTTTGCTCTCTTCATAGACTGTATCTAGAAGGACTTCATGCCATCGACCTCCTTGAAGTGACTGGTCCACCCAGCAGCAGCCCCAGGCTCATCACTCTGGAGACCTGCTCATTTTCTCTTTGGCCTCCATTTAAGAGTGTGGGGTGGCAGGCTCAGGCAAATCTCAATTTGAATCCTGGCCCTGCCTCCTGTTAGCTGTGTGACCCTGGGCAAGTGACTGCACTTCTTTGGGTTTCTGTTTCCTCATCTGTAGAATGAAGATAACCATCATACTCCGGCCTCTTATTGTAATAATCAATGGAGATAGTATTTGTAAAGCAGGTAGCAAATGTGTCTGGCAGGACCTGGGCACCTGTGCAGGCCTGGTTCACTTCACTTAACAGAGGAGCCCCTGAATATAGGATGGCTGATTGAATGTAGCTCTTAAAACTGCTCAATAGAAACCTGTGTTTGGGGGAGGTTGTGGAGCGGTGGGGGCAGTGGTGCCAGAACCTAAAGTTGGCTCCTTTTGTAGCTTGGTTTCTGGGTGGGGTTGATGTCTGGGCATGGGACCCTAGGGACCCAGTGTTACCCACCCCCACCCAGGCCAACAAACAGGTGAACAGAGGCAGCAGCTAGTTCTCACCTGGAACTAGTGAACAAGGAGCCTACACCCAAGTTTTTACACCAGGGTAAATTCTCCTGACACTTGCTGTGCCCTGTCTCTCCCTAGGTGAGGACTGAACTCTCATGTTGACCTTGGCATCACCTCAAGTTCACTCCTGACCTGATTAGTGCGATGTCAACTTAGTTGCAATAATGGGCACTTACTATTTTGTGTTCTCTTTTCATCTTACCATTAGTTTCCCACAGGATCCTGGAGACTGGTGGTTTATACACTTGGCAATTCTCAAAGTTGACAAGAGTCTTATTTTTTGTTAATATTCTGCTGTTAAGTGGATCTTACTTTGTGGCATATGGGTCTCCCTAAAGTTTTTATTCTGTAAGCGGTATTACCATAAATAACTTTGTACAATTGTTCAAAGTATTTTTGCGGCCGGCCGAGTGGCGTGGTGGTTAAGCGCTGGCTTAGGAAGCCAGCGGCCCCGGTTCAGTCCCACATATGAGGGCCAGCCCTCAAAAAAAAAAAAAAAAGTATTTTTGCTTTTTCATTTATTTTCTAGTAAATATTTAGTGGGTTCCTACCATGTGCCACATGAATAGGACAGTCCCTGCGTTCAAGGAACTTATACTGTAACAAGGAAGACTGACAGCCCACAGTCACAGCATCATGTCAAACACTGCCATGGTGACTGCAGAGGGTAACGGGGCCACAGGGGGGCACTAACCAGCCCAGAGCTAACTGCATTAAGCACATACATACATATGGCCAGATTGCTCCGTAGAGTGAATTCTGAGCAAGATTTTCTTTTATTCCGTAATTTCAGTGAGCATACTTTCATTTCACGATGATCTATTTGATCCCTTTTCAAATATGAGGTTGGACAATTAAATTCACGAACTCATCCTAGAAAAAGTGCTACATACTTCATTGCTGAATGTCACTACGGTCACCTTCGAAGTACTCCCCTTGGGAAGCTATTCACTAATGCCAGTGCCTAGTCCACCCTTCAAAGCAATTTTGGAACTCTTTTTCTGGAATGGCCATCAGAGCTGTTGTCATATTACCCTTGGTGTCCTGAATGTCATCAAAATACCTTCCTTTCAATCTTTCCTTGATCTTCGGGTAAAGAAGGAAGTCATTGTGGGCCAATACAGTTATTTGTTTATTGGCTAAAAACTCCCTCACAGACAGTGCCATGTCAGCTGGTGCATTGTCGTGATGTAAGAGCCATGAATTGGCAAAAAGTCCAGGTCCAGGTCGTCTAACTTTTTCACGCAGCCTTTCAGCACTTCCAAATAGTAAACTTGGTTAACTGTCCAGTTGGTACAAATTCATAATGAATAATCCTTCTGGTATCAATAAAGGTTAGCAACATCATTGCAACAAAGTCTTAATTGACAGACCTCATATATCTCCTTTTTTTCACGATGTTCTTTTCTTTTTTCTAGTACTTTCTATTCTTTATCTTTGCCTTCATTTGAAAACTACATATGCCCCCTTAAAGTTTCTTTCAGATTGCTCTATTATGTGAGGTTCCCAGGAGTATTAATCCTCCTGTTTTGTCCATTCACTCTCATGATGGAATGTGTTTTGAGTGATTTTTAATTTTTTTATTGTGAGGTTTTGTTTTGTTTTTCTTCCTCTTGGCGTCTCTATGAGCCCTGGGTTGTAGAAATATAGTCATAGCGCAGTTTTACATTTACTTATGTTTTGATTCCTAGGAGTCTAACTGCTTTAACTGACTCATTTTTAATTTCGTTGCCTAGGAAAATTATTCAATCACTTAAAAACAACTTCGTGAACATTTATTGTAGGTATATCCTCATATTTTTGGTGCAGTGGGAGATACAAAATAATGCAAGACATAGCTGCCTTACATGGAACCATCTGAAAGGACCAAATATACACAGAAAGTGAGGTGACCATGTAAGGCAGAATAAAAGGCCTAACAGTGGACACGCAGTCAAGGTCAGAAGGAAAAACGAACAGCTGGAGGAAAATGGAGAGGAAAAGCCCAGAGAAGGAAAAGGTTTGTGTGAGGAAGTTTCAGAAGGAAGGTGAGGTAACCCCAGCTCTCAAGCTAGAGACCTGAGTTCTGGGTGGAGAATTAGTGTGGTGCAGTGAGTGACCTTGACTTTAAGTTCCCTGTTGAGAAAGTTAAATCAGAATCCCAGCAAAAGGAAGTCATTTAAAGTGCTCCTTGGGTGGGGGGTAGGTTTGATCAAAGTTGTGTTTGAAACAAAACAGTAACTTGAAAGGGCTAGGAGGCTTTGCAATGATTCAGACCAGAACAAATCTGGGTGAGGGAGGCCAGCATGGGGGAGAAAGGAAGGGAAGGAGGGAGACTAGCAGATATGGATGTGGAAAGTGTATAGAGTATTTGTCAGGAGTGGCAAGAAGGAAGGTGGCCTTTTGGGGAGCAAGGCAGGAAGGGAGTTGCGAAGGGCAGATTGCAGGAAACCTGGACTAAATAGTCAGAAGGTAGAAGGTCTATTCCAAAGAACTTTCTCACAATGAACACATGATAAGTACAGACAAAGGGACCAGGTCCCCCATTGCTGTGTTCCTGCAGACTCTAGTAGGTTACTCCATTCTTTTTTGTTTAGAACCGGAACGTTTACTGAGCAAGGACCTTCACAAGTAGCAGGGAGCATTCTAGGTGTTGTTGCGGGGTGGGCACATTTACAAAGGGGAACAGAACACTCGCTGTAATAAATACACTAAGTCCTCACTTGGTCGGGGACAGATAGGTTCTGCGACTAAAAGTGAATCCTCTAAGGAAGCTGATTTTACCATACGCTAATCAATTTAAACGGAGGCAAGTTTCTTTGCATCTCATCAATTGTAACAAAAGGAAATTAAGTTGAACAAAACGTTATTAGAGGACCTGCTGTTATCTCCCTCTCGGGCTTGTTGTATTATACTGGAGTCAACACGCGCACTTTAAAACGTGTCTGGCTAGCACAAAGCGCGATCTAAGCGCCAGTTATTATTATTCATTTGTATTAACCAAAGAGTCGACTATGGGTGTCTAGCAGAATGCCTGCGTGTGCTCACACTGGACGGCTGGTGAAAACCCCCTGTCAACTAGTCAGGGAGCTACGCCAAGTACTTTAGGGCAAAACACATTTTCTAACTGTGGGCTCTAAGGTAGGTTCACGAAGCCTCAAGTCCAAAGGAGGGTGAGCACATCGTTGCGGGGCGACTGGATTCCATTCGGTGGGGAAGGCAAAGGGGTAAAACCAGGCTGGAGACCGCGGACGGCTCTGCCTCGCCGGCCGCGCGGCCAGGCTCTGGGCCGCAAAGGGGCGGGCACAGAACTGCGGAGAAAACGGCTGAAGCCGGGAAGGGGCTTAGAAGCGCCACACACCATACTGGGGGTGCCTGGCTTCCACAGCCGCTGAGCCCCGCCCCTCCTCTCTGGCGCTCCCGGGGGAACACCCGGGCTTGCGGCGGCCGGCCCAAACACCTAGCCGGTCGCGACCACCGACCCGCCACTACCAGCCCAGAATGGCGCCAGGTCTCCACCCGGCTCCGGGCTACATCCGGTGTGTACCATCGCGGCCCCACCCCCAGCGCTCCCCCGCCGCCCGGAGTGGTTTGGCCCGGCCCGGGCCCTGACGCCTGCGAGGGGCGGGTCGCTGCCCGTCACGTGACGGGGAGTGACCTCGCTGCCCGGCGCCATGGGGGCCTCGGACCCGGAAGTGGCGCCCTGGGCTCGCGGCGGTGCCGCGGGGATGGCGGGAGCCGGAGCAGGAGCGGGAGCTCGCGGCGGAGCGGCGGCGGGGGTCGAGGCCCGGGCTCGCGATCCGCCGCCCGCTCACCGCGCACACCCGCGCCACCCTCGGCCTGCAGCGCAGGCCTCGGCCCGCAGGATGGACGGCGCGTCCGGGGGCTTTGGCTCCGGGGACAACGCCCCGACCACCGAGGCTCTGTTCGTGGCGCTGGGCGCGGGCGTGACAGCTCTCAGCCATCCGCTGCTCTACGTGAAACTGCTCATCCAGGTGGGGGTCGGGGCGCCGCACGGAGGTGGGGGCTCCCGTGAAGGTGACAGGCCTCGAGCTGGTCAGGATTGCGGCGGGGGAGTCTGTGGCGAGGGATTTGGGGAGAGAGGCGGGACCGAGGGTTTGTTGGGCCGAAGTTGTGGGCAAGGAGCAAAGCGATGAGGGGCTTGGGGATGCAGGACACGGGGTTGGGGTGCAGGAGAGGGGACGAAGGGGTCGGAGCGACCGATTTGGGAGAGGGTGGAAGGATTTGGGGAGGGCGAGAAGGGTTTTGGGGGATGAAGGAACGGAGGCGACGAACTTGGAATAGGAAGGAAGGGGCATCATTTTGAGGCGAGTAAAGTATCAGTAGTTGGGGGAGGGGCGGGAAGTTGGAGCGAATAGGTGGAAAGGAGGATTGGGGTCCAAGGCAGAGTATTTAGAAGATGAGCACATATTTAGGGTAGAGGGGAGCAAGGGCTCTGGATTTGATAGGGATGGATTTAAAGCGGTTTGGTAAGACAAAGAACTGGAAGCCAGAGTCGACCATTTAGGAAAGGAGAAAGGGCATCAGGCTTTGGGCGGGGGGGACGGGGGCAATGGATTTAACGGTGACGGAATTTAGTGGAAGGGAGCGCAGAGAGAGGGTTTAGCAGGGGAGAGCTATCGGTTTGTAGGAGATGGGGGCGCTGGATCTGATGGCGACGACAGACTTGGTGGAGGAGGGGACGGGGTGACGCGTTTGGGGGGAAGGGAACAGATAGGGCGACGCAGTGGGGGAGGGGAATGGAATGGTGGCGATTTGTCTGGGGATGGGAGCGAGGAGGAAGCTTTTGGGGGGAAAGAAATGACGCATTTGGAAAACGGAAGGCACGGTTGGGGTCGGAGATGGGGATTGCAGTCCTTGTATCTGGGGGGATCTGCTGAAGGGGTTTGGACATATTGGAATTGGGCAGAAGGGGGAGTTGGGACTTAAAGTGACAGGACAGGTAGAAGCTGGCAGAAACTGAGGCCAAGGTGCAGATGTCTCTGGAACCATGTCATGCAGGTGCACTGGGTATATTTGGTGGTGGCCAACAGTGCCTCCCAGATGAAGCAGGCTGTTTGAGAAAGGGAGAGACTGAGCTGGAAGGAAGCGGGTGGAGGGAGTGTATTTGGCAGAATTAGTGGGGGTGAAAGAGATGGGTACTGTTTAGATGGAGGTGATTTAGGCCTGGACTCATGACTGAAGATTTAGCCTAGAACTACCCAGTTAAGGAGAGTGGGTAGTGGGGGGTAAAAATTGAGATAGAGATCCAACCAAGATTTGAGGTTTGATTTTTGAGGTGAGGCGATTGGGTGTCAGATTTACTGCCTTTGTAATGGTACTGACAGTGGGAGATACAATTGGAATAAGAGAGACTTGAATGGGAATAATTGAAATCTCAGGTCTGAGGGATGGGGAAGTAGATTTTGGGATGTGACCAGGAATATGACAAGGAATAAGGAGATTCAGCCAGGGACATCAGGGTGCCTGACTAGAAGCTAATAGTTACTGAGATTTGGGAAATGGCTGAGTGGGGGGAGGCTGAGACTGTCATTTGCTTGTGATTTGGGAGCGAGGGCTGCTTTACTTACAGAATTAGGATTGTATTTACAGCAATGGAAATTATAGAAATTGGGGCTTTGGAACTGGTGGTGCCTGACATGTGAAGTCAGGATACTGAGAATTGAGTTTTCCGCTGATGGAGTGAGATTGGTGAGAGCTGGGGTTTTAGGGTGGCAGATAGGAGGGGCCTGTGGAGTGGAGGACGCTGGAGCACGGGAATGGGGCCTCTGCGGGAAAGAAGTGGGAAGTGGCTTCCTCATTTGGACCATAGTAGATTCGGTTTACAGGTTCGAGAAGAAATTTGAAATAAGGGTGATTTGAAGAGGGAATTGGAGAGAGAATTGGGAATGAGGGAGAATGGGGTATTGGGGAATGGATACTAAAGGGTGAGAAGAACTGGATGAAGGAGTACAGATGGGTGAGCTCAGTTGGAGTGACAGGTGGCCTATCCGATTTGAACCCAGGTGGTGCTGAGTGTAACATATTTTAGGGTGAAATCTTCATGGTATAGCTTGGGAATCAGGGTAACATTTTGCAATAAGGCCAATCGCAGGATAGCAGGATTGGAGTGGCAGATTTGGGGGTATCTAGATTAGGGACATCAGAATGCAGTGCCTCCGATCAGGGCCCACAGGTGTTAGGTTTCAGGATTTGGAGATTTGAGGGTGCTGTATTGGTTCGGCCAATATCTGATATAGAGCCACAGCTTTGGCTGTGGTTAGGACTGGGTTAATTGGGGATGAAATTGGGTGGGTATGGCTTGGCCACAAATAATGAGAACTCAAGGGTGAGGAGACTAGGGGTGAAGTCTGACCATTGTGCCTTTGATAACCCGGTGGAAGTTTAAAATGTAGGCTCAACAGATTGCAGAGCTAGGGGGACATGGGGCAAAGGGACACAACAGATTTAAGGATGAAATTGGAATTGTTGGGACTCCCAAATTGTAAGACAGCAAAAGAACAGCAGCTCAGACTTGGAGTTGAGAGTATAAAGGGCATGTTGAGTGTAGAAGAGAACAAAATCAAAACAAAACTTAGAACCTTCAGTCTTTTAACCCAGAAGGGGAAAGGTCTAGAAGGGAACTGCTCGGGTCAGCTGGCTCATCCCTTCTCATCCCCTGGGCCAGAATTTTTCTTTAAAGAAAGTCCCCTTCCAGAGGTGGGTTCTTAATTTACAATCAGTAATCTGTCATGTAGCTCAGAATCACATCCACAAGGGACAGCCTGAACTTTCAAAACACTTGACTAAGACAAACAAGAAAGGGAATTGAGCCAGGAAAGTACTACAAGCATAGCTACTCCAGTTTTTAAGGCAGAGCTTCCCAGCCCTGCCGTTTTTGCTCCTTTCTGCATTCAAGAGTTGCTGCTCTGGCTCCTGGGCTCTGGTCCCTGGGCTTGGTTGGCCTGCTTTGAGGGACAGGGCTGCTGTGCCAGCATCCTGCCAAGGAAGGGGCCTTCTCACACCACACTTAGGCGCTGGTCTCCTGGACACCTTGCCTCCTGCCTGGCAGCAGAGAGAGTCTCTTTCCTCATTAATGAGGCAGCATAACAAATGCCCTCACCCATCCGGAGAGACCCCACCTCCTCACAAGGGTATGGGTGGCTTGGTCCTTCACCCACCCATGAGTTTAACAGGTACCTTATAAAACCAACATCTATACAGCAAGAATGAGATAGCTCTAATGAGATGAGGGGACATTCTGTCACAGGGATATAGGTGATCGAGATCAGAACACAGTTAAGGAATTAGTTGTTTGAGGACCAACTGGGGTTCAAAGTAACAGTTTGCTCTGCCTGGGAGTGAGAAGGACAGATATGTTGGTGTCTTCGGTGGTTACGGTAAGAAATTTGAGTTGTGGGGTGAACTTTGGAACAGGTTACATGGAGCTGAGCTGTGTGAAATTTGGGGCTGAGAGTTGAGTGTGCTGTTGCCATATTTGGGACTGAGACTGGACTGAAGTTTTTAACCTGGAGATGAGAATTCACTGAGATTTATTCTGAGATAAGCATGGGGTTCAAAGTATATAAAAACGGATTTTGCCCCAGCGACACCTGGAATTTAAAGGTGAGCATGTCGGGGGACAGAGG
The DNA here is from genome assembly GCA_033961575.1 of Aselliscus stoliczkanus. Lineage (NCBI taxonomy): Eukaryota > Metazoa > Chordata > Mammalia > Chiroptera > Hipposideridae > Aselliscus > Aselliscus stoliczkanus. The sequence continues at coordinate 55,388,912 of CM066733.1, read as the reverse complement.
TGACTTGGATTGTGGTAGGGGTGGTATCTGGGACGCGACCTTTCTGTTCATTGGGAGATTCCACGGCTGATGGTTGTAGCCACTGATGAAATTTCTGGGATGTTTTGATGGGGAAAACATCAGCAGGAACAGCATTCGAGTTTGTGGGAGAAGCTAGAGGCCTGGGAAGTAAGAGAAGCACTAAGACTGAACCAGCAGTGGACTCTGACCTTCCTTTTCTATTTGTTGATTCTGAAGGTGGGCCATGAGCCGATGCCCCCCACCATCGGGACCAATGTGCTGGGCAGGAAGGTCCTCTATCTGCCGAGCTTCTTCACCTACGGTGAGTGTGCTTCCAAGGCCAGAAAGCCCACACCGGCAAAAAAGAAGCGTCAAACGGGGGACATGCTGGGCGGCATGGCACCCAGAGTCAGAGCTGGCCTGGAGGAGGGGATCGAAGAGTAGGCAGCAGGGTGTCGGTAGGAATGAGTGAACAGCACAGCGGTGGTGCAGCTCCTCTGCCCAGAGCAGCCGCCATCTGCCCAGGCAGCAGGAGGGGAGACAGATGCCCGAGGCAGGGGCCAGTCCAGGACACTGGTCCCTATCACTCCTGCTGCTCCAGGTTGTGCCTGGAATGGGGCTGGTGGCCCTGCCTTTTGCCTTCTCAGCGGTCTGGCCCTGTTACTAGCTTTTCTGCTTTCTGTTTCCTCCAGCAGGAGGGATGTCGGGGCCTCCTGGGTCCTTTTCCTTCTTCCTTCGTCTTCTTTCCCTTGTGCTTCCCAGGAGTGGTGCCGACTCCCTCTGGCATCTCCACCAGTGGGCATAGAGCTGCATGCGTGATGAGTCACGGCTTCCCGTCTGGTGTGCCCTGACCAGCTATGTGAGCTCGGGCAGGCTGCTTGCTGTCCTGGCCCCGCATTCCTTGTCTGCACGGTAACACCAGCGTCTTCACACCTCACCCTTCATACAAGCGCCCCACCCCCACCCCAGCAGCTCTGCCTGTCAGGAGGTCTCCACCAAGAAGCCCACCACGGTGGAGCATGCCTGCTGCCAGTGAGGCCCACCTGACTGCCTCTACTGCTCATTCCCTGGCCCACAGGTGCCAGCCTCCCAGGTCCACCATCGCTGTTCCTCTCCCAGTCCCCACCCTCACAAGATGACCGTGATGGGGACTTCTTTAACTGTGCCCTTGGCCTCCGTGCTCACAGCCAGGCCGATCCCCTCATGCCGCCTTCACCCCTGCTCTTGTCTGTGTGGTCAGCTCAGAATGTCCTCTGAAAAATCTTTCTTTCTGCTGAATGACTTTGGACTTCACCTCCTAACACCTTTTTTCCACTTCATATGCTGCTGGCAGAATCTGATATCGTGTTTCTTTTCTAGTTTTGCCAGCTTATTGTTGAGAACAGTCTAGGGGCAGGCAGAACATGTCATATTATAGGGAAACGTGTTCATGTTTGTTTTTATTTAAAGATCGTCAGTGTGGGGGAGGGAAAATCACAGAATGAGGAAGGTACCCCCACTGAAGTGCAGAGAGACTGGTATATAAAGTTAGCACTGGGTCTGTGGGAAGCCGGGAGGGTGGGCTGCCAGGCCCTCTGTGGTGATTTCCCTGTTACGGCTACACATGCTTTCAGCCATGTGAGGGACTTGGGTTAGAACCCAGACCAACTCTATTCATGTCACACGGTCATACCCAAAAGGGCTCAGGTAGAGGGGCCTGCCTTTTATGTTACTGCCTGTTACAGTAAGGAGCGAGTTCCGAGGTGTTCCCCACCCCTGTTTACATAAATGCCGTAAGCAGATGCCCACTGAGTGTTTCCAGACACCACACTGGCTCTCCTCTCAGGGGCCTTGGCTGGCGGGATGTCTAGCAGACCGTCTGGACAGCATCTGCTCCTCCCCATGTCACGGTGAAAAGCGCCACAGCTGTCGTGATAGTCTTTGCTGTAATGGAGAGAACTTCCTGGAGAGCTTTTCGGGGACTGCAGAGAACCCCTGGAATAAGGGAGCCCCTTTAGGCCCAGAAAGGCCTCTGTCAGTATTTCTTCATGCCTTTCTGAGCTCTCACTTGTTCATAATTCATTTCTGGGATGGGGAGAAGTAGGGGTCCTTACTCCTTTTTTACTGGTGGGCACATCGGATAGAAAGATGTTAAGTGTCTCGCCCAGATCACACTTGGACCTTATCCTGCCCAGCTCTCTCTGCTGACTGGGGCTCCCCTCCCCGCAAATTCCTTCTACCTGTTCGTGCTGTGAAGCAGAGCGCCTTGCCAAATCGCTGGGTGTCCTCTCCCCTCCTACTCCTCTCCTCAGCCCTACCCCATCTAAGGAAGCCAAAAATATAGGTAGCAGGTGCTCTGAGGCCTGGTGAAAGCCCCTGCTAGCAGTGACATGAAGTGCCGGGCTGGCAGACATGTTGCAGAGGCCTACCCAGTATGCTGGTGCCTGCCACTGTGCGGTGCTAGAGAGCTAAGGTCGTGGGCCTGAAAGCGGAGCACATTGTCCGAAAGAAGGTTCTGCTAGCTTCCAAGTACGCTGCTTTATAAAAATACATCACCTTTTTGAACATAGTTTAAAATTTGATATTAAATAAAGCAACAAGACATTAAAAAAGCGATCCTCTTAGAGACCCTAATGAAAAAAACACTGATCACAGTTAGGGTCTAGCTTGCTTGACTGCCTAAGTTTTTCTGTAGAATAGTTCATTGTGCCTCTGTTTTAGTTACTTTTCAACTTGTGTGCTGCCACCCCCTCCCCACACCCCCCCCCCGCCACACACACACACCCCTTGACTAATAAATGCCAACAGGTGCCAGATGGGGTCCTGGGCAAAGCACAGTGACAGGGTGGGGACACCCTCTCCGTGGCATGCTCAGGGGACACTTGAGCCTTTCTTTTGGGCCCTTCCTTTTTCTTTTTTCCTCCCTTAGTTGCAAACTTCATCATTGCCTGTGGGCACACTCTGCCTTTTCCTTTCCCCTGAGAGAAATATTTTTTTATAAGCAACAGAATTGGATTCTTGGTTGCAGCATTTAAGTTGCTGAGTTGAAAAACTACAGCTCAGTTTGCCAAGTAGATTTTTCAAAGCTGAAAAAAGAAAATGTGTGAACTTGTTTGTGAAAAATATGTTTTGAAGGTTTTTATCCAAAGGAACAGAAGCTAGAGAAGCTATTTGGGGGTGGGACCGGATTGCTCCTGGGGTCCCGGGTGGATGCTCCCCTCCAAGTCTGAGACAACATGTACTGAGGGACAGGCTGCATCTGGTCTGGGTGTGAAAGGGACCAGGAGTGGGCATGTCTGGGCTGGGCGTGACACTGCCACGTCTGCTTTCTTACAGCCAAGTACATTGTGCAAGTGGATGGGAAGATAGGACTGTTCCGAGGCCTGAGCCCCCGACTCATGTCAAACGCCCTCTCCACCGTGACCCGGGGCAGCATGAAGAAGGTGAGCCTAGGGCCAGGCCGGGAGCAGTTGCCTGAGGCTCCTCTGAGCTCCCTGCCACCCCACGGGCAGCCGGGTGCGTGGGTCCAACTTCTCCGTTCCCAGACTGGTTGGGCCTCCCCCGCAGTACTATAGTCAGGCCCCAAACCTTGGTGGTCCATGATGAGTCTCCTACACTGGGAGGGCTCCTGCCCCACCTCCCTCCACTTTCCCACAACTGGGATACCAGGCAGGGCCTTTTTTCCTGAGCTCCAGCCCTGTACCTGGGGCGGGCCCAGCTAAGGGACACTGCAGAGAGAATAGTAGGAACTGGCTCCTACTATTGGTCCCTGTCCCATGAGTTATATTTAAGAGGTATCACTGTACTTTGTCTTTCAGGTTTTCCCTCCAGATGAAATCGAGCAGGTTTCCAACAAGGATGACATGAAGACTTCTCTGAGGAAAGTAGTGAAAGAGGTGGGTATTGGAATTGCAGAGGGAGAGGCCCTCAGAGGGAGACAGATTTGTCTCACCACCACCAAGTTGGGCAGACCACTGAGTCTCAGAGTTGGGTCCTCATGCTTGCGTGGGGGGTGGGACACGAAGGGAGCCCCATCGCGGATACAGCAGGGATCCCAGAAAGCCTTGAGCCACCGTGGGGACCTGGCAGCCCTCCTGGATGGAGGGAACTGATGGTGGGTGATAAGCAGGGCCATCAGAGGTAGACTGACCCTACGTGGGGGATGTGGGATCCCAGGTTTCCCCTCACAGAAGCTCTTAGCTCCCCAGGAGTGCCACCTCCAGCGGCAGGCCGGACCGAGCCCCCCTCTGCTCTCTTGCAGACGTCCTATGAGATGATGATGCAGTGCGTGTCCCGCATGCTGGCCCACCCCCTGCATGGTGAGCTGCCCCACTGGAGACTGCAGCTCAGCCGTGGGATGACCCCTCGTGGACTGTAGCTGGGCAGCGGTAGAATTACTGGGAAGTGGCAGTGGGGTGGAGGTACTCCTTTGGAGCCCCGCTAAGGAGAGGTTGGCTGGGAGCCCTGTCAAAAGGGAGCTGGAGCTCTACCCAGGCAGAAGAAGCAGGATGCTGTGGTCCTGGGTGTGATGGGGAGCCTCCTCCCCTCCTGCACTCTGACACTGGTCCTGTTGTACAGTGGCCACTGCAGCGGGCACCCCACAGCTGGGCTGTCAAGGACTGTGTGTGTGTTTGCATCATGTCACCTGTGTGTGTTTTCTTTTCCCTCAGTCATCTCAATGCGCTGCATGGTCCAGTTTGTGGGACGGGAGGCCAAGTACAGGTGGGTAATTCTTGGGACTGGCAGAAGTGGCCCTGTCACCATTCAGAATCTACCAGGACAGGTCATGCTGGGTCAGTCGCTGCTGCTTTCCTGCCCTAATTCTAACGTGCTAGCTTCTGAGGAGCGTGATAATGGTTCCCGTAGTTGGTATCCAGGGGCTTTTCTCTTGTGCATCTTTTGTCTGGGCTGCCCCGGACGAGCTTAGATGCCCTGCAAAGGGGTGAGTGGGATTGGAGGCAGTGTGGATTAGGAGTTCTGGCACAGAGTTGACTCTGCCACTTAGAACTGAGCCAGGGTCCCCCCCTGAGCCAGGGTCCTCCCAGGACCCCGGAGGTTATGTCCTAACGCTTTCTCCAGCTTTCCTAGAACCCAGCTTATTGCTCGTTTCCTCCTCTCTCTACCCCATGGGCTTGGAGCTCATCCCTTCAGTTCGCAAACACATAGCATCTGTGTGTCCTCATTGAGCTTAGGGCTATGGGGCACCATCCTTCCCTGTGGCACTTATGCCCTCCTTGCCCCCCTGAGGCTCTTAGTCCAGGAGGCAGGTCCTGGAATCCTGGCATAGGAGGACACACCTCTGTTACCTTTCCTCTCTCATTTCCTGGTTTCGGTTATTTTCTGCAGCTGCCCTGTGGGGACATTGCCCCAGGAAGCTTGGCTGCCATTGTGCCTCATTTTGGGCTCCCGAATGGGAAATTGGCCCATTCCCCCAGATTGAAGTGCGAGGTTGGTAGATGGGACCAGGAATGGCCGAGAAGAAAGGTAAAGGCCTGGCAGGGTTGGGTGCCCCAGGACCAGCACGAGCCAGAGCTTTGCCTCCCACTACCTTTTTCTCTCTTAGGCCACCCCTGCCATCTAGGCTCTGCAGAGCCTCATGCAGGACAGGCCATGTGGCATTGCTAGCCACAGGTCACAGAGGCTGCTCTTGAACCTCCCTTACATTTCACACCTGAGATGCCACAGCCCATCCTCTGGTCCCTTACAGGGTGCAGTGACCCGGCTCTTCCCCAAGCTCCCTGCTGGGGAGGGTCAAGTGCCTTTTCCCAGGCTGCATCTGAGCAGTCTGATTCTGGGATCTCCTGCTACACGGCCCTGTATTCCTCTTCTGCCTTCTGGTGAGGTTCTCCACTCGCCACCCCTGCTCTCCTCCATCGATCATTCAGGCTTCTGTCCAAAGACTGTTCAGCCAGAGATAAGCACTAGGGCCAGGCAGGAGAAGGGCCCATCATCTTTGCAGCAACCCAGGCTGGACGGCTTATTCCTAAATTCCAGACCCACAGAAAACTGCCATAGCGAACTGCTAGGGTTCTGCCCCAGTAGTGGTTGGGTTTCCCCAGTCTCCATGAACTGGGTAAGCACCCCCTCACCCCCAAACAAGAGCTCTCTGATCCCATTTCCCTGAAAATAAGACCTAGCCAGAAAATAAGCCATAGCATCATTTTAGGTGCCAAAATATGGCACCTTGGCACACTTGGCATGCTGAATGTTATAAGCTGAAGGAATTTGTGGAAAAAGTACCCTCCCTGAAACAGGTCATAAAACCCTCCTGTGAGGGGTGCTGCCCTCCATATCCTGGAGGAATCGTGCTATGGCTTATTCTTCAGCTTATTTTGGGGGAAACACCATCTTTTCCACTTGGGTTCCACCTGGTAACAGAGTCTCCCTCGCCCATCCCAGCCATAATGGTTTTGAGCAGGGCTTCTCTAGGTCACTGGGTGACCTCTGTCCCTGTCTCGCTTTCTTCACAGCGGTGTGCTGAGCTCCATTGGGAAGATTTTCAAAGAGGAGGGGCTGCTGGGATTCTTCGTGTACGTGAGTTTATACCCCCCATAACCGGCCACGGGGCATGGCTCTACTAACAGGCTCACTCTCAACCTCTCAGGCCGCGGCTGTTGGCCTCAGACTAACCACAGGCTCTGCCCGCGCCTGAGTAGCTGACCTCCACAGCATGTCGGATCATCGGGACAAAGCCACCCAGCCCTTTCCAGATCACGGCTCCCACAGACATGGTACTGTTCGTCCAGTGCTGATTGGGCTGACCCCACCCAACCCCCAGGCCCCATCCGTTTGCTCCAGGGCTGGGGGTGGGCATGGGGCTGGACATGAGCCAGGGCACTCCCTCGCCCTTGGTTTCGCTGCTAAACAATGACTGAAATCTGGGACGTGGTTGAGGGTCGAGCACTGGCAGCTCACCAGCTGCCTCCTGCTCATGGGTTCCATTTGACATAGCATTTTTTGACACGTGAGTTCTTCACATTTAACATTTAGGACATTTCACGTGGCAATCTGTATTTCTGGCTTCTCGTGAAAAGTCAGAAAACCTGGCCCTGCTGGCAGCCATCAGCAGGGCATACGATCACCCAAGGGCCACAGACCCCCCTGCCCTCCTCGGTGTCTCACATCCACCTTGCTTCACCTGTAAAGAAAACGTATACCAGAAAGACTATGTCCAGACAGAATAAACCACAAATGGAACCCAAAAGTCTGGCCTGACAAGTGTCATCTGTTTTGCATTTTTAAGATCTAGCAGTGTCATACATGCTGTTGTGTACACAGTATATACTAAATATGGGGTCTCATTGTGGTTTCATCGTTGGCTAGGTGTTATCGTTTATGATCCCTCATTTTAACTAAGAAGGACTACATGTAGGTGTGTGAGTGTGTGTTTCTCACCAGGACATGATTTTGCTCCCAGGGACATTGGTAGCACTTGGGGACATATTTTGGGTGTCACGCTGGCGTGTAGGGTATGTGTGGAAAGTCACTCTGAGCACAGGAAGCATCAGGATTAGAAATTACATTCACAAAGGTTCATTTTACTTATATCCCTCATTACATAGATGGGTTGCATATATTCCTTTGAACTTTTCAAATATTTTGAAAAAAGATATTAAAAATGCAAAAATCCTAATTCTGCTTCCCCTCCCCAAGAGATAGTCATTCTACTGGCAATCTTTTCCAGCCAGTCCATATCTCAACAAATAAATAAGCTCATTAAAAAAAACACAAGTAACACAAAGGACTCACTGATTTGTCTGGCGTTTTGCCCTCAGCATTGTATCTTAGGGGAAGCTTCCATATCTGTTTGTAGAGCTGTTTGTCACAAACAACATCACTTTAAAAGTCAACCCTCCTTGTGAAAGCTTGCATGGAATGTCTTCATTGAAACATCCCAAGGACAAAGACAACAGATGCATTGAGCAAAGTGTTTTCTGAGAGTTGATTAGGTTAAGAGGCCAGGAGAAACCTACCAACATGTAGACACTCTTTCACAATTGCATTGAAAATGCCAGATTTGGCCACATTTACATCTTGAGGCCTGGCTTCTGGGGTTTGAAAACCACTTGTGAAACCATAATCTAATTTGTGGCGTCAGATGTGGCATCTAACATCCACCCCCTGGAGAAAGGGACGCTGCCTTCCTGCTGTGGACTCACGGGCCCTGCAGGCTTCCTTCCTGCGGTGGTGGTGGAATGGTGGATATGCCGAAGTTCTGAGCTTGGAACATCCCTGCCTGCGTCCTGGGTGTGGAGCCCCCAGGAAATGCTCCCCTCCCTCCTCTGCTCATCTTTGCTCACCTTGTTTTTTAGCGGCTTAATCCCTCACCTCCTGGGAGATGTGGTTTTCTTGTGGGGCTGTAACCTGCTGGCCCATTTCATCAATGCCTACCTGGTGGATGACAGCGTGAGTGACACCCCAGGGGGGCTGGGAAACGACCAGAATCCAGGTTCCCAGGTTGGTTCGAACAAGGACTTGTCCATCTTTCCATGTACTGCTGATGCCCAGGGTCTGGGGCAGACTGGAGGACCCTGGGATTCTGAGCATCAGGCCCTGAGGCTAGAGAGGGCCTCTGATTATCCCCAGGTCAGCTTTGCCTCTGGCAAGAATGGCCTCAAGAGATGAGATGCAAGATGGGTAACCTGGAGGAGTTGATAGAATGCCTGGCTCTGGGTAGCCTTAGAAAGAAGACAGGCCCCTGCTTCTCCAAGGCTGGTTAAATCAGTGACCCAATTAGGGACCAGGAAATCAGAAGATAGACCGACCACTAACAACAACCCCTTAACTTCTGCTGAGTGTTTCCTGCTTTTTAAAGCCCTTTTGTGAACATCCTGACAGTGAAGGGAACAGGGCAGATGTACATATCAGCCTGTTTTACAGATGGAGAACTTGAGGCACAGTGATTGAAGGGCTCTCCACCAGCACTTGGCTGGGAATTGACAGGGCTGGGACTGGGTCTTTTCCTGTGCCAGGCTGGGGCTGCTTCCCCTCTTGAGGTTTCTCAATTTGGTGAGAACGTGTACTCTCCAGGAGCACCCCTCAATTTCGTTAGCAGTGGCCTACACATCCTGGTGTACAACAGACCCCAGCAAATTGGGTCAGTCATGGGTCCTTCTAAATGGTGCTTATTGAAGAAAGATGTCTGGGGACCTGAAAGGTTAACTGGTTCTTCCTGAACCAAGATGAGAGTTGGAGAGCAGTGATGGGCAAAGAATTCCTAGTAGCAAGACATTCTCACAGCGGAGATTGCCCACCCCAGGAGGATAGGTGATGGGCTAGGGACCTGTCTGCCAGAGTCACCTGGGATGGGGGTCATAGTCTACCTGTGTCTGTCTGAGCATGTATGTGTCTGGGCGTGTGTCCGTGGCAAGGAGGGCCCTGCCCCACTGAGAGCCTCTGCTCAGCGGGAAGCTGTGGGGCCATTTGACTTGGGTCGGTGGGTCTCATTGGCCTTTCAGTGTAAATAAATTCAAGTGGCTCTGTAGAGACAGCTCCCAGCTGCAGCTACAGTAGCCGTGGCCCTGCCGTTTCTCAGGGGCCTCATGGATGGGAGAACTGCCGCCGGAAGGCTGAGATAGCTGGGGTGTCCCACAACCGCTGGGTTCCCTCTAGGCGAGGCGGGTGGGTGTTTGACTAGCGGCAGGTGCACTTCGTCACCAACAGCAGCAGCCAACAGCTTCATTGAAAGTATTTCCCAACTGCTTTTCTGTGTGTGGCTCAAAGGCTGCCCCTCAGAGGGCTGAGCAGACCTCCGCCCAGGGTTGCAGGGCATCCATCTGGGGGGATGGCCATGCCATAGGAAGCTAAGGGAGAGATAGTCCCCTTTCCTAGTCAGGGACTGTTTCCTGTGCAAAGCAGACTTCAGAAGTTGGGGTCTGAAGGAGGGTGAGAGCTTGGTGAGGTGGTGGATGGCAGTAAGCCCAGAGTTTCCCCTCCCGTTTTGCTACCGGACTAGGATTCTGTGCCTGGGTAGTTCAAATGGCTGGCTGGCTTCGTTCAGTAAGCATTTACTGAGCACTGACTGTGCCAGGCCCTGGACATTGACTAAGGCCGGCACAGGCCAAGCCCTTGGGGCTCACAGCTCGGTGGGGTTACACAGCCAGCAGCCAGTGGTCTGTTGACCTGGTCTGCACTTACCATCCCTGGCTGGGTCACTGAAACCCTTTCAGAGCAGTTATCCCACTTGCGCCTCCCAGATCTTCTCTTGGCTCTGATTACAAGGCCATTGAAGCTGCTGGCAGGCCCTGAGGGAACATGGTGTGCGTAGAGGGCAGATGAAGGGGGCCACAGGCCAGGCAGCCCAGGGCAAGGGCCTGCCTCTCTGACGTCTGCATCCTGAGATGCCTGTGGCTAACCTGTCTTCCTTTCTGTCCCTTCAGTTCAGCCAGGCCCTGGCCATCCGGAGCTACACCAAATTTGTGATGGGGGTAAGTGAAGCCAGCTGCTCTTCCCGCTGCCCAGTGGGCCTGGGGGCGGCTTCGGAGGCCAGCTCTGGTAGTGGCCGGAGGCAGGCCTCAGTTAGGGTGTTGACACAGTGTATCCCTGCTCTCCGAGTCCAGTTCAGAGCTGGTGATAGGGTCACTGACACTCGGGTGTCATGGCTTTCAGATTGCAGTGAGCATGCTGACCTACCCCTTCCTGCTGGTCGGCGACCTCATGGCTGTGAACAACTGTGGGTAGGTGTGCGCCCCTCCACCGGGCACTCTGCCAGGGCCCCGGGGGGTCCCAGCTGAGCCCGTCCAGTGCTCTGTCCCCTCCCGCCTGGTCTGTGTGGAGGTTCAGCCTGCCTGCACCCTGGCTTCCTCTGGGATGCACCACACCCTTTTGGGATGACTGGTTCAGGATGTGGGTGGTGGCCACCTCTTGAGGTATCCTTTTGCTCGTCTGATATCTCCCATGTTTTCTGGATCTAACATGCTGTCCTTTCCGGGCAGGCTGCAGGCTGGGCTCCCCCCTTACTCCCCAGTGTTCAAATCCTGGATCCACTGCTGGAAGTACCTGAGTGTGCAGGTAAGCAAGCTCCCGAGGGAGGAGGGTTTTCCTACTCCTGACATATCGAACGGATTAAATGGTTTTGTGGATTCTTCATTGCATGGGGAGATACAGGGCTGTCAGGAGACAGTGTTGTGAGTAGGGAGGATAAAGAGAATGTCTTGATTTAAGGCATTTAAATAACTTTTTTATAAGAAAGGATTTGAGATAAATTAGATCTGAGTTTACTTCAAAATTTACGTGAGATAAGTCTCTTTTTCTTCAACTCTGAAAGACTCTTAGAACAAGCGTGAGGAAGCCATGGGGAGGTGGCAAAGCCCAAGAACTTACACCTCGAGTAATGTGGCTGGAGATGTAGCCCTGGGGTTGAGACTGATGTCTGCCAGGCAGCTGGCATCTGGAGACTGACCCCTCCTCCCACGGGACATCCCGGTCCCCAGGAGAGCCTGAAGGTTGAGCTGGGCCACATGATGAGCCTGGTGACTGGGCCAGTCTTAGGGTTTTGTGTCCTATGCCCAAGCACCCTCCTGCTGGCGCAGAGGTCAGGGATCCTGGTGTTTGGCCCAGGCAGATCCTGGCATTTTCTTGGACTTGGTTTGCCTCAAAGTAAAACGGGGCGGTGTCCTGAGGAGGAGCCAGTGTGCTGACTGGCCTCAGGTCCTTATAGGACACATAGGGAAGCAGGGAGGCAAGAAGATGGATGTAGTTCTCTCCAACGGCTCCAGTCATTCTACATGTGTCATATCCCGGGGGCACTGGAGGCATCCTGGACCGCAGTGCCCTCCTCTTTGGGGGCTGCCTACCGAGGAGCCCCCCAGCACTGGACACTTGGTGGCATGAAGTGAACCACTTCATCACGGGGCAGATTCTGCCCTTGCCCTTCAGGAATGCCAGCCTCGGCCGGCCACCCCGACCCCGGGTTCTCTGCTCTGCTTGGTCCTCCCTCGCCTGACGCTGGCCTTGCTCCAGGGCAGGATGGGAAGAATGGCCTCCCTTTCACTGACCTGACTGTTCCTTCCAACCCAGGGCCAGCTCTTCCGAGGCTCCAGCCTGCTTTTCCGCCGCGTGTCATCAGGGTCATGCTTTGCCCTGGAGTAACCGGGACCACCTGAACACACGCTGTCTCAGCCTGGCCGCTGTGGGTGAGACCTGGTCATCTCAGGCAGTTGTAAGACAGCTCCAACCCAGCAGCACCTAGATGTGCCCCAGCATATCCGAGCTCCGGTGTCCATGTTTGCCATGTGTCTGTCCAGAGCAGGGGTTGGGTGGGGGTGAGGCTCACCTGTTAGACCTGGGCAAGGTGGGGCGGGCCTGGGGCACAGTCCCCTCACTTGGCATATTTGCTGAGTCTGCCTTGTGCAGGGGGCCAGAGAATGGCTTGTGGAGGCTCAGGTTGGATGGGAAAAGGCTCACGGTGTCAGATCCCACCCCTACTCACACCCAGGTCTGCCCAGCTCTCCCCCTGCAGCTCAGCTGGGAGCCTTGCTCTCCTGCTTGTAAATAGGGTGTGATCCCCTTTCACGTGGCCGCCATCATGCCCACGCCTGTGCTGGGAAGCTGTTGCTAGGTTCTGCCTTTGTTTTTCTCAACACTACTTTTCTGATACGAAGGCAGCCCCTTGTGAGTGGGAAATCATGTGACCGCTCAGAATGTGTCCCCCTCATCAAGTGCTCATCGGTTTAATGGTGGCACCTCAGTGTGCAGGACCTGGCTCCCTGTGCAGCTGTGAACACCCAGAACTTAGGCAGATCAGTGTCTCTAGTCCTACCCCATTTAAAAATTCCTGATAAGATTTAACCCTTTCTCCCTCAAATAAATGTACTGGTGGTGATTTGGAGTTTTGTGGGGCGTGTCTTATTTTTCTGAGCTTAACAAACCACTGCAGAGTCTTTCTGCTCCCCCCAAACCTGTCCTCCACACTGTTTGCAGCTGACATTCGCAGGTTTACTGAGTCGTGTAGTGTGTTGTTCACAGGGTGAGCAGAAGGGGCAGACATGGACCCCGTTGAAGCACTGAGCCTCCCTCCTCTGGGTACGGCAGCGCTTCCCTCAGTTTGCTTCTGCCCAACACCAGGGTCAGTCAACAGGCAGAATGTACACATGGAGCGAGCTGGCCCTGGAGACCGTGGGCTTCTATGTGATGGCATTGGAATACCACTGGAGGTCCAGCTGGGTTCCTCCGAGTGATTCTCTGTCCTTGCTGTGGAGTTGGGGTCTGGTGACTTTGGTCATGCCTCCTTATAAGTACAGGCCGGGTCTCACCCAGGGAAGACCCCCCAGGGAGCTTTTGCAGAACTGGTTTCCCCCAGTGGCCTAGTAACAGTTGACTTGAGGGCAGTTTACTTTATGGATCCTTGTTCCCTAAGAACACAGGAGGGAGCCTGACTGGGTGTCTGGCAGCGTACGCTGGCTGAGGCCACTAAGGTCTTGATCTCACCTCAGATAGCTAGCGTGGCAGGGAAGAGCACAGGGCAGGTCAGCGGGCCAGGCCGGGCCGGCATCATTTCCTTAGAGCAGGAAGGCCTTTCAGAGGCACGTCTGTCTCAGCGGGTTGCTGTTGTCCAGCCCAGTGTGGTTTCCCACAGCACTGACGGCTGTTTGGGGTAACTTTTCTTCCTGTTGCTCCACCCCCAAATCCTAGTTTTGCATTGATTCTTTCTCATGGTCCCCCAGATGTGGAGGCACTTGCCTCTCAGGCCTGGGCTGAGCCGGCCCTGACATTTGGAGAGGCCACATGGAGCACAGAGCGGCCCGTGGGTGGGCTTGGCCAGTTACCAGGAGAGCCAGTGCTGTTCCCGGGCAACACCCTGGGCTTTCTGGATTTCGGGGTCTCACCTACATTTCCCAGGCTGTCTTCTACACCCAGAAATGGCTAGAAAATCACTTTTGATACCGTCTAACTTTTAGTGGAGCTAAGTCCAGGTTTTACCCCTACCAAAATAACAGGATTTTACCCATAACTTCTAAAGCAAGGTTTGCTTTCAGTGTTCTTCAGGTGCATGTATTGCGTGTACTAAATGCTCCCTTTGTTCCCTGGTCCCCTCAGCCTTTGAGGGCTAAGGCCTCACCTGTCCTCTGAGCACCTGGCATGTTCCCTGTCAATTCTGGAAGCTGGAATGACAAGGCCCATGTCTGAGAAGAGATTGGGTTGGATTGGGGCAGGACGGAAGCTGAGCTGTAGCAAAAGAAGGGGTGATGGGAGTGGGAACATTGCAAAGCCACAGTCACCTCCCTGCCCTCCTGGGAAACACTGATGGACAAAACTGGAAAAGCCTGTCACAGGCCTTTCGGGACCCCCTGTGATGAAGCCTGAGGTGGCAGTGGCAGCCTGTGCTGGGTGCCTACTGTGGGCCTCGCTATGCCAGTCCCCAGATTCCTGGGATCCATGCAGCCCAGTGCTGGAGTCGACCCCTCCCCACCCCGGTCCTTGCGGCCTCAGAGTGCCAGCCCTCTTGCCTTCTGTTGGAACATTCCCTCATCCTCATGGGCTTGTACCGACATCCCCTCCCCTCCCATTTGTCACAGCCTGACCTGACTGTATGGGACACTGTGTTATTTCCCCTAAAACAAGCTTCCAGAGAGTTCCCTGCTGCTAATCTTCGATAGGTAATCTCATGTGACAATTTTCCTGAGGGTCACAGGCATTCTTTGCAGGAGGCAGGCAGAGCTCATTCAAAAGCTAGGAAAGATGGGTTTGGGCCTCCACAATCCCACTCTGCCCAGAGGCTGTCACAACTAACCACCTCCTAGGACCTGGAGGCCAACTTGAGAAAACAGGTCCAAGAGTGTAGGGACCCCCATGCCAGGAACACAAGTTGAATCAACATCTGAGAAGGAATGTAATACACGCTTATCCATAGAATAAGGAACAAAAGCCATATGATCATCTCAGTAGACACAGAAAAAGTATTTGGCAGAATTCAACACCCCTTCAGGATAAAAACATTAAAAAAAACTAAGAATAGAGAACTTCCTCAACTTGATCAATGACATAACCTGATAAATATGAGAAACCCACAAATAACACAAGAATGAAAGACCTAATGTTTTCCCTCTAAGATAAGAAAAAAGAAAAGGATGTCCGCTCTTGCCACTACTCAGCATTGTACTGGAGGACTAGCCAGAGCAATTAGGCAAGGAAAAAACGTTACATGGATCAGAAAGGAAGAAGTAAAACTATCTCTGTAGATGACATGATCTTGTACATAGAAAATTCTTAAGGAATCCATTTAAAATACTTCTATAATAAATGAATTCATCAAGTTTGCAGGAAACAAAATCAATATACAAAAATCGTATTTCTATACACTTGCAATTGAACAGTGAAAATTTCATTCACAATCAAAAATAAAGTACTTATGAACAAATTTAACGAAAGCATTGAAAAACTTGCACTGAAAACTATTGGGTTATCGGAAGAATCATAATGTACTTTTTCTCTATGTTTTTCATTGCAAAAATGCATCATGACTTTTCTGACAACCCAATACACAATTCTGTTGAAAGAAGACCTAAATGAATGGAAAAACATCCCATGTTCATAGATTGGAAGATTTAACATAAGATGGCAGATTACATACTCCCTATTAAAATCTTAGCTGACTTGGCAGAAATCTGACAAGCTGATCCTAAAATTAATATGGAAATTCAAGGGACCCAAAATAAGAAAAAGAACGAAGTTGGAGCACTCCCACTTTCTGGTTTCAAAACCTAACTACAACTGGCGTAAAGATACACACGTTGACCAATGGAATAAGACTGAAAGTCCAGAAATAAACATTCACTTTTATGGTCAACTGAGTTTTGACAAGGGTAATAATTAGATGGAGAGAGAATAATCAACAAAAGGTATTGGGACAACCTGATATGTACATGCATAAGAATGAATAAGATTTCCATTTTTCACCACATACAATTAGCTAAAAATGGATTAAAGATTTAAATGTAAGACTTAAAACTATAAAACTTAGCAGAAAACAAGCATAAATCTTTGTGATCTTGGATTAGGCTTTGGTTTCTTAGCTATAACATCAAGAAACACAAGCACAAATGAAAAAAATAGATAAATTGGACATCATCAAAATGAAAGCTTCTGTTCAAAGGATATCATCAGGAACAATTGAAAAGACAACCCACAGTATGAGAGAAAATGTTTGCAAGTCATATATCTGACTTGTATCTAGAACATAGAATTCCTACAGCTCAATAGTAAAAAGACAAATACCGCAATTTTTAAAAATGGACAAAAGAATAGATATTTCTCCAAAGATGATACATAAGTGGCCAATAAGCACTTGAAAAGATGTTCGCTGTCATTAGTCATCAGGGAAATGAAAATCAAAACTACAATGAGAAACTATTTCACACTCACTAGGATGGCTGTAATCAAAAAGACAGATGGGGAAGATGTAGAGAATTAAAACCCTAACACACTGCTGATGCAAATGTAAAATTGTGCAGCTACTTTGGAAAATAGCCCACAGTTCCTCAAGATATTAAACATATCCCCCTAAAATTAAAAATGAGAACTACCAGCAATTCCACTTATGGGACTATATCCAAAGGAAACAAAAACACTAACTTGAAAAGCTATGTGCACCCCCATGTTCATAGCAGCATTATTTACAATACCCAAGACATGGAAACACAATCTAAGTGTGCACCCATGGATGAATGGATAAAGTGTGTGTGTGTGTGTGTGTGTGTGTGTGTGTGTGTGTGTGTGTGTGTGAATATTATTCAGCCATAAAAAAAGAAATCCTATTTGTGACAACATGGATGGACCGTGAAGGCATTATGCTAAGTGAAATAAGTCAGAAAAAGACAAATACTCTAAGATCTTATATGTGGAATCTAAAAAAACCCCAAACTCAAAGAGATCAGACTCGTGGTTACCAGAGGCAGAGAGTTGGAGGAGGGGGAACTGGACTGGAGGAAGGTGGTTAGAAGGTACAAACTTGCAGTTATAAGATAAATGTAAGTCTAGGAATGTAATGTACAACATGACTACAGCTAACACTGGTGTGTAGGTAATATTTATAGGAACTTGTTTATAGAGTAAACCCTAAGAATTCTCATCACAAGGAGAGCATTTTTTCTTTCCTATTCTTATCTATATGAAAAGAGGGATGTTAGCTGAACCTACTGTGATAATCATTTCACAATATATGTAAATCAAACCATCATGCTGTACACTGTAAACTTACACTGATTTGTCATTTCTCAATAAAACTGGAAAAGAAGGTTAAACATAGAGCTATGATACCATATGATCCAGAGTTACCGTGTTACACTACTCTTAGGTATATACCAAAAGAAATGAAAACATGTCCACACAAAACCTTGGTCATGAATGTTATAGCAGCACTATTACAATAGCCAAAAAGTGGAAACAACTAAATTTGTCCACCACCTGATGAATGGATAAATAAAACGTATTCCATACAGTGGAGTATTGGCAATAAAAAAGAAGTACTGCTCCATGCTACAATATGGATGAACCTTGACAATATGTTAAATGAAAGAAGCCAGACACAGAAGGCTACACATTGTATGATTTATACAAAATGTCCAGAATAGGCAGATCCAGAGAAACAACAGATGTGGTTGCTTAGGGCTGGGGGTGGGGTTGGAGGGAAAATGGGACGTGACTGCTAGCGGGTATGGGGTTTCTTTTGAGTGTGATGAAAATGTTCCCAAATTGACCGTGGTGATGGCTGTACAACCCTGTCAATACACTAAAATCCACTGAGTGGTAGGCTTTAAATGAGTGAGTGAATTTTATGTTATATGAGGTCTTAATCGCGATACAGCATATACGTAAATGGAAGGCACACAGCCCTGGTCTCATTTGGGTCCTTCCAGTTTAACTGCTCACACTGCCTTTGGCCTGGCGAGTCTCTCTGCCTCACCCCACCAGCCCCAGCATGGTCCCAAGCTGCCCTTGGTCGCCTACACACATGCACTTGTGCTTTCCTGCCCCACAGCACTTCTGGATAGTCCAAGGGTTGGCAAAGTCCCACCTGAGCTACCTTTGTGACCTCGTGTCCCAGATGGGCCTGGGCAGCAGCACCCCATGAAGAGGTTGCATGCCACTCCTTGATCCTGGGCCCTAAACCCAACTCAGCCCCACTGGTGACTCCGGGATCTGGGACAGTCAGCCCAGTGCCCTTGGCCTTCCTTGGCTTTTTCCCCTTCCTGCCAGCCACCTAAAGAATTGGGTGGGTCGGAGGAGGTTCATAGAAAGGAAAGGAAGGGCACCCCAAAGAACTAAATGGAGTATTTGGGGGAAGGGGTATGAAGGAGAAGAGGCAGTTGCCACAGGTTGGTAGGGGAAGTGTCAAAGCTTCTTCAGGGCTTCCCAGAGTCCCCTGTGTCACCCATCCCTCATAAGCATGGAGCCTTACATAGGCTTTTTTTTTTTTTTTTCTAATTCAGAAGTCAGAGGCTGCTTCTATTCCCTGGTCCGGGGCCTGTCACACCCATAGAACCCACCCAGGTGAGGCTTTTCCATCTGCTCCTCATGACCCCCCCTCAAAGCTACACAGCAAGTACAGGGAGGGAGGCACTCAGGGAAACCCCCTACCTTGCATAGGCAGACAGCCACAGGCCAGGCAGGTGGGGATCTCCCCAGAATCCCCACCCACCCCCCTGGACTGGGATAGGAGCAGGAGGGGTCTGGGCCCAACATGCAGGCATCCTGTGGCAATCTGAGCTGGCTGCCGCCAGGCCAAAATGGCTGAGTGATGCCCTGAAACCTTCCCCTTCCAGAGACCTTCAACCAGGAAGTGTATTGTTTGGGGTCAGGGGACAGTATGAGGGAGATGGCAGAGGGACAGTTGACCTCTTCACCCTAGGAAGGCAGGAGGCACTCTTGGGCACATCCCAGGACTCAGAAGGCTCCAGGGAGAAGCCAGGAGACTGGGAGGGGCGAAGGGGCTCCTGGGAAGCCCTGAGCTCTTCTGTCCCTAGAAGAGCAGGGCTGTGGCCACAGGAACACTGCTCAGAACGATCCATGGTTAGCTGAGGGATGGGACTCTCCAGAGACAGAGCACTCCTGGAGTAGCGCCAGGGGTTGTCCTGTACAGGCCTCCTGAGGGCACAAGGGCACTGGCCTGGAGTCTGGACAGAAGCTGGGGTGAAGGAGGCTGCAGGGCCACAGAGCAGGACCTGCCCTGGAAGCTGTGGCCTCTTACTTGGAGAAATACAATCCAGAGTGAGTAGGAGGCCAGGGTCCCCCCCACCAGGCCTTGCCTTTGCGTGGTGACCCCTTTAGAAGATTCCAGCCAACACCAGGGGAAGCAGTAGCAGCAGACCCAGGAGAGGGCCCCAGACGTGACTAGGGCCCGGGCTCAGCCCGGAGGAGATTTCAGGCATCTTAGAGCCCTCTGCACCTGTGGGGAGAGGGTATGCCTCAGCCTGCAGACAGCTCTACCTGACCTCCCACCCACCCCACCAAGCATGCAAGTGGGGGCCCAGCAGCCAGGGAGGAAGCTCCTATTCAGAGGTGCATGCCCTGCCGTGCTCCTATCCCAGCTTGTGCTGGGAGCAGCATGCTGACAATCTGGAGCCAGGAGGGAAGGGAGGATGGACACTACAGGTCTTACGTGACAAGGACAACTTCCAGGGCAGGGTTTTAGCGGTGGCAGAGATATTAAGGAAGTCGGACAGAAACTTGGAGAAGGTATGCTCCTTGTGGTCGAATGTGATCTGCAGTTCACTTGGCTCGTCCTGGACTGAGGCCAATTCCTCACTGGAAGAGGGCAATTTGGCCTCAGACTCGGATAGTGGCTCTTGTGTCACTGTCAGGGACATCTTCGGGTGCAGGGAACTCCTTGGGCTCCTGGAGGACATTCGTGTACTGTGAACCTCTTTGTCTGCCCATTTGGGGATGGGATCATGGGTCGGTTTGGGGGAGGTAGCTGGTGGTCCCAAAGAGGAGGGGACCTCAGTCGTTATGGAAGGTGGAGCCTCTGTTGCCATGAAGGAGGGGCCTTCCGTTGCCGAGGAAAATGGAACACTAGTCTCTACAGCAGTTAGAGCCGTGGTTGCCAGGGAGCTCGAGACCTCTGTTACCAAGGAGAATGTTGTTTCTGTTGCTAGAGAAGAAGAGTTATCTCCTGTCCTAGAGCCTGAGGCTTCAGTTGCCAGGGAAGATGGGGCCTCAGTTACCAGGTGAGGCAACTCCTGAGCCTCTTCTGGGCCTCTGATGGGTTCTGATAAGAGACACAAGGCCTGACATTAATGCTGCAAGCGGGACCCCAATATCCCTCATCCCACAGCAATCAAGGTGAGGCGACCAAATATCCTACGAAGGCACGTAAACACACATACACACACCCTCTCCAGCGAATATGTCCCTCATTGATAATAAATGTTACTTCTCAGTAGCTGCTCCATCCACTTCCTTGTCCAAGTCTTCCTCTGCACTCGGTACTTCCACTTTTTCAGGGGACTTCTTTCTCCAACTGGATTTCAGTTCCTAGCGCCCATTTAAATCCGTCTGGCCACGCCCACCACTAGGCTCCGCCCACCCCAGACTTTTCCCATCAGACCACGCCCACTTTGCCCCGGCGCTCGGGAGCCGCCGGACTTGCCTCTACCCTCCGCTTGGAGGGTTGAAATCCGGTTACTTGGAATGACAGGGCGCCACAGTGGCTGCGCAAGGAGGGCAAAACGACCTTGGGACCCCGGATGAGGTGGGACTGCCGAAGGCCCCTGGAGGTCGCGTCCAGCCGGGCCCCCCACCCCCGCCCACGCACCGCTCAGCTGCCGGGAGACGCTCCAGACCACCCAGTGGGCGTCCCTTCCCTGCCCTTCCTCTCCCTCCCACCCTGTCCCCGACTTACCACAGAGGGAGTTCTCACAGCGGTAGCCGGAGGGACATTGGGAACACGGAGTCCCTTCCTGGTAGGGCCTCTGCCCCTTCACGTTCCCCCTGCAGCAGGCGAGGAGGATGCTGTGGGGTCTCTGGGAACCCCTGACCCTATCCTTCATACACACACCTAGTCCGGGAGTGCCGCATTGGCTCTTACTTGCCCCCAACTAACTTGCTGGACCAATGAAAGCAAACTCCCATCGTGACTTCACAGCTCCCCCAAAGGTATAGGGCATAGGCTCCAAAATGGCCCCCTCCCACCTCTTTAGACTGCTCAACTCAGCCCTCCCCTTGGCTCTGTCCACCCACAGGGCTTCCTCGGACTCACGGGGGCTCATAGTTGCAAACCAGCAAATGGATATTGGTCTCCTCAAGGTCCTGGAGCTTCTCACAGAAGTGGGAGCCACAGCCAATGCGCTCTGTCTTGGCCCAGACCACCTGAAGGAGAGTAAAGCCAGCAGTTTAGCCTGGGTGGGACGGCCCCTAGCTAGTGTCTCTGTTACTGCCTTCTATAGCAGAGGAAGAACCCTTATAGCCTGTAAGATCCAAGCCCCTGAGGACATGCAACTTCAGGACAAAGCTCTGAACAGGGGGTTTGGGGCAGGGGTGGGGGGGTAAGTTGGGGGGTAGGGGGCGGCCGAATTTGTTCTGAACAGCCTACTCTCCTCTGCCAATCACACACACTATTTCACCAGGCCTCTCTTCCTCTGAAAACCTTCCCTTGTGATGTACCCTCATGAATTCTTCCTGTGGGCTGTTCCTAGGGGGCTTTTGCGTTTTAAACAAGGGGTATATCCAAAGGAATTAATCTCAAATGGGAGAATCTTAGCCATCACCAACAATCAAAATCCAAGGAAGGGAACAGGAGGAGCCATTTGGCAAGTAGAACTTCCCCCAGATCACAAACTCTGCCTCTCTAAGTGTGGGTCTCCTAGCTGCTAGAAGGAGTTCTGTCTTAAGTATAACATTTAAAAAGTCAAAACATTTGTGCACCATGACGGGCTGAGACGAGTAACCTCCCCTTGGTATTTCTAGGTCCAGTCTGCCCTGGAGTTACTCAAACTGAGGCCAGTTTTTGTTGTGAGATCTGGCTCTGGCAGTTAATTCTGCACACCCTCCCCCCAGGATTGGGGTCCTTGTGCTTAAATCAGTTGAAGGTACCCCAAATAGCACTACTGAGCATCTATCTCCCAGATAGAAATGACCCAAGTGCATGTGCACTCAGCCCTAAAGAAGGCTGGGGTGGAGCTGGGGCAGACCCACTCTTACTGGGCACTGACAGCAATCCCAGCAGAGGGGATGTGTGTGGGGAGCGGGGGTGGGGGGGTTGGAGGGGGAGGGGAGTGTGCGAGGTGGCAGGGTACAAAGGGAAGGGGGCAGGGAGAGTCACTGCACCCTCACAACTTCCTGATCTGGGTAGGCGATGTTCGGATTTCCTGCCCTAAAGATTAGCACTAAATATACCACCCAACAGAGGCACTGGAAAATCCAATTAGAGGATATAGTTGGGAAGATGGTTGGTTAGTTTTCCTTTGTCTTTTTTTATAACTTGTTTTCATGTTATTATTTAAACAACAAATAAGCATTGGGAGGGGGAAAAAAGTAATTCAGTAATTCCCCTCCTCAACACACACACCCTTACACCTCTTATCTGAAAACTCAAACTTTCAAAATGCAGTGAGAATCCCGACATAAGCAAAAAGTGACTGTGAGAGGCCGGACAGGCTC
Organism: Aselliscus stoliczkanus; assembly: GCA_033961575.1. NCBI lineage: Eukaryota > Metazoa > Chordata > Mammalia > Chiroptera > Hipposideridae > Aselliscus > Aselliscus stoliczkanus. The sequence goes on along the minus strand of CM066733.1, from coordinate 55,366,337 downwards.
TCAGAAGGGTCCCTGAGACCATCCCTCAGTAACAATCTGTTCTTATTTACAGGTAGTTTTTAAAAGCAAAAGAAACATTAAACAAACAAAATTGTCTGTTTGCTTTATGGATCCCTAGCAGATTATAAGCACAGCAACTTAGATGAGAAATAATAAAAGAGGGGCAGTGAGAGAGTTGACAAAAGTGGAAAGGGACACTTACTGCTGGAGCACAAATCCTGCGTAACTTACGCGAGAGGACAGGACTGCTTAAAACTCGGTCAGGATCATCTAGCACAGTAACTACCGTCCAGGAAACGCTCTGTGAGACACTAACTTAGGTCTCTTCAGTACCAGCAGGCAGAGAGGGTCGGCCTAGGTTTCCAGATTGTGGTTTTTATTTTTTATTTTTATTTTTTAGCTGAGCCATCCTGCCACCTGTTGGCAGCTTAGCAGCAGCTCAGCTCGGGCTGGGCATCGAACTGCTGTTGCTCAGAGCTCAGTTCGCACTCTTGAGCGAGCTCTTAACCAACTGAGCCACTCGGCCGGCCCTCAGATTGTGGTTTTTAAAGAGTAAACTGAAAATGGCTTTTAGTAAGTTCGAGAAGCAGACTTTGTCAGAGGCCCGGACAGCCGTTAATTGTTGTGGAACGACGATTTTATGAGGATCTGAGGGGTGTTAGAACGCGGACTAGTGGACTCCCGGACGCCGAAAGGACAGGTGGCTCCGCCCTGACCGCCCCGCCCCGCCCACTCCTCTTGCGGCCCCGCCCGCAGGGCCTCGCACCTGCGTGTAGTGGCCGCACATCTGGCCCGGGTCACAGGTGGAGGTGCTGAAGTTGTAGTACTCGTGCTCATGGTACCACTCCTCCACGGCCAGCGGCACGTTCATGCCCTCGTCCGTGATGGCGAACAGGTTCTCGCCACGCCGCCCGCGCTGCTTGTTGTGGCCCCACACACACTCCTGCGCGTAGGCCTTGGCAAAAGCCGCCAGCTCCTCGTCCCACCTCTGTGGAGGGAGGTGAGGACACCTTGGGTTCGATGGAGGCGGGGGTGGGGTGTGTGTGTGGGGGGAGGGGGGACAAGGAGTTGAGGATGTCCACATTCTGAGCCAAGAAGAAAGTTGATGGTTTCCGGGGGGCCTCTGGAGGTAGGAGACCCTCCGCTCCTTGGCCAAGTGACTCTTGGCCATAATCTGGAACAGGTCTCTGTTCCTGGTGGATTTCTGTGGGGAGGTGGGAGGGGGCTGCCCTAGGCTGTGGAGTTAGCCAAGCTCAGGACCATTCACCCGCTGTGTGATTTGGGACAGACTGCCTAACCTTTCTGAGGTATCACAGGACGTTGGGAAGAGCACACACTAATATTAATATCCTTCTATGAGAAAGGTGGGCAGCACCCAGGGCTGTCTGAACTGCTCTGAAGATCACAGGCTGTCCAGTGGGATGTTCAGAGGCCGGGTTGTTTGTTTATCCATTCCTCTCACCATAAATCTGACTTGGGGGGTCAGCTCCTCCCTCTCAGCTTGCACTCTCCTCTTGGGATAGCCCAGCCTCCATGGATTTACCAGCTTCAGCCTTCCCTCCTGAGTGCTATTCCCAAGTACGTCCTCTCAATTCTTGTCAACTGACAACCCCTTTCCCCAAGAAAATTAAGTGTCTCTGTGTGACCCTGACTGAGAGGCCTCTTTTCAGAGCTTTGGTGGCCCAAAGAGCTGTCAGATTCCAAAGGCAGCGTTCTCCAGTGGGACCTCAGGTGAGACAGCAGGAGTGGGCATTTTAGGTTAAGAGGCCTCTGAGGTTCTCTGTCCCTGGCTGGGAGGACAGGCCCACTGTGTGATGGGAAGAGGGATTAAAAAGCATCTGACCAAAGGATTGAGGAGGGAGGCCTGGATCCCATTAAACTTTGTCCTGAACTCTCCTGGAAAAGGATTGCCTGGCAGTGACTCTTGCTCCACCCTCTGGGAGCCCATCCAGCTGTGGGAAGCCAGACAGCCCATAAAGCTCCCAAAGCTTGGGTGACACTAAGAAGAGGAGGCTGTATGACCACCCCACTCCCCACCCACACAAGGTTCTCAGGAGCAGCTGCCTGGGGTGGAAATAGGAGCACTGCGCTGCGATAGCCACACTGCGGTGACTGAGTGAATCCCTTTTCCTCTCTGGGCTTTTAAAATTTTATCCCGAATCACTGGTGCCTGAGGCTCTCTCAAACTCTGGCAGCAGTGGGAGACAGGCAGTGGGAAAGGGGCAGGGTGCTGGGGACCTGGATCGGGATGCTGGGATGACCTGCGGGTCTCCAGACTAGACTGCAAGCTCCTTCAGGGTAGGGCAGCGATGTATCCCCATTGCCTGGTACAGCGCTGGCACCTAGTAGGTACTCAACAGACGTTTGTCAGCTGTTGATGAGCGAGACAGGGCCCTGCTGAACACGGCCTCCCCTACAAAGCTGGGCTGTCAATTCCATCCTGACTATGCCTGGAGTCCCATTATTAGAGTCATTCCTTGGGGTCTTAAGACTTCTCAGTGATCCAGAGACCCCTGGGGAATTTCAAGAGTCATGGCACCCACCCACATTGGCCACACGGTCACCATCTGAAAGCAAATCCATTCATTCACTCACTCATTCATTCATTGAACAGTCCTGGGCACTGTACCAGCCCTGGGGAGACAGCAAGGACCAAGAAGCCCATGTTTACATTATCATAAACCATTAACTGGACCACCATGTGGTAAATGACAGATATATAATGGGTAGATTAGAGGCACCAAAGAGGGCCATTTAGTTCAACCTGAAGGTGGAGAAGGGGACAATAAGCTAAGTGTTAAAAGATGAGGCATTGGCCAGGTGGAGAGGGGAAAGGTATCCTGACAGAAGGCAGTACTGAGCAAAGGCATGGAGGTGAGAAGCAGTGTTTTGCCTGGGAAAAGACAAGCTGTGCAAGCTACTGAAGGAGAAAGTGGGTGGGAGTGGAGGCTGGAGAAGTAAGAGGGGGCCAGAGACATGGAGAGAGCCTTCTTAGGAGCCGGAGCTTTATCCGGAGGCATTGGGAAGCCACTGGTTGCTGCTGCAGGGTTTTAAGCAGGGTCAGGCCTGTGTGTTGAATCATATGTTATGGTAGCAGAGGCCAGAGGCTGGAGAAGCAGGTAGTGGCTGTTCTAGGAGACCTTGGGAGAAGAAATGAAAGACTGAACCTGTCTTGTGCCAAACGGATTGGAGGTTGGGGGTGGGAGAGGTAAAGAGATTAAATGTGGAGGCTGAGGGAGAAAGAAGAGTCCATGCTAACTGCCACCTGCCTCACCTTGGATCCATTCCCTTTTTTGTTAGTCAGATACTTATTGAGCACTTACTAATTGCCAGATGCTGTTCTAAGTGCTTTACACATATTCACTCATTTAATCCTTACAAGCACCCTACAAGGGAGTTGTTATATTGTTATCAACCCCAATTTACAGATGAAAAAGCTGAAGCACAGGGAGGTTAAGTAACTTGGCTGAGGTCACACAGCTAATAAATGGCAAGTTAAGGTTTGAACCCAGGCTGTCTGGCTCCAGAGTCTCTGCATTTGCCACTACTGAGGTCATACCTGAGCTTTGTTCCCACCAGGCAGCAGCATATCCCCTTACTATCTGATGTGATTCCCAGAATGTTGCCCCACCCCTGAGATCCATCTCTGTCGGCAAAGCAGCTCCCAGCCAGTGCAGCCCTCAGTCTCAGCCAGCAAGACTGTAGGGCATCAAGGATCTACAGATGGAGAAACTGAGGCCCAACAAGGAGTTCCAGGTCTCCATTAGGGAGCTACTGGCTGAGCTGGTACCAACATCTAGGGCTCCTGATCTGTTGTCTGCAGTCCCTGGTTGCCCAGGCAACAGGGCTTGAATGCTGGTGCTGTGTGTCTCTGTAGAGCCCTTCCGTGATCTTTCACATGGGTCAGGCTGTCTGACCCTCACAGCAGGGATGCCATCCCCACACGATGGATCAGGAAACAAGAGGCCTTTGAGATGGTAAAGGGGCCCACCAGTCACTTCACCAGATGGACAGAGTTGGTAGAACTGCAGTCTGGGACCTCCAGGCTCACCGCTATGTTCCCCGGGGGTGACCTTGCTCTCAGGCACCAGCTATGGCTCCCCGGTACTGACCATCAACCTCGTAGGCCATCTGAGGGTGGCTGGAGGGGGTGGGCTAGTCTAGCCCTCAGGGAGGACAGGAAGGGGATGAATGTCTCACTTTATCTCTTTTAATCCTGATCATAAACACCCTGCCTCTAACCCTGACAATCAGACAATTCTCCCTCCCTGACAGAAGTAACTACCACCCTGAATCTGGTTTCTGTCATCTGTAGGCAATTCCATGTATGTTTATCATATCAGCATGTGTTCCCACCTGTATACAATAGTATTTTCTACATTTTAAAACGTCATTTAAATATATCCTACTGTGTGTGTGTGTATTTCATTCCCCCCCACCAACTCAGTATTATATCTGTGAGATTCAGTCCATGTTAATGTATATGTAGCTCCAATTATGACCCCATTTTACAGATAAGGAACGGAGGGTCCTTATTAGGTTAAGTAAGGGACTCGCCCAAAATCATGGGCTGAGACAGAATTTGAACTGTGTGATCCAGAGCCCTTTCTGCTTCTGCTTCCTGTGCTCACCCCACATCCTCAGTACCTCCCTCCTACTCCAGGTGCTCTGATGCATCCCGCTGCCCTGTTTCCTCTTCTCATGTCCTTGGAAAGCATCTGAAAGACGGGTATCACCAAGATGTTAGGAGCTTCCTGTGTTTCGCACCCCCACGCCCCCCCCCCGAGGGACACATGCATTTTAGGAAGTGCTGAGAAGGGGTTATTGGAGTGGGAAACTGGGTCATTCAGGCCTGGCTGGAACAGCTGTGTGATCTGCAAGCCCCTGAGGGACCAGCCTCTGAGCCTCAGTTTCCTCATCTGTATAATGGGGCTGCTTATGGGGACCTGTGAATTATATAATGTCAGGGAATCTGTCACTGACTTGAGAGGTGCGTCTTTGAGAGGGGTTGGTGGGGGCCGCTGCCCAGCCCCCCTTAAATCCTGGCAGGTGAGTGTCCCTGACCACACTTACCATTTGCAGCATGCTGGTGGCTGGTGGGGACACCTGGGCACGGTAGAAGTTGTGCAGCTTCACCATCTCTTGTTTCTCATCATCACTGAGGGCTCCAGCGGGGCCTGTGGTAGCCACCAGCAGTAGCAGTGGTGGCAGCAGAAGTGCCAGGAGGCTGCAGGAGCTGTGCATGGTGGCCAGCTCTCTCTCTGCTTCTTCCTTTCAGGGGTCTGGCAGCTGGATTTAAAGTCCTTCCCACACAAGCACCACCCTGGCTGGGGCGGCGGGAGGGGCTGTCTGGAGGCCTGGCCCGGCTCACACAATGTCTTAGGGAGGGCTGGGTGCTTGAGTCCCGACCAGAGTTGAGTCCACTCCCAGCATTTATTTCCCCTCGGAGCCCTTGGCAAAAACCTCCTTTCTCTCGGTAATGGGGGCTCAGGCCAAGAGCTGGGTGAGTGCCGCAGTCCCTCCCAAGTTGTGGACAAAGTTTAGTCCCAGGTTCTCCAGCGACAAAAGCATCGTAACCTCTGTAGAGGTCACACCCACTGGGTGCCAAGGACATAAGAGGAATGAAACCATATGGACCACATTCTCAGAGGATTGAACAAAAAGAGGAAGGTACAGAAATAAGGAGAGAAATAAGGAAGCTAGTCGAAGGATGGAGGAAGACAAGATGTATTTGGTAGAGGCTGAGTCAACCTAAGTCTGAATCTTGGTTCTGCTCCTTTGCTAGCTATGTTTTGCCGATTTTCTCAACTGAATCAGTGACAATTACAATAATACCTACCTCATAGGGCTAGAAGGAGGATTGAATGAAATCAAATGTATGTAAAGCACCCATACAGTATCTAGCACATAGTAGGCTCTCAGCAACAGTAGATAACCACTACCCACATAACATGGCCTTGGCAGGCTCCAAGCCTCATGAGGAGGCAGGACCCTTCCTTATCAGAAGAGGGACTGGTGTTTCCCACTCCAGCTGTATCCTGGAATAGGGCTTTTCACTAGGGATAAAATTTTGGCTTCCATGTGCCCTCTGTGAATGCAAAGGTGTTTTGAGGTGCTCATTTGAAAGCGGGATGCTGGGATCACTCCTGCTCTGAATATGTAGAAAATAGAATGTGCCTGTTTTTGAAATCAAGAGAGAGCAGAAAAGCAGAAGGGCGAGTGAGCTGATGCAGCGGGAGCTCTGAAGGGAGGGCACTGGAAGGGAAATAGGCCCAGGGGCCAAGCATTTGGGTTGTAATGACCATGCAGGGGCAGGGACCAAGGTCGTGGCCTTCATGAGGCAGGAAGCTAGAACTCCTACTGCTGCGTTCAGCTGGGATCCTTGAGGCCTGCACTCTCGGCTGAATGCGGACCTCACTGGCTTTGGAAGATGGCAAAAAAAAACTGTCACTGCGCAGGTCTCTGGGTAAACACAAAAGTAAAACCAATTTAGATTATTATTATTATTATTTTTTTTTTTAGCTGAGCCATCCTGCCACCTGTTGGTGGCTCAACGGCAACTCAGCTCGGGCTGGCCTCGAACAGCTGTTGCTCAGAGCTCAGCTCGTACTCTTGAGCGAGCTCTTAACCAACTGAGCCACTCGGCCGGCCCAATTTTTTTTTTTTTTTTTTAAAGATTTTATTGGGGAATTGGCGGAGGGGAACAGCGATGGGGAATCGGGGATGGGAACAGACAAGTTGCTGTCTTTTTGTTCTTCAGTTTAGTTGCGGAGGATGTTGCTTCACTGTTGGTATCGTCATTGCGCTCTTCCCGGCTGAGGCAGATCGGTCGCTGGCCTCTGGATGTCGCTCACCGCGGCTATTGGCAGCTCATGCTTGGCTGCCAGCCGCTCACGCTGGCTGCGGGCCACTCACTGTAGCCTATGGCAGCCCACTGCAGCAGGGGCTGCAGCCCACACCATCACCGGGGCTCGCACAGCCCAGCTCCAGGTGGAGCTGTTGTTAGCTGTAGAGGCCAGTGTCACTGGCCCTCATGTGGGATCCGAACCGGGGTCGCTGGCATCCCAAAACCAGCGCTTAACCAATGCGCCACTCGGCCGGCCCCAATTTAGATTAAAAAACAAAAATTATTAGAACTAATGTAAAAATTCAGCAAAATTGCATGATACAAAATGAACATACACACAAAAAATGTGTTGTGCTTCTATACACTAATAATGAATAATACAAAAAGAAAATTAATAATTCCATTTACCATAACAATAACAATAATAAAATACTTAGGAACAAACTTAACCAAGGAGACAAAAGACTTGTACATTTAAAACTACAAAATGCTGCTGAAAAAATGTAAAGAAGACACAAATAAGTCTGAAAGGAGCTTTTACAACCCAGGCCACTTGGGCCATTCATGAGGGAAAAAAAGAAATCCCCAGCTTTAGCTCACAATCAGAAATTATAAAACACGAGGAACTGAGCTACTGTGAGCAACAGCATACAACACACACGGGAGGATTTCTGTACTCAAAACTTGAGATATAGAACAATCTGAAAGCCTTTCAAATAACCATATTTAAAATGGTTAAGGACATAAATGGGTAGCTGAAAAAGGAAGAAGGAAGACTTAGGAGGTAAAGAGAATAGTGTGGGAGAGAATTAGAGGAATTCAGGACAATGGGTTAGTCTGTGGGGAGGAGGAGAAGCTACTGGGAAAAAGCCAGAGCGGAGGAGACAAGACCAGGAGAGACCAGGTGAGACCTACAGCACAGCCCACCAAGCAGCTCTCCCAGGGTGTTTCACTGATGACGCTGTGAGATGGACATCTTTCCTCTGTGGACAGAACTTGGTGAATCCCTGAGATCTTGGGCTTGAGAGAGAAATAAAGAGACTTAGAAGAAAACGTAGACTTCCCAGGGAGTTACAGTGCTGAAGACGTGGCCCGGGAGGGGCTGGCCTCAGGAGTGGGGAGGACACAGTGCTCAGACATGCCCTGGGCAGACACGGGCGCTGGCACTACAGGCTGCCCTGGTGGTCATCGCTGTAGCCTCTGCCTTGCCCCTTTACGGCAGGGAAAAATAGCTCTGTGGGCTCAGCACAATGGGCAGCATTCATTCATTCATTCATTCATTCATTCAATGAAGATTTACAGAGCTCGCTTGTGCCAGGTGCTCAGATGGGTGAATAAGACAGACCCAGCCCAGTTCCCCCCCTCCCCCCCAAAAAACAGACAACCTGAACTTATGGCCAGCCGACTGGCACGGTGGTTAAGTGCTGGCTTGGGAGGCCAGCAGCCCTGGTTCGGGTCCCACATGAGGGCCAGTGACACTGCCCTCTAAAAAAAAAAAAAAGAAACAAAAAAGACAGACCCAGTCCCTGCTGTCAGGAGGCAGGAGACTCACATGGAAACATGTATATAGTGTTGTGGATAAGAGTGTGGGGCTCACCAGCTGGGTGGCCTGGGCAAGTTGTTTCCCTGCTGGCTGGCTTCAGTTTCCTCATCTGTAACTTGGGCTTAGAACAGAACCTATCTCACAGGATGGCTGAGAGCATTAAATGAGTCAGTACATGGATAGGGCTTGGAACAGTGCCTGGCGCATGCTAAGTGCTCGTTGAGTTAGCCAATACGCGTGCATTCATCATTATTATTACAGGTGGGAGAGTTTACAGGGCCTCAGGCTGTAGCAGAGGGAAAAAGTACAGCAGCCTGGCCTGGCTTTCCCCCCAGGGAGGAGCCCTGTGGCCTCTGGGCTCTTGCAACTGGAACCGGAGGACACACCTCTGAGGGGCAGGGGCGCTGGTGTGAGGAGGGTGAGTTGGGGACAAGGACTGGTTAAGATCAGAGCCAGCGTGAGTGTTTGGGGACCAAGGGTGTGCAGCCAGAAAGCCCCACTCTGCCTGTGTACTTTTGCCTTGCCCCATGAGTGACCTCATGTGACAGCTCTGAGGTGGGTCTCACAAGGAAACGGATGCTCAGAGAGATAAAGTGATTTCCCAACGTTGGGGAGGGGCACGATGGGACCAGAGCCTGGGACCTGACGCTATGGAAAGAGGGACACTGGGGTCAAGCAGACGGGAGAAAGAGGAACAAAGGACTTGAGGGTAGGAGAAGGGGAGAGGGAGGGAAGGATGACAGAATCAGGCACATGGAGGACCTGCTGAGGTTTACAACTGTGCTTTTCTCTGTAAACCAGGACTTAGAGGAAATATTTATTTTCTTCTGAATTATTATCTCTCTGTATTTTTTACACCAAGGTTGATTGTGCATAGCAGTATAACTCCACCGCAAAAAATTAAGACAAGGTGGGTGGGGAAATTCCACCTCTAGTATTTGCTTCTAGTCTTTGAGCAGGTGCCGTTCAAAGTGTGGTCCATGGCCCAGTGCCATTCTGTCAGATGCCATGACCACTGCTTGGCACAGCAGGGGCAGAAAATGAGAGCGAGTCTTAAGAAATTCCTCCCGCCATCCAACACAGCTCTTTTGCGTCTGTTGAATCTGTGATTTCAAAATTGGGGTTTGTGTTTTGTCTATCTGCTTTTCATTTCACTTTTCTAATAAAATCATTTTTTAACTTCTTAATTTGAAATCATTATTTACTCACAGAAAGTCACAGAAATAATCCATAGAGTCCCAAGAACCCTTTCCCTAGCTTCCCCCAATGGTGATTTACGTAGCTCCATTGTGCCATGGAGCTCGGTCAAATCAGAAAATTGACATTGGTGCAGTACTACTAACTGATATCAGGTCTTATTCAGATTTCACTCACCTGTGTATATGCGCGTGCATACACGTGTATGTATGTGTGTAGCTCTGTGCAATTTAATCTCAGATTCATGTTGTCCTCATGACAACCAAAATACAGAACTTAAAGAAATTCCCTCCTGTTACCCGTTTATAATCGCACCCCCACTCCTAAACCTGTCCCCTGGCAACCACTACTCTAGTCTCCATAGCTGTCATTTTGTCATTTCAAGAATATTATATAAATGAAATCATACAGCATGCAACCTTTTTTTTTTTTTTTTTTTTTTGAGGGCAGTGTCACTGGCCCTCATATGTGGGACCTGAACCGGGGCCGCTGGCTTCCCAAGCCAGTGCTTAACCACCGTGCCACTCAGCAGGCCCAGCATACAACCTTTTGAGATTGACTTTTTCACTAAGGATAAATGTCCTTGAGATCCATCCAGCCTGTTGCATGTATCAATAGCTCATTCCTTTATGTGGTTGAATAGTATTTCGTGGTATGGATGTACCACAGTTTGTTTAATCATTCACTGTTTGAAAACCATTTGGGTTGTTTCCAGTTTGGGGTGTTTCCAGTTTGGGGTGTTTCCAGTTTGGGGTTCTTATTAGTAAAGCTTCCATGAACACTGTGTACAGATCTTTGTGTGAACATGAGTTTTCATTTCTCGGAGATAAATGCCGACAATGCAATGTGCTTCATCATGTGGTAGGTGCCTATTTGGTTTTACAAAAACCACAAACTGTTTTCCAGCTGTAATGTATGAGAGGTCTAGTTCCTCCATAATCTTGTCAGCATTTGTGATGATCTCTACTTTTTATTATTGCCATTGTTGTGGGTTGAATTGTGTCCCCCTTAAAGATATGTTCACATCCTCACCCCCAGTACCTACGAATGCAAACCTATTTTGAAATAGGGTCTTTACAGATATAATCAAGTTAAGGTGAAGTCATACTGGATAAGGGTGGGCCTTAAGTCCCATGACTGGTGTCCTTATAAAGCCAAGTGAAGGCACAGGCACACAGGGAAGATAGATGTGTGACAAGGCAGGCAGGGATGGGAGTGATACAACAACGAGCCCAGCAACACGAGGATGGGTAGCAGCCTCCAGAAACTGGAAGAGGCAAGGAAGGATCTCCCTAGAGCCTTTGGAGGGAGCAAGGCCCTGCTGACACCGTGACTTCAGACTCCTGGCCTCCAGAGCTGTGGAGAATCCATTTCCGTAGTTTTAAACCTCCCAATTTGTGAGGAGCATTTGTTACACAACCTTAGGAAGCTGATGCAGCCATTGCCATAGGAATGTAATGAGATCTCACTGTGGTTTTTTTAAAGATTTTAATTGGGGAATTGGGGGAGGGGAACAGCGTTGGGGAACCGGGGAAGGGGAACCAACAAGTTACTGTCTTTGTTCTTCAGTCTAGTTGCAGAGGACTTTGCTTCACTGGCCCATGTTGGTATCATCATTGCGCTCTTTTCAGGTGAGGCAGATTGGTCGCTGGCTTCTGGACGGCTGCTCACAGTGGCTCTTGGCAGCTCGCACTGGCTGCCAGCTGCTCACTATAGCCTGTGGCAGCCCACTGCAGCAGGGGCTGCAGCAATACCGTCCCTGGGGACTCACAGCAGCCCAGCTCCAGGTGGAGCTGTTGTTCACCATCTTAGCTGTAGAGGGCAGTGTCACTGGCCCTCATATGTGGGATCTGAACTGGGGCCGTTGGCATCCCAAGCCAGCTCTTAACCCCCGCGCCTCTTGGGCGGCCCTAAATATATTTTGGATATATTAGTAGTCCTTGAATAGGTTCATGTTTGTCATTTATTTTTATGGTATTTTATGATGAAACTATTGGTTTGTGATGGACTACAAATTTTGCAAAAACAAACCCGTCCTTCTACCACTGATGGTTTGAGAAGCATGGTCCTAGTATCTTTTTTCTTCCTTTTCTTTCTTTCTTTTTTTAATTTTTATTGGGGAACAGTGTGTTTTTCCAGGACCCATTGGCTCCAAGTCAAGTAGTTGTTTCAATCTAGTGGTGGAGGGTGCAGTTCAGTGGCCTATGTGGGACTCGAACTGGCAACCTTGGTGTTATGAGCCTGTGCTCTAACCTGAGCTAACAGGCTGCCCCCCCTTTCTTTACTTAATGAAACAATAGTACATGTACAATGTTGGGGCCTGACATTTTTTGCCAGATAATTTATCATAAATAATTTTTCCAACTTGCTCTGTATCTTTATAACTACCACCTTCAATGGTCACAAAATATTCCATAGAGTACTTGTGCTGTCATTTACTCAGCCCATTCCCTTGCTTAGACATCAAGTTAGTAACCATTTTGGGGTCTTCGAGACACCTCTGAATCACTCACTTTGAGCACAAGGCTTTTTCTTGTATTGCGGATTTTTATTTTTCTTAGTGCCCATGCTGACCATTGTAGCTCAGCTTGCCTTTTTATTAGAATTCAGATGTCAGGGTCAGGCCAGACTGTTGTTTGCCACGTTCCATGTTCGCATGGAAATAAAAGGTCAATGGCACTGATTCCAAACCGCCCTGGAAGCCTGGCTTTCACAGTCCCAGCCACTTGATGGTACAACAATAGTGGAATACCATCGCCACAAAATTTTACTTTCGTTACATCACAGTGAACTCCAAACCTGGGGTAGCAGCCAGTGAGAAAAACGCGAGATCATTTTAAAGGGCAGACAAATGCCTGCGATAGCATCAGAGAACCAGTCCGTTGGAAATGCTGAAAATAGATGGTTCCGATTCCGGGGTCATTGCGAAGAAACTGCCAGGCCTCCTCTCATACCCGTTCGATTGAAGCTGCACTCTGGGCTGCCGCTCACCTGGAAAGTGTCCCCCTGGTTTTTCAGACCTGTGTTCCAGGCAGTTGCGACCACCTCATCTCCTTTCCTTTTCCCCATGTCATCCTGAATCACAGTATTGCCCCTCAGGTGGTTTCTCTCATCTTGCTTCTCACTCTCTTCAGCCCTGAGCAATGGATGTGAGATCTACAGCTTGTCATGGGCCACATGGGCAGGTCTGAACCTCTCAGGGCTCCTCCTGTGCAGCGTTGTTGAGAAGTAATGATGGAGGGAGCCATCTGGGACTGACCCCAACTTGAGGCTAGTCACTGCTGTCATTATGAAGCGTCTGTGGGGGGAGCAGGGCTCAGGAGAGAAAGCATCTCTCATTTCCCCCCAGAGTGCCTTGCACTTTCCTGGTTTGTGAGGCGGTTCCCTGCCTTTGCCCCCCTCCCACTTACCTGCATCACACTACCTCCGCAATGCCTCCTTCTTGTCACTCGTTCCTCAAACTAAAGGTGCCGCTTGTTCATAGAAATTTAAGCCCTTTGGAATTATTTCTCCCACGAGCAGTTTCAAGGACCCCTCTCCACACCATCTTCCCCCTAAGATGGTGTGTGTGGGGTCCCTGGGGAAGGAAGCCATCATGGAAGGGGGTGCCCGGCTCCTGAGAGCTGCACAGGCCTGAGTTTCCGAGGGCATGGGACTCACTCAGCTGGAACCCATAGTATCTGCACCCAATCCCACCTTCCTGTACAGTGAATTCTTCGTGTTTCTGGGTTGGGGAATGGCGGGGCAGGAGGAGGTAGAAGAGGGAGTCACAGAGATAGAGGTGCAGAGAGTCTGGGGGGGATCAGACAGAAGCCAGGGAGGCAGGATGAGAGTCAGAGGAAGGGAGGGAAAAGCAGGTCAAGAGAGGTCAGGGGCAGAAGCAGGTGAGGCCTGGTCTGGGTTAGACTGTCATTCACTAGCTGGCACATCATTTCCTCCTTCCAACCTCACTTTGTTCATGTGTAAAATGGGATAATACCACCTACCTCAGAGAAGTACCGGGGAGATTCAGTCAAACGAATGTCAGACCCTCAGCACTTCATCATTAGTAGCCCTTCTGAATTGGGGGGCAGGAGTGCCTCCTGCAGGAGCTGCCTGGGCTCTGCTGATCTCCTGGTCTGGGCTTTCATGGCTCCCAGAATCTGGACTGAGGGGCTCTGTGGAGAGGGCATCACCCCATGGCAAGGGACCACAACATATTGCCTTAAAGAGGAGGGCCTGGACACCCTGCCAGCCTCGATTCATAACCAGAGGCTCCCTCTGCCTCCTGAAATGCCAAGCTCAGCCAATGCCCAAAGCTTATGGCCAGGAGCCCCTTGGCCTAAGCAGGGCTGGGCACCTGGCCCAGACCTCCCCTGAGCCGCTGGCTTCTTGGTGCAAATTCCTGACAGAGCACAGCTGTCCCAGGCCGCGCTGAGATTCTCATGCGACGTAAGTGGTCCTCTTTAGGAGTGTGGGGCAAGGCTTGGTTTTGGAGCTGGGGTGAGGGAGGCTGTGGGAAGGGATATGTGGTCGGAATGTGGGGGCTGTGGCTGGGGAAGCAGGAGGGACACCCAAGAGGTGTGTGTGACCAGCAGGAGGCCAGCCCATGGGGGAATTTGTGCCTGACCCTGTCATAGCTGTCTGGAAGCCAGGGAACCATGGCAACAAGGGCCGGGGAAGAGTGTCTATGAGGATGTAGGATGGTGATGGCTACAAGGGAGCAGCTGAATGGCACACGAGGGACTGTGTGGATAGCAGGCTGAGGAAGGTCAGGTGTCCCCACAGCCATCCTCCACCCCCGTCTCCCAGACAAGAAATTCAAGCCATTTAATCTCCTGCCTGTTCTCTATTCAGTCCCCATTACAGTGTCCCTCATGTCCAGCCCATCTTCTTTAAAAATGTTTTTACTGGGCCGGCCGAGTGGCGCGGTGGTTAAGTGCTGGCTTGGGATGCCAGCAGCCCCGGTTCAGGTCCCACATATGAGGGCCAGTGACACTGCCCTCAAAAAAAAAAAAAAAAGTTTTTACTATGAAATGCTTCAGGCGTATGAAAGTATAGATGGTGATATAATGAGCACTCATGTAGCCACCACCTGGCTTCAGAGATAAAACATGGAAGTCCCCCAACGTCCCTGGTCTGATCCCAAACACTCTCTCCTTCTCAGACATGATAACCGCTGTTTGAATTTGTTGTTTCACATTTGCATGATTTCCATTGTACTAGACATTCTGTGTATCATGCGTCATATGATACACAATATGTTATAAATATGACTCACAATATGTCATAGTGTGTATGTTTAAAAACATCGGCACTGTCCAAAGGAACCGTGATGGTGGAGATGTTCTTTATCTGTGCTGTCACGTCGCCACTAACCGCACGTGGTTATCAAGCCTTGAAATGTGGCTGGTGTGACTAAGGAACTGAATCTTTAATTGTAATTAAGTTTAAATAGCCACATGTGGCTAGAGATTACTGCATTGGACAGCACCAGTTAGATTCCTCTAAAACTTGGTTTTCCCTCCCTCCCTCCCTCCCTCCCTCCCTCCCTCCCTCCCTCCCTCCCTCCCTCTTCCTCCCTTTCTTCCTTCCTTAGATTTCTTGACACTGAGGCATCTAGAGCTACACTGCTCATTTTCCCTGCTGTACAATATTCTACAATAATGAACATATAGCCATCTGTTGAACTGTTTTCCTACTCATGGACATTTGGGTAGTTTCCTTTTTCCCCCTAATACAAATGACACTGTGGCAGTCCTTTTTGTACACATCTCTGTGTACCTTTCCTAGCTCCTTCATTTCCACAGCCCACTGTGGTGGACAGCCCCATGACCCTGGGTTATCTGTAACCCCCCCAGCTGCCCGCCTGGCCCTCTCCATCCCTCCACACACCCATTCCTCTCCTGGCATCCTCAGTCCGCCCAGCCTGGCAGATGGCTTTCAAATACCACTTTCATCCTGTGTCTTTACTTCTCAGGAAACCAATAGTTCCCATTGCCTGTTGAATCTGGTTTCAGCTCCTCTGCTTGGACTCCAGGCCCGCACACCCGGCCCTACCTGTGATTCCCTGTGTTTGCTGACCTCCTCTGGTCCTCTGCACACATCATGCTGTTCCTACCTCTGTGCCTTCATTTTTTGTGTAAAGTGCCCACCTCCTTGTTCTGGAATGTCTATCTTCTTGTCCCTCCTCCACTTAATACTTGAGTCCATTAATGTCTCTGAGGGCCCGGCTCAGGCATCACCTTCTCTGGGGTAGTTTTTCGTTCTGCAGCATTCACTCAGGAAACAAATGCTCACGAAGAGCCTGACCTCACGGGACTCACAGCCTGGCTTCTGCCAGCGACTCCAGCCCACCCCAGTTCCCAGCTCTCTGCATTCCCCTTGCAGCTTAGCATAGATGAAGCTTTGGAGCCCAGAGAGGTGTGGGTAAGGTCGGCTGTGCCACCCACCTGGGGCCACTGGCTCCCCAGTCAGATGGGCATCGCCAGCCGCTGCCTCCAATGCTCTCCCTTTTCTGGGCGTCTGATGGGCACGATCTTTATGTTGATGTTTCTCTGTGATATAGCTCCATTCTGATTTCAGTCATCTAGGAACCATTTCTTTATGACTTTGCATGTCTGTCCTGATTTGTTTTGTATTGTTATGGTTTACTTCTCAGAGAGCATTTTGCTTCTCTGTGTTTAGTTCGTAAAATGCACCTTATACTTGCTCCCATGTCTCCTCAACAAGGTGATTACCCCTCAAGGGGCTGGAACCATTCCTTTCTGTAACCCTGAGCGCCGAAAGCCAGACGTCTGGCCAGAAGCTTCACACACACAGCTTTGCCCAGCTCTGGACTGGAGTGCCAGGAGGCTGGTGGGGGCAGGGCTGCTGGGCACTGGGGGCAGGGCAGGGCTGGGAGCACCTGAGGACCAGCAGGTATTCCTGAACCAAGACAGTTTTCTCTGAGGCCTCCTCAGTATGCATTTGGGCTGCACATCTGTGTAGTCTTATCCTCAGCCAGGGAGAGATCTGTGTGGGTAGAAGGGGAATATGGCTACCTCTGTCCATGTGAGCTGCCTTAGGGACCCAGAGGGCAGGAGAAGCAGAAGATGTCTGACAGGATATCAAGGGGCCCGGCATCTAGAAGGAGCTAGGAATGGGGTTCAGCTGAAGAGAATGAGCTTTGCCCTTGTCCCTCAAACCCAGGTCAGGCAGAATGACAGAAAGCATTAAATGCTGGGAGTCAGCAAAGACAATCAACTTTGACCTTGGTGTGGGGCTAGGAGGTGATAGCCTTTATGTGACTTTTACAGAGGGTTTGGATGGAACAAGGCTAAGGGGAACCAAGAAGAGAACCATAAACTTTAGAGGACTGGTTGACGGTCAGGTGCACTCGCTAGGTTCTTCTACGCCTGGTTCAGCCACCAACTACAGGCCTCAGTTTCCTCACCTGTTCATAAAAAAGGAGGGGCATGGTAAAAGAAGGGGGATGGTCAGGAAATCTTTGGAGTCTGGTCTAGCTCTGCCCCTGGTGATTTGGAGGATGGCTCTTGAGGCTGGAGGAGGCCTGTCCACAGTGGAGGGCAGACACTAACTGTGAGAAGAAGCAGGCTGAGGACAAGAGGAAAAGAGGAAAAGAGGAGAACACGCGTGGAGTCCCTGCTCTGTGCAGGGACAGAGCGGCCACTTCACACACATGGTCTCCGGTATCTTTACACTGACCCGCTGAAGACGGGATTAGTCGCATTGATTTAAGGATGAGGAAACCAAACCCATAGCAGTCAGTGGAACTCCCCAAAGTAACTCTCTTAGCAAGCCAGACTGGGATTCCTACTGAGTCCCCAGGCCTTCCCCTTCGGGGGGCAGGCTCCTGAGGGGCAAGGAGACCCTGTGGGTGGGCACGTGTCTGAGTGGCTGGAAAGGAAGGGTTGACCGAGTCGGGTTTCAGATTAATGCTGTATTTTCTTACACTTACTAGGTTTTCATTAACTTAATTTTCAGTACTTTCTTTAGGTGGGGGTGGAAAATAAGGATTTTTTTTTTTTTTAAACAAGGGACGATGGAATATGGTAGGCAGTTAAGAAAATATGACTTCCCGATTAGGACAGAGTGAAGAGGAAGTCAAAAGTCAACTTGAGGTCAGGAAGGGAAGGAGAGAGTCTCAGTTGTATGCCTGGTGAGCAGAGTCCTCGGGTATGAAGGACAGAGATGGGGTTTGGGGCAAGGACAGCTGACCTTGTTTTAGTGCACTGAGCTTCACAGGTCTTGCCTTTTTTTTTTTTTTTTTTTTTTAGGGCAGTGTCACTGGCCCTCATATGTGGGACCCGAACCAGAGCCGCTGGCTTCCCAAGGCAGCTCTTAATCACTGCGCCACTCGACCGGCACCCCCCCTTTTTTTTTTTTTTTAGCTGAGCCATCCTGCCACCTGTTGGCAGCTCAGCGGCAGCTCAGCTTGGGCTGGGCATCGAACTGCTGTTGCTCAGAGCTCAGCTCGCACTCTTGAGCAAGCTCTTAACCAACTGAGCCACTCAGCCGCCCCTAGGAGTTGCATTTTTTAACAAATGGAAGGCAAGACCCTCTACCAGCAAAAAGATGATGACTCGCTTTATTTACAATACTTGTTTTATTGTGGTAGTCTGCAATGTCTGCTAGGTATGCATGTAGTACGTGGGTTTCATAAATCAATACTTCGTTAATATGGTAAACTGTTAACATTTGTTATATCTTAGTGGTAGGTACAGATACTATTAGAACTGAGAATATACCCAGATTATACAGAACAAAAGGTCTGGCCAGAGCTGCCACAGTAAGCCCGAGACACTGAAAAGAAGTGGCATGATAGCTACACAAACATATGAGAAAAAAATGAAAGAAAGGAACAGGCATGTGATTGATGAAAACCAAGTCTAGAAGAAAATTTAATCCAAAGAACAGGAAAAAAAATTCCCTGTAGCATTCTGAACTACAGAAAAATTTAACAGCATGAATTCAAGAAAGTAAGCAAAGATTAAATGACAAAATGAGATAAAAAGGGAAAAAAGTGAGGTGAGGGATCTTTATAAAATGAATACATCAGAAATAACAAAAAACTGAATAAGTATGTCTGGAAAATAATATAGAGGGAAGGCTAGAGATAATCATGGTAAATGAGAAAAGAGACTAGTATTAAAAAGAGAGAAGACAGGGGCCCAGCAGAGTGGCTCAGCTGGTTAAGAGCTTGCCCAAAAGTATGAGCTCTGAGCAATAGGGTCATTGGTTCAATTCCCACATGGGCCAGTGACTCTGTGCCCTGAGCTGAGCTGCCCCTGAGCTGCCAACAGATGGCAGGACGGCTCAGCTGGTGAGAGCACCTGCTCCTAACAACAAGATTGCCTGTTCAATGGTGGGCTATGCCCGCCCGTAACTAAAGACTGAACTCCGCACCGTGAGCTGAGCTGCCTGCCGCCTGGATGGCTCAGTGGATAGAGCGTGCGCTTTTAACAACAAGGCTGCTGGCTCAACTCCTGCATGGGATGGTGGCTACACCCACCCGCAACTAATTGAACACAGCACCTTGAGCTGAGTGGTGTGACTAGACTTGGAGCGGAGCTAGCTGTGCCCTCCACAACTAAGATTGGCTGTTCCCCTTCCCCAACTCCCCAACACTGTTCCCCTCCTCCAATTCCCCAATAAAATCTTTAAAAAAATAAAGAGAGAGAAGACATAAAAGATCAAGACAATGAAACGAAGAAATATAAAACCTGAAACAGAGAACCCAACAAATGATGGGGGGAAAGTATTCATAAAGAAATACAAGACATCTTCCTGAGAATGACGAATGGAATTGCAACTCAAAAGAACACACACCTTAGGTCGGCCGAGTGGCACGGTGGTTGAGCGCTGGCTTGGGAAGCCAGCGGCCCCGCTTCGGGTCCCACATATGAGGGCCGGTGACACTGCCCTCAAAAAAAAAAAAAAAAAAAAGAACACACACCTTGTTCCAGGAAAAACTGATAAAGAATTCTTCAGATATACACCAGGGGTGCCAAAAAAAATGTATACACATGACTTGTATTCATCTTTTGTTATTGGTATATGTTGAATATTACAATTTTAAAGCAGTTTTTTCCTTTCTTAAAATGTGTATACATTTTTTTTGGCACCTTATGTATACATTTTTTTAAAAGGAGAAAAAAAGAGACACAGGAAAGTCACCTTCATTTTAAAGGGATATGCTGGGCTGGCCTGTCTTGTCCCCACGAAAAGTTAATGCTGCCAAATAACAGTGGAGACATGTCCCCAGAGCTCTGAGCAAAAGAAAGTGTGATGCAAGAATAGTTTACTCAGGCCAAGTTGCATTCAAGTAAAGACCACAGAAACCACAGCACTTCTCACACAGAAAACACAGCGTTCATGAGCCATCCTTGAAAAACTTGATGAAAGCCAGCCAACCAAGCATTTAAAAACAACTCTGGAATAAAGAAGTGATGGTAAAAGTATTGGTGGTTAAGTCAAAAGTAAGTTTAAATATAAAACGAAGGCTAGATAGCCATGAGAATTATGGTTTTAGAGAGGAAGAAAATGCACAGATGTTGACAATATCAATATAGGTGGAATTAATACAAATTGGGGGCAGGCCGAGTGGCGCGGTGGTTAAGCGCTGGCTTGGGAAGCCAGCAGCCCAGGTTCGGCCCCACATGTGAGGGCCAGTGACACTGCCCTCAAAAAAAAAAAAAATACAAATTGGGAAGCAGAGGAAGAGAGAAGGTGGGAGAAAGAACAAGCAACTTTCTTATCGTCAGAGCCTGAACCATGTCATCTGAAAAGGAAATCTTATTAAGAACAATTCTAGTTTCTTAATGTTTCTCAAAATCTTAACTTCAGAGAGCTCTTTTAGGAACTAATATTGTTCCTTTTCCTTGTTAAGAGTCACATAAAATTGATTTAGTATCTTCACTCTTTAAGTAGCATGACTGGTCCCATTTCAATAAAAACATTTCCACCTCCCCTTCTAACTAGAAATACCCTGGAGGTGCCCTAGAATGCTGTTCACCTAATAGTAGTTATCGGTGGGTGGAGGTTTTCAGAAGATCTCCCAAACTGTCTTCAATTCTTATAAAAAGAATGTATCATTTTATAAAAATAAGTCATTATTCTCAAAAAAATTAGATTGGTGAAATATCTGTCTTCAACATGGTATCTAGAGGTTTGTCAGTGTGATTTATTAAGAAAGCGTGACGGGCGTGTGTCATGTTGGAGGAATGTGCAGTAACAAACTGGACTCCAAACTGAGCAAAAGAGGACATATTAAAGTTTAAAAATATGATCATGGATTGGGAATTATAACTTCTAATTAAAAACAACCTGGATGCAACTTGATCTATAGATTCAACGCAATCCCAATCAAAACTCCAGGAAGTTACTGTGTGCATATCAACAAACTGATTCTACAGTTTATATGGAGAGGCAATGGACCCAAAATAGCCAACTCAATATTGGAGAAGAACAGAGTCAGAGAACTGACACTGCTCAATTTCAAGACTTAAAGATCAGTAACACAGAAGACTGAGCCCAAAAGTAGACCCACATAAATACCTCAACTGATCTCAGACAAAGGAACAAAGACAATACAATGGAACAAAAATAGTTTTCAACTAATGGTGATGAAGCCACTAGATATCTACATGCAAAAAAAAAATGAATCTAGACACATACCTTCCACTCTTCCCAAAAATTAACTCAAAGAGGATCATAGAGCTCAATGTAAAATGAAAAACTATAAACTCCTAGAAGATGACATAGATGACCTTGGGTACAGAGATGCCTTTATGGATAAAACACCAGACGCACAATACATAAACAGGATGTGACCTATCATCCATAAGAGAACAGGTGAATGAATGATAGCATATCCACACCATGGAATATTAGCCTTTAGGAAGAATGGATTAGAGCTATGCCAGCTGACTTGAAGAGAACTCTGAG
Source organism: Aselliscus stoliczkanus (assembly GCA_033961575.1). Classification (NCBI taxonomy): domain Eukaryota; kingdom Metazoa; phylum Chordata; class Mammalia; order Chiroptera; family Hipposideridae; genus Aselliscus; species Aselliscus stoliczkanus. The sequence continues at coordinate 55,344,822 of CM066733.1, read as the reverse complement.
AATTACTAAGAAATGCAAGAAATATCAAGTGCCTGTAATATGATCCCATTCTTGGTAAAGCAGTGACCATAAAAAACCTTGTGATTTATAATCATGATTAGAAAGCATGAAGGAAACTGGAAAGACACAAGGTGTGATAAAAAAATATGGTGAATGTTTAAATTTTTAAAAATTATTACAGTAAAAGACACACTGCCACTAATTCTCCTCAAAATACTCCCCGCTCACTTTGAACACACTTATCCCTTCATTCTTGACACTTTCTGAAGCAGTTCTGGAAGTCCTCTTTCACGAGTGTCTTTAGTTGTGCTGTTGTGGCTGCCTCGATGTCCTGAATTGATTCAAAATGTTTACCTTTCACAGTCATTTTGACTTTCAGAGCCAGAAGTTGCATGATGCCAGATCCAGTGAATAAGGTGGATGAGGACACACCTTAATGTTTTTGACAGAAATTGCTGTACCACAAGCGATGTGACAGGGAGCTTTTCTGTTGTGATCAAAAATACGGTGAATGCCGCCGCTGAGTGCCAACCAACAGAAAGGCAGGGATCTTCAACAACAGAAAGGCAGGGATCTTCAACACAGGAAGCAGCATGTTGAACCTTAGTAACAGTGTGTGACAAGTTTCAGCTTGTTTTGTGCAGTCAGTTGGGTGTGAGCTATGGTTGAGAGAAGGTGTGTTTTAAAGTGTGCCGTAGAGGGGCCGGCCGAGTGGCTCAGTTGGTTAAGAGCTTGCTCAAGAGTGCGAGCTGAGCTCTGAGCAACCGCGGTTCGATGCCAGCCCGAGCTGAGTTGCCGTTGAGCTGCCAACAGGTGGCAGGATGGCTCAGCTAAGAAAAAAAAAATGGTTAAAGTGTGCCGTAGGGCCGGCAGAGTGGCGCATTGGTTAAGAGCTAGCTTGGAGGGCTGGCCGAGTGGTGCGGTGGTTAAGCGCTGGCTTCGGAAGCCAGCAGCCCCGGTTCGGGTCCCACATATGAGGGCCAGTGACACTGCCCTCAAAAAAAAAAAAAAAAGTAAAGTGTGCCATAAATCATCTTCCATCATGACAATGCTCCGTGTCACACATTGCTTCTGGTACAGAAGCGATTTCTGTCAAATAAAAACATTACAGTGTGTCCTTATCTTATTCACTGGATCTGGCACCAGGCAGCTTCTGGCTCTTCCCCACAGTCAAATGATTCAGGATATCGAGGCAGCCATGACAGCACAACTAAAAGCCACTCACGAAAGAGAACTTCCGGAATTGCTTCAGAAAGTGGCAAGAAGATGGGATGTTTTTGAAGCAAAGGGGAGTGTTTTGAGAATGATTAATGGCAATGTGTCTTTTATTGTAATAATTTTTTTTAAAAAAGATTTTATTGGGGAATTGGGGGAGTGGAACAGCGTTGGGGAACCGGGGAAGGGGAACAGACAAGTTGCTGTCCTTTGGCTCTTCAGTCTAGTTGTGGAGGACGTCGCTTCACTGGCCCATGTTGGTATCATCATTGCACTCTTCCCATGTCAGGCAGTCGCTTGCCAGCCATTGGACAGCTGCTCATGCTGGCTGCCAGCCACTCACAGCAGCTCAGCTCCAGGTGGAGCTGTTGTTGACCATCTTAGCTGTAGAGGGCGTAGTGGCCCTCTATGTGGGATCCGAACCGGGGCCCTGCAGCTCAGAGTTGGTGTCTCAAGCCAACTCTTAACCAATGTGCCACACGGCCAGCCCACTGTAATACTTTTTTTTATTTACACATTTGCCATATTGATCACACTTCACACATGGCAGAATATGGCTGTGTATATATTATTTACCTAACCTGGAAGGGGCAGGGGTACGGTAGGAGAGAGGAGAGAGTGCAGCAAAGGATAAAAGAAAACAGGACACTAAATACGATATAATGCTTATATTTGTGCATTTATATAAAACAGTATGTAAAAAAGGAATTACCAAAATATGCACACACAAAAATGACTTAAATCAAATGTCCATCAAGTTGAGTGCTTAGAGTGGCCCTAATCTGGTGGCAGCTGGGGTGAGCCAGCATGGGGCCTGGCAGTCATTCTACGAGAACCAAGGACATCCACAGGCGAGGCAACACTGTGAGGGTGTTTGGGTCACATGCAGCTGGCTGGTGAGAAGGAAAAAGGCGGGTAGGGTCTTGTTTGAATTCTGGGCAAAGTGCAGGACTGATGTTTGAGAATTCATGGAACACAGCGGATTGGAAGCAATGAGGGGCAAGATGGCTGGAATGCGGATAAAAGGAGAGTCTGAACGCAAGCACGGACAAAGCTGGGCAAGAACCAGAGGTGACCAAGACCAGGTGGGCAGGTGACTGGAGGCCCACAGAAGAGCCCTGAAGGCCTGCCTCACCAGCAGGATGTGGCCGAAAGTCTCCTGAGTTACGGGGAAAGAGGAAACTGGAAATTAAAGAATGACACCAAGTATAGGAAAGCTATCAACCAACATACACTTTTAATTGCAAAAAGTAAAAACTTCTATTACATAAAACTTTAATTTGCATACATTCTTTACATGATGGAGGTCTTTACAAGTTCATAGTGCAGTAAGTTACTGTCCACATTCTGCACAGAACACACATTAGCAGCTTAGACCGTTCAGAGCACGAGTGGCTGGGACAGATGTCCGTCTCCCACCCAGGCCCACCCCCCAGGTTCCCTGAAGATGGATTGCGGCTTCCGGGCCCCTCTCCCTGAGGACAGCAGGGAGGAGGCTGAGCAGAGGCCCTGTACCACCTCTGCCTCTCCAGTCCTCTCCCCAAGCCTGTCACTGACCTCCCACAGCAGGGAGGGAGAGGAGGCCACAGCCAGCATTGTTCTAAGAGTGAAACTATATAGAAAGTTTGGATGAAAAGCTGCTGAACTAACAAGGGATTGGGGGTGAGGCGGAGGGGAAATGTGTGCTGATAGGGACACAGCACATTCCCAGAGCCCCCCCGCTTTTCATTCGCTACAGGGTTATCGCCTAGAGCACCTCACCTACAATGAGACTGGGGGTTCTCTGGCAATGCCATGTGTCTGACTGATCCTGTCACCAATTCTCATAGATAAGTGACCGCTGATTCCTCAAACGGTTCAAGTACTCTGAGGGCCTGACGTTTCAAGGCTGGGACACTGCTGAGATGCGAGTTAAGGTGGCTTCATAGGGTGCCCTTATCGACTATTGCTATAGGGTGCCTTTGCTATAAGGAGTAAGGAGGGAAGGAGGGAAATTAAGCCTGGCACAAAGCAGATGTCCCGACTCCCCCAATTTGGTTGAAACTCCAAAAGCTCAACTGATTTCCTTCTCTGCATGGCTGCTCACAGCTGTGGCTTGTTCTTGGATGGATGCCGGCTGACTGAGTGACAGGCGCGCTCGGCGCAAGAGGAATGTCCCCACAGGCCAGCCCCACCATGTCTGGACAGTACCAGACCTCTGGCTGGAGTTATGTAACATTTCTTCTCTCCTTTACTCCTACAATGTCTGGACAGTTCGCATCTCCAGAGAAAGGAAAATGACAGCTGTATTTAGCTCTAATGCTTAAATTATGCAGGGCAGGGAAACCAGACATGGAGGGACCTGGACGGCAGACAAGCTGGCTGGAGGTTTCTCACCAAGGCCAGCACTGAAAGGGAGGGTGGCCCGGGTGTGGTGCATGAGAGGGAGCACCTGTCCATCTTCTCCGTGATGCTGTTGCGGGGGAAGCTGCTGGGTACTGGGAGACTGGGGGAGGCGGCCAGGGATATGTGTGCTGATGGGCACACAGCACATTCCCAGAGCCCCCCAATTTTCAGGTTTCTCTCCATCAGCTGCTCACCTTCCTAGCTTCCTGGCCCTGACATGCGTGATCTCTCTGCACAATATGCACAGGTCCAAACACAGAGAGGTTCTCATCCAACTTGCTGTTTCAAGGCACATCTCTGGTGCTCCCTTCTGTCAACCAATTTTAGTGGGTGATGGGTTGCCACTGAGTTAACATGTGTGGAGCTTATGAACCCAGGAGAGTTTCTCCTCCATCACAAGGAGAACCCAAAAGGTGAAAAGACCCCTGTTCAATAACTGATTTTCAGAAGGCAGACGGGATTGTCCGCCCGTGCACCCAGACATGCAGCTTTCCCTCTCTTCCCTAAAACCTGGCCTCCTCCTGCTGGGCAAGGATTCCATGAGAAGCGACTGTCTGCTCCTGAATTTTCAGTTTGCCATGGAAGCCACTGGTTAATGAGCAAACTCCCATCCAGACGACATCAGAATGGCCCAGGCCACCACCTGCAGCTGAGGAACTTGAGATTTTGTTTTAAAATACTTGTCCTATGCTGGACTTGGGGAGGGGAGACTAGGAAACCAAGAACTGAAAAACAAGTGATGTCAACTCCAAGGGGACGCACAACTGGATTTGGGCAGAGTCCCTCTTCTGGTCGCACATCTGGAAACGGGGAGCGACGGGAAAAGGCTGGACTCGATTCTGTTCCAGCCACACTCTTTGAACGAGAGTTTTCAAATGGGGAGGGAAAAAGGAAAAGACTTTTTACAAAAGTCATCTGGTTAGATGCTCTCCTCCTCCATTTCTGTCCAAAATAGTTTTAAAAACAAGCCGAGGAGTTCCTGGCTTGCCGACCCTACCCCTAGGCTCTCCTACCCCAGTGGGGACTCACCCAAGTCGAGTAAAGCATCTTAGCTCTTGGGCACCACACTGGGCTGAGGCAGGAAAATAATATGCTGCAGAACCAACTACTTACTGACCAGCACTAAACTGTCCTAAGCCCTGGTGATTTTACTTGTAAAATGAGGATCCAATACCTACTGCACAGGACTGAGCAAAGATTAAAGGAGATCGTGGACTCCACAAATGGTATTATTCCTTTCTCCTAAAAAATGAGCCCGAGTCTGCCAGTTTCATAGACTGCTTTGTATATCGTCAAATAGGTAGGTTCTGTTTTCATAAACCATTGTATTACTTTTTTCCCTTCCCTAGAAAGTGGGGAAGGGCCAAGCTCTGCCTTTTCATAAGCCAGAGCAGGAGTGTGTCTGTCTCACACGCGCCTCTGAGATCTCAGCCATCTGCACGTAAATGCTCACCTTGGCACCCAAGCAGCCTTTCTCTCCTTAGAGCTGATTTTTGGGACACGAGTCTGCTCTGGGAACCTGAGAAAGTGAACCTAAGCCATGCGTGGAGGTCACACGTCACCTCTTAGTAAACACTGAGCAAACATGTGAGCAAGTCCCTCTTTGGAGAGCCCTGTGGTCTTGTTCTTATTGTGGTGGTGGAGGTGGGGAGCTGGTTAGAAGGCCCCCCATGCCCCCCAACCCTTCCTCATTAAGGACTCTCTCTCCCACACGAGGTCATGTGGGGATCTTCTGCTGCTTCCACAGAGTGGAGAGCGAAGTGAGCAGGGGAAATCCAGCAGCACCCTCACATCACACAAAGCCGTGGACAACCAGAAAGGGACTGGCTGGCAAGCCCAGGCCATTCCTGCAGGACTGGTCACTGGTGCAGTCAGCTTATCAGATTACCTCGAGAAGGCGAATCACTTCTATGTATCCAGTCATTAGCAGCAGAAAACTCTCTTTGGAGAATTTCTCTGCTAACATACATCTACCTTCAATTCTGCACTGGGCAGATTTTAAGTAAAAGGAGTAGTATATGCACAGAAGTCCCACTTATCTGCTGCCACGCCATTCCTTGTTGAACTGGAGACAGCTCAGAGGCTGGGGGAATGCCTCGGATACCAGCATGTGCCAGGGTTTCTTCGTTTTCAAAATTCTGAGTGGAAGTGGGCATTTCATGAACAGTTAAGGTGTAGAGGGCAGGAGAGAAATAGAGAAGGAATATGGTGATTCATAAAAATGCAAGAGGAATCTCAATCTCAAATCATCAGAAGCTATTTTGCTCCTAAGGCAGCCTCTCTTCTTAGCCCACAGGGGCCTGATTTAGGGAAAGTCTTGGGGCCTCAGAAGAACCTGTTTACATATGCTCCTTCCTCGCTGTGTGCACAGGGCTAAGCGCCTGGCAAGGGCTTGAAAAGCTTGCACAAAGCTGGCCTCTCAATGATCCCTCTGATGAAAAACCTCTTAAATCCTAGCTGTTTAGCAAGTGTGACTTTTATGTGTACAAGAGACTTTGTTTTTCCTGCACTGACCAACACAAGGCGCCGATACTTTTAAGGACAAATTCCCTCAGGTACAGTTCACCCACGTTTCATTCAGGCCCGTGGAGGAGGCTCTGCGTGTTTCCACCCTGAGTTCTGTGAACACTGCTTGCCCTTTCCAAGCCTATGAACAGGTGGTTCAGGCACCCAGTGATCCCCGCTGCTGCTCAGGAGATGGGCAGAGAAAGGGGGCCAGGGGACAGACATGGGATCGCCCCTAAGGATGAAAAGGACCCAGCAAGGAGTCACACCCGCGCCCCTCACCACTGTCTGGCTCTGGGCCATCACTCTGACACAGACCCCTCCTGCATCCATTTGATTTCTAGGCCATTCAGAATCAGGGGCCCCAGAGTGGCTTGTTTTTTTCTCCGTCCTGGTGATGGCATGATCAGAGGCCGGATAGCTAGCAGTGTCGGTAGAGAAATAATAAAGAAGGAAACATGAGTGTCCTTTTTACACCATTTGACTCACACATACTAAAAACACTTCAGGGAAAAGTGAGCGTAGTGAGTTACCTACTGAAAAAGACGCAGCTTTATATTAGGAAAAGTCAAAACACCTCCCCTTGTTTCCCAGCACAGAGGCCCTTTTAAGACAAAGGATCAGAGTCGCACACCCAGCTGGCAAACACTCTGGGTCTGGAGTGCCTTCCCCAGCCACATTACATCAGCTTGACACAGCTGTAAAACATCTTTCCTGCAGAAAGTCAGACACTAGAGATCAGACCTGGTGGGCTCCCTCTCCCCAGGCCAGCACTCTAACTCGCCCTGCTCCAAAGATGCTTGGTCAAAGCACACAGCTGACAGGAACAGTGCAGGCACATTGGGCAAGGGGTCTGGACCAGCCCCGGGAGGGGGCACCCGGAGCCCTGCGACTGAGCAACCACCTGACAGGCAAGGAAAACGGGAAGGAGTTGTGTGTGGGTGCATGCGCAAGCGCGCACGCAACCTAAGAACCTGGTAAAATGGAGAAAAGTTATTACTTTAGGAACGACCATTTCAATTGTAGGCAGGCTCCAGCCTGGCATCACTGAGACTCCAAGAGCACGGACGCTGGGAAAGAAGTGCACTTCCTGAGTGCAGTAAGAGGCTGTCTGATCTTTTTTCACTGGTTAGGGTTCCATTCTGCTTGGGAAACTGCAACGACTTCGTTAATCAGCCATGGCTTTCCTGAAAAAGTTGCAGGTGGTGCGGCCAGGAAGACAGGCCACACAGGCCCAGGTGGTAAAGGAAGGTTCTGGAGTCAGGACCTGCGGGCTGCCCTCTCTGTGGCCAGGCAGCTGGCAGAGGGCATCATGCCATGCAGTGAGGGGAGGCGCCAACCCTGCCCCTGCCTGAAGGGCAGCTTCCAGGCTGTGGTGCCAGGACACTCTCTCCCAGGCGGGTCCTGGCAAAGTCGTGGCCACGCAGCGGGGTTGGAAGAGGTGGGAGGGCCGGGCTCACCGTCACCTCGTGCATACAGCGGGCTCACACACGCATGCACTGGGCAGGGAGCTAAGTAACCAAGCCCGGGAAAGTGGTTTCCTCGTTTTTGCTTTTATTTCCTCCTTTCAGTCTGTCTTCAGTTTGTACAGCTGTTCCTCTGTACAATTGTTGCCTAGGGCTCTGAGAGGGTGGTTGCATCGCAGATGACCAAAGGCTGGGCCCCTCTGGCTACGACGTAGACCTTCCAGTGGGTGGCACCTGCATAGCCTTGAAGGGAACAGCAACAGGGAAGCACGTGAATGTCAGGGGCTGGGCACACCTGCGCGCATGAGCAAGGCAGGTCTGCTGGAGGACCTCAGGGCATGCCTGCGGCGGCAGGCAAAGCTTGCCCTGGAGGTCTTTGAGCTCCTTCGGATGGTAAGTGTTCCTTATTATCAGTCCTCTCTGTAACCTGACCGCCAACAGGAGCCACTCTGAACCAAAGCGCCTCATTACTGCCCATCACCCGGGTAACGGTGAGTCACAACTCAGCGGGCAGGATGCTCAGGATGAGGCTGGTGGTGGGCACCACTTCTCAGGCTGGTCTCATCTTTTTCAGCAAGAAGACAGGAGGGGTTCTGAGGGGGAGTGGAACCCGCTAGCCAGTTCTCCCAAGATTATCTACACAATGGCCTCATTACAGAACACCCACATTAACCCAAACCAGCATTTCCGAAACTGTGATCTGCAAACAGTAGCCTCCGGTAGAACAGTCCAAGGAAAATAGGTTCCATGGTCAAGTAAGTTTGACAAATGCTAGGTTCCTGGAAGGCTTTTGGGGGCCCTTTGTATACTAATTGTGCTATGTACTGACAAGACAGGTATTTCTCCAAGTCAACTGGCCCAAGGAGCCCTATTTGCCTTTCCAAGACGTCATGGATGATCTGAAGAACTGTTCAGGAAACACTGGTTTGTATCATTTGAGTGGGCTAGGAATATAAACTTAAAAACTTCAACACTTCACATAAACACAGACAACAGTTTAGTGGTTACCAGATGGTAAGGGGGGAGGGGGATGGTAGATGAGGGTAAAAGGGATAAAATATGTGGTGATGGAAGGAGAACTGACTCTAGGTGGTGAACACACAATGTGATATACAGATGATGTATTACCGAATTGTACACCTGAAACTTATGTAACTTTACTAACAATTGTCACCTCCAATCAACTTTAATTAAAAAAACTTTAACACCTCAGTAATCTCCTGATGGAAATTTTCCTACAGTATGATATACCTACTCATCTTTAAATGGACAGCATTAAATAGAATTTAACCTCTACTTGGTGACTCAAGTAAAGTCACTATGAGCAGCGTGTGCGGGCTCACCAGCGCCCGACCCTACATCAATCTTGGAAACGCCTCCCCTCACAGGATTCCTGGTGGTCTGTAACTCTGTTCCCCTTCCCCTCCACGTTCACAGGACAGTGCTTATTTTATCAAAAAAAACAAAACACAAAAAAACAAAAAACAGAACTTGTCACACAGCCATTCTTATGGGCCCCTGAAGTACTGGAGCTGCCATCTGTCCTATCACCACTGACTTACTCTCCTCCACTGTCAGGGTCTAATGTTTTGTCCTCATCTGGAACCGTGGCAGGCATCCTTCTATTCCTGCCCCTGCTTCAGGTTCTCCCCATCCCTCCCTGCCCATCCTTCTCCCAGACTTGCTCCCTTCCTCCTGTTCTCTCTCATCTCCGGTCCCTTCCCCCCATTCCTGTCGTGTGGCTGGTCTTGCATGGGCATTGCCAAGTGCAGGGCTCCTTTCCTTCTGGTCAGCAGACCAGCCAGTCACAGCACAGTGGGTGACAGACTTTGGGTTTTAGGCTATTCTGGATTTATCGCCACCAGACTTGCACACTCCAAGCTTCTCTGATCACTGCCAGTCCCCCATATTGTTCTTTCCCCTAATTCTGTGATTGGCATTCTAGGTGCTGGTGGGAGCTGGAAGCCTGGAATGTAGATAATGATGTTACTCCTGAAGTTGTCTGAACTGTCAATCATTTGTAGGACACGGACAGACACTTTTTCAAGCACAACTACACACTCCCAGTCCAAATGCCATGCAGACTCATGCGATAGTCACACCTTATGGAAGCGTCACGCCACTACAGGAAAACAGGTTCAGAACAATTTCTACACGCGCATTTTCTTTTTGCAGTAATTGCCAAGGGTGGCCCACTGGGTTCCATTATCAGTTAATGTTTAATTTGTACATTTTTATTTTTTCACTTCTAAATTGAAATAAAAGTTATGTAACTTGGATCAGACCTTGGCACAGTTTGAAGTCTGCACCCCTCCTCCAAATGAGGTGACAGGTTTCTAGGGATTGGGGTTTTCTGAACAGGCAAATGAAAAAAAATCAATGTGAAAATCAGCGGGCTCTGCCGGGGCCTCCCCTAGGGCGTGTGAGACCAGAAAAACAAGGGAGGCAGTGACATGCCTGCTGATTCATTTGTTTCCGCCAAGAAAACTCTGCAAACTGACTGCTACTAACAGCAGTTGCTTTAAACCTGTTTTTCTGGAACAGATTTTTTAGAATATAATGCACAGAACAAGTCACAGTTGGGAAATCACGGAGCCAAGGGTGAGTCAAAACTGTGGGAGCCACATTGGAAGGTCTCATTTCCTTGTGTGGCTGCTGCCCTTCCATACGGCGCGCACTGCTTCATTAGCAAAATGGGCACAGAAAGGGTTTCGTCGAATCTGGGATTGTACCTCCCCTGGCTTGACTCTGTTATATGAGACACTTAAGACTTGATTCTTTGCCTAACTGATGGTGAGGCCTTAGAATGTCACCTCCTCTCTCTGAATCTCAATCTCATCTGTAAAATAAAGGATTACTCAAAATATTCTCTATAACCCCTCTAACTTGGAATTTCTAAGGCCAATGGACACACACATTCTAAATATACATACAAGACATCTCTCTGCTATATTTTCTCAATATTTGTCCCATTGGAGCATAAACATTGACACTGTTAATTTAAAAAATGCTAATTTTGACTCCATTGAATCTTTGTGAAGGCAATACTTAATTCTTATAATTTTTTGAGTTAAAAATAAAACTAAAAAGATCCTGTGGCTGATCTTGCCCTCCTGGGGCCCCACCTACCGATATCTCCTGGCTCTAATGGCATCGCCACAGAGTGGCAGTGTCTTCGGCACTGGAAGGGAGGAATGAGCTGCAACATGGCCTCACCACTGCCGATGGTAAACAGGTCATGCATCCTATGCATCTGGAGGTAAAGAGGGGAGGTGGCGGAGAAAAGGAAGGAAAAGAAAAAAAATAAAATCCAGGGGCATGGGAGAGTAATAGACAAAAATCCATACATCTATGTCTGAGTTTCCGAGCAGCCTAAGCAAAAAGGAAAACAGACCCAGTAACACAATTCACAATTATGTCCAAAAGACAAAAACAAACTAGTTTCTCCAAAGCATGGCATCTCCCAGTATTGAGACCAGGGTAAAATCTCTTTCAATGGCTTCTCCTAATGAGACACTGTGTGATTTAGTGGTGACATCCTCAACAATAGCCCTATTGCAGAAACGCATGAGTTTCATAATTCCCAACTATTTCTGGCTACAGTGTCAAAGTAGGCCAAGGCAAATATCTCATTGTAATTTACCAGAAGTCCAGCAAAGGCAGTCTAGCAATGGTGGTCTATGTCTGCAACCTCCTGAGGGTCTGGTTTGGTCCAGGTGTTTAGAGAAATACATGGTCTCCACATGCTTTGGGAAATGTTCCATGGAATATTCTTTCTTACTACTAGAGTTTTGAACAGTGGCAAGTTCAAGTTTACACTTTCTGGTAAGACCTCGGTGAACAGATGTCATGCTACTGATTGAAAGCTAATCAGTAAGACTGGCATCTGGTTTTGGAACTAAGGAGACAAGCAGGATATGCACCTGCCCTTCTAAGGGGGCGCCACGGCCACCAACAGGCATCAAGTGTGACCTGCTGTGCGCCAGGCGGAGCTCTGAGCCTGGCAGTTGAGGCGGGGCAGGGAGGAAGGATCAAGACGGAGGTTGGCCTTGCTCAGCCTTCTCTTCCTACTTACATAGTGAGAGAGCGCCCCGGGCCTCCTTTTCCACCCCTGCCCCTATGAGAAACCTTTTATAAGCCCAGGTAAGGCAGGGGTCAGAAGTCTGACTCCCTGGGCCATGCCCTAGTTTTCTCTTCATCACTTGTAGCATCCAGAGCTGTGGGTTTTGGCCTCATCTTCTGTCCCCAACCCTGGTCTCTCTCTGTTGCTCCCATAGGCCCTGGTCATGTCTCTGTTTCCATGGCAACACTAGAGCCATTTTAATTGTTGCTGCAGTGACAGAAGAAGGACTAGGGAGGACTAACCAGTGTCTCGAGCTGACTGCAAATGACTGGTACTGATACCAGCAGAAGCCCTGACATGGGCTTCTTCCCAGAAGACCAAAACCACATGGATATATCTGTTTCATATAAGCCTGGGGGGTGGGGGTGGGGGGGATGGACCATGTTCCTCCACACCCAGCACGGGAAGAAAAGACAACAGGATGGAGTGGGCTGGCTCTAGGCAACACTGTGGAGTGTGTGAGGTGGGCCTCGGAGCCCTTACCTCTTCCCCTAGTGCCTCTTAACAATCAGATCCCCACTTCTCATCTTCTATCTCAAGGCTGTCTCTTGCATCCTGGGCCCCCAGACATGTGACTTCACCAGGGTCTGGGCTGAGGGACATGGACAACAGGGTGGAGTGACAGGCTGTGGAGAAAGCAAAGTTTGGGCCAGGGTGGGGACCAGAGGCTCCAAGAAACCAGACTCTCAGGATTTTCCCCTATTGGGCCACTCCCCTTCCCAAAACATCTTCGAGAACCTCTGATAGGCGTCTGAGTAACTGTTTATCCCTTTGGCTGGGCTGCTTGGTGTCCCTGCTAAGCAGGCTGGTGAAATTAACTTCAGATGCGAGTGGGAAAATGGAGATGAAGATAAAGGCCTTTGCCCAGAATTATATCATCATTATGAAGATGAAATCAAGCTAGGGCTCCGAGTTCTAGCCGGGAACAGCAGGATAAACTTCTTTCAGAACCTGAGGTCAGAGCCCAGCACCTCCACCCTGCTGCTGGCGGAGAGCAGCTCTGACTTCTAGACACTATGACTGTTTTTCTAGGCTTTGAAATTCCTTTAACGTGATTCAGCACATTTGAAGCCAACAGTATCAGGAGGCTGAAGACACAACCCAGAGTTGGTAGGGGTCACGGTTTGGGAAACTACATTTTTTTTTACAAAGGAAAATTCATCGTTTTAATTCTTCCAAACCAATCCAGGACTCAAACACTTTCCTCAGGAATGAGCCTCAACAGAAGAGCAATTCAGAGAAAAGTAAACAGACACAAACACAGAACGGCTTTGCCCAGTCCAGTCCGCTGGCCGCAGAGGAGTGAATGCAGCTTTGGGTACTTGGCCTTGGAAGGACGTGAGAAGCTGGGCTGCCTGACTCGGGTCTGCGCCTGTCTACCCTTTTGTTCCAAAATGTCTCCAGGCTCCCAAGCTTTCTGCTTTCCCGATTCTCTATCTGAAGTTCCTCATTTATTTGTGGGGAAAGCCAACAGGGGAGTAGGGGTGGGGATAGCCCTCCTATTAACTTACTGTGTCCTTGGGCAGATCATTTAATTTCATTGGGGCTGTTTCCTTATCTACAAAATGAGGAAGTTGGACTATGCATTTACGGACTCTTCATCTATAGTTTCCCTGCTTTCGGGCCGGCCAAGTGGCACGGTGGTTAAGTGCTGGCTTGGGACGCCAGTGGCCCTGGTTCAGGTCCCACATATGAGGGCCAGTGACACTGTCCTTAGGAAAAAAAAAAACCTATAGTTTCCCTGCTTTCCACTTTGAGGTAGAGAAGTCAGACTAACTGCATGCTTCCAATTTTAAGATTCTACATACTTTAATGCAGAAAAGTAGCTTGCAGGAGGTAGATCTGCAAGATAACTAGACTTCCTGTAAGCATGCCTTTGTAAAAGGTGAGCCCCTGTGGGCCTCCTGGCTGGTAACAGGAGAAGAGAACTTTAGATTCTATGCGTGTCCCTTCAATTCACCCTCTAGGTCGAGGTGCAGGGAACGCCTTGATTATGACATCAGCCCAGGTCCCACGTGAGAAAAATTCTAGATCTAAGCCCTCTCAAAATTTCCTACCTTACTCCCCACAATAGGTTCTGGTTGAAGGAAGTAGCACTTTTTCAAGGAAGCATCTTCTGGAAATGGCAGGTAGGTGAACACGGGAAAAAGTTCACGTAAAATGTGTGATCTGTTCAGAGGTCTTCTCCTGTAAGAGTATGAAAGAGAAAGAAGTAATTAAAACAGGCAAGCCGGCTTCTGTGGGTAACACAGAGCTAAGCAAGGGTGGGAAAACTGTGGGCGATGGGTATTAGGGCAGTATCTTAAGTATTAGTTCCATGAAGAACAGTCATGCCAAGTCAATTAGCTGTAACATGTACATGTACACACATAAACGCTACAGCCACGATCTGTCCATGTGGGTGGGGTGTTTATAAAACCCAGCTAAAACAACATATAGAGGGAGGAAAGAAACAATCCATTCATTCATTCTATCTTGGAAAAGAGACTGAAGAAATAACAAGCCAAGTGGGAGAAGAGACAAAGGGAGAAAGAAGGAGTGGCAAAAATCCGACCCACCTTCTGAGGTAGAATGGTACGCAGTGGGAAGCCTGCCTAGCTTGTTAAACTGAGTCTTTGATCATGCAAAGAAACAGAAAATTTAAAGAGAGGCAGAAGCATCAAGTAATTGTCTAACCAAAAGCCTGAAAAAGCAATTCTCTTTTGGAACGGTTCTAGATGGAAATGGGCTTTCCTTTTCTTTCTACAGAGTACCCCAAAAAATGGACCACGTCTTCTACAGGACACAAGAAGGGAAACAGATCTTGGTCTCAGTGCTGGTTGGGAGACCCTAAGCATGGTACTTAACCTCTGATTCCCACCTTTCTGATCTGACAAATGACAATGGTAATTCCTACTTCCCAGAGCTATTATGAGTGTCACCACTAAACAACAAGATAATACACAGCCTGGGGCCGGCCGAGTGGCGCATTGGTTAAAAGCTGGTTTTGGGATGCCAGCAGCCTGGGTTCAGATCCCACATATGAAGGCCAGTGACACTGCCCTCTACAGCTAACAACAGCTCCACCTGGAGCTGGGCTGTGTGAGTCCCCGGGGATGGTGTAGGCTGCAGCCCCTGCTACAGTGGGCTGCCATAGGCTACAGTGAGTGGCCGGCAGCCAGCGTGAGAAGTTGGCAGCCAGCATGAGCTGCCAATAGCTGTGGTGAGCGACCATCCAGAGGCCAGTGACTGATCTGCCTCATCCAGGAAGAGCGCACTGACGATACCAACATGGGCCAGTGAAGCAACGTCCTCTGCAACTAGACTGAAGAACAAAAGGACAGCAACTTGTCCGTTCCCCTCCCCCGATTCCCCAATAAAATCTTTAAAAACAAAACAAACAAACACAGCCTGTCACAAACAAGTGCCTGGAAATGACATTTCCCTTCTACTCTGCGTGCTCTCTTCAGTTCTCAATGCTCAGGACCCATTCTGCACAAACAGAAACGCTGAACACATACTTAGAAATAAGTTATGATTCTACCAGGCGATCTTGGTGTCCCCCCATGGTGGCTTCCCCTCCTGACACATCTCTTCCACTTGTCGCCTTCCTCTCTCACTGGTTTTTCCACAGGGAGCTTCTGAGAATCATTTGACTCGAACAGTGTACTGCAAAGTGCTTACACAGTAGGTGGGTCTCAGTGGTGGCCATCACAGTGTTGACGTTTGGTCTGCCCCTTTCTACACACCTGCAGGCTGGAGCACTTTTCACACTCACCATGGATACGGGAATGGGAACCACCGGTCAGGAAAGCAGCGCCACCACTTGGCGAAAAACCCTTCCGAGAATCCTTCTGTGGCCTCAGGGTACTGGCACAAAAAATGCTGAAGCTCCTCAGACGATAGGGTCTGTTCCGTCTTGGCAAGGCCCCAAACAAAAGCAAGACAAAACAACACAGAATTACTTATCAAGAATGTCCCAGAGCTTGACGTTTTCTAGACATTAAGTGGGTAACTAACCAGTCGGTGGGAGAATCAGGCTTCTCGCTCACCTTGATCACCAGAGGATGGTGTCCCTCAAATTTCTTCGGGGTATCTTCCAGGAGCACTACTTTGAGGGGCAATTTCTGGGTACAACCAGTGCAGTTGGCAGGAATGGGGTCCGACTCATTCTGCTCACGGTCATTTGTCCAGGGGTCAAAGTCTGAGAGAGGAGGGGATACGGAAAAAGCAGCCACAGGAAGAACACAGCAGGTAAATTCAGGAGCCCCAGCAATGACATGGAAAGGAAAGTAATACATTTTACAAGCTAACAATGACAAGCACTGGTGACCTCTGAAAAGATACGTATGAAAGCAGCCAATGAGGAGGAAGTAGAGGGCCCAGGGGGAAGGGATGGGAAGGAGAGGTACTTTTCTCTGTATACTCTTTTATACTTAATGGGAAATAATTTTTAAGATCAAGCAATAAAGTTCAACAGTTGGAAAAGATATTCAGTGACATGGGGTTGGAGGTGTGGTTCTTCCACTGTGAACCATGTACAGTACATGGGGGAGGGGCATGCAGAAGGGGGCGGTCCCACCATCAATGATGAGTCCCACTGCGTGTCTTCTCCAATTCCCTTGCTGTGTGCTGGAGGCCGGGGTGACTGGGAAGGAAGAGTGAGAAAAGAGTGCAGGGAAAAGGGGTGGAGGGACAGGGTTTTCAGGGGCCCATGTTTGGAGTAAAATGAGTTCTATCTGCCCATCAGGCAGCACTCGATCCCAGTTCAGAAGAGGGTTGGGGTTACTAGTCATGGCTTCTACCTCCAAGGACTGCAGGTTGGTCAGAAATGGAAGAATGCCCCACCCAGCCCCTCCCTGGTGTGAGTGCTGGTTGGCTCCCCAACACCTTTCCATGGCTAGTCCTTCTCTGGGGGACCAACCGGCTGCTTCTACCCAGCCCTTCTCAGTTTCTCTCGATTCCTGCCCTCTGACACTGTTCTGTTTATGCTGTTATTGCATGATTTGTTTGCTTTTTGTTCCATTCTGGGATTTATGTGTGTGTTCTCAGATATGTATTTGCGATAAACTCTAATTTGAATCCAAAATGTTTCACCAGATGGTTTGATTAAAACCCAATGGAGGAGCCAGCCGAGTGGCTCAGTTGGTTAAGAGCTCGCTTAAGAGTGCAAGCTGAGCTCTGAGCAACAGCAGTTCGATGCCCAGCCCGAGCTGAGCTGCCAACAAGTAGCAGGATGGCTCAGCTAAAAACAAAAACAAAAAAACAATGGAAACCAAATCAGGAGACAGCCTAGAACGAAAGACAACAGACAACCAAATGTGGCTGAAATGAAGTCAATTCTTTAAACCAGTAAACACACTTGGAAGCTGCCTCTTAACCACAAAATATTTTCTGTAGCCTGCAGCAGGTATACTACTCTTGCCCTATTTCCTTTGGCAGCAGTATGAGGGTATGGGAAACGCAGTATCAGGGAATGAACTGCGTTTGTTCTCAGCACATCTCCTGAGCACCCTCCAGGCGCTTCCACCCGTCAGACAGACCTGTGTTTTCTTCAGGCAGCAGCCACCCACCTCTCCCCTGTCTCCTCCCTGGGCAGATTACCCACCAGAGGACTACTGCTGCACCCTGATCCTGCGTGGGGCTCAACAGGAGTCTTCAGAGGCAGCCAAAACCCTTTCAGTGACACTCGGAAGCTGCAAAGTTATACCCCTTTTTCTTCTGGAATATGTTCAAATGTTCCTTATGGAGGCCAAATAGGATGTATTGTTGCCAAAATACAAGCATTCTGGGTACTGGACATACAATGCCGCATACAGAGTCATAACACCATGTTATAATTATATAGCATCAAGGTTTCTTTTCCGAAGTGCTTGTGAGGGAGGGGAAGGCAGAGGAAGGGGAGCTAAGGCGCTATGCGCCAGGCCCTGTGCCAGTCATTTCCACATGCTGCATGGCTTCCTTTTCACCATGTGATTACTGAGGAGGCATCACTCTTCTCATTTTACAGATGAGCAGAGTGAGAGGTGACAGCAATCATCAAGGCAGCAGGGTGTAGTGGGGGAGGGCACAGAAGCAGCTGCGTGGCGTTGGAGGAACGGGGATAAGACAAGCGTGGCTGCCCCGGAGACTGTAACGGGGACTCCTAGGGCTGAAAGCACGACAACTCTCCTGGGAGCAGAACAAGGAACTATCAAAGACCTGTGAGTAAGGGCTCCCTGATGCGTCAGGAAGGTTATTCTGGGTTGTGAGGGAGGCTGGGAAGAAGGAGACCTGGTTTACTTTGTTTTTGTCCTTTGTGTGTGAGTGTGTGTGTGTGTGGGGGGGGCGGGTGTTGTACTGTGATGGGAGGTGAACTATAATAAGAGTCTAAACTGAGGCAGTGGGCTTGGGAAGGAAGGGATGATTCCAGCGGCAGCAATGACACTATCTATAGACCAAAAAAAAAAACACTGCTGAGCATGTCTGTGTGACTGACACTGACCAAGAACTCCTCATCCAAGGGGGCACCGACATAGAAGACATCAGAGAGCTGCAGATTTATGACATTTTCCTGCAGTAACATGTCACATTTTAACTGCATCAGTTAATTGTAACCATTTTCTCAGGAAACAAGAGAAAAGTGTCAAGAGAAAGGGGCACTTCTTTTGAATTTATACAAAGGTGCTTCACAGGCTAGTGGCTAGTAGCAAGCAGTCTGAACATAAGAAGAGATTATTTTAACTGCAATTTAGTTTAGTTTTATTCTGAGCTTTAGATATTCTTGAGATTTCCAGGTAGAGATGCCTTGAAAAACAGATGGAGGAAGAAAACCCAGGGAAGGAAAATCAAGAAAGAAAAAGAAAGCACGAGAATTTAATAAGGTGGCACAATACTATAGATATCTAGACACATAACATTAATGGTGTTCACCAGCCATAATCATTTAAAAACTGAAATGGAAAACGACCTCATTCATAATAACTGGCAATAAATTTAACATGATAAAACTATAACGTTTTACTGAAGGACATAAAGTAAGACTTGAAGAAATAAAGTAAGACCTGAATAAATAAACATATCATACCATGATCCTGGATGGGAAGACTAAATATCATAAAGATGTCAAATCTACCCGCAAACATTCAAATAAATTTAATATAACTTGGAAAGAATCCCGCCAGTTTCTTATTGGTGAAGGCGGGGGTGGGGTGGGGTGGGGCTGTGAGAATAGCAACAGGCAGTAATCCACCCCACCCAAATGAACTCCTGGGTAATACAAATAAATGACAAGGTATGGTCACTGCTTAAAATCTATGGAGAACATCCCCTCAGGCAGACACAACTAGAGGATGTGTATTAACAGCCTTATGTGACAGACATTGGGCAGATAGCAGACCTGAGGACCCTCACTTCAGACTGCTCCTGGGACACTGGAGGGCTCCAGCCTGTCTCCAAGAGAGGCACAAGGAGGGCAGGACTGTTTCCAAGGTTCAGTCATATTTTTTTTTTTTTTAGAGGGCAGTGTCACTGGCCCTCATATGTGGGATCCGAACCGGGGCCGCTGGCGTCCGAAGCCAGCTCTTAACCACCGCGCCACTCGGCCGGCCCTTCAGCCATATTTTTAGCACGTCTCAGTTCATCATTCTGTCCTATTGTCGCGTATTCCATTACATGGATATAAAACATTTTTTGTTTATTCAATCATACGTTGCTGGACACTTGAGTTGTTTCTACGTTAGGGCTAATATGAATAAAGCTCCTATGTACATCTGCATACAGGTCTTCCTGTGGGCGTCTGTTTTCACTTCACTTGAGCACATACCTAGGTGTGGAATTACTAAGTCATTTGGTAACTCTGTGCTTGACTTTCTGAGAACAGCCTGCTGACTGGTTTCCAAAGCAGCTGTGCCATTTTACATTCTTATCAGGAGTAAATGAGGGATCCAATTTCTCCACCTCCTTGCCAATACTTTTTTTTTTTTAAGATTTTATTGGGGAATTGGGGGCAGGGAATAGCGTTGGGGAATCGGGGAAGGAGAACAGACAAGTTGCTGTCCTTTTGCTCTTCAGTCTAGTTGTGGAGGACATCGCTTCACTGGCCCATGTTGGTATTGTCACTGCGCTCTTCCCAGATGAGGCAGTCGCTTGCTGGCCACTGGACAGCCATAGCCGTTCACGGCAGGTCATGGCAGCTCACGAAAGCGCACGCCAGTTGCCCACTGCAGCCTACGCCGTCACCAGCAACTCACAGCAGCCCAGCTCCAGGTGGAGCTGTTGTTCACCATCTTAGCAGTAGAGGGCAGTGTCACTGGCCCTCATACAGGATCAGAACTGGGGCCCTGCTACTCAGAACTGGCGTCCCAAGCCAAATCCTAACCAATGCGCCACTCGGCTGGCCCGATTGCCAACACTTCTTACTGTCTTTATCTGTTTTACTGTAGGCATCCTCATGGGCATGATCTGGCTTCCCGCTGTGGCTTTGATTTGCATTTCCTTGGTTGGCTAATGATGCTGAGCATCTTTTCATGTGCATACTGATTATATCTTTTTTGGAGAAGAGTTTATTTAAATCTATTGCCCATTTTAGATTGGGTTATTTGTCTGTTACTGAATTGTGAAGAGGTATAGACAATAAATTCTTACAAAAGAAAAAATGAGGGACTTTGATTTACCAGGTGTAAAAATACAGTAGCATTTTATAAAGCTACTGTAATTAAAATAATACAGTCAATCCTCATTATTCACAGATTCTTATCTGTGGATTCACCTCTTCCCAAAATTTATTTGTAATCCCCAAAGCAATACTCCCAGTGCTTGCGAAGTCATCCACAGACGAGCAGAACAGCAAATCCCAGCTGAGATACAAGTACAAGTAGGCCCTGCTCTGCCTTTTTGTTTCACATCTCATATCATAAACAAGTGTCCTTTTCACCATCTACTTAGTACTACATTTTTTGCATTTTCGTTGGTGACTTTGCTATTTAAAATGGCCCCCCGAGGGAGGCTGTGCATGTGTGGGAGACCGGGAGTACAGGGGAACTCTCTGTACTTTCTGCTCAGTTTTGCTGTGAACCAAAAACTGCTCTAAAAAAATAGTCTGTAATAACAATAAAAACAAAATGGCCCCCGAGCATAGTGCCGAAGTGCTATCTAGTGTCACAGGTAGAGGAAGGCTGTGATGTGTCTTACAGAGAAAATGTGTGTGTGAGGGAAACTTTGTTCAGGAGTGAATCAGAGTGCTGTTGACTAAGTTCAATGTTAATGAATCAACAATCTGTAGTAAATCAGGTCTCTTTAAAAAGAAACATCAAATTAGGTCATGTACTGATCAATTGGAGATAATGTGGCCAGAGGCTTGCAGGAACCTCACTGTGTTTCCCCAAAGGGCAATGGGTCAGTATTCACTAAGACAGTGTTTGCAGGCACTTTACAGAACCGAACTGCGGCAGATAATGAGAACCAAATGCATGTTCTTACAAAGGCACAGACAGAAGGCTTGATCAAACAATAAAGAATGTGGCAACAGATCCAGAATATGTGAGTACGTGTGTATGAATATTTAATTTGTGATAAAGGTCAATCTTAAGTCACTGAAGAAAAGATGGATGCAGTAAGTGATACTGGGACAAGCGGCTATCTACTTGGAAGGCAATAAAGTTTAATCCCTACCTTTCACTATACATTGATATAAATTCAAGATAATGTAAAGATATAAATGGATAAAACAAAATTTTAAAAATAGAGGAAAATGTAAGATGGTTGTTATATTTTGGGAGCAAAAAAGGCTTCTTAAGCAAGATACAAACCAAGATGCCATAAAGAAAAAACATGGACAGATTCAACCAGTATTTGCATATAAGAGGCAAATAATTAATATCTCTAACATATAATGAACTCCTATTTGATAAAAAATTTTAAACAGGCAAAGAATATGAACAGGTAATCAGCAGAAAAATATAAATGGGCTATCATACATATGAAATACCTAACACCACTAAGAAAGAAATGCAACTTAAAATGAGAGACCATTCTTCAGTTTTCTAACTGGCAAAACAATGACAATACCCAGTGTTGATGATCAACATATGCAAGTTTATGAAGACAATCTGGTAGTATTTATTAAAATTTAAAATGTGCATGCCCTTTGACCCAGTTATTCTACTTCTAAGTATCTATCTTACAGAAATAATAGTATAGGTATATAAAGATAGGTGTATATGAATGTCCCGTGTGTGTGTTTTTTTTTAATAATAGCAAAAAAACTAGAAACTATTCAATTAGGAAATATTCCCAGAACGGAATACGAAATCCTAAAAGATGTGTATACTGGGTTGAATGGTATACCCCCAAAATTCATGTCCTTCTGGAACTTCAGACTGTGACCACATTTGGAAATAGGGTCTTTGCAGATGGAATGAATTAAGATGAGGTCATATTGAAGTAGGGAGGGTCCTAAATCCAATTTGAATGGTGTCCTTATAAGAAAACACAGAGACACACACAGAGGGAAGGCGGCCATGTAAAGGCAGGCAGAGACTGCAGTTACGCCACCACAGCTACAGAACACCAACGATTGCTGGCAACTAACTACCAGAGCCAGAAGAGGCAAGAAGGATTCTTCCCTGGAGCTTTCAAAGGCAAGTATAGCTCTGCCAACACCTTGATTTGGGGCTCTAGCCTTCTGAACTGTGAGAGAATGAATTTCTGTTGTTTTAAGCCACCCAGCCTGTGGTACTTTGTCATGGCAGCCTTAGAACAAAAGATACTAATATAATGTGTCTAGCCCAAAATATATATATAAGGCTTTTGTGTGTGTGTGTGTGAACCAAAAGTATTTTATACTTGTATCTATTAAGTGTTTCTACCTGTAGAGCCATGGAAAAATTCAGCAGGATGTATATCAAATTATTACCAGTGGTTGCATGAGTGGAGGAGTTAGAAAGATGAAAGGTATGAAATTTTACTTTATTAATAGTACATTTATAAAAATCAAAATCTTAGGGCTGGCCACGTGGCACACTGATTAAGAGTTGGCTTGGGATACTGGCTCTGAGCAGCTGGGCCCCAATTCGGATCCCACATGAGGGCCAGTGACGCTGCCCTCTACAGCTAAGATGGTGAACAACAGCTCAACCTGGAGCTGAGCTGCCATGAGTTGCTGGCAATGGCATAGGCTGTGGCCCTTGCTGCAGTGAGCTACTGTGAGCAGCCGTCTGATGGCCGGTAGCTGATCTGCATCACCCGGGAAGAGCGAAATGATAATACCAACATGGGCCAGTGAAGTGACATCCTCCACAACTAGACTGAAGAACAAAAGGACAGCAACGTGTCTGTTCCCCTTCCCCGATTCCCCAATGCTGTTTCCCCTCCCCCAATTCCCCAATAAAATCTTTAAAAAAAATAAAAATAAAAATCTTATACCTCTTTATTGTCTTTGTATGTAAGTGTTTTACGTATTTTCCAAATAAAAATGTCTTTGGAGACTACAAAAACTTAAGCTGAGACTATCAACTGTGAAATGTAGGGTGCAGGCACCACAGAGGGAGACCCCTTGGGGGGTAACTGACAGAAGCAGATGCAGGAGGCCAGGCTTGTGGTCAGCAAAGGGAGAGGGGAAGTGATGAGGAAAAAGGATCACTGGGATGGGCTAGCTCAGGCCGTCCAGCTGAATTAGGGGAGCCCAAATGTCAAGAAGAAGAGCTACTTTTGGTTTCTCTGCAGCCTGGAGATCACCAAGGTGGACAAAGGCTGTGCTTGTATTTGATGGGAAGGGACAGAGGAATGGCCAGGCAGTCAAGTGTCTGGGCAGAGGGTCAGTGAGGCTCTTCCTCCCCTTGCCACAGAATCCCCAATGACAAAGGGAGAGGTGCCCTGACTCCAACATGGCCTCCATCTACCTGAAAAGGTTTTATCTGATCTCTATACAACTGGCTGGAGCCATCACACTAAAGAGTGAGCAAGTTCCATTCTGAAAAACAGCCAGTAGCACAGGGCAGGCCATCCCAGTCCATTGTCTTCCTGCAGCTGCCAGCCACGCTGCAGCTCACTTCTTGCCAGCCCTCCCGTTTCTATCCGCTTTTCCTGCAGCATCAGACAGAAAGGTGGAAGATGGATAGCAACTTCCTAACTTTCTTTTAATTTCCAAGGCTTCTTTGCTCCAGATAGCCTCCTTATACTAGCTGTTCTATATATATATATTAAAGTGTGACAGGGCTGGCTGAGTGGCTGAATTGGTTAAGAGCGCAAGCTCTGAGCAACAGGATCGCCTGTTCGATTCTCACATGGGCCAGTGAGCTGCGCCTGAGTTAAGCTGCCAACAGGTAGCAGGATGGCTCAGCTGGTAAAAGCACATACTCCTAACAAGGTTTCCGGTTCGACCACGGCATGGGATGGTGGGCTGCGCCCTCCACAACTAAGATTGAACATGGCACCTTGAGCTGAGCTGCCCTGAACTGCCGATGGGTGACCAGATGGCGACTGGACTTGGAGCTGAGCTAGCTGCGCCCTCCACAACTAAGACTGAAGAACAACTTGGCTGTTCCCATTCCCCAATTCCACCCCCGACCAAAAAAAAAAAAAAAAAATCTTTAAAGAGAAAAAGTGTGACAGACAAGTAAAATCCCACATATAGGAGTTTGATAAAACTCATGATCTGTATTACAAATTCTCACCATGAGATGGAATCATTTCACTGTCTGAGATGTCAAAAACAGTCTCTCAGGGGGCTGGCCGAGTGGCACATTGGTCAAGAGTTGGCTTGGGAAACCAGCTCTGAGCAGCAGGACCCTGGTTCAGATCCCACATGAGGACCAGTGATGCTGCGCCCTCTACAGCTAAGATGGTGAACAACAGCTCAACCTGGAGCTGGGCTGCTGTGAGCCTCTGTGAGTGACTGTCCAATAGCCGGCGAGCCACTGCCTCAGCTGGGAAGAGCGCAATGATAATACCAACATGGGCCAGTGAAGCAACGTTCTCCACAACTAGACTGAAGAACAAAAGGACAGCAACTTGTCTGTTCCACTTCCCCAATTCCCCAATGCTGTTCCCCTCCCTCAATTCCCCAATACAATTTTTAAACACAAACAAACAAACAAACCAGTCTCCCATGGCCATCCAGTTAAGGAAGGCAGAAACTGTAACCTCCAGCCTTCTCTGGAAGGTGGGCATTCTGCAGACAAGTGGCGGCGGTGGCCTGTCAGGAGGCTTCCCGAGAGCTGTTTATAAAGAAAACACTCGCTGTGGACAGCCATACATGCCCTGGAATTCTCAGTGGAGAGAGTCCTTTTATACAGATTATTAACCTGGCAGAAAGTGAAAAGCGAAAAAAAAAAAAATAATAGATTTCTTTCTAGGACATAAACCTCCCTCTGGGTAAAGGATAGGGAAGAAGGCACAAAGCCAAGCCTAGCTCCAAAAGAGCAGGGGGACTGTCTGTTTTGTTCACTGTTCTGCTGAGGATAGTGCCTGGCAATACACATTTGCTGAATGAATGAATGAATGAAACCCTGACTTTTCAAAAGCCTTAACAATAGGAGTAAGTCCATAGGGAGAAAAGACAAATGAGCAGTCTGAAATTGGAAAAGCTTCAAAATGAAGATTAATTTTATGATTACTTATATTACAAATGCGCCCAAGAAAAGCCTGCAAAGCCCATGACCAAGTTTCTGTGACTGTCACTGGTGCGCGTTCTCACTATTTCATCAGGCTGCTCTCCAGCAGCTCATTTTCCTAGCATCTCTTCTAGCATCCTGGGCATAAGCAGGGCTGAAGTTCTGATGGTGAAGGGGCCCTTGCCCAGGTCCCCTGTGTGAGTGGCAGCATGCCCAGAGTCATTCTTATACACGGCGGGAAACCCAACAAATCATTTCGCCAATAGCGTTGCCTTCAGAAAGCAATGCATTTGAACCATTCCAAACCACAGAGTCCTTGTATAAAAATGTCACTAAGTGTGAGACTTTAATTAGTCAATTCCCTTTTACATCAGTTTCCTCATCTTTGAAAAGAACGTAAAAACAGTAACCACCTTATGTGACTATTGTAAAGACTGAGAAATACGTGGCACAGTGCCCGGTATACAGCAAGCGCTTGACAGAGCTGTTATTGTCACCTCAAGGAATGCCTTATTCATTTGAAAATAAAACATCCAAGCATTTCATTTTGGGGCACTGGCCTGGCCTCGGAGTCTGATTAGGTCCTCAGTTCTAAGTCAGTGATAATCTGCTCTTCCCAAAACTCTCTGGCGTTGCTAGGTCCACTTCAACCTTCCCTTGGAAGTTTATGGATACATTAAGTTCTAGTTATGCAGTTCTAATTGTACAGATACAGAGATGCACCTTCTCATTGTGTGTGAGAACTGTCCCAGGCCTCCTCCTCAGTATAAATGGGTGTTATAAAAATTATAAATGCCCGAAGTAAACAAAATAAGTGAGCCTCACATGCTGGACTCTGGGTCGGCTGAAGGTAGAGACAATAGGCAGTAAGTGTGGTGTGATGGAAAGAACGCCAGGCTAGAGGTGAGAAACTAAGTTCAAGTGCTAGTTTGCCACTTTAGGTTGGGTAAGCAAGTGACTTCTCTCCTGGCCTCCATGTCCTCTTTTAAAAAAATGGGGATACATACTAGTTCCATTCCTTTTTAAAAACTTCCTTTTTGCCTCTAAGACTCCGTGACTCCACGGAAGGGTGAAAGCCAAGGTGATGGCTGCTGGCAGGGTCAAAGTGGACAAAAAGGTATGAGGCAGGCAGTGGGGGGAAGAACTAAGAATGGGAGGGAATGTGAAGGGAAAACTAGGGGTTACTAAGGGAAAGGATTAAGTCCAACTGTAAGTCAAACTACCGTAACAGTGCAGACTGGGAGGATGAACTGAGCTGAAGGAAGGCCTAGGAAAAGGCTAGTTCAGGAAAATTCTAAAGGGCCAATTCTAAAGGAGGGCTGTTTATCTTTGGACTTGCAGCACCTGCTGGAAAGAGCCTTGTTTCTTCAAGGACCAGGGAGCTGAGAGAAAAAGCATCTGGTGACCTGAGAGAGGGAGAGTGTAGGACTCCCAAATCCAACAATCTAACTTAACTCGATAGACTCTTCATGTACTATGTAGTTACAAACTACTCACATCAGTGGGTCAGAGCTCAAACTCTGAAGATGGGCGGCCTGGGTTCAGACCATGGCTTCATTTTTCTTACTAGCCCTGGGACTTTGGGCAAGTGACCTACTCTCACGGTATCTCAGTGTCTTCATCTATAAAACAGGCATAAAACCTCATCTATAAAATAGGCATAAAACCAGAACCTACCTCATAGGGAGATGTAAAGGTTAAATGAGCCACTATATGGAAAGCTGTTTGCACAGGGCTGGCATCTGGTAAGTACTAAGTAGGGGTCAGCTTATCTGCTTCCTGCTGCAGAGAGGGATGTTTACATGACTCACTACAGAGTCACTTGATTCTCCTCAAGGGGATTGAGGGGCAGGGTTTCCTGCCAAGGCTGAAGCCTAGAAAAAGAAGCCCACTTCTCTTGCCTTTTGTTCCCTGGGTGGAATCACAAGGAAAAACTTCCAGTGGTCAGGAGGGAACCTCCCACCATTGGTGGTGGTGCCCCTGGTAGCTCCCCCTGCTCCCGCTGCCCTCAGTCATTCCCAAGGCGCCATTGTAAGGAGTGTCAGGTGACCCTGGGGAACACTAGACAGGCCAGCCTTTGAGGAAACAATACACTCCCAGGCACGCCTTTGGGGAGCTGAACCTGCCACATCATTCTCCCTCTACACTTACTTCAAAGGTACTGCTAAGGAATCCACACTGAAAGGCAGTTGTTTTTTTGGAACCATGACATTAGGAATGATAATCTAATTTTTTTAAAACTTTTTTTTGGCTCTCTTATAGGCCCAGCAGTTCTCACTTCTTGTACTTAATTCTCCCCAATATACTTCTATTTACTCCTTACATCATGTTGCATTACGTTTCTTTTTAAATGCTATCCACAACGCTGTTAGCTTTACCTATCTACAGCTCCCCAGAATTATCACACATAGAAAAATATGATGTATCAATATCCACAATACAAGCAAAAGCAGCACTTGAATAGAATCAACAACTTTTAAAAAGCTAAAACCACACCCTTCCAATGCTTTCACTCTATAACTGAACTCCAAGGACTCCTTTTATTTCCATTTGCAAGGCAAAATATTTGGAATGGGCCAAAAAATCAGTTTGTTGACAAGATGTTAACATGTCTTGAACTTTTAAAACTCTGATTGAGAAAGAAGCAATCATTGTCCATTGACTATTATTTACCTCAACAGTCTATGGAGATTTACTTTAGAAGACAGGGAGAAAGAAATTGCCATCAACCTAGTTCTAAAAACAGCTGATTTCCTGTCATGTGCCACAGAATGGAAGACACCTCTCCGGAGCGATGAGGGGAACAGGGAAATACAGTGGTGTGTCTAAGGAAGCAGCACAGGCCACCCTGGCTGACCAGTTTCTCTGTTTTTTTTTCCCAGATGCTCTGGGCCTTCTTGATAGGAGCTGGAAACTTGGGTTTTTTTTAGCTTTGTTGATGACATTTCAAAAACACCCTTCCCAATAAATACAAGGAAGTTATATTTGAAATCAGAAACTCTAAATATATGAGCTAATTGTTCAAAAACTCATGAGGTTGAGTTTATGATGTTCCCTTCCTCTGCTTTTGATATAATTTTGGAAATGTTTCCATGAGTTCAAGTGCAACACAAAAACTTGCAAAGAAGGCCCAATCCAAGTAATGGTTTTTACAACTGATTAGGTCTTCGCTTAAAGAATGGCATTAGGATTACAAAATTTAGCTTTAACTAGTTAAGTTTTTGCTGAAGACAACACTGAAAAGAAAATATATTTCCTAAACAGTTATGCTGGGTCCTGAAGGTTTCAGAACATGGTTACACAAAAAGTTCTGCAATCCATTTGTGATATTAATTTACATATTCCTTCATATGGGCAAATAAGATTAACACCACTAAAAAAAAGAAAAATTCCAAAATAATATCCCTCTATTCTTCCTCAAAAAGTAAACTCCAAGTCTTACCCCATGTTCCACTATTCTCAAAGGGAACTAACTCCTCAAAGGGTCTGTCAGACTAACATTTCCTAAGCTGCCGCTGATGCACTGTTACCAAATTTAAATGTGCCGTAAATTCAACTTATTGGCAAAATTGTACACTTAGGAGCACTAAGTAAGTGCACTGTGAGACACAGAGAGAAGACTAAATTGAAAGAGCAGGATAGGGGCAGCTGTTTAGCTCACGCGGTTAGAGTACAGGCTCATAATACCAAGGTTGCCAGTTCAGTTCCCACATGGGCCACTGAGCTGCGCCCTCCACAACTCAATTGAGACAACTACTTGACTTGCAGCTGATGGGTCCTGGATAAACACGCTGTTCCCCAATAAAATTTCAAAAAGAAAAAACAAAGAAAGAGCAGAATATACCCTGAAAAATCTAGCCCAACAGGCTAAGGACTATTAGAGGATCTAGTTAAAAGCAAGCTGGACTCAGATGTTTTCAATAAATCAATAGCTATTTATGAAAACATCTATTATGGATAGAGCTCACAGGCGAAAAAAGGGTAGAAAAGATACATTCAAATCCTTCCTATGAACAGAAACACTCCTCCCTACCAGGTGTGTTTTGGAATGAGGGGATCTGAATTTGGCTCCCCCGGATATGTTTCTCAGGCATGTTTCTTAATTTCTGAGCCTTACTGTTTCAATGTGCAAAACTGGGATAATATTTAAAACCTATACCACAGTTTTAGTGGAGGAGGGGAAAAGGGGGAAGAGCTGAATTAAATGATACAATATAGGAAAAGTGTCTCTCATTAGATGTCAACAAATGTTATTTCCTTTCCCATCATATGCTGTCAAGAAAGCTGTAGCTCATAAGTAGTAAACGCAGCATTCTACCTGGAAAGCATCTGTCTTCGTCACCCCCATGCAGAGGGGTGCCCTTGGTTTCTGGCATGTACTTCTTGGTCATGGGCAGGGACATCAGCCGGATGTGACGGACGAGTGAGCGCCAGGTGTGGGCTCCGGAAAGCACGGGCTCAGGTGGTAACGGGCTGAAAGGCTGAATCACGAAGTAGGCAGTGAACAAGATTAATCCCAGGGTTGCCAGGACCTACAAGGAAAGACAGGGAAAGGATTAGTAATCATCGCAGCCAACAAAATCCTTTCATGCCAGGAAACAAACAGGCCTCTTCTACTATTTCCCATGTGCTTTAAGAGTGAATCCATTTCCATAAACAAGCCATTTATATTCACTTCTGAAAGCATTTAAAGTTTGAGAACTATGAGGACTGTGAGGCTCACCAACCTTCTATAATATGACCAGGGGGTATGTCCGCTATTCAAAAATACACACAAATACAGTTCATAAATACACAGCTGTCACCTAGGACATTTACCAAAAGCCAAATTTCCTAGTAACACATGGTAACAAGAGCAAAGGCCCATTTATTCACAGAAAAACCAAGGTTCAATGGTGGAATCGGTCAACAGTAGTATTTACAGTAGTATGTGGAGAGAAAGTTGAAGCGTTTGTCTCCATCTAAGTTTTTTCAAGTCAGAACACATTTTTACCTTATACACCGCTATAAGCAGAGGATACTGGGGTGGCCCCCTTAGGGGTTCATTCTTTTCCAGCAGCTGTCTGATAAACTTTTCAATTGCCTTCTCGGACATGCCACACTGATGGCCTGTCTGTCTCACCAAATCAACAGTCTCTGAAAGTTTGTCATAAATGCTGATCTCATTGGCAGCAAGATCCATGTCTTCCAGTGCAAAATCCCTGAGAGAGAAAAAAATAAATGTAAAAAGAAACATGGTTTCTTTCAAGTACATCCTCCTTAAAGCTATTTGTTTAGAAGAGTGCTTCTTGACTGTGTTTCATGTTTCTTCCAATCCACTGCAGGCCAATACTTTAATAAAACACAATGAATACATTAAGAGAGGGTCAAGTTGCTACATAAGATTTTAAGTGTGACTTAATTGGAGGCTGGTAACAAACAGTTTACAGACCAGCACTGGTCTAGAGCACAATGTATCCCAAATGGGACACGGAAACACCAGTATCATCAGAAATGATTTCTGAACCCAATCACAAAAGATTTGCTACCGGTAATTTACTAAAATAAAAAAAGAATATGGAGGGTTATTGATCAGTTCTTTCTTTCCAGTTACATTAGATAAACCTGTGAAACAAACAAAAAAATTAACTTCCGCTACTAAATGAATGTCTTTTTGTAAGTAAGGTTTTACTGAGCCAAAATGCTGGCTGAAAAGAGCTCACACCGGTCGTGGGGCATGGGGTTTAAACCACCAGCAGCATGGCTACCAGTAGAAAAGACAGCATGTCCACTGTCCCAGAATTTTGCAAGCGTTTTTATACATCAGGTGGGAAAAGGGAAGAAAGAGGCAGTCTGAAAGAAACTGACATTAGTCATAGGCAAGGGGGCGGGAGAAGTTGGAGGGGTCCAGCTCTGGGTTAGGGGCAGAGTCCACATAAAGAGATATCCACTCCTTGGGGCCGGCCGAGTGGCGCATTTGTTAAGAGCTGGTTTTGGGATGCCAGCAGCCTTGGTTCGGATCCCACATATGAGGGGCAGTGACACTGCCCTCCACAGCTAACAACAGCTCCACCTGGAGCTGGGCTGTGTGAGCCCCGGCGATGGTGTAGGCTGCAGCCCCTGCTGCAGTGGGCTGCCATAGGCTACAGTGAGTGGCCGGCAGCCAGCGTGAGCTGCCAATAGCTGCGATGAGCAACATCCAGAGGCCAGCGACCGATCTGCCTCATCCGGGAAGAACGCAATGACGATACCAACATGGGCCAGTGAAGCAACGTCCTCCACAACTAGACTGAAGAACAAAAGGACAGCAACTTGTCTGTTCCACTTCCCTGAATCCCCAACGCTGTTCCCCTCTCCCAATTCCCCAATAAAATCTTAAAAAAAAAAAAAAAGGCCGGACGAGTGGCTCAGTTGGTTAAGAGCTCGCTCAAGAGTGTGAGCTGAGCTCTGAGCAACGGCAGTTCGATGCCAGCCTGAGCTGAGTTGCCGTTGAGCTGCCAACTCAGCTAAAAAAAAAAAAA
Organism: Aselliscus stoliczkanus; assembly: GCA_033961575.1. Classification (NCBI taxonomy): domain Eukaryota; kingdom Metazoa; phylum Chordata; class Mammalia; order Chiroptera; family Hipposideridae; genus Aselliscus; species Aselliscus stoliczkanus. Next base: position 55,313,057 of record CM066733.1, on the reverse strand, counting down.
AAAGAGAGATGTCCGCTCCTATACATGGGCTGTGGGCAAATCTGGAAATGACAATGGAGGCTCCTGGAGCTCGCTGGTGCCTGGCTCACATCATCTGTGGAAACAGCCACCTGGAAACTAATCCGAAGTTCCCATAGGCAATGGAAGGAACGTGAGCAGTCTTCTGTTACCTGGCCGGCCTGCAGCCAGCGGCCAGGTAACAGCTCTCTTTCACTCTCCAGCCAGCTGCTGTTATTTAATTTAGAATATCTCCAAATTTTCTCCTTATCAGACCTTGTAGCAATACAGGAGGAGGAACTGATCACTGAAGGCAAGATTTACTGTGAGGAACATGCTGATTCACTTTGTTCCTGGCAGAGCAAGGATTTCAGGCAACATGAAAAGCATGGCGTGGATGCGCTTCAGACCTAGCAGGCTGCAGTCCTCATGCTTTTCTGCAAATACAATTTTACTTCTCTTTTATATACTCAAAAGACCTACGATCTATAACTAATTTCAAGATTCAATTTGTTCTCATAGTTATTTAAAAGACAAATGGTTTCACAGTGCCTATAGAATCAAAAAGAAAATGGCAAGCAGAATTCTCTAAATCATTTGTAAAACGAAATGGAATAGCTTTGGAAAAAGTGCTTGTGTTATAGAACATTAATATTTTTCTTAATCTACAGGAGGAAAAACAGCACTTGGGATTTATACTCTCCTCTAAATTGGGTTTTTTGTTTTGTTTTTTTTAAAATGCAGAACCTCCTCTTATTTCATACACTTCATCCCCAAAGTGCTTCTAATCTCAAAAAGCACGGACATGGTACGACTCTATTTTTTCAGTAAAGAGACGCTGCCATCTGTACAGCAGAAGACAACAGTTACATAGTTCCAGCAGAGAAAAGGATGCCTGCGATGCCACAAGCCAGCACACACCTCAGGGTGTCTCCTCTTCTGGCAGCACCTCCTAACGACTCCTGTGTGTTCCTCTTTATGACTACAAACCTTTTAACTCACTAGTTCTGAAGCATGCCTGCCCATTGAGTACTTTTCATGAATGCTCACACCAGGGCTCCAACAGGTCAATTAAATCAGACTCAGATGTCTAATGGTGGATTAACAGGCAGGTAATTTAGACTCTGAGGAACTGGGAGGGAGGGATGAACCCCACACACTAAAGGGGATACATCCTTTCCCCAAACTCTCTGCTCTTGCTCAAAAAAAAAATGGTTTAAGGCTATGTAGACCTTCATTCAAGGTTTAGATAAAAGCATGTGTAAACTCTATTTTAAAATGTGTATTTTCAACAAATGGTGCTGGAACAACTGGATATTCACGTGCAAAGGAATGAAGTTGGACTTTTCCTTCTACCTGACACAAAAATTAACTCAAAATGGATCAAATGCCTAAACTTAAGAGCTAAAACTATAAAACTCTTAGAAGAAAAGAGGAAAATCTGAATTAGGCAATGGCTTCTTAGATAGGGCAACAACAGCACAAGAAGCAAAAGAAAAAATAAATTGGACTACGTCAAAAATTAACAATTTTTGTTCTGCAAATGATACTATCATGAAAGTGAATGGGGGAAAATATTTGCAAATCATATATCTGGTAAGGGACTAGTAATCAGAGTACATAAAGAATTCTTACAATTGAATAGTAAAAAGACAGCCCAATTAGAGAATGAGCAAAGGATTTGAACAGACATTTCTTCAAAGAAGATATATTGTAGAAATGGCCAATAAACTCATAAAGAGCCAGTAGGGAAATAAATATCAAAACCACAACGAGGGGCCGGCTGAGTGGCGCATTGGTTAAGAGCTGGTTTTGGGTTGCCAGCGGACCCAGTTCGGATCCCACATATGAGGGCCAGTGACACTGCCCTCTACAGCTAACAACAGCTCCACCTGGAGCTGGGCTGCGAGCCCCGGCAATGGTGTAGGCTGCAGCCCCTGCTGCAGTGGGCTGCCATAGGCTACAGTGAGTGGCCGGCAGCCAGCGTGAACTTCCAATAGCCGCGGTGAGCGACCATCCAGAGGCCGGCGACCGATCTGCCTCATCTGGGAAGAGAGCGATGAGGATACCAATATGGGCCAGTGAAGCAATGTCCTCCATAACTAGACTGAAGAACAAAAGGACAGCAACTTGTCTGTTCCCCTTCCCCGATTCCCAAACGCTGTTCCCCTCCCCCAATTCCCCAATAAAACCTTTAAAAAAAAACAAAAAAACAAAAAAAAACCCACAATGAAATACCACTTCACACTCACTGGGATGGCTATCATAAAAAAGTCAGATAATAACAAGTATTGGCAAAGATGTTGCCAGCTGGAATTGCTGGGAGTGTAAAATGGCACAGCTGCTTTGGAAAACAGTCTGGCAGTTCCTCAAAAATTTAAATATAGTTACCATACAACTTAGCAATTCCACTTTTTTTTTTTTTTTTTTTTTAGCTGAGCCATCCTGCCACCTGTTGGCAGCTCAACGGCAACTCAGCTCGGGCTGGCCTCGAACAGCTGTTGCTCAGAGCTCAGCTCACATTCTTGAGTGAGCTCTTAACCAACTGAGCCACTCAGCCGGCCCAGCAATTCCACTTTTAAGTATGAGCCCAAGAGAACTTAAAACATATATTCACGCAAATCTTACACGCAAATAAATGTTCAAGCAGCATTATTCCCAATAGCTCAAAAATGGAAGCAATCCAAATATCTAGGAACAGCTGAATGGATGGATACAATGTGGTACATCCAATCAACGCAGTATTATTAAAACAGTAAAAAGGAATGAAGTACTGATCCACGCAACAAGATGAATCCAGAAAACACTATGCTAAGTGAAAGAAGACAGTCACAAGAGATCATAATTATACAGCCATAATTCATGAAGAATGAAAAACAGGCAAATCTATAGAGACAAAAACTAATTAGTCGTTGTCTAGGGGAGGGGTGGGAAAGGAATGGGAAGTGACTGTAATAGATACAGGGTTTCTTTCTAGACTGACACCAATCTTCTAAACTTAGATTGTGGTGATGGCTGCACAACTTTGTGAATATACTAAAAAACACTGAATTGTGCATTTTAAGTAGGTGAATTTTGTGGCATATAAATTACAGCTTAATAAACATGTTTTTTAAATGTTTATTTACAGAATTTGAACTTGCCCCTGTTGTGGCATCCATTAGACCACACTGTCTAATGTAGTCTAAAAGTCAATGATTCTGCTAAGTTACTAGGTCTATTTCCTCATTCAAAAAATAAGAGGACTGAACCAAAAGGTTTTTGTTTTTGTTTTTTAGATAGTAGGCCAGAGGTTAAGTTTTTGTTATTATTACTCTATTCTTCTTCCTTCCACCCTCCTTTATTTATAGTTTTTGGATACATCCCCCTCTTTAATTTTTTGGACTCAATAGGTCTCATCAACATCAGAGGAACCCAAGGACTGTTGGTCCACAAAGTTCCAGGAATCTTGTTTTTTGTTTGTTTTTTAAGAAATTTTTATTGCAGAACAGAGTGTTTTTCCAGGACTCATCAGCTCCCAGTCAAGTAGTTGTCTTCAATCTAGTTGTGGAGGACACAGTTCAGTAGGCCATGTGGGGATCGAACCAGTAACCTTGGTGTTATGAGCACTGCGCTCTAACCTCCTGAGCTACCTGGTCACCCCCCCCCCCCAAAGGTTTTTAAAGTCCCCTCTAGTTCTAAAATTTTAAGAGTGTATGAACACTTCAGAAATTAGAAAAAATCCAATTCATTAGAAACTAAAGACAGGTCCGACTGCATTCTTATATTACCATTTCCTGTATGCCATCCTGTATGCCAGGCACTGCGCTAAGTAAGCAATCTAGGAACATTCTCTCAGTAAATCGTCACAGTGATTCCATAAATTAGGTGTGATTAATCCCATTTCACAGATGTTGAAAGTAAGGCTCAGAAAGGTTTCATTACTCACCAGGATGTGAACCCAAGTGTGACTTCAGGGAGTGTGCTTTGAATCTTTATGCATGCTGCCTCTCTTACCAAGAATTTTCCTACTCTGGGGGGCCAGTTCCAAAACCACAACACTATGCCCCTTGATTATCACAACTGAGCTGCTGAGAACTAGGAAAGTGATTGACTACAATGATCCCTGGAAAAAGAATAAAGCAGTAACTTATTACGTATTTTTCACTTCTTGGTTTTGTGACTAGTGATTCTAGAAATAGCTTTTTCCTGTTAAATTAACAGAGTTATTCTAAGCAAGCAGGCAGGAATAATGTTCATTAAAGCACACTACAATAAGTTATCCAACAATACCCAGTCAAAATCCAGTAAAACTCGGTAGACAGCTAGAAAAGAGTGCAGAGGGAATTCTAGAAAATTCCAATAAAGAATTTTCAAGTGTTGGGAGGTGGGGCATATGTAGGTACCCCAAGGGCGGAAAAGACATCATATTGGCGTGCCCTCGGGGGGGGGCATGAGGGGACAGTGCAGCGAGGCTAAAAGGAGGACCACCTATCATCTTTGAGGACTGATTTATAACTTTTGTAAACCTCTGCCCACTTTTTTTTTTCTGAGCCATTCTGCCACCTGTTGGCAGCTCAACGGCAACTCAGCTCAGGCTGGCCTCGAACAGCTGTTGCTCAGAGCTCAGCTCGCTCTCTTGAGCGAGCTCTTAACCAACTGAGCCACTCGGCTGGCCCTGCCCACTTTTGATATACATAAAAATCTCATTAAACTCCCACTTTAAATTACAAAGACAATAGTTTTTTGGTAATTCAAGCATACAACGACATTACAGTACTGAACATATTTTTGCAACCTGTGCATCCTTCTTCCATGAGATTTTGACACATTTCCGAAGTTACTGGAAGGGAAGTTACTAATTATTTAGTGAAGTTTCTAAAAGCACATACATGGGAGTCTTAATAGTAAGCCACCCCTTTTGCCTTCACACAGGTCACTGGTTCTCAACTGGGGACAATTCTGCCCCCCAGGGGACATCTGGAAAGTCTGGCTGGAGGTATTTTTGATTGTCACCCTGCAATACTACTGGCATCTAGTGGATACACTACTGGCATCTAGTGGATATGATGTTAAACAATAAAAATTTTGTCTCTTTAGGTCAGGGTTTCATACTAGCAAAGCAGCTCCTTCCCTACAATCTACTGAAAGTCAGACCTCGACACAAGGGTTTGTATGAGAATAAAATCTTGTCCCTTAAAAAAAGAAAAATCAAACCTAAAGTCATGGTTAAGCATCGAGCATGAAGGGACTGAGTGAAATCAGCTGAGCTTGGATGGCCATCCCTTTACCTCCACAAAGAAGGTCCAGCTCTGGCAGAAATGAACTTTGTCACAGAGAGAAGTTCTGAAGAGTGAGCTTGACTCTTAACAGTGGCTTAACCCGCAAGGGCACAGGCAGGATTACCAGCAGAGTTACAAACGTCAAGGTACCATGCACCACCCTGGACCTACAGAAGTGCCAGGACCGCTGTGAGAGGGACCCGGGTGCAGAAGTTTGCAGAGCTCTTTCCTGCTGATTACAGGCACGCCCCCAATTAGAAGACACTGCTTTAGAATAGGGGTTCTCAACCAGGGCTGATTCTGCTCCCAGGGGGCACTGGGTAATGTGTGGAGACATTTTTTGATTGTCAAAGCTAAGAGGGTACTACTGGCATCTAGTGGGTAAAGATTAAACTTTACCTATAATGCACAGGACAGCCCTCCCCAACAAAGAATTGTCCTGCTTAAATGTTAAGAGTACTGAGATTAAAAAATCCTGCTTTCGAGAGAGGTCTGGGGGAGGTCTGCCAGGGAGGGGACTGTGCACTTCTGAAGGAGTACTTCAGGAATGGGAGGAAGGCCTGACAGCTCTGATGAAATATTCTCTACAATTACTTCTGCGCTTCAGTCTGGGAGAAAAAAGGACATAGGCATAACTGACATAATGACTCTGATAAAACTGATCAATACAAATGTTTGTTTAAAGCAGAAAACAGATTAAGAGGTCAGACTAAACGTAAATCTCTCCTTTGCCCTGTTTATCACAGAATTAATTCCTCTATCAATATCAGTACAGTTACGTCTCTGACTTACGAACGAGTTCCATTCTGGGAGAACGTTTGGATTCGTTTGTAAGTCGGATTCGTTTGTCAGTCTGACAAAGTGAGTTTTATACACCTTTGACACAAATATATAATGTAAAGCCAATGGTTGAACGATTCATGTTATAAATAAGAATGAGCAACGTCCACCATCTTTTTGCCTCAGTCCAATCTCTCAGTTATTTACACTTTTGTTTCCATGGTTATTGCTTTGCACTTCCTAGCAGTCCCTTCCACATCCCTACTGCTTTTCCTCTCGCTTGCGGACATCCTGGGCTCTGATTAAGCCCTGTACTACTGTCCACTATCACACTGCATAGCAAACACAGCAGCACGACTGTGACAATGTCTGCCAGGCACGTGAGCTACTCCCGCAATTTGTTCGCATCTATGAATGTTTGTAATGCGAGGTCCGTTCATAACTGTGAAAGTTTGCAACTCGAATGTTCGTAGGTCAGGGACTGACTGTCCTAAAACTGATGTGACATCACCTGGAGGTTCTCAGCTTTTCAAACTAAACAGCTATGCCAGCTAGGCAACTCTAAAGTACAACACTGATTCATCTAGTTAAAACACAAAAGGGGAAACACCATAATTCAGAAAGAAAGTTCAAAAGCCCATCTAAATATGTCCCAATCTTCAACAGTGGGAGCAATATCCAGAAAAATATTAAATTTTCTTTTCCCCTACTAGGTTCTTTAGTATTATGCGAGCTACATAGTATGAGAATCCATTCTTTAGTGTTATGAATATATTGCATTCTATTTTGTCCAATGAGTCCCATTAACTGAAGGTACGTTCTACTACAGGGGAACGTATCTTTAGTTTGCAATAAAAACCATTAATAAACATATTTAAAGGAAAAATAATTGATAAAACATTAAGACATGATTTAAAAGAGTGAAATTTACTTATTGCAATTTAAAACTGCAATAAGTGCTTAAAATTTACAATTGACATAATTCTACTTTTTTGCTCTTTTACCATCACTTGAATCTAATGGTCCTCATTCTGGACACCTCTGTCCAGTGAAATTTGAAGAGTCTGGTACTTTCTTCACTGTCTCCAAGTATGCCACTTGCATTATTCTCCCAACTTCTTATGTTGAAAAATTATGAGCCTTCAGAAAAATCGAAATAGTACAATGAGCATCTGTAGGTTCTTCACTAAATTCACCAATTGTTAACACCTGGCCATATTTGCTTTCTGTCTGTTTTTACCAGAACCATTTGAAAGTTAGCTGTGACACAACCAGAAATCACTTCTAAATGTTTTAGCATGCATGTCCAAAGAATAAGGACATTATTAATCATTAGGCATCATTATCATACTATTTAAGTAATTATCTAATGTTACCTAATATCCAATCCATAGTTAAATTTCCCTAACTGTCCAAAAAGAGGCCAGAAAGCTTTTTAGAAATCTAGGACCCAACCAATGTATCACACATCACAGTTAGCTGTGGTGTCTCTTTGGACTACTTAGGTCTACTTAAATCTAGAACAGTTCTGGCTTTTTTTTCTTTTTTCTTTTAAAATTAATTTTTAAAATAATCTCTACAGGCTCCTATCCTTACCATTTCCCATTTCTACTATTAAAAAAATAATAATCCTTCTTCTCTAGATTTCCAGGGCTTGTACTCTCCCTCCCCTCAGAGCCAACTTCTTTAGGAAAAAAAAGCTTCACTCCATCTTATTTCTTAGGTCTCTATTCGTTTATTAACCTGCTGAAATCATATTTCTGACCCCTCCACGCCACTGATACTACTTTCACTGAGGTCACCAATAGCTTTCTACACACCAAGTCCAAGGTCGTTTTTTTCAGTTATCAATTTACAGGCTCTCTCTGCAGAAGCTGCCATGGTTGCCCATTGTCTTCCTCAAGTGCTCTCAAACCTTGTCATAACTCTCTTATTCTCTTCCCAGAGTATCTGTCCCTGAATATTGGTATTCATCCAGTTGTCTTTGACCTTATTCCTTCCATGGCCTTAATAACCAGCTATTAGTGAGTGCCAAATCTCTTCCCCAGTCTAGAACTCTCTCCAGAACTCAAGACCCAAATTTCTTACAGTTCCCTATACATAATGTGCCTATAACTGACCTATTATTTTTTCCCCTGCAATTGATTTCTCCTACTATATTCCTTTTCTTAATTAAGCTCTCCAAATTTAAAATCTCTCCTCCTCCTTCCTCATCCCCACTAATGAACCAATTACTAAATCCTCAATTGTACCTCCTATATACAGAGGGTGACAAAAAGTGTATACATATTTTAAGAAAGGAAAAAAACTATATTAAAATTGTAATAGAATGACGTTAGCATTCATTTGATAACGCCATCTCCTGAGCGAACGTCATACTACACATTGCTACTGTAATTCAACTCAACTCTGAAAAGTCATACATAGATAACATCTCTTCAAATGTGTACATTTTTTTGTCACTCCCAGTAGTTCTCACATTCATCACCTCCTTTAGCTGTACATTAATGGCAGTTAATCAACATCTCTCCCACAGACCATCACAAAGATATATTTAATCTCTATACTTCCAGGCCCCCTCCTCTTTGCTAATCCATCCTTGACCCTTTCCACAATTTATTTTTCTGAAACACAAATGGTTCACATTACTGATCTATTTAAAGCTCCTTGACTCCCATGCTCTGGTGGGGAACAATTCAACATGGTGATTAAGAATACAGGCACTGGAATTGGAAAAAGCTGGATGAAATACTAGATGCTCCATCCACTCTGTGGCCAGAGGACAGTACTTAATTTAAGCCCCAGAGTTTTCATTTATAAAATGGGGATAATTTTTCCAACAACGTTGTTAAGGGATTATAAAACGAGTTATGCAAAACATTTGTCCCAATACCCAGATTAAATACTTAATAATTGTTTTAAGATGAAGTCCAAATCACTTAGCATGGCCCTTTACGATCTGGTCATTGCTGACGTGTTCAGTCTCATTTCCCATTCCTTCCTCACATTCTTCACTGCCATGTTTCACATCTTTTTGCTTTTGTACACATTATTTCCTCCGCCTACAAAAACCTAGCCCCCCGCCCCACCAGCGGTTTGTCCATGAACTGAACTCTTTATTCCAACCTTGATTTTTGCCCTATGAACTTTAAACACAACTCTATCACTTTGTATTACATCTATGTCCTTGTCTCCCTCTCACACTGAATTGTTTCTTGAAAGCAGAGATAAGCAGAGAAAACACCAACACAAGAAACTAACACACATGGAAATTCACCTCACAGAAACGGAACCTGACCATTGTCTGTTGAAAAAATTTATAGAAAGGACCTAAAGTGATCACTCTGTTCCCAAATTAATTTAACTAATGGTTTATTCATTTTACTTTTTATTCTTACTATTTTAAAAAAAAAATTAGCCTAATTAAGATTTAAGTGAGTGGGTCAGGAACCTCACACTTGAACATTCTCTGCGGTGTTTTAAGGTAACTGTGGAGGAATAGGGGTTCAAATTGGATCTTGAAAACTGTTTTGGCCCAAAGGAGAAAGGGCCTAACAAGGCAAACAGGACCTCTGTCTGGCAGGCAAGTTGGGCTATGTGAGCTTCAGTCAAAACCTCCAGAGTGAAGGGGACCAGGGTTTGCCTTTTGGGATACTGAAAGCTGGTAATTAAGAAAATACTCAGAAAGCATCTTTGACTCTCCCCCCTTTCCTACCTAAGAGATTCAGAATAAAAAAAAAAAAAAAAAAAGAACCCTGCTTCAAGGAAGGGAATCTTAACAGTTACCTAAGCATTAGACTTGAAGACTCCAAGCTGGAGTCAGTTGACTAAACACCTCCCCCTATTGTTTTCTGGGTTGCCTAGCAAAAATTTACCTGCCAGGTGTGCTCTTCCTCAATTCCCTGCGAATGGTTCATTCTCACTTCTGAAGTCTAAGATCTCATCCCTCACCTTTCCTTTGTACAAAATGACATCCATACCTCATTTTGCCTCAGTCTTTGGGAATTTCGAGCTTATGTGAATTCCCTGTGTGCATGTATTTCAATTTTTTATTTTCTTGTTAATTTACCCAGCTAAAAGAACTTAGAAAGTGGCAGGAAAAAAAATTTTTTTCACTCTGTTTCAAAGTTGAATTTAGGTTCAAGCATGTTGTTCCTTAGAGGAAAATTGTGATTACATCACCTAAGACAAATTTAATAAGGGATGGGGTCCATAGGAGATTCCACCATGGGAAGAACCAAAGGGACAACTAAAAAAAGTCAGAACAACACGCGTCTAGGAGTAGTCTCTTATTATATAAAGTGATAACAAATTATACCAAGGCTATGTGGACTCTTGGACCAGAAAGTTTAACTTGTAGGGTTATTCGTCTTAAAATACTATGGTACAGGAGGCAGGCGAATTTCCTTGAACTAAAATGCGATTACAACCAGTTCATTTACTCGTCAGTAAACCAAGTCACATTCCTTTCTGAAATCCGAGATGCCATGTTTACCACATACCAAGTCCACGTTAAAAAAAAAAAACACCCCTCAACATCCAGTAAAACATGTTTCGGAGGTATCTACTCTCAATATACAAAAAAAAAATTAAAAGTCTGTCAAAAGGGCAATTTTGCTAGCCCCGCTCGTGTTTTGGACACTGCAATGACGCCCGAGAAACAAGTTCAAGCCCGGGCGACCTGGCTTTGTTCTCCCCGGCAAAGCCAAGGAAAGAAAGGGAGATATATCTTAAGGGAGTTGACCCTGAGGGAGGAGGTGCCGGGAAATGCCGTCAGCCTGGAAAACTCCAGAGGATCAAAAAAAGGGTCAGCGAAGGGGCAAGAGATGGCCATGGCGGCCAGGGAGGAGGGGCTGCGCGAGGATGTCACAGAGGGTCGCGGCGGCGACGATGTCACGGAGCGGCCTCCCCCTCCCGGCCTCGGGCCCCAGTCACTCACATGCGGGGCCCGCGCCCCCTTGGGCTCCTCCCGCCTCGGGGACAACAGCCGCCGGGCAAGGCAGAGAAGCCGACAACTTCCTGCTTCCGGGCGCAGCACCCGGAAGCAACTCCCACGCTACAGGCGAGGATGAACTCCCTAAAGCTGCTCCTTCTTCTCGCCCCACGCTTCCGCCCCACACAGAAACGCATGATGTCATAGCACATGCGGAAACTCTCGCGAGATGTGGAGGGCACGGGTTCTTGCTCCCCCTGGCGTTCAGGTCTTCCTCTTCAATGTCTTTCCTCCAGCTGTGCCGACAGGGACTGCTTACCTGAACTGATTCATTCAACAACCTTTGACTGGGTCCCCTATTGCATGCCAGGCGGCGTGTTAGGCATTAAGGGGTGGGCGTGGGAGGGATACGTAAATGGGGAGCAGGCCCTTACTCTGAGAGCTCCTTGTTTGAAGGAGAAAGACAAGCAAAAAAATAGATTTGCATACGGCCCTCTCTATGGAGAGCTTACTCTGTGCCAGTCATTACCAAGCACTTTATATTCGTGAAACCGCCTCAACAACTCTATGATATAAAAAGCTCCACAACATTTATCCTCATACCAGCCAAGCTGAGGTTTATGGAAAGGTTAACTTGCAGAGACACAGGATGAAGAGAATGAAAAGATAAGCGGTAGAGTGAAAGAAACCAACAAAAGAGCTTGTGTCCAGGCTATACGAAGAATTAAAAAATTTTAAAACAACCAAGTAGAAAAATGGGCAGAAGATTTGAACACAAAAAGGTGATTCCACAAAAGAGGATATCCAAATGGCCAATACACCTATGAAGATATTATCTGAGATATTATTATCCAGGTTCCAGAACTGCTTAAATGGAAAAGATAGGCAACACTGAATGTTGGCAAGGAAGTGGAGCAACAGCAGCTCATACACTGCTGGTAGGAATGTATATTGCTACAACCACTTTGGAAAACAATCTGATGTTAACTACTAAAGTGTAATATACACATAATCTATGACCCAGCAATTCTACTTCTAGGTATATACCCCAAAATCCATGTACAAGTGCAGGAAGACACATAAAAGAATAGTTGTAGCAGTATTATTTGTAACAGCCATAATCTGGAAACATCTGAAATGCCCATTAACAGTAGAATATATGTTGTAGTCTATATAAGTCATGCAACACAATACTACACAGCCCTGAAAAATGAAATCATGGCCGCCATGTATAACAACATGGATATATCTCACGATGTTAGGCAAAAGAAGCCAGATATAAAAGATACTTTATGACTCCATATATATAAATTTCAAAAACAGGGAAAACTAATCTATGAATTTAGAAGTCAGAAAGTAGTTACTTTTGAGGAGCGAGGAGGGGTACTGATTTGTGTGGTTGGAAACTGTTTGTTTGTTTGTTTTGTTTGTTTTTTTGAGAGCAGTGTCACTGGCCCTCATATGTGGGACCCGAACCAGGGCCACTGGCATCCCAAGCCAGCTCTTAATCACTGCGCCACTCGACCGGCCCAGAAACATTTTTTTTCTTGATTTGATGGTGGTTATACAGGTGAGTTTATTTTGTAATAATTAGCTGAACTGTCACACTTAGGATCTGTCCACTTTTGGGGATGTATATTATACTTCAACTTAAATTTTTATTTTTAAAAAAAGTGCTCTAGGGGTTCCAGATGTCCTAGAAAGCCCATGTCTTTCTGGCCCTTCCTGCCACTCTCCATACCAGAGCCTGAGTGGCACTTCCAACATACAAATCTGACTGTCACTTCACAGGTCCCCACTGCCCTCAGAATCAAGTTCCCAGATCTTTCATGATTCCCTTACACTCAGCTCTAGAACAGCCTGAGAAGTAACCTTTGACTTCCCAAGCTCTTCATAATGCTCCAGATCTTCAGAGAGGAGAACCTCTCCTAGCTTCAGCCTTTTCCAAATCTCAGCTCAGGTTATCACTCCCAGGGAAATCTCTGACTACCCAAAGCCAGCACTGGAACAACCAGATGGCTATTACCGCCATCACTTCATTCTCCTGTAGTTTTATATTTAACTGTTAGTCTCTCCTAGAATGTGCATTCCTTTGGGGCTGGGTACATGACCCATCTCTATCTTCCTCAGTGCCTAGTGGCTGGTAGCTTCTCCAGGAAAAGATTTAGGTCTCTAGAAAGTGATTTTAGAGGTGACCTGTAAGGATTCAGACACTGGAGCCTGATAATGGACACATTTCAGGCACAAGGTATAGCAGTGAGAAAATTCAGAAGGAGGGAACATGAGTACATTCTGGGAAGCTGGAATATCAATCTGGCTGAGGCTCAGCTGCTTATAGAAGAAAAACAGGCTTTGAAGATCAGTTTGTCATAAAGATCAGTTTGGCCAGGAAGGCCTTGAATGCTAGGACTTTAATTTGTGGGCAGCATGGAGCCACTGAAGGTTTTTGAGCACAGATGTGATATGATCAGAGCTCTGCTAAGGATATATATACCCAATGGAGGATGAAGGCTAGATTGGGAGAGGAAAAATTAACTTTGGAAAGCTCAAGGGAAAAACAACTTTGATGGTCTGGGTAAAAGGAATGGAAGAATGAGAATCCTTTTAAACATTTCCCATCAGAACAGCTGCTGAGTAGTAGAAAGGCTCAGGAGAGGGAGGCAGGGGAAAGGCTTAAGTTCCAGCCTGCAATAAATCCTGGCGGTCCCTGAAGCTGATTGCTCCTCCAGATGGTCACTCAGAGCCCTCCACTCTAAAACCTTGCCAATGGGAGACTGAGATGAGATCATGAGTGTGAGAGTGCTTGGTAACCTGTAATGCATGTGGGGATGTAGATGAGGGAGTGTGAGGAGTCAAAGATATGTCTGGTAATTAGGACAATAGTGATTTGAGGCATAGGAGGAAGCACTGGTTTGGGGGAGAGAATAGGGAGGGAATGATGGGTAAATCTACTCGTTTCTTTAGTAAATTGTTTGGCTTCTCTCTGTGGAGATGTAGAAAAACTTTTGACAAGGTTCCCAGGTGATAGCACCCTGTGTGTAACAGAATTGCTTGTTTGTGGGTTGGTGGCTTATCTCCATCAGCCACTGGAGGCTCTCTCTGTTCAGGTTCTGGTCTGGAATAGGACCTGTGTGAATACTGAACTGAACTAGGCCATGGTCCCTAACATGGGCTCTTAACAATCTACTTGAAGAAAAGAGAATCTGACACAAGTAGTTAGACAACAATGGATGGCAGCACAGAATTAAAAATCAGGAAGAGAGAAAGGGAGAGAGTCTACTGTAGACAGGAAGATACAGAATAAATGAAGCAAATACAAGCTACTCTAATTTAATGTGAACCATTAGCTAAAACTCAGAAAAGGAATCCAAGCCTCTTTGTCAACTCCTTCCTGAAGTCACTGACACTCAATGTACTCTTGAGGACAAAGAGGCCAACAAATATCGAGCTCCTTCAGGAAGGATTTTGGAATGAGACAGCAAGACACTGTCTTGCTTTTGCAAACCCCAACACATCATCACTGTGCCCTAAGCCTCCCAAGATGTACCAATGATGAAAACTTTTCCATCCTGCTCAAGAGTCACAAAGAGCAAATAAACACGAGACTGCAGGAAATGTAAATTTAGTTATGCCTTACATTAGCACAGTACTCATCAATTTAAAATGTTGTTTTATGTCCATTATTCATTCAGCGAAACCTGAGTGCCCTATGCTCAGTACTCTGTGAGAAGGGCACAGAGATGGAGGAGGCCCAGTACCTCTCTCAAGTTCACTGTCTATTTTGATATTGACAACCTTGAATAACCTTATTCCCACTTGACAATTAAGGAAACTAGGATTGAACTGTGGTTAAGAGCACAGACTCACAGTAATAGTATTTTGAGCAAGTTATTAATCTCTATCTCAGTTTCCTCAAAGTAAAAAGTGAATAATAATATCTACCTCATAGGTTTTGAAGATTAAATATTGTCAAAAGTTCAGAAATAGTGGAAGTAAAACTACTGGATCACTGAAATAGTAATTAGCAAGTTTATTGTGCACACACACAAGTTTTCAAACTGAGAGCACTCAAACTGAACATGGAATGAGGTACATGTTCAGACATGGTCAGAAGTACATTGTTATAAAGCTGCTTACATAGTGAGGAGGTGGTGGCTGTTTATTCTTCACAGTGATTGGTTATAAAATTAGAGTTTTCCTAGTGATAGGGGATGGATTAAAAGTGGTTACCTCGCGGGCCGGCCGAGTGGCGCATTGGTTAGGCGCTGGTTTTGGGATGCCAGCGGCCCCGGTTCGGATCCCACGTGAGGGCCAGTGACACTGCCCTCTATAGCTAGCAACAGCTCCACCTGGAGCTGGGCTGTGCGAGCCCCGGTGATGGTGTGGGCTGCAGCCCCTGCTGCAGTGGGCTGCAGTGGGCTGCCGTGGGCTACAGTGAGTGGCCCACAGCCAGCGTGAGCGGCTGGCAGCCAAGCGTGAGCTGCCAATAGCCGGGATGAGCGACATCCAGAGGCCGGCGACCGATCTGCCTCATCCGGGAAGAGCGCAATGACGATACCAACAGTGAAGCAACATCCTCTGCAGCTAGGCTGAAGAGCGAAGGGACAGCAACTTGTCTGTTCCCCTTCCCCGATTCCCCAACGCTGTTCCCCTCCGCCAATTCCCCAATAAAAAAATCTTTAAAAAAAAAAAAAAAAAAAGTGGTTACCTCGCAACAATTTTGGGGAAGTTTGTTTTGTTTACGATTTTCAGAGGCATTTACGAGAAGTGGCCCAAATTAAGTTTTGCTTGTTTTACAAGAATAAGTTTTGCTTATATGACTAAATTGGTTTGTCTGCTCAGGGAATTTTCAAGTCTGGTGTCCATTTGTGTTTGACTTTAGTAAGTGAAAGTACACAATAGTGCCTAGCCTGGCACAAAGTAAGCATTCATTTAGGCATCATTATTAAGTGGTGTGTAAAGCATTTACTATATTAGCTTATTTATTTATTTAAAAAGATTTTATTGGGGAATTGGGGGAGAACAGTGTTGGGGAATTGGGTAAGGGGAACAGCCAAGTTGTTGTCCTTCAATCTTAGTTGTGGAGGGCACAGCTAGCTCAACTCCAAGTCTAGTCACCATCCCCGCTGCCTGGCGGCAGTTCGCCACAGTTCAGCTCAAGGTGCCCTGTACAATCTTGGGGAGGAGGGCGTGCAGCCCACCATCCACGGAGTCAAACCCGCAACCTTGTTGTCAGGAGCACGTGTACTCACTAGCTGAGCCATCCGGCCGCCCATCGGCAGCTCAGCAGCAGCTCAGCTCAGGCACAGCTCACTGGCCCATGTGGGACTGGAACCGGCGACCCTGTTGCTCAGAGGTCCTGCTCTTAACCATCTGAGCCACTTGGCCCGCCCTATATAAGCTTATTTACCCTCATTTCTTTCTTGTCCTCTATCTAAACTTCCTCGAAGTGCCTCTACTTTGCTTCTCCTTTGACCCTGAGCAAACCCTCCTAATAACCTTGGGGCACCATCTAGCCCAGCCAGTCACTCTAGCCCTGATCCCTTGATCTTCATTCTCCTGTCTCTCCCTTTCCCCTTCATTTTCTCCCAGGCCCTTCCCTCTCTTCCCATACTCTCTGCCTTTGGAGTCTGGAGGCTCGGATTTGCTGTATGTCTATGGGCAATCTAACTGCTAAGTCTCAGTTTTCACATCTGAAAAAAATAGAATAATAATATCTACGTTATATTATTGCTTTGTGGAGTAGGTTTGATAATAAAGTGTAAGTGCTATGTAAATTATACAGCGCCTTAGCAAAGCTAGTTACTGGTGTTTCTCATCTCTATTCCCTTTCATTCTCATCCTCTCCTTCCGATCCCTGCCCCACGGTGGGACTAAGAAATTCTTGGAATTGAAAGTTAGGACCTAACTCCAATCGGAGTGTAGATTTGCTGATTGTTCCCGCCTTCCACGCCGAAACGAACCAATCAGAGAGTCCGCAGAGTGGCGCGCTTTCTCCACTTGGAGAAAACTTCTAATGGAGCTTGCATTTTCCTCCGTTCTTGCGGCCGGTCCGTTTTCGCTTAGTACCCCAGCTCCCCAGCTTTGGAAGTGGGGGTCCTTCCTCTTCTTTGTCTCAACTCCCCAAATCCTGGCATTGACAGGGTTGAACAGCGGGGACCGGAAGTGAGCGCTGCTGCGACCGGTCCCCAGCAAATCGACGCCGGAAGTAGCAGTTGCTAGAGAAGGATTCCGCGGGCTTCGCTATGGCGGCGATCCCCCCCGACTCCTGGCAGCCGCCCAACGTATACTTGGAGACCAGGTGAGGGGGGTCGGGCCTCTGGGGCTGGGCTGGCAGAGGCGACACGGAGCCGGGGCTTCGCCTCGGGGCTGGGCTCCCAGCGTGCTCCCTTGCTGGGCCGGCCTCCTCGTGGAGAGGCGGGGAGCGGCAACAGCGAGCGCTGAATGGGGACCGTCACCGCCGGCGTCCGAGCTCCGCACCGACTCGCGCTGAGACCTCAGCTACAGCTGTCTGATTGCCCTCCTCCCACCCGTCCGTCATTCGTCCATTCATTCAACAGTCGTGTATTGAGTCCACAGGCGGGGACGTGGGATGTGGCATCTGACGCTTCAGAAGTGGAGAAAACACACAGCCTTGCAGTGTAGTGAAGGAAACAGATATGTAAATATTAACGTGATAAGTAGTACAGTTGTGACTTTGTAAGTACTACAGTTGTATAAACAAATTGTCAGGAGAACACAGGAAGAAGAACATTCACCCCACTATCAAAGAGGGGTATAATTGAGCACCAACCAGCTAGGTGCTTTGCCCCTAGCATCACATTTAGTTTAATCCTCCTAGCAACTCAAATCATGTAGGTGTTATTCCACCTTCTCTCCAATTTTAGCAGGGAACTGCCAAAATTTGCAGATGAAATGTCTTGACCAAAGCTACACATCTAGTTAAAAATAGTGGAACCTCATTTGGAGCCTGATATGTCTACCTCATATGCTTGGTTCTTGAGCCCCATTCATGCCACTGCTTTTTTGGAAAAAGTTCAAAGCCATCTTTCCAAAGTAGGTCAAATAAGTAACTTTTTACTGCTACAACATTATACAATTAAAACTTTGTAGTCTGACATTCAAGATGATTTTCTTCCTCTGGCCTTTGCCTAGCTCTCTGGCTACATCTTCTGTCATTTCCCACCAGAATCCAGCCACCATCTCTGTGTCTTCTGTCTTTTCTTGCCTATCTGCTTTCTACTAGAGCACAGTTCTCTCAGATGCTTTTGCTCTCAGGCCATCTTCCCCACCTTACATGTCAAATTTCTACTTTCTGAAAGTAATTTCTGAACTCACCTGTTAACATTCTTTTTTGAAAGTACAAAATAAATTGAAATTTAAATCCATGCAGTATTGAAGAGTATAGAATAAGTGAAAGCCACCCCTCCCTGTAAAAACACTTAATAATGTTTTGGATGGTCTTGCAGATCTTTTTCTATGTACATATAAATATCTTTTATGCTCTATTTTTTTAAACAAAAATAGGATAAAAAAATAGAATCAGATGATCATACTGTATATTTTTTTTCCTGTAATTTGCCTTCCTTTCACACACTAGTACATGTAGCATTCCGTAGTATGGATATTTCATATTTTAGTCATTCCCTCTCTGAAGGACATCTAAATTGTTCTTGTTTTTTGTTATGACAAATACTGGAATGAACATCCTTCCACATATAGTATCCTTCATTATTTTAGTAAGTTTTCCTGCAGAATAAATACTTAGAAGTTGATATTATTATCAAAAAGTAAGCACTTTTCAAAGTTGTATAGGTGCTTCTTGATTGCCAGTCCAAAAAGTTATTACCTGTATTTAAAAAATATCCACCAGAATGTAAGCTCCGTGAGGAAAAGCACCTAGAGCTGTGCCTTGCACTGAGTAATTGGTGTTTTTTTTTTGTTGTTTTTTTTTAAAGATTTTATTGGGGAATTGGTGGAGGGGAACAGCGTTGGGGAATCGGGGAAGGGGAACAGACAAGTTGCCGTCTTCTTGTTCTTCAGTTTAGTTGCGGAGGATGTTGCTTCACTGTTGGTATCGTCATTGCGCTCTTCCCTGATGAGGCAGATCGGTCGCTGGCCTCTGGATGTCGCTCATCGCGGCTATTGGCAGCTCACGCTTGGCTGCCAGCCGCTCACGCTGCCTGCGGGCCATTCACTGCAGCCTATGGCAGCCCACTGCAGCAGGGGCTGCAGCCCACACCATCTCCGGGCTCGCACAGCCCAGCTCCAGGTGGAGCTGTTGTTAGCTGTAGAGGGCAGTGTCGCTGGCCCTTATGTGGGATCCGAACCGGGGCCGCTGGCATCCCAAAACCAGCGCTTAACCGATGCGCCACTCGGCCGGCCCTGCACTGAGTAATTGTTAATCTGTGTTGGATATTAGTAATGTGTAGGATGAAATGCCAGTGGAAAGCTATGTTCTGGCACATACTACATATACAGTGGGTCCTTGAATAACATTCAGTGTTCTTCTGTTAGAACGCTGATGAGAAAACAAATCTGTACCTAGCCGGGCCCCTGTCTGTGTAGTTTGCATGTTCCCCCCATGTCTGTAACTCCAGGTACTCCAGTTTCCACCCATATCCCCAACGATACACACGTTAGGTGAATTAGGGTGTCTGAATTGTCCCAGAGTTGAGTGTAGGTGTGGTGTGAGTGCACCCTGTATAGAAGGATGTCCTGTCCAAGGCTGGTTCCCGCCTTATGTCCTGAGTGCCAGCATGAGCTGCAGACTCTCAAGACCCTGAACTGGAATAAGCAGGTTAGAAAACAATTATTTTATTAATCTTTTAAAAATGTATCCACAGCTTATGTTTTTGTTAAGTGTAAAATAGTAGAAGTGTTTTGGGTCTTTATTTTGGTAGTTTTTATGACCAGAAGAATGCCTCAGGAACTTAACTTTTATTTGTATCAGTTAACCTAGGGTAAAATTGGTTTCATTATACATTGTCTCACTAGAAGTCGCAGTTTCCAAGAACCTGGCTAAAACAGTAACTTAGAAAGTATTTATAGATTGCTTACACTGTGCTTTGCATTGGCTATTCACATTCTTGGAGTTTAAAGGCTAAGTGAGCGATGGCGTGGAGGGGAAGGCACGTGGCCTATGCTTTTTATGTCTTCCTTTTCCTTAACAGTATATTGGGGGGAGGGGGAGGCAAGGGGAGAGGGAAGCAACTGCATCACACTGGGTAGGTATAAAGTTTGAAGTAATCAGGTTTTGCCTTTGTTGGACCCCTTCCCAAATACTTACAAACTGTACCTTTTATTTTTTTTCATTAAAAATTTTACAAATAGGTAATATACTTACATGGTTCAAAAATACAAAAGTTTAAAAAATATTCATTGAAGACCTTCCTGTCTCCCATTTATCCAGTTTCTACCCCCACCTAGAACCTAATGCATATATAAATATGAGTTCCTGGTATTTTAATATCCTCCTTTTAAAAAAAATTGACAAATTAAATATAAGATTTTTTTCTACTAATGTAGGGGTTGATTATATTAGTTTCCTGTGATGGGTGGTTTTTTTTTTTTTTTTAATGTAAGGTGTTAAGAGTTGTCCATGGTTATTTTGCTTAAAAGAAGTACCAGAAGCCCCTGCATGTTTTACTCTAAGGAGATAACTGTGTTCCTGTTACTTGCATTGTGTTGTTTTCCTTTGCTGAGCATGCAATCTGATGTTTATCACAATTTCGTGACTTGCAAGCTTGGAAATGAAGAGTCCTGGAGCCATCCCATAATATTCCCGTCTGCCGTGACCTTGTTCTTGACCCGCGCTCTGCCACCCTCTTCCCCTGCAGCATGGGCATCATTGTGCTGGAGCTGTACTGGAAGCATGCGCCCAAGACCTGTAAGAACTTTGCTGAGCTGGCTCGTCGAGGTTACTACAATGGCACCAAATTCCACAGAATCATCAAAGACTTCATGATCCAGGGAGGTGACCCCACAGGGACAGGTACACTGGAACCAGCATTAGTTGCTGAAGTCTCTTTCCGTCATAACTGGGGATAAGGCAGACTGGGCTCGTCCACATACCAGGGGCTGGGTTAGTGGTTCTGATGACTAGTCCTGCCTTCCCTAGCACACACCCTCCCCGAAACGCACACGTGTGGAATTGACTGAAAACTAATCTTGACTCCTGGGCTTTATAGAGTTTCTCATAACTTCCACATATTGCTTACTAAGAGCAAATGATATTTACCTGAATTACAATAATGTAGAGAGTAGTCTGATAATCAGAAAAGTAAAGACATTTGCAGTATTTTGAGAAAAATAGAATACTGGGTTCTTTGATTAATTCATTCGTGTAACAAATAATTGAGCACCTACTTTGTGTCAGATACTTGTTTAAGTCCTAGGGATATAGCCATGAACAAACTAAAAAACTCCCTGCTCTCAATCAAGTAGGAAAGGATATGGGGATGCATATTAAATGGAAAGGGAAGTCCTCCCTGAGTAGATGTTATGGGAGCAGAAATCTGAATGAGTGAGGGAATGAGCCCTGTGACTGGAGGACAGAGGAGTGAGGCTGGGAGGCCAGGAGGCTGGAGCCCACGTAGGGCCTGGTAGGACTTGGTAGACTTCGGCTTTCGTTCTGAATAAGACCACCCATTAGAAAGTTTGGAACAAAAGAGTGACATGATCTGATCTACGCTTTAGAAAGATCACTGGCTGCTGTTTGGAGAATAGATACAAGGGCAAGAATGAGAGCTGGGAACCAGTTCGTATTGTCCAGTCTAGAAATAATGTGGTTGGACTAGGCTGATAGTAGAGAAGCTAGTGGGAGTGACTGGACTGAAGTTATGTTTTGATAGAAATAGAAGTTATGTTTTGATAGAAATGGGGGGCTGGCCTGGTGGCTCAGTTGGTTAAGAGTTGGCTTAGAGCGTGTGCTCTGAGCAACAGGACCGCCGTTTGATTCCCACATGGGCCAGTGAACACTGCGCCTGAGCTGAGCTGTTGCTGAGCTGCCAACAGGTGGCAGGATAGCTCAGATGGTGTAAAAACCAGATTGCCTGTTCAATGGAGGGCTACCCGCAACTAAAGACTGAATTCGGCTTCTTGAGCTGAGCTGCCGCCTGGATGGCTCAGTGGATACAAGGCTGCCCAGTTCAACTCCTGCATGGGATGGTGGCTAGGCCCATGCGCAGCTAAGACTGAACACAGCACCTTGAGCTTAGAGGCCACGAGCTGTCAACAGGAAGCCAGATGGCAACTGGCGCCCTCCACAACTAAGATTGAAGAACAACAACTCGGCTGGTCCCCTCCCCCAATTCCCCAATAAAATCTTTAAAAAGAAAAGAAACAGAACCAGTGGGATTTGCTAAGATTGGATTGACGGTGGGTAGGTGTGTGTGAGAGTGATGGTGAAAGATGATTTCAATGTTTTTGACTTGAATTTGCTGAAGTGGGAAGGCTAAGAGAGGAGCATATTTGGAGGTGGAAATCTAAAAATTTGATTTTGGTTTGGGACACATGTTTGAAATACTTGTCAGATCTTCAAGTAGAGATGTTGAATAAGTAATGGGGTATGAGTGTGGAGTTCAAGGAAAGGTCTGGGACGGAGGTATGAATTTGAGAATTACTGTCGTTTAGATGGGATTTCTTAGTGAAATTTCTTAGTGAAATGCTAATAACATTTATTAGTTTCAAGGGCCATTGACTTTTTAGTCTGCATTTTCTTTCTGCTGATTACTGGTCCTGCTCTTTTGCCTTAGATAAGCTTGGTTCTTTCTGTGGCAGTTTTCTCAATCTTGTTTTCAGTTGTCCTTTATCCTTTATGACCAGAGGCATTCCATTTTTTTTCAATGTATATGGACACATTTCAAAATATAGAATATACAGGAAAGTAGAAAAAAGAACAAAAATCACTCATAAGTATACCTCCTAAAGATTCCTAATGCCATTAACTATTCCCTCAATATCCTACCTCTCAGAAATGATCGTTGTTAACTTTTGGTGGCTATTATTCTAGACATCTTTCTTTTCAGATACATAGTTAAAAGGATAAATGAATGAATAACTAAATGGAAATAATTTCAAGAGAATAGCAGTGTCGCGTGTGCTATTTTTAAAATAAAAATATTGCATTTAATTTTGTATATACCAGGGGTGCCAAAAAGATGTATTCAAGTGGACACTTTGGTCAACGTTGCTCAAGCAGTAGTTCGCCATAATCAGAAATGTCTGTATGGTTACTGATGGTTACCACTTTGAGCACCTCTTATAATTGCAGAAGTCAACCTTGACTTATATTCATCTTTTGTTTTCAGTATATATTGAGTATTACAATTTTAATACAGTTTTCCTTTCTTAAAATGTGTATACATTTTTTTTGCACCCTCTGTATTTAACAGAAAAATCAGCTTCCTGCTATGAGAAATGAGGCAATTTGTACTTAAATTTCTATCCATTCCTACTACTTAGGAAAAACTTGGGTTTTACCCACCCCATGTTGGAAAAAAAATGAGTTCTTCCATCCTGTGTTTCTCCTTTACTTTTTTTTTTTTCTTTTTTAGCTGAGCCATCCTGCCACCTGTTGGCAGCTCAGTGGCAGCTCAGCTCGGGCTGGGTATTGAACTGCTGGTGCTCAGAGCCCAGCTTGCACTCTTGTGCATACTCTTAACCAACCGAGCCACTCGGCCGGCCCCTCCTTTACTTTTACATATTCACAAAGAACACTTCACTTCTCACACTTGTGCTCACCAAATGTATAGAGGTTTTTCCCTGCAAAAAGCAATTCTGTGTGATTATTTACCCAGAGATAGCATCATATCCCACAGGTTAAGAGCTCACTCCCACAAGACTGCCCCCTGCGCCCCTCTCTCTCTCTCTCTCTCTCTCTCTCTCGCTCTCGCTCTCGCTCTCGCTCTCGCTCTCGCTCTCGCTCTCGCTCTTATTCTCTCATTCTCTCCAGACAAGTCACAAGTCCAGGTACAAATACTTGTGCTTCTGATCAACTGGCTATAGATCAGATATTCCAACAAGCCCCTCCCTGGATTCAATTACTTTGCCAGAGCGGCTCACAGAGCTCCGGGAAACACTGAACATTTACCGGTTTGTTAAAGAACATGGTAAAGGATACAGATGACCAGCCAGAGGACAGATGCTTAGGTTAAGGTCTGGGAGGGTCCTGAGTGCCAGAGCTCTGTCCCCATGGAGTTGGGGGTGCGTCACCCTCCTGGTGTAGATGTGTTCGCCCACCTGGGGGCTCTCTGAACCCTGTACTATTGGGGTTTTATGGAGGCTTCCTCATGTAGGGGTGATCAGTTAACTCCATTTCCAGCCCCCCTCCCCTCTCTGGAGAAGTGGTGGTGGTGGTTCCTGGGGGTACTGAGAATTCACAGCTTTTAATGGCGTGGTCTTTGAAGACCAGCCCCCGTCCAGGAGCCACCCAGAGTCACCTTGTTAGAGCAAAAGCTGCTCCTAATGCTCTTATCACTTAGGAATTTCCAAGGGTTTTAGGAGGCCTGCTTCAGTGTGGCATCAAAGACCAAATATTAGAATAAGAGATGCTCCTAAGTGTTCTTATCACTTAGGAAATTACAAGGGTTTGGGAGCTCTGTGCGAAGAATTGGAGACAGAGGCCAATATATGTATTTTTCTTTTTTAAAGATTTTTTTTTTGAATTGGAGAATTGGGGGAGGGGAATAGACAAGTTGCTCTTCTTTTGTTCTTGTCTCATTGTGGAGGACGTCGTTTCACTGGTCCACGTTGGTGTCATCATTGCGCTCTTCTCAGGTGAGGCAGTCGCTGGCTGGCCACTGGACCACAGCTTACGCCTGCTGCCGGACGCTCATGCTGGCTGCTGGCCACTCACGGTAGCTTCCGGCAGCCCCACTGCAGCCCACGCTGTTCCTGGTGACTCACAGCAGCCCAGCTCCAGGTTGAGCTATTGTTCATCATCTTAGCTGTAGAGGGTGCAGCATCACTGGTACATGTGGGAACTGAACCGGTGGCCCTGCTGTTCTGAGCTTGTCCTCCCAAGCCAACTCTTAACCAACTGAGCCACTTGGCTGGCCCAATATATTTTTTTTTTAATTATCCCAACCTATCCTCCCTTCCTCATTCCCAATTTTTGTTGCTGGTTTTGTTTTTCCTTGTAAGAGTTTACATTTTCCATTCTACACCCAAGATTCCTTTAGCAACAGTATGGGTTTGACATTTCAGAGGGCTCAGCGCTCACCACTAGGCCTTTCTATTCATAAGCGCTAGCGGGCAGAGTTTCCTGGTGAGTGGTTTTTTTATTGCAAGGGCTGGAGGGTGTTATATTTTTAACTCAGTCATGTTTGAGAATTTCTGCCTGTTGCCCTAAGACTTGCAAAAGACCATGACTGAGTATACTATTCTTAGGCCACACTCATTCCCTCAGATCTTTTTAGACAGTTCTGCTCCATCGCCTGCTGGCTTTGAACATGGCTTTGGAGAATACCAAGGTCAAATTTATTTCTTCCTTTAATTCAGGGAAAATTTTTTGATTTGTATTTCTGACTATTTTCTCTGTTATGCTTATTGGATTTTCTATTTTGGGAAACTAGTTATTCTCCGTTTCATCACCTTTGCTTTCCATTTCTTTTGAGTATATGAGATGATGTTTTTCTATTTTTTTCCCTGCACCCACTGAAATATCTCAGACCTTTATTTTGTGCCTTATTCAATTTTCAGTCATGTCTATTCTGTTCCTTACTGCTCTAATTTATTTATTAGTGCTGTATTGGTGTCATTTGGCTCTAAATCTGTTTCCTTAGGTCTGTAGTCTTTTTGCTTTATTCTGTTGATGCATTATCTTGTCTTTGAGCTCTTGTTTTATTGCATCTTTATTTTTATTGAACCATCTGTAGCTTGAGACAGCCATGGAGAAGCCCTTGCTTGTATTAGGTTTTCTCCCAGACAAAGTTCCTGAGGTGGCTCGGGAATCCAGTACCACCCCCACCTCCCGAATCCTACCTCCCCTGGTGGCCAGTGCTGGATGGCTGCCCTGCCACTCCTGAGCACCTGTGGGGTATGGGGACCTCTCCTGAACTTTTTCAGGGCCACTCACCTACCTCCCTCTGTGGGCTTCTCAAAATTGGAGGGTATTTGTAAGAATTCTCGGGGTGACACTCCTCCTTTCCTGACTATAACTTTTAGGGAGATGGGCAGACGAATCTTCTATTTCTTTCCTTGGCTGGCTCTTCAGAATTTTTGGAGTAGGTTTGTTTCCTTTTCTCATTTGGCTGATGGTGGTGAAGTTTTGGCTTTTTAATTTGAATTGTTTTTGTGTTTGCTTCATCAGGTATTGGGGAAGGCAGAGTCTAATCCTGCTTCACTCCACATACTTTACCTGAAAGTGTCCTGCCAACACTTCGATGTATCTCTTTCCTGTCCTCTTTCACTGTAGTCATGAAATAAAATTTTAATTCGTATCACAAGTGAACTGAAAGTGTCCATGATTCAGGTAAAAGGATTGGAAATGACTCAGATGTGAATTGTTCATGCCAGAGCTTCCGTATATTTCTGTAGTTCTCAATCCTTTATAATGTCACATTTCCATGATGTAATTTTAATGAAATTGAATCACTCAAAAGGTTTCTAAATACTTGCATCCAGCCTCAAGTGTAATGAATGATTGCACTAAGCCTGCTGCCGCCTGTAGTTGAAGGTAAGCAGGAGTTAGGGCCTCCTGGGGCACTAGTACGAACTGCTAGCAGCTTAGGTAACACATTTTTGCTAAGCATCTCAGATGAGCTGTATGTGACAGCCTGGACTCTTCAGCAAGTCGATGCATCATTTGCATCCCCGACTGTCCCTCAGCCTGATGAATCCATCCCTTCTGTGGTCTTTCTGATACATCTCTGCCAGACGTTGTCTCAGTTCAAATGCCCTTTGACTTCCTGCCTCATTTTAAACCATTTTTCTTCTTTTAAATTCCCCGTATTATAATAACTTTATACCGGCTCTTTACTAGCCCTCTGAATGTCTTTTATTTGTCTCTGCTAACTTCCTCTCCCCCTCTCCTTCCTATAAGACATGGCATCCTGTCCAGCTCTTCCTTTGGCTCTTCCTGCTCTGTACCGAGTGGCCATGATTGCAGTGGTCAATTATTGGGTTGCCAGAAAAGTCATGACGCATTTTCACATAGAAAACATAGAAAAAATACGTCATGACTTTTCCAACAACCCAATGCATGCTGATTATGCTGTGCGTCACCCACACTGTGATTTCATCTCTCCAAGAGGCAGCCCCAGGAACACCTGAAATTGAATGTGTTGAACAGCAAGCTCATTATTAATTTTATTCTACTCATTTGATGAGTATTTGCTAAGAGTGTGCTGGGTATCTTGTGCTATTCTAAGGCCTGTGAGGGGCCAAGGCATTTTTCTTTTCCTTGCAGAGCTCCTTGCCCTGCCGGGAAGACAAGATAGTATAAGAACTATCTAGGAAGTAATAATATAATAAAGATTCAAATGCAGGGTGGTATGCTGTGGATTATTATATAACATAGGTTGGAATAACTAATAATAAGAGAAAAAGTACAGTAGAGCGGGATTAGAATGGGAAAGAGGCATATTTTGAGGTAGGCCTTGGAGACATGTAGAATTTTTCCTCTTGGGAGGACAGGAAAGGACATTTTGGATTTAGGGAGAAGAATGAGAGACATGCATATCAGAGGCATGTAGGGTGTGGAGGAGAGCCAACCACCCACCTCCAGGACTGGCTATGTGACATAACCCAGCCACCTCTCCAGGACAGACACATAAGATGTGATTCCTAAGGCCCCTGAACTGCGTGTTTTAGGGACAGCAAAGGAGCAGTTTGGGGCAGAGTGCACAGAGTGGTAGATCACAGGGCTGGGTAAGATGGGCTGGTTCATGGAGACTCCCAGATGGGAGTTCAGATTTGATGGAGCATCATTTAAGGACCATTTGAAACTCTTAAGTCTGGGATAAGAAAAATTATGTGAGGAAATGTAATCTAGCCCTGGGATATGGCAAGTTAGTGTAGTAGGGGTGAACAGCAGGGTTTGTGGAGCCTGGTAAGGTTGAATCTTGGCTTCACACGAATACTTATTAAATGTAGACAAGTTATGTAATGTTGCAGAGCCTTCTTATCTATAAATGGGAGTGTGGTTATGTTGCTGGAGTTGACTAATGCCAGGTTTTTGGGTCCCAATATCATAGAAATGGGCACTGTGCCTGATACGAAGTTCAGCAAACAGCTTTATTGAGAGATAGCGAGTGCACCAGGGAACCAGCGGGAAGGACCGAGCTGGCTGGCCCCCTGATAGGATTGTGTGAGGGGTTTTTACAGGCTATTTGGGGACCGAGAGGGGGCTAGGGGGTCATTACTGCTGTGGTCAGCAAACAGTGTTTCCATCGCATGGTCAGCAGGTGTCTGCTCGATCTTGTCCAATGACAGGGTCTTCTTTCAGTTCTGTAAAAACCGATTTTACACAGGAGTTTTATAATCTCTGGTTTTTCTTACCAACAATGATTAGCTTCATGAGAACGGAGCATGCTGGGTATTTTACAAGGTCTGCTGATTGCATTACATTTTCTTCCCTTCTTGGTTATGTACTTTCAGGATGTGGCAGTAGGTAGTTAATCAGTGTTTCGGGCTTTTCACTTTGTATTCCTGACCTTATAGACAGGATGAAGCCTGGTTTTAAAGTGGAGTCGCTCTTGTTATCCCTGTGCTGCTCAGTTACGTGCGCCTCATGGGGTTGTTGTGAGTAGTAAATGACTGATCTTCATAAAATGGTTAGCATAGGCTCAGCACAACAGCAGCTCCAAAAAGGGTGGTTATTTATTATTTATGTTGTTTGTTAATTCATTTAAAGACTCCTGCCATAGTCCAGGCATCTGTCTATAGAGCTGGGATACAACCATAAGAAAGCCCTTGTGGAGCTCTCATTCTCGCGGAAGAGACAGACAATGAGCAAATAAGTATGGAATATACTGTCAGGTAATGACAAGTGATAGGGAAGAAATAATGTATAAGGAGACAGAGCACGGATTCTCAGCCTCAGCACCACTGACATTTTGGGCTGGATAATT
The DNA here is from genome assembly GCA_033961575.1 of Aselliscus stoliczkanus. Taxonomy (NCBI): domain Eukaryota; kingdom Metazoa; phylum Chordata; class Mammalia; order Chiroptera; family Hipposideridae; genus Aselliscus; species Aselliscus stoliczkanus. The sequence continues at coordinate 55,284,012 of CM066733.1, read as the reverse complement.
CTTGGTTGTGAGGGGCTGTCCTGTGCATTGTAGGATGTTCTACCCTCTAGATGCCAGTAGAACCCCCTCAGCGTGACAACCAAAAATGCTTCCACATATTGTCTGAAGTCCCCAGGGTGTAAAGGCACCCCCAGCTGAGAACTACTAGGATAGAGAGTGAGGGTGGTGCTGTTTTGGATGGTGTGATTAGGAAAGACCTCTCTGATGAGGTGGCATCTGAGCAGAGTTCTGAGTAAGGTGACACAATGAGCCATGAGACAGTCAGGGACAAGGACATAGCGAGGGAACAGCAGTCAGAGGCCTTAAGCCCGAGTGTGCTTGGCAAGAAACAGCACAGAGGCCAGTGTGGCTGGAGCAGGGGAGTAAGGGGCAGATTGGCGGGAGATGACTTTGAAGGACAGCAGAGTCTCAGGTCACGGAGAGGCTTGTAAATTGTGTGAAGACTTGATTTTGTCATAAGTGATGAAATGTCACCAAAGGATTTTGAGCAGTGGACTGCCACAATGAGACTTGTTTTAAAAGGATCCCCCTGGCTTCTAGGTGGAGAATAGACTGGTGAGGAAAGGGGGAGGCAGAGCTCGGAGCAGGGAGACCAATTGGAGGCTTTCTTTCCTTGCTGTCAACGTTAGAACTTTAGTTTGGATTAGGATGATAGTGGTTCTATGGGTCCTGGACCTCTGGGAAGCAGGTGCCAAGACAGAGTTAAATATGCAAGGATTTATTGGGGTAACACCTGTGAAATATAAAGGAGTGAGGGAGCAGGGGTTGGAAGGGGAAACCTTCACACATCAGTGCAGGTTTAATGTCTATGAAAGGCAATGGGGAGGGAAGGAGCCAGCAGAGGAAAATGAGCCGCCTGTAAGGTGGGATTTCAAAAAGTGTGCTATCAACCATTGGGTGCCGTTCGTGGATCAAACAAGGTGAGGCCTGAGGATTACTGTTGGATTTAATGGCATAGTGGTTACTGGTGACCTTGACCAAAGAGGTTTTAGTGGAGTGGTGAAGGCAAAAGTCTGAATGGAGAGCATTCAAGAGGCAGGAGAGGAAGCAGAGACACCAAGTGTTGACAACTTTTTTGGGGACTTTTTCTGCGATGGGATACAGAAAAATAGGGGAATACTAGGAGATGGAGTTTTTTGTTTGTTTTTAAGGCGGGAAATAATAATACTATGTTTTCATGCTGATAGGAATGATCCATTACAAAGCAAAATTGATAACAGGAGCTCCACAGTCAGTTCCCCAGACCTACTGTTTTACTGACAAAGTGATTGTATCAATGTGGGATGCTTTTGGCTGTAAGTAACAACCACAATGACTTAAACAGAGAGCTTTTGTTTTTCTTGCATAACAAAATGTCTGGAGATAAGCATTGCAGGCATTGGTTCAGCTGCCCAGCAGCATTGTCAGGACCCACAATTGCCATGCATTTCCTCTCTACCATTTTCAGTGTTTTCTTTTGATCTCAAACTTGTCTTGTGGTTGCAAGATGGCTGCTGCTGCTCCTGATATCACCTCTGCTTCCAAAGAAGGAAGATGGGGAAAGAACTATGGATGAAGCACAGATGAATGTGTTTGTCCTTTTTTATCAGGAAAGCTGCCTCTTTCCCAGGAGCTCTATTCAGCAGGCTTCTGTTTCTATCACTAAGTCAGAACTGGATCATCTGGCCACCCCTAGCTGCAAAAGGAACTGGTCAGTACCTGCCTTCCTTGTCTCTGAGGTTGAGGTAGGCTCTGGAAATGTTCAGAGGACAGCTAACTGGAAGTGTTTGTTAGATGTTCTCTGGCCAGAGGCGAGGCTTTGATTGGTTTGGTCAGCTAGAGTTTTCATATGAGCCCCCTTATGGGTCACTGGCCCATTCAAGCTTTGGGCCTGAATATTAATCTGTGGTGACTTCAGCTGTGACATGGGAGCAAGTGGTGGGGACAAGTAGCACCAACTATGGTAACCTTTGTATGGGAGACCACTCTCTAGGTCTTAGATGCCAGTCTATCAGGAGAGGTTTCCACAGTCAGTGAGCAGGAAGAATAAGAGACATCAGAGGAGTCTTGGGAATAAGGAAAGACTTAAAACAAAACAAAACTAATAGAATGCATAGATAAAGAAAAAGATTAAGGAATTTCAACTGCAAAAACTTCTGTGCACCAGAAGACCCCATTAAAAAAATGAAAAATGTCAACTGGAAGAAGGTATTTGCAAAAGCATTAACTGACAAAGGATTAATGTCCAGAATACATTCATTCATATATATATACACACACGTGTAACATATATGTATTTTATATAAACATATATGTGTGTGTGTGTGTGTGTGTATTTAATGTCAGGCCGTTCAGTAGAAAAGTGGCTGTTCACAGAGGAGGAAAGTTAAATAGCCAGTAAACATAAAATTATGCACAGCCTCCGGGCAATACAGGTTAAAACAAGAGATCTGACACCTCTCAGACTGATACAAGTTAGAAAGTCTGGCTAAAGGACCTAGAGCAGTAAAACTTAAGAGTGGGAGCATTGTGGGTGCAGGTGCACATCAGGGCTTTATCTGGTAAGATATTTGTGACCCTGCATATATATCCTCCCTGAGGCATAGTCCCTGAGAGCTCCTGCACTTGTGTTTGGGAGACTAAGAATGGCTAGTGCAGCATGGTTTATACTAGCAAAACATGGGAAAGATCCTACAGAACCATCAACATGAGACAAGATTGACGTAATCATACAGTGGAATGAATACTCCAGAGAGCTGTGTGGAACAAAATGGATGACTGTCACAATGGCAAACAGAAAAAAGCTAATTGCAGAAGAAGACATAGAGTATAATACAATTTATATAAACCTAAACACATGCAAAACAACAATACTTTTTTTAGGGGTGCATACATACATATGTAGTAAAAAAGAAAATGCATGGAAATGACAAACTCCTGGTCAGAAGAGCAGTTACCTGAGAGGGAAATGCAGTTCTTCCAAGCAGTTGTCAGCTCTTGGGAGGGTGGTGGGTGCAGAGAGAGGCAGAGGCTGTGTGCCTGGGGCCGGCAGCTGGATTGGCTACATTTTATTTTTTGAGGGGAGGGTGCACAGTTGTTTCTTATGTTCTTTGTATTTTTGTATGTCTGAACTATTAGGTACGTTGAATAAATGTTTAAAAGAGGACAAAAGAGTAAAAACACGAGAGTGCCGAGTTTAGGGAACAGATCCTCCCTGCCTGTCTCCCTTGCATCTGTACTAGACCAGGCACACAGCAAGTTTTTGCTGGCTTTGTAAGTGATTGTAAGTGATTGTTGACATCTGTTTAGCCTGCTGTGCACCAGAGAACTCTTTAATCACTCCCTGTCCCCCAACCAGCTCTCCCCTATTCCACATACCCGAAGGAGTGTTTTGATTGGAATTATTTGTCTTGCTGACATTTTGCTACAAACCCTACTGAGTTGAATTAGGTTATGAAAAGATAACATTATGAGTAAATGCGGCTGTAGAGACCCGAACTAGTTTTAGTCACAGTTGGTTAAATTGCGTACTGAGTAAAAAGGAACCTTGATGCTCTTTTATCTCCTTCTGATGGCTGAGCACCCCTGGATTACCTGCCCCTTAATCCTTTTATTTGTGGTGCCATTTTTGTGCTAGGCTTCAGTGGCCCTGAGGTTTCATTCTGGCAGCCCTCCGCTTGCAGGGCTCGCTGCTCCAAGGCCCAGGCCATGGGTGGCAGCACTGCTCAGCTGCATCCTCAGCTTGCTCTCTCAGGGCCAGGATGGAGGGCTTGACCTCAGTGTGCCCACAGCCCTCTCTCCTCTCTCCTCTTCAGCCCTAGCACTTCCACTAAGCACCCCCTCACCCCCCTCAGACAGGAACGTTGACTCTAGTCAGAAGGAACATATTGGTTACATAATTGCTCTTGGGAGGTACCCTGGCTTGTTAGAATTTCCAGAATGAATTTTTACGTAGTTTGGTAGTTTAGTAATTTTCCAAAAGCATAGGTAGCCAGGGCCTGGGGAGGTTTCCCCGAGTCTGTTAGGATTCACCCCCGTTCCTCTTTGCACAAAAACCGGGAGCTGTGACATGCTGTCTGGAGGAGCATCCTAAAAGGTAAAGCAAAGGATTTTTACCATGGAAATACTACATCCCAGGCCCAGGGGTGGCCATGGTGCTTTCATATGCTGCTGTCACAGCAGGCCGTAAAAGGGGGTGAACTCGCTGCGTCTGAGCCATTTTTGTCTGGCTGTCAGGCAAACACAATAAGCTGACAAATCCAGTGGTCACTTTGTCCCAGCAGTTTGTCTTGGCTGGTCAACTTGGAGAAACCAAAGTAGTTCAACAAGGCATATGGTTGACTAAGTCATTGAACATATCATTTTGCTCCAACAACAAAACCTGGGAGCCCAGCAGGGCTCCACGCTCTTGTGGACATAACGTAGTAACATGGGGTGACGTTGCTAGCAAAGCATTCCCAACCCCGTGTTTCTTCATATTCCCCTTCCGATACACTGCCTCTCCTCTCAGTGGATTCTGTAATACGGTTCCTTTCTGCCACATTGCCACTTACCACTGCCCCTCTTTCTCCTTAAGCTAGATAGCTTTGACTTAAATGGGTTTTAGTTTCCTCCATCTAGCAAATAGGTTTCAATTCTGTGCCATCTCTGCGCCATTAAAATTGGCCGCCTGGAGTGTGGGTTAGTGAGGATCCAGAGGCCAATCTCACCTCAGCAGGGTGGAATGCTGACTCATTACCCTTGTCTGATGGGCACGGGGCACGGGGCGAGGGCTTGGGGTGCTCTTGTCTGAAATAGCCATTAAAATGTGAAACACGAAGAAACCTCTTAACACACCAAACTCTGAGTGATGGTTATCCGTAGATGGTTAGATTACGGGGGACTTGAGCGTTCTTTTGATAATATTCAGTATTTTCTACATTTTTGACAGTGAACATATAGTACTTTAATAAGCAAGGAAAACACTCTCAGTGTTATTTTGAGAAGAAATGTCTTACCTGAATGAAACCAGTGATTTGCGTGTGCTGTGCCTGCTTCCGCTTCGGGGCTGCATAGCTGCAGTGTATCTCAGGGGGCTCGGCGTGTGCTCTACTTTTTCCTCTAAAAAATTCCTTTGAATCAAGCCCATTGTTCTTGCCGTGAGGTGGCATGTGAGCCTGGCTGATTGGTTTCCCATCTTCTAACCTGGCAGGTCGAGGCGGTGCCTCTATCTATGGCAAGCAGTTTGAAGATGAACTGCATCCGGACTTGAAATTCACGGGTAAGTCATCTGGCTGGCCTGGGTGGGAAGGGGGAGTGGATTTTAAATTCATTCTTTTGGCTGTGATTCAAGGTGAATGCCTGACTTCGTGGCATGGTGCCCTGAAGCTGCCCAGCTGCGGCGCCACTGAGAGCTCTGGAGGATTAGAGAAGGTGGTGCCTCTCCAAGTCCTGCTGGTCTGGGTGTTCCAGACAAGAACTATTTGTTGAACGTTGCTGTTATAAACTATAGGAAAACCTAAAGCTTCTTCAAAGCAGCAGCAAACCTTGCTGGGATTTCTTAGGGGAATTGGGAGGTGCAGTGATTAGCGGGGATCATCACGGATAGAGGTTGGGGATCCGGTGAAGACCAGGGGGATCAGGTAATCGGGGTGGTGCAGTCGAGGGCCTTTGCGCAACGCCAGAGAGCTGCCCTGGGGGAATGTTGTCCGGGCTGGTTGGTGGAGGCGAGGCCAGAACAAAGCCGGGCTGCTTTTCATCGCTAGGATGGTGAAGTAGGTCCTGGCTGGAGGTGTGGGGATTCTCTGTACTCTCCTCTCTTTCTTTTTCCCACCAGGGGCTGGAATTCTTGCAATGGCCAATGCAGGGCCAGACACCAATGGCAGCCAGTTCTTTGTGACCCTGGCTCCCACCCAGTGGCTTGACGGCAAACACACCATTTTTGGCCGTGTGTGCCAGGGGATAGGAATGGTGAATAGAGTAGGAATGGTGGAAACGAACTCCCAGGACCGCCCTGTGGACGATGTGAAGATCATTAAGGCATACCCTTCTGGGTAGCCGTGCGGCTCGCGGACATATCCAGGTCATCCGCGATGGCCCCAGCGAACCAGCTTCCAGATGATCTTGAACGACACGTAACTCTGAACTTAATTTTGGCTTTGCAAATCATGGCGCTAAGGAGGCCTGGAGCCTTGAGTGAGTTAGAGATGGAAGTGTGTTTTCATTGGATGCTTCTTTTCTCTTCTCCCGGAGACTGGGTTGACAGCATTGGCAGGAATGCTCATACGAGATCGTACACAGGTTACTGCTCACTGCAGACAGCCCATACTGCTCCTTGTGTGTGTATCTGCGTAATGCACGCGAAATAAAATGAAGCCAGCCCCGTCATTTCGCAGTACCCCACCATACTTCTTCCTGTGGAGACATATTCTGGCCCACACTGCATTCTTTGTTGGCTGACAGCCACAGAATTCAAAACCCAGCGGTGTCTGTCAGCCTTCTGACCTTTGTATACACCCCATTTCAGCCTCCTGCAGTTCTGCCCCGGAACGTATGCATCTCTCCTCTTTTGCCTCTCAAAGCCAGAACATCAACACTGCTGTTTCTGACACTTCCACATCCCACGCAAAGCCACATTGGAGTTTTGCCAAATGAAAAATGCGTCCAACAATAAAGTTTCTAAGAAGGTGTCAAGTGGGGAATGATAATGTGTAATAATCGAGAAATGAATTTATTAAAAGGAAGCAGAAGCATTGACCATTTTTTTCCCCAGAAAGGAGTAGAAATCTATACTGAGCGTAAGGCCAAACTATGAATTCTTAAAAAAGCAGTGTCCACATAAAGGAGAAGTACAGCTTAAGCTTTTCTTTGTTTAAAACTTAAGACTTTAGGACCGGCTGAGTGGCGCGGTGGTTAAGCGCTGGCTTGCGCGTGCCCGGTTCAGTCCCACATATGAGGGCCAGTGACACTGCCCTCAAAAAAACAAAAACAACAACAAAAAAAAACTTAAGAATTTAGAGAAACTAAGATTTTATATGTTTTGTTTTTTTAAATCTTTTTGATTTTTTTAGGAGGGGGTGGTGAGAGAAAGTTAATACCTATATAATACATAGAAACTTCCAAAATAAAATGCTATTGATGGTTGAAGTCACTGCTGTGGTCTGATTTTAAATATTGTTTGAGGTTCTAACAGCCATTTTATTTTAACCTCTGAACCACCTCAAGGGCACGTCTTCAAGATTTCACATTATTTTAGGTTTTTGGGTCTCCAGTGGACTTCTCCCTTTCAAGAGCGGGTCTGACTCTAAAAAGGCACCAAAGAAGGAAGTTAAGTGATACTGATGAGCGTTTCTGTAGATTGACCAGGTGGGTGCGCTGAGAGACCTGTGCCATCCCTCACACTCGGAAGAGATACACCTGCCCGTGGTGATGGGCTCGGAGGCAATAGCTGTGGTGGTGGTTGCTTCCTTAAACTGGTAGCTCCTTGGTTGAAGAGAGGATTGTTGCTTAAATTTTCCTCCTCATCACTCTATAAATTTTGGAAATGGTGATTTACTTCATGGAATGGCCAAACAAGGTTCTATTCCCTAAGCATTCCTCCATGTTCAACCTTTCTCCATCCTCTCTTAACAAAGAAGCAAAACGGAACAGCTATGTAAGTGACTTTATAATTGCCCAGAGCTGGTTTTGGAGTGCAAAGTACTGTTCTGGGAAATTAGAAACATTTCTTTCAGCCTGAACTGGGTGGACATTATTGGATCCACCTCTAGGAGCAAGGAATAAGACCCTCATCCACTTACCTCTCAGAATTATAACCTTGAAAGTCCCCACTTTCATCCAGTTCATGGGAGTGGGAAGTGTATTATGGCTACTTTTAAGAAGCAACGAAGGCTGTGAGTACACGGGAAGAGAGCAGCACAGTTCCTTGTTTCTGGAAAAGTATAAACATGCCAAGGTGATCACATATGCGCATGCGCCAGTTTTTATATAAAGTACGTGACCTCAAAGAGCGAAGCCTGAACTGTCACAATTCCTAGTGATTCTCCCTGTTAGCTGGTATGTAGAAATTTTTGTTTCTGTATAAAGGGAGCTTGTTTAAAGGGAACATTGATTCATCTTTTTGTCATAGGAGTGTCCACACATCTCAGGATAAGTACAGCTAGAAGTCTCATAAAAGTGGGTATGCTAAGACACAGATAGCTCATTTTAGTCACATCTGGAATAGGTGGAGGTGGGGGCAGCTTCTGAAAAGGCAAGGATGAACTTATAACTTAGATGGCGATGAATGAAGGTAGGTTGTAGGATTGCAGCATCTTCAAGGGAGGATGGGGATATAGCTTTGGTGGAAAGGGTAGGAGATTCTAGACTTTGGAGAAGGCTTGGATTTGTGAGTAGAAAAGCCAAGGAAAGAAGCTTTCAAACCAATGTCCCTGGGATGGGTAAGAAGTTTGGCGCCCATGTACAGTGCATGGCCCCAAGGGCCTTATCCCAGAGCTTCTTACATTTTACCACACAGGAGTCACTGGGGCCTGCTGAAAAGCAGACGACTTCAGCTTCCATCCACACCTGCGTTTCTAACGGCTCCCAGGTGACCACGACTTCTGGTGCGTACAGCGCACTTTGAATAGTGAGATCCTAGAGGTCACGTTTGTCCAACATGAAATTGCAAGGCAGAGAGTCTTGAAGAGCACGGGGAAGTCAGGACCATAACCTGATCTTTTGCCTCCTGGACCAGTGGTGGTCTTGGGAGAGTGAAGAGATTCAAAGCCAGGATGACCTTCAGCAGCTCTTAGTTTTGGCTGCTAAGATTGAGCTTTAAGGGACAGTAACCTGCTTTCTGTTCCCACTTAGGACACGTGGACACCAGACTGGTATGTGGCACTGAGGTCCCGTGTGGGCACCAGAGTGTAAGATGGTGCAGTTAGTAGACCTCACAGAAAACACAGGGAGATGTCATCAGTAATTAGGACATTGAAGGAAAAGGGCTCTGCAACCAGCTGCCGAGGTTCAGATCCCAGCTTCACTGCCTACCAGCAGTGTGATCAAGTTTCCTAATCCCTCTGTGCCTTAGTTTCCTCAACTACAAAATGGGGATGATGGTCCTAACTTCAGAAGGCTATTGTGAAGATTAAATGAGCTAGAACAGGGACCAACCCTTAGAAAACAGCTATCGTTATCACCAGTGGCCCTTGAAGCCACCATGTACCTCTCCCACCTCTTCACCCCAGTTTATCAGCAGCCCAGCCTTGCTTACCTCTCCCTCCCTATGTGCTCACCTCTGAGAGCAAAGACCTCTTATTCCCTTCTCGGCTTCCCCTTCAGCACTTCATGCAGTTCTTCAAAGTTACTACTTAATTAATCCAATTTAAAAACTTGTTCTCTGTCAGGAAAAGTGAGCTCCATCTGCAGAAGTAGCTTCACCCCAAGTTTCCAAATCCAGGCTTCGGCTGGTGTGGCAGCACAGCCAACACTCTAGAAGTCCTCGGAGTGATGGATTTTTTTTTTTTTTTTTTTGAGGGCAGTGTCACTGGCCCTCACATGTGTGACCGAATCCGGGCCACTGGCTTCTCAAGCCAGCGCTTAACCACTGCGCCACTCGGCCGGCCCACAAGCCAGCTCTTAACCACTCGGCTGGCCCAGATTTTTGGATCCTGTCTCCAGAACATGTGAAAATAGCTTCGCCTGCACAAGGGAGAGGATTCCTACCCCCAGACCCTCGAGCCAATCTGAGCCATCATTGTGGCCCTTCCTGGTGCTACATTCTTGCAAAGTGTGGAGGAGGAAACACTGAAAAGCACATTTTTTTAAAAAAAAATTGAGGAATTGGGGGAGGGGAACTGTGTTGGGGAATTGGGGGAGGGGACCAGCCAAGTTGTTGTTTTTCAATATTCATTGTGGAGGGCTCCAGTTGCCATCTGGTTTCCTATCCGCACCTCACGGCCTCTAAGGTCAAGGGGCTGTGATCCGTCTTGTCTTAGTTGTGGGTGGGCGTAGCCACCATCCCATGTGGGAGTCGAACTAGCAGCCTTGTTAAGAGCGCACGCTCTATCCACTGAGCCATCATTTAAGTGGCGGAGTTCACTGCCTATGAAGCACTCCATGGCCTTAACCCTGTTGCTGGAGAGTAGATCACTCTCTTGAGATAAATACCAGAGTAGGGTATCTTCCAGCAACATACTTTTACAGATGAGAGTGAATCAAAGTGCAGGGGCAGAAAACATGTTAGGTCACTCTAAGGTTGTCTTGGTCTGATTTCGAAATTGAGTCTTCCTTTGTTCTTCCAAATGGGTAGTAATTCATGATCCCTAACTGCATCTGAAACCACAAATGACCGGTTTGGGGCGAGGTTTGTGGACAGACATGAGGCTTTTGTGTGACATTGGACGAATCACTTTATCTCCGGAACTTGGTTTCCTTGTTTATCAAGCGAAGATTGGAACTAGGCCCCTTTTAACCCTAAATATCTTAAGTCATTCTGAGAAGATTCCTTCAGCTGCCAAGTTTCCATTTACAATGGTATTTTGGAAATTTGCCACTAGAGGCCAGTGTGAATACAGTTTAGCCTTGAAGTTTCTTCCAAAGGTGGAAGCCTGCTTATGCCTTCCATGATCCTAAGCCAGGCCCACCACCCTTGGATGTGGAAAACCAAACCAGCCACTGCTCAGACTGCGAGATGTCAGCCTGACTTGAGATGTCAGCTTAAGCCTGGCTCTGTACAGGCCTAGGAGCTGTCAGCACAGGCCAACCAGCCTCACTTCCTGTCTACCGGACTAGATGGAGGAGAAGCCCTCCGTTCATGGTAAGGTTGGATGAGCCTTTGTGAGGGGCCTGATTCTGTAGCATGCCTCATAAAAAGACAGTTCTGGGCAGCCGGTTGGCTCAGGTGGTTAGAGTGCAGTGTTCATACCACCATGGTTGCCGGTTCGATTCTCACATGGGACAAGGAACTGCATCCTCCACAACTAGATTGAAACAACTACTTGACTTGGAGCTGATGGATCCTGGAGAAGCACATTGTTCCCCAGTAAAATTAAAAAAAAAAAAAAAAAAAGCCAGTTCCCTCTTAGCCTAATATTCTACTTTACATGAATTCATTTGTTCAGCAAGGAATTTTGGAGCCCCTTTTATGCTCAGCAACAGCAAATATTTTCATAGACTCGGAGAAAGTCAACCAGAAGGAAGCATAGAAAAAAACAAAAATTATTGTCCTTTCTCTGTTCCATGGTTTGTAGAACCTTCTTATACATATTTTAATCCTCAAACCAGCCTCTGAGATTGGCAATGTGATGCCCATTTGCAGATAAGCAAACTGAGGACCAAAAGCAAGTAGCACAAAGCCTTGTACAGAGTGATGAATGAATGGAAAACAGGCCCAGGGTTGCATGGCCGGTAAAAGACAAGGCTAAGCCTTGAACTGGGAACTTCTGGTCCCAAGTTCAGCCCTTTTATCTCCACCTTTGACATACAGAGGAGGACGGGGAGGTGCAGAAAAGGAAAATGACCTGGTGATGGGTTAGAGCCTGAATCTCCTGCCTCACAGGCTGGGCTGTCCAACACACTGCTCTGTCCTAGAGTGTCCCCAGGCCCAGTGGGCTGGGAGACCCCAGCATTAGTTGTCCCCAAGCTCCTTCCAAGCAGAGGCTGCACCAGGCCCGCCCCCCACCCCCGGCGGGAGGGAGTACAAATGACCCTAATCAGCACGTTTATTGAATCATAACTGTATTAGCCTCACCACTCAGCTAATCTCACAGAAATCACTTTCCTCTCCGTGAGGACTGGCCACGGCTCTGTTAAAAGCTGCGAAGGGCCGGCCAAGTGGCGCGGTGGTTAAGCGCTGGCCTTGGAAGCCAGCGGCCCCGGTTCGGTCCCATATATGAGGGCCAGTGACACTGCCCTCAAAAAAAAAAAAAAAAAAACGCTGTGAGCACGCTTACTTGTGAGGAAGCTCTCGTGCAGCACAAGCAGCGAGGGACGGGGGAGAAGCAATATTTCTGCTTCTTCATTATGCTGATGGGAAAAATGGCCATTTTACATTCACTGTATAAGAAAATCCCCCAAAGGAAAGGGAATCCAAGGTTTACAACCGTCTTTTTGGCAACATTGAGCTCAGAGAGAAAACGGAGCTCCCTTTTGGAAAGCATTTGCGATGCTGTTTAAGATAAAACAAGAGAAGGGAAGGAACTCGTGTTTGGGGAACATACCAGGTGCTTCATATATTATACATTTAATCCTCTGAAGGCCTGTGAACAAGTCCACGTAATGTCCGTTTCATAGATGAGTCCATTTCCTGGATGGAGGCTGCCTGTGGCAGGGGCTGAGCTTCTGGCTTGGGGTCTGCTCTCTCCCTCCATCATGCCCTAACCTCCCACAGGGATGGCTTCCTTACCATTCTTTGCTCCCTGCCTCCAGCTCAAAAAATATGGAAGCTGGTTTTCAAGCCAGATCACTGTGTGACCTTGGCAAACTTCTCCAAGCCTTAGTTTTTCCATCTGTAGAATGAGGGGCCCAAACCATCTGGTCTAAACTTCGACAATTTTCTGATGGTATTTTTCTTTCAAGCAGCTCCCGGCACTTCTCACCTAATTGGAACCTCATACCAACTTGGAGGGGATGGTGGTATGGGCATTATTATCCCCATTTTTTTTTTTTTATCTGGGGAAACCTGAGAAGCAGAAATACAATGAGGGGTTCAAGGTCACAACATGAATGGAAAGAACCTGGCCCCCTGCCTCTTCTCCCCAGGCAGGGGGGCAGGCAGCCTCTGAGAGGCTGTCAGCAGCAGCTTCCAAAGCCTGACACCTGAGCCTCACCCTGGCTCCTGACAAAATTATCAAGAGAACTGGGGAACACATACTTCCTGTAATCAGGGCAACCTTTCCTAGCCTGAGGTGGAGGAGGCAAGATGGGAAGTGTGTCTGATGAGCTCCTCTCCCAGTCCAGGGCTCAGAGTTAATAAAACCCAAGGAAATCATAGCAGGCTGCCGGAGATGCAGGCAAGCTCCAGGGGCAGGGCCATCGGGACTTCGCTCTCGCACAAAGCCAGGCTTGTGGCATTTTGTGCACGTTTCAGTTTTCTTCGGCAGCCAGGCAGGCAAATGCAGGCAGTTTGGCATGAAAATGAATTTAGAGCTTGAAAAAGAAGCATTTCACCCTTGGTGGCTTTTCAGGCTGCCCCAGTGCAGCTACAGCCAGGCGAGATGCTAAGGAGCAGCAGTGATAGAATCTGGGGGCTGGAGTGAAATGACAGCCCCCCACCCCACCCATCAGCCTGAGGTGGGGAGGGGCAGAGAGGCCTGAGGCCTAGGCCTCAGAGCAGCTGTGATGGGGTAGACATGAGAGGGGTTTCTGGGAATAGAATCCATGAAGTCCTGCCATGTGAAAATCCAGCTGTTGGGCCACACCCAGGCCTGAGCAGGCCACTCAGGAAGGCGTCAAGTGTGTTGGGGGGAGGCTGGCACTTCAGGGGACACAGTTTGCTTTTAGGCTTCTGAAGAAATGTGAGGACTCATTCTGTATTTCCCAAGATGCTCAAACAAGAGGAAATGGGTTTATATCAAGTGGAGAGAGAGTTCAGGAGGCCCCAAGAGCAGACTGGCTGACTGGGGGGTAATGTATTCAGATGTAATTAAATCCAGCTAAAAGACAGAGAGGGAGGGTGAGGCCTGGGAAAGGCCAGGCTTTGTAGGACCAAGGCCTTCAGGGTACACATCCTGCTGCGGGGAGAGGAAAAAAAAAATCTAAAACAAGTGTTTTGGAGGTTCAGTGGAAGGAGAAACACAGGCTGGGAGAATCCAGGCTCACTTCTTGAGATGGTACCTGGGATTTGTGGCTGTCAGAGAGGAAATGGCAGGAGGAAAGGCCAGGGGCAAACCAAGTGTGGCTAGTCTGGTTGGGTGTAAAAGTCTGATAGTGCAGGTGGGAGACGTATAGTAGTCACCTTGGCCCTTCTTGGGGAAGGCCCGGAGATGGCGCACAGGCATTTATCAACTAACAGAAATTCAAGGGGACCTATCCCTTCTTGAGAGAGCTGCAGTGAGAGAAGCAAGGATCTAGGAGAGTGCTTTTAATCAGAGCTCCTGTTCGTTTTTATCTGTAGTTGCTGCTTATTGGCAAAACAACCTCCGGTGAATTTCTTTCCTCCTCTAGACTCAGTTTCCACATCTATAAAATCTAGGTAATTGGATTATCTTTAAAGCCCTCAGCAGCACTGAGGCTTCTAATACCACAACTCACAACACTGAGCTGAATACTGGATTAAATGGGCCGGGGGTGGGGGGGGTGGGGGGGGAGTGCAATGACAGACAGGCTGTGATGTACGCTGGACGTGGTGAAAAGTGGAAGAGTCAAGGCCCTGACACAGATCATATGGTGCTGGACCAGGTGCTGGGGACCTGTGAGGCCCAGAGGCCTCAACAGTGAACAAGACAAAATTCTTGCCTGCATAAAACTTGTGTCCTAGTGGGGAAATAGACGAGGATAATGCTATTAGGAAAAACAAAGGAGCATCAGGAGGACCTGGGGGCAGACCCTGAGGCTCCCCGACAGGCCCTTAGTGAGGACTGGAAGGAAGCAGTGAGGTGTTGGGCAAAGACAGGGCCTTGGACCCACAGAGTCCTGGGTTTGCATCCTGTCTCTGCCACTTAACCTGTGTGAGTTTGGGCAAGTTAAAGTACAGAACTGCTTCAGAGTTTAGTTTCCTTAACTGTAAAATGGAGCAGATAATACCCATTATCCTAGATTCCTAGAAGATAAACTCAAAATGAGCACACCCACTCCACTGGACAGAGTAAGAGGAGACTGGGCCTCCCTCGTCTCTATATCCATTGTGATGAACGGGCACAGCTGATGGCCCAGAGGAGTCAAGGTTTGTTAAATGAAGTTACTATGAGGATTAAATGTGTGATGGATGTTAAATTCTCACTGCTGTGCTAATTATCTGGAAGATTCTCAGTAAACAAACTAAATATATGAGAATCCCTTCCCTTCTCTGTGGTATTGGCCACAGGGCCCAGAGTTTCTCCATCTGATAGTTGTCAAACAATTCAACAACCAAATTTGTAACAGATGCTCCATACATGTTTGCTGGGTGGAAGGCTAGATAAGACTTGGGGTGGGGGAGACACAGACCCTGTTCAAAGGATCCTTATGAAGGAGTTGATGTTTAAGTGGGGGGGGGTGCTCAATTTTGAAAAAATGAGCACCTACTATGTGCCAGGCACTGTCTTAGGAACTGGGAATGCAGCAGTGAACAAGACAGAATTCTTGCCTGCATAAAACTTGTGTCCTAGTGGGGAAATAGACGAGGATAATGCTATGAGGAAAAATAAAGGAGCATCAGGAGGACCAGAGTAAGGAGGCACCGTGTTAGGTGGTGTGGTCAGGAAAGTCTGTGCAGAAGGGGCATGTGGCAGAGACCTGAGGAACTCAGGGGCATGTGTTTCAGGCTAAGAGAACAAGCATACAGGCCCTGAGATGGAAGCCTGCAGGGCCCATGAGGCCAGTGTGGCTGGAGTGGGGTCAGTGACGGGAAGAGAAAGACGTGATGAAGTCCAAGAGGTCACAGAGAGGGGTGGGGACAGAGCCCATAGCCCAGAAAGTCCTTTTGCCGCAGGGCAGAGCGAGATGGGAGCCAGAGGCGGGCCACAACCTGACTTTGGTTCAAATGGGTCCCTGGCTGTGTGAAGATTCCAGTAGCTAGACTAAGGGCAGGCAGGCCTCCTTCTCTTGGAAAAGCATGAGTGACTGGAAGGAAAAAGAGGGCATGAGAAGTGAGAGGGGAAGCCAGGGCAGAGCAGGGTGGGAGGGGTGGATCTTAGGGCAGGAAAGGCTGCTGAGGTTTCCCTTGGTCCAGGTGGTTTCCCTTTGTCTACCTGCACTATGGTCTGGGGAGAGAAGGAAAGGAGGGGCAGCGTGGGCTTCTGGTCAGGATGGTGGGTTATCTCGCAGCGAGATTGCAACCCTCCAGGAGGAATGGGGGCTGGAGGTGGGAGAGCCCTGTGGCTGGCTTTTGCCTCTTCCTCCACCCAGCAGAATATGTCTTCTCTCCACACCTTCTCAGGCAGGTCCTCTCTGGTCTTGGGTACCTAACCTAGCTGTTATTACTGGAGTTGCTTATTGAGGGAAGAGTCGGGTGACTTTGAGTGCCTCACCACCACCCCCTCCTAAGCTTTCTAGTAAAAGAAGGGATTTAACCTATGTGGTCTCCAACCAAGCATTTCTATTAATGGATGGAATCAGACACTGCATCTCTCCCACCTCCATACTCTCGTCGTGGTTTCAGGTTCCTGCTATGCCCTCTGTTTCCTTCCTTCTCCAGGACTGCCATGTACAGTGGTACAGGATATTCAGGACACAAGGACAACCTGCCATGGGAGTAAGTAGAGGCTCAATTCCAGCCCACACTCTGCTCCACAAGCCATGTGCCCTGGTTGGCTCAGGGTTGCATGTACCCAGCATAAAGAACACCTTTTTTCTAGTTTGTTCTAAGGTGCATTGTGGCCAGCCCCCACTTCCCTGCCCCATGTACACTCCTGTTCTTCTGTGTCCCTTTTGTCCTACCATCCCCAGCCTCAGATGGGGAGGCTCTGAGGGCAGTGTTTACACAAAGTGCCTTGGCCCGGAGAGCAGCAGCTGCCTCCTCCTTGGAGCTCTGCCTCCTCAGCTCTGCCATGCTTTTCCCCTCCTTATCAATGCTGCGAGTTGCCTCTCCAAATTGCTCTGCCATCATTAACACCCTGGATTAGGTCAGTGAGAGTGTGTTTGCAGTCTTGGGATGGCAAAGGCAAAATGCTGACGCTGATTATTCCAGATCTTCTGGGCATGGCCCATTCCGTGCTCATAGTCCTTAATCAGAGGGACAAGTGTCGGCTACGTGGCAGGGTGGGCCAGGGCCACGGTTAGTGCTAATCTGGCTGCCAGGCCCTGACAGCACATCTGCAGCACCTGCTGGCCTGTGTGGACATCACAGGTGACCTCAGTTATATCCCTCAAAGGAGAAATGACCCATCCAATGGTAGTCTCCATCCTCTGTGGGCTGTTTTGGAACCATGGGCAATTCGAGCAAAGATTCAGTACACTTCCCGGGGCCTGATCAGCCAGTTTTGTGTGCTGGCGCTCATTGGTTGGCCATGTAGCTGAGGAGTGTCTTTCAGACCACCCTTCCTTCTGCGTCCCCTTCTGAAAAGCCTCTGTGCCTAGGGGAGGCCAAGGCCCATGCCTTGCATGGCTCCTGACCTCCAGGCCTCATATTCTACCTCTGTACCTTCACCCTGTGCTCCAGCTACACCAGCATCCCCAAACTCAGCTCTCTGGTTCTTAATCACACTGGTTCCCTGCCCGGAGTGCTGCTCAGCCTTGTCCTCCAGGCAGAAGTTCATCTCTGTAGCACACACTGCCCTGTCAGTGACCTAACCTTGACCACTTCAGTGCACTCCATCCCCACATCCAATGGCCAGTGCCTGCATTTCTTTGCCTGAAGCTCTCTCTGGCTTCTGGAACCTGTATTGCCACGCTATGCTGCTCAGGCCAGAAATGCCAGGGAATTCACGTCCTGCAGATGCAGCCCTCAGCCACTGAGCCTGCGACTGACTGCAGCTAGTGTCCCCACACCTCTGCTCCCTCACCCCTCCAGCGGGCTAAGTTTGAGGCATGTTCCCTACAGCCTCCCAGAGCTCTGCAGTGGGAAAAAGCCCTGGTTGCCCACAGTGATAACTGGCTTGATAAACCACCCTTATTGGCTTCCCTGTCACACTTCCAGACACCCCCCCCATAGCATTTCCTTACTCTCCCCAATAAACTACTCACATTCAAATCTTTCTCTCGGGGTCTGCTTCTGGGGAAACCAAACAGACATCATCTTCAGTGTCCTCAATATTACCTCCTTTTTGTAGTTTCCTCTGACCCTCTCTTGTTCCCACTGGGGCAGAGCCATCGGTCACTTTTCTCTATTCCCAGGGTCCCTCATACCTACCTCACAGTCTCCTCATCACGCATCTGTATGCATGTCCTGGGCCCCCACTAACTCTTTGGAGACAGCTATTGCCCTTTTTGCGTCTGAGCCTAAGATGGTGCCTGGCACAGAGCAGGTACCTAATACAATTTTTTGCCAAAGAGCCAGCAATGCAATGACTAAGAGGGACTGGAGAGAAAGACAAATCTGGAATCTTTCTAGAAAGACACCCAAGATGCTGTCACATTGCAAGGTTACATGGTAGAACTTCAAATTCACCACTCACCTGCTGAACAACTTGCAATGGCTCCCTGCTGTTGCCCGCCCCAACAGGGCCTAATGTCACCAATGACTTTTAAGACCCATCCTAACAGGCAGTCAAGCCTCTTGTTCAGAGTCAGACTTTGGTCTCAATGACCTGGGTTCAAATTCACCGCCAAGTTCCCATCTGGGTGATCATGGGCAAGTTACCTCGCCTCTGGGCACTAGCTCCCGTATTTATTAAACATAGATAATATCTCACACCTATAAATCTGAGAATTTAAAATCATGCATACTAAAACCACTGACCTGTGCACTTTAAAATGGTGAAGTGTATGATATGTGAATAATATCTTTTAAAAAAAATTCACCATGGTGTCTGGCCCAGGTTAGGCTCTTTGAAAATAGAATGCTGGTTATTGTCCTCAAAGAAGTTTCCCAAGTGTCACTAGCACAGACCAAATGCACAACAGGTTCTCAGTAAATCCTAGTGGAATGAAATGGATAACACAGTCCCCAATGTCTACAACAGGTATTTGCGGGAGGGTGGGGGGGTTAAAGGGATGAAAGACACTGAGAGTCCAAGCCCAGTTTTGTATCCCTCAGGAAAGGAGGCCCAAATTATTCTCCGTGGAGGGCCTCAGGCCCAAGCTGGGAACGGGGCCTTCAGACCCAACCGTGCCCACTGTCCTGGGAATGCCAGTACCTCTGCCCCTTGCTGACTGCCCCGGGTAGCAGAACCAAGACCAGCCGGTACCGATCCATGGGTAAAAGGAAATCACTTAACCCAGGCGGAGGAATGTGTTCTTATATTTATCTTCGGCTCTGGCTGTATCTGAATTGACTGCAAACAGAATCTCTAAGCTCCAGTTAAGGCCCAGCTGCCAAAGGTAAGGCCCAAAGGGCGTGGCTTTCCCGGGTCCGGCCTTGGGCTCTTGGCCTTCCCAGACCTGTCCCCCAAAGCACAGTGGCGCGTCCCGGCAAGGGCGCGGAGGAGGAGGGGTTCCCTCTCAGCAAAGCTTAGGCCTAAGCTGAAGAGGGGCTACGGGTAATTTTCTGGAGACAAGTTTACATGCGGAGCCCCGGGGAAACGCCACAGCGCTGAGACCTCAGGCTGGGAAGGGCGAGCTGGGGCAGGGTAGGGCCTGGCTGGGCCGGGGCGCGAGGGGGCGGCCCGAGAGGTGCCTCAATTCCCCCTCTTACTCCCAGGGTAGGGGGTCAGGGCCCTGCGCGCAGCAGGCGCCTACTCTGTGCTGGTGGCCAAGAAGCTTGGGTTTGCTCAGGCCGCCTTCTCAGTCTGGTTGGAGGAATCTTCTAGACTGGGGCTGGCTCAGCCGTATGGTCACGACGGGTCAGGGAAGGAGAGCGCGCTGGCGCGTGGCCTAGGTGGCTGACTCCTGGCCCGGCGGGATCCAGAGGCGACAGGGGAGCGGCCAGGCACCGCGACCCCTCCTAGGTCTAACTGTCCTTACTGGAAAAATAGAGGTGCCCCCGCCCCCGGGCGCTGGGGTCGCCCCCACACGCCTCCCCAGGAGAGGTGGAGTCCGTTTCTGGACTGAGACCCGCCTCCCACACACCCCCACCCCCGCCGCTGGCAGGGGCACCCTCAGCAGAGAATTTTCCAAGTCTCTGGGTGGGGAGGGTATCTTTTGCACACCTCCCTCCCCACCCTTGCCCCTCAAGGACCCTTCCCAAACAGGCGCCCTTAGTTGACACACCCTTCTCCCTCCCCCAGTGTGGCGCCCCACGAGGGGGTGGGGAGTGAGGGTCGAGCGCAGATGGAGACGGTCACTGCCAGGACCACCTCTGCTATCACCGCCCTAGGCTCCCAGTATGGGGAGCCACGTCCCCACGCCCACCACGCGCGCGCGCGCACACACACACACGCACACACACACACTCACACTCGGCCCGGCGCGCAGACCCCGCCCGCGGCCCCGCCCAGGCCCCTGCGGGCACCCCCTCCGGCGCTCACAGTCCCGTTGGCAGCTGGGTCCCAGTGGCGGTAGGAGGCGGCGGCTTCGGGCAGATTTGATTTTCCCGCAGCCCGGTCGCCCAGGAGCTCGAGCCAGAGCCGAGGAGGTGGTGCTTGCAGCCGGGTCCCCAGCCCCGCCGCCGCCCGCGCCAAGACCCAGCGAGAGGCGGCTCAGCCCCGGCCCTCCGCGCTCCGCGCAACCCGCGTCGGTCTACCCCGGCCGCCCACGCCCCTCTCTTTCTCCTGCACCCCTTCTGCCCCCACTCGAAGCTGCACGCCTCTCTCCACGACTCCGCGCATCCCTCCGGGTGCCCTTGCCCCGCGCCCCTCCGCCTAGCCCCGCTGAGCGCCACCTCCCTGGGCACCTCGCCCTTCTCCCCTGGGCCCCCGCATCCCCTCCTGGATCCGCGCCCCCCGCTCCTCCACCCCCCTTCCCTCTCTCACTTCCCACGCCCCCTCTTGGCGCTCCTCTCCTCCCTTGGCCGCCTAGCCTCGGCTCTGGAGTTGGGGCAGAGCCCAGGGTTTCAGTTGCCCCGGAGAAGGCGTGAATCGCACAGGGATTGACTAATTTGGGGTGGGGGTCGCAGTGGGCGATGGAGCAGCCCGAGGACATGGCGTCGCTGAGCGAGTTCGACTCCTTGGCGGGCAGCATCCCGGCCACCAAGGTGGAGATCACCGTGTCCTGCAGGTGAGCCGCCCGCTGGCCGGGTTCCCCTGTCCCGCCCCTGGCCCCGGAGTCCCGCGGCCCCTGCGGCTCTGACGCTCTACTTTTGCGCGCCCCCTTCCAGAATATCCTCTCCTCACGGACGCCCCCCTGCATGTTCGGCGAGTGCCCTTGCCCAAGCTAGGGTGGCGACGCCTGAATGGAAGCCAGGCTCGGGGTCGTATCCCGGAAAGTTTGCGCTCCGAGCTGTTGCTGCGAGGAGATATAAAGACACAGGAACAGGGGTGCAAGAGCCCGAGTAGGGACAGGGAGGGAGTGAAAGGCTACACCGGGGTCTTCGCACTGGGCATTTCTGATCAACTCCTCCCCAAACCGACTAGTGAGTGACCCGCCCTGTCCCTCCCAGTCGTGCCAAGCCTCTGCCTTTGTGCCCGACTTTCCTCTCTTCTCCCTCCTTTGCCCCAATGCCCTCATCCTCTCCTCCCCGCCGCCCACCGTCCTAGACCCCAGGATTCTAAGGCCTTTCTTGATCTCCAACAACAAAACTGACTCTTGGAAAAGGATTAGATTGACTCATTCAGAGAGGTATGGATAACTGATAAAAATTTAAAGTGGTGCCGTTAAAAAAAAACAATAACTTGGGTACAAAATCTTAAGCCAAAGGTTTAGAACGGAGTGTGGAATTTTAGAGTCCAGCCGGAGAGGGGGAGGGTATTTTTGTGGGTTACCACCTCAAAAAATCTCAGTCATGTCACACAGGTTTTGGGGGTAACTTCTCCATTTCAGCACTGGGTTTCTCCCAGGTTCTCTTATCTGAGGGGAAGTCTGCCGCAGGCAGTAAGGGGGTGCAAGTGGAGAAGGGGGGATTTTTCTCCAGTGCAGTCGTCCTGTGGCTAATCTAGGGTCACTGCCTTGCTGGGACTGTGAGGGGTACAGTGGCCTGGGCATAGCTCACTTTGAGGTAGGTTCCTTTGAGATGCCGTTCTCCCTCCCCGCAGTGACCTGAGCCCTGGCTGTACCTTTGTTCCAAATCACCCACCCCGTCTTTTTCTTGGCCCCTCTTTGGTCAGACTCTCATGCTCCCCCAATCCGTATTCCAGGCATTGGAAAGGTGTAGATAGTGCCAAAGGAGCTGGACTGGGAGGGATTGGGGGGGGCTGTTGAGTGTGAGTGAGAGTTGATGTGGAGCATAGCTCCCAGTGTGCCAGGCTCCCTGTGATAACTCCATATGTCTCCCCCATGGCCCCACATACAGTGCTGTCAGAATTATCTCCCAACGCCATTTGCATCTTGCCATTACTCTGCTGGGAGAATCCTGATGGCCCATTAGCTCCAGTCTCACCTCCTCAGCCATCAGCAGCTGCCACAGCCTGCCCTCCCTTCTCCAGCAGCACACATCCCTCTGCCTGACTATGCCTGACGCTCGCTCTCAGCCTTCAATCATGCCTGTGTCAGAGCTGTCTCAGGATCCTCCCACCTCTAAGCCTCTGAACAGCCCATTCCCATCCAGGTTCCACCCCTCCTTCATCTCTGTCAGTTCATGCTCCCCCATCCTGAAAAGCCTGGCCTCGTGCTCCCCACTTCCAGCCATCCTCCTCATCCACAAGACAACCAACCCAAATCACTGCTTCCTGTGTCCCCTCGGTCCTGAGTACTCAGCCTGGTCTATGGGGTCACTCGCATCCTGAGCACTGAATCACTGAAGACATCTCAGATGTGTAGACTTCATCCCTCCTCCCCCATAGCAACTATGTAAGCTTTTGAGGGCAGGGATCTCCTCCCTGACTCAGACCTATGGACCTTCTGTAGTCCAGTGGAGAGGACAAGAGGCAGGGGGTGCATGGTATCTGTCTTTGGAATCAGACACCTTGAAATGGGATCTGCTCCACCACTTGGGGCTGACTTTTAGCCTTGGTTTCCCCTGTTTGTCAAGTGTAAACAATAAACCTGTTCATTGAGAAGCCTCATTTGCCGAGGTAGCTCACATGCTTGGAAGAGTGGCTCCCATGTAGCAGTAGCAGGTACTCGACAAAAACTGTTGGAGGGATAGAGGATTATGACACTACTTTTCACTTGCTTGGCACACAGTAGGTGCTCAATAAGTAGCTACCATGATTACTGTAAGGCCTTAATGCTTGTGGCCCGTCCCATTTGCTCTCTGAAAGTGGAGGTGTCAGACCTTTTGCCTAAAAGGTACCTAGGGATGCATTTGAGTTCCTGGGAAATGTGGTTTGGGATCCACCCTGGTGTCCATTACCCCTCAGGGGAGGTAATCCATCAGCCTGAGGAGGGCCTGACCCATGCTGCTCATACTCTCCAGAAAGCCAGAGCGTGGGAAAATGGGTTTTGGTAGGAAGGGGTGAGGAGGCAGGAGGCATCCGGAATAGAGGGGAGGCAAGAAAACAATCTAGGTGGGCTTGAAATTGTAAGTCTATCTCTTGCCTCAACTAGGTCCAGTTACCCAGGTTCTAGAAGAGAGAGGATGGGAAGAAGGGAAAGCTGCTCAGAGTGACTTTCTCCAGCATATTCTACACTCCATAGTCACCGATTAATGAGAGTCGAGACCTCCTCCTCTGCATCCTTGGTCAGCATTGACTGAGTCCCAGGAGAGGAGGTTATGGGGTGCCCCTGCCCTGAACATCTAGGTGACACCTGCTGGGCAGGCAGAGGGGTTAGTCGGGTGATAACTCCAGGGGACTTCAGAATGAACAGCTGGGGCTGAGAGTGCCAGTGTTTTAGGGGATGGGAAACTAGCATCCTGTGGCCCAGTTCCCTCTCCCCTCTCTGCTCCTAAGGAAGGTCCCTGCCACTTCCCACAGCCCTAGGAGCTCTCTGCTCTTGTCTGAGGGAGGACCTGAACCCCTGCGATGCCTATCCTAGGGCGCTCTTATCTGAGCAAAGCTGCCTGGTACAGGAGCACATCTGAGCCCCAGCATAGGACCACAGCAGAGGCCCGGCCACGCCTCTGCTGGAGGCAGATGACACCGTGGGATGGACATGTTTGGGCCCCTGCTGCAGGTAGGGTATCTCTGAGGCTAATCTATAGTAGGTCTACTCCCGTTGTTGTTTTTTTGTGTTGTTTTTTTTTTAAAGATTTTATTGGGGAATTTGGGGAGGGGAACAGCGTTGGGGAATTGGAGAAGGGGAACAGACAAGTTGCTGTCTTCTTGTTCTTCAGTCTAGTTGCGGAGGACGTTGCTTCACTGGCCCATGTTAGTATCGTCATTGCGTTCTTCCCGGATGAGGCAGATTGGTCACTGACCTCTGGATGGTCGCTCACCGTGGCTATTGGCAGCTCACACTGGCTGCTGGCCACTCACGCTGGCTGCTGGCCACTCACTGTAGCCTATGGCAGCCCACTGCAGCAGGGGCTGCAGCCTACACCGCTGCCGGGGCTCGCACAGCCCAGCTCCAGGTGGAGCTGTTGTTAGCTGTAGAGGGCAGTGTCACTGGCCCTCATATGTGGGATCCGAACCGGGGCCGCTGGCATCCCAAAACCAGCTCTAAACCAACGTGCCACTCGGCCGGCCCTACTCCTGTTGTTTTTTACCGACTTTGGTGAACTCAGGCCCAGAGATCCTAAGCCCTCTGGTTGTTTGGCTCAGTGGTTAAGAACATGGGCTGTGGGATCTGTCTATCTGGGTTCAAACTCCAGTTCTGTCCCTGTAACTTTGGGTAAACTATGTAATATCTGCCTCAGTTTCCTCATCTGTAAAGGAAGCCTAATAATCCTTATCACACTTAGGAGGATTAATCCATGAATAGTAATTTATGTTGCCTATTATTTGACTCCTGAAAGTAAATAAAACTCTGTCTTTAATCACTGGGTCCCAGATTTGTGTGGGAGGAGATCTGATCCATCTAGAGATTAGTATCCCCCCCCTCCAGCTTTATTGACATGTATTTGACATTTAGAGATTCTGAGTGAGTGGGGTACATGGTTTGTGGAACCAGATAGCAGCAGACATTATAGGAAGCGTGAGCCACAAGCTTCTCCTTCCTCTTATAGTCTGTTCCAGACCTTTCTTGACTTCCTTAGTTTCTCTGAAGACATAATCAAAACTCACCTGTCCGGTGTCCCATTCCCCAAGGACTGCATAACCAAGGACCGCTCTATTTTTCTAGTTTCTTTCTGTGCGTCATCTGATGTAGGGCTCAGGACCAGCCTGTTGGTTAGAAAGAGCGATTTGCATTTTTTATGTAACAGGAAACCTTTGCACTTCTGCAGGGTCCTGCTGGAAGAAGCAATGTACAATTCCACATCGCGGGGTTTCTGAGACCCCTAGGGAAGGCAAGGAGAGGGGAGGCCAGGGGGCAGGCATGACTTAGCCCTGTTCGACTCTCCCAGACAGCTGCCCTCTCTCCACCAGCTGGCGTGGGGCTGGTGGGCCGCTGTGGTCTCTGCTCCAGAGATGTTTTCTGCTGACTGTTCAGGTTGGTGTTTTGCTGCCCTGGAACTGGAAAGGCAGCCTAGCTTAGGAGCTGTGCTCTTGGCCTCACAGAAAGACTGTGAATGGGCTCTGAAGGCTTTCTTCTGACAGCAGGGGAGTGCAGTTTTGGGCAAGGGGGAGCCTGGGGGCAGTGTGGCAGCTGTCAAAGTCAGTGCCAGAAAAAAGAGGTCCATTCAGCCCTTGAATAGGCCAAGGCACTCTTTGGTGGAGCCAAGGGAATAATAGCAGTGGGATTTATTGAGTGCTTACTACTTGCTAGCCACTGTACATCTGTGTTAGGCTGAACCACATACAGTTGCCTATATGCAAATGTTTATGACCTATTCATATAGCAATTTAGTTCAAAGTAAAGGTATTATATTAGTCGGCCATTGCTGCATAACCAATGACTGCAAACCTATTGGTTTAAAACAATAGCACTTTATGATTTGATAGTTTATGTAGGTCAGAAGCCTAGGCCCGGCATAACTGGCTTCTTGGCCCCGGGGTCTCCCCAGGCTGACACCAAGGTACCTGCGGGGCTGTGATCTCATCTGAGGCCTGGGGTCCAAGCCAAACTCATTTAGGTTGTTGGCAGAATTCAGTTCCTTGCAGCTGTAAGATTAAAATCCTCTTTTCTTGCTGGTTGTTGCATTGGGGTGATTCTTAGTGCTTAGAGGCCGCCCTCAGATCCTAGCCACTTGGACCTCTCACAACATGGCAGCTTACTCCTTCAAAGCCAGCAGGAGAATCTCTCCCCCTGGTCTGCTATGACAGGGTCTTATATAAACTAACAGTAGTCACAGGAGTGAGTATCTCATCCCAGGTGCCACCCACACTTAAGGGAAGGGCATTATGCAGGCTTGTATACACCAGGGGGCAGGAATCTAGGGGGCCATCTTAGATTTTTCCCTACCGTATTATTGTATCTTTTTAACCTTCCAACAGTCTTATGAGGTAGATAGTATTTCCCCTTTTTGCTAATTAGGAAATTGGGGCTGAGAGAAGTTACGGGGCCTGCCTGAGGTTACAGTTAGTATATTGTATAGAGAGGGATTCAGATTCAGTTTCCTCAGACTTCAAAGCTTTGAGGGCTTCTTGAAGTTGGGAATGGGGATGAGGATCTCATGAAAGAGGCCTGGGTACCAACCATGGTAGAATTGACCAAGAAGTAGGTGCTTTCCTCCAGGGAGGGGAGCGGCCTTTCTTGCTCAGGGATACCTCTGGCTCTGGGAAGCAAACCTGGAACTGGAGGGATCCCCAGGGAGCAGAGACCAGACAGAGTCACGGGATGGCAGCCAGACCTCCATGGCATTCAGGGCATATGGTGGTGGCTTATCAGTCCCTCCTCTCCTGGCCCACAGCTCTCCCTGCTCAGATCCAAGGCCATTGCAGGAGATGACCTACCATTGGGAAGAGAGGGTAAGGAGGAGGTGAGGGGAATAAGGCTGTAAAAGTTTTGGGACAAGCGCGGAGTCAGGTTCAGTTGAGAATGTTTTCGCTATAGGTAACAGAAAATCTGATAGTGGCTCAAATCTGAAATACATTTATTTTTCTCAGATCACAATGATTCTGGAGGTAGGCTCTCTCAGTGCAGCTTTGTCAGGTCACGTTGCCATTAGGGCCCAGCTATCTTTGTACTCTGCTATCTTCCAATGGTGGACTTCATTGTGACAAAATGGCTGCCTGTTCCAGGTATCACAACCACATCCAAAGACAGGAAGCAAGGCATAGGGCCAAAGGCCTCTCTTGGAAAAGTTATT
Organism: Aselliscus stoliczkanus; assembly: GCA_033961575.1. Classification (NCBI taxonomy): domain Eukaryota; kingdom Metazoa; phylum Chordata; class Mammalia; order Chiroptera; family Hipposideridae; genus Aselliscus; species Aselliscus stoliczkanus. The sequence goes on along the minus strand of CM066733.1, from coordinate 55,257,014 downwards.
TTTATCTGGAAAGCACAATCCCTCCCAAAATCTCTCAGCAGACTTCCTCTTCTATTTCAGTGGCCAAATGGACATTTCAGTGGATATGAGTTGGGTCTCATGTCCAACCTTAAGACTAATAGTCTGCTTGGGCTGCCATCACAAAATACCAGTGGGTGGCTAAACAAGAGAAATTTATTGATCACAGCTCTTGAGAGTGGAAGTCCAAGACTGGGTTCTGGTGAGGACTTTCTTCCTGGCTTCTGATGACCATCTTCTTGCTGTGTCCTCACATGGCAGAGAGAGAAAGAGAGCAAGCTCTCTGGTATCTGCTTTTAAGGGCACTAATCTCATCATGAGGGCCCCACCCTCATGACCTCAAATAACCCTAATTACCTTCCAAAGGCCTCATCTCCAAATACTATCACATTGCGGGGTTAGTGTTTAAATGTATACATTCTGGGGGCTACACAATTCAATTGACACAACACGGATTCTGATTTCAGGGTGTCTCCATCAGACACCCGAACCAGTGTGAATTTTGGTAGCAGGAAGGGAGTGAGGAATGCTTGTTGGTGGACAGCCATGAACTCTGCCACAAAGGGGCTTTCCAGGTTACCCATAGGCTACCTGAGCTCCTGGGGGTACATAGGGCCTAGAGTTTTGGCTTCTCTGAGGACTGGCTCCTTGGGTTTCCCTGCAGTCAGTGGGCAGCCAGTGTTAGGTGACTGGGGACTGATTTTCCAAGCACAGTTTCGCTGGACCCCTGACTGCCGGGAGTCGACAGTCTCCCGGTGTCTGACAAGGCCACATTGAAATAAAGATCCATGCTCAGCACTGGATGTCTGGGATGCTGCCTTATGGTTGGTCATGTAATATCTCCTGTCTCTATGAACCCATGTCCCTTTCCTCCTATAGGAGACACTATACTCACGGCATTTGTGATAAGTTCCTGTGGTACCCTGATGATAGCTGGCTGTGTAAGCCAACGACGGGGCAAGATTTCCTAAAGAAAAGGAAACTCTCTAAAACAGGCTACAGCCCGAGGGGACCCCTGAACGGAGATATTCGGGACTCAAGCCCCTTGGAAACTGAGACTCGGGCCTCTGGCCACATAGGCCAAAAAGCCTGTCTGTGAGAAACAGACAGCCTCTGCCTTGCCTATGCAGCTGTGAAAGGTTTCCTTGGAGATCAGGAGACCAAGGTCTCCGGGCATGAGAGTTCTGATAAGAGACAACTTACCATGAAGTATTTTAATTAACAGCCTTGTTTTAACTCTTTGCTTTGTACATTGCTGTAGCAACAAAAACTGAAGCTCTGACTGAGAAACAGATGTTCCCCTCTATTGCAATAATATGCAGCTCTTCCGTAGGATAGGAAAAGTTTGAGACTCCTCTTGTTACTAAGTTCAAGTATACGCCCTGTAAGGTAGTCATGGTAACCAGTGTACCCTGGAAAGATACAACTACAAAAAGGTAAAAGCTCTGAGAAAGAGAAAAACATCCTGATTATGTGAAACATAACTTGCAATTGAGGTAATGGTCAGAAGCCCCTATAAAAGGGTCCAGGCTTTAAATTAAAGTGTGTGTGTGACGCTCCTGTGAACCTCTTTCTAGTGTCTCCCTCCTTTTTTCTCCTCGCTGACGCTGTCCCACCCGAGGGAACCCCTGGTCCTTGCTGGGGCTGGCTCCCTGCACCTGACTACCTCTCTTCCCGCCAGTTCCCTGGGCAAGAAAAAAAGACTTAGTGTGATTTCAAAACATTGCAACGTGCCTCTGTCCCATAATGTCACTCAACTCTTTTGGCATAGCATAGTGCCTGAAGGTCCCACTAGGTTAACTGTATGCCTTTGGGTCCTGAAGAATTCTGGGCAGGACACTGAAAGTCAAGGCAATTCCTGACTTACCTTCTCTGAAATCTTGGCCAGATCATTTAAGTTCTCTAACCTCAGTCTCTTCATCTGTAAAATGGGGAGAAATACTGGTCCTGTCCACATCCTATTGTATTGTTATGAAGACAAAAGAGATTATGTTTATGAGGTCCTGTATAAACTGGAATGTGCTAAATAAACTAAATGATAATAGATACCCATAACTAAATGATAATAGAACCCTACTGACTCATTCATTCGATAATTGATATTGATCCTCATTTACTGTTGAGAGACTTCTCTGTGCCAAGCACAGTCTGAAGTGCTACAGATGCAGTGGTGAACAAGATAGACAAACTCTCTCCTCTCATAGAACTCACTTTGGCGCAGATGGTGGGAATATAATATAAACAAATACATACTTTTTTTCTTTTTTAAAGATTTTATTGGGAAATAGGGGGAGGGGAACAGCATTGGGGAATCGAGGAAAAGCAACAGACAAGTTGCTGTCCTTTTGTTCTTCAGTCTAGTTGTAGAGGATGTTGCTTTGCTGGCCCATGTTGGTATTATGATCATTGCACTCTTCCCAGCTGAGGCAGTTGGTCTCCCATGGCCCTTCATGACAGCTCATGCCGGTTGCTGGCCATTCACGGTAGCTCATGGCAGCCCACTGCAGCAGGGGCTGCAGCCTACGCCATCGCTGGCGACTCACAGTAGCCCAGCTCCAGGTGGAGCTGTTGTTCACCATCTTAGCTGTAGAGGGCACAGTGTCACTGGCCCTCATGTGGAATCCAAACCGGGGCCCTGTTTCTCAGAGCTGGATGTCCCAAACCAACTCTTAAATAACGCGCCACTCGGCCGGCCCAATATACACATTTTTTTAATTAAATAATGTCTGGTAGAGATAAGTGCTCTGCAAATAAGTTTGTGGTTGTCGGGGATGCTTTAGACAGGCTGGGCAGGTGACATTGAGCTGAGATCCAAAGGATGAGAAAGCCACCTGGGGGGGATCTGGAGAGAGGGTAATTCAGATAGGGAGAACAGCAAATGCAAAGGCCCAGTGGCAGAAAAGAATCTGGTATGCTTGCAAAACTGCAGGGAGGCTAGTGTGGCTGGAGCAGTGTGAGAGATGGGGGAGGGGAGGAATGGAGGAGAATGAGGTCAGAGAGGAAATGGGGGCTACAGATCATGGCCTATGACCCATGCTAAGGCGTTTAATTTATTCTAACAGCAGTTGAAGGGGGTTGAACAGGAGTAATGTGATATGATTGGCCTTCTAAAGGTTTTCTCTAGTTACTGTAAGATAATGGGCTGGGGGGGCGGGGTGCTGTGAGGAGAGGTAGGAATTGAAGCACATTGCTAGGCAGGGGGCCATTGCAGTGGCCAAGTGAGAAATAATGGTGATAGTGGCATGAGGAAGAGTGGATAGATTTAGGATGTGTTTTTGAAGTAGAAATCTTTAAGACTGGATGAATGGGACCGGAGGGGGCGTAAGGCGGAGAGGAACTGAGCATGCTTCCTAGATTTCTATTTTAAGCTCTTGGCATCAGAACAACTGTGTAAGGCAGGTATGTGACCCCATGCACAGATGAGGAAACAAAGGTTAAGTAGCTCCTCCAGGGTCACAGGAAATTCCAGCTTGGATGCATCTGAGGCCAAAGCTCAGGCTCTCTTTCCTTGGCCACACAGCCTGGGAGGGACAGTTAGTACAATAATTAATAATAATAAAAATGCAAATAGCCCCAGGAAGGAGCACTCTTGAAGCCATGTGAAAATTGCTTTTCAGACCTTGGCGAGGAGACTTGGCAGGGAGACAGTGCACACGGGTAAGGAACAGGATCTGACAGGGGAGATGGGCCAGTGCTGGGGGCTGGGTGCCAAGGTCCTTCCCGTCCCCAGCTCTCTGCACCTTGCCTTGGACTATTTCTGCCTATCAGGCCAGGGAGCAGGGCAAGAGAAGATGGAAAACCCTCAGTTCTTCTCTTCAGTCGTTCCTTTGGGAGCAGCCTCAATGAGGCTGGGGGCAAGAAACAAGTAGTGAGAATATGGGGGCACTTCTGGCTGGAAGGGGGCTTTGGGAGACCCTGGGTTTGGGTTATGCAGATGCTCCCCGTGGCATATCCACATGGGTTTGGGCTTCAGAGTTCAGTCTCATTGTGTCGCCTCTCAAGCTGGGTGACACTGGGCACACCTCTCAGCCCCAGCTGCCTTGCTTATAGCATGGGGTGACGTCTACTTCCTGGCATTGCTGTGTAGGGTGAATAGGGGATCACAGATTAAGTACCCAGCAAAGGGTTTGGTGCAGGTTGTGTCTGATTATTGTCATTCCTCTCCCACCCTCTTTGCCTGCCTGGGGGGCAGCGGGGGTGGTTGGCCAGATGTTTGGTGTTGAATTGCTCCATAGACAAGTGGGGTGTTGCTGGTGGGCTCCTCAGACTCAGGGGTCTCTGTGGGCCACCTCAGGGCATCTGTTCCTCCCTGATGGTGGTTCACCTGTCCCCAGTCTGCTCTCCTCAAGGAAGGCCACACAGCCAGATGGGTAGTGGTGGGCAAGGGTATTCCAGCACTTGAGGCCCTGCTCCAGCCCAGCAATAGGGAACATGGGGCATCCTAGAAGCCACTTACTCTCCACAGGCCTGTAGTGAGCACTGACTGTATGCCAGACACTGGATTGCGACTTACTGGACACTGTTCGAACTGTTTTGATATTTAAACTCTGTTCTCAGAAAATCCCTATGAGAGAAGGACTGTTACTATCCCCATTTTACAGATGAGGCTACTGAGGCACAGAGAAGGTAGTGAAGTCATATAGCTAGCAAGGGGCAGAGCTGGGTTTGCGACCCAGCCACAAAGATCCAAGTCTACACTCTTAATACCCGCACCTTGGCCAGAGGTTGGAGGGATGCTTAGGGAGGATTGTTGGGAAGCAGGTAAACCATCTTTCTTAACCTTTTTTTAGCTTCATGAACCTCTTTGGGAATCTAATGAAAGCTCTTAAAAAAAAAAAGAAATGCATCCAGGCTGGCCAAGTGACGCGGTGGTTAAGCGCTGGCTTGGGAAGCCAGCGGCCCTAGTTCGGTCCCACATGTGAGGGCCAGTGACACTGCCCTCAAAAAAAAAAAAAAAAAAAGCATCCATATGTACCAATATACCACATTTTGCTTACAGTTTCAGCGGTCCATGGAGCTTCTTAAGGACCCCTGGTCCAGGAAAGCTGAGGGCAAGTGCTCTTAATGTGTTTCTTTCTGTGCTGTAGCCAGAGTCACTGCTCAGTACATCCATGCAGCATATATGGGCATTGGCAGAGACCAAAAGGGATGTGTGACTGTCAGCTCACCCAACAATTCAGCTCAAGAGCAAATGTGTCTCCCCCTCAGACTAGGGGTCCCAAGGGCAGGGATGTGTCTGCTCTCAGACTGGGGCTCCCTGAGGGCAGGTCTTTTGTCCCTTCAGAGTGGGGATCCCTAAGGGCAGGACTCTGTCTCCCCTCAGACTGGGGTTCCCTAAGGGCATATCTATGTCTCCCCTCAGACTGGGGCTCCCTGAGGGCATATCTGTGTCTCCCCTCAGACTGGGGCTCCCTGAGGGCAGGGCTTTGTCTCCCCTCAGACTGGGGCTCCCTGAGGGCAGGGCTGTGTCTTCCCCCCTCAGACTGGGGTTCCCTGAGGGCAGGGCTGTGTCTTCCCCTCTCAGACTGGGGTTCCCTGAGGGCAGGGCTGTGTCTCCCCTCAGACTGGGGCCCCCTGAGGGCAGGGCTGTGTCTTCCCTCCTCAGACTGGGGTTCCCTAAGGGCAGGGCTGTGTCTCCCCTCAGACTGGGGCCCCCGGAGGGCAGGGCTGTGTCTCCCCTCAGACTGGGGCTCCCTGAGAGCAGGGCTGTGTCTCCCTCAGACTGGGGCTCCCTGAGGGCAGGGCTCTGTCTCCCCATCAGACTGGGGCTCCCTGAGGACAGGGTTCTGTCTCCCCCTCAGACTGGGGCTCCCTGAGGGCAGGGCTGTGTCTCCCCTCAGACTGGGGCTCTCTGAGGGCAGGGCTGTGTCTCTCTTCAGACTGGGGCTCCCTGAGTGCAGGGCTGTCTCCCCATCAGACTGGAGCTCCCTGAGTGCAGGGCTGTCTCCCCATCAGACTGGGGCTCCCTGAGGGCAGGGCTGTGTCTTCCCTCCTCAGACTGGGGTTCCCTGAGGGCAGGGCTGTGTCTTCCCCCCTCAGACTGGGGTTCCCTAAGGGCAGGGCTGTGTCTCCCCTCAGAGTGAGGATCCCTGAGGACAGGGCTGTGTCTCCCCTCATACTGGGGTTTCCTGAGGGCACCGCCCTGTCTCCCTCTCAGATGTGGGCTCCCTGGGGCATCATGTGTGTCCCCTCAAAATGGGGCTCTGTGAGGGTAGGGCTCTGTCACCTCCTCAGACTGGGGCTCCCTGAGGGCAGGGCTGTGTCTCCCCCTCAACCTGGGGCTCCCTGAGCAAGGGCTGTATCTCCCCTCAGACAGGGGCTCCTTGAGTTAGGGCTCTGTCTCCCCTCAGACTGGTGCTTCTAGAGGGCAGGACTGTGTCTCCATTCAGACCAGGGACCCCTGAGGGCACAACTGTGTCTCCCCTCAAGTGGGGTCTCCTGAGGCAGGTCTGTGTCTTCCTCAGATTGGTGCCCTTTGAAGGTAGGTCTGTATGCTATCATCTCTCTGACTAGAGCACCCCGGCTTCTGCTTCCAACATTTTTGTGTCCCAGATAGGAGGGTGTCACCCTAAGTGTTTCTCCTTTAGCACCAACCATGAGCTCTCATTGCCCCCTTTCCATTGAATCCTCCCTTGGCTGGGGCCTTGGATATCTCTGAGCTCAGTGCCCAGCGTGTGGTCATTCTCTCCCTGCCACAGAATTGGAAATGATTTATTGGGGGAGAGTAGAGAGAAAAGGGGCCCTCAGCTCTGCTTCCCTGGCCTTGATTTGAGGAATAAAAGAATCCGATCTTCAGGGTGCCGAGTGGACAGCTGAAGGGCTCTTTGGGAGAAAAAATACATTTGCCTGTTGAATAAAATTTCTCTTTGAGCTCTCAAAAGACAGAAAGTGGAGAAAAAGCACTTACAGCCTAATCTGTCTGTGACCCTGTGGTTCGGGCCCTGCTTCAGGTCAGAAGACCTGGCATCCTTCCCTTTGGCTTTTTCCTGGCTGTGTGCCTGTGGGCAAGTCGTTCACCATCTCTGAGCCTCGGAGTCCTCACTGGACCAGGTTGAGGATCATATAAGTGCCTTCAAGGGCTGAGCATGTGTATGTTGTTGAAATGGGGGAAACTGAGGCCTGGTGTCCTAAAGTGTGGTTTTTGGACTGCTGCCATCAGAAACTGTGTGTGTGTGTGTGTGTGTGTGTGTGTGTGTGTGTGTGTGTGGCATATGTGTTGTGTGTGTGTGGTATATGTGGTGTGTGTGGTGTCTATGTTGTGTGTATGTGTTATGTGTGTGGCATATGTGTTGTGTGCGTTGTGTGTGGTATATGTGGTGTGTGTTGTGTGTGTGTTGTGTGTGTGGCATATGTGTTGTGTGTGTGCTGTGTATGTGGTATATGTGGTGTGTGTTGTGTGTGTGGTATATGTGGTGTGTGTGTTGTGTGTGTGCATGTGTTGTACATGTTGTGTGTGTTGTGTGTGTGGTGTGTGTGTGCGTGTGTGTGCGTGTGTTGTGCATGTGTGGTATATGGTGTGTGTGTGTTGTGTGTATGTGGTATACGTATTGTGTGTTGTGTGTGTATGTGTATGTGTGTGTGTGTTGTGTGTGTGTTGTGTGTATGTGGTATATGTGGTGTGTGTGTTGTGTGTGTTGTGTGCGGCATATGTGTTGTGTATGTGTTGTGTGTGTGGTATATGTGGTGTGTGTTGTGTGTGTGCGTGTGTGTGTTGTGTGTGGTATATGTTGTGTATGTTGTGTGTGTGGTGTGTGTGTGTGTGTTGTGCGTGTGTGTGGTATATGTTGTGTGTGTTGTGTGTATGTGGTATATGTGTTGTGTGTGTTGTGTGTGTGCATGTGTGTTGTGTGTGTGTGGTGTGTGTGTGTGTTGTGTGTGTGGTATATGTGGAGTTTGTGTGTGTGTGTGTGTTGTGTGTGTGTGGTATATGTGGTGTGTGTGTGTGTATGTGTGTGGCTTGTTTAAACATGGCTTCTAGGGCCCTGTCCAGACCTACAAAATCAGACGCCAGGAATCTGCCTTTTTACAAGTGGGGGCAGGGGCAAGTCCCAGGAAGTGAAAGGACCATTACTCTTGGGGTGAAGCCACTATCTCAAGGCCAAGAGAGCAGGCTCATTGGGCCCCAAGGTGTCTGTCAGTACAGGCAGTTGAGGTGAGGCACAGATGGGACAAGTGTGGATGAGGTGAGGAATCAGAGGGGTGTAGGGTACAGGGACCTAGGCAGGGGGGCAGAGGGTCCTCAAGGCTGAGAGGGGAAAGGAAGGGAAGCCAAAGGGGAGCCTGAGGCTGAGATGAGGGGGCTGCCTTCAGCCAGTGGGGGGATTCAATGTGCATTTCAAAACAGGGCGCTTGGGAGTGTATATGTTGGGGGTAGGCTTCCTTTGACTAGTGAGGGTGGATGTGGCTTATGTCATCCATTTTTTCTTTGTCACAAATTGAGCCTGAGCACCCACCAGGGGAGTGACTGCTCTGCTCAGCATCTGGTTGATGCTGACAGTAGCCCCACTTTACAGATGGGGAAACTGAGGCACAAGGTAGGCAAGTAACTTGTCCAAAGCTGGGATATCAACCCAGCTTGTCTGACTGTAGCCCATGCATTAATCATTGGCTCTTCAGCAAAGAGGAAGTATAGGGGGCCTGTCCTGAGCACGACCAGGCACCATGCTGGTGGGGGGACAAGGATCTCGCTTACCCACCTGGCCATTGTTCTGGTCTTCCTTCATCCATCCTACTTGCCAGGCCCCTACTCTGAGTCAGCTGCTAGGCTGGCCTGAGGCAGAGGCAGGATGCCTGCCCTGGAGGAGCACACAGCAGCTGTGAGAGACAAACACACCCCTGATTTTGCAGCCCATGGTGTGCTGAGTAATGGGGTCCTACAAGTCAGAGGGTTGCACACTATAGGACAGAGAGACCTCAGGGGAGGGAAGAGAAAATGGCTGATGGTCAGTGTCTGTCCAGGGAAGGCAAAATCAAGGAGGAAGGATGGGAGTAGGTTTGGAGGGATAGTAAGGATGATCTCAGCAGTGTGGAGGGACGTTTGTATTACCCTTGGGTGCGTGGCCAGGGTGACCCATGCCTCAGGCTGCAGTGAGAGTCTGGAGGTCACTGGGCAGGGAGCCACTGAAGCTAGGGGGCTGGAGTCTGTTCCTTTGTCAGCTGTGTCCCTCTCACCCAGCTAGGAGAGTGAACAGAGCCAGGAAAAGCCCTGTCTGCTTCTCTTTAAAGATATGGCTCTCTCTTTCTCTCTCTCTCTGTCTCTCTCTTTCTGTCTCTTTCTCTCTCTTTCTCTCTCTCTGTCTCTGTGTCTCTATCCCTACACACACACACACACACACACACACACACACACACACACACACACGCTGAAATCCAGCATCTCGCTCTTTCTCACTAGCCTAGACATGACTAAACCTGAGTTCCAGGCCCAGGCTTGGAGAAGTCACTTGCCCTGTCTTTCTGAGTCTCACATCCCCAATTTATAACGGAATTGGAAAGGGCAAACTCTGAGGTCCCTTCCAGCTGGAACCTTCCAGGGTTTTATGTCATTATAGAATTCAGAGATAACGGTTAGCACTTGCTTTAACAGAGAAGTCCCACACCCCCTGCTCTCTCTCTTACTTTCCAGCTTCTCGCTGTGCATGAGGTCCCACCACTGTGGCGTCGTCTTTGGGGTTAAGGCATTTTGTCCTTTGTTTAAATCAAGACAGATGCTCCTGCCCTTGAACCTAGCACACTGCAGGAAGTCCAGGTCAGCCCTCTCCAGTGTAGATGCGCGTATATAAGGTGGTATCTTACCTGTGGCCTCTGCCTCCCACTTTTCAGAGTCGCCTCCGGTATCATTTCCTCCGATGCTCATTGCTGTGGGCTGGGAGGTTTATCAGAGGGTTTCCAAAGTGATGGCTGGTAGCAGGCAGGGTCGGGGTGGGAGTGAGGGCCAGGAGGGGTTGTATGCCTGTGGGGTCGTGGAATGCTAGCTGGGGGTGGCTGCCTTTGGGGAGAGGCCCCTGAAAGAAGAGACTGCAGTGGATGATGGGGATTTGGGGACCTCTCTCAGGGACATCTCTGGGAATCTGTTCAAGGCCTGGAGCTAAATGATTCATGAGAACAATCTGGGGCCTCCCCAGGCAGCCGGGGATGACATGTGCTGGCACCAGGTGGCTCCTGCATCTGTCTGCCTGTCTGTCCGTCAGCCTGTTGGCTGCCACTTCAGGATGGGGCACATGGGCGATCGGGTTGACTGTGAGGTCAAATTGCCCAGATACGCTGTCACTCTTGAAGGCTTTGGTGATGATGACCCAGAGTCTACCCCTTTCTACTGCATGCTGTGGGGAGTGGCCACTCCCTGCCCCTCCCTGGGACCAGTCTCCCTCCTCAAGGAGAAGGTGAATTCATGATCCTGAGAGTCCATCCAGCTCTGACATTTGGAGTTGGCTGTCAGGAAGCCGCACAGACCCATGTAGAGTGTTTCTCCTCTCTGGGAAAGGAGTTCAAGGGGCACCGGGACCATAGGGAGTATGGGATTGGAGAGAACATCTGGGAGGGAGGTGGCCAAGGCTGAGACTGCTGGGAAGTGTAGAGTGTACCTTTAGGGCAGTAGAGGAAGGAGGAGGTAGCTGTCGCAGGCAGGAAGAGCTCACAGGAAGCTCCCTCAGGGAAAGGGCCTGAGTGGGAGGCCTTGCCGTGTCAACAAGGGTCTTTAATGAGCAGATTTCCCAGTGGGTCCCTGGGGCTCTGTCTCATTGGGCCCTCTGTGAGACCGTGTGGGGTACAACTAGGCGTGCGGGGGAGGGGAGTGAGGAAGCTGGGTATTTATCCCCCAACTCCTGCCCATCATTGGCTGAGGGCTGCCCACTGAGTGTAAATTTCTTGGTATTTGCAACCAGGCCTGCCAGAGAAAGCCCTCAGGAGAGAAGCAGGAGGAAACCATGGGTGTGTGCAGGAACTGGGAGGGCTGAGGAGACAGGGTAGGGGACTGACAACCTTCAAGGCTGGTACTGTTGTCTATATTGTACAGATGAGGAAACAGAGGCTCAGAGAGCTTGTGTCACTTCCTGCATTGCATCCTGCCAGCAGCAGTTCGCTGTAGAATGAGGGACACGTACCCTTGCCTGATCTCCCTGTGCCTCCATTTCCACATCTGGAAGATGGATGATGCCTCCCCAGCACTGACCTTGCAGAGCAGTGTGAAGATTGGGAGCTAACGTTTGCAGAGCACTTAGCGCACTGCCTGACCCATCGCTGGGGTTCAATGAGCGGATGCTATGACTTTCACGGAGGCAGGGCAGGAGGGCTCAGTACCTGTTCAAAGACCCCTCAGTCCTCAAACATTGTGTCCATCTTGCTGTAGTTCCCTGAAGTCTGATTATCAGGGCGATGTGTTAGCCTTGACCAAAGAAGGACCCTGTTCAAATGAGTCTGCATCCCCTAGGAAGTGTAATTCATTAATCCATCAGCACAAATGAGACAGTCGGATAAAATGTAAATAGAACCCTGAGAGAATGGGACACTGGATGGATAAGTTTTGACTGCTTGATTTTATTTTTGGGAGAAACAGAGACATGGTAAGAGGAGAGTTTCTAGAATAGACTAAAACATCGGGCAGATTGAGATTTGGCCCAAGAACAAAGGGCTGCGGGATCCAGGAAACTGGAGTTTGTGTGGCTATGGTGGGGGTGAGAGATAGGGAGTCATACTCCTCAGGAAGCAGAGGTGAGAAACCCCCAGTGCCCACCCCGAAGGCTTTAATGAGCACCTAATAAGCTTCCCGCTCTTCCTGTGCTGCCTGAGGCCAGGCCCAAGGCAGCCTCCAGGTCTCAGTAACAGCCTGAATCCTCCCCCACCCCCCACCCCACATCCTCCTCTTCTGGGCTGTGCTAACTCCTCTCTCCCTTTCTTTCAGGAACCTTTTGGACAAAGACATGTTTTCCAAGTCTGACCCACGTAAGTCCTGCTCTGACAATAATAACAGTAACAACAACCCCACTGACATTACGACTGATTGCAGCAGCCAGTACTTGAGCCCTTACTGAGCGCTAACTGCGTGCCCGGCACCGTTCAGGTGCATCAAGGCTATTGAATGTTTCACTCATACTGTCTGGAGAAAGAACTAGGGCATCTGTACTTATAAAGCCTCAACACAACCACGCTGGTTGGGAGGGGTCAGGCTGTTTGGGGCCAGAAGTTCTCAGTTCCAGGGAAACCGGTATATTTAGAGCCCCAGTTGGCTATTCTGGGGGGATGAGCACTGATTTTGGAGTCCAGGGTTCTAGCTCAGAGCAGTGCCACTCAGGTCATTGGCTTCCTCTGAGCCTCAGCTTGCCCATCAGTGGAGTGGGGCTGATGACTGTAATAGGCCTGTGAGGCTGCCTTGATCCCTAAAGGGATGATTTGAGTTTCAGGTGTTCTGCCATACTTCTGCTACCCAGTCCTCCATCATGCCCACCTGTCTATCTGTTTCGTACTTCACACTTGCTCTGGCCTAGATGCAAATGGCCCCTGACATCCTTCCCAAAGGGTACTCGTCCCAGACATGCCCCCTTCTCCAGGCTGACCCATGCCCCCAGACCAGACACTGCCACCCAAGCTGGAGTCTCCTGAGGCGCCTGCCCCTCCAGATCTCTCACCACCTGGGACCCTTCCTCTTGGCCTGGTGTGTTTGTTGATCCTCCTTTTCTCCTTTCCCCACAGTATGTGTCATGTACATTCAAGGGATGGAGAACAAGCAGTGGCGGGAGGTAGGTACAGCCCCTTTCCCATCCAGGAAACATCAGCCTGTCCCTGAATCTAGTCCGCTTGTTCACCTGTCTTTGGAGACATCCCACCTGATATTTCTAACTGCTGCATTGAAGTCCCCAGAAAGGATCCTAAGGTGTGCAGAGGGTGGAGTCTTGTCCCTGTGTTGGAGGAAGAAACTAATGGTGGATGAGGAAAGTTCCTGCCCTCAGGGAGCCCAGTCTGAGGGGAGATAAGCCCTGCTCTCAGGGAACCCCAGTCTGAGGGGAGATAAGCCCTGCCCTCAGGGAACTCCAGTCTGAGGGGAGACACAGCCCTGCCCTCAGGGAGCCCCAGTCTGAGGGGAGATAAGCCCTGCCCTCAGGGAACTCCAGTCTGAGGGGAGACACAACCCTGCCCTCAGGGAGCCCCAGTCTGAGGGGAGACACAGCTGTGCACTCAGGGAGCCTCAGTCTGAGGGGAAGACAGAGCCCTGCCCTCAGGGAGCCCCAGTCTGAGGGGAGAGAAGCCCTGCCCTCAGGGAGCCCCAGTCTGAGGGGAGACAAGCCCTGCCCTCAGGGAGCCCCACTCTGAGGGGAGACAATCCCTGTCCTCAGGGAGCCCCAGTCTGAGGGGAGACACTTCTCTGCCCTCAGGGAGTCCCTGTCTGAGGGGAGACAAGCCCTGCCTCAGGGAGCCTCAGTCTGAGGGGAGACAAGCCCTGCCCCCAGGGAGCCCCAGTCTGAGGGGAGAGAAGCCCTGCCCTCAGGGAGCCTCAGTCTGAGGGGAGACAAGCCCTGCCTCAGGGAGCCTCAGTCTGAGGGGAGACAAGCCCTGCCTCAAGGAGCCCCAGTCTGAAGGAAACAGAGAGCCCTGCCTTCAGGGATCCCCAGTCTGAGGGGAAGACACAGTCCTGCCCTCAGGGAGCCCCACTCTGAGGGGAGACAAGCCCTGCCTTCAGGGAGCCCCAGTCTGAGAAGAAGACAGAGCCCTTCCCTCAGGGACCCCCACTCTGAGGGGAGACAAGCCCTGCCCTCAGGGAGCCCCAGTCTGAGGGGAGACACAGCCCTGCCCTCAGGGAGCCCCAATCTGAGGGGGACACAGCCCTGCCCTCAGGGAGCCCCAATCTGAGGGGGACACAGCCCTGCCCTCAGGGAGCCCCAGTCTGAGGCCGAGATGGGGTCCAGGCCCACCAAGATGTCCCTGACCTGATACATGTGTATGGCATCCTGCTCCATGTCTCACCCACAGCAGTCTTCTCATGGTTTCTGGTAAGGTGAGCATTTTGTTAGGTGAACCTCCTTCCTAGAAACCTTCAGTGACCGCCCCCCTCTGCTTTGAATCAAGTCCCAGTTCCTTAGTCTGGCTTCCAACCTCTGCTGACAGTTTGGGGAGCCTCTCCCAGATGACCTGAAGAGAATGAGAATAGCCAGTAAAGTTTTATTACCGACCCTCATCTCCGTCATTTGTGGACTGGCCAGCGTATCATTTGCCTTGCTCCCGTCCCCACAGTGTGTAGCCGGAGCAAGTGGCCCAAGGGGGTGAATTGTATCCGTAAATGGTATGGGAAATACTTCCACAGAGGCTGGGCTAAAGTTTAGTTTTTCACCCTCTCCAAGACTATGCCAATTAAAGCGTAAACCAGATTGCTGGGGAAACGTTTAACCTACCTAAATGAACTAATTACTTTTTGCAGGCCTTTTGGCCAGGCTTCATGGAAAGCAGGAAAGTGCTAATTAATTTCTTAGTGATTCATTCAGGAAAGCCTGGAGAGGCCTCTTCAGAAGGGCCCTGCTCTCCTAGCCGTTAGTTACATTCTGTACTTGAGACTTGCCTCCATTGGGATCAGGGTCCCCGATTGTCCATTTGCATCAGGGTCCCCGATTGTCCCTGTTGCATCTTGCTACCACTGGCACCGCAGGGTGGAGCCGAGGGAAGGTGGGAGGCCTTGGTGTCTGTTTCACCTGTGCTGCACTCCTGGCTCTAACCCTTTCTGGAAGTGGGCCTGGAGCACGTTGCTTAACCTCCCTTTGCCTGAGTCCCCATCTATGTAATATGGGGATAATGCTTAACTTGGGGGTCTGTGTGGGGGCGGCGAAACAAATGGGCATGTAGGAGGCCTGGTGCATAGTCATTGCTCAGTAAATATCATTGCACAGCATCATCCAGACTGTTTAGGGCCATGCCGGCCACTCCCGCATGTCAGTCAATATTTGCAACAGGAAGCATTTATGAGATGCCGGGCAGCAAACCAGGTACGGGTGGTGGGGAGAGGGAGATGGTTAAAAGAACTGAGAGTTACCTGAACACCAGCTGGAGCCAGGGAGTTTGCAGACTGGGAGTGGAGATTCACAGGCATGAATAATCCAAACAGGAAATGGTGAGAGGTACAGGTGAACATAAATGGGAGTTCGGAGGAGAGAAATTTCCAGCCATGTTTGGCTGAAGCACTTTGATAGCTCATTGGATTTTTTCAAAATGGAATTTGACTGAACACAGGCCATCTGGCTAAAGGGTGTGTGCTGTGAAGAAGAGGAAGATGTGGGTCAAAGAACTTCAGGGACCACTGGGCTCAACCTCCTTATTCTGTGGAGAGTGACAGGACGGACCGCAGGTGGCAGAAGCAGGATGCTAGCTAGGCCCCGGTGCAGTGGGAGTGACCTCTGGGAGGAACTGGGTCGTTTCAGTGAACCCCAAGGGCCACAGCACATGGGCCCAGCAGCCAAAATGGTGGCTAAAGTGAAGGCAGGGACGGAGGCCAGAATGAGAAGGTCAGCCCAGGTCCTGGGTAGGTGGGGGAATGTGATTAGGGTCTATTTATAAAGGAGTGAGTGAATTAAGAAGTACAAATTGGTTGTTACACAGTAGTCATGGGGATGTAGGGGATAGCATAAGGAATATAGTCAATAATATTGTAATAACTATGGAGCAGGTGGGTACTAGATTTATTGGGGCGATAGATGGGAGGGGGTGTTAGGAGGCAGGGTGAAAAAGGTGAAGTGATTAAGAAGTACAAATTGCTCATTACAAAATAGCCATGGGGCCGGCCGAGTGGCGCATTGGTTAAGCGCTGGTTTTGGGATGCCAGCGGCCCCGGTTCGGATCCCACATAGAGGTACAGCTAAGATGATGAACAACAGCTCCACCTGGAGCTGGGCTGCTGTGAGTCCCCGGGACGGCATAGCTGCAGCCCCTGCTGCAGTGGGCTGCCATGGTCTACAGTGAGTGGCCGGCAGCCAGCGGGAGCTGCCAAGAGCCGCTGTGAGCAGCAGTCCAGAGGCCAGCAACCGATCTGCCTCACCCAAGAAGAGCGCAATGATGATACCAACATGGGCCAGTGAAGCAATGTCCTCCACAGCTAGACTGAAGAACAAAAGGACAGCAACTTGTCTGTTCCCCTTCCCCAGTTCCCCAACGCTGTTCCCCTCCCCCAATTCCCCAATAAAATCTTTAAAAAAAAAAAAATCCAGGGCCAAAAAAGTTGACATAAATAAAGCTGCTACTCCTTTACTAATTTACTACCCAGGCCCAAACTTCGTTTAGATTCCTCAGTAGTGAACACCCAAACCTAAGTGTCTTTGTCCTATCATTTCCTTACAAGTTTGTTGTTTCTTTGCTTTAAAAGTATAAAAAGATGGCTGGTTCATCATTTTGGACAGCATCGTCATTTATGATCTCCTGTGTGCACATATTAAATTGGTTTTTCTCCTGTTAATATGGTCTTGTGTCAATTTTATTACTAGTCCGAGAACTCAAAAAAAGGTGGCTGAGCTCTGCCACCGTCACCCCTTAAGGCTGGGCCTGGTGCCAATTGCCTCTTGTAAACGGGGTCAGCCTTGTTGATCTCTAGGAACCTTCTGGTCTGAATTCTGACCCCATGACCCCACCTGTGCTCAGCCTGACAGCCATGAGCTCCCTTCAGTTGCCTCTTCCTGTATCTTGCCAGCCTCATACCCTAAATGCCAGCCTCGCTCATCTGCTCGCTTTCTGTTCTGAGGTCTCTGTTGGCCCCTGTGGGTCCACTCTAGCCCTTCTCCATCCTGCTCTGTGCCTAGCAGGCTGACCCATGTGGACGGTATCTAACGCCCCGCCCCACCGGGTCTTCCAGTGTGGTTCCACCATGGGAGACCCTGGCAGGAGAGCAGAGGGAGAGGAATGAAGTTGCCCCTCCACTGAGGGCCCCTGCTCCTGTCCCAAAGCCCCCGTGGGAGAACAACTTTCCTCCCTTAACTCCTTGGGCCTGAAGTAGTAATGGCTTCCCTGTTGCCGGCCCCATGATTCATCACCTCTCAGTTTCCCTAAATAAAGCTCACTCCTTTATTATTTTTTTTAAGAGAGAGAATTATTATTTTTTTGTATTTTGTTTTATTTTTACACTTTATTTTGACATTCATTATTATTTTAAATTAATTTCAGGTGTACGTATAGTGATTAGACATTTATATAATTTAAGAAGTGATCCCCCTGACTAGTCTAATACTCACCTGGCACTATATGCAGTTATTACCATATCATTGACTATATTCCCTATGCTTTACTTTTCACCCCATGGCTATTTTTTTTTTTTTAAGATTTTATTGGGGAATTGGCGGAGGGGAACAGCATTGGGGAATCGGGGAAGGGGAACAGACAAGTTGCTGTCTTTTTGTTCTTCAGTTTAGTTGCGGAGGATGTTGCTTCACTGTTGGTATCGTCATTGCGCTCTTCCCGGATGAAGCAGATCGGTCGCTGGCCTCTGGATGTCGCTCACCGCGACTATTTGCAGCTCACACTGGCTGCCAGCCGCTCACGCTGGCTGTGGGCCACTCACTGTAGCCTATGGCAGCCCACTGCAGCAGGGGCTGCAGCCTACACCATCGCAGGGGCTCGCACAGCCCAGCTCCAGGTGGAGCTGTTGTTAGCTGTAGAGGGCAGTGGCACTGGCCCTCATGTGGGATCCGAACCGGGGCCGCTGGCATCCCAAAACCAGCGCTTAACCAATGCGCCACTCGGCCGGCCCGGCCCTGGATTTTTTTAACTCCCCTGTAGCAAGGAGGGCACCTTTCACAGGCGAGAATTATTTCCTGTATTGAAGGAGACAAAGGAGGGCCAACGTACCTTTCTTGGACCAGCTGCTTGTCAAGTAACTTTAATTCCAAGTACTCAGTATGCCATTGTGGGATATTTTGGGGCAGCCTGCCCTGGGCCCCGACGGTACCCCCAGGACACAGACTTCAAGGTATTTCCAGAGAAGGGGCGATGCACTCAAATGTATCCACGTCCTACTTCTTTGCCTGATGTCTCTGTGTGACCCCCAGAGGAAAATATCAGGAATGGAGAATTGAAAGAAAAATCCAAATCCATCTCTGTGAAACTGCCTCTGGGGTGGAAGACTGCCTCTGCAAATAAACAAAACCGATTACAACCGCTCCACCTGCTAGCTTACTGCAAAGTGCCTGTTAGGGGAATATTGGCCCAGAGATAATCATCCTATAACCAGAGGGAGTCAAGTGCAGGCACAGCAGTTTTTCCAGGCAGAGCCCAGACCCTGGGTTTGCACAAGGCTGCTGAAGGAGGATGCTGTTCTCGCAGCCCCTGGCTGCTGGGTTTCAGCTTGATTTTAACCATTTGGGTCATTTTAATGCCTTCTGAGAAAGCCCCATCTTCCCAGCACTGAAATCTGTCACCGCATTTTATGAAAATTGACTCGGGATGTAATTTTAGCCCAGGAAATCAAGCACTATTTGCATCAAGACTTGTGTCCCGGGGAAGGCAGGATTGCCAGGTGGTGATCCTGGCTGAGGGGCCCTTGGAGGAGATGGGCATCCCAGAATCTTAGGGTGACCCACAGCACCTGCAGTGCATGTGGCCCCAATAGGCACGCCCAGAGGTCCCCTTGCCAGGGTGCTCAGTCTATTTCTGAGCAGTCTGGGCCTGTTGATAAGTTTAACACCAGCTGGGAGTGACAGTTCGACTGAATATTTGGAATGATACCCTTGGCGCACCTTGATAGGTACCTTCACGTAACTTTGACTCAAGGAGTGTGTGTTGGGCACCTACTGTGTGACAGAGAGAATGCTGGGGACACAAATCGGGACCTGTCTACAACCAGCAGAGCTCATTTCCAATTCAGGGGGTTAACAATAACAGCAATAACAGGAAAAGCAATGCTAATCGCATAAGCTTATGTAACAGTAATGAGCCAGTCTGTGTTCTAAGCATTTACATACATTAACTCATTTAATCCTCACAACAACCCTATGAAGGAGGTATTATCATTATTATTGGCCCCGTTTCAAGGAGTTGGAAACTGAAACACAGAGAGGTTAATAAGAAAATGGTTTCTAGAACATGATGTTGTAAAAACTGTAATAGTTATATATAAAGGCCAAAATTCCACTCGTTCCTCATTCTACCCTCCTGAGATGTACAAAATTGATGTTCTCTTCCACACGCACCTTCCCTCAATATTTGAAGACGGCTCGTAGGACCCTATTAGTGTGCTTTTGGGCAGACTGAGAATGTGACCATTTTTATCAGTAGTTCCTCTTTATATCACTGTCTCTTATCCCTTTACCAGTCCCAACTACACCCCTTGGAACATACATTCATTCATAAATGTTCTTCCCCTAGTGTGTATCCTGTGCCCTCCACTTGTCCAGTCCAGCCCAGAACCATGGGCTGGCTCCTTCCTCGCAGAGCCTTGTACTAGACAATCACACCCCTCCCTGGGTCTCTGCATTCTGTGTGTCTGTTTCTGAGGGACCTACATCTGTCCACACTACCTAGTATTCCACTGGCCTTTGTGACAGGTGTCTTCGACTTACTGCATATTGAGTTGGAGGCTCCTGTGTCTCACCCGAGCTGCAGTTCAGACAGGATTCCCTCACCTCAGACTTGGCAGCTGCGTGTTTGACCCTAAATGGGAGGTTTTACATTTATCTCCGTTATGCATCTTTTGCGAGAGTCAGTCTATTGTAGGGTCTGTGGAGAGCATGTTGAATTACGATTGTGCATTTAGCATCTTGGTCCTGCCTCCTGGTCCTGGGTCAGCTATAGTCATCATCCACCTGAGTGAGAAGCGGCTGAATGGGATGGAGTGCTGTGGTACAAGAGGACCTTTCCCAGACTGACCTCAGTTCTCTGGTTCACCTTTGGGGTATGCTGTTAGTCACCTAGGAGCTACATAACCTTGTGGGATATGTTAATCCCATATTTCTCTATCTAGTCCCTAAGGACATCATGACTGACAGTCAAATGCCTCGTCAGATGAGGCCCTGAACTTGATGTCCAAACACCTGGGTTCCCATCCCAGTTCTGAAATTTATTGACTACATGACCTGGGTGAGGTATTTACTTTTTTCAAGTCTCAGTTTACTCATCTGTAAAATGGGGTTAAGAGACCTTCTTGGGAGGACTAACTAAGACAATGCTTGTGAAAATGCCTGAAAATTTCAATTGCAATATGATATTGCCCAGCTTGGGTACTTGGGTGTTCTATCATGGTGGGAACGGCCATCCTTGGAGACCCTGTGATGCACCAAGCCTGCCCTCACGAGGAGTGCAGAGTGACAATCAATATTCCTGAAGACTCAGGCTTCCTTTAAAACCTGAGTTCCGGGCCGGCCGAGTGGTGCAGAGGTTAAGCACTGGCTTGGGAAGCCAGCGGCCCCGGTTCGGGTCCCACATATGAGGGCCAGTGACACTGCCCTCAAAAATAAAAACAAAAAAAATAAAACAGGGCCGGCCAAGTGGCGCAGTGGTTAAGCGCTGGCTTGGGAAGCCAGCGGCCCCAGTTCGGGTCCCACATATGAGGGCCAGTGACACTGCCCTCAAAAAAAAAAAAAATTAAATAAAACAAAACAAAACAAACCTGCGTTCCCTCCATAGCTGGGCCTCCAGGACCTGGAGTCCAAGGAGTGAGGGCTTCCAGGAAGAGGGGCGTGGAGGGAAGTATCCTAACCCTGTGTGGGAAGGGTCTCTCGTAAGGGAAAGCCTGGACCCGGGGATCCCATCACTGCTATGATGACAACAGAGCACTGCAGTGCAGCATGGCCCACGGGCACATCATGGCCCCCTCTCCCCCATTCTTTGCCTTCCTGGTGCCCTTGTCCCCTCCTGATGTTGTCAGAGACATCTCCTCTTTCTTAGTCGGTCCATGAAAACCCTGCTTGTCTGGGCGGTGGCCTGTTTGGCTCCTGTCCCCTTCCAGGCCCCACCATCCCTTCTGCTCGGGCTCTGAAGATCACCCCACACTTACCCCTGGCAGCCAGTGTCCCTCCTGTCCCCTTTAGCTCCTCCTAAAAAGAAAAGGGTTTTCCCCTGGTTCCAGTGGCTCTCAAAACCATAGCTTAGGGATTCACCTGTTCTCCAAGCCTCTGAGACAAACCAACTTTCTAGCCTGGTGTTAGAGCCTCTCCAACCATCTGACTGGCCATCAGAAAGGAAATCCCACTGACTCGGCCCCTGCCCTGTGCTCTGCTGGCTCAACCCCAACGCCTCAGCGACCTATGTCATTGGCCCATGTCACACAGAGAAACTGAGTCTGGGGAAGTTGAAGCAGCTTGTCCAAGGCCACGCGGCTCATCGGCACAGGGTTGGAATTCACATCTGTTATGAAGCCACCTCACCTCGGCTGGCTGTCCACAGCTTTTGGGCTTTTCAGGCAGATCCCAGCAGTCCCCCACAGTCAGAGGTGGGTGCAGGCACAGCTCTGCTTCCACACAACCTTGGCACTGGGGCCTACACAACGGTGAAAGCAGGACTCAGGCCTATTTCTGCCACAGGCACCAGCACATTTGGTTGAACATATGGATTTGCAATTTGGGAATGTTGGCTATTTCATATGGTCTAATGGTTAGATTAAACGCTAATCTAATATGAGCAAGTGGCCACCAGTCACACATCTGTTCTTATAAGCTCAATGAGGTTCCAGGGTCTTCCTCTTGCTTGAAAGGCTCATTGGAGGCAGGCCAAGGGATGATGCCCAGCCTTAGTGAGGATAAGGTCACAGCAGCCTCCCGTTTGTGGGAGAGTCTGGGGGCATTGGAAGCCCAGATCCACTCCCAAGGCTTGAGATTGCTGGTAGTGGCAGATTCTCACACCTGCTTGTGCAAGTGCCTAAGTACCTGTTGGACACTTCTAACCATCCCTGTGTCTCTCCACCTTCCTGTTGACTGTGAAAAAACATTGCTAACATCCTTCTATTAATAGGGTTCTCCAGTGCCCAAACAATAATGTATATGAGGTGAGGCCTCCTAGTTAGTATCTTTCAAATGTGACTCCCATGCCTAGCATGGATGAAACTCACTTAAAAAAAATAATTTGAGGGCCGGCCGAGTGGCGCAGAGGTTAAGCACTGGCTTGGGAAGCCAGCGGCCCCGGTTCGGTCCCACATATGAAGGCCAGTGACACTGCCCTCAAAAAAAAAAAAAATTTGAAATAATATATTGTAGACAATAGAACAAGACCCAAGCTGTTGGACCCAAGCTTTTCCCCCGCTACTCATGGCCTGTTACTCACCTTCTTCCCTAGCTCTGCTCCTCCTCCCCCTGCACCCACACAGTCTGGTTACTTCCCACCCTCATTCTGTTCCTCCACAGGAAATCCTGCAGCCATGCCCATGCCTGTATTGACTCCGATCCACCTTCAGCCCTTTCTGAGCCACCCAGACACCCTCTCCCAGCAGCCAAGATTGCTCCTGATGACTCTGATTGTTTAAGAATCAGAGAATCAAAGAGTCAACCAAAATGTACAAAACAGGCACCCTTTACTGAGTGCTTGCCATGTGCCCAGTATCACATACTCATCATTTCTAATCCTTATAACAACTCTGCAGGCAGGTACAGATTATCCCCAGACCCAGAGAGGTGAAGAAACTGGCCCCAGGTGACATAGCTAGGAAAGCAGGGTTCCCCCTGTATTGAACCACAGAGGAGGGGTGATCTCTTGGGCAGTTCTTGGGAGTCAGACAGACCTGGGTTTGTGTGAGGACCCTGGTACCTAGAGCTGTGTGGCCTTGAACTACTTCTCTCTGAGCTTCATTTTCCTCACATGTAAAGTGGGCAACTAATAATACCTGCTGGATTGTCTAAGGATTAGAGAGAGCACAGGATAAGTTGGAGGCGCCAGTTACTGGGTAAAAGGTGGCTCTTATAGACAGTATCATTGATAGTCTCTGGGTGCAGGCAATGTACCAGGCAGTTTACACGCTTTGTCTCAGGTAACCCATTCTATAGATAGGAGCATGGAGACCATGAGAAGGGAAGTCACTTGAGTAAGACACTCTGGGTGCAAAGCTATAGCAGGGGGTTTCCTGTCCTCAGAGACCTTATGGGGAGCTGGAGAGACTACACACAGACATAGAAAGATTTGAAAACCTTGTGTTCTTTATCTTGGTGAGAGCATTGGAACAGATTCTCTCAGAGGCCCCAAATTCCAGACCACAACTAGGCCAAGAGCCACCCAAGGAGTTGAGACATGAATTCTTAGCACTTCTTGGTGGGGAGAGACTTGGGAGGGCTGGGGAGACTTCCTGGGGGAGGTGGCACCAGACGTGGAACATGAAGGATGTTGGGAGGAAGAAAGGGCATTCCAGGAATGGGGCCTGACATGAGTGAAGCCTGGAGTTTGGAGTGCCCTGTGTGTCTGTGAGATGGTGATGACTCCAACTGACGTCCGTCCAGAGCATTAGAGATTGGGGAAAGGTTACTGGGAAAGAGAGGGTGGCCCTGCACTGGGAACCCTGTTGGGTGTACAAGGTCTTAGAGTTATTCATGGTTTCCGAAGAGTCAGTGAACAAGCATTTATTGACTGCTTAGTATATGCCGTACACTAATCCAGGCACATAGTGGAGAACAAGACAGGCCGAGTCCCTGCTCTGGGGAGGCTTCATATAATCGGTAAAGAAATTGGATAATTTCAGATATTGATTGATAAGTGTGGTGAAAAAGTGTAATGAGATAGAGAGTGACCAGGGAGAAGGTGGCTGCTTTAGTTAGGGGAGTCGGGGGAGGCCTTTCTGAGAAGCTGGTGACACCGAAGTTGAGTCCAGAGTGGTGCCAGCCATAAGTCTGGGAGGGGGTGTTCCAGGCGGAGGGAATAGCAAGTGTAAAGGCCCTGAGGTGGGAACAAACTCACTATACTCAAAGGATAAAAAGAAGGCCAAGTATAATTTGAGGTGTAAACAATGAAGACAGTGCGTGATGTGGTCACAGAGGCTGGCTGGGGCAGATCCTGTAGGGCTACACAGGCCATGTAGGAGTTCAGACACTGCTCTAAGTGTGACAGGAAGCTATTTGACGGTTTTGAGCAGGGGAATGATGCAGCCTAGTTAATGTTGCAGAGAGATACCTCTGGCCACTGTGTGCAGAGGAGATAACAGGGGAAAGGGCAGAAGCAAGAAGAGTTGTCTTGTGGAGGTCCCAGGATGAGAGAGCTGGGCCCAGGCATTTGGGATCCAGTGTGTCTAGTGGCTGAGAGCTTAAATCTGAAATGAAATGACCCTCCCTCCACCAGGCAGTGAGCCCAATTTGGGATCCCTGATGACCAACACAGAACCTGGCCCCAGCCATGTGACAGAGACCTTTATCAAAAGATTTAATGTAATGAATGGACCTTTTTTATTGCTAAAGCCCAAATTAAGATACAAGCCTCTCTAGGAGATGGACTCCAAGGTGAGCGTGGGGTTGGCTTTCAGACTCTGGTTTTTGCAGAGAGGTGCCTATCCCTGCAAAAAATGGCTACTCTTGAGCCTCGGGTCCCTTGGGTGGCCTTTAGTGGCCTTTGCTCTTGCCATGCAGCCGAAGTCCCAGGGCCCTGAGTCCTCCTCATCAGGAGCTGGCAGTCCAGGACTAGGCTTGGGGAGCAGATGGGTCCTGGGCATCTACTCACAGTCTTTAACCCTCTTTGGCACACAGTGAGGTCCGGTCACGATGTCCCTTCAAACCCTGACTCCGCCACTTCCGTTAACATTTCTGAGCCTCAGTTTTCATTAGTAAAATGGGACCCCCATGGCTGCTCATTGACTGTGGTGGGGACTAAATGACAGAATCCCTCAGCCCAGTGCCTGGCTATGTCCAACCCTTGTAAAATACTATGTAAAACTAGCAGACAAAACTGGGAGGAGACTCAACCCTGTGTGGTCCCCCTTTAATAGGAGGATGATTGATGATGCTACTTCCCTGTGCAGTCTCCACATCAACAACACCCCGATATCCCACTTGACCCTCACCACACCCCGGAGGAGGAAGCGGGGCACAGAGGGGTCCTTGCTTTGCTCAGTGACTCAGCTAGAAAGTGGCAGAGCTGGGGTGTGATGCAGTCTTCTGAGTCTGGGTCCCTGCTCCTCCATCTGCCCAGGCCCTGACTTGGAGCGGGCTTTTCTAGCTCCAGGGTTTGATGTGGTGCCTCAGGAGCTGACTGTGAATCTGTGTGTGGCTCCTGCTGCCCCTTCCCCCATTCAGCCAGAGGTGTTTGCCAGTTCTGGGTAATACAGTAGACAGAAGCCCAAGATTTTATTTGAAGAAAGGAGTCTGCTATTCCAGTAAACTTGGGAGTTTGAGGCCAGGTCATTTGGTAGCTGATAAATCTATTTACTCTTTCGTGGTGGCAGCCACGTGCATTTAAAGTTGTGGCTGAGCTGTTGAAAGTATGGGCTCTGAAGTCAAGGTAACTGGGACTGAACCTGGGCTACCACCTTCCCAGATGGGACTCTTATGCAAGCGCTAAGGCTCATGAGTCTGCTGCGTGGATTAGATGAGCTCATCCATGTAAAGTGCCTGGTGCATAGAAATGTTTAATAATGGCCATTCTTATAAGAAGCCTTAAGTGAGAAATCAGTGCTTTACCCAGAGGAAGGCACCACTGAGGATATTTCAGACATTCTGGTACTATTTGTTAGGAGCTATAGACCTTTTGGGGTGTGCTGGGGGAACAAATGCCCTTAGGGTGGGGCTTGCTCAGCACCCCCACCCTGCCATGCCCAAGGGGCCCAGGCACCCAGGCTGGACCTGGGGACAGGCTGGTGGAAAGTGTTTCGCCAGCAGCTCGGCAGCCAGGCTCATTGCTGAACGAGTTATTTCCCTAGGAGCCAGGATGATTTAACAGATTATCTGGAACAATGGCTAATTAGGAACTGAGCTTTAGGCAGGAAGTCTTTTATTATAAGCTTGGTAAAATTTCACAGGCCACTGCTGGTATCTGGGGCAGAGAGGGAGCCTTCTCTGTCCAGGCCTGGGCACTGGGAAGGCCTTTGGAGCCTCCGTCTCCTCATTAGCCTCTGCCCTTCCTCACCTAGAGGGCTTACCAAAACAGAAAGTCGTCTGGGAGGCCACCGGTTCAAGAAATCATGGTTCTCTCTGTGACTTTAGGCAGCCTCCCTCCTCACTCCAGGCCTGGTTTTCCTCACTCTACAAAGAGGGGTGGCCACAGAATCCTGGACCCCTCCAGTGTGAGAACCTGAGAGAACTTCCCAGACCTAGCATGGAAGCACGTCCTGTGTGTCCCTCCCTGAGACTCGGGCCCTCCTTTCTTCCAGGTGCCCAGACCTTAGGCCCTCCTCCCTAGCCCTGGGTACCCACCCGGGGCCCTCTTCCTAGAGCCAAGCACATTCCCTCATCCTATTTCTGTTTAAGCTGGATAGCTTCCTGGCCTGTAATTTCAGTCACGGTGAACATGATTCACGAGGGGCCAGGGCTGAGCTCTATAGCAGGGCTTTTAGAATCCCCAATTAAGGAGCCATCAATAATATATGAAAATTATAGGGGAGCTCCTGCTGAGGAAGGGTGCCCAGCATCAGGGTAGATATCTGTCAGCTCCGGCCTCCTTCTGTCCTGGCCAGTGCAGCCACTGGGGGCTTTGCAGCTGGGAGCAGGGGGAGGTCTCACAGCTGTAATTTGTAAAAAGCAAGAGCTGCTTAAGCCAGGGGCCGTCAAGATTGTTCAGGCTTTCAGAGCCACCCACTCATTACTGAGGCAGGGGACTGAAATGACTACCACAGGACACAGTGCCACTGTCACTCCGGGGAGACCTGGTCCCCAGCCCCCATGGCTGGGTGCCGCTGGGAGGTCCTCCTTTGTCTGTAAAGTGAGGGTGACAATAATATCAGCTCCACAAGGTCAGCGGGGGGCTAAATGAGATCATGGATGTGTGGAAGTGTTTTGAAGATGAGAAGTCATGATACAAAGGAGGAGGAGGAGGGTTTGATAGAAGGAAGAAACCCCACAGGAGAGGGGCATTTGACAGGCTTCTGAGAGAAGAGGTCACTGCCGAGGGCCCCACCTGACCTCAGCTCTTGTCACGGTCCTTTTCCTAATTAGCCTGTGTGACCTCTGTCAGAACACCCCAACCCCCTTTCCTGCCTCTCTTTTCTCCTTGGTTGAGAGGATTTTGCTCCTTCCAGCTATAAAATCTTTATTCTAAGTCAACTTGATAATCAATGAATGTTTATGGAAATCACAGGAGAGACCAAGACTCTGTGTGTGTGTGTGTGTGTGTGTGTGTGTGTGTGTGTGTGTGTCTGTGTGTGTGTGTAGGGGGTGGAGGTGAGTTGGGGGTGAGCAGAGATATAGGTCAGGGCACTCACCTGTGCCACCTGACTTATAGAACCTCCTAAATCCCACAGGAAGAATCAACAAGGTGGAAAGGACAGTAAACACTGAATACTTTCAGAGGCTGGGCAGGGTTGGGAAAGCAACAGGAGAAAAGGCTGGATAGGACATAGCTCCAGCCTGATTCATAGTATTAACCTCTTATCGGTTAGTGTGACTTTATCAACTCCTTGTTGATTTGGAGCCAGATTTGCTGCAATTCAGATCTTCTTCCTACCACCCACTCACTGTGTGACCATGGGAAAGTTACTAAATCTCTCTGAGTTTTTTCTTAGTTAATTTATCTGTAAAGTGGGGATAATAATAGTACTACCTCATAAAGTTGTTATGAAGATTAAGTGAGTTAATATATGGGAAGCACCTGGTGTCTGACACGCAGTAGGGCTATGTGAGTGTTATTATAGGTATGGAAGACTAACTATGAGCAGATATTCTGTGCAGTATTTGAGGCATGTTCCCTTCTATCCTTCTCCTGGAGAAGGAATGATTTGCTCTGTTTAGCAATGAGGAAATGCAGCCTCTGAGGGGTTTCCCATGTTGTCTCACGGAGATAATAAGCAACAGTACCCTGGCCAGTGGGGGTCCTGGATTCCTGGCCTGGCTAACCTTCTACATCACCCTAGTTCCGGGCTCCCATGACCCCACTCAGGGCATTGGTGGGGAGTTGACCAGGTTGTTGAGAGACTTCCCTGAGCTGCGTGTGGTAGCTGGGTAAGGAAGCAGCAGGGATCCAGATATTAGAAATCTGGAAGCAATAGAGAAAGCCTCCTCCCAGGCTGTACCTCCTAGCCAGGGAGTCAGTGTATCTGAGCAGGGCCCAGCTCCCCTTCTCTCACTAAGCAACTCCCTTGCCCCAGGGCTCCTCCTGTCTTCCCTTTCTGGCCAGTGGCCAGAATAAATTGTCTTCCCGCCTTCTCCAGGTCTCTAAGCAAACTTCACACATTCCATTGCCTTTTTTCCAACTGGGGCCGCAGCATTTCTGGATGTTGTGGGGATCCCACAGGTGAGCAAAGCCTGTATCTTAACAGAGTAGCTCGTTTTTAAGAGCAAAGGGCCAGTCATCGGTTTTACCCTGTGTGTGCCAGGAGAGAAACCGCCCAAAACTCGGGCCTCCAGGGGATTCAAGCATAAGAGACCCGTTTAGACACTGACAAAACTTCTAGGCATGGAAGGTGAGCAGGAAATGTTAGAAGTTAGGGCCAGGAGCATCTAGAGACAAGGCTGAGTTCAGAGTCTTGGGAGACACATACATATTTCCTGAGTGGCTGGGCCAGGGTTTAGGATTTAGAAAGAACCAGTGTGTAGAATCACAAATTTACAGTACCCATTTTATATCCCAGGCTCTCTTCTAAATAAATAATTTAAGCCTCCAACAACCCTATTACATGTGGGTACATGATCATTCCCATTTTATAGAAGAAGGAACTGAGGCACAGAGAGGTGAAGGGATTTGCCCAAGGCCACACAGCCAGTGAGTAGCAGAGCCAGGATTTGAACCCAGAAAGCCTCACCCCAGGCTGCTCTGTTAACCATTTCACTGCTTTGTGTGGGAAACCCTAAGATCTGCCTTCAAAGCTCAAATCAGTGATTCTTAAAGCTTTCTGAAGACATGCTTTTCTTTGAGAAACTGATGAAAACCATGGCTCCTCTTCTCAGAAAGTGCAGACATTCACAGACAGACATTTGCATTCAATTTCAGGGTGTAAGCAAACCCACTTAAAGCGGTTAAGCGCCTCAAGCCCTGACTCTAATCGAACAGTTGCCCTTCCCTACTGGGCCCTCACCCTGGCACCTGCGTGGATGGGGCCAGGAAGGCCGTTTTCTACAAAGTGGAGGCTGAGGTGGGACCGCTGGTCCCTGAAAGTCCCCTTCGGTGGGACAGCCATACTGAGATCCTGCAACTCTGCTGTCACACATGGACCTTGAGTTTCTCAGCCGTACAGGCGGGAGTCATTCATTTTATTGATGACATGAATGTTATACCGTGTCTGAGAAGAATGGGGTGGGGGTGGGGATTATTCTTGGCTTATGTTCAATTGTGTGTGTGTGTGTGAATGTGTTTGTGAGAGAGAAAGTATATCGGTTAAGGTCCCAGCAGGAAAGAGAATTCGACTCAGCTGGTTTTACTGAAGAGAGGTAATGGATTTCTTTCGAGGTGTGAGTGAGGCTGAGGAAACCCACAAGGGACAGTGCAGCACCCAGAACCCAGCACTAGCGGGGTTGGGAGGTGTTCCTGGCCCAGGCTTGGGGGGCAGTGGGAGGAGACAGTGTTGCTGTCTGTGAATGAGGGCAGAGCGCGGTCCTGGGGCAAAGTGGCTCCTCCCAGAACCAAGGTGCTGAAGCTGAGCCAGGGCAGGAGGAGGCACCCCAACCTCTCTCCTCCCGTGTCCCATCTGCCAGTGCCTCCCATTGGTCAAGCCCAACTGGAACCCACAGGGCAAGGGAACCAGGGTGGTGGAGTTCGAAAGGAAACAATCTCCTAGGGTGTAGAGCAGGACAGAGAAGGAGCTTGGCCAGTGGGGCTGGGCGGCGGGGGCAGCAGGCAACTCCCCAGCATAGAGACCACGCCTCCGAATCAGTGCAGGCCTGATTGCCAGCCCTCTGACCCCTGACGGGTTGGGAGGCCCTTGTCTTGGCCCATGTCTCCCAAGTTTGGTGGGACAGCTTCCCCACCTGCCTCCATAAATCCCAACGTCTGTGTGACACAGAGGCCCTGGGAGCCACTTAATTTAGCCCTCAGAAATTTCAAGTCCGCCTCCCCTTTAGGGTCTCACTGAAGCTGATGACATGTAATTAATGCTGCTTAATTGATATTCTTGGGGCTTAGTCATGAGGTTTTAAGAGCCCTCCCAAACATCTTTTGTGGCCTGTCAGGAGCGTTTCCTACTGGGTTTTGTTGCCAGGGACAAGAAGTGAGGTTTTCAGAGGGTGAATACCCCAATTTCCAGGCTTCTTTCTTGTTTGTATTTTCTTTCTTTCTCCCCTCTGGGGGGCTGCTGCCCTGGCCCTGGGGTCAGAGAGGTCCCCTCCCCTTCCTGATTGCTCAGCCCCTTCCCCAGTTTCACACCACGGCCCACCTGTCCATACCTGCCCACCTACCCTGCAGTTCTCTGGGACTGTGCATCAGAATCTCTTGGTGAAACCAAGATTTGGGGGTTTCCCTTCAGCTTTGTTGATAAGAGAATTCCTATACCCCAGAATGAGAGCAGTATGAGGCCCCCTCCCGGTCTTCAGAGACTGGAGTGTGGGCAGAAGGGTTCAGAAAGGACCAGAAGGAGGAACAGGCACATCCAGGGAGCTGGAAGAACTGTTCAGGGCTAGCTCAGCTCAAGATTACCAGTGCTGAGATAACCCACCCACCCCTCCTTCCCCAAGTAGTCAGATCATGCCTTCGATGCTTCCCACTGCTAATACCCCATCTCTTCCAGCCCCTTCCAGCTTAAAAACGCCACAATTCTATGTAGAACAAAATACAGCCAATTTTTTTAAAAATATGAGTTCAGTTGTGTTCCTACCATTATTTATAGGGGTGTAAATTGGGCCTGACAGGGACCTGATGGCTTCTTGGATTTTTAAAATCCAAGTTTTCACATTTTTTTTTGTCTTTGTTATTAGCTCAAGTAATGAAGGCTATAAAACATCTTTAGTAAGTCCCTGGTTTGTAGATTTCATAGTTGTATGTGATGTGCACACGTTAATTACCCCTGAGTCCTGATAATTCATCATTGCCCAGCCTGGCTCACTTGTCCCCTTTCCTGTCCTAGGAGATACTGGGGGCCTTTGGAGTCCCCCTCCCAGCCATGTTTCCAGGGGAACTCCATTTTCTTCTCCAGCAGAGATCATTCCCTAGGGAATTCCCCTCTATTGAAGTTTCAAGTGCCATTTTAAAAGCTGTGCTGTCATCTTCCCTAATGGGTGTTTTCCTTGGAGTCTCTGCCAGCAGTGGGGTGGGAAGGGAGGCTGCATAAAGGAATGCTTGCTCCTTCTGGACTGGGGTTTATCTAAAATCCTGCCAGAGGGATTTTGAAAGGTGATTGGGGGAAGAGGGCAGTGCACTGAGGAGGGGTAGAGCCCTTCCTTAAGGGAGGGTTCAGAACCTGGGTGAGTACCTAGAATATTCTGCAAGAAAGCCATCAGGAGAAATTTTTCTTTTGTCTGAAGACAGGAGGTATTAAGAATTAGAAAGAGCAGGAGAAGAAAATGCAGGAACTCTCTTGGAACAAGGGTTATGTAAGATTGTTAATGAATTTAGAGGGTGGGGCAGGAACCCTGTCTTACTCAACTCAACTCGAAGCCCTCCCTATTGCCTTGCACACAGTAGGGCTTCTGTAAATGCTTGTGAAGTAAGCCTCATCTTTATTTGATTTTCGTAGTGCTTGAGGACTCCTGCCAATTAGATGAAATGAAAATATAATGGGCTTTGGAGTTAGACATAGCTGGGTTTAGATCCCAGCTCTGCCTAGCTGTGTGGCCTTGGGCAAGTCACGTAACCTCTCTGATTCTCAGTGTCCTCACTTGTGAATGGGTAATAACTCATAGGATTTTTGGGAGAATCGAATGAAATAATGACCCACTTATCTACCGAGCATTCAGTAAAGGCTCGGTAAATGTTAGCTTTCTTCCTCCCTCCATCAGTTGTTCACATGTCCATTTGCATGTTGGAATCACCTAGGTAACAACAACAAAAAGAAAAACAACACAGTTGTTCAGGCTCTACCACTGAGACCTGGATTGAATTGGTCTGTGGTGGGGCTTGAGCATGGGTGATTTTAAAAAACTCCTGTTACACGATACATTTTTTTAAAAAGTAAAATCATTCATCCCATACAAATGTAAAATGAACACATGGTGAAGATTTATTTAATTCGTTAATTAATGAGGGAACCAGTAAGATGTTACAACTCGTTCAAATACAGCAGGTCCTCAAATAGGTCTTTTTGTTCAGTGTTGTTTTGTTATGTTGACGAGATGCCAAAGGAACTTAACTCTTGTTTTTATCCATTAGCTTATGGTAAAATTGGTTTTGTTACATGTCATTTCCCTTAAAGTCACTGAATCTATCGACCACGTTAAATGAGGACTTACTGTAAGTAAGTCAGGAAATCAGGAATGCTGAAATGAATGTATAAATAGATGATGCAAAACTGGTCAACCCACAGGATAACAATCAAATAATTGTGATCCACTGAACAAAACTCATTTGCATTTCTACGGATAAGAATCCTTTGCATGACTCTATGCCTTCTACAATTTCCAGAGTTGTAAAGTAGCTCAAAGATATTGAACGGTGTAGACCCCTATGAAGTCAGATACCTAGACTAATATATTAATGTGAAACGGGGCGCCCAGTAACCTGCTGTTTTGTACATTTCAGTCTTTCACATTTCCCCAGTGGTTTTTGTTTTTTGAGGGCAGTGTCACTGGCCCTCATATGTGGGACCCGAACCAGGGCCGCTGGCTTCCCAAGCCAGCGCTTAACCACTGTGCCACTCGGTGGGCCCTACCCCAGTGGTTTTAATGTGCAGCCAGTGGGAAGGGTCCTGCCCTACACCTGTGTATATGGCTCTGTAGGCACCGTTGTCACACTATTTGGTACTTATTTGTTCATGAGTTGTCCCACCAATGATAGAGAAGTCCCTAAGTACAGGGTTCATGTCCCATGGATGTCTATAGCTCAGGACCCAGCACACTGCTTGGCCTGTAATGAGGTGCTTAAAAACTGCTTATTGAATTAGTAACTGAATTGAGTTGGATGGTAACTCTTTAGGAAGGAAGCCGAACAAGTAGCATTCTCCATCTTTTGTGGTTTTGTTTTTTTGTTGTTTTTTTTTTTTTTAGCTGAGCCATCCTGCCACCTGTTGGTAGCTCAACGGCAACTCAGCTCGAGCTGGCATCGAACCGCAGTTGCTCAGAGCTCAGCTCGCACTCTTGAGCGAGCTCTTAACCAACTGAGCCACTCGGCTGGCCCTTCTCCATCTTTTGAAGAGGAAATTGAGGCTTTGAAAGGCTCTGATCAAGTCACACAATTAGCTTGTGATGAAGTTAGGACTCAAGCCCACATCCATTTCCTCATTCAACCTGACTTCACTCAACAGTTGCTGAGTACCTGCTGGGTACCACCCACTGGGAGCAGTGAGTTTCTGCTGTCCTTGTCCCTGAGACCTCTTATGTAGCACAACATGGCTTAGAGAGCATGGGCCAGAATGCCTGGCTTGTGCCTTAAAGCTAGCAATTATTAGCCGTGTGACCCTGGACAAATTACTTAGCTCTTCTGGTCATCTCATCTATAAAATGAGGGAAGCCTAAAATAAAAGGATTAAATAAAATAATACGGTACATGATGTATAACATAGTTCCTGGTGCTAAATCATCCACGGCTGTGAGCCTGTGGCTCTTAAACAATGTTGGGCCCTGGGCTGCAAAGAAGAGGAGAACTTGGATCCTCCTGCTGCTTGAGAAGCTCAGTCTGGTGGGGTGGAAAGAGCCTCAGTAGACCATTATCAGGGGATGTGATAAGTGCAGTGATAGGGATCTGAGGAGGATTATGGGAGCACGCTGGAGAGGTTGGGAGCTGGAGAGCAGGAGTTCCGGGGAGCTGAGTTCAAGTGGTAGCAGTTGGCTCCCATGGGGAGCCTATTAGGAGATGGCTGCAGTGGGTGGGATAAGAAAATGGTGAGGCCTCTGACCAATGCCACAGCAGAGGAAGCAGAGACAGGAGAGAGATTTGGCTAATGGACTTTACGGGAACAAGAAGTTGATTAGATGGTCTGGTGAAGGCAAGAGGTGCCAAATCTAGTGCTCCTCAGATGACCCAACATTACCTTAGGTGGGAGGTTCTTTTTGCAGATTTCTAACTTAATTCAGAGTAGAAGAGGACTCTAGGAAATGTCCCAGATAATGTGAGCCTTGCCTACCACATCTCATGTGAGAGGGCCCCATGTGTTGGCATATTTCTGAGCCGCAGCGAGGCTGGTACTCAGGATTAATTTGTTTTATTTTATTTTGACAATTACCTCCCAAGTTAAAAACATATTTATATATTGGGTTGTTGGAAAAGTCTTGACATATGTTTGCAACAAAAAACATAGAAAAAATATGTCATGACTTTTCCAAGAACCCAATATTGAGATTAACAACCTATTTCAAATATTTGTTACACATCTGGGGAGTATTGTGCCCTCCCTTCATGGAGCCTAAAGTACAGTGTTTTTATGCTTTATCTTTTAGTCCTGTGTCCCTTTTTCTTTTTTTTGAGAGCAGTGTCGCTGGCTCTCAGATGTGGGACCCGAACCGGGGCCGCTGGCTTCCCAAGCCAGCGCTTAACCACCACGCCACTCGGCCGGCCCTGTGTCCCTTTTTTTTTTTTGAAACAGAATCTCACCAAAAACATCCAGTGTATTGAACAGATATAAAAGAGAGCTGCTTTGATGGAATTGATGGCCTGGAATCATGCCCACGCTGCCCTCCTCCACGGTCTGGAAGGCTCCTAGGAACCCAGGGCTCTGTGTGCCACAGTGTAGCCTGGTGGTTCTTAGAGGCCCCAGCACCACCAGCAGCAGCAGCAGCAACTGTGATTTTTAGAAATGCAGATTCTCAGGCCTCATTCAAACCTGGGAACATGTGGGAGTGAGGGCTACACCTGTGTTTTAAACAAACCCTCCAAGTGATGCTGATGCTCAGAAACGGGGAATGGCATCCCTTCAGTCATTTGGGGCTTTTAATGGGATTCAATTATTGAGTGTCTAATACGTGCAAAATTCTAGAGTATATGCTGCAAGGGATACCAGGAAAGTCAAGTCTGTGTACTGGTTATCTGTTGCTGAGTAACAAATTAGCCCAGAGGTAAGCCACTTAAACAACAAGGTCATGAACCTAGGTGCAGCTTTGTGGGATCCTCTACCTCACAAGGCTGCAGTCAGGGGTGTTGGGCAGAGCCTCATTCATCACAAGGTTCAGTGGGGGCAGGAGCCGCTTCTCAGTTCAGTCAGTGGTTGTCGGTAGGATTTAGATTCTTAGCAGTGGGTTGGCCGCCCTTAGTTCCTGGCCACATGGGCCTCTGCACAGGGCAGCTCACAACATGGCAGCTGCCTTCATCCAAGGGAGCCAGCAAGAGAGAGCGAGAGAGGGTGCCCAAGAGAGCAAAAGAGAGGGTGCCCAAGATGCGAGTCATAGTCCTTTATAACATAATCTTGGAAGCAGCTTGTACTCTTGTCCATTCATCAGAAGTGAGTCACAGGGTCCAGCCCACATTGAAGAGCAGGGATTATACGAGGGTGTGGATCTTAAAAGAGCCCACGGTCTCTGTCTCTGCCCTTGAGTTTACAATGAGGACCTCAAATAAGTACACACTTACCTGGAGTCAGTCGGAGAAGGAGGGTGGTCATAGGGGCAGGCACAAGTTCAATGGCAGTTCAGAGAGAAGTGAAACTCTGCTCGGAGGAATCAGTAAGGTTTCCTGGAGGAGGCGGCATTAACAATGGATCTTGAAGGAATGGAGGACATCACTGGCTGAGAAGGGGAGGCCAGGCGGAGGACATAGCATAGACAACAGCAGCGGGGTGGGAAAGGGAAGCACCTGCTCAAAACCATTCAGCTTGGGAGCCTAGATGGATATAGGGAGAATAAAGCTGGAGCCATAACGTGGACGGTTTCCATTGTTGGATGGAGGAGCTCTAGCCTTGATGGTAGGTGTGGCCAGGAGCCATTAGAGGCATGGCTTCCATTACTACGGGGACCAGGACTGAGGGGCTCCAAGCCTTGTGCTTCCCTGCCCCGCCAGCCCGGCCCTGAGGTCCACGCCCCGTCTCCTTTTGCAGTTTGGACGCACGGAAGTCATCGACAACACACTCAATCCCGACTTTGTGCGCAAATTCATTGTGGATTACTTCTTCGAGGAGAAGCAGAACCTCCGCTTCGACCTGTAAGTGGAAGAGGTGCTGAGGACGGAGCTGGGGGAGGAAGCACTGACAGGAGGTGCGGCCACAGGACTTGTGGTGGGACAGGAGCTCCCCTGACCAGGGAAGATGGGGGTTTGTGGCGGGAGGGGGGGGGGGCGCTGTGATATTAGAGGAACCCAGGGTTGGCCTGGAATAAAAGTGACACTTAGCTGAAGTCCAGCCCCACCCTCATCAGGAGATGGAAGGCAGGTGGGGAGAGAGAACAGAGCCCCTCCTCCACTGGTCTCAGCTAAGTGTGGGAGGGTACTGAGAAAGCTACCTGACTTGGTGGGGGTATTGAGGAAAGATCTTGGGAGCAACTCTAGCTCCACCTCCGGGAGCCCTTTTCACCCTAGGTGACCAGGAGGTCCCCAATGACCTCTGTCACAGCTCGTTCTGGGAGAGGGGCACCTACAGTCTCCCCTCCTGCAGAGATGACTGGACTGACAGAGGGCTCCAGGTACCCACATTTTTATCACAAAGATGCAGAGGGCCCCTCTCCTACGGGTAAAGATGATGATGGGGTTTCAGGCTTGTGATCAGGTATGGGAGTCTTGTTTTGTTATTATTAAGAGGCGTGGGTGGTAAGAAAGAAAGGACTGTGTCTCAGAGTACTGTGGACAGAATGCGGGGAAAGGAGGTTTGGGGCCTGAGGGAGCCAAGAGAAAAATGCAGTGGAAGGAAATGACTTGGGAGGGAGTGCTGGGAGGACGTCAGTGCAGCCCACTGCAGAGAAGTCACTCTGTGACATTTTGGAGAGAGACAGTGCTCAGAGCAGGGGGCTGGCACAAGATTGACTGCCCCACCGCAGGAGTTATCTGGACCTGGAATGGCTGTTTGACTGCAGAGATGGCAGTGTGAGTGGGGGGATGCAGGTGAGCAGGCTCCAGGTGGAGGGAGGTGTCCAGCTGTAGGATCAGCCTGCCGGCAGCTGGCCAAGGTGGTGGTAATGCGTCCTTCCTTCTTGGGAGACCAGGGCCGAGGGCAGGCTGGGCAGGCGTGGGCAAGGTGAGACCATCAGGGAAGGTCAAAGGCAAGGTATTGAGTTCCAAGGGCAGCTGAGCCTTAGGTGGGAAAATGGGAGAACAGGCAGTACCATGAAAGGTGGCTCAGCTACCCCCTGAACCGGCCAAGGTAGTGGAGCCCATTTAGTTTATTTTTTCAATTTTCAATGAGGTATAACATATATAGAGTAAGGTGCACAAATTTTAAGAGTCCATGCCATGATGCATTTTTACATCCATTACACCATGTAACCACCACCCAAATTGAGAAACAGAACATGTCCAGCACCCCAGAAGGCTCCCATTTGCACCTCCAGCCATTACTCCCAGAAATATCCACTGTATCGGAGTCTGTTTTATGGTGTGCCGGAGTACTGACTCAGCTCAAGGACCCAGGCAGGGTTGGGCAGGTTGTTCCGGGTGCCTTCAGCATCTCTGTATCCCCTGCAGATACGACGTTGACTCGAAGAGCCCTGACTTATCCAAACACGTGAGTTCCACCCGTGACAGCCCAGAGATTCTGAAAGTCTCTTAAATGCCAAGCTCTGAGTTGGCCTCGGGCTTCACTGTGACACAGAGTGTGTGTCTGAGGCTGCATCCTGGCATTCCAGAGCCATCACACTTCGGGAGTTGGAGTGATGGGGGAGGCGGGATGGCTCTGAGCAAAGTGGGTGACACACTTGGTTGTTTCTGTACCCTGGATATGCAGGATTTCCTGGGCCAGGCCTTCTGCACCCTTGGAGAAATTGTGGGGTCCCCTGGGAGCCGCCTGGAGAAACCCCTCACGTAAGTGTAGAGGGGGATAGAGCCTGTCTGGGTTGTTTCTTCGTAGAGGGCCAACTTCGTGCCCACCCCTGCTCAGGGCTGGCTCAGAGTAGAGGTGAAGCA
Source organism: Aselliscus stoliczkanus (assembly GCA_033961575.1). Taxonomy (NCBI): domain Eukaryota; kingdom Metazoa; phylum Chordata; class Mammalia; order Chiroptera; family Hipposideridae; genus Aselliscus; species Aselliscus stoliczkanus. The sequence goes on along the minus strand of CM066733.1, from coordinate 55,218,869 downwards.
GCCAGCCCTGAGGGATGATTAGGAGCAAGGAGACCCCATGGGCCTTCCCTTTGTAAGGTTTTTAACCCAGCTACCTTGGAAGGACCCCCAGCTTGGTTATTAGAGCCCCGTACTCCTAGGATGGCCCTGAGATGCTGCCTATTCCCCCACCCTTACCATTGTGTAGGGGAAGAAACCAAAGCCAGAGAGAGGAGAAGTAACTTGTCCAAGGCCACACAGCTAGGAAGTGGGAGAGCTGGGGGTTGAACTGAGGATTCTACTCACGTAGCACATTCCTCAGATTGTTCAGACCTTGTTGGAGGCCAGAGCTGGGTATGGTGAAGCCCTCACCATCTCACCCTGCCCCTGGCAGCCTGCATTAAAGGGTTTTAAGTGCTTTTAGGGGAAAGCCATTACTCAGGGCAGGCTCTGGGATTAGGAATCCCAAGGCTTCTCACAGTGGTGTCTGACTGAGGGTGGCTTCAGAGACCAGCCAGGGCAAGCCAGGTGGTGGGGGTGACCTCTCTTGTCTGTATTTCTCAGGAAGCCAGGAGCAGGGCCCAGGCAAGAGAGGCCTGAAGACTGGGATAAGTATCCAGATTACGGGGCAGGGCGGGCAGGAAAGGGGATCAGACCGGGCTGGGCATCAGCCCCAACTTGCTTCTGCCAAGTTCACATGGCATGCTGTGCCCTCACCCTGATCAATAATTGCAGAATGTGTTATTGTCTCTGTGTGTGTGTGTGTGTGTGTGTGTGTGTGTGTGTGTGTGTGTGTGTGGAGGGTCTCTCTCCGAGGCCCTTGTTTCTGATCCCCAGTAACTGTGTGGACACTTCAGGGACCCCAGAAAGGCCTCCCTGGCCCCCAAAAGGTCACCTCCCCTCTGTTCACAGAAAATAATAATAGCTATCATTTATTGTAAACCCAGGTTTGGGGTGCTCTGAAGCTATAGAATTTGGGGTCCTTGGAGTGAGTGTGAGTATGTTTCTGCCCCTCTCAGCTCCCAACTGCTTGGATCAAAAGCCCATGAGTCACTTAGGCCTGTTTCCTGCCCTCTGTCACATGATCCCCCTTGGGTGGAGGACACACCTGGGGGGATTGAGGAAGACTTGGGGAAGGAAATGGCTAGGGAGCTGGGCTTAGAGGGCAAGCAGGATCTAAACTGTCCAGGTTGGTGGAGATGTTTGGTGTCCTGAGGGAGGGGACCTATTCCGCCCGCTGAAGGTTGCATGTGTCTAAGTGCTGTTGTCTCCTTGGCAATGACCCAGCTTCCTTCCACCGGGCGTCTCTTCTGAGCCAGACAGGGTTTTGCATCCATGATCTCACGTGATCCTCTCGGCAATCTTCCCACTTCGCAGCCCGCACACTGAGGCTCTAAGAGGTCACGCAGTGGTTCTCAGACCGTAGCAGGCGTCAGCATCCCCAGAGGGCTTGTTAAACAGACTGCTGGGCTCTGCCCTTTCTCCATGCCCCCAGATTTACACATCCAGCTGGTCCAGGGTGGGGCCCGAGAATCTGCGTTTCTAAAACATTCCCGGGGGATGCTGTTGCTGGCCTGGGACCCCACTTTGAGAAACCCTGAGGTAGCGTTGCCCAGGGCTTCACAACAAAGTTTGGGAAGACCACCTCTCCTTCCCCTGACCTGTAACTTTGGGTCCTGTTTTGATGTTTGATCCAAAACAGAAACCCATCCAGTGCCAGGTACCCTGGCCTCTCAGGATGGCAGTACTTGGCTCATGAGACTCTCTTCCTCTTTTTGCACAGGATAGGAGCCTTCAGCCTGAATTCCAGGACGGGCAAACCCATGCCAGCTGTGTCCAATGGGTAGGTCACCAGACCTCTGGTCCAAGAGTCCTCAAGCCGTCCAGCCAGCTCTGCAGAGGGTCCTCAGAGCCCAGGCCCAGTCCCTGCCCCCACCACTGTGCATTCAGCCCTGGTCAGGGGGACAGAGAAGGTCCCCCTCAGGACCCAGGCACTTTGGGCTGCTCTGCAGCTGGCCCCTTCCCCTATCCAGGCGAGAGCTCAGCTTCCGCAGCCTCAGGGGCTCATGGGAGTTCTGGAAGCAGGGTGAGGCCTAGAGGCAGGGGCTGTTTACGGGAGTCAGCAGCGGCTGGGCACTTAACCTTCCCTTCTCTCTCCCTCGCCTAGTTTCTCCTACCTCCCACCTCTTACCCTTCTCTCTCCCTCTCTTCCCTCCCTTCTCTTCATCTCCTCACCCCACTTCCCCTTCATTGCTTCCACTGATGGATGTCAGCCTTCTCCTCAGAGTAGCTTCTGCTAAATCCTCACTTTTTACATTTGCTCACCTGCTGCGGTGGGCCAGCCTTGCTCCCCCAGCTTCCACTCTGACCCACATTTGACTGGCCTCCCACAAATGTGGGCAGCGCAGACCCTCCCCACTGCTTCCCTCTCCTTCTTTCCTGGTTGAAGGGAAGAGTCCTCACCCCAGTAGGGGGCAGGGGAGGGAGCCTCTGCTTGGGGGACCAGCCTGGAAGAGCCTCCCTTCCAGAGATAAGCATCTTGGCCGAACCAGCAAAGATCCACTGCTTTTGCTGAGGGCTCCCAGGAGTTGGGGTGCCTGCAGCTGGATCTGCCACCAGACCAGCTGGATCTGGGAACGGGGTCTTCCGGGGGACCCAGGGAGGCTCTCAGCCCAGGAAAAAAAGTGTGGATGCTAATTTACAAGGAGAATAGAGAAGAAGCAATTAGAGAACAGGAGTCAGAGAGAGACACAGAGAGGGAGGGTGAGAAAGACCAGAGGGAGGGAGGGAGAGAGAGAGAAAGTTAGGCCTAGCAGGTGGAAACAGGGCTGGAGAGAGGGGAAGGAAAGATCGGAAATAGAAAAGGGGCTCAAAAGCTAAGAGAGGAACAGATGGAGGCACACTGGGCGCTGGGCGAGGAGGCTGGCGTGAGGATTTTATCGCCTGGTCAAACAAATCATATCTCTCCTACCAGGGAGGGCCAGATGGGGTGGGGAGGGGCTTTGGGACACTCGGTTCAGCTGCCCCTGTCTCATGGGACCAGCTGGCAGGCACTGCCACCTGCCTGTGGCAAGGGAACCTCCAGATGTGGCCCCTGCTGTGCTCACCTGATGGGGAGAGACCTGGGCTGTCATATCAGCCCCTATATGGGCTGCCAGGCGGCCCCTGCCTGTCTGTCTCCTCTGTTTGTGAGCCTCTCCCTGCAAGATTTGCTGCTGGGAAGAGCTCCACCAGTGGTTCTCAAAGTGTGTTCCACAGACAGCTTGCTGGTGGCCTGAGGCCGGCCTGAGGTGTGGGCCCGCATTTTACCAGCTCGGTACAGTTGTAAAGGGAAGAGGCCAGGGCCGGAAATGATGCCCCTCGAGGGCCTCCTCTGTGCCAGGCACTGTGTGTGCACATCAGTTAGTAAAATGGATGCTGCACTCTCACCCATTTCAGGGGTGAGGAGGCGGGGGCTCAGGGAGGTACAGTAATGAGCCCAAAGTCATGCAGCTGCTGGACACTCTGACATGTTCTTCTGCCTTCCAGTGGCCCCTGGCTGCACTGGGACCCCCAGGTCAGACCCAGACATCAGAGTGGGATGGGCTGGTGCCTGGGGGAGGGGTCCCTCCAGGCCAAGGGAAGAGGAGATGCAGGTCCTCTTGGTCCTGGCGGCCCACCTCACTGAGGAGCTGCATGGTGGCTGAGATCTCCCAGGGGAGGCCGCCATGGGAGAGAGGCTGGGCATGCTGCCCCCAAGATACCACCCTCCTGCTTTACTCCCTCTTGCTGCCCTCCTTCCCTCCGTGAACCAGAGGGGGTCAGAGCTGTTCGGGGACTCTGGGATCATCTGGGTGCAGGGTGGGGGTGGCTAGCCCACAAGGTCTTTTGTCCACAGAAGTGGCCTATGGATGGAAAGTCTGAGAACCACTGGTCTGGAAGCCTCTGGGTGAGTCTGGATGCTTTTCCGATTCTAGGGCTTTCCCTGCAGACACTCACTACCCTTGCTGGTGGGCTCTCAGGGTGCAGGGGTGGGGCAGCCCCTGGGGCCTGGCTCACAGGGGGCCTGGCACTAGGCCACACTGCCACAGTGTTTCAGACACTGTCTTCTCAGGGGCTTAGGGCAGATCTGCTGGGGGTGGGGGATGGGGTAGGATGAGGGCTGATTCAGGGAATGTTCCAGCTGTGTCTCTGTCTTTATCTGGCTCTCCCTTCTTTCATCTTCTCCTCTCCCAGTGGTGTCTCAGGGAAGAAATGTGGCACCATCATCCTGTCTGCTGAGGAGCTCAGCAACTGTAGGGTGAGTAACGAGGGATGCCAGGACAGGACCTGGTGGGGGTGGAGTGGGGTGGGATGGTACAGGGTTGTGGGGGGCAGGCTGGCCTCCCTGTGACCCCAGGACCATGTGTGTCCTTGGAGGGAACTGAAAGGCAGGGCTCCTCAGTCTGACCTGGTTCTGTGACATCAGAACTAGCAGGTGTCTTCCCTTTTTACAGCTGGGTTGACTGAGACTCAGAGAGGGGAAGGAACTTGCCCATAATCAGCTGCAGAGCTGGGCCTGGAGCCCTGGTCCCCCGGCTCCCACACCAGAGCTTCTTCCATTCCTCATCATGGCACCACTCACCTTGAGCCAAGGCTGCCTTGGCACCAACACTGGCAGCAGAGGGGCCTTTTCAGTCTTGGGGCCTGGGGTGCTTGGCATTTAGTTGTCATTTTTCCCTTTTAGCTCTAGACGAGGGTGACACTCTGCATGGGGTTGAGGGAGTGAGGGCGTGGGGTTGGGGTGTATGTGTGTGTGTGTATGTGTGCGTGTGTGCGTGTGTGCGTGTGTGTGTGCAGGTGCACGCATGCATAGGTGTGTGCGCAAGTGTGCATGTGTGTGCACGTGCACGTGTGTGTGAGTGCATGTGTGCCTGTGTGTGTGAGCACACGCATGTGTTTGTGAGTGTGAGTATGTGTGTGTGTGCGTGTGCGTGCGTGCGTGTGCGTGCGTGTGTGTTGAGAAGCCAGAGTCTGCAATCCCAGGCAGCCCTTGGTTCTGCTGCCTCTGTGGGATTGTGGAGAAGCAGGCGATGGGGACAGCTGAAGGGGCAGCTGAGCACACCAGGAAGGGCTCAGGGGACCTGATGGCTAATAATAAGAGTATAGTTCTTATTTGTTGAGTGATGGACATTTCATGTAAGTTATCACTACTACTGATAACAATCCTAAGAGGTAGGTGCCATTGTTCTTCCCATTTTACAGATGAGGAAATTGAGGCTCAGAGAAGCCAAGTCACCTGGTCAAGGATAAGAGGTAGTAGTCAAGGTTCTAATCCAGGACAGCCTGATTCTAAAACCCAGGCTCATTCCCCCAAACCACCCAGGCCAGCATGCCTCTCAGGTTAATTAGGAACCATAGGTGGTGGGTCCTGGAAGAAAAGGTGGAGGCAGCAACAAGTGTGAGCACAGGACCAAGCCTGGAGTAACCTGGGAACCAGCTCCCATAGGGTCGGATCCAGCTCAGGTTGGAGGGCCTGGGAAGGAGGAGGAGAAACAAGATTTTCTGAACTTCCTGGGAAGTCAGTGCAACAATTGCATCTGTTAGCTATCAATATTTATTTAAAATTGAGGGGAAATACTATGTATTAATTTAGTTAAAAATAACAATAGTTTAACCCTTTACAGGTCAACATAAATAACATATTTTTTGAAAAATAACTGTATTTTTCAAAACAAAAGTCAGTGAGTGAGAAGAGTGACCTTGTTTTATTACATTTTTGTAAATCTCTAATGTCTGGCTTAACCGAAGAGAACTAACTGGATTCTCATATCTGCTTCTGCAGCCAACCTGTTGTGAGGTAACATCTCAGTCAGGTAACTTCTAGAAAATTCCACATCTTATTAGCATTATTATGAAAATAATTTTGGCCTCATGGATCCCTCTTCCCCAGGTTCTGGGTCCATACTTTGAAAATTGCTGGTATGGAGGTATCAATTGTTAGCCAACATTAATTAAGCAATTATTCTGAGCCACACACAGTGCTAAATAGTTACATACATCTGATATGTAATGTAATGTAACATGTAGTAAAATGTATTATAACATCTGATATATTATGGTCCTCATTTTACAGAGAGGTCAAGTGACCTGCCCAAGGTCACACAGCCACTGAGTAGAAGAGATGGAACCTAGAAGTCTGGTTGGAGCCAGGGTCTTTAACCACTAGGCTGTGGTGTCCCAGACAGCTTTTAGGGTTCCCAGTTAGGGAATAGGACACAGGATGGATAGGACAGGGCAGTATAGTGATGACCCAGTTAATTCATTTTTTTTAAATTTTAAATTTTATTGGGGAACAGTGTGTTTCTCCAGGACCCATCAGCTCGAAGTCAAGTAATTGTCTTCAATCTAGTTGTGGAGGCACAGCTCAGCTCCAAGTCCAGTTGTCGTGGGCGCACAGCCCATCATCCCATGGGTGAATCGAACCGGCAACCTTGCTGTTCAGATCATGCGCTCTAACCACTGAACTACCCAACCGCATAAATTAACTCATTCTTAACTGCTTGTTCTGGTTTTTCTACTAGTCTTTTACCTCAGTGGGTCTGGGGAAACTCGGCATCAGGACTAAGCCTCCCCCATGTCTACTCCCAGCAGAGCGCTGGGTGCACAGTAGGCGCTCACGAGGACCTATCATGAGTCTGTGACTGAATGAACAGGAAACACACATCAGATGTTCAGTAGCAGGTTGATGATGAAAACTACACTTGTGTATGCAGACGATCTAGACGCTCGGGAACCCAGCTGACACGTAGACTAGAGTTCTGTTTATGCCTCCGAGCCTCAGTTTCTCCACCTGTCTGTTAGTGTTGACAGGGCTGCTGTGAGAATTAAAGGTGATCTGCTGTGCGGAACTGGCGCCTGGCTCCTGGAGGATGCCTGGGCAAGCCTGCATCTGAATTTCTTGAAGCCTGAATTCAGTTTGCCCCCAAGCTTCTAGCTTAGCTGGTGACTTCCCCGCTAGTTTATAATTAAGTAAGGTCACATAAGTGAAAGTGGAAATTCTCAAGCTCTAGAAAATGCTGGGTGCTATTATTGTTCTAGTTTTCTGGGATTGGTAAACAGTCTGCATTTCATACCTATTAGGCCCCCCTCTTCCTCCACCTTCCCCACTTCCCCTCCTGCCCCTCCTTCATCCAGGGATGGCAGCTGTTTGCTGGATTTAAGCTGTTCAGCACACCGGGAGGGTCCCTCCCCACACGGGGAGGGATTAGGAGGGGGGGTCCCTCCTTTTCCTGAGATTGTCAGCTCCTTTTCTGTGGGGCATCTTTGGCTGAGTTCTGTCTTCCCCTAGAATACTTGCAAGGAAAAGAGCCTAATTCCCAGCATCTGGCTGAATTAAAATAATTACATCTGAGCGGCTATGCCTGTGCGGTTCCAGCTCGGCATTCAGTGGGAGGATCAAAGGAAGAGGGTGGAGTCGGAGAGACAGTTTCCACCCAAGCAGGGCTTCCTGCTCCAGTGAATGCTTTCTGCTGAAGTAGACAAACCCCCCTCCTCCGTGGGGACAGCGTGGGCGGACTGGGGCCCACAAAGATTAGCGTGGATTCCAGCAGGTCACCAGCACGCTTGCTCACCAGCATGCCTTGATAGGTTATAGAAAAGCCTTGCTCATCTAGAATTGAAATACCAAGGAAGTTCCAACAATCAGAATTTAATCCGAGATACTAGTCAGTGGTCCTTGATTTGACAAGGATGACCTTGAAGCTCCTGGAGGGCTTCTGAATCACCATTTCATTATGCTCGGCAGTAAAACTGTTATTATTCCGTGTACGGTGAGCAGCACCTGCATGGCTCTCACAGTTAGTTGACCAAGACTCTCATATTTACAGTCTGATTCTCGCCCAGGGCTGGGGGCCTGGCAGGTGTGAGTGACCCCAGTTTACAGATGCAGAGAGGTTGATGTGGCCTAAGACAGCAGGATGGTAGCCCAGGCTTTGGGCTCTGAATCCACAGGGAGTCTTTCCCTTCACCCAGTGAAGCCTCTTTATGGTCCAGGAACAGCTGTGGGCTTGTGGTCCTTAGCGGGCATGGTGAGTGGTGGGCTTCCAGAAAGAGGCAGGGGTGCCCGCAGATACAGGGAGCAGGTAGCTCCTTGCCCTCTCTTTCCCAGCCCCTTAGCGCCCCCAGGCCTGCCAGGCAGTCAGCCCTGCCTCACAAGGGAGTCAGGAGTCCCTGGCTGCTGAGCACATCCTCACTGCCTCCCAGTCTGCTCACCTCCCTCAAGTTAATGGAATCAAAGCCTCATGCTGCCACCGCTGCCCCAGGGGTCCCCACCCCTTAGGTATTACCAGCCTGCTCATGTATTCATTTCATTTCAGCAAATATGCTTTGGCTCAGTCCTATGCCCTCCCACAGTTTCCAATTTAGTGTAAGCGACAGAAATGCCAACCAGCAATCACAGTACAGCAGTGGTTCTCAGCCCTCTCAGACCCGTTGCCTCTTTGTTATAACAAATCTTATAGTATGCTTTATTATCCTGAAGGAAAATTCATGGATAGTACTATATAATGCTGAAATACATACAGGCGAGGGAATGAGCTCGTGCAACTACCTGGGAGAAGATGGGTCCAGCCAAAATTAACAGCTCGTGCAAAGACCCTGGGGCAAGGGGAGAGTGATGACTGATGGCAGAGCTGAGGATGTAGGTGGGAGTGGGGGACCTGCAGCAGGGGAGCTTAGCAGCCTTCAGACCTGATAAGGTCAGAACTCTCATTGTTTGGAAGACAAACTTCAGGGAGAGCACAGTATCTCCATGTGGGAGACAAGGGAGGGAGTCCTGGGAGAGGCAGAAAGATAAGAAGAAAGAGGTAAGGGAATGAGGTGAGGTTTTCTGAGACTCAGATGTCTGCAGGTTGATGTTTAGCAAAGATGCGTGTTGTGGCTAGCATGGATATGTGTGCTCCATGGTGAATGACCCAGCATTCAAATATCACCATTTTAAAAGTTACTTTGTGATTTTTTTTTTTTTAGTCTTAAAAATCATTTCTCTGGTTAAAAAAAGAGAACGAAAAGAAAACAAACACATTTTCCCTGATGCTAAAAAAATAACATGTTCATAATGGACAAGTTGGAAAATACAAAGAATACAAAAAACACCCAGAGATAATCATTGTTGACATTTCGATGCATTGCCTCCAAGGCTTTTTTCTGGGTGTACGTGAATGTAGCTTTTTCTTATAAGTAGGAGAATATGGTATCTAGTTTTATTTATCAGTAGACTATTGTATCCAGATTTATTTTCTCATGTCATTAAATATTCTTGAAAACATATTTAATAGCTGCATATCATTTCTGTACTGTATGGATGGGCCATAATTTATTTACTCTATTCTCTTATAGGAAACAATATAATTAATACTGCAGCGAACAACCTCATAGCCGAATCGTTCCATTTTTCTTTTGAATTTGAGTTGATGGATTTTGGTTCGTATCCCAGACATACGAGCCAATGGAGTGAGAGGGAAACTGGTCAGTCGAGGGTTTTCAGCCTCTGAATAACCAAATCAACAGGTGCACAACTGACTGAATTGTTTGAGAAGTTGGTCATTAAGACAACAGAGGAAAACCATTTTGACCTCAAGGTGGTTATTACATTCAGTGCCTGAAGACAGGCTCGGTCTCCTAGACCAACTTCACCCACCATCTGTGTTTGAATAAACTCTAGTCTGTGGGGTCTTTGCTGGCATACCTGAATGCCTGCACCCCAGTCTCCAGCTTTTGCAGCCTTACCCTGGCAAGCTGGGGCTCTGGGCGCCTCTGTGAAAGCAGAAGCCCTCCTAGGGGTCACTCCTCACAGAATCACCCTCAACTCTGGACTGTGTTTCCTCCTGCTGCAGTGCTGCATTTCAGAATTGTGGCTAATGATTCTTTTTCCTTTTATATCAGTGTCTTTTTGTTTCCGACTCAAAAAAGACAATGTACTAATTCCAGGAAATTTGGAATACCCAGCAAACTTTAAATAGAAGACAATAAATGTCACCATGGTTCCACCATCTATTTTAAACTGCTTCTTAGGGTACAGCGTGTGAGTATTAGGGCAAAGTAGTTAAGAACTTGGACTCTGAATCCAGACCAAATGCCATTGCTTACCAGCTGTGTGATCCTGAGCAAGTTACTTGGCCTTTCTGTGCTTCAGTTTCTTCATTTGTAAAATGATTTTATTTAAATTTTTGATATTTTATATATCATGGATTTTTGCATTGATTTTGATTTTTTTTAAATAGCACATTAATATCTTTATTATTTTTTTGCTTAAAATTTATTGGGGTGACAATGGTTAGTAAAATTACATAGGTTCAAGTGTATAATTCTGTAATACATCATTTATATATCACATTGTGTGTTCACCAACCAGAGTCAGTTCTCCTTCTATCAAGATATATTTGACCCCATTTATCCTCTTCTGTCACCCAAATCTTTATTTTGATGGCTGAAGTTTTGTGGGTTTTTTTTAAATTTTATTGGGGAATTGGGGAAGGGGAATAGCCAAGTTGTTGTCCTTTAATCTTAGTAGTGGAGGGCACAGCTAGCTCAGCTCCAAGTCCAGTCACCATCTAGCTGCCATTTGGCAGCTCGCGGCCTCTCAGCTCAAGATGCCATGTTCAATCTTAGTTGCTGGTGAGCATAGCCCATCATCCCATGCGGGAGTGGGAGTCAAACCAGAAACCTTGTTACTAAGAACACATGCTTTAACAACTGGGCAGTCCTGTTGGCAGCTCAGCGGCAGCTCACTGGCCCATGTGGGAATCGGACCGGCGACCCTGTTGCTCAGAGCTCACGCTCTTAACCAGCTGAGCCACTTGGCCAGCCCCTGATAGCTGAGATTTTTGATGCCTCTTAAATTTTGCACTTATGTTATTCATGTTATTGCCCTGGGGACTGCCAGCAAGACCCAGGCCAGAATAGCCTTGCAGTCTCCCCTCTGGGTGTCACTCCCCTCTCTCGGGCTTCAGTCCACCTGCTGACCTCTGGACTTGACCTCTGACCTCCACAGCCCTCTTCTGGGTCAGGGAGGGCTAACACCATAGAGTAGGCCAGGCCACCCTGGAGAGAAAGGCTGTGTGCACTCTGTCTCCCAGGCAGCCTGATTAACACGCAGAAAGATGCAAATTGAGGCAATCCTGCTGTTTTAGGAGAACTTAATATGTTTTTTAAAAAGATAGGGTGAAAAGGCAGAAATTGCAGGAAATTATATATTGCAGAAGCTGTTTTATCTTCTCAGCAGTTGATTTCAGAGATGCTCCTGGTTTGGGAACAGCATTTCGGGCTCAGAGAGCCCCTCCCTCAGGGGGAGGCTGTCAAACAGCCGGATCTCTGCTCCTCAGCCAGAATTTGCAGCTCCCTAATCCTGCTGGGACAGGGCGTCTTATTGCTGGTTCCCTGATATACGGGGCCATATATTGAGGATTGATCCGTTCACTGACCCTCATTTAAGGGGAGCAGTTGAAGCCTTGTTCATATGACTGCTGACGTGACTCAGAGCCATCTTCAGAAGCACAGTCCCCAGACAACTAACTATACCTCCCCAGTCTCAGGGACTCCCCATGGGGTGTGCACCTGTGGTGGTGGTGGTGGGGGAGCTTGCTCTCCGAAGATCTGTTATATCAACAATGAATTGGACAATAACACAACCATACAGATGATCATAATGGGCTTTTGGAGAATGTTCCAGGGTCTAGATTGTGTCAGGGAGGGCAGATCAGGTTGGGGAACAAAAGAAGCCCCCAGCAATGCCTCATGTATCTGCCATCAGCGGGAAATGAGGTTTGGCTCATGGTGGATTTTTCCAGTAAGCTGAATTTCAGAGCCAGTCTTTTTTTTTAAAAAAACTAGTTTGCATGGAGGAGGTATTTCTAAAATGGATTTCACACTTCTCTGATTTTTCAAATGGAGGCTACAAGAACATAATTAAACTTACCTGGTGATTCGAGGTCATCATTTGGAATCTCAGTTATTAATCTCTGGAGCCAGACTGTCTTGTTCCAATCCCAGCTTCTCTTCTTCTTAGATGTGTGCCTTCTGGCAAGGGTGTTAACCTCTGTGCCTCAGCTTCCTCATCTTTGGAATAGGAATAATATTTCTACCTACCTCCTGGCTTGTTGAGAGGATTCAATGAATTAATGAATAGATGCAAAAATAGTGCCTGGCACATAATACGTAGAACCGAATTGCATTACCATTTTTGTAGATGAACGCTGGCAGTTTCATGGGTCCAGTGCAGTGGAAGGTGGAACTGTGTAAGTGCTGACTCCTATTCTTACAGCTGCTCTACGCTGGGCACTGTGGACTGGTACTTAATATATGCCATCTCCTATAGTCTTTGCAGCAGGCTCACAGGGCATTATTACTCTGTTTATTAGAGAATGTCATGACTTAGGCTCTGTGGCTTGCCTCAGGCGGCTCAGCTGGTAGGTGGCAGAGCTGGGATTCCAAGCAGGTGGCCTTGGCTCCTCTGTACTTTTCTCTGTCAGGCGCTGTGCTGGGACAGTGGCCCTCCCAGGGGGGCACTGAATGGTCCTGGGAGTGTTGTCTATTAGGTTCTGCATTCATTTTTTTTTTCTAATCTTTCTATCCCCCTCCCTGATCTTGCAGGGCCCTGAGGGATTCTCCTACAAAGCAAAAAAAAAAAGAGCTTTTGCCCCTGCATTTTGTGGCATCTGTTTTGGTTGTTTCAAATATATGTCTTTATTTTATTGTGTTTTTTTTTGAGGGCAGTGCCACTGGCCCTCATATGTGGGGACCCGAACCGGGGCCGCTGGCGTCCCAAACCAGCGCTTAACCACTGCGCCACTCAGCCGGCCCTATGTCTTTATTTTATAATGCAGGTTGTTGTTCGCGGCTCACCTGTGTTCATTCAGTTACCAGTGTCACACAGGGGACCTCCAGATGTATGGGGTTCACATCTGAAGACACAACCGAGCCATGTCCTGGGGAGGCTAGAGGAGCCCTGGAATCAGACTGTCCCCTGCGTATTAGCCTTCCCCAGCTGCTTCCCCTGTCCCAGTGTGGCCCCCTTCCCCTGTGGCATTGGCACTGAAGCCTAAACTTCCCGGCTTAAAGGGGCAGTGGTGGACATCCTGTCTAGCATGTCACTTTACAGATGAGGAAACTGAAGCTCAGAGAGCTTGAGGGGTTGCTAGGACTGATTAGAGCTGAGAACCATGGCTTCTCTGCTCGCTGTCTCCACTGTTCTCAGTGAAGTCTGGTACTCTCTCCATATCTTCTGATGTCACTGCTGGGTGCCGCTGTGGGGAGAAGAGAGAGCCAGCTTCTTGGGCGTGTGACCTGCCTAGTAGTCACACAGGACATGCTCTTGGTTTAATGCTCTGCTGTCACCGGCTTGACATTTCTTTTTTTTTTTTTTTTTTTTTTTAAAGATTTTTTATTGGGGAATTGGCGGAGGGGAACAGCGTTGGGAAATCGGGGAAGGGGAACAGACAAGTTGCTGTCTTTTTGTTCTTCAGTTTAGTTGCGGAGGATGTTGCTTCACTGTTGGTATCGTCATTGCGCTCTTCCCGGATGAGGCAGATCGGTCGCTGGCCTCTGGATGTTGCTCACTGCGGCTATTGGCAGCTCACTCTTGGCTGCCAGCCGCTCACGCTGGCTGCGGGCCACTCACTATAGCCTATGGCAGCCCACACCATCACCGGGGCTCGCACAGCCCAGCTCCAGGTGGAGCTGTTGTTAGCTGTAGAGGGCAGTGTCACTGGCCCTCATGTGGGATCCGAACCGGGGCCGCTGGCATCCCAAAACCAGCGCTTAACCAATGCGCCACTCGGCCGGCCCTACATTTCTTAATACTTTTTGAACAAAGGACCTCACATTGTCTCTTTCCTCTGAGCCCCCCAATTTATTTTGCCAGTGTTGGGAGAAGCCCACCAGGTCCTAGGCCTCTTTCTTTTTCTAGGCCATGGGGTGCAGCTCCTCAAGGAAGCATTTAACCTGCTCCCTCCACCCAGCATGGGATGGGATTAGAACTTTCTCCTGGATAGGGACTTAGAAGGCACCTAGAGAGCTCTCTGGGAGGGTGAGAGCGGAAGTCCTGAAGTCCAATTCAGGTTACCCATTGTGTGACCATGGGCGTTTGACAACCTCTGAAAGCCTCAGTTTCCTCATCTGTAAAAGGGGAGTGGGGGAGTAAAGGAGTTACTTCATATGGTTTTCTGCAGATTCAATGAAATAATGTACATGAAGAGAAGGCTTTACTCTAGATGTCCTGCGTCCAAATTACTCAGCAAGTCAGCCATTCTTTTATTCCAGGTAAAAAGTCCTCGATTTCTTTGGAGGCCCTAGGATTCCTCAGGTTTCTAGGCCTTGGAAGTCCCCCATTCAGACTCCTTCTCCCTCTCAGGGGGGCGACCATGAGGGACATGATAAAAGCCGTGGTTACCTGGGCACCTCCATGTGCTGGCCACTGTGCCTCAGCACCGCCCTCCCCAGAGCCTCCTTTAGGGGGCGCTTCTGTCCCCGGCTACCCAGAGTCCAGCCTCTCACTGCCCATACACGCCCAGGGTCTGAGGAAATCAGGAAAGCAGACCCCCTGAGCTGTAATGTGCTGTCTCTCTCTCTCTCTCTCTCTCTCTCTCTCTCTCTCTCTCTCTCTCTCTCCCGGAGGCAGAAGGTGTGCTGGTGTGCTGGAAGAGGCATGACTTTGAAATCAGTTCATTCATATTGAATTTTGCTCTACCAATTACCAGCTGGTGATTTTGGGCAGGTTAGCTTCTCTGAACCCCAGCTTCCGCATTTGTAAAAAGTGACAAAAGAGTATTTTGAGGGCTGAATCTGATAAGAATGCACTGAGCTTAGTGACTGGCCCACACAGATGGCATCTAATAAGTGTTTGTTGAATGAATGAGTGAGTGAATGAAGGGATGCTCTATGTTGCCGTTGTTAGATGTCCTTGAGGGAAGGTGTGTGAGGTGGTGGAAGTGGGGGTGGGGCAGGGACAAAGGCCGCATGCACTGTGTTGCGGGGAGGGGAGAAGTGTCCATATAACAATAGTTTACATACACATAGCACTTAGTAGGCACCATACACTGTTCTCAGCACTGTACTCGCATGAACTCATTTCATCCTCACAACAAACATATGAGGTAGGCACTGCCAGTACCACTGCTTTACAGATGAGGAACCTGAGCACAGAGAGGATGAGTAACTTGCGTTGGGTCACACAGCCAGTAAGGGATGGAGCTGAAGCACGCAGCCTGGCTCCAGCCACCGTATTCCTACTCTTTATACCATACGCCCTGACTCCACCTTTGACAATGTCCTTCAAACTTGGAGATTGCGTCTTCATCTCTGCCACCATTTTGGCCCCCACTGGGACACTGATTTCAAGAGACCCTTCTTTTCACTGAGAGGAGGGGGCAGCATGAGAAAACTGAGTGACTTCTCCACAGGCCCTGGCCCTTGAGGGCAAGCCAGGCCCTGGGGACGATAGGATAGAGCACTGAGTTCTGACCAGTTGGCAGCTGATTTGTCAGGATGCAAAGCTTTCAGGTTGAAGAGGCCACATGGGGATGGGTGGAGAGGAGGACGTGTGGGTGTCTCTGCCCGGTGCCCAGTCGGCCACAGCGAGCCTAGGGACTGGGTGCCATGTGAGGGGAGGAGCCCAGTGGTCCTCCCCTGGGCCTGAGTACCTTTGCGCTCTTGGGCTCAGTGTGGGGTCAGGCAGGCCGTGAACGGGCCAGGGGAGTCAGAAACCGAGGGCTCTGTATGATGAACTTGGGGGAATCACCTGTGAGCCTCAGGCTCCCCAGCTGTAGAATGGGTCATGGTCCCGGCCGGATCTACCTTAGAGAATTGGGTGGGTCTCTCATGAGTTAGTGGGTGTGAAAGTGATACCTAAACTTGCACGCCCTCTAGGAACCACACAAATGTCTAAGGGAGTGTGGCGCTCAGGCAGAGTGAGGACTTTGGGGTTGGCAGGCCACGCTCAGAGTGGCCTTGGGTTAGTCACCTCACCTCTCAAAGCCACTCAGATTAGTGAAATCATGTGCGTTACCACTGACCACGCGGGTGCGACATGCCTGCTCTCTGCTAAGCACTTTACACACTTGATCTCATCTCGCCCGCACAACAGCGCTTGGACGCGTGTACTGTAATCAGCCTCATGTTACAGAGGGAAAACTGAGGCTCCGAGGTCACACAGCTAGAAAGTGACAGCCAGGATTCAAATGGGAGCAGCCCGCTCCAGAATCCATCTGCTTCAACGCAGACTGCTGGCGAGACCTGCCCGTGGGGGTCATTTGATAAAATGAAACCCTGCTGTTTAGCCCAGAGTCTGGCCCTTAGTCGGGCAAAAGTAAGATGCTGCCCTTTCTAACTGGCTTGGTGCCTGGAATTCTGTTTGCCAGGGCCCTGGGGCTGCGTTTCCACAGGGATTGGGGCGTGCTTCAGCCTTCTCCTACCTCATACCTCTGTTCTCCCTCCCTCCCACCAGGATGTTGCCACAATGCAGTTCTGTGCCAACAAGCTGGACAAGAAAGATTTCTTTGGGAAGTCGGACCCCTTCTTGGTGTTCTACAGAAGCAACGAGGATGGAACGTGAGTTCCCTAGCAAAACTTGCCCCCCTTTCTGGGGTCAGTGATGGACGGGCTGTGGCGCCTCGCCAGCAGGGTGGCTTGAGACCACCTGCTTCCTGTCCTGCCCTGGGGCTCCTGCTCTAGAGAGGACAGGGGATCAGGGTGGAAATCAGGGTGGTGCCCTGGCCACATGGATGAGCCCGTGGAGGGTGGGGGCAGCCTCTAAGCCAGCAGTGCTACTCTGAGGGCCTCAGAAATGGTGGGTGCTAGGTATGTTGGAGGTGGGGGGCGTGGCACAAACAGGGCTAGGGCAGGAATAGGGGCCCCTCTGGTAGCCCCTTCTTTCTTCCACACAAATCAGTCTGTATCTCCAAGCCCAGTCTTCCCAGCCACAGCCCTCTGAACACCCCATTGCTACATGTCCCCCCTCTACTGCACACAGGGTGTGGCAAATCTGAACCCTTTCCCCCACCCAGCCCCATACCTCACTGTCGGCTTCACTCAAAACCCTACACATCTTGGAGGCCCCGTTTCCTCCTCTCCTCTCCTAATCTAGAAGCCACCCACAGTAGGACGGAAACACAACATGTTGGCAAATGTAGGTCAGTGATTTACACAAAGGGACAGATTCTAGGCTGAGGGTCCAGGGGCCTATGCCCTCCCCACCAACCCACTGTGTGACCCCAGGCAAGTTATGCCCCTCTCTGGGCCTGTTTTCTCATCAGTAGAATGAACCAACCAGATTAGGTAGTCTCCAAAGCCTCTTTAAGCACCAGAGCTCTGGGAGGCTGTGGCCACTTAGAGCTGGGATTCTGCAAGAGTCAAGAAGCGATGGGGCCAGGAAGGTTAATTAGAAAAAACGCTGCTAGAGAAGGGGAATGTGGAAGCAGGTTTGGAAGGAGGGGAAGAAAATGGGACCACAGGGGAGGAGCGGGGAAGAATATCAGGCTACAGAAAGGGCAAGGATAAAGAAAGTGTGCCCTGCAGGGGCAGAGACCTTTCTGCCAGGTTCCTCTAGATTCTGAAATTCTGTGTGTGTGTGTGTGTGTGTGTGTGTGTGTGTGTGTGTGTGTGTGTGTGTGTGTTGCAGGCTAGGGGAGCGGCAGGGAGGAGGTGTGTTTCAGTTCAAGGGAGAACTGATTTTTAAACCTGAACGTACAAAAACAAGGGAAGTTAGGTATGTTCATTTGCATAACAAAAGGATTCTTTGTCTCACCAAAGGACTCCCAGCAGAATTTCTTTAAATAATTCTTGTTGACTTTGACTTGACTTGAGGGAAGGAGGAAAAGGCCTGAGTGATGTTCTTCTAGGTGTCCGTGGCAATGTCCACACAGGTCCCCTTCAGAGAGGCAATGCCAGGTCACACTGGGCTTGTCTCAGAGGTGGTGACCAGCTGGCCAGGAGGAGGGAGGGGCTTGGGTGTTGGAGCAGGAAACCGGTGTGTTGCAAAAAGTGTTTGCCAATGATTGTTCTGGCAGAGATGTGTAGGATGGATGGGGAGGGTCGGGGAAGAGGGAGAGACTCATGACTGACATGTGAACAGGTGGGAGGTACTGAGCACCCAGGAGAGTGGTGCTGGGAAAACAGGGGAGCGAGGGGGAGGGGAGGATGGGGGCAAAGAGCCATTGTGGAGACCTCACTCAGCAGGACTTGGATGGGACTGAAGTCACAGCCTTCTCCCTGGAAGTGGAGCTGTGGGAAACCCAAGCGTTGAAAAGAGCTGGTCAGATGGGGGAGGTGATGGGAGTTTATTTGGGGGGAGTTTATTTGCGGGGGGAGTTTCACCTGGAGCACAGGCTGGATCTCTCCAGCGGGGACACCCAGGGCAGCTGCAGAAACCCATCCACAGGTCCTCTGGAAGGTGGGCCAGTGTTCAGGCACCTGCGAAGGGGCAGGTGCGCAGAGCAGAGGCTGAACTGGTGAGAGCAGGGTGGCGACCCAGGGTGTGAGGAGAGGAGAGTAGAAAGTTTGGGAGACACCCCCAGCCAGGAGGAGGAGGAGGAAGATGGGAGGCAGGTCACTGAGGGAACCAGGGGAATGGAATGTCCCACCTGCCACGCCAGGAGGGAAAGCGATGGACGCATCCACAGGGTGCCCACTGTGCTCCTGGCACTGTACCTACCTTGTCTTATTCAATCCAGTCACTGGCCTGGGAGTAGGAATGTGGGGAGTGGGACTCCGCCAGATTGCCTGCTGGGCTCAGCCCCACGCCCATCATCAGCTTTTGTACCTCAGGCAAGCCTCTAACCCAGTGGAACTTCCTGGGATGAAGGAAATGTTCTGTATGTCACTGTCCAGTACGGTCACCACAAGGCACATGTGGCTGTTGAGTCCTTGAAATGCGGCTAGTGCGACCGAGGAATTGCGTTTTAAATTTCATTTCATTTTAGTAAATTAAAATAGAAGTCATCACATGTGGCTGGCGGCTCCTTCTGGACAGCGCAGCTAAATCTGGGCAACCTGGTTTCTTGGTGTGCACGTGAGGTAATCCTCACACCTCGCTCCCTCTCTCGCAGGGTCGCTGTGGAGATTAACGAGTTAATACCTGGAATTAGAACAGGGCATGGCAGCTACTGTTAGCTGCTGTTCTTATCCCCATTTTACAGTGAGAGGGGAACTTCAAGAGAGAAAGTCATGTGCTGAGGGAGGAGCCCACATCTGTCTGACCCCATCGGCTGACACTCTCCCACACCAGCTCTGAGTATGTGTCAAAATGAATTGAGTGGATTGGGCCGGCCGAGTGGCGCGGTGGTTAAGCGCTAGCTTGGGAAGCTAGTGGCCTCGGTTCGGGTCCCACATATGAGGGCCAGAGACACTGCCCTCAAAAAAAAAAAATGAATGGAGTGGTGAGATGACTGCAAGGACCATTTCCACACTAGGGCCTGGTCCCCCATGGCAAGTGCAGCAGGAAGTCGAAGGGCCTGTGGATTTGGTGTGTGTTGGGGGGAAGAGTGGCGGGGGGAGCTCAAAGAAAGCAGTTTCAGGCACGAGTCTGAAGCAGAAACCAGACTACGTGGGGTTCAGGAATAAACAAGTAGGGAAGAAGTCAGGCTCACGGCTTAGAATGCAGCTTAGAAGATGCAGTCAGGAAGTTTGGCTGGCAGAGAGAGGAGACAGGGAAGGGATGGGGAGGCTGGAGGGTGCACACAGGTCTGTGTGACTGTTTTGGGGAGGAGGGTGCTCTGAGTGGTTAGGGCTTCCGTAAAGTGGGAACCTGCCTGGCTTCGCTGCCCACTGCTGTTCCTGATTATCCCTCCTGCCTGCCTGCCCCCCATGCCCACCCTAGCCTCATCTTCCTGCCCTACCTGCCTGCCCCAGCCATAGGCAGCTGTGGCCCCTCCTTTGTCCTCTTTCTGCCATAATCACCTGTTCTGGGTGTGCGGGGAGGTCTCCCACATGTATCTCTACACTCCAGTGGGTGGGTGAGAAGAAGCAGAGGAGAAAAACACTGAGCTTCAGTGACAGAAATGACATTTTGACTTCAAAATTGCCAGAGAAGAAATGGCACAGGCTGTGTGGGCATGGGTGGAGCCCAGGCACCTTCCTGGGTGACCTTTCCAAGCCCGGAGGTGGATGCTGGGAAATCTTGGGGGACGGGCCCCTGGTCCCAGCTCTACTCTGGTTCCCAGCTGCCCCTCTATGTGGCCAGGACAGGCTACCAGGATGGGGCCAGCCAGGCTTGGTGTGGGGAATGGGCGGGGCTCTGGATGGGAGTCCAGCTGGGATAAGCCAATTACACACTTTTACTTTGCAAAGCAAGCTCATGGGTCCAGATGGGAAGAGCCAAAAGAGTCTTAGAGATGGTCTCTGCCAGGGGCTTTCATTCTTTGGCTTGAAATGCCAGGGAAAGCTATGGAAGCTCTCCTCCAAGAAATACAATTATTCATTAATTATAATTTCCAAAACGTATTTAGTGAAAAAGTATTTACTAAGTGCCAGGCACTGTTTTGACCACTAGAGGTATACCAGTGACCAAAGAAGCCAAAACCCTTGCCCTTACGGAGCTTTTGTTTTAGTGACAGACGATAAAATAAATAAGGAGAAAAATAGACTATGTCAAATGTCCAATGATGACAGGCAAAAACAGTATGGAAGGGGATTGGGAATGTCAGTGTTAGAGGATTGGAAATTTTAGATATGGTGCTCGGGACACAGGTACTCATGTCAGAGAGGTGACATTTGAGTCAAGACCGGAAGGAAGGGAAGAGGTGACCCATGAACATGGAAATCCAGGCAGAGAGAGCGGCAGTAAGGGGGACGGCAAGTATACGAAACTCAGACACACAATTTCACTGCCACATTCAGGGGTTCACCACTAACACTCATCCACAGATCCTTCCAAGGACTCAGATGAGCATCTGATAGTGGCCAACCCCCTGGGCTTAGAGGTGAGAGAGGCCTGGGGGTGGGGGTAGGCTTGCTTAAGGTCACACAGAGAGCGGGACCCAGAACCAGAATCTCCTGACACTCACCCCCACCCCTACGCCATGCAGGAATCCTCTCGGCAGCATCACCAGGAAACGACTATCTAATTTCTGCATGAATGCTGCTAGTGACAGGCAGCTCATTACTTCATGAAGCCATGGTTTCCACTCTCTGGCAACTGCATAGATGAACCAACTGACCCGGCTGTTCACCTGGATTCTGCCTCCCTTGGGTTGCACCCTGACACCTTCCCTCTCTTCTTCTCCAGGTTCACCATCTGCCACAAGACTGAGGTCATGAAGAATACCCTGAACCCTGTCTGGCAGACTTTCTCCATTCCTGTGAGAGCGCTGTGCAATGGGGACTATGATAGGTGAGCTGAGAGAATGCCCCTCCCAGGCAGACGTGGGAGGTGTGGTTGACGATGATGGGGGCAGTCACCTCGATATGAGCACAGCCTCCTGTAGCTGTGCATGGTGGCCCTCCTCAGGGTGGGACTAGGTGAGCCTCCCCTGCCCTCCCTCCCAGGCCATGACCGCCTTCATCTCCTCACCCCAGGGCTCCCAGTCTCTCCTCCCAGCCTGGCATCCCTATTGGTGGGACTCTGCCCAGGCTGGGGGCATGGGAGGTGCCTGGAATTCCATCTCCAATGGGGGTGGGTGTTGGAGTGTCCTGGCCTAGAGCTCAGCAGCTTGTCTTTTCCTTGTTCCCACTGGAGGGGCAGGTGGGGGGCTGGATGCAGCTCTAGGTACCTATGTAGAGGCGGCCTGGTCCCCACCAACCCCAACTCCTGGCAGATGGACTCTGGGGAGTCAGGATCCCAAGATACTGTCTGCCAACAACGTTGCCATAAATGGGGGTGAGGGGTGGGATACAGAGAGTTCGTGGAACTTTTTGGTGTGACACAGCCTACTCTTATTATATGTTAGTTATTGTCATCATCACCGTATGAGTGTAGATTGTTGAGTGTTGATACACCTGGTTTTGGCTCTGTGACTAAAAGTGCTGTCAATCTGGGCAAACTTTGACCTGCCTGAGCCTCAGTTTCCTTATCTGTAAAACGGACATTTAAACGTTTTCCTACCTTCTAGGGTTGCTTTGAAGCTCACATGTCACAACCTACACAAGAAGGCTTTGGTGTGTACAAAATACCAAAGTCAGCAGTTTCTCCACAAATGTTCCTGCCTCCCCGCCACGTGCCTGCCACTCACTACTCTAGCTGCTGGAAAGTCAGCACAGAACACAACACGCAGCCTTCACCCGCCACCCAACCTCGGGGAGTTCGCATCTAGTGGGGGAGGCAGATATTAATCCAATACTCACACAAAGAGACACACACTTACAAAGTATGGTCAGTGCGGGGGCGTGGGGGGTCACGGGAGATGGGAGCTGTAGGGTGGTGTTGGTCTGTGTTAAATCACGAGAACCCAGCCCGGTTTCCTGGTGATTGCTGTAGCCGGTGGGCGAGGCAGCGGGGGTTGTGGGCAGGGCTGCCTGGGTAGCCTTGAGGAACCCAGGCGTCTGCTGGCTACTCAGACAGGAACACTAGGGCATCCTGGCTGGTGGCATTGGCATGGGCTCTCGGGGACCTTGCTCACAGTGACTACTGATGGGATATGTGTGGTGGGGTGAGGGGGAGGCAGAAAGGAGCAGATAGATGAATGGCTTCCAGGCAGCCCTGTCTGCCTCCATGTTAGGCTGCTCATCCAGAAGAATGAGGTGACACCTTTTTCCAGTTGGGACAGAAAAACCACAATCTATTCCACAGGTGGTTATTGAGCACCTACTATGTGCTTGGCACTACACGGCCAGCTGTGCAGCATTCAGGGGAATGTAGCCTCATTTCCAGCTTCAGGGAGCTTATAGTCTGACCACAGGGAGCTCACATATGCACACAAGTATTTCAGATAGCTAAGTGAGTCTGCAAAATGAGACTGTAGACAAAAGTAGGCATTGTAGCCAAATGAGCCTCTTATGTGTCTAGTCTGGTCCTGGGGCTTCTGGAGTCGGGGGAGGCCCTCTAAAGGAGGCCCAGGGAAGGCTGCAGGGTCCTGGCTGGGCGGGGAGGGATCAGTTCCTGAGGATAGGGGCATGGAAGAAATGGTTGGGATGGAGAGAGGTGGGGGAGGGAAGGGGGAAAGGAGAGGAGGATGGGGGAGCATGGCAGCTCAAGTCTCATGGGGTAGAAGGAATGGGGATCTCCAGCCTCACTGCCCAGAGGTTGTGGGGAGTCCAGCTGACCCCCCACAACCCTGCATCGCTAGGGTCCCAGGGTCCCAGCCTAGTGAGGGATGGCGAGGAGGGCAGCCAGGCTCGGAGGCCTGGGTTCACTGTTCAGCCATTGGAGGGGGCGAGGGTGAGGGGTGGTGGGGAAAAAAGCCCAGGCAGGCTCCCACCTCCTGCTCCCAGGCTGAGCCCCAGACTGGCCTCCCTCCAGGATGGCTGGGCAGCTCAGCCCTTCTCTACAGCTAGGAACAGATCAACCATGACATGACTGACAGCAGGATTAATGGAGGGGGCTAGGCGTGTCACACTGGCTTGGTAAACTGAGCAGGCCTGCCCTGTGCTGAGCTCTAGGGGAACCATGCCCTCACCAGCCACTAGGAAGTGCAGGCATCTGGGAGGCCCTGTCAGGGCAGGAGCCCTGGGTGGGGGAGTGTGTGTGTGTGGGTGGGTGGGGGGTCGCGCCTTGTGCAGGAAAAGGGCCTCTTAAAGCCTCACAGACACATTTGGTTGAATCCAACAGCCAAGTCTTCCATGCCAGCCAGGCTTCCGGCACCATGTTGGGTGCTCTGGGCATTCTGAGCTGTCAGACCCAAACCTCCCTCTCTGGTTGCTCCCAGGCCAGGGTGGAAGACAGATAATAATAGCAAAGCCTCCTGTAGCACATCTGTAGTAATTTATGTATATGAACAAATTTAAGCCTCTTCACCATTAATACCACCTCTGAAAAAGGTACTAACGCTATCCACACCATACAGGTAAGGAAACTAAGGCCCAGAGAGGTGAAGTAACTCACCCAGTGTCTCACTGCCAGCCGCTGCTAGAACCAGGGTTTGGACCCACGTGGCTGGCTCTGGAATCTGTGTTTTAACCTCAGTGCTCTGCTGCCAAATGACCAAGACGAGTTGTACAAGGAGTGTGTTTGGAAGGGGCCTTGCCCAGGGCCGCGGGACAGGTCTGTTCTGAGACAGGAGGTGGAAGATCTGCTGGATGTGGGAGTGAAAGACACACAGACATCATTAGAGTTTGGAGCTTGGAGGACAAGAGAAGGTGACGATACACACAGAAATGAGAAGTGTGACAGAGAGCCAGAAGAGGTGGCTGTGGGACAGCACAGCAGTGCTCTGCTAAGGAGAGAGCAGGACTGAGGTCTGGGAGTCCCTGCAGGGGTGGTGGGGGAGGGGGCTGGCAGAGGTCAGGTGTGCGAGGCCCTGCGGGCGATGCCACAGGTCAGGAGCAGGAGAAAGAAGAGGAGATAGATGGTTGGTCAGAGAGATGGGAGAGGATCAAGGGGAGGGCAGCCATGGTCAGGGAGCTGAAAGAAGGGATTTCAAACAGAAGTATCACCTACTGTTGTGAAAAAGAGGGCCAGGAGGGTCAGAAGGAGGGATCTGCTGAGAAGGGGCAGTTTTCTTAGAATGATGGGGGTGGAAACCAGTTCATTTTATTAAGTCTACTGAGTC
The DNA here is from genome assembly GCA_033961575.1 of Aselliscus stoliczkanus. NCBI lineage: Eukaryota > Metazoa > Chordata > Mammalia > Chiroptera > Hipposideridae > Aselliscus > Aselliscus stoliczkanus. The sequence goes on along the minus strand of CM066733.1, from coordinate 55,194,258 downwards.
TTTAGGATATGGGCCAAATTGTGTCCTAATGTGTTTGGATACATTATCTTATTTTGTGAATTTAAATTTCACAGTAACCTTAGAAGGTGGGTACTGGTGACACACCCATGTCACAGATGGGGAAACTGAGGCCTGGAGATTGTGTAACTTGCCAGGCAAGGAGAAGGTACATTTCTCCTTTCCAGAAGTCTCCTCTGGGCTGGCCCTCGGGTTTCGGGTCCTCCTGCGTTTGCTATGTCTCCAGTTCACACGAGGCCAAATCCGAACAGTCCAGCTGAGCAGGGCTGGAGTCAGAGGAAATGGCATCAGGATCAGAGCCCGTCCTGCCCTCCAGTGGGCTGAAGTGGGGTGATGACAAGAAGCACTTCCCCTGCCTTCCTTGACCATTATGTCCCTTGAGGATTTATCTCTCTTAAACCAGATTTCCCTGGGTTGGGCTGCTGTCACTCTCTCACACCTTGATGTTGAATAAATGGATTTTAAGAAGGTGTTAAGGGTGGTGGGTCCTCACCCGGAGAGGGTGCTTTCACATCTCTAACACACCCCACTTCTGTCTGCCCCTGGAAGAACCAGTTGCGTCTCCCTTGAACCCCACCACCTGCTGAACACCAGGAGGGGCCAGGCTAGTAGGTGGGACTCAGCTCACACTTCAGGCAGAGGAGGTGAAGCCATGCATTGCGGCCCGGGGGGTGTCCAGCGCCCCACCATCCAGTCTGGCAGCCTGCCCCAGCCGGCCCCGCGCTCCTCTTCCCCACTGAAGCCTCTGGGAGTGCTGGACTGACTGTCAGTGTAGGGTGAACCCTTCGGGGCCTGTCAGCCCTCGGGACTTGTAAGCAGTGGTGAAATGTATTTCCTCCTCTTGCCAGGGCGAGGCTCATTAGGAGGCAGGCCTGCAGCTTGGCTCAAAGGAGACTGTAGATGGAGCTGCCTGGTGGAGACTGTAGAGAGAGCTAGCACGGAGGCCTGCTCTCTCTGCCAGCGTCCCCTATCCCTGCCGGCCTGCCAAGGCTCACACACGCCCAGCCCTGTCACTTCGGCCCCAAGCGTCCAGAGACTTACAGGACACTGGCTCCCGCCCCAAGGCTTGGTGTTGCCACTGACTAGCTGTGTGACCTGGGAATCTTAGCCAGCCAGGAGATATTTAATAATACTCTTTATATTACCTAAGATGTGCAAGGCACTGTTCTCAGTGCTGACGATGTAACAGTGAACAAAATAAAAATGCCTGGCCTCGTGGAGCTGATATTTTTGTGGTGAATGGGAGTTGTTTGGGAGACAGAAGCTTGGAAAAAGAGGCTTGAGTGTTTTAGATGGAACAGAACAACAGGTGTCCAGTGCTTACTGTGTGGATGATATACTTCTCACAGAAGCTCCTGAGTGAGTGTAATGGTACCGTTTTACAGAGGCGTAAACAGAGTGTCCGAGGGCTAAGCCAGTTGCACAGGGCCACACAGCTGGTAGCTGGAGAGCTGGGGCTGCCCCCCAGGGCTGCCTGTCCCATAGCCTGCAGTCTTCCCCACCCAGCTCACTGCGTTCCAGACTAGGGGCTCCGTGTCCTGAGCCTTTTTATGCCAATTCGATGTTCATTTGGTGGGCCACGGAGGCCCATTTCATTGTCCCACACCCAGGAACCCCTTCTCTTAGGTGTTGTCCCCAGAAGTCACAGTTGGTCTGACATGAGCCTTTGTTGGGACCCTGTGCTAATGGGTTGGGATCCAAGGTCTGCAGACCATAAGAGGCACATGAGGTGACCTGGGGCAGCCGCCAAGAATGGACAGTGACAAAACTGCCAGCAGAGTAGTCACAGCTGTGTCTGGCTTCTGCCACTGCCTTTCCCTGTCTCTGGGCAGCGTTCCTGTCACCTTCTTCTCCCCAGGCTGGAGCAGATTGAGCTAATCAGACCCCCAGGCTGCAGCCATCCTGGAGCCTTGATTGCACAGAATCTCACACTCAGTGGTCTCCACCTCAGCTGCAAGTTCAAATCCCCTGAGGAGCATTTAACAATTTCCCCCAGGTGCACCCCTGACCTATTGGCTCTGAACCTCTGGGGTGAGGCATTGGCATCAGGATTGCTAAAGCTCCCCAGGGGATCCAATGTGCAACCAAAATTGAAAACTGGTGTTCTCATCCAGAGAGCTCAGCGGCTCTGGCTGCATTAGAATCAGCCAGCTTGCTGTGGGATTATTAAAAAATCTCCCCAGTGACTTTTTTGGGTATTCATGGCTGTGACCGTGACTGGGGCCCTCCTACAGCTTCTGAGCATGTGGGTATCATTGATCTAGTCACCGAGGGACTGGTGTGGGTGGTCTGTGGAGAGGCACTCCTTGTTGGGGTCCCTGAAGGTCCCCCACAGCTCTGGAGGGCTTTGGGGAAGGACTGGGAGATGTCAGCATTGTGGGGGGCCCTCCCCAGCTGTGTGATTCTGGGCAAGTAACGGGGTACCCTTAGGGCTCAGTTTTCCCATCTGAAAATGAGGGGGCTGCCACTTGGGATGTCTTTTTAAACCGGATCCCTGGGCACTGCCCAGAGCTGCCGAGAACTGGGCCTGGGGTCTGTGCGTCCAAAGAGCTCCCTGGTGATCTGTCAGGCAACCAGGACACCACTAAGAACACTTCCAGCCCTGGGAAGTTACCCAGGCTCGGATGCCCCTGATTTAAGTAAATTTCATATGAAAAACTATCTGAATGTGGCTGAATGCTAATGTGAAGAGAAAGGGGCACTTTTATAGAGACCCGCCTGGCACACAGGTTTTACCAACTTGTCTTTGCAGCTATTCTGTAAGAGGACCGTTGTTATTTCTATCTTAAAACACTGGCTTGTTGCTCAGAAGCTGAGTGACATCTCCAGGTCCTACAGCTAAAGCCCTGGCATCCAGGGCCACACCCCACCTCTTTGAGCTCATCAGCCCACCTTCAGGGACCTAGATTTTGTTTTTCTTGCCAGGAGAATTCATGTCAGACAGACATTGTTTTTTGCTTTTCACAAGAATTTAAAGGATTCCTTTGTATGGCGGGCTTCTATGCTTGGCCCATTTTACATTTCAGTGACAAAAATCCAGCTGGTGCACAATCTACAGGGCATTCTTTCATTCCAGAACAGTTTCTGACCTGATGCAGGCAAATCCACACCCCACCCCCACCCCTGCCCCACGGAGGCCCATGTGAAGGGAGACAGCGCCTCCTTCTGGGAGCTCCAAAACCCCAAGGCTGACTCCATGGAGACCCAAGGAGATGGGCTGCAGCCTTGGGCAAGACGATACGTTAATGGCAGACAGGCCCAGGCAGCCGCCTCCGCATGCCCCATTTAGAGCTGAAGGCTGAGACCCACGCTCCCCCACGCCACTCCCACCTCTCCAGAGCCCGACCCTGCAGTGGGACCCTGGGTACTCCCCCATCCCTGGGCATCCCTGGAGGACCCCTGGCACCAAGCGTTAACCTGCAGCCTTCCACCTCCCTCCTCCAGCCTCTGGTCCTAGCCTGTTGCCATGGAAACGGGCTAAAAATAAAATGGGCTCTCAGAGCCCAGCCCCTTGCACAGGAGTCAAAACAAACTAATTAAAGCAGCCAGGCTAAAATGTGAAGATAATTACACCCTCACTCAGGAGCCAGTCATGGCATGGAGTGCTCAGCAGGCCGTGCCTGAGTCAGGGCTCCTGGGCTCATCCCTGACATGCAGGGCTGGCTCCCCACCACTCAGACTCCTTGGACCTCAGAGTCCCCCACATAGTCCTGTTACCCTTGTTCATAGAGACCCCCTGCTTAGACCTGAGATCCAGGGAACAGCACATTCCCACTATGACGGCCCATCCCTGATTAAATCACAGCATGGCTTCATACCGGGACCAGCGCCCTATCTGGGGTGGCCAAGGAAAAGGGGTAAACTGAGGCTGTTGTTTTGTGTCCTCCCCGAAATTCTGGGAAGTCCCTACACAGCTCTCAGACCCCCACTCTGTCCGTAAGACCTTTGCTAAAAGGCCTCAAAATATTCCTTTGTCTCTTGGGCTGCTGCTTCTCATCAAGGACCTTCCAGCATGAGAAGGACCCTATCCTCAGGCCACGTGGGTGCTGGGTCAAGCCCATCCCACCACAGGCCCTTTGCTTTACAGGACCATCAAGGTGGAGGTGTACGACTGGGATCGAGACGGCAGGTAAGCAGGCAGAAAGAGGAAGGTGAGCAGAGATGGGGGCAGCCCCTGGGGGGAGGTTGGGCCCCTCCTTCACGTGGGGAGAGCTGTGTGCAGGCCTCTACTCACGGCAGCTCTGGGGAGAGGGGGCCTGGGTTTTCCTGTGGGGCGTCCACTGCCCTGGTAACGTCCCTGCCCAGCTCCACTGAGCACCAGATATCCCGTGTCCTGTAGGACATGGTGCAAAGGGCGTAAGAGGCCTCTTTTCCTCAGATAGCTGCCTAACAGCAAGCCAATGCCTAAAATCTCCCCCCATCTGAGAAGAATTAGGATTTTCTGAGATGTGCATGTTCTGAAGTATAGATAATAGGGATGCCCTGGGCATTCAACACATTCTCTGTGTGAAGCTAAGTTTTGAGAGGGGGCGACCAAGCTGAAGATGAGCTCAGCCTCCCCACAATCTAGTCGGGAGGCCCTTGGCCCATCAGAGGAGCTGTTTGCAGGGGGCAGGGCCTGAGGGAGTGAGCAAAGGGAAGGGACGGCTTTGACATACATGAATGGACTCAGGAGCCACGAAGCACTGCCTGAGAAGGGCTGAGTCTGGCCAGTGGGACGGCGGCTCCCACTCAGGGGCTTTGGAAGGCCAGTACCTTCCTCTCCTGTGGGTCGAAGTGCCCTCCAAGGAGCCAGTGTCCCTAGGAATTCATAGATGAGGACGAGAACAGGCCTCTCATGGCTTTAGTCCAAAACCCCTGCTAGCTCCTACTTGTCTGCTGAACCAAATCCAAATATGTCAATCTGACTTTTGTGACCCCTCCACTCTGTGGCACTACCAGGGGGTATTGTAGAGGGGCTTTACACCCCATAATTTCCATTGGTACCTCAGTGGACAGGGGATATAAGTAAAGGGCCATGCAAACACAGCTCTAAGCTAAGCCCAGGCCCCTTCCAAGGAGCTTGCCTTCCCCTGAGACCTTCCTGCAGAGAACTAACTCCCACACTGCCTTAACTCACTCTCCTCTCCTAACCACATCATATGCAAATCAGCTTCATGTTTCCACCCATGATTTGCCTCATCTTACCCTGCAGTTTCCCATACTTCTCTTTTAGAGGGGAGAGCTGCGGGACAGCTACCAAATGCCATTGGTTCCTGCCACCAAGGAATTCATAGTCGCACTCTGAGAGCTGTAAATATGTAGTCAAAATACAGTGCAGGCTCAAGACGGGGCAAGGCCTCAGGGATACCTCCTGGGTCTCACTCTCCAACAGGTATTCCAGGCCAGCACGGGAAGGTCAAAGGCAATCAACCAAGGGGAGGTGGGAGTTCTGCTTTGTACAGGGTTTTGCTGCACTTAACAAATACAAGCAGGGGCGGCCAGTTAGCTCAGGTGGTTAAAAGGCAGGCTCACAACACCAAGGTTGCTGGTTCGATCCCCACATGGGCTACTGAGCTGCGCCCTCCACAACTGGATTGAAATAACTACTTGACTTGGAGCTGATGAGTCCTGGAAAAACATACTGTTATCCCCCCAAAAAAAAAAAATAATTTAAAAACAAACACATGCAGAGCCCCAGAAGGTACAGACACTGCAGAAAACACCCCCAGCTACCTGGATGGACATAGTGCTAACTGTCTTTTAAAAAGTGTTATTGGAAAAATGTCAAAATATGCAGAAAAGTAGAAGAGCTTAATGAACACTTGAAAGCCTATCACCTGAGTTTAACCGTGTTACATGCTGCCGTATTTGCTTTATCCATGTTTTATTGATGTAATTTGAGTTACAGACACCATTTTTTTCACTAAATACCTCATTGGGAATGTCTAAAAAAAATAAGGGCATTTTCTGCATAACTATGAATGCAGTTATCACACCTGACACATTGACTAATAATTCTTGAATACCATCTAATATTCATTTCATATTCAAATTTCCCTCTGTTGTGCCCCCAAATACCTTTTGTTGCTGGTTTGTTCAAACAAGAATCCAAGCAGAAGTGGGTTCCATTCTCCAGGGTCCCACTCTGTGTGACTGTTGTTGGGTTTCTTGCTCCATGGGTGACACTGGACTCTTTTCTGGGACCCAGCCTCCCTGCCGGCATGTGTCCCTGGAGCAGAGGCCTGGGCAGAATTGGGAGCCAGGGGGAGGGATGGGAGAGGTGGGGAGATGGGCATAGGCAGAGCAGAGCCTGGGCCTCTGGTCTCAGCAGCAGCCTTCTCTTGCAGCCATGATTTCATTGGGGAGTTCACCACCAGCTACCGGGAGCTGGCCCGCGGTCAGAGCCAATTCAACATCTATGAGGTGAGGAAGACGCTCGAAGTCTGGGGTTTGCTCTGATGCTACATTGCTCCCACTCACGGAGGGCTACCGTGAGGTGTGTGCAGGGCTAGGGCTTTTGTCGGCTCTCCTGTGAGGTGGGTGTTATTGTCCCATTCTGCAGTTAAGGAAACTGAGTCTCAGAGAAGTTAGGGGACTTGCCCAAAGACATGTGGTTCAGTATGTGGCAGAAGCAACAGGCAGGCAACCTAGGCTGATCTGACTCCAATTATTGAGTTATAGTGCCCACCCCAAAAGAGCACTTCCAACAAGGTGAGGGGATAGGAAAGGGGGTGGGGCAGAAGGTAGAGGACAGAATCAAAGGGTTCTGAGCCTAATACCCAAGGTCCAGAGTTCAAGGTGGCCTCTGCTTGCAATTAGAATAATTTCGGTACCTGCTGAATATCTGCCTCTTCTGGAAGGAGAAGCTTAGAGGAACAGGAATCAGGATACCTCTTATCTAGACCTGGAGAACCTTGGACAAGGCACCCAGTCTCTTTGGAGATGATAGGGTTTGCTCTCAAAGGACTGTTTCTGCCGCTGAGCCCTTGCTTGTGTGTGCTCTCACTCTGGGGTACCCTCCCGCCTTCCAGATCTAGCTCAGCTCCTACTCCAGTGCTGGCCTGCCCAGCCACGGAGCCTCCTGTACCCTCTCCCTCTTCTGAACTTGATGGACAGCTCCTTTCGTGCCAGGCCCACCAAACTGTAGATACTCAAAATCGTAATAAGCACTCAGGTTCAAGGTCTGACTCTACCACATACTAGCCATGTGACCTTGGCTAAGTTCCCAAACCACTCTGCCATGCACATGAGAAGTAAATAAGTTACTAGCACAATCCCTGGCCCCCAGTGAGCATGATGTCAGCTGTCTTCTAGTATCATCTGCTGAGCTCCTGTGTTCCAGGAGATTTACGTTTTACAATGGTCCTCAAACTGGCTCTATCCTCACGTTAGCAGCCACTCAGCTGGTGAAGTTGAAGAGCTGGTTTGACTCCCATCGCTGAACTCGAGCCCCTCCATACTTCCACGCCCTCACCCCGGATCTCTGTTCCGAGTGGGCAGGTCTTGTGTTCCAACTGGACTGAAGCTCCCCAATGGCAGGTGACAGTTCTCTCGTGTCGGTCTGGACACTGCTGGGCACACAGTAGGGGCTTATGAGACATCCACACACTGAATTCAGGGGAACAAAGCTATGAAGATGGAGCATGGGTGAATTTCTTTGGAAGGGCTCTGTTCCTCACAGTTAATTGCTTTGTGTTCTGCATCGGCAAAGGGAAGGGCTGTCTTTGTGCCCCCGACCCAGGCAGAGAGTAGCAGGCTCCGTCTTTCTTTGGCTTCCTGGAGGAGATTTTTAGGGAAAGGAAGGGGTCAACTCTCTTTGAGTTTGCCTTCTAAGGGTGCTTGACAGACTCAGAAGAGGCCATGACTTCTCAGGTAAAAGCAAAAAAGGCTGACTTGTTTTCTTGGCCGTGGATCCCTGCTGCTTTGCAATCTACACGAGAAACTGCAAAGCTGGGAAGCAGAAGTGATGTCTCCACACATCCAAATGCCATCAGATAGAAAAGGAATTAAACTCTGGTAGTCCTGGAGCAGGCTTTGCATTGTGGGCTGGGGCAGGGTGTCACCGGGCGGCCTGTGCAGGCCCTGGAAGGCCTTTCTAGGGTTGGAACCGTCTGAAGAGAACAGGCTTCTGCTAGGGAAGACCATCATCTTGGGCCCTGGCATCACTCTGAGTGTCTGACTTGTGTGTCCAGCCGTGCTGGCCACTCCTCAGATTTGGCCTTCCCAAACTGAATGCACTGACTAAAGTCTCCTGGGAGCCCTCCCCTCCCTGGCCAGCCTGTGCTGTCATCATGGGGGACACAGCACCTGGGGAGCCATCTTGACACCTCTGGCCCTATCCCTTGCCATCCATGACTGTACCCTACTCCTACAACCACCTAAATATTCTGACTTGTCCCCTTCTCTCCCGTCTCTCCTCACTGCTCTCTCCCCTGTGTGGCAGCTTTGCAACAGCCCCCTGAGGGCCTCCCACCTCTTTCCATCCTCTACTCAGTAACCTGAGTGCTCCTCCAAAGTGATCACCTGATCATATCACTGTTCAGCTTCAAACCTAGTTATGTTTACTCAGTGCCTCAGCCTGGTTTGCACAGAGGCGCAGGGAGGAGATTCAGAAAGACACCCGCACCCCAGCTGGGATCCTGTAGGGCCCTTTACCTAGGGGGTAAAGTCTGAGCTCCTTCATACGGGTGCCATGCCCCAGCTTGTGTAAGTAGATGCACATGTCCCACCCGCTTTCGGCCCAGTCACGCCATCTGAGGCTCTGACCCTGCATGCTGCCTCAGCCTCAGGGCTTCATTCATGGTGATGCCACCACTGGGTCGGGGCTGTGTCTCCGTAACTGTTGTATCCCCAGTACCAGACCAGCTCCTGGCCTCTGAAAGACACTCATTGCCCCTTTGCACGGGAGAGCAGACACCAGACCTGCTCTGGGGGCCCTGGGGACCCCGGGGGTATGAAGAGAGGGAGAGGAGTAGGCTTAGAACTCCAGCCCAGGGAATTTCAGGCGGAGATTTCTGGCCTGACTCCTAGGGGGCGCTAGTCCCACACCTGGAACTTCAGGGTACACGGCCCTTTAGGGCCAGAGAGGCTGGTATGTGGGGGTGGGGCGGGTGGGGGTGTGTGCTGGGGAGTGCATGAAACCTCAGGATAAACAGGGCGTCTCTTCAGTGCCGCTTCACATGAAGATCTGAGAACAAAACCTTGCTTTAATATTAAAATGGTTATAATTAGAGAGTGGAAAGGTGGAATACAGGCTAATTTAAAGACAACACAGAAGACTTCAAAGAGATGTGCTTGTGGCCAGGTCTTTGGGCAACGCCTAGACCCCCAGGAGTCCATGTTTATTCTCCTCAGCTGGGAGGGGTACTTGGGAGTAAAAGCTTGAGAAGCACTCAGTTCTAAAAGTTCCACACCCTCCTCGGACAGATTGGGAAACTGAGGCACTGTGCAGCATCGGAGCTGAGACTGTGCAGCTTGCCTAGTAGGCTGTTTTCCCCTGGAAGTGTCTCTGAGCACCATGTCATCTGGGTGGCCTTCATGCCTGTGGACAATTCGAGGTTGTTCTGGGCTTCTTGCCCTGGACTCTCACTTTCTACCTTGTTAGCCCTCCCACCTGCACCCCAAATCCAGCTCTTCCTTCCTTCTGTGTCTGCCTGGTTGCTACTGACACCTCCATCTCTCCTGCCCCCGCAGCCGTGCCTGGGGCCCAAGATCTGTGGTCACTTCGTGACAATGCTGTTTTGTGATAGCTCAGTATCTGTTCCAACACCCCCAAGTCCTCTTTACCTCTCACCTGGACTGGTGGTGGTGGAGGGTGGTGGTAATAAAAAATCATAGCAGCTGACACTTACATAGTACTTACTACATTTCAGATACTGCCCTAAGCACTTGACTTGCATTGACTCATTTAATCCCCATACTTTTCTGTGAGGTAGGTACATTTTACTCCCATTTTATAGATGAGGAAACTGAGGCATAGGGGGGTGAAGTAACTTGCCTAAGATCACACAGCTATGAGGTGGCAGAAGCAGGCAAACATTCCCCTGGATATCCCTCCTTCTCACCTTGTACTCACTTGCACCTGGTCCCAGTATCCTAGAGTCTGCTGTGATCTTGACCCCTACCAGCTTAGAGGTGATTAGAGTTCCCTGCTGGCTGCTGGGTGATTGCGGACATTAAATTGGTATTCTAGGCTCTCTTCCAGCCAGCCCAATATACTCTCTTCCACCCCGTGGTTCTGCAGTTAAACTGGACCCCAGTTCTGTGCTCCCCCAACATCTCCTCTGTCTGGAATGCCTTCCTCCCTCTCTCCATGCCCAATCCCTTCCTGCCACTCAACATCTGCCTTCAATACCACCTGCTCTGGGGAACCTCCGTGGATGCTCCCGCCTGGAGTGGACCTTCCTTGCTCCAACTCCCTTCACGTTTCTGACTCCCCTTTCTTGGTGGCCCTTGTCACCTATCCCAAAGACATAGTTTCTTTTTCCAACTGAAGTGAAGGTTCTAGAGAACTGGTCCCGCATAAATATTTGTGAAGCAATGTGTTTATATTTGTCATCAAGGTGACACCCACATATGTAGCATTACCCTGAGGGCAGGAACCTGGTTTCTCATTCTGTCACTACCCAGACCGGCTGTGTGACCTTAGGCAAATCACTTGGTGTCCCTGTGCCTTTGTGTCCTTATCTCCAGAGGTGGATATCAATAGTCCATATCAATAGTGGAAATCAAACGGAAGAGGCCTCACTGCTAAAGGCCAGCTGGCTGCCCCTGCAGGAGGCACAGGAGATGAGGGTGAGGGGAATGAGTTCACTAGAAATCTACAGAGGACAGAGCAGCAGTGCCTGCAGCTTGGAGCTCATGTGAAAATCCCCTTGCTTTGTCTGATGGGAGGTTAGGGAAAGGTGGGGCCTAGACTTCTCATGTGAAAAACAAAAGAGCCGGTGAGGCTCAGATGTGTGAAAGACCCGTGGGGCGCCCCCAGGCCAGGTGGTCCCCCTCACTCAGCCCAGGGGTTCTCAGCCTTGGTACTGCTGACACCTGGGACTAGATGGTTCTTTGTTGTGAGGGGCTGCCCTGTGCATTGTGGGGTGTTTAGCAGCATCCCTTACCTCTCTCTCCACCCCTAGTGGTGACAGCCAAAAATATTTCCAGACATTGCCAAATGTCCTGTGGGGGAGAAAAAACACCCCAGTTGAGACCACTGCGTTAGTCCACCAACAAGTGTATTTTTAGCATGTACTGTATGCCCCACGCTGTGATATATTCTCTGATGACAGCTCTAGTTTGAAATGAAAGCTTTCACATGAAGAACAGGGTTCTAACTGCTGTGTAAGGGCTGTCGGGAGGGGGCAGCCTCACAGGTCCCCGGGGGAAGCCCTAGGGGGCTGCATCTTGAAGGAGGAGCAAGAATGATGGGGAATGGTGGAGAGAGAAGAGGACATGTTTCAGGGTGAGGGGTGGGAAGCAGCCTGAGCTGACACATGGGGCAGGCGTGGACAGGGCCCCTCTGCAACATCGAGCCTCCTCTGGCTGAATTGGGTGGAGGATATGTTTGGGGAACAGTGAGAAATAAGGTTAAATAAATATTATTCTTGATAGTTTGTTCATGGGACGCTAGGTCCAGTCGGGGAGTTCAGTTGCATAAATCTAAATGCCGGTCTCTCACAAGGCCTCCCTGAACCCTACCCCCGAGACCCCCATTTTCTCAACCCAAACTCTGCCAGGCTGAGTCCACACCTGGGGCTGGTGGAAGCCCCGGGGACCCAGTCCTGTCTGTTTGGAAACCTCTTTCTTACCTGGTAACTGGTTTTTCCTGCAGGTGATAAACCCAAAAAAGAAAATGAAGAAAAAGAAATACGTGAATTCTGGCACAGTGAGTAACCACCCCCTCTCTGCAGCTGGGTGTAGACATTCTGAGCTCCGAGCTCGGCCTGGGGTCAGGAGTCACGTGTGTATCTGTGTGTGTTCGTGCAGTGTGGGAACCTGACCTGGAGGGGTTGGGGGGGGCCCATGGAGCCACAGCCCAGGGGTAGATGGGCTGTGATACAGCGGGCTCTGTGACAGAATGAGAAATCCCAGAGAGAAACTCCCAGGGACTTCCTGCAGGAAGGAAGAGGAAAAGGAGTAGCAATTATTGGGCCCTTACTCAGGGAAAGTCCCCATTTAGGTGCTTTTCAGAGGTTGTTTCCTCGAGACACAGCTATCATCATCCCTCTTGTCATGAAGAGGAAACCAAGGTTGCAGGCAGGGAAGTGACTCAACCAAGGTCACAGAGCTAGAACGTGACAGAGGCGGCAGTCAGCACTACAGTTAAATTCAGAGCTGGCAGCGGCTGCAGGCACTGCCCCTGTGGGCACTGCAGTCATCCTGAGATCACACTGGGTCAGTGGTTTCTGCGGGCTGATGCTCAGGACACTCATTCATTTTTGCAACACACAGGAATCCCTGCCCTACTGGTGCTTTTATTCCAGTGGGAGGACCCAGGAAACGAGTATGTATACACACATATACCTGAGAGTGTCAGGTGCTTATGTGTGCTGTGGGGGAAAAATACAATACGGTAACAGGATAGGGAATGCCAGGGATAAAACTGTTATTTTACATAAAGTAGTCAAGGAAAGCTTCTCTGAGAAGGTGACATTTAAGTAGAGATTCAGAGAAGGTGAGGGGGCAGTTATTGAGGATATCGGGGAAAGAGAATTCTAGTGGGGATCAGCATGTGCCAAAGTCCTGAGGCAGAGCCCACAGTGCATTTATAGGACAAGCCAACGTCTTTGCAGGGCAGACACGCCCACGGTCATAGCCATCATGTCTCTCCCCATCCAAGGGGCTCTGGGGTTCCTCTGAGGAACCTTAGTATCTCCATCTGTAAAATGGGACTAATGAGTCACCCCTACCCTGCTTACTGCACAGGGTGGCTATAGCAGACACATGGGAAACGCAGGCCTATACGCTGCAAAGCACTCGGCTTGTTCAAAAAGGGCTTCCCCCACCCTCCCCGCTCCTCTGATTGTAACTGTTTCACAGACGCACTTGGAGTAATATTTCCTCTGTCCAAAGCTGCAGTGTTTCTCAGGGGGGATGCTGTTGGCATTTCGGGCTGGAATCATTCTTCATTCCACAGGACTTCCCCATACATTGTGGGGTGCTCAGCACCTCTGGTCTCAGCCCATAGCCACCAGTAGAATCATAGTCATTGTGTGTGAGACCCCAAATTCTCCCACACTTTTCCAAATGCCCTTAGGGAAGGCAGCACTTTCCCCAGCTGAGAAAATTGGATGTACAGCTGGAAAAAAACGTTTGAAAACCACTGATCTTATCCAGTTTTCTTACTTTAGTGATAAAGAAACTGAAGCCCAGAGAGGGAACCGGATTTGTCTTAGGTCACACAGTGAGTTAGGGACAGAGCAAGACTGGGTCCAGGCATCCTGACTTTCTCTTGCTCCAGCATTTCCCGATCTCCACCATTAGAAAAAATCACTCAGCATCCAGGATGCTTATTAAACTACGGATGCCCAGGCCAGCTCCTGGGTTCCAGGCTGGGGTCTAGAAACCTGTGTTTAGTGCTTCACATACCTTGCTATGTGCAGAGTCTCCTGGAGTTCTTGTTAAAATGCCAAGCATCTGCATGTCTGCATTTCTAACCAGCAGCAAGGTGACCCTGATCCTGCTGGTCCAGGACCATACCCAGAGTAGCAAGTCCCTGGGTGAATGCATATGGTCAGGCAACCCAGGGCCTGAATGGGGGTTCAACTCTGGCTGCACGTGAGGATCTAAAAACAGACCTAGGTCAGAGCTCAATGTATTCTCATTGGTTTGAGGGCCTCACCCGGGCTGCAAGATGTTTCAAAAGCTCCTTGGGGAGTTTAATGATCGTCAGGGTAGAGGCCACTGCCAGTAGTCCATTCCTAGCAAAAGGAGGCTTTGTTTATCCAGGTGCCTAACGCCATAACCAGTGGGTGGGGGTCTTTGAGGCCCAGCTCAGCTCTCACAGACCCTCCCATTTTGGGGACTAGTGGCAGCTCATCGGCTTTGTCAAGTAGAAGCCGGACCTGGCCCACCAAGTGAGTCAATAAAGATGGCTGAATATACACCAGTAGGGAGCTCCCCAAATCCTACTGGAGTTCTGTGACATAAGTGAAAAGTCCCCTGCCCCAATCTTGCCTCATTTAATTGGTTTCGGCTGCCAGGCTTTCATTTGTCTCCACGATCTTAAATCATCATCCTAATGAGCTTTCAGGTAGCTGCCTGTCTTGGTGAAGTTGATGCCAAGCCTGCCAGTGGGCATAGGTCAGGAGTCCTCTGTTTGAGAGAGGGGGCTCCAGGTGGTCAGTTACCTCTGGGGAAAGGACAGGCCGCTTATGGGGGCCTCGGGTCTGAGAGGGTAGAGATTGAGAGACACCGGAGGGATGAGGGGGGACAAGGAAGGTTTAAGATAAGTGCAGACCAGAGAGGCACGTGTCAGGATTAATAGTTAACGAGACATGGAAAGGTGGAGCTTGTCAGCATGGCAGGTTGTTAGGACTGTGTCAGGAAGATTCCCCTTGCCCTCCACCCTCCACACCAGTGTCTACTTAGGAGAAACTTGTGCCGTTGGCTTGAGCCCCTGTGCTCCAGTGACAGAAACAGGGCCCTTCCGGGATGCAGTTTGGCAAGGAAGTCAAGTGCAGGCTCTGGAATCAGACAGACCTGGGTTCCCATATCACTTGATCACGTCCTGCCAGTGGGCACATTGCATCAGCTCTTTGAGCCTCTATTTCCTTGGCTATAAAATGGGGATAATAACAGTACTTCACAGGGTGGTTGTGGGCACTGTATACAGTGACATACGCAAACTGGCACGTGCTGAATGTTCCATACCTGTCAGCAAACCATGTCTTTCACCCCGTGCTCCCCGCTGACCAAGCTCCCTTTTGTTTTCAAGGTCACGCTGCTTTCCTTTGCTGTGGAGTCAGAGTGCACATTTCTTGACTACATCAAAGGAGGGTGAGAAGAGATGCAGCCCATTTCTTCGGCTTCAGGGAGAGGGAAGGGGCCTCACATCTCAGTATGAGCAGCTCTGGCCCTACCCTGGCCTCTTTGAGGCCCTGCCTGAAGTCTGTGATCCTGAGCTCTGGGCAGCCCCCTGTCCCCCCGCCCCAGTGTCTGGGCTCAGACAGTTCTCCCAGAGGTCTGCGTGTCCCTGTGTCCTGTGCAGCTGCAGAGGGTGTTCCTGGGCCATGGAGACCAGTGGGTCACGTCAGGTCCCTGTGCAGAGATGGGACCTGGAGCTGTAGGGACTCCATGACAAAGAGAACCAAGTGCCTAGGGAGGCAGAAGGAGCCCTGGACTAGGAGTCAGGAGGCCCAGGCCATACACCCCTCTTTGCCCTGAATTTGCTGGATTACTCTGGACAGGATTCCCTGCCTGGGCACACGGGAGGTTGGAGTTTGGTGACCTCTAAAATTCCTTCCTGCTCTGAGCTTCTGATGAGCTCTGGTCTGTCTGGGGATGAAGTGGGGGCGGGGGGCTGTGATTAATCTACTGGTGTCATCAGGGACCTATAAGGGGCAGAAGGGATTGGGGAATGACCAGGAGTGGTCCCAGGACCAGCAGATGGTCAAACATGAGTTTAAAGAGTAGAAAGAGCCAGAGGGCTCAACATCAAGGCCACGACAGACAGAGAAGCCTAGAGGCTCCAGCCAACAGCTCATGGAAACAGAGCCTAACTCTGCCAAGTACAGGTGCCAGGTCAGGGTGTGGGTAGCCAATGGCCCACAGGTGCAGGCAGGTGAGTGGCTACACCTGTCTGGAAAGGAGACAGGCAGGGCAGCTGCCAAAGGCTCGTCCCAGCCAAGCAGGCTCTTGGCTGCCTGGTTCTCCAGGGCAGAGGGAAGTCAGGCCCTAGGAAGCTGTACTCAGTCTCCCATGACATCGCTCCCTGCTGCCTTGAACCTGCAGTATCAAGGTGGCAAGCTCTCCTTCTACCCGCTAAGCACAGCTGCTCCCTGCCATCACCCAGAGGTCTCCCTGCCCCTCCTCTGAGCCTACTCCCCACTCTGCCTTTTTTTTCCTTCCCCCATCAAAACTGCTCTGTTCTCCATCCCATTAAGCAACCACCTCTTACATACTACCTGGTAATTTTCAATCAATCCTCATCCTATTTATCCTTCTCATTTGCATAGTGTCTCCAATTTACAGAACCTTGTGGGCGGGGTGAAGATGATCTTCATTTTACATAACTTTCCTAAGGCAACATGCCTAGCCAGTTTTCAAGGTCACGCAAGGCGCCTTCTGTCACCACATGCTGCATGTCTTCCATAGTAATGAGTATTTCTGGCCCTGCCTACCTTGCAGCTACCAGGTGGGTGGAACGCAGATGGAGACGACTGAGTTAAAGGGCTGGGTGCTGTGACGTCTCCTCGTCTCCTTGAGAAGGAGCCTCAGAGGCTGGCTGCTATGCAAAGCTGGCACCATGAGCACTGGGCAAGTTAGAACACTGGAGCCGCCCTAGCCCTCCCCCCCACGCCTCTCTTCACACTCCCTGGAGAACCTGAGTGAGAGTTGGCTCCAGGGAGCGAGAGCTCAGCATGCGTGTCTAGGCAGGCAGCTGGTGGAGACATTTGTCTAGGGATCCTCTCCTCCGTGGCCTACTTCCTCCACCCACCTGGACTGGGAGGCACGGTATGGGCACCTCTGCCCCCACATCAGAGATATAGCTGGTTGCTCAGCAGCCTGCATGCTACCCAGCTGTGCCCTTAGGCAGGGGAGGCAAGTCTGTAGGGAGTAACTTTCCCACAAAAGTACCTGCTTTCCAGTCCCTTCCTTCACTGCGCCATTTCAGAGCCCAGAGCAGGGGAAGACTACTTACAGAGTGAGGCCTGCCTCTTCCCTCAGCTGTAGTCCTGTAGACCAGAACCATCCTCTGAAGGGCGGCTCCAGAAGCAGGGCTCTTACCCTCCAAATGTCTCCCTTCCTCTGACAAAGACACAATCTCTGTATTCCACACAAAGAGACGGCAAGGAACAGCAGATGAATAGGATAGGTCAACTGCTGTAACAAATGATCCCCCGACCTCAAGGCTTAGTACAAATAAGGGTAATTTTTCATTCATAGGATGGCAGGGATGGGTAGGGAGATGCTCCACACAATCATTCAGGGACCCAGGCTCTTGCCATCTTGTGGCTCCTTCTTCCTCAGCTTGGAGTCCACTGGATGCTCTGCCCCAGGCAGCAGATGAGGGGGAAGAAGTGTGGGAAAAATTCTATCTGGCCCACAGACCCAGGCCTGGGTCTCCTGCTAACATTGTCCTTCATCCTTCCTTGGGGGTGAAGGGTCCATGAGCAGCAGCTCAGCAGTGATCAGGTGGAGAGAGGGCTATGGTTTCTGATAGGGACCATCTGCTAACTGCAGGTGAGGTGAGCCCTGCCTCATCTTACTTCATCTCTGACCCCAACATGGAACCATCAGAACATAGTTTTCCCAAGTGTGATCTCAGAACCCCCTCAGAATCCCAGATGTTTCTTAAAGGAGCAGATTCTGGGCCCCATCTCAAGACCAACTGAATTGGCATTCATGGGAGTGGGGTGCTGGGTTCTTCTTTTTTTGTTGTTGTTTTATTTTTACTTTTTAGGGTTAGGGTTAGAGCTAGGGTTAGTGTTAGGGTTATTTTTATGGTTAGTGTGAGGTTTAGGGTTAGGGTTAGGGTTAGGGCTAGGGCTAGGGCTAGGGTTAGTGCTAGGGTAGGGGTTTGGGCTAAGGCTAGGGCTAGGGCTAGGACTATAGCTAGGGTTCTTTTTTTTTTTGTTTTTTTTTTTTGTTTTTTTTTTAGGGAGGTTCTTCTTTTTTAAACAAGCTCCCCTGGTGACTACCCTCACCCAGTGTGAGAACCATAAGACTAGACTTCCTCGGGGGCTCACGTCTTGCCAGCTTTGTTCTGTCAGCATCTAGTATAGAACCTGAAACAGCCAAACACTCAGCAAATTTCAACCATGAGTTCGAATCCTCAAAACCTGGAGAGAAGGTATAATGAACCCAACTACCTTTACCCAGGTTCAGCAATGACCAGCTCATGCCCATCTTATTCCATGCACTCTCCCATGGAGTTATTTTGAAGCAAATCCTAGACATCATATTTCATCCCCCAAATACTCTGGGATGTGTCCCTAAAATATAAGGACTCTCTTGGTCAAATATAACCACAATACCATAATCACACCAAAAAAGTGCAAGTTCCTAAATACCAAATGTCTGTTCAGATTTGCCTCATTGTCTTAGAAATTTTGTTTTGTTTTGTTTTTTAAGAGGGCAGTGTCACTGGCCCTCATACGTGGGATCCAAACCGGGGCCGCTGGCTTCCCAAAACCAGCTCTTAACCACCACACCACTTGGCCGGCCCCAAAAGTTTTTTTTTTTTTTTTTTGAGGGCAGTGTCACTGGCCCTCATATGTGGGACCAGAACCGGGGCCGCTGGCTTCCCAGGCCAGCACTTAACCACCGCGCCACTCGGCCGGCCCATCCCAAAAGTTTTTTAACTGGCTTATTTGAAGCAGAAATCCAGGCAAGATCCATATACTGTGGTTGGTTGATTTGTCTCTTAATACTTTTTCACCTACTGGTTCCCCTAACTCCACCCGCACCTGAAGGGTTTGCTAAGACAGCTTCCTGCCCCCACCAAGGGTTTCCGATACAGGGGGT
Source organism: Aselliscus stoliczkanus (assembly GCA_033961575.1). NCBI lineage: Eukaryota > Metazoa > Chordata > Mammalia > Chiroptera > Hipposideridae > Aselliscus > Aselliscus stoliczkanus. The sequence continues at coordinate 55,175,580 of CM066733.1, read as the reverse complement.
CTGCAGTGGCCTGTGACTCCTCACCAATCCCCAGGTGGTCCTCACACCGCTGGTCCACGGGCCACCCTTCCAGTAGTACTCCTCCAGAACTTCACGCAGACTGGCTTTTACTGGCTTCGCCCCCTGTGGTGTCACTTAACATGTTCCTCTGTCCCCTGTATTTCCCCCAAAACAACTGGTAGATGGCTCTGGAAGCACCATCAGATTGAGGTTCAATTTTTTTGGCAAGACAACTTCATGGGTGGGGTTTTGTTCTTCCCTCAGGAGATGCACAATGTCTATTTGTCCCTCTTTTTTGTCAAATAGGTTTTAACCCTGAATCTGACTCCAAATTTGAGCCAGAAATACAGTGAGATCCTACTTCACTGGCTTCAAGTGTGCCCAGGGGCAGGGTCTGGGGAGGAATTAAATAGCCATAATCAGTTGCCCACACAAAACGTAACCATCTTCAAAGAGCTTTCACACCACTTAACTCTTGGGATGCTCACAGCAGTCCTTTGGGGGAGGGCATGGCTGGCCTTACCATCCTAGTTTTCCAGATGGAAAGGAGATGAGTGGCTTCACCAAGGCCATACGCCTGGCAAGCAGCAGGGCTGGAGTGGAAGCCTGGTCACTCACTCCCTGTCCAGCAGCGCTCACCCTCCCCACAGCCTTGCTTCTGTCCGGGTAACTCCCCTGCTGCTCTCCTCTTCCAGGACTCAGATCAACTTCACAGTGGCCATTGATTTCACGGCCTCCAATGGTGAGTGGAGGGATGGGCAGAGGAGCTGGATGGGAGAGGAGAGGGAGGAAAAGGGGGCATTTTTCAGGGCTGTGGTCATGGCCCTAGCTGGGAGCCAGGTCTCACATACTCGCTGGCTTCATCCTCACCGAAGCAGAGGTATTATTTAGGCCCGGAGAGCCAAAGATATAGAACCAAGATGGCGAAGGTATCCTCAGATTAGATCGCAGTCACTACCAAATCTGGGCGTTGAGCCTACATATCCTGAGCCACAGGCTTGCCCTTGACACGTGGTCTCCCTGGGGGAACGAGACAGTGCTACTTTAGGCCCCTGGAGAGCGAGCCCTGGAGCAGAGGTGTTTCCTCGCAGAATCAAATTCCACATCCTCTGTGCAAAGCAGCCCGTAGGCTGGAAGGGAGAACCGGAGTCAAGACGGAGCCTTGTGGTCCCCCTTGAGGGCAGGAACGCAGCCCAGGAACCCCAGTTCTCTCCCTTGTGGGGCTGCCCCAGCCTCTTTCCCTCCTCTGACCTTCTCCAGTATCAGGCCATGACCGAGCCTCCAGGAGCAATCAGTGCCAAATTTTACACGGTTAGAGGCATCATCACGTTCTTTGGATTCTGGACTGCATTAGCGGTGCTCAGTGCTCATGTTTGTGTCAATGAGAAGATGCTGATGCTCCGGTCTCATACTCCACAGGTGTGTCAGAAACCCGTATGATGCAGGCCTAGCATCATAGCGTGGTAGATGTCAGAGCTGGAAGAGGCCTTAGTGATAGTCACAATGAAGAGAGTTGTCATAACCCCTGGTTAATCCTCACAACAATCCTACGAGGTGGGGACTGTTGTTATCCCCATTCTACAGATGAGGACACTGAGGCTGAGAGGTTAAGGAACTTGCCCAAGGTCACATAGTGAGTAGAAAATAGAGACAAGATTGGTACCTTGGTAGCCTGTGCTGCACTGCCTCTCGTTAATAAGCAAATAAGTAAAATATGGACAATATTAGTGGTAACGAGGGCTATGGAGAAAAATCAAGCCAGGAAGAGAGGTAGGGAGTACTGGAGGAGGCTGTAACTCTCAGTAGGCTGCTTAAGGAAGACCATACTGAGAAGGTAACATGAGTAGAAACCTGAAGAGACAAGGGAGCAAGCCATGTGTACACCTGTGGAAAAATGTCCCAGAGCAGAGGGAACAGCCATTGCCAAGGCCCTGAGGTGGGACTGAGTGAGGGACAGGGAGGATGGTAGGAGAGGAGGAGAGAGGCAACTGGAGGCCAGATCATGTGGAGCCTTGTGGGCCCTTGTGAGGACTTAGGGTTTAATTCTGGGTGAGATGGAAACATCCGAGCATTTTGAGCAGAGAAGAGGTGTGATCTAGCTGCCTGAGGATTGACAGGCTCCCTCTGGCAGGTGTGCTGACTGCACCGCAGGCACTGGGGCGGAATGAAGCAGGAAGCTCAGTTAGGAGGCTGCTGCGATCCTCCAGGCAAGAAGATGCCCTGTCATAGAGGAGCGGAGAAGTGGGTGGGATTCTGGATATAATCTGAAGGGTTAGCAACCAGGATTTGCTCAAGGATGGAATGTGTGGTGAGAGAGAAAGGAAGGCATCAAGGATAAGCAAATAAAAGGTAGGGGTGCACTTGGACACCCTCTTCTAATTCTAAGCCCAAGTAGCTTGGGGTGTCCTGGCTGGCCCATGTCCCCGTGTCCTGTGTCTCCAGGGAACCCGTCACAGTCCACGTCCCTGCACTACATGAGCCCCTACCAGCTGAATGCCTACGCCCTGGCGCTGACGGCCGTCGGAGAGATCATCCAGCACTATGACAGCGACAAGATGTTCCCCGCCCTCGGCTTCGGGGCCAAGCTGCCCCCTGACGGCAGGGTGTCCCATGAGTTCCCGCTGGTAGGAGGCTGGGGAAGAAAGGGCTGAGGGCTGACCGGGCTGGGAGGCGGAGGTGGGGGGCACTTCCCATCTTACCCGCCTAGGGAAGGCTTTGTGGGGGTTAGGCTGCCAGTATGTGTAGGGGGGCTTGTCGTGGGGCCGCCAGAAACCCACTCCCTATTGTGCTCCCACACAACTCCGCTGTATGTCTGAAACCACCCATGGTGGGCTCTGGCCTCCTTTCCCTGACAAGACGCAGGTGGAAGTGGGATGGAGATGTGGCTGCACTACCCCTCAGAAATAAGGATAAAGAGGTGTGGGTTGGGTATGGGCAAGTGCAGGTAATTCCAGGAGCTCCTTGAGTTGGTGCTGAGATGGGGGCCCTGTGGGGATGACTCCTCAGGCCACCTCCTCTCCCTCCCTCCCATGATCTGGGGACACTCAGTCCGTCACTGGATCCCTCATATGCCTGTGGCATGCTGGGCACTGCGGGGCACAGGTTACAGGAGGATGGATCAGCCCCTGGCCCTTCCAGACCTGCTTGGACCCTGCAGTCATTTTAGGGTGCGGTAGGTTTGCCGGAGGCTCCGTGAGGGAGCAGCCAGGGCTCTCTGGCCTATCAGCAGGTACAGGGAGTGGGGCAGGGAGCAGGTCTGGACCCTGCTCACCAGCAGCCTGTGCTGCCCTTCAGGGTGGGCTCTGGGGGGTCCCTCCCTGCCCCCGACTCCCTACCAGAGTAGAGCCTAGGAGAGCCCAGGCCTGCTGGCCTCCCCCAGCCTGGCTTCGCTCCTATAGACCACTGGCCGCCCACCTTCCCACCCCTCCTTCCTTCCTGGGCTCAACTTCCCCATCCTCTGCTCCCAGAATGGCAACCAGGAGAACCCCTCGTGCTGTGGCATTGATGGCATCCTGGAGGCCTACCACCAGAGCCTGCGCACGGTGCAGCTCTATGGCCCCACTAACTTCGCCCCCGTGGTCACCCACGTGGCCAGGTGAGCGCTGGGTCACCGCACCCCCATCCCATGCGTTTGTCTCCACATCTGTCCTCTCAGGAAGGCGGGAGGGAGTGTCCCTTCCCATTGCCTTGCCTTTCAAGGAACCCTGATCCTAAGAGCCCCACCCCTGCCAGCCAAAGGGCTGTCCTCACCCAAGTGCTAAGAGCCCTCCCTTGTGGGTGGGGGGTGACATCCCCCTGACAGACCTCAGCCCCGGCCCCACCACAGGAACGCAGCCGAGGTGCAGGACGGCTCCCAGTACTCGGTGCTACTCATCATCACCGACGGGGTCATCTCGGACATGGCACAGACCAAGGAGGCCATTGTCAACGTGAGCGGGGTCGGGGGACAGGGAAACGGGTGGGCAGTAGGGGCGTACCTTCCTGCTTTTAGGGAAACGCTTAGGCCCAGCGTCTCTTCCCATCCTCTGTGGGACCATTCCTGGCTTCTAGCTGCAGTGTCTGGAAAGCCGGACAGTGGGGTTGGGGGCGCTGGCTGTGAGTTCTTAGTCACACTGGGTGGTCCATGCCCTCCAGCCGCCTCGGGCTCCCTCATTAACCGTCTCTAGGACTGCTGCCCCAACCAGGCTTGGCCTGGTAGAAGAGGTGGGAGGTCCAGGAACAAGGGTCCACTTACCAGGTGGCCTCCTTATATCTGAGGCCCTGTCTGCAGCTGGCCTTCCCTCTAGGCCCACACAAAAGATGTCCCGTGTGATGGGGGCCCAGGGGCAGAGGAGGGGTGGGGATGTCTGGCAGAAGCAGACCTGTGACCCATTTCCCCTCTGCCTCCCTCCCTCTCCACCCCCTCTTCCTCTCTGGCACCCCACCTCTATGTCCCTGGGTCTGTATTCCTGGCTGCCCTTTCTGCCTCTCCCCCACTTTTTCTGTTTCTCTATGTGTCTCCATCCTCGCTTCCATTTTTTCCCTGTCCTCCTGACTTTCCTCTTTTGATCCACCCCTTCTATCCCTGCCCATGATCTCCTCTTCCTTTTAACTGGCTCCTTGGCTGGGTCCCCACCCCCGACCCACATCCCCTGCTGCCTTGCAGGCTGCCAAACTCCCCATGTCCATCATCATCATCGGTGTGGGCCAGGCAGAGTTCGATGGTGAGTCCCCATCCCCTCCTGCTTCCCCCCCCCCCCACGAGGCTTCAGGGCCTTGGGAATGACCCTGCCCCAAAGAGGGAGCACTCACGCCTGGGCGTGTGTGATTCTGGGTGAGCAGGCAGGGTGTGACGGTACATTTGTTTGCACAGCAGTGTATGTCTCAGGGTGTGCACCCCACGCCCACATGCCAAGGCTGTGGAGAGGAGGCCTGAGTCACTCCTCCCTCTTCCAACCCTGGGAGCCTGGGCAGGGTGGGGGAGCTGGGGTGCTGGGCTAGAAGTCAGACTCACCTGGGTGGGCTCCTCTTGTTTCCTGGCCTGTTTCCTCTAATGTGGGGGTGTGGCCTGGGGTTGAAGGACAAGTCCATTGTCCTGCCAGGCCCAGGTGCCCACCATGAATTCCCCCGACCCCCATGCCCCTCCCCGCTCACAGCCATGGTGGAGCTGGACGGTGATGACGTGCGGATCTCCTCCCGGGGGAAGCTGGCCGAGAGGGACATTGTCCAGGTGAAGCTCATTGTCCAGTCTGCCCCTCTTGCCAGGCTGACCTTACACGCCCTTCTGGGGGCTTCTCTAGAAAGGGCCCTGGAGGGAGGCACTGGGAGCCATGGAGTGGCCTGGCCACCACAGAAGGGAACAGGAGCCAGCCTTATGGTCACAGCTCTCTCTAGGCTGGACCCTCTCGGCCATGTCTGAAACTCAGCCCTCCCTGAGCCCCCAGGCCTCCATGGTCTCCTGCAGAGCGCAGCCATTCTGATCGTTTTTGCTGGGCTGCCTTCCCAGTGACATGGCAAACCCCTTGAAGGTAGAGGAGGTGTATTTAGTGTTGCTGCAACCCTCTCCAAGAACCTGCGTTGCTTAGCTAATCGAATCAGCGTCCTAAGATCTCCATGGAGGATGCAGATGCAGTGAGCACACAGGCCTTGGTCCTCAGGGCATCCCTGTCCCATCAAGCCTCAGATGCACCTCAGCAAGCACACTGCGCCTGGCATCTCCTCCAGACTGGGTCCTAGCGCTTAGGAGATTCTCAATTAAAAACTGACATTCTCCATATCCCCTGGATTTAAAAAACAAAAATATGGGTTGGGGGGAGGAGTTATTCCAGGCGTAGAGACCAGATAAGGGGCTAGAAACCCAAACAAGGGCCTTCTGGGAGGTGGGACTATATATGCAAAGGTCTGGAGGAGAGAGCCTGAGGCCTTGGGGGGCAGGGGAGGGGAGAGGAGGGGAGGGATGCCCCTGGGAGGAGGCCGGAGGGGCTGACTTGAGGTGTTGGCACAGTGAAGAAAGAGGAGAAGCAGGACCAAGGAGATGGAGAGGGCTCTGCCCCAAGAGGTGGGAGGCAACCAGAGGGCCCGATTTCCAGAAGTCGGGTTCATTCCACATTTCCTGAGTGCCTGCTAAGGCTTCTGCTTGGTGCCAAGACCTCAGAGATTGAGGACTCTTGTTCAGTGGTATATCCTGCCATGGTATGGCTGAATGAAAGGGTAGTGACTATGATGACAGTTTCCCAGAGAATTCACCCTGAAAGGGAGGGATTGAGTGAAGTGGGCAGAGACTGGGGAGGAGTGGGACAGGATCCCAGGCCTGGAGACCTGGGGGGCTGCGGTCCAGCAGGAAACCTGGCCTGACCCTGCCTTCCCTGCTGGCCAGTTCGTGCCCTTCAGGGACTACGTGGACCGCACGGGCAACCACGTGCTGAGCATGGCACGCCTGGCCCGGGACGTGCTCGCCGAGATCCCCGACCAGCTGGTGTCCTACATGAAGGCACAGGGCATCCGCCCGCGCCCCCCACCTGAGGCCCCGGAGGCAGGCTCACCCCCGCAGTCCCCAGCCCGCACGCCGCCTGCCTCCCCGCTTCACATGAACATCTGAACCTGGCCCGTGGCAGGTGGCCGGGGCTGGGGTGGCTGGTGGGAGGGTGGGTAGGGTCTCCAGACCCCTTTACAGTCCGCCTTGCCCAGCCTTTGGAACCCGTGTGCCTGGGAAGCCGCCAGGGCACCGGGCCTCTGGAGACTCCTTCCCAATTTCCTAGTCCCACTTAAGGCCCAAACCCAGGGAGTTGCGGGGTACAGGCGGTAGAGGTGGGGCTCTGGGCCCCTGCTCTCCTCTTCTTCCCCTGACACCTGGTTCCAACCCAGGCAGGAAGGTTTTAATCAGGACAATTGGGGTCCCCCTCAGGCTACCTGGGCATTCCCATCTGCTCCTATATGACCCCGAAGCCTGGACTGGGCCTCCTTGTCCCTCCCCTCCTCCCTCTTCCCTCCCCTCTTCCTGTGCTGTCTGCTCCTTTACCTGTCCCTGACCTACACCCTAGTGTCTACCCTGTCCCTGTTTCCATGAGGCTAATGGGTTGGCACAAATACCTGAACATGTGACCCCTCCCAGGGACACTTGCTTGCAATGGGAACCCTGCAGACCCATGAAGGGTAGGCTGTGGTGATGGACCGTAGGCTACGTGATGGGCCAGGAATAGAGGTTTTTCAGGCACAGAGTCCTTTCTGGTGCCTCTCAAGCCCAGTATGACACACAGATCCACAGGCCTTTCCATGGTATGATCCCACAGGCACCACAGCTGGCTTCTAGCTCCAGGCAATCCCTTCCCCCCAGACGCTGCCCAGCGGCCTTGGTGCCCACTCCTCTGCTGCCCGCCTGGCGGCCTGGGCAAGGAACAGCCCAGCCCAGCACTGCCACACTGCCCCGTCAGCCCAGGGGGGTAGGAGATGGGAGTCCTGAATTCAAGCACTACCTGCTGTAGGCCTTTCTGCCTTCTGGGTCTTGGTTTCCGCTTTGGTAAGGCACTAGGGTTGACCAGATGGTCCCAGACTTCCCTTCAGCTCTGATGTCCTGAGAATCCATTCATCCCATGTAGGCCATCTTGGCGCTAGGGTCACCCTGTTGCATTCTGTCACCCCAAATCCACCCTAGTCCTTCAGCCTTGGGCTCTGGCACCTGAGCCCGAACCCTTGCCCCTGCCATGGGAAAGGTGATCCCACCGCTGCGCCCAGCCAGCTGCCCGGCCTTTACCCGCTCGGGAGCAGGTCATGCATGCCAGTCCCTTCTGCTGCATGGGGCTCCTCAGCCCACTGAGCCTCCTGTGCCTGGGTGGAGACCAGGCCCCACCCTGTCTGCTGCCCAACACCGCTCCCTTCCTGTCTTGCATGATATGGTGGTGTTTCTACTCCGTGTGGTCCTGTGCTGTGTCTGAGACAGTCTCTGTGTGGAATCTGCCTTAAACTGAAGTAAATTTGGTTCTTTTACTAAAGTTTCTTGTTTTCCTTTCCCCTGGGAACAAGAACACAGAGGTTGCTGTTTGACGGAGTCCAGGTTCTTTTCTCTCTTTCTTCCATGCTTTTGTTCAACAAGGATTTACTGAGCAACTCTAGGCGCCAGGATCTGTGCTAGGCACTGGGGACGCGGCCATAAACCAAACACAGGCCCTGTCTCCATATGGAGCTTCCAATGAACACAGACCAGACAGGGAAAACCCAGTAAGCACGTAAACAAATAGGTAAAGAAACAATTTCAGGTGGTGCTAAGAGTGGCAAAGAAAAATGAGAATACGAGGATAGAGAGTACCAGGGTGATACTTTAGATGAGGTGGTCCAGGAAGGTCTCTCTAAGGATGTAACAGTTAAGGTGAGCCCTAGGGAGGTGAGAGAGGGAGGCATGGTGGTACCTGAGGCAGAAGGGCTCCAAGTAGACGGAAGGGCAAGTACGAAGGCCCGGGGGTGGGAGCCTGCTTAGCGTGGTTGAGGGACAGCAAGGAGGCTGGTGTGGTCAGAGCTGCATTAAGGAGGAAGTTAGGAGATTAGATCAAGGAGCTGAAGAGTCCAGAACGCATAGGGTCTTGTAGGCCATGGTAGGGCCTTCCGCATGACTCTGAGTGAAATGGGCAGCCATTGAGGAGGAGAAAGAGGTAACATGTTTAGATTATTCTCTAAAACAAGTGGGTCACTTTAGTGCACTTGATCACTCATTCACTCGTCTCTCAACAAGTGGTTACTGAGTGTTAGTGCCAGGACCCGCTCAGGTTTGGAGACACTGAGTCACACAGTCACACCCTCAGGAGACTGCCCCCTGCTCTGAAGCAGTGAGCAAGGAAACCCTACAACCCCGGAGTCCAGGTGCCAAGCCAGTGGGCGGGTCCAGGGTCTATGGGCACCAACGGATGACTCACAAGCCATGTGCCCAGGAAGGCTTGCTGCTCCTCGTAGGGACTCCTTACAGGATTATTGTGTGGCCACATGGAGTGACATGTAGCTATGCACACACGAAGTATGTGCCACACACAGGACCTGCTAACCTTTAAGTGCACAATAAACCCTGTTTTTCTTCTTGTCCCTCTTTACGTATAAATCCCTATGGCCATTGGGGACCAGGATCACAGGGAAAGGGGATTTCTCTCTTCTCTGGGCAAGTGTGCTCTCAGACCTCCAGGCAGCCATTTTCAATTAGCACATCACAAGAAATTTGGTACTCATTCTACCAAAGTGTGGGACTTGTTTAATTCTTAGGATCTTATAGTAAATGAGAGCTGATTCATGGCTGTCCCTATAATTAGCTACCCTTCTGACTTGCATTCCGATACGCTTTGAGTGGGAACCGGGTGGGGTCACAGCTGGGGAAGAGGGAAGTTCCCATAAGTGGCTTGTTTTCCCTCTCCTTGGGCGCCTAGAGAAAGCTTCAGAGGAGATGCCCTCCTGGCAGGGGAGTCGAGGCTCAGAGCCGCTGCCCCAGGGCAACGAGAGCATCCACACTGTGCTGTAACTCCTCTCCTGGGTTCTTTTCCAAGGTGTGTTCCGCAGGACAATGGTTCCCTGGCATGGATTTTAGGAAACTGCCTGCTCTGAGCCTCTCTCAGAACATCGCAGTGGCTATTAGGGTATTCAAGGCCCTGATAAGTCCTGCAGCAAAGGGAAGAGTTTCACTTGATTCAACCCAGTGTTTCCCAAGCTTTTTTCACCACGGAGCCGGTGTGTGTATGTGTGTATGTGTTTAGCTGTAACACTATTACCAAGCAGACTGTCTTGGGAATTTCAGTAGAGACAATCTCCCTGGTTTCCAGGACAACACACAAGCCTGAGGCCTGCTCCCAAGAGACCAGAGGGAGGGCATGGAGATGGAGTAGGAGAGATGGAGACCTCCAGTTGGCTCTGGAGAGAAGGAAGGGGCCCCTACCCCACCTACGCCAAAAAAAGAAACCACAGAGAAGAAAGGAGGGCATTCAGAAATTCGCAGGCCGAGACTCAGGGCTCCATGATTGACTTCATTTGTATTCCCTTATTGGGATGAGCTATGTGTGTGTGTTTGTGTGACAGAGCTGGGGGAGAACAGGCAGAGAAGGTCGAGGTGGCTGAAGAGCTCTCCTGGGTTATGAGCCCTCACCCAGGCTGCGACTGACCCCTCTCCTCTCCCCATTCAGGATTAAGGACCCCAGACTGACAGCCCCAGATTATTTCTCTGCCCACTTTTCTGCCTTGGGAAGTCCCTTTGCCACTCTCTTGTCCACTCACCTCAAATGCCCCTGAATTAATAAAAATAAAATGGTAATAATAGTAGTAATGACCAGCACCCATATGCACTTACTAAGCACCAAGCATTCTTCTAAGCACTTTATATGTGTTAAGTAAATTTATCTTTGTAACAACCCTGTGAAGAAGGCACTATCATAACCCCATCTTCCAGATGAGAAAACTCAGGCATAGAGAGGTTAAGGGACTTCGTCAGAGTCGTACACCTAGAAGGAGTGGAATCTATAGGTATCTGAGCCCCAAGGTGAAATGGGAGCATCAACCCAGTTGCCATTTAGTTGCTGTGTCACCTTTGCTGGGCCACCTGCCCTTCCTGGATCTCAGTCTTCCCACTAGTAAAATGGAAGGATGGGCTCTACTATCACTAAGGTCTTCCCATCCCTCTGGAATCTCAGCCCTCCCATCAGCATCTCTTCTCAGGTGCCAGACCCCATAGGTCTCCTGGGGCGCTGTGGTGGCCAGGCTGGACACTCCTTACCACCACCATGCCAGCCCCTCCCACACCCCTCAGATTCCTGGCTGCCATTGACCTTGGCAGAAGAGGTCCCTGAGCCCTGTCTGGAAGGAGTGGGAGATGTAAAGCAGAGGGTGGGGCTGATGGCACAAGTGGAGCAGGGCAGGATGGTGCAGAGGCTGGAAGCCACAGAAGCCACAGGCGTGGCAGGCAGGCAGGCAGCCCATGGCCACCACATAGCCTAGCATGGAGCAGGGGCCCCACACCAGCACTACAGGGGTAAGCCCTGCGTTCTCCTGGATGCTCTCCCCCACAGGACTGTAGGGCTGTGACCTCAGGAGCCAGCCCACGTGGCTGAAAGCAGCCCAGTCCTAGTATACGCGGCAGGAAAGTGAAGTAGCAGCAGATCTGAGCAGGGCTCAGGAGCAAGAGGCAGGCCCAGGCCCCCTCTGCTACCACTTGCTGGAACAACTAGTAGGGCAATGACGCAGTCTGGACCACTGCCGCAGGGTGGAGAAGCGCTGTGGCCACCATGCTGCAGAAGGTACTGAAAACATAGTGGCTGGTGGTGCAGACGGCGGGGCCCCGCCACCAGTCATGCTGCAGGAAGCTCAGCAGCGACACGGGCACCACGTAAGCCAGGAAGAGCAGGTCTGTGCTCTTCAGGTGTGATAGTCGCCAGGAAGCTGTTGGTCAGGGCAAGGAGCAGGCAGGGGATTTCTGGACCCCGGCCCACCCCCAGCGGCAGGAGTCCATTGGCCAGCGGCCCCACCAGCAGGATGAGCCCAGCAAAGACCAGCCAGAGCAGTCACTCAGGTGTGAACCCGAGTGTGAACATGGCGGGGACTGTGGCATTGGGCTCCATTCTCCTGCTCCAGATACACAAGGGCAGCGCAGAAACCAGTCTCGGGTGCCTCCCTCCTCCGTTGAGTCCCCTCCTTCCATAGACCCCTGCATACAGGGGGTGCCCCTTGGCATGCATGAGCCCCTTTAGACCTCACAACAACCTGATGTGATGGGCTCTGTTAGTGGGTTCAAATCCCGACTCTGCTACGTGGTAGCTCTATGACCTTGGGAAAGTTACCTAATGTTTCTCTGCCTCAGGTTCCTCAACTGTAAAATGAGAAAATGAAGAAAATAAAACAGATGTCAACAGTAGCTCTCACTAATAAAAATAAAATGATCCTAGTAGGCAAGATTCAGGTAACTTTAATTTTCTTTCTTTTAATTTGTTTATTTCTAAAATGTCTGCAGGGAGTACAAATTGAATCTGATACATGTATTTTTTTTTTTAAAACAAAACCTTGCTCTGTCTGTGAATCAGGAACACTTTAATTTGAAGTTCAAGTAAGAAAGTGGATATGCTGGGGCTTTGAGAAGGTGTAAAGCCCCTACCAGTGGTACCCAAGCTTGTCTGCACATTGGGGTCACCTGAAGAGTTTCAAACACACTAATGCATAAGACCCACCCCCAAATATGTGATTTAATTGGTCTGGGCTTTGGCATTTTTGAAACGTCCCAGGTGACTAAGGAGCAGGTGGGTTTGGGAAGCACTGCCAATCTATGGCTGTGCTGGGGGGTAGGGGGAGGTGCTGCACCCCAGATGTCCGGTCTTCCTCCTCACCTCTTATCTATCCCACATGCTAAGGACAAGAGGAACCCCTGATTGAGAGGACTGAGGCTGGGGTGTAGACATCCCAGAGTCAGCCCAGGGGCTGATGTTGCGGGCTGCCACCCTGCAGAGCAGGCTCGGACTCCCTCCCAGCTTTAGTGGGGCGAGGCTTGCCCATTCACTCAGTAAATAAACATTTCCTGAGCGTTGGCTCTGATCCAGGTCCTGGGGACCCAGTAGCAAATAAGACAGCCTAATGGGGTCTGTATTCTAGTTCCCATCACCTTTTCTCTGACACTGGGGGCACGGGCTGGAGACACTCCTTTCAAGCTGACTTAGAGCCAGGGCTGGGGTCCCCTGAGCCCCCCCTGCAGAGCCTCCCTTGGGACCTGCTTGGCCTCTGGGGCTGCATGGCAGCAACTTGCCTGAGGGCAGTGGAGAGATGGGAGAGGGAGCCTTTGTGAATTCTGTCACCAGCACCCCTCAGACTCGATCCAGGGTCTGCAGGGGAAGGAGGAAATGTGGGCATACCCCCAATGCCCTTACTGCCCTGGATGAATGCTCTTTTGGCATTTGTCATTGCTTTTTTATTTCTTCCACCTGGCCCAGGCCTGCCTGCCCATGGCATGACTAGAGAGGAGGGGAGGGAAAAGGAGAGGGGAGGCAGAAGGGATGGGGAGAGGGAAAGAAAGACCGAAAGGACCTGGCCTCGCTGTACCGAAGCATCTGTACCTTCCTATGAGGAACTCCATAATTTTATGGTTAAACTTGTGGGTGCTGGAGCCTGGGTTTAAAACCCACTCCACCAATTGCTGTGGATAAGTTACTCGGTCCTCTATGGCTCACTTCCATCATCTGTAAAATGGGGATAAAAACAGGCCCAATCTCATAGGGTTGATGTGCGGATTAAATAAGGCAACACAATTTAAGTGCTCAGAACAGTGCCTGGCACATAGTAGGTACTTGGTAAATGATGGCTGTTGTTCTGCTCCTGCCCACTCTCAGTTCCATAAAGCTCTCTTCCTTAACACCCCTGCCCAGGCTCCATTTTATCCCTCTGCCCTGCCCTTCTCACTCCACACCCTGAGCTGCTTCCTTCCTTTCTTTTTCCCCCACCCTTTTCTTTTCTTTTCTTTCTTTCTTTCTTTCTTTCTTTCTTTCTTTCTTTCTTTCTTTCTTTCTTTCTTTCTTTCTTTCTTTCTTTCTTTCTCTTTCTCTCTCTCTCTCTCTCTCTCTCTCTCTCTCTCTCTCCTTTCCTTTCTTTCTCCTCTTTCCTTCTTTTTCTTTCTTTCTTTCTCTCTCTCTCTCTCCTTTCCTTTCTTTCTTCTTTCTTTCTTTCCTTCTTTTTCTTTCTTTCTTTCTCTTTCTTTCTCTCTCTCTCTCTTTTTTTTTACAGGAAGTCTCCCATTTGCCTTCAGGGGGATCCAATGAAACCATGATGAGTGTTCCCGTGTTCTGTACAGGACACGGGCAGGGCTATAATAGGTTATGAGCCCAAGCGGGGAGTGATGCACTGCATCTTTATGCCAGCCGTGGGCAGAAACCAAGAACGCAATAAACCCTCTGGGATCCAGGTGCAAGGCAGGTATTTGCTTTGGGCTTGGTTGAGAGGCAGTAAGAAGGTTAGTACTTCTGGGTATTTACCGAAGGAAACAAAACACGAACTCGAACCCCATGTTCATTGCAGCATTATTTACAATAGCCAAGATATGGAGACAACCTAAGTACCTATCAACGGGGCAATCAATAAAGAAGAAGTGATACATACTCGTACATACAATGGAATACTATTCAGCCATAAAAAAGAAGGAAATCCTGCCATTTGCAACAACATAGATGGAACTTGAGGACATTGTGCTAAGTGAAGTAAGTCAGACAAAGGATGATAAATGTCATGATGATCTCGTTTATATGTGAAATCTAAAAAAAAAAAAAGGTAAAAACAAACTCAGAGATACAGAGAGAACTGATCAGTGATAGTCAGAGGAAGAGGCAGGAGAGGGTGGTGAGTGAAAGTGGTTAAAAGGTACAAACTTCCAGTTATAAAATAAGCCCTGGGATGTAACGTACTGCATGGTAACTACAGTTAACAATACTGTATCGCAAACTTGAAAATTTTTAATTAAAAAAAATGGAGATTAAAATTATACACAAGCTTTGGAATCAGACTGCCTGTTCAGCTCAGGTCCTGGAAAGAAACCCTACGTGGCTCCAGCCTCCCTGGACCCCTCTCTGCGCTATTCTTGAGAGGGAGCCCACCCAGGGAGGGAATTAGGGGCAATGGGTGTTTGAGTCCTACTCTCTGCCCTGAGGGGAGCCCATCCTCAGGACTTAGGGATCAGCCTGGGACGCATGTGTCGGTTATCAGTCCGGTGGAGCCTGGGGCGTTAGGATCCTCGTGCCAGCTGCCGGAATTTTACCTTAGCTTTGTGTCCCACTACTGGTTTTCACTTAATATTTGTCCTTAAATCCACTCATTTTTGTTTCTCCTTAGAATTATCCTTAGCAACAAGTTCTATGTATCAGCTATGTTTTCTCAGATGTACACTGAAATACCTATTAAAATGAAACAACTTGATTCACTTGCCATCCCAAATCACCAAGCAGACCATTCCTGCCACACTGAGACCTAATGTACTCACTCACAAGCACTGACTTTATCCCGGCCACTTGTCCTTGTGCAGTCTCAGTTCCTCCTCCAGAAAATTCTGGAACAGTGGCAACTGAAGTTCTTCCAACCCGATGCCTGGTCTTCATTGGTCTGGTACCTTTACTGGTCAACCACCCTTCTTTTCTTAATCAACCTCAAGCTAAGCTGTGACCAGCGTCCCCTTGGCTGACATGCCCTGAGAACTCAGCACTTGCCTGAAAGTTCACTCTGAGTCCCTCCTGCTTCTCTCCTCACCTGCCTCGTGCCTCTCTGAGGTTCCTGAGCCCCGCTTGCTGACTTGGGAGTCCTTTGACACAGAGAAAGGCTGGAGGCCCCGCCACAGCTGTGCTCGGCACAGAAGCTGGGTTTAGCCACAGAAAGCCAAGAGAGAGCTCTGAGCAGGTGTGCAGTCCCTTCCAGCACCCCACCTCTAGGGAACCTGATTTAGCTGCCAGAGGTGGGGGCAGGGTTTAGAGGGGAGGGGCAGGCCCAGGGGCCACTTCTGTACTGCGTTCCCCCAAGGACAGGGGCTCTATCCTCTCTACTGACTCCCCCAGGAGTCACATCCTGCCTGCCTCATCAACTTACTGACCCATGGAACAGAAATGTGGGTGCCTGCCAGGCACCCAGACCCCAGACAGGGAGCCATTCACAACAGCAGGACTTGCCTTCACCCTTGTCCTGGGCCAGACATTGCTCACTTCAGCCCACCTCATCCTGTGTCTGTGTGTCTGTGTCTCTCTGTCTTTCTCCAAGCATACTACAGCCTAGAAACTGCTCAGAGCAGGGGAAGACTTGGGGGCCAACGGAGAGGATCCAGAAAGGAAGACACTGGGGGTAAGAAAGAATCAGTAGGAGCCAGTAACGGAATTGGCTGGATCTTGGGAACCATCCTGCATACAGTCTAGAGGTTGAAAGGGGTCCATTAAGGACATCCAATCCAGCCTTTGGTGGCTTCGATGCCTGACTCATCTGCACCTCACCTCTTGCCAAGTGTCACCTGGCTTCTGCTTGTGTGTCTCTAATGACAGAGAGCTCACTGCTGCTGAGGCATCCCTTGTAGAACTGAGCAGATGGACTTTGATTAAACGAGTAGGAAGGCTCTGTTCTCTATCTCCTGCCCTCCCTCTTTCTCCTTCATTCTTTCCCTCTGTACTTCTGTCTCTTGAGGTGTCTTCGCTTGTCTCTCTCTGACACTGGGGTTTCCTCTGATTCAGCTGCGGAATTCACCCAAATGATGACAAAGCACCAAACTCAGTGCCTTGCACGCCCTGGACGGCAGTACGGGGTGAGCATGCTGTGGTTTACCAGTCAGATGACACAGACGACATTGGCAGCAAACAGATGACAGAAGATATCCAACACTGAGAGGCTGTCTCTCTATCTCTCAAAGCAAGCTCCCCCAGGGCACTGAAAACCTCAGCCTGGGGCTTATATTCAGCCACCTTTTGGGAGAGGAATATTGCTCAATTTTGGGAACTCCCACAAAGGATCCAAGAAGGAGCCCACAAGTGATGGGATCCAGTTCCCAGGCAGCTCCCCAGGCCCCCACCTGTCACATCCCAGCAGCACCCAGAGAGTGACACCCCAGGGCAGAGGGCTACACATGAGACACTGTGGCATTGGGGCAGGGGCTGAGATCCCTGCATGTGACCCCTTAGAGGCAGGTCTTCGGGAAAGGGAGTGGGGCCTGTCGGGGCCTTTGCTCTTTCCCAGGAATGGGGCTCTGGCTCCCCTGCCGCAGTGAGTGAGACAAGGTTCACCAGCTAAAGCAGTGGGACTGCTTTAATGAACAGAATACATAATTGGTAATTAACAGGCGACAGCAATTAGTAGTCAGCGCCAAAGCAAGCTTTTTTGAAAATTTCTCTCCCTCCATCTCAACATTTTTATTTGTGATCATATAGGAATACCCTGTCAGTGTAGAGAATTTGAATATACAAATATGAATAAAATGGAAAATAACACCCCTTCCCACATTCACCCTATAATTTTACCACCCAGACATGTGCTGCTAATATTGTGGTGTGTTTTCCTTAAGTTGTCTCTCTAGACTTTTCCTTTCTTGAAAGATTCCCCACCCCCACCCCAAGGCTTATTTGCTCAGCGGAGTCCTTCAGAGAGCAAAGGGCAGTGTCAGTGCAGCTCCTGCTCTGGGGTCTGAGTCCTGACCTGAGGAGGCTTCCCCTGAGCTTCCTAGCCTCTCTGTCATTGCTGTGTCCAGGCAGGTGGGACAGGGGCTGAGGAACAGGAAGCCCAGGGGACTGGCTGTCTCACCCCAGCCAGGCCGGGTGGTCAGGAACAGCAGCTTGCTTTCTTCGGTGGTTTCTCCGGGGCCACCTCCACCAGGGAGCCCTTCAGGTGGTCTTCCTGCATCTTGAGGGACCTGCATGAACATACCCAGGCATCAGTCCTCTGTCACCTGTCGGGGCAGCAGGGGGGTGCCCAGGGGTGAGGCTGGGGGTGGGGTATGGGGCTGCACCCCCTGGGCTCCCTCTCTCCCACCTGCCCTGCCCCTGCCCTACATTCCACATAGCACCAGAAAAATGGGGCCATGGAGACTTTGGCTTTCTGTCTTTTCTCTGGCATTCTTTCCTGCCTACTGTGTGCCAGGCACTGTGCAGGGGACTTTAATTATGACAGCGAAACCATCATGTCTTGAGCAGTGAGGAGGGCAGGGAGGAAACATCAGGTCCCAGGAATGGGAAGCACCCGGAGGGATTAGGGAGAAAGGAGGCAAAATCAGGGCTGAGACAAGCAGTGGACAAGGGTTTGCTAGCAGAAAAAGGGGATACATTCTGGGCAGAGGGCAAAGGCTCAGTGTCAAGAATGAGCTTGGGGATCCCAACAGAGCTGAATGGTCAGAAAGAAGGCTTGGCGGCATCAGGGATCTGGAAGGAACTTTTATCCTAAAGTCCTAAAGAGAATAGAAGCCGTTGAGCAGATTTTTGCTGAAGGACATCCGGCCTGAGCAGGTTTGCAGTTTAGCAGGCTCACTCTAGTTGCTTTGCCAAGGGAACTTAGAGATCATCTGGTCTCATACCCGCCCCCGCCCCGCCACTTTACTCATTTCGTTCACTTATTGAGCACTGGGTATTTTCCAGGCCTGGGTGTGGGAAGAGGGGCTGAACAAAACAGACCTGGCCCCATCCTCCTGGAGCTATAGCCTTGGGATGGAAGAGGCAGAGGACAACAAGAAAACAGACAAGTCATTACAATTTGTCCAGAAGGGCTTGGAAGGATCCATAGAGAGGACAGTGACCCAGAATAGTGGTGGTGGGGGGGAATGGTCAGGGAGGCGAGGACCCCTCTGAGGGACTAAAGCTGACAGTGAGTGAGTGAGTGAGTGAGTGCACATGGTCAGGCAGGGACAAGGGAGATGACACGGGAAACAACACAGGACATTGTGAGACATTTGGATTTTATTCTAAGTCCAGTGGAAGTCACGAGAAGGTTGGGAGCTGGAGAGTGACTCGCCCTCTCCCATTGCGTTTTACAGATGAGACAACTCCAGCTCAGCGAGGGGCTGTGGCTTTTGGGAGGTGATGCAGCTAATGGGACTGGTAGAACTGGAGTTGGGAGACCGCCCACGCAGTGCTCTGTCCTTCCCCAGACTGATGAGCCCTGTGGTTGCCTAGGCGCTTCCTAGAACGGGCCTTCCCTTCCCACCTGAGTCAGTGGAACGCTGCTCAGAGGATTTTGGGCAGGAAGTGACGGGGTGGTACTCACCGGGCCAGGTTCACCACGGGCTCCAGGATGTTGTGTCCCAGGGCAGCACTGCACTCTGCAAAGGAGATGCGCAGCTCCTGCAGGCCAGACAGACAGGGGTATCGGTGCCTAGGGGAGACTACTAGAGTCCAGGCAGGAGCCCCCACCACCAGAGGCCTGGATGGCAGACAGTCCCACCCCGTGGGTCCCTAGGCCAACCCCAATGGGTGAGGCAGTGCCATCTCCATGTGGCCCAGGCCCCAGCCTCAACCCTCTGCCCACTGCCCCTCCACCCTGGCTGACCACAGTGTCCAAGATGACACCCCAGAAACATTCCACAGCCTTCAGAGTGACAGTGGGAAGCCCGTGTCCCAGCTTGAAGAAATGTCCTTGACAGTTTTAAACCATTAGTTATGCTTTTTTGATTTCAAAAATATTTAGTTGGGGGAAATATTGGAAAATAGAGCATCAAAAGTACAAAATATAAACCACTTCTGTTAGTGTTTGAGTATACGGCGGGGGGTGGGGAGGAGGGGGTGGTGCCCCAAAAATGTATACAAGTGGACACTTCGGTCAGCGTTGCTCAAGCAGTAGTTTGCTGTAATCAGAAGTGTCTGGACGCTGATGATAACAGTTGGAGCACCTCTTGTAATTGCAGAAGTCAGACATGCCTTGTATTCATCTTTTGTTATCAGTATATATTGAGTATTACAGTTTTAATAGTTTTTAAATAATTTTTTCCTTTCTTAAAATGTGCAGGGCCGGCCGAGTGGTGCGGTGGTTAAGAGCTGGCTTGGGATGCCACATATGAGGGTCCCACATATGAGGGTCAGGAATACTGGCCTCTTAAAAAAAAAAAAAAAAAGAAAAAAAGAGAAAGGGCCTGCTGCATGGCGCATTGGTTAAGAGCTGGTTTTGGGATGCCAGCAGCACCGGTTCAAATCCCACATATGAGGGCCAGTGACACTGCCCTCTACAGCTAACAACAGCTCCACCTGGAGCTGGGCTGTGCGACGGTGTTGGCTGCAGCCCCTGCTGCAGTGGGCTGCCACAGGCTACAGTGAATGGCTGGCAGCCAGCGTGAGCGGCTGGCAGCCAGTGTGAGCTGCCAATAGCCGCGGTGAGCGAAATCCAGAGGCCGGTGACTGAGCTGCCTCATCCAGGAAGAGCACAATGACGATACCAACATGGGCCAGTGAAGCAATGTCCTCCACAACTAGACTGAAGAACAAAAGGACAGCAACTTGTCCGTTCCCCTTCCCAGGTTCCCCAACGCTGTTCCCCTCCCCCAATTCCCCAATAAAAATCTTTAAAAAACAAAAAAATGTGTATACCTGCTGTATATTTCCATTCTGTTTAATATAACCCTTTTATTAGGAGGTGAGGGGCCGAGATAAATTGTACTGTTAGATTAAGCCATATGAAGTTGCTGTTTTGGTAGACCCCAAACAAACATCGGCAATCTAATGGAGGTCAACCTAATTGGTACCCAGATTTGCAACTGCTTTTTTTTTTTTTAGTTTTATTGGGGAACAGCCATGGTCATTGGTTACACATTGCTTTCATGCTACAGTGGCATAGTTGACTCTTTTAGGGAGGGCACAGCTCACAGTAGCCCATGCGGGGATTGAACCGGCAACCTTGGCGCTATCAGCACTACACTCTAACCAACTGAGCTAACTGGTCAGCCCCTGCAGCTGTTTTTTTGACTTCACATTATATTGCAAGCACTTCCTCGATGTCCTTAAATATTTTACCAGGACAGGACTCTTCATGGCAAATGCTAGCCTCTCATACATCACTTCCAGGATGTAATGACCAACTGTTTGTTGTCCAACACTTTTCCTTACAAACACTGCTGTAAAGAACTCCTCATGAGGCCGGCCGAGTGGCGCATTGGTTGAGCTCTGGTTTTGGGATGCCGGTGGCCCCGGTTCGGATCCCACATGAGGGCCAGTGACACTGCCCTCTACAGCTAACGGCAGCTCCACCTGGAGCTGGGCTGTGCGAGCCCCGGTGATGGTGTGGGCTGCAGCCCCTGCTGCAGTGGGCTGCCATAGGCTACAGTGAGTGGCCCGCTGCCAGCGTGAGCGGCTGGCAGCCAAGCGTGAGCTGCCAATAGCCGCAGTGAACGACATCCAGAGGCCAGCGACCGATCTGCCTCACCCGGGAAGAGCACAATGATGATACCAACATGGGCCAGTGAAGCGACGTTCTCCACAACTAGACTGAAGAACAAAAACCAGCAACTTGTCTGTTCCCCTTCCCCGATTCCCCAACGCTGTTCCCCTCCACCAATTCCCCAATAAAATCTTTAAAAAAAAAAAAAAAAGAACTCTTCATGAAAACCTGTTTGATTATACATGATGCACAAGTATCCATTACATTATTCTCTTAGCGGTTATTATCTCTGTTTCTTCCCTTAGGATAAGTTGCTCGAGAAGGAATTATTATGTCAAAGAGATGAACTACCACTCTTAAGAGGGAAAAAATTTCTGCCAACTAGGCGCCACAGTGACTGCCTCACAAGCATGAGAAATGAGAGGGGAAATGGGAAGGAAATATAGTGTGGAACGCCAGAAGGGGTTAGGTCAGAGGAGAGGTTCTTTTTTCTTTATTATTCTCCAAATTTTCTGGAATGTGGTCAAATTCTATTTATAAATAAATAGTATCCCCTGTCTGGTGGTGGGGCTTTTGATGCAATCTTCCTGGGGAAGAACTTGAGTCTTAAGATGGAATAAATTAGAAGGAATGTTATGTAAATTAGAGACCAGAGATAAAATTAAGATTTGATTGGGAATTTTAAGTGAAGCTTTTAAAACCCTTTTACTCTGAAGCTATTTTTTATGTTGGTCAGGACACAGGGTGGGATCTGCTAATTCAGCAGTGAGGTTCAATGTCACACCCACCATTACAGCCTCATGTTTGGGTCTAAAGCTGGAGTGGGCGGGAGGCAGAGGTGGCCAGGTTTCTGTCCACTCTGACCTGGCCCTTGGCCAGGCAGGATAGAAATGGTCAATGGGTCCTTCTTGGTTGCCCAGGCCAGGGTGACCTATTCATTACTCTTCAGGGAGGGGTCTGCCCAGTCCAGGCTGGAGGAGGGGCCGATGCCCAGGTGCTCACCTGGGCCAGTTGCTGCCCAGCCTCGGTGGACACCTGCCGCTCCTCATCACAGTCCATCTTGTTTCCCAGAAGAAGAACGACCACTCCGTCGGACCCTGAGTCCTGCGCACAGAGCACATGCCTTCAGCCACACATATTGAGCACCTGCTGTATGCCAGGCCCTGGGCGGATTTGGTCCTGCCCTCCAGGAAGCTGGCAGTGGGCCTCTTCCTCCCACACACGCCCACCTTTCCATGTCACACTCACACCACACCCTTCCCACTTTGACACTTTCCCCTCCATCTGCAGTGAGTCTGCCCCTCCTCTCTGCCTGCAAGCATGTCACCCACTCTCCAAGGCCAACCTCAAAGGTACCTCCTCCAGGAAGCCTTCATGGATTGCTCCTGCCCATATCCCCCTCTTCCTGACTGTGCTGAATAGCCCGGTGCTTGATTACATAGGCCACCTTGGCTCATTTCCTAATTGTTTCATGGATGACAATAATAGCTTCTGTTTGCTGAGTGCTTACGCTATACCAGGGGCTGTGCTGAAAGCAAGCATACCAGTTAACCCTCACAACTCCTCTATGAGAGAAGTGGGGAAATGAAAGTTCAGAGAGGCTACGTCACTTGTCCAAGGTCACAGACTTGGCATGGGGTAGCTGGGTTCTGTCTGAGCCCAGAGCCCAGCTCCCCTTATATATTAATTTAGCCTACTTCTTTTGCACCTCTTCAACTACAATAGACTAGAAATTTCTAAAAAGAAGACACTTCTTACTTCATATCCCTCTGCTGTGCTAGTACACACTGCAGAATTTTAACATGTATCAATTGAGTACATGGAGGAAAGAACTAGAAATGTGTGATCAGAGGAATGATCACCTAGAGTGGTACCAGAATTGCATTATTCCCCAGGTGTTAAGAAGACATCCCAGAGCTGCTGTATGCAGGAAAGAAATGTTCATAGGATAAAGGAAGTTGTTTGTTTTGGAGGCTGTACTGTGTGCTTGTGGTTCCTTTATACTTCTCCCAGCCCATCCAGCCACACGTCCTCAGTGGGCTGTGTCACCTATATATGTTGTATCATTTGTAATCCTGGGAGAAAAGGGGGAGTGGCCAGGATACAAGTTTTCTCTTGACTTCAAAAAACAGGCCAGCCCCAGCAACCGTCTGCTCACCTGGAGACAGTCTAGCCAGTAGCGCACGTGGGTGAAGCTCTCCTGGGAGGTGACATCATACATGAGCACCACTCCATCAGCCTTGCGGAGCAGCTGCCGTGTCATGCTGTGGTACCTGCCCAGAGAGTGAGTGAGGCCAGGCCAGGTGGGCTGACCTCAGCCCTGGCCTCTTGAAGCCTCAGCCACCTGCAACGTGGAGAATTAACCTTTCCTGCTTCTAATTGCTTCCCAAAGAAAATTTTAAGCACTGATTTTTTTTAAATTTTTTTTTAGCTGAGCCATCCTGCCACCTGTTGGCAGCTCAACGGCAACTCAGCTCGGGCTGGCATCGAACCGCTGTTGCTCAGAGCTCAGCTCGCACTCTTGAGCGAGCTCTTAACCAACTGAGCCACTCGGCTGGCCCTATGGCTTAAATTTTAAAAGGTACGAAAGGGCACCCAGCGAAAAGTCTGTTCCTCCCCCAACTTTCCCCCATTCTGCAGCCACCCAGTCCCCCTCCCCAGAGGCAACCAGGGTTACCAGTTTCTTAAATATTTTTCCAGAGGTATTTTATGAATGTACGTAAATGCATATGCATGTACACATATCTATGCACACATATACACACCAACCCTTTGTCCCGTTTTACACAAGTACAGTATAAAACACTGTACACACTGTACTCATTCATATTCAGCAATCTATTCTGTTTTCTCTAGTCAATAAAATGTCTCGGAGGTATTTCCCTATCGGTACGAAGAGAAGATCCTCTTGTCTTTTTGGGGGCTTCATAATATTCTAGTGTGTTGATAAACCCTAACTTATGTATCTGGTCCATTACTGCTGATGCTTAGGTTGTCTCCCGTGTTTCATAATATAAACACTGCTGTGAACATTCTGGGGCCCTCTGAGATTCTAATCATGTATGAGTTTATCAGAAGAAGGAAGTTCTAGCAGTGGAACTGCTGGGTCAAAGAAGAAGGACCTTTACGCTTTGATCACACTGCTTAGCTGGAAAGCGGAAGTCTAGTGTGTTCAGGACCGGTGATCGGGTTGCTGTCCCCGGGGCCCATGAGGGAATGGCCCTCTCAGAGGCCCTGCCAGGCCGAGGGGGCCTCTGGGTCTGCTGCCTCGTCTTCTCCACTAGGTCTGGACTCACCCTTCCTCCCCTGACCTCCTAAGTCCTTCAAGGTGGATGCCTCTTTGACCCATGTTGAACTCCTCAAGGTGCTCTCCATCCCTTGGCACCCCAGGTTCAGCCCGGTCACAGACGCCACTTATGTAGGCAGTGCCCATTACCTCTCCTGGCCTGCCGTGTCCCAGAGCTGAAGCGCATAGCACTTATTGTCCACCATCAGGGTTTTGACCCGAAAATCCACTCCTAGGACACACAGAGAGGGAGGGGTTAGGCCTATTTTCAAGTTACCATCCGGGACTTCCAGCCAAGGCCTACCTGAATATACACCATCCCCAGGGGATGGAACCTCCGGCTGCTGGGCTTCCCCGTGCTCCCCAAATCCCATCCATATTCAAGGTCCATGCCTTCCAGAAAGCCATCCCTGACCACCCAGCCCGTGAGGGTCGCTGACCCCGCTGCCCTCCCCCAACTTTGCCCTCCCACACCCTGATGGTCGGTGCCAATGCAAGCCACCCTGCATTGCTTTGATGTCTTCGAACATATCTGTCTTCCCTCTGCACAGCAATGTTGATTCCTTAGTCTACTCAGGAAAATCTGCTTCATTATTTTATTTTTAAAACATTTGTTGTTTTGTTTCTTAATTACTGCATGAACCTTTCCCCTTCAGCCAGACGGCGGGATAGACAGGCAGCCTAGGAGGTAGAAGCAGCCTAGGAGGTAGAAGGAGCACCAACTTCAGGGGTGACTAATTGGGCTGCAAGTTGTCCACCCTCTGCCTGTGCGCGGGCTGTGTGATCTCAGGCAAGTCACTCACCTCCCTCAGCTTTCCTTCCTCATTTGCAAGGTGGCAATTTAAAAAGACTCACATTGCAGGATGATGGAGGATTAAATGACTTACATCCAAGGTTTAGCCTAGTTGGAGAGTGTGGGGGGCGGTGCTTGAGAGGTGATAATTTTTATTATCATTCTTAATTCTCATCTCCCTGAACCCCAGCCCCTCAAATTTCACAGCACCACCCTTCTCAGTAGTCAATAGTTCCAGGTCTTTTCTCTCCCTGGAAAAGTAT
The DNA here is from genome assembly GCA_033961575.1 of Aselliscus stoliczkanus. Classification (NCBI taxonomy): domain Eukaryota; kingdom Metazoa; phylum Chordata; class Mammalia; order Chiroptera; family Hipposideridae; genus Aselliscus; species Aselliscus stoliczkanus. Next base: position 55,150,457 of record CM066733.1, on the reverse strand, counting down.
GGAGGTAATAGTGAAATCCCAGAGATGTTTTGAGTCTTTGGGGCCCACCTCCTGCCAACCTCCATTTCCCAAGGAACCCAGGTGGCGTGGAGAATGAGCGACAGGCACTTCTTTGTCCCTATCCCCCTTCCTAACAGTGCCCTGAAGCTGCAGAGCCCACAGCGGGCCCCAGGCCAGCTCAGGAAAGGGGTGTCTCCTCATATTAGCCTCAGCTGGTAGGCACCTTTCTCAAGGTCATTTGTGGTGACCCTCATGAGCCCCTGCTGCTGGCCCCTGCTTATGGCTGAAACCATAGCTCCCCTCCCCCCACCATCATACTCCCCACAGGAAGCTGGGAAAAGTGGCAGCCCAGGAAACCTGACCTCAGCAACAAGGTGAAGCAGAATTTTGTCTGTAACATCCACTTCTCGTTACTGCCCCCTTACCTGAAGATCTTAGAAAACTCAGGGTCTGCAGGAACCCCTGAGGTTATTTAATTCAAACCCCTGTAATAACATCCAGCTTCTGCTTAAATACCCACTGTGTAATCTACTGTGTTCAATTATTCCTTGCATTGAATAACTCCCCCATTACTCCCACTTTTCTACCTCCCTGCCCATCCCCTCCTCAATTCACCCATGTGTCCCCACACTCTCCCCCAAAACAGATTACGACATAACTACATAAACGGTGAGGACTGTGTTTTCTCCTTCCCACGGAATCTGCTCTTTTTACAGGAGCAGCCCCACTGAGAGAGAAACGCTGAACCTAAACGGGGATAAAACTGGTGCGGGTGCATGTGCTTGGGAAGGCAGGTGGCCCTAGGTATGAACTTTGGGGCCCAGGTAGGGCAAGAAACTGAAGCAAGCCTTCAATTCTCTGTTTTCCTCATCTGAAAAATGGGGATAGATATGGAAAAGCGTGGGGAAAAATGCACATTCAGATGTAACTCAATTGACTCTGGCAATGGCCCCCCCACCTGGTTCTTAAATGCAGGCAGGCTATAGTTCTTACCTTCTGAGAGAGGGGGATGGAAATGGAGGAGGGTGATGTTGAATGGGGGCATTTTCATGACTCAGGAAGCCAGCAATGGTTAAACCAGATAGCAGACAGCCACCGGGGGGCACCAAACCGCAGCCGGAACTGGGACAGGTTTAGATCACACACTTGGGATCTCAGGTACTCCAGCTGGCTAGCAGTGCATGCCGGCTTGCCCCATCTTTTACAATTATGCAATCTGTGTTGTTCTTGATGGAATTTTCTGGAACCTTTTTACTACATAATAATGGGGGAGAGACTCAGTTATAGGGAAGGCTGTTCTAAGGAATAAGGTATGTATGTAAGATGCCAGGTGCATGGTAGGTGGTCAGTAACCAGAGCTTAGGGGATTAATGATGGCTGCTCAGCAGACCCCACAACCCTACTCAACATCAGGCCAGGCCTGCTATGAGTTCCCCATTCCCCAGGACACTGCATTTTTAACTGACTGCCCAGGTGAGGATTCTTAGACAAAAAAAAGTTTGTGAGAACTTGTGTATGGGCTGTCATTTATCCACTGGTCTGGCACTGGTCCCCAGTTGCATGCACCCTGACTGACACAAAGTCGGGGATCACTCCATCTTTGTCCCCAAGAGGGTTTCCTCTTCATTTCCTTGAGTTTGCTTTTCTGTGGTTCTATACAACGTTCAAGTGGCCATATATCCCAATATTTTTAGGGAGATGTAGCTTTGTGCTTTGGGACATTTCATTTGCAGGAGCCACTGATTTCGACACTACGAAATATTTACTTACAATAATAACAAGAAAAATAACTAATATTTACTAGCATATACTACATGCCCAGACATTATTCTAAGAGCTTGACATGTATTAACCGAACTAATCCTTACAATCACTTCTAGGAAGTCAGCTCAACTGCTGTCCCCATTATGCAGATGAGGATTTCGGGACTCAGCGGGGTTAAATAGTTTGTCCAAGGACATATGGCTAGTAAGTGGCAGTACTGGGATTTGAACCCGGGCATCCAGGTTCCTAACTTAGCACACTCTATAAACACATTCTGTGTAAGATATTCAGCTCTCCCAAGGCAGCTTCCTGTCAGGGCCTGGCTGGCTGGCCTGGGCCTAGTCATGAACAAACCCAACCGGTGGGTGGAGACTTGCTTGTTTTCACCATCAACCAGCACTGGGACCTAAATTGCAGGGTGCTTTGTTGATGTGGCACATTATAAGCTAATCAGATCAATGCAGAAAAAAGCAAATTACCTGTAATTAGAGATGATTAGTAAAATAGTAAGTGTATGTCCATATAAAACACCGTCTAATGTAGGGCCTGTGGCCAGGACAGAGCCTGCAGCTTCCTCAGAGATGGCTCTCTCCAGGCCTGCTGGGGCTCGCTGGCAGGGCCCCTGGACCTCCCCTCCCTCCTCTGCTTCCCAACCCAGGTGGGCCCTTACCCACGGTAGCTGTCAGCCCAGTGGCGAAGGTGTTTTGGTGCAGCAGATGCAGGAAGGATGTTTTGCCCACGTTCGAGTCTCCCAGGAAGATGATGTGAAAGATGTAATCAGGGTCGGCTGAAGGCAGGCTGGCCGTGGGGTGCGCTGGGGAGGATAGGGTCAGCCCAACCTCCCGGGAGGCTGTCCCTGGGTCCTCAGGCCTGTTCTCTGCCCTTGGCTCCCCCGACTGTGGGGGACCTTGTTCTCCTTCTGTTTGCACAGTTGGAGGTGGAGGCATGGGTTGGGTTTCCAGCTCAGCCATGATGGGCAGAGTTTGTGTTAGCTCCCAGGGCCCTGCTCCACCCCTAGGCTGAGCCCCACTCGGAGGAGAGCCCTTTGGAGGTGACAGTTTTCCAGGAGCAGGGGCTTCTGCTTCAGCCAGGGCCTGTGGTGTGTCCAGTGGATGAAGAGCAGGCAGAGAATCTTGCTGGGGAGGTTCTGAATGCCCGGTTTTCAGGCCCTGAGCCTCGTCTGACTGCTCTGAACCGAGGTCTCGCCCTCCTCTGCCCACCTGCTTCCTTTCCTCAGCGCTGCGCTCCTCTTCCAGACTCTGGTCGGGGAAGGCGGGCGGCCCACCTGGCCCAAGGACCTGGCCACGGTTTTCTCTTAGCTCCCCAGGACGGCCCTCTTGAACATCCAGACCTGGCTTGCCCCCCTCCAGTCCCTCCGTGGGAGCCTGAGCCCTAGGCTCCAGGCCCTGGGAGAGCTCAGCCAGCCCTGGTGTGAAGTCACCAGCTCCTGGGAACCCCAGTCCTGACTCTGAGCCAGCAGAGTGTGGGTCCTGACGAAGGGTTTCTCTCTGCCTGGGTGGCTTGGGTGGGACAGGCCCAGGCCAGAAGTCCTTATCATCTGGATACAAGGCATGGACCTGTTTGCTGGGCCCATCTGGGGCCTCGGGAAGGGGAGAGGTCACCTCGGGAGGGGATCCATCCTCCAAAGGAATGAGCACTTTGAGTGCAGCTTCCACCAGGCTCCCTGACTCCCCAGTTGGGGCCCCGGGGAGACCCCAGGGGAAGTGGGACTCAGGGCCAGGCCCTGACTCCTCCTCAGGCTCCAGGCTGTGAGGCCGGACAGGCTGCTCCGGACTGAGGTCTTGCCCATCTGGGTCCTCTCCGTCCCCTTCCTTGGCCCTGGAGAGCACCCCAGGGGGGCTCCTTGGATCTCCATCTGGATCCAAAGATGGCTCCTGACCCAACAGCAACTTATGCGACTCTGAGATGGAGATCTGCCTGACCACTCGGGGTGTTTGGGGTTCCGAAGGGGCTCTCGGGCTTGGAGGTGGGCTCCAACAGAGCTGCAGGGCTCTGTGCGGGGGGCTGCTGAAGTTGCTCAGGAGTTGGTCCCAATCATCGTTGTCCCCAAACAGTCCGGGCAGGGGAGCCTCCTCTGAGGAGACTGCCTGAGGGTCGGGAGCCTTCACCTCATCTGCCCTGGGGACACTAGAAGAGGTGCAGGAAGTCAAGGTCAGGAGAGGGGCAGGCAGATATCACAACTTCCTATGTCTCCCACCATCAGTTGCACACCTCTCGGCTGGCCCTCCTTCCCAGTCTTTGCTCACTAGTCCTTCTGACGTGGCAGGTACCCCCCACTCCTCCCTCTCATCTAATCCTGATCATCCTTCAAGGCCTATATGAAGCCTCACCTCCTCCAGGAATCCTCCTTTGACCATTTTGGCCCATCCCATTCCTCTGAACTCCAACAAATAGAGTGAGTGTCTGCCTGGGATCCAGCACTGCACTAAATCCCGTGAGTGTGAGTGTGTGTGTGTGTGTGTGTGTGTGTGTGTGTGTGTGTGTGTTTGAATCCCAGTTGTGTGATCTTGGGCACATGACTTTCCCTTCTCTGTGCCTCAGTTTCCTTGTCTGAGAAATGGGCATGATAATCTCAGCATGGTAATGTTGTCATGAGCTAATGTCAAGGAGGGGGACCATATGTTCTGGGCGGTGACCAGAGCCTCCGAGAATCCAGTGCCTCTCTGCCCTCTTCCAGGAAGCCTCTGGTCTTCACCCTAGCCCAGGGATGGCAGCCACTTGCCTCGGTTCCTCCTCCATCTGCCAGGACACACGGCACTTAGTAACACTCAGGTGCCCCCTGGTCACCTGCAGCTGCTCCCGCACCTCCTCCAGCTGCCCAGCCAGGTCACGCTCAGTCTGCCGAAGCTGCTGGTTCTCCGAGCTGGCCTCCTGGTGTATGCTGCTGAGGCGGTGGAGCTGGGTCTCCAGCTGCAGGAGGTGGAGGGTGAGGAGGTGAGAAGCCCAGCTGCCCTCCAGGGCAACGAACAGCCTCCCAAAGCCACTGTGGGGCACAGACTCCAGGCTCCTGGAGACCCAGCTTAAAACATAGAACAGGGCGGGTCGGAAGGGGTTCCCTCTCCTTGACCTAATTAGCTCCAGAACCTACCACCCAGGAGAGACATTTCAATTGTTAGGGTAGGGATGAGAGAGGGGACTGTGTAAGAAAGGAACACAAACTGCCAGCACCACGAGGGCCCAAAACAAAAATGGGGCCACACCCTCCTCCTCGCCCTGCAATTGCTGCTCCCCTCAGAGCCCCGTCTGGTCTGCAAGGAGCTCCTGATCCAGCAGCAAGTCGCATGACTTGGAGATGGAGAGCTGCTTGACCACAGAGTGGGAAGCAAAGCCTACACATGGCCTCCAGGGTCCTTAACAGGCTCTCCTACCCCGCCCCTGTTACATCTCTGACTGCCTCTCCCACTATCCCTCTCCCCTCCCTCTGTTCCAGCCCACAGGTCTCCTTGCTGTTTCTTGAACATTCATAGCTCGTGCCCACCTCAGGGCCTTTGCACTCACAGTTCCCTCTGCCTGGGTTGCTGTTACCCCTGATATCCCATGGCCCACCCCTCATTTCCTTCAGGTTTTTCCTCCAATGTCATCCTCTCAGTGAGGCCTTCCTTGGCCCCCTTATCAAAACCCTTCTGTCCCCTGGCCCTGCTTTTCCTTATTCTCCTTAGCACTTCCATTATCTAATATGGTATAGATTTTACTTGCTTATATCACTTAGCATCTGTCTCCTTGACTAGACAATAGCTCCATGGGCAGGAGTTTTGTGTCTATCATATTCCTCAGAACCTAGAACTGTGCCTGGTATATAGTAGGTGTGCCCTAAATAGCTGTTGGGTGAAGGGATAAAGGGCCCGGGGGGAGAGGCCTCACGTCCACAGGGGACACGACAAAAGGGTCCCATGTGAAAAGCCCAAACTACTCCCTTGGTAGAAGGGGCCTGCTTTGGTTTCCAAGGAGCAGCTGCTGCAGAGGCACCTAGGACATCAACCATTTGGGGAAGGCAAGACCAGGTGACAGGGCCAGTCAAGGCAATGGTGGCGAACCTTACCCAGTGCTGAAGGGACACTGGTGTCCTGGTCACCACAAATGGCAATTGTACTAAGGTCAGTAGTTTGGAAGTTGAGGAAGGAAGTGACAGTGGGGCAGGGTCTCAGACCCAAAAACTTAGCTACAATGCCAACTGGGAGTGACCGTAAGCTGCGAGACCTGGGGTGTCAGGGCAGCAGGTATTCTACCAGGAAGCCGGGACAGGTTCAGAGTCAGTATCAACTGTGGTATATAAAACACCTACTACGTGCCAGGCACCATCTCAGGCCCCCAAGTATAGTATCTCTAATCATCACAGCAGCCTTCTAAGGCAAGAATTCTGATTTCCACTTCTCTGACAATGAAACCAAGGTTGAGAGAGGTCAAAAACCTGCCCAAGGTCACTCAGCTGATAGTGGACATGAGAGCTGAACACCAGCCTATCCCCAAGCCTCTTCAGGGCTGAGACCTCGTGTTTGCCGAGGGCTTTCCCATTTATTACCTCGCTTGACACAATTAGCTCAACCAGCCCAGCGAATCCTTAGGAGAGGGGTGTCAGAGACTGTCAATCCTCAGAAATTGGGCTCCCGGGAGAGCCTGTCACTCACCTCCCTCTGGCCCTCCGTCAGCTGGTGCACCTCATGCTCCTTGGCCTCCAGAACCTCCTGCATCTGGGAGCTGAGGGCCAGGTCCCGGGAGTCACTCTGGGGAGCAGAGAGGTCTCAGCTTCTGGGCTGCAGAATCTAAGACCCAGCCAGGCTGGGCCGGCCCTCCCCACACTTCACCTCCACCCAGGCCTGGGGTCCAGGGTCCAGGATGTCCCAGCAAGGAGGGAGGTCTCAGGACAACTTCTCTGGCTCAACCCTAGATTGTGGCAACAAAGAAACAGGCCCAGAGAACAGAAGGACTGGCCTCAGGGGACACAGTGAGACCTGGCGGAGAGGGGCAGGGGCTCAGGCTCAGCACTCCTCACCCCACCTCTCTGATCAGGGGTGTGAGGGGATCAGGGGTGTGAGGGGATCCACTCCCAGCAACCTCTGCTAGCCCACGCTGGCCCGTCGCTGGCCCCACTGCTTAGCCAGCAGAGGGGTCCAGAACAGGGGGAAGGGAAAGGCTGCAGGGGGAACCCACCTCGGCCTGCAGCTGCTGCTTATCCTGTCGGATCTGCTGCTCCATCTCCTCGTACAGCTGCTGGACCTCTCGGTGGTGGTCAGAGTCCCGCCTGGAAGGGGTGGGAGGTGGGCCAGGCAGCCCATCAGCACCCTGGGACCCTGCTGCTGGCAGAGGTGGTTTGGACTTTGGACTTTGGCTTGGAGTCCATCATACTTACTGCTCATCTCACTCTGTCAGTGGTCACTGATCCCTGTCACTCTGAGAACAGAGTGACATCTTAATAACAGCCCCTGACCCTTATGCCCTTGACATTTGTCACCCTGATCTCATCACGCTGACTCCTGTAACCATCACCATGATATTGGTTTCCTTGGCATTGTCACATGGTCCCTATTGCCCCATCACTCTGTCCCCACTTCCTGCTGTCGCTATCCCCCTACCTCCATAACTCAGATCTTGCGTAGGCCAGTGCCCATGCCAACCCCAGGGTCACCACATATATTGTAACCCACATGAGCAGTGCTCCTGGAGTTGGCTGCCACAGCGGCCCTGCACCAAGACACACTTGGCATTCTGACTCCTGCCTCCCCAACTCTGGCCCCCTCATAGGTCCCTAAGTCACCCCTTCTTCCAGCTCAGCTCTGCCCCATCCAGCTTCCAGGTCCTGCTGGGGATCCCTACCCTCCACTCTTCTGGAGCTGGGGGAATTCAATTAAGGTTCAACTAAAATGTGAAGAGTACCCACTACGTGCCAGATGGGAGAGGACCCCTGGGCCCCACTCACTTCTTCAGGGTCAGCTCCAGAGCCTCCTTGTCAGCCTGTACCTCCTGTAAGCGGCTGGTCATCTTGGCCAGGAAGCCCTCCAGGTTGCCTGCCAGGTGGGGCTCCTCCTGCCGCAGCTTCCCCCACAGCTGCCAGATTTCTGCCTGCCTGAGGAGGGGAGAAGAATAAGGGGGACCCCAAGCAGGGGGAGCCCCAGTCCTCAGTATCAATGGCGACACTCCAAGAGACTTGGGCACCTGAGCTACAAAAATCTATTTACAACCTACAGGTGCAATCAAATGCCACCTCCTCCAGGGAGCCTTCCCAGATGTGCCTTCTCCCTTCTTTAACCCCCACAACACTTTGTCTCGATAGGGTTTGGTGATTAATTGTGGGGAGGGGAAGTTGGAAGCCTGCTTTCTCTCTTCTCCCACCCTGTAGCTGTGTGACCCTTGGCAAATCCCATGCCCATTCTGGGCTTATTTGTAAAATTAAGTGTCTGATACCTGCCCAGCAAGTTCGCTAGAAACGAGACACACAGCCAGTGAAAGTACATACAGTACCCGCTTGGGGCTTGGCACTTGATAAATGCTGCTTTCACATGGATTTAATTAAGTGGTGAAGACAGGTGCCAGAGGGCTGAGGCTAGGCCAAGCTGCCAAATGGGTAAATGGCTCCTCACCACACCTACCCCGCCAGCCTGTACCCTAGGTTCCACCCTGCTCACCCCACAACACTGGGTCCCGCCCTCTGAGAGCATGTCCTCACAGAACCCTATGGGCTGGATGCACCTGGGCGATACCCTTGCTGGCTCTGTAGACCCAGTGGAAACTAAAGGGTGTGACAAGGGCGTTTTTAGGCAGGGCCCCCATTCTCTAAGCATGAGTGAACCCCAGTTTGGAAGAAATATCCTTTTGTCTCCAAATCTGCCCAACCTAGGGAATCCCCATGCCTGACATCACTCTAGTGGGGACTCTCTTTTTGGGTTAAGAAAGGCACCCTCAGGGAACCTTATGTTTTTAAGAATGTGAATAACCTTGCGAAGTTGACACCTCAGATCACTAATCCTTCTGAGAAGTGATCACATAGGGCTAGACAGGGAGGGGGGCGCTGGGGTAGGGTGGACTCCTTGTGAGCAGGCATCTCCATACATGGCTTCGTTTAATCCCACAACAGCTCTTCTGCTCACTCTGCAGCCGGGGAAACAGTGGTCAGGGGTTAGGTCACTTACCTATGGTCACACAGCTAACAAGCGGCCAAACCAGGATTTGCTCCCAGCGCTCCCTGGTGGCCTCCCACCCTGGCACTGAGTCCTCGCCTGCGCTGACTGGCAGTGCCTATCCTGCTCTACACCGCCCCCCCGCCCCCCCCCACACACACACACTGTGCTGGCCTTACTTGGGAAGCAAGTGGCCAGCCCCCAGCTGCTCCATGAAGGCCAAGAATGCCTCCTTCTCCTCAGCGTCGGCCTCCTCCAACACTGGGAAGCTGGTGGCTGCAGATCCTCGCTTGGAGGACAGGGGCCTCCTTTTGCGGAGCCTCTGGGTGCTCGGGCTTGAGCCAAAGATTGTCTCTGTGGGACAGAGAGAGACACAAAGGAGCAGAGCAAGGCTGGGCTCAGCCCCTGACCTCCCACCTTGCCCTACTCCAGCCCTTGGGGAAATAACTCTATCTGGGTTGGTCACATTTATACAGGACCATGTTCATACATTCCTCATGGCAACCTTGGGAGTCTACTCAAGGGAGACACTGTGCCCATTTTACAGATGAACATCTGAGGTCCAGAGAGGCCTAAAGACTTTCTGGAAATCACACGGCAGCTCCATAGTGACCAACATATTCTTCATTTATTCAATCAAGGGATGTTTATTGAGTATCTACTATGTGCTGGGGACAAAATTAGCCAAAATCCCTGTCCTAATGGAGCTGACATTCTAGTGAGTGCTGATATATATATTTTTTAAAGTACATTTACTACTAAGTGAGCTAAAGGAATAAAGAGGATAATTTCCACTGAGAGACTGGACAGGGTCTACTTTAGAGGAAGTGCCCCAGGGAAGTGACATTGGAACTGAGATGAGAATAACAAGACGAAGCAAGCCATGTGTATTCCTAGGGAAATATATTCCAGGCAGAGACAACAGCACATGCAAAGGCCCTGAGGTAGGAGCCATATTGGCCCTTTGGAAGAGGCAAGTAGCACTGAGTGAGACCCAAGAGGTTGGCTGGATGGTGCTGCTCTGCGAGCCTCAGGAAAGGGTTTAGAGTTTGTTCCACAGGCCTTGGGAAGTCCCTGGCATGATGGCCACAATTGGATACAGATGTGAAGATGACCCTTGGAGCTCTATGGACAACAATGTTCTCTCTGACCTCCCCCACCTCCACTCCAGGCCCCAATTCCCCCGCCCCACTCTCAGCTTCTCAATCACCAGAATGGAAGCAGCCACCTCCTGGGGTGGCCCCAATTTATAAATGCAGATTCCCGGCCTCTCTCTCTGTTGTCACCCAAAACCTTTGGAGACTCAGCAGACCTCAGAACTCTGGATGGCTTTGCAGACATTTAAGGTTGAGCTGTGCTTTGCAGGATCTCTGTAAGGACACCACACCTTTCATTCCTGGGCCAGGAGGTCTTCCCCCACTGAGGAGATCAGCGGGAGTACTGCTTCCTGCCAGCCTTGGTCTCTTTAGGTCTTTTGGGCCTGTCTTGAGAAGCGGGTGTTGGAGTAGCCCTGCCCAGTGGGGGCTAAGAACCTGGGAAGTCCCCACCCACTAAATTTCACCCTTTGAAGTTCCCTGGGGCCTAGCATTTCCTTAACCAAAGCCAGAATTCTGCAGCTGGAAACAAGGCCTGTGGTCTCAAGAATGGAGGGTGCTTAACCTCTTGCTGAAGGGAAGCCTTTTGTTAGGGAGAGGACAAACTGGGCATCCAAAAGCAAGCCTGGAGGCCTCTCTGGAGGAGGGGGATGCTCCGGGGAGCCCCCAGCCAATGAGCTGCTTTGGCTGGTGGGAAAAGAAGGAATCAGATTTGCCTCAAACCAACTGCCCTCCCCCACAGACTCAGTGTTCTCATCTCACAGTAATCAGGATTATCATGCACGCCTCCAACATCTCAGTGATGTCATGAAGTTCTGGTTGGTAAAGTGTCCCAGTTGCCCTTTCTATGAGCCCAGCCTCGCCCCATGCTGGGCACACTGGCTGTGCAGTAAGTCCCCAGGGACCTCCCAGGACAGACATACTGAGCCCGGAGCTGAATTCTTCGAGGGAGAGGCGTCCCTTCCGCTCCACATCCACCCAGTCAAAGATCATTTCCGGATCCTCCTCGCTGCCCAGGAAACTGAACTTGGCCACCTGTAAGGAAGGGATAAGTTGGGTGCTATTCGCACTGGGGAAGGCTCTGAGCCACCCTCATAAAGAGGATGTTTAGGGGCTGCCCAGTGGCTGGTTGGTTACAGCGCATGCTCTTAACAACAAGGTTGCCGGTTAGACTCCCGCATGGGACGGTGGACTGCGCCCCCTGCCAACTAGATTGAAAACAGCGAATGGACTTGAAGCTGATGGGTCCGGAAAAGCACGCTGTTCCCCAATACAATTTCTTTAAAAAGAGAGGGATGTTTGTCTTCATCCACCCCCACCTCCCTTCTCCCAGGTTTTGGAGTCCCACGCCCAGCCTAGCCCATGACCTACCCTTGAGACTCCCAGGCTCCATCAAGGCAGCCCTCTCAGCAGAGCCTTGAACTTCCTCTGCACCTTTTCCCTTCCTCCATCCAGCATTTATCTGTTCTGAGTCTCATCTCTTTAGGACTCTAAGAGAGAACAGTAGCTAATCCTCCCCAGATTCTGTTTATCAGCGTCCAAAAATTATCTGGAACTTGAAAATAAGTCCAAAAGGTGCACGGCACTTCCTTTCAATATTCTACAGGCGTGAAAGCCACCTAAGCATCTTCTAGGCTATAGGAATGCAAACACGAGTAATTCATCTCATGGGACTGATGAAAGAAAGGTCCCAGACTAAATGAAGTCGTAGGTAAACTTACAGATTTTGTCCAGGAGAGATGTAAATTGTTTTTGTCTGATGGAACAGACAACCGCAAAGATTTATGGACTGTTGGACATTAACCAGCTTTTTAAAATTTAACTCAGCCCCCTGATTGTGACATTTCTTACCTAACTTTTAAAATGCTTCCAACCTTTCATAATAAAATCTTCAATGTGTAATCATTTTATTTTTGCCTAAGGGTCATGATTTGCCTTGTGGGAAATAAGCCATTTTAGAGGCTCTGTGGAGATGCCCCAGTGGATTTGGTTGTCAGAATCAAGTAACCTGCATCATTAGAGAAGCACCCTCATGGGCTCCGTGAGCCCAGGCTCTTCTTTTCTTGGCACTTGGAAGGAATCCCAAGTGTGACAGAACTTTAAGTGTGCTGACTCCATTTCTCTTCTTCCTTCCTTCCTCCCTCCCTCCCTCCCTTCCTTCCTTCTTTCTTTCCTTCCTTTCTTCCTTTTCCTTTTCCTTTTTGCTGTATTTGTGTTTTTGTTTTTGGTGGCAGCAGTGATGGGGAATTCAATTTTATGGATTTACCATTCAGTGATCTCTTCTGCATACATGATGAACATCTAGCATTTGCTGATTGAGAGATAACAGAAATCAGATTTGCTAATCTTTTGTTGGTGGGGGTGGTGTTTGTTTTTCTACATGTGACCTCAAATCAGTTAAGAATTTTGTGGGGTGATTGGTTTGCTCAGTTGGTTAGAGCATGGTGCTGATAACATCAAGGTTCCTGGTTCAATCCTCTCATGAGCCACTGTGAGCTGTGCCCTCCTTAAAAGAGTCAACTACACCATTCTAGCATGAAAGCAATATCTAACCAATGACCATGGCTGTTTCCCAATTACAAAATTTTTTTTTTTTTTAAATATTTTGGGGCAGCCAGTTAGCTCAGGTGGTTACAGCACAGTGCTCACAACACCAAGGTTGCCGGTTCGATCCCCTCATGGGCCGCTGAGCTGCGCCCTCCACAACTAGATTGAAACAACTACTTGACTTGGATCCTGGCAAAACACACTGTTCCCCAATTTTAAAAAAAAAAAAAGAAGACGGCCGGCCGAGTGGCTCAGTTGGTTAAGAGCTCGCTCAAGAGTGCGAGCTGAGCTCTGAGCAACAGCGGTTCGAGGCCAGCCCGAGCTGAGTTGCCGTTGAGCTGCCAACAGGTGGCAGGATGGCTCAGCTAAAAAAAAAAAAAAAAAAAAAAAAGAAGAAGAATTTTGTACCTACTGGGAAGGAGAACAGCTCTGAGATCTGGACTGGTGAGTTTTTTGTTTGTTTGTTTGCTTGTTTTTTGAGGGCAGTGTCACTGGCCCTCATATGTGGGACCCAAACGAAGGCTGCTGGCGTCCCCCAAACGAAGGCTGCTGGCATCCCAAACCAGCGCTTAACCACCGCACCACTTGGCTGGCCCTGGACTGGTGAGTTTTTGTGTTTCTGTGTTGACTTTTGACCTATGGCTGGAGTTGTAGAAATGAAGCCAGACACACTCTACATCTGTGTGTCTACATGTCTATAATCCAGAGAAACCTTTAACTCTTTTGTGAGTGTGAAATATTTTTCTACATCTGAAGGATATTAATAACTTAGAGTCCTATGTCTCTTCCAGGGGTTCTGTGTTAATTGGTTTCTAGAGACAAACAAGTGCTTATATAAATCTAATGTTTCCCAAAGTCACAGAAAATAAAGAAACTGAACTGCTAATGCTTTAAATGTGCTAAAACTTTTTCTTTTGATCCCTCCTACAAGAAATTGTTGCATGTGTTCTTCACAAGGTTGCCGGTTTGATTACCACATGGGATGGTGGGCTGTGCCTCTGCCCCCCACAACTAGATTGAAAGTGGCAACTGGACTTGGAGCTAAGGTGTACCTTCCACAACTAAGAATGAAGGACAACAACTTGACTTGGAGCTGGAAAACACAATGTTTCCTTCCCCAATTCCCCAACACTGTTCCTTTCACCAATTCCCCAATAAAATATTTAAAAAAAAAATGCTGGCTGAGTGGCTCAGTTGGTTAAGAGTTGGCTTGGGAGTGCGAGCTCTGAGCGGCAGGGCAGCCAGTTAGGTTCCCACATGGGCCAGTGACACCGCACTCTTTACAGCTAAGATGGTGAACAAGAGCTCGACCTGGAGCTGGGCTGCAGTGAGGTACCGTGCGCAGTCGTCCAATGGCCAGCCACCAACTGCCTCAGCCAGGAAGAGCGCAACGATCATAAAACCAACATGGGCCAGTGAAGCAACATCCTCCACAACTAGACCGAAGGACAAAAGGACAGCAACTTGTCTGTTCCCCTTCCCCGATTCTCCAACACTGTTCCCCTCCCCCAATTCCCCAATAAAATCTTTTTTTAAAAAATTGTTAGCTCAGAAAACTTTTAAGGAGCCAGGTTCACATAATTAAGGTGAATCTTTGGACAAATTAGATCAGTTTAATAATTTTGGTTTGCAAGACACACATAATAGTTATCTGTGTTTTCTCTGCTTTATATTAAGTATGATAGAAGTATACATTTTATTTTTCATAAGATTTGGATTTGTTTTTTGTGAAGAAACTAGTTAATCTGAATTTCCTACACTTCTTTTTTGTCTTACTGATTAAATAAGCCAATATTATCTGTACATAATGCTTAAGATTATAAAACTGTAAATTTGTGTTCAAATAGATTCATTATTCTAACAAATTTTATATCAACGGTACTTATATTTTGTAGTGTGTCACCTTCAAGTTTCCAAGATCCTAAATAATTTGAAAAACTTGAATTAATATTAAATTAAGAACATTTTAATACTAAAACCTTGATTGCTAAGCATAATTTTAAGTTTATGTCCTTTTACTTTCACATGCTGGGGAGCAGCTATATCTTTGGATCCCGTTAATGAGTGAATTCATTTTTGGCACTTTAAATAGTTATGTAAGGGAAAGCAGGGACTCAAGAAGGTATTTGTATACCCATGTTCGTAACAACAATATTCACAACAACTAAAAGATGGAAGCAAGTCAAACATCCTCAAGGGATGAATGGATACATGAAATATGGTATACAATGGAATATTAGTCAGCCTTAAAAAGGAAGGAAATTCTGCAATATGCTACACTATGAGTGATCCCTGAGAACATCATGCTAAGTGAAGTATGTCAATCGCAAAAAGACAAATACTATGATTCCACATACATGAGGGTTCTAGAGTAGTCAAATCATAGAGACAGAAAGTAAAATCAGGATTTCCAGGGACTAGTGAAATAAGGGAAGGAGAGTTAGTGCTTAATGGGGACAGAGTTTCAGTTGGGGAAGATGAAGAAGTTCTGAAGATGGATGGTGGCGATGGTTGCACAACAATGTGAATTACTTAATACCACTGGACTCTACACATTAAAATGATTAAAATGGTAAATTTCATGTTAGGTATATTTTATCACCATTTTTTAAATAGTTATGCAAGGGATACGTGTGACTGAGAAAGTCATGTCATCTGTCCTTGTGAGCTTTGTTATCTACTAAAATGCTCATATAAGACAGATAGTTCTCAATTATTTACTCCCCAGTTCATTCTGTGAAATAGAGGTTAATTACTTTGTTTAAAAGTTAGAATCACTACAGGTGTTTGATATCTACTGGGACTAATAGTGACAGAGAAATACACTGTATCTATGGTGAAAGTGGTACATGTTTTTGCTTTCCAAGGGATAGGGAAGTGATTTTGTCTTAAAGTGTCTGGTTGTTCCAGAACATGAAAAAAATACAAAAAAGCAAAACCTGAATGGACATAGAAAGTTGTAGAGGGTTTGCTGAAAGGAAATCTTATTTGCTGATTTATAATACCTGAGTCTGAAAATGAGCTTGAAATATGTTAACATTTTGCCAAATTTGCCTCCGTTTTGATGGATTTAAAAATAAATTAAGGGCCCACCGAGAAGCGCGGTGGTTAAGAGTTGGTTTTGGACACCAGTGGCCCCGGTTTGGATCCCACATATGAGGGCCAGTGACGCTGCCCTCTAAAAAAATTAATAAACAAATAAAAATAAATTAAAAATAAAACTTGTGACAACTATTACTGTCACGTGTTATAGGTAATGCAATAAATTGGTTTGAGAGCTCTTAGCAAGGGAAAAAAGAGGTTACTATTTATCTTCTGTGTAAGTTGCCCAGGTAACTGATTCCATATCTCAACAGAATAATTTTCTCTGCTATGTTTTGGCTTTATCATGTTCTAATTTTTAAAAAAACATAAATCTAAGGTAATTCTCTTATGAAAGAGCTAAAAATACTTGCAATTGTGTTAATTTCTTATTTGTTTATTTCAAAATATTTTATTTTGATTAAATAGATAACCAAGTTCTATTTCTCAGGCTCCCATGATCCTATCTGAACGGCCAAATTTCTGTGATAGCTCTTTTAATTTTGCTTCCCAATATCCAGATCCTAAATTTAGAAAAAAAATTTCAGGATATCTTTCTCTATATTTATTACATACTTTACCACTATTATAGGAACATCATGGGCAAGAACTAACAAACGTTAGTGAGGGTGTGGAGGAAAGGGAACCCTTGTGCACAATTGGTGAGACTGCAGATTGGTACAGCCACTATGGAAAACAGTATGGAGGTTCCTCAAAAAAATAAAAATAGGGCCGGCCGAGTGGCACATTGGTTAAGAGCTGGTTTGGGGACGCCAGCGACCCCGGTTCAGATCTCACATATGAGGGCCAGTGACACTGCCCTCTACAGCTAAGATGGTGAACAACAGCTCCACCTGGAGCTGGGCTGCTGGGAGTCGCCGGCGACGGTGTAGGCTGCAGCCCCTGCTGCAGTGGGCTGCCATAGGCTACAGTGAGTGGCCGGCAGCCAGAGTGAGCTTCCAAGAGCTGCTGTGAGTGGCCATCCAGAGGCCGGCGACTGATCTGCCTCATCCTGGAAGAGCGCAATGATGATACCAACATGGGCCAGTGAAGCAACGTCCTCCACAACTAGACTGAAGAAGAAAAAGACAGCAATTTGTCTGTTCCCCTCCCCCAATTCCCCAATAAAATCTTTTTTTTTTAAATAAAATAAAAAAATAAAAATAGAATTGCCATATAACCCCACAATTCCACTCCTGGGTATTTATCTGAAGAAAATGGAAACACTAATTTGAAAAGATATATGGAACCCAATGTTCACAGCAGCATTATTTACAATAGCCAAGATATGGAAGCAACCTAGATGTCTATTGATGGATGAATGGATAAAGAAGATGTGATACACACACACACACACACACACACACACACACACACACAATGGAATATTATTCAGCTGTAAAAAAGAATGAAATTTTGCCATTTGTAGCAACATGGATGGAACTTGAGGGCATTATGCTAAGTAAAAGAAGTCAGACAGAAAAAGGTAAATACCATATAATCTCACTGATATGCGGAATCTAAAAACAAGAACAACAATTTTTAAAAACCCCACACTCATGGATATAGAGGACGGATTGGTAATTGCTTGAGGTGGAGGGTGGGTAGTGGGCTAAATGGGTGAAGGGGATAAAAGGTACAAATTTTCAGTTATAAAATGAATGTCATGGGGATATAATGTACAGCATTGTAATTATAGTTAATAATACTGTATTGCTTATTTGAAAGTAGTTAAGAGAATGGATCTTGAAAGTTCTCATCACAATAAAAAAATTTTTTGTTGGCTGGCCGAGTGGCGCAGTGGTTAACAGCTGGCTTGGGACGCCAGTGGCCCCGGTTCGGATCCCACATATGGGGGGCCAGTGACACTGCCCTCTTAAAAAAAAAAAAAAAATCTTTTTGTAATTGTATGGTGACGAATGGTGACTGGACTTGTTGTGGTGATCATTTTTGCAACATATGCAAATATCAAATCCTTATGTTGTACACCTGAAACTAATATAATGTTATGTCAATTATACTCAATTAAAAAAAAAACATGAAAAAATTATTTTCAAAAATTATAAAGAAAAAAGAAATTATAGGGCTGGCCGAGTGGCGCGGTGGTTAAGCGCTGGCTAGGAAAGCCAGCGGCCCCTGGGGGGGGAGTGGGGTGGTGTATTGGGGGTGGGGGGTTGTCACTTTGAGGGGTAAACTGTATAACTATTGCACTGTGTTGTACACCTGAAACTAATTAAAAATAAAATAAAATAAAATAAAACAAAACAAAACAAAACAAAAAAAGAAAGCCAGCGGCCCCGGTTCGGGTCCCACATAATGAGGGCCAGTGACACTGCCCTCAAAAAAAAAAAAAAAAGGAAGAAAAAAATTATAAAGAAATTCTTACTTCTTTATAAGTATCACTGAGATTTATTAATACAGTTGTATCTAACATCTGCTCCTAAAATATAATACGCTGATCATTATCAATGGAAAATGTTGTAATATTTGTTGCATGTAAAAGAAAATAAAAACAGAGGCTTTAACCTATAACAAAATCTGATATTAAATATGGCCTGGGTGTAAAAAAGGGCATCATGGGAAGAACTGTCAAATCAGAAGAGATGTTCAGCCTTTCCTAGACTAAGGTTACATAGGTAAAATGCTATGAATATAACTATTTCAGAAGTTGCATGCTGTATGGGAAGGCCCTGGAGGTTTCTCAATGCCTTTGCTATCCATAACATGTTCTTATCTTCAGAGGAAACACTAGTGACATCCTCATGAAGTAGTTATGTGCTGTATCCCAAGAGAGAACTTTCCTCTCTTGCATTTTGATATTATTGGTTACTATAATAAATAACTACAGCCTTTCAGGATCATTACCAAGTTAAGTTTCTGCTTTCCTACCCTTGCCTGCAGGCTGTTAGAAGCTGCAGGCCACAGGTTGTATCTTCCACAAAGAACAGATTCAAAGCCTTGTAGGAAAAAAACGCACCAGGTTCTCAGAGCTACTGATGTCTCCCTTGGGAGGATGCCCTGCTGACATCAGCCAACATTCACACTGAGCTAGTGGGCTGATGGTTTCTAGGGCTCTTTTGAGTTCAGAAGCAGCCAGCTCACCCAAGATCCAGCAGAACAAAAATTCCAGGGAAATGAATGAACGGCTCAAGGAAATCCAGCTATGGTTATTTGTTGGAAACACAGTTGATGTTATTTTTATTAGTCTATTTTTATAGATGTATAAGGAAGTTCTTTCCCTGTCTTCTTGAGCTCTCTTTAATCTTCAGTTTAGTAGATTATTGCTTTTGTAAACTGAAATTAAACATATTAAATGGATCTGTATCTCACCGACCCCTTCCTGATTCAAAAACCAATACTTTTACTGAATCTCCTTACTTACTGTGGCAATATAGTTATTTACACAGGTTCAGTAAGCATCTGTCCTCCTTCATGCTAGGATATAGTTACATAAATCAGTTGTGTAGCTGTAGTGTCATACTGGACAATGGTTCTCATTTAATCAGGTGTAACAAGTCCACCCTAAGGGACACCCAAGGAGCCAATATCTGCAAAGCCCTCCTAGGAGCTAGGTGGTCAGGAAAGCCATTTCTGGGCAGGAGAGGGATCCTAGAAAAACTGGGAACCTCAGGAAGAGAGGAAGTCCCTCACATTGATAGGGGCTACCTATCATTGAAAGCTGGTGGAGATAGTGTCTTGGTAGGTTCCCTCACTTTAGGATACAAGTAGGGAGGCCAACTTGTCCCCATTGGCCCAAGACTTGCCCAGCTTTAGGCCTGAAAGTACCATTTGCCTGGGATGGGGGCAAATGGAAACAGCTGGTCCCTCTAGATAGAAGAGTAAATAACAGAGATTTTAAAAGTGCAACCTAGGATCCCATATGAAAATTTCTGGAAAGAAGCCAAAATGGCTCAATGTATCAAAAACCTAGATTTGCAGAACAAACTCGAGGAGGCCCACATTTCATTTCCACCCTTGCTGCTCCTAGGGAAACAATCAAGCCAAACCTGATAAGACCATCCTTTTTCATATCAAAAAAAAACTTTGGAGATTATTTATGATCACAGAAATATTATCTGAAGCTTGGAAATAAGGCAAAAAGTACAGACTAAAGGAATGCATTTAGTTCACCTCACTGTTTACCTTTAATTAAAAGTGCCAGACTTACTGAAGTAACTTGTTAACATGTAGATTTTTGTCCAAGAGATGAAAATAATTTTGTCTAGCAGAACAGATTTATCGCCTGTTGGGCATTAGCCATTTTTAAAGTTGAACTCAGCAATCTCATCCTAACACTCTTCTGTCAAGTTGCCTATGAATATCCTAGCCTCTCAAATGCCTTTTGATCCCGTCATACATCTTACTGGTTCCCTCATTAATTAATAACAATAATTAATTAGGTACGACCTTTGATAAGTGTTGATTTTATATTTACTTGAAAGTTTCTCTTTTTTTTTTTTTTTTACCCTTTAGATATTTATATTTTAACATGAGCCATTCATAGTTTGTTGTGGCCCTGAGGCTGAAATATAGGAAAGGTCAGTTTTGATGAGGGAAGCACAAAATCTGGAGCTTGGAGCAATATCAGGAGGCGACAGCAGGCCCTGTGAGATGCTAACAAGCCACAGAGGCCCCTTTGCAGGGAATGAGGAAAAACTAAAGAAAAATCAGTCAGGGCTGGCTGAGTGGCGCGGTGGTTAAGCGCTGGCATGGGAAGCCAGCGGCCCTGGTTCGGGTCCCACATATGAGGGCTAGTGACACTGCCCTCAAAAAAAAAAGAAAAATCAGTCAGTCTGGTCTACGCCACAGCCTAAGACTCCTTATCAGGACTCACAAGCACAGCTTATCTTATATTTCATTGAAGTTTATAGCCATTGACATGGTTTGATTTCCAGGACTCTAACTGCTCCCCAAGATTTTCCTACTCAATGGGCCTAAAATTATATCATTTGTGAGTTACTTCTTTGGCTTAAAGCCCTTTCCTTTGTTAAAACATAAACACTCTGGAAGAGATGGCCACATAAAGTTGTATCAGTCATTTACATGTTAGGAAATAAACAAGTTCCTCACCTTTTCTGAAATCAAAGTTTAGGTGAAAGAAGGGGGAAAGAGCAGGCAAGCCCCGCCTTCCCGGGATGGGAAGTCTTAGGAGGCTGCAGAAAAGAGGTTCGGGGTGGGATGGGATCTTGGACTCACCGCCAGGTCCTCACGGGTGATAAAGCCCCTCTCCTTGGCACCGGAGTCCTGGAAGAAGTCCTGCAGCTCTGCAGCAGCCTGGGAGGACCAGGACTCTGGCTCTGGGGCCGCAGGAGCATCCTGGCCATCTGCAGGCTCTCGTGTCTGCCGCCGGCGACTGGAGCCCAGCTTCCGGCCTTTGCGGGTCCCTCTCTGTCCAGCCTCCATGCTGCTTTGGCCTGGGGACAAAGCATGGTGAGGGGCACTAGGCTGCTGGGGAAAACCCTCCTGTGGCTCCTCATTACCCCTGGAGAAAACCCTTCCCGGATTTTCTGACTGGACCCTTACTGGCCTCTCTGACCTCATGGGACCACCGTTCCCCGCCCCCCACCGTGGCCCCCAGCAGGTCCCACTCAGGCTGTTTCTGTTCCCTCTGCCTGGAATGCTCTTCCCCAAGCTATCCACATGCCCTCATCTTCTTCAGATGTCTGCTCAACTGTCCTAAGTCTTCTCTGGCCGTTTTGTAGAAGAGCCCCTGGGCGGGATGGGTTCTATTTTTTGACATGGAGGTGGTTACACAGGGTCAGGGTCATCCAGAATTGCCGGGGGCCGACAGTCTCCCGGTGTCTGACAAGGCCACATTGAAATAAAGATCCACGCTCAGCACTGGATGTCTGTGGTGCTGCCTTATGGTTGGTCATGTAACATCTCCTGTCTCTATGAACCCAAGTGCCTTTCCTCCTATAGGAGACAATATACTCACTGCATTTGTGACAAGTTCCTGTGGTACCCTGATGATAGCTGGCTGTGTAAGTCAACGATGGGGCAAGCTTTCCTAAAGAAAAGGAAACTCCCTAAAACAGGCTACAGCCTGAGGGGACCCCTGAACTGAGATATTGGGGACTCAAGCCCCTTGGCCTATGCAGCTGTGAAAGGTTTCCTTGGAGATCAGGAGACCAAGGTCTCTCGGCCATGAGAGTTCTGATAAGAGACAACTTACTGATCATGAGGTATTTTAATTAACAGCCTTGTTTTAACTCTTTGCTTTGTACATTGCTGTAGCAACAAAAACTGAAGCTCTGACTGAGAAACAGATGTTCCCCTCTATTGCAATAATATGCAGCTCTTCTAGGATAGGAAAAGTTTGAGACTCCTTTTGCTACTAAGTTCAAGTATACACCCTGTAAGGTAGTCATGGTAACCGGTGTACCCTGGAAAGATACAATTACAAAAGGTAAAAGCTCTGAGAAAGAAAAAACATCCTGATCATGTGAAACATAACTTGCAATTGAGGTAATGGTCAGAAGCCCCTATAAAAGGGGCCAGGCTTTAATAATAAAGTGTGTGTGACGCTCCTGTGAACCTCTTTCCGGTGTCTCCCTCCTTCTTTCTCCTCGCCGACGCCATTCCACCTGAGGGAACCCCTGGTCCTCGTGGGGGCTGGCTCCCAGCACAGAATCACACTGTCTGAAGGACCAGAAGCAGCTTGCTGAGCCCTCCCTCCTGTTCCTCTGAGCTCATTTCCTCACATCCCATCTTCGGGGAGGGGATCCCTTCACAGCTGACTCCTCCCTCTCTCAGTTTCGCCTTTTTTCCTCCTCAACACTATTTCTCTACTCCTTCAGCACACACACCAAGGAATCAGTAGCTCCCCCACATGACTCTTAGGGCCTTGCATGACCGGCCCCTCCTTCATTCCCTCACCCCCACACCCTCACGGTCCAGGCCAACCCTTCTGAACCACTTGCCATTCCCAGAATGCCAGATATCCTCCCACCCTTCCTTTGCCACAATCTCCAGCCTCTCTTATCCCCTCCCCTAGCTGATATCTCTTCCTTCCTCAGCTTAGAGGCCAGCTCCTCCAAGAAGCCTTCCCTGCTGCCACCCCACACACACACACTTCAAGTAGGGTTCAGTGCCCCCTTGTCTGTGGCTCCATGATACCCTGGCCTAACCCCTATGGATGTCACTGTGCACCTTGGTCCACATTGCTCCCAGTTCCTGAGCACATAGCAGGTGCTCCAGTAGATGTCCAATTCATTAATTAGGGTCCTTTCATTGGCTGTTGAAGGTCTTAGATCAGTCAGTCAATTAATAAAGACTTTAATGGATAAGGATTTGCCCAGAGGAGGCCCCAGGGCCGGAGAAAGGGAGCCTGGAGTTTGGAAGGGGTAGAGCCAGGGCCTGCCTTAGGAGGAATAAACCTGGGGAACACAAAACTGAATGGGGTGGGAGGGGCTAGGCAGCTTCCTACGGGCTGTGGGACTTGAGCTCTGAAGGAGGCGGGTAGGATTTAGAAGCCGTGAAGAGCATGTGCGCCCTTTCTGGGCTTCATTGGATGGGGCCAAAGGTCACAGACAGGCTGAGTGGAAGGCTCAGGGAGCTCTACTTTGGGGATGATGAGACACTGGTCCAGCCCCGCCTTGGGCAAATTCCCTCACACAGGCTGCCTAGGACCTGAGGGAAGCAATTCCTCACCCTGGGGAGACCCCAAATGTTAAAGTGAAGTAGAGGCTCTCTTCTCCATTAATTTCATTCCATTGCTCTGTCTCTTTGTCTCTCACATTTGGGGCCTTCAAAGTCTGTTTCAGAGGCAGTTTTCAGATCACAGTGGTGTGCTGGAGCCAGAGCTTAGGGCTCTGGGAGCCAATCAGGCACATCCCTTCCTAACTCAGAAGCTTGCAATCAGCCAGTCAGAGTATTTACTCCATGAGAACTGGCAAATGCTATAAATCAGGGCTTTTTTCCTCCCAAAGGGCAGTTACCAGTACACTTCTGAGAAGACTTCCTTCTGCCAACCCCTTCCCCAGATCTAGCATGCACTTAAGGGACAACAAGCATTTACTGAGCACCAACTGCATGCCTGCAGGGTGTTAAGCAGAT
Organism: Aselliscus stoliczkanus; assembly: GCA_033961575.1. Lineage (NCBI taxonomy): Eukaryota > Metazoa > Chordata > Mammalia > Chiroptera > Hipposideridae > Aselliscus > Aselliscus stoliczkanus. The sequence goes on along the minus strand of CM066733.1, from coordinate 55,126,780 downwards.
GTGCCTGATGCATGTGGTTCCTTGGGTGAATTAGGAAAAGGTGCTCCTTCCTCCTGTCCCACCCTCTTGACCCAAAGATGTGGAAAAGAAGACCCAAGGGAGGAGGTGACTTCCAGTCATAGTGCTCTGGAGTCAGACAGACTCTGCCTCTCCCAGTCCTGCCCCTCACTAGTCGTGTGACCTTGGGAAGTCGTTTAACATCCCTCTACTTCAGCGTCCTCACTGGAGCATGAGACTAATATTTACCACACAGCGTTGCCATGAGGATTAGATGAGATAACTCAAGTTGAAACGACACCTCCCATTCTGACTTTACTTCCTCTTAGCTCTTGTCATCTTCCCAGAATAGTCTTTTATTCAATTGTTTTGTGAATTTCCTATCACTTCTTACTAAAATATAAGCCTCATATGAGTCTGGAGTTCACTCTTTTGTTCACTGCTCTACCCCAAATGCCTAGGTCAGTGCCTCACATAGAGTCGGCACTCAGCAAATATTTGTTGAATCTATAATCCACAGCTATGCCCAGCATACAGTGACAGCTAGATAAGGTGGCAATGATGGTGGTGATGACACAGATGAGGGTGAAATTCCATTCGAGCCTCATAAAAGCCGGGTACTATACAGATACGATTTATCCCCACTTGAAAGATGAGGAATCTGAGGGAGGGAAGCCCGAGACTGGGAGACCTGCCCAAGCCATGAGGTTGGTAGCAGTGCCAGCACTAGCTCCACTCCCCTGGTTTTTCACAGGATGGACTTTCTCCAAGACCACTTCCTGGATGGCCAGGTACCTCTGTGGATCACCGATGGAGCAGCCGTGGGTGGGACAAGGGCTTTGTGGAGTAGAACAGAGTAGGCAGGCTTTGCTCAGGGTTGTGAGACTTGGTAACTCAAGTGTCATATGCACTTGCGTTGATGAAGATAACACATGTGAGGCAACGAGATATGATTCTCACTGCGGAAGTTTCTAGAAACAAAGTACTAGGGGAGGAAGTCTACTGTGAAGTGGATGCCACAACACTGAGTCTGTCAGGCTCCCACAAGTTACGGAAATTAGAACCCTGAAATAAATTCCCTGTGACCACATCCCAAGACATAGGATATTCTTAATATAATATCCATTTCGGGGCGTCCCTAGTCAAGTGGCACTTCCACAGCCCATTTTCAGCAGTCCCCTGGCATTTTATGAAAAGGAAGCACCCAGTCCCCACTCTGCCGTGGGCCTCACGGCAGCCCTCTGAGCCAGCCCATCCCAGAGGGCCACTCAGCGGCTCCCTTTTTGCTTGTCAGGAGGCCTGAGGTACAAAGGCAGCAGGCACCCTGTAGCCCCCTCAAATTCCCTGTCACCATCAGTCAGAGACAGTGTACTCTCCCTCACAGCCTTACGGCACACCCTAAAAACAGCCTGTGTCCCCTTCATGGCCAGGCGTGGCCATTCAGAGACAGTGGGGACACCCTTCAGTCAGTCCTCACACAGGTGTATGTGCAGACGCACACACACTTCTTCTCAGCCAGCCATCTGAGTGACCACTGCCATCTGACCACTGTCTCATGGTCCACTCTCTCACAGTCAGGAAAACCCTCACGGACACTGGTGTGTACTCAGTCACTCAGAATACCACTCCTCACAGCCAGCCAGCAGGGGCACCCCCTCGGTCAGCACCCCCTCCTCTGCCACATTCCCCTTACTGAATCATGGCTGCCCCACACCCTTACCAGGAGCCTACATACGAACATTCCTCAGCATGACTTCCTCTCCTCACGTTCCTCGCCCATGAAATCGTACAAAGTTTGAAGCCAAACTTGAGAGCTAATGAGTCCTACTCCCAGGCATCTATAGGAAACAGCTCCCTGCTGCAGGATTCCGTTAGGGGAGCAGGCACCACAGGCTTCCGGTCAGCAAGTGGAGAGCTTTGTAAGGATGGCGTGGGGACAGCAGCAGAATTGCAATACAGGGTCTGTGGGTGCCTTAGGTTCACCTCAATTCCAACATTTTCTCACCAAATGGGCAAGAGCTAGGTCTGCCCTTCACCCTACTTACTTCAATAACTGTGAGTAATAGCACCAGTCACAGAACCTAAATTGCCTCAGCTGGTGGGTCTGAGAGACCACCTAGTGCCTTGTTCTAGTCTACTCATCTTCTCTCTTCCCCTCACTAACTTGATAGAGAAACTGAGGCTCTGAGAAGCCAGGTGACTTGCCCCAGGTCACACGACCATTTAAGGCAAATAACCTACTCCAGTCTCCTGCCCAAGTGCCCCCCATGATCCCGATGTAGAGTCCCAAATTCACAAGAAAAAAGGGCTCAGCCCTTTGCACCCATGTCATAGAAGTTGGATGGGGATCGCTTCTCCCTCTCCCATCCTCAACCCTCCAAAGAAAAAAAGTATTGCAACTCCAGGGTGGCTCTCACCTCTCAAAGTCTCCAGTCCTGCGTGCAGCCTGTGCCTCCTAGACCTGGGGATGAGGCAACCCTTGCCCCCAGGAGATCACAAGCTCTGGAGCTGTTAACAGTCTTGTCTCTTGCTTAATTACTCTTTCCGCTCCCCAGCCAGCCAATCTCCTGTGTTCATCTATGAGACTTCCTGTAGAGGCCCCTGGTTATCCTTTCACAATCTTGCCTGATACCCCTGAGGCTCCTTTATCCTAGAATCTCAGAAATGGAGAGTTCTGGAACTGGGAGGGAGGTTCTTCTAAGCAAGAGGCTCCAAGTGTTGTAGGAGAGTGGGCCTTTCTCGGCAGAAAGTCCAGGTCCTTGGCAACTCGAGCAAAGAATTGAACGAGATACCAGAGTAAAGCAGTAGAATAAGTAGTTTATTAGAAAAGATAGTACATTTAGAAATAGAAGTAGACCTGAGTACTAGAGGATGGCTCCAGGGCCCATAACCAAAGAGTGTGGAGGGGGCACATGCAAAAGGGAGGCTTAAAGGAAAGAAGTGGGAAAAAGGAGCACAGAAAAAGCCACAGCAAAGGCAGTAGCAGCCGTGCTTCCCTCCCAGGACTTGGGGTTTTTATCCTTTTTCTCTAGGATGGGCTGTTCTTCCTGGGTGTAGGTGTGAGTGACTGGTCTGCTCTAGTTGGATATTTTGTGTCCACTTGCTCTTCCTGCAGGGGTAGGTAATTACAATACAACGGGGTGTTTTGGGTGGAGAGGGGAAGTGCCTCAGGAGGTTGAACTCTGTGGGATGTGTAAGAATGCAGGAATGCAGAGACCCAATGCCTTCCTCTAACTGCCTGCCTAGTTTCTCGAGAGACTTGATACCCATAAAATCTCTATGGGAAGCTGAGGGACAGGATGTCTCTTCTTCTGTATCTGCTTCCTGCTGGGCAGGGGCGTAGAGCTCTCCCTGCCTATTGGGGTTCACGGAACTCTCACCCTAGCTGGTCTCAGATGAGAGGAAGGGGTCTCAAGCTCCACCTGGAAGACCGTGTTGCCTTCTTTGTTTGTTGGGGTATCTCCTGCATCCTCAAGGCTCCTGAATGAGGACAAAAATATAAATCTGTTAGGTTATGAAACTTGTGGCTATTCAGTCCATCACTCAGGTGGCTTCAGTTGTCTGGACACAGAATGGGTTTGACATTTAGCTTCCTGGCCTGGGGGATATTAGGAAGTCTCAGGCTTTCAACTAGTTATGGGAAGCAGGGGCAGGAGACTTATTTTGTTTCAGATTCAGGAACTAATTTACACAGCAATTAAGAAGCAAGGGGGATCTTCAGTCCAAGATTCACAAACTGGTCAGAAGAGCAATCAAAGCCCAAGAGCTAGGAAACTAAAGAACTAGGGAGGAAACTTAACATTTTTATACTTAACATTTCTATAGGAAAGAAAATATTAAAGTTTTTCAGTGGTGGGGCTTGATGCTGTTCAGTTGGCTGGTAACACAAGGGGGAGGTAAACCCCACCTCAAGGTCATCCAGGCCTCAATGGCAAAGCCAGAAATTGGACCTTACTCTCTGGTTGATGGGCAGTTATGGCTAAAGCTGGGTGTAAAAATGCACAGCATGCCTTATCTCAGGTTGTCACTCTCAGACAGTGTCTTGGAAGACCAGGGGAGGCTTACATCTAAATCATCTTTTAGAGAATAGTCTAACCTAACACCAAAATATATGGTACAGCTACAACTATCAGAACAGGGTGGTACTGCAGCATGAATATAAATGGATGAATCATTGGACTGGCTGAGTGGCTCAGTTGATTAAGAGGGAGAGCTCTGAGCAACAGGGTCACCAGTTTGATTCCCACATGGGCCAGTGAGCTGCACTCAAGCTGAGCTGCTGCTGAGCTGCCAACAAGTGGCAGGATGGTTCAGCTGCTGAGAGCACCTGCTTCTAATAACAAGGTTGCTGGTTCAACTCCCATATGGGATGGTGGGCTGCACCCCCTGCCACTAAAATTGAACACAACACTTTGAGCTGAGCGGCCATGAGCTGCTGACGGGTGGCCAGATAGCGACTGGACTTGGAGCTGAGCTAGCTGCGCCCTCCACAACTAAGATGGAAGGACAACAACTTGTCTGTTCTCCTCCCCCAATTCCCCAACACTGTTTGCCTCCCCCAATTCCCCAATAAAATCTTTAAGAAAAAAAAAATAGACAAGAATAAACTCACTATACAAATGGGAGTATAAAGGTGGCATTTCAAATCAGTGAGAAAGATGGTTTATTCAATAAACCATTGGGAGATTGGGTTAGGTATCTGCAAAATAACGAAGTTGGATCTCTAAAATACTTCCATAAGGATCAAAAGTCTAAGCATTAAAAAAAAAATCATGGGCCGGCTGAGTGGCGCGGTGGTTGAGTGCTGGCTTGGGAGGCCAGCTGCCCCGGTTCGGGTCCCACATGCGAGGGCCAGTGACACTTCTCTCAAAAAAGAAAAAAGAAAAAAGAAAAATCATACAATTGTATGTTATTTGGGATTTACTTCAAAATAATCAATGGGTGGGGGAATGTGTGGGCATAGGTGGGGGAATGTGTGGGCATAGGTGAAATAATACAGGGCCTAGCCCTGTTCTGATTACTGTTGAAGTTGGTGGGAGAACCATTGGCTCAGCCTAGTCTCCTCTTTACTTTTGTGTATGTTTGAACAAATGCCATGAGGAATCATGGGGAAATTTTTATATGTTGATTTTTTTTTTTTTGAGGGCAGTGTCACTGGCCCTCATATGTGGGACCTGAACCAGGGCCGCTGGTTTCCCAAGCCAGCGCTTAACCACCGTGCCACTCGGCCGGCCCAGGAAAATTTTTAAAGAATCTTGGAACAGGCAAAGCCTTTCCAGGCATATCACAAAGCGTTAGAAACCGAAAAAGAAAAGATTGAGACATTCAACTATACAGAAATTTAAAATAAAATTTAAGAAAAATGACTGAATAGCAAAAAAAAGAGTCACCCTTGACAAATCAAAAGACAAATTATAGGGGCAGCAGGTTAGCTCAGGTGGTTAGAGTGCAGTGCTCATAACCAAAGTTGCTGGTTCGATCTCCACATGGGCCACTGAGCTGCACCCTCCACAACTAGACTGAAACAACTACTTTACTTGGAGCTGATGGGTCCAGAAAAACGCCCTCCACAACTAGATTGAAACAACTGCTTGACTTGCAGCTGATAGTTCCTGGAAAAACACACTATTCCCCAATAAAGTTTTTAAAAAAATTCACATATTAGAGAAAATAAGCTAATTTTCTCCTTATATCATGAGTTCCTACAAATCAGTAAAAAAACCAATAATGCATTAGAGCAATTGGCATCATATATGAATAGACAATTATAGGGAAAATATCAATTGCTTTCTTTTCCTTAGTAATGTGAAATTTATGTTTTTCCTTTTTTTTTTATTAAAGTAAAAAAAGAAAGTTGAAATACAATATATTAGTTTCAGGTGTACAACATAGTGATTCGACATTAATATATCTTACCCTGTGATTACCACGACAAGTCTGGTAACCATCTGTCACTGTACAAAGTTATTACGATATTATTTAATATATTCCCCATGCTGTACACTACATCTCTGTGACTGATTCATTTTATAGCTGGAAATTTGTACCTCTTATTCCTCTTCACCTTTATCACCCATCCCCCACCTGGCAACCATCAATTCGTTCTCTGTATCTACGAGTCTGCGCTTTGTTTTGCTTGTTTGTTGCCTTTCAGATTACATTTATTAGTGAAATCATACTGCACTGGTCTTTCTCTGTCTATTTATTTCACTTAGCATAATATCCTCAAGGTCCACCCATGTTGGACAAATGGCGAGATTTCATTCGTTTTTATGGATAAGTAATGCTTACCTCCACTCATAATAAAAGAAATAAAATTTAAAATTACAATGAGCTACCATTTTAAAGTATTCAATTAGTAAAACTTTTTTAAAAATCTGCTCTTGTAAAGGATGTAGGGGAACGCTTTCACATGTTGTTGATAAAAACATAAACTAGTACATTTTTCATGAAAAGAAATGTGATATCTATCAACCTTTACAATGCAAAAATCTTTTTAGTCAGTAATTTCACTTCTAGTCAGTTGTCCTACAGGTGATGTACAAAATGACGATATAAAAGGTTATTCATTACAAGACAATCTGTAGTATTATAGTAAAGGATTGGAAACAACCTAAATTTCTACCAACAGGGAAGTGGTTAAATAAATTCTGATATGTCCATATAATGGCTGACTATGCAGCTATGAAGAAAATGAGAAGGAGCTAGGTGGACCAATATAAAACAACCTTCACAATATACAGATGAATGAAAAAAGTAAGGTGCAAAATAGTGTAAGTGTGTGGATAAAATTTATACTACAGCACATGCATTCATATATGTTTATAAATGCATAGAATATATCTGACAAAATATACAAGAAACTGGTAGTAGTTGGGATGGAGGAGGGAGATTTTTATTAATTGTTTCATTTTGTACCATCTTTATACATTACCCATTCAAAAATATATTCAAGAATAATTTGTACATATTCAGAGAGAGAACGATGAAGGAAACGTGGTAAAATGATACTATTCAGGGATTGTTGGTGAAAAGTATATGGGAATTGTTTTAGTATTTTTGCAACTTTTCTGTATGTCTCTAATAATTTCAAAACAAAAAAAAATTCAAAATTAATACATTTAATCTCTAAATAAATATATATTCTCACAACTAACCATCCTTTTATCCCCTTTTACCACTGAGCAAATTGATACTCAGAGAGTTTCTATGGCTTTATTGAACTAAATAAAGCATACTTTTTTTTATTTGACAAATATTTATTGAGTACCTGATATATGCTATTGTGCTGGGCACTGAGGATACAATGGTGAAGAAAAAAACACACCAAAAAACCCTCCATATGTAATATAACGTCTGGTAGCAATAAGTGCTGTGACGAAACATAAAGCAGAGTGAAGGAATAGAAGGATGGGGGTGTATTTTTAGGGGATATGGCCAGGGGAGGATGTGGTATTGGAATGGAGTATGTGAGGAAAGCAATCTGTTAGAAGGGTGTTCTGGGAAGGGGAACGGCGAGTGAAAAGGCCCTGAGGCAGGAGCATGCTTTGTGTACTTCAAGAAGTGTGAGGAGACCAATGGGCCTGGAGCAGGTAATGGAGGGAAGAGTGGAGGTGAGGTCAGAGGTAACAGGCAGTGTGACCTGTAGGCTGTGGAAGGACCTGAATTTACTGTAAGAGAGATGGAAGCCATTTGGAGGGTGACATGATCTAACAGGTTCTAAAAGAATCCCTCTGGCTGCTTTGACTGTGGAGAATAGGCAGTTGGGAGGCAAAGGCAAAGCAGGGAGAACAGTGAGGAGGCTGTTAAAATAATCCAGACAAGAAGTGATGGCTTAGACCAGGTGGGCAGCAGTGGAGGTGATGATGAGAGGTGATTGGACCTAGGATATATCCTGAAAGTAGGGCCAACAGTACTTGCTGCTGGATTTGGGCAAATGCAACAAATTCAGGACCTTTTTCTCTCTCTCCAGTGAGGGGCTCTTGCCACTTCTCTTTGAACAGAGTAAGGTGGGATTTTTAAGATCCAGCCCTCAGGGTCTCAAGGAAGCCTCAGTTCATTTGCCCCCTGTCCTTGCCCTCACGGAGAAGGGGGGTTTAAGGGGTGGTGTCACGCTCCCTGGGTGGGAGCCTGAGTGCCCTGGAATGCACAGCCTGGCCTGCCCTCTGCACCAGCCCCAGGGGATAAACCTGCTCCTGAGCAACCTAGAAGGAGAACATAACCAAGTCCTAAGAAAAAAGTTACATCCATGCGTTTCTGGATACAGTGCAGCTAATTTTAAACAACAGTATCTCTGGACTTACTAACATTGAGCTCAGAAACTGCATTTTACAAACACTGACTTAATGAACAAGGATCAAAGACAGTGAGACCATTTTATGAATGAGAATGCTTTCGCACTCACGAGTTTTCAGTTCCCTAAAGATGCTTGAATTCGGGCCGGCCGAATAGCTCAGTTGGTTAAAAGCTCACTCAAGAGTGCGAGCTGAGCTCTGAGCAACGGCAGGTCAATACCCAGCCCGAGCTGAGATGCCGCTGAGCCAACAGGTGGCAGGATGGCTCAGCTAAAAAAAAAAAAAAAAAAAAAAAGATGCTTGAATTCACTTCACAGTTTAGTAAATCCTGAAGCAAGATATTCTCTGTTCTGCGGTGCAGTAGTGAGATCTGGGATTCAAACTAGGAGACCTGGGTCCCCCTATCCTCAGCTGCCAGCTCCAAACTTGGAGGGCTGGCAATGCCAGGGGAAACCAGGGCCAGGGAGTTTGTTTTGAAGTTGCATTTATATAGCGCATTTACGAAAGTGTGACAATTAAATCTGATATCTTGTTGCAACAATGTCACTAACCTTTTTGTGATATCATAAGGATTATTCATTATGAATTTGTCCCAACTGGACAAACAGTTAACCAAGTACACTATTTGGAAGTGCTGAAAAGGCTGCGTGAAAAGGTTAGATGACCTGAACTTTTCACCAACAATTCATGGCTCTTGCATCATGACAATGCACCAGCTCACACCGCACTGTCTGTGAGGGAGTTTGTAGCCGGTAAACAAATAACTATATTGGAACACCCTCCCTACTCACCTGACCTGGCCCCCAATGACTCCTTTCTTTATCCGAAGATAAAGGAAACATTGAAAGGAAGCCATTTTAATGACATTCAGGACACAAAAGGTAATATGACGACAGCTCTGATGGCCATTCCAGAAAGAGTTCCAAAATTGCTTTGAAGGGTGGACTAGGTGCTGGCATGGGTGCATAGCTTCCCCAGGGGAATACTTCGAAGGTGACTGTAGTGATATTCAGCAGTGAGGTATGTAACACTTTTTCTACGATGAGTTTGAGAGCTTAATCGTCTGACCTTGTACATAAGACGTACATCAAAGACGCAAGTTTTACATAAGAGTGAGAGAACCTAAGTTACATCAAAGGCGGAGAAGGGGCACAGAGGGAGATAGGTCCTGGCAAGCCTCTTCTTAGAATTGTCACCGTGGTGGTGGCCCTGGGCAAGGCACTTCCCCTTTCTGGGTTATTGAGCAGGCAGTATGGCCTGGGTCATCAGGGTGGATATCCTGACTCCCTACCACTTCCTAGGGACGTGACCTCAGGCAAGTGATTTAAGGGCTTATTGCCTGAGCTTCTCATCTATAAAATACAGACAATAGTAGCACCCACCTTGCAGGTATGTTATAAGGATTCAGTGCTATAAATCATATAAAACATTTGGAATCATGTTAGGCTAATGATGTGTTAGCTATTGTAATTTTTGTGATCTTGCCAATTTGCAGATGACCTTGGTCATATACCAGATTGATTGTCAAGTAACAGAGTGCTGGGCTGGATTAGGAGTGAAGGTTGGGGCTGGAGTGCTCAAATCAATACAAGCCATGGTGAGATCAGTCAACAAATACTGTTTATTGAGCACCTACTGTGTGCCAGGTACTTTCTAGGTGCTGGGATACAGCAGCAAACAACCCAGGCAAAGACCTACCCTCACAGAGCTCCCATTTCTGTAGGCTGGGTGGGAGAAGGGAAGGTCACTGTGATTTTTGCCAACATGCTGACCTGGGCGCTAGGTTGGCTGAAGGGCAGTGATAGCAGCCACTGCTGCTGCCCGACCTGCATCCCCCAGGCCTCCATCTGTGTTTACCTGAAGCTTTGGTAGATATTCCTGGCAGGGCTATAGCTTCTCACCTCAGATGCTTGCATCTGTCTGGTTTTCTCCAGCATCATGGAGCTAGCTTCCCCTGGGAAAAGTAACCTGAACTTGTCCCTGGCTGCAGCCCTCAATCATCGATGGACAGTGTCAGTAGTTAAGTATCCCAACAGTACCCAGCTAAGTACCCCAAGGGATAGTCCAAGGCCACGTTCCACATGGTCTCCTCAGACCTGAGCAAGGTTAGGTCCCAGTTACACACAGCAGAACTTGCTCACCGACACCATTGGTGGCTTTTTCCTTTCTTTCCTCACATTCTTTACTCCCTAACTTGTGTTTCCAGGGACCACACACACACATTCTTTACTCCCTAACTTGTGTTTCCAGGGACCACACACACACACACACACACACACACACACAAATAAATCTCCTGCACACAAGTCCTTGTCTCAGGTTGCTCTTGAGGGGGTAAAAATGGCAGATGGGCTTCTGAAAATGGATCCCTTGCCAGTGAGATGACAATAGGGACCTGGCTGCCCGTAGTGAATAGCGTGGTGATATCTCCCGGCAGGCTGCGGCATCGCAATGATCAAGACTCAGCTGTGTGAGGTGGATTGGGGTGAGATGTGGGTGGGATTCCAGGGCAACACTGACTTAGTCAATAGGAGGAGCGTTCCAGAGCCATGGGCAATGCTACTTATGAGGACGTGGAGCTGGCTGGCTTTGGTTAACTGCCCTAGAAGCCTTGAAGAAGGAAAATGACAGGCTTGACCCAGGACATGATGTGGAAGACAGGCAAAATCCACAAGAGCATCCTAAATGGCCTTCATCTCGTGTGGCCCAAAGACAGGCTGTGCTGATAAGCAGCCCCTGGATTTGGTACTGCAGATGGTGGAGCTACAAGAGAGCCTGAATGCACAGCTCCCGCCATCAGGGAAAGGACAGGGCTCTGAGGCCTGGAATGGAGACATTTGGATGGAGCTTCCCCTGAGCCTTCCAGGCCTGAAGAAGTGCCCTCTCCCTTGCTAGAGCCGAGTTTTCTCCCATTACCCAAAGCCCACACAGAGGACTCACCTGGGCCTCCCAAGCTGATGCTTATCTTCCTTAAACTCTGCCCCACCTCCTCTCACTCCTCCAGACCACAGTCAGCAAACATTTTCTTCAAGGACAAGAGAGTAAATATTTCAGGCTTGTGGGCCGTGTGGCCTCTGTTGCACCTCCTGGATTCTGCTTTTGTACTACTTAAAATAATAATGTAAAAACAGCCATAGACAATAGGTAAGTGAATCGTCGTGTCTGCATGCCAATAAAACTTTATATATAAACAGGCAGCTGGCCCTCTGAACCCGGGTTTGCCCGCCCCATCTGTGGACCAATAATTAGGGTCAAGTCTCAGTATTGCCCAAGCAGGAAAGTACCGTCCCTGCTACTGAAGGAAATAACTTATGAAAAAGTTATAAGTTTGGCTGACATGTATTAGTAGGAAGAGGGAAACACATATGGGAGGGGATCTCAAGGGTGTGGGACTGGCTGGGGAGAGGAGGAAGACAGGGCTGGATAAAGAGTCTTTCTTTCCTTCTTTCTTTCTTCCTCTTTTTTTTTTTTAATTGGGGAACAGTGTGTTTTTCCAGGACCCATCAGCTCCAACTCAAGTCATTGTCCTTCAATCTTAGTTGTGGAGGGCACAGCTCAACTCCAAGTCCAGTTTCCGTTTCAGTCGTCGTTTCAAATCTAGTTGCAAGGGACGCAGCCCACCATCCCATGCAGGAATCGAACAGGCAACCTTGTTAAGAGCATGCACTCTAATCAACTGAGCCACCATGCCGTCTGAATAAAGAGTTTTTATGGAGGCCTCTCTCTCTTGATTCAGGATTGAACATCCTGGCAATGCTCCCTGGAGGTGGTCCTAACACCCTGTTGAATTGGTCCTGAAAGCTTAGGTACAGTCATGGCCTACAGTCAATGAGGGGGCAATGCTGAAACTGCCTTGGAAGAGTACTAGGGAGGACTTAGAAGGCTCAGAGAGGTGGACGAGATAGAATGGACTCACTGCATGAGAACCCACCAGCTTACTGTCCTCCCCAGAAGACCCTCCCTCCTTGAAGCAATAAAGGATGCGCTAGTGAAAGGACCTCAGCACCTGCTGAGGAGATGCTGCTGCCATGGAATGTCATGGGTACTGTCAACGGAGACTCTGAGATTCTGGAAGAGCAGAGGCCACATGGGGTAAGGTTGGCACAAGGCCTGAATGGTAACCAGAGGTGCTTTATCTACAGGGCCCTGTGGCAATGGTGTCCCCAGGGGTAAGAGAGAGGAGCATTTAATGAGGATATTGCTTGACTTCACCACAACAGATCAAGGCTGGCTGGTGCCAGCTACTGTGATAGAAAGTGGCAGCCTCTCACCCAGTTTCCAGGTGTGAGCCAGTTCTCAGACCCAGACCCACTGATTGAAGAGAAAGACCCATAATGCTTCTGTAAGTATATAAAAGAAATAGCTCCTCAATTCATCCCCGCAAGGTGCCCTCTGGCTATTTACCAGAATAGCTGTACTGTGTAGAAAGGGAATAACCAGATCTTTGGAGATCTATTGGATTGAGTCTGAGCTTACACTGGTTCCAGGTGACCCAAAATACCATTACGCCCACCTTTTAGAGTAGGGAGACATATGGAGTCCTGCCCAGGTTCGTCGCAGAGTCCAATGGATATGTGGATCCACTCTGTGGTTATTTTCTAGCCCCTGAGTGCAAATTGGAATGGATACACTTAGCAGCTGGCAGAACCCTCACCCTGGACTCCCTAATCTATGAAATAAGAGCCATTATAGAAAGAACCAAGTAGAAGTCTCTAAAATTGTCCCACTAGTCATCATACTAAATCAGAAACAATCCCACACATCCCAGGTGGAATTTCAGAGATTAGTCCTACTCTCAAAGGATGCAGGGTGGCCCCATCATATCCCCATTCAGTCTACCCCATGCTGTTCCTGTAACAACCAAATAATGTATGGTGATAGATGGTTACCCACATGGTAGCCCTAACTGCAGACATTATATCACATACGATTTCTTTACTAAAATAGTCTGCACAACTTCTGACTGTAAGAATCTGATAAGGGTTGGCCGAGTGGCGCTTTGGTAAAGAGCTGGCTTGGGACGCCAGCGGCCCCAGTTTGGATCCCACATATGAGAACCAGTGAACACTGCCTTCTACAGCTAAGATTGTGAACAACGGCTCCACCTGGAGCTGGGCTGCTGTGAGTCCCCAGGACAGCATAGCTGCAGCCTCTGCTGCAGTGGGCTGCCATAGGCTACAGTGAGTGGCCGGCAGCCAGCGTGAGGGGACAGCAGCCAGTGTGAGCTGCCAAGAGCCGCTGTGAACGGCCGTCCAGAGGCCGGCAACCAATCTGCCTCACCCGAGAAGAGCGCAATGATGATACCCAACATGGGCCAGTGAAGCAATGTCCTCCCAACTAGACTGAAGAACAAAAAGACAGCAACTTGTCTGTTCCCCTTCCCCAGTTCCCCAACACTGTTCCCCTCCCCCAATTCCCCAATAAAATCTTTTTTTAAAAAAAGAAGCTGATAATATGGCCAATGCGTTCTTTCCAAGCCACATCAGGAAAGGGACCTGTCAGGGTAGTTAAGTTTTAAGTGGACAGCGAACGGGGGCACTCTGGGACATTCTTCCTATAAAAAAAGACAAGTTATTACACATGTACTGTGGACATCCCACCACTAAAAGGGGCATAGCCCCGGGTGGGCCAGTGTGGATTTGGGAGGCGATGTACTAATGCTCGAGCCCATTTATTGGATGACTCGAGAAGCTGCCATATTTGAGTGGAGTCCAAGAGTGAAAGAGGGCGATGGGCCTATGTTATGGGACAAGCACTTGGGAAGTACGACCCAGTATATTCATTCCATTGTGCTAGAAATATGCAAGAGAGAAAAGGACACAGTGTGAAGTTTCTGGAAAACCCCAATGGGAGAATATCATCTCGGACCCGTAGGTTTCGGGGACAAAGCCATGCCCTGCACAGCAGAGAATGATTCAACATTTGAAAGGTAGCTCTGGCCAAACTGCAGAATCCAGAGCAAATAAATGATTATTGTTTTAAGCCACTAAGTCTTGGGTGGTTAATTATAACAGATAATCCAAACATGCCTGTAACAGTACTTTATTCTTTGATTTTTTGTGGGATATTTTTTGAGGGCAGTTCACTGGCCCTCATGTAAGACCTGAACCGGGGCCACTGGCATCCCAAGCCAGCGCTTAACCACTGCGCCACTCAGCCGGCCCTAACAGTACTTTACTCTTTTTAAGTGTTGCATAGTATTCCACTATATAAAGATACACAATTGACATATCTACTTGTCTGTTATGGGCATTTAGGTTGTTTCCAGTTTGTTAAGATTTATGCTGTTATGCACGTGTCTTTTGGTGGAAATCTGCTGGTCTCTGGAGAACAAATGTAGAAATAGGAATTGCTGGGTCGTGAGGTAGGAATGAGGGGAGGCATCCTTAGACGATATTGCCAGTTTTCCACAGTAGTTGAATGTTTTCTGCTTCTCTTAGCAAGGTCTAAGAAAGAGCTCCAGTTGCTGCATATTCTTAACACTTTGCAGTGTCAGTCTTTTTCACGTTAGTCATTCTGGTAGGTGTGTATCAGTATCTCCCTGTGGTTTTCATTTGCATTTCCCTGATGAGTAATGATGTCAAACTACAATATGTTCTTTGCTAAAAAAGACCACAAGACAAACTAAAATATTCAGTGGCAACCTTTGCAGAGGTGTGATAATTTGTTTTTGTTTTGTTGTGTCTACATTTTTTTTTTTTTTGCCTCATGGTCCTTCTGTTTGCTAAGCTGTTTTTTAAATTGAACTGCTTAATTTTTAAAATTATAAAAACAACCCCCAAAAAACCTCCATCTATTTGTTCTTAAAAATGACAAGGTACAGACAGTCACAAGTAAAGTCACCAAGAAATATTTATTGAGCACCTGCTGTATACCCAGCACTGCAGGAGGGCCTGTAAGGATACAGAGCAGTACAGGACATGGTCCCTGCCCTTGAGAGGTGTACAGTCTAAGTGGAGACAGGAGAACCAGGACACATGAGGAGCCAGGAGAAAACAGCCCAGGCTGGGATGTTACAGGAGCTGGCAGACGGTGGGGGTCAGACCCACTAAGTGCTTCAGTGCCACTAGGGGCTCAGTGGTGAGTGCCAGGAAAGACAACTCACAGCTCCCAGGCCTGTATTAGCTCATTGGTGTGCCTGGTCCACAGCCTCTCCTCCTGCCATCTTAAAACACCTGACTCCTTGTTCAGGGGCTATTCAAAGTGCAATGAAATGGGGGAGGGGTGGGGTCAGTAGGGAAGGTCCTTGGATGAGTTCCGGGGGCTGGTGTACACTCTCTCCTAGACAAAGCCATTCCCCCTACCCACACACCCCTAAAGCAGAGATCCCCACTCAAGGAGGCCTGACCGACCACCCAGGGCCTCTACCCCAAGAGCTGAGAGGAGGGGGTGGTCGCTGCTCAAGCTGCCTGAGGTAGAACTAGGGAACCCTACTTCTAGTGTGCCCTTCCCCGTCCAGTCCACTGAGTTTGGGGGACAGGCACCCCGGAGCTGCCACTCAGGGCCTAGAGGGGACTAGAGGGAAAGGACATGGCGGAGGGGAAGAGGGCCAGAGGGGAACTTGAGAGCCCAGCTGTGAAAGAGGGGCAACTGAGGCTCCTAAAACAACCCAGGGAAGCCAACAGGGTGGAAGGCAAACACTGGCTGGTTTCCCCATGAGCAGCAGAGGGGCGTGAGGGGAGGCTGGGTGATTTGCTACGGGACCCTACCTTCCCCATACCTTCACAGGGCAGAGTGGAGTCCCAGGGCCAGGAAGGTGCCAATCCCCAGCCCTGCTCCAGGCTCTGCCTACTTCAAGGTCACCCTGCCCAGCCTTTGAGGCGGCGAGGGGACTCCAAAGTTTAGATGATATCCCTCCCCACTCTGCTGGGCCCCCTTCAAAGTGCTATTTCTTTACTTCTCAAAGTATAGGGAATTAGGGTCTGAGAATGTAGGAAAGGGGCAGAATTTCATCCTGTCCATCAGACAGTGAACAGAGGGAGCCAGGCCCCTCCAGAGAGCCCCACCTAGCAGGTGAGGGCCTTGCCTGCCCCTCAACTCCAGGAGAGAGGGACAGCGAGCATAGGATGAGGAGATTTTAAATAAAATTTGCATAACAAAAAAACCTGGCAGTCTAATACGCCTATCATTTTGCTGTCTGTCTTCTTTAAATACTTCTAATGCCAGGGGGTGGAGGTAAGCAGGCTATGTACATGAGGAGGAGTTTAAATTAAACCACATAATAATTAAGACACACAAACTGAAGGACTAAGGCAAAAGGAAGGCCTGCAGCAGGCATAAGGTAGGGGCTGTTTTCAACAGCGTGGGGCTTCCAGTGGGCAGGGAGTTAGGGCTTCCTCTTGGAGAAGACCAGCCGGCGTTTAGAGTGATAGAAATCTGAGGAGAGAAAACAGAAGTTAGCCAGGCCAGGAGGAAGAGGGGGCACAACAGAGCTACCCAACAAGACAAACTGCAGAGGGGCCAGGGACCCTCCCTAGGGCCAAAGAGACACATTGCCAAGTACAGGGAAGAACTTTGGCAACTCCACCCCGCCTCCCAGGGTGTTTACTGAGCACCCCATCACACTTCACTGATGTGACTGATAACACAAGATCTACATCCCTGGGCCTGCTGTAAGCCAAGCTGCCAGATACAGTAGCCAATGGCAGCTATGTGGTTATTTAAATTAACGAAAATAAAATAAAATGAAAAATTCACTTCCTCAGTCACCCTAGCCATTGGATATTTGCATCACCGTGGAGTTCCACCTAACAGCACTGCTCTCAGGATACCATTAGATGGCCCATGAAACGGGTTCTGCACAATGCCTGGGCCATATAAACATTAGCTATTATTATTATTATCTTCGTTGTTAGTTCTGACCCAGCTGCAAATCTGCTGTGGGATTCTTGGCTGCATCTCTCTGAGGATGTAAAATGAGGATAACGCTGATATGGTGTTCTAAGGATTAAATGAAATGCTCTCTATAAGGGTTTTGGTCTGGGGCCTGGCCTATTAAGTGCTCAAATGTCAGCATCATTCATTCATTGTTAATTAAGCACCTACTATGTGCCAGATACTCTTCTAGGTGCTAGGGACTCTGCAATGAGCAAGAGAGGTACAGATCCCTTTCTGTAGAGATAGTATCCTGGGGGGGGGGGAGATGGACAATATCAAGATAAGGAAGTGGCTGTTGATAATTAAAAGTACCAAAGTAAACAAAATAGGCAGGGCAGAGAGATGGAAAGTATGTGTGTGTGATAGGGGAGAGGAGTTAAGTTTGGATAGGGCATCCAGAAAATTATTATCGCTGGTTTTCTTTCAATTGCAAATTCACTGTGCAATCTTAGGAAAATCACTCTACCTCTCTGAACTTTGTTTCCTTGCCTATAACAAGGGTGGCAAGAATGTCATATGGTATAGAATTACTATAAGGACTAAATGAATCCCACCTTAGAAACTTAGTGAAGGGCCTGGCATTTAATAAATGTTCCCAATAAATGTTAGCTAGGTGGTGTTGGCTGCGGAGTTACTGTGTGACCTCAAGCAAGTCATTTCCCCTCTCTGGGCCTGTTTTTCCCTCATAATGAGCAAGATGGACCAGGCAGGTCAGCACTTGCACCATGAATTTTGAGTCTTGTTCCCTTGTAGTGTCAGTGTCATTTCCTGCATTTGTCCTCACCTGTCATGCTGGTCTGACGCCGTTTTCGGCCCTGAGAGGTGCCAGGCCCACCTGGGGACTCCTCAGGCCGCTCAGGGGAGCGAGGAACCAGGGCGCATGACAGTGACAGGTCCACGTGGTCCTCCTGAGCTGTTCCCTGCAGCAGGGCAGGCGAGCTGCTGGGCCGCTTGCCTCCTCCCAGGTCGTCCCGGAACCCCCGGGACCCTGAGCTCAGGTAGAGCTTGGGCAGACCCAGGCCCCGCACGCGCTCCCAGGCGAAGTCACCCTTCAGAGGTGTCTCAGTGACAAAGTCGAAGTTCCATCGCTCGCAGGCCTCCTGGACACAGCTGGCCATTAACGCATCGCAGTCTCGACTCAGCTGCTCACTGTCCACTGGACCGAAAAGGCGGCGGCAGGCCTTGCTGCCACGGGGGATTGGATGGGCATCCCGGGACGGCTCCGACATGGTGCCTGCAGCTGAGACACAATAAGGCCGTGGTTACTGGGGAAAATAAACCCTCCCGTACCAGGCCAGGGTTTGCACAGGTGAGGTCTTCCTATTAAGAACAGGGGGTAAGAGGGTGTCTCTGGCTGCTTCCAGCTGATTTTCCACCACCTCATTCCCACAGACCTCCCCAGCCTTCCACCAACAAGACACTGGATGGGGGCAGAGCTCAGTCACCCTGGTACCCCAGGGTGACCGGGAGAGCAGGCAACTGAAGGGCAAGCTTATGTCAACAAAGGCAAGTTTATTGCAATAACAGGGATCAGGGACCTGTTTACTACCAGGTATTATCAGCTAAAATCAATTTACTTTCCCCCCTGAGGTGTCCATCATGGGTGTGAATGCTCCAAATACGTGTGAATTGCAGGTCCAAAAGTTCCCCAGACCCAGCCCTGGCCAGGTCAGTTCCCAAATAAATGGACTAGCTCACAGCTCCTCCAGCCTCCTGAGTCCCCTTATCTAGGTGCTCATATGGGGTAACACCACTCCAATACTTAAAAGTACCCTGGACGTTGGAGTAAAAAAAAAACACCTAGGATCTAGGCCTACCTTTGCTGCTTACTATCTAAACTTTAAAAGTCGCTTAATGTCTCTGGACCTCAGTTTCCTCATCTGTAAAATGGGGCTTTGTGTAAGTTTAAAGAGCATGTCTGTGGAAGCCAAGGAGTCCCTGTAGACAAGGCAGGTGGAACCGAGTTGGGAGGCTGCATCTTGTGATTTAGAGAGAGGGTTCTGCAATGGTACTGCCGGGGTTGGAATCCAAGCTCTGCTGGTTGATCTTGGACAAGTGGCTTAACTTCTCCAGGCTCTACTGTCCCCATCTGTTAAATGGAGACAATCATAGTGAATGTCTCAGAGGACAGATACAAAGATTAATCAAGTTAATGTACGTAACGTGCTTAGAGCAGCACCTGGTGTGTAGAAACGCTTGGAAAACGGAAGTGTTATTATTTCTCTCAGTTCTGGCTGAGCCTCCCTACAGGCCACCACCTCCTTCAGACAGCAGCTGACAGGTGCTATAGGCTGAGGGCCTTTCCCAAAGGTGTCGTCAGGGGCTGAGGAAGAGTTGGGCATGACAGAGCGATGATTTCTCCCAGGCTGAGCCACATCCTGCCAGGCCCATCAGGTGATCGGAAGTCTAGACAGCCTTGAAGCCCCTGCCCCATGTTGCCTGCATCCAAGGAACCCATTTTGCAGGCAAAGAAAATTAAAGGTGGCCGGTCTACCCAGTTCCTCTCCTCCCACATCAGGAGAGGGAAAGCCAAAAGTGAATTTGCCCATGAGAGAGTGCTGGCACCTCCAGCTCTGCTCTGGCCTGACTCCAGGGCTGAGCGGCTGCATGACCTTGACAGGACTGGGTTTTCCTGGGGACAAGTCCTGATTTACAGGCTCAGAGAGTGAAAGCTCTGCTGGGGGACCTCCTGGGGCAGGAAGCCCTGGACCCATGCCACACCTACTGCTCCCCACTCCACTTCTCACAATGTGTGCAGCCCACATCTCAGCTGATAGGGAAGGGGAGGCACTAAATGATCTCAGACCAAGATTAAAGGGCAGGAGTTCCAAGAGATCCATACTTGCCCCCAAACCACACAGATAAAAAGGTCATGGGTGACTGCCCCATAGAGGGGTTACACAGAGCAAATCCCTCAAATAACCTTTGCCCACACTCTTCAGGGCAAAGATTGGGATTAATTTATATAATTTTATGTGCCAAGGGCTGCTCTAAGAAGAAATTTATAAATACCAATTTTCCTAAAAAGTGGGTGTATTAGCTTTTTTACAGAAGAGGTATCCAAGGTTCAAAGAAGTTAGGTAACTTTCCCAAGGTCACACTGCTCACGAGTAGCACATCCAGGATTTGAACCCAGTCCTATTTGCCCTGGGTTCTGTGCTCTGGTGTTGGACCTTACTTCTCTAACTTTCAGGTTTCTTAAACAGAGAGGCCCATCACAATCACTTGCAGAGCTTTTTCAAAATGTAGATTAAGTTGTTCAAACTGAAGGGGATTTAAGCAAGTTGAGATGCTAGTCAAGAGGGGACACACAGGATACTGAAATGGGCAGTCTGGGTCTCAGTGCCTTGTTGGCACAAGGAGGAGCTCACAGAGGACTTTGGCAGGAAGTTGGATATTCCTCGTCTTCTAGGAGCTAAAGATGGGACCAGAAACCAGGCACGGACCCTCTCTCCTTCTACCACCTGTTCCCTTATGGCTCTCATAGGGTCCCCATCAAAACCTGCCCATTATCATAACTCTCAGCTCAGAGGAAATTCACAAAAACAAACCCTTGTTTTACAAACAAGTAACTGAGAATAGCTTTCTTCGTTGGCCTTCGTGCTTTAGACTTCAACCAATTTTAATTCCCAAGTAAACAGTAAGCACTCAGTAAACAGTGTTGAACCAATGAAGTACTCTTTTGGGGGCGCGGGGGGCGGCGGGAGCAACCTGGGATCAGCCCAGGAGTAGCCGCGGGAAGGAAGGCGGGTGAAGCTGCATTCCGCGGGAAGGCGTGTTTGCGGTCGGAAGGGGGCGCTGGTGTCCAGGAAATCACGCGGATGGGCGGTGCGTGGCAGAGAGCCTTGGACAGAGGCAGGGAGTTGTGATGAGTCAGTTTCCTGCAAATTGCTTCCCGCCCGCCAAAATTTCGCTTCCACTCTGGCTGCGCGTCATCCTCAGCTGGAGAGGGGGGAGCGGGAGGAGCACCGGGGGCCGCAAACACGTCACGCTGACCCAGCCAGGATTTCTGAAACCCCCACCACTGTTGGGAAACCGCGCGCTCTCCCGCCATCTCTGACACACACACACACACACACACACACACACACACACACACACACACACACACACTCACGCACAGGAGGGCAGTGATCTATCTCCACTTTATCTCCACGCCCAGAGAACGGATGAGTCCGATCTTTGGAAAATAAAAATAGACGGGAGCAAAGAAAACAAAAGCTATAGAAAGTCCTCCCCGAAACGGGGAGGGAGAAAAACAGGGAGAGACGCCCTGCCCTAAAGTGCCAAACCCAGTTTCAAGATTTTCTTCTGCAAGAGGAGGGCACAAGTGTGCCCCAAGGGCCCGGGACAGGCCGGACGCTTTGTGGCCAGAGCTAGGCGACGACACCCGAAGGGCGACTCGCCCTCCTGCTCTGCTCAGCCCTGTCGCCCTCGGAAAGGGAATTCTGGACTAGGTCTGGGGCGCCCCGAAACCCTGGACGCAGATGACAGAGGCCGTGAGCAGCGTTGCGCCCCCGAAGCCTCACCCCCCAAAGTTGAGACCCCACCCCGCCTACCACCTTGGTGCGGTCCGCACGCCCAGTCGCTCCGCAGACTAGGGCTCCGCCCCGCAGTCCAGCAGCCCAGCCCTAAGGCTGACTGGACCAGGGTCTCCCGGCTGCGGTGGGAAAGAGGTGGGCGGGAGTCCTGCGCTTTCTGATCCGACAGGCAGGCGCGAGCCCACCCAGCGCGGGGCCGCGGCTCCAGGTCCTGGCGGACGCGTCGCGGGGCGGGGACCGGACACCCGGCCCTGGACCTCCCGGTGTCCCGGCTTCCTTGGGAACACTTTGTGCCAGCCAAATAGGTCACTGTGATGGTGGGGTGGAGCAGAGACCGCGGAAAGGCAGGGATGGGGACTTCTGGGGCTCCACTGTCCCCAAGCCCGGGCGGGGTTCTGACCTCACCCGGCCCGTACCCCGGGGTCTCCTTGTCACTGTGAGTCACCTCGCTGGCCCTAAGGGACGTGTTTAGACTTGTTCCCAAGAGCTGGGGACACAGCCCGCGCTGACCCCAGAGCCCAGCCGTTTGGCGGACGCGACGGCAAAGGAGACCTAGACCTCAGGGGTCTGGGCGGGGGCGGTGCGGATTGGATCTGAGAGTCGCGGGGGAACGGATCCCAGAAGAACCTGCTCTGCTCTGCGTCCCTACACCTCCGCGTCCAGGGGCTTCTATCCCAAGCCGCGAGCCATCCGCGCCGGGTCCACGCCTTCCCTCGTCCCAGCCGACTTTTAACCAGAGGGGAGCGGTGGCAGCGGATACCTCGTACTCTTATACTTCTCGCCCGGCGGCTCGGACACATTCGGACTTCCGACAAGCGCACTTACAGACACACCCATGGGAGCAAAACCGAGATCCACGCACGCCACTCACCTGTGGACACAGCACACACACACCCTCGTGGACACACACATCCCACGGACACACACTTACGGGCATGCATGAACACAAATGCGGACAAGCTCGGCTCAGCTCCCAACTGCCCGCCCGGGGTCTGTCCTTGCCGACCACGGGTCCCTCACCTCGGCAAGTCTCTGTGTCTCAAGGGATCCGCACCGAGCTCCGGAACTCCAAGCTACGGACTCCAGCAGCTGCTAACACCTCAGCTGGTGCCCTGCGCCCGCAGCCCTTAATAAGGAGTGCTTCAGAGGCGAGGCTACTCGGCTGCTCCGCCTTCTGCCTGGGACCGCCCCCGTCCCCCCGCCCTTCCGCCCCCCTCCCCCCCGCCCCCCGAGACACTGGCTCCTCCTCCACGCCTGGCGGCGCACTATCCTCCCAGCTCAGATGCCAACCTTGAGTGCTGCAGGAGGGCGCTTCCCTTCTCCCTGCACCCGGCGCCCGGGTTTGTGTGCTTGACCATTTCCCCCAAGAACTGAGCCACAAATATGGGCTTTTTTTAAGTGGGGAGTGAGTTGGCAATCCCCAGGAGGCAATGGCACTGTTAGAATGAGCCGCCTTTCTGGCCCTGGAAAGATCACAAGGGGTGACATTAATAGTAAAGGAAAGTCCATAAATAATAAAAATGATGTGCCTCACTTTGCAATTCCCAGAAAAGCCCCCCTATAACCACCACTATTCCCACAGGTGCCTCACTAGACAACCTCTCCCCAAGCACCTGGGGCATCTAGATAACCCCAACAAAACCTCTTGGAGGCCTGAATAGGATTCATTTCCCTTTATTTAACAGATGAGGAAACTGAGGCTCGCAGAACTAAACGGATGCAAAGTTGTTGCTTGGCAATGCTTCAGGGAAGGAAGGAATTGGGCACACTTCTCAGAAAGGGCCCACCTGGTCTCCAGCGGAAATGGGGGAAATGGACATTGAACAAATCTCCTTGCACTCTCCTCCTCACTCCCCATATCCACCTCTCCCACTTCAACAGAAGGAATCTGTGATTGCAGCAGATTTGATGGCTAAGAAGTACAGGAAGGAGTTGGAATGAGCTCTCTCCTGGATGTTCCCCACGCAGCCCACATACACTGCTGGGGAAACTGAGGCTCAGAGTTCAGTGATATATGACACATCACACAGCAAATAAATGGCTATGGTTGGAACATAGGTGTTTTGCCTCCCAACCAGAGCTCTCTGCTTGTTGCCCTCTCTATTTCAGAAGCTCTAGAATGAGGGAAATACCCAGGACCTCGTTTTTAGGCAGCTTACTGAGGTGATATTGATGAACAATTCTAGAAATGTCCCCTGGTGCTGCTGACAGATACAGGAGCAAGGGAGGCACCCACATGCTTCCACCAACCTCTATACCCTAGCCCCTCAACACCCCACCTGTGCCCCCTTCCCTTCACCTAATACATTTGCAGTTTCTGCTTTTCAAAAATTGCAGAGAACAGTGTTAATCTGAACAGAAATCCTACTTAAAAAAAATAGAATCCAGGCTTGGAGCAACTGTAATTACTAACATCTAGGGCTGTTCAGTGTCTGGAAATCTCTGCCTGGGCATGCCTAGTCTTCTTCCTCTAACACAGCTGACCTCAGGAGGACAAGTCTCCTTCTCCTCTACCGACAGGACGAGAGAGCTCGGGGAGGCGAAGGAGGGCACAGCCCCAGACCCCCTTGCCCGTCTGATATTGGAGTCAGGCCAGGATTGTAGCTGGACCTCAGGGAAGCCTCAAAAAGGCCAAGACCCCAGGACCTTCCCCCTCCTCCTAGTTCCTTCCTCCCCGCTCCCCTTGCCCCCTTAATACACACATACCCTCACTACCCAAAGGCTGGGTTGTCAAATGTCCAACTGAAGACAGGCACATCTTCCTACTGCGGTTGAATCCCCTCAGCTTTCAGGCACTTCAAATAGACTTGACATTGTCTGACTGTTTACTTTAGGAGGGGGGGAATTTAATGAAGGCTTGTATTGAATTACTTAAAGTTTTATGGTACTGAGCTTCACAATGAAATAATTCTTTTTGCTGTTTTTGTTGGGAAGTGAGGTTGGTTGGTTTTTTTTTTCGATTATAACTTTTAGCGCACCACCACCACCACTACCACCACCACCACAGAATTCAACAAATATTTATAAAGCACCTAAATGTTTCCAACCATACACTTGAAGATGTAGCCCAGCATGTCCTTATGAAGATGGCAGAGGAACAGGTTGTTAGAAGTCACACAGGACATCTGACGAGAGAGAGAGAGAGAGAGAGAGAGAGAGAGAGAGAGAGAGAGAGAGAGAGAGAGAGAGAGATCTCCACGCTCATGCCAAGGGATATGCTACAAACCACATATTCGGTTCAGAGAAACTCAGACTGAGTTCTCCCTGGGGTGTATGTGGGGTCTCCTGTCTCCTACTACTCCCTTTTCCATCCAAAGCAGGCAGCGGCCAGGACAAAACAGCCATCAGTCTCTTCTGTCAGGGATCAACATGTTGGGACATGTTTCTGAGAGCCAGAGGGCCCCGTCAGAGCCACAGTCTGCTGCCTGGGCATGCTCCCCAGAAAGCAGACGGCTTAGGGATGGGTGACAAGGCTCAGTCTGGATGACAAGAGAGTCCAGATCAGCCCCCACCCATGAGGGAGGTGATGACAGAAAGGAAAGGTGGAAAGCCCAAACCTGGAAAAGGAGGATGTGAGGGGAACTCAATGGTGGCTGTAGGAGCTGCCCAGGAAGGGAGAGGAAGTACTGGGAACAAAATCACCATTTCTCAGAAAGGGCCTGGGGAGTCCCAAGTCAGCTTTTAGAGAAATTCACCTCCACGCCGGCTACTAAGAAGTGAGACCCCAGAGAAGAGGCAGAAGGTATATTACGTTATTACATTACTAAGCAGAAGAAACCCTGCTTTTTTTTCTCTCTCTCTCTCTTTTTTCTTTTCAAAGGAAGAATGAGATTGGGAGCTCCAACCCTGACCCACTGGGGACTTTACTCAGCCAGTACAAAAATCAGGACTAACCACACAGTGAGACAGAAAAATCTGTGACAGAATTTGTGCTACAAAACACTTCCAGCCAAGCCTCCCTAAGCTGGAAATTTCAACTTGACAAAGCCTGAAATTTCACCATGAGAAATTCATTCCTTTGGCATAAATTCTGTTCTTCATTAAATAAGACCATATAGGAAAAGTATTTAGCATGGTGTCTGGCACGTCTAAATCACTCCCTTAAAATTGAGTAATTACTTACACTTCAGTGGTATCTTTGGTAGGTTTCCCAGAAAACACACTCTGAAGTGGAGAATTGTTTGAAGGAAGTTTCTTGGGGAGAGCATTCACAATAGACATTTGTGGAGGTATAAAGGCAACAGGATTGGGCTAAGAGAGAGAGGAGTTGGACTGTGATGGAGGCTGGAGGCCCTAGAGAGGCCTCAGCTGATCCCATAGGGAGCTCTGGGACTAGGATGGTCCTGCAGAGTTCCCTGAATTGAAGCAAGGGGACAGGGCCTTTATACCCCTGCTTTGACCAGTCATTTGGATATGGCTCCCCCTGGAGTAGGGGGACTCGTGACCCTGGGAACGGGGCCTCCCTTAGGTGAGGCTGATTCCTAAAAAGGACTCAACTGTAAGCATTAGCAGCCGATATCCCCAACAGCCAGTGGGAAGAATGAGTGCCTGGGTCCTGCAGGGGGTTCTGGGTGGCACAGCACGGTATGGATGAGCTGCTCGGATCATTTAGGGACTAGAAGGAGGTGAGGAAATGCAATGATTACAGGCTGCCTGAGGAGTGAAAGGCATACACATATTGTTCCCTGTTCC
The DNA here is from genome assembly GCA_033961575.1 of Aselliscus stoliczkanus. Classification (NCBI taxonomy): domain Eukaryota; kingdom Metazoa; phylum Chordata; class Mammalia; order Chiroptera; family Hipposideridae; genus Aselliscus; species Aselliscus stoliczkanus. The sequence continues at coordinate 55,100,379 of CM066733.1, read as the reverse complement.
TGGAGTGAACGTTCCTGACCAGCCTATGCCACCCACTTCCACTCCTTTCTCCACTATTTGAACTCCTATTGATCCTTCATGGCCCAACTTACATGACCTTTGTGGAGAGGTCTTCTCAGGGCTCCCTCTGGCTCCTAGGGTTCCTGGGGAGCAATCCAGTCTACTGTGCTTTGCTGGCCTGCTTGCTTCACATTCCTGCTACATCCCCTGAGCTGAGAACCTGGAGGGGATGAGTCGATATTTTATTTATCTTTGTACCCTTGAGACCTCGCAGCCTTCAGCTGGAGCTCAGTAGATATTTACGGAAGTGCCATCTTTAGCCTGCACGGTGAGATTAGACTTCGGTGCCTTTACAAATCACTGACCCATTCCTGAGAGTTTCTCTCCTATCCTGACCTCTTCCTCCCCTACCTTGAAGCAAACACTTCCTTGAATTTGATGAACTTTTCTTTGTTTTCAATAGTGTTATCACATTGTGGCCAAGACAGTCATGCTCGCCCATTTTTCTATGTGCCCTTCTACATTTCCCAACACCCTTTTGCAGGTTAGGCAGGGTCATGTGACCAGATCTCACCAATGAAATGTTAGCATCAGTAACATTTGTCTCTTTAGGGCTAAGGCCAAATGGAATTCTCCATTCTTTCTGTCCTCCATGGCTGTGGCAAAAGTGATGTCTCATGTTCCAGATGGTGCCCACTCAGCATGGTGGAGCCTCCATCAGCCTGGGTTCCTGAGTGACTGTGTGGAGCAGAGCACCCCACCAACCTGTGTGGGATATGTAGGTGAGAAAAAATTAACCCTTTGCTGTGTAAAGTCGCTAAAATATGGAGGTTATTTGTTACTGCAGTATAACCTACCTAAGATTTATCCACGTGGCTATGGTTTATGGAAGTCTGTGGTACCCAGTGAAGTAGACTTCTGGGTATTCACACTCTTTTTTGTTTTGTTTTGTTTTTTTGAGGACAGTGTCACTGGTCCTGATATGTGGGACCCGAACTGGGGCCGCTGGCTTCCCAAGCCAGCGCTTAACCACAGTGCCCCTCGGCCGGCCCAAGTATTCACACTCTTTTGTAGTTGCTTCCCTTAAGTAGCCAATAGAATGGGACAAAAGTAATCTTGTGCCCGTTCCAGGCCTAAGCCTTGAGAAGGTCTAGCAACTTCTGCCTTTGCATTCCTGGGGACCTTGAGCTACATATGAGAAGTCTGATTACTCTGAGACCACCATGCTGTGAGAAGTCACGTGGTAAGGCCACATACATGCAAGATAACCAAGGGCCTCCCCACAGTAGCCCCAGCTGATCTCCAGCCAGCCTCAACATGTCAGCCATGTGGGACCATCTTGAAAGTTGATCTTTCAGTCCTAGTTGAGCCTCCCCAGTTGAAGCCACATGAAGCAGGGACAAACCATCCCCAGTGAGCCCCTGCCTAAATTGTAGAATTGTGAGCTGATAAATGGTTGTGTTTGCCACTATGTTTTAACATGGTTTGTTATGCAGCAACAAGTTATAAATACAAGGGTCAATCATTTTCACTGTTACTTAGCATCTAGTAATCCCTTCTTCTGTTGATGGGCTATTTGGGTTATTTCCAAATTTATTATTTCCAAATTTGGGTTATTATATATAGAGCCGCTATGATTATTCTTATCCACGTCTCTGGGGCACATGTGCAAGTTTCTCTTGGATGTACACCTAGGAGTAGAATTGCCCCCCCACCCCTGCCCCCCACAATCTTCTTGTCAGGAGAAAAGTGACTGGAGAAGCCCCCACACCCAGTGTTTGGGCCTCGCTATCTGTCTCTTTCAGGATTACTGAGACAAATCTAAAGCACTGAACACATGTTAGGGATTATCATTGCTTACATTTTTGTGGAGGAACAAAGGGGTACCTAAAGGAATGAAGCTCTAATGGTGGAAATTCAGCTACTGTGATACCTGAAAGTAGACATTTGGTGACAAAGGAAACTGCCCACAGACACTGAGTTCAGTCCTGTGAGCTGGTCTTCAAAGCCCCCAGATACCCTTCTCCCCAGGCCCTTTAGTTCAGAACAGTCTTTTGGATGACCTTAAGAAAGTAAAAATTATGCATTCTTTCATTTTTTCCTTTCCTCACTAATGATCTTTAAGCCCCTCCCAAGAAAAAGGCCTACATACCTCAATGTTCTGAGAATCTTGGGTTTGGATCCTCTGATTCCATAGCAGTGTGGAGTCTTAGAAAGAATTTCAGGATTTCAGATCCATTATCTTATTCTTCACCGTCCCCATCTGCCCCCTGCCCCAATCCTGGACAGGTGTTTTAGACTCATATTACAGAGGGAGATGGAAGCCCCAGGAGGTGCTGGCTTTGGCTGAAGTGACACAGGCAGAGAGTCAGGGCAGACCCAGGGCTCTGGCCGTGGCCCCACCCTCTCTGCTCTTTCTTCCTATCAGCTGCTTGTCCTTGTCTTTGCTTCCCTAGGATGACTCTGAGTGTCACATATGGTGGTAATGCCACCAGAGCCACTGTGGAATGCAACAGCTGCAACCCCTAAGTTCCAAATGCTGGTGGCCCACTGGAGCTCAGCTCAGAGCCAGGGAGGAAGCGGTATCTCCCTTCCCCCTCAGGGGTTTCTAACAACCTTGCCCCCCCTGGAAGCCATGTCTCCTCTTGGGTATATGTGAGCAGCTCAGGGCTGGACTTAGAAAGAAAAGTGGGTGTGTGTGTTAGGATGACACTAGTCATTGTAACAAACTCTCAAATTTCAGTGATAACCCAATAGAAGTTATTTCTCACTCACATAGGAATACAGTTGAGGTGTTATGGTTGGCCAAGTGGTCTGAACTCCACATGCTGAATCAGGGGCTCGGGCTCTTTCCATCCTGTGGCTCCACCATCCCCTAGGGCCCCGGGATCTGTTTCCAGCTAGAGGAAAGAGAAAGTGCATGAAGAAGGCACGTGTATTTCTTTACCCCTGCCTCAGAAGTGGTGTTAGCTCGAGCCGACCAAGTGTCTCAGTTGGTTAAGAGCTCACTCAAGAGTGCAAGCTCTGGGGCCAGCCAAGTGACGCATTAGTTAAGAGCTGATTTGGGGATGCCAGCGGCCCTGGTTCAGATCCCACATATGAGGGCCAGTGACACTGCCCTCTACAGCTAACAACAGCTCCACCTGGAGCTGGGCTGTGCGAGCCCTGGCGACAGTGTAGGCTGCAGCCCCTGCTGCAGTGGGCTGCCATAGGCTACAGTGAGTGGCCGGCAGCCAGCGGGAGCAGCTGGCAGCCAGCATGAGCTGCCAATAGCTGCAGTGAGCGACATCCAGAGGCCGGCGACCGATCTGCCTCATCCGGGAAGAGCGCAGTGATGATACCAACATGGGCCAGGGAAGCAACATCCTCCGCAACTAGACTGAAGAACAAAAAGACAGCAACTTGTCTGTTCCCCTTCCCCAATTCCCCAATGCTGTTCCCCTCCCCCAATTCCCCAATAAAATCTTTAAAAAAAAAAACAAGAGTGCAAGCTCTGATCAACAGGGTCGCCGGTTCGATTCCTGGCCCGAGCTGAGCTGCCGCTGAGCTGCCAACAGATGGCAGGATGGCTCAGCTGAAAAAAAAAAAGTGGCGTTAGCTCCCCACATTCCATTGCCAAAACTTGCCATGTGGCCCTACTTAGATGAAGGGGTCCCTGAAATCCCTGGATGGGGGCATAGATTTGTGATGACCTGCTAGTCATCTCTACCACAGCAGGGGTGCAAGGCAGATGAGAGCCTCTCCCTCACCCCTAGTCCTACAAGAGTTGTTTCCCGCTGAGTGTCGGGACACCAGTCGCAAGAAGAACAGTGCCACCTCTGAGCTGTGTGATCTTGGGCCTCAATATCCTCATCTATAAAATGGGTACTTTCATATCTGTGCTCTTACAATCTCCCTGAGAGGTTAAAGAAAAAGAACGAGGTAGACGGGATGCTCTCCAGTTCCCAAAGGAGGAAACCAGGATACAAAGAGACAGTGTGACTTGTCTAAAATCACACAGCAGGACCCAATTTCTCCCTACTGGTACACAGATTGGTTTTGTTTTGTTTTCACAAGTCAACATCAAAGACTGCTGAGAAGTCATTGGACTGAAATGCAGAAAAATCCCTTACTCAGCAAATCCATCAGAAAACCTCTGGGGTGCCTTTTACCAAGAAAAGACATTTTATTGTCCAAAATGCAAGTACAGAGACCGTGACTGGTTCTTGATGGGATATGTGGGACCTGCCTGGACCTGGTGGGGGTAAGGGGCTTGTTGTGGAAAGGTCCAGTGCTCCTTTACCAACTTGCGGATGCCCAAACTCCCTCCATTAGATCTTCCTCCCCCAGCTCAGTGATTCTCAACTTAGGGAGTGGGAGGAAACCGACTCTCCTTATGAAAAATGCTCTGGTCCTACATGCACATGGACTCTCTCTGGAAAAAGACACAGGAAACAATAACAGTAGTTGCCTCTGGGGAAAGAAACAGGTCTACTGTGTCGCCCACTTCCAGGGGCACCATAAGCACTATTGAGTCTGTGTGGACAGCGCCCCCTGGAGTTGTGCTGTGCAAAGCCTGCCTGTCTCAGGGTGCAAAGTAGGCGTATTGCTTGTAATATATTTTTTAAGTAGTTAATACCATTTTAGCTAATAATTAACACAATTAAAAACATAGTCTAATTTCTGGTTCTATCTGAACCTACTGAATTAAAATTGGGTGAGGGTTTGGAGGCAGCCAGTTAGGTGGTTAGAGCAGCAGGCTCATAACACCGTTTCCCAGTTGGATTTCCACATGGGCCACTGAGCTGCGCCCTCCACAACTAGATTGAAGACAACTACTTGACTTGGAGCTGATGGGTCCTGGAGAAACACATTGTTCCCGGTAAAATTAAAAAAAAAAAAAAAATTTGGGTGAGGGTCAGCCAGCTCCACAAGTGCACCAGAATTTTGAAAAATGTCCCTGGTGATTGAAACCTCCTCACCCTCCACTCTCACAGCTTTGGGAACCCTGATTTAATCTATCCGTGCACAGGGCCCCCCTTCCACCTCAGTGAGACTGCGACAACTCTGAATAGTTGGTCGCCTCCTGGGTAGTCAGCCCGCGCTCCCCTCCCCCTCTCCACCGCCGAGCATCGCATCAGCATCTCTGGCCAGCCCAGCCTGCCTGGGTCTTGCCCAGGCTTGCCTTTCGTTGCATCATCCTCTGGCCTTTGCCGGGTGCCAGAGGAGCAAGCCGCCCACTCATCGCTGGATAAAACCAGCTAATTATATCACCGGGACAGCCAGGGTAGGAGGCTGTGGGCATTTTTCAGCTGACCTAACCTGTTTCTACTTGTTGTGTATGATAGTTCTTGATTTTTCAAAATAATAATAACAACCAGGAACCAGGAAAAAAATCGCCTGGGGCTGTATGTGCAGCAAGCCGTGCTGCGGAAGCAAGAGCCAGCCAGGGTCCACCTGCAGCTCCAGGGGAGACCCAGTCCGCACCCTGAGCTTAAAACCACAAAAAACAAGCCTCTCTTGACTCCCAAGTCAGAGCTCTGAGGACAGGATGCGCTGGCATCAGCAGAATCAGAGAGACGAATATTGTTTTGAAAGGCATCAATAACAGCAGCACAGTCATTTCTGCTTTCAAAATTCTATTTGTAGTTTAGTTAAAAGTGCAGGGAGTTTTGTTTTTCCATAACTTCCTGTATTTATTTTTTGAGCAGAGAATACATTCACATTGTTCACCGTCAAAAGATACAAAATGGTATGCAGTGAAAACTCTCCCTCCTGCTCCTGCCCTCCAGCCTCCCATTTCCTTCCCAGGGACTGTGGATGGTTGCTTGTGTGTCATTTCAGAGGCAGTCAGTCCTCAGCCCTTCATCCAAAACCCTTGGGGACAGATGAGTTTCAGAATCCAGGACTTGTCAGATTTTAGGCAAGTAATAAGATGCATATAACATGTATTTCGCAACACCCCTCAGAGGGCTCTGTATAAGGTGACCCATCAGCCAGGTTTTAGCACCTTAAGTTCCATGTCCAAGGAACATCTCAGTTCCAGGAAAATAGGACGACAATTGGTCACCCTAGGTCTGGGGTGTGAGGTATTCACGCTAACAGGGATAAATAAAAACTGCAAATGGCAGCACATCCTTTCAGCTCTAGTTTGCTACCACATAAATTTGTCACAAACCAAAGAAAAAACTTGTTGGTTTTCAGAATTTTTTGGATTTTGGAATTGTGGATGAGGGATTGTGAACCTGTAAGCAAATATGCATATATTCTTTTCGTCCGCCCAAATGGAAACACAGTGTCAGGTACCTTGTTTTATTCACTCATAGTATCTTAGAGCTGTTCCACATCAGTACAAAGAAAGCTGCCAATTCCTCTTTAGTGATGCAGAGTACTCCTTCATTGCATGAATGTTTAGGCTGTCTCCAGTCTTTTGCTATTAGAAATGCACATAGTTTTTTTGTTTTGTTTTGTTTTTAAGATTTTTATTGGGGAATTGGGGAAGGGGAACAGCCAAGTTATTGTCCTTCAGTCTTAGTTGTAGAGGGCGCAGTTAGCTCAGCTCAAGTCCAGTCACCATCCGGCTGCCCATCAGCAACTCACAGCCGCTCAGCTCAAGGTGCCGTGTTCAATTTTAGTTGCCGGTGGGTGTAGCCCACCATCTCATGCGGGAGTTGAAGCCGACTCCCAGCAACCTTGTTGTTAGGAGGTCATGCTTTCACCAGCTGAGCCATCCCGCCACCTGTTGGCAGCTCAGCTCCGGCGCAGCTCACTGACCCATGTAGGAATCGAACCAGCAACACTGTTGCTCAGATCTTGTGCTCTTAACCAACTGAGCCGCTTGGCCGGCCCTACACATAGTTTTAGATGTAGCTAACAACCTGGGTAGTGGGAGTAGCAGAGGAGGCATTAGATCCTCATCTCTAATGCTTATTTGTGACTGAATGTTTAAGTCCAAGCCTGCTCAGAAGTTGGAGGGAGAGATAAGAACACCTGCTGAGATCTCCCAGATCTTCTACACCTGTCCAACCACTTAATAGCATGAAAGGTCATTAACATTAAGAATAACTTTTTTGGGGCCGGCCAAGTGGCTCAGCTGGTTAGGAGCTCATTCAATGAGTGCAAACTGAGCTCGGAGCAACAGCAGTTCAATGCCCATCCCGAGCAGAGCAGCTGCTGAGCTGCCAACAGGTGGCAGGATGGCTCAACTAAAAAAAAAAAAAAGAATAACTTTTCTGGCCAGCTGAGTGGCTCTAGTTGGTTAAGAGTACGAGCTCTGAGCAACAGGGTCATTGGTTTGATTCCCACATGGGCAAGTGAACTGCACCCGAGCTGAGCTGCCAATGTGCTGCCGCTGAGCTGGTAAGAGTGTGTGCTCTTGGCAACAAGGTTGCCGGTTTGACACCTGCATGGGATGGTGAGCTGTGTTCCCCCCCCTACTCCCCGCAACTAGATTTAGAGCAGCGACTGGTCTTGGAGTTCAGCTTGTGCCGGTCACAACTAAGATTGAAGGACCACAACTTGACTTGGAGTTGATGGGTCCTGGAAGAACACAATATTCCTCTTCCCCAATTCCCCAACACTATTCCCTTACCCATTTCCCCAGTAAAAATCTTTTTTTTAAAAAAGAATATTTTCAAGCAAGAAAACAAATTACATTCAGACCTCCTGTATTGGAGTTCTCCAAAGAAACAGAGATATATTAAATAAAGGAACTGGCTCATGCAATTATGGGGGCTGGCAAGTCCATAATCGGTATGGCAGGCTGGCAGGCTGGCAATTTCAGCAGGAGTTAGTGTTGCAGCCTTGAGTCCAGAGGCAGTCTGGAGGCAAAATTCCTTCTTCCTGGTGGTTGGGGATGGACTTAGTCTTTTCTCTTAGGTCTTCAACCGATCGGATGAGGCCCAACCACAGTATGGAGGATAATCAGTTTTATTCAAAGTCTACTGATTTAAATATCAATCACACCTACAAATATCCACAATAACATCTAGACTGGTGTTTGACCAAATGACTGGGTACTAAGTTGACACAAAATTAACCATCACACCTATGTAACACCCAACTCCTCAGCTTTGAGGGTTTGTCAGGGATGGGATGTGGAAATCCTCACCTTCCCGGAGTCAACAGTCCCAGAGGAGATAAAGCCAGGCCCGTGAATCAACCACAAAGAGTGTGTAGAAATGTCTAGTGGGGTATAAGTTGCGAGGTTCTGAACACAGCCTGGAAAATATAGTCCAGAAAACCAGAGAGACACTGGGAGTTCATATGTGATGTTAACACAGGCAGGCTTCCTATCCTGTTAATTTTGCTCATTTTTAAATAGAAACACAAATCTCTAGTGAAGCGTACCAGGAGAGCAGCATTCATAAAGCCTAAATATAAGGAGAACACAAGCTATCAATAAAGGACACAGAACAATAGGGGTCCTTTCTCCCTGACCTTGGACTGTTCATCAATTTCAGCTTCCGGATAAGTCTCCAGACTTAACGCATTTTCCCAACTAGATGTGTAGTTGTGTTCCTAACCTGGCAATCACTCTGGGATTTCAGGGGCTTCTTGTCCCACATGGATGGATTCAAAGAGCCTTCCTGCTTTTCCTGTCTGTCAAGGGCTTTGCTCACCCCAGGACTAAGCAATTACCCTGCTGTAGGTTTTCCTTTACCAACACAACAGACAAGAGTATATTCATTCATTCATTCACTCATTCATTTATTCATTCATTCATTCATTCACTCATGATACTAATAGCCCAAATGGTTACAAGTTGAAGCTGTGGCTATATGAGAAGACATGAAATACTATGCACCAGTAACAAAGGAAAACAGGCTCACTTGGGCAAAAACATCACTCAGGTAGGTCTCTAGAGACCAGGCCCCGTTAAACAAAGGGACTGGATTTCAGCAGATGGAGACTTGGAAGTCTAATTTAAGAGCTCCCTTCCTAAAACCAAGGAAAAATCTAGGTGGGGCTGAAGTTGATACAATGATGGAAGTCCCCTATAAAAATTTAAAAAAAGAAGACACAATTATGCATATTGCCAAGGCATTTCCCACTCAAATAAAGAGTCCTGGAAGACTCCCTTTGTCAGCATCACCATATGTCCACCTCTGTGTGTGGCTAAATAAGGATCAGGGAGGCAGTGATGAGTGTGTAAGGAGTGGCACCAAGGGCCACAGTTTTAAAACTTAAAGGATCAAAATAACCTGAGCTGGGGGAGAAGGGTTGTCACTTTGAGGGGTGAAAAGTATAGCTAGTGCACTGTGTTGTACACCTGAAACTAATTAAAAAATAAAATAAAATAAAATAAAAAGAATAACCTGAGCTGGAGGAGGACACAGGAGAGGCAAGAAAGAGGATGGGGCCATCCTGCAGCGTCCAGCGTAGACTGTCTCGTGCATCCTGGACACCCCCTGCTGGCTCTACACAGGGTGTTCTGGTGGTTACTTACCCCTACTCACTGCCTCCCCTAACAGTAGTAGTAGTAGTAGTAGTAGTAATTAGTATTAATCAGTATTGTAACAGCTCACACTTATTGAGCATTATTTATGGGCTGGACACTCTTCTAAGGAACATACTTTATCCATAGTTGGTTAATTTTCATAACAAGTCTGTGAATGAAGTGCCATTACTTCCATCCCCATTTTAAAGATGAGGAAACTGAGGGAGAGACAGAGATTAAATCATTTGCCTAAGTCAGACCGAGACTGAACATGGATTTGAACCCAGACAGTGTGGCTCCAAAGGCAAAGCTCTTAACCACTAATAAGTAGTAGCTAACATTTTGGTCATGATGACGCAGTGCCAGCTGCTCTTCTACATGTTCATATGTATCAGCTCAACTCATCCTTACAGGTACTATTATTATTCCCATTTTACAGATGAGGCAACCAAAGCACAGAAAGGTCCAAGCACTTGCCAGGGTCATACAGCTAGGAAGCAGTAGAAGAGGGACTTGACCCCAGGCAGTTTGGTTCTAGAGGCCACATCCTTGTACATGGAACTGTACCCTGGTGCCATGAGTGGATTTAAGGGTAATCAGAGAGCAGTGGCCAACTTAAGCAGTGGCTTACATTTCTCTGCATCGTGTGTGGTACCAACACTGTAGAATTTAATAAACACTGAATAAATAGACAGTGAATTTTCTCCTAAAATAATCCTTTCTGATATATGCACAAATCATAGTCCACGTTCATCGCATAAAACCTGGAATATACAGGTTTTATGTATATTTATATTTTATGTATATTTAGGCTCCAAGGAGAAACGCAAGTCATCCTCACTACAACGGTGATAACAACAGCTAACATTTTGGTGTCTTTCCAACACCTTACAAAACAGGAATCCCTGTCTATGGTCTGTTTTGTAACCTCCTTTCTTTCTCACCTTATCATTACATCGCAAATATTTTCCCATGTTCTTACATTTTCTTCTGCAACTTCTACAAAGGGATAATCTGTGATTGCTCAAGTGTCCTGCTCAGGGTGCTGCCAGCAATGAACCAGAGTGCACCCCACAAACAGCCCCTTCCTACTGACTTCTCCATCCCCCACATATGCCCACCCTATACCCGCGACCTTCTTCTACTTCCTGGTATCTCTGTAAAACTCAAGGCATTCCCTCTGCCTTCTTCCTCAGACTCAGGGTCTCCTCCACTCCTGCCAAGGGTGAGTCCCCATCCTTCTCAACATCCCTTATCTCTACTCTTCTGCTTTCCCCCCTCCAAGTCACCCGCACCCATCTCACACCCTCCCTCAGTCTCAAACTACCCCATCCTGTGCCTCATTCTCACAGGACTTGCTGGAGACAATCCAATTCCATCAGCAAGCTGGCATCAGGCAATGTCTGTTGCAATGCAGAGTGACAGGGAGACAATTTCAGCTAAGGTGCTAGAAGCTACAGTGTGGGAGACCCTCCCAGGGATACAGGTGAATTTTGAGCAGGGGCCTCTGAGGGACAATGTCTTTACCTCAAAGGGGTCTCTCTCCAGTTGTGAGTTTAAGCTAGCAGGGCCTGTGAAACCTATTTGAGCTCTTTTGATGTACTTTAAACCCCAACAGGGAGGCGGAGGCCTAATCCACCCCCAGGGTGGGGCAGCCTGGGCGCCTTGCCCCATTAGGATGGAATGAAAGGCTTTTGAAGGTGGTGGCTCAAGACAGGTGGCTTCTTGATTCTAGCCAAGGTGTCTCAACCAGGGTGGGGGGTGGGGGACCCTGTTCAGACAGCTGGCAGGATGGAGGAAGCCTGGGTGGGGTGAACAGGGAGCTTGGACTTCTTCCAGACTTGCTCTGCCTGCGACCTACTGCTGTGTGACTTCAAGCAAGTGCCTGTGTTTCTCTGGCGGCATTGTCATAATAGCACCTATGCAACCTACCTCACAGATTATCATAAGGATCAGATAAATTCAGTAAAAGTGCTTTGCCAAGGGTAAAGCTCTGGTCAGGCATGGTTAGGACTCTCTGCATTGGAAGATGCAGAGAGGTGCACCTTTTCAGAAGATTCTGACAGCAAATTAATTTTTAAAGCATTTCCTCCCTAGCTGCATTTCCCCCTACAGACAAGTGGAAGGGCGACAAGACTTGGTACTCAAGGAACCATACCTGGGGCCCTTTAGCTCTGAGCCACTGCGGCCTCCTAGTTCTGTCTCCAGAGCTGCTCAGATTTTATCACCGGTATTAATTGGGGGTCCAGGCCTGATTCATTTGAACTATGTGTGGGGTGACTAGGGCCTGGGTTGCCTGCGATTGAGGGGTTTCCCAAGACATAGGACTTTCAATGATAAAATCAAGCCAGTTCTGGGCACACAACATGGTTGGTCACTGTAGATGTACCTAGGGTTGTGTGGGTGTGGTTTTGTCTGGTGTGGCAGCTATATGTCCAATGTACTGAGTGTGGTTATGTGTGTGCACAGTGGATGTAGTGTGGATCTGTTGGTACATTGAGATTTTGCGTGTTGGGTGTATGTTGCTGAGTGTGTGAAGATGTGATGTGTGCATGTGTTTGTGAGATGCATTCATATGTGTTGGGCTTGTATACTCGTAGTATGTTGTACTTGATGCAGTATAGGTAATGTATGCATGTCATTTGTGTACAATGAATGTGTTTTCTTCAGCAGACGTTCAAGTGTATATTTTGTGTTCAGCATAGTGCGGAATGTACGCATGTCATTATTCGTGTAAGGAAGGGACAGTGCCTTGTGATGTTTGTGAAGTCTAATTCCGTGTGTGGGTGTGACCCATGCAGTCTCTTAGCAAAATACATGGTGCTTGTAGTGAGTGCATGTGTAGTGTAAGTGGTGCGCCGTGTGTGTTGTGTGCTGGTTGGTGTGTTATGGGATGTATTCCTGTCTTTGCAAACCGAGTGAATGCTGTGTATCTGTTCTGTATTCAGTGTGGGAGCTGAGACGTGCTGCCTAGTGTGTAGATGCACTTGTGTTGTGCTTTGCGCATGCTCCGTCTGCCGTGGTGCGTGGGCTTTGTTCAGGGTGGGGGAGATGTGTGCCATCCGTGGGGCTGAAAGCAGAGTGCGTTGTGGACGTCTGTGCTAGTGTATCTGTGCGGGGTGTGCGGAGTCCACCTGTGCGTGCCTCGCGGGTGGGATGCGCGGTGGGAGGTGGCAGGAGCGCGGTGGCACCTTGGGGGCCTCCGTTGTGGGGCCGGGACCCCGCCGCCAAGACATGCCCGGGCCAAACCTCTGGCTTCGGCCACCGCCCAGGACAGAGCCGCGGGGCATTCTGGGAAGCGGGGCCACGCCCGCCACAGGGGCAGCTGGGAAGCGGCGCAGGCGGCGGCGCTGGAAGCTGAGGCGCGGGGTGGAGGGAGGGGGGGTGTCTCACTCCTCACCTACTGGGGCTGGGCACTGCAGGAGCCGCCGCGTGTTTACGTTTTCCTACTAATGGCTCCTGTCGACCTAGCTCCGCTGTGCCCTGGAAGTGCATTTCCCCTTTAATTCTCACGGCCAGCCTCTGAGGGGAGTTCTTATCCCCATCGCGCTGGTGAGTTACCTGAGGCGCCGAGAGGCGAAGGACCCGCCCCACGCGGGTCCCCAGCACCTCAGCTGGCTGCGAGGGAATTTACTGAGAGAAAAACGCCACAGGAAAAAAGAACTCCCTGGAGAGCGTTCCCCCGAAACCTGTCGAAAGGTGCTCGCCCAAATCTCTCCTAAGGTCTTTCTGAATTGCTCGCCTGTGATGGAAAGGCAATCTAGGTTTAACGCCACGAAAACAAGGTTGGCCGAATGAGAATGTTAGATAAACTTGGATAATATAGTACGATACTTTCCAGAGGGCATGCCGTTGAATAATAAAGAAGCGAATTGCCCAGGATTATATTTAATGCCCATGGTGTAGCGAAGGATTAACATCTCTTTTTAAACTCCACATGGTCATACTTCAGATTTGCTTCTGCCCCCTCCTTTCCTCTTCTGCCATTTTTCTGTGTATTCCATCATATGAAATTGCCCTTTCTGTAAACCAAAAGCAGTGAAGTATTGGCGATTTCCTATGTTCAACTTAGTGCATTTTGGGAAGTTCTTCTATATTTTACAACACGCAGGCAAATGTTTGTTTGATTCGAGTTGTAGAAGTCCTGAGATTCTCACTGGTTGGAGCAGCTTGCACTGTGCATTACGGCTGGAGGAGGGGCATAGAGGCTTCTGGTTCACCAGGCCATAGATATTCAAGAATCTTGCAAAGTTGTTGTTAATCTATTGGTCTTTTGGAGTTGGCTATGGACGGAATAGTTACACCGCGGAAATTGGCCTCCCTCCCAGCCTTCCTGGGATCCCATTTACCAGCACACTACTGGCTGTTTGCTCTTCTTAGGTCAAGTGAAGTCAGTTTCCCCAGAACCACATCCCCACACAGAAATCGAGACGGTGGGAAGAGTGGAATGAATGCTGGGGAGGCGTCTGCAACAAGCTCAGTGGTTGTGGAAGAAAACACTGAAAACTGGGGGATGAGCTTATCACTCATAATTATAGTTCACTTTAGTTAATAATTATTAAGCATTTACCACGTGCCAGGCACTGTTTGAAACACTTTATATGTGTTAACTCATTTGATCCCCACAATAACCTTATGAGGTGAATATCATTAATACATCCCCTATTTTACGAATGGAGACAGAGGCTCAGCTGAAAAACTGGACCAAGGTTATACAGATAGTAAGTGGTAGAGCTTGGCTTTGCCCCCAGGCTGTCTAACTCCAGGACATGTGCTCTTACCTATTATGCTACCCTGCCTGTGTTATATCTGTTAGGTTATGCCCCCAAATCTCAGTGTCTTACAATAATAAAGGTCTGTTCTTGCTCACATTACATACTGGCTGTGTGTCAGCTGTGGTTTCACTTTGCATGTCTTGTTCTGGGATCCAGGCTGAAAGAGCAGCCCCTGTCTTGGCCTTACCCCCCAGAGAAAAGAGCAATTTTAGTAATGTGATGATTCTTAAGAGTCAAGTAATGTGTAGCATACATGACTTATCACATTCCACTGGTCAAAGCACATTGTATACCACGCTTGACTCATCAGGGGCTGAGAAATAGGTTCCCCTACCCCCAGGCGTTGCAAGTCACATGGCAACCTGTTCAGTTGTGAATGATTGGAAACTGTTAGGCCCCCAGAAGTGGACCCTGAGTCAAGGATTTGTGGTAAGTGATTTATTAAGAAGTGTTCCTAGGAGAATCCAGAAAAGGAGGTGGGAAGCTGGACAGGGAAGGAAACAACGCTAAGGGTATAATTTCAGGCAAAGTCCCGGGCTGAGCTTCATCCTGCAGGGGTTTCTGGAGTGTAAATTATACCTCAGAGTCTATCCCAACTCAAGGCAGGGAAGCTAGGCTTTCATATTTCCACAGTTCTGTCATTGCTTAAGGATGGCTCTCAGGGCACGTAAGCAACTGGGCACTTAGGGTTTTCTGGACCTGGGTGAAGCAGCTCCAGTAGCCCTGGAGCAGTCCTTCAAAAAGAGTCACAGTTGTATGGCTCTTAGAAAGAAAATTACAGAGATATTGAGAGAAGGAACAGAACCTGAAAAGAGATGTGAGAAGAACTGGGCAGAGCACCAATAATGTCCATTAAAGGAACATTATTTTGACTATAAAGACGCAATGTTATTTTTCCTATAGTTAATGGTGTGTTTTTGATGCCAGGCGGAGGAGCCACAGTTGGCTCCTATTGGAAGAACAGGCAACAGGAAATCATTACAGTTTTTTTTGTAACTCAGTGTAGTATTTGATGAGCACATGTGTCTAACATTGAAATCTTCCAGAGTGAAGAAAGATGTGTGCAACATCACAATGCAATTCTGGCAGTAATCACCCAGAGTGGTTAAGGGCACAGTCCCCAATAAGACTCCCCTACTCAGATCCAGCTGCAAGTTCAAGGGTCCCCAGGCCATCCTCACTTCTGACCAATTGGCTACAAATTCAGGGGCTCTCATGACCCCCTCAGGTCCCATGATTTGCTAGGATGATTTACAGAACTCAGGAAAATGCTATAGTTAGTGATTACAGTTTTTTGTTTTTTTTTAAAAAGATTTTATTGGAGAATTGGGGGAGGGGAACAGAGTTAGGGAATTGGGGAAGGGGAACAGACAAGTTGCTGTCCTTTTGTTCTTCAGTCTAGTTGTGGAGGACGTTGCTTCACTGGCCCATGTTGGTATTGTCACTGCGCTCTTCCCAGGTGAGGCAGATCGGTTGCCGGACTCTGGATGGCCGCTTACAGCGGCTCTTGGCAGCTCACTCACACTGGCTGCCGGCTGCCGGCCACTCATGCTGGCTGCCAGCCACTCACTGTAGCCTATGGCAACGAGCTACAGCAGGGGCTGCAGCTATGCTGTCCTGAGGACTCACAGCAGCCCAGCTCCAGGTGGAGCTGTTGTTCACCATCTTAGCTGTAGAGGGCAGTGTCACTGGCCCTCATATGTGGGATCCAAACGGGGGCCACTGGCATCCCAAGCCAGCTCTTAACCAATGGACCACGCTGGTGGCCAGTAATTACAGTTTTTTAAATGAAGGATATAAATCAGACCCAGCCAAATGAAGAGACATAATACGGTGAGGTCTGGGAATGTCCCAAATATGGACTTTCCATGCCCCGTCCCTATGGAATCAGGATGTGTCACCTTCCCACACATCAATGCATTCACTAACCAGAAGGCTCACCAAAGTTATGGGTGTCCAGAGTTTTTATTGGGGTTGCATTTTGTGTTATATGCATGATTGACTGAACTCAATCTCTAGTTCCCCTCTAATCGAATGGTTGGCCTGTGATTCTGGTGTGACCAGCCCCCATCCTGACTCACTCATTCACATAACCTCAGGTGTGGTCTGAGGGCCCCACCATGACTAACAAAGACACTGCTATCACTCAGGAAAATCAGGAAGGGTTTTGAAGCTCCCTTCCAGGAATCCAGGACAAAGACCAGACAGATTCTTTATTATACAACATTAATCATCAGGTTAAAGAATCATATTGAGGGCCAGCTGAGTGGCTCAGTTGGTTAAGAGCACGAGCTCTGAGCAACAGGGTTGCCGGTTTGATTCCCACATGGGTTAGTGAGCTGTGCCTGAGCTGAGCTGCCACTGAACTGCCAACAGGTGGCAGGATGGCTCAGCTGGTAAGAGCATGTGCTCCTAATAACAAGTTTGCTGGTTCAACTCCCACTTGGGATGGTGGGCTATGCCCACCCACAACTAAGATTAAATGGCACCTTGAGCTGAGTTGCCCTGAGCTGCCAATGGGCAGCTGGATGGCTCAGTGGTTAGAGTGTGCACTCTTAGCAACAAAGTTTCCAGTTTGAATCCCAAATGGAATGGTGGCTATGCCCACCTGCAACTAAGATTGAACACGGCACCTTGAGCTGAGTGGCCACGAGCTGCCGTTGGGTGGCCAGATGTTGACTGGACTTGGAGCTGAGCCAGCTGCGCCCTCTGCAACTAAGACTGAAGGACAACAACTTGGCTGTTCCCTTTCCCCAATTCCCCAACATTGTTCCCCTTCCTCAAGTCCTCAAGAAAATCTTTAAAAAAAAAATCATATTGAACCCTGAGCAGAATTTTTTTTTTAACTCCATGGGTAGATATATAAGCAAGAGCAAATGCAGTACACCAAAGACAGAAAAGAATCTTAAATGCAACCAGGGAAATAAGACAAAGGGATTAAAGTAATAGCAGACTTCAGTTCTATAGCAATAGTGGCTAGAAGATAATGGAATGATACCTCCAAGAGAATTCTAAGGTAGGTTGGTCTTTCTTCTTGAAAGATAACACATAAAACAATTATAGGATACTATAGTAATATTTGTCTGTCATCATGGAAAGTTAATCTGTTATTAAAGATGTACATTTAAAAGCCAAAACATTGGGCTGGCCAAGTGGCACGGTGGTTAAGAGCTGGCTTAGGAAGCCAGCGGCCCCAGTTCGCATCCCACATATGAGGGCCAGTGACACTGCCCTCAAAAAAAAAAAAAAAAAGGGGGGGGTGGGGAAGAAAAAAATCTACTTAATACTTTTAAGGCAAAAATAGTAACACAATCTATCTTTGTTAGAGATAAAATGACGATGAGTTAATAAAATGATATTTAAAAAAAAAAAGCCAAAATATTATTTTAATGCTTTCTGATGTAAATTATTCCAAAATGCATCACCCCATCCCTCCCTTCTTAACAGAGGGTTCAGTTTCAACTTCAGAATGCTCAAAGACAGGGAGACTCCCAGGGAGGGGTTACTGAGGTCTGCTAGGCTGTTTGCACCTGCGTTAAGTGGTCCCCTACTGCTGTGCTTTCTACTTGTCTCTGCTTTTCATGATTCTCACTGCAGCAGCAGTTTTATTGAGCCCCTTAATCTGTTGCTATATTTAATATGCATTTTTCTGAATATGGGTCAGGGGCTGTCTCTATCTTCCTAACGTCTCTAGCTCACTAGATATGTGACATTATATTTTCCAAAAATGGGCATCACTATCTATCCCATACTTTCCTTACAGTGTAATATTGACACTCCACCCACCATGTGCTCGCTCCCCTTGAATCTAAGTGGGTCCATGATGCTGTGTGACTGTCATTAAGGTGATGCAACTTCCACCTGGTCCTCTAAGAATGCTTGTTCTTGGAACCTAACCACCATGCCACAAGGAAGGAGCATGTGGTTTACATGGAGAAGCCACATGTAGGTGTCTGGCAGACAGCCCCAGCTGAGGCCCCATGCAACAACCAGCCCAGTCTCCAACCGTGGGAATGAGTGAGTGAGTGAATGGGTGAGCCTTCAGGTGGTTCCAGCCTCAGCCTGCAAGCCACCCCAGCTGATGCCAAGTGGAGCAGAAGCGACCTGTCCCTGCCCAAATTACAGATTTATCAACAAAAGAAATGATGGTTGATCATGTTGGCCTCTTGGGCTGGAGAGAGATCAGCCATGTGGACAGTCAGCTATGCTCCCAAGGAGGAGCCCCAGTAAAAACTGGGTACCAGGATGAGCTTCCTGGTTGACAGCACACCTCTACTGGGCAGTGTTCATACTGTCTGTGATGCCACAGAAAAGGGACACCTGGATTCGGCCCTCAGCATTTCTTTGGCTGCTTTTAATCTGTATCCATTAGTTGTATGTAGTAAACCACGGCTGTGAGTATAACAGCTTTCAGTAAACTCTGTGAGTCCTTCTAGCAGATAATCCAACTTCAGGGTGGTCTTGGAGACACTCAATTTTACAATTGGTGTCAGAAATGAGGGCAGTCTTGAGGACTGTTCCCTCTAACTGGGCAGTATCGTTGTTCTTTCATATTAGAGGCTTTACTTGAAGAGCTGTTGATACTTGGGTGTCAGCTCCCATTGAAGCATGGTAGGCTAAAAAGCTGTGTGGTACCTTTTGACTGCACTTCATAGTAGGTTGGCTGTTTTGTGGGGAACTTATAAGTAGGAGGTCTTTGCTCTTGGGAAGGTCAAATTTTGTAGAAAGGCTGTCAGATCCCTCTTGAGGGAGTGCCTGGCTGTCAAGTGTTCTGCAAACTGAGGAGAGAAAAGAAAGGTGCCAGTCTCAGTATCCAGCCTGCATGTGATAATTAACTCCCCTGCTTGCTCCTGCTTTCAATCATTCCTTGGTGTCCCCAGTCCCAACCTCCTCTCCGTTCCTCCTCCAGAAATGAAATCGTTTATGCGGAGGAGGCAGTAGCTTGTCTGTTTGTAGCTGGGAAGGGAAATGAGGATTGCGTCTCAGACAGACTTCCAGCACTCCCTCTTCTTTTATTCTCTTTCCCTGTCCTACCCCTGCCCCCATTTCGGTCCACTTCCAGCAGTACCTGATGCTACCGGTTCCTGAGGCTTCTCTGCTTTAAATCGAGTTGCTTCTCAGCTTTCTTCACTGTCAGTTTATGAGTTCGGTTTTGTTTCTCCCCCGCATCTCTCCCCACAGGGTGCTAACTCATTTGTCATTTAACTAATTGCTTTCTAGCTTTCAATTTTGGTGTTTTGTTTACCCTCCTCTCCCTTCTGTCTTTATGGGTTTGTTTATTTATTTAATAAACTGGGTGGACTGGGTTGCTTCTGTTGGTTCAGTAAGACCTGAGTTTGGGATTTCACTTGATTTTTGCCTAAGATTTTTGCACTGAGACAAGAAGCAAACTCTCAAAACTGGAAGGGATATACAGGATCATATATGGGGTCTGCCTTCTCCTTTCCCATGCAGTGAAGTCGAGGCCTCAAAGGGCTCGGAGAGGCTAGCTTGATGTCCTGTGGCAACGAGGGGCAAGGCTGGGATGGGAGCCCAGAGCTGGTGATTCCTAAGGTGCCAGTTCCTGCTGCTATGTCCACCATATTCCTAGAGACAAAAAGGAAGCCCCATCACAGAGCTCAGACAAAGGTGTTCAAACCAGGGTCCATGGTTTTTGGGTTTTGTATATGTTTGGCTAAAAGTTCATTTTAAAGTAGATTTAAAGCACTAATATTTATATTTTTCCAATTTGTAACACTAAAACGCTACTTCTGTTAAATTAAAAATCCCTTTACTGCTATTTCAGTGTGATTTTAGGAGCTTTAGAAGGAAATGCAAAGGTTTGATCTCCCATTGTTGCCCAGAAGTCAGGACTTGTTTTTCTGTATCTTTCCTGCCCTCCACTAAGATCTAGGGTGGCCATGAGGACACAGAGGATAGGTAAGAGTGTTGTTGGCTCTGTCTCAAGAAGTAAAAGAAAGATGGTCTATTAAAATGACTTCTTTTTTAGTTAAAAGTGGGTTACAGAGTTTAAAATTTTATTCTTGATCATCTAAATTTATGCTACTTGATCACTCCTAAAAAAAATGGGAAATGGGAAGAAAACAAAGTGTGGGTGTGAGGGGGTAGAAATAACAGATTACCATTTATGAAAAGCTACAAGCAGAAAACAATGAGAAAACAGAAGTGAGACAATGTTCTTCCTCAGGCTTTCTCCGCCCCCAACCTCCCCCTCCCCTTCCTCTATTTCTTTTTGTACTCTAAACATAATCCAATTAAGAATCTGTTCTCAAATGCTTCATAATAAAAAAGGGGGAAAAAATCACCTTTTAAATGTAATGATCTTTAAGGAAAATTAAGGTCTGGTGGTTGGTCTATATTATTGATTAAAAAGACTTAAGAGAGAGCATTCTGTCTCTTAAGAACATTGTTATGTCTTAAACACAACAGCTACATAGAAAGTGTGGACCTTGTTTGGATCTGGTTTGAGCAAACCAACTATAAAGTATCATTTCTGAGCCTAAATCAGGATATTAGATTTTGGACTGGGTATTAGATGACATTTGTTTTGTTAGTAGAGCTAATCATATTGTGGTTACATACAGAAATGTCCTCATTTTTTTATAGGCACATAAAGATATGATAGATGAGATTGGCTTGAAAATAGTAACATATTACTGCAGCAAAAGTAAAGAAAAAGAATGTAAAAAGTAGATGAAACAAACATGGCAAAAGGGCCGCACTTGAATTTGGGGAGGAGTTCATTATATTGCTCTGTTTGCAGTCTTTCGTAATAAAAAAGTTTTAAATGATATCTAGAGTTCTGCAGTTAAAAAGAAATGATAGTTGTTTTAAACCTCTAAGTTTGGGGTGGTATCATTTACAGCAATAGACAACTGGGAAACTCTGTGACCACTTTTTACTCACTGCTTAAAAGCTGTTCCACGTGACTTGGTCAGAGCCCTATGGGAGTTCTTAACTCAAAGGTGTTCTTTGCCATCTGAAAGGAAGTTCAAACCTTATAGATTACTTCAAGTTTCCCCCTGCTCTAGACAAAGCCTCTTTGGTTTCAAGGAAGAGAAGAAACTCATTCAATTTACCTCAGGAAAAGGGAGTTTAATGAAAGGATACAGAGGGCTCATGGGAATCCAAGAACAGGAACTGCTGCCCAGCATGGCCTCGTGGAAACTGCGACTGTTTTATATATATACATATGGTAGCTTTCCTGCCCCTCTCAGCACATATACTCTGCTCTTTTCTCAACGCATAGACTTGGCTTATTCATCAATTCAGAAGAGGATCATCATGCCTTTTCCCACTTCCCCTTTCTACATCATAGCATTTATAATTCAAGTGCCTCTACTACTACTTCAGTGCCCAGTTTCCAATTTTTGAAAAGGCATCTGATGAAAACAGCTCCTCTTTACTAAGCATGGTCCCGCAAAGCACAGGCAGCTGAGCTAATTACATCGGAACTGACCTTGGCCAGGGGTCCATCTTGGAGCAATCAGCTGGGACCCTGGAGGGCAGGTTTGGAGGTAAGCAGTCTCCCAGAAGGGGTGTGGGCGGGCCATGCACGGATTGACATCTCCAATCCTCATTAAGGCTGCTAACCCCTCTTGGCCAGAAAATGAAAGCCGAGATGGGCACGAGATGGGCACGAGAGTGGCCGCCAGATGAGAGTGGGACATAATCAGGAGCCGCCAGACTGAGGGAGGATGAGGAACGAAGGAGGGTGCCGGGAAGCCATATCCGGCAGCAGATGGTGGGACCCGAAAGCTTGCAGGTGACATTTCACCCTTGAAGGCTCCATGGTGTCCTACATTCAGTCTCTGGAGTTCAACGGTCTGCATTCAAATTCCAGGTCAGCTGTTTTAAAAGCTGTGAGACCTCAGGCAAATGACCATCACTGAGCCTTAACTTCTTCATCTGTAGAATGGGGATAATAGTACCACCCTTGCCCTGCATGGGTGGGAATTAAGTGAAATAACTCATAAGTATTTAACACAGAGTCTGGCTCATCTCAGCCACTCACTAAATGTGAACTCCCTGTTTTTCCTCCACATGGGATTTGGAGCTCCCCTGTCCAAGTTGTGAAATGTGCTGGGACAAAGATCCTGTGTCTGGAGGTCAAAAGGCTTCTCACCCCACTTATTCACTCCCTCAGAGGAGTTCCCTGGCTCAGGGCTTTGCACCTTGCAAAGGTAAAACAAACCTGCATAGATAGGTCAGAGATGCCCTTATGGGGCTACCAGTCCTTTTCAATTCCTAAACATCTGCAAAACAGAATTAGACTGCACATGGTTTGGAGTCATAGCCGAGAGATGTGCATGCTAGAAATCAATGATTAGAAACATGGTGCAACAACATTGAAGCAATGCTCTTGGATGGGCCCCTCTTGTTTTAAGAATTCACTGAAATTATGAAACCATCTGGCAGATCTCTGAAGACTCTCGCTGCCCTGAGACAGCTCAGCAACTATTGGGGAACATCCAGCACCGCACGTCAAATGCCAGCCCTGGGGGGCACTGAGGCTGAGGGGACGAGCACTGCAGTCCCAGTCCTGGAGTGCCCAACCTTGCTGCCAACTAGCTCTTGTGTCCTTGGGCAAGTCACTTTCCTTCTCCAAGCCTGGGTCTCCACACCTATATAGTAGGAAGGTTGGACCAATGATTTCCAAGAGGCCTCAAGTTCAGGTAGGAAAGGATTGTCTTCATGTTTATTTTATTGTGTTTTTTTTTTTTTGTTTTTTGATGGCAGTGTCACTGGCCCTCATATGTGGGACCGAACCGGGGCTGCTGGCTTCCCAAGCCAGCGCATAACTACCGTGCCACTTGGCCAGACCCTTCATGTTTAAAAGAACCCCTAGAGTGGGCCAGCCGAGTGGCGTATTGGTTAAGAGCTGGTTTTGGGATGCCAGCGGCCCCAGTTCGGATCCCACATATGAGGGCCAGTGACACTACCCTTTACAGCTAACAACAGCTCCACCTGGAGTTGGGCTGTGCGAGCCCCTGCGATGGTGTGGGCTGCAGCCCCTCCTGCAGTGGGCTGCCATGGGCTACAGTGAGTGGCCGGCAGCCAGCATGAGTGGCTGGCAGCCAGTGTGAGCTGCCAATAGCCGCGGTGAGCAACCATCCAGAGGCCGGTGACCAATCTGCCTCATCCAGGAAGAGCGCAATGATGATACCAACATGGGCCAGTGAAGCAACGTCTTCTGCAGCTAGACTGAAGAACAAAGGGACAGCATCTTGTCTGTTCCCCTTACCCGATTCCCCAATGCTGTTCCCCTCCCCAAATTCCCCAATAAAATCTTAAAAAAAAAGAACCCCTAGAGTTACCCAAACATGACATCGTCTGTCGCACTACTAGTGGTATGACCCTGGGCAAATTGTTTAACCTCTATACACCTCACTTTCCTTATCTATAAACTGGAGATAGTTTATAGTGTAAGGTTGTTGTGAAGATTAAGAAAGATAATCCATGAGTACATGTAACACAATGCCATTGTAAGTTTTCAGTGTATGTTAGATATTATTATTGTTTGTGAATGGGGATTTTTTAAAAATAGTTTTGAAAGCGTAGCTCCATTAATCATGTTGACCTCTGAGGCTCCCCAGACTAGAATCTGCACTTTTCTGGAGCTAAAGAGGAGCAAATACCAGTTTGTACAACAAAGCCATTGCTTTCCTACAACTCGCAATTTCCCTTTATTGATGCGTTGCCTTGAGAAGACTCCTTGCAAGACAATAATCTTGAAAGCGAGGCTTTGGGAAGAAGGAAATGATTTTATAAATGTTTTCAGCCTGGAGGGCTTGACCGATAAGGTTACTGTAAGCCAGGCTAGAGAGAGGTCAGTATATGAACAATATTTCTCCAACTTCTCTGAGAGGGAACTATATACTAATTCTTGGGTCCTGTTGCAAGTCTACTACATACCCTGAGTGCCCCAGTTACTACTTCTTGTCAGGGACGTTTAGGAAATGCTGGCAGAGGTGTGTCCACCCTTCAGCCCAGTGCATTGTGGGGAGGAGAAGGAAAGGAGTGGGTTCCATGTGTGAGGACTGACCCCCAAGGTGAAACGGAGAGAGGGAGGAGGAGGGAAGGGAGAACCATTAATGAGGTGACTAAATAGTATCTGTTAATTGCAGGTTAAATGAGAACAGACTAAGATGCCTAATTGGCAAGTTGGCCCTTCCCTTCCCAGCTCCCACTCCCTGAGGTGGGGCTCATGAGACAGATCAAATCAGTAACAGGAAAAAAAAAAAAAAAAAAGAAAGAAAGGAACAGTATCTTCTTTGCACATCTGAGTGTCCTGTGAATGAATTGTTGCTCTTATTATGTCACATCTTCGTCATCAAAATGTCACATCATTGTCATCGAGAAGTCTTCATTTAGGGCCGGCCAAGTGGCTCAGTTGGTTAAGAGTTAGCTTAGAACACGACGAGCTCTGAGCCACAGGGCCACTGGTTCAATTCCCACATGGGCCAGTGATGCTGCGCCTGAGCTGAGCTGTTGCTGAGCTGCCAACAGGTGGCAGGGTGGCTCAACTGGTGTAACAACAAGATTTCCTGTTTGATGGTGGGCTACGCCAACCAACAACTAAGACTGAACTTGGCACCTTGAGCTGAGCTGCTGCCTGGATGGCTCAGTGGATAGAGCATGCGCTCTTAACAACAAGGCTGCTGGTTCAACTCCCACATGGGATGGTGGCTACGCCCACCCGCAACTAAGACTGAACACAGCACCTTGAGCTTAGAGGCCACAAGCTGCCGATAGGCAGCCAGATGGCAACTGGCGCCCTCCACAACGAAGATTGAAGAACAACATCTTGGCTGGTCCCCCTCCCCAATTCCCCAACACTGTTCCCCTCCCCCAATTCCCCAATTTCAAAAATAGAAGTCTTCATTTAAGTGTCGCCAGCTCTGAACCTTACAGGTCTGGGGTCACTCAGGAGCTAAGTCAGGTTCCGGCCCGTTTATGTGCAGGAAGCTGCCCTTTGCCCTCAGGGCAAAAACCAGACAGAAAGCACTCTTCCAGTCGGGCTGGGAAATGGTTTGGGGACAGGAGGCTGGGGATTAAATCTTCCTCAAGGGATCCCACAGCCACTAAATTAAAGGATTAAAGGGTGAGCCCACGCAGATGGATTTTGAAATTCCCAGATCAGTATGTTTCCCTGGCCTTGGCATTCTGGGTTCCCCTATGGTCACACTGCTCCCAGGCTGAATGATTCATGACCCATGGGCTCTGCAGTTTCTGAGTGGAAGTTCCACTTTGCATTTTCTAGTCACTTCTCTGCCTGGTACAGATGAAGAACTCTGAAAATCTGGACATCTAATCCTTTTGATTATTAATTATGGAAATAATCATCATAATAAACTCAGACTCAAATCATCTATATTTTTTCAATTTTAAAAAATTGTAGGGCCAGCCGAGTGGCACGGTGGTTAAGAGCTGGCTTGGGATGCCAGCAGCCCTGGTTTGGATCCCACATGAGGGCCAGTGACACTGCCCTCTACAGCTAAGATGGTGAACAACAGCTCCACCTGGAGCTGGGCTGCTGTGAGTCCCCAGGACGGCCTAGCTGCAGCCCCTGCTGCAGTGAGTGGGCTGTCATAGGCTACAGTGAGTGGCCGGCAGCCAGCATGAGTGGCTGGCAGCTGGTGTGAGCTGCCAAGAGCCACAGTAAGCAGCCATCCAGAGGCCGGCGACCGATCTGCCTCACCCGGGAAGAGCGCAATGACGATACCAACATGGGCCAGTGAAGCAACGTCCTCCACAACCAGACTGAAGAACAAAAGGACAGCAACTTGTCTGTTCCCCTGCCCCGATTCCCCAATGCTGTCCCCCTCCCCCAATTCCTTAATAAAATATTTAAAAAAAAATCTTAAAAAAAAAAAAAGGAAACTGTACCCATTAAGTAGTCACTTTCCATTTCTCCGTCCCCCCAGCCACTGGCAACCACTAACCTGCTTTGTATCTGTATGGATTTGCCTATTCTGAAATTTCATATAAATGGAATCATATAATATGTGGCCATTTGTGTCTATCTTCTTTCACTTAGCATGTTTTTGAAGTTCAACCATGTTGTAACATATATCAATACTTCATTCACTTTTAATATTGAATAGTATTCTATTGTATTGATGTATCACATTTTGTTTCTCCATTCTGACATCCCTTTATACTTTTTTTTTTTTTTTTTTTTTAGCTGAGCCATCCTGCCACCTGTTGGCAGCTCAACGGCAACTCAGCTCGGGCTGGCCTCGAACCGCTGTTGCTCAGAGCTCAGCTTGCACTCTTGAACGAGCTCTTAACCAACTGAGCCATTCGGCCGGCCCTAATGTGCTTTTATATACATTGTATTATCTGATCCTCGCAAAAGGTCTGTAAGGTAGTCAGGGCAGGTACTATTCATTATTATTACTCCCCATTTTACAGATGAAGAGACTGAGGCCCATAAAGGTCCCTGTCCAAGGTCACATAGCTGGTTAATGGCAGACCCAGAATCAGAACCCAGGCCTCTTGACTTTGAATGGCCAAAACTTTTGTTGGGCATTTTGCTTAGTAAGCACTAGTGGGTCATTCTGCTTGGACATGTACTCACTATGGCAAGGCAGGTGTGAGTTCAACCCTGGACAGTCCTAATTTTTGACAGGACTAATTTTGTTTATTGGTAAGATTGGTCACTGCCTACAAAGCCAGATCTTGCCAGGCCTCTGCTCAGACCTCACTGAGGACTTCCCTCCCATCTCCGAATGAAACACCCCTGCTTTAGAATGCTGTAGGAGGCTGGAGCCCAGGGAGGTTATGGACTAGGTCTTGCTACCTTTTACTCTCCCAGCACCAAGCCTGGCTGTAGGGGCTTCATAAATGTTTGGTCTTTTAAGAGACTCTGATTTTTGCTCTCTGTCTTTGGCAACATTCCACCAGTAGCATCCTCCCACCATCTCGGGCAGCCCCTTCTGCTCTGTTACTTGCAACGAATAGCAAGCAGTTAGGAACTCCAGCTCTCACTCGAGTCAGCAGGTCTTTGGGGAGTGAAATCCTGCTCTGCAGCAGTGAGGGTTTTATTTCTGCTAAAATAACAACAAAACCACATAATGAACATTTTGGAAAACTGAACAAAGCAATAAAAATGACCCGTACTCTTACTACCGTAACATAACTGTTATTTTGAAGAATTCCCTTCCACTAGACTTCCTTCTTTCCTCCTTCCCTCCCTCCCTCCCTCCCTTCTTCCTTCCTTCCTTCCTTCCTTCCTTCCTTCCTTCCTTCCTTCCTTCCTTCAGCCTTCCCTCCCTCCCTTCTTCCTTCCTTCCTTCCTTCCTTCCTTCCTTCCTTCCTTCCTTCCTTCCTTCCTTCCTTCCTTCAGCCTTCCCTCCCTCCCTTCTTCCTTCCTTCCTTCCTTTCTTCCTTCCTTCCTTCCTCCTTTCTTGCTTTCCCCCATCATGAAAGTAACATACAATATTATAATATTTTAAAAATTACCTTATATCTCACATCTAGAGATAGCCATTGTGAACATTTTGTGTATTTCCTTCCACCTTTTTTCAATGCCTTGTTTTCATAATTGAGATTATACAGCATATACAGTTCTCTTAATATATGTGTATTTTGTGTCATTAATTTTTTAGTGATAAATTCAACATATCTTATAGAAATTTCTGGAAAAAGTTACAAAACAAGAAGGAAATCAATATTACCTAGAATCTTCCTTCCACAGATAGAAATTTTAACACACATTTATTTTACATAGTTACAATCCTACTTAATACAGTTTTTTCCTACCTATCTTACAAGCATTATCCAATGTTGTCTCATAGTGTTTATAATTAAATTTATTTCTTTTTATTTTAATTTTTAATAGGGAACACATTTACATGGTACAATATTGAAAAGATTTGAAGAGTAGTTATAGTAGAGAGATTTCTTCCCCATTTGCCCATTTTCCCTGCCATGGTACCCACTGTAACCCATTTCCTTTGAATCTTCCATTAAGGACTCTTCTATGCATATCTACACAAATACATATTTACTTAAATGTATTCATTCCTTCCCCGCCCCCCCCATTTTTACACAAAGAGTAATGAACTACCACACTCTTCCTCACCTTAATTTTTAATTCAACAATATATCTTTGAGTCTTCCTATTATTTATAATTAAAGAGAGCTTCTTCAATCGCTGCTTTTTTTTTACACCTTGTAGGGTTCCCATCTATATAGGTGTAGCATAATGTATTAAGCTAGACTCTGCAGTTGAGCATTTGTCTCCAGTCTGCTGTAAACAATACTTACGTGACTAACTAGCATTGTACACATATCATTTTACATGTGTGAGCATGAACCTCTCAATAAACTCCTAGAAGTAGATTTCTCGTGAACCCTCTCAGCTTGCAGACAGACAGCTGCCCTCTTGTTGCCTCTTCACATGGTCGTGCCTCTGTGCATCCTGCCCCTGGTGTCTCTGTAAGTGTCCTAATCTCCTCCTCTTAGGAATACACCTGTTAGATTGGGTTAGGGCTTAATTTTAACTTCATTACCTCTTTAAAGGCCGTGTCTCTAAATACAGTCACATTCTGAGGTACTGAGGGGGTTAGGGCATCAAATATGGGGGCGATATAATTCAGCCCATAATAAGACCTACTACTCGCACATCACATTAGCTCATGCCTCTTCACCCAGCGCAGGTGCTGTGGACCTTATTCCTGTTTTAAAGATGAGGAGGCTGGTGTTGGGACACGCTGGTAATGGCTTACACAGTCAGCCAGCAGACAAGCAATTTGACGGACCCAGCTGCCATCCATCCACCAAGGTGCTTTTCAAACTTCAGGTCATGGAATCCATTGAGTGAGTCACATGAGTGTTTTCAAAAATAATGGCGGTATTTGAGTTCATGCTCTGCCCTCTTGCATGTCGCCTTTCAGGGGAGGAGCAGATGGAACTGAGCTGAGTTTTAAAATGTCACCCTGCAGACAGAGGGGAGATGAGTGAGGCTCAAGGAGTGGGAGGAGGAAGTGCCTGGGCAGGACCTTGTCCAGACTGAAGCAAGAGGAGATGTCTCTCCAGACCTGGATGGGGAGGGCAGAAAGGGCCTCCTAGAACTCAGTCCGCCACTCCCATTTCAGTGGTAAAAGAAATGGAGGCCCAGGGAGGAGGGAGTGATGCAAAGCTCTGTGTGCAAGTCCTGCCTTTTCCCTCTCCCCAGCAGTTGCTGATTTCTCTGTGTTCCCCTACGGCCCAGCACACCCTTCAGAATGGAGAAGCAGGTCTTTACAGGAGACTCAAGACCTGGGAGGAAATGGGACAGTGGGGCGAGAGTCCCAACTGTATGCCCTGGGCCCCTAGGGGTGTGTAAATGTGTGCACTGCACCTGAGGGGAGAGCAAGCAATTGCTAATCCCAAACACCCCTAGAGCATAAGGATGTGGATTACACACACACAGGCATGCACACACACATGCACACATACATGCACACATGCACATGCACACACGCGCGCACACGCACCCACACTGCCCCCCTCCTTTGGAGACTCTCTTCAGCCAATATGGCGTCAGCCTCAGAGGCCCTTCTTCTCTCTGGGCTCCTTCCCTCTTCTGCATCCACTGGAATTCTCCAGGTCCTCCCATGTTTCTTCAAGTGAGGTTTTTGCTAGACAAACCAGCCTTTCTTTGGCTGAAATCAATCACTTCTCAAACTGTCTGGTGTTTTGCTAGAAGACCTGCCCAGTGGTGTGCTGGTAAATGTTGAGCAACCAGCTCTTCAGGGGAAAAAGATATATCAATAACTTTGAAAGAATCAATAATACTAAAATAGTAGTAAAATAACTAGGAAGTAATGAGTTTTGAGTATATGTTATTTTTGTTTTTTAATATAATTTAATTGTGAGTTTAATCATGCATTCTCAATAGGGGTGACAATTGGTTCTTGGTGGGGGACAAAAACAATCTTACTCTTTTTATATATAAAGCACAGATATACATCCAGTACATAGACAGACATACAGTATAGCTGTGATATTAAAATTTCATGGTGAGGGTGGTAGGAGATTAGGAAAATAATGTCTGAAAAGGCTCATGAGGAGGCAATAATGAACAAAGGGTTGAGAAACACTGGTTCGTATAATTTAATTTTTAATGGTGACTGAGTTTAACAACCAGCTCACAAAATTCCTGAATATTGAACAGTTGGCTATTGCAAGCCTGTATAAGCTGGCCCCAGACCACCTGGGGTGAGGTGGGTGGGGACAAAGTGGAGAAAGGAGAGAGAAACCCTTTCTGCCACCCAAGCAGGATGGTAGGAAACATGGCAGGCAATGGGGTATTAAGAGGACAAAGAGGGTCTCTAGACCCCCCCACCAAAACAACAGGGGCTGCCCCACTGTTAGCCACCGAGTCCTCACCCAAGACCCTGGGTCCTGATCCATGTCATCTCATCAAGTGACTCCCAAGTCCTCCCACAGCCCCATCAGTGTGGCAGATGGGTGGTGGCATCCTGCAGGGTCCCCCAACCCAACAGAGCACAACAGAAATTTGTGCACACACCCTTACCCTCGCCCCAGAAGGGAGGCCCAGAAATATCAAATCACCTTAGTTCAGTGCCTGTGGCTCTGCTGAAAGGCCTCAGGCAGGCATGGGGGGCAGGAGAGGCAGGGCTTGGCTTCCCACTGGCAACCAGAGGGGCCATTTGGTGATGTTCCTCCTCATCAGATGTTCCCAGCGCATGTGATAAGGATGACACAGCCCTCAATGCTTGAGTAGGTAGGGCTCAGAGAAACTTGGATGGCTTTGGGCACCCTTGCAGTGCTGGCTGGGTCGGGGGAGGGGCATAGGGACCCCAAGCATGCAGTTGCCAACAGGCACCAGCACAGCCCCCAGTGGGGGATGGGGGAGGGGTGTGCCTTCCTGCAAGCACTGACAGTGGCCGCTCTAAATGCTTCAGGGGAACTGATCCAGAGTCACCAAAGGCGCTTTGTTTTCTTTTCTTTTCTTTTTTGTTTTTTTTAGAGAGCAGTGTCACTGGCCTTCACATGTGGGATCCAAACCGGGGCTGCTGGCGTCCCAATCCAGCTCTTAACAACGGTGCCACTGGGCCTGCCCTTGTTTTCTGTAAACAGGGCAGAGAGGAAGCACCAGGGAACCTAGGAAGAGGCAGTTCCCTCCCTCTTTTCCCCTAGCCTGCCTCTCCTCCTTTCCTGACCCATTAGGAGGCTAGGGTCCTGCCCGGTGGCCCACAGGCTCTCTGGATCCTGCACAAAACCTGTACATGGCTCCTCAGACCTCCTTCTCCAAAGGCCCAGCTGCACCCCAAAAGGGTCAGGCTGAAAAGCACCCCCAAACAGCCACATTCCTCTCCAGTCTTGCGTTGCTGTCTTCCTGCCCTGTAAGATGGGCCTAATCACTGCCTTCCTACCCAGTCAAGGAGCGGGGGTTCATTGGTGTGCGTGCTGCTCCAAGACTCCCAGTCAAGTTTCTGTTGTGGGGAAGGTGGATCCCTGCCATTTGTGCCCCAGCTGCCCTGAGGCTTCTCTTTGCAAAGATCATTTAGACAGTGTGCTCATTCACTCACTCTCTAAAGTCTCTGTGGGCACTTGCTCCTCTCACTACCCACAGGATTGTCCCTGTGAGTCCCTAAACCAGCTTCCAGCTTTGGGGCTGTTTCAGGCCTCCCTCAGGAGTTCCCTGAGGAGGCAACTCAGGAGGCAACTGTTAGGAGCTGAGGGAGGCTGGGACCTGCACTAGCAGGTGATGAACAGTCTCCAGCACAATCTAGGAAGAGTGGTGGGGGTCCCAACAGGTGAGTGACATACCTGGGGGGGCTGGCCAGAGTTCAGGGGCAGGACTTGTCATCCTCATAGTCACCACACCCTCCCCACCTCAGAGCCTGTAACAGGGCAGAGAGGAAGCACCAGGGAACCTAAGAGGCGGTTCCCTCTCCCCAAGTCTGCCTCTCCCCCTTTCCTACCTGGAACTCTTATTTTTCCATGTGATTAGCTCCCACTGATCTTTTCTGCCCTAGCCCAACGATCACTCCTCTGGGAAGTAACCTTGTCTCATTTCCGCATTTAAGACAAATCTCTGTGATTTGTGTTCATAGCAAAGGGAAACTGTTTATTGGAGCTAACTCTTTTGGGTGTGAAAATGTGATGAATGCCCATGTCTCCACTAGAAGCCACCCGAAAGCAGGTAGAATGTCTGTTTTTGCTCATCATTACACCCAGTCTAAAGATTTATTGAATGAATGAATGAAATGAGTTACCACCACCCCCACGTGGCATTCTCCACTTTGTGCTGCAATTGACTGTTTACATGCCTGTGTCCCTAGGACGGGAGGCAATGAGATGACTCAAGGTGCAGAATATTGGGGAGTGGAGCCACACAGACTGGGTTTATAGTCAGGCTCTGCTGCTTACTAGCTAAATAATAAGCCTAAGCAAGTTATTAAATGTCTCTGTGCCTCGGTTTCCCCATCTGTAAATTGAGGATAATAGTACATGAGTTAATGCATGTGAGATGCTTAGAGCAGGGTCAGGCAGGTAGATGCTGCAATGAATGTGGGTGCTATTACTGTGTCTGTGCCTCTGGCACCCACACCCCGGGGCCTGGGCATAACATGTTCTCATTGAAGACTTCCTGATTGAACCAGCAACATTTGGGGTTGGTCCTGGAAAGAAGAAAACTGAGGGATGGACGAGTACAGGCTGAGGTGAGGATGGAGTGTCCTCAAGAGTAGAGAGAATTGAGACGACCAGAAACTCAGCTGCCACAACACCCCCATACCTTAGCAATGCTTTTTCCACCTGATGGCAGCAGTTCATGCCAGGATAACAGTTGATTCCAGCTGGGTTTTTTTCTCAATACTTGGAAAACCAGCCTCATGGATTCCCCTCAGGGACAACAGCACCACCAGTTGCCCCCCCTTTCCCAAAGGGTTGGGTTTCAGCTCCATAGCCCCCCATCCTCCAAACTTCGTTTTAATGGTAGCAACCTTTTCTCTTTTTTCCTCGAGCACTAGGGATGCTCTAGCTGCTTCTGCAGTTGTGACCTGTGATACTTCAGTATTCTCTGTTTGCTTTTCAATTCTTCAGTTCCTAACGAACAGTTCTTCATGTTAGATTCTGTCTGTTACAATGACCGGTGCGCTTTCTGTCTCCTGATTGGACCCTGACTGATAACACTCATCAGATCCCCGAACCTGAGTGGGCTCAGGTTGTGTGACACAGTTAGAAGCAGGAGCCAGCCTCCCACACCCCTGCCTGGCCTCCACCTTAAGGGGAAACAGCTGTTTCAGCCCTTTTTCTGGAATCCTTCAGACTACAGAGGGATGTGCCATCTAATCCGCCCTGGAAAAACCGGGCCAGCAGTTAAACCACACAAACAAATGAGCTGCAGCTCCACACAAAACGCCCTGCCCGCTTGGGCCAAGGCCAAGACAAACAGCCGCTGCGATCTGGGCCCCACCAAGGCTTCAGGCTTCCTGGGCCCCGCAGAGGAGGCTCGAGGAAGAGGGACTGAAACCCCAGGGTCTCTCCTTCCTGGACGCCCTCCAAGATTCTCCGAAACAGACTGCCTGTTGTATTCTAGAACCTTTTGGAAAATGTGGAGCTTTCCAGGGCTTACCTCTGTGATGCACATCAAAGACCGTGAAGTGAACAGAAGGAGCTTCTAAAAGTACCGATGCCTGGGCCCCACCATTGGTATTTACTGGTATTTATTAAAGCTCCCAAGTGGCGCTGTGCAGTCAGGATTGAAATCCAGGGAGTTAGCAGAATGTACTGGAAGCAACTCTCAAATTTGAGATGCATCAGGCTTACCTGGAGGGCATGTTAAACCACGGATTGCCGAGCCATCCCCAAATTTCTCATTCGGTAATTCTGGGGCAGAGCCCTGAGAATGTGCATTTCTTACAAGTTTCTGGCTGATGCTGTTGGTTTGGGAACCATACTTTGAGAAGCCCCGGCTATGAAGTCAGACAGCCCAGGTTCAAATCCCAGGTCTGCCACATGCAATTGACTATCTACCTACAAGGGCTTAAAGGCTGGACAAAGAGCCACACCCTGTATCTGCCTGTAATAATGTTCAATGAACATTGTTATCACTATGAATACAATGATTAGGAGGCCAGGCTACAGAAATCTTGGGTGATAGCATTTAACTTTGAACCATCGTTTTAATCAGGGCCTCAGCTTCCTCATCTGTAAAATGGGGATAATGACACCCAGGCTCAGCCCACTTTACAGGTTTGTGGAAGGATCAAAGGAGTTCCCTGATGTGAAAGTGTTTTGGATACTTATAAAGCCCAGTAGAGAGTTTTATTAGAAAGGGGCCAGGCAGGCACAGCTCCATCTGGGACATGCTGGTGAGAGAGGCATCCCCGTGCCTCCCTCCAGCTGCCTGCATGCTTCCCTGCCACCCTCAGACACTGGCACTCCTGGGTGGGGGAGCGGCTGGTAGCTCTTCAAATATCTAAGAGGAAGATATTTGCACAGCACCCCCCAACCTCACCAGCATTTCTGCTAAAAAAAGAAATGTGGCAGAGACCACAGGTGTGCAAAGATTTCTCTCCCCAGGCCCTTACCACACCGGCCAGCCAGAGGCCCTTTCCTCTTGACCCTTCTGCTCCCTTTCACACCTGCCCACCCACGCACCTCCAGGGAGGGGACATGAGCAAAAGCTACAGTCCTCAGAAAGCTAAGAGGGCTGGCGGAAATGACTGCTCTGCTCACGTTAGAAACTTGTGCATTTGATTCCATCCCTTTTAGTTCAACTCACAGACACATCACATACCTGCTAGTATAAGTCTAGCAGGCTAGTTAATATGCTAGTTAATGCTTTCTGCATTAAAAGCAAACAAACCAACATTTGGGAGGAGTAGCCTCATAAAGGCTGAGTTGTAAAGAGCTGGGAGCCCCTGGCAGTGAAGGCATGAGAAGGGAGTTGTCCCCCCACAGTGCTGGCAGGGAGGGACAATCAGGCTTGACTTTCCTCAGGGTAATTTGGCAGAACAGGTCAAAAGCCTGAAACCAGGGGTTCAAGTTTAGGAATCCATCCCAAGGAAATATCACAACAGATCAGCCTGGGTTGAGTCATGGCTCTGATGGGCAAGTTATGGCCTTGTCCCTAAAATGGGGCCTAATAATTGCATCCCACCCCATAGGGTTGAGGAGGAAGTGACACGAAGCCTCGCACGCAGTAAGTGCTCGCGAATGTAAGTGCTCACGAATGGTTGGGGGTTCCCCCAGATGCAGACCCCACGACAGGATTTGGGAGGTGAGCCCAGGAAGCACCTGGGGCCATGGGGCAGTGGCACAGGAGGGGAGGAAGCCCACGCAGGCACATTTTTCAAACTCCACACGGAACACTTCCGGAAGGTGAGGGGTACCTAAATGTCTTCCTTCCTTTAAGTCTTGATTTAAAAGCTCAGCACTGCCCGCCTCCACAATTCTTTTCCGTGAGAGAAAAAGAAAGCTTTCTCTGGTTTGAGCCCCTTATTTTGCCTTTCTGTTACACGCAACTGAGTTGAATCCTTACCTGAAGCTGGAGGCCAGTGGATGTTCCCTCAGGATGTTGTCCAAGGGACCCATTGTGAAGACCCACTGGGACCTCTTGGAGCCTAATGACCCAGTAGAGAGAGGCCTCCCTGGCAGGGTCCATCCCCTTGCCCCAGTCTCCGGCTGTCTGGCCTGGGCCCCTTCCCGGGCTGGTCCATGCGCCCAGCCCTTCCTATATGCTTCTTCGCGACTTACCTGTTCTGTGCGCCCTTCTCCTTTGTCTCTGCTCTGCTAGGCAACAGCCAGCAAACCTGACAAGTGGATTGGTGTTACTGGGTTAATGTGTCACCCTCCCTAGCAGCAAATGTGCGTTTTTGACAGGGCCAGAAGGGGACAAGGCTGTATGCCCAGGGCCAAATGACGTGAAAGTCACCAGAAACAAAGAGGCTGCCCTGCTGCTGGTCTCATTTCCTCTGTTCCACTCCCATTTCCTCCTTCATCCCATCTCCTCCCTTGGCACAGCTGGCCATGGCCACAGCTCCTACCTCAGCAAATGCCAGGTCCCCACCCTCCTGCGCCATTTGGCCTGAGCTGCCATTCTGAAAGCGAAACGAGGAGCTGGAGCAGAAAAAAAAATAATAAAACCACTGAAAGAGAAGAAACAGCTGGCAGAATATTGGAAAAATTCCCAGGCGGGGATTCCCAGCCCTCAAGGGCTATGCCAGGCCTGAGGACATTCTGAAAGGGCAATCTTGAAATTTGTTCTTAACATTGTTGCCAGCTCATGGGAATACCTGTCCCCTGGACCCCACCCTCCCCTGGAAAGAGATCTGTAGGAAGCTGGAATTGTGCTTTGAGGGTCAGAGCAGAGCTGGCGTGGCGGGGAGAGGCTGGGCCTAAGAGGAGTGGGGGACCATGGCATGGACCCTGCTGGGTGGGCCGAACAGTGCCTGAGGGTCCCGGCCTTCCTGGGATTTGGGGGGCAGGGTCTTTCCCTGAGGCAGAACACAGCAAGGAAGGGGCTTGGCAAAGTGGTCCAGAGGGAGTGAGTGCAGGTGTGGGGAGGAGCACACTGAGAGGATTTATTGACAGCATCCAGGTGGTGGCAGCCAAAAAAACTTAAGTTGGCTGCTCTTCCCTAAGCCAGAGCGAGACCCTACATCCGTTCATGAAACGTGGATGAAAACTGGAATTGGTTGAATCTGGGACCTGGCTTGTGCTTCTGGGAGTCCAGAGGCCGCACGCAGTGGCTGGCAGACAGGGAAACAAACGCAGTGGTATTGCCTGCACGGGACCTGCAGGCTGGTGGCCCATAGGCGGGTGCTGGGGCTGCTGAGGAAGAAATGACAAGGGTCCTGTGGTGCAGGGCTGGGAGGAGGGGCCGGGGTGCGAGAGCCAGAGTGGGTCTGCGGCTCACCTGAACACTGAGTACGGAATTTGGAGAGACGACCGACGTGGGACCTTGTACAAGTCATCACGTCTTCTGCCTGAGCCTGTGAGACCTTTTGAGCCCCTCATTGTAGGCTCAGGTCTTGACACACCAGAGAGCTCCCTCATCCCTCATGAAGCGCAATTAACGATAATAAAATGAATAATCCACCGTAAACTGGTAGTCAGTTCTCTATGATGGGAGGAAACAATTTCTGTCAAGTTCCAGGCAAGGTGTGGCCTGAGGAATGTTCCAAGCCCTATCTACTGATTCTTCTGTCTTCATTACTCTCCCCTCCTACGTGAGGCCAAGGGGATGCACTGCCCCCTGAACTCCCAAGTCCCTTCAGCCACCTGCTTCCCCAATTGATGCCCCCAGATTAATTTTCTGAAAGCACTGGATCCCCAACTTCCCTTGCCCAGCACTCGCCATGCTGCAAACCCGCCCCCATTACCTGGCAACCTCACCTCTCACCCTTTCTCAGCGAGGATCGAGGGTCCCGAGTGAGTAGTAGAATGTCAGGGTCAGAGCATGGGCTCTGGGTTTGAATTCCACCACTCAGGGCCTACGCTTCCTCATCCATGAACTAGAGAAATAACAGTAACTACTTTATGTGGGTGTTTTGAGGATTAAATGAATAAAGGTGAAGTACTTCAAACAGTGCCGGGCATGCTGTAACCTCCATAAATGTGAGCTATTACCGTTGATCTTGTCACTCCTAGCATGTCCACAGAGGACGGGTTTGTGTTTTGTTCACCAACTTCATCCTGGTGACTCAAGCGGTGTGTAGCACAGACAACACATAATAAATGTGTGTTGAACTTATTGTTCCAAACCCTGCTTCCAACCAAGCTCTTTCCTGTAACACACTTTATACCTTTCTACTTCCATGCCCTCGAAGGGCCTCACCCCACCCCATGTAATTCCTCTACTACTTTGAATGTCCAGTGCCAGCTTCCCTTTCTCTCAGGGGCCTGCTCTGGGCTCAGGACCCGCACAAAACTAGCACTCAGGCGAGGCTCAGTGGTTTGTGGCTGGGGTTTTTTATGCTTTGGCTCCGAAAGAACATTTCTTCACAGACTTGGCACTTAAGTGCTCACTGCCTCCTGGGGTGGCCCTGAGAAGAGGAGCCCCCCTACCTACTATATATGTCCTCTATCTTGCGGCTTTGATACTCAGAGAGGGTTTCCCAGGTGAAGATACCTGAATCACTAGACATAACTAGGCATGTGGTCTCCAAACCACCGCTTCTGGGCTTCCTAATTGGTGAGCTGAGAGACAAGGCATCTGTTTGCCCAAGAAATACGAGCCAGGCAGCTCCACCTCAACGGGCTGCTTTCCACCCTGGATGGGGCAACAAAACAGCTGCGTCTAACTTGGCTGTTTATGTGCTAAAAAAAGAAATTCCATGGTGACCAGTTGACTCAAGCCAGCTCCCAGTGTGAGGCGGTAGTTTCAAAGTAATCCTGATGACACCAAATATTCTCCACCCAGTACTTCATAAAAAGAAAAGGGAGGGAGGCCGGCCGAGTGGCTCAGTTGGGTAAGAGTTGGCTTAGAGCCTGTGCTCTCAGCAACAGGGCCACCGGTTTGATTCCCACATGGGCGAGTGAACGCTGCACCCTAGCTGAGCTGCCAACAGGTGGCAGGATGGCTCAGCTGGTGTAACAACAAGATTGCCTGTTCAGGGCCGGCTGAGTGGCACAGTGGTTAAGCGCTGGCTTAGGAAGCCAGCAGCCCCGGTTCGGATCCCACATATGAGGGCCAGTGACACTGCCCTCAAAACAAAAAAAAAAGATCGCCTGTTCAGTGGTGGGCTACGCCCATCCGCAACTAAAGACTGAACTCGGCACCTTGAGCTGAGTTGCCACCCGGATGGCTCAGTGGATAGGGCGTGCGCTCTTAACAACAAGGCTGTTGGGTTCAACTCCCACAGGGGATGGTGGCTACACCCACCTGCAACTAAGATTGAACACAGCACCTTGAGCTTAGAGGCCACGAGCTGCTGACGGGAAGCCAGATGGCGACTGGAACCCTCCACAACAAAGACTGAAGAACAACTTGGCTGGTCCCCTCCCCCAATTCCCCAATAAAATCTTTTTAAAAAAAGAAAAGAAAAACAAAGGGAGGGACGGCCGAGTGGCACGTTGGTTAAGAGCTGGCTTGGGATGTCAGTGGCCCTGGTTCGGATCCCACATATAAGGGCCAGTGATACTGCCCTCTACAGCTAAGATGGTGAACAAC
This sequence comes from Aselliscus stoliczkanus, assembly GCA_033961575.1. NCBI lineage: Eukaryota > Metazoa > Chordata > Mammalia > Chiroptera > Hipposideridae > Aselliscus > Aselliscus stoliczkanus. The sequence goes on along the minus strand of CM066733.1, from coordinate 55,061,045 downwards.
AGCTCCACCAGAGCTGGGCTGCTCTGAGTCCCCAGGACAGCACAGCTGCAGCCCCTGCTGCAGTGGGCTGCCACAGGCTACAGTGAGTGGCCAGCAGCCAGCGTGAGCGGCTGGAAGCTGGTGTGAGCTGCCAAGAGCCGCTGTGAGCGGTCGTCCACAGTCTGGTGACCGATTTGCCTCACCCAAGAAGAGCGCAATGATGATACCAACATGGGCCAGTGAAGCAACGTCCTCCACAACTAGACTGAAGGACAAAAGGACAGCAACTTGTCTGTTCCCCTTCCCTGGTTCCCCAACGCTGTTCCCCTCCCCCAATTCCCCAATAAAATCTTAAAAAAAAAAAGAAAAGAAAAGGGAAAACAAGAGCACCACTTGAGCAGGAGTACGCGTCAGTATTCGGAACCCCTGGAGTGTGCGGTGTCAGAGCTGGAGCTGGATCCAGAAGTGTCCGGCCTAACAGCCCCCTACCCTAACAGCAGGCTTGTCCCTTGCAAACCCCACTCTCTTCCCCTAGATACTGGGTGCTCCCCATTTCCTGGGAAGGTCCATCCCACCATTGGGAAGCTGCTCTTTAGAAGGCTGGGGCGAGGGGACAGGGGACTAGCCCAGAGTGGGGTGGGTCTAGACCAGGCTGTACACAGGCCTCCTCGAATAGCATGATTTCACGTTTTCTCCACAACCAACAAATGTGCACTCATCACACACTAGGCTGTCTTCTAAGTGGGTTACATAGGCAGCTCTCTCCTAATCCTCACACATGGCCAGGAAGGCAGGCCCAATTTTCTGCCATTTTACAGGTGGAGAAACTGAAGCTCAGGCAGGCTAACAGGCACCACTCGAAAATGGCCAGGCTGGAGGAGGCGGCTGTGCAGGGCCCACAATTCACGCTGAGTCTGGGCTCAGTGGAATTTGGAGCAGGCGCTTCCTTCCCATTAGAGCACTACCTCCTCTCCCCCGTCCCACTGCCATACTTCATGCCTCCCGGCTAGTAATCTGCATGAACTTTGCTCTCTGCCCCAATTCCCCCAGAAGGGCACACTGATAAGAGAACATCGCCCAGGTTTATAGTTTCCTCCCAGTCTCACTGGCGACACTTGGGCCTGCCGCTTCCCTTTTTCCCCCACACTCACAGTCACACTTATGTACACAGTCATCTGATCATCCTCACACATGCAATTACACTAGTCACACACAATAACACATTTACACACACACAGTCACCGCCTCTGCTGGATAATGGGTGACAACTGACAGGCTTGGAGATTTACTTTCTAGAAAATCGTGCCTGCCTCTTTGTGCAGCCTTTCCCCAGCCACTGGGGTTATAGGCTCCTGACTTGTTTCATTTTTAATAAATGAGCCCATCTGGAAGGATCATGGTACCCCTGCTTCCAGGGCCTGCGGTCAACCCTAAGAGTCCTCTGCTTGGAGGTGACAAGCAGCTTTCTTCCCCAAGCTGCCACCTTGTGACCTGATCCCAGAACTGCGGACTCTGTACCAAGGGCCTAACCACGTCCCAGGGAAGTGCCAGTTGCCAGGTGGGTGGCTAAGGGCCAGCTGAGGAAATGAGGGTATCTCTTCCTTCACCTGACCTTCACAGGCACACTCCGTTGGCATGGGAGGTGGATGGGTGTGCCACTTTGACTAGTGTGTGGCAGGACCCTTATGGCAACGCCTACATTCATCATCCAATCATGGGGTTAGTGACCTATACTCATTTTCTTCACATCCTTAAGAATCATCCTTATGGGGTGGCTGGTTGGCTCAGTTGGTTAGAGGGCGGGTTCATAACACCGGGGTTGCTGGTTCAATCCCCACATAGGCCACTGAGCTGCACCCTCAACTAGATTGAAAACAACAACTTGACTTGGAGCTGATGGGTCTTGGAAAAACATACTGTTCCCCAATAACATTTATTTTTTTTTAAAAGTCATCCTTGGCCAGTCGAGTTGGTTAAGAGTTGGCTTGGGCCATCAGCTCTGAGCAGCAGGGCCCAGTTCAGATCCCACATACGAGGGCCAGTGATGCTGCGCCCTCTACAGCTAAGATGGTGAACAACAGCTCCACCTGGAGCTGAGCTGCCATGAGTCGCTGGTGATGGTGTAGGCTACAGTGGGGCTGGCCGGCAGTGGGCGTGTGCTTTCGTGAGCTGCCGTGAGCCACCACGAGTGGCCATCCAACAGTCGGAGAGTGACTGCCTCACCCGGGAAGAGGGCAATAATACCAACATGGGCCAGTGAAGCAACATCCTCCACAACTAGATTGAAGAACAAAAGGACAGCAACTTGTCTATTCCCCATCCCCGATTCCCCAACAGTGTTCCCCTCCCCCAATTCCCAATAAAATCTTAAAAAAAAAAAAAAATCCTCCTTATAGTGGTAAGAAAGGTGCAATAGCAGGTGACTGAGTGACCTCCAACACCAACCCAGGAGCTGCTCTTCACTCCTTCCCGATAGCCTTGGAGGGCCTCCTCCGTGCCTGGAGGGGAGCTCACAGGGCTAGGCGTGACTGACTCTCCCTGACCTCACTGGCCCCACCCAGGGACACTGCCAGGCCTCTGCCTTTGGCAGTCCAGGGTGTGTCCCCACTTTCCTACATGAGCCCAGAGCCATGGTTCAGGCAGTGGGATGAATTAATCCTGCTCTGCAGGTGATGGATCACGGTTGTCACTGGTCCCCTTTAGCCTGTGGGTCACTCCCATTCCCTTAGGGCACTCCCATAGGCAGCTGTTCCAGTATATCCTTATTTGTATGTGTTCTAAAGTACAGGGTTTTGTAGGCATGTACTGCCACAGAGCATGGCATAGCGCCTCCTTTCATTTTTGTAACAATGTTATTTAAAGTGTCTGAGGACAGGCTTACTGTATACAACACCCATGAGTGGTGGTGCCTTCAGGGTTCACTGAGACGCTGCATTAATGATTATGGAAGTGACTGCACCTTTTCTCAGTGTGGTTTCATGGTTTCCTAGAACATACAACCTGAAAATCATGGACCATGGGCACCCCAACTGGGCATGGCTGTTTGGAGGCCTGGGTCCCCCTCTCAGCTCAGCTCTGCCAGACTTGCTGAGAACTCCAGCAGGTCTTTCACCCTCTCACCCCTGGGGTCCTCCTCATCCATGAAACAGCAGGTTACACTAAGGCTTTTCTAAGGTCGCGTCTACCTTGAACAGTCTTTGACACACAGAAAGCTGTTGGTCACTTACTCACCTAGTGGATTCTTAGGGAACTCTGAAGCCAGACAGTCTAGGGCAGGGGTTAGTGAACTTTTGAGAAGGAAGAGCCAATCCTGTCCCTCACAAAAACTGAAAAATTATTCAAGAGCCATAAAACATATGAAATCCCCATTATGTGAATAATATCCTTTAAAAATTTTATAGGGCCGGCCGAGTGGCGCATTGGTTAAGAGCTGGTTTTGGGATGCCAGCGGCCCCGGTTCGGATCCCACATGAGGGCCAGTGACACTGCCCTCTACAGTTAACAACAGCTCCACCTGGAGCTGGGCTGTGTGAGCCCCAGCGACGGTGTAGGCTGCAGCCCCTGCTGCAGTGGGCTGCCATAGGCCACAGTGAGCTGCCGGCAGCCAGCGTGAGCTGCCAATAGCCACAGTAAGCGACCATCCAGAGGCTGGCGACCGATTTGCCTCATGCGGGAAGAGCGCAATGATGATACCAACATGGGACAGTGAAGCAACATCCTCTGCAACTAGATTGAAGAACAAAGGGACGGCAACTTGCCTGTCCCCTTTCCCTGATTCCCCAACGCTGTTCCCCTCCCCCAATTCCCCAATAAAATCTTTTAAAAAATTAAAAAAAAAAATTTTATAAATGAGGGCCGGCCGAGTGGCGCAGTGGTTAAGCGCTGGCTTGGGAAGCCAGCGGCCCCGGTTTGGGTCCCACATATGACGGCCAGTGACATTGCCCTCAAAAAAAAATAAATAAAGTAAAATTATGGCCTTTAAAAAAAAGGAAAATTTTATAAATGAAACTTTGATAGTTTTATTTTCATTTTCAATTTTACTTCAGAACCACATGTACGTGTACCCAAAGAGCCGCATGTGGCTCGCGAGCCACAGTTTGCTGATCACTGGTCTAGGTTCCAGTCCCAGCTTCCCCACTTGCTATGTGACATTGTGCAAGTCACTTAACCTTTCTGTGCCTCTGCTTCCTTAAATGGAGATAGTTAACAGCACCTACTCTCTGAGGGCTGCTGTGAAAATGAAATGAGTTAATACAGGTGAACAGTGTCTGGCACCTACCAACCAGGCATAAAGGTTATTCTTCTTTCATTTAAACCCTATAATAGCCCTATGAAGTAGTATAATTAGTTCCATTTTACAGATGACAAGACTTCCAAGGCTCAAGGAGCAAAGTAACTTGCCTGGGCTTGCATAATGGTATTGCCAGAAGCCAAATCCGGGTCTCGACTGGAAACTGTGCTCTCCCCACCGAAACAGCCGGAGGACCTTGAACCCAATGTGTAAAACCTTCCTGGTGCTGATCTGAGTGATGAGAGGTAAGCCAGGGGCTGCTGTGGGCAGTTCCCGGCCTTCAGTCCTCATGGGCCTCCTTCTCCCACATGACGACCTTGACACCCACCCACGCTCTCTAAGAAGGAACCTGCTTCCTCCAGGGGTTTCGTGGGGATCCAGGCCCACCAAGCAGCCTCTGAACCACTGGGAATGCCGATGCCAGACCTGTTCATTGCAGACACACGGCCGAGCAGGGCTGGAACAGCATGGCCCGAGGGCCAGGGCTTGGGTCTAGTCCTGGCTGTGGGGTTCCTCACTGGGGAATTTTTCTTCTCTAAACTTTAGCTGCCAGTTCTGCACAATGGGGATAGAATCTCTTAACAGGGTCATGTGAGGACTAGGTTTGAAGAGACCATTCCAGTCTTTTTTTTTGAGAGCAGTGTCACTGGCCCTCATATGTGGGACCTGAACCGGGGCCGCTGGCTTCCCAAGCCAGCACTTAACCACCGCGCCACTCGGCCGGCCCTTTTTTTTTTTTTTTAATATTTATTACCTGTAATTGAAGAATCTCCCCCCCTTTTTTTAAATTGGGGAACAGTGTTTTTCCAGGGCCCATCAGCTCCAAGTCAAGTGGTTGTTTCAATCTAGTTGTGGAGGGCGCAGCTCAGTGGCCCATGCAGGGATCAAACCGGCAACCTTGGTGTTATGAGCCTGTGCTCTAACCACCTGAGCTAACCAGCTGCCTGCCCGAAGACCATTCCAGTCTTGATCCAACACTATCACTTGTCTGGCCCCGGAGAACCAAAGCCTGTTATATAGCCTGATGCCGCCTTGCATGAACTGTCACCCACCATGCACTTAACATTTTCCTCTCTAGGAAAATGACAGCGCTGCCATCCTTATTCTTTGTCTGGAGTAGCCAATCCTAGAACATCCCTGAAGGAAAGGACCTTGCAGGCCATCTGGTCCCAGTGTGGCAGACTTGTCTCCTCCCAAAGGCCACCTCTGCTTGAGGTGGCAAATGACCGGGAGTGAGGGGTGGGAGGGGGATCATTTCAGCTGCAAGGACACTGTGGACCATTTGCTCCAGGGTACAGTGTGGAGACGGCAAAGGCAGCCATGTGAGGTCCATGCCACCTCTAGCCCCACGGCCCCTTCCTACAGATGGGCAAATCGAGTAAGTGAAATGGAGATCCCTCCTGTTCCTTCACCCGGCCCTCATGGTCACCAGATCGGACTGCTGTGTGGGCCCAGGAGATGGGCTTGCGTGCCACCTGAACCAGCCTGGGGCAGGGCCTGCATCACACATGATTACAACCATCACACAATTAGGGTTCATGGACTGACTTCACCTCTTTTTGTCTTTCTTTAGAATTATGCTAATAGATTTCAGGAAACAATTTATCCACAATCCACTTGACCTCCGCCTTAATGAGTAATTGTAACCATTAAAATAGTGCTTATTGGCTACTTTAGCCATTAACATAGTATGTTTGTTTTAGAAAACTACGGAAATATTTGCTGGGAAGCCCAAGACAGCCAGCTTGAAAACAAGAAAGGCCAGAAAAAAAAGAAAGAACACCTTTAAAGTGAAGGGAAAGCCCAGGAAAGTACTTACTAATGGCCTAAGGACAGTGCAAGCCCAGTAGCCTTGGGAAAGCAAAAGGGGCTGAAAACCCCACCTCACTGGTTTATTCACAACCTGCCTACTCCCAGGGCTCTAGCGCTGGGGAGGCCAAGAAATAGGGGTTTGTCTCCAGTGGGGAATGGTAAGTACTTCAAGTTGTCACGAGCGAAATATGGTATCATGGATATAGGCTCCCTGAAAACCTGGGAATTTAGGGAGAGGTGTCTGAGACCCACCTCTGGACACCCAATGCCGGGTGCCTGTGAGGTGCCTCCTGGTCTTGACATGAGTGCTGGGCTTGGACTCAGAGGCTATGGGTTTCAAACCCGGCTTACCCTTCCTACTACGTGCGTGACCTTGGGGAAGGAACTTCCTCTTTCTGGAATTGTTTCCTCATTTGCAAAGTGGAGCCATCATATCACCTAACACTCCCCTACACACAAATGAGCAAACTTTCCACTCCCAGCACAAAGAATCAACAGGACACAAAAAAACTACTTAGAAAGCCAGAAGCTGCTGGGTCACCTTTTCTCTTTTCAGTTTTTCTCTAATATGTCTACCAGGATCATGGATTACCTTTGAATTAAAAATGAGTAAAGGGGATGAAATGGAGGTAATGTGAAGGAAAACACTTGGCACCTTTCAAGGCCTCCTGCAGGCATCGCTGTTGCTTTTTACATGCATTGCCTCAGGTTTTTGTCCCGACGAGCTGGGGAGGGAAGCAGTATGGCTCCCTCTTCCCGGCCGCAGAGGCTCAGATCCCAGAGAAGTTGGGCTCCACTATTACGAGGCCGCAGTGACGTGGCAGGAGGTGGTGACAAGTGCATGGCAGTGGTCCCCAGGTCAGTGCTCCAAGTCTGTGCAAAGCGGAATCATCTCTCTCTGCTGCAACATGACCAGAGCCTGAGAAAAGCCATCCACGTCAGAGCCCCACTCCAGGGCTCAGCTTCTGGGGAACCTGCCCTGGGTCAAGGTCAGGTTAACTTATTATTAACAGCCTTGTGTCCAGCCAGCGCTTTCAGTGTATGAACTTACTAAAAAAAAAAAAATTTGCTTGCATGCGGTATTCTCTTCAGTAGCAATACAATGCATTCTCTAAACAAAGTGCAGATTCTACTGTGATAAGAAACATCTAACAATGATTTCATATGCTTTCCGGAGAAAGAAAAAAAAAGAGCAAGTTCAGTTTTTAAATGTCTTGCCATTTGTAAGCAGACTGCGTCTTTCAGAAGGCAAGCGCTGATAAATGGTTCTTTTGGGAGTCCTGGGGGTAGAGAACCCACCTGTTCTCCCATGCGAGAGCCGCCACCTGCGCCCTGGTAACACGGGGCCCCACCCCATGACGCTGCCCCACCCCGATACTGAAACCCGGGCTGATGGGGCAGCGCTCGGAGCCGCCCAGAGGAATGGGGCAGACGAGTCCCTGTGCGGCCCAAAAACAACCCTCCTCCTAAGAGCCAGCACCATTCTCACGCTCACAGCTGTCTGTCTGCCTGTTGCTCAAGAGTCTCCATCTGGCCACAGCGAGAGAAGCGATAAAAAGGAGATCAGGGGACAGCCTTTGGGGCTGGCACGAGCACAAACCACTGAGTGAATCAGACCTGCCATGGTTCTTGGAGCCTTGTACTGTTTGTCCTCCGTCTGAGGTTTTATCTGCCAGGGAGATGGGCAGGCGGCCAGGGCCCTCTCAGGTGAGGGGTTGAGCAGCCAGCCTGCGGCATGCTGCCACACCAGATGTCATGACTGGTTACTGAGAGGCAGCACTGGGCCGGAAGTCAGGAGCCAGGCCCAGCTGGGCTCCAGGAGTCCTTCCCTCAGGCTTTGTATCTTCAGGGGAAAGGCGTGGGCAGCATAAGGAATTCTCACACCTTGCTGCAGGAGTCTGACATTTGATTGTTTGGAATCGAGTATACACGTGTCCCTAGGTCTATCAATTTTTAAAAATTTTATTGAGGAACATTGTGTTTTATTCCAGGACCCATCAGCTCCAAGTCAAGCAATGGTTTTCATTCTAGTTGTGGAGGACGCAGCTTCTTGGTCAATGCGGGGATCGAACCAGCCACCTTGGCGTTAGGAGCCTGCACTCTAACCACCTGAGCTAACCTGCTGCCCTATCAATTTAAGAGCATCTTTTTAAACATAAAACCTATTCAACCATATGTGTATTTTAACATGCTGAAATGAATTTGTGTTTCTAGATTGTCTGGGGGCAGACCTTCCTATCCTATTACTTCTGGGATTGCAAAATACATGTTAAAAAAATGTTACCATTTGCACTGACTTCTCTATACAGCCAAAATGCAGGAAAAAAATGGGTTCTGAGGTCAATCTAAGACTGCATTCATCAAAACATTAGTTTTCCTGTCTTTAGAAGCGCATATTATCTACTAGTCTTTATACTTTTTATAGCAATATCATTTAAATTATTTTATGTATTTTATACTTATCAGGTTAAGATTTCATTCCAAAAAAAGGTTTGGCTAGTTTACAGGTTTCAAAAAAAATCACCGTACCTGATGACCTCTAAGTTATCCTCTAGCTGACTTTCTATCTAATCTAAACCCTTAACAAACTCACAGGGTCTTAAACAGTCCACATAAAGCCTTGAAGTTTCCTGCCTCTGCTTTTATGCTCGTGGCTTTGCTCTTTATACAGCCGACTTTCTAGCCAAATCCTTCAACATTTAGCTCAAGTGCAATCTCTCCTACAAAACACTTCACATGGCTTTTGGGCCTAAGACTGTTTCTTCCTCTGCTGGAGAGAACAGTCTCCCTCAAGTGGTGAGGTTTAAGTGAGTTGGTGGTTTGTGTATGTAAAACGCAGGCTCCTGAGTTCAAGTAATGCTAATTATTATCACTATAGCCTTTATTACTGTCTTTATTGTTATTGGCAGTGTGGAAAGGACTTTGGAGTCAGTGGAGACTCAATTCTACTGAACAGGTGTGAAACTTCTGGCAAAGACTTGGGTCTAATAGTCCCAGTGGGGCAGTACTGCCCCCTGGTGGGTGCTTGGGAAACTGACTTTCCTTCAATTTTTTTTTTTGTTTGTTTTTTAAGATTTTATTGGGGAAGTGAGGAAGGGGAACAGACAAGCCACTGTCCTTTTGTTCTTCAATCTAGTTGTGGAGGACACTGCCTCACTGGCTCATGTTGATATTGTGATCATTGCGCTCTTCCGGGTGAGGCAGTCGCTTACCAGCCACTGGATGGCAGCTCATGGAAAGAGCACGCGAGCTGCAGCCAGCCCAACTGCAGCCCTCGCTGGCGCCTCGGGGCAGCCCAGCTCAAGATCGAGCTGTTGGTTCACTATATTAGCTGTAGAGGGCACAGCATCACTGGTCCATGTGGGATCCAAACCAGCGGCCCTGCTGCTCAGAGCTCATGTTCCCAAGCCAACTCTTAACCAACTGAGCCACTCAGCTGGCCCAATTTCCTTCCATTTTTCTTTTCTTTTTTTTTTTTTGAGGGCAGTGTCACTGGCCCTCATATGTGGGACCCAAACCGGGGCCACTGGCAACCCAAGCCAACTCTTAACCACCACGCCACTCGGCCGGCCCTCCTTCAATTTTTATTGTCACCCTGGCCAGGGAAAATAACTGACTCTAGGGACAGAGATGCTAGATGTCTGTCACACAAAAAATTGCCCACGCCCACAGGACTGAACCTACTACAGGTATAAAATATTAAAAATATTTGCATAAGGCCATTACAGAGAATGATTAAATGAAATAGACATTGTCGAGAAATAATGAGTAATTATCCTGTGCGTTTGGACTACCTGGTTTTTCCTAATCCAGTTATTCTCATCAAAGGATGCATACTACTGGGGGTGCCAAAAAAATGTATACAAGCAGACACTTCAGTCAACATTGCTCAAGCAGTAAGTAGTTCGCCATAATCAGAAGTGTCTGGATGCTGATGGTAACCACTTTGAGCACCTTGTAATTGCAGAAGTCAAACATGATTTGTATTTATCTGTTGTTATCGGTATCTATTGAGTATTACCATTTTAATAGTTTTCCTTTCTTAAAATGTACGTTATTTTTTTGGCTCCCTCTGTATTTAATACTCATAAAGTGCCAGGACGTGTTTTGAGCACATCTCATGTATTAATTCATTTAAACCTTTGTAACAAGGGCTGGCCAAGTGGTTCAGTTGGTTAAGAGCTCACTCAAGAGTATGAGCGGAGTTCTGAGCAACAGGGTTGCCGGTTGGATTCCTGGCCTGAGCTGAGCAGGGGCTGAGCTGCCAACAGGTGGCAGGATGGCTCAGCTGAAAAAAAAAAAAAAAAAGAAAACCTTCACAGCCCATGAGACAGGCACTATTTTCTCCCTTCCCCGTCTCATGTTATATAGGTGAGCTTTTCTGACATTAGCTTAAGGCCCAGCTTATTTGTGAGAATATACTTCCCTTCTCCAATTCAGCAGCCTGTCATCTTGGCATGTTCTACTTCAACTAAGCTTATTCCCTGCCACCCTCTCATATTCAAGTACGTCTGGTCATCATTCCTGGCTCTAGTTTTGTTACCTACATGTGCCTTCCCTCTGAATTTTTCTGTAGGGCAAGTATGGAATGACTTTAAGTGCGTTCAAGCATCCAACTTCTGGCAGTCATACCTAACACACACTGAAATATACTATTTTATAAACTGCTGTTTTTATATTAAAGCTTTATCTCGACTTCTTTTTAAAAATAATGAACATGGAATATAGACTTCATTTCAGAAGTCACGGATCATTACAAAATGTATTTACAGGGCCGGCAAAGTGGCGCATTGGTTGAGAGCTGGTTTTGGGATGCCAGGGGCCCCAGTTCGGATCCCACATATGAGAGCCAGTGACACTGTCCTCTTCAGCTAACAGCTCCAGCTGGAGCTGGGCTGTGCGAGTCCCGGTGATGGTGTAGCTGCAGCCCCTGCTGCAGTGGGCTGCCATAGGCTACAGTGAGTGGCAGGCAGCCAGCGTGAGCTGCCAATAGCCGTGGTGAGCAACCATCTAGAGGCCGGTGACTGATCTGTCTCACCCGGGAAGAGCGCAATGACGATACCAACATGGGCCAGTGAAGCAATGTCCTCCACAACTAAACTGAAGAACAAAAGGACAGCGGCTTGTCTGTTTCCCTTCCACAATTCCCCAATGAAATCTTAAAAAAAAAAAAAAAGAGTATTTACAAATACTCTGACAGGAGATCCTTCTGAGTAAATGGGAGATAACCTCAACATCAGAGCTGATGAGAAAAAGCAGTCCATGCGCTCAGCAGAGGGTCATTCAATTTTATTTCCCTTTCTGTCTTGTCTACTTTCTCTCCCATACCTGGCTCAAAGGGTATCCCCGACACCAGCACCATGAACATAACAAAGGAAAGCAGCCTTTTCTGGTGGCAACCACCTCATCAAACTGCTGTTAACACCAAGGCAGGTGCCCAAGGAAGGCTGTGAGTTTTCAGTCTGGCTCCACTGCCTCGATATACAAACCTAGCCAGGGCTGGCTATCCCAGCAAGATGAAGAGGGATGGGCAGTGTGGGGCCAGTGGGCAGAGCCCCAGGACAGGGCACAGATGTGCCTTGTTCCATGTACAGGGACCCCTGGAGGCACCAGGTAGGGAGGAGACAAAAGGACTACTGTGGGATCAAAACTGATCTGAATCCTGACTGCGTTTTACAATCACCTGGGGAACTTTTAAAGCATACACACACCAAGTTCCCACCTCAGATAAACTAAATCAGAGTCTCTAAGGACAGAGACCAGGTATTTTCAAAAGTTCCCCAGTTGATTTCAATGTGCAACAAAAGATGGGGGGGGGGGGAAAACTGACAAACACAAAGAATCATCAGTAATACCCTGTGAGGTATGTTTTTATTATCCCAAACTTTACAAATAAGAAATTACGTTAAGTGACTTGCTTCAGGCACATAGCCAAAAAATGGAACTTTGAATCAAGAATGGCTTGATGTGAAAAGCCATTTTTAAAGTGCCATCTAACAGTTTTTATCCTTCGTCTTTCCCATTTGCCTCTCCCTGATTGCTGAAGCCCCTTTTTCTTTAATAACTGCCGAGACCCCTTTAAACACAAATGTCCTTCCTGACCTTGGGCCTCTCAAATCAATGTCCCTGCAAACTGGACAATGGAGTCAAAGGGACGGACCAAGGTCAGTGGAAATACTCAGTACACACAGGGAATGCAAGAATGCTGGGGTCGCTCTTGCCTACTCAACACCAAAAGGAGTCCCTTTTGCTAAAAGCTTCCTGAGGGCATCACTGCATACCAGCGTAAGCCCACCACAGGACAGCTGCTGTTTACTGAACATGTCATGCCCCCCTTGAGTGCCAATATATGCATCCCATCACTATATTCTCATATTACCAGTAGGAGGTAGTTATACTCATTTTACAGATGAAAAAAATGAAACCCCAGAGATGCTATAGCTGGTCCAACGTCACCCCAGCTACTGGCTTCCAAGCCTTACGATCAAACTGCTCCCTGGAACTAGCATCTAGATTAGCTGTTGGGGCAGTCCTTGTCCCAGTTGTGCCCGTGTCCTTGGCATGACCTTGTACAAATCTACCTTCTCACCGCTAAACACAGGAATGGGATATGGACTTGAGGCCTCTTTTAGTTAATCTACACCGTTCCAGCTCATTCACTGCTGGGCTGTGACCTTGGACTTGTTCAGCCTTCCCTGTACTTTAATCTCTTCCTCAATAAAAAGGGATAACCATATCTGCCTCATTACTACTAATACCCTTTTGAATCCTGTCAACTGCTGTCAAGTCCAAAAAGTTGCCTCTGATTAGGAACCAGTATTGGATGATGCACATGTACTTAAACCTTACCTTAAAAACCTTTCCTCTTTCCTTTCCTACTCCTCTACTGAGAATCAATCAAAATCATTTAAGGAATCATGAACATTCTTCCAAACCAACCAGAAGGTACTGGCGGACAATTGAACAACTTTAAGTACCAAGTCCACTGCTAAAATCTAAGTGATCTAATGTGCCTGCCTAACCTAGACCACTATTTTTCTTCCCCAGCAACTAAGAAATGCTACACAATAGACTCCTAATTTGGGCCAACTAGTTTTGAAACCAGAGAAGGTCCTATCACGAATCTCTGCAACAGCCTCATCTGGCCATGGAATTCTTCTGGGGTGTTCCCCATAAGACTCCATTAAAAGGACAAAAAAGAAACAAATGGTGCACTTTACACCCTATAATGTAATTTAAAAGCCTGTGGGCCGGCCGAGTGGTGAGGTGGTTGAGCGCTGGCTTGCAATGCCAGCAGCCTCGGTTTGGGTCCCACATATGAGGGCCCGTGACACTGCCCTCAAAAAAAAAAAAAATCCCGTGAAGTTCGATGTTCACCAGTCCTTGTTTTAAATGCGATACCAATGGTGCTCACATTCCTAAAAGGATTAAAATCGGTTTCAAAACCAGGAGACTGGATTAGCCATAGAAACTAGCCACAGATTAAGTTAACATGGGCACAGAATCTGTCAACCAATCCACATTAGCACAGCTTTATCCTCCTTGACAATGACATTTCGTCACATCAGAGTATCAATTAACATCAAGACAAAGCTAGGTAGGCTTCTGCCGAGGAATGTCTTAAAAACTGTGGTACCTGCCCAGGAAATGACATGTATTGTGGACTTTATAGTACATACCCCTCAGGTGTGCATGCTTCAGATGTATAAAAAGGGAAAAGCTCAAGGCCACGTTTTCTAGTGGTAAAAATGCTTGATTACATGTCTAACTTTCAAGACAAAAAAATCTTAACAAGCTGCTTCTATAGAAAGGCTGGAAGGTCACTTTTATCCAATGTAGGTACAATTGACACTGTTTCACAACTAAAAGGCCATGCCCTAAATCCTGACAATCACTGAATGCTAACTATATGGCATTTTACCACTGGATTGAGAAAAGTAAAAATGCAGTGGAACAGAAAACAAGGGCTCTGAAGTCAAGGCTGGCCTGGGTTCTGAATACACCACTTGTTTAGTAGAACAAGTAATGAATAACATGAGGAATTTTTTTCTGTCCTCTTTTTATATATACACCTCTCAAGTGGTTAAATATAAGAAAAGATGCTCTACACAATGTTTGGCAAAGGAGTCTTCAAAACCCAAATTTCCTTTTCTGGAAGCGGTCACAAGGGCGGGGCTTTTTTTTTTTTTTTTAAACTTCCTCTCCCGATCACCCTGAGTGTTCACTTAAAATTCTAGCACCCAAAAGGCTTAATTTCAAAAGATTCAGTTCTGGGGCCAGCCAAAGAGTGGCTCAGTTGGTAAAGTGCTCACTCAAGAGTGCGAGCTGAGCTGAGTAACTGCAGTTCGATGCCCAGCCCAAGCTGAGTTGCCAACAGGTGGCAGGATGGCTCAGTTAAAAAAAAATTCAGTTCTTAGCCAGCTCCAGATTTTCAGTGCACTCATTTACTCCTTACTACTTAGTTACTAAGTGGGTAACTCCCAACCTCACTTCTGGAAGCCAATTTTATGTCATTGTCCACTGAAATCTTACCAGGACTGCAAATTCAGTAAATTTCTTGTCCCCATTAAACCTGACAGCTGGGATATATGAGCCAGCCAGTTATTTCATGAGCAGCCTGACACTCCCAACTTCTTGGTTTTCCTTTCAGTACCAGTGCTGGACAAGTTATCCCATCCCTGCTTATGTGGCCGTCCAGTACAGCTGCAAGTCAAGAATCAGACTAGAATGACTTCCAACTGTTTTAGAATTCTTCAGCTTTACCTCTAAGCCCTAGGTGCAGTGGCACCCAATTCTTTCTGCCCTCTAAACTACTTCATGATTAAGGTACTACTTGCTCCTCACCTGGTTCTTTATCTGGCCTTTCCTGATCTGTGAGCTCTGTCTTGGCCAACCCTTCCCACCCCCCAAATCTAACTCAATTCACTTGTTCTCTTTTCCTGCTAGCTAAGGGGCTTTTCCAAAGGCCCTCAAATAAAGATTTGAGGTCCAAGAGCCTTTCTTTTAGGCCATGTAAAGCCTACAACTAACACCTCTTAAATTCTTCTAATCTAAAACCAAGTGGAACATGAGAAAAAGTTGTTTAATCCAAGGTCTCAACATAAATGAACTCAGTCGGTTAAACACAATTATTATGTTGTCCTTTCTGGATATTGAGCTGGTGGTGTGTGTGACCTTATCACTGTTATCTTCCCATTCCCCGCTAAGTGCTTGTGTCATGGACTGCCATGTGGGGGAGGTATGAGCAAAAACAAATAACAAATGAACACTTCAATTTGCCTTTACTTGTAAAGCACTCGTTAGTTTTATCTAAAATTCCCTCATTATAAAAAAATTTTGGTGGCCGAGTGCCAGCTGGAATGGGTTAAAACAAAGTTACCAGCTGCCTACGCTTAAAAGGACTTAGAAATTGTTCCACGGTTTGGTCCCACATGAGGGCCAGTGACACTGCCCTCAAAAAAACAAACAAACAAAAAAAACAATTGTTCCATAAGGGAAACTTTCTTTCAAAAAACTGTTAGCTCTCAAAACTTACAATGTTTTTTATACTGATCTTTTCCATTTCCTTGCCAAGTGACAACAAATAATACTCCCTTCCCCCTATGCCCCAACCCTGGAAAAGATAGCATTCAGCAACATTTCCCTTTAGATCTCAAGTTTTGGGGCTTTTCGGCAAATAACTGAAGAATGCTCACTTGTCCCAAATGAAATCTGAAGTATGTATTATACTAAAACAAAGGTGCCCAATTCACAAGTGTAAAGGACTTCATAAAGAGCAAAAGTCACCTACAGACTTTTCTGGAAGGCTTAATTTTGCTCCAGAAATAAAGTTTAAATCTTCTCCATCTCTCCAAATGAGAAAAGTATCAATATTTCCAGAGATTTTCACTTCAAGACTAGGTACATACATGTACTAATTCATAGTAAAGGCACTAAATGGCCAGATTCTAAGATCTTAGTAGAACAATCATACAATACTTTTATGTATCAGAGAGAACTGTGGATAAACTGATGAGCAAAGTAACGTTCTACGCATGTATTTAACGTCTGTCTCGGAAACATTTTAGTTGTCGTGTTCCAGATAAATGGGATACTAAATGAGTCTAAATAACGTATTATAAATTTCTGCAATAAGGGAAAAGCTGCATGAATAAAATTAAGCAGTTACACTACATTTATCCAAAATTTTCAATGACCCGTTCTCAGAACCTCAAGTGTGCCACACTTGAATTCTTTTGAAGTATACAATCAATTTTTAATAAAATAGGATGACGAGAATTTGTGTGGACATATAAAATCGTATTCAACACTGTAAGATGTTGATAAAAATATACTCCAACCCAGTTTTTCTTCAGCTACTTTAATTACAAAAATCTTCCATGTCCACCCTCCCCCCTGCGCCACCCCACCCCCGCAAAAAAGGAAACCCAGAAGGCAAAAGTCCAGTACAAAAATATACAACTGAAGACACCACCAACTAGATCTGGCAACTAAATCATATTCAGCAATCTGAAAATAAAAGCACATGAAGGCAAAATACTAAACCAGCAGTTGTTACATAACCAGGGATGTTATCGCCTGGAAGAGCTCTTCCAAATAACACAGGGCTAGGCCCCTGGGGAAAATTGAGCCAATGGGCCTGGAATCAGACTGTGTATATTTTGAAAAATTTCTACGATCAAAACACTATTCCTGATCAAGAAGCACTATACTAATATGAACTATGATTCTACAATAAAAAGCAATGAGGACTTCCCATCCAGATATGGGTGAGTCTAACTAAAGGGGTGGAGAAGCCGCTACCTAATGATGACATGATCTTCCTTTTTAAGAAGCTCTAAAAAGTATACTTAAACAAAAAAAAAAGGTCTATCAACAGGTTATTTACACATAAAATTAAAATGTCTCTGGCTAATTTATCTTTGTCTTTACTTTTCTGCATATGACATGGAGTTCAGAAGTAACCAACCCACAAAAAGCTGAGAACCACTGATTGTTAAATACTCTTGAAAGCATAAAGCAAACTAGACTCCTTAGGTTTCTTTAAATTATCACCAAGTTATTAACAGCAACCTCTAGCGGACGCCAATAGTCATTACACAAGCCAAAGTTTTAGTAACTCATTATCATGTTCAACTCAGGATGCATGACCAAACTGGCTAATGGGACTTGCAATTTTAAAAACCATAGTAATTTCAGAATTTTTAAGTCACAATCTAAAAGTGCGATATAAGGAGTTTTATCTTCCATATTTTTTACAAGTCATAAAATTGTGCTGGGGCCTCTGGTTAAAGTGACTGCAAATTTGGACCCAAAGTTAGGATAACTCCGTAAGGTTGACTTGACAAACTAAACTCAGCTGGTGTTAGCCACATTATACCCATAATCTATTATCCTGTTTACAGAAACTCTTCCAATTTAAGGCTCTGGAACCATTGTATACTGCCAAGAAAGCCCATATAAATGTCCATTTATAGGAGCAGTGTAATTATTGATGTACCACTATCACTTCTATGACAACTTCTTAGCTATCTCGCCTTATTTCTAACAGGAACAGTATTTAGACTATGAGGAAATAACACAAAAAGGCCCAAAGCCAAAACTCCCAGTAAATCAACAGGTAGTCCTAAGTGTCTTCTTTAACAAGGCTCACGCTGAATCTGAACCTCACTGATACGAATTCTCCTGTATGACACCAATGACTCTCCTCCCTTGTCGATATTTGCATGAAAGGTTGAGGACCACTGGAAACACTCTCTTTAGAACCTGTATCTTATTAAAATCTTTATAGAAAGGGCTGGCTGAGTGGCATGGTGGTTAAGCGCTGGCTTGGGAAGCCAGCGGCCCCGGTTTGGTCCCACATGTGAGGGCCAGTGACACTGCCCTCAAAAAAAAAAAAAAAAAAATCTTTATAGACTCAACTCTTAATGCAATGACTTCTTTCATATTAAAGTCAGTATGGAATAATCCAAAACTATCATTAAATAGCACATTTAAGGAAACTAAGCCACAAGGGTGTTGCATTATGATTTAATCTAATTGCACAAAAATTTGAAATTACAACTCCTCTGGATTTCTAAGAGGAAGGTTATGCATGCCTCCATATTCAATTCTGCACTGTTACATTTAAACCATATAGTAAATTTTACATCATGATGGATCAATTTAGGACTCCCATGCAACACTTCAAATTATATAAAATGGAAGCAATTTTTAAAGCTTTGTGGAAAGTTCTCATGCTAATGACAAAAGCCTTTTTCATGGGCAACTTTGGGTTATAATGTACCAGGTTGCTAAACTTTAAAATGTTGGTCACTGAATATCATGGACTTTAAACTGGCTTCTCTACTCCTCTAAAAAATAACAGTAAGTACTATCGCTTAGGTGACAACCAAATAAAATAGTCCCTTCATTTCAAAAGCCTCTATTTTGTTTCTTATTAAGAATTGTGTAACCAACTGCTTTCCATGGGACAAGAACTATGGTAATAGTGGGCTCAACTATTACACAATTATGCTATTATTTTATTAATTCAAAAGCACTTTACAAGAAAATATAAGTATGGCTTCCAATAGGAATGTTATAGCTGAACTTGATACCAAGCTCAGATTTTAGTTTTGCAAGGAAAAACAGGCTTTCAGGTTAAACAACAATTTGTAACCAAAACTTTAATCCCAAGGATTCTCACAAAACATATTACAAATGACAGCATGAAAAAAATTTTTGCACAGTAACTCAAAGTTCAGCTCTACAATGTACCCTTAAACTGATATGACACTGGTATCTTGAATAGTCTCCAATTTCCAAATGAAGAATGTTACGAAGAGCTATGTATTCCTATACTGTAATCACAGAAGAAACTTATGACCTAAAGCAAAGGTAAACTAACCTTCTTGAAACTTCTTTGATTCTACATCAACTGGACAACCTCTGCCCAGGGTGTAGACTAGTTGGATTTTTATTTTTTTTTTAAACCTCTAAGCTCGTTTTAATAGTGCAGCTTTAATTTTTACCTGGCTTGTGCTCACAGCAGCTTTTGAAGACAGCATGTTCCACTGCAGCTGCGTTATTATAGCCCAGCTATGGAAGATGTTAAGTTCAATTTTTGCCCGTTTCCATAATAGTAAACATCACACCTTAGCTGGGCAGAAGAGGTTTATTATCTATCTGTCTATGCAAGGCTAAATAAAGTTTAAAGTAAATTCCATTCTGCTTAAGGGAACATTGTAAAGTAACAATTCTTGATATTACATGCCTCATATGATTCATTTCAAACCATAGAGAATTACATCTTTGTGTGTGTCACTGTTCCAAGACAAATAAATGTGAACAGCTAAAACATCTTAAAAATGCACCAAGCTCATGAAGTCTCAAACAAAACTTGAATTTTCTGTACATACTCCTGTCAAATGAAGTTATTTCCTGTACACCATTCCTCTTGCAAACTGGTCTTCTATTTCCTTTCATTTGACCTAGATCGGCTAAAAACAAAAAACAGAAAAACAAGTTGCATCTGTAACTTGGTGACAGTGACAAAACTTCAAGATTTTTATGATAGAAAGTTATAAAAATCGTATCGTAATAGTTTAAGACCTATTTGTTTCTAGTACACTATGTATGCAAGGTCTTAAATGGCTCAAGTCATTGAAGATCTTACCTACGAGACCTAGAGAAGGATCGGGACGGCTTGTGATTTCTCTCCCGAGACAGTGATCTCTCTCTTCTCCTATCTCTAGAAAGGGACCTAAAGCCAGAGGGGAAAGAAAATTAGGGCCCTTCAGGATTATACGCAATAAATATTTCTAAGAAGTCTTTGAAAACTAAACACTGTTTCATTCTACAACTTAACAGTGGCTTTTAGAGTTAGTGAGTCATTACTAAAGCCAAGGGTCTATTACCATTAACCAAATCATTTGGAAAATAGCAATGCTGCCATTTCTGAGACTGTGGCCAAAAAAAGGCAGTATTTACCTGCTCCGACTACGGGAGAAGCTTCTCCGTCTTGGAGATCTAAAAGCAGAAACAGGAAAGTTAGGCTAATTATCAATCAGTATTTATGGCGTGAGGCATTTCCCAACTTTTGAATCTCACTGTTGGGCCCAGTGAATGTGCCGAAGAACTGGCACCCATCATCCAAAAATAAAAATAAAAAAAAGTAAAGAAAAAAAAGGCACAGAAGGATTAAGGAACCAAAAGCTCAAGTGAAAAGCAGGTATTCCAACCATGGATTCACTTTAACAAAGAATGCTTCACAGCAGATCTGTCCAATGCAAAACTTCATGTCAAACTAACTTCACTACCCAAAACACCACACCAAAATGTAGTCCCACAAGTAGTTCCAAAAACAGTACCATAAACCAGTATTTGGAACCCATGCAAACCTGTAAGTCCATGACAAGACTTAGATACCAGGTGGATAGTGTAATTTTGTGAAAACGCGCTAGGTGTAAATATTGATGCCATTAAGTGCTACATTAGAACTGCATTTGTGATCGTCACATTTAAGAGTGTGTTTAGACTTATCAAAATTACCTTAGCTTGGCCCACTTCACCCCCAAAATTTTAAAATTTTGAAAACTGTTAGTAAAACCATTTAAAGGTGATAGGAGTGAACAAATTTTTGCTAGAAAGGAAAGCTAAATCTGTTAGTTATTAAAATTTTTAGTTTGGCATCTCACACATGCAAATAAGTTTCACCTGAAAGTCTAGTTACATTATGAGTTCCCTATCACCCTTAAAAGTTTTATTCAAGCAATATATATGTACATTACCATTCAATTATGCACAGCCAGCCTTTGATCCAGAAAAAAAGAATTACTTTAAGCCGCTTACTCCTTATTTTAACCAGCAGTAAACTGTATAAGCAGGAAAAACTTACTAGTTTTGGGTTTCAACAAGCTAGAAATGGTGGTGAGGCTGCCGGACTGACGGCCAGGAAGAATTTGCTGAAAAGGTTTTGCCAGATGTTGCGTTGGATTTAGTTGGTTGGCGAAGGGGGTGTTGTGGATTTTTCCTGCTTTTTTGTTAGCCGAAGGCTGCTGCTGTAGTTGTTGTGAAGACATTTGGTAAATAAACAGCTGAGCTGATTGGCCAGGAATGTGTGGGCGGTCGAGGTGGCTGCTGCCGATTTGGTTAAGGTTGGAGAGAAGGCTGAGAGAAAACAGCATGCTCGGGAACCAAAGGGCGGTGCAACCTGACGACTGGCCATGCCTGGGTCATGTGAAACGACACCAGCCAAGCTGAATGGGGCGCGCTGGTCACATGACGCTGAAAGGGCTAGTTGACTGGCTAATGCAGACTCAGAGGGTGGTGAGAAGAGACATGATGGTGACTCTGTAACGGGGTTCATTTTTATTAATAGATGGACCAAAAAGCACAAAAAAAAATGAAAAACAAGCCATCAGTACAACCATCTATTAGCTAACAAATACTCTTTATTATGATGGGCAACAGTGTGTTTTGTTTTTCAAAATAGCAAAAGGGGCAAGATTTGGAACTCCTATCTCCTAGGACTTCACTCACCTGTAAGAGGTAAATTCAGTCCTACAGAAACTATTTTGGAGGTGGAGATGTGGAGTTAGCATTCAAATACTGCCTGGTCCAAGAATGATGTCATTTTCAATTATAAAAAAACTGAATTCTCTCCTATTTGGGTTTGAAGAACAGATGACTGGGATTACTTTTCAGCCCCCTTTATTGGTCAGTGACTTTAGTTTCAGAATGATTTATATTTTACCAGTTGTAACATTAAAACAGCTGCCTGTTTGATAAATAGTACAATCGTGCTAATAGTAGAAAACACATTTTTGTGAAGAGCTAGAGTTGAATGTAATGTTTGTCATTATGGAGTCAAGAAATGGAAAAAGGCCTAAATTGAAGTACAAGGGAAGACTTGGAAAGATGCAACTAGAAGATGAACTAGAAGATAGATCCAAGATAGAAGTTACTGACTACCAACATGAACCTAAAGACAAAAGCCAACACTCAGCACAACTCACATACCCCAAACTACACCCAGCAAATGTTTCATAAAAACTTCCGAGTCTTCACAGTAAGTTTAAAAGCCACTAACAAACTTTAAAAGAAATACCTGCTCCTATAGCTACTCCATTACACCAATACCTCTAACCACGCTCTCTCTCAAGTACCTGCGGCGAGGTGGAGGACTCCTTCTCCGATAATCATCTCGAGGGCGACGACCCCAAGAGGGAGGTGGGCCACGATTTCGACTTCTCTTTTCTCCATTCGACAGTTCCACTCTTACTCGGCAGCCACACAGTGTTCTAGAAGAAACATTACTAAATTTAAAGCCAAACAGACTTTCTGAGAGACGTGTATTAAAGCAAAAAATACTCTGAGTCTTAGCAAAGAACACACCCGAATGCCTGTAGAATCCTTAGTACATTAGTTTTTGTTCCTTTATTTTTTTCTCTTAAACAAAAGCAACTTCCTTACTGTTAAGAATCAGTCTGATCACTGGGCTCAATGTTAACAGCTGCAATTAAGGGTGAAAAAACCCTGGATTCATCCTCAAAGAACCAGTTCATCTCTATATCCTGTTGTGACTTCTTCCTTGGAAGCCTCAGCACTGGTTGAACTGATCTGGCTACATTGTGTTTATTGGTCTCCCCCTCTCCACTCCATCCATGTAAACAGAGCAATAAACAGAATAGAAACATTTTGGCCATTTTACATCACCTTCTCCTCAATCATCATCTGATAGTTGACCAAGAAATTGCAGCTGAGAATAGAAAAAGGCAATTATCTCTCACTTCTTCATTGGCCCACATTAAGTTTAGATAAGCCACCATATCTGGACAACGGGAAGAGATGGGGGCCTGGAAATGTTTTTGCAATCTGCTTGGATAAAAGACCTTTCATACAGCTTGACAGCCAACCCTCAGACAATGTAAGTTTGGAATCTTAAGGATTACCAATTGTCCTTTGCGGGCTGACTGAGTGGCACGGTGGTTAAGTGCTGGCTTGGGAGGCCAGTGGCCCCGGTTCGGGTCCCACATTTGAGGGCCAGTGACACTGCCCTCAAAAAACAAAAAACACAATTTTCCTTTGCTTCATGAAAGCCAATGATTTGCAAATGCGAAATAGATGGGGGATGGATTTACTATTAAGACTCGGGCATTACTGATCAGCCAACTAATAGAACCCTAATTACAAAGGGAAATGGCTATACAATCCACACTTCCTAACGGAAGCATTTCAAACATAAAAGATAGTGGTTTAATAACCCCCATGTTAACCTTCATCCAGCTACAATCATCAGTTAGTTTGTGGCCAGTCTTAAAAAGGTTATTTGACCCCATCATTGTTTTAGAAACAATTCAAAGGTGACAACATAATTGACCATGGGGATTTAGATTAAAATGTTTCAACCATATTTTGGATGCAGCTGGATCCATCAAGAACTGACCACTAAAACTTTCCTTCAAATGCCAATAAACTTCCTACATTATCTCCACTAAAACTGTTCAATCCTATTTTTGATTGCAAAAGTTTTATGTAAATCTCTGCTAGTATCAAGTTGATAACCAAGAAGCCATCCAAAATCACATATTCCCAGATTTTAAATATTAGAAATACAAACATATTCACCACTAGTATATATCAATCATTAAATTACCTCCCATCTAGCTCTCGGACAGCATCAGCTGCATCTCTGGGATCTTCAAATTCAACAAAAGCAAAGCCGGGAGGGTTTCTAGCAACCCACACACTTCGGAGTGGTCCATAATAGCCAAAAGCTCGTTCCAATTCAGTCTTGTTACCGTTGTTCCCAAGATTACCTACATAAACCTTACAATCCAATGGACAGGAATCACGATGCATTTCTGTAAAAACAAACAAACAAACAAAAACTCAAAATATTTTAACTTACCCAAACAATCTACAGTGAAAAAACAGATCCTTAGAAAAGAATGTCAAAATATTTTTAAAGAGTAAAATTACCACCCTTGAAATACCCATTTCTCCCTAATTGTTACCGATAACGGTCAGGAAACCAGCACAAATTGCTTAAGAATCCCTCTTTAAAAAGCGAGGAATAAACAAACACTGGAGGAGCATTTACTAAAATGTGGGCACTGAGCTAGGGGCTTTACCTGTTATTTCTTCTTGACTCTAAAGCACTTAGACAAGGAGGATAACCTCAGCTACAAATACTGGAAGCTCAAAAACCAAATCAAACAATGCAGAAGACAGCAGTTAAGGCTAAACCACTAGGAAAGTCATAGCAACGTGCCTGTTATAAACCAAAAATTAACCAGTTCCATTCCTCAAGCAGCAAGACAATGTCAGGTTTGTTGTTGTTATTTTTCAAACTGCTTCATAGCAGCACCATTATTAATAGCCAAGCTATTAACCCAAATGTCCATCAACAGATAAATAAGCAAATGTATTATTCATGTAATAGATTCTTCAAGAAAGTATTGATAAATGTTACAAACGTGGAACCTCGAAAACATACTAAATTATATAAGCCAGACAAAAAAGTGAACACATTACAATTCTATGTATATGAAATGTCCAAAACAGGTAAATCCAGAAACAGATTAGTGGTTACCAAGGCTGGC
This sequence comes from Aselliscus stoliczkanus, assembly GCA_033961575.1. Classification (NCBI taxonomy): domain Eukaryota; kingdom Metazoa; phylum Chordata; class Mammalia; order Chiroptera; family Hipposideridae; genus Aselliscus; species Aselliscus stoliczkanus. The sequence continues at coordinate 55,036,376 of CM066733.1, read as the reverse complement.
AGGAGAGGGGCTGAGGAAAAGGAGTGGCTGCTTAATTGATGCAGGGCTACTTAAAAGGGGTAATAAAAATGTTTTGGAACTTAAACAGATGTGATAGTTCCACATTATGAATGTACTGTCACTGAATTATACACTTTAAAATACATCTTAATATCATCTCAAGAGGAAAAAAATTGGGTGTTATGCAGGAATTTACTGCACTTTTGGGGGCTTGTATTTGATAAACCTTCACCACACAGTCGCCTCAGCAACTGTTGCAATCACCTTGTAGGCCGGTTTCAATTGCATCAAAGAGCACCCTACTCAATAAATCAGCTCAAGGGCTTTTCATAAATATCACGTTCTTCTCACTCTGGACAGATCCCATTATAAAAACCAGTCCAGACACATCCTATCTGCGTGACCCCACCCTGTGCCCAGTCCAAACCACTGTAGATTTTAAAAAACCACCTTTGCCGTGACCAGTTTCAGGCCTACAGGTCAATGGGGAGCAGCCAAAAGAACAATGCTGCTCACGGAAGACCGGCTTAAAAAAATGATTGTGTCCAATCTGTAAAAAGTTAAATCGAATTAAAATGAGATGAAAAGAAAGGTGAGTATAGAAATCACTTAATATGGACCGAAAGGTCCAGTCTTGATTAGTGACTTGAGAAAAATCCTAGACGCTTCCTAAGAAAACGTGGAGGAAAAAAAAAAAAAAGGGCGCCATAAATTGAAAGGCCGAGGCTTGGAGTACAAAACGGCTGCCGGCTCCCCCTCTGCCTCAACCTTCGGGTAAACCCACACGCCGATTCACCCCAGTAGAGGATTATAAACACCTCCACTTCCAGGCCGAGGTACGGCCTCTGGGGTCCTGGAGCCCCCGCCACCGCCCCGTGCATAACGTCACAAAATGGCGGCGGCGTCTCTTTGTCTGAATCTGGCGCCGCCATTGGGCCTGGCCCCACCTCGGCACTGTCAAGTTCCATTTCCCACTGCACTCTTTCAGACGCTAGTCTCTTACCGAAATCTTGGGTTAGTAATACGGCGGCTCAAATCCACCCACCCTCCGTCGGCTCTTCCGCTCTCTTCCGCCCGGCTCTCACAAACGCTCCCTCAAAACCGGCGTCCACGAAATGGCGGACCACCGCCGTCTCCTTGACCGTATTTATATGGCGTGATGGAGTCACATGATTGGACGGGCTCGCCCAATGAGAGACCGAGGAAGCCGTGACGTCCCGGCTACAAACTCAGCGAGAACCGCGGTTGCTGGGAGCGTGCTCTGGCCACACCTCCTGGCCGGTAGAACTGTGCACCTCCGCGCTCCCGCCACCTCAAGCCTGGGGGTTCCTCGGTTGGTCCTCGGTTTCCGATCTACAAGTTACTCGCAGTCCCGTCTCCCTCATCTCCAAATATGCTGGGGTTATTACCACTACTGCTGTCGCTCCCAAACACTGATAGAGCCATTTACTCCGAATAAGATTTAGGTATTTGATGAATTAATTACTTGATCCTAGCCAGCAGTTGAGGTGGAACTAAGACCATCGCATTTACAAACGTGCCTCAGAGTTGCTCCCAAGGTCACTGAGCTGTTTCTGACCGAGCTGCCACCAAATTGTGCCCTCCTACATTTATTGAAAAGCCCAACCCTGGAAAGTCAGCCCAACTCTGGCTTTTTTCCCGCCTCTCACCCCAAATTGCAAGATTTGGCAGAGACCGGTGGCGTCATCAGCCTGAACTCTTAAAATGTTTCAGAGAAATTCAAAGGCAAATGATACCGGTCAGGCCATCTGGAAACTATCACCTTTAGCGAATAACGATAAAAGGAAGTTCCTAAAGAAGACAATTTAAATTCTGGGCCCCAAAACAAATGCCAGGAAGGGCATCTGTAGTTTTTCTCCTGGAAAACGCTGCTGTATTGATCCGGGGTGGGGTTCGGGGTCCGTGGGCCCCTCACACCTTCCTCTGTTTTCACTCCTTCTAGGAAGACAGCAGCAAGAATTACTAACTCAGGAGAGAAATCCCACGATTGTGTTAGAAAAATAACCATGATCTCTCTCTTCGGAACAGTGAGTTCAGCTAGGAAGTTTGGTGTCCTCCAACTTTCTCCTCTACTCCCTTGCAATGGAGTCTCAGTTACATATTGCTACAGTTTATTTAAATTTGCTCTCAAGAAAAAGAAAAATAACAATAACCTGTAATTACTGTCATTAGCTTAAAGATATGTCAATTGTGTACTTAAGTCTTTTCTCTCCCAAATATTTTCCTTTGAAGCTTTATCTCTCATATGGCTCTAAAAGGTTTTTCCAATGGGGGAGGCGGGGACCACGAAGATTTAACTGCCCTGAGACTTAGTTTTCTAATCTATGAAATGGGAATTTCATATGGCAGGGGAAGAGGGGGATGGGAACTTCAGCAGTAGAGGCAGGCCCTGTCCCGGCCTTACCTGCCGCCTTACTTGCTGTGTTTCCCAGGTGAGGGGGGATTCTAGCAAACCCTCTCTTTCATGTCTTACTTTTCTTGCCTTCTCTAAATGCTTTTCTGTTCTGGCTCATTTATATTTGCCTTCACTTGCTCCCCTCCTCTATGTAAGCTTTTCTCCTATTTTTATTTTTTTTCTTCTGCCAAAGCAAAGGCTTTGAAGTCAGACAGTCCTTAGATTTGGACTACAGTTCCACTGCTACTTACTGTTCAAGTATCTTGAAAAGAATCCCTTAACCTGTTCAGGATTGGTTTCCTCTCTGTAAAATGGGCTGGTGCCTGCCAGGGTTGTTGGGTGCTGTCTTCTCCCATAGGAACTTCAGCTTTTGTCTACTGTGGTCCTTCCTGCATCCCCAGGGCCTGGAAACAAGTCTGGCACACCGCAGGGCATCAATATATTTGTTTAAGTACTTAAGTAATTTAAAGAAACATATATGCAAATCAACTGGCATAATATCTTCTCCAAAAATACTGACTCTTTTTTTAAATATTCTTTTCATACCTCAGTATCCCATTCTTTCCCACAATTTATCCTGGGTTTTTTGTTTGTGTGTAGCTTGCATCTTTCAGTGAAGCACTCTTAATCCCTCCAACTGCATTTGTGAATACACTTTGAACCTCCTCTGTCCATCCACACAGACTTTTCCTCTCCTGGTAACTACAGCTGAGTGAACTCCATTTAAATTGTGGAATATTTCGGGCCGACCGAGTGGCATGGCGGTTAAGCGCTGGCTTGGGAAGACAGCAGTCCCGGTTCGGGTCCCACTTATGAGGGCCATTGACACTGCCCTCAAAAAAATAAAAATAAAATAAAATAAAAATAAATTGTGGAATATTTCACTTTTTCTTTTCTTTTTTTAAGATTTTATTGAGGAATTGGGGGAGGGGAACAGCGTTGTGGAACCGGGGAAGGGGAACAGGCAAGTTGTTGTCCTTTTGTTCTTCAGTCTAGTTGTGGAGGACATTGCTTCACTGGCCCACGTTGGTATCTTCATTGCGCTCTTCTTGGTTAAGGCAGATCAGTCGTTGGCCTCTGGATGGCCGCTCACAGCGGCTCTTGGCAGCTCACCCCGGCTGCCAGCTGCTCATGCTGGCTGCCGGCCACTCACTGTAGCCTATGACAGCCCACTGCAGCAGGGCCTGCAGCTATGCCATCCCAGGGACTCATAGCAGCCCAGCTCCAGGTGGAGCTGTTGTTCACCATCTTAGCTGTAGAGGGCAGTGTCACTGGCCCTCATGTGGGATCCGAACTGGGGCAGCTGGCATCCCAAGCCAGCTCTTAACCAACACACCCCTCGGCAGACCCCTTCACTGTTTCTTTAAATGTATTCAACCACCAACCATTCTTGCCTAGATCTTAGAACCACATGAAGTTTCAAGAGATCGTATCAGAATTTCCTGGTAGGGACAGAGAAAGGGGGTCATATGTTGTAGTGAACATCTCTTGATTTTCTTTGGGGAACCACCTTTCTCACAGTAGACCATGATACTGTTTCAGGTCTGGTTGGACCCTACAACCCACTTTTTCAGGGGTAGGGGCATGATCACCCCTGGTTAATTAAATCATTCCAGTTCTTAGCCCCCACTCCCACCTCAATTAGAATGGATGAGTAGGGGCCGACCGAGTGGTGGGGTGGTTAAGCGCTGGCTTGGGAAGCGAGTGGCCCCGGTTCGGGTCCCACATATGAGGGCCAGTGACACTGCACTCAAAAAGAAAAAAAGATTTTCCAAAAATAGAAGTAAAAACGGGCTGGCCGAGTGGTGCGGTGGTTAAGTGCTGTCTTGGGAAGCCAGCAGCCCCGGTTTGGGTCCGACATATGAGGGCCAGTTGACACCGCCCTCAAAAAAAAAAAAAAAGTAAAAGGGGAGAGTGGATGAGTAATCCAAGAACAGTCAGCTACTAATTCCAGCACTACTTCTAGACCAATCAGAGAGGTATGCTCATTTCCTCTGTCTAGTGGGGTCCTGAACCAAGGCAGCCACCCTGTTTCCAGCAGGGAAGAAGCAGCCTGGGGTGGACCCAACCTAAATGAGGGGAGCTGAAAGATGGGGAATAAGGAGCCCTGGACCTCTTGTTGAAGAACCTATTTCCATTTTTGGAATTCCCAGTTCTTTGAACATACGCGTTCCCTACCTCTTCCCCCAACTTGCTGAAGGCACTTTGAGTTGATATTTTTTCCTGTCACTTGCACACAGAAAGATTCCAAATATAGGAATTATGACACAGATTTCTCACTATCTCAAGTTGAATGCCATGGCACCAAGTTATCTTCCAATTCTAAAAACTCACCTGTTACCAAATCACTAAGTACTTTTCTTCTTTTAATTTAAGAACAAAACAGTTACTGATGGCTTGAATATCTATGTATAAGAACTAATACTTTAAATATTATGGTTGACTTCAAGTATCCATGAAAGAAAATCTAATAAGAGTATGGACCTTAACAATATTTCATTAATTACTTGGTTTCGTCAAATTCATGGCAGGAAGCAGATAGCACACTCAACAAAGAGTTACTGAAAAGATAATTATTTACAGAGGTATGGGCAGGGTTAAGGAAACCCACAAGGGAAGGAAGGGACTCCCAGAGGCAGCTCTTAGGCCCAATGGGGCAAGGAAGGGAGCAGGGTTACCAGAACCAGTCAAGTGCTGTAGCTACGCAAAGAAGTCACTCGGGAGAGGCACTGCAACAGCCCAGTTGTGGTTTGTTTGTTTTCAGGGTTTTTGTGTGTGCGGGTGTTTTTTTTGGAGGCAGGGATGTCAGAGGTAGAAGAATTGAAATACTCTCTCTTCCCATAGTTCCATCTTTTAATGGTGTCTTCTATGGCACGAAGCCACCTGGAAACCTGATGGCAAGAGAGCTGGGTGTGGGGCCAGCCAAGTGGCATAGTGGTTAAGAGCTGGCTTGGGACGCCAGCTGCCCTGATTCGGGTCCCACATATGAGGGCCAGTGACACTGCCCTCAAAAAAAACCAAAGAAAAAAACCAGAGAGAGAGCTGGGTGATGCAAGCCTAGAAGTCAACCTCCCAGGGCACAGAGCAGAGCAAGCTGGAAAACTAATCTGGGTCTATGCTGTTTAATACAGCAGCACCTAGGCACATGTGGCTATTTGAGTCTGAACTGAGATGGGCTATTAAATGTGAAATACATGCTGGATTTCAAATAGTATTTAAAAAGAAAGAAAGAATGTAAAATATCTCATTATTAATTTTGATATTGATTACATGTTGAGATGATAATATATATTTTTTTCTTTTGAGGGCAGTGTCACTGGCCCTCATATGTGGGACCCGAACCAGGGCCACTGGCATCCCAAGCCAGCTCCCAACCACTGCGCCACTTGGCCGGCCCGAGATGAAAATATTTTTGATGTATCGGGTTAAAAAACTATATTATGAAAATTAAGTTCATCTACTTCTTTATACTTTTTTTTTAACTGTGGCTACTAGAACACTTAAAATTATGTGTGGCTCACATTATATTTCTACTGGGCAGTGTTGATCTACCAGGACAAATGGAAAATAACCACACACAAGCACAATACATAATCATTTAAAAGCTCATTTTAATTATATGGTTTCACTTATATGTAGACTCTAAAAAAACAAAGAGGGCCGGCCAAGTGACGTGGTGGTTAAGCGCTGGCTTGGAAAGCCAGCGGCCCTGGTTCGGGTCCCATGTATGAGGGCCAGTGACACTGTCCAAAAAAAAAAAAAAAAAAAAAAAAAAAAAAAAAGAATAAAATGTTTAAAAATAAATAAAAAACCAAGAGATTTTTTTTTTCCCCCTTCTGCAGAGACTGAAGGAGGCTTCAGGGAGAAAGCAGTGTTTCAGCTGGGCCTTGAAGGAGAGATGGGAATTCGGTTGGAAATAAAAAGACTCATCCAGGGGGCAGAAAAAAAGGGTGAGTCAAGGCCTAAAGAGAAGAAAATAAAACATATTGGAACAATTAAATAAATAAATAAATAAATAAAATTTTAAAATAAAAACAAAACAAAACAAAATAAAAACAGACTCATAGAAAGACACCAAAGGGATGGTTACTATAAGGGAGGATGTGGGGGGATGGGTGAAAAAGATGAAGAGGAACATAATAATATTGTGATAAGTTTGCATGGTGACAGATGATTACTAGAATTACTGGGGTGATCACATTGTCAGGTATAAAAATGTTGAATCACTATATTGTACACCTGAAACTAATATGATATTGTATGCCAACGATACTTAAATGAAATTTTAAAAATCTGGGAGAACTTTTTTACTATAATAAAATAAATTCTCAAAAGAAAAAAATCAAATAAAAACTCATTTTAGTTTCATATCCTGAACAACTATGTGAAAATAGTGTTTCTGTAAATTACATAGTTTTAAGCCTTTTTAAATAACTAATTGTTTTGATACTTTGAGATATCACCCTTCCATATATTTTTATATGGCTCCCTGAAATAGATTTTTGGATCATATTACATAGTTAACAATCATTCAATCATTCAAGAAGTATTTATTAGGTACCTTCTATTTTCCAAACATTGAGATGGGTTTGGAGGAAAAAGCAGTAAGCCAAAACAGAGCCTCAGGCTGCCAGTGTGGGTCTAAGTTCCAATATAGAAGAAAATTAGAGAAAGAACCACACAAGTAGTAGTGAAATTATTTATGTGGAAAATGGTCTGGAGAGGGAAATGGTGCCTTAAGAACATATTATAGGAGAGATTGGCCTGACTAGGTAAAACAAAGAAGGCTTCCCAGAGGAAGTGATGATTGAGCAAAAGCGGGAGATATCGGGCAAAGTTTGCAAGAGAAGTGAGATAATGTTCCTGGAAGAGGGTACAAAATGTGTAAAGTTCCTGGAGTAAGCTAGAAGAATTTTTTTAAAAATAATAATTAAAAAATCCCTATCAAAATTCTACAGCCCTCCCCCCTTTTAAATAACTTTTTATTAAAAGTTGTTTTTTTCTGATTATTAATACATACTTGTTTTAGAAAATTTGGAAAATACAGGAATGTACAAAGACAATAAGAATCATCCATAACTACACTACCAACCAGAGCTCATCACTCTGTGGCTTTTACTCGTAAAACTCTAAACTTTAGTTCACTAAAACTTCTCCAACCTTGCCATAGACTGTCCTCATGTCTTTTTCCACAGAATATAAACTAGATACATAACATAAAAAAACGTACTCATACAGGAGAAAATGAGGTTTCTTTGCAAAGTAGTTTCCTACAAAAACCTCCTTTTACCACATTCCTATGAGTCAGAGACTCTAATACAGATTATAGAGCATTTATTAAAATAGTAATAAAAAGAGAACAAAAAGGAAAAAGGGCAAGGGACTTATTTCCAGAACCCCCCACCCCCCACCCCCCACACACACTCCTCAAGCTACTAGGGGCAGGGTGTCCACTTTTCTTGGATGCTGGAGGTTATTCAGTCTTGAGGGCTGCATGGGAGAGCCTGGAAGGTAATCTCTTTCCAAGGGATCTCACCCAAGTGACAGCCTATTCCTTCTGGGGACTTGATCCCCTTGGCTCTCAATCCTGGGATCAGACAGGAGGAGACGTTAGTGGAATCAAATACTGAGTTATACTGAGTAGTCGCAACTCTAGGATTCAGAGTTCTGAGCTGCAGCGTGAAGAGGAAAGAAAACTAAGGTAGAATGACACGGAGAAGAGACTTTTTTTTAGAAGAGAAGAAGAAAACGAAGTAGAAAGGAAGAGATAAAAAGTAGTCTAAAGCCCTTTTTTATTTTATTTTTTTCAGAAATGGAAAAGCCAATCCTCAAATTCATATGAATTTGCAAGGGGCCCCAGGTAGCCAAAAATAATATTGAAAAATAAGAACAAGTTTGGGGGACTTACACTACCCAATTTCAAAACTTACTACAAAGTTATATACTCAATACATTGTATATACTCAATACATTGTATATACTCATTGTATATACTCAATACATTGTGGTACTAGTATAAGGATAGATATATAGACCAATGGAGTAGAATTGAAAGTACAGAATTAAACTCAGAGATCTATAGCCAACTGATTTTTGACAAGGGCCAAGATTATTCAATGAGGAAAAAATAGTATCTTCAACAAATGGGGTTGTGACAACTGGATATCCACATGCAAAAAATTGAAGTTGGACTCCTACCTCACACCATATATAAAAATTAACTGCAAAGGAACCAATGACCTAAGTATTAAATCTAAAACCATAAAACTCTTATAAGAAAACATAGTGGTAAATCTTCATGACCTTGAATTTAATAATAGATTCCTAGATATGACAATCACAGGTAACAAAAGCACAAGCAACAAAAGAAAAAATAGTTAATTTGAACTTCATCAAAATTTAAAATGTGCATTAAAGGACATTTTTAAGAAACTGAACAGACAACTGTTGCCTAATAAAAAAATGTGTCAGTTCTTTGTCTCAGGTTCCTGGCATTCAGCTTCTTAATCCCTTGGAATTTCCTGAGCAGCCACATGATTAGAAGGTTGGGACTGTGAGCCAGCTCTACCTCTGAGAAGAGAGACAGGGGCTGGAGATGGAGTTCAATTATATAGTCAATGATTTAATCAATCAAGCCTATGTAATGAAACTGATTAAAAACTCTGGATTGAAGTTCTGTGGAGCTTCCTGGTTGATGAACACGTTGATGTGTTGAAAGGGTTACATACCCTGATTCTATCAGAATACAACACAGGCCTTGCCCTATGCATTTCTCTTGTTTGGCTGTTACTGATCTGGATTCTTTATAGTAAAAATGCAACAGCAAGTATAGTGGTTTCTTGAGTTCTGTGAGTCATTCTTCTGAATTACCGGACCCGAGGGGTTCGTGAGATCCCCTACATTTGTAGCCACATGTTCAAAAGTGCAGGTGGTGTAGAGACCCCAAAAATGGAGGCTGGTATTTGAAGTGGAGACAATCTTTGGGAACCACAGCCTTAAATCTGTAGTGTCTGATGATAATTTTGGTGGCTAATGTCAGAATTGTGTTGCAATAGTTAAGGTTGAAACAGAACAACTTACAGAATGGGAGAAAATATTTTCAAATCACATATCTGATAAGGATCTAATATCCAGAACTAGTATAGAACACTCTTTTTTTTTTTTTTTTTTTAAAGATTTTATTGGGGAATTGGGGTGGGGACAGTGTTGGGGAATCGGGGAAGGGGAACAGACAAGTTGCTGTCTTTTTGTTCTTCACTCTAGTTGCGGAGGATGTTGCTTCACTGGCCCATGTTGGTATCATCATTGCGCTCTTCCGGATGAGGCAGATCGGTCGCTGGCCTCTGGATGTTGCTCACTGCAGCTATTGGCAGCTCACGCTGGCTGGCAGACGCTCACACTGGCTGCCGGCCACTCACTGTAGCCTATGGCAGTCCACTGCAGCAGGGGCTGCAGCCTATACCAGGAGGAGCTGTTGTTAGCTGTAGAGGGCAGTGTCACTGGCCCTCATACCTGGGATCCGAACCCGGGCCACCGGCATCCCAAAACCAGCTCTTAACCAATGCGCCACTCGGCCGGCCCAGTGTAAAACATTTAAACTCAATAACAGAAAACAAACAACCCAATTAAAACATGTGCAAATGATTTGAATAGACGCTTCTCCAAAGAAGCAGAAATGACCAACAAGCACATGAAAATATGCTCAACATTATTAGTCATTAGAAAAATGCAAATCAAAGCCACGAGGAGGTACAACTTCACACCATTAGGATGCCTAGAATAATTTTTTTTTTTTTTTGAGGACAGTGTCACTGGCCCTCACATGTGGGACCGAACTGGGGCCGCTGGCTTCCTAAGCCAGCACTTAAGCACTTAACCACTGCGCCACTCAGCTGGCCCAATAATAATTTTTATTTTTTTATTTTTATGTGGGACCCGAACCGGGGCTGCTGGCTTCCCAAACCAGGGCTTAACCACCACGCCACTCGGTTGGCCCCAATAATAATTTTTTTTTTTTTGAGGGCAGTGTCACTGGCCCTCATATGTGAGACCTGAACTGGGGCTGCCAGTGTCCCAAGCCAGTGCTTCACCACCGCGCCACTCGGCCGGCCCCCAAATATTAATTTTTTGGAAAGGAAAATAACAAATGTTGGTGAGGATGTGGAGAAATTAGAACCATCATATATAACTGGTAGGAATGTAAAACACTGCAACTGCTGTGGGAAAGTTTTGCAGTTCCTCACAAAGTTAAACACAGAATTAATTGTCTTATATGTATTTCTGCTTCTAGGTATATATACACCCAAAAGAATTGAAAACCAGGACTCAAGTATGTGCACATGTATGTTCATAGCAGCACTATTCATAATTGACAAAAAGTAGGAACAGTCATGGGGGTGGCCAGTTAGCTCAGGTGGTTAGAGTGCAGGCACATAACACCAAGATTGCTGGTTCGATTCCCACATGGGCCAAGGAACTGCACCCTCCACAACTAGATTGAAACAACTACTTGACTTGGAGCTGATGGGTCCTGGAAAAACACACTGTTCCCCAATAAAATGTCTTAAAAAAAAAAAGTAGGAGCCACCCAAATGTCTATCCATGGATAAACAAATTGTAGAATATACATAAGATGGAATATTATTCAGCTATAATAACAAATGAAGTACTGATCCATGCTACAACATGGATGAGCCTTGAAAACATTATACTAAGTGAAAGAAGTCAGTCACAAAAGGTTATATTGTATGATCCCACTTATATGATCCAGAATGGATAAATTCACAGAGATAGAATGCAAATTGGTGGTTGTCAGGCAGAAAGAGGCTGGTGGGAAATAGCTTCTTTTTTTTTTTTTTTTTTTTTGAGGGCAGTGTCACTGGCCCTCATGTGGGATCCTAACCGGGGCTGCTGGTGTCCCAAGCCAGCTCTTAATCACTGCGCCACTCGGCCGGCCTGGAAATAGCTTCTTAAAGGGCATCAGGTTTTCTTCTGGGGTGATGAAAATATTTTGGAACTAGATAGAGGTGGTGGTTGTACACGTTGTGAATGTACTAAACGCTATTGAGTTGTTCACCCTAAAATGGTTAATTTTATGTTATGTGAATTTCACTTCAATTTAAAAAAAGGGGGCGGGGATTATGACAAACAAAAGTGTTCTAAGCCTCTAAACACTGCTTATAAATTTAATGAAAAGGACTAAATATTTGTGTCCCCATAAGGTTCATGTTGAAACTCTAATTCCAATGTGATGGTTTTAGGCAGTGGGGCCTCTGGAAGGTGATTAGGTCATGGGAGTGGAGCCCTCATGGATAGAATTAGGGCCTTTTTAAAAAGAGGCCAGAGAACTCTCTAGCCTTCTTTGGGCCATGTGCGGCTACACAGAGAAGTCAGCAGTCTGCAACCCAAAACCTGACCATGCTGTCAACCTGATTTTGAACTTCCTGCCCCCAGAACTGTGAGAAATAAATTTATGTTGTTTATAAGCTGCCCAGTCTATCATATTTTGTTATACTAGCCCAAACTAAGACATCTAATAAATCAAATCTGTAGATATGACGCATCAACATTTTGACCCGAGACCAGGATGTGGGATCTAAACACTGACTAAATATTTAATGACATTAAGGAATTATGATTAATTTTTAAAGAATTACAATGAGACTATGCTTACGATTTTTCAAGGCCCTATCTCTTAGAGAGACATGCAGAAATACTTACACCTGAAATGATAAGATGTTCTGGAATTGTCTCAAAATAATATGGGAGTAGGAGAAGTGGTTTGAGGCTAAAACAAGATTGACTTTGAGCGGAGAATTATTGAAGCTGGGTAATGGGCCAGCTCCTGCCTGCTTTAGTTATATATTGAAATTTTCCATAATTAAAAAGTCATGGGCCAGCCGAGTGGCGCAGTGATTAAGCGCTGGTTTGGGAAGCCAGCGGCCCTGGTTCGGGTCCCACATATAAGGGCCAGTGACACTGCCCTCAAAAAAAAAAAAAAAAAAAAAAAGAAGGCGGGGAGTAGGGAAGAAAAAGAGGGAAGCCACAGAGATGAGCAGGAAGAGAAGAAGAAAAAGAATAACTATGCTGGGCCGGCCGAGTGACGCATTGGTTAAGAGCTGGCTTGGGACGCTAGTGGCCCCGGCTCGGATCCCACATATGAGGGCCAATGACACTGCCCTCTACAGCTAACAACAGCTCAACTTGGAGCTGGGCTGCAAGACTTGGGGACGGTGTGGGCTGCAGCCCGTGCTGCAGTGGGCTGCCATAGGCTACAGTGAGTGGCTGGCAGCCAGTGTGAGCTGCCAATAGCCACGGTGTGCGACCATCCAGAGGCCGGCGACCCATCTGCCTCACCCGGGAAGAACGCAAAGACGATACCAACATGGGCCAGAGAAGCAATGTCCTCCGCAACTAGACTGAAGAACAAAAAGACCGCAACTTGTCTGTTCCTCTTCCCCGATTCCCCAACGCTGTTCCTCTCCCTCAATTCCCCAATAAAATCTTAAAAAAAAAAAAAAAAAAAAAAAAGGAGGGCCGGCCGCGTGGCGCGGTGGTTGAGCCCTGGCTTGGGAAGCCAGCGGCCCCGGTTCGGGTCCCACATATGAGGGCCAGTGACACTGCCCTCAAAAAAAAAAAAAAGAATATACTGATGTTATAATAGTGGAACATATTATAGATTATGGAACATTTACATTTAATAATTCAGAAGAGACAGGCTAGTTCTCAGCTTCTTCCAAAACCCCTTTCCTGCCAGCCACACACGGTCCTCTAGAGGGAGGCCCGCCTGACACTTAGAAGACAATAAATGCTCATCAAAAATGAGTATAAGGCTGGCCAAGTGGCGCGGTGGTTAAGCGCTGGCTTGGGAAGCCAGCGGCCCCGGTTTGGTCCCACATGTGAGGGCCAGTGACACTGCCCTCAAAAAAAAAAATAATAATAATAATAAAAATGAGTATAAAAGCTCTCATTCCCAGCCCTGGCCACGCTTGTCCAGAGGCTCTGCAGCAATCAATCCTCTCACCTTGGTCTTAGGGCAAAGATAGGCTATGAGTTCCGTGGGCACCCTAGCGATCGCACTTGGTCTGTTTTCCAGCCTACCCAAGCCCAGCTTGGTTGCTGCTGTCTACTTGCCACATGTTTTAGAAGTGAAATTACAAATATATAATAAAGCTTTACTCTCCAGACAAAAACCTACAGTTTCCTTCATGAGTTTTTGTTGTTTGCTTTTGTTTTTAAGTTTAAGGGGCAGGGCCAGCAAACGAGGACTGTTCGTTTCAGGTTATAGTTTATGGTTCTATTCAGGTTATATGCACCTCCTCTCATTTACCACCTTATGTTCTGGGAAAGTTTAGTCCTCTCAAAGTGTGACACAGAATCAGAAAGGGTGGGAAACACTGAATCAGCAAGGGAAACTGGCAAGGCTGGTGGCCATTTTGTGGGTTTTAAGAGGATTCACAACTATTCTTAACCCTCCCCTCCAAAAAAAATAAAAACCACCCACAAAACTCCACACAGGTAACAAAACAATGCAGGCATGATCCATTTTTCAAATATATAAATTATATATATATATATATATGTATATATATATATATATATATATATATATATAAAAGGAAAGGCTATGTATCAAAATGATAGCCTTTACCTCTAGGTGGTGAGACTTCTTTCAGATATTTGTTTCTCTGTATGATCTAATTTTCTATTTATATTTTAATGAAAATTAATCAAAGTTCTTTTTACTGAAGAGCCAGAATACCTAAAACACAATTTGGATTTAAAACTTTTATTTTAATGTGGTCCACAGTTTCCAGCAGCCATTAGTTAATTATCTGATTTCCTTCTATTCTGGGGGTGTCACATGACCACTGAAATTTGTGAGTTAACTGAGAGCATTTGAGTGATTCTGTTTATCTGACACTGCCTCCCCCCCACCAACCAAATACCTTTCTCCACATGCAGCAACTGCCCCTCCCGACACATACAATAATTTTCACCCTGTGGTTGCCCCTGGATTGTATCTGATTTATAAAATGTATCATAGCACTTGAAACAAGTGGAAACTGGGATACACAGAGGGGTAAGTAATTTGCCCAAGTTCACATAGTTTGTAAGGGATGGAGACGGGATTTAAACCCCAAGTCTGGCTCTGAAAACTGGTGATAACTTGTGGAGCGGAGAGCATCAATGCTCAGGAGTTGTGGCCATTTGGAAAGGCTGCGTTTGGCCTTTCTGGGTGTGTGTGTTGTTTTTTTTCCAGCTCCTCATGTTCCTCCGTGAACCCCAAAGAAAAACATGTTACATGAACTGACATCCTTCCTTACTGTGCCTACCACCCAGCCCCCGCAAGCAGCTCAGTTCTTGAGCCTCCTTTTCTGATTTTAGCTCCGCCCTCTTCCACCCTCAATGGCCTTGCACTTCAATGCTGGCCTCAGTGTATTCCCTTATTTGGCTCTCAGAGCCACAAAGAGGTCTGTCTGGAAGAGGATCCAGGCCAAAAGTGTTGCTTGTGCAGCTGGGGGATGAAAAATCTTTATTTCAGCTTGGGCTCTGAAAATCAGAGCTACAAGGCAACACGTTTGGCCTCCAAAGCAACTGAGGAGGGCAGAGTGGAGGTGCCAAGGTGTAACAGTTTTTAGCGTGTGCTTAATTCTGTGGGTTTCTTTTTTTTTTTTTTTTTGAGGGCAGTGTCACTGGCCCTCATAAGTGGGACCCGAACCGGGGCCGCTGGCTTCCCAAGCCAGCGCTTAACCACTGCGCCACTCAGCCGGCCCTTAATTCTGTGTTTTGATATGGATTTGTCTTTATTGAGCTCCCCCATGGCTGTCTTTCTTTCTTTCCTTCTTTCCTGAGTTTCTAGAATTTACACATCAATCCAAAATACCTCAGGCCCAGAAAGTATAAAAAATTCTAGTACCAGGTGCCATAGCTGTCATTATTTAGCATATACTTAAATGTAGCACTTTTTTTTTTTTAAAGCTTTTTTTTTTTTTTTTTTTAAGATTTTATTGGGGAATTGGTGGAGGGGCAGAGCGTTGGGGAATCGGGGAAGGGGAACAGATAAGTTGCTGTCCTTTTGTTCTTCAGTCTAGTTGCGGAGGATGTTGCTTCACTGTTGGTATCGTCATTGTGCTCTTCCCGGATGAGGCAGATCGGTCGCCGGCCTCTGGATGTCGCTCACCGCGGCTATTTGCAGCTCACACTGGCTGCCAGCTGCTCACGCTGGCTGTGGTCCACTCACTGTAGCCTATGGCAGCCCACTGCAGCAGGGGCTGCAGCCCACACCATCACCGGGGCTCACACAGCCCAGCTCCAGGTGGAGCTGTTGTTAGCTGTAGAGGGCAGTGTCACTGGCCCTCATGTGGGATCCGAACCGGGGACGCTGGCATCCCAAAACCAGCGCCTAACCAATGCGCCACTCAGCCGGCCCTTAAATGTAGCACTTTTAAAACCTTTAAAACCTGGTTCAGAGTATACACACACACACACACACACACACACACACACACACACACACACACACCTGCTCCCGCCCCAATCCTTGAAACTCTCAGAGGTAGATGTTTTTTGCTTTTGGGTTTTGTTTTTTTGTTTTTTGTTTTAACTGGGGAACAGCCATGGTCACTGGTTACACACTGCATTCATGCTACAATGGCATAGTTGACTCCTTTTAGGGAGGGCACAACTCACAGTGCCCGCACAGGGATCGAACCAGCAACCTTGGCTCTATCAGCACCACATTCTAACCAACTGAGCTAACCAGTCACCCTGAGGTAGATGTTCTTATTATTTCCATTTTATGAATGAAAAAATTGAGGTACAAGAGGTTCAGTCACTTGCCCAAGGTCCCAGAACTCAGGACTACCAGCACCAGTTTTGCCCCTTGCATTCAGGATCCTGTCACCACAGGATCCTGCTTCTAGTCCCTCTGGTGTCTGCCGTCCTTATTTTACTTGACCTATTGCATTGCAGCCTGCGATCCCTTCCTCTTGCATTTCTGTTCTCTCCCTTCCAGTTTTGCAAGTTCCCAACCTTGGCTTCTGGTTCTCAGTGCCATTCAGAGTGCTTCTTTGTCCACTGCTTGCTAATGCTGGGAGCTCTCAGTTCCCTCCTGGTCTCTTTTTTTTTTTTTTTTTTTTTTTTTTTTTGGGCAGTGTCACTGGCCCTCATATGTGGGACCGAACCGGGGCCGCTGGCTTCCCAGGCCAGCGCTTAACCAACGCGCCACTCGGCCGGCCCCCCCTCCTGGTCTCTAACGGGCTTCCTGTGTGTCTGTCTCCGTGAGGGACCTCCTCTACATTCAGGATGTATTCTTTGCTTTATCTTTTTTTTTGTGGGGTGCTTATTCTTTCATACCTGAACCATGCATCCAAATACACGTTTCTTTTCTTTTCTTTTTATTTTTTTTCAGGGCAGTGTCACTGGCCCTCATATGTGGGAACTGAACCGGGGCCGCTGGCTTCCCAAGCCAGCGCTTAACCACCGCGCCACTCGGCTGGCTCTCTTTTCTTTTCAAGATTTTATTGGGGAATTGGGGGAGGGAATAGTGCTGGGGAATCAGGGAAGGGGAACAGACAAGTTGCTTTCTTTTTGTTCCTCAGTCTAACTGTGGAGGATGTCGCGTCACTGGCCCATGTTGGTATCATCATTATGTTCTTCCCGTGTGAGGCAGTCAGTCATTGGCCCTTGGACGGCGGCTCAGGGCAGCTCACGTCAGCTGCTGCCAACTCACCATAGCCTACGAGAGCCCACTACAGCCCCACTGCGGCCTACACCGTCCCTGGAGACTCTCGGCAGCTCAGCTCCAGGTTGAGTTGTTGTTCACCATCTTACCTGTAGAGGGCACAGTGTCACTGGCCCATGTGGGATCCGAACTGTCGGCCCTGCCACTCAGAGCTTGAGTCCCCAAGTCAACTCTTAACCAATGAGCCAGTCAGCCGGCCCCTACAAATGCTTCTTTCTTTTGTCCCCAACGTACTTTGGGCCCCCAATTCACTGTCTTTCCATTCCATGTTCCTAATCTGAGCCTTTGCTTCTAGGTCCCTCTTATGGCCTTTGTACCTGGCCCTGCCTGCTTAGCTGCATGTCACTTTATCTTTCCATTTGAGAAACAAGCTAGGCACCTCTGCGTTCAGTTCCCTTTGCCTAGAATGTCCTTGCCTGGGTTTTTCCAACTTTTGATCCCAACGGTAAGAAATACACGTGACATCACAATGCAGTATCCACAATTACATGACCCAGTGGTAGACAGTATCTAGGTTTTCTAAACAGTGGTTGACACCACCATGTTCAGGTTCAAGTTAGAATATAGGTGCCAGGTCATACCAGTTAGAAGCCCAATACAGTGTGTGTCCACACCCAGAGTAGTTATTCAAAATATTTAACCATAGTTCAGTCTGGACCCTAGCAATCTAAACAGCCATGGGAGGGTGGTAAGAGAAGAGATTAGGCACTCATCACTAAGGGGATGAGGCTGGGGATTCTCAGAGCAGCAGCTATTTACCAACAAACATAGAAGTATTTGAATATTTTAACAACTGCTACCTCTGATCTAGAGCCTCCCAGTTGAACATCAGTCCTGCCTACCCCTTAGCTCCTGTGTGACTTACTGATGCCACCATCTAAACTCGCTTTCAGGGCCGGCCGAGTGGCACGGTGGTTAAGTGCTGGCCTGGGAAGCCAGCGGCCCTGGTTCGGGTCCCACATATGAAGGCCAGTGACACTGTCCTCAAAAAATAAAAAAATAAAAAAAAATGTAAACTCGCTTTCAAATTCCTGGCTTTTCTGCCACTTGCTACTTTCTGCCCCATCCTTGTTTGGAAAAGAGCCTAGGTGGTTATCCTAATTAATTCTAATTCCTGAAAGAAAAGCAGTCTGGTCAGACAGAAATCAATGAAGGGGGTTTTTCACAGCAAAGGAATGCATTCCAGGACTGTTGGGCCACAATGTTCAGCTTTCAGCTTCCGCCTCATACCAGCAGGTGCTGGGCTGGGCAGCACAACAGCATGTGAGACACTGGGAATGACCTTACTACAAATGAGGACATTAATGGCGGGGAGATGAAATGTTTCTCAATAGACTGTGACAGCGTTACTAGGAAGCAGGTGCTCTGTACAGACATACTGTGACGAGTCTTCAAAGTATCTTGGCAATCGACTCTATTTATTTTAGAAGCAATCCCTTATCAGGATTCTTGATTGTTGGCTGAGATTGAGATCTTGAACAACTTCCTCAAGCTATTTTGAATCTCACGGTCCTATCTTTCATATTGCAAAATGCGTAAATAAGAACGACCTACAAAATGACTTACAAAATGGGTAAACAAGAATCAAAAAGGTGAGTGAGGATTAAAACAACTCTGGTTTGAAAATTGGCAGTTAAAGGGAAATAATTAAATATTTCATCTTGTTTTCAGTGGAAACTATATTTAACGTAACTACATAATCTCAGTTGATGACAATGAGACAAAGCTCTGTTTTACTGAACAATGCCAGATAAGCAATGTAGAAATGATGTTAGGAATAGAAAACTATTTTGTAAGTGCTACTGAAATTGATTCAAGCAAGAATTGTCAGCTGGTGTTAAAACCATTAGGTAATCCACCTATTAAAATAGCTAAAATTAAAAAGCCTGATCATACTAAATGTTGATGAAGATATGGAGGAATTGGAACTCTTATGTAAGTACACTGCTGGTAGGTAGGGATGTAAAATGTACAATCGCTTTGGAAAACAGTTTGGCAATTTTTTTTTTCTTTTCTTTTTTAAATATTTTATTGGGGAATTAGAGGAGGGAACAGTGTTGGGGAATCAGGGAAGGGGAACAAACAAGTTGCTGTCTTTTTGTTCTTCAGTCTAGTTGTGGAGGATGTCGCTTCACTGGCCCATGTTGGTATTATCATTGGGCTCTTCCCGGCTGAGGCAGATCAGTAGCCCGCATTGGACGGCTGCTCATGGCAGCTCACGGCTGGCTCCTGGCCACTCACGCAGGCTGCGGGCTGCTTATGGGAGCTCACAGCAGCCCACTGCAGCCCCACTGCAGCCTATGCTGGCTCCGGCCATTCATGGCAGCCCAGCTCCAGGTCTAGCTGTTGTTCACCATCTTAGCTGTAGAGGGTACAGCATCACTGGCCCCTGTGGGAACCGAACCGGTGGCCCTGCTGCTCAGAGCTTGTGCTCCCAAGCCAACTCTTAACCAAATGAGCCATTCGGCTGGCCCAGCAATTTCTTAAACCATTAAACATATAACATATACGCACCATATGACTCAGCCGTCCATTCCTAGGTGTTTACCCAATAGAAATGAAAGCATATAAAAACAAAAACAAAAACAAAAGAAATGAAAGCATATGTCCATACAAAGACTAATGCATGAAAGTTCATAGCAACTTTCTTTGTAATAGCCCAGAAAGGCTTTTTGAGGAGATTAAGGGTGTGATTCATAGATTCCCTTCAACCATCTCAACAACAACAACAACAAAATAGAGATGAGATTATCTAGGAAAGATAAAGTGGAGGAGCCTCTTGTCTACTGGAGTGAGTCCCCATGACATGCACAGGAGACCCACAAGGCTCTTGAGAATTTTATACTACAAGAAACACTGACAGCTTGAACTGAAAGGGACAGAGAAAAGATAGAATGAACAAAGTCTGTTGGGCCCTCCCCGCCACACCAGACCAAATTCTGTAGATAGGAAGGAGGCTGATAAAAACTACTCAGCTGTAAGCATATGCACCTTTCATTAAAAAGGAAGGATGACTGGGGAGTGGCTGGTTAGCTCAGGTGGTTCGAATGTAGTGCTCATAACACCAAGGTTGCCGGTTCTATCCTCACATGGGCTGCTCCCATGGAACACACTGTTCCCCAATAAAATTTTTAAAAAAAATGGTAGGATGACTGGAAGGTGGAGCCTTGAACCCAGAGAACAAAGCTGAGAACCATAGAGGATTATTCCCAGGCCTTGAGACCTAATGTTTTCATGGCTGGATTTTGAAATTTCTTGGGAACAGTAATTCCTTTTCACATCTATTGTTTTCCTTTTTGAATGGGAATATCTATAACTCTTATCCTGTGCCAGACCCACCATTGTCTTTTGGGAACAGAAAACTTATTTTCTAGTCTCACAGGCCCACAGATAGACATTTCACCCTAGGATGGAGTATATCCAGAGTCTCACCTGTATCTGATTTAGATGATTTCAATAATGAGAGTTAGATAAGAATTTGGACTTTGAGTTAATGCTCTAATGGGTTGAGACTTTTGGGGATCTTGGAACGGGGTGAATATATGGGGCATAGGAGATGGACAGAAATCTTTGGGGATCACAGAATAGATTGTGGTAAGCAGAAAATGTTACCCCAAAGATATCCACATCCTAACCCCTGGAATGTATGAATATGTATGTTACATGACAAAATGGAATTAAAGTGACAGATGGAATTAAGTTTGTTAATCAGATGACCTTAAAAAGGGGAAATTAGCCTGGATTATCTGAGTGGGCCCAATGTAATCACAGGAATTTTTTTTTTTTAAAGATTTTATTGGGGATTTGGGGGAGGGGAACAGCATTGGGGAATTGGGGCAGGGGAACAGAGAAGTTGCAGTCTTTTTGTTCTTCAGTCTAGTTGCGGAGGACGTTGCTTCACTGGCCCATGTTGGTATTGTCATTGCGCTCTTCCAGGATGAGGCAGATCGGTCGCCGGCCTCTGGATGGTCACTCACCGCGGCTATCGCGGCAGCTCACGCGGGCTGCCAGCCTCTCACGCTGGCTGCCGGCCACTCACTGTAGCCTATGGCAGCCCACTGCAGCAGAGGCTGCAGCCTACACCATCGCCTGGGCTCGCATAGCCCAGCTCCAGGTGGAGCTGTTGTTAGCTGTAGAGGGCAGTGTCACTGGCCCTCATATGTGGGATTCAAACCGGGGCTGCTGGCGTCCCAAACCAGCTCTTAACCAATGCGCCATTCAGCTGGCCTGTAATCACAGGGATTTTAAACATGGAAGAGAGAGTCAGAGGTAGATATGAGAGGAGAATTGTCGGAGAGATATAACATTGTTGGCTTTTAAGATGGACAAAGGGGACCATCAGCCAAGGAATGTGGGCAGTCTCTCAGAATTGGACAAAGCAAGGAAATGGATTCTCCCCCAGAGTTTCCACACAGGAATGCAGCCCTGATGATTTAAGCCCAGTGAGGCCCATGTTTAACTTCTAACTTGCAGGACTATAAGATAATAAATTTTGTATTGTTTTAAGCCACTAAGTTTGTGATAATATGTTACAGCAGCAATAGAAAAATCAATACAGTACCCTCTTAAAATGTGTCACTTATTGTACATAAATGATATATACTTTAATACAGCTGTTAAAAATTAAATGAATGATTGCTAGAGAACTGTACACACACATAGCGCCAATTGTTGGGTTGTCAGAAAAGTCATGATGCATGTTTGTTTGCAACAGATGACACTAGTTCATTTTTGGAAGTACTAGAGTCATTCGCATCTATGTTATTGCTATGTCATTTGACAGCTGACAGTTCTAGCTTCATTCTAAAAAAAAAAAAAACTGAGATTTGGAGATTTTACAACAAGTTGAAGATGGAAGACCAAACTGTGCATTTTTGCCATATTTTACTGTTTTACTTCCATAAAGGGAAGAATGTCCGTCAAGCTTGTGAAAAGTTGCATAAAGTTTACGGTGACAATGCTCTACAAGAACTTCAGAGCCAACGATGCTTCACGAAATTCTGTGCTGGTGATTTTGTTGTTTTTTGTTTTTTTTTAGGGCAGTGTCACTATCCCGAATCAAGGCTGCTGGCGTCTCAAGCCAGCTCTTAACCACCGCGCCACTTGGCCGGCCCCGTGCTGGTGATTTTGGTCTCAACCACTCTTCTCTGTCAGGGAGGCCCACAAAGGTTGATGACGACAAAATAAAGGCATTGATCAGTCAAACCCACATTACAGGACACGAGAGATTGCAGAAACATTGAACATCCATCAGTCAAGTGTTCACGACCACCTGAAGAAGCTGGGATACATAAGCAAGCTTGATATTTGGGTTCCGCATGAACTCAAAGAAGCTCATTTGACGGTGCATATAAACATCTGCAATATGCTCATTAAATGTGAGGGGAAAAAAACAACAACAAACGACCCTTTTTTGAAGCAACTGACAACTGGTGATGAGAAGTGGATTGTTTACAACAATGTGGTGCACAAACAGTATTGGACCCGATGTGATGATTCACCTGAAACAACATCGAAAGCAGACATTCATCAGAGGAAAGTTATGCTCTCAGTGTGGTGGGATTTTAAAGGTGTCGTGTTTTTCAAGCTTCTACCAAGGAACCAAACAATCAATTTGAATGTGTACTGTCGGCAATTGGACAGTTTGAACGAATCCATCATCCAGAAACGTCCAGAGCTTGTTAATTGTAAAGGAGTTGTGTTCCATCGCGACAACATGAGATCACACACAAGTTTGATCACCCATCAAAAATTATTGGAGCTTGGGGCCGGCCGAGTGGCGCGTTGGTTAAGCGGCCCCAGTTCGGGTCCCACATATGAGGACCAGTGACACTGCCCTCAAAAATAAAAAAAAAAATAAAAAAAAAATAAATAATTACTGGAGCTCGGATGGGATGTGTTGTCATACCCACCATACTGGCCTGACTTACGCTGTCAGACTTCCACATGTTTCGCTCTCTTCAAAACTCCTTGCGTGGTATAATGTTCAATTCAGATGAGGCTGTAAATCAGCACCTTGGTCAATTTTTCGCAAATAAAGACAGATCCTTCTTTGAACGAGAAATTATGAAGCTCACTGAATGATGGCAAAGGTTATTGAACAAAACGGGCAATGTATCATTGATTGATCTTTGTTCTTTATATAAATAAATGACCTTTGAGAAACATAGACAAAATACGTCATGACTTTTCTGACAACCCAATAATAGCACACTGGTTCACTTTTAGTCTCAAACTGGGGTGGTGGTGGTGGATGTAATTATTTATATAATGGGAGAATCAGACTGTTACTTCCTTAAGACTAATTCAATCTTAGCATCAGTAGTGGGTCTAGACATTAGGTGTCTTCTGATATGAATACACAACACTACTTAAACTATAGTCCAGTCAAAATGTTTAAATTGAGTCTCTTACGCCTTTAGAAATAACTTTTAATTTACAGCAAATGTCATGACAAAAGGATTAGAATACACTAAGGGCCACAACAACCAGATCACTGAGCAGCCCGGCACCAATACTGGTTTCAAGAAATTTGCTCTAAAGGGCATTATTGGGTAAATTTAAATATGGTCTGTATATTAGATAAACTGAAAGTTTACAAGAGTAAAACGGAAGAGATTATTAACCCTAAAAAGGGTTATAAGGGCCAGCCGAGTGGTACATTGGTTAAGACTTGGCTTGGTGCGAGCTGAGCTCTGAGCAACAGCAGTTCGATGCCCAGCCCGAGCTGAGCTGCCGCTAAGCTGCCAACAGGTGGCAGGTTGGCTCAGTTAAAAAAAAAAAAAAAGTTGGCTTGGGATGCCAGCTCTGACCAGCAGGGACCCTGTTCGGATCCCACATTATGGCCAGTGATGCTGTGCCCTCTACAGCTAAGATGGTGAACAATAGCTGGACCTGGAGCTGGGCTGCCGTGAGTTGCCAGCAACAGCATAGGCTGCAGTGGGGTCTGCACTGGGCTCCCATAAGCTATCATGAGTGGCTGGCAGCCGGCGTGAGCTGCCAAGAGCTACTGTGAGCACCCGTCCAATGGCTGGTGATCTGCCTCATCCGGGAAGAGCGCAATGATGATACCAACATGGGCCAGTGAAGCAACGTCCTCCACAACTAGACTGAAGAACAAAAGGACAGCAACTCATCTGTTCCCCTTCCCTGATTCCCCAATGCTGAATGCTGTTCCCCTCCCCCAATTCCCCAATTAAAAAAAAAAAATCTTAAAAAAAAAGTGTTATAAAATAATATGAAGGCTATGATGTTATTTGAATTAAAAAGGATGTGTATAGAAAAAGATCCAGATTGATATTCATGAAGATATTAATAGTTGTCATCTCTGGTAATGCGATGATGATATTTTCTTAGTTTTGCCTACGTGGGTTTTCTAACTTTCTACCCTGCCTGTGCATGATTTTATCATGATAAAATTATTTATTTTTAAAAGAACGTTAGGATAACATGAGACAACAGATAATACAAAGAAAGCATTTGGACTCCGTTAAGCACACCTACGGCTGCTCCACAGGGTCTAGCACTGTGATAATAACTCACATTTACAAATGCTGACAGGGTACCTGGCACACTTCCAATTATTTTGCTTGTCTTCATTCAGAGGTTTTAAAACTATTTGGGGGCTGGCCGAGTGGCACATTGGTTAAGAGATGGTTTTGGGATGCCAGCGGCCCCAGTTCGGATCCCACATATGAGGGCCAGTGACACTGCGCTCTACAGCTAACAACACCTCCACCTGGAGCTGGGCTGTGAGCCACGGTGACGGTGTAGGCTGCAGCCCCTGCTGCAGTGGGCTGCCATAGGCTACAGTGAGTGGCCGGCAGCCAGCAGCCAGCGTGAGTGGCTGGCAGCCAGCGTGAGCTGCCAGTAGCCGCGGTGAGTGACCATCCAGAAGTCAGAGAGCGACTGCCTCACCCAGGAGGAGTGCAATGAGGATGCCAACATGGGCCAGTGAAGCAACGTTCTCTGCAACTAGACTGAAGAACAAAAGGACAGCAACTTGTCTGGTCCCCTGCCCCGATTCCACAACACTGTTCCCCTCCCCCAATTCCCCAATTAAAAACAAAAACAAAAACAAAAAAACCATTTGGATGGTGACTCACAATAAGAAATACATTTTACAGAACTATGCACACACTCATAGATACATGCTCTCATGCTGTACACGATGGAAGCAAAGCTTTCAGAAAACAACAACTTACTCTGTGTGCAACACATTCTGATCTCTTCTGTTAGATTGTATTCTGATTCTATTTCATTTTTTTTTTAAATTCTGGTTAACCCATTTAATTGATTTTATGACCCACTAATGGGTATTGGCCTACAGTTTGAAAATCTTTTTTAACTCTTTTAATACATGCACACACAGACACACACAAACTCCTATGAGGTAGGAACTATGATGGCACTAATTTTTCAGAAGAGGAAATTCTGGCACAGAGAGGTTAAATAACTTGCCTAAGCATGCACAACTAAAGATGAAGTGGGAGGACCAGATTTCCAACCCAGGGAGCCAGATCAAAAGCCTGTCTTTTGAACCACTCTTTCACATCCATTTTCTCTCTCATCCTGCCAGCCACATGATGGTAAATGGGTACCTGCTGATATATGTCTCTGATTCTCCAAAGAAGCGATTCAAGTAGTTTCTTTTTGTTTGTTTGTTTGTTTTTAATTTTATTGGGGAACAGTGCGTTTTTCTAAGACCCATCAGCTCCAAGTCAAGTAGTTGTTTCAATCTAGTTGTGGAGGATGCAACTCAGGGGCCTGTGGGGGATCGAACCAGCAACCTTTGGTGTTATCAGCACTGTACTCTAACCAACCGAGCCAACCGGCCGCCCCTCAAGTAGTAATTGACCAGAGCACTCTGTTAAGGTTATTGGAGTGTTCAAGGTTGAAGCAGATTTAGGGAGTAGAAGTCATATTTTCTGACTCTTGTATTTCATGATGAATAATAGTTCTGTGTAAAGAGCACAGACTTCAAAGTCAGGTAACTCTGGGTTGAAATACTGGCCCCACACCAGGGACAGATCCAGGTTTTGTGGAGACTGAAGTTTACGCAATTTTGAGAGCTCCCCTTAAGGAGAAGAATAAAGCTTATGGGTACAGAATTAAGTGCAGGGCCTAGAAAGGGGCCTGTGTAAGAGAGGGCTTGTGGCTTGGGCTTCGTTAGTTTCTGGCTTAATTCGTCTCTGTCTGCCCTTCAGGAGCACTTCATTTCTGATACTCAGTTTCCTAATCTCTGAAATGGGGGTAACAATTCCCATTTCTCATGGATGTCAGAAGTTCAATGGGAAGAATCTAGTTGAAGGGCTTAGTATAATGTTCATTGAATAGTTATTCAATAAGTGATTATTGATGATGATGATGATGATGATGATTCTAAAAATATTAATAGAATACTTCAATTAGAAGCCAGTTTTTAAGCAGGGTTTTGAAATAAAAACATGATATGGAGAAAAAATTATTTTGCCAGTTCCTTTAAGCCTGAGCTCTGCAACTTAGCTCTCCCTGGAGTCCAATTATGTTGGTCTCTCCAAAGCTCTCTCTCCAAAGACAAGTCTAAGTAAATGAGAAAGCACAGCATCCCAAAACAAAGCAGATAAAAAGAGAATCATGGGAGAAAGTCGTCTGCAGGGATCCCCAAGGACAGATTTTGATTGTATAGATGTCAATAAGAAGAAAAGATATTTAACTGTTTTAAGTCTTTTTCAATCACCCAAAGGAAGGCAGGTTTCAAGGTGCATTTTGGTGTTGAGAGAGAGGGCAGCTGGACAGACTCCATCCTGAGTGTGAAGTTTTATTCACCTGCTGGCAGACTCTTTGTGCTTGTTCTGCTGTGTCCTAAGGGACCATCAAAGAGCAAGAGGCCTCTGGGGTCCGCTTCCTGCCCCCGAAGAAGCAGCAGTAGTTGCAGAAAATCATGAGGTCACTACTTTCCGTTTGCATCTTACATTCTCTTCCCAGGGTTTGAGATCTTAAGAAAAAGAGGTTAGTGCAGAGTTACATGGAATATAATGGAGTGTTTCTCAAACATGTGGCTTCTATCAGTTGTCTGCAGGCTTTTTGTTTGGGGTGATGGTGTTTCATTTAGATAATAAACAACAAATGGGGATATGTGGGGAGAGAAGGGTCAAAAGATGGTAGGACGTAATTACATTAATTAGATAGTTAAGGAGAGATGTGTGGGGATTATTTACTTTCTTGCTGGCTACATTTAGGCACGAGTAGGTTTTATTGTTTTTAGTATTTACAAATGATCCGTACCCTTTGCTATTCCACAAACACAAAATCTTCACACTTCCTGCCAGAAATTCTTCTGTGTAATGCTGAAGGTGAAACAGCCCTTCTTTTCTCACTCTCTGGTGAAATGATGTTTTTTCCCGTGCTGCTATACCTATTTATCTACTAAGGATTATCTACTAAGGTAGTTCTGGATTCATCTATTGTCGCCAAACCCATAGTTCCCTAGATTCTCAGTATCCATAGAACTGTAATAAAGACGACTTTATTAACTTTTTTTAAAAATTAAAGTTTATGGGCCGGCCGAGTGGTGCATTGGTTAAGCGCTGGTTTTGGGATGCCAGCGGCCCCGGTTCGGATCCCACATGAGGGCCAGTGACACTGCCCTCTACAGCTAACAACAGCTCCACCTGGAGCTGGGCTGTGCGAGCCCCGGGGATGGTGTGGGCTGCAGCCCCTGCTGCAGTGGGCTGCCATAGGCTACAGTGAGCAGCCAGCAGCCAGCGTGAGTGGCTGGCAGCCAAGCGTGAGCTGCCAATAGCCGCAGTGAGCGACATCCAGAGGCCAGCGACTGATCTGCCTCACCCGGGAAGAGCACAATGATGATACCAACATGGGCCAATGAAGCGACGTTCTCCACAACTAGACTGAAGAGCAAAAACCAGCAACTTGTCTGTTCCCCTTCCCCGATTCCCCAACGCTGTTCCCCTCCCCAATTCCCCAATAAAATCTTTAAAAAAAAAATAAAAAAAAAATTAAAGTTTATTGGGGTCACAATGGTTAGTAAAGTTACATAGGTTTCAAGTGTGCAATTCTGTAATACATCATCTATATATCATATTGTGTGTTCACCATCCAGTCAGTTCTCCTTCCATCACCATATACTTGATCCCTTTTATCCTCATCTACCACGCCCTCCCCCTCCTTATTCTCTGGTAACCACTAAACTATTGTCTGTGTCTATGAGTTTTGTTTCATTTGTTTTTCTTGTTGTTTTGTTGTTTTCAGTTTCATATACTACATATCAGTTAAATCATATGGTTCTCTACTTTTTCTGTCTGACTTATTTTGCTTAGCATTATAATGTCAAGATCCATCCATGTTGTTGCAAATGTCACTATTTCATCATTTCATCTTTTCTTATGGCATAATAGTATTCCATGGAATATTAATTTTTGATAGCTTTTGTCCCCAGGATTTTCTTTTCTCCATGGTGTCTCCCCCTCCCCCTCCTCCCATTTCACTGTGGTAAATCTTTGTTGTCTCAACTCAGGGAAGGGTGGAGCTAACTGAAAGAGAAAGGAGTCTTTTCCTGGCTAGGAGCTTACGGAAAGCAGAAAGAACCCAGGTGCAAAGACAACACTCAAGGCTTGGAAGAGTGCCCTCTACCTCCACGTGAGATCAGGGGCCCTGGACTGAGAAGAAGGAGGCTGGAGAACAGAGGCCCTGTGCTGTGCCCCCATAACTGCACCAGGACGTCTTGGCTGGGAGTTAGGAACTGGGTTGAGAGGAATGCCCTGGTAACTTTTGGTGTCTTCAGTGGTTGTTAGGTGAAATTTCAAACGAAGAGGCTGTGTGGACATTATCAGGTCACACTGAAGGTCTGTTGCTTTCATCATTTCCAATAATCGCTTTGGATCAAGTTCGGAAAAACATAAGGAAAACATTAAAATGTGTGAGGAGAATGAAGGGGAGCATTCAGAGCCCCGTAAACTAGCACTCTGGAAGACTGTGCTCTGTTAGGGCATTTCAGCTGGGCCAGTGTAACAGGTGATATTCAGGAACAAAGAGCCACCCTCTCCTGTAATTGCCATCACAAAAGTCCCTGGAAATTAGATATGGCTCAGGAGAAAAGCTGGGGGTGTGGGATGACCCTAGCACATCTAATTGCAAGCTGGGATAATTGCTGAGTACTCAGGCAAAGCACAAGAAGCCGTGTGGACTGGTCTGGGGGGACAGGGAAGGGCGCCTTGAGCCGAGACCGGGAAGGCAAGTTAGAGATAACTAGGTGTTTGGGAAGTTTGAAAGAAAAGACAGTCCCTTGGGCTGGCAATTACCCAGTGAGCAGCCCAGAACCATTTACAAAATATTGTTATGAGGAAAACAGCAAGGAAACAAGGAGAAGGGCCTTGTAATAGCTGCAAATGCTGCAGAGTTCAAGCAACATAAGACCATTAGATTAAAGACTACGGAAGATTTTGTCAAGAATACTTTCGCCAGATTGTGGGAATTAAGCAAAATTGCAGGAGGCTGAGATGCATGGAGGTGTAGAAATAAAGACAGTAAACAGAGACAACTGTCATGAAATTTGACTGTGAAGGGAATGGTAAAGGGGAGGTATCAGGAACGGGACATGGGATCAGAGAGCGAGCCTTCTAAGTTGGGGAGCCTTTTAATATGTACAAATGTTGACAGGAAGCAGCAAGTAAGAGAGAGTGGCTACAAGAGAGAGGACAGAGAGGGTGGGCACTCAGTAGCAAAGGAACCCTGAGGAACTAGGCAGTGATACAAGCCAAAGTCCGGATAGGAAATTGGCCTAAATAGGAGAAAAAGAGGAGAATGGAGATGTCTGTAGATTTGGTGGCAGAAGGTAAGGGAGCTGCCTAACGGCCTCTGTGAAGTGGAAGGTGATGGATCTGCTAGCTAGGTAGGTCTGTGGGCAGGAAGGGTTAGTAAAATCAAAGAACTGAAGAAAGTAGGAATGATTTAAAATAGCTACTAGAGTGGGTACACATTTCAGATGTGCAAGAAAAACCTTATATTTCAGTTCCTTTTTTTCTTTCTTTCTTTCTTTCTTTCTTTCTTTCTTTCTTTCTTTCTTTCTTTCTTGCACAAATTACTTTATTTGAAGGAATGGTACAAATGAGAGAACTTAAACAGATGTTTTGGTACAACGGTACCTTCATTTCTATTTTGAGCTCTCATTCCTCTAGGTGGCAGATGCTTCATCTCAGTCAACTCAAGAATTGGCAAGGAAGCAGACGGATGCATGGGTCTAGAGCTCAAAGGAGCGATATGGGCTGAAAACATCAATATGGGGTTCATGAGAATACAGTTTGCCTCTGGAGTCCTGAGAGGCATTGACATGGCTCAGGGAGAGAGAAGAGGATGAAGAACCAAATTTGGGAAAATGCCAACATTTAAAGAACCTGTAGGGGCCGACCGAGTGGCGCATTGGTTAAGCGCTGGTTTTGGGATGCCAGTGGCCCCGGTTCGGATCCCACATGAGGGCCAGTGACACTGCCTTCTACAGCTAACAACGGCTCCACCTGGAGCTGGGCTGTGCGAGTCCCGGTGATGGTGTGGGCTGCAGCCCCTGCTGCAGTGAGTGGCCCGCAGCCAGCGTGAGCGGCTGGCAGTCAAGCGTGAGCTGCCAATAGACGCGATGAGCAACATCCAGAGGCCAGCGACCGATCTGCCTCATCCGGGAAGAGCGCAATGACCATACCAACAGTGAAGCAACATCCTCCGCAACTAAACTGAAGAACAAGAAGACGGCAACTTGTCTGTTCCCCTTCCCCGATTCCCCAACGCTGTTCCCCTCCCCCAATTCCCCAATAAAACCTTTAAAAAAAAAATAAAAAAAATAAAGAACCTGTAGAGGAAGAAGAATCAGCAAAGGAGACTCTGAAGGTAGAAAAACAAGCAGGAGAATGTCATCTCACAAAACTAAGGGAAGCGAATATTTTAAGTAAGTCAAATAAGAGGTCAACTAAGATTAGGATTATAAAATATCTGTGAGTGTCACGTCTTCTTTCTTTGAGTTCAGGCACAGAAACAGTGAGAGGATATCATAATAATAATCATAATACTTACTATTTATTGAGTACACAGTGCCTGATGATAGCATTCAAACAACCTATCAATCAATCATATGCTAACTGAGAAGACATCACATGCCAAACTGTGCCAAGGACAATGTTTCCTCTCATGGTGCTCATCGGGGCTTCTCAGCCTTTCTCACTGTCACACATAAAAAACATAATAGTATTTATACATTCACCTGGGGCCAATGGATGATGAGGCTCCTGCAGGCTGCCTGAGCCCCCTAGGAGATCACTGAGGGCTAGGAGATCAATATCTCATTATCGCCTGCCTTTCATCAAAGTTCTCACTATGTCCACAGTGAATATGACTGCAGAGGAGTTTTATTATTATGAGAGCAGAGCTGGGGACCACCCAGAGTAAAAGCTGCTAGTGGTTATTGGGGGTTAGTCAGAGCCCTGGAGAATGAGTCAGTTTTCTAAAGCTTGGTGCTTAAAAAAAAAAAAAATCTACATTAGATTGTTCAGCTTTCAGTAATGAGGGAGTGAGGAGAGAGAGGGAGAGGGAGAAAAGCTTATCCTATAAATTAGGAAGATTAAGCTTTGAGGATCTTGGAGCCACCTGAGGCTCAACCTTAACATTTAGAAGGTGAAAACACTGGGGCACAGGTTTGTTTGGGAAGGCTGTTCTGTTTGGCACAGGTTGGTGGGAAGGCTGGCCCTGATGCCTGCTCCGATAGTGCTGTGCACAGGGAACCTTGTTTCCTATAATAGAATGCAACTGAAAACAGAACTTCAGGGATTAAATCAGATTGTCAATGGGGTCATGGAATTGGCTATGAAAAATAACTCCTTTTAGAGAGAAATTCATTTTGGTATATCCATCATTAGAGAATTATACAACCCTTAGAAAAAAAGAATGAGGCAGTTCTATTTGTCCTTTTATGGAAGGATTTCCAAGATATCTTTTTCAGTGAAAAGTACAGGGTAGGAAACAGTGCCTTTCGAGTGCTATTTTGGAGTGCTATATACGGATATGTTTACATATGCAAAGGATATGGAAGGATATACAAGAAACTTACAACAAACATGACCTATGGGAGGGCCCGGTCAAGTGGCTCAGTTGGTTAAGAGCGCGAGCTGTGAGCAACAGGGTCACCTGTTTGATTCCCACATGGGCCAGTGAGCTGCACCTGAGCTGTGCCCGAGCTGAGCTGCTGCTGAGCTGCCAACAGGTGGCAGGATGGCTCAGCTGGTGAGAGCACGTGCTCCTAAGAACAAGATTTCCGGTTGGACTCCTGCATGGGATGGTGGCTACGCCCACCCACAACTAAGATTGAACATGGCACATTGGGCTGAGCGGCAGCAAGGCCAGATGGTGACTGGGCTTGGAGCTGAGCTAGCTGCGCCCTCCACAACTAAGATTGAAGGACAACAACTTGGGTATTCCCCTTCCCCAATTCCCCAACACTGTTCCCCTTCCCCAACTCCCCAATAAAATCTTTAAAAAAACCCAAAAAAGTGACCTATGGGGAGGAGAGCTCTGTGACCAGGGATCAAGGTGGAGCATTTTCAATGTGTACCTTTTGATTTTGTATCAAGCAGAAGTATTACTTATTTAATTAGTAAATATAGGTAAATACATAAAAGGTGTCTTTGGTGAATCATTTTGCAAGGCTCAGTTGTGATACAAACAGCCACTCCCTTATTTGCTTGGGAAATGTTGACATTTGTGTACTAGATTTTCTCAAAGCATGAAATACCAGAGGCTACAAGCCACGCCCTGAGTGCTCTCAATTTGAGATCGCTGACTAAACCAGCCATGCAAGTGTGACTTTCCAAAGGAACAAACGTTGTCAAGAGAGGCAGAGTGACAGGCAGGGGGCTTGATGCATTCGTAGTACCTGAGAATGTCGGAGAGAAGGGACCATGGATAGATTTGGTACAATACTTGTTCTTTAAAAACGGGGAAACTAAGGCCTCACAGGGAAGAGACTTGTCTAATAAAGATATGCCATTTTGTGTAAGTAAGGCAGAAAAATAAATCTCTATATCCATATTTGCATAATGATCTCCGGAAGGATGCATGAAACACTAACATCAAATGGCTAGCAATGTGGAGAGGGAAGGTGACAAAGGGGAGCATGGGAGACAGGTAGGAATGAGATTTTTACTCTGGGGCCGGCCAAGTGGCGTGGTGGTTAAGCACTGGCTTGGGAAGCCAGCGGCCCCGGTTCGCGTTCCACATATGAGGGCCAGTGACACTGCCCTCAAAAAAAAAAGAGATTTTTTACTCTGAACCTTTGATAGTCCTTGATTGAGTTATTGAATAATACAAACCTATATAAAAACTTTACAAAAAGAGATGGACCATGACATCTATATGACTTACAATTCAGTTTTTAAGGAAGACATCAGGAGGCTGTGAGCTCAGAGATGAATGAAGAATCTGGTGTTGAAAGCATAGATCAAATCCTGCAGATTCAAATGCCAGTGACTGAATTATTTGATCATACTGAGATTCATTTGTGATAACATGGGCTCTCAGCTGGGCTTAGATCTCATTTTTTATTATAGGTAGTTGTATCACAATCCTGCAGTAACAGCCATTCCTCTCCCATCGGTTGAACAACTTAATTTCTCTCCTTAGGCTGTTTTT
The DNA here is from genome assembly GCA_033961575.1 of Aselliscus stoliczkanus. Lineage (NCBI taxonomy): Eukaryota > Metazoa > Chordata > Mammalia > Chiroptera > Hipposideridae > Aselliscus > Aselliscus stoliczkanus. Next base: position 55,002,549 of record CM066733.1, on the reverse strand, counting down.
CACCCCTGTAAAATGGAAGGATTAGATGAAGTGACCCCTGGGTTCCCTTTTAGCTGTGATATCCCTGGATTTTTGAAACAGTTGTTAGTAATTTAGAACTAAAGGGCAATTTATGAGATCATTTTTGAAAGGCAGGAGGTGACAACTGGTTGTTGGGTCTTCTTTTGCTTCTTTGATGTGAAACTACACAAGAACTAGCAAGTGTTTTTCTTGGATCCCTTTTGCCTATGACCACATACACACGTTGATGGTGACTATCTATATCTGTGTTCCTCAGAGCTAGTTCAGGTACACGTTAATCAATGCTCCATGAAACATCTCAAATAAATTTAGGAAATCCCATATAAGAAACATTCCTGATGGAGAGTCACAATGCTATTAAAGGTCCTGAGAAGTCCTGTAGTGAAAAACTCACATAACTCAGCATTTCCCCAAATTCTAAAGATGGAACACTTTGGTGTGTCCTATTACATCTATTTGGAACAAATGGGATTCACATGCCTCCATTTTTATGGAATTTATGAGATCAGCTCTCAGCTGGCAGTTAGGACAGTCCTGGGGCCTCCGCGAATATGGGAAGATTTAGCACATTCCTAAGGGAGCCTGAGAGTCTTGTGATTCATACAGCTTTCCATCCCACCCATTGAAAGAAAAACCTTTCAAGAATGGGAGCCTCAGAAACTCCCTTGTCTTACAGGAAGGTTCCCATCTAAGCACAGTGACGTCAGTGGCCATCTTATCCCTTTCACTTCTGGCTTTCAGATTTATTTTTGCTTAGGGGAACTTTTTGTCATTTTTTTTTTTTAAGATTTTATTGGGGAATTGGGGAAGGGGAACAGCGTTGGGGAATCGGGGAAGGGGAACAGACAAGTTGCTGTCCTTCTTCAGTCTAGTTGCGGAGGACGTTGCTTCACTGGCCCATGTTGGTATCATCATTGTGTTCTTCTCAGATGAGGCAGATTGGTCACTGGCCTCTGGATGGTCGCTCACCACGGCTATTGGCAGCTCACGCTGGCTGCCAGCTGCTCATGCTTGCGGGCCACTCACTGTAGCCTATGGCAGCCCCCTGCAGCAGGGGCTGCAGCCTACACTGTCACTGGGGCTTGCAGCCCAGCTCCAGGTGGAGCTGTTGTTAGCTGTAGAGGGCCGTGTCACTGACCCTCATATGTGGGATCCGAACCGGGGCCGCTGGCGTCCCAAGCCAGCTCTTAACCAATATGCCACTCGGCCGGCCCTGTCATTCTTTTTGTTCAGAAAATACAGTTCTCTTTCTCTCCTTGCTTCATAAGATTTGGCTAATTTCCTGTCCTAATATTTTCACTCTCAAACAGGTAGATGGGAAAAGTTGATGCATGATTTGGGTACTAGACCTTCTATATTTCACATCCTTCATTAGTTTCTGAGATTTTTCAACCTCGATTCCCAAAGAAACATTGACTCATCATGACACACTGACACACACACACACCCAGAGTCCTTTGGAAAAAATTAAATTAAAATTTGTATTTCTTAAGGCTTCTCTATTACTTTGGCCTCATCAGTAAGCATTCAAAAAAAATAAAAATCTCTAAGCAGGTAAAATCATATGATCAAAGTACTCATTGTACTATGTGTTACCATATCTGTAAGTTTGAAACCAAGAAACAATATGAAAAGCTACTTTTGCATTTAGTACTTTCTTTTTTTTTTTTTTAAGTTGGGGAACAGTATGTTTTTCCAGAACCCATCAGCTTCAAGTCAAGTAGTTGTTTCAATCTAGTTGTGGAGGGCACAGCTCAGTGGCACATGTGGGGATCAAACCAGCATCCTTGGTGTTATGAGCACTGCACTCTAACCAACTGAGCTAACTGGCTGCCCCAAGTACTTTCTTTACTTTGAGGTTTTCAGGTTTGTAGCCTAAGCATTAGGATAAAAATGATCACATAGTTGTTGCAGACTACCCAGGTAATTTTTCTAAGGCTTCCCTGAAGGACTGGTGCTGCAAATAAATTCTCTTTCTCCTAGCCAGGCTTGGTTATTGGCAGTTAGTTACCCTAGAGAATGTTCTCTCTGAGTTCTTCACTCTCCCTCCAGCTCTCCTAGAACTGTGGGAAAGAAATGGGAGTTGAGAAGGCAGCTGAATGAGGGTGGAGGAGTTCCACTGACTCTCTCATTCACTTTGTCTACTCCAGCACAATTCCCTGATGGGTTGTTTTAATTCACCTGGGAAATATTTACTGAAAGCTATGGTTGGTATTTAAAGGGAGGGCCATGAAATTAAGTGGGAGTGGGGATGCTAAAGAAAAAAAAAACATGGAGAAGAGAGATCACTTAGGAGGATGAAGAGTGTGATGGTAATTTTATGTGTCAACTGGGCTAGGCTATGGTGCTCACTTTGGTTAAACACTAGATTAGATGTTGTGGTGAAGGTATATTTTAGATGTGATTAACATTTACAATCATTTGACTTTAAATTAAGCCGATTACCTTTTTATTTTATTTTATTTTTTGAGGGCAGTGTCACTGGCCCTCATATGTACCTTTTATAATATGGGTGGGCCTCATTGAATCAATTGAAGGCCATAAGAGCAAAGGCTAAGGTTTCCTAAAGCGGAAGGAATTCTGCCTCAAGATGATAACATAGAAATCCTGCCTGAGTTTTCAGCCTGCCAGCCTGCTTTACAGATTTTGAACTTGCCAGCCCCCACAATCATGTGAGCCAGTTCCTTAAAACAAATCAAAAAATTTTCTCTCTCTCTCTCTCTCTCTCTCTCTCTATATATATATATATATATATATATATATATATACATACATACATACATATTTGTTCTATTGGTTCTATTTCTCTGGAGAACGCTAACAAGTACAGAGGGCTCCAAAAAAGATGACCCTGGAGAAAAACATGAAGCTGATAGACTGTGAGTTTGACTATAATCTGAGAAAAGTCCAGTTTTGGCATAGAGCTTGCAGATAAATCAGTGATAGGTATTGTCAAACAAAACCATGCAAGGGGAAAAAAAAAATCAAAGGAATTGTGAACTTCAGGGAAAACAAAAAAAAATGGTACAAGAAGATGATAATTTTTCTGCCCCGCTTGGCTTAGTTGTAAACACTGAATGTTGCTTTAAGGAGAATGGCGGTAGTAGAAGCTACGTGAAAGTTGTGTGTGTTAAATCCTCATCTTCATTGAGGAAATTAAAAAATATCTAAAGCTGGGGCCGGACGAATGGCACGGTGGTTAAGAGCTGGCTTGGGACGCCAGCGGCCCCGGTTCGGGTCCCACATATGAGGGCCAGTGACACTGCCCTCAAAAAAATAAAAATAAAATCTAAAACTGAACACTTAAGAAGTAGCAATGTGGGGTGACCGGTTAGCTCAGGTGGTTAGAGTGTAGTGCTCATAACACCAGGGTTGCTGGTTTGATCCCCACATGGGCCAGTGAGCTGCACCCTCCACAACTAGATTGAAAACGACGACTTGGCTTGGAGCTGATGGGTTCTGGAAAAACACACTGTTCCCTAATAAAATAAAATAAAATAAAAAGCAGTAGTAATGTTATTTAGAAACAAGGAGGTAAATAGCAGAAGAACAACTAAAAGCATTGAAAGCTGCTGCTTCGGCTGAGTGATTCTGGTGGGATGGGTGGGACAAAGAAGTGCCTTTTATCAGTGTAAGTCTTGTAGATGGTTTGGTATTTTTCAAGTCCATACATGTATTACTTTGATAACAAACCACAAAATTCAAAGTTATGTGGGTCCAAAGTTATGTGGGAAAATTTGGAAAGTACAAAAAAGTATAAAGAAGAAAATAAGAACCACTCATAATTCCTCCACTCCAAGAAAGCAACTTATGCCCATTTTAGAGGAACAGGATTATTAAACGAATTGATTGAGATTAAAGTGTCAGGGTTGGGCTGGCCGAGTGGAGCAGTGGTTAAGCGCTGGCTTGCGAAGCCAGTGACCCCGGTTCGGGTCCCACATATGAGGGCCAGTGACAAAACAAACAAAACAAAACAAAACAAAAACAAAAACAAAAAAACAGCATGATATAAATGGACAAATAATAAGAGTATAACACTGTTGGTGTAATATAGTAGGTAGAATTACTTATAGTACGATCAAATACAATATGATCCCATATGTGTTTATGGGTATATTAGAAAGTAGTCTGGAGGCATACCGACCAAAATGTTACTTGGTATTATGACCAAGGCAGGCACTAGGATGGCGAAGTGAGATGCCTGGGACACATAGTGTGAGGCACTCACTGTGAAGAGCAGGGGCTGCACTTGAGCTTGAGTGCCTCCTTCAATGTTGTGCCCTCAGTGCTTCACTTGCCTTACCAGGGTCTCATCCTGGAAGGGACCTAGGGCTGCTGGATGAAGGATACTTTCCCCTTCTTATTTTACACTTAGACATATGTTCCAGTTCCTTGCTAACCCAAGTGTGGTACATGGACCAGCAGCAGTAGCATCACCTGGCAGCTTCTTTGAGATGCAGAATCTCAGACCTCCCCAGACCTTTTGGATCAGAATCTGTTTTTGTTTTTTTTTAAAGATTTTTTTTAAATTGGGGAATTGGGGGAGGGGAACATCGTTGGGGAATCAGGGAAGGGGAACAGACAAGTTGCTGTCTTTTTGCTCTTCAGTCTAGTTGCAGAGGACTTTGCTTCACTGGCTCATGTTGGTATCATCATTGCACTCTTCCCGCATGAGGCAGATCGGTCGCTGCCTCTGGATGTCGCTCACTGTGGCTATTGGCAGCACGCTCTGGCTGCCAGCCGCTCACGCTGGCTGCCGGCCACTCACTGCAGCCCATGGCAGCCCCCTGCAGCAGGGGCTGCAGCCTACATCATCACCGGGCTCGCACAGCCCAACTCCAGGTGGAGCTGTTGTTAGCTGTGGAGGGCAGTGTCACTGGCCCTCATACGTGGGATCTGAACCAGGGCCGCTGGCATCCCAAAACCAGCTCTTAAACAATGCGCCACTCGGGTGGCCCCAGAATCTGTATTTTTAACTGAATCCCAGGGAAATTGTGTGCACATTGAAGTCTTAGAAGCACTGGCATAAGCAGACACCAAACCCAGTTCTTATCCTCTTATGGAAGGAATATTCAGACAGCTGATGTCATTGCCCCAGTGGGTGGGGCACACAATGCCTGTCCTCTATTTATTTATTTATTTATTTATTTATTTATTTATTTATTTATTTATTTTGAGGCAGTGTCACTGGCCCTCACATGTGGGACCAAACCGGGGCCGCTGGCTTCCCAAGCCAGAGCTTAACTACCGCGCCACTTGCCCGGCCCTCAATGCCTGTCCTTTAAAAGAATGTGGTCTTTGCTCAGAGACTGAGCCTCAGCTGGTGAAGCAGTCAAAGGTCAGCCTGATGGAGGAGAAGCAGGTGATTCCCTTAGGGGCAATGTTTAAAGAGAAGGGAAAGGCTAGGGAAAAAAGCAAGACAAAAAAGTGCTAGGGCCGGCTGAGTTAGGTAAGAGCTCGCTCAAGATAGAGAGCTCTGAGCAACAGGGTCGCCAGTTCAATTTCTGGCCGGAGCTGAGCTGCCACTGAGCTGCCAACAGGTGGCAGAATGACTCAGCTAAAAACAAAAAAACAGTGCTAACATTCAAATCAAGGAACTCAAGTCCCATAGGGGAAGAATAACTTAGTATACTATAAAAAAGGTTTCTTTTTTTTCCCCCCAACAGATTTTAGAGAAGTCTGTTATAATACTGAGAAGCTTGGATTAGGTGGATTATAATTATAATTACAATTATATGAGGGCAGAGAAAATATAGGGTGAAGTGAACAAAACACTCACCTCCTTGTCTTCCTCCACTCATAAAAGGGTTAAAAAAAAACCCTTCTGGCCTAGTGTGACAGTATAGGTTGGCAATATAGAAAATATAAGGGAATGGACTCTTTTCAGTGTTCCCATCAACCAGAAGTCAATCAACAAGAGTCTTGTTATATGTCAGTTCTCCATTTGGATTAGCAAGTTAGATTAAAAGAGAACAGCAAAGTAATATACACTATTATGTCAAATGTTATTGGCTGGACAACCCAATACATTCCCAACCCTTTTCTTTCCTGCCTGCCTTCATTACAGAGCATAAAAAAGCTGAGTACTTGCTTTCGCAGGAAGGGTGGCCATGTGATGCAATTCTGGTCAATGAGGTCTTTGTGGAGGTCTTTAGAAAGTATATGGAATTGCCACCACTCTCTCTGGAACAGATTGAGAGTAATCTTTCCAGGGCCTGAAGTAGGTAGGATGAGGGGAGCTGGAAACTCACTGTGGTCCAAAATTTATGAAGGTGACCAATAACTCAGTAATAAAGATGATATTTTAATGCAATATTTAAAAAACCAAAAATTCAAAAAAAAACCCATGAAGAACAAAATATCAACATTTACAATAAAGACAGGGCCGGCCGAGTAGCTCAGTTGGTTAAGAGCATGAACTCTGATCAACAGAGTTGCAGGTTTGATTCCCACATGGGCCAGTGAGCTGAGCCAGAGCTGAGCTGCCAACAGGTGGCAGGATGGCTGAGCTGGTGAGAGCACGTGCTCCTAACAACAAGGTTGCTGGTAGAACTCCTGCATGGGATGGTGGGCTATGCCCACCCGCAACTAAGACTGAACCTGGCACCTTGAGCTGAGCAGCTATGAGCTGCTGACGGGCAGCTGGATGGCAACTGGACTTGGAGCCGAGCTAGCTGCGCCCTCCACGACTAAGATTGAAGGACAACAGCTTGGTTGTTCCCCTTTCCCAATTCCCCAACACTTTTCCCTTCCCCAATTCCCCAGTAAAACTTTTTTAAAATATTAAAATAAAATAAAATAAAATAAAATAAAGGCAGGATCTGACAACACCAGTACTAGAGTGGATCAAATGAGGTCAAGTCCTACAAGTGTACGGTCAAGTTTAGGTTTCAACTCACAGTCTAAGGTGGGTGTAAGTGATTGGTGGCACTTAGGTTTTTGTGCCCACTCTCTAGCTGCAAGGGAGCCAGGGAGAGAGGACACCTGGAATTTTCAGTTTTGTAGTGAGAAGCAGGAAATACATGAAAGGGATTCAGGTGGTCAAAAAGAATGACAGATGTCCACTACACATTGGATTGGGATCATGGTAACATGTCATTGTTTGGGTCCATGAAGACAGCAGCATACTCAGGCTGAGTTATTTTGAGGAAAACTTTAGTAGTTATTAGAGTTGGGGTACAGATAAATTAATATGGGAATATAGAGAGCAGAGAACAAAATTCTTCTTCTGAAACTGGGAAGGCGCCAAGGAGATGATAAGGTTTGAGCTGGACTTTAGAGGAAGGAAAGGGGAAAGCAGAAAAAAGATTGCATTTCCAGTCAGAAAATGGGGTTCTTGGACTGCCAGTTAGCTCAGGTGGTTAGAGCCTGCATTCATAACACCAAGGTTGCCAGTTCGATTCCCACATGGACCAAAGGAGCTGTGCCCTCCACAGCTAGATTGAAACAACTACTTCACTTGGAGCTGATGGATCCTGGAAAAACACACTGTTCCCCAATAAAATTTCTAAAAAACAAACAAACAAACAAACAAAAAAACAAAAAAAGAAAAAAAGAAAAGAAGAAAAAAAAACGGGTTATCTGCTTTGCTACTTGGCTTACTACCTGTGAGAACTCAGGCACATCACTTTGGTTCTCTGAGTATTAGATCCTCCATCTGTAGAACCTCATCCTAAGTTGGACAGAGAAAGCAAATACTATATGATTTCACTTATATGTGGAATCTAAAAACAAAACAAATGAACAAAGGAAACAAAATGGAAACAAACTTGTAGATACAGAGAACAAACTGATGGTTGCTAGAGTGGAGAGGAGTGGAGATCGGGCAAAAGTGAAAGGGGTTAAGAAGCTCAATCTGCCAGTTATAAAATAAGTCATGGGAATGTAATGTACAGCATAGGGAATATAGTCAATAATATCGTAAAAACTAGGGGTGACGGTTACTGGACTTATGGTAGTATGACGGTTACTGGACTTATGGTAGTATCACTTTGTAAGGTATATAAGTGTCCAATCACAATGTTGTACAGCTGAAACTAATATAACATGTCAACTATACAGTAAATCCCCAACTTATGAACGAGTTCTGTTCTGGGAGAACGGTCCATAAAGAGGATTCGTTTGTAAGTCCGACAAAGTGAGTCTTTGCACTTCCTAGCAGTCTCCTCTACATCACCACTGCTTTTCCTCTTGCTTCCAGGCATCCTGGGCTCTGATTGAGCACTGCACTATTGTCCATTATTGCACTGCACAGTAAGCACACAGCAGCACAACTGTGACAATGTCTAGCAGGCATGTGAGGTACTTCCATGATTTGTTTGCATGTACGAACGTTCGTAATGCAAGGTCCGTTCGCATCTGTGAAAGTTCTCAACTCGAATGTTCGTAACTCGGGGACTTACTGTAATTTGAAAATAAAATTTAAAAATTGAATGGGGTAAAAAGAAATCTAAGAAAAGAGCCTCATCCTACGTAATCTGTTAGAGTTATAAGGATCAACTGAAATAAAAATGAGTGAAGGCGGTTTGTAAACTGCAAAGCACTATGCAAACATCTTGCACTGTTATGACATCGTTAAGGTTGGCTAGGACTTTGACAAAAGGCATAGGGGGAGAAGGGCCTCTGGACAGAGGGAATGAAAGGTGAAGTGGTTTTTGTATGAGGCTATGACAAGGAAAACTGGGCTTTGAAGTTTAGAAAGATGAAAGCAGTCAAGGAATGCCTATGTTTTTAAGACCATTAAGGAAACAAAACCTGGGACCCCAAGCTTGAAGGATAAAACCAAGACCTATGGTCTTACAAACAGTTACACAACAGAGGCACCATAATATCACAAAACATCCAAATGGAGGTCTTGTACACATGCTTCTTCAGTTCCCTTGCTGGCCTCTTCGAAGGCAGGCAGGGACTATCTTTGTTTCCAGGAGCCTGACACATTTTGGGGAAGGGCACCGTGCTCCATTCTCGAGGAATGAGTGATTGCCCAAAGGCTAGTAAACTTGGGGCCTCTTTGACCCCAAGGGATGGTACAGACTAAGGGGTTGGGTATCCCTGAAAAGCAGGTTCTTCTGTGCACACTGGAATGCTCACCCGGTAGCAGATGTCCAAACCTAGAAGAGCTCGCCAGATCCCAACGGAAGGCATGTTAATCATTACTTGAAGGAAGAGTAGATGGGGCCAAGGCCTCCAGCTGACCTAGTGCCCCAAAGTTCGAAAATCAAAGGAAGGGAGGAGGACGACTACATACGTTTTAGAATTTCACTGCATTACAGTTGAGAGCGGGCATACACACACACACACACACACACACACACACACACACACACACACGAGCGCACGCTAAACCGGTTACATCTAAATAAGGGCTGTAATCTAGTTAATTGTATTGGTCTAGTAGTTAATTGCCTTGTGCCAATGTCAACTTCCTGGTTTTGATAATGTAGTAGAGTTATGTAAGATGTTGAAGGAAGCTGGGTGGGTGATGGGTATACGGGACCCCTCTGTACTAATTTTGCAACTTTTTATGAGTCTATCATTATTTCAAAACAAAAAGCACAAAACACAAAACATAAAGGTACGCTCCCGCAGCCCAGCCCACTCTGGGCCCGCCCCACACCCCACATTTCTGGCCTCCCTCACCCCGGCCTGGTGTGTAGGTAGGTGGGGCGCGGCCGCGCACGCGCAGTCCCGAAATCCCGGCCGAGGCTCCGGGAAGTCACGCCTGCGCAGTGCCGGCCCCTCGGCCGTCGCGCCAGCCCCGCTCCGCGGTGGGGGACCCGGCTGCCTTGGCCCCTTCGCGCTGCCGTCTTTTCCGGCAGTTGGGGCTCTTCCTGTTGTCCTCACCCGCAACCGCCCCTCGTCCCTTACCTCTGAGCCCCTCCCCCGCCCCTTCCCTCCTCTGACCGGTTGGCTGCCGCCGCTGGTGTTTCGCCCGTCCGCACGCTGAGACCGCCGGCCCGGCTGGCGTCTGCGGCCGTCCGCCGCCCCCCGCCCTGCCTCCCTCGGGGCTCTGGTGAGTGTCCTGCTGCCTTCGGTCTGCCCCGGGCTCTTCCCTTCATCTCCGCTTCCCCCGACTCTTTGGGGACGGACCCCTTCCCGCCTGCGCCCTCTCCAGCCCTGTCCTCGCGGGCCCTCGGCCGCCCTCCCCACAGCGTCCGCCCCGGGCCCCCCACTCCGTCCTTGCTCTTTGCGGCGGGGAGCCCGGCTTTGTCTGCCTCCACTCAGCCCCCTCCCTGGATCTCGCTCATGACCGATTTCCACCTCCTTTCCTTTTTTTTTTTTTGTCTGGGGTCTGAGAGCCGGAGAGCTGTTGTTGTGAGGCAGAGATGTGGAAAGCCCACCTTGGGGTGTGGTGCCTCCCGCATGGCTGGCCCGAGGCCGCTGGGCTTCAGGTCATCGTACAGGCGCAGGAAAACACAGTGAAGACTCGTGTCGTTTTTAAAAGACGCGAGTGGAAAAGGAAAGTCAGGAAGGACTTAGAGGCGAGTCTGTGTCAGATCGTGTGCGGAAGGCTGGTGGAGATATCAGATCTCCCAGCTGCACTTTGAATTGTCTCAAAGACACAAAGAGAAACTTCTTTTCGAAACGTGTAGAGGAAGGTTGGCGTGAAGGAGACCCCGTGCTTCCTCTCCCGTTCAGCTCCCCTTGGCTGTGAGTTACAATTAGCCAAGCAGCAGATGTGGTTTCCCTAAACATAAAACAGCCGCAAGGACAGGCTCCGCTCCCCCACCCCAAACACTAGATATTAGCTTCGTCAGAAGAGGAGAGCCCTGCCCTGCAGCTCTGTATAGAAAACCATTCACTGTCCCAGCCCTGTCTCCATCACGCGTGCATATACTCAACTCCTAGTGGTGGGCATAAACAATGAGTGTTTTCCTAGTAAACCTTTTATAAGGCGCTCACTAAGTGCATAGCATTGTGCATGAGACGGGGGAAGGATATTTAAAAGGATAATCAGGGTGCTTGCTTTCTAGTGACTTACAGGTTAGGGGCAGAAATTAGATAGGTGACTCGTAAGGAAAAGTCTTAGCCCCAGTGTTGCATTGTCCAAATGAAAGTTATTAGATTGTCAGTCACCAAGAAGTAAATAAAGAATTGGTGAGAGAACGGATATTTATAGAGAGAACAGAGGACCACTGTAAAATCAGTCAACCAGGCATAACTATGTAGATTGAATAAAACAATGGTTTTCATTTGATCTCCTTTTACGTTTGTTGTACCTACCCTTGACTTTTGAGGATCACATTCTTTCGTTACAGTTTTTAAACTTTAAAAAAATTTCTCACCTAATTCTGCAGAGTTGGAGGATGAAATGAATAGGACTAGGGCCTCCGATGGCCTGTAGGTTAAGGTATGAAGGCTTGAATTATCAAAAACATGAGGGAAAGCCCTGTCTTATAAAAAAGTACTTGTAAGCTTGTTGACCCAGTAAGCTTATAAATTGCTATATGGCAAGAGTAATTGTATCTTTTGATGAAAAGTTATTAGAATTAGGCTAACTCTTTTATGAGTGGAGGAAGAGGTGGAAGAGGAAGTTTTGAAGAAAGGTTAAAGGGAAGGCCAGTGCGACCTTTGCCTTACATTAGAGACTGTATGTGAGGGATGAAAACCATTCTGCTAGAAAATTTGTTGGCCTACTATATGAGCATCTTTGAGTGCATGTAAAATCTCCTGTTGACCTTTTTAAAAGCTGAGTAAGTCATGCCAGTGACTTAAATGTGTCACCCGCCCCCCCCCCCGCATGTTTTTGTATACCCATCAATGTAGATGTAATTTTGTTCTTTTAGCTTCATTGGCTACTGAAAAATCATTAACTTGCTCAACTTACATTTATTAACCGCCTGTTCTACAGAAGGACAGAAGGTACTGTTTGTCTCAGGCTTGAACTCTCTAGTTGTTGCATTTTTAAGTTGAAGTAATTTAAGTCCTTAATATGTATAAAGGCTCTCTAGCAATTTTCAGACAAAGGAGGAATACGAGGTGCCCACTTGCTTCAGAGTTGTTTTTAAATCTGGCTTTAAAATTTCTTCACCAAACTTAGGGTGCATGTGGTTTTCATTGTGGGTGGAGGGGGTAAGGGCTGACAAATAAGGAACCACACCCAAGCTTTGTACACCAGAGGGTTTTTTTTAAAAAAATTCTGATAGCCTAAAAACATTTGAGTTTGTTTTGGTATTAGCAGAAACTTTCCATAAAAAAGAACATTTTATAGTAAGGTAGAGCCGAGTTAAATGTCTTGAATTTGTCATTACTGATCATTTTGGCACATCGTGAATCAAAATGTTTGGCGCAGAAGTAGAGCCTTGATTTTGAATCTCTGCTCTGAAAGGATTATCTTTTATGTGTACCTGAGTACCACTTTATAAAATTGTTTAATGTTAAGTCTTTTTAAATAATAATGTTTGCACATTCCTTAAAAGTCTTAGTTCAATCTACAAAACAAAAAAGATGCTAAGTATTAAGGGGAGAACCTTCAGAAAGCTTTTCATAAAATGCACTGTCTTTGAAAATGGATCTTGGTCTCTCCTGATTTGTACTCAGCTTTATTTTAGGATGAGAAAACAGACTTAGAGGTAGGTTGTGTGGGAGGAAGGCATGACAAGGATAAAATATTGAGCATTATTGCCAATGCAAGAGCAAGTCAAGGTTGGTGAGCAACCTGGCCAAGTGTGACAATATAGGTTGGCAAAAATTTCTGGGGAAAGTGAGATTTAAATTTAGGAAAAAATATTCTGTACGCTATTTAAACCTTCTTGGTATTGGTTTTCTCATATGTAGAATTAGAAAGTTAAGGTCCCTTATTTTTAAGGTACCTTCCATCATTAAAATTATGATTCAAGTTTTTTCTTTGTAATATTGTTTTCATCATACATCTTTATTTTAATTTATAAATTCAAATAGACAGTGAACATTTATCAAATACCATAAGACATGTCAGACTACATATATACATATAGATGAGCATTTTAGTCATAGATTTTTTTTTTTAAACTGTAGAAATTATAAATTTAAAAGCTATTGGTAACTTAATGGTAATAGCACATGCTCATTGAATAAAATCTAGAAAAAATGGAAAGCATAAACAAGAATAAAATGATGTATTGTATTTTCACTGCCTAGAGTTAAGCTGCTAATAACATTTTTATGTATATGTTTCTAATCTGTATACATATAGTAAACACATAAACAAAATTGAGATCATAGTATACATTCTGTTTTGTAACCTGTTCTTTTCACTTGGATTGGAAATATTTCCCCTGACATTACACATTTGAACATATTTTAATTGTCTGCATATAATTCATTATAAGGCTTTCATAATCAGTTCTGTTGTGCATATTCAAGTTATTTCTAGTTTTCCTTTGTTTACGATGCTGCATTAAATCCTCTTGTGTGTGACTTCTTATAGGTCTTTGATTTCTCCAAAGGGGATTTCTAGATGGCAAAGAATTGTACCTTGTGTATATATAGTCTTAATTTTCACATATTACTATGTGATCATGTTTTCTTTTAAAAAATGCAAGGTTTTTTTTTTTTTCTTTTTAAGGATTTTATTGGGGAATTGGGAAAGGGGAACAACGTTGGGGAATCGGGGAAGGGGATTCTGTCCTTTTGTTCTTCAGTCTAGTTGTGGAGGATGTCACTTCACTGGCACATGTTGGTATTGTGACCATTGCGCTCTTCCTGGGTGAGGCAGTCACTTGCCAGCCATTCAACGGCCGCTCACCATGGCTCACGGCAGCTCACAAAAGCTCATGCCAGCTGCCAACCAGCCCCACTGCAGCCTACGCTATTGCCGGCGATTCACAGCAGCCCAGCTCCAGGTCAAGCTGTTGTTTACCATCTTAGCTGTAGAGGGTGCAGTGTCACTGGCCCTCATGTGGGATCCGAATCGGGGCCCTGCTGCTCAGAGCTGGTATCCCAAGCCAATTCCTAACCAATGTGCCACTCGGCCTGCCCTACAACAGTGTTTTAATGATATATTCATGTCACTTTTAGGTACAGGTAGATTTGCTTCTGACTGCTGGATGGTATTTCTTTATATGCATTCATAGTATTTTATTTATTTCCTTACTGAATTGCTTCCAACTTCTCATAACACAAATGGTGGCATAATGAACATCCACTGTAATGCACATCCTTGTGCATGTCCCCTTAAGAGCCTGTGTGACAGTTACTCTAGGCCTTTTACCTAAGGATGGGATTTCGGAGTCATAGGACATTCATATATACTTATTGTTACTAAGTATTGTTTGTTTGGCTTTTGTTAAATATTACTTGTTTATCCTCTGGGAAAGTTGTACCAATTTACATACCAACAGCAGGGTAGGAGCACACAAAATTTGTGTATTTTAACTCCAAAACTAATACATCTTCTTTTCTTTGTTTCTAGTAGCCATGGCAATGACAGGCTCAACACCTTGCTCGTCCATGAGTAATCACACAAAAGAAAGGGTGACAATGACCAAAGTTACACTGGAGAATTTTTATAGCAACCTTATCGCTCAACATGAAGAACGAGAAATGAGGTAAAGAATTTTGTTTGGGAAAATTGTGTCATGATTTTGGCATTTATGCCTGTTATCGTAAAACACATTCGTAATGTCATTGGCAGGAGACAAGAATGACAGCAGCCATGTTGTAGCCTATGCCATTACAGTGGAAAGAGTGTCATTGATTTCCAAAGTCCTTGCTATTAACCCACTTATTTCTACTACTAAGTCAATAACACGAAGTTTTATGGTGGTATAAAACAATTAATTGGGCAAATCCTCGGAGTTTATTGAGGTAGTGTGTAGTAATGGAAAGAATAGCCCTTATGTAATCCGATTTGGGTTTAGAATCCTACCTTTAACATTTAGTAGCTCTATGAGGCTGTAACAAGTTTCTTAGTCTTTCTGTGTATCAGTTCCCCCATCTGGAAAATGGGGATAATACTTCTTGCCTTGCAGGATTGCTGTGGAGATAAAACACAACATATGTGAGTACCCGCCATAGTGCTTCACACATAGTAATCACTTAGTTAATGGTGGTATAATGGCTATTGTTATTGATCTAATGAATATTATTCATGTAGTAACTCATAATTAAAAGTTTTCCCAACTTTTATTATCAAAATATTCAAAAATGCAAAAAAATGGAAAGAATTGTGTACAGTGTATACTCATATATACATCATCTAGATTCCACAATTATCATTCGTTGTTTTATCACTTATCTATCCTTCTACCCATTCATTAATCTATCTTAATTTTTGCTGTACTTCATAGTATGTTGCAGATGTCAGTATATTTTACTTCTCAATATTTCTGCTTGTATAACAAACTAGATTTCAGTAGGTGTGTGGTTTTCTTTAAGGGAGTGTAAAATTGATGTACAATGAAATACACAATCTTAAGGGTAACCATTCAATGAGCTTTGACAAATGCACAAACCTGTAATTTAAACCCCTATCAAGACATAAAACGTTACCATTATCCCAGAGAGTTCTTTCATTCCTGGGAACATTCCTTCTGTCCCAGACAAATACTGTTGCGATTTTGTTTCTACCATTGATTGGTTTTGCCTATTCCATACAAATGGATTCATATAGTAAATAATCATTTGTGTAAGGCATCTTTCACTCAGCCTAATGTTTTCAAGGTACAACCATGTTGCTATTTTATCAATAATTTGTTCCTTTATATTGCTGAGTACCATTCTGTTTTCTGATTGTACCTCAGTTTGTTTAGATGGCCTTCTGTTGATAAACATCTGGACTTTTTTTCAATTGTTGGCTATTTTGATTAAGTTTCTATGAGTATTGGTATATAGATCTTTTTGCGAACATTTGTTTTCAGTTCTTGGGTAAATATTTAGGAATTGCTGGGTCATAAACATACATAGATATATGTTTAGTTTTGTAAAAAATTGCTAGTTCTTTTTCCAAGATATTACCAACAAAGTATGAGATCTCCAGTGGCTTCACATTTTTTGCTAACATTTGTGTTGTCAGTCTTTTAACTTTAGCTATTCTTGTGGCTATTTAGTGGTATCTCACTGTTGTTTTAACTTGCATTTCTCTGATGATTAATGATGTTGAACATTTTTTATGTCCTTTTGGCCATTTGTATATTTTCCTTTGTGAAGTGTTTGTTCAAATTTTTTGACCGAGTTGTAGGAGTTCTGTATATATCCTAGATACTGGTTCCTTTGTCGTATGTGTGTTTTGCAAATAGTTTCTCTCAGCCTGTGGCTTTCCTGTCAACTTTTTTTTTTTTTCTTTTTTGAGGGCAGTGTCACTGGCCCTCACATGTGGGACCTGAACCGGGGCCGCTGGCCCCCAAGCCAGTGCTTAATCACCGTGCCACTCGGCTGGCCCCTGTCCATTTTTTTTTAAACAATGTCTTTAGATGAGCAGACATTTAAATTTTGATGAAATCTGATTTGGCATTTTTTTCTTTTATAATTATTGCATTCTGTGACCTAAAAAACCTTTACATACTCCCAAGTCATAAAGGTAGTCTCCTGTGTTTTCTTCTGGAAGTTTTCTAGATTTAGATTTTACATTTAGTTCTATAATTTATCTTGAATGAATAATAAGTATGTGTTGTATGAGATGGGGGTTGAGATCTATTTTCTTCCTTATAGGTATCCAGTTATTTTAGCTCTGTTTGTTACAAAGATGTTTTTCCACCCATTAGATTGCTTTGACACTTTTGTTGAAGATTAAATACCATGTAAATGTGTATGTGTTTATGGGCTCTCTATTCTGTTTCATTGATCTATTTGTCCCTATGCCAGTACCACACTGTCTTGATTAGTGTAGCTTTGCGGTAAGTTCTGAAGTCAAGTAGTGTAAGTCCTCAACTTTGTTCTTTTCTTCTTCAATTTTTCAAGTTTGCTTTGGAATTTTATTTTTTTAAAGATTTTATTGGGGAATTGGCGGAGGGGAACAGCGTTGGGAAATCGGGGAAGGGGAACAGACAAGTTGCTGTCTTTTTGTTCTTCAGTTTAGTTGCAGAGGATGTTGCTTCACTGTTGGTATCGTCATTGTGCTCTTCCCAGATGAGGCAGATCGGTCGCTGGCCTCTGGATGTTGCTCACCGCGGCTATTGGCAGCTCACTCTTGGCTGCCAGCCGCTCACGCTGGCTGCGGGCCACTCACTGTAGCCTATGGCAGCCCACTGCAGCAGGGGCTGCAGCCCACACCATCACCGGGGCTGGCACAGCCCAGCTCCAGGTGGAGCTGTTGTTAGCTGTAGAGGGCAGTGTCACTGGCCCTCATGTGGGATCCGAACCGGGGCCACTGGCATCCCAAAACCAGCGCTTAACCAATGCGCCACTCGGCCGGCCCTGCTTTGGAATTTTAGGTTCTTTGTTTTGTTTTGTTTTTTTGTTGAGGGCAGTGTCACTGGCCCTCATATGTGGGACCCGAACCGGGGCTGCTGGCTTCCCAAGCCAGCGCTTAACCACCGCACCACTCGGCCGGCCCGGAATTTTAGGTTCTTTGCATTTGCATATAAATTTTAGAATCAGTTTGTCAGTTTCCTACAGAAAAGCTTGGTGTAATTATGATTGTAGTTGTATTGCATCTATAGATCATTTTGGGGAGAATTGGCATCTTAGCAATATTGAATCTCCTGATGCATGAACATGTTATATCTCTCCCTTTTGTTAGGGCTTTAGTTTTTCTCAGCAGTGTTTTGTAGTTTTTAGTGTGGAGGTCCTATGTGTCTTTGTCTATTCTTAATATTTTGGAATTTTTTGGTGCTATTATAAGTGAGTATTTAAAATTTCATTTTCCCATTGTTTGCTGTACCATATAGAAATATAACTGAATTTTGTATATTGACCTTATATTCTGTGACTTGCTAATTTACTCATTCTAGTAGTTTATTTTTATAGATTCCTTAGGATTTTTTATGTAAACAATCATGTCACATTCAATAGAGAGTTTTACTTATTTTCCAATCTATATACCTTTCTTTGTCTTGCCTTACTGCATTGGCTGGGATTTTAGGTACAATGTTGAATATAAGTGGTGAGAGTAGGCATCTTTGTTCCCCGTTTAAGGGGAAAAGCACTCACTGTTTCACTATTAGCTATCATGTTAGCTGTAGATTTTTCAAAGATGCCCTTTGTAGGTTGGGGAAGTTTCTTTATGTTCATATTTACCTGAGAGTGTTTTTTATCATCAATGGATGTTAACTTTCATCAACTGCTTTTTCTGCATCTTTGAAGTTGTGTTGTTTTCCTCCTTAATCTTTTTTGTTTTTCTGTTTTGAGGGCAGTGTCACTGGCCCTCATGTGAGGGACCCGAACTGGGGCCGCTGGCTTCCGAGGCCAGCGCTTAACCACCGCGCCACTCCGCCGGCCCCCTCCTTAATCTTTTAATATGTTGAATGACATCGACTAATTGTTGAATATTAAACTAACCTTGCATTCTGGAGGTAAAACCCCCTTGGTCAAAATGTGTTATTCTTTTTATATATTGCTGATTCAATATATTAATATTTTGATAAGGATTTTTGCAACCACAGTCTTCACAATGGTGTAAATCATAATTTACCTGGGACATATGATTTGACCTTAAATTTGAAGATCTGTTTGTGGAATAGCTGGTGGTGGCTAGCTGTTGTTCACCGAATAGACAGGTGCCTGCATCTGTTAGTGACATGGGGAATTCAAAGATAAATTTGCACAGTATATCTCCAGGCATGACACCTGTTGGAGATAGTTATTTTCAAATACAAACACTCTCTTGAAATCAGAACTTCTGGTGTTATAATTACAAAGCAAATGCTTATTGAGTGTTGGTTAAGTTACTTGTTTTATTTGCTAATAGTCAGTTGGTTTTGAATCTTACTGGCTCTGCCCTATGATTCATCATTGATATATATATCACCTTTACCAAGAATTAGATGATATGTAGTTTTTTTATTTACATTATTAAGTGTTACATTGTGATTTACACTAAAAATGCATGCCCATTGATATCAAAATGGGTTGATATCAATGCTTTTTTAAATTTTGCATTCTTAAGATGGAAAGACCTTCCAAAAGCTTTGGTGGTTGTGCTTTTCCTTTTTTATTTTTTTTTGAGGGCAGTCATTGGCCCTCACATGTGGGACCTGAAACGGGGCTGCTGGCTTCCCAAGCCAACGCCTCGACCTGCCCCAAGGTGTGCCTTTCTTAAAGACCAAATTAATCAAAAGAGAGATAGAGAGTGTTAGATGTTTAAGAGGGTTAAAATGTTTGTTTTTGGTAATTTTCGTTGTTATCAAATCACCATTATTTTTCATTAAAAACAGCAAACACTTTGAGCTTTTCAGAATCAATATTTAGTGCCGTGATTTTTAGGCATGAGTTGATTGATATTTGGTTTGGAGTTTATTGATAAAATTAGATAACATGATTTTAGGTTTTATTATTCCTAGAAAATTAAAAAATTATAAAAGAAAAACTGATTGGCACGAGTTATTGCAGTAGTAAGTATTCTAAAATTATTACTGTTTGACATGGATTCTCAAGCTTTTTGATGTTATCAGGGAAACAGATTCTTGCTAAATAAGCAGAATTTTAATGATGTGAGACAATTGATAAAGAAACCATTTTATTTTAAGTATATGGCTAATACATGGTTAGCAATTTGAAATAATAATAAGTATTGGGCTAATAAATTTTGAGATTAGATTGTTAAACAAATTTTCATTTTGTTCGTATGTGCCTTGTCTGCATTCCTTTAAAATCTCTAGTATTTCAATTATATGCAACTTTTGCACTGTTCCATTTATAGTAGATTACATTGATAGTACATTACAGTTGAAACAAAGGACTTACGCAGGGGGAGTTGAGACCAAAGCCTAGAAGCAGAAGAAAGAATAATTGTTTGAAAATTGTTTCCTGTGTAAAAGTAGAGTATGGGAACATTGGGCGGTTTCATAGAAACACAGCAGCAAGTTCTACAGATTAGTTTCAAAACCATGAACCCCGAGGCCAGTGCCCATCACACTGTTGGCTAGTCTCCTGTTAGTACTACCGGTAGCCCATATGCTGCCTCCATTCAGTGGGGCAGGTTCGTTGTCTTTACTTCATTTGTGTGTTTTTTTTTTTTTTTTGAGGGCAGTGTCACTAGCCCTCATATGTGGGACCTGAACCGGGGCTGCTGGCTTCCCAGGCCAGCTCTTAACCACCATGCCACTCAGCTGGCCCTTCATTTGTGTTTTGCCGTTAATAGTGGACTCTATGGTAAACTTCTCTGAGAACAGCCATCCTCTTTCTGTTTTCTCTCTTATGTGCTCCTAGGTACCCAGTAGGTATTGATAATTGCCTAGTTTGTCATAAAAAATTAATGGTCCGGATAATTGATGGCAGTGTGAAATCAAAACTGAGGAAACTGGCACTTCCTCTTAAAACTATTCTGTGTTGTTTCTGTCCTTCATGAATATTATTTTGCTGGACGAAAGCCACCTAATTTAATAGGCAGTAATAGGTCTAATTTAATAGGTCTGCTTCTCCCTCTACCCCACCCCAAAATCAAATAAGAACTTTCCTATGTTTTACCCTCTCAAGTGCCAGCATGTCCTGCTCCCCCCTTAGATGCTGTTACCCGGGTTTTCCTAACCTGTCTGTAGTGAGTTGCAGTACATGATTATTATTAGTGAGCAAGTGTCACTTTTATTTAAACCCCAAAGATGGGTAAGTCTAGACCTCCTAATGGGACTCACGGACTAGATATCACTCAAACCAAAGTAATTTAAAAAAATTTGTATAATATTCATTTTTAGGGTATTGAGAATTTTCTCAATTTTGATCATGGCGATAGCAACCACTGTTTGTTTCTTTACTATTGGGTTGTCGGAAAAGTCATGACGCATTTTTGCAATGAAAACCAGAAAAATACATCATGACTTTTCCGACAACCCAATATTTTCTCTGGTTTTAAGTGTCTCATCAACAGAAATTATTGTCTTGTAGAGTAGACTAGCCATTTTCTCCCATCCCAGCTGCTTCTGAATCAGGCCATGCTGGGAGGGCAGCCTGAGCTAGGCTTAGAAAAGGTGGCTAATTACAAGTTGTAGTCATGAATGGGTCTTCACATTGTTACATATATTGTCCTGTTTGTTTTTTTAATTTTGCAACATACATTTTTTTTTTTAAAGATTTTATTGGCGAATTGGGGGAGGGAAACAGCGTTGAGGAATTAGGGAAGGGGAACAGACAAGTTGCTGTCCTTTTGTTCTTCAGTCTAGTTGCGGAGGACGTTGTTTCACTGGCCAATGTTGGTATCGTCATTGCGCTCCTCCCAGATGAGGCAGATCGGTCACTGGCCTCTGGATGGTCGTTCACCGTGGCTATTGGCAGCTCACGCTGGCTGCCGGCCACTCACTGTAGCCTATGGCAGGGGCTGCAGCCTACACCGTCGCTGTCGCCGGGGCTCGCAGCCCAGCTCCAGGTGGAGCTGTTGTTCACCATCTTAGCTGTAGAGGGCAGTGTTACCGGCCCTCATGTGGGATCCAAACCCTGGCTGCTGGCATCCCAAGCCAGCTCTTAACCAGTGCGCCACTCGGCTGGCCCGCAACATACATTTTTAAAAGTTGCTGTGAAGAAAGCACTAATCTTAGTAGAAGGAGGATTCAGATGAGGTCCTTGCCTTCTCATATGGGAAATTGGCTCACAAGAAAATAAGTGGAGTTCCCTGAAGGCCTTGCTGGAGTGAGGGTTGGTATGGCCTGTCAGTGTGGCAGCGCCTGTCTCTCCCAGGGTCCTGGCTCCGGAACTTTGGAGCTGAGTGCTGAGCAGACGAGTGACATCATGAAAGGCTGGAGTCCTGGCTGACCTGGTGCTGTGACCAGAGATGGGCCTGCTTTTCTTTTTCATTATAAGCACTTTTAAACACGCACACAGATAGAAAGACTAATACAGCGAACCGTTCCCCATATATTCATCCCTCAGCTTCAGTAATTATCCGGACTTGGTTACATTTGTTTCATCTATTCCATTTTATTTTTTCTTGCTATGTGTTTTAAAGCAAATTTCAAACATCTGTCATTTCAATTTTATGTACTTCAGTAGCATCTTGAAAAATATAGCCATTTTCTTGTTTAATCACAATGCCACTGCGAATCTAACAAAGCTACCAATAATAGCTGGGTATCATCTCACAGAGGAGGTCACTTGCATGCTCTGTTTGCTATTTTTGGTGTCGTCAGGTCTTTGTTGACTTTGTCCCAATAAATCATCACCTTGGATGATTCTGTGTGATAGGCTTTATCTGGATACCTTCTCTAGTGAAAGAATCTGATTATGTTTAAAGAGCTGATTCTAGGGCCGGCCGAGTGGCGCGGTGGTTAAGCACTGGCTTGGGAAGCCAGCGGCCCCGGTTCGGTCCCACATATGAGGGCCAGTGACACTGCCCTCAAAAAAAAAAAAAAAAAAAAAAAAAGCTGATTCTGATAACTTTACTCTCAGGCAGGTATGCTACTGAAGCCAATTTAATTACACTTGTAGTAAAACTATAAAAACTTGGTTTGAATTTAGATTTAAGATACAGTCAGAAGGAGCTGTCTTTGTGACACACATTATATGATAGCACATTGGACTTCTAGCCCAGTCTGTGTGGACATTCAAAAATACATTAGTCAGGGCCGGCCGAGTGGCACATTGGTTAAGAGCTGGTTTTGAGATGCCAGCGGCCCCGGTTCGGATCCCACGTATGAGGGCCAGTGACACTGCCTTCCACAGCGGATAACAGCTCCACCTGGACCTGGGCTGTGCAAGCCCTGGCAATGGTGTAGGCTGCAGCCCCTGCTGCAGTTGGCTGCCATAGGCTACAGTGAGTGGCCGGCAGCCAGCGTGAGTGGCCAGCAGCCAGCGTGAGCTGCCAATAGCTGCGATGAGCGACATCCAGAGGCCGGCGACCGATCTGCCTTATCCGGGAAGAGCACAATGATGGTATGATACCAACATGGGCCAGTGAAGCAACATCCTCCACAACTAGACTGAAGAACGAAAAGACAGCAACTTGTCTGTTCCCCTTCCCCAATTCCCCAGCGCTGTTCCCCTCCCCCAATTCCCCAATAAAATCTTAAAAAAACCCAAAAAACATTAGTCAGAATGTTGCTGGGAAACAGGTTTTGGGAGTTTGTTGCAGGAAGAATTCGAGGATGCACTGGGTAAGCCCAGCAAGCAGTAGATTTATTAGAGAAGGATGGTACACGCTCAAGATGGTGAGAGCGGGCAGGCTTGGAGAAGAGCAGCTGCCCTGAAGAGAAGTGGGGTTTGGGAATTTCTTACACATAAAGTGAAAGGGTGGATTATTCATGACTTAAGGGGGGTATTGTAGATGTTCCTAGGCACATCCTTGCTGACCACTCCTTCCCATCAGGAGGGGGCATTTTGGTCCTTATTTGGTTCTTGGAAATGTCATGGTGACATGGGATGGAGGTTTTCCCTGGCTGCCAGGCTAATAGCGTGATAATCCATTATAATCAGTTAAAGTTCACCTAACGTGGCAAGGTGGCATCCTGGATCCCCTGTGGGCTGCTGAAATCCACTTCTGGCCGGCTTGTAGTGGACTTTTTCCTTAGTTGCTGACATGCCTCCTCCTCCTGTTTCTCCCCACTCCCCCCCTCCCTCTCGGCCCCATTCTTCCTGCCTAGGTATGAAGAAGGTCTGATGGTATTTGATACTCAAGGCACAAAAAGAGCTGAGCATGGTTGAATTCTTATAGTTCTTGCCGTTATGTTAGTTTGACTCTTACTCTTTCCTACTTCAACTATTTAATCACTGACATGGAATTAATTTATACTCTTGAAACTACAACAGTACAGCTTTCTCCCTCTAATATAAGAGCACACATAGAGGCATATCCCAAAATATTCTGGGAAGTAGAAGAAGAAAAGGGGGCAGACTGGGAGCCATGTTGGTGCATTCCTCTTTCTTTTCACTTCCTGAGAGCTTGGACACACATTCTTACTCATCATCTGACCTCGTGGATTTGTAAATTGATCCCTAACAATATATTCTTTTTAACTAAATACTATTAATGCAATAAATTCATTGACCAAAATGAAACCTATTATCTTTCCGTGTTCCTCTCTCTGTGTTTCTTATCTTGGTTAGTGGTCATTATCCTCCTACACGAGGTCACTGAGACTTTCCCCTTGCCTCCTGCTGCCAGCCGGTCATCTTTGCAGTGGCTCTGTTCGTCCCACTCTCCGTCTCCAGCCCTACTTCCAGACCTTTACTACACGTCTGAATCCTTACAATAGATTTTAATTTGCCTCAATCTGTCAGTTGCTTTTCCTGCCAGTCCATTAGCTCATTACAGCTGGTTGCCGTCCTAAAATAGAAAGCTCACCACATCATTGCTTTGTGCACAAGCCCCTGTAAGTTCTGAATTGTGTGCAGACTAAGAGCTAGCCTCCTTGGCGTGGCAGAAGTGCTGTGAGCCTCAGTCACACCACGTGCTGCTGCTTCATGTGCCCTTTGTGTTCTTTCTCGCTGCCCTGCTCACACTGCCTGTCACCTGGAGTGCTGATGTGTGGTGGAGGGGAGATTCCAGCCTGCCTGCTTCCATGTCCTATGCGGAATAAGTAAAGGCTATAAGGAATTGGCTGTTAAGGAAGTTTTGATTGTTCTTTTCGCTTTATCAAATCAGTATGAGACTGTAGATCAAAAATATTGTTGAATGTGGTTTCTGAAATTCAGTACTCCAAGGATTTAGTCTTTAAGTTTTGATAGTGATACCAATAACCGTATTTGATCATTTTCCTCCCTCGAATCTCCAAATTCTGCCTTTACCTTTGTTGTTTATTACTCTTAGCTTGTGGTAGGGAGGAGGAGGAAGATGTGAAAATAAAGGAAGTAGGTTTTAGTCAGGGAGAGGGAGAGAGACAACACCCTGATATAGGTTGTTGTTTGAGGTTATCAAACACCAGCTGTTCTGTGGTTTGTTAAGGAGGAAATACAGCACTGCCAGGAAAAAAGAGACAGAGAGAGAGAACTTTTCATTTCGAAATCAGATTCTTTGTTGCATTAATATCTTATACAACCTTTTTCAAAATGTAGAACTAACAAAGAGTGGGAATCTTTTCACTTGTCTTAGTAACTGTAATTTGTTGCTTTATTGAGGCCTTTTGAGATTTACCTGTTTTTATCATTAAGAAAATAATTCTTATATTTAGATACACTTTGCAGAAAGTTATCATTCAAATGGCTTTTTATTTTTAGGCAAAAGAAATTAGAAAAAGTGATGGAAGAAGAAGGCCTAAAAGATGAAGAGGTAATTAAAATTGGAATTTTCTCCCTTAAAACCCAGCATGGCAGGTCATGTCTTGTTCAGCAAATTGTTAACCTTACTGCGTGGGGGAAGTGTTTTGGCTCAGTAACAAACTTATGAGGGCTCTTTCGCTTCTGGATTTAGGGATTCATGCAAAGGGAGAAGTTAATTATTAAGTACTTGGGAGAGGAAGACTTCTTTAGGCACAATTATAATAAACTACTTAGAATTAATTTAGTAGTCCAAGTAAAGGAAGAGATGAAACCAAATCAAAACTTTAAAAAGCAAATTGTACATACTTATAGAATTCACTGAAAAGGCTCTGTAGAAGCGAGACACATTTCTGAAGTCATTATCTTTCTAGGCAAAAATCTTTCTGTCTCAATTCAGCCCTTTCCTCAAATGCCCACAGATGTGGCAGGAGAAAAAACAGTTAACAAGAAACTGTGCAAGGAGCTGAAATGGCAGTGGAAATACTGTGATTCTTTTTAAAAAGGAATGAATCACAGAGCCTAGGAAAATGGTGAAAAATACCCCAGACTTGTAGGAACAATAGAAAGCACATAAAATGAACTGCAACATGTAAAAAACCCAGAGGGAATCACACTTGTATATAACAGAGGTTAAAGGGAAATGTTGTTGATTGTTTATCTTCCCTTTGTTAGCAGAGATAGAACAGTAGATTGCTGAATAGGTCCGTGAGTCCTCAGTATGGGTTGGTTATTGGGTCTGAAGGCCAGGGAAGAGAGAGGTGACTTCCTGAAGGTCCTTCTGAGGTGCTTTCATGTGTGAAAAGATTATGCTTAGTCTGGTGGCCCTGCCTTCCAGATGGGTCAAACCACAAATAGGACGCTGGTGCAGAGCTGGCACAATTTCAACGCCTCCCCTTTTCATCCCTCTCCCCCTTTCTTAAACGTTAGAAACGACTGAGGAGGTCAGCACATGCTCGGAAGGAAACTGAATTTCTTCGTTTGAAGAGAACAAGACTCGGATTGGAAGATTTTGAATCCTTAAAAGTCATAGGCAGAGGAGCATTTGGTGAGGTAAAAACACAAAACACACAGCTACTTATCAAGTACAAAAATACCACAGGACTTCAAAGCTTCAAATACACCACAAGCTCATGATTGTTGATATAAGTGAAATACGGGTCAGGCGCAACAGCCCCACATCATAACTGCTCTGTCCACCTCCTTTCTTCTCTCCGCTGCCCCAGGTCTCTGATTGTTCTCTGTTTTGACAGAAATGATGTTGATGCTTTAAGTATTGATCCAGAGGGAGAGTTGAAAGGTGGAGGCAGAGTTGAAAGGTAGAGGGAAATGAATAGTTATTATTTACTGAGCGTTTCCTATAATCATGGCAGTAACTCCATATGACAGATGACACACAGGGGATATATAACGTTGCAGTGTCACACAGCCATTGAGCACTGGTACCAGAAGTTGGGTCCAGGTATCCCTGGTCTTAAAGCTTTTGTTTTGCCCAGTACCACATTGTCTCTCCAGGAGCACACTAACAGCTTATCTGCACCCTTTATTCTTCTTGCCAGATTGGTACAGCTCTGAAAAAATGGCCCCAGGAAACAGAATTTATAGAAATGAGTTACATAGGTAGTGGTAGAAAGTTGAAAGCATGTGTGCCTTTGTCCCAGTGAGTCTTGCAAATGCATCCTCCTTGGTCACAAGAGCAGTCTAAGGGGGAGGGTTTGAAAGGGCCCACAAAGGTCATCCCCATAAACAGAAGATATCCAAAGTGGTTGACCTACTGATGCAGTAGGTTTATTATCTTTGTATAAAAGGAGCAGCATATTATTAAAGACCAGTGCCTTGGGGAAGTGTGAGCGCATATTCAGGAGCGCAGGCCAAGGATTAAATTGATCCCTCTGCGTTCTGAATCCCTGTTAGCCCCTTACGAGAGGGAAGGATACAAGTACCACCTCTAAATTGCTTTCTGTTCATTGAGGAAGGGACATGGGACTCCATCAGGAAAAACATGAAGAAAGGTGCAGGGAGAAGAAAACATCCATGTCTTGGGAGAGGAGGGGAAGGAAGGGCAGGGACTTGCCAAGAAGGTTTTCTTTTTTTTTTTTTTTTTTTTAGATTTTATTGGGGAATTGGCGGAGGGGAACAGCGTTGGGGAATTGGGGAAGGGGAACAGACAAGTTGCTGTCTTTTTGTTCTTCAGTTTAGTTGCGGAGGATGTTGCTTCACTGTTGGTATCGTCATTGCGCTCTTCCCGGATGAGGCAGATCGGTCGCTGGCCTCTGGATGTCGCTCACCGCGGCTATTGGCAGCTCACACTGGCTGCCAGCCGCTCACGCTGGCTGCGGGCCACTCACTGTAGCCTATGGCAGCCCACTGCAGCAGGGGCTGCAGCCCACACCATCACCGGGGCTCGCACAGCCCAGCTCCAGGTGGAGCTGTTGTTAGCTGTAGAGGGCAGTGTCACTGGCCCTCATGTGGGATCCAAACCGGGGCCGCTGGCATCCCAAAACCAGCGCTTAACCAATGCGCCACTCGGCCGGCCCATCAAGAAGGTTTTCTTTGTCTTGTAGACCACTCATTTTCTTTTGGTCTGTTTATCTATTTTCTCTAAAAAACACTGGGAAATGAAAAAGAGAAAGGAAACCCTAAAGCCCCATTTCCCTAATTATGCATTTTAGGGTTTTTGTCTTCCAGACATTTCCTTTTTTTTTTTTTTTTTTTTTCTTGAGGGCGGTGTCACTGGCCCTCATATGTGGGACCCGAACCCGGGCTGCTGGCTTCCCAATCCAGTGCTTAACCACCGCGCCACTCGGCCGGCCCCAGACATTTTTTTTTATGTGTGAGATTTTGCTATTGTTTTAAACACTGCTGTCATCATTTACTTAGGTTTTTTTGGGCTGACTGCATGACACGTACCACGGGTTTAACGAGTCCTTAAGTTCGAAAGTGAGGGTTTTAGATTAGATTGATTTGTCGAGCTCTTCACATGTGGAGATGTTTGGGGATCCTTTGTTGTTTATGTTAAAATTGCTAGTTGCTTATGTTAAAATTGTAATACTTTTTCAGTTTAAATATGACTTCTTATAACACATGAAAGCATTAGCTTGGCATTGTGAACTTTTAACTTGGCATTTCTTGTATAACTTTTAGGTGCGGCTTGTTCAGAAGAAAGATACAGGGCATGTGTATGCAATGAAAATACTCCGTAAAGCGGATATGCTTGAGAAAGAGCAGGTAAAGAACAATTGTAGCAGTGATTTTGATCAGTTTATGAACTTTCTGTCTCCTAAAACTGTTCTCTTTTGCTTAATTGAAATGTATAGTCTTATAGTTTTCTTTAGCTGTCATGAATATACATATAATACTTTTCTTTCTCCAACAAAGAAACACACATGTTTTAAAAGTACAAATATTGCCTATATGTTACGTGCAGTCCTTTTAAAGTTGAAAATCTATTAGAGAAGCACCTGCTATTTGTATTTCCGAGTTCATCACAAGTTGTTCTTGTCACAAAGAGCCTTTTTTGAGGTCACACTTGCTTTGGTAGCATGTTCCTTACTGAATACTGAGAGATAGAAATTGTATATGCACCTTGGAACTGAGGCTTAGAAGTTAGACTTTGGAATTTGCAATCTAACATGTGTCAATATACTTCATCCTGTCCACTGAAACCAAAGTTGAGTCTGATGACTTAACTCAACTGGCGCAGCACTACCTAAAAGAAAACACTCTTTAATGATTAAGAACACTTTCTAAGATCCAAACCTACTTTGCAGATAGATTTATAAGATGAAAATGTACTTTATGCAAAATAAATTTTAAATATTGGACAGCATATTAAAAACGAGAACGCAGACTTTCTTCAAATCTAGTTTAATTTAGCTGGTTGCTTAAGAACAGATTGTAGTGGGAGATGCCTGCAACTATCTTGTAAGAGATCCGATGCTGCAGGAAGGCAAAAAGAGACCCACGAGCCAGGAGGGCTTTGGAGACAGAGCCCAGGAGCAGGGATGGAGACTGGCCCCACACCCAGTCCTTTCCACCTCTTGAGAAGAAGCGTAACCACTGAGGCGTCACTTAGGTGCCAGCTCAAAACTTGGAATGTATATTTTCTCTTCCATTTTCATGTTACCCAGAAGCTTTAGACTCCCAGGAATTTCGATTGAGAGTATCAAATACCCTGGCAGTAAATCTTCAGACAATATAGTTTATTCTAACACCAACCTTATTAAAAATGCAATCAGCCCTATTTTTGTGTTTTCTAAAAATTAGTGTGTGGTGTGGGTGTAGACCCTGAGAAGAGATTCATTTGATCTTGAAAAGGAAAACGTAAAGCTGTTTTGATTAGCCAGTATATTTTATATTTCACAAATAAGTTTTACAAGACATGTTTCCTGTTTAACCAAGGCTCAAGACCTTTCTTTATGAAATAATTATTGTTCAGAATAAAATTATGAAGCAGTACACATCATTATTCTCACTTATTAATCCTTCGTGGCATGTGCCAGTTGCCCAGCATGGTAACAGGATCCAAATATTGTGTAAAAACATTTTCTCAAATATCATACCTGCTTCAAAATTAATTTCTAAAATTTTTCTACATGAAAGTAAAGGAAATGACTGTTAGAATTAGAATCTGAGCCCACCTTGCTGTTGGACTCCCTAGGGTTGATTTCAGGGTGATCAAATTAAAGTTCCTGGCCTCAGATGCTTCCCGGGCAGCCATGTTGAAGAAGTAAGCAGCAGGTCTGTGCTACGTGAGAAAGGAAGCAGGGCAGGACAAACCCATAACATAGCCTTTGGGTAGGGCTGATGAAGTTGAGATTCAGAACCTGACTTTTTATAGGTTAGGTGCCTTAGTCAGAGGAAAATTTTTTTGTTTGCTTTTACTAAACTGAGCAAGAATTAAAGCAACCTAGTGAGAATTCAGGTGGTTACTGTTATTCCATGTCACAGGGTGGAAATTTTTGCCACCTGGACAATACATTTTAAAGAGACCAGCATTTAGCTCGTTTGTTCCGTGCCAAAGGAAAACCTCCAGTTGTGGTGCCAGTATAGTGTTAGAATGAGACAAAAGGCTGACTTTTATCTTTGCTTTTCTAGTGCCCAGGATTGCAACTAGCATGTAATTCCCACCCCATTAAACATTTATGGGGCAGAGGAAATGGGGCCTCCAGTGCGAGCTGCACCTCTGGCTCTCCCACCCCTTACCCTGTACTCACCTGACTCCACCCCAGACCCTGAGGTTCCCCGTTGCTGGTTCAGCCCAGGAGAGAAGGGAAAAACGTGCTCACAGTGCCTGTAACTTTCCCCGTGACAAACGGAATGTCGCAGCCACCATTCTGTCCTCCAGGGTGAGTGACAGGTGGTAGCAGCAGTGCTTCACCTTTTCTCTGGCTCCTTAACTGAGCCAAGGGAAGCAGGCGAGTGAAGGCTGCCTGCCCTGTACAGCCTTCACGCCTGGTCATGGCTGGGTCATCGCCACGGTGAGGTTCAGCAAGGGGCATTAGTGTTTCCCAGAAGCTCTGCCTCTGTATTCAAGGGCAGACGTGTAAGTAGGCTTCTTATGATTTCATAGCACTCTTCTTATCTCCCTTCCATTTTTCCTGCCCCCTTACTGTAAGTAGAAATGTAAAAACTTACGTTTACTGCCATTTAAAAATTCCCCAGGGCAGGCCGAGTGGAGCGGTGGTTAAGCACTGGCTTGAGAAGCCAGTGGCCCCGGTTCGGTCCCACATATGAGGGCCAGTGACACTGCCCTCAAAAAAATGAAATAAAAAAATAAAAATTCCCCGAAGAACAATTTTAGTAGAGACTGAAAACTCAGATAGTATGTTAACTCAGATGCCGTCAGGCCCCTGGGAGTTAGTGTGGAAGAACGAGACAGGTTGGGAATAAGACCAGACGGGTGGGCCTGTGTCCAAATGGAGGAGAGTACTGGCCTTGCTAACGACATTCCACTAAAACAGACAAGCATATAGGACATGGTGTCAAATGAAATGACAACCATGGCCGAGCTGGCCAAGAGAAGTGCCAGTCTGTGAACCTTGTTACACCTTTATCTCTGAACATGTTGTAAAACTCAAGCCCTGGAGCCTATGTTAAGACCAAAACAGTTATTCAAGGATTGGCCTGGATTGAATAAATTTAGATCTCACTCAACTCAACTTTGTGTTTTGTGGCACTGATGTAAGAGGAGAGGGGACAGGATTTGATAATATGCCACACTGGTTTGATTACCAGTATATATTTGAAGTACATAAGATAAATTTGATAATAAAGCATTATTTTAATGAAGTAATTCTACCATTTCTCCCAAACCTTTGGCAACTTGGTCTCCTTAGCTAGATATTTCAGTTGAAGTAGCAAACTGGAAATGTCCTAAGTTTGAATCTGTAACTTTTCTTAGGTGTTCGTATATTTCAATTCACTGGGAATTAATTGAGCACATGTCCTGTGCACAAGTGAACCAAATGCTGTGGTTTCCCCGTATTCTGGAATTGTCAACCAGGACACTGTCATTGCAGATCGGAGCCAGGACTTGTTTAGAGTCCCATCTTGAGACTTATTTTAATCATAAAACATTAGAGTAGTCCCCCCTTATCTGCAGTTTCACTTTCCGCAGTTTCAGTTACCCGTGGTCAACTGTGGTCTGAAAATAGTGAATGGAAAATTCCAGAAATAAATAGTTCTTAAGCTTGAAATTGCGCTCTGTTCTGAGGAGCATGATGAAATCTTGCACCATCCTACTAGGCCTGCCTGGAATGTGAATCGTCCCGTAGTCCAGCGTGTCCACGCTGTGGACCTACCGTTAGTCACTTAGTATAATTACATCTCGGTTGTCAGACTGAGTTCCATGGAATCGCAGTGCTTGTGTTCAAGTCACCCTTCTTTGACTGAATAATGGCCCCAAAGCACAAAGGTAGCGGTGCTGGCAATTTGGGTGTGCCAGGGGGAAACTCAAGTGCCTCCCTTAGGTGAGAAGGTGAGTACAGTACAATGAGATACTGAGGGAGAGAGATGTACCACATTCACATAACTTTTATCATAGTATATTGTTATATTTTCTATTTTATTATTAGTTATTGTAGTTAACCTCTAATTGTGTGCCTAATTTATAAATTAAACTTTATCATAGGTATGTATGTATGTATCAGAGAAAGCATAGTATATATAAGTTTCCATGTTATCGTTCCTCGGCTGAGGGGGCATTACTATATTAGAACAAAACGATATGCAAAATAATGGTAATTTTAACCAATCAGAGATTCAATTTATAGCTCTGTTAAAGCTGCCATGTGCATTAAAGCCAATTCATTTTGCCATTTTTTTAAGCCTCTCATCACTGACGTTTCATTACCGAATACCTTCAAGTCAAATGTTGTCAATTTTGAGTTAGTAGCTTTGCCTAAGCATAAAGTAGATGTTTTGCATCATCACAATTGAATACTCAAAATAGTATTTACATTGTTTAAACAAATATACCGTCTAACAAAGCAGAGCAAGCTTGTCATTAATCAAATGCATATACCTCCAGGTTGGCCACATTCGTGCGGAACGTGACATTCTAGTGGAGGCAGACAGTTTGTGGGTTGTGAAAATGTTCTATAGTTTTCAGGATAAGCTAAACCTCTACCTAATCATGGAGTTCCTGCCTGGAGGTAATGACTTGACGATGAAAGGTCATTTTTCCTTTTTGTTCTGTGGCTTCTCTCTCACCTCAATTAACCCTCCTTTCTACTTTTAATTGTGCTCACAGTTACAATACTTTCTGTCTATTTTTTTAGGTCTGTAAGGAAGGCAGTAACCTGTCTTGTGCTGGGGTGCCTTTCTACAATTTTTAGTGCCATTAAAGTAACCTTCTCATTCATTCTCATGATTTCAGATGGACATTTCTTTCTCTTCCTTTCTTTCTAAATATATAGGAATAAACTAGGGACTCTGCTTGCTCTCCTGTCAATGGGAATCATGTATAATCAGTTACCCAAGTGACAAAACTGAAATGATAACATTCTTTGCTTCGACATTTTGGTTTCTTTTTCTATAACTTATAATAGTAAGTAGTGAATTTCTCATTACCTGTATCAGTGGCCAGAATCAATTTCTCATTTCCGAGATTCCATGTGTTATGTAACTCAGCATGTGCGTCTCCTAGGACAGCTCCAAAGTAAGCCCAGTGCAGGGCATGCCATCTGTTCTGGGGAACACAGCCGGTTTCCCAGGGAGCGAATCAACTAATGAGTAAATTCTGGTGGGAAAGAAAGAGCTTTTTTGTTTTTTGGATCTATAGCAAAGCAAATATAATTGTGACATCATATTTTAATCTTCTGACAACCTTTAGTTTAGATCTAGGGTCATCAATAATTTTTTATTTAGAATTGATGAAGGTCAGAAGAGAATCTGATAGAACCAGGAGAAGAGATGCCAGTTAAATAGGAGTAAGAACCAATTTAGTCACCAGTACCTGCTATGTGTCTCCTTGAGCCTCACCTGCTCCATCTTCCATAGCCTGTCATGTCTCTGGACCCCGCCTTTTGCACTCGGTGGAGCTGGCCTGCAGAGCCATACACCATCTGGCCTGAGCCCTCTGATCATCTGGGTGAGCTCGCACAGGTGAGGCCATTGGCTGCTCTCCTGGGCCACCATGTAAGGCCATACAGCTACCTTAGAGCGGCCTGAGTGCTCCGCCCCACATCGCTGCTGTGCCTCCAAATTGAATGTGTGGCTGCAGGGAGTGATTAGGGATTCATATTTTTCAAGTCTTGGGTCAAAAAAGAGAACATTTTAATAAATGGCTTGATTTTTGCCTGGTGGTAAAATATCTACTTTTCTCTAAAAATACAAAAATTCCCCCCAAATTATAAATGAAATGAAATTCAAACATCAGTATGATGGTCTGATAAAGTCAGAGGTTTCTTTTTCTTTTCCCTATTTTCTAACATAAACGGCTTTATATGTGATCTAAACTAAAACTTTCCTGTTTTCTCTTAGCTTTAAACTACTTATGTATATCTGCTTTGCTTTGCTCTTGTCTAATTGTTGAATTAGGATCGGAATTTGTTTTTTGCTGTTTTATGTTGCTGGTATTAAGCAGAAATAATAAAATTTTGACTTTGCAGAAAACTAAGGAGGTTATCTTTTAACTGCTAACCTACTAGTACTGTGTTGTGTATGTTGCATAAAGCATGTTGGTGTATATCTAACTATCTATAATAAAATGCCAGAGGGGAAAAAATCCCCACGCATCTTGGGAAGTGCTCAATGTGCGTTTTTTGGAGGCAGCTATTACACATTCTATTATGGAGCATTTTCAGTGTATGTTTTTTGTTGACTAGCACTTTGCTACCTAAAATCCCATCTTTTCATTTGTTTATGTTTAACAAATTGGAGAGCTTGTTTTCAGCCTCCCCAAATGTTTACATTTTGTTTGGCACTTCAACCTTTATCTGTAACAACAACAGCAGTACAATGTGGACATGCCATCCAGGTATAGAGAAGTTTGCAGATATTTGTACAAAGTTTAAAGTGAAGTAGCTTTTTTTCCCTAGTTCAAAATTTATCCTAAGCAAATTTAGTGTTTTGGTGTGAGAGAAATCTCCTTTTTCTCTCTGAAAGTAAAGTGGAAATCCTAGCTCAGTGGCAGCATCAGGTAGCTTGGGTGAAGGTGCTTTACTTTCTGTGGCTATGGATTTTACTTTTAAGTGTTAGAAACTGCTTACCATGTCCACCCATCGTGCAGTATGGGTCAGCCTCTGGAATAGCAGAGGCCTGTATAGCCCCGCCTTATGTTGGCAGGTAGGGGAGACAGATTTAAAAACTGACACTTACTCATGTGGTGTGTGTGTGTGTGTGTGTGTGTGTGTGTGTGTGTGTATGGTGGTTTTGTATCTTCTGGTTTCCAGGGGACATGATGACCTTACTGATGAAAAAAGACACCCTGACGGAAGAGGAGACTCAGTTTTATATAGCAGAAACAGTATTAGCCATAGACTCCATTCACCAACTTGGATTCATCCACAGAGACATCAAACCAGACAACCTTCTCCTGGACAGCAAGGTACCCTGAGGGGCAGCAGTGGGACTGGAGTGTGTTCACGGGTTCATGGACCTCAGCAGCTTCTGCCTTAGCTCCTGTGCTGCCTGTGGTCATCACAGTAGGGGAGCTGAGGGGCCAGGACCTACCTGTGTATCTTTCCCACTCCCTCTCTCTCTATTCCTCTATCCCTCTAGCCATCTTATGCCTTCTGTTTAAAGAGGCCTGCTCAGCCTCTCTAATGGCTTTTTGTTTTTTAAAGATTTTATTGGGGAATAGGGGAGGGGAACAGTGTTGGGGAATTGGGGGAGGGGAACAGCTAAATTGTTGTCCTTCAATCCAAGTTGTGGAGGGCGCAGCTAGCTCAGCTCCAAGTCCAGTCACCATCCGGCTGCCCATTGGCAGCTCGCAACCACTTAGCTCAAGGTGCCGTGTTCAATCTTAGTTGGGGTGGGCATAGCCCACCATCCCATGTGGGAATTGAACCGGCAACCTTGTTGTTAGGAGCACATGCTCTCACCAGCTGAGCCATCCTGCCACCTGTTGGCAACTCAGCCGTAGCTCAGCTTGGGTGCAGCTCACTGGCCCATGTGGGACTCGAACTGGTGACCCTGTTGCTCAGAGCTCACTGCTCTTAACCAACTGAGCCACTTGGCCCACCCCTGTAATGGCCTTTTTATATTTATCTTTAGACATGCAAATGAGTTTAGTTGTTTGGTCCTTTAACTCACAGCAAATCAGGAGAGAATCCCTATGCTGCTACATTGCTGGTCCCCACCTTTTGGGCCTCACTCACTTCACTCACCAGAGAAGCTCCAAAGCTCCTTCCAGCTCTATAATTCCAGAATGTTAGGTTCTGTTACACTGAATTGTTGTCTAGGCTGAATTTTTCTTTTAAATAGAAAAGTAAATTTAATTCCAAGGGTATTTTTCTTTCTTGCTGTCTTTTGGTAACTTTCTTGCTGTCTTTGCAAAACCTGGAATTTTGGTCTACTTTCTTTGAAAAACTTTATCTTTCTGTTTTAAGAGGGCAGGAGATTTATCATACAGTTTCTTTGATTAATAGCTTTTTTCTTCATTATGTGAAAAAAGCCAGCCTATGATAAACGTTAGTTCTTTTTGCATCCATCCCCTACATACATACATGTAAGCATACATATGTATGTACATATGTATACATACATACAGGAATATGAATACATATATGTGTGCATTTATATTTGTGTGTGTGTATCTTAGTCTTCAGGGACACGGAAGGCTGTTTTAAAAAATCCTGTTCTTTTATTTTTTTAATTGTTTTTAATTTTTTATTTATTTTTTTGTTTTTGAGGGTAGTGTCACTGGCCCTCATATGTGGGACCCGAACCGGGGCTGCTGGCTTCCTAAGCCAGCGCTTAACCACCATCTCACTTGGCAGGCCCAATCCTGTTCTTTTAAAGCCCTCATTTCATAACAGTTTTTTTTTTTTTTTTAAAGATTTTATTGGGGAATTGGGGACGGGGAATAGCTTTGGGAAATCGGGGAAGGGGAACAGAGAAGTTGCTGTCTTTTTGTTCTTCAGTCTAGTTGTAGAGGACGTTGCTTCACTGGCCCATGTTGGTATCGTCATTGCACTCTTCCCGGATGAGGCAGATTGGTTGCTGGTCTCTGGATTGTTGCTCACCGTGCCTATTGGCAGCTGATGCTGGCTGCCAGCCGCTCACACTGGCTGCTGGCCACTCACTGTAGCCCATGGCAGCCCACTGCAGCAGGTGCTGCAGCGTACACCATTGCCGGGGCTCGCACAGCCCAGCTCCAGGTGAAGCTTTTGTTCACCATCTTAGCTGTAGAGGGCAGTGTCACTGGCCCTCATATGTGGTATCCGAACCGGAGCCGCTGGCGTCCCAAACCAGCTCTTAAGCAACACGCCACTCGGCCGGGCCTAAAGCCCTCATTTCAAACACAGCTCTGCCATTCAATAGTTGCATACTTTTGGGTGATTTATTTGTATATACTATTAAAGGGTTAATAACCAAAAAAGAATAGTGCACACACATAGTAGAAAATATGAACAATGCAGAGTTATAAAGAAGAAAAATACCTAGAATCTCATTGTTCAAAGATAGCTACTATTTTGCTATAATAGCTTTAATACCTTTTCTGTTTGTATCAATAATTTATATACAGTTGGCATCTTTTTTTTTTTTTTTTTTTTTTTTTTAGCTGAGCCATCCTGCCACCTGTTGGTGGCTCAACGGCAACTCAGCTCAGGCTGGCCTCGAACAGCTGTTGCTCAGAGCTCAAATTGCACTCTTGAGCGAGCTCTTAACCAACTGAGCCACTCGGCCGGCCCTACAGTTGGCATCTTAAAAGTAAATAGCTAGGTATTCTTCTTTTAAAATGTTAATGTATACAGGGATATTTTTCTATGTGATTAAGTTCAGATATAATTTTAATGAAGCACTGGCCCTACTTTGTGTGGTCTTGGGTTCATGTGCCCTGGTCCTGTGCCCAAGGTCCCTTAATGCTGGCTTAGTTGTACCCTATAGTTTACTTGTATGTTCAGGTCCAGCAAAGATTGAAGGTCAAGAACTTGGGAACTCAATCTAGCTGAGGAGGAATGGGGAACCCTGCTAGGTGCAGATTTGTTCTCTATAATATATTAACCCCAACTTGTAGAAAAAGGTTCTCACACGAGCTCATTTATGTGTTCAGCCATGTAGATTGTAGAAGTGAAAATGTAGAAATTTTGCATTTTTGCTGTATACTCAGAATAGCTACACAATTCCCCCAAAATCTAGGCTGGACTAGCATTTGCTCCAGGCTCTGCTCTTTAAGACACTCCTTTCTTTGTGGTGTCCAGGTAAAACATGTCATTATGAGAACTACAAATTAAACTCTGTTCCTTAGCTTGTAGAACAAGTTATTTGCAGATCTGAAAAAAAAAGGTATCAAGTTAATAGGCTCAAAGCTCTCTTTGTTTGGCAGTTTAGCTTGTTGCGCGCATGCGCACACGCAGCCAAACCTAATGGGATTTCTTTAAAAACAACACAAAACAACATAAAACATGACCCAAATGAGCGAGCTCCTGTAGCCTTGTACCCTGGGAAGTTTGTGTATTAGGGCCTTAAAATTTTACCGCTCCGAAAACACCTGCCTATTTCTTAGGCTGGTTATGTGCCAGGCAGCAGGTTAGGAGCCTTGTGAGTGTTAATCCTCACCATTCCTGCCAGCAAGATGCCATCATCCCCATTTTCCAGGTGAAATCAGGGCATTGGAGTGGCTCTCTATCACAGGGTTGCTTGTAATCCACATGACATGAGAGTGAAGAGTTGGAAATGGAATAAGCATCCCGTATTGGGGGATGGCTAGGCAAACAAGGATGTTGAAACAGTGATGGCTAGGTAAACAGGATGAGATCAGGGCATTGGAGAAGTCAGGTAATCCTGGTCTGGGGAAAAAGAGCACACTAATTTCTGGCTTTGGTGCTGCCATTTTCCTAGCAAGCTGTTTAATGATGATTCTGGGAAGTATGGCTTTAGAGTTATAAATGGGACAGTACAGTTCATGGTGTCTGGCCTAAGGTGTGAGTTTTTCCTGAAGGAAATTATAGAGTTAGAGATTCATGATTGGAATGCAGTATGGCAACATTTATCAAGAACTATGTATGTAATAAAGTTTATTCCCTTTGTCTTTGGCATAGTTTGCATCTTGGAATTTATCCTGTTGAAATAATTCAAGAGAAGGAGCTATGTGAACCAAGATTTGTTCATTTACTCTTCATTTAACAGCCATTTATTAAGACTATCTTCTGTACCAGGCAGGGTGAGGTTGGGAACACGGGCTCTCTATCTGTCACAGGGTTGCTTGGAATCCACATGACATGAGAGTAAAGAGTTGAAAATGGAGTAAGCATCCCATATTGGGGGTCCTAGGTAACCAAGGATGTGTGTACTAAATCATTTGAGTATTATCTGTAAATATTAAAAATGGTCATTTTGAAGACTATATAGAAACAGAAGAATATTTGACTTAGTTTAAGAAGTAGTAAAATTAGCTTTAGATTCTCTGGAAGGTTCAACTATGTTTAAAAGTTTATATTTGGGGCCGACCAAGTGGCGCAGTAGTTGGGGGCTGGCTTGGGACGCCAGCGGCCGGGTTCGGATCCCACGTATGAGGGCCAGTGACACTGCCCTTTAAAAAAAAAAAAAAAGTTTGTATTTGGATGAAAGCAAGATAATAAAAATGAAGATAATTTATTAGTATAGGATTTGGGGTGATCTTTTAAAATTTTACTTGCTATCATATATTTTTCCCTGTAATAAAAGAAAAAAGGGCGGCATACTTTGGCTGCGGAGCTGTAACGGATGCTGCAGGAGCCGGAGAAGATAATGTTGTATTTCACATCCCTGAGGGCTCATCCATCCGTCACCTTGTTTTCCTCTTCCCCATAGGGCCATGTGAAACTCTCGGACTTTGGCCTTTGCACAGGACTGAAGAAAGCACACAGGACAGAATTCTACAGGAATCTGAACCATAGCCTCCCCAGTGATTTCAGTAAGTGTTACCTGATTGTGAGCCTTTTTGTCCCTCAGCTGGGCCTAGAAGAGCTGTTCCCCTGGTAACCAGACTATGCAGGACAGACGAGGAGATGCTCACTTTGAGTCTTCAGAGAATTAAAAAAATCTCCCTCGATTTGCCTGTGATTTGTGTTGTACAGCAAGGCAAGATGAGCGCTACCAAATGTGTGAAGACAGATGTCGAAAAGAGCCTGCTTTGAAGCTCTACTGGGAAGGTTTCTGGGGAGGAATTTGGGGGAGTAGAGGAAAAAATCCTGGGAACAATTCCAGATGAGATTTATTCTAGATGCTTCTTTCTGTCGTGGCAGAAAGGAATTTATCTTTATGAGTGTTACTTTTACTCTAGCACTATCAAATCATTGAAACTATGTAGTAAAATGACAATTCATCTTAGAGGAGCTTATGTCAAATAATGTATTATAAATTCAGAAGTCTCTGATTATGTAACAGTTACTACTCTTGGAAATTTTGATAGTAAT
The DNA here is from genome assembly GCA_033961575.1 of Aselliscus stoliczkanus. Classification (NCBI taxonomy): domain Eukaryota; kingdom Metazoa; phylum Chordata; class Mammalia; order Chiroptera; family Hipposideridae; genus Aselliscus; species Aselliscus stoliczkanus. The sequence goes on along the minus strand of CM066733.1, from coordinate 54,962,209 downwards.
TTTGAGAAATTATGAATGTTTTAGGTCCACTTTAGGACCTTTGCTTCTGATGAGACTGTCTTTCCTGTAATTCTGATTAAATTCCCTGTAATTCTGGTTAAGACCTGTCTGTGGCCTCTCTGGCCACGTAATCCACATGGAAGGGCCGCTTAAACTCATTGGATGATTCATTGAGTAAATACTGTAGAGCTTCTCATTTAGGTTTACATCCAATGTTATTGATGGGCAGACTTTAGGGTCTTATGTGGTTTAACCAGAGCCTAAAAAAGTGGTAAACATTCCTGTCTGAACTTTGACTAGAACTTGTTTTCTCTACTTTCAGCTTTCCAGAACATGAACTCCAAAAGGAAAGCAGAAACCTGGAAAAGAAATAGGCGTCAGCTAGTAAGTAATACCTGTAGCTTCTTACATGCTACAAACCAAGTATGAATGTGTACAAAAAATATGCACATAAGTTTGTATTTGATAAATGTTTGCAGCATATCCATCCTTTACTTTGAAGATTTCCTTAATAGAGCACCGTTGTTACGGTAGCACCAAAAGTGATCTTTTGAAGGAGGGCAGATAACATGAGGTGGTGTTAGTTGTGACATTTTCAGTGGACATTTTCACTCTGACCTTTGACATTGGTGACAACCCCTTTCCTTCCTGTCCCAAGTCTCCCCTATTTTTATGGTGGTAAAGAGGTTATGTTTAAGCTGGAGCGCTGTCAAAATGAAACTAAGTACAGATACCTACCCAGGGCCTTAAGTCAGTAGTTCTCAAACTTTTTTTTTTTTCCAATTTTTTTTTTTTCATTTTTTTCAGATGTGAAGATTTATTAGATAGCATTTTATTAAATTTATTGGGGTGACATTGCTTAATGACATTATATAAATTTCAGGGGTACAACTTTATAATATGACACCTGTATACTTCTTTTTTTTTTTTTTTTGAGGGCAGTGTCACTGGCCCTCATATGTGGGACCAAACCAGGGCCGCTGGCTTCCCAAGCCAGTGCTTAACCACCGCACCACTCGGCCGGCCCAGTTCTCAAACTTTTAAAATTTGATTCTCTTCTGCAAATCAAGACTCCTCAATTCACCTGAGCCACCCTTTCCTACTTGGTGTTAAAAATTGGAGAGAAATTTAAGGGAAGTGCCTATTACTTACTTTGTAAGTATTTGAGTGTATAAACATAAAATTATGCTCCACAAGCTTAAAAAATAACATTATTGGATTTACCTTGATAGAATATTGGAAGTTACTTAAATAATCCAAAATCACCGGTGAAATACTGCTGTGTAGCAAACTTTTATTCTGATTCATTGGTTCATATTTGAAGTGCAGTGTACATGTGCATGTCCAAATGTCTAGTCATTGGAAAATGGTTGACCAGAAGTAATAGAAATGTGTATCATTGCATATTTAGGTTTTGCTAGAAACCCACAGCAAATGAAATTTGTGAGGGTAAAGCTAAACTGAAAGTTGGTCATTAGAAAGCAAGAACAGCAGCGGTGGAAACTGTGACTAACTCAGAGGGATGATCATGCGAGTCTATTACCTGGAAATGGTGGCACTTCTGTTGGACGGTGTAGACAGCAGTAATTTGGCAGGCCTGCCAAATACTGGTTTTCAGCCAGTCTTCTTAGTAAAACATTAAAGTAGAGGTCTCTATATTATCTTTCATAACTCACTAAGGTCCCCAGTAAGTAGCGTCAAGTCATACGTGAAAATGGAAACCAGTAGGATTCTTTAGGGAAGAATCAAAGGGAAAAGGCTTGCTTTTTTTTTTTTTTAAAGTTTATTTGAGGCTCATCAGTGGGCCTCAGATCACACTTTGAGTGTTATTATGATTTTTATGTTAAACCTGGGCCTGGGAGAGGCATTAACTTAAACTAAACACTTTTAGAGATGCAGTAACTGAAATTAATCTTTGATAATCTTTCTCTAACATTGACTTGGAGATACTTAAGTTTGATATAGTCACATCATAGTCCCCTTTCCTTAGGAACTCTGATACTCTTTAAAAGTCTAGTTTCGGTATGTGGTTGAAAAACTGTTTACATAGCTTGTTGCAGGCTAGGGAATGTCAGGAGCAGATGTGGTCGAATGCTTCTGTTATGTCTCTCCATAGAACATTAGATCTTCACCTTGGCTGCACATCAGAATCACCTGGGGAACTTCAGAACATCCTGATGTCTGGGTCCCACCCCCAGAGACTCTGATTCAGTTGGTTTGGGGTGTATAGTCTGGGTATCTCATTTTTGAAAGGACTCTGGGTGATTCTACTGTGTGGTGAAGGTTGAGACCCCCCAAGGAAGACTCTTAAACAGTAGTTCCTGCATCATTGGGAAACTGATATTTACCTTTGGTTTGGAATCTAACAAAAGGTAAGGAATCTTCTGTGTTTTTTTTTTTTTTTTTTTTTTTTTAAAGCAAGCCAAGATTTAACCTTTGGCCACTCTCCTAATATTTATTTTGGGGGGCGGGTGTAATTAAGCTGAAATACCTTAAATTATCCTTGTACTTTATGCTCTTTGGTAAGCACTAAAGGGTCATGTCAGACTTACTAGGAATTATTTATAGATTTGTAAGGAAGGAGATTTCACAGTTTCTGTATTTGGAGTTCAATGTCCTTTAAAAGTTTCAAATTTTTTTTTTTTTTTTTTTTTTTTGAGGGCAGTGTCACTGGCCCTCATATGTGGGACCGAACCGGGGCCGCTGGCTTCCCAGGCCAGCGCTTAACCTCCGCGCCACTCGGCCGGCCCTTTTTTTTTCCAAATTGAATAAACTAAGGCTCTCATGCTGTGATTGAGGTTCATACCTCTTTATTTTATCTGTAGTAGAAATGGAAACGTATTAAGGTTATCCTCGTATTACCTATTTGGATAACTTGAAAAAAATAAAGCCACCTCTCAGTCCTCAAAAGATGAATTAACTCTGTGTATTTGACCTTTCCTAAGTGATCGCATTCAGCTAGTATCTAGTGGAAGATTAATATTAGCTAAAGCTTAACATAAATTTATTGCTCTAGGTTAAACCCAACATATTGCTCCACCCAGCCTGTGACTTTTCAGTCCATTGAAAATCACTGAATAAAGTAGAGGCTTACAGTTCACCCCTTGGCTGCTTTAATCCTATTATAATGTTTAAAAATTGTCATGTGGTCTAGGGTAACCTTAGGCCTCGTTAACTGGTTAGAAAATAGGTATGTATCAGCTTTAAGTTATTCAGCCACAGAGGTGAGAGATGAAGTGCATATGGACATCTGATCTTTGTCAGTTTATTATTATTTTTTAGTGTAGTATTTACAGAAGTGATTGAATAGGAAATAAAATTGCTTTATTTCCCCTAAAATCCTAAGTGAAATCATAAGGGAACATATATGTTTGAAGTGACTGTTAACAACCAGCATAGCTCATCCAGAGCGCAACTCTTACACTATAAATTCCCAGACAAAAAAAGGAAAAAGCGGGTACAGACTTGAGGTATTAAGAACTTGGAGTGAGAGGACACCCTGGTGTGGAAAACAGACAGATGTTGGGAAGGGACAGTCCTCAGGTTAGAAATACCTCCTACCTGGATTAGCAGTGTGGTGAACCGTGAGCTCCTAAGGCCCAAGAACGCTCTCGTCTGAGTGAGAACATTACCTTGTGTCACAGCTTTGTGCCTGCGCTTGGCTATATTTTATAACCCCAAGAATTTTTTAACACCTTAGGATCTCAAAGGAATTCTTTTCCTGTGGCAGTAGGTCTCTGGTTTTGTAATAGAAATCTTGAACAAATAAGATTTACTTAATAAGTTCAGCTTTGCTGCAATAAATCTAGTCTCTAAACTGAAGGGTTTCTGTAGTTTCTTAACCTTTATAACTAGAATTAAAATATTTCTGCTTCTTGGGGAGGGCCCAATCCATGTTTCAGACTTTAAGGCTTTTTTATTTTAATTTTTAAACTGGCATTTACATTTATATTATTTAACACGTGTATTTGAAAGAAAATATAATTATGTGGAAAAAGTGGATTTGTGCATTATAGTAATCACAAAAAAAAACATGGAAAGTAAAACTGCAAATTTTAGAAAAAAATACAGGGTAATTATGACCTCAGAGTAAAGAATTTCTTAAATGCGATACAAGAAATACAAATCATAGGGTTGGCCGAGTGGCTCAGTTGGTTAAGAGCTCGCTCAAGAATGTGAGCTGAGCTCTGAGCAACGGTGGTTCGATGCCAGCCTGAGCTGAGTTGGTGTTGAGCTGGCAACAGGTGGCAGGATGGCTCAGCTAAAAAATAAAAAAAAAAAAAAATAGAAATACAAATCATAAAGAAAAACTTAATATTTATTTTACTATTTTAAAGAAAAAAAACCTTCTGTATATTGAAAGACATAAATGAAAAGACGAGCCACATGTTTCAACTACTGTGGAATTAGCTTCCAGCTCATGCGCAGTCCTGCAACACAGCACTTCGGCCCCTAGTCACGTGTCCTGGGGAAACTCGCACCTGTGAACCAGGAGACGTGCATAAAAATGTTTATTGCATTTTCATAATAGCAAAAAATTGGAAATAACTCAGTGTCCATCAACAGGAAAATGATTCCATTCTGAAATAGAATATTTTCTAGCAGTGAAAAAAATTGAACAACAGCTACTTATGACATCATGGATCAATTTTACAAACAAAACATTGAGAGAAAAAAGCAAACAGCATAAGACTGCATGTAGAATAATACCATTTATACAGAACTCAAAAACAAAGCTAAATAAGGGAGACACGTGGCAAAATTAAATTTATTTTTAAAGCAGAGGAATGATAAAATTAAACATGGGGTTAGGAGAGGCCGGAGGAATGGGTGGGAAGGAAAGCATGCTTAGTTTTAATGATACTGCTTATATTTCGGTCCTTTAGTTGAACGTGTGGGTATTCATTTTCATCATTATGCTTTACAATTTAATAATTACACATTTTGGTATGTAATGTATTACATCATTTAAAAAAATCATAATAAAAATGACAAGCCTCAGACCGGGAAAAGATATTTGCATAACATAAAACTATAAAGGATTCATGTCCTGAATCAGGATTAATGCCCTGGATTCATAAAGAATTCCTACGAATCAATAAGAAAAAAGATAACAGCAACTAAAACAACGAATGAGCAAAGAATCTGAACAGGAATTCAAAGAAAGAAAGGCCTGGATGACTAATTAACATATGACCATGCACTCAATCTTACTAGAAATAAGGGAAATGCACATTAAAACAGTGAAATCCCATTTCATGTTCATCCAATTGGTAAAAATTAGAAAGTCTGACAAAGCCAAATGTTGATGAAACGTGGGACATCAGGAGCTCGTCCCCACTGTGTGTGTTTGCATAGGTATCACCACTTTGGGGAACAATTGAAGATGTCTGAGTAGAGGCTGCTCATAATGCAAGACCCAGTGACACTACTTCTCTTACATCCTCTAGAGAAATTCTTGCACAAGTGCTCAGGTGTTACAAAGATGCTTATTCGGGTGCCATTTGTTACAGAGAAACATTGGAAGCAATATAAGTGTCTGTTTACAGGAGTATGATAAAAAAACACGGACATTTCTGTAATGGAATAGTGTACCACAGTGAAATGGGTGCACCTGAGCTACATGAATAACTCAGTTATAATTGGAGAAACAAAAGCAAGCTGTAGCATTATGGAATAATGCACTACAGTATGAAACCTGTTAGTAAAATTTGAAATATATAAGAAGTAATATGTCATTTATGCAATATTCATACAAGCATAGCACAGCAGCTTCAGGGCAGTTTTAACTTCAGTGGGGAGGGAGAGAGGGAGGGAGAATGAGAGGGAGGGAGGAAGGGAAGGACTCTGGCTTTAAGCACTTCTGTAGTTTCATTTCTTTAAAAAGACACATGATCTGATACAAATATGGCAGATTTTTTAACCTCTCTTTAATATATAGGTAATGGTTACATGTGTGTTATGTCTGTGTTTTTTTTTCTGTATGTTTGCAGTATCTCATAATAAATATTTTTAAAAGACAACACAGCTGTAATTTTTAATTTTAGAAGTTACATGATACTTAAAGCCTGTAGATTCAAGCCTTAAACCCTCCATGCTGAGCACGTGGAAGGCTTTGACTGTACTTTGATATTGCAGTCCTGGTATATGAGAATGGATTACTTGCATTTAGAAAACATTCCTCTAAGAATTATTTATATAAATAATTAAATTTGGTAAATAAACACTCATAAACCTTTGACATATAGGCTGTAATTTTAGCTTTTGATGCTAAAACTTCCCTTTCTGATTTTCTCAAAAGAAATATATGGTGGAAAGAGGGATGATTTGAAGCAAGATATTTAACTTCCAAGTTGTGCTCTGCCAAGTAACAAGTTTTGAGGCCTTGGGTGTCAGATTTATTTATTTATTTATTTTTGAGGGCACTGTCACTGGCCCTCATATGTGGGACCCGAACCGGGACCACTGGCTTCCCAAGCCAGCACATAATTACCATGCCACTCGGCCGGCCCGGGTGTCAGAGTTTTTATCTGCAAAGTTGGGCTAATAAGGTCCTCATTGCTAAGCTTTGTCAGGACTACATAGGCTCATAAGCATGTGAGAAGTACAGAGCCTGGCACTTCCTGGGTGCAGTTGTTCCTTTGACCTAGTGCACTCTGGGTTTCTGGTCTCTCCTTCCCCACAAAGCTGTATTGTTCATTTTGGAAGTACTCTGGCAAATGAGGCTTGGCTGTCCTGCTTACTTAGTTTGTGGGTAGCTGCAGGGGGTCCTCAGAGCCTGGTCTCTAGAACAGAACCCTGGGCCCCCTCCTGCCTGTGGGGGGGGCCCCCTGACTGTGTGGTCCGTGTTCCAGGCTTTCTCCACAGTAGGTACTCCTGACTACATTGCTCCCGAGGTGTTCATGCAGACCGGGTACAACAAGCTCTGTGATTGGTGGTCGCTCGGGGTGATCATGTATGAGATGCTCATCGGTAAGTTGGGTGCTTTCAGATGGCGCGTTCTGTGTAGCCAGGATAGAGTCCTACACTGATCATAAACTGTTTCAATTTGGGGTGATCTAAGCACTTCCCCGCCTTGTCTTTCAAAGTAATGTTTCCCGGGTAGAAAACTCTCGGCCATAAAATGTATCCCACTGTATTCTCTGGCATCCTGTGGTTGCTTTGCTGATCATGTATCAGGCTTTTCTATTTTTTCATCCTCTCTGGCTAGCAGCTCTTTCAGTCACTGGCATTGTATGCATTGGGCATTGCCTCACATACTCGTTACTTCCTGTTTGCTGTCCCCTCCCCTCAAGGCCATCAAAGCAGGGAACCGTCTGACCTCTCCCTGTCTTATTCAGATGGTATGTCTGTGCATTTAGGGAGTACAGCCGTGGGGGTGGCCATGTGCCTGAGAGCACTAGGAGAGTAAGCGTATCTGGGTACCGAGTGAGTGTGCGGTGACTGGTGTGGCACCTGCTGCTATGCTGTCTTTGGGAACACAGGGTGGGTGTCTGTGCAGAATGATGCAATCTGTGGGGGGCAGGTGGAGCCACCTGCTTTGTGAGTATCCTCTGGCTTGTAGCTCTCAAAAGAGGGAAGGTGGTCACTCTTCAAACCTATGGCTTTTGTTTTTTTTTTGAGGGCAGTGTCACTGGCCCTCATATGTGGGATCCGAACCGGGGCCGCTGGCGTCCCCAGCCAGCTCTTAACCACCGCGCCACTCGGCTGGCCCGTAAACCTATGCTTTTTTCTTATTCAGCTTGCTTGGCACTTTATCCATGAAAGGATGTTCTTAGAATGGAGTAATTTCTTCCTGACATTTCGTCCCTTCATTTCTCCTTTGGTCACAGTGGCTCCCACGCCTGCATCTCTGCTTGTGTCCTCCTCCTTTCTTTTCCCATCTCCAGCCATTCGCGGGCTCCCTAGTGGGACCAGAAACACAACTTCACTTTGGGTTTAGGAGTTTGGAGGAAAACAAAATACTGGTTTAGATGCTTTCTGGGAAGAGTGGAAATCCTGCCCATGTCATGAAGGGAAGGACATACAAGGTCATTAAAAATACATAGAACCGTAGCAGGGAGAGTAACCTCTGTCAGATTCAAAGCTCTGGGACACAAAACCCCGAAGTTCCTTTTTTATTACAGGCTACCCACCTTTCTGTTCTGAGACCCCTCAAGAGACATATAAGAAGGTGATGAACTGGAAAGAAACATTGACTTTCCCCCCAGAAGTTCCCATCTCTGAGAAAGCCAAGGAGCTCATTTTGAGGTATTGGTCAGAGAACATCTCCTCTGCCCCCCGCCCCCCACCCCCCAGGCTTTTTGACATGAGTGAATCCATGTGTTTTTTTAAGCTTTCATTATTTCCTGAGCTTGCTCCCTTCTTCCTCCCATTCCTCTCTTTTAAAAAGGGGGAAGTGATTCCTTTTCTTTTCCTGAAGAGACTACTTAGGTATGCTGAAAGCCCCTGTCTTTTCCAGATTCTGCTGTGAATGGGAACATAGGATTGGAGCCCCTGGAGTTGAGGAAATCAAAAGTAATTCTTTTTTTGAAGGCGTTGACTGGGAACATATCAGGTATATCCATATAAAAGCTTTCAGGATTATTTCAGAAAGTCTGTGGTTTGCTTAGTACTAATTGGGAAGCACCATTATTGGCAAACAAAGTAAGAGAAGAGAGCTTCTTAGAAATTTGGTGTCTTTTCCTGATTTTAATTCACGGTGAGGATTGGTAGATGGGGCTTCGTGTCGGCCGTGTGCCATGAGACAGGTGAAGGCAGCCATTGTTTCCAAGGTGAAGTGTACTTTGGGTTCCACAGTGAAGGGAACATCTGAGAAGCATGTTGCGCTTGCTTTGACCTAGAACCAGCCTCTCTAGTGTTGGAGGCCACCAGCAGGCCTGTCCCTGCCCAGAGGGTAGGAACTATCTCTGCAGGAAGAAAGAAAGGAGCGGAAGGAGATTGGGGTGGGAGGTGGTGCAGAGGGGCGTGAAGGGAAAGAGAAGATTGCTGGTGGGATGTGTAGTGTGGCCGGCGGCAGCAAGTGCCTGCACAGCCTGCTGGAAGCAGCAGTTGTGGTTGCTAAACAGAAGATGAAGAAGTTGTGATCTATTTCCTAATTGTGTTCTGATTTCCTTCCTTGTGATTTTCACCTTTGCCTTCTTTGTGCTGCATTTTTAGCTACCCTCCTGATTGGCACCTCTGATAGAAGGGCAGAGTCCTACCCGAGAGGACTCTCCGAAGTCCGATCCCCTTTTTAGCAGACAGGGGGAGCGCGTTAGCTTTGGACTTTAATTTCTCCTTATTATTCTTGTCTTTCTTCCTGACTATGAATAATTGTTACTTATATTTTTTCATTGTAATTTATTTTGTTTGGATGAAGTCAGTTGGCGTGATTGGTCAGTGGTCATAAGCTTTTCACAGAAAATAAGTACTGCCTGCCAGTGGAGAGTGTTCCCTTGTCACCCAGGGGTCCCTTTGTGGAGAGAGACTTGATTAGGTACGATGTATATGATTACTCACCATAGTAATTTTTGGCATGTCTGTTCTTGGCAGAGAGAGACCTGCTGCAATATCTATTGAAATCAAAAGCATTGATGATACCTCAAACTTCGATGAGTTTCCAGAATCTGATATTCTTAAGCCAACAGGTAAAACCACCAACACCACCTCTTGCTGCCTTACAAACACATTATTTCCCCCAATTTGGGGGTGATGTTTACAAATCAGGGTAGAGAACGTGGAGAGGAACTTCAGACCTTTGTAAGTATTTTCCAGGATGGCTGCTGGGTGGGTAGCAGTGAGAGCCTGTCAGGTGGAAGATGGTTACAAACCCCGCTGCTTGTGCTGCTCACCAGGGTGGGTAAATCAGGAAGACCTGCTCTTTTGTTATTTGTTAAAACAAAGGTTAGGTAACCTGAAATGACAGAAGTGGGAAAAGAAAACTTTAAAAATATTTGTCCAAAAAATGCGGTTCAAAGAACATACAGGCAACAAATGTAGGCAATTCAGACAGAGTAAAAAATAACTCCCCACATAGAAACTGCTGCGCTCCTCAGAATGCCATGTCTCCTGGACCGAGTGGCCCATCCGGTCAGGCCCTGAGTCAGCTCACATCTGTTTCTTTCCCAGTGGCAGTGAGTAATCACCCGGAGACTGACTACAAGAACAAAGACTGGGTCTTCGTCAATTACACGTACAAACGCTTTGAGGGCCTGACTGCGCGGGGGGCTATCCCTTCCTACATGAAAGCAGCCAAATAGCGTCCTGGACCTGGAGGCCTACTGGAGCAGAGTGCTTTGTGCACCATCACGGTTTCCCCCTCACACACGCTTGAAAGAGCTGCCAGGAAGGTTATGGAGCCCAGCAGCCTGGCATGGTAAACTCACCTGAAATGTGATAGCAGTGGATTCTCTTCCATCATGCAACTGAAAAGCTGTAGAACAGCCGTTTCTACTACATCGGCCATAAGCAGCTGTCCTGCTTCCTTAGAAGCATCATGAGCCAATTTGATAAGACGTTTAAAAAAAACTTGAGTTTTCCTAAGTTCATCAGAATGAAGGGGAACAACAGCCATCATCCAGCATTACTGAGGCCGTAACACACACTGAGCATCAGCCAGTCCTCTGAGTTTGTGACATGCTTTCTGCCAAGCCCACCAGTGTTTCCTAGAAGTCCCATAGCCCTAAGGAAATAAAGCAATAAAGCAGCCTCAGCAGCCAGTGTTCTGCCTGAAGGAGGCGAGCCTTCGTCTTCTGCGTGCTGACGGTTGCTCCCCGGACCTCAGCCCCAGGCGCGTGGCTTTTAAAGCCTCCATTCATGGTGCACTTTATGTATGGTACTAGGATAAAGACCCTCAATCCATCGATTTACAGCCTCCGCCCACCTAAAATACTCATGCTGCTTTTCTGAGTGTTGATGGGGGAATACCAGTTGATCCGGCCCCCAAAGCCACTGGGCATTGCCAAGGAGTCCCGGATCGCGTGGAAAATGCTCGCTTTCTCTTCACGGCTGTTTCAGAACATCCCTAAGACGGATGCGGCCGTGGCCCAACAATACCCGCAAGTGCTGCCAACAGAGACTCGGTTTGTTCCTGGGAACAGTGCAGGGAGAGCCCAGGCTGAGTCAGGCAGGAGGCCAGACCCTCCTGCTTAGTCCCGGAACCCCTTGGAAGCGGTGCAGGGACCCACCTGACAGAAGCACAGAGCCAGCCTGCAGAGCTCTGTCAGGTTCCCTCCTGGACCCTTGGTGCAGTTGTGTCTCGTCTCCTCTTCCCATATTTCGTCTCTGCCAACTTTAAATACCATTTTGCCTTGGATTCATGATTACAGATCTTCCCTTTCCGATGCCTTCCTGGGGGTGTTCCTCTCCACCCAAAGGGTCGCCTGAGCTTGGGCTGACCCCACCTCTACTGTGGCGCTCTCTTATGAGACACCCTCTGAACTTCCACACAAAGTGCCTTCTCTCTCATCTGCCACCACCTTTAGAGGAATTTTGCTGCATCAGAAAAATGTGGAGGCCCCATATTAATGCATTATTATTTTTAAAAGTTTTGATAACTTTTTTTTTTTAAAGCATAGTTTTTTTTGTTGTTGTTGTTTTTTTTTTTTTTTGAGGGCAGTGTCACTGGCTCTCATATGTGGGACCCGAACCGGGGCCGCTGGCTTCCCAAGCCATCACTTAACCACCGCGCCACTCGGCCGGCCCTTGATAACTCTTAAAGCATCATTTGCACCTGTGTGGTAACTTTGCCTGTTGCAGAGCGTCACAGCCAAGCTACAACTGGGAGACTGCTTTCTGCCAGTCTCGTGGGTAAGATCAGCTTTGAAAGGAAAGTATGTCCTAGCTTAGCCATTCAGAAAAGAAAAACGGAATATCAGAGTTATAGTAAGTGAAACTGCTTTGTATTTTAATGTCTTAGAGGAAGATAAAAGAATATTAGGGAAGTATTAACTGGATGAAGGTAATGTGTCTGCCCCTTAATCTTTCATTCATGGTCTGTTAGTGAAAAGGAAGTAAACGAGATTCTTTTACATAACATTGTAGTTTCTTTGTATTACCAAATAGCTGGGATGTTGACCCCCATGTGTTTTGCAAGTGTGTGTGGTAAGCATGGGTAAAGAGATGTGACTGGAGTGATTGTCTGTGTGGCGGGGAGTGACAGGGGATTATTTGTTTTAGGAGGAAATGCCCACATTTTAACTTTTACACTTGTGAATAAACTGTGCAAACAGCAGTGTGATCTGTGATGTGTTCTAAAGCAAACGTGGCTTGTAATTCAGAGGCAGAGTGCTGATGGCTTCCTTAACGTCTTTGTCTACAAACCTTTGGGACACTGCATACCCACTTTCAGGTAAAGTGCTTTTCTGTCATGGAGAAGTGGGGACCTGCTCTTTTCCCCAAGAAGGAGTCTTCCGAATCGGTGTCTGTGCACAGACTGTCTTCTATTTGCCCCACATGGGCTCCGTCCACCTGGCTCTCTGCTCCAGGGCATTGGGCCCATCCCTTGCAGTAGGGCCAAGGGGACACCTGCCAACAAAAGTGCTGTGGACACCATTTGTATCTCCGTTTACAGCCCAGCCTGGGGTTGGCCAGGAATCTCACAAGCTTCCAGGGTGGGACTTCTCAGCCCCCCGCCCCCGTGGCCCACGGCCCCCAGAGCAGGGTTGTCTCTGGAGGTTGTATATTGGAGTCCTATTGGGTCCGACTTCTTAGCCCCTTCTCCAGGTCAGGGAAAAAAGCCTGAAAGAGGCAAGAAGAAGGGGCCGAGACCGGGGCAGGAGCTGCCGGCAGTGCAGCTCAGTGCCGTAAAACGTGTTCTGTCTTTCCAGTTGCGCGGGTTTCAGGAAACATGCTGGGACTGGCCCAGGGTTGGTCCTGTTCACAGATAACTGTTTCTGCTCTCAGGGGGTGTCAGAAAATAACAGAACTTCAACTGTACCACATCCGAAGATGAAACAATACTGACTCATCCCAGAGTGCATCAGAATTTCCTTTAGTGCCTGTTCTTTTTATTTTTTTAAGATTTTATTGGGGAATTGGCGGAGGGGAACAGCATTGGGGAATCGGGAAGGGGAACAGACAAGTTGCTGTCCTTTTGTTCTTCAGTCTAGTTGCGGAGGATGTTGCTTCACTGTTGGTATCGTCATTGCGCTCTTCCCGGATGAGGCAGATGGGTCGCTGGCCTCTGGATGGTCGCTCACCGCGGCTATTGGCATCTTGTGCTGGCTGCCAGCTGCTCATGCTGGCTGCCTGCCACTCACTGCAGCCCATTGCAGCCCACTGCGGCAGGGGCTGCAGCCAACACTGTCGCCGGGGTTCGCACAGCTCAGCTCCAGGTGGAGCTGTTGTTAGCCAGTGTCACTGGCCCTCATGTGGGATCCGAACTGGGGCCGCTGGCATTCCAAAACCAGCGCTTAACCAATGCACCACTTGGCCGGCCCTAGGGCCTGTTCTTGTTTTGAATTACTTTCAAAAGTAACATACGGATGAATTCCTTTGAGATTAATATTCAGGGTCTGAAGAGCAGATTGCCAATTTCGAAACTCATCTATAGAGCATAATAGGAATCCCTGTGCCATGACACTCTTCCTCCGAATCGTTTCCTGCGTCACCTCCTCCTGTTTCTCTCCTGGGCCTGTGTGTGACCCAGACAGGGATTTTAGAACTCAAGAGGATTCACTGAATGGTATTTCCCTTTCCTAGGTACACACATTTCTCTGGAATGATCTATCAAAGTCTTCACATGCTTCTTGCAGGCATATCTTCAGAGAAAAACGTTTTTTGGAAATAACATTTGAGCATGCACAATAGAGTTCAGTACCAGGCACTGGGGAGCATATAGGGGGTCCACTGGGGTTCTGAGCTGCAGATCAGTTTGAGAACTCCCCACTGCTAAATAGTTTAAGAGAAGCCGCTCAGTTGTGAGGCCTGTACTTCAGTGTTGATGTCCCTCCCGCTAGTGTTAAGCCAGCCCAGAGCTTCCCAGAAATGTTTTTAAATAGTGATTTGGCAAAGGGGCGAGTGGCCGCCTTGTGTTTTGGGGGCTGGTAGGTGTGGCCTCGTGCTGAGGTAGAGGCATAGAGCTGTGTTACTTTAGTAAGAACACTGCAATCACTTGTGTTACTTCATTTCCCGCACCCAGTTCCCCTCGTTTGGTTTCTGTTCCTTGTGTGAAATATGATAGTATTATACCATAAAACACGCTGGCGGTTTTTAAGTAATCATTCCTCTGGTCACTGGCGTCCTCTCTATGCACTGGCTTCTCTTTAGCTCTCATCTCACTTGATCAACCTGCTGCACTCACACTGTTGACTTCAGAAAACAACTTGACTCCCATCTAACTTGCTCCTTGGTAGTTCCCCTGCCACCACTTAAATGCGGGTGCTCCTCAGAGCAGTGACTTGGCTCTCTTTTCACCCGTGATCTCCGGGCGATCTGCCCATACTGCGGTTTCAGCCACCACGTTTTTGCAGTGAGGTCTACCTGGCCCACGCCCCAGAACTTGAGGTCCCACGGAGCCAAATGCCTACTAGAAGTGCCACGTGGAAGGCTTCCTGCGGCTCAGATTAAAGCTGTGCAGAGCTCCCCTCATCTTCATAACCTTTTTCTTGCTCAGTTTACCGAGCTATCCAAGCAGGAAACTTTTTTTTAAAGATTTTATTTGGGGAATTGGGGAAAGGGAACAGTCAGTTGTTGTCCTTGAGGGCGCAGCAAGCTCAGCTCCAAGTCCAGTTACCATCTGACCGCCCTTTGGCAGCTCAGGTCGCTTAGCTCAAGGTGCCATGTTCAATCTCAGTTGCGGGTGGGCATAGCCCACCATCCCATGCGGGAATCCAACCAGCAGCCTTGTTGTTAGGAGCAGGTGCTCTCACCAGCTGAGTCATCCTGCCATCTGTTGGCATCTCAGGGCAGCTCAGTTTGGGCACAGCTCACTGGACCATGTGGGAATTGAACCGGCAACCCTGTTGCTCAAGAGCTTGCACTCTTAACCAAGTGAGTCACTCGGCTTGCCTAAGCTGGAAACTTTACACTCCCATCCGTAAGCTTGTATAGTTGCAGGCATGGCCATCCACCCACCAGGGCCTTCATTCCTTGCTAAGTCCACTGCACGGGTCTCTTAAGTGACCTCTTTGCCACTGGTCCTTTCAAGTCTGTCATCCTCTCTGCTGCCAAAGGAACTCGTTTAAATTTCAAGTCTGATCACATCGCTCTGCATAAAGCCCTTGAGGGCTCCCAAGTTTAGATGAGACTGAACACCTTTGTGCGAGGTACAAGTCTTTCCTTCTCTGCCCTCATCTGCATCACCCCATCCACTTCCCTGATGACAGTAAGCAATTATTCCACGTTTGCTCACACAATTGGGTTGGCCTGGAATACCGCCTCTCCTCATATCCACAACTAGTATTCATCCTTTACAATTTGGTCAATGAGTCACTTGTAGAATTCTCTTGTGAACTCTTCTCACAGTAAAAACTGGCTGCTCCATCCTTTTGGGCTTGAGTGACCTGGACTGTTAATAGATGTCTTCTCCATGTGATTATAAAAGCCCCTCGAATGGAGGAACTGTGTCCTAGTCAGTGTCCTTGGGGCCAGGCAGTGCTTGGCACAGAACACCAACAGGCCATGTCTTCAGAGCACGTTAACCTCTGTGCCAATAAAGGCAGGCCTGCTAGGGAGGCACAGGCTTGCTTAGGCTCCATGAAGATGAACCACCCGTAAGCTCCTAAGTGAGCGAGGGAGCTGTGGACACCTGTTGTAGGGCCAAGCCAGAGACCAAAGGATGAGCAGGCGGCTCTCCAGCAGGGCTTCCAAGGGACCTGCCTGGACTCGACCTTCTCACCTGCCTTTCATGGCTGCCGCGGTTCTTCACTTGCTTTAAACCAAAATTGGGACATGAAGTTTGTGAGCCCTTTCAGGTTTACATTTGGCCTTGTGGGGTCCTACTTGGTTGGATTTGAAGGTTCAAGGGGTCTTGAATGTAAGTTGGCCAGGAACTACAGAAGGGAGACCATTAGGGCTCTGGAACCTGGAGCTATAGAATAGCAGGGTGGGAAACACAGCAGGCTTGGGGCCAGCCCCGCAGCTGCTGTAGGGAAGGAAGACGCTGATCTGGGCAGTCGGGGTGCTGCTCCTTTTAGTCCCTTTTAAAATCTTGACTTCTAATTTTTTTTCTGCTAAAAAAACCGAACAAGGACACAAATGATAATATTTTATTATAAAAAAAAAAAGCATCCCAAATATAGGATTTCGTAAACACTGGTAGGTGAACATGTGCAACTTTAAATACAAATTAAAGAGGCAAAACTTATAAGCATTTGCCTTCAAGAGAAAATGTTCCATTCTGAGAGGCGGTCCCACCCCAAGCACGCATGTGGCTCCATCTCCCATGAGGGCATTCGGTCTGCTTTCTGAACTCACTATGCCTATTCAACAATTTCAAAATGATGGCAAGAAGTGGCACTGAATAAATTACTAAAACCCTGTCTTAACTTTCTATTTTCACCCAATAAGGCTGACTCCACATTAAATGAAAGCCTGTGGTGTGATCTTACTTCCACAAGGACCCATTGGAACACAATTTGCAAATATATCCATCCTTCCTGGGCTTATTCCCCAGTATTTTCATAGACCTGTATAACTAGACATCACACCACTCTCTTGGATTTTAGTTTAAAATAATACTGGCTCTTGTGTATTGTGTGCACTAAACCCAGCTACATTCTGGCTTCCTTACCCTTTTTGCTGTCAATTCTTTCAATCCCATCCCTCCACTGTGGAGAAACCATTGGGTGATCTCACCAGACATATTTTAATGCTGTCGCCTTGCCCACTATCCACTCAACGGCCAACGCTTCCTAACCAAGTATACGTGATACGATGCAGAGACCAACCTTTTAAACCTCAAATTCAGGTTCATCTTGGCTTGCTGAGACACCTCTGAGAAAGACAGTCTGGATAAAACCATTTCCTTCTGGAAATGTTTCTGGATAAACAGCCTGGCTTATTTAGGCACTTAAAAAAAACACCAAACCTGAGTCCCACCTTTTTTATTAGAGACGCCTCTTGCCCAGGTGGCCAGTAACTGACTAAAGGGAATGACCACAACCCAGCCCTTATCCTGTGAGGACAGAGGTCCCGCCAACGGGAACGGCAGCTATGGCTGAGGAGAGCCACCAAATTCATGAAGCTGAGCTCCAGGCTGGGAGGGCGTTGGGTGCACGGAAACTTCCCTCTTCATCAGAAGGAATTTGAGGGCCCAGCTTTTTCCTTTGTCACCACCACCTGGTGACACTGGCAGATTTTAATCCATAGATTTTCGGTTTACTCAAACCCCATGGGGCTGGGGGTCCAAAGCACATTAACCCAATCTGGGGGAAAAATATCTTAGTTCTTGAAAGCCTGAGGAAATGAATCATTTACATAGAAAAGTGTTAAGTACATGCCATACTTTCATATCTGGCTTTTTACCTAAGCAAAGACTAATCAAATTAGTTTTAAGAGTTAGCTGCAGCGTGTTTACACTTACTACATGTTAATACATAAGCTGTACAACAGACGTTACACATATCATAGATACACAGTCAATGCAGATTTCCTTTGTAATGACATGGAAGTCAACTGAAAAGTGTAAGAAAGCACCATTAAACAATCGCCTGGGCTGGTCAACTACTAGTGGGTATGAATGGAAGTACTGGTAAGGCCAAAGCCAGGCCCGACCTCAGATAGGAGCCAATTAGTTTCACAGAAAGAAAACTACTCTCTGGCTACAAAATAACCCAAACCCTCGCCATCGACCTTATAGACGGACGCCAGAGGTAATCGCAGCTCCGAGGGGGGATGGTTCCGTTTTACTTGTGTCTTTAGAGTGGGGAACAGAGCCCTGATTTCCACTGACGCTGGTCACATGCAGAGAACACAAGAACACTCGTTCTTCAGGCCTGGAAAGAGTAGCTTTTAACACCCATCTCACTTTACTTCTGAGGGTTGACACGAGGGCAGTAATAAAAGGGAATCAAGCAGCCTGCCCTGCAGTATCTTATGGGAATGGAACGTAGAAAACCAGTCCTGTTCTTATCTTGAAGAGCCTGAAGGAAACCACGTGCCTCTTGTAATCTGATGAGGAAATGCTCTGGGTAGGTGAGTGCAAGGCTGACTTTTAACACAACAGGAGATAATCCTGTGACACATCTGGCTCTAGACTTTAAATTTAGCTCTGATGCTGATCGCCATGGAGACGTGAGGGGCTGTGGTTCAGCGGGGGCGGCCCTGCTGGGGAGACGGATCTGGGTTGTCACACACTTTGCATGGCTAAGCAGCAGACAGATCAGACAAAACTACGTCTAGTTTCCCTTTAACCATCATTCCTTTGGGCATATTACTGTGGTTTTTTTCTTATCCAGTGTGAGCAGCTGATAGGTTATTTCAAAAACGGAAATATCCTGGTGTCCAAAAAAATTCCATAGTATGAAAATAATATACAAAGAAAAATCCTGTACTGGGAAAAGGTCTGGACAGGTGATGTTTCCCCACCCAGCTTCGCCCCAAATGCTCCCTCCCTGGAGCTCTGAAAAGTCTTTCTGCTGAGAACTGAGCACTTGCGAGAAGTTTCTGCCCACAGCCTGAAAGCCTTCAGCCATATGGAGGGGCTCCCAGGCTCACCCACAGACCTATGGCTTCACACCGGATTCCAAGCCAGGATAATCCAAGTGGCCTGATATGGAGTGGTTCTTCTACTTAAGTTGTGGGTTCATTCCAAATGAATAATAACGGATTTAGGCTCAAACACCAGGAAGCTAAAAAGGGTTCATAAACACTGTTACACCATTGTCCTTCCTGTCACAGAATCTGTCTGTGTGGTTTTGGGCTGTTTGTTGCATTAATGAAAAAACAAAACTGAATTTAAGTGCTTAAGAATTTCCTTTTAGACATTTTGGATGAGCCTAGCTCTTCCCAGATGCAGTGTGAGCGCAGGTGCCACCAGGAAGAGCTCCTCATTTACCCCCAACAACTATGCATTGATGCCTACTCGCAGAAGAGAGATTGTCTCCTTTTAAATTTGGTCCCTTTGCTGCTAAGTAATATGCTTGTTATAAAGCAAAACAGAACAAAAGCCAAGAACAAAGCATAAAGGATGAGACCTGCTTTGCTGAATATGAGGCAAGACTCTGTGAACAGCACCAGACCTAAAGTTTTCAAGTTGCCAGGGCTGCTGCCAAGCTGCTCGCTTAATTCCCAGTGAGCGCTTTTTCATCCTCTGCCGGAGGTGCAGACATACTGAAAAGGACACACGTTAACTGTAGGAGAAAGGGGAAGGGTCGGGGAGAAGCATCTCTCTGACTCGTGGGAAGGGGTGGCTTTGGGCAACCCAGAGAGAGAGGAGCTCCGGAGAGGGTGGACCCGCAGCTGGCCCTAATCCTGAAAGTCACTGGAAGCCATCTGAGAAAGGGGGGCATTTAGCCGGTCAAGTTCATCCACTTGGGGTGGGTGATACATTAATATCTCCTGGTCCTCCAAGACATCTTCTCCGGCAGCTACCAGGTTAGTGAGGGACTTGCTTCGCACACACTGGAAATCCACATGGCGACTCTTGCCTTCCTCCTTTTCCCAGGACATCTGGATAAAGGGGCGCTGCACATAGTTATAGATTACTTCGGACCGGCCGCCAGGTCTTCGCTTAATTTTCTCCTTACAGGTAGGGTAACCTGAAACGGAAAGAAAGGCTGTTCTCGTGACTCCGGCATCCACACTTCCTCCTCCCTGACCACATCAGTTTCCTCCCCACTGCAGAGACCGTCATGGAAACTGCCAGGGGCGCCCAGCCGCTGACCTGGCCCTTTCAGCCCAATCACTCTCCCCTCCGACCCCAAGAAGGGGAGTAACCAGAATTCTCCCCCTTCTAAAGGAAGCGGGAGAGTAGCCTCTAACTCCCTGCGGAAGCCTTCAGTTACTGGCGGCGGTACTAAGAGCAAAACTCCTGCTAGTGCACGGCTACTGCAGTCCTCTCCTGCTGCTGCTGCGAGGGCACGCTGTGTGAGAACCAGTTGGAAATGTGAAATGTTTGGCCGAAAGGAAACAGGGGTGCCGCACGCCTAACCTATCTGAAAAGCTGTGACATGGAATTGAGAGATCTCGTATTCAGAGTAGCTTCAGAGGTCAGAAATGGGAGGAGGACAGAGAGGGAGGCGTTGCTTATGAGTTACACGGAAGAACGTTCGGAGGGTAGAGTCTGACGGGCTGCTCTGGGACATGGAGGGTCTCTACCATCTTGTCCCTGCGGTTTCCAAGGAGACAAGGGAACGACACAGTGGAAAGAAGTTTACCAGATTAGCTCAAAAACCCCTTCCAATTTTGAATTCCAACCTAAGTCAGACACAGTGAAGGCCTGATGGGTTCTGTGGGCAAGACTGGGACACAGCAGCAAGAAGCAAGAGTCAAAGATCTGCGGGGAGAGACCAGGATGGCTTCAGCACTCTGTACGGACAAGTCTCCACGGCCCTTCCAAGGAGACCAGAGGTGGGAGTCATTGCTCAAGATCACTTAAAGCAATTCTGTCAATATGTCCAGACATACCCCAAAGGTACGTAGTGAAATAAACTTAAACTCTGAGTCTCCCAGCTTCTGTTTTCAGAAGGACCTTCCAGATCCCGGAAAGATCCTCACCAAGACTGCTGGCAGAGCAGCCCTCCCACCTGGGAGCCTACGAGCCCTGCTACACGTATGTGCCAGCGGCCTTAGCACTCACTGCTCTTTATCCTGAGGGAGTAAATTGGAACTATTCCTGCTGCTGCTTTTCAACTGGAAATAAAAAGGGAAATGTTAAGGGCAAACAAAAACAAACATAGGAATCCTTCCAACTTGGGCAGGACTGAAGTTTTCCTGGGTGCCTGTTCTGCAGGCCCTCTGGAAGCTGAGTGTTAAGGACATACGCTGTGGCCACAGCTCTGACCCGCTCCAGGAGCCATGCAAGCTGAATACTGACTGGGACATGGTTACCTTCAATTCCAATGCGAATGTTTTTCAGGCCCCGTTCCTTTAACACTGTTTTAGCAACATCCCGATTCTCAATATATTTGAAGAATCTGTAGAGCTTGGAGCTATAAAGAACTGGAAGAAAACAAACAGGTTAGTCATGGAGCAAAGAACTCTGTAAGAGGAAGGAGACAGCTAACAGAATTAGACAAAGGAAAGTTCTCTTTTGGTCCTGATGCAAAAAAATCCAAATGGATCACAGATGAATGTTAAGTAATAAAGTAACTATAATAAACCATATAAGAAATTGTTATAGTGTCTGTATAAGGAAGGCCTTTCTGGGCATGACATAAAACCTAGAAGCCATCGAAGCAAAATTCATATACTTGACTACATAAAAATACAAATGTCTCTACTTGGCCAAAACCACCCTTTTCAAAGCTAAAAAGAAATAATCAACTGGGAAAAATATATGCAGCTCATATTACTAAGGGCTAACTTCCTTAATATCTATAGAGTGGTCACAAATATAGAGCTTTCAGAAATCACTAAGTAAAAGACAATCTAATTTTGTAATGGGCAAAAGGCACAAATACAGTTAACAGAAAAGGAAATTAAAATGGCACTTAAAAAAAAAATGTTCTGGGCCGGCCGAGTGGCGCAGTGGTTAAGCGCTGGCTTGGGAAGCCAGTGGCCCCGGTTCGGGTCCCACATATAAGGGCCAGTGAGTGACACTGCCCTCAAAAAAAAAAAAATGTTCAGTCTCATACATGGAATGAGAGATGCAAGTTAAAAGTTAAGTGCTTTTTTAACATAGCAGAGTGGCAAAGACAAAAGGTTAGTAAAACACCATTTGCTGAGGGTGCAGGAAACAAGCCACATATTGTTTTGTGAGTATAATTTGCCTCAACCTTTATGGAGGATAGATTGGCAACATCTATCAAAATTATAAAGCGCAAAGCTTTTGACACAGAAATTCCATTTCTAGGAATATTATTCTATAGAGATATACATGTATGAAGACTGTTTAAAAGAATATTCTTGAAAGCAATAGTTATAATTTGTATCTAAAATGTCCATCAACAGAGCTGGTTAAATCCATTACAGCACAATCATGCAATGGAATACTATACAGCTATAAAAAAAGACGGTAGGAGCTTTGTATGTAATGAATGGTATAGAACAGTCTGTATAATATGGTATCATTAGGAAAAAAGTAGAAACATGTATGTAATTGCTCAAGTATGTGCACTGAACACATCTGGAAGGACATAAAAGACACAATGGGGAAAACTGGGTAGATGAGGCCAACCTCCTGGGAACAAGACTTTTCAATGCATATCCTTCTATACCTTTTGAATTCTGAATTATTACCAATTCAAAAGGATTTAAAAATGAAATGAATGGAGAGAGGAGTGACACCATTTACGCGCTGCCTTGGTACCAGGCACAGCGGGAGCGACTGGAGATGCAGCACTGTGCTCCATGCTCCCCGCGTAACAGCCAGACCTGCGTCACTAAGCGGAAGTGACCCTGCAGCAAGTATTCGCTGGCTGGGCAGGGACATCCGCGCTGCCTCTAGGGCAGCACATTTCTTGCCGAAACATCTGTCCCGTGCGGGCGGCCCCTACTTTGGGAGTACTCCTCCCCCATGGGCGGGGGGTGGTCCTCGTCCCAGTCCACAGAGTCCTCGTCAGTCAGCACGACAATGTGGCACTCCCGCTCCCCCTTCTTGGCACAGCCCACCATGATGGGCAGGATCAGCTCTTCGAGGAAGTGATCAAACTGTGTGTGAGCGCCGTCATTGGACAGTTCATGCAGTAACGCACCTGGGAGAGAAAATGCAGGTGAGTACCCTCTGCGCCCACGTGTAAGCCGTACCGGAGTGAAACAGACTATCGGGCAACAGTTGGAACCCTGGGACGGTCCAGAGAAGCGGCCCATTTAAAGGCACAGACTGTTTCCTGCTCCAGGGCGAGAAGTAAACTGATTTGTTAGATACGCTTCACCTTCTCCCACACTTCCACTGCCTCCTGTTTAACAATCCCTGAGCATTCTGATCAATGGAGGTTTTACTGGGCAGCGTCACATCATAAACACCAATTCTGTGAGAGAGAACCATCACGTGGGGGTGTCTCCTTGCTGCGCCCCGTCTGAAGATGCTCTGGACCCCAATTTCATGGACATGGACTTAGGGTACCACAGAAGAGGAATTAGCCTCACGTTTGGCAACACCAAGGGACTGGCTCCAAGTGTACACTAGACCCAGTAGAGAAACCACACGTCCAGCGAACTTCACAAAATATGCAGGGAAATGTATCGCGAACTTCAAGAAGCAACTTAAAAACCAATTTCAGGAAGCCTAGGTAATGGTAACAGCATGGAGTTTGTAGTCAATCAATTCTAATTTCAGTTTTAACGCTGAGAATTTGGAACAAACTAAGTTCTCAGTCTCATTTGTTAAATGAGCTATCAACCATCTTTTAGGGTTGTTATAAGACTTAACACACACTCTATAAAGTACTGAACAAACACTATGTGAATAATAATGATAAAAATGATTATAAGAAGAACCCAGCCAGTTTATGCTGTTTGTCTTTATTAGTGAGCCTTCCTGCATATCTGAGAATCAGTATCTGTATTTGTTAAAAGGCTGAAACACCAAGGTCCCCAGAGGGGCAGGAATTAGCTCGGTGACTCGGGTGAAGCTGGACCACACGCTCCCTTTTGTCTGCTCCACTTCCGCAGTGCTCTGAAGCAAGAGCAGAAATGGGCTGGTATCTCATCTCTGCCTCTGCGGATGATTTTCAACCCACATTTGAAACTCTGTTTAGTAATAAAAATGATCAGTCAATTCCAAGCAAACGTTCAGCTGCTGTACTTACTCAGATCTTGACACCGGATAGTGTTGAAGTCAAAGTTAATGCAGAGATAATCACATGTATCTCTAAGGTCTGGGATAGAGATGCCATCAGGACAATTGATGATACCAGTTTTGTAGTAATCCTAAAAATAGATTAGGAAGAAATGTAGGCAAAGAACACGATGAAAAACTGCCTCTTTAGCCCCCTTGTCACTCCTGGTTACGGCACTATTGCCAAGCTGGTTGATTCGTTAGGTGGCAAGGTGGCCTCTGGCTATCCTGACACGTTTAATTACAGCTTGATACCTGATTGAGCTCACAGGGCAAGGCTTAAAAGTTACAGGAACAGAAAACAAAAAAAAAAGCACTAAGTGAAGCCCTAAGTCAGTAGCAGAGTTTGATGGAACTCACCTGGGGAAAAGGATGGTAATAAAAGGGCTACTACGCACCAGCACCGTTCGAAATACAGTTGCACTGATTCCCTCAGCAATCTCATACTCTCCCTTCTCATTGGGCCTCGTGAAGTTGTACTCTCTCCCTGGTCCAAACATCCTGAAAGACACCAGGCAGCAGTGTTACCTTCTCCAGCAGCATTTCCGTCTTCACCTCTTTGGGGAAGCCTCCTTCTCACTCTCACCTAGTGGAAGGTAACAGAGCTCTGGGACCCAGCCCCTGGAAGTCGTACTCAAGTCTTAGGAAACTCCGTTCAGACAGAAAAAGAAGGCAGCAACTGCTTTCAGCGTTTGAGTGCCAGGAGAATGAAGCAGCAAGTAACAGAAAATGAAGTAAAACATCTTCAGCAGAGCTGGCCCTCAGAACACCTCTGGGATGTGAGGTGGCCTCTCCTGCCCTCCCCACTGCCCGGGAACCTGCCTCTATACACACGGGCAGTGAGCGCAGTGTGCCTCATGCTCCTGGCCTCTCCTATTCCTTCCCTTCTATTAGCATTTACCTATGCAGTCTGCCAGTCCTTGATATTTCACTTTTGCTTTTCAACATCTGATGTGATAGATGAGTATTAGTAGATGCAGATTTTTTTTTTTTGAGGGCAGTGTCACTGGCCCTCATATGTGGGATCTGAACCGGGGCCGCTGGCTTCCCAAGCCAGCTCTTAACCACCGCGCCACTCAGCCGGCCCTAGATGCAGATATGTTAATGCTTTCCCCTTTCCTCATATGTCTTAATGATGGAGCTCTGGAAAAAAATGTCCTCCTTCAATCCAAGGAGTAACTCTACGGCAATTTCAGGCCAAGTAGAAAACGAGGCTAGATATTTGGCTTATCAGCAGTTTGACATATTTCTGAGAGGCCGGCCTGCTCCAGGCATGAACTCAGAGGTCATGAGGGTATAGGTAGGAGGTCTTGCTTTTCTTACTCAACTTTTCCCATTCCTCGTCCCTTCTCTCAGATCCCCTCCAATAAAACTGACCCTATCACTTCTACTACTCCTGTTGCACTCCCTTTTAGGAGCTGTGGAATGGGAAGCCAGCCCCAGCACAAAGGACAGGGCAGACAGCTGCTACCTTCAGCCAGCCTGCATGCCTAGTGGAGACTGCCATTTCCTTCTGTACCCTGCTGGGAAGCCCTGCTGTCAGCTTTTCAGAACTGTTATCCTCCACCCTGAATTGGCTGCTTTTCAAAGGTCTGAAAAAGATCCATACCACATGCTTTCCAAATCACTACACCGTATGTAAGAAATCCATCCTGATAAAAGAATGCTGACATTTTCCTGGCATGTTCTGGTTGAAGTCTAGCCGAGACAACTATGAATCAAAGTAGTGAGCAACATGCCATAAATATAATCCTTCCATCCATCATCAGCAGGCCCTAAACTCAGCTATTTATCTAGTAGTGGATGGATTTGCATTAATCCAGTCTCAGTCTCTGTTTGTCCCCTTTGTGACTAGTGGTCCGCATTTGTAAGCTCATTGGCTAGGCTTACGAATACTGTATGTGGCCACAGGGCAGAGCAAACCTAAGTAACTCTCAGAATACAAGACCTCAGCCAACTAGGTTGATGAATCAATTTAGATAAAAAATCAGACTCGTTTTCATGGGACAACCCATTCCTAGATTCAAGATTCAATGAACCAGTGTCACCCAAGAATCTATTACCCTAAAATGCTTGCCTTATCACTACTAAAATGCTTGTCTTATCACTACTTTCATAGAAAACCTACCTCAAACAGCCAACCTGCCCTAAGGAACATTTTTTTTTCGAGGGGGTGTGTGTGCGGCAGAGATAGGGGCAGTAGTGGTAGTAATACCAAGACTGTGGACGAGAAGTGAAGTCTGATAAAACATAGGGCCAATTTAGAAAATGTTTTTATATTTTAGTTTAATTCAGATGTTTGAGAAACACATAGAATTGGTTTTGGTTAAAAATGGTGCATCATGAATTTGCATGTGCATGTTCAGGTATATACGTATTTGAATCGCTGGATCCCATCTAGCCTAGAATTCAGCAATTTGTGTAGTCCATTCTGTTTCTAATTCAGTTCAAATTAGTTCAATGTCCTGAGTGAGGTAGATCTTTAAATAAGATCAAAGTAGATGAAAATCCTCAAAAGCCAAAGGTGTGTATACACTCATCATCATTATCATTTTACTCTCATCCCAATTTTCTCTTCCTCGTGCTAAGGTTTAACTCCTGGCCATGCTCCAAGTGTCCTCCTGGGCAGTGCCCCTCCTGAGCAGGCGCTTTCCATTTCCTAAACCCTTGAGATGGAGCAGGGAGAAGGCTAGAGTCTGAATGAAATAACACAGAAAACAGGACATGAAGAATAAAGAGAACAATCATGAAACAACAAAGCAGCCAGATATAAAGATTTGGTTTCAGAAAACTTTTTAAATAGTGATGGAGGAATTAGAGAATGACAGTATAAGATAACATCGACTACCACACATAACCGGCAATAGATGGCAGGCAAAATAATGCTTTTCAGAGAAATGGCTCTGTTTTTATATCATGTGAAATATTTCATCTAATTTTTATGAAAAGACAAAAAAAAAAGAACACGACTTACAGACCCCACTTTATTCCAGTACCTCTAACTTGTGGGACTCAAAAACTATTGCTTTTGTAAGGTTATAAAAATAGTGGATAAAAGAAATTAAGTATTTGACTTCTGTATTAGAGTGACTTTATTGAGGAATAGGGAATAAGAACCCCACTCCCCAAATCACCAACACATATAAGGCATTTTACCACCCTGCCCTCCCTGTCTCATCAAAATATGAAAAAGAAAAATCAGCGATGCAATGCGTTTTATTCTCACATCTGATGCAAGATCAACGGCAGGTCTTTCTAGTCATAGAGAACAGAGTGCATTTGGGAGGAACTTATCAATTACCTTCCCAACATGGTGTCTGGATGAGCGGTGAAAATCTGTGGATTCACAACAAAACGTGTACCATCTACCAGAAGTGTCACTTTCTCTGGTGCCTGGGAATGAACAGTACTCCCAAAGCCCCCGGTGCTGTTTCCAAATCGCTCTGGAGCAAGGAAGGGTTCATGATTCCGCTTGTTCCCGCTTGGGAAGCAAGAGCCTTTGATGTCTTCGGGAAGTGGCATTATGTGAGAGAACTGCAGGCTAGCTGGCTGAGAGGCGTAGTCAAGGGCAAAGTCTAAAAGATCACAAACAAACCAATATAACTGGACAGCAAAATGCCTGACGGGACAAATAAACCCTGCCTTCTTTTAAAAAACAACCAAAAACAAACAAACAAAAAAACCCCACACATTTTTAGGAGTTTACAGCCAAAAACTCTAATCTAGAGCAAGTAAAGAAACCATATAAACTAGAGACTCATATTGGATCCCCTTGGCCTTTTTTCCGTGCGTATGCTGGGGAGGGGAGAGATGAAGGCAGAAATATCCACATACTGAATAAACTCTGTATATGGTTAAAAGAAATTAAACATCGGAGAAGAATTTCTGTGGAAACCCAGCCATCCCTTGCCACACCCCATGACCTCTCCCAGGTCTTGTTTCACAGAAGCAATTACTTTATACTTCTGTGTTCACTTCTATCTCTAAATAACCCTCTTGTATTTCCCGTGTTTTATTTAATAAACCTCTGTGTGCCAAAATGATTCCTTTTCCACATTCTTCAAAAATGTTTCTAAATTTTATTTTCCAGAAGGATAATGATAGTCTCTAATTGTCTAATGCATCACTTTTCCTAGAAAAATCAGACTAATGCATTTTCATTATGCACAGGAGAATCCTAACATCACCAACATCATTTTTTGAACTGGCAGGTCTTGCTTCTCAGCAGCAAAGTTGCAGAGCAAACAGCCTTGGATGAGGATTCACACATGGAATCTCAGTGTGTGTCCTAGTATCACCAGAAGAGCCACTTTCTTTAAGCAAATTTATTCTTCTAAAATTGGTTCATCATCTGTAAAATGAGAATTAATGTTCATTCCACCTACCTCACAGGATTGCTTTGGCTGTCAACTGAAAGAAATATGTGTACTTTCTTTTAAAAATGTACAATACCATACCATGCAAAACAGGCTTAAAACTAAGTACTATATGAAATCTGAATGTATATTGAAGACAAGTAGGAGCAAGTATTTACAAAAAGATCACCAGAGGATTCTTTTAAATAGGCAGTTCTCCTAATAGATTTTAATGTAAAAAATGTCTGTAATGTCGGCCCTGGTTCGGGTCCCACATATGAAGGGCCAGTGACACTGCTCTCAAAAGAAAAAAACCAAAAAAAAATTGTCTGTAATGAAGTTTCAAACATACAAAGGCACTATGTAGAGCCCATTACTCAGATTTGGCAAGGTAGGTTAACATTTTTCTACTTTCTTTTTGAAATAAAATATGACAGATAAAACTGAATGTCTCACTCCCACTCTTCCCGGATTTTAAATCTGTATGTAATATTTCATGAACATGATTACTGCCATGACTTCTGGGAAGATTTCTGGCACTCAGATAACCAACTAAAGTGTTAGCTAGAGAACACTCCATTTTTTTCGCATTTGCTTCTAGAGAAAAGGAAACCAAAATCTGGACCAAAACCTATTTAGAGTTCACATCCTACAGCTCCTGTAGGATTTAAATTTTCAGTGTGGTCAGTTGGCATACCAAGAGTGAAATTTCCCCATAATACATAGGCAAGCTTATAGTAAGAAACACATTAATCACCGGACCAGGCTTTCACACTGGACGTGCTGTTCTTAAAAATGAAAGTAGGTATCTAAACCACTGATACAGTTCTTTATAAAGTTTGATTGGCCCCCCAGCAATGAAGCCATTAAACTGGGTTGGTTCTTGAAGGATGACTCAGGTTCCACCCTGCTTAAATCGGTGAGCAGAAGAGATTCACTGCACAATTCTCCCCCTAATGGTGCACTCGAGGGTGGCAGTCAGGTTGCTTTTCTGTCAGCTGATATATATAAAATAGCAAAACCTGATCAGAATGACACAGATTCAAATCCCAGTTCCCTATGTCCTAGCAGTGTGAGCCTGGGCAAGTTACCTAAGCTTTCGAAGCTTTAGTTTCCCCATCTTTAAAAGGAGAAGTAATGAAGCAGGGATTGGCAAACTTTCTGTAAAGGGACACAAGGTAAATATTTTGGGCTTTGTGGGTCATAGTTTCTGCCACTGTCGCAGGAAAGCAGTCACAGACAATATGTAAACAAATAGGCACAATGGCTGTATTTCAAAGTCTTCCTCACAAAAACAAGCAGCTGTCCAGATCTGACCAGTATGCCTACCTTGATCTAAAAAAAGTACGTGAAATTCTTAGCAGTGAGTGCTCAATAAATGCTAATTTCTATTACTGTTGCTATTGTTTTAATTAAAAGTTAAAAAGAACCTAATAGTTTATCAAGAGCCCTCACATCCATTAATTCAATAATCTTCCAGCCTTGTGAGGTAAGAAGAATATTAGTATCCCTGTTTTCTAGAGTAAGAAAGCAGGGCTCAGAAAGATTCAGGATCTCGCCCATGGTGACAGGTGACAGGTAGCAGAGCTAGATTCTGAATATCTTCTGATTGCAAACTCATGACTATTTTTCTTACACCATTATTGCCAAGTCAGATGTGCTAAACTGAAAGAACAAGTGGAGATTTTCTGTGATGATTTAGCTTTATATACTGTGATATGTAAGCTGAGCCAACTAACTGGATATTTTATTTAGATTGAGAACATTTATGTCTTCTGGGTGGAGTGGATGCTCAGGTGTCAGAAAGCCCTCCAAATTAGGTCAAAATCTAATCACCGTACCATCATTCCTGGGAACTAGAGGATAAGCAAGATTTTGAAGACCAGGAGAAGTCAGGCTATTTGTTTCTTTTTCCTGAGCTGCAGCTGAGGTTTCATCCATCAAGCAGCTGGCTTCCTGCCGCAATAACCTGTCGCTCTCACTGCCACGGTGGACGTTCATCTTGGACTCTATGCTGAACTGTCTGCTTGATTAGGAAACAATCCTGGAAGACAGGAATACACATGATTTAGAATTCTCTCACAACAGGTTACCAGTGCTAGTATGAGAGGAGAAACTAGAATAGTAACCTGCACTTAAGAAAGCAAAACGTGACCTTCAGTGCTCAAGCTCTCCTTTGTAAGTTCTGTCACTGTACCTTATGCTCAACTGCCAACCCCCACCTCAAAGTCACACCAAGATGTCATTGGCTAGAAGGCTAACTCCCCCCATGCAGTGGGAGACCATCATGAACAACTACTGAGTGAGTGCTGCGTGCAAGGCATTTGCTGATTAGGTAGAATGGGGGCTTGGGCAGGAGCCTTCATGCCTTTCTTCCCGGAAGTCACGCCCTGCAGCCCTTCCATCCCTGGGGGCTACCCAACTACACCCCTGAAGTTCATCCTACTTAGAACGTTCACAGCTAATGCTGTACTGATTTCCACCTGGTGTTTCAGTGGAAGAATCACCTAACATCAGCAGCAATTTTTATGCATATGGATTGCACTGCATGCTAATACCGATTTAGGAAAAAGTTAGATCACTAAGGGAAGTAACATGTTTTAATACTCTGAATTTTCCTGACATGCAAGCATGGGGAGGTGCCAACAAACATTTGTAATATAAATTAAACTTTGAAAACCTTCATAACCTGTATTAATACATTTTTTTAGTATAAAGTTGATTGATCATTCCCCACTTTAATTTAGATGAAATATAAAAATGACCATTTTAAAAGGACGAGTCAGTCAAGACAGTGCCTGAAAACAAATTATTTTAAAGAAGAGATAAAGAAGATATATATCCTGTTGATGAAATCTTTTATTTTCAGAGTATGGCTCTTACAACATTAGGCAAATTGAGGCAATAAATTGAATGTTCTGATAGGAACCTTCATACGTGGCTATAACTTTTTCAGGACTACCTTTTCTCAAAGAAAAAACACATTTACAGCAAAAATGCAGCCACTTAAAACTGATCCTAGCAATTGGTAAAGTCAAATAGAACCATCACTGATTTCGATTTGGAAGATGTCAAAATCAGGTCTACAGAATAGGATAAAGAATAAGATCCATGAAATTGGAAAGAACATTATTACCAACACTGCAAAGATTAAAAGGGGGTCTGCTTTTTTAAGCTTAACTGGTTTTGAATTACATTGTTTCACCCAACCTATCACTGCTGCTTCTCAATTATACTCTAGCTCTCAAGAGCCAAGTTCCAACTTCTCTTTGTTGCTCTCCAAAAGATCTCTTGGACCAAAATATAATAAGTTTGCAAAAGCCTAGCTCTTGAAAATTTGCATAGTCTAGACTATTTATATAAGTTATTTTATTTATTCCTTACACTATGTGAAAAGGTTTCATTTTAATGGACTAGAATGAAAACATTTTCTTCTGATTCTATAATGCCAGGGCTCAAAACTCAGTTTAACTTGTATACAGTGAATTAATAAATATAGATATACTGGAATTAGCAGGGTGGATATCTCCCTCAAAAGAAAGTAACTTGCTGAGCATAATGCACTCTCTTTGTATCTAGTTAATTTTCATTACAAATAATACACAAATATTGCCCTTCTTAGAAAGAGCCTTTTGATCATCATCCCCGCTCCCGGTCACTTCTCCAAGTAACTATCACAACTTGCCTGGTATGACTCCTTTTAGACTTTATAAAGATATACTGGTAAAAGCATATAGTTTTTTAAAAATACAGAAACTATATTCTACATGCATCATTCTCATTCTATAATGTTTTCTAAATTAATGTTCTTGAAATCCATCCATGTTGGAAGTTCAAGTTCATCCCTTTCCAACTGCTGTATAATATTACACAAGTCTACTCTCACATCTACCAATATTTTGTTTCCTAACTATTACCAACAATGCTTCAATGAACAAGATCAGAGTGTACTATGAAACTCCAAGAGAGGATCCAGATTGCAGAGTTTTCTCAAATGGATTTGGTTTCAGAACTCCATTTTTCAAGAAACCAAGTCAGGATTAATGCTTACTGGTACACATTTTAAAAATCACCTAATCCAACATTTCTCAAAGTCTCCTATGAACTAATTCCTCTATAATCCTAGAATGACAGAACAAAACTGTCCTGACCTATGAAACTGAAAAAGTAAACTAACACCAAATTCTTCAACATACACCAGAGCAGCCATTTGAAACTTAACAGTAAGGGTCTATTCCCCTTCCAGGATGCATGTTTCATCCATCTTTGAATGTATATTTTCATTGCCTACCATGGTTCAATTCTGTAACCATCCCCCAAATGAATCTTGGTCCTCAGAACAGATCTAAGGGGGGAAAAAAAAAGAAAGAAATAAGCAAAGCACTTCAACAATATGATTTTCTATTGTTACAAAACTATTTTGGGCTGACAGTCCTACAAGTCACAGTGCAGTAACAAGAACCAAAGGCTCATGATACCCCTGGCACACCAAACAGTAACTGAAAGAGACAGCTTCAGAAAAGAACTACGAGTTAGTAATATATTAATGAAACTCAGACTGTATAGCTGTGAAGCAAAGAAAACTTAACATCCAGCAAGCCAGCTCAAGCTTCACTTCCATATTGCACGGAAAGCATTTTTATACACTCTTAAAGAAGTACACAAACATATTTTTAATTATTTATTTCACAGGCCTCCTACGAAGGCCCATATTTTGTTAAGCCTTGATTTTGCTGACCTGGAATAGCACAGCATTTAGCATCCTTATCTCCCCATCTTGGTAAATTCACATACCATTTTGATAGTGGAATTATCTCTACATATTCCTTGCACCTAAAAAAGGGCACACTGCTTTCTCTCTAGAACATAACCATCTCCAGTATTAATCCAAAATAATCTCTAGATAATGTCTATGTGTTTTCTTCTTACTTGCAATGTCCTCTAATCATTTCTAAAGAAAACAAGATAATTATACAGATCACTGTTCCATTAAGTGCAATATCTTACCATTGAACTACTCAGATTTTAAAAATCTAGTTGGAACGGGGTTGGGGACAATCAAACCTAACATGGACGCATCTCAAAAGCATAACGTTTTCAGACAGTTAATGGTGTAAGGGTGTGAGCTTTTACTTCAGGGCCATGTCTCTCCATGTAAGAGCTAGGTGGAAAAGATGTGGTAGAATGCCATAGAATTTGGTAAATAAACCAATCCACCCTTCATCTATACTCCATAATGAAATTTAGGAAGTAATTACATCTTTGCCAAACCTTCATTTCAGACTGACAAATTTAGTCCTCTCAAGTCTGTTCTTACATGAAAACCACTACATTTCTTTAACTACTCTCATGGCCTATCATTGACTTTGGTCTAGTTCCATTATGCTCTTTTCTTTATGCACAGTAATGAGAACCTGTTAATGTTTTCCATTAGAGGTGAACAGATTCTGTTCTGCTTCAGGTGTACTCTCTGGTGATACCTAGGATTTCTGGGAATAGAAGGGTTGAAAGGGGTGAAGATGGGGGGAGAGACAACAGAGGTGATAGATACAATCTAAAATGTCTATCTGATCACCTTCTAGGATATTATTAACTGATGGCTAAGAGGCTGCCACCTTTAAAATGTACTCTCGGTGTGTGCATGTGCTTGTGTTTTCAACCAACTCCACTGAAGCTTTTCTGTCGTGGTTCTAATCACTCTCTTTGCATGTGCAACCTTAATGTTCCAATCTAGAAGCAATTCTGTCTTCTGGCTATTTAAGGCTTTCTGGTTTTCCTTTTTCCAGGCTATTTCTAAAAATATTGAGTAAGACCACTCCAGTATTAAACCCACATAAACTCTATTCTTATCATTTCTAAATCTTGGGAGCTTTCCTACCTATGTCCCCAAACCCATAATAATTTAGCTGTTTGAATTAGCAAAGAGAGAGGCCCTTGTTAACAAGTTATTTCTACTGGGTCCTCTCTTCTTCCAAGAATTCTGGCAGATGGTGAGACATAACTATTGGGTTGTCGGAAAAGTCACAAAACGTATTTTTTCTGTTTTCCGTTGCAAAAATGCATCATGACTTTTTCGACAATCCAATATTTCTCAGAGACCTCTTGCTGAATTTCTCCCCATGTATGACCTTCTATTATGGCTCTACCTTTTATAACTGTGGCTCTGGGCAGGTTCCTAAGTCTCTCTGTGTTTCAACTTGCTCACTTGTAAGACAGGATAATAACCATTAACCACACTAGATTGAGGTACGGATTAAATCAGGTAATACATTTAAATATGCTTAGTGTGATGCCTGGCACATAACAATAAATGCTGATTATTGTTATCATTTCTGAACCACAGAGTCTACAAAAGATCTGTTTCAAACCTAATCATATTTGATACCGAAACAACCCCAGGCGAGATATTTTAATTATTCTCCTTTACTGCTGGGGTAAAAAAAGAAAAAAGAAAAAAAAATCTTTAGACAGGTTAGCAACTTGCCCGGAATCGCAACTATAGCTACGCGACAAAGACAGATTCCAAACTTAGGTCCTTGTATTCTCATATTCTTTCCAGCCAATCACACTGCTTCCCCCAGACTAGCTTGCCTTTCATCTGTTACTGACTGTAGAAGTTGCTCCTTCTATGGTTTGTCAGAAATGAAAGAGAAAACCAGTAGTTTCCAGGGTTATTGCTGCTGCGGTTGTATCAAACAGGAGTTACAGTCGTAATGCAAGAATCCTGTCACTGAATGATTATAGTTTTCCATAAATAAAAATAGCATTATTAGGGCCAGCCCAGTGGAGCGTTGGTTAAGAATTGGCTTGGGAGCACTAGCTCTGAGCAGCAGGGCCGCCCTTTTGGATCCCACGTAGAGGGCCAGTGAAGCAACGTCCTCCACAACTAGACTGGAGAACAAAAGGACAGCAACTTGTCTGTTCCCCTCCCCCAATTCCCCAATAAAATCTTTAAAAAAACCCAAACAAACAGCATTCTTAGTGTTTTACTGCTTATAACAAAATGTATTCATTGAAAAAACAATCAGTATACAAAATATTTATATACAAAGATATAACTATTTAAAAATCAACAAAGCTGTGGTAAAATCTTTGTACACATCTTTGGACATCTACCCTATTATATCCTAGAATGAACTCATAGAAGTAAAACTGCTGTGGAAAAAGGTAACTAATTTTTAAGTTTTGGTATGTACTATCAGATTATCCTTTATAAATATACCAATTTACACTTCTTCCAGCATGGGGAGTCCAATCTCCAGAACCCCTGATAACACTTTTTCACCTTTGCTAATCTGAGAAGTGCAATATGATCTCACTTTAACATGGTCATTTAAAAAGCCATTCATTTTCGACAATATTTCCAAAATCTCACTTTTGGGAGCCTTAAAAGTTTTGGGTGGGTAGGGGAAAAAAAACATGCTGGGTGACACCAGGTAATAGCAGTGATTTATTCATATCAAGTTTGTCAGGCTTGACTGGAATCACTGGCTATTTCCCATGACTTGCTTTTATCTCCCTGGAAGTCTGTGAGATGACAAGATATGACAAAGACCACCCATCATATCTTATTGGTTCTGGCTTTGGCTTTGTTATTAATTAGCCATGTCACCCAGAAAATGTCCTTTAAGCTTCAGTGTTTTCATCCATAAAAATGGGATGATATCTGCCACTACCGACTTAGACAATCCTTTCTCAAATAGGACGTATGGAAAAGCCCTCAAAAAGCATCAAGTGCTGTAAATTTGGGTAACTCGCCCTTCTACAACTGCTTTAGTTAGCATGTATGTGGGTTGAGTTCCTCATGCTCACCCTTCACTTTTCAGTACACTTTATATTCTGACTATTGTATGGCTATCCTGATTTCAGCTACCTTTCTCTTTTGGCTTCAGTGAAATTACAGTGTATTGCTTTTGGAATTCTTTAAATTATTTTTGCTCAGTTGCCTAACTTCTCATTTGCACCTGACCTTCTCTGTCTTTCCATTTTTCCCTCAGGAAAATGCCCTATCTTTCCCTTCCGCTATCTCTTCCTTAGCTCTTTTATTGAAGCAGAATTTTAAAAGGACAAAGATAAATAATAATCCTGCACGTGCGTAGTACATGTTCATTGCTCCTGGCAGAAAATACTGAAAAGTCAAAAACACCCATAATTTCTCTTCCTAACTTTCCTTAGTATAAATACATAAATATATTTTTTATTTTTACAATTTATAATTCTGCTGCAAATACTATTTCGTATTCTCAACATACAATGAACTTGGTTGTATTCTATGGTTGTACCAAATTATACTCAGTCAACTTCATAATTTTTTTTTTTACATTTAATCTTTAACTTGTATTGAATTTATTTTGCCATTTAACATCAGGTATGGATCTAACAAAATTCAAATGGTTAACCAACTAAATGCCTTAACAATACATTCTGAAGAGTCCATTTTTTCCCACACTGATTTGAGATGTCAATTTTATCAAATACTAACATATAACATATGTTTGGTCAGGTTTTTTTGTTTTTTTTTTCAGCTGAGCCATCCTGCCATCCTGCCACCTGTTGGCAGCTCAGCTCGGGCTGGGCATCGAACTGCTGTTGCTCAGAGCTCAGCTCGCACTCTTGAGCGAGCTCTTAACCTACTGAGCCACTCGGCCGGCCCTGGTTTTTAAACTCTGTTCTACTAATTCATTTATTTCTGTGCCAATGTCATGTATAATTTTAACGTTACACCTTGTTATTGTTTTTCTATGTACTTATCTAGAAGTTCTAAAATGATACATTTAAGTGGTCAACAGGGAAATTTTGTCTTCTTAACATTTACAATTATGTCATAACTACACATTTATATATATTTTTTCCGCCATGAGTAACACGTTTTATTAGAGTTACTGGGTTAAGTTTCACAGAACATGAAATTTAATGGAGATAGCAGTTTCACATAGTTTATGACTCAGAATGTAGTTTTATTCTCTTATTATATGGAAGCAAAAATTTGCTTTACCTAAAAATATTACTGCCATAACTCATTCCGATAAAATATTTAAAAAAATTTGTGTGGATAACTGAAACTATTAACACTAGAGCAATTTTGATGTCTCTTAAGAGACAGTGTTTATCAAAATTTTAATTTAATAGAATGTGTTTACTTCAGTTATTTTAATACACTTAAACATGTTATATACTTTAAAGATAGATTCTATTTCTAGATTAATATGGCAGCTATACCAGAAGATTTTTTTCTGTGCAGAAAAAGAGCTTCTCATGATATTGCATTTCTTGAAAACTGGTCAAGGTCTCTCTAGGTGACTTCTTACATACCTTCCCTGTGAGCCTAAGCAACTGTATAATTAATCCCTAATAAAGATGAACTCCCTTCCCCTAACCCCTTTCCCTTTTGTTTCTTTTTCTTTTCAAAGAACTGATGCTATGCAATGTTTTCCCATGTGCCGTACTATTGGGTCGTCTGAAAAGTCATGACGCATTTTTGTATTGAAAAACAGAAAAATACGTCATAACTTTCCCGAGGACCCAATACTTCCTCACAAAGTCTCATTTCAAGGAAGCTATACTTAACCATAAACGATGCTGCCTCCCGTAATTACCAGCAAATGCTTTGGGACCTGATGACCTGCTTTGGGTCTTGATTCCAGCACTTACTAGCTATATGAATCGGGGCACATGACTAATTTCTCGGAGCCTCAATTTTCTCATCTGTAAATTAAGAATAACAACAGTATCTAGGTCTATTTGGAAGAACTGTTTCAGAGATTACAAATACTTCAAATAAAGCAGTCTCTGGCATATGGTAATCACTGAAAAAATGTTAGCTGTTATTACTATTTATATACTCAAAACTAATTTCAAGCTTTTAAAAATCACATTCAAAACCTTATTTTAAAAAATCTCTACTTGTTTCTCTTTTCTTAAATCAATACCTAGCCACCATACCATCCCTCATCTCAATTCCAATACCAGTAACCCTCTATTTATATCTCTGGGTATCTGTATAGAGAATAAGTATTGGATTCTGAATCTATCTACTTGCAGAGGTAATAAAAGTCAATTATGGTGCCACTGTTCACTCTTAATTCCAAACATTTACTGATAATAAACATGTTATTTCTAGAAGCCAAACCTTTAGTTTTAGAACTAAAACCTACACAGCTTTCTAGTGGGTCTTTTTATCATTAAGCACTTTTATCAGCTACCTTTTTTTTTTTTGAGGGCAGTGTCACTGGCCCTCATATGTAGGACCCGAACCAGGGCCGCTGGCTTCTCAAGTCAGCGCTTAACCACCACGCTGGCCTGAGCTACCTTTCTTTTTTAATCTGTTCAGATTATCAACAAATCAGTCAGCATATATAGTCAACATATATTTTACCAAACACCTACTATGGGGAGGCACAGAGTACAGTGTGCCTACTTGGAAGGACACAAAGGATTGAGCAACACTTTCAAGGGTTGGTCCTATGCTCCCAGCTGGTTTGGTGGGGATATATGCAAAAGATAAGTAAATTTAAGTGATAAATACAGAATAGGTGGTTCAAACCAGTGCTTCCAGATTCTCAGGCCTATCCTTGGAGAGTCTTTCTC
Organism: Aselliscus stoliczkanus; assembly: GCA_033961575.1. Taxonomy (NCBI): domain Eukaryota; kingdom Metazoa; phylum Chordata; class Mammalia; order Chiroptera; family Hipposideridae; genus Aselliscus; species Aselliscus stoliczkanus. Next base: position 54,923,404 of record CM066733.1, on the reverse strand, counting down.
CATTGGCTTCCAGTGGGTCTGGTACTTTCTTACTTAAAAAAAAATAGGTCAACCTCTCAGGCAGCTCTCATGTACATTCAGATTTGAGTATCATAAGATAAACATAAAAGTCAAAAATACATATGAGGAAAAAAAAAAAATTCATGAGGGGTGGCCGGTTAGCTCAGGTGGTTAGAGGGCAGGCTCATACACCAAGGCTGCAGGTCTGATCCCTGCATGGGCCACTGAGCTGCGCCCTCCACAACTAGATTGAAACAACTACTTGAGGAGCTGATGGGTCCTGGAAAAACACATCTGTCTCCCACCTTACACAAAAAATTTATATGAGAAAATCACCTCTAGCTAGTGCGATTGGGGAAAAAAATGTTCGTATGAGACAAAATCTGAGCTGGGCTCTAAAATAATTTTCTCAACTTTTTATTTTGAAACTTTTCAAATCTACAGGAAAACTGAAAAATTATTACAACCAGTAGTACACTTACATATCCCTCAGACTTATCACTGATTTCCTGCCTCACTGGTGTGTGCACTCTCCCTCTCCTCCCCCATCACTTGCAAGTTAGACACTACAACACTTTATACCTAATAATACTTCATCACGCATATTCTAAGAATTAGAACATTCTCCTACAAAACACAACAGTATCGTTTTCACATCTAAGAAAATGAGCAATTCCATATCAACAATATATAATTTATAATCAAATTTATTCAATGAGTTTCATATTTTCTTTTAAAGTTTTTTCTTGGATCCATAATTCAGTAAGGTTCATTCTTTGCATTTAGTTATTCTAAATCTTTTAATCTTACATCCTCCCCCATTGTTTCGAGTTGCTTTTTCCATAAAATTGGTATTTTAAGAGTCTAGATCAGTTCCCACATCCTGGATCTGATTGTTCCCATGTGATTAGACACAAATTATTATTATTTTTTAAACAAGAATACTATATAGATGGCACTGTGTCTTTCCAACTGCCATCGCACCAGAGGTACCCCACTACTAGGGATAAGTTTGATCACTTGGTAAAGTGGTAACTATAGGTCTCTCCACTATAAAGAGAGAGGTAACATCCTATCTCCCAATCACCTTTCAGTTAGTTTCAACATCTACTGATGATTCTTGCCTGAATCAGTTATTACATCTGGGGCTACAAAATGATGGCTTTCTATCATTCCATCTAGATTTGTCTAGCATCCCTCTGTAAAGTAAAACTATTTCTTCACTGTCCCCTCCCTCCCTCCCTCCCTCCCTCCCTCCCTCCCTCCCTCCCTCCCTCCCTCCCTCCCTCCCTCCCTCCCTCCCTTTCTTTTTCTTTCTTTCAAGATTTTATTGGGGAATTGGGGAAGAGGAACAGCCAAGTTGTCCTTCAATCTTAGTTGTGGAGGGCACAGCTAGCTCAGCTCCAAGTCCAGTCCCCATCCGACCGCCCATTGGCAGCTCGCAGCCCCTCAGCTCATGGTGCCATGCTCAATCTTAGTTGAGTGTGGGAGTAGCTCACCAGCCTGTGCAGAAGTCGAACCGGCAACCTTGTTAAGAGCATGCGCTCTCACCAGCTGAGCCATCCTGCCACCTGTTGGCAGCTCAGCAGCAGCTCAGCTCAGGCGCCGCTCGCTGGCCCATGTAGGAATCGAACCAGTAACCCTACTGCTCTCAGAGTTCACACTCTTAACCAACTGAGCCACTCAGCTAGCCTCTTATCTTTTTCTTTCCTGTCTTTTTAAAGACTTTTATAGGGAATTGGGGGAGGGAACAGTGTTGGGGAACCAGGGAAGGGGACAGACAAGTTGCTGTCCTTTTGTTCTTCAGTCTAGTTGTGGAGGACATTGCTTCACTGGCCCATGCTGGTATCATCATTTCGCTCTTTCCGGGTGAGGCATATTGGTCGCCGGCCTTTGGACGGCGGCTCAGTGTAGCCTATGGCAGCCCAGCTCCAGGTGGAGCTGTTGTTCACCATCTTAACTGTAAAGGGCAGCGTCACTGGCCCTCATGTGTGGGATGTGAACCAGGGCCCTCCTGCTCAGAGCTGGAGTCCCAAGCCAGCTCTTAACCAACGCGCCACTTGGCTGGCCCTTATCTTTTTTTTTAAGCATCATTATGAACTCAAAAGATTTGTCTTAATTTAGTGTATTATAATCCATTATCATAATTTTTTTCAAATTGTCCCCAATTTTTGCTGCAAGTTGTCCCACTTATGGCTAGTGGGGTTCCCTTCAAGCCATCACTATTGACTTTTGAGGTTACTACCTGGAGAAAGATTTCTCGAAGTTCACTTTTTACTTTCTCTGCTCCAGACCCTGGAACCAGCCATTTCTCTGGGAGCCATTGTTCCTTTTAGTGGGCAATGGCATTTATAAATCAGGATCTGAGCACGAGGTGTCCTCATAGCTATTTGGGTGTCACTGCGGCTAGGCCATTTTGGTAGACAAAGTGGGGACGTTCTTTTTAAACCAAGAGTTTACACTGATGTTTTCAACTCAAATTCAACACTACAGATCTTCCTTACTTATTTTATATTAGTATCTCTTTTCCTTTACATTAAAAGTCTTGGTTCATAAACTAGTTTCAACATTGTAAGACCCTTATTATTACTAACAATAAACCTACTCAGCGTCTTTTGGTGGCAGTTCTTTTTGTCCTAAAAGTACATCCCACTAGGGATGTGTGTTATGTTCAAGTTCTTTTTTCTCTGTATGTCCTGTAAACTATGCTCACTTGTTTATTTTTATACTCAATTATGGCATTCTTTTGTTATTTTTAAATTTATTTTTTAATATGTAAAACATTTACATGGTTCAAAAGTCAGTGTTATAAAAAAGGAATGCCCAGCAGTGTCTCTTCCTTCCCTTTTCCTTCCAGTGTTTTCCCATCCACCCGTACAGATAACCAGTTTTATTTTCTGTTTATGCTTCAAGTTTCTCTTTTTAGAAGCATAATATGTGTGTATACATATAAATTCCTAATTCCTTTTCTCTTATACAAAAGATGGAATACCATATCCAGCCTTGTACTTTGCTATTTTTACTTCACAATATATCCCGGAAATCACTCCATAGGAGTGATCAGAAATCTTCTTCATTCTTTTTAATACTCTGCTCTGTAGATGTTAGTAGGTAGAACTTTGATAGAGGAAAGAGAAAAGGGCATTGTAGACAAGGTAAATGGCATTTAACAGGCAGGAAAGTAAGAGTGAACAAAGCTTTAATGCTTTATGATGGGGTGAGGGAGACTAATCAGGTTAGAGTGAAGGATTAATGCAAATGTATGGGAGAAATCAGGGTTACCATCATATCATATAGTTCCAGGGAAGCCCAGGCATCTGTAGAAGGAGCTGTGCAATGCACAACTTGGAAGGCTGTATACAATAGCCTTGGAGGAAGATAAAGTTTAAAAACAAGTTACAGCCAGCTTATGGAAGCCTTGAATTATTAATATACAGTAAAATATGTAGGATTTTGTCTTGTAGACAAAGTTTTTACATAGAAACTAGTCATATTCAAAATGTTTCTTTAAAGGGCCGGCTGAGTGGCGCGGTGGTGAAGCGCTGGCCTGGGAAGCCAGCGGCCCCAGTTCGGTCCCACATATGAGGGCCAGTGACACTGCTCTCAAAAAAAAATAAATAAATAAAATGTTGCTTTAAGATAAATACAGCCACAGATGGACTAGAAGTTAAAAGAAGAGGTTATTGGAATTGTTTAGGTGTGGATTAACAGCAAGAAGGTAGTACCTGCCTACATTCAAAGAGCTTGTTGAGATAATACTAAGCACAAGAGTTACATAATACAGAAAATAGTATTTTAGAAGCAGAAGAGACCTTAGTGATTATATTGTCCAGTGGTTCTCAAGTCTAGCTGATAATCAGAATCATCTAGAAGAACTTGTTAAAAAACGGGTGGGATCTGAGAATGTGAATTTTTAACAAGCTCTTCAGGTGATTCTGTGAACTGGCTATGTTTGGGAAGAACTCATTCTAATATAACCTTTCATTCCATGGATGAGAGACTGAATCACAACAAAGTCTTTTTGAAGAATATTCTAGGAGATTACAATCTTGGGGTAGGAAGGCTTTTTAAAAAAATCAAGGCCAAAAACCCAAAAGCTTAAAAAAAAAAAGACAAATCTGACTACAAAAGAAATTTAAACTTTTGGATGGCAAGGGATCGGATAAAAAAAAGAACAGACTAGAAAAATTATATTTGCAACAGACTACAAAGAGTTATTATCACAATATTCAATGAGGGCTTATGAAAATGCCATGAAACTAACCCAACAGAAAAATGGGCAACGGATGGAAAAACAGGCAACGACCCAAAAGCGAGTTGATGAAGCTGTATTAATAGCCTACAAAATAGGATTTAAGGCAGAAACTACACAGGTTGAGCAAGTCATGAAGTTCAAAGATGTCTGTTGTCAGAACCACTTCTGTTCCTCTTTTCCACTGGAGGAGAAAGTCATAACAAGAAAAGAGATGCAGGAGAGAAGAGGGCATTCTCATTCCGCGGAAAGCTGGAACACCTCAATTCCACTCCCTTTTCCTTCCTCCTCCTCTATAACTGCTGAGACTGGGCTAACAGGCTGGCAGATAAAAAGCACAACAGTAGTGACAAGAAGAATATAATTGCTTGGATATACTTTTTTGTCTCTTCTACTTGACATACCTAACTTAATGCTCTTAGGTTATTACCTTTTTGTCAATATAACATGTCTAAGAACAGCTTTTGTGCCTATATATAAAAGACTGTATTATAGTTACTTGGATTTAAATTAAGACCTTAAGTTTTCCTTCTTTTGTAGCTACAATTTGTAACTGTCTAAAGGCCCTTAAACAGTTTCTTTTATAACTTTATCAAATTACCTAATTTCAAAAATTATTGTACTATAAACAAAAAGATTTGAAGGACAATATAATAAAAACTCTTGTACTTGCCACTTGGTTTAAAATATAAAACACGACAACCCCTATAACCACTATTTTAAATTTGGTATTTCCATCAAACATTTTAAACTATACTTATAATCTTAATCCTTTTCTTGTTTTAGCACTTTAATGGCCTATAAGCAAATCTTTAAGTACTCAAAAAACTAGTAAATCCTAAATATTTAAACTTATAAATCGAGTATGTCTTAAGAAGTTCTTATTTTCTTACATCCATAAATTATTAAACCTAAACTCAATTTCTGAAGAACACATTTTAGATTAGAATCATCAACTAATCTGCTGAGATTCTTCAAATATGTCAGTTTATCACAAACATTACATCTTAAGTCCAGATATATTTACTGTATTGATTTAACACATATCAGGGCCGGCCGAGTGGCGCGGTGGTTAAGCGCTGGCTTGGGAAACCAGCGACCCCGGTTCGGTCCCACATATGAGGGCCAGTGACGCTGCCCTCAAAAAAAAAAAAAAAAATTGATTTAACACATATCATGTTCTATATATTGTTCTAAGTACTTTGTAAATGTTATTTAATACTCAAAAAACGTTATGAAGTAGGTGCTATTATTCCCCCCGTTTTACAGATGAGGAAACTGAGGAAGAGGTTAAGAAAAGTTCCCAGTCACATAGCTAATAAATAGTGGAACCAGGCTTCAAACCCAGACTTTTGGCTTCAGAGTCTATACTGTTAGCATTTATGTATGTTACCATTATGCTGTATTACGTCTCCGTTTAGGTCTGATTTACTTCATGATTTCTATGTAAGTTTCACAGTTTTGAAGATGTGATTCCAAGCCCAAGATCTGAGGCCAGGACATACAACCTTTCTGTGCTGACAATGGGCACACCTAGCACCTTTTGTTGAATTGTTATTAGAGGACCTCTAAATCATTGCCTCTAGATGGGCATTGATTTTACAATCCGAGTTCAAATTAAGATCTCATTCAATTATTCTGTAACTTTCAACTTTAGTTCCTAAAAATTGCATAATGAAATTCTCTCATTTCCTCACAGGGTGCTTCAATTTCTTGATTGGATCCAACTAGTTACAGTTATGGTCATTTGGTCATTCTAATAACACCTTTAAGCTAGGAACAATCCGAGGCACATAACAGACCTGGCAAAGCTCATGGCTACTAGGAAAAAGGCAGTCAATGAATGATAAATCTCTGGGGTGAGGTTCCCAATGTCCGGGACACTGTCTGCTTGCTATTATCTAAAACTCTCCAAAGCTGTTCAAGGTTACTTAATGGCAAACTTCCAAGAACTAGCCAAAGGATATGCTATTAGCAATAATATATTTAGGAAACAGTTCAAGGCAGTGCAATTAAAATTTTTTTTTTTTTTTAATAAAAGGGTGTTTCTCCCCATTGAGCACTGGGGAAAGACCATTTACGTGTCTGCTGGGATCTGCCATGCACACACTTGCTGAGGAAAAGGGCATACAATTGCTCCTCACTTTCTTCTAAGCCTATGCTGCCTCAGCCCTGAACATCGTGACCACGTTGCTTTTCATCACTGTGACCCTTCATAAGCCAAGTGTTGTAAAATATCTTGGCCATAAAGTGGTGGTAGGAGCAGAGCAATCCCTCCAACTAGTAGGTCATGAGGGGACCACACACTGACTGAGCTGCCACCACTGTCCTGATGAACGCGACTGCTGTTTATAATGCCATCTTCCTTCTTTTGTATCGATATCCACACGATTCCCAAAGTCAATGTTACTGCGTGAATAAAAAAACAAGGATCAATGCCAAGTCAATACAGTAGGCCATTTTATAGGAAACAGCTAAGTGTTTGTACGGCCAAGAAAAGATCTAAAAGTCTTCAGGGGACAGATCCATGGTTCAGTACATGTTAAAAATTCTGAAGCCAAGTCAAATCACTGTGTCTGAAGATGGTTCAAGGACAGGTAGCAATTAAGTGTCAGAAGTTTTCACTGATTCTTAGCAAAAATGAGGACAATGCAGATGATTCTCTCTCCCCCCAGTTCTATGACACTTGACATTGACTAAGACACCATTAATCTAATAACAGGTTTTTAGGGGGGGAAAAGCATTATCAGAGTAAATATATACATGATTTTAAGGTACATCCTGATTTCAAAAATATTAAAACATGAACTGAGGGCTGGCCGAGTGGCGCGGTGGTTAAGCGCTGGCTTGCGAAGCCAGCGGCCCCAGTTCGGGTCCCACATATGAGGGCCAGTGATACTGCCCTCAAAAAAACATGGCTGATATAAAACATGAACTGAAAAATTATGGTATATATTAGTGTAACACTTTCTTGGAAGGACTGTCTTTTGTACCTAAATTACATCTTGATTTCTTTTTTAATATTAAATGTCTTTTCTTTTATGAAATAATAATTACAGAAAATGATGCCCAGATTTTTTTAAATGTCCTGAAGTGCTGACAACCTTATGACGGGCTCCCAATTTTCTCCCACAATTTTACCAGTCATGAAATCTCAAAAAATCTGGGACTTCAATCATTTTCCACCTAGGACTATAAAATCACTTCTAATAGTTCAGTCCTGTCTACCTAAAATGATCCAAAAATAAAGAGTCTCTTACTTAGCTCACTCTGCTGTTGGTCAGAAACCCTTGGGGGGAAACTTTTTTTCTTCCTCCTGTTGAGCTGAAGTTTGCTTTCCTCCCTGATCCCACCAGGACCCACTTCCATGCACTGGTTTTAGTCCTATCCCCTAGAATAACATGTCCTTCAGAAAAGCTGGGTAAAATAGAAAAAAAACATCTGTTTGAAGGTATCAGACAACTAGTGAGGTAGTCATTTCTTGGGCAGAAGGTGTGACTGTCAGTTTTATAGTGATCTTGGGGAGGCTACAGTCATATTATCTAATCAAACACTAATCCAGGTTTTAATATGAAGGTATTTGGTAGATGGGATTCAAGTCTATAATAACTTTAAGTAAAGAAGATTAACCTAGATAATCTGGGGTGAACTGATCCAATAATTGAAAGCCTTTAAGGGTAGAACTGAAGTTTCTCTGAGGAAGAAGAAATCTGACTGTGAACTGCAGTTTTAACTCCTGCCCAACAATTCTAGCCTGCTCTTCCTGATGGCCAAGTCCAGTTCCCATAATTGTGTAAGCCAACTCCCTGCAATAAATATCTTACTATATATATTATGTTTATTTATATACACAGATAGATGATATATTACATCACACACACACACACACACAGAACCATAATCCATAATTAAAATCTTCCCATAAAAAAACAAAACAAAAAACAAAACTCCAGGACCAAATGGTCTGACTGGCAAATTCTTCCACGCCTTTAAGAAAGAAATTACATCAATCTTACACAAACTCTTCCAGAGAACAGGAAAAAAGGGACTATTTTCCAATTCGTTCTGTGAGGCCAGCATAACATTGACCAAAAACTTGATAAGAACATTACCAAAAAGGAATATAGGCCACTTTCTTTCATGAACATACGCACAAAAATCCTAAACAAATCATTAAAAAAATCAAATCCAGACACACAGAAAAGGATAATATATTATGACAAGGACTGGCTTAACATGCTAAAATCAATTAATATAATTCACTACACTAAAAGACTAAAAAAAAATGTTTTAGAATAACTAAAACAGCATGAAAGAGTATTGATATATTAGGTTTAAAAAAGGCAGGTTAAAACAAATATATTCATAGAAAAATATGGAAAATATTAATAATTATTCTCCCTTAATTGTAGGGTCACCATGTGATATATTCATCATGTGGATATTCCAGTCTCTAAAATGAATGTGTTATTACTTTTAAAATGAGAAAAAAGGAAAATGTATCTCTAAACACAGGGGACTCTTCAAGAAAATGATGGAACTTTTTTTTAAAAGGCTTTGAACAGTTTAGGAGAAAATTTTAAAAGTTTAAAAATAAAACAATGTATTACTACATAAGAGATTTTGACATTTTCCTATCTAATTAAAGAGGAAGTATGCTTACTGGACAAATTAGGAATTTACATTAAATATATGACATAGTTTCTCAAGCAGATTATTCAATAGAATAACAGGATAATCTTGACAGCTTTAAATCCAAAGCAATGACTTAATGCAGAGGCATGTGTTTCTTAGGATACTCAACAGCAAGTATGCTCCTAAGTAATAGATTGAAGGTAGGAGAGGTAGGCAGGCTCAGGACAAAGGATGCTGCTTGAGCCCCAGAGCACAGGGCGCTCAACAATAAGGGCATTGGAGCACTGGGATTACCTGGCATGTAATTCCCAAAATAGACTGTTAAGAGCTAAACTGTGTTCTCAAAATTCATATGTTGAAGTCCTAAATCCTCAGAATGTGACTGTTTGGAAAAAGGGATTTAATGAGGTAATTAAGTGAAATGAAGTTATTAGAGTAGGCCCTATCCAATATGATTGGTGTCCTTTTAAGAGATGAGGACACAGACAGGCACAACAGGAGGACCATGTGAAGACACCGGGAGAAGGCAGCCATCTACAAGCCAAAAAGAGAGGCCTCAGAAGAAACCAACCCAGCCAACACCTGATCTCAGACTTCCAGCCTCCAGGATTGTTGGAAAACAAACTTTTGCAGTTGTATTTGTGTAGTAGTTTCCTGGGGCACTTGGCAGCCCTAGCAAACACACACGTACAACTGCAAAAATTAAATTTCTCCCAACTGCAGAGCTGACCCTTGAATAACATGGGTTTGAACTGTGAGGGTCAAATGAACTGCGGACATTTGAAAGTTGCGCAGTTCAAACCGGTATTGTTCAAGGGTCAACTGTATAATGAGGGTGCTATTGAGCATAAATCTTAACCACTTTAGAGTCACCCGAATTTAAGTTTGAACACTGGCTCTGCCACTTACTTTGCCACTTTAGGCAAGCTTAAGCTCTTTTTGTCTTAAATTCCTTCACTATAAAATGAGACAATAAGCATAAAAGCATTTAGTACAGTGCCTGGTATATAATAATGTCTACAAATTATTAAGCCCTTACTATGGTATTTCTAATTCTACTTTCATGAATGTATGAGAACAATTCCACAATGTCTAATTTGGGGACTCCAAGCAAAAATATCAAAAAGTTCTCTTCTTTCACCCATACATCTTTCCTTCCTCCTTTTCCAGAAATGCATATACTATTCCAATAATCTCATTTCCCATTAGAACATACTGAAGCATATTAGTAGTTATGTCATATTCTGTCTCCCACAGAGATACCTAACAACTTTAGTAAGAACAGTATAGTTATGTGACAACTTCCAAAGATTCTGGACATTGCTCAAATATCTAACATTTAATAAAAATTCACCAATGTACTTACCTTAACCTTTACTGAATCTTTTAAAAAAAATATTGAGTTTATAACATCTCCTGAGATTACAACACAACTACCTATTTGCTCTTATATGGCCTTTTACTACTTATTTCAAGCTTCAGGGTTCCTTATTTTGGTATTCATTGTTCATTTCTATGGTTGGATCACATTCTCCGTCAATCTCTATTTCTCCAGATAATACTGCTTTTGTAGTCATGTGAAAGTCTCTCAATTTTCCTCATTTCCTTATAATTTCTCTAGACCTTTCCCACTTTTGAAACATTTTTCTTGAGATGATTTAGTGGGAAGAACACTAGGCTAGAAGCCAGGAGTCTTCACTCTACCATCTCATCTCTCAGATTATCTGAAAGACGAGAGGATTGCACTAGATAAATTTGTAATAGGTTTCCTTATATTCCTCTAAGCCTCATATTTCCACGACTCTGGGTCTTCCAACTAGAAATCATTCAAAATTCCCAAAATTTACCTCAACCTTTTACTCCAGGTAGCCAAGGAGGAGCAGGTATGTTCAGATTCGGGGGCAGAGGAAGACACAATAATCAGGAAGTCCAGCACTATAGAAGGAAAGATGACGTGGTATTTTGTGAACCAGTATTTTGTGAACGTCAATTAATAAGAGAAATCAGGCACCAAAATGATACCAAAGACAGAAAAAAGTCTGAAACACATAGTGTAAATCTAACTGCATCGCTAACACATCTATTTGACGAGGGACTAAGAAATAGAAAACGCTTTTAGCAGCAGAGGTTATCCAGCCCTCACTTCTGCCTTAAGGAAGCAATGTAACTCTGTTCCATCCTTGCCATGTTGTTACTCAAACGGCCTAATATAGTGCTTTGCACAAAATTGGCGTTAGTGGGGTATTTGATGACTGAATTGTTTAGCTGAACTGAAAGCCCTCATAAGTGCTACCGGTACTGCAACATACCAGGAAATCTGAGAGCTCAAGGCCATGGGAATTACATGGCTCTGGCTGCCCTGCTTCTAAGGAAAGGAGGCTGAGTTAGCTGCAAGGGGGGGACTTTGGCCTAATGGCATTGCTGGTCTGATGATTCTTAAAGTAGCCCCCAGAGGGAAAACGGGCACATTAATAGGCATTGGCTACCTCTAAACCACCAAGGCAATATCAGAATATGTATGAAAGTCATCTCTTACCCTGGTGTCAGAGTCCAAGAAAACACTTATCTTTTCTGAAGCTCCCTTCGGGAGCCTGGTTAGGGGGCAGGGGAGAGTAAACCCACAAAGGGATAAGGGAGAAGGGCAGTTCTAAAAACTCTCAGGCCAGTCCTATGGTGGTGTTTCCCAAAGTGTGGTCCCTGGATCCCCAGTGACAAAGCATGGGTGAGGGTGCTGGCTCACAAGGCATACTTGGGGACAGACCTCTAGAATCAAATTTCTGGGAGCGATACTGGCATTTTTAAGAAACAAATTTAGGTTTGGGAACTACTGCCCCAGAATTTGAGGGAGGGGAGTTGTGAGTGAAGTTCTTGGACTCTGGATTCATCACATTCCACTGGTATTAGTTTGCTTCGTTTTGGGGCCCATAAAACAGAAACAAGCCGAACACCTCACTTTCTCAGGTAACAGCTGCAGCTAGTTGTTTAACAGCTACCAGGGGCACAATTAAAGGGGCTGGAAAATGCATTTTCACAACCTGGTTAAATAGTTCCTCCACAGTCTTGTTTATCTTGTTAGCTTATTCGCTAGTTTATAAAAGTAAATCGGTTCAACCCAGGAATTTGCAGAAAGAATCACAAACTCCAAAACAGAAAAGGTGTTTTTTTTTTTTCTTTTTGATAGTGCAAAGCTAGGCTTGTAAACCTGAAGACACTGTCTTGCTATAAAAAGGTTTTATTTAAAAGAAAATTACCGGTGTCAGGCTCGCCCGAGCTCTTTTTCACTCTGAGCCAGGGATGAAAGCTTGTTATTTGTGGGTGGCAGAGAAGGAAGAAGGGTAAAAAGAGCGAGCAACATGCACTCTCTGCTCCAGAGTTTGAGAGGAAGCTCGACCAACGACATCATTTTTAATGAGTTCAATTAATTGCCAGGAAAAAAAAAAAACCCGCATCTGCCAATGTTTTATCAATAAACACTCCGGGGTTCTCGTCATCTCCGCTGGCGGGATAAAAACACCACAGGCCTGCAGGAAACAGTCAGACTGTACTTCACTGTCCCCACGACTGTGTTGATGATGTCCATCTAGGTCTTCAGACCTTACCCGCAGCACGAAGACGGGCGCCCAGCCCCGGGGCCCACATTTTTCCTCGCGATGAATCTAGTCCCGCGGCCTCTCCACTGGGGGTCGGACCCAGCGGGCGTCCGCCCGCCCGCGCAGCGCCCTGCGGAGACGTCCCCACCGCCCCCCCCACACAAAGGCGAGTCTCGTGGCCGTGCCCGTCGCCACTCACCTGCCAATCCCCGCCGCGCTCTGGCCCTCGGGGCCCGAATCCGCCCGGGAGGCGCACCTACTCGGCGCGGAAAAGCCGCCGCCGGGACCGGCCTTTCCGCAGCGGCGCGCGCCCCTCGCCCTGGCCGGCGCGGCCACGCGGCTGAATCACCCGGCGCTTCACATTAAGAGTCCCCTCTGCGCGCGGGGCACGCCGGGAAGGTCGGGCTCCCTGCCCGCTGCCCTCGGCCACATGCTAGTGGGTGTCCCCTTTCTTTCTCGACACGCCCCACGGGTCCGAAGGAGCACTGTCTCACGCCTGCACCGCCAGGGTAGATTCGATTTCGGAGTTGCGGATACCCTTTTTCAATTATTAAAGGTATAAAACGGAAAAGTTAGTGGTTTTCTGAATTGTAAAATAAGCTCGCGCAGCCCTGGGACAACTAGTGCTTATGGAAAATTGTGGAGTCCCGATCTCTCCATATATTTGTGGGAAGGAGGTAGTAAGAGTGAAGTTCCTTAAACACGTTTTGCTTGGAAGCCCTATGCATTCTGACCAAAAGAAGAGGGGAAAAACATATTTCTCAAACCAGGAGTTTAATTAAAATACATGCTATAGCAAATAAAGTTGAATTACAAATTTTAAATCAACCAGAAGCAAATAATTGGAAAACCGGTTGTATTACGAGAAAAATATTTCAACATTCAAAAAACATCAAGGTATGGTCCTATATAACGAATGCTAGAAAACATGAAAAAAATAGCATCAATCCTTACTATCATGATTCCTAGTGGCTTTTGTATTTTTAAAAGTTATCATATAATTAAACAAAACGTTATACTGATTATGCAAACGATTCTATTTTTAAAATGTTGAAAACCATATAACTTAATAGCATGGTTTCTTAAATGTTGAGTCAACTTCTTTTTCATCACAAAAGTCTCTAAAAACTAATTTGGGGCTAAGGATTAGGATTAAAGTTGAAATGTTAGGAATGTGAGAAAATAGTTTGATTCTCATTCCAATAGGTTGCAAATGGTTGCTGGATACTTGTATAGCAAAATTGCATTTTCAGGGTCAACAACATTAATTTTAAAAACTGAAACTGTAAATTTTTTCATTACAATTTGATCTTGGAGTTCTAGAGTTCATTCTCCATTTCTACTCTTTCATTTCACTTATAATGATTGTCAAGCATCCAGTACTGTGTTTCTATCAGATGGGCGAGGTTATGATGCTGTTCTAGCCACCTGAATGAAGGGCAGGTGGCTCTATAGGGCAGCTTACCTCCATGTGGTGACTCAGCAGTCCCAGCTGTTTCTATCTCTGGCTCTGTCAGCCCAATAGTAGGTTCCACATCAGTGATGGCAGAAAAACTAGACCGGAGCATCGGGTCAAGGCTTTTCTTTGCCTCAACTGAACATTTCATTGTTGACATTACATTGGCCTGAGCTAGTCACATGGCTCAACCTGACTGACCTAGAGGACTGGGAGGTATAATAACATCCTGTGTGCCTGGGTAAAAGGATCGTGAAAAATGATTTGGCGGACACATAGCATTGTCTCTAGCACAGTGTTCAGTATCAAAAATAAACCATTTGAGTAAGTGTTATAGGATCCAAACTTTACAACCAAAGTAAGATTGTTCAAACTAATGTCTTTATTTCCATTTCTATAAAATACAATGTTATGCCCTTCAAGTCAAAAGAAAAAAAGGAAAACCTTCCTAATATTCCTGCAAGACAATTCTTGAAACAAATTCTTCCTTTCTGGAAAGGTTTCTCTCTTCAGATTTGTAATATACAAAAATCCGGCCCCAAAGTTTGGAGAATCAGGCTAACTGCTGTATCTTAATGTATATTAATTATAGTTAAGACTAAGTACTATTTTTGTCTATAATTTCATATAATGAATGAATAGCTTATCAGAACTGGTCCTTTTTTTTTTGAATAGACATCAAGGAAATGGAGTATGAGAAATGTATATTCACAGAAAGCTCAGGTGTATGCTGAGTCTTATAATTTTATTTCTACTTTAGTGCATCTCCAAAACCTGAATCTCTCAAGTGTGTTCATATCTGAAGCTGAAACACTTTCTAATGTCAAAATGGCAGACTTGGAATTTTCAATTGCCATGATTTTGAAAGGCAATACAGTTCATCTCATCAACTGTTGTTTAAGTCTTAAATATAATATCTGTTAACAAATATTACAAAGCACTTCCTCCAATATTTTACATCACTTAAATTTCTCAACAACTCTGGGAGACAGATTTTATCACTCAGATTTACAAGTGAGGAAGGCAAGACATAAGTATCTAAGGTCATTAAACTACTGAGTGGTGCTGATGAACGGAGAACTCAGATCATCAGACCCCAAAATTCTTGCTGGCATCCAGTGAGGTGGGGCACTTCCAACTATAGATGCTTCCTGGTGAATTCCCAAGCACTTTCAGGAGGCACCTTAAATGCCTTCAGATGTTAATGCCAAACAACTAATTTAAGGTTGATTATCTTATCAATAGAATGAAAATATTTTTAAAGTAATAGCTATTATCAATTATCATGGAAGAAACTATCCTTTCTACATGCTACCTCATATGTACAGTAGTAAATATAAAAACAACCCAAAATTCCAGGATTTTTGAATTCAAAGTAATTACATTCACTATTTTTTGGGGGGGTGGGGGGTGGGAATTGAGGGAGAGGAACAGTGTTGGGGAATTGGGGAGGGGGACCAGCCAAGTTGTTGTTCTTCAGTCTTAGTTGTGGAGGGTGCCAGTCACCATCTGGCTTCCTGTTGGCAGTTCGTGGCCTCTAAGCTTAAGATGCTATGTTACAATCCTAGGTGTGGGTGGGCGTAGCCACCATCCCATGTGGGAGTCGAACTAGCAGCCTTGTTGTTAAGAGTGCACAATCTATCCATGGAGCTATCCAGGCAGCAGCTCAACTCAAGGTACTGAGTTCAGTATTAGTTGCAGGCGGGCATAGCCCACCACCGAACACGCCATCTTGTTGTTAGGAGCACGTGCTCTCACCAGCTGAGCCATCCTGCCACCTGTTGGCAGCTCAGTGGCAGCTCAGCTCTGGCACGGCGTCCCTGGCCCATGTGGGAATTGAACCAGCGGCCCTGTTGCTCAGAGATTGTGCTCTTAAGCTAACTCTTAACCAACTGAGCCACATGGCCAGCCCCGCAATTTTTATTTTATTTGTTTATTTATTTATTTATTTATTTATTTTGAGGGCAGTGTCACTGGCCCTCATATGTGGGACCGAACCGGGGCCGCTGACTTAGCCCCGCAATTTTTAAAAAATAATTTAGGGCCGGCCGAGTGGCGCATTGGATAAGAGCTGATTTTGGGATGCCAGCGGCCCTGGTTTGGATCCCACATATGAGGGCCAGTGACACTGCCCTCTACAGCTAACAACAGCTCCACCTGGATCTGGGCTGTGCGAGCCCCGGCGACGGTGTAAGCTGCAGCCCCCGCTGCAGTGGGCTGCCATAGGCTACAGTGAGTGGCCGACAGCCAGCGTGAGCTGCCAATAGCCACGGTGAGCGACATCCAGAGGCCCTGACCGATCTGCCTCATCCAGGAAGAACGCAATGATACCAACATGGGCCAGTGAAGCAACGTTCACCGCAAGGAGACTGAAGAACAAAAAGACAACAACTTGTCTGTTCCCCTTCCCTGATTCCCCAACGTTGTTCCCCTCCCCCAATTTCCCAATAAAATCTTTAAAAAAAAATAAAATAAAATAATTTAGTTGCATGATCTCTAGATCACTGCAGACATATCAAATGAGACTTTTTGAAAGAATTATCACTTTCATTTGAAGACCCAGTTGTGCTCAAATAAATATAGGTGTAAACATTATTTAATTTCTGACTTTCTAGACAGAAGCTGGAACACTGCATATTGACCCAAAATAGATTCACAAGATTCTTTTTTACTTCATTTCCATCAGTTCACCTTTGTTAACAATTTCTTCATGAGAGTCACAAAGGCTTACGACCAGCAGGAAACAAAGATTGGACCTTGAATCCATTATCAACCAGAGAATCAAGAATTTTACGGTTCTTAGTGACTGGAATTTGCTACTAAATCTTTATTAATATACTTCTGTTTTACATACAACTTCAGTGTACCTTTTAGTCTCATTTATAGGGACTGTCTCATCTGCACATTCAACAAACAAGTAGCCACAGTCCAAAGGTATGTGACCCAAGGAGAACTACATAGATGATGATGGCAGGATCTCTTGTCTAAAGGCACTTTAAAAAGTTAAGTTTGGTTATTTGGGTAACCAATTAAGAAATAAGGGAAAGTGAACCTGTGTAAAAGTATTCCACTATTATGTAAAAAAGAAATGATAGAATATCCCAATTTTGCAACCTCCTGTGAATTAGGCATTATGTATCCACATCTCCAAAGATCATAAAAAGAGAGAGAACTAGACATTATGTGCCTGTTGAGGGAAGACCACACCACCCCGCTAAAATGCAGCTAAAGAAATCTAACCTAAATTTGATCTAGACTTGAGATAGAGTGGCCAATTTATGGGAACCACAGGGAACAGGAACATGCTGAGTTGCACCATGATCTCGCAATTTACAAAGTCCTGATGACGGGAGACTCTTCAAGTCAAACGGCCTTGGTGCTTCAAGAGATTAATTGTAAAGTTAAAAGAAGAGAATTTAAAGATACATATCAAAAAAAATTTTTTTAATTTTTTTTAAGTGTGTGTATATGTGTGTGTCTAGGGACTAACACATGGGTGGTAAAACCACTAAAGGAAAAGGAAAGTGAAAGGGATTACTATAAAAATTAGGATAATGTTACTTATTAGGTGGTAGTGGCAGGGAAATGGTTGTGATTGAGAAGGAACATATGGAAGGGGCTTCTAAGTAAAGTTCTGGTTTTTGACTGGATTGACAGTGGTTACAAGGGTGTTTGCCTTAGAAAGTTCATTAAGGTAAACATTTCCTTGATGCTGGCTTCTGTTTCTGTGTTTTATTTTATGATAAAAAAGACCTAAGAGCTGAAATATATTTTCTCTACAAGGAGTTACTTGAAAATGTATTCCATTTGGTTTCCTGGGACAATGTAAAGGTTCAAGTACTCTAAAAAGAAAAATAAGTGCTTTAAAAAATCCTTTGAAAGGTATTCCACATTGTAATATAATTTTGAAATTTTATTTAGATATTCTGACTTTTTAGGAGGTAATGGATAAGTAGGTAGTAGAGTATATTTTAGAGTGTTACGGAAAAGGTAAAATGGAATAATGAAAAGATAAGGAGACTAGAACAATTTCTTGATGTTTAACGGCTAAATTCCAGTAATGGTCAGGAGAGTAATCTATAAACATTTTCCATTGAAATAATGATGAGGGCATTAGCTCCCCCCACTTTCCTCTACCTACATGCCAGGACAATGTCTCAGTAATGCATGACTTTTTAAAAGTACATAGAACGAAAAAAAAAAAAAAAGGAGATAGAATGCTGAATTTGAGATTCAAGAATCAAATAAACCTGTGTAAATGGAAGTCCCGAGGGGAGTCAGAATAGGGGAATCAGAAAACATAGACGCGTGTTCCCCTGAGCTCCAGAAGTTGCTGCGTGTAAACTGATAATATGTTTATCTCTCATTACTCCTGTTACCAGTTTACAAACAGTCTCTGACCTTCCAGTCCCATGGCCCAGCTCTGCCAGTTCACATTGCCTGTGTGTGTGCACACATGTCTCATTCTTGAACCCAATACTGAGAATGCTGGGAAGTTTTTTTTTTTTTTTTAACTTTATATGAGTTTTAAATAAAATGCATTTGAAAAGAAAACAAACAGACAAGCCCTAAAATACGTTCTTCAAACTAAGATTTGAACCAGTGAACTTTAGGCTTAGGAAATAGACTTGAGTCACCCACTGAGCCACCACAGAAAAACCTCAGGTTCTTTTTTTATTATTATTATTATTATTAGCTTCAGGTGTACAAAACAATGTAATAGTTAGACATTTCACCCCTCACAAAGTGATAACCCCCATCCCCCAATCTATTGCCCCTCTGACATCATATATATATATATATATATATATATATTACAATTCCAATGACTCTATTCCTTATGCTGTACTCCATATCCTGTGACTATATATGTATTAAATTATAGTTGACATTCAATATTATTCAGCTTCAGCTTCAGGTGTACAGTGCAGTGGTCAGGTATCTACAAAGTCCATGAAGTGGTCTCTGTAATAAGACACGTGCCCATCTGACACCCTACAAAGTCTTTACAACATAATTGATTATATTCCCCAAACTGTCTTTCCAGTTTTTTTACCATGCTCAAATCACACCTCCTCCTTTCCCCAAACTTTCAATCACTGAGAAAAGGCAACATCCTTTTACCGAAGATATATCTTGGCCCCTTCCCTATACTCTCTGAGAAATTTTAAAATGAAAAAGAAACAGATAAACCATAAGATAAAAAAATGGAACCTGGGCAAATTTCAGAAAGATTTCTCCTGCTGATTTACCAAGAACCCAAAATGTTCTCCTTCCTTATTTGATGGAAATAAGTCAGTGTTTATAAAGATACAAGATATATGGACAGGACATATAAAAACATGAAGTGATATCAGATTTGTTAGGCAGTATGATGTAGTAAAAAAAAATTGGAGAAGAGCCAGGTGACCTCAGTTTGAGGCCATTCCACCACTTACTGACTGAGCAAGTCATGGGTAAGCTTGGGTTTCCTACTCTGTAAGATGATAACTGACCTATCTTTGCCACATGATTGTTATGAAGAAGAGAACATAATCAAAATGTATGTAAAAGTATTTCATAACCTCAAAGCACTAGAAAAATTTAAGTTACTATTAGTAGTGACATTTTGCACACACTCCATCAAATCAATATTATCTTTAAAAGGAGCACCCAAAGATTTTTTTGTGAGATAAAATTGCCCTCCTTAATTTTAACCATAAATTGTATATTAAAATATACTGGTTTATTTAACATTTATTTTGCAGTTTGAATGAAAATAAAAACATGTTAAAGTGGCAAAATATTTTAAATATTTTCTCCTTTTATCCATAATCACTGATAACAATAGAGTTCTTATTTTAAAGAGAATTTACATCTGACATCTTTTCTTAAGAGGACGTTCTCTATCAAAAGTGTTCTAATTTCTGGTGCATTTTTTTGAATGGTATAGTAAGTAATTTCCCTCATAGATTCTTGTTCTTAAAAGGTTCTTAAAAGGTTGCCAAGGGCCAGCCGAGTGGCACATTGGTTAAGAGCTGGCTTGGGATGCCAGCGGCACCAGGTTTGGATCCCACATATGAGGGCCAGTGACACTGCCCTCTATAGCTTAGGTGGTGAACAACAGCTCCACCTGGAATTGGGCTGCTGTGAGTCCCCAGGACGGCACAGCTGCAACCCCTGGCTGCAGTGGGCTGCCATAGGCTACAGTGAGTGGCTGGCAGCCAGTGTGAATGGCCAGCAGCCAGTGTGAGCTGCCAAGAGCCACTGTGAGTGGCCGTCCAGAGGCTGGTGACCGATATGCCTCACCCAAGAGGAGCACAATGACGATACCAACATGGGCCAGTGAAGCAATGTCCTCCACAACTAGACTGAAGAACAAAAAGACAACAACTTGTCTGTTCCCTTTCCCTGGTTCCCCAATGCTGTTCCCCTCCCCCAATTCCCCAATTTAAAAAAAAAGGTTGCCCCCCCCACACACACACACACACTCACACTCCTAGGCTGGATCTGGAAGGACCTTCCTTAGCTGCTCTTTGATTTTTTTTTTTTTTTAAACTGGGGAACAGTGTGTTTTTCCAGGACCCATCAGCTCCAAGTCAAATAGTTGTTTCAATCCAGTTGTGGAGGGCACAACTGAGTGGCCCATGTAGGGATGAAACCGGCAACCTTGGTGTTATGAGCCTGTGTTCTAACCAATTGAGCTACTGGCCGCCCTGATTTTCAATCATAAGATAGCAACATCGGAACAAGGTTGAAGACAGCAATTGCAGAAAGCTCCTCTTCTTGCTCCAAATCTCTATAGCACTTACACTTCAGGTTAGCTAGTACTTTCAGTTGTTCTCTCTTGCTTTTTTATTTATTATAAATGGAGGTAAGCCCGTAAGATGCTGAAAATTAGTAGATGCTCAACCTTGGGTTGGAAATCATATACTTAGAAACTGACTTTGAAAAGGAGTCAGGTGTGAGAAGGCTGAACAGGGATTAAGGAGATCTGACATTGGGTACCAGCCTGATCACCTTTGGGTCAGTCATTCATGAGATCTCTCTGTCTCATTTCTTTTTATCTGAAAATTAGGAGGTTTGGACAAAATGATAGCTGCCATTTGTTGACTGACTTCATATGGTACTGTTAAAAGATAAACTGAGACATATGAAAAATTTTAAGAGTTTGAGTAAAAATCAGTTTGAATGGGGCAACATCCAATACAGCAGATAGAAAGGAGCTCCAAGAAGCTATACAAAATGAAAGAAAGACTTTTACAGGCAGAAGGGAGGAGAACAAGGAAGTTATACTGGCAAAAAAAAAAAAAAAGAAAGAAAGAAAGAAAGAAAGTGTTGGTTATTACAAAGTTACTTTCCTTTAGGGGATGACAGAGGTCCATCAGGCAGATTACCTAACAAGTGCTGATCAGGTGATTTCTGTTTGACTGGTTTAAGATTCTATTTCTGGGAGAGACCAAGCTCTCAGTTTGCTGACATGGGGTTTAGCATAAGCAACTCCATTTTGGGTCTATTGTCTTATTTTCAACAGTATACAGGTACTAGTTCTAATTCTCTTGGTAGTCTGGCAAGACAAGCCTGGTTAGTCCTATATTACAGGTATAGAAATCAAGGCTCAAAGAGATGAAGTTATAATATCATTTCAGGTCACATTAGGTGAACTCCATGAAACTATTTCAGCTTTGCAATTCTTGGATGCCATAGAGAGAAAAACACCTTTTGTTTCCCTTTTAGAAATTATATTTAGGAGTCAGTTATGAAATGCCAAAGGTGGAAAGGGCCTTCAGAATCATCAGTGCCAGGTTTTTCACTTGTTAAGAAGGAATCTAAAGTCTAAAGAGGATCAATGACCACCCCACGGTTGTGATTTATTTTCTCTTTTGCCCGTAATGATCATTGTAATTTGATTTTACCTGGATAGAAATATATATATATATATATATATATATATAGGAAGGTGGCTCAGGAAGTGGGAATTGGCCTGAGCTTCAAAAGTTTCCTAAAGATGACCTTGGTTATATGTGCAAATATTGTCTGTCCAAATAAGCAGACTTTCCAAGATTTGAAGGTCACTGCAGGACATTCCTTCTTTTTGGAAAGGTATAAAATGAGGGTGGTGAAACTTTTCCACCCAGAACCACTGAAAAGTTAAAGAAGAGTCACACATAATTAAAAAGCAACTAATTTTAGATTAAACAGTTCTGCTCATTTCCCCATGTTTGCTTTATTTATTTAACTATTTTGCTGAACTATTTGAAACTAAGTGGCAGAAAACATGACATTTCACCCCAAAATACTTCAAGATGCAGACCCTAAAAATAAGGACATTATCCTGTATGCCTATAATAGTAGTATTACACCTAGGAAAAGTAAAAATAATTCCTTAATACCGTTTCCTTTGGAGGGGCAGGGGGTGCCAAAACCTGCCAACAAGCAATACCATTTTTTTGTTTGTTTGTTTGTTTGTTTTTTTGAGGGCAGTGTCACTGGCCCTCATATGTGGAACCGAAACGGGGCCGCTGGCTTCCCAAGCCAGCGTTTAACCACCGCGCCACTCAGCCGGCCCAATACCATTTTTTTATAGCAGTTTTTTTCTTTAAAAACAGAACAAAACAAACAAACAAAACCCAGGATCCAAATGTCACATATTGCATTTGGTTGTTTTATCTTTTTAACTTCTTTTGTTCTAGAGAAGTCTCCCCATCCACCCACCATTTTATCCCTCTATAATACCGGTTTTTTAAAGAGGTTAGACCAGCTATATTATCAAATGTTTTCATGACTTTTTCTGACTTATAAAGATTTCCAATTTTATTCTACTTTGGAAGATTTTTTTTTTTGTCTTCATCTTTCAATATATAATTTTTTACTGAATTTTAATGTTATACTCTTGGTAATTTCCAACTACACTTTCTTTGTTTTATTTATTTATTTATTTATTTATTTATTTATTTATTTATTTATAAAATTTTAAAACTATTGATAATTTTTTTTTTTAAAGATTTTATTGGGGAATTGGGGGAGGGGAACAGCATTGGGGAATCAGGGAAGGGGGACAGACAAGTTGCTGTCCTTTTGTTCTTCAGTCTGGTTGCAGAGGATATTGTTTCACTGGCCCATGTTGACATCATCATTGCGCTCTTCTTGGGTGAGGCAGATCAGTTGCCAGCCTCTGGATAGTCACTCACAGCAGCTCTTGGCAGCTCACGCTGGCTGCCAGCCCCTCACATTGGCTGCTGGCCACTCTGTAGCCTATTGCAGCCCACTGCAGCAGGGGCTGCAACTATGCCTTCCCTGGCGACTCACAGCAGCCCAGCCCCAGGTGGAGCTATTGTTCACCATCTTAGCTGTAGAGGGCAGTGTCACTGGCCCTCATATGTGGGATCCGAACCTGGGGACGCTGGCATCCCAAGCCAGCTCTTAACCAATGCAGCACTCAGCTGGCCCTTACTCTTTCTTGCTTTTAGATTATTTCTTCTGTTAGGATCCTGTTCTTGTTTCAATATTTCTCTGATGATAGATACTATAATTTCTTTGAAGTATGGTTATATTCCCTGCATTGTCTCTGTTTCCTGTGATTCCTTTTTTCCCTGTGATTCCTTACATGTTGGAGGTTTTTTTATTTTTTCATGTTAAAGGTTTTCCTGTGGTATTTGGTGGTTTTTGTTCACTCATATATTTTTTTTAAACTTTGTTGGGGAACAGTGTGTTTTTCCAGGACCCATCAGCTGCAAGTCAAGTCGTTGTTTTCAATCTAATTGTGGAGGGCACAGCTCACTGGCTCATGTGGGAATTGAACTGGCAACCTTGGTGTTATGAGCATTGCGCTCTAACCAACTGAGCTAACTGGCCACCTGTGTCCACTCATATTTTGAGTGATGTCCTAGGAGCTAATTGGGAGCTCTGACTGTGTGTTTGAATCTTGTTAATTGAAGGGATTCACTGTAGGCTTTTCCTATGGGGATCCCTAAATGTCAGTATCTGTGGCTTTTTTCTGGCTTGGTTCATTTGTTTACTGAGAAGTACCTTTATTTTCTGCTGGAGAGAACTTGGCTGTGAAGTTTTGTATCTGAACAGGAGAAGAGGCCTGAGTGCCTCGTCTTCTGTTTTAGACTTAATTTCTCTCTTTTCAGTAAGATATCTCATTGCCACTCTGATCTATGCCTGGATCGCCACACCTGGAACTCCTTTGGTTTATTTCCCCAGAGTGACATTTCCTATTTCCGATGGAGGTAAATTATATTAGGTGGGGTGTGGAGGTAGGGAATCTGACCACTTATATAAACAGATTTTCAAACGGATCTCCTTTTTCAGCCCTGCACTGCTCGCATCTCCACTCCTCTAACTTCCCTCTGCACTTTATCTGCTTCTCATTTCTGAGTATTTCCAACGTCCCTCAGGATGAACTGCCTTGCTTCTCCTTGGTTTCTCCTTCTCCATGCCCTTAGGCTTGACCTTTCTTGGGTCTGCCAAATTCTTTACCATCCTCCATCCATTTTCTATTTTCATGCATTGTGGTTTGGGGTGACTCGCATTTCAATCAAGATGAAATCTGTTGTTCTGGTTTTTCATTTCCATCTTGTTATTTATTTATTTTTTTTAAAGATTTTATTGGGTACTTGGGGAAGGGGAGCAGCGTTGGGGAAACAGGGAAGGGGAACAGACAAGTTGCTGTCTTTTTGTTCTTCAGTCTCGTCGCGGAGGACGTTGCTTCACTGGCCCATGTTGGTATCGTATTGCGCTCTTCCGGATGAAGCAGATCAGTGGCCTGTCTCTGGATGGTCACTCACTGTGGCTATTGGCAGCTCACGCTGGCTGCCGGCCACTCACTGTAGCCTATGGCAGCCCATTGCAGCAGGGGCTGCAGCCTACACTGTCACGGAGGCTGGCCGCCCAGCTCCAGGTGGAGCTGTTGTTCACCATCTTAGCTGTAGAGGGCAGTGTCACTGGGCCTTATATGTGGGATCCGAACTGCGGCGGATGGCATCCCCAAACCAGCGCTTAACCACTGTGCCACTCGTCCGGACCTTTTTAAAATTTTTTAAAAGATTTTATTGGGGAATTGGGGGAGGGGAACAGCATTGAGGTATCGGGGAAGGGGAACAGACAAGTTGCTGTCCTTTTGTTCTTCAGTCTAGTTGTGGAGGACGTTGCTTCACTGGCCCATGTTGGTATCCTCAGTGAGCTTTTCCCGGGTGAGGTAGTCGTTTGCTGGCCTTTGGACGGCTGCTCACCGTGGCTCATGGCAGCTCACACCAGCTGCTGGCCACTCACACTGGCTGCCAGACACTCCAGTAGCTCACGGCAGCCCACTGCAGCAGGAGCTGCAGCCTACGCTGTTGCTGGTGACTCATGGCAGCCCAGCTCCAGGTGGAGCTGTTGTTCACCATCTTAGCTATAGAGGGCCCAGTGTCACTGGCCCTCATGTGGGATCTGAACCTGGGCCCTGCTGCTCAGAGCTGGCGTCCCAAACCAACTCTTAACCAATGCGCCACTGGGCCGGCCCTGTTTTTCATTGTTGATCAACATATATTGCTCACTGTGAGGATCTGTAGCTTAATTTACAGTTGCCACTACCAGTAAGTAGTTATTTCAAATTCAATAATTCTAGTTATTATTATTATTCTGTAGTTATTGTTATGGTAACACTATAATATGACCTTTTGTCTATTTCCAAATTTATTTTACAATGAACACTTTTAAAATTATAAGGTACTAACAATAATTTAATATGTACTCATTAATATAGTGTATACATTTTGTATTGCTGAAACAAATTACCACAGATTAAGTAGCATAAAACAACACAAATTAATTATTTTATAGTTCTGAAAATCAGAAGTCCAAAGTAGGTTGGCAGGATTGCATTCCTCAGTTTCCTTGCCTTTTTTAGCTTCTGGAGGTTGCCTGCATTTCCTTGGCTCATGTCCCCTTTCTCACATCGCTTTGGCCTTTACTCCCATTGTCACACCTCCTTCTCTGACTCAGACACTCTTACCTCCATTTTATAAGTACCCATATGACTCAGTTGAACCCAGATAATCCAGGATAATCTCTGCTTCAACAGCCTTAATTTAATCACATCTGCGAAGTTCATTTTGCCAGGCAAGGTAAAATAGTCATGAGTTCTGGGGATTAGGATATGGACATCTTTGGGGAGGGGCCATTATTCAGTCTACCACACACAGACAGCAAAATGTGGATCCATAGATGAATTCATTGCTGAAAGAAATGATAAAAACTTCACTCAAATATCTTAAACTTTATGTCAACACAACCTCCAAACAAAGTAGATAAAAAAAAATAGCTTTATTAAGTGAAAAAATATCTCTATATATTGAAATAATAAGACAATATACCTAACATAACTGATGATTGTTAAATAGGCCATATATATCAGCTCAATGGTTGCCCAGGCTTCCATGTGTAAATCCATTATCAAATTTTAATGAATCATGAAATTTCCTGGTGTTTTCGGGTAGGCACACCATTTCCTAAAGGCAATTATCCAATAATACTAATAACTATGTAAAAAAGTGTTTTTATTACAAATATTTAAAATTAATTTTAGGTGAAAAATATAATTAGCATTATTTTTTCAATAACTACCTCTTAACATCCTGCAGAATTGTTTGGAAAATTATAATAAAAACCTATTTGGGGAAAATCAAGTCCAACATTCTTGATTATTTATTTCAAAAGACCATGCATGGTTTGGTATTTTATTCTGTTATCTAGCAATGCCATGTGAATAACTAGTACAAAATGGCAGTTTCACAATAGGCTGATGGATAAAGCTGTCAGCTGGCTCTTTCAGATGAGAACCTCACCTGGTAACTGCATCTTGACTATCAATTTAGTAATTTAATAATTTTAATCCAGGGCTGATCTGGCTCTGATGCGTTAGCTGGAGAGCATGTCATTTTCCAAATTGAAGGTTTACTTGACAAATCAAATTAAGGTCAGAAGTTTGCCTGCTGAGTATAGTTAAAATGTCAGGATGCCCAAGGCACCCCAAATGGCCAGGAACTCACAACCCTTCACCTCATAGCTCCATTTCTCCTAATCTGGCCCAAATTATAACAATCAAAATATTGAAGTAGCATTCATTCTACACTGGAAAATGTACATTTGAAAATTGATGAGTCAGAATTCTACCTGATGATGTCGCCTGCCTTGGTTTGTATAGCTGAGATAGCTGCTTACTGCCTTTCTCTCAGAGTAATTTCTTTTTTTTTTTTTGAGGGCAGTGTCACTGGCCCTCATATGTGGGACCGAACCGGGGCCACTTGCTTCCAAGGCCAGTGCTTAACCACTGCGCCACTCGGCCGGCCCTCAGAGTAATTTCTTATCAATTCCTGTTTCTTCCTCTAGAGCTGAAATACAGCTTTACAGTATTTGCTAATACAGTAGTCACTAGCTACATGTAGCTACTGAGCACCTGAAATGTGGCTAGTCCAAATTGAGATGTATTTTAAGTGTAAAATATATACCAAATTTGGAAGACTTACATTAATGAGAATGTAAAATATTTCATTAAAAATTTGTATACTGATTACCTGTTGAAATGATAACTTTTGGATTTATTTTTGGATTTATTTAGTTAAGCTATATTATTAAAATTAATTTTACCTTTCTTTTTACTTTTTTAACGTATCTATTAGAAAACTTAAAATTACATATGTGACTTATTTTTATTGGATCTAAGGCCCCTGAAGGCCTCCCTTGTTACCTTCTTTAGTTGTTCTTTATGGGCTGACCTCTCTTATCCATTCCTTTCCTTTCCAGTAGTAACTGCTTAGATTTAGAAGGTAAAATAGAAAGTCAGACTTTGTGGCCAATCATTATGTCAAGAGAATTAAGCGCACTGATAGACAAAGTCTTAAGTTCAATTTTTTAACTTATTGTATTCATGCTATAATACAATATTAGAAAAAAAAAGGGGAGGCAGTAGAATAGCCTTCTTTGGTGTCTATAGAGATTGTAGAGATGGGCTGTGTATATGGAGGATTAAAGACAGACAGACACACACACATGGAAGTAGGACACAGAATGTATTTCATCTCCATTCCTCCCACCTCTCTAGGTTTTTTATCTGTTGTTTTTTTTCTACACTAATTTCTCTCTTTTTCTGTGTGTACCAATTTAGGCTGTTCTGTTGATGGAATGTGGCTATTGAAAAGATGAAAAAAAACTGCTGGGAGATGAGGCTGTGGGGTAGTTAGCAGATCTAAAGACCAAGCAACAGAGAGAGATGTTTATCTAAGTTCAAACAAACCTTAGAGATCACCATGTTCCATTGTTTACTCAAATCCATAAGTCTTTTATATGTGGAATAAAAGCTGCTTGTGTTGTTAGAATATCAATATTCATCTAACATACCAAATATATACTGAGAAATCCTCTGAAGTATATCTTTCAACAGGGAAAAAACATGAAGCAGAAAAAACATGATGTGATTGTTTATGAACCTAAAGAACTTCTGAATCCCACTCCCAAAGTAACAAATTGTTGCAAATCGCTGTGGGTGAAATACAGTTTTGAGAACGCATACGTGACCCCACTTGTAAGCAATCAGCCAGTTTCAGCCATGCCAAGGAACCCAGGTAAGATATTACTCATGTTAAACTAAGAGAAATATTCTACTTAGCATGTATTTTACTTGGTATTGAGGGTATAAATTTGGGCATTAAGTAGATTACTCAAACATTAACTAGTTGTAAGAAGATAGTGGTGAATCTACTCATCTAAGTTCTAAGTGGTAAAAATCAAAAACTGACTTTGCTTCATGGTATTAAATCTCTTAGTTTCTATTAGCCCTGAATCATTGATGTGACAACTAATTAAGATGAACCCAAATCAACTAAAATAGATCAAATTTATCTTTTAATAATCATTGGCCTTTAAATTTGACCTGACAATGTCTGCACTCTTAATTAAGTATAGGAAAAACTCAGTATAGGTTCCTTCTTGATTTTGCCAGTGTAGGAAAGAACATGAAGGAAAGATAAAATGTGTAATTCCTATATGTCCCAGAATGTTGGAAAACTAAAATCTTTTGTTTTTGAGAGTATGAGAGAGTGTTGGGGTCAAATTTATGGGCTTTTAGACTTTTAGTTAAAAATATGCTAGACACATGAAAGGAATTATTGAAACTAATCTCAAACTATTCTCAATTTCAAAAGAATTATATGCCACTGAGAAAGTGGAAATTTCAAGCATCCTGATAGTCTTCTGCCACCATATCAAATATGGTGTACATTTTCCAGAAAGAACTCAGTTGATGAAAATTTTGAATTTTCATCTGTGCGGGTGTCAAGTTATTACTCAATGCTTGAGATTCTGTCCTCTGTGAATACCTTCTAGAACATATACATATATTTTTAATTGAGATGTAATTCATATATTCATTAAAAGCGCACAGTTCAATCGTTTTTAGTATATTCACCAAATTGTGCAATCATCACCACTATTCGAGACCTTAAATTTTATTATAAACATTTTCTAGCATGTTTTCACTCACTATACCCTAGATCCTCACAGATTTCCCTGTGAAGCTGATGGGTACCTTCTGAGACGCCCCGTGGGCGGCAGTCGCATTTACCCGAAATGCTTTCCTAACTAGTTTCACCTCAAAAACAGAAGCAGGGTGAAGAATTAATGCTACTACCTCTGAATTATAGAGTATCAGACAACCTAACCTACGTTTGTTTTCATGCCTAGCACTCTCGTTTTACCACGTATGTAAAATCTTCTTTGTTACTGGTATAGTCTGGTGGGTGCATACAACGGCGGATCCCCCAATTAGAGGTGGCAGCCCACACAAACCTCCCATTTCCTTTCGAACGCACTGTTCTGGCCCAGGAGGCAACAGCGCGTTTCTCGGCTTATGCTTTTGTGATATTGCTGAAGAAATGGGGGGGAGGGGTGTGTGCAGGCGGTGTGAGAGGGACATGAGGTTGTTATTTCCGCGTGGAGAACGCCAAAGCTAGAGTAATAAGAGGTGCCGGGCAGAGTACTCCGAGTACCCGGTTCCCCTGCCTCGGGTTCCCTTTCCCGGCTTGGAGCGACCAAGGCGCGCCACCGCGGGTGCAGGAGACCACCGCTGGCCGCCGAGCGCGCCGTGCACGCCCCCCATTGGCCAAGCAGGCCCACGTGACTTCCAGCGCCCAAACCGCCCTGCGGAGAGCGCGCTTTTCCCAAGAAAGAGTGGGCGTGGGCAGGGCTGAGGTCGTGGTGCTGCCGAGGTGCTTGGAGGACCCGAGGAAGCTTCCTGCGGGGAACCTTAAAAAAAAAAAAAAAAAAAAAGTCCTAAGTACTGCCGAAAGTAAATCTCTTAGCGAGTAAGCTGATTATTGAGACGGTCCCCTTATTCCCTTTTTGGCTTTTGTCCTGGGCTACGACACAGACTGAAAATGGAAACCACAAGTCATTATTGGCTGGAACGTGGCTCGCTGAAGTCACCATTTATCTCTTACTTTGGGGAACTCTACCCATAAAAGCAACCCTTTAGGGAATAAGAAAACATAATTTTTGTATGGGGAACTTAAAGCTTTTTCTTAGAAAAGTTGAGGAGGTGGGTAAGATCTTAGTAAATCCAGAGAAACCATCCTGAATGTCATTTAAAGGAAATTGGAAACTCTTGGGAAAACAAAAATGAGTAAAAGCAAAAAGAGACCCTACCCACCTCTAAAAATGTAATAATTATTGATAGGAAAGGGAAGGATTTTTAAAGCCATATATTTATAGATGTGTGTATAAGTAGTATAAATGGGATATACAGAGGGTGCCAAAAAATGTATACACATTTTAGGAAAGGAAAAAATTGTATTAAAATTGTAATACTCAAGATATACCAATAACAGAAGATGAATACAAGTCATGCGTATCCATTTTTTTGGCACCCCTGATATGATTGTAGAAGTCAGTAGAGGGTCCAGTTATTGAATACAACGGCTTTCTCCCTTTGAGAGTGCTTGGATGCTCATTTTGCCTCTTGTTTTTCTTCTAAGATTTACCAACTCTCCCCATCTCTAAGAAACATTTTCTTTTTTTATTCATTCAAAGAAGTCCTAGGGCCTACTATATTCCAGGCACTATGTCAGGGACTGGGGTGACTGGTGAACAAAAACAATAACAGCCCCTTCCCTTCTGGGAAAGGAGAGATAGTAGTAGTAGTTCGTGACACATACCAGTGTTAAATATAACATGAGATCTAAGAAGAGCTCCAGATGCTGTAATGGAGTTTGGACCTACCTAGCAAGGAGATTAGAGAAAGCTTCCCTCATGATGTAACCCTGGACCCACATGTGAAGGGGTTAAGGGAGGTGGGGATTTCAGGCAGAGGAGCAGCTTGTGCAGGGGAGAGCTGGTAGCCTCTCTTTCCAAAGACTGCCCATCTCAGGCATTTCCACTACACATACGAGTATGTTAATCTTGTCTCTTAGTTCTCAGAAGACACTTTTTTTTACTTTCAATTCCAAGTTCTTCAGAAGTAACTTGTAACCTATAATTATCGTTATAGACAATGTTTATCCAGTTGGTAAGTATACTAATATGCACATCTAGTATGCATTATCATCGCTGTTCTTTTACGTAATAAAAACATGCAATGATTATAACAAAACGTAGAATATAATGTATCTAATAGTAGTAAAAGTACTATAGATATTCAAAGTGCTGTGAGATCACATTATTTTGGGAGACTCCAAAAAGGCATCTAAGAGATAGTAATTTTTGAGATTTGGTCACATCTTTAGTTAGATACAGTTTAGTTAGAATATAAGGTTCAGGAAGAAAGGTAAGGAGGCAAGACAGATAAACTGAGGTATATTTATTCTAAGGGGATTGAAAACCAGTCCATGGAATTTGTAGAAACTAAATAGAAATGTTTCCTTTAAGATTTGAGTACTTTTCTGAGATATATTTTCCCCTCCAATGTTGACCTTGGAAAATTTTAAATCTACAAAACAATTGCATGAATAAGTCTATGGTTACTCATATATCCCCTTTTGAGGGGACACATTTGCTTTATCTTTTTCCACCTCTCTTTCTATTCTCTCTCCAAATACACACTCATGAATCAGGCACAGATGTTTTTCTTTGCTAAACCATTAGGGATAAAGTTGCAGACATGTTAACTTCATCTCTAATAAATCCACATATTATCTCCCCAGAACAAAGATATTTTTCTGCATAACCACAGTATAATTATGACACTATTGAGGTACTTTTAAAATTATATTTTGAATAAATACATTAATAAATGAATAATGACAAGTGAGTTACTAATTTTAAGTGGCTTGCAACAGTGGTTGACACATTTTAAGTGCTTGTAAGTGTTTGCTTAAAAAATACATTTTCATGGTTGGAAAACTAAAGAATGTGAAAAGGCATATAGTGAAAAGGCCCTCTTGTAATTTTGTCTGACATCTGCTTAGTTCCCAACTCTCATCACACCCTATCATAGGCAACCATTGTTCTTAATCTTTGGATAACCTTCCAGATTTTTAAAAAATGCAAATATGAATAACTGTGAGTATAGATTTTTATACCCCCACCCTCTGTTTAATTAAAAGGTTGCGTATTAAGTAGACTATTCTTACTTCTTTCTCACTTAACAACATGATTTGGAGATTTTTATGCATTAATTCTTAGAGAGCTTCCTCATTTTTATTTATAGTGGCAGAATATTCCATTGTGTGGATATACCATTATTTATTTAAATAGTTTCCTATTCATGTACATTTGGGTTGTTCCAATCACTTAATAGTGAAACCAATTCTACAACAAATAACCTTGAACATGTTCTCATTTGTAAAATTTGGTAAATAGATTCATTGCCTCCCAAAGAGACTGTACCAATTTATTTATTTATTTATTTTTTAAAAGATTTTTAATTGGGGAATTGGGGGAGGGGAACAGCGTTGGGGAATTGGGGAAGGGGAACAGACAAGTTGCTGTCTTTTTGTTCTTCAGTCTAGTTGTGGAGGATGTTGCTTCACTGGCCCATGTTGGTGTCATCATTGCACTCTTCCTGGATGATGCAGATCGGTCACTGACCTCTGGGTGTCGCTCACCGCAGCTAGTGGCAGCTCACGCTGGCTGCCGGCCACTCACTGTAGCCTATGGCAGCCCACTGCAGCAGGGGCTGCAGCCCACACCATCACTGGGGCTCGCACAGCCCAGCTCCAGGTGGAGCTGCTGTTAGCTGTAGAGGGCAGTGTCACTGGCCCTCATATGTGGGATCCGAACCAGGGCTGCTGGCGTCCCAAAACCAGCTCTTAACCAATGCGCCACTTGGCCAGCCCAAGGTTGTACCAATTTATACTCCCACCACCAATTGTGAGAGCATCTCTAGGCTTTTGATAAGGTTCTATACCAAAAGTTTGAAATATGTGAGTGTGCCTTATTGTTGCTATTTTACAACTTTAAATGGAAGGAGGGCTAACTTGCATCTTTACAATCATAATCAACAATACTTGTGTACCTTCTATGGGTAGGGCACTGAACTAGTTATGAAATAGATACATGGCCTCAAGGGTTTCACCAGTTCGTTTTTCAGACACGTGCAAACTAAATAGTTACTATGTTGAGATTCAGAATTCAAAACAGCTTCTTGCATTTGGCGGGCTCAGTCCTTTGTTGCATTCCATCTCCAGGTCCTTCCTTCCCTGCCTCTCTGGTAATCCATCTTCCTAGTGCAGACAATGTACTAGATCGTGTATTTCCCAAGTGACAATTCATCATTTAAATAGTTGCAAATCGTATGCTTTTGATTGGCACAGGCAAGACTGGCCCTAAACCCATTTTGAAGTTTGGAGGGTCTCCCCACTTGGTTCCCTTTTCTCTCTGGGCACCTTCTCTCCTAGATGAACTCTCAGTCTTCACTGGTGCCCTCGCTTTTTCTCAGGTAATTGTCAAGTAATCATTGCTAGGGTGTTAACAAATCATTAATGTGTTGTTTCAAAATGACTTGAGGTGAGATAGTATGTGCCTGTTTCAAGATACTCTTTTTTTTTATATATAAATTTTATTGGGGAATTGGGGGAGGAGAACAATGTTGGGGAATTGGGGAAGGGGACCAGCCAAGTTGTTGTTCTTCAATCTTCGTTGTGGAGGGCACCAGTCACCATACTCTAACCTCAAGGTGCTGTGTTCAATCTTAGTTTCGGGTGGGCGTAGCCACCATCCCATGCGGGAGTTGAACCAGCAGCCTTGTTGTTAAGAGCGCGTGTTCAATCTTAGTTTCAGGTGGGCGTAGCCACCATCCCATGCGGGAGTTGAACCAGCAGCCTTGTTGTTAAGAGCGCACGCCCTATCCACTGAGCCATCTGGGCAGCAGCTCAGCTCAAAGTGCAGAGTTCAGTCGTAGTTGCTGGTGGGTGTAGCCCACCATCAAACAGGCAATCTTGTTGTTACACCAGCTGAGCCATCCTGCCACGTGTTGGCCGCTCAGCGACAACTCAGCTTGGGCATAGTGTCACTGGCCCATGTGGGAATCGAACCCAAGGCCCTGTTGCTCAAAGCTCGCACTCTAAGCTAACACTTAACCAACTGAGCCACTCGACTGGCCCTCAAGATACTCTTGAAAACAAGAATAGAAACTGAAAGGACAAGCAGTAAGTTTGCAGTTTTGATCTTATTATATTTCACTAATTAAGCTGCCTATTTAGGGGCTTACCCTTGGCTGATGTGAATTAATGCATTGAGACCTTGTCCGTTCCATCCTATCCTCTTTCTCTCATTCTTTACTCTGTTGTAGGGTCCTGGAGCTCTGGTGACCATTGATTGCCCCTCAGAGCTTTTAACTTTCAAATTCAGCTGGGCAGCCCTGGCTGTAGGAGAGAGGGCACTGTGAAATGGGTTGCCCAAGGCACTCTTCCCTTTGTCTTCTCCTAGGCAGTTTGCAACTTGGCTGCCCCCTTGCGAAAGTTTGTTTTTTTCCACTGTACCACCCTGCATAAGTGGCTGCTGCCCTTTCCTCTCAGGTAGCAGTGGTTCCTGCTAGTTCCCCAATGTATTTAAAAGTGCGGATTCAAGTAATGATGCTGTGTTTTTGTTGCATTACATTATTTTAATCAAAACAACTTGTGTCCATGGAAACAAATCTACTGGTGCTGGAGAGCTTATTGTGAAGAGGGCCTAAAGCAGTGCCTGATACATACAAAGCCTTCTATAAATATTTATTGAATGAATGAATGAATGAATGAATGTGAAGCCAGTTTCAGCCTCTCCCTTTCACTTCTACCCCCTCCCACTGTCCCGTTCCCAGAAGAGCAACTATTGGATTGGCTGTTTTCGTTTTCTCGATCAGTGATTCTTAATCCTGACTGTATGTTTGAAACACCTGGGGAGCTTTTAAAGAGTGCATACGTAGGGCTGGCTGAGTGGTGCGGTGGTTAAGCTCTGGCTTGGGAAGCCAGCGGCGCTGGTTCGGGTCCCACATATGAGGGCCAGTGACACTGCCCTCAAAAAAAAATAAAAATAAAAACCATGTATGTATAATTTTATTTCCAAACCAACGAAATTGGTTTTTTTAGGCCTCATAGGTGATAGTCATGTACAGCCAGAGTTGAGAACCACTGTTTTTTTGTTTTTTTTTTGAGGGCAGTGTCACTGGCCCTCACATGTGGGACCTGAACCGAGACCGCTGGCTTCAATAAGCCAGTGCTCAACCACCACCTACTTGGCCGGTCCAGAGAACCATTGTTTTAAATAATGTGTGTTCATTCCTCGATCTTTGGATTTATCAAATGGATGCCATCCGTTGATTCCTTGACATGACAGATGAGGTTTAACTCATAATGTACCTTCTCTTTTCTTATTTGATAGTTAAATTATTATTTTAATACTTCTGTTTTTGTCTTTGTAAACAAATAATTTAAACTCCTATTGTCATTTCATATATTTTCAGCAATATCACATGACATGCCACTTGATAAGATGAAGATGTTAATTTCCCTGCCTTCTTCTCACTCCGCCTTCCCTACCCTGCTATTTGTCTTCTGTTCCTTTTTATTTTCATGTGGCCAAAGCTGTTAACGTTTGCAGTCTGACCTCCATTCGCAACCAGCTCGTCCATGCTTTTTCCGTCAGTTGATTCTAAAACTTAAAAACCAATAACCTTGGTTTACATTATTGTACCCACCTAAATATTGTGTGACACCAAGTCTAGTAGTCGTAGCTAAGACATATAATGTAAGGTCTTTTGTATAACCAGGCACTTTATGAATATCATTGTTTAATATTCATAATAATATCAAGTTCCCTTTTTAACAAATGAGGAAATGGAGGCACAAGAAGCTAAGTAACTTGCCTAAGAACAGGAAATTAGAAAGTAACTGAGCCAAGATTGGACCTCCCTCTATGTGACGATAGGATACGTTTTCTTTTCTTACATGTGTAGGACTCTAGCCAACTGGAAAGAGAATGCATATAAAGAAATACATATTTTTTTCTTTTTTTTGGGGGGTGAGGGGAGATGGTCGTCTTCAGCTCCTGTTACACCACTCTGCTCAGTTTTGTTTTCTTTTTCCATTTCTGCTAGTGAGTCATTTCAGCCACTTCAGCGTCCCCCTCTTTCTCACCAATGGGCCTAATTTTCTGCTTTATGTACAAAAAAAATGATATCCTGGGTAAACACCAGAATCTTTTTTCTCCTTGTTCCAGACTTTCTTATGTGAGCATCACACTTGATCTCCTTCTATCCTATCTCAAAGGAAGAGGGGATACCCCTTCTGTTCAAAGCCCATCCTTCCACACGTTTTCATTCTCGTTCCTCCTAAACCTGAGACTTTGCCTCAACAACTTACCCTATACTATCTTCTCCTTTCCATGACTGCTGCTCTAATTTCTCTCCTCAACTTATAAACCTAAGAAAGACTCTCATCTTAGAAAGTTCCTTTAATACACCTATTCCCCTTGCTACTACCTTTTCCCCACATTCCTTCATCAGGATACCTCTTGGATGAGAAGAGTCTACACTTATTTTTTTTTTTAACTTTTTTATGTATATATATATATATAAAAAATTTTTTTTTTTTTGTTTTTTTTTTTTTGTTTTTTTTGAGGGCAGTGTTACTGGCCCTCCTATTTGGGACCGAACTGGGGCCGCTGGCTCCCCAAGCCAGCGCTTAACCACCGCACCACTCAGCCGGCCCTATTTATATATATTTTTAATTAGCTTCAGGTGTACAACAAAGTGCAATAGTTATACTTTTTACCCCTCAAAGTGACAACCCCCCTCCCCCAATTCTCCCCTCCCACTCCTCCCCCCCATATCATACTATCTATTACAATTCCTTTGACTCCCTTCCACCATATAATCCACATCCCATGACTGTCTATATATTCAATTACAGTTGGCATACAATATTATACAACATCAATTTCACGTATACAGTGCAGTGATCAAGCCTCTACTCCATCCATGAAGTGGTTTCCCTAACAAAACATGTGACCATCTGACACCCCACAAAATTTTAACAACATTATATTCCCCAAACTGTCTTTCATATCCCTCTGACAATACTGTAGTTACCTATTTATGCTGTCTAATCCTATCCCCTTCTCCCTCATCCCCACCCCCTCCCAACTAGCAACCCTGTTTTTCCTCTATATCTATGAGACTGTTTCTGTTTCTTATGCTCATTCATTCTGTTTTTCAAATTCCACATATAAGTGAGATTATATGTGGAGTCTACACTTATTGATGCAAAGTCTAGTCTGGTAGCTCAAATTCACACTTCACTGTCCTGCAAACTTCCTTTCATCCTTACTGCATGACCAATTCTTTTTTGCTATGTTTCAGTCCTGGATGGATACCAGCAATCCTTTTTTAAAGGTTCAGTTTGTCCTTGCTAGGAGACTTTGCACCTTGCAGAGATTGATTAGTAGTCCTGAGTTTAAGCAAATTATTTTGTAATTATTATTCAGGGTAAGTATTATTAGGAATTGAACATCAGCTATAATATGTTTGATTGATTATGAGAGGGTATGTCCTCTGAGGTGGGGTAACTAACTACTGTTGATTTTGTATTTGAAAGATTTAAATATTCGAGGTGATTCAATTGAAAGCACAAGCTCCATTGAGTTTGAGATGAAGCTGTGAGTTCTGGTGAGGTGGTTTTTCTCTGTTTTCCAGTCTGGAAGTAGATGGCCCAGCATGTGGAGAAGCCAAGCCTACTAGTACCCTCATCCTCATTTTTATCCAACTGTTGTGTCAGTTTTCCAAAAATAAAAGGCGGTGTAAACACTCTCTTCAAGCTGCCTTAAGGCTCTGAGATTTAGGGGTGGTTGCTACGAGCAATAAAAACTGTATGTACTGGAATGATTTTCCCTGAGAACAATCACATTCCAGTAATGAAACAAGGGTCTAAAGCTGCAATTGCTTAAAAGTATGCCTAATCATATAGGTAAAAGTACCTCAAAGTTTAACAAAGGAATATCACTTTAGGAAAAAAGTCGAAAACAATTCCTTCAGTTTAAATGCAAGCCCCATTTTAATTTGCTTCACATTTGGACCATAAACTTCCTGTATGACCTTTGATTTTCTGGACTTTCTCATTGCCTTTCCTCCCCTCTCCCCCATAATTTGTAGTTTCCCCAAATTTTTAACCCTACCATCTCTTCAATCAAATCTCCCTGTCCCCCGGGGACTTCCCTTTTAGAGGTGTTCTCTTGCTCTAATCTAGTTACTCTCTGGGCCTAGTGCACCATTATCATCCTGGGGTTTCCCGTCACACGGGCTGGGTTCACCTTTTGCTAAAGTTCTGTCTTTTTTTCTTGGTTTCGTTATTCTCTGTTTACTCTGTTTTACTGGAATGTTTCCTCAAGATACTTCCTATGAAGTTGTGTGTGGGAGAAAAACTTTCTGAGTCCTTGCATATCTGCAAATGTCTTTATTCACCTCACACAACAGATTATTGAACGTTTAGCTAGGCATAGAATTCTAGATTAAAAAATAATTTAAAAAAAATTTATTGGGGAACAGCCGTAGTCATTGGTTACACATTGCTTTCATGCTACAGTGGCACAGTTGACTCTTTGAGGGAGGGCACAGCTCACAGTGGCCCATACGGGGATGGAATCGGCAACCTTGGTGTTATCAGCACCACACTCCAACTAACTGAGCTAACCGGTCACCCCCAAAAATAATTTTTTGTGGACTCCTTGAGGGCATTAATTGTTCCACTATTCTAGTATCCAATGTTGATGGGAAGTCAGTTGCCAAACTAATCCATGTTTCTCTTTGGAGATTTTTAGCATCTCCTTATGCTTAAGTGTTTTGAAATGTCAATATGGTCTAGAGGTAAGGTTTTATTTCCCCATTTGTTGTCCTGAGAACTTGGTGGGGCTTTTTTTATTTTTTGTGGGACTTTCTAATCTGAAGTTTGGTGTTCTTTAACTCTGGAAAGCTGTCTTATACTGTTTGTTCTGATAATTTCCTCTATTTCTCTTTTTCTGGGACTCCTATTAATCAGATGCTGATTGATTCCATATTGGTCTTCTATATCACCTGTATTTTCTTATATTTTTCAACTTCTGATGTTTTTTTCTGAGTGATTTCCTTTACTTTATTTTTCAGACCATCAAGTGTATTTTTAACTTTGGCAATAATATTTTTAAAGAATTTGTTCTATGATTATACTTTTTCTCATAGCATCCTTTTTTGTTTCATGAATGTCATGTTTTCTTAAATCTCTTGAAGCATATAGTTTTGAATTTACAAACCTTCTCACCTGTCCCTGAATTATATCAGTTTTCTTCAGGATTACTGTTTTGTTTGTTTATCTGGTATTTCACTTTCATTCTGTGGTTCTTATCAATTGCCTGGTGATTCTTTGTTATTTTAAAGAACTTTGGATTGGGTAGCTGGTGAGGATTTTGTCTGCTGTTATGTAAATAGGACTGTTTTCCTAGGTGGTGGCAGTAGCTAACACTTCTATACTGTATATTTATGTTCCAAGCACTGTCCTGTGCAGATTAAATATGTTAATTCACTTAATCATCTCAACAACTCCTAGTTACTATGATATTTCATTAAGTTTAATAATCTATCAATTGTAAGATGTACCATTATTTTGTTTACTACTAAAAAGGTAAACAATGCTGTTGAAATATGACATGATTATAAATCACATTCTGATTTTGGAGGCATTAAAAAATCTTAGAATTGAGGAAATAATACATTATTATTTGCATTTTACAGCTGAAGAAACTGAGACATAAAGAAATTATTTGCCCTAGGTTACATAGTTTTATCTGTAGCAGATTTTGAATTTGAACCCAAGGGAACTGGCTTAAAGTTTTTTTTTAAAGATTTTATTGGGGAATTGGGAGGGAACAGCATTGGGGAATCGGGGAAGGGAAACAGACAAGTTGCTGTCCTTTTGTTCTTCAGTCTAGTTGTGGAGGACGTCACCTCACTGGCCCATGTTGGTATTATCACTGCGCTCTTCCCGGCTGAGGCAGATCAGTCGTTGGCCATTGGACCGCCACTCATGGTGGCTCACGGCAGCTCACACTGGCTGCCAGCCACTCACTGTAGCTTATGGCAGCCCACTGCAGCCCCACTGCAGCCTACGCTGTCGCCGGCAACTCAAGGCAGCCCAGCTCTAGGTCGAGCTGTTGTTCACCATCTTAGCTGTAGAGGGCACAGTGTCACTGGCCCATGTGGGATCCGAACCTGGGCCCTGTTGCTCAGAGCTCGTGCTCCCAAGCCAATTTTTAACCAACGAGCCACTCAGTCCGCCCCTGGCTTAAAGTTTGTACCACTACACCTAACTGTCTCTCCAAGGCTCCCCTGTGAGTGGGGATTCAAATGGGGCATTGAGAGCTCTGAGTTGGGGAAGGGAGGGAGGCTTTGGGGAGTTGTGTTAGGGAGCTGGCTTTCTGCCCTCAAGTTCCTCAAATACTAAAGAGACCTTTTATCAGAGGCACCAGCTCTCATAAAGGAGTGTTAGCTTTCTAAATTAGATTTGTTCTCTTCCATTAGAGAAGGGTGGTCTGGGATTCATTGATCGGGTGATTGATTGATTGATTGATTGCCTGATATTTGTGCTGGGTATAGTGGTGTCAAGGGTATCAACTGATGCAGTTGATTCCCATCAGACCTCCAGTCAATTGTGTGTCTCCCTTTCCCAGCCTTGGGGTCTTAGTGGGTAGATGGGCTTCTAGCCTCAGGAGCCCCTGTGGTAGGTTTTTGGTGCTTCCTCTACCTGACCCATTTGACCATATCTTTTGTCTCATCTCCTTTCTGTCTTCCAGAAATACATGCAGCTCTCTCATCTGCTGTTGATCTCGCCTCCCATTCTCTTCACTGTTGCAGTTTTATTCTTTTTTTATACTTTCCATTTTGGTGGGGCCTTGGAGGGATTAGGAGAAATGGAGAGGCCAATGCCAGTCTTGAACTGGAAGTCCCTAGGCCTTTATTTTTAGTGAACACAATCAAGATTATAAAAGGATGACCACCATATGTGAAAATAAAATATCCATATTACAGCTGACAGTGGAGGCACTAATGGGCATCTTTGCTTAAAAGTTTCCCTACATGCAACCAAAGAGACAGTTGGTCAAAATTTCTCATAAAGGATTCTCAATGTACAGCAATATTTTTAAAAGTTCCAGTGCCTTGAGGCTTAATTTGCTTTACAAAGGAATCCTTTTTTTTTAAAGATTTTATTGGGGAATTGGGGGAGGGGAACAGTGTTGGGAAATTGAGGGAGGGGATCAGCCAAGTTGTTGTTCTTCAATCTTCATTGTGGAGGGTGCCAGTCGCCATCTGGCTTCCTGTCGGCAGCTCATGGCCTCTAAGCTCAAGGTGCTGTGTTCAATCTTAGTTGCAGGTGGGTGTAGCCACCATTCCATGCAGAGTCAAACCAGTAGCCTTGTTGTTAAAGAGCACATGCTCTATCCTCTGAGCCATCTGGGTGGCAGCTCAGTTCAAGGTGCCAAGTTCAGTCTTAGTTGCAGGGAGGCGTAGCCAGCATCCCACAGCAGGAGTTGAACCCGGCAGCCCTGTTGTTAAGAGCGCATACCCTATCCACCGAGCCATCTGGGGAGCAGCTCAGCTCACGGTGCCGAATTCAATCTTTTAGTTGCGGGTGGGCATAGCCCACCATTGAACAGGCAATCTTGTTTTTATACCAACTGAGCCATCCTGCCACCTGTTGGCGCTCAGCGACAGCTCAGCTAGGGCACTGTGTTCACTGACCCATGTGGGAATTGAACTGGCGGCCGTGTTGCTCAGAGCGCGCACCCTAAGCCAACTCTTAACCAACTGAGCCACTCGGCTGGCCACAAAGGAATTGTTCTTACAAAAAGATTAACCCTGAGAATTTTTCAAATTACCCCCTAGGCCATTTAGACTAGGCTATTTATTTTCAGAATTCTGTGTGGTTATATACACCTTCACACAACTTTCTAGCATAAAATGAAATACTTTTTTCCTTTAAATATTAAAAATTCAATACTTGGAAAATAATACAGAGTTTTGATTTTTTATTTCATTCATTTTAATGATCTTGTCACAAGACTTCTCACTTCTTTAATATATGGTCACTTTAGAGCTTTGATTTAATTATTTCATGTTATAGTACTTCTTATAATATGGTGGTATAACTATTTCATTATATCAATGTCTAAAGGATAGGCACACTGACTCTCTTTAGCCAGCAAAGAATGCCATATATAGGTTAAGTACAGCAGAGCTCAATCATTTTGCATTCAGCTTTTCTAAGGAATGGGTTAGTAACCAACAATACAAGCCACTAGTGTAATGAGCTTAATTTTTAAGTTTTGCTTTTAGACTCTGTGCTGAAGCTGATTTATATCCAACACAATCTCCTGCACAGTTTTATCTACATTGGACATCTCTGGACCATGGTGATTGATATTGACATTTGTGATTATTTGTTTGGTTACAGAGAAGAGAAACCTCTTCCAGTCACCTCCAGAAAGCTGTGGTTTCTGGTGAGGGTACTTATGAAAAAGAACTGAACTTGGAAGGTTCAGGTTCTGAGGCAGTTCTGGGGTTAGTCTTGGTTTCTTTCTGAGTGTCTGCTCACTTCTTTTCTGTCATCCAGCTTCCCCTGCCTCTCCTTTAAATGTTTCCTTCCCCTTCATAATTTTGACTTGCAAATGACTTTAACTTATTCTGGGCCCAACATAATCCTGTGATATTACCAGTCCCACTGCCAATTCCTCCCTTAGTCTCCTGAGTCTACATTGAACAGAGAGGAAGGGACCCTGTTCCCTTTTGGGACTAGGTTCTGAGTACCTGGCCAGCCAATGGATTATTAGTTCTTGGGTCAGGTGTCCATCTCTGATCCATTCAACTGTGGCCTGGGGTTGGGGCAGTGTCATTCAGGAAAGAACCTGATTGCTTACGCAACAGGACAGATTCTCTTGGAAGGGAGTGGGGGCAAGTCAGACAAAGATTGGCATCTCCACTACAAGAACTCTAAGGTGTGTGTCAGAGCCATCACCATCAACACACACACACACACACACACACACACACACACACACACGGTTATATTTCTGTATACTATAGATAACCAAGTAACAACGCCTACTAATACATTTTAGAAGGAAGTTTTCAATAAGATTTGAA
The DNA here is from genome assembly GCA_033961575.1 of Aselliscus stoliczkanus. Classification (NCBI taxonomy): domain Eukaryota; kingdom Metazoa; phylum Chordata; class Mammalia; order Chiroptera; family Hipposideridae; genus Aselliscus; species Aselliscus stoliczkanus. Next base: position 54,879,872 of record CM066733.1, on the reverse strand, counting down.
GATTAGGAAACACCATTTTTCCTGATTCCCCTTTTTCCTCTCTGACTATTCTTCCTCAGTCCTTTTTGTTGGCTTTTGTCCTTTTGCCTACCTTGTTAACCATCAATCTTATCCAGAGGTTCTGTCATCAGCTATACAAACTTTATCTTAATTAAATTCTGATATCCCAAATTTCAAATATTATCCAGACACCTGCTAAGATGTCTTACGGGTACCTCAAGTTTATGAATGAACTCAAGTTTTCTTCTTTCTCTTTCTACCCACCTCCTCTGCCTTCCATACCTGTCCTCCCCTGACTCCCATTCTCCCTGTGGACTGATGGTGCCATCACCCTTTCAGTCGGCCGAGCTGGAAAAGTAGAAGTTTCCCTTTCCCTCACTTTTCTCATCTAATCTATTACCAAATTCTGGCCTATTCTGCTTTCTAATAAACATTTATAGAATCTGTTCTCCCCCCTCCACCCCAGTGAGCACTGCTTTCGTGCAAGCTCTGTATGCTAAGGTTCAGAGCATGGGCTTTGCAGCCAGGCAGACCTGGATTTAAATCCCACCTCTCACCCTCATTGGCTTTCCAATCCCTAGGCAAGCTACTTGGCCATTTTCTAAACCACTGGTCTTCAAGCTTGGCTGCACATGAGGACCACCTGGGAGCTTTAAAAAAGTACTGATGCTTGGTCCAACTCGCAGGATCCTGATTTTGTTGGAATGGTGTGAGTCTTGAGCGGGACCCCCTCTCCCGACTCCCAACAAAGGATTCCAAGGCAGAGCCAAAATTTAAAAGTACTCTCTAAACCACAGCCCTCTCATCTGTAATATGAGAAGTAATATCTTCATGGGGGACATTGTGAGGGAGTCGTCAGTAAAATAAGGCATGATAGCCTGGCATGTGGTAAGCATGTTAGTAGTTATTGTTAGGCAACTCCTTATCATCCCTCTGCCAGACTTTCACAGTCTCCTCTAAACACATACTCTGCCTGTCTTACCAGTTTCTGTTCTGATCCCAGAGGGAAATAGATAGAAAGCAAAACTGCTCATGTCATTTCCTGCTTAAAACCCTTCAGTGGGTCCCCAGCTCTACTGAATAAAGTCCAAGCTTCTTACTGTGCCTTCATGATTTTGCTCTTGTTGACTCTGTTAGCTTTGTTTCCCATCACCTCTTGCCTTTCTGTTTTTTTGTTTTTTTTAAAAAAAGATTTTTATTGGGGAATTGGCGGAGGGGAACAGCATTGGGGAATCGGGGAAGGGGAACAGACAAGTTGCTGTCTTTTTGTTCTTCAGTTTAGTTGCGGAGGATGTTGCTTCACTGTTGGTATCGTCATTGCGCTCTTCCCGGATGAGGCAGATCGGTCGCTGGCCTCTGGATGTCGCTCACTGCGGCTATTGGCAGCTCACTCTTGGCTGCCAGCCGCTCACGCGGGCTGCGGGCCACTCACTGTAGCCTATGGCAGCCCACTGCAGCAGGGGCTGCAGCCCACACCATCACCGGGGCTCGCACAGCCCAGCTCCAGGTGGAGCTGTTGTTAGCTGTAGAGGGCAGTGTCACTGGCCCTCATGTGGGATCCGAACCGGGGCCGCTGGCATCCCAAAACCAGCGCTTAACCAATGCGCCACTCGGCCGGCCCCACCTCTTGCCTTTCAACAATAGCATACTTAGAGTTTACATACAAAACCTGTGTGTCACCCCGTGTCTCTGCTCGTGTGATCCTTCTGTCTGGGATCTTCTATTTATGGCAGATAGAAGATTTGCCTCCCAGCTGGCTGCAGCCCCCATCTCTCTCTTTTTTTCCTGGCTAATTCTTATTTATCTTGTCCTTTAGGACTGAACTCAGGTATCATCTTCATTGGCACGTCTTCCCTGACCTCTGTGCCAACCTTGTTCTTACTATAGCGTGTTGAATTGTAGTTTGTGTCTCTCTCCTACTAGGCTCTCTGAAGATGGCTTACTCTTTTGGTACAAAGCCTGAAAAATCAAAGTCCTCAAATTTTATTGGAATAAAATAGGTTCAATGCAAAACTTGCTGTATCTATGAAGCCATACTTATAGCTAGTTTAGCCCCAGTTTATTTCCTTCTTCTCTGTATTCCTAAAGCACTTGGGAATTGTTTCTTTCCTAACCAGTGTGTTGGTAACAACTTAAGGACAGAAACCTTGTCTTTTTATTCTTTATAAGTTCCCCCAAAGCATCCAGCACAGCTGTTTAAAAACACTCCTTAGATGCTGGAAGCAAATAGGGTTTGGAAGAATTCATTCAAGGACCATGGTAGAACAAATGGAAAAATCTGCTTTACAAACTGCAAAGATCCAGATCCACACTGACCATATTAATAACTACCAATCACATTTGGTTTTTGAGCACTTGAAATGTGGCCAGTGCAATTAAGGAGCTGAACTTTAAGATTTGTTTAATTTTAATTAAGTTTAAAGACAGATACTTGATTTAATTGTTGGGAAACTTTCAAATATGTTTGGAATAAGTTGGATATATGACTCTACTTTTTAAAATGACTTCATGAAATCTAAATACACATCAAAGTTTTCCAATGAAAAATTAGCATCTGAATTGAGATGTGCTGTAAGTATAAATTAATACTGGATTTCAAAGACTTAGGTATAATAAAAAGAATGCAAAACATATCATTTATGATTTTATACTGATATATGTTGTAATGACAATACTTTGGCTCTATTATATTGGCTTAAGTAAAATATATTAGTAAAATTAATTTACCTGATTTTACTACTAGCAAATTTAAAATTAATGGGTCGCTTGGATTATATTTCTATTGGACAGAACTCTTCAGGTGCAAAGCTTTGTTTTTTGATAATCCTAATGCTGATGGGTTTTCATTCCTCTCATTGTCTACGACAGTTTTCGGTGACTGGTGGTAGTTTCACAGAGAGCTAATGGAGGGTCTCTTCTGAACTCTTTTCTGTGAATGCAGGTCACAGCGCGCCTTCTCAGCCCAAGGAGAATAGCATTGCCCAGAACCGTCACCAGGAGGAAATAATCCACAAGTTGGCCATGCAGTTGAAGAACATTGGGGACAGCATTGATCACAGGTTGGCTCAAGAGGTGAGACCTGCTTCTCCAGCAAGGGCCTGGCAAGTGGGGGAAAGAGCAGAGAGAACAATGGCTGCTGGGTGGCCGGGATGCCCAGGAATGGGCGGAACACACAATCACGAATGTCGGGGTTATCAAACATTAGATCTGAAAATGGGGAGCCTGACTCAGAGCAGGTATTTGATCTCACATTTGCTGCTCAAACTGTGGTCCATGGACTGGAAGCCTCAGCAAGACTTGGCAGGTGGTGAGATATGCAAATTCCAGCCCACATAGCTGGAATCACAACCTATTTTTTTTTTACACACCCCAGGTGATCTATGTGCATATTAGAATATGAGAGACTTCACTCCACACACTTAAACTAGGATGCATATTAGAATCACCCGTGGAATTTTAAGAATTACAGATACCCGGGCCCCACCTTGACACAGTCTGATTTAATTGTCATGAGATATGGCCTGGGCATCAGGCATTTTAAAAGCTCCTCAGGTGAATAGAATTCGAGGTCAAGGAGGCGAGCCCCTGCCTTAGATTGTAATTACCCTCCTGAGGCAGCCTAGAGATCTGATCTAAGGCTCGCTCCAGACGATTTCTTAGTTTTTCCTGATTATTATAAGAGATAATAAGGGAAAACAGGAAAGAATGATAAGTACTGGTTGAAACCTTAGGAATGATGAAATCCACAGCCAGCTTAGTTTTCCTCCAGGACAGCCTCTAGTGGGCAGTGGGCAGCAAAGAGAGTGATGGCATGGGCTCCGACCCAAATTCTTACCCTTGAATTCACCTGATGATTTCTTGCGCATGTCACCGTTGCTGCCACCATGCTGGCTTCAGGGAGTGCCACACCCTCCTTCATGTTCTGGTCTAAATGTGGACAGTATGCTGCCTTTCCCTCAAATAAAACATTCCCTGAGGCAAAACATGAAAGGAAGTTCCCGGCAACAGCACTACTCAAAGCAAGAAAGAAACAAAGACGAAATAAATAGGGACAATCAAATAAAACGGTTGACAGACCAATTTCATTCAAACAAATACTTAGTGAGAGCCTACCATATGCCAGGCTCAACCCCAGGCCTCAGTAGCTACAGCGGAGAGCAGGACTAGAGATGAGCCAACTGTCATGGGACTCCTAATCCAGGAGGGAGACATAATAGGGCAGACAAACTGATAAACAGCCTAGTCAGGCGGGATGTCGACTCGAAGCAGGATTAGAAGATACTGAGTGATGGAGAGTGGTTTGGTGGGCAATCATGGAAGGCCACTCTGGGGAGGTGGTATTTCAGCAGAGACTGGAAGTGAGGGAGTGAGCCATGGGAATACCTGGGGGAAGTTTTCCAGGCAGAGGGAACAGCGAGAACAAAGCCCTGTGACAGGAACAGGCTTAAGGAACAGCAAGGGGGCCACAATGGCCGGAGCAGACTGAGGTCCAGGAGCTGGCCTCGATCTTAGCGGTGGTGGTGGGTGTTTTACACTAAGTATGAGGGAAGCTTCTGGAGAGGGAGAACAGGAGAATGCCATGAGCTGATTTCCATTTAGAGTGGACACTGGCTGTGGTGCGGAGAGTAGGCCGTATACAGGGGCCAGACGGGCAGAGAAGAACCCCCAAAGGCTGGGATCAGTGTGTGGCAGTAGAGGTGGCAAGAAATAGTCAGACTCAGGGTGAGTCTGCAAGGTTGGCTTGGCTGATGGACTGGATGTGAGGAGTGAGAGAAAAAGACTGCGTTACTTCAGTGGTTTTGGCCTGAGCATCTGAATGGTGCCATTTACTGAGATGGAGAAAACTGAGAACAGATTTGGGGGAAAAGGCAGAGTTCTGTTTGGGACACGTAAGTCTGAAGTTCCTGTTAGATGTACAGATTGAGAAGTTGTGAAGTTGTGTAGGAGTTGTAAGAACCAGTCGAGTTCAGAGGAGATGTTGAAACTCAAGATAAGAATTGGGATTATAAAGTGTTGCTTTCTCCCTGGGCTCATAGGATTGACAATAGCCTTGCTCCCAGCATCACTCCATTTGGATGATAAATGAAGGCTATGTAATAACTAGCACTTATCGAAGGCTTGCTATTTGCCAGGGGTTGTGTGGAGGGTTTCACTTGCATTGTTTTATTTAATTCTTCCAACCACCAATAGAGATGGGACTAGTACTATTCTCAGTTTTCTTTTCTTTCTTTCTTTCTTTTTTTTTTTTTTTAAAGATTTTTATTGGGAAATTGGGGAAGGAGAACAGTATTGGGGAATTGGTGAAGGGGAACAGTCAAGTTGTTGTCCTTCATTCTTAGCTGTGGAGGGTGCAGCTAGCTCAGCTCCAAGTCCAGTAGCCATCCAGTGCCTATTCAATCTTATTGTGGGTGGGCATAGCCCAGCATCCCATGCGGGAGTCGAACCAGCAACCTTGTTGTTAGGAGCACATGCTCTCATCAGCTGAGCCATCCTGCCACCTGTTGGCAGCTCAGCAGTTGGGTGCAGTTCACTTGCCCATGTGGGAATAGAACTGGCGACCCTGTTGCTCAGAGCTTATGCTCTTAACCAACTCTGCCGGCCCTATTCTCACTTTTCAAATTAGGACATTGATGACTTAGAGAAGTCAAGTGACTTCTCCTAGGTCACACACCTGGTAAATTGAAGGTTTAGGACTTGAACCCACATCTACTGGCTCCTGAGCACATGCTCCACTCCAATACTGTCTACTATGTGACCTCCTCTCCTCCCAGGAGCCACCTCTAGCCATCTGTTCCCTTTGACATCTGGACCAGAGAGCCTGAGGCCCAGAGACAGGTGGGAATGGCTCCTGCCTCTGTAAGTTTTCTGTATAGGACCTTTTTTCAGAGAAGACCTCACCTGAAAGCCTTACCCTCTGGCCTCAATGGACAGCCATATCCAAATACAATACTAATACAACAGAAGCTTAACATACATAGGAGATATAGTTACACACATGGACTTGTTGCTCACGGAATGTTCAGCTAAGTGTAAGAGCTTAAATATGCTGGTTTTAGAGTCACAATACTGGATCCAAAGCCTGGCTCACCACTATTTACTGTGCAGCCATGGGCAAGTTATTTAACCTCTCTGGGTTTCATCTATAACATAGAAATAATAACGTTACCTACTGTTGTGAAGATGGCTGTTGTGAAAATTAAATGAGCGAATCTGTGTAAATCACTTAGAACAGAGCCTGACCCACAGAAAATGATCAATAAATGTTATCTAAACCAAAAGTTAATTTGTTTTTTGTCTTTGCCCTTTCAGTAGTTAGAGCTGAACGTCTCTTTTTTTTTTTTTTGAGGGCAGTGTCACTGGCCCTCATATGTGGGACCCGAACCGGGGCTGCTGGCTTCCCAAGCCAGCGCTCAACCACTGCGCCACTCGGCCGGCCCCTGAACATCTCTTAATGATGTATCATTTCTTACAACATACTCATGATATTTATCATCTTCTTTCTACACTTCAGTTTCTTCTGTAGGAAAGTTTTCACTGATGACTGTATTTTATGAATTCTAAGACAGTCCTTATTTCAACTTTCCTGCTTCTTGATCAGCTAACTGTCAAATACTCATGGGTCCTTGTAATACGTTGTTTTTTTCTGGAAAGACCAAAGGAGGACAAATCACAAGCACCTATTTTCTATTTGTCTCAACCTAATTAAGAGGTCACTGTTTTACGTAACCTCCTTTCCCATTTTGCCTCTTTTTCTTTATCTTTCCTTTACCTTTGAAGTTGTAATTTACTGATAAGTCTGAAATTTACCTCCGCTGCTGAATAAATCGACACGGAATGGCCCCAGCTTTTTTCTCTTTTTCAAAAAATAACTTTATTGCGAAATAAAATTTACATACCATACAATTCACCCATTTAAAGTTATAATTAATGGTTTTCAGTATATTCAGTTGTACAACCATCATCGCAATCAATTTTAGAACATTTTTATCATCCCAGAAAGAGACCATGAACCCAACAGAAGTTGTTTCCCATTTCCTCCCATTTGTCCTCCCCAGCCCCACCAATCTAATTTCTGTCTCTATGGATTTGTTTATTTTGAACATTTCATATAAGTAGGATAATACAACATGTGGCCTTTTGTGTCTGGCTTCTTTCACTTAGCATAATGTTTTTTCAAGGTTCATCCATGTTGTAGCACTTGTCAATGCTTCCTTTTTATTGCTGAATAATGTTCCATTGTATGTATAGATCACATTTTATTTATTCCTCCGTTCATGGGCATTTGGGTTGTTTCCACCCTTTGGCTATTATGAATAATGATGCTGTGAACACTTGTGTACATGTTTTTGTGTAGACATATGCTTTCAGTTCCTTGGTACTTTCCCAGGCATAGGATTGCTGTGTAATATGAGAACTCTGCATTTAACTTTCTGGGGTACATCCAGGCTGTTTTCCAAAGGGGCTGCACCACCTTACATTGTGGCCACCAGCAGTGTACAAACAAGGGTTCCAGTTTCTCCACATCCTTGTCAACGTTTGTTATTAACTGTCTTTTTGATTATAGCTGGCTCCTGGATTTGAAGTGGTGTCTCCTTGTGGTGTTAATTGGCGTTTCCCTGATGGCTAACAGTGTGTGTCTTTTCGTGTGTTTATTGGTCACTTGCGTATCTCTTTGGAGAAATGTTTATTTAGATCCATTTTAAAAATTGGGTTATTTATCTCTTATTGTTGAGTTGTAGGAGTTCTTTGTATATTCTAGATGTAAGTTCCTTATCATATATATTATTTACAAATATTTTCTCCCACTCTGTAGGTTGTCTTTTTACTTTCTAGGTGGTCATCCTTGAAGCACAAAAGTTTTTATTTTTGGTGAAGTTCAACTTATCTATTTTTTTCTTTTCTTGCTAGTGCTTCTGGTGTCATATCTATTGCCTAATTCAAAGTCATGAAGATTTATACCTATGTTTTCTTCTAAGAGATTTGTAGCTTCAGTTCTTAAATTTAGGTCTTTGATCCATTTGGAGTTAACTTTTGTATATGATGTGGGTTAAAAGTCCATTTTCAATCTTTTGCATGTGGGTATCCAGTTATTGAAAAGACTATTCTTTCCCTATTGAATGGCCTTGGCAACCTGGTGGAAAAATCAATAGACTGTAAATGAAAGGATTTATTTCTGGACTCTCAATTCTATCCCATTGATCTATATATCCATCCTTATGCCTGCCCTAGCTTTTCTTGCTCCATTTTATAAAGCTGGCTTTGGCATAGACTTTTTTTTTTTTTTTTTTTTTGAGGGCAGTGTCACTGGCCCTCATATGTGGGATCCGAACCGGGGCCGCTGGCGTCCCAAGCCAGCTCTTAACCAACGCGCCACTCGGCCGGCCCTGACATAGACTTTTAAAGATACCTTGTCCTGTAACACAAAATTGCATTTCAGAACACTTTTAAATAGACCACAGCACATTTTTAAAATAAGTTTTAAAATTTCTCCTAAGTTTGGCTCTTAAATGTTGAAGGTTTTATTCTGCTGCTTCAAGGCTTACATCAAGCAACTTTAACAGGATTTAAAATCTGGCATGATACTTTTCTTTCATATAGAGTCATAATTTATTCACCTTTTGTATTCTTCTTAATCAAGTGGTCAAGTTGACTCTCCAGATCTCTTCCTGCTTTTGATATATTTAAAGAAGCTTTTATTCTTGCTCTTAGAACTCCCTGGTAAGGACCTCACCAAGTTATACTTCTGCATGCAGAATTGATTGTCCTTGAGCTGTCACATATCTTGCCTTCTTGTTCTTTTCACTTAAGCAAGCATTCTGTGTTTTCAAATAGGCTTTGATGCTCAAAATAACTTCTATTTTGCTATTTAGTTTTATAGGGTTTTGATTCAAAGACCTGGTCTTTTGTTTAATCCGGGGCATGTAATTTTCCTAGGCATAAAATGCGTTTTAAAAATAGTCTTGGGCCGGCTGAGTGGCGCAGCGGTTAAGCGCTGGCTTGGGAAGCCAGCGGCCCCGGTTCGGTCCCACATGTGAGGGCCAGTGACACTGCCCTCAAAAAAAAAAAAATATAGCCTTTCCATCACGTTTAGGATCTTAAATGTGTCTTTGAAATTTTTCTGTACAGGAAGGACTGTTTTCTTCCTGGTTCTAGAAGCTGCCTCCTCCCTATCCCTATAGGCAGAGGAGTGGCAATAACTGCAGTTCCCAGCACCACCCACTGTGTTCCCCTCCCTCTTTTGCACATGGTCTTTTTATTTAACCCCCCCTGAATTATCCTGATTTGAGTGTGTTGTCTTCTCTGGGAGCTTGACTGACACAGTAGCACACAGGGAATTTCTTAGTTAGAAAGACAGATGGGAAACTAACATTTATTAAACAAGCTCTTCTAGGCACTTTTAGAAAACACTCATGTTTTTTATTTAATTCTCCCAGTAACCCTATCAGTTAATGGTGTAAGTATTTCAGGAGAAACAGTTGAGGTTCAGAGAGGATTCAATAACCTATTTAAGGTCACTCAGCAACTAAGTGACAAAACTGGAATTTAAATATATGAGCCTCTGACTCAGTGCTCTATATATTTTCTTGTCTGCTTTGCTGGCAGGAAAGTCATTCAATTTTCCTAACTGATATAAATTATAAAAGGCAAAAAAATCCATTAGTGATTCCCAGGTACTCACAGGACAAAGTCTAAATTCCATAACTTGCTGCTAATGATTTATCATTCATTCATGTATTCAGCTAATATTTATTGAGTACCTACTGTGTTTCAGGCTCTGTTTCAGTACTGGAGGTATGGCTGTGATCCGAGAGGCAAAACTCTCCAACCTCATGGAGTTTATATTCTAAAAGGGAGACAAATAACAAATGAATAAATAAAGTATATAGTTTATCGGACAGTGATAAGTATTTTGAAGAAAGATAAGCCAAGGAAAGGGATGAGGAATGTTGGAGAACTTACAATTTTCAGTAGAAGGTTTAAGGGAAGGCCTCCCTGAGAAGATGACTTCTGAGCAAGCCTTGACAGTGTGGGAGGGAGCCACGGACATCTGGGGGAGAGCAGCTGGAGGCAGGCAGGTGTGAGGAAGAGCAGAGCGAGGAGGCCAGTATGGCTGAAGCTGAGTAAAAGAGAAAGCAGTGAAAAGATATGGTCTGAGAGATAGGTTGGTGGTAGATCATTTAAGGATTTTTCTTCTGAAAAAGGCTAAGCCAAGGGCCGGCCGAGTGGCGCGGTGGTTAAGCGCTGGCCTGGGAAGTCAGCGGCCCTGGTTTGGTTCCACATATAAGGGCCAGTGACACTGCCCTCAAAAACAACAATAACAACAAAACAAACAAACAAAGAAAAAAAAGGCTAAGCCATTGGAGAGCACTGAGCAGGGCAGCCACATTTCAACAGTCCACTGAGGGAGCAATGTTGAGATTAGACTGCGGGAGGGGGGGCAGGGACAGGGAGAGCCACCTGTGCCTGACCCTCCTTCTCCTGAAGTTCCCGTATAAACAGTGGTGTTTGCTTACAGCTCCACCAACCCACTGTGCTCTGTTGTCACCTCCAGCTTTGCTCAGTCACTCCCCTCTTCATCCATCCACATCCTATACAAACCTGCTTGCTTGTTGCTTGTTAGAGAGTACTAAGAAAGTGCTCTGGGAAGCTAGAGGAAGAAGTTATCAGCCCTGGAAAGAGTGAACAGAGGGCCCCGATTTGCTGATGGTTAAGATGGGAAAACACGTCCGTCAGGAGGAAAAGTTCCCAAGGCAGCATGGAAGATATGGGCATTTTGGAACAGACCAAGATTTTCTCTTTCCACTCATTAGTTCATAAAGCAGCCCCAAAAGCTTGTTTGTGGCATTGATTGAATGGATATTAATATTGAATTCCTAACTTTGGATTATTCTATTGCCTTTTTAAAAAACCCTCTGTCTCTTCCTCTTTCTCGCAGGATCTTCAACAGGAAGGCAGAGAGGCACTGGCTCATTTTATCTTAGTTTTCTTTGGAGGAGTTCATGTGTTGCTGCGCTTTCTCTGGAACAACCATTTGATGTGAAAGGAATGTAAATGTCAAGTTCTGTTCTTCTACCCTCTGAGAAACACGAATCCCACCGGGACAGATGTGAAGAAGACCCTTCTCCGTATCCCTCTCTTTTTATCTGTCATTGTTGGTTTATGCCTGGTTGGTTGGGCAACTGCGGACTTCCTGACCATTTATTTGTTCAGAGCAACGGGCTATGAGAAGTCTGTGGTTACCTCATGGTAGCGCCCAGGTGGATTTAGGAACCCAGGAGGCGCAGTGGATGGTCCCAAGGCGCCTTGTGAGGATGCCTTGAGAATTTCCTTCCATGAGTGAAACTGACCTCATCCTCCAACCAGAGGTCACAGAAATGGGCCCTTACCCCGAGGCCCCTCCCTGGGTACCGCCAGGGACCTGTTGGCCCCACTCTCATTGCCCAGATCCGCAGTACCCTAATTCTTCTCCTTCCTTTTTGTCTATCTCATATTCCTTCCCCTCTTTGAGAAGTATTATGCATATTAAGAAAGTTTGTTGTTATAAATTATAAGTTCTGAATATGCATTTTGAGTTCTTTGTAGGAAAAGTGTTATTAAAAAATTAATTTAAAAGTGAAATAAATATTGTTACTTTATGGAACATTAAGCACCTGTGCATATTTCTTTTGTGAAGGAGAGATTCCACTTGCTCTCCTCATATGGGTTCATAATTTCATAGACTTAGATCCTATGTATTATAGCATCGCCTTTGTTCTTCCAAAGGGAGGTGGCCCCATTTTTTTTTTTTTCTTGAGGGCAGTGTCACTGGCCCTCACATGTGGGACTGAACTGGGGCCACTGGCTTCCTAAGCCAGTGCTTAACCACTGCGCCACTCGGCCAGCCCAGTGGCCCCATTTTATTAGTCTGTCTCAGGCAACGCCTATTTACTTCTATCATCACCTTGGTTTTCATGTGCTGGCATGGAACAGATCCTTAAACTTCATTCTTCTTTCTTTCTTTCTTTCACTCTTTTGAATAGATATTTATTCATATCATTCAAAAATCAAAACGATATAAAAAGGTTTTCAATGGAACCCTTGCTCTTATTTTCTATCCTGAATCCCAATTATGTTTTGTTTGTTACACATCCTTCCAGAGTGTCTTTGTACAAATACCAATACACACACACACACACACACACACACACACACACACACGGTAGCATGTAATACAAACTGTTTTGTGCCTTTATTTTATTTTCCTTAGCATGATGGTCAGGCACTAATCTAGTTGTCTTACAAATGTGTGAACCCTGTTACTCTTCAAAACAATCTATGAGACAGGTATTATTAGCTCTATTTTGCTGTTAAGGAAACTGAGGTAGTAGTTCGAAGAGCAAGGCAGTAAATAGGTTAACTAACTTGCTCAAAGGTATATAGCCAGTAAGTGACATAGCTGGGATTCAGCATCCAGGTTCTTAACCGCTGTGCTGTACTGCTTCTTAGAAAGCTTGCCGCAGTGCACAGAGCTCCGACAGACGATGCAGAGTATTCTGTTAAATGGATGGACCATAATTTATTTCATCAGCAACCCCCCTTGAGGGGATGCCAAAGTTGTTTCTAATCATTTGGTATCATAAGCCATGCTGAAATAAAAACTATATAGGATATTTTTTTTTTTTTTTTTTTTAGGGCAGTGCTACTGGCCCTCATATGTGGGACCCGAACCGGGGCTGCTGGCTTCCCAAGCCAGCACTTAACCACTGCGCCACTCAGCCGGCCCTGTAGGACATTTTGAATATGTGCAGGTATATGAGGTCTGACAATTAAGTTCGAGAATTTGTTGGAATGATGCTGCTAACCTTTTTTGATATCAGAGGGATTATTCATTCTGAACTTGTGCCAACTGGACAAACAGTTAACCACGTTTACTATTTGGAAGTGCTGAAAAGGCTGTGTGAAAAAGACAAACTTTTTGCTCAACAATTCATGGCTCTTGCATCACAACAATGCACCAGCTCACACAGCACTGACTGTGAGGGAGTTTTTAGCCAATAAACAAATAACTGTATTGGAACACCCTCCCTACTCACCTGATCTGGCCCTCAATTACTTCTTTCTTTATCTGAAGATAAAGGAAATATTGAAAGGAAGACATTTTGATGACATTCAGGACCTCAAGGGTAATATGAACACAGCTCTGATGGCCATTCCAGAAAAAGAGTTCCAAAAATGCTTTGAAGGGTGGACTAGGGGCTGTCATTGGAGCATAGCTTCTCAAGGGGAGTACTTCGAAGGTGACTCCTTCATTCAGCAATGAGGTATGTAGCACTATTTCTAGGATGAGTTTGCAAACTTAATTGTCCGACCTCATATTTGCTGAGTAAGTTTCCATTTGTGGGATTGCTGGGTGAAGGGTGAAAGCATTTCTAACTTTGCTAGGTCTTGCCACACTGCCCTTCATGAGGTTAAATGGATGGACCATAATGAAGGTTGTACCACTTCATACAACCAGTGAAGTGCCTGTTCCACTCAGCCTCTCCAGCAGATTATGTTACTAAACTTTTGAATTTTTGTTAAATTAGGGGGTAAAAAAAAAAGATATCAGAATAACTGTAATTTGCACATCTTTTATAATGAGTGAGTCTGAGCATCTTTGTCTACATCCAGGGGCCATTGGACATTTTGTTTTACGTGGAATGCCTATTCATATCCTTTGCTTATTTTTCTGTGGGTTTTCTTGTTCTTACTAGTTTCTAGGAGCTAGCTAGCTCAGGACATGTCAGTGCCAAGCCTTCTTTATAATAGCATCTACACCCTCAGATTTTCGGCAGAAGATTATTAAGGCTTCTTCCCTCTTTTTCTTCGGTGAGTATGTTGGTTTGCTTTCGGGCTTACAACCTCTCTCGGTTTCCCCTCAAGATAGGGAGGGCTGAGGCAGGTGCACACGGGTGCCCATCGGGTGGGCACCACGCCTGAGGTCGCCAGGAGGCTGGGGAAAACGTGCCTAGGTCTAAGTCAGGAAGAGCACCACGCCAGCTCTGACGGTGACGCTCGGGCCCCAGGCGGTGGGGCCTCCGCCAGGCCAAACGGCAGGCCCAGGAAAATCACCCACCCTTAAGGGAGAGGCATCGGGTCCAGGCCGACCGAATGGGCGGCCCCCTCCCATCCTGCGGAGACGCACAAGGGCGACATAAAGTTGGTCGGTCGTCCCGAGCCCAGGAACAGGGGTTCCCTCGGCTCCCCAGATCCCTCCGAATCCCACCTTCATCATCCTGGGCACCAGGGCCAGGCTGCTGGAGAGGCTGTCCACTGGCGGCGGGAGGTTGCAAGCAGAAGCGACGTGTCACGGCGGGGCCACAGCGCTCTGGGGCTTCGCTCCCGCAGACGGTGCCCCTGCCCTCCCCCGAGCCCGCCGGGCGGGAGTGGAAGCCGGATCCCGCTCTTTCGTTTTCGTTTCCCGGAAGGATAGCGCTTACCGGAGCGCGCTGCGCGCCAGCTCGCCCGGGAACCTGAGCTCATACTACCCGGCACTTAAGCGATTTCCTCCCACGAGACTTTCCAGTTCTCCGGGCCAAGTTAGGGATTTGGGAAAGGAGTGTCTGAGAGCGCCGGCTGAGGGCCCAGCAGCCGCAGGCCTTGGAGCGCTCACGACGACAGCCCGGTGGCTCCCTCACCTCCACCTGTAATGCAGGTAAGAGCCTGGCAGCTGAATCACACAGCGCGGATGCGGAGCCACCTGGCCCCTCAGCCCTTCTTCACCACCTCATTTGCCATATCCAGTTGATCAGAACTTTCCCCCCCACCCCGTCTGGAATCTCACTTTCCAACACATTCCCAAACCTCATCATCCATCCCTCACCGCTCCTCACTGTCCTCCACTTCACTCGCCTCCAGCCCTTCACTCTCTCTCGTTTTGAAACTCCTCTGTGCTATGTACTGCTGCCCCTGCCCTCCTCCTCACCCCTACACCAACCAGATGTGAAGTCTGAAAGTTCCTGCATAAACCAGACCCTCATAGCTGGCACACACAACCGCGAAAGGGGTCCCCCTCCCTAGCAGTCCCTCTTTTGCCCTATTTCCCTGCGAACCTCAGAACCTTCGTCAGAGCCTCGCCCTCCTCCCACCTCCAAGGCCTTTCCCACTCCCCTCTTTCCAAGATCCATATCCGTATCTTATCAGACCGCTCCCTGGCCTTCATGCCAGCTCTCACTCTCAGCTGCAGTTCCCTGGTTGGTGCTTCCCATTCACAGCCCTGGAATTCCCCATTCCTCCTGCTGGGAAGAGGGTGGAGGACTGGACAAGGAACTTCCTGGAAGTCCTAGGCTTTGAGCCCCTCTCTGGCATGACAAGCCCCTGCTGCCAGGTAGCAACCTCTGAGGCTGCAGTTACCTGGGAAACAGTACCAACTGGGTGGGTGGGTGTGTGTCTGTGTGGGGCAGACAGAAATGGTGGGAACTACCCCAAAAGGTGCTGAACCCTCTTCTGCCATGGCCAAGGCTTTGCTGGCCTCAGATCCACAATCTTTTACTGACAAATGCCCTTCTCAGACACCAAGAGATGAATGTCATGCTCTTGAAGATCCTAGAGTGAGAAAAGACTCTTGGTGAGACTGGTTTCACTTTTACTTTTCGTGATGTGGCAGCCTGTGGCAGGGCATGAGCCCAAGGATCCTCCTGTTTCTACCAAATCCTTTCACTTTGTTCATCCCTTCATCCTGATGGATAAGCCAAATCCCTTCTAGGGGTTAAGCCGATTGTAAAATTGTAACTCTACAGAACATCCCTTGGTGGGATTTTGGGGTTCAGAAATTTATCCTTTCTTTTTCTCTATTGAAGATAGAATTTACTTGTTAGTTTATTGTTTCTGATTTAAGGTCTTTTTACCCTGACTCTTCAGTCCCCTGTGTCCTCTCACTAAGGTCCCAGTGGGTATTCCTAGGCCTTTAGATTTCCAGCTTGCAAGTCAAGTCTGGGAGGATAATCTGGTCGGGTTAGGCACATGGATGAAAAGCTTGAATTGGAAAGATGAAATTTATCAAATGTCCACTGTGTACAAGATGTTAATGATACCAAGCTAAAGACACACACAGTTCCTATCCTTAAGGTAAATGCAGAGATGGACACCCTTTCCGTTTGATTAAAACTTATAATACATTTACAAGTGACTGAGACTTCACCCAGACCCTCATCTTGGACTTCCCCGGTTTTTCCTCTCCCTAGGAGGGAGCATTGGTGGGTTTTCCTGGGAGCACCACGGCAGCCACTCCACCCCCAGGCATCCAGGCCCAAGCCAGATGTGAAGCTCAAGTGGACCTACTGGGTGAGGGGGAAATCTGCAAGTTGCCAGGAAGACTCCGTGAGTAGAGGGGAGCAGAAAGGCTGATGTGTTTGAAGGACATAAATGTAACACATAATCTTCTTATCTCAGGAATTAACATTCCATTTGCTATTTCTTGTCCCATGCTTTTTTTTTTTTTTTTTTTTTTTTTTAGCTGAGCCATCCTGCCACCTGTTGGCAGCTCAGAGGCTGCTCAGTTCGGGCTGGGCATCAAACTGCTGTTGCTCAGAGCTCAGCTCGCACTCTTGAGCGAGCTCTTAACCACCGCACCACTCAGCTGGCCCCCTCCATTTGCTATTTCTTTGCTGGGTTTTCCTTAACTGTTCCTTGGTGAGGAAGTCGGAGGAGATAAATGTGAATTCTCCTTGCAGAGAATACAGTTGACACTGCCAAGTGTGAGGGTGGCAGTCTCCTCATTGGTAAGATGAGGGTTTGGGTCGGGTGAGCACTTGGGTCCCTTCTCGCCTAAAGACAAAGAGTTGGGGACATTGCCAGTGAGGAAGCCAGATACAGCTAAACAGTAAACAGTTGTATGTATGTAGAACCCTCTTTTAAATAATTATGTTTAATTTTTATTGTTACAAAAGTAGCATGTGCTTATTGTCAAAAATTGGGAAATAACAGGAAAGCATAAGAAGAATATATACAGAACAATCAAATCCACCCAAATATAACCACCGGAAATGTATTGGCCATGGCCTTTAATTTCATTTTCCTAAGTAATGCTCTTGCCTGAGGAAACTCATAACTATGGAGCAGGCTGCAGATGAATATATGTATGCCTGTGTTTCAAATGGCAAAGCTGGGAGGTGGAAAAGCTGAGTGGCCTGTTGAAGATCACACTCTCCATGCTCTCCAGGCCAAGGTGGAACCTTGGTCCTGCTGATAATCTTCTAAGAGGTTTTTGAATGCACGTCCTAAGCCATGGAAACATGGGGTAGGCTGGCAGGCTCTTTAATCTGGGAGGGGGTTTTGGGGCACCTGTGGAAGGCACGTGTGACCTGGGTTGTAAAGCATCCAGCCACTTCCTGCTCGGCTGGCCCAGGGTCTGGAAGACTGCTTTATCGATTCCATACCCTTCTGATTTCCTGGCCACAATCTGATTTTTGAGGCTCTGGCAGGGCTGAGCAGAATGTGGGCTATGACTGCACAGGCCTTGGGAAGATCTTGCTGCCCCAAGTGCCCCCGCTGTCTGCTGCCTGGCATTCTTGTGATGGGGAATAGAGCGTGTCTCTCCCTGATTAAAGGGAAGGTGGGGATTGAGACAGGGATGATGCATGGACAGGAGAGATCCCCCAGAGTGTGAAGGTGGCCCCCGTGCCTCAGAGCAGGTGGCGGGAAGTGATAGCATGTTTTGAGGAGATGGGTGGGGGGCTCTGTAAGGAAGCTATGTTGTTTCATTTTGTCCAAATGCCAATCCTGGCCAGTAGTTTGGGGTTCAGGGCTGCTCTGAGGAGATATTTGGCAACAGTTACACAGAGGGTAGGATTTGGGCTCCATTCCAGGCCCAAGCCATGGGGATGAGGAAAAACAGGACCCTGGGGACAGATCTGAAGACCCTGAGTGTTGTGGCTGAGTAGGACCTTAGAGGTCATCTAATCCAGTCCCCTCACAGCAGCTGAGGGCACTGAGCCTCAGAGAGAGAGGGGCTTCTTCTCTTCAGGTCCCGCAGGGCTCTCTGGATTGTCTACCACTGTCTCCCCCATATTCAACGACCACTCGCACAGCCAGCTCACCAAGGCCTAGAATGTCAAAGCTGGTAAAGACTCTAGATGTTACCTCAGGTGCTCCCTCATGTTTCAAATAAGGACACTGAGGCCCAGGAGATTTGTCTGCCCAAGGTCAAGTACCCTTCAGTCCCTTCCCATCCTCTTGGTGCTAACTCAAGGTTACCTGGTGAGAAGGTACAGGAGGACAAGTGGGGATTTAGAAAGTTTAGTCAGCACCTTGGTAAATACAATTATGCAAGCCTTTTACTTTTTTGAAGTCCCCTTCAGTGGGGCCCCTCTGAGATGGTCAGCAGTTCTTCCTGGACATTTCTAGTGACAGGAATTTACTCCCCCTTTGAGCCAGCCTGTTCCCTGTTACCCAGAATACAGGGTCACTGTGACCTATTTAGAGCTCCTGAAGTACTAGTCCTACTGCCTTGGGTTAGATTTCTCCAGGAGCAGACCCTGAAATACTTCCCCACAGAGGAGAGAAGGAATTCAAAAGAGTGTTCTCTCAGGCCACTTAGCACCATGGGCAACTGGAGCTCAATCCCCGTGGGGGACAGTGAGAACACACTCTGAGTCATCCCAACCCAGGACTAAGGAAGCAGGGTCTTTATCCACCCACGTCCCATCCTGAGGAGGTGAGGGCTGCTTCCAGGGGTGTGGACTCCCCGGCTTTCCAAGTTGCCCTGTTCATTGGCTGAGTCAGGCACCATCAGATGCAGTGTTCGACATTTGCCCGCCTCCAAACTGTAGAGGTTGAGAGCGAGGGGCCATGGGCAGGGCACCAACATTGTTTCCTATACTTCTCATCTTTGATTCCATGACTCATATTTACTTCTGAAAATATTCCGACAACACAGTCCTGGCCCTTAGTTAAATATCTAACAGTCTTAAAAGATAAGGTACACTAAATGACTCATTTTCCTGTCAGCGACATCCCAAATAAGCAAACTGCTGACACCTAATGAGGGCTTGACCTTTCAGATGGCTGGGGTGATATCAGCCCCGATTCGTACATTCCTGGAAATTGGATTTCCATTGCTGGGCATCTCTCTCTCTGACATTTATTCCCAGCAGCTCACCCCCTCCCTCTTCCACCTCCAGCTTTCATTCTAAACAACAGGGCTGATTTGCTTCAGCAGGAAGGTAAACAAACAAAACAAATCTGGTTTAGCTTTGTGAGTCAGCACCAAGTAGACTAACACACAAGCTAGTTCCCTGTGGAGCTCTTTTCTGTGTTTATTTACCTGACAAAGATGTGCAGCAGAGCAGTGGAAAATCCACTCCCAGGACGATTGTAATGTCTAGTGACAGGAGGAGGGTTGGGGTGGAGAGGCTGGATCCAAAGGGGCAGAGTGCTCCCCACTCACAAAAGGAGGCTTATGCATCCCTCTGTGGAAGCAGAGACTGAGGGTCTGCCTGAGGCTGGGGTGAGTCAGAGCTATGAAGGCAGCACAGGCCCTAGGACCATTTGCGGGACCTGGGCTGAGGCCACAGGGGAGCAAGTATGGGAGAAGGTGATGTCACCTCAAGGGACAACTTTGGGGATTTTGAGAGGAGGGAGTTTAGAGGTGATCACCAGCACAGCCTCATTCAATGACAGAGAAACTGAGGCTCCTTGAGAGCAAGAAACATCTGCAATGCTAAGGGCCAGATGTGGCCTCAACCCAGGACTCTTAATTTTTGGTCCTCAGTCTCTTAATTTTCCAGGAGCCTATTCCTGGAAACAAAAGCTCTGTGAACTTCCCACTGTCGGAGGTAGAGGGAGTGAGATAGCTTTGTGTTTTGACATTGACTTTCAAAGCTCCTAGTTGTGACTAAGCCACAGGAAGAGAGAGAGATAGAACAGCATCACATCTGATATTTAGATGTCACAGGCACCTCTCTGCAACTCCCCGGCAGTGTAAACAGGGGAAAGGGCCCTGGGGGGCTCCAACAGTTTTCATGCCCTTACTCAGGCTTACACCTTCACTTATAAAACAGTCCCAGGCGCTTATTTTAATAGATACAGTTCTAATAAGGGCTTTTGCTGGGAGCTTGTGGAAATGCAGATTCTGGTTCAGGAGGTCTGGGGTGGGGCCCAAGATTTTGCATCTCTAATAAGCTTCTTGCTGCTGCAGCAGCTGCTGGAAATACAGCCGAGGACCTCATTCTATGCAACTAAATCCTAACAGTGATTTTCAAAGGTCAAGACTCTAAGGAGGTGAAATCAATTTAGTGGGTAAAGATAAGAGGTGTGATCAACAAATGCAGTGAACGTTTAAATTAAAAAATTGATAACTTAAAAGACACATTGCCATTAATCCCCCTCAAAATAACCCCCCTTGCTTCAAACACTTATCCCACCGTTCTTGCCACTTTCTGAAGCAGTTCTGGAAGTCCTCTTTGGTGAGTGTCTTTACTTCATCCTCCATCATGACAGCACTCTGTGTCACACATCGCTTCTTGTACAGCAATTTCTGTCAAATAAAAACATTATATGTGTCCTCATCCACCTTATTCACCGGATCTAGTACTATGTGACTTCTTTCTGGCTCTTCCCCAAAGTCAAAATGATTCAGGACATCGAGGCAGACATGACAGCGCAACTAAAGCCACTCACGAAAGAGGACTACCAGAACTGCTTCAGAAAGCGGCAAGAACGATGGGATAAGTGAGGGAGGAGTATTTTGAGGGGGATTAATGGCAATGTGTTTTTTACTATAATATATTTTTTGTTTATACATTCACCGTATTTGTTGATCACACCCGTAGGTGTTTTTAAAAAATGAAATAGCGTGTATCAGAGTACAATGTAAATAGTAAAAAAGATTTCATGAACACTTTGTTTTGGTTATTTATTTATTTATTTATTTATTTTTAAAAGATTTTATTGGGGTATTGGGTGAGGGAAACAGTGTTGGGGAACTGGGGGAGGGGAACAGACAGGTTGCTGTCCTTTTGTTCTTCAGTCTAGTTGTGGAGGACGTTGCTTCACTGGCCCATGTTGGTATCCTCATTGCGCTCTTCCCGGATGAGGCAGATCAGTCGCCAGCCTCTGGACGGCTGCTCACAGCGGCTCTTGGCAGCTCACACCGGCTTCTAGCCACTCACACTGGCTGCCGGCCACTCACTGTAGCCTATGGCAGCCCACTGCAGCAGAGGCTGCAGCCTACACCATCGCCAGGGCTCACAGCAGCCCAGCTCCAGGTGGAGCTGTTGTTCACCATCTTAGCTGTAGAGGGCAGTGTCACTGGCCCTCATATATGGGATCCAAACCGGGGTTGCTGGCGTCCCAAGCCAGCTCTTAACCAACGCGCCACTTGGCCGGCCCTGTTTTGGTTTTATATATATATATATATATATATATATATATATATATATATGTGTGTGTGTGTGTGGAGGGATCTGATATAAAACATACTTTTAACTGTGGGTTGAGGTTAGAATGGTTTGAGAAATGCTGCCCCAGATCATGGCATCTTAGAAGCAGTAAGTTAGATGGATGGATGCCAGTGTAAAAGAGAGAGGTGGGGTGGAGTGGGCAAGATGGAGGCCAGAAGTGAAGTTTCTGGAAGCTGTGAGTACTGACAGTGGCATCATTGCCTCACAGTGAAAGGGAATCTGGGAAATAGCAAACGGATGGGAGATTCCCAGAACTAACAACTTGAGGACAAAGAACCTCCCCCTCTAAACTCAGGGCCTGAGCTGGGCCATATGCATCTTTGTGCAAATGGAAAAGCCCCCTATTTTGAAAGAAGCCAAGCCAAACCCTGGCTGGGTGTCACCCCCACTCTCCCACTTGTCCCCTCAGGTGGTGCCTTAGTGCAGGACACAAGAGCACTGTATGCACTGGCCCTGCCCCCACAGTCTGCTGATGACCATACAGCTGAGTATGATTACCAAGAAAAGCAATCCCTGCCCAGACAACCAGGGCAAGCAATGTAGGGACAGATTTGAGGGGCCTCTGGACAGGCAGTGTCACACAATAAACTAAGGACAATGGTGATGCAAACCCACAGTCATCATGGCAGAGAAACAAGCCAGTCCTGTTTTTAACCAGGCTCACCAATGAGGATGCTGATAATCGTAACAAAGGCCATTTGTTGAGTTTTTCTTCTTGACCAGGTATTTCCTAGGCAAATCGGACACACTGTCTGATTAAATGCACTCCATAGGCCTGGGAAATAGCTTCTGTTATTAATCCCTGCCTCACGATGTGAAAACTGGCCTTAGAGTGAGGTGAATTATCTTGTCTATAGTCACCCACCAGGAAAATGGTGGAGCTGGGATTTGAACCCACGTCTCCCAGACCCCACAGCTGTTACTCACTCTGAGCAACAGCCTCCAGCATCAGATGATGCCAGCTCCCATTTTGAGAAGACCAGCCAAGCATGTTACTATCTCCTGCAATTGTCCTGGCAGCCCTGCCAGGGAGGTAGCAGACAGCTGCTCTGAGTTGATTGCTGAAGGCTGGACCAGCTCTGTTGCTCCTGATTACTTGACCTAGTAACCTGCAGGGTGTGGTGAGGAGTAGCAGGGAAACAGCTTTGATCAGGTGGGGAGGGGAAACTCTAGGGGGTTTTGAAACCAGGGCAGAGGGGTTTTGACTGGATAAGGTTGATAATTGGGAGCCACTTTAGTTTCTTGAGCAAGAGAGTGAAAGGGATGCTGTGGAAAGAGAGACCTGGTTTAGGGGTGCGGGCGATGCTGGGGAGCTGGAGAGGATATTGGTCAGGTTGCCTAGAGGACTTTTTGGCCCACACGGATTTTGCTCAGCTCCCTCATTTAGGCAATTTATATTTATTGAGCATCTACTAGGTGCCAGGCATTGCTCCAGGTGGTGGAGAGACAGCAGTGACTGAAACTGGCAGAGCCTATGCTTCATGGAGCTGACATTCTGGTGAGGGATGCAAAGACTACAAGGAGGACAATATAGCTGATGTGGGAGGGGAGCCGCCACATCCAGCCCTGCTCTGGGGCTGAGGGATGGAGTGTTGACTATTCAGGGAGACATGTGAGCCCTCCCACTGTGTCCTGGACAGGCAGCTCCTCTAGCTACCCCAGCTAGCGAGGACTCTGTCTAGATCTGTCCAGAAACTGGGAGCTGTCCAACCTGGAAATCCCCAGAGAGCAAGTCTCAGAGCAGGGAGAGTAAGCTGATACTTGGCTGGAGTTGTGAGAGACAAAGGTTATTGGTATGAAGGACTGAAAAGACAGTGGATTATTGCTGAGAGAGGGAGATGCCATGGACTGCTCTGCAGATGAAACCCCACAGGTTTGGTTAGATTGGTGAGGGGAGACCCAGCTCGGCCCGGCCCATTCACTAGGTCATGCAGACTTCTGGGGGCAGTCGTCACCTCAGTACGACTCACCAGCATTTGTTGAGTTCTTAGGTGTGCTGGGCCCGGTGCCAAGCATTTTACACATGTTACCTCATCTAACATTAAGAGCTCTGTTTGTCTCTGAAAGCATAAGCATGCCAGATGCTGGGCTTTAAATGGATTTCCTTGTAGAGTCCTCCTGACAGCCGTGTGTGGCTGGGACTCTTTGTTCCTCAGATGAAGAAATCGAGACGCTGTCACTGAGGTCCCATTGTTCACAGCTGGCCTGGCACCATCATCGGTACTTTTTGTTGTGTGTTTTCACTTTTACCTTTTTTGTTGTTGTTGTTGTTGAGGTATAACTTAACATAGTCAAGTGTACACACCCTAAGTGTATAACTCCATGAGGTTTTATCCATGTATACACCCATGGAGCCACCATGTAGTTCACGATCTAGACCATTTCCAGCGCCCCAGAATGTTCCCTGTGCCTCTCCCCTTTCCATTCCCCTCCAAAGGGCGACCACTCTTCTGATGTCTCCCCCAGACCAGCACTGTCTATTCTTTTGTTTTTTTAAACATCTTTTAAAAAAACTTTATTGGGGAAGAGTGCGTTTTTCCAGGATCCATCAGCTCCAAGTCAAATCCTTGTCTCAATCCTCAAAGTTGTGGAAGGTGCAGCTCACTGACTCATGTGGGAATCGAACCGGCAATCTTGGTGTTAAGAGCCTGTGCTCTAACCACCTGGGCTAACTGGCCATCCTAGCACTGTCTATTCTTTTTTTTTTTTTTTTTTTTTAAGATTTTATTGGGGAATTGGGGGAGGGTAACAGTGTTGGGGAATCGGGGAAGGGGAACAGACAAGTTGCTGTCTTTTTTTTTGTTGTTCTTCAGTCTAGTTGCAGAGGATGTTGCTTCACTGGCCCATGTTGGTATCATCATTGCGCTCTTCCTGGATGAGGCAAATCAGTTGCCGACCTTTGGATGGTTGCTCACTGCGGCTATTGGCAGCTCATGCTGGCTGCCAGCCGCTCACATTGGCTGCCGGCCACTCAGTGTAGCCTATGGCAGCCCACTGCAGCAGGGGCTGCAGCCTATCCCATTGCTGGGGCTTGCAGCCCAGCTCCAGGTGGAGCTGTTGTTAGCTGTAGAGGGCAATGTCACTGGCCCTCATACGTGGGATCCAATCTGGGGCCGCTGGCATCCCAAGCCAGCTCTTAACCAATACGCCACTCGGCTGGCCCAGCACTGTTTATTCTTTTTTTTTTTTTTTTTTTTTTTTTTTTTTGAGGGCAGTGTCCCTGGCCCTCATATGTGGGACCGAACCGGGGCCGCTGGCCTCCCAAGCCAGCGCTTAACCACCGTGCCACTCGGCCGGCCCAGCACTGTTTATTCTTGATCATAGTTTTATGTCTGGCTCCTTTCCCCAGTGTAGTATCACTGAGCTTTATCCATGTGTCATGAGTGCGGGGGGCCAGCCCCCGCTGACCAGGGTCCCAAGAAGGTGGACACGGAGTCGGCGATACGAAAGACAGAAAATCTTTATTACAGTAAAGGCAGAAAAAAGGTGGAGACACCGGAAAGAGGTTCTCAGAAGTGTCACACCTTATTGTTAAAGCTTAGCTCCTTTTATAGGGGCTTTTGACTATTATCTTAATTACAAGTTATGTTTCACATGACCATGATGTTTTTCCTTACTCAGAACTTTTACTTTTTTGTAATTGTATCTTTCCAGGGTACACTGTGGCCTGTTCAAGGATTTTACTTATCATCTAAAAAGTGGTTACCATGGCTACCTTACAGGGCATATACTTGAACTATTGTCAAGAGTTTAGGCAAGAAACTATTTCTATGTGATTATAGCAAAAGGGAGTTTCAAACTTTTTCTATCTTACAAAGAGCTGCATGTTTTTGTAATAGAGGGTAACATCTGTTTCTCAGTCAAAGCTTCAGTATCTGTTGCTAGCAATGTACAGAACAAAGAGTTAAAACAAGGCTGTTAATTAAAATAACTTATGGTCAGTAAGTTGCCTCTTATCAGAACTTTCATGGCCGAGAGACCTTGGTCTCCTGGTCTCCAAGGAAACCTTTCACAGCTGCACAGGCAAGGACGAATGATAGCACCAGTTTCTCACAGAGGCTGTCTGTTTCTCACAGACTGGCTTTTTTAGGCCTATGTGGCCAAAGGCCTATGCCTCAGTTTCCAAAGGGGCTTGAGTCCCCAATATCTCAATTTAGGGGTTCCCCACGGAACTACCGCCTGGCTTAGGTTGTCTCCCCTCATTTAGGAGATCTTACCCGTCTTTGGCTGCGTAGTTAGCTCATTGGGGTATACAGGAACTTGCCATAAATGCAGTGAGTATATTGTCTCCTATAGGAGGAAAGGCACATGGGTTCTTAGAGGCAGGAGATATTACATGACCAACCATAAGGCAGCATCCCTAATATCCAGTGCTGAGCAGGGCAATGTGGCCTTGTCAGACACTGGGGGGCTGTCGGCTTCCCACACATGAGCATTCATTTGTACTTTCTGGTTTATTGCCATGCAGCATTCCATGACATGAAAACATTACAATTTGATTGTCTGTTTTCTGGCTGATGGATATTTGGGATAGTTCCAATTCTTATCTATGGCGAACAGAGCCACGGTGGACATTTGCATACACGTCTTTTCGGTGGATGCATTCATCATGTTTCTTAGGTTTTCACTTAGGTGTGGAAATGCTGGGTGTAATTTGTACAGTATGTAGCCCAACCCCTGCACCACATTGCCCCCCAAATAGCACAGCAGCCCAGAGAGGTTGTGTTATTATCCCATTTCACAGAGGGGGAAATTGAGGCCAAGAGAGGTTGAGTGGCTTATCTGAGGTGACTTGACTAGTAAGGGGCTGAGCTGGAACCAAAACCTAAACTTGGTGATTTGGCCCTAAGCTAGGTGGTCGATCCACTGCTTGGAACATGGTCCTTTCCTAGGGCTCAAGTCCCATCCAAAAAGCCTTTTGACCTTAGTATTCTTTGAAGACACAGGGAACAAGAAGGTCCCTTTGCTTTATCACTGGACTAGAGGTGCTGGCAGCAATGGGATGAAAGGTGAGGGTAGGAGACAGTATGACATAATGGAAGAAAAGCCAAATTTCACTCCAGACAGATGACAGGCTTCAAGATTTCAGGTGCTACTGTGGGCTGTGTGTGACCCCAGGGTCCCTGAGAGACTGCTTGGGAGGTCCCCTGCCCATCTCTGTGGACCTGGGAGCAGGACCACACCTGTGGTTGATAATGTCTGCAAAGTTGAGGGTTTTCCACCTCTTCGTGTAGTTGTAGTGTTTTCACGGAGGCAGGACTGCCAGAGTGGGGTGGAACCCACCCCCAGCCTCTGGCCAAACAGGAAAATGGACGCCTCTGACTCAGGAATCATTGTTTTGAATTTTCAGACTGGCAGCCTCTAATATCATGAAATAGGCAATACTGCAAAAAAAACTCAAGTGCCAGTTCGCCCCCAGAGTCCCGGAAGCCCCGACTGGCTGGGTAGACCTGCCCTGCACCCCTTCAATCTCACCACCGTGTGGTCTTGAGTTTTACCCCACAAGCATTTTCTCTCTCACTCCTTTATTACCAGACTGATCTCTTAGGGAGGCTCTAAATTCCTATTTCCACCAACAAGGCATCCTTTTCTGTGCGTTCTTGCTAGGTAGAGGTGCTCTCAAAATGATATCTCATTTTTCTGTGATTGCGCCTGTCCCCAGCTATTGAGGTGACATGTCTTCCCACATGTTTATTAGTGGACCTGCTCTACTGCGGAGGTTCTCATCTGGCAGCGATTTTGCTCCCCTCCCCTTGGGGACATTTGGCAATGTCCACAGACATTTTTGATTGTCACACCTTGTGTGTATGTATGTGTGTGTGTGTGTATGTGCGCGCGCGCGCGTGCATGCACATATGCATACACACGTGCTGCTGATACCTACCGCATTTCCCTGAAAATAAGACCAGGTCTTGTATTAATTTTTGCTCCAACAATCTACATGTATTCATTTATTCATGTACAAAAATCTATATTTATTCAAACAGTTGTGTCTGACTGATGGATGACCTTAACTGCAGCTTATGATTGGGGTAGGGCTTATAGTATGAGCATCCTGAAAAATCATGCTAGGGCTTATTTTCCGGTTAGGTCTTATTTTCGGGGAAACACGGTAGTACGTAGAGGCCAGGGATGCTGCTAAACATTCTACAAAGCTCTCAACATTCCCCTGTGGCAAGGACTAATCCGGCCTCAAGTGTCAATAGTGCTGAGCAAACCTGCTCCCCTGACAATTGAGGTAAGATTAAAAACAACTGATTTAGAGATACTCTTGGCCTATAATTGGCATTAGCCCTTTATCTGTCATTTGCATTGCAAGTATTTCCCTGAAATCTGTCCTCGTTTAATTTTGTTCATGGTATCCTCTTGCCACACATACAAAAATTAATGTAGTCAACTGCATCTTTCATTTTAATTATAGCCTCTGAGATTCCTGTCATGGTGGAGGCCTCGCCTACCCTTGTTGAGTGCATACTATAGTTTCTTATTTCTACTTCTATTGCGGTTTCCATTGTTCTATTCATTAGGCCTTAATCCACCTGGAATTGTTTTTTTTGCGAATGATGGGGGGTGAGGTTCCAAATATATATTTTTTCCATGTGAAGAGTCAGTTGTGGTTTTACCATATCTTAAGTGAACTATTCTTTCTCACTGGATTAAAGTCCCACCACCATCATATATTAACTTTACACACACACACATACACATACACACACACACACACACACACACACACACACATCTCTGGGCTCCCTCTTCTTTTCCACGATACTTGTCAATCTCAATCTTAGCTTCATACCATCACATCTTGATTGTATGGCTTTGTGGTAGGTAGCTCCCCAAAGGTCAGTTGTCATGTCTTTTTTTTTTTTTTATAAAGATTCCACTGGGGAACTGGGGGAGGAGAACAGTGCTGGGGAATCGGGGGAGGGGAACAGACAAGTTGCTGTCTTTTTGTTCTTCAGTCTAGTTGCGGAGGACGTTGTTTCACTGGCCCATGTTGGTATCCTCATTGCGCTCTTCCCAGATGAGGCAGATCACTTGCCGGCCTCTGGATGGTCACTCACCGCGGCTATTTGCAGCTCACGCTGGCTGCCAGCCGCTCACGCTGGCTGCTGGCCACTCACTGCAGCCCACTGCAGCCCACAGCAGCCCACTGCAGCAGGGGCTGCATCTACACCATTGCCAGGGCTCGCACAGCCCAGCTCCAGGTGGAGCTGTTGTTAGCTGTAGAGGGCAGTGTCACTGGCCCTCATACGCAGGATCCAAACTGGGGCTGCTGGCATCCCAAACCAGCTCTCAACCAATGTGCCCCTTGGCCAGCCCTGTCATGTCTTTTTTATCTCCTTAAATAATGTTTTGATCAATTTCAGACGTTGAATCTTCCTTCTTATTTGCTCCTAGGTCCTACAAAGGTAGGGAGGACTGTTCTCCTTCCAGGCCGGGCTATGTTGCTCTGCATTTGCAGCGCACTTTCCTTTTGTGCCACTGCTCAGGGCTGTCATTATCTAGTCACTGATTACTGGAGTGCCTCCCTCCTGCCAGCCTCGCTCTGTGCCATGTCCCCAGCAGTGACACAGTGCTTGGCACGTGGCCTAGCACAAATATTGGCTGAATGAATGAGTAGATGATGTACTTTTTTTTTTTTTAAATCACGAAAACTACTTTTCTCTCTTATGTTGTTTTGGGAACAAGGCAGTCAGAGATTGGTTTAGTCTTTGTCACTGCCAAGGTGTGGCTGTGGACAGTTGCTTCTCTCCTCTGCCTCAGTTTTCTTCCCTGTCACACCAGACCCTGGGAAACCTGAGCTTCTTCAGCTTTTACACTGCCGGGGGCCCTGAGAGGGATGAAGCACTCTTGGGAGGAAAAGCACCACACATAGCGAAACCCCAGGCTGACTCATCACGGTGGGCACAGTGCTGGGGCCCCCAATACTTTCAGCGCTCACGAAAATGTTCCAATTGCTTTTAAAATCAGAAGAAAATGTTTTTTTTTGTTTTGTTTTGTTTTGTTTTTAAAGATTTTATTGGGGAATTGGGGGAGGGAACAGACAAGTTGCTGTCCTTTTGTTCTTCAGTCTAGTTGTGGAGGACGTTGCTTCACTGGCCCATGTTGGTATCGTCACTGCGCTCTTCCCGAATGAGGCAGATCGGTGCTGGCCTCTGGATGGTCGCTCACCGCGGCTATTGGCAGCTCATGCTGGCTGCCGGCCACTCACACTGGCTGCGGGCCACTCACTGTAGCCTATGGAAGCCCACTGCAGCAGGGTCTGCAGTCTACACCATCGCCGGGGCTTGCACAGCACAGCTCCAGGTGGAGCTGTTGTTAGCTATAGAGGGCAGTGTCACTGGCCCTCATATGTGGGATCTGAACCGGGGCCGCTGGCATCCCAAGTCAGCTCTTAACCAATGCGCCACTCGGCCGTCCCAGAAAATGTTTTAATAATAACAATATACTTACCTTTATGCCAAGGCAGTCATAAAATATAATTAAATTTTTCTTTTTACTGGAAAAAGTGTCCCATGAAGGCAAGAGTGCCAAGGGCCCACGAAAGTCACAGTGGGGCCCTGCTAAACACAACCCCGCTTAGTGAGCTAAGTAATTGACATCAGGAGCGTAGCAGCCAAGGCAGAACAGAGCGAAGGGGGAATAAAAGAAGGCCGTCGCTTGTCTGGGTATTGCTGGAGATAAGAGCACAAGAACTGAAGTTGGGTGGAAGACTCCTTTGACCCCTGGGCTGTTCCTGAAAAATCCCAGCTCTGAGCTGGCACAACAGAGTGGAAGAGTATGGCAGCCAGATAGACCTGCTTCCAGACCTGGCTGTACTTCACGCTACCTGTGTGACCTTGGGCTAGTCACTTCATCTCTGGGAGCCTGGGTTTCCTGATCCTGAAAACAATAACAGTTATACCTTCTTTGTAGGACTGTTTGGTCATTCATACAGTCATTCAACACATGTTTATTGGGCACCTACTATGTTCCAGGCACTCTCCTGGAGCACATACAGCAGTGTGCCCCAGCACACCCAGTGCAGTTCCAGGCACATAGTGGTTCCTTATTAAACATTAGTGGAATGAATAATTGAAAAACACGGTGGGGGTGCATGGGAGGGGGCACCCAAAATAAATAAATGAATATATACATAATGCATAGATAACGATCATTGTATTAAATGTAAAGTGTAATTACAAGGAAAATAAGGTGCCAGGAAGGAAAAGAAGAGGACACAGTGCCAGAGAAAACGTCTGGGCATGGGGTACAGGACAAGATAGCATCTGCTCGGATGGAGTGTCCAGGGTGGGCTTCTCTGAGGAGGTGACATTCAAGTGAGGGCCTGAGGTAGGAGGGCGAGAGATTGATGGGGACAGAGCCCCCGCCCCGCCCCAGCCCTCCGCCCAGCGTGCTCTTGTGTCCTTGCGGTGCAGGCATCCAGCCCGCTCTCTGGAGCAGGGAGGACGTGCTACACTGGCTGCGCTGGGCCGAGCAGGAGTACTCTCTGCAGCGCACACGGGAGCACGGCTTCGAGATGAACGGCCGCGCCCTCTGCATCCTCACTAAGGACGACTTCCGGCTCCGCGCGCCGGGTTCAGGTCTGGGAAACTCACTGGCTTTGCTCTAAAACGATGGAAACCCAGGTAGGCCCAAGGAGGGAGGTGGAGGGGGTGTTGGTTAGAGGAGCATGGTCACGGTCCAGCATTGCAGACGCCCCTCTTTCGTTTGTCTGGTGATTCCTCGCTGGAGCTGACCTGCAGCCAAGGAGTCCATTTCACTGTTGTTTTCAGAGGCCCAGGGGTCTGTCCCGCTCTCCCTCGGTGGCCCTTGTCTCCCTACCCCTTGCCACTTACCACCTCTCATCTCCATCAGCACGAAGAAGCTTGTGACAAGACATGCCACCCGAGAGGCAGGTGACCACAGGGGAGTGGGGCCAGCCCTCCCCATCCAGCCTGGTCAGCAGCCCCCTTCCTGCCCCCACCCGCAGGTGATGTCCTGTATGAGTTGCTCCAGTACATCAAGACCCAGCGGCAAGCCCTGGTATGTGGGCCCTTTTTCGGAGGGGCCTTCAGGCGGAAGATGCCGGCTCAGCACTGCTCCTGCCCCCTGGAAGGTGAGGAGACCCTGCCCAGCTCTGAGACCCTCCCTCTAATCCCCCGCCCTGGGAGGACAGGGCTTCCTCCAGGCAAAATAAGGAAAGAGGCAGAGGTGTGGTGAGCTCCCTGCCCGCTTCCTCAGCCCTCACCTCCTGCCCTCAGGACACTCCTGGCAGCCTGTGGTGCTGCTGCAGCACTCTGGCCAGAGGCCTGCCTCTCACCTCCTTGTTTCTCTGCTCTCCTTGTCAGCAGAGTTGTTTCTATGCTCCTTCCCCCCTGACCTCTCTCCATGGATACCCCTCTTGTCAGGGTCTCCAGGGACCTGACTGTACAGATGACCATGTCCTTACTTACTGTGATTTCTCATAGCCTCAACCCAGCCGTTATCCTCCCCCCAAACTCTTCCCTTGGTTTCTAGGACACCCAGTGGTCACTCCTTCTCAGTCTCCTGGCTTCTCCTCTTCTCCCTTACTTTTAAATGTTGGGGTACCCCAGGGCTCAGGGGGCCTCTTTATCTGGGTAATCTCATCTAGTCTCAGATCTGGGTAATCTCATTTAGTCTCTGGTATTAAATTCCATCTACTGCCAATGATTGCCATGTACACCAGGATGGCTCCGAGTTCCAGACTGCCTGCCCCACACCTCCAGGATGCCTAACAGGCATCTCAACCCCAACAGCAGCTCAGCTTCTAAAAGGAACCCCTGATTCCTGCCCGCACCCGCACCCCTCACCACCCCCAACCCTGTTCCTCTCTCAGCCCTCCCGTCTCCTTCCAAATGTGCAGGCCAAAATGTTGGATGTCATCTTTGATTGCTTTCTTTCTCTCTCAGCCTTGAACCTCCTCACTGGCCTCCTTGCTTCCACTCTTGACCTATGACTTATTCTCAACAGAGCAGCGGGAGAGATTCATAAGTCAGGTTATGTCACTTCTCAGCTCAACATCTTCCAAGGGCTCCCATTTCACTCGGAGTCAAGGCCACGATCCTTGTAATGGCTCCCCCTCCCTCTCCCATCCTCTGCCACCCCTCTCCTCCTTGTTCACGATGCTCCAGCCACACTGGCCTCCTTCTTCATTGAAAAAGCCAGAGACTCTCCTGCCTCAGGGCCTTTGCATTTTCTGTTCCCCCTGCCTGGCAGTCCCTTCCCTAGATTCCCACATAGCTAATTCCTCTCCCTCCCTCAGGTGTCTGTTCAGATGTTAACATGTCAGTGAAACCTTTCCAGGATTTCCTATCTGTCTCATGGTGCTTTATTTTTGCTCCCCCCACCCCATTATATATTGTTTCTATTTCTTTTTTTTTAAAGACCTTTTTTTTAAAAAAATTATTTATTTATTGGGGAACAGTATGCTTTTCCAGGACCCATCAACTCCAAGTCAAGTAGTTTTCTTCAATCTAGTTGTGGAGGGTGCAGCTCCTTGGCTCATGTGAGAATCAAACCGGCAACCTTGGTGTTATGAGCCCTCACTCTAACCATCTGAGCTAACCGGCCACCCCATATTTCCGTTTTTATTTTAGTCATCTATTTCTCCCCACCCCAACTAGAATATAAGCTCCATGAAGGCAGGGGCTTTCTTTGGGTTCAGTGATGTGTCACCAAGATTCTCAGATCAATGCCTGGCTCATAGAAGGTTTTCAGTAATTATTTACTGGGTGGATGGAAAAGACATTGGACTGAGATACATGTCACCTGGGCTCTGGATCTGGCTCTGTCACCCCTTGGCTTTGGGAACAGTTTTACAGATGACGGAATAGGTTTGAGAGATGAAGTTACTTATCTGGGAGCCGGGGATAGCACCTGGGCTGTCTGGCCCTCACCCACGCCCTCCACTGCCCCCTTGACCTTCTAACCAGGGGCCGGAGAAAGGACGAGCATGAGGGGTGCTGTCCCACTGGGCTCCCACACATGTCATCCAGGGGGTCTGGGCTGGGGGAGGCTCTGGGCCCACAGAACCAATGATGCCCATGTGCTTGCAGAGGGGACCAGGCCCTCTCAGGTGGCCCTCCGAAGGGGCCTCCTGCAGCAGCCACCAGCCCTAGGGCTCGCCAGCTCCTTGAGCCACATGGATGCTCCCGACCTGACCAGATGGCGCCTCGGCAGGGAGGAGTCCCTCAGCTTATCTCACTGTGTGGAACTCCGCTGCAGGGCCAAGGGAGACTGTCCCTGCCCCACCATGCCGCAGGCACCCATCGATGGCAGGATCGCAGGTGAGTGGGAGGCTGTGTTCCCCTGTCTCTGAGGGAGGTGCTCTGGGGCCGAGTTCCAGAGGGGTCGCGGGTGACAAGGAGGAAGGTGGTTTTGATCTGGGGTGTGAGGGAGTCTGTGCCCGGTGATATGGGTGTGGGGTGACTATTCTCTGTGCTGGCCACAATCTGGCCACAGGGGGCAGTGCTGCCCAGGATTGGCAAACCCACCCTGTCTCCAGACAATTAAGTCAGTCATCATCAGTCAGTCAGATCAGCATGGAGTAGCAATCCCCAGACCCCGCGTTTAAAACCTTATGTATTTATTTTTAAATAGTGGAGTGCTTACAGTGTTCTAGCAATGGTTCTAAGGCCTTTGTTTAATCCTATGACAGCCCTTGAGGTTGGTATTAGTATTAGCCCCATTTAAAGGTAAGGAGGGGCCGGTCTAGTAGCGCATTGGTTAAGAGCTGGTTTTGGGATGCCAGAGGCCCCGGTTCGGATCCCATGTATGAGGGCCAGTGACACTGCCCTCCACAGCTAGCAACCTCCACCTGGAGCTGAGCTGTGCGAGCCCTGGCGATGGTGTGGGCTGCAGCCCCTGTTGCAGTGGGCTGCCATAGGCTGCAGTGGGCTGCCATAGGCTGCAGTGAGCGGCCGGGTGCCAGCGTGAGCGGCCGGTAGCCAGTGTGAGCTGCCAAGAGCCGCGGTGAGTGAAATCCAGAGGCCGGCGACCGATTTGTCTCATCCAGGAAGAGCGCAATGACGATACCAACATGGGCCAGTGAAGCAACATCCTCCACAACTAAACTGAAGAACAAAAAGACAGAAACTTGTCTGTTCCCCTTCCCCAATTCCCCAATGCTGTTCCCCTCCCCCAATTCCCCAATAAAATCTTTAAAAAATAAATAAATAAAGGTAAGGAAAGTGAAGCACAGAGAGGTTCAGTGATTTCCCCATGTTCACACAGCAATAAGTGGTAGAGTTGGAAGTGATACGCTTCCATTTTGCTTTTCGTTGTTCAAGGATTGACCGACAGACAGTCAAGCAGACAGACTGACAGATAAACACCGATGGTGGGGCCACTGTATTTATTCTAAGTCAGCATAGCGGGGGAAGAAGCCTGGCTTCTGGGTTGGAAATGACAGGGAATCACTCAACACAGTTATCTGATCTTTTTAATAATAATGCTTAACGTTGAGCTCTTACTCTGTGCCAGGCACTGTACTAAGGGTTGTGTGTGTGTGTGTGTGTGTGTGTGTGTGTGTGTGTGTCTATTATGTTACTTCATCCTCCCATCACCAGTAAGAGGAAACTGGCTTGGAGGCGCAGGCAGTGGGACTTGAGATCTCACAATGCTCCCAGATTACCTCTGCCACTTGCTCTCCATTCATTTTCTTGGACCTCCCCTGAGGGGGTTCAATAGGATGGATACTGATTTAACAGAGATCCAGGGGGCTGAGTGACTGGGCCAGGTGCAGAGAGGGACCTGGAAGCGGGGATCCGGCCACTGCCCGCTGCCTCTGCCCCAGCCCCTGCCTCGGCTCGGCCCCTGCCCCTGACCCTGCCCCCTGCCCCTGCCCCCGAGGGAAGCACATTGGGTTTGATGCCTGTAGAGCTAGGGTAGGCTCCCTGCTGTGCCGGCCACTTAGGAGCTTGGTGACTTGGGACATTTCTGTACCTCTCTGAGCCCATTGCCTCATCTCTTCCTGGGGATAAAGTAGCTACCTCCTAGAGTTAGGGCGATTGAATGAGACAAGTAATGGGCCCCCGTTTCTGTTATTATCGTTGTCTTCACCATCCTGCTGCATGCCTAGGTTCCCGCCTCCAGGGCCCCAGAGCGCCTTTCTAATGCCCGTCCTCACAGCCCTGCCTGCACCCCTGTGCTCAATTGCAGACTGCCGGCTGCTGTGGGATTACGTGTACCAGCT
Organism: Aselliscus stoliczkanus; assembly: GCA_033961575.1. Classification (NCBI taxonomy): domain Eukaryota; kingdom Metazoa; phylum Chordata; class Mammalia; order Chiroptera; family Hipposideridae; genus Aselliscus; species Aselliscus stoliczkanus. Next base: position 54,844,250 of record CM066733.1, on the reverse strand, counting down.
GCTCTCTGACACCAGGTACGAGTCCTACATCAGGTGGGAAGACAAGAACGCCAAGATCTTCCGAGTGGTGGATCCAAACGGGCTCGCCAGACTCTGGGGAAACCACAAGGTGAATGTCAGCCAGCAGAGGGCAGAGTGGACCCCTCAGGCCAGGGGACCGGCCTCAACTGATGGGGCTTTACCAGCAGCCCCAGAAGTGTTGGGATCATTTTATTTTGGGAGATCCTGAGGCACAGACAGTTATTTCTTGAGGATGGGGACGGTCTTTGAAACTCTAGAATCTTGCTTTCAATCTCTTAATCCTACCTTCGCTTAACATTTGAACTTTTCAAAGCACGTTTACATGGATTGCACGGCATATGATGTGGGGTGGTCAGGCCAGATGAGGAAGCTGGTTTCCTAGGAGAAGCTGGGACAGAAACCCAGGTCTCAGGCTTCGTGGGAATTCCCTGGGAAGGCCCGGGAACGACTGAGACCAGCTTTCCCAATGCCAGGAGTGCCCGTACCTAAATGGTGTCTGCCAGGGGATGCTAATGATTCAGTATTTATTTTAGTAAGAATTAGGATTCAAAATTTTAACTCTCGTGTCAATCTCATGATTTACAATGGTGATATAAAGCAAGTATCCTTGTCTATAAATACATTCATTCATTTAAGTAAAAAAAAAAAAAAACGAGTTTTTTTTTTTTAAAGAAAACTATTAACAATAATGATAATTTGCAATATATAGCATTTCCTAAAATGGTATAGCATTTGATTGGCAGCACTGCTGTGAGAGCTTTACCTGTATTAACTCATTTAATCCTCACAACAACCTTGTGAGGGTAGGTATTATCATATGGGAAAACTGAGGCACAGAGTGGTTTATCAATTTATTCTAGGGTTAGCAACCAGAAAGTGGCAGAGCGGGGATTTGAACCCAGACCTTCTAGCTCTGTGACTCCACTCTATTTCGCTGCCTCTCAGTAGTGCTGGTGGCTGGAAGGATGCAAATGCCTAACATTTGGGTGTGCTTATCTGGCCCAATCCCCATATAAATCAGGGAGGGAAATGGAGGCTTAGAGAGTAGTAATTTCATCTAATGAGCACATACTACGTGCCAGACACTGTGCTAAGTGCTCTTGTGGATTAACAGTTTAATTCTCACAACAAACTCAGGAGATGGATGTTCATATCCTCATTTTATAGCTGGGAAAACAGAGTCAGAGAGGTAAAGGAAGTTGTCCAAAGTCACACAGCAGCCAAATGGTGGAGCTGGAGCTTAAATGGACACCAAAGCCCAGCCTCTTTACGACTACTATGCACTGACCGCTCCCCAGAGAGAGAGGAAAAAGCAGCTTGGCTAAAGCCACACAGCTGGTGGCAAGGCCCTCATGTACCCCTTACCATGCTGTCTCTCTGATTACGTTTCCAACTAAATATATATCTATTTGTTATTACTTGTGACATTCGCTATGTAAAAGCAACATGGGATTCACTTCTGCCCCATGGTTCTCAGGGAGGTGGGTGACAGAACCATCCCATTATTTCTCCCCCAACCTTTCCCTGCTTTTCTCCTTGCCAACTCAAGAGGACTCATGGACGCCCTCACAGAACCCTGGGCTGAGGGGCTTCAGAAACCATCCAGTTTTCCCTGCTCCCTTCCAGGCGTGGGCAGGAGCAGGGTGGGGAGCGGGGGGTGACTTGTGACTACTTTGCCTTCCAGAACCGGGTGAACATGACATACGAGAAGATGTCGCGTGCCCTGCGCCACTACTATAAGCTGAACATCATTAAGAAGGAGCCCGGGCAGAAACTCCTGTTTAGGTGAGTAGCCTTGGGGCCGAGGTGCAAAGGGGAAGCGGGCTGGAAGACCCCGCGGCTGGAGCAGGGGCTGATTGGCAGCTGCGGCCTCCATTCCAGATTCCTGAAGATACCTGGGAAAATCATGGAGGACAAGGACAGCCCCCTGGAACAGCTGGAGAGCCAGGAGCAGGACAGGATGGATTTCAAGGAGGAGATGCTGGAAGTCTCCCCGTGAGGGGCACGAGGACTCTGGGCACCGGGCACCCACAGAACAGAGACTGTGTCTCCCCTGAAGGCAGCTAGCTGCACGGCCCCCTCTCCTGCCAGGGCAGCAGGGATCTCAGGCTAGGTTTTGCATTCACAGGATCACAGCTTATGTCTTGGACCTCAAAGCTGCCTGGTGACCTGGGCAGGCTGAGAACTGGGCGGCCCACATCCAGGATATTGTGGGTCCTCATGCTTTGGGTAGGGCAGCCCTGGGGCTAAGCAGGGGCAGAGGGCGTGAATGCTCTTCCTGCCCTACCCCTGCATACCTGCCCAGCTGGGGAGACGTAGCTGAGTGCTGAGAGAACAATCCAGTCCAACTCCTTCAATTAACAGAAGAAAGAAGCAGAGGTCCCTCACTGAGCCTCAGTTTCCCTCATCTTCAAAGGGACATGCTCAGGAAAACCTACCCTCAGGGGGCTGGTGCATGATATGGACAAAAAAGTGATTGCTTTGTCAACCTTAGTAATAATAACAAGAACCATACCTGACATTTGAATGCTTACTGTGTGCAGGCCTTTTGCTAAGGGTCCTACCTATATCTGATCTCATTCAATTCACACACCAACCCTGTGAGGTTTATTTTTTTTTATTTTTTTTTTTTTTTTTGTTTTGTTTTTTTTTTTAAAGATTTTATTGGGGGAATTGGCGGAGGGGAACAGCGCCGGGGAATCGGGGAAGGGGAACAGACAAGCTGCCGTCCCCTCGTTCCTCAGTCCAGCCGCGGAAGACGTTGCCCCACTGTTGGCATCGTCACTGCGCTCCTCCCGGACGAGGCAGATCGGTCGCCGGCCTCTGGATGTCGCTCATCGCGGCTATTGGCAGCTCACGCTTGGCTGCCAGCCGCTCACGCCGGCTGCGGGCCACTCACTGCAGCAGGGGCTGCAGCCCACACCATCACCGGGGCTCGCACAGCCCAGCTCCAGGTGGAGCCGTCGCCAGCTGCAGAGGGCAGTGTCACTGGCCCTCATGTGGGATCCGAACCAGGGCCGCTGGCATCCCAAAACCAGCGCCCAACCAATGCGCCACTCGGCCGGCCCACCCTGTGAGGTTTAAAGATGGGGAAATGGAGGCAGAGACTTGCAGAGCTGGGCTTCTAGTGGTGTTGCCCATTTTCCTTCAGTGCCTCAGACACTTCTCAAACAGAGGCCATGGCCCTACCCCTCTGCCCTCTGAGTCTTTGTGGCATAGTTCCTTTCCCTTGGCCTAAGCCCCTTGTGCTCCGTTTTCAGTCCTTTGGTAACTCTGTGACTATGACCCAATGAAGATCACCACCCACCTCCATCTATGGCTTCCGGTGCTCCTAGTCCTGTATCTGCCACGTGACTTTGGGCAAGTTGTTCCACCTCTCTAGAGCCTCAAGTTTCTCCTGTGTAAAATGGGAATGTTCCTCCTGACTGACCTCACAGGAAAGCCAGAAAACTTCAATAAGATAATATTTGAGAAGTGCTTAGTGTATGCCTGCTATGCAGGAGCACTGAATCCATGTTAGCTAAGAAAACTGCAAAGCAAAAGCCGCTCCAAAGCATGAAAATTCCTCTGTCCTGTTGGTTCAGCGTCTCTCTCTGCTCCCCAACCTCCAGTACTGGCTGGGGACCCCCTCAGGAGATGGGAGACTCTGCCCCCTGCATCCCCCAAGGAGGGCAGGGGAGAAAGGGCAGTGTTTTCACTTAATAAAAACCAGAGCTTCTTGGATTTGTGTCTTCTTTCTTGGAGGGAAGAAACTAGCACTGCCTCCAGCAGATCAGAAAACCCCGTCTGGCAGAGCCTGAGTTGGCCTTGAGTCACCGTCCAGGAGAAGCTGATAAGGGTTCTTGGACTTTGGGACTCAAAGCTGTGACTGCTCCTGAGCAGGGAAATTCCTGGCTCAGTCCTGTCTGGGGCCAGCCAGGGGACATTGGCAATGGTTCAGTAGGAAAATCCTTGCCCCTTCCGTTTTCCCTGAGACCTTTGCAACTTCTTGATTTGGCTCCAGGATGAACTCTCATGCCCCATAGCCTTTCTCACCACCCCCAACCCAGAACTACATAACTGAAGTGGGAGGGACTGTTGAAGTCAACTTGTCTAGCCTCTCCTTTTATAGACAACTCAACTGTGGGCAGAGACAGGGAGTGACTTGCCCAGGGTCACACAGCCCAGCTCAGCCTGCTGGTCCCTAACGTTGCCTCCTTTCTTCTTGTTTTGCATCTTGCTCATGGGTCCAAGATGTAGAGGTTTAAACAAGAGAATGGAATCATAAGTCACTTCCAGTCACCATGTTGGCATTTGCCTGCGGGTGTGTTAATGGCTGAAAACAGCTATGTATCCTGGGGACTATGTCTTCACCCAGGATGATGAATCTCACCCAACAGAGGGATGATGGGGGCCAGGAGAGGCTGTGGGCTTGGGCAGAGTCCCCACCCCAGATCCCAGATCCTTGGACTCTTCTCCCAGCCCTGGGCTCAGCTCCACCTCTTTCCCCCTCTCCCCAGGCATATTAGGCTCTGGGATGGATACCTGGGTATCAGTAATAAAGGGATTCTTTAGTCCTTCCTTCCATGAACATTAATTGAGCACCTGCTATGTACCTGGCATCAAATGAGGCTCTGGATTTACATCCTTGTTTTTACACAATTAGCCTTCCTAAAACGTTATAGGTCACTGAAAACAACATGTGTCAAAATAGACTTGCTCACATATAATTTTAATAAGCGGAAAATGTATTCTCATGGTTTGAAAAAGTAGCCAGCCATATCTTTTTTTTTTTTTTTTTTTTTGCTAGATTACATTAATGTCACCAGTTGTGGGGACCCAGCTGTTAGGGCCCCCTAGTGTTGGAAACTGTACAGGCTTTGTAGGTGGGCCGGCCTGCCCATCCCCCCTCGTGCGACAGAAGGGAAGACAGACAGGCAGGTGCAAGACTGTAAAATTCATGTCAGTTGTAAGTTTCATGTAAGTTTCTACCTAGTGTGCATGTGTTGTTGGCACCATGCCACTACTATTTCATGTGTGTGTGTGAATAAAAACTTCCGCTTCGATTTTGGTCTCTCTCTGGCCTCGGCCTTGGATGAATAAAGAGCTGTTGCTGCATTTATGGCACATATTCCACGTGGTTTCTTTCACTTGGGCATCTCACCACCAAAACGGCCCAGGCTTGAAACACTTGGACCTGACACCAGTAAATGAAGAGTTTATGAAAAAGTGAGTATATTAAGAAGTTTATTGATGAAATAAATGATACAAGCCACTGTCTCCATCCAGTTCAGCCATTTATAGCATTAACCCAGGAGCTTGGGCTCCGTGATTCTCCATCTTTTCCATGACACGGGTTCTTGCCGAGAAAGGCTTTTTGCTCACAAGAAAACTTCAGATCTAGCATTTCCTCCGCCCCAGTTTTATTGAAATATGATTGACATATAACACTGTGTAGGTTTAAGGTGTAGCACTTTTTCAATCCTGCTGTGTCCTAGGCTCTTCCTGCTGTGCAGGAAGCCTGGCTGATGCTGGTGACGCATCAGCTTTCTCATGCAGGATCCTAGTGGTGACAGCCTTCCTTGACTTCTTTTGGCTCCTCCCCATAATGTTAATCCACATTTTCTGCTCCAGTGTTCTCAACAGTTTTATAGAGCAAGGCATTTATAGAGCAAGGGCTTGGTGTCTCCAAACTATCCAGTGTCTGGGGGCAAATGCAGAGATGGTGCTGGCTCAGAAGGAGCCTTGTCCAAGGCTTGTGTCAGGTCCCCTGTTCTACACTGGCTTGGTCACTATGTGGGACCTCTGAATGAAGCTGCCTCTGGGACAGCTCCAAGATTAGGGTGAGGAGTTTAATTTAAGTGGGTTATCCTGAAATCAGAATGGGCATATTTTATTATTTATTTAAAGATTTTATTTTATTGGGGAATTGGGGGAGGGAAACAGTGTTGGGGAATTGGGGAAGGGAAATGGTCAAGTTGTCCTTCAATCTTAGTTGTGGAGGGTGCAGCAAGCTCAGCTCCAAGTCCAGTCATGTGGCTCAGCTCAGGGTGCCCTGTTCAATTAGTTGCGGCTGGGCGTAGCCACCATCCCATGTGGGAGTCGAATCAGCAGCCTCATTGTTAAGAGTGCACTCTATCCCCTGAGCCACCTGGGCAGCAACTCAGTTCAAGGTGCAGAGTTCAGTCTTTAGTTGCTGATGGGCATAGCCCACCATCTCGAACAGGCAACCTTGCTGTTAGGAGCACGTGCTCTCACCAGCTGAGCCATCCTGCCACCTGTGGGCAACTCAGTGGCAGCTCAGCTCAGGCCCATGTGGGAATCGAACTGACGACTGTTTTGCTCAGAGCTTGCACTCTTGAGCAAGCTCTTAACCAACTAAGCCACCCGGCTCGCCAGAATGGGCATATTTTAAATATATTTTAATCATGATCTTAATTTTGTTAAATTCCCAAATCCTTGTAAGTTAATTGCTCACATGGGGAGGGATGGGATGGGAGTGGCATATAAAGGAGAGTAGGGCCCTGCCCTTGGGAAGGTCACACATCCGTGGGGGAAGCAGAAGCAGCCGATGAGCAGAAGTTGTGAGAGGCATGCCCAATGGGTCAGTGGGTGACAAAGTGGCACTGGTCAATTCTGCTTGGCAGGCACCAGCAAAAGCGTCCCTGAGGAGAATCCTACAGGCTTCTGCTCTGTTTATCCCTTCCCTTTTGGAGGAGTGAGGTCTGGAGGTGCGGCAGGGCAGTGGGCAGGGAAAACGCAGGGTGCAGGGGAAACAGGAGCAGGGCTGGCTGCAGAGGTGAGGAAGGGGTCCCTGCGGTTTCTGCTTGGTTCAGCCTGGCTCACCAAGACAGGGAAGTAGACCAGGACTGGGGCTGAGACCTCAGAGGGTGCAGAGGGAGCCTTTAGGGAGAGGGAGGGGTGAGGGAGGGGCTGTCCTGTTCTGACCTATGCAAAGCAGGAGGAAACCCCCAGCAGTGCCACATGCACCTGCCTTGGGGCAACTGATGCTGTGAGGGAAAAAACTGCATTATTTGAAGCCAGTCCACAGAAAGCCTCTGGTTGTTCACCCAACAGACTTAACCACCACTTAGCCTGCTCCCAGACCCTGGGCTAGGGGCTTCCATGCCTCACTTCATGGGAGCCCAGCTGGCCTCTGACACCCATGTTGAGGCTTGAGGTAATTAAAATTATGCTTTTTTCATTCCCTCTCAGAACTGAAGCGAAACCGGAAGGAGACATGGTGAGAGGAGCAGCTGGCCTGGGAGAGGGGCTCACCCCAGGGCAGGGAGCATGGTCCCCTTAGGGAACCACCCAGGGCGGAAAGCCTGGGCTGGGCCCACTTCAGTGTTGTAGGAGGTCTGAGTTGAATCCAGCACCTACCTCAGATGGGGCTGCACTGGCCCACTGAGCTCTCAGGTGTTTTTGCTTTTGCTCAGATTAAGTGAACTCTGTGAGGTAATGCTTATGCACAGAGACCATTGTAGCTTCTATTGGCTGTGCAGAGGCTGGCAACAAATGACACAATAAGACAATAAGTATGAATCATAGTATAACACATGTAATGAAAACATGCACTTTAGTAGATGAAATCTTTCAGAATCTGATGTCCATGGGGCAAAAACTTAAACAGGTGTTTTTTTTTTGGTGGTGGGAGTAGGTTCTTGGTTTGTTTGGTGGTTTCGTGGAGGCTCGTGTAGAACTGAGCTCCGTCGGGAACTTTTACATCTGGGCAAAGACAATTCAGGATCACTACTAAATACAGAGATGCACAATGAAAAAAATGATCCTTCTCCTGCCCTCCTCCAGGCACCTTCCCAGTTTGTCATCCCAGGAATCTGGTATGAAGTTTGTGAAGGATGTATCCCCTCCAATCCCAGGATACCCCTCAGCAATCCCTGAGTCCTGTTAATAAATCCTCCTTGTCGTACAGACCTCTCTGACGCCTGCTTGGTGCCTGGCCCAGTACAGGGGCCCGGCTGAGCTCTCGCAAACCGTGTGGGTCCGATGAATCCCGTAGGCACTTTTCTGCCCAGGATTCTGGAGACACCCAGACTGCCGGCTTCTTCTCTCCATGGAAGGCTCTGCAGTTTAAAGCCATGTCCACCAGGGGGCGCAAAGCCTCCTGTGTTGGTGTTAGGGAGCCCTGGCTGCCGACATTGCCTGTTCCGTGACGCAGCAGGCCTGCCTTCTGCTAGGATGTGAGTCCAACACTCCATCTCAGGCATACTCCGTAGACATCCAGCACCTGCTCCAACACCTCCAGTAACAGGGAGCTCACCATCTCCAGGGGCAGAGTAAGTAGCAGGAGTGAGGTTGGAACTGAAGGGTACCAAAAAGCCACCTGTTCAATGATGTCACCTGTTCTCTCCCAACCTGCAAGTCCATGGTTTCTGAAATTCCTATCTACCCAGTCTCTTTGCTTGGAGTACCTTATCATCGCCTTTTCTTTGCACCGTTCCCTGAGTAGTTTATCCACTTTCTGAGCAGAGGCCCCAATGAGACCTTTTACAGGTCTGGGACCCATACTAGGTACGTTGAAAGCCTCTCTACCCTCATTTCACACACACAGCCCTTGATTAGGAATCAACAGGGACCCTCAATTCTCTAGTGGCTTTAGTGAAGTCAGCCGTCTGGGCCTCAGTTTCCTCATCTGTGAAATGAATAACAGCACCCTCTGCTCGCCCCATTATGTTGTTGAGAAACTTCGGATGAAATGATGTATTCATTTATTTAACACATATGTATTGAGCACCTACTATATGCTAGGCACTGTTCTAGAAACCGGGGAATACAGTGGTAACCAAGACAGATAAATAAACAATAAATGACAACATATTATATGATGTCGGGTGGTAATAAGCGCCATAAAGAAAAATCGAGTCACATGAAGGGGGCCAATGTCAAATTGAGCTGCCAGAGATGTGAAAAGCGCGTGAAAGTAGGAGCAAGCCATCTTCACCTACGTCAGCTTTCCCCTTGCAATCTGTCTGTCCCCCTCTGTGGTTCCTACCATGAAAATCAGGCGGGATAGACATGCTGTTGGTGTCTGCGATGTGCAATCAAATGCAATCCAGTGGGTATGAAGAATGTAGACAGCAAGGCTGGAGGGAGACGAACCTGGCGCTGAGCTATCCCTCTCTACCTGCCTCCTTTGCTCGTCGGGGAGCCACAAGCTAAGACAAATGAGATCATAAAGTCTCCTGAACAGACCTCAATGCTCTAGACCAGGCCCTCTAAACATCCCAGCTCAAGGAAGCTCCCTTTATTGTTGAAAGGGCTCTGGCTGCAAAGCCCCAGAGTTCTCCATTTGGCTCTTGAAATCCCAGTAATTCTGATCAGGAAGAGATTCCCCCTGTCACATGATCACACTCTTCAGCCAGTGACACGGTCAGGTTCTCAGCCTGTGGGATGCGGTGGGGATGGGACATATCAGATTCTCAGGGAGCAGATGCCTAGGGGCCCAGGGGCTGGATATGGTGTGCGAATCTCCAGAGAGATTCGGAAGCACCTGACAAGGCACTTTTCTCCCCACCAGCCCTCATGAGCATCACAATCTGACCCAGTTTTAGGGATGGGGAAACTGGAGATCGGAGATGTCAAGGGGAGCAGGAGGGCCTGGGATCCCAGCTTTCATAGAGAACCCCGTCCAAGCTTTGGAACACACCCTGCCAACAAAATTCTAAAGTGATTTGCAACAACAACAACAACAATAATAATAATAATAAAACATTATGTGTTCCTGGCTGAACAGTGAATAATTTGCCAACTTGCGTTTTGTTTGGCCATAAAAAAAAAAAAGCAGGAGACGTGAACTAGAGTAAAAAGCAGAAGGTCCCCAAAGAAACACGGAACAGAAACAAAAGCTTGTGGCTCATCCACGTTTTTATTTTGAGGAAGATGAAGTGCCTTTCTGATACTACAAATTCATTTATCCAACTTTATGGTGAGGGAGACACGCCCAGATGAGAATCTAGTTCCTCTTCTAAGGAAGCCAGTCCTGATGATTCTGCTTCGACTGTGTAAGTTATAGCTGTAGCATGTAAACTAAAATCTCAGTGGCTTTAACATGATAGACATTTGTTTCTCAGCCAAGAGTATGTGATTGGTGGGGTAGGGAGGGGAGCCATGACAGGCATTTGGGAACTCAGGCTGATGGAGGCACTATCTTCTTCCTGTGATTTCCATGTTGGGGTTGCCCTCCAGCCAGCAGATGGGGAAGAGACAGCCTGGGAAGGTGTTTAAATGGGTGAGAGTGAGGGGACAGGCATCCATCATTTCTGCCCACATTCATTGCCAGAACTCAGGAAGGTGGCATACCAAATGTGTTTCTTGCTCCTTCTGAAAGACTTTCCATCCTTACTGAGACCACGGTCCACCCTTCTTTCTTCTGCTCCGTGGCCAGGAGGCTGACTTATATGGCCTATACCAATGTGCCCCTTTGTTCTCTGTTTCTAGGTGCGTTTGTCAAGGGAGCCAACTGGCAGGAGACCTGAGGAGAGAGTGGCTGAGTATTTCCGCCAGTCCCTCCTTGCTGGGTTCCAAAGTTTGGCTATGTTCCTCTGCTAAAGGGCCACGGTTTCTGTCACTGCCCTTTCCATACCATTACTCCCTCCACTTGCCCTTTTAGGGTTAGGGGTGGCCCAGCCCCAGGAAAGTGCACCATTGTTTGTTGTTTTCCCTACAACCTGCACACACCTTCGTAAACAGTTAACTGTTTGTCCAGTTGGTACAACTTCATGATGAATAATTCCTCTGATATCAAAAAAGGTTAGCAACATCGTTGCAACAAGTTCATGAACTTAATTGTCAGACCTTGCAATCGCTATGCTTTACTTTATATCCCCATGACTATTTTGTAACTACTAATTTGTATTTCTTAATCCCTTCATCCTTTCACCCTGCCCCCCATATCCCTCCCATCTTTCACCTCACACATCTAGGACCCATCTGACACCATACATAATTATTACATTGACTATATTTCCTATACCCTTCATCCCCATGACTACTGTGTAACAACCAATTTGTATTTCTTAATCCTGTCCCCTTTCTTCACCCATACCCACAACCCCCCTCCCATCAGGCAGCCATCAAAATGTTTATTATTTGGAAGTACTGAAAAGGCTGCATGAAAAAGTTAGACAACCTGAATTTTTCACCAACAATTCATGGCCCTTGCATCATGAGAATGTACCAGGTCACATGGCACTGTCTGTGAGGGAGTTTTTAGCCAGTCAACAAATAACTGTATTGGAACACCCTCCTTACTCACCTGATCTGGCCCCCAGTGACTTGTTTCTTTACCTGAAGATAAAGGAAATATTGAAAGGAAGCCATTTTCATGACATCCAGGACATCAAGGGTAATATGATGACAGCTCTGATCGCCATTCCAGAAAAAGAGTTCCAAAATTGCTCTGAAGGATAGACTAGGTGCTGGCGTCAGTGCATAGCTTCCCAACGGGAGTACTTCGAAGGTAACCGTAGTGATATTCAGCAATGAGGTATGTAGCACTTTTTCTAGGATGATTTTGTGAACTTAATTGTCTGACCTCATATAGTCAATAACACTGTAATAACTAGGTATAGTGACAAGTGGGTACTAGGTTAGTCAGGGGGATCACTTCTTAAATTATATAAATGTCTAACCACTATGCTGTAACCTGAACTTAATATAAAATAATGTTTTCTGTATCTATGAGTTTGTTTCTGATTTATTTTGTTCTTTAGATTTCACATATAAGTGAAACCACATTGTACCTGTCTTTCTCTGTCTGATACTCCACTCAGCACAATACCCTCCAGGTCCATCCATGCTGCCGCAGATGGCAAGAACTCATTCCCTTCCATGGTCAAGCAATATTCCACTGTATATATGTACCACCTTCTCTTTATCCATTCTTCCATCGACAGACGCCCAGGCTGCTTCTATATGTTGGCCACTGTAAACAATTCTGTAATGAATATATGGATGCACATATCCCCTCGAAATAGCATTTTGAGTTTCTTTGTATAAACACCCAGAAGTGGATTACTGGGTCCTTCTTTGTCCCTTGTTACAGCCTTTGTTTTAAAGTCTATTTTGTCTCATATAAGTATTGCTACCACAGGTTTTTTTTTTTCTTCTCATTTTCATATTCATAAAATACCTTTTCCCAACCCGTTATTTTCCATCTCTGTGTGTCTTTCTATTTGAAGTGAGTCTTTTGTAGGCAGCACATGTAAAGGTTTTGTTTTCTTATCCATTCAACCCTCCTATGTCTTTTGATTGGAGCATTTAATCCAATTACATTGGAAGTAGTTGTTGATAGATATGTAGCTATTGCTATTTTATTATGCATAATTTTGATCTTCTTTTTTCCATCTTTTTTTTTTTTAGAGGGCAGTGTCACTGGCCCTCATATGTGGAATCTGAACCAGGGCCGCTGGCATCCCAAGCCAGCTCTTAACCACCGCGCCACTCGGCCGGCCCTTTTTTTCCATCTTAAAGTCCCTCTAATGTTCCTTGTAATACTGGTTTGGTGATGATGAACTCCTTTAGCTTTTTCTTGTCTGGGAAGGTCTTTATCTGTATTTTTATTTTAATTGATAGCCTTGCTGGTTACAGTAGTCCTGGTTGTTTAGGACTCTCTGTGCTTCCTGGACTTGTATGTCTATTTCCTTTGCCAGGTTGGGAAAGTTTTCAGTCATTATTTCTTCAAGCAGGTTCCCAATCCCTTGCTTTCTCTCTTCTCTTTCTGGTACCCCTATGAGGTGAACATTGTTACACTTGATGTTGTCCTATCCTCATTTTTGGGGGGTTCTTTTTTCTTTTTTCTGTTCCAATTGGGTGTTTTCTTTTCTTTCTTTCTTTCTCTCTTTTTTTTAATTAAAGAAATTTTATTGGGGAACATTGTGTTTTTCCAGGACCCATCAGTTCCAGATTAAGTAGTTGTCTTCAATCTAGTTGTGGAGGGTGCAGCTCCTTGGCCCATGTGGGAATCGAACCAGCAACCCTGATGTTATGAGCCTGTGTTCCAACCACCTGAGCTAATTGGCTGCCCCGCAATTGGGTGTTTTCTGCTACCTTGCCTTCCAAATTGCTTATTTGATCCTCTGCTTCATCTAGTCTGCTAATGATTTCTTCTAGTGCATTCTTCATTTCTGTTACTGTATTCTTTATTCCTGACTGGTTCTTTCTTATGGTTTCTATGTCCTTTTTTTATGCTTGCTGTCTCTTTGTTGAAGTTCTCACTAAGTTCCTTGAGCATCCTTATAACCAGTGTTTTGAACTCTGTCTCTGGTAGGTTGCTTGCCTCCATTTTGTTTAGTTATTTTTCTGAAGTTTTCTCCTGTTCTTTTACTTGAGACTTATTTCTTTGTTTCCTCATTTTGGCTGTCTCTCTGTGTTTATTTCTATGTATTAGGTAGATCTTCTATGTCTACCAGTCTTGGTCAGGTGGCTTTATGTAGTAGGTCCCCTGTGGGGCCCCTGCACAGTCTCTCTGGTCACCTACTCCAGGTGCTCCAGGAATGTCCCTTGTGTGGGTTTAGTGCCATCCTGTTATTGTTGAGCTTTGATTGCTATTGGTACATCAGTGGGTGTAATTCACCTTCAGGCTAATTGGCTGTTGGTGTTGGCCATGTCCACAGCTTATGGGCTGCTTTGAGGGGGGCTTACTCCACTGAGTGGGATTTGCCCAGAGGGCTCTTGTGCCCTTTGTGTGTGCCATTTGTGAGGCTAATTAGGTGGTGCTCTGCTATGATCTGAAGCTATTAATAACTTCCAAGTATGTTGATTCTGGGGCCCTTTGGGAGGGGCTCTGGTGCAGGCTCAGATCACCCACTGCTTGTGACTCGTCAGGGACTACTTGGTAGGAGCTATAAAGCAATCTGCAGTTGTTCACTGCCTGTGCTAAACCCAGAGGCATGTGGTAGAGGACGTCTGCCACTAGTACTGGGCCTGGGGTAGCTCCTCAATAAGCCAGGACATCCTGAGGCTTGCTGCCACCTGCTGGTCCCCTTAAGGTTCAATCACTGATAAAGCCTTGTGTGGTATGCAAATTGGGTGAGGCAGGATCTCAAGGACTCACTAGAGTGGGAAGCATTGTGGTCACTAAGTTAATATGATTCTGGTTCGGTGCAAATGCTGATCCTGGAGTTACTCAGCAAAGTCTCAGAGCACACTGAGGCCAGTTGCCACCCACCTGAAGCCCATGGACTCTGATAGTTTCTTCAAGAAAGAGTGCAATGCAGGCAGGGTTGGCTGCTTGCCAAAAAAGCACCTTCTGCATTGGGGAAATTGGGTGAAATGGGGTCTCAGGGAGTCAGCAGCGTGGAGCAGCAGAGCTCACCAGACTAATTCAGATTCAGAGTTGGCCTGCGGCGGGCAGGTCTCAACACAGGAAAGATGGCACCCACCTGCCGGTTGCATGGGAGAAGAACCCCACACAGGGAAATGGCTACCCTTTCAACCCTTGCTCTAAGGCCACACGTCAGCCTACTCCCACCCCACCCACCCCCATATGCCTCTGACACATTCTGAGTCACCGACCCTCTGCTGGAGCCCAGAGTGAGTGCTTGTGAATGAGTGAGTGAGTCCATGTGCAGGTCCTTTAAGAGGATGTCTGGATTTCCTGCAGCCTTCCATCCCACTCGGTTGGTTGGAATCCCCACTCTCTTTCACAGCCCAATGTAGTGGGGGCTGCTCTTTCCAGCACCAGTACTCCAGAGCCCGGTGTTGGGCTGTGGTCCCTCACTCCTCTGAGGGGCACCTCTGCAGCCAAGATATCCCTCCTGATTCTCAACTACCACATGGAGATTTGGGACCAGCCCTGTTTCATATCTCCATACCTCCTATAAGTCTAATGTGGCCTTTTCCTTATATCCTTAGTTATCAAACTTCTGTTCAGCTAGTCTGCAGGTGGTTCTCCAGGTTGATTGTTCTATAATTTAGTTGTAATTTTAATGTGTTCATGGAGGGAAGCTTGCACAGTGTTTATTTACTCCACCATCTTGGATCTCTCCACCTGGTAATTCTGCTATCAAATGAACAGCAACAGCTGGCCAATTAGGAGCAACATCTCAGTGGGGCTGAATGTTTCCTTCTCATCAATATTATTGTGTAATACCGGATGATTTTTATTTCATTCTTTCTGCCCTTTTTGTACTTTCCCCGTTTTCTACAGGGATGAAGTATCTGATTCAAGTGCTATTAGGATGCATGATTGATGATAGCATTGCCGTTTGTCTAGGCTTCTCTTTCTGGTATCTTGAATGGTTTGGTCAAGGTAATTATTTGTAAGCTGTATCATTCAGGGTTCAGTTGGACGAAACAGAAACTTCATCAGCTAGTTTTAGCAGAAAAGGAGGGAATTAGGGCTTACAAAATCACTGGAAGTGTTGGAAAAGTGAGTTACAAATGGGACCACCAAGAATATTCTGGGGCTGGCTGAATGGCATGTTGGTTAAGAGTTAGCTTGGGACACCAGCTCTGAGCAGCAGGGCCCCAGTTCGGATCCCACATGAGGGCCCGTGATGCTGTGCCCTCTACAGCTAAGATGGTGAACAACAGCTCGACCTGGAGCTGGGCTGCCGGTGAGGGCCTACCCTGCAGTGGAGCTGCAGTAGGCTGCTGTAAGCTACTGTGAGTGACTGGCAGCCGGCATGAGCTGCCAAGAGCCGCTGAGAGCGACTGACAGTGAGCGACTGCCTCACCCAGGAAGAGCCCAATGATAAGACCAATATGGGCCAGTGAAGCGATGTCCTCCACAACTAGACTGAAGAACCAACGGACAGCAACTTGTCTGTTCCCCATTCCCCAAGTCCTCAATGCTGTTCCCTTCCCCCAATTCCCCAATAAAATCTTTTAAAAAAAGAATGTTCTGGAACACCACCCTTGGCCATCCTTGCTCCATGAAGGAGTGCCCATATGCTGAAATGCTGCTGAAGTATATCCACCTTCTCTTGACTTTGCTTGTCCCAGCAGCAGCTGCATCCATGGGCCAATGCCTATATCTCACTTGCTCTTCCCAAATCTTTGGCCAGGACATCTAAGTGTCAGATCTGAATTCACATTTGAAACTCTAGCTGCAAAGGAGTCTGGGAAGTGTGCTTTGCAGCTTTGCAGCCCTTGTGATAGAGGAGGGGACCAGCCCCTTGGAGGAAGTTTGGATGGATGTGAATGGGGTCAATTCGTCAGGACTGGCCTCCTTATATCAAGATTTTAACATTTAATTTGGCTCAGTACTTATTTGAGCTAACCAACTGATGATTCTTTTTTTTTTCTGTATAAAATGTATATTTGCAGGATGAAATGACTTTTTTCCCATTTGTGGAGTCTATAAATTTATCTCTGAAGCCCTGTGTGTGACACAAGCCCTGGAAACCTGGAGAAGGGGTTTCCTTTAAGGAGTCCTCATAACTGACTCCTGCCACTTTACATTTGGCTGATGCTGAAATGAATAATTGCTTTCTCTATAGGAAGTGAGAAACGCCTATGCGGTATAGGAAGCAAAAGCTTCCGTGTATTCTCTTGAGCATAATGAGCACTTCCTGGAGGAAACAATACAACTTGATAAGTTGAATAGTTTTTCAGTAAAGACCCAGCTGCTCAAGAACAGTCTCAGAGGCCAAGAAGCATTTGAGAAGATGCTTAACTTCACTAATGAAGGCAAATTAAAACAAGAGTGGCTCATTCAAATTTACATCTTGAAATTAAAAATGTAAAATCAATATCAAGGGAACTGAACCCAAAGTTTTCTCTTGAAGCATTACTGACAGCTTTTTTTCTTTCCTTAGTGACTTTCATTCTTAGTCAACTCTGATTTCTAAGTAAGTCCAGGGTAGGACCACGTGCAGAGGTTCCATCTGCAGAGGTTGCCTACAAGGTGAAACTTGAGAGTCAGGCTCTTCTGACTGTGCTGAAATTCAATACTACTGACAACAATAAACAGGTTCAGCGGTGTCCACTGTGGGACCCCCAGACTATAGCTGGAATGTAAGGAGGTGCAAAGTTTTGGAAGAGAATTCAGCAGGGCCTACCAAAAATTTAAATGTGTCTCCCCTGCAACCCAGCCATTCTATTTCTGAGATTACACCTTTCAAAAATATTGTCACACACACACAAAAATATATTTATAGAGGTATTCTCTGAAGCACTGGGTTACAGTTACAAAATCTTGGGGAAAATCTTAATGACTAGGAATGAGGTTTGGATACATCAATACAATGGAATCCTGTGTGACCAATGTAAAGAGAGGTAGTAGACCTGTAAGTCCTGACATGGAAGGGACATTTGGACACTGCTGAAGGTGCAGGGCTGGGGTCTCTTGGTCTTCTGCCGAATGGTGACGCTACTCTGGTCTTTGAACATTTGGAATTGGTAAAACCATGCTGCAAAGAGGATGGCACAGCAAGGCTTAGGTCGATTTTGTTCTGTAAGATAATTTATATATTATATCAAGGAATTAGACTACAGGCACAAGATATCATCTAGTCTTCATGTCTTCCATTAGGTCATGAGAATTTTACTTACCTCCCAGTGTCTTCAGTGAGAAAGGAAAAGTTGAACCTGGATGTCCTAGCCGTCAAGAGGTGACTTAGCTGTGGACAAGCTGATTTGGGCTCCCCTCTTGGTCCCCTTCCCTCGACCCTGTCTGTCTAAGTTGAGGTGAGAGTGGGGGCTGCAAGTTCCACTCCAGCTTTTGAAAGTTTCAAGGACAAGGGTCAACAGCAGAGGTCTGAGAAGCCAGTGTGGGTAAAATGCAATTTTCTTAATGTCATTTTGTGTGTGAAATGCAGAGCCCTGGCTGAACACCTCTTCTGAGCATTGACTGTCTCTTGGAGTTTGAAGACTTTCACTCACTTAAGTTAAGAAAAGAAACTATTTAGTACTTGGAAAGGAGAAGGAAGTCTCCCCTGCCATTTGGCCCCAAACTCCCTTAAGGCAATGTTTACTGTGGAACCACAACAAGAACAGAAACAAAAAAGAAAAAAGAGAGCAAACTGTGGAACAGTATGTTGAATGCTCCCATCTGTGAAAACGATGATGTTGATGATGATGATGATGATAAATGATGCTATACTATTTTCTATAAAAAGGATCTCAGAAGAGCTTATTTAAGACAGTGATTATTTCCAAAGTGAGGGTTGTTATGGGGTCCCTGGTATTTTAACTCATCTACAGACATGCATGTTGTTGTCCTGCAGCAGCTCTGCTCCCCAAAGTTGGCCCAACCGGCTTGCCTGCCTCTCAATAGGCTCTTGTTTTGATAAGATAAGACCTTTACAAGTTCATTTTCTGGTTCCCTGGTGAAAGTGGGATAAAGGTCCACCTTTTCCCTGAAACACGGCTCCTTCCAGTTTTGGCCTAGCGCCTGAGATCCTGTTATCTGATCAAATTCCCCAGGGAATTTCAGGACAGTCAGAAGAGCCTGACTCTCAAGTTTCACCTTGTAGGCAACCTCTGAGTGTAGAAACCTGGTCCTACCCTGGACTTACCTGGAAGTCAGAACTGACTAAGAATGAAAGTCACGGGCTGGCTGAGTGGCGCATTGGTGAAGCGCTGGTTTGGGATGCCAGCGGCCCTGGTTCAGATCCCACATATGAGGCCAGTGACACTGCCCTCTACAGCTAACAACAGCTCCACCTAGAGCTGGGCTGTACGAGCCCCAGCGACGGTGTAGGCTGCAGCCCCTGTTGCAGTGGGCTGCCATAAGCTACAGTGGGTGGCCGGCAGCCAGCGGGAGCTGCCAATAGCTGTGGTGAGTGACCATCCAGAGGCCAGCGACCCAGCTGCCTCATCCGGGAAAAGCACAATGACGATACTAACATGGGCCAGTGAAGCAATGTCCTCCACAACTAGAGTGAAGAACAAAAATACAACAACTTGGGCCGGCCGAGTGGTGCGGCCGAGAGCTGGCTTGGGATGTCAGCAGGTCTGGTTAGGATCCCACATATGAGGGCCAGTGACACTGCCCTCTAAAAAAAAAATAGAAAAAAGACAGCAACTTGTCTGTCCCCCTTCCCCAATTCCCAAATAAAATCTTTAAAAATAAATAAAGCCTTTAATAATAATAATAAAAAAGAATGAAAGTCACTAAGGGCAGAAAAAGCTATAATGTTTCAAGAAAAAACCTTGGCTTCAGTTTATTTGCTATTGGCTTTACATTTTTAATTTCAAGATAAATTAGTTTCCTTTTTATTTCATTTTATTTGCTTATTTGTTTTGAGGGTCGTAAAGGGAACATTTTGAAAGTAACAGGATGGCACTGTCATCTGCCTGGTACGCACCCCTCCTCCTGAACAATCCTTAATTGGAGCTGCATGTTCCTGAGTGCTTCCTCCAGCAAGGAGAATTCAGGGTCAGGCAGGTTCCTGACCCAGAGGAGACGGGCCTCTGAACCATGAGCCTGGGTTAGAGTTAGCCAGGCAGGAGCAGCAGGACCTGGAGACCTACACAGCTGAACGGCTGTGTGAGACAGTGTGTGTTAGTGTCCTGTACTGTCACAAATGACCACAAACTTGGAGGCTCATAGGAAGCCAAAGGTCCACAATCAAGGTTTTGGCAAGGTTGGTTCCCTCAGGAGACTCTGAGGGAGAATCCATCCCATGCTTCTCTCCTAGATTCTTGTGGTTGCAGACAACGTTGGCGTTCCTTGGTTTGTGGGCGCTTGGTTCTAACTCTGCCTCCATCTTTACAGGGCTGTCTTCCCTCTGTGTGTTTCTCTGAGCCTCAAATCTCCTTCTGCCTTTGTCTTATAAGGACATCTGTCATTGGATTCAGGGCCTACTCTAAACCCAGACTGATATCATCTTGAGGTCCTTACCTTATTTACATCTGCAAAGGCTTTTTCCAAATAAAGTCACATTAGAGATTCTGGGGGTTAGGACTTGGAAATATTCTTTTGGGGCATCATTATTCAACCCAGTACAGAGAGGGACCTACAGAGGGGCTTAGGACATTTGCTGCTCTAATTAGTCATGGCATGTTGCAAATCTCTCTTTAATAATAATTTGCATAACCCATATCTGTTAAAAAAAAAAATTGCGTCCTTCCAGCCACTTGAGACCTGGCTGGAAGATGGGCATAATGAAGCCCAAAAGAAACCAGATGCTCAATGGAAGGAGGAATAGATGGATACTTTGGGACAAGTGGTCAGCTTCTCAGAAACAAGAGCTTTCTCAAGACCCCCCGTCTTCCTCTCTGTTTGTTGTCACTCCCAGGCCTTGTGTTGGTGGAGACCTCTCCACACACCCCTCCCCTCCAAATGGGAAGGCTTGATTTGGGTTTGTTCAGTGTCCACAGAGCGGGAGCCACTGCTTGGCATTGTCTTTGGGAGAGATGTCGTGACAGTGAAGGCCTGGCCCGCAGCTTGAGTTTCTCTGAAACTGAGAGACAGTGTGCGGTGTTTGGGGCCCCTTCTGGACAGGAAGGAAGCTTTGCATGGGGCCCAGCAACCTGGAAGCTGTCACTGGGGGAGATACTCCAGGAATCCTCCCCTCAAACCTCCTTTGCCAACAAGGAGCTAGCCATGTAAATAATTTGCCTGGTGGAGGACCAAACCAGGGAAATACTGTTAACCAATTTTCAAAAGTGGAGTATATAAATAATCCATATTTACTACAGAAAATTTGAAACATTTGGCAAAGAATAAACTAAAAAAATTAATAAAAATCACCTATAATTCCATGCCAAATGAAAGTCATTTAAAATATTTAGGTGATTTTACTTCCATTTAAAAAAACACATGCATATGATTTAATTTAATATCATTTGGATTGTTCTGAATATGCAATTTTATATACTGATTTTTCTACTTAATGTCATGTTACAACATATATACACGGAAGTAAACTGTGCATAGGAGATATTGTTACATTAACAATGTTAAACATTTTTATATGTTTGTTGATTACTTTAATTAAATTTGTTTTTATTTTTACATTAAAAAATTTTTGCATCTTACATAAAATGAGAGTAGTCCGTTGTCTGTATTATTAGTTGCAAATAATTTTTCCTAGTTTTCTTACTTGCCTTTTTATCTTTTATAGTGCTTTTTATATGCAGACATTTATAATTCTAACTTAGTCAAGTCAATCATTCTTTTCTTATGTGACTCTTATTATTGCTTTTATTCTTAAAAAGTCCTTCACCCAAATTTAGTTATCTACCTATTTTTTCAGTTTTTTAAAGTGGTGTTATTTTTACATGTAATGTTTTAATACATCTGGAAATTATTTTAAATTATAGAATAAAATATAGATCTAATTTGATCCTCCCCCACCTTTCAGCCAATCTGTCTAACCCCATTTGCTGTATAATCCACCTCTTCTTGTTGGTTTGTGAGCTATCTTTATTATACATGAAATTTGTATGTTACTTGGAATGGTTTCAGAGCTATCTATTTTTTTACCATTGATTTGTCCATTAATGCTTGTTGATATAATCTTGTTTTACTTCTTTAGCTTTATAATACATTTAATATTTGGCAAAGACAAATGTTCCTTCCTCATTCCAATTATGCTTATTTTCCAAAAATTTTATAGTAATCTTACCTGTTAATTTTCCAGGTGAAATACAGCCAGGAAAATTTTGTCATTTTCTAAATTTTAATTGCATCAAGTCTTTAGAATTCTAATTGGAAGTGTGGTGAACTATGAATTAACCAGCAGAGAACTGAATTTTTTTCATAAATTTTCCATTCAAGAGTATGGATGTTTCTATATTTTCTCACATCTTTTATATTGCTTATAGATCTCGTACCTTTCTTCCTAGGGGACAGGTGGTCAGCTCCTCAGGAACAAGTGCCTTCTCAAGGCCCCCTCTTTTCCTCTCTGCTTGTTGTTACTCCTAGGCCTTGTGCTGGTGGGGACCTCTCCACACACCCCTTTCCTCCAGATGGGAAGACTTGATTTGGGTTTGTTCAGTGTCCAGAAAGCTGGATCCTTTGGCTATTGATCCTTTCTCTCCCAGGGATAGCTGTTACCTTGTTTGTCTCATTTTGTATCCTGAGAACTTCGCTTGTTAATCACCAGGCCAGGGGCCCCAAAACATGGCTGGACAGAAATGTGAGTTGCACCTCATTTGTGGCAGAAATATGGGTTTCATATCCCATTTACAGCTAGGGTTTATTGCCAGCCCTCAGGAGAACTGTTAAAGTCTTTCTTTCTCTTTGCTTATTTTTGGGAGTGGCTCTGGATATTGGGAGGATAGTACCTTTTGCACCCTCTTTGGGGATGCCTCTTGGGTCTAGGGATTGTTCAGTACTGCCAGGAATATTTACTGTTTATCCTGGATGAAAGCTGACAAGATATTTGAAAGGATTTTTTTTTTAAGTAGCTCTATGGTGAGAAGTTGGACAAATTGGAAACTAATTCTCTCTCTCTCTCTCTCTCTCTCTCTCTCTCTCTCTCTCTCTCTCATCTATCTATCCATCTACCTACTTATTTACCTTTTATTTATAACTTTTATTTCTCTCTCATGGCCAGAAATTTTGAGAATAATGTTAACCAATTATAAGATAACTGGCTTTATCTTTTATTCCTGTTTTCAATTGGAATAGCTCTGGTATTTCAGTATTGTGTATGATATTTGCATATTTAAGAGATTTGTTTTCTTCTTGTTTGCCTCTGGGTTTTTTTTTTGTTTGTTTGTTTTGCAGGACCTCAGGTGCAGTTCATGGCACGACATCATTGGCCTATGCAAGGCCCCCTCTAATACATATTATGTATGAGGTCTGACAAGTTCGTGAACTCATCTTAGAAAAAGGGCTACATACCTCATTGCTGAATATCACTCTGGTTACCTTTGAACTACTCCCCTTGGGAGGCTATGCACCAACACCAGCATCTAGTCCACCCTTCAAAGCATTTTTGGCACTCTTTTTCTGGAATGGCTCTCAGAGCAGTCATCGGATTACCCTTGATGTCCTGAAAGTCATCAACATGTCTTCCTTTCAATATTTCCTTTATCTTCAGGTAAAGAAAGAAGTCAATTGGGGCCAGATCAGATGAGTAGGGAGTAAACAAACAGTTATTTTGTTTGTAACTGTAAACAAACAGTTTATTGTGTTTATTGTGTTTGTAACTGTAAACAAACAGTTATTTGTTTACTGGCTAAAAACTCCCTCACAGACAGTGCTGTGTGAGCTGGTGCATTGTCGTGATGCAAGAGCTGTGAATTGTTGGCGAAAACTTCAGGTCGTCTAACTTTTTCACCACTTCCAAATAGTAGACTTGGTTAACTGTCCAGTTGGTACAAATACATAATGAATAATCCCTCTGATAGCAAAAAAGTTTAGCAAATTTATAGCAACAAGTTCGAGAACTTAATTGTCAGACTGCGTATAAGTTTATCCCATGTATGTCTTTTTTTTTATTTTTTTAAAGATTTTATTGGGGAATTGGGGGAGGAGAACAGCGTTGGGGAACCGGGGAAGGGGAACAGACAAGTTGCTGTATTTTTGTTCTTCAGTCTAGTTGTGGAGGACGTTGCTTCACTGGCCCATGTTGGTATCCTCATTGCGCTCTTCCCGGATGAGGCAGATCACTTGCCAGCCTCTGGATGGTCACTCACCGTGGCTATTGGCAGCTCACGCTGGCTGCCGGCCACTCACTATAGCCTATGGCAGCCCACTGCAGCAGGGGCTGCAGCCTGCACCATCGCCAGGACTCGCACAGCCCAGCTCTAGGTGGAGCTGTTGTTAGCTGTAGAGGGCAGTGTCACTGGCCCTCATATGTGGGATCCGAACCAGGGCTGCTGGCATCCCCAAAGCAGCTCTTAACCAATGTACCACTTGGCCGGCCCCCGTGTATGTCTTTCTTTCCCAAAGTAACAAGGTTTATGTGTCGAATGTGTATCTTTTTGTATATGTTCTTACGAACCCAGCATTGTTGTTTTGCCTGCTTGTATTTTTAATTTACATAATGTTATTTGGTACATCTCATTCTGTTTTTCACTGAACACTACTTTTTTAGGATTATTCCACACTGCTATGTGTTCATCCAATTGGAAGCCTCTAATGTGTAAATAATTCTCCAGGGTGTATGTCCACTACATTTTATTTGTATTTATTTCAACTTCCTGATACTAAATAGTGCTGCAGTGAACAGCCTTATTCTTGTGTCCTTCGGGAGCTGTGTGAGAATTTCTAGGAGTGGAACTGTGAAGTCCTGAGAATACAGACACCAGTTTTGAGTAATACTGCCTGATTGTTGTCCAGAATGGTTGCACCAGCCCACATGTCTCCACCCAGAGCAGAGCATGGATGTTCCTTTATCCCTACAGCCTCACGACATTCAACACATCATAGTAATACATGAAATCTGGTTTAAAAAACCCCCAGCACCACAGGAAACCCACCGTTACTTCCACTCCCTGGAGGCAACCAGTGTCAGTTAATTTTTTCTTTTTTTAAAAGATTTTATTGGGGAATTGAGGAAGGGAAACAGTGTTGGGGAATTTGGGAAGGGGAACAGCCAAGTTGTTGTCCTTCAGTCTTAGTTGTGGAGGGTACAGCTAGCTCAGCTCCAAGTCCAGTCGTCATCTGGCCTCCCGTCGGCAGCTCATGGCCACTCAGCTCAAGGTGCCCTGTTCAATTTTAGTTGCGGGTGGGCATAGCCCACCATCCCATGCGGGAATTGAACCAGCAACCTCATTGTTAGGAGCACGTGCTCTCACTAGCTGAGCCATCCTGCCACCTGTTGGCAGCTCAGGTTGGGCGCAACTCACTGGCCCATGTGGGAATTGAACTTGCGACCCTGTTGCTCAGAGTTCTGCTCTTAACCAACTGAGCCACTCGGCTGGCTCAAGTTAATTGTTGTCTTCAGTTTTTCAGGTGGTTACTTTCATTATCTAAACAATATTTTGGATATTATTTAATATAAATAATTTTTATCATCACAAAAAATATCTTTCTGTGCTTAGCTTTAAAATTCTCATCAGGATTGCATATAGAAATTGTCAAACCAATGACATGGTTCCCCGAAAGGACAGTTCCTTGATCTTAAATTATCTTGATTTTTAAAAAATATTGTCTACTGGATGATGGCTAACTCATTTAGTATAGTTTCAAGTTTAATTTCCTGTTTGATATTAAGATATACTGTTGCATTATTGCTCTACGTGATCCTGCTAGGTCTCAAGAACAACCTGGAAAACTCAAAGCATGTGACTCTGTGTTAGTCAGGATCAACAAACTATGGCTTGTCACCTGTTTTGGTAGGTCTCAAAGCCAAGAGCCTTTGAGAATGGTTTTTCCATTTTTAGATGGTTGAAAAACATTTTTTTTTTAAGAATAATATTTATAACATGTGAAATTTATATGAAATTCAAATTCAGCATCCATAAATAAAGTTTTGTGGGAACACAGCCATGCTCATTTGTCTACGTGTTATCGGTGGCTGTGTTCTCTCTTCAACCACAGAGTTGGAGATTTGTGACAGAGGTCATATGGCCCAGAGAGCTGAAAATATTTACCATCTGTCCCTTTACATAAAAGCTTTGCTTTTTACCCTTGGTGTAAATGATTCATCAACAACAGTTCATGGAGAATCTACTAGTGAAGGACAGGCTGTTCTGGTTCCCATGGGTGTTTATTGTTCAGCTAGGGCGATAGTCACAACCCAGGGTGACAAGTGCTAAGTTGGGGCAGCATCGGGGTTCAAAGAGGATAAAGCAGAGGCCTGTTAGCCACACTGGGGCGATCAGGGAAAGCTTACTAGAGGCAGTAATGTCTAAGTAGAGACCTTAGAGACGGTCTCTGTCCATGTGAAGATGGGTGAGGGGAGGTTGGAAGTTACAGGAAGAATGTTCAGGGTAAAGAAAACAGCATGTCCAATGGCCAGAGGTATCATGGCTTGTTGGAGGAACTGGGAGATGTTTGCATTAGATTTGCATTATAGGCTTGTTGATAGTTAACCTAAACCTAAATTTAGTTTGCATATAAATAAATAATTGCCTATATAAGGGCTCTTGGTGTTATAAGCAAGGAAAGGGGAAGGTCAAATATTGATTGACTGATGATTCACTCATTGATTCACTCATTCACTCACTCATTCATTCAGTGCTGAACACTGGGCAATGTTCTGAAGATAGAGGAAAACACGAGGAAGCCCCTCTCCTGAACATTCTCACAGTCTAGTGAGGAAAGCAGGCAGAAAAAACAATTTCCCCAGGTATGAGAATTGTCCATACTGCCATGTCAGGGAGGGCCCACTCCATTTCTAACCACCTTCTCTCTGGCCACCTAATCATGTTCCCAGCCTCCCTTGCAGCCAGGGGTGGACATATAACCAGTTTTGACCAATAAGATATAGGAGAGATCTGCTGAGAAATGTATTAAAAATTTTCAGATTAAAGGTGAAGTCACAAATGACACTATCACTTTGCCCCTCTTGCCTTCCTGTTCACAATCCCTGAATGGGGATTGTGATGGTGATTCATGAAATCTGTGGCAGCCATCTTGTGATAATGAGGCGAGGAGCATCAGCACAAAATTGGTTCTTGTTTGCATCATTGAGCTGCTGCACCAAACCGGGAACTACCTACCTTCAGGGATGCCTAGCTTGATGAGATTATTACCCATCATTATTGCATAAGCCACTGGTCTCATTTGGGGGAGGTTTCACCCTCCAGGGTACGTTTGGCAATGTCTGGACACATTTTTAGTTTTCACTACTGGCATCTGGTGGATAGAGGCCAGGGATGATACTAAACATCCTATGATGCACAGGGCAGACCACACAACAAATAATTATCCGGTCCAAAATGTCAATAGAGCCAAGGTAAGAAACCTTGGCTTAAGCCACTGCTGACCAAGTGCTTTCTTTCTTTCTTTCTTTTTTTTTTTTTTTTTTTTTTTTTTATTGAGGGCAGTATCACTGGCCCTCATATGTGGGACCCGAACCGGGGCTGCCGGCTTTCCAAGCCAGCTCTTAACCACCGTGCCACTCGGCCGGCCGCCCAAGTGCTTTCTTTATGCACACTGAGTGTGAGAGCCTGACCTGAGCCATGGGAAGGTGAGCGGACCACTGTCCTCCTGAGGGCAAAGAAAAGAGGCTCGCAGGGAATTATTCCAGCTGCCTTCACTCATGCAACTGTTAGGCTTGAACCAAGTTATGTGAGAGAGTTGTGGACCCTGGTCCCTCAGGTGAGACCTCAGTGCAGGCTCCTCCAGACCTAATGCTGCCACTACCCCAGTGCCTACGGTGTGCCCTGGGGTAGGCGCTCATGTGACTTGCCTCTTTGAAGTTTCCTAGCAATCCTGCAAGGTCAGTATCATTTATTCCCATTGTACAGCTGTGAAAATTGAGGCTCAGATGAACAATGGAATTCCATGGCTAATGACACGCTCTGAAGACTGACTGACAGGTTTTAATCTGCCATCAGCAGTGTCATTGAAGCATTTTATTTTATCTTTTCGATCATCACTTTCCAAATCTGTAAAATAAAGCAATATCTACTTTATAAACATTATTACAGGGGTAGAAATTAATACTACATGTAAAAGCTCTTAATACAGGGCCTGACAGAATAAACATTTCACAAATGGTTGTTATTTTTAGTACTATTACTCATATACCCAGTAGGGGATGAGGAGCTCTGTTGTAATACATCTCTGTCCACATCAAAGCTGCTATTATCATGGTCAATTGAGTTGCCCACCTCAAGTGGGAACCCAGGAACAGCTGAGGGAGGAGAGATTCTGGGAGCCACTGGAGGGACAGGAAATGCCACTGAGCCAGGGGATGGGAATGGAGATTCATTGAGCACGCTGTAGGCATAAGACCAAAATTCAGTCATTTTGCACAGGAACTAAAAGAATATTCTGAGACTACCTTTTGGCCAGGGGACTTTGGTCCTCAGTTGAACCTGGCTTGGGAAATGATGAGGTAACAGTCTTTTAGGTACCTCTCACTGAAGAGAGAGAAGAAGATGCCACTCCAGGAGGCTTGGTTGGTGGAAGGCCCAAGCAAGGGTTGGGGCTGGACCTTGACTTGGTGGATTCCAAGCAGAGGGTGTGGCCCTGGGAAGGAGCGCATGGTCACATGCTTGCTCTTTGCTCCTGGAAGTCACCAAGACACGTGGTGATTACCATAATGCCAACTCTCTTGCTCATATGAAGGCAGATTTCTGGGAATTTGGGTTCCAATCTCAGAGGGGTTTGAGTGTCTCTGGGGTTTGTGGAAATTCTTGTCTTCAATATGTCACTCAGGACTGCCCCACCCATGGCTCCTGAGACTGGCACGCTGTCTCTTACCCACACTTCATTTTGTTACTGGAGAGCAGGCCCTTCTCGGAGTGATGTTCAGGCTTCCACACCGGGGGTTGAACCCGGCGGTGTCTAGGCTAGATTCCCAGACTGGGGGTCAAACCCAGGCATCGTACAAAACTGGTAGAAGTGGGTCCCAGCAGAAGGCAGTGGCTCAAGGGCCCATTATTAGAAGAGACAGTACACTCCAAAGGGTTAGAAGTGGGCCTGAGCAAAACCGCAATTCAAAAGGCTCAAAAGGCCTGAAGGGCCAAAGGCCCTGACTGGCAAGAACTTGGAGTTTTTATCCTTTTTTCTCTAGAAGGGGCTGTTCCTCTCTGGGAGTGGGAACCACTTGATTGAGACCTGTGATTGAGGCTATTACCTCATCTTTTTACACTGCACATGTTCCTTCCCAGGATTCAGTCTGTTATAATGATATTAATGAACTTCTGGACATATGTATGATATTATAATGATGGTATAATGAAGCCCAGGTGAAATGATGGTTGTTGTGGCCTTTACTGCGCAGGTGTGAATGACTGGTCTAATCTAGTTGGGTATTTTGTACCCATTTGTTTCCTCATAGGAGTAGATAATTACCATGTAAAGGGGAGGTCTTTTGGGTGGTTGCATTCTGTGGGTTGTGTTGGATGTGCAGGAATGCAGAGACCCAATGCCTGCCTCTCGCTGACTGCCTTTTTTTCCCCTTGAGAGACCTGATCCTCATAAAATCTCTATGGGAAGCTGAGGGACAGGAGGTCTTTTCTTCTGTATCTGCTTCCTGCTGGGCAGGGGCGTAGAGCTGTCCCTACCTATTGGGGGATTCATGGAACTCTTACCTTATCTGATCGTAGATGAGAGGAAGGGGTCTTGAGATCTGCCTGGAAGACCATGCTGGCTTCATTGGTTGTGACTGGCAATCATGCTGGGGTATCATCTGTATCCTCAAGGCCCCTAAATGAAGAAAAACAGATTTTAATTAATGAATTTAAAAGTGTTGGCTTAAAGAGCAGAGCTCAGAGGTATTGAGGCAGGGTGGCTATATGATGGAAAATCTATCAGTTCTTATGGAGCCTGTGGTCATTCAACCGGTCACTCAGGTGGCATTCGTTATCCAGGAGCTGGGTGCAGAATGGGTTAGAAAGAACATCAGGCTTCAATGATTACTATCAATAAGTATAAATCACAAGTTTTAGGATAATTATCTAAAGCAGGGGGTAAAAACACTTCTTATGATTCAGGCTAAAAACATTGTTGACTAAGTTAAGAAACTGATTTACAAAATAATTAAAAAGTAAGGGGATAGGAGCTAAGAAACTGGGGAAAAAGGAAACTTAAGAAAAAGGAAAGTCAAAATCTCTATAGGAAAGAAAACTTAAAGTTTTTTAGTGGGGAGGGGGAGTGGGGCCACTCGTTGGCCCGTATCATTTTGATACCTTCATTTTCACTCAAGACCACGTTTATCTTCCGTGACCCATATTGCATACCCAGGTCACACAAGAGGATAAATAGTCTTTCTAAACTAACGTACAGACTTCCAGGAAAAAAATTCTCCATTTTGTGAATATACCACTATTTACTTATTTTATTGGCACTGGGCATTTGAGTAGTTTCAAGGTTTTGAGTTTTTGGCTATTACAAAGAGTGCTGATATATCACTTTTACAAAGTTGTTTTGGGAACTCATATGCATGCATTTCTGTTGTGTATATATCTAGGAGTGGAAGGCTGGGTCATTGCGTGGGTGTGTCTGTTCAGCTTTAGTAGATATTGCCACTCCATTTTCCAAAGCATCTGTACCATCTTCCTTCCACTCCCATTAGCAGCATATGAGAGTTCTCTGGCAGACCCACATCCTCTCTGACGCTTGGTATCGTCAGCCTGAGAATTTATAACTACAGCTACACACAGCACTATGGCTGAATCCCATAAACATGTAATAGAGTGAAAAGAAAAGTCAGACAGAAAAGAAAACATGCAGTCTGATCCTATTTACATAAAACCCCCAAACAAGCAAAAATAATCTCAACTCTTAGAAGTTAAGATAGTGGTACCTGTGAGAAGCACAAGGGGGCGGGATTTCTGGGCTGCAGGTAATGTTTTGTTTCTTAGTCTGGGTGCCAGTTAGACAGGTCTATTCCCTTTGTGAAAATCCATCAGGCTGTCTAATTATGATGTATGCACTTTTATATATGTTATTAAAAAGTTTTAAATATTAAATAAAAATTTCAAAACATATTTTCTCTCTATCTTTCTCTCTCTCTTCTCTGTCATCTTTCCTCACAGCCCTTGGTTGGGACCTGTCCCCATCAGAGTCCCCTTCATGGCTGTGCGACCTGTACAAATTGCACAGGACCTGCACTTAGGAGGGTCTGAGACTGGTTTCACGTGCTGCCGTCTCTATCTTGAAATTCTTAACACTTTTTGAGCAAGGGGCCCTTCATTTTCGTTTAGTTCTGGGCCTCACACATCATGCGTCATGTTCCTGTGTCTCCCCACACACCCCTGCCCAAGGTTTGGTCTTTGATGTGCACGGAGGACAGGCTAGGTTGCCTCTCTCCCTGATTAGAGAAGGTGACAAATGCCCACAATGGCCCCAGGATGATTCTCCCTCCTGTGAGAACCTGTGACTGTACATACCTGCAGATGGAATTACTGAGTCATAGGGTAGGTTCATGCACAATACTCTCAGTGGCTCTCTGCCCCTGCCCTTACATCTGATGTCTTTTTTAAATTGTGGTAAAACATCCATAACATAAGACTGGTCACTTTAACCAGTAGCATTAAGTTCACATTGGGTAAACATTTCACAACTGGCTGTTATTGTGGGTATTGTTACTAGAACTCCACCATCCATCTCTAGAACTTTCTCATCTTTGCGAGGTGATCCTCTGTACACACAAAACAGTAACTCCCGCCCACCTCTGCCTGCTTTTATGATTGTCTCTATGTGTCTCTCTTCCCAGCTACATTGTGAACCCCATGAGGGCAGGGCGGGGCTTATCACCTCTGAACAAGAAGTCGCTTGTATGATGCACACAGGCTTGGAGAAGGTGGCTAAGAAAACACAGTTTTGTTAAATATATGAAAAATTGGGGATCTAATTTAATGTTTCTTTGAAGCCTAGGTCAGCTCTTGGGCTAATACATTCTCTAAAAGCAGTGTCGAGACAGTGTCCAGCACATAGCAGGAGCGGAAACCTGTTGCTGACAGAATGAATGGTGCATTAATAACCCTGCTAGCAAAAATCCATTGTTGGCCCTTTATCAAGCACTAACTAGGTGCCAGGCATTCAATACACAGGACTTAGAAAAGAGCCTGGCACTCAATACATTTTCTTTTTTTCTTTTAATCATTATCATATAATAGATAGATATATGTCTCATATAATATAAACAGGGGACTCATTTTTTTGAGTAAGAAACAAGCTGAGAGACGTTGTGTCTTCTGCCGGAGGTCACACAGCTGCCAGATAGTTCCAGGTGTGGGCAACTCCAAAGTGCAGTGCTTTCAATATCTACTTTTGAAATATTTTATAAATAAACAAATAAATACAATTTACACTCTGGAAATTATCATTTGGAACCAAAGTAAACAAAATAAAATTTCTGACATTTTTTACATTTGTTTAAATAAAACTAGTTTTTTTTGGTCTGATTATAAACATGTATGTACTCTATCTAAAAAAAAAAAAAATTTCCGGCACTAAGAAAGTGAAACTGATGTTTTTAAAAGACATGTTAGAATGTTCTGTCAACATTAATGGCAACCCTACCCAGGAGTATCAGGATTTGGAAAACATGCCCCTTCTCAAAACTCCTGCGTTTTGTCTCCAGGTCAAGGACTATATGTGTTCCATTCAATGACATTTCCTTCTAGGATCCTACCTGTGGTGTGCTTTGGAGAGAACTGAGGGAGGGTATGGAGATGATAAACAACCTTCCCCTTACCTGAGTTTTCCCTAAGCACTTGTTTTCTATTCTGTGCTCTGGCCTTCCTTTAGCCCGGCCCAGGGTTGTTTTCTGAGCATTGCTATCTCATTGGGTTTGGATACAATAAGGAAGTTGTCAAGCGAAACTGGTTTTTTTCAGGGTAGCTGAGGTAAGCCTCCTATCGCTGAAGGAGCGGGAAGCAGTGGTGGGATGGAGGCGGCCCTGGATTGGCTGCCCGTGAGCTCAGCTCCTGGGAAATACAATATATAGGACTGCGATCAAAACATCTGAGACACTCTGGAGATTGGCAGCAGCAATAGCAGCATCTTCTCCTGGGAGAGTTGGACCTACTATCCCTCATTGGATACTTCTAGCTGATCAAGAGCGCTGCTCAGCCATTGCAAGAGTCCTTGACACAGAGACCCTTGATCCGGACCTTCTGGGACAGGAGTGACTTTCGTTGTCCAAGGTTGGTTGAACAGTACTCTCTCCTTAGGGGCTAGAGCAGTGGGTAGGTATCTTGGGGTCCTGAAAGGGGCATAGACCCAGGATTCAACCTTGAGTTCAGTCCCAATATTGTTTCTAGCTTGCTGAGCCCTCCCTAGGCCTCAGTTTCTTCATCTTTAGAAAGACAGAGCAGGGTTTAATGATATGATCTCAACCCAGGTGTCATGCAAAGAGCTATGAACAAACTTGGATCTCTAAGCTCTGAACTCAAATGCCAGCCCCTGCTGTTTACTAGCCCAGCAAACTTGAGCAAGGAATTTGACTTCCTGGGGCCTCAGTTTCCTTATCTGAAGAATGGGGATGGGGTTCCATACCTCTCCTACTCATTTTCCTCTAGGTTGTTGTATAGGTCAAATTATAGACTTTATGTGAAGGTATGTAGTAAAGAGATACGCCACATAAATGGAAGGTGGTATTACTACCTATGGCTGGATTAAGGTTTAGATTTTAAGATTCTTGGGAGTTAGTCCAAAGACAGGGAAATCTTATAAAAAGAAGTCTGGTGGCCTGCTGCTCTGACAGGGGTTGGAGGGGGATTATCACATTGCACTGCCTGTGGTCTTGGACAGAGGACAAGAGGGGGTGCGGATGGGGATGGGGGTGGGAGTGGGGTGTGGGCACCTCCAAAGCACAAACTCCAGTGTTGGATGGAGGGGAACGGTGGTCCTTGTTGATGTTCTTCAGCTTTGTGAATGCTGTCCCCACCCCCCAGGTCTGCCCCATTGCTGTATCATAGTGCCATAAGTTCCACCATTAGGGAGCTCATCCTTTTGGATATTAAAAAATCCTCAAAAGATGTAAATCCCTGACCTTCTGGAAAATAGGCATCAGGTGATCAGTTTCATGATGACAATAAGCAAGAGACAATAAGGCAGATAGTTCAAAGTCCACACTTTACACTGACCTGTGGGTTGGGTCAGGACAACTGACACTCCCAACAGTGTCATGTGGCTGCTCAAATGATTCTGGGACCCGAGGCTTCTGGGCCGGAGACTCACAGTTTGAAGTGCACAAGGACAAGCTGGTGAATACCGAGGAAAGGGTGCTCAGGTTCATGACGGGTCTAGAAAGCAATGTGATTTGAGGAATCACCAAGAGACCTAGGAAATTGGGGCTTATTGGAAATTGGAACAGTGAGGGTACAAGGAGTGACGTGACCTCTCCTCAGGGTTGTGAAGGACATCAGCTCAGTCTGAGGGGGACTTTCCTTAAAATCCATGTTGGCCAAGAGTGGAGTGTTCTGCCTCCAAGGATGGTGAGTTTCCATGGCAGGAAGTGTTGCAACAGGGGTTGCAAGCCTGCCTGCCAGGAATGTGGCAGAAAGGAGTCCTGCGCTGCAGGAGGTGGGGCGAGATACCTCCAAGGTCCCTGCTGGCTCTGGGAGCCTGTTAGGACCCCACAGAAGGGCAGGAATACCTTGAATTGTTACTATCTAACATCTGGGAGGTGGCTGTGGGAGTAGGATAGGTCCAGTGTTGAGGGAAGAGATGACTAGTCTGTTCCCCACATGAGTGCAGCTAGTGGAGGTTGAGTGTCTCTCTCCAGGAGGCCCCTCACTCCCTTGCAGGTGGGGAGGTGTGACCTGTAATGGGGCCCGCACCATGGAGGGAGCCCAAGTTGAAGGCTTTGAGCTTAGAGGAGAATGGCTTTCACCCCAGGGGTTTGGAGTGTCCATGGGGCTGCTGAAGAGAAGTAAATGTGAGCTCAGGGTTTAGCCCTTGACCCTTCAGCCCACTGATTAGCTTCCTGCCCAGGAGTCAGTGAGCCCCACCCTGTGTTAACAACCATTGTTTCTGGGGTACAGGGGTATCGATACGAGGGCACGTGTAGATGTATGAGTCTGTGTGTGTACTTGTAGGTCATGGCGGGCATGTGTGTGGATATAGTTATCTCCTTCAGTGTGAAATAGCAGATTTGCTCACCTCTAAGTCTGTGTGTGTGTGTATGTGTGTGTGTATTTACTGGAGGTCACTTGATGTAAGAGAGAGAATAAATAAAGCATTTAGAATCTAGAGAAGAGGATTTAAGCCCTGACTCCATTTCCCAGCTGTGAGATCTTGGGCAAGTCTCCTTACTTTCAGTGCCTTCATGCCCCACTGCCAGCCCGTCTCATTCACAGGGCATGGCCAAGATGAAATGAGACAATGTCGATGAAAGGGCATTCTGGACGTGGCAGCGTGGCAGCACACAGCTGAGCTGGTCATGTCTGTGCACACCTGTGTATCGTTTATTCATTGCACAAACACTGAGAATCTCCCAGGCGGTGTGGGTACGCCAGGGGACCACACAGGCTCAGGTCCTCTCTGTGGAACTTGGAGTTAGACAGGAAGGGCAGATGGCAAATAGATGTTCAGATAATTATTCCCATGCACTTGGAGTAGGAAAAATATGGGGTGTTATTAGTCTATGTAGGTTTCAGGTATGTGTGAGTGTTTTTGTGACACATGAGTATCTTAGCCCATTTGGGCTACTGTAACAAACTACCGCAGACTGGGTGGCTTCTAAACAACAGAAATCTATTTCTCACAGTTCTAGGGGCTGAAGGATTGAGGCGGAGGCGCTGAAAGTTTCTTGGTTCATAGGCAGTTGGCTTCTCTCTGTGCCCCCACACGACAGTAGGGACAAGGGAGCTCTTTGGGATCTCTTTTACAAGGGCACTAATCTTTCTCATGAGGGCTCTGTTCTCGTGACCTAATCACCTCCTAATACCATCACATTGGACATTAGAATTTAACATGCATTTGGGGATGGGGTGGGACACCAATATTCAGTCTATAGCAACGAGTGTCTGCGCGTGTTGACTGTGGGTCCATATACATTGTCCCTTGAAGTAGCTGGCTATTTGCTAAATTCTACTGTGTGGAGTACAGGGTCCAATGACAGAGGAATAACACAATCTCTCTATGAAAGAGCATCCAGCACCGGCGCAGTTACAGAGTAACCCAGCTGGGTGAATACATTAAAGAATAGTATACAGATGAGGTCAGTGTATAACTTAGAAAGTAAACCAAAAAAGGCAGCATGCTTGGGAAAACTCAGCAACTTCCTGCTCCACTGTAACTCAAGGTCAGCTCTGTGTGTTGTGTCTGGTAGTTTGTTGGTGTGTATCATATCTCATTAGAAGTCCCATGATCGCAGATCATTTGGGTATTTCTGAACAGACTTGGACTTTGCTCTAACATCCATTGTTTGCTATGGTGATAAACAAGTTTACATGAGTAGCTGGGTTTCCATGCACTGAGGATCTGCTGCTGTCTTGGGGCTGCTGGTCTGAAAGCACTTCCTGGACTGGGTGGGATTCCCGGATGGTCTGGCCAAATGTGGGCGTACCCCAAGAAGAGCAGGGGCATAGTACAAGAATAAAGAGGAAGGAAAGAGAAACGATCACTTTGATGAATTCTGAATAGGCAGCATTTACAATCAGAAAGCCTGGCAAGACCTCGTTTCATCTGCACACAATCTTCCCAGGGCTTAGAGAGACTTCAAGCCTCACATGGGCCAAAGAGTGGCTCTTCCAAGAGTGTCTCCAGGGATTGGTGGGTTTGCCTTCCTTTGCCAGCCACACTCTCTCAACCCTTAGGTCTAACGTTGGAAGACAGAATCTTTGGAATTTTACGGAGGAGGAGCAGTTAGAGAGTGGGAGCGGAACCAGGTTAAGCTGCCCGGAGAGGAAAGAGTTGCAAGAAGAAGGGAGTGGACATGGTATCAAGTGCTGCAGCAACTTAAGGGAGAATGGAGAATGGAAAGAGGTCCCTGGATTTGGAATTAGGGGGCATTGGGAGATCCTGGAGCCTCCCTTTACTGGGGAAATAGTCTTGGATGTGTAAGGCCCACATCACCCATACCGCCTCTCCCGGCCTCTGGGGCTGCAGCTGCTCCTCCTCTTAGGCCCCTCGCTTCTCTCTGAGCTCAGGGCACTGTTGTTCCAGGGAAGGGGTGGCCAAAGCAAGGCAGTCTTTTTGAAAAAGCATCGTTGCCTGGTGGAATTGTACTGATGCTCTGATTAGAAGCAGCAGCGTGTCCTTTGAATACGGTAGAAGGACAGGGCGACCATTAGCAATGGTGAAAATGGTTTCCATAGCAATGACAGCTTTTTAAAAGATTACTGCGCTTCTATTTCCATTAGCTGGGGAAGGATGCCCTGCCCTCCATGCCTCGGGCCCCCTCAAGCCAAGTTAGCGCAGGAAGAAGAGGGGCTGAGCTGAACAAGGGCGTCTCGTGTGTTTGGCTGGTTCTGTGGTTTTGTTATTGAACAGCCTCTGTGCCAACCCCACCCAATTTGCCCAGAACACAGGAACACACGGAAAAAGCAGAGACAACCCTGATACCATGCAGTACATATTTCTGGCTCAGCTTACTTGGATTTTAAAATCAAACAGAGCTTTGACCTAAATTTTTCTTCCTTTAAGACCATGTGCTACTGAAGATGGAGCACATACCAGAGAAATAGAGGGTTGCTGTCATTACCACTTTCTCACGTCCCCACTCCTGCCCATTTGAAGAAGACCAGAGCATTCCCTGGGAAAGTGCAACTTGTGCCTTGTTCACTGAGCATAAGTCCTGGTACAGAGTAGGTGCTTATTAAATACTTGTTGAAAGAAATAAACGAGAAGAAAGAAAACTATTTTCTTCTATGATTTCTTCTCATCCCACCCCACTTCAGAAGCACAACCCTAAGGTTGCCTCTGAGGCTTTCAAGGACATTAGTCAATTTCCACATAGGGCGCAGACATGTAGTGCTAAAAAAGTTTTTGAGTAACTCAGCTTACTCCTCTTAAGGAACATTAAACAACAAATAGAGATTTCCGATTGGCCGGCCTCCTCCCCTGCCCATTTTGTCATTTCCTCCAAGATTGCCCTCGTATGGACACCCAGCAGTGCGGGTGGCAGCTGCTGGACCGTCCTCCCTGGTCCTTCCTTCTCAGATCCGAACTTAAAGGAAGGCAGGCATCCTGAATGTTGCTGTTACTTTCAAATCTCTTCGTGTTTCCCCATACCCATTTTTCTCTCTCTTTATGTGTCTTCCTCACATTCATATGGATCCCTCCACTTCTGAAATCGCAATTATAGATGCTCATTTTTGCCTCTAAGCTGGACATAGTAATAGAGTCCATTTTAAAGTTGGTAAGCGTAGGAGACATGATGTAAATACATAATACATACATATACTAAATTATACTTAGTAAATGCATGATAAGGTTATAATTACAAATTAGAGCAGGCAATCCATGAATCTAAACTCCATAGGAATCTGTAGGAGCTCAGGTTTGGGATTCAAACCATAGTTTATTTTTCTTTTATCTTCCACCAAAGGGCAAAGGGCTCCTGAACAACTTTGGAGAAATTAGAAAGCCCAGGAGTGTCAGACTGAAGACACACAAATTAACGGCCCACAACCAGGGCTGCTTAAAGTGCTGCCCAGGAGGATGCTGGTTCTTTTGTCTTTTCTACAGGCAGCTGCTTCTTTTTGGATGGAGAACGGAAGGGCCTCTGCTGCCCTAAGATGGCACTGCTCCAGATACATTTATTGTGTATTTGCCACACTATTTACTGTTTGTGTTATATATTTACTCGTTTGTTTAATGAGTATTTATTGACTGTTCCTGATGTGCCGGGCATTGTTCTCGTCACTTGGGATAAGAGGCCTAGCAAAACAGACAGGGGGAAGGGAGAGAGACCCAGACAACAAACAAACACTAGATGGTAAGGGCAAGTGGGAAGAGGCTGTGCTAATGATTTAGGTGGTAGGAGGTTGCACAGGGGGGTCCTCTACGGGAAGGTGACATTTGAGTAGAGCCCTGAAGGAGGTGAAGGAACAAATTATAAGGCTGTCTAGGAGAAGGCTGTTGTAGAAAGAGGGAACAGCCAGTGTGAAAGCCCTGAGGCAGAGCGGGTCTGAGGGCCAGTGAGTGGGGCTATGTGGGTGGAGTAGAGTGGAGTGAGTAAGAGTGACTGGGGAGGTGGCGGGGCCAGATCATGTGGGGCCTTGCCTCCCATTGTAAGGACTTTGACCTTAACTATGAACGAAAGGGGAGCCGTTGGAGGTAGGAGAACGACCTGCTCTAACTCATGTTGGAAAAGCCCCATGGCTGCTGAGAGGAGAAGTTGCTGTAAGGAGGGCAGGGGTAGAGTAGAGGGGCCACTTAGAAGGTAACTATAATAGCCCTGGTGAGTGGAGATGGGGCGTAGACCCAGGCAGTGGTGGAGGAAATGGGGAGACATGGCTGAGGTCAGGAGATAGTTGAAAGCGGAGCCAACAGGCGTTGCTGATGGATCGGGTATGGGGGGGTGAGAGAAAGAAAGGAGTCAGAGGTGACTTCAAGTTTTTGTTTTGAGCAATTAGAACAGAGTTGCCATTTACTGAGCTGTCTTGTGAAATATTCTTGACAGCCTATAAAATACACAGGCAGGTCTCAGGCACGGTTCAGAAGAGGACATCGGACCAGAAAATGTGCATGAGCTGCTCCAACTGCTGAGGCTAGTAAGAAGCAGGCCTTGGCCTCTGGCTTCCACTGTAACAAAAAAACCCCCCCCAAACTCAGTGGCTTGGAACAACACAAATTAACTATCTTACAGTTATGGAGGTTAGAAGTTCCCAAGTCAGTCTCAATGGACTCAAATCAAGGCGTTGGCAGGGCTGTGTTATTTGTGGGGGCTGTGGGGGCACTACAGACCAGCTGTGAGATCCAGGGCATGACCTCTCGTGACTGTTTGCTCCTCTGGAAAATGGGCACAAAGGCACTCCTGCCTCTCAGGGTTGTTGAGGAAATAAAATGGGACAATCTGGAGAGTTGTGGTTATTCACATGAATGGGCAGGATGGATGGGCATATAGGTCAGCCTTGTTGGCCCACCTGGGATGTCTCTGCTAGGCCTCTTCTAAGGGAGCTATTTGTTTTGGTTGTAGTGCAATGGAGCATCCACAGGACCCGAAGAAGTCTCTGTCACAGAGGAGAGCCAGGTCTCTGGACAGGTCGCATAACTCTAAGAAGGACTTAGAGTCATGGGCCTCCCAGAGCCTTTCACTGCCCGCCACCCACTCGAGGCGGGCACTTCCGCGTAGGGCCAGTGATGGGAGCAGACGTCCTGAGAGCCCAGCGCAGCCTGTGGAGGCTCAGGGTACCACGGGCGCAGCCCTCAGCCTGGAGGAGACCAAGGAGTTCCTCCCCAATGAGCAGAGGCCTCCACAGGACACCAAGAAGGACAAGGCCCAGAGGCGGGGCCAGCAGGGGTGGATGAAGAGTGTGAAGAACTTCATCCTGAGGACAGGCTCTGAGGAGACCAAAGAAAAGGCCGGCAGGAAGGCAAAGGGGAAGGAGGGCGGCCTCCCCCAGCCTGCGGAAACCTCTGAGTCCCTGGGGGAGCCAGCTCCCAGGAAGAAAGCCCATGACAAGAAAACCAAACGCAAGAAACATAATCCTAAGAAGCACGTTGATGAGGAAACCAAGGGGACCCAAGATCAAGAAGCTAAAGGCCAAGAGGCAGCATTGCCCAAGATGACTGCTGCCTTGCGCCCCGAGGAAGTTGACCTGAATCCAGCACCCAGGGGTAAGCAGACCATGCCCGTGTCTATGGTAACCCTACTGTCCTACCCCCAAGGGCAAGGGTGCTCTAAGCTGGCTCCTCAAACCTCTCAACAGAGGGGATGTGGAAGGCGAGACAACTATCAGGGACAACTATCAAGGGCAGCAGCCTGTGAAATTTCTTTGAGGCCGAACAGCACTGTGGTTGCAAGTTTGAGGTCAAACCCAGGTTCTACCACGCACTAGCTCTGTGACCTGGGGCTGGCAGCTTTTATTTTTCTCATTGATAAAATGGAGATGATAATAGCTGCATTTCATGGGGTGGCCGTGGCTCAGAGCTGGCACATGGAAAGTGCTCCATAGATGATAGCTGTTGCTGTTAAGTACTCTAGTTCAAGGAGCACGAGCCAGGGAGGGATGGGAAGGCAGACGGGAGGCGAGGAGGGAAGCTCTACCCGCCACACTAGTCCACATGTGAGGACTGGGAGTGGGTGCTGGGGAATTAGGCAGAACCGGCTTCTGGGGTGCTGGTTCTAGACTTGACTCCATCAGGAATAAACTTGATGTGTGGCCTTGAGCAAGTTGCTACCCCTCTCTGGAAACTTTGATTTCTCATTTGTAAAATGAGGGAGCTAGCCCCCCGAGGTGCCTTCCTTTTGTGACTCCTAGTGTCCTAGAGTTGAATGCCCCCAGGCACCTGGAGGGAGATAGAGCTTTGCCCTGTAGCACTCAGAAGTCACCATGTCCTTAACCGGGGAGAAGAGACCCAGGGAAGATCCAGGATATTGCGTGTGTGTTGGGGGAAGGATGCCTAGGTTGGGGCAGCCTCTTTTCAAATGGAAACCTTGGCAGGTTTCTGATTTTTTTTTTTCTGCTTACGCCTAGAGCTGGCTATAGCTGTGCCCGTTCTGCTGTGAATGCTGTGCCCTTTTCTTGTGTCAATTAACAAAGTCAGAAGAATGTCACAGACACACCCACACCCACACTGCTTTCCTCTTTATTCCAGGCGGGGAGGATTCTGATCTCCACCAGTCCTTGCTCATCGAAGGTGGAGGTGCTGGCGTCTCAGAGTTTCCCTCCCAAGCCACTGGTCACCTGCAGGAAAAGGAGTTCATAAAGCTTGATGGTGAGTCAGAATCTATTTAGTGTCCTCTTTGCCTGCAGCTGAGGCTGCCTTTACCAAATGAGACATACTGCTCAGGCCTGCGATAGTCACTCTCAAAATGCATGCACTGATCTTGTCCTTCCTGAGGCTTCTGGTCGCATTTACTTATTTTAGAGTTTCATGAAAGGGAGCACGGCTGCTGGCAAATGCTCCTGCTTATGTGTTAATTAATGTGCATGGGACCTTTATTTTTTTAAGTCTTTTTAAATTTATAGAAAAAACATAGAATAGAGGGATATAGAATTTGTATGTATTTAAATATATAGAAGAGTGGAAAAGAGTAGTTCTATGCACACTCACACACTCACAATTGATAACAGGTTTGCTTTGTGTGTGTGTGTAATTTTGTTGCTGGATCATTTGAAGTAAAATGATGCTTCATCCTTAAATGCTTAAGCACGGGTCTCCAAGAAATAAGGACAGTCTTATACAAACCACAATATTGTTTCTGCCCCTAATAAAATCAATAATGCTCCATGAACCTAATTCCCTGTAAAGAATGGGTGTATTTTTTTTTTTTTTTGAGGGCAGTGTCACTGGCCCTCATATATGGGACCCGAACTGGGGCCGCTGGCATCCCAAGCCAGCGCTTAACCACCACACTTCTCGACCGGCCCAAATGGGTGTATTTTTTTTTTTTTTTTTTCTTTTTTTTTATAGAGGGCAGTGTTACTGGCCCTCATGTGGGATCCGAACCGGGGCCGCTGGCATCCCCAAACCAGCGCTTAACCAATGCGCCACTCGGCCGGCCCCCAAATGGGTGTATTTTTAAAGATACTAAACAGAGGAGCTATGTGTCTGTCAAAGAATAAGTAAAGGGCGTTCAGTTAGTTATTTTGCAGGATTTTTTTTTTTTTACATGCTAATTGTTTTCTCACATGAGAAGGAATCAACTGGTAGACTGAGTCAAGAAACAAAAGCCAAACAAGCTTGATAAATGAGAGAAGTGAGGGAGGGAAGTGCGGGGTGAAAAAGTCTGCAGGCAGACTGGGAACAGGAAATCGTGTTTGCACCTCCTGTCGTGGAAACTGGTCAGCTGGCAACTAGCAGAGGCCACTCTGGGCAGGCTTTGTGTAGGGTGACTGGGGCGTCAAGGAAAACCATTAATGGTGCCTGCAGCTTCTCTGTAAAGACTTGGTAATGTGGTTGCCAGGCAGTCTGTGTCATGCAGGCTGGAGTCCCTCCATCCTCCACCCCTCACCTTAGGCCAGGTCTCCACCATTTTCCCCCACTGTAATTTTGCAGGTTGGAAGGTCAGCATTAACCTTACAAAGTATTTCCAAGCACAATCCCTCATTGGATGGCTCGACAGCCTTCTGAGGGAAGCAGAAATTATGATCCACATTTCACAGGGAAAGAGATGAAGGCCCAGGGAGATTAAGAAATTTCTCCAAAGTCACACAGCTTGCTGAACCCAAAGCAGATATTTACAGATCCGTATAGTTAATAGTGGGGGACGAGTTGAATGTCTGAAGGACTGACCTGGAATTTCCTGCATAAAGCTTCACTCTTTGGCCTAGTACCCTTCCAACCCTCTTTCAGAAGGACCAGCCCCTGGGATGTGGTGCTTTCTGCCACCTCTGTGGCCTAAGGACCTGTTCTAAGAGGACTCTCATTTAATACAGAAGGAAGGCCCAAGTGGGTCTCAGAAAACCAAGACAGTTGTTAGAGAGAGTTGGCTGTGCACCTAGAAAAATTAACCAGGTACATTCGCTTCCTTCCAGAGGAAACTATCATCCGGAGGATAGTGCAATTGCTCCAAAAAGCAGGAGACCAGTGGGAAGAAGAGGTGAGGAGCAAACTGTCTGTCTGATCCCCAGGGGCATGCACTTTCTCTTCCTCCTCCTCTTCCTCCTCCTCCTCCAGCCCCACCTGTCCTCCAGGCCTCCCAGCTCCCCTGCTCTGGGCTCTGCCGCCGCCCTTGCCTGGGGCACCTTGAAGCACTTGGGTGTTATTGAGTTGCTTCTCAGGGAACTTTCCCCTCTTCTCAAAGTCAGGGACCCAGCTCAGTTTCTCTCATCTCCCCCACAGCAACGTCAAGCCTCTCAGACAAAGGTGGCTCCACAAAACCCAGCACCAGTCCCCAGGAAGAAATCCCAGGAGAAAAGGCCTAACCTCAGGAGAGTCTTTTCTCATAAAAAACATGGCCCTGAGGAGCCCAAGAGAGTAGGGGCTGCAGACGTTTCCAGCCCGGACTCCCGGCCGCCCAAGAAGACCAGCCATCTGTTCCTGTGTGTTGGGGGCCATCGGCCTTCCATCTCCAGCAGTGTTGGTGAGCAGGCTGTTACCACAGCAACACTGCAGCTGCCTCCAGCTCTGGAAGCTTCTCCAGGGCTGGAATTGGCCACTTTAAGAGCTGCCATCCCAGTTCTGACTTTGGTCTTCCCTGAGCAATGTGGGGAGGGCTATAGGGAGGAGAAATGGGATGTCGGCAAGTCACCTCCACACATGAAACCTCACCATCCAGGCAGCCCAGCTCAACCTCCAGTGGAAATTGTATTCAGGGACCCCAGCACCCTCATCTCCTCTCAGCCTCAGCTCTCACACCCTGGTGGTGGGAGGAATGTGCAGGAAGGAACTGGAGCCTGGGAGGCAGGAGACCTGGGTTCTGAGCTGTACGTTCTGTCATTCCCCATCTCTGTGCCTCAGTCTCCTCGCCTGTAAAATAAGACACATCCGTACTGCAAATCTATACTCAGTCAGTCCTCACAGCCACTTTATGAAGTACATATTACTGATACAATGTGTCAAGGTCACACAGCCCATCAGTGATGGAACCAGAGCCAGAGGGAGAAAGGATAGTCCTGGGTGTCGGGGGAACAGCCTAGCAGGTCCCCTTGGCCAGGGGAATTTACACTTTGAAAAGGAGGGGGTTGTGAAATCTCAGGCCACAATGGGAGATATATTCACGCAGGGGATTCTGGCCTGAGGTGTTAATTCATTCTGTGGAATCAGGCATTTCCTTTCTTACTCCTTGATCAAGCCAAGATGGTGGAGGGGTGAGGTACCAGGGGAGGGAGAGGAGGGGAGCAGAGCCCAGGAAGCCAGGTGTGTGGAAGTGCAAAGGATAAGGGCGGTTAGTCTGGGCCAGCAAACCCGCGCCCCAGCCCTGCCCAGCAGCTCACCCCCACCCCAGCCCACTCCACCGTAACCTGGCCACAGAGCATGGAACACATGGTGGAAGCTCTGCTAACTGCTTTGCAGTAGTCAACACCCTCGGACTGACAAAACACACCCACTATTTCATCTTGCTTCTCAGATTTGGAAGAACCGGAAGTGCGAGAGGCCTTGTCT
Source organism: Aselliscus stoliczkanus (assembly GCA_033961575.1). NCBI lineage: Eukaryota > Metazoa > Chordata > Mammalia > Chiroptera > Hipposideridae > Aselliscus > Aselliscus stoliczkanus. Next base: position 54,799,594 of record CM066733.1, on the reverse strand, counting down.
ACAGATTGTGGAGGTTCAAGTTCCTTGGAGCTTTCTCCTCAAGCAGGGAGCCAGGGATTGGAAGAGGACTTGCAGCTGGACAGAGACTCGGAATTCAGTTAGTACCTCCTCTCCTTTTCTCAGTGGTCCCTTGGAAAACGTCTGGCTTGACCCCTCCACCTGAGGAAGAAAAATTGAACCAGAGAGAGGCAGTGACTTGTCCTGACCCAGCTCTGAGCGCAGCGGGCTGGGGAGGCAGTGTGGGGTTCAGGGCTCAGGCCCTGAGCCGGACTGTTACCTACCTTGTCTGAGCCTCAGCTGTAATGCACAATAGTGCTGACGCTCTCCTTGCAGAGCGGCACCGACATAAAGCGATTCGAGAAGCATTGGCCACAGCAAGGGCTCAGTAGATGGTGTGGTTTAGGGCCTGGATTTGAATTTAGGCTCTGACCTCTTCTAGAAGCGTGAACTTGGACAAGCTGCTTCATCTCTGGTCTCAGTTTCCTCATCTGTATAATGGGGATAGTAATAGTAGTACCAACTTCCTAGAATTGTTGGAGGCTCTAAATGAATTAATGCTGATAAAGCCTTTAGAGCAGTACCTATTAGCAGCTAATAAATGCTGGCTGTCATTTATTGTTATTATTATTGTGGTGGTTATGCAGAACTTCAGAAGAAGTAGAGGCTACAGGAAAGAAGCTCCACAAATGGTAGCTGCCGTCACCACTATTATTCTTTTCTCATCGGCAGAGCCAAGCTTAGAGTCATATCATCACAGTCAGTTCTGTGTGTCTGAAGATAGTCTTAAAGATCTGCTTGCCCCACTGTCCCCTTTCTGCCTTGTTTACGTTTCACACAAAAAATGTACCTTGAAGGGGAATCGAGAAGGGCCCCTATTGTACCTAGAAGAGGAGGAAGGTGGGGGTGAGGGGACTTGTGGGACCAGGCTTTTCCAGGTGGCCTTGCACACCTCCTCCGAGGCATAGGTCTGGGCTGTTTTCGTCACACCTAATGTGGCACATGTAGGCCCTCACTGTCAATGGATAAATGAATATGCCCACTTGATACCAGCTCTGCCCTCAGGCTGCATCTGAGGAATATATGGGTCCCCATGCCACAAGTCTGGAGCAACCACAAATGCTAGCTCATTAGCACCTTGGAGACCCATGAGAATTGCCCAGGGAGTACCTGGGCCTTAGGAAATGAAGACAGACCATAGAAGAGCTTTTCTCAGCATTAGAGTGCAAGCAACCACTTTGTTCTTTTTTAGAAGAATTTATCCAGAAGATCATTGCCCTACTCCAAGATGTGGAGGAACAGGAGGGAGAGAAGGTGAGGATGACATTCCCCATGTAGACCCTGACCCTCACTATGGTCACCCCCCCCCTCGCGTGCCTCCCCCCCCCAATCTGGCACGTAACTTCCTTGCCCTTCCCCCAATTCTGCATCTTGCCAAAGCCCTGTTCCCATGCCTCCTTCCTGAAACCTCCCCTGATCTCTGCAGGCTGCACTTGTTTTTCCATCTCTGAGCCTTGGCTCTTCTTTCTGGGCCACACCTTCTGGTCCACAATGGGTCTGTTTCAGGGCATGCTCATCTCTTTCCCCAGTTCACTTGCAATTTCTTCAAAGTCAAGGGCCCTGACTCAGTTTCTCTCATCTTACCCACAGCAACTTCAAGTCCAGGAACCAGATGTGGCTGTAGAAAACCTGGCCCCACCCTGCAGGAAGAAATCCCATGAGAAAAAGTCCAGCTTCAGAAAAGCATTTTCTCATAAAAAATATAGCTCCAAGGAGCCCAAGAGAGGGGGTGCTGCAGGTGCTGCCAGCCTGGAGTCCCGGCGGCCCAAGAGGCCCAGCTATCTGCCCATATGTGGTGGCAGCCACCGATCCTCCATCTCCAGCAGCGTTGGTGAGTAGGCCTGGTGTTACCATGGTAACCAAGGTTGCCTCAGACCTGAGTCTTCCTCCAGGACAGGGGCTGGCCAGCTGTGTGGCCTGTCGTTTTGTTTTTGTTTTGACTTTTGCTCTCTGCTCTGAGCAGAGTGGGGAGGTGTGAGAAGGCCATGGAGAGGAAAGAGGGGCTGGTTGCTGGCAGGATACACCAGTGAAAACACACTCCCTCCTCCTCAGCACGCGCGCACACACACACACACACACACACACACACTTAAAGATGAAGGTGGTATGAGACTGGTGCATCTGTGCATTAGACAAGTGCATCAGAATCACCTGGAAAGCTAACAGAGACCCAGGTTTGATTAAGGAGGGTATGACCTGGACTGTCTTTGCACTGCACTGAAGTATGAGGACCACTGGTGTACAGTGATTCCCCTGACATTTACGGAGTGCCTACGACGTGCAGTTTTCACACCTATTATCTCATCTAATCAGTTTATAACGCTGGAAGGCCAGTCTTATTGCTCCCACTGGACAGATGGAGAAAGTGAAGCTCCAACAGGCTAAGTGAGTTGGCCAAGCCTTGCAGAGTTAAAGGGGACATGGGTTCCCTTGGTGGGACCTGTTGGCAGGCCTCCTAGTTTTCCTTCTAGATTAAGAGGAGGCAGAGGGGGTTGGTGGAAGAACGAATGAGATTTCTGGAGAGGGCAAATAGAGCCCTGCGAACTCCTCTGAGGAGGGTCCGGGTAGGGGACCTGGGGGTTCACCCAGGAGCCTGGGAAACCAGGATGATCCCTCTCGTGCCAGTGCCTTTGGACAGCTTCTTGCCAGAACCTGGACACAGCGATGTGCTTGTGCATTTGAGACAGGAACGAACACACTCACACCAGCTCCTTTTGCCCTCAGATCTGGAGGAACCTGAGTTACAGGAATCCTCGCCTGCAGAAGGGCGGCCCGCCCAGGCCAGAAGCCACAAGCCAGAAGGGAGACCTCTGCAGGATGGAGCCTGTGAATCTAGTGAGTACCACTTTACTCTCACCTGGGATGGTGCCCATGGATGTCACAGGTTGATTTCAAGTAGGGAGCTGGGAGGGCAGCTGACAAATATCCTGGGGACTCTAGAAGGGCAGGGAAGAGACTGGGTTGGCCTTTCAACTCGGGCTGTTGGGGCAGAGTTGGAGAGCCTTCTTCAGGTAGAGAACATCTGTCTATTCTGTGGAATGCAACTTGACCCCCACCCCCACCCCATTGGTTTGTTTGAATGTTCATGAAATTCCTAGCTTGCTCTGGGTCTCATAGCCAGCGGCGTACCGGCAAACAGCCTCTTTGGGGGGGAAGCCCTGACCTGTAGCATTTGCAGATTTCTGTGGTACAAATATTCTCACCATGGCTGATTTCAATCTGCCAACAGTTTATAACAACAGGTCCACAGTTTCCTGAATATTTACAATGAACTCTTGGTATGATCAGCTGCTTACTCACCGCTATTTACAGCCTTGGCCAATAGGAGACTCCCAGCTGCTGCAGTAGCCGCGGAGTTTCCCCTCCCTGCATTCCAATTAACTGCTCTCAGTACTCTGTAGCCTGGAGAAGGGACCTTGGGAGGTTTCAGTTTTCCCATTGGTCAAATGGAGGTGAATGTGGTTACTTACAGGTGAAATGTGGCAGGGCAATGTCCTTTCTATTTCTACCATGCAAACCCAAACAAAGTGCTCATGCTCCAGGTCTATCAATTATAGTTTGGGGAAGATTTTTCTCTGCCCTTCATAACTCATCTGTGTGCTGTGTTTTAGAGACAAAATACTGACTGTAATAGATGGATGCGTTATTGCAAAACTTGTCAACAGTCCCTCAATCCTTCTTTATTTTCCTCAGAGGAGCTGGTCATCCAGGAGCTGGTGGCCCTTCTCCAGGAAGCGGATAGCCATCTGGGGAAGCAGGTGAGAACTACTCGGTCCCCCAAAGCCAAACCTGGGGCCTCACCAACACACAGCTGAGTTCAATCCCCATCTCTGTATCTGGGTGACCTTGGCGTGGCCCTTACCTTCTCTGAGCCTCACTTTCCTCTTTACAAAAGTGAGGGATAAATACCTACTTGACAAAGTTTAGTGCATAATAGAAAATGCCACACACATAGCAGATGAGATAAAGATTCATTTAAAATAATATAAAGCTTATGTGGCTCCTCCTACAGCCAGGACCTCCCCCAATCCAAATCTTCTTTGAAGTTCAGCTTATGTCCCACCTCCCTGGAAGCCTCCTTCCCTGAGTCTGACTTGATTTGGATTGGGGGAGGACCTGGCACACACTTCAGCATTTATATGGCCTCCCATTCTTTTGAGCTTTTAGAGTTTCCTCCCCTACTAGATAGCCTATAACAGAAGGTTCCCTGCCCTTGAAAGCCTCACAGTCTACTTGGGAAGGCAAACACAGGTGACATATGAAGAGGTCTTAGGTGTGAGCGCATGTCACAGCTGAGTGATTAGTGTAGCGGACGCTGTTGGTGCCTGACCTTACAGGGTACAGCGGCCCAGCTCCCAATGGCCAGCACTTGTGTCCTTTTGCCTGCAGACTGGCCCCAAGTGCACTTTGCCACTCTCGTTGTAGGCCAGAATAGACAACCTCCATCTCCCTAGGAGCAGCCCTCAACCTGTGGCTGATGGCAGCTGGTGGATACAAATGCCAGCTCCCTGGCCCTGGAGGGGAGAACTTTGAGCGAGGGAATTAGACTCCAGTTGTCAGCCTGTGTGGCTGGTTCCTACCCTTGTTCCAGGTCTTCGTTTCCCCATCAGTGTTTCCTGGGATCACTTACAACAGAAACGAGCTGCACCCCAGACCTTGCCTCTGGGTGAACTGAACCTAAGACATTGAGGCATTAAGAGAAGGAGGCTTAGGGTGGGAACTAAAGTTCATCCGACATCTACTCTGTACAAAACATTTTACATGAACTGTCTCTCTTAATCCCCTCCCCCAACAGTGATCAGGGAAGGTGGGGATATTATAATATCTCCATTTTATACATGACCAAGCAAAGGCTCAGAGAGGTCACACAGCCAGTAAATGTGATTTAGGCATAGTTATCTGGGTCCAAAGACCTGTACTCCCCCCCTCCCCCCCCCACCACACACACACACACACACACACACACACACACACACACTTTGTTTTGCTATTTATTTGCAGCTGGACCTTGCAGGACAGATTTTGAATGGCTGTGGTTGGTGAGGGAATTTCACCCGGGATCAGGGATAAGGAGGCTCACCTAGCTTTGCCACATGGAGTTGAGGGCGGGGGTAACTGGTGGAAGGGGATGACGACCAGCAACCCTGATGTCCTGCTTTCATTTCTGCTTTCAGATCAGGCGACACCCCAGTTTTAAGAAGTTTTTTTACCAGCTCCCACACTCCTCCCTCAACAAGCTGGTAGCCACCCTGCCCAGACAGGGGAAGCACTCCACTGAACCGGACAGGAGCCTGACAGAGAGACGCTACCAGTTTGTATTTAGCTTGGCTAACAAATTTACTGGCAAAAACTGCCGCTCCGTCCTCAGCCTCACGGGTCTGCACTACAGCCAGCACTGTTACCCCCAGTTGCCATACAGGGAGGCCCAACAGGTGAGAAAGGCTGGTGGTCATGGCAGGCTATGCTGACTGTCCTCTCCCTTCTCTTGCTTAGTTCAGGACTTTTGGGGTCCCGCTCAAATGCCACCTCTTTGCTAAGGCCTTCTGAGAAAATTACACCACAGTGACCTTTGTGTGATAATTAGCATCTTCTGTATTTGGTTCTGGTCTCTAACTCTGTGCATTTTTGTACTTTTTGAAATTGGTGTGGACTATTGGATTGGCAGCTATTTTAGCTTGCCCCTTGTTATTTCATGGGCTCTGCTGCTTGGCTTCTCAATTCAAGAGACTGTCATAAAATTGAAATAACCAAGCAAAGTAAGATTACACATCAAATAAGGGGTGGTGGAGATAGACAAGAAGGATCTGTGGGCTGTGGGTTCTGGAAGGCTTCCAGAAGGCGCCCCTTCACTGACCTTGGTCTATGGATCAGGAATAGCCTGTCCCCTGCCATGTCTTTTTTGATTTGCTTTCATGCTTTCCCTTCCTCTAAGGCACTTATTATTTCCTTTAGAAATAATACTAATCATTGATTTTGTAAAAATCTGAGTTTTCACATGTTTTCTAGAGGAATCTGAGAAACAGTTTTCCCCACCCTTTTCAAATTCACTTAGGATAACCTGCTTACACACATTGAACCCAGCTCTATAGAGTAGAACTTACTGAATGAAGGTGTGATTTTACAGGAATGGAATGTTCTGTTTGTTGGTGTTGGACAAACGGAACCAGAACTTCTATATCCAAATGGTTCCCCGGGAAATCAGAGCATTATTGCAGTGATCACTTAGATTCCCTGTCTTCCTCTCCTGGAATTACTGTTAGAAGCCATGTGCTAGGTCTTGTGAGAAAGCTGGTCTTCTTTCATGATACTTGTACCTCTCCTTTGAATGCTCTGCACAACATTGGCTTGTTTTCCTGGTGAAAAGCCCTTGTGACCTTGGATCCTTTTTTCTCAGAGTCACTGTCTTTTCCTGGAGAATGGAGATATTACAGATAATTTGCCCTCTAAGATGAGTTAGGTAGTAGCTTATGGAGTGATTTGAGTTCTTAGAGAAAGATATTACAGAAACATCACTTCCGGCATCCTCAGTAGCCCTAAACAGAATTGCTGGTTTTACTAATCATTCCTTCATTTATTTATTCATGTATTCATTCAACCAATAGGTAGTGTGCTGTGAAGGCCTGTGGAAGGTTCTGCTAGCGGAAAAGACAGAATGTTTACTGATGACAAAATTAAATATCAATTAAAAGCCAAGTTAGTTGTAACTGAGGCCAATAAAGTAAGTTGGTTCTGGGAGACTTCCAGGAGGTTGGTAGGCATTAATTTTGACTTTTAAGGATGGAGAGACTGTAGATGGAGAAAAAGGACCAGGAGGTAATGTGTGAGCAAAGGCTCCGAGATGGGAGCTAGAATGATGTGTTGACGTGTTAATGAGAAGTCTATTGTTATCAGAGTGGGACCCACAAATAACTGGGCTCTGGTTAAAACCTATGTTCTTTTTCTCCTCCCAGCACATCACAAGCCTTGAGGTCCAAAGTCCAGATTGAAAGCTGTGCTTTGCACTCAAGTGCTCATGAATGAGCCAAACAATTGGTGGAATTTGCCACGAGACCCTGAAGATGCTTCATCATGTCCCAATACAGTGCTCCGCAGACATGACTGCCGGCAAGAATGGACAGCAATTCTGTGTCCACACATGGCTGTGGGCTTATTGAGACTGAGAATGCACAAAACATTTTTCCATGAAGCTAGAGGCAGAGATTGTGTTGGGAGAAATAAGCCCTGGGCTGTGAGTTAGGAGACTTAGGGTTCTAGTTGCTGACCTGTGTCCACCTGCTGCAATGATCTGCCCATGTCCCGTCTCCTGTCCAGATCTTAGATTCTGGGCTGCACTAGGTGACACATTGGATCCCTTCCCTTCTGGTTCTATATTACTGAAGTCTTCCTAAAGAGACGTAGTCAGTGCTTGTACTCCGGGGTTAAATATACCTCCCTGCCAGACCCATGAATGTGAAGGGTTCTGAAATGACACAGTGCTATTCCCATGTGTGTTGTTATTTTTGTTATAGCTACAATCTGGGTAGTTTTCAGGAAGTGGGGGAGGACTTCAAGCTGGATCACCACGGACGCTTGCATGGATGTGCACTGCTCAAGAGCACCATGCTCCAGGGAGTGCCATTCACTACCCAGACATTGTGGATTTGTACATATAGGACAATTTTCCTGCTGAAAATAGTAAAGAGTCTTGAGAAAGAAGCTCCTTCTTGTTTTTACACAAAGGTGAGGTGTGGGCTGTTAGAGGCTCTGCCTTCTACACACTGAACAGTTTCAACAGCCTGGTTTAGGTGGACAATTTGCCATGTGTCCATTATCTACCTGCATACCCAACAGGGCTATTGGACACATGGCCAGAGAGGAGAGGGTGTTAAACATGGATGGCAAACTCAGTCTTGTTACCCTCGGTGGACATTGTATTGAACCTGTTTTGAACCTGTGGTGAGCACCTTGGGATGGGACTGGGGAAGGCAAGAAGCCCAGGGCAGAGAAGACTTGGGTGCTTAGATGGCAGGCAAAGTTTTAGGAATTTTGACTACGCCATGTTCTGAAAGTCCTTTAGTGTTATTGCTTCTAAGAAGTGGAGGACAGGTGAGCTATTTATGGATTTTTTTTAGGTGGTGTTCAGGAACACCACACCCAAATGTGACGGATCAGAATCCGTTTTGAACCAAAGGTCAGGAACCTTCTGATTTGGAATGATATTCTTTTAAGCTGTGTGAGTATTTGGTATGAGATCCCGATGCTGGCATCTAACTCTCGTTTTTGTACTGTATTATTTGAACAAATAAAGAAACTGACTTGCACAAAGGTCTCACCTGGATTATTCACAATGGAAACAAGATGGGGGCCCATCGGCCACATCTAAGCCAGTCTGGTGCCTGCAAGGCTGTGGAGGTCAGCCTCCTTGTCCTTGCCTGGGGGACTCTCTCTGGATCAAATCTTGGGGTGCCAACTTGCTGAGGCAGTGAAAAAAGCTCTGGGCTGGGCATCAGGAGACCAGATGCCCACAGGCTGATAACCTTGGAGACAAGATATTTGCCCTCCAGACCTGACATTCCACAACTCTGTGACTCTTAAGGTGACAGTTAATTGTATGTCCAGGAAAATGTGAGTAGGTCCTGATTCTATATCATCTGTCTTATTAGTCCCTAAATTCTGGTGTCCAGACTTTGTCACTCAGAACAAGATAGAATTGACAGAATATAGTGCCTGGTTTTGGGTCTAGAACATGTAGTTTCCATTGAAAGGCTTTGAAGGCCTCCTTTCCTCTCTTAGATAACAAGCGAGTTCTTCCGGTGACTCCCTGGGGAAGGCGACCCTTTTGTGTGCCAGCTTGTTTTCTTTTCAAACCTCCTTTCCATTCCCTGACCCTTGAAGGCCCACTGTAATGCTCTGAGGAGGGCCGAGAGGGCAATATTATTATCCTCATGTCACAGATGAGGAAGCTAAGGCTGAGTGGGACAATGCTTTGTTCAAGGTCACACAGCCAGCTACAGATAGAACCAGGCCAGGACTCAGCTCTGAGAATCCCTGTTTTAGCGCTCTCCATTATTCTCTAATCCATTAGTTCATTTATTCAACCAATATTTATCGAGCACTTACTATGTGCCAAGTCTGATGTAAAAGACACAATCTTTGCCCTTGGGATGCTAATGGACCTCGCAGGCTATGAGAATTTTGTGACAAAAGGAATGTAGGGTGGTGGACACCAGGCGAGAATGGGCCTCCCTCAGTTCATACCACAAGAGCCCTGGGGTGCATGGGAGATATTGCTGCTTTGAAAGACTTTTAAAAGGAGGACAAATAACATCAGGACATAATTAACCTAATTACTCACCCTGAGAAGTTAGGAGGCTAAGTGGGGTGAGTCAGAGATAATGGGGTCAGCCAAGAACTGGTTGAGTTCAGGGTGTTAGTGGGGTTACAGGGAAGGCTGGGCTGTAGGTGCCACTTGCTTGTTTGGAAAACCAGATGTGTTCTAGCCTTGATCTTAGCACCAGCAAGACCTCCCAATTTCAAAGCAGCATGACTATTGCATCAAAAAATCCATTAGTGTTGGCTTGGGGGAAAAAAAGGCATAAGGTGAAAGGAACTAATTAGGGTTGCCAAAGTTAGCAAATAAAAGTATGAGTGGCCCAGTGAAAACAAATGTCAGATATACAACAGATAATTACATTACTGGGGACAGACTTATACTGAATAATTATTCACTGTTTATCTGAAATTCAAAATTTAACAAAGCCTCCTTTTTCTGGCAAACCTGGAACTAACGCAAGAACAATTCTCTTAAATACCTCAAGGAAAAAGGAAATTAAGCAAAATGAAGGAAAATATACAAGGGGATTTATTGATACTTATCAGTGTAACATAGCGCATCCAGGCTCTAAATACAGGCTTTCAGTTAAAACAACGGTTAATATGGTGTTCAATTCTCCCTTGCATATGTATTTCTGAGTTGTGCAGGACTGAAACCCTCCCTGCCCCGGTTCCCGGGCCTCTGGGCACACAGCAGCCTGCAAACTTCTGGAGGAAAGGATTGCAGCCAGGTGGGCTACTCCACAGAACCCCCAGGGCACTTCCTGTGATTGGTCTGGGCCACAGAGTCAGAAAGGCAGAGGGTACAAGCACACCTGAGATGTGATTCTGCTCAGGCCTCTCGAGAGTAGATTAAGTTTCTTTTAGGCTGAACCTTCAGAAGGGGTCTTGCGTGGACTCATGTTCCCTGACTTGGTCCTGTTAAATGTAGGCTCCATTGCTCCACTGGCGCCTCCTTGCCATAACAGCCCCCCACCCTCCACGGCTAAATTTGCATGCATCGTCCACAGGTGCCCACACCCTGTTCAGGGCTGTCTTCCACCCAGTCCTCTGGGTTTTGCTTTCCAGGGTTTGTTAAACAAATGTATGTAAGGCTGCTGAGCTTCCTTACTGGGCTTGGCTGGGGCTGGAGTTCAGCACATCGGGATGCAGAGGGACTATGTTTTTTCTGGATAGGCTGGAAAAACTGAGGCTCAAGTTGTCTTTTTTGTAGAACATTTTCACTTCGGTGAACAGCAGAGTCTGTCCTCATTTGGGCTGGGGGAGGGGAGTGGCAGGGATGGCTGGCCTCCCATTTTCTGAACAACCACACCAGGACTCAGGGAAGTGCCTGGTGGCCAGCTCAACACAGCTACACCACATAATCCCTGGGAAGCTCTTACAAGCTGCATGCCCATCAACTCCATCAGGGGATCCCAGCGAGCGGGTGGCTGAGGCAGAGTCAGTGCTTCCAAGTGTATGTGTGTGAATTAAAAACAAAACAAAAGAAGAACTTGGTCTCTTGACACCACAGGAAATAGGGAAGTGTGTCCGTGGCTCAGCTCTGCCTGACACCCCCACCCCTAGAGTTTTGCCCTGTAGACTAGATCCCGGGGCTTGGATCTATCTGGCCAGTCTCAAAGAAGCAAACTCAGGCTGGGATTGGGAGGAAGGCCCAGAGCCCAGCCAGCCCGCCAGCCAGGAGGGGGCGGTGCTGCATGCTCTTCGGTTCCAGTCTGTGCTGACGTCCATCCCTGTCCAACCGTCTGTCCAGAGCAGGGTAGTGGAAGAGCTGCAGGGACCACAGGGAAGCTGAGGGGGTGTTTAGACAAGGAGGTGCTCACTCAGGGGAAGCAGGATTCTTGACACCAACAGGCTTGATGATGGGTGTCACTCTCGTCCCCAAAAGGCCAAGGGTAAGGGGAGGGCATCTGAGAACAGTGGGGAGAAGGCACGGCCTCGAGGTCATCAGGCTCTTCCCTGTTCCAGCTCAAGTTTTCTCTCTCAGCTCACAGCTTCCTAGAGAAAGGACACAGATTCATCATTTCTCAGTCCCTCAGCTAGGCGCTCTCTTCCTTTGTTTCCACTGGGAACATTCCTCACAGCTTCACTACCCTTGGGCATTCCTGAGCAAGCAGCCAGGCCCTATCATAGCCAACAAGTTGATGCATTGAAACTGGAAATCTCGATTTATAACAAAAGCCATTTAGATGGTTCACTTTATCATACAAGGGTCTTTTGCAAATGGAGAATTCCTTTGCAGAGCAGGAGTTCATAAAAGAGTGTTCAAAACATTATTTGGTTTACAAAAGTCTGGTTAATATTTGGGTTTTCCGCAAGGGGTAAGAGGTGGAATGGCCTCCAGAATGTCTAGTACAGTCATATAGACTGCACACTGTACATGGATACACTGCCAATACAAATGGGTAGGCACCTATGGACATACTTATGTCGTATGTTATTTGTATAGCTTTCTGTATGTTATTTATACAGTTTAGTAGCTTTGTACGAGGTATGACCAAACAATACGGTGAGTATTTACATTAAAGAAATTTATTACAGGGCCGGCCAAGTGGCGCATTGGTTGAGCACTGGCTTGGGACGCCAGCGGCCCCGGTTCGGGTCCTACATATGAGGGCCAGTGACACTGGCCTCAAAAAAAAAAAAAAAAAAGTAAAAAAAAAAAAATCTTGTCAAAAAAAAAAAGAAATTTATTACAGTAAAAGACACATTGCCATTAACCCCCTCAAATTACTACCGCTTGCTTCGAACACACTTATTCCATCATTCTTGCCACTTTCTGAAGCAGTTCTGAAAGTCCTCTTTCATGAGTGTCTAGTTGTGCTCTCGTGGCTGCCTTGATGTCTTGAATAGATTCAAAACATTTTCTTTTCACAGTCATTTTGACTTCAAGGAAGAGCCAGAAGTCGCACGATGCCAGATGCAGTGAATCAGGTGGATGAGGACACAGTAATGGTTTTATTTGACAGAAATTGCTGCATACTAGAAGCAATGTGTGACACAGAGTGTTGTCATGATGGCGGATGATTGACGACACACTTTAAAACACACCTCTCAACCATAGCTCACACCCAACTGACTGCAGCAAACAAGTTGAAACTTGTCACACACTGTTACTAAGGTTTGATGCGCCGCTTCCTGTATTGAAGATCCCTGCCTTTCCACTGGATGGCACTCGGCGGCAGCATTTACCGTATTTTGTGATAGCAACTGGAAAGGCTCCGTGTCACACTTTGCTTCTGGTATGGCAATTTCTGTCAAATAAAAATATTACGGTGTGTTCTCATCCACATTATTCATCGGATCTGGCACCTTGTGGCTTCTGGCTCTTCCCCAAAGTCAATATGACCATGAAAGGTAAATGTTTTGAATGGATTCAGGATACCGAGGCAGCCACAACAACACAACTGAAGACACTCACGAAAGAGGACTTCCAGAACTGCTTCAGAAAGTGGCAAGAACGATGGAATAAGTGTGTTCAAAGTGAGGGGGAGTATTTTGAGGGGGATTAATGACAATGTGTCTGTTACTGTAATAAATTTTTTTTAATTTAAACATTCACCGTATTGTTTAATCACACTTTGTCATTCAAACAGATCTCCAGCAGTTAGCAGTTCTAACAAAATCAGTGTATTATGATAATCTTCCGGCAGCTGGAAGTCAACTTCTCAAGGAAGGGATGCTGTTTTCTTAGTACACAAGGCATTACACGGGCTAGCATTGGCCTTGACTGTGACTAGGAAGAAGCAGGCAGGGGAAGAAAGGAAGCTGGGTTGATGGTACTTAGGGCAGGCAGTATCAGGCCTCCAGAGACACCCTGGGGAGTTCCACACCTCAGGGCAGCTGTATTCCTGGATCCGGCTGGGATGAGGCCTGTAGGTGACCCAAACAGTCTCAGAAGTGGAGAGCACAGAGAAGTTGAGAGGGTAAGGAGCAGAACTGGATGTGAGAAGCCAAGGAAGCATACGTGAGGAGAAAGGAGATGAAATTTGGGGATGGGAAGACCTGAGTTCCAAACCCTCCTCCACTTGCTGTGTAACCCTGGGCAAGTCACTTGCTCTCTCTGGGCACTTGTAGGAAGACACCAGTTGTGCCCACCTCAGAGAAATGTTGGGGTGTCAAATCCGACTGTGTCATTCTGTTGTTTAAACCCCGTGATGACTCCCCAGAACCACAGGTGAAGTCCAACCTTGTTAACATGGCATCCTGACCTATACAGTAAGTCCCCAACTTACGAACATTCATAGATGCGAACAAATCACGGAAGTAGCTCACGTTTCTGCCGGACATTGTCACAGTTGTGCTGTTGTGTGTTTGCTGTACAGTGCGATAGTGTACAGTAATACAGTGCTCAATCAGAGCCCAGGATGTCCGGAAGCAAGAAGAAAAGCAGTGGTGACGTGGAGGGGATTGCTAGGAAGCATCAAAGGTGTATAAGACTCACTTTGTTGGACTTAGGAATGAACCCGATTTATGAATGTTCTCCTGCAACGGAACTAGTTTGTAAGTCGGGGACTTACTGTACCCTGTCCTGTCTCCCTAAGCACTGCTGGGTGCACCCCAGGCCTCTCCCTGCCCAAATGGAGAAACTAGGACTAGACCCTGTGACTTCCGACTCTCAATCCAGCTCTGGGTGGCTACCCTGGGTGGCTGTATTGCTTTCTGGTCAACCTCAAGCTGCTGGTAACAGACAACCTGGATTCAGATCCTACCTCGGCCACCTATCAACGGTGTGAGTTTGGGCATGTTTCTTAACCTTTCTCTACCACAGTGCTTAGAACGTGGTAACTACTATGTCAGTTCTAGCTATTATTAGTACATTCACATTTGAATAGGTAGAGATTCCATAGTAAATCAAGGGAGTGTCTCTCAAGTGCTGGCATTTTGAGGAGTCTAGCAGACGTGGTAGTAATTAGGAGGATCTGAGTGGCAACTAGCAAGATGGACCTCCTCCTTTTCTATTTGTAGCCTGTAGTTAGTCTCTTAGTTTCTTCATCTGTCTTTCCACTTTAAGGCTAGTTATACAAGTCGAGTCAGGCGACCACTGAATTCTTACTGGAGGAGAGAGAGACAAGACGAGCAGAGGAGAGCTATGCTGATACATATATCTAGCCACCCTCCAGAGAAGAGCAGATCTGGCAGAACTGCTGGTCCTGGAATGACAGGGCCAGGGAGCAGACTTGACCCTGGCCTGTAGCCTAAGCAGAGTCATCCCATCCAACTCATAGACTCGTAAGACAAAAACAAATGTTTGTTTTGTAATGCACTGAGATTTAGGGTGGGGAGTGTTGTTTGTTATGCAGCATAATCATAGCAGTGATAACTGACTAATACAACCCCCACATCAGAGTATGAATTTGAACATCTGATTGCGCGTGCGCGCGCACACACACACACACACACCCCGATTAATGATGTATGGAACGTCTACCCTGTAGCTTTTATTTTAGCCTCTCTTATCTTTGTTGGGAGGGATATCAGCTGGGGACCAGGAGTTTATACATGGACTCGCCCATGGGTGTGACTGTCCTTTGTGATTGCATTTTGGGAGGAAATGAGCAGATTTCTCCTCTTCCTGGATCACTGCTCCTTCTTTATGCCTAATGTTTTTGAGCTTTTCTTTTCTGCCCCCTACTCTGGTCTTTGAATCTTGAAGCAGTAAATCTGTATGGAATTGCGTAAGATCATCAATTGGTATATTATCTCCAGGCAGTTTCACAATCCTTTCTATAAAGAAGCACCACAGAGAGGATGTGTGACCCACCGACAACAGTGTCTCTCACAACTTAGGACTGTTTTTTTTGTTTGTTCGTTTTTATCACAGCATGCTTTTTTATAAAGCACCTTGATTCCTAGAAGTTTATCAACCAAGGTAGCTCTGGCTGAATTGCATAGTTCCAACTTCTCTGCTGTATGGGAAGAGGCTTGGCCTGGGATTCAAGGGATCTGAGCCTGGGCCTGGTTCCCAGATGACACTCCCAGCCAGGATGTCTCCTCCACACCCACTGCAGACCTGCCTACATTCTCATGACCAATCTTGACCTTTGAGCTCAAAGATCAGGGAAGGCTAGATACCAAGGAACAGTGTGAGACCAATCCCAGGCTGCACTGACTCAATGACCACCAGGGGCCACCAACTGCCTACTGGGTCCTGCACCCTCCGTACCCATCTTTCAATCCAGAAAGTGACATGTGGGTCTCCCCACTTCCTGCAGCAGCTCTGAGAATCTCCTCCCACCATGCTGCTTCCCTCCACCTGCCAAGTACCTATTTGCCCAGACTTTGAAGTGGGCCTGTGGCTGCCAGGGTGAGCCTCTGACCCTCATCTACCTACTACATCCTTCTGCCTACTCAGGGACTCCCATTCAGGACAGGCGCAAGCTGGAAATTTGTCCCTTAGAATGATTTAGGGAGTCTTCTGACTAATAAAGGCTTGAAACAAATTAAATAGCAGTGCAGGCCTGTTCCATTCAAGGAATACTTTGATAATCCAGCGAATAATTATAGATGATACTCTACTTGGTTTGTGTTTGAGGCTGGCATTTTGAATTTGTGAGTGTGTGTGTATGTATACATGTGCCTTTAACAACATTATGATTCATTAAAAAAAATAAATTTAGGCTTGAATTATATGGGGCTCACAGTTCATCAGATTAGTAGGTTTTATTCTTATCTTTGGTCTGAAGTTCAGTTTGAGATAAACTCATGAAAGTTGGGGATCAAGTTTAATTCATCTTTGATTTCCCCAGGACCCAGAAGACTACTCAGCATTTAGTAGGTGTGTCTAATACCTAAAGGTAGATTGATTAAATCAATGACAATATAATATAGTGAAAAGGTGCTAAGAAGTAGGCTTACATTGGTTTGGTTAGAGCTTTTAGGAGTAGCATGGGAATCGTCAGGAGACCTACATGTTGAGGGGCACGTGTGCACCCACCTGTCTGGTTCGGTTTTCTAGCACAGTTCTATTCGGAAGCTGATGGTTAGCTAACCAACCTCTGGGATTATATAACCACGATATCTATCAAGTTTTGGGTACTGTTACACATCTTGCACTCTGCGAAGCAATTTATATAGCTGATTTCATTAAACGCTCACAACAGCCTTCTGAGTTGGTCTTATCCCTATTTGACAGATCAGGAAATAGAAGCTCAGAGAGACCACTTGTCCTAAGCATGCTCACGGAGTGAGACCGTGGCCGATTGGGGATTTTATGTTGGGTGTGTCCGATACCAAAGCCCAGCTCCTGAGCCCCCACCTCACCCCACCCCTTGTGATTTTCCTATAGACTGTTCCCAAAGCTGCCCTTCCCTGGGAAATTCAGAAACATTAGTCATGCTCACTGTACTTTGCTGGCTGGCTTTTTGGGTCGTGGATGTTTGGGGAAGCCTTTTCTGGTGCCGCTTGTCTTTTGTTTGTTCTTCTTGAATACCTTGCTCACCCAGTTGGAATCTTCAGCAGGGTTCGCCCTGGGTAAAGAGACAAAGTAGGTGGTTTGTTAATGGCCTGTCCTGTGTCTTCCACTGTCAGGGCCCTGCCCCAGCTCAGAAGGCATCAGACACACCAGTGCTGTGGTTCTCAGTCCTGGCTGGGCATCAGCATTCCCCAACGACCTTTATTTTGTAATCAATGAATACTTATCTGAGTAACCTCATGCCAACTAGTCAATTGAAACTCAAACTTTTATACAGTTATACGTCAATGCAAGAAAGTTTAAATCATGAGAAAAAATGCATAATTTATGCCCAAGCACAAAATGATGAAATTTATGCAAACTCTTTCAAAAGCTTTAGAATTAAAATGATACTTCATGGAAGAAGCAGGTTTATTTTAATATATTTGATATGATATAGAGTGGGAACATCAAAAGGAAGAGTGCCTCAGGCACTGCTCTCCCAATTCCTGCAGCTGTGGCCATAGAGAAACCCAGCCATTGCCAGAGCTTCCCCTAGGCAGGAAGCCATGAGGTAGGGGAGCAGAAATACCCTTGGCCCACCCTCTTATCTCCTGCTGGTGCCTTCCACTGGCTAACCCAATTGGCATCCAACTAGCAAGGGAGCTTGGGTAATGTGATCCCAGGGAACTTAAAAATATAGAGATCCCCAGGCCCTCTCATTACTACTGCAAAGGTAATAATGGAGTACTGGCTATGTAACCCAGACAACTGATGTGCATTATAAGAAAGATTTTGGGGGGACAATCTACAACAATGTAGGAAAATTAGCATTCTTATCATGTTGATAGGAAACTATTTGAATTAAAGGAGGCCCTTAGTTCATACTACTTAGCAGCCACCTAAGGCTAGGATATAGCATGCCTGCTTGCTCCCTTGAGCTGAGACATGGCCAGAGAGTAAGACAGGAGGGGGTGACACATTCTCACACAGCACTCAGAGGAGGCACATTTCCGAGGTGCACAGCAGGCAGCTGAGGAGAATGACACTGTCAGCATGCATAGGCTCCTTTCCCACGCATCACCCCATGGAAGAATGGAGTGGGGGTGGCTTGTGAAATGTAAAGGGGTGGACTGTAATCACACAAACTAGAAGAAGATCCCAGTGATCCTAGGGCAGCTAAAGAGATGGAAAATGTCCCTTAGCTGTCCCCCACCCCCATCAAAGGAAAGACCGTGTTCTCAATTAAGGAGAAACTTACATGGTGTACGGCTTGCTGGAGGTTTCCTTCACATTAACCTGAAGCACGGTGTTTTTTGGATTCAAAGAGGCAAGAGGAACTACAGCCAAAAGTAAAAATACAGGAAACATGAGTGAGACGAGGTGAGGTAGGGGTACTTAGCCATTTTTGATATAACTATAGGAAGTAAGCGAGAGTGTTTAGAAAGAGTATAGAACTCTCTTATTCTCAAATTCTCATCATTAGGACCAGAATCATGTTGTTGGATTTGACTGAGACCCAGGGCAGTACTATTTGTGAAAGGACTGATGCTGACCCTCAATATATTATCAACAATTCCCTCACAAAAAGCACCTACCTGCGTTAGGGGAAGTTTTCAGAAAAAAATCCCCACAGGGGCCTGAAACTTGCATCAACTGCTTTATGTAATGCTTTTTTTCTTTTTCTTTTTCTTTTTGTTTGTTGTTGGAATAGAAATTAATAGTTTCATGAGCATTGTTCTTAAGTAAGCTCTTTGCATATCAGAGAATGGGGATATATAATATAGGAAGACTAATATGTAACTATGTAATATATGTAAAAAATAAGATAGAATATACTTAGATTCTTCTACCTGAAGTTCTTTCATTTGGAGGCCTGGTAGATCTCCCCAAACTAGTTGCAGTTCCTTGTTTTAATGGATTTTTAAAGGACTTTTTGTAACACCTGCACCCCCAACAATATGACCATCAGTAAATGACTAATAACATTAACCCCTGGGGAGGTTCAGGGTACAATCACTTTTCCTTGTGAGGGCTGTCCTGCGTATTGTAGGATGTTTAGCATCATCTCTGGCCTCTACTCACTAGAGGTAACTCACTAGATGACAACCCAAAATGTCTCCAGATATTACAAAATGTCTCCTGGGAGTCATACTGCCCCCAGTTGAGAACCACTGGGCCATCTGTACCCTCTGTCCACCTCCAGTATGAGTGAGGAAGGCCAGCTCAGGTCCCAGGATTGCTCAGGCACCTGAAGATGGTTACTGTTAGGCACAGGTATGATAACATAAAATGAAAGCATTTTATTTAACAGGAGATAAGAGAGCATATAAAACACTTTCACAAATTTTCTGACTCTTAATATCCTTATCTTTTTGTTTCATTGTATCAAAAGAATCAAAGTAAACCTATTCCAGAGAAAGTGTCACTCGTGACTTGGCATAGATCCGAAAAGAAGGAAAGCTTGCTAATCTGTGCTGCTGTAATAACCATGGAAGTTTGACTGCTGGACCATAAGGACCCTACAATGGGGCTTCATCCCGTCACTGGGGCCCTCTCCCTTTGCCCTCTACTGTGGCCAAACAGGTATCTTCTTTATTCTGAATGTATTTGCACTTTCCTTCTGTGCACCTGAGCTTCTAGAATAAACAAAACCTGAAATGCTCTTTCTATTCCATCTAATCCCATCACATTGACTGTGATTGTCAAAAATCTTGCCCATGTCAACTTACCTATTACCTCCACGAAGCCTTCATTATCCCCCCAGAAAGAAGTGATCTCATTCTCCATGGATACCCCCAACATGTTTTTGTTAGTTACATAGTACTTATTCATTCACCTTGTATTTCTTTTTTTTGTTTTGTTTTGTTTTTGTTTTTTTGTTTTTTAGCTGAGCCATCCTGCCACCTGTTGGTGGCTCAACGGCAACTCAGCTCGGGCTGGCCTCGAACAGCTGTTGCTCAGAGCTCAGCTCGCACTCTTGAGCGAGCTCTTAACCAACTGAGCCACTCGGCCGGCCCTCACCTTGTATTTCTGAGGTTGGTACCCATGTCATCCCCTATACTAGACGGGAAGTTTCCTCAGAGTGAATGATTGACAACTGTTCGTCTTTGCAGTCCCTACCACAGTGCTTCTCAAGCTGCAGCAAAGAACGCATTTAAAAAAAATCATATTTACAATCCATCATGGACTAGTACTTTTGTGAAATACAATACAAATGAATTAGTAGGAAAACTTTTAGACACCAGGCACTATCTTGTTGCTATAAACATTTCTAAATGCTTACTCTCCATTTCTGCACTTATTTCATTGAGAACTAATAACAAATAGGAGACTGGCACTGGTCCACAGACCACCCTTTGAGTAGCACTGCCCTGGCACAGTGGCTTTCCTAATAAAAATCAACCAGAACAGCAGTTCAGATGTGAACAGGCAAAAAAATCACCTGGAAGGCTCGTAAAAAAAGACAGCTGGGTCCCACCCCAGAGTTTGGGATTAAGCAGGTCTGCGGTAGGGCCCAAGGCCTCTCATTTCTAACAAGTTCTCAGGTGATGCTATTGTAGCCGGCTGGGGACCACACTTTGAGAATCACTGGACTAAAGAAATGAACAAATATCAAGTACACTGCTCTGTTGTGGTGCCTGTCCATATGACAGATAGAGCTGCTAAAGCTAACTACGAGCTTCACCAATGCAGCTCTCTAAAGCCATGATTATCAGCCACCATCTTGTTATGCATTTGCAGAAAGGCCCCAGACACGAGGAGGCTGTGAGGAGCCAGAAGGTCCATACCTTGGGGCTGTTCTGAGCCCAGTTCCTCCACAGGTGGCTGTGCAGGTGAAGCTGAAGGACACTGGGGCAATGTTTGATGTGCCCCCACAGCTGAAGGCCCCAGGGGCAGCCTGGGTGACCGAGATGGCTGGGAGGGTAGGGACGTAGGCGGTGATCCAGTTGGTTGTACCTGCTGCTGTGGTGACACAAGTGTTGAGCTGGGTGGTAAGTGCACAGCAGGGAGCGATACAAGTGGCAAGTCCATTGGAGAATGTGATGGTGATGAGGCCAGTGGCGATGCAGGTGACTGCTCCAATGAAGCGACAGGTGGCTCCACAGGTGGCTCCACAGGCCGCTCACACATGGATTCAGGTGCCTGTACAGGTGGGGACACAGAGGAACCACAGCCACTGCTTCCTTCCCCTTCGGGGCCCTGTTGTGTATGAGGTTGTATGGATTCTTCCAGACTGGCCTGCTCTGTTTGGAGGCTTGGTTGGCTGTGTTCAGGGCACTCATTGCCAAGGGCGAGTTCTATCTGGCAATATATTTCTACCCGGGGAAAAATCACTCTCTTGGAGGGCGAATTGAGGTAAGCAGCATCTAGGAAAAACAATAGCATGGGGTCACAGCTGGCATTACACATCCCTGGAACCAGCATGATGTTTGCAAAAACTGGTTTCCCAAATTATTTTCATAAACAGATTAGTGCTCATCAATGGCCTTTCTTTATTTACTTGAATTTATGTTGAGTATTTGATTGTATATCAATTCACTTATTCAGTGGATATTTATTTAGCATCTATACATGCCAGGCATTATACCAGGCATTGAGGAGGTGAAGGAGCCAAAAACAGGTGTGATGGGTCCTGGCCTCTTGGAGCTTACAGTCCAGTGTGTGGCCAGCCATTGATCACCCAAATAATTTTAACCAAGAGAAGTGCTAGGCAAGAGAGGAATATGGTACTGGAAAAGAGGGAAGCAGAGAGAACATAACTGGAATGCTTTCCTGAGGGAGTGACATTTGAGCTGAGATCTGAAGGGCAAGTCATCCAGGGGATGGTCAGAGTGCGATGGGGAAGAGCATTTCCAACAGAGGGAACAGCACACACAATGGCCACAAGTTCAAAGGAGAACCAGGATGCTTAGGGCCTTTAAGGCAGTGTGGCTGGAACAGGGGTGGGGGCACTATGGGGGTGATGGGGCTGAGGAGGCCAAAGGACCAGGTCACGCAAGGACTCAAAGGCAACAATGAGGACTCTTGGTTTCCATGGAGACCATGAAGCCTTATAGGCAGGGGAGTGCTGACCTGACTCTGGTTTTGACAAGATCACTGTTGGATGCCATGTGGAGACTCATTGACAAGGGCGTAGGGGACCCAGGGAAACTGTCAGGGAGCTGCAGAGAGGTGTTTGGAGCTTGCACCTGGAAGGAGATAGAAAGAAGTAGGGGATTCTGTTCTGGAGGTAAAATGAATGAAAATTGGTGAAGTATTGATTGGCAGGTGAGGGGAGGTAAGTTTGCACAATGGAATGGATGCTGGTGCTGTTTGCTGAGAATATGACCATGGGAGGGAAAGGTCTGGGGGAGAGTGGGGAGAACACAAGTTATATGCTTGTTTGGGGACATGTTCAGTTTAGGGGGCCTTGGAGATGTCCAAGGACAGATGACAAGTGGGCAGTTGAGTCTATGGATTTGGATCTCCGAGAAGAGATGAGGGTTAGAGACATATATTCGGGAGCCCCACCTACGGATAGTAACCAGAGCTGGGGTGGTAGCTGTGGAGGAGATTGCCTAGAGAGGAGGAGCAGAGAGGAGAGGGGCCAGGACTGAGTCAGGTGACAGGGGAGGGGACCCAGGGGAAGTTTTCTAAAATAGGCAAGACTGGGGTAGATTTAAAGTTGTTGGTAAGAGAAATCACAGACTGGGAGAAACTATTTGCAAATAGTATCTCTGATAAAGGGTATTTATCTAGAATATATAAATGCTCTTAAAAAAGAAAGCAAACAATTCCATTTTTTAAATGGGCAAAAGAGCCAATGGAAAGAGCTCCCTCCCCAATGACCAATGCTGGAACAATTTGAGTAACAAAGTAAATAAATTGGATTGAATAATAACCCAAAGTATAAAATGAGTATCCATGAATCCATACATATATAAACAAATGATTGAATAAGTAAGTAAACGGGAGAGAAGAGACACATCTGTGCAGAAGGATTCCAAATAATTTATGTAGACATCCTGCCCTTAAGGAAAGGGGCAATAATCCCTCACTTTTTCAATGTGGTCTATGCATAATGACTTTCTTCCAAAAAGCACAATATGGGAAGGGGAGAAAGTAACTTTATGGTGGAGAAACCTGACAAACACCGCTGCAGCCAGGCGAGCAAGGTCAACATCATCAGCGACATGTCATGTACCCTTGAAACAATGTCATGAGAATGGCCTCTGTGGTCTTCCTACTCCAAACCCATGACTTCAGTCTAATCATGAGAAAAACATTAGACAACCCCCAACAGAGGGCCATTCTACAAGATATCTGGCCAGTACTAAAACCTGCCAAAGCCATTAAAAACAGAGAGCCTGAGAAACTGTCACAGATGAGAGGAGCTTAAGGAGACATCACAACTCAATGTGTCGTGGTATCTTAGATGGGATCCTGGGTCAGAAAAAGGACATTAGGTAAAAACTAAGAAAATCTGAAGAAAGTATTGACTTTAATTAATAATAATTTGTCAATGTCAGTTCATTAATTATAAACAATATACCATACTATGTACCAAACAGTAACATCTAACAAATGTGAGACATAATAATAGGTAAATCTGGAAGTGGAATATATGGAAACTCTATTATTTCCATATTTTTCTCTAAATCTAGAACTGTTCTAAAAAATAAAGCTTATTAAAAGCCGGGGTGGAGGAGGGTGGCCAGTTAGCTCAGGTGGTTAGAGCCCAGTGCTCACAACGTTAAGGTTGCCGGTTTGATCCCCACATGGGCCATTGAGCTGTGCCCTCCACAACTAAATTGAAACAACTACTTGACTTGGAGCTGATGGGTCCTGGAAAAACACAGTTCCCCAGTAAAAAAAGTCTCGGAGGAAATAGGCAAAAAAGTTGAACAGACGTTTTACCAAAGAAGATATCTGGACAACTAATAAGTAAATGAAATGATGCTCAACATCGTTAGTCATTAGCGAAATGCAAATTAAAACCCTAATAAGATACCACCACATACCTATTACAATGGCTAAAATTAAAAAGACCTGCCATACCAACTTTTGGTGAGAATTGGGGGAAACTAGAGCTCTCATACACTGCTGGTGAGAATGGTATAAGCACTTAGGAAAACAATTTGGCGATTTCTTAAAAAGTTAAACACATGTATTGTGGGTCTATGTCTTCATCTGTACATATCCAGAAGAACTGAAAATAGAATCTCGAAGAGACATTTGCACACCCGTGTTCATTACAGCATTATTCACAACAGACGACAGGTGGAAGAAATCCAGATGTCCATTGATGAATGAATGGATAAAGAAAATGTGGTTTAAGGGCCGGCCTAGTGGCTCAGTTGGTTAAGAGCTCACTCAAGAGTGTGAGCTGAGCTCTGAGCGACAGCAGTTCGATGCCCAGCCCGAGCTGAGCTGCCAACAGGTGGCAGGATGGCTCAGCTAAAAAAAAAAAGAAACTGTGGGTTATACACATGTTGGAATATTATTCAGCCTTAAAAAGGAAGGAAATCCTGTCACGTGCTACAACATGGATAAACATGGATAAACCTTGAGGACATTATAAATAAAATAGACCAATTACAAAAAGACAAATGCTGTATGCTCACTTATATGAGGTATCTAAAGTAATCAAACACCTAGAAAGAGATAGTAGAATGGTGGTAACCAGAGCCTGTGGGGAGGGGAAAATGGGGTGTTGTTGGCCAATAGAGTTTCAGTTTTGCAAAATGAAAAACTTCTGGAGGTTAGCTGCACAACAATGAAAATATGCATAATATTACTGAACTGTACTTAAATATGGTTAAGATGGTAAATTTTATGTTATGTGTTTTTTATCACAATTTTAGATTTATGTAAATTATATGCATTCTTTATAATATGTATATAATAGGTATATATATACATATGTATATAATATAATATAATAATTACATATAATTTCACTTACCATATGATATACCACATGATCTAATCATTTCACTCCTAGGTATTTACCCAGGAGAAATGAAAACATATGTCCATACAAAGATGTATGCATGACAGTTTATAGCAGCTTTATTCATAATAGCTCAAAGTGGATACAACCATGTCCATTAACCAGGTGAATGGATAAATGAACTGTGGTGTATATTCATACGATGGAATGAAATGTAAAAAGGAATGAACTGTTTATACCATGCAATAACATGGATGAATCCCAGAATAATTATACTGAATGAAAGAATGCAGACCAAAAAAAGTTCATAGTATAAGATTCCACTTATCAAAAACTCTAGAAAATGCGGGCCAGACGAGTGGGGCATTGGTTAAGAGCTGGCTTGGGAGGCCAGTGGCCCCAGTTCGGATCCCACATATGAGGGCCAGTGACACTGCCCTCTACAGCTAACAACAGCTCCACCTGGAGCTGGGCTGCGAGCCCTGGCGATGGTGTAGGCTGCAGCTCCTGCTGCAGTGGGCTGCCATAGGCTGGCAGCCGGTGTGAGCTGCCAATAGCCATGGTGAGTGGCCATCCAGAGGCTGGCGAGCGATCTGCCTCATCTAGGAAGAACGCAATGACGATACCAACATGGGCCAGTGAAGCAACGTCCTCCGCAACTAGACTGAAGAACAAAAAGACAGCAACTTCTCTGTTCCCCTTCCCTGATTCCCCAACGCTGTTCCCTTCCCCCAATTCACCAATAAAATCTTTAAAAAATAAAAAAAAAACACTCTAGAAAATGCAAATAATATGTAATGACAGAAAATAGATCAGGGATTGCCTGGGGGTTGAGAGTAGATGAGGGAAGGTGGGAAGAATCACTGAGGGGCATGGAGAAACTTTGGAAATTTGGGCATGATGGATTATTTACTATCTTGATTGTGGTGCTGTTTCACAGGTGTGTGTGTGTGTGTGTGTGTGTGTGTGTGTGTGTGTGAGAGAAAACTTACCAAATTGTGAGAGGGAAGAAGGGCGAGAGAGAAGGAAGAATGGTAGGAAGGCAGGAAGGAAGGGAAGGAGGGAAAATGGAAGGTAGACTGGGGTGGACATGCCTGGATGCCAAATGGATATTTTTAAACATGACATCCTCTGAGCTCCAACCTTACTCAACGCCCACATCCACATGTCTGTGAAGGGAATGTGGATTTTCAAGCATACCAGCAAGCATGCCCTTCCCTTTGGCAGAAGGCTGCTGCCAGGGGAGGCCTCGAGTGGAGAGGGAGCTTGCCTGGCAGCAGGAATAACTAGGCAGATGTGAGCCCTTAGGAGGGAGGAGAAAGACGATGCCAGGATGTGAGTTGAGGAGTTGAGGGTGACACCTTATGGGTGCGTCTGAGTGCTGGAGCTGACCCCCATCCAGAAAACAGTTGGGCGGGCGGCTGGAGTGAGCTTCCATTTTTTGTTCCCAGATGGCAGGTGGGAATTAAGAGTGTGGCTCTGAGCCCCAACATCAATTATTCAGGGTGTGTCAATACCTCCTGCTTGCATCTGATGCCAGGAGAAAAATCCAGCCCAACCAAACCCAAGAGGATTTAGGTGGTGGAGCTGAGACCTGCACTGAGAAAGTCAGGCACACACTGGCAAAGGGAAAGAGAAAGCAAAAATAGCTGGTAGCCAGCAGGAGACTTTGTCTCCCTTATGAGTTGCATCTGTTCCTGCTTGGAGTGATTCCAGGCCCATTGGGAAAACCTGCCATCCTCCATACACTGCCTCAATTCAGGAATGGATACCTGAGATGCTGCTGTTAGAGTTTCATCCTTGTGTTTAAGACGACCATTCATACTTGCGGAAATGTCCACATCAGCTAAGGGTGGAAGGGTGGGGGCGGGTGAGAGGGCACCCAGTTTCTCCCAGAGGTAGAAGGGCGGAAGAAGGGGCCACTGAGAAATGGGGGAGACTAGAGATGCTTAACCACCCACTTTGTAGCTCTCCCCAGATTGCCCTGAGAAGAGAAAGGGAAATTTTAGGGGAAAGACCAGTATAGAGGTAGCCAGGTAGCCAGGCTGTAACCTGAGGTGCAGAGGAGGTCTCCTGGGGCAGGAAATTGGTATCTGCTCCAAGATCTGAGCCCCAAATCAGGGGATCCCCAAAACTCCAAGTCCCTAGCCTACATTGTCATTAAGGAAAGAGAGTTGGGACTCCCCAGCTGGTAGCAGAAAGGACCCCAGGCCCCAGCCAACTTCTGTTTCCAAGGCCTCATCTCCGCCCCCACCAACAGCACTCAAGCCTTTCACCTCTTGGACACCTGGGGCTCACTTTTTCACAGCTGTCACCTGTGTAAATGTGGAGGATGGGGGGGGGAGCTTGTCAGAGGACAGTCAGGGTTAGGGGAGTCTGTCCTGCAAAGAGGTGAGAGGAGGGGCCTGTCTCCGAGGTCAGAGGCAGGGTGGGGTGGGGCGGGGTGGGCAGTGGACTGGATTGATTGCTGCAAGGACATAGAACTCTGAAGTTCCCAGTAAGAACTACCAGTTATTTGAGCATTGTGCTAACTTTGCTCCTTTAATCCTCACAATAACCTCTGAGGAAGGTTCCAGGATCAGTCCCCTTGTACAGATGAGAAAACTGACGGCCTGGAGATTAATTTCCTGCTTAAGGTCACAGCATTTGTAGGTGTCAGGAACCAGGATCTAAAACCCTTTTTGCAGATTAGGAAACCAAGACTCAGAGAGGGGGAGTGATTTCCTTGAGCTTGCACAGCTGGAGGGATGGGGATCACGGCCCAGACTACTTGCATCCAGAGCCCACATTCTCTCCATCCTGTTCTCCTGCCCCCCCATCCCCACCCCTTGCCGGGAGAAAGGATCCAGGAGGAAGTAAAGAGTCAGGACAAGGGGAACTTGGTAAAGCAGGAAGCAATTTTGAAGGGAAGAAAAGTGAAAGTATCCCAGGAAAAACCGTCATTCAACCCCTTAATCTAACTCCCAAAATATTTTTTAAAACTATATACACAAAAAGTACACCACAACATTGCTTATGTATACTAGTGAACATTTGGAAACTCAAAGGAATGGCCATGCAAAATTTTCTGTACCACTGGGATGGAACATTATAGAGCTGCCAAAAAGGACAATTATAAAGACCATATGGTAATATGGAAAAAAACGTATGACATCATTTTGGTAAACACTCTTTGATCCAGGAATCCCTTTCTCTGAAAATATGTTCTATGGAATTAACTCTAAATATTGAAAAGCTTTTCTCCTTTCCTTTTAACAACGATGTTTGCCATGGCCTTCATCGAATTAGAGTGTGTAATACATGTCATTAGGCTCTTTCTTCTACCTGAGGATGCACAGAGGGCACACAGGTGTGGGGACCACGATTTCCAAACCAACACAGGTCAAGAGCTCTTCTCTCATTTGTTGATCAATACGTCCATCATTCAGAGTCTTATACGGATATAAATTAGTCCCAGTTAGTTCTACATTAACAATATGGTTTTATTGCAAAGAGAATAAAAATGAAAGAAAGTGAAATGACCTGAAAATAGAAGCTATGAGCTATGTATCTCTTAAATATAGTTTTAAAATCCAGAAATATATTTGTGCAAAAGCCCTAGACACTGTCCGATCCATTAATTAACCTAAAAGCCCCTTTTGCACAGAGATCCTAATTCCTGGCCACGGTGGCCTGTCCTGGACAATGACAGGTGGTCAGGTCCCTGCACCCATTTCTGGCTCTGCTGGGTGAAGGACATCCCCAGGTCACGAATGTGGAGGCCATGCTCCTCTACTCAGCCCTTCTACTTCCTGTCTTTGCCCCGCCCTCCAGCCCTCCCCTTCCTTGGACTCTACATGGTACTTACTCAGTCGCCTCAAGTAGAGAACAGCGTCTTCGTACCCTCGGTAGTAGTAATTGTGCAGGGCCTGCAAGGTGGGCACACCAGGAAGGTAACTCAGGCTGCAGCAACAGCAAGAGCCGCAGGTCCTCTCACTTAGGGCAGCTACTTTATCATTCTTTTGCTTTATTCGATGGCCTTTTCAAAATGTACCCATCCAGTGTCCCATCCCTCACTATCTGCTAAGAACTGGGGAGCAATTCCTGATCATGTGTCCATAGTGATGCTGCATTAATGTTTTAAACCATTTTCAGCTGATCATCAGCTTCCCCTGGGTGGGAGAGGGTGAGATGTTTATAGCAGAACCCGAGAAGGTGTGTTTGGCCCATAAGAAGAACAGAGTTTGAAGACTGTTCAAACCCCAGTGCTGCCACTTATTGGCTGTGTGGCTGTGTGGATGTAACTTCTCACAGCCTCAGTTTCTTCATCTATAAAATGGGGATAATAATAGTATCTGTTGCAGAGGATGCTAAAGGACCACACGAGGTAGTGCCCACAAAGCATTTTCTATAAAGGGTCAGATAGTAAATGTTTTGGGCTTTGCAGGTTACATATAGTCTCTGTCACTTCTATTTTTTTTTTACAGCCCTTTAAAAATGGAAAATCCATTCTAAGTGCACAGGTTGTACAAAAACAAGCCACGTGCTGGGTATGCTCATGGGCCATAGTTTGCTTGCCTGACATTGCGTGTCAGAGTGGAAGAGTTCAGTTAACATTCATATCAGTGATTCTGACATCATCTTATTTTACAGGGTAGAATTGAGATAGGAGCCCTTAGGGGACTTCTTCAAGGTCACATAGCTCATTAGCAAAAAGGCCAGGACACAGGTCTAGGAGGAAGTTTACAGGGGCATGTGAGTTGGGGGAGACACAGATGCGACTGAGTAGGCCCCACTGGCTCCCTCATCGCACCTCCAGCCCCTGCCACCCTCCCCCGATCCCCCTACCCCACCAGGTCCCCCTGTCTGTCACCATCAGGTCTGGGGGGAACAGGGCGTGGGTCATCCTGGCGATGTTCTCCAGGGAAAACTGGAAGGAGAAGTTGAACATGCGGAAGTCATGAAAGATGGCAGGGCAGTCCCGGGGGCAGATGTCCTGCTGCCCGCTGAAGGTGGAGATGGTGATGGCATCCGTCCAGAAGGAGCAGGGCTGCATGCCCGTAAAGCCCCCATCGATGTACCTCTGTGGGGGAGCAGGGTGAGAAATGCTCCCCTGGGGTCAGAGGGCCTCCCCATGCAGGGAGTACACCAAGGCAGTGGGTCCCCCAGGATAAGCTTGGAGACCAAGGTCCAGGTAGATAAGTGGTGTGCCTAAGGTCACTCAATGACTCCATGGTGGCCTCTGGACTCCCAGTGCTCTGTCCCCATACTGTCTCCCCTCAGCCATCTTACGGGTGCTGAGATGGGGATCCCAGGCTTCTGTGAGGAGGAGGACATCCATGCACTAGATCAGGGGTCGGCAAACTGCGGCTCGCAAGCCACATGTGGCTCTTTGGGTACGTTCCATCTCAAAAGTTGGCCGACCCCTGGAAGAGCCAATCTGTCCCTCACAACAATTTAAAAATTATTCGAGAGCCATAAATATATTTTTACATAATCACCATTATGTGAGCAATATCCTTTAAAAGTTTTATAAATGAAACTATGATAGTTTTATTTTCATTTTCAATTTTACTTCAGAGCCACATGTACGTACCCAAAAAGCCGCATGTGGCTTGTGAGCCACAGTTTGCTGACCCTGACGGCTTTTTCGTCTCAAAAGTTTGCCGACCCCTGCACTAGATAAATCAGGAGGAATGCTCCCTTGTCACAGCTACCCTTCTCAGGCTACCCCTCCTGGAGCCCTGCAACTGCTGGGGGCAGGCTTGCGGAATGGGGCCTGTGGCCCTTTGAGAAGGCGTACGTGTAGTGCGTCTGAGCAGTTGTAAAAAATCCCCTCTCCAGACTGCCATGGGTCCAAACTGCCTCCTTCTGTTGAGATTGGGCATCCTGGCCTCACCACTGGCCACCATGTGTCCACCCTCAAGTCCCTTCCCCTTTGGGGCTCCTGTTTCCTCAACTATGAACAAAGGACCACAAACCCTAAGGCTGTAACTTTCCGGGGTCCCTGAGAAGCACACAGTTGACATGCAGGATGGAATCCATCTACTAGCTGAATCTTAATCTCTGGATTTCATTTGCTCTCTATATAAAATGAGGAGGGGGCATGGGTTAGACCAGCCTACTCAGACTGTGGTCTATGGACCAGCAGCACCGACATCAGCTAGCTAGTTAGAGCTGCAGAGGCTCAGGCGACACCCTGACCTACTGGGTCAGAATTTGCATTACTTTACAAGACCCCCAAGTGATTCACAGGCACATCAAACTTAGGGAGGCACTAGCCTAGATGACCTGGAAGGTCCCATCATTCAAGGTTCCAGGTCCCAACATTGCAGGGTCTATTTTACACTCTTTGTCAAGTCTGGAAAAATCTGGTGAGCCTGTGGTGTTTTGACTTGCAGGGCTCAGAGAGAAGCCCAACCTAATTGGGGAAGTCCATCTTAAAGCCCCAGAAATCCATCTATGCTGGGAATTCTGAGTAGAAAAACACAAGAACCTTTTCAATTCTTGGTCTTCCCACTGCATTCCGAGACCACCACTCTGGTTGCCCAGATGTGAGTCACAGGGACCCTCATGCACACCTGAATCCTGGCTCATCCCCCTCCCCCCGCTGAGTCACTCACCACACCACGGTAAGTTGGCGGGATGAGACCACAGTACACTGGGACAAAGCAGCTGCAGTACAGCGCCTGTGGGGGGAGAAGAGGGCTGACATGCCTGGAGTCCTGGGGGCTGGGTGGGGAGGGCTCACCTGCGGCCTCGGGGACACTGCCAGCCTGGCCTTCCTTAAACCCAAGGTGGAGGCACTGCCCTCCACCCAAGCTCAGTTCTTGGCCTAGCCCTAACTAGCTGGGTTCTTGCTAACCAACTTGTCAGTCTGGACCTGATGTCCCAGCTTTAAAGGGAGAAGGTGGTCTCAATGATCTCGAGTCCCTTCTCACACCAAATTTTCATGAATCCAATGGGATTCAACAACCATTAATGTGTATCTGGCTTGGGCCAGGCCGTGATATCAAAGTAGGGTTATCACTTAGGAAAGTGCACTCTCACAGTGCACCCAACCGAGAGGGGTGCAGGGCAGGCAGGTGATGAAGGAAAGTTCCCTGGCAGGAGTGACTGGCCTTGTCAAGCAGGTGAAGGGGAGTGGGAAGTAGTGGACATTGCAGGCAGAGCGGGCATCGCAGTCAGAGGGCACAGCAGGTGCAAAGGCACAAGGGCCTGCTCTGTGAGGGGTTTGCTCTGGTTGACATGGGTAGGAGTGGGAGGTGGTGGAAGATGGCTCGGGACAGCTGGGTGCTAATAAACCCAGGGGAACATGAGGTGGGTGGAGGAAGTATCCATGCCTGCTGCCTATTCATCCTCCACCCCCAAGATCATGGCCAGGCTGGTGTGGGATGTAAGGATGGGTGGCAAGGGCCTTGCATTCAGGGGAGAAGAGGGGAACAGAAATGTGGGGAGGAGGGTCATGCAGCTTAACCCCTTTGTCATAAAAAAAACAACAACTGGGTATATCCGCAGCACTCTCCATCAATAATAATTCATAGCTAAAATTTATATTGAGCTTAGAACAGTGCACTGTGAGAGTGCACTTTCCTAAGTGATAACCCATTCAGGGATAATTCAATCTTTTTATCAAAGGCCATTAGAAGATGCAGCAGAGGGAGGGCTGTACCCACAAACTGGAAATAATTCAAGGAGGACACACTACAACCCAGGCTGGAAGGCCCTAAAGGAGACATGAAGCCTCTATAAGTAACACTTTGAGAGGCTCCAGGGTTCGTACCAGGGCAGGGCAGAAGCAAAAGGAGGGGCTGAACCCCTGGGGACAATGAGTGTTGAAGTCTTGAGGATGGTGACTAAGCCTTGATTGTCTTGGGCTTCTCTCTGTCCATCTCCTCTAAAGTGTGTCTGACACAGAGAAATGCCAAAAGGATGAGGGATGGAAGGACTAGAGAAGCAGAAAATAGAAGGAAGGCAGACAGATCATTCATCCCAGGGATCCAGTCAAGAGAAGCAGGACCAACCCCTCCAACCTCTCTTTCCCCGCCCACTCATTTGGGCCACGCCCACTCCACGCCCCGCCCCCACCCTCGGCCCCGCCCCCTTGCCTCGATGAGTTCTTCTTTGGAGGTATACTCAGAAACCACGACACTCTCTCCATCGGTTAACCGGGTGAGGCTCACGTGGAGCTTCCCTGTGGCGGCCTTGTAGGAGTCCTCAGGCAGGGCCTGATACAGAAACTGCCTCATCATCTGCACCATTTTGCAGGAGGGGGCCAAGGGCCCCAGGAAGGATTTCTTCACCTCAGCCACACCCACATTGAGGACTCGGAGGTATTCATCTGTGGAGGAAGCAGAGAGGAGCACGTGGTCAGCTGCCTGTGGCCAAGACTGGTCAACTGGCAATTTTCCATCTCACCCTGTATCCAACAATGGGAAAACCTAGAATTCAGAAGCAGGGAAGGGCTCAGAAATCCACTTGTCATTCTGCACACAAGGAAAGCAAAGCCCACAGCTAGTCAGTGGCAGAACTAGACCCAGGCATCCTGACATCCTAATTTACTATGACAAAGGACCATTTTCCTACCCCTAGAATAGCTTCACCCAACTTCCTGTCACCATTCCTGGAAGTCCACCACCAGACACTATTCTTTGAGGGTCTTAGAGGCTTTTTGCTCTAAATGAGATTCCCATCAAAACAAGACCCAGTTGAAAGCCTTCACCAAGCGACTGCCCCCCGTGACACTGGCTTAGTGCTGGTAAACCTGTGGGCAGAGAGGGGGCGCTGGGCTTGAGGCAGGTGAATTACAGGGAGGGGTGAACTCTGTCTGGAAACCATTGAATCATCTTTCCTTTATCCCCCCTGATACAGACCTGAGAGGGAGAAGGCCCTGAAATATGGAACACAGCTGTGCTGGACTGCTGCAGGCGCTCCTGGAGGGAAGATGAACCTTCTTCCTCCTTTTGAGCCAGGGCACATGTGCCAGATGGGGCTTGGAGGGCAGATGTGCTGTTCAGGGGGTGGGCGGAGGAAGTGAAACCTGCCCTCCCCCAATTCCCAGAACCCCACTAGGGAAGTTTGGATGGATGGTATGCTTAATAAGAACTGCTATCATGCTTGATTCTCACAGCAATATTATGAGGTAGGTATTTCTCTCCTCACTTTACTGGTTAGGAAACTGAGACTTGGAGAGGTAATATAACTTGCCTTAGGTCAACCATCTAGTAAGTGGACAAAGTGGTGATTTAATCTACAGTGTGTGACTCTAGAACCCATATTCCTTCCACTAAACTAAATCACAAGCTTCCAGAGCCCGGCCTGTACCTGCTTTTTGCCGATTGCTGCTGCTAACTTCTACCTTGTGCAAGCTGTTTGGGAAAATCAGGAGTGGGAATAGCTCTAAAAAGGACTGCTAAAATTTTTTAAAGAAATATTTAATCAGAAAACATCCTATACAGAAAATTTTTCTTACCATCAGTGTCATGTAGCAATGCCTACTTGGAAAGTTGTGTAGTCATGAGCTTTCTGCCACTGGAGGTAATTGAGCAGAGATCGGACAAGCCCCTTGATCAGAGAACTTATCAAAGGGATCCCTAGATGGGCAAGAAGGGCTAAGATTCCTTCTAATTTTGAGATTCTGGGATTCTCACAGAGCCTGACAATATAACTGGGAAGTAATCACAGCGGACACTGTTTTCCTATTTATATTATAAATAGAGTGGCTGAGGCAGAGAGTTTCAGTTATTTGCCCAAAGTCACATTCAGCAACTGGGGGACAAACCAAAGCTAGTGATGCTCTACTCCTCTTGAGTTTTACAGTTCACAGATTATTCCTCAGTAATCCTGGAGGTGGACAGAATAAGGAGCTTCAGCATCATTTTACAGACGTAGAAGCTGAGGCAGAGAAAAGCTAAGTGTCTAGCCTGAGGTGAGACAGCCAGGCGGTGTTTGTTCTGACTCCGACCCCACCTTCTTTCCCTGAGTGTTGGATTGATCCCAGACGCTAAGCGAGCCTGAGTTGCCATGGTGATGGCCTTTTTCTCACCAACATTCAGGAGCGCAGCTGCATCTGTGCAGTAGGGACTGACCTGAGCAACAAAGCATCTTAGCTGTCACCCCCTTAGAGGGGAGGGTGCCCCTGGAAGGTGGGAAGGCCCTGCAGTTTTACCGAGGTTAGCTTTACCCTGTGCCAACTTGTACAGTGTTTTCCCTCCAGGAGGGTGGCAGCCAACCCACCAGCAGGTTATGAAACAATTCAACATTTGGATACCAAGGTGTTGGATCATTGAGTTCTTGCCCACAAGACCAGTTGGGATGGGAAGTCAATAGGGTGGGGGCATGCTGTTTTTGGAATTCTTAATGAGCAGCTTGAAATGGTTCTGAAAAGGTTGGTGACCTTTCCCACAATGCCTTGGGGCCAGGAGTACCTGGTTCAGCTTGCTCACACACTCCTGGGCTCCCAGCAGGGCGCACTCGCTGGGACCCACGGAAGGAAATTTGTTCTTATTGCACAAGAAATACATGTTCATTGTGGAAAAAAACAGAAAGAAAGAAAAAAAAACTTTAAATGTAGACAAGCAAAAAAAAAATAAAATTAAAATGTCTTGGAATCCCTCCACCCACAGATTAACATTTGGTTTATGTCTTCCTAGACTATATATTTTATATTTATAATAACTTATAAGAATACTTTTATGGAGTCAATTTATTTACACTGTTTTGTAACTTGCTGATTTTACCTAATAAATCATGTCTTTCCATGTCAATAAGTACCCATTTATAACCTACTTTACAAGCAACATGGAAAGCTATTGTAAGATTATAAGATTATTTATTGAGCAGTACCCAAAAGGAGTTGGCTATTGGGTTGTTTCCTTGATTTTATAAACAATGCCACAATTAATAATCTCATGCTAAATTCTTTGTTTGTGTCCTCATTTATTTTCCTTAGGATAAATTCATAGAGGTGGGAATGCTAGGTCAAGGCATGCATATGCAGTCTTGTCATGCTTATTTTAATCATGGTTTTTGTATACTATCCATTAACAGTCAACTCAGCTATTCAGGATAGTGGTGGGTGACAAGGACAAAGCAGTGGCCAAGATAATAGAAATAGTATGGACATCTCCAAAATACTTACACCTGAAAAGGGTGCTGTCTGGAAATTCACAATGCTCTAGCCATAACTGTGTAGCCAGGGAAGGAGGGGACAGGAGAGATTGCCTGATTTCTTCCACCTACTCGGATGCCCAGTTTAATGTTTTTTTCCTGATGCTCATTGGGGATGCTTACCAAAGGATGCCTTTATCTCTGCCTCTCCTTGCTTCTCTTCCAGTCTCTGTCTGTGTGTCTCTGACTTCAGAATCTCTTCCCTTCTCTCTCTCTCTCTCTCTCTCTCTCTCTCTCTCTCTCTCTCTCTCTCTCTCTCTCTCTCTCTCTCCTTTCTCGCTCTCTCTCTCTCTCTCTCTCTCTCGCTCTCGCTCTCTCGCTCTCTCGCTCTCTCGCTCTCTCGCTCTTTTTTTCCCAGCTGAAGGAAAAGCAACTAATCTGTGAAACAAGTCTCTGTTGGTAGACAGTCAAGTGTTAAGCATGGCAATTGCTGGGTGCTGCGAGGAGGGATAAATTTAGCTTGATTCTTTATGCATCTCTCTACTTTCCGGCACCTTCTCCCATTTAAAGGCCTCCTTCCAAGCTTCAGGCTGCTGGGCTCTGAGACACAGTGGCCCATACCGACCACAGCAAGATGGGATTTCGAAGCAGCACCACGGGAAACTCAAGGAGGGCTGCTCCCACCCCCCAGCCCATGCTCCTCACCTCCTTTCACACCTTTGTATTATGTAGGGGGTGAGTCTGTCTCCCAAGCCAAGGAGGTTCTCTTAGGGCTGATCCTTGTGGACCTCCTCCCCCTTTGTGTGCTTTGCCCATCAAAGGTCCTTCAGGAACCTTCACTATAATATAAGCTGGGAACTCCGGAACTCCTCAGGGGCAGGGATGGGACATACTCACTTACGCTTGCCCTACCTCCCACAACACTTGGGTAGGTGCTCAATGTTTGTTCAGTGTGTGAACAAAGGAAAATAAAAACCTGACAGAGAGGAAAAGCCAATGATGGAAATACAAGGAAGAGCTACTTGACTTAATTACCCAATAACAGCTTGAAGGCAAGACCATCCCAGATAGATGGATAGATAACAGAGTTAACTGTGTTGATAAGTGTGGCCAATTCACCAGGTTTTATGAGTCTATAGTGATAAGAATGTCAGTAGAAAACCAAATAAATAAGATCCTGGGACTGGAGGTCATTTGGAAGCTGCTCCAAGGCTCAGCCACTCAGAGTCTTACTCTTTTTCTATGATCAGATCCATTTCCTGGAAAAAGCTCAGGCTTTGGAGCCAGACAGACCTGGTTCAAATCCCAGCTTTGCCACCTACATCTGGGTCATCAATGGCAAGTCAAATAACTTCTTTCAGCCTCAATCTGCCACCGATAAAACGGGAACAATAATACTCACCTTACTGGTTTTTTTAAGTGCCTGCACAGAGTAAATGCTCGGTTATGCCAGTCAGTCCCCATGTGACCGTGGATAAGCCTTAATGTTTCTGCCTTTCAGCTTTCTCATCTGAACAGGGGACAATGATTCCTGCCCTACATCTTTATCGAGGTGTGTTCAGGCTCATGTGTGGATGCAAAAGAGCAGACTACAAGCACTGTGGAGATGAGAGTGTGTACCCCAGATTCAGAGTGTGGTAAGGGGATGGGTTAGGTGTAGTGCAGCGTAGGCACAGTTGGCAGCAGTGCTCCGACCCCTGTCAACTTGGGGACCCTACAGATCTAGTGGGGGAAGGGGAGGGGGTAGAAAAGTCATTGAAAGGGAAGGAGAGTGATAATTACATATGTATTTATTTTATTTATTTGCTTAAGTGCCTAATGTTTCCCCCTTCGTGAGGACAAGGCTGGTCTCTGGTTCATTTCTTTGCCCCTAGCACCCTGATAGGGTGCCTGGAACACGATAAGCACTTAATAAACATGAACACATACATGAATAATGAATAAATGAATGAATCCCAGGAATCGGAGGAGGGCACTGAGGTCCAGAGAGAGAAGCTATTCAAGGTGACTCAGAAGTAAAAACCGCTTCTCTTCCCATCCTCCGCTAGGCCTTGTTAAGTGAAAAATCCTAGAAAGATGGGCATTGGCAGCTGAGAATTTAATTTGCTGGGGATCCCGTTCACAGGGTGCCCAAATTAGGTTGGCTGTGTGGGATGGATCTGCCGTGGAGGATGAGACTATGCCAGGCCTCAGTCTCCCGCGGACTGGTAGCCTAGCAACAACTTCGGGCTCAGCCAATCACTGCGAGGCGCCTCCCGCCGCCTGCCCTCCTCCCTCAGCTGCGAGCGCGGTGGGAAGCGGGGAAGCAGGGGACGCTGCAGCCCCTGGGGAGGCGCCGGAGAGCAGAGCTACTTTCCCAGGAAAGCCCTGCAATTCTCAGAGTCCCTGTGTGGAGCACCTGGGAGTCTGCTGCTCCTGCCTGGTCCCTAATTGTAGACTGAATTATAGGTTGCATTTCCCTGTGGGTATATCTTGACTGCCCAACTCCACTATAATAATAATAATAATAATAATAATAATAATAATAATTATTATTATTATTATTATCTTAACAATAGCCATTTATTCAAGCAGGTTTTCACACTTAACACTCTTGGTTTATCCTCCCAGTGACAGTGAGCCCCTCAAGGGCAGTGACCCTGGTTTGTTCACCATTTTATACTCCACTGCAGGGGCATTGATTGAAAAACAATTTGGCTTGAAGCTGCAGTGTCGCCATTGGAAGGTCCATAGAGACCCTCTGGGGCAGCGATTTTTTTTAGTCAGGGAGACTTTGTTCAAAAGAAAACTTAAGTGGAAAACCCAATACATAAAACAGTTAAAATCAGAGCTGTTCTGGGTTGAAGCCAAGCAGGATCTCAGGCTTGTCTGATGGTCCCACCCCACCCAAGGAAGGAAGCCCCTGAAACTCCTAAGATTCTAGGAACTGAGGTAAAAAATACTAGACTAGACCAGTTTTCTCATTTTACAGGTAAGAAATCCACTTCAGGATAAAGATTAAGCTCAATAGCTATGGCTGAATGGCTGACTGGCTGGGTGGCTGGCTGGATGAATGGGTGGATGGAGAAATGAGTAAAGGTCTCACAGTCTATATTAGCATAAGCCAGAACTAGAATGTAGGAGAAAATTTGTTTTTTGACTCTGTTCTGAATGCATTGCATTATAGGTTTTAGCCAAAAGCAAAATACTAGTAAGCACTTAAAAAACAAAAGACAATACTTTTCAATGAATAAATAATCTTCCACACATACCTTTTTCTACCCTAAGAGTTTACTAAAGAGTTGGCTTTAAAAGTTCTGATTGTCTTATATTAGGTTGTCCTGGAAACAGTAGTAGCACTGGTTCATCACTTGCATCCTTATCAAGGTGCTGTGGGGCTCTTTCCCAGAGCCTGAGCCCGCCCCTTGGCCCCGTGTGCCTCTCCCCCAGAATCCAGGCACATCTCCCCAGCTTTCCACTGAGGGATCTGCGGATCCTTGAGAGGAAACAGGCAGAGAAGGAATGTGTCTAGAAAGTTCTCTGGGACCTCACAATGTTCTCAGGGCCATTGCCCTGCTTTTTTTTCTCTATTTTCTTTGGTGGACCCAGAATTCCCTTTGGGATTCTGCTTCAAGGTAAAAACAATACTGCCCACTGTTCCCCACAACAATATAATTCATCCTTCCAGGCTGGGACCCATCCTACCGCCCCCAGTGCCCCAGCACTACTGAGGGGACCCTGGGATAACAAACGAACTGTGAACTAGTCACCCTCCAGTCTTAATAGTTGCGTGTGTGTGTGTGTGTGCATTTGTGTGTGTGTGTGCATGTGTGTGTGCATGTGCATTTGTGTGTGTGTGCATTTGTATGTGTGTGTGTGCATGTGTGCATTTGTGTGTGTGTGTGTGCATTTGTGTGTGTGTGTGTGCACATTTGTGTGTGTGTGTGTGTGTGTGTGTGTGGCGAACTGAAGAAGGAGATCAAAGAGTGTCTTCTCTACTGATCTAACAGGAATCTTTTCAACTAGTGGTCAGGAAGGTGGAATTCTTCAGTGACTCAGCTGGATTTGGGGTTGTGTTGGAACAAACCCCACAGCAGTTGCTCTGTCAAACCTGGCCCTAACTCTGGTCCCCACATGGATGGACACAAGACGCTGAACTGGGGCTGAGGAAGAGAATTGCTCTTACGTGGCAGTATTGTCACAAGGACAGAATTGGGTTACCCTTGGGATCCATGGGTCAACTCCTAACTTGAATGGGAGGCAGACTGGTCCAGAGGTTTATTTATTGTTTGTTTGCCTGTTTTCCCTGTAGAATTGGAAATGGAGCACAACTAGCTTTGCTGAATTTGATCCCAATGTGAAACAAAGAAAACAACACTATTTTAATACCCTCTGAGTGAGCTGGTTTAAAAATGGGTCTACCAGATACAGTGCAGGGCCCTGGATTGGTTTCTGGGCAGATAAAGGACAATGGTAGAAACACTGGTGAAATCTGTAGTTAATAGTGGTGTACCAATGCTGATATCTTAGCATTGACAAATGTACCATGGTTATGTAAGATGCTAACATTAGGGGAACCTGGGTGAGGGATCTATGGAACTATCTGTACTATCAGCAACCTTTCTCTAAATCGGACAGTAATGAATAACAAGTTTATCATTATTAAAGGAAGAAAACACAGATTAACCAAGGCTGTGAGACACCCAGGGCCTGCCACTCAGCAGGAGCTCAGTTAATGCCTGCTATTGTTGTGGGGAACAGATCCCTGTATGTCACCTACGTGAGATGCTTTCCAAATACAATAATACCTTGGTCTGCGAGGATAATTCATTCTGGAAACAAACTACTTGTGTTGCAAGACATTGCTTGTTTACCAAGTTAAAATGTATTAGAAACGTTTGCTTGTCTTGCGGAACACTCGCAAACCACGTTACTCGCAATCCAAGGTTTTATGGTAGTTAGATGTTTCTGTTGTGTAACCAACACACTTAGAGTTTTACCACAGTTTCCATTCAAGTATTTTCTACTTAAGAGTCCAAAAGATTGTTTGGGGAAAATAAATTTTTATCCATTTGTCTGGAGAGGTTACACATGTAAAACACAAGTTACTTTGAGTGACTTAAAGGATACCGATTCTAACGTGGCAGTGAGAGTTATAACCACACGGTGACATCGTTTCTATAGCATGTTATAAAAAAATCTTTTCTGCATATATCATGTCATTTGATCTCACTTTCTTAACCAATGTGCATGCAAATGATAGATAGCTTGGCCCATGGAGCTTGGCAGGAAAGCTGTGTTGTAGCTTGCAAAGCAACTTCTGAAATCATGATTAAAGAGGATGTAGAATGTAGAAATTAAGAGATCCCAAGCTTGGCTCTGTTGTATAAACCTGAGAAAATGATTTAATCTCTCTTAATTGCTGTTTGCTCCTTGGGTGTAAATACAGTAGCTACTTGATAGGGTTGCGAGAGGATTCAAGTAAATGAGTCTTACAATGATTTGATACAGTGCCTGGCACATTGTGAGTGCTTGAGAAATTGCTGTTATTAGCATGACACTAAGATGTGAATCAGGACAGGGTATCTTTTTACAGAAAATGACGCTATCACAGGCAGATAAATAACTCCAGGAAACAATTTTTGATAAAGACATTTTGATTCTGAAAATGGATCCAGCAATCAGGACTGAACTTCAGGTTTCATCTGGGCAACACACACACACACACACACACACACACAGACACACGCACGTACGCACACGCACACACGCATGCCTGAAACAGGAAAAAAATGGAGGTTTTCATGCATGTCTTAAAGAACTTTGGAGAGATTTCCAGATACAGCAATACAGCTGAACTAAAAAGGAACCTCTTCATCTTCAGGAACAACAACAATGACTAAAAGCCTGATACAGAATAAAATTGTGAGACATGGTTGAACTCACAAGAAGAAAGAGAAGAAATAAGGAATGGAAAGCCAGTATCATGAGAGAGAAAGCTGATGAGGTGGTTATCAGACCAACAACTGGCAGGAACAGGAGCTGTGGCCCTGGGCTGTGTGTGTGTGCGCTGGGCAGGGGGCGGGGAGGGTTGAACAGAGAACCCTGCTTAAAGCCAGGACCCTCCAACAACTGCTGAACCCATGAAAGGTGCCAGTGGCTTGGCTCAGTCCAGGGCTCTAGAAGGAAAAAATAGTTTCCCATAAAAACTCAAAGTCCCAAGCCTGCATTACATATGGTTTAGAGCTTGGATTCACAAACTGGTCCTGAGTTGGTGCTAATCCTTGGGGTGCCTGGCCAGAGCCACTGCAAAGCAGCTCAGACCGGCCCTTCTTCCGCTCAGGCCACACAGAATTCCCATAGAAAAACCAAATCCCTTGAGCAGATGAGCCCACAATTAACCTATTAAAAACACTAATCAGACCAGATTGGAGTCCAGTGTGCTTTGTTTTAATGTTTAGTAAGTTACCTAGGACATTCTTCCAAAGTTTGAAAAATGTTGCTTTACCTGTGCTTTTCTATTTCAAGATAATTGCCTTTTCACTTATTCATTCATTCATTCACTATTTATTTATCAAAGAGTTCTTTTGTGACGAAAATTTGCCAGGAACACCCATGACTTCTTTTATTCCTCGCCATAACGTCCAAGGGCTGTGTCCGCCACCCCCGCCCCCGCCCCAAGTTTCAAATGGGAAAACTTAGGGGGAGGCAGGTCACCGGTTGGTCAAGGACCCACAGTGATTAGTGGCAGAGCCCACGTCCTGTCCAGGACAGCTGCCTTCCTTTCTGAGAATGCAAACACGTTTGCACCTCAAGGGTGTTACGCCTGCTGATCCTCAGTCCAATCCTTCTCCTTCATGGGAGCTGCATTCGCCACCAACCCTGGGGTTTTATTTATTTATTTATTTATTTATTTATTTATTTATTTATTTATTTACTTATTCTTTGACTGAGTGACAAAGACAGGCACACGGGTGACCGGGTGACCAAGGAAAGGAGTTATTAGAGCCAAGGTTCTCACAGAGGTAGTCTTGTCCTCCCAGCACTGGCTCCTGAGTCCCCAGTAGGCTAAGCGAGGGGCCAATGATAATGACTTCAGCTGTACTTGGTTCCAGGGCCCCGGGAAACCTCTGCAGCAGTGCTGGAGCAGGTTAGGAGGCAGACCAAAACACCTGTGCAGTTCTCTTTCTCCTGGGGAGAAGCTATACTGGGTCCTGCATGCCCACCTTTGTGGAGTGGACCCCCTACTGCTCTCTGGTCCTCTCATGTGCTTTGCAAGTTCCTTTGGAAACTCGTGTCCTGTCCAGAAGGACAGCCACCTTCCTTTCTGGGAATGCAAGCACGTCTGTGCTTTAGAGCTGTTGCACCTGCTTATCTCCAGCCTGGAACACCCTTCTCTCAGAACACCTGTGGCATCTCAGAGAGGCCTCGCCTAACCAGCCTGAAATGTCACTCTTTGATCAGTCACCATGCCCTTTGCCTGCTTTATTTTCTCCGTTGAGTGTGCATGCTGATATTTTTCTACCTGTTTGGTTGTTTACATCTTGATTTCACCAAGAGAAGGTCAGCTCTGGGAGGGCAGACAACTGTCTTGTTCACTGCTGGATCCCCAGAGCT
Source organism: Aselliscus stoliczkanus (assembly GCA_033961575.1). NCBI lineage: Eukaryota > Metazoa > Chordata > Mammalia > Chiroptera > Hipposideridae > Aselliscus > Aselliscus stoliczkanus. The sequence goes on along the minus strand of CM066733.1, from coordinate 54,756,212 downwards.
TAGAATGAATGAATGGGTGAATGGTCTGCTTTACCATTGTAACTTCTTTGTCTGCACACTGAGGGCATAAGACTCAAACGGTGGCTTTCAAGTTAATATCATCATCATCATCATCACTGGTATATGTTCTTTAAATAAAATTTTAGAAAGAACCGCCATGTAAAAGATGGATAATAGCAGGGCTATACGTGTCGGCCCCAGCACTTCAGTGCGTGTCGTCTCCCTGCTCCCTTGCACTTGCCTCTCCCTGCCCTGTAGAACCCTAGGGCTCCTCGGAACACAGGTTGGAAACCAATGGCCTAAGTGAGGTCCACCTCTAACTAGCTACTTCCTCTCCCAAAGTATAAACACAATCATTTGTACAATGAAGGAGTTGGACTCACTGACCTTCCTTCTGTGACATTTTAGTATTATAGGTCATAGCCATAACTGCATAAAATTATCCAAGAGCCAGGAAACCCCCAAATAGAAATTGCAAAGACAGTCAGTGGCATGCCTGCCAACAGTTAGCAATTGTCAGGAGTTTATTGAGCTCCTCTTATTTTGAGGAGCGATTTGTGGGAGCATGGGACACATAAGATGTCAGATGGCTCAGTCAATCTAGTTGATGAAATGAGAAAGGACATCTGAGGCAATTAAGACAGCATGCCATCAAGTGCTAGAATAGGTGGGTAGATTCTGTGGGCAAATAAGAGATCATGGAGAGAGGCAGTGGGGCAAAATGGGGGGAGTTCCTGGGAGGAGGTGATATCTCTGGAGAGGAGAAAAGGTCATTCTAGGTAGGGGATGCAATCGGTGCTGACGCACTGCCCAGGCTCCCCAGCAGGACTGAGACACTCATGCCCCCAGCTGCCAGGTTCAGAGCTGAGCCCCTCCCCAGCCAACAGGCTGGTCTTGACCTTGTGATTATGGAGTCATGGTTTTGGTCCTAGGCAGAGATGGAGTCTCTCCATCACCATCCTATCACCAATTATTGTTATTGTGGCAGAGACTGCTAGCTTCCCCCAGTATCCATTCTTTCCTTCTTCCTTAATAATTGAGCTTCAATTTTTAGCTGGATACATGGCCTCCCCAAATAAAGCCTACATTCCCAGCCTCCCCTGCAGTCAGGTGTGGCTGTGTGACTAAGTTCTGATCCACGGGAGGTACAGTGATTGATGTGTGTCACCTCCAAGGCCTGCCCTTAAAGGGAAGAGGCATGACTGCCCCCTTTTCCAACTAGCTGGAATGCAGACATGGTAGGGAACCCCCTTGGACCATGAGCAACATGATGGAAAGAACCTGGGACCTAACTCTGTGGAGCCACCACGCCAGCCTCAGGGGGCTGGAGTGCAAAAGCCACATGAGCAAGTGATGCTCTTCTGTCTTGTTGAAGCTCCTGCTGTTCCAGCCAATGCAACTACAGTATCAATCCCTTAATTTGCACAGCTCATTCGTAGGGACCACTGTTGGTTCCCAGAGCCAGCCACAGGGACAGAGAGCCTGGCATTGCTCTCTCACATTGTACAGTAGCCAAGCTGAGGCTCAGGGTGGCTTGTCCAATTCCCTCACTGCTGAGTGCATTCCTGGGACCAGAGGGAAGAGAGGGGTGGAGAGTTTGGACTTCAGGGTCAGACCAGCTTTGGTCTGAACCCCACCTCCATCCCTACTAAACCCCACTCTGAAAGCTCATGTGAGAAAAATGTGTTAGGCTCATAGCCTAACTGTAGGACACTTATGTAATCTTTGTTCTCAGAATCCAGAAAGCCTGCTTCCTAGCCAGTGCTCTTTCCCATGGGGATTCTGGTTTCTGTGGCAAATACTATCTTAGAGCCAGCTGGCTGTGGGAGCACCAAGGATTTAGTGCCTGATGGGAATCAGGAGAGACTCTCAGAGGAGGTGATGGCTGAGGTGTCCTTGAGAGATGGGGAGACATACCAGAGGGAGAGGAGAAAGGAGACAGCATCCCTGGGAGCGGGCAGCTTGAGCAAAGGCACAGAAAGATGACATATCCTGAGACCACTATGAGAGAAGAGCTCCCAATCCCAGCCCCAATCCTCAGCCCCACCCTTTTCATACTTCATTTAGTGGTTTGGGTGTTTGTTGGGGGAAGCTTGAGGTTAGCATTGTTGAGAAGGCAGGGTGGGAGGTATTGGGAAACAATTACTGTTAGAAGTCAAAACAAAATCACCAGGGCAGGCCAAGTGGTGTGGTGGTTAAGTGCTGGCTTGGGACGCCAGCGGCCCCAGTTCGGGTCCCACGTATGAGGGCCAGTGATACTGCCCTCAAAAAAAAACAAAACACAACAAAACAAAATCACCAAACAAGCTCAGCTGAGAGTTAGTCCCTTTGTGCCTCCCCTGACCCAGTGGGGAAACAGCCACTGGAGCAGGTGCCTGTGCTGTGATCAACCAGCCTTGCTCCCCTGGGGGTCTCCTCAGAGATACATGCTCTGAAACGCTCCTGCAAAGCACAGGTAGCTGAGCCTACGTGCAACTTCCTGAATTTAAAACTATTTCCAAATAAAAAACATAAAATAAAAAACAAAGCAGGGTAATGGGTAGATAGATGAAACCCAGTTGGTAAACGGTGATAATGGTTGAAGTTAGATGATGGATTCTTGGAAGTTCATCATATTATTCTTTCCAATATGTTTGGAATTTTCCTATTAATAAGTTATTAAAAATTTTAAACTGTACATAAACGTTCATAGCAGCATTACTCATAATAGGCCAAAGTAAAAACAACCCAAATGTATATCACCTGATGCATGGATAAATAAACTGTGGTATAACCACACATGAATATAATTTGACAATAAAAAGGAATGAGTACTGACACGTGCTACTACATGGATGAATCTGGAAGCCAGACACAAAAGACCACATATTGTATGATCCTGTTTATATGAAAGGCCCAGAATAGGCAAATCTATAGAGACAGAAAGTAGATTAGTGGTTTCCAGGCACTTGTGGGGTATGGAGGAATTGAGAGGTGACAGCTAAGAAGTATGGGGTTTCTTTTTGAGGATAATTAAAATGTTCTATAATTGATTGTGGTGTTGGATGGACAACTGTGAATATATTAAAAGTCATTGAATTGTACATTTTAAACAGGTGAATTGTATGATATGTGAATTATATCTCAATAAAGCTGTTTTGAAAGTTTAAAAAAAGGGGAGTGGGTGGGAGAGAAAATGAAAAAAGAGCCAGGAGAGGCTCTGGGCCAAGGGTCTTCATCACTTCTCTGAAAAAGTGGACTGGGTGTGGGGATTGGCTAAGGGGCGGAGCGAGGCCAGCCTCTTAACCAAGTTCAGTCTTCCTCTTTTATGGCCCAGCCAGAGTTCTTCATAGAAAACTAAATTATTAATCAGACATGGAATTTTTCGTTAGTCCAGGGCTGTGATGGGCATTTTACAGGTTTCCATGTGAAATGCCTGACCCATTTTTACTGGCTGGTCAGGCGCTCGCAGCACCTTCGGGAGGTAACACGTCTCAGTGTTACAAAGTACCCTGAGTCTCAACCATGGCTGCACATTGGAATCACCTGGGCACCCGGATTCCGCCTCCTGAGATCCTGATTTAATTTGTTTGGGAGAAGCGTGCGGCAATGAACATTTTTAAAAGCTCCCAGGGTGATCTGAATGTGCAGCCGAGATTGAGGATCATTGATTTAATGAAGATTTTTTTTCCCAAAGACTAGATGAGAATATCAAAACTATGGCATAGAGTACAGTAAATAGCCTATCATGAAACTTTTCTTTTAGATTTATGTTTATACTGGGTCACAATAGAAAAAATTCTTCTCACTCTGGGTTTCAGTCCAGGAACCTGGAGACCTAGGTTTATAGGTCCTTTTAGTCACCCTATTAAATGAAAAGGACCCACCAGAGCAGTAGCCAGGCACTGAGGCAGGCGCTCCCTTTCTCCAAAATGGTCCTTTCCATGTTGGACAATGCTTGCTGAGCCAAAAGCCGCCTCTCTGACCCTGACATCGACCCGGGAGGCCTGTCGGCCTGCATCCTTCACCGCCCCCGGAAGGCATCACATCCCCACTGCATGACTCTATTTGTTGTCATGCCATGTCCTCACTAGCAGCTTCGGCGCCTGCCCAACCTGTCCCTACCTGTCAAACTTCTACTCACCTTTCAAGCACTAGCTCAAATGCCCCTTCCATGAGGCCTTCCATGATTGGAGGCATTTGCTTCCTCCCTCTGCACTCCTTTGCCTTCTAATTTTCTAACATCCAGTTGGAACTTCCTTGTATTCTAATTACCTGGTGGCTGCCTTTCAGTCTGAGTAGACTGTAAGCTCCTTGAGGGCAAGGACAGAGTTTCATTCTGTATTACATCTCTGTGTCCTCTGCAAGGGCTTGTGCATGCTCAACAAACCCTTGTTGGGTGAATGAATGAATGGATTGCCATGCAGTTTTTGTAGGGGGAAAGGTGCTAAAGTAGTACCTTAAGTGGGGATGGGGTTTTAAGTCCACCAAATCCTCATTCTATGATAAGAAAAAAAATTTCATTTTTCAATGTATATGCAAGTGAACTTTGAGGCAAGTTCCCAGCCCCCACTTCTGACCAGATTGTAAGTCCTGAATTCCCCACTGGTTGTCAGGAGACCATCTCTTCTCAGATGAATGAATGAATGAACAAATGTTTACTGCATTTCTAATAAAAACCAGGCACTGTGTTAAGTGCTTTTACAAACGTTTTTATATGCCCCTGAATTGGCCCTATCACTGAGTTAAGCACACATCTCTAGAAGATGAATCCGCAGCTGCCTCAGCTTTCACAGGAACAAAACACACAATCTCAGGACAGAAAAGCCCAGGCTGGGAACCAGACAAGCCCTGGAGGCCACGTGGTGAAGGCTTTTTTTAAAAGAGACAAACCTCTGGTTATATGCAGATAATGTGATTGTTTACACACAAAACATGGAATCATCTACCAATAAACCTTCAGAACTATTAAGAAGGTTTGACAAGATTGTCCAAAACAAAATTAATATGCCAAAAATGTCAACATTCCTTTATACCCGCAGTAATCAATTAGATTAGAAAATGCCATTAGATCCCACAAAAAGATCCCATTGCCATAGCAATGGAAACTAATATAGAGATATTAGTTTCAAAAGACAAAATCTCTACTGAAGGACAAAAATGGCCAGAAGAAATAGAGAGATAGATTCGATGTATAAATGGAAAGATGTCATTTCAACCCAAATCCCAACAGAGCTTTTCACATGGGGGTCAAGAAGAACAGAGGCAATATTTGAAGAAGCAATTGGAACAGGAGGAGAAGAAGGACTGCATTATACGATGTACCCCTTATTATAAGGCTCGAATGATTAAAACAGTGTGATGTGCAGTAGACAAATTAGCCAATGGAAGAGAAGAGAGATTCCCAGAACAGACCCTTGAGAATCCAGGATCTTGAATAAGCTAGAGGCAGCATTTCAAACAAGCGTGGAAAGAGCTGTCTATAAATGGTGTAAGGTAATTGGCTAGCACATGGCAAAACCATTAGAAACCTATGTTTTGGGCCAGCTGAGTGGCGCATTGATTAAGTGCTGGCTTGGGACGCCAGCGGCCCCAGTTCGGGTCCCACAAAGGAGGGCCAGTGACACTGCCCTAAAAAAACACACACACACAAAAAACCCCAAAACAAAAAAAATCCTATGTTTCTACCTCAAACTAGCCATAAAATAAATTCCAGATGGATTAACCTAAATCTGAAAGAGCAAAATTTTTAAACTTTTGAAAAAAAATGTAGAAGAAATCATTGTAACAAAGTAAAAATATTAAAAAACACCAATTGTAAGAGGAAAAGGTTGAAACGCTCGACTCATTAAAATTGAAAGTTTCTGAATGACAGGAGACATCATCAACAAAATGAAAGGACAAACCATGGAGTGGAATGAGGTAGCTGCGATGTCTGTAATTGACAAACAATTAGTGTACAGACTACAGAAAGAAAATCTACAAGTTAAATTAGAAAAATGGGACAAGGTCATGAGCAGACAAGTTACAGAAGAGGAAACACAGTGGTCAATATGTAATGCATAGAGGCGCTTAACGTCGTGAGTAATTAGGATATGCAGATTAAATACGCAAAGTGAAATGAGATATCACTTCACATTCATTAAATTGAACATTTTGCAGTCTGACGGTACCAGGGGTTGATGACATTTGGGAGGAATTCATGGTTAAATTAGTACAACTACTTTGGAGGGGTATTAAGTCAAGTCTGGTCTAGTTAAAGTGATGTATACCCAAGGGAAACATTTCTTGCGGGCATGGCAGACGCAGACAAGGATGCTTGTTGCAGTATTGTTTACAACAACAAAAACTGAGCCGTGTCCATCGACAGAATGGCTAACTGAACCGTGATATATACCAGGGGAGCCAAAAAACATGTATACAAGAGGATAGTTTGGTCAGCATTGCTCAAGCACTCCCTCGCTGTAATCAAGTGTCTGGACACTGATGGTAACCACTTTGAGCACCTCTTGTAATTGCAGAAGTCAAATGTGACTTGCATTCATCTCTTGATATCAGTATATATTGAGTATTACAATTTCAATACAGTTTTTTCCTTTCTTAAAATGTGTACACATTTTTTTGGCACCCTCTGTATAGTCTTAATGGAATATATACTGAAAGAGGTAAAAAGCCTTGAAGCATGTCAGCAGACTGAGTCCTGGTTCTTGTTCTGCTTCTATTAATAACTGATGATGGGACGTGACACAAGTCACTTGTCCCTCTGTGTAGAATGCTCTCCCGTATTCTCGTTGCTCACTCCCTCACCTCCGTTAGGTCTGTGTGCAAACCCCACCTTCTCGGAGAGACTTCCCTGACGCCATCATTTATACAACCAGCATGCACGCCCCTTACACTCCTTTTTCAAGAAGCAGAATGTGTGTAGACACTGGCCAGACTTGGTTCAAATCCCAGCTTTACCTAGAACTGTTTGTATGACCTTAGACAAATTACATAAGCTTTCCGTGACTCAGTTTCCTCCTCTGTAAAATGGAGCTAATAATAATTTCCATCTCAGAAGGTTGTTGTGAGGACTGAATGAGTTGGCATCCCAAAGATCTAGAACAGTGTGTGATATAAAGGAAGTGCTAGTTAATAGTAAATTACACGGCCGTTAAAATGAATGAAGTAGACTGGGGTGACGTGGGTACATCTCACAAACGGGCTGCTGAGAGAAAAGAGGGGGTCCCATATGCATCTCACCCTCCCCTGAACTTCTGTCCTCCAATCACGGGCAGCACACGATCCAGTCCTTGGTCACACCCACAATTAAGCGTCCCTCTCGTGGGTTTTAGTTCCTCTCTCTTGCTGTGTATGCTCATCACAGCCTGACCGTGTCAGTTTTTGGCAGTATTGATTGAGTTGAATTAATTCTGAAAAGTCTTTGAATGCCAGAGGATGAAGGCACCACTGACTCTCTCAGGTAGTTCTTTTAAGAAGTTGAAATAAAGATGTGAGGAGGGTGGGAGCCATGGAGCAGGTGAGTGACACATACATCAGAAAGGGAGAGAACCCCAGAGGCAGGGTGTCCCCCGGGGCAAGAACGCTGTGAGTCCACACGAGGGAGTGGGGGCTGTCCCCCAGACCCTTCCTGGAGTCCTGTCCTAGGATCCTTTGGGTGACTGAAGCATTAACTGCCACATTCACAGAGGACTCTGTGCGTAAAAAAAGATCTAGAAGGATCCAAGCAAAGCCCTTATCCCTGGCTACAGGAGGGAGAGTGGGACTGGCGGCAATGGAGGTTTTTTTCTTTTGCTCAATATACTTTTGCATTGCTTGGATTTTGAACAGGAAGAATCCGTTTATTAAAAAGAAAAATTATCGGGCCGGCTGAGTGGCACGGTGGTTAAGAGCTGGCTGGGGACACCAGCGGCCCCGGTTTGGGTCCCACATATGAGGGCCAGTGACACTGCCCTCAAAAAAACAACAACAAAAAAACAAAAAAAAACAAAAAATAAAAAGAAAAATTATCTTGCAAACAAGACATACTCAGTGAATGGGCATTATTATTATTATCCTTTACAACAAAGGCAAACATTCCCCACCCTGTGCAGCGGTGCCCCCAGGCAGGAAGGTGCCCTGGGCACCTGTTCCTCACACACTGCAGCTGGTCTCTTTGGCTTGACCTTCAAAACATATCCTGAATCCAGTCGCTTGTCACCTCCCTCACCGCTCAGCCAACTGCCATGCTCATCAGTGGCCTAGATCTACAGTAGCCGCCTTGTTTTTTCCCCTAGGAATTAGGTGCTGGTAGAACCTCCACTTTACAGATGCAGAAGCTGAGGCCCAGGGCGTTCGGTAATGTGCCCCAGGACTGCACTGTGAAATGGCAGAGCAGGGATGCACCGCACATGGAGTGTGTGCTCTCAGCCGCCCCCCACATTGCCTCCCTTATAGCCTGTCTGGGCCCCCACCTCTCTCAGAGTGGAATCAGAGCATGCAAACGGCTTCTTCTCTCATGTCACTCAGGTCTCTGCTTGAGTGTCACCTCCTGACCACCCTTTCTATTGTAGAATAATCCTGGTTTATTCATAGATCTTACTTCCTGACATGACATCGGAAGATTACTGGTTTGATATTTGTCATGTGTCTCCTGTCCCTAGGATGTCACTCCCTGAGGACAGGGGCTTTATCCTCAGTGCCTGCAGCAGAGCCTGGCACAGAACAGCAGCGCAGTAAGCGAACAAATGAGCCCAAGGCCGTGTGGATGCTGGGCCTCTCTGGGACCAGGTCTAGGCCTGCTGTCTGGGGCTACTAGGAACGTGTCTGCCCCCCTGCACGGGATGGCGCTTCTGCCCTCTGGATCCACAGTGTGGCCCCCTCCTTCTCTCTGGGGCCCCTGGACCAGCAGGGCAGAAGGTGACAAGAGATTCCAAGTCCTTCCCAGTTTCTTCCCCTCCCGTCAGCTTTCACCTCTCCAGCTACCTGAAAGTGGATCTGACAGATCCATCCCCACCAAGATGATAAAGGTGTGAAGTGTTGCCCTCACCAAGGATATCTGCATCTTGGACGATGCCCAGGCAGGAAAACACTTCACCCCCCTCCCCACATCTGACAGTGTCATGGTGTAACTTCTGAGACCAGGTGTTTGAGTGAGCTCCTGCCTTTCCTTCATCCAGGCCCCGGGAGACAGGGCATCACCGGTAGGAGCATCGAGGGAGACGGAGAGATGGGTCCAAGTCACCTGGTGGGTCAGAGCCAAGGACCTGGCAGATGCCAGCCTCAAACATTGCAGCTTCCTGCAGCCTCACTTGATCTGCCTCATCCTTTCCTGATGCCCAGAAGGCCTGGCTTTGCTCCCAAAAGCACCCCTTAGCAATCCTGAGGCTTCACTTTGGGGAGTCCTCCCTAGAGGCTCCCCAGGGAACCCGGAACAATGGCCTTACCCATCTCAATCCCGCAGATGACCAGAGCTGCAATCACGGCGCCTGCCGACGTTCCGGCAAAGCGATGAGTTGTTTCCAGCATCCGAGGGGCCAGATCCCGCAGGGCATCCACGGCCCCAGCCTGGTAGAAGGACAGGAAGCCGCTGCCTGAGAAGGAGATGGAATGAGGGGTGTCTGGGTCCCCCTTGAACACCTGTTCTTCCATCTCCTCAGCCTGGGGCCTCCCGTGGTGGGGAGGAGACACCCCCCAGCCTCAGCGCTGGCCTGCTGGAGCTGGAGCCGTCCTCCTGTTGGAACTCGCTGCCAAGCTTCCTTGCGAGCCAGGAGCCTGCAATGTGTCTCTCTCTTCCTGGTCGGCTGGGGCACCCACAGGTGGCTCAGGCTGGCGGTGCCTGGGCCTGTCGAGCTCTGCCTGGAGGCAGCCCCAAAGGCTGGTAAAGGGCCCAGGCCCAGGACAAGGTGCAGAAGTTCTCCTGGATGTGTGAGCAGCGTCTGGTCTTATGACGGCCCCCCTGGCTTCATTGCTTGGCAAGATTCATCTCCGGCACAGAGTCCTCAGTCCTCCGCCCATGCTGGGTACACCTAGGAGCATTCGCAGATGCCGTACAGAGCCCGGCCCAAAGAGGCAGGTACTGCTCAGCCCTCAGCCCAGAAGACTTCACACACTGAGTTGCAAAACTTCTGCCGATGGTTATCAGAGGTGCCTCTTTCCCTGACTCGCCTTGGCAATAAAGGAATTAAATGCTGGCCTCCCTCCAGGAAGTCGTGTCCCTCCCTGCGGTGGCAGGGCTGGCAGATTGGCTCTGGCTTTTGAAGGGGACACACTCCCACCACCTATGTTCCCTGCAGTTTCGCCCCTCCCTGGGCTCCTTCACCAGGTGTTGTGAGGTATGTGTGGTGCGTTGCACCACTGTTTTCATTTATCCTTCTTACATAAGCTCCCTTTGCTTATTCACTTGTCTGTTTACATGTTAGGACTGGCTGCAAGCACAATTATAAAGGAAGACAAGTTTGGCTGCAGGGACCCCACCCACCTCCTCCTCTCCATCCTCACTCATCTTTTCTCCCTGGCCCTTCACTGACCCATTGAGCCCGAGTCAAGTGCCCTCTCACCAAACCTCAAACCCCTTCATGCTGTCTCCTATGTGTCTGGGAAGAAATCCATCTGAAATCTAGATCATTCTAAGTGTTTAGGGCTTCGTGTTATATGTTCTTCCCACCTTGAAATTAGAGGTTCAAGATAGCACTATTTAACCCCAAGAATGAACAGCTTGGGAGACCAGGTGTGGGCAGAGATATTTTGGAGCCCAGAGGGCAAGGGAGGTGGTGCACAGAGACCAGGGTAGCTCGGGGAGCACCGGTCACCCCCCCCCCAGCTCTGGAGCTGTGCAGTGTGGGCCTGGAAAGGAGGATCTTTCTCACAACCTACAAACTTCACAGCAAAATGGCAAGATCACATCTCTCCCCGCACCCCAGACCATCTGGAGGCAAGACCAGAATTAGAATTGAGACGCCAAACCCCCTGTCCATGGCCAGTCCAGCTCCACACTCTCTTAGGATGTGATATCAATGCCTCGCCTTTCCCAGGATGCTCCACCAACTCTGCTGGCCTCACTGATCCCTATTGGAATTCCACAATGAGGGATTCAACGCCCAGTATGCAGGTAGGAGGGAGTTCTGTCTCTTGGGTAGGTAGTTCCACATATAGAATTGCTTCCCTGTGAAAAGAGACCTTTTGATTAAATGTGTGTGTAACCGAGTGTGTGTGTGTGTGTGTGTGTGTGTGTGTGTGTGTGTGTGTACGCACATGCATGCACAGGTTTGAGGCTTACCATGGGGGTCGGGGGTGGGTGTGCCAGGGTGGAGTCTATTCAGCTGTTGGAGCATTGAGAGTCTGCCTCCTTCCTGGGAAATCAGGTCAGCTACATTGAGTGTGCACCCAGCTCTGAGCTGGGGGCCCTTGGGGGACTGCAGTGAGTGGCAGTCCTCCCCCATAACCCAGACACTTCCAGGGTTCTTGAGAGCAAGACAAGCAAATGTGAAATAACCAGAAAGCCAGGCAAGGTAGTCTATAGTTAAGTACCATACTGTGCCGGGCTATGATTCCTGCCAGAAACATTGAGAGACGAGGGTGAACAGTGCGGGCTAGAACCATCAGTGAAGCTACGTGGTAGAGCTCTGGGTTGGGGGATTCTAAGAAGCTGTAGGGAAGAGGGAGGGTACTGTGGGAAGGAACAGTGCAAGCTGCCTACAGAGGAGGGCATGGGCGTGATGGTGGGCAGTAACCCCGGAGGAAGGGCTTTGGGTCAGACAGACATGGGCTGAATCCCAGTTCTGCTATTTACAGGCAACGTGACCAGTGTAACCTCTCCAGGCCTCAGTTTTCCTCATCTATAAAAGGGACAATAATACCTATGCTGCACAGAAGTTGTAAAGGTTAAAGATATGACTGTAAAATGCCTGGCATGTGGTATGTCTATTATTATTAAAGGCAAGTAAGGGCCAATGCTTCTGTAATAGATGGACCAAGGAGATAGAATGGACCAGAAAGGTAGGGTCAGAAGAGGAAGTCCTTGTCCATTTTCGACATTTGGGAGGAGGGAAGAATTCTCAGGCAGCTGAGTCCTGAAAGGGCAATGAGACCAGGGCTGGAGGACGAGGAAGGAAGACAGCACTGCATCCTCCTAGGGATGTTGGTGGCTAAGCCAGGGCGGTGCCTGAAGGAAGACAAGCGAATTGCTGCAGAGACTCTCAGGACCAGGGGACTGTTTGGCTCGCCAGGATGAGTCAGGGCTGATGCCTCGTTTTTAGCCTAGAGGTTGGGAGGGTGGGGCTGCCTTTTGCCGGATTTGGGGAAACTGGGTGGAAGAGGGGTTAACTTGAAGATAAGTCTGAGATGACAGCAAGACATTGGAGCTGGGGGTGGAGGGCACAGTTGGGAGAGGGACTTCAGAGAGGGGGACAGAAACCCCTGCCACTGAGGCAGCAGAGACGGGTAAACAGCTGGAGGTGGGCACAGGGTTGTGTTGAAGGAAGGCTACCTTGGACAAGTATCCTCCTTCCAGATCACCCTACTATTCCCAGTGAAATAGGAAGCAAGCCCATCTTGCTTGACATGGTCTTTGGGGGCTCGAGAAGCCTGGGGGCCACCACCTTTTCAAGGACAGCCTCTTGTCCTGACATGGCCCCTGGTGTCCGCAACCCCTCAGGTCTGGCTGTCGGATTAGGCCACAGCCTTCACTGAGAGAACATATTCTTCAGTTCTCTGGGGATGGAGACAATGGAGACCACAGTGGGTGCAGCACAGCCTCTCCGCAAACAAGTGAGAAATTCATGATTGTAGGTGAGAATGTCCCATAGGGGTTGTTAACGTGTCACCAAGCGCTGATGCTGGCAGCATGCTCTGCACCTCTGACCACAGGGCCACAGGGCTCACCTGTCTTGTGTCTTGATGTTAAACAATTGATAAGGTTCATTTCATTTTCCCTTGTTCCCAACGTTATACCTAAAGCACTAAGAACTTTGAGTGGACGACATCATGGAAGGAACACATTCCCACATTTCTGCATTTGATTTTTAAAGTCAGCTTATAATCCTCTAAAGTGTTTTAAGCGACGTTAACACTGCTCATGTGACTCAGCCCCTGAAAATGTCACATGCAAGAAACCGAGACTGCTTATCACACAGAACTCTGAAAAAACAACCCAAAATGAATTTATAAAAGAATGTGGAGTTTCCGTAAGTATAAGATAAATAAATGAAGCCTTCTAGGACACATCTCATCTGGATCCCGGGTTAGCCTTTTCATTGATGATGCACCACCCTCGGCTTAAATGTTGTAAAATGTTTATTTAGAGAGGATCCTGGTTGTGACTTGATGTGAGAGAGCATAAATGTCACAGCATCGCCCATGAGTAGTCTTGCCGATAATGTTTAGCCTGAACCTAACTGAGCTCTAACTTCCAGTTTACTTTCAGTGCACACAGAGTATGAAAGAACAAGTAAAACGATGCCCCATGAAAACAACCAGACAAACTGAAACTTCAGGAGGGGCTAGCAGATTCTGTTGTTGCTACACAGCGGATATTCTAGCCCATTTGTTCCTTGCCCACTTCCTTACAAATCAATGGAAAGATCTAAGGAGAAGTAAGGTGAAACCTTGCTGGGTGACTTCTAAGAAAGGTTTTCCTTCTTGATACAAGTAGAAAGGTACGTAAAGAGAGCCCCGTTTCCCCACCTCCATTTCTTCCTGCCTGAGATGCAGTCCTGTGAAAACATGGTGTTTGATGCTATGGCAGCCCTCTTGTACCCTTTAGGGGAAACATGGCAGACACACTGAGTGTATTAGTTATCCTTTGCGGTGTCACCTAAATTACCTAAAAACTAATACCTTACAATAACGTTTGCTATCTCACACAATTTCTGGGCAGTCCTGGCTCAGGGTCTCTCAGCAGTCAAGCTGATACAACGGTTCTAGTCATTTCAAGGATCACCAGGGTGGAAGAACCACTTCCGAACACACTCTCATGGTTTTTGGTCGGCACCAGTTCTTAGCTGGCTGTTGATAGAAAGCTTCAGTGCCTCGCCACATGGGCCTCTCCATTGGGCTGCTCACAAGATGACAGTTTGCTTTTCCCAGGTTAAGAGATGTACGGGAGTGAAAGAGACTGGGCGGGGGGAGAGGGGCAGGGGAGAGAACAAAAGAGAGTATGAAACCAAGATGGACACCATAGTCTTTTGATAACTTAATCTCAGTCCTTCTGCCATATTCACATCCCTCCCACATTTACAAGGGCCAAGGTCACACAGATCACCTGGGTAAAATGTGGGAGGAGTGTGAATACGAGAAGGAGGGGATCATTAAGGGCTGATTTGGAGGCTGGCTACTACAAACTTCTGAGGATAGTGGAAGAGAAAGAGAGAAAGAGCCTTGATCCTTGAGATTGTGGAGTGCCTATACCATCTCCCAAACCCTTCCTGTTATATCAGATAATTCAATATCTTTATTGTTTAAGCCATTGATCATTTGATATTTGCTGGTGAAAACTTCATGATTAATGCAGGGGCTATTACATATTTCAGGTAAAATGTAGAAATATTATCTTGATAAGAACATGTAAAAGGCCTTTTGCTTTTAGTAAAAACAAAAGAAATACTTTAAGGTGTAGATAGTTTGCTATTACAGGAGAAAAAAATTCTAAATCATGAAGATTCTGAAAAATTTAATCTGGAAAAATTTCAGAAAATTTTTATTATACCTTTTAGAACTTGTTTAACAACTCTTAGTTTTGTTAAAAGAAAAAAGAATATGTTTCTCTATTCCTCCTGAAAAATAAAGTGGAGTTCTGCTAATTAATTGAACAGCCCTCTAATACAGCGCTTGCCTTCTGAGGTGTGTGACGTAATTTTTGAATACTTGATAAACATATAAGTATATCTTTTGTGGGGGCAAGTGCTTACACCTTTTCTAAAAAGTCAGCAATTTTTAAAAATAAGACTTAAGGAGAGAAAACTTGACACAGTTGAGATGGGTACAGATTTGCTGGCTTTCTTTCATGTTGTCCTTCTATATGATTTTCAATTCATTCATGCAACGTAAGTCGTATCTTCTTCTCATGAAATGGCTCAAACATCCAGTAAAGTATCAAAAATAGAATAGCAAATATCCATGTACCTACCAGGCAGATGGAACAAATCTTAACATATCGCCACACCTAGGTCAAATATTTGTTTGCTTTTAAAGAAATAAAGCATCACAGATAGAGGTGGAAAAGAAATGGAACATCACAGATAGAGGTGAAACCTCCCTTGAACTCTTCCCTAATCTTACCCCAGCCCTCCCTCCCATGGGAAACCATGTCCCAGATTAGAGAGAACCTTTTTCTTCCATGTTTTAATATTTTTATTATATGAATGTGTTTTATAACAATACATGGTATTGTTTTATAAATAGTTTTAAATTTCATGTAAGCAAACACATTGATGTGTTCTGTAATTTGCCATTTTCATTCAGTGTTGGGGTACATGGCTCTAGTCTTTTCCATTTTACTCCTTTCGGTCGCCTATGATGAGACTATGGGACAATGTAGTCATCATTCTCTTACTGACAGATGTTTGAGTTGTGGGGCATTTGAGTTGTTTTCCAAGGTTTCACTATAACCAACCTTGTATGCAGCTTCCTCTGCATCATACAGGAATTCCTTGGGTCAGAACGTGGGTGTGTCAGTTGTGCCCAAGAGATTTTAATTTATGGAGATGATTAAGTGATGACATAGAGAGGTTAATGCCATTGAAAGATTTTTATTACTTCCATTTCTGGAGACAAGGAGGCATGCCATGACACATAGGGCCACGTGGGGAAGCACCAGGTCTGGGCAGGAGGTAGGAGGGGTGAGAGAAAAGCATGTCCCAGAGCCTTCACTATGTTTTTGGCGAGAAAGGCAAGGTGGGGCAGAGGACACAGCTTAGTTTTGTTGGAAACAGCTTAGTTTGGCTGGTTTGAATGCCAGCCAGCTCTGGACTATCGGGGTGGTCTCTGACTGGTGCCCTGGGTGAGGAGGACAGAGGGATACTGCCTCCTGTAGTGCAGGAGCCAGACGGAGCAGGCAGTTCCGGGTAGGGTTCTGGATTGGTTAGTATGCATATGAAAAAGATGCTCTCAGCCTTTTGCTGACTCTAAGAATTAGCTAGCCCTGGGAGGGGCAGGCTCTCCCCAGGCAGGGAGGCCACACAAGGCAGAACATCAAGAATATACAAAAAAAGCGCGGCAGTTTCTTAAGAGCACGAGCTCTGAGCAACAAATAGGGTTGCTGGTTCGATTCCCACATGGGCCAGTGAGCTGCGCCAGAGCTGAGCTGCTGCTGAGCTGCCAATGGGCGGCCGGGCCAGATGGCTCAGCTGGTGAGAGTACATGCTCCTAACAGCAAGGTTTCTGGTTCAATTCCTGCATGGGATGGTGGGCTGCACCCCTTCTGCAACTGGATTGAGGGCAGCGACTGGACTTGGAGCTGAGCTTGCGCCCTCCACAACTGGGGTTGAAGGACAACAACTTGAGTTGGAGCTGATGGGTCCTGGAAAAACACAATATTCCTCCTCCCCAATTCCCCAAACTGTTCCCTTCCTCAATTCCCAATAAAAGCTAAGAAAAACCAAAACCAAAACCAAAAACCAAAAAAAAAACAGAGAGAGAGAGAGAGAGAGAGAGAGAGAGAGAGAGAGAGAGAGAGAGAGAATATACAAAATAAGCAACTATAGTTAATGCAGTGGGGCCCTTATTCAATTTGACTAGGTGTTGTCAAGTTGCTCTCTGGAGTGGTTGTACCAATTTACAACCCCACTGAGAGTTTATAAGAGATCATCTTGCTCTGCTTCTCTTGGTGTTACCAGAATAAAAATATTTTGCCAATCTGAGGAGTATGAAACGCTATCCCATTGTTGTTGAATGGAGATTTCCTGAGGCTGCTATCATTTCATCAGTCCATTGGTCATTCCAGTTTCCTCTTCTCTGAATTGTTTGTTCTTAGCCTTTTCCCACAGGGGTGGGGGCAGTGTTTGTCTTTTGTTAATAATGTGTAGATGTTAATACGCATATTACTAACTGCTGATAATACGAATATTAGCAATTGAATGCATTGCAAATATCCTCTCCCAGTTTGTGGCTTGTCTTTTAACTTTTTTTTTTATTAAAGATTTTTATTGGGGAATTGCGGGAGGGGGACAGCGTTGGGGAATCAGGGAAGGGAAACAGACAAGTTGCTGTCTTTTTGTTCTTCAGTCTAGTTGTGGAGGATGTTGCTTCACTGGCCCATGTTGGTATCAGCATTGCGCTCTTCCCAGATGAGGCAGATCGGTCGCAGGCCTCTGGATGTTGCTCACCGGTGGCTATTGGCAGCTCACGCTGGATGCCAGCCGCTCACTGTGGCAGCCCACTGCAGCAGGGGCTGCAGCCTACACTGTCGCCAGGGCTCGCACAGCCCAGCTCCAGGTGGAGCTGTTGAGGGCAGTGTCACTGGCCCTCACGTATGGGACCCGAACCGGGGCCGCTGGCATCCCAAAACCAGCTCTTAACCAATGCGCCATTCGGCCCTTAACTTTTTAATACATCTCAATGGTACAGAAGTTTAAAATGTATCATTCTTTTCTTTTTTGATTGATGTTTTTGTGTCTTAAAGTCATAAAAATACTCTCCCATATAAAATACAGTCTTGGTTACTTTAAATGATTTAACCATCAAGCATAAACTAGTTGTTGAATCTCCACTGAAAAACTGCAGCCCGGTGGGCAATTTAGCACCATCTATTTTAAAATAAATACTGTAGGACTTTATCCTGTGGAAATACTCACAGAAGTCCACCAAAATATAGGCATAAGGTTGTTAAATACACACCAATTGTAGTAGCAAAAATTTAGAAGTAACTTAAATATCTATCAGTGGAAAGCTAGTTAAATGAATTATAGTACAGCAATATAATGTAATTATCTGTAATCATAGGAAAGAATAAGGGGCCTCTGGATATGGAAAGTCCTCCAAGATATATTGGTAAGTAGGAAAAACAAAACAAGGATCCAAATACTGAGTGTGCTATCATTTATGTCTAAAATGAAAAAAAGATTCCCTATGTGTATGCATGTAAATTTTCAGAAATAAAACTGAGGGTGGTTACTTCTCAGGAGGGGGACCAGGGTCTGAGGGTGGGAGGAAACCCATTTTTCATTGTCAATCTTTTGTGCTGTTTTCATTGACTGCCATTACAGCAAACAAAGCAGAATGGTTGTGGATGGTCCCATTTGCTATAAGCTGCTATTTGTTTTGGCATTTGAAAGATTCTGAGGTGAAGAGGCCGTTTCATTCCAATAGCTGAGAAGAAATTGAATTATTAGCGATGAAGCAGGAGACGGGCATCAGCTGGACAGTTTCATTACATGTGCTCTGCAGCCGGCTCTGCAGGCAGAAAGGGCAGCGCTCACAGCAGCAGGCTGGCTGATGAGATTCAGGCTTGCTGTCCTCCGGGGGCTGGTAAGGGTGGTGAGGGAGGTGTCTATGAACCAAGGGGAGGGGATGGGAAGAGTGGGGGATGGGCGATTGTTTGTGGGTTGGGGGACAGAGGATGAAAGGTCGGGGTGGGTCTGAACCAAAAGGGTCCCTCCAGGTTCCAGCAGCCCCAAGACCAGCTGCCTGAGTCTCATGGGCTGGGCCTCCTTGTGCTGTGTGGCTGAAGGGTAGGAAAAAGTGCTGCACCACCTCCCCAATTGGAGGAGGACAGCCCCATGACCCTCCCCCATCACCCGCCCCATCCCAAAAGCTCATGGCAGGCAATTTTCTGGAGAGGAAGGAAGAACAGAAAAAAAGCCATGCTCAATCTAGGAAAATGCTCACCCAATAAATAAGGATTGAAGGCACCCTGTGTTTACCCTTGTTGAGATTTAGGAGGACAGGAAAGGGATTGGGTTACCATCCCTAGAACAAGGACCCAATGTGCCCCAGGGTTATGTCCCCCTGCTTTTCCCTGGGCAGTACAGAGTAGCTGGTTGGGGGGCCAGGCTGTCTGGGTTCAAATCACAGCTAGGTTGACTCCACCTTGGGCAAGTTACATCTCTATGCCTTAGTCTTCTTATCTGTAAAATGGGAAAATAATCATACCCATAGAGGGTTGACCTGGCATATGGTAATTGCTTACAAAGTACAGACCATTATAATTCTTTTGTTATTCACCATTTTTTTAAATTCACCGTACTGGGCAGTGATATGGTCAGCACGTGGAGCTTGGATCTGTGTCTGAAGTGGATGCACGTTAACCAAGCTCAGGAGCCTGATGGATAAGCCATAGCCCTGCTGGTTCATACACTGGCCAGTGTACGTGGGTGGATCCATCAACACATTTTCTTCTCTCTTCTCCCCAGGTGGGAGCCCACGCTACACTCAGGGGCTCCTTGGGGCGATGGGAACACTTCTGTGCTCCTATTTATTTCTGTGGCTGCTGCCCCTGCTTGACTGTCAGCCCCATAGGGGAAGACACTTCGGTCCATATGAGGATCCCAATGCATGGTTGTCCAATAAATACTTGTCGAATGAGTAAATGGTCATCATGCGTTCCCTGTCACAGCAACTCTGGAAACTAACTAAATGCTCAACAACAGGGAGTTGTTATTAAATTGTGATCTAGTCACCCCACAAAGCTGAGCAGTCATTGAAAAGGATAATTACAGCAATTATATAGAAAGATAGAGAAATGTTTGTGAGATAATCCCAGAAAAACAAAAGAAATCAAAATGGTCTGGACATGGTGAGGATCCATCTTGATGATACTCTAAGTGAAAAAGCAAAGTTCAGAAAAGGGAGTGTAATATGCTACCATTTGTAGTAAAGGGGGCAGGGCAAAGAATGTAAGTTTCACTTGCAGTTGTAAGCATAAAATATATCTGAATGACACACAAGAGACTGAAAATCCTGGGCCTCTAGAGAGAGGACTAAGAGGTGCAAGGTCAGGAGACAAGTCACTGACATCATTTTGTACTCCTGAATGTTGAAACATAAGCATGTTTCTAAATCAAAATCAAATAATTTAAGGGGCCGGCCGAGTGGTGCTTTGGTTAAGAGTTGGCTTGGGACGCCAGCTCTGAGCAGCAGAGCCCGGATTCGGATCACACACGAGGGCCTGACACTGCGCCCTCTACAGGTAAGATGGTGAACAACAGCTCGACCTGTAGCTGGGCTGCCGTGAGTCTCCGGTGATGACGTAGGCTGCAGTGGGGCTGGCTGGCAGCTGGCGTCAGCTGGCGTGAGCAGACATCCAATGGCTGGCGAGTGACTGCCTCACCCAGGAAGAGCACAACGATCACAATACCGACATGGGCCAGTGAATCGATGTCCTCCACAACTAGACTGAAGAACAAAAAGTCAGCAACTTGGGCCGGCCGAGTGGCTCAGTTGGTTAAGAGCTCGCTCAAGAGTGCGAGCTGAGCTCTGAGCAACAGCTGTTCGAGGCCAGCCTGAGCTGAGTTGCCGTTGAGCTGCCAACAGGTGGCAGGATGGCTCAGCTAAAAAAAAAACAAAAAACAAAAAAAAAAAAACTGTAACTCCAAAAAGTCAGCAACTTGTCTGTTCCCCTTCCCCGATTCCCCAACGCTATTCTCCTCCCCCAATTCCCCAGTAAAAATCTTAAAAAACAACAACAACAACAACAAAAACCCAAATAATTTAAGATACTGGGGTGACGGGTTAGCTCAGTTAGTTAGAGCATGGTGCTGGTAACACCAAGGTTGCTGGTTCGATCCCTGCATGGGCCACTGTAAGCTGCACCGTCCTTAATAGTCAACTGTGCCATTGTGGCATGAAAGCAATGTGTAACCAATGACCATGGCTCTTCCCCAATTAAAAAAAAAAAGGTACATAGCAAAGTAAAATAGATCAATATATTGTTTCCTACTATATTCCTTAATTCTAAGGTATTTATTCCGCCCCCCTCCCCTGCCACCCCCAACCACCACACACATTTTAGTTTCTGATGTCAGGATATATCTCACAATCAATGGGCATTTTTACTAGTTCCTTGTGGTTTTTATATTTTTTTCCTAAAAGGCTTTTACTAAATCGATGCTGAGTTTTAAAATTGATGGAATTTTAAAATCAAGGATATATAGTGCATAAAAACGAAGCATGTAAAAGGGACCGTAACAATGAAAACCATTGTATGGAGGGATTGTGGGGATCTTTCCTTTTCAAAATGGTCCTTACTGGTATGTTCACATTATCTTTTCAATAGTTTTTTTAAAAACCTATTTTTAACTTTTTTTACAAAACAATCAATGGTTTTGGAGGAAGACATTCCCCAGCACCAGGGTCTAGATAATCTGCTAAACAGTAAACCCATGCAAATAACCACTTCAGTCAGCTTAGTTTAGCTTAAATCATGATCAAAGCAAAGCCCTAGGCCCTAAGTCTAGCTGTGGTCACAAGGAAAGACTCATTTTCCTTGGATTTTTCCTGAGATACTCACCTTCCAGGAACAGTTTGTCAAAAGTTGTTTAGCCATTATAGGTGTCTGTTCCAGCAATCGGTTCAAAACCTCAAGTTTTGGTCCAAACCATCACTGTGGTTCACAGAATGGTTGTCGAGTTGGAAATAGTGATAAAATCCAATGCCGGCTGGTCTGGCTGCCATAGTATTAGTAGTAAAATGCATTGAGTGTTGTGACCAAAATGTAGCTTGGGAAGCTTGCTGCCTCCAGTTCAGACCAGTGTTCTGAGAAAACCCTCAGGACCCGGTACAAACACACATTCTGTGGATAAAGGATTTCTGAATCAAATGAATAAGTTTAAGAAATATTGTGGGTGGGCCGGCCGAGTGGCGCGGTGGTTAAGCACTGGCTTGGGAAGCCAGCGGCCCCAGTTTGGTCCCACATAAGAGGGCCAGTGACACTGCCCTCAAAAAAAAAAAAAAAAAAAAGAAATATTGTGGGTGAGGTTGGGATACATTAGAGATCCACAGGGCAAACTTTCATATTAAAGGCACTGAAAAGTTCTGTGTGGCAAGTTCCATTGGTTTCCAGCTTAATAACCATTCCCACCTCTTTCCTAGCTGTTCAAACCCTAATTCTGTTTACTCTCTTCAGGGCAACCATATTATTTCAGGGCAAGCAAGTCCCAGAACAAAGGAGATGACGAAAAAGCAGATGAACACAATTCATCGGCCAATAAGACAGAGAATAATCTGCTGGGGAATTCTGAGAAAGTCTTCTTTGATGTTTAAAAAGAGACTAAGAAAAATTCTGCATTCAGTAATGGCTGAGCAGCTCCTATTAAACCACAAACTTTCCACAGGACAAAATTATGAAAAGAGTGATCAAGGGCCGGCCGAGTGGCGCATTGGTTAAGCGCTGGTTTTGGGATGCCAGCGGCCCCGGTTCGGATCCCACATGAGGGCCAGTGACACTGCCCTCTACAGCTAACAACAGCTCCACCTGGAGCTGGGCTGTGCGAGCCCCGGTGATGGTGTGGGCTGCAGCCCCTGCTGCAGTGGCCTGCCATAGGCTACAGTGAGTGGCCCGCAGCCAGCGTGAACGGCTGGCGGCCAAGAGTGAGCTGCCAATAGCCGCGGTGAGCGACATCCAGAGGCCAGCGACCGATCTGCCTCATCCGGGAAGAGCGCAATGACGATACCAACAGTGAAGCAACATCCTCCGCAACTAAACTGAAGAACAAAAAGACAGCAACTTGTCTGTTCCCCTTCCCCGATTCCCCAATGCTGTTCCCCTCCGCCAATTCCCCAATAAAATCTTTAAAAAAAAAAAAGAGTGATCAAAGCACACAGATAATAGAGAGGGGCCAACCCTTGAAGGAAGGGAGTAACGGTGGATACTTTATTTATTTATTTATTTATTTATTTATTTATTTATTTATTTATTTATTTATTTTTGAGGGCAGTGTCACTGGCCCTCATATGTGGGACCTGAACCGGGGCCGCTGACTTCCCAAGCCAGCGCTTAATGACCACGCCACTTGGCCGGCCCACATTTTTTATTTTTTGTAGTTTTTTTGCCTGAGGAAAGGCCCTGGTCAGAGTCATGTAGGGTGGTTACAGGATAGAAACCCACAGTTGAACTGGTGTGAAAGGAGGACAGAGGTCTGGTGATCACGTGGCTGGAAAGTAAGGAAAGAAACCCTGGAAAAGATAAGTAACTACAAAAGTGGAGCCCCAAATTCTATGTAGACTTAACTCAAATCTTTGAACCCCACATATGTAGGAGAACTCTAAGCAGCACTTCTAAGGATAAGAGATCTAAACTGAGATTTCAGCTCTCATCTACCAGAGAGGAGACAGTATATGAAGTTTAAGAGTTCAGCCAATTAACTGCCTGCTAAAACAAATAAACACAAAAAAGCAATACTCTTCAGAAGAACAAAAGGAATCCAGAGTCTCTACAACATACCATTTACAATGTTTAGGACACAATATAAAGGTACTTGACATTGGAAAAAATAGGAAAATGTGGCCAATCCAAAGAGAAAGGTAATTAATGGAGACCAACCTCAAAATAACCAAAATGTTAGAATTAGCAGATTTTAAAGCAGCTATTTTTAACTATGTTCAAGAACATAAAGAAAATTATGCTTGCAAGGAATGAAAAGATAGGAAATCGCAGCAGAGAAAAAACAGAAGTTATAAAAAGACCATAATGGAAATTCTAGAACTGAAAAATACAACATCTGAAAGAAAAAGGCTAAAGAATAAATAGTCCATTTTTTGTCTTTGATTATCATAAGGATGTTATGCTTCTTTTTTACCGTCGTCACCTTCTGATCATGAGGATAGCTAGCCTAGGATGAGCCCATGTGCCACATATGGCAAAGCAAGAAGATGGAAAGGACCTGGGTCCTTAGCAATACCATTGAGCCACTGGATTAACCGGCCTGCCTATGAGCTTTCCTGCTGCCAGCCTTCTTGCATTGGGAGGGGGAAAAATGTCCTTATGTAAGCAATTTCTATTTAAGTTTTATATTATTTACACGAGAAAAAAAGTGTCATAAGTTATTTATAACATTCTGCAGTAAAGAACGTGGCTTAGTTTTGTTTAACTCAAGGTTCACCAAATGTATGTGGACACATCTTTTTAAACTAATATCTAGTGAAATGTCAAGCACACTTAGGAAAGTCCTGTGCAGACCCTGGTTTTTACCTCCTAAATCTGTGCCATTCAATAATATCACCTGGAGGATAGTAAAGGCCACAGGCTGTTTTGATCATAAAACATGTGGGATTGAAGCTTGCCAAGAATCTACTATCAGGAAAGTTCATGTTTGCAAATTGCTACAAACTCTTGTTACTCAGTGTGGTGTGTGACCATCTCATACCCCAGACTGACAGAACCTAAGATCTGCCCTTTAAAAAGACTGACTCCCAGGGGATTCACATGCACATGAAAATTTGATAACTACTGGAAACTACAAACTGCAATATAGATGTTAGCTGCCTTATTATTATGAACAAAATGAATAATAATTTCTTAATCTATTTTCAGAGACCGTATAATTACCTCATTTGGTTTTCACAGCAATACTGAGAGTTAGAGCTTTTAAACCCCTGTTTATAGAAGAGAAAATGAAATTCAGAGAAGTAAAGAGACACTTATATTGAGTTTTGCTTGTCCTATAGTTAAGGAGAAGGTTGTCAATTCATTGTTTAGATATTCATAGTTTTTGACGATGCAGACATTTGGTGTCTAGCCAAACTGGGAGGTAAGCCCTGCCATTCCTTGGAATATCCTTCTCCAGTCTCTGCTATGATTGTGTTGCTCCCTTAATGCCCGGATTATCTTGCCCCTCAGGAGGAGAGAGATGACAGAGCCCAGGGTGGCCTCAACCTCTGTAGGGAGCCTGAGTCCAAGGCTGTGGGCTAAGTAAACCCAACAGCCAGGGGAATGGATTCCTGGTCTGGAAAGCCAGACAGGTCCTTCCATCAGCCCTGCAAGGGCTTTTTAATTCCACACCTGTTAGAATGGCCCATTCTAATCAGAGGACAAAGACCAGGGTGAGAATAAGCTGTGACTGAAAGTAACTGAGGATCAGTAAGAAAAGAACAGAAGCAGTTATCTCTCAGGAACTAAAGTATTATTTAAATCTAAGAGTTCATTTTTTAAAAACAATTCCTGATAGTGGATTATTTACTTGTTTTACTATTTAATGGTTATGGGTTTTTGTTTTTGTTTTGTTTTGTTTTTAGCTGTTTGATAAAGGGCTGTGACTTTGTTTTTTGTTGTTGTTGTTTTTGTTTTGTTTTGTTTTGTTTTGTTTTTTAGAGGGCAGTGTCACTGGCCCTCACATGTGGGATGCGAACCGGGGCTGCTCGCGTCCAAGCCAGCTCTCATCCACTGCGCCACTTGGCCGGCCCTGTGACTTTGTTTTTTATAAAAGATGAGGAAACGTTGCTTTCTAGCTCAGTAACAGTATGTACAATGGAAGTCTCATATTCAGACCATATGAGCTCAGGGCAGGAGCAGTGTGCTCTAACTGTAAGCAACCTAGGATGAAACGGACAGTCCCGAGCGCTAAACTCACAAGGTGAAAATAGCTATAACATGTACTGATCTTCCTGAGTCAGGTGACCCAGTCTTGCATGTTTAATGTAAAAATTATCATACGCAATGATAGAACCATTTTGGAAAGCAATTAGGCTATTTATCAAGAATTCTAGCAGTAGTTATGTCTTGGTTGAGGCTGAGCATTTTCAATTTTTCTTTGAATCAGTGATTGGACTTCTGGAAATATGCCCTAAGGAAATCTAAGGCATAGTAAAAACTCCAACCAAAAGAGCTCACCATAGCACTATTTTAAACACTTAAGGGCCTGCCGAGTGGCGCAGTGGTTGAGCGCTGGCTTGGGAAGCCAGCGGCCCCGGTTCAGGTCCCACACTGTTCAGGCCAGTGACACTGCCCTCAAAAATAAATAAATAAATAAATAAACAAACAAACACTTAAGCATTGGAAACCCATAGCACCTGAGAGTAAGGGAATAGTTAAATGACCTACAATATATTCACCTAATAATATACTAAGTAGCCATATTTTAAATGATGTTTACATTTAAGTATATTTGGTATTGAGCTGGACTGCTCTCTATTGTTGTTCTATCTAATACATGAAAATGGTTGAAACAAAGTTAGAAATAAAAGTGGTAAGGCAAAGATTATTTGTAAAATACTAGCTGTAAAATTTGGCCTCAGGTATATTAGGAAGGGCCTGCCGAGACTCTCATCAGCTCTAGCCATCCAAGCCCAAAGCCTGCCTTCTCCACGAAGCTGCTGGACTCCTCAACCCACCCTCCCTCCTCACAGCTCCTACCGCACACATGGACCTTGACCCAGGCTGCCTTGTAGTTGGTGTTTTCATTCAGTGTGTGTCTCTCCCACTGGGATCCTTGACATCAGAGACTGCGTATTTATTTATTTATCTTTGAGGGCAGTGTCACTGGCTCTCATATGTGGGACCCGAACCGGGGCCTCTGGTGTCCCAAGCTAGCGCTTAACCACCGCGCCACTTGGCCGGCCCAGAGACTGCGTTTTTAGACCCCTTTTGTTCTGCACAGCACACAACTCAACCTCTGTACCCACTCAATCAAGTCCTGTTGATTTCACTTCCCAGCTTTGTTCAGCTCTGCCCCTTCCTCTCTGTCCCTCCCATGAAAGCCTGTGCTCGGGGCCTCCTTATCTCTCAGGAGGATTCCTGCAACATTATCAACACTATCAGTTAGGGTGCTTTCAGCTGCAAGCAACAGAAAACTCGGCAGGGAGTAGCCTAAGCAATGAGGAAAGTCTGTTCTTTTCATTTGGGAGAAAAACCCTTCCCAGAAAGCCCTCCAGAAGACTCTCCCTCTGGGTCCACTGGCCAGCATTGGGTCACACATCCACGCCTTAACTGCAGGGGAGGCTGGGAAAACCATCATATGGCATTTGCAATCTCTGTAGTGGGATGCAGGCTTTACCAACAGGAAGGGGAGAAGGCTGAAGGGCAGTTTCTGTTGGGAGAGGGAACCAATAATGCCTGCCTCAAATTCCCTGCCTGGGTCCCCTCGCCTCTTTATTCCACTCCCAACATTGCCATCATTCATTCATTCATTCATTCATTCATTCATTCATTCATTCATTCAATGATTCATCCATTGCATTAGACAGGTTTGGCTAGCTTATGCTCCAGTAACAAATACCTTTGACTACCAGTAGCTTGGAATAACAGGGTTAATTTTCACTGGCCAGGAAGCAGTGGGAAAGAGAGAGCATAGAGACCTGCATCAGCTCTTACCTGCTTCCACCTGAAATTAACATGTATCAATTCTGCCCACATTGTATTGGCTAAAGCAAGTCGCATAGCCACACCTCACTTCAAAAGGGCATAACAGTGAGCTCATCCTTTGTGCAGGGTGAGCATTTTAACAAATATTTACTGAGTATTGACTATATGCTAATTGGGTGCTGAGATGTATTGGTAAGAAAAACAAAGTATCTGTTCTAAAAGCATTTACAATCTAGGAGGAATAATCTACCCCTTCCTTTAACGCCCTCATGCTACCATATAAAGACTTCAGTTGTACCACCTCTTGCATTTTTATTGCATTAAAAAAAAAAACTTGGCTGTCTGCCTAAATAGGCTGTAAAACCTTAAAGATGTCTTACCTCTTCTGATAAACAATACCTAGAATAGTTGCTCCCACTAGTAGAAACTTAATAAATGTTTGTTGAGTGATCTATGAAATAGGATGGGCTCCGCTACAAGGAACGGTTAGCCCAGCTGACAGTGGCTTAAACAAACAGGGTTTGTGTTTTCACAGACTGAGAAGTCTAGCAGCCAGCAGCAGCTGTGGTTGATTTCTCTGCTCAACAGTATCATCCAGGACTCGGGCTCTCTCCAGCCTTATGTTGTGATGCATTGGCTTCCTCGCTTTTCCTCTTTGTGACTGTGCTGCATGGTCACAAGACTGCCACCACTGCCCCTCAATAACGTCTCCATATTTAGGTGGGAAGAAATACAAAGGGCAGTGGCAGCGGCTCTCTGGTAACTGTCCCTGGAAGCCACCCGGTAGCGCATGTCCCAGGGCCAAAACATGGATACAAGGCCACCCCCAGCTTTGAGTGAGTCTGAGAAAGAGATATCGGGGTTTCCAATATCTGTGGTTGGAGATGGCAAGGAAGGGGCGGGAATGGATTGGGTGGCACCCGAAAAGGTTCACCGCCAATGAAGAAATATGTGCTCAGTCAATATTAACTGGTGGAAGTTCCTATATTTATAATCTGGTTCTTTATTGATTCTTAACACCATAGAAAGCACCCTCATCATTGTTGTGACTCACCAATATTGAGTGCATCCTCTGTTTGTGCTGGGCACTATGCCAAGCAAGTTAGATGAATTTTCTCATTCACTCCTCGCAATACCTGTGACAGAGGTATTATCAGTCTCTGTTTTACATATGAAGAAATTGAATCCCAGAGTAGCGAAGCAACTTGTTCAACTTGTTCTCTTACCAGCTAGTAAAGGATGAAACAGGGGTTTGAACTCCAGTGTCTGACCCCAGAGCCCATCTTCCTATCCTAGAACTTTAGGTATCGAGGGGAACAGAGAGTTCATCAGACCCAAGCCCTTTATTTTCATGGTTCTGGGGTCCAGAGATGGGAGGTAACCAGCTGTGGGTCACACAGCAAGCCCAAGTGAGAGGCAGGCCCAGGACCCGGGAGTCCTGACCCCCAGGCCACGGTTCATTCTATCACACTGGGCTGCCTCAGTTAGAAACCTCACATTAGTTCACTGACCTTTCAAAGGACAAAAAGCCAAACTTGGGATCCTGTGGAATATTCAGTTAAAAAAAAATGTATTTGACTTAAGGTTAGAACAAGTTGTTTCCTTTTTTGGAATCAAAACTTGATGATTAGTTGGTTCAAACCCTTTTACCCATCTCAGGGGAGACTCCAGCCTGTACATTTTTCAGTTCTTCAGAGATAAGAGGAAGGAAAAAATGTAATGGTCAGAGAGTCTCAGCTGGGACTTACCAAGATTACTTCAAACTCCAAGCTCCTGACCCAGAAATGCCTTTTTTGTGATCCTGTATACCACATCCTGTATAACACAACTTTGGGAAGCCTCTTCATAGAGTTGAACATGTGTGGTTCCAATCTCACTCTACGGTTGACTAGCTGTAGGACCCCATGATCTCGGCCCATTGTGAGAATGAAATGGAGATAATGGACAGAAAGCTCCCAGTACAAAATGGGACGCGGTAATCGTCAGCTCCCTTTCCCTTGTCCCCTGCTTCTTCCCCTTGGGACTTAGGGCTGAAATGCAGCCAGCACCCAATTTAACAAGCAGTGCCTACCTTGCCCACACCCATCCTGTCTCAAAAGCCCCGAGTTCCTTTGTCAACTCACACCTTTCAGGGGGAAAATGTTCACTTAAACTCGAAGTCATTTTGGTGCAGCATTTAACACCCTAGAAAGCAAAAAAATATAAGCATAGACTTGTGAATCATGCAGGGCTTTGAATTTAGGCTTCGTCACTCCCTAACTATGTGTGTGATTGTGTAATCTCCTTGTGTCTCAGTTTCCCTTCGCAATACAATGGGGTTAATAACAGTACCCACCTCGGGGCTGTTTGGGGATTCGATGCAGGAATGTGTGCAGAATGCCAAGAGCCATGTGTCACCTGGTCAGCACATCCTACAGGTTTTCTGGAGCCTCATCAGGTCCTTCCATCTCTTCCACAGCATTTTTCATCTGTTCATGTGGGTTAGACAAAACGTTTTCTTGGCTTCTTTTAAGGGTAAGGACAATCCGGCAAATGACTGCATGTGACAGCAGAGTGAGGTGGCGTAGCAGGCAACACTAGTGATGCCAGGACTGCGGCGCAGAAGACCTGGGTTCGAGTCCAGACTCTGCCACCAGCGCCCATGTGTCCTTCTTTCTCTGGGCTTCAATTCCCTGCTTGTAAAATTTGGGGCTTGGAAGAGGTGACCGGTCAGGTCATTCCTGATCTTAGCCATCCTTGCTAATCAGGGCCATCTAAACATCTTCTTGGAAGCCGTAAGTAACCTAGACTGACAACAGGTTAATAAAGGCTCGGAATCCTGTAATTTGGGTTTGAGAATGAAGAGCTCTTTCAAGATCTCCCAGACCAAGGGGAGCCAGAAAGGAAGGCAGAGCGGCCTTGAGGGACCCCCAGGCCCGTCTGCCTCAGCCCGGCCTTCCCACCCTCCTCCATCCCCCCTGGACGCAATGTGACTTCCATCCTCCACCATCTCCACCCAGACACCACTGTGAACAAGCTCTCAGACCCTTCTCCACCTTCTGAAATTCATCACGCACCAGGCACTTTTCTGGGGGTGGGGGTGGACAGAAGACACAGCCCCTGCCTCCTGAGGCTGACGTTCTCGTGGGGGCAGACTGAAGCAAAACAAACAAGTAGGAGCTACAGCAGAGCAGCTAGAGTGGCGGAGAGATGGATTTAACTGGCTTTGCAGTTAAATTTAGCAAGCTTGTGGTGTGGATGAGGAGAATGTGAACAAGAATGGAGCTGTAATAACTAACCATGGAGCTGAGGCTGGGAAGGGCGGGGAGAGGGACTTGGAGGGGGAAGTGAAAGGTGACAAGGTCAGGGGACTGGGACTGTGGGACCATGTGGGTGAAGGCTTGAAGGAACAACCTGGAAAGAGGTCTGAGCGTGGGATCTTTGGAGGGCCTGGAGCTTGACCATGGGCGAGAGTAGCTGAACCTGGGAAGACAAGTCAAGGAGCCAGGAGGCCAGGGCGTTGGTGGATCAGGCAAGTGGGTGGTGAAGGAACTGAGCATGGTGGCAGGATGAGCTGGAGAGGGGACAGTGAGGTGGGAGCTAAGACCCTCAGGGAATTTGTAAAGCAGTGGTAGATAGTAGGGGCAGCAGTGGGCACTGGAGTCTGGGAAGACATATTTAATTGTGCAATTTAATGCTACATTTGGAGGATAACCTCTTTTTTTTTTTTTTTTTTTTTTTTTTTTTGAGGGCAGTGTCACTGGCCCTCAAATGTGGGATCCGAACTGGGGCTGCTGGTGTCCCAAGTCAGCTCTTAACCAACGCGCCACTCGGCTGGCCCAGACCTCTTTTGTTTTTATGATAAGACCTACAGAAAGGGAGAGAGCTATTGATGTCAGGTAAAGCAGGCCTGAGCCTTAAGGTTGAGAAATACCTGGGAGTATCTTGTTTCATCCAGGATTAAAGCCGCAAGCCAAAGGCCTAGAACTCTCTTTGTGCAGTGGCCCTAAGCTGGTGGGAAGGCATTTTGTTTTCTCTGAGTGAAGAAACTTCCTGTCATCTCTGAAATACCAAGGAGATAGCCACGATTTCAACAGAGGCCTGAAATAATACTGTCATGATAATTTATTAGTATAATCCATCAAAAGCCATTGATTGAGAAGCAACATGCAAAGGAGGGAAGAATGTGGGCTCTGCCTGGGTTCAAATCCCAGCTCTGCCCCTTCCTATCATTTAAGCTCATCTGTACAACTGTGGGAAGAACAGCACCTACCCCTTCCGTTTCTGAGAAGTAGATGAGTGGATACGTGTAGAGATGGTAGCCAGGCCTGTGTAAAGGCTCAAAAATGTTGGTCAGATATTCTAATCTTTTTCATCTTTGTTGGGGAAAAAAATCCCCACAAGCAAAAACAGGCTTTGAAGGCCCTATGCCATTAGTATTTCTGTGTGTGTGTAAAACCAGCCAGAGAATAAAGCTGAGATGTGGGTTTTTCCTCCGCTGATTGCATTTCAACAGCCACTGGGAGGCAGTGTGGCCCAGGGGGAGCAGGGCTGTGCTGGGAATCAGAAGCCCTGGGTTTCCCGTCCTCCTCAGCCTATCAGGCCAACGCCAGGTATGGCGAAAGGCAAGGTAGGGTATCTCTGAGCCTCAGCTTGCCCACCTGTGAAGTGGGAACAATCATTCCACCAGGCCTACATAAGCTGGTCTTTTTTTTTTTTTTATTGGGGAGCAGCTATGGTCATTGGCTACACATTGCTTTCATGCTACAATGGCATAGTTGACTCTTTTAAGGAGAGCGCAGCTCACAGTGGCCTATGCGAGGATCGAACCGGCAACCTTGGTGTTATTGGAGCCATGCTCTAACCAAGTGAACTAACCAGTCACCCCCCAGGGTGGTCTTGAGGACCAAATAAGGAAACATTCCATGAGGGTGAATGGTAACTCACTGAGAAAGTGTGTGCAGCTCACTGGTGTTGAGTGTCTGCCTACTGTGTGCTGGGCAGTGGTTCAGAATTTGGCCTGCCTGCTCCCCAGAGAAGTACCCAGAAGACAGGTGTGATCAAAAGACATGGTGCATGTTTAAATAAAAAAAAATTATTCCAGTAAAAGACACGTTACCACTAATCCCCCTCAAAATACTCCTCCTCATTTCGAACACACTTATCCCATCATTCTTGCTACTTTCTGAAGCAGTTCTGGAAGTCCTCTTCTGTGAGTGTCTTTACTTCATCCTTCATCATGACAACACTCTGTATCACACATGGCTTCTGGTATGGCAATTTCTGTCAAATAAAAACACTACGGTGTGTCCTCATCCACTTTATTCATCTGATTTGGTGCCATGTGACTTCTGGCTCTTCCCCAAAGTCAAAATGACCATGAAAGGTAAACGTTTTGAATAGACTCAGGACATTGAAGCAGCAACGGCAGCACAACTAAAGACACTCACAAAAGAGGACTTCCAGAACTGCTTCAGAAAGTGGCAAAAATGATGGGATGAGCGTATTCGAAGTGAGGGGTGGTATTTTGAGGAGAATTAATGGCAATGTGTCTTTTACCATAATAAGTATTTTTAATTTAAACATTCACTGTATTTTTTTGATCACACCTCGTATACCCAGAGAGACAGAGGCTCTGGGAGAAAGTGTTGGGGGTCAGGGCTCAGATTCCAGAAGGAAGAAGTATTTTTACGGTTAAGTCTATGAGCAGATTTTGGGGAAATATAATGAAAGGTGATGAGTGTGGTCAGCAGTTGTCCCACAGCTGTCCTTGCTCAAGCAAAATGACCTGAGGCCAAAGCTGTTCTCTGTAGAATGGTTTATAGCTGCATAGGTTCAGAAGCCCAGAGAAGAGGGAGTGAATACACGGGCTATAAAGCAAGAAAAAGGAAAAGCTCTTTGTGAAGTGACATGGAAAGACTGTACAGAAATACTAAGTGAAGAAAGAAAAAAAGGGTGCAAAACACTACTAGAGGATGCTATTATCTGTCCAAAAAAGCAGGGAAGGATTATCTATAGCATATATGTATTTATATATGCATAGAATATTTTAAAGCTAGTTACAAGAAATGAGTTCCATTAGTTGTCTCTAGGAAGGGACACTGGGACACAGGGGTAGGAAGAGGAATGTCACTGAGTATCTGTTAGAACCTTTCGGTTTGAGACGGTGGAAATGCAGCATCTATGGAGCGGGAGGGGAGGGAGGAAAGCTCTGTGTGGGTGCTAGAACCAGAGAAAAGGGCATGAACCCCAGGTCCACCACGTCCAGCCATGTGACCCTGCACAAGGCACTCAGCCTCTCTGCGGCTCAGTTTGTGCACAAAAGGGGCTCGATAATATGATAATACCTGCAGCCCACCTGGACCATGGGAAAATTGAGACCAATTAGTTTAAAGCACTTAGATGGAAAATGGTTGCTGTCGCTGTTTACCCAGCCAGAGCTCCCCAGTCTCCAGATCAGCTTCCAAACTTCCCAGAGGGCACATGCAATTTATCTTTTCCTTTCACATGCAACGCTCCAGGCACCCAGCCCATGGGAGCCCCTGCGCCTTCAGCATACCAGGCCAAAGAAGAGTGTGTGTGTCGGGGTGATGCCCTGAGTCAAATGCAATAAAATGCAATGCTATCTCCCAGAGAAGAAACCCTGCAGACCAGCTGCTGGGCTCTCTGGTAACCAGGTCCAACTCTACTGAACCCCACTTCCCTTCACCCCGGGCTGCACCTCCTTACTCTGTTGGAAAGGTGTGTGCATCTGAATTACTGGTGCAAATGAGATGCCTGGGTCCACCCTAGGACCTCACTTTGCCCACGTTGGCCTCCAGGATGAAGCTCCAGACAAACCTCTGGCACTCAGTCCCATGACCTTCTTGCTCCGTGTCTCTTCCCAAACTACTCACCTGTCCTTGGGCACATCCAAACCTTTCTACCTTCCCCCTCCATGCTTCTGATTTTGAGGATGTCTTCCTCAAGAGAGAGATTTCCCCACTTGCCCAAATGATGCCTGGTTAGACACAGCTCAAATATCTGCTCCCCAGGAAGTTCCTCCAGTGTGGCCTTCCTTCCCCTTCCTCCAGTTGGTTCAGAGGAAGGCAAACATCATCACCTGGGAGAAATGGTGGGGTGCTGAAACAGGGCAGGGCAGGGCCGGTTCCCACCTTGGGGAACTTGGGGGTTTAAGGGCATTTGCTGGAAATAGACAGGCGCAGGGCCAGAGGGGAGCAAAAGCTGTCTTCCGTTTTCATCTAAACATCTCGGGAGGTTTCTGTATAAGGAACCTGCATATGGTCTCCCCTGCTTTAACATCTAATGACAAAGCTATGTATTTGCAGAATTGATTGTAAACCACTGGAGCCAACTCCATGTCTGTCAATAAGGAACTGGTTAAATCAGTCAGTTTTTCATATGATGGAACACTCTCAGCCCAAGAAAGGAGGAAGACACATGTAAATGAATGAAACTGGACCCACGGGCAAAGGACCTGAATAGATGTTTCTCCAAAGAAGATATATAAAAGGCCAACAGGCACATGAAAAGGTGCTCTACATCACTAGCCATTAGGGAAATGAAATTAACACCACAATGAGGTATCACCTCACAATTGTGAGAATGGCCATTATTGAAAAAACAAGAGATAACAATTACAGTAAAACCTTGGTTTGCAAGCATAATTCCAGAAACATGCTTATGTGTATCAAAGTGAATTTCCCCATAAGAAATAAAGGAAACTCAGATGAACCATTCTACAACTCCAAAATATTCATATAAAAATGATTACAATACTGTAATATAATACAAAATAATAAAATACAAAATATAAACAAAAATAAACAAATTCACCTGCACTTACCTTTGAAAACCTTCATGTCTGGTGTGAGGGAGACACGAGAGAGGAGCGTGATTGTGTAGGACGAGTTTCACTGTTACTAACAGAATCACTGCTATCTATTAGTGCAATAGGATCTTTTTCTTTTCGTGCAATTTAACAAGGAACCTATCCAATGACACTTGCTTTTGCCTCCTTTTGAGGATTTCAAGGAAATGTGACATTGCATTTTTTCGTTAAACAGATTCATTGCTTGCACTGCTACAGCCTTATTCGGGTGGTGGTTTTCTACAAAATTTTGCACTCTTTCCCACATTTTACACATCTCCCTAATCTCATTTGAAGTAAGGGATTCTTCCGCCTTTTTCTCCTCCTGCTGGGCAAACGAGATCTCCTCCATAACCTCTTGCTGTTGTTCACAATGCAGATCCATCAGTTCGTCAGTGGGCAGTTCCTGGCCATGTTCCTCCACGGCCTGAGACCGAGCATGGAAGCATGGGAGATGATCACCCACAATCCCTCAGTGAGAGAGACAGATGACTCATTAGCTCAGTTGTTATCATGTGACGTTCGGTGTCACGTACTACTCATATTGCAAGACATCGCTTGTTTATCAAGTTTCAATTTATTAGAAATGTTTGCTCATCTTGCGGAGCACTTGCAGAACAAGTTACTCACAATCCAAGGTTTGACTGTACTGGCGAGGTTGTGGCACAAAGGGAACCCTGGTGCACTGTTAGGGGCATTGTAAATTGATGCTGCCACTATGAAAAACAGTATGGTGGTTTCTCAAAAAATTAAAAATTGAACTTCCTGTGATCCAGCAATCCCACCTCTGGGAATATATCCAAAGGAAACGGAAACACTCAAAAAGATATGTGCACCTCAGGTTCATAGCAGCGTTATTTACAATAGAGTAGCCAAATATAGAAACAACCTAAGTGCTCATCAATGGACAAATGGATTAAAACG
The DNA here is from genome assembly GCA_033961575.1 of Aselliscus stoliczkanus. NCBI lineage: Eukaryota > Metazoa > Chordata > Mammalia > Chiroptera > Hipposideridae > Aselliscus > Aselliscus stoliczkanus. Next base: position 54,720,252 of record CM066733.1, on the reverse strand, counting down.
TGGTGATATATCTATATCTCTGTGTGTGTGTGTGTGTATATATATATATGTATATATGTATGAATCTTATTCAGCCATCAAAAAAAGAGAGGAAATCCTACCATTTGTGAGAACATCGATGTATCTTGAAGGCAGTATGCTAAGTGAAATAAATTGGGCAGAGAAAGACAAATACAGTATGATCTCACTATAAGTGGAATCTTTAAAACAAACAAACAAACCCCATAGAAGAAGAGATCAGATTTGATACCAGAGGTGGGGCAAAGGGGAATCTGATGAAAGTGGTGAAAATGTACAAACTTCCAGGTATAAGTACTAGGGATAAAATGTACTAGAGTTAACACTGCTGTAGGTAGGATACATAGGAAAGCTGTTAGGAAAGTAAATCCTAAGAGTTCTCATCACAAGAAGAAATGCTTTTCTTTTCTTTTTTTCCTTTCTTTTCTTTGTATCTATATGAGGTGATGGATGTTAGCTGAATCTACTGCGATAATAATCATTTACAATAGATGTAAATCAAACCACCATGCTTAAACTTACACCTTGAACTTATACAGGATGGACGGTGGTTATTTCTCAATAAACTCGGGGGCAAAAGAGGAAAAAGTCCTCATTGTTCTGATATGGAACAACCACCAAGATATATTTTAAATAAAAAATACAATGTGTATAATCAGGGAAATGAAGATACAAACCACTATGAGTTACGATTTCACATGTATCAGTCTGGAAAATTTTAAAGCCTGATCATTCCAAGAATTGGTGAGGAAGTGGAGCAAAGGGAACCCTGAAAGCGCTGGCAGGTGTGTGACTTGGCACAACTGCTCTGGGAAACAGCCTGGCGCTTCCCTACTGCAGTTGGCAGTGCATTGCTCAGGACCCTGCAAATGCCCGAGGGAAGACCGCACCCGCCCTACACCCCACAAAACACACATACCAGGAGAAGGGATTCAGAACATTCACATGAGTGCTGTTCCTAGAAGCCAAACTTGGAAGTGGCCCAAATGTCCTGAAATAGTACAATGAAAAATTAACTGTTATCTGCATACAATGGAATTACATACCAGAGTGAATATGAGCGACCACAGCCATGGGTACCAACATGACTGAATCTCAGGACCGTGATCCTCTGGGGGATAAAAGCAAGTTGTAGAAGAATGCACGCAATACACTTCCTTCTCTTCAAAATCTGAGCAGGTGAGGCCGGCCGAGTGGCACGTTGGTTAAGAGCTGGCTTGGGATGCCAGCGGCCCCGGTTTGGATCCCACATATGAGGGCCAGTGACACTGCCCTCTACAGCTAAGATGGTGAACAACAGCTCCACCTGCAGCTGGGCTGCTTTGAGTCCCCGGGGACAGTACAGCTGCCGCCCCTGCTGCAGTGGGCTGCCATAGGCTACAGTGAGTGACCGGCAGCCACTGTGAGCTGCCAAGAGCCGCTGTGAGCAGCCATCCAGAGGCCGGCCACCAATCTGCCTCACCCGGGAAGAGCACAATGATGATACCAACATGGGCCAGTGCGTTCTTCCTCGGTGAGACAGATCGGTTCCGGCCTCTGGACGGCCGCTCACGATGGCTCTTGGCAGCTCACACCGGCTGCTGGCCACTCACTGAAGCCTATGGCAGCCCACTGCAGCAGGGGCTGCAGCTGTGCGGTCCCGGGGACTCACAGAAGCCCAGCTCCAGGTAGAGCTGTTGTTCACCATCTTAGGTGTAGAGGGCAGTGTCACTAGCCCTCATATGTGGGATCCGAACCGGGGCCACTGGTGTCCCAAGCCAGCTCTTAACCAATACGCCACTTGGCTGGCCCTGTACTACTCAATATTTAATAAAGATAATTTTTTTTAAAAAATGAAGCCTAGACCCATGTGAACAGTATGTTACCATTTGTATAAGAAAGGACACACACACACACACACACACACACACACACACACACACTGGTATTAAAGTATCTCTGAAAAGTTATATATGCAACTGGTAAAGTTGATTGCCCCTGGGAGGGGAACTGGGAGGCTGGGGACAAAGAGGGAGACATTCTTGAATTTAAAAATTTGGAATCACATAAACCAATTGAAATTAAAAATAATAAAATTTGAAGAGAGAAAGAGAGAGACTGAAAGAGGGAGATGACAAGGAGAAGGAGAAAGGGAAGGGAAGGTGTGAGGGAGGGAGGAGGGGAGGGGACGGAGACGAGACCAGGAAGACTGGCTGGCTGGATTCTGGCCGCCAAAACCTAGATATGGCCAGAACCACAGTGGCCAGAAGCCCAGGAAAGCCAGTGTCCTCATGTCACAGCCCTGGCCTAGACCCAGGCTGCGCTCTTGCCCTTATGGCAGGGCTTCAAACAGTTGCCTGTGTGTATAACTAGTGCACTGTGTTATAAACCTGAAAATAATTTAAAAAAAAAATGTTTACTTCACAATAAAAGAATAAAAAAAACCAGTTGCCCGAGTGACCTTTGGCTCTACAATCTTTTGTTCACAGAGCTTTGTTTCCTTTCAGTCTTTTTCCCTCCCTGACCTGGCCTTCTTATCACAGACCCTTTCCCCACTGGAGGTCTGAGCAATTCCTTTGAAGTCACTGCAGAGTTTTCTGAGCCTTCATCCTCAATGGCTCTGAAATGCTCCTGTATCAACAAGGTCAGCCAACAGCTGACCCTTTTCATCCCTTTTTTTTTTTTTTTTTAAGATTTTATTGGGGAATTGGGGGAGGGGAACAGCGTTTGGGAATCGGGGAAGGGGAACAGACAAGTTGCTGTCTTTTTGTTCTTCAGTCTAGTTGCGGAGGACGTTGCTTCACTGGCCCATGTTGGTATCGTCATTGCGCTCTTCCCAGGTGAGGCAGATCGGTCGCCGGCCTCTGGACAGTCGCTCACCGCGGCTATTGGCAGCTCTCACTGGCTACAGGCCACTCACTGTAGCCTACGGCAGCCCACTGCAGCCTACAGCAGCCTCACCATCACCAGGGCTCACACAGCCCAGCTCCAGGTGGAGCTCTTGTTAGCTGTAGAGGGCAGTGTCACTGGCCCTCATATGTGGGATCCGAACCAGGGCTGCTGGCATCCCAAAACCTGCTCTTAACCAATGCGCCACTCGGCTGGCCCTTTTCATCCCCCCCCTTTTTTTTTTTTATGAATTTCCATATATTGGTGTGTTTTGGTTTTTTTTTGAGGGCAGTGTCACTGGCCCTCATATGTGGGATCCAAACCGGAGCTGCTGGCATCCCAAGCCAGTTCTCAACCACTGCTACACTTAGCCGGCCCTCATCCCCTTTTTAACCCTCCCCTCAAAGACCCAGTTTCATTTGCTACACTGCCTCATAAGAACCTGTTTGCACATTCTCTATTCACACCGGAATACCAATAACTCCAAGGAAAGCTGAGTCACAGACATGTCCCCAAGGATCATGGCCTGGAGGGGTGAAGCCATGAAGTGCTAATGGAATTTCAGACATCAACCAGTGGACAGGAGGGTTTGGACCCAGTGTGTGCGGTGGGTGCCTTCTGCCCTGTCGGTACTTAGGGTGTCTGAGGACTGAAATGTTGGCAGCTTGGGTCCGTATAAGAGAATGGATGCCTGAGGCTGGGTTCAGATGCCCGGAGTCCCAGCGCCAGAGATGAGGAGGAAGAGGCCAGGGAATCTGAGCTAATAAGTCTTATTCCCCCAAGAGCCAGTGCAGGGATCTGGTGGCAAGGGAGATGGAGGTGGGAACTAAGCAGACTGTGCTGCACGGTGAAGACAGGACCGGCTCTCCCACGTCACCTGTTCCCTCAAAGGGGGGCTCCCCAGGTGAAGCAAGTAGTGTTATAAAGGAAGAGAGAAGCCTTGCTGCATAATGGAGCATAGTGGAAGCCATTCAACAAGCAGGTCTGGAGCAAACACCAAGGGCTGACAAGACCAACTGTTGGCGAGGCTGTGGACCCCTGGACTCGCTCACACATGGCTGGCAGGGTGTAATTACACAGCCCGTGGAGAACTGTTTGGTAGCATGTACTAGAGCTGAGCTCATACCTGTCCCGTGACCTAGCAAATCTGCTCCCGGGGATACACTGAGGAGAAAGGCATGCTGGGTCCACCAAACGATGACGTGTAGGCGAGTGTCCACAGCAGTGTTCCTCAGGACAGCCCCAAACCAGAAACGACCTATGCCCAGCGGCAGGAGAATGGGTAAACAAACTCCAGTGTGTTTACACAGTGGGATGGATGCGACTCAGCAGTAACAAAGCCTAAACTACAGCCACACGCAGAACAGGCACGGAGCTCAGAGACACCGTGTTGAAAGAAGCCAGACCTTAAAGGGCACATACTGTGCGATTCCATTTATATGAAAGTCAAGAATAGGAAACGCTGCTCAATGGCTCCCCTTGGAGGTGGGGATATTGACTGGGAAGGAACCTGAGGAGCTCTCTAGGGCGACGCAAATGTTCTGTTTAGTTTGATCTGGGTGGTTGTTTCATGGATGGATACACATGTAAAAATTCATGGAACTTAAACTTAAGGTTTGTGTATCTGAATTACGATACGTAAAGTTGTATCTAAAGCAACAATAGTGTTCAAGTTCTAAAGCTCCACTGCTCCTGCCGACAGACCTGACTACTTGGCTGCTGGTCTCGCCCTTGGAATGACCTTGCATGCCAGGTGCTGGTGGCTGGAACTGAGGGCAAAGAGCAGGAGCTTCTCAAGCTGGAGAAGAAATTATCTGGCAGTTTGGGGGGCCTCCTTGCTTGCAGATGTTTGAACAAGGGGCAGAAACTGGTCCAGGACTTATTTCCATGGAAATGTACTCCTAGTTCCAAAGTTCTTGGGATGAGAGATACAGTTCCCATTCAAGTCCAGCTGGAGACTATGAATATTTTAGCGGAACAAAAAGAGAAAAGCAAAACAATAACAGGCACAATTTGGCTTGGGCCACTTTAGGATACATAAGTGAGGAAAAGCCAAATGTGGGTGGAGACAGAATCCGGCCTTGTTGCAGCCACGCCACGAACTTCAGCAGTGATGACAGACAGCTAACAGCCTCTCGGAGTGGCTGATTTCTCAGCTACCAATACAAGAATCTAAAATATGCGATCTATCAAGAAAGAGTAAAAGGCTGAAAGGAAGTACATTAACATGGTGGAAAGAGTTATTCCTGGATAATTTGAATAATCTCAGTTTCTCCTTTGTACTTTCTTTAAAAATCTCCCCAATTAGATAGCAAAGAATACATTTTATAATCTTCCATGACCAGCTCAAATAAAATCCTTCAGGGTCGAGAGATGAGATGGAAGAAGGAGGAGAAGACATTCAAAGCACAAGACAAACTCGACTGGCCATTGTTGAGTTTGAAGATGGAGAAAGGGTTCCATGAGTTAATTCAGCAGCCTCTAGAAGCTGGGAACCATCCTCAGATTACAGCCAGCAAGAAAACGGTGACTTGGTTCTATAACCACAAGGAATTAAATTCTGCTGAGAACTTGAATGAGCAAAAAAGAAAAAAGGGATTCTCCCATAGTTTCCAAAAAGGAATTCGGTTGGTAGCTTGATTTTAGTCCATCAAGGTTTCTGACCTACAGACCTGTAAGGCAATAAACTGATGTTTTAAACCATTAAAAAAAAAATCCTTCAGGGTCTTTCTGGACTGTGAAGCTGGGAGAGAGGCCCTCCCTTGGACCCCCTTACATCCTGAACCCATGCCCAGCAGGAACCATCAACATTGCACCCCCAATACTGCCTCTATGTCCCCAAAAGGGGCCAATACAAAGAAGAAGGAAAAAGGAAGGAACTCAGACACTGCTTCAGAAGTGGGAGGAATTAGATTTCCAACCAGCAAGCAAAGAACACACAATGTTCTTTGAAGTAACAACACAACCACCCTCTTGAAATCTGGGGACAATTCGCTTTTTTAAAAATTGAGGTACAATTGACACACAACATTTTATTAGTTTCAGGTGTGCTACATGATTTGGAATTTATATATATATTGCAAAATGATCACCATAATAAATCTAGTTAACATTTGTCACCTTATATGTAGATTTTTTTCTTATGATGAGCATTAAGATTTACTACTCTCTGAGCCACTTTCAAATAAGCAATACAGTATGATTAACGACAGACAATTAGCTTTTTCTATTCCATGTAGACTGTGAATCCTGGCTCTCTTAAGAATATTAAAATTGTAGAGAATACTAGCATATGAAGCCAGACAATTAAGTTCGCGCAAACTTCCCACCATGCATTTACACAGTGAAAAGTTCAGGAACTTAATTGTCTGACCTTTCATATATAGAAATATAAATATTGATATATTTAATCTCTATCTATCTATCTATCTATCTATCTATCTATCTATCTATCTATCTATCTATCTATCATCTATTTATCTAGATAGATATATAGATATATAGATTTCCTTTCTTTCCACCCTAGTGCCCTCTGTCACCCTTGAAAGGAAAGGGCAAGCAAAGGGCACCCCACCCAAAATGGAATCAAAGCTCCCCTCCAGCTCTGGCCAAGCAGCCACACACCTCTCCAGCCCCTCTTCCCCAGCACACAGTGAGGCAGAAACTTCTGTCCCGCTTTGGAGAATCCATTTCCCCCCTCCAAAGACCCCTTTCCATCGTCCCAGCTCTGGTAAGGCCAGACTGGCTGCAGCTGGCAGGACCACACATTCACACTCATTGCCCTACAGACACATTGGGGGAGAGCTGCAGACCCAGGTAGAAAAGGCCCCCACATCCCCTCTCCCTCAACACCCCTCCCAGAGCCCGGCAGCTTCACCACTCACCCTCTCTTCCCTCAAAGTCAAAGCTCACCACCGAGCCAGGTCAGGAATGCCCATCTGAAAGGCAAACCCCAGTCAAGTGTTAACGGAAATGGATGCATTCATGGAAGTGGCCAAGCTGAGCAGGGGTTTGGCAAATGCTTTTAGTGGTATTTTAGAACTTGTTAAGGAAATGAGTTTCCGTCCTAGTCTGAGTGCCCCAATGTGAGCCTAGATCATATTTTAGACTTGAGTATATAAATTTTCATCACGGCATTGGTAAAATTCGTTAAGAACACTCCGCTCACCTCGAGAACTCTGAGTATGTGAGCTGCAGAGAGCGGAAAATGCTGGGTTTCGGTCCAACACTGCCTGCTGTGAGGCTGCGCGTCTGACCCGCCCCTGGGAGATGAGTCAGTGGGCCCAGGTGGTCCTGGAACCTTGCCATCTGTGTGAGGCCCTCCCCGGAGCACCCCTCTGCAGGCAGCCTCCATCCTCAGCCCCCACCCATAAGGGGCTTTCCTCAGGTCTGTCCTCCTCGCTCTCTCCTTGGCCATTCTCTTGGCTGCCCTGGAGGGCTCCAGGACCCCCCATTTCCATCCTCTGCCCCTACCTTCCTCTTGATCTCCAGGCCCAGTCCCATCTGCTTGCTGGGGGCTTTTCTCAGATGCCCTGTAAGCAACCTCATCAAAAACTAAACTCTTCCTGCTTCCCCCAAGCCCTCTATGGATCCCTCCAGCCACCCAGCAACCCCGTGGTAACATGCCTTCTTTTTGACTCTGAAATCTAGTTGCCAAGTGCCATTCAAGTCTCTTCCCCATTTAATCCTTCCGTGGATGATGCCATCTACCATCACTAATGCCTCACCCTGGCTTCTAGTAAGTCAGCCTCTGAGAGTTCAGAGAGGTCGAAGACCATGCTTGAGGTCACACAGGCAGTGAGTGACAGGGCTCATGGTCCTGACCCCCGTCTGGCCACCTCAGTGGCTTCCCGATGGAATCAGTGGTGGTTCGTCATGCTCTCCTCCCTGAGCCCCCCTTTTGCTTACTTAAGCCGCTTTGTCTATATTTACACTGCCTTCTCTTTTTATCCTCACCTGCTAAAATCCTGCCCATCGGGTCACTTTTCCTCTACTGTGTCTGCAAGGTATTTTGTAGGATGAGCAAGTAATTTTGCTCTAAATTGCCTTCACAACTCAAAATATAAATTTACAAATAGGGATTTTTTTAACCTCATTTTTCAAGGCTTGAACTGATTGCTTCATTCTTCTGAAAGCTTTTGTTCTTGCAACTGAGCCATGATGTCTCTCTCCCAAACTCCTCCCCACTCTGGGAGCCTCACGCCTGCCTGTTCAGAGCTGTCCCCAGTGTAAGCACCCCGCTGTGTAGCTCTGCTCTCCCAACATGCAATACCAGGACCATCAGCACTGGAGGTACTCGGCTAATGTTATACTACTGAGAACGTTCACACTTTCAGGACTTCGGCAATAAGAATTTCAAAGGTGCCGTGGAGGTGAGCAGGGGATGTCTGTGTGCCCTGGCCATACCACTAAGAGGGCACTGGAGCCAGGAAGGGCCAGAGAAGACAGGAGACGGGAGGGGACGGGAAAGCTACCTTAGGCCCTGCAACCCGGCAGCTCGTTTATCCCTGGGAACCCTCCCTCTGATTCTGCTCTTCAGGATGTGCCTTCCCAGAAATGATGGAGCCCCAGCCACTGAGAAAGGGAGAAAGGTACAGAATAGGCCAGCACAGCCTTGAAATGTGTGGAGCCCATGAGGAAAGCCTTGGCCAGATCCTTGTCCCAGGATTCTGCCGTTTCTTGTCTGGCTGATTAATCTTCGTCAGTTTCCTTCATCTGCAAAATGAAGACCTGACAGGCTCAAGGACCCTTAATGGGGACAGACAATGTCAAATGAGGTAGGAGGACCCTAGAGTCGAATTCTCCAAGCCTGGGAAACAGGTGCTGGGGAGGTCCCAAGGGCCAATTCTGCCACGAAAAGGGCAGCAGTTGCTCCTAAAGGAACAGCCACAGGGAAGCCGAGGCATGGGAGGTAGCCTGGACCCTCCAAAGCTCCCAGAAGGCAACACCGGAGTCCATCTTCACACGCCTCCCAGGGGCTGAGAGACAGACGGAGCCCTCTCCAGCTGGGAGCCCGCAACAGCTGGACAACCCCATTCTTTTTTTTTTTTTAAGATTTTATTGGGGAATTGGGGGAGGGGAACAGCATTGGGGAATCGGGGAAGGGGAACAGACAAGTTGCTGTCCTTTTGTTCTTCAGTCTAGTTGCGGAGAACGTTGCTTCACTGGCCCATGTTGGTTATTGCGTTCTTCCCGGATGAGGCAGATCGGTCGCCCGCCTCTGGATGGTCACTCACCGTGGCTATTGGCAGCTCACACTGGCTGCCGGTCACGCTGGCTGCCGGCCACTCACTGTAGCCCATGGCAGCCCACTGCAGCAGGGGCTGCAGCCTACACCGTCTCCAGGGCTCGCACGGCCCAGCTCCAGGTGGAGCTGTTGTTAACTGTCGAGGGCAGTGTCACTGGCCCTCATATGTGGGATCCGAACCGGGGTCACGGGCGTCCCAAGCCAGCTCTTAACCAACGCACCGCGCAGCCGGCCCGGACACCCCTGTTCTTAATGGTCCCTGGGCTTTTGAGGAGGGAGTGGGCGGTAGGACATTAGGAAGGGGGGGGCCCCCACAGATGACACCAGACACAGCAACTGCTGCCCATTAGAACATTTATTTCTCAGAGAGAAAATAAGTTTCAGACAGTCATATTATAGTAGGTAAAATTAACTTCTGTATTCTTTACAAGCATAGAGTTTTCTCTGTTTATTACCTCTCTTATACCATCTGTTATAAACAACTCTAGAAAGCAAATAAAGTCACTTTCTACAATAAATAGAGCATCGTGTGCTTCACAGCAGACGCGACTGAGACACGCAGGCCCCACGCCACAGCAGGATCTGAGCCGCTTCCCGTTCTAAAAGAGCAGTTTTAAAAATGAGACTCACAGAGAGACTGAAAGATTCAGAGAGAGAGAGAGAGAGAGAGAGAGAGAGAGAGAGAGAGAGAGAGAGAATATGTTGGGGGGAAGAGACAGACACTGAAAGAGAATAGTGAAAGCCCCGAGATCTTACAACACAGGTTAAGACAACGGTCACAGCGCCCACAGCCGACCAACTACCTGGGGAGAGGGGTGCATTGGCTCCTGTAAATAAATCACACTGTGTGCATTTAAAATACTCAGCCGCACAATGGAGGACTCCAGTAATGGAAACTATAGGCCTGAATAATTTAGAACAATATTTTACAATTATATACACCATGTCCTTCCCTAGCCATATGCTGTATTGTGTTTTTAGTATTGTACAAAATCCAAAACCCCATCCTTTATGTTAGAGAGTTTTGTTGGTTCCCTTTAAAACTCTGGCTCTTGTCCCAAATATATAAGAAGTTGTGGTGGTCGGTTGGTTGTATTTTTAAAAACTCGTGTGTAAAAATGGCAGTGATCTCCCCAGTGACTTGTTTTGTCCAAAACTCCCCTATGAAAAATTTAAAACAATTAAAAAGAACCTCAGGTTAAAAAGCAACATGGTACTCAGTGGCCTGCGTCCTGGCCCTGCAACTTTGGTGCTTAAGAGGTGAAAAGAAACATCAGAGAACAGACACAGAAGCCTCTGAAAGTTGTGGTGGTTCGTCAGTCAACATTCCCCGTTTCACAGTTTGTTTTTTTCCTTCCATTTTTGAGAAGGTGAGGTGGGGAAGGGGTTGAAGGAAAAAGAAGGAAGGGGGCAGAGGGTTTGATATAAAAGCGCTGGGCTCCTGGAGTTTGGAAGCAGGAGCAGCAGAGGCTGGGCAGGCAGAGCACCAGGCCGCCCACGGCGGAGAGGGAGGCTGGAGGAGACACGTGCAGAAAAGGGGGAGCCCACGAGGGGAGGGGCGGGGAGGGGAGGGGTGAATGGCAGGCCCAGCTCCACCCCAACAACCCTCAGCATCTAGTGGACAGAGGGCCACTCACACGTCCAGCCTGGTCTGCTGACAGGGGCCCACTAGCCTCAGCCCACTTCCTGGCAAGACAGGGAGAGGGCAGGAGGGGCCCGCCTCAACCCAAGGGGGCAAGTTCGCAGAGCCTGGCTTCAGCAGGGCGTCTGCAGATGTGAAGGTCAGCGGGTGGAGGAGAGGGTGCATGTGCTGGTGGAGGGGTAACCCGAGGGGTGGGCAGGCTGGCCTCTGCTCCACCCTGAGGGGCCAGGCGGAGGCACCCACCTAGCATAGCAGCTGGCCTCAAAGGGAATGAGACATAAAAACAAAAAGACCAGTTGGGTGATGGTTTCTGTCAGTTTGGCACAAGAGAAAGGAAGGAAGGGAACATGGGAAACACAGTGGGCAGAGGAGAATACGGGACGGGGAGGGGGGCTAAGGGGGAGAGAGGGTGAGCTCAGTGAGATTCCCCGTGGGACCGGGTATCCACAGCACCTCTGGGGACAGTGGCAGAGCCTTGCTTGCCCTGAGGTGTAGTTAAGTGGGAGTGGGGTACAGGGGGCCAGACACAGCCCTGAGAAGGAGCCCAGGAGGCCTTGCCTTCCGGGCCAGGCCCATCTCCCTGCTGGGCCTCACAACTGTTTCCACTTCTAACTGGCTCTTCTGTGGACAGGCCCCTGAGGGAGCTCGGGGCGGGGGGGGGGGGTTGGCACACAGCAGGCCCACCAGTGGAACCATGCAGCTGGTCACAACTGGGTCTCGCCCTCGGAAAGGACACAGCGCGGTCCCTGGCCTGCTATGAAAGGGGGAAGCTGCCGGCCATACATGTGGCTGGGGCAGGGAGAAGCTTTTCTGTGTCCCTGGGGACGGAGGCAGGGCAGGCAGGCACAGGCCAGGCCCCACTCCTACAGGTAGCTGGAGGCCACAAAGGAGTGGGGCCCACGGACCCGGCTCAGGTGGATCATTGCGCGGTCGTAGGCCACCTGCACCGACTTGCGAATGCTGGTCTTGCGACCTTCCAGCATCTTGAGTTTGTCCACAGTGTCCTCCACACCGAGTGGTAGGACTTTGTCCCTCGGAAGCCACTGCCTAGAATACAAGCGCCGTAAGGAGCCTGGGCCATGGTGGGTCAGTCCCACGGGGGTGCTGCCCAGGGCCCACTGCCCAGGTCCAGCAGAGCCAAGGGGAGGGGACAGGCAGAGGGACACCCCAGTCAGGAGGCCACCAAGGGACCTGTGCTGCAGTCAGGCCCTGCCCTGGGCCTCAGGGTGCTCGGCCTGCCGGGGGTTGTCAGGACCAGGAGCCAAGGGAGGCCGATGTGCTGCCCTCTGGGCCTAGCTGAGCCACTGGAGGGCTGAGCCTTGTCCGCCTTGGAGAATCAGGGAGCTACGGCTAGGGAGTGGGGCTGATGGCAGGTCTCATGAACTGATTGCGGGTGGGGCCTGCACCTGGTGGTTTAAGAAAAAAAAATATCCCCAGGTGAATCTAACATGTGGCTAAGAGCCCAGGCTTCAGAGCCTGATCCTGGTTTGCACCCCAGTTCTGACTATAGAGGTCTCGGCTTCCTCATCTGCAAAATGCACTGGGAGGGGATCAATGGAAATTTAATTACATGAGGTCACATATGTAAAGTAATTTACAGAAGGATGCAGTAAACACTTAAGAGATGGTAGCCGTTAGTAGCAGTAATCATCATTTCTACTAGCTGGTCCTACGTCCTTATTCTGTAGCAGCAGAGGTGAAGGAACACTGGTGCTAAGACAAACCATCAGGGCTTGGAAACAGGAGCCGGCGGGCCCCTTGCGGTGGGTCCTCGGGGCCCAGAACCCCGCCCCCAGGACTGACACACGCATTCTGGCGGCCACCAGGTGTGCTGGCAGCTGACAGGCTCTCTGCTGAGTTCTTTCCAAGAATCATCCTCCACCAAGGGAGCTGCTGGCCCAAGGTAACACCCTCCCCAGGGTGGCCAGCAGTCAGTGACCAGTGGATGGGGGAACAAAGGCACAGCCCCGCTTTCTGACATTGGTAACGAGCGCCCAGAGCTCCTCAACAGACCAGCTGAGGCCTCTGGCAAGTGCGCTGCGGTGAACCTGTCCTTCTGCCAGCGCCCCGTCTCCACCTCCCACAGCTCTCCCCAGAAAGCCTCCTGAATCAAATTTCCATCTCGGGGTGTATCCCAGGGAAGCTGATCTCGGTGACTATTAACGCGATTAATCAGTGTGTTAGTAACGCTCAACTACTATAACCTGGCAGGCGACACCTCCACTCCCCGGGGTGCACAGCCCCTCTGGGTGTCTCTCCAGCCTGTCGGCATTTGCACAGCCTCCCACTCAGGCCCCTCGGCCTGCACCCTCCCCAGCAGCACCCACTCACCAGGTGCGCTTGTTGTCAAAAAAGAGGACAAGGAAGAGCTTCTCTCCAGCCTCGGCCTGTTTCTGCTCTCCCAGTTTCAGCACATCCAGCGGGGGGACAGGGATGGGGACGCCATTGTGCAGGAGGCCCTCCCGGGGCATCTTGGGGTCGATGATCTGGAGGTAGGAAAGGAGACGGCACTCAGCCGGGGGCGGGTGGGGTGAGCAGGGCACCCTGCCCCCGATGAACCACCGAACCCCCCACACCAAAGCAATGCAGGGGCCTGCGAGGCCACAACCAAGCGAGGGAGGGGCTGACCTCTTCCACGACCCGCAGTTCCCCAAAATGGAAATCCTGACTATTTCCCCGCTCACTGCACCGATCCTGTGGCCCTGCCCGACCAATCCTGTAGATGAGGGAGCCTGCTCCACAAAATGTCAGGGCCCAGGCTGACACAGAAGTCCTCAAAACCAGCATGCAGGCGTCAGAACTTAGCGCGGTGTCTCTGACGTCCAGGTCAGACAGGCAAACTCCTTCCTCCCAAGGTCGCTTCAGGGAGAGAGTGGACGCCACTGCTCTCCTGTCCGCTTCCCTTTCGACCTCTGCGATTCACTTCCAATGCTCAGGGGCCTTCCCGGACAGCACGGCTCTGAAGGAGGTTCCACATCAGACCGCCCCTTCAGTTCTAACCTAACAGAGCCCCTGGTCACCCACCTCCATCCTGTTTATCACTCATCCTGCTGCATGGACATGTCCATGGTAAGACCAGAGAGAGGCTAGAAGACGGAGCTTGGAGGCTTGCTGGAGAGAGCAAAAAGTGTGGCAGGAAACAAGGGCCACTGAGGAACGAGTCCTCCGGGGTGTACGCTCTGCAAGGGCCAAGTGCCTGGTGGCATCGGCACAGTAATTCTCCAGCTCTACGGAGCACAAAGTTACAGAAGCTCCTGGTTATTCACACAATACCACCTGATTTCAGCCTCTTGCTGATGCTCAGAAGTCTTCCGACAGGTATTAGCGGAAAGGGGAAAGGCCAAGCACAGGAGGAGCCAAGCACAAGCTGGTTGAGGCCAGGGCTGGGGCTAAACCCAGCATCTGAATTAGGCCTGGGCCTCTGCTGCCCACAGCCCCTCTTCCAGAGCAGCTGGCTGGTCATCTGGACGTGCGAGGGCCAGAGAGACATGGACATTCATTGAGGAAGCTGCTTTCTCCAGAGACGGAGCAATCTTCATTTCTATACCCTGTCTCTGGGGGCCTCTTCTCATAAAAAACAGCTCTATTATTAATATTTACCTTTGGGTGTCTGCCAGCCTCCCTCCATCCCTCTCAAGACAAGCAGCTGAGAGCAGGTGCCTGGTTACCAGTTTACTCTGAGAAAGAACCATGCGTACCCTGCCCCAGCTGTGTGATTAGGTCAAAACTCTGTCTCCCAGCCTGTCGGTCCCTCCTGGGACTGCAGCTAAGGGCCTGCTCAAAACCACCTTGATTACCAAACAAGACAGTGGGGCTACTCCGATGTTTTCTCTTAACTAAACGTGCTGAGTCATGCCTTGGCATGTGGGGCAGATAGTGAGAAATGTCCCCCTCGGACAGAAGCAAGGTGGACAAGTCGCCACTTTAGGAGGATGCTTCCCCCTTCTTAAAGAAAAGGCAAATGTGTCCCAAAATAATATACAATGGTCCATTCACTCAAATGTTATATGGACGTAAAACAGCATGGAAATAAAGCTTGAGATAAACTTTAACATGTATAATAAGTGTGTACATACACTATTATGGCTACAATTTATAAACAATAAATAGAAGGAATGATATAAAATGCTTACAGCCGACATGTTAGACTGCTGGGGATCTGTGTTGCTTTTCTCTATTTTTCTACAACTACTATAATAAAGATACATTTTCCATTTTATGGAAAAACAAAAACCATTTTTTAAAGAACAAGAAGCTCCCTCTTGAAATTTAAAAATTGTATATTCACTCTGGATGCAGGTACAGTTAAGTCTTGAGCACAGCAGTCAGGGACATAGACCCCATGTGCAGTGGAAAATCCATGTATAACTTTTGACTCCCCAAAACTTGACTATAGTCATCCCTTGGTATCCATGGGGGAGGTTCCAGGACCCCCATGGTTACCAAAATCCGTGGGTGCTCCAGTCCCTCATAGAAAATGGCATAGACCAATGCATGGAGTCAGCCCCCCAGAGCCATGGATGTGCAACCTGGGGATACGGAGGGCCCACTGTGTATTTATTGAAAAAAATTCACGAATAAGTAGACCCATGAAGTGCAAACCGTGTTCTTCAAGGGTCAGGTGTACACAGTTAAGTAAGCACAGGAAAACGACTGGGACAGCAGAAACCAAAATAAAAACACAGGTTGTGTTCAGGTGATTGGGTTTTCTGGTGGTGGTTGAATTTCTTTTATCATGAAATAAAATGTATGATTAAGAAGATAATTAAAAAGAAATAAAGACAAGACTAGCTTTAGACTGGCTTTTGTGCACTGTGAGATGAAAACAAGCAAGCAAAACCCAAGCCAGCACAGGCTTCACCAGCTCTGCAGTGAGTAAGTGGGAGCCTGGTGCAGACAGGCCGGACCCAGTCCCCGCGGAGGCTGGATGTGAGCGTGGGTTTCTCCATTTGCCACTGCTAAGGAAGCAGTGAGGCAGGCCACATGGCTCCAGGATGGCTCCAGCAAGCTCTATAACCTTTTGGAGCTATAGCCTCCTCACCTGACCAAAAAGGATCAGAGTTCTTACCCTCCTCACCTTAAGAGGCTGCTGTTAGACTGGCCGGAGCCACAGACAGGCATGAGCTGGGAGAAGCCCAGAGCTCTGTGTGTATGGGGGCCGGGGAGTGGGTATCAAACCTGGCTACAGGTCATCTGGGAAGCTTTAAAACAAATATTCATGGGTCAGTCTACTCTCAGAGTCTATTTTGGTAGTTCTGAGCCTCAGTATCTGCACGATTTAAAAATTTCCCCTTTGGGGCAGCTGGTTACCTCAGTTGGTTAGAGTGCAGTGCTCATGACAAGAAGGTTGCCAGTTCGATCCCCACATGGGCCACTGAGCTGCGCCCTCCATAACTAGATTGAAACAACAACTTGACTTGGAGCTGATGGGTCCTGGAAAAACACACTGTTCCCTCCGCCTCCCCCGCAAAAAAAAAGTTCCCCTGGATGATTCAGACATGCTCCAAAGGTCAGAATCAGTGCGTTCCAGGGCGGGACGGACCTCCCCTCCCCAGTACAGAAAGAGCTCAGAGAAATCACAATCACGGTGGTAAGAGTGGAATTTTCTGCCACAGCTGCTGGGAGTATAAACCAGAACTAACTTTCTACAGGGCACCTTGGTAACGTGTAGCAGGACTTTGCCCAGACACTGCCCCACGAAGGCGCTCCTAAGAACTCCCTGTAAAGAAACAATCATGTGCCCAAAGGCAGAGCTACAATGATGTCTGTCACTGCCTGTTTATCAGAGAAAAATTCAAAACAATTTAAATGACCAACTAGGGAATGATTAAAATAAGGTAAGTCCATGCACACAACTACAGACGATGCAGTCATGAAAGTGACGTGGGTAAGAATGTTCAATGGCATAAGACAAGCATGTATGTGCGCTGTTAAGTGAAAGGGAGGCTAAACGGAGTATGGCCTCAAGATATGCATAGTTATGCATTCAATAAAAGCAGAAAGGCTGAGTGGATATGCACCAGGAGGTCGTTTCTGAGTAGACAGAACTGGGGATGATTTTGAGCTCGGTGGCTCAGACACAGGTATCACACATTTTAAGCCCTGGGCTCAAATTGTGAAGCTGCCACTTAATAGTTAGGTGACCATGGGTAACAAATGGGGCCTCGGGTTTTCTCCCTACAAAATGAAAATAATCATACCTTCCTAAGTATTTCAAGAACTTAGCATGACAGATGTTTAATAAAACATCTAAGCATGATGAGCAGCTTTTACAATTCTCTACAATGAACACACATTACTTTAATGCATTAGCAAATAAATCAATCCCTAGGAGCCCTCCCTAGTCTGTCTCCCCAGGCTGGGAGCCAAGGCTGGGGCAACACCTCCCTCCCTTCTGCAGCTAAAGGCACCCTGATTCCCATCACACTGGCTTGATCCAATCAGATAAGCCCCCGAGGCAAGGCAGGGGCCAGAACCGCCCAGGGGAGGAGGAGGGTGGCATCTGGGGCAGACTCACCAAGGCAGGGTAGGAGGGATAGCCTCGGCACTTGGCCCACACCAGCTCCAGGGGCTCCAGGTCTCCACGGTCTTCAAAGGGCATCAGGAGGCTTCTGCCTGGGGGTGGGGGAGGGGAGGAGACAGTGCCCGAAGGGGACATGGAATGGTACCCAGGAGGCCTGCATGTGGCCTCCATTTGACTGGGGCAGCCCAGCAATGAGTCAGCAACACCCCCTCCACGCTTCCTCTTCCCTGTCCCTTCCTCGGAAGTTCTCAGACTAGATTAGGGGTTGTTCCGTAAGGGGCCAAAGAGTAACTATTTTAGGTTTTGTGGGCCACGGTCTCTGTTTCAACTATTCAGTGCTGCTTCGCAGCAGGAAAGCAGCCATAGATAATCGGTAAATGAATGAGTATGGCTGTGTCCCAATAAAACTTTATTTTTGGACACTGAAATTTGAATTTCTTATAACTTTCACATGTTACAAAATATTCTTCTTTTGGTTTTTCAATCTTGTAAAAATGTAAAAGCCATTCTTAGCTCGGGGGCCCTACAAAAACAGGCAATAGGTTATAGTTTGCCAATCTCCGGACTAGAACCCTAGGAGGGGTTCCTTGGAAGAATGTCCCAGGGGGAAGGCCCATAATCCAGCGTCGGCAGAGCCACGGACTGCTCTCCCAGCTTCACAATGGAGGCTTCATGGAAAATGATGCCTGGGACAGACCTCCCAGTAAAACCACTTGCTAAATGGGTTCTTTTCGGACAGGGCTACACCTGGCCATCAGGTCACGTGGCTGCACGACACTCGGCAGAGCTAAGCAGGTCTGCAGGTCCCTGCTGGGGGCAGGCACCACGTCTCTTCAGCTCCCTTTGTTTTGCACCCAATGCACCAACTAGCACACCTGGATGGGTACTCTGTTGTTTTTTTAAAAATGTACTGCTAATCACGGAGCACTGTTTTCTACTTATTGAATCAACAGCAATAACAACAAAAAGATAAAATCCAATCCTGAAGAGGCAGGCTGCGGGAAAACTGGTGCAATCATGTGCCGCTGAGGCAACTGCAGGCCAGCCCGATCCTTCCAGAATGTAATCTGGTGGTATATCTCAAGAGCCGTTAAAAAAAAAAAAAAAAAGTATGAACCATCTGCTCCAGTAAATTCCTTCCCTGGGAACTTGTCTAGAAAAATAACTTTAAAAACGAATAAAAGGATTTTGAACAAAAATATGGGTTCATTATCGTATGTAAAATGTTAAAGTTGGAAATAACCAAATGTCTAACAATAAAACAGTTAAGTAAATTATAATGCATTGAAAGATACACTGTTCTAATAATGAGATATATAAATATTATGTCAATATGAAAAAAGTATGAGATAACATTGAAAAAGGAATACAAAAGAGCATGTGCTTTAGATCAGCCTTTTCTTAAAAAAGTGCCTGAAATAAACAGAAGGCAACAAACACAGAGAAATGAGGACAATTGTGTTAAGGCGATGGAACGGTGGAAGGTCAATTTCCTTCGGCATCATTTGAATAAGTATATGGTTTCTAAAATAAGAATAAAATGTCACCATCAGAGCACAGAGTATGTGCCACCCCTCCCAGTTTGGTGTCAGATGCTGTACAAACGCATCCAGACAAGAGGCTTGCCTCCTGGGCGCCGACAGTCAGACAGCAATGACACACGCACACATGCATTCATTAACACACATACAGGAAAAAAACCGGTGCTAAGGAAAGATCAAGCAGCTGAGAAAGAGGGAAAGAGAAGCCCTGAAGCCTGTGTGTTGATGAAAGCTTCAAAGACAGGGCCAGACAGTGCACACCTGCCAAGGGAGGGCTGGACAGAGCGCTCCGAGGACAGCCTGCCCTGCACCTGTGCCACCTGGGCACCACCTGGCTCTCTTCTTTGGCCCTGCCCTGCCCTTTATTCCTTTGGTCTAAGGAGACAAAACCCAGGTATTTCACGGTTTGGACCAGCTGGAGCAGAATGCCTCACGAGGGGAAGGCTGAAGGCACTGGATCACATGAGACTACAGGGCTGCGTGTGAGATTCGGTGGTACAGGCTATCCCTGATGACGCCAGAGAGGGCCGACTGACAATATCTATCGCGATTACAAGTTCACACTTCCTTCAATAAGGCAACTCCACATCTACAGATATACTCCCCAAAGATACAAAACGATCTATGTAAAGGTTGCTCACGGCAACACTGGCTGTAATAAATAGGTGAAAATAATCTAAGTGTCCATCTGTACACGGTGGCATGCCTGTATAATGGGACATTAGGCAGACGATAAAAAGCACAGAAAGGTCTCTAAGATATATCATTAACTGAACACAAAAAGCATGGTGTAGAGGAACATGTGTATATAGGCTTCTCTAGTCACTCTCAAATATGCACACAGGTTTTGGCTTGTATATGTATGGATTACACCTGAAAAGACACAAAAGAACTTCTAACAGTGGTTGTTCTAGGGACGGGAGTACTGGCTTTTCATTAATGCATCCTTTTGCATCTTTCCAATTTTTGTTACCATGGGCATGTATTACCAATTCAAATTTAAGAAGAATTAAAAGGAAAACAGAATATGAATGCCCTGGGTGGAGGACCGTCTCCCTGCCCAGTGCCCAAGGGTCTGGAGGAGCTCACGGTCTGGCTGGCTGCAGCCCACAGAGCTGCTGCTTGGCAAAGCCTGCCCTCTCCTCCCCGCACCGATCCATCTGTACACCACTCCTCACCTGAACCACTGTAGTCAGAGTCTCCATTCACACCTTCCAGGAAGGGCACTCGAGACAGGGCTGGCTTCCCACGGCTCCGTTTGGGGGGTATCAGACCACTGCATACAGAGCAGGGAAAGAGAGGGGGTGAAATGAGCAATTTCAATGACTCACACCCACTATTGCTCTCCCATGGCTACAGGAGTGGAGCTGCAAAACCCTTCGAAGAGAATGGTTTCTCGCCTTTCCCTAAAAGCTCACACTAGCCATAATATACTTCTGACCAGAAAGTTCCCACAAGGCTTTGAGAAATCATTTCATTCGTGTGGAAGGAATGAACCTGGAGAGAGATGCCTGCTCCCCTGCTTGGGGACCTTGGACTTCATCCAGAGGCAAGGTTCCCCCAGGCACTTGCCAATCCTTTCAGAGTTTGAACAGCGGGGCTGTGAGGAGGGCCCATCTCACATCTGCCCAGAAATCTTGGCTCTGTGATTCACATTGCTTGTTCTTTAGAAACCAATTTATCTTTTAGAGGTACAAAAATCTGCCTGTTTCTCTAATTTTTTATAAAGGACATGTCTTACTTTAGTTAGAAAAGACATTTTTCAATTAGAAAAAAAAATCCACTTCTCACTTCCACTTTACATGTGTGAAATTTTTCTTTTTTCTTTCATCTTTCCCTATCCACTGAGCCATCCGGGCAGCAGCTCAGCTCAAAGTGCTGCGTTCAATATTTAGTTTAGTAACCCACCATTGAACAGTCCATCCTGCTGTTACACCAGCTGAGCCATCCCGCCACCTTTTGGCAGCTCAGTGACAGCTCAGCTTGGGCACAGCGTTCACTGGCCCATGTGGGAATCCAACCAGCGGCCCTGTTGCTCAGAGCCCACGCTCCAAGCCAACTCCCAAACAACTGAGCCACTCGGCTGGCCCGAAATTTTTCTTAGAGATGGATTTTTTTTAACAAGGCTACTGCAAGGAGGTAAAAAAACACTAGAAGGTCGTAAGTGAGTAACAGCAGAGTAATGGGATAAATGGAACCCACCCAGACATTGGTATTTTTAAATAGCTCCCAGTGCAATTCTAATGTACAATCATAGCTGGGAGCCTCTGGGCAACAATGATGTGACTAGACTTTTCTTTCCATCCACTGGGCCAGCCAAGTGGCATGATGGTTAAGAGCTGGCTTGGGACACCAGTGGCCCCGGTTCGGATCCCACATGTGAGGGTCAGTGACATTGCCCTCTACAGCTAAGATGGTGAACGACAGCTCCCCCTGGAGCTGGGCTGCTGTGAGTCCCGGGGACGGCATAGCTGCAGCCCCTGCTGTAGTGGGCTGCCATAGGCTACAGTGAGTGGCTGGCAGCCATTGTGAGCTGCCAAGAGCCGCTGTGAGCAGCCGTCCAGAGGCCGACGACCCATCTGCCTCACGCGAGAAGAGCGCAATGACGATACCAACATGGGCCAGTGAAGCAACGTCCTCCACAACTAGACTGACGAACAACAGGACAGCAACTGTCTGTTCCCCTTCCCCAGTTCCCCCACAGTGTTCTCCTCCAATTCCCCAATTAAAAAAAAAAATCTTAAAAAAAAAATATCACCACTATATAATTTTTTTTTTTAACTAAAACAATGCTTAAAAGACACATCAACAATGTGCAGAAGAGTAGAAATGCATAAGAAACCTCTGGTGGGATAAGAGGAGGCCGGGGTTAGGGCTTGTTGGAGAGTAGGATACTCCTGTTTCATTGCATCCTAACTGATTTGATCATGGTCTTATACAGAACACCTGCACGGCCAGAACTCAGTGAATCATAATCCTTCGGTAACTAGTAGGTGGGGAGCCTTTTTCCTGCTAGTGAAAATGAGGACCTATTTGAGAAAACACAAATAATGCCCATTTCACGTTTCAGATTCAGTTCCCACTCAACCTTCGAAAATCTGTCCCTGGGCTTACGGACTCTCAGGCCTTATAAACATGTAAGGTAATAGTAGTTTTATTAAGAAAGCCTCTCTATGTTCACATCTTGTATCTGGGAAGACATCTTTAACTATAACAGAAAAGGGTTAAGAGGTTAAACTGTGGAGCCAGACTTCCTGGGATCAGCACCTGGCTCTTCTATTCAGTAGCTCTGTGACCCTGAGCCGGTTACTTAGCCACTGAAGCTTGTGTCCCCCTGTGCTGCTGTGAGGATTTAATGGATTAATACACTAAAAGCACTCAGTACAGCATAGCAAGCACTCAATAAATGGCAGTTTCATAATAACTATTATATTAGGTTGTTGGAAAAGTCATGACGCATTTTGCAATGAAAAACAGAAAAAATACATCACGACTTTTGCAACAACCCAATATGAAGAACAGTAAGTTTTAGTGTCTCACTTCAAATATTACCAACTGCTACTGTTTTGCTATCACATGATGAGCTCTGTGAAGGATGAGCTCAATAAGATGGGAAGCGACACCAAAACTAGGTGTGTTCCTGTTTCACAGAGAAAAGCACAAGCGACTCGACCATGGCCCACATGTCAGCCCTCTCGCCAAGTTACCCAGACCCAGGCTCACAACCCAATCTATAATATTTTGTTTACTGGTTTAATATTCATCTCTCCTCTCTAGAAGATAAGCTCCATGAGAACAGAGACCCTATCAGTGCTGAGAACAGTGCTTGGCTCACGGTAGGTGCTCAATTAATAACTGAATGAGTGACCCAAAGGCAGAGCAGCCCTAACCTGCTTAGAAAAATCACCGGAAAAGGTAAACCAAGGGGCAAGTAGGGAAGGGGGTGGCATTAGTGGCCAGGAGTTTTTCAAGGTTCTTTCTAGTTCTGGGATTATTATAGGATTCTAGTCACATTAATAAGAGCTTCCTGTATGTACTCATCACCACAGTGTAGGGGAAAAAACCCTTCAGTTGGAGCCCCTGAATCTCCTATTTTAAACCTTGAAATTCCACTGATAACAGCTAAATTAAAAAGGAAATGCCTTCCAAGGGCATCGTTTCCACTGGAGCAGGGCCCTAGGGCATCAGAGCCTGGGACTGCCTCACGCAGCAGGCTAATTCGAGCCTGGCCTGGCTCGCTTCTTAGGGCTCAGAGCTGGGAAGAGCGCCCTTCACAGAGGGCAAGAGCCCAGCACACCTTCGGCCTTTAGTCAAGGTCTAGGAGGGGAGCTTGGGAACCCCTCCTCCCCATCCCCAGTGAACTAACTGGATTTCCAGGCACCAGATCTTCAAAGGGAGTTGGGAACTCCAACTGAGGACGAGGTTGGAAGCACCTTACAAGGGTCTGAAATCTCTTCTTCTCTATGCCTGGCAACTGTGTTCTTTCCCATCTATTTCCCCTGTATCTCTGGAGGCTGCAACATGAAGGGAGTAAGATAGGGCAATTTTGAGGCTTGGTGGAACCTTAAAGGAACCTTAAAGGTGAAACCTTAAAGGAACTACCGAAGGCTGGGCCCTGCCATAGGAGGGGACCAGTCCAGGCCCAGGGATAGCGGGCAGCGTCCCATCGCACGCCAGGAGCCCAGCAGCCAGGGTAGAGTGAGCACCTAAGAGAACACACACCCAACCTGCCTTGAAGGTGCTTTAAACGCAGACACATAATCTTTTCGTGCTGCCTGGGATCTTCCTCCCCTACTTGGAACACAGGATCCACTCAGCAGCCACTCAGGGGCCATGACGTCAGCCTTCAGGACAAGCCAGTTTTCTTTTGTGGCACTGAGGGTCTCCCATTTCCAGGAGCCCCACACTCCCTGGTATCTTGCAGCACACACAGCACAGAGCAGGATTTAATAAACCCTTGCACTTTGAAGAAACTTGAAGGTTCTGGTCTCAGAAAGCCTCCCTCCAGGTAAAAGGATGAGAAAAGAAACCCATCTCCTCCCAGCTCAAAGATGGCAGAAGACCTGGGGCCTTTGCGTAATAAAAGACAATTCCAGATTTCCTACCAGTGCACTTCTTGTTCCCATACCACACTGCTAAGGGGCCATTGCTATGATGCCCCCAAGGACAAGGGGCGAAACCGTGTCTGGAACGAGCTGGGTGATGTGCATGGGTCGGGGGTGAGTAGGTGGTTGGCTTAAATGTTAACCCCACTGGGCAATACAGGTTGGCTGCCACCACCCTCCAGAGCCGAATTCAGCACCACAAACAGTGAGGCATCAGGGCCACGCCTCCTGTCCTAGTCTGATCAGGCCTAGAGCCAAGGGTCATGCTGTTTCCTAGGAGCTGCCCACGTTACAGACCAGAGGCCCCAGGAAATAGCAGGCGGAAGAACAATTGGAGATAAGCAGGAGTTTCAATCTGAGAATAAAGGGAGAGGTGGCAGGGCTGCCAACAGAGGTTTGGGGACAAGTGTTCTTACCTGCAAGCTTCAGAGGCCAGTCCACCACCGAGGCCCAAGCTACATTCTGAGTCAGACCCGCTTTCGGTGTGTTTTCCAAAGCCGTTGGTCACGCCTGCCGAGGACACACAGAGTGAGCCTGAGAGCAGAAGCCCTGCCATTCCCCGTACATGTGCTGCAGTGTGAGCCGCCACGGAGGGCTGGGTGAAGACCAGGGCGGGGGAGAATGGCAGTGCCTTCCCGTGGGAAACAGGACGGGTCTTGTGCGGTGGAATCTGATAAAGGTTTGGGGGAAATGTTGGCGGAGGCAAGCAGTAGATGCTGCACTTTCCTTCCCATATTCTGGTTTTACTCGAAGGAAAACACAGCACACAGCTCACTCCAGTTACTGTCCTTCGACTACGAAGGGAAATACCAACACTTCCCCACTCCGGCTGGCTCACCAGTCCTAGATGTGCTTCTATTTCAGGCCTCAATTATCAGGGAGTCTCCTCTGCCTCTTGGGGAGCCCACCCGCCTGGCCTCTTCAGATAAACACTCATACACCCTATGCATCACACAGCTGGCAGCAGCTAGCTTCATTCTTTTGGGGTGGTGTCAGGGGAGGTGGGGGCAGGATAAGGGCTGTGTCAGCCACGCCCAGGGGTATCTAAGCAGGGCCCCTCAGAGTGGAGGACGGAGGGATTTTTCAGAGCTAAAGCAGACCAGGCTCGCCTGGGACGGGGAGTCAGGGTTCCCTGGGCTCTGAAATGTAGGCCCTTTCCCTCCTTTAGCCCTCCTTCAGCCGTGACCTCTCCTTCTGTGAGGTGAACATGATACCTTCTTACATATGGAGGGTGCTATTAAGTATGAATGAGGGGAGGTTTGTTTACAGCAGGGAGCCACTTGGAGACAGACAAGGCTAGCTGCTCGTCCCAGGGGCAGGACTCTCATCTCCTGGGCCGGCTCCAGCTCTCCTCTCCATCTGCCCAGTTCTTAACTACCATCCAGGGTCCTACAAGTCCGGGGGCTGAGTGAAGACCTCTAAGTCAGGACACTCTGGCCAGAAAACTGTGGGGCAAGTCACACCTGTCAGAGCAGGTGTCTGCGCCAAGATGTCTGCACTCTGACCTGGCTTGGCCTCTAACATCATGACCTCAATTTAAATCTTCTAAGCCAGCTGTGCCTTCAGGGCCTCATCTGTGAAGGATGAACACCTGTCTCTGTGGGAGTCAGCGAGGGCTGTGCAGAAGCATTCCTGAGAGCCAGGCAGCTGGGCTGCAGGGGTGGAGCAGGTTCTAGCAGTGTCCCCAAGCATGGGCCCTCTCAGTTTCAGGGGCCTGATGCCCAGACCTGCTGCTACCCAATAGCAGGACTTTGCATTTTTAGTGGTGTTCTCAGGGCTCTTTGGCTATGCCTGATACAGCTGAACGGATGGCGACAACGATAACTGCTACCATCTACTGCTATGTGCCAGGGCCTTATACAGACTATTTCCAGTCCTTAGAGCCCTGCAAAGTGGGTATCCTCAGCCCCATATTAGAAATAAGGAAACTGATTTGATACATAGCTGGTAAAAAGACGGATTTGAGCTCAGGTCTGTCTCACTCCAGGCCTCAAGCTCCTGACTCTATATACCAACCTACTGCCCTACTACAGGGAAGCTTGGGCCAGACGGGAAGGGAGGGTATTGGTAGGAAGACAGTGTTGGCAAGGAAGAGAGGAAAGCACGTGCTGGCCACACAGCCCAAAGCCACCACACAAAGGGACACGAGCAGCCACATTCACGTGCAGGCCCCGCCCACCAAGCGAGCTGGCCTTCTGGATCCCACCGCGATGCAACGCTTCTGTCTGGCAGTGTGTGTATGTGGGCAGGGGGTCTGCCCATCCAAGCCCACTTGCCCACCTCGCCGTGGCTCCTGACACTCTGGGGAGCCCCTCGCCAAACTGTCCCTCATAGGGACTCTGTACTTGTTCCCCCAAACCTGGACCTGAGTCCTTGTCCCGTCCACTCCTTTCTATTCTGCCCTCATCCCTGAGCCGGCATCACCTCCGAATGAAGCCTTTCCAACACCCCCAGCAGTGCTGGCAGCTGACATAACCACATACTGTCCAGCCTTGACATACTGTCCAGCCTTGACATCTCAGCAGCTCAGGAGACCATCCACACTGGGGCTGGGTCTGCTCATTCCCCGCCAGTGGCCAGCTGGTGCTGGGCATGGAGTGAGGATTCCTCAGTGATCGAGGCCCATCACCTCCTTCTGGGCCTCCATCTCCTACCGCACCTGGCTCCCTTTGCTGCTTCCCTTGCGGTTCCTCAGACACGCAGGCATGTTGCCACCCCCAGGACCTGGACACTTGCTGGTCTACCTTTGTGGAATGTTCTTCCCCCAGATACCCAAATAGCTCACACTTTCAACTCCTTTAGATCTTTACTCTAATGTCATCTCCTGTAGGCCTCCCTAGGCCACCCTAACAGCACCCCAGAATCCCCTATCCCCCTTCCCTGCTGGATTTTTCCGCATCACGTCTAATACAAGATACAATTCACTGATTTGTTTTTAGTCTGTCTCCCCTCTAAGGCAGGAGATTTTTTCCCCCAAGTACCTAAAATCATGCCTGATATATTGGGTCATCGGGAAAGTCATGACATATATTTTCTCTGTTTTTCAATGCACAAATGCGTCATGACTTTCCTGTTAATCCAATAAATATCTGATGAATAAATGAACCAAAATGCGGATAGGCCCCATTTTACCACATCTAGCTTTGTGTCTCCCTCAGGGCCAAAGAGAGCCCCAGACACAACCTAGCCCTGTCAAAAAGCCTGCTCACAGCCTATTTCCCAGGTCACTACTCATGTGCCAGGCCCAACTGCAAGCTACGGAGCACTCAGCACTACTGGTGGCATCGCAGGGGCCATTTGGGAGGCAGCTGACTAGGGGAGGTGGCAGCTGGCAAGGCAAAGCAGAAAAGCAGATGAGAAGCAGCTAGACAAGTCACAGGCGGGGTCACCTGTCTCTTCCTCCTGCTGGGGGGACCTCTCCCCTTCACTCTCACTACAGCTCCTGCTCCTTGGCCGCTTCCGGGAATGCTGCTCATCCTCGATGCTGGCGGGAGAGGCGGGGGGGTCCACTGTGCCATGGTCCTCGCCATTCTCCAGGGCCCTTTCCGGGCTCCTCTGCAGCTGAACCCCATTCTTAGCCTTCTTGAAGAGGACTGAGGTGCGGCGGCCCACACCGCTGAGGGAGGCGCCAGCAGGGGTGTCTGGGGCCAGGAGAGACAGTCTGTTGATGCCATTGTCACTGAGCAGGCACTGCAAGGGCTCGCTCCCTAGCTGCAGAGGTGATTTTTCCAAGAGCTCATCTTCTTCTACCTTTCTGGGCTTTAGGAATCGGCCTGGAGGTTTGCTATCATTGATGGGTTTCAGGGTGGGGGGGTCCGGAGAGGATTCTTGCTCAGACAAGGAAGGTGCAGGCCCAGTGGGCTCCAGAGTTGGTGGGGGAGGCAGTTTGGAGTCATCTGTTAAAGAGAAATAGAACCTGCTTGAACATTTTAGAAAAAGTCTGCCCCTACAAGTCAGGTAATGACACTGATTACCAAGAAGAAAAGCGTGGGCTGTTAACAAGGCTTGAAAAGTATCCCAGATCTCAGATCTGAGGTAAAGAGAATGTAGGACTAAGTTTTATCGACACTAGCAGTTCTCAACCCTGGCTTTGCATTAAGATCATCTAGGAAGTTTCTTAAAAATTTCAATGCCAAGGTCCCATCCCAGACCAACTGAAACCAAACCTATAAAGATATGGCATTTTTTTTTTTTTTTTTTTTTTTAGTTTACCAGGTGAGTCTGATGACATGGGGGTTACAAACTACTGCTCTATACCCCAGAAAGCTGAAAGTCCCATTTAATCAATTAGGTAAGTCTCAGCTCATGGATTAGGGGTCTACAACTCTCATTAGACTCAAGTGTTTCCCCAACTTTTGCTGTATGTATAATATTTTGTTTCATATCATCCAAGCGAAATAAGTAGGGCAAGCAGAAACACAGTTTACAGATATGGAAAAACGAGACCAAGTAAGTTAATCAGTGGTTCCCAAACATGTCTGTTCACCTGCCATCTTGACATTTTGACATTTGTAAAAATTGAGTCTTCTAAGCCACATCCCAGGCATCCCTAATCGGAATCTCTGGGAGGCAAGCCTTGGGAATTTTGTCGAAAACCCTCTAGGAGAAGCCACTGGGCACGACTGTGCTTCGACAGCCCACGAGTGGGGACACTAGTGGCACGCTGCCTGCCGCGTGGGGAGATGGAAGAATCCCAATGGACATGAAGCCCTCTAATGCCAATTGTGACCTCTCAGCCATGTCCTCATTCTCTGCCAACCTAAAATAAAATGGGCCATTTCTTGCCATTTGGCCCCCTATCCTCTAGAGACAACTCCCAACCTTTTGAGCTGTGCGGATGATGTGCCCTCCCAAGCCATCGGCTCAGATCCAAGGACAGGTAGAAGGGAGACAATTCTGTCCCCAAGGAAGGAGCTCAGCTTTAAGGTCCCTGGGTCTCTGGGAATCACTTCCCAGCTGTCTTCTGCAGTCTGGCCTTTCTGCTTGGGATGGGCCTGTAGGCTCGGCCAGCTGGGGTCAAACCCATGAGATAGCTTGAGAGCTCAGACCATCTTTAGGGTCTTTCTTTTCTAGGCCCCACACCACAACCTAAGCTGCTTTGAGAACCTCTCTACATGGTGGTTTAAGGCTGATATTTAACTGGTATGTGCAATAGGACCATCAGGTGTAAAATACTGAAATACTTCTTTACTGGTTAGCAAATAGCTACTGGGCCCTAGCATCTGAAAATCGGAACCTGCCCACAGCCCAGCAACTAAATATCCACATCCATGGCCCCCAGGAGCCCACTCTAATGCAATCGTCAGGATCTATTCTAACTGAGAAACTCTGGTCTCTCCCGCTTGTTACATGTTTTGAATATCATCCCTGGGCACACATGGATGTGACTCCTCCCAGGGCTTCTGCTGTTCCATAAAGGTCAGACCTAAACTCCGGAAACGACGCTTCTACTATGGGATTTCAGCTTAACCCTTCCTCCCTTACCCTGCTCCCCAGCACCTGGCCTGCCTGTGACTGTCTCACCTCTGTCCCCATCGTCTTCTGGCTCCTCCTGCGGGGCCTGTTCCAACATAGCAGCATCCCCCTGGGGCCCTGTGGGCAGCTCCCCATTGGACACAGTCTTGCTCAGTGAGGGCGGCTGTGGTGGCGGCGGCTGTGCCAGCTTCTGCCGAAGGGCATTGATCTCCCGGCGCAGGAGGCGGACGCGGCGGGTTCGGGCCCCACTGGACCGCATGGCACTCACCAGGTCCAGTTTCTCCAGCAGCTCCTTCAGCTGCACCTCCGGGGACAAATGGGCCCGGTTTTCGGGTATGAGGATGTTGTCCACTGCCAGGGAGAAGGGAGGACAGAAGGGGCTGAAGGACCTGCCAGCCCAGGGCACAGGGGAAGGGCAAAGTATTGCCCTGGAATGCCTGGGCCGCTGGCCTCTAGCAGCACCGCTGTGGGGGCTTGGCCCTGGCACCACTGCTGCCCGGAGGGCAGCCACAGCGACAAGGTCAGAATCTGGGAAACATCTGCAGGAAGCTATTCCCAGTTACAATTACAGGCTCCATGGAGCAGGCACGAGGCAGCTTGGCAATTCCCCAGCCCGAGTGACTGTTTGGCTGCTGCCATCAAGAAGTAGAGAGCCGGGGCAGGCAGCGCACAGGGCTCAGAGGCAGGGCTGTGTTCCGGTCCTCTACCTGCGCTCTCCTGAAAGAGCCACACCTACACCAGCATTGCTGCCCCGGGCTCCAATGCCACACAGAGGGGTCTGGGAGAGGAAGACCCCGGTGAGGCTTGGCTTTTCACACAGCTGGAAGTGCTACTATTCAAGAAGCGCTCAGTGAATGGGTTAAACTTTAATCCTTGAAGCTATTGTAGCCACAAGCAGGTGTATGCCAGCCTGTGCCTCCCCCCAGCTTTGCGCCTGGAGTCTACCCCAAAGCCCACCCTAATCCCTGGCTCTCTGAGCTCTGTCCCCGGGTCTCCTCCTGGCCCCTCTCCTCCCCACCCGTCCAGGCGTCTCACCGTCTTCCCAGGAGAAGCGGTAAAAGTCCTCCAGTTTGGGTGACTCGGGCAGGTGGGTGCCCCTCTCGGGGTCATAGCCGATGTTCTCTGCCTGCCGCCGGGCATGCCGCAGGATGGCCCCTCCCAGGTCCCGCAGGCGGACAGCTGCTCGGTGGAAAATTGTGTCTTTAGCATTATACTTCATGCAGTTGGTAACTATAAGGTTAAAGTCCTCCTCAAATTCCTCCAAGGTGAAGTACAGATGGGACTCCAGCTTCCGCCTCATGGTAGAAAAATCCATTGGCTTGGATATGAATTCCAGGTAATCTGGAACCTAAACATATAAAACCTGTACAATTACAACAACCATTTACTAGCCAAACAGGCGCACCCTTCACCGGCACTGCTGCCTCCCCGATTCCTGGTGTGGCCACGCCGAGCTCGCTCCAAGCCCAGGGCCTTGGCCCACCCTGGCCCACTGATCCCTCACCATGGGCAAGTCTACTAGCCCTGCCGACACCCTTGGATTTGTACACCCTGGGATCCAACCCTCTCCAGCCTACTCAGACCATTTCCAGTTCAAGGTGAGCTCACTGCTCAGGAAGGGGGGGTGGGGGTGGGGTACTTGCCTCGTTCAGGTTGACGGGCTCAGCAAAGATGTGCGCGGGGTCCTTCTCCTGCAGCAAGTCCAGGGTTGTCCTCAGCAGAACGTTGAACGGCATCAGCTCTAGCTCCATGGCAGCCTGCTGCACCTTGACCTGTGGGGAGGTGGGGGGAGATCAGGACACCCCCTCCCCCGCTCCTGCAAAGAGGCATGGAACTTTTTCTTGATAAGTTGACTTTCACCAATCATGTATAACACATTTTCACAGAATATTAAGCTGCCCAGTTTATGAGGCACTATCTATCACCCAACCCGCAGCCTAGGAATAATGACACCAACAGCTACCACTATGTGGATGTTTCCTGGGGGTCAAGCACCAGGCAAGACTTAGAGTAATAATAACTGTATATAGTTGACCCTTGAATAACAGGTTTGAACTGAGCAGGTCCATTTACATGCAGATTTTTTTCAATAAATACTGTAAATGTACTTTCACTTCCTGATGATTTTCTTAATAACGTTTTCTTTTCTCTAGCTTACTTTAGTGTAAGGATACATTATATAATACACATAATATAAAAAAATACATGTTAATTGACTGTTTATGGTATCAATAAGGCTTCTGGTCAACATTCTACTATTAGCAGTTAAGTTTTGGGGGAGTCAAAAGTTACGCGTGGATTTTAAACTGCACAGGGGACATCACCCCCAGTCTCCACATTGTTCAAGGGTCAACTGTAATAATAGTTAATACTTCTATAGTCCTTACTAAGTGCCAAGTAACATTCTAAACATTTTATGTAATACAGGTGAGTACACGAGGTAGGCAGAGATGAGATAGTTCACAAAGAGGAAACTGAAACACAGACAGACAAGGTAACTGACTGGGCCAAGGTCACACAGCTAATGAGGGCGGAGTCAGGACTTAGGCCCAGACAGTCGGCCGGCTGTGCCACCCTGCCTCTCTACTAGTCCCATTAACTCAGCTAACCCTGAAGGAGAGACTTACTATCCCCATCTCACAAATATGCAATCAGAGGCTTGGGAAGAGTATGAATTGTCGCGAACCCAAAGTCACCTGGTTAGAAAAGAACAGAGACAAGATTTGAACCCAGGTCTCAGTCCAAGGGGCGCACTGATGATAGAAAGTGTTCCTGGGGCCAGAATTCCCACCCAGTGTACTGAGATACTGACCCCACTGGCCCTTCGGGTGTCTGGGTTAGCCTGGGGTGACCGGACCTCCAGGGTCACCTACTCAAGCAGCAGGCAGCCTCATGTATTTACAGTAGTATGCTGTACAAATGTTATATTCTATGTGTGCCCTAACTGAAAAGATTGGGAAGCCACGGATTAGACTATGAAAGCCCCTGCCTCTCGGCTACAACATTCTGGCTGACCTGCTTCCTTTTCCCTTCCATTGCTCTGCAACAGAGGCTGGAAGGAAAGCTCAGCTGTGGAACCAGGCCTGGCATGGCAAACAGTTTGAATCCATGGAGAAGGTCCTAGGATGTCCTCCACGGCCACCCATGCTAAGGACGGCAAGAGCTGCCCAGTCTCAGAGGTGGAAACCCAGGCTATGGAAGAGAAGGGCTTGTGCTGGGGCTGAACAGCAAAGTGGGGGTTCAGAGAGAGAGGGAAAGGAGCATCTTTAACCCAGGCCTCCGAAGCATGTGAGTAACAGCTGTTATTCCTGGACCACAGAGAACAGTTTTGGCTCAACATCCATTCAATTAGTAATATTTGCTTTCTACCATGTGTAGAGCGCTGCAGGGAAGCAAAAAGCATCAATAATAACGAGGATGATAGCAACTGACACTATAAAGCCTACTGTGTGCCAGGCACTGTCCTATGCTCTTTATAAACCTCACAACCACCGTAGCGGACAGGTTCTATTATCACTCCTATTTTACAGTCGAGGAAACTGAGGTATAAGGAGGTTAAGCAACTTACTCAATGTCCCACAAGTAGTAAAGGGCACATCCAGGAGGTGAACCGAGGCAGGCTGGTGCCACAGTTCATCTTCCTAACTCCTATGCAACACTACCTATCTCACCATTCCCCACGTGCAGGGGCTTAGGATCTTCGTGAAGAGAGGCCGGGAAATTTAAATGATTCAGTACATAGTGTTTAAGGGCGTGGTAAGAACCTTCAGGAGCTCCCAGGCCAGAGGTGAGGCCCATCAGAGTGGCCTGAGCAGCTTTCTAAAATCCTCCCGGCCAGGCTCCCCCTAAGAGCCTCTGAGTCCTAAACTCCAGGGCTGGGCCCAGGCGCGTGAGGTGAGGCTTATGCTCGAGGCCACCAGAAGCTGGACTCCCAGTTAGCAGCCATCGGCAGCACCCAGCACAGAGTAGGCAGGCTGTGGGGCGCATTGTGCTGGGCAGGAAGGGGTGCAAGTTGACATCAGGCAGAGGCTCCAGATCTCCTGCAAACACTGACGGTGGAAGAAAAAGGTCCTGACCAAGATCCCTGGGGCTTGGAGCTGCTCACCTGCTCCCGTTTGAGCTTCTCTCTTTTCCGAATCAGCTCAATCAGCAGCCGCGCCCGCTCCAGGTCGTGCCGGAGCTTCTGCCAGTATTTCAGCTCTTCCTTCACTGCACTTGTTTTCTCGTCCTGCTCTCGCTGCAGAAGGGAAGGGAAGGAGGGGGAGCTAGGGGCGCCTTCCCGCCCCAAGTCCTCTCGCTGTTGGAGCCTCACGGGACCTGAGCAGGTAAGAGCCCCAACCTCTTTCTTGACCCACAGTCCCTGAGAGCCCTCCACCCCCTCCCTACCCCATTCCTGCCTCCTGTGCTTTCTGGACCCTATAACAACGTTTCTTCACTGCAGCACAAGAACCACGGCTGCGGTGAGATCTGGACAGCTTCCCCCTACCCTTGGGGATGCCAGAGAGCAGCTGGGCCCCTCAGGGCTGGAAAGAATTTCAGAAAGAAGCTAACAGACACCTCAGGGTGGAAAGAATTTCACCCTAGAGCTTCAACTTGGCTAGAAAACAAGGTGTGCTTAATATAAGCTTGTACTAACTGACTTGAACATGCTTAAAAACACTGCCATCAGCACCGCCACCACTAAAACTATGATTCCAGCCCTAAAGGACGTTAGTGTGGTTGGGGGAAGGAAGAGGCTCAGGGTTGGACGCACAGGGCATTGTAGCTAAAGACAACAAAAACTGATTGGATACGCTGAATGTAAAATGCTGAGAGGATATAAACTAGAGGATCTGAGTGGGTTGGGTAAGGTCACGGAAGGCTTCCTGGGGGAGGCAGTCTTCTAGGTGATGGACATGGATGAATACAGCAATAGGAAGGCCTCGTGTGGAACCCAAAGGAGGCTGAATTAGTGATTCTTTACTTGGTGAGAAGAATGGGCTGGCTGAGCAGAGAGGCTAGAGAACCACAAAAGCCAAGGAAGAGCCAGGATCCAGCTGACAAGAAGCCTCAAATGCCAGGCAAAAGAGCCTGGACACAGCCTGCCTGGAGAGAGGGAAGATATTCTAGAGACGGAAGTGACAGGATGGGAAATGGTGTGTGAGTCATTACCAGTTGTAGAACAAAGAAAGAATTAGAGGCTAGCGACCACCAAAAAGTTACTGCTGAAATTAAGGGGACATGGGTGAGTAGCTGGAGACTGGAGACAAAGGGCCACATACTGAGAAATCCCCCCACAAAAAACTCAGGGGAGCCTGATTGTGGTTTGTTATGGAGGGAAGAGTCAAAAGTAACTCCAAGGTGGGGAACTTCTGAGATCAGGAGGGAGAAGGCTTCATGACAATAACGGGGAAATATGTTTACTGAAAGGAAGGACGATAACAAATTCAGTTTCTAATATCTGAGTTACAGGCAACAACATCTGCATGGACATCTACAGTTCCTGTGCCCTGGAGGGACTGAGGGCAGAAAGAACAGATGAGGACAAGGCGAGAACCTGGAGCTGCTGCCAAGGTTGTTTACAGCTACGAGTGGACAAGCTCTCCAAGCAAACAGGCAGGCAGCAGAGGCCTTGGGAATGTCACCATTAAGATGCAGGAAGTGGGACGGGCACAGGGTGCAGCCTGGGGGGTGGAGGAGGTGGGAAATGGTGTCACAGGTGATCCTGGTGTCAAGTGTACCCCAATGATCACTAAAACGAGAATCTGAGGAAAGACTTGCTGGACTGGGAGGAGGCGGCTGGTGCCGTAGGGAGCCTGCAGGGAGCATGTGGACCATTTTGAGGAGGGACCAGATACAGGCATGCACTTCAGGACTTCAGTCACAAAGGGCGGAAGGGAAGTCAGAGGGCGCCTTAGGCATGTGAAGGCTGCTTCGTACCTGGAGAGGCAGGGCGGGAATATTTAGAGGTTGAAGTAATGGAGCAAGTGAGGAGAGAGCGAGAACTAAGGTTTCGAAAATCTCTCAGGGGGCCTCCACCTTCTCAGAAACCACTAACCATGTAGCATCTCCAGTTGCTAGTGGCTAAAAGGACATCACGACTGGGCAGGCCGTACGGTCCAACTTAGATAGAACATTTTCTACGAAATGTTTGTTGGTGGAGGGCAGCGTAGTGTCCTGAGGAAAATGCACCTTGTCCTGATTCAGACAGCGTACCTGCCCAGCTCGCCTTCAGCCCACTTCTTCCTTCCTGCCACATCTAAGGGGTTTTCCCACATGTACAGACAGTTGGGCTTGCTCTCCACTCTCCCCTAGAATGTGGTCCAAAGTCAAGCCTCTCCCTCCCATCCAGGGGCTGCTGTCTGATGTGAAGAGCTGTGGGTGCTGGAGGTTGTTCCTGGGGTACACCACCTAGAGGCAAGAGCTCCACAGAGGGGCTGGGGGGGCCGACCAAACCACTCCACCACTTTCAGATCACCACTTCACCCACCTGCTCGGCGTTTCTTTGGGATTGCAGGTGGGAGTGCAGGCGCCGGATGAGGGGGACACCATTCCGTGCCTGCCGTTTCAACAGCCAGTAGTTGTGAAGCCGCTGCATGAACTGGTTTTTCCTCTGAAAGGAGAGACCACTACAGATCTTGTTCAACCTTGAGTAGAGGCACAGGGAAGTGAAAGACAGGGTCAGTGGGCAGCCCCGATGATAGCCTCTTAGCCAGACCCTGGTTCATTTCTGAACCTTATAAAGGAAGACAGAATAAAGAGGCAAAATGCCTCACCTCAGAGACAGGCTTGAGAAGGACGGCAAAGTTAAGCAGCTCAGATTCAGCATATTTCACTTGACCGCCCCCTCCTGCACTGCAGTCTTCCAAAACAGCCCTCTCCCAGAAACCCTGTTTCGTGGGGTCCTGGACTCCTGAGAAACAGGCCTGTGCCCCAACACCCCCAGCCTCCTCTTGATAAAAGCAGCGAAAGAGAACAGGAACTTGAGTAAGCTTTGGGCAATGTGGTCACTATTTCCTGTGGCTGAGGGTCCCACCAGACCAGGGAGTAGTAAGTAGTCCACGGCCAAGCTGGAAGGAAAACTCGTAGGAATACAGCAGGATACGCCTTTCCGAGCCAAAAGCAACCCCTTGGAGTTGTCTGACCTCTGGGTTTTCATTAAAAACCTCAGCAGCCTAAAAACATCTACTTCTGGATCAAATTTTTAAAAAATGGATCTAAAGGTATAAGAGGGTGGAGAATCTGAAAACTTAGCCGGCTAAACTACCCTAAAAAAGAAGTTTTAAGGTCAGGGTTTAAGCCAGTGGCATGTGGGGGGAAGGAGAGGGGAGAGGAAGGGAACTAATGAGAGCCCACAATCTCTACCCTAATGGCCCTGCCGAAAGGTGGCAGACATCCTTCCCATGTTTCAAAAGCTGGAAAGGTAGCTTAGGAACAGAGGCTGAATAAATGATCCGAGTCACTAACGCAGCTACTAAGACGGTGGAGCTGGGAGGGGTGTGCACCCACGATCTCTCTGCTATGCCTTGCTGTGTTCCATAACTGGGTATCTACCAGGTAAGCAAGGCCTCAGTGCTCCGGTGGTATTTCCACCACTTCTCTCTTCACCTCACTCCACTGAAAGATAAGTGTGGCTGAACAAGAAGATGGAACCTAAGAAGAATAGGCATCTTGCACTGGACATTGCTCACCTGGGCCTGTGCCCTTCCATGGTCAGCCATTCCTGCTCCAAAGCCAAGTTTACAAAATCAAGGCCTGGGCCTTTCCCCAAAGGACAGATCCCCCCACCAATGCCCATGCCAAGCACACCTGCCCAGATGCAGGCAGCCCCCCTGCCCACCCTACCACCTCTTGGCCATGGAGGGTCCCAATAGCATTTGTGCAGGTAGGAGAAAGAATAAGAATAAAAAAAAAATAGCAGCAGCAGCAGCCACTATTTATTGAGCGCTTACTATTTGCCAGGCACTGTGCTAAGTGCTTTACTTATTTATTTCTCACAACAACCCTGAGAGGTAGATTCACTTACAGATACATACATTAAGCTCTTAAAGAAGTTATGTAACTTGCCAAAGGTCATACAGGTAGTGATAAAAGCAGGAAACAAAGGCAGGTCTGTCTGGTTCTTAGCCAGCAGGCTATGCTGGCCCCTCCCAAGAGACATCCACAAGAGCAAACTGACAAAACATCGAGCCCAGGACACAACCACCCTACAGATGGGGACTGAGCATTCACCCACTCATCTAGGGAAGAGGGTTGCCTAGGAGAGCTCTGGGTCTAGAAGATACATTTCCAATTGACTGAATTCTAACTCAAGCCAAGGTTTGCAAGGAGAACCTCTCTCTCCTGACCTTTTCCGCTCTAGTGTCTTCTTCCCAGACTGACGAGTCTGGGTGCCTGCTCCCTTCACAGAACTCACTCCCCCCTCCCCTGCAGTACTCCTTTCTCCCTATCCTTCTCATCCAGAGCGAGAGACAGCAGGTAGGTACAGAACCTAGAGGCGTCATGAGCCCCAGCTTGTGGTCCAGAGTCTGCTGCTTTTCACTTGGTTGCAGCCCTTAGAACAGGACTTGGCATATAGTAAGTGCTCAATAAATATTTCATTGAATGAATAAAGGAGCAAACAACTTTACCTCCCGTGGCCGCGGGTTCTTCATCTGGGGGTGTGGGAGAAGGTGTAAGGACTACATTAGATGAATAATCTCCAAGATTTCTTCCTGCTCTAACATCACCTTGAGATGAGCCTTAAGAGTGGAAAATCTTCCGTCTCTTGCTTCTCTGCCAACCTCCCATCCCCGCAACAGCTCCAGCTACCTACCTCTGATGGTTTAACAGGTACATTGGTCTTTCTACATACTCAGTCGGGGTCAAGGTGGCTTAGTTACGCCCCTGAACTGAGTGATCTTCTTTCCCCTAAATCTAAAAGCTTCTCAAGAGAAGGAATACTATGTCCTCCCCATACCACCGCCCATCACACAATGTCCCCATCATTCCCAGGACCAAGCTTTCTGTACAGCAGAAACCCATACTGACCCCTTGAAACAACTGGTCTCAATTAGAAGTATTTGTATTACTATAGAGGTTTTGGAAACAAATGTGGGGCATGTTTGAGGTTGTTACAAAGACCAGGCAATGAGGGAGGTACTTACAAAGACTAGAGATGCTAAACATCTAGAAATGCATGGGACAGTCCTAACAATGACGAATTACCTGTTCAAAATGCCCTGTGCCCCTGTTGAAAAGTACTTCCTTAGATATCCTGTCACCTGCGTTCCTAAGCAACTTGAAGTGTTTGTCTCACCTTGAACCAAAGGAAATACACTGATCTGAGGACACAATCAAAATCACACACTAGGCGAGGTGAGCCCAGGGTCCAAAGGAGAAATTTGAGGGCACAAAAGAGAACAGACGTTCACCAATAGTGCTTGGGGAAGGAGGCCTGGCCCAGGGCCAAAACCAGCCAAAGGGGAAACCATGAGTCCCTAGGGAGCTCTCCGAGGCAGGCTCACCTGTAAGAGGGTATCTGTGGGACAGTGACCAAGGGAACGGTGGAGGGCGTGTCTCGACCCACTTCCTCTGGCTCCTTCTTGATCTTTTGCTTCAAAGTCATCTTGTTCTTCTTGGGCGCTCCCTTGAGGGGGCCACCTACTCCACCTTGGCCTTCATCTTCCTCCTCCTCTTCCACCTCCTCCTTCTCTTCCTCCTCCCCACAGCCCTCCTTCAGCCCTTCCTCATCCCCAACCTCACTAAGGCTTGCGGGGGAGTCACCCTTCCTCCTGGCAGTGGCAGCCCCTGGTGGCGAGTGGGCCTCACAGTAGGCGGTCTTGCGCACTGTGAAGATGGTGCCGTTGAGGCTGGTCTCACGCATGGGCTCAATCTTCATGAAGAGCCCGGCCCGCTGTGCACACGTCACATGGAAGGCTGTGTAGCAGTTTACCTTATGGCACTGGATGGCTGCCCCCAGTCCCTTCTGCTTGCATATGTAGCAGGTGAGTTTCCAGCGGGCAGGTGGGATGTTGTCGATGCCCTCGATGGGCTCCAGGAACACGGTGTTAGCGAAGCAGACTTCAGGGATCCAGATAGCACACACCACGTGGGCCCAGTGCCCATCGCTGGTCTGTTTGAAGGCGCCGCCTTTATTGGGGCAGAGGATGCAATCCACAGGCCGGGAGGGAGACTGCAGGCAGCAGCGGCACAGCCACTGACCCTCGGGGATGTAAGGGACGCCGTAGCATTCCTGATGCACGGCCAAGTTGCAGATGTCACAGAAGAGAATGACGTTGCTATTGTGGCATTCATCATCCAGGCACACACAGCAGAAAGCGTCTTCATCAATGAGTGACTGTTGGGCCCCACTGCTGCGACTCTCCAGGTATGACTCCTTCTCAAGCCGATCCACCAGCAGCTCAAAGGTGTCTGCTGACACCAAACTGTGCCCATCGACTCGCCGCTTCTCATTCACCATGTCCAGCCAGGCCAGGTCCTCCTCGTCCATGTCGTACTCTACCTCCGCATCCAGGTCTTCAGGTGGCTTCTCAATGTAACGGTAGTAGGCGGCAGGCAGTGGGGGTGCTTCAGGCTGACTGCCTGAGTCCACCACGCGGAAGCTGGGCTGCGGGAGGTGGAAGGAAGTGCCTGATGCATGCTTGGAGCAGGACTCCTTCTTCTTGCCCTTGGATGAGGGCTTTTTGGACTTGCCAGGGAACTGAGGCTGCTCGCTGTTTTCCTTGTTACTATTGCATTCAGTGATATCCTGTGCAGTCAGCTCATCCTCCGTGATGATCTTGAGTGGGTCATAGATGCTGATCCGATGCAGGCGGCCATCAATGTCCACCTCAACAATCCGCTGGGCCTGGGCATAGGTCAGGGTCTCCCTGGTGGGTGAGCACTTGAGACTGTAGGGAGATGGGGAACGCCGGCCCTCGGCATTCTGCCGTGACTTCCGGCGAGGCTTCCTCATGGCACCTGGGAAAAAAGGGGACAAGTCTGAGAGAGAAGGCCAGGAGACCGTGAGCTCGATGCACTCATTCACCCTTCCATCTGACTGAGTGGCCACCGAGAGGACTGGCTAGTCCCTATCTGAACATCCTGCCCCTCAGATGTCCACATGGCTTGCTCCTTTCCCTCCTTAAGTCTTTCCACAAACTTTGCTTCTCCCTGAGACCTTCTCTGACCACTCTATCTAAAATTGCAAATCCCTTTCCCCAGCAATCTTCCAATCTGCTTTATTTTTCACTGTAACACTCATCATTTTTTACTGTGCTATATAATTGACCTATTTGTCATGTATGTTTGCTTCTTTCCACTGGAATGTAAGCTCCGTGAGGGGAGGGATTTTTACCTGTCTGGTTCACTGTTATATCCCCAGCACCTGGAATGGGGCCTGGCTCCTAAGTAAGCACTCAGCAAGTATTAGTTGAATGAAAATGGAAATCAAATACGCATGATCCCTGCCCTCCAGGAGCTCTGTTTAGAATGAAGGGACAGAAAAGTAAACAGATCATTACAATACGACATGGGGAGTGACCTAATGTTTTAGTGATGTACATAAGGCTGTAGGACAGCTAACAAAGGAAAAGGAGGGGATGGCTAAGGCTTCAGAGAAGAAAAAAGAACAGCATCGACTTTCAAGCTCTGGACATGAACAGTGGCCCCATCAAAGGATAAAAAAATTCACAGGTCTAGGGCCCTCTTCCAACCCATCATAACCCTAACCCCTGATTATGCCTGCAGGGAAGGGGTAAAGGCACATGAAATGTCTATTTCATGCAGTCTAAGGACTTCAAATTACAGCTTTCAGGGTTTTCTCTGCAAATGCAGCACTCAGGATGCACTGCTAGTATGTGTTTAAGCAGTAGCTCTCTGAAATGGCCCCAATAGCATGAAGTTATAACTGACCTATTTGGGACCATCGTCAGACCTATGGCCAAGGTAACTGGGGCACTATCTGAGGTAAACTCTCAATGCATTTGTTACCTCAGAAGTCCCTCTCTCCCAAAATATTTAATCTGGTCTACGCTTGTGCAGCAAGAGAAATCCCTCAAGTTTCCCACATCGTTGTCTAGATGGAAGGAACTATAGAACAAGCTCAGCAAACCTGTGGTAGGCAGTTACTGAGGCCACGGGCTACCAAGGAAGAACTTTGGGGATATGGTGCCCTGAAATGTGGACAGAGACTTGAAAGGGTATGAATCAGGAGAGGATTTCAAGAAGAAAAACACAGCTTGTCACCTTGGTTACAGAATCTACCCTTATCTATAAAGCGGAGATGGTGATGATTAGCACACATTTACAAACTACAAAGCCCTTTTACTGTTAAGATTTCTCACAACTAGTTTGGGAGGCAGAATAGACTCTATCATGTCCATTTTACAGATGAAGAAACAAAAGCTCAGAAAGGTGTCACTCAATCCCAAACTAGTAATTGATAAAGCTAAAATTCAAACCCAGATCTTCTGACCTGCTCAACTCATCTCACTAGGAGGGAAGACCACTACAGAGATGCCATGGTCTGGTACAAAAAAGAGGCTCTGGGACAATCTGGGTTCTAATCTTGGCCCTGTTATGACCTGAAGTCCCATACTCCATCAGTAAAATGAAATCAATAAAATCTCCCTCCTAAGGTTGCTATTCGTTGATACAGTATGAACGTCCTTATTTAAAAGGCCTTCCAACCCCAAAGTGTGACTGAAACAAACAAAAACCACCACGGCTGAGGAACAGTGCCAGGGAGGCACACACCCCATTTGGTGCCAAAGGAAACAGAATCACCACAGCAGTTCAGGTTCCAGAGGCCCCTGGCCACTCCACGCTTCACAAATGCCAGCTCCCGGGAAGCAGCCCCCGCCCCCTCGAGGGCATGGAGACCCTAGCAGCGGCGTGAACATCCACCTCACTACTAACTTGAAATAGTTTCGGGGCTGTGGCCCCTCCGTGGTGAAAGCCACGCCACAGCCTTTCTCCCTACCTGCTGCCTCCGCAGCAGCTCAGGTGTCTCTCCACAAAGCGGCGCGAACAGGGAGCCCTCCGGTGCCCCGCCCAAGCCCCTCGTCTCTGGGGGGCAAACTCTGAGGGGAAAGGGCGCCGCTGAGGAAAAGGAAATGAGTTTCGCCCCCAAGGAGCGTACCGTCTCGTTTTTCTGGCGGGAGTTTCTCATTCCATACAACGCTTCCCACATATCGCAGACCTTCAATTATCTCTGACACCCCCAGAGGTCTTCCTGGCGTCCCCTGCGCCCTCCTCTCCTACCCGACCCGGGTCCGTGAAGAATGAGGAGTTTCTACAATGAAACTGCACCCCCTGCACCCAACACGAGATACTCATGAGACGAGGACCCCCGCCAAGGCTCCTGTCCCCTTTACTGGGGCACCTCTTCCAGAAGAATCTTGACCCTTCGCAGGAGAAAGGAGAGAAATAACATCTCCTCCTCAGAGGGGAGGGGGCGAGCGCGCCGGAGACCGACTGACGCGAAGTCCGACACTCACACAGAGAAAGCGAGCGCCAGCGAACGAGCGGGGCAGAGGCGAGCGCCCATTGGCCGCCTCATATGTCCGTCAGGAGAAAACGGGGGGCAAGGGACGCTCATGGGGTGGAATTCGCCTCAGGCCTGACCAATCGGAGAGAGT
Source organism: Aselliscus stoliczkanus (assembly GCA_033961575.1). Lineage (NCBI taxonomy): Eukaryota > Metazoa > Chordata > Mammalia > Chiroptera > Hipposideridae > Aselliscus > Aselliscus stoliczkanus. The sequence goes on along the minus strand of CM066733.1, from coordinate 54,677,232 downwards.
GGCGGGGGCGGGGCTCGGCGGCTCGGCTTCCAGGGCCGGGGGGAACAAGATGGCGGCTGCGGGAGGGGGTCTTCGCTTTTCAGCTCCCCCCCTCCCCAGCCTTCTTCTTCCCCGCCGCCGCCCTCGCAGCAGGAGAGTGCTTTCGCCCCGCCCCCGCCCCGCTGGGGAAGCCCCCCCCCGCTTCCCGCCCCCACCCGCGCAATCCCAGATCGCCGTAGGCCCCGCTGCCCCCGTCCCCGCTCTGTGCGGCCCCGCTGCCGCCCCCATTACCTCAGCCGCCGGCCGAGACCCACCGTTCGGGGCCCCTGGGCGCGCACGGGCCGGCCGTCGAGCGGGTCGACGCGCCCCGGGGAGCGGAGCGCGGCCTCCTCCCGCGCTGGCCTCCGCGGCCACAGCCGTGCCCCCTCCCAGCCCGCGCTGGGGGCCCGGCCGCCGCCGCCGCTCCCGGGGGAGGAGGGGGAATGGAGCCGCCGCCGCCGCTGCCGCCACGGAGCCCGGCCGAGGGGAGGGAGGGATCAGCCCCCAGGCAGGATCCGCCCCTCCGGCCTCCCCCCGCCACCTCCACCCCTTCCCTCGCTCCCTCCCTGGCTCCGCGGGCTCTCCCGCTGAACGGGAGCGAGAGCGCGAAAGAGGGGGGAAAACGGGGGGGAGAACCTCCCCGCCCGTACCCAGCGCGGCGGCGGCGGCGGCGGCCGGGGCGGCGCGGAGAAGAGCGCGGAGCTGCCGCCGCCACGGGGCACCGTCCCCGGCTCGGCCTCACGGTGGCGGTGCGGACGCGGCAGGGGCGCGGGGCAGAGACGGGGTCTGCGCCCGCCGCGGCCCCGGCTCACCCCGGCCCAGCCCGCTGCGGGGCGAGCCTGGGGATGTTCGGGTCTAGCTGGGAAAGACAGGGGTCCCTAACTCTTTAGAGTGGTCAGTCGTCCCCTCCCCCCGTGCCTGCGGGGGGGGGTGGCTAAGGTTTGGGGCAACGACCCCCGCTCCCTCCAAAGGGTAAGCCAGGGCGATCATTGAAGCCAAAACCGATCTGTAGTTTTTTTAGGGTGCAAGTGCTTGCACGACTCCCAGAAAGTCGTCTCCCCGCTTCGCGCCCTCCCCCCGCCCCCATACACACACTCCCGCTCTGGTCCGGAGGACAAAGGTCTAGCGATGTCCACCCCTCCCCCAGTGAGGACAGCAGGGAAAGACCTTCCGATGTTGTGCACAGGTGAGGGGCTTGTTCCCCACGGGACATCCTTAAGGGACGCATCTGACCACGTTGTGCCGCCCTCTCCCTTCTGGGTTTAAAAAGAGTCAACATAAAAGTTTGACAGTCTACTTAAGGACGTCTGGTAACTCGTTTATCACTGTAGACATGGGAAACACTCCTGAAACTTGATTTGGCTAGGAATCGGTTCATTTAATGTAATAAGCGGCTTTCTAATAGATGCTTGACAGATGGCAACTTCAGGCTTTCAGATGTAATCAGACTGGCTTCTGTTTTGATAAAAAAAAAATTTATCATCAAAAGAGGGCTCCTTTGCCACTCCCCTTTTACCTATAAATTGTAAAGCTTACCTCCTATGACTGAAATCTTAAGCACCAATATTTAATGAGGTTTATAAAGGAAGTATGGATAAACTACCTTTAAATGTGAGAAATGAGTGACATATTTTCAAAGTTTTCTCTGCCCACGTTGGTGGTGTAGTTTGGTGAGACTTGAACAATTTTTTTCTTGGTTCTGATGATCAAGGACACAGGTTCTAGAGTCAGGGGATGAAGGATTAAGTCTTAGGATCCAAGTCTTCCAAATGTTTAAACAGGAATGCACTGCTACTTTTAAAATATAGATGGTCATTATCCTAGGAATTTAAATACATTGTGTTTTGAATTTGAAACTTTGATAAAAGTCAGGAAGCTAATTTGTATTACAAAGATGCTTTCTCTGATTCCATGGTAGCGCTTTCTGGCAAAGTGATAGTAAAAATTCTTCTGTTAACCAATTTTTAAAACGAAAAGGGAGTGGCTTGTGGAGCTAAGCAAGGGCAGGGCAATGTTTTGAGAACTGTAGATGAAATATAGTATGAATTAAAGTCAAATGTTCTCAGGCTAGGGGGCAATAATCCTTTGGTGGGAAGGTGTGGAGGATGATTAATTGTGGAAGGGAAACCCCCAGAGACAAGAGAATGTGACTTTTAGTTAAAAAGAAAACACAAAAGACTAATAGAAACAAGAATACCGAATTTCATTTCCTGTTCTTTTACAATGTGAACTATAACCATTTATACATATGATTAATAACTTTTCTTTCTTGATGGATGGTCTCAAAATTTATTTAGCACAATTCTATTTGTGTGATTGGGAGCTATCTTTTCCCACTAAAATTAATGAATAAACTCCTTAAGAAAGTGAATTGGTTTCCATTTGTAATAGTAAGTAAAATAATGATTTTAATGCTGTCGAAAATGCATTAAGTTAACCTAATACATATAATTCCTAGGTTTTTCTATTCAAAGCTTTCATAGAAAGAGCTTATTCAACCTAAGTGTTTCTCTTCCATTTTCAGCTTTCTAATTGGAGCATTACAGAGTTTAAATTCACAAGTCCCTAGCATTTCATTAAACCATATAGCAATTAAGTTCAGTAAACAGAGGCACAGACCTTTGATTCCAGATAGTAGTGTTTTAAAATCCTGTGTTTTTGAGTGGAAACCAACTTAATTGGAGTTGGAAAATGTTTTATCATTTAGAACTAAAAGTGAAAACATGAACACAAAAAGTTTCCCCTTGCCCCCGTTTTTTTGTTTTTTCAGCATCTCAGGATATCTTTGTCAATGCTTTACTATTACCATTAGTTTACCAAGGCAAGAAACCTCTGAGGGGTAAGATGCACTACCCACTGGATTAATACAATATATATGATGAGAAGAAAATAGACTCTGATTGTTGTTAAATTATTTTTAATAGAATATTACTTCCTTAGACCTAAAATAATTTTGAAACCACAATTGGGAAGAATGTTAGAAGTTGGAATCATTGTGATATTTTTAGGCTGTAATGAAAATGGTTTGAGAATATAGAGTCTGCTTAGAAAAAAAGAAAAAGTTTAGGCTAATAACTTGAATACCACGGCCTTATGCATAAATTTAATTCCATTCACTTATTCCTATTGCAGACACTTATTGAACACCTACTATGTTTTCCCACACTGTAGAAGCTTTGGAAAATAATGACATGATCTCAACCTAGAAAGAGCCCGGTGATCATATGTAAACATAGAATGTATTTTTCCTTATCTTGAGTAGTGTGCAATCAAAAAACAAGCTAGAAATAACTAAAAACACATGCAGGAGAAATTAGATAAGGCAGTGAACAGTGTGGAGCCACCATTATTTAAATGAGGAATGGGAAACTCCTTTAGCCATTTTCTAAAATACTGATGGATATGAATTTGTGAAGAGTGTGGAATGACATTATTAGTTTGGTAACAGGGCAGCCCAGGCAAAGGGACAATAAGCAAGACATAATAAGGAAATTATCCTAGTTAGTATCTGTGGCAGATGTTAAGAAAGAAAAGATTAAATTGGGTATGAGATATGGCAAAGGTAGAGGGATAATAACAACAATACCTAACAGGGCCGACTGAGTGGTGCAGTGGTTAAGCGCTGGCTTGGGAAGCCAGCCGCCCCAGTTTGGGTCCCACATATGAGGGCCAGTGAAACTGCCCTCAAAAACAAAACAAAACAAAACAAAAAAACAATACCTAACACTATGTGCAAGGTATTGTGCTTAGTGCTTTACATACTGTATTTATCAAAAATCTTTGTTACACTTAGAAAACCCAAAGTAGTTTAATTAATAAAAGAAATCTATTGACTCATAACCAGAAAGTCCAAGGTGCATCTGGCTTTAGGCACAGTCAAGTCAAGAGACTCAAATGATGTCATCAGGACACTCGCTTGCAATCTCTCAGCCAACCTCAACTGATACCTGTGGCCAGAAAGACATGCTACTCTGATGAGTTCTGGTCATTGTCCACTACTAGAACCAGAGGACATGGGCAAGAGGTGATTCCCCAAAGACATAGTGGGCCCATCTACAAAACTAGTCCAGTATGTGTGTCCTGTCTCATTTATCAATTTATTAACTCAATGAAATTATTATGGTTTCCATTATGTAGAAGATAAACTATAGCAGGAACAGTATTCGGTAAACCAGGAAGAATTTACTATAGGGAATTAGGTATTATGAAAATAAAAAGGCATTAACCAGAATTGTGGAAGAGATGGTAGAGAAAGAGGAGGGAAAGGAAGGCTCAAATCAGATGTCAGAAGACAACAGTTTGATGCCTGATTGGATATGCGAACAAAGGAGGTTTTTATAATGCTGATGCAGTCACTTCAAATTAAGAGGTGCAAAGGGTCACTCAGGAACTCCTGTTGGATCTGAGGGCCCAAGGATTGAGGAAATGATGAGTCAGCTCAAGTTCTCTGGAGCCTCTCTTGGTCACACTAAAATATATATTCATTCAATAATCATTTGTGAACTGCAGATATGGATCTATTTTACACCTGTGAAGACCACCAAGGCAAAAAGGCTATGCTTTCAGACTTAAAGACACATAAAATCTAATCACAGGAATAAAGCAAGTATATTAATAACTGAAATATGCAACAGCACACAAGCATCTCTAGAGTAATGCAAATAAAGTGGCATTTAGAGTTTTGAGAAGAGGGAGCTCATCTGTTTGGAGAAAAGGAAAGGCTCCCTGAAGAAGTTGCCATGTGAGTTCCACCTTAAAACCTGAGTTGAGTGTCATCTAGGAGGACTACGGAGGAGTGTGGTCCATGGGACACCATTTAAGATAGATTCAGGGGGGCCAGCCAGTGGCAGTGGCTCGGTGGTTAAGCACTGGCTTGGGAAGCCAGCGGCCTGGTTTGGTCCCACATATGAGGGCCAGTGACACTGCCCTCAAAAACAAACAAACAAACAACAACAACAAAAAGATAGATTCAGGGAACAGTGGGGTACCCCGTTTGATCCAAAAATGGGAGATGTGAGAGAAAAGGCTGGGAAGATAAAGTCAGAGTAGGGAGGCTGTTGGGTAGGCAACTGGATATGAAGGGACAATCGTCCCTGATGATTTTTGGAACAGGGAAATGACTTGCATATTTGCATGCTCTAAGATCTAGTCAGGCAAGAGAGTGTGGTACAATATGGTTTAAATTATCCATCTGGTGTGGCTTGCATTGCCCTCTTTGGACTTGAATTCTGGCTAGAGTGTTTTACCATATACTCAGTGGAATGTTAAGCCACAAGTCTGAAAATAGTTTGTGGCGACCGTAAACCGTTCAACCTGAGTTAATGTCTTTTCATTTCAACTTTTAATTAGTATTTCTATTAAATCCTAAACTCTCAATTGTGAGTGAAGTCAGAACACCATAAAACATAAGTTATTTTCATATTTTAGCAAAAGAACTGACCCTGTAAGTAACCATCTACTTAGTACAATTTTACTAAAGAGAAAGTACACACAAATGATAACACCTCCCAAAACAGAACCTACGTTTTCACCAAACCCCCTTAGGTGACTCATATGTATGACGGTTAATTTTATGTGTCAACTTGACTGGGCTAATTGATGCCCATAGAGCTGGTAAAACATTTCTGGGTGTGTCTGTGAAGATATTTCAGAAAGAGATTAGCATTTGCATCTGTAGACTGAGTGGAGAACATGGTCCTCACCAGTGTGGGTGGCATCATCAGGCCCATCTGCTGAGGGCCTGCAGAGGACAGAAAGGTGGAGGAAGTTTGAATTTGCTCTCTGAGGAGGGACACCCATCTTCTGCTCTTGGACATTGGTGCTCCTGGTTCCTGGGCCTTTTGACTCGGACTGAATTATCCCACCTGCTTTCCTGGTCCTCCAGCTTGCAGACGACATCTCATGGGACTTCTTGGCCTCTATGATTGTTTGACTAAATTCCTATTATAAATGTCATATATATATCCAATTGGAATGGATACATTTGACCATATGAGAGAAGGTTTTTCAGTACTGATAAGAGTTTGGAGATGAATTTCATAATACATACATAGAAAATGGAAATTTTAAAATGGGCAATTACTAATTCCAGGAAAGGCAACAACTCACATGAAAAACAAGTGTAATTTCTGTTGAGTCTATATGGCTTATGTGCATACATTTATATAATCATAATAATGAAAAACAAAATAGAGATTTAACTCAAAATTATGATAAAGCAATACTGGGACTATTAGGTGAGTGGTAGGAGATATAAGAGAGTCAAGTCCCCATCATTGTTGAAAGATAATAATAGATAATATATAAAATTAAAAAATCAAAAACTAACAGTAAATGTATGTTATTTAGCAAATACTGGAAGAAACTACTGAAGGGTTTTAAATAGTTGCTTTTGGATTGGGAGAGCTGAGCTGAGATGAAGCAGGAGGTCCCTGATTTTATTTTTAAGCCTCATGGTTATATGGACTTTTTTTTTTTTTTGAGGGCAGTGCTACTGGCCCTCATATGTGGGACCCGAACTGGGACCGCTGGCTTCCCAAGCCAGCGCTTAACCACCGCGCCACTCAGCTGGCTCCTTAAAATAAAGTACTGATGACCTTTTTTTTGAGGGCAGTGTCACTGGCCCTCATATGTGGGATCCGAACTGGGACTGCTGGCATCCCAAGCCAGTGCTTAACCACCACGCCACTCGGCCAGCCCCTGGACTTTTTAAGACTATGTATTTCATAAAAGTTAATATGAAATATATCTAAAGTTAAATGGTGTTATTCCAGAACTAATAAATGAAAAGCGGGTATAATAAATTAGCTTTCCAATTCAATATGTCAGAAGAATGCACATAACGCAGAAGAGTTAACACAACAGACCGGACTGCCATCCTTTGAAATGCCTGCTGACAAGCCTGGCCTGTGGCTGACATCTGGAAATTTGGGTTTCAGGAAGGTTCTCACCACCCTAACTGGTAAGAGTGGCTCACTGTATCTAAACTCTGTGCAAACAACATGGTTTATGCTGAGCACCTGCTTTCCTTCTGGAAGGGTAGAATTTGAGTACTTGCTGGCAGAGAGTGCCTGTGTAACCAGCCCCCAGTAAAAACCCTGAATATAGTTTCTAATGAGCTTTTCTAGTAGACAATTTGGCACGTGCTGTTACAACTCATGGCCCAGGGAATTAAATGTGTTCTGTGTGATTCAACTGAGCGAGGACTCATGGAAGCTCAGGCCTGGTTTCCTCCAGACTCCCCCCTGCCCGCCATGTGCTTTTTCTCTTTGCTGATTTTGTTTGGTTCTTTCACTGTAATAAATCATAGCCACAAACATAGCTGCATGCTGAGTCCTGTGACTCCTTCTAGAGAATCACTGAAGTTGGGAGTGAGCTTCAGGACCCCTGACACACACTTTACTCCAAATATCCCATTAAAATAATAATGTCGTTATAGGATGTGTGCTTGCAAGCAACAAAACCCGATTCTGTCTGTCTCATGCAAAAAGAGAATTTATTGGAAGGGTTTAAGGAATACTCACAGGCTGACAGGAAACTGGAGGAGCAAGCTAGAAATCAAATATAATCTAGCCCAGTCATTGCCACCAGTGCCTATGTTGTAAATATTATTAATAGTATCTTAACTTCTTTACTGTTAATTTCTAGCATTGGAAATACAATTTATTGTTGCATATTCATCTTATATTTAGCCAACTTGCTAAACTTCCTTATTATTTCTGATAGTTTCTTAGGTTCTTAAGGGTTTTCTCTGTAGATAATTATGTTCCCTGTGAATAGTAGTTTTGATCTTCCCTTTTCAAACATGAGGCCTGCTCCTTCTTTCTCTTCCTCCCTCCCTTCCTCTCTTTCTTTCTTACTGATCTTCAACACCGTATTGGGTAGAAGCAGTGATAGTAGACATCCTTGTTTCGTTACTCATTTTAAAGGAAATGCTTCTGGGCCGGCTGAGTGGCATGGTGGTTAAGAGCTGGCTTGGGATGCCAGCGGCTCCGGTTTGGGTCCCACATATGAGGGCCAGTGACACTGCCCTCAAAAAAAAAAAAAAAAAAAAGGAATGCTTCTGACATTTTCTTACTCAGAATGATGTTTGTTTTATTATTTAGACACCCTTTAACAGATTAAGAAAGATCGTTTCTATTCTTACTCTGCTAAAAGTTGTTTTATCATGATGTTAAATTTTATCAAACACTTTTTCTGCATCTATTAAGATGATAATTGTTTTTCTCCTTTACTGTTAGAGAATTGCTTCTCTAATATTAAGCCATTCTTGGATCCCTGGAATTAGCCTGACTCTGTCATGATTTATTGCCTCTTTTATACATTGCTGATTTGGTTTGCTAATACTTTAATATATTTGCATTGAGGTTCACAAGTGAGATTGGCTGTAATTTGATTGCTTTTGGAATTAAGTTTTACTAATCTCATAGAATGAATTAGGAATATTTCCTGTTTTTCTATTTTTCTGGAAGAGTTTGTATAAGATTAAAATGAACTGTTTCTTGAAAAGTTGGTAGAATTCACCTAATAAATTATTTAATCCTGATGGGTTTTTTGTGTGAGAAATTTTAACCATCTTCAGTTTCTTTAAGGGGCAGAGAATTATTTGAGATCTTTATTTCTTGAGTTATATATTTCTAGGATTTTGTTCATCTAAGTTTTGTAAAATATTATCTTTTAAATCTTTCCTGCATCTGGAGTTATGGCCTCCTTCACATGACTAATACATTTTCTACTAGCTATCTCTTTTCTCTCCACTCTCCCCCGATTCCTGTCAATTTTATTAGTTTGTTTTTTTTTCCCCCTAGATAATCAGCTTTTGGCTTTGTTGACCCTTTTTATTCTACTTTCTTGATTGTTGCTCTAATGATTTTTTATCTGCTTCCTTCCACTTTTTTTGAATTTGTTCTGTTATTTCTCTTACTGAAATTGGGTACTTAGTTCTTTAATTTTCCGACTTTCTTCATTTCTAATACAAGGCTATAAGTTTACCTTGAATTACCACTGTTTGTTTGTTTCTCAAGTCTTGATACATAGTATTTTTTTAAATTATTGCTCAGTTCTAAATATTTTGTACTGTTCTATTATGATTTCATTTTGGACTCGTGTTGTTTTTGAAGTGTGTGTGTTTTTAATTACATTTTTGATTTTGAGGTAATTGTAGACCCGTATTCCCCCATAAGAAATAATACAAGGAGAGTCCATGGACTTTATTCAGTTTCTCCCAGTGGTAACATCTTGTAAAATGATAGAAAATATCACAACCAGGATATTGACATTGATGAGAATTCAGCTATTAACCTGACTGAGGATCCTTTGTATGTGATTAATCATTTCTCTCTTGCTGCTTGCAAGATTCTCTTTGTCCCTGGCTTTTGACAGTTTGATTATGATGTGTTGAGGTATGGAGCTCTTTGAGTTTATGTTACTTAGAGTTTGTTGAGCTTCTCAAGTATGTAGATTAATGGATTTCACCCCATTTGGAAGGTTTTATTTCTTCAAATATTCTTTTTGCTCCTTTCTCTCTCTCCTCTCTTTCTGGGACCTCCATTATGTATATATATTGGTGTATTTCATGGTGTTTCACAGGTCTTTGAGGCTCTGTTAATTTTTCTTTATTCTATTCTCTCTCATTCTTCAAAGTGAAGAATCTCAGTTTTGTCTTCAAGTCTGCTGATTCTTTTCTCTGCCAGCTTGAATCTACGGTTGTAGCCCTCTAGTGAATTTTTTATTTCAGTCACTGTACCTTTCAAGTCCAGAATTTCTGTGTGGTTCTCTTTTCTAATTCTATCTTTTCACTGATATTCTCAATTTGGTGAGACATTCTCATACTTTCTTTTAGTTATTTAGACATGGTTTCCTTTAGTTCTGTTAAATAACAAAAATTCAACTGAGTAAATTTAAAGATCAAATTGGCTTTATTCAATGATTCCTAAATCAGGCAGCAAATGGAAAGCTCCAAAGGGCTACAGAAAGGGAAAGGTTTTCAAAGATGGAGACGGTGTAGGAAAAGCAAGTTTATTAGCAAAGAATGGATTGTTTCAGGCTAAGGTAATCTATCTATGGGGGTCAGAAGAGGTTTTATCAGGGATTACCTCACTAATGCTGACCAGGTAGTTTCAGGTTGACTGGAAAAAGGTTACATTCCTGGGAGCAGCTGAAAACTGCAATTATGTTAGGTATCAAGTCTTGGCTTACTGATGTGGGGCTTAGCATAAGTGATTCCATTTGGGGCCGGTTGTTTCATTTTAACAATTTTTTGAACATATTTGTAATAGCTGATTTAAAGTCTTTGTCTAATAAAGTTTGTTCATCTTTCCTCCCTCCCACCCTGTGTATGTCCTATTTTCCCCCTTTTTTTTTTTTTTTTTTTTTGCATCTCTCCTAAGTTTTTGTTGAAAACCAGGCACTTTAAATAATATAATGTGGCAACTCTGGAAATCCGTTTCCCCTTACTTCCCAGCATTTGTGGATGTGGCTGTTTGTTATTGCCGCTGGAATTTGTTCAGTGACGTACCTAAACTGATTTTGTAGCCTGTATTCTTTTTTGTGTGTGGCCTCTATGGTCTCTGCTGAACAGCTTATTGATCAGGTCATGAACAGACAGATATTTCCTTATACACCTTGAATTAGATCTCCCAGCCTTTGCCAAGGTGTGTGTGTTTGTGTGTGTGTGTGTGTGTGTGTGTGTGTGTGTGTGTGTGTGTTAGACTCCAGCACACCTGCAGAGTGGACAACTCTGCTTTAGTCTTTACTTCCCTGCTTGTACAGAGCCTCAGGGCTGACGGTGGTGAGAGATATTAGGGCCTCCTGAGACCTAGCATGCACACAGCCCTGCACATGTATATGGCTTTCTAGGTTTTCAGCAACATGTTAGAACTTTCCAAAGACCCTGTAGGTATCTTATTCCCAAAGTGTTCCTTTGAAGCTTTGTGGCAGCTTCTTCTTTGCCCTACCCAATTGTTATCACCTAAGGCACCTGTGATTTAAAAAATTGCCACTTATTGTTTTCAATTAATGTTCCAGGGAAAAGGGTATTCACAGTGAATGAGCCCCGATTCAGTTCAAATAAACACAAGTCCTGAAGGAGGAGGCTGTTTTCAGGGAACTGTCAGACAGGTTAAATAATGACAGTTCTTTGAAGACCAGGCCTTTGAGAAGCTCCAAACCCACTGTGCCCCCTCTAATGACCTCTGGGCTGCTGGCTTTCATAGCTACCATGATTGCGGGGTGTTGGTTTCCAGGGCCACCATGGAACTGGCACAAGAGAGATGAGAATAGGGCAGGTTGAAATGCCATAAAGTTCTTTGTTTACTGAGATTCGGCCATTGAGTGTGTGTGTGTGTGTGTGTGTGTGTGTGTGTGTGTGTGTGAATAAATATCCCTCAGACTGTTCTGAGCCTTTGGTTAATTTCTAGAATTCAGAAAATGTTGCTTTTGACCATTTTGCCCGTTTTCTCATTGCTTTTTGGAGGAGCATATTTTTGAAGGTCCTTATTCCACCATTTTGGAAGTGGCTTCTATCATACTGAGATTGATACAGTCAAGATAAAGAACAATCTTATCACCACAAGGATCCCTTGTGTTGTCATGTGCTTTTATAGCCCCATCTATTTCCTTTCCAAGTAGCCCTCTTAAATCCTGGCAACCACTAATCTGTTCTCTACTTCTGTAATTTTGTTTTCTCTAGAGTTTTATGTAAATGCAATCACACAGTGTATGACTTTTTGGGATTTTCACTAAGCATAATTCTCTGGAGATCCATACAGATTATCACTTTGATCAATAATTTGTTCCTTTGCTAAGTATTATAATAATCCATGATATTGATGTACCACACTTTGTTTAACCATTCACCCGTTGAAGGACATCTGAGTTGTTTGCAGTTGGGGCTTTTATGGATAAAGCTGCTATGAACATTGTGTATAGGTTATTATGTAAACATAAGTCCTAATTTCTCTGGGATGTATGCCCAGGAGCACAATTGCTGAGTCATATGGTAATTGCATAGAGGCAAGTCCTGTGAAATATGATAGGGTATATCACGCCCATGATTATGTTATGTGGCAAAGGAGAAAGTATTTTGCTAATATAATTAAGGTCCTTAGTCTGCTGACTTTGAGTTAATGAAAGGGAGATTATCTTGTAAGAGCCTGACCTGATCAGGCAAGCCCTTTAAAAGAGGGTTTAGGACCTTCCCTGAACTCGAGATGTTTGCCTGCTGGCTTTGAAGATGCCAGCTGCCCTGAGTTTTATAGCTGCAAAGTAATGAATTCTGCCAACCGCCATGTGGCTTGAAAGAGGATGTGAGCCTCCGATGAGACTGCAGCTTGACTGACAGCTTGATTGTTGCCCTGTGAGACTCTGAAAAGAAGACCCAGCTAAACTGTACCCAGACTCCTGATCCATGGAAACTGTGAGATGATAAATGTATATTGTTTTAAGCTGCTATGTTTATGGTAATTTGTCACACAGCAACAGACAACGAATACTCATTGTTTTTGCATTAATACTCAAAACTGAGATTGGTCTGTAATTTCCTGCCTTTCTTCCTTCCTTGTCAGATTCTGTTATTAATGTTATACTTGATTTTTAGAAATAATTTGGAAGTTTTCTTCTTTTTTCAATGTCTTGAAATAGTTTTAAAAGCATTTGGAAAAGAGCATTGGACAGTTGTCTCTTTCTTGAAGGTGTGGTAGCATTTCCCTGTGAAACCTGGGACTGGTTTTTTTTGGAATTCTTTAACCACTCTTGTTTTGATTTTCTTCTTATTATTTTGATAACTTACATTTTCCTCAAAAGTAATGTATTTTATGTAGGTTTTCAAAATTGCTTGCATAGAATCAGAGAATTTTTAAATGATTCTGTAAAGTCTTTTTTGTTTCTATGTATATTTCTTATTTTGTTTATTTGTCTTTTCTTCCATATTTTCTTCAGTAGGTTAGGTTAGGATTACCTGTTTTATTTTTTTCCCACACCCTTTCCATTTATTTATAGGTTATTTTGTTTTGTAACTTATTAATTTCTGCTTTTACTTTTATTTTCTCTTCTTTATTCCTTAATTTATTACTTTGTTCATTTTCTAACTCTGAATGGGATATACAATTTATTTATTTTTATTCCCTTTCACTGACAGACGTATTTAAGACTATGAATTTTCCTTTTAGCACTGCTTTAGATGTATCCCACAAGTTTTAATATATGGTTTTATATTGTTGTTTTCTAGAAATTCTGTAATGTCAGTTCTGAGCTCTTTGGAAGGTTGTCTAAGACAATGTTTTTAAGTTGTCGAGGAAAAAAAGAGCTTTTGTTTTCTGATTTTGTTGTTAATTCTTATACTTGAATGCAGAGAATGTAGTCTGTGTTACCTTTACTTTTGAGAATTTTGTGAAGTTCTCTCTCTCTCTCTCTCTCTCTCTCTCTCTCTCTCTCTCTCTCGATAAGTATCCATAGTCCCTTGGAAAGAAAGTATATTCTCAATGTCAGAATATAAAATTATGTGTGTGCATGCACTAACGGTGTGTGTGTGTGTGTGTGTGTGTGTGTGTGTTACCTTTGTTTTTATCCATGTCATCTTACAAATACTGAAAGATGAATTAAAGTATCATCCTGCCTATATATCTTGAGTTATTTCATAAATACTTAAATGTTCCATTGGTTTGGTTTCCTTTTTCAGGGATTCTAATTATGTGTGGTGTCAGATCTCTTTTCTTGTACTGTCAGGTATGGTAGCCACTAATCACATGTGGCTATTAAATTAAATTAAATTAAATTAAATTAAGAATTCAGTTCCTCAGTTGCACTAGCCACATTTCATGTGCTCAATAGCCATACATGGCTAGAGGCTACTGCACTGGACAGCATATATATGTAATTTCCATCATCATAGAAAATTCTATTGAACAGAGCCACTCATTTGAACTTGAACTTTTTCTTTTTTATAAAGATTTTATTGGGGAATTTGGGGAGGGGAACAGCATTGGGGAATCGGGGAAAGAGAACAGACAAGTTGCTGTCCTTTTGTTCTTCAGTCTAGTTGTGGAGGACGTTGCTTCACTGGCCCATGGTGGTATTATTATTGTGCTCTTCCCGGGTGAGGCAGATCGGTCACCGACCTCTGGATGGCCGCTCACAGTGGCTATTGGCAGCTCATGGAGGCTGCCGGCCACTCACGCTGGCTGCCAGCCACTCACTGTAGCTTATGGCAGCCCATTGCAGCAGGGGCTGCAGCTATGCTGTCGCCGGCGACTCACGGCAGCCCAGCTCCAGGTCCAGCTGTTGTTCATCATCTTAACTGTAGAGGAAGTGTCACTGGCCCTCATATGTGGGATCCGAACCGGAGCCCTGCTGCTGAGAGCTGTCATCCCAAGCCATCTCTTAACCAATGCACCACTTGGCTGGCCCTGAACTTTTTCTTATTTCCATTTCATTTGGTTTGCATTTGTCATTTCTGTCCTCAATGCCCCTTACTGTGACATTCAGAGATGGTTTATTCTTCCTCTTCTATTTCTTTCTTGAGTTTGGCCAACTCATATTTTATCTGTGTTCTTGCCATCTTTTCCTTGATTTCTTGCATTTCTGCTATGAAGCCTTTTCTCATTGAGACAGTTGCTTATTTTGTTTTGTATTATTTATAGTTAACTTTCAGTCAGATTTTAATCTGTTCCTTGTCTGGTTCTTCATCTCTTAACTTTTGCTGTTCCTTTGCACCTCTTTTCTTATAGTATCTTTGTAATACCGGTTCCTTTTTATTACTATTTATGCACTGAGTTGGATTATTTGTAGGAGTTTCCTTCAGTGAATGTGTTATGTGGACGTTTTCTGAGATCTGCCCCCTCTGGGCCATTTCTCTATTCTCCCTTTATCTTTATTGCACTTCTACCCACACAGCTCCTGACTAGTTGCTTTCTGCCTGGTGATTTCCAGCTCTCTCAGCTTGTGTAGTATGTAAAGGATGTAGGTAGCTTACTGGAGGGTCAACTCTTTACCCACAGGAAATGTAGTTTTACTAATATTTTCTGAGATTTGTCATCTCTGACCTCTTTCTGTTCCCTCAGTCCCCTGTGGTATCTCTTATACTTGATGCTCATGCAGCTTCTGTGATGCTTTGGGCAACACTTTTGAGTACAGATTATATCTGTCACTAAGTCTTGCTGAAAATGGGGTCTACTTGTTTTTATCCCTCATATATCTTGCAGTTTTTGCAAAGTATTTTTAAGAAGAGAAAAATTGCTCTTACTAATCCCTTTTGATCACAAGCCTTGACTTTTATTAACCGATATATTAGGTATTTTCATTATTATCATTTTATAAAATGTTTGTTCATATTTGCCTACATGTTTACAATTGTTTTAGCCTACCATTCTTTCTTGCATCTCAGATCTTCTTACTGAGATCATTTTTGCTCTACCTGAATTATACCCTTCAGAAATTCCTTCAGAGAAGGCTAGTTGTTTTTCATCTATCTGAAAATACCTTTAGTTCATAATTTTTCTTGAAAGATAATTTTCTGGCATACAGTTTTAGGCTAATAGCTATTTTCTCTTAACTTTTTGGGCATTAGTGCAATATTCTAGAGTTTGCAAAAAAAAACCCAAAAAAAGCATTTTCTGTTGCTATTGAAATGTCTGCTCTCAGTCAGTTTGTTGTTCCTTTGTAGGTGATCTGCCTTTTCTCTTTAGCTGCTTTTAAAGCCTTCTCTTTGTCTTTGATGTTCTGAGTGTTACTATATTGTGTTTAGATGTGGTTCTTTTTAAATTTATCTTGCTTGGTATACATTCTGCATCTTGGATCTGAGAATTCATATTTTTCATCTGATTTGGAAAATTCTCAGTAATTAAATCAAACATTGCTTCTCTCCAGTCTCTTTATTCCCTTCCTCTGCAGCTGATTGAATTATTTATTATAGTCTGTCTCCTTTAATCTCTCTTTCAGAGTTTTCAACTTCTTATCTGTCTGTGCTCCTTTTTGGTCTCTTGTTGTTGAGTCAAAGTGTAATTGCATTTTATTTCTTTAATCACTTCATACATTTAAAAATATTCTGGGGGCCTTCCAGGTGGCTCAGTTGGTTAAGAGTTGGTTTGAGAGCGCAAGCTCTGAGCAGCAGGGTCGCGGTTCAGATCCCACATGGGCCAATGACGCTGCAACCTCTACAGCTAAGATGGTGAACAACAGCTCAATCTGGAGCTTGGCTGCCATGCGTCCCTGGTGACAGCGTTGGCTGCAGCCCCTGCTGCAGTGGGCTGCTGTGAGTTACCGTGAGTGGCCGGCAGCCACTGTGAGCTGCCGTGAGCCACCGTGAGCAGCTGTCCAATGGCTGGCAACTGATCTGCCTCTCCCAGGAAGAGCCCAATGATAATACCAACATGGACCAGTGAAGTGACATCCTTTACAACTAGACTGAAGAACAAAAGGACAGCAACTTGTCTGTTCCCCTTCCCTGGTTCCCCAACGCTGTTCCCCTCCCCCAATTCCCCAATAAAATCTTAAAAAAAAAAATTCTATGCTAAGTGAAAGATGGCAGAAACAAAGTCATACATAGTGTACAAGCCCACATATATGACATTCTGTAAGAGGCAAACGTATTGGGTCAAAATTCAAATCAGTGATTGCCAAGTATTGGGAGCTGGGAAGAAAACTGACTTCAAAGGGGAATGAGGACATTTTGGAGCCAAAGGAAATATTTGATATCTTGATTTTGGTAGTGGTTACATGACTGTACACTTGTCAAAATTCATTGAGCTGTACAACTAAAAAAGATACATTTTTTGATTGCTTAACTGATTTTAATACCATTACACAAAAGCCTACACTTGATATCATCATTATGCAAAATGAATAGATGAATACTGTTTTCTAAAAAGGATTAATTCTACCATACTAAATTATACCTCAGTAAACCTGATATTTTTTTAAAAATCTCATGGTTAACCACTATTCACATGCTAAATATAAATAGTGAAAATGGGGAAGAGGAAAAAAGAATTCATTAAAATGTATAAATATATTTATATAATAAAGAAAGATATATGGGTGGAAGTGGCAGTCTTTATTTTGCAATTGCTTATGATGATCTATTGGGTTGTTGGAAAAGTCATGACGTATTTTTTTCTATGTTTTTCACTGCAGAAATAAGTCATGACTTTTCTGACAACCCAATAGTTGATATGTACCAGGTCTGACAATTAAGTTCGAGAACTTGCCACCGTGCCCTTACATTGGCAACTCTGTACAAATAGCTCAGTAAGGTTTCATAACCTTGGTGTATCAGTGTCTCACAGCTGTGTTCCTGTCAATGTGTGGTGGTGTCTTGCTGAGTGGTGTTCATTATTGTTGCGTGTTTCTGTGTGCCGTCGTGAAAATGTCTGAGCTTGAATTAGAGTGACGAACAAACATTAAATTTCTTGTTAAACTTGTCAAGATAGGCAATGAAATCAGAGCCATGTTAATCCAAGTTTATGGGGATAATGCCATGAAGAAAATGGCTGTGTACAAATGGATTAAACATTTTTCTGAGGGAAGAGAATGTGTCACTGATGAAGAGAGGTCAGGGCGGCCAATAAAGAGCAGAACTGATGAAAATATTTCAAAAATTTGTTGAATTGTGGGTCAAAATCATCAGCCAACTGTGAGAAGCATAGCAGACCAAGTAAACCTTGATAGAGAGACAGTTAGGAAAATCTGAACCGAAAATCTTGGCATGAGAAAGGTGTGTACAAAAATGGTTCCGAAGGAGCTCACTGATGAACAAAGCAAAGGAGAGTCAAAATTTTCCAAGACCTTTTTGAGAGGCAAGATGATGTTTTGGGCTGTGTTATCACTGGTGATGAAACATGAGTGTACCAACACGACCCTGTAACAGAGCATCAAAGTGCACAATGGAAGTCAGCCAATTCCCCACGACCAAAAAAGTTCCTTCAGTCCAAATCAAGAATCAAAATGATGTTGCTAACCTTTTTTTATATCAGGGGGATTATTCATTTTGAATTTGTACAACTGGAACAACAGTTAACCAAGTTTACTATTTGGAAGTGCTGAAAAGGCTGCATGAAAAGTTAGATGAAAAAGACCTGAACTTTTCCCCAACAATTCATGGCTCTGGCATCACGACAACACGCCGGCTCACAGGGCACTGTCTGTGAGGGAGTTTTTAGTCAGTAAACAAATCACTATATTGGAACACCCTCCTTGATCACCTGATCTGACCCCAAAGACTTCTTTCTTTACCTGAAAATAAAGGAAATATTGAAAGGAAGATGTTTGGATGACATTCAGGATATCAAGGGTAATACGACAACAAGCTCTGATGGACATTCCAGAAAAAGAGCTCCAAAATTGCTTTGAAGGATGGACTAGGTGCTGGCATTGGTGCATAGTTTCCCAAGGGGAGTACTTCGAAGGTGACCGTAGTGATATTCAGCAGTGAGGTATGTAGCACTTTTTCTAGGGTGAGTTTCCAAACTTAATTGTCAGACCTTGTATGACTTTCCTCTTCTGTAATTTTTGTCGTGTTCCCTTTGCCTTCACATAGGCATTTAATGGGTTGGGATTTCTTATCAAACTTATCTTTACAGGGACCTGGGCCCTTGATAATTCTATCCTTACACAGGTATGGTAGTCTTCCATTAACTTTTTTCACTGGATGTGGTAGTATGAGACTTGTCCCAGAACAACAGATTTGAGTTCTGTTAAGATTCCCCCATGCCCACTTAGAAGCCCACTTAGAAGCAGCAACTTTCTTTCCCCTTCATAGTCAAGATTATTCAGGACCAGTCACCCCAGTTAACACCATGACCCCCACTCTTTGCTTGGAAACATTGTTTTTTTTTCCCCCTTATAGAAGTAGGTGTCCCTTATTTCCCAAATCCCAATTCAGCAGAGTCCCAGTCATAGAGATGACAAGCAATTATTTGGTTAAGTAATTTGACTTAATCATGAAAGGCTCTCTTTCACTTTCACCTCAGAGTTCCCAAGTCTACATATTCTAATTATAGGAGAAGCAATGCATACAGACACATTGGTTTTGTGATTCCAAACATACAATACATCCTGCAGGCTATTAATAGTATCCCAACCTCATGAAGTGTTGTGCTAGTCGGAGGCCCAACTGGATCTTTAATAGGTGACTGTGCTGTTCCATAAGGCATGCTGATGGTCTAGGCATGGAGGGAGAATGAGTAACCCAGCCATCCAGCTTATGTGTCTTCAGAAATAACTGGAGCCAAATCCTGTATGTTATACCTCTTCCAGCTAATGACCAAGTGATGTTTGGAATGCCCTACTTTTGCACTTGGGCTCCACAAGGACCCAGGAGCAAGGCTAGAGCTGTTTCCCAGCAAGGCCAGTGTTTGGCTCCATACCTCCAGGGACTTCTGCTAACATTCCTACAAAGGCCTGCCACAGACTCCACATAGCATTCTCAGCTGCCACCCATTCATGGAACACCAGTGGATCCACTGGGTCGTTAAGGCTCAGTGAAAAATCCCCTGCCTCTTCATTAGGGTTTTGCAGTCACATACATCAAGTACGTCTTGAATATATTGCCCGCCTTCTTCTGTCCCGGGGACTCATCAGGATGCTTTTGACAACAAGAGAAACCCTAATTTAAACTCTCCTGAGTGATAAGAAAAGCTACCATTTACATAAATTGGAAGTCTAGAGGTAAGACGAGTTGTGATTCATTATGGATTCATTATGTAGGGTTCATTATGATGGACACTCAGTATTGTCATCACAGAGGTTCTTTCTGTCACTCAGCTTTGGCTGGTGGCCTTCTTTAGGCTGGCTTTCCTCCAAATCACAAAGTGCCTACAGTAATTCTGAGTGTCACATCCAGACACAAAGTCCAAAGGAAAAAAAGAGGTTCCCTCCCTGCCCCTTTCTGTGTGGGTGTCTTATTTAAGAATTGAAGGGCCGGCCGAGTGGCGCATTGGTTAAGAGCTGGCTTGGGACGCCAGCGGCCCCAGTTCGGATCCCACATATGAAGGCCAGTGACACTGCCCTCTACAGCTAAGATGGTGAACAACAGCTCCACCTGCAGCTGGGCTGCCATGAGTCCCTGGGCCGGAATAGCTGCAGCCCCTCTTGCAGTGGGCTACCATAGGCTATAGTGAGTGGTCGGCAGCCAGCATGAGTAGCTGGAAGCCAGTGTGAGCTGCTAAGAGCCGCTGTGAGTGGCCGTCCAGAGGCCAGCAACCAATCTGCCTCACCTGAGACGAGCGCAATGATGATACCAACATGAGTCACTGAAGCAATGTCCTCCACAACTAGACTGAAGAACAAATGGACAACAACTTGTCTGTTCCCCTTCCCTGGTTCCCCAATGCTGTTCCCCTCCCCCAATTCCCTAATAAAATCTTAAAAAAAAAAAAAGAATTGAGGAGACATGTTCTAGAAGCCTTCAAAGAAATTCTCTTCATATCTCCAGAATTGAAGACATGTCCAGTCATAAACTAATCACAAAGGGAGCAATAGTACCATACTTGACTTAGAGACAGGTCATTTGGAGTGGAATGGATGCTGGAAAAATCAAACACCAGGATGAATACAGAGTCAAGCTAAACACCTCTATGATCTCTACTGCCTAGTGGGGCAACCACACCCACTTTGCTTCTGGTGGTTAAGTGCAACTATATGCCCTCTGCCACCCTGGAAGCTCCCAACCCCATTAAATTTAGGCATTCCATCTCATTTCCATGTTCCAGCTGCATCAGCGGCTTCTGGAGACATTAAAGTGCTTTTCAAAGATGCTGGCACTCCCTCAGCAATGTCTTAAGTCTTTAGTGAAGGGAATATCTTCCGGACTCTCTGAGGGCCCATAATTGCATATATATGATGGTGCTGGTGTTTACATAGGATAAGTTGTTCCAAACTTTCTGTCTTCGTAAGTCTTGAAGTTTCTTTTTCTGTATTGTTTCAGGAAATTTCAGGCACCTCAACTTGGTGTGGTACATTGTTAAGTGAAGACCAGGATGGAACTGGGTTTTGGTTAACCAGCTGAGCAAATTGTTAGAATGACTTTTAGCTGCCAGCACAATGACTCCACAATCATGAGTACAGACACCCACATCAATAAATTCAGTTCCAATCTAAATTTGCATTCCTTTTAACTTGGCGGGTAGACACAGAATCCAGTCCTGCTCTAAATTAGCAAAATCCCTATAATTATTTTTTTATGTAAGCCTTCTTCTCCAAGATTTGATTTGCACTTTTCCCTCCTAGAACATGCCTACATCTGACTCTAGTTACAGAGGATTGGCTTTCTTTTGCAAGAGAAGGGGGTAGATGTGTTTTCAAGCAAGGGAGAGACAGCTTGATCAGATAAGGCCGGGGAGATTGTTTTAAAGGGTAAAACAAGTAGAAAGGAATATGGAAGCTAAAAACGGAGAGGGTAATTGCCAATTCCTTCCATCCAAGTCCTAGCACAGAGCACAGAATAATTCCCTAAAAGGAACTAAACACAAAGTCCGGCCGGATCTAAGAGCTAGTGTGGTTTTAGCATCCCAAGTAAAGACCTCCTCCCCATTCTGGAATTTGAGGACTTCACTGTGAAGCAAGGTCCCTGCTTCTTACCCAGAGCACTACAGGCCTCCTATGTACATGGCCCTCACTGAGATGTCTTTTTTCCTATTTTTATACTGTGAACCAAAGATCACCTGACATTGAGAAAGGCCTACAGCATGAAAGTGGAAAAGCAGGATAAAAAGTAGAAAAATAAAAAATGACAACAGAGACAATCCAAGATATAAAATAGAAACAATAACAATAAATAATAACCTCAAATATATAGTTTTTTTTTAAAAACGAAAACAAGTCATAATACTATGAAAAAGGAACAAAAAACAGAAAAGAATCTTGAAAATTATAAACATGATTGTGATTTAGGAAGATGGTTTATTCATGTTGTAGCACATATCAATACTTCATTCCTCTTTAAAAGTATTTTCAATTCTGAAATAATTATAGATTCACAGGAAATTGCATAGATAGCAAAGACAGACAGAGAGAGAGAGAGAAAGAGAGAGAGAGAGAGATCCTGTGTACTCTTCACCCAGTTTCTCCAAATAGTTACATCTTACCTAACTACAGAATATTAAAATCCAGAATTTGACATTAGTGCACAATGTGTGCACCATTTTATCACATATGTAGATTCATATAACTGCCACTACACTCAAGATACAGAACTATTCCATCACCACAAAGATCTCTCTTGGTCTCTCCTCCTATCATCCCTAACCAGTGGCAACCATTAATCCATTTTCCATCTATAATTTTGTCATTTCAAGGATGCTATGTAAATGGAATCACACAGTATGTGACCTCTTGAGAGTATCACAATGAATTTATCCTAATGTTCCAAAAAACAAATATAACTAAATAGATAGTGAAACCAAAATCTCATGGATGATACTTACAACAAAATGATCTGACAAACCCCAAAATAACAGGAAGTGGGACCAAAACAACAGCCCCACACCTGCACAGTGTCAGCATATCTGTGAGAAGAAGCAGAAGAAAAAATGTTGTGTCTGGGAGACCTGAGCAAAGGAGAACCCCAAAATAGCACCCCCCAAATTATTACTGGAAAGTGAAGGGGAGATTTTAAGAACAGCACCAGAGAACAAAAGGGGTTTTGGTCACTCCAGTAGCTGGTCAGGGCAAGGCCATTCCCAGGAAGGTCTGATGGGGCTGGAGAAGTCTAGCACTATTCACTTATGAGACACATCCCAAGACCTCCACACTGAGAAGAAGCTGGGGAGTGGAATCAAAATTGAGCAGAACAGGAACAATGTAAGAAGCAGGGGAAACATAAAGGCAAAATAAAATTGGGGGCGGGAGACAGAGTCAAAAAAATCCCAGAAGGTAAAATGCAATTTTATATGAATATTACACAAAAACAGAAAAGAGAATTCTGTGAAGTTAGGAAAGCTCTCCACCAGACCTCCTTCTAAAAGTTTGGGGAAAACTAGTTTCATATAAAAATGATCAATGAAAGGAACAAGGCAAGGATGCCCACTTTCAATAATTTTATTCCATATAGTATTGGAAGTTCTGGGCAAAGCAGTTAGGAAGAAAAAAAAAAGGCATCCAAATTGGAAAGGAAAAAGTAAAATGATCTATGTTTACAGATGATATGATCTTATATGGAAAATCCTAAAGATTCTAGAAAAAAACTGCTAGAACTAATAAACAAGTTCAGCAAAGTAATGAGATACAAAGTCAACACACAAAAATTAGTTGCTTTTCTATACACTAAAAATCTGAAAAGAAAATTATAAAAAGCAATTTCATTTAAAATAGCATCAAAAAGAATAAAATACTTAGGAATTAACCAAGGAAGTGAAAGACAATGAAAACTATAAAATACACAGATTTCCAGTCAAGATAATAAAGTAAGTAAATGCTGTGCTTGCATCCTCTCATGACCACATCAGAATTACAACTAAACTACAGAACAATATTATTGGAATTGCCTGAAGTCTAGCTGAAAAGAGTCCTACAACTAAGGATATACAGAAGAAGCCACAAGACTGGTAGAGGGGATGGAGTTGAAGAATGGGCTGGTCTCACACCTGTGTGTGGCAGTTAAAAATCCAGAGAGATACCTTAGCTGCAGAGGACTCCTCTGAGGAGCAAGGGGTCTCAGCCCCACACCAGGTTCCCCAGCCCAAGATTCCAGGACTGGGAATAAAACACTCCCACACCTTCTTTCAACAGTAGCTCACACCCGACTGACTGCACCGAACAAGTTGAAACTTGTCACACACTGTTACTAAGGTTTGATGTGCTGCTTCCTGTATTGAAGATTGCTGCCTTTCCATTGAATGGCACTTGACAGCAGTATTCACCATATTTTGTGATCACAATGGAAAGGCTCTGTCACACATCACTTCTGGTACACCAATTTCTGTCAAATAAAAACATTACAGCATGTCCTCATCCACCTTATTCAACAGATTGGGCATCATTCAATTTCTGGTTCTTCCCCAAAGTCAAAATGACCATGAAAGGTAAACATTTTAAATCAATTCAGGATATAGAGGCAGCCACAACAGTGCAACTAAAGACACTCACAAAAGAGGACTTCCAGAGCTGCTTCAGAAAGTGGCAAGAATCATGGTATAAATGTGTTTGAAGTGAGGGGGAGTATTCTGAGGGAGATTTATGGCAATGTGTCTTTTACTTTAATAATTTTTTTATTTAAACATTCACTGTATTTTTTTTAATCACACCTCATATAATGGAATATTGCTCAGCCATGGAAGGAAATGGGCTCTTGCCATCTGTGGTGGCATGGATGGACCTGGAGGTTATTGTGCTGAATGGAGTATGTCAGACAGAGAAAGTCAGATGCAATTGATTTCATATAAGTGGAATTTAAAAAACAAAATGCACAAACAAACAATATGGAAACAAACTCATAGATACAGAGAACATTTTGATGGTTGCCAGATGGGAGGGCATTGGGAGTATGGGTGAAAAACAGGAAGAAATTAAGAAGTACAAATTGGTTATTACAAAGTGGTCAAGGGAATGTAGAGTATAGCACAAGGAATATAGTCAATAATATTGTAATAACTATGTATGGTACAGATGGGTACTAGATTTATGAGGGTGATTGATGGGAGGGGATGGGGGGGACAGAGTGAAAAAGGTGAAGAGATTAAAAAGTGCAAATTGGTAGTTACAAAATAGCCATGGAGATGTAAAATAAAGCATAGGGAATATAGTCAATAATATGGTAATAAGTATGTATACTGCCAGGTGAGTACTAGACTACTCAGCAGTATCACTTTTTAAATTATATAAATGTCTAACCATTATGCCATACACCTGAAACTAATATAAAATAGTATTGAATGTAACTCTAATTGAAAATTTAAAAAAGGGGGGAAATAGGTAAAGGGGAATAAGAGGTTTAAATTTCCAGGTATGAAACAAATAACTCATGGGGATGTAACGTACAGCCTGGGGAATATAATATTGTGATAGCATAGTATGATGTCAGACGGTTGCTGAACTTATTGTGATCACTTTTTTAGGTATATAAATAGTTGAACAACTATTGGAGAATCGATAAAAAAAGAGGAAGGGATTAAGAAGTACAAACTGGTAGTTACAAAATAGTCATGGAGATGTAAAGTGTTAGCATAAAATAGTCAATAATATTGTAATATCTATGTACGGTGTTAAATGTATACTAGATTTATCAGGTTCATAACCTTGTAATTTATATAAATGTCTAACCACTATGTTGTATACCTGAAACTAATATAATATTGTATGTCAACTGTAATTGAAAAATAAAAATATTATTTAAAAAAACTACAAAATATTACTGATAGAAATTAAAGAAGACATAAATAAGTAGAAACATACCTTATGTTCAAGGATTAAAAGACTTAATATTGTTAAAATGTTAACACTACACAAAGTTATCTACAGATTCAATATAACCCTATGAAAATCCTAATGACTTTTTTTTGCAGAAATAGAAAAATTCATACTAAAATTCACATGGAATTTCAAAGGACCCCAATTAGGCAAAACAATCTTGAAACAGAAGAAACTAGTAATCAAAACAGTGCAGTACAGGCATAAAACCAGAAATATAGACCAATGGAACAGAATGGGGAGCCCAAAAATAAAGCCTCACATATATGATCAAATGATTTTGACAAGATGCATTCAATGGGAATATGGCAGCCTTTTCAACAAATAGTGCTGGGAAAACTGGATATCCACATGCAAAAGAATGAAGTTGGACCCTACCATATACAAAAATTAATTCAGTATGGATCTAAGACTTAAATGTAAGATCTAAAACAATAAAAACTCTTAGAAGAAAAACCTAGGACAAAAGCTTCACAACACTGGAGTTGGCAATAATTTCTTCAATATGACACCAAAGACACAAGCAACAAAAGAAAAAAATAGACAAATTGGACTTCATGAAAAGTAAAAACTTTGGTGCACTGAAAGACACTATTCACAGAGTAAAAAGATAGTCCACAGAATGGGAGAAAATATTTGCAAATCATACATCTGATAAGAGATTAATATCCAGAATATATATATAGAACTCCTATAACTCAACATCAATAAAAATAACCCGATTTAAAAATGGGCAAAGGACTTGAACAGACATATCTCCAAAGAAGATATACAAATGGCTAATATGCACATGAAAAGATGCTCAACATCATTAACCATTAGGGAAATGCAAATCAAAACTATAATAATACACCACTTCACATTCATTTGGGTAGCCACTATTAAAAAACAAGAGGGCCGGCCAAGTGGCTCAGTTAGTTAAGAGTTGGCTTAGAGTGCGTGCTCTGAACAACAGGGCCACCCGTTCGATTCCTACATGGGCCAGTGAACTGTGCCCTAGCTGAGCTGTCGCTGAGGCAGGATGGTTCACCTGGTGTAACAACAAGATTGCCTGTTCACTGGTGGGCTACGCCCATTCGCACCAACAACAACAACAAAAAACAAAAAACTGAAAGCGACAAGTGTTGGTGATGATATGGAGAAATTGGAACTCTTGTGCTTTGTGGATGGGAATGTAAAATGGTGCAGCCACTAAAGAAAATAGTATGGTGGTTCTTCAAAAAGTTAAAAGTAGAATTACCATATTAGTCAGCAATTTCACTTCTGGGTATTTACCCAAAGAAATTGAAAGCAGGGTCTCAAATAATTACATGTATTTGTGCACCCATGTTCATTGCAGCATTATTCATAATAGTCAAAACATGAGAGCAAACTATGTATCTGTCAATAGATCAATGGATAAGAAGAATGTGGTAAATACATATTATTCAGTTTTAAAATGTAAGAAAATTTTACAATATGCTACAACATGATGAACTTTGAGGATATTTTGCTGTGAAATAAACCAGTCACAAAAAGACAAATAATGGGCCCGGCCAAGTGGCGCGGTGGTTAAGTGCTGGCTTCGGAAGCCAGCGGCCCCAGTTCAGGTCCCACATATGAGGGCCAGTGACACTGCCCTCAAAAAACAAACAAACAAACAAACAAACAAACAAAAAACACAAATATTAGATGCTTCCACTTATATGAGGTAAATAAAGTAATCTATGCCATAGAGACAGAATGCTTCCAGGGGCTAGGGAGAGAGAAGAATGGGGAGTTAGTGTTTAATCGGTACGGAGTTTCAGTTTTAAAAGATGAAAAGAGTTATGGAGATGATGGCAGTTATAATTGCACAACATTATGAATGTATTTAATAGCACTGACCTGTTCACCTAAAAATGATTAAGATGGTAAATGTTATGCATATTTTACCACATTAAAAAAAACTGACGAAAAGAGCAACAGAAAAAATATCAAATTTAATCCCATACAAAATTATAATAAAAAAGAATAATATTCAGAATAACATCCCTATAGCTAATGAACACATACCAACACGAGCGCAAATAGTAGATCAAAGTTATAACCTATTATTTTAAAACAAGCTAAAAGACATTAAAATAAAATAATATTGACATGAAAAAAACAAAACAAACCCTAAATCTGAAATGGAAAAAAATCAAAGTGAAGTGACAGAATTCAGAAATTAGAAATAAAATATCATTCCATGAATGAAGACCTAATTAAAAGAAACAGAGTGAAAAAAACACAATAGATGATGCCCTAAGAGAAATATAAGGTAACAAAAAATAAAAGATAAAAAAAAGATATGAGAGAAAACAGCAATATTGAGGATAGGCAAAGAAGGACCAACATACATGTAACAGGAGTCCCAGAATTATTTTTAAATGAGGAAGTAGAACAAATACTAAAAACGAATTCAACAAAATTTCCTTGATATTATTATTTTTTAAAGATTTAAAATTACTTATGAAAGAGCCAACATCTCCATCCTCTTCTTGCACCTCTTCCAAACCTTGTGTTCTGTGTTGCAGCTTACTGAATGTCCGGAAGTTTCCAGAACAGGCTTTATTATCATGCCTCTGTGCCATTACTCAGGTCAGTCCTATGCCTAAAATGTGTTTCCATGTTCCTTCACCCGGCACTACCATGCATCCTTCAAGACGTTCTCCATAGATTATTACTTGAATCCCTTTTTCCTACTCATCCCCAATTCTCAGTCATATGCCCGCTATATGCTTTTATAACACCCTGTAAATAACCCAACAATCCCATTTTTTTAGTTTAAGGAGGTAAGAGGGAAGAAAAAAAGCATCATCTTATTATATTTACGTGTCCACTATCATTATATCAGGAACATTTTTTGCTCTAATCTAGCAAATAGTAATATTATGACAACATTTTATCAGGGAAAAAAGTCTTAAGTAAAAAGATAAAATTTGTAATAAATATGATATTCCCAGTGATGGTGAAGGAAAAAGTATGAAAAAGCCAAAAGGATGGATGATTTAAACAATCCTTGGCTTTGATGTTTCCTAAGAGACCTCCCTCTGTGTTGGGGCCTCTACCCTCTGACACTTATAAGGGGCTGGCCAGGTAAGCCAGAGATCACATGGATGACTCTCTTCTTGTTATTCAGAGGCAGTCCATATTTAAAATGGCTGGAAGACTCCCATGTGTCATGTCCTTTTATCTTGAGGGCCTTTGTCATATGCCCTTTAACAATGTGGGAGCCAGATATTGACATTTGCAGTCATTAAGTCTGGTAGAGCAGGTGAGTCCATTGTCTGTGGTTGTTCCCATAAGAAATGCCACATTGGGGTACACATAAGAGTCTGGGGAACTGGGAAAGACTTACTTGTAATTCAGGCTGATGTACTTACATTTATTTGGCAAGAATTTGTGTTTATTGCCTTTGGAAAAACTGATTAATGCTCAGCAAGGTTGAAATCAGTTACAAGAATAAAAGTAAAGTTATATTTCTTTGTACGTCTGAGTCATGGCCATAAATTTCAAATGTGTTACAATAAGATGATGTTTTCTTTTGTCCAGAAGTTTCCTTGGTCATGCACAATAATTCACATCTCACTAAAGCGATTTGTTAACAGAATAATCTCTATGACTGAGAGCTGCTTTCTCATTATTAGTAATAGCTTAGAATTCGTAATCCTCACATTATGCATTCTATTTCTTCTCAGATTTGCTCATATTATAATTCATTTGCTAATGTTCTGACTAATTATACAGCTTTGTGACACCTTCCTGCTTTGTCCCCTCTTGTTTGGCACTTCATGTAATGTCATCTCTGAACTCACTTAACTTTGCACTCCTTTTCCAAGACTTATAGGAAATAACAAATCTAATGATATGTGCATGAATTATTAGGAAATCACACTGAAACCTCTCCCTCTAAAGAAGTTTCCATTTGTCCCTGCTCCTTATCTTCTCCCTTCAGTCTATATCTGCTCTCCTATGACGGGAGACAAAATACCTTTAAAATTTAACTTACAGTTTGGTGTTTCCTCATCAAGTTAAACACAGAATTACCATATGATCCAACAGTTCTACTCCTAGCTATATACCTCCCCAAACTGAAAAACAGATACTCAAATATTTGTACACCAATGTTCATAGCAGCACTATTCACAATAATCAAAAAGTGGAAATAACACAAATGTCCATAATGAGTAAAAAAATTGTGGTATATGCATGTAATGAAATACTACTCAGTCATAAAAAGGAAAGGTATTGATACATGCTACAACATGGATGAACTTTCAAAGCATTATGTTAAGCAAATGAAGCTAGACACAAAAGGTCACATACTGTATGATTCCATTTATATGAAATATCCAGAAGAGGTACATCCTTAGAAAGCTTGGGGTAGCCAGGGGCTGAAGGTAGGAGAGAATGGGGAGTAACTGGTTAGTGGCTATGGGGTTTATTTTGGGCTGATGAACATATTTTGGATCTAGATAGAGGTGTTAGTTGGACAACATTGTAAATACTAAATGCCACTGAATTGTTCACTTTAAAATGGCTAATGGTATATGAAATTCCCCTAAAAAATTCTTTCTGCAGAGCATAACTATGTCTCAGAAATGTTCTCTCTAACAAAGAATGTTCATTTTTGAGGTACTTATGAAAGAAGGTCAAAAACAATACTTTACTGAGTAATAACCAAGACCTTCACGAGAACATAGACCACATTTCTTTCTTTCTTTTTTTTTAAAGATTTTATTGGGGAATTGGGGGAGGGGAACAGTGTTGGGCAACTTGGGGAGGGGACCAACAAGAACAAGTTGTTGTTCTTCAATCTTAATTGTAGAGGGGGCCAGTCACCATCTGGCTTCCTGTTGGCAGCTCGTGGCCTCCAAGCTCAAGGTGCTGTGTTCAGTCTTTGTTGCGGGTGGGTGTAGCCACCATCCCATGCGGGAGTCGAACCCAGCAGTCTTGTTGTTAAGAGCGCATGCTCTATCCTTTGCGCCATTCGGGCGGCAGCTCAGCTCAAGGTGTTGAGTTCAATCTTAGTTGTGCGGGGGCATAGCCCACCATCCAACAGGCAATCCTGTTGTTACACCAGCTGAGCCATCCTGCCACCCACTGATAGCTCAGCTCTAGCCCAGCATTCACTGACCCATGGGGGAATCGAACCTGCGGCCCTGTTGCTTAGAGCTCATGCTCTAAGCCAACTCTTAACCAACTGAGCCACTCGGCCGGCCCCATGGACCACATTTCTAACAGTAATTCTCCTACTCATTAAATAACAATAAGAGAGAGAACCAAGGAGTACAAATAATTGGAAAGGAGAAGGAAAAAGTATCATTATTTGTAAATTGTTCAACTGGAATTAATTGTTCAACTGGGAAATCTAAGGGGAACAACTTAAAAACTACTATAAATATTAAGAGTTGTTCGGTGACTAAATACAAAAATATTCAGGACTCAGTAGATTAATGGAAGAAGAATTTTATTAACAATAGTAACTAAAAAAAATAAAATTTATTGGAATAAGTTAAATAAATGTGCAATTTGCTGAGTGTTACAAAAAAAATACTTCAACAAACGGAAACATACCTATTATGTCTTCTGGATGTGATTTTTTCAATGATAATAATACTCAACATTTTGGTAAGGATTTGAAGGAAAAGACACTTGGCAAAGCATTCTAAAGTGTGCTTTGATATACATTTTCCTAAATTTGGATTAGCGATATGTGTCAGTGGGTAAATTATATGTTTTGTGTAACAATTAGAGAATAAAAATATATAATACTTTGGGCGGGTTCTTTGGGGTTTTATGTTTGGTTTTTGGAGGGTTTGTTTTTGCATTAGGAAACTTAGGAAAACTTCATAATAAAATGGTAGGTAAGGGATGGGAAAAATAAAATCTTACTAGAACTAATAAATAAATTTGAAAAATCTCTGTCCATTCAAGAGATATTTTTTTGATACTGTAATTACTCACTAGCATTTGACATTTAAAACCACCTACTGTAATCCCCAACGCTATAAGAAAGTTGAGACACCACAAGACCAGCGTGTTATAGCTTCAGCTTGTCAATCACACTCAGAAAGTACAATATGCTCACACAGGCCCCTGAGTGCTAGCTTTAGGACAGGATACAGGACAATGAAGGCAGCACTGAGCACAGTGACAGCTTCACGGACACCTGAAGGAGATCCCTATGACTCCAAGTTCTGCACAGCATGTGTTTTAATGGAAGGATGACAGGAGCTGCTATGCATGTGGATCACATTAGATCAGGGAAGCCATGATGACTAGGGTCCCTCAGCCTCCATACCCTTCATGTCACCCAGCACCTGGACAGGTTTACATAGTTCCCATCCTTTAGTGCAGTGCAATTGTTATCTTCAGTTACCAGAGAGCTATAAAGCAATCCCTACAAGCAGGACAAGTGCCTGAGGCACCTTCAGATAGTGGTCCGGACATGGCAACTCCAGCAAGACCATCGTTTCTCTCTCCTGGGCACATCCCTTCCCTTGCTAGTGTGGGAAGTTCCACTCAGGGTCAAACATCCCTCATGTATCTGTGAGCTGGAGGAAAAGATTCGCAGTCCAGCTGCTCACTCTTTCCTTCCAGATCATACTCAAGGGCCCCCGAAGTTGCTCCCCCTTGAAATCCCAATAGTACAGCCAATGCTTTTTGAGACTTGAGCAAATGCTTGAGGGAAATGCCCATCAGTATAGATGAGAAATGTTTACTAGACGCCTCATGAATCAATAATGAAGCAAAACAAAAACAAGGAACAAAAATGAAACAAAAATTAAGGTAGGGCCAGTGTGTTGCCTTTTATCACATGCCTGGTGGCCTGTTATGAGACCCAGTCCACCAGGTCCCGCCCACGTTCAGCTGCGATTATTTTGTTTTTAACCTTTACTCAGTCACTTTGACAATTCCCTTTCATTAGTATTGGGGAATTTGAGTTGTTTGTTTCCCTCATTATTCTTCTTGGGGCCAAAGTCAAGCATATTAAGACCCTGCTTCTCTTTAAAGTTTCGGAATGGGCCCTTTTGCTGTCTGAAGCCACCCTTCTTCAAAGCTACCACCACACACCACACCGCCACCACCACCCCAGTGGTTCTTCCTGAAGTGCGTTTGGTCCTGTGTTTTTCTCTCTGTGGCATATCTCCTCTGAATTTGATGTTTATACCCTAGGCCTGCACTCTGTTGTGGGTTGAATTGTGTTCTCCAAAATGATAAGTTGAAGTCCTAGCCCCTGATACCTGTGGTTGTGGCCATATTTGGAAGAGGGTCTTTGAAGATGTAATTAGTAGGATGAGCTCATGCTGGAATAGGGTGGGCCCTACACCCCATGATTGGTGTCCTTATAAGGAGAAGGAGATTTGGAGACACATGGGGAAGGTGATCATGTGAAGACGGAGACAGAAGCTGGAGTGATGTAGCCATACTCCAAGGAATGACAAGGATTGTCAGCTGCTATTAAGAGATAGAAAGAGACCAGGGAGGAGTTTTCCTCTCCTAGAGCCTTCAGAGGGAGCCTGGCCCTGCCAACATCCTGATTTCAGACTTCCGGCCTCCAGACTGAGAGGGAATAGATTTCTATTGTTTAAAGTCACCCGATTTGTGGAAGTTTGTTACAACAGCCTTGGGAAACTCATACACACTCTTTGCCTCAGCTGCTTTAAATGAAACACGTCGGACAGAAATTATATGAATGATTTAGTTGGTGATCTTTGTGAGGAACATACTTAATCAGAACCAGAAGTCATTTATGAAATCAATTACCTAAGTCCATAAAACACATTTCTTACTGTTACTGTTTTTGAAAGAAATAAAAGTGCTAGAACCTTAGGAACTCAATTACAAAAAAAAAAAAAAAAAAAAAAAAAAGGGAAGAAACCAGTTCATTTTTCCTTTTTGTCTGTTTTTTTTTGTTTTTGTTTTTTTGTTTTTTGAGGACACTGTCACTGGCTCTCATATGTGGGACCTGAACCGGGGACGCTGGCTTCCTAAGCCAGCGCTGAACCATCGCACCACTTGGCCGACCCTTCATTTTTCCTTTTTGATATTAGATAATGTGAGTTTAAATTCTGTAACTAAAGCCTTTTCTTATAGAAGTTTTCTTGCTAAGGCTGTAAAGAAAATCAGTAAAGAATGCTGTTAATTAACAAGTGACCACTTTGTATAAATTTAGATCAAACCGGCTGGAGTTACAAATTTAGGAAGTGTTTGCTCTTTTATCTCCCAAGGTTGGTTTGGAAACTAGCAAATGCTACCTACATATCATTTGCTTCCCTGCCTTTTAGACCTCTGTGACAATGTTTTGAGGGTTAAAGAGTAGAGTAATAGTGTTCAAAAGTCACAGAACAAAGCTATGAGACCAGAGACAGAAGAAAGCTGGAAAAGTAATAGGCCTTTACTGACTCAGGGAGATGATTGCTCATGAGGGAAGAAAACTGGTACCTGAGAAAGAAGAGGTTTGGAAATGTGACTGCTAAAATAGGGAAAACTAAAATAAAAATAGCCCAGAAACTTTCTACATGAAGTCCAGAGAGAATTATACCATGAAGAAGAATGAAAAAGCCAACCATTTCAAGTCAGGTAAGTATATAATATAGGAGAAAATCTAAGTGACCTTGGATTTGGCAATGAGTTTTTAGATATAATGCCAAAAGTATGATCTATGAAAAAAAAAAGATAAGTTGGATTTAATCAAAATTGAAAACTTCTGCTTTGAAAAACACACTGTTAATAGAATGAAAAAGCAAGTCACAGTCACAGACTAGGAGAAAATATTTGCAAAGCACATATCTGATAAAGGACATGTATCCAAGATAAAGGACATGTATCCAAAATATACAATGAACTATTAAAACTCAAGGATAAGAAAACAAAACCCCCAATTTTTAAAATGGACAAAAAAATCTGAACAGACATCTCACCAAAGAAGGTACCCAGATGGAAAATGACCACATAAAAAGATGATCAGCATAATATTGGGTTGTCGGAAAAGTCATGACGTATTTTTTCCGTTTTTCATTGCAAAAATGCATCATGACTTTTCCGACAGCCCAATATGTCATTAGGGGATTACAAATTAAACAACAATGAGATATGATGACACACTATTGAATTGACTAAACCAAAGTACTGACATCAAACGCTGAGGAGGCTGTGGAGCAACAGGAAATCTCTTTCATTCCTGGTGGGGATGCAAAGTAATGTGGCTACTTTGGAAAACAGTTTGGTAGTTTCTTATGAGTTTAAACAAAGGCTTACCATACAATCCAGCAATTGTGCTCCTAGGTATTTACTTAACCGAGTTAACCTACACAACAACATGTACACAGATTTATAGCAGCTATATTCATAAGTGTCTAAAACAGGAAGCAACCAAGATGTTTTTGTTTGTTTGTTTTTTAAACAAAATTATTGGAGAATTGGGGAAGGGAGCAGTGTTGGGGAATTGGGAAAGGGGAACAGCCAAGTTGTCGCCCTTCAATCTTAGTTGTGGAGGGCACAAGCTCAGCTCCAAGTCCAGTCGCAGCTTTCAATCTAGTTGCAGGGGGCACAGCCCACCATCCCATTAGGGAATTGAACCGGCAACCTTGTTGTTAAGAGCGCACACTCTCACCAGCTGAGCCATCCAGCTGCCCATTGGTAGCTCAGCGGCAGCTCAGCTTGGGCGCAGCTCACTGGCACACATGGGAATCGAACCGGCAACCCTGCTGCTCAGAGCTGGCACTCTTAACCAACTGCACCAGTCAGTCAGCCCAAAAATGGTTTTCAGTGGGTGGATGAACAAACTGTGGTGCATCAAGACAATGGAATATTATTCATGCAGAAAAAGAAATGAGCTATCAAGCCACAGAAAGACATAGAGGAACTTTAAATGCATATTACTAAATGAAAAAAAAAACAGTGTGGAAAGGTTACCTGCTGTATGAGTACAACTCTGGGAAAGGCAAGACTGCAGAGACAGTAAAGAGACCAATGGTTACTAGAGGTGCAATAGGAGGGGAGAAGGGATGAATTGATGGAGCACAGAGGGTAGTGAAACTATTGTGTATGATACTTAAGGGTCGATGCATGACCTTATGCATTTATCAAAATGCGTGGAACTGCACAACACAAAGGTTGTGCCCTAATGTAAACTGTAAACTTTAGTTAATAAGAGAATATCAATATTGGGTCATTAATTGTAATAAATATGTCACAAGATATTAATGATAGAGGAAAATGTGGGGAGAGAGAAAGGGCATATATGGGGGAACCCTATGCTGAATATCTGCTCTATTTTTCTGTGAACCTAAAAATGCTCTAAAAAACAAAATCTATTTTAAAAAATAATTAGCATCGACTTCATGTTCCTTGACAAAATGGTATTGAATTAGAAATGAATAACAAAAGGATAAATTTAAATTTTCAGGTATTTGGAATGTAAAAAATGATTATTAATACAGTTGACCCTTGAACAACACTAGTTTGAACTGTGTGGGTCCACTTAGTCATAGATTACTTTCAGTAAATATACTGGAAATTTTTTTGTAGAATTGCGACAATTTGAAAAAATTCGCACATCATTGCCAAGAAATATCAAAAAAAGAAGAAGAAAAAGTTAGGTATGCCATGAATACAAAAACTATATGTAGATACTAGTCTATTTTATCAGTTACTACCATAACACATGCACAAGTCTATTATAAAATGTTAAAATTTGGGGTGACTGGTTTGGTAACCAGTTGGTTAGAGTGTGGTGCTGATAACACCAAGGTTGCTGGTTTGATCCCCGCATGGGCCACTGTGAGTTGTGCCCTCTTTAAAAAAGTCAACTATGCCATTGTAGCATGAAAGCAATGTGTAACCAATGACCATGGCTGTTCCCTAATAAAAGGTTTTTTAAAAAGTTAAAGTTTATCAAGACTTACATATGCAAACAGGCGGTACAGACGGTATGTGGTACCATTTCAGTCAAGAGAAGTGTAAATAAATGTAACAAGCAGTGTTAACTCATCACTGTATAAAATGAACGGTAGTAATTATGTACTACTGTAATAATTTTGTAACCACCTCCTGTTGCTGCTGCAGTGAGCTTGTGTTATGGGTATCTGCTCAAAACGCCATGTGAAGTTAACCATCTCTGTGTGAGCAGTTCATCGCTCCAGCAAATTGCTCATCACAGTAAAAAGTGATCTCTCGCGGTTCTCATGTATTTTTCATTATGTTTAGTGCAATACCATAAACTTTAAATAACGTCAGGGGATCCATAGACAATGCCACTAGCGATGCTGGGAGTGCTCCCAAAAAGCAGAGAAAAGTAAGGACATTACAAGTAAAAATTGAATTGCTTGATATGTACCATAGCTTGAGGACTGCATAAGCACCACTGTAAAAAATGAAAAG
This sequence comes from Aselliscus stoliczkanus, assembly GCA_033961575.1. Lineage (NCBI taxonomy): Eukaryota > Metazoa > Chordata > Mammalia > Chiroptera > Hipposideridae > Aselliscus > Aselliscus stoliczkanus. The sequence continues at coordinate 54,640,428 of CM066733.1, read as the reverse complement.
GAAATTTATGAAGCCATTCTGCAGCTATGCCAGCAAGCTATGCTCGAAAAACTTGCACTTCTTGCAAAATAAATTTTTTTAATCTCATATTGAAAATGCAGCTTTTATGTGGGTGCAGGATTGCTAAAAGAAATACCTGTAGACTCTAATATGACTCAAGAAAAAGTGAAGTCATAATACGACAACTTAAAGAAAAAGGAAGGTGAAGGATTTAAAGCTGGAGAATTTAATGCCAGCAAAGGATAGTTTGATAACCTTAGAAAGAGGTTTGGTTTTTAAAATGTCAAGATAACAGGAAAAGCAATTCTGCCAACCAAGAGGCAGCAGATAAGTTCCCAGACACCATTAAGAAAACCTGGATGGGTTCCATCGATGCTCTGTCCCTGAAGTCAGAAAGTGCCTTGACAGTAAGGAATCGCCTTTTAAAGTTCTTTTGATATTTGCCATCCAGAACCCCATGACTTAAACACCAAAGATGTTGAAGTGGTCTACTTGCTCCCAAACACAATGTCTCTCATTCAGCATCTGGATCAGGGGGTCCTAAGGATCTTTAAGTCTCATTACACACAGTACTCTATGAAAAGATTGTCAATACTACGGAAGAGAACCCTGACAAAGAGAACATCATGAAAGTCTGGAAGGATTACACCACTGAAGATGCCATCACTATTATAGAGAAAGCCATGAAAGCCATCAGGCTGGAAACATTGAATTCCTGCTGGACAATACCATGTCCAGGTGCTGTGCATGACTTCACAGGATTTACAACAGAACCATTTGAGAAAGTCATGGAATTGTGGATATGGCAAAAAAGGTAGGAGATAAAAGATTTCAAGATACGGATCTTGGAGAAATTCAAGAGCTAGTAGACAAAACCCCCAAGGCATTTACAGAAGCTGACTTGATGGAGATAAGTGCTAGATAATCAGGAAGAAGATGTAGAAGAAACAGTGCCAGGAAACCAATTGACATTGGACAATATGGCAGGAGGGTTCCGATTATTCAAGACTATTTTGACTTCTTTTACAACATGGACCCTTCTATGATGCACACACTGAAACTAAAGCAAATGGTGGGAGGATTGGTACCATATAGAAACATTTTTAGACAGAAAAAGAAAGAAAACAAAGCCAGACAGAAATTACGACATATTGGGCCGGCCGAGTGGGCGGGGGGTAAGCGCTGGCTTGGGAAGTCAGCAGCCCCGGTTTGGGTCCCACATATGAGGGCCAGTGACACTGCCCTCAAACAAAAAAAAAAGAAAAGAAAAAAAAAAGAAAGAAATTACGACGTATTTCTGTAACGTTACCCCGAGTGTGCCTGCCTCTCTTGCCTCCCCTTCCATCTCTCCCACCTCTGTGCGCGTACGCACACACACACACATAGAGTTAGGTTTTGGGTTGCTTTTTGTAAAAGCATTCTTAATTGATTGACAGAAAATAAAACAAAATTTGAATAGATTAATAACCAAGAAAATCAAGTCAGTTATTGAAAATCTGTACACACACAGTCCCCTCATTAGACGCAAATGGTTTAATAAGCCATTTCTCCCAAACATTTCAAGAACATATCATTTCATTCTTATACAAATATATAAACCCCTCCAGAGGTGAAGTGTAGGGGGTGGGGGGGGGGGAGAGAGAGAGAGAGAGAGAGAGAGAGAGAGAGAGAGAACTCCCGAAGTGTTTTTATAAATTAAAATAACCTTCTTATTATTAATTACATTGAGCTAGTGGAAGAAAGGAAAATAGCACATTAGTAACATAGTGTGTGTGTGTGTGTGTGTGTGTGTGTGTGTGTGTGTGTGTGTGTGTGTTATGACCAAGAAGGATTTAACATGGGAATCTAATGATAGTTTAACATCAGAAAATCTATTACATGTTCATTATAGTAACAGATACAAAGGGAAAAGAAACCAATGATAATTTTTACAGAAAAGGCATTCAATACAATTTAACACTCGTGTAATTTTTAAAAAACCAAAAAACAGAAAATTAGAAAAAAAAAGCCAGCTTCCTTAACCTCATAAATTGTATCTACCAAGACTCAGTAAACATTCATACTTCATTGCAACATGAAGCAGTTTAGAAGCACTTCCTCTGAAACAAGGCGAGATTGCCTACTATTTCCCTTCTGTTTAACACTGTGTTGGGCTGTTTGAATTGATGTGCAGGGAAGAGTAGGCCAGGGCAACCAGCAGTGTGGTGGAATAAATAGGATAAAAAGCAGTTTGAATTTTGCTTTTGCTTCTTAGTTGTCGTAGGACAATTACCAATCACTGAGACAATTGGAGGCAGCTGCTCAGACTCCTGGTACCTGTCCAGGACAGCACTGAAGTCCTGCTCTGCAGAGGTGCTGGGAATAACAGCCGGGTGCTGAACAGCCTCAGGTAGTCACCTCCCCGATACTCCTACCATTGTAGCTTCTTCTTGGGGGGCTGAGATGAACACCTGACCTGAAGATTATTCTCCCCGACTACATCCCTCTCATGATTCACTCTCTCCTCTCTCTCTCTCTCTTTCTCACACACACACACACACACACACACACACACACACACACACACACATTTATACACCCTTCAGCTCATTATTGTTATACTGACTAGGTATGGCCTCCCTCCCTTTCCCAGTGATCATTATTAGACAGAGAGGCCAGACTCCATAGACCAAAATAAAAAGACATCCGAGGAGCACTATCATCAAAAGGAGATGTATTTGAACAGACGAAACTAGAGTTTAGAATAAGCATAATAAACATTAAAATAGCTAAGGGAGGACATTAGTAAAATGAAACATAAAACGCAATAGATATATTGGGTATTTTCTCTCAATATTAGTTCTGTCAGTATCCATGCATTTTGAAACTGTTGTTAGGCACATACACATTTATGATTTTTATGTCTTTCTGATGGAAGCTGACTCTTTCATTTTATGAATGTCCCTCTTTATCTCGAACAATGCTCTTTGTACTAAAATCTTTTTTGTCTGATATATTGTAGTCACTCAAACTATCTTATGCTAACTGTTTTCATAGTCTATGGTTTTTCATCATTTTACTTTCAATCTATCTGTGTCTTTATATTAAATTGCCTCTCATGTGGATAGCATATTGTTGGCTCTTACTTTAAGAAAAAAAAAAACTTTATTGGGAAACAGCCATGGCCATTGGTTGCACATTTGTTTTCATGCTACAATGGCACAGTTGACTCTTTTAAGGAGGGCGCAGTTCGCAGTGGCCCATGTGGAGATCAAACCAGCAACCTTGGTGTATCAGTACCACACTCTAACCAGCTGAGCTAACTGGTCAGCCCTGGATCTTTCTTTTTTATCCTCTCTGAGAATCTCTGCCTTTCATTTGAAGTGCTTAGGTCATTTACATTTAATGCAAATATTAATATGGTTGGATTTAGGCTTACTATTTGTTATTTCTATTTGTTCCATCTGCTTTTCTCTTTTCTTACCTTTGTTTTGGTTAATTAAATGTTTTCATCATTTTATTTAAATTTTTTTTGCATTGTTTTTCAATTTATTTTATTTTTTAAAAATTATTAGTTTCAGGTATACAAGACAACATACTGATTAGACATTTACACACCTCACAAAGTGAAAACCTCAACAAGTTTACTACCCATCTGAGACAGTACATAGCTATTGTAATATCACACCTATATTCCCTATACTTTATTCCCTATTCCCTGTGCTTCACATCCTGTGAATTTATATATTCAATATTATTTTATATTAGTTTCAGGTGTACAGTGCAGTGATTAGGCATCTATATAATTTAAGAAGTGATCCCCCCGAAAGTCTAGTACCCATATGACACCATACATAGTTTTTACAACATTTTTTACTATATTCCCCATCCTTGTGACTATTTTGTGACTACCAGTTTGTACTTTCTACTTCCTTCACCTTTATCACCCATCCCCCCAAACCCTCTTCCATCTAGCAACCATTAGTTTGTTCTCTGTGTGTGTGAGTCTATTTCTGTTTTGTCTGTTGGTTTATTTTGTTCTTTAGACTCCACAGATAAGTTGAGATCATATGGTATTTGTCTTTTCAGTCTGACTTATTTCACTTAGCATAATATCCTCCTCTAAGTCCATCCATGTTGTTGCAAATGGTAAGATTTAATTCTTTTTTATGGCATTGTATAAATGTACCACAATTTCTATATCAATTATCTATTGATAGGTATTATGGTTGTTTCCATATCTTGGTTATTGTGAATAGTGCTGCAATGAACATAGGGGTGCATATATTTTTTCAAATTAGTGTTTTGTATTTCTTTAGATAAATACCCAGAAGTGGAATTGCTGCATCATAAGATCGTTCTATTTGTATTTTTTGAGGAACCTCCATACTGTTTTCCATAGTGGCTGCACCAATTTGCAATCCCGCCAACAGTGCACCAATGTTCCCTCTTCTTCTCATCCTCAGCAAAACTTGTTGTTTGTTGATTTATTCATGATTTATTCTGACAGGAGTGAGGTGGTGTCTCATTGTGGTTTTTATTTGCATTTCTCTGTTGATCAGAGATACTGAGCATCTTTTCATATGTCCTCTTTGGCGAAATGTCTATTCATGTCCTCTGCCCATTTTTAAATTGGGTTGTTTGTTTTTTTGGTTTTAAGTTGTATGAATTTTTAAATAAATTTTGGATATTAACCCCTTATCAGATGTATCACTGACAAATATCTTCTCCCATTCAGTTGAATGTCTTTTTGTTTTGTTGATGGTTTGCATTGCTGTGCAAAACCTTTTTAATTTGATGTAGTCACAAATATTTACTTCTTCTTTTGCTTCCTTTGTCTGAGGGTATATATCAGTAAAAATATCAGTAAAGGTAATGTCTGAGAGTTTACTTCCTATATTTTCTTCTGGGAGTTTTATGGTTTCAGGTCTTACATTTAAGTCTTTAATCCATTATGAGTTTATTCTTGCATATGGCGTAAGAAGGTGGTCCAGTTTCATTTTTTTTTTTGCATGTGTTTGTCCAGTTTTCCTAGCACCATTAATTAAATAGACCATCTTTATTGTCAAATTTTATATACACTTTTAAGAAGCCTCTGTGGTTTCTTCCTTTCCTGGATTTCCTTTCTAAACTCCCTTCTCTTACTTGTCAAACCAGTAAAACTAGCAACTTCATGCTTGAATTCTGGTCATCCAATGCTAAGTGTTCTGCTAGTGCCTTCAGGCAAAACTCCTTATACTCACGAATCTTACCCACTGCACCTCCCGTCTGTCAGTGGGGTTGACTCCCATCCAGTTTCTGCCTGCTTTTGTTCTCTCCAGTCCCTTCAAATAATCGTGTTATTTAATTTTTTCCAGAGTTCATAATTGTTATAACACAATACAGGCTACTCCACCACTACTGGAAGCAGAACCTCTAACTTTGTTTTAAACCACTCAAGTGAAGATGTTGACTTGTCTGAAATTAATAGGAAAGATCCAAGGTATAGATATATGTTTGGTATTCATTGGCATATAGATGATATTTAAAGCCATGTGAGTAGAAGAGACCGTTAGAAGTGAGCATAAATAAAAATAAAAAGAGAGCTGAGAATAGAGTTTTTTAAAAATAGATATTAATTGGACCCTCATGAAAAATCAACAGTAATAACAGATGCCATTTATTGAACTCTCTGTGGAAGACTTTCAGTGCAGCTCATTGAATTCATCCGAAAGCATCGCCAGATGAGAAACTGAGGCTCGGAATAAAGTGTTCTGCCCACCTTCACGTAGGAGGCAGATGAGAAGAGGAACTAGCGCAGGAGGCTACTGATAAGGAGCAAACTGTACAGCAGGAGGAAAACCTCCAGGAGATTTTATAGGTTTTCAGAGACTCAGTTTCCACATATGTACAATGGGAATAATAATTACCTTGTAATTAATGTGAAGATTAGAAATCATATATTTAAAGTAACCAAAAGAGTGTACATAGAAAACATGCCACAAAAGGATAGCTATAATTCCAATGAATGCTATTTATTGTATTTAGCTTTACTATGTGATGTAAATATAATAGAATAAAGGTTGCCCAAATTCCTTACCAGGGGTGGGTGTTCATAAGGATAGAAAAGACTGAGAGGATCAACAAGGAAGAAGGCAGATAAGAGAGAGAAGGCCCTCAGGATACCTATTCAAAGTGGACTTTGTGGATGGACTAGAATTCAAATGAAGTGAAAAATGTTTCCCAAAATCCCTATGACGCCCCCGTGTTTGCATGATTGATGAGTGGACTCTCCTTCTGGTTGTGGCAACACCTCCAGGTCCTTTCAGAAATATGGGTTCAAAAGAAGAAAACCTACAAATCAATTCAAGAGGTAAAGCTTTGTCTTATTTATTTTTATTATATTTATTCTATTATGTTATTTATTAGATTATAACCCAAAGTATAAAATAAGTATGCACAAGTCCATTATGATATAATTAAACTGCTGAATAAATCTCCCATACAGAACATTGAATACTTTTGTAGGTGCTCCCTCCTCAAGGAAGTGAAGTGTAACTGCCCCTCCTTGCATGTGGGCTGTGCTTAGTCACTTGCTTCCAAAAAATATTGCATGAAAAGAGGGGGGAAATCAACTTGACAGTGGAGAAATCTGGCAAAGACTACTTTACCCAGGTAATCAAGGTTAACATTAATGGTGACATGTGTGTGTGTGTGTGTGTGTGTGTGTGTGTGTGTGTGTTTCTTTCTTTTTATTTTTGCAGACTTTTCTGTGATAAGCATGTATTGCTTTTATAATGAAAAACAACAATAAAGGTAAACATTTTATTCTCTAGCTATTAACCCAGTGACCTCTTGCAGTATTAAACTCTGATAGTGGCTATGAAACTCCATAAGACAAATTTCCTTTTTATTATTTGTTCTGAATTTTTTTTTATTATTAGTTTCAGGTGTACAAAACAATGTAATAGTTAGACATTTTACCCTCACAAAGTGATAAACCCCTCCCCCAATCTATTGCCCCTCTTACATCATATATATCTATTAGAATTCCATTGACTATTCCCTATACTATACCCCATATCCCATGACTATATATATATATATATATGTATATATATACGTGTGTATATATATGTGTGTGTGTACACACGTATATATACACACGTATATATATTAAATTATAGTTGTTTTGAACTTAAAAGCTGTGAGTTTCATTGAGTGATCTTATTCTCAGATTATGAGACGCTGCCTGGGAATTAGTCTGTATATATTCTTTTTAAAAAAAATATTTTATTGGGGTATTGGGAGAAGGAACAGCATTGGGGAATTGGGGAAGGGGAACAGACAAGTTGCTGTCTTTTTGTTCTTCAGTCTAGTTGTGGAGGATGTCGCTTCACTGGCCCATGTTGGTATTATGATCATTGCGCTCTTCCTGGCTGAGGCATTCTCTCACCGGCCATTGGACGGCCGCTCATGGAGACTCACAGCAGCTTCTGCCAGCTGCCGGCCACTCATGGTAGCTCACGGCAGCCCCACTGCAGCCCCACTGCAGCCCATGCTGTTGCCAGCAACTCAAGGCAGCCCAGCTCCAGGTTAAGCTGTTGTTCACCAACTTAGCTGTAGAGGGCGCAGCATCGCTGGCCCTCACGTGGGATCCAAACCGGGGCTCTGCTACTCAGAGCTGGCATCCCAAGCCAACTCTTAACCGACGCGCCACTTGGCCAACCTGTCTGTATATATTCTTGATATAATGTGATGAGAATGGCATTTTACCCCTGTGGCTCTCATCCCCAAAACACGTTACCCCAGACTAAACATGAGAAAAACAACAGACAAACCCCAAGTAAGAGGCATTTTTAAAAATATCAGACCAGTACTCTTCAAAAACTATTAAAGTCACCAAAAACAAGGAAACTCTAAGAAACTGTCACAGCCAAGAGGAGTCTAAGGAGACAGGTGGCATCCTAGATGGGATCCTAAAACAGCAAAGGACATGAGGTAAAAATAAGGAAATCTGAATAAAGTGTGGATATTAGTTAATAATAATATACCAATATTGATGTATTACTTGTCACAAATGTACCATACAATGTAAGATATTAAAATAGGACAACTTGGTGAGGGACATATGGGAATTCTCTGTACTCTCTTTGCAGCTTTTCTGTAAATTTAAAACTATTCTAAAAGTAAAAAGTTTATTTAAAAATATTTTTTGAGCAACCATCCAGAGACTGGCGACTGATCTGCCTCATCTGGGAAGAGCACAATGACGATACAAATATGGGCCAGTGAAGCAACATCCTCCGCAACTAGATTCTTTTTTTTTTTTTTAAGATTTTTATTGGGGGATTTTTATTGGGGAATTGGGGGAGTAGAACAGCGTTGGGGAACTGGGGAAGGGGAACAGAAAAGTTGCTGTCCTTTTGTTCTTCAGTCTAGTTGTGGAGGACATTGCTTCACTGGCCCATGTTGGTATCATCATTGCACTCTTGTCTGGTGAGGCAGATCGGTCACCGGTCTCTGGATGGCCGCTCACAGCGGCTCTTGGCAGCTCACCGGCTGCCAGCCACTCACGCTGGCTGTCGGCCACTCACTGTAGCCTATGGCAGCCCACTGCAGCAGGGGCTGCAGCTATGCCATCCTGGGGACTCAAAGCAGCCCAGCTCCAGGTGGAGCTGTTGTTCACTATCTTAGCTGTAGAGGGCAGTGTCACTGACCCTCATATGGGGGATCTGAACCGGGGCCTCTGGCGTCCCAAGCCAGCACTTAACCAATGCGCCACTCGGCCAGCCCTAAAATTCTTTTAGAGTGACAGCTTGATACTGGAGGCAGAGAAGGTTTTTTGGAATCATTTTATTCCTGATTCTGAAGGAGGCAGCTGAAGTCATTGTTTCACTGTAAAAAAGGACGGAAAACAGGAGGGACAGGTGTGGAGAAAGGCAAGTGAACCCCTGGACAGGCAGAGAAGGGTGCCAATTAGTTGGAACAATGGAAAGGCCTCAGAGAGAAGTAGTGACACCCACATCTCATCCCACCTATTTTTAAAAACTCATGCCAGACTACCTACCTTAGAAGAAGTAGTCAAACAGTGGGCAAGACTGACTTAAGAAATGGAAGTTGGCGGGGGAAGGTGGGGGGCATGATTGGTTTGCTCAGTTGGTTAGAGAGTGGTGCTGATAACACCAAGGTTGCTGGTTTGATCCCCGCATGGGCCACTCTGAGCTGCGCCCTCCTTAAAAGAGTTAACTGTGCCATTGTAGCATGAAAGCAATGTGCAACCAATGACCATGGCTGTTCCCCAATAAAGTTTAAAAAAAAATGGAAGGGGGCCGGCCGAGTGACACAGTGGTTAAGAGCTGGTTTGGGACTCCAGTGGCCCCGGTTTGGATCCCACATATGAGGGCCAGTGGCATTGCCCTCTAAAAAAAAAAAAAATGGAAGGGAGGAAACTTGAGAGCAGCAGCATGGCTCCTTTCCTGGTATTCCTAAGAGTATTGTCATTGTCAACACGTGTTTTTTAGCAAGACAATAGCACAAACAACTAACATTTACCATGCGTTCTATGCACTGACTGACTCCTCACCAGTCCTCCGAGGTAGGCTCTCCTATTATTCCACTTTGGAGAAAGAAAAAGAAGCTCAGAAGAGTAAAATATCCTGCCCCTAAACATATGGTGTGATAGCTAATTTTTAAAAAAACTTTATTATTATTATTAATTATTATTATTAGTTACAGATGTACAAAACAATGCAATAGTTATCTTTTTCAACCCTTACAAAGTGACTCCCCCTCCCCCCTCCCCTGCTCCCCCACCCCCGATATCATACATATCTATTACAATTCCATTGACTCCATGCCCACACTATATTCCACATCCCATGACTATATATGTGTTAAATTATAGTTGACATATAATATTATTCAGCGGCAGCTTCAGATGTACAGTGCAGTGGTCAGGCCACTACACCATCCATGAAGTGGTCTCCCTAAAAAGATGGCTAATTTTATGTGTCAACTTGGCTAGGCTGCGTACCCAGTTGTTTGGTTAAATACGAGTCTAGATGATGCTGTGAAGAATTTGTAGATGTCCTTAGCATTTGCAATCAGCTGACTCTAAGTAAAGCAGATTGAAGGCCATAAGTGCAAGAACTGAGGTATCCTAGAGAAGAAGGAATTCTGCCTCAAGACTGTAATATAGAAATCCTGCATTAATTTCCAGCTTACCAGACTTGCCAACCCCTTCCCCCTGCCCCTAATCATGTAAGCCAATGCCTTAAATCCCTCTCTCTTTCTCTTACCCTGAGGTTTTTTTGTACGCGAAGCCTGTGTTCTCAACTCCACACTCTGCTGCTGCCCAGACCCTGCATGAGAGGATGTAGCTACCAGAATCATGATATAAGCCAAGAGCAACTGGGACCAGAACCCTTATGGACCTATTGAGGGAGGATTTAATATGAAGGAAGCCAGCTGAGTGGAGAAAGCTTCTGTTGAGAAGGAGGAAGTGAAGATGTCAGGAAGATGTCATGGGGCAATCAAGGAGGGAAGAGGATGTGGTAGCAAACATAATAAATAGTTAACGTTTGATGAGTGCTTCTTATATGCCAGGCACTATCTGAATGCATTCTTTATATTAATTTCTTCGGTATTATTATCCTCATTTTACAGATGAGGAAATTGAGGTCCAAGTTCTCACACCTGGTTAATGGCAGAGCAGTAGACAGTATGCCTCAAGAGCCCGACACTTAGCTACCACAGTAGATAGCACACAGGGAAAGAACAGCGTTGGGGAGAGATGCTGCACTCTGAGAAGGAGAGGCTGGGCCAAGCTAGTTTCTAAAGCCAAAGTCCTATTCTGCTGGGTTGGAGGAAATCGAACTACAGTCTTTATTGGGATTTCTTGGAATTACACACAAGTTCTGGGATCTTATGGACCCCAAAACATGAGCAAACCCCTCTGGTCATCAGTCTGTAGTTAAAACCAGTGAGATGCTGCATCAATTAAAAATGTATGGGACTTCCGGTAAAATGGCTCAATAGACAGATGCTGTGCTAACTGCCTCCCAGGATCACACCAGAATTACAAGCAAATTATACAGCATTCAACCCTGGAGGTCCACGGAACACTGGAGAAACAGAGCCACTAAACGAAGAACTTAAAGAGGAAGCCGCGTTGGGTCTGGTAGGATGGGCAAAGACGAGAGAGGGCAAACCCCGTGAGGGACGCCCCTGCTGTGTGGGGAGGCTCCTCCGGTTCGGGGAGAGACCCTCCGGCTGCACACCAAGCTCACCAGCCCAGAGCTCCTTTGCTGGGAAGAGGAGTTCTAATATAGCCGCCAGTAAATTAGTGAGGACTCTCTTTGCTCAGTTCGGTGAGGCTAAGAGCGGCTGGAGAATCAGTGGGGCCGGCGCCCGGGCTTGCTCGCCGGTGAGCACTTACCTGGTTCCTGGTGGAGGGAGTGGCTGTGTGAGCCGGACCCGGGAGCCTGCAGGGATGGACTGAACTGAACACCTTTGGTGCAAAGGCTGGAGGTTTTTGGACTGTTGTTCCCATGGTGTGGAGCCTGCATGCGAGTGGTGTAGGGAGGACGCCATTTTGTCGGGCTTGGGCCCTCCCATGGAGGATCAGGTCCGAGACCTCATTGGTCTGGTGGAATTGGCGCAGAAGTGTGTGTGTGCGCGCGCGCGCAGCCTTGGATCCCCACCCTCCGCCTGGCTTATACTGCGTTGCCAGGGAAACGCGGGGGGGGGGTGTGCCCTCCGGCTCAAACAGTCTGCTCACTGAGACCCGGGAGTGTGCAAGCCACCTCAGATCCCCACCCTCCGCACGGCGTGTGCTGCATTGCCAGGGAAACGCCTGGTGGACGTGCTATGGCTCCAACAGGCTGCTCACTGAGACGCGGGAGTGCGCAAGCAGCTTCGGGTCCCACTCTCCGCACTGCGCTTGCAGAGTTGCCAGGCTGATGATTGGTTGTCGGGCTGCTCGGCCTGATCTGAGAGCGGCTGATTGGGACAGGCTGAGACTGGGAGTTTTCCTGGGAGTGTTCGGCCGTGAGCTGTGTGTCTGAGTGATCCAGCCAGGGCTCTCCTAGTGATCTATCTAATACATCAAAGCAATCCCAGAGCGACAGCCAGAATGGGGAAAGAAAGAAACATGTCCCAAGTAAAAGATCAGAAGAAACCTCTAGAGATGGAACTAAATGAAACAGAGGGATCCCACCTTTCAGAGACAGAGTTTAGAACACTGATGATAAGAATGTTTAAGGAACTTAGCGAGGACATAAAGAAGGATAGGGAATCCATAAAAAACAACCTGTTAGAACTAAAGAATACAATAACTGAAATGAAGAACAAACTCGAAGGAATCACCAGTAGAGTAGATGAAGCAGAGGAGCGGATCAGCGATTTGGAAGATAAAATAGCAGAAATCACCCAGATGGCACAGCAAAAAGACCAAAGAATAAAAAACAATGAAAATAGTTTAAGAGCCCTATGGGACAAGGTGAAACGCAACCACCTTCGACTTATAGGAATACCAGAAGGAGAAGAGAAGAAGCAAGGGGTCGAGAATGTATTTGAAAAAAATAATGACTGAAAACTTCCCTACCCTGGTGAAGGAAATCAACATACATGCCCAGGAAGTGCAGAGGGTTCCAAACAAACTGAACCCAAACAGGTCCACACCAAGACACATCATAGTTAAAATGGCAAAGGTTAAAGACAGAGACAGAATCCTAGAGGCAGCAAGAGAAAGACAGCAGGTCACATACGAAGGAACTCCTGCTAGACTAACAGCTGACTTGTCTACAGAAACTCTGCAGGCCAGAGGGAGTGGCAGGAGATATTCAAAGTGACACAAAATAAAGGCCTACAACCAAGATTGCTCTACCCAGCACGGCTATCACTTAAAATTGAAGGAGAAATAAAGAGCTTCTCAGAAAAGAATAAGCTTAAGGAATTCATTACCACCAAGCCAGCATTGCAAGAAATGTTAAAAGGGCTTTTTTAAACAAAAGAAAGGGGTAAACAAGCTAACCCAGGAAGACCAGGAATACAAATCACAAAATGGCAATACATATGCACCTATCAATAATCATTTTAAATGTGAATGGGCTAAATGCTCCAATCAAAAGATGGAGAGTGGCTGAGTAGATAGGAAAATGGGATACATGTGTATGCTGTTTGCGGATGGAGTAAGATATTTCATGCAAATGGAAATGAGGGGAAAAAAAGCTGGAATACCAATACTTATTTTGGACAAAATAGACTTTAAAATGACTACAGTGGAGGACCAAGAAGGGCACTATGGCCCTAATAAACATCTATGCACCCAACATAGGAACTCCTAGTTATATATAGTGGATTTTGACAGACATAAAGACAGAGATCAACAGTAACACTATCATAGTAGGGGACTTCAACACCATTGTCACCATTAGACAGAAAATCAACACAGAAAGAGGGGCCTTAAATGATACTTTGGACCAGCTGGACTTCGTTGATATTTTTAGTGCATTTCACCCAGAAAAAACAGAATGTACATTCTTCTCAGGTACACATGGGACATTTTCCAGGATGGACCACTTTGGGCCACAGAGCAAGTCTCAGTGAATTTAAGAAGATTGAAGTCATATCAAGCAGATACAAAGGAAAAACTGATGGTTGTTGGCTGGGAGGGAATGGGGAAGAGGGAGAGGGGGAAGGTTTTGGACAGTGTAGGTGGGACTACAATGTTGCCGCAGAGATATGGGGGCAGTTCTGGGAATGTATTGATAATGTTGTGAAGAGACTATTATGTTGCGAGAAATAAGTCAGTCGGAGAAGGAAAGGTACCATGTGATCTCACTTGTGTGTGGAGTCTGAAGAGCTGAGTGAACAATCAAAGTAAACAGACTCGTAGATGTAGAGGAAAAACTAAGGGTTGCTAGTTGGGAGCGGGGTGGGGATGGGGGGAAGGGGAAGGGATTAGACAGCATAAATAGACATGTTCAGTATTGCCACAGGGATATGAAACACAGTTCGGGGAATATAATAATGTTGTAAAAATTTTGTGGCATGTCAGATAGTCACATATCTTGTTAGGGAGACCACTTCATGGATGGAGTAGAGGCTTGATCACTGCACTGTGCACCTGAGGCTGATGTTGTGTACTATTGTATGCCAACTGTAACTGAATATGTGGATGGTCACGGGATGTGGAGTATACTGTGGGGGGCAGTCAAGGGGAGTTGTGATGGATATGTATGATATGGCGGGGGAGTGGGGTGGTGAACTGGGGGAGGGGGGTTGTCACTCTGGGGGGTAAAGAGTATAACTATTGCATTGTGTTGTACACCTAAAACTAATTTAAAAAAAAAGGAAAAAAAATGTATGGACCATACATAGGAGAAACCCTGCATGATAATGGCTAAAGCTGCAACACTAGTTCATTATTTCACATAAGAAGTCTGGAGGCAAGCAGCCCATGGAGTGGTTTCATAGTTTCCGGATGTTTCCAAGGATTGAGGACATTTCCATTTTTACATTCTATCATCTTCAAGGTGTGAATTTTTTAACCTTAGCCTTTTCCCTCATGGCCACAAAATGGCTGCCAGAGTTGCAGAGCTCACAAAACCATCTTCAGGGCAGAGAGGAGATGCAGACCACCAGGATCTCCTTCCCAAGTCCTCTTGGTCAGAGCTGAGCCCTAACCCAGTCACTAGCAAAGGCAACATTAGCTCATTTGGTTTAGAACAATCATGGGTCACCACCTGGGGCTAGAGGAGAGACCCACCTTCCTATGCAAGCTGCAGGCTGAACACAGTGTGGTTCCTTAAGGAAGGAGGAAAAATAGCTGATGGGCAAGAAACCAGCTGTGTCTGTCCCAGAAGACCACTGTCACAGTCCACAAGGCTCTTTCAGGTCCATGGTTCTGCTGCCCCAAGACATACTCAGGACACAGGAATTTCAGCCTAAACCAGAAGCCCTGCTTAGGGTTCAGCCTCCTTAAGTGTACCCAGCAGCCACCTCCTGAGTTTTGCCAGGGAGTTGGTGGGGAGCTGGCACAGTCCCAAACGAATGTGGGCACTAACAGGCCTCCTTCTGGTCAGAAGAAAGAGCCCAGCTAAGCCACCCTGCTTCTCGTGTATACTTCCCTCCTTCTTCCCAAACTTTCCTCCTGGAGTCCTAACAAAACATTCTCAGGGTGAGGAAAACAGGGAGACACAAGTGTCTTCCGGTAGCTTCTTCTCTCAGCCAGTTAACACAAGCCTGTCTCTAGGCCTGGCTGTCTTTATGCCCATGGTGGCTGTGGGGACAGGGACAGTAAGTCAGGGAGAGAAAACCACACATTAATCTCAATGAAGGATCGTGCCACTCTTATGGCAGACAGAACAGAGCAGTGTTAAGAGAAGGGGACCTGGGCCTCAATCCTACTCCGGGCCCAAGTGTCATCATCAGTAAAATTGTTTCGAGGGAACACTGGGGGCTGGGGATGGGAGAATTCTACCCAGTTTGCAAACCAGGTATAGAGGCCTGGGCAAATTCCCTAGCAAGATGCCGTAGGCAGACCCATTCCTACCTGGATAGCAAGGTTGGGAGACACAAGGGACTGGGGGTTAATAGGTGTCCAGGTGCAGATCTGGGTGTTTCCAATCTGGCTGCATGCGCAAAAGAGATGGAGGTTGGAGATCAGTTAGGGAACAGCAGAGGATACCTGATCTCACATTTTAGCATCTAGAACAAGCGTTCTTTACTGGGGTCCATGAAGCACAGGCTGTACATTGTAATTCAGAGGTCTATGAACTTGGATTGGAAAATATTAGAACTTCGCTTCCACTCACCTCCATTTCTCCTGTGTGAATAAAGGCAGCACCGAGCTCTTCATTTCCCTTTCCTGTTGCTGCCGCTATCTCGAAACATCATGTATGCTCATATCTACTTCACATTTACAGTGGTTTATTTGGCTCACCCCTAGATCTTGTTATTTAATATGATAATAAAGAAACCCGTGTGTTACAACATCACACACTTAAACAAATATTTTCACAACTGCATTTCACCATAACTGCCCCTTCCTTTGTAAACCTGTGTATTTTATTTTATGAATATGAAAATATTATTTTTAAAAAATTTATTTTTATTTTTTAAAATTAGTTTCAGGTATACAAAACAGTGCAGTAGTTATACTTTTTACCTCTCACAAAGTGACAACCCCCCCTCCCCCAATCCACCACCCCATTCCCCCTGTGCCCCAAAAGTATTATTTTGAGAAGGGATCCACAGCCCAGAAAAGGTCAAGAGCTCCAGGACCAGAGGGGTCTTGCTGACACCCTGGCCCAGAGTGAGGGCAGATGCTGGCTGAGCCAGACCAGGACTCTACTTGGCGCTGCCCCTGCTCTAGGCAGTCTGGGGGTAGGGGTAGGGGTGAGGCATGGACAGGGACAGCTCACTGAGATCTTCAGTTTGGTGGAAAGGCCTTGGGCCTCCCCTGCCCATTATGAAAAAGGATCACAGAGGGATTTAGGGAGAATGAGGAGAGAGCTCGAGCTCACTGTGGAATAGAGAGGGGAGCACCCCAACATTGGTTCTTAGAGGATTGTTTCAACTGAATTTAAGGATGCAAAATCCAAGAGTGGGGTGAAGAGGCAGGAAGGGATTCCTCCCTCCTCAGGTGTGGCTGTAGTGCTGCTGAGGGACATGAAAAGAAGACTTCCCACAGTATTTCAGCGCCAGGTGAAAGCTGAGCCATGTGCCCTTTTACACAAGCCTCCAGCGTCGCAGTCACTGAGTCACCTGTGTACACCAGGCTCCCATTGTGAGGGCAGTTCCTCCATCTCTGCTCCCATGCACTGCCCCTCAAGGGAGCAGCATGTTACCCCCCATACATGCCAGGCAAGCCCTGGACTGGGTGACACGGATGTCTGGGCCCTGGTGGTAGGGCCCTGGCTTTCCTCAGGGAGGAGTTGTGCAAGGATATCCATTGGGCAAGGATACCTTTCATTTCCCTAAAGAGGGAGTCAAGGGCACAACAGCTGTTACTGAACTGTCCCCAGTCCCCGATTCTGGCTTCCTTATCTCTGTTAAGGCCCTTCAAGCTGCCCCGCTGGTCACAGGGTAAAGCCCAACCCTGCCCACCAAAGGTTGGGGACACAGGCCTGCCTGAGGTCCTGCAGGCCAGCTGTGAGAGGAGCTGAGCACCATCCCCCAGCCTGAGAATGGACTCGTTTCCTGTCACTCTGTCCATGTGCTCACAGGGCAAGCCCCGAGTCCCTGAACCCCTTCCCACCTCTTTGGAGAAACTTCCCAGGTTTGAGATAAGTGTAGGGAAGGGACTGAAACAACACATAGAAGTTTACTTCTGGGGTGGAGGATGGACTGGCGGACACTGAGTGATGATGGGAGAGGCCTGGGAGCCCGAGAGCCTATAGATTTTTAGGGGAGCAGCTCTAAGGTGCAGGCCAAGGCCACCACTTCTGCTTCCTGCTGTGTTCTCTGCTCCTCTTGATACCAGGCTGGTCTGGGTGGGGCAGAGAAATGACCAACTGGAACATCATTCATTCATTCCCTCATTCATTTCTTCTCAGATATGTGTTCTAAGCAGGGGCTCACAGTAGGCACTAGGAGGGGAGGCAGAACCACACACACTGTAGATGCCATGCACCGTGGGGCAGCGGAAGGAGGTTGGAAAATGACTTTCTGGAGGGAAGCCTGAGACAAAGTCTTGAAAGATGAGGAGGATTTCCTTGGTGAGGGGAGGGATGGAGAGCCTTCTGCACAGAGGCTCTGAAAGAAGCCCACGCCTCAGGCCTGCTTGAGGAGAA
This sequence comes from Aselliscus stoliczkanus, assembly GCA_033961575.1. Lineage (NCBI taxonomy): Eukaryota > Metazoa > Chordata > Mammalia > Chiroptera > Hipposideridae > Aselliscus > Aselliscus stoliczkanus. Next base: position 54,622,669 of record CM066733.1, on the reverse strand, counting down.
GCAGTACTGGGACCTGTGCACTGGGCAAAGACTGTGCTGAGTGTGATGGCTGTCAGGAGAAAATGGGGTCCTGGGAGTAAGTACATTGGGGAAGTTCTAGATGAAACGATGTTGAACAGATCTCTTTACTGCAGGACTTGTCAGAGCCTTTAACCTGCTAATGTGCAGGGTAAGCTTCTTAGTGTATCCCAGGACTCGTGTTCCATGGCAGGCCACACTGGCATAAGAAAAATGGGAGGCAGTGGGAGTTGATGAGGTTAGAGTGCAAGGGGCTTTGAATGCCAGGCCAAGGAGGCTGGACTTTTTCCTTGGGGCCAATGAGGCATCTCAGGAGGCAATTACATGAGGGGTTTAGACTTACGGGACCTGGAGTAGTTTAGTAACCAGCAAGGTTAGGGCTATGGCAAGACATGGCCAGCCCCTGCCATTATCTACTTGATAGCAGGGTCATTCTGTGGGAGACAAAATGGAGTCCATGGACACAAGCAGCAGTAAAGAGCTGAGAGATAGGCTGGAGGGGAGGCGGGTTAGGCAACCCTTGCATCCAAGTGTGAAGAGTCTGGTACAGTGGTCAGGGCTGCCCTGGTTCAAATCCTGACTCCACCACTTCCTAGCTGAGGGTTTCTGATCTCTCAGGGAGGGGGCGGTGTGGCCTTGAGTTGTTTTTTGTGTATTTTCCCCACCCCTTCCTCACCCTGCCTCCCAACCTCCGAGTCAAGCCATTGTTCTAGTTGTGGAGGATGTAACTCACTGGCCCATGTTGGTATTAGGATCATTGCACTCTATCCAGCTGAGGCAGTCAGCTGGCCACTCACGGCAGCTCACGGCAGCTCATGCTGGCCCACGGCCACTCACGGCAGCCCAGCTCCAGGTTGAGCCATTGTTCACAGTCTTAGCTGTAGATGGCACAGCTTACTGGCACAGCTCACTGACCAATGTGGGAATCAAACCGGAAATCCTGTTGTTCAGAGTTTGCGTTCTAACCAACTGAGCTATCTGGCTGCCCCTGTTTTTTGTTTGTTTTTTAAAATAGACATTATTTGAGTCTTTAAAAAACTAGACATTATTTTTGGGGGAAGTTTTAGGTTTGCAGAAAAGTTGTGCCCCAAGTCCAGAAGGTTCCATATACCCCCACCCTGTCCCCACCATCTTCCCCTATTAACATCTCGCAATAGTGGCACATGTTACAGATGATGAGCCCATATTGGTTCATTATTATAACTGAAGTCCATGGTGTACTTGGGGGTTCTCTTGGTGTTGTGCAGTTCCATTGGTTTGGACAAATGCATAACGTCAGGTACCCACCATTACAGTACCATACAGAACAGTTTCCCTGCCCTAAAAATGCCGGTTGAGCCTCATTTTTAACATCTGTAAAATGAGTGCATGACGCTCCTCTAGCCACCATTGTAGGTCCCTAATTTAGGCCTCTTGACAAAGTAAGAGACAGAAATCAACTAAATGTCTCTCTAAATATTGCCTGATAACCATCAGAATCACTAGGCTCAGGTTGAGGGGAGGTGGGTCTCATTCAAACATTCTAGGGTCTTGAGCCCAGAGACACTAAATCAGGATCTCTGGGGTGCAGCCCAGGAATCTGCATTTTTACCAGGCCCCTGGTGCATGGGGAAGTTTGAGGCCCACGGCAAGAACTGCGAGGCTCCCGCCTCCTTGTGTTGGGGAATTCATTCTACCAATGTTTTTCAAGCCTAAACAGGAGGCTCCTAGCCATTGTCAGGTTAAAGCTTGGCTGAGATGGATTGTTCCCAACAAGAAGGCGTGGAAGTTTTCTGTAAGGCCTGGGCAGCTCCCAGTCAACAAGACTGCTGTCGTTTCCTATCTCGATTGCTTATCACTCACCCAAAATAATCTGCATGAAGAGTGTCACCAGCAGCAGCTCTCTGCAGCTTTTTTAACTTAGCGCCCCAACACACTTGGCCCTGTGACCGAGTACCAGGCTTAGGAAAGGGCCCTCCCTCATGGCCATCTGTAGTGGGTTGAAGAGTGTTCCCCAAAAAGTCATGTCCACCCAAAACCTCAAGATGTGGCCTTACTTGGAAATAAGGTCTTTGCAGATATAACTAGTAAGGACTGAGATGAGATGGTACGGGGTTAGGGTGGACCCTGAATTCAATAGCTGGTGTTTTATAAGAGGGGAGGAAGCTATGTGAAAGAAGTAGAGAATGGACTGATGCAGCTACAAACCAGGGACAACCAAAGATTCTGGGAGGCAAAGAAGGATTCTTCTCTAGAAACTTCTGAGGGAACACAGCCCTGCTAACACGTTTTCACTCTTTTAGCCTTTAGAATCACGAGTGCATAAATTTCTGTTGTTTAAGCCATCCAATTTGTTGTAATTTGCAACAGCAGCCCTAGCAAACTAATATACCATCATCACTGTAGATCCCTGTCCCAGCTCAGCCTACCCCTCTCAGCCCCTCTACAGTCATGAAGGAAAGGACCCCACACGCACGCAATTCTTCACATGGGTGTTTAATGTGGCCGGCTACAATCAGAGCTATTTTCTTCCGACCAACATCTTTGAATTCTGCTTCCTAAACAAGGAAGCAGGGCCCTTCTGTCCTCTTCATGGAAGGCTATGGTCCAAGAAGGGTTGAAAACTTTAGTATCAACAAATAAATATTGATCCTCAGGGCAGGTGGTGCCAAGGGGTGGTCCCCAGGTTCAGCCAGGGGTTAGCTGGACAAGTCACTGCAGCTTCATGCCACTCCGGCGTCGTGAGTCCTTCCGAGCGATGGGGCTGAAGTTCACAATCTCCTTGTAGATGTGCTCTGAGAAAGGCAGCATGGTTCGAAGTGGGTTGGGGTTGCTGAGGGCAAGGAGAGCCTGCAGCCTGCTCCCACAGACACAGAGTGAAATAGGAAGTCAGCTTGGGGAGAAAGAAACAGATGCAGGAGGCAATTTCCACACAGAGAGAAGGCAGCAGTCTCCAGAGAGAGGCCAGGCATGAAAACAAAGGAGACAAAGGAGCGAGGGGCTGCGGCAGAAAGGAAGGAACCCAACCCCCAGCTCTTACGCTTCCATTCGTCCACAGTGAGTTTCTCATGTTCTAAGGAATCGTCAAACTTCTGAGCCTCAGTCTCCTCGTCAGGGTCCCGGAAGGGTTCAAAGAAGGGGTGGGCGAGGGCCTGAGAGGCTGTCAGGCGCTTGTCCACGTCCAGTTCCAGCATCTTCTCCAGCAGGTCTGCGGCTGCAGCCAAGAGTACGAGCCTCAAACACAGGCCCAGGAGAGCCAGGCCTGCCTGCCGGGACAGGACTGAGGACGGGCCCCAAGACTCACCCTGGGCGCTGGAGCGGGGGAAGAGCTGAGAGAAATCCTTTTTGGGGCTCCGTGGCAGGGACTGGATGTAGGTTTTGGCCTGGAAGACAGAAAAGCACTGAGGCCCCTCGGGGCTCGGACCTTGGGGTACACAGCAGGGATTCCAGAAAGCCTCAGCAGGGCTGAAGGCTCCGGTCAGGGTCCAACGTGGGACAGAGGCAAGAGCACCATCCAGGGCAGAGGGAGGCACAGGGGAGCCTTCCTGGCCGCAAAGGCCTGCAGCCTACCTGCCCCTGGTCAGCCGAGCACACGACACTCACCGCTTTGTCATTCAGCTTCTGCACAAACTCTGTGCCCGGCACCCCGGTCACTTTCAGGATCTGGGTCAGCTGGTCCAGGTCTGGGCAGCAGGTTAAGGCTTGGCCTCACTCTCTGCTGGCAGATCTGAAGCTGCCCTTCCCACCGCCCCTCCATCACCGCCACCCAGGCCCTACGGGGACCACCCAGGTTCCAGACCCACCTAACCTCCTCCCACTTCAGGAGAGAGTTTCATCCCTCAGGACTCAGGTCTCTGGGAGGCTGCCCCTCCAGGCCTGGGTAAGTGTCCCTCCCCACAAATGCTCCTGGACATGCCGCCTTTCAGCCCTCATCCTACTCAGTCATCTCCCTCGGTTTCCTCATCATCTCCCCGACTCTCTCACTCTGAGCTTGGCAGGCCGGCCCTGCATCGTCTCATCAATGCCTGCACTGCACACAGAGGTGCTCAATTAGCATGCACCGAGCCAAAATGTGCAGTACTTTCTAAAGGGTGGTGCAGTGAAGGTGACTAGTTTTCATCTTTTGCTTATCTGCATTTTAAAATTGTTCTACACGGAGCATGTATCACCTCTGCATTAAGAAGAAGAGATTCAACTAAGAAAATGTCTGTTGAAGGAATGAATCCCTGGAGTTTGGCTTTTCCAGCAAAGGATACAATCTTTCCCCTTGAACAGGGTTTTCCCCGTCAGCATCTCTGCCATGATACAGCCCACAGACCAGATGTCCACTGCCGAGGAGGGAGGGAAGTGTCACCTGGACCCCTGACCACGACCCCGTGATCAGTGAACCCACAGTGACCAAGCTGGCCTCGGGGAAGCTGCCAGAGAAGACCCAGCCCGTGCCCTCCCCCAGGCAGCTGACCACTGACCAGTCTGGTTGTAGTGCATCCAGCTGAGGATCACCTCAGGGGCCCTGTACCAGCGGGTCACCACATAGCCAGTCATCTCAGCATCTGCAAGCCGTGCCAGCCCAAAATCCAAGATCTACGACTCAGGGGACACAAGGAAGCTCACTGAGGAGAGAAGGCCCTTGGAGCAGGTTCGGGGCCCGTATGCAGGAGAGGGGCCCACCCAAACCCCGCACTGACCCCACCTGGGCCCACTCACCTTTAGCTCACAGTCCTCATTCACAGCAAGGTTGCCTGGCTTCAGGTCCTAGATGAGAGGAGAGAGTGAGCACCGGGCTGAGAAGCAGACACGGGGGCTTGTCTGACTCGGCTGCCGCCTAGCATGCCACCTCGCCAGGCCCCTTCCCTTCTCTGGGCATCGGTCTCTTCATGCGTAAAATGAGGCCTAGACAAAGTGTCCGGTAGGGCCCTTCTGGCTCCACAATGCTACTGATTCTTGAGGCCTGCCCAAAACACCCAGCTCGGCTTGCCTTGCTTGCAGCATTTGCCCCTAAAAGTTCCCCAGAACACAGCAATTCCTTGGGGGCATGCCTTCCTGGTCTAAGGCTGACCCTGAAAAATCCACATCCCATGTCCAAGAAGAATGTCCCCTCCCTCTGCCTTCCCCCCACTCTGCATTTTCCCCCCTCCCTCCGCTTTTCCCCCTCCGCTTTTCCCCCTTCCTGGCTGGGGAGAACCCCTCCAGGACTGGGAGCGGTGGTAGCAGACAAAGCACTCACCCTGTGGATGACCCCAGCTGAGTGGATGTACTGTGTGGGAGAGAGAGAAAGGTAGGTGCTGTGCCCGGCTGCCACACCGGGCATTTCATGCTGGCTCCGAAACCTCCTCTGTCCTGCCACAGTGTGCTCACCCAGCTCCCAAGGCCTGCCCTCCCCCAAACCTCAGTGCCCAGGCTACCCCCAACACACACCCCGCCGTCCTCCAGGCCCCTACCCACCTTAAGACCCTTGAGCATCTGATACACCAGGTACTGGATCTTGTCCTCACTGAACTCCATCCCCATGATTTTCTGTAGGTCTGTCTGCATGAAGGGCATCACCAGGTAGCTGCAAGGCAGGAGGGCTCTGTGAACAGTCCCAAGTCCCTCCCAGCCCTGGGTCTGAGTTCCGAGGAGGGACAAGGAGCTGGGGCAGGACAGGAGTCTTAGAGATGGCCTCCATATGTGAGAAGATCCAGCCTAACCACAGCCAACCAGACCCCACACGGGCCTCCTGGCTCCTGGCCTGGTCACAGTGGCCGCCCAGCTGGCAGAGCTCAGGGTGAGCATTTCAGCCGGAACGCGCTCAAGAAAACCAAATGGAGCTGTGTTCTCTCTCTTCAAAGGTGCCCTCTCCTTGCCCCCCCCACCATGCCCCACAGGAAGCCGGAGCTGTGAGTTAGAAACATCTGACAACGTTTCCTTCTGCTTCTGCCCAAATCTTCTCTGCCTCAGAGGGTCATGCCCTGCTGAGATGGTTCCAGAAACAACCAGAAATGTCTGCCCATCCAAGAAGGAAACAATAGAACAATTTCCAGGAGGGGAGAAGAAGGAAGAAGGAGGTGGCTAAGCCACTGCACCCTCCTCTGAGATTGCAAAACAGGCCGAGGTCAGCAAAATGTAATCATTGTTACTCAAGATAGTACCAGCAAAGTCCAGAATAAAAAATGATAAAGATTGAAAAAGGAACGTAAAAAAAAAAAATGTGGTGGAGGCCATCTCCGTGAGGCTGTGACTTTCTGAAGCCTTCTTTTGCCTGACCACACCCACTGTGTCTGACCACACCCCTCTGTCTGACCACACCCCTTCCGTCTGACTACACCCTCTGTCTGACCACACCCCTTCCGTCTGACCACACCCCCTCCTCCTGCAGCCCTGCTCCAGGCCTAATCCCCTCCAGGCCTTTATCTTTCACCTCTGTGACTGGACCCTGCTTTTTCTTCTTGACCCAGAAACTTTCAGAAGTCTCACTGTGCTAGGACCACCTTCCCTTGACCTTGTTTCTCCAGGAACCACCCTTCTCCCTCTTTCTCTCCCCACCAAACTTCTAAAAAGAGTGGTCCACACCTCTTGACCCCACTGCTTTAGCTCCCAGGCTTCCAAAACCCTGGTGTCTGCTCCGGCCCCACCACCAACGTTGCTCTGATCAAGGTCACCAATATGGGCCCAACACACACAGCCCTGGCTCCCACTCTTCCTATTTGATCTTTTACAAAGTCTGACACTCCCTCGAGAGTCCCTGCAGATCCTCCTCTACCTCTGATCATGTGTTCTCAGCCCATCTGCTCAGCTCTTGGGCCCTTCTCTTTCAGGTTGATAGCTTAATCAACAGCATTGTGCCATGTTCCTCGCTGGCTGCTCCTGGGCTTCAGTGATTATTCTAACCCAAATCCACATCCCTAGCCCAAAACTGCCTCTCCTGAGCTCCAGATTTTTCAGCAACTGCTGGCAAAACACTTGAATGTTCATAGGCTTTTCAAAGTGAAATGGCCAAAATAGAGTTCATTATCTTTCTCCCAAAATCTGTTCTTCCTCCACCTTGCATTCCAAGCAGCAACCTGATATCCCTTCACCTATGCCACCTCTTTCAGATACGGCATCCCAAGAGTCTCAAGTCTGATCTCAGCATCCCAATCACTTCTACTCTATTTAGATCAAGGTCCGGGTCTCGAACCCTACCTCCAGGGTCCCGCCTCCCAGAGCTGCTCCCTGCTCCTTTCTTGCTGCCACCAGACTGCATCCCAAAACTCCAAGCTGACCACATCATCTCCTTGCTCAAAACCTCCATGGACTTGAGGCTGACTGCGGGATCAAGTCTGGACTCAGCTTCACCAAACCAGCCGTTGGCCTCCACTAGCCACTGAACTTCTCAGGAGTGCCCAAGCAATCCAGGCTCTTTCATGCACCCTGGCCTCTGCCCCTGCAGTTCCTTCTATCTGGCATGTCTTCAGCCCCTCCTACCCCAGGCAAACTTCTAGCTGGTCCACTATAAATTCTAAATGCTAAGCCTAGCAACTGGCATTATAGAAAAAACTCCATTCAAAAGTACTACATTACATTTAAAACAAAAGCATGGTAACAAAGAGGTCTTCGGAGCATTTGAAATAGGATTGGAGAAAAAAAAAATCCACCTTTCCAAACCTTTCTAAATTTGAAACCAGGCTCTGTATCAGCAAAGCCATGCATTTAGCAACTAAATTTTGGGGTTCTGTATAACTGTCAAACACCCCATTAGCTAGAGGTGGCCAAGGCTTCCTGATCCTTGCTTCATGCTAGGAAGAGCTCCAACGTGCAGACCCACACCTGGGCCCCTGGGGGATGGTGAAGTGAGTTGGTGCAAACCCTATGAAGGCTGGCAATGATGTTCTGGTGATGTTAAAGCTGGGTAACACGCAAAGCACCTGTCAGACAGCTCGCTGCCAGGCAAGCACCCCACGAAACCCCTCTCACTTATTCCTGCCTGCCCTTCTTTCTACCCTTGGCTGAAAAGATCTGTCCAGAGAGTCACACCTCAACGGCACAGGGACTGCCAGGGCAGGAAGCCCTCTACCCAGAAGAGAGAATCTGGACCCTCCCCCAACTTGCTCCAGAGCCATGAGTAAGGTCTGCAATTCCCAGGAATCCAGTGCAGCCCGACTCACAAGTCATGGAAGCTGCGAAGGGAGGAAGCTGGGGTGAAGACGTCCAGGAGCCCGATGACCTGGGGAGAAGGTTGCCAGTGAGGGCTGGGCAGCTCCCTCCACGCTTCCCCTGGGGCCCAGCCATACACAGGACTACCCACCCTTTCCCAATACATCATTCCAGCAGGAGGCAGGTTCCCAGCCTTCTTGGAAGCAGTAAAGGGGCAGAGGCCAGAGAGGGATCCTCTCAGTGCACAGTGCACAGTGCACAGTGATGGAGAGTCAGGCTGGGGAAAAGGGGAGGTGTGCTCACTGCCTCCAAGTCTGGTGTTCAGTGCAAGCAGCACAAATGTACTCTCAACTCAAGCAGGGACCCACGCATGGGGAAGGGAATCAAGGAGGGGACAGGGAAGGGACCTTTCAGCTAGCAGGCTCCCTGCCTTTGACCTTGGGTCTCCTATCATATCCATTCTTGCCTGCCAAAGGGCTGGTTCAGAGCCAAGGGCAAGAGGACATGGGGAGGGCTGCGGAAGAGGAATGGGGCTTAGAATGTGCACACAAATTTGAAACATTATTTTAAATGTTTGCTTTCCAATCTAGATATTCCAGAGCAAAGCCTGCTTGCCAGGCCTAATGCTGGGCCATTGGTTTTCCTAGTTGCTTCTGTCAGATAGGACAGTGTAGTGGTTATGCACTGAGGCCTGGGGCCAGGCTGCTCAGGTTCAAGTCCCAACTCTGCCATTAACTAATCATATAACCTGTAGGTCTTTTTATGCCTCAGTTTCCCTAGCTGTACATGGAAATAATAGTACTGATGTGACACTGTGAGGATTAAACAAGTTAGTTCCTGCAAAGCTCTTAGAACAGTGCCTGGCACATAAAAACTGCTCAATAAGTATCTATTATTAGTATTATTGTTATTATCAGGGTCATGTGTGGAAACATTAACCTGGATTCGGGGCCCCAGCTCTTAGATCTAGAACAAACTACAGTTTCTCTCCTAACAGTGAGATAGGAAGCATGCATCTCACTAAGCTCATTTTGATCCACTGCCAACATACCCTTTCCACCCTTCCTGGAAGTAGACAGAACAGGTCCTGCACCCCATCTTAGTAATGAGGCAGGAACAAGAGTTGGAGGGGCAGGGAGGAGGTTCCCTTTCTCCTGGGCCTGTCCTGAGCTCTCAGTACCCTCTTGGGCCACCTTGTATGCACACACAGGGGGGCCTGGTCAGGACTCTCTCCGGGGGGCCCCCCCTTCTCCCTGTCTTCCCCAGCAGCCCCAGGCCCAGCCTACGTTCTCATGCTGCATGTGTTTCAGCAGCAGCAGCTCTCGATAGGCCCGCTTGGCAAAGATCTCTGACTGGAAGGGCCGGCTCAGCTTCTTGATGGCCACCTTCTCCCCTGACCGCTTGTCGATGGCAGAGCTAGAGGGCAACAGGCAGGTCAGCAGGCAGCACTCTCCTTGCTGGGCAGTGGCCACTCCAGATCCTAGACGGTATCTCCCAGGCCATCCTCACCCAAAATCCTCTTGGCCAGCAGGTTAGGCAGGGAGAAACTGATGCCCACCACCTGAAATGTGAGGGATCAGCCAGAAGCACAGTAGGGAGTGGGGGCTGCAGGAGGGAGCAGGCAGACACTGAGAGAGGTGCACTGCACTGGGGTCACACTCGAGTTAAGGAAAACTGAATCCAGAGCCCCAAGGAGCCTCTCTCTGCAACAGGGCAAGTCTCTTCTCCTTCTTTGGGTCTCAGTGTACCATCTGTAACAATAGGGATTCTCCCGGAAGAGCTCCAGGGTCCCTGTAAGGTTCAAGTCCTGGAGAAGCAGACCCAGTCCTAATTGAACCCACAGAGACCCCATAAAGCCAAGGTGGACAGTGGGATGGTGCCTGGGATGGCCTCAGGCCAGCCTCTACCACAGCCCAATCTGCCGTCTCCCTTTTAGCTCCACAGGCTGGGTCAAGGAAAAGCCCCTGGAAGCCCGCGGGGTCCCTGGTCAAGGTAGTGGGCGCTCGACTCCCGGCAGGCGAGGGGACACCCGTGGCGGGTCCGGGAGAGCGGAGGAGACGCACCGGCCCGGACCGCGTCTGTCGGGAGGCTCCACCTGTGTCCTGGGGCCTGGGCGTCCGCAGTCTTGTCTGACCCGACGGCCCGGCCCCCCTCCCCACCCCAGGGGCTCGCGGGCTCAGGGGTCTCACCACACAGCGCCATAGGCCCCACTGCCGACGTGCGTCGGGGATACGTAGGTCTTGGGCAGCTCCCAGGCGGTCTTGTTGACGTCCTGCTTGTAGAAGCCCTTTTTCCGGGTGAGGCTCATCCCGCGAACCCAATCTCTGCTGCCCCAGCGCGGCGGCTGCGTTCGAGGTTCGCCAGGCTGCCAGCACCCGGCCCCCGCCCGCGGCCCTCCGCCCCCGCCCCCGCCGCCGGCTCCTCCCCCGTGAGAGGGCGGGCCAGCACGCCCCACCTGCCGGTGCGCCCAGGTGCGCCGCGCGGCCCCACCTGGGCCTGCCTCGACAGCGCGCGCCGGAGCCTCGGGTGCCCGCCAGGACGGCCGCCGAGCCGAAGCGGCGGCAGGTGCGCTGCCCTGCAGGAAGGGGTGCTTTCGGGCCGAGGGCTGGCGTGGGGGCCGAGGCTGGATAGACCGAGGGGCTCCCGCGTAGGGCGGCGGGTGAGGAGGCAGGGCCTCGCAGCTCTCTGCAGCCCGGGACCCTGCAGGAAGATCTCCCCAGGATACTGAAGACAATTTCGGAAAAACAAAACCCCACAACCTAGTGATTATGGAAAGTTTCCAACATATCCAACAGTAGACAAAACAGCCCAATGCTGGGAATTTTATTTTAGTGAAATACAGATTCTGAGTCAGGAGGCCTGGGGTGGAGCCAAGACTCTGCATTTCTAACCAGCTCCCAGGCTCAGGCAGGAGGCCTCTGGACCACACTTTGATGGTGGGAGTCTAGTGAGCCTCGGTGATTCCAACCCCTCAGCTTCAACGATTACATCAATTCTTAGTCACTTTTATTCCATCTACATCCCGCCTGCCCCATTATTTTGAAGCAAAACCAGGCATCATATTTCATCCATAAATATTTTTTCTATCTCTAGAAGATAAAGGTGATTTAAAAAACATAACCACAAGATCATTTTTACACCCAGAATTAATAACGGTAATTCTCCAGTCCAGGTTCAAATTTCCAGTTTTGAACATAGTTTTTGACAGCTTCCTAATGTCCCAGAAGGCAATGACAAGCCAGGGCCTTCTACCACCTGTGTCTGGTGGCTTGTGCAGACTGAAGAAAATTCTGTGCTCAAGTTAAAGCACCAGAGGCCTCCCAGGAACAGGGTGGGGGTCAGAGAATGGCCACAGATGTCCAGCCTGACTTGTTGGAACCCCTGCTGGCCTGGGTATAGGGTTGTAGAAGGGGTAGGAAGGGACCACTTCCTTCATTTTGTCAAACAGAGAAGATGTCTTGAAGAAGGAAAGGAATTCATTCGTGGCCTACATAAAGCTGGGGGGCTCTCACTAGGGTGTCTGCAGGCCTCAAACCCTGTGCCACAGCCCCTCCCACTCAGTTCTTCAGCATCAGACACAGCTTAGAAGACCATTTGGGGTTGGGGGGGCGGCATAGGGATCCCACAGAAATGCCCAACAGGCATTGAGGCAGGGAATCAGCCTTATTCACATCTGGCACACTATAGGATATCAAACACTGTATGGAGAATGAATGGAAGAGTCAGCGCTTTAGAAGTGAAAAAAATATTTATCTAATGAACACTTGTGTTTGCCATGTGCCAGTCATGTGTTTTACATATACAACTCACTTAACGCTGGTGAGATGCCTATGAGTCAATACTATTATCCTCATTTTAGAGATGAGGAACTTGAAGTACAGAGAGGTTAAGTAACTTGCTGAAGGTCACACAGCTGGTAAGGGACAGAGCTGGGTTGAAGAAGCTAGTACCGCCTGGCCCTAGAGTCCATGATCTCAGCCCTGAAGCTATGCAGTGTCTTTGGGTTGTGAGGCATTACCCCTTGAAGGAAATGGCCTGTGTTTCAAATCATCTGCTTCACCTGCATCATGAGGACATGCCTACTTCTCAAACCATGTCTCTTTCAGTACATCCTGCCCACGGTATCTGACACATTGCTCAGCCTCTTCCCTGCCTCACCCCCAACTCTGACCCTGAGACCCTGTGGGAGGAAAAGGGAAGGGGCTAGGTGCCTGGGAGGGCTGCTGGAGTATGGAACCTTTGGGGTTGGTGACACTAATGGAGGCATCCTAATTCTGAAGTTGGGGCAGGGTCCTGGAAACCAGAGTTAGAACTGGGCACTTGCAAGAGAGACTTGCCCAGGAGACGTAGGTTTCCTTCTGGATTGAGGGTCCCGTTCTCCAGGGCCTTGAGACTGTGTGTGTCTAAAAAACCTAAGTGTGGCAGAGGTGAACCCCAAAAGGTAAGGAATACCAGGGAAGTGCTCATTGCCCAAGTGGGTGCAATTCTGCAAGGGCATGAGCTGACCACACAGACTTTGGCTCCGGGCTCCTCTTAGGCAATGGCCAGGAAATGACTCAGGCCTCTGGCTCTGCTGACACTGACCCCCACCTCAGGCCTCTGCTGGGCCTGTGTTTACTCAGTAGCAAGGCAGCTTTGGAGAGAAGGATCCAGTCAGGGAAGCCACAAATGGGAGAGGAAGAGGACAGAGCCTGAGGATGTTCTGGGTGCGCCCCTCCCCTAGCCCCTGGGGCTCTTTTCTCCTTGAGCTCCCAAGTCTCTCTGCTCTGCTCCCCCAGACACCCGTGCACCGCATTGGTTTCTGCCCTATTAATGCAGAGGTAGGAGGTTAAGAAACCAACTTTGGGATGACACCTGATTTCCATCCGGGCTCTGCTATGTAACCTATTCCCTCCCCTCCCTGAGTTTCAGCGTCCTCCTTGTAAAATGGAAATGACATTAAAGCATGACAAATATATTTAAAGAGTCCTGGGGGTTGTATCATTCCAAGTGCAGTGTAACAGCAACCCAGTGAGATAGAGACCAGCAATGTCTCCCACCAAAGATCGCCAGAAACACGCCTGTGGGTGGACGAGCTGGGTTTATGGCCCATCGCAGCAAGAGGACACATTCGCCATGGGAACTGTAGGGCATCTCAGTAAGAAGATGTTAAAAAAAGGACTTATAAGGTTTGGGCTTGTGTTAGGCGATGGTGAAGGGTTCAAGGAAGAAGGACTTTGTTCTGATTAGAAGCTGTTAGGAAGAGGAGGTGATGCTATGATGGTATCTTAACGAATTTTACCTAGAAGGAGGGCCAACTAGAATGAAGAGAGAGCTGTAAGCAGCTTTCTCTTAGATTAGCTCGACTGGGGATGTTCAGTCATTTTCATGGTTTGGACAATATTCACGTTTTGTCTGTGTTCAGCCATGATTACAGAGTGGTCTTCTTTTTGTCTTGATCCATTGTGGTCACAGCTGGCCTTGTCTATGTTCAACAGGGGTACACCGAGACCGAGCTGTGCCAGGCCAGCTCCAAGCCACACCAAAGCCGGGGTGGTAGGAACAGGCAGCTCCCAGATGGCAAGGCTGCTTTGCTGTTAGGATACTATTATTTCCCTGGCACGGATGGAAAACCTGAAGCCCAGAGGTGTTCAGTAACGTCACACATGACGAAGAAGATGGTGGACGTGGTCTTCAAACCTGGTGTCCTGCTTCAGAGTCTGCACATTTAACCACCAACTGGAACGCCTGGTGCCCAGCAAGTGTCTGAGAAATGGCTGTTATTGTAAAGTTGTGTTCATAGTGAGGCTCTGAGCCTCTGGAGGACAGGGGCATGGTTCTGAGTTCTCAGAAGCTGAAATCAAAGCCCCACATGATTATGAGGCTGGCTGCTCACGTCCCCATCCTGGCCACCCAGACTCCATCTTGCCTCAGGAATATGGCGGCTCCTCAAATACGATAGCCCTCTCTGTCCCGAAGAGTAGGGCCAGCAACTGAAATCCTCACCACGAGTGGCTACAAACAGGAATCGTGACATGCTTGGGGTCCTTGTGGGAATGAAAGAGCCCGAGAGCTCCAGCCCCGACTCAGAGATTCCCATCCTCCTTCACATCTTTCAAAACTCCATGAAACAATGAAAACCTCGGTGAGGTAAGGAGAGGCGGAGGGAAAGACCTTGCATGTGGGGGTTGCTCTGTAGCTTGTGAGTTAGCTAGCCTCTCTTAAGCCTCAGTTTCCTCACCTACAAAACAGGAGTGGATAATTATACCCACCTCATGGGGCCATCATGAGGACTAAAAGTCGTGGCATGAGAAGTGTCTAATTCATGCCTGGCTCTTAGTAAGTGCTCACTCAGTGCGCCTTCCCCAGGGTTGTCCAGCTTTGCCTCCCCAGCCCAGGTGTGTGTCAGGGAAGGTCAGTCTGAGGAGGCAACTTCTGAGCAACACCTGAGTGGACAAAGCAGTGAGCTGTGCAGATCTCTGGGGGAGGAGCAGAGTCTGCCTCCCAAACTTTTCCACTCTGGTCCCACATCTGACCCTGCCCTCCAGCCTCCTTCCTCCAGTGCCATCCTGGCACGTCTCTGGCACGTCCCTCAGGGGACCCAGCTCAGAACACCTGGGGGCAGCTTACTGGCTTCTGGCTTACTGGGCATCTTCCCCCAGCACCTCTTCCCTTTCTAGGGGACAGGATGGTCAGCCGACTCAGGGCCTGGGCAGAACATCCATTCCAAGAGCAAGATATCAGGCTCCTCCATCTCACAGGTGCCTCTCACCTCCACGAGCCTTTCTGTCAGCCTCTCAGCCCCTTCCTTTGATCTGGTCCTCTCTCCCTGCCCTCAGCTTTAGCACTGTCCTGGTGGAGGACAGCGGTTAGGGACAGCTGTGCTAGAGTGGCGCCCCTCAGCCAGCCTTGTTGGGCCTTAGAAAGTGGGCTCCCCCTCTTCACATCATACACCGGTCTCATCCTCACACCCCCTGCACTCCACCTCAAGACTTCCGTCCCTTCATCCAGCCTGTGAAGATGTGGCCTGGGGTGGGTCTGGGGGGACGGTCCAGTGATGCCTCTGCTCCATTTGATCTCTGCATTGTCCTTTGTAGCATTCATTTCAATTTTAATTAACCCATTGTCCTCTGTGACATGTCACTCTCCACCACTGGAAAAAAAATGACTCAGTGAGGGCGAGGATAGCCTTGTGGTCACTGCTGAGCCCCCAGCACCACTCTGGGCCATGGTAGGTGCTCAGGAAATGCTTAGGGAATGAAGGAACCAAAGATTTTTGTGTCTCTTTTGGGTACAAGAGGCAGTGAGGGGATGTGGTTTGAGGACCCAAATGGTAGCATTGAGGAAGCAATAGTAGGGGGAATATGCTTGAAATCGGGTCCACTGTGGAATGTCTGGGATGTGTGGTCTCTGTTTGGCTGGGCACAATCTGTCCTGGGAGTTTGAGGGTTTTTCTCTGTTCTCTCCTCGCTACCTGAGACAAGGCCTAGCAGCGTTACACTCGTGTGGCCCTCCAGCTCCTAGCACAAGGACGGGTGTGTGGTGGTAAAGGTTTTTTTATTAAGAACCAGGAGGCACAACTTGAATTTGGGCACCTCTTCTGTCACCAAGAATTAGCACCAAATATCATTCCAAATCTGGTCCCTCGCTGCCTGCGGTCCTTATGCTCCCACTGAGGTTCTACCTAAGCCAGACCCTCTCCCCTTTGGAACTACCCCTCCTTGCTAGTCATTTCAGTTCAACTCCAAATCACCCCAGACCTGCTCACCCCAGGACCCCTGTATATACTCTTCTGACCCCATGACTCCAGCTGCCCCCGTCACACACAGCTAGGCTTTGTGACGTCCACATTCTGGGGCTGAACTTGTGGTCCTGTGAGCCCGTGGAGAGTAGCTGAGGACTGGGAGGCAGAGCTGGCCTTGAATCTCATGCCAACACTTAGAGCTGTGTGACCTTGAGCAGGTGAGTGCATGTCTCTGAGCTTCCTCATCAATAAAATGGGAGAGCATCACCCAGCTAGCAGGAGGATTTGATGAGACGATAGGTGCAGGTTGCAAGCATTGTGCCTGGTGTTCCCTCCCATCCTGAGGTCTGCTCATGGGCCATCTCCTCTGAGCATCCCCCCTGACCCCATCACAAGCCATGCCCCACTGACCTTACCCGGCCTCAGTTTCCTTCAAGCCTTTTTCTATCTTGCAATGTCTTTTTTCACCATCTGTCTATCCTCTACTAGAATGTCAGGTCTACGAGGGTAAGGGTTTTAGTTGCTATGTTGATTGCTGAATCCCAATTACCTAGAATAGTGCCTGGCCTATGGTGACGGATCGAATGGCAGGTATGTAGTAGGGGTTTTCTAGATGGAAGCTACTGTTATTACTGTGCATCTCTGTCTTGTTTGCAACTGATAGGTTGGCTGAACTCACCATGCCTGGGACAGTCCCAGCTCCAGTGACCGCCAAGCAGTGGTAGCAGGGTCACTGCCCTGCCTGGGCTCCTGTGTGCCCTGCCCCAGGCAAGGGATGCTGATCTCCCTGGAGGCCACCTCAACAAGCTGCCCTTCCAGAGCAGAGGCCACTGGGTCTGCCTGCTCACCCCTCCCATGGACACATTCAACACCAGGACAAGGGGATCGTCCTTGGATGACACAAGGGGGAATCCAGATGACACTAGTAGGGCTCCCTGCCATGGCAGAGGCTTGGGCTGATTCCAGCTCTGCCTCAGATTTGCCTGTGGGACCTTAGGTAAAGACACTGCCTCTCTGGGTACTTCAGTTTTCTATTTTATGTATTTCACAAATATTGACATTGTGCTAATTACTTGCCAAAAATTGTCCTAAGAGCTTTATGTACATGTCACTCATTTAATCCTCTTAAGAATCCTATGAGATAGATTAATAATGTCCTCCATTTTACGTAAGGCCAACATGAGCCACAGAGAGGTGAAGTGATTTGCCCAAGGTCACACAGCTGGTAAATGGCAGAGCCAGGATTCAAACCCAGGCAGTAACCACTGCAGAATCAGTGCTGGTGACCATCAGGTTGCACTGGATAGCACCTGCGAAGGGCCAGCCTTTGCCTTTAGGTATCTGAATTTCCTTCTGATGGTACCCCCTTTATTTGGCCATACACTCATTTTCCTAATGGTTCCATGTGGCTTTCCTCAACAAGAATCTCCCTTTCTGCTCGTCTCTAAATCTAATAACTGCGTCTCCTTTGCTTCTAGAAGGAAATACCCAGTGGCATGCTGGAACTGCTGATGGGAAATGGGGAGCCCTAATGCATAGTGTGGGTCCATTTCTGTGGTGTAAAAACTCCCACCAAAGCCATGTTCAAGCTACCAACCTGATGTCACAGAACATGGAGCCGAGAAGAAAATCAGCTCTCAAGAGCCACAACGAAGACTCCAGCACACCCCATCAGCCCAAGCAAAGGTGTGGCAACAGGGATGAGTAAGGCACCACTCGGACAAACCACCCGCTGGTCCTCTGGGCTGGGTGGGGACTGTGCTTCTCCCGCCTCACAGGCCCTCCCTGGTCTTCACACTTCCCTGAGGCCACTCTTCCTCCCCTCGGGGAGACCAGGCTTTGCCACCTGGACAGAGCAGTACAGCTCAGGTGTGACAGCAGCCCAGCTGGGATTAACCTCCTGGTTAGAGCAGTCTTTCCTCCCCAACACTCCCCACCCATCAGCTTCAGGTTGCCTCCAGGATAAAGTTTAAACTCCTTGGCCTGTTGGATGAGGCTTGCCCCACCTCTGGGTCCTGCCTTTCTTACCAGTCGGATCCTCCACAGCGTCTATGCACAAACGACCTTCGTTCTAACCATCTCACAAACATCCTTACTCATCCCTGTCACCACACCTTAGCTTGATCTGGAATGCCATTCCTCTGCTTTGCCAAGGATGGGAGGACCCTCATGCCTCAAGACCTGGCTCAGGAGCGCTTCCGGCTGACTCTGCTAGACCACTCCCACCCAAGGGCCCTCCCCTCCTCTGACTCCTTCCTGCAGGACTTAATGGCCTAGCTGGCCCTTAGACTTGAGCTGTCAGCTACCTTTCAAACAAAACTGAACTGTAAGTTTCTTGGGGGCATGAGTGTCTTATTTCTCTGTCCTCTGAACCTACTTAGCAATGCATTGTAAAGCCTTAATCCATTAAATCTAATTTTGCTGAGCACTTATCAGGACATTAAGGATACATGGACAAATGTCATGGTCCCTGTCCTCAAGAAGCTCATACCCTAGTGAGGGAGGCAGACCCAAAAAAGAAAAAACTCACTGTAACCTACAGGTGGAGTGCAAATTGGTACAAGGTTTTAGAACTGTTTGGCAATATGTTATCAAAATGGTGAAAATATGCAACTCATTTATCCTGATAATTCTCGGGCTATCAATTTAGTCTACATAAATAGACAAAGGGGCACACACATCATTGTTTTATTATCAATAAAGAGACATTTCCAGTATCATGGGGGAAAAAATAAAAGAAAAAAAAATGCCTGGATGGGTTGTTCCAGATTTGAAGAGTTGGTGTATATTATTCCCATATGTGCTTTTTACTTTTGCTCTGTATGTACGTATCTGTAAAATTATCAAACCAGATCATTCTGCAACTTCCTTTTTCACTCAAGATTGTTGGTGAGATCGTTCCATGTTGACTCAATCTAGCTCAGGGTTTCTCAACTTGGCACTGGTGACATTTCAGGACCGGTAATTCTTTGTTGTGGGGAGGCTGTCCTGTGCATTATATACCTGGTCTCTACCCACTAGATGTCAGTAGCTCATTCCCCAGTCCCCAGCAGTGACAACCCAAAATGTCTCCAGACATTGCCAATTGTCTCTGGGCACAGACAAAAATCTGTGGGGTAGGCAGAATCATTCTAGTTCATTTGTCCTCACTGCTGTATAATATTTCATCGTATGAATGTCTTATTCTCCTACTGATGGACTTTGAGGTTTGTTCCGTTTTTCCCCGCTGCTATTACAAATAATGCTGAATGGAAAGTCCCCAGACTCATTTCCTTGAGCCCAAATGGGAAAGTTTCTCTAGAATAATTACCTACAAGTAGAACACAGGGCCATTTGGCATGCACAGCTTCCACCCTTATTAAATCTTGCCAAACTGCTTCCAATGTATGAAAAATTAACAGTTTTGTGTGGTCACACTCACTAACCTTTCCGTTTAGGGTTTCTGGGTTTTGTGACATATTTCAAGAGCCCTTCTCTATTTAAATCTTTGTAGGGAAGTGGTTGTGGCTAAAGGAGGAATGAAGCCTCCAGTTGTTCAACACCATTTATTGACACAGATAACTGAACAACATACATTCATTTTTTATAAAAGTTAGGTATTTTTACAGATTTAGGAAATGTTTTAGGAGTTACACCAACCTGTCAACAGCTATCATGTCTGAGTAGTGGGATAATGGATGTTACCTCGTTACACTAAATATTTTTTCAATAGTAAAGATGTATTATTTGTGTCATGAAAGAGTAATAATAATTAGAAAAAGTAACATGGTAAGTGCTTTGACACCAGGAAGCCTAGTACAAGTTAAAGAAACAGCTGGAGGGCACCTGACCTGACTGAGGGCTGGGGAAAGGCTTGAAGGTGAGTGTGTGTGTGTGTGTGTGTGTGTGTGTGTGTGTGTGTGTGTGTGTGTGGTGTTTCCTAACCAGGGAGCAGGGTGGGGCTCATTGGGGCAGAATAGCCTCCAAATGGGGACACTTACCACCACCAGCACATTGTCAGCAGCCATTATCAGATAGTGACTGCCTGGGACACTGGGCAGAGCTGTGGTGTGTTTTCCTTAAAGCACCCAGGCCATCAGCTGTGTCATGCCTGAGCAATGGCCAAGGGGAAATGAGCCTTTGTGTAATGGCGGTGGATGATGACTTGGCACCTCACAACGGGAAACAGACAGCTCCATTGGCAGCCCTGCAAGTGGAGCCAGCTGATCCAGTCAAGGTAACACCAAGGAGGACACTCAGGCCTAGGATTCCCATGAAAAAATCTGGGTGGCATCTCTGCTCAAGGTGCCGAGTTCAGTTTTAGTTGCAGGCGGGTGTAGCCCACCATTGAACAGGCAATCTTGTTGTTATAACAGCTGAGCCATCCTGCCACCTGTTGGCAGCTCAGCGACATCTCAGCTAGGGCGCAGCATTCACTGGCCCATGTGGGACTCTAACCAGTGGCCCTTTGCTCAGAGCACGTGCTCTAAGCCAACTCTTAACCAACTAAGCCACTCGGCCAGCCCCATAATCTTTTGATTTTTGTTCCAATTCATTAAATTGTTGTGCATCCAACTTGAATTACACAGCAAGATGTAGTCACGAGACTCAGAAGCCAATTCTCCTAACACTTATCTCTTCTTAAACTGGGAACTTGCACACAACACCATTTCGTAGGGTATGTCTGTCTGTATTTGCTTGCTTCCTTTAGATAATCTTTACTTCTCAAGATTGTTGATTGTAAAAACAGGAAGCAGAGGACACACTGATTTGCAGTGATTACAAGATGGTAGTCATTCTCCGACTCAGTCAAAAAAGATTGGATGCCAATCTTGTGTGTGTCAGGTACCATGCCAGGTGATGGGGACACAGCAGTGAACAGCCTTTGCCCTGGAGGACATACAGCCTCGAGGTAACATTTATTGAGCACTTAATGTATGCCAAGGGCTTTACATGTTTCAACTCATTTAATTCTCAAAACAACCCTAGGAGGTAGATTCGGAGGGGTTAATTTGCCCAACGTTGTATCGCTAGGAGACAGAGAGGCTGGGATTTGAACTCGGGCAGACTGGTTCCAGAGCCCGCATCCCTATCTTATGTGTTTTCTCTTGGGCCAGCGAGATGAACACCAGGCAATGACAAAGCAGTGCGATCAGTGCCATCACTGATCAATGCAGACAATCACACAGAAGGGACGCTTCATCCAAGCTTGGGGATGGCCAGGGAAGATGTATTGAGGGAGCAATATGGACAGTTAGCCCCAGGGAGTGGGGAAGGAGAAGGCAGGGGGTTCTAGGCAGAGGGAATATCAGGCACAAAGGCCAGGAGAGCCAGAAAGCTGGAGCACATAGTGGCATTGTGCTGTAGACTAGGGCCAGAAAGAATGAGGCAACACTAAAGGGAGGCTGAAGGGAGGGGTTAGGCAGCTGCTGCGGCCCCTCATCAGCCCCGCTTCTCTTCAGAGGGCTGGCCATGCATTTCTCCCCCAGATGAGTACAGAAGTGAGGGAGGCAGGGCTGGGACCTGGAAGAGATGCCCAGCGTGCACTTGGTGAGATAAGGTTCCCAGTGCCCAGCTGTGGCTGCCACGGAGAGCGGTGCCCGGTGCCGCTCCTCTCTGACCCGCAGCAGCTAAGCCCTTAGGGAAATGATACAGAATGAATCCAGTTTTCTTGATTGTCTTTCAACCAAGACAGGTACATCTAACGTCAATGCCATAAAACTCTGGAACTTGGAGTCCTTCAATGTTAATACCACGATAGTCTACTGATTCCAGCCTCATTTGTAATGTGACTCTGGATGAGAACTGGAGACATTATTTATATAGAATACACGAGTAAAGATATAAATTGCCTAACATACAGTAGGGGTTCAATAAAATAATTTTTTAGTAGGGAAGGGAGGAGGTGAAGGGAAGAGAATAAAAGTCAGATCTGCTCTTTGATATGAAGGTTTCACTTCTGAGGGTTCCACATCTCTCGAGCCTCATTTCATCTGTCAGCAGTTCTCAAAGTGTGCACGTGGAAATCTAGGGGTCAGTTTTGGCTGTGACAATGACCAGGGCTTTACTGATATGTAGCACTCAGGAGGCATGGTGCAGCGTGGGATTCTCAACAAGGGTTGCTTTATTCGCAAACATACATCCTCCTGGACATTCATGTAGGTAGAAAAACCTATTTTTGATTATCTGAGCCTAGACTGTAACTTGATTTTACATATAAAACCGTTTTTTATGTATTAATATGCTTAAAATTTTGAGGATCACAACTAAATTAAAAAAAAAAAGATTATGTTTTCTTTGAAATTTTGCCAAGAGTTGTTCACCAATTTCAGAAAGTCACATGACTGATCAGTCATGGTAATTGAGTTGCCAAGACGACACAATGCAGTTATCACATTCAAGGCTATTCTGTTTAAGTGCAAGCGTCTATCTAACTGCATCGTCTTTCATATAGTTCTGCTTGAACATTTACATAGTTAAGGGTATATTTTTCCTTTATTTATCATTTATATTTTCTTTAAAATTGTGTGTATGTTGCCCATGAATTTCACTTCAGCATCACAAAAAAAAGATGTTATGAAATATTAGTTACGCAAAAAGTGTTGGATCTGATAGTTGAGGACCACTAGTCTTTGTCAAGGGACTGGGCGTGGGGTGGAGGGGATCCTGTGGTTTCACATATTTTCCCCCTTCAAATGACATTCAAAAAGTGGTGGCATATATATGTATACACACAGTAAAACCTTGGATTGCGAGTAACTTGGTTTGCGAGTGCTCCGCAAGATGAGCAAACATTTCTAACACATTTTAATGCGGTAAATGAGCGATGTTTTGCAATATGAGTAGTTTGTTTCCAGAACGAATTATGCTTGCAAACCATGGTGTTACTGTATATACATATTTACAAAAGTGGACTTAAGGTTACTTTCTTACATAACAGTAACTTTCTTACTTTCATAACAAAGCACATTCTCTAAACTGAATTAATCAAATAGGTTTGCTCCATCTCGTCTTCAGGAGCCCTCCTCCCAGTTGGTTTCAGACATTCACACTGTTCCCAGAGGCAAACACTCCCACATTCACTCTAACAGGAAGGACAGCCTCAACACCCAAGGTCAACTCAAGTGAGATGCAAACTAACCAGTATCTTGTGTCCACAACATACTGGGCACATAGAGGTTTATTTCATTTAATCTTTACAACCATCTGAAAACTAGGAACCGTTATCACAAGGTCTCATGCTTGACAAGAGCTTGGGCCAGGACTTGAACCCAGGTCTGTGTGGCTTCACAACCCAGTATTCTTTCCACTGTAACCCATCACCTAAGAAAATCTTGCAGTCATACCCCATTTTTAAGCACTAGATTTTCTATCTGTGGATAATGACCAGAGCTTCTGAACAAAAGATAACTTTATTCACTCAATAACCATCTCTTTTTTTTTGTTTTGAGAAATGGAATAGCCTTAATCCAATATTGAATATACTTTCTTTCGAACTGCCTCGTATCTTCATTTTTCTCCCAAGAAGATATACTTGGGTCTTGTAAAAAGGTCTTTCATAACTGTACTTCTCCTGGGGATATCAAGACATTTATTTAAGTGATAACAAGTTAGTAGGTGTTAACCTTCATTATTTCTTCAAGAGACTTTGGTATTCTGCAAGACTGGGGATGTTTCAAGTTTCAGACCAATGGATCTCAAGGAGGGACAATTTGGCCCCCCAGGGGATATGTGGCAATGTCTGAAGACATTTTTGGCTGTCCTATCAGGAAGAGGGTGTGTGTATGCTACTGTCGTCTTGTGAGTAGAAGTCTGGGATGCTGCTTAACATCCTGAAATGTACAGGACTCCACCACAACAAAGAATGATCTGGCCCAAGATGTCAATAGTGCCGAAGTTGAAAAATCCTGCTTCAGATCCTTAAAATATCCTCGTCTACTGAGGAAGGAACTACCAAGTCCTCCCAGGATGGGGAAGATCCTGCTACAAGGAGTGATGGTGCTCGGCATACGAGGCGCCCAGCCGCTGGGTGCAACCCCTTTCCAGTTGGGCTCTGGCCTAGGCGAAACAGAAATTGGGGAATGGTTCCCAGGTCACACTGACTTTAAAAATCTTTCTCTGACCGGCCGAGTGGCGCATTGGTTAAGAGCTGGTTTGGGATGCCAGCAGCCCCAATTCAGATCCCATATGAGAGCCAGTGACACTGCCCTCTGCAGCTAAGATGGTGAACAACGGCTCCACCTGGAGCTGGGCTGAGAGCCCTGGCGACGGTGTGGGCTGCAGCCCCTGCTGCAGTGGGCTGCCATAGGCTACAGTGAGTGGCCGGCAGCCAGCGTGAGCTGCCAATAGCCGCGGTGAGCGACCATCCAGAGGCCGGCAACCGATCTGCCTCATCAGGGAAAAGCGCAATGATGATACCAACATGGGCCAGTGAAGCAACGTCCTCCGCAACTAGATTGAAGAACAAAAAGACAGCAACCTGTCTGTTCCCCTTTCCTGATTCCCCAATGCTGTTCCCCTCCCCCAATTCCCCAATAAAATATTTAAAAAAAAAATCTTTCTCATAAGTTTAGATTAAAAAATAAATTACTCAACTGTTAAAAAAAAGCAAATATAACAGAAATTGCACAAAGAGTTAGAGCCACCTATAATCCCACCACCTAGAGATGATTGATTGCTATGAGTTTGGTGAGTGTTCCTCTAGGATTTTCCTAACCATATACTCCTATTCTATCCATACAAAAAGGGGGAGGGTATGCTGTAGTTTGCCACTTACTTTTTTTCCCTCATAAAAACTATGTTTTGCATACATACCCACACCTAGCTGTAGGGTATTCCACTGTACAGATGACTATCTTACTCAATCAAGTCCTTATTGACAGATATGTGCCTTACTTCCAGTGTTTTGCTATTACAAAGAACATAGCATTGAATAACCTTTTCCTTTGTACACTTGTGAAGCCTCTAATTTCTGAGAAGTGTAAATGCTAAGTTCAAAAGGTATGTATATCAAAACATCTGTATTATAAACAGAAACGGTCTTCATTATTTGTATATTCATTAGCCAAGTCCTTGTAGCTATCAGATTGTACAAAGACATGAGTCATCACATGAAAACATTCACTAATGAACGGACTGCTTAGAAAATTAGTCCCCTTCTTGCTTCTTAAGTATCTGAACCCAGTGTCTATTCTGCCCATTCTAGTTTGGTTTTCTATTAGTCTCTAATTGATTACATTGCAAATGACACAAATATAATGCAGATTATATTGCAAATCTTGCAAAAGATGATGGATTTGATGAACTTGATAAACAATGCCAGAAGGCTGCTCAAATCCAAAGCAAAGCCACTGAAAAATGTGGATCTGACACTCAAACAAGTTAACAATAAAGGGAAAAAGGATAAGGTGATTGTCGATACTTACAAAAAAGAACAATGTATCAAGAAACCTAAGGAAGACTCTCAAATATGTTTGCAGAAATTACCTCTAAGATTATGATGCAAAAATCAAATGAGAAGGATATTGTAGTACACTAAACACGGTTTCGCTTGAAAACCACTCAATATGTTCTTTATTATAAGGATATATTTGAAATTATAAATATGCTTTTACAATTTTGTTCAGTTTTCATGATAAAAGTCCCAATCAGACTTCTTCTTTCCTTCAATCCCCATGACACTCTATGATATTTTGGTCCCTATTTTGAGTGGACTCACTTTAGAAGAGCTATTTCTGGTGTCAACTCCTTCCCAACAGGCCCTCCACTCTCAGAAGCCTGGGAAGAAAGTTGTGCCATGGCACCCTTGTCTGGTATGTGAAGGCAAAATATTTCCTACCATTGTCTGATCTTTATAAGGCTGATGTAACCCAAGTGACAAATGGGTACTTTTCCTTTTACCTCTTTAAGAAGTCCGAGGACAGGATGAAGAAAAGAGCCCATGTTTGCTTTGCCTTCTGTCACTGCCATCATTCCCAACTGCAAGCAAGGCCATACAGCACTGGACACACACCCAGCTGCAGGCTCTCGACAAGCCCACAAGCTGGGCCTCGCAATGCACCCTGGGATGCCTGTCAGCATTCCTAGGCCACGGAGAAAGGAAGCACACCAATACAGACCCTGAAAAGAGCCGTGAGGCCTCGTGGCCCCTCAATCCCATGATGCAATTCAGTCTTGTTTTGAAGAATACTGTCTAGGCCATCAGACAAGAATCATAAAATAAATACATTTGCTTAAAATTCTATAAAACAATGTACCCATCCAACCTTCTCTCTGGTAATTTAAAAACATACAGATAGTCTTAGACTGTCAGAGCTGAAAAGAACCCAAACACCTATTTAAACAAACTTCATTTACAGATAAGGAAATTGAAATCCTAGGCCAGGGGTCGGCAAACTTTTTTCTGTAAAAGAAGCAATAGTTTGGACTTTGTGGGCCATATCGTCTCTGTCACAGCTAGTCAGCTGTCACTGTTGCACAAAAGCAGCCAAAGACAATACATAAACAAACGCGTGGTTGGGTTCCAATAAAACTTTATTTACGGACTTGAAATTCGAATTTTACATGATTTTTCACACGCTACAAAAATATTGCTCTTCTTATTTCAACCATTTAAAATAAATGTAAACCATTTTTAGCGGCACACACAAAGCCACGTGGTAGACTGGGTTTAGCCCTTGGGCCATGGTTTGCGGACCCCCGTCCTAGGCCACTCTGATGTCCCCACATAGTAACACAGGGCCTGCCGTGTGAGACCGTGTGTATTTGCTCTCTGCTTTACCCACTCGGATCTGCTTCACCATAAAGGGTACAACTAAGAAGCTATATAAATGTTTTTTAAATTTTAGGAGTTAATATTAAGATCTGTCAGACACATATGCCAGGCCACAGTTGAAGGAACATTTGATATAAAGCCACATTGTGCATGAAATAAAAACAATCAAGAGAAAAGTATAACGAAATTGAGAAACTTGCTACATTTGAAAAATAGGCTTTATTTGAACCAGTGGTATTGTATGACATCCTATACGGCATAACTGATTGCAGCCAAGTTCATGAATACAAATAAAATAGCAGTTTCCCGCATTCTCTCTTCAGTTTCCTGTTCAGAAAAATCAGGAGATGGGAGCATTATGCTCAGAAACCAAGGAGTTCTTCCATGGGCTCCAGCTGAGTCCAGGCCCCTTGGCGCATGCAGCCTCCTAACACATATATGGTCACCATTGCAGACCTTTATGAAAAAATATTCAGAGCGGTATTTCTGTAGGAAATCTCTGTAGCATTTACAACCAAACACGGCTGAGAAAATTCATCTTGCTGGGGACTGTGAGGATTGAATTGCATATCAAGGAGATGAGGCCTCGCATTCATTTTCTTTTAAAGAGGGGGAGAATCCCAGGTGAGGTGTGATCACGGCAGCCTACCTCCTGCCTTCTTGCTCCAGAGAGCTCGGGGTCCTACCCTGTCTCCCTGGAGTGTGTATGTCACTGCACTGTGGCAGAGAAATGGAAACACCTTGGCCCAAATATGTCATTTTGTCACATGGCCAACACTGGAAGTGGCTCTACACTTTCTTATTTCACCAAAGGTTTAAATATACGGGCCCTTATGTAGCACAAGGTGCCTGAAATTCAGAAAATTATGAAAACAACTTTTCTCCGCCCCTGAGGATATTTCATCTTTATAAAGTTGAAAATACAAAATATTAAAATAATTTGCCCTTTCTCCCCATCAAAAGGAATCACATTCTCAAAGGATTCCTGCAAAATACAAAATTCTGAAACAAAATTTATTTCTCCCTAAAACCAAGACCAAGAAGTCAGTGTTAAGCTGCCAAGAAGAGCCTTTTCCAAAGAAGGGTGGAAAAGACACCTCGCTACGGTTTTTTTGTTTGTTTGTTTTGTTTTTTGTAAATAACCATATCTAGACAAAGATAGCAAAAGGATTTTCTGGCCTCATGAGCTTTTATTTTTCACTTTGCTTTTCAGCATTTCTTAGCATTGGTTTTTGGGAGTGAAGAGAACAACTCATCTTCCGAAGTCTGAGATATTCCTGGGAAAAGCCCTGATCTTTCCTGTGATGGCTCCCCAAAATAGTTGGTGGAAAACCAGATGGCAAGAATGAAAATGTTATACGTCCATCTGTTCCATTTCTTCATAATTTTCACATCAAAAGCACCTGGAGTATCAATTGTGTTCAACACAAAATAGCACTGGGGGCTGAAGAGAAGATGAATGATGTCATCCGCCCCCAGCATCATCGGCCACGGTGATGTGGGTTCTGAACTACCCAAGAAGTCTTCACTGGCCAACTTGCTTGGCACTAGGGCCTCCCCACTAAAACAGGACAAGCAGCTGTGCATGCTCAAATAGCAAGACGTGCAAAACACATCGTCACTCTGCTAGAAAGAAAGAGCACACAGGAAGTACACTGACAGCAAGAACCGGCTCTGGCTACGGAGCCAATACTCAGGAAACCTCTGCACTGAGGGTGGGGGAAGCAGAGAAATGGCAACACCTGGGGGGTGGTGGGAAGAGAGAGAAAGAAGCACATATACGCATGCTCACACATGCACACATGGTGCCTCTGAAGGCTCCCGGTTCACGAGTGGCTGTCTGACAACCTGAGGACTTGCCTGGCTCAGAACTTCATTTGCTGCACCCTCTTAACTATCTACACTTTCTTCTCTCCATTTAAGGCACAAACATATTTACAGTTTCAGATACACCTGCTGAGTTCTGAGAGTCACACTAAGCAAGTTAATCTTAGACTAGTGCACAGAAGCCAGTTGGTCCTTTTTGGCTGTACGCATCGCTGAGGGACGGCTTCAGGTCTGAAGCAGCCAGACGGTGTGGGCCTTCTCTCTGTGCCCCTGTGGGATGTGGTCAGGTTTACCCCACCACCATGATGGGGCCACAGGAGAGGCCAAAGTGGCAGAAGCATGACCGGGATCTGGGACATGTAATGTTGTTTACTTTGCATCTAACAAACTCTTAACAAGATGGCAGTGCTTGCCTGCCAGAGCTGGCTCTCACCACAGAGCAAGCAGAGGCTGCCACGGAGCAGCTGGAACTCCACGGAAAGTCACTGTGATCCTGGTTTGCTCATATTTTCTTACCCTTCTACAAAGACAGACAGACAGACACACACACACACACACACATACTAACACAAGTGCACATGCGTGCGCGCACACACACACACACACACACACACACACACACACACCCCTCTTCCACCATGGAGGAAATCTTTGCAACAAGAGGCACTTGAATGATATTTGGAGAGTTCCCATAAAAAGGCCTTCCCCTCACAGTGAAGTGGGATCAACAGGAAAGAAACCAGGTGCTCAGGACTCCATCTCTTCTTGGTCAAGGGGTGGCGGCACAAAGCTGATGACTTCATGGTAGGTCAGGCCTAGAAATCAGGAAGGAAATGTAGGATGTGAGAGGTCAGACTATTCTCCTTGCTGGCAGGCACTATAATTTCTAAGCTAAGCTCATTCCTCCGTGAAAAGGCTAGTGGTTTGATGGGCCACGTCAAGTAACTACCTAACTGCTTGTGTGTGACAGCCTAACAGATCATGTGATTATACAGAAGTTCAAGGAGACATATAAAGGAATCATTTCTTTGTTTCCTTCACCACTCAGTGCCTCCTCTTTAAAGCTTTCTGGAGAGCTCAAGAAGAACAGAACAGAGTCGGCCGAGTGGCTCAGTTGGTTAAGAACACAAGCTCTGAGCAACAGGGTTGCCGGTTCGATTCCCACATGGGCCAGTGAGCTGTGCCCTAGCTGAGCTGCCACTGAGAGAGCATGTGCTCCTAACAACAAGGTTGCTGGTTTGACTCCCGCAGGGATGGTGGGCTGCACCCCACCGCAACTAGATTGAAAGCGGTGACTGGACTTGGAGCTGAGCTGAGCCCTCCACAACTAAGACTGAAGGACAGCAACTTGACTTGGAGCTGATCGGTCCTAGAAAAACCCATTGTTCTCCCCTTCTCCAATACTGTTCCCTTCCCCAATTTCCCAATAAAATCTGTTAAAAAAAAAAAAAAAAAAAAAAAAGGAATAACAGAGCACTCCCACAACCTACAACAAGAGATAATCCTGGCTTTTGGGGGTTGAACTGCAGTTCTGAATTTGTACTTTATGAAAAGAATATGAGATTGGACAAAGGAGACATAGGTTCCATTTCTGGCTGTGTGCCTCACAGATAAGATATAAACTCTCTTGGCCCCTGTTCCCTCAATTGCAAAACTAAAAATACCATTTCCCTGCTTATCTCAGAGAGATGCTGTAAATGCAAAGATTCTGAGAACCTCAAAGATCTATGCAGATGTGAGGGGCTGTGTGCAAAATGAGACCCGACATCAGCAGCTCAAAGATCCAGAGAGTGTGTCATCATCTACAACAGTTTCCATCGGAGGAGCACAGTCACTCTGCATCAGGGCCCCTGCTCACAAGCTTTACCAAGTTGGTCACAGCCAGACATTTTCTTTCCCCCCAGCTTTTGGTGAGTGGCTCTCCTAGGAAAGATTTTTAAATCTAAGTCCTCAAGCTAGATGTTAACCCTGCCTTTACAACTTACTTTTCCATTCATCTATCAGGAGGTCCCTGCTCTCAAAGGACTGATCGTAAGGGTCAGCCACGGGTTCATCGTCAGGGTCATGGTACTGGGCAAAGTAGGCGTGTGCGAGGGCTTGGGCGGCAGTAATTCTCTTATCTGAGTCCAAGACAAGCATCTTCTCCAGCAAGTCGACAGCTGTCAATTCGTATCACAGATGAGAAGGAAAGAAAAGAAGAGTTTTTAATATCATGAAACAATTATGCCTTATGAAACAAACACACAGTTTTAACCCTTCAAACCTAAACAAAGAATTCTCCTCCAAAGTGTCTGCTCCAGGATATATTATGACTTTTCTCCTTTATACGTATGCGTGTGTGTGCGTGTGCATGTGTGTGTGTATTTTATATTTTTAAGGATACATTAATGAAGAATTTTAAAAAGTAACTGAGATTCTGTTTGAACGGACTTTTGTGGAATGTCAATATCAGACTGTTAACAAACCACTATAGTCAAACTATGTTAAAATGAAAGCCTACAACTAAAGTATTATAAACTGGAAGAGGTAAATAGGGCTACTTTTTAATTTTTTCAACTTTTCTGTCCTCCTTCACTATTTATTTACTAACAGAAGGCAAATGAATAGTCATCAAATGCATCTTCAAACAATGGACAAAACGAGGGTTTTACATGGGTAGGTGGGTGAGACACATGCTATTTGGATAAAATGATATTCTAAAAAAAATTTCACTATTAAAAATTTCAATATATAAAACAATACAGTGAATACCCATATGCTCACCACCCATATCCGACAGTTAACATTTTATATTTCTTTAGCTATATATGCAGCACTTTTTACTGAACCATTTAAAAATGAAATTATAGACATGATACTTTACCCCTAAATATTACAGTATGACACCTTCCTGTAAAATCATAAAAGTGTTCTATCTGACAAATACATAATTCCCAAATACCATCTAAAGTCCAGATCAGGTTAAAATTTCTCCAGTTATTCCAAAGTTGTCTTTTACGCCTAGTTTGTTCAAACCAGGATCCAATTAAGGGCCATACGTTGCATCTGATTGGGCTTCTTTAGTCTCTCTGAATCTAGAATAATCCCCGCACCTCTAACCTCTGCTTTCTGGTAACCTCAAAAGACCATCCAGTTGTTGTGAGACCATCCATTGTTAGGGATTGGTCTGATTGCTTCTTTGCATCATCATGTATCTACACCCTTGTTTTCCTCCCCACCTTGTATTTCCTGAAAACCAAGTGAGATCTAAAAATTTGGTAAGAATTGTGCTAAACACTTTTGGCAAGAATATTTATTTCATGGGTGATTCTGTGTACTTGATGGTGCATTAAAGCCATCTGTCCTGTTATTAATGATGCTAAATTTGATCACTGGGTTAAGATGCTTCTTTTGTGCCCTAAGCAACTAATCTGTGGGAGACCTGGCATCACAAGAATACCATCAGTTCTTTCACTTAAGGCTTCTAACATCCACCGACTTTCCTTCAGAGCAATTATTTCACAAGGGGTCACACAATGGTGGTTTTTCTAATTCTTTCAAATGAGTACGTTTTAAGCTTCAGAATGGTGGCAGGATAAGTACTGCCATGACCACAGGTATCACTTTGGTGAAAGAAGGCTTTTGAGGCGTTGCAAATTGCCGATGGTTCTTTATATGTGGAAGGGGGAAGCAGGGAGTGAAGGGAGGGCAGTTTTCAGAAGAGACTACTGCTGTGTGCAGCAGAGGCTGAAAAAGAGCCCTGTCCTGTAGCCTGAACTCGAGTAATCCAAAGGAGAAATGTGGTTTGCAGAGAGATATAGAAACACGGTGAATGTTCATGTGTCAAGTTCATACGTTTACACTTTAAAACACTGGGAGCATTGCCTAGATATATGTTCTTCTCTTCATGGAAAAAATGAACCTTACCAGCTGCTGTGTGAATCATATCGTGAGTGTCCACCACCCCTACGGGAAAAAGTACCATGTCCTTATAACCAATGCTTTGGTGAGGAATACGGTCAGGGGTAAGAAAAAGATTCCTCTAAGATCTCGACAAATATAAATACAGACACTATATCAAAGGGCAATTTAAGTTTTAAGTCACGTTTTGAGAATAATGGTGAAGTATGAAGTCAGTGACTGACACAACAGATGCCAACATTTACATTGCTGGTTATTCCCTCTCAGTTATATGCTGGGTACAAATTTGTGGTCAGTAACACCGTGTTCTCAGAAGTCTGCAAGAAGAGACTCTTTATATCACATCGCTGTTTGGCAGGGGGCTGTAGGTGTGTTTAAATTCGGAGAACCGCAGTGCTAAGCACCAGACGGCCAAAAGCCTGCATTCAGCTCACTGGCAGTCTGTATTGCTAAGTGGTATCTAGTTCTTTGGAAAGTTTAAATGTCATGACTCCAGAGAAAGGGACACCTATCAGGATGGATATGACCTAAATAAGCTGCTGGAATACAAACATGTCCTCTCCTCCCCAGAAAAATGAATTAACAAATCACTCAGTCAGCTAACAGGAAGCCCAACAGTAAGCACTGCCATGTCTCCAACATGAGCTGAAGTGATGAAAAAAAAATTCAGAGCAGAATGACAGATAAGAAAGCTACAGTGGACAACATCATTTCCCAAATTCTTGGAGTACTTATGACTCAGAGAGCTTCTCACAGATCCCTAAACGAGATAACAGCTCAAATAAATCGTACAAAGCCAATGGGAGCACCCAGGGCGGCTGCATACCTAAATCAACCCTGGGAGAATCCTCCATGCCCTGATGTGCTTATGGACTCATTTCTGGATGTGAGCGTGGCCCGGCTGAGACCTGATGAAATTTCCATCTCCAAGGCTGCCATGAACGCACCCATAACCGCCCAGCACTTTAGAAAGTGTGAGCATCTCCGCTAATATATGAATGATCACACCAACGCTGAAACCGCTGTCAACAATTGCTGTGGGTGAGGCACTTAAAAAGGTAAAACCACTTAGCCTTCACTCCAACTTCTGAAGAGGTCCTCAGGGCTGTCAGCCCTCAAAAGGATAAAACGAGACCTGAAGCAGAGCTGCTAGGACCCTTGAATGGAGGTGGAGAGGGTGTGTGTGTGGGGGGAGCCCTGTCATACAGTGGTCAGGGAGCGAGCAGGGTGATCTTCCTATTATCCCAGCGCTGCTCCCTCCCTGTCGTAAGGAGGGCCTGCTCTGATTTGCTGTGCCCTTCATTACACAGCACTGTGCACTGCACTTTCCTGGGGTCAGAACCTCAGGCGATCCCACTTTCAGGGGCCAATGGAAGCGCACAGCAGACCCAGCTTTAAGGGACAAACTAACTCCTTTTATAGCCGAGGCAGTACATATCCTTGTTACATCCTTTTTGCCGGGGACCCTGGAAGTGATGGTGGCAGGAGGAAATATGGCGCCATTCCTTCAAGTCTGAGGTGGCAAATTTGCTCCCCAAAGAGAGAATGGTTACGTCTCTGAGGGCAGAAGAAGAGGGGACGGGAAAAGCACATGAGGATGACAGGACCTGTAGCACCTGCAGGGAGCTCTTGGGTGGGTCCTCCCAAACCCATCTGCGATTCAGTGGTTCCTCCTGCAGCCTGGAAGGCCATAAAACGATAGCAATTGTGAACACAAGTGACAGGCTTTCTAATCCCTAAGTTATGGCATAACCAGCTTTATATCCATGAGATGAGGATATGGTCAACTTACCCAGAGGCCATAAAACAATAGCAATTGTGAACACAAGTGACAGGCTTTCTAATCCCTAAGTTATGGCATAACCAGCTTTATATCCATGAGATGAGGATATGGTCAACTTACCCAAGGGATTGGCACCAATAAATACATTTGCAAAGTTCATCTTCGGCATCTGGGTCAAAGACTGAATGTAGTTTCTTGCCTGTGAAAACAAAGGGTTTCAAAATGGCTTAGTTCAATGTTACTGCCCTCAAAGAGCCTCGGTTCTATGGAGGACTAGCGTTAACTAACAGAGTCTGCTGGTTCCAGTGTTTACAGAGGTCTGCAATAGCCATTAAAGGCTTCTCTTTTACTGCCACCCTAACTTCCTTATTGACAATCACCACCTTTATTCAGCTTTCTGCTATATCTCAGTTATACTTCAAGTGAACGAGAATGCTACCCAGTTAGCTTTCTGATTACTGGATCAGAAGTGTAAAGAAATGAGGCCAAGATATCTAAGAAGTAGCCTTTCAGAAAAGGCTGAAATTGGCACAGGAACTGGATTCCTAAAGAAAGCCTAGCACTGGCAGTCTTGATGGCGCTGACCTCGGGAGATGCTCTTAGCACATCAGAAGGATATCAGTATTAAACCTTGCTAACAAAGTAATCTGGGTAACAAGAAAGTAAACATAAGCTTAGTATATTATTCTAAGAGGCTTGAACACATTTAAAAAAATACTAAATCAACTTAATAAGAGTGATAAAGAATAGTGGATTATGAGTTACAAGGCCTAGGCAGAAATCCTTCCCCTACCACTTATAAACTACATCTCCTTGGGCAAATCTCAATAACATCATCAATTAACTCATCTGTTAGTATTTGGCTTGCCTATGTCATATGGTTATTGTGATGCTCAAGCAAGATGCAACTCATGAAAGACCAACAAACTTAAATTCTGACACAAACAACATTTATTCTATCAATATTGCTGTTCTAAGTTTGGTCTTTGGGGTGGGACAGGCTTGAGTTTGAATCTTGACTTTGGACAAGTTGCTTATTTTCTACGTCTTGAGCTCCTCGTCTGTAACAAAAGGATTAGTAACAGTGCCTACCTCACATGCTGAAGTAAGGATTACAGAAAACAAACCAGTGCTTGCTTAGCACAGTACTTGGTTCAGAGTGAGAGCTCAAGAAACATTAGCTGCGATCACTGAAGCCTTTAGAAAGAAAAGTCTGCTCTCATTTCTTAAGGACACTTCAACTTCCCAATTTCTGAACTTCATTCTAAGGAACTTAAGGTACCATATTTGTTCAAGGACTGGCAGCTCTAATCAAGGCAAAAACAAGACCGGTCTTGAGAATGATCATATAAATACAATGCAGCTGATAGATATGTGCTTCAGATATTAGGTATTAAATTATGTCTATGGCCTTCCCTGCTTCAATGAATAAATCCTACTATAGGTTCATTTGAGTAGCTGAGATAAAACCCCCATGAATCTCTTAACCTCCTCCTGAAAATTCCTGCTTTAATATAGCTCAACAGTAAAGGTATTATGTATGTATACACACACACACACACACACACACACACACACACACACTCCCCACATACTAGGTTAAAAAAAATGTTCTGGTTGCCAGGGCAACTGCATCTTCTTAGCCATTATATGTGCAGCAAGCAGGAGATAGCTGCTTTGAAAAGCAGCTGAGAATCTTTTCAATCCAAAAAGAAAATTCTAGGAATTGAGTATCTACATGGCTGTAATCCCTTCCTACTTGAGCATATATGAGGTGTGATCAAACAATACGGTGAATGTTTAAATCTAAAAAATTTATTACAGTAAAAGACACATTGCCATTAACCACCCTCAAAATACTTTCCCTCTCTTCGAATATACTTATCCCATTGTTCTTGCCACTTTCTGAAGCAGTTCTGGAGGTCCTCTTTCCTGTCTAATTGTGCTGTGGTGGTTGCCTCTATGTCCTGAATCAATTCAAAACGTTTATTTTTCATGGTCATTTTGACTTTGGAGAAGAGCCAGAAGTCACAAGGTGCCAGATCCGGTGAATAAGGTGAATGAGGACACACCGTAATGTTTTTATTTGACAGAAATTGCTGTACCAGAAGCAAAGTGTGACACGGAGCCTTTCTGGTGTGATCACAAAATATGGTGAATGCTGCTGCCCAAGTGCTATCCAACGGAAAGGCAGGGATTTTCAATATGGGAAGCGGTGCACCGAACCTTAGCAACAGTGTGTGACAAGTTTCAACTTGTTTGGTGCTGTCAGTCAGGTGTGAGCTACGGTTGAGAGAAGGTGTGTTTTAATGTGTGCCGTAAATCAGCCTCCATCATGACAACGCTCCATGTCACACATCGCTCCTGGTATGGCAATTTCTGTCAAATAAAAACATTATGGTGTGTCCTCATCCACCTTATTCACTGGATCTGGTACCATGTGACTTCTGGCGTTTACCCAAAGTCAAAACGACCATGAAAGATAAACATTTTGAATTGATTCCGGACATCAAAGCAGCCACGACAGCGCAACTAAAGACATTCATGAAAGAGGATTTCCAGAACTGCTTCAGAAAGTGGCAAGAATGATGGGATAAGTGTGTTCAAAGCAAGGGGGAGTATTTTGAGGTGGGTTAATGGCAATGTGGCTTTTACTGTAACAAATTTTTTTTTAATTTAGACATTCACCCTATTGTTTGATCATACCTTGTAGATAAAAGGATGAAGGGATAACAGAAGTAAAGAGAGACCTGTCTCATGCAGAGAACAGTTATCCCTCTAATAAGATAAGTGAAGATAAATAAGGCCACCTGTGAAGCAGAAATAAAGCTGCTGGGAAGGGTCTCTGTGATGCCAACCCAGTTCCCAAAAAGATTGAGGGCACCTTAGGAAACAGTGCCCTAATCATCTCTGTTGATAAAATTAAGAGTTAGGTAAAGCAGTTAAGAATTAGTTAAAAAAAAAAAAAAGGCACCTAACCCTATGTAAGTGTTTATATTTACTCTCTATTATTTATATACTTTCTTTCACATATAATACTTATTAGTTTTGGATATTTTATCATTCCTTTTTTTTTCCATGAAGAACCCTCTTTTGATCATTTAAAAAAGTTGATGAATAGGAAAGCATGCTAACGGCCTTCCATTAACTACATGCCTGGCCGGAAGTCACCAGCTGGCAGCATACCCTACCTGCAAGGCAGAGACCCTCAGAAACCACAAAACAGCCTCTTGAGCACTAAGTTCATAAAACCCAAATATCAAAGTAGCATCCTTTTCTACGTACGAGTCTATCAATTATATTCTATATTCAGAGGACTGACTGGGTGACATTTTACCCAAATGCCAACATCTCGCAATAGCACACAGGCAGTGTTACCTCAGTGGACTTCAAGGCACATGCAAGCATTCAGTGACATTAAAAACCGTGTTGGTTATACAGTGGCAATAAAATAGGCATGTGGCCTTCGGAAGGACATGTCCCTATGCAAACTATTTGTTCTCACCTCATGGCTTGGCATCCTGTTAATGAGATAAGCAGGGGGTGTCCCCGTCAGACGCATTATCTGCTGAAGCTGGTTAATATCTTAGATGCCTAGTCAAGGGCATTGTTAAACACAGTGCAAAAAAATCACTTTCAACTCAAGGTTTCAAAAAGGCCA
The DNA here is from genome assembly GCA_033961575.1 of Aselliscus stoliczkanus. Lineage (NCBI taxonomy): Eukaryota > Metazoa > Chordata > Mammalia > Chiroptera > Hipposideridae > Aselliscus > Aselliscus stoliczkanus. The sequence continues at coordinate 54,584,910 of CM066733.1, read as the reverse complement.
AAAGCTCCCCTCCCCCAAACAAACAGAAAACCCACTCCCCACCCGTCCCACCCACCCCAGGCCAAACCCCAAGGCTGCATGCTTCTGTGAATGGCACAGGAGTTATTGGACATGTACCAGTGACTGGACGTGTGGGTGAGAAATTTTCTTTGGTTTTAGCATCATCTTTAACATTAAATATTTCAGGCTCCCTGGAAACAGACTTGGCCCAGGATGCCAGCCAGATAACTGTTTTCAAGGACTGATGGCTAAAACCTATTTGCTTATGGGGCAAATGGAGACGATTCAGAAAAACTTGACGCAACTTTGCACAAAATAGATCTAATAGGTCCACTGAAGGATGAGGTTAAATTTTGGTGGCACAGGTTGTGGTGATTCTCCATGGCAACCCCCCTCCAAATGTAAGACATAGGTGGTCGTGTGGGCTGATAAGTAATGCCAAGTTTCAGGGATATTAGTAGTGGTACGTTTAAAATACATGCCACAAACACACAGATAAGTGAAGAAAGGGGACATGGGGGAAGTTAGAAGCCAATGGCAAAGACAAAATACAAGTCTCAGACTGTGGCGGTACCATGGCATGCCACAGGCTCTAACAGGTGATCAGACTGACTTCACCTCACCCAGAGTGGGACGGAGCCTGCAGAACACACTGCAGGTATGACAAAGGCAATGAGGTCTGCCATATATACAAGGACCTATGTGAGCTGTACTGCAAACCTCTCTGTTAGCTGTCCCATCCATTTTAACACAATTCCTCCTCCTCCGAAATATTACGAGAACTGTTACTTTATCATGCGCTATTAAAGCAGAAGTGATGGGATTTTTAAAATCCTCCACACAATTCAATTACCCCTTTCCATATTCCCTTTCTTGCTAACTATTAACACCCTCCCTCAGCTGGTTCAGGGCATCTTCAGTAAGCGCCCTGGCCAAGTGGCTTCACTTCTCTGTGGCTTCCCTCAGTGATCTTTCCACTTTAGCTCCTTCTCTGAACTCAAATTCCCCAGTGGTCAGATTATTACAACTACATGCTCAAGCCGGCTATTTGGATGGAGCTGGGGCGTGTGCTCCACCTGCCTTTCAGGCCCCCTAAGCCCAAAGATAGGCTGCGTATCCAAACAGTGGTATGAAGTTTTTCACAACAAAGTTCAGATTTACAAACCAGTTACATAACAAACAGTACTTTGCATGCCAAGAGAAACAACAAAAGGGATCCATATGTAAACCGGCAATAGAGTAGCAGTTGGGTTTTAAAATGTTAAAATTCTGCCACCTCTCTCTTCCTTCCTGTGAACAAGACTTGGCCTTTACATTTTCTGTTCTTGTCTCCTCTAGTCAAATGGGTTATCACATCCCGTTCTTGTCAGGAAGAATACATTTCTAGAGAAAAATGTGAGACTGAGTCAGTGAAAGGGCCTTTGCTTTCTTAACATGACTTTTTGTTCTTTCACTAATTAGTATAGGTACTGGGTCACCAACTAAAACAATTCCATCTCCTTAGCCATCCCTCATGACCCGTTTATACCCTTCTCATGGTGTATCCTCACTTGCTCTCAATCAGCCCACCCATAATTGCATTCTCTTACTCAGAATATCCTACTACTTATTGACTGAATTTCTACATAAATGATGCCATCACTACTTCGCTACTTTTCAGGAGTAAGGAAATCGCTATTGTTTTTCTCTGTTTGCCACATTCCTTCAGTAATGAATTTTTCTTTTATTTAAAGTCTTTAAACAATTTTACTCACCTGGCTTTGTTATTTACATATCATGTGTTCCACACATCATGCGCTTTTAAGGTAAACTTTTTTGGGCGGTATCACTACAGTCAAATTGCTCTTGTCTACCCTTTTGAATGTTTAAACTACTTTTATCCACTCACCATAAGTATGTAGGGAAAAAAACAAACAAACCTTTCTTATTCCTATACTCAATATGACATTATTTGAGTAAGTTCTGTAGTCTGGTGCTCAATTTTATCATGCCAAACTCTATATTAGAGCTCTGTAATATATAATGTGCTCTATTTCACATATGATAAAGATATCTCAATATCAGGTTAGGCACTTGGTGGTGTTTCTTTCTTAAAAATAAGTGATGAATTAGTGATAAATAAATACTGTGAAACCCATACCTTTTATTTTAGAAATTCTCGTGACTAACAGCATGGGTCCATGGGGCAGATGAGTGGGAGGTGGACTAAGAAAGGGCTGCCATAGCCATCCCCAAGCAGGGAATGGACATGCTATCTCTGTCGCATTAGCACTATTTTTTTCTTTAAGATTTTATTGGGGAATTGCGGGAGGGGAGCAGGCAAGTTGCTGTCCTTTTGTTCTTCAGTCTAGTTGTGGAGGATGTCGCTTCACTGGCCCATGTTGGTATTATCATTGCGCTCTTCCCAGCTGAGGCAGTCGCTCACCGGCCATTGGACAGCCGCTCACAGCAGCTCACAGCAGCCCAGCTCCAGGTCGAGCTGTGGTTTGCCATCTTAGCTGTAGAGGGCGCAGTATCACTGGCCCTCATGTGGGATCCAAACCAGGGTGCTGTTGCTCAGAACTGGGTCCCAAGCCAATTCTTAACCAATGTGCCACTTGGCTGGCTCTCATTAGCACTATTATTCAACCCACCTCCTTCTCAACCCCAGTCCTCTGCCCTCAGGTCCTCTCTATTAGCTAGTCTTTCTAAGCAAATGCATTGAAAACAAAAAGCACTATCCTTTCTAAGCATCTTCTCTTATCTTCTTTGATTCACTCCAATACAGCTTCTCTATTTCATAAAGCAAAAGAAAACACTCTTCCAGTTGACACTGTGGTCAACAACTCGGACGAAGACTTTTAAAACAGTGTGCAATCGCTTGAGATTAACATTTAGATCATGTTATCGGAACATGTGGGATCCGTGCTCAGCTCTGCCAAATGACTCAGTGCGTGATGCAGGTGACTCCCAGCCTCTCTGTGCTTTGGCTTCCAAAGTAAAATAGGGCCAACACATTCTCTTACATCCATCAGTGTGGAAATTCATAAATACCCTGGGCTTTGTGGTCCTTTTAAGGAATGTATCAGACACATACCAGATGACAGTATTCTTTATTCTGAAAGGGAGATGATGAACAGTTCAAACTCACCTGCTCCAGCCTGCCTCAAGCTACCCAGCAGTCTTCCCAATTGGGCAAAGGGACCCCTTCCATCAGAGATGCTGGGAGGAGACTCCAGGAAGGCACCACTGACACTTGGCTCTACAGCTCTTTTTTTCCCCCTTTTTTTTTTTTTTTTGAGGGCAGTGTCACTGGCCCTCATATGTGGGATCCGAACCGGGGGCCGCTGGCTTCCAAGGCCAGCGCTTAACCACCACGTCACTCGGCCGGCCCCTTTTTATCCCCCCTTTTATCCAACTGCCTGGCAGCAGACAGGGGGGAAAGGGGAGAAAGGCTGGGCTTTCATGATTTGTTTCATGTCTCCTGCCCAAGAAAATGACTCACAGCAGGAAATCATAGCCCAAGGACGCCAGAGTGGCATTCCCATGGCTTCTCTGCCAAGGCCTGCGCAGAGGCAGGAAAGAATGAGCGCCGACGTTTTCTCTCAGGTTTTTCAAATTTCTAATTAGAGTGGCAGGCTGTGGGAGGAAGGATTTACAGCTTGGCTCCCGTGGACCTGCGGTGTCAGGAGTGGGATGGAACCTCTGGGGGGGTGGACACTTGGTAGAGAGGCTCATGTTAGAATCTGACACTTCACACAGGATATGCAAGATGTCTATTGCAAAACAATAAAAAGCAAGTAACTTCTGGGAAAGGGTAATAGGGTCCAGACAGCACACATTTCACTCTTTCAGTGATGACGTTAGACTAATACAGGGTGAAGCTCATGCTCGGAGAACAAACACTAACCAAAATGTAAAAAGAACCCTTGAGTATATGTGAAACTTCTGAGAAAGAGGAAGTGGGGCTGGAGAATGGAGACATACATTTTCCATTCATCTCTTGGAATGAATTAGAATCTCAGATCTCATTTACTGGGATATTACTGCCCAATACAAGCTTCCATGATCTAAGTACATACGCAGGTAGAAAGAAAACAAAACACACGCATGCATATGACTGGGTGTGTGTGTGTGTGTGTGTGTGTGTGTGCACGAGTGCAAGTGTGTGCACACACACTTACACCTCTTCCTGGGAGTCGGCACACACAGGGCACATGTGCTTAAAAACATATCCAGTTCAAAGTACAGACTGATGGAAGGCAAGTAACAGAGGCACCCAACAGGGCAGATAATTACAATCAAAGCATCAACTCACAGACTCTGAGGAGATTTTCTTCAAAAGCTCAGCCCCTGGGGTTCCAACGAGTCTTAAAATGAGCTTCAACTGATCAATATCTAATGGTGGACTATAAAGGAAAATGTTGGGACAAAATAAAAATGAAAAACGAACACAACAAACAAAACAAAAACAAATGAACAAACAAAATACCCCCTTAACAAAAATGTAAAAACCCCAAAGCAAGCCAAAACGGTGAATTCATCTAGGCAGGGCTTCTGCAGGATGGTCACTTCAAGTAGAACCCGCTCCTCCTGTACAAAGAGTCAAAGTGCGACCACACACAGATCCAACTTGTACTCATTTTGTGCATCTGTCAACATCCGCTATGAGGAAAGTGAAGCGCCTTTCGCTGCCACAGACGGCAGTGAAAAACTGCTTCACACGGTCCCTAAGCTCAGCCCACACCTACCTCCTCACCTTCCACCAAAGCATCAGCAGCCAGCTAAGAAAGGGCAGTGATAAGCAGGGTGCTACAGGTAAGAGAGAAGCAACAGAGCACAGGAGCCAGGGCTGTACAAGCCTACCTGTAAACACGCCCCTGAGCTTGACCCAGGGAGCTGGTGATAGGACAGGGGCCTGTGCGGCTCCTAGGGCCTAACCACGCGGACGTGTTCCCTAGAAAACCTCTCCCTCCGCACTGGCTACAGCAGGCAGAGAACTGTGAGTGAGAGCCAGCAGAGGGCCTCACTTCCCCGCGGCATCCGTAGGAACTTCAGCAGTGCCATAATACAGCAGGACTTACGGGGTTTCAACCTCATACACGCATTCGCAAACCTCATACACCACAAAGGCTCTAAGTCATAGGGCAAGGCGCCCACACCTTCATTCTGGTAACCAACTCCTTCGTGTATACACAGAATGTAAGTGCACATAGTAATAGGAAGACCAAAACTTCCATTTGTTCTTACTGCTTTGAGCCTTGCCTAAAAAGGACATTAAAAGGGAGAGAAAAAAATTTTATAAAGAAGATTTTAATAATCTCCGTGAAAGTGTGAGTAGTTGAATCCATGTCTATGCTGACATTTGAGGGAAGAAGAAGGGAGGATGATTACCTTCTAATCACTGTCAAAAAACCTGTCAGGTTTTTGCAGGATTAGATCCTTCTCAACTTCAGATCTCAGCTTAAACGTCACCTCATCAGAGAGGTCTCCCCCAACACTCTAGATAAACAAGTCCCCACTCCTCTTACTCTCTATGTCAACACACGGCTTGAAAACCTCAGAGTGCTTATCACAATCGTTAACTACTTTGCTTACTGCCTGTCACTTCTACTGATCTGTAGCCCTCTGAGGGCAGAAGCCACGCTACCTGTTCACCACTTAACCCCAGGGCTTGGCATAACATCTGGTACATGATGGGCACTCAAAATATTTAAGGAGAAGGTAGGATAGGATGGAAGGGAGGACGGCAGAAAATATTTCTTCTTATGATTATCCATATAAAGGCAATCCAGTGTAACTTAAAAATAATGGCCTCTGCAAGCCACAGTTGCCTAATATACAGGAATTACTTATGCAATAGTATCACTGGCATCTCGCCCTGTTCTTATTTTCTTCTCCACATATTAAATTGGCTTACGTGGAAGAAAATTCTAGACAGGAGTCAGCAAACCCCAACCTGCTGCCTGTTCTGAAAATAAAGTTTTACTGGAACACAGCATGCCCATTCATTTACGTATTGTCAATGGCTGCTTTCACCCCACACTGAAAAGCTGAGTGGTTACAGCAGAAATCATACAGTCCCCAAAGCCTAAGATATTTACTATCTGGCCCTTTAAGAAAAGGTTTGCCAAACCCTACCCTAGACCCAAACAACTTGTGTTCTATAGAAAACAAGGATAAATTAAAAACAAGTCCACTCACGTAAGTTATTTCTGAATTAAGAACAGAGAATTTTGTTATCTGCAAATGGCAAAAATCAATGTGTTCTGGAGGTTAAAATTTCAATACTGATTTCTTAGTTCCGGTGTTGAGGAAAAGAAAAATTGAAAAGCATACAGTAATGAGGACAGAAGCAAAGAGGAGGATGGATACCATCTTGCTCTCAAACAATGAAAATAACTATTTTACAATAGAATTTTGTATAAGATCCTCTTTGCTCCTTTAAAATAATTCAGTTTACAAACATTTAGGTTGCTCACACTCTTCAGAAATAAATTTAACTGGGCAGCTATCCTACAAGATAAAAGAATATCGCATATGAAAAAAAACAAAAAACTAGACTACTTCCACTCTCAAACAGGTATTTACAATATGTGCATCAAAACTAACCTCTAATGTTGTGAAATTGGTACTCCTGTTTCAGAGACGTCTGGCTACTGCAAATGAGTCAAGTTTTATACTCCCTCTGAGGAATATGGAAGACTCTGGGCTATGAGTTTCTCAACGGCTCCAACTTTACCCCAACATACTTGAGTATAGCACTCCAACTAGTCACACTAGGGCAGTGAGTTGGGGGACCCCATGCTTCTGCCAGCATGAAAGCATCTCAGGCCTGAAGAATAAAGCCCCAGTTCCTCAGCCTCACAGCCAGGGCCCTTCCTGACTTGGCATCTGGCTTCTTTTCCGGCTCTGCCTTAAACTATTACATCTTAATGCACTCTCTGCTTAAACTCACAACAAATGTTCCGGGCACTTCCAGGCTTCCAACTTCTTATTTATCCAAGTCATAGACAGGAATACCCTCCATTCTCCCCTTCTACCTAGGCTTTCCTCTTATCGACTCTTCAAAATCCTGCTTAAATGAGAACTCTGCCATGAAGTCTTCCTGGTTATCTTTTTTTTTTTTTTAGAGGGCAGTGTCACTGGCCCTCATATGTGGGATCCGAACCGGGGCCGCTGGCGTCCCAAGCCAGCTCTTAACCACCGAGCCACTCGGCCAGCCCCTGGTTATCGAGTTTGAATTAATCTCAGTAACTTATTTATACCTCTATTACAGTATTTCTTTCTTCTTTTTTGTATCACTTGGTCTTGTTTTATAATCAGAGAGTGGACATTTGCTCAGGTAATTCCTGTAACTCACTTCCCACAAGTATGATCATTCTGGTTTGGGGGCAGGTGCCATCTCATCCCCAGAACCTTCCACAGAGCCGCTCAGTCAATATTAACTTGACAAACTTTCTATAATATGCTTTTTAACTCAGCTCCACCTCTTTGCCTTGCTCTCAAAATCTAGAAACCCCATATTCTGTGCAAAGTCTACCTACGTACTGCGTCCTCTACTGTTGGGCCTAACAAGTTCTCACACACTCCATCTGAAGTGTGTACACCATAAAGGGTATACAAATATTGTGCCAGGAGCGTGTAAGGGCTACAGAAAATAGATCTGGAAGAGCATGGCAGCCAATCCTTACGAGATTAGTAAACATACAATGCCAAATAGAAATCTGCTTAATAGCTAAAAGCACTTGCATGAAGGCAGTCAAAGCATGCAAACCTCAGAAGACATCACCACAGGTTCTCCAAGAGCTGCCACATCCATTGACATACAGGTCAGGTTTCCAAGAGTACCAGCTACTGTAAGCCCACTACAATTTGTCCAGGCGGTTAAGGCCAGAAAGAACTTCAAGTAGCTATACAGCAGAGCACAGCAAAACTTACCACGTTATGATCATTAGTTATCTTCACAACAAGCCATCCTTCCTAAGAGGTTTAACCCTTTTTTCCCAAGACAGGTGTCAGTTTTACCATGTTTTAATTATAATGATCACAATGTCAACATTTAAATCATAAATTTCCTGATTCTTCCTAAAACAAGGACTTAGGCCTAAGATTACTCTTTAGACTAGGTCTTTCGGAAAAAAGTGAAAGGAAGCTAGAATGAGTAGCCGAAGAAAAAAATGCTAAGGGTAATGGGGGTAAGAAGAGAGAAAGCAAGAGGGATGCTCTAGTCACTTCTAAGTATTCTAGGCAAAACCTTCACAGGTCGAAGAGTTGAAGGTGAATGAAAGGACAGTTGCAGGACCTACCTGCGACTACTGCTGCTTCTGAGCAGCAGTTTTCAATTAAAAAAAAAAAAAAAACCCTCATGGGGCAAAGCCAGAGCACTGATCTTTGGAGGGCAGGAATCCTTCTAGGGACAGACCAGAATGAGCGTTAGCCTACTGGCTTCTCTTCTTGGTCATCAAAGTAGCGGTTTGCACTGTCACACAAAGAAAATTTCTTAAGGTACTCTAGATTGGTGGACAAACCTGAGAATGCTAGCCTTTCCTAGGAAAATATATTTTCAAATTAGAGAACAAAAGGCAAATAATCACCTAATAAAAATATTTTCCTTCAGGCTGGCAAAGTGGCGTGGTGGTTAAGAGCTGGCTTGGGATGCCAGCAGCCCAAGTTTGGATCCCACAAGAGGGCCAGTGACACTACCCTCAAAAAAAAAAAAATATTTTCCTTCTTCAACCTTTATTGAGACACTTGTTTTTAGTGTCTAAAGTACAACTGATTTTTTCGGGCCGGCCAAATGCAGCATTGGTTACGCGCTGGCTTGGGACACATGGGTCCAACATATGAGGGCCAGTGATACTGCTCTCTTAAATAAATAAATAAATAAATAAAAATAAAATACAACTAATTTTAAAAATGAGAGAGAATATTTGAAACTAATGCCTGGAAGTGAAGGGTAGATGTGACAGGAAGGGGCCCTGGAGAAGTTTTAGCTTTCCTGGCAATGCTTTACCCCATGATCTGGGTACATAGGTGCTTATTTATTATTCTTTGTTTTTATTATGTCTGAACTGTTTCAGAAAGTGTCTGAAAAAATAAATCAAAAGATGAAATGAATATAGTAGAATTAAGGAGCAAATTTAAAACACTAAGAGAAATCCTATGGAGGAGGCAGCAAGCTGATGGCCAAGTGGACTATAACTCAACAGCCCCATTATGTTCTCGGCAATGTCTTAAGAGTACCATTTCTATTAAAATGAAAGGAAGAAAATGTTTTACACACGCAGGAAATTCATATGATTACTTAGGAAAGGAAAACAACGGTAAACCAAGGCTGGGATCTCTGGATGAGAAAACAGCATTTGATGTGTAACAGGTCTATGAAACTCATTTTCTCTCTTCCTTAGGCTGTGGACTGTTTAGTGTTAGGAGTAACATTTTCTAATGGGCTCACTCTTTTAAAAAATCAGTGGTTTGTTTTTTTTTAAATAAGTTAGCACTGAACCTGTCAGCTGTGTCCACCTGATATACCTAGTCAACTAGACTTATAAGAAAGGGCTTCATTCTTTAAAAATAATTTCAGCACTATTTTGAGCTAGTTGGAAGGGCTCTGCAAAGTCACAGACAACAGTAATTTCTAACCTAACATTGTATATTTAGCTTTAAGACAAAACCTAGTATTTCTTATATTTTTAGGGGAACTCCAGGGATTATTAACAATCAATAACAAAAGAATCTCTCAAGAAAAAGGTGAATAAGAAATAAGAAAAGGTGAAATCGGAAGACTTGCAAAGACTTAAAACTGCAATGTTCAATACAGTATCAGTAATCACAGGTGATTAAATTTAAATGTAATCTAAATAAAACCTAATGAAATTTAAAATGCAGACCAGATAAAAAGACTCATAAAACTATGAATGGAAGGAAACTTCCCTGACACGATAAAGGGCATTTATGAAAAACACACAGCTAAAATTATACTCAGTGGTGAAAGACTAAAAGCTTTCCCTCTAAAGGAAGAACAAGGCAAGAATGCCCACTTTCACCACTGCTATTCGGAATAACACTGTACTGGAAGTTCTCGCCAGAACAATTACACAAGAGGAAAAACACTAAAGCATCTAAATTGGAATGGAAGAAGTACAATTATTCACAGTTGACATGATCCTATATATAGAAAATACTGAACAATCTACAAGAAAGCTACTAGAGCTAATAAACAAATTGAGCAAAGTTGCAGAGTACAGGAGCAACACACAAAAATCATTTGTATTTCTACACACCAACAATGAACAAACCGAAAAGGAAATAAAGAAAACAATTCAGGGCCGGCTGAGTGGCGCGGTGGTTGAGAGCTGGCTTGGGATACCAGCAGCCCCGGTTCGGATTCCGCATGTGAGGGCCAGTGACACTGTCCTCAAAAAAAAAAAAAAAGAAAGAAAAGAAAACAATTCTATGTGCAATCGCATCTAAAAGAATAAAATACCTAAGAATAAATTTTACTGAGGAGGTAAAAGACTTCCCCACTGAGAATTAGAAAACATTGTTGAAAGAAATTAAAGAAGACCTAGGTAAATGGAAAGACATCACCTTTTATGAATACTTGATATTGTTAAGATGTGAATATTACCCAAAGTGATCTAAAAACTCAATGTCCAAGTTCCAACAGTCTTTTTTGCAGAAATGGAAAAGCAGGTCCTCAAATTCATATGGAATTATAAGGGAGCCCAAAGAGCCAAAAAAAATATTGAAAATGAGAATGAGGAATCACACTTCCTGACTTCAAAACTTACTATAAAGCCACAGTAATCAAAAAACAGTGGTGCTGCTATCAAAATAAATATTGAGACCAATGAGATAGGCCTGACCTTCAACAGGAGGGAAAGGATAGTCTCTTCAACAAATGATGCTGGGACAACCAGATTTGTACTTGCAAAAGAATAAAATTGGACCCCTAACCTCACATCATATAAAAAAATTAACTTAAAATGGATTGAAGACCTAAGTGTAAGAGATAAACCTATAAACAGTAAATCGTCATGAACTTAAATTTGGTAATACATTTTTAGATGACACAAAAGCAGGAGCAACAAAAGAAAAAAAATAGATAAATTGGAATTGATCAAAATTAAAACTTTTGTGCATCAGAGGACATTATGAAGAAAATGAATAGACAGCCCACAGAATGGCAGAAAATATTTGCAAATCGTATACCTAATGAAGGTTTAGTATTCAGAATAAACAAAGAACTCCTGAAACTCAACAACAAAAAGACACCCAATTAAAAGATGGGTAAAAGACTTGATATATATTTCTTGAAAAAGATACATACAAATAGTCCGGAAAAGATGCTCAACATTATTATTAGGAAAATACAAATCAAAACGACATAGAGACACCACTTTATACCTACCAGGATGGTTATAATAAGGAAGGAAGGAAGGAAGGAAGGAAAAGGTAGGGAAGAGGAGAGGAGAAGGGAGGAAAAAGAAAAGAACAAATACTGGTGAAGATGTGGAGAAACTGTTCATATATCACTGACTGGCATGTAAAATGGCACAGCTGCTGTGGAAAACAGTTTGGCAGCTCCTAAAAAAGCTACATATAGAATTACTATATAACCCACTAAGTCCACTCCTAGATATGTACCCAAAAGAACTGCAAGTGGGGACTCAAACAGATACTTGTATGCCCATGTTTATTGCAGCACTATTCACAATTGCCAAAAAGGTGGAAATAACCCACGTGGCTATGAACAGATGAATGGATGAACAAAATGTTACACATATATAGGTAACAGAATAGTATTCAGCCATAAAAAAGAATGAATTTCTGATACATGCTAGAACATGGATGAAAAAGCAAATACACAGAGACGGAAAGTGGAAGAGAGGTAACCAGAGACTGTGGGAGGGAAGAATGGGTACAGTTTCTGTTTGGGGTGATGAAATGTTTTGGTAATACTTATACACGGTAATGCGAGTTCCACAATTTTGTGAATATAATTAGCATCTCTGGATTGCATACTTAAAAAATGGTTTAAATGGCAAATTTTATGCTAATACAGTTTACCACAAAAATATTTTTAATTCAGTTCCTATGTTTCACTAGCCACATTTTAAGTGCTTAGTAGCCACATGTGGCCAGCGGTACCAACCACCATTTGTATAGCACAGATGAAAACTGTTTGTAACACCACAGAAAGTTCTATTACCTAGTTCTTATCCAGAAGCTAAAACCATCAGTTCCAAATGCAAGATGATTAATTAATGAGAAAAATAGGGAGAAAATTGTGCATTCAAATAAAGAGCACGCTCTAGATGTGACCTCAGCATTCAGCTGTGCTTAGAAACCAGTAGCTACATGCCCTTCTTTAATAAGCAGTAGCTGCATGCTTTTCTGGGCAAAGGAAGAGGAGTGTGTGGGCCAGCATGTTCTCCAAAGGTTTGAGAGAAGGAGGTCTAGAAATCAGGGAAATAGGCAACAAATAGAATATTGGAAAGAAATTGTGACCTAGTCATAGGTAATAGGTTTGGATCTATTCTCTCTGGGTCTTGGTTTCTTCATCTATAAAAATAGGATTCAGCTAGATGTTTTCTAATCTCTTTTTATGCCCCCAATGGATAATTCCAGATTTTTCACTTTCTGTCATTGGTACTTTAAAAAAAATTTGAGAAAAGACTGCTAAGTAACTTTTCCAGAGCAGCCTGAAAGGTAAAAACGAAAATTCAACGGTTAAACTCTAGTCGTTCTCAATGCCAGCTCACACAAGCATCGACTGGGGACTTAACATACCAAGCCCTGTACTCTGACCCACATCAACTGAAACTGAGCTGCTGGGGTGGTGCTTAGGTATTTGGGGTTTTCAAAAGCTCCCCAAAGTGTTCTGGTGCAGAATGAGAGTAAAGAACCACTATGCTAGAATAAAAGGGATTGCAGACTTCAGGTAAGAAAAAATAATAGAAAGCACTTTTCTCTCTCCTTATCGGGCAACCAAAGCTATATCCACAGAGCTGGTAACTGACAAAATAGGGGTTATGTATGTTACAAATATATTGTAAATCCTCTGAATTTGACTTTTACAATCCAGGAGAACATCTGTCTGAAAAACAGCCAAGTAGAAGAGAAACAGTGTACTACTCAAATGAGAATTTTGAAATGAATTCTCATGTATTATTCCCTAGTAAAAAGCTTAATGCTAGGTTTTCTAGCTAAAGCTCACAGAAGGAAAAGAAGTATGCATAAAGGGAAGACTTCTCACAGGTTGCAAGTTAGCATTCTAGAAGGGTCCAGCCATCAGGGAGTAGGCAGCCGTGTGAGGTAAGCCCAGAGGGCACTGGCATAACTGCTTTAAAAACTTTCTACCAGGGCCGGCCGAGTGGCGCGGTAGTTAAGTGCTGGCTTGGGAAGCTAGCGGCCCCAGTTCGGGTCCCACATATGAAGGCCAGTGACACTGCTCTCAAAAAAAAAAAAAAAAAAAACAACAACTGTCTACCAGTAGCCTGCCAGACAGATCCATCTTTTACTCCCTGTCAGAAAATTTAAATAAAACTGAAAGCTATCCTTTAAAAATTCCTAGGCAGATAACAAAGTAGGCAGAAGAAGGGAGAAAATTCCCCAAAGATCATGAAGGAAGATGTCGGCTAACAATTCCTATTCTAAGTACTTCCCAGATAGTATCTCACAATCACCCTGGGAGGGACATACTGTGATCAGTATTTATAGTTAAGGAAACCAAGAGGCAGAGCTGAGGAAAGGTGTTCAAAGCCACACAGCTGCAGGGAATTAGCTACTAGGATCTGAGCCCAGAAGGCTGACTGCAGAGCGCAGGCCCTAACCCAGGATGCTCGACTGCCCGGCTCCCTCCACCACTTTGTGTGTCCATGTAGGTATGAGTGTTTACACTAGCTGAAGGTAGATGGAGGTACAGACAGAGAGAAGAGGAAGGGGAGAGGGGAACGGAGGATAGCATTAGAGCAGTGTGCTCAGGAGGACCAACTAAAGGATGGGCTCTGAGGTACACACCTGAGGAAAAGGAGAATTACAAACTTTCCCTAATGCTCTTAGCGTGAACTGCAATGTACATACCAACTTTCTAGGAAACTGATGTGAACTGAATGAAGCAATGGCCAAAGGGAAAACACAAGGTATTGAACTAACTTCAAACCTGGAGACGAGGAGCGATAAGGTGAGCTAAGTAGGGGGAGACCAGTAATATTCAGAGGGAAATAAACAGCTTTACCTGAGGGAAGAGGCTTTGCAGTTCGTTAGGAAAGCACATTTTCTCTGAAGAAGACAGAATATGTGGGTAGACAGATAACATGAACATCACAGCCACCACAGAAGCACATCCCAAACTGGAAGCAAGGAAAATGATGCTCTGGTTTATAAAGCAGTGAGTCTGCTTAGGCGAGGGGCGAAAACAGCTCTTAGGCGTCAGCACGGACAGGACACAGGTAACTGCAGCACCCTTACAAGCCCAGCCAAACCCACTGAAGGCTGGTCAGTGGGTTTTACAAAAATCCTCAAACCTAGTTCTAGAAACATGATTTCAACATTCTTTCTCACCTAAATATCTCCACAGAGGGGAACTGACCCCATTTTGAATGGTATTATTACTAAATCGTGAGACAGGCATACAGCAGCTAGGAAAGGGGGTAAAATAATGGGACCATGATGAGTCATAAATTAGACCATAAATCTCGACATAAATTAAGGTTTGGCTACAATTTGGAATAAAAATAAAGTTATGCTGGGAAAAAAAAAAGGCATACGACAGGGTGACCTTCTCATTCCTTGCTTTTATTATTTGTTATTAAACAAACAAAACAAGAGTTAGCAGGTATATCAGCACCAAATATAGCCTTTTAAATATGTAAACCAAATATACAAAAAACGATACCCCTGATTTATAAATGGGTATCTTGTGCTCAGTACGTGTTTGTACAAGACAACTAAACCAGCCATTGAGATCAAGAGCTTCTCATGATTATGCTCGGGTTGCAGAATATTCATATAACAAAAAACTCACTGCAGAAACATGACATATGAAAGCTTGAAAGCATTTTCCAGCTTATGAAGATTTTTCCAACTCACAAAAATAAACTGATGCCTTTTTCTTGGCAAGGCAAGATACTCAGCAAGAGGGCAGATCTCATTACGCATATCTGGACTATAAAAGTCAGCAAATGAGAAATGTTCCCTAGAGACAGGTGAAAGTAATAGACTTCCATGGACACTGGAATACAGTGAAGAAACAGGAATCCAAAACCTTTTAAAGGATACGGTCTGTACCAGGAAACAACGTTCTTCCAGTCAACAGCTCCGCCATTATGCATCCCACTGACCAAATATCAACTGGCAAAATTAAAGAAAAATAAAAGTGCATACAATGTCACTATTATCATACCTGGCCACAGATGAAACTATAACTAGGGGTGAAATAGTCAAATTCATATTTAAGACATCTGAGGTTCAACAATCATACTCATTTTTACATAAATAAATAAACTTATTAAGACCTTCCCCCCACTGAAGGGCTTCATAGGTAGGATAAGTGAAAACATAATTAAGGCAAGAGAAATGAGCTATTCACAAAGGGGCAAAAGTTCCTTATTGGTAGAAATGGTGGATTCTCCCACCTGATATTGAGAGGCTAAGATTATGAACCCATTGTCTTCGGGTAGAGAAGTATACTCAGAGAATGAGCTGAAAATCTAAATCCATAAAAATCCAATTGCTAAATCACAAAGTTTAAAAGCTGCGTATTAAACCCCACTTTCTCTATCTGAGCAACTGAAATATTTTCTATTTGTGGACTTTAAAATGATCACTGAGGAAAGAAAAAGATGTTTCCTCCCACTCCCACCATCTCTGCTTCTGAGAATCCCATATACACCCAGCATCAGATTGACACAGCCCTAACTAACCAATGCAGGCAATACCTGTCTGGTTGTAATGCATCCAGTTGAGCATGATCTCAGGAGCCCGGTACCACCTAGTGGCCACGTAGCCTGTCATTTCATCATCTGTGTGTCGAGCCAGGCCGAAATCCAAGATCTAAGGGAGAGAAGGGAAATCGGGTCCTAAGACGTATAAATAAAGCAGGAGGGAACTCTAGGGCCTTCCAGAAAGGGAGAAAAATATGGCACCTTCATAAACATATTTCCTGGTCTGTGTTTAGAACGCATGGTAAACACAGCAAGTACTTTAAAAAATGAAAATACAAAAAGCGACATGAGAATGCCACTCCTGGGTATTTACCCAAGAGCAATGAAGACGAGTGTCACACTAAGGCTTGCACATGAATATTCACAGCAGCTTTCACAGCTCCAAACTAGAACGGGGGCCTGTGTCTATCAATAGATGGATGAACACATTGTGGTATATCCTTAAAATGGATACCGCTCAGTAATAAAAAGGAATGAACAACAGACACAGATCTCAAACATACTATACTAAGTAAAAGTCAGACACACACACAGGAAAATACTGTATGACTCCATTTGTATGAATCTCCAGAAAAGACAAATCTACTCCAGAGTGTCAGAAAGCAGACCAGGGGTTGGCTGTAGCCAGGGTTAGGGGTGAGGGAGGGGACTGGCCAGGAAGGGGCACAGGGGAACTCTCTGAAATCATGGAAATGTTTCCTTTTCCTAACTGTGGTGGTCATTACATGAATACATGAGTTTGTCAAATGTACACTTAAAATGATGCATTTTATTGTATGTAAATTGTTTCAAAAACATTGAGTAAAGAAATGAAATGAAACAAAAAAAATTTCAGAACTGCTTGCTCTTCATAGACAACCTATTTCTTATTTGAATTAGTTTGAATGAGTAGATTAATGCCATTTTTTTCCTTAGGAACCTATTTAACCTCTAATAATTATCTCTTCAGGATTGCTTACTTGATATTCCAACTCTAATTTTCCTTTATTATAACTAATATATTAATTTCCTAATTTAATTTTTGGAATGAAAACAAGATACTTGATGCCACCTTCGAGGTCACTTAAAACAAAAGCTCAGTAAATCTATGGTTTAAATTTCAGAGTCTGATATTCCTAAGGACAATATGAATTTTTATAAGTCATGGCTTATAAACCATTCCCTATATGAATCTGCCTGCTTAATCAAACATACAGTTACAAGGTGAAACAAACAATTACCGCTGTCTCTTCATCTTACCTTCAGCTCACAGTCTTCATTCACAGCTAAATTACTAGGTTTTAGGTCCTAGAAAGCAAGGACAGAGAGGGCAGGATGAACTCTGTGATACATGGTAGTAAATTCACTGCTTAAAGATAAGGAAGAAGATCCAAACATAAAAGTACAACTTCATCCAGCTATAAACAATCTCCATTCTGTAGTCACTATCTACAGTCACTAGTCCTAGTTAGCCTTAAATAGGTAAAAATTCTGCATCTTCTTTCTTTAATCAGTTTAAACCTTGAGCAAAGTTGCAATCAATCAATATTTCAATGGCTAAAGGAAGCTTAGATTAGGACCTTGGCTAAACGCCCGTCTCCTCCACTACCTCACAGACCCCAGTTACCTCAAGTAATTTAATAAAAAACACAATACATACCCTGTGTATTATGTCGGCTGAATGTATATACTGTGAAAGAGAAAAAAGTCAGTTAAATGAAAAGCTATCTCCAACCTCCTTATATGAGTTATTTTCATGCATCAATAAGAACTGCTAGTATTGACAATGGGATTAGAAATTAGAACAACTAGTCACTAGTAGTCTGTACATTTATCAAAACTGTGATTTTCATACCATCAATCTTATTCATAGAGCTGAAGTCTGAGTGAAACAGCTTCCAATCTATTTTCTAGTTGGTTCTCTGGAGCTCAATAAGGACACAGAGCTGCTAAATGTCAAAGGAGGTTTAATTTTAAAACACTGTTTATCTGCTCCTCCCACAAATAAATTAGCCTCCTTGAGGATGCTTTTAAAGTTTAAAAAAGACATTGATCAGATATTAGATCATATCAAGAAATTATTATTACTGTTTAGATGTAATAATAGAGTCCTATGGGTGGAATGATATGATGTCTAGACTTGCCTTAAAATAATCTAGGACTTGGGGAATACAAAAGAAACAAGATTGGCCATATGTTGGTCATTGTGAGCACTGAGTAAACACAGAGGCTCATTATACTATGATTAAACTAGTGATTTTGTGGGTGTTTTGCGATTTTCCATAAGAGGTTTATTTTCCTCAAGCTCTAAATAGAAGGGAGAGAAGAGGAAAGAGAATTCCATTCCTAAAAAATCATTACTAATACTGTCTGTACCTTGAGGCCTCGGAGAATTTGATAGATAAGGAACTGAACGTGGTCATCTGTAAGCTTCTGACATTTCACAATGTTGTTCAGATCTGCCCCCATGAGATGGGTCACCAGATACCTAGAATAATGGAGAGTTACACAATAAGCCAGAACCCCTAAAAAAGTTCTTATCTACGTGAGTCTTTTAAAAGTTTTTCAGAAAAGGCCACCAGTGAGTACCACAGTGGCGGCTAAAAACTTAATAACTATTCGTGGGGGGCGGAGGGGACGACGACAACGACTTATTTTCAACACAATTATTATTCTAACTTTATCACTTGTCATCCATTTTTCTAAAAATCTTATACTCATTCCTACTTGACATATTTTTTCTTAGGTTCTTGAAAGAAAAAGAGCAAAAATGGAAATTAGAAAGATATGTGTTAATACCAGTTTTCTTAAAAAAATGTTACTATTGCATGAGAAATATACAGTGTAACTAAATGCATGGCCATAATAAAGTATCTTGCATTTCTTTTTTTTTTTTTTTTTTTGAGGGCAGTGTCACTGGCCCTCATATGTGGGACCCAAACTGGGGCCACTGGTTTCCCAGGCCAGCACTTAACCACTGCACCACTTGGCCGGCCAGTATCTTGCATTTTTTAAAACCACCATTACATTTTCATCTCATCATAAACCTCCCAAGTTGTAAGTTTTCAAATAGGAGTATCTTTAAATTTTCAAATTATACATTTTCTTTTTCAGGAATGACTGGTTCAAGGATATTTGTTCATTGATAGTATTTCTGCATTTACTTTAAAGGAAGGAGGAACACATTTTATCTGTAAGCAGGAGGAGGCATTCCAGAACTTCTCACAGGTGTGGTGCTGGCAATTAACCCTGTTTTCACATGGTAAGATTAGGGAATGATTACATTCAAGTCCAACAGGTTCATCACAGATATCCCAGACGCAATGCCTTACCCACCCATTACTGTATCACGCAGGTATGGGAACATAAAAACCACATCAGTATGAAAGAGGCTGAATTTTTAAAAATTAGGTTAGGTTTCATCTACTGTGTAAGAATCATTAACCATTCCTGAGGCTGAGTAGTAATGTACATCGCTTTGGCTATAAAAAATAGCAATTTTCTTTCTTTTTTTTTTTTTTTAATAATTTAGAGGGAGGGAAACCAGGACAGTAAATTTAAATCTACTATAATGTATTATATGAATAAATACATGCATCACCTCTCTTTACACACACACACACACACACACACACACACACACACACACACACTCTATCAATTTCTTTCCTCAGACAAGAACTGAATTTTTTCGTTTCATAATTTTCCTGTTGGGCTGCTGCTATGGTCAGTTTCCAATTTCACTAAGATCAATAGTAGTTAGCATAAAGTAACCTTAAGGTAAAATTTTAGCATTTCATACTTTTATTTTTTATTTATTATTTTTTTAATTGGAGAATTGGGGGAGGGGAGCAGTGTTGGGGAATTGGGGAAGGAGACCAACCAAATGGTTGTTCTTCAATCTTAATTGTGGTGGGCACCAGTTGCCATCTGGCTGTCCGTAGGCAGCTTGTGGTCTCTAAACTCAAGGTGCCGTGTTCAATCTTAGTTGCGGGTGGGCGTAGCCACCACCCCATGCGGGAGTTGAACCATCAGCCTTGTTGTTAAGAGCTCATGCTTTATCCACTGAGCCATCTGGGCAGCAGCTCAGCTCAAGGTGCCAAGTTCAGTCTTAGTTGTGGGCGGGCGTAGCCCACCATTGAACAGGCAATCTTGTTACACCAGCTGAGCCATCCTGCCACCTGTTGGCAGCTCAGTGGCAGCTCAGCTCAGGCACTGCATCACTGGCCCACGTGGGAATCGAACTGGTGGCCCTGTTGCTCAGAGCTCATGTTCTTCAGCTAACTCTTAACTAACTGAGCCACTGGGCTGGCCCAAGCATTTCATATTTTTTAAAACTTGTATGTTTACATTGCCTTGAGGAAAGGGTGGATCTTAAATGTAATCTGAAGTGTAAATTGGACTTTTTGAAATGTTTTCAGAAACACAGTTCTGATTTAAGAGATATTCCAAGCTCAATATAACATAATCAAAAGCAGTTAGTGCTTACTCTGTGCCAAGCACTATTCATTATGCCCATGGCTCATGTACTCTTCCTGACAGTTCTGTGAGGTAAGTCCCATTAACATTCCCATTTCAGTGATGAGGAAACAGAGATAGAAAAAGAATATATAACTTGCTCAAGGTCAAAAGAGCAGTAATGTCAGGGGTTGAACCAAGACTGTTTGATCTCAGAGACCATGATGTTAATTACAGCACATATTACCTCCAACCAAATTCTTCTAGTTGACACAAAATTTAAGTCGAAAGAACGATCTTTTTTTTTTTTTTTTTTTTTTTTTTAGGTGCACCGTTCCTGGAAGTACTGCAATACCAGGTCGATGCGTGGAGTGAACGGAACAAGCTCCTATTCCATCTCCTAATTCCAAAAATCCATTTAATATATTGTCCTCGGATAGAGGACGTATCAAATATTAAACTGATAAGAACAGATACTACACTTGATCTTAGCCAAAAGGCCGAGAAGCGATGAAAGAATGATCTTTTTAAAAAGTTTTATAAATGTCATAATAATAAAAGAAGCAATATCTCCAGATAATGTCCTTATCAATTTTCAATATTTACTATCAAAGTTAATCTTTAACTAATGAAGAAAGGTGGCAAAATAGCAATACCCCAAATTGACACATAATCTGACAAACATTAGAAAGTTGTGAATAACTGGGTAATATGTTGAAATCAGGACTCCCCCAAGAAAAGTTGGGCTAATGGCTGCCATATCCATGATACAAATTAAGACAAATTGCAAAGCTCAGGCTGAGTAAGAGAGAGAGAAACCATTGTCTGTCTTATAAGACTGCTTTGCAAATAATTACATTTTATGACATCGAGTAGTAAAAGGACTATTCTCTCAACCTTTAAAAATCATTTTTAAGGAGAAAAGGTAAACAACAGAAACATTGTTTTGGATGATTCTACCTAAAATCTATCTTAATTTGTTTTTAAATAAAACCTAAAAATCTCAACTCTCTAACATGTCTGTGCTAGTTCACAATGATGTTAGGCAGTATTGTTAATGCAACCACAGTCGTTTCAAATATAACTATTGTGTTTCAATCATTACCGGTGATAAGAAATCCTGTACAGCCAGAGGCCCACAGGCTGCCCAGCTTGAGAGGGAACTGCTTTTAGATACAATATTCTACCACTGTGTAATTCCCCTCAAGTCCCTCCCCATCAGAGACCATATCCACTTTATCAGTAAAATTTCCAGATGGAGGGTGAGACTATCAAAACATAATAAATATGTAAGATTAATCAGTCCATATAGTAATTATAATTATCAAGCATTGCTGCTAGGCTACAATTAAATCAACTGAAAAGCATTATTTCTGGCAGACGTGTCTTGTAGGAACCAACTAAATTACTATATGTTGTTTCTAGGAAGCTCAAAGACCAATCCATGACAACCAATTGTCAAATTCCAGCTCTTCACACACAGAAAGGTTTCCAAATAAATCTTGCAACAGTGGACAAAAGCAAACACCATGCAAAGTTACTGAATGCTTATGGAAGACATGCCAACTTTTAGAAGTAGTGAACAGGGAGTGGGAGGAAAACCTAGATGAGTACATTATGCACAGAATTTCTATAGTATTTGTCTCTGGAAAGTAAATTTAATTACATCTTGGTAAGGACATACTTACTATTGTCAGTGTTCATAACACCTCAAATAAATTAATAAAGGTTTGACTTGAGAACAGTTGGAAAGCTATCTATATATCTAGATCTCCCAACTTTAAAAAAAAGAATTAAAGAAGTAGTCTTTATTAGGCTAACGGCTGAAAAGATGGTTTCGTAGCCTGATACAAATCTTGTTTCTCACTTTTCTTGTGAAGAAATTTAATCAAACTCTAAAGGGCATACATCACCATTTCTCAAAGTGACTCATTCGTGAAAAGTACTGCGGGAGCAGCAAACGGGCAGCAGCCGACAGTAGGTGGTGCTCAGTGCTGCAGGCGGCACCCATTCTAGAGCTTCATCTATTCAGCACCTGTTGGACAACACCCAGCTGTCAAGACTCCTACCCTCCCACCATTTTTAAAAAAGCCTCATAGTCAGAAAGAACCTGTGTGGGAAAAACATCTCTTCTACAGCTATAGATTGGCATCTCTCCTACTGTCAGCCCTATTTGATAAGGTAAATATCAAAAGGCAAAAACATTTCCATATTTAAAGAAAGTATTTAAAATAATCACAGGGGTGAACAATCTGTAACCACAAGCCTCTGAAATACACCCATTCAGTGATCCTTGGGCCTTACTACTGTCTATTCTCAACGCAGCAGAGGGATTCTTTAAAAATAAAAATCAGGGCCGGCCAAGTGGCACATTGGTTAAGAGCTGGCTTGGGACGCCAGCTCTGAGCAGCAGGGCCCTGGTTCAGATCCCACATATGAGGGCCAGTGACACTGCCCTCTACAGCTAAGATGGTGAACAACAGCTCCACCTGGGATTGGGCTGCCATGAGTCGACAGTGAGCATAGGCTGCAGTGGGCTGCCATGAGCTACTGTGAGTGGCCGGCAGCCAGCATGAGCTGCCAAGAGCTACCATGAGTGGCCATCCAGTGGCCGGCGGCCAATCTGTCTCACCTGGGAAGAGCGCAATGATGATACCAACATGGGCCAGTGAAGCAACGTCCTCCACAACTAGACTGAAGCACAAAAAAAGGACAGCAGCTCATCTGTTCCCCTTCTTCGATTCGCCAATGCTGTTCCCCTCCCCCAATTCCCCCATAAAAATCTTTTTTAAAAAAAAGTCTCAACTCTATCATCAGGGATCATGTTTATCATATTTTTATATTCCCCAGAGACCAGCACTGACCTAGCATAGGGTGGGTATTCAAATATTTATTGGCTGCAAACAGGTTAAAATGTAAATCTGGAGATGCCTTTACCTATTCAGTATATTCAGCAGCTTTTATATTAATATAAAAGGCGAAACTTACTAGTTGGACAATCATTTTTTGTAAGCGGAAGGCTAAGCTAGATGATTATCTGTCCACTGGTTTCCACTAAAATGATGACTGCTGACTGACTGCCACTGCGGAAGGTCTCTGCTAGATCCCAGCAGAACCCAAAACCCCACTTCCACCTCGCTCTTTAAGAACTAGGCAGAGAGAGAGAGAGAAGGATCTCAGGGATGGAAAGTTGTAAAATAAGGGGAAAAGTGACAGAAAATAATAGGGAGGGACTGTTTTCCATGTCACCCACCACAATTCAGTTTTCCTGAAATTTGAGGAAATAGTTTGCACTAAGATTCCAAAGCTTCTTTATTTCCTACTAAGTTTGATTAGAGACCCACTGTAGATGAGAAAAGGTGACATTGTAGCAGCATAATGTTTAACATTGTTTTGGATTTCTACTAGTAACTAAATACCTGCAGCATGGACAGATATGGCACCTCTTGCCAAATATTACCACCAAGGGGCCAACAGAAATGTCCAAATAATTTCCAATAGTTTAAAATACCTAGATATATTTTTACAACGATGTTGCCAATTGCACACCACATCCTATGGCAGCCAAGAGCAACATGGTATATCATCTATTAACCCCACATTTTCCTACCATCATCTCTGTTAGGGTCAGTAACTTTACATTGTTCCTAGGAATCAAAACTCTTTACTTAGTATTGTTCCTTTCTCACAAATAGAGTCTTACAAATGAAGTATGCGGATGCTTACCAAGCAAGAAATTAAAAATTCAGTACAAATTTGAACTGCATGATAAAGTGCTCACTGAAATATAAAGATACAAATACTTGTAACACATGATTAAAAGGCAACTGTAAATATTAAAAGTCATTAGAGATTTTGTTACTTGGCACAGAAAGTTCATGTTCAAAACATGGTCTGCTCTACACCCAGCGGCCTGCAAAACCACTCCGGCCTTCAGCATGTTAGATTTGTCCAGAACAGTGGGTTTTTGTGTATTTGCTTATTTTGTGTTAATGTGAATTTGAATATTTTTAGGAAGTGCAGGTGTTCTGTTTTACCACTCCCAGTTGTGTTAACACTGAGCCTCACTTATGTTATGTGCCTGGCCCTAAAGATATAATAAATTTGCAAACCCTGCAATTGTAGGTGAAGATGCTTCCTCTTTTCTGCAAATTTTGATGACTTTGGAAAACACTGAAATAACCATAATATTGGACAAGCACTAATTTCTTTCAGTGATACAAACATCATAAAAAGTAACGAATGAAACATTTTTCTAAAGGCAACCTTACCTTCACCATTTTATTTTCAGAGATTCTCAGGGATTGAAAACACTTCAGAAATCAACCACCCCAATTTTCATCATTTTACAGGGAAATTGACTGGGGCACTGGGAGCCCAAGTGACTTGTCCAAGGTCATATAGCCATTAGTAACTCACAAAGGTGTTTTGAATTTATTTCCTCTAATAAGATTTTTATTTCATCAAGGGCAAAGACTACTGTTTCTGATTATTCTGAGCCTGTCCCAACACTCCACTCAGTAAGTATTCAACAAGTAGTACCGAGATTTGCTTTCAAGAGACGAATTCAGTTCTTGTTTTAAACAATCAGAACTCAACTTACACAATATTGGATGTCAGTTATATCGCAATAAAGCTGGAAATACAGTTAAGTAGAAAGAACTGGTTCCCACTCAGGAGCCATGGTATTTGGTGAATGAATTAAAAAAAAAATAATAAATGTGTCCTTAATTTAGAGGGTATACTTGAAGTCAGTGGGCTTTCAAACGGATAAAAGAGCCAATGGCACTACAATGGAGAAAACCTACCCTTTCCAACAGACACTAGCGTTAGATAAGGTCTTTTCACTTAGAAAAAATAGATTCATAATCCAATTCCAATGCCTGATTAAGCCAAATTACAGCATTTGCCTAGGTCAGCAAGTTTCTTTGTTAAATACATCCATCCTCATTGTACCTAAATTTGGGGATATAGCTGAGACCTGATTCAAATGTCTTCCAAAGTAATTCACAAATACATTACTTCAGCATTTCTTCCACATTTATGCAGAATATCAAAACCCACCATTCCTAGGGCAGTGAAAATATACTGTACACTATTATAATGATGATATGTTGTTATACGTTTGTCCAAATCCACAGACTGTACAACACCAAGAGTGAATCCTAAGGTAAGCTATAAAGGACTTTGGGTGATTATAATGTGTCAATGTAGGTTCATCCTTGGTAAAAAATGCACCATTCTGGGAAGGAGGTGTGCCAGTTCAGACATTGGGAAAGCTACAGTAGAGAGCCTATACATGTACAAAGACACCTGGGGAATCTATCTTGTACTCACACATGTATAATCTGGGCATGCATGCCCCACTGGGCAATCCTGCCAATGGGGACGGGGCCAGTGGACAAATGTTCCCCATCTGAGGTGCATTCTGCACAGCTTCCTGGAAGATCCTGGCAGTTTTCATCCCAGCTGCCCACAATGGTGGCCAACTTACAACATATCCTTAGAGCAGGATATGTTATATCCTCCCCTGTTTCATTTTCCCTAGCCCCCCAATACTGGTTCCTGAGAACCTTGGCTCTGCTTTTCAAGGGGGCCCCAGGCTAAAATAACAGAGATGGTCACAAAACTGGGAGAATTAGCACTATTCATCAGCTTTCTCAACACGTGAGGCCTGCCCTTTGTCCCCGAGCAGAAGTCCAATGCTTCAAAGATCAGCATGTCGTTCTAGTACCATTTCCCATATAAGTGGGGTAAGAGGCAAGGAAGAACCTATATGGAACCAGGGCTCCATTACACTTCTTTATGTAGATGTAATAATGGAAAGGTGTCCCGTTAGGACAGGGAATCTGAGAACAAAATCATAGCCCAAACTCCCTACACTCTTCTCCAATGAACTCTCGCAAGGACTGACCACTAACTCTCCAAATAGAGCACAATGTGCTGGAAGTGATGAAAATACATTCACTACCCATAACACACATCTCCTGTATCTATCCCCCGCCCCCCCAGAAGAACTGATGATAGAAATGAAGAACCTCTGCTAGTCTGTAGACTGCTAAGTGGTCCTGGAATAGAAATGGGCTGCTGATTCCCCCTCTGGGGGACGAAGGCAAACGCAGAAGATTTACTCACACATCATTGAACTCCTCCAAAGACCTTGCAGGTGTAAAAACATCCAACAGACCAATCACCTATAGGAAAACATAAAAATCAAACAGTAAATAAATACTGTGCCCATCAGGTCTGACCCATTTTACTAGGAACTAATTCCAAATCCCGCTATCTCACTTAAATAACATCAGAAAATCATATACATATACATACTAATAACTATAACTTATTTTCTGCTCAAATTATGCTTTTATTTTTATTTGTTAACATCACATCTCATAAAAACCTATTTTACTATTAAAAATCTCCAACTCCTTAGAATTGGATCACATGCAGCCATCAGTTTATCAGGAAGCAGAAAGATTCGGGGCTCCTGGCTTACATGTGCTCTAACAGCCTGTGATCAACAAACAGAAAAAAGTCACACTTTTACAGCTGTTATTACAGCACCATTTTTCTTTTTTAAATGTACTATTATTCCATGGAAATTTTCTGTTACTATATGGTCTTCAAAACTGACATTTTCAAAGCCCCCAAATATTCTCTCAGTATACTTTTGGTATTATTCTTGCAATAGTCTTCATATTAGAATAATTTTCTTAAACATTACCAGGTATTTAGATAAGACTCTTTGAAAAAATTTTAAAAAGCTATCATTATACAAGCATAAAGTTAAGAGTTACTTAATATTTAGTGATCCGTGATCTCTGAGCAGTTTTTCCAGTCATGAATTTATACTGATTAATCCAAATATTACCCTCACCCCAATCCTCCTGAAATCCAGACCACTCATTTCCACAGCGTTAGGCACTGAGAAGGAAAACAAGAACTAGAATCCATGTGATACGCAGAGCCAGATTTGAGGGTATCTGGAAATGAAACCAACAAAAGCAAACGGTCTTCATGAAAGCCCACCCATGACTATGGCCTCATCAGCACACTGCTCCAACCAAGTCAAAGAGCTCTAAACATTATCATGAAAAAGCACTTCTAATTAGAATGTTATTCCACGCATCCAAATACCAGACTTTAAAAAGCAATTTCATATATATAGCCTGAACCCCAAAGGAAAACAAACCAAAAAAAAAAAAAAAAAGATCCTAAAATTCAATAATAGCTTTTCAAGTCTTTGCATCTTATTCCAAAGGGAAGGTACAGTTACCCATCAGTCCTTACCCTGATATCTGTCTACAAAAAAAACACAAAAATTACCTGTAATTGTCTACCCATTATAACTATCATTAATATTTTGAATATTTCCTTTGATTTTTATGATTACATAAATTAAATTGGGGTTAAACTATGAATATAGTTGTATAATCTGCCTTGTTACTTAACATATGACTATTCTCATGCCCTCAAGTATTTCTTAATAATATGCTCTATCATTTGTATATAGGTACCGTAATTTAACCAACTTCCCATCTTTGGACATTTAAGGAACACTACAAGTGTGTGCATCTATATTTTTTGTACACTTTGTATTTTCTTCCAGAATAAATTTCAAGATATAGAATTACAGGATCAAAGGACATGGATATATTTAAGGATCTTAATCTTACCAAACTGTCCTCCATAAAGATGAGGCCAACTTACACTCCTACCAACAGTATCTATCTCTGACCATATAATAGCTCTAAATTGTGCTTTAAAGTCAGATTATTTTCTTGTTCCCTCTCTTTCTAAACCACAATTATTTTCCTTGAGTTTGACAACCTCCTGCCTTAAGACCCCTAGTCTTTTGATTACTCTTCCCTATACCCTGTATTAGGTAGCTGAGATCTAGAAAACAATGTTATTCACCTGACCCAATATTTCCTAATCACTGATTCTTGTTATCTGAGATACCCCATCTCCTCAATACAAGAAGTGTTTAAAACAATTATCATTATTTTACATTATTTCAATTGTGATTGTGAAAAATCATTCTCAGATCAAAATAAAATTAAACCACTAGAGATCAGGTTTACACAGGATTATTTAAGCAATAGTTAACCTCAAAGACAGTAAAACAAAACAAGTCCAAAACATTTTCAAATAAAAGCCCCAATTTCAATTTGAATACACAATGGGCATTTTGGAATCAAACAGCTGTAAGTTTGAACCCTACAATCAGTTCATGATTTCTTGGATATATGAGCTTATGCCTTTTTCAATTCTAATAACCTCAGCACTTGAAATAGTGCCTGGCATACAGCAGTTTAATATTTGTTAAATAAATGAAAGAAAGGTATCTTCTCAGCCTCATTTTCCTCATATGAAAGAAATGGAAATATTATTGTGGGGAAGATTAGGGGTGATCACATCCTTACAGTTTTATAAAGAATTACAAAATACAAATCACAGAAACAAACTATTTGAAGCAGCTACTTCCAGTAACAAAATTGGAGATATAAAGCTACACTAAATTATTAAATGATTAAAAAGCATGGATGCAAAAAGCACAATTAACTAATGTGGAAAAAGTAGAGCAAAGCATATTAGTAAATACATGATCAAATTTTAATTTCCTTAAATGGGACATATTTTCTGAGATTAAAACTACCATGTTACATAGAAGTATTTTTAATTTTTTGTGGGATTTTACAAAATATCCCTTCTCTATTGATCATATTTTTTTTTTTTTTTGAGGGCAGTGTCACTGGCCCTCATATGTGGGACCCGAACCGGGGCCGCTGGCTTCCCAAGCCAGCGCTTAACCACTGCGCACTTGGCCGGCCCTCTATTGGTCATATTTATGGAGTAATTAAATCAGAAGGAAAATACTGTAAAAACCAAGTTTCCCAGCAATTAAAATAGATCTGGGGAACATTTCAGGAATATTTCATCATCTATTCATTTCTCATTTCTTAAATGGAAATTTCCTTTTAATTCAAGTCGCATTTTAGTCCATTGTCTTACTCTTTCTGCCATTATATGACATCTATAAGCCTAAAAGTAGCCCAGGAATCAAATTTTTAGAAAAGACGTTTACAATACAAATAATCAGCAAATGTTTCTAATGACCTACAATGATCCAAAATCTACCAGACAGAAGTAATATTTTTATTAAATTAGCACACACTCAAAAAATAAACACTTTAACTCAGTAATCAAAGACAATATTTAATGTATTTAACACAAACAAAACAAAAAACAAAAAAACACAAGCACACCAAACCCACCACTCAGTCGACCCTGGAACAGTTAAATCTAAGGTTCCAGGATAAAATGTATAAAGGATTCCCTTAATCATGCTTTAATTCCAAATGTACGGATCTCTAGGTACGTTGCTGGGCAGTCTGGAGTGGCTGCCCACACAGCAAAAGGGTGCAGCTGGCAGGCTGCCTCCCTGCAATCTGTCCTTTCAGCAGGTGTTAATGAGATTAAGAGTGCAAGTTCCAACAGGAATGGCTGGCCAGTTAACTGATCGAAGAATAACTCTTCCAGTCACAGGAGACATCCTCTGGCTCCTGTTACCCATCTGATAAGCATATATCTGTTATTCATTGTCACTATTAAAAGAAATAACTTAAGGTGAACTATGGATGGTGGGTCAGAGGCATTTTTGTGTAGAAGATCACATGTGTATTCTGGAACCTAAAAATTGTTTTTGGTACCAATATTTACTTAAAATTTTCAAGAATTTTAAGCTGCTGCTACTGTTGTTGTCTTTGGAAGCCTGATGGCTAGCTGAAAATTGGACGGTGGCCCAAAACAGTCATTAAAAAAAAAAAAAAAAAAAAAAGAGGAAGAGGAAGAGGAGCATAAAGGAGAGGAATTCCTTTTAAAATCCTCAATTAAGCTGACCTGAAAGTCCACGTTCTTTACTAGGTCAAACTACGTTTATATTTTAGGCACCTAACAATTGTTTGTAGACAAGGCTGAAATTCAGGTTTTTTCTACATTGAGTCAGTGTGTTTTGGCCCCTTCCCATTCCCCCTTCAAACATTTGCCAACACAACAGAAAACTGTAAAACATTCAGTCAGGTGCCTTCTTTCGTCCAACAAGTCTCTACCCTTATACTGCTAAAACCTAAATATTTTAATATAAAATGGATGGGCTGCTATTAATCTAGCTGCTTGTAAAACAATTTATATAAACTAAAACCTCATTTCTCTAATACTGTCCGCCCGCCCTCTTTTTAAAAGGAGTCTTGTAACCTTTCCTAAATTGAAAAATTGTACCCATCACTGTGGTCTCATTTCTACAAATACAAGAATGGCCTGAATGCAACCAGCTCCATCTAGGACACATTTCAAAGTATCTCATTACAGAAAATTAAGGCATCAAAGCTAAATAAGGTTGTTGCCTATGATCACTAGAAAAGCCAAGGCATGGATTCAGATAACCCAAAATAATTTTTGTCCTAGATGTTGGCTTAATTTATCTATAAAGAAAAGCAAAACAACAAATGATAGCACTGGTAATCTTCTAAACCAGAAATTCTTAAATTAGTGTGGGCAACATCAGTGGGATCCCGGGGCCTCCGGGGGTGCCTTGGGGTTCTATAAATGTTTGATTTGCGTTCCATTTTCAAAGTATCCTTTATACTTGAAAAGCTATGACAATGTCTCTGTCACATTTATTCATGAAAAACAGCATACACTCACTTGTGCTCAAAACCAAACGTAACCGTATCAGGTAAGCTGCCAGGTCCCCCTGATTTTAATACCTTGGAATAACACTTTTCTTGCCAGCTTTTTCCACATATCTCAACTTTTTGTAAACATGTCACTGATTAGAAAGGTTGCAGCTCTGCAGTGTTTTTTAAAAACTCAGGTTTGCACATGGATGCTCATTTTAAATTCCAACTAGGAATAGAGGTTACATGTAGAAAACAGGATTTTCTCAATAGTATGGAGTTAAAATAAAAAATGAATATAAATAAGAAACTGCAGCTGTGAATACAAGGGCATCCATAATCCAATTCCAAATTTGAGTCTCAATGCTCTCAATTTAGAGGGAAATATACTTTGTGAAAGTATATTTACTTTAAAAAGTATTGCTTATCTGTGATTTTTTTTTTCTTACTACGGACAATAAAAACAAAGTTCAATAATCAAAACAGAAAAGTTGGAATAGCCAAGTAATAAATTTAGATTTTGAGTTTTTTCTGCACAGTAACAATGAGGACAAATAAGTCTAAAATCTCTATGGCCAGTGTTTCTACAATGCTACAAATTTCACAGTTCTTTTCATATATAGCAATCACAGAAATTCTTTTTAACTTGATTTGGAAATTTTTTCACTTTCAGCTAATATTCCAATTGCATCCATTTATTTACCATATTAGAACTTTTAAGCACTCCTTTGAAGGA
The DNA here is from genome assembly GCA_033961575.1 of Aselliscus stoliczkanus. Classification (NCBI taxonomy): domain Eukaryota; kingdom Metazoa; phylum Chordata; class Mammalia; order Chiroptera; family Hipposideridae; genus Aselliscus; species Aselliscus stoliczkanus. The sequence goes on along the minus strand of CM066733.1, from coordinate 54,553,126 downwards.
AGGCAGTGTTCTCAAATTTCCAAAGTGATAGAAAATAAAAAGTTACATTTTACTTCAACAATGTCTTTGTCATATTTATTAAAATACCCAAATCTGGAACACCTGGTTTGGAAGATTAAAAAGACAAATTATAATATTATATTGTACATAAAATTATAGCTATCTGTAATAGAGAACCTTCAGTGGGCCTAAGCACTCTTCCTCAAATTTCTCCACTGAAATAACCCATAACACAAAATAGCTGTGGACTCCCATATTCTGAGAAGACAGCCTTCAGGTAACTAGGTAAAGAATTCAAAATTTCTTTTTTTTTTTTTTTTTTAATTTTTTAAAAAAGATTTTATTGGGGAATTAGGGGAGGGGAACAGCATTGGGAAATCGGGGAAGGGGAAGACAAGTTGCTGTTCTGTCGTTCTTCAGTCTAGTTGGGGAGAACGTTGCTTCACTGGCCCATGTTGGTATTATCATTGCACTCTTTCCAGGTGAGGCAGTTGCTTGCCAGCCATTGGATGACCGCTCGTGGCAGCTCACAGCAGCTCATGCAGGCTGCCAGCCACTCATGGCAGCTCAGAAAGCACACGCCCACTGCCAGCCAGCTCCACTGCAGCCTATGCCATTGCCGGCCACTCACGGCAGCCCAGCTCCAGGTCGAGCTGTTGTTCACCACCTTAGCTATAGAGGGTGCAGCGTCACTGGCCCTCATGTGGGATCCGAACCCAGACCCTACTGCTCAGAGCTGGCGTCCCAAGCCTACTCCTAACCGAAGCGCCACTCGGCCGGCCCCAAAATTTCTTTGTAATATTTTCTCTTAAAAATGTTTGTGGTATAATTATTGCACTGTGTTGTACACCTGAAGCTAATTAAAAATAAATAAATAAATAAATAAATAAATAAGAAGTGAAAAAAAAATGTTTGTGGATTTTATTATACCTCATAATATATCCTTTTTTATTAAGGATAAAATTTAATACTTTCTCCCTAAAAATCTTTGAGTAAAACGCTAACTCCAGGAAGATGTACCAATTTCTCCCGAGGCTTTGAGTAGCCACCCTGACATAACACAGTGTCTCCTAACCACCCCAGTCTGAGAAGCATGACCCAAGTTTGATGCATTCTGATGTATTTCCATCTGCAGTAATTAAAACACAATTTTTTTTTAAATCTTCTTTTTTTTTTTTTTTGAGGGCAGTGTCACTGGCCCTCATATGTGGGATCCGAACTGGGGCTGCTGGCATCCCAAACCAGCTCTTAACCAATGCGCCACTCGGCACAATTTTTTTCCCAGTCTACTCAAGGGCAGAATTTATTCTTCCTTGAATGAATAACTTACATTTTCATGTTTCATATGTTTAAGTAACCGCAGTTCTCTGTAGGTCCTTTTGGCATGAATAATGGACTGAAATGGCCTGGAGAGCTTCTTCACTGCCACGCGTAACCCAGTTTTTGTGTCAAAAGCAGCACTAAGAAAAAAAAACACATAAAAAAACCCATCATTAAGTGTGCTCTCAATACTTCAAAATTAGTATTTACAAGGCTATTTTGCTTCCAAAATCAAATAGGTCTATAACAAAATACAAAAAAAAAAAGAAAATATGAAGATAAAAATTAGAATGACCTATAATCCCATTATCCAAAGAAATCTCCCATTATTATTTTTGGTGTTTCCTTTTCGTCATCATTCTACACCTCTAAATCTGGGGTCGGCAAACTTTCTGTGAACGGCCAGAGAGTAGATCCTTTATAGACTCTGTGAGACTGAGGGTCTCTGTCACTACTACTCAACTCTATGGTTGTGGCTGAAAAGCCGCCAGATGATACATTTAAAAATGGATGTGGCTGTGTTCCAACACCACCAAACAGATGGTCACATGACATAGATGAGCCAACAGATACACAAAGCGCTAGGCTCTGCCTGTCAGCTCGGCACCATGTGCTGCCGGATCAGACTAGAGGCCTTGGAAACCATCATGTCTTCAGGACAAGCTGACACAAAAATTTCTTGAGCACCTACAAAGTATTTACCACTTTTTAGAAGTTGAAATACAGTGGGGGACAAGTCAACAAATCCCTGCCGCCAGGGGAAGAAGGGAAAGGGGGGCAAGCAGAATGATGAAATAATTTCAAATATTGATGAGTAACTACATAAAACAAGATAACGGGATAGAGTTAAGAAAACCAATGGAACTGCGCTACTTTAGCTAGGATGTCTAAGGAAGGACACCTGAGCTGAGACAACTGATGCTGAAAAAATAGCAACCACATAAAGAAATAGCAAAAAAAAATAGTGGAAGAAAAAATTAATAACAACATGTATTGAGTCTTTGATGCATACCAGGAACTGTCTAAGCCCTTTACATTAATTTTTAAAATTAACTCTTTTAATCTCCAACATCCCTATGAAGTGAATACTATTATTACCCCCTACCCCCTTTTTACAAAAGAGGAAGCTGAAGCACAGAGAGGTTAAATAACTTTCCCACTATTATAAAACTAGACAGGGGCAGAGCAGGAATTCGGATCCAGAGTTCATGCTATTAACCACTTTACTGTGCTGCCTCTGAGAAGAGCAGGTGCAAACAAATGGAAAAAGAAACTGAGGCAGAAAAAATATGGCATGTTGAGTGAGAGAAAGATGTCCTGTGTGGGTGGAGCACAGGGAGCGAGCAGAGTAGAAGAGAACCAGGTCAGAGATGTAGGCAGAGGCTGGATCACACAGGTCATCAGCAGCAACAAACATAATGTGTATTTTAACTGTTTCCAGAGACTGGGCTTACTGGGTCATGGCTCGTCCTCCTGTTTATCTCAGTCTCTAATGGGCATCCAAGACTTTCAGATCACCTACCATCCCCAAACTCTCTTGCATATGGCTCTGTACTTAACCCAGAAGTTCCCTACCTTCATTCCCAAATACTTGCACTATGTCCTTGCTCTTCGACTCCCAATTTGCAATAAGCTCCTGTAAATCTCCAATCCCTTTTCTGAACCTTCCCTCCATGACCTTGCTTTAATTGAAACTAAGCTGTACCTTGGAGACAGTACTTCTCTCATAGCCCGGCCATTCTCTCCCATCCGGGTACCTCACGGCTAGCAGGTGGGGTGGCGGTTCGCCTCTCCAAGCATTACCACTTCCAGACCACAACCCTCTCCCTCTGCTGCTGTTATCCACTGGCCTGGAATTTTCCATCATTCATTGAAAAGTTAGTTCCTATCTCAAAGTCTCTCTCCACTCCCAACATGTCATCACTCTTGGCAACCTCAGCATCCAGGTGGAGTGCACATCCAGCATTCTGGCCTCTCAGCTTCCTGCCCTCTCCCGGAAACTCCACCTCATCCAGCCGCCACCATGGTCACTCTCTGGACCTCTGTCACCACCAAGAACTGTCCAGCTTTCAAAAGTCTGAATGCCAGCACTTGTTCCCCATCACAAACCTCCTATGACATTTAGTTTACTTCTAGTTTACTTCTCATTTACTTCTACTCTGACTATGGTAATTCACTGGCCTCCTCATCACTGCTTATTTCTATCCTTCAGCCCTTTCTTGTCTTCATTCCCCTTCTTGCTTGTCTTAGGCTGTAGTCTAAGGTCCCTTGTACCTCTCTCTCATGCCCCTCTAAGCTCCATTGTACCCTCTGCCCCCTGATGCACTCACCTGGATAAAGTCTAACTTTGGGTGATCTCAACTGTTTCATTCTCCACATCTGAATCAAGAACTAACTGTGGTTGAAGAAAAAAGAATGCACAATCATACAGATTGGTTTCATTCTTAATTTCTGACCTTAACCTCAAACAAGGCTCTCAGTGCTGCCACTTTTTCCTGAATAAGTTCATTTTCCTACTCAAAATCATCATTTGACACCATCTTTCTCCTCAAACCTCAGCTCACCCTCCTTGCTCAGGAGCTGCCCTTGCCTCTGTCAGCACAGAGGAGCTCCATCTGCCTACCACTGAATCTACAAACCCCTCCGCACTGGACTCTTCTTCTCGGCTTTCTCTCTTTGCTATAAATAAGTTTTATAAAAACCCAAGACTTCAATACTTGCTTCAGAGCCATCCTCCATCATCTTTTCAAGGACTTAACTCCTTTGTTCTTTCTCTCTCTTACATCATCAGTTTCTCCCTCTCTTAAGGGATCATTCGCATCAGCATAGACATGCTCTAGTTATTTCCTATCCTCAACAAGCAAACAAAAAATTCCCCTTGACAGCTCTCCATCAGTTTAAATTCTCCAGTGAGTCTCAAAGTGTGGTTCCTAGATGGGCAGACTTGCTATCACCAGGGAACTTACAAGAAATGCAGATTCTCAGCTGCTACCCCAGACCTACTGAATCAGAAACCCTGCAGTGGGTCCATAATCTGGATTTTATCAAGCCCCTCACCTAACTGTAACACACACTGGACTCTGAGACCCCTAATCAATACCTCTGTTGCTCCATGGACCAGCGGCACTGGTATGATCTGGGAGCTTTTTAGAAATGCAGAATAATCTCGGGCCCCAGAATAGAATCTACATTTTGACAAGATCTCCAAGTAATTCATGTACATCTTAAGGTTTGAGAAAGCACAGCTTTGCACATCTCCTCAGCTCCCATTCTTTCCTCAATCTACCCCACTGCTTTTCTCAGGGTCATCACTGACCTGTTACCAAATCCAATGGCCACTTTTCTGGATTAGCAACTGACACGGTACCACTTCCGTTTCTCTACACACTCCATCCTGGAGTCCCTATCAGTGCATCCCACTGGTTTTCTATGACCTCTGTAGCAGCTCCTTCTGTCTCCAAGGCATGTGGTTCTCTAAGCAAACTGTGTGTTGGAGTTCTTCTGGGGACGGTATGGGCCCTCTTCTCTTTTTTCTCCCACGTTCTCCTTCTACAGGATCTCGTCCACACGCATGACTTAAATTAAATGCCATCTATATTCTGAAAACTGACCTCTCTAGCTCCTTTATCTCAATAAATGGACTTTCCATCCAGTGGCTCAAGGCAGACATCTGAATGTCATCCTTGATTTCTCCCTTTCCTATAGTCTCCTGCCCGCCCCCATGCACATTTATCAGCAAGCCTAGTGGTTTCCATCTCCAAATTCCATCTTAAAGTCAACTTCTCTTCATCGCACTGCTACCATACTAGTCCAAGTCATCCTCCTCACCAGCCTGCCTCCTTATACTGGTCTCTGCCTCCTCTTTTGCTCCCTTCTAATATACTCTCCTCGAGCATCCGATACAACCTTTTAAAAATATAACTTATAGATGCCACCACTCCCCTGATTCAAATCCTTCCAATTTCCTTGGCACATAAAATAAAATGCAAATTTCCCATCAGCCTACAAGGCTCAGGTGACCTGAACAGCACCAGCCATGTCACCAAGCTCCAGGGCTGCTTCTTCCTTCCCCTCAGCCACGTGGGTCCTAAACAAGCTGGCTCCTTTCAGTTCCTTAAACGCTTCAGGCAGGCTGTTCCTGGTTCCTAGAGGCTCTTCCCCCACCACCCCCCATACCCCCCCACCCCCACCCGACCTGACGTGCACTCCACCCTGCAGCTGGTTCCTATCCTTCAAGCATAGGCTTAAGTAGTCTCCCCTCAGGGGTGTATCTAACAGGTCCCAAGCAGCTATTCTGTCACAACGCCCTCACTGCTTCCCACCTTACTCCAAATAAAGGGAGGGAGGTTCTCTTCTCCCCTTATTCCTACAAACCCACAAAATAGTAACTTCCTCCTTCTCAGAAGCACCAAGTAGATTTACACTTCTCTCTAACCCTCACCGGCTTGGGTCTGATTGAGAACGTCAGAATGGGGCTCCTGCGTGCCCCATTCCCTGTGACTCTCCAGCTCAGCACATGCCTGCCCACCTGACAGCTGAGCGCTGCCTCCTCCATCGGGAAGCCTGTCGGAGCCTCCTAGGTAAGGAGTGTCATCAGGTTTCTGGCCGACCTGCCTGTGACTTAGTGTGCAAGTTCAACCCAGTGGGGAAAAACTAAGAAGCCCACTTGAGCTGCCTGTCCAAGCCATCAGACGGCATCCTCCATGCCAGCTTTACCAGTAATGAAGTACATGTTTTTATCTCTATTTGACTCCTATATATACAGAGGGAGCCAAAACAAAAAAGTATACACATTTTAAGAAAGGAAAAAACTGTACTAAAATTATAATGTTCAATATATACCAACAACAAAAGATGAATACAAGTCACGTTTGACTTCTGCAATTACAAGAGATACTCAAAGTGGTTACCGTCGGTGTAATTTTAATAGTTTTTTTCTTTCTTAAAATGTGCATATATATTTTTGGCACCCTCTATAGTAAGCAAAAGGCAGGTTAGGATTACTTGGTACCATACAGAACCCGATGATCACAATTAATTACTGCATGGTTATTTATCATCCAGCGGAGTAGTTAAATAAGGGCTGGAGCTTTTAGTATGAGACTATCAGGATTTCAACTCGTTCTGCCTGTTAGTAGATATACGAGAATATATATATATATATATATATATATATATATTCTTGAGGAAGTTAATTAAATTCTCTCAGCCTCACACATTAAGTGAGGATAATGTTCATATCTAATATGTAGGATGCTTGTTAGGATGAAATGTGATAACTTTTGTAGTAGGTTTAGCGGAGCCTGGCCCGTGGTAAAGCCCAGCATGGGGACATGGCTACTGTCTGCCTTTTCCACCTATCATAAGTGTCCTGAGGGCAGACGTGTCTTCTGTTTCATTGACTATTGCATTACCTAGGACTCAGCATAATCTGGCACGTGGGACGGTTTGGTCAGTTTTAAACATATTCTAATGATATGGACTCTGCTTTTCTTTGAAAATGCTTCCTACCACAATTAATTGCATTTCATAAGGAAAAAGTTTTTCATGTAATCTTACATTGAAAGCAGGGTAGTACTAATGAATAGTATTTCATAAGAAATAACTTTCACTCTATGTGTACTACTTTATTAAGAAGTTTTCCTTTTTTTTTTTTTTTTTTTTTTTTTTTTTTTTTTTTTTTTTGAGGGCAGTGTCACTGGCCCTCATATGTGGGACCGAACCGGGGCCGCTGGCTTCCAAGGCCAGCGCTTAACCACCGCGCCATTCGGCCGGCCCTAAGAAGTTTTCAATTCCTAACCTTCTGCCACTCTCTCTGAATCTAAAACACTAAAGTAATCAATGGTGTGGTGTCTCACAAACACCAAAACTTAGTAAGTATTCACTGAAATATCTCCTTCATGAGATTCTCTGTGGATGCAAAAGAAACATGAAATGTGGGACTTGATGTCACAGAACTTACCATCTACCTGGGATGACAAAACATTCACGACAGCAAAGAATGCCGAATGATAAAATGCAACTATATTCAGATAGCAACCACTTTCAAAAAAGTTGGGGTTAAAAACTTATAAATTGGGTTTCAAAATTTATATGTAAATATATATAAGTTGGGTTCACAGTATATAAATATTCATTGTAGCCTGTTCACAAGCACAAAATCAGTACTTGTGAAAACTACCTTAATGTCCAAAAGGGCTTGAATTATGGTATATTCTTATGTACTGTGCATTACAGCCATTAACAAGAATCTCCACGTGCTGATACGTACACGTTATGTGATTGATGGGAAAGAGAACAAGTTTCAGAAGAGCGATTCCATCTGTGGGGGAAAAATGTACACGCACACACGTATATACCCACACACAGAGAAGAGATGTCTAATACTCGTATACTCAGACTTTTAACATTTTTCTATCTTCTGATTTTTTTTTTTACATGGGCTTATATCTTTTAATCTTTTAATAAGGGCATTAGTAAACTTAGAAACTAAGCCACCTGTGTTGTTCCGTTACCCTAAAACAAAAGAGACACTCTTTGTGACTTTAATAAAACCACTATTAACAATTGTATTTCCTTGAAATGATACGTGCATGGCTATACTCATATCAATAAATTTGTATCCTCCATCCCTACGCTGTAAGTCTGTTCCATTTTACTAAACAATTATTAACAATTTCATTAAATATCTGTACTACAATCTATTCAATCATTCTCCTATTGATGGGCATTGTAGCCACTCCATTGGTTCACACACACAGGTAATAGAAATACTGTTACAATGGACATCTTAATTCACACTGCTACTCCATAATTGCATGATTTCCTGAGAACAGACGAATAATTTTTACTTCAAAGAACACTCCCACTTTCACTTTTTACTTCTGTCATACAATCTCACTTTTAAAACCATATTTTACTTATAAAAGAGAACAAGCAGGAATCGTTGAAACTGCTCTTTGCTTATCATCAATTGCTATAGCAAAAGCTGCCACAGTCAAGAAATATACGATCCATTCCCACCCCACCTCTTTAAGCACTTACCTGCTTTGACCTAACCTGTTTCTATCCAAAGCAATATTTGGAGAGGAGAAATCATGTAGCCCATCATAAATTGAACACTGTGATTGGCAAAAGCAGATATTCCTAACAATTAAAAAAAAAAACTCACTGATAAAACCAATTAAAGGAGAAGAAGAAAACCCACTGAGAAGAAATTCATACTTACTGAATACCTAATGAGGACACATATTATTTGGGAAATGTTTAACACTTACACTAACAACTTTAAGAGACAGTTATATTTACATTCCAAAATAAGAAACTAATGGTTGGAAATATTAACAACTCACCCAAATCATATAACTCATATGGCAAGGGGATTCAAACCCAGATCTATTCATTTCAATGCTCTCTCCTGCCAGGGATAATGACAACCTTAGGAACAGCTATTGGCCTCGCCTTTCTTATAATGATTCACTCAGTAGTATTACCAGTTGGAAAGATTCCTCTTAAATCACCTTTTTAAAACTACAACTACAAACAAAACTTTGTTTTCATAAACATCATAAAATGGAGTTATCTTTACGATGATCAGGTTCTCCAACCTAAAATTCAGGACACATTGCTTAGTAGTAAAATTTTTCCCTGAATGTAAATTCACATGAGGTCTTCCAAAGTTATAAAGTTAATTCACATTTTATAAAAAATCATTGATAGGGTAAAACTGTAAATCTAAAATTCATTAAAAGCAGCTATTATAATAGTAGGATGTCATTGTCACTCATCTTCTGCTGACCATGAATGCAGTGCCTAGGACACAATAATACAGAGTGTACCAAAAAAAATGTATACACATTTTAAGAAAGGAAAAAACTGTATTAAAATTGTAATACAATGAATGACGCTAGCATTCATTTGATTAACACATCTACTGAGCGAACATCATACAACATATTGCTAGATAATTCAATTCAACTTTTAAAATTAATACATAGAGGTCCAGCCGAGTGGCGCGGTGGTTAAGAGCTGTCTTCGAATGCCAGTGGCCCGTTTGGATCCTACACGAGGGCTAGTGACACTGCCCTCTACAGCTAAGATGGTGAACAACAGCTCCACCTGGAGCTGGGCTGCTGTCAGTCCCCTGGACTGCAGAGCTGCAGCCACTGCTGCAGTGGGCTGCCACAGGCTAAAATGAGCGGCTGGCAGCCGGTGTGAGCTGCCAACACCCGCCGTCCAGAGGCCGGCGACCGATCTGCCTCACCCGCGAAGAGCACAATGACGATACCAACATGGGCCAGTGAAGCAACGTCCTCCGCAACTAGACCGAAGAACAAAAGGACAGTAACTTGTCTGTTCCCCTTCCCCGGTTCCCCAAAGCTGTTCCCCTCCCTCAATTCCCCAACGAAATCTTAAAAGAAAAAAAAAAGTAATACATAGATAACATCTCTTAAAATGTGTACATTTTGGACCGGCCAAGTGCTGCGAGGTAAGAGTTGGTTTGGGGGCCAGCCGAGTGGCATGGTGGTTAAGCGCTGGCTTGGGAAGCCAGCGGCCCCGGTTCGGATCCCACATATGAGGGCCAGTGACACTGCCCTCAAAAAAAAAAAAAAAGAGTTGGTTTGGGACACCAGCTCTGAGCAGCAGGGCCCTGGTTTGGATCCCACATGAGGGCCAATGACGCTGCGCCCTCTACAGCTAAGGTGGTGAACAACAGCTTCACCTGGAGCTGGGCTGCCATGCGTTGCCGGCAACAGCATAGGCTGCAGTGGGGCTGACCCGCAGCAGGCGTGAGTCGCCCGCCGGGAGCCGCTGTGAGAGGCCGTCCAATGGCCGTTGAGTGACTGCTTCCCCAGGAAGAGTGCAATGATCACATTACCAACATGGGCCAGTGAAGTGACATCTTCCACAACTAGACTAAAGAACAAAAGGACAGCAACTTGTCTGTTCCCCTCCCCCAATTCCCTCAAAAAAATCTTAAAAAACAGAAACGTGTACATTTTTTTGGCACCCCCTGTATTCGCTAAGGAAACTGAATGTTTTGCTACCCATTCATACTTGCCTCTCCCAGCAGTTGGACAGGGGGGGAAAATGGCTTATTAGATTCTTAATACCTCCTAATATAATTTTGTTTAACTCCTAAATGTATTCACACATACCATCCTGCCCTACTCCACAATGGATTTAAAGCAGCCTGGAAATATATATATATATATATATATATATATATATATATATATATATATATATATACCGTTAGACGTAACAGTAAGTGATTAAGGGAAAATAAATTAAGAAATTCTGTATAGGTGGGGTTAGCATACAAATGTTTTCAGCAGGAGGTCCTTTCTAAATACCCATTAGAGGTGGGCCTCAAATTTGGCTCTGAGTCTACTAAAGCCATCACAAAAAGAACACAACCAGGTAAGACATGAGTCACAAGGACCATATAATAAAAACAAACCAGGTACTCAGGAGAACTGAAGAGAGGCATAATTATTCCTGTAATAAAACCAGAGAAAAGTTCCTCCTGTGTATGTTTATGAAGGATACACTGTATAATATGGTAAAAATGTCCTATCGACACCCTTAAATAAATATAATGTGCGTTTCAGATAGTTCTTTTCCTAGAGCATCCATCAGTGGAGACTTTTATAAGCCAAAATGGTTCATTATTAGCAAAGGGGGAGGACAGTGCAAAACAGTATGGCATGGGGGCCGGCTGCGGGGCACAGTGGGTTAAGAGCTTGCTTAAGAGCATGAGCTCTGAGCAACAGGGCTGCTGGTTCGATTCCCACATGGGCCAATGATGCTGTGCCCATGCTGAGCTGCCAACAAGTGGCAGGATGGCTCAGCTGGTGAGAACACGTGCTCCTAACAACAATACTGCCTGTTCGATGGTGGGCTATGTCCGCCCACAACTAAGACTGAACTCAGCACCTTGAGCTGAGCGTCATCCGGATGTTTCGGGGGATAGAGTGTGCGCCCTTAACAACAAGGCTGTCGGTTCGATTCCCACATGGGATGGTGGCTATGCCCATCAGCAACTATGACTGAACTTGGCACCTTGAGCTGAGCTCACCCGACGGCTCAGTGGATAGGGCGTGCGCTCTTAACAACAAGGCTGCTGGTTTGACTCCCGCATGGGATGGTGGCTACGCCCACCTGCAACTAAGATTGAACACAGCTGGGCCCGCTGAGTGGCGCGGTGGTTAAGAGCTGGCTTGGGAAGCCAGCGGCCCTGGTTCAGGTCCCACATATGAGGGCCAGTGACACTGCCCTCAAAAAAAAAAGATTGAACACAGCACCTTGAGCTTAGAGGCCACAAGCTGCCAACAGGAAGCCAGATGGCGACTGGCGCCCTCCACAACTAAGATTGAAGAACAACAACTTGGCCAGTCCCCTCCCCCAATTCCCCAACACTGTTCCCCTCCGCCAATTCCCCAATTTAAAAATAAATAAATAAATAAAAATTTTAAAACCCCCAAAAAACCAGCATGGCATGCTGCTCTCTGACAGGAAATCCTAAGTGTGTTTGGAAAATACATAACAAGCTCCATATTCCTTAGACAATCCTCCAGAGATGATTTCCATTAACCGAGCTTTTGACAGGTACAGAGAGACAGGGACTTGTGTTTATGCTCCATCACTGGCAGCTGGCTTGCAGATTTTCCAAGCTGCAAGGTCTAAAGGCAGACCATCCGCTTTAACAGTCAGCTGAGTTGGTAGGTAGAGAACAAGTCAGCTGAGTTGGTAGGTAAAGAAAGGTGACGTGCTGGACAAGTGCCACATACACAAGGCATGAGAGTACAAATTATGGCAGCAAGATTTTCCTCCGAAAACAATTTGGGTTTTCCCCAACAGAATGAAGAATGAGCAGTCACCTGACACATCTCTTGAGTAATTTGGGGAGATAATAAGTAATTTTACAATTTCTTTCAAAGGTCACATATGACTCCTCTAATTCCTAAATGATGTTAATACGGAAAAATGAGACCTCAATAATGGTTAAGAAGGCAAACACAATTTTATTTACTTTTTGAAATTAATGGAAATATTTACACTTCTACAGGTCATACAATTTGAGGCTTTTTTCCAACTGAATTCAAGTTAATTGATAATGGCCTTGAAGAAAGTACCTTCTAAATAACTAAGTAATTCAAACTACTAACTTGGTACTTCCTCTTTATCTGTAATACCTTATACAAATTTCAATCAACACCATACAGGAAATATTTTTTGGCACATATATTCCTCTGCTAGAGAAACTTACTTTTTCTTCCTTCTAAATTCAAACATACTCGTATGCAAGTATCAATGTAGTTTTGATGCTTATGCTCACTCAACCCCTCCTTTCTGGAAATAATATCATGAAAATAAAGGCAACTTTATGCAAAAATTAGAACTCAAGTTTTGGTTTAGGAACCTCAAAAAATATTCTTCAGAGTAGAAGGGTTTAAAATTGACTTTAAAAATTCGTAACAGTTGAAATATTGTGAGCTTTCTTTTAATATCTTCACAACTCTCAAACACCTTATTTTAATGTCTATGTTACATTTTGATTTCTTTTAATAATCACAAAATTATGTGACTATTGGCACTATATAATTTCTAAATGAAATTTAGTTTCTTACAAGAACATTTTCATATTGATGGGAAGAACATCAGATATTATTTATACAATTGTTACAAGTATGTGCAATGCAACTAATCCCCAGCTTTTCAGTTTCTAAAACTTTTCTCTCAAAGAGGTTTAAAACATAAATGATATATGAAAAACCTTATTAATAGATTGGCCTGCGTGAAAAAAGAATCATTTAATTGATCACTCACGTTGCCTTGCAGAACTTATAGCTCAAGAAATTGTAAGCAAATTTTCATGAAAATCTCATTCAGACAGCAAAATACATTTCTGATAGGATTCATTAGGAACATTAGCTACAGGGCAGGGACTCAGAATGGCAGCACACATGGCTAGATACTTGCCATTCCTGATCTCATCCAATTCCTGCTGCAAAAGCTTCTATACTACTGGAGCAAAAGTTTTTCATCACAACAGCTTGTTTTTACTAGCTGATGAAAACTAACATTCAAATAATGTAGAAATTCACTTTGACATGCAATCTAAAAATCCAAAACTATTTGCGATTAAAATGTAAAATGCAATTAATCTTCATTTGCTGTAAACTCCATTTGAAAAAGAATGATTTTACATTTCTTCAAGCTTTAAAAGTGACAGTGGTGTAAGTTAACCTGTTTCTTTGATTGTAAATGTAAAGTGATATATCTGCATCAAGAGCAATGGTTATCCTGTATTCATTGCAAAAATCCTATGTGTGGATTATTTTTCCCCCTCCCCCCTGGATTATTTTTTTTAAGGGATTATTTTCCAAAGCCACTTTAGAATGTTGTCACCATGAGTACAACCTCTCACTTTTTTATGTTTGAAAATTTCAGTAACAAATGTTTTTGAAGTTATCATTAAATAATTTTTAACTCCTTTCAAGGAAATCTGAAATATATGACTAACCATATATTACATTATAACTATTTATATGACCACCAGTCAACTTTGCCTTGCTGCTACAATTAAAGGACTTTCACAGTAATGGTGTTTATAGGCTTCATATCCAGAAAAGCACCCTACAAATATATGCTATGAACATGACAACAGAAGTACATAACAGGCATTAATGCGTCTTCACAACTATTGGGTTTTGCTCAGTCTGTGATATCCATCTTATACGACATGCACATATTTTTTACAGTAATACTTAGTGTATTAGTTATCTAATGCAGGATAATAAATTACCCCTAAACTTGGTGGCCTAAACAAGATTTATTATCTCAGTTTTTGTGAGTCAGGAATTTGGGGGCCGCTTAGCTGGGTGCTTCTGGCTTGTAATCTCTCATAAGGTTGCAATCAAGATGCTGGCCACAGCTACACATCCGAAGGTTTCAGAGGCCAAAGGGTCCACTTCCAAGATGGCTCGCTCCGTGGTGTTGGCAGGCCTCAGTTCCTCACACTGGGGGCTTCTCCAGTGTCTTCTAAAGTAGTGGTTCTCAACAGAGGGCTATTTTACCCCCAGAGTATATCTGACAACTTCTGAGACATTAAGAATCATCAGGGGCCAGCCGAGTGGCTCAGCTGGTTAAGAGCTTGCTCAAGAGTGTGAGCTCTGAGCATAAAAACAGGGTCGCCGGTTCGATTTCCACATGGGCCAACGAGCTGTGCTAGAGCTGAGCTGCCGCTGCACTGCCAACAGGTGGCAGGATGGCTCAGGTGGTGAGAGCACGTGATCCTAAGAACAAGGCTGCCTTTTCGAGATGGTGGCTATGCCCACCCACAACTAAAGACTGAACTCAGCACCTTGTGAGGAGCTGCAGCCTGGATGGCTCAGAGGATAGAGTATGTGCTCTTAACAACAAGGCTGCTGGTTCAACTCCGGCATGGGATGGTGGCTTCGCCCACCTGCAACTAATTGAAGACAGCACCTCGAGCTGAGCAGCGTGACTAGATTTGGAGCTGAGCTAGCTGCGCCCTCCACAACTAAGATTGAAGGACAACTTGGCTGTTCCCCTTCCCCAATTCCCCAACACTGTTCTCCTCCCCCAAATCCCCAATTTAAAAAAGATCTTAAAAAAAAAAATCATCTAGCCCAAAATGTCAATAGTATTGAGGATGAGAAACTGCCCTAGAGCAACTAAGCTCAGAGAAAGCGCAAGACAGGAGCTACGTACGATGTCTTTCAGGACCTACCCGCAGAAGTCACGCTCCATCACGTCTGCACGTTCTACACATTAGAGGAGCGAGTCACTAAGTACAGCCCTCACTCAATGGGAGAACTAAGCTCTACCTCTTGAAGGGAGAAGTATCAAATAATTAAATCATTACACTTAGCTTGATTTTTAAAAATCAAAATACTAGGATTTTTAAGGTATCCTGTTTACTTTTGGGAATACCTAATAAGAATCTTTTTACTGCTCTAGAAAAATCACTGAAATTCCATATAACAATCTTCAGGTAATTGGCAACAATCTTCAGGTAATTGGTTCATTCCCTGATTGTAAATTTCATGACCACTGTCATTCATCTAATGCTAAGCTTCCTTCAAATATCAGCTCCACAGATCTAAGGCTGAAACAGACACGTTTACAACATGAATTTATTCCTAGGGTAATTGGTGCTATGTCTCTGAGATTGTCCTCAATAATGTGCAGAAAAATAATCAAGGGAAAACATGAAACATTACATTTCAGCAGACTTGAAATCCAAAGGGTCAGACATTCTTAAGATCAAGTTTGGAAGTACAAACTTGGACACACAGTATATGAACAAGACGACTGTGGAGACTGTATCAGATAATGAATTCAAAAGGAGAATGCACAGAAAGTATAAGGTTTCTATCATGTTTCAAGTGGAAGGTTCAAGCTATCCTATCTCATTCTTACTCAGGGCCAGTAAATCCAAATATACAGGTTTATATAAGTAGTTTCCAACCAAAGGTGATTTTGCCCCCAGGGAAATGGGGCAATGTCTAAATATATTTTTAATATTTATGTCACATATGTCACAACTGGGAGTGGCATCTAGGGGGTAGGGTACAGGGATATTGCTAAGCATCCTACAATGCACAAGACAGCCCCGCACAACAAAAAAATTATCCCACCCAAAATGTCAATTTAGGTTATACTTCGTTAGGGAATGTAAACACAGCTTGATAAATGCTCATATACTTACTGTCTGATCTCTTAATTTGCTGTTTTCCCCCTTTTGTTCTCTTTAGGATCAGTATCATTTAGTGTATTGAGATTGCTCATTTCAAAATAGGTCATTCAAAGCATAAGGCACTTAGGATACCAAACTAGGAATCAGAAAATGAATCAAGCTAAACTTATAATGTCAGATGAGGAAATTATTAGAAGTATATCAATAGAAGATGCCAACATTAATATTTCACTTAGATTTAATACTAAGATCATCAAGGAATCATAGTTTATTATACTAAATGAGGAAGATAACTAAGATTTTCCCTAGCACTTGGCAGCCTGGAGAAGAAAACATAAATAAATATTATTCAAATGTACAAGAAGTTTCAAGTTAGCTAAAGCCCTAGATGAAGGATTTGATATAAGGGGGAAAAAGAAATCGCTACTGGGAATAGTAACAATAAAGCAATTATTTCTGGGAATAAAGTTATATCTACTACAGGGATGAGGAAATAGAAGAAAAGTTCAATATACATTTGCATAAACCAGACACCTCAGCTGAGGTATGTTTAGGGGCAGATAATTTACAGGTGAGAAAACTGTCACAGCAGAGACACTAGCTCGAGTGGAAGTATAGGGCTGAGGTAAGGATTTCTAGGACCCTTTTGTCCTCAGTCCCTCTCTTCCCCTAAAACATGGCCTTCCTGAGCCCTTGGCAGATCAAAAGAAGACGTTCTGACCTCTTGTGGGCACATGCTGATGTCATCATTTTCTAGATCTGAATCATCAGATGAAAAGGCTTCTCTGACACAGATTCCCAATACATATCCTTACATAAAGTTGCCCTAGCCCATGTCACTAGATTCAAAACAGAAACAGAAGAATCTACAAGAAGATCTCAAGGGATGCATTAGAAATATAAAGGTAGATTTGAGATGGCAATTGAAGTTGAAAGAATGCAGAAAAGAAAAGCTACTTCCAAAGCAATCTCTGAGGAAACAACATAAATAGGCCCCTTGTAGACTGACTCTTTCAAAAGCAGGGACCCTTCCTGCTTTTTTTGGTTTTTCGTTTTTCAATCTCTATAAACATAACACCTACTACAGTGCCTAGCACTGGCAATACTGAATTAATTTTAAAACAACTGGTATGCTTTTCTTTGCATGGTCATGTGTTTTGTGATGCCTACACTCTGGATCATACGCTTGGAAAAGCAAGCAATGCATACTTGTGGGCAGACTGACAGTAAGGCGCACACAGTCACATACCTTCCTTCATGTCACAGGCACAGTGACAATACCACCGAGGCCTAAGGGAAAAGGTTCTGAGGAAAACAAGGAAATCTGTAACATCATTCAAAGTAACAGGAGCCAACATGTTCAGGGTCTAAAGTTACTCAGACAGCGGACCTAAACAAAATAAACATTTGTTCTATTACCTTTTTGTTATGTTGCCATGGGAATCTGTGTTTAGGAACAATTATTTTCTGCAACAAGATGACAGAGCAGCAAAAGGGGGAAACAGCTTTCATGAAAGAGGAGAGAAACTTGTATCTGTAAAGGCAGGGAAGACAATAAGTCCTATGGGTTTTTATAGGGTTGCATATGTGTAGAATCTTTCAATCTGTAAGATTTATTCAAGTTAACAGAGAACTTTTTGAGACCTCATAGTCAAAATATTAGTAACAGGTAACAATAATCCCACGGCTACTAAAATTATTGTAATGGGAGAAAGGCGGAATAATGTAGAACAGACACAGGGCCAAATAAAATAGAAAATAAATGAGATCTTAAATGCTGAAGGAAGGTAAAAATTACTTTTAAAACATGACCCAGTAGTAAGAAAAAACCTAGAAGCCCAAAGAAGTTAGAAAACACTGAACCTGCCAGCAGGCTAATCTTTTGTCAGCAGAAGTCTAGAGATAATCTCTTTGCTCCCTTCCTTTTGGCAGTAGAAACCTGAAAAAGTGAAGTAAGCCTGTGTTATTTAAAGAGCTGGAGTACCCTGAATTTCTGGGGCCCACCAAGAGTACTGGCTCTGGTATTCTGAACCTTTCGAAATAAGAGTTGTGAGCATGGGACAGGGCTGTAAACATTCATCTTCCCCACTCCTACCCTAAACTATAATACAATTAGCACCTCGAATGGGTAAGGAACAGAAATGGAAAAACAGGGACCCCAGAGCAGAGGGATCTGTTAAAACATAAGTCAGATTATGTCTCCTTTGGTCATAACCCTCCATGACTTCCCCTCTCACAGGAGGAAAAGGCACAGCTCTTACAAAGGCAAATAAGACCCTTCATGACCCCTCCACATCTGCAGCCTTTTCCTTCTACGACCTGGCCCCTGCTTCGTTCAGCTCTAGCCACACTGGTCTCCTCGCTATTCCTAGAGCACAAGAGGCCTCTGCTTCAGGGCCTTTGCACCTGCTGATCCCTCAGCCTGGAATGTTCTTCCCTCCCCATCTGTGTCCAGTAGGTGTTCTCCATCACCTCCCTCAGGTCTTTGTTCAATTGTCATTTTATGAGTGAAGCTGACCCTGTCTACCCTGCTTAAAAGTACAACAGAGCCATCCCAGAATTCCCTCTGCTTTCCTGGCTTCATCTGACATTATTATACATTTTACTTATTTGTTTATTTTCTACTTCCATCCCCTTTAGAATGCAGTTTCTTCTGGGCAGAAATTTTTGTCTCTTTTGTTTGCACCCCATCTCCAGCACCTAAAGAATGACACAGTAGGTGCAAAAGTATCAGTATCACACATAGTCCTATCCTCAAAGAAATGTGCACGAGCCATCTTTCTCTCCCTTTGCCTCCAAATCCTGTGCTTTATAACACTCCAAAGTGCAGATAATGGCACTAAAATCTACCCATTTGTCTCAGGCTAAAACCTAGGGGTCATCCTAGATTTGTCTCTATTCTGTACCTCTTTCCCCCACCTTCAGCCTCGGAGCCAATCAGGCCAGAAACCAGGGCAGATCTGCCAAAAGTGCAGAATTTGCAGACCACCATCTTCGTCTTCCCTAGAATAGATTTTTAAGAGAATGAAATCTAGAAAGCCAGTTAATTTTATAAATCCTTAATACATATGTACCTAATTTATGGAAACACTATGCAAAGGCAAACCACTGCTAATACTGAAAGCCTCATTTACAAGAGAAAATATTGAAGTTTAAAGAGATTTTTTTGTTGTTGTTCTGAAGAAAAGTGTATGACTTCCAACTACATGACAACTGTGAGACGGTCCCTACTTTCAAGTCAGGAAACCTACCTTATAATGAGGTTTTTTGGTTTTGTTTTTAGTACTACAGTAATGGGAACAAATCAATACCAAATTTCACAGTCAAGAGCAAAAATCCAATGTATTTGCAAAGGTCTGGAGAGGCAATTACTTCTATTTATATCCTATACTTACATAACATATATACAGATAGTTCCAACTTCCAAAAATGCACACGGAAGAATTTCAAACCAAAGGGATTTATAAATTTAGGAATTAATTGTTTGCACTGCCTAATAATCTTTGGGAAAAAATTTAATCTGGACAATACGCACGGAAGGTCATTTGGGGTTTACCAATTCTGAGGGAGAGATGTGACTTCAATAAGTGATTACCCCTCAGAACAGCTGGTGGGATTGGTTTCATACCATCAGTTCTATTACCAGTGACCCAGCAACCCCTTTATTCACAAAAGGAGCAGTAGGGGGAGGCAAAACACATCAGAGAAGGTGCCACCACACCACCTCAGCAGCCTTTGTGTACGGGAAAGGAGACTTTTTAGACTTTTAGCAGCACCGACAAGTACGTCATTCCTTTAACGGATGAGTCCAGCTCTTAGCTACATAACTGGGTTAGTAATACCAGCCTTCAAAGAACCAGTGAAGACTGAGTGATACTGTGCTGAATGAAAACACTTTATAAAGTACAAAATCCCATAAAAATGTCAGTTATTAGTAACGTTAGAGTGAGTTAGCCCAGTGATTACTTCTACCTTTGAATCCTAAGCCTCAAGGGCTCAGTACCATCTGCACTGTAGCCCATGAAAGGCAAAGGCAACACACAGATCATCTCCGAGGCTGAGTAAGAAGGAAATCAAAGGCAGAGGACGCCTCAGTATCAAGAAATTAAACTGGCAGAATTGAAAAGCCAGAGGTCCAGAATACTCTTAAAATGGGAGCCGGTGGAAAAGCATCACTGGAAAAATGGGATCTGATAAATAAAACCTGACTTTATAGCCAACTTGACTGAACTCCTTCTTAAAAGTCTTCATATGTCAATATGAATATTCTCCATTGTGTTTAAATATTTATTGGTTAACATTGGTAACAGGCAGCAATCACCTGACTTTTGGTGCAAAGAAAAGCAAAAGGGAAGAAAGATCAGCATGGGCCTATCATCACTAGTAAAGGGCAAGCCCCGCTCATTGATCAGAAGTCAAGAAAGCCATCTTTGCGTACTCAATGGTACCCAATGATGCCGTATTTTCATTTACATGTGTCCAGGCTCATCTTAAAAAAAATAAACAAAAAAGATTTGAAATGGTGAATGGCTATTAATTCTAGAAAAATTTAGCTTCATTTATTTTTATTGTATTTATTTATATACAATCTTGTTCTACAAAACATTTAGGAAGCTGGATTTGATTTCTCAGTAAATTTTGTCATCCTCTTAACTAAAAGTCCTATTATATACTTTATACACTGATGATAAATATAAACTGCATGGCACAATGCCTGGCACATAGAAAGCAATCCATAAAATGGGGTTCTTACTCATATTAGGCGATAAGTTCTATGAGGGAATGTATTATCTTGTTCTGCCTTATTGAGTACTCTATCTCAAGAAACCCAGTCTGCTATCAGGCCCATAGGTGGTGTTTAATAATAAATACTGTTGAATAAATAACTGAATATGATTTACGAGGAAATCTTACCTCTCACCTATTTTATGGTTACTAGTGCCCCCCACCTCCTCTAATCAACAGCAAGGGTCTGGAAAAACCATACCCCAGAGAAAAGGTATTTAAGTTCCTGTTTATATTTCCTTAAACTCACCACAAAATTTCCCACCCCCCTTCTGTCCCAAAACCACAAAATCAATGCCTTGCAACAACATATTCTTAAACAATTTTGCTTCATTTCCCCTCACAGACAATGTACAAAGTTCCTTAAAACTGCAAGACTTAGTTTAGTTCCCTTTACCCCTTAAAAAATAAAAAATAAAAAAAAAGAAAGAAAAAAAGAAAAAAAAGACATATTTATAAAACCCTATCAATGCTCAAATTTCTAGTCTGATTCCGTGATCTCTCCTTCATGATTGGTTGTCACAAAGGCTATCTGCTTTTTTTTACCATATACTTAGCACAAATTTAAGAAATGAAAATAGCCTTAATTAAAAATAATTTTAAGTTACACTTCAAAGTGTATTGCACTTCAGAGCAATCAAATTAAAAAACTGACACATATTTCAGTTATGTTGCATGCCTTAAAATACTTTCAGAGGTTTCTTTTGGGAACAGACCTCAGATCCAGTTCTACAAGTCACACAAGAAGGTCTGTGTCATACTTTATAGTTGCGACTTCTATTTGACATAAAACAGTATCATCAACCTGACTGCCTACTCTTTCACCACACTTTAGTCCAAATTCTCTAAATTATTTGGATCCAATCTGATTGTTTGTTACTCCCTAAAATCAAATCTGCACTCCAAGGATGAAGATAGTGAAAAATAACACAGGCTCCAGGATTCTAAGACAAGATCAAAAAAAGTATTTTCTGCCACACCTTAAAAGTCAGTAATTGAAAGAATGACTCTGATTATAACACTTGCTTCTAAATCTAAATTCTGATATTTTTCTATCAAAAAATCAATCATTTGTTTAGTCAATTGTCACAAAATATCAGTTGTATTTTCTTCCACCAATATGTTATGGGTCACACCTTAAATCCTTTCTACAGAAATACAGCCAAAAAACAAACTCTGCCTCCTGGAAAGACATACAACAATCTTAACAGTGGCTGTCTCTGAGAAGAGGAATAGTATGGTTGGAGAACAGAAAACTTTTCACTGAATATCCTTTTATATCTTTTGACTCTTATATAATGTGAATGTATTGCCTACTTTTAAAAACCTGTTTGGGCCGGCCGAGTGGCATGGTGGTTAAGAGCTGGCTTGGGATGCCAGCGGCCCGGGTTCAGATCCCACATATGAGTGGCCCGGGTTCAGATCCCACATATGAGGGCCTGTGACACTGCCCTCTAAAACAAACAAACAAAAAAACAAAAAAAAAACAGTTTAATAAAATTATTCCAAGTGTCAGACATTTCTGGCTTCTATAAGCCAGAAGGTATACTGTAAGCACCAAAGAATTATGGAGTTCATTTTAATGGCACTTCTCTGTAAATCTGGATCTCCAGTTTCAGTGCAGAGCTACTCACACCAGCAGTAGGGAAACCTTGCAGGTAGTTCCTTTCAAGTTTGCTAAACACTGGAAACAAAAACTTGGTACTACAAAAATTAATGTGTCAATTCAAGAATGAAAAATAAACTAAGAGCTACTAAAGGAGCAATGATCCAAATACATCTTTGAAATGTAGCAAATGAATTACATATATATATTATATATATAATATATATATATTATATATATAGTAAAATGCTGCAAATTCCCTTAAATTGTAGACTGACGTACTATAAAAATGTGGAAAAGATGTCAAGCATCGTGCCTTTAGCAATTTAATTCAAGCAGCCTGAACTAGAAAATGCAATATGATCTGCTGCAAGACACAATTGCACAATCTCAATTACCCAGAAGATTCTACTGAACAGGAAATTCATGATGTGACTTTAAGAAACACGGGAATTCTATTTAAAGACTAATATGTTCAAAAGCTTGGAATTTGTTCCAAAACAAAAAAATAATTTTATAGACCCCTATCCAATGATGTAGGGGCATGAATTACATGAATCAGTTTCAGATCAGGAGCTCTCAAATTACTTTAAATCTAGAATATGGTGAAAAAACCTTGGAAGTTAGAGAAATTAGTGAAATATTTCAAGTTCGGGAATTTTATGGAATTAATTTAATGTAAAACACACTCAGTGTGAATTAAAACTGAAAAGTGTCTCTTCCTTCCTTTGTTATATATTCCACATCCTTATGAAAACCACCGGGTCCTTAGGCTACAAATGTAGATAAATTCCCTCTGCAAACTCTCTCAGGGACTTTAAAAAAAAACATAGTATCATTCACAAGAATTATCGCAATTAAAAAACATTTACAATACCTCCCACCATTGTTACAATAATAACTTTTTGATCTTGAGGGCGGTGCAACGGATCTGACTCTCACTTGCACCAAATGAGAAAATTGTTTTGTCAAACAATACTTAAATGAGCAGTGGTATGTGACTAATCGGCGAGGCCGCCAGTTTCTCAAGCTGCAGTGTTCTTGCAGGCACCACCACCCACCCCCCACTCTGCGAAAAGGAAATACGCTTTCAACCGAATCGGAAACACACCACTCAAGCTGGCACAGTGCTCACCGAGATAAAGTCGGTATTTTAAGCTCTATGGGTCGCTGCAAATTCAAGTGCGAATTCAAAAAAGAACGCCTCTCAAAATGGGATTTCGACAGGTTTGCAAAGAAGCCGGGACAGAACGCCCGTCGTCGTCAGTTTTGTTCGGTTTACCGCAGTCTCCCAGTCGGGCTTTGCCCTTCTGCTTCTCCGGGCAGCTCCCCGGGCTCGTCTGCTCAGGGGGAAGGCTCCGGAGCCTAGGATGGGCGCACCTCCGGAGAGGGTCCGCCTGCTCGACGCCAGCAGGGAAGACCCCGCACCCCCAGAAAGAGCCTCCCCTGGAGCAGCAACCTCCGAGAAGAGAAATGTGCAGGGTGCGAGACAGGGCCGCGCTCCAGCACCACCACCCACCGCACACCGTGGACCTGCGTCCTGCACACAGCTGACCACCTACCTAGGTGTGCAGGGTGAGGGTTGAAGGGGCACAAGGACTGCTGGACAGGGGTCGAAGGAGCAGCGATGCCCTCCCCCGAGGAAAATTCCTGCCGCTTGGTGCATCGCTGAGCCGTGGGGGCAGGCCTGGCTCTGGGCATGAAGGGCCAGCCAGCCACCACGGCCCCAGGCCCAGTGACACTCACCACACGGAGCCATAGGCGCCGGAGCCCACCGGGGACAGGTTCTGGTAACGCTCGGGCACCTCCCAGATAGTCTTGTTCAGCTCCTGCCGGTAGAACGTGGGCCTTTCCTGAGACATCTTCCAGCGGCGGCCGCGGGGCGAGGAGGTGGCCCTCCGGGGGCCCCGCCTGCACCCGCACCCGCTCCCTGGCCCTCGTTGCCCGCCGGGTGGGGCTGGGATCCCGCACTGGCCGCACGCGCAGGTGCGGCTGCCGCGACCCCGCGGACTCCCGCGCGCGCTGCCCCTGTCAGCTGCAGCGGCTGGACGTGCCTTAACGACCCGGGGCAAGCCCTGCTAAGAGTAGGGGCGCGCTCCGGGCTCAGGGCTGCGCCCGCCACGCTCCCCCTGCACCCTCTGCGGACCAGGCCGACTCTGGGCTGCGCCACGGGACTAGGGCTCCAGCTGCTGCGCCCGCTGAGGTTCCAGTGGTCGCCTTTCCAGAGCCAGCGAGCTGGAGCCTCCCGCCGTCCTCTCGCGAGAACAGTTCCCGGGACTCTACGCGAACCGAGATTTTACCCAATATGGAACCTGCCCACGGGAGGGGGTTGATGAGTGGAGAGGACGGGAGTAGCAGTTCTCGCGAGAAGAGCGCAACAGCTGGCGACCAGAGGCAGGAACTCGCCGGGTGTGTTCTTATTAAGGGCGCAAAGGCAGCCCCGGGAAGGAGAGGATGAGCGGTCAACACGTGCCGCGTGCGCCTCACGGTGGTCAGCGGGGCAACTGCGTGGCTTCGTGGTGGAAAGCGACAGTGACAAATGTGTCAGGGAAAGAGCCAAAAGATCTTTGAACGGTGTGGTTAGTTACCAGCAGCGGAGCACCTGCTCAGCGGAATCCCCAATTTCCAAGCAATAATTGCATTTTTAAAAAAGAGAGAAAGAAATTCCAGCCCAAAAGCTGGAGCATTCCCATCTGCTCAAGGACACATGACTTACTCTTCGGAATGTTGATGAAATCTGTTCCAAAAGCAAATATTAGCCCTGCATCAAGGCTGAAGTTTTGCACCCAAACTCTCCTAGGAGTTCTCAAACTTTTGTGTGCAAAAGAATCCCCTTGGGAATTTAAAAATGCAGATTCCCACGAGGAGTCTAGTTGGATTGGTCTGTGATGAGCACCAAGAATGTGCATTTTTACAACATGCTGCAGGCATTTCTGATTCAGGGAAGTCTCCGATACCTTCCTTCGAAAAATATTTTTAAAACCACTACGTTGAAGGTTTCAAACGGACTCCTGACCTAATGAGTTTCCACTGAAGAAGATTTTGAGCATTTAACTCATGCCTTTCGGAGTAAGAACAGGGCAGACTAGTCTTCTGGCAGTGTCTTATTAGGCAAGTCCGTGGACCTTATTTAGACCGTAGTTCTGCAAAAGAGCATTCTTGTCTTCCATTCCCACCTAATAGGGTCATTTGTAAAGCCGAACAACATAATACATGTGAATGGGCAAGGTATTATAACTCTATTCATATGCCAAATCATGTTACAATAAGCAGAAGAATTGGGTCCTAACTTATTCTCTTAGTTATTTCACTTAGAAATAACGAGGTTCAAGCCAGAACAATTCTCATCACTTCCCAAGATTATTCTCTTTTGTGTTATGCATCCTTTGGAGTGCTCAGACTTTGCCTATCTTGTCCCAGTGTCTAGCGCAATGCCTGGAACAGAAAAGATACCCTATAAATATCTGTTGAACAAATTATGACCAATGACCAGGATTTCAATTTAGGAGGTGGTGCAGGATCCTCAGTTCCTGACAAGGAAAAATAAAAAACAAAACCCAAACCAGATTCAAGGGTGCTTTGTGTAAAGCTTTTTCAGATTCAACGTGGCTTAGCCCGGATTCTCTTACCTACAAAGACATGCTGCTTGAAAATGTTCCAAGCTAACTTGCAGGTTAAGCAGCTTTCAAAGAAGTAATGAAAGTCGAAGGAGGAAATGAAAGCAAAAATGGGACTGTGAAGAAAATGAGGGGTGAGAGTGGGGAATCAAGGGTATGAGAGAATGGATCCAAGGAAGGAAACCTGGAAGTAGGAATTCTAAGAAATTTCATAAGTTTATCTAACAAATTGGGATGATGAGATGAGAATGACCAAAAGGGTAAAGATGAAGTGAGCAGTACATTCAGTCATTCCACAAATATGTATTGATGCCAGGCACTTCTAATGGAAGGGTGATTAAAAACAGACAGTTGCTGCCCTGCATGGAGCTTACAGTTAACTGTAGGGCAATCGTTCAGATGATTCAGCAGTTAATGAAAGAGATTCAAAATTAATTAATTAACTAAACCCTGCCCTTATAGGGATGAGACAATTTACAAAAAGGAATAGGAGGTAAGGTGCATAATACGTTAGACAATAACACAGCAATCCAGCGGGTGTAAAGCTGCAAGTGGGCCGATCCGGGATATAAGGCTGTAGAGAGAAACCATGACGGGCTGAGCTTCAGGAGGGAGAGCTGAGCAGGAGACCGGGGCAGGAGAGGGTCCTTCAGCGTGAGGAGCCAGACTCGTGGGGCCAAGAGCTACGGTTGGAGAACCGGATGACCCTCTAGCCTCCAGTTTCCTCACGCCTCTTCTGACCTGACACGGTTGTGGGGAGAATTTAGTGAACTGCTGTATGTGAAGTGCGGGGCGCGAGGCCTGGCATCGCATCAGGTAGGCTCTCAATGAAGAGCAGTCAAACGTGGAAACCAGTGGAGGTCTGGCTGGCACGGGTTAGGGGCTTCCACGGTCCAAATTCCGGGAGCACAGGGTCCCCTCTCCCTGCTCCCCACCCCTCTATCCATGCTCGCCTTCCTCGCCCCCACTCTTGACCCCCGCCCGCTAGAACGCCAGCGGGTTCGGCCGCAACGGCTCGGCAACCGCCGGCGTCCGCGTCTGCAGCGCCGCGGGTCGAGCCGGAGCTGCGTGGGGCTCCGGCGCTCCCACTCCCGCCCCCGCCGAGGAACCAGGTGAGCCATTGCCGGGCGATGCCGGCGTGCCGGAGCTGCAGGTTGCGAGCGGCGAGGCGGCAGGGTGCGAGGGATCAGCTCCTGGTTCCATTTCCAAGTCCTCGGGAGGGGGCTGCGTCGGTCCGGGCAGGGCCAGGCACGTCGCGGGTGGTCAAGCAGTATTTGTGGAATGAAAGAATGAAGGTCGTCCCTGAGAGCTTCTCTCTCAGAGGTATTGTCTCTCCTTTTTGAAAGCACGCGTGGAATGGCAATGGCAAGAGACAGCTGTGTGCGTTGTGCAAGTTGAATCCTTTCAAACTCTTTGGCCTGAGTTGTCACAAGCCCCAGAACTGGTCCGCTGCCGGTTTCCCTAGCCTCACCTACCACCCCACACAAACCCTGAGGCCTGACTGTCAAACACGCCGCATATTTTCAGACCTCACTGCTTTTGTTTATTTTGTTCCCTCTGAACCCCGACTTTTACCATCCCTCTACTTGGCCCCTTTCTCTGATCAAATCCTATTTATGTATCAGTGACACCCTGTGCAGCCTTCTCCAACATGCCTACCCAAATAATGAGTTCTGTCCAACACACCCAACTTGTAATACTCTCATCACGTCTCAGTGAAGTAGTTGTGTCCAATCGTCAGCTCCTTGAGGTCTGGCACCTTAGTACCCATCCCCAGCCACTAGACAGAGTGACTGAAGGATACTGAAAGCTGTGCTCTGCTGGTGCCTCTTTTATGTTCCAAATACATTCCCCATAAAAATGTAGGTGGCAACAGGCAAAGAAGTTTCTGATGGGATTATTTTGAAAATTTTACCTTCCCGTGATTATAAAGAACATATGAAAGATGACAATATCAGGAAAAAGAGTCTTACAACTAAACTAAAGTTCAGGATTTCACATCTATTGGATCAATGGTAAGAAAATTGGGTAGCATTTACATTATTTATTCTTGACTTTTAAAATACTTTCAACACGTGTAAATGAATCAATGGATGGCTGGATAGATTGGAGTAGCTTGGGGTATGAAGGAGCTAGATCAAAAGTGCCTGTCCTTTGACAGTGCCTCCAAATTTGGTGTTGAAAAGCTGACTAAGTAAAGATAATTGGCTACATTTATAATGGTTCTCCCACTTTATTGTGTATCAGAATCACCTGGAAGTCTTCTTAAACCAGACTGTTGGCCCGTCCTCAAAGTTTCTGATTAATTAGGTCTTGCTAGGTGGGGCCTGAGGATTTGCGTTTCTAGCTTAGTTCCCAGATGCTGCTGCTATTTGTGTGGGGATGGAGTGTGAGCTATAGAAATCAAACTAATTTCTATTAGTAGTGAATCCAGATACTCAAAATTATGTCACATTTATAGAATTAGACATTGAAACCTTAAGTAGTTCAGACCCACAGTCCACCCACCTAAATATTTTGCCTAATGGCAGAAAGCATCAGCGAGTTGTTTTCTAAGTGGACATTCACCTTGAAGATTATGGGTAGAGCTTAGCATATTGTTGATGACACTGCGTACAGAGGCCCCATCACACTAATGCCTCAGGAGTCGGTAACAGAGACTCCCTCTTGTGTTGTCTCAGCTGAAAGGTCATTATCCCATCCATGTGGTTTGGGTGACTTTTTTTCTGAAATGCATCACCTTCTCCAAACCAACATACATCTGCCACTTGTCAGTAGGATCTTCTAGTCATTGTACCTTGTGGGGAAGGGTCCTGCTAGTGCATGAAAACGAACCACTAGGTTTTCTATGAAATCAAGAAAGATATAATGAAGCTGCAGAAATTCCAAAGAAGACTACTAAAAAAAAAACCCAAAAAAAACAAAAACCAATAAGGCAATCGTGTTTTCCCTTGCTGCCTTTAGCTGATCCTGTGATGAGCCCTGTAAAGACAGCTTTCCAGCTGCCCCTCCTAGCCATGCTCACTATGGCCCATGAGTGATGACTGATTACTGCTCCCCTAGACCACTGTCATAGTCAGGGTCTCCAATAGGTTTCTTTTTGTTTTGTTTTGTTTTGAGGGCAGTGTCATTGGCCCTCATATGTGGGACCAAACCAGGGCCACTGGCTTCCCAAGCCAATGCTTAACTGCCGCACCACTTGGCCAGCCCTCCAATGGTCTTTTGACCTCAGCCTCTTCTAGTATCTCCAAGCACTGTTCAATAGAACTTAATGTGATGATGGAAATGTCTTATGTCTGTGCTGTCCAGTAGGGTGGCCCCGGCCACAGGTGGCTGTTGAGCACTTGAAAGGAACTGAAGTTTTTATTGTAATTAAGTTAAATTTAAATAGCCACAGGTGGCCAGTGGCTACCTACTGGACAGCACAGCTCTAAACCATACCAATGACGCAACTCATCTTCCCAAAGCATGTCTCTGTCCATATTACTACATCTGCTCAAACACTGTAAGTAGCTAAAAAGTCCAGTTTGAATCCAGCATTCAAGACCCCTAAGAAGGCCTCAACCTACTTTTTTGGGCTTAATATTGACTCTACTCAGATCCATTGAATAACTTGCCTTATTATCTTATTACCACTGTAATTTATCCTATCCTCTTCCTGAAATACCTTATTCTCCCTGGTCCCAGTTTAGACAAAGCAGAGCTCAAATCATCGCTTCCAGGAGACCTTCCTCACTCCTCTAGATTGGGATTATTAATTCCATGCCGTAGATGATTACATGGTATTAGGATGTGGTATCTATTTTGGAATCAGAAAGACTGAGTTCAGATTCTGGTTCTTATTTAATTATTATAGGACTCTGAGGAACTCACTAAATCCATCAGTAAAATGAATATAATCATTATCAGGAAAGTAGTACCTATCTCTTGGGTGATGTGTGAAGAACCTGACATATGGCAGGGCAGCAGTAAATGTTAATTCCTGTCTTTCCCATCTCTAAACTCTTACAGCACTGTAGGTTGCTATTCTTATTCTAATGATGTTTAGTCTTTGTATCCCCAGAGCACTTAGCAGTGAGCAAATGTTTATCGAACACTAATTGACCACAGGTGAAATAGCATTCTTTAGTTGGAAACAAATGAAGGCTAAGAGTATGTATGGGAGAAATTTATAAAGTTGTGAAAATAAAAGCAGACAGACTTGCCAAATCCTAGTCTAGTAGGTGAAGGCCACCCCTTGAAATAGAAATGATGTAGATGGAGGACAGTAAAATGAAAT
The DNA here is from genome assembly GCA_033961575.1 of Aselliscus stoliczkanus. NCBI lineage: Eukaryota > Metazoa > Chordata > Mammalia > Chiroptera > Hipposideridae > Aselliscus > Aselliscus stoliczkanus. The sequence continues at coordinate 54,522,791 of CM066733.1, read as the reverse complement.
ACGACTTTCCATAAGTGGACTGATAGGAAATAACATCCCCAAAGGGTACTTCGACAGAAAATATGAATACTTCAGCTTCTGAAAAGAGAGAAATTTGGAGGATAAACTATAACTTGTGATTGGAGGAGATGAGGATATTCTGTGTTCAACAATAATGCTCTTGGTCCAGAAGTCACACAATGGTGGTCCACAGACTGAATTCAGCCTGCAGACATGTTTTGTTAGATGTGTAGTGTGTTTTAAAAAAGTAACTGGTAACATTTAGAAGTCAGAAGATTTCACCTAAAAATCTGGAATTACGACTTCTCTTGGAAAAGATCAGATCTGGCCATGCTGGGCCCCAGGTGACCCGTGACAACAGTCACAGGAGCTGAGTAGCCAGTGCCCTCTCCAGCCCCACGGCTCCCACACTGATAGTCACACATTGGCTGCTTCTCGCCAGCCCTACCTTAGTGCCCCTTTCAGAAACCAAATGCTGGGTTCTGGACCCTGGATCTAACCCATGGCAGTTACTATAATCTCAATATAATTAGCAGGTTAATTAGGCTCTTTCAGTTGCCAGGAACAGGTATATTCTAGTAATGACAGTTTATAGTATGAATACATGAAGACAAATAAGGAAAACTGGAACTGGATCAATATTCCTATGGGTGGGGGAAAGGGGAAAATATTACTTATGTTTTAATGTACAGTTCTACCTGTATTTTTCTGTAAAAGACATGAAATACTAATTCTCTTAAGTGATACATTGTAATATATACCTCTTGCATCCTCTTCGCTATGCCCCAACCACATTCTCGCTTTTTTATTGAATTTGTGACTTTTAGTTCATAGATGTTATGTATTGGATAGCACACTACTGCTACCCAATGCTTTAAGGGTAAAAATACTTATACGCATATATAACTGTGGTCCAGTTACTTAACTTTTCTAAGACCTCAGTTTTATCATCTATAAAATAGGGGTGATCGTAATACTAGGATCGTTGTGGGAATTAAATGAAAAAACTTATGAAAAAAAATGTAGTGCCATGCTTGTCATATAGTAAGTGCTCTATAAATGTTGCTCATGGTAATGTTGATACATGATCATTCTGGATGAAAACAAAGTTGCTGATACATTCCACTTGTTTACGTTCTCACCTATTAAAGAACTATTGATATAATCTACATAATTTGTGTTTCCCTATATATTTTATAGCTATGATATGTATATTTTTTTTTCACATTTATATGGAAGAATTTTAGAGTTTATGCCTTTTTATTATTCAGAAACACAATTGATCAAGAATGGTTATACTTTCTCCTCCTCATTCTCTTAAAAGAGAAGGATCATACAGATTTTTTAAAATCATATGATCTCTAAGGGAAGTCATGAGGTCCAACCATGTCATTTTATGGACAAGGAAACTGAAACTCACTTTCTAAGAAACTTGCCCCCAATCACACAGCTAGTTAGAAAACAGCCAGGGCTGGAACTCCAGTCTCCTGAGACCCCGTGCAATGCTTTTTCTGCTAAACCAGGAAGCCACTAACTGGATACTTGACAATCATTCAAGAAATATTTGCTGAGGTTCTGCTAAGGGTCAGGCACTATTCTGGGCCCTGAGAATACAGCCATGAACAGTCGAAGTCCTGCCTCTTAGACTTAAATTTTAGTGTGGGAAACAGACAGTGGTCAAATAGACAAATATTGAATGAGGCATTGGCAGATGCTAGACAAAACAGCAAAGGGTAAGGGGATAATGCTGGATGCTATTTCAGATAGAGAAGGAGTTAGAAGACACTGTATCGACTGGCCACTTAGCCGTTAGCATTTTCAGTGAAAATTGGTGGTTATACTGACTTTTACCTCTTCATCATTTCCCTGCCACATTTTTTAATATGAAGAAAACTAGGCATCCTAGCAGGATGCCTGGGTTCTAGTCCTGACTGTAATTGTTTAACAGCCAAGGCTGTTTAAACTCCTGAACTTTGGTTTCTCCCTTTAGAAAATAAGAATCATACACACCTTGCATTCTTTAAAACATGGCTTTGAGTATAAAATTGTACAACACATGAGGAAGGTTTATAATACTGCAATGTGTTATGCGGATGCCAGATATCATATGGAAATTTTATTTAAAAGGATCTAGAGTGTTTAAATTTGTTTTCTGTGTGATCCCTTTCCTTTGGTCCAGGAATGATGCAACCAGAGAGGCAAATTCAGAGTTTTGACTCTAAATATAGGGACAATTTTTTCACGTACAACGTTAAGCGAGATGTGTACAATGAGGAGAACTTTCACCAGGAGCACAGGAGGAGGACCATGTCATCTGGGAATGTGGAAATTGACATCACCACCTTCAGTCACCACATCCAGTGCCGGTGCGTGTGTGGGCTCAGTGACCTGCTGCCAAGCTAGTGGCACCATCACTCAACTTGGCTCCTTTGTACCCACTTCTGTCTTCCTCCTCTAAACCCCTGTCATCGGACCCCTTAGTTGACTATGATTTCTCTTCAGCTGTGTGTGTGTGTGTGTGTGCGCGCGTGCGTGTGTGCATTGTCATGTAGCACCTCCTTGGTTGTAAACTTCCTGAACATAGAGACCTTGGATGTCCCCCAGCATCTAGGGGTGATATTTACTAAGACATTGTTTGATTAACCACTATTAACCAGTCTCTTTGCTAACAACAACAAAATCAACCATGGCAGACTGATTAATGGTAGCAAATGAGACACTTCTACTCTTGTGTCCAGTGGTGCCACGTACTACTCGTGGTCATCAGCGTGGAACCGACCTCCTCTGATACTCACTGGGACTATATAGGTCCTACAGTTCAGGGACTACTAACCTGCTTTTGTGCTGTGAAACTTTTTTTTTTTTAACCATTCTATTTCTTAGGAAAGAAAGGATTTTTGTGGGTGGAAATTTTTTAAAATTAAATTGATTGGCCTGACAATGGTTAGTAAAATTATATAGTTTTCAAGTGTACAATTCTATAATACATCATCTATGTATCACACTGTGTGTTCGCCACCCAGAGTCAGCTCTTCTTCCATGACCATGTATTTGGCCCCCTTTACCCTCTTCTATCACCCCCCTCTTCCCTTCCCCTCTGGTAACCGCTAAACTGTTGTCTGTGTCTATGAGCTTTTGTTTCTTTGTCCTGTTCCTTTGTTGCTTTCAGTTTGATATCCTACATATGGGTGAAGTCACATTGGTCTCCACTTTTCTGTCTGACTTATTTCGCTTAGCATAATAACCTCAAGATCCATCCATATTTGTCACAAATGTCAGTATTTTGTCTTTTCTTATGGCAGACTAGTATTCCATTGTGTATATATACCACATCTACTTTGTCCAATCATCTATCGAAGGACATTTTGGTTGTACCCAAGTTTTTGGCCACTGTAAATAAAGCTGCAGTGAACATCGGAGTATACTGGGGTGCCAAAAACATGTGTACACATGACTTATATTCATCTTTTATTATTGGTACCTATTGAGTATTACAATTTTAATACAGTTGTGTGTTTTTTTTAAAGATTTTATTGGGGAACCGGGGAAGGGGAACAGACAAGTTGCTGTCTTTTTGTTCTTCAGTCTAGTTGCGGAGGACGTTGCTTCACTGGCCCATGTTGGTATCGTCATTGCTCTCTTCTCAGGTGAGGCAGATAGGTTGCCGGCCTCTGGACAGCCGCTCGCAGTGGCTCTTGGCAGCTCACACCAGCTGCCGGCCACTCACTGTAGCCTATGGCAGCCCACTGCAGCAGGAGCTACAGCTATGCGTCCCAGGGACTCACAGCAGCCCAGCTCCAGATGGAGCTGTTGTTCACCATCTTAGCTGTAGAGGGCAGTGTAACTGGCCTTCATATGAGGGATCCGAACCGGGGCCACTGGCGTCCCAAGCCAGCTCTTAACCAGCACTCTGCTCAGCAGGCCCTAATACAGTTTTTTCCTTTCCTAAAATATGTATACTTTTTTTGGCACCCTCTGTATATATTTTTACAGGTAAATGTTTTCAGATGAGGGATTGATGGTTCATATGGTAAATTTATTCTTAGTTTTTCAGGAATCTCCATACTGTTTTTCGTTGTGGTGTGAAACTTTTAGCAGTCCGGTAAAGCTTATGAACCTCTTTTCAGAATAATTGTTTTTTTTACTTTTTTATTGTGGTAAAATAAAATTGGCCATTTTACCCATTTTTAAATCTACCAATCAGCATTAATGACACGCACAATATTGTGTAACCATCACCACTATCTGTTTCCAGAACTTTTTCATCACCTTAAACAGAAACTCTGTACCCATTAAGCAATAACTCCCCATTTACCCCTCTGCTCAGACCCTGGTAACCTCTCTTCTACTTTCTATTTCTAGGAATTGCCTATTCTAGATATTTTATTTGGGTGGAATCATACAATATTTGCCTTTCATGTCTTGTTTCTTTTACTTAGCATAATGTTTTCAAGGTCCACCCATGTTGTAGCATGAATCATACTTCATTTCATTTAATGGCTGATGATATTACATTACATGTATATATCACATTTTGTTTATCTGTTCACCTATTGGTGAATACTTGGGTTGTTTCTACTTTTTGATTATTGTGAATAAAGCTGTCATGAATATTGGCAATAGGAGTAACTGTTGAGTCCCTGTTTTCAATTCTTTTAGGTATTTACCTAGGAGTAGAATTGTTGGATAACATGGTAATTCTATGTTTAACTTTTTGAGGAAATGCCAAACTTTTTTTTACAGTGTCTGCACCATTGTGCATTCACACCAGCAATGTATAATACAAGTGTTCCAATTTCTCCATATCTCTCCAACATTTGTTATTTACCATTTTTAAAATTATTATAGACACCCCAATAGGTGTAAAATGGTATCTCACTATGGGTTGTATTTGTTTGTTTGTTTTTGCATTCCCCTAATAACTAAATATGATGACCATTTTTTCATGTGCTTATTGGTCATTTATATATCTACTTTGGAGGAATGTCTATTTACTGCTTTTGCCCTTTTTACAAAAAGGGCAAAGTTGAGTTGTAGGAGCTCTTAATATATTCTGGATATTAAACCCCTATCAGATAGGATTTGCAAATGTTTCCTCCCATTCTGTACGTTGTCTTTTCATTCTGTTGATATGTTGATAGTGTCCTTTGGTGCACAACAGTTTTTAATTTTAATGAAATCCAATTTATCTATTTTTTTTCTTTTGTTGCCTGTGATTTTGGTGCCACAGTTAAGAAACTATTGTGAAATCCAAGATCATGAAGATTTCTCCTTATGTTTTCTTCTAAGAGTTTTATAGTTTTAGCCCTTAAATGTACATCCTTAATCCATTTTTGAGTTAATTTTGTGTGGTGTAAAATAAGGCTCCAACTTCATTCTTTTCTCTGTGGATATCCCATTTTCCCAGCACCATTTATTGAAGAGACTATTCTTCCCCAATTGAATGGTCTTGACCAGAATATATTTTAATGCATAAAATACATAGGATTATAAAGGAAACCAGTTTTATTCAAACATAATTATCAAAATATGAAAAAAACCCAAGATTATGTTAGTTAATAATGTAGTGATGAATATAAATGGCATTTTAAGATATCTGAAGCAATTTTAATGTAATATGAAAATATGTGTGATTTCTGTTGGTGACAAAGTCAAGTTCTGCTGATACGTCTCTGGTTTGTTGTCAACAGTCATAATTGAAAGATATGCTAAATTTCAATTAGAAGGTTAGTGAAAATAAAGATATAATTTTTCCTTCATTCACATACTTCCATGAATTCTATCTACAGACCCCTTGGTGGGGCTGCGGAGCGGAGGGCAATCAATCCATAGACTTTAGGTTAAAAATCCTTTGTGCCCTACATCATGATATTAACCCTGATTACTCAGTTTTTCCTCACTCACTCTCTGGATTTATCACCCACAATCGGCATGTGTTGTGTGATAAATGAGGAAGACCTCGACCCAGCCCTATTGCAGAGCTTCCTCTCTCTGAGGCATTCTTCTTTGTTCATATCCTGCCTTTTGCAAGTTGTGGTCTTGGATATCCCTCTCCAACCTTGCATCACTGCTCTCATTTTCTCTGCTGCAGGATGGGTCAGACATCATATAGCAAAGAGGGCATTTGGGGGCCACATTGGCTTTGTCTCTATAAAAGGATAGTCTTTTTCTGACTTATACCTCATCATAAACAGTTACTAATTCCCCTCCTTCTGCCCTCCCTCGCCTTGGGCACTTAAATCTGACCTGTTCTGCTCCCATGGGCTTTCTTTTTTTCTTAAAGATTTTATTGGGAAATTGAGGAAGGGAAACAGTATTGGGGAATTGGGGAAGGGGAACAGCCAAGTTGTTGTCCTTCAGTCTTAGTTGTGGAGAGTGCAGCAAGTCAGCTCCAAGTCCAGTCGCCATCCAGCCACCCATCGGCAGCTCGTGGCCGCTCAGCTCAAGGTGCTGTGTTCAATCTTAGTTGCAGGTGGGTATAGCCCACCATCCCATGAGGGAGCTGAACCGGTGAATTTGTTATTAGGAGCACGTGCTCTCACCATCTGAGCCATCCTGCCATCTGTTGGCAGCTCAGCAGCAGCTCAGCTCGGGCACAGCTTACTGGTCCATGTGGGAATCAAAGCAGCAACGCTGTTGCTCAGAGCTTGCACTCTTAACCAGCTGAGCCACTCGGCCGGCCCTCCCATGAGCTTTTATAGCAGTTCTTATTCCCTACTTCTAAAACATACAGTTATATTCACATCTGAATTTTAACCCGAAAGGCACTGTGGTTAAGAGCAACACTCAGAAGCAAGATTGCCTGGTTTCACATCTCAGTTCTGCTGCTCCCAACTGCGTGACCTTAAGCTATCCAGACCTACTCTGCCTCAGTTTCCTCACCTGTAAAATGGGGATGGTACAATCACCTACTTCTTATGATGATTATGAGGATTTATTTTTTTATTGAAGTACACAATATTATATTAGTTTCAGGTGTACAACATAGTGATTTGACATTTATGTATCTTACAATGTGATCACCACACTAAATCTAGTCCCCATCGTCACCATGCAAAGTTACCACAGATTTATTGACTAAATTCCCCTTCACTGTTTTTACCCATTTCCCCTCCCTTCTGACAACTATGAGTTTGTTCTCTGTTTCTGTGAGTCTTTTTCATTTTGTTTTGTTTGTTTGTTTGTTTTGGGTTTTTTTAGATTCCACATATAAGTGAAATCATGTGGTATTTGTGTTTCTTTGTCTTAGTTCAGTTAGCATAATGCCATGTTGTCACAAATGGCAGAATTTCTTTCGCTTTTATGGCTGAGTAATATTCTATTGTGTATATATACCACTTCTTTATTCATTCACCTATTGATCAACACCTAGGTTGCTTCCATATCTTGCCTATTAAAATAATGCTGCAATGAACATAAGGGTGCATATATCTTTTTAAATTAGTGTTATCGTTTTCTTCAGATAAACACCCAGAAGTGGAATTGCTGGGTCTTATGGTAGTTCTATTTTTAGTTTTCTGAGGAATCTCCACACTGTTTTCCATACAGGCTGCACCAAGTTATAATCCCACTAACAGTACACAAGTGTTCCATCTTCTCTACATCCTCACCAACACTTGTTATTTGTTGATATTTTGATAACAGCCATTCTGACTTGTGTGAGGTTGTCTATCTCATTGTGGTCTTGATTTGCATTTCCCTGATCACAGTGATGTTGAGCATTTTTTCATATGTCTCTGGACATCAGTATGTATTCGTTGGAGAAATGTCTTTATGTTCTCTGCCCATTTTTTTATTGGATTGTTTATTTTGTTACTGAGTTGTATGAGTTCCTTATGTCTTTTGGATGTTAACCTCTTATTGGATATATCACTTGTGAATATCTTCTCCCATTCAATAGGTTGTCTTTATTTTGTTGATGGTTTCCTTCTCTGTGCAGAAGCTTTTTAGTTTGATGAAGTCCCATTTGTTTACTTTGGCTGCTGTTTCCCTTGCTCTAGGGGACATATCCAAATAGATATTATGAAGACTGATGTCAAAGAGTTTACTACCTATGTTTTCTTCTAGGAGTTTTATGGCTTCACATCTAACATTTAAATCTTTAATCAATTTTTAGTTTATTTGTGTATGTGGTGTCAGAGAGCGGTCCAATTTAATTCTTTTGCATGAACCTGTTCAATTTTCCCAACACTACTTGTTGAAGAGACTGTCATTTCTCCATTGTATATTCTTGACTACTTTGTCATAGATTAATTGACCATATAAGTGAGGATTTATTTCTGGGCCTTCTATTCTGTTCCATTGGTCTATGTGTTTCTTTTTGTGCCAATACAATACTGTTTTGATTACTATAGCCTTGTAGTATAGTTTGAAATCAGGGAACAGCATACCACCAACTTTGTTCTTCTTTCTCAAGATTGCTTTGGCTATTCATGGCCTTTTGTGGTTCAATATAAATTTTAGGATTATTTGTTCTAGTTCTGAAAATAATGCCATTGATATTTTGATAGAAATTGCATTGAATCTGTAAATTGCTTTAGATAGTAAGAACTTTTTGAAGATATTAGTCCTTCTAATCCATGAGTACGATATATCCTTCCATTTATTTGTATCATTTTCAGTTTCTTTCTTCAATGTTTTTTAGTTTTTAGAATTCAGGTCATCACTTCCTTGGTTAAATTTATGCCTAGGCATTTTATTTTATTTTTTTTCAAGATTTTATTGGGGAATTGGAGGGGGGAATAGTGTTGGGGAACCAGGGAAGGGGAACAGACAAGTTGCTGTCCTTTTGTTCTTCAGTCTAGTTGTGGAGGACATTGCCTCACTGGCCCATGTTGGTATCATCATTGGGCTCTTCCTGGATGAGGCAGATCAGTCGCCGGCCTATGGATGTTGCTCACCGTGGCTATTGGCAGCTCCCAGGGCTACCACACGCTCACGCTGGCTGCCTGCCAGTCACTGTAGCCTATGGCAGCCCACTGCAGCAGGGGCTGCAGCTATGCCATCCCGGGGACTCACAGCAGCCTAGCTGTATGTGGAGCTGTTGTTCACCATCTTAGCTGTAGAGGTCAGTGTCACTGGCCCTCGTATGTGGGATCTGAACTGGGGCCGCTGGTGTCCCAAGCCAGCTCTTAACCAACACGCCACTCGGCCAGCCCGGCATTTTACTTTTTTTGATGGAATTGTAAATGGGATTGTTTTTTTAATTTCTCCTTCTGATTGTTCATTATTAGTATATAGAAATACCATGGATTTCTGTATATTAATTTCGTATCTTGCTATTCTACTGAGTTCATTTATTTTATTTTTTGGTAGAGTCTTTAGGGTTTTCTATGTATAGGATCACATCATCTGAAAATAGTGACAGTTTTACTTCTCCCTTTCCAATTTGGATGCCTTTTATATCTTTTTATTGTCTGATTGCTATGGCTAGGACTTCCAATGCTATATTGAATATAGAGGTGAGTGTGGCTATCCTTGTCTTGTTCCTGATCTTAGAGGAAAGGCTTACAGCTTTTCTCCATTGAGTATGATATGAGCTGTGGGTTTGTCATTCATAGCCTTTATTACATTAAGGTAAGTTTCTTCTATGCCCACTTTGTTGACAGTTTTTATCATAAATGGATGTTGAATTATGTTCAATGTTTTTTATACATTTATTGAGATGATAATATGATTTTTATCCCTGCTTTTGTTGGTATGATGTATCACGTTCATTGTTTGCAGATATCCTTGCATCCCTGGGATAAATCCCACTTGATCATGGTGTACAATCTTTTTTTAATGTATTGTAAATTTGGTTTGCTAGCATTTTGTTGAGAATTTTTGCGTCTATGTTCATGAAGGATATTGGCCTATAATTTTCTTTTTCCTTTCCTTTTTTTTTTTTGTGTGTGTGTGTATGTCTTTGTTTGGTTTTGATGTCAGAATGATGCTGACCTTGTAAAATGAATTCAGAAGCATTTCTTTCAATTTTTTTGGAATGAATTGAGAAGAATAGGTATTAATTCTTCTTTAAATGTTCGGTAGAATTCATCTGTGAATCTATCTTGTCCTGGACTTTTGTTTGTTGAGAGTTTTTTGATTACATCTTCAATTTTGTTGCTAGTAATCAGTGTGTTCCAATTTTCTGTTTCTTCCTGGTTCAGTCTTAGAAGGTTGTATGTTTCTAGAAATTTATCCATTTTTAGGTTGTCCAATTTGTTGGCATTTAATTGTTCATAGTATTCTTTAATCATCCTTTGTATTTCTATGGTGTTAATTGTATCCTCTCTTCTCTCATTTCTGATTTTATTTATTTGAGCTCTCCCTTTCTTGATGAGACTGGCTAAAGGTTTATCAAATATGAGGATTTAAAGAGTATTTGTAAAGCACCTGGTAAATAGAAAGCATTATATTAGTGGGCGTTTGAGTTTAAAACATCTTTTAATTTCATCTCTTCCTTTCTGAAGAAAACCTCATCTCTTGTTTCATTTACTCCCTCTTAGTTAGCAACTGCAAATACAACCTTTCTTGTCAAAATCTCCCATGTGCCATCACATTGACTTACATTCCTCACTTTTAAGGTGCATTATGGCTCAGCAAAGAAAAAAAAAGGAATATGATAATAAGGTGACTTAACTAAAATCCAGATTTATGTTAAATGCTTATACTGTTCCCCACCAGCTTCAATTTCTGTTCCTCTAACACCCTCCTTGATACCTTTCAGTCTTAGATCCTCATTATTCCATGTCCATCTTATTTTTCACTGTGCTAAAGAGCTTTGAGTACCTTGCCTAGGGTGACTGGTCTTTTGCCAAGTGACACGTGGAAAGGAGGAATGACTGGACCAAGTGAAGGGACAAATTGTCCCAATGCCATGCTCTACTCCCCTCCATAGAAGACCATAATTGGAGAAAGTACACTCTGTACACCTGTCTAACATCCAGAGACTCTCATAAAAATGACAATATGATGTTTCTTTCAAGCCAATGGTCTTGCTCCTGGTTAACATTTGTCAATAGGAACTGTGGCAGTAATAGAAGGGATAGAACACTAAACTAGGAATCAGAAGACCTGGTTTCTAGCTTCAGCTCTGCCATACTTACTGCTGTGACCTTGGCAATGTCAGTTACACTTATTTGGCCCTAATTACCTTAGAGATAGCAATGTTCATAGTTGTGAGATTCAAACATATGTGACATTACTTCTCTTCTGAGCACACATTTTAGCCTTGCATACACTATAGTTATATTTGTTGCTGTAGTCAAATCCCAATTATCCAGCTACAACTCATACATGAAAAATCTTTACACTCTTTGCTTTCAGCCCATACTAAAATGTAAATAGAAAAAAAAGCAGTTTAAAACCAAACTAGTTTTACTGATTGATTAACTGATCTATGGATTGATTTATGGTCATTCTTCTATTTTAGACAATCTAAAGATTCAAGCAGATTTTTCTCAATCTCGACATCATTGATATTTGGGACCAGAAAATTTTTTCTTATGGAGAGCTGTCCTGTTCATTTTAGGAGGTTTAGCAGCATCCCTGGTCTCTATGCACTAGATGACAGTCATGATAATCAAAAATACCTCCAGACATTACAAAATGTCCCTTGAGGAACTAAATTGCTTCTGGTTGATATCCACTGGGTTAAAGGATAACAGTGTTATTTTACTGCTTTTTCTTTATATGTCTAACTCCTTAAGCATGGTAAGTCCATAATCTATATTTTCTCTAAATTCCTACATATCACAGATCCATAGAGCAGATGTTAAGTAAAAATGTTAGTATTTGGTAATAATGTGAATGTATTAATTGCCCCTGCCACCCACTAATATCACATTTCAAAAACCTGTCCTTATCAAGAGAAAGTAATAACAGACCATTTTTTTTACTGGAAAGTTGGCAGGTTTTCACATTTCCAAAGATCCTGTGACAACACAGACTTGATTTGTATGCTGACTTATAAGGCTTAGTTCTTATTATATATATGAAAACTGGCTCTCAACTAGAGGCAATTTTTGTCTCCCACAGAATATTTGGCAATGTCTAGAGCCATTCTAGGGTGTCATATCTGCGTGGGGGTGTGCTATTGGCATCTAGTGGGTAGAGACCAGGGATGCTGCTAAACTTCCTGCAATGCACAGGACAGCCCCATAACAAAAAGTTATCCAGCCCAGTTTATCAGAATGTCAATAGTGCGGACAAGGAGCTCTGCTGAATGGGAAGAATTATGCACTGTGCCTTTTCTTGGCTATGTGGGCTTCTTCCCTAGAGAACCTAATCAAGTCTCTTTTCTTCTTTCTCACAGCTGCTCATGGCACAGGTTCCTAAGATGCATGCTTACAATCTTTCCCTTCCTAGAGTGGATTTGTTTGTATCGATTCAAGGATTGGCTCCTTGGAGACTTACTTGCTGGTGTAACTGTTGGCCTTGTGCAGGTTCCCCAAGGTAAGGAAGATACGAAGCCTTTTCACCCACAGACCTGTCCACTTGCCCAGAGTAAACAATTACTTGTTTGATGAATAGAAAAAATGTGAATTCCATCCATATCATTAACATTTCGTTCCCTTACCTGCCATATTTTCAACTATAGATGGTTCTAAAAGACTCAATTTAGTTTAGACCTCGGAATACTTTCAAGAGGATCTGCAATGCCCATTCATGGTCATTTTTTGTTTTAACTAGTCATTTCATACTCACATGACTACAATATCCCTTATTTAGCATTGGTTTTCCTTAGGAAGGTGAAGGATAGGAAACATAGCATGCTAACATCTCTTCAGCAAATCACACATATAGCAGTCCAACGACTACTCTTTGGTCTTCCAAGTAGCAGTTCAGATTTAAGACAACAAGATCATACAGATAGATGGACAGCTATCTGGGCTCTAGAAGCCTCATTTCCCAACTAGGAACCAACACCTATTGTAATTTTTGTAACTCTTGCTTCCAGGGTCCCACAAGCAACATGCCCAGTTATAAGATCATTGTGTCCAGAGAAGCCAAAGCTAAGACTTCCCACTGGATATTTATCTTTCATCCACAGTCCTCTTGGTCCAGAGAGAGTATACTAATCACGCTCATTTTTACCATAACAATATTGGCTGGTAACACAGCTGACATTCCACTGTTATCACATTTCCCAAAAAAAACATCTAGAAAGTTAACCCAAGATCAAATTTATCCATAGAGAAAGAGAAAGTATTTTGTTAGTCCTTTACTCATAGTTCACCATTCCCTGCATGGACTTTAAAATAGTTCTTTATTCTTGTGGGGCCAGCCAAAAAGGATTGAAACTTGTGGATAGCACAAAAAAGGCCAACCAAAGGGGCAAGTGACAGCTTTCTGACACAGGGCTGTTAGTTGGAGAAAATGGATTTAGGATTTTTTTTTTTTTTTTTTTTGAGGGCAGTGTCACTGGCCCTCATATGTGGGACCGAACCGGGGCCGCTGGCTTCCCAGGCCAGCGCTTAACCACCGCGCCACTCGGCCGGCCCGGAGAAAATGGATTTAAAAAAAAAATTATTATTATCATACAGTAAAATTAACTTTTTTTTCCTTTTGGTGTACAATCCTATGAATTTAAACACATATATAGATTCATGTAGCCACCACCGCAATCAAGATACACAAGAGTTTCATCAGCCCCAAAACTCCCTTGTACCATCCCTTTTACTCACACTGTCCCCTAATCTCTAGCGCCTGGTAACCACTGATCTGTTCTCCATCATCATTGTTCTGTCTTTTTGAGAATATCATACACATGGACTCAAACAGTATGTAACTTTTGAAGGCTGGCTTCTTTAATTCAGCAGTAGGTCTTTGAAATTAATGCAAATGGTTATATGCATCAGTAGTTTGTTCCTTTTTATTCCTGAGTGATATTCCATTCTATGGCTGTACCACAGTTTATTTATCCATTCACTTGTCGATGGACCTTTTGTTTCCAGTTTTTTACTGTCACAAATAAAATTGCTATCAACATTCATGTACAAGTATTTGTGTGAGCATAGTTTTCATTTCTCTAAAGTAAATACCTAGGGGTGGCACTGTTGGTCATGTGGTAAAGTATATGTTTAACTTTATAAGAAACTGCCAAACTGTTTTCCAAAGTGGCTGTACCTACCATTTTACATCTCCACCAGCAATGTGTGAGGATTCTGGTTTCTTCACACCCTTGTTAGCACTTGATATTGTCAATATTTTTTAATTAAACTTTCTACTTTAAGATAATTATAGATTGGGCCCACCAAGTGGCTCATTGGTTAAGAGCTGGCTTGGGACACCAGCTCTGAGCAACAGGGCCCCGGTTCAGATCTCATATGAAGGCCAGTGACACTGAGCCCTCTACAGCTAAGATGGTGAACAACAGCTCAACCTGGAGCTGGGCTGCCGTGAGTCACTAGGGCGTCAGCGTAGGCTGCATTGGGGCTGCAGTGGGCTGCTGTAAAGTTACCGTGAGTGGCCAGCAGCTGGCATGAATTGCCATGAGCTGCCTTGAGCAGCTATCCAATGGCCTGCGACCGATCTGCCTCACCCAGGAAGAGCGCAATGATGATACCAACATGGGCCAGTGAAGCGATGTCCTCCACAACTAGACTGAAGAACAAAAGGACAGCAACTTGCCTGTTACCCTTTCCTGATTTCCCAACACTGTTCCCCTCCCCCAATTCCCCAATAAAATCTTTAAAAATATATATATAATTATAGATTCATGTATATTTGTAAAAAACTACAAAGAGATTCCCTTGTATCCTTTCCCTACTTTCCCCAATGGTAATGCTGTGCAGAACTATAGTTTAGTCTCATAACCAGGTTATTGGTGTTGATACAGTAAAGATACAGAACATTTCCACCACCGCAAGGTCTCTCTTGTTGCCCTATTATAGTCATCTTCCTCCTGCCACCATTCCCTCTCTAACCCCTAGCAATCATTAATCTGTTCTTTATTTCTATAATACTGTCATTTCAAGAAAGTTATATAAATAGAGTTATACAGACATACACCTTTGGGATTGGCTTTTTTCAACATCTTAATTCTCTGAACATTCGTGTAGGCTGTTGTGTATATCCGTAGTTTATTCCTTTTCATTTGCAAGTAATATTCCATGGTATGACTGTACCACAGTTTGTTTAAACATTCAGCCTCAGAGGATATCTGCATTCTTTGCAGCTTTTGGCTATTACAAATACAACTGCTTTGAACATTGTGTGTAGGTCAATGAACATAGTCTTGATTTCTCCGGGATAAATATCCAGGAGTGCAATTGTTGGACTGTATAGCAGTGGCATGTTTACTTTTTTAAGAAACTGTCAAGCTGTTTTCCAGAGTTGTATCATTTTACATTCCTACCAGCAATCTATGAGTGATCCAGTTGCTCTGCATCCTCACTACCATTTGGTGTTGTCGATAAATGGCATTTATTTTAGCCATTCTGATAGGTGTGTAGTGAGATCTCATTGTGGTTTCAGTTTGCATTTCCCTAATGGCTATTGATGTTTTAACATCTTTTCATATGCAAATTTTGCAACTATATATTTTAATAAATGGCTCTTTTTGTCTTTTGCTCATTTAATTGAATTGTTCGCACTTTTAATGTTGAGTTTTGAGAGTTATTTATATATTTTAGATACTACTCCTTTGCCTTCTGTGTTTTGCAGATATTTTCTCCCAGTCTGTAGCCTGTCTTTCCATCCTCTTAATGAAGTTTTTTTTTTTTTAAGATTTTATTGGGGAATTCGGGGAGGGGAACAGCGTTGGGGAATCAGGGAAGGGGAACAGACAAGTTGCTGTCTTTTTGCTCTTCAGTCTAGTTGTGGTGGATGTTGCTTCACTGGCCCATGTTGGTATCGTCATTGCGCTCTTCCCGGGTGAGGCAGATTGGTTGACAGCCTCTGGACGGCCGCTCACCATGGCTATTGGCAGCTCACGCTGGCTGCCAGCCACTGACACTGGCTGCCAGCCAGTCACTGTAGCCTATGGCAGTCCACTGCAACAGGGGCTGCAGCCTACACCATCGCTGGGCTCACACAGCCCAGCAGCTCCAGATGGAGCTGTTGTTAGCTGTAGAGGGCAGTGCCACTGGCCCTCATATGAGGGATCCAAACCGGGGCCGCTGGCGTCCCAAGCCAGCTCTTAACCAATGCACCACTCGTCTGGCCCTTAATGAAGTATTTAAAGAGGAAAATTTTTTATTTCGATGTTTAGTTTTTAGTTTCTTTTATTCTAGCCATTCTAAGAGGTATGTAGTGGTATCTCATTGTGGTTTTAATTTGCATTTTCCTCATATCCTCTCCAGTGAAGTACCTGTTCAAGTCCTTTGTCTATTTTTTTAATTGGAATTTCAGTTTTCTTATTGTTAATTATTGAGAATTTTTTTTTAAAGATTTTATTGGGGAATTGGGGGAGGGGAATAGTGTTGGGGAATTGGGGGAGGGGACCAGCCAAGTTGTTCTCCAATCCTCGTTGTGCAGGGCGCCAGTCGCCATCTGGCTTCCCGTCAGCAGCTCGTGGCCTCTAAGCTCAAGATGCTGAGTTCAGTCTTAGTTGCAGGTGGGCGTAGCCACCATCTCATGCGGGAGTCAAACCGGCAGTCTTGTTGTTAAGAGCACAGGCCCTATCCACTGAACCATCCGGGGGGAAGCTCAGTTCAAGGTGCCAAATTCAGTCTTAGTTGCGGGTGGGCATAGCCCACCATTGAATAGGCAATCTTGTTGTTACGCCAGCTGAGCTATCCTGCCACCTGTTGGCAGCTCAGTGACAGCTCAGCTCGGGTGCAGCGTTCACTGCCCCATGTGGGAATTAAACCAGTGGCCCTGTTGCTCAGAGCACGTGCTCTAAGTCAGCTCTTAACCAACTGAGCCACTCGACCGGCCCAGAGAATTCTTTATATATTCTGGATGCAAGTCCTTTGTCAGATATGCGATTTGCAAATATTGGCTCTCAGTCTGTAGCTTATCTGTTCATTCTCTTGATAGTATCTTTGGTAGAGTAAAAGGTTTTAATTTTGATAAAATTCAATTTATCAATTTTTTTTCTTTTATGGATTGTGATTTTCCTATTATATATAAGAACTCTTCACTAACTCTTCACTAATCTCCAGGTCACAAAGATTTTTCTCCTTTGTTTTCTTCTAGCAGTCTTATAGTTTTATGTTTTACATTAAGAACCACGAGGGCCGGCTGAGTGGTGCAGTGGTTGAGCACTGGCTTGGGAGGCCAGCGGCCCCGGTTCAGGTCCCACATATGAGGGCCAGTGACACAGCCCTCAAAAAAAAAAAAAAACAAGGAACTATGATCCATTTTAAGTTAATCTTTATACAAGTATGAAGTTTATGTTAAGGTTTATTTTTTTTGTTGCATTTTCAACACCATTTTTAAGGAAGACTATCCTCCAGTGAATTTTTTTTACACTTTTGTCAAAGATCAAATAGCCATATATCTTTGTGGGTCTATTTCTGAACTCTGTTCTGTTGCATTGATCTATGTGTCTATCCCTTTGCCAACATCATATCTTAATTATTATGTCTTTATAGTGAGTCTTACAATTGGGTAGTGTGATTCCTCCAGCTTTTTTTTTCCCCCAAAATGTTTTAGCTATTCTTCCACATAAATTTTAGAATCAGCTTGTCTATACCTACAAAAAATCCTACAGAAGTTCCGATAAAGATGGCAGAGTAGGTAAATTCTGTGCTTGCCTCCTCCCATGTCCACCTCAAAATGACAACTAAACTACAGAACAACCATCATTGAGAACCACCTGTGGTCTAGCTGAACAGAAGTTCTATAGCTAAGGATATACAGAAGAAGCCACCTTGTATAGTATGACTTCTTTTGTTGAGCTCCCCCTACCCAGCCTGCAGACACTGGCAGGTGCCATATCTGAGTCTCCATCAACCTGGCTAACACCATTCATTCACTCTACCCTGGTGATTCCCTGAGACGCCATCCCACCCAACTTGTGGGCCCCTGCAAGCCAATTCTAGTGGCTTTTCCATGCATACAGTTTGTCTTGGCTCATGTTGTGAATTTTCCTAAAATCTCTCAAAGTTTTACATACCCCAAACAAGCAGCACCTGGCCTCGGCCTGCCCTGTACCTCTTGCTAAGCAGCTCCAAGCCAGGCACTAGGGGCAGCTGGCCTCTGTTTGAAGCTTAGCTTCTCTCAGGCACATCCAAGCCCAGAACAAGTGGCAACCATCTGCAGATCACTGTGTTGTCCATACCAAGTGGCCCCGGGCAGGGCACAGGCAGTGGCTGATGTTGGCCTGCATCAGAGCACCTCCCAAGAGGCCCCAGAACCAACACACCTGGTGGTCAGCTTCAGACCATACCAGAACACCACTCAACGACCTCCACAAACAACACATCCAAAGGACAGGCTCAGCAGGCACCAGAGCTCTGCTAAAGTGAATCCCTCTCCATTAGGGTCCACCCCTGCACCACAGCTCCTCCACTATAGTCACAGCCAGTCCTCACACCAATCAGCCTTAAGGTCAATTCCTCCCATTGATGTGCAAACAGCAACTGAGGCTCAACTACAATAGGAGGGCACACACAGCCCACACAAGGGACATACATATAGCACCCAGCTCAGGTAACCAGGCAGATTATGCCACTGGGTCCCACAGTATGCCTACTATATAAGGTCACTCTACTAAGACCAGGAGACACAGAAGCTTTACCTAATATATATGAGTAGAAGCAAAAACAGGGAAGCAGCCAAAATGGAGAGACAAAGAAACATGTCCCAAATAAAAAGAACACAACAAAGCTCCAGAAAAAGAACTAAACAAAATGGAGACAAGCAATCTTTCAGACACAGAGTTCAAAACACTGGTTATAAAGATGCTCAGTGATCTCAGTGAGAACTTCAACAAGGAGATAGGAAACATAAAAATGGAGATGAGGAACATAAAAAAGAACCAGTCAAAAATAAAGAATACAACAACTGAAAAAGTTAATACATTAGAGGGTATCAACAGTAGATTAGATGAAGCAGAAAATAGAATCAGTGATTTAGATCAGAAGAGCAGGAAACACCCAATCAGAAGAGCAAAAAGAAAAAAGAATTAAAAAAAAAAATGAGGATAGCTTAAGGAACCTCTGGGACAACATCAAGCATACCAACATTTGCATCATAGAGGTATCAGAAGAAAAGAGAGAGCGAGGAATTGAAAACCATTTGAAGAAATAATGTTAAAAAACTTCCCTAACCTGACAAAGGAAATAGACATACAAGCCCAGGAAGTGCAGAGAGTCCCAAATAAGATGAACCCAAAGAGGCCCACACCAAGACACATATAGTTTAAATGGCAAAGGTTAAAGACAAAGAGAATCTTAAAAGCAGCAAGAGGAAAGCAGTTAGCTACCTACAAGGGAGCCCCCATAAGACTGTCAGCTGATTTCTCAAGAGAAACTTTGCAGTCCAGAAGGGATTGGCAGGAAATATTCAAAGTAATGAAAATTAAGGACCTACAGCCAAGATTACTCTACCCAGTAAAACTATCATTTAGAATCAAAGGACAGATATAGATCTTCCCAGATTAAAAAAAAAAAAAAAAACCTAAAAGAATTCATCACCACCAAAAGAGTATTACAAGATATGTTAAAGGGATTTCTTTAAGAAGTAAAAGAAAAGAAACAGATAAAAAATATGAATAATAAAATGGCAATAACTACATATCTATCAATAATTAAATGTAAATGGATTAAATGTTCCAATCAACAGATACAGGGTGGCTGAATGGATAAGAAAACAAGACACTTACATGTGTTGCCTACGAGAGACTCACTTCAGATTGAAAGACACACAGATTGAAAGTAAAGGATGGAGGCTGGCCGAGTGGCTCAGTTGGTTAAGAGCGCAAGCTCTGAGCAACAGGGTCACCAGTTCGATTCCCACATGGGCCAGTGAGCTGTGCCTGAGCTGAGCTGCCACTGAGCTGCCAACAGGTGGCAGAATGGCTCAGCTGGTGAGAGCACATTCTCCTAACAACAAGGTCGGTTTGACTCCTGCATGGGATGATTGGCTATGCCCACCCGCAACTAAGATTGAACATGGCACCTTGAGCTGAGCGGCCATGAGCTGCCAGCCAGCTGCCAACAAGTTGCCAACTAGTGGCCAGATAGCGACTGGACATGAAGCTGAGCTAGCTGCGCCCTCCACAACTAAGACTGAAGGACAACAACTTGGCTGTTGCCCTTCCCCAATTTCCCCAATTAAAAAATAAATTTAAAAAAAAGACGAAAGAAAGTAAGGGATGGAAAAAGATATTTAATGAAAATGGAAATGAAAAAAAGGCTGGAATAGCAATACTTACACTAGACAAAATAAACGTTAAAACAAAGGCTATAACGAGAGACAAAGAAGGACCCAGTAATCCCACTTCTGGGTATTTGTCTGAAGAAACCCAAAATGGTAATTTGAAAAGGCATATGCATGTATATGTTCATTGCCACATTATTTACAATAGCCAAGATATGGAAGCAACCTAAGTGTCCATCAATAATTGAATGGGTAAAGAAGAAGTGGTACATATATACAGTGGAACATTACTCAGCCATTAAAAAGAATGAAATCTTGCCATCTACAACAACATGGATGGACCTAAAGGGTATTATGCTGAGTGATACAAATCAAAGAAAGACAGATACTGTATGATTTCACTTATATATGGAATCTAAAAAACAAAATAAAGGAACAAACAAAACAGAAATAAACTCATAGATACAGAGAACATTTTGATAGTTGCCAGATGGGAGGGGGTTGAGGGATGGGGGAAGTGGGGAAGGGATTAATATACAAACTGGTAGTTACAAAATAGTCATGGGGATGTAAAGTACAGCATAAGGAATATAGTCAATAATATTGTAAAGATATGTATGATGTCAGTTGGGTACTAGATTTATCGAGATGATCACTTTGTAAGTTATATAAATGTGTAATCACTATGCTGTACACCTGAAACTAACATAATATTAGAGGTTAATTGTACTTGAAAAATATAAAAAAATATTTTTAAAAATCCCACTGAGATTTTAATAGCTATTGCATTAAATTCATAGATCACTTTAGGGAGAATTGATATCTTTATCATGTTGAGTTTCCAATCCATGATCACAATATGTCTCTCCATTTATTTAGGTCTTCTTTGATTTCTTTCATCAGCATTTTTAGTTTTTAGTATACAGATCCGATACATATTTTGTTAGATTTATATCTAAGTATTTCATTTTGGAGGAAATATTGTATATGATAATTAAAAACAATTTTGCTTTCTAGTTGTTCATTGTTTGCATATAGAAATGCAATTGATTTTTGTGTGTTCACCTTGTATCCTGCAATTCACTTATTAGTTCTAAGAATCTTTTATAGATTCCCTGGGATTTATTACATTGACAATCGTGTCATCTGTGAATAGAAATAGTTGTGTTTTTTTCTTTCTAATCCGAATGGCTTTTATGACTTTTTCTTGTTTATTGTTCTTGTTAAGACTTCTAACATTATGTCCAATAAGAGGGGTGAGAGTAGGTTCTTGGCTTGTTTCTTATCTTAGGGGGAGAGCATTCAATATTTCACCATTAGTTATGATGTGAGGGGTAGGATTTTTGTAGATGCATTTTATTAAATGATGGAAGTTTCCATCTATACTAGTTCGCTGAGAATTTTTATCATGAGTGGATGTTGTTTTTTGTCAAATGCTTTTTCTGCATGTATTGATATGATCATGTGGTTTTTCCCTTTAGACTTTTTAGACTTTAATATGGTGGATTATATCAATTGATTCTAAAATATTGAACTAGCTTTGAATTCCCAGAATAAAGGAGGATCTTTTTAAATTTCCATGTGGCTGGTACAAACCAAAATGATTCATTTGGATGAGTATATTCACTTCCAGGAAAGTATCAGAAAGTCTCTAGAGCATTCCTCTGGTGTTGCAATGGGAGACCTGAACTCTTGGCACTGCTGCTTTAACCGTGAGTTCCCTACTGACTCCCACTTATCAGAGGTCCTTCATTTATGGTCAAAGTTTGAGGACATCCTAATGCTAAACTACAAAGTCATCAGTAAAATTTGGTACCAAAATAAGAATAGCATCAGAATGTATAAGTATACCTAGCATCCAGTACAGTATCTAGCACATAGTAGGTACTCAACATATTCGTTGAATAATAATGATTACATAACTATGTAAACGAATGAATTCATGTTACTCTTGCTAACTAAGAGACTGTGTGCTATTTTAAGAGATATGAATAATGAAATAATTTGTAGTATAAATAATTCAAAAGTTTTAATTATATTTGAATAGGTGGTACCTAATAATTTTATTTTCTTCGAGTCAAACAAAAATACTTCATGGTGAAGACATTATTAAAAGGTGCTAGATTTTCCTTATAGAATTCTAATTTATTGATGTGAAAGAAAATAGAAAATTACCATTAAGGAAACAAACGCCACAGTAATAATTGTAGATAAAATCCACTAATAGGTGTTAAAATTAGTGGGTGATAGTTTGTAAACCATGTAATGGGATATGCATAGTTTCAAAGTATCTTCCTCAAGATATTTAATTACTAGGACCTGCCCAGTGGCTCAGTTGGTTGAGAGCTGGTTTGGGAGTGCGAGCTCCGAGCAGGAGGGCCACCAGTGCGATTCCCACATGGGCCAGTGGCACTGCGTCCGAGCTGAGCTTCCACTGAGCTGCCAAGAAATGGCAGGATGGCTCAGCAAAAAATAAAAAAATAAAAATAATTACTCCACTACTTTTCGGTAGAGAATGTGGGAGAAATCACCTGAACCAAGTGATCAATGCTATCATCACCAGTAGTAAGACATACGGAGATCACAAATCCTGTGGTACGCTGCAGTCCATGCAGTAAAAAGGACACAACATCATTTCTGTAGTACTCTCATCAGAAATGTATGATCTTAGTGTAATCATGAGGAAACCTAAGACAACCCCATATTGAGGGACATTTGACAAAATAACTGATCTATCAATACTCTTCCAAACTGTGAAAGTCAAGAAAGGCAAGCAAAGACAGAGGAACTATAACAGATTGCAAAACTAAGGAAAAATAACAATTCCCAAATGGAATGTGGGATTCTAGACAGAAGTCTGGAACAGAAAAAAGAAAAAGTGGGAAAACTAATGAGATTCAAATAAAGTCTGTGGTTTAGTTAATTTCAAATGTTAATTTCCTGATTCTGATAATTATGCTATGACAATATACAATATTAGGGGAAACTAGGTAAGGGATATATGAAAACTCCCTATTATTTTTATAACTTTTCTATAAGTCTAAAATAAGTTCAAAATTTAAAAAGCTTTTAAGGGTGTTGGAAAGTTTGGAAACTTGGTTTCCCTTCTATTTCTCCACAGCCTAAGCTTAACTGAGACTAGATAACTTAGTTCTCAGGCTGTTACCAAGTGTTTCTCTTACCTTCCCTGTATTGGTAAGTTATTTGAAACCCTACATTTCAAAAGACTCACTTTTCATGCTACATGTTGCATATCAAGAGTTAATAGGGAGGACTTCTGGTAAAATGGCACAATAGAGAGACGCTGTGCTAACTACCTCCCAGGATCACACCAAAATTACAAACAAATTATACAGCATTCAACCCTGGAGATCCCCGGAGCATTAGATGAATAGAACCACTAAACGAAGAACTTAAAGAGGAGGCCACGTCAGGTCTGGTAGGACGGTCGGAGATGAGAGAGGGCGAGCCCCGTGAGGGAAACCCCAAGCGTGGGAAGCTTGCCTGGTTGGGGGAGAGACCCTCTGTCCCCACTCCAAGCTCACCAGCTCAGAGTTCCTTTGCCGGGAAGAGGAGTTCTAATATAGCCGGCAGTAAATTAGTGAGGACTCTCTTTGCTCAGCTCGGTGAGGCTGAGAGCGGCTAGAGAATCATTGGGGTCGGCGCCCGGGCTTGCTCGCCGGTGAGCACTTACCTGGTTCCTGGTGGAGGGAGTGGCTGTGTGAGCCGGACCCGGGAGCCTGCAGGGATGGACTGAACTGAGCACCTTTGGTGCAAAGGCTGGAGGTTTTTGGACTATTGTTCCCATGGTGTGGAACCTGCAATCAAGTGATGTAGGGAGGGCGCCATTTTGTCGGGCTTGGGCCCTCCCACGGAGTATCAAGTCCGAGACTTCATTGGTCTGGTGGAATTGGCGCATGCGGCCTTATATCCCCACCCCCCACCTGGCTTATACTGCCTTGCCAGGGAAACGCTGGGCGGGTGCCCTCCGGCTCCAACGGGCTGCTCACTGAGACGCGGGAGTGCGCAAGCTGCCTCGGGTCCCACTCTCCGCACTGCGCTTGCAGAGTTGCCAGGCTGGTGATTGGTTGTCGGGCTGCTCGGCCTGATCTGCAAGCGGCTGATTGGGACAGGCTGAGACTGGGAGTTTTCCTGGGAGTGTTGGGCCGTGAGCTGTGTGCCTGCGTGATCCAGCCAGGGCTCTCCTGGTGATCTATCTAATACATCAAAGCAATCCCAGAGCAACAGCCAGAATGGGGAAACAAATAAACATGTCACAAGTAAAAGATCTGAAGAAACCTCTAGAAATGGAACTTAATGAAACAGAGGGAGCCAACCTTTCAGAGACAGAGTTTAGAACACTGATGATAAGAATGTTTAAGGAACTTAGCGAGGACATAAAGAAGGGTGGGGGAAACTATAAAAAACAACCTGTTAGAACTAAAGAATACAATAACTGAAATGAAGAACACACTCGAAGGAATCACCAGTAGAGTAGATGAAGCAGAGGAGCGGATCAGCGATTTGGAAGATAAAATAGCAGAAATCACCCAGATGGCACAGCAAAAAGACCAAAGAATAAAAAACAATGAAAATAGTTTAAGAGCCCTATGGGACAAGGTGAAACGCAACCACCTTCGACTTATAGGAATACCAGAAGGAGAAGAGAAGAAGCAAGGGGTTGAGAATGTATTTGAAAAAATAATGACTGAAAACTTCCCTACCCTGGTGAAGGAAATCAACATACATGCCCAGGAAGTGCAGAGGGTTCCAAACAAGCTGAACCCAAACAAGTCCACACCAAGACACATCATAGTTAAAATGGCAAAGGTTAAAGACAGAGACAGAATCCTAGAGTCTGCAAGAGAAAGACAGCAGGTTACATACAAAGGAACTCCTGTTAGACTAACAGCTGACTTGTCTACAGAAACTCTGCAGGCCAGAAGGGAGTGGCAGGAGATACTCAAAGTAACCCAAAATAAAGGCCTACAACCAAGATTGCTCTACCCAGCACGGCTATCACTTAAAATTGAAGGAGAAATAAAGAGCTTCTCAGAAAAGAATAAGCTTAAGGAATTCATTACCACCAAGCCAGCATTGCAAGAAATGTTAAAAGGGCTTTTTTAAACAAAAGAAAGGGGTAAACAAGCTAACCCAGGGAGACCAGGAATACAAATAACAAAATGGCAATACATATGCACCTATTAATAATCATTTTAGGGCCGGCCGAGTGGCGCGGTGGTTAAGCACTGGCTTGGGAAGCCAGTGGCCCCGGTTCAGGTCCCACATATGAGGTCCAGTGACACTGCCCTCAAAAAAATAAAAATATAAAAAAGATAATCATTTTAAATGTGAATGGTCTAAATGCTGCAATCAAAAGACAGAGAGTGGCTGAGTGGATCAGAAAATAGGACACATGTATATGCTGTTTAAAGACGGAATAAGGTATTTCATGCCAATGGAAATGAGGGGAAAAAAAGCTGGAGTACCAGTACTTATTTTGGACAAAATAGACTTTAAAATGACTACAATAAAAGACAAAGAAGGGCACTATAACCCTAATAAATACCTATGCACCCAACATAGGAACTCCTAATTACATATAACAGATTTTGACAGACATAAAGACAGAGATCAACAGTAACACTATCATAGTAGGGGACTTCAACACCATTGTCACCGATGGACAGACCCTTAGACAGAAAATCAACACAGAAAGAGGGGCCTCAAATGACACTTTAGACCAGCTGGACTTCGTTGATATTTTTAGAGCATTTCACCCTGAAAAAACAGAATATACATTCTTCTCAAGTACACATGGGACATTTTCCAAGATAGACCATGTTAGGCCACAAAACAAGTCTCAGTAAATTTAAGAAGATTGAAGTCATATCAAGCAGATATAAAGGAAAAACTGATGGCTGTTGGCTGGGAGGGAGTGGGGAAGAGGGAGAGGGGGAAGGTTTTGGACAGTGTAGATGGGACTACAATGTTGCCGCAGGGATATGGGGGCAGTTCTGGGAATGTAATTGATAATGTTGTGAAGAGACTATTATGTTGCGTGAAATAAGTCAGTCAGAGAAGGACAGGTACCATGTGATCTCACTTGTGTGTGGAGTCTGAAGAGCTGAGTGAACAATCAAAGTAAACAGACTCGTAGATGTAGAGGAAAAACTGAGGGTTGCTAGTTGGGAGTGGGGTGGGGATGGGGGGAAGGGGAAGGGATTAGACAGCATAAATAGACAACTACAATATTGCCACAGGGATATGAAACACAGTTCGGGGAATATAATAATGTTGTAAAAATTTTGTGACGTGTCAGATAGTCACATGTCTTGTTAGGGAGACCACTTCATGGATGGAGTAGAGGCTTGATCACTGCACTGTACACCTGAAACTGATGTTGTATAGTATTGTATGCCAACTGTAACTGAATATGTGGATGGTCACGGGATGTGGAGTATACTGTGGAGGGGAGTCAGGATATGTATTGTGATAGATATGTATGATATGGGGGGGAGTGGGGTGGTGAATGGGGGAGGGGTTTGTCACTTTGGGGGTTAAAGAGTATAACTATTGCATTGTGTTGTACACCTGAAACTAATAAAAAAAAAGGATCAAATATATGGAGATGGAAGGAGAATTGACTCTGGGTGGTGAACACACTCTGTGATATATAGATGATGTATTACAGAATTGTACACCTGAAACCTATGTAACTTTACTAACAATTGTCTTTTTTTTTAATAAAAAAAAAAAAAAAAAAAAGAGTTAATAGGGGCTATTCAACATTATACTGGAATTCATAGGCAATGTATTAAAGCAAGATAAGGAAATATAAGGATCATAAAGGATGAATATAAAGCTTTATTATTCATAGAATTATTTTTTGTGTAGAGAATTCAAAAGAATCTACAGGTAAATTAATAGAACTAACATGATTTTATCAAGGTTGCTGGATACAAGATCAATATATAAAAATCA
The DNA here is from genome assembly GCA_033961575.1 of Aselliscus stoliczkanus. NCBI lineage: Eukaryota > Metazoa > Chordata > Mammalia > Chiroptera > Hipposideridae > Aselliscus > Aselliscus stoliczkanus. The sequence continues at coordinate 54,495,554 of CM066733.1, read as the reverse complement.
CTTGTATTCCTATGTACCTGCAGGAAAGAAAAAGTAAAAAAAATTCAAAGATACCATTTACAAAAGCATAATAAATATGAATTAAGTTCTACTGAAACTAAGATGTGCAGGACCTCTAAAGAGAAATGACACAACTTTACTCAGTAATATTAAAGAGGACCTAAATTAATTGAAATATAGCATATTCATGGGTTAGAAGACTCAATATTTTAAAATTTCACTTCTTTTCAAAATAGATTTATAGAATCATTAGAATCTAAATGTAAAACCCAATATAATGAAGCATTATAAGCAGACTGTAAAATGTATGTAAGTACAAAAAGCCAAGAATAGCCAAATTCTCTTGAAGAACAGCATGTGTGGACTTGATCAAGACTTAATATAAAGTTATAATAATATTTAATATAATGTCCAGCCAAAGTAGAAAGAATAAATAAACATTCATATATGCATATATTGAAATCCAGAAGGCAAATGAGCGATCTCATGCAACTCACCACACATGGATGACTCTATAATATTAAGCAAAGAAGCAGAAATAAAAAATTATATACAGTATAACTCCATTAATATAAAGTTCATAGCAGGCTGAACTAAACTATATTGTTTAGAGATATGTACACTAGTGATAAAACTATAAAGAAAAGCAAAGAAATGATCACAAAAGTCCAAATAATGAATACCTCTGTGGGGTGAAATGGAGTTGTGATCAAGAACCTGGGTGGTGGTAACATGGATGTTTGTTTTATAAACATTTATTAAACTCAACACCTATTGTAATGTACTTTCTATATGTGTACGTTATGTTTCACAATAGAAGTGGGGATTACTCAATTATTACTAAAAAAAGTAATTAAGACAGTGTGGTATTGCAGTGATTCACAATTAGACCAATGGAACAGAAAACAGTCACACATATGTTAATTGCATGGTTACTATCAGATGTGTCACTATAGAAACAGACTTTTTAATAAATTATGTGAAATAATTGGATTCTGATATGGAAAAACAATTTTTAGACTCTACCTCACACCAGACACAGAAATCTATTCCTGGTAGATTAAAGACCTAAATGTAAAAGGTAAAACAATAAAGATTTTTTTGGAATAATATCGAATATCTTCATGATCTTGATGTAGGAAATGATTTCTTACATATGACAAAAAAGCATGAACCCAAAAGGAAAAAACCTGATAAATTGAATGAAGTAAAAGTTAAGAACTTTTGTTCATTTGAAGGAAACCATAAAAATTGGAAAGCAAACCACAGAATGGGAGAGAGATTTATAATAATATACCCAACAAAGGACTTAAGTCTGTAATATATGTACCACAAATCTGTAAGAAAACAATAAGGTTGATCAACATTATTGGTAATCAATGAAGTGAAAATTGAAATTAAAATGAGTTACACTCTAACTCATACACACTAAAATTAAAAATCTGACATTGTGCTAATACAGATGTGGATAATGGGAACTGGTGGGAGGGTAAATGTACAACCATTTGGAAAACAGTTTGGCATTTCCTGGTAAATGCCCCAGTAGTTATGCTTCAGGGTATATGATCTCAAGGAACTCATACATCTATGCACCAGGAGACATGTGTCTAAAAATATTCTTAGCAGTATTGTTCATAATAGCCCCAAACTGGAAGCAGAGACAGGAGACAGTGCAAGCCTGGAGACAAAGAGAATGGGGAAGCGGCTGCCTTGGATCCCAAAGACTTTTTAGCTCTGATCCCTGTATCTAATGAGTCCCAACGGCTCTTGGTACTCTTAATCAATTTCCCATTTTGCTTAAGCCAATTTGAGCAGGTTTTCTGTTTCTTGTCATCAATAGAGACTTGCTTAGAAAAAAATTTGGAAGGCGAACCTATAATTTACAAGAAACTTCAGAGACATAGCAATCAATATGAAGACTTTATTTGTGTCCTGATGTAAACACAAAGATTGTAAAAGAAAGCACATCATATAACAGCAAATAATTTTTTTAAAATCACCCCAAAACCCACTATATTGGCACAAGACCTCTCAGGAGGTTGCAGTCAAGCTGTCATTCGTGTCAAGGCTCTACAGAGAATCAGTTTCCAGGTTCACTTAGGGTGTTTGCTGGCAGGCCTGGTTTTCTGGCCAGGTGGGCCTCTCTGTCGACTGCTTGAGTGTCCTTACAACATGGCAGCTGGCAGGACCAACTACATGTGTGGGACCCAATACAAAATGAAAATGCAGAGCCCCTGGTTCAAAAGTTATTCAGAATTTCAAGATGTTCAGAGTAAAAAATGAAGCCAAGTGTGGGGGTTACTAAGCGCAGGGCTCTATGAGATTGTATAGGTCACACACCTTTGAAGCCAACTCTGGCTGCTGGTGACCTGAATGAAAGAGAGAGCCAGAGAGCAAGCAAGAGAAGCCACAGTCCGTCAGCCAAGTGGCACGGTGGTTAAGCGCTGGCTTGGGAAGCCAGCGGCCCCTGTTCGGGTCCCACATATGAGGGCCAGTGACACTACCCTCAAAAAAAAAAAAAAAAAAAAAGAGAAGCCGCAGTCTTCTGGCAACCAAATCTCAAAAGTGATATTTGATCATTTTTGTTGCAGTCTATTTATTAGAAGCAAGTTGTACAAGGTCCATCACACACGGAAAGGGTGGGGATCCCACACAGCCTTGAATACCAATTAGCTATTGCTGATCATCTTAGAGACCCTCTGCGCCAACAACCATTTGTAAGATAAGCAGGGAAATGTGAACATAGGCTGGATATTTGAGAATGTTAGAGAACCATTATGAAAGTCTTAGATATGGTGATGATATCGGAGTTAAATGAAAAGAGGATCTTCTTTTAAAGATGCATACTGCACTATCTACAGGTGAAATTATTTAATGTCTTGGATTTGCTTCAAAACAATATGGAGTGGAAGATGAAGTAGGGTCATAGTCAAAACAAGATTGGCCATGAATTGACCATTGTTGAGGTGGGTGATGGATACACAGGAGTTCATTATACTCTGTTTTTGTATATGTTTGAACTTTTCCATAACAAAAGCCTTGCTTGTCTGAGACAATACATTGGCTCACTGGGCTCACTGAATTCAGATGAGCACACAGGCATGATGTAAGCTGAGTGCTTCCAGGCAGGAGGACACCATGCATGTTAATCCATTTGCTTCAAAATTCCCTAGTTCTCATGGTGCTTTTTAGAAAAGAAAGTAAGTATTAAAGAAGGAGCTGAAGGAAGAGATGAGAGTGATTAGCATATGGAAGAGAGACAGCACGTACCAACTTGGAGTCAAGTCAGTTAAGTGTGATTCTCCAGCTTTACCTCCAGTCCTGGGGATTTACCAGGGTCTTGTTGTGCTAAGGCTTGGGGTGGAAGTGAAGCTGCTTCTGCACTGTTGGAATGAGAAGTCTTATTGCTGTGATGTTTGCTTCCTATGATTAGCATGAAGACCTCACAGTGAAAGCTGTTTAAGTTTATGATTTAGAATTAAGGTGTAAAAGTATGTGGTACAATAGGGTAAGAAGCTAGGAATCAAAGGAGATAATAAAAGGTACTAATTAAAGACTGTATGCCCATGGATACTATTACCATACTCAGCTGTATACATAGATCATTTTTGTTTTAAATATTCTTTATAGCTTTTATTTAAGGTGACTTTTAAAAGCCAGGCTACCTCTTCTTACTTAAATCATCTTGCTTTTCAGTACTGACGTTAAGTTTGCTGGCAAGGCAACTGATTCCTCCTTTCAATGTGTCATATGCAGCTTTCTGTTCTTCAGTAATTTATGTAATTTTTGGATCATGTCATCAAATGTCCATTGGTGAGTTCAGTACTGGGACCACAGGAGGTGTATGAAGTCCCTCAATTATTTACTTATTGTTAAGTAACCAAACTTAAAGCTATGTTTAAGCTAGAAAGAAAGGAGACAGAAAATGGACATTGTATCCAAAGGGTTAGTGTTCAGATTTTAGAAATGGAACACTTCTAGTGTGTCATTATTAATGTCACCAAGCTGTTTCCCAGAGTAATTAAAGGACACAGGTACTTTCTTTGGTGAAATTGCCATATATTGGCATCTGACTGCCCTCAACCAGGAAATCCAGTAATGATGTTGCCAAAACTCCTAGCATGGATTCATCATAATAACCAAACTCTGTGGGCCTGAGTTATATGATAATAATCATGTCAGCTTATTAATTTACAATGAGAAAATACTGTCATAGTAATGGAAGCATTCAAATCCATAGGATGAGCACTTTCTTTCCCAGAGCCCAAAGTCCATCTACCACTTTATAATTAGAAATGACTGTTCCAGGCACCAAACTAGTTAAAGGTCATATAATCAGCACATTTCATTCACCTAGGTGAACCTGCATAGAAACCAAATCACAAAATGCCCCAACAGTTTTGGAAGGGTATTGCCAACATTCGCTCAGTAGTACCTTTTCCTGGGCTTCCCCACACAACCACCTTTGGTAATTCTGACTGACACACATTTTCTCCAGATGTGTTTGTGTGTTCAGCCCAGTGGCCACCCCATTCTTCTAGAAGTGGTGCTTCTCTGCCTTTTTAAAAGACAATATCACATATCTTTACTAAGATCCATTAGGTGTTGAATATACATTTGAACATTGAGAGCCAATTTTATTCCCATATTTCTGAGTTCCTGGGGCATGTCACAATTATTTCCAAATATTGATAATAAGGACAATCAGAGTTTTGTTTCTGTTAGGTAATTTAAACTTAAGATTTGCCTTTGCTCCCATACATATGTCAATATAAGGACTAAATGAATTTATGTTTGAAACAGGTTTAGCTCATAGTCATTTTTCACCTAGTAAATCCTTTGTAAGTGTTTGGTATTATAAGTATTAGGTATTCTTATTATTATTGGGTTAGCTTTGTTTTCTGATACTTACATCACCATCTCACTTTTCACCATCTCTGAGAACAAGCACAGTGGCTGTACCTGATAATATATTTCCAGTCCATTTCTCTTTGAATCCCACTTCCTATGCCCATAATGAAAGAAGTTAATACCCGGACCACCAAGATCTAAATTCTGTGAGTTGGTCAGTTTGTGGAACCAGAGTTCTTTTCCTGCCCTTTCTTACTTCTCAATAGCCACTTTAAAATAAGAAAAGTTCTTCAGATCAAGGACAAAAAAAACACCAGACCATGCCTTGATTTTGTCAGTATCTGTCAGTTTACTTGGACGTAAAACCTCACCTTCTGTCTAAACATCTTTTTTACTAGGTCCCTTCTTCTTTGTGAGCGCTCTGATGGTCAATGTACTGAATTTGTACCCATTCAACAGCGGCCACCTGATACTGGGAACTTTCATCAAAGATGACTTTTCTAACCCCTTATTCTATACGGCCTATAACAGATCCTTGAGTGTGGTGGCATCCAAAACTTTTCTAACTGGGATTATTCAGGTAGGACCTGAGTCTCTGAACCTCTGAAGAAGAAAGAATTAAAGGGGCTACAAATTTACCTCCTTTCTTTAATTGTTCCTATTATCCATTGTGATATATCTGGAACTTCAGTGATTTATTTGTGGAAAACTTGTGGGATGTGTGGATAGGATGTCTCCTCAGTGACAAAACTTCTCCCTTGTCAGAACTCATCCACCACTGATTTGGGACAAGATATTGAACATTCTCACCAGTCCCTTCTCTAAAATTAAAGAAGAGTCCTAGAGACTATGGCCTAGAGTTCTACTCATGATTTCATGCTTTTAAATTTTTCTTTATAGTCTTTCAATAAGGTAGCACTGATAGCCTCACATTGCTATATTTGGGGTTAGTAAGCGTAAGAGTCAGACCTGGAATCTTTTTTCTGCAATGATGGGCCACTGCTAAAGGACAGAAATACCCATGACTTATTAAAATTTCAAAACTTATTTTTGGCAGTGTCTTTTAATTTTTACTGAGAGTCTACCATCTAAAGCTTTACCCATTGAAATAAAGTCACACATTCCAGATTTATTTCTCTTTCTTTTTAACTAAACCGCTCTCTAGCTAATGTCACTGATCTCCTCTGGGACCATCTTTCATTATTAGGTAAGGATTTATCGGGAACCTACAAAAGCAGGCTATCATAGAGGGCTGACCCCAGCTCTGACATTTGTCAGCTCTATGAACATACTTATCTTACCTTTGTGGGCCTTAGTTTTCAAATGCATAAAATGGGAATAGTAATATTTGTCTTGTAGCATTCTTGTGAGGATTAAGTGAGAGAATGCACATAAAACACTCAGCCCAGAGCCTGTCACTTAATAAGCATCAATAAATTATAATTAGTAGATACAGATAAATGAATTTGGCACTTTAACAGAGACCAAAAATAAAAAAGATGTTAATTCCTATAGTTTAAAAAAGTCAATCTCGTAGAAGACAAAATTACAGCAAAAGTCAGTAACCTATTAATTATCTAAGTGGCCTTGGACATGTCCTGTGCCCTCCTTTGAGCCTCAGTTTTTCATTTAATAAAGGAGAAGACATTCATTTTTAGAAAGATGGAATAGATGTACTTTTCCCTATTCCTCCTGCTAATGTAAGAAGATTCTAGGGCCGGCCGAGTGGCACGGTGGTTAAGCGCTGGCTTGGGAAGCTAGTGGCCCCGGTTCGGGTCCCACATATGAGGGCCAGTGACACTGCCCTCAAAAAAAAAAAAAAAGAGGACTCTAAAAGGTGGAGAGAAGAAGGCAAACTGGTTTGAACATTAGGACACAAGGACAACAGAGTGGTGAGTTCCCTGGGTTTTCCTTTTTTTTTGCTTCATATATCCCTATCTTGGTGCTGAAGAAACCAGAAATCCAAAATGCCAACAGGTGCAGACAAAAAATAAAGCTCCAACAAAACTCTGAACTTTATAGCCACAGGACCAGGAAAGGCTAGCAAGGCTAAAAAGCATTTACACAATACCTGATTTACTCCAGACAAACACCAAGAAAAAACAGAACTGTGGTGTCACTGCCATTCATGCCAGTGAAGGCCAAGTGGGGAGCCTAGACTGCCCTCACCAGCTGTAATGAGATACCCATTCCCCACCCCCACCCCCAACTGGGGTGTTATCACAGAAGGAGAGAAGGCCAAATAGGGAGCCAGGACTTTCAACCCCACTGGACAGTAATGAGATGCCCTTCCTACTCATTGCTGGGGTTGTGTCAGAGAAGGCATTGTGATGAGGCAGGTCTTTCACCACCACATAGCAGTAATTAGGACAACTCCCCTCTATTGTGGTATCATTGGAGGCCATATGGGGAGAAGTAAAGCATTCCTATTTCTCCCAGCCAGGATAGTATCAGTGGAGGCCTCGTGGGGAGTCAGAACGCACACCCCTGCCCATCAATAATGAAGAGTCCCTACTGCCTCAGGTATCAGTGGAGGCTGAGAGGAGAACCTAGACTTCTACTTCCAACAGACAATCACAAGGTGGCACCCTTTCCTTCCCTTAACAGCACCTGTCAAAATAGGCTAGCTGAAACAGAAAGTTTAAATAAGATTCAAAATCTCATAGCATAGTACCCAAATGTATGATTGAATTGAAAACCACTCGTCATACCAAGAACCAGGAAAATGTCAATTTGAATGAAGAACAAAATACAATAAAAAGATGCCAATACTGAGATGCCAACACGGAGTGATGTTAGAATAATCTGGAAAGATTTTAAAACAGACACTCTAATAATGCTTCAGCAAGCACTTATGAACATGTTTGAAACAAATAAAACAAAAAAACCAAACTCTATTCTCATCGAATAAATAGAAAATATAAAGAAGAACCAAAATGGAAATTTTAGAACCGAAAAATACAATAAACAAAATTAAAAATTTAAAGAAAGGGCTCATCAGCAGAATAGAGAAGACAGAGGAAAGAATCAATAAACTTTAAGAAAGATCAATAGAAATTACCCAATCTGAACAACAGAGAGAAAATAGACTGAAGAAAAAAAAATTAACAGAGCCTTAGGGGCAAGTGGAACTATAACAAAAGATCTAGCATTTGTGTTGTAAGAGTTCAGAAAGAGAGAAGAAAAAATATGGGGCTGAATTACTTGAAGAAATAATAGCTGAAAATTCCCCAAACTTGGCAAAAAGATATAATCCTATAGCTTCCAGAAACTGAGAAAAATCTCAAAAAAAGATAAATCCTTAGAAATCTAAACCAAGACAAATTATAGCCAAACTTCTGAAAACTAAAGATAGTTAAAAAATATTGAAAGCACTTTACCTACAGGGGGAAAACAATTCAAATGACAGCAGATTTCTTATTAGAAACTACGGAGGCCGGAAGGAAGTGGAACAATTTTTTCATTCACTGAAAGAAAAGAACTGTCAATCCAAAATCATATACCCAAAGAAAATATCCTTTGAAAATGAAGGGGAAGTCAAGATATTCTCAGATGAAGGAAAATTAAGAGAATTTGTCACAAACAGACCTACCCCCAAAAGAATAGCTGAAGAAACTTCTCTAAAAAGAAAGTTAAGGATAAACAAAGGAATCTTGAAATATCAAGAGGGAAGAAAGAACAATGGAAAGAGTAAAAATATGGATAAATACGATAGATTTTTCTTGTCCTCTTTTTCTAAATTATGTTTGATGGCTGAAGCAGAATTATAACACTGTCTGATCTGATTCAAAATGCTTATAGAAGAAATACTAATATTTAAAACAATTCTTTTATAAACAAATATAAAGGGAGGTAAGGTTTCTATACGTTGCTTGAATTGGTAAACTGTCGACACCACTAGACTGTAATATTATGTATATATAATATAATACTTAGGGCAAGCACTAAATAAGCTATACAAAGATACACTCAAAAACACTATGAATAAATAAAAAATGGAATTCTAGAAATGTTTAAGTAGCTCACAGAAGTCAGGAAACAGAAAAGGAAAAATGAAAAACAGAACAAATAGAAAAATGGCAGACTTAAGCCCTAACATACCAACATTTACATTAAAGAGACTGACATATTTAAAATATGCTGTCTACAAGAAACATCAAATATGGTATAAACAGGTTGAAAGTAAAAGAATGGAAAGATATAGCATGCAAATATAAATCAAAGCAAAGCAGGATTGACTATATTAATATTAGATAAAGTAGACTTCAGAGCCAAGAAAATTATGCAAGATAGAGAGAGAGATTATATAATGATAAAAGAATCATTCTGCCAAGAAGACATAGCAATCCTAAGTATGTATGCACCAAACAATAGAGTTACAAAATATGTAAGCAAAAACTAATAGAACTGAAAGGAAAAATAGGCAAATCCACAGTTATAGTTTGAGACTTCAACACCCCTCTCATAATAATTGATGAAACAACTAGACAGAAACTCAGCAAGGAAATAATAAACCTCAACAACCCTATCCACTAACAGGATTTAAGAGACATTTACAGAACACTCCATCTAATAACAGCATAACACACATTCTTTTCAAAGACTCATGGAACATGTACCAAGATAAACCATATCCTGTGCCATAAAACTAACCTCAGTAAACTTAAACAACTTGATATCAGTGTGTTTTTTGACCATAGTAGAATCAAATTAGAACTCAATAACAGAATGTTAACAGGAAAATCTCCTAACACTTGGATACTACACAACACACTGCATAGCTTAAAGAAGTCATACTAAAATTTGTGAGGCACAGCTAAAGCAGTGCTGAGAAGGAAAAGTATAGCACTAAAATGCATATGGTAAAAGAAAGAAAAAGTCACAAATTAATCATCTAAGCTCCCACCACAAGAACCTAGGAAAATCAACAACAAATTAGATCCAAAACAAGTAGAAGGAAGGAAATAATGAAGAACAAAAATTAATGAAATTGAACATAAGAAAGTTTACATATTGATGATTCTTATGTAAAATTCCTGAAGTGACAAAATATAGAAATGGAGAACATATTGTTGCCAGAGGTTAAGGGTGAGGGTGGAGGTAGGAGGATGGAACTTTGAAGTAGGGATGGGAGGTTGGCTGTGAAAGGAAAACAGGAGGGACCCTTGTAGTGATGGAATTATTTCATATCTTGGTGTATTGATGTCAAAATTCTAATTGTGGTATTGTACTACAGTTTTGCAAGATGTTACCATTCGGGGAAAACTGGGTAAAGCATACATGAAATCTCTCTATTTTGTTTCTGACAACTGCATATCAATCTACAATTATCTAAAATAAAAAGTTTAAATTTAAAGAAGTCTGAACTAGATGATAATATCTAACTTTTTTTGCTATGTGCTAGTCACTGTTCAAAGAACTTTATGTGTATTATCTCATTTGATCCTCACAACACCCCTCTTTGTGGGTGGGTATTACTATGGTCCTTATTTGAAGGAAACAATGGTATAATGAGGTTAAATGAATTGCCCAAGGTCACATAGCTAGCTTTCAAATTGGGATTCAGGTTCAGGGTGATCTACCTCCAGAATCTGTGCTCTAGATAATTTTAAAGTGAAAACTAATATTAACAAAGGTGACAAGTTCAGTGTCAAAAGAATATGAAGGAATGGAATCATCTTTAGTTGGGTTGGAGCTCTCTGGGAAGGAAACAACCATTTATTGAGCCTTTCTTTCATTCATTAACCAACCACTCAGTACTTGCTTTCTATAAGTATAACAGATAGGTTTCACGTCACAGGCCAACTCTGACTGATTGAAAATTGCTGCCTAGAAAACGATGTTAACACAGATTTTTATTTTTTTTTAAGGGCAATGCCACTGGCCCTCATATGTGGGAGCCGAACCGGGGCTGCTAGCGTCCTAAGCCAGCTCTTAACCACCACAGCACTCAGCCGGCCCAATGTTGACACAGATTTTGATGCCACATAAGGGGTGGGCAAGAAAGAGTTTTATGGTTCATTGTAGATATTTGCCATTTACAAGGTGGAAGGAAAGGATGGGAGGAAGGATGAGTGACGGCATTTGCACCTGTCACTATTTTCCGATTTGACCTGTTTTACAGGTGTTATATAATGTAATCTATACACAGCACTGCATATTGAGGATTATTCACAATTTACAGGTTAGAAAACTAAGGCTTAGAGAGTTTAATTAACTTGTTCAAACTCACATAGTCAATGAGTGGCAGAGCCAGGATTAAGCCAAGTTCTCCCTCCCCAGGAATCATGCTCTTTTCATCACACCTAAAGGAGGGGAGTTTTATTAAGCTCTTGAAAGAGAGGATGGATGTGGATCAGCAGAGATGGAAAAAAAAGAGGGGTTTGTGCATAAGCACAGAAGCAGAAATCAGCCAATCATACAAAAGACAGGCAGCAGATTGGTCTGACTAGAGTAGAGGAGCTTGTTGGGTGGTAATGACAGGAGAGTAAGGGACACATAGCACCCAACTGACTGGAAGACTGGGAGCAAGAGCTTTTAAAGCTGAAAGGTTTACTCTTCCAAGTGTGTTTGTTTTCTGGGAGCTTCTAATGCTAGTGGGAGATGAAGTGGTGTGAATAGTAGGCTTCGAGATTTGTTTTCCACTCCCCGTCTTCTTCATTAGGCTGTGCCAGTTTACCTACCCTCTTAAGGGGTTTGGGGTTCACCCTTTATCCAACAGTTTTCCAATTGTGTTTTTTTTATAAAAGATGGGCATACATACTGCAAAAATTTCAAATAATAAAATGTATAAATTATAAAGTATTTTCACCAACCTTTAATTCCCCAAAAGTAACTTCTGTTAATAGATTAGTGTGTATTCTTTAAATCTTTTATATCTTTAGAAATATATATAGTTTATTTTATTATATATTACATAACATTTAAAATATTATTTATATATTATATATGCATATATATGTAAAATACTGTTTTCCATATAGATCATATATAATATATATTATTTTTATATAATATATTATATATATACATATACATGTATATATATGTGTATATATATGTATATATATGAAATCCTGACAACATAAATTCAGTTTAATCATTCTTAGTAAAGAAAAGAGTCAAAAGCCAAGAAGCTGGAACTCAGGTTTTTTTAAATTGTCTTTTCCTTTGTGAAAAGCTGCATTCCTCAAAGGGATGTTAACATCCCCTGGAAAGGACTACCAGGGCTTCTAATGAAAGGGCTTTTAAAAAGGCAAAGGCTTGGGCCGGCCGAGTGGAGCAGTGGTTAAGCGCTGGCTTGGGACATCAGTGGCCCCAGTTCCGAGTCCCATATATGAGGGCCTGTGACACTGCCCTCAAAAAAAAAAAAAAAAAAGACAAAGGCTTGCTCTGATCACTTTGTTACTGTTAACCCTAAATCAACAAGGTCAGCAGATTCTAGGGCGAGAAATCAAGCTTAAGTGCCTGTGAAGAAAGAAGTGTGGCCTAGTGCCTGTAGGGAGCCCAAATGAACACCAAAGACCTACCTCATCTCATTAATTTCAGTGGATTAGAGAAAGAGAAACAGAGGAGTTATCAGAGGGGCCTCACCTAACTTTTGTGTTGGAAACACCTTGGAGAGAACCTAACTGGTGCCATGACTGATTTGATGACATTCTGCCTCACCCTGTTTTCTTTTCCGTCTGAATCCCCTGCAGCTGTTCATGGGTTTGCTGGGTTTTGGCTTCATTGCCACTTACCTTCCAGAGGCTGCAATCAGTGCTTACCTGGCTGCCACTGCACTGCACATTATAGTGTCCCAGCTGACTTGCATCTTCGGGATTATGATTAGTTTCCACGCTGGTCCTATCGCCTTCTTCTATGTGAGTAATTTCTACCTCTCCCTCCCCTGCCTCCAAAAAGGAGGGCCCCGGGTGGAGAGACTCCTGCATGGGTAGCTGGGTGAAGAGGGTCCTGGAAATCATTTTATCTCTTCTAGATTTAGTCTTGATTAACTACAGTTGGACCATGTTCTCAGTTGCATTAACCATTTTGCCCAGATTTTTAAACCTACATGATTTACATTAAAATTTGGTCTTTAAGATACTGTCTCTTCCATAATTCTTCCCATTACATGCTCATAATAGACAGGTATCGTAAGGCAGTTAAAGAATATAAAATGCTAAGTAACCCCCAAATGCAAGAATGGCGTTGAAGCCAAGCTAAAGAACATAGATGGTCTGGGAAAATTAATAAAGAACAGACTAATAAACAGAACTCCTGGGTCCTTTCCATTATGCTGGAATATATCAAGTGTATTCTGTATCCTTATTGGGCATTACTATCTTTTAATATCCCTTTTCAACTTAAAAGAATACATATCTACCCACTTGGTCTCCATGTTCTCACAATGCTCTAGTGACAAAGATCTCTGCGCTCAGCAGCACTGCCGAGGGACTTCTTTTTGAACTAATCTAGAAAGAGGGTCATTTTCTAGATTTTAGGCAATTATTATATCCCTTTCTAAGCCTCTGTAATTTTGTTTTCTTTCAGAACATAGTTAACTACTGTATGTCTCTCCCAAAAGCTAATTCTACGAGCATCCTACTATTTCTAACTGCTGTTATTGCTCTGAGAGTCAACAAATGTATCCGAATTTCCTACAATCAGTACCCCATTGAGTTTCCCATGGAAGTTTTTCTGGTAGGTGTTTTGATACCTCAGATTCATGCTTCAGATCATTTTAAATGATCTTTTTAAAGTTAAACAAAAAGCAACCTAGGAAGGAAAGATTCATAGAAGACTATAAAAATTATATTTTTTAAAAAGTTGAATTGTGACAAAGCTGAATACATTTAGTTCTAAATATATACTAGCTTATATGTGTAAAACATATTTATTTTCAGAGGACTTTCACCTATTGCCTCTTTTTCACACTAATTAAAAATAAGGGTTTTTCCCCTTGTGAAAGTAATACAGGCTCATCCTAACAATTTTGATAAACATAAGAAAAAAAAGGAGAAAAAGAATTCCTATAGTGCACCACCCAAAGTCAACTATTGGGTCTTCAGAAAAGTCATGATGTATTTTGTCTATGTTTTTCAAAGGTCATTTATTTATATAAAGAACAAAGATCAATCAATACTGCCTGTTTTGTTCGATAACCTTTTGCCATCTTTCAGTGAGCTTCATAATTCCTCGTTCATAGAAGAACCTGTTCTTTATTTGTGAAACACTGAACATGGTGCTGATTTACAGCCTCATTTGAATTGAATGTTATACCATTCAAAGAGTTTTGAAAAGAGCGAAACAGGTGGAAGTCTGACAGCACAAGGTCAGGCGAGTATGGTGGGTGTGGCAACACATCCCATCCAAGCTCTAATAATTTTCGACGGGTGATCAAACTTGTGTGTGGTCTCTCGTTGTCATGATGGAACACAACTCCTTAACAATTAACAAGCTCTGGACGTTTCTGGATGATGGATTTGTTCAAACTGTCCAATTGCTGACAGTACACATTCGAATTGATTGTTTGGTTCCTGGTAGGAGCTCAAAAAACACGACACCTTTAAAATCCCACCACACTGAGAGCATAACCTTCCTCTGATGAATGTCTGCTTTCCATGTCGTTTGGGCAAATCATCACGTTGGACCCAATACTGTTTGCGCACCACATTGTTGTAAACAATCCACTTCTCATCACCAGTTATCAGTAGCTTCAAAAAAGGATCGTTTCCCTCACATTTAATGAGCATATTGCAGATGTTTATACACACTGTCAAATGAACTTCTTTGAGTTCATGAGGAACCTAACTATCGAGCTTGCTTATGTATCTCAGCTTCTTCAGGTGGTCATGAACGCTTGAATGATGGATGTTCAATGTGTCTGCAATCTCTCGTGTTATGTAACGTGGGTTTGACTCGATCAATGCCTTTATTTTGTCGTCATCAACCTTGGTGGGCCTCCCTGACTGAGGAACATCGTTGAGATCAAAATCACCAGCACAGAATTTCGTGAACCATCGTTGGCACTGACGTTCTCGTAGAGCATTGTCATCATAAACTTTATGCAACTTTTCACAAGCTTGACGCACGTTCTTCCCTTTATGGAAGTAAAACAGTAAAATATGGCAAAAATGCACAGTTTGGTCTTCCATCTTCAACTTGTAAAATCTCCAAAACTCAACCAAATTGCTCAATTTCTTTTTAGAATGAAGCTAGAACTGTCAGCTGTCAAATGACATAGCAATACATAGATGCGAATGACTCTAGTACTTCCAAAAATGAACTAGTGCCATCTGTTGCAAACATGCAACTTTTCCAAAGACCCAATACAATAGATACTTTTCGATTTTCAGTTATTCAGTCCTTTCTTCTTTCAAACAAATATATGACAGACCTATGCTCAGTGTTGGTGAATTTCCATCTTCTTTTATGTAGAAGTTTTATTTCTATTTTAATATAGTTGCAATCATACTGCTATTCAGCCTCCATTCTCATTATGCTACAGTAAAGAAATTATAGGAAATGAGATATGAAATGAATTACCTAATCCACATCACTAGTAAGCGGCAGAGTGGGCTTACCACTGTCTAATGATAACATTTCTTGTTTCTTCTTAAAAATCTACTGGTAAAACTTATCTTTTTCTATTATAATTAATATTTTTACAATGATACAGGTATTTTCATAGATAAAGCTCAGATTTTTAAGTCAGCATTTCTCATACTAGGATCATTGAATCTTTGGGTGTCCTTGAGAAATAGTTTCCCCTTTAGAAGTGTTCTGTTGTTGCAGAGATACTTACAGTTCACCAAATATCCGTGAGCTCCCCTATATTTCCCAGCCACCCTTGTAGGTAGGCAGGACCATGTGACTTTGGGGCCAAAGCATAGGAGACTAGGTGTGAGTGCCCATGCTCTGTCTTCCCCTGCTGTGATAATCATCAGCGCTGTATATTGAGATGATAGAAACCACAGGTAGAATTAACCTGGATACCTGAGGCACCATTTGCAAAAAAGCTGCCCTGGAGAGACACTGATTGTGCAGGCAAAAAATAACTTGTATGCGTTAAGATCTCATGGTTTGTATGTTGCTATAGCATCATAATCTATCCTGTACTAACTAATCCACATCTATACCGTTCATGATTAAAAGAGTACGGGAATTGCTTTGGAAATTGAGACTGAGCTCTGTCTCATAACTGTTGTCTATCTACCTCTTACAGAAGTGCGTATTCTTTCTTCCTTGGAGTAGTTGAAAAGCTATTAATTTATACAGTCCAGAAGCTGAAAGGCTGCTTTTACAAAAGACTTTTCAAAACATGGTGGTGCCTTAGAGCACAGGAGACAATGTACATGTGATGTTTGGGGAGGGGACACAGGGACAACCTCTCCTCACGGAACCCACCCCAGTTCTGGCACCTCAGGAAACTGAGGCTTTGGAGTCACCAGCAGATGGCATCTGTGACGCAGACATCAATTCTGTCTCTCTCTCTTGCTCTCATTTCAGCTTTATTGAGATATAATTGACATATAAAATTGTGAGATATGTAAAGCATACATGGTGATTTGATATGTATGTACACGGTGAAAGCATGCCCCTACCATCCACCACCATCCACCACTATCACCTAATATATTTATCTTTTGTGTGTCTGAACATTTGAACTCTACACATAAATTTCAACTATAGTCACCATGTTATTTATACATTAGACCCTCAGGCCTTATTCATCTCGTAGCTGAAAGTTTGTGCCCTCTTGCCAACTTTTTCCTATTTCCCCCACCCCCCAGCCCCTGGCAACCACTTTTCTGTTCCCTCTTTCTATGAGTGTGACCGTGTTTTATTTTGTTTCGTTCTCTTAGGTTCTACATATAAATGATACTGTGCAGTATTTGTGTTTCTGTCTGGCTTATTTTGCTTAGCATAATGCCCTCAGGGCCCCCTCCATGCTGTCATGGATCAGCCCTCTCTCTTAAGAGACATCAGCAACAGGAATCATAGATAGTCCTTCAAGCAACCTCAAAGGCAATAAACATCAACGAGGGTTATTAGCAAAGGAGAGAAGTGAGAGAGTGTGGAGGATGCTGTGGCTTTCCTATGGCCGACAGATTCGTGCGTGATCCACAGTGAAGAACTCCTTTGGGGGCTGCTGTGAATAATTAGAATGCGCCCTGTCAAGTGAAGTGAGGAAAGAGACTGAGGCCCAGCAATACAGGTGGATGAAGCCTTAGAATTATTGCAATCTATGAATGAAACATTTTTGTGGCTTCGGTTATACTCAAAGGTTATTGAAGCCTAGCCTGTACTACCTAGACACTATTCAAGTGGCTGGGAATACTTTCTGCCACAAAGCAGGGGTTGGGGATGTAGCTTAGAACTGGAAACAGAATGCCGTGCTTCCCCTGGTGGGGGTGTTAAGCGGCAGAGGGAGGAGGAAAGCTGTCGTGGCCTCAGGTATAAAAATCTCCTCACACACCCATCAAGGCTGTTTAGATGTGCTGGAGGAAGCTGCACACACACCCCAATCTGTCCTGAAGTAGTGACAGTCTCAAATAATAAGGACAATTTTCCAGGCTATATCTTGATCCAGGAAGAATATACTGACAAATAATTCAAGAGTCCCATTGCTATAAGAAATGATATATACTGTATGTTCACCATGTATTAGTGCATATATTTAAGCTGTATCGCAAACACCAAAAAAGTGCCAATAGTAGTTGTCTTTGGGCGATTTATTTGTGCTTTTTAAATTTTCCACACTTTCTTTATTTCCCTTTATGAGCAAGTATTATCTTTACACTGGAAATAAAAGAGTTCCTTGGCTACTTGCCACACTGCGTGTCCCTTAACTATATAAAGATCAAACTCTTCTCTGATTCAAGCTGTGGTCCAGATTCTTCCTTCCATTCTGACCTGTAGGCTTCCTAGGGGTCTTCATCTGATCAGAGCATCCCAGGTAAACCAACTGCTATCCTGCTCAGTGTCCAGCTCAATGCTTCGAGTAGATGCTGGGAAAAGATTTATGGGTTAGTAGGGCGAGTGGGGCAAAGCAACTATCTAATTATTATTTTAAAAGCTAGATGTTGAGTTCTCTTGTCTCTGGTTTAATTTGCTGTGGTGTGAGATCTTTCCAAGGTATCACAGCTGATAGGTTGTCTCTTTTCCCCTCTAGTGGATGGAAGGGAGACTTGCCATTTTGGAAACAAAGGAATGGGGAGGAAAAGGCAAGCAATTGCTTTGTTAAAGCCCTTTTTCCTTGTGTTATCAAATGCTGTTCCATATTATTAAGGGTTAACCAATTATATGACTCTCAATACACCTCAGCAATCCCCCGAAAGGTTTATTTATGCTGGCACAACATATCTAGATCTAAAAACTTTCAAAACTGAGGCTTTGATACAGCTATTACCGGAAAACGTGTTTATATTTGCTCTAGATGTTTAAAGTTGGTGAGGAAAGACAAGCCCAGGGCATCCATTTATTCCTGTTATTATGTCAGACACCAAAGCTGAATGCGCTACAATGTTGAAAAGAGTTTGGGGAACTAAAGAGTCAGGGAGGGTGTCTACCTTTCTTGGTCCACTGAACTGGCCCTCTCTCTCACCTTCGTGCATGGGGACTGTCACATCTCATTCCCTATCCTGCCAGATGCTAAGGGCACCACCTGGGCTCCTGGAAGCAATATGTAAAATAATTATTAGATGATTGTTTGCCCTTTTTTTTTTAACCCCTACAGATTCTTGGATTTGGTGCATTTGCAAACAAGATAAACATGGCCACAGAAAGCAGCAGGACGCTTATTGATATGATTCCTTATAGGTTGGTAATTCCACTTTTCAAGACTACTCTTCCCTTTCTGCTACCTTCTCTTAGGCCCTGACCACCCAGCTTGATGGATACTCTCCACTAGCAGTCTCTAGCCACAGCCAAATTCCGGTCAATGAGTTCGAATTCATTTTAGAGCACAGAGGTTCATGAAAGGAGAAGGGCTAGGACAACCCCGTGTTTCTTCTCTGGTCAGCCTCTGACTCTCTTCCCGTAGTTGAACCAATCCCCTTACCCAAGTAAACTGTTGGATGCAGAGAATACCAGAGAGACTCATGCTTTTTTTTTTCCATCATACATTATGGGCCTTCTCAACCCTATACCTATCTGATTAACTGTCAAAGATGAGATGGAAGATGTGTTTGTTTTCCCAGCCTCTCTCCTGGGGCTTAGTGCTCAGGAGATGAGCATTCCTGCTGTCCTCACCCACGTAGGCTGAGTGGGTGTCCTTGTACAACATCATGTTATGACTCTGAGTAGAAAGCAATCTTCAGAGAGCCTGGCATATAGAGTTCTTAAGGACTCACAATTAATTTACATTATAATTCCTACCAGTGACTACAGGGCATCGCTCTTGTTTCTGATAAGAAATGATCATTTCTTTAACCTTGATCAGATGAATCACTTTAGCTAAGAAAGGCAGTACACTTCAGTTTCTTGACTCATAGGCAAGCCTTTGAAAAGCATTGTTCATGTCCTCATGCTGTTCAATAGGGAATACTGCAGAGTTAGAGATACTGGCTAGCCTCCACGATAAAGAAACCTAGGCTACTTTGATACAACTGGATTGAATTAGTGTCATATCCAACCAGTTCGCAGTGAAATCTGATCATGGCTAAATCCATTTAAAATCCTTTCCAATAAAAAAAAAAGTGAGCAGACCACCACGTAATGACCTGACCGTAAATCAGGCTTGGTCTCTGCCCCTGGGGGGCGGGGGAGGGTGGAGGGAGAGGGGAATAACATCAACAATGGGATTGATACTTTATGTAATTATTTTATTTCATTTGTGCCTCATTAATGCTATAAGGTAGAAATTGTCTTCGTTTTATGGCTGAGGAAACTAAGGCTTAAATTACCAAATTTAAGTTACTCATCCAAGATCATACAGATGGTCAGTGGCAGAGCTACTGTTTGAACTATTTCTATTTAATTCCAAAATCTATGATTATAACCACTCTATTTTACTTACTCAATATGCTTTTGTTATTAATGACTTAAAAACCACACAGTCAGCCTTCTCTTATAGTTTATCATAAGGTTCAAGGTTATAGACAGACAATGAGCCTTTCAAACATCTAATTTTAGGTACTGCTTTGAACTTCCTTTTTTATTATATATTTATCCAAGGTTGCCAGGGACTAGAAAAAATTGAACAATTTAAGTTAGCTCCTTCAATATCCATGTCCCCTGTTAACCTAAACTGTTAACAAAGAATTGAATGTTGCAGAGAACAGCAGAAACGAAAAACAGAAGTTTGTGTTGTTATCATACTAAATATTTAAGGTTTGCTAACATAGGCTTGGGCAATAAATTCCATTTACCATAAACTTCTTTGGGACAGCCACATTCTTACCAAACATCTTAAAGGGACAAAAAGGGGAAATTTAACAAAAAGTCAAACGTCTGCCTTTGAGAATCCAGTTATATTCTTATATAGCTTATTACCCATAAAACCAATTTACAGGAAATGCAAAGAAGAGAGGAAGGTGCTAATTGACAACACAAGGATGCGATCAGCAAAATCCAGACTGAGGGAAAATCTATAGGACAAATGACCAGGTTTCTTTAACAAAAAAAAAAAAAAAAAAGAAAAAAAAATTGCTGGGAAGAAAAACAAAGATATGGAGAGGGAACCTTCAGCTTAAAAGAGATTTAAGAGAGATAGCAATCAATTATAATATATGGGCCTTATTTGGATTCTAATTCGAACACATTGTAAAAATATGTTTAAGAGACATTTGGGAAAGTTTGAACACTAATTATATATTTTATAATATTAAGAAATTGGTAATAATTCTTTGGTGTACATCTTTTAGAGAGGTACAATGAAATACTTACAATTAAAACTATATCATGCCTGGAATTTGCTTCAAAATAATATGTATTGGAATAGGCAGTAGGTAGGGGTACAGATGAAATGAGATTATTTATGAATTGTTAAGCGTTGAAAGTGAGTGATGGGTACACCAGGGCTCATTATACCATCCATTCTCCTTTTGTAAATGTTTAGAAATTTTTCACTTTAAAAATAAAATAGCGAACATTTATGAGTGGTACTATGATGAATGCATACAAAGGAAACCAAAAATACAGACTCTGACACCTAAGAAGTCATGGCCTAAAACTGACCACACAGAAGCTGACTTAACAGATACTCTGGACAATTACTAGTAAAAGTACCAAATCCTTACACTAAGAATTAGGATGGTGCTCAATTCCCTAGTCGGCAACCTTATGGTAATACTGACAAAGAAGAAAGTTCGTTGTCCTAAGGAGAGTTTCCTAGTTAACAATATGGTAGGAGATATACCTGGGAAGAAGTTTTGATCGTGGTTATATGTGCTTGGCAATGTTTTTTTATGATATGATCTTAATAAAAATAGAAAGTATTGACTTGGTAGAATTAAATAACCATGACTACCAGCAAAATGAACAAGTCTGAAAATTCGGATGACTTCAAAACAATAAGAGGTTAGAGAAGATTTGGGGAGATGGTGGAGTAGGAAGCACCAGGAAAATGTCTCCTCACCTAGACAACAGTTGCACTGGCAGAGCCTGTCTGATGTAACTCTTTTGGAACTCTGGAGCCTATTGAAGGATTGCAATTTCCAGGGGAAGGCTTGAATGGTAAATTGTGAATAACTTCAGTCAATCTGAGCTCTTAGCCCAGTAGCAGCTACCATCACTCACCCCCAGCCTCATGGCAGGCAGCTTGCACACAGCTTGCAGAAGCCATGGTGGGCAAAAAGAACCCTGTACTTCAAATATGAGAGATCTGTGCTCTGATCACTGATTGCTGCTTCTAATCACAAAGTTACAGAAAACGAAATGGGCAGCCATTGTTGTTGCACCTCATCCACATTATTGCAAGCCCCTCCCCCTCTGACTGAAGTGACTTCTAAGAGACTTAAAGGGCCAGAGCCCCTTTTTTCCTTCTTTATTCTTCTCTTTTTTTTCCCTCTTTTGGAACTTAGACATTAATGATTAGAACATTTAAAAAAAAAAAAGAACTGAATACACAAGGAAAATTAGAAATTAACACTCATGCTCAGAAAACACCTGAGAAGCCCTTAAGTTTATACCTCAGGCTAATGCTTGGCACAGCAACAGTCTACAACAACAACAAAATAAGAAAAACAGCAAACCCTGGGAAGAGGAATAATCTGATTTCCAGAATCACCACAATATTAGATTCAAATGTCCAGTGTTCGACAAAAATCACAAGGAACACAAAGAAACAGGAAGTATGGCCATCCAAAGGAAAAAGTAAATCAACATAAACTGTCCTGAAAAAGATCAATGGCAGATCTATTAGACAAAGGCTTCAAAACAATTGTCTTAAAAGATACTCAAAGAACTAAAGGAAGATGTAGAGAAAGTCAAGAAAGTGATGTGTGAACAAAATGGAAACGTCAAAAAAAAAAAAAGAAGAAGAAGAAGAAGTTCTAAGGCTATAAAGTACAATAACTGAAATGAAAATTCACTACAGTTGTGTGCCACATAATGACATTTCAGGCTACGATGGACCACGTATACAACAGTGGTTCCATAAGATTATGATAGAGCTGAAAAATTCCTATCACCTAGTGACATCATAGCCACCCTAATATCGTAGTGCAATGCATTACTCACGTGTTTGTGGTGATACTGGTATAAATAAACCTACTGCATTGTTAGTCATATATAAGTATAGCACATACAATTATGTACAGTACATAACACTTGATAATGATAATAAATGACTATTACTGGTGTATGTATTTACTATACTATACTTATTGTTGTTATTTTAGAGTGTACTCTTTCCTCTTAGAAAAAAATTATTTGCTGTAGAACAGTATGCTGTGTTACGCAAGCAGCAGCCTCATATATCTCGTGTTTATCTCTCTGATTGTATCATTTTCTCTTGTGCTTGATGAATCTTGTGTTGTTTCTTTCATTGTGGCTGCTAAGCATACAAAATCCACAGTTAATGTTGCCAATAAGAGTCCTCATTGAATGATTGGCCTGGAAACAAATTAAAAGTAATTAAGGGGGCCGGCCGAGTGGCGCATTGGTTAAGCGCTGGTTTTGGGATGCCAGCGGACCCGGTTCGGATCCCACGTGAGGGCCAGTGACACTGCCCTCTACAGCTAACAACAGCTCCACCTGGAGCTGGGCTGTGCAAGCCCCGGTGATGGTGTGGGCTGCAGCCCCTGCTGCAGTGGGCTGCCATAGGCTACAGTGAGTGGCCCGCAGCCAGCGTGAGCGGCTGGCAGCCAGCGTGAGCTGCCAAGAGCCGTGATGAGCGACATCCAGAGGCCAGCGACCGATCTGCCTCATCCGGGAAGAGCGCAATGACGATACCAACAGTGAAGCAACGTCCTCCGCAACTAAACTAAAGAGCAAAAAGACAGCAACTTGTCTGTTCCCCTTCCCCGATTCCCCAACGCTGTTCCCCTCCACCAATTCCCCAATAAAACCTTTAAAAAAAAAAAGTAATTAAGGGGCCGACTGAGTGGCGCGGTGGTTAAGCACTGGCTTGGGAAGCCAGCGGCCCCGGTTCGGGTCCCACATATAAGGGCCAGTGGCACTGCCCTCAAAAAAAAAAAAAAAAAGTAATTAAGGACTATGAAAGTGGGAAACCAGTGATGGTAATTGTTTGGCAGTCAGGCATGTCCGATTCCACCATAGCTATGAACTTGAAAAGCAAGAACAAAATGATGAAAGTTGTTAAAGGGTCTGTTTCATTGAAGGCAATGAGACTAACAAAAATTCAAGAAGGGCCTATATCAGACATGGAGAAACTTCTAATGACCTGGATTGAAGACCAGAGACAGAAGGAAGTACATCCCCCTTAGCACCATGACAATCACAGGGAAAGCAGTTTGTTTATGATGTTGAAAGGGAAGACTGGACCCAACTATAATGTTGCATTTACTGCTGGCTCTGGTTGGTTTAAACCATTCAAGATTCATTACATAATGTGAAAGTGAGTGTTAAGTCTGTGAGTGCTGGTGTGAAGGTAGCTGAAGAAATTTTGGAAACTCTAGCTGATTGTGGAGGAAAATTACTTGCCAGAACAAATATTTGATATGGATGAAACCTCCTTACTCTGTAAATAGGTGCCTGAAAGGACTTTCATCCTTAAGCAGGCCAAGTCAATTCTAAGTTTCAAGACTTTTAAGGACAAGATAACAGCCTTGCTTGGGGGCATTGTTGTAGGCTATAAATTGAAACCCATTCCGATCTGGCACAATGAAAACCCCAGAGCCTTCCAGCATATCAGTAAGTACACACCGCCAGTGTGCTGCAGGAGCAGTCAGTCATGGATGACTGGCTCCTCTCCCAAGATGCCCTCTGGACTGCTGTGCCAGTACAATGGACAAGTACTGTTTGAAGAATCACATGCCTTTCAAGATTTTGCTTATGGTTGATAATGCTCATCCTTTTATTGGTCATCTTCATTCCAATATCAAAGTGATGTTTCTCCCTCCAAACATCACCTCTTTGATCTACCCAATGGATCAAAGAGTTATAACAGCTATCAAGGTCTACTACCTGAGGAGGACCTTTGCCCAGGCTATTGCTGCAACTAAGGAAGACACTGAGAAGACACTGATGCAATTCTGGAAAGATTACAACATCTGTGACTGCCAAGAACCTTGCCTGGGCTTGGGGTGTTGTCACCAAGGAGTGTATGAATGGCATCTGGATGAAAATACTCAAGGGTTTTTCCAATGGCTTCAAAGTATTTGCCAAGGATGAGGAGGTAGCAAAAATCAACAGGGCTGTGGTTGAGATGGCAAACAACTTGAACCTGGGTGTGGGTGAGGATAACACTGAGGAGCCCCTGGAGGAGGTTCCTGGGGAACTGACTAATGAGGAGTTGTTGGAACTGGGACAGGAAGGCATGGCTGGAGAAGAGGCAAGAGAAAAGGACACTGCAGGAGAAGAAAAAGAAGAAGAACCGCCCCCCCACCGTTCATTTACAGTGAATGTTTTACCAGAATATTTTGCAAACTTCGACAAGCTCCTTAAAAAGTTTGAAAACATGGACCCCTCCCTAACATCAAAAGGTTTTCATTAATAGAAATAGTCATTGTGCATTATCTGCTTACAAGTGAACCATGATGAAAAAGAAACAAACCAAACAAATCACCATGGACATATTTGTGAAAGGAATGACACCTCTCAAGAAAAGCCTCAGGCGGATCCTTCAGGAGGTGTTCCAGAAGGCATTATCATAGGAGGTGACAGTTTAGAATGTGTTATTGTCCCTGAAGACTTCCCAGTGGGACAAGATGATCCTATCCCGGTGTAGGCCTGTGTGTGTGTGTGTTTGTGTCTTAGTTGTCAACCAAAAAGTTTAAAAAGCAAAAAAAAAACAAATTTTTTTTTCAATTTTAAGAAGTAGAATACTTATAGAATAAGGATATAAAGACAGAAAATATTTTTGTACAGCTATACCAATATGTTTGTGTTTTAAGTTGTGTTAGTACAAAAGAGATGAAAAGTTAAAAAAATTATAAAGTTGAGAATTGTGTTTTATAAATTTAGTGTAGCCTAAGTGTGCAGTGTTTATAAAGTCTATAGTAGTGTACAGTAATGTCATAGGCCTACGCATTCACTCCCCACTCACTCACTGATTTACCCAGAGCAACTTCCAGTCCTACAAGCTCCATTCATGATAAGTGCCCTATACAGGTGTACCATTTTTTATATCATATTCGTCCTGTACCTTTTTAATGTTTAGGTATATTTAGAGACACAAATACTTACCATTGCATTATAATTGCCTATAGTATCCAGTACAGTAACATGCTGTGCAGGTTTTCTGAGCCTAGGAGCAACAGGCTTTACCATATGACCTAGGTGTTTAGTAGGCTATACCATCTAGGTTTGTGTAAGTGGACTCTATGATGTTTGCACAACAATGAAATCATCTAATGATGCATTTCGCAGAATGCATACCTATTGTTAAGCAACATGTGGCTGTAGAAATATTCATAGGTAAATCTGAGCAGTCAGAAGAAAGAATCAGTGAACTTGAAGAGAAGATCATGAAAATTACTGAGTCTGAGGAACATAAAGAAAAAAGATTGGAGGAAAATGAATAGAGCCTAACGTGACTATGGGAGACCATTAAGCACACCAACATACATATCATGGGAGTCTCAGAAGGAGAAGAGAGAAAGGGATGGAGAGAACATTTGAAGAGATAATGGTTGAAAATTTCCCATATTTTATGAAAGGCATGAATATAAACATCTAAGAAGCTCAACAAATTCCTAGTAGAATGAACTCAAAAAGACCCACGCTTAGCCACATTATAATCAAACTTTTGAAAAACAGAGAACCTTGAAAACAGCAGGAGAGAAATGACTCATCACACACAAGAGTTTCTCAATAAAATAATGAACAGATTTCTTGTCAGAAACTTTGGAGACCAGAATGCAATGGGTCAACATATTCAAAGTGCTAAAGGAAAAAAACTGTCAATCAAGAATCCTATATCCACCAAAGCTGTCCTTCAAAAGTGATGGCAAGGGGCAGGCCGAGTGGCGCGGTGGTTAAGTGCTGGCTTGGGAATCCAGTGGCCCTGGTTCGGGTCCCACATATGAGGGCCAGTAACACTGCCCTCAAAACCAAAAAAAAAAAAAAAAAAGTGAGGCAAAATTCAGATATTCTCAGATAAACAAAAGCTGAGGGAGCTCATTACCACTAGACCTGCCCTGCAAGAATTGCTGAAGGGAGTCCTGCAAGGTGAAATGAAATAACACTAGACAGTAACTGGAAGCTGTATGAAGAAATAAATATCTCAATGCAAGTTAATATTGGGCAATTATAAAAGTTACTATTATTGTAACAAAACTTATAACTCCACATTTTGTTTTCTACATAATTTAAGAGATTAAAGTATTTAAAAGAACTGTTTATGTTTTGGGGTACATAATGTATAAAGATGTAATTTTGTGACATCAATAACCAGAGGTTATTGGTATAGAGCTGTAAAGGAGCAGAGTTTTTGTATGTTATTGAAGCTAAACTGGTATAAGTTCCAAGTAGAATGTTATAAATTTAGAATGTTAAATACAATCCCCAAGGTAACCACAAAGAAAATAGCTATAAGATATATACAAAAGGAAATTAGAAAGGAATTTAAACATTTCACTACAAAAAATCAACTAAGCATGAAAAAAGACAGTAATGCAGGAAATGAAAGACAGATTGGGTTGTTGGAAAAGTCATGACGTATTTTTTTTCTATGTTTTTCATTGCAAAAATGTGTCATGACTTTTCTGACAATCCTATCTAAGGCATGTAAAAAAACAAATGGCGAAATTACAGAAGTACGAGTTAGTTGCTCCTTATCAGAAATTACTTTAAATATAAGTAGATTAAACTCTCCAACCAAAAGACAGAGATTGGCAGAATGGATAAAAACACATGAGCCAACTATATGCTGTCTGCAAGAGACACACTTTAGGTTTGAAGACACAAATAGATTGAAAGTGAAAGGATAGGAAAAGATATTCCCTGTAAAAAGTAGCCTAAAGGGAGCAGAAGTAGGTATACTGATATCAGATAAAATTGACTTTAAATTTAAAAAGCTATATATATGAAAAATCCGTAGCAAACATCACACTCAATGCTGAGAGACTAAATGTTTTTTTTTTCTCTAAAACCAGGAACAAAGCAAGGATACTCACTTTCACCACTTCTTTTCAGCATAGTACTGGAAATTTTAGCCAGAGCAATTAGGCATGAAAAAGAAATAAAAGGAACTAGAAAGGAAGAATTATATCTGTTTGTAGATGATAGGGGTTTATGTACAGAAAATCCTAAAGATTCCACACACAAAAAACTGTTAGAACCAATAAATGAATTCAGCAGAGTAGCAGGATATAAAGTCAACACAAAAAAGACAGTAGCCTTTGCATACAATAAGATTGAACAATCTGAAAAGGAAATTATGAAAACAATTCCATTTATAATAGCATCAAAAAAAGAATAAAATACTTAAGAAATAATCAAGAAGGTGAAAGACTTACATAATGAAAGCTACAAAAAGTTGAGGAAAAAAATCTATGAAGACATAAATAAATGGAAATACATACCATGGATTGGAAGATTTGATATTGTTAAGGTATCAATACTAGTACCCAAAGCAGTCAGCAGATTCAATTCAATTCCTAGCAAAACCCCAATGAGGTTTTTGCAGGAAAAAAACAAATCCTAAAATTCTTATGGAATCCAAAGGAGCCCCAGATAGCCAAAGCATTTCTGAAAAAGATGAACAAAGTTGGAGGGCTCACACTTCCTAATTTCAAAACTTACTACAAAGCTATAATAATCAAAACAGCATGGGGTAAGCTTAAAGACAGACATATGGACCAGTGGAATGGCATGGAGAGCTCAGAAATAAACCCTTGTGTATGTGGTCAAATGATAAGGGTGGCAACACCATTCAGTGGGGAATGGACAACCTTTTCAGGAAATGGTACTGGGAAAACTAGATATCCACAGGCAAAATAGTGGAATTGGACTCTTGCCTAACACCATATACAAAAATTATATCAAAATGGATCAAAGATAAGTATAACTATTGCACTGCATTGTACACCTGAAACTAATTTTTTTTAAAAAGTTTATTTCACAATAAAAGAATTTAAAAAAAAACAACAACAAAAAACCCTGAATATCAAAAAAAAAAAAAAAAGGATCAAAGGCGTAAACGTAAGACCTAAAACTATAAAGCTCTTAGAAGAAAACATAGGGCAAAACCTTCATGACATTGGATTTGGCAATGATTTATTGGATATGACATCAAAGGCATGATCAACAAAGGAAAATAGACAAATTAAACTTCATGAAAATTAAAAACTTTTGTGCATCAGGGACGGCTGAGTGGCGTGTTGGTTAATAGCTGGCTTGGAATGCCAGCTCTGAGCAGCAGGTCCCCAATTCGGATCCCACATATGAGGGCCAGTGACACTGCCTTCTACAGCTAAGATGGTGAACAACAGCTTGACCTGGAGCTGGGCTGTCATGAGTTGCCGGCTCCAGTGTAGGCTGCAGCCCCTGCTGCAGTGGGCTGCCATAAGCTATGGTGAGTGGTCAGCAGCTGGCGTGAGCTGCCAAGAGCAATCTTGAGCGGGAGTCCAGAGGCCGGCGACCGATCTGCCTCAGTGGGGAAGAGTGCCATGATAATACCAACATGGGCCAGTGAAGCAATGTCCTCCACAACTAGACTGAAGAACAAAAGGACAGCAACTTGTCTGTTCCGCGTCCCCGATTCCCCAACGCTGTTCCCCTCCCCCAATTCCCCAATAAAATCTTTAAAAAAAAGCACACAAAAAAATTCTGTGCATCAAAAGACACTACCAACATGATAAGATGTGCAGCATCACCAATCATATAGGAAATGCAAATGAAAACTGCAACGAGTTACCACTTCACACCCATCAGGATGGCTACTATATATATATATATATATATATATATATATATATATATATTTTTTTTTTTTTTTTTAAAGACAGAAAATAACACGTGTTGGTGAGGATGTGGATGAGGAAAATGGAATCATTGTGCACTGTCAGTGGGAATGTAAAATGATACAGCTCCTGTGGGAAACAGTATGGCAGTTCCTCAAAAAATCAAAAATAGAATTACCATATGATCCAGGCATTAAAAGCATAGTCTTAAGTTATTTGTGCACCTATGTTCATAGCTAATTCACGATAGCTAAAATGTGGAAGAAACCGTTAAGTGTCCACTGGTGGATGAATGGATAAGCAAAATGTGGTACATACATACAATAAAATATTATTCAGCCTTAAAAAGGAAGGAAATTCTGACATATACTACAACATGGTTGAATCCTGAGAGCATTATGCTAGGTAAAATAAGCCAGTCAGAAAAAGACTAATAGTGTATGAATGCACTTATATGTACTTAGAATAGTCAAAATCATCAAGACAGAAAGTAGAATGGTGCCAGGGCCCAGAGAGGGGGAAATAAAGGGTTATTGATTAATAGGTCTAGAGTTTCACTTTTACAAGATGAAAAGAGTTGTGGAGTTGATGATGGTGACCATTGCACATTATGAGAGTATTTAATACTACTAAAATGTATACTCACATGGTAAATTTCATGCTATGCATATTTTACCACAATTAAAAAAAAACTGAAAGAAAAAGAAACTACACGGGGGAAGGTGTGGATAAAATTGGAAATAATTTGTGTAAGGACAATGACTAAAATTATACCCTGAAAGATTTGAGTGTGAATAGAAGGGAATTCACTGAGCTTTTTCTCTCTAAACCATCTTAGCTGTGATAGCTGCCTATTGTTTACCCACTGGTGAGTCTCAACTAGTGTAAATAAACCATTTTTTGTCAATCCATGTGGTTTTGCCTGTCCTATTTGTTACCACTCCTACATGGCAGAAACCTTGAACTTGAAGCCAGCAGAGCGTATTCTCCTAATGGCTTTTGTAAGTTGCTTGGTTTGCTGGCGGTTTTGACAGGTTGCTATCTCCACTGTTTCCTTATCTCTTATTAGTACTTTTTTTCTTAAAGGGTCGGCCTGCCCTGTAAGATAAGGGGGGAGGTGCCTATAAATCATTCCTGCTCTCCAGGAATAATGCCACCATTTTATTCCAGATTCCTGTTTCCTGTAATTCCGGATTTGAACATTCTTCCGGGAATTATTTTAGAAGCCTTTTCCTTAGCTTTTGTGAGCTCCTCACTGCTCCTGTTTCTGGGCAAGAAGATTGCCGGTTTCCATAACTATAACGTGAATTCCAACCAGGTGAGAGGACAGGTTTTTCTACTTATTACTTCCTCTGACCCTTAAGTCTTTGTTCTCTAATCTGAGCCTACTGCTCACAGGAAGACTGGATTCTTCTGTAATCAGAGAATTAGTTGGACTACAATTTGAACTATAATTACCAAAGGATTTTTGAGAAGTGTGACACACCTAACTCTGAACCCACTTGAATTAATATGAGTGTTATTGCCCTAGAACAGATATAGGGTAGTGATAAGAAGATAACATATGGCATCAGGTTGGTAAGCTAGCAGAGTTGCTCGCCTCCTAATTTTATCTCCCTTTCCACCAAGTCCTTAGAAATCAACCACATTTTGAGGTGCAGTAAGAAATGATATGGGGCCAGCCGAGTGGTGCATTGGTTAAGCGCTGGCTTGGGACACCAGCGGCCCCGGTTCGGTCCCACATATGAGGGCTAGTGACACTGCGCTCAAAACAAAATACAACAACAACAAAAAGAAATGATATGGACTACCCAAACCAGGCTATTAATATAATTAAATTGGTCTCCCAGGAATAGTTTTTGTCTTTTCTTTTTTGGTTTTTGAAAATCTCCAACTATCCTGAGTTTGGCCCTTTCCTCAGGACTTCAAAAAGGAAATATGGAAGCAAAAATATCCCACTTAAACTTTTAGGATAGTATAGAAGGCAGGGAGAAAAAAAATAGTACTGTTTCCCTCGGTCATTCTAAGTCCTGATGATCTTGTGAAAAACACTAATAAGGCAGAAGTTTCATTTTCTCACTTTGAAATGATCTCACTTTCCTTATGATCACTAGCTAAAATGAAGACTCAATTTAATCTAGAAATCAGACTTGTCATCCTTTTGTTTTTTCTAAGAATATTTTAGCATTAGTTGAGGTGATATAAACAACCATATCCCTCACATGCAAGAAATAGTGTGCCTTTGGTTCAAATTTAAATCAGCATTCTTCTGCAAATGGTGGGCCTAAACTGTTTGCCATTTCTTTATAGGATTTAATAGCCATCGGCCTTTGCAATGTCATCAGTTCATTTTTCAGATGTTGTGTGTTTACCGGCTCTGTTATCAGGACTGTTATCCAGGATAAAGCTGGAGGAAGACAACAGGTGTGCTGAAATAGAATTTGATCTCTAACATATAAGCATATTTATGTCTATTCATATATATAATATATATATAATATATATATATTATATATATATATTTATAGAAAGGGATTATATTAGTTTAATCATGTTGCTATTTTAATGTTGTGTTTGTTGGGACAGATCTCTTAGAAGAATTTGGATCTCATAGTTGCCTAAATTTTTGCTTAGATTTTTGTCTTAAAAGCTATTTGTCAATGTGGAACTTGAAAATTATTTTCTATACAAATATTATTCTGTTTGAGAAGCTTCTATATATAAGCCCACACACACAAAAAAAATGATTTTCCATGTAACATACCTGAAAGGTAATGGTTCAAGTAACCTAACCATCAACTATTAACATTTTCTTTTTTGGTATGGGAGATTTAGTCTCAGTCTTAGTCTATGAAATCATGACTACAACTCTTTCCACCCTGGCAGCCGAACCAGAAATGTTCCTTGGTATACCAAATGGTATACCAACAGGCGTTCATGAAAGAGAGTAAGATCTTGGTCTAGAGGAGCCTAGGGAAGTTATGACCATTCTACCTTTTGTATAAACGAAAATTATCTAGGTCAGCCTCTCTTCAGGTATTCTGAATTAGTAAACTAAATGTACGGGTGGGTAGGAGGGGAGAGGGAAAGGGGGAATGATGAGAGAGAAGGCTCGAAAGGCAAACATCCTTGTCTAATTGCAGTCATGAGTCCAATGTTCCTGACTTTTGAACTGACTAGATAAAAGTTACAACTTGATGACATGAGAGGAGTTCCATCTCAGCTATGTAGCCCAGTGAAATGTTTAAGAACTATCAGAATGGAAACTGGAGTAAGATTAGGTAATGGGCCAGGGTTTAGAAGTGACAGGTCAAAGACAAGCTGAGGCCACAGAAGCATGATAGGAAGGCATAGCCATGGCCAGAACTGAAGTGTCAGGAGAATGGACACTAAATTTTACTGGAGAAAGATAAAGTGTCACCGTCCATGGCTTATTCAGTGAGAGCTAAAAAACATCAAAAGGTTAGGCATGGACAAAAGCGCTGGTCTAGAGGAAGACCGTCTCATCGTTCCATGTGCACCGAGTTTTGTTGTCAGAGAACTGGCCTTTATGGTGTGGCTCTTTTCCACTGCTCTTTACCATACAGAAGGAAGTTGGGTTATGTTTAAAAGAAGGATGCTCTAGGCAAGAGTGAAAAATCTTTGCGGTCAAAGGTAGAGGGTTTTATAAAAAGAAATGGAAATGGCACTTCCAGGTATTAGTCCCCACTTTGTTTATTCACTATATGAGCATAACACATTTAGGGAGAGAAGATACACACAGTTGGAAAAAACTAAATCACAGTGCAAGTAAAATAAAGTACAGAATATGTACAGTAAATAAAAGGTTCCGTAAATATTGCAAGCAGGAGAATGATGAAGGAAGTGAAACTCTCATGGATTATCCTAATGAAAGAGCATTAGGGCACACATAGACCGGGGGAAGGAAGAGGTTCTAGTTGAGCCTGGAGAAGCCTTCAGCCCTTTGGGCAAAGTAGAGCCTACCTCAGGTAGACAACCCATGGCTCTCGTTCCACTTTCTGTTGCTGCACTGTTCTCCCGTGCAGCACAGTCCCCGGCTAGTGACATCTCTCTCTCTGCAGTACAGTGACCCTTCATGGGAAGCATGTTTCTAGGGATGCCGGTGAGCCCTTCACAGACACCCTGATTTGCCCAGTGCAAATCACTGGTTCAAGCAGGAGTGCTGCCAGCCCCTGGCCCTACACATTGGGGCCACCCAGCCTATACTCTGAGTTTCTGATCTACACCCACAAAGGCCTGTGAGACTCATTCAGCCTCCTTCATCCCCCAGCAGTGTGTGCTGCCTCCACCCCTCCTCTTTAGGGACGTTTGGTTCATTCTATCTAAGGACAGCCCTACTTGTTCAAAGTTCCTTAAGACTACAGGAAAGAAAAGCCAGGGGTCTGGCTCTGAATCTCTCAGACATAACCTGTCACCAAGGGCCACTTTATTTTATTTTTGTCTGGCATAAATACAAGCTGTGTATTTAGGTGTCTGGTTTCTCTTTCATTATTCCCAGTCTTGAAGCCATTTGTCTTCACTGGTTGCAGCAAAATCTAGGGCCCTTGCAGCCATGGCCTGGGCCCGAGGTGCTGGCAGGCCCATGGCAGAAGAGCCCCGGGCCTGGCTAGTCCGGATTGTCCCCCACTCCATCTTCCTGCTTATTCAGTTCTGACTACGGTGCTTCCCTGTTCTCCAGGAATGGGTTTCTTTCCTCATTCTCTGCTTTCCAAGGACTAGCCTTCTTGCTTTGTCCCCAGGCTCCAAGAACTGCTTAAACAATAAGTTGTTACAAAAGAAAGAAAAGAAAAAAATTATAAAAGGGGAAACATCTTCCTTTTAGAGGAAGCAGATGGGACGGTGGAGAGAGCCTGGATTTTGGAGTCAGGTGGATTGAAACCTGACTCAATGGCTCCTAAATATGTGACCTTGGGCAAGTGACTTTTGCCTTCTGAGCCTCTAGTCCTCATCTGTGAAGTAGGGATAAGGATAACCTTTCAGTTGTGAGAATTAAATTAGATGGTAATAGTGCCCATCACGCTGCCTGTCACTTCAGATGTTCAAAAGTCACAGCTTCAATCCCAGGTCCCTGGAGCCCTGGATGCTTGACAATCTACTGTCCTACATCATGGAACCCACTGTTTATGGGGTATTTGGTGTCTGAGGGTCTGCGTGTGATAGTGGCTGTGGCTTGTGGGGACTCACATTGCCTTGAATCCTCAGGGAAAAGGCTGTCAGTCTTTGATCAGGCAATCCTGGACAGGATTGAAAATTGGAGCAGAAAAGCAAAACATGCGTAAGATTGAAAATTGAAGCAGAAAAGCAAAACATGCATAAGATGTGCAGCTCTCCTGCTTGCTGCCTTTAGACTCTGTGCAGGCACCGAGTCTGAGATCCGGAGAGCCATCATGCATCCTCATCAGGCCCAATGCCACTGACAATGGCCCTCTGGTCTCAAAGCCTGTTCCTTTGCTGGTGCCTCCAAGGGGGACACATAGTTATTGGTGGGCCCCCCAGCCCTCTCTGAGCAGCAAATTTTATGGCATTCAGTGTCTGCTTTGTACTCATTTTGATGTAGGTTTTGTACAGCTTATTTTGGCGTCTGGATGGCTTTGTTTCCTTAAGAATAATCAGAAGAATTCTGGAGGAAGGAAGTGGTTGGAAGGAAAAGTCCTGATATATTTTCCCATGCTAATCAAAATAGGTTTTTTCTCGAATGCTGACCAAGACTGCCTGAAGCTGGACCCTCAAATTAGACCCAGCAACAGGCTGATATGTGTGTGGGCTGGAGGAGTATATGGTCTCAGTCACCTGTTGTAGCTCCACAGTGTATAATGCTTGCCATTCCTGGGTTTCAGTCACAGTGACCTATTATCTTGAATCCTCTCTTTTTCCTACACCAATCTCACATGGCTCAACTTTTCCACTTTGGATTCCTCACGTTAGCTGTGAATCAGCTGGAACAAGGAAATAGAACGTTGATTTATTTCACTGCTATTATTTTCAGTGATGCATTTATGTGGCAAATAGCAGTGAGTAGAGGGAGGGAACCCAGTAGGAAGCTATTTTCTTTTCATACTTACAAGATAAAGAGAAATATTAGAGAGTCATTGCTGAGTGGTCATTTCGTGGTTTAGGTTTGATGGACTCCCTCAGTTCTAGCTTGTATATGTCATTGTTTTGATTTTGTGGTTACAGTTGCATTCCTCTCCCCCCATCTCTCATCACAGTGGGAAATTATACTGCTTTATATTATTTTTTATTATTATGGGCTTAAACAATGCAAATGTATCAATAGAGGATATAATGAGTTCAAGGCTATGTCCAGAGAGCCCTGAGGTTGCAAAGGGAACTATGTTTCTTAGCTTTCTACCTGTATTTGTCAATCAGAAACACTGCACACCAAGTCACACTGAGCCCAGAGAAGCCAGCCCAGCTGGGATGGGATCCAGAGCTGCTATATGTGGCCCTGACTCATGTTTGTAACTTTTTCTGACTGCAATGAAGCAGAGAGAACTGAAGTAGGAACATCGGAAGGAAGTATCATTGTATTTTTTTAAGATGAAGCACCACTGAAACTGTTAGATGGGAAGCTATCCAAGCTCCAAGCAGGAGAGGGAGGGGAGGGATATTTATTGATATGTGAAGGGGAATGATTGGGATTTTAGGGCTGAAAGTAAAGACTCTGCTAGGGCTTTTCTAAACTGTTCAAGGAGGAGTTAAATTTAGGAGGGAATGCAAGCCAGGTTTTAGGAAACCTGAGATTCATAGCAAAGAGCTATGGCAATAAAGAGTCAAGTACCCAAGACAATGTGGAAATTTTCAGAAAGTATTCATGCATTCACTCAACAAGTATATACTGAGTACCTAGTATGTGTTTAGCACTTTGACAACACCTAGAAATGTCAGTTCACCAAAAATGTACATATGCTGGATGGTAAGTTACGCTCCACTCCTTTTAAGAAAAACTCACATGCCTCTCACCAAGCAGAAGATCTCAGTGGCAGACAGGGACTGATCCGTTCCTGACGGTCTCTCTTCACCCGGCTCTGTCTCCTCAGTTTGCATCTCTGGTAGGAGCAAGTGTGATGCTGCTCCTGATGGTGAAGGTGGGACACTTTTTCCTCGAACTGCCAAATGTAAGTGGAACTGATCAAATAACTAGGCCAAGAAAGACCAATCTCCAGATTGCATCTTGGTGGGTGTCTCTCAGGAGAATTGCATTCAGCTTGTCCATGCTGCTTGCCCCAGCCTCACTCTAGTCCCTTTCCTTTAAAATAATACCATCTCAGCGTGGCTGGTGAGCTCAGTTGGTTAGAGTGCGGTGCTGATACATCAAGGTTGCCGGTTCGATTCCCGCATGGGCCACTGTGAGCTGCACCCTCTTTAAAAAAATTTTTTTTTTAAATAGCATCTACCTCATAGGATTGGGAGTTACATATGAATATATATATATATATATGAAAGAACAGTACTGAGCTAATAGTAAGCCCTTAAGAAACATTAGCTATTATCCTCATTCTCATTAATCTCCTTTTAGTTGCTTAAGTTACAAAGAAGATTTACAAGTAAGGATTCAGTTTAAAATGACCAAAATAGACTTCAGATGCCAGCATGCCCATGACCAACACAGGCTTAGAAACTCACTGTGCATTCAGCCATCTGTTTTCCTATACCGTTTCCAGAGGCCCTTATTCTGTATTCGTGGGAACTCAATCCCCCTCTTGCTCCATACTGTCTCTTGGTTAGTTTAAAACATGAAAACAAATGGGGTCTGAAAGTTGACTTATAACTCTCTGTTCAGCTAGGATGCTTGCACGTACTCATATGCCATTTCTTCCCTTTGTGAGACTGACCACCTTGCATTTACAGATGCCAGGTGCGCTAATCACAGACTATAATCAATTTGTTCTGTTACAATAGAGATCAATGTGCAGTGACCATAATTTCCTTTAAAATTTCCTTAATATTCCTGTTAGCCATTTTCAGACAGTACTATGGGAGGTCGGAGTAGGTTTCATTCCCGGCATAGCAGCTTGGTTGCACAGTGAGGTGGCACTCCCTGAGGCTGCAGTGGTTGGAAATGTTATCCTCATCCTTTTGAACGCATCCGTTCCACCTGGTGAATATCAGGTTTCGGCAGAGCAGGACCACCTCAAGGCTGTCACTGCCTTCTGTTTTGTGACTCAGGGACCTTGGAACCCAGCCATGGAATCCATGCATGGGGGGTGGGATTAAGCTTGTGTTTATTACACAAGCTGTCCTTTTATTTCCAGCAAAAGTCATCCCCAGAATTGAGTTTATAGAGCACCTTTGGTACTCTAACTCATGGAGTCTATTTTAGGAAAGCCACTCACTAATTTACTTCAAACACTGACATTTTTTTCTTCATAGCTAGAAGAATAAGGATTTTTAAAAATCCCAAATGCCCCTTTATTATAAATATGTAGCAGACAGGACAATCCTTGCTTCTGGCTAACCAGGTTATGTCACATTATTTTTACAACATTTAGTTAGGATGTTTTCTGGGTAAGAAAATGTGAACACAATCTGATCAGTGGAATATCTGAATTACTATACCAGTGGGGCTCTATGAGTATTAAACTTTGAAAGATTCCTTCCTTCCTTGAAAGACTGTGAATTGCTTGTTGCAAAATCCTTATTGGAGAAATTATTGGAGCATCCTGGAGCAGATCTCAACTAATTAGCAAGGAGACCAACACAGATTTTTTTTAAACATAATACACAATAGTATATTCACTATTGTTCCAATTTTGTGTGGAAAAAATATAGAGAACATACCAAAATGTTAACAATGGTTACCTCTTGGACGATGGAAATTATATATAAGTTTAATTCTTCTTTACACATGAGCATGTCCTACCTTAATATTCAGAAAGGTAAACTTTTTATTGTATATTGTTTTATGAGAACATTTATTTCTTCTTCACACTCCCTACCTCAAGCCAAAAATCTTGCAAAAACCATGTGAAGTTGAGATTCTTTTCTTTCCCATCTCATCTTCCTGCAAATTGCAGAGTTTGGAGATTCCTGACTGGAAAGAAGATTAAGATAGAAAATAAGTAATTTCTGTTGACTTCATCTTTGCTCTTCCCTCCTCTACTGTCTGTTAAGTCCAACTGGTCACTGAGTAACCTCAGAAAACTCCAGAGTGAGCTTGGATCCAGCCATTCCTGGTGGTAGGATAGGGCCAGCCGAGTGGCGCGATGGTTGAGCGCTGGCTTGGGAAGCCAGCAGCCCCGGTTCGGGTCCCACATATAAATAAGGGCCAGTAACACTGCCCTCAAAAAAAAAAAAAAAAAGACCTGGTGGTAGGATAAGTTCTAATTCCCAGGTAGAGTATATAGAGGAGAAGATGGCTAGGAAAAGGCTGAAAACTGGTAAGCCAACGCAGGGACTCCATGAACACAAGAAAGGTTTCTTAAAATAGGTTAGATTCTGCTTTGAGTCCCTGATGATTTTTCCATCCTTACGAGTATAGATTTTCATTTTCTCATATTTAAGAAACCTTTCCATTAAAAAGGTAGACATGCTTATCTTTTAAACTTCAGAAAATTCATAATAGATGAAAATGTCATCCACAATTACATATAAACCATGATTAAAATTTTGGCATATATCTGACCAATATTATTGTCTATGAATGGATGTTACTTGCATAGTTGTTACCTAACCGGACATACAATATTGTATTGTTTTTATTTAATATATAGCATGATACTTCATACCATAACTTATGTAGTTATTTTCTTATTATTGGAAAATTAGGTTGTCTGAACTTTTGGTATAAATAACACAACAATGAGTGATTCTATACATATACCCTTTTCTATGTTTAGAATAGATTTCTAAAAGTAAAACAAAATTTCTGTGTGAAAACATATCAGCATGTTTTGATATATTGCCAAATTATTTTTCAAAAGGGCAATATCCTTGTGTACTCAACAACCATATATTTGCTAATTTCATGTTATGGACCAAAAAAAAAATAATAATAATATCTCACTATTGAAATAATTATAGTGTATCATTATTAGATTTAAACAAAAGCCCAATTTAAACTATTTCGAATTCCTGTGAGTAGAAGTTGCCTTAATTTGTCATAAATGATGTAAATCTGAAAGGGGCTTGTTGTAGCCTTAGGGGCTGAATCAGTCAGGTCTTGGCCTTGGCTTTCTCTTGTCTGGTGTGTTTGACAAGTTATGGAGGAGAGCAGAGAAAACTCTGGAGAATACTTACTTGATCAGACAATGAGTGAAAGCATGGACATAGTATTTTGATGATGTATCAATGCCTAATATCTCTGAGTGGCAAGGCTAACTCTTTGTGTGGTTGGCTCCTTTGTGAAGATTTGGGAGTTTTACCTCCAAAGGGAAAGTGAAGCAGAGTTTATCTTTTCCCCACAGGCTGTGCTGGCTGGGATTATTCTGAGCAATGTCCTACCCTACCTTGAAACCATTTACCACCTACCCAATCTGTGGAGGAAGAGCCAGTATGACTGTGTGAGTGTAGATGCAGTGGCTGAAGCGGGGAGGGGCAGGGGGGAAGGCTGGAGAGCGGGGAAAGAGATCAATGTAAAGGGCACTAGCAAGCCTTTGATGCTGTACTGTACTTTCACTTTTAAAAAAAGGCAGTTAAAGTTTGGTGCATGGAAATATGGAACCTTCATTCCAATGACACAAAATTAAATAAAAAGGAATTAGTGAAGTGGCTATAGTTACATACAAATCTAGTAAAAGGGCTTGTGATGCACTGCAGATTTGAATGACTTTTAACCCAGTTAATGTCAACACATTCCAGGATATGAGACACAAATCCTAATAAGAGAAGGTGTCCTGCCAGGCAGAATAACTGATGGAACACCCTCCTTCTCTCTAGAGCACAAAACTAAGGGACAAAAAGGGGAAAGAGGAAGAAATAAAAGATAGGGGGTGTAACATGGTAAGAGGAGAAGGATCCAGTGGAGGCAAAGATACCCAGGACCCTGAGTTGCTAAGAGGGAATGTAGTCCAGCACACAGATGGAGCTTCTGGTTCTACATAGGAGGAGAGCCAGAACTTTGAACAGGACTGGAGAGGATGAAGGAAAGTTGAGTACAGATACTCATAAGTGGCTGGTGGAGGGCAAAGTAAATATTTAAGGGAGTTTCAGACTATCTTCTCCTTGAAGGTCAAAGCCAAGTCACCTGCTGAGAGGGATGGAGAAGGTGATGGGGCCGGAGCTTGAAAATAATGTTAAGATTGGCAATAACTATCATAGGGTTAAAATAGCAACTACCATTTGTGGAGTGTTCTCTGGGTTGCTTTCCCAATGGTATTTCTAATCTCAACAAAACCTGTAAAGTAGGTATTATTACTCCTATTTTGTACACGAGGAAACTGAAGTTTCAAGAGAAAATTGGAGAGATAAGTGACCAAAAATGCAGAAAAGAATTGCTACCAGCCTTGGGACCCAATCATTTGTGGTGGCCTCCGTCCATCACGAATGGTGTGGAATTTGTTCTCTAAATCCCAGGTGTCAGGAGGGAGAGGGTGAGGTGAACTGACCGTTAGGATTGGTCATTTTCTCAGTTCTGCTTGTTGTCATGCTCTTCCTTTTCCCTTCTTCCCCTTTCCATAAGATTATCTGGATCGTGACATTCATGTCTGCAGTTACCCTGGGACTGGACATTGGACTGCTTGTCTCAATAACTTTTACCTTCTTCATGATCACTGTTCAGTCACACAGGTACTTAGTCTCAGGTAATCGGAGGTTCGCCACGGCAAGGTAAGGCAACCACCTAAAGGCAAATGCATTTCCTTTCAGAACTAAGATTCTTCTCCTGGGTCAGATCCCTAATACCAACATTTACAGAGGTGTCAATGACTATCGGGAGGTAAGAATCCAAATCAGTCTCCCTTCTTTGCCCAAACGGTGGGGTGGACCAGGTCTGCTGCCTAGTTTTTCTACCCAATCCTTTGTGGCTGTTCGCTGCACTACACACACATCAACAAAGATGGGGGAAGGAACGCACAATGGCAGATGGTGAGGGGGAAGAATCAGGGGGGACTCAAGTAGGTAAATTCTTCTAGCCCTGCAGCCAGTTGACGATCATGTTAAAATGCACTCAAGGGGGTGGAAGGCCAGAAGAAAAGAGAGGAGGGAAAAAGAAGATAGGAAAAGCAAAGGGTGAAAATGGGAGGAAGGAATTTGCTAGCTCTTGCTTCTTATAAAGAAGAATACAGATTCTCCAGGAGGTTCTAAAGATTTTTTTTCTTACTCCATGAAAGAGCTGAGAAATTTCTCTGTTTGTTTTTTTTAAGATTTTTACTGGGGAATTGGGGAAGGAGAACAGTGTTGGGGAATTGGGAAGGGAAACAGCCAAGTTGCTGTCCTTCAGTCTTAATTAGGGAGGATGCAGCTAGCTCAGCTCAAAGTCCAGTTGCCATCCTGCCACTGGTCAGCAGCTCGCGGGCACTCAGCTCAAGGT
The DNA here is from genome assembly GCA_033961575.1 of Aselliscus stoliczkanus. Classification (NCBI taxonomy): domain Eukaryota; kingdom Metazoa; phylum Chordata; class Mammalia; order Chiroptera; family Hipposideridae; genus Aselliscus; species Aselliscus stoliczkanus. The sequence continues at coordinate 54,453,698 of CM066733.1, read as the reverse complement.
GACATGTTCAATCTCAGTTGTGGGTGGGCATAGTCCACCATCCCATGCGGGAGTTGAACTGGCAACCTTGTTAGGAGCATGTGCTCTCACCAGCTGAGCCACCCTGTCACCAGTTGGCAGCTCAGCATCAGCTCAGCTGGGGCGCAGCTCACTGGCCCATGTGGGAATCGAACCGGTGACCCTGTTGCTCAGAGCTCTTGCTCTTAACCAACTGAGTCACTCGGCAGGCCCCTGAGAAATTTCTCTTAATTTTACATTTGTCCCACAGATCATAACCATTCCTGGGGTGAAAATCTTCCAGTGCTGCAACTCCATTACATTTGTAAACGTTCACCGTCTGAAGGACAAGCTGTTGAGAGAGGTGATGGCTTTCCTCCTCTGCTTTACTCTACCTGTTCCCCCGGCTGTCCCCAAGGCCCCCTCTCTCACGCCACTGGCAGTCTGTATGAGAGCCCCCTTGTATCTTCCAGGTTGAAATGGTCAGGGTGCCTCTTAAAGAAGAAGACATTTTCCGCCTGTTTCACAGAAGTAGAGATGGCTCACAGGAAAGAAAGTTTTGTCAGTGTTTCTGCAACTGTGACGAGCTGGAGCCACCTCCCAGGGTTAGAAACACCTCTTCTTTTCTGTATTTTCCTCCACGCTTTATAAAGAAGTTCCCTAGTGGTGGTTGTCATTGTTTCAAGAAAAAAAGAAAAGAAAACTGAAACTCCGTCAGGGATGTTTGACTCTTAGATGGGCCAGAGGTAATTGGAACGTAAAGATTTCTACTCAGAAATGAAGACTCGGGGGCCAGCCGAGTGGCGCGGTGGTTAAGCGCTGGCTTGGGAAGCCAGCGGCCCTGGTTCGGTCCCACATATGAGAGCCAGTGACACTGCCCTCAAAAAAAAAAAAAAGAAAGAAAGAAAGAAAGAAAGAAATGAAGATTCGGTTCCCCTTTGAGGATCAGATCTTGACTGAAAGTAGGTCCCAGGAGATGTTCTGACTCTTGAGTCGCTACACAATGGCTGGAGGCTTATATGAGTGCAGACAGCACAGTTGGCCCATTGAGATTGTCAGCAATTCGCTGCCTGCCTTTAGATTTTTGAAAATAAGGGACTTAAAGATTGTTTTCAACTTCTGAGCAGGGCAAAGTCAAGGTGGCTGGGGTTCTCAAGGATGTGCCAGGGCCTCCTGATGTCTACCTGTGACCAAGGAAATGATGATGGGCAGTTAAGGGCGGATAAGCACAGATAGGGATTTTACAGCATCTGAAGGTTATTTTAGCTGATAAACAATTGTTCATAATTTCCAACTCAGGCTTGATCTAAATATCCCCTTGCCCCAGAGAAGGGCTGCTCATTTCTAGCTTTGGAGAATTTACCTAGTCTATACACACACTCTGGAGGGGTAGCTCTACCTACACACACACACACACACACACACACACACACACACACACACACACACACACACAATACCTTCTGTCCTCCCTCCTCATCGAGCATCCACTCTCATTGTCACACGAGGTCTGACAATTAAGTTTGCGAACTTGTTGCAACAATGTTGCTAAACTTTTTTGATATCAGAGGGATTATTCATGTGAATTTGTACCAGCTGGACAAACAGTTAACCAAGTTTACTGTTTGGAAGTGCTGAAAAGGCTGCATAAAAAAGTTAGACGACCTGAACTTTTTGCCAACAATTCATGGCTCTTGTATCATGACAATGCACTAGCTCACACAGCACTGTCTGTGAGGGAGTTTTTAGCTAGTAAACAAATAACTATGTTGGAACACCCTCCCTACTCACCTGATCTGGCCCCCACTGCCTTCTTTTTTTACCTGAACATAAAGGAAATATTAAAAGGAAGACATTGTGATGACATTCAGGACATCAGGACAATACGACCACAGCTCTGATGGCCATTCCAGAAAAAGAGTTCCAAAATTGCTTTGAAGGATGGATTAGGTGCTGGCGTCAGTGCATAGCTTCCCAAAGGGAGTGCTTTGAGGTGACCATAGTGATATTCAGCAATGAGGTATGTAGCACTTTTTCTAGGATGAGTTCGAGAACTTAATTGTCAGACCTCATATATTCACACTGTTGTGCAATCATCATCACCATACATCTACAGAACGTTTCCATCTTGGAAAACTGGAACTCAGTACTCATAAACAACAATTCCCATTTCTTCCTCCTGCCAGTCCTTGCCAGCCACCATTCTACTTTCTGTCTCTATGAATTTGACTATTCCAGATACACCGTATAAGTAGAATTGTGCAGTATTTCTCTTTTTGTGACTAGCTTATTTCACTTAACATAATGTCCTCAAGTTTCATCCAGGTAGTTCTTTTTTTAAAAAAATGTTTTTTTCATGGAAAAAAAATTGAACATATACAAAAATAGAAACAAGCATAATGAGGCTTTGTGTATCTACCATTAAGATTTATCAACTCATGGCCAACCCTGTTTCATTTATAATCTTACCCACATATAGTCCCCCCAAATCACAGGATTATTTTGAAGCAATTCATGGAGTTTTAAATCAAACTAGGGAGACGACTCTATTAATATGACAAAAAAAGGCTATTCTTGCATTTTATCAATCTTAAAATAGACATTTTTTCACATCTCTGAAATTTGGATGCATTGTACAAATTGATGGCATGTCATAGTTAATTTGTAGTGTTTTTTTTCTTTATAACACAAAAAGTAGCAATGCACCTTAAAACTGATGAAAAAAGGTAGTAAAGCATACCATACAATATTTTGTTATGTTCTAAATTGTGTGTTTAGAGTCTCACAACTCTAAGACTTCAGGTAAAGAGAGATCACCATAAGCTCAAAACGTCAGGGAAATTTCATAGTAGCAATGGATTTGAAGTGGGCAGGAGAGAGAATGTTGATTTATGTCAGGTAGGAAAAAAAATGGACTCCCAGTCCATAGACTGACTTGGGCAAAGACACTGAGGTAGAAATAAGTATGGGGTCCTCAGAGTCAGAGGCTTGTCCTGGGAAGTAAATTCAGGCAGAGACACCATGAGTGGATTATGAAAGCCCTTGAAAGACAAGCATGTAGAGTAGATAAAGAGAGAAAAGGGAGGCTCTCAGAGGTTTCCTTCTGCCTGGAGGAACTTGCATCCCCCTGCCACTAAGCCAGTCTACAGTTGTCCTTAAAAGACCTAGGCTCAGTGACCTTCAAGCCTTGGAGAACATCTCTCTCCTTTCAACTGTAATATTATTATCTACCCATACAACTTTTTGCTATGCAATATGTACTACCTTGTATTATATATATATATATATTTTTTTTTTTTTTGAGGGCAGTGTCACTGGCTCTCACATGTGGGATCCAAACCGGGGCCACTGGCTTCCGAAGCCAGTGCTCAACCATCGCGCCACTCGGCTGGCCCTAGTTTATATTTTTTACAGTTTTTTTCTATCTTTAAAATGTATTTCAGAAGCAACATTATTAGAACAATTTTTTTAAGAACCATCACCTCAAATTATACCACGCTAGTCAATGGATTCCTGCCGTGTTTCCACGTGCCTCACTGTGCTTGTTAGTTATCCTTTGAGTGGACACGGGCCCACTCCCCACTTAGAAACTGGTCCCTGTGACTGCAGAGTCAGCGTCCACACCTTGCGTGCCATTGTACTCCTGGTGCTTGACACTGTCCTTAAGCTAGGGACAGTCCTATTCGGAGGACAAAAGGAGTGAAAGGGAAAGACAGCCCTGCTCAAGCAATTTTTGTCTTCTTAAGGAAGTCCGACAGAAAACTGTTTCACTTGTAAAACAAGGAGGTGTTGAGAAACGGGATTGATAGAAGAAATACTTCAAAGCATTAGTAGACACCGGGGATGGATTAGAACCCAGGGATGAGGGAAAGGAATAAATCAAAGATGATTTTAAGTCTGGCTCAAGAGGACAATGATAATGTCACTGACGCACCTAGGGAAGCTGGGAGGGGGCTGTGAGTGGTGAGGATAAGGAAAGATGAACTGGTGTTTTCAGTCATGACCTTGAAATGACAGTGAGATACCCAAGTAACAACTGTACAGCACCTAGTCTGTGCAGACGTTTCCGAGGGGAGAGAGAAGTGAGTTCGTAGACAGGAACTGCACCGTTGCAAAGTACTTCCAGCCTTTGTTTGAATCTTGACATCATCCTCCCGTAACTCTTGTTCCAGGTCGTTTACACAGAACGATTTGAAAGTAAATGGGACCACGACACATCCTCTGTTAACCTGATCCGCTGCTCACGTTTGAAGAGCGGGAATGTGAGCCGCACTTCATCCCATGAACAAATACCGTACAGGGCAGCTTCCGCATTTCAGAGAAATCAAGGGCAAAAGCATGAGGATGAGGAGAAAGTCTGGCTTTCTTATAACGCCTCCCGAAACGACTCGATGCCACCTCCTGGAGCTTCTGGTCAGGTCAGGGGTAGATCACTCGTCCCTTACTCAGAAACATCTCTTCTGCCCGGCATCCACACCATCATCCTGGATTTCTCCATGGTACATTTTGTGGATTCTCAGGCTGCAGTCGTATTAAGACAGGTAAGTGCTGAGGCGTCTTTAACAAGAACCTGGTGCCCACTCCCCACCCCACCCCAGTCCCAGTCCTGATTGAATTCTGTGAGTCACCCATCAGCTACAATGTGATTCCTGGGCCGCTAGGAACTTGGACACAGAAGATCGTTTAAGGTCAACCGGAATAAAAAGGAAAAGAACCAACTCTGATTTATTGAGCTGGGCTTGGTCAATAGGAAATTCTGAACACCCTCGAAGCAGCAATCTGTGCCACACCCAGCAATTCCTACTGTACCCTGGGCATTAATGGCCAATCTTTTCAACAACTAGGTCTGAATGCTACAGAAAAATGCTCACCAAGAATTCTCCACTATTCAGCTGCTCTGAGCTACGCCTTGTAAAAGGCACTCAGATGTGAAGAAATGATGATGAAATGACACCCCAAGCCAGAGGCTGCCTGGCCCAGCACCCCTTCATTTCCTGCACAAGCCGTGTCCCTAAAGCCTGGCTTCTTTCCCACTGCCTGTTTTCGTGCCTCTCTCTCTCATATAACATGGACAGTTGAGATGCACAAGTGGCCATATTGGTTTTATTGTTGAATGTCTCCTAAGTATATCTTTTTTACAGCCGGCTTATCTCAGTGGACAGCCCTCTACCTCACATTTGCCCCTGTTGTTGGCGATGCCTCGGGTTTAAACATCCTGAACACCCACTTTCCTGCTCCCATTGCACCCACCTTTTTTTTTTTTTGGACTCATTTGACTGATTTTCCATCTCTTATCCTCAGATCCCATTTCATCAAAACTTCTTATTCCTAAAGGAACACAATTCTCTCTTAAGTGAGGCCAGCTCCTCTTTGGTGTGAGGCAGTGGGAAGCTTCTCAGAGCAGAAAGAATCCTGGCAGGTGGCCTGTGGATGTGTGCTCTGTCCCGGCTTTACCTCTGCTCACTGGCCATCTAACTGGGGTAACTTGCCTACTGGCACGGGGTCTTGGTTTCCTCATCTGTAAAATGAGAGGCTTAGAAGAGATGAATATTCAGGGCTTTTCCATCCATGAGATACTTTTTTCCCACTCCATTTTCAAGTACAAGTATACTTGATAATGTCTTATTTGAAGGGCTTTTTCATCTCAGGTCATCCTACTGGGCTGTGTTCTCTTCTCCCAGTCTTACGCTACAGTTCTCACTTTAGATTTATTCACCCTACGTTTTTAAATGCCTACTAAATGCCCAGCAGGCTGAGGTGGCCACATTTATATGTATGATCTCATTTAATGCTCACACAGCCCTGGGAGACACACCATAGTTCCCACTAAGCATCCTAGGCTCACAGTGGGGAAGTGGCCTGCCCAGCATTGGAACTTAAAGCAGTTGTGCCATCCCTTCCTCCTCTTTCTCCTCTCTTATCTTCCTTTTATGTGGAGGCGCCATATGTTCTGGTCAGTGGTCTGACCCATCCACACAGCAGGCCTCTGCTGATGACTTTCTGCTCCAGCCCACCCCTCCCCGCCCTGCCCGTGGAGGCGGCATCAGACACCTTCACGTCACAGCCTCCAGCAGTTCACGCTTTTACACTTCCAAGTCTTGCGTTTCTTCATTCCTTTTGTAATTGTTCTATAGCTCTGCTGTATTGGAGGAAATCATTGTATTTTGTTTACTTTATAATTGAACACTTACTGAGAAAAATCCCAGTGGTGTTCTTATTAGAGATAACCACTCAATTTAAGCTTCTCCCTAATTCATGGGATTTCAGTCTCTCATTGCTTGCCATTAGAGTATGTCCACTGTGGCTCTTTACCAAGTGACTTGATGATTTACCTTCATACCTTATGGTTTATAATCAAGAGTGATTTTCTTGCCTTTCCTCTTGATTGTGAAAGAAGTAGAGTCTGTCTGTTTTAGTTGTTTTGGTTTTGGGTTTTTTTCTTTTTGACATTTTAACTTAGTGCTCAGAGTTGGCCTATTCACTCTTAGAGTAGGAAGATGAACATTGAGTTGTTTTGAATTGAACTGTAAGATTTATTGCCCCAGAGCATCTATATTGGCTAAAGTAAACTTGAGGTCTATAGCAAATGCTTCTTAATCTGATATTACTAAATACCTGATGTTTTCACTAAAGTCAAATGCAGTTGTACAGAGCAGCTCGAATGACCCTCGTTCCTGAATTCCATTTCCTATTATATCCTTGACCATCTCTCGGCTCTGTTTTGCCTCCCTTGCTCAGGGAGCTCCAGGGAGAAGCAAACACTAAGCACTAATAAGATGTACTGGCTCTCGAGGACCATCCAGTATGTTCCCATCATGCCTGGGCCTGTCTCTACCCTAGCACTGTACTGATATGAACATTACCTCTCATTACATGAACCATTTCCCCCGTAAGACCGTGGGCAACCCTCCCTCTCACTCCCCACCCCACCTGAGACTGTCTGATTCTCTTTTGTATTCCCAGCACCTTAGACACTTCCTGGTATATGGAAGTGGAAGTCCACCCATCAAATGTTTATAGAGCTAAATTGGGATGCAAAGGTATAATACATATACCTCAAACAAGTGAATGGCCAAAAGGGTCTTAGAACCCAGCTAATTAGAAGGCCCTTTCCTAGTGAGATGAAGATCCCTAACGCTGACTTACTCTCTCCACACAGATGTGTAATGCCTTCCAGAATGCCAACATTTTGGTGCTTATTGCAGGGAGTCACTGTAAGTATCCTTCACCCTATGAGATGGCTGCTTTTTGCACCCTGGGTGCCCTCCTCGCCAGGTGTCTGACCCCGTGTGTGTTCCGGGTTTGGTTTGTAGCTTCTGTTGTCAGGGCATTTGAGAGGAACGACTTCTTTGATGCTGGTATCACCAAGGCCCAGTTGTTCCTCACCCTCCATGATGCTGTGCTGTTTGCCTTGTTGAGGAAGTTTCCAGAGCCCTCCGAGTTGAGTGTGGACGAATCTGAGACAGTAATACAGGAAGCCTACTCAGAAACAGACAAGGTGGGATGATGTGAAGCAGTGGGGTAGGGGTGGGGAGGGTAACATGGTGGGGAGGAGGGTGGTGGGGAGATTGCTGATCAGATAGAGATGAGCAACATCCAGGAAAGGTTTGTGAGTATGGCTGTGCCAGACTTTAAGATGTCAACATGTTCCCATACCAGTTGGTAAATGGCTGTGGACCTGAGACCCAGGTTCGCCCACTGCCATGGCATCTGGGTGCCATTCAGAGCCCCCAGCAGGGGCCTCAAGGGTCCTTTTACAGCAAGCTTGGTTGGTGCTAGTACCACATTGATGACTAAATGTTTTAAATATTTTCTTTAGCTATATACCTTTAGCATCTATCCCCACCCCAGCCTTCGGATGAATAATAAAGCTGATGAACTGCCAGTCTAACACTTGAGCTATTACTTACGTTGTGAGTAATATGATTTACTCAATGTGACCAAATGTAAAGGAGAATGATTTACAAGCCAGAATTTTGAGCCATTTATGAATACTAAGTAAAAACCTGGGCCTGCCCCTGTGTTTGCAAATCGGTATCTGTGAAGGTTAACAGTTTCCCGCCCAAAAGGAAACTAAAATGCAGATGGTTACCAAAATATTATCGAATGACTAGAAATTGTTTTTTAATTAAACCTCTGATTCTTTGACTTGCTACATTTCAATAATGTTTAAATTTTTATGACAAAAAGTATCACTAGAGTAACAAGTGTTTATAAAGACTTTAAGAAGTAGAAGATAGCCAAGCATATAAAACAAGGCCCTTTTCATTCTTTTCCTTTTTTTAAGTATTGTATTACTAAGTATTTCCCTTGCTTTGTTGAGAATTCTCCCAGGTTATGTGCCTCTGTTTATCTAAAATAACTTTTTTTTCCCAATAGTTAGATTTGAACATATTTTTTCTATATGGGCGGTCTCTACTTTTGTTCAGTCTCTTTAAATGTTGTATTAATAGTAAGACTTTGTGACTTCCCTCATATAGATCAGTCCTGGATACTTTATGTTTTACATTTTTATTGCTTTTTTTTTTTTTTAGCTGAGCCATCCTGCCATCTGTTGGCAGCTCAGCAGCAGCTCAGCTCAGGCCAGGCATCAAACTGCCATTGCTCAGAGCTCAGCTCTCACCCTTGAGTGAGCTCTTAACCAACTGAGCCACTTGGCCGGCCCATTTATTGCTTTTTAAAATTAATCTTTTTTTTTTTCATTATATTTTCTAACTGGCAATGGCTAGCATATAGGAAACCTACTGATTTTTTAAAAATTATTTGGCCACCTTATGAGTCCTTTTACTAGACCTAAAAGGCTTCATTGTTAATTCTCTTGAGTTTGCTAGATAAAAACATATTTTCTATAAATATTTTAAATTTCTTATTTTCCAATTGTTAGAATTCTTATTTCAGTATCATATATTATGGCACTAGCTAAAGCTTCTAGAACAATTTAAGTAATAATGCCAAGTCTTGTCTTCCTCCCGAATTTAATGAGAAAAGCTTCTTATATATCTCTATTAAGGATACTGGTGATAGTTAGCTTAAGATGGACATTATATTTACTATGTTTTTTAAAAGTATTTTTTTAGTTTACTAACGCTCTTATCAGGACTTCTATTAAGAAAAAGGAAAAGTTGGGTTTTTTTTTTAAAGATTTGGTATTGAATATGACAATTTTTTTCTAGCATGTAAGCTAGGGAAGACTAGGAGTGGACAATTTTCTATTCTAGATCTATTAAATTCAAGATGCCTATTAAACATCAAAGTGGAGACATTAAGAATGGAAGTGGCAAGCCGGCCGAGTGGCTTAGTTGGTTAAAAGCTCACTCAAGGGTGCGAGCTGAGCTCTGAGCAACAGCAGTTCGATGTCCGGCCCGAGCTGAGCTGCCGCTGAGCTGCCAACAGGTGGCAGTATGGCTCAGCTAGGAAAAAAAGAAGAAAAAGAAGAAGAATGGAAGTGTATATTTGAACTAGCAGATCAAGGGAAGGGTTATAGATGGTAATGAAAATTAATGTACTAAATAAAGTTGCTTATGGGGGCAGTGTAAATAAAGACGAAAAGGGTCCCAGGGTGAAGTCTTGGGGCATGCCAACATTCAGAAGTCCAGAAAAAGTAGAGGAGTCAACAAACGGACCAGGAAGAAGCCATCAGGAAGGAAGGAGGTAAAGCAAAAAAGTGTCATGTGGTGGAAGAGAAGAAAATGTTGCAGGAGAGGTGAAAGTTGTTAATTCTGTGGAATGTTGCCCATGGCTGATTTGTGAAGCCTGTGGGGTGTCTGCTCTGTGACAGGCTCAGTGCCTGGTACTGGGGTTGTCAAGAACCAGCACTGCCTACCTCAGGGAGCTTAGAGTCTAGTAGGGGAGATAGACTTGTAAATGAATAAGGCAATCCTTTGCTGGTACTACGATAGAAGTGTTAAGGGGGCTCATTTGGAACACAAAGGAAGCTAAGATCCTGGTTAGTGATCTTTGCTCTGAATGTGGAACGATGAATAAATGTATGTGGACAAGATGGAGAAGGTCAACACAGGCACGGGGAGCAGCGTGAGCAAAGGTAAGCGGTAGTCAGGAATCTTTGGTTAGCTTTATGGCTAGAGCAAATGGTGAGGATGACAGATGGAGAGAAGCTAAAGATGGCAGGCCAGGTCATGAAGGACCTTACATGCCCTGCTAAGGATTACCTGTGTGGTTGGAAAGACAAGTCAGATCAAGAAGATAAGATGTTTTGCACTGCCACAGCCATGGGTATGCTCAGGCTTCAGAAGAGGCTTCCCCACAGTGTCTTCCGCTGTGGCACAAAGAAGTTCTGGTTGGGCCCCAATGAGACCAATGACATCGCCAACACCACCTCCTGTCAGCAGATTCGGAAGCTGATCAAAGATGGGCCAATCATCCAGAAGCCTGTGACTCTCCATTCCCAAGCTCGATGCTGGAAAAACATGGCCCACAGGAAAGGCAGGCATATGGACATATGTAAGTGAAAGGGCACTGCCCATGCCCATGTGCCTGAGAAGGTAACCTGGATGAGAAGGATGGGAATTCTTCGCCGATTGCTCAGATCATACCATGAATCTAAGATTGACTGCCACGTGTATCACAGCCCATACCTGAAAGGGAAGAGTAATGTGTTCAAAAACAAGTGATTCTCATGGGACACACCCACAAGCTGAAGGCAGACAATGCTCACAAGAAGCTTCTTGTTGACCAGGCTGAGGCCTATAGGTCTAAGACCGAGGAAGCATACAAGCACCGTGAAGAGCGGTTCCAGGCCGAGTAGGAGGAAATCATTAAGGCTCTCTTCAAGGAAGAAGAGACCAAGAAGTAAAACTCCACCTCTAGTACCTGTATCTGGTGGCTTCGGCAATTACATCAATCAGTCATTCAACAAAACAGCCTTCATGTGCCAAAAAAAAGACAAGATGTTTTAGAATGCTGCCAAGACCATTGCTATTCAAATGAAATCCAGGCTAGCTAGAAAACTCCAAAGAAATCGGAAGTTAATGTAAGTTATGTAGGATTGAGCCTGCAGAATAATGAGTAACTGAGGAATCAGAGGGTATAAAGAGGATAAAAAGCAGATTTAGGCCAAAAATATTTTCTGCTTTGCCAGGAACCCATGGTTTCTGGTGCCTCAAGTCCTGTTGTATTCTGAAATTCCTTGACTATTCAAACGTTACATTTTATTGGAAATTTTAACCCATCTAATTGTGTGTATTTCAGGATGCAGAGTCAGAACATAAAATGAGCAGCAGTAAACTAGAAGTCCCCCAAAATGTAAATTCTGGCTTCCCCACGATCCAAGAGACAATAACCGAGGAGAAGTCGGAGATGGATGTGGAGACGGAGCCTGTGCTGGAATCAGAACAAGAGACAGGGTGTGAGCTGGAGACTGAGTGTGAGCTGGAGCCTGAATCTGAGCAAGAGCCCGAGACAGAGACAGAGCCTGAGCCCGAGCCCAAACCCAGGCCAAGGACTCAGACTTATCCTCGGCAGCAGTACTGGTCTCTGTATCAGGCCAAGCCTCCCAGCTCCCCAAGTCAGACTCGGCCTAGGTCACAGTCGGTGCAGACGAGGCATCTACCTATGAGTTCATATTCGCCTAGGGGAGGTGACACTGAGGAACCCCAGGAGATGAGCTGGGAAAAGGGGTCATAGTCCCTTGCCCAATCCTCCCCACCCAAATGGAGTCACTTGGACTAGTTACAAACTAGCAGGATTTGCTTTGGTACTCCTCCACCTGCTGCCCTTCTTCCTTGCTCAGCAGTGTGTGCTCTCCAGATCACATTACTAAGTACCAAGAATTATCTCTGAATTCCCTATCCAGACTCATTCCACCTTCAGCAGATATTCCAATGAAGGATTCTTTTCTTCGCACACCCACACCTCTGGGGTTTTTATCAGACAATCTAACTTACTCCTCTCAGCTTTGTTCTCCTTTCTCCAAAGATTGGAGGCTCAAATAAAACAAACAACGCTAGTTGCTTTTCGACGTTTCCTGCTTCTTCTCCCTTCTCTGTATTCTGTGTGCTTAAGGAAATGTCAGGTGGGAGAAGTTCCAGAAGCGGGTGGACATGGTGGAGAAGAGATGAGAAGACAAAGAAAAACTGGGTACCATTTGTATTTTATACGCAAATTAAACTTATGGCACTGATGGTAGAAATAGGGTTCAGCCAGGCCAGCCTGTGAGGCACGTATTGGGTTGTCGGAAAAGTCATGATGTATTTTTTTCTATGTTTTTCTTCGCAAAAATGTGTCATGACTTTTCTGACAACCCAATAGGATAAGGAATTGTTAGGCTGAAAGCATTTTGCCATCTCTCCAAAGTCAGGATCTTATCCTGCCACTGTTTTAGAATGCCAATCAGCTGTACCAACTGATGAGAACTCTCATGATGTCAGCTCTATAGAACTCTCCCTGGTTTTCAGATCCCCACTCACCATTGCTTCTTTCTTATAGATTTTCAAGATACAGGCAATCTAGAGTCTGTATTCTTGGTAGACCAAACTTAGTTGAAATATGTGACAGACACAAACCCCTTAGGAACTGGAAAAGTCAATCATTACCAGTTTGGTCAAAAACCATTCAAAACATTTCCCCTCCCCCATTGAAAAAAAATATTAAGTGGGCAGGCCGAGTGGCACGGTGGTTAAGCACTGGCTTGGGAAGCCAGCGGCCCCGGTTCAGGTCCCACATATGGAGGGCCAGTGACACTGCCCTCAAAAAAAAAAAATTAAGTATTAAGTTACAACCAGAAGGGAAATATAGATGCTTGGGCAAAGGCATATGGAATCCTAAACTTTATTTCCCACTCAATAAACAGGATTCCTGTTGCTTGGGTACTAAATGTCTCTCATCTGTTAGATGAAAGAAATCCTTGTTAAAATATAGGTGACTCTTATTATAGAGATAGTGTGCACATCCACGCATTCATTCTACAAACATTTACTAAGCATCTGCTACATATATAATACCCCAAACTGTGGGGTAGATAAAACAATATTATCCCTACTTTGTACATGCATAAACTAATGGTCAGATAAGTTTTGTAACTAGCCCAAGGTCATATACAATTGCACACTATAACAGATGGGAGCCCAAGTCACAGCTTCATTTATTAATGTTTATTCAACACATTTATTGAACTCCTACCATGTGCCAAGCACTGTCCCAGGTGCTGAAGATAGAAGATGAGCAGAATAAATGACAAAAATAATTTAAAATTGGAATGAGGTCCTTGAAGACCTATAAGAAACTCTGAGGAGGACCTGAAACTATCTTGGGTGTCAAGAAAATTCTTCCTGGACCGGCCAAGTGGCACAGTGGTTAAGCGCTGGCGTGGGAAGCCAGCGGCCCCGGTTGGGGTCCCACATATGAGGGCCAGTGACACTACTCTCAGAAAAAAATAAATAAAGGTCACAATTCCCCAAATTCAACTATTTGATAAGAAATGTACATATATTTTAAAAAAAAGTTCTTTCTATGGTAACGACATATGACCTGACATCTGAAGAATAAGTAGAAGTTAGGCTTAAAGCAAGTTCCAATGACTGCTAGGAGGGCAGAGCCAAATGGTGAACCAAGGGTGGTGCCGATGGGTGAGTACAGAAGGTGGGCACCCAGGGACACAGCCAGATGGAGCCTAAGGGTAATTACCATGGCACCAAGGACTCAACCAGAAACTGGGTCAAAGCAGGAATGAACTGTCAGGATGGCAGGGACAGGCAGAGAAATGGGGCAAAATCAAGAAAACATTCCACATTTAAAACAGGAAACTGGAAAGTGCACAGAGAGCCCAGTTTCATGGGCTGCCACCCTCTCACTCCAGCTCCCTTCTATTCCCATGTTTCCATCAGAGGAAGGTCTTTAAACACAGAATCAATGGCTCCTGACGCTGGGGTAGTAGTAGTAGTAGATTTTAGTATTTGGTCTTTCTGCTACAACTGCAACATAGGTCGATATTGCTTTTGATGCATGACCCCAGAAAGACCAACCAGATGCTGCAGTCTATCTTTAAAGAATATTCTGCTATCAACCCATAGCATCCAGCCTCTCCCAAAGTAATATGATAAGGAAAAATGGTTAATTGATTATAAATAGTAACTAGTAAAGTGAGTAACAATTAAAAGGCTGAGTCTTCTTCCAAAATGCAGATCATCTGAAATTCTAAGACTTTACAGAATGCTATGGTTGGGCTGGTTAGTTCACTTTTCACAGCATGGTCATCATTGCAGCTTTTAGCTCTCTAATGAGAAACTGGAGAAAAATTCCAAAGCATGAAACACCGTACAGGCTGGATCTGAAAGTGAAAATGTCTTAGGACAAATTTTTGTCCATTACTGAATAAAAATCCTCAAGGCAGATTATGTTCTATAGTAAATGGGGCTTGGTTTTTATATGGGAAGAACTAAGGTGGAATCAGTAGAACTGCAGAAAAGTAAGTTTGGAAAAGAGACTGGTCAAAATAGGTGACCATAGGTTGCTGTCTCTAAATATGTTAGGTACTTCAAAGCCCAATAATCGTAGTGTGAATCTCAGCCATATCCGATTTAGATGATATTTAGATGAGACTTTGGACTTAGACCTTTGAGTTGATAGCATGTGATAAGGATATGAATTGGGGGAGTGGGAGTTGCCAGAGATAGAATGCTATGGTCTGAATGTTTGTTTCCCCCCCAAAATTCATATGTTGAAATTCTAACCCCCAAGGTGAAGGTAGTGCCTTTGGGAGGTGACTAGGTCACCCTTATAATTATTATTGAGATTAGTGCCCTGACAAAAGAGGCCTCAGAGAGATCCCTCCTTCTTTCTGCCATGTAAGAACATAACGAGAAGTTGGCCATCTATGAACCAGGAAGTGGGTTCTCACCACACACCAATCTTGCCAGCATTTTGTCTTGGGCTTCCCAGCCTCCAGAATGATGAGAAATACATTTCTGTTGTTTATAAGCTACCCAGTCTATGGTATTTTGTTATAGCAGCTCAAATAAACTAAGACACCCAAGGACTTAACTTACATTTAGATTCAACTCTCATTTATCAGCAAAAATAGAGGGAATAAGCATAATACAAATTCATTAATGATCTCAGTGCTAGGAAGGACCATCTAGTCTAATTACCCATCTAATCTCTTACAATTAAGCTAATAAATGCTTCCTACAATTAAGATACACCATATCTCAGATACTCCATGTTTCAGTAGCTATTGCTGCATAACAATCCACCCCAAAACTTCGTGGCTTAAACCAATAGTCATGTATTTATTTGTTCATGGTTCTGCCATCTGGGCTGGATTTAGCTGAACCCATTCATGAGGCTGCAATCATCTAGAGATTCAACTGGGGCTAGAAATCAAAGATGTCTATGCTCATATGTCTGACACCTCAGAAGGGATGGCTGGAAGGGCTGGAAGAGCTGGAGGCTGGCTAGGCAGTGCACTCTCCCTCTCTCTCAGTCTCTCTCTCTCCACATGGTCTCTCCAGCAGGGTATCTGGACCTCATATGACCACTTTAGGCAGTGTCACCAACCACATTCTGTTGATGGAAGTAAGCATCAAGGCCAGCCTTGATCCATTGTGAGGGGAAATACACTCCACTTCTTGAAGGGAAAAGAATGTGTGGCCATTTTTAATCTACCATGCTATGATAAGCGTGAGGATAAAAGGATGAGTAAAATATGATTTCTGCCCTTGGCGAGCTCCCAAAAAACATACAGGCATTGCGGGAAGAGAGTGTCATGGACACCCGAATAAAAAGCTCATAATTAAGGTAAAGTGTTGTGGAAATATGGATGACAGGAGGGGTTAGAAAGAATGTGGGTCAGGGAAAAGAAAAGACATTCGAGCTGGGCATTAAGAATAAGTAGGAATTACGTGATAAAAGAGGAAGTACACAGTAATGCCTATGAAGTAATCTTGCCAAAAAATTAAACCTCAGTATTATCAACCCTCTAGACCTAACTATCGAACTATAGGAAATACAGGGCAGAGGAACATGTTAAATGATGCTAAGGAGGGGCAATCAGCAGAACCCAGAAAACTGAGAGGACAAATGAGCCACTTTCTTCCAAAAGAAGTTAAAAAACAACAACAACAATAAAATGAGGGAGGGAAGCCTATGAATTAAGAGACTTAAGAATAGAATGGGTGGACATTGTTTGAATCCTGATTTGAACTAACCAGAAAAGAACATGAGAAAACTTCTACTTCTGAGTAAAATGTAGTAGGAAGCAGCAGATCATCACTCCCTCTATATTAAGAAAAAATATGAATGAATTGTGAAAATAATAGTTTGAAAGACGTTGAAGAGCCTCTGGAAACTAAGAAGACTAAAAGAACTAAGATTAGAGGGCTGGCCGAGTGGCGCGGCGATTAAGTGCTGGCTTGGGAAGCCATCGGCCCCGGTTCGGTCCCACATGTGAGGGCCAGTGACACTGCCCTCAAAAAAAAAAACAAAAAAAAATGAACTAAGATTAGGAGAGAAAAAACTCCTTCCTAGGTAAATTGAAATTATGGATGACACATCCATCATCCCCAAAAGTTCCCTTGTGTCCATCTATAATCCAGCCCGCCTGGCCCTCCCCAACCACTTCTCCATTCCCAGACAAGCACTGATCTGCTTTCTGCAACTATAGGTTGGTTCTCGTTTTCTAGATTTTTACATAAATGGAATGATAAAGTATGTACTCTATTTATTTACTTTTTTTGGTGTGGGGGCTCTGGCTTCTTTCATTCAGCATAATTATTTTAAGATTCATACATGTTGCTGCATGTATCATGAATTCATCCCTTTCTATTGCTAAGTAGTATTTCATTGTATAGATGTATCACAATTTGTTTATCCATTCATCTGCTTATGGACACTTGGGTTGTTTCGAGCTTGGGGCTATTACAAATAAAGGTGCTATGAACAGTAATGTGAAAGTCTTTGTATGAACATATACTTTCATTTCTCTTAGGATTAGAATGGCTATGTCATATGGTAAGTATATGGTTAACATTTTAAGAATTTTCCAAAATGTTTGTATTATTTTATATTTCCACCAGCAGTATATGAGAATACAGTTGTTTCATATCCTCATAAACACTTATGTTCAGTCTTTTTAATTTGAGATTTTCTAATAGCTATGTAGTTATATTTCATTCTTAGTTTTAATTTGCATTTCTCTAATAACCAATAATCTTGAAAATTCTTTCATATGCTTATCTGATATTCATGTATCTTTTAGTTTTATTGATTTTCTCTATGGTTTTTCTGTTTTTGTTTCATTGATTCCTATTCTGATCTTTATTTTTCTTCACTTATTTTAGGTTTCATTTGTCCTTCTTTTGTTAGATTCCTAAGGTGAAAGCTGAAGTTATTGATTTGAGACCTTTGTTCTTTCTACTACTGTTTAGTGCTATAAATTTCCATCTCACATACTGCTTTAGCAACATTCCACAAACTTTGATATGATATGTCTTTATTCAGTTCAAAATACTTCCTGATTTCACTCTTGGTTTCATCTTTGACCCCTGGATTTAGAAGGGTGTTATTTAGTTTCCAAATATTTTGAGAATTTTTCTAGATATCTTTCATTTATTTCTAACTTAGCTCCTTTGTAGTAAGAAAACGTATTTTGCATAATTTGATTCCTTTCAAATTTTTTGAGACTTGTTTTATGATCCAAAAAATAAAAAAGGTCAATTTTGGCAAATGAGCCATGTGCACTTGAAAAGAATGTGTATTCTGCTGTTTGGAGAAGGTGTTTTCATAAATGTCAGTAAGGTCAGGTTGGTTGATAGTGTTGTTCAAATCTTCAAAATCTTTACGGATTTTCTGTCCACTTGTTCTATCAGTTATTAAGAGAAAGGTATTGAAAACTCCAGCTATAATTGTATGTTTGTCTATTTCTCTTTCCATTCTGTCACTTTTGCTTATGTGTTGTTTGTTTGTTTGTTTGTTTGTTTTTTGAGGGCAGTGTCACTGGCCCTCATATGTGGGATTCGAACCAGGGCCGCTGGTGTCCCAAGCCAGCTCTTAACCATCGTGCCACTTCGCCAGCCCTGCTTATGTGTTTTGACGTTCTGCTCTTAGGTGCTTAACATTTAACTTTGTTATGTCTTCTTAATGAATGGTTCCATTTATTTCTAATGAAATGACACTCTTTGTGATATTTTTTTTCTGAAATTTATTTTGTCTAATATTAATATTGCTATTCCCGCTTTTTTAAAATAGTGTTACCATGATAAATCTTTTTGTACCCTTTTTTAAAAAACATATTTGTGTCGTTATGTTTAAAGTGGGTTTCTTGTAAGTGACATATAATTGGGTTGTTTCTTTCTCTGAAAAATCTCTCACTTTAATTGGGCTATTTAGACCATTTACATTTAATGTGATTATTGATTTATGGTTAGGTTTGAGTCTATCACTTTTTATTTGTTTTTTTTATATGTATCATCTGTTATTTATGCCATTTTTCCTCTTTTTCTGCTTCTTCTAGATTAATTTTAGTGATTCAATTACATCCTTTTTGCTGGATTGTTAGCTATAACTCTTTGTTGGTTTGTTTTAGTGGTTGCTTCAGAGTTTATAGTATACCTTTTAACTTATCATGGTCTACCTTCAAGTGACATTATATGACTTCGTGTATAGTATAAAAACATTACAACCATATACGTCTACATCTTTCCTCCCAGTCTTCATGCTACTATCATTTTATTTGTTATTTTACTTTTTTCTATATTAGAAGCCCCCAAATGCATGCTATTATTTTTATTTTAAACAGTCAGTTATCTTTCAAGATTAAAATAAGAAAAAATTCTAATGTTTACCCACATTGCATTTCTGTTGCTCTTCATTCCTATGTATAGATCCACATTTCCATCTGGTATCATTTTCCTTCTGCTTGAAGGACTTCCTTGGCTATTTCTTGTAGTGCAAGTCTTCAGATATTTTTATGTTGGAAAAAGTCTTTATTTCATCTTTGTTTTTGAAAGATATTTTCACTAAGTAGAATCTACATTGACAGTTTAAGTATTTTAAAGAAATTGTTCCACTCTTCTCATTTTCCTGGTTTCTAAGGAGAAATCTGCTGTCATCTTTTTCTTGTTCCTCTAAATGTAATGTGTCTTTTATCTCTGGCTGCTTTTAAGAGTTGCCCTTTTATTATTTGAAAGAATTCCAGAACTTTTCATTTTGCTTAGTTTTATTAAGGAATGATCTTTATTGCTGGTTTTAAGCAAATTGATTATGATGTACTTTGGTGTCGTTTTCTTTATGTTTCTTCTGGTTGGAGTTCATTGAGATTTTCGGGTCTTCTGATTTATAGTTTTCATCAAGTTTATAAAATTTTTGGCGATTCTTCTTCAAATATTTTTTCTTTCCCTCTCTTTCTCCTCCAGGAATTCCACTTACTCAGGTATTAGTCCACTTGAAGTGGTCCCATACCAAACTGATACTCAAGGCTTTTTTTTCTTTTCTCTTTTTCCTTTTATTTTCTTTAGTTTTTCTTTTTGTGTTTCATTTTGGATAGCTTCTGTAACTATATCTTCAAGTTCACTAATTTGTTTTCTTCTCCAATGTCTAAATCAGCTGTTAGTCCATCCAGTGAATTTTTTCATCTCAGACATTAGAGCTGTCTTTTCTAGAATTTCAGTTTTGTTTCTGTTTTATATCTTCCATATCCCAACTTAACATATTCAACATTTCCTCTAGTTTCTTAAACATATAGAATATAGTTATAGTTGTTTTAATGTTCTTTTCTATTAATTCTATCAACAATATACTTTCTAGGTCAGCTTCAATTGGCTGATTTTTCTTTTCAATAAAGGTCATGTTTTTCTGCTTCTTTGCATACTTGTTAATTTTTATTGGACACTGGACCAATCATACCCGATATTATAAACTTTATCTTGTTGGGAATAGGGTATAATTGTATTCCTATAAATATTGAGCTCTCTTCTGGGATGTAGTTAAATTACCAGGAAACAGTTTGATCACTTCAGGTATTATTTTTATGCTTTGTTAGGTGGGAACAGAGGAGCATTTAGTCCAGGGCTAATTTTTCCCCAAAACTGAGACAAAATCTTTCTAAATACTTTATCCAATGCTCTGAAAATTGGACTTAACATAATCAAGAGCCTCATGCTTTAATTAATTTTGTGTTATTTTATAAATCTGCAGATGGAGATTTTTTGAACTCATGATACAGCTGTGTTAAAATAAAGGTTTTCATTATCAGAATACCTGCTCTTAAATAAAAATCTATAAAATACAAAAAATCAGGGGAGAATCTCCTGTACTTCTACCTCCCTAGTGATAAATCCTGTTAACATTCTGCAGTGCTTTTCTAGAAGGCATGAGCTTTGTCATAGTAATGGAGGGGTTCTCCCCTGCCAAAGTGAGAGAACTTTTTAAACCTTCAGCAACTTAGAGGTTGCTTTGATTAAATTTCCGAGAAAATAACCCATCCTAACATGTGTTTCTTGTTTTCAAGGAGAGTAAGATATACAACCTGGGACACCCTGCTGGCTGCCCACACCTGGCCCCAGGCCTCTAGGCAGCTCCCAGGCCTACAAGTTTGTTTTTAGCATCATTTCTTCAGATTTTATAAACTTAAGGATCTGCCAGGGAGTTAACAGAAACTATGGCCCTTACCCTCTGCAGTTTTTTAGGAAGCCTTGGTTCATGGCTGCCCTTCCAGTGTCAGGACAGGCTATCCAAGTGATGACGTCAAAAGTTTACCTCCAGATTTTTTTCACATAAGTAACATTCAGGTACTTGCCAGGAGCTGAGCTTTATGCTTGTCTGAGGTTTTACAGAATGACTCTCTGCTCTGGAGGAAATCAGGCTGGAGGGGGAGATAGCATATAACCCAGGGACTGTAGTGCTGGATACACCCATCCCCTGTGTTGTTTTAAGACGCGAACAGGATCAAATATATGGTGATGGAGGGAGAACTGACTCTGGGTGGTGAACACACACTGGGAAATATAGATGATGTGTTATAGAATTGTACACCTGAAACCTATATAATTTTACTAACCAATGTCACCCAAAAAAACTTTAATTAAAAAAAAAAACAACAACAACAGAGACGGGCCAGCCGAGTGGTGCATTGGTTAAGAGCTGGCTTGGAATGCCAGCACCCCGGGTTCGGATCCCACATATGAGGCCAGTGACACTGCCCTCTACAACTAACAACAGCTCCACCTGGAGCTGGGCTGCGCGAGCCCCGGGGACGGTGTAGGCTGCAGCCCCTGCTGCAGTGGGCTGCCATAGACTACAGTGAGTGGCCGGCAGCCAGTGTGAGCTGCCAATAGCCGCGGTGAGAGGCCAGCGACCCATCTGCCTCATCCAGGAAGAGCGCAATGACGATACCACCATGGGCCAGTGAAGCGACGTCCTCCGCAACTAGACTGAAGAACAAAAGGACAGCAACTTGTCTGTTCCCCTTCCCCAATTCCCCAGCCCTGTTCCCCTCCCCCAATTCCCCAATAAAATCTTTAAAAAAAAAAAATTAAAAAAAACAGAGACATCAGGGTTTTGAGGGAGAGAAGGGAGGCAAAACTCTACCTCGCCCTCTACTGGGGGCATCAGAAAAGTTTTTTTGGTTTATTTTGGTTTTGGTTTTTTTTTTTTTACAAGAACACCAAATATCCTTTATTAGCGCCCCCAAAAAGTACCCATAACAAAGTACAGCAAGTAGAAACATACATTAGTAGTCAAAGGGTTAGTGTTGCATACAAACTTAACTTCTTTTTTGTAGCCTTGGCAATAGCCATAGGAATGTAAAATAACATTCTGTAACCGCAGGTCTGGAAACTAAGGAGCACACACTCACCAATGGTTCAGAGCACATTAACAAAAAAATACAAGAATGGAGCCGGCCAGGTGGATCAGTTGGTTGGAGCACGAGCTCTGAGCAACCACGTTGCGAGTGAGATTCCCACAAGGGTCAGTGAGCTGCACCTGAGCTGAGCTGCCGCTGAGCTCTTAGCAACAAGATTGCCGGTTCGACTCCTGCATGGGATGGTGGGCTGCGCTCCTACACACACACACACACACACACACACACACACACACAACTAGATGGAAAGCGGAGACTGGACTTGGAGCTGAGTTTGCGCCCTCCACCAATGAAGGACAACAACTTGATTAGGAACTGATGGGTCCTGGAAAACCACAATGTTCCCCTTCCCCAAATCCCCAACATTGTTCCCTTCCGCAATTCCTCTACCCCCCCCCCCAAAAAAGGACACATGAATGGATTCAACTACTTCAGTGCAAAATGTCTACAACAAGGCTGTAAATTATGTTCAATACAAAGAAGCAAACACTAGACCTTGTCCAAAATAGCTCACTCAATTAGTATTGCATACTATTCCAGGTGACAAAAAAGTGCTAAGTAAAATTGTACAGTACCTTTTAAGTCTGTAATTTCAGTTTCAGATTTTTGTATTAATAATTAACTACCCTAAAAATCTATAAATTGTGCTTAAGCAATTCAGCTATGAGTTTACAACAAAGAGATAAATGCTGCCATCCAAATTATTATTTACAGTTTAACAATAATCTCAACATCAGCAACCACTGTAGTTGCTATTACCTGACTTGTTTGGTCACCTTCTAGTCTCAGTTGCTTCATGGTACACAAACTCATCATGGACTTAGGAAAAGATCCAACTTTAATGAATCAACAATTAGACTGTACATGTCAACTTTAAAAGCCACACAGAGGACTACATTGCAGTAGCTATTCCAACTGTCTCTTTTAAGAAAGCTCTCATTAAACAAAATAATATGGAAGGTATTTAAATAAAAGTCTACCAATTTTAGGGCCTGCCGAGTGGTGCATTGGTTAAGAGCTGGTTTGGGACGCCAGCAGCCCTGGTTCGGATCCCACACATGAGGGCCAGTGACATTGCCCTCTATAGTTAACAACAGCTCCACCTGGAGCTGGGCTGTGCGAACCAGAGCGATGGTGTAGGCTGAGCCCCTACTGCAATGGGCTGCCATAGGCTACAGTGAGTGGCCGGCAGCCAGCGTGAGCGACTGGCAGCCAGCGTGAGCTGCCAATAGCCGCAGTGAGCAACCATCCACAGGCCGGTGACCTATTTGCCTCATCCAGGAAGAACGCAATGATGATACCAACATGGGCCAGTGAAGCAACATCCTCCACAACTAGACTGGAGAACAAAAAGACAGCAACTTGTCGGTTCCCCTTCTCCAATTCCCCAACGCTGTTCTGCTCCCCAAATCCCCAATAAAATCTTTAAAAAAAGAAAAAAAAACCACCTGGTTTATTTAACAGTACCTTTTGCAGAAGAGACAAGGAGACTGAGCAAAAACTATATCAACACTTACATGAACTGCGTGAAGCCCTTGTGTCCAGGAAGTGGCACTTTATTTTTCCGAAAAGGAAGGACACCTGTATTTTTTTTTTTTTTGAGGGCAGTGTCACTGGCCCTCATATGTGGGACCAAACCGGGGCCGCTAGCTTCCCAAGCCAGTGCTTAACCACCATGCCACTCAGCTGGCCCAGACACCTGTATTTTTTGAAAGCTTGATTTAGAGTAACTACAAACATTGTTACTTTGGGAAGTTCACAGACAATTTCTTAGAAACAGTAATAATTTCAAACATCACTCACACTGTTGAAATATTCATTCAATATTAATAATTTGTTCATGGGTAAGAAATAGAATTCTTCACAGCAAATGCCCCAGGTTGCCTCACTCGATTACTACAGCCACTAAAAACAAAAGGCGAAATCGGCAAAATGTTATCCCTATCTGTTGTCTCAACAGGCACTACGTTTGTCTAATAGCAAATCTCATCGGACAGACACTAACACTGAGCTTACATATGGCGCTGACAAAACAGAACACAGATGTGTATGCTTGCCATAGGGGTACTGTTGGATGCCCAGAAAGGCAGGTCTAGTTAATGCCCTTTGGAAATAGGAGAATTTACTTCACCTTGACTGGTTCTCATTCTAACTGGTAACTGCGAGCTTATTGTTTATAATGCTCCTCTTTAAAAAGTCCTGTAACATGGGACCGGCCAAGTGGCTCAGTTGGTTAAGAGCTTGCTCAAGAGTGCGAGCTGAGCTCTGAGCAACAGCGGTTCGATGCCAGCCTAAGCTGAGTTGCCGTTGAGTTGCCAACAGGTGGCAGGATGGCTCAGCTTAAAAAAAAAAAAAAAAGTCCTGTAACATGGATGGTAAAGGGAGCCAGTCAATTCTACTGTATGCAGTGCACCTGCAGATCACTGCACGGCCAATATAGTGCAGGCTGAAAGGGAAAGTCCTGTTTAGTGACAGAGCAAGCAATGGTTCAAAAAACATGCAAGAACTGGGATCTTTATAATGTTCCAAAAGTCCTGTTACAGTGGGGGAGTGAAATATACAAGGGTCGCAAACATCCAAACTAAAGTTGTGATTCCACTGTTCAATTCGGGCATGCAGGGATCTGTTATAGCAACTGGAGCTCACAGAGAAAGGGACTCTTGCTTAGAGTCCCTGAGAAAATATGTATCTTTGGGTTTCCCATCCAGAAGGGCTTCTGCATCCCTCCTCAGGAACAGGGATTACCTGTAATCTGAAGCAAATTGGGCACGAGGCAGTGTGTGTAATCAATCTGTGTTGGGCTTGCCAAGCTTCCTGCCAGCTACCATGCACATGGCTGTCTCCAGGTACCTGGCTTTGCTTCTGCCTACGTGACCACGAACACAGGGTGGTTGCGTCCTCTTCTGAGTCACAATTAGCTTGTGGAATTGGGGAATTGCCCCCACTTATTTCAGTCATGCCAGGAGCTAACTTTGGTCCCAGTTTATGTGACAAATTAATCTGTGCAGTGGCTTCAAATGTATGCATTTGTGCAGTATTGAACTGCCTCCTCTCTCTAAGCTTATCTTCTTTATCTCCTTGGAAGCCAAGGATGGATCAAATGTATCAAAAAACGTTGAATGTGGGCTCACAGGGGCTGTGTGCTGTTCAATCAAATGTCATTTGGGGCTAAATCTGAGGTGGCAAAAAAAAGGATATTTCTCAAGCATTAATTCAGAAAGGTGTATTTTTCTTTGTATCATTTTCTTTTATTATTTTCTTTTATAAAAGTCATGACACATTTTTGCAACAAAAACAGGAAAAATACGTCATGACTTTTCCAACAACCCAATAGAAAAGAGGGACTTTGACTGCTTCTTGTAAGTTCTCATAGGAAAACACAAGCCCACAGTATCCTGTAACTTCTGTCTCAGACAGTGACTTCCTACAGTGGTGCTGGAAACACTGTTCACATCTTATATGGAGTTTCTGCCATATCGCCTCCCTCTTCTTTGAGTTCTACCAAACTTTTTATCAGCATTCAGTGACTTTGTGTCTTTGTAGACACTTTGTGTCTTTTGTTGTTGTTGTTGTTTATTTGTTTTTCTCTACCCCACGGAGCACATCAAGAGGAGAAATCTCTTCTTGTAAGTCGTATTCTTATGATGACACATGACTTATTCATTCCAATGCTTATTTTGACAATCTGAGGAATTTCAGTGCCATAATTTTGGTTTCTCTTTGAGGAATTATTTGAAGGGTTTAATCCCAGTTGGAAGGAAACATTTTCTCTAAAGGGGCTGCTTTGCTGCTGGGGAGCTGAGTCTCCTATGCTGATGTTTTTTCTCTTTGACAAACATGTTCATATTTTCATTATGGCTTCCTCCCTCATGACCAAAGGCATTCTCACACCTGTATTTGAAGCTATTCCACACTTTCCCCACTTTATCCATTGATTATAAGATAGTGACCAATAGCAGGTGGGGCTTTGGATGGGTCAGGATTCCTTTGAAGAGCCTTGAAGGAAATGTGTGTTTCCTGTTTTCTAAATGAGGAAACTGAGATGCAGGAGGTCCCTCTACCCTGGATTCCACCCAAGGCCGCTAACTACCATTTTGACCACTGCTTAGCATCTGCCTCAGTGGGGGTTCAGGGTGAGCCCACTAGTGCAAAAATTTCTGGCCTAGTAAGAGAGTAGGGTGGTGCCACCAAAAGGAAAAGAAACAGATTCAAATGAAGGACAATTCATATTTCCTGAGTGTATGCGAAGGTGCAGACACTTTATAGGCATTATAATATTTCATCGTCACTTCCTCTAAAGCCTCTTCTGGAGGGCGGGACAATTATCCTTTTTATCCAGGGCAAGAATCTAAGACCAAGAGTTGGCCCGAAGTCACAGCTACTCAATGTCAATGTCAGAATTCAAACCCAGGTTGGATGCCAAAGATTAGGCCTTTCCTCTACTCAATGTTGCTTCAACTTGGAGAAAGGTGGCCTTTTGGTGCCTTTGAACTGAAAAACCCAAACTGATACACTGGGTGCCTCTATGTCTCTGCCTCTTTTCCTTGCCCGCTATACACACACCTGGAAACCAGTGGTTTTTCCATTATTTCATAATATGCCACAGATATTCATTGAACACCTACTATGTAGCTGACACTTTTCTAGGCCCTGGAAATACAGTAGTGAACAAAAGTCACTATCATTCCTTGGACTGGTGGGGCACACGAAACCAACAAAAACCTAGGCCCATCTCCCTCCCCAAAGAATCATTCTCAGGTGCACTGCCAAGGGGCATAGAAACCTCTTAGGGGTCCAAACAAAGGGACATGTTGAAATCCTGGTGTCTGGATTGAGAAAGTAAAAAACTTTAATGATCAGGTAGCACATCTTTTTGCAAGTCAGATGGTTTCCAATCATTTGTTTTCAACGAAATTGAATAAAGATTCCCCTTGAGTTGTCAGTTGCTGAATTATTAAAATATGTTTTGATAATGATTATACTATGTGATTTGGGGGCACATTATTTGGAAGGAGTTCCAAAAAATACTGAATAGTATTGCAATAGCAAAACCATTTCCATTCCCGTCTCCTTATTTTATCTGAACAAGTTTTCTTAGCCACTGCGGAAAAAATAGCAATAGAATAACGCAGGACTCACTGAGAAACATCACCTACCATTGCACTGAGATACCTTTGCAATAAAATTTCCTGTATCAAAAATAATGCTACAGGGTCAGCCAAGTGGCGCATTGGTTAAGAGCTGGTTTTGGGATGCCAACAGCCCCAGTTCGGATCCCATATATGAGGGCCAGTGACACTGCCCTCTACAGCTCACAACAGCTCCACCTGGAGCTGGGCTGCGCGAGCCACAGCGACGGTGTAGGCTGCAGCCCCTGCTGCAGTGGGCTGCCACAGACTACAGTGAGTGGCTGGCAGCCAGCGTGAACTGCCAATAGCCGCGGTGAGCGACCATCCAGAGGCCGGCGACCGATCTGCCTCATCTGGGAAGAGCGCAATGACAATACCAACATGGGCCAGTGAAGCAACGTCCTCCGCAACTAGACTGAAGGACAAAAAGACAGCGGCTTGTCTGTTCCCCTTCCCCGATTCCCCAGCACTGTTCCCCTCCCCCAATTCCCCAATAAAATCATTTAAAAAACAAATAAATAATGCTATACGTTATTTTATTTAATCATGCAATAATAATATTTGCAATGGTAGGTGAGATAGTTATTAGAGGATGATGATCTTGGTAAATGTTTTTACAAAGTAAACTTCAATGTAAATGCACATTTATGTGCTGGAGAAGTATGATCGACTCTCAAGCATAAAATTATATCATCTGAGGATAAACTTCTGCGAGAGGAAAATGGAGTAGATATACAAGTTCAAGGAAAAAAGAGTGTAATGTAAAATTTCTTATAGTTAACATGGTGATGTTACTTTTTTTGCATATATAAGTGGATAACAGTGGGTATCAAATTGCTATTATATTTAAATTCCATTGGATGGCATTCAAAGCTGTGATGTAACACTCTTAAGTGTTGATTTCCTTTCCAATATGCATGCGTTTTATTTAATTTTCTTGCCTAATGACCCTGGCTAGAACCCTCAGTACCACACTGAATAGATGTGGTGAGAATGGATCCTATCCTTGTCTGAGTCTTGACCTCAGGGGGAAGGCATTTAGTCTTTCACCATTGAATATATTAGCTGTGGGTTTTTCATAGATGCCCTTTATCAGGTTGAGGAAGGTCCCTTCCATTTCTAGTTTATTGAGTGTTTTGTCTGGGGGTGGTTTCAAAAAGTTACTTAAGGGGGTAAGATGATTGAAAATGCAAGTTCAAGTTCTTTAGATGCTCTGTCCCTGCAATACCCCTAGCACCATGGCTGCACAAACTATCTCCCACCTCCCCACTTGCATTTTATGCCTCAGTGATACTGTGCTATTTATGGTTCCTTCTCTGGGTGTAGTTTTCTTTTCTCTTCTGTTCCCGGTTGATTCCTTTTTTTTTTTATAAAGATTTTACTGGGGAATTGGGGGAGGGGAACAGCGTTGGGGAACCGGGGAAGTAGAACAGACAAGTTGCTGTCCTTTTGTTCTTCAGTCTAGTTGCGGAGGACATTGCTTCACTGGCCCATGTTGGTGTCATCATTGTGCAGGTGAGGCAGATCCGTCGCTGGCCATCGGATGGCCACTCACAGCGGCTCTTGGCAGCTCACTCTGGCTACCAGCTGCTCACGCTGGCTGCTGGCCACTCACTCACTGTAGCCCATGGCAACCCACTGCAACAGGGGCTGCAGCTATGCCGTCCCCGGGGGCTCACAGCAGCCCAGCTCCAGGTGGAGCTGTTGTTCACCATCTTAGCTGTAGAGGGCAGTGTCACTGGCCCTCGTATGTGGGATCTGAACCGGGGTCACTGGCGTCCCAAGCCAGCTCTTAACCACCGCGCCACTCGGCCGGCCCCCGGTTGATTCCTATTCATGTGTTCCAGTGCTGCCCAGGTGTCATCTCATTCAGGCAATGGCTCTTTCCTTTCTCCTCCTCAAATCCTGAGTTGAGTGCACCTCTTGTTTTGTGCTCTTGTGGTACTTTGTACATCAACCGTTGTGCATTGTATTTCTTTACTTATGCACCCATCCCCCCACTAAACTAAATAGGTGAATTGGTGAATGGATAAGAGTATGAATTTGAGAGCCCAGCTGCCCATGTTCAAAACTCTGCCTCTTACTAGTTTGTGTGACTTTGGTTGTGCCTCAGTTTCCTCATCTGTCAAACAGATGATAATAATAATACCTATCTTGTAAGGTTGTTTGAGGGTTGAGAGGCAATAGTGTCTAGTAAATAATAATTAGCATGTAAGAGTTAGCTATTAAGTCCTACAAGGCAAGACCTGTTTTTTCTTCTCTGATTTTCACTTAGTCGAATGCCTGGCCTGCAGTGGGTGCTAAGTAAATTTTTGTCATAAGGATGAGCATGATGGAAAGTATCTGAAAGCAGAAAGAAAATGGATTTGACATTGCATAGCAAGGGAGAAATCAGAAATCAAATGTGTAAACCATGTTACCCATTTCAATGTATTTCCT
This sequence comes from Aselliscus stoliczkanus, assembly GCA_033961575.1. Lineage (NCBI taxonomy): Eukaryota > Metazoa > Chordata > Mammalia > Chiroptera > Hipposideridae > Aselliscus > Aselliscus stoliczkanus. The sequence continues at coordinate 54,424,319 of CM066733.1, read as the reverse complement.
AAATTGTCTACACACTGACCCTGAGATTGCCAAGCTAGAGAAATTCAATCTCGATCATTGTGGGGCTCCTCTCTGTCCTTAGGGTTGCAGAAGAGTCTGGGAGGTTTATGCACTGCTCAGAAAAACAAGGCAGTGAATTTTGATCTTCAGTCCATTATTTTTATTGTCCAAGTCTGCATTGTCCTTTGAATATGTTAAATATCGCAGTCCATCTTTCCTGGCCTGGCAGCCTCCTAGGAGCACTGCATCTCATGATGCTTGTAATTTACCTTAAAAGACTTTGGCATTTATCTTTGGAAACAAGGTAAGGGATGCATATTCTAGGTGAGAATGTTTCAGAAAGCTCTTCCAGTACTTCCAGAACCTTAGATGGGCTCCATGTCCCTGTTTTGGCAACTTACATAGACATGCTGTAAAACTTTCTTAATCATTTCCCTAGTGTTAGACTTCCAGATTGCTTCTATCTTTTTTTTAATTGGCATTAAGAAATAAATCTACTTTTTCAAAATAAGATACTTGAGCATATTAAAACTTTTGGCAAAGACAGGATGACATTTGTAGGTGTCGGTTACTTGAAGTTACACCCAGGCGCAACTTGCGTTCTAATTAGTTAATTCCATGGCAGGAGTGGGTAGCAAATATTTGAATCAAAAGGTGGCTTCAACAAAATGGTTCAGAGTAATTGAATACCACAAATTTCGCCAATGATAGCTCTTTTTATAGCATCCATTACACAAATTAACAGGCAACTCGTTTCAACAGTGAAAGCCTGTTTCTGATAATACCTCTGGCATTGATCAGGATTGGAGCAGCATAACAAAGTATAAGGGAGAGCTCCTTTCTGGTTGCCTGATGCCCACTACGGGTGTGACAGAGTCCTGCTCCTGGGGTACTGTTGTCCCTGCCCTGAGTAAACCTTTCATTCATGCTGTGGCGGGAGCATCCAAAAAGACAGAGAAACCCTAAAGAACCTACAGAGCTCATAGGAGCTGTTTTGTGCCTGCCTGCTAATGAATGTTTAACAAATGTCGCGGGGGAGGGGGGTCAGATTCTAGTCTGAAACTTGTTTTCTCTGTAGCCCAAGAGTGAGGATGTGGGGCAGGCAAATCCTCATCTCTTTAGACTTCTCTGGCAAGTACTTGCTATATTACCAATGAAAAGAAACTAAGAGTTGAACATTATCAGCTTAGGTCAGTTTGCAACGTCTTGCTGCCTCCCGAGAGAGATACCAAGGAGCACAGCACAGGTCCTACCTGCCTCGGGAACCACAGATCTCTGTAACCTCCCCATTGCTAAAGAATCTCCTCTCCTTCTCCACCTTCATGTGTGGCCAGAGCATCCAAAGAACAGAGAGTTGAGACCTCAAAGAACTTACATAATTAATTTCTCACCCCACCAAGCCAAGAATTTTACTCTTTTATCTCCATCTACTCCCCCCAACTCTTCACTCCAGCACAATTTCCTTGTGAAGCTTATGCTTTTATGGAACAAAGCCAGAAAGGCGGTTATCTCTAAGCAGCTTCTGTTCTCAGGCTTCTCCAGGGATCACTGTGCCCAAGAGCTGGCTTACTTGCCTGGAAATTTCTAGCTGCTTTGGGTGTATCCTAAAGACTGCCCAGACAGGATGTGCTGGATATTCTCTGCTTGCCCTTCCATGATTACCCTCCACCCTTCTCCACCCTGCTCTGTGCCCTAGGAGGCTGGCTTGCATGGACTGCATCACCCAGGCACCCCTCTAACTTCCAGTTTGGTTTTGTTAACGGGAGGCATTAGCCTGAGAGGACTAGAGGGGATAGAAGTTGGGGATTTATTTCCCTGCTGGGCCATGGTTATATCCTTTTATCAAAGGGCACAGCTGCTGTCAGGCAGCACTTTCTTACCAATACAACTCTGTTATGGGTTGAATTGTGCCCCCCCCTTAAAAAAAAGATATACTAGAGTCCAACCCACAGTACCTCAGAAGGTGACCTTCTTTGGAGATAGTCTTTAGAGGGGGAATCAAGTTAAAATGAGGTCATTAGGATGAGTCCTAATCCAATACGACTGATGTCCGTATGAAAAGGGGAAATGAGGTCACAGTTGAGACACACAAAGAGACAAGATGTTATGAAGAGACATGGAGAAGACGGTCATCTACAAGCCAAGGAGAGAGGACAGATCCTTCCTACAGCCCTCAGAAGGACCCAGCCCTGGTGACACCACGATCTCAGACTTCTAGACTCCAGAACTATGAGACAATACATTTCTGTTGTTTAAGCCCCAGTTGTGGTACTTTGGCAACTCTAGCAGACTCATTCAAGCTCCTGTTGGATTCTGGTAACACCTCCACGCCTGGTCTCTTAAGGCCTAGAGATAGCAAAGATTTCCACTGTTAGTCCCTGGGTGCCTCGTCATCCCTTGTTAGTTTCCCTGAACCCTACCCACACCTCAGTCTCTTCATTCAATTCTCTTTAATTAGTCTGTTCAATGTGCCATGTGTTCCTAACACTCAAGCCTAGAATATGGCTATATTTTCACAATATATTTCACAAAACTATCATAAGGGCAAGAGAAAGTTCTATTGGGGTTCTCCAATTATGCAAACATCTACTGGGAATTTTATATCATTCAAAATAAAGCATCTGATATATTTTCACTTTCTTCTGTTGTCTACTTCATCTCACAGGACATAGGGGAAGCCATTGGGAGAAGTGATACTTTGGGTTAAATTCAGATCAAAACTTTAAACAAAGCGTAAGAGTTTGTAGTAATCAAGGCAGGGAATGTTGGGTGGGATAAAACATGTGTCCTACACTTTAAGTGCTCAGATTTCAAAAATTTCAAAGAAGCGTTAGGGAAGATCCCAGGGCAGTCTTAAAAAGTAAGCTAGCCTAAGGGGAATAGGATCTTTTCAGAAGTTAAATTCTGACACTGCCCATGAGCAACAATAAATACGATCATGGCTCATGTTCTCCAAATAATACTACTTTTATTTATTTTTGAGGGCAGTGTCACTGGCCCTCACATGTGGGACCCGAACTGGGGCCGCTGTCTTCCCAAGCCAGCGCTTAACCACTGCGCCACTCTGCCAGCCCTGAATAATTCTACTTTTAAAAGGACTTGCAGAAAAACAGTTGTGGGAGAGGGATGCGCAAGTAACTGAGGATGAATACCAAAGCATGCCTACTGCTTGTGAGAATACTTCTGGAAGAATCAAGTCCAGAATAGGACAAGCCCTGTGAAATTGGGCGGGGGGGGGGGGGGGTTGGGGGAAGGGAAGTGATTTTTAAAGTTACGTTTAAAGGAAGACGCACACACACAAAAAGGCATACACTTTAGAAAGGGGGAAAATACAAACTAGCTTACATAAACAATTATAGAGATTTTATTAAAAAGTGTGAAGAACTGAAGAATGCTGGGAGAATGGGGAAAAAAAACAAATGAAAAAAACAGATGAAAAAAAAGGAGAAATGGGGGCCAGCTGAGTGGCGCAGTGGTTAAGCGCTGGCTTCGGAAGCCAGCGGCCCCGGTTCGGTCCCAAATATGAGGGCCAATGACACTGCCCTCAAAAAAAAAAAAAAAGAGAAATGGTTAATTCTGGGAACTTTTTCCAGTGAACTTGACATTATTCTGGAAAAATTCTCAAATAAGTTCTTAAACTTAGTGGTTAGTAAGCTCGTAAAGAGAGAAGCCAGAGTCACTCGGAGTCAGAATAGGTGCGACTGATTCATCCCAAGCTAAAATTATGTCCTTTTTGATGGATCTGCAGCAACCCATTTGGAGTTTAGCACAGCTCTCATGCTGTCTCTCTCAGGGTTTTCTCTCATCCAGACACTTCTCATTAACTGAACATCATTTATTCTTTGATTAGACAACTATTTCAGCATCTATCTGCTAAGCATTGGACACTGCACAAGGCACTGAGGATACATCAAGGAAAACTCAAACAGAGTCCCTACCCTCATAATTGTTTCCTTTCTGGTGGGGAGTAATTTCCCGATCGTGGGACTTTTTCTCAGCCACCAGCTCTCTCCTGTCTTTCCTAAACCACAAGTGGTTTTCCTGAGTTAGCAGAATCCTTAGACTTCAGGGTGTCTGCCCCAACTCCCCTTTTGTTCTCAAGTATAGAGTGGGGAGGAAAATGGGTTATAGTTCTCCTTGACCCACAGTTGCTGTCCTCTTTTGCAATATGCCGAGAAATGCTATCACTCAGGTTCCATGCAATAGCCATTAATTATCTAAATTTCAAATTTGGCAAACCTACATTTCCAGCCTCACATCCCACTTCATCTCTTTGGTCATTGCCAGCCTTCCCTGCCCCCGCCCATAAATTTCCAAGTCTGTGCCTTTTTGCTCAATTGATTTTCTCATTCAGGAATGCCTGCCATCTCCTTCTCCATCTATGGAAATCCTATATATTTCCCAAGACCCAGCTCATAAGCTGTCTCCTACCTGACTAGACTTAATTGCTTACTTTGCTCAATAAAATCCTGCCCAAGCCCCCACACTTGACTTGTGCAGTACTGCTGTACTTTCATCCTCCTTTCTCAGTCAATTAATTACTGGCCTGTCTTCCCCACTAGAGTCTAACTTCTTTTGGGGCACAGATCATCAGAGCTTCCACCCTGTCCAGCTACAGAACTTTACAAAAGGAGTTGGCCTTAGCCAAGAATGGTTGAAATAGTTGAAAAAAGATCAGCAGAAGAATAGTATTTTGTTACAATTACATGAAATTCAACTTTTAGGGACCATAAATAAAGCTTTATTCGAACACACAGAGCCTCTACTATCTATGGCTGCTTTTGAGCTCCAGAGGCAGAGTTGAGTAGCTGAGAAAGATCTTACAGCCCAGAAGCCTTAATGTTTACTATATGGCCCCTCACAGAAAACTTTGCTGACCTTGTTTTACAATAAGGGTTTGATGATTGAATCAATGGGTCGGGTCACCAAGATTTGGAGTATATATCCCTTCCAAGTTTTTGTTTCTTTGTAGAGTGGAGGTAATAACTACCTTGCCGTTAAGTTGCTGTGAACATCGAATGAGATAATGCACTTAGAAAAGCATTCAAGCATCCTATAAAGACAACTGTGTTTATCATGTACTGAAAAGATGAAGTGGTAAAATGAGGAAACACTATTTTTATTCTCCCTCTTCCTTCCATTAAAGCCTTCATTTAAACGTGAAATTTTAAGAGAAAATTCACTTATAATTTCTACTTTTTAAGTGACAACTGGGTCATAGGTTCCTTCCTTCCAGTCTTTCTTTTGTGTTGCTCCCACTTCCTTTTCTTTCTCGTAATTTCTTTCCTCGTCTTCTTCACATGGTATCTAAATTGGCCCTAGCAATAGCTGAGCGTACTGGGACACGCCTGGTTAATCCATTTTACAGACCAGGAAACTGAGGCCAATTCCAGGTGGCTGCAGAGCTCTGACTCAGCACGCAGGGACCCCTCGACGCCGCGCTCTTCGCCTTCCCTAAGGGGCGACCGCCGGACAAATAGAATAAACTGACCCCGCCAGGCTTCCAAGCTTGGTTCTCAAACACCTCTTTGGCATTCACGTTCGGCGTTCTTCCCTGCCCCCTCGGCTCCCAGTCTTGACTGCCCTCCCCTTCTCGGGAGCAGGTGGTAGGTTCCGCGCTCACCGCGCAGACGCACGCCGTCGTGGGGCGGGGCGGGGGCGAGGGCGGGAGCCGGGGGGCGGGGCGAGCGCGGGCTGGGTTTTGGGCCGCGGCGGGAGCGGGAGTCACCGCCACTCGAGTGCGCAGGCGCCTGGCGGTTACCGGTCTCGCCATGGAGCGGAAAGGTGAGCGGCGGAGCGGCCTTCGCCACGAGGGGCAACGGCTGCCGGGGCGCGGCCCGGGTCAGTGCCGGGAGCTTTGCGTAACCGCTGCAGTCCGGTCCCCGGCCGTGCGGCTCCCCTCCATTGAGGGGGCGCCGCCCCTCTACCCTCGGCTTTGGGCTGCGGGTCCGCGCCCCTCAGCCCGTGCGCCCTTCCGCGCCCACAGTCGTCCCCCCCTTGTTCCCCGCCAGGCTGGCCGGCGCCTTGGGGCCACTGCGGGGCCCCGCCCTGGGCGGGCGAGGCGGACCACCGCCCGCCGGCCCCCCGCCCGCGCCCGCTCCGGCGCTCCCCGCCTGGGTGCCGCTCTGCGCCCGGTGGGCCGCCCGCCCCCTGGCCGGCTGCCTTGCCGAAGCCGCGGCGCGCACCCCCGAGCCGCCCCTCTGGCAGGCCCGGCACTCCGGCCTCGCGCCCCGGCTAGGTCTCCACCCTCACCTTGATCGCCTCCTTTCCTCCACATTGGCCTTTCATCCATTCCTCTCTCCTGCAGTGCTTGCGCTCCAGGCCCGAAAGAAAAGGACCAAGGCCAAGAAGGACAAAGCCCAAAGAAAGTGAGTCTTGAACCCCAGCACCCCATTCTTTGGATTTCCTCCCGCACCTCCTCTTCTCTGGTTTCACATCTTGAACGTGCACCGGGTTGGGGCATCCTGCGGCCCCAGCCACATGGCCTCGGGGCGGCCTTGGAGGGTCGCTCTCCATGAACCATGTGAAAGGGAGCGTCTGTTGCTGAAGGCCAGGCCTGGGTCTGTGCAGCCTCAGGTCTGCTGGAAAGGACCGTTGGAGCAGGTCCAGAGCCCGTCCGGTCATTCCCTCCCCAACTCCAGAGAGGAGGCACAGCTCCCGTAGTTTGGGCCTCCCAACGGAGCTGGTGGATCATTATCAGTCTGTCCGTGAACTCTGGTCTCTTTTTCCATACCTGCTTCCCAGCGTCTTCACTTGGCTTCCTACGTCCGCACGATAGGCCGTTAGGGAATTCTTGAATGAATTTGCCATATTTTGGTCTGCTAGCTACATGCCCTCACAGAGGAGGGCACGGTCTCCCTAGGTTAGTCAACTTCCTGCGGAGCCTGCAGGCGCATAAGCTTTGCGCGCAGGGTGCAGGCGGACCACTGTATGCACAGCCGGTTTCTCTCACTGCTGCTCATCTCTAACTGCTTCTCATCTCTCTAAACCTCAAGCCCTCGCACTGAATGCAGATAGTTTCTGGGAAAGTTCTTTAGCCAACGCTTGGTGATTCTGGTTTGGTGTATTAAGTGCCACATATCCGGTTTTATCAGCAGGATACAAAACCATGGTTTAGCTCTATTGTGGGAAACAAAAAAGTTGGACACAGCTTAGTAGAAACGCCCAGTAGAGGGCTTCTGTAAACGAGGCTTAGTCTAGAGAATTTTTATTTTGTACTAACATTTAATTGCAAAGGGCCTTGGGAATTGTCTTTTAGATCATTTGTGTTCAGAAAAAAAAATGAAACAGTGCATTATTTTCTTGACACTTTTCCATTTACTTAATGTTACCCCGAGTTGTATACTATCTAATTCTTTCTGAGCACATGAAATGAATTTCAGGGGCTTAACTTGGTTATGTTTCTGAATGACAATACCAGGTAAGGGTGTATGTTGTTTTGGTGGCTACCTAATGTTTGAGAGCACATAATGACTTCTATCAATAGAGCTAAAGTGGTAGGTGACCTCACCTCTTGCTCCATTTCTATCACCTGTCTTATGAAATGTTTTATTTTGTGAAGTGCTTTGTACCCAACACATTTAAATGAGTGTTTGTATATGTTTGTGTGTGTGTTTGCCTCTTGATTATCCATGTATGAATTATTCAAAAACCAGTTTTTAATCCCAGATTGGTTTAATGGAAACAGCAAGGAGCTAACCTGGTTCTATTATGCAGTGGAAATTTAAATGTTACTCATTTTCTTTTTGTGTCTTAGTTTTGTTACTCCCTGTGGAGCTGATAGGAATGTGTTATAAAACATTCTTTGCTGATGTAATGAGGTGGTGATTTTATTGTTCATTGTATTATTTAGAAGTCATCTGTCCTCGTCTCTCCACATGGAAATTAATATTGATATTAGCTTGAATAATTTGGGAGGTACATATATATGTGATCATATACTTTATTTTTAACACAGATACTCATTACTTTGGATTATCTATTTAGGCCATATGCTTTATTTCTAAAGCTGAATATATGTACTTTGGATTTTCTATTACCCCTCTATTCACTACTGTGTGTAGCCTAGAGTTAGTGATCTTCATTATTTACTGACTTGCTCAAAAGCAACCACATAGTCCAGATAGTCTAGCACATATTTTACTGAATATTTCATCTTGTACACCTTTGACTCCTGAAAATGATATGTGAATGAACCAACCCCATTTACTTATAGTGTCAGAGGTGCTTTATTTTTCTTTTGTCCTCAATTAATACCTTTCCTTGATAATTTTACCTTTCTTTTTTTGTTTCTCCAGCCTGCTCTAAAGTAGCTGAAATTTCTAATTAATTAACTTGGTTAGAGTACTGTGTCAGAAGTTTAAGCCCCACCTGACTCAGGTAACTTGACTCTGTTCCATGACCCCTGACTTCCAGTCATTTTGCAAAGGCAGGCTGTTACCAGATTAGACAGGGAGAAGGTCTGAGGAAGAAGCATGCCAAAAAGTTTGGTCAGAGTCAGTCAGATCTGGTTTGAATTTTGATTTTGCCACTTTTTAGCAATCTGATAACTTAGTTAAGGAAACAGTCTTGTAGGTTCTTATGTCTGGTAGCTGCGTCATACAGAAAACTGATCAGGACCTGTAGTTACAAAACCAAGCAGTTGAATGAAAAATTTTAGAAACTTGAAAATACAACAATGTGTAGCACCCTGGTAATTTAGTCATGGTGTGGTACAGGTAGAAAGGATTTTCAGTTACCTGATTTTGTAGATCTTAAAAACTAAAACCTACATCACGAAATAAGATGCCCAGGGAGCTGGATGGAGCTGGTTGTAGCAGGATCAAAACTGGAAGCCAGGGCTCCTGCTTTCCAGCTCAGTGCTCTTTAGGATTTGTTTCCTTTGGGTTCTTTCAGTGTTGGAAGATTTTGCTTTGGGGATTTTTAGTTGTCTTATTTGAGGAATTCCTTCTCCATCTCGCTTTTTCAGGCACTGTACTCTTACTAACATTAACTTGTTAATGATAGTCTGTATTTTACTTTACAGATAAGGAAATCGAGATGTGTCAGATTACTCCCCTATAAAATTGTACAGTTAGGATTCCAATAACCCGGGTAACATACCCCAAAGCCCTGGGTACTAACCACTGCTGTCTCCAAGTGATCATTCCTTTTGGTATGTCTGAGGACAAATAAGGTAGAGGCTGAGTGAACAGAGCTTTCTGAATGAGGGTGCTCAGGATGCCTGGGTGTTCAGGTACCCTTTCATGGCCCCCTGCCTGTGTCTCTAAAAGGGCAGGCACAGTGCTGTATCTCCCTTTGAGCATTCAGTTTTCAGTATGTGTACCAATAGCTGCGCCTTTATGTTTGTCATAAGCTTTTATAGTTTAACACAGTTTATGTCTGCTTTTGAAATTGTGTCTATGGAACACATATCTAATATCTATGGATCACATATCTAATAATTTTATTACTTTAGCTTAGGAAGTTAATTCGGACAGTAATTTTCACTTTATTTTCAGTTGAAGAACTTGATGGGCTTAGTATAAATTTCATAGTAGAATTATTTGAGCTGGAGAAGAGCTTTTGTTCATGCTGGTACTCACTGATCTATGGAGTCAGAGGGGAGATGGTTTTATTTTTTTATTTTCCGGAAATGTAATTGTTACATTGAAAATTAGGAGGGAATGTACTTTAAAATTTCGAACATTTTTATGCAGCATAGAGTACATAAAATAATTTTCAAAAATTAAATGATATTGGATGCTTTTTATGTTTACACTGTATGTTGGAAATTGGTTCTATATCAATTCCATATACTGCAGCCTTACTACTTTAGTTTCTTAGCTCTTGTTTTTTCACTAAGTCTTAGAACTGGTTCCATATTAGGACACAGTAGCTTCATCTAGTATTTCATTAAACGGATGTAACCATAATTTATGTTAGTACCTGTTAACAAACGTGTATACTTTGTAGGACAGAAATTGAATCATTGGGTATATTTTTCCCACTTAACATTACCATGAGCATTTTTCATAGCATTAATATTCCACATCATTTTAAATGTGCCACTGTAAGCTGTTTGCAGTTTTTCACAATTCATACTAAGATGAATAATCTTGGATAAACATTGCTCACTCATATCAGTGATTATTTCCTCAGAATCAGTTCTTAGAAGTGATATTGGCATGTACGTTTTAAAGATTTTTCATTTATGTTGTCAAAGTTTTCTTCAGAAAGAGTTAACCATTTTAACTCCATTCATTAAACAAACGTTTTTGAACACCTACCATGTCCCAAGCAGTTCTCCATCCTTGTGACACATTAAGAAAAGAAAAACATCCCTATCCTCGGGAGCTTTATTTTGTTGGTGGGGAGTGGGGGGTGGTAGAGAATAAGCAATAGACATATAACAAGTTAATTACATAGTACGGTAGGTGATAATAAGGTGGAAAAGAGAAAGATGGGAGGGGGTTGACAAGTGGGGATGGGAATGCAGTTTTATTTTTAAATAGGGTGTGTGAGGCCACATTGAGAAGGTGACACTTGAAGGAGGTAGATGGAGGACTGCTCCAGTATGCAGGGTGGAAATATTCTTGCAGCTCCCGCTTAGCCAGCAGAACTGGGCACTATTACTTTAAAAAGCTTCCCAAATCTGGTAACCTATATGCCTTGTTTTAATTTCTTTTGTTACCAACATGGTTGACCATTTGCAGATGTATTTATTGATCTATTCCTATTTTTTTTTTGCCCATTTTTATATTAGATTGTTGATCATTTTCTTGGTCTTAAGAGCTATTTATTAAGACTACATACCTTTTGTCATATGGCAGATTTGTATTTCTCAGCTTCTTGGCCTTTCAAATTTCATTGATAGTGTCTTTTTGACATAAATTAATGTTCTTTTAATGGCTAATCTGTTTTTTTTTCCTTTGCTTTTTAAAAGTTTCCAGTATTAACCTTTGAAATTTTCAATGTCAACTGTCATATCTTTAAAAAACTTGCATTTTTAATTGTGTATGATTCCATTGAAGTTGGTACTTGCAAAATTGCATTTCTGTATTTGCTCTTGTCAGAAATACTTTCTTGTCCCCTTTTCTTCCTCAGTAAATTTATATATGTTAGTAAATTTAGTTTACGTTAGTGTTTCTACTACAGTGAGGTTCAGAGGCTTGCCAGATTGCCACGCTTCTTTAGATTACTTGGAATGAACAACTTCTTGAAGTGCTAAAGTGGTGGGTGCTTAGGAATTCCTTTATTAAAAATGAAGAAAAGACAGGCTATTCAACTGGAATTTTTACTGTGCTTTTAGTCTTGGTGAAATAACGGCAGCAATTATTTTTCCCCCATGTTAGGCAGACTTTTGTCCTATGCTTCCAGGTCCTCTCTACCACTAGTGCTGGTTTGGGGACGAAGTTCATTTTTATCTTGTCTAAAGTATCATTTTAATACTTCTCACTGTAACTGAATTAATCCCAAGCAAGAAACAAAATTCAGATAGCCAAGAATTTTTTTGAATTCTTCCTTTCCAGGTACAATGCAAATAATGATTTAGCTAAGGAGAAATCGATAATGACTCACGGCAGTCCAGCTCCAGGTTGAGCTGCTGTTCCCCATTTTAGCTGTAGAGGGCACAGCCTCACTGGCTCATGTGGGATCCAAACCAGGGCTCTGCTGCTCAGAGCTGACGTCCCAAGCCAACTCCCAACCAATGCATCACTTGGCCGGCCCCTCTAAATATGTTTATGATCGTACAGTTTCTTTTTATTGAATTGAAGATGCTGTCAGTTTTTAAATATACCATTTTATGTACCACTAAGAAAATACACTACTAATTAAACTGATACACCATTACATCTTGATTTCAGAGATGTGAAGTAGTAGGAGACATATTCCTGTTTGAATTTGTGAAATGCAGTAATTCTGATAATGTATAGAATTAGTAGAATTATTGTCTTTTTAAAAGCTTTATTGTGGAAAATTTCAAATATATACAAAGTGAGAGAAAATGGCAAAATAGATTTTCATGTGTTCATCTCAACTTCAACAGTTATCAGCTGTGACTGATGTTTCATCTGTATCTTCTACACCCCTTCATCATATTTAAAAGCAAACCTCAGGCTTTATATCATTTTGTAAGACAAGGACTGTTAATTTTTTAAAACATAGCTATAGTATCATCACACCTAAAAATTTTAAAAACAAATCCTTAATAGCAAATCCCAATCTGTCCAATTTTTCCTGCTAATTTAAGTTTATTTGAATCGGGGTTCATAAGGTCCTTACATTGCCATTGTTGGAAAAGTCTCTAGTCTTTTTATCTGTAGGTTCTCCATGGTTTTGTTTTTGCTAGACGGCTTCATAGGTGGTATTGTATACTTTTATCAGAAGGCACCTAACAATGTCTGGTTGACTCTTGTGATGTTAGTGACCATTGATCATTTCCTGGATCCATTATTTTATTTAAGATTGCAAAATGGTAATCTATTCTTTAATTTATTAGTTGTAAACTTCTATGAAGAGAAACTTTACCTCGTCTCTTTGGTTACCTAGAGAGACACTTCATGTATATGAGAGACACGATAAATACTTGATACTTTCCAGTTTGGAAATCATGAGTTGGATTCCTAGCATCCTCCATAATGATCAGTAAAGATTTATTTGCATATAAACCCACAGATTTGAACATATTTGTGGGTCAATCCGCTGTAGTTGGGTTTCTTTGCATACAACTTTATGGAGTTATAATTTACATACCATAAAATTCCTCTGTTTAAAGTGTATAATTCAGTGATTTTTTTAGTATGTTCACAAAGTTGTGTGACCATCACCAAGATCTAATAAGTTGAAATATTGCTATCATCCCCAAAAGAAATCCTGTACCCATTAGCAGTCATTCCTCGTTGTCCACCATACTACCCTACCTCCAACACTGATCTACTTTCATTTCCATGGATTTGCCTAGTCCGGGCATTTCATACACGTGGAATCATACAGTACATGGTACTTTGTAACTGACTTTTATTTCGTGTAATGTTTTCAATATTCATGCATTTTGTAGTGTGTGTCATTGTTATTTGTATTGAGTCCCAACTTTGGCCAGTTGGAGTACCTTCATGATGGCCCCTGCGTCCATTTGACTCAATTTGAGGGATCTTGGATAGCTTTTGCATCTTGGATGACAGTTTCTCCAGACTTATCTTGTACATTTTTTTGCCCCAGGCCAGGAACTAGTTCTTTTCTCTAAGAAGCATTTTAGTGGGAAATGGCATTTGGAGATCACAATCTGAGCACTTTAGATGCTGGTTCCTATTGAGCTAGTCATTGTTTCTAGGCCGTTTCTATGATTAGAGCTGTGAAATAAGTTGTGTTTTAAAAAAAAAAAAAAAATGATGAGTTCATGTTATACTTAAAAATCAAATTAAATGACCCAGGGACTTTTCTTCCTTGATGTTCCATCTCTGTCTCCTTTCTTCCACACTGAAAACCCCAGTTCTGGACAGCATCAACATGATTATTCATTTTCTTTTACCCAAAGAAGAGACTAAATCTAAAATAGTCTCAGAATGATGATACCAACGCTACCACCGACAATATGCTTACTGAAAAAAGTTAATGACTTTTTGTTATTGTTCTTAGGGCATATTTCACTATGGTTGCAGTCAAATTACTGAGAAAGTTACATGGTAGTCCCTCACTGTGTGGTTGTTTCTCGGATTCATTTGTTTCATTTTGCTTTCATTTTATGTCTTTGGCCTTCAAAAATATTCCTAATTTGGGTCATCTGTGTTCTTAGTTTAAAGTGAATAATGTATTTAATTTGTAATTGTGTTGATTTACTTTTAGAATGTGGCTTAAGAAGCATAGTATGAGTTAACCGAATAGGAAAGGTGATTAGAATGTGTGGAGTGGGACAACTCCTTTAAATATAAAGAAGAAAGGACTTCTTAGCTCTTGCAGGTTGTCCTGTGAGAAGATGAGTCCAGTGTTACCAGGTCTGCAGATTTTTCGAGATTCTCCAGATTGTTTGGTGTTCAGGAGTATTTTAATTGTTATTTTATCCATTGTAAACAGAAGTTTGGGGGCATGGTTTAGCTTCCAGCCTGCAGTCTGTGATTTCTGCCACAGAGTCTTCAGGGTGAGGATTAGGAGCTAATGGGCTTAATGCTGTCTCAGGCACCCTCTCCTAGAGTTACAGTAAGCACAGTTGTGGGAGAATCCTGTGGTTCCGTATGCCTCTTACAGAAGGATTAACTGGGAAATTGAAAAAGACCATGAAAGATCATCTATGAAGACCAGAGAATCCAGTTTTTCCACTATTTTAACAAATGATTTCAGAAAGGTATCAGAAACCACAAAATAAACATTCTTTGTTCATTTTCAGAGACATATAGTAGTAGCACTGGACACAAAAGTCAGTTGGCAGAAGCTAGGTAAATAAAAACCATGTTCATTTGTACCACGACGTGCCTTTAGTTGTACACATGAAGATTTTGGCCAGGAGTCTATTCATTGCCATTGGGTAATAAAATTTTCAGTGGCATAAATTCCTTGGGCAATACTGATAGATATTTAGGATAGCTTATCAAGAAGCTTGAGAGCATTTGTATTTTAACCAATAGTGGTAAACAAACAGTGCCATGAAGTTTGGAGTTGGTGCCATGAGTTATTTCATTTGCTCAGAATTCCAAACTGTTCTGAGTAAGTGGGCATTTTAACAAGGCTACCGGTCCTTTTGGAGGTGCTCTTGTGAACTTTTGTTTCCTGGAATACTAAGGTAGGCGTATTTTGTAACTGATTATAAATGTAATTTGTGGGCAACTGTATCTTCTCTTTCACTTTGCTCTTAACTGTGTTGCTATTCTTACGCCTCTGTACTTGAATGTCCTTTTCAGACCAAGCAGTTTGATCAAAGATGACAGGTTCTGTCTACACATGTGCATACTCCCATGGTAACTTTTATACTCTTCTTCTACAGCTACCTATGTATGCCTTTGCAAATAGATTTAGCAGGAATTGTATTTTGTCTTTTTCTTTGCCAGTGTTAAGAATATAATGGGATAAATTGGGTAACTCGTGCTCGTGTTTCTAAGTGGAAGGATAGTATACTATAGCTGTATGCTCATATGCTGTTTACCAAAAAGAGTTTGTGCTTTCAGTCACACAGTCCAGGTTCCAATTTGCCCCCAACACTATTGTTGGGTGAACGTGGATGATGTCATTTGACTTCCTTGAGGCTGAGTTTCCTTATCTGTAGATGGCGAGGTTCTGAGGATGACATTGCACATGTGAGTGTGTACTTTTTTTTTTTTTTTTTTTTTAAGAGGGCAGTGACACTGGCCCTCATATGTGGGATCCGAACTGGGGCTGCTGGCGTCCCAAGCCAGCTCTTAACCACCGCGCCACTCGGCCGGCCTGTACATTTTTTAATGGTAAAGTTCATAGTGCATCCATGGTCCAGCGTTGAGCTGACGTAAAGGTGACTACTCCCTTACTTACGCTTTCTTCCTTTCCTTTGCATTTATGTGCCATTTCTCACAACTCTTCATGTATCAAACTAACAGTTTCAACTCATCTGTTGGTATTTCCTATATATGTATCTATATCAGGTCTACTTTGGAGTATAGTCTCCTAAAGATCAGGGATAGTTTATATTTAATTATTTGTGTATAACATCTGATAAATTTAGACTCTCAAATTTTAATTTTGATGTTGCCAAAACCTGGCTCCAGTTTAAGATGACTGAGCTGAGATTACTACTTGAGTATGTCTCAGAAGTTAAATTTGCTTTGCAGAAGAAAGAAATTATGTCATGAAAAATACATCTGGAAAAGCTAGTAGGAGAAATTCAGCGTTTATTGAGCTCCACTGTTTGTAGGTGCTGGAACTTTAAATAGTATTAAATTTTGCATGAGATCAGGTACTCCAGAAGAGATACAGAGATGACTCAAAACACTCAATCCTTCCCCTCAAGGGATTTATGATCTCGTAAGGGAGATAAGCATTCAAATATGATTTTCATCCAGCCTGGATTTGTTTGCTAGGGTTACATAACAAAGTGCCACAACTGGGTGACTGAAATCATAGAATTGTGTTGTCTCGCAGTTCTGGAGGCTAGATATCTGAAATCAAGGCGTCAGCAGGGCTGGTCCCTTCTGAGGGCTGAGGGCAGGATGTTGCCGACCTCTCTCTCCTTGGCCTGCACGTGGCCGTCTTCTGTCATTGCAGCACCTTCCTCTTTGTGTGTCCCAATCCGTGTCCAGATTGCCCCTTTTCATAAGACCTCCGCCATATTGGATTAGGGCTCATCCCAATAACTTCAGCTTAACTTTTAATCACCTCTATGAAGATCCTGTCTTTTGAGGTACTGGAGTTTAGGACTCCAATGTATCTTTTTGGTGCGGACATAATTCAACACATAACAGTTCCCTGCACTAGGAGATCTACAATTCTTCATTCCTCAAAGCAGAAAGAAAAAGACTACGTTTATGTGTAAGTAAGCTAGCTTTAAGGTGCTGTTTCCAGTCAGCTTTTAGTTTGTCTTTCGTAGCCAGAGCACAATCATTTCTACCCAAAAACAGAATCTTCAGAGCAGTTCTTTCTCCTGAATTTCAGTTTTATTTTCAATCATTTCAGATGAAACTCCAACTCTTTACTAAAATGCCACAACCCTATTTAAAATAAGGTCAGCTTACTCTGTTCCTTTACCCTACTTAATTTTTCTTTATATAGCCCTTCTCGTAGCCTGACGTTATAGAGAACATGTATCTCCCTGAGAGACGTTAAGATAGGACTTTGATGGGACTTTGCTGGCCCACCTTTAGCTATTCACCAGCGGAAACTAGATAGATACAGATAAATCAAGACTAATTTTTGTCACCTCATGCTAGAATGTAAAGTGTAACCAAAGACTTTTTTCCACTCATGGCTGCATTTGTAGTGCCTGGAAAAGTGCCTGATATACCTGTAGGACACTCAAAAATAAGTTGAATTAATGAACAAATATTTGCTTTTCCCTTATTTGCTACATGCAATACTAAAATTTATGTATCGGGCATCCTACTAAGCATAGGATAAACATAACCTTTATGATCCCTATGAGGTAGATGTTTTTCCTGCCCTCATTTTATACACTGAGTAACTGAGGCACAAAGAGCTTCTTGAATTAATAGTTTATTTAAAGTGACAGAGCTCTGCTAAACTATGATACCACAATCAAAGCTAAGTCTCCTGGCATTGTCAGCAACTACCTCTGCAGTGTCTCCTGCAATATCTCTTTGCTTTCCAGCACTGCTGCATTTTCCCACCACCTTGCCAAAAGAATTTTTCTAAAGCATTGCTTTTGTAGGATGACTGCTGCTTAAATTTCTTGATGACTTCCTTCCACATAAAATATTTCAGTGGTTGACATTTAAATGTCTTGCCTTCCAGTCCCATTAGAGTACTGGTTGGGGGCGGGGATGTAAAGGACTTCAATTGAAGAATGATGAGTTACAGCTAAAGGTGCAAGAGAAGGTACTGACCTTGTATATATTCCTTTTCTAGGCTTTTGGGACACTGCAGTGAGCAAAATAAAGTCTGTCCTCATGAAACGTATATTCTGGGAGTGTGGAAAGGAAGACAAAATATCAAGTGCTCAAGAAAACTAAAGCAGGATAGAGTGGGTAGGGAGAGCAGGCAGCCAGCTCTGGTCAGGAAGGGTCTCTGAAAAGGCAACGCTTTAACAGACCGAAAGCAGTAAGGTCAGCGAGATGGGTTTGGGGGGCAATGAAGGCAGATCACGGAAGACCTTGTAGGCCATTGTGAAAACATCTATTTTGAGTATAGTGGTTGCCTAATATTGGTGCGTTATTAAAGATCAGTTTTTATTAAGTCTGAGCATCAGTCTAAAATGCTGCCTGTGGAAACCTAGGCTGCTGGGATTAGGAGCTCACAGAGTGCCATCTAGTGGCTGTTTTTCATAAATGTGTGGGCGAGCCTTTCCAGAAAATAAGCAGGCTTACAGAAGTTTGTGTTGCCAGCCCAGTCATATAAATGGAAAATGTGAATGCCCCCCCCCAAAAAAAAACCACCTTCGTTTGTGAACTATTTTGAGTGTAAGTTACAGACATTGTACCCCTTTACCCCTAATACGTATTCCCTTAGAACAAGGACGTTCACGTATGTAACCACAACATAGTAATTATCAAAATAGGCAGTAGATTTCCTCCAGATCTGCTCTTATTGCCCACCTTGTCTCTCTTGCTGGTATTACTGCTCCAGTCTAGGACCTTTCCTTATGAAGAGCTATTCGTTTGCTGCTATTGGCCAGGTGTAAAGAACCCTCAGTAAGCTTTGGGTTAATCCAGGGATAGCTTTAATTTCTTTTAAAAACAGAAGTATACAGAAGAGTACAGTTTTGCTTTTTGCAGTTTTGCTTTTTGCGTTTTTGGTTACCTGCACTCAACCATGCTCTGAAAATATTAAATGGAAAATTCCAGACATAAACGATTCATAAGTTTTAAGTTGGATGCTGTTCTGAATAATAGCTTGATGAAATCTCACACCATCCCACTCCTTCCAGCCCAGGATGTGAATCATCCCTTTGTCCAGCGTGTTGCCCTTTAGTCACTCAGTAGCCATCTCAGTTATTAGGCTGACTATTGTATTACAGTGCCAGTGTTCAAGTAACCCTTATTTTACTTAATAATTGCCCCAAAGCCATTAACTTTTATTACAGTATATTGTTATAATTGTTCTATTTTATTATTAGTTATTATTCACCTTTCACTGAGCCTAATTTGTAAATTAAACCTTACAATAGGTATGTATGTAGGAAAAAAACGTAGTATATATAGGGATCAGTACTATCCACCGGTTCAGGCATCCACGGGGGGTCTTGAATCATATCCTTGCAGGTAAAGGGGGTTTGCTGACTGTGCCTTATTTTTAAACCAGCTCTATTGAGGTGTGATTTGCAAACAGTAAAATGAACTCCTTGTAAGAGTACGGTTCAGTGGCAGCCATGTAACCAACACCAGTCAGGGCTAGAACATTTTCACCACTGTAGGAACTTCCCATGTCTGCATTCATCTCACCCTCCCCAGCTGGCCCTCAGCAACCACCAGTCTTCTTTCCGTCACTAGAGATTAGTTTGGCTGGTCAACTATTTCATATAAACGGAATCATATAATATATATCTTTAGTGTCTTGCTTTTGCTCAGCATAATGATTTTGACATCCATTGTGTTTGTTGCATGTATTAGTGGTTTGTTTCTCTTTATTGTTGAATACTAATCTATTGCATGAATACACCTCAAGTTTGTTAATGTTTTCTCCATTGAACATTTGTGGGTTTTCCTGTTTGGGACTGTTATGAACAATTTCTATGAATTCGTGTATAAAATCTATGAGTGGACATATCTTTGTATTTCTCTAGGATTAGAATTACTGGAACATGATTACAGTCTGTTTAATTTTATATAAAACTGCTAAGTTTTTCCAAAATGACTACCATTTAACATTACCACCAACAGTGTATGAGGATTTCAGTCATTCCGCATTTGATTTTAATTTTTATTTAAATTATTTTTCCTTGATGACTAAATGCTGGACATGCTTCATTCTTCAATGAAGTGACCAAACTTTTTGCCCACATACAGGGGTAGTTTGTCTTTTTATTGGGTTTTAAAAAGTTTTTTATAGTCTGGGTACAAGTCCTTTATCAGATACATGTATTTTCTGTATCTTAAGGGTGTCTTAACAGTTTTTTTTAATTTTGACAGAGTCCAATTTTTTTTTTCCTTAATTTTTTCTTCTGTTGGAGTCTTTTTTGTGTTTTTTGTGTGGGGAATATTTGCCTAATCTAAGGTTGTGAAGATATTTTCTTAAGTTTTGGTCTGGATATTTGATTAGAGTTTTAGCTTTTACATTTATTTCTGAAGCAAGGGAGAAGAGTATTGTGTCTCTTTTGTATTGTTTTGCCCGTAAAATACAGAGAAGCATATAAAGATTTTTTTAAAAAGTCAACCCCATCCACACTCCTTGAGAAAACCACAGGTTGGCTAACAGGTATTATGTACTTTCTATGTACTTAAAAACACACCCATGTTAGTATATGGATTGTTTCTTCTCCCTTAAAATGCTATAAACCCTATTTCAGCAAATTTATTATGAATGTCTCTTGAGTTTACATGCAGATCATTCCAAATCTTCTTAATTTCATTTTGGTATAATTTATTTAAATATTGACATTTAAATTATCTCCAATTTTTTAGATTACATGTAAAGCTAAAATAAATATTTTTTAACATATTTTTTTAAATATTTTGCTGTTGAGCAAATATTCTATAGGATAGATTTCTAGTAATAGAATTCTGGTCAAATGTTATACCCATTTAATACACAGCTTAACTTTTGATACAAATTGCAAACTGTCCTCAAAATATTAAACCAGTTTACTCTTATACTGTGGGTATGAGTATGTTAGCATTTTAATATCTTTAATTTTTGTCAATATGTTAGGGGAAAAAATGGTCTCAATTTGTCATTTTCTTTATTATAGAGCTTTTTTCCCTCTTATTAACCATTTTATTACTGTTAGGATTTTAACTTTCACCAAAACTTTCACCAAAAGTTTAAAAGGTTAGTTTGTAGATTCAAATTCTGAGTACTAACTTGGACTGAATAATTTTTTAAAAGTCTCTGATGCTCTCTGCCTCATGCTGTTAACATGTCAGTTGCTATTCTCCTGGCCAGGAAAACTGGACCCAGGTGATGGGAAGTGGCTGCAAGTGGCGACCAGCATTAGGAAGCAGCCTCCATGGCTGAAGCTCTTAGTCGGTGGTGGAACCAGAAAAATTAGATAGAGAATAGATGACGGGCCCTAAGAGAAACATCAAAATGTAGTCAACAAGAAAGCATTCCTTTTAATCAAATCAGTAGGTAAAATGACACCTTGATGTAAAATTGAGGCTGGTTGTAATTTATTAACAGGGCCAAAGAAATAAGTCTATTCAGTTCAGTAAACATTTGTCAGTATGTAAAACAAAAATGAATAAGACACCATTTGTACTCACGAAAACTATAGCGTAGTTTCAGATTGGTGGTGGCAAAGAAAAATTAATGTTGTTATACAAATATTCTACCTGCTTACTAAATCTAACTGATCAGATGACAAAAAAACACTCCATTCTTGAGCAAATACACGAATATGCTATATAAAAGGATGTCTTTGCTTTGACATTCTGTTTAGTAGTTTACATAAATGGGATTCATAACTATACCTTTACTAGATTTCCATTAGCCACAAGAAAATCATTAATCATTGTATTTATTTTCATGTAAAGAAAGTAGATTTGGGCCGGCCGAGTGGCTTGTTGGTTAAGAGTTGGCTTGGTACACCAGCTCTGAGCAGCAGGGCCGCCGGTTCCGATCCTTCGTGGGCCGGTAATTCTGGGCCCTCTACAGCTAAGATAGTGAACAACAGCTTGACCTGGAGCTGGGCTGCCGTGAGTCGCTGGTGACGGTGTAGGCTGCAGTGGGGCTGCCATAAGCTACCGTGTGTGGTCGGCAGCCAGCGTGAGCAGCCGTCCAATGGCTGGCGAGCGGCTGCCTCACCTGGGAAGAGTGCAATGATGATACCAACATGGGCCAGTGAAGCGACGTCCTCCACAACTAGACTGAAGAACCAAAGGACAGCAACTTGTCTATTCCCCTTTCCCGATCCCCCAACGCTGTTCCCTGCTCCAATTCCCCCAATAAAATCTTTTCAAAAAAGAAAGTAGATTTAATGCTTTTCTGTGCATCTTCCCTTTTTTAATGTTTGAGCTTGTTAATCACAGAAACAATCTAAAGTTCCAATACATTAGAAATAAATAATGCATCTGTGTAGAATATTAATGTTTTTTAACATGACTATAAAATGTTTAATAAAATACGTATAATAAAAAACACAAAGAGAGTTTGATTCAGTTCTAATCTGTTTTCCCAATTTTTTATCCTGAGCAATTTAAAAAATACAGAAAAGTTTATACAATAAACACTTGTATACACAACTCAGCCATCTGGATGTATTGGCTAAAAGTATGTATATGAATACTTTTATTTTTGACTGAACTATTTAAAAGTAAGTTGCAAATGCCAGACACTCTATACCTAAATACTTCAGTTGCTATTGTTAAAAACAAGGATGCTCTTTTACATATTTTTCTTGGCTGTGATAATAGTATTACGATTAATAATGGCTTGCTGTTATCTTACAGCCAGTTTATATTCATATTTTGCCAGTTACCTTAATTAAACCTCATGGTTCAGTTAAGGTTTTCATATTGTATCTTGGGTGTGTATGTTTCTTTATCTGTTTTGATCTAAAACACTCTTCCCGTCCTCAATCCAACCCTCTTTATACCATTGTCTTTTTCAAGAGGTTGGGCCAAATGTCTTGTAAAACATCCCACACTCTGGATTTGTCTGTATCCTCCTGGTATTCTTTAACCTGTTCCTCAGTCTCTTGTATTTCCTTTAAACTGGAAGCTAGGACTGAAAGATTGATTGGGTTTTAGCTAAACATTTTGATGAGAGTATTGATGCTGCTGTATATATATACTTCATATTGTATAGTATTTGTAATGGGAAATTTAAGCCTGTGGTTATTGGAATCTAGTTTTTGAATAATTTTTAAAGTGAAACTTTCTGTTATTCTATTATAGTGCATACCCCCTTTGATTAACTTAGAAAACATTAGCACTTGTGGATATAGTGAACCCGAAGGCATTTTGCCACCCAAATGGGAGAACAAGTTTTGCTTTTGTTGCATACTTTCTCTTCCTGGACTGCTATTCTCAGTAGCATAAAAAACTAGATGGGAAGTAATAGCTTAATTTCTGGATCAGCAGTGCAGTCTTTTTCTATATGCCTGTGTATTTGGGTAAAAGACTCAAAATAACTTTTTCTCACTTGTGTATGTACTTACTACACAAAACAGTGGTGGACTTTAATATCCTTGTGGTTTTGAATTAGCCTAAAACAAGGAAATTTGGTCATTTTGGCATCAGACTAATTTGAAAAGTATTTAGATGTTGTATGCAGTTTTTATAGTTGATGTTTTTGTGATTTAAAACATATTACTTTTAAATCTGATCTATCTTTGGGGACGGAAGATATGTCATGTTTATGAATTGGAATTTCTAAACTCTATTCCTTTGGAATGCAGAAACTCTTTTCTGTAAGGTTTTAGGCAAAATGTAATAATTTGAAGTCAAAGGATATTTTAAGATTATTGTACCTCCAAAAATTGCATGACCATGAATGAGTTGGCTATCTAAGTGAAATAATTTGGTGGGAAATTACATAATAAATTTCAGACTTTTTTTCTTCCTGATTTTTTTCCCCCGCTACTGTTAGTGAACAACTGCCCTTCCTTGAGAGAAGCAATGGAATTGTGTTTACTGGAATCTGGTGTATGATAAGCATCAGGCACAAGTAGATGAACACAACTGTTATTTACTTTATAATAAGAAGAAGCCCCACCTCTGTCTCTCACCGTCTGAGTGCTTTCATGTACATCATCACACAAACAGCTTCACTGAAATCAATTAAATAATTTTTTTAAAAGGCAAGCAACAGAATAAGACCTCTTATTGACAGGAATGGGGATAGAATGAGTGTGTTGTGGCTCTTACTGTCCTAATAAGTGATATTTCTGCTAAATGAGAAGATTCTAGAGGTAGTGATGGTTCAATCATGACGAAAAGCGCCACTGTAAAAGGGAAAATAAAAAAGAACATGTTTTGTTTTCCAAGTCCCAAATATTTTTATCTAAAGAAGTATATCTGGAAATTAATGGTAATTGGGTTAAATGCCAGTACGATTATTGGTTCCTTTCTCCCCAAACCTCAGGCTAGCTGCCAGTATTTGTTAATATCAGGCTATCATAGAGAAAAGCTCCAGTGAAGAGCTCAGTCCAAAGAAACTGTCCAAACTTCTCTATATGAAATAATAATAGCACTGGTTGCCAGACACTATTCTAAGCCTTTTGTAGGAACTAATTTAATGTTCACAACAACCTTATAAACTAGGTGCTTTTGTTTTTATGACTTTATAAATAAGGAAATGGACTCAGAGAGGTTAAGTTACTTGTCTAAGATCACACAGGAAGTAATTAGCAAAGCCAAGATTTGACCATAGACGGCGGAGTCCATGTTATACTGTCTTTCATGATGTATGATAAATGATTGGCATTGAGGTTCTCGAAGAGGGGAAACAAAAGGGTACGTGTGTGTCTGTAGAATTTGAGGCCTTATGGTCACTTCATATAGAGAAAAAACGATTTTCTTTTTCCACTTAATCTGAATTGCCATGAATTTCCTGATACAGGTAACTTAATCTTATTGGGACTATGAAGATGACAGAATAATGCTAACTCCTTTTTCTGCAAGTGTTGGGTATCCAATGTCTTTGTTATCATTTTTGTTGTGTTTTGGAAAATTCTGAACTGGAGCCAGAGGTCAGAGGGCTCTAAGAGGGAGGTCTTGGGGAAACACAGTATGTGCTTGAAGACACTGGAAGAGCCTGGCAATGTGATCAATTAACTTTAAACAAAAATGTAGTAATGGATACTCCAGAGGTTCATTGAGTAGAAACATTTTCAACTATAGTAAACATTCAAAATGGAATGTTTTGATTAACGGGTACGAGTCAGTGATCGTTTTAGCAATTACAGTATTTATCTCAAGTGAACAAATTGGTAATCAATTTTTGCATAAACAAATGAAGGTCATTTATACAGCCAATAAATTTACCCAACCCCCCTCTTGTTGGATGTTTATGTTTCCAGGTTGTTCGAAGAGATTATCTCTCTGGGTATAAAAAAGAGAGAGAGAGAGAGAGAGAGAGAGAGAGCGAGCGCGCGCAACCTTTGTAATTAAAAGCTACATGGTCCTTTGTCCCACCCTTTCCCCAGTCATAGGCGTGCTTCCGGAGGCAACTACTTTTACCTGTTTCTTGGTGGTTCTTTTGTTGAGTTTTTTTACTGAGATATAATTGACATACAGCATTATTGCTTTCATGTTCTTTTGTTTAGATACACATCTTCAGCATACTTATTGCTATTTGTTGATTCATCAGCTTTCGCTATTACCATCAATTCATACTATGATTAAGGAAGATTTAATTTGTTTATTCTACCTCCACTCTCTCTCCCCCTTGTTCCCAATAAATCACTAGTTTTAGAGCCAGTTTTTTAACAGCTTTTGAGATAGAATTCACATCCCATAAATTCACCCATCTACAGTGTACAATTTGGTATATTCACAGGGATGTGCAGTTAGTTGTACCACAGTCTAAATTTAGAAGATTTTCATCACCCCCACCCACCCCTCCAAACCCAAGCCCATTAGTAGTCACTCACCCTTGCACCCAGTCTCCAGATTCCAGCAACCACTAATCTTTCTGCCTCTTTGAATTTGCCTATTCTAGACTTCATGTTAATGGAATAATACATGTGGTCTTGTGGTCTTTTGTGTTGTCATCTTTCACTTAGTGTAATGTTTTCAAGGCTCATCCATGTTGTAGGATGTGTCGGTATTTCACTCCTTTTTATGGATGAATGGTATCCTATTGTGTGGATGGACCACCTTTTGTTTATCTGTTCATCAGTCCAAAGGATGTTTGTGTTATTCCCATTTGGGGACTGTTACGAATAATGCTGTTGTTGACATTCATGTACAATTTTTTGTGTGGGCACATGTTTTCATTTTTCTGCATATATACCTAGAATTACTGGGTTATATGGTAATTCTAATGTGTAACACTTTGAGGAACTGACAGTTTTGCAGAGTTGTTGCACCATTTCACATTTCCACCAGCGATGTGTAAGGGTTTCAGTTTCTTCACATCTTCACTTGTTATTGTCTATCTAGATCCACTTTTGATTACTTGGTAACTGTACTTCAGCCTTATATAGTGTAAGCCCTGACTTTTTTTTTTTCTCTTTTTCTCCAATAGTAAGTACCTGACTTAAGCTTTGATTACCAAGACATTCATTTCAAAGAAGCATCCGCTTTAAAGACAGCTCTCTTGAATAAACTCACAGCCAGCCACAAGACTGATAAAGACCTGGGCAGGCCGCCTCCCCCCACTGAGGTTCCTTTGTTTTAGAGATCTTGACTGATTTCAGTAACTGACCTTTTTGGGCTACTTGTTTGTTGTATCTCCCTTTGCTTTTAAATTCACCAATAAAGAGTGAGTCCCCAAAACTCTTGGTGCCCACCCTCAAACCCAGTAAAAAGCAGCATCTCAAGCCCCTGTGTGTGCATGCTTTCCCTCCCTCCCTCTTCCTCTCCACCTCCTCCCCATTTCCTCACTGTGTGGCCCCAGGTGTGCTGTGTAATTTCCAGGTCCTATGAATAATAAACCTGTATCTTTTCAAAGTTTCCTAATGGTTATTACTGAAGATCTTGGAATCATAATAAGAACCACAAGGGCTGGCCCAGCTATAACATTGATTATTAATAGGCTGAGACCAGTACAAAACAGGTTTTAGGATTTGCTATGTATAATATGTCATCTGCAAATAGTAATAGTTTTATTTCTCCCTTTCCAATTTCGATGCCTTTTATTTCTTTTTCTTGCCTAATTGCTCTAGCTAGGACTTCCAGAGCTATGTTGAACAGAAGTGGCAAAAGTGAGCATCTTTGTCTTCTTCCTGATCTTCAAGGAAAGGCTTTCAACTTTTCACCATTGAGTGTGATTTTAGCTGTGGGCTTGTCATATGTGGCTTTTATTATGTTGAAGGTACGTTCCCCCTATATCCACATTGTTGAGAGTTTTCATCAAAAAAGATGTTGAATTTTGTCAAATGCTTTTTCTACATCTATTGAGATGATCATGTGATGTTTATCCTTCATTTTGTTGATATGGATGGTGTATCACATTGATTTGTGGATGTTGTACCATCCTTGCATCCTTCGAATAAATTCCATTTGATCATGGTGTATGATCCTTTTAAGGTATTGTTGAATTCAGTTTGCTAATATTTTGTTGAGTCTTTTTGCATCTATGTTCATTAGGGATTTCGGCTTTTTCTTTTCTTGTAGCATCCTTGTCTGGTTTGAGTAGTGTTAGCCTTGTAAAATGAGTTTGTAGAGGCCCCTTCTCTTCTATTTTTTGACAGAGTTTGGGAAGGATTAATAATAATTCATTGAATGTTTGGTAGAATTCACCAGTGAAGCCATCTGGTCCTGAACTTGTGTTTTTTGGGAGGTTTTTGATAAATGATTTAATCTCCTTACTAGTAATTGGTCTGCTCGGATATTCTATTTCATCATGACTCACTTTTGGTAGGTTGTATATTTCTGGGAATGTATCCATTTTTCTAGGTCGTTCAGTTTGGTGGTGTATAATAGTCTGTTATGATCCTTTGTATTCTGTTATCAGTTGGAACACTTCTTTCATTTCTGATTTTGTATATTTTTTTTTCTTGATGAGTCTAGTTAAAGGTTTATCAATATTATCATTTTAAAGAACCAGCTTTTAATTTCATTGATATTCTCTATTGTCTTTTTTAGTCTCTGTTTCATTTATTTCTGCTCTATGTTATTTCCTTCCTTTTACTGAGTTGGAGCTTTGTTTGTTTTTTCCCTTAGTTTCTTGAGGTATAAAGGTAGGTTGTTTGAGACTTTTCTTCTTTCTTAGGGTAGGCATTTATCGCTATAAACTTCCCTCATAGAACTGCTTTTCTGTATGTATCCCATAAGTTGTCGTATGTTATAGTTCCATTTTCATTTGCCTCAAGGTATTTTTTTTTCTCTTTTGGTTTCTTCTGTGACACCCATTGGTTGTTCAGTAGCATATTCAATCTTCACATACATTGGGAATTTTCCAGTTTCTTTGTGTAATTAATTTCTAGTTTCAGAAAGGATACTTAATATCATTTCAGTCCTCTTAAATTTATTAACTTATTTTGTGGCCTCACATACGATCTATCCTGAAGAATGTTTCATGTGATCCTGAAAAGAATGTGTATTCCATTGGCTTTGGAAGAAATATCCTTATATATCTGTTAAATCCATCTGGTATAACATGGTAAAGCCGTTGTTTTCACTTTCTGTCTGGATGATCTAGCCATTGATCTAAGTGGGGTATAGGAGACTTCCGGTAAAATGGCGCAATAGACAGACACTGTGCTAACTGCCTCCCAGGATCACAACAAAATTACAACCAAATTATACAGCATTCAACCCTGGAGGTCCCCGGAACACTGGAGGAACAGAACCACTAAACGAAGAACTTAAAGAGGAAGCCGCATCTGGTCTGGTAGGACGGGCGGAGACAAGAGAGGGCAAACCCCGTGAGGGAGGTCCCAGCTGTGGAGAGGCTTCTCCGGTTGGGGGAGAGACCCTCCGGTCGCACACCAAGCTCACCAGCCCAGAGCTCCTTTGCTGGGAAGAGAAGTTCTAAGATAGCTGGCAGTAAATTAGTGAGGACTCTCTTTGCTCAGCTCGGTGAGGCTGAGAGCGGCTAGAGAATCATTGGGGTCGGCGCCCGGGCTTGCTCCGGTGAGCACTTACCTGGTTCCTGGTGGAGGGAGTGACTGTGTGAGCCGGCAGCCTGCGGGGACGGACTCAACTGAGCACCTTTGGTGCAAAGGCTGGAGGCTTTTGGATTATTGTTCCCGTGGTGCGGAGCCTGCACGTGAGTGGTGTAGGGAGGGCGCCATTTTGTCAAGCTTGGGCCCTCCCACGAAGGATCAGGTCCGAGACCTAATTGGTCTGGTGGAATTGGCGAAGAAGTCCGTGTGTGCGTGCGCGCGCGCCCGTGCCTGCGGCTTTGGATCCCCACCCTCTGCCCGGCTTATACTGCATTGCCAGGGAAACGCCTTGTGGGAGTGAT
Organism: Aselliscus stoliczkanus; assembly: GCA_033961575.1. Lineage (NCBI taxonomy): Eukaryota > Metazoa > Chordata > Mammalia > Chiroptera > Hipposideridae > Aselliscus > Aselliscus stoliczkanus. The sequence continues at coordinate 54,395,471 of CM066733.1, read as the reverse complement.
CCAGCTCCAACAGGCTGCTCACTGAGACGTGGAAGTGCGCAAGCCGCCTCGGGTCCCGCTCTCCGCACTCCGCTTGCAGAGTTGCCAGGCTGGTGATTGGTTGTCGGGCTGCTCGGCCTGATCTGAGAGCGGCTGATTGGGACAGGCTGAGACTGGGAGTTTTCCTGGGAGTGTTGGGCGGTGAGCTGTGTGCCTGCATGATCCAGCCAGGGCTCTCCTGGTGATCTATCGAATACATCAAAGCAATCCCAGAGCGACAGCCAGAATGGGAAAACAAAGAAACATGTCACAAGTAAAAGATCAGAAGAAACTTCCAGAAATGGAACCAAATGAAACAGAGGGATCCAACCTTTCAGAGACAGAGTTTAGAACACTGATGATAAGAATGCTTAAGGAACTTAGCGAGGACATAAAGAAGGATAGGGAAACCATAAAAAACAACCTGTTAGAACTAAAGAATACAGTAACTGAAATGAAGAACACACTCGAAGGAATCACCAATAGAGTAGGTGAAGCAGAGGAGCGGATCAGCAATTTGGAGGATAAAATAGCAGAACTCACCCAGTTGGCACAGCAAAAAGACCAAAGAATAAAAAACAATGAAAATAGTTTAAGAGCCCTATGGGACAAGGTGAAGCGCAACCACCTTCAAATCATAGGGATACCAGAAGGAGAGGAGAAGAAGCAAGGGGTCGAGAATGTATTTGCAAAAATAATGACTGAAAACTTCCCTACCCTGGTGAAGGAAATCAACATACATGCCCAGGAAGTGCAGAGGGTTCCAAACAAGCTGAACCCAAACAGGTCCACACCAAGACATATCATAGTCAAAATGGCAAAGGTTAAAGACAGAGACAGAATCCTAGAGGCTGTAAGAGAAAGACAGCAGGTTACATACAAAGGAACTCCTGTTAGACTAACAGCTGACTTGTCTACAGAAACTCTGCAGGCCAGAAGGGAGTGGCAGGAGATATTCAAAGTGACACAAAATAAAGGCCTACAACCAAGATTGCTCTACCCAGCATGGCTATCACTTAAAATTGAAGGAGAAATAAAGAGCTTCTCAGAAAAGAATAAGCTTAAGGAATTCATTACCACCAAGCCAACATTGCAAGAAATGTTAAAAGGGCTTTTTTAAACAAAAGAAAGGGGTAAACAAGCTAACCCAGAGAGACAATTTAAGAAGATTGAAGTCGTATCAGGCAGATATAAAGGAAAAACTGATGGTTGCTGGCTGGGAGGGAGTGGGGAAGAGGGAGAGGGGGAAGGTTTTGGACAGTGTATGTGGGACTACAACGTTGCCTCAGGGATATGGGGGCAGTTCTGGGAATGTAATTGATAATGTTGTGAAGCAACTATTATGTTGCGAGAAATAAGTCAGTAGGAGAAGGACAGGTACCATGTGATCTCACTTGTGTGTGGCGTCTGAAGAGCTGAGTGAACGATCAAAGTAAACAGACTCATAGATGTAGAGGAAAAACTGAGGGTTGCTAGTTGGGAGGGGGGTGGGGATGGGGGGAAGGGGAAGGGATTAGACAGCATAAATAGACAACTACAATATTGCCACAGGGATATGAAACACAGTTCGGGGAATATAATGTTGTAAAAATTTTGTGGCGTGTCAGATAGTCACATGTCTTGTTAGGGAGACCACTTCATGGATGGAGTAGAGGCTTGATCACTGCACTGTACACCTGAAACTGATGTTGTATAATATTGTATGCCAACTGCAACTGAATATGTGGATGGTCACGGGATGTGGAGTATACTGTGGAGGGGAGTCAGGGGAGTTGTGATGGATATGTATGATATGTGGGGGGGAGTGGGGTGGCGAACTGGGGTAGGGGGGTTTTTACTTTGGGGGGTAAAGAGTATAACTATTGCCTTGTGTTGTACACCTGAAACTAATAAAAAAAATAAAAAGAGCCAAGAGGTTAAGAAAAATAGCATGTAAGTCAGGAAGGGGGTAGTTAGAATAAAAGCATTATAAGATCCTGGAAAAGGGTAATAATAATGAACTCTACACTCTCTAAGTATGCATATTAAAATTTTTAATGTTAAATAAATAAATAAATAAATAAATAAATAAATAAATGGGGTATAAAATCCCCTTCTATTGTTATGTCGGTGTCTATTTCTCCCTTTCGTTCTATTAATATTTGCATTATATATTTAGGTGCTCCTATGTTGGGTGCATAAATATTTACAAATGTTCTATCTTCTTGTTTGATTGACCCCTTTATTATTATGTAACACCCATCTTTATCTCTCTGGGGTTTTTTTTTTCCCCAGAGGGGAGTGTCACTGGCCCTCATATGTGGGACCTGAACCAGGGCCGCTGGCTTCCCAAGCCAGCACTTAACCACCACGCCACTCAGCTGGCCCCATCTTTGTCTCTTATTACAGTCTTTTTAAGTCTATTTTGTCTGATACAAACATAACTACTCCAGCTTTCTTTTGGTTTCCATTTGCATGGAGCACCTTTTCCATCCTTGTACTCTCAGTCTGTGCGCGTCCTTAGATCTACATAAATAGGGAAAATGTTTCTATCCTTATCTGGTAGTTTAACTTTAGGGAAATAATTATAAATATAGAATAAAGATTATCCAATTATATTCAACAGCTTTTTTTTAGGAGTGAAAAATTAGAAACAAATGTCCAGCTGAGCAGAGTGTGTTACATACAGTAAGTGGGCATTCTTCTAAAGGAACTATGTAAGATTAAGAGATTGCACAGAAGTGAAGGAAAAAGTTTACAACGTAGTAGGAAAAGCAGGATACAGATTATTTTATATAGTATGTGATTACAAGTATATTTTTTATAAAAATACAGCGAAATAACTGGAAGAAAATCTAATAGTTTTACCAATGACTATGTTTGGATATTGTGGTTCAGGTAATTTTTCCCTTTGTAGTTTTATATATTTTTTCCAGATTTTATTTAATCATGTACTGACTTTTTAAAAAGTAATATTTTCCTAACAGGAGGTAAAGTGATAGTGTTTTTCTAGGCTGCCATTAGATAAAATTATATTGTCTGTTAAGTGGGGGGACATTTTGAGAATGAAATTTTCTTAAAGTCCTTTTCTTCTGTCCATTTGGATTGAACATGTTTGTATTGTTCCTTAGACCTGAAACTCAGCACCGAGGCTCTGCTCCCCACTCTGAGAGTGATCTACCGGAACAGGAAGAGGAGATTCTGGGATCTGATGATGATGAGCAGGAAGATCCCAATGATTACTGTAAAGGTAAAGCTTTCTGTAAGGAGATGCTAAGTAAGCCATGATCTGTATAATATGCAGTTTCTCATTTGAATGTTTGATCATTGTAAACAGTTTTGATGCTTTCTGCTTATTGCATTTTTTTTTCTTAAGTATAGGAAGTAGTATTAATATTTCCTTTTAGTTTGCCTTAATTTATCAAAGCTTAGTTTTATATTAAATCTGTTTTTATCTTTTTTCTCCTTAAAAATAGTGGTACATATTTACCTTAGAAAATTTCAGAAATATGTTAAATAAAAAGAAAATTAAAGCCATTTTTATTGCTAGCACCCAGAAGTAACTAGTGATAAGATCTGGTGTGTAGACTTTTGCAAAACACCTTTTCATATTTTTTTCACTGTGATGATTGCTAAAATAAGTTAAACTGTAATTATAGATACTTAAAAACAGTATCATAGGTTGCCTAATAGCTCTTCTGTTTCCTTATGAGACTTTCTAGTATTCTTAGGTAGAACTTGTAACAGAATGTATCTTACCATCTAGGAGAACCTGGCTCTTCTCATCCTCAGCAGACAAAGATAGGTGTTAAAATACCTTGATTCCTGCCACTGTTGGCAGCATTTTCAGGCCTTCTGGATTTTGTTGCATTGTGTTTTAAAGAAGCAAATCCTGTTTTCTTTCCTTTTCTTTTTCGTTTCTTTTCTTTTTTGGTTAAATAAATGGAATTCATTGATTTACTGCCTAAAAAACACCCTGGGACTGCAACTATAAATAGATTTTATATATTTAAGTCTATTGGATTACTGAGGGGCACGAATATTGTGACATATAACCTTATTTTTGTTTGAGGGCGTCTTATTTTTTAAGTAACTATGGATTGTTCTAAAAAGCATCATTTGCTTACTGTAAATCATTAATCTTATTCTCTTAAGATTTCTTTTTGGAACGTGAGCTGAATAATACTGTGTTGCTGACTTGACTTAAATTTTTCTTCTGTTGAATTGATTGTATACAAGAAACTATTTTTATTTGATTAAAAAGTGTATAAATGTTGCAAAATGGGAGTGAGATAACTTTTCATACCAATTAAGTGACTGTTTCCCTGCTGTTGTTTCTTCCAGGAGGTTATCACCTGGTGAAAATTGGAGATCTATTCAATGGGAGATACCATGTGATCCGAAAGTTGGGCTGGGGACACTTTTCAACAGTGTGGTTATCATGGGATATTCAGTAAGTTTTAGTGGTCTTGGAAAAGAATTAGTTAGATGATGCCTAAATGTTTTTACCTGATTTTCCAGAGATGATCTGGCCTTCAGTCTTAACTCTTGACTGACTTCCTAATCAGAATTTTGTTGTTGTTAATTTTTATGTTCTTGGGCAAATGACTTCCTTCTAGTGAAGAAGACCTTAGAGACCAAAGTTTAATTAAATTAGCATCAGTAAGACACTTAGAACTCCCAAATTCAAAGCGTTACAACTATTCAGTGACAGTATGGTATGTAAACTCATAGTTTTTCCTCACTGGAGTAGAGTTAAATTTTTAGATGTCCTAGACCAACTTACATGAAATTATTTTCTTTTGTTTTGGTAACAGATTTGCTCAACCATGCAGCCCAAAAGTATTCTCTACATAAAAATCATAGACAATTAAACACTGGATGTTTACCTAAAAATGTACCATCTATCTTTGATGAGACAGTAGTTGCTCTATGCACTTTATTTTTTATTAGTCTGTTTTCATCCAAATATTTCTTCTGGCTTCTTACAGGAAAGTACTATAGCTTTTACCATACAAATATACAGGGTACTTCTGATTTGGTGGCATTTCCCACCCTATTTATCCCCATTTCATGGTTTTACCTGGATGCAAGGAGACATTAAGGTAGATTTTAACTTAGAGAAAGTGTTTGGTGACTGACATTTCCCCAAGAACAGATTTCCTTCTTCCTGTAAATTAAATCTGGCCAGTTAATTAATAGATACAGGTGATCCCATAGAAGTAGCCTGTGTTTGAATGTAGGGAAACATGTTTTGTCACTGTCTCCCAGTTATAGCTAAATCTTAGGTCCTAAATAAGGGTAAGAGTTTAATCTTAATTGCCTGTGTTTGTTTCTTAGGGGGAAGAAGTTTGTGGCCATGAAGGTGGTTAAAAGCGCTGAACATTACACTGAAACAGCACTAGATGAAATCCGGTTGCTGAAATCAGTGAGTATTAGATCATATGTGTGAAATGCAAAGCACTAAATAAATATTTATTGAATTAAGACATACTTTGTATATGTTCTTTAGCATGGTTAATTTTTACTATAAAGTTCCAGTATCTACTAAAGAAGTAGAGGGAGACAACAGCATTCACACAGTCTATGATGTGGTAGGGAACTGGTGGACTATGCTGTTATAGTGTCACGTCCCACTCGACTGGGCTAGGTGGGTGTGGAGAAGGGACCATGAAAGGTTAAGGAAAAGAGAGACAGAGACACAAAATAGGAGAGAAAACAGTTCAGGGTCAGGGGACCCCAGCCTCATGGACTGGAGCCCTGGGCCTGACTGTTCCTTTTATTATCTTACACATAAGCAGGGGTCAATGTAGCTTCCACTGTCCATGTGTCTCACACCCAAAAACAGCTCAGGGCCAAATCACCCACACCTGCAAGCTACCATTACTGGAGGGTATTGTCATGCACCTCTTAAGAGACAGAACCTCCTCTGCCAAGGCTTACCGATAAGAATGCATGGAGGACCGATATTATCACATCAATAGGCCATTTCACAGGCAGGCTGCCAGACCCTGAAGCAAGGGGTTCACATCCTATTTCTGTCAACTTGTGATTCCTTCTGTTGGTACCTGCTGACATCCACGGGCACCCACAGGCACCCACGCGACCATGTCAGGTTTGGGTTGTCCCTCTCGTTGGGACCTTACCCATCACTAACTAACCGGCCATCCTTTGGTGCCAAACAGGGACATATACAGTAAGTATAATATTGAAGTTGTGATCTGTCTTTATGGAAAGGTACATGGAGGCAGACATACAGGCTATAATGTGACAGTTATAAGAATTCTCCATACATGCACACAAAAAAGACCTTCAAATAAACATGTTTATTGAGCATGTTTTATGTGCCATGTAGCATAGAGAATTTTCTTTCCTACTATGGTTAAAAGGAAAGTTGTGTGAATAAACATATAATATCTATCTTATGTTTTAAAATGTTATAAAAATAAACATTGTGTTTATTAATTTATACCTGGAAACTTAGGTAAATTTATCCAACACTTATTCAGGTTTGTTATAAACTAGGAAGATGTCAGTGTAATAAAAGGAGCTTAAACTCAGAGTTAGAAAACCTAGGTTTTAGGATCAGCTGTGTCCCAATATACCCTGCAACAACAACTTTTATTTCTCCTGAGCCTTAGATTTTTCATTTGTGAAGAGACAGTGTTTATACCAGAAGAGCTCTAAGGAAATACTTTTCAAAGTGCCCAGTCTGACGAGATAAAGAACTTGTACCAAAAAGTAAATTAATGTACTGCTTCCTTCATTGAGAAAGTGAAAAAAAAAAAAATGTCAACTGAATAAAGTCGACTGGTTAGTACTGTAGTTGATTCGCATCCTGCAAAAGTTCCTTAATTCCTCACGGCCTGGTTTTCAACAGTTAATTTGGTAGTAACACTTTGAGTAACAAAATGGTCAACTTAGGACAATAGTCTTTTTTGGTTGTATTTCCTTTTGTGAACTGTTTACGTTTTTTGTCTTTAAATTTTTACTATGTTTTTCTCTAGATTTGTAAGAGGTTTTCTTGGAGTAATTAATCTTTTGTTATATTTGCTGCAGGTAGCCCCCCACACACCATTTGGTTTATTTCCATGCTTTCCTTTATACTAAATACTGTCTCTTTCCCACTATAGGTTCGCAATACTGACCCTAATGATCCAAATAGAGAAATGGTGGTTCAGCTGCTAGACGACTTTAAGATATCAGGAGTTAATGGAACACGTATCCTTTCAAGAACCTATTTGAAAATAAATCATGAATTAACTTTATCCCAGGGAAAGGAACCTGATTTGTATAAACGGCATTAGTCTCTTTTCTCAAGGCAAACTATAATCAAATTACCTTCTTGTGAATTTCTGAACACTGACATGAACCATGTCTATCTTTGCATGATTTTTCAGGGTATTGCTTTAAGCTTTTCCCCCTTTCAGCCACATTAAACCAAACTCAAAAGAAGGACTTTTTTAGAAAATAGCCTTGTGTTACTAAGGAAAGGTTCTATGATTTTTATCAATTAGTGCAGAAATTTTAATGGAAGTAATTTTTTGTGAGAAAAACTGGGTAAACAAGGATTTAACACATTGTATTCTCTACCAGGCCTCAACATTGAAGAGGCTGTACATGTAAGGTTAATGCTTAGACTCTAAACAGGTGTAGTCATTCACATTTTATCCTAATGAAAAACCGACTTGTTTTATGTTTTTATCTGGATTGTTAGAATTTTAGAGTTGGAAGGAAACTTAACTGATTTTCTTTACAAGTTAATAGAGTGACATTGAGCTAATTGAAAGGTTGTTGGAACAGCTATGTTTATAAAAGTCTATCACATTTTTCAGAATAAAAGATAGACTCTACATAAACTATAAATCATTATATTTCCCTGCATGCTTAGCTTTTCTTAACACACATTCTTAATTGCAAGTGATCTTTTTTAAGGAGGCAGGCCACATATGGCATTCTAGGATCATGTGGACTGTGGTAAGAGATTGGAACAGAGAAGCAAGAAGAGAGGATGAGAAAGCAGAGAGAGTAGGTGATAATGTGAAAAGATTTTATATCATTCTGAAGTTAGTTGTGAGTTATTTCCTTGAAATAAAAATCACATACCCTTGATCTCTAAGGAAAACTGCTAGAACAATCATTTTAAAACAGCATCTTGTTGTATATTGTCACTTTTTAGATGGCGGGTGTGTGTGTGTGTGTGTGTGTGTGTGTGTGTGTGTGTGTGTGTGTTTTCAAATTATTATGACTAACCAAGAAATAAAAACATTCACAGGATCTCAGGATGGCCATTAAATTGGATCCCTGTTGTTTGATCTCATTATTTTTGTCATTGTACCAAATTTCTCTACTAATTTGGGATGGTTACACATAAAACTGTAAAAATATTCTAAATAGTCTCCTCAGTAATGCTGAGTGATTTTATTTGACCCAAAACAAGAGGCATTTTTTTAAATTATTGAAGTATGTTAGTAGATTTCACTTTCAAGTTCCAAGATACTTTCCAAACATTACCAGCGGGTTTCTGTGTAGTTTCTATCCACTAAGTCCCTATTTTATTCTTTTCTCCATTTGTCCTTAGCTATTTCTCTCTTCCCTTCCTCCTATTTGTCTCAGCTCTCTTGGCTACTGCATTCATTATTTGCTAGGAGAGACTGAAAAGGATAAAACTCAGCACTAAGTTAAGGATTAGTGGCTTATGTCATTCTCCTGCCCCTCATCTCTTTTCACAACACAGGCATACCTGCAAGGAACTATATATCTGTGTTTTTCTTTGTATACTGCTTTTTCTCTGGAGCACTGTCCTTTCTAATATTGAAATATAAAGGACCCTGAACTAGAAAGTTATTTATGTAGACTTCAATATAAATTGGTTCATTCTACTTCCATGGGTGGTAAGGGGAGGGGAGTAATTAAGAAAGAAGAGACCAGTTGGTCTATGTATAATAACGTTAGCCAGTGAGGATCATTATTGGCCACCTGTGTTACGTACTGTATCTTAGGATGCTTTTTTTTTCTAGTGTGTATTTTGCCTCTTGTCTAGCTCCTCTTGTTCAGAATGCACTCTAAATGTGGCTCTTAGTTTTCAGCCCTTTGTTTTTTTTCTTTATACCGTCTCCCCAAGAAATGTTATTTCATATATCCTTTTGATATTTTATCCAATCCTTTTTGTGTTTTAAGCTACTAAATAGTCATTTTAATATCATTGCTTACAAATTAAAACAACATCGTTTTCAAATTGCAGTGCTTTTCTTATCAAATAAAAGTTTAGATTGAAGCTAGGAACATAAGAAAATAAAAACTGTTTTGTTTTTTAAGTAATCTGCATTTTTTTAAATGCTGTTTTGGTATATTTCATATAAATAAGAATAGAATAGTTTAATGAATTCCCACAGATCCCATTTCCCATTTCAGGCATTATCAGCTCATAGCCAATATTGTTTTGTCTATACCTCCTGATAATTTTGTGACCAATCTTGGTTATACTATTTCATCCATAGTTACTTTAGAAAGTATCTGCAAACGACAAGGAGTCTTTTTTTTTCTTTTTTTTTTTTTTTTAAGATTTTATTGGGGAATTGGGGGAGGGGCACAGCACAGCATTGGGGAATCAGGGACGGGGAACAGACAAGTTGCTGTCTTTTTGTTCCTCAGTCTAGTTGCGGAGGACGTTGCTTCACTGGCCCATGTTGGTATCGTCATTGCACTCTTCCCTGGTGAGGCAGATCGGTCGCCGGCTTCTGGATTGTCACCCACCGTGGCTATTGGCAGCTCACGCTGGCTGCCGGCCACTCACTGTAGCCTATGGCAGCCCACTGCAGCAGGGGCTGCAGCCTACACCATCGCTGGAGCTCACACAGCCCAGCTTCAGGTGGAGCTGTTGTTAGCTGTAGAGGGCAGTGTCAGTGGCCCTCATATGTAGGATCCGAACCCGGGCTGCTGGCGTCCCAAACCAGCTCTTAACGAATGCGCCACTCGGCCAGCCTGACAAGGAGTCTTTTAAAATATAACCTCAACACAGTTATACTTATGAAAATTGGGACCAATTTCTTAGTCATCTAGTATCTATCTAGTCAGTGTTTCAGTATCCAGGTGTTTCATACTTTTTGTTTTTTCTTATAGTTTTTTTAATCTTACTTGAGTCAGGATCCACATAAGGTCATTGACCATTTCTTTATTAGTTGGCACATCAAGATGTTTCAGACCCATCTTGTACATGTCCTGTCCAAACCTGGAATCATCCATTTCTTTAAGCAGCACTACCTCCTTTTTAGTGGGAAAGGAACCAGAATGGAAGCATTAGGAGTACACTTGGCTACTGGGTTGATCATTGCGGTTACTTTGTTATTTGCTGATCTTGTGTAAAAAGCAATACTTTTCCTTCCTGTTCCTTTTTTGGGGTCATTTGAAGTGGCCCCACAGCTTACTTTTGTGGGTGGGTGGATTTGTTTGTTTGGATTGGGTTGGTTTTTTTCTGTGCTTTTCATTTTGTACAGTTTCTATTGGTTGCCTTGAAGTTCATTAATCTTTTTATCTGCAGTGCCTAATCTGCCATTTATCCCTTCCAGTGTATTTTTCATCTCACACGTGCTTCTCAGATTTCAATTTAGGTCTCTTTTTGATATCTCCTATGTCTTTGCTTTTCAATGTATGGAATATGCTATAACTTTAATATTCTTGTCTGCTAATTGTCTGATAATTCTGGGTCCATTTCAAATTATTGGTTATTCTAATTCTCAAATACATTTTCCTGCATTTTTGCTGCCTGGTAATCTTGTAATTTTTTTTTTTAAATTGAGATATAACGTACGACACTATTGGTTTTGGGCGTGCAGCATAATGATAACGTATAAGACAGTAGTGGTAACTATAGTCATTGTGCTGGATGTGACATCCCCGGACTTCCTCTTCTTATAACAGGGAGTTTGTACCTTCTGACTATCTTCACCCATTTCCTCCACCCTTTCACCCCACCTCTGGCAACCACCAATCTGCTCTTTGTAAGTTTGAGGTTTGAGGGTTTTTTTTAGATTCCACATATAAGTGATATCACCAGTGTTTGTTTTCTCGGACTTATTTCACTTAGCATAATGCCCTTAAGGTCTATCCATATTGTCACAAATGACAGGATTTTGTTTTTATGGCTCAATAATATTCCATTGTGTGTAGATACCACTTCTTTATCCATTCATCCATGGATGGACACGTGTTGACATAGTAAATAATGCAGCAATGACATGGGAGTACAGATATCTATTTGACAAAGTGTTTTTGTTCCCTTCAGATAAAGACCCGGAAGTGGAATAGCTGGTTCATGTGGTAGTTCTATTTTTAATTTTTTGAGGACTCTTCAGACTGTTTTCTATAGCGGCTGCACCAGTTTACATTCCCACCAGCGGTGCATAGTGTGCCCTTGTCTCCGTTTCTCCCACGTGTGTTATCTCGTCTTGTTGGTGAAAGCCATTCTCACAGGTGTGAGGTGATACTTCATTGTGGTCTGGATTTGCATTTCCCTGATAATTAATGGTGTTGAGCCTCTTTTCATATTGACCATCTGTGTCTTTGGGAAAATGTCTGTTCAGACCCTCATATTTTTAAATTGGATTGGGGTTTTTTTCTGTTGAGTTGTGTAAGTTCTTTATATGTTTAGGATATTGGCCCTTTATCAGACAATATGGTTTGCAGATACTTTCTCCCATTCTGTAGGTTGCCTTTTCATTTGTCTGATTGTTTGCTCGCAGTTAAAATTCAGGTGAATCTTTTTTTTTTTTTTTTTTTAAATAGCTGAGCCATCCTGCTACCTGTTGGCAGCTCAGCGGCTGTTCAGCTCAGGCCAGGAATCCACCCTGTTGCTCAGAGCTCACACTCTTGAGCGAGCTCTTAACCAACTTAGCCACTTGGCCGGCCCTCATTTTTGTAAAGTATGCTACAGGGATGATTTTTTTGTTATAATCAGTAAGCAGTATGTGGGGTGATACTGTGACACTGTGATAATTTTTCCCAACAGCCTTTCATTCAGTATTTTCAGTATTCATTGATTCCTCCCTGAATCAGCTATTAATATAGTTATGGTAAAATGGTTGTTTTCTATTTCTGTCATACTTTGTGTATTTATTACTTGACTTTTTCTCTAAAAGAGGACATTTCCCTCCCCCCAACACACACTTATTTTTACTATTCATTTGGACCCATTCTATTTTTAATTCATAAGTGAATTCATAACTTCACTCTTTAAAATCTCAGCTTTGGCTAGTGGCATCCTCTTTAAGCTGGTTCCTATTTCTTCTTGTCATGTTCCCTGACTGTTGGCACAGCGTGGTTTTCCAAGTTTGCCCTGGGTTTGGCCATTTCTTCAAGGAGCCCAGGTTTTTCTCTAATGGAGAATCTTTTTTTAAAACAAAAGTCTGGGCACTAGGTCAGTATTACATATGCATGTCTTGACTTCCGAATTTATGTAGACGCTTCTAGAGGTGGGAAATACCAACATCTTCTAAAATCCCTGTAGTGCCCTGCATACTCCTGGGCTCAGAATACTCCTACTCTGTGGTATGACTGGGACGTTCACACACAGCGAGAAATGTGATAGCATCAGCATCAAGATTAGTTTTGTAAACTACAGAGCATAAAACAAGTCAGCTTCCTGCTTTTTAAAAATGCTGACATTTGCGTTTTAAGGTGAAGCCTTGGTACATAGTCTTCTGTAGTGAAAGCAGAATTTATTTTCCCTGCTTTGAGAGGAGTTGCTACCCTGGAGCTTAGTTTTGATTTCAGGGAAGAAAGAGTCTAATCAACAGCTCAAGCCTAGGGTTTTCACTAGTCACATGCACATGTGCCACTTTTTCTTGTACCACTGAGTACTTTAATGTGCGTAGTTTTATCGATATACCAACCCCCAGAATTGTCCATTTCTTGGATGTTTTCAGTGACTAAAGCATTAATAAACCTTTGGATTTTCAGAATATTGACAGATTATTTCTTTAGTCAAACTCTACAACTTTTTATACTGAAAGAATAATAAATAACAGTTGCATTGGGGTGGGACGCATCTTGCCTCCCTTTTCCTCCTTAACAAACTTCTAGATATCTGCATGGTGTTTGAAGTTTTGGGGCATCATCTGCTCAAGTGGATCATCAAGTCCAATTATCAAGGGCTTCCACTGCCTTGTGTCAAAAAAATTATTCAGCAAGTACGTATCTACTATTTTCTGTGTGGTGATTTTTTTTTTTTTATACTCAAAAGTGTCAGGAGTTTTCCTATTTCCAGTAGAACTTTTATTTTAAAAACTAGGTTGTTTTCATTGTTAAAATTGTTTTATTCAGCCCTGCGGGTTTATTGTGTTCGTTCTGTTTTTAAATGTTTTTTGGTGTTTTTTTTTGAGGGCAGTGTCACTGGCCCTCATATGTGGGACCGAACCGGGGCCGCTGGCTTCCCAAACCAGCGCTTAACCACCGCGCCACTCGGCCAGCCCTGGAAGAACTTTTTTTTTTGAGGGCAGTGTCACTGGCCCTCATATGTGGAACCTGAACGGGGGCCGCTGGCTTCCCAGGCCAGTGCTTAACCACCACGCCACTCAGCTGGTCCCCTGGAAGAACTTTTTTAATATGAAGAATCTCTTGCCTTTGTTCATAGTTTACAGTTAATCTTTCTGGGGAAGTGACTTCATGAAGTAACTTCACAAAAATCACTTGATTCTCTGTGGAAAACTACCATATCATTTTTCTCTCTTTTTTTTTTTAATTTTTTTTTTTTTTTGAGGGCAGTGTCACTGGCCCTCATAATGTGGGACCCGAACCGGGGTCGCTGGCTTCCCAAACCAGCGCTTAACCACCACACCACTTGGTCGGCCCTTTTTTTCTCTTTGTTTTAAATGCTCTATGGTGACTTCTTCCTTGTCCAGAAAGACTGGTATTACAGGGGCCGGCCGAGTGGTGCGGTGGTTAAGCGCTGGCTTGGGAAGCCAGTGGCCCCGGTTCGGGTCCCCCATATGAGGGCCAGTGACGGTGCCCTCAAAAAAAAAAAAAAAAAAGTTCTCAGAAAGACTGGTATTACATTACATGTTTGCAAGTGTGCTGCTCTGTCCCCATCCAGGTGTTGCAGGGTCTGGATTACTTACACACCAAGTGCCGGATTATCCACACCGACATTAAGCCGGAAAACATCTTGTTGTCAGTGAACGAGCAGTACATCCGGAGGCTGGCAGCAGAAGCAACGGAATGGCAGCGCTCTGGAGCTCCCCCGCCCTCCGGATCTGCAGGTCTGTGTTCTTTGGGGACTCTGTTCTCACTGGGAGTTAAGAGAAACTCTTTCTTTCTTTCTTTCTTTCTTTCTTTCTTTCTTTCTTTCTTTCTTTCTTTCTTTCTTTCTAGATTGATATTAAAAATATAGCTAACATACAATATTATATTAGTTTCGGGTGTACACCATAGTTATTCAACATTTATATACTTAAAGAAGTGATCACCATGATAAGTCCAGGAACCATCTGACACCGTACCACGCTGTCACAACATTATTGACTGCATTCCCCGTGCTGTACATTACATCATCCCCATGACTTATTTGTTTTATACCTGGAAATTTGGACCTCTTTTTCCCCTTCACCTTCCCCCCCCTTTTTTTAATTTTTCAATTATAGTTGACTTTCAATATTATATTAATATCAGGTGTACAACATATAGACAGTTATATAATTTAAGAAGTGATTCCCCTGACTGGCCTAGTCCCCACCTGGCACTATACGTAGTTATTACCATGTCATTGATCATATTCCCTATGCTGTACTTTACAGCTCATGGCTATTTTGTAACAGTTTGTACTTCTTAATCCCTTCTCCTTTTTCATCCTGACCCCCAACCCCCTCCCATCTGTCACCCTGATAAATCTAGTACCCATTTGACACCATATAGTTAAAGAGAAGTTTCTATTTTTATTCTATACCAGGCAGTTAAGTGAAACACCTCTCATTCATTTAACAATAAGATACAGTAAGTACTTATGTATAAGAAATAGTCCAAGCCTTCAAATGACTTTTTCTTGGTGTTGCTTCCATATTGGAAGGAGAAGACTAAAAATTACGTCTTTTAGGTAAAGATATGTTGTACAGATAGATGTTCATGGCCAAAAGCTGTTCTAAAAGAAACAGTTTATTGAGCCACATGCTCGCCAGAAAAGGACCAGGTCCTGGGCGTGCAGTCTAAATCACCAGCAGCAGGGCTGGTTGGAAAGACAGCATGTCCACTGCCCTGAGATTGATGGGGCTCTTTTATGCAGACACAAACAGTTTGGGGTAAGAAAGATGTAAGTTGATTTGAAAGAATTTACGTTGGCTATAGATAAAGGGGGTGAGAGAAGATGAAGCAGGGCTAGTTCTGGGGTCGTCCGTAGTCCCTAAGGAAGGAATGTTTGCTCTTTAGGACTGGTTGTGGACAACAGTGCTGGCACCAGCCGGCTATTCAGCTGTTCTCTCAAAAATAGCCACCTGAAGGTTAATTCAAAGTTTCAATGAACGTTCAGAAATGTTATCAGTCTTGATTGGGTTTGGCCTACTGACTCCCAAAAACTTAATCACTAATAGCCTATTGACCAAAAAGCCTTATTGATAAATAGTTCGTTAACACATATTTTGTACATTATGTGTTATATACTATATTTATAATAAAGTAAGCTAGAGAAAAGAAAACATTAAGAAAATCATAAGGAAAATACATTTATAGTATTTATTGAAAAGAATCCTCCAGTAAGTGGACCCACTGAGTTCAAATCTGTGTTGTTCAAGGGTCAACTATATGTATAAAAGTTGGTCCATGGTGTTTTAAAACGCTTTCTCTTGTGATTTGATGTCCATTTTTGATGTGTTTGCCAATTGCCATGACCATACATGCTCATTTATGGGAGGGTGATCTGTGCAGGGGCAAAATAATAATGCTATGAAGAGCCTGAATGTAAGCACTGGAGTGTAGAGACCTGGTTTGAATCGTAGCTTCATCATTGGCTGGATGACCTTGGGCAGTCACTTGACTTCATTTTTCCTTATTAGGAGTTCGTTGGCGATTAAATTCCATGTTAAAGCATTTTGTAGTGTGCCACACAATATTATGTACTAAATAAATATTGGCTACTATGATTATTCTTTTTTCCATTTGAGGTATAGATTTTAATATCAGCATAATTATATTTGAGGAACTTTCTTGATCCTCAAGTTGAAATATCAGTTATCATAGTCTTCCTTTAAAAAAGCAAAACTGAAAAAGTAGGAAATGGGGAGTTTTAATTAGCATAGAGTTTTGTTTTTGCACAATGAAAAAGTTCTAGAATTACTATACAGCAATGTGAATATAGTTGACTACTAAACTGTACACTAAAAATGATTAAGAGAGAAATTTTATATTACATGTTTTTTTTCCACAATTAAAAAAAAATTGTTTTTAGGAAGACGGAAAATTCTGCATCGCACCTAAGCTAAACTAATATACAGAGGGTGCCAAAAAAATGTACACACATTTTAAGAAAGGAAAAAAACTGTATTAAAATTATGCCAACGGTAACCACTTTGAGCACCTCTTGTAATTGCAGAAGTCAAACGTCACTTCTTTTGTTCACGTTTGACTTCTGCAATTCATCTTTTGTTATCAGTTTATATTGAAAATTACAATTTTAATACAATTTTTCCTTTCTTAAAATGTGTATACCTTTTTTTGGCAACCTCTGTACATACATGACATGCTGTATTAATAAATTACTGTCTAGTTCTTGGTGCCACTCCCCTTTTAAAACTGACAAGTGCCAAGGGGAAAAATTGAGATAGGAGTCCGGGGTGGGCATGAGAGGGTTGTTGCTATCATATTTTATTTTAAGCAGTACCTGGGAATGGGATTTTAGCAGCATTAATAGTGGAAACCAGACATGAGGACTTCGCTCTGCATACATTGATGCTATAAAGAAGAATTTAGTTTATTTAAATTTATTTTAAGCTTGTCAGCTTTTGTGTATACATTATTTGTTCTTAGTGTTGCTTCTAACAAAGTTGCTTATGTAGTTGTCTCTACAATATAAACTGTACGAGAAAGATTTTTCACTATGATAGGGTGTCTTACATGAGCCATAGCTTATATTAACTGCTGAATGCAAGGATTCTTACTTGGTTTTCTTTTCTTTTCAGTCAGTACCGCGCCCCAACCCAAACCAGTAAGTATAACGTGTTTCTATATTTAATTCTGATCTGTGGACAGTGGGCAGGGGTTCTTCTGTTATGGATGATCACAGTTTGTTTAGAGTTTGAAAACCAAAGAAAAAAATATTCTCGCACTTCTATAATTTTCTCCAGTCATTTCCCATGCACCTTCAGCAAGTTTGTACTGGTGAGACATCTATAAATTTGAGTGTGTCTGAGAGTACACCAGGCCCCACAAACTGCTCAGAGGACCAAGATTTATGGTTAATTTTGTTTTCATTTGATTTCATAAAAGTATGTGCATTTTTTAAGTTAATGAAAAACTTAAGTGCTGTGTTAGGGGAAGAGTGAAATTTAATTAGAGTTAATAGTTATCTCCAACTGGGGGTAATGGATTAGCCACCTGAAGGCTTTATCTGTTTGTAATCTCCGCCCAGGCTGACAAAATGTCAAAGAATAAGAAGAAGAAATTGAAGAAGAAGCAGAAGCGCCAGGCAGAATTACTAGAGAAGCGAATGCAGGAAATTGAGGAAATGGAGAAAGAGTCGGGCCCTGGGCAAAAAAGACCAAACAAGCAAGAAGAATCAGAGAGTCCTGTTGAAAGACCCTTGAAAGAGAACCCACCTAATAAAATGACCCAAGAAAAACTTGGTATAAATAGAGCATCACAAAAATTACTTTATAGCAAACTTTAACATTATTATTGTTATATAATATAGTGGTTTCATGCATACAACACATCTCTGGCGGTGTCCTTATTCAATAAGAATACAGAACTTGTCATAAATGTTAGGCAGGTGATATTCAAATGTAATTTCTAACTTCTCTCAGGAAATGCAACATAGACTTCATTTAGCAATTGGATAAGGAAGAACTTTGTCCTTCCATAAATAGGTTTTAGTTGTCGAGTCATGTTTTTATGTCAGCATGTGTAAGTTCTAGGAAATGTTGTAATCTTGAGAGATATTTCTGTTTTTTCAATCACACGCATACACATCCATCCTTTTTGTCTGTTTGTTCCTTAGAAGAGTCAAGTACCGTTGACCAGGATCAAACACTTATGGAACGTGGTGTAGAGGGTGGTGAAGCAGAAATTAATTGCAATGGAGTAATTGAAATCATTAATTACACTGAGGACAGTAATAAAGAAACATTGAGGCTTAAAGAGGACCTCCATAACGCTAATGACTGTGATGTCCAAAATCTGAAGCAGGGAACTAGTTTCCTAAGCTCCCAGAACGGAGACAGCGGCACATCTCAGGAAACAGACTCCTGTACACCTGTCACCTCTGAGGTGTCAGATACCATGATGTGCCAGCCCGCATCAAATGTAGACCAGTCATTCAGTGAGCAGGACCTCAGTCAGCTTCAAGAAAGCATTCGAGCAGAGATACCCTGTGAAGATGAGCAAGACCAAGAACAGAACGGACCCCTGGACACCAAAGGTACCTGTGCAGACACGCTTCCCCAGCCCTCCGTCCTGCATAACACGTGCGTGAGTTTCTTGGCTGAAAGCACCATCGTTTTTGTAAACACAGCTTTATGGTAGGCGTCCAGGTTGCCTCCAGTGTGTGAATCTGCAGTAGCTGACTTTGAAAGGTTTTGGTCATGTAATGGGCACAACATTTCACGTGTTGTTATGAAGGCAGTGGTTTTAATCCTGGAAACTTAAGGAACTCCTTTTAGCTTAAAAAAGTCACCGTAGGTTGCCAGTTGGGGGCCTGGTGTGTGACCTTAGAGAGTTTTATTAGCCTTTGGGTATTTCTGTGCTCATTGAACAGTCTTACTGATGATGCCTGTTGTCTATAGGAAAATCCACTGCTGGAAATTTTCTTGTTAATCCCCTTGAGCCAAAAAATGCAGAAAAGCTCCAAGTGAAGATTGCTGACCTTGGAAATGCCTGTTGGGTGGTAAGTTAAACTCGTCTCAGTGCTTTGTTTTGAGTGATTAGGAGTAAATAAGAATTTGGACTTAGTTGTGCTAAAAGAAAGCATCTTCAGTTCTATACCCAGACTGCCAGTTAACATTTTAGTGAATATTTTTTTCACCTTTTTTTTTAACCTTTTATCATTGAAAAGTTCGAATATACGAGTAGTTACAAAAGTAGAGCAAGTGGTATAATGAAACAATCCTTCCCACTCCCATACCTGTCACCCAGATGCGATAATGTCAACTCCTAGGCTGTCGGTCTTGTTTTATCTAGATCCTCATTCACTTTCACCCTCTCAATGCCTGTGGTCATACTATTCCCCTAGTTTTCAAAATTGGCATCTAACTTATTGATTGTAAGTAACCTTTTAGTGCACTTAATATATTGGACACTTTTCTTTGTGAAACAAAGAGTTTTGATCAAATTCAGTTGGTTATTTAGTATTCCCTAACATAGTATAAGCTTCACACATTTTTGCTAGCTCTTACGATGAGCATTTTAGCTCATGAATCTTTGTGTAGTTGTCCTTAGAACCTGTGTTAGATACGAAATTGCTAAGGCAGAAGTCGGGAGCTTTTTTTTTTTTTTTTTAAAGGAGTCTTTGATGTATAGTATCATATTAACACTGTTGTTTACCTAGTTAAGAATGGGAGGTTTTTCGCATTATTTTTAATGGACATTATTTTAAATGCACAACATTAATACAGTGATTTCAAATTCACTGTCCAAAACTGCACCTACTTTTGCACCAACCTGATAGAATGATTTGCACATAAATGACACTACTCACAGAGCCATGTGCTTTTTATCAGAAGTGTTGAAGAATGTTGAGGCAAAAACTGAGCTGTTGAAAATCTTTAATGGGTGTTGTGTTTATATTTATATTTTAAATTCCCTGTTCCATATGATATTGAGTACCTGATGATTCATACCCAAGAAGGATCTCACTTCCGGTATTAATTCTAGAATATTGTGATAGCCTTTTAGGAAAAGTGAAGTCAGAGCTTAGCAGTGGTCATAGGAAGGTGGAAAAGCTTCCCCAGGCCCCTGTATGGCTCCAGCCACCACCTGTTCTCATCTGGGTGACTACAGTAGTCTCACGCTCTCCCTCTGGTGCCCTTGCCCCCAGACTGCTGTCAGCACAGCTGACAGAGCCATCCTTTTCAGTCAGTCGGGTCAGATAGTCCCCAAACCAAGTGGTGGCTTCCTTCAGAATGAATGCCAGAGTCCCTCCCATATCCCCCACACCACCAAACGCAAAACTTAATTCTTTCTGGAATTCTCCTCCCAAGACACTGTACAATTCAGTCCCTTATTTTCTTCAAGTCCTATTCAGATTCGTCTTATCAGGGAAATCTTTCCCTGAGCACCTAACATAATTAGCAGACCACCACTTTCCAGACCCATATACACTTTCATTACATTCATGTATTTTCTCTTTCTTCATCTCCCCCCTCAAATTTTTTTTCTCCATAGCATTTATTACAATCCGATACTGTATATTTATTTGCTTACTATCACATATCCCCTGAAACATATGTTCTGTCACAACAGAGATTTTGTTGTTCACTGCTGTTTCTATGATCTGTAGAACAGTGCCTGGCACATAGGAGACACTCAGTAAATATTTAAGTAAATGAATTTGTGGAGAAACATTAGTTCTGTAACAAATACCACATGGTACAATGTCAGGTTTGTCAGTTTCCTGCCCACACTGTATTTCAAGCTGCCGCGCCTTTGTATTTGGACCATGTTTTCCTTACCCATTGGGCACTTTTCTTTATTCTGGTATAGTCTCTCCTGTCACTTTTGCTACAACAGAATTAATCTCTCTTTTCTTCAGCTGTTACATGCATGTCTGCACCAAAATGACTTTACATTCTTTTCATCCATTCGGCAAAATAATTGGCACGTAATCTGACCTAGGCAGTAGTACTCCATGGTGAACTAGACATGGCGTCATGCTCTGGTCCAATCTCACATCTTGTTGGTGTCTGCAGCATAGCAGCATCTGTTATTCAGTAATGCAGTTTTATGTGTTGGTATAAGAAATGCCCAAAGCTGTAGAGACTTTTTATAAGAGTTTATTTGAGCCAAACGGACAACACTGCCAGGGAGCAAGATTTCCAGTACTTCACAGAATGACAGGTTGGCACTTTTCTCCAGGGGTAAATAAGGAGGAAACCTAAGGCAGCTTACATGAAGGTGGGAACTGGATTACAGGATAGTTAACAAAGATTATGTGCTCTGTTGAGGGTGGTTATGCTTCAGAGGGGTCTAAAAAAAGAGGCATTTCAAAGGTATGTTAACCTAGATGCACAGAAACAATGGACAGGGCTTGGTTAGGCAAAGATAAACCTTTTACTATGGAAGTTATAGGCCTGGGGCGTGGCTATCCACCATGGCTGCCCAGTGAGGAATTTATGATCAGGTCACCCTAGGAAGTTACTTTCAGTCACTCAACTTGTCAGATTTATTATAGAGCCCCTTTTTCATCTACATAGCTTGATTTTAAAATACATACTTTACTCATCAGTTATGTACGTATATAGTTTAGAGACTTATATAGATTTCGATTCAAATATCTATACCCTCCCTTCGCCAGTTTTTCACTCTCTACATAACAGTATTTACCTGCATGTCACTAATAATAACTTGGGTGTATTTCTGCCAGATCTTTTTTTTTTTCTTCTCCCCAATTTTAGATAGTTCTTCCTGAAAAGTAGGGCTTATCTACAACCACTGTACCATCACCAGTCTTCCCAATTCAGTACGGATTTTGGTTAGGTTAATCATTCCATGTTTCCGTTATTAGGACTCGAATGCTATCCTCTGCTGCACTGAGCACATATTATGATCCCTTCTGCCTAATGCTTTCATTTGCTTGGGCGTCTTTGTACACTTACCACTTAATTCAACCCCACACTTTCACCCAGTGGTATAAATACTTTAATACATAAAAGTACCTTGGGTGTGCTTTCAAATTCTTTTTCCTAAAGAGCTCTATCTTGGAACCTGGAGTTTTGTACTCTGGATTTATCAGTTGGGTGGCTCTGTCGGCTTGCTGTATTTCTGCCATTTGGGATATCCTTTCACTGTCATCTTGGAGATTAGTGTTTACTCTCTCTTTATACCCTGTTCTCTGTCTCTCTGATCTTTCTTGGTTGTTTTTGTGGGGTTTTGTTTGTTTGGAAGTGCATGCGCCGTAACAGTAGAAAGGTGTGAGATTGGGCAGGCAGAGGGGAACTTTGCATGTCTGATAACATTTTCATTTTGCTTTTACTGTCAGTTTGCTTTTACAGTCAAATTCTAGGTTGAAAATCATTTTCCCTCAGAACCTTTGTCATTGCTCCATTGTCTTCTAGTTTCCTGCTTTGTTGCCACTGAAGACTGTTGACATTCTGATTCTCGATCCTGTGCATGAAGCCTTTCCCCTGTGGAAGTCAGTGGGGTCATCATTTCACGGCACTGTGCCTCATTGGGGCTATTTTCATTGGTTATGTATGCTAAGGACTTAATATTGAAATTTTGGTTCTTTGATTTTGATGTTTCCTGACTTTTTTAATTCTCTTCTCCTTTTTGGTCTCTGTTCTCTAGCTCTGCAACCTCATTATTTAAATGTTAGGCATCCTGTGCAGGTTCTCCTATTTTGTTACCTTTCTCTGCTTTTTTCTGTCTTTTTCTTTTTTATTTTCTCGGAGACTTCTCAACTTGTTCTCCTAAGCCTTATTTTATCTTCTTTCTCCTATTTTTACTTTCCATTAGATTTTTGGTTCTCTACTTATCTCAGAAGATAACTATTTTTCCATGTTTGATGTTTTCTTCTTCCTATATGGTATCGGTTGCCTTCTCTCTGTCTAGGATCACTAAACAAAGGACTGTAGGCCATATGAATGGAGTACTAGAAAGCCATTTGGAAGCTCTATGCCTAGGTAGGTCTTGTTAGCTATTGTTCACTATAGAATGATCTGTCTGGGCTGTTTCAGTTCATCCTCAAATGTCAGGATCTGTGGATTCTTTCCTCTTGGATTTGTCATATTTCCCACAGAAGACTCAGTCTTCCTCAGATCTCCTACCCAGAGAGATAAATGCCTGGCTACTAGTGTCCTGTGAATTAAGTTAAGCAAGAAAACTGGGAGTTCACCATACAATTACACACAGTCACTTAATTGCCCTGTTTTCAGATGGCGCTCTGCACAACTGTGCAGAGCATCCTCCAGAGACCGTGTTTTACTCCAGAGAACACCTCCAAGTGGCCTGTGGGTCAGGGCAAGGGCCTGTTAGACTGCCTCACTCATGCCCTGTGTTCTGGAGGTCTGCTTCTTTAAAAGATGTTTCAGGGCCAGCCGAGTGGCTCAGTTGGTTAATAGCTCGCTCAAGAGTGTGAGCTGAGCTCTGAGCCACAGCAGTTTGATGCCCAGCCCGAGCTGAACTGCCGCTGAGCTGCCGCTGAGCTACCAACAGGTGGCAGGATGGCTCAGCTATTAAAAAAAAAAAAAAGTTTCAAAGCAGTCTTCCTGTCTTCAACCCCACCCTCACCCCTGTTCCCAGAGACCTGAGACCACCAAATCCTGAGCCCTGTGGGGAGGAGTGTTGTGGTGTGCATCACATTGCTTTTCAGCTTTCACCAGTGGTTGTTCAGCTTTCTTGGATCCACGAAGACATTTACCAATGATCTCTCTGCTCTCCTTTCCAACTCCTAAATTGTATTGTTCTGACATCTTTGCCACTCTGTCAGTTTATGCTTTAAAAATTAACACTGGATTCTCTACTAAAATGGAGCTTCAGGGTGAGTGAGTGCATGTGTGTGTGTATCCAGTCCACCTTCTGTACTTTTGCTAAATCTTGACCTCATTTAGCATCTTTATACGGCAATAATGAGGCACAGTGAGGAAAGACAACTCCCTTGAACAACGTGTCCATTTTTCTAAAAATATCTATCACCTGCACTACACTTCCACTTCACTCTCAGTATCTGAACCCATTGTTTTCCTGTAAAACCACTTCCCCCTTAAGTCTCTTCTCTGTTTTTATCAACACACAGCCAACCCTATGGGCCTCTGCCACAGAGTTGCTTTTGGCTCGCCCTTCTGCCTCCCACATCTAGCCATTGAATATTTAAATTCTGTTCTTTCTTTCTGCAAGAATGTCCTTGGATTTAACTCTTCCCTCTCCTATTTCCACAACCATTGGTCGGATTTTCCTTACTAAGCCTAAATCGGGCCACCACCCAGAAGGTTCCTGGAATGATGGTCTCAGATGTCACATCAGTCTTAGAGCACAGGCTCCTACTTACTGACATGCAGCGGGCTCTCTTGTCTGCCAGGTAAAATCTAAACTCTTGAACGCAGCGTTTTGCTGTCTGTGGCTGTAGCAAACTTCTGTACTTTTACTTGTGATCTTCCCTCTACCTAGAGGACTTTTTACTTTCTTTGGTCAAACTTACTCCGGTTTGGACCCTTTGGAGCTCTGGTCAATATTGGTTTTCTACCTAAAGCCTTCTCTACTTAATTTTCTCTCTTCACAAAAGCCGTTCCTTGCTTTTCAATTTCAGTGGATTAGGGAATCATCTTCCACACTTTCTTGTACATGTTTTAGTATTATCTGAATTTTGTTTCCTATATATGACTCATTCTAAGCTTCTTTTTTCTGTATTTTTTTATTCTAGAAAACTTCATATCTATACAAAAGGAGAGAGAAGACAATAACATTAACTCCACTGTCATTATACTAGTGTCACCCAGCAATTATCAACTCATTGCCAATTTATTTTCACCTATATCCCCACCCTGCCACCCACTCCAAATTATTTGAAGTATATCCCAGGCATTTTTTTTTTTCATTTGTAAATATGGCTTTCTAAAAGATGATCTTAGGTAACCGTGACACTATTGTTACACCTAAAGTTAACAATTCACAAATATCAAATATTTAGTCAGTTTTGCCAGTTAATCTCAAACATCCTATTAATTTTGTTTGTTTGAAACGGAGTCCAAATAAAACCCATGAATGCAAAATTGGGTACTGTGTGTCTTCAACTGCCTTTACTATAGAGATTTTCCTCCCCCTGCCCCACCCCATACAATGTATGTGTTAAAGAAACCCCTTGCTTTGCTGTTTGCATCCTTGGGGTGCCTAACGTGGTCTCTGGTTCCCCAAGATTCATGTTTGATTTTTTTGGAGGGGTCCAAGGGGACAGGAGAATGAGGGCAAGAACTCGTTTCTTTTTATTGAGGTAACATTGGTTTATAACGTTATGTAAGTTTCAGTTGTACAACATTATAATTTGATATCTGTATACCCTATATATGGCATGCTTGCCACCAGAAGTCTAGTTTCTGTCTGTCACCATATATTTGACCCCCTTTCTCCATTACACACTCCCCTCACCCACTTTCCTTCTCTGGTTCCCAACAATTTGTTTTTCATATCTATGAGGTTTTTTGCTTTGCTTGTTTGTTTCTTTTTGTGTGTTTTGGATTCCACATATAAGTGAAATCATGATTTTTGTCTCTTTGTTGGATTAATTCCACTTAACATAATACCCTCAAGGTCCACCTATGTTGTCATAAATAGTAATGTTTCTTCTTTTCCTATGACTGAGTAGTATTCCTGTGTGTGTGTCTACACTGCATCTTCTTTATCATTTATTAGGTTGTAAATAATGCTGCTATGAACATAGGGGTGCACATATCTTTTTGAATTAGTGTTTTCATAGTTTTCAGATAAATACCCAGAAATTGAATAGTTGGTTCATATGTTCATTCTGTTAATTTTTTGAGAAATTTCCATACTGTTTTCCTTAGGGACTGCACTAATTTACATTTCCACAGTGTACATGCATTCCCTTTTCTCTACATCCAGTCCAACATTGGTTATTTCTTTTTGATAATAGCCAATCTAATAGTACAAAGTGGTCTCTCACTATAGTTTTAATTTGCATTTTCATAATAATTAATTTCATGTGTCTGTTAGCCATCTATACATCTTTCTTGGGAACATGTCTATTTAGAGCCTCTGCCCATTTTTTAATTGAATTGTTTCTGTTGTTGTTACTGAGTTGTATGTGTTCTTCATATATTTTGGATATTAAACCCTTATCAGAAATATCATTTACAAATTTCTTCTGGTTGGTTGCCTTTTTGTTTTGTTGATAGTTTCCTTTGCTGAACAGAAACAAGCTTGTTAGTTTGATATAGCCCCTTTTGTTTGTTTCTGTTTCCCTTGCCATTGGAGTCCAATCCACGAAAACCTCCGTAAGGCTGATGTTCAGGAGCTCAGTACCTGTGTTTTCTTCCATGTGCTTTATGTTTCAGGTCTCACATTCAAGTCTTTACTCCATTTTGAGTTAATTTTTGTCCATGGTGTAAAAGTGGTCTAGTTTTCTTCTTTTGCATGTGGCTTTCTCAACACCCTTTATTGAAGAGACTTTTCTTTCTCCATTTTGTATTCTTGGTTCCTTTGTCATAAATTAGTTGTCCATATATATATGTGGGTTTATTTCTGGGCTCTCAGTTCTGTTCCATTGGTCTGTGTGTGTGTTTCTGACAATACCGTACTGTTTTGACTACCATAACTTTATAGTATAGTTTGAAATTAGGGAGTGTGATGCCTCCAGCTTTGTTCTTTTTTCTCAGAATTGCTTTAACTATTCAGGGTCTTTTATGGCTCCATACAAATTTTCTTCATTTCTCTTTTTGATAGTTCACTTTAAGTATATAGAAATGCAACGGATTTTTGTATATTGATTTTGTACCCTGCAACTTTACTGCATATTTTTAAATTATTTCTAATAGTTTTTGGTGGAGTCTTGAAGGTTTTCTATATATAAAATGATGTCATCTGCAAATAATGAGTTTTACTTCTTCCTTTCCAATTTGGATGTCTTTTATTTTTTTTCTTACCTAATTGCTCTGACTTGGACTTCAATACTACGTTGAATAAAAGTGTTGAGAGTGGGCATTCCTGTCTTATTCCTGATCTTAGAGAAAAAGCTTTCAGTTTTTTCCTGTTGAGTATGATATTAGCTGTGGTTTTGTCCTATATAATCTTTATTATGTTGAGGTACTTTCCTTCTATGCCCATTTTATTGACTTGTTTTAATCATAAATAGATGTTGAGTCTCGTTAAATACCTTTTCTGTATCTACTGAGATGATTATATGATTTTTATCCTACATTTTGTTAATGTGTTTTATCATATTGATTGAGTTGTAGATATTGAAATCATCCTTACATCTCTGGAGTGAATACCACTTGACCTTGGTGTATGATCGTTTTAATGTATTGTTGTATTTGAGTTGCTAGTGTTTTGTTGAGGATCTGTGTTCATCAGAGACATTGGCCTGTAATTTCCTTTTTTTTATGTTGTCCTTTCAGTTTTTGGTATCAAGGTAATGTTGGCCTTTTAAAATGGGTTAGGAAGTGTTCCCTCCTCCTCAATTTTTTTGAGAAGGATAGGTGTTAAATGATTGAATGTTTGGTGGAATTCACCAGTGATCCCGTGTTGACCTAGGCTTTTGTTTGGTGTTTGATTACTATTTCAATTTCCTTACTAGTGATTGGTCTATTCAGATTTTCTATTTATGATTCAGTCTAGGAAGTTTGTATGATTCTAAGAATTTATCCATTTCTTCTAGATTGTCCACTTTGGTGTGGTGTATCCTTTCACGATCCTTTGTATTTCTGGGATATCCGTTGTAACTTCTCTTTCATTTCCGATTTTGTTACTTGAATCTTTTCTCTTCTTTTAAAGTGAGTCTAGCTAAACTTTTGTCCCTTTTGTTTATCTTTTCAGAGAACCAACTCTTAATTTCATTGATTTTTTTTCTGTTGTCTCTTTAGTCTCTTTGATTAATTTCCGCTCTGATTTTTACTCCTACTGACTTTGGGTTTTGTTTATTCTTTTTCTAGTTCCTTTAAGTGTAGGATTAGATTGTTTATGCAAGATTTTTCTTGCTTCTTGAGGTATGTCAGTATAGTCATACCTTATTTTATTGCACTTTAAGATGTTGTATTTTTTTTACAAATTGAAAGCAAAAAGGTTATAACTCGTTTCATTATGGTTGTCTGCAACGAACCCACGATATATCCAAGGTATGCCTCTATTGTCATAAATTTCCCTTTTAATACCGTTTTGCTGCACATTCCATAGATTGTGGTATGTCATATTTTCACTTTTGCCTCCATGTATTTCATGATTTTGCCTTTTTGATATTTTTGTTGCCCCAG
This sequence comes from Aselliscus stoliczkanus, assembly GCA_033961575.1. Classification (NCBI taxonomy): domain Eukaryota; kingdom Metazoa; phylum Chordata; class Mammalia; order Chiroptera; family Hipposideridae; genus Aselliscus; species Aselliscus stoliczkanus. Next base: position 54,367,143 of record CM066733.1, on the reverse strand, counting down.
TTGTTCAGTAGCGTGTTGTTTAATCTCCACATATTTGTGATTTTTTTCCCACCACTTTTTTTATAGTTGATTTCTAGTTTCATATTATTGTGATCAGAAAAGATGCTCGAGGTGGCGTCGGTCTTAAATTTATTGAGACTTGTGTCTATCCTTGAGAATGTTCCATGTGCACTTGAGAGAAATGTGTATTTTGTTGCTTTTGGATGGAATTTTTTGTATAAAGCTATTAAGTCCATCTGGTATAATGGTCATTTAAGACCTGTGTTTCCTTGTTGACTTTCTATCTGGATGTTGTATCCATTGGTGTCAGTGGGGTGTTAAAGTCTCCTACTACTATTGTGTTTCTGTCAATTTCTCCTTTTAGGTCTATTAATAATTGCTTTGTATATTTTAGTGCTCCTAAGTAGAATGCATATATATTAATAAACGTTGTGTCTCCTTGATGGATTGTCCCCTTTGTCATTATGTAATATCCACTTTTTTTTTTCCTGTTACCTTTTTTGGCTTCAAGTCTATTTTGTTCTATATAAGTATGGCTATACCCACCTGCTTTTTTTTTTTTTTTTTTTTAAATAGACCAGTCGTTTAATTAGGTGCTTCATAATAAATTTAGAACACCAGTTTGTGAGGATAAACCCCATTTGTGAGAGCAAACACAGAGTGGAGGTAGCCTTGGAGCTGAGGAACAGCCTTGATTTTTGGCAGAATTTCCAAGTCCACGGCTTTCTGATCAATTTTGCGCTGCTCTGTAATCTCGTATTTCTTTTTCTCTGTGTCGAAGATCTCCCCCTCCTGGTGGCGTGGCTTCCGCAGCTGCTGCTTCTTGAAATAAGCATCGGTGAGATGTTTGGGGATTTTCACACCACTGATATCGACTTTGGTGGAGGTGGCGATGACAAATTTCTGGTGTGTTCTATGCACACAAACTTGATTGAGGGACAGAGGTCCAGTCACAAGTAGCAAGCCACTGCCTAGCTGCTTCAGGAAAACCACCCTCTTGCCTCTATAGCACCCAGTGAGGATGATCAGAATGGTCCTGGGAGTGATGCTGGCCCGGAGTTTTCTCACATGCTGACTGAAGGGTTTCCTGTTATATGGCTCAGCAGCTTCCGAGGCACATCTTCAGTAGGATAGTCTCTAGGCATTTTGCGCAGTTTAACCACTCGGGTGCCACCATTCTTTTCGCCACCAACTGGTTTTGTGATAGTAGCAAGGACTTTCTCTTTCTTTTTCTTTTCAATCCTGGATTTCACTGCTGAATTCTTACTCTTGTACATGACCTTTCAGGAATACATAGCTGATCGGGAATACCTGCCGATCCCTCGGACCAGGACAGGGTTTCGGGTGCAGTGGGGCTTCCCCTTCTAGGCGTCTTGGCCTTGAGGTTATCCTTCTTAACCTTGCCACCAGCATCAGCCTTCTTGACTTCAGGTTTCTTCTCCTTCGTGTCCAGCTTCTCAGTTTTTTCACCCGCCATCTTGCAAGATAGGAAAGAGAACTCCCCACTTGCTTTTGAGTACCATTTGTTTGGAGTATCATCTTTTACTCCTTTGCTTTGAGCCTTTGTTTATCTTTGGAGCTGAGATAAGTCTCCTGAAGTAGCATGTATTTGGGTGTTGGTTTTTTTGTTTTTTAAGATTTTATTGGGAAATTGGGGGAGGGGACCAACATTGGGGAATGGGGAAAGGGGAACAGACAAGTTGCTGTCCTTTTGTTCTTCAAGTCTAGTTGTGGAGGACATCAATTCACTGGCCCATGTTGGTATCATCGTTGCTCTCTTCTCGGGTGAGGCAGATTGGTCACTGGCCTCTGGACGGCCGCTCACAGTGGCTCTTGGCAGCTCACACCAGCTGCCAGCCGCTCACGCTGGCTGCCGGCCACTCACTGTAGCCTATGGCAGCCCACTGCAGCAGGGGCTGCAGCCTACACCATTGCCAGGGCTCCTGCAGCCCAGCTCCAGGTGGAGCTGTTGTTCACCATCTTAGCTGTAGAGGGCAGTGTCACTGGCCCTCATATGTGGGATCCAAATCAGGGCCACTGGCGTCCCAAGCCAGCTCTTAACCAACGCGCCACTCAGCTGGCACTGAGTCTTGTTTTTAATCCATCCAACTACTCTGCAGCTTATGAATGGTAAATTCAGTGTATTTATATTTAGGGTGATTATTGGTATATGAAAACTTACTACTGCCATTTTATTTTTTGTTTTGAGTTTGTTCTGTATCTTTGTTATTTTCCCTTGTGTCTGCTATTTTAGTTTGGTGATTTTTTGTGATTATCTTCATTTCCTCTTTTTTAATGTTTTGTTCTTTAGTCTTTTAATGTCTTTGTTCTAGATTTTTGTGGTTACCATGTGATTTATATAAAATGTCTTATAGATAAAGTAGTTCTTTTTCTTTTCTTAAAGATTTTTGTAGCAGCCCTGGTTTGGTCCCACATATGAGGGCCAGTGACACTGCCCTCTAAAAATAAAAAATAAAAAAATAATAAAATAAAATTTTGGGGCCGGCCGAGTAGCGTGGTGGTTAAGCGATGGCTTGGGAAGCCAGCGGCCCTGGTTCGGGTCCTACATATGAGGGCCAGTGACACTGCCCTCAAAAAAAAAAAAAAAAAAAAAAGATTTTTGTTGGGGAATTGGGGAAGGGAGCATTGTTTTTCCAGGACCCGCCAGCTCCAAGTCAAGTTGTTGTCCTTCAATCTTAGTTGTGGAGGGAGGAAGCTCACCTTTAAGCCCAGTCTTCGCTTTCAGCCTAGTTGGGCTGGGGGGAGGTCTCGCAGCCCACTGTCCCATAAGGCAATCTTGCTACTAAGAGCATGTGCTGTCACCAGTTCAGTGGCAGCTCCGCTTGTGCGTAGCTCTTTGGCCCATGTGGGAATCGAACCAGCAACCCTGTTGCTCAAAGCTCCCCACTCTTAAGCAACTGAGTCACTTGGCCAGCCCGAATAGTTCTTTTTCTTTTGATGGCATCTTATCTGCATTTGCCTATAGAAGTTCCGTCCTTTTTCTTCTTCCCTTTTATGTTTTTGTTGTCTCAAATTATTCCTTTTTATGCTTTGTGTTCATTACCAAATTGTAGTAGCTATAGTTGTTTTTAATGCTTTCCCTTTAACCTTTATGCTGTAATTAAGTGCTTAACACCATATTCTGTAATAGAGTTGCAATTTTCTGATTCTGTTTATCACCTCACTCAAGATTTTGTTTATTCTTTGCCATTTTGTTTCTGGTAGGAGAGCTTTTTTCAACATTTCTTGTCAGACAGGTCTTGTGTTGAACTCCCTCAACTTTTCTTTGTCTGGGAAAGCCTTTATTTCTCCTTCATATCTGAAGGATAACTTTGCTGGATAAATTAGTCTTAGCTGGCAGTTTTTATCTTTCAATATTTTAAATATGCCATTCCACACTCTCCTAGCCTGTGGAGTTTCTGCAGAAAATCTGATGATAGCCTGACGGGGGTTCCTTTGTGTAGGTTACTCTCTTTTTCCCTGGCTGCCTTTAGAATTCTTTATCATCGACTTTTTTGACAGTTTTAATATAATGTGTCTTAGAAAAGGTCTTTTTTGCATTGAAGTAATTAGGTGTTCTATTAGCTTCTTGTACCTGTATGTTCCGTATGTTCCGTTCCTTCTCATCTTGGGACGTTCTCATCTATTATTTCTTTAAATAGGCTCTCTGTTCCCTTCTCGCTCTCTTCTCCTTCTGGGATACCCTTTATCCTTATGTTGCCCTTTCTGGGGGAGTTGGATAGTTCTTGTAGAGTTGTTTTTTGTTATGTCTGTAATCTTTTTTTTTTTTTTTTTCCCCTATTTAGCTGAGCCATCCTGCTACCTGTTGGCAGCTCAGCTCAGGCTGGGCATCAAACAGCTGTTGCTCAGAGCTCAGCTTGCACTCTTAAGCGAGCTCTTAACCAACTGAGCCACTCAGCCAGCCCTATTTCTTTAATCTTAGTTCTCTGTGCTTTTCCTCTAAATCATTTCTAGATTTCTGTCATTGAGTTCGCTTATTGTCTCTCTCACCTGGCCTGCTCTATTTCCATTGCTTTCTAATGCATTCTTCATCTTATTTATTGAGTTTTTAAGCTCCAGAATTTTTGTGTGGTTCTTTTTTGAGTTTCAGTATCTTTCGTAAAGTATGCCTTGTATTTAATTTTATTCCTAAGCTTAGTTGCCCCCCTTTCTGAGTTTTGGTGTATCTCATTGATTTTCTCCATGACAGCTGTTTTGTATTCTTTATCATTCATATCACTATCTTTCATGACATTGAATTTGTTTTCTGGAGAATTGCTGTTTTATTTTTCTGTTACCTTGTTACCATGATTATACATGGTGCCTGATGGGTTGTTCCTCTGCTGGGCATTTGAAGTAGCAAACGCTTCTCTTGTTTGGGTATAGTTTTCCCAGGTTGGTAATTAGAGGACTTTTCTTGTTTTCCCGTAGGTGGCACCATAGTACAAGTTTTTGGCTTCTCTTACCTGAGCTGACTCTGGCTATATTTGAGAGCCAGCACTTTCCACCCTCCACAGCTTTTTTCAGAGGTGTCACAGGTGCTCTTTTTGTACCTGCTTGTGCCTCCAGGGTCACTGGTGCCTTGCTGCTTCCTGCGTGGCTGGGGTCACCAGGATGGCAGGTGTCCCAGGGTGTCCGGGGTCATCTGAGTCTCGTGTACCACTGCAGCCAGGTTTGCACATGCCTATGCTGCTACTGGCCGGCTTTTTGTTTCAGGGGTGCAGTGGGGAGGAGGCACAGTCACAAGCCCATTTTCCTCTGCTGCTACCATGCTCTCTGGACTGCAGGCTTAGCTGCCACTGAGGGAACAGATCTCCAGCACCATCCCTGCTGTTCCCCCAGTTCCACCATTCCTGTATTCCATTCCACCCACCTTCAGCTGTACAGATGTGTGTGGATCTCTTAAGGCATCCTGGCGTGTTGGTCAGAGGAATCTTTGTTGAGTGACAGATATATTGACAGATATATGTTCCACTAGTTGCAGATTGAAGGGGAGAGACAAAGGGTGTGTCTCGGTCTGCCATGATGCTAATGTCACTCAAGAATTCTTTATGGGTGCTGTTTATAAGGTTCTTGAAACTTGACACCTACATTTAAAAAAGAAATTGTTATTCTCTAATCTATGTATTAAGTTTAGATTCAGATGTTTGCAAAAATAATTTGAAGTAGACTGAGAAAGCAAAGTGCTGTTTGGAGCTAATTGCATCAAAATGATACTTAAGGAATTAGCTAAATGAAAACTTTGGTTTGGAGAAAACTGCAAAGAATTTATTTTAATCTCCATTATTAAGCAATCGTGACTTGTTGTTTTTTAGAATAAATGAATTTTAAAATACTGTTTCCTTCTCCATTTACTCAGCACAAACATTTCACCGAAGATATTCAAACAAGGCAGTACCGCTCCTTGGAAGTTCTGATAGGATCTGGCTATAATACCCCTGCTGACATTTGGAGCACAGCATGCATGGTAACGTTTTTTTCTCCTTCACTCGTTATTTGGTAATCACATACCTTGCCCTGTTTGCTAATTTCAGTGGACCAGCAAATTAGGAAACAGAAAAAAATTTTTGACTTACTACTGGCACTCTAAATCCTATGTCTGGAGAGGTCTGAATTCAAAAGCTACTTGTAAACATCTCACATTCCATTAGGCTCCTGCCAAATTCCTGTTAGGTGAAGGAACCAAATGTTCCTTACTACAGATTTGCAGGTGGGGGGTGTGGAGCAGTTAAAAACAAGTGCTCTGAAGTGGTGTTGCTTTTGATTTCGTCTGTGATCTATTTTCAAATTCGGGAAACCCCTGAAATTTTTCATTCTGTACAGTTCAGCAGTTACTCAGACATCTTTGCATCTCGTAAGATGTGAAGCTCAGTCATCAGTAGATTCATAAGTTATTGTTTTGTCCCTAGCAAGCAACTACTCAGATGGTCAGATTTAGTTGCTATTAAATGATTTCCCACAAGTAGCCGCATGTTAGGTTGTGTTATGTTGTTTCTTGAAATGAAGTATATTCTTGTAATTGTGTGTTTATTTACTTATTTCTCTTCCACTAGTTTATCAGTGCTATGCTGGCAGGAATCATGTCTGTTATAATAGCTAAGTGCCTGGTTCAGGCCCTGGCATATTTTCAGCGGGTGTTTTCCATGCAGTCCTGATGCTAACTAACTATGTAGAGTTATCACAGACTTTACAGGTGAAGGGCATAGTTTCCCACAGGCGCCCCTCAACTCGGACACCAGCCTCGAGCTCGGAGGTCTACAGGCCACCTGCACTTCTGACCAGCTGGCTACAGATTGGGAAAGGTTCCACTTCCTTTCTGATTCAGCAATTTGCTAGACTGTCCCGCAGAACTCAGGCTCGTTATAAGTCACCTCACTAGTATAAATTGAAGTATGTCCCAAAGTTCACTGTGAATAACGAAAGGCACTCTTATCACTTGGAAATTCACAGTTTAGAATCTCCCTTTCAGGAAACAGGAACAAAGACCAAATGAATTTCTTTGTGATACAACAGTACTTACTAAATATTTGTGGGCCATCAAATGAGTGAATTAAACAAGAAATATATTAAACTACCATTTGGATTAATATTCACAGTCAACTCCTGGGGAAAACTTGAAAGAGAAAGGACAGACTAGAAACCTCTACCTATTTCAGTCGTCCACCCAGCATTCCTGAAAAACTGTCTTCCAAAGGTAGTAGAGTTAAAGTCATGTTGTTACTATGGCATGACTTTATAAGTCATTGTTATGACATATGAGTGGCTTTTAAGGTGAAGCACTGTCTGAAATAAAGTAAGGTTTGGCATTAGACACTCAAGATGAAAAACCATTGGAATAAAATCTGACTTCTTTCTTGCCATATTTTAAGGCTTTGATTTTGAGGAATTTTATTTGAATTGATTGGCTGGATAAAATAAGTGATATGAGATAGTGCCAACTACAAAATATAGCGAGTTTATAGATGGCATCTGATGTATCATTGGTTCTTAGTAATGGGTTAATTGTTTGAGGATAGTAGGTCCTGCTTGCTATTTAACATAGTATTTGCTATGTCAGGCTTAAGAAGTTAAGACAAAAAAAAAAAGGTAAAAGGAGGATTAACCCTGCCCCCTATTTGGACCAGCTTAAGTGCAGGAATTTTCTTGACCAAGAGAGGGAAGGCACTTATTTGACATAACACCATGAGAACTTGAGCCCCATTTGTTCCCTCAAACTTCTCTCATTTTGCTTGAAGACATAGAAATGTTGCTTTAAATTTGGCCATACTCAGAGAATAAACATAAATCCTGAAATATCAGAAGTGCCTGGAGAGGTCCTGCATCCAATGCAATGGATTGATAGAAAGATTGGGACCCTTTTTGAGAGATAGGGACAAGCTGTGAGATAGTCTCCACCATTAGTGATTGAGACTACAAAGTTTAGAAGGGCAGCTATATAAAGGGAATGTTCTGTGAAGAACATGAAGAATTCATAAAGAACAGATGTTTTTTAAATTTCCAAACATTCTGTGGATTTTGACAAATGTTTGACATGTATTTACCATTATAGATTCAAATAAAACAGTCCCACTGCCCTAAAAATCCCCTGTGCTCCACCTGTTTATTCTTGCCCTTCCTCCCTCCCCCGCCCACCACCCCAATCCCTGGGCACCATGGATTTTTTTTTTTTTTTTTTTTTTTTTTTAAAGATTTCATTGGGGAATTGCGGGGGAAAGGAACAGCGTTGGGGAACCGGGGAAGGGGAACAGACAAGTAGCTGTCCTTTTGTTCTTCAGTCTAGTTGTGGAGGACATTGCTTCCCTGGCCCATGTTGGCATCATCATTGTGCTCTTCCCTGATGAGGCAGTTCGGTCACTGGCCTCTGGATGGTAGCTCACACTGGCTGCCGGCCACTCACTGTACCCTATGGCAGCCCACTGCAACAGAGGCTGCAGCTATGCCGTCCCCAGGACTCACAGCAGCACAGCTCCAGGTGGAGCTGTTGTTCGCCATCTTAGCTGTAGAGGGCAGTGTCACTGGCCCTCGTATGTGGGATCCGAACCGGGGTCGCTGGTGTACCAAGCCAGCTCTTAACCAACGCGCCACTTGGCCAGCCCACCACCACCAGTCTTTTTATCTCCATAGTTTGACCTTTTCCAGAATGTCACATACTTGGAATCATACAGTCAGTATGTAGCCTTTTAGGCTTGTTTGTTACACTTTGTGATATTCATTTAAGGTTCCCCAGTGTCTTTTCCTGACCTGCTGGTGCATGTCTTTTTAGCACTGAGTAATCCCATTGTCTAGATGCCCAGCACACTGGGTCTGTAACTGATTTGGCCCGTGTCTGTCCCTGTAGCCCTGAGTGGTGCAGAACTGGCTCTTTGGTCATCAGTGTGAGACACCGTGGGCGTGGGAATCAGGCGCCCTGGGTTGGAGGATGGGCTGCACCTTTCCATTTGGTCACTTTTCTCATCTGTACTGGAAGGGTGTTTACTAGGTGCTATAATCTTCATAGAACTCCGGCTAGTTTTCAGTTTAATGTTGTGATCGTTTGGTTTGGGTTGGGTATTTTGCTGTTACCTTATTTGTAAAATTGTAACTACTAACAACTACCTTAGGTTCCAAATATAGTTCTCCTGGAGAACTGTAGGTAATTAGGTGTAAGTATCTAGGTGAAAAAAATTAGAAAATTTAAAAGTTTTAGAAAATCTTCTGTATTTTTTTAAACTTTATGAATATCTTTATTGAACCACCACTGTGAGACTTTGAAGAATAATCCACTTGTTGGTATTAACTGAATTTTTGCAATTTTCCTGCTCCATTTTACTAAGATACCGGTGTGGAAGGAAAGTTCTATAGGAATAATCTTCAATATTTTTTTTAATGATCATCGGCAGGTTTTTCCAAGAACAAAAATTACTTAATATTGAGCCAAATAGCAATAAGCTTCCCAAAGGCGCCTTTTTTTTTTTTTTTTTTTTCAATGCTTTCATGTGCTCTCCTCTTTTTCTTAGGCCTTTGAACTAGCCACAGGTGACTATTTGTTTGAACCTCATTCAGGGGAAGAGTACACTCGAGATGAAGGTAAGTCCCCTTCACAGGGTATCTGCATGGGCATTATACTTTCCTGCATGTGGCTGACACTATTTGTTAGTACCGAAGAGCCTTAGTCTTGTTAGCGTGCTAAGTATATATAAGTCCCAGAAAAGAGAAATATAAGATGTTTTATATTAGGTATTAGATATATTAGCTATTATATAATAGATATTAAAGATCTCTATGAAGATTTTTTTAAAGGCCACAATTGATCAAGCTAAAATTTGCATTCTGCCTTTCTATGTAAATCAGTGATTCATTCTTTACCCAGTTTGAATCTGTCTGCTCATCAGCTTGTTGCTTAGTTATGCCTCCAACTTTATTTGGAATTCAATAATTTTAATATACAAACACACTACTTGAATGCAGAGACTGTGTCCTATTTGTCTATGTAAATTCTGCAATATTTAGCATTCTTTCCCCCCCTTTTTGAAAATTTAAAACGATGGTTTTTTCTTTTTAAATTATACTAACATTTAAAATTCCATTTTAAAAATAAAATAATATTGATTTACATTTTGTGATAGCCAGTGAGAAAAGCCCAAGCTGTCACCTGCTTCGTCTGAGAGGCTGTGAAAGCAGACAACTGAATATGGAGGCAGGGGTGGGGTGGGTGGGGATCATGGTGGCATCCATATAACTAGATGAGATCATGTGAATGAAAAAATCTGGTAAAGAAATGTTTTGCCTTTTTTATTGTACAGTTTAGGCAGCTTTTGTTTTCAGGATTTATGGGGATTACTTTGAGAGAGCAGTAGTAGTATGTCCTCCCCATGTGAAAAGTGTGTCCTTTACTTCCTGTGCTTTCCTTAGTTCTTTGGGAAAATCACGTTTTGTACTCTACAGAAATAAGAAAGCTCTGTTTCTCAAACTGTGGTCCCCTGGATATTAATAGGCAGTTTAGTATGATCTGTTGATATTCCTGACACATACTATTTAGAAAATGCCATGTAACAAATTTATATAGCCGAATACCTGCTTTAGTGGGTATAGTTTGGATATGTTTTCCATACATAAGCTGCGTGTGAGAATATACTGTAATTACTACTTGTGTAAACCCTTCATTTTCCCTGTTCTGTACTTGCTTTTTTTCTGGGTTATAAATTTTAGGCTATAGATTTATATTGGTTTAGAAATGCCCTTACTTATATGTTTGTGAGGGTAATTAATTTTTTTCTTTTTAGTTCCCTACACTCCCTATGGTGTGTGGTGGAGAGCACATATAATGGCTAGAATTAGATTGTGTGGGGTCTTATTCTATCAAACTTGAAAATCGAAATGTATATGAAAGTCCCAAGTAAGGAACAAGGGGGAACCATCTATCTTAGATATTTAGATCCTAATTTATTCCTTCCTGTACCAGTCACTGCCAACAGTCCTTAGGTAAAACCTCAAATTATTGCAGTTTGACCCATAAGGGCAAGAAAAAGCAAGCCCTTATCCCCTGGCTCTGGCGTATGCAGTTTGGTACAAGTCACAGTAAGACTGGGTTCTCAGTAGCACGTCCTCTGTTACTGCTGATGTCCCACAGCCCTAACTCATACAATAAAACTTGATAATTTGCCTGTCAGATATATCAAGCCTAAGATTAATTGATGGGCCAAAGATAGGTTGTTGGAATTAAATGTAAAAGAACAGTTTCATGGGAAAAAGAATTCCTTGATATAGGAAAACTATTAAAAGAACCAGTATTTCACTCAGAAGTTTACAATAAGATAAACTATTGTCTCACTTACAATTAATTTATACAAAAATAGTTATTTGCAGGTCCTGCCTAAAATCAACAGAAATTTCTTAGCAGCCAAGTACTTGTTACCAAACCATAAATTCAATCAAAACTGCCCAAAGGTTATAGTGAATTCATGAATATATATAGCTCTTTTAAAATGGTACCAGTGCCGGCTGAGTGGCGCAGTGGTTAAGAGCTGGTTTGGGGATGCCAGCGGCCCAGGTTTGGGTCCCACATATGAGGGCCAGTGACACTGCCCTCAAAAAAATAAATAAATAAATAAATAAAATGGCACCAGTGAGTCCTTTACATGAGAAACAGATACGACCTGAAAGCTTCACAAAGTCCCAGATACATGGCTGTCTCCAGCATATTAAGCTCCTAGAAGATACATTATTGGAAGTTTGGTGGGGTTTTTTTGGGTTTTGTTTTTTTTGTTTTTTTGGTTTTTTTTTTGAGGGCAGTGTCACTGGCCCTCATATGTGGCATCCAAACCGGGGCCGCTGGCTTCCCAAGCCAGCTCTTAACCACCGCGCCACTCAGCCGGCCCATATTGGTACATTTTGAGCTTACCTCAAAAACCCACCTGAACTTAGATACATAGACAAAATAGAAATAAAGGTGTAGATAAGCCTCCAGACTCCAGAGTGGGGCGTGCCAGCTCCTGTCAGGTGACCAGCCACCTGAAATAACTCTCGGCCTTCCCAATCTCCCCTTGAGTATCCTTGATTTTATTTGTACTTACTTTTAAACAGCTAGGCCTTGAAAAAGCTATTCATAGAAAAACCTCTTACAGCTTGTCCTTGATCCTGTTCTTCTTACCCTTCTATTTTAGACCACATTGCGCACATTATAGAGCTGATAGGCAGAATTCCAAGACGCTTTGCCCTCAGTGGGAAATATTCACAGGACTTCTTCAATCGCAGAGGTAGTATTGTTAACGTGAGTTTTCATCTAGGCCCCAGGAATACAGCTTCAGGAAGCAGAGCATTCACACCAGGATTGTTTTTATTTTGCGCTCAAGTCTCATTGGAGTGGGCACCTGACTTTTTTTGTGGTTTTTCCGGATTCTCCATTAGATGGATAGAGTCCTCTTCTTCCCATTTAGGCCAGAAAGCAAGCCTGAAATGCTTGACAAAGGTGTGCATGCTGCTCTTTCTGCCAATGTCTAGAACTGCAGTTGTTAGTCCTGTTATGTATGTCTTTTTTTCCCCCCTCTTGAAATGTTTGAAACATACAGATCACATTGCATTGATCATAGAACTTCTGGGAAAGGTGCCTCGCAAGCTCATTGTGGCAGGAAAATATTCCAAGGAATTTTTCACCAAAAAAGGTAAAATAATGTATTTGTTCCCAGACATTAAGGGGGCAAAAATGTTTAAACATTAAGAGGTAAGTACAGTCAGGTACATGTTCCCAGCACCCACAGAAGCATGGTCCCACTCTGAATGCTGGGCTGTAACTTAGCAGAGAGGTGAAATAATGGGCCAAGAGCAGAAACTGGAGCCAGACCATCCGGGTTCAAATCCCAGTTGCCCCACTAGTTGTGCGGCCAATGACACAACCTCAGCTTGCCGATTTCTAAATTGGGGTAATAGTAGTGTTTACTCTATATTAAATTAGTTACTGTGGCACATAGTTGGTTGATTACTTCTACACAGCACTTCTGGAAATGGGCAAATTTTTGCTAGCATTTGACCTAAGAACCTCTATCAAAGGGCGAGTAGTTTTGTTTAAGTTTAGGGGCAGAACTACATGTCACTCATCCTGTAGCCCATTGTCACCTAACACAGTCACTTAAACACATCAGTCATATGAATTAACTGTCTGCTTTGCAGTTTCATAAGTTTATGCTGTCAATTATTAGTGAAGGAAACATAGGTAAGACTCTCACCTCAAATTTTTGACTTGATACTTTTTCTTCACAACCTGTACACTGGCGCTGATAAATAATTTTTCCGTCACACTGACAGCAAGCATACTCAGAAACATTTCTTTTCTATTTTTTTTTTTGTTTGTTTTTTTTTTTTTAGCTGAGCCATCCTGCCACCTATTGGCAGCTCAGCTTGGGCTGGAAATCAAACCAATGACTCCGTTGCTCAGAGCTCTCACTCTTGAGCGGGCTCTTAAAGGGTTAAGCGCTGGCTTAGGAAGCCAGCGGCCCCGGTTCGGGTCCCACATATGAGGGCCAGTGACACTGCCCTCAAAAAAAAAAGAAAACAGGTTAAAGCAGCATCTACTTAATAAGCCACTGATAATTGACTATCTTTTCTAAAAAATGTTATGTCAGAGAAGCAAAAAATAGATTGACATTCCATCTGAAAGCTGTATGGTTTTAGCCCTCTGTTTTTAAATTGCTTCCCATTTTGAAGCAACATTTACTAGACTATCAGGCAAAAAAAAAAAAGAGTACAAGCAAGTTGTTCTTGGTATGTGGTTTAATCATCTAATACTCATTTTAGTGAATACCTGACAGCCCCTTCCAGTTTGACTGGAACTAAAATCATGGAATGGTGGAGCAAATAAATTTTCTTAAATTTTTAAGCCCTCATGAAAAAGGGAGACACTTCTCTCCGAGGAATGCATTACAGAAGAGGTGCATGGTGAATGGAGGGTTAGATTCTGGTGGCAACATTTGATTCTTTATAGAACACCTGGATTAGTTTCTGGATTTCCACAAAAGAATTGTGTCACTTGTCAGGGTTGGTCAGCTTCTTTTGTATTGTTTTTACCATAGGTGACCTGAAACACATCACCAAGCTGAAACCCTGGGGCCTTTTTGAGGTTCTAGTGGAGAAGTATGAGTGGTCTCAGGACGAGGCATCTGGCTTCACGGATTTCTTACTGCCCATGTTGGAGCTGGTCCCCGAGAAGAGAGCCACCGCTGCTGATTGTCTCCGGCACCCTTGGCTCAATTCCTAAGCCCCTGCCCAGCACCGCAGCAGAGATCACTTGCTGACCCTCCACCCCTTCGCCCCTGCCCTCCTAGAATTGCCCTCTTCCCTTTTCAGGGTGAAGGGTTTCCTTCAAGGGTTTCTAGTTTTTGTTTTTTTGTTTTTTGTTTTTTGTTTTTTTTAATCCAACATGCTCATTTGGGTTTGCTTACTTGACCCTGTGGAGATTTTCCCACAGCCATTGGGCATCCTAGGTGAATTGGGCCTTGATTGGGCTTTGCCAAAGACTAACGGACTAAAATGTGAAACAGCCTCTCGCCCTGTACCCTTGTCTTTCCATTAGGACATCCTTTAAATTATAAGCAGCCTTTTTAAAAAGAGCTATGAAGATGTATGAGCTCATCCTTTTATTCACTGACTCTAAGAGTCAAATTTTCTAGTGCATCTCCTATTGCCAGCATAAGGATGAGAGGAGGAAAAAGGGTGTTACTTCTGGATGGCAGAGACATTAAACTGGCTGTATCCAGGCTGCATCATCTTCCTGGATTGTTTCTGTTGTTCTCTACATTCATTTTTCCCTGTGGCTTTTAAGCTATCTTTTTAAATAAGCTGTATGAACACCAAATTTGGGTACCATTTTATCACTGTTCAAAGCACCGTCATATTCTTTTCATCCTTTAATAACTCTTAAGATCCTTGAATCTTCCATCTGATTTTTGGTGGAAACAAAAACAACCATTGACTAGTAATTTCTATAGAACCACAGATGTTCTGTGAACAGTCCACTCCTGTGTGTCTCCTGTTACCGTAACAACAGTTCTTTTGATTGGCTGTTGTTTTCGTGTTTTGGTTTTTTAATTCCTGGCTGGCACTTTACTCATTGCACTTGAGTTTATTGCCCCATAACTGAAGAATCCAGGATGACTCTAGAAAGGTGATCTGGATTTCAGAGATTTCCCATTTAAAAAGAAATATCCTAGAGTTCTTGATTCTTTTCCAAACAGCAGTCCCCTTACTTTTCTTTACAGCTTTTTCTTTACCTTGCCCACAACGTAGCCGTGAAGCAGTTTTCCTTTGTGGCTTTGCCTTTCTCATTTTCTCAGAGCCTTCAGGTCTTAAATGAAATCCCAGAATAAAAGAACCAAGGGGAGGGGTGGGATGGTACTGTTTTCATTGTTTACTCTGAAGTTTTATGTGGGTTTTTTTTTTTTTTTTTTTTTGTTGGTTGGTTTAACATTAGCCATTCTCTGCTGCTATTTCCTTGTATAAGTTTTTTAACTGCAATTATGGGTTGCACTTGAGGCTTTTTTTTTTTTTTTCATGAGAAAGGCTTTGTGCATCTTTTTTTAGGATAGGCCTCTGCTAGACCTGCCCTACATTACATATTCCTCGAGTCGTATTGAAAAGCAAAAGAGGGGTAGGATTGCGGTCACTACGGCTCGTTCATCATGGACCAAGTGGGCCTTGGGGATTACAGCATCCTCCACAAGTGGCTACAGGACTGCTTTACAGAAAGCCTAGGAGGTGGACTTGAGGCTCTGCTAGCAAAGCTACCGACGAGACTGCTGAGTAGCCCACTTTCTACACAGGAGATTGGAATCTAGATTCTGTCATCTATCCACCAACAATGGCAAAGGGAAAAGTGGCGCAATTAAGCAATCCGTTTAACTCATAAACATATTACTATGGCCCGCCATTCATCGGATCCTTGATTGGGTAGTCCTGAAATCAGACACATTCCTGTAGAAAGAATTTTAAATGAGGCTGTGTATGCACGTATCAAGCATAAGAATAGATTGTATCAGACAACGGCAGGGAAAATCCTTCAGCAGTTCTTATCCACTTTGGGTTTTCAGTGATACATACATCTAAAGCAGTAGCAGACTAGAACTGAATTCTTTTCTACACTGTAAAATCACAACTGAGGAATTCTGGTGATGAAATTAAAGTGAAATAACCAAAAAACACAAATAGAAGGCCCCATTTTAACAACTGACATGAAATTTTAGTAAGAGAGAACCTCATAAAACTTCATTTCGGAAACGTTTCCCCACCAAATAAGGGCTTTTCCTCCATCATTTAAGGAGCCAGATGAATTAGAAGCCGTGGAAAGAAGCAGCTGTAGAATTTGATTTTCCAAGCACCCCCGTACCTTTGTTGAACTTAATCATAATTCTGTCAAATTGCCATGATCTCACTAAAGGATTTCTATTTGCTGTCAATTAAAAATAAAACCCTGAATACATTTTTATTCTTTCTACTGGGTGCATCGTCTGTTTTCTTTGTAAATGCAATACAATAAATAATTTAATAACCTACATGTTTCCAGAAGACTTGTGTTCATTTTTTGCCCAAGTTGGTCTGACCCAAACTTCAGTGTGGAGGAAAGGATTGGTTCCATATGCTTTTGAAACTTAAATATACAATGAAACTGGACAACTTGCACACGTACTATTTTGTGGGGCTTCTGTCTTTAAATTGGGGGTGGGATGGGACCGACAAAATGCATTTTGGAAAATATTAAGAAAATTGTTATTTTCTACATCCGATAGCATTTTCCCCAGAATTTGTGGTGTGTATGTGTCTGTGTGTGTGTGTGTGTGTGTGTGTGTTTCCCCTCAGATTACAATCGCAGTGTGTGCAAAATGCCACACATTTGTGAACTCGGACTGAGGCCTCGGCATGATGAACAGGTTTTCATACACTTGTCTGATGCACTCCTTAAGGATAAATTCTTAGAAATGGAATGGCTGGGCCAGAGACTAAGCACATTTTTAAGGATATTTTAATAAATTTGCCTAACTTAAGTGGAGAACAGTTGGACTGTTTTGCTGTGACCAAGAGAATTCAGTCGGCCTATTGCAATCCCTCATTTTATTCCTAATAACAAGTTTGCTTGCCCCAAAAAGGGAGTATCTTGTGTTAATCTGCATACTGGGTGACTAATGAAATCAGAAACTTGTTTCATGTGTTTTCTTTACCCATCTGATTTTTTTTTTGTTATTTGCCTATGTTACCCAGCCTTTTTTTTGGTGTGCTTCCCTATTTGATGACTTGGTAAAAATGTGTTATATATTAAAGGCAATGCATTTTTGTCTTTTCTCCATTTAATAGTTTCTAATTTGCCTTTCGTTTTCATTTGTGGTATTTTTAAGTATGACTCCTAGAAAGGCCTTCCCCACCCCTCAACTATACATAAGCTGTTCTAGTTACTCGTTTTAATTGTGCCATACTTAAGACATATGTAGTGTATTCATATTGTAGTGTTGACCAGAATGTAACTAGTTTACAAAATAACCTAAAAACTTCAGCTGGGATTCATCAAACCACTAGGTTAACCAGACTGACCAATCTAGGCAATCTCTCCAAACCTGTGTTAAATGTATACCTAGAACTCCCAGAGTTTGGGAAAAGTTAAGTGCTGTCCTAGGGATGTTTACAGCCATCTCCAGCAAACAGGTGGTGTTACAACCCTGCCTTTCACTTCATTTGTCCCGAGTGTCCACAGGGAAGCCATTCCAGAACAGGCCCAGGTTGCAAATGCATTGCATTGCTGCTGATTCCTTCATTTTGAAGCCTATCGGGTTTTCCAGTTTGGTCTTAGGAGGACAGTGATTTCCTCTTAGGTTACTGTGTCACAGAAAATTGGTGATTTATTGATAATAGAATCTGAACTAAAATAAGACCTTATGACACCAGAGAAGCTTGAATAGTCCTTTGTGTTTTGCCCACCGATTTGGTGCTTTTGGAGTTAGCAAGGCATTGGTCATTTCCCGCTCTTTCACAGCGAGTCTTCAAAACGATATGCACATAATACCTGGACCTTGGGACCTACTGAAGAGTTGTGATTTTTGTCACAAGTCTTTTTTTAAGTTGGAATTTAAAAACTGTATGATACACATTTGTCTTTAAGTCCTTGCACAAATGTTAATCCACACCCCAAGTCCTTGTGATATCAGAAATACAGTTTAGAAGCCAGAAAATTTGATGGGCCGGCCGAGTGGTACGGTGGTTAAGCGCTGGCTTGGGAAGCCAGCAGCCCCAGTTCGAGTCCCACATGAGGGCCAGTGACACTGCCCTCAAAAAAAATAAAAAATTGGGCCAGCCGAGTGGCGCGGTGGTTAAGTGCTGGCTTGGGAAGCCAGCAGCCCCAGTTCGAGTCCCACATATGAGGGCCAGTGACACTGCCCTCAAAAAAATAAAAAACCAGAAAATTTGAGATCATGTTAAGTGTTTAGAAGTTTGAAAACTAAGTAGGCAAAATTACATTAGTACCCAGCGCTGGTCCTGACTACCATTCCTTATAAAGGGAGGGTTTTTAATACATAGATGATCAGTTCAATCTTATATCCTCCCAAGTTCACTTTTTATCATCTGTTGTCCGAAATTCACATCTAGCTTTGCCCATTTTAATACAGTAACCAGCCTTGCCCTCTGATTGTGATACGATAATGTATTGGCTGCCTACGGCTTGAGCTATGTTCTTAGAACTTGTGCCCCCAAGTTACTGCATTGGTAGCTTTGGATTTACTAAATATAAAGGAAAGTGTGGTCAGTGTTGGAAATTAAGGGACCTTACTATAACATAAATCCTCTTGAGGTTAAATAAAAATGGGATAAGTTTTGAGGGTTAGGGCCCTTTCATCTTCAGCAACTTCAGTTATTACAGAATAAACATATTCATCAGGAGCACGTAAAGTTACTAGAATCCAGTCTTTGCTCCAGTAAAGCATTCTGGTACTTGCCCATTTCAGCAGAAAATTAATGTAAGAAATCATGAATAACAACACTTAGAAGCACCCCAGTGATTCCCTCCACTTGGTGTTCACACACTTGTGTAGTCACCTTGCCTTGAATGTGGGCTGGACTCTGACAATCAGATTAAGGGAAACATGATGGTGTCACTTCTGAGGTAAGGTTACAAAAGGGCTATAGCTTCTGTCTGTGTACCCTCTTGCTCTGGGGAAGCTAGCTGCCAGGTGAATACACCTATGGAGAGGCCCGCAGTCAGCAAGGAACTTGGGCCCTCAGTACAACCTGTGAGAAACTAAATCCTGCAGACAAAGCTTGGAAGCAGACCCCACCATCTTACTGGCAGCCCTGTGAGAAACCTTGAGGCAGAGACACTTGGCTAAGACGCCCGATTCCTAACCCACAGACACTGGAATGTTCTAAAGCCACCGAGGTGTGGGTAATATGCAGCATCGGGTAATTAATGCAGGGATATAAGATAATGAAAGCATTTGGGATATCCTTCCAGTTCACATTTCAGATATAAAGGACTAGCCCTTCCTCACAGCCATCTCGACTCGGCTAGTCATTGTTGGTGAAATGGGTGTCACAACTGTCGCGAGCCCCCAGCCCAAGGCAGAGGCAGAGGCAAGCCAGAAGTGAGGAAGAAACAAGACAACTCGGTTAGAAGAGTGCTGATTTTATTGATTTTCTATATACTTGCAAAGACAAGATTTGAGGTGCTTTTTAATTTATTTAAAGGTAAAGCCACTTGAGAAGAGCTGATAAGCAGTTACAGGGTGTCAACCAAAATCATCACTTTTATTGGAGAGGGTGAATTCTGAGTTTCCTTGAAGATGAAGCCAAAGTTGAAATGCTGGGTCCTAGGACTTAACAGATCCGTCCCCAACACTGACACTCTGCCCAGTGAGAGCAAGGCGTGGGCTGCTGGCAGATGCACCTTAATGCCCCCAGAAGCTTCTGGGAACCACCATGAGCGCCAGTTCAGTGAAATATTTTGAGGGTAGAGAGACTTTCAGAAATGTTTTTTGCCTCTTATAAAAAGTGAAACTAGGGCCGGGTGAGTGGCACGGTGGTTAAGCGCTGGCTTGGAAAGCCAGCAGCCCCGGTTCTGTCCCACATGTGAGGGCCAGTGACACTGCCCTTAAAAAAAAAAAAAAAAAAAAAAAAAAGTGAAACTACAAGAAATAAACAAGTGTAGTTAGAAAACTCACTAAGCTACAGAATATGTAAAATTCTGTCATTCATGAAGCTTGCCTGACTCTGAAATAATTTTATCAGCGCAAGAAAACACAGATAGGATTGTTCTTAAATCCCATTTTAATAGTTACCATCAGCCAAAACGGAGACAGTGCTGGAAGGGTTCTGACTGCTGGCCCACCTGAACTGGAGAGGAAATGCCACCCTGACTGCCCTGGCTGTCAGAGTGCCCCGGTTAAAAACCCTGCCCTACAGCCCAGGAATAGGAAACCTGTTCACAGTGTCACTGCTGTGTGACCAAGCGATGACAAGATCCATGACAGCTTTCCTCAGTATTCACCCCTCTTCCCCAGTGACAGAACAGTGCCCATATTTCCTCTTTCCTGAGTGAGTAAATGGACAAGGACCAGGGTCACTCACTGCAGATAATCAACAAAACCCCGATTCTAATACCCTGCCCCCCAGGCAGGGAACAGCCCAGAGAACCTATCGTTGGCCTTCACATTCACTACAGTGAGGCTTTGCCTAAACTGAGTTCCCCTCTGGAGGCTGGCAAAATATTCACCATTTAACGTGGCAAATTCAAACGGTTTTACAAGAAGTGTCATCTGCCACTATAAATTACGTGGACACAAATCACAAACTCCTGAAGCTCCTAGCCACTTCTGATTGGATTAGTGTGGGTACTATGAAGAAATGTGATTTGAGATTCCAATGGGGAAAATAGTCAATTTAGTCTCCTAAGTGTTTAGATCCTATGTTCACCCAATCTTTACTAAACTTCCTGATGGGTTCAGGTTCTGGGAGCCTCTATGCCTTACCCACCTCTGAGCATCATTAAAAACAAAATGCTGGGCCGGCCGAGTGGCGCAATGGTTAAGAGCTGGTTTGGGATGCCAGCAGACCCGGTTCGGATCCCACGTATGAGGGCCAGTAACACTGCCCTCTACAGCTAACAACAGCTCCATCTGGAGCTGAGCTGTGCGAGCCCCGGCGACAGTGTAGGTTGCAGCCCCTGCTGCAGTGGGCTGCCATAGGCTACAGTGAGTGGCCGGCAGCCAGCGTGAGTGGCTGACAGCCAGCGTGAGTGGCCAATAGCCGCGTTGAGCGACATCCAGAGGCCGGCAACCGATCTGCCTCACCCGGGAAGAGCGCAATGACAATACCAACATGGGCCAGTGAAGCAACGTCCTCTGCAACTAGACTGAAGAACAAAAAGACAGCAACTTGTCTGTTCCCCTTCCCCGATTCCCCAACGCTGTTCCGCTCCCCCAATTCCCCAATAAAATCTTTAAAAAAACAAACAAACACAAAATGCTGTCAGAATGTATTGGTTCAGGAAAAGCCCAGGCTGCCCTAAACCTCCACCTGAAACAACCCAGCACTCTCAACTACCTCTTCAGTCACCCTTGACAGCTGGTAGCAGCTTCTGCTGTGCCTTCAAACGAGGGGATCCTCAGTTAATTAGGCTGCCTGAGACTCAGACCAGGGGCCGCTAGACAGGGACTCATTCCACCTTCTCGTTTTACAGGCGAGGCCTTGAAGGTTCCAGTAATTTTCGAGTATGAAGGGATAGGAAGAGAACTTGGGTCCCCGGTCAGGAGACTACCACCCATGTCTCTGAGTATCTTTGATGTGGGTCACTGCAGTTCTGCGTCACCTAAAAGTTTTCTGGAGACAGTAGGTCTGGTCTCGGAGACTGCCCGGTTCTAATCCTACTCCTATAGTGAAAGGACTTCAGCAGGGGCAGGGACACGTGGTAGAAACACGTTTTTATCTCTGAAGAATTCTATCCCTAATTTTCCCTTGTCGGGGAAATAGATGACCTGTAGTATGAAAAAGAAAAAAAAATCACAAGATTATAAAATGTTACACTTTTAAACCCAATAAAAACAAAAACCGGGCCGGCCGAGTGGCGCATTGGTTAAGCGCTGGTTTTGGGATGCCAGTGGCCCCGGTTCGGATCCCACATGAGGGCCAGTGACACTGCCCTCTACAGCTAACAACAGCTCCACCTGGAGCTTGGCTGTGCGAGCCCCGGTGATGGTGTGGGCTGCCATAGGCTACAGTGAGTGGCCCACAGCCAGCGTGAGCGGCTGGCAGCCAAGAGTGAGCTGCCAATAGCCGCGGTGAGCGACATCCAGAGGCCAGCGACCGATCTGCCTCATCCGGGAAGAGCGCAATGACGATACCAACAGTGAAGCAACATCCTCCGCAACTAAACTGAAGAACAAAAAGACAGCAACTTGTCTGTTCCCCTTCCCCGATTTCCCAACGCTGTTCCCCTCCGCCAATTCCCCAATAAAATCTTTAAAAAAAAAAAAAAAAACCTTCCCCATGTATGCCGCATTTTGGTTCGGTTCTACCCAAACTTGCAAACTTCCTCAGTGTGTAAGAGCGTGTTCAATGTCCCTCAAGTAAAAACTCATGTCCATTAAAATGTAACTAAAAGGTGGCAGGATGGTTCAGCTAGTGAGAGAATGTGCTCCTAACAACAAGGTTGCCGGTTCAACTCCCTCATGGGATGGTGGGCTGTGCCCACCCACAACTAAGATTGAAGACGGCATATTGAGCTGAGCGGCCACAAGGGTGGCCCGATGGCGACTGGACTTGGAGCTGAGCTAGCTGCACCCTCCACAACTAAGATTAAAGGACAACAACTTGGCTGTTCCCCTTCCCTAATTCCCCAACTTAAAAAAAAAAAAAAAAGTAAAGAAAATGTGGTACAAAAAAAAGGTTATAGATCTAAAAGTGTCTTTGATTCCGTAATTCCACTTCAGAATTTATCAAAAAGTTATTATCCGTGACAGCAATACTAAATGGCTAACAACCCAGGTCCAGTTTCAATTAAATGGTATGGATTTGGCAGCTTTTAAAAACAAGAATAACATGGCAAAAACATGAGAAAATGTCTATGATCGTCTGCTACTCTAAGGGTGACCCCTTTTCCAGCCCCCATCACTGGGGAGATGGTTAGAAATGCAGTGTCTGTGGCACCTCCTCACCCCCATTCCACTGAAGACCCTCAGGAGACTGGATGCACCTTAAAGTTTGAGAAACATCCAATAAGGGAGGGGGCAGTGTTGATTTATAATTATTCAGAAAAAAAAATATGTCTATGTGGTAACAGATTGGAAGGTATTTGCAAAAATTAAAATAGTTGAAATGGAGATATTCCCTCCTACCCACACGAAGCGCCTGGCCTGCTCTGTGGGTCCTCCATGAAAATTAGGGTGATGACGCTGTGGTGGGCCTCTTTCTTTCTCTCTTTTTTTTAAATGTCTTATGTAATGTTCTTGTTAAATCACGTTTTGGAAACTTAAGAAACAATGAGGAAACTAATAAGCTGTGCTTCCTTTTCAACCATACATTAAAACTGGTTAAATCATGTTTTTCTTTGTGCCTCAGCTATCAGGAAGCATAGAGCTAAATTTAATAATACTCAATACAGTAATTCTATTAGCCTGGCTTTCTGGAATATTTGTTTTCCTCTTATGACTTTTGCTTTCTATGTTATTAGGTTTTCTAGTGTGTTTCTCACAGACCACTCGAAATTCTGAAAATCAGGGTCCAGATTACAATACTGACTTCTAAAACATCATTCCTGTTTGCCAGGCTCCATACAAGGATGGTTTAGGAAACCGCCTGACTGTTTTAAATTATGTCTTCTCTCCTTGTTCTTTTTCCACCTCTCAAGGCACAAGTAAAACTAAAGGCTTCCCATTTGCCCCTCAGTGAAGATCCCAGCCAGATGCCATCTCTCTAAGCTCCTGCCCACCACCACCCACCACCACCCCGGTCGCCAGAGGCCTCAAGGCAGCCCCTAGGAGCCATTCAGCCAGACAACTCAATAAGGACGTGAGGCCACAGCCCTGCCAAAGGCACACAGACCACCCACCAGTGGAATTACTCACCGACCCTTCAGCTGCTTCAGACTTCCTCTGCAACGAAAAGAGAAAGCACATTCTTTGTTTACCACCAAGCCTCGTTTTCAGGATAATTTCCCCCACACTCCACCCTCCCCAAACTAGAACAAATTCCTCTTATTCACTCTCAAGAAGGCTTTCCCTTGTCTCAAGCGTGTTTCAGCTTGTCATTCCCTATTGCTAGATTCTCTCCAGTTACCAGACTGTGAAGTCCAATTTAGACTTCTTCCCTCACCCCTGTGCCACCAGGGCCTAAAGGTGTGTCAGTGGGCTGTGGGCACAGGATCTGCTGCTGGCTGTGCAGATGCATGATGTAAGAGGCGGAGATACTAGAAAGGCAGAAAGGGAAGAGAACTAGTATGTACTCTTCACCTGTAACATGCAGGCATTGTTAGTGCTTCATACGACACTGTCTACTCCCCAGCACAACCTTTTTTTATTGAGATATAATACACTAACATAAAATTTTAACTCATTTAAAGTGTACAACGTGGGGCCAGCCAAGTGGCTCAGTTGGTTAAGAGCTCACTCAAGAGTGCGAGCTGAACTCTGAGCAACAGCAGTTCGATGCCCAGCCCGAGCTGAGAAGCCAACAGGTAGCAGGATGGCTCAGCTAACAAAAAAAAAAAAAAATCAAAACAATAAAATGTACAACGTGGTGGTTTTAATATATTCACTAGGTTGTACAACAGTCACTGCCATCTAATTTTAGGTTTTCATCCAAGAAACCCTGTACCCAAGAGCAAACGCTCCCAAGTCCCCCCTCTTCCCAGCCCCAGGCAACTACTAAAATCTACTTTCTGTCTCTGGGGATCAGCCTATTCCGAACATTTTATATAAATGGGACCATGAAATACATGGTCTTTCATGTCTGGCTTCTTTCACTTTATGTAAAGTTTTCAAGGTTCATACACATTGTACCAATTTTCAGTACTTCATTACTTTCTATGGCTGCATAATACACCATTGTATGAATATACACACACATTGCTCATCCGTTCATCAGTTGATGCACATTTGAGCTGTTTCCTCTTTTTGACTATTATGCTGCTATGAACATTTGTGGACCAGCTTTTGTGTGAATACGTTTTCAATCCTTTAAGGTATATACCTAGGAGTGGAATGGAATTGTTGGGTCACGTGGTTAAATTCTATGTTTAACCGTTTGAGGACCTGTCATTCTGTTTACCAGGGCAACTGCAAAACATTTTCACTAGCAGTGTATGAAGGTTCCAATTTCTCACATGCTCGCCAACATTTGCTATTTTCCATCTTTTTTTATTACAGCCATGCTAGTGGGTGTGAAGTGATATCTCATTGTAATTTTCAATTACATTTTCCTAATGACTAATGATGTTGAATATCTTTTCATGTGCTTAGTGGCCATGTGTATATTTTCTTTAGAGAAATATCTATTCAAATCCTTTGCCCATTTAAAAAATTGGGTTATCTGTATTTTCCTTGTTTATTTGTAGGAGTTCTTAATATATTCTGGATACTAGAATTATGATTATGATTTGCAAATATTTTCTCCCAATATGGGGGTTCTCTTTTCACTTTTTTTTTTTTTTTTTTTTTTTAGCTGAGCCATCCTGCCACCTGTTGGCAGCTCAGCAGCAGCTCAGCTCAGGCTGGGCATCGAACTGCTGTTGCTAAGAGCTCAGCTCGCACTCTTGAGCGAGCTCTTAACCAACTGAGCCACTCGGCCGGCCCTGTCTTTGCACTTTCTTGATGATGTCCTTTGAAGCACAAGTTTTCGATTCTGATGAAATCCAATTTATGTATTTGTTTCTTTGGTCACTTGTGTATTAGGTGTTATATCTAAGAAACCTTGCCTAACCCAAGGTCATGAAGATTTACACCTATGTTTTCTTCTAAGAGTTTGATAATTTTATATCTTGCCTTTAGGTCTTTGATCCATTTTAATTTTTTTTTTTTTTTAGAAGGCATTGTGACTGGCCCTCACATGTGGGATCCGAACCGGGGCCGCTCCCAACCACTGCACCACTCGGCCAGCCCTGAATTAATTTTTATATATAATGTAAGGTAGGTGGTCCAACTTAATTTTTTTGCATGTAGATTATCGGATTGTTCCAGCACCATTTACTGAAAACACTATTATTTCTCCCACTGAATGGTTTTGGCACTCTTTTTTTTTTTTAGAAATTTTATTGGGGAACAGTGTGTTTTTCTAGGACCCATCAGCTCCAAGTCAAGTGGTTGTTTCGATCTAGTTGTGGAGGGTGCAGCTCCGCGGCCCATGTGGGAATTGAACTGGCAACCTTGGTGTTATGAGACTGAGCTCTAACCACCTGAGCTAACTGGCTGCCCCAGTCGTGACACTCTTGTTGTAAATCAATTGGCCATAAATGTTTGGGGTTATTTGTGGAATCTCAGTTTTATTCCATTGATCTGTATGTCTTATCCTTCGGTTGGTACTATACCATCTTGACTACTGTAGCTTTGTGTTAAGTTTTAATATCAAGACATGTCCATCCTCTGACTTCATTCTTCTCTTTCATGATGGTTTTGGCTATTCTGGGTCTCTTGCATTTCTATATGAATTTTAGGGTCAGCTCGTCAATTTCTGCAAAAAGCTAGCTGGGGTTTTGATAGACAGTGCATTGAACCTGTAGATCAGTTTGGGGAGTATTGCCATCTTAACAATATTAAGTCTTCTGATCCATGAACATAGAATGTTTTCCTTTATTTTGGGCCTTTAATTTCTTTTAACGATATTTTTAAGTTTTCATGTATAAGTTTTGCACTTCTTTTGTTATATTCCTACTATTTTATTCTTTTTTATGCTACTGTTAATGAAATTGTTTTCTTAATGTCATTTTCAGATTGTTCATTGCTAGTGTATACAAATCCTGAAGACTGGCTGAAGTTGCATATCAGTTTTAATAGTTTTTTAGTGGGTTATTTAGGATTTTCTATATACAAAATCATATCATTGGGGCCAGCCGAGTGGCTCAGTTGATTAAGAATTGGCTTAGAGCTCGTGCTCTGAGCATCAAGGCCGCCAGTTCAATTCCCACATGGGCCAGTGATGCTGTGCCCGAGCTGAGCTGTCGCTGAGCTGCCAACAGGTGGCAGGATGGCTCAGCTGATGTAACAAGATTGCCTGTTCAATGGTGGGCTACGCCCACCTGCAACTAAAGATTGAACCCGGCACTTTGAGCTGAGCTGCCTCCCGGTTGGCTCAGAGGATAGAGCATGCGCTCTTAATAACAAGTCTGCTGGTTTGACTCCCGCATGGGATGGTGACTATGCCCACCCACAGCTAAGATTGAACACAGCACCTTGAGCTTAGAGGCCATGAGCTGCTGGGAAGCCAGATAGTGAGACTGGCGCTCTCCACAACAAAGATTAAAGAACAACAACTTGGCTGGCCCCCTCTTCCAATTCCCCAATAAAATCTTTTTTTTAAAAAATCATGTCATCTGCTAAAAAGAATAGTTTTACTTCTTCCTTTCCAAACTCAATTTTTTTCTTGCCTAATTGCCTTGGTTATAAACTCCAGTATAATCTTCAATAGATTATACTGTTCTTATCTTGTTCCTAATAACAATCTTTTGAAATAGGTATTTTTTTTTTTTTTTTTTTTTTTTTTTACAAATGAGAAAAAAAACCTGCCTCCTACCCCACGGAAATGAGGCTCAGATGAGGCAATTGAGACTCAGAGAAGTTAAATAATCTCTGCTAGTTAACAATGGGGCCAAAATTTTAAACCCAGTTCTGATTCTAAAATCCATCCTCATTTCCTCTGCCTCCTTAGCCCCTAAAGAGTAGATTAGCAACTATATACTTATGCAAGGCTTCATTTCTGCTTTCATTGTTTCCTTTGTGTCACACCGTATTGGATGAGGCAGACCAGGGCTTGGTGTGCCCCTTTTTCCTTGAAAGAACACTGCAGTAAAGTGACTTGGAAAAATGGGACTCAAACTCTGCTCTCCTGACCCAATTTTGTGCTTTGACAGAAGCAATAACTACTTCATTGAATGGTTAGATGTATTCAGAAAGATTATGTGGGTGCTTCCTAACAGGTAATGAACAAAAAAGAAAAATTAAATCCTGTATGGAGAGGAAAAACTACAGTACAGAGAGGACAAACATCTGAAAACTCTGGGGACAAGATGCATGGGCTATGAAAGGAGAGGGACAAGGAAGGAAAGGAAAGTGAATTGACATTTTGATTAGTAAGAAAGTGTCACAGGAACAAAACCATCTCTTTGTAAGAAAGCACTCTAAAGAGGAATTATGTGAGCAAAATTTCTTTCTGGCTGAAAGAATCCCTTCTGAAAAAGAGGGAATGCAAATGAGTGATATAAAATGCTGTGTGTGTGTGTGTGTGTGTGTGTGTGTGTGTGTGTGTGTGTGTCCAGGCAGATGTAAGGGTGGCCTTGCCTTGGGACTAAGCACGACAGACACCCTGCCTCCAGCAGCTCCGGCTGAGGCCTCCTGGAAGGGCTGCCCTCACTGCAGGAAGTGCTGGCTTTTGAGATTCGTGCTGGAATCCCCACCTGCAACCTTTTCTCACACGGTTGGTGGGAAGATTCAATAAAAATGGCTCCTCTGAGCAAACCTCACATCACTCCTGCACATAGAAGAGGCTCAGTTCCATTTCTCTTCCCTTGATGGGACCCGTGAGGGACCAAGGCCCTAAGCGTTCCCAGCACCCAGGAGCTATAGGGATCGACTGCAATAGAAACCTCTCTCTCGCTTCTCTCCTCCTTGGCCCAGCTCATTCTGGGACTTGGGTTTCCTTCTCTAACCACATAACTTAAGTTTGTGAGTTTCTCAGGCCAGAGATCTGAGCTCTGGCCTCGTCAATGCGACCCCTTTTTTGTGCACCTTCAGGTGGTCTCCCTTCTGGGCTTCGAGTTCCTCATCTGGGAAGGGTCCTTGATCACAGAGGACAAGGGAGTTTGACTGTTTCTTCTTGTTTGGGTCCAAGGTGTGATATGAGACAACTATGGAGAAGGACGCTCCGGAGGCCTCTGAAGGGTGACAGGCCCCTGACAGTGGCCACTGCGAGTAGGCATTTTGGGATTCACAAGGGTGTGAGACAAGCCTTGCCCCATGACTGGGAGATGAAATGTATGTGCTGAATAAATTAGTTCCTCAAGATAGAAGAGCCTGAGGAGAGACAGGAGCAGAAAGAACCCATGAAGGAAGGGGAGGCGATGGGAAGCCGTCTGAGGAGGCTTCCTGAAGGGTCCTCCTGAGCCTCCAGGGAGAGCTAAGCGGACTTTTATGGCAGGGGTTAGGAAGTAAACAAGAGGGAACTGAAACAGGATGGGCATACGGGGAAGCCCCAGGCTGCCCTAAGCCCAGGAGCTCAGCTCCCACCACCTGTAGTCCAGGAGCTGTCACATTGGCACCCTGACCCGCCTTTCTCTTCCTTCCCCATCAACTTCCCCCCTCTGCTGCCCTGTTGCTCCTCTCTCACCCAGCAAACTCCCGGTGTTACGTCAAGACCCAGATTCAGTGCCACTTTCTATGGGAGGCCCTGCCTGGCTCCCCAGGCTGGATCAGGGCTCTCTCCCCTGTAGACCCTGAGAGTGCAGGCAGCAGGAGACACCCTTCTATCACAGACAGCCTGTCACACAGGTCTGTCACCACCTCATCACCTGCCAGTTTGCCACCCTCCGCTGGCCTTTGGCCTCTAAGACAAGGGCTATGTCTGATTGGTCTCGGGGTCCCCACCTCTTAGCCAGGGGCCAAGCTCAGTGAGTGGCTGACAGGAAGCCCCACCTCCCTGAGGAGGGCAAGTTACCTTGTCCATCGGCCTTGTGGTCATCAGGGAGCAACTTGTCCTGCCGGTAGCCCAGCACGAAGGCCAGAAAAGAGAGGATGAAGGCGTCTCCGATGCTCAGGATGGCCAGCATGAAGGCCCAGCGGATGGTGCACTGGCCCAGCGTGTACTTGCCTGCCTGCTCCCCACACATGCCTCGCACTGCGCTTGAGTCCCAGCCATCTGGGTAGACCAGGCAGCCAATCGCCAGGCCTGTGGCTGGGGGGGCAAAAGGGGGTGCAGAGGTGTCAGGCTGGGTGTGCTCAGCCTGCCACCTCCTGCTTTGCATTGCTGTCATTGTGTCACCTCCTTTATCCTTGTGTTGACAGCCTTGAAAGCAGCTTGCCCCCCTGGGAGTCAGCGGGCAGAGGCAGAGAGAGTGGGGCTCCTCAGCCCAGGAGGGTTGTCCCATCATGCCAGGCGGTCCTACCAGCCCCCAGCCACTCCTCACCTTGTGCTTGACGTGGACTGCCTACTCTGGCTTCAAAGCCTTCCAAAACCTGGTCCCAGACTGGAGAACCCATTAGTCCTAAGATGTACATTTGTTCATATCTCACATCTCTGAAATCAGTGTAATAAGAAAGCTTTCAGCCATGGTTTCCTTAGAAGTATTTTTCCTTTTTAGAGGACATAGAATAATTATGTGTCCTACAACTCCGTTATCTTAGAGTCAGTGGATACAAGAAGTATTCCCGCCCTATCTCTGACTGCTTCCTTTATGAACCTTCCATTCAAGCAATCAGGTCTCGTCATCCTCTCCGAGTACGCAGTGCAGTTGCCACACTTCCCTGAATTAAGAATGCCCTGCTGGGCCGGCCGAGTGGCGCATTGGTTAAGCGCTGGTTTTGGGATGCCAGCGGCCCCGGTTCGGATCCCACATGAGGGCCAGTGACACTGCCCTCTACAGCTAGCAACAGCTCCACCTGGAGCTGGGCTGTGCGAGCCCCGGTGATGGTGTGGGCTGCAGCCCCGGTGATGGTGTGGGCTGCAGCCCCTGCTGCAGTGGGCTGCCATAGGCTGCAGTGAGCGGCCCGCAGCCAGCGTGAGCGGCTGGCAGCCAAGCGTGAGCTGCCAATAGCTGCGATGAGCGACATCCAGAGGCCAGCGACCGATCTGCCTCATCCGGGAAGAGCGCAATGACGATACCAACAGTGAAGCAACATCCTCCGCAACTAAAACTGAAGAACAAGAAGACGGCAACTTGTCTGTTCCCCTTCCCCGATTCCCCAACGCTGTTCCCCTCCACCAATTCCCCAAAAAAAACTTTAAAAAAAAAAAAAAAAAAAAAAAAAAAAGAATGCCCTGCTTACAATGCTGATTCCCAGGTCAGGGTTAGGCTCAGGGATCCCACTCTCAGGAAAAGCACTCTCCCAAGGTGATTCTCTCACGAGGAAAAGTCGGGAAACACTGGAGCAGGCCGCCTGGATTTCAAGCCCAGATTTTCACCAACTAGTTGTGTGACTCGGAGCCAACTACTTAAGCTGGGGTGGGGTTTTTTTTGCCTCAGTTTCCTCATCTGTGTAATTGGGATTATAATAGTATCTACCTGTCTGGATTGCAGTGAGATTCAGACGAGTTATTACTGGGAAAGTGCTCAGCACAGTGCCTGGTACATACTTGGCACTTCATGAGTGTTGGCTGCTTATTATCCCAACCAGTGCTTTTACTGACTCAGTATGGACAGCTAAAAACTCCATTTTCCCCACCTTCCCCCCACTTCTCCCATGCCCCTTCTCTCGCCCTCCCCCACCAAACCATCCCACTTTAGCTGCACGGACAGGTGACATAATCCTGGGATGTGACCAGGGTAACGCCAAATGCAACCACCACACAGCATGGGGGTCCCTGCCCTTGTCTGTGCCACTTTCCCACCCCAGGCCCTGCTTCCATAGGCTGAAGGCTCTTTAGTCCCAAGGCTGTCTCTGCCCAGCAGGCGCTCAGAGAAGCACATTGCAGGACCTAACGGTTATCTGCTGGGGATTCAGCTTGTTCTTGCAAAGAAGGTCAGCAGATCAAACAAATTCACAGTCAGGTGTGAAGATCAGGGTCCCACCTCCCCACCTACATGTACCAACCCTTCTCTGATTTTTTTTATAGGAGGAGCTCATTTATATAGTTCTTTTATAGATCACAAAATACTTCATGTCTCTTGATCCTGACAACAGGCCTGTGAAGTAGGCCATATATTCATGTCCCATTTTAGAGATTAGAAAACTGAGGTCTCAGAGGAACCAAGTGACTTGCCCACTCCTCCAGCAGTGGCAGACCCAAGACCTGAACTCATGGCTCCTGACCTTCTTAACCTCAAAGTTATTTTCTCCTACCCCCAGATTGTGACGTCTCTCCAAAGAGTTGAATGTGTTTAGTGGTGACATTTCAGACTTAGTGATAAACAGAGAAATGTTTCAGGGATACCAGAGCTCTTTGGCAAAACCTGTGGCCTTCCCTCTTGGACCAGGCTTTCGTGGCTGGCATGG
The DNA here is from genome assembly GCA_033961575.1 of Aselliscus stoliczkanus. Taxonomy (NCBI): domain Eukaryota; kingdom Metazoa; phylum Chordata; class Mammalia; order Chiroptera; family Hipposideridae; genus Aselliscus; species Aselliscus stoliczkanus. The sequence goes on along the minus strand of CM066733.1, from coordinate 54,335,287 downwards.
CCCCTAGCTTAATGGTGGAGGAGGTGGGGGGTGGAGACACACATGCACATATGCTCAGTGCATAGGTGAATGGGTGAATGTGGAAAGGAGCTGTCCATCTGGACTTCCGTTCTTCCCATCATTCCTCCCATTGGCCCCTTTCCCTTCCATAGCATCTCCCTATGAGGGTTCCAGAAAAGAGCCCAGGGCCTCTGCCTTGGAAACAGGTTGTTACTAAGGGCACCACAGCCCTCTGTGAGCACCCCACCCGTCCACCTCTGGTCCTGGGCACCTACCATGGGGGTCAACCCCATTTGTGGCGTCTCAGAGTTCTCAGCACAGTGTTGAGCAAGTTTGTGTTCCCTATCTGACTTCCATTTTCTCATCTGTAAAACAGGGACAATAATACCTGACTCATAGCAAGGCTATGAGGATTAAGTGTGATCATGCAGAGAAAATGCTTACTGCAAAGTCCGATGCATGGTAAGTGACCAACAAATGGGAGCTGTTGCTCTTATTATTGTCATTGAAGTCCAATGGGGGCAACCCTGGTGGATGTGGCTGCCATTAAAGCTGTTCACAAATGTTCCCGGTACACAATAGGGTTATCCTTCCTTGCCCCGCCCCTTGAAGTTGGGCAAGGCCATGTGATTCCCCTTGGCCGATACAATGTGAGCAGAAGTGTGCTGTGCAACTCTAGGCCGGAGCATTTAACTGCTGGTGGGAGACGCTCCAGAGCTCCTGTTCCCTCTGTGATGACAGATGAAGCTCGCTCAGCCTGGCTTCCAGAAGAGACCAGTGAGGGCACAGCCCCCAGCTGACCCTTGGTGAGCATGTACAATGAGCAAGAAATAAACCTTTATGAGAAGCCTCTAAGATGTGGGAGTTGTTTGTTATTGTGGTATCACTTCACCCGTCCTGACTGATAAAGTTGTTTTTGTGTTTTTCACATTTACTGAGCACCTATCACGTGTCAGGCACTGTGCAAGGAGTTTTGCGTGTGTTGTATCATCCCATCTTCGCAAGAACCCTGCAATAAGGGTACTGTTGCTACATCCTGCAAATGAGGTTACCGTGACTCAGAGACAAGCAACTTGCCCTACCTGTGTTTCTAGGAACTGGGACCACACTCAGCCTAAACCTGGCATCCAGAAGCTCAATTCCTACTGTTAAGCGACAGCCCCACTCTGCTCCAGCCATCAGTTCTCCTTCCCTTCTCCTGTTCCCTTCCTTGGTTCCAGACTATTTGGCAAGGTCAAGCTAACTGGTTTATGCCTCTTCAAATGGATGCATCTCCCAGCTGCTGGCTGTGGGGCACACCCCCTCCTCATCCCTCCCTTTGGCTCATCTTCCCTTCCCCAGCACAGAAGAATGGAACATGACACCACCTTTGCTCTCCCCCAACATAAATGTTTCATGGGATGGCACCTGGCACCTCTGCTAACAGTGTCTCCAGCTCCATGACCCAGAAAAAGTCTGGCTCAGCTGGCTTGGGAACCCCTCCCCGACTCAGGCCCTCCCAACATTGCCTGGTCAGCCAATGACACCTGTTGTGGTAGACTGGAGGAGGGGACAGTGTTGAGAATGAGAAAGGGGTGGATATGTTTCCAGAATCTATAACTCTGATATGCAGGACCAGCTGGCAAGCATGCAAGGGTCCATTCTACTCCTCTTTGTCACAAAACTGCTAAATCGTCATTCCTCCTTCTTTCTCTCCACCACCCACGAAGACTTGCCTCACCCTTGCCCCAGCCTTTCCCTCATCATATAGTGAGACTACAGAGGAGAGGGAGATGGTAGGGGGGATTGGGAAGGCAGGTCCAGAGCCAGGTGAGACGCCTGGGTATAAATTTGAAATCAAAGGTCTGTCCCTCACTACCTGTGTGCTGGAAGACAAGTTACCCACTAGGAGCCTTATCTGTAAAATGTGAGGAATTCCCACCTCACTGCCTTGTGAAGAGATTCCTCTAGGTGATATATATGAAGGTATTCTGCAAATCACTATTCTTATGCAAATGTGTGGCTCAACAAAAATGTCTTTGAAACACATCTAGTTTCTGCCTTAATTCTCCTAGGTCCTTAGTTGACAGTTGATCTGCTCTAGGTCGGCCAAATCTTATCATCTCTCTCCGCCCCAGGTTTCTCATCTATCGTTTGGGGGGCAGGGGGCCTATAGCTCTCTGGGGTCCCCTCCAACTCTGACAGTCTTGAGTCTACATGTTTAGGTTCCTGGGATTCTGATCCCTGTTGTATTCTCCTCCGTTAAGGATAACACTGCTTCTCATTCTAACCGATGGTGTCAAGATGGTTTCACTCTAGCCTACAGTCCCCAGCACTGCTCCTGGACATCTTCCCACTATGGACAGTCTATGTGCAGTCCTTGGGGTGGGAAGGCACCAAAGGCTGCAGAACAAAGTCTGAGGCCATCTCTTTCTGGCTGTAGATGAGAGTAGGACCAGCTGGACCACTGAGAGGCCTGCCTGGGCCAGGAGCAGGAAAAGGGGGCACTGAGCACCGCAAGAACCCACCTACCGCACATAGTCTTAAAGATCCTAGACAGCACCCTCCTCTGCATCACAAAATGCCTCCCTCCCCCCACCCCAGATTGCTACCTCCAGTATGGAATCCTATAATTGGGGAACAAAGACTCTCACTCCACAATGAGAGAGGAACTTAAACATAAGTTTCTATGGGGAGGTCCCATGCAGCCTAACATTCCAAGTCAATGACTGACCTTAGAACCTTCCCTGAGAGCAGTTTGAGGTGGGAGGTCAGGAGTGAGGGCAGGGATCTGGAGACCCTTAAAGGGGAAAGAATAAGTATCCAGAAGTGAGAGATGGGGACATCTAGGATGTGCTTCACTAGCATCACTAATTTGCCCTGCAGTTGGGTCCCATTCTCACATGGCCAACAATGGAAGCTTCCTTCTTTCTCCCTCAGAGAGTAGCACAACCTCTGGTGTGGCTTGGGAGTCAGAACACCTGAGTTCTTCTGCCAACTAGCTATGTGCTCCTGGGCAAGTCACTTGCCCCCTCTGGACTTTAGTTCCTCATTTGCAAGATGAGGCAGTTGGAACAATTTGATCTCTAAGGTCCTTCCCGTCTCAACCATTCTAAGATCTCTACTCCTCAGAAGCTCCTACAGAGAGCACTGAGTAGGGCTGGGCTAATGGAGGATAGCTGAGTAGGAGACCCAGAGCCTCCACAGTGGATGGGATGGTGCAGCTGCACCTGCCTGCCCTCCCCCATCCCCGCTCACCCGCAGCCAGCTGCATCCATGCGCAGATCTTGTAGACTGTGGCCGTGTTGCAGACAAAAAACAGGCTGAAGCAGATGATGGAGCCGATGATGAGGAACATGGCCAAGGCCACAAAGAACATGGCGGTCTTGAAAGCTCTGGAGGGGATGCTGCCGAAGTCCAGTGGGCCACCCTTGCAGATGAGTTCTGAGGACAGCACATTGCCCACGCAGTAGGAAAAAAGGCCGAAGTAGCCTGCCTGGGGTGTGTTGACACTGTCACCAATCCAGTATGGCTGGATGAAGAGGGCCATGACCAGTATGGAGAAGACGATGGTGAGCGTGCCCCACATCACACCAATCGCCCTCGCGTTCCTTACATAGTTGGTATGGTAGATCTTGGCTGCCTCCTGGGCAGGCAGCAACTTCACCATGGTGAGGGCGCGCGGGCCTGGGCTGCAGTCCTATGGGCTGGAAGTCGGAGGCTGTGCGGATGGAGGCCCAGAAGCAGGTCACTCACTCCTCAGCAGCTTTGGGTAGGAGGCTGAAGTCGAAGTCAGGGCACAAGGGGAGGGTCCCTCCAAGGTAGAGGAAAGGCGATTAATAGGGCAAGGACGACGACCTTGGCTTCTTCAGGGAAAACTTGTCTAGGTGCCCGTGTCCGCTCTAGCTGAGCGCTCTCTGGTCTCCTGCCTCCTCTCTAGCCCGCCGGGGTCTTGGGCCTGCTGGCGCCGCCCTGCCCCTCCTTGGTTTCCAGCTCAGAGCTCCAGGGAGCTCCGCCCCCTTCGCCCGGCCCCTCCTCCCTCTCCCCGCCGAGAGCGCTGCTTCAGCACCGCGGCCAGCGCCTCGGGACACCGGGGAAGAGAGGCGGGGCCGGGAGGCGCCCAGTGAAGGGAAGGGCGGACCCTGCCCGAGGGAGGCGCGGGGAGCCTCCCGACACACCCGCCGCACACCCCGCCACAGAGAACCGAGACCCCTCTTCACCTGAGTGAGGATGACAAGAATTGGGGGAGTAACGCTGCAGCTGTCACGTTCCTCCCGCTCAATTCCTGCCGCAAAACCTTTCTGAGCGCCATCCTCTCCCTGGCTCCCATGTCATCTTCCCGTAACCTCCACTCTTCCGGAGGCCAGAAAAGCCTTCCCTGACTATCTGCCGGCCACTGGTTTCCAGTCCCTATCATTCAATCAACAGCTACTAAGAGCCTACTATGTCCTAAGCCCTATGTTGGAGGATATCTTCCCTAAGCAAGAACCACAGAAATAAAATGGGCAGGGCCCCTGCTCTCAAAGACAGTGAGATATTTATATATGTATATGTGTATGCTACATATTTTTAATGTATTACTTATAAATATATCATCTTAAAATTATTTATAAATACATTATATATGTATACATATTTACATACAGGTATATAGAGAGGGTGCCAAAAAATGTACACACATTTTAAGAAAGGAAAACTGTATTAAAATTATAAAACTCAATATATACTGATAACAAAAGATGAATACAAGTCACGTTTGACTTCTGCAATTACGAGAGGTGCTCAAAGTGGTTCCCATTAGCGTTCAAACACTTCTGATTACAGCAAACTACTGCTTGAGCAACGTTGACCAAAGTGTCTGCTTGTATATTTTTTTGACACCCCCCCCCAGTATATATATGCAGGCTGGTAGTGTGATATCAGAAGCTACTACAAAGTACATATTCATTATGAGCCTTCTCAGACCTTAACAAATGATTTTTGTTCAATATATATTTTCCCACTTTTTTCAAAAAAAATAAAATAAATAAATAAATAAATATATATATATATATATATATATATATATTTCTCCTGATCGCATAGGTAAATATATGGTAAGTGTTGCGAACTAGGAAGTTACAGAACTAATTATAACCCCAACATCAAGAGCTAAGGAGAGACAAGATGATCTTAAAAAGATGGCCTTCGGCTTTAGACAGATCTGGATTTGAGTCATCCACTTATCAGCTAAGTGACCAACCATAGATTTAGTCTTCCTGAGCCTCAGTTTCTTCACCTATAAGATGGAGATGATAATAATATCTATCACATCAGGGTCAGATAAAATAACATGTGTAAGCTGTTTAGCCCAGAACCTCACATATAAAAGTGCTTCTTCTTCCTATTATTATCATTATTATTACCTCTATTAACATTTTAGTGTATTTCTCTCCTTCTGCATATACTGTTTTACACAGTAGGATAATAATGTTTATACAATTTAGTATCCAATTTTTTTCAAAAACTGTTTTAATGCTTGTATCATATTTGTTTAATCATTTCGCCTTTGGGGGGGTGTATTGGCAGTTTCTAGTTTTTCACTATTAAAAAGTACCCTGCCTTAAACATATCAGTGCCATTACCTATGTTTCCTCTTTCTCTTAAATCTCTGGATTTGTGACCAGTCTTCACCATCAGACAGGAGGTTCCTCGAGGGCACAGTCTGTGTCTCCACCATCAGACTCGGAGTTCCCCCAGAGCAGGGGTGTCTCCTTTCATTCGGAAAAGGCCTTAGGCTGCGGCCAAGCTCTTAGGGGCCAGTAGACACCCTTTGTTTGGCCTGCTCAGCATAGCTTCCCTGGCCTCTGAGAGCAGCCTCTCCTGCTTCCTGAGGTTCTGGTGGGACGCATACCCTAAAGAGAGGGCTGGGAAATATGAATTGGTGGTGGATTGACACGAGGCAAAACAGGTCAGATCATGGCACATCCTCAAGAAACAATCCATGAGCTCCTGCTACTGGGAGCTTCAGACCTAAGATTGGTCACCCTGTTCCTTCTTCAGCTCTGTGAATCACCCAGTGTCCTTCCATTTCCTTCCCTTTTGGTTTCATTAGCCAGAGTAGGTTTTGACCAAAGAGCCCCAACTGATCCAAATATTGGCATCGGAAAAGGGGTTTCAGGCCCAGGCTTCAGGCAAAAGGCTCTGAGACTCCTATTTATGTTCAGAATTGGGAAAACAGCAGTCCACGGCACACAGAGGAAAAACAACTAATCAAGTTACCAACTGCAAACACCAGGGGCCACATGCCCTCTGAGGTCACTTTCTGGGGAACTGATTGGACATGGCCATAGACAGACTCATAGGGAACCAAGAAATCAGAAACACAGAATGGGGTGGCTGCTTACAATGGCATTGAATAATGTCAAGCAAGACAAACTCAAATCTAGATTATTGATTCAAGGAATAAAATGAACTTCAAGACCTTTATGTGATATGGCTCAAAGAACCTGTTAAGACTGGTTGCTATAGGGTCATAAAAATAAAATTCAGAGAGTGTGACAGTACTGAACTGCGAGACCTGGAACCCACCTCATGTTCCTGAACGGTTAGACCAGGTCACCTCACAGACTGGTGGAATGCTCCCCTTGGCTAAAGGATAATGTACCTTTGAGCTAAAGGTTAATATACCTGGAAGAGCTAAGCCAAAGTCCCTGGTGCTCACTGTGGTTCTCCAAATAATACATCAAAAACAGTATTTATGTCCCCAGGGGAGCTATAGACATTGATCACTATCAATGACTTGAAAGATGCAAGGGTGGTAACTCCTGTCTCTACTGGACATTTGTCACTTGTTTGGTTTGGGTTTTGGCTGACCAGCATACTAACCTCCGCCCTATGTGGAGGTGATATCCTGCTGTGTGAGTCCTGGGGGGAAGGTGGGCCTCTTCTGTCTCCGTGGAAGCCCCTTCCTCTGCCTGCTCTCGAGAGAGTTTTGATGGCATGCTGGCACCAGTTGGCAGGGACTTCTGTGGCATGACACCCCCACAGTGTGGCCCTGAGGACAGCGGGGAAAGAAAATCTTCATGGAAGGTAGAACTTCAAGTGCTATAATCATCTATCCCCAAAATATCCACATCCTAATCCCCAGAACCTATAAATGTTACCGTATTTGGAAAAGGGTTCTTTGCAGATACAATTACATTAAAGAAATTGAGATAAGGAGAGCCTACCAGATTATCTGGGTGGGTCCTAAACCCAATGACAAGTGACCTTCTAATAGACACACAGAGGAAAAGACAGACAAAAAAGGAAAGGCAACGTGACCACAGAACGATGTGGAATGATGTGGCCACAGCCAAGGAAGCTGGTGACACCAGAAGCTAGAAGAAGCATAGAACAGACAGTCCCCCAGAGCCTCTGTAGAAAGTGCAGCCCTGCTGACACCTTGATTTCAACTTCTGGCCTCCAGAATTGCAAGAGAACAAAATTCTGTTATTTCAAGCCCTCAAGTATGTGGTCATTTGTGGCAGGAACATACTTCTTCTGTAAGGAGAGGCCTGAGGTACAGATGAGCACTATTTTGTGGGCAGCAGATAACGGACCAGCCAGATGATCATCATCTTGGACAGAGTAAGATGGGAGGGTTAAGAAAGAGTCTGGGCGGTGGGGGCGGCCAAGTGGCTCAGTTGGTTAAGAGCTCACTCAAGAGTGCAAGCTGAGCTCTGGGCAACAGTCGTTTGATGCCAGCCCGAGCTGAGTTACCGTTGGGATGCCAACAAGTGGTAGGATGGCTCAGCTAAAAAAAAAAAAAAAAAAAAGGGGGACCGGCCAAGTGGCTCAGTTGGTTAAGAGCTCTCTCAAGAGTGCGAGCTGAGCTCTGAGCAACAGCTGTTTGAGGCCAGCCCGAGCTGAGTTGCCGTTGAGCTGCCAACAGGTGGCAGGATGGCTCAGCTAAAAAAAAAAAATTAAAAAAAAAAAAAAAAAGGAGTCTGGGGAAAGGCTGGTTTTGCTCCTCTGAGTAGGAGCAAAACCAAAGAGTACTGAGCCCTATGAGAACATTCTCCAGAGGTCTGTCACTGTAAAGGCTTTTAACATCAAATGGACAGGACAATTCACTCTACACATGCCATCCAGCCTCCTTCCTCAGCAGCCCCACCACACACTGGCTTAAAGATTCATAACAAGTGTCCGTTGTGAGACAGATGGAGATGGAGAACGCATCTTCCACCAAGGCTGATACAGCCAATCACTGCCTCCCAACAACCTCAACAAACTTTGAGCCCCATGGTACGACCTGTGTAACTCTCAAAATGCAATAATAAGAGAACAAACAACCCAATTAAAGATTGACTGGCAGGGCAGGCCAACTGGTGCGTTGGTTAAGAGCTGGCTTGCGACGCCAGATCTGAACAGCAGGACCCCAGTTCGTATCCCACATGAGGGCCAGTAATGCTGCGCCCTCTACAGCTAAGATGGTGAACAGTAGCTCCACCTGGAGCTGTGCTGCCGTGAGTCACCAGCGACAGCATAGGCTGCAGTGGGGCTGGTGGGCAGCAGCTGTGCGCTTTTGTGAGCTGCCATGAGCCACCGTGAATGGCCGTCCAATGGCCGGCAAGCGACTGCCTCAGAAGAGCGCAATGATAATACCAACATGGGCCAGTGAAGCAACGTCCTCCACAACTAGACTGAAGAATAAAAGGACACCAACTTGCCTGTTCCTCTTCCCTGATTCACCAATGCTGTTCCCCTCCCCCAATTCCCCAATAAAATCTTAAAAAAAAAAAAAATGATTGGCTGGCAAAAGATCCAAACAAGGGCCGGCCGAGTGGCTCAGTTGGTTAAGAGTTGGCTTAGAGCGTAGGCTCTGAGCAACAGGGCTGCCGATTCAATTCCCACATGAGCCAGTGATGCTGCACCTGAGCTGAGCTGTTGCTGGGCTGCCAACAGGTGACAGAATGGCTCAGCTGGTGTAACAACAAGATTGCCTGTTCAATGGTGGGCTACGCCCACCCGCAACTAAGATCGAACACAGCACCTTGAGCTCAGAGGCCACGAGCTGCCAACGGGAAGTCAGATGGCGACTGGCACCCTCCACAACAAAGATTGAAGAACAACATCTTGGCTGGTCCCCTCCCCCAATTCCCCAATAAAATCTGTAAAAAAAAAAAAAAGATCCAAACAAACATTTCATCAAAGAAAATATATACATGGCAGTTAAGCACATAAAAAATGTTCAACATCATTAGTCAATAGGGAAATGCAAATTAAACTACAATAATATATCACTGCACACCTATTTGAAAGACTAAATTTAAAAAACAAAACAAAACAAACTGACAATACCAAGAGCTGGTGAGGATGAGGGGTCACTGGAACCTTTACATTGCTGGTGGGAATGCACTTTGGTTCAGTCACCTTGGAAAGCACTTTGACATCTCTTAGAAATTGAAACAAACATTTGCCATGAGACTCAGCCACTCTGCCCAGTGCAGGTCATGGGTAGGGGGTTGGAGGACACAGGCTAAGTGACTCTACGGGGAATTTGAATCTTGAGTGGATTCCCTGTCTGTTCCCTGCTCTGACTCCAGGTTGTCACACATCTGACCTTGACCCAGAGATGTGAGCTCCTCCCAGAATAGGGACATCTATGTCTGTAGCTTAAGCAAAGGGGTATTTTATAGGAACACAGGGGTGTTTCAGGCCCCAAGGGGCAGGAATTCAGCCCATCATGGGAAGGGTGTGTGTGTGTGTGTGTGTGTGTGTGTGTGTGTGTGTGTGTGTGTGTGTAACCAGGACCTGGAATTCCATCAGGAAGTCAGGGCATGGCTGGCACTACTTCTTCCTGAATAGCTGATCCATTCTTCCTTCCCTCCGCAGACCAGCTTTCTCCATTTCTTCGTCAGCACATTAGAAAACTGCCTACCTGGGCTTCCCTAGTTGCATGTTTCAGATCAGCTTGAAGGCGAGATGTTGGGCACAAGTCTACATCCCAGGAGTGAGGCTTACGTGTCCATCCCTTATCCAGTCTGTTGTGGGAAGCAGAGATGGGCTCATTTCCTAGCATGGCTGCCAGAGGCCCGCCCTCAAGTGTCTGGGGCAGATCTTGGCGACTGGAACCTGGAAACACCCAAGAGCAGTGGACCACATTTCTAGGTTTATAGCCACTGCATCCCAACCTCAATCCCCACCATCCCAGGTGGGAAAACTTGACCAGGGAGAATTTTGCTCCATTTTGTTTGTTTGCTTTTTAATCAAGGTACAGTATCAACATTACATATAGTAAAATACTCAAATCTTAAGCGCACTACTAGGCAGATTTTTATATATGTGCTACTGACACCCCAGATCAAGATTTAGAAAAATTCAAATGCTTCAGAAGAGGCCCACTTGCCCCCTCTCAGTCAATATCCTTCCTAGAGGAAACCCTGCAGGTTTTTATCACCATCAGTTAGTTTTGCCTCTTCTTGAACTTCATTTAAATGGAAGGGAACAGTGTTGGGGAATTGGGGAAGGTGAACACTGTGTTTTTCCCAGGACCCATGAGTTCCTACCAATTTGTTGTCCTTCAATCCTAGTTGTGGAGGGCGCAGCTCAGCTCCAAGTCCAGTCACCACTTTCAATCTAGTTGCGGGGAAGGGGGGGCGCAACCCACCATCCCATGCAGGTATTGAACCGGCAACCTTTCTGCCAAGAGCACACACTCTAACCAACTGAACCATCCAGTCGCCCGTTGGCAGCTCATGGCTGCTCAGGTCAAGGTGCTGTGTTCAATCTTAGTTGTTGGGGGGCGCTGGAGGGGGACTCGCACAGCCCACCATCCCACATGGGAGTTGAACTGGCAACTCAGCTCGGGCGCAACTCACTGGCTCATGTGGGAATCAAACCAGCAACCTTGCTGCTCAAAGCTCACGCTCCAACCAACTGAGCCACCCAGCCGGCCTGTGTCTGTATTCTTTTGTCTGTGGCTTTTCTCATTCAATATTATGTTTGTGAGCAAACCCATATGACTGCATGTCAGAACCAGAACTCAGTTCTTTTTTGAGAGGAAAAACCCAAAGCAAAATAATCTTTAGACTGGGAAAGGGGTGGTTAAATCTTAGAAGGTTTGGGTAGAAAAAGTTCTTAATTCTTGCTTACATTTTTGGAAGCACGAACATTGCTCAAGTTCTCTTTGCTGTATCCTATTTGCAATGGGAAAAACTCCATTCTTTCCCCTTTGGAAAGTCAGTAGTGATCAGCTGCAGACAGGACTGGTGCATTTTTCACAGCTCCATTCACAGACAGAAATAGCTCTTCTCTTCCTTCCCCAGCCTCCTTGTGAGAAGCGAGCCATAATTACCTTCCCTGTGGCTCAGCTCACAGGAGTATTGGGGTGAAGGGGGGGTGGGGAGAGCAGGAGGGGCCAGATGAGTTCATGGGAAAAGGGGTTTTGCACACTGAGTTCTATGAAAATAAGAGAGGACAGTGTTCCTTTCATCAAATGGTATTTCTGTGTCTTTGGAATTGGGTGGGTTACTCTCATTTTGAATGTCGCCTGGCTGGTTTATCCAGCTGCCCCCTTGTAGTCCACCCTCCAGTGGTGTAAGAGGTGGTATATTTCAGGCTGAGTACCTATTAAGTGCCAGGCACTTCCACAGGGCTTCCAGATACAGTCTTATTCAATCTTGACCTAATGAAGGAGCCCTCATCCTCCTTGGGTAGATGAAGAAACAGGGGCTCGGGGAGCTTACAAATTTAAATAACGTGTCCAAAGTCATGTAGCTAATTAGTGCTGAGTTTTGAAGCCAAGTCTGCCTGGATCAAAGCTGTGCTCCAAGCAACCCAATGTGGGGCCTCCACAGTGGAGCGGTCTTCCACCTCCGGGGCTGGGGAAGGGGCGCCTGGCTGCAGTGACAAGTCCTCCTGGGAAAGCTGCTCTGGTCTCACACCTGAGCACACACTCAGGCAGCTGCGCCCTTCTCAGCCTTCAACCCCTGGGCTGTCTGAGGCTCACAGACCCCCTCCCACTCACACATGGCCTTGGGTAGGGCACAGGGTGAGTGGGAGCTTGAACTAAAGGGGTGAGTCTTAAATGCTGGCATTGCAGATAGTAAGTAAAGTGGAGAGAAAGCTGGGGAGAATCATTTGAGAAGTACTTCCTAAGGGCCCTGAAATCACTCCAGGGGCAGCCCCCGGTGTGAAGGCAGGAGGGGGTACACCAGAGTGGGAACATATCCCCTGACCAGCCGGGTGCAGGGCTAGTCAGCCCCAGGGACCTGGGCCTGTCCTACAATCCCCAAGGGGGCCTGGGAAGGTTGAACAGTGGGGAGGCTGGGACCCCTCCCCACCTGAGCCTGACACTGCCAGATACCTGGGTTTGAGTGGGACCAAAGCAGGGCTGGATTAGGAGGGGCAAGAGAAGTGCCTAGCATGTAAATTTAAAGAGGTGCTTACATCTCTTTAATCCTCTCCTCCCTCACCCTGTTCCCAGCCCTGTCAAGGAGCTTAGGACACTAGAGGGGAATAAGAGCAGCTAACATTTACTTACTGCTTACATGTGCTAAGCCCTGTTCTAAGCTCTATCTATTAATGTCTATCTATCTATCTATCTATCTATCTATCTATCTATCTATCTATCTAAAACACATACTTTTCTTTACTTAACCCTTACAACTCTTGAAACTATCCTCAGTTGACAGATAAGGAGACAGAGACTCAGAACAGATCACTGACCCAGCTAATAGAATAACTTGTACAGGTAAAAGTATTCCAAAGTCTATACTCTTAACCATGATGCAATATCACCACACACACATGCACACACACATACACACACATGCACGCGCACACACACGCAAAAGGTACCAGGTGCCCAGCTGCTGCTCACTTACCTTATCAGGAACACCCCTCCCCCAACAGCTTGGTGACAGCTGGGCCTCTGCTCACGGCAGGCCCTGCGAGATGGGAAAGGTGGGTCACATGTGGACAGGGCCCCTTTTATAGCCCCACCATCCCAGCTGGTTCTGTCTTCTGCCACCTGACCAGTCGGCTGCTACCTACCTGCCCATTCATCATGGAGAAGATCCTTGTCCTTCTGCTTGTCACCCTGGCTGTGGCCTATGCGGTTCCCGACCCCCGGGGAATCGTTGTCAACCTGGTAAGAGGGTCTTCAGGAAAGGAGTCATCTGAACCCCCAGGGGGGAGTTTTTTAAACTTTGTTCTTGACCTCTGATGTTACCACCTGGGGCTGCGAGGTGAGGTGTCTCTTCTTTTACTGCCCATGCCCTGCCCTGTGCCTCTTCCTTAGGGGCCCAGGGGAAGCTGATCAGCATAGCGCAAGCTCAGAGCAGTGGTTCAACCTGGCTCAGGGAGCTTTATAAAAAGCCAGAGTGGGTCAGCCGAGCGGTGCAGTGGTTAAGCGCTGGCTTGGGAAGCCAGCGGCCCCGTTCGGTCCCACATATGAGGGCCAGTGACACTGCCCTCAAAAACAAAAACAAACAAACAAAAAAAACGAAGAAAAGAAAAGCCAGAGCTGGGGTGGCTGGTTAGCTCGGTTAGAGCGCAGTGCTCACAACACCAAGGTTGCTGGTTCGATCCCCACATGGGCCACTGAGCTGTGTCCTCCACAACTAGACTGAGTCAATTAGTTGAGGTGGAGCTGACGGGTCCTGGAAAAACACACTGTTCCCCAATAAACAAACAAACAAACAAAACAAAAAAAGACCCAGAGCCCTATGGGTCCGCCCTGGAAACTCTGGCACAGAAGGTGCCATGGTTTATAAAACTCCCCTAGTAGGGCTGGCCGAGTGGCGCGGTGGTTAAGCGCTGGCCTGGGAGGCCAGTGGCCCCGGTTCGGGTCCACATGTGAGGGCCAGTGACACTGCCCTCAAAAAAAAAAAAGCTCCCCCAGTGATTCTGGCTCCTGACCTGGAGCACATACTTCCTGTGTGCAACACAGTTCTAAATGCCTCAAGAATATGTATGCATTTAGTCCTCATGCTAACCACATGAGACAGGTGTTATTACATCAGCCCCGTTTTAGATGGATAGCTGATATGGAGGAAGGTTAAGCAACCTGCCTGAGATCCCACAGCTGGAACCTGTTGAGCAGGGGTGGAGCCCAGGCAGACGGTTCCAACCATACTCTTCCCACTGGCCTGCATGGTCTGTCCACCCAGAGCAGACCTGGGAAAGCCCTTCCGGGCCATCCGTCCCATCCAGAGGTTCTTAACTCAGGACTGTGCATGGCCTTTGGAGTCAGTTTCCCCCTGAGATTATGTGTAAAAGTCTGTGGGGGGAGGGAGGAGTTTTCCAGGGAGATGGTCCTCAAAAGCACCCTGTTTTGGGGCCTCATGTGCCCATGGGAGCCCTGAGGCAGAAGGTGGGGTAATGAGTTCCCCAGGGTCACCCAGGGACTTGGTAGTGTAGCCAGCACTGGAGCCCAAGCACCCTGTCCCCAGCCCGGGGCTGCTTTCCTGGCATCACACTGCATGTTTCTCCAGTGAGTGGGGGTGGGGATAGGCAGAGAGGCCATCAGGGCCCCGGGAGCTGGATTCCTTCATACACACCCCCAGCAGGGGAGGCACTGTCAATGGCAGTGGGTAGGGGGGTGGAGGTCTGGGTGGAGAAGGGACCCAGGGGAGGGATCCTTGGCTTGACAGGCTGCTCCTGCAGGATGAGGGCGAGCTCTGCTTGAACAGCGCCCAGTGCAAGAGCAGGTGCTGCCACCGCGCAAGTGGGCTGAGCCTGGCCCGCTGCGCACCCAAGGCCAGCGAGAACAGCGAGTGCTCTGCCAAGGTGGGTGCCAGGGGACCGGGTGTGGTGGTGATGGGAGGGGAGAGGGATAATCCAGACGAGGAGGGTCCTGGAGGATGGGGGTGGGATCAGGGAGGATGGTCAGCCTGGACCTCGAATGTTGAGGAGATGAAGAGAGGGAGGTCAAGAGTCTTCAAAGCACTTTCCTATCCCAGGGTCTATCTTGACCCTCACAACTGACCAGTGAAGTGGGAGGAGGCAGGGATTTGGTGTCCCCATTTCATGGATGGGTAAACAGAGACTCCCCAAAGAGATCTAGTTAGTAGGAGCAAATGAGCAAGAATAGAAACCAGAACCTGGGTCCTGCGGGCCCACAGCGCCCCTTGGGGAGGAAGTCAGGAGAAGCACCATCGGAAATGAGACGGCTGCTGCTGATTCTTGGGGTCAGGCAGGTGGCAATAGATGCCCAGAGTAGCCCCCCACAGCCTGTGACTCCCCCGGCTCCATGTCTCTGCAGACGCTCTATGGGGTTTACTACAAGTGTCCTTGTGAGCGGGGCCTGACCTGTGATGTGGACAAGTCCATTGTGGGCTCCATCACCAACACCAACTTCGGCCTCTGCAAAGATACTGCACGCTCCCTGGAATAAGACCACCCACCCAGCCCTGCCTCCAGCCCAGCACACAGAAGGACCTCCTTCCCCACCTCTGCCTGGCTGGCCATCCCTTGACCAGCACCTCCGTTTTCTGATTGGGTTCTTGGCAATTAAAGCCCCTCCTGCAAACCTTCCCCAGGCTCCAGGATGTTTTTGCTGAATCAGCGTCCTCTTTTCTGTTCCATCAAACCTTTGCCCCAACAGGGTAGGAGTCATATAGGAAGGAGGGATGGGGGCTGGCCAAGTGGCGCGGTGGTTAAGCGCTGGCTTAGGAAGCCAGCGGCCCCGATTCAGGTCCCACATATGAGGATCAGTGACACTGCCCTCAGGAAAAAAAAAAAAAAAAAAGGAAGGAGGGATGGGTCTGGTGCCAGGCAGGATGAGGCTGGACAGACTGGAGACAAGGTTGTGAAACAGACCCCACCAGGCTGGGAACCTCTCCATTTCTGGGGAGTAATCACATCTCCCTGGAATGCTCTCTTTGCCCCTCGAGTTCTCAGACAGACAAGCAAGCACACACACACCACCCCCTCTGGTGAGGAGTTATAATGACCCATATTTTTTACACTGCATCAAAGCTTACCTGTCCCCTGTCCTGGGCTCACACCTCTTTTCTGGCCCCAACTCTCTGATGTAACAGCTATTGGACACCAGCAGGACCTGACTTGTGCCTAGGGGGGCTAAACAGTTTTTAAAAGTTTGCCCTTAGTGTCCCCCAAAATAGATAACTTCTCCTCTAACACACATCAGGGTTATCCAGGCCTTCCTGTCTTTGCGCATGCAGTTCCTTCTTTGACACAAACTTTTCTCCTACAAACTCTCATTTACCCTTTCACCTGAGCTGGAATGTCACCTGCCATCGCCCCCTCCTCCCATAAACACCCACACACAAACATCACATACATCAATGACCCCCAATGCTGGGGTTTATGACATATATTGTCAGTGCCATCCATCGCCTCTCTGTCAGACAATTTCAGTAGCCATTCAACAAGCAAATGCTGAGCACCTACTGTGTCAGGCACTGTTCCAGGCACTGGGGACACAGCTGGGATCAAAACAAACAGAGCTGAGGGCCGGCCGAGTGGCGCATTGGTTAAGCGCTGGTTTTGGGATGCCAGCGGCCCCGGTTCGGATCCCACATGAGGGCCAGTGACACTGCCCTCTACAGCTAACAACAGCTCCACCTGGAGCTGGGCTGTGCGAGCCCCGGTGATGGTGTGGGCTGCAGCCCCTGCTGCAGTGGGCTGCCATAGGCTACAGTGAGTGGCCCGCAGCCAGCGTGAGCGGCTGGCAGCCAAGCGTGAGCTGCCAATAGCCGCGGTGAGCGACATCCAGAGGCCAGCGACTGATCTGCCTCATCCGGGAAGAGCGCAATGACGATACCAACAGTGAAGCAACATCCTCCGCAACTAAACTGAAGAACAAGAAGACAGCAACTTGTCTGTTCCCCTTCCCTGATTCCCCAACGCTGTTCCCCTCCACCAATTCCCCAATAAAATCTTTAAAAAAAAAAAAAAAAAAATATAAAAGCAGGTGGGGAGTGCAGATAACAACGTATTAAAAAAAAAAAAAAAAAAAAAAAAACAAACAGAGCTGACATTCCAGAGCAGCATTCGAACAGCACTTTCTGCAATGATGAAAACATGCTTGTTTTGCATGGTCGAATTTGGTAGTCCTAGCTACCTACATATGGCTACTGAACACGAAATGTGGCTATATAGTATGACTGAGGAGTTGAATTTTACATTTTATTTAATTTTATTAATTTTCATTTAAGAAACCGCATGTGACTAGTGACTATACTATTGGACAAGCACAACTTGAGGGGAGAAATCAGGCCGTAAATACATAAGTGAAATAGATAGGGTGTCACAGGCAAAATGTTAAGCAAAACAAGCCAAAGTGAAAAAAAAAACAACCCACACTGTGTGATTCCATTATATGAAGTTCAAAAACAGGCAACACTTGGACCAGCCAAGTGGTGCGCTGGTTGAGTTGATTTGGGATGCCAGCTCTGAGCAGGGTTCAGATCCCACATGGGCCCGTGACACTGCGCCTTCCACAGCTAAGATGGTGAACAACAGCTCGACCTGGAGCAGGGCTGCCTAGAGTCAACTGCGACGGCGTAGGCTGTAGTGGGGCTGGCCAGGAGTGGGCATGAGCTTTCGTGAATTTCCGTGCACAGCCATGAAAGGCCATCCAATGGCCGGCGAGTGACTGCCTCACTGGGGAAGAGAGCAATGATAATACCAACATGGGCCAGTGAAGCAACGTCCTCCACAACTAGACTGAAGAACAAAAGGACAGCAACTTATCTGTTCCCCTCCCCCAACTCCCCAATAAAATCTTTAAAGAAAAAAAAAAACAGGCAACACTCATCTAGAACAACAGAAGTCAGGAGACTGTCGTTAGCCTTCTGAGGTGCTGGAAAGGCTATGTACTGATCTGGGTGGTGGGTATGAGGGTGTTTGCATAGGTTTGAAATCCATTGATTTTAATGCAAATTAAGATTCGGGCATTGTATTGTATGCAATTTTTAAATAACATATATGTTATTATTAATTAATAATTATGATTTTTATTATATGTGTGTGATTACATCTATTATGTATGATTAAGTGGGAAGGAGGGAAGGAGGATGGAATTGGCAATAGCCTCTCCCTGGTCTCCCTGATTCCACTCTTGCCAGTAACTCACTCCAGCAACCCCATCTCTACCCGGACACTGTCACCTTCTCCTTCCCTCCTCCTAATGTTCCCTCTTGCCCATCAATTCTTCCCAGAACAGTTAGTAGAATTTTGTTTGTTTGTTTTTTAGCTGAGCCATCTTGCCACCTAATGGCAGCTCAGCGGTAGCTCAGCTCAGGCTGGGCATGAATTACTGCTGCTCAGAGCTCAGCTCACACTCTTGAGCGAGCTCTTTTTTTTTTTTTTTAAAGATTTTATTGGGAATTGGGGGAGGGGAACAGACAAGTTGCTGTCCTTTTGCTCTTCAGTCTAGTTGTGGAAGACATTGCTTCACTAGCCCATGTCGCTATCATCATTGCGCTCTTCTCGAGTGAGGCAGATCGGTCGCCAGCCTCTGGATAGCCGCTCACGCTGGCTGCCAGCCACTCACTGTAGCCTATGGCAGCCCACTGCAGCAGGGGCTGCAGCCTACACCGTCGCTGGGACTCACGCAGTCCAGCTCCAGGTGGAGCTGTTGTTCACCATCTTAGCTGTAGAGGGCAGTGTCACTGGCCCTCATATGTGGGATCCACACCGGGGCTGCTGGCGTCTCAAGCCAGCTCTTAACCACCACGCCACTCGGCCAGCCCTTGAGCGAGCTCTTAACCAACTGAGCCACTTGGCCAGCCCTAGAATCTTTTTTAAAGAGTAAATCTCATCACATCATTCCCCTACTTCAAAACCTCCATGGACTTCTCAGGGCATTTAGGTATGGAAACTCTTTATGGGACCTGAAAGGCCTGCTCATTCCAGGCCTATCACTAGATTTCTTGCTGCCCATCTCCACCCACCCACCCACCCATGCCGCCCCTCCCCACACACCCCCTGCAGGCACCACTGGGGCTCTGAATGCACCCAATTCACCTGGCCCCAGGCCATTTGCACTGCTGGTCCCTCTGCCCAGAACACCCTGCCCTGTGAGCTCTGCCTGGCCGCCTCCCTCTCCTGGCCTCTGGCGGAGGCCTTCCTATACACCCAGTTAGAGAAGTCCCCATCACCTGGTTCTCAACGCTTATGACTCTCTGGAATTATCTCCTTTGTTCAGCTTTTATTTAAAAAACTTTTATCTTCCCCTGCTAGAACCTCAGTTCCAGGAGGGCAGGGATCTTTCACCATCTTGTTCACTGCGGTCTTTCTTAGCCCCTAAGATTAAAGCCCTCACGCAGTTAGGTGTTGAATGCAAAACAACTAAATAAACAAAGATACTGTAATACTCTGTCCTTTTACCCCTCTGACCTCATTCCCTATGATTTCCACTCTCCCTCACTCCTCCTTGTTGTTCTTTGAACCCCAGCTCTGGACATTTGCCTGGCTGCCCCCTCCACCTGGAACGCTCTTTCCCCAGGTATCTGCCGGCCTGGCTCCCTTTAGGAAAGACCTCACTCCCTTCAGATCTTTGTTTAAATGTCATTCTGTTAGTAAGGTCTTCCTTTAGCACCTTGCTTGAAACTGCAACGTCTCCTTGTATCGCCACTCCTGAAGGCCGTTCCTTCTTTTTTGTCCCCAGGTGTTTATCACCTGGGATCTAGTAACATTTTACTTATTTGGCTCCTGCAGAAGAATGTCAGCTCTATCTACAAGGGCAAGGACTTTTGTGTCTTGCTCCACAGCCTTATCCCTAACACCTAGAAAAATAATTTACATATAATAGGTGCTGAATGAATGAATGAATGAGTGAATTAATATCTCTCTTACCAGATGTGAACCTGGGGTGGGGGGAGTGTGGTGTCTATTTACCTCTGTGATGGTTCCTTTTGCCACCCCCACCACACACATACACACAGCTCCCATGACTCAGATGAGTTTTCTTTTCATCCCAGATGTTTTCCACCCAACACTCCCTGCTGCCTCCCACTCCTGGCTTTCATCCACATCAGTCTCTATGCCCACCCACCCTCCCCAAAGAGTACCAGTGGTAGAGGAGCTAACTGTATCCTCTAGGTTCCTTACCAAATTTGGGGGGTGTTGTGCCTGGAAAGGAAGAAGAAAACAGAGCAGAAAAGGAGCAGGCAGGAGCAGGAGCAGCAGCCTCTGAATCATGGCCCCGAAGGGGTGGCGTTTCTAGGGTCCAGCTACATACACCACATCTGCCATGTTACTAAGCCTGGAGGGTAGGTAACGAGGTGTGACCACCTCATCCCAGCATGGACAGGAGAGGCTGGCAGTGCTGGGCTGGCTCCGAGGACAAAGACATAGAGGAACAAGCAATGGGGTAGAGTGGAAGTTCTCTAGGAACCACTGTGTGTCCTGGACCATTTGCTGTGCTCATCTCGCTGCCCGCAGAATAGTCTAGTCTGTGTGCTTGGGCTCTGGCAAGATCTGGATTCAATCCCAGCCCTGTTGCTTACTGGCTGTGTGATCTTGGACAGACTTCATAACTTCTTTGAACCTCAGTTTCCCCATCTGCAAAATCGGGGAAAAAGCATTAGAAGATCTCAGCGTTAGGGGGATTTCTAAAGATTCTTCCATTCAATCCAATTGTATATGATTGTTAATAAACAGCATTATGAACATTTTATCTTTCAGATGAGGTGGTTAAGGCCCAAAGAGGTTGCCACACTTCCCCAAAGTCTCTAAGCTATCAAGTGACACATTAGACTCTAGTTTT
The DNA here is from genome assembly GCA_033961575.1 of Aselliscus stoliczkanus. Lineage (NCBI taxonomy): Eukaryota > Metazoa > Chordata > Mammalia > Chiroptera > Hipposideridae > Aselliscus > Aselliscus stoliczkanus. The sequence continues at coordinate 54,314,601 of CM066733.1, read as the reverse complement.
CATCTTTGCACTCCCTTCCCCCAGAGACCTTCCATTAGAATGTCAATGACTCTGTGTCTTGAAAACAATCCAGTATGTCTGATGCACTTCCATAGGCCTTTTTGGCAAGCACAAGAATTACAAGCCGAGGAACCATAAACCATGAGTGGGTTGTGGTGTCAGAGTTTTATGAGTGGAAATGGATGGTAATGCAAAGGGCAGAGCAACGAGAGACATTTTTGTATACATTCGTCAGGGCAGGCCTAGTACTGCTTTGGGAATAAACTACCCAGGAATCGCAGTGGCTTCACAAAACAAAAATGGATTTCTTGCTCATGAAGAGTCGGCTATGGGTCAGGGGCGCTCCAGGACAGCCATCCTCCATGTGGTGACTTAGTGATCCAGGTATCTTCCATCTCACACCATGTGGTCATGGCAAGGAAAGAGAACTGTAGAACTCACAGGATTTCTGGGTGCCACGTTGAAGGTAAAATCAACCCCCATCCAAAATTGGTTTGGATATTGAAACTGATGAGGCCACACATACCAAGATGATAGGAAAAGGTTTATCGCTCGAATTAGGTAACATTCTAAAGGGAGCAGGCAGGTGCAAAGAGATGTGAATGGCATGAATGAAGGGGCGTATGGCTTTAACTTTTACTGTGGCCAGAAGCTGGGGGCAGGGTGAAGATCCCCTGAGCAGGATGGGGTTTGTGTGGTTTGCACTTCCCACCAGCATCAAGGGAGGGCGCATGTGCTTTTCTTATTGACTTGCTGATTTGTAGGACAAAAGGTGATTGGTAGGGCTTGAAAGCTGTCTTCCACCTCCAATCATCAAACATGGAGTCTTCCTTTTTGTTACGTCACACTTGCTCTTCTCTGCTTTGGCCCAGAAGTTGCTCCTGTCCCTTCACACAACAAGGAATATTCACACAACGCAAGCTACCTTCAGGAAGGCGGTCTTTCTGGTGCTGAGGAAGAAGACACCAAGTGGGACCTGCTGAATTCACAGCACTGTCTCTGCCTTTTATTGGAAAAAAGAAAGGAGGGCTAAAAGGTCAGGAACCTCGCCTTGGAAATAGGTTTCTGAGAGAGGGGCTGAGCCTGTGTTTGGGCAGAGGTGAGGCTGATACAATGGGAGGAGAAAGGTTTGGTGAAACTCAGGTGGCTTGGAGCTTTTGCCTTCTCAGCATCAAGTTTATTTCTCTACAACCTCCAAGTGAGGAACATATTAACATTTGAATGTCCAGATGCAGAAAAACTTCACCTCTGAATCTGCATGTTAACTACCATAATGCAACAAACAAACAAACGTTTATTACTAGAGTGAGAAAGGAAGATTCTGAAAAGCTTCTCATCTTCCAGGGACAGAGAATCATTCAGGACTTAACTTGGTTACAAGGGACAGAAACCCCAACCCAAAGTGGTTAAAGAAAAAAGTGAATGTACTGGGTTATGTTACCTAAAAGTCCACCGTTAGAGTAATGTGACTTAAGGCACAGCTTGTTTCAGGGGCTAGAATAAAGACATTATAACCTGGCTCCATTCTCCTCTGTGTTGGCTTCACTCTGAGCCACAAATCTACTTTTTCTCATGCTCAAATCCAGTGAGAAAGCATTTCATCTTAGTAACTCATACAAATCCTGAACTTCACTCTGATTGGACAAATTGGGTCACATGCCTATGGCCAAACTTATCCCAAAAGCCAGGGCAACAAAACCAATCTCATGACCACCTACTGAACCAATTTCTGAGTCTAGAGGATTCAGCATTCTGATGTGGATGGAGCCCCACCCAGCTTCATGGACTGAAAATGGAAGGGGGTGGTTTCCTTAACAGCAAATTCAGGGTTACCAAGAGAAAGGGAGCAATGGATCTGTGGCAGGCAAAATTGGTAAATGTGCCTTAGATATGCCACATGGGGACTTTTAGGGGACCACCCATTATGTCTAATTTAAAGCAATGCAAACTGTCATTGACACAACTTTTATTTAGTGTATTCAGTCTTTATTGGTTTTAAAGTTTTTCAAAGTAAAAGTATTCATAAGACTTTTTATAAGTCATTATCGTTCTCAACTCTCTTTCCACAGCAATTGTGTTTTGAGTGAATTCTACCCATTTAAGGAGACTCTAGTCTTCCAGAATCAGCTTTGCCTCCACTTGAAAGGTTTCCTTCTCTACCAGTCAATGTCAAGTCAGGAAGACAGAAACTACTCTAGGTGTTTGAAACAGAGGGAATTTAATATACAGAAATGGTCACACAGGTGATGGAGAAGTTGAGAAACCAAACAGGACCTCAAGGCAACAGGAAGATTAGGAATAGCAGGAAGACACCAATGCCCCTATAGCAGAGAAACAATGTGATGAGGCTGGGTGACTGGAGTCCCTGGGGACTGCGGGGGGGGGGGGGGGGGGTTTTCCTAAAGGAGACCAGAGGACTGCTGGCAACATCACCTGAGGTGGAAAGCAGAGGGTTGGGAGGAGAGCAATCTCCCCATCTCCTACCCACTGATCTTCAGCCGGTCCTAGAAGCCCAGAAGATAAAGGAGCCTGGGAAATGTATAGGGGTAAGTTCCAGGGATAAAGAGCAGAGCAGGAGGAGGGCAAACAGGCAAATGATTGGCACACCTTCCTTCCAAACACAACAGGCTGGGAGGAGTCAGTGTGCTTCTGTCTTTTCCCCACTTTGTCCCCCTCTTATTCCTGTGTCTGGCTTTAGGGTGCTTTACTTATAGCGGGACTTGGAGGGAAGGAACCACACCGGCCACAAAGCTTGTCATTAAGCCTAGGGATAGCACTGATGTCAATATTTAGGGTGTGAGACACACCTCAAAATTTTCCTGGTTTTTTTTTTTTAAAATCTTCATAAAAATTTTGCCATGTTCATCTGCAGAAAAGAAAGCCACGACTTGATCACGGATATAGATAGCTGCTCTTCTGCGGACAGTTCTACCTTGTTTCCAATAGGGCCACAACTGGACTTTACCGCAAGGCTTGCTGGGAAGTTAAGGGTCATGTTCCCCCTTCCACCAGCACTTCCCAATGCTATGCTTAAGCCAGGGCACGCGGCTCAAGAAACAGCTGCCTGACAGAACACCACTGGCTCTAGGTCGTCAGATCCAAGCTCCCCTTGCCTATTAAAATAATAAAGGATTTCATGGTGACAAGTTGTTCCCACTATAGGTTCCTCCTTCGTCCTTTAGTAATAGAACCCCAATCTTTAGTTGGGCACATGAACACCCAGATGAAAACTACATTTTCCAGTCTCCCTTGCACCTAGCTGCAACCCTGTGAATAAGTTTTGCCTAGGGGTAAGTGAAAATAATTTTTGCTGCCTCTCCATCATGCCCTTTTAGGAAGGGTGAGCATTTGCTGACCTTCTACCCCCTTTCTTCTAACTGGAATGTGGACAAAGCAGATAGGGTGATGAGCCATATTCAAGGATGTGGAGGAAAAAAACATCCTACGGCAGAGCTTCCTGACCAGTGTGTCTGAGATATGGATCCCCTCTGCCTCAGGAAAGCCCCAAAACCCTTCCACTTTTTTTTTTTTTTAAGATTTTATTGGGGAATTGGGGGAGGGGAACAGACAAGTTGCTGTCCTTTTGTTCTTTAGTCTAGTTGTAGAGGACGTCGCTTCACTGGCCTATGTTGGTATTATCATTGTGCTCTTCCCGGGTGAGGCAGTCGCTCACGGGCCATTGGACAGCCCCTCACAGTGGTTCATGGCAGCTCAGGAAAGCTCACACCAGCTGCCTGCCAGCCCCACTGCATCCTACGCCTGTCACAGGTGACTCACGGCAGCCCAGCTCCAGGTCTAGCTGTTGTTCACTATCTTAGCTGTAGAGGGCGCAGTGTCACTGGCCCTCATATGTGGGATCCGAACCTGGGCCCTGCTGCTCAGAGCTGACGTCCCAAACCAACTCCTAACCAACATGCCACTTGGCCAGCCCAAGCCCTTCCACTTTTACCCCACCATGCTATACAGATATTATGTTTCTATGTTTGCTGTGTTGTAAAAAAAAATTTTTTAAAAAGGAAGCAGAGCAGCAGATGGCTGAACCAGAATATGAAAGGCAGTGGGGAGGGGAGCATGGACATCCTCTCCCAGCAAAGCCTCTATCAGGCCTCCTCCAATCACCAGGAGAGACAAATCATCTACCTTCCTTAAGCCATCATTAGAGTAGGTTTTTGTTTCTGTAGCTATACCCTTGTATCCTAAAGAACACAAGTGGTTTTGGATTCAGAAATGATTTTACTGTCTACCCATAAGGAACGAGTTAAGCAAAATACGGTACACATATAATAAAATTAGGCAGTCATTAGTGTCTTTAAAAATACTTTGGTTGGGGGCAGCTGGTTAGCTCAGTTGGTTAGAGCATAGTGCTCATAACACTAAGATTGCTGGTTCGATCCCCACATGGGCCACTGAGCTGTGCCCTCCACAACTAGATTGAAGACAACTACTTGACTTGGAGCTGATGGGTCCTGGAGAAACACAGTTCCTCAATAAAAAGCAAAATAAACTTTGGTGACATGGGGGAAATGATCAGGATAGAATGATATAGCAGAAAAAGCAATATCTAATTTCTATGTGAGGCAAAGGATCTCTGAGTTGCACTATGGTTATGTCAAATGAGGAGTGGTGAATGGGTCCAGGACAGGGTGGCCCCTAGGGAAGACTAAACTTGGGGCGAGGTAGAGTATCAGGGTTCCAGACTGACCCAGGAAAGTGGGTCCAGACATCAGAGCTGAGGCCAGGCATCTTTACCAAGATCTGGCTCAGAGAGGGTGTGGAGTTCTGAGTCCTGACTCTGTTGGTGCCCTCTTGGCTGTGGGGACGCCAGAGAAAACCTGCACTCCCCCCTATCAAAATTATCCCAGGGAGGCCGACTCTAGGCCTGTACATAACCCAGGCTAAGCCAATCAGCAATTTTGACTGGTTCAGGAGTGAGCTTGCAGACTAAGTCAATCTAGTCAGAATCAATCTTGGAATGTTTGCTAAGAATCCCGAGACGGAGATTTCCTTTCTCTGGAAGGAGCAATATGCATATGTGAGGTAGATTTGTGGTTAAGAGCCTGCCCTCTGGAGCAAGGCAGCCTGGGTTCAAATCCCAGTCCTACCCCATATTGTGAACCCTTGAGAAGGGTACTTTGAGCCTTAACTCCCTATTTGTAAAATAAGGATAATTATGGTGCCTACTATAACCTTGTCGTAACAGATTAGAAAGCACTTTGCACAGTGCCTGGGACATAAGTGCTCAATAAATCCCACCCATTTTTATTAGGTGACACCTGGAACTTTCGTGGCTACTGGGAAGCAATCCAGCCTGAGGGCCATGGATTCAGCCAAACCTGAGGCCTGCCCTGCTTCTGGATTTCTAGTTCTGACCACCGATGAATTCCCTCATCATCTAGATCAAGGGTCGGCAAACTGTAGTTCATGAGCCATATGCAGCTCTTTGGGTATGTTCCATCTCAAAAGTTTGCCAACCCCTGGAAGAGTCAAGCGTGTCCCTCAAAACAATTTAAAAATCATTCGAGAGCCATAAATATATTTTTACATAATCACCATTATGTGAATAGTATCCTTTAAAAATTTTTATAAATGGGGGGCCGGCCAAGCGGCTCAGTTGGTTAAGAGTTGGCTTAGAGCACGTGCTCTGAGCAACAGGGCTTCCGGTTCGACCCACATGGGCCAGTGAAAGCTGCGCCGGAGCTGAGCTGTCGCTGAGCTGCCAACAGGTGGTAGGATGGCTCAGCTGATGTAACAACACGATGCCTGTTCAGTGGTGGGCTACGCCTGCCTGCAACTAAGACTGAACTCGGCACCTTGAGCTGAACTGCCGCCAGGATGGCTCAGTGGATAGAGCGTGTGCTCTTAACAACAAGGCTGCTGGTTCGACTCCCACATGGGATGGTAGCTACGCCCACCTGCAACTAAGACTGAACTCAGCACCTTGAGCTTAGAGGGCATGAGCTGCCGACGGGAAGACAGATGGTGACTGGCACCCTCCACAATGAAGATTGAAGAACAACTTGGCTGATCCCCTCCCCCAATTAGGCAACACTGTTCCCCTCCCCCAGTTCCCCAATTAAAAATCTTTGAAGGGCCGGCCGAGTGGCGCGGTGGTTAAGCACTGGCTTGGGAAGCCAGCGGCCCCAGTTCAGGTCCCATATGTGAGAGCCAGTGACACTGCCCTCAAAAAAAAAAAATTAAAAAAAAAAATCTTTGTAAAAGAAAGACAATAAAGGGAATGAAGCAAACATTTATCCTAAAAAAAAAAATTATAAATGAAAGTATGATAGTTTTATTTTCATTTTCAACTTTACTTCAGAGCCACATGTGGCTCGTGAGCCACAGTTTGCAGTTTGCTGACCCCTGGCGGCTCTTATATCTCAAAAGTTTGCTGACCCCTGACTGACCCCTGATCTAGATCAATTTAAGGTTGTTTTGTTTTGTTTTTGGATACTTGTAGCAGAAAAGTCCTCTCTGATATCCCCATTGTGTGACCTTGGACAAGTCACATAGCTCTCTGACCCTCAGTTTCTATATCCATAAAACTGAACTGATGTTATCTGAGAAAGCAGAGACATCAATGAACCAAGCCCCTTTCCAATCACAGGCATGAGCATTTTTGCATTTATACTAACACACACTCTAAATACTCTCTCAATGACTACCTTTTTGCTCTCCCTGGAAAGCATTTACATACTATCTCTCAGTCCCTCCCACCATACCTCTCCAGGCACATTGCTCATCCCACCCCCAACCCACCATCCCAAGACTTGGCACTTCCTGGACCCAGCCTTCTCTCACACACACACCCCTTACCCCATTCCCTTCCCACAGTTCTGCCCTGAAGCCATCAAGCCTCTAGACAGGGCCAACACCATCAGAACTTCTTTCATGCCTCTAGTCTCTCCTTTCACCCCCACCCCTCCCCCCACTACCACCAAACTGGAATAATCCCTACAAGGTTCCCTCACCCAGGAAGTGCAGACAGAGGCCAGAGCCAGGAATTAACTTTAATGTTTCAGGAGCTGCATTTTGAGCAAGATGGCGGCTCCCAAGTCCTCTGGCCCCAAGGGAGGGAAGGAAGGTGGCAGTGACGAGCCTGCATCCTCCTCTAAATCAAATGGCACCGGCGGGGACAAGCCCGGTCCTTGGATATGCAACTCAAGCCCATTTGGCAGGGGCAGATTAGGTTGGTGGCTCCCTTGGTCTGCAGGAAAAGAATATGAGAGTTGGGGGACACCCAAGTGCAGGGGAGAAGAGGGCTTAAACTTCTTGGGGAGTAGAAACAAGAGCACAAGTGATGGAGTGAGACAGACCTGGGGTCTGTCAGCCCCACAGCTTATAACTTCCTGACCTGAGGCAAGTCGGTGAGCTTCTTTGTCTCAGTGTCCTCATCTATCAAATGGGGATAACGATAGAAACGCACCTCCTAGGGTTAGTGTGAGGATTAAGTGAAATAAGGTAGATCAAGTACCCATAATGAAAAGACCCTCTGGCCACTTCAGCTGGAGAGTCGGGCCAGGAAGGGGCCTGGTTGGTTCCTAATGGCACTGGCAGCTCCCCAGACAGGGACATGGATGCCAAGCCCATGCTTCCTAGAAGGGTTTGGGCCCAGGGCCAGAGAGAGAAGACAAGCAGGAACAAGGCGTACTGTTCATTCTGCTCTCTGCATCTCCACCAGCTAATAACAGCCATGCTCATCTGAGTGCTGTCGCTGCCAGGACCACATACTCTTCCCAACAACCTGGTGGGGGGGGGGGCGGAGGGTACTTTAGCCCCATTTTACAGATGAGGAAACCAACACTCAGAGAACATAAGTGACCTGTCTGAAGTCACAAAGACAGGGGATTGAAAAGCTATGGTTTATGTTCAAGTTCAACTCCAAAGCTGTGGTCCTGCCACTTTGGTGCCATGCTCCTCTCTGGAAGTGAGGTCACTGTGGCAGAGAGGTGGGGATTCCTAGGGAGAAGGTCTTCCCCCTACTTTTCTCAGTAAGGTTAGGATACAGATATTCAGTCATTCAACAAATATTTGTTGAGCAACTACTCTGTTCAGGCACTACGCTGAGCGGTGGAAGGCTCATATATAAATACGCTATAAAAAATTTTTTAAAAACTAGGAAAAATTTAGGGACGGCCGAGTGGCACAGTGGTTAAGCGCTGGCTTGGGAAGCCAGCGGCCCCGGTTCGGGTCCCACATATGAGGGCCAGTGACACTGCCCTCAAAAAAAAAAAAAAATGCTGCGATCCTGCTTTGAAGAGCTGCAACCGGTGGCAGAGGAAGACAGAAGCCATGGCAAACCAGGGAGAGCCATGCTCTGCTGAGGGTATGAGCCAGGGGTGTGGGAATTCCAAGAAGAGAAGGCTTCTCAGAGAGGGTGGCTGGAGATGTACTGTAGGATGAGTAGGAGTTTGCCAGGTGGAGAAGGGGTAAAGCGTGCCCCAAGCAGAGGGTGAAAAGGCAGGTGCAGCCAAGTGGGTTTTTTTTAACCTTCTCCACCCTACTTGCCAATGGGGCTGCCCCACTACAGAGCCTCACCTTGGGCAGGCACACTTTGGTGACTTTGGCCTTGGGGGCACAGAAGGCACCCCCGTGGTCCAAGTCCAGCAGGCAGCAGTCACTGAAGCATTGAGAGTGGTGGGAGCACCTGGCCCCATTCATCTGTGGGGACAACACGAGTCACCAGCTCTCTGGCTGTGTGGGAGGGTGGGGGTGGGCTCTTGGTATTGCCAAGGCCCCATGGGTGCAAGAAGAGAAGCCCAAGTCCCACCCCCACTGCATGCCACCACCCCCAGCAGCACTCAGAGGACCAGGAGAGAGGAAGAGTGGGGATTTAGTGTTTTCCCCTCTGCCTCTCCTTTCCCAGGGCCCCCTCATTTCTGTGGGTCTCAAAGGGTGACCTGTGCTGGGGGAGCAATACTCCTAGATCACACTTTCAGTAAGGCATGGGCAGAAAGGGGAAGGGGAGGGGCAGAAATATATTAAAGGAAAGAATCATTATGCCTGGAAGTGGGAGGGAGGGGAGAGGGGGGGGAGGGGGGCGGGGAGAGAGAGAGAGAGAGAGAGAGAGAGAGAGAGAGAGAGAGAGAGATGGGGAGACAGTAGGGCAGGTAGGGAAGGTATGGCTGGGGGGTCCAGGACTGAGACAGTCCCGAGTGGGCGCTGGGTCGGGGAGAGAGGGGATAGTGCTAGTCATAAGTCCACAATCTTTCACCTCCAGGGAACACATCAAGCTTCCAGCCTGGGAACAAATCCCCAATTTGGGATGGTTCCCACCCTCACCGGCCACTTGTCTCTCTAAACCCAACTGGTTCCTTCTGGCTAGACTGTAATGCCTCAACCACCACCCTGGAAACGCACTTTGGCTCACCTTCTTTAACCCTTTTTTAACCTGGGGGAATGCATCCCAGCAGGGGAGCAGGACCCCCATGAAGAACAAGAAGGCTGTGGCCATGGGCTTGGGCTGCCGAAGTCCAGCAGCGGGCGGGCGGAGCTCCAGAGGGGCCAAGAAGATAAACCCCCTTCTCTGACATGTGACCCCACGTCCCAGGGACCCCGCCTGCGGCTGGAGGTGGAGTGGGAGGAGGTTAATGGTCACAGGCTGCCCCAGAACCAAGGCAAAAACCAGGCAAAGCCCTTTTCAGTGCTCCGGGAAGGGATGGAATAAGGAAAGGCGCTCCTGTGAGACCCTGACTCAAAATTTGGACAGGCTGGGTTTTATAGATTTAAGGGGCCCTACCGGCCTCCATATGTATTACTTCCAAATAAAAACTTAAAACTGTAAAATAAAACTTTATTTTGAAAAGTTATGCAAAACTTTTATGCTGAAATGAAAATGATACCGCTTGAAAACGTCAAACATCGAGAGACAAAGTTGATGGAAAGAAAAGTAGGTTTATTCAGAATGCTGGCATTCTGGGAGGATGGCGGACCCCTGTCCAAAGGTCACCTCCCCGTTCCTAGATCTGTCAGAAGGTTTTATAGTACACAAGGAGAACACAGGAAAGGGGGAGCCCGTCAGGCAGGTCTGAGGGCTGACATCCTGCCTGGGGTCAGGTCTGTTTTAAGATAATGTTATCTCTGGACTCTGGACTCTGTCTGGACCACCAGAGGCCTGAGGCTTTATGTGTATTCCGGTGTCTGGACACCTGAGGAATTAGAAGTTGCCCTTTCCAGGTTAGGATTTTGTTAGTTAAATGGATTAATGAGGTATATGTAGCCTTGAGAAAGGGAACAAAACAGAATTCTTCTGTTAATCAGTGAGGGGAGAAACAGAGGAAACAGCTGAATATCAGGATGGCTCTACCTGCAAACCAGCTAAGTCTAATTACGTTATTGATTTACCGAATTTCACCCGTACAAAAATAGCTTCCTTCTTGATCTTCTGACTCTCCCCTGCCCTTGCTGCACCCCTTATCTTTTGGATAAACCAGCCCTAACCTCTGGTACTTCCATCACCTCTCCAGGCCCAGCCTTGGCATCTGTAAGAATCAGGGGGTAAGACAAGATGACCTCTTCCAGTCCTAATGAGTCAATTAATTATCTAAGAATTTATTTGTAAATTGTATGAAAGTCAGGGTGTGGGGGACAAAATGGAAGGGAGGAGAGAGGAGAGAGGAAAAAGAGGATGAAGGGAGAGTGCCTGTGGTAATCAGTGGAGTTGGGGGCAAGCAGGCCTTCCTCATGGCTAACCCTGGGTGAAACTCCCACCTCACCCCATCCTTGTCTGCTTCTGCATGTAAAAATGTGCTCTTAAGAAAAGCTCTGAGGAGCCCTGCCTTGATAGGGTGGTCTTCCAGTGTCCCTGGCCTTGCCTCTCCCTACCCTAGAGCTTAATAATTGATCAAGACCCTCCCTGCAGTTTGAGCTTAGAATGTCCCCTGTCCCAGTTCCCTGCTTTAGATAATTATCCTGAAACTTATGCTTGCTTACCGATCACAACAATAAATACCCCACAATACCCCATGCTTATGATCACAGTACCCCATGCTTACTGATCACAGTACCCTATGCTTACTGATCACAATCTCTATGGCCTAGCATTCTTTCCGGGTTACCGTCATCACTGTTCCTGAGTTGATGACCACATTGGAGAGCCAGGGGTCTGCATGGGGTCTTTGTGAGAGAGAAGGCTCCATGCAGACCCCTGGAACATCACGTGGCCTCTTGAGGAACGCCCAGATTTTCCATTACATATTCCACGCTGGTGTGAGAATGTTAAGGCCGTTTTTGGAGGTGTTAACCTGCTGCCTTCTTAGACCACCGGTGCTCTGATAATAAACCCTTATTCTATGACCCAGCTCCCGTGTAGGTCTGTTGGCGGAGCGGAACAGGCAGCACAAGCACCGGACTCATTTGGCCTCTGGTTTCAGTATGCTGTAGACTGTATTATCCCCCCAAATCCATATTGCAGCCTTACACCCAATGTGATATTTGGAGTTGGGGCCTTTGCGGGGTGCTGTCTCACCTCTCTGCCATGTGAGGACACAGCGAGAAGGCAGCCATCTGTAAGCCAGGAAGAACTCTTACCAGAACCCGACCATGCTGACACCCTGCTCTTGGACTTCCAGCTTCCAAAATTGTGAGAAACAAATTTCTGTCATTTAAAGCACCAGTCTATTGTATTTTGTTAAGGTAGCTGAGCTGACTAATATAAGGGGGCTTAAGTATTTTCTCTAAGAATAACAGCCCCCACTGTACTCAGAGGGTTTTGTGTCTATTATCTCAGTTTGCCCTCCCTGTATTAGTCAGGGTCATTAACACTAGCTATCCCAACTGAGAACTCCCGAAATGTCAGTGGCATGATAGTGCTTTATTTGCTACTCATGTAAAGTCTGATATGGGATTCGGAGACCTTTCTTCCATCTTGTAGCCACACCACCTGGAAGACTGGCCTCTGGAGTCACTATGGAAGATGGGAAAGAGATGGAGGAAGCACACGGACACTTGAATGCCTCAGCCAGGTGTGACACGTGCCTCTTCCACTCACAGACCATTAGCCAGAACTAGTCACATGACCGCAACCTTCTGCAAGGGAGGCTGGGAAATTAAGGGAACCCAGGAATATTTAGTGTATTCTATCATTTCTGCTGCATAACTCTTATCCCCATTTTACAGATGAAGAACCCGAAAGTTCAAGGTAAAATAACTTGCCCAAACAACACAATTAAGTTGCAGAGCCAGGTCTAAACCCAGGACATTCTAGCTACTGAGCCTAAGCTCTTCCCACTGCCCGACACTCACTCGGGAGGCCAGAAGACATCATCATCTATGTAAGGGGATGCCTGTCATCACTGGGTCCTCTCCCTCCAGCAGTCACAGTCCAAAACTCTTTTCAGCCCGGTGTCCTGCTGCTTTGGTCAGCGAGTTACCCATCCATGAAGTTCGTCATGTCTCCCAGCCCCACTCTGAACTTGTGAAGGGCCCCCAGGGACTAATAATTCTTTGTAGAGCATAATCACCTTCCCTGGCGTATTTGGCCCTGCCATTGTGATCATTGGAAACTACTGTTGGCTGCTTCAAAGGGGAAGATTTGAAAGCAAGAGACCAGCAGCTGTATGTCCGGATTGGCAGGTTGGGCTTAGTGATCTGGGGCCCACGGTTCCCTAGGAAGTTATTGCAGGCCCTGGGGGAGGGGGGGCGGTGGAGCCCCTGAATTTCTGTGCAAAATATTTTGTGGGTGCCTTTAAAAAAATTACTTTTGACAGAGGGCTGTAGTTTTCCTCTGAAGTGACTTGAGACTGGTTCAGAATCTTCATTTTAAGCTGAGGAAACTGAGACCAGAGAAGAAGAGACTTTCCCAAGTGACTCATAAAGCCAGGGCTACACCTCGGGCTCCTGACTCAAAGTTCTGGGCCCTCGCTCCTGTACCAATGGCCTGCCTCCCAATCTAGCTGGGGATGGACACGAGCACAAGTCCAGGACACCTCTGCACTGTGACAGGGATGGAAGCCAGAGCACCAGGGTCTCTAGGGCCAGCAGGGCGGTCCCAGAGCCACATGACCTATGAGCGTGGCCACAGCTCTGGCCATTGGTCAGGGCCCAAATCTGACCATCCCAGTCTCCAATGAGGAGAATGGGGGTCAGTTCAAGGCAGAGCAGCCCCTCACAGGTGGACCTCTGTCTCCCCCTTCCTCATTCCCTGTCCTTTTGCCTTCCTTCCTCTAGTCTCCAGTGTCACCAGTCTCCTTACATTCTCCAGGGTCTCTCTTTTTTCTTCCTGCATCTTTCTGGTGGTTTCCATGACAATGTTCTCACTGGTCTATAGCAAAATGAAAAAAATAAGGAGAATGTGGTATTTTTGGTTAAAGATAAATGTTTTTTTTTTTTTTTTAAGATTTTATTGGGGAATTGGCGGAGGGGAACAGCGTTGGGGAATCGGGGAAGGGGAACAGACAAGTTGCTGTCTTTTTGTTCTTCAGTTTAGCTGCGGAGGATGTTGCTTCACTGTTGGTATCGTCATTGCGCTCTTCCCGGATGAGGCAGATCGGTCGCTGGCCTCTGGATGTTGCTCACCGCGGCTATTGGCAGCTCACGCTGGCTGCGGGCCACTCACTGTAGCCTATGGCAGCCCACTGCAGCAGGGGCTGCAGCCTACACCATCACTGGGGCTCGCACAGCCCAGCTCCAGGTGGAGCTGTTGTTAGCTGTAGAGGGCAGTGTCACTGGCCCTCATGTGGGATCCGAACCGGGGCTGCTGGCATCCCAAAACCAGCGCTTAACCAATGCGCCACTCGGCTGGCCCAAGATAAATGTTCTTAATTTAAAGAATGATTCTTTATTCTGAAATTACATCCTTCATATTTTTTTAGTATTCAATGTGTTTTTATGAAACAATGGCAATAACGCAATGGTAGTGTTTTTTTTTCTTTCAGTTTTGCATGTTGTTCCTTGGTTGTTATATATGTTGTTTAAATATATATGTATACACGAATGCTGTCAATCTGCAAAGTTTTTCGAAAGTTTTATCAGCCTGTGACATCCCAAATAAAATTCTGGAGAAAAGTGACCTAGTGGAATTTGTCTATTTCTCAGTTCATTCCTGAAAGAAATCCGAAGGTAGTCTGGGGAGACGATGAACGAGTAGGCAGCCAAAAAAGTTAGAAATGTGAAGACAGCACAGCAAAGCCTTCTTAGAGAAGGGGACCTCGGTGGGAAGTGTTTGGAGGTGAAGAGGCACCGAGGTCCAATGTAAAATGCACAGGACAACCCTGGATGCCAGCGGGAGGGCTCTTTTGTGAAGCTTGAAGGAGGCCTAGAATTTGGGCAAGCAGAGAGTAAAGGCCTTCCAAGCAGGGATCCAGAGTAAGCACAGGCTTGGAGGTGAGAATGAGTAGGGCAGGGAGAGCACAGCGAGACAGGCAGTCTGCCTGTGGAGGGATGCAGGGTGGAGTCAGGCTCCAGGGAACTTGGGGGACCATGAGAGTAACCCCAGCCGAGATGGCTCTTGAGTGGACAGCTTGGCTGGTGGTGGCAGTGCTGGAGTCAAGACAGGGGGACCCAGACCTAGCCTGGGAGCCACGGGTGTGAAAGTGATGGAGGCTGCCCTGCTTTGTCTGTGAGGAGGGGCGGGAGAGGCCCAGCATGCCCTGAGAGAGGTCAACACCTGCCCAGCCTCAGGCCTTTCCCTCTGTCAGAGAGAGAGAGAGAGAGAGAGAGAGAGAGAGAGAGAGAGAGAGAGAGAAACCAGGGACCAGACTCAGAACACACAGTTCTCATTTCTTCCCAGGACAGGCTGAGCCTTGTGGGAGTGGGGGAGTTGTCAGTTCAGCTGGAGAGAAAGGCCTGAAAGAAGAAGACAGAGCTAACTGACCCACAGCCTCTTCCAGACCTAGCCAGCCCTCAGACCCTGGGGCTTTCGCCTGGAGGACAGAAGGAGGCAGTCATACCGTGGCCATTGCCCTCCACCCAAGGAAGTGGGTTGAGCTTCTCCAGGAGCCTCTCAGAAGGGTCATGGAGGGCGCCCTACAACCTCTACGTTCAGGTGAGATGCTCTGGCAGAACACAGTCCCCGAGGGTTCTGTGCAGCTTCAGGGCATAACAGAGGAACACCCCACCCTGGTGCCCTGGACACACTGCCTAAGTGTAGGCTGCATGTGTAGACTGCTGGCACCAGATGATCAGAATCTCATCCCACTCAGTGAATTTTTGAGCCACATTAGTACTCAGTCTCATTGGCAATGAGGGCCCCTTGCCCACCTCAAGGAGCCAGGAGGTAATCACAACTCCTTTATCTGCAAGTGAAAGAAACCCAAGACAAACTAACTTATTCTAAAAATAAAAACCAGGGCCGGCTGAGTGGCTCAGTTGGTTAAGAGGGTGAGCTCCGAGCAACAGGGTCGCAGGTTCGATTCCCACATGGGCCAATGAGCTGAGATGCCACTGAGATGCCAACAGGTGGCAGGATGGCTCAGCTGGTGAGAGCACATGCTCCTAACAACAAGGTTTCCATTTAGACTCCCAAATGGGATGCTGGGCTGTGGCCCCGCAACTAAGATTGAACATGTCACCTTGAGCTGAGTGGCTGTGAGCTGCCGGATGGCAACTGGACTTGGAACTGAGCTAGCTGCGCCCTCCACAACTAAGACTGAAGGACAACAACTTGGCTGTTCCCCTTTCCCAATTCCCCAATAAAATCTTTAAAAAATAATAAAAATAAAAACCAAAAGGAACAGTACTAGGTCAGTAGCTGTGTGAGGTTGGCTTCTGGGTTCCAGAGATACACATGCTAACATTAGATTTTTTCTTGGTTTCAACCTGTGCACAGGCCCCATTCTCTTCCTCTCCAGGAGGAAGACTGCCTCTCTGTGGACAGTGGGAGGCGGGGGGGGGGGCCAAAGCTGTATCTCCCTTCAGCACCCATATATAAAACCCTAGAAAACTTTGATTGGGCCAATCACTGTGGCCAGAGGGTCCAGGGACTGGTATTAGCAGAACCTCATGGAGCCTGGGCAGAGCAGTTTCCCAAAGGCAAGGGAGCTGAGGGGTTGCTGGTTCCTTGTGGGATGCCAGCAGGCAGAAACACAGGTGTCTAGAATATCCCAAGTTGCAACACACTGGGGATTGCTGTGGATTTGTGAAAGCCTTCCCCAGGGGAAGGAATGAATTACGACATGTTCCTTTAGCTGCCTCCCACCCCCCAAAAGCCTTAAGCTATGTTCCATAGACCACGTTTTGTTTTTGTTTGTTTTTCTTAAAAGATTTTATTGGGGAATTGGGGGAGGGGAAACAGCGTTGGGGAATCAGGGAAGAGGAACAGACAAGTTGCGGTCTTTTTGTTCTTCAGTCTAGGTGTGGAGGACGTCGCTTCACTGGCCCACGTTGGTATTATGATCACTGCGCTCTTTCTGGCTGAGGCAGATCGGTCGCCAGCCTCTGGACAGCCGCTCACAGCGGCTCTTGGCAGCTCACACTGGCTGTCAGCTGCTCACGCTGGCTGCTGGCCGCTCACTGTAGCCTATGGCAGCCTATGCCGTCCCCGGGACTCACAGCAGCCCAGCTCCAGGTGGAGCTGTTGTTCACCATCTTAGCTGTAGAGGACACAGCATCACTGGCCCTCATGTGGGATCTGAACCCAGGCCCGGCTGCTCAGAGCTGGTGTCCCAAGCCAGGTCCTAACCAATGCGCCACTCGGCTGGCCCCATAGACCACTTTTTTTTTTATTATGAAAGATATATTTTATACCAGTATTCAGACAATCAGTAAATATTGTTGGCATCCCTCTCAATCGGTTGATATCTGTCATGCTTGCTGTTGAATATTTAGATAATCACTACTGCAAAGTGTGTGTGTATGTGTATGTATGTAACTAAAGTTTCACAAAACAATAGTTACATTACTCTATGTGATCTGCTCTGAGATTTTCTATTCTATTCTATTTTATCTTTTTAAAATGTTGGTTAGAATCCACCAAATTGATTTCACTGTCCACTTATGGCCTGTCAATTGTTCTACCACTCTGTTGAGTCCAACTGGTTTGACTGCCCAACTCACTGTGCACATCCTGGCTGTCTGCATTTGTCCATCCATCCATCCATCCATCCATCCATCCAGCCAGCCATCCATCCATCCCACAAACATTTAGTAACACGTCCTCTATGTCAGGCACTTTATCGTCAGGGTTTAGCTGCAGATAACAGACACCCTTGTACGTATTTTAAGCAGAAGGGGAAGAAATCCAGATCACTGGGGTCCTACAAAGTCATTAAAAGGGCTGGAGGGGTGGGAAGCAGACTGAGCCTCCAGGAATGAAATCCAAAAACCACTGCAGAACTGAGCTGCCAGGGAATCTACTACCTCTGCCACCATAGGAAGGTGGGAGCCAGGAGGCCATCCTTGCAACTGTTGGCTCCGGGATCACACCTTAGCTGTGACCTCAAGATCAGGAAGCTGCCAGCAAAAATTATTGCTTGTATCTGCTATATCTGCCCTGGCCACACACAGACACACACACACACACACACACACACAATCCTCCCACACACAAAATGCCTCTGCCCCTCTTAACTCCTTTCAGGTTAGGTATTAGGCAGCACATGTGACCAGAACTACCTAAACCACATCTGGAACCCTTGAGCAACAGTCTAGTGTTCAGCTTTCCCACCCTGATGTACAGGAAGGCACACCAGGAACAGGTGGAACAAAACTGAACAAGCCATCTACAGTAGCCACTATGGGGACAAAATGTCTGGAAGTGGCATGGATTACCGGATGGGGTGAAGGGAGGTTTCTACCTCCTGTCTGAACATCTTTCAATTTTTACAGCAGCAGAACACTTTGAATGCCAGCCTGTACTTCTTATTTATATGCTTCTCTTTCATGTACATTTAACACGTTGGTTTTTTTCTATCGCATTTCCAATGGTCAGGGTTTTTCCCTCCTGTGGGAATTTGATGGGGAAGTCTCATGCCCCACAACCTTCCCCCTTACTAACTGCATTGTGGTTCTGTACCCGCCCTGGCCCACTCCCTAGAAGGTGAGCTTCCACTCACCTATTCCTTTGTCATTTTCATCCAGCAGCAACCAAAGGAGAATGCTCCCTCTGTCCTATGCCACTGTCAACCTTTGCTGAAAGAATGCCCAGGGACCAGGAAGGGCTGATACAGGGCTCTGTCCTCTTTCAGTCACTGGTAACTTGAACTTGCTCATCCCCTTCTAGACTTCCATGGTAATCATAGTCTCCCTCCTTAAAAACAGTTGCTTGGTGTGGTCGGTTAGCTCAGTTGGTTACCTCATAACACCAAGGTTGCCGGTTCATCCCCCACATGGGCCACTGAGCTGTGCCCTCCACAACTAGATTGAAACAACTAGTTGACTTGGAGCTGATTGTCCCTGGAAAAACATACTGTTCCCTCAATAAAAACTTAAAAACAAACAAAAAGAAAGAAGACGGTTGCTTCACAGACAGAAGATAATAAATGCCATTTGTGGAAACCAAGGCAAGAGATGGTCCTGAGAAGGACTGGCAGATAGATAAACTCACCTCCCCTTTCTGAGTCCTTTGACAGACCAAACATGCTCTCCATTCTGGGAACCATCTCTGTGCTTACCTGCCAGCTCCTATTTAAGAGGATACAACAAGAGCACTCAAAGCTCAATAAATATTTATACAATAAATAAATGATAAAACAAATGAGTCACTAATCATGGAACCTCATTTGTCAAGGCAGGGCTGTAGGATATACAAGTAGATTTGGCTGCAGTAAAAGAAACCACAGAATAAATGGCTTAATATAAGACAGTTCCTCTTTCAAATAACATTCCATGCATACACAGTCCAGGACTGATATGGCAGCTCCACAGCCTCAGCGGTCCAGGCTGCTTTAATTTCGTTGCTCTGGCATCTATAGGTGTTGTCTTCATTAGCATGATCCAAGATCCTTTACCAACCCATTCATATTTCAGGTAATGGAATGGAGGATGGAGGAAGGAAGGGCCTAACTCCTCCCTTTTAAGGACTCTTCTATTCCATTGGGCAGCCATAGTCACGTGGCCATACCTAGCTGCAAAAAAGCTGGGAAATGTAGTGTCTATTCTAGGCAGCCATGTGCACAGATAAAAATCAGACATGGGGGCCAGCAGAGTGGTGCAGTGGTTAGGAGCTGGCTTGGGATGCCAGCAGCCCCAGTTCAGATCCCACATATGAGGGCCAGTGACACTGCCCTCTATGGCTAAGATGGTGAACAACAGCTCCACCTGGACCTGGGCTGCTGTGAGTCACCAGGGGATGGCATAGCTGCAGCCCCTGCTGCAGTGGGCTGCCATAGGCTACAGTGAGTGGCCGGCAGCCAGCGTGAGCTGCCAAGAGCCACTGTGAGCAGCCGTCCAGAGGCCGGCGCCGATCTGCCTCACCCGAAAAGAATGGCCAACATGGGCCAGTGAAGCAATGTCCTCCGCAACTAGACTGAAGAACAAAAAAGGACAGCAACTTGTCTGTTCCCCTTCCCCAGTTCCCTTATGCTGTTCCCCTTCCCCAATTCCCTAATAAAATCTTAAAAAAAAAAAATCAGACATGGCCACAGTCTAGCAGTCTATGTCGTGTGCACTCGTGTGCACGTGTGTGTCTTGAGGTTCTGCTAGAAGCTGTCTAGTGGTGCTTCGAGTCTCTGTCTCTCACCCATCTTCTTCAGGGAATCAGTTACAGGAGTGATTGGCGGTCTGGATGACCCAATACCATCCACCAGCACCCCACCCCCTACCATAATCCCATTGGAGTTGCCCTTTTGGTAAAATTCAAGTTGTTTCCCACCCTGGAAAGTTATCCCCCTCTTTTTCCTAAGTGAAGAATCACTTCTAATCCATAGAATGTTTTAGAGTGATAACGTATGATTTCTGAATTTAGGTCAGAAAAGGTATTGCAGCTTTTACCCTGGTCTTTCATGGATGATTCACTCTAGGGGAAGCCAGCTGCTAAGTCATGAGGACCCTTAAGCGTCCCTGTAGAGATACCCATTAGTAGAGCAAATGGGGCCTCCTGCCAGCAGCCAGAGCCAGCTTGCCAGCCACGTAAGTGAGCCATCGTGGAAGTGGATCCTCCAGCCCCAGTCAAGCCTTCAGATGACTGCAGTCCTGACCAAAGCTTGACTGCAGAACTACCCAGCCCAGAGGCTCCTGAATTCCTATGAGAGATAACAAATGCTTCTTGATGTTTTAAATTGTTAAGAGGGAGGGAGCTGCAGGGACATTACAAGAGGAAGAGGGTTTTGATTCCTGGTTCTAGTGTGCTTGATTGGCAGGCTCCGCAGTGCAAACAGCTTTTCCGGTGCTCAGTTCCTGGAGTGGCCAGCAGCTTGCAGTGGCTAGCCACTTTTCCTGGCACTGTTCCCCTCAAAGTTGTGTAAGCCAAGTGCCTCCACCTCCTGCAACTTTTGCAGCTCCTCCAGCTCCCAGTGCCTGCTATACACGTGGCTTCTCCAGCATGAGACTCCAGCAGCACAGGTACCTCGGCAAAAAGCTGCCGCAGTACCTGGAGACCAGCAGCTCCCAGTGAGTAGCCACTGCCACAAACCCCACACCCGGCTCAAGCAGTTTTGTAGCGGAATACCTTTGTTATGTGGCCTCCCCACAAAGAGCTTTCCTTGGCATCCTAGAGGGCATATTTCCAGCAAGTTCCACTGGCATGACACTACAGTGACTTTTCTGCCATCTGGTGAACCACAGCCTGTGTTCTCCACAAGGTTCAGATTTCAGCCTTGTGGGGTGGGGTATCTAGGGGCTGCTCCCATGTCTGCTCTTCACGCATTCTTTAGAGTTCTCTTTATTCCTCCTAACCAATTCTTTGTTACTCCAATCCCGTTGTAAGATTTCCCTGCTCCAGTTACTGTGTGGTTTCTCTCTCTTGATTGGACCCAGGTTGATATACGAAGTTTGGTCATAATCTGTCACACAGCAACAAATAGCCAATACACCCCTCCGCATCTCATTGCTCACAGCCAACTCGCCTCTTATTACCATCAGCCAATTGTTACCACATACCTACCCAGAGTAGGCTCTTCCTTCAAGGCTTTTAAGCAGTTAGATATGACCCACTGTAAAAAGACAAGCAAAGTTTATAAGCTCCAAGCTTTAATTTGCCAAATGCCAAACGAGAGTTTCCGATGAAGAGCGCCACAGGAAGCAGCCAAGACTGGCACAGCAGAAGAAAGCTCTAAGCTGCAGTACATGACACTACAGGACACAGCCCAGTACAAAGGAGAGAGAAGGGCATTGCAGGCAGGGAAAAGCTTGTACCAAAAGCTCAGAGGCAAGACTAGTTGGCTCCAGTTTGGCTAGAGATGAGATTTGACATGGTAGGCTAGTGGCAGGCAAGGTGACCAGAATGGAAAGGGCCTTAAATGCAAAGCTAATTCATTTGGTGCCATCATAAACGAAGAGGTCCAATGACCATATCTTCCAGAACTAAACTCCACCTGCTTTTGCTGTAAGTATATTTATACTTGTAAGATGATGTGACTTAGCTTTGGGGCTGAGAAAAAGTTCACTATGGCAGTGAGGAACCCCTGAAGGTTTTCGAGGATGATGTGATGTGGGGTTCTAAGATGATCCTGACGTGTGTAGGCCTGGAAAGATGGAGACTAGAAGTAGGAAAGTGACTACCCAAAAGTCCTGATTTAGGGGATAGCGTAGCAACAGTGGAAATTGGAGAACTGGGTAGATGTGAGATGTTCAGAACATCTGGTTGGATGTAGCAGTGAGAAGTTGAAGGTGCTGCCCAACAGGTGACATGGGGGCTGGTTGAGGGGTGGCCAGGGTGATGTTGGCTTTTGATAAGTTCCATTGGGGTGACTGCAGTGTATCCACATAGCCGGAAAGAGCAGCCTCAGGCCTGAACTCAAGAGAGAGATAAGGGCTGGTGATGTAAATCTGATAATGGCTCAGAGGTGACAAGTCAAATATTGGGTGATAGTGACAAGGATGGTCCCTTAGTAGGAACTGGCTCTCTCTGATCAGCTCATCCTCCTCAATAACCCTCCACCCAGCTCACCCAAGTGATGAGTTCAGGGACAGATTTCCTCAAGCAGTTCGGTCCTAAACTGGCCCCTACAAACCAGAAGCATTGAGGTATTTCTCAACTGCCACAGATTCTGGCTTTGAATCCATGGGCCACTTTCATGGGGTGTAGGCCAAGGAATATAAAAGCCAAAAGCCCAAGACTAGGAAATTCTAATCCTAGTTCTGTCCCAGTCATGTGACCTTGAGCAAGTCATTTTCCTTCTTTGGGTTTGTTTTCCCTTCAGCAAAATGGGAGACTTGGCCTTGGACTAGATTTAGTTTTCAAATCCTGCCTCTGAAGAACACTGGGGTTCTGAGGCTGGGTCAACTTGTTCTGCCTCCTAAGTTAAGTAGTAACAGACTATGAATAGCTCCAATTTGACGGTTTTCTCCCATAATGTTTTCCTCAACCACTGGCAATCAGTACTGTTTGCCAGTAAGGGCTTGCAGATAACACAATGAATGAACAAGTGGGAAATGCAGTGAATGGGAAAATCTGAGAATGGGCGGCCATATTTGGATTGACAATCTTCTTGTTTCTGGAGACTTCATGGATATGGTTTTGTATTACACAGTCACTGTGGTTTCTATCACACAATTACTCCGGTTTCTAAAGCTAAGTTGCAGTGGCAGCTCAGAGTGCTTCATAGGGTGCTCTGGGACTCCCTAGTGCCTGTAACCCAGAGAGACTAGAGAAACATCGGACTCAGTGATCTCCAACATCTTTCCAGCGCTAATCTTTCATTTTCACAATGATGGTTTCCTAGCTTCTCAGAGCCAATCTTTGATGAATACCCTCTTCGGGCAGAACATGGTGCCTCATATTCGTTAATTCATATAACTCCCATAAAATCATCCGAACAGTCTCATGAGGTAAGTACTATTATTATATTCATTTTTACGGATGAGGGGACTGAAGCTCCAGTAGGGTAAAATGGCTTGCCCAACTAAGGTCACACAGCTAGTGACAGAGCTGGGATTTGAACCTGAGAGTCTGATTCCAGAGCTCTCACTCCTCCCCAATAACCCAATATGCCTGCAGTTCTCTCTGCTGTCACCAAATACTTTTTTTTTTTTTTTTTAGCTGAGCCATCCTGCCACCTGTTGGCAGCTCAACGGCTGCTCAGTTCAGGCTGGGCATCAAACTGCTGTTGCTCAGAGCTCAGCTCGCATTCTTGAGCAAGCTCTTAACCAACTGAGCCACTTGGTCAGCCCCTGTCACCAAATACTTTCAGTTTTTCCTTGGACATATGGTAAGACTGGTCTCCCCTACCTTTTTTTTTTTTTGAGGGCAGCGTCACTGGCCCTCGTGTGGGACTGAACCGGGGTCACTGGCTTCCCAAGCCAGCGCTTAACCACCGTGCCACTCGGCTGGCCCAAATAATTTATTTTTTTATTTTTATTTTTTGAGGGCAGTGTCACTGACCCTCATATGTGGGACCGAATCGGGGCCGCTGGCTTCCCAAGCCAGCGCTTAACCACCGCACCACTCGGCCGGCCCTCCCCTACCTCTTTAGGCCAGTGAAATGTGAGCAGAAATGGTGAGCATTGTTTCTGATGGAAATTTTTTTTTTTTAAGACTTTTACTGGAGAATTGGGGAAGAGGAACAGTCAAGTTGTTGTCCTTCAGTCTTAGTTGTGGAGGGTGCAGCTAGCTCAGGTCCAAGTCCAGTCGCCATCCGGCCGCCCATCGGCAGCTCGCGGGCACTCAGCTCAAGGTGCTGTGTTCAATCTTAGTTGCAGGTGGGCATAGCCCACCATCCCATGCGAGAGTCTAACCAGCAACCTTGTTGTTAGGAGCACGTGCTCTCTCACCAGCTCAGCCATCCTGCCACCTGTTGGCAGCTCAATTCTGGTGCACCTCACTAGCCCATGTGGGAATTGAACCGGCAACCCTGTTGCTCAGAGCTCATGCTCTTAACCAACTGAGCCACTCGGCTGGCCCTTTCATGGAAATTTTAAGAGGCAAGATCACTGCCAAGGTTCCTTTTCTTTCTCGAGGAATTGTAGAAACACAAAGGATTTGGAGAAATACAATGAAGAGCCCCTTCAGCCTGGGTCCCTGAGAGAAGACGATGTGGAACAGACACCTGCCCTTCCACCATCAACCCCACCTGATGGGCATGCAATGTGAATAAGAAATAATCTTGGGGGGCCGGCCAAGTGGCACGGCAGTTAAGAGCTGGCTTAGGATGCCAGCGGCTCTGGTTTGGGTCCCACATATGAGGGTCAGTGACACTGCCCTCAAAAAAAACAAAAAACCAAACCAAACCAAACCAAACAAAACAAAACAAAAAGAGCTCGCTCAAGAGTGCGAGCTGAGCTCTGAGCAATAGCAGTTTGATGCCCAGCCTGAGCTGAGCTGCTGCTAAGCTGCCAACAGGTGGCAGGATGGCTCAGCTAAAAAAATAAAAATTTAAAAAAATTTAAAAATTAAAAATAAAGTTCAATTTAAAAAAAATGAAAAAAGAAATAACCTTGATCGTTTTTATGTTGCTATGGTTTGGAAGTTGTTTGTTCCTGTGGCTTAGCCTATCCCGCCCTGAGTAGTCCAGCGCTATACTGTCTCCTGTTGATTACCTCTGGCCTCAGTCCCCAAACCTGCCTTCTCCTTGAAGCTCCCTAGCAGCACTGACTCCACATTCCAATTTGAAAAGTAGCAAGAGAAGGGACTCTGTCCCCTAATCCGGGGTGGGGGCGTGTTTTGGGAGATGGACCCATGCTTTGCCATATCTAGGGGTAGGCATTATGCTGGGTGAAATTTCTACCCAGCCCTAGAAGGCCTTGGACAGACACTGCCCCTCAAGCTTCTCTCCCACACTCATTCATTGGCTCTCCTTAATTTTATTCCCTGTTATTAAAGTAGGAACGACTGGCTTGGGCAGGAGGAGGGCCGCAATCCCACGGCTTTGGGGCACTGCAGGCTGACTATGACCTTGCAAGCCTGGATCTGAACCTCCTCATCAGGGTGGATGACCAGGGCCAGCAGCCGGTCTGCCAGGCGTGACTCATTCCCAAAGAGAGCCTCATGCAGAGACTGCTCGTTGTAATGCCACTTCACGGCGCGGTAGTACGGTGTATTCCGGCCCTCACTCAGCCGCTCGGCGAACACCAGCACCTCAAACAGCAGACTCCCCGGCTGTGTGGCCTGGAACAGGTTCAGGAATTGGGAGTGCACCTGCGACGGGATGGAGAGAGGACAGGAATGAAACCCAAAGCAAGTTCTAAAGTCCTCCTTCCAGCTTCCTATTGCCTCGACAATATACCTGTTTCAGATTCAACTGTATAGGATTTTTTTTCAGCCTTCATTATCATTCTCTAACATAATTACATTGTGGTCATAAAATGAGTGATATGGTAATAATACTGATTCTGGGAGATATGTTATGACAAACTTAAAAAGTTTAATGTGTGGCTAATTTTTATAAATATTTTGTGTGCTTGAGAGGAATGTGCATTTACTAATTATAGAGTGTCTAGATATGTCCAATGTCGCAAGCTTATTTGTTATTCACAGCAAGTATACCCTTACTAGTTTTAGGTTGTTATCTAGTAGTTGCTGGAAGAGTAGTTAAAATCTTCCACTGTGGTGGTAGATGTCCCAATTTTTCTCTATAATTATTCAGGCGTGAGAAGAAAGGAAATCTTGCCGTTTGTGACAATGTGGATGGAACTTGAGGACATTATGCTAAGTGAGATAAGCCAGACAGAGAAAGGCAAATACTACATGGTATCACTGTTGTTTTTAGGTGGAAGCTAAAAAGAAAAAAAAGGAAAAAAAAGGAAAAAAAAAAGGCAAGTCAAACTCACAGAAACAGAAAACTGGCTTCCAGGAGCTGGAGGGTGGGAAAAATAGGGAGAAGTTGGTAAAAGGGGACAAACTTTCAGCTGTAAGATGTGTTACATCTGAGGCTCTAATAGAAAACATGGTGACTATTGCTGGTAACACTGTATCATATAATTGAAAGTTGCTAAGTGATTAGAACCCAAATGTTCTCACCCCCCACTCCCCAAAAAGATGTGAAATGATGGATGTGTAAACTAGATGATAGGAGTGTTTCACAATATATACATACAATTAAGAACACCACAATTTTCTCTGTCTATTATACCTCAATGAAACTGAAAAAAAGAAATTTTTTTTTTCCTTGTAACTCTATCCAGTTTTACCTTGTAATTCTTCCAATTTTGAGATTATGTTATTAGGTTCACATAAGTTTAGAGTTGCTTTATCCTTCCAAACCAGTAATCATTATGTAGCGGCTCTGTCTATTCCTAATAATGGTTTCTGTTATAAGTAATTTTTGCCTAAGATTAAAATACCTGTATTAACTTTTGTTTTGTCACCTGTGTTCCTGATTCTCAGAGTTTAGAAAACCCCTCAAAGGAGATTCCCTCTCCCAACAAAATAGATTCTATTTCTACTGGGATAACAGAAGAAGGAATGGTTTTCGATATATCTAGTGCAGAGGCAGGAAGAGGAATAAGACACTCTCGTTAGGGCTAAGTCTGTCTGGGGAACACATGGTTCTTCCTTCCCCAATCTCTGAGTTGGAATCCATCAGACCCTCTTCAGTTCCTTTCTCACCTGGCAGTTGAGAATGTCATAGAGTAGGTCATTCTTCTGTGCCAGGGAGCTCAGCAATCGAATGGCTTGCACCTGAATAAAGGAAATAGGAAAGCATAAGAAGGCAAGTGAGTCTGAGCTTGAGCAGAGAAGACACAGATCTTTCCTCCTCCCTCTAGATGCTGTGCCAGGGCTGTCAGGTAAGCAGGGCCTGGGTCATGGTCTTGGGGCA
The DNA here is from genome assembly GCA_033961575.1 of Aselliscus stoliczkanus. Classification (NCBI taxonomy): domain Eukaryota; kingdom Metazoa; phylum Chordata; class Mammalia; order Chiroptera; family Hipposideridae; genus Aselliscus; species Aselliscus stoliczkanus. Next base: position 54,287,815 of record CM066733.1, on the reverse strand, counting down.
CCTGTGCCAGGATATAGTCTGACTGAAGGATCTCCATCAAGGCAGGCATCACCCGCCGCAGCTGTGGATGTGCGAAGTCAGGCAGCGGAAGGTTGTTGAGAAGCCTGAGGCTTGCAATGTGCAGCTCTGAGTCCCAGATGGTGGATATCAGTTCCAGTACCTTGATGGAGTGTTCCTGGTGGGAGGGGATGGAGACGGGTTTGCTTTTATGAAGACCCCCAACACTATCCCAGCCTCTGCTTTCACTCTTTGCTGCCCCCACCCATGATGCCTGAGCCAAACCCAACAGACAATTCCCTCTAACTTAAACTCTCAACACTATTTGACCTAAATGACCACTCCCACATCCTTGCAATTCCTTCTTCACTTGGCTTCTCTTTCACAGGGGTTTTTCCTCGTTCTGACCAACCTCCTCAAGCGTGTCTCCACCTCGGACCTCTTCCTCAACTCCAGACTCATATATTCAGGTGTCAATTCCACTTCTTTTCCAGAATGTTTAATAGACCTCTCAGAGTTAACATGCTCCGGCCCCCAAACCTGCTCCTTCCACCACCTGTCCTGTCTCAGCTGGTGATTACACCTTCCTTCCAGGTACTCCAGCCAAAAATCTGTGGTCCTCCTTGACTACTTTCTTTCTCTCACAACCCTTTTCCGATCTTTCCGAGAATTCTGTTGGCTCTACCTTCAAAACTATCATCAATCAAGCCACTTATCATCTCTCTTCTACCACCCTGTTCCAAGCCCTTATCTCTCATGTGATTTCTGCAATAGCCTCCTGACTCCCTGCTTCCACCACCGCCATCCCCCACGCCCAAATTTTTCAGAACAGCAGACATGTTAGACATGCCGTCCCTCTGCTTATGAATTCCTAGTCCACTGAGGGTAAAAGAGTCCTTACAGTGGCTTACCTGCTTTGCCCTGCTAGAATAGAGGTTCCATTGGGACAGGGCCCTTTCCTGTTCTGGTCACTGCTACATCTCCTGTGCTCAGCATAGTGCCTAGTTAAGTGCTCAATACATACCAGGGGTGCCAAAAACATGTACACATTTTAAGAGATATTATCTATGTATTACTTTTCAAAGTTGAATTGAATTACAGTAGCAATGTGCAGTATGATGTTCGCTCAAAAGATGGCATTAATCAAATGAATGCTAGCGTCATTCATTGTACTACAATTTTAATACAGATTTTTCCTTTCTTGAAATATATATACATTTTTTTGGCACCCTCTGTATTTGTTTAATGAATGAAGAGATCTTGGCTTCTGAGGTACAATATGCTTGGACCGAGAGGTATTACCAAAGACCGGTAACCTCACAAACTGTAACCTTTGTGAGCCACGTAAGAGGAAGCAAAGAATCCTGGGGTGAGCATGACAGCATTCCCATAGAACCCTGCTCCTCCCTGTCCCCATCTCTCGCACTCTGCTAAGACCTGAAGGACAGGTAGGAGTTTGTAAGTCTTGTGTGGGGGTTCAGGCAGAGGGAGCAGCAGGTGTAAAGGCCAGGGAGTGGGAGAGCATGAAACATACAGTGTAAATAGCTGGGGTTGGGGCAAGGCGGTAGAGCTGATGCTGTATTTCATGCTAAGAGCCTGGAGGAAGACCAAGCAAGGGGCCTGAGGAGAGCAAGGTCTAACTCAGGAAGTAAAGGTGAGCTCCATTTGGGATGTGTTGGGTTAGCCAGCCACTAGGCTGTCTAAATGGAGCAGCTGGACATGAGTCTGAAGGTCAGGGGAGCCCCCAGGCTGCAGAGCAAGCTGCAGGAGAGCATATCTAGATGGAAACTGAGACCAGGGATGGCTGCTTTCCCCCAGAGGGACAGTAGCGTTTGAGTCCTAAGGTACAGACCCCAGGGGAAGGAAGAAACAGTAACGCCTGGGCCATCTACACCAGAATCTCCTCGGGGCTTGTTAAAAACACAGCTTCCCTGTGACTCTTTGGGTTTGGGGCTCCAAAATCTGTGTTTTCAACAGCTCTCCAGGCAATTCTGATTTGCTTGAGAATCACAGCCTTCAGGATACTGACAGGGCAAAGAATGAAGCAGAGGCAGCAAGAAAAGTGAGTACCTAGCGACTTATTTTCCCCCCCAAAAAGTTTGATGCAATAAACTTAAAGTGTGAAAACACCAACGGCTGGGGAGGAAGTTACGCCACAGGGGTCCTTATGCAGGGCTGGTGAAGGGCATAAACTGATACAACCTTTCTAGAAAAGTGGGTATATCCTCTCACACATTCCAGCCATCCCACTCCTGCATAAATACCCTGGAGAAAGTCTCCCATTTCCCCAAGGGCGATGTGTACAAGAATGTTCACGGGAACAACGTGCAAACAACTCAAATGCCCACCCATGGGCAGGCAAATGGGTGAATAAAATGGCAGGGTACTCACGAAGGAGAATACTATAAGCAATGAAAGAGAAGGAAACAAAGCTATCCACATCAATAAGGATGTATCTTCCATTGTTGAGGGGGGAAAGACAAACCAGAGAATACAAACTGCGTACTTCAGATACACAAAGCTTAAAAGCTTTCCGAACTACATTTTACCTGTTCATCTATTGTCTGCCATGCCCTGCTGCAATATAAGATAAGGCATGCACACACAATAAAACAGATAAGACGGGAGATTGCAATGGTGGCACTATATCTTTTATTTTGAGATTTGGACCTCTGGTATAATTCGATTTAACAAATGTAATTTAGCTTGGGAGTTTTTGAAAGCTTTTTTTTGTTTTCTTTCTGCCAAAACTTATTGGCTCTGTTTACTATATTACTATGCATACCAGTTTCAATGTTTTTATTTACTTCAGCAGGTGACTTGGGTGAGGTTTGTATACCTACCTGTATGGTATCCACTCTTGGCTCCAACTTAAATCTACATAACATATGCAAAGGTTGCCATAACCAGTTTAACGGTAAGTTCCCCCGCCCCCCAAACTCAGCAGACAGAAGTCAAACATAATAGAAGATTCCATTGCAGGCCGAAGCAATTTACATCCTGGTTAGAAAACAAAGACTCAGAGCACTAGTTTCCAGCAGACTCTGCCCACCTGACCGTCCTCTTACTTTAATAAATCTTCCCTCTGTATTTCTACCTGCCTCGTGAATGCTTTCACAACCTGTGAGTAAGCAGCCACAACAAAAACGACAAAGAAAATCAAGGAATCGATGAACAAAAGAAGTGATTGCCTCTGGTGGGGAAAGAGGCCTCACACCTATTGGTCATGTTCTGTTTCTTAGCCCGGGTTCTGGTTACGTGTTTTGTTTTATTATTACTCTTTGTACTGTACACATAAAAAATGTACGTTTTAAGTATTTTACTTTTTTTTTTTTTAAAGATTTTATTGGGGAATTGGCAGAGGGGAACAGCATTGGCGAATCGGGGAAGGGGAACAGACAAGTTGCTGTCTTTTTGTTCTTCAGTTTAGTTGCGGAGGATGTTGCTTCACTGTTGGTATCATCATTGCGCTCTTCCCGGATGAGGCAGATCGGTCTCTGGCCTCTGGATGTCGCTCACCGCGGCTATTGGCAGCTCACGCTTGGCTGCCAGCCGCTCACGCTGGCTGCCGGCCACTCACTGTAGCCTATGGCAGCCCACTGCAGCAGGGGTTGCAGCCCACACCATCACCGGGGCTCGCACAGCCCAGCTCCAGGTGGAGCTGTTGTTAGCTGTAGAGGGCAGTGTCACTGGCCCTCATGTGGGATCCGAACCGGGGCTGCTGGCATCCCAAAACCAGCGCTTAACCAATGCGCCACTCGGCCGGCCCATTTACTTCTTTTTTATTTGGGAGAAAGACTATTTCTAGAGAGAAGTTTGGAGGTCAAGGAAGAGTTTTTTGTGTTTTTTTTTTTTTTTAAGTTTTTCTTTTTAAGAGGGAGGGGAATAGAGCATGATGAATATGAATGGGAAAGAGCAAGAAAGGCACCACATCAGAGAGGCTAGTCAGGAGAGGGAAGGGATGGGATCCCAGACAAAGACTAAAAAATACTGACCACAGACAAGAAGAAAGCTTTTTTCATGGCACCAGCAGGAAAACGGGATGTGCAAACAGGTAAGGCAGGGAGCCTGATGGCAGCAAGCTGGGGGGGAACTGACATTTGGTGGATTATATTTTCTCTATATGGTGGCAGTGAAGTCACCAGTGCCCAGCCACTAGCCTCTGACCAGCACAGCATGGGGGTGTGGTATGATAAGGTATCTGGTCTTTGTCCCTGGTTCCAGGCACAGAGCTCCTAAAATCCTTGCAGTTTCCCGACTGGAAGGTCTTCTATTATAATGAGCATCTTTCCATCATCCTTGGAATTATGCTAACAAGATGGCTCCTGGCTTTCTCCTAGATAGATTCTGGATGGGGGCTGGTGGCCAGAAAGACCAAGCTGTGATTAGAGGGTTGAGATTTTAGCCTGATCCCTGACCTCTGGGGAGAAAGGAGGGGCTAGAGATTGAATTCAATCACCAATAGCCAATGATTAAGCAATCATGCCTACATAATGAAACCTCCATAAATAACCCCAAAATGACAGGGTTGAGAGAACTTCCAAGTTGGTGAACACTTCCAAGTACTAGCAGGGTGGCGTGCCAAAAAAAGTCGTGAAAGCTCTGCCACCTCTTTCCCCATTCTCTGCCTTATGCATCTCTTTCATTTGGCAGCTCCTCAGTTGCATCTTTTACAATAAACCAGTAAACACAAGTCAAGTATCTTCCTAAATTGTGAGTGTGGATGAAAAAGGGGCCCCATACTCAACCTGACAAGCTAGGGGAGGCCCGCATGGCAGATTCTACAAACTCAGGGTGAGACTGAAATTAACCACATAGGATGGTCTGAACATAAAAATTCCTAACTGAAAGCTGGTCATGGCCGGTAGTCACATCCTTGGCCTGTAGCTTGCTTGACAAAGGTCAATCTTTACCTCAAGTGAGCCTGTCTATTGTCTTTTTGCATCTAAGATAACATGCCCTTGGAATGTCAGAGTAATCCCATTTTCCAGACCTCTCAGGGCACAACCCACCACACACCGGGGCACCAGGCTACAGAATCCCTCATTGCTATTCTTATCCTGATTACTATCTCTGTGTGCTGTAAAATGCTAACTAACAACTATCCAGTACCCACCAATGTAAAAGAAGTACATATCTCTTCAATTTACTTTTTATCCAATCCCAGAGATTTCCCTGCTTTGCTTTCTCCCACCCCCTTAATCTACAACCAATGGATTTCATGTAACTTTCCTCCTTTGATTCTAATATATAAAATAAGTTGCAAAACCTCCATTTTTCCAGAGCATTTTCTCAATCCATTGAGATTTTGCTTTCCAGCAATTGTCATCAGTTTAGCTCAAATAAACTCTTATAAGCTTTCTCTTAGGCTGGATGTTTTTTTGACATGTGTCATTCTAGTGAATTATCGACCCTCAAAAGGGGGTCGTGGGAACCTCCAAATTTATAGCCCAATCAGTCAGAAGTACTAGGACTTGTAACTAGTATTTGAAGTTGGGGTGGGGGGTGGGCAGTCTTGTGAGCCTGAGCCCTTAGCCTACGTAGTCTGCGCTAACTCCAAGTAGTGTCAGAACTGAATTGAATTGAATTGTCAGACACCCAGTTGGTGTCAATGAGTTGGTTGGTGTCAAAAGGAATCTGAAGGGGCTTGCTTTCTGCTGTTTGGAATTCAGAGATATTCCTGTGCCCTAGTTCAGTTCCACCCTGAGAGTCAAACGCTTTTATGACCACCATTTTCCCACTTAATTCCAAGGAAAAATATATTTCTGCGTTACAAGCTCAGAACCAAACAAACTTTTGGAATGTGACCACTTATCCTACGCCCGTTAAAGGACCCATAGACTATGGCCATCCTGTGTGCTCTGCCCCACCACTTGCCTCTGGGCTCACCTGGATTTTGAGCCTGAATTTCCTGATGCCAGAGAAAGCTTTAAGGGCGTTCAGAGCTTGAATTTTGACGCTATTGTCCTTGTCATCCAGCATGGAGCCCACCAACACAATGTCCTCAGTAGTACAAGCAGAGGCCTAGAGCATGCCAAAAGAGAGAAGAGAAGCAGAAGCAGGAGTCCTGGGCCCACTGCCCCTCACTTCCCCCCCACCTCTGTGTCACCAAGACCCCTCCCACCATCAGCCAGAGAGACAGGTCCCAGGACACAGCCTGGCCAGTCAAAGGGGCAAGGATCAGATGTAGCCTCCAGGGCCAGGCTGGCTGGGAGGGGCCTCCTGCTTGTCTGCCCTCACCTCAGCCTCCAGCAAGTACACACAGCGGGTGACGCTGTGCAGGATCATGCTCTTGGCGTACTCGTCCTGTTTGTAATCCAAAGAGTTGAGAAGCCTCCGGAGTTCACCTGAGTCCTGCCCGTGACGCTCTCGCTCGATCGCCAGGCCTAGATAGGCACCCGAGCCCAGTTCAGGCTGTGGACTCAGAAGCAATCAAAGAATGGTGTTGGGAAGTTGGGGAGAGGGACCTGGGGACAAAGCTGCCTTGCCTTTTCTGAAGAGCAGCTTTCCTGCTATATGCACAACCACCATGTACGGTTGAACAGGGTGTGGACTGCATAAGGGCTCTATGTCTAATGCTGTAGTCAAGGTGGGTGACTACAGGGACTCCCCACAAGGAGGAGTAGAGGCCCCCAGAAGCTTTCTCACTGCCGTGGGATCACCAGTCACCACACACAAACTCCAGGGAGGAAATGGTGGCCTGTTGAGGGCTATTTTAGGTTCCAAGGCTACCCTGGTGGATCTGCGGATAGATCCTTCAGAACAAGGTACCTGTCCTTCCCTGGGGTGTGACCCAGAGCTACTGGTCTCTCCATTATTAATGTCATTATTAATATCATAAACATCATAGTTTTTAATTTGTACTATAACAATTTCCTGGCATTTGTACAAAGTTGTCATATGAACTATCAATAGTAGAGGCTCTGGGCAAGCAGGTCCCCCAATTTTCCCTTAGGGAGAGTTGCTGATGCCAAATGTCCATGCTGTGGCATTCTGGAAGCCAGAGTGAACATAGAATTTAAGACCTGCCAGATGAGGCCTGAGATACCCTGTGAGTACCATCCACAACCCAGGGACCCTGAGCTCGTATCTCTCGAGCGGGTTTGAGGAAGATGCAGAAGAGAAATAGGAAGGAAAGGGGAACTTATAGGAGTCACCTTTGGGCCCTCCCAAACTGGAGGCCTCAGGAGCAGGTGCCTCCTGGGGCAGAGCCCTCTCCCCTGAGCCCGGACACTCACGAGCAATGCAGATGGGCAAGGCGGTGCTGAGGGGCGGTTGGGATTTTATGCCTGCCCTGATGGCCTTGTAGAGCAGGTAGATGGCCCCAGCACCTGTGGCCAGGCCCATTACACTTTTGCGGATGTCCAGTTGCCCCAGGCGTTGGGGGATAGGCGTGCCCATGTCTCCAGCGCCACCTTGCGCCCAGGTGGGAACTAGGCCCAAGGCACCTGGCAAGGGCCTTCCGGAACCAGAACCCTGGCAGGGCCAAGAACCCAGGGTATCAGAATTGGAACCTAGGTAACAAAGGAAATGGACAACCAGGGGTGCTTAGAAGGAGAGAAAGCTTAGGTTGGAGGCTGTAGAAAAGGAATCTCAGGACTCTATGGAAATAAAAAGTCTGGGGCAGAAAAGTCTTTCATGTCACCTTTTCTTTAAGGGAGCTAGGTTGGTGGGGCCCCAGCAGGCGGTTCCAGGGGCTGCCTTTACTCCATTAGAGGGCAGCAGAGGCCCAATTTCCAGGCTACGGCCTTTGGAAGTTTCTGGGAGGGGTGTTTGGGGTGTGCCCACAAGCAGCCTTGTTCCTCCTCACTTCCCTGGCCTCTTCACCATACATCTACTGCTGGGCCTCCGGCAAGGCTCCCCTGAAGGGAGAGGAGCACCTCCCTTATAAAGTTTTGCACAGAGTTTTGAGGCCAAATCCATCATCTTCCAGCATTTACATGTTCTCCTGTAGCATATTTACCTGTGTGACCAAAAGCTCTTGAGAGCAGTTGTCTGTATCTCCAACATTCACCACAGTCCTACATTTAAGAGGTACTCAAGTCATGACTTCTGACATTTTGTGAAGACCTGAGGGCAGAACAGTGATGGAGAATCTGCTTACAGGGGTACCGGGCCCCTTTAACCAGTGTGACCCTAGAGGAGGGACTGCCTTTGCCTGGGTCTGTTTCTGCATCTGTAATCTGAGGAGATCCAGATTGACCATTCTTTTTTTTTTTTTTTTTTTTGAGGGTACCATCACTTGCCCTCCTATGTGGGACCCAAACCGGGGCCGCTGGCTTCCCAAACCAGTGTCTAACCACCGCGCCACTCGGCCGGCCCTGATGAGGACTATTTTAGGTTCCAAGGTTACCCTACTGGATCTGAACAAGGTCCCTGCTCTTCTCTGGGGTGTGACCCAGAACTACTGGTCTCTCCAGTCCATCGAGTTGATTCTGCAACCCTCACATCCTGAGCAAACACAGTGCTCACATGTTTTTTAAAAACCTCCAAAGGAGGAGAACTCTTTCTTGGTTCTAAAGCCCATTTCTTTTGGTTCTGCCCTCAAATGATTCAAAGGTATTAGAAGCAGAGGCATCCCCAGTAGGACATTTTCACTAGTCGACAGGAAAACTAAAAAAGACAAAGGAATGTATATTTGTTGTATAAAGTCTATGACTGTTCTTTCTTGGAATGACTGCTTTTGATTCGGATGATGTCTTTCTTAGTTTGAGGATTAAAATATACTTGCTTTTATGAAACGATGGTGACAATAGATGGCAGTTATGTTTTGAATGTTCTTAGGGAGCATAAATTAAAGCTGCAACTCTTTGTGGGAACTTGGCTTTTGTTTGTTTTCTTGTTTTGTTTTTTCCTGTCAAATCCAGAAATCTGGAATCACGGACTAAAGGGAAGTCTGAGAGACCCCACATACACACAGCCAGCCCCAAGTTTCTTAGCCACCCTCACTCACCAAGGCAAAAGGACATAGGGTGTCCTATCACACCCCTCTCTGCCATCTGCACCAGCTTTCCACCTTCGAGGCTGATGTTCCCATCCTGTTAAGTGCCCTTTAGTTTAGTGAGAATGTGGGCTCTAGCCAGACTTCCACGTTCAAAAGCGGTTCAGTCACTGACTCAGCTTTGTGATTTCTTTGTGCTTCATTTTCCCCACCTGTAAAATGGGAATAATACCCACCTCATGGGGTTGTTTGTTGGGATTAAGAACTTGGGACAGTGCCCAGCACACAGAGCTCACCAAAGGCTGACTGTAATAATTATTATAATAAGAGGTTTCACCCGGTAAAAAACGTTGAGCATGGTAAGGCAGTGAGCCCACAGATGGGGGGGGGGGGCCTCAGTGAGGCCTGTAAAGTACATGGTTCAGCCTGTTCCATTCGCCCCTTTCTACCCCTCACACCCCAGTCTTCAGGCTAATCAATCTCAATTCCTGTAACCCATCTAACTGCCTTGAATAATTTCGGGTTAGAGAAATTATAAAAACCGAATACACTGCAGGGTGCCCACTGTGCAGACAGTGCTGGGCCATTAAGGAGGGTGAGACTGGCCGGGCCCAGTGCTTGTTGTACACACAGGAGACGCTAAGAGAAAATTAGCATAACTTAAAAACGAAAAGCCCTTTGGAGTCCGACCAGCTTGGGTTTGGGCAAATTCCATAATCTGAGTCTCAATTTCCTCCTCCGGAACACGGGTCTATTAATATCTACCTACTACCGGGAATTGCTGTTGTCAGGAATGAGAGAATGTGTGTTATGACTCGGTGCACAGAAGGCGTTCAACACGTGCGAGCTTCCCCAGCAGAAAGCCAGAAGCTGCGAGACGAAAGGCTTGGGGGGGGGCGCCAGTGCCCTGCCGCGGATCCCACAATCGCCCAGACCGTCTCCTTCCCAGCCAGCGCTTACCCCGGCCCGGGAACCAGATTCGTGGGCCTCTTGCTAGCTCGTTACTTAAACCAAGGCGTGGAGACCCGAAGAAACGCGGCGAAGGCCCTGGGATCGGAGGAGGCGGAGCCCCCAGCGGAGGAGGAGCGGGTGGGGGTGGGGGCCGCGCCTTTCCCCGCCCCGGCCTCCCCCATCTTGCCCTCCCTCCCCGGTCTACCTCCCCCCGCGCGCATCCGGCGGCGGGCACAGGATGTTCTTTCGCTCCCGTTCCCCAACCCCCCCGCGCCCCCGCTCTCACTTTCCCTTCGCTCCCCTCCCCCACCCTCGTCGCCGGCACCTTGTTTAACTCCTTCTCTCCCGCGCGCCACAGCGCCCGGCCGCCCCCTGGGGTCTTGCCTTTTCCCGCCCACCTCGCAGGAACCCGAGGGTTGCCCGGGGAGGGGCGGCCCAGGGCTGAGCACTGGGCCCGGGGTCTCCATATCCAGTGGCTCGTCAGGGGTGCACGGGTGAAGAGAGATTCCCCGGCCTGCAGCCGGCATCCTCCCAGCCCCTGCCAATTCAGGGCTTGGAGGGGGCTGCAGGCGGCTACCCGCACGCGCCCGAGTCGGGCGGCCATGTGGACGCTGTTTGCCCCAGGCCCCGCGGTGGGGCGGGAAGGTAGAGGACCCCAACGTCGTCCTCTCCCTGGTTGGGATAAGAAGGGGCCCCCGGCTCAGGCAGAGGATGGAGAAAGGTGACGCCCCTCACGGCACGTCACTGTTGCCAAGGCAACCGGGGGCGGCGGAAGCGGGCTGGGGACTGCGAGACCTTCGAGAAAGCAGGCTGCCCGAGGCATTAGGACCCGGGTGGGGGTGGGGAGGGAGCAGAGGAGGGGCAGGGGCGGGCTTTTCAGTCTTCACACGCTGGTGCCCCAAGAAACCGACGGAAGAATAGGTTCTGTTCGCTGTTTCATTCACCAAATGTTCATTGAGCTTGAACTATGCTTGGCGCCATGCTTAGGCATGGGGTGACCCCGACGCTCGATCCGAACCCTGCCCTCACCGGTTGTTAGGGTGGGGTGGCCATACGTCCAGGGATTACGACTGTAGAACCGGTATAATTATTAGTAATGTCCCTTTTCACACTTAAGAGTGTCTCAGTATGGGTGGGTAGTTAAGGAGCCCTTTCCCTCAATTCAGGGAAGGCTTTAACTGTGCAAGGAAGACAAGCTATTGTCTGCAACAGGCACTTTCTTGACACTTTGTATCCTGTCATCTTTTCCCCTCATTCTGCAAGGTAAGGATCACAGATTAAGAAACTGGCTCAGAGAGGTTAAGAGACTTGCCCAAGGCCAAACAGCTGAGCTTTGGAACCAGGATCCAGATCCAGGTTTATGTGGCCTCCAAAGTCAGAGCGCCCTCTCTCTCCTTCCTTCTCAAAATAAGTAGATATTAAATAAATAAACACATAAATAAAAAGACACTGTCCCTGAAGGAGCTTATAATTCATGGGGTTGAAGAGACTACAGGTCATAACTAAATAATAAATTGTGAAAAGATTGAAGGCAGCTCATAAGACTCAGAGGGAAGGTGATGACAAAATGATCAAAGTGGGGGGCAGAGACTATCAGAACCTTCCTGCAGAAGGTAGATTTTTGAGCTTGGGTCATGAGGTGCTGATTGGGGGTACGTGTGTGCGTGCGTGCACATGCATGTATGTGCGTGTGTGATGTGGTGCCAAGAAAGAGAACAACCTAAGCGCATCAGACCAGGGACCCAGAGCCAGGCAGTCTGGGATCGCCAATAGTGAAATCTCTCTAAAACACCCCAAAGCCACTGGTCTCATGCAGTGTCCTTTCTGCCTTCCACCCTCCACCCTGGTTTTGTTCCTTACTGGAGCAGAGGCTCCCAGCAGGCAGCTACACTCATTCCACTCTGCACTCAAGGTCTATGCAGTTGGTATTTGGCTCAAACCCATGTTAACTTGGATGTCAGCTTCTCCCTTCCCCACCCCTCTCTGAAGATATTGGGAAATGAAACATAGTGGCTCCTCAAAACGAAAGGACTTGCCAGCATCAGGAAGCCAACAGGCTTGATGGGAATGGTGAGACCACGTCAGGAAGGAGAACTGAAAGAATGAGACAGGAGCGACCAAATGTATCCGTGACTTTGCTGCCCTCCTGCTCTCCGCAGTGCTGGACTCGGCGTTCTGGGCGGTGACACCGTGAATGAATCCGGGTCCCTTCACATGGAACACAGGTTAGCAGCTGATGTGTACCCAATGTGCTTGGTTCAGGACTCTGAAGTTGATAACATACACAGTAAACAGTGTTTGAGAAAGGTTATTACAGCAGGGTGTGTAGGAGGAAGGGAAAACCTGGGTTAGAAAGGACAGTATGGCAGTTGCTGTGTGAATTTGGGCCAAAGGTAAAATCTCTGGAGTTGAAGAGCAAGAGGTGAATGAGAAAAATAACAAACAATGCATTTTGTAATAAAAGAATTTGGTAATAAGTCAGATATAGGCTGGTGAAGGAGAGAAAAAAGTTAAAAATTAACCCACCATCATGGTGAGTTTGGGGGATGGGAAGGTCATGGTGGGCACTGGGGAGGAGCTGGTGTGAGAGACGCGCGGATCTGTCCAGTCACTTCTAGGCCATGCGAGAGCAGGTGTCTTGTAAGTGACTGGGCTTGGAGATAGGGAAGTCCAGAAGGGCAGTGGGTTACACTGGGAGTGTCCCTGTCACTATAGGTATGCAAACAGCTTCAGAACAATCACTGACCTGGGATGTCATGGACAGATTTCATACATCAGGTAGAAGTTTGGAGTCGATGATAGCAAAGGTTACTCCTGACTGGGAGATTCTGTGTGTTGGCTGGATCAGCACATGTGTGGGAAGTATGCCTGCATGTGTGGGAAAGTGGTCCATGGCCCAGGCCTGTGTTGGCATCCATCTCCTCACCTTTGGCTACAGAGGGTGCCAGAGATGCCATCAGATGGGCCGCAGGGTGTGAGGCCCAGGTGAGGTACTTGAGCAGCCTAAGGTCCCTCCCTCAGCCCCACCCTCGAAGGCCCTGGAGCCCAGGCCTGTGCAGACTGCCAGAGCCTTTCCTGGAACTCAGCAGAGGACAGAGCCCCTCCCTGCCTGCCCTGGCACACTCCAGGCACAGCTTGTCCCCTGGGGTACCTTGCAGACACCCCGGCTGGCTGGGGCCTGAGACAAGTCCCCGCCCCCCAGGAAGAGTCCAGCTCTGGGCTGCCATCTGAACTCCTGGCTATGGGGCTGTCATCCTCACAATGGCCCCACCAGACCACAGGGGACAGCAGGCAGAGGAGGAAGGAGAAGCTTTGTGGCTGGGTGGCAAGATTGGTGGGTCTTTGTTGTGGCTTTGGGTAGGAGGGTGGGTAAGGCAGAAAAGCAGGGTCTCAGGCTTCAAGGCACTTCTCCACCTGCTTCTCCCTCCCTCTGAGGAAACCTTCAGGGGCCTAGTGGTTTTGAGGGGAGGGGACAGGATGAGACTCTGAACTCTGGGTCAGCTGAGGACAGATGGGGGAGATCTTGCCCTATATTCCATTTCTCCCAGCATCCTCTTCATCTGCTCCCCACCACCCTAGAACAAATTTCTACCTCCATCTGCAACGAAGGGTTACATCCATCAGAGGCCTTCCAGAATGGTGGGGTTTGGAGGCAATGGGACATGTATCCACCAGCTGTATGCGCGGCCACACCTGCCCGGTGGGGTTAGGAGTGCCCCTCCCAGATGGGCAGAGCCTGCTCTGCTCAGGCTGGGGGCTGTGAGACACTTTACAAGAGAGGCGAGAAGGCGGAGAGATCCGCCAACCGGCCACGTGGAGGTCCTGAGCGAGCGGCAGGCAGGGCGGGGGCCAAGGAGCCCGCCGAGAGCTCGCCCCTCCCGCTCGAGGGAGCCTCCGAGAGTCGGTCGTCGCTGACCGCAGGCTGCAAGAGCGGTTGATCTGGTGAGCGAGCACACCCACTTACCCAGCTGCTGAGTCAGGCTGTTCTCGTTCCCCGCTCGCCCGCCCGCCCGCCCGCTCGGGACATTGTGTTCCAGCCCCGGCGCGCTGGCACGGGGCCCAGGCGCTCACACCAGCCTCCTCGCCCTGTTTGTGCTCGCGGCTTACGCTCCGCGCGCAGCCTCCCCGCCGCCGCAGCCTGCGAGTGCGCTCCGGGGTCCGGGCCAGGCGCGGGCCCCAGGGATCGCCGGTGGCGGCTGCGCGACCCCAGGGACGTGCGCCCTGGCCGGGTGGCCCCCGCCGCCTTGCGCGGTCCTCAGCCTTAGAGCACCCAGACTTTTCCATCCCCCACCTGAGCCCTGGTGTGGAACCCCAGGCGGGTATAGGGCCTGGAGTAGCACGGTTGGGGGGTGGGGCAGGTGGTGTCGCTCCTCGAGGGAGAAGGAGCCGCCCAGCCGCCCAGGCCCCACCAGCGCTCGGCCCGGGAGTCTGGAGGAGGATAGCTGGGAGCGCGCCAGCCCCAGACTTGGGAGACCTGGGATGCAGTCACGTGACAACGGAAGCCGGGTAGATGGGGACAACTTCTGCGATCCCCGGAGGAGCCTCCCAGCCTCTCGGCTCCCTTCCCTGATCCCGTTTTTCACACCAGCCTGGAGACTCCAGGGACTCCCAGGGGTTGGCAAACCAAGCCCAGCCCTTTTGGATGGCTTGGGAAACCCCTGGCAGGGGTAGGAACAGCTGGGACACTAACGGGTGGGATCGGAGAGCTGGGTGGAGGAAGACGACCCCAAACTGGAGCCTGACCCCTTCCTTTGTCCGGCCCCAAGGGTTTAGGCAGAGCCATATTTTCTCGTCACCATCCTTCTGCAGAAAGACATCCGAGTGCTGGTCCTGAAGGTTGCTCCTCTCCAAACGAAAGATGGGACAAAGGACTTACATACTGAGCACCCACCGGTATAGAAGGCTCTGATGGGTCCTGCTAAGGATGTCATTAAGATTTGCATTCTTAAATTAAATTTTAATTAAATTAATTTTTAAAATCTAAGGCACAATTCCTGAAGTCCTTTGTTCTCCCTCCTTCCCACCTCCACAGTTGGTTGTGCCATTTGCTGTGACAAGGAGAGCCCATCCTCCGTGTCTACCCATCTCAAGCTCCAGCTCATAAAGTCTGCTTGGCACAGCGCCAGCCAAATCTGATTCCTCTCGCCTCCAAATGCCCAAGATACTGGGATTGTACCTTTCTCACGGCATGTGGCCTGTCTTACGTTCTAGTGATCTGTTTACTAATCCTGTTCCTCTAACCAGATTAGAAAGTCCTTGAGGCAGAAACAAAGTCTCCTTCTTTGAGGCCTCCCCTTTCACTGGAGCTCACCCCCCACAGGCAAAACTTGGCCCTGGAATTGATGTTCAATACATGTTGGGTGTATTGAAATAATTTCCTGCCCTTGGGCAGTTTGCAGGCCAGTTGAAGAGACAAACACACAGTGTGTGAGTTTAAATAATAACCCAAGCCAGCAGGTGGTGAGTACCAAAAGTGTATAAGAGCCATAGGGACTCAGTAGGAAGGAGGTGGTGATATGGGAAAAAGATCCCAGGAGGTTCTAGGCCTTGAGCTGTGTGTGGAGGAGGAGAGAGGAGGCGGAGAGGTGACTCATTCTGGCTGACATCACACACCAGCCTCCATGCTAGGCACTTTACATTCATTATCTCTAATGTTTAAGGACAGGGGTAGGTTTGGGAGGAGTAGAGGGGACAGTGCCCAAGCCAGACCTGCCCAGAGCCAGCCAGAGCATAGATGCAGCCTTAGATCTGGGCTCCCCACCCTCAGTCCCCGGGCACTGCCTGTTCCCTGGCCTGCCACTCCTACACACTACACCCAAGAGGGCTGCCCAGCACTGCCCAGCTCTGGATGTGCCCTGGTCCCACCCTGCTGAACAACTGGCTGTGTGACCTAGGGCAAGGCACTTCCTTCTCTACACCTTGCTGTCATCCGTACCTCCATTGCAGTGCTTACAGGCTGTGACTCTGTGAGCCAGTGTCCCAATGATGTTTGCCACTTCCCCTGATATTACCTAGGCTGCTATGGCTGCCTGCACCACCACCACCCCTCCCCCACTCGTTGCTCCTTCCCAGTCTGAAGCTGCTGAGAACACTGGGTACAGAGTGTAAGCAGGGATAGTAGGTTTTCTGTGGTTGCAAAAGGAACATTGGGACTTTCCCTGCAGTGCCCAAGCTGTGGGAGAACTGGGGGAGGAGGAGGCAAGGCCAACCTCGAAGGAACCTCTGCGCTCTTCCCTCCCCTCCTCAGCGCTCCCAGCTCTCAAAAAGGCTGGTACAGTTTGTTACGCTGAAGCTGGAATGTACCGTGTGTTTCATATGGCCTCTGTCCAGTCCTACACTGGCCACTTTATATTTATACTCCCTTCTTCAGCCGTGGCATCCTGCTGTCAGTCAACCCTGCTCCCACCTGCCCCCCACACACCAGCCTTGCGGTGGGTCATGCTTGGGTTCTATACTCTTGTAGGAGGTGGGGATGGGGTGCAGAGAGAGAGAGTCCTGGAGGAGAGAAGTGGGACTCGGGGAGAATGAAAAACCTCTGTCCCCTTTCTCTCTCCCATCTCCCAACCCTAAAACTGCCTCCAAGGCCATGGACTCTCCAAGTTAGATCTGAGCGTGCTCTGGGCTTTTGAGATTAATCCCTCACTCCTTGCCACCTGAACACTTCCGTAATATTGTTGAGTCCAGCTAGACTAGCGAGCTGAAAGCTCTTATTTAAATTGTTCCCGCTCCTCCATGATCCTCCCGCATCGTAACAGAGAACATGGCAGAGGGAGGGCGAACTCCTAGCCCAGGAGTCACACATTCCTAATAGATGCTGCAAAATGGAATTTGACACTTGGTGACTTAATGCTATTCTGAGTTGTGATGAGTTTAATCTCAAAGTGGCTTAGATATTCAGAGATCGATACATTTATGATCTGGCTTTCCTCCCCAGGAGCATGTGATATTAGTCACATAATAGCTAATATCGATTGCCGACTAGGGACCAACAAGTATTGGGCTCAGGGGCTTTATATACTTGTACACGAGCTCGTTTACTCATCGTAACAACCCTGGGAGGTGGGTACTATTGTTAGCCTCCTTTGACAGTTAAGGAAGCTGAGCCTCAGAGAAGTGACGGAGCTGGGGTTCACATTTAGATCTGTCTTATATCAAAGCCAGCACTTCTAGGTGGCCGGCCGTGTAGCGCAATTGGTTAAGAGCACGAGCTCTGAGCAACAGGGTCACCAGTTCAATTCCTAGATGGGCCAATGAGCTGTGCCCAAGCTGAGCTGCCGCTGAGCTGCCAACGGGTGGCTGGGTAGCTCAGCTGGGGAGAGCGCATGCTCTTAACAACAAGGTTGCAGGTTTGACTCCCGCATGGGATGGTGGGCTGTGCCCCCTGCTATTAGATTGAAAGCGGCAACTGGACTTGGAGCTGAGCTTGCACGCTCCACAACTAGGACTGAAGGACAACAACTTGGCCTGGAGCTGATGGGTCCTGGAGAAACACAATGTTCCCTTCCCCCAATTCCCCAACACTGTTCCCTTCCCCAATTCCCCAGTAAAATCTTAAAAAAAAAAAAAAAAAAAAAGCCAGCACTTCTAAATGATCTGCTCTATTTCTCAAGCCTCAGAGTCTTATTCCCTTCTCTCTAAAAATGATTTCAGGAACTCCGCCTCATCGTTGGAGCCCAAGCACACCTTGAAATGTGATTGGCCAGAAAAGTGTTTTCAGCCCTTGTAATGGGCTGTGGTGTGGAGGCCCCCCGGAACACTCAGTGGTGGAGTTAGTCAGGCCTGCTGGCTGTGGGCAGCGTCAGTTGTCCCAGCCAGCTGGCATGCCTGCTGCCGCTCACCCTCTCACCTGGGGATATACTTTGCCTCATTGGATTGATCTGGCACTGGGGTCTAAAAACCAGGGGCTGAGCCTAGGTTCCAGGGCTCTGAACTCAAATCTGTCTGTGAAACCAGTGACAGGACAGCATGACCTCTCTTAGGACCCATTCACAACAGGGCTTGGGAGAAATCACATATGTCAATCCTTGGCGTTTGTATCAGGCTGTGTACCTTTCCCTTACATGTCCTAACTCAGTATGATCTTAATGTTCCTCTAAAGTAAGGAGATTATTACCCACTTTCCTGATGGGGAAACTGAGGCAAAAGCAGCTAAGTTGCTCACCCAAGAGCATGAAACTAGGTCTGTGACTGTGATAGTCGGGGTGCTTTGTTTCATAATATTGGGCATCCCCTGAGATAAGAGGAAGAGTTTCCCAAGATGTCCCAAAACCTGGTGACATGTGGCCTTTCACCCAGCCCTATCACTCTAAGAACACCACACTGCCCATCCCACCCTTATCTGAAGCAAGGGCACCAGACGTCCAATAGGTAGCTGGCCTGTCCTGGTCTCTGGCTTCCTGTCCTCTGTGGCTCTCATGGGCACATTTTGTCCTCTCTGAGCCCAGTTCTTCCTCTTTTATCTTTCCTTCTCACTTTCTCTCTCCTTGCTCAACAAGAGTCCCGTTTATATGCCTCTATCCATCTGTATTTGCTTTTTATTTTTGTTTTTTGCATGTCCATTCTCCTGGGATGTTTCCTGAATCCCATCTGCCTTCTTCCCTCTGATGTTGTCTTGTTTCCCAAGAAGCATCTGCCATCCCTGTCCCACCCTCACTCCTCACCTTGCTTCCAGCTTCTGCCAGTGTCAGATTGCTCAGGTTCATGCATTCAGTAGGCACTTAATGGGCTCCTACTCTGTGCTCCAGGAATTGTGTTAATGCCTGGGAACCCAAAGTCCAAAAGTGCTTCTGGAGCATCTACTAAGCACCTACTGTGTGCATTAGGCATTGTGCTTCAAACTGAGGCCACAAAAGCTGGTTGTTGCTCTCAAGAGATCTCTGGGCTACTTGGGAAGACACACAAAATGCCCTAGGAAGTTGGGGGCTGGGTATAGCCAGAGGGGTTAGGGAGGGCTCCCCTGAGGAGGCTAGTCTTCAAATCTGACTGAGGAGCTAGCCAGGCAGAGCAAGGGGGCCAGGCATCCCAGGTAGAAGGAACAGTATGTATAAAGGCACACAGGCATGAAGCTGCCTTGTGTTCTCCAGCAGGCACCTTGAGTTGTTCGGTCTGGCCTGGACCTGGACTGTGGGTTGGGAAGCCCAGGGAGATGAGGCCAGAGACAGGCAGGCCAAGACAGTGCAGAACCTCATGTTCCGGCAAAAGGGTTGACCTTGATCCTGGAGCAGCCAGAAGCCCCAGAGCCTTATGGCTCCCTGTAGCCTGGGAGTTTCAGGACTGGGCCTGACTCAGGCCCAAAGCTCTCTCTCAAGCCCCCATGAACCCATATTTACTGCCCTTTGGTTCAGAGGGGCCTGAGGGAGAGTCAGACACTTAAATATAATGCTGTTTTCGAGGCACATTCATTCATTCATAAATGTTTAGCAAGCTCTGATGTTTGCCAGGTGCTGCTCTGAGCCCTGGGAATGGGTCATGGAATCCTACAGAGGTCCCAGCTCTCAAAAAACTTATTTACATCCTGGGCAGTTGGGGACGCAGGATAGGCTATGAACCAAGAAACAAAACAAATAAATTAGCACGGTAATTTCAGATTATGCTGAGTGCAAAGAATATACAAGTGATGCAATTGAAAGTAGTGGAGTAGGCTGGGTAGTCAAAGGAGGCTCCTCTAAGGAAAGTTATGTTTGAGCTGAAATCTAGATGACAAGAACAAACCAGTATGTGAACATTTGGGGGCTTAAGGTTACAGGCATAGGCAACAGCACATGAAAAGGCCCTGAGGCAGGGAGGAGCTTGGTGTTTTCTAGGTTTAGAAAAAAGGCCGAGTTCAAATTCATTACTCCCTAGCAAGTCTATGCAAGGATTATTGTACCCATTTTGTAGAGATGGAAACTAAGGCTCAGAATGGTTAACTTCCTTGGCCAAAATCATAAGTGGTAGTACAAATTTTGCCTCTAAAGCCACTTCTCTGTTTTTCTACCGAAGTAGCAAGTATAGCAATCATGTATCCTAAATTATTCAGGAAGGTCCAGTTTCCAAAATTCTGTCTCATTGTTCTCTGGACAGTCATCCTGGACATTCTCTGTGTCCCAAATTATGACTTCAAGCCCTGTCTCTGTCACATAATATCAGTGGGATCCTAGGATGAGTACTTCATCATCATAAACCTCAGTTTTGTCATCTGAGAATTGGAAGAGTAAAATTCCAGTACCATAGGCTTGCTGAAAGGATTAAATGAGATAATCCACGTAAGGGTCAGGGTTCATGGTAATTCTTTATTGTTACCTTGGAAAGCTGAGGGAAACTGCTAGATGGTCCTGCCCCCATGTGAGGCCTCTCTGATGCATGAAACAGGCAGGGGAGCTGCTGTGGGCAGAGAGAGACCAGGAGAGGGCAGCTAGGAGGCCTCTCCCTTGTCACTCAACCACTCATTCCTCCTGCTGGGATCTTACACTGACACATCTTGTACTTCCCATTTCCAGGGAAAGTCCTCACCCCTGGGCCACACCCGCTCCCCATCTTTTTGGGCAGTACGGAAGCCAGACAGTACCAGGGACTGTGAAGTGACAAATCCTCAGCCCGGTGTGTCAGGAGCCCCCAAGGGCAGGGGGCCAAACTGCAGGAGAGCAGGGACCCGCAGGGGGAGCCTGTCTTCTCAGAGGAGGTGGGGACCCCGTGGAGTACGTGACTCCTGCCCTTCCAGCCTGTACACTCCAGCAAGCAGGACAGAGACCCCTCCCCAGCCATCCCCAACCTTCCCCGGCTTCCTGCTGAGGCCCTCTTACCACACACACACACACACACACACACACACACACACACTCACACACCCCTCCCAGGCACCCCTGAGAGGACCAGCTGCAGCTGGGGTGTGGGGGTGGGAGAGTCCTGCCAGGGCTCTCAGATCCCCGGCCCCCTCTCCCACCCCGCCCTCGCCCCCAACTGCTGAGCTGCCTCTAGGTTTGAAGCAAACCGCCATTCTGTCCTTTCTGCTGCTCAGTGGCAACAGCTCTGCCGGGGGTTATTTTTAGCAGGGATGCAGGGAAGGCACATTTCTCCTGGACTTTCACTGGGGACATCATCCCCCACCCCCCAGCCAAGACCCAGCCCGGAGAGGCCAGTACGGAAACCCCCTCCCAGAAAGGGGAAACGGGTGTGTTTTCTGTTCCTTCAACTCACCAGAACAGGAGCTGCCCTCAAGCACTGATGGGAAATTCTAGGTTCAATGGGCTCCACCCCATCCCTGGCCTCTGTGTCCCCATAAACCTGGGGAGCAAGAGGTGCATGGTATCTGAGGTCGAAATGCCTGGTCTGTGGGCATTGGGGTCTTAAGGGGAGCTGCTTGGTTACAGCCGGCACGGTGGACTACGTGGGGCACCAGGCACTCTGGGTGTGTTTGCACAGGCTGAGCAGGGCTGTTCTATGTATTCTCTGGATGTGTGTTTTTTAGATGCTAGATGTACTTGACTGAGGTATAATCTACATACAGTAAAATGCACAAATCCTAATTAGACAGCTCTATGAATTTTTACACATGTATATATACCCACAGAACCATCACCTAGATCAAGATTTTGAACTTTTTCAGCACCCCTCAGTTCCCTTGTGCACCCTCTCAGTCAGTCCCCACCTCAGAGGTGACCATGATCTGATTTCTATCATCATAGATTAGATTTGTGTGTGTGCGTGCGCGCGCGCGCGTGTGTGTATGTTACAAGGTTAAAAGAAATACAGCTGCTGTCATGGAAGAGGGAAGTAGGCAATAACATTTTTTCACGTGAAAAGGGGGCCTCAAAAAAAGGAGAGTTATTGGAATTTGAGAAAACTAAGGAATTGTTGGCTTGGGGAACAGGAGGTTCCAGAGCACACCCAATCCCTCAGGACTGGGTCTGGAGAGCTTGGGATACTCCTTGGAACCGAGATTCAGTGAGCAGGGAGAGCAGGAGTGAGGGAGAAGCCTGCCGGGGCTCCCCCTGGGTCCAGCCCCCTCCAAGTTCTACTAGAGGTCCGTGCCTCTCCTCCAGCACCTTCACCACAGTAGTTTTCTGCAAGGCTAAGGCTGCAAGGAAGGGTGCTCTCAAGGGCATCCGCCCAGAGACAGGGAGAAGTCAAGCCTCTGCACAATTATTTATCTTCCCTCTTTCCTTCCAAAGGCTTCATGATTCTGGGCCTCCCTCACCCTCTATCCTGTCTAGGGGCGGGGGGAGAGGCCAAGGCTTTCAAAGTAGGGTGGTAGAAGAGTCATGGAGCTCATCATCATTTATTTTTTCCTTCATTTAAAAACACTTATTTCAGCACCTACATTGTTCTGTAGCTTCTGCTAGGTCTGGGTATGGGAGGGTGACTAAGACAAGTTTCAGCTCTCTAGGGAGTCAAAGGTAGTGTTCCCAGGTGAGGCGAGGCCTTATACCCCCTTCACATTGGAGATGAGGCACTCAGAGAGGTGCAGTGATTTGTTCAGTATCACACAACCAGCTGCTGGCAGAGGGAGGCAAAGAACAGGGACCCTTGACTCAGCTCTCTTTGTCCCTGGAGATAAGAAAGCAAAGGAAGCAAAATCGACAGCCCGACTCCTTGGCCTGCTCCCTCACAGGCTTACTGGAGTAGCAGAGAGAGCACTGACCTGGAAGTCAGGGGGCCTCATTTCTGCTTCTAAGTCTTAGAAGCACTTCCTCTCTCTGGGCCTCCGTTTTCTCCCATGTATGTGAGGAAGGCCACTCTGGAGGAGTTCTATGGTTCTTTTAGCTCTAACTTTCTCCATTGTACCCGCATTTTCCTGCCTCGGTGCCTTTGCTCGGTTTCTGCCGCCTGGAATGCCCCTTTACCTCCCACTTCCTTCCTCTGACATTCTCCCAATCATTTAGGATCTAACACAGATGCTGCCCACTGAGTTTCCCACAGTCGTTGGGGACCCACTGAGCGGTGTCACCTAGGTCTCCGTGGCCAGAACAGACAGCCTGCCTCATTTTGTGACCCTCCCATCCTAGGGCAGGGCCTCCTGCGGGGAAGGTGCCTGTTTTGTCAGCCACCGTTGGGGAGTTGAAGTGAATTCTTGCTCCCAACTGACTTCTGTGTGCCCCTTTCAGCTTTCAGAGACTGAGCTCTTCCTTCCTGAGGGCCTCTAAGGGACTGTGCCTTCCTGCTGGGCAGGCCAGTTCAACCCAGGGTATCAAGCTGGGGCACTTTTGGCAAAGGTGGCCACCCTGGGAGGTGACTCCAGGAAGGCTGAGAACAGGCAGGGCCTCAGCCAGAAGGATGGCTGCCCTGCCTCACCTGTCCCATCCTCATTCACAAACATCTGGCCAGAAACCCTCCTTCACAGCAAACACGACCACACCCAAAACCACTCCGACCGATCTGCCCACAAACAGACTCGCAA
Organism: Aselliscus stoliczkanus; assembly: GCA_033961575.1. Lineage (NCBI taxonomy): Eukaryota > Metazoa > Chordata > Mammalia > Chiroptera > Hipposideridae > Aselliscus > Aselliscus stoliczkanus. Next base: position 54,264,551 of record CM066733.1, on the reverse strand, counting down.
CTTTGCAAAAATGTATCCCACTGCTCCCTCAGCTCTCCTGCCCTCCCCCAGGTAGTCACTGCACACGTACATATTCATCGCACATCCACACTTGAGCATACACAGACACGCAATGGGCATGCAGTCGTGCCCACATGCACCCTGCACGCGCACACTCACACGGGCACACATATACACACTCTCCCATGATGTGGCTTCCTCTCCACCATCAGCCCTCAGGTGAGCTGACCTTGTGCTTGCTGAGCCACAGATGCTACAGGAGAGTGCTCTGCTGTTGGGGTCTGGCTGCCTCTAGATTTACATCAAACTGGGGGCTTTCGTATTGATTTTCCTGACTGATGGCCCTATGGGAAGCAAAGAAAGCTCCAAGAGCTATGAGTTTACTCCAGGCAGCACCTTGCTTGGGGGCCTGACAGGAATGGGAGTAGAGGGGTAAGGATTCCATCACTTCTGTGAACAAATGTCTCCAAGGAGCCATTGTTTTGTGGGACCAGTGAATGTGAGGCTGCCGTTCCTTGCTTTCACACTCACACTCTTCTCTCCGTTCCATCCATTCTTCCCACTGCTGCAGAGGCCTCGGGCCCCTGTCCTCTTCCCGTGGGGAGGGAGGTTCTGGGAAGGCTTTCAAGGGGGTCTAGTCCCGAAGGTTGATGTGGCTCTGGGGGTGACAGCAGGGTTTCAGGCAGGATGGCCCCCTAACGTAGACTGATGAGGAGGAGTGACTGTGTCTGTGATACAATTACTGGATCTACAGGGTTGGGCAGAGAGCAAGCTTGGACTCCATTAAGCCCACTTCAGCTGCAGTCACTGAGCACAGAGCCTGTGTTTTGACATGGGGCTGGGGAAGGCAAGGAGGGTGAGGGGGTGGATAGAGAAATGAGTAAGACACAGTAACTGGAGGTATGGAGAGAGAGAGAGAGAGAGAGAGAGAGAGAGAGAGAGAGAGAGTCACCTCTGCCCATCCCTCCCCAGAGCACCACAAACACCACCATTTGTCCAGTCCTCCTGCTGTCTTCCCTCTATTGGTTACTAACATCACATTGTGGCTCAGGGCAAAAACTTGGGGACCACCCCAGATCTGCCCTCTCCTACCCTCTCCGAACAGTCCCCCATCCCATGGTTTATTCTTGTCCCATCCACTCAGGGCTCACTGCTCACAGCGGTTTTGTTTGTTTGTTTGTTTGTTTTTTAGCTGAGCCATCCTGCCACCTGTTGGCAGCTCAATGCCAGCTCAGCTCGGGCTGGGTATCGAACTGCTGTTGCTCAGAGCTCAGCTCACACTCTTGAGCGAGCTCTTAACCAACTGAGCCACTTGGCCGGCCCACTGCTCACAGCCTTGACATCTCTCACCATCTCCCTCCCAGGGCTACTAAATGGGGGTCTCACCTCCAGGCTTAAACTGTCCTCCACACTGCTGCCAGAACCATCTGTCTCAAAGACACAGCTGATCTGTAACTTAGAACCCGTCCCTGCTCCATTACCATCAGGATGAAGGCCCCAGAGCCTGACACGGCATAGCCGTCCTGTGCCCACCATGCACAGCCCCTGCACCTTTCAGTCTGCCCCCCACTACATGTGATGTCCCAGCCTGCCGGTTCCCCCAACTGGCTATGCTGGTGTACTCCTCTGAGCCTTTGTATGTGCTGTTCCTGTTGCCTGGAATGTCCACCCACTCCTTTTCTTAGGAAGGATCTCCTTATCTTTCCAGATGAAGGAGGTCCTGGGTCTTTATTAGAACACATTTTATATTATGATAATTCTGACAATAATGATTTAAAAGTCAACATTTTGACTTGCACATACCAGGCACTATGCTGACTGACATATACAGAGGGTGCCAAAAAAATGTATACACATTTTAAGAAAGAAAAAAACTATTAAAATTGTAATGCTCAATATATACTGATACCAAAGATGAGTACAAGTCACGTTTGACTTCTGCAATTACAAGAGGTGCTCAAAGTGGTTACATCAGTGTCCAGATACTTCTAATTACGGAGAACTATTCCTTGAGCAACATTGACCAAAGTGTTCACTTGTATACATTTTTTGGTACACCTGGTACATATTGGGTTGTTGGAAAAATCATGACGTATTTTATCTGTGTTTTTCAAAGGTCATTTATTTATATAAAGAACAAAGATCAATCAATGATACATTGCCCGTTTTGTTCGATAACCATTTGCCATCTTTCAGTGAGCTTCATAAGTCCTCGTTCATAGAAGGACCTGTCTTTATTTGTGAAAAACTGAACAAGATGCTGATTTACAGTCTCATCTGGATTGAATGTTCTACCACACAAGGAGTTTTGAAGAGAGTGAAACAAGTGGAAGTTTGACTGCGCAAGGTCAGGCTAGTATGGTGGGTGTGGCAACACATCCCATCCAAGCTCCAATAATTTTTGACGGGTGATCAGACTTGTGTGTGGTCTCGTGTTGTCGCGATGGAACACAACTCCTTTACAATTAACGAACTCTGGACGTTTCTGGATGATGGATTTGTTCAAACTGTCCAATTGCCAACAGTACACATTCGAATTGATTGTTTGGTTCCTGATAGGAGCTTGAAAAACACAACACCTTTAAAATCCCGCCACACAGAGAACATAACCTTCCTCTGATGAGTGTCTGTTTTCAATGTCGTTTGAGGCGAATCATCACGTCAAGACCAAGACCGTTTGCGCACCACATTGTTGTAAACAATCCACTTCTCATCACCAGTTATCAGTCACTTCAAAAAAGGATTGTTTTCTTCACATTTAATGAGCATATTGCAGATGTTTATACACGCTGTCATATGAACTTCTTTGAGTTCATGCGGAACCCAAATATCAAGCATGTTTATGTATCCCAGCTTCTTCAGGTGGTCATGAATGCCTGAATGATGGATGTTCAATGTTTCTGCAATCTCTCGTGTCGTGTAACGTGGGTTTGACTCTAACAATGCCCTTATTTTGTCATCATCAACCTCGATGGGCTTCCCTGACCGAGGAGCGTCGTTGAGATCAAAATCACCAGCATGGAATTTCGTAAACCATCGCTGGCACTGACATTCTTGTAGAACATTGTTGCCATAAACTTTATGCAACTTTTCACAAGCTTGACGCTCATTCTTCCCTTTATGGGAGTAAAACAGTAAAATATGGCAAAAATGCACAGTTTGGTCTTCCATCTTCAACTTGTTGTAAAATCTCCAAAACTCAACCAAATTGCTCAGGTTTTTTTTAGAATGAAGCTAGAACTGTCAGCTGTCAAAAGACATAGCAATAACATAGATGTGAATGACTCTAGTACTTCCAAAAATGAACTAGTGCCATCTGTTGCAAACATGCATCATGACTTTTCCGACAAATATGTATATATTTCGTAAACCATCATTGGCACTGACATTCTTATAGAGCATTGTCACCATAAACTTTATGCAACTTTTCACAAGCTTGATGCACATTCTTCCCTTTATGGGAGTAAAATACATATATCTATATCTATATCTATATCTATATCTATATCTATATCTATATCTATATCTATATCTATATCTATATCTATATCTATATCTATATATAATTTAATCCTCATAACAACCTTGATAGGTGCTACGATTTATCATCTCCACTTTATAGATGGGAAAATTGATACACAGAGAGTTTAAGTGATTTATTTACCTAAGGTGACATGCCTGGTAAAGGGTGGAGTGGGATTTACACACAGCCAGTTCAGTTGAAAAGTCTATGCAGTTAACCCCTGCATTATACTGCCTCACTCATTATTATAAGTATTTGCAAACTTACCTAGCTTTTGAGCATTCAGAGTCAGTTAATGTCTGATGAATGAAGGAATTTAATGGAATGAACTCATTAAAATTTAATAGAATGAAGAAGTGGGTCTCATCTACATTTAGGTAAGATGTCTGCCATGCTAAAGCTATTTTATTTTTATAGAACATAGCAAATTTTAAAGAAAATAAGTTTTGATAGTAAAATCTCATATATCATGTTTTCATCTTGTCTTCTTCTTGTTGTTTTTTTTTAAAAGATTTTATTGGGGAATTGGGGGCGGGGAACAGCATTGGGGAACTAGGGAAGGGAAACAGACAAGTTGCTGTTCTTTTGTTGTTCAGTCTAGTTGTGGAGGACGTTGCTTCACTGGCCCATGTTGGTATCATCATTGTGCTCTTCTCGGGTGAGGCAGATCGATGGCCGGCCTCTGGATGGCCACTCACAGAGGCTCTTGACAGCTCATACTGGCTGCCGGCCACTCACGCTTTAGCCTATGGCAGCCCACTGCAGCAGGGGCTGCAGCTATGCCATCTGGGGAATCACAGTAGCCCAGCTCCAGGTGGAGCTGTTGTTCACCATCTTAGCTGTAGATGGCAGTGTCACTGGCCCTCATATGTGGGATCCAAACCGGGGCTGCTGGCATCCCAAGCCAGCTCTTCACCAATGTGCCACTCGGCCGGCCCCATCTTCTTGTTTTTTACATGGAATTTATATGACCCTCCAAGCCTAAGCTTTTCACGTCAATGAAGAGAGATGTTCTCAGGATCCTCTAATGACCTGCTTACCATGACTGGCTGCCGATGACATGGACCGGTGTCAGCTACACACTGAGCCATCCCTGTGTTTTTTTGTTTTTTTTTTTCCTGAGGGCAGTGTTACTGGCTTTCATATGTGGGACCTGAACTGGGGCCGTTGGCTTCCCAAGCCAGTGCTTAACCACCACGCCACTCGGCCGGCCCTGAGCCATCCCTGTGGTTATGCCAGCAGGGAGACAGACACATTGAGAAGTGACCTGAGGCAAGGTGAATTGTGGCTGGTGCCAAGAGAACACCATCTCAGGGCACAAGCCAGGGACAGAAGTTGTTCCAACCAGAGATGCCCGAGGGCTTTCTGGAAGAGGTGAGGTTTGGGCCGAGTCTTATGAGATTTTAATATCTGGAGAGAAGGGAGAAGGGCAACGAAGTCCAGAGAATGTTTGGACCCCCAGGTTTGGTGGTAGAATGGGCAGGGCAGGAAGGCAGGAAATAGAGGATGTGATGGGCATAGAGACCAGATAGAGGGGTTGAAATCACCTTCACTTCCACCCTAGGTGCCTGTACATTTTTGGACAAGTGGCTGATTTTTTGTTTGTTTGTTTTCTGCTATCGTATATGCAAATTGATCCTTTAAGACTGGGGAAAAGCTGAAAGGAGAATCCCTAGGGCAGGGAAGCTTGCTGATCCACCAGTCTAACACAGCTGGCTCGCCACCCGGCCAGCCCGCAGCTTCGGTCTTTCGATGCTTGCTTCTGAAAGGCTGTGTGGCTTAGAGGATAAGACACGGAGCGGGTTGGCAGGTCATTGGCACAATTTCCTGAGGTGGTTGTTGAAGATTAAATTAGTTAAGGCATTTAAAGCATCTAGAACATGGTCCAGCTTCCAATATGTGCCCTGTGGACATTAGCTAATATTGCCACTGTAACAAAGGATCTTCGAAATGATACAAAATTTCACTGGGTTAGCCTATCCCTCGTCTAGGCCACAGGGTTTGGCCTTTGCTTTCCCCTCTCTGAGTCCCAGGGCTCTCCCTACAGGTGTAGTTCCTGTTGATGTGAGCAATATCCTCCTCCACCACCAAATGTCCCAAGTCCATCACCCCCTCTTTTTGCTTCTGCTCACTTATGTAGGCTGATACACTGGTTTCTTGGGAGATTAGTTTTGCTTTGTGCCCGTAGAGGCAGGACAGGAAAGCAAAACTGCACTGAAACCTGAGTAAATACTTTCTGTGAGTACACACAGCCAACTTCAGTTCAGGGGTCAGCCAGGTTCCAGACACCAGAGTTAAGTCCCCAGAGAGCAGGCGCTGGTGCCTCTTAGCAAGTTGGCGGGGGGAGGCAGCCAGCTCATAGCCCTGCATGTAGCTGGGCTTGGGAAATACTGTACCTCATGTTCACACAACAGGATTACAGCACCATCCAGTTATGCAGAGAGAGCCCAAAGGTCTCTGAGAACAAGGCTAGGGTGGGATATAAATCTGGCTCCTCAAAGGGAAGGGGCAGGTGGAGAGGAGATTAGCTTACAAAACAGAGCCTCGGCCCTTTTCCCATGCCAGGCCCAACTGGCTGCTCCTTAGCAAACCATGAGGGCTGAGGATTCACTTTGAACTACCAAGTTCACCTTCCCTCCTGCCTTTTCCGAATCCACTTCTGGGCTTTTCTCCTAATGCCCGCCCCCCCCACATCTTGCCAAAGCTTTATCTTAGATCCCCTAAACCAGAGTTTGTCTTTATCACTATTTATGTATTTATTTTTTTAAACAATTTTGATTATGACGTACCATGGTGAGATTTCCCTTGTGTTTATCCTGTTTGGGTGTCATTCATAAAATTTGGAACAATTTCAGCCATTATTTATTCTAAGTGGTTTCAGTATTTCTTCTGTCTCAAAGATGATTGCACAGGACACCTGGGAGTTTGTTAACAATGCCCCACCCAAATCAGAATCTCCCGGGAGCTAAGGCATCTGTGTGTTGAACAAGTTCCAGGCTGAGTCTTAAGCCAACCGAACCAAGACCACTCACCTGAAACCGTGAATGCTTCAATAGCGGGGCCTGAGTGTCATTCATGTCTGTGTCCCCAGTCTCCTCAGGACCTGTATGTGGAATGGAATGGGATTACTCTTCATTTCATCAAGTCAGCAAGATTGGTGTCATCTCCCTCCCCAGGCTCCGAAAACCTAATGCTAAAAGGATGCCACCAGGACGCGGTGTCATTAGTCAGCAGAGGAAAGAAACCCACTGGAGGCTTTGAGGGGCTCCCCCAAATTCACCAAAGATGCCTCCAGGGAAAGCACCCTTGCTGACTTAACCATACGGAATCTCTGTTCTCTGTAAAATGGAGGTAAAGATTGTTTCGGTGAGGGTTGAGGTGATGGAGTCAGCCTCAAAAGTTAGAAATTCTGGGTGACAGGTTTAATTCACTTTGGGGCTACGAGTACAGGGAAACAAACAAGTAAGCAGGAATGATTATTTACAAACTCCTTTTTTGAAAATACAGATGCAGACAGATAATGTACCAGGCTAGTTAATAAGCACATAGATGATGTGTGGGTATTAGACCACCTTTACTGAGGTGTAATTTACATGTGATACAATGCACCCATTTCAGTGTACAATCTGATGAGTTTTGACAAATGTGTTTGCCTGTGTAAGCTCTATCACAGTATAGATCATTTCCTTCACTTGCTCCTTTTTGCAATCAATCTCCACCTGGCCGGAGCAGCCCCTAATCTGCTTCTGTCACTTTGAATTCGATTGGCATTTCCTAGAATTTCAGATACATGGAATCACACAGTATGTACATTTTGCATCTGGCTTCTTTTGCTCAACATCATGTTTTTGAGATTTATCCATGTTTTTGCATGTATTCGTTTGTTCCTTTCCATTGCTGTATTATATTCCATTGTATGGCTATACCACAATTTCTTTATCCACTCCTGTTGATGGAGATTGTTGTCATTTGTAGTTTGAGGCTATTATGGAAAACGTTGCTATGGACACTCTTAGATAACAATTTTTGTGTCCACATGTTTTTTATTTCTCTTGGGAGCAAAATTGCTGAGTTATATGGTAAGTATGTGTTTAACTTCCAAAGAAACTGCCAAACTGTATTCCAGAGTGGCTGTACGCTCCCACCAGCAAAGTCTGAGAGTTCTGTTTGTTCCATGTCTTTGCAGTTCTTAGTATTGTTGGTCTTTTTAATTTTAGCAATCTGGTTAGGCATGAGGGGTCTCTCAGTGAAGCACACATATACCCACCCCTCCAACCTCCTCTGGAATCACTCCTGCCCTCCCACCTCTCCACATCTGCTCTTACCTTCTCTCTGTTTCTCCCATGCCCTAGGCTTCTTTCTTAGAATTCTCATCTTCTCACAATTTCCATAACTGGGCCCTTCTCATCATTCAGGTCTCAGCACAAGTGTTAACCTCCTCAGAGGTCTTTCCTCACTACCCTCTCTGTTGGTGTCCTCAACATTTTTTGTCAGATTACCCTGCTTCTTTTTTTTTTTTTTGCTTTTTTGCTTTTTAGAGGGCAGTGTCACTGGCCCTCATATGTGGGATCTGAACGTAGGCCACTGGCTTCCCAAGCCAGCTCTTAACCACCGCGCCACTCGGCCAGCCCTACCCTGCTTTTCTCTTTGTAGTAGTGAGCCCTTCCTGAAAGAATCTTATTTGTTTGTCTACTTGTTGATTGCCTGCCCCATGAGAACTTTAGCCCCATGAAAGAAGACATCTTGTCTGTTTTTACCTAAAACAGTGCCTGATAGTAGGTGCTCAATATGTTGGTGAACGGATTTGCAGTCCAGAACATATATTCAATATCTTTGAGGTCCTGGGAATGGAAGTGTATGCATATCAACAAAACAGAAATATTTAAAGCACAAATTATTTTTATTGTCTGGGGAGATTTGATTTTGCATGTAAATGTGCACAGAGGCCTAAAAATATAGAAAAGTAGAAAACGGAGGAAATCAATCATAGTTCCACCAATAGTGGTTTAAAAGTGTAAATCATTTTTAATTATTGAGTAATTTTAAATGTATTATTATTATTATTATTATTATTGGTTTTACATTATTTGGGAACAGTGTGTTTTTCCAAGGACCCATCAGCTCCACGTCAAGTTGTTGCTCTTCAATCTTAGTTGTGGAGGGCGCAGCTCAGCTCCAAGTCCAGTCCCTGTTTTCAATCTAGTTGTGGGGGCGCAGCCCACCATCCTATGCAGGAGTCAAACTGGCAATCCTGTTGCTCAGAGCTGGAGCTCTAACCAACTGAGCCACGTGGCCGCCCCCAATTTTTTATTATTTTTTAAAGTTAGCATTTAAATAAGTAATATTTGCACATGGAAAAAACGTCAAACAGTATATCTTTCTGGAAAAAGCTGCTCATGCACAAACATAGATATATCTATCTGCATTTTCCCCCAAAATAGTACCATACTGTCTACACTGCTCTGCACCTTGTTTTTCTCCATTTAACAATTTATCTTAGGGCTGGCCAGGTGTCACAGTTGGTTAAGACTGTGAGCGCTGAGCAATAGGGTCACCAGTTCAATTCCCACATGGGCCAGTGAGCTGCACCTGAGCTAAGCTGCCGCTGAGCTGCCAACAGGCGGCCAGATGGCTCAGCTGGTGACAGAGCGTGCTCTTAACAACAAGTTGCCAATTTGACTCCCGCATGGATGGTGGGCTGCATGCCCCCCACTACTAGATTGAAAGTGGCAACTGGACTTGGAGCTGAACTTCCGTCCTCCACACCTAAGATTGAAGGACAACAACCTGACTTGGAGCTGATGAGTCCTGGAAAAACACAGTGTTCCCCTTCCCCAATTCCCCAACACTGTTCCCTTCCCCAATTCCCCAGTAAAATATTTTAAAAAAACAAAAACACAAAACAATTTATCTTAGAATTCATTTCACATCAATATGTGTATCAGTTACGATTAGGTTCAGCTGTGAGTAATGGAAAATTTAAAATATCAGTGCCTAGGGCTGGCTGGGTGGCTCAGTTAAGAGCTTGCTCAAGAGTGTGAGCTGAGCTCTGAGCAACAGCAGTTCGATGCCCAGCCTGAGCTGAGCTGCCGCTGAGCTGCCAACAGGTAGCAGGATGGCTCAGCAAAATAAAATAAAATAAAATAAAATAAAATAAAATAAGATAAGATCAGTGCCTTGCAAAATTATATATTGATTTCCCTCTCATTAATGAAGTCCAGAGGTAAGTAGCCAGGCAATACTAGGATTCTACAATTATCAGGGACCCAGATTCCTTCTCAATTCTGTCATTTATTTTTTTTTGAGGGCAGTGTCACTGGCCCTCATATGTGGGACCCAAACCGGGGCCGCTGGCCTCCCAAGCCAGTGCTTAACCACCGTGCCCCTTGGCTGGCCCAAAACCCCATCTTTTATTTATTTTTTTTATTTTTATTTTTTTTAGCTGAGCCATCCTGCCACCTGTTGGCAGCTCAACGGCAACTCAGCTCGGGCTGGCATCGAACTGCCATTACTCAGAGCTCAGCTCACACTCTTGAGCAAGCTCTTAACCAACTGAGCCACTCGGCCGGCCCAATTCCTTCTGTCTTTTACTATGGCATCCTCAACATGGGGATTCTACCTCATGGTCCAATATGGCTATCTGAGCTACATCTGCATGTAGCCAGCAGAAAGAGGAAAAGAAAGAGAGGGACATCCTTTTCTCCCATAAAGGACACTTCTTATGGCATTTATGCTCCCATTGGCCAGAACATAGGGACACACCTAGCTGCAAGGGAGGCTGGGAAACATATTCTTCATTCCAGGTAACCATGTACCCAGCTCAAAAATCAGAGGAGAATGGATATTAGGGGACAACTAATAACCTCTGCTAGAGTGCACCTAGATTTGCTTCATTTTGAAAAATGGAATTGTTTATAGCTACCTGTCCAGTGAAAAGTGGGAGCCCCTCACCAAGCTTCATGCCCTGCATTTCCAAATTGAAGTTCCCCTTGGGTGTGTGTTTGGTAAAGCTTAGTCACATGTTTATGTTCTAGCTGCAAGGGAGGCTGGGAATTTGAGTTCTGACTTCCAAGTTGAGGAGCAAAACTCATAATAGGGAATTTCCCAAAATGTAGAAAGCCATTTAGAATTTGGACCAATCTTCCTGTCAAAGACAACTATATATTCTAGGTAAATATTTTTTAAAAAGCATCAAAAATCTAACAAGATAGTGAGGAATTACTGGACGAAGTTACATGAAACGATAGTATTCCAGAGAGATTAGAGTTGCCAGATAAAATAGAGGACTCCCAGTTAAATTTGATTTTCAGATAAGCAACAAATAATTTTTTAGTACATGTCACAGTTAAATTTGAATTTCAGATAAACAGCCAATTATTTTTTAGCGTAAGTATGCCCATGCAATACTTGGGACATGCTGATACTAAAAATAATTGGTTGTTTATTTGAAATTCTAATTTAACTCGATGTCCTGTATTTTTATTTGCTAAATCTGGCAACCATACCGGCGAAGTGAGTCCAGCACCCGGGACTGCTTTTGCCCAAGAGCATTTGCCAATCTGAGTCACTGGAGGGGCCAAGCTGTGCTTTTGAAAGCATCTTAGTACTAGGGGTACAAAATAGGAGTTCAGGGGCTACCAAGGGTGGAGACTCTGATAAACCACCCCAGTGAACCATGACTATGGATAGTTATGCTCTGTGTATTTCTCTTGATTCTGGGCTGGCTCTGTGATCCATTTTACCCAGTAGAATGTGATGGAAGTGATGTTGTGCCAGGTCTAGTTCAAGCTTTAAGAAGGCAGTTTCCATATTTTGTCTCTGGGAGAAGCCAGTTGCCATGTAAGAAGTTCAATTACCCTTAAGAACTGAGACCTACCCAGGGAATTGGTGACATGTGCCCAGCTGGACTTCAGAATTGCTATGGATCTGTGGCTACCATGTGCCTGCTATCTCTTCCTTTTTTTTTTTTTTTGGATTTTATTGGGGAATTGGGGAAGAGGAACAGCCAAGTTGCTGTCCTTCAATCTTAGTATGGAGGGTGCAGCTAGTTCAGCTCCAAGGGCAGTTGCTGCCCATCAGCAGCCCACCATCCCATGTGGGAGTTGAACTGGCAACCTTGTCGTTAGGTGCACGTGCTCTCACCAGCTGAGCCATCCTGCCATCTGTTGACAGCTCAGTGGCAGCTCAGCTCAGGCGCAGCTCACTGGCCCATGTGGGAATCGAACCAGTGACCCTGTTCCTCAGAGCTTGCGCTCTTAACCAACTGAACCACTCAGCCAGCCCCTATTTCCTCCTTTTTAGTAGGAGCATCTATTAACATTTTCATTTCTCTGCTTTACCATTTCCTGTGGGGAGCAGATAACTTGTCTCTTTAGTTCAAAGGTAGTCAGATCCAGAGGAGCATCACTCAAGAAACTTCATCCATACCTGGATCTGACTTAGATGATGAAATTATAGACTTCAAGCTCAATCCTGGTTCAGCAATGGGGTGAGACTTTGGGGACCTTAAGGGTGGTGACTGTCCTTCGCATAATGGGGGAAGTGAATCATTATGGGACAGAGAGTATACTGTGATAGATTATTACTTCAGTGGTCCCCAGTGAACCATGTATTTGATTGAGTATTCACACCATTATTAGTTTCTTCTCTTGAGTCTCGGCTGGCCCTTGACCTGCTTTAACTGACAGAACATGGTGGAAATAATGGTATCAGTTCCAGGCCTAGACCTTAAGAAGGCCTGGCAGCTTCCACATTTGCTCTTTGAAGGAAGCCAGCCTCCATGTTTAGATGTCCAACTATCCTGAGGCCATCACACCATGAGAAGCCCAACCGAGCCTCATGGAGAGACTATATGGAGAAGAACTGAGGACCCTGGCCAACATCCCAACTGAGGTCCCATTTGCCTTCCATATAAGGCCATCTTGGAAGTAGATCATTCATGCCTGTAAGGTGCCCCAACTGATGCCTGTTGTCTCTACTAAACCCTGTCCAAATTGCAGATTCATTAGCAAATAAATATAGCAAATAAATACAATAGTTATTGTTTTTGTTTTGTTTTGTTTTAATTTTATTGGAGAACAGTATGTTTTTCTAGGACCCATCAACTCCAAGTCAAGTAGTTGTTTTCAATCTAGTTATGGAGATGCAACTCAGTGGCCCATGTGGGGATCGAACAAGCAATCTTGGTGTTATGAGCCTGTGCTCTAACCAACGGAGCTAACCGGCTGCCCCAGTAGTTATTGTTTTTTAAGCCAGGAAAAAGCAAACTAGGGCTCATGGATGGCTGCATGATTTTTTAACAGCTTTATTGAACTATAACTCATTCACATACCATACAATTAACCCATTTAAAATATCCAACTCTGTGGTTTTTAGTATATTCACAGATATGTACAACCATCACCACAGTTAACTTTAGAACATTTCATCACCTCAAAAAGAAAGCCTGGGGGCTGGCCAAGTGTCTCAGTTGTTTAAAAGTGCAAGCTCTGAGCAACAGGGTCACCAGTTCGATTTCCACATGGGCCAGTGAGCTGCACACAAGCTGAGCTGCTGCTGAGCTGCCAACAGGTGACAGGATGACTCAGCTGGTGAGAGTACTTGCTCCTAACAAGGTTGCCATTTCGATTCCCACATGGGATGATGGCTACACCCACCCACAACTAAGATTAAGCAGAGCATTTGCGAGTTGACCATGGGCAGCTGGATGGTAACTGAACTTGGAGCTGAGCTAGCTGCGCCCTCCACAACTAAAATGGAAATACAACAACTTGGCTGTTCCCCTTCTCCAGTTCCTCAACACTGTTCCCCTTCCCGAATTCCCCAATAAAATCTTAAAAAAAAGAAAAAAGAAAAGAAACCCTGAACGCTTTACCTAGCACCTTCCTATCCTTCCTTCCCCTACACCCCCAGTCCTACGCAGTCACTAATCTACTTCCTGTCTTCTACCTTCCCTGTAATGGGTATTTCATATGAATGGAATCATATACTATTTGGTTCTTTGTGATTGGCTTTTTAAAAATTTTTTATTGAACATAGTGTTTTCAAGATTCATTTGTATTATAGCATGTCTGTACTTCATTCTTTTTTATGGTCGAATAATATTCCATTGTATGGATATACCACATTTTGTTTATCCATTCATCACTTGATAGACTTGTGGATTATTTTCACCTTTTAGCTATTATAAATAATGATATATACATTGGTGTACAAGTATCTGTTTGAGTTCCTGTTTTCAGTTCTTTTGGGTATATGCCTAGGAGTGGAATTGCTGAATCATATGTTAATTCTGTGTTTAATGTTTTAGGAAGTGCCTTTTTCTACAGAGGCTTATACTATTTTACATTCCCACCAGCAGTGCACAAGGGTTCCAATTTCTCTACATTACTCACCAACACCTAGTACCCTTGTCAAAAATCAGTTCATCACATTATGTGGTTTATTTCTGGATTCTCAGTTCTATTTCATTGATCTATATGTCTATCCTTGTGCTAGTACCAAGTGTTGCTTCTTTGTACTGAGTTTTGAAATCAAGAAATGTGAATCCTCCTCCTTCTGTTTTTAAATATTGTTTTGGTTATTCTGGATCCCTTGAAAAATTCCACATAAATTTTAGAATCAGCTTGTTGATTTTTATAAAGGAGTCAGCTGGGACTCTGATGGGATTTCACTGAATCTGTAGATCAATTTGGAGACTATTGCCATCTTAACAATATTAAGCCTTTTAATGCATGAACATAGGATGATTTTCCAATTATTTAGGTCTTTTAAAATTTCGGGGGCCGGCTGAGTGACACATCGGTTAAGAGCTGGCTTGGGACGCCAGCTCTGAGCAGCAGAGTCCCGGTTCGGATCCCATATATGGGGGCCAGTGACACTGCCCTCTACAGCTAAGATGGTGAAAAACAGCTCCACTTGGGCTGCCGTGAGTTGCCGGCTACAGCGTAGGCTGCAGCCCCTGCTGCAGTGGGCTGCCATAAGCTACAATGAGTGGCCGGCAGCCAGCGTGAGCGGCTGGTAGCCAATGTGAGCTGCCAAGAACCGCTGGGAGTGGCTGTCCAGAGGCCAGTGAACGATCTACCTCAGCCAGGAAGAGTGTAATGATAATACCAACATGGGCCAGTGAAGCAATGTCCTCCATAACTAGACTGAAGAAAAAAAGGACAGCAACTTGTCTATTCCCCTTCCCCGATTCCCCAACGCTGTTCCCCTCCTCCAATTCCCCAATAAAATCTTTTAAAAAATAAAAAAATTGATAATGTTTTGTAGTTTTCAGAGTATAAGTTTGGCATTTCTTTCGTTAAATTTATTCCTAAATATTTTATTATTTTTGATACTATTATAAATGAACTTTTATTCTTAATTTCATTTTTTAATTTTTCATCAAAGTATACAGAAATACAGTTGATTTTTGTTATTGCTCTTGCATCCTGCAACCTCGCTGAATTTGTGTATTAGTTGTAATGGTTTTTTAGTGTATACATTCCTTAGGATTTTCTACATACAAGATCATGTTATCTGTGACCAGAAATAGCTTTACTTCTTTCTTTTCAATCTGGATGCCTTTTAATTTCTATTTCTTGCCTAATTGCTCTGGCTAGAACCACCAGTACCATATTAAATAGAAGTGGCAAGAGTGGACATCCTTGTCTTGTTCCTTATTTCCTGGGTAAAGAGTCCAGTCTTTCACCATTAAGTATGATATTCTTTTTTTTTTTTTTTTTTTTTTTTTTTTAAAGATTTTATTGGGGAATTGGCGGAGGGGAACAGCGTTGGGAAATCGGGGAAGGGGAACAGACAAGTTGCTGTCTTTTTGTTCTTCAGTTTAGTTGCGGAGGATGTTGCTTCACTGTTGGTATCGTCATTGCGCTCTTCCCGGATGAGGCAGATAGGTCGCTGGCCTCTGGATGTCGCTCACCGCGGCTATTGGCAGCTCACGCTGGCTGCCAGCCGCTCACGCTGGCTGCGGGCCACTCACTGTAGCCTATGGCAGCCCACTGCAGCAGGGGCTGCAGCCCACACCATCACCGGGGCTCGCACAGCCCAGCTCCAGGTGGAGCTGTTATTAGCTGTAGAGGGCAGTGTCACTGGCCCTCATGTGGGATCCGAACCGGGGCTGCTGGCATCCCAAAACCAGCTCTTAACCAATGCGCCACTCGGCCGGCCCTAAGTATGATATTCTTTTTGGGTTTTCGTAGATGCCTTTTATCAGATTGAGGATGGCTGCCTGTTTTTGTAAATAAAGTTTTATTGGAACACTGCCATGCCATTCCTTTATGTATTGTCTATGGCTGCTTTGTATTATAATGAGAGAGTTGATTAGTTGTGACAGAGACCATATGGCCTATAAGCCTAGAATATTTACCATCTGTCCCTTTAAAACAAAGTCGGCTGATGTGTTTTAAATGGCTACATTTTGAAGTAGTTTACTATGGAACAATATATAACTAAAATAACTCCTTATCTTTTTCTTTTTTTAAATTGGGGGATTGGGGAAGGAGAATAGAGTTGGGGAGTTGGGGAGGGAGACCAGCCAAGTTGTTGTTCTTCAATCTTAGTTGTGGAGGGCACCAGTAGCCATCTGGCTCCCCGTTTGCAGTTTGTGGCTTCTAAGCTCAAGGTGCTGTGTTACAATCTTAGTTGCAGGTGGACATAGCCACCATCCCATGTGGGACTCAAACCAGCAGACTTGTAGTTAAGAGCACACACTCTATCCAATGAGTCATCCGGGCAGCAGCTCAGTTCAAGTTGCCGAGTTCAGTCTTAGTTGCGTGTGGGCAGGCATAGCCCACTATGGAACAGGCAGTCTTGTTTTTAGGAGCACGTATTCTCACCAGCTGAGCCATCCTGCCACCTGTTGGCAGCTCAGCTCGGGCGCAGCATCACTGGCCCATGTGGGATTCAAACTGGTGGCCCTGTTGCTTAGAGCTCACACTCTTAAACTGACTCTTCACCAACTGAGCCACTTGGCCGGCCCAATAACTCCTCATCTCTGACTGGGACCTCAAAGGACTGCAGCATTAAATAAATGGGGACCATAAATAAACCCCCCTACAGACTACAGTCCAGCTTCAAGTCACCTGAGAGACTCAGAAATCAGAAATCCTGATATTGGGTTAAGGTGATCCTAGCTTACTGGTGTCCCCAGATGCCTGCAGAAATAAATAGAAATCCTTTCCAAAGGAAGATATTATCATTGCTGCTGCAAATGATTTTTTAAAACACAATATCCAAAACATAACCAGGTACATGAGGAGATACAACAACATAGGAAGAACCAGTATAAAAACTGACAATGGAAGCTAACCCACAGGACTCCAGATTGGAATTAACAGACACAGACCATAAAAACAACTATTCTTGCCATGCTTATGGAGAAAAAAAGCCAATCTTGAATATTATAACAGGGCACTAAGAGATATAAAAAGGGACATAGCAGATCTGAAAAAGAACAAAATAGAAATTCTAGAACTAAAAACATAGAATAATCAAATTTAAAAGCTTAATGAATGGGTTTAAGAGAAATTTTTTTTTTTAAAGGCTGAAGAGAGAATTAGTGAACTGAAAAATAGTGAGTAGAAACTTTTAGAACAAAGCATGGAGGGACAAAAGATAGAAAATAGAGAAGAAAGGGATGTAGTGAGAAGGCCTAACATGTGTTTCAATGTTAGGGGGCCCAGAAGGAAAGAGGAAAAGATATAGAAACAATATTTGAATATATAATTGCTGAGAATTTTTTTAAATTGATGAAAAACTATTCAAAAGATGATAGGCAGCTGTGAAACCATAGATAGCCACTTTACCATGTGTTCTGACTCTTAAAAAACAGTATATCTTTCATATACAAATTTGCCTTTGAAAGCATTCTGAAACGAACATGGAGGTAGCTCTGTAGCCAATGGAATAGGGCTCTGGTGGGCTAAGTTCAAGTATAAGCTATGCTACTTCTTAGCTGTATCACCTGGGGAAGGGTGTCAAACTTCAGTTTTCTCAACTCATGAATGGGACTGGTAATACTGGCCTATCCTACATTGCCATTGTGAGAATCAAGTGATGCAGTACATATGAACAAACTTAGTGAATGCCAAGTGCTTTAAAAGTCAGCTGTGGTTTAAGCAGTATTGCAAGCATTCCCAGAGACACTAACAGTGACGGTAGGACTGGCTACATAATTTGTAGGTCCAGCACAAAATGAAAATGTAGGGGCCCCTGTTGAAAAATGATTAAGAGTGTGAGCTGAGCTCTGAGCAACAGCAGTTTGTGAGCTGCCGCTGAGCTGCCAAGAGGTAGCAGGATGGGTCAGCTTAAAAAAAAAAAAAGAAAAAGAATTTCAAGATGGTGACAGTGGAGCATTAAGCCAAGCACAGGTCACATACCCACAATGCCAGCCTTGGTGACAAGCCCTGCAAAGAACTGGTCTGGGCGTTAGGAAAGGGCTGCTCAGCCCACACCCAGGTATCTGCAGCCACAGCCCACATTATTTTTGAATGCTGAAGAGCAGCAGCAATATTTAGGGAAATTGCAAGCACACGTGTTTCCAAATGCTGAGGAGAGCAAGTGCAGTGACCGGAGTGGGTGGAGCCAGCCAGGCTGCCATTGGAACTGTGGAACTGACTGTTCCCCACAGACTCTGGCCTAGAAAAAAAAACCCAACAAAAAAGCCTGCAGCTGTATGTACAGGGCCTGCTGTTGTTTGCTGCGGTGTGTTACAACACAGCCTGGCAGCCTCCCGGGCCTTTCTGTCTTCCTCCTAAACAGCCTGGTCCCAGAGCTTAGGACATGGCTACACAGCCCTGCAGTTTTGCCCACAGTGCTCCTTGCTGTTCCCTCAGTTAGTAGGCTTTTCCAGGTCTGTATTCTTTTTGTTCATGTTAACCTCCCCCACGCACCCCAACCCCACTGGGAGTCCCTTTCCTTCTTCTTCCATATCCCTCCACCTGGCAAACACAGTCTTTCAAGACTCCATCTTTGAAGACACAGCTCTAGTGTCACCTCTTCAATGAGGCATCCCCTGCCTCTCCCAGGAAGAGCTGATTCCTCCCTCCTTGGAGCCTTCCACTGAGCCCTATGCAGATATCTGTCACAGTCCCTGTAACATGAGGAGCACCAACATGCACTATGGATGTCACTGTCTCCTAGGCTAGTGTTTTCTCACCTATGCATGCCCTGCACATAGCACAGTGCCTAAAACCTGCTGTTAGTAAGCACAGTGAATGCTTAATCTATTGGTGATAGTATGCAGTGCAGTTTTAATCACCATTGTCTTGCTGAATTAATGTATGAATACATTGTTTCAGTGACTTTCCCAGGCATCTGTACAAAGGGAAGCTCCTGGGCACTGAGACAGGGCCCTTGCCCATGAGGAGGTTTCGATGTTAGCTCTAATTGTCTTTCCTACAGGCACCACCTCTTGAATGCAGGGATGATTTGTAGAAGTGGCTCTTCGGAAATATCTAATTGACCAAGATGATACAGTGCAGAGAGCAGATTTGGAGCTAGGAGATTTGGCTTCTAATCTGGCTATGAGACATTAGGTTTCCATAGGTAACTATGAAATCCCATTGCTATGAGGCTCAAGGTTTCTGTTTCCTCAAAAAACGAGCGGTTTGATCTAGTTATTCCCCAAGGCCCAGGAATCTCTATGGGAGCAACTCAGAGATGGCCATCTACTTGAAGGGCCCTGGGCCCCTCTTGAAGCTACGTTTGCTCAGCAGGCCTCCCTTTGGGAGAGGGGTGGTGATAGAGAACACAAACATTTCTTAGGGTCCTTTGCTGCCTCAGTCGCCTGCGATCTCGTATTTGAAAGGCAGAAAGCCATGCGAAAGCGCAGTCTTCACAGTCACTGAGTGCGAGAGGGAAGTGCTTGTCTACATTGGTTCTGGAGATGGGATTTTCCCAGACCCAACCGGGCAACATTGACTTCCTGGGGTTGCTTCCTGGGGCTAACCTAGTCGGCTTATCTAACACAACAGCCTGGTCTGTCCCTCTCCATCCTGCCGGCAGGCCGGGTGGACAGATAGGAGGGCAGAGCTTTCAGAGAGAGACTATTCGGATGTGAAGTCAACTAGCTTGTTCAGGCATTACTTTCTCTGGAGACAGGGGATGGCGTATGTGTGTTGGGGGTGGGCGTCGGTCAGTTTCCTCCAACCCTTCCCACCCGCCCCCACAAAGGGCTAGGGCCAGACACGTGGGCTGGCGTGAAGAGGCGGAGGTTACTCTAAGGCGGAGGTGCAAATGGACGGGGGCGGGGCCTCATTTGCATGGACGGAGCGCGGCTACCAATCCGAACAAGTAGAGCTGCAGCCCGCGCGCCTTTTGGGGGCGGACTGACAGCTCCAGAGCCCAATGGAAGGCGGGTCCTGCGGCAGGCAGGGGCGGGACGGTGCCGGGCGCTGCCCCGGGGATTCGGCCGGCTCGCGGGTGCTGCCAGTCTCGGGCTGCGGCGTCCGGCGCGCGGGCGGCCTGCTGGGCGGGCTGAGGGGCAGAGTGGCGGCGCGGGTGAGGTGGAGAGAGACGGTACCGACGAGCAGCTGCTGCGACAGGTATCGGCGCCATGGCCGCAGGGATGGGGCGGGCAGCTGCGGCGCCCGGGGAACCGAATGCCCTCGCTCGCGGTCCGGCCGCCGCCGTGCCACCTCCCCGCCCCCTCACGCGGCTCCCCGGCCGGGGAGCGGCGTGTCCCGGCGAGCGGGGCTGGAGAAGCCTTGACGCCAGCGCGCCGAAGGCCCCCAGCCCCACTGCGGGGCCCCTGGCGCCACGCCGGGCCGTGGGGCCGTTGCTCCCTCCGGGCGGCGCGGAGCCGGGCGGCCACGGGAACCGCTGCCCTCCCCGCCGCGCTCCCCCTCGCGGAGGCGAGGCTGGTCGCGCCTGCTCGTCCTCACCCGGCTTTTGTTTCCCGCCGGGGTTGACAGGTCCCGGCTTCGGCTCCCGTCAGCGGTCCCCGACTCGCCCGAGGCCCGGCGCTGGTGACCGCAGCCGCCGCCGCCGGCGGGAGAGAAACTTCGCCTTTCCGGGCCCGGGCGGCCGGCGCAGTGGAGCAGGGGCGAGCCGTGCGCCGGGACGCCGCGGGCGCAGTGGAGCTGTGCTCACCTGGCGGGGCCTGCGGAGGGCGAGGATAACGGAGTGTCCGGCTGCCGAGCGGTTCGCTTCGGTTTGCGCTCCTCGGGCGGTGGGTGTGGATGCGCGTTCCGCCGCCTTCACCTGCCGCCCGGGGAGAAGGGACTGGGAGCCGCATCCCGCTCTCGGGCGCTCGTGCCGGGGGCCAGCGCGGCGCCCGTTCTAACAGGTGATTATTCTCGTGGCGGCGGAAAGCCAGTGCAAAAGTTGTTTCAGGACTCCTTATTCATTCAGGTCGCTTCCAGGACTTGATAGCGCCTTCCCCCTTATTGATGTCGAAAAAGGTGTGCTGGCGACTGTAGGAGTCAAACTCAGTGTGGATTAAATAAGAAAAGTCGGGGTGTGTGTGTGTGGGAGGGGAGGGCGGTCAGCGTATAGATTGACCTCTTTCGATTGACGAGCCAGGAGGAACATTTTCGTCTCATTTTTCAAAAATCGGTTTCTGCAGTGGCGGCGAAAGGCGCAGTAGGGTACAAGTTGTAAATGGAGAACGCTGCACACTAGATATCCTTCAGTGTGGTTCAGGACAGCGTGTACAACGTTTGGCCGCCATTCAGTAAATTCTGCATGAAGCAGTTGGAGCTCGTGGTTTTGGATTTACTTTTCAGGAGTATGTTTTCCAGTGGAATAAGGCTTAGCATTGAATGGGAGCTTTCTTTTGCCTCCCTGAGGGTAGATAGGAGTGTTTATTTTCATTGCCTTCCCATTTTGTTAGATTGTGGACAAGGGAAAAGTTAAGGCAACATTTTGGTTATTTTTTTGTCTATGGAGCTCCGCGCTGCCCCTTCGCCCAAGGGTTTTTATTAATCCTTTAGAGAATTATGTAGATTTTCCTCTTGCTGTTTGAATCAAAATTCAAGGATAGGTTTAAAAAAATTATTCTTGTGGGAAATTTTTCTTGTCATACTTTCACTTATTGTCTGTTTGTCTCTTTCCTGACTTCTATTTAACGATCTGCTATTATGGCCCTGACCAATTTAGGGCATTTAAAGAAAAATACATTTTAAAATAATGTATAATACTTTTTTAAAATATAAAATATAATATATATATTAATATATATATTATTAATATTCATTTGAGAAACACGATTTTACTCAATTTTTTTCTAATGTGTCTTTTATATTTGTATTGGGTATGATTTATATATAATAGATGTAACTTGAATATCTTAAGAACAAAGTTACAATTTTGATTAATTATGGTACCGTATTAGTGTTTCATTGAATGGTAATTTTACTTATTTACCTAGATAATTAGTGGCAATATTTAAAGCTGAACTCTTTAACCAAGAGGCTAGTGACTCTTTGGGATTAAAAAAAAATGTAATAATCAAAGATGGCCTTTATAAAATGTTTTATTTCTCTAAAATAACAGGCTTGTATGTTATGTCTTTCATCTTTCCAACATTTAATAAAACAAGTATATTTTTGAATCTTTAATTTTTAAGTTTTTGGGAATTTGAGGTGGGTATCTTTTTATTTTTTATTTTTAAATTTTTATTAAATTTATTGGGGTGGCATTGGTTAGAAAAATTGCATAGGTTTCAAGTGTACAATTCTATAATACATCATCTGTATGTTGCATTGTGTGCTCACCACCCAGAGTCAGTTCTCCTTCCATCACCATATATTTGACCCCCTTTACCCTCTTTTACCATTACTCCTTGAATATCTTTGTTAAAACATAATTTTAACCAGTTCAACATAAAAAGCTTTAAAAATA
Source organism: Aselliscus stoliczkanus (assembly GCA_033961575.1). Taxonomy (NCBI): domain Eukaryota; kingdom Metazoa; phylum Chordata; class Mammalia; order Chiroptera; family Hipposideridae; genus Aselliscus; species Aselliscus stoliczkanus. The sequence goes on along the minus strand of CM066733.1, from coordinate 54,242,185 downwards.
TTGGATTAGGCAACAAATTAAATCTTCATTTTTCTGTTTGGAAAAGAATAGGTATCTTGGGTTATTTTTAGTTTCCTAAAGGTTTCTTAGCTTAGAAGGAATCAGTCTAGAGTTGAAGGAACATCTTTCTATAGCTGCAGAAGTTATTGCTATTAAAAGCTGAGTTGGCTTTTTGACCTTTAGTGAGGGGTAGAGTGGTTGAATGATGGCTGGTCTTCATGTAGGGTGGGTTTTAGTCTATATAAATAGTTGTAAGCAATCTTATAAGACTGGAGCTCTCACTGTTTTGGATGATTTATATAATTGCTCTTAAAGTGCATAGGAATGTAGTTTACTATTTGTAATTAGAAATTTTATAATCTTTTTCTTACGATGATGCTTGACTGTATCCACATCATAAATTAAAGTTATATTTCATAGTTTTATTTACACAAAAGCCTATTTTAGGAATTTTAACTATAAAAGTGCCTTTTATAATTAAAAGCCCATTTTCAAATTCAGTTTTTAGATAATTTAATAGCCGATTTTTGTCCATTTTAATTTGTGGTAGACCATATCATAAAATTATCAACCACATTTCAGTTTCAAAATTAAGCATAAGTTGAATTCTCACATCTACACAATTAACATTGAGAGTATTTTTAGGCCATTTACCCTCAGGTGTGGCTTCTTTTGAGTTTGGACAAGTGTGTGTGTGTGTGTGTGTGTGTGTGTGTGTGTGTGTGTGTGTGTGTGTGTTTTTAGAGGGCAGTATCACTGGCCCTCATATGTGGGATCCGAACCAGGGCTGCTGGCGTCCCAAGCCAGCTCTTAACCATTGCGCCACTTGGCTGGCCCTGGACAAATATTTTTGCATGAATAAAGCCACATACAAAACAAAGACATTTAAAACAATTAAATTTGAGGATAAATCATATGACACTGTTAGACATTAATACTGTTTTATTTAACAGTAATAAGCATGTTATACCTGACATTAGAAGTATCTACTGTAGGCCTTTAATATAATTTTCACAATTCCTAAAGAAAAATCTATATTATACATATTTTGGCACACAAAATTCTGTAATTATTTAATGCTGAACAGTTAAAATGTATATTTTATAATTCTGAAGCTATTTGGACATTCTAACCAAGCTGATTATTAATTAGATTTTACTTTTTTGTTATTTTACATTTCTGAATTTTTCTACAGTGCATTTCTTTTTCTTTTTCTTTTTTTTTTTTTTTTTTGAGGGCAGTGTCACTGGCCCTGATATGTGGGACCCGAACCGGGGCCACTGGCTTTCCAAGCCAGTGCTTAACCACTGCGCCACTCGGCCTGCCCACAGTGCATTTTTAACTTCTAATTTTTCTACAGTGCATTTTAATTCCCCAAAGTGTAAAGAAAATTAAATCTACACATCAGAGATTAAGTGGACATTGGTATGTAAATCACATAGCTATTGATTTAAAAACAATAGTCACTTTTTAAGTGTGATTTAATTTGCAAATAAGATGTGCATTTGTGTAAAAAAAGAGTTTTGCTAAATGAGACAGGTTTATAGTAGGGCCTAATGTACCCTTGTAATTGTAATCTGTGTAGCTAACAGGTTACTAAGGATATTTTAGCACTATTTGAAACAAATTCAAGTACTCAAAATAATTTGCACCTCATAATTTGTCATGATGAGAATTGACCTGCACTCAGCTGAAACTTAAACCTGTAAGATTATAGTCCTTAAATGGGGCAAGTTCATTTTATGCTTAATTTTGTATTTACTTTCTAGTCTTTTAGGAAACACCTGGTTAATGAGAGTGAAGAATCATCAAAGGGAATATGGGGCCTACACATTTGGTATACTTATTTTCTACCCTTGGTCAGGAAGAGAAACACTTTAAAAATAAGAAATTTCTTTTAGTTGTCTAAAACAACTAGGCAAAAGATATTGAAAGTAAGATGGGGATTATAGCTGTTTGGAGCTGCTGTCATTTTTGTAGTACTTACTCAAGGCTGTTTTCTTTTATAGAGTACATTTATTAGAAAAATGAAAATGATGTATTTTCAGAGTGCAACTATGCATCTGTAAAAGTTAGGGAACTTCCAAATACTAAGAATGCTTTTTAAGATTAAAAATGTACATTTAAATTGTATGTTTTTGAAATTGCTCATTTTTTGGAAGAAATAAAAGATGAAGAAAGATCAAAAACTAGAAGAGGGTTGTTTTTTCCCTTTTGTATTTGCAAACCCTTCCTAATGCAGGCATTTGTTCATTTCTAGAACCATTTGTAATATTCTGCCTCCATCTTAGCAATATATAGATGATATTAAATGAGGAGCCATTCCCAGTACCCTGAAAATGACCATCTGATTATCAAGGACAGGACTGAGATTTTATTTTGATCTCTCCAAAAATAAAATTTGTGTGCATGTTTATTAATGTTCCTACCTCTGTAAATTAAAAAAACCTCTAGTGACAGCTGAAAACTACACAGTGGAATTTGAAAGTCAAAATGTTTCTATCACGGAGTTAATGCTGCAGTAAATTTTTGGAATAGAGAAAACATCCTAGAGATTGAGTCTTTATGAAAATATATTCTGAATGAGGATGGAATGGTCTTTACCCATGTTAAATATTAGCCAGTGAAATTATTTCCATGTTTAACTTTTTTTTAAAAAGCAAGGCAATGAAATAAAATCTTGTAATCTTAACACATTTTAGATTTTGCCCCTAGCTTAAAAGTTATTACATGGTGGATGATAACGTTTAATGTTTTGAAATTCTGGTTTGGGCAGGGGATTTGTTATGAGCAGAAGGTATTTCATTGAAACAGAACAGGATAACTTACATGAAGAGAAATTTGTTTCTCTTTTGAATTAAACATGGTACTTGTTAAGAAACATTGAGATGGTCATCTTTTCCATCTTAAATTTATTTTCACTATGAACTTTATAAGTTCTTTTAATATATTTTTGGTCCTAAGTGGACTTCTCAGAATCTATTCATTTATATATGTATATATATGCATATGCGTACAGTCGACCCTTGCATAACATGGAGGTTAATGTTGCTGACCCCCACGCAGTTGAAAATCCTTGTATAACTTTTGATTCCCCCAAAACTTAACTATCTATGGGTTTTGCATCCGTGGGCTTTGCATCCACCAAAATAATCACAGATCCAAAACAGTATTCTCAGTTTGTAGACTAATCGCCTACCTTTGACCAGAAGCCTTACCAATATAACATAAAGAGTCGATTGAAACATATTTTCTGTGTTATATATGTAAATATTATATACTGTATTCTTACAGTAAAGTAAGTTAGAGAAAAGAAAATGTTAATCAGAAAATCATAAGGAAGAGAAAATACATTTACTGTATTGAAAAAAATCCATGTATAAGTGGACCCGCATAGTTCAAACTTGTGTTGTTCAAGGATCAACTACACACACAGAGAGAGAGATAAAATACCTATTTTTTTGCATTATATATATATACATATATATATTTGCTATATGTGTATGTGCATATACAAATCTATTTATCTATCTATACTATATGACTTCCCATGGTTATTTATAATAATGTGAATCACCTGCCCCCTTTTAAAATCTTATTGCACCAAGAGGAATATAGTACATGTCCACAAAAAAACTGATACAAAATGTTTATAGCAGTTTTTTTCATAAGGGGAATCAAGTACTGATTCACACAACAACATATATGAATTTCAGAAATATTCAGATTAAGAGAAGCCAGACACAAGTATGTACCAAATTATGTCATTTATTAAAAAAATATAAGAAGAGGCAAGACGCCTAGGTATGGTGGTAGAAATCAGGTCAGTGGTTTCTGGGTAAGGGCTGAGGTTGACAGGAAAGGGGCAAAAGGGTACTTTCTAAGGAGATGGAAATATTCTATACTCGATTTGGGTGATGATAATTCAAGTGTACACTTTTGGTAACTTTATTTTCATACAGTTTTTAACTTGCAACAAAGGTACAAGATTAATGCAAGGAATGTCCAGATTCACCAGTTGTTGGTATGTACATTTGTTCAAACTTATTGAACTGAGTACTTAAGATCTGTGCATCTTATAGTATGTAATTTTTGCTTTAGAAGGGAAGAAAGCTACAAAAATTTGTTGAAGATAGAATGATCTTATTATCTATAAAATGTGAAATAACCTCTGTTCAGAATTAATGATGTAGAAAAAGAGAATGACTGGCAGTCTTTTGTCTCTACATATATGTATTTATGCTGCTGCTTTCTGAAGTTGCATGATGACATATTTCTGTTAGAAGAAACAGGATACTGAAAATTATTCAAGGCAGGACTGCCAGCAAGGAAACCTGGCTTTGTTATCCTGTCCATGTCTCCTAGGGAATGAGACTGATAGCTAGCAATAGCTTTCTGGGAATTGAAGGTGGTGATTATTTCTGTTAAAAGAGTTGCACAGCTACAACATACTTACTAAGTTTTCCACAAACATTTACAGTCTTTATTATCAAAGTCTTTACCAGACGGGAGGCAAGCAAATGTCATAGGGAGGAAGGATTGGTTTAGCTTATAAATCATGTAAACTATTCTTGGTTGGTCGTTGTAAAGCGGTAAATCCAAGTGGTGAATTTGCTGCTCTCTATTGGGCTTAGTGCTTCCATAGTCTTAGGAGAGTGATTTGATTTAAATTACATCTATTTAAATCATAGTTTAGACTATAATTTTAAAACACATTCAACCTTTTCCTCTACTGTTTTATATAATTTAATATATGAGTCCTTTATAATTTAGGGTTAAATACAATTTATGGATATTGATTCATTAAAAAAAAATTTTTTTTTGCATCTATATAAGCGAGTTGTTTATTTGGTTATTGACTAGAGTGGAAGATGCTTGAAGTAATAGGACTAGCCAGCAGATTCAACAAATTAATCATTGATATTGGGGATAAACATCTATTTTGCTTCTACTAACCCAAACCATACGTTTATATGACTTATATATTTTTCTTGAATAAAAATATAAGTTCATTGAAGAGAAAAATGACAGAAGTTCATTGAAGAGAAAAATGACAGATGTTCAACATCACCCAACATGGATAAAAGGACTAACTTTTTCCGGTTAATGAACATATTCATGTTACTCTGAAATGACGGGGCCTTTTCTGCCTTTCGTACACACTAAATTTCATTGGCTTATCGAGAATTAATAAAATATTTGAGAAGTTTTTATCTGTTAGAATTTTGTTTTCAAGTTTTGAAGCCTTAACTGCAGATAGAATTTTTAAAATATCTGTCGGTAGCCTTTTTTTAGACTTTTTATTATAAAAGTTTCAAACTTCACAGAACTGGAAAGAATAGTATAATGAACTTCCATGTACCTATTCTCCAGATTTATTAATTATCAGAATTTTGGTTAATGTGCTTTTAAAACTATTAAATTCTCTCATTGTGCAATAGTAGTAGTATTGGTGCACCAGATTTTCTGTCAATTTTTTCAAAAGTTTTGTTATAAATAGAGAAACTTAAAAAGTAGTGTATTTTAGCTCAGATTTTACTGTGGACAAATGGTAACTATGAAATAATTTTTATCCTTAGCTTATTTCTGTCAATTCATAGCCTGGAAAAGAAAGATTAATTTTTTAGCTTTTCATTTAGAATAAATTAGTCCAAATATTCTGTCTAGAAGGAAGTAGTATTCATTTGGAAAGTTTTTTTCTTACCATCTCTTTCTCTACACTCAGTTTTTGCTGAACTTTTAGGTCCCAAATCTATATCTTCTGTCAAAATTTGAGGCCTTCCAAATTTGAGGCCCCAATTTTCACCTAGCTCTTGAAATTAAATATGCTTAAATACCATTTCTATAGCAGCTGCCCACCCAACACCTCTTCCGCATCCCCCAGTTAAAAAAAAAAAAAAAAGACAGCTTGTCTTCCTGACTTTTCCCCTTTAGCTGTTAATGACTCCATTGTTCTTACTGGTCATTTTTTACTCTTCCTTTACTTCTTAAACTCAGTGAGTCACTAAATCACTTTGTTTCTAACTTTAAAATGTCTTTTTGTATCTTTCTGTTCTTTTCATTTCTATATTTGTCCTAATTAATTAGGTTAACATGTTAAAGCAGGACGTTATCCTTAATTTATAATGAACTTCATACATATCAAAATTAAGCTGTTTCTGAAGTGAAATAGAGCATTTTCTTCCCTTCCAGAGAGGTCTTCGGTCATGTTTAAGGTATTGTATGTTTAAAGTCATCTATTTAAGCCAAGGTAATACATAGCAGTATCCACTTTTCCATACGGGATACATTCCATGACATATGGAATAGTATTGGATGCCCGAAACCATGGGTAGTATTGATCCCTATGTAGACTATGTTTTTTCCTATACATACATATTTATGACAAAATTTAATTTATAAAGTATGCATAGTAAGAGATTCACAACTAATAATATAAAAGAACAATTATAACAATAACTGTAATAAAAGTTGTATGAATGTGGTCTCTCTCAAAATATCTCATTGTACTGTACTCACCTTCTCACATAAAGGAGGCACTTGAGTTTCCCCCTGGCACACCCGAATTGCCAGCACTGCTACCTTTGTGCTTTGGGGCCGTTATTAGTCAAAGAAAGGTGCCTCGAACACAAGCACTGCCAGACCTAATCTAGACAGCTACTAAGTGATGAACGTGCGAGTAGCACGTACAGCGTGGCTAAGCAGGACGGAGGGACCACTCAGGTCCTGCTGGGATGCATCATGGTGCGGGAGTTCGTCATGGCACTCAGAGAGGCGCGTAGCTGGAAACTTATGAACTATTTGCTTATGAAACTTCCCTTTTCCTGGGGGTAACTGAAATTGCAGAAAGCAAAACCATGGATAAAGGGGCACTACTGTTTGTGATTTCCAAATCACTCAGCTCAAATAACCTGGTGAATGGCTCCTGGCAGGGCCCGCAGTTTATCAAGGAATGTGAGCAGCAGACTTTCTTAGACGACAGAAATGGCCCGGGACGAGTTCCTTCCAGCCCAGAATATCTGAAAGTGCTTTGCAGTGAGGGAAATACTGAGTATATTACTACATGTTCTCAGGACTTCCTAGTGTTTTCCTGGCTGATAGTATAGGTCTGTGCGTTTACCTTGAACTCTTCTCCTATCCGTGTCCCATATTTCCTGGCCAACATAGCTCCCATCAAAAAACCAGCTTGTGAAAGTGACATGCTACTTTATTTCGTTCCTTTCCCTTTTCTTTACAGGCTCCTGGAATTGACATGTGTCTGAAAGAGAGGAGCCTGAGGTTAGTTGGGAGGCTATAAACTACAAAGGGAAAATAGGTGACATCCATTGTACTTCCCCCGAGCAGTCCTCTAGCCTCCAGGGGTTTGGGGCCTGATTCCTTTCAGAGGGATTGTAGTTATGTCTTGGCTTGCTTTTGGTCAGCTTATGGAGATCTTTCATCTTTCTGCTCTTCTGAGAAATGTTTGCATTTCTTCTTAGTAGGAACCAAAACCCAATTTAAGATTACTGACTTTGGGGATAAATTAATTGTTTTATATTGTCTTATATAATCCAGAATATCTGATTATTTTCTCCTATGGGAACTAGGAATAATATGGGGATTCTGAGATGCTTATGCAGAAATTAATTTAATGGTTAAGAGCGAAAAATGGAGGAGAAAAATACACCATTTCTAGGAAGCCTAGTGTGATGGGAATGGACTAGGAATCTAACAGGCTGTGATTCAGGAGTGTTGCTGCTAAGTAACTATCTGCTCTTGGGCAACTTCGTTAGCCTCTCTGAGCCTTATTTTAATTGTAAAATGAATGGGTTGGATTAGATAGTGTTTTAAGGTCTCTTTGCAGCTCTGAAATTCTAAAATGAGTGTTTTCTCAGGGAAAAAACTAATTTATATACTATATACTGTTTCTAGTTTATGTTGTTTTTTCCCCCAGCTGAGCCATCCTGCCACCTGTTGGCAGCTCAGTGGCAGCTCAGCTCGGGCCGGGAATCCAACCGGCAACCCTGTTGCTCAGAGCTCACACTCTTGAGCGAGCTCTTAACCAACTAAGCCACTTGGCCTGCCCTTCCTAATTTACGTTTTTTAAGTGGCTGTTTTGTATATACGTATTTGTTTTCTAACACTGGAGGTTAGGAAAAGAATTGAAGAAGTCAGCATTCATAAAATGGATTAGGTTTTAATGTTTTCATTTATCTGTGTGTTTCCACTGAATTTATTCTGGATCCTCACTTTCACCTTCTATTTGTGTCCATTTTCCTGCCTTTCTTGCTTTTTCCTTTTTTCTTTTAATTCTCTGCTTTACAGTGTGAATTTCATATCCCTCTTTCCATTGCTTCTCCTTGCTGTTGCTTTTTTCTAGCTATCCTTCATGGCCCTTATTTCATTATGGGCATGGAATTCATCAAATGGAACCTTCAGTTTGATCTATTACTAAATAAAATTTAGACATCCTAATAGATGTTAGGATTAACGGGGTCTTTCTATTCTATGATACAGCAACTAGAGAGATGAGAGTGGTGTGGAGGAGAGTTTCCAAGTGTGGTTTTTTTTTTTCTTTTTTTTGAGGGCAGTGTCACTGGCCCTCATATGTGGGACCGAATTGGGGCCGCTGGCTTCCAAGGGTGTTTTGATTTAAGGTATTAGTTAAAATATTTTAAGCTTTTTTTTTTTTTTTTTTTAATTGGGGAATTGGGGAGGGGACCAGCCAAGTTGTTCTTCAGTCTTTGCTGTGGAGGGCGCCAGTCACTTTCTGGCTTCCCGCCGGCAGCTCGTGGCCTCCAAGCTCAAGGTGCTGTGTTCAGTCTTAGTTGTGGGTGGGCATAGCCACCATCCCATGCGAGAGTCGAACCAGCAGCCTCGTTGTTAAGAGCACACGCTCTATCCTCCGAGCCATCCGGGTGGCAGCTCAGCTCAGCTCAGTCTTAGTTGCAGGTGGGAGTAGCCCACAGCCCAGCAGGCCATCTTGTTGTTAGGAGCAAGGAGCTGAGCCATCCAGCTCAGCTCAGGCGCAGCTCACTGGCCCGTGTGGGAATCCACTGGCGAACCTGTTGCTCAAAGCCCGCGCTCTATGCCAACTCTTCACCAACTGAGCCACTTGGCCGGCCCCATAAAATATTTTAAGTTTTGATGATGGTGACTCTGCCAGTAATATCAAAGTTTGGTCCTGAAGCTTTAATGGACTGTGAGTTTCTTGAGGGCAACAGCTGTATCTCTAATTCTGAAAGCTAAGTATTTAGCATAGTGCTCAAGAGTAAGTACGACTTGAACTGAATTTTTAGGACTGATTTTCATGGTGTTTTGTGGTAGGCTGGAGATTACAGGATGGTATAGACTCTTAAGTAAGACTTTAAATGAAACTATCACTACCACTTGGTGATATTGGACAACTATTTTGCTTTTCTAGGCCTCAGTTTCCTCATCTGTAATACTGGGGAGGAGCAGTATTAATACCCACCTCAGGGTTGTTGTGAGGACTGAATGAGACAATACATGTAAGGCACTTAGCCCAGAGCCTGGTATGTGTCTTCAATAAGTATTAAGCGCTATTATAGTTTCATTAATAAGCACTTCGGTGTTCCAGATACTAAATTCTGTTGGGTTCTAAATAGTGTTATTACAGAATGGGACAAGATCCTGTTCTTAGAAAAGATAGAACATATGCGCAAAAGAAACAACTATGTAAGTCTCATGGTAAGTGGTAAATGAGTGGTTACCTTTACGGACTCAAGAGACAGGAATAATTGCTAAGCAGATGAGAACTTCAGGAAGGCGACAGAACTTGACCTGAGCTTTGAAGGACTAGTTAGAAAGTGAAGAGGACAGGCTCGCCTGTATTGGAATCCTAGCTCTGCTACTGTGTATCTTAAACTATTTAACCTCCCTCCTAGGATCATTGAGAGAATTAAATGAGTTAATACATGTCAGGCACTTAGAATGTGCCTCAAACATGGTGAGAGCATGATAAATTATTATTGTAAGTTGAAAAAAGGGCAGTGTATTTCAGAGAGAATACTGAGTGATAATGAAGGGGAGATAGTTCTGGGATTGTTTGAAATGATGAAGCCAAATTGCTGAAGGGAATAACCTGTTGGAAGATAGTGCATGATTATGTCAGAGCAGAATTATGAATGATTAAGCCAGGGAGTATGACATCTTTTCCATATGTACCGAGGAAATTTAGGAGGATTTCTTGGCTTGTTTGTGTGTTACAGAGCATTCTTATATGTTCTAGAGAACCGTTCTAGGTCTGTATCTCTAGCGTTTCTCACTATCTTTCCTGACTTCAATATAACTAAAACTTCTATTCAAACTAATTTTGACAATGAAACTCATGATTTCTTTCCATCTTTAATTTGTTCATTTCTTTTTGTAAGCATGTCCATTTCTTCTTTCCAGTTTAATGGGTTTCTGCTACCATTTTCCTCTCTGTCCTTGAAAATTCCATCTAGACCCTAAATCACCAAAGCCATAATGTGGAAAGGGCTGAGGAGAGTGAGGGGAGGGAAATATCCTCTAGTCTAGCCATCTTGATTTACGGATGAGGACACTGAGGTCCAGAGAAAGTGAAGTCGCATACATGCTCAAGCTCCACATCTAATTAATGGCCAGGCCTGTCTTTTGGAGTTAAAAGGAGGCTGTTGTTCACTGTCGTCCTAGTGTGACTCAACCATCTGGGTGGGAATTACAATAGTAGTACCAATACTTTTTTCTACTACTACTATTAAACTGCAAGATAAAAAATAATGCCATTACCAGGAATAATGAGATAATAATCACCCTTCTTAGTGAGAAGCCCATGATTATGTTTCTTGGACAACCATTACTATTCTTAAAGTAACATTTAAAACTAAGATTCCAAAATTTGCTTTAAGAAGACATGGTTTCTTTCATTTTTAGAGTTGTAAATTATAAATGTAATAGTGTTGTAAACATAAATAGCATTCCCAAATAAAGTGGACTTTGCATGTCTATCACAGTGGTACACAGGGTCTTTTACAGAGTGATTGATAGGACGGTGAGATTAGCATAAAAAACTGGGAGCTGTTGTCTACTTTCACCTCACAGCTCCAGACCCTGCACTTGTACTATTACTGCAGCCTCTACGTTTATATCTTTAGTCTCTTACATTTAAATCTATGGCACACATAATGGTGAGAAACTTATTTAAACATTGTTTCCTTCCACATTGTTTTCCTACCTAGAAGCAATGTGACAGAATATCTACAAAGCCCTAAGCTTAGGGGCTGGTTATTCTAGTTGCTCAATAAATCCTCTCCTCCCTTTTTACAGAGCAGGTAATGTTTTTCTCATATATAAATAATGTCAGTTCCTAATTACCCAATCACTGTCACAACACTTTCATTCTTTTGAAATGTATGGTTTTAATTTTGGCAAGATGACCCCCCTACATTTTGAAAATTTGCATGGTGCACAAATGTTTTTCAGTCACATTAAGCATAATTTTACCATGAAATCATTTTGCAACTGGTAATCATGTTCTATATTCTTTCTCATGATTAAAGAAAGAAAAAGTGGCATGTGTTACATAAAAATGCTCCAGACCTCTGTTCATCCTGTCATAGTCCTCAAAAAAAAAAGAAAAAAAAAAAAAGGCTTCTGGACTAGATTCATTTTTACTGAAATACTAATTTTTCTTTATGATCTTAAAGCACTGTGAAGTTGAATTGTATAACCCACAAATGTCTATACAAAAAAAAACTTCCGTTTCTTCAATGCTTTGTAGCAGATCACTTATTTATATTTCCCATAACTTGGTTTCTTTTTTCCTGTCTTCATTTTTCTGAAGGGAGAAGGAGATTTTTTTTCTCTCTCTCTTATGATCTGAACTTCTTTTGTATTTGAATGATTACTCTTTATAACAGATTTTACCCACTTTTTATACTATTAGGAGGGAAGAGAAATACTTCAAAAATAGATTTTGGATTTTTTTTTTTTTGAGGTCTGAATTTGTGTATGTGTGTAGATTTTTCTTAGCCCCTTTCCTCATATAATATATAGGATTTTCTGTTTCTACTCTTTAAATGTTTTCTTATGTGGAATTGCTTTATTGTTGTTTGAAAGAAATCTGTTAAACTGTATATTTATGAGTGGTTGCTAGCCTTTTTGTCTAAATTTATGTAACTATAAATTTTGCTGTTAACCTCATTCTTAGAATATGAATATTTTTGAAATTTAACTTCTTTAGGTATAGCCCTGCAAATCTCATATGTTGAGAGAGAAAGGGGAAATTGGTTTTTATCACTTTCATTACATAAATTTGGCTATCTTGTTCCATTTGTTATCATTTATTTTCTGTTTTTCATTTGTGGCTCCTAGAAGTAGAGACCTTTAATATTATGTTATGCATTCTTACAGACTAGAGTCCTTGTTATAAAATATTTAGTTCTGTTTTCTATTTTTAATATGATTGTGTTCTAGATTTTCTTTGTTTAATTCATGATGTATTTTTGTTTAGATTTTTTTGATTTGGGTTGTAGTTTCTTTCCATCTTCATATTGTTTTTGTTCATTTTATTAATATCTCATTTATTTCCATGTAACAGACTTTTTGGTATTATCATATGTGAACATTTTCATGTGTATGTGTCTATAATTTCTAAAGAATGACTTAAGTTTCCTTCTTTTTAAAATATTTCTAAACTAGTCAAATAGTTTTATACCTGTTGTCTATTTTGCATCTTAAGAATGCTGATAACAGTGTATAAGGTTTTTATTTTTTATTTTTTTTAGAAGGCAGTGTCACTGGCCCTCATATGTGGGATCTGTACCAGGGCTGCTGGCGTCCCAAGCCAGCTATTAGCCACCACGCCACCTGGCTGGCTGTATAAGGTTTTTAATACACTTTAGGTGAGTTAATATTGGATGAGTTACGTCATTTTGCCAGATCAATTTTAGTAAATAAAAAACATTTAACATTATAAATCCTAATCTAGTGTGCCGAATTTAGTAATTTGTTTTTATCTTGTGTCATTTTATCATTCTTTTATTTTAGAAACTTGCCAGTGGCTTTTCTAAATCATGATTTATATGAAATAATTAACTTTAAACGAGGAAAATAGAGATACATTTTAGAACCTACATTTTATACAAATGTAGGATAACAGATTTTGTTTAACAGATTGACTTGACAGATTATTCAGTGATGTGAAGACGTAACATTTTAAATTGTTAAATTTCTTTATAATTTATATTAACCTATTCATTGAAAGGGTTTCATAGTTTATAATTTAAAAAGGCAAGGTCTTTTAAAAATAAAGTTAGAAAACAAGCACAAATCACTTGAGAAATAATGAGCAGGATGAGAAATAATGAGCGAAGAAATCTTTACAGTAATCTGAGGCAAGATAATTTCTGTATTTGAACATTAAATTTAGCTCTGAGCTTCCTGGCAAGCAAGAGAAAAAAGGAAACAGGATGGGTTTCATAGTTTTTGTCTGATAAAGAAAGCTTATCAGTTTTTCAGTAGAGAAACTTTTTCTGAATTCTCGGTTATAAAAGGGGTTACTTATATGAATTCTTATATAAGGAATATAATTTATATTTCCATTTTTGTTAATTATTAAATTCCTGCTATTGTTGTGTTAGTTGCCATGTACCATTTATATAGACTGTAGTTATATTTGGTCATATAAAGTTCATGTCCACTTTTGTCAAAAGTGGAAATACCATGGCTGGGGTGTGTTTATGTATTGCCTCTAGAGTTGTAGCCATTGACGAACAGGAAACTGAAAGCTAAAAGTTCAGGAAATGTATTGTATTTAGGCTTTGTGGAAAAAATATATATGATACTGAACTACTGAAATCCATAGCCGTTTGAAGACTGAAAACATTATATATGCACTTAGTTAGAGATGAATATTACAGATTCTTATAACAATGCTGTCACATGTTTAAATACGATAATAGATACAGTATGTGCATTGTATGCCAGGAAAATTGTGCAATGCTAGAAAAAAAATGCAACAGATTCTTATATGTGTTCAGCTATATGCTTTCAAGAAATAAAACAGCTGGCACATCAGTCGAATTCTTCAAGGATGTATAATTTTCAGAGAATTACAGTTTGGGTTTTAGTTTAGTTCCAAGGAAGGGGAGAGAGAGTTCCCTCTTTTATAAGATAGCCCATTTTACTGTTAGTAAGTTCTGATGGTTAAGTTTTATTTTCTCATATTGAAATGAACTTTGTTTCCTTGTAATTTATTAATATACTCTGTAGTTTTCTTAGTGTTGAGATGATTAATTGATCAAAACTATTTAAAAAGTTAAATGTATCTCAAGTGGGTTTGTTTTTTTTTTTAGGTATTGTGGCATTTTATTTTATTTTTATTATTTTTTATTGAGATATAGAACATTGGTATTGTGGCATTTTAGGTCCCTCAGAAAAGACTACTCATAGGAACCTTTATTTTTGAAGTTATTAAAAAATTTTCTGTCAGAGGAGATGTGATTAACATCTATGCCTGGATCTGTATTTTCTTACTGTTCCTGTACTTAGCTTTTCAAACAGGGTGTGATTTATATGGATTCAACATTCTGATTCTTTGAGATAAGCATGAAGTTTTAACAGCTTCTTTAAAATGGGAATTTAGTGATAATGTATTTTTGTTGCTGTTCCGTTGGTATATGTTTCAATAAAAGAGGTAACTTAAGACTATTTCACTGCTACAATAATTGAAAATTCTGTTTATTCAAGGTTCTCCGTAGGAATTCCACCTGCATTTTGTGTCAGTAATTGTAATCATTGTAGTAGCCTCATTAAAATTGGCCTCTTTTCAGAATTGATTTTTTGGTTTGGATCTGTTAGGCTCATGTGTTCACCTCTGAACTATTGTGGTGGCCAAGGGCATGGAAAGCACTGACTGGCAAAGATTTGGGATTGGGTCCACCCCAAGAGGTGAGGAGAGTGGTTCCCCAGTGGAAAGCCCCAGAGTGCTGTGGAAATGGTTTTTCGGCTGACAAGGCGAGGAGTCTCCTCAGGGCCAGATCCTAAAGGCCTGGTGTGGTAGGATGAAGAGCTGGGCTCCAGGCAGCGGCTAGCTTGTTATTGCAACAGACAGTTCTTTGAAGAACAATTTTTACTCTCTTCTTACTATGTATTACATGTTCATTGTACAAAAAGTAAATAAACATATAATCATTGAAGAAAAGAAAAATTTCTTTTAACACTTCTTTCCCTTTCTGAATGTTCTTAATTTCCCTTAAACTTCGTTTAACATCTAGGTTACTTCTTTTTTTTTTTTTTCTTTTTAAAGATTTTTATTGAGGAATTGGTGGGGGAGGGGAACAGTGTTGGAGAATTGGGGAGGGAGACCAGCCAAGTTGTTGTTCTTCAATCTTTGTTGTGGAGGGCGCCAGTCACCATCTGGCTTCCCATCGGCAATCGGCAGCTCGTGGCCTCTAATCTCAAGGTGCTATGTTCAGTCTTAGTTGCGGGTGGGCGTAGCCACCATCCCATGCAGGAGTCGAACCAGCAGCCTTGTTGTTAAGAGTGCACGCCCTATCCTCTGAGCCATGCTGGGGAAGCTCAGCTTAAGGTCATTCTTGAGCTGCAGGTGGGCGTAGCCCACCATGGGACAGGCAATCTTGTTGTTAAACCAGCTGAGCCATCCTGCCACTTGGCAGCTCAGGCCCAGCATCACTGGCCCATGTGGGAATCGAAGCGGCGGCCCTGTTGCTCAGAGCTCGCGCTCTAAGCCAACTCTTACCCAACAAGCCACTCTGCCGGCCCTAGGTTACTTCTTATTTGTTTATTTAAAAGTGTGCTTTCTCAACTGTTCTTTCTGCAAATGGTGCTTCTAATAACTTTTAAAATTAATTATGAAGGAAATAGGAGTTTAATTTTTAAAGCCTTTGTTTTTGTTTGATATAATTATTCTTTTCATTTGTATCTATTTTATGAGAAAAATGATAGGCATAATAGGCATAATGAGAACTTAGACCTGGAAGTCGGAGTCATTCTTACAGGGGAAGCAGGAAAAAGGAAGACCAAAGCCCTTTCTGTAAGCTCTTTAGAAGCAGGGACGAGGTCCATGTTCTCCATTATGTCAGGATCAGCAGGCACAATGCCTGATGCATAGTAAGTGTGCCATAAATAGTTGTTGAATGAATCAAGGAGTTTCTCATTAGGCATTTTGAGTAGCTCATATTTCCTGTATTGTGGATAATCAAGATCAATTATATTCTTCCAAAGTTAAGAGCCTTTGCTGTACTCAGCCATTTCTTCCTTTTTTAGTGAAAATGTAATAAACTGATTATTTTTTTTGAAAAAAGGTATGTGGACACATACACACAAAAACAAAAAATGAAAATACCTGTTTCTTCCCCTGAATCCCATTCTCCAGAATTAGGTACTTGAAGGTTTGGTATATTCTTTTCCTAGATATTGTCTCAACATTTACAAATGTCTATGCATTTTCTTTACATAAGTAGAATAATGTACATTCTGTTCTGAAACTTGCTTTGCCTCCCCGTTATCCCTTTCTTAAACATCTTTCCATATCAATTCACACAGCTGTTTCTTTTTTATTTTTTTTAAGATTTTTATTGGGGAATTGGGGGAGGGCAACAGTGTTGGGGAATCGGGGAAGGGGAACAGACAAGTTGCTGTCCTTCAGTCTTCATTGTGGAGGGCGCCAGTTGCGATCTGGCTTCCTGTCGGTACCTCGTGGCCTCTAAACTCAAGGTGCTGAGTTCAGTCTTAGTTGCGGGTGGGCGTAGCCACCATCCCATGCAGGAGTCGAACCAGCAGCCTTGTTGTTAAGAGTGCACGCCCTATCCTCTGAGCCATGCTGGGGAAGCTCAGCTTAAGGTCATTCTTGAGCTGCAGGTGGGCGTAGCCCACCATGGGACAGGCAATCTTGTTGTTACACCAGCTGAGCCATCCTGCCACTTGGCAGCTCAGGCCCAGCATCACTGGCCCATGTGGGAATCGAAGCGGCGGCCCTGTTGCTCAGAGCTCGCGCTCTAAGCCAACTCTTAATCAACTGAGCCACTTGACTGGTCCTGTTTCTTTATTTTTAATTGTTGCATAATATTCCATTGTGGAGACATATAATATAATAATAGTCCAGTAAGGAAATTTCAGTTGTGTCCCATTTTTAAACTATTATAACAATGTTGCATTTAATATTCTTCTGCATATAATTTTGCTTGCTTCTGTGAGAATATCTGCAGGTAATTTCTTGGAAGTGGTATTGCTGAGCTAAAGGATATTTGTCCTTCAACTTTTTATAGATTTTGGCAAATTGGCCTATAAAAATATTTTACCATTTCATGCTCTCTAATGTTCACTAAGGATATGAGGTATTATTTTCTGAAAATTGTACACACTTCCATTTTGTAGATTAGAAGGGTTCAACTTTTGAAAACGAATCTTCATGGTAATTTAAGATGTTCAGAAGATGGTAGATGAAGTAACATATTCCTGTTGCCTGATGAAGTTAGTTGAAATCAAGTAGAAGCTGGTGGACTATATTCTGTACAGACCTCTAGTGTGCACTGCACTGATTCAGATATGGGGGGTCAAGATGTTTGGGTTTCTAGGAGGTTGTCTCTTCAGGAAGTTGACCATAGACGTTTACTAGTGACAACCTGAGCGGGGAGAAGGCCCTGACTGTTTGCTTTGAGAAGTTTGGATTTGTTGTGCTGGGCAACTATTTAAAGTCCTTGAATTGGGGAGTGTACCGTATGAGAGAGGTTTTACTGGCAGCATGTATAAAATGAATGGAAGTGAGGGAGCGGGCTGGAAGCAGGCAGGTCAGCTGGGGAACTGCAATTCAGGAAGGAAATGAAGAAAACCCAGAATATGGCGATAGCTGTGGAATTGAAAAGTAAGATTGTGAGGAACACAATGAACAGTTGTCAGGCCCTGTTGATTAAATGGAGAAAAATTATATTAAAGTTTTATTTAAAAAATTAAATGATGTAAACCTAGAAGAATAGCCAGCTAATACAGATAATGAAGTAAATAGAAAAGCAGCCAAGTTTGAAAAAGTTGATTTTCTTTAAAAATGTAGGGATATAAAAGCGTCCTGAAGTATCCGAGTCAGGCAATTAGAGATCAAAAACTAGAGAAGGGAAGAGGCAGAAATTATAACAGATTTATCCTAATAGAGGTATGTAGTAGTTGAATTTAAGAGTGGACGAGTTCTGATATGATGTGGTTGATAGGGAAAATTTTTTGATTAAGAACGACGTGTGGTTTTTTTTTTTTTTTTTTTAAAGATTTTATTGGGGAATCGGGGAAGGGGAACAGACAAGTTGCTGTCCTTTTTGGTTCTTCAGTCTAGTTGTGGAGGACGTTGCTTCACTAGCCCATGTTGGTATCATCATTGCACTCTTCCCGGGTAAGGCAGATCGGTCACCGGCCTCTGGATGGTCGCTCGCCGCAGCTTTTGGCAGCTCATGCTGATTGCCAGCCGCTCATACTGGCTGCCCACCACTCACTGTAGCCTATGGCAGCCCACTGCAGCAGGGGCTGCAGCCTACACCGTCGCCAGGACTCGCAGCCTCGCTCCAGGTGGAGCTGTTGTTCACCATCTTAGCTGTAGAGGGCAGTGTCACTGGTTCTCATATGTGGGATCTGAACCGGGGTTGCTGGTGTCCCCAAGCCATCTCTTAACCAATGCGCTACTCAGCCGGCCTGAGAACTACGTTTTGAAAAGGGGTATTGTCAGTAATGTTGGGATGAAAGAATAATCAGGGAAAGATGAACTTAACTAACGAGTAGGAAAAGAATCGGGAAAATATTACTGAGACCTCACTTTGATTCTTTTACTCTACATATGATACTGTATTTACTGCATAATGTGGTATCTACCTGGAAAACATGTTCTTTCTTCCTTTGGTAGTGATACCTCAGAAAACTTTGATGTGTTATTTTAAAGATGGAATTAATTTTATTCCTGAAATTGAATATTTATTTGAAAAAAAGTCTTGGAAAAAATAGGGTTTTTTTTGTTTGTTTCTATTTTTTCAAAGATTTTTATTGGGGAATTGGGGAAGGAGAACATTGTGTTTTTTCAGGACACATCAGCTCCAAGTCAGTTTTGTTGTCCTTCAATCTTAGTTGTGGAGGGAGTGCTCAGCTCCAAGTCCATTCGCCATTTTCAATCTAGTTGCGGGGTGGGGTGGGGCACAGTCCACAATCGCATGTGGAGTTGAACCAACAACCTTGTTGTTAGGAGCATGCGCTGTAACCAGCTGAGCCATTGGGCTGCCCGTCAGCAGCTCAGCGGCAGCTCAGCTCAAGGTGCCGTGTTCAATCTTAGTTGCAGGGGGCTGCAGCCCACCTTCCCATGCGGAAGTGGAACAGGCAACCTTGTTGTTAGGAGCACGCGTTCTGACCAGCTGAACCGTCAGGCTGCACAGCGGCAACTCAGTGGCAGTTCAGCTTGGGCACAGCCCACTGGCCCATGTGGGAATCAAACCTGCGACTCTGTTGCTCAGAGCTTGCACTCTAACCAACTGAGCACCCAGCTACCCTGGAAAAGTAGTTTTGATGTCATATACTATGTTCGTTCTAGTTTCATAAAATCTTTTCATCTTGTTTTAATATCTATAGGTCTTTTTTTTTTTAAGATTTTATTGGGAAATTGGGGGAGGGGAACAGCATTGGGGAATCGGGGAAGGGGAACAGACAAGTTTTGTTCTTCAGTCTAGTTGCGGAGAACATTGCTTTACTGGCCCATGTTGGTATCCTCATCGTGCTCTTCCCGGATGAGGCAGATCGGTCACCGGTCTATGAATGGCCACTCACCGCGGCTATTGGCAGGTCACGTTGGCTGCCTGCTGCTCACGCTGGCTGCCGGCCACTCATGTAGCCTATGGCAGCCCACTGCAGCAGGGGCTACAGCCTACACCGTCGCCAGGGCTCTCAGCCCAGCTCCAGGTGGAGCTGTTGTTAGCTGCAGAGGGCAGTGTCACTGGCCCTCTTATGTGGGATCCGTACCGGGGCCGCTGGCATCCCAAGCCAGCTCTTAACCAATGCACCACTCGGCCGGCCCTACTTTTTGTATTTTAATTATTTAAAAAAATGTTTCCTGGGTTTTGAAACTTGACTAATAACAAATTATAAGAATCCATATCTCTTTAGAAGGATATAGTGTGAGTTTAGAATTGTTACTGTCTTGGTACTTGTCAGGATGGAGCCTGTTCACAGGAAGGGATTTAGAATCAAAGTCAGGGACCTCTGACCCCACTAGAGAGTCAGTATGGGAAACGGTTAGAGTGCAGACTCAGGAGTCATTCTCCCTGGCCCCACTATTCATTAGACTATTTTGCCCCTTAATTTTGCCATCTGGAAATGGCAGTAATAGTTCCTGTATCATATGGTTATTGAGCAGATCCATCATGGAACTTATATTCTAGTAAAGAGACAGGCAATAAGCAAGTAAATATATATGTGCCAAGTGGTAGGTAAGTGGAGGGGAAAAAATGGTAGGGCTGATTGCTGTCATTTCTCGCTCTTTTATATTGGGTATTAGGGCAGCTCTCTCTGATAAGAAAGTATTTGAACAGAGATCTGAAGGAAGTGAGGGAGCAAAGCTGTTCGGCCATCTGAGGGCAGAGTTCCAGGCAGAAGGGAATGGCAAGTGCAAAAGCACAGAGGACAGGTATTTTGGAGGGTGCAGCAAGAAGGCCGGTGTAGCTAAAGCAGGGTGAGTGGGAGGAGCAATAGGAAATGATTTCAGACGTAGCCAGACCGACTATAGGGTTTAAACATAAGAAGAATGTTGGATTTTATGCCATGTGAGATGGAAAGCCATTGGAGTGTTGCCAGAGTAAAATTTTTAAAGTCAGTCTGATTGTCACTTCTTTGCTTTAAAATGCTTCAGTTCTTTGTTACCTTTGGAATAAAATTCAAATGCTTTATTTTGGTTCACAAGGTCCTTCACGGCCAGTCGTCTGCCTGTTTATTTAGCATCATCTGCCTCTTTCCCACATGTACCCTTCACTTTAGCCTAATTGGATTACATGCCATTCCCTGGATGGGTCAGGATGGTTCGTGTCTTCGTGTCTCTCTGCATGCTGTTTGTCCTGTGAGGAACCCCTCCCCTCGGCTCACATATCATATGCTGTTTTCCAGGGTCCTCTTTGTGCTCTCTGGAGCACCCCGTGTCCTGTTCTCTCTCGCACCATCACCTCCCCTGGCGACTTTGCACCGCAGCCTCGTAGCCTCAGAATGTGCTGTATTCTTTTAACCAGCTTTGATTTTACTCTTGCCACACCCTTGCCAGTTGAAATACGCCCATCCTTCAAGAACCGGCTCAAACTGCCATCTTTTCCCTACTTTATAAACCTTTATAAACTGCCATCCTTTTCCTTCCCTTATAAATACTTCGTAGCTCTCTTATCCTTAATCATAGTTATCTTGAATTAAAATGTTTCTTTGCGGGCCGGCTGAGTGGCGCTGTGGTTCAGCACTGGCTTGGGATGCCAGCGGCCCCGGTTCAGGTCCCACATATGAGAGCCAGTGACACTGCCCTCAAAAAAAAAAATAATAATAATAAAAAAATGTTTCTTTGTCTACCTTATGCAAAATCCTTGGCCTTATTCATTTCAGTTTCCGTGGTCGCCCCTAGTGTAGGGTCTTGAGCAGATGTCATATTCAGTAGGTATTCGTGGTGTGTGGAATTCATTGAATAATTAGAAAACTATTGGGTTTCAAGCTGCAGAGGGCCAAAAGCAGCAAAAATGTACAAAGTGGGACACCTGTTGAGTTAACAACACAAATTTCCTATAGCATGATGTTAGTGATACCATAATTGCCCTCATTCGCTCGTATGTTTACTACTGGCATCACAAATTAGTGCACCCCCTTTGAAATGTAGTTTGGCAAAATGTATGCACACGCATAAATGTTGATGGTTTTTGACCCAGTGTTACTACTTCTGAAAATCATCTTAAGAAAATAATACAAACTAGAATGACAACTATAACAGCTACCACTATTATTAATACTGAAAGTTTACTATGTGACAAGCACTATGCAAAGCCCTTTACATACATTCCTTAATTTAATCCTCAGAACCCCAAGAGGTGTGGATACTGTTATAACCTCATGTCGCAGATGGGGAAATTGAGGCACAAAGAAGTTAAATGACTTGCCCAAGATTATACAGCTGCTGTATTGTCAAGCCAAGATTCCCACTGAAGCAGACAGTTTGAAGAATCCATATCTTAATTATATAGTAAAAGCCTGGGCATAAAAATTTCACAGCAGTGTTATGTAGAATAGATACATTGGAAGTGATGTATATCAAGAATTATATTGGGTCAGCCGAATGGCGCTGTGGTTAAGCGCTGGCTTGGGAAGCCAGCAGCCCCGGTTCGGGTCCCACATATGAGGGCCAGTGACACTGCCCTCAAAAAAAAAAAAAAAAAAAGAATTACGGTCCATCCTTTGAATAGAATAATTTTTATAACAGCTTTATTGAGATAAAATTCACATAGCTTAATTAATAGTCACCTCTTTAAAGGTTTCCAGTATATTCAGAGTTGTACGACTATTACCATTGTCCCACTTCAGAACATTTTATCACCACAAAAAAACAAATCTTATACTAATTATCAGTCACTCCCTACTTCCCCCTTTGCCCTAGGCAACCACCAGTCTATTTCTGTCTATGGATTTGGCTATTCTGGACATTTCATATAGTAAAATCATAACAGTAAATGGCATTTTGTGACTGGCTTTCATTTAGTATAATATTTTCAAGGTTTATCTGTGTTGTAGCATGTTATCAGTACTTCATTGCTTTTCACTGCTGAATAATAATTTTCCATTGTATGGATTTACTACATTGTGTTTACTCATTCATTAGTGGGTGGACATGTGGCTTGTTTCTACTCTTCGGCTATTATGAATAATACTGTTATGAACACTCATGTACAAGTTTTTGTGTGGACATACTTTTTCATTTTCTTGGAATTATTGATCAAATAACTTTAACTTTTAGAGGAACTGCCAGGCTGTTTTCCAGAGCAGCTGTACCATTTTATATTCCCACTAGTAATGCGTGAGGGTTCCATTTTCTCCACATCTTTGTCAGCACTTGTTATGATCTGTCTTTTTCCTAACAGCCATCCTGATGGGTATGGAGTAGTATCTCACTGTGCCTTGGATTTGCGTTTCTTTAGTGACTAATGATGAGCATCTTTGCACGTACTTGTTAGCAATTTGTGTATCTTCTTTGGAGAAATGTCCATTTGAATCCTTGCCTCATTTTTTAGCTGGGCCATCTTTTTATTGTTGAGGTATAGGCATTCTAAATATGTTCTAGATACAATCCTATTATCAGATACATGATTTGCAAAATTTTTCTTCCATCCTATATGTTGTCTTTTCACTTTCTTAATGATGTCCTTTGAAGCACAAAAGTTTTTCATTTTCTTGAAGTCTAATCTGTTTTCTTTGTTGCTTGTGTTTTCAGTTTCATAAGAAACGATTGCCTAATCCAAGGTCAATGAAGATTTATTTACCCCTCTGTTTTCTTGTAAGAATTTGATAGTTTTAGCTCTTTCATTAAGGTGTTTGATCCACTTTGAGTTACTTGTTATATATGGTGTGAGGAAAAGTGTCCAACTTCGTAATCTGTTGCATATGGAGATCCAGTTGCCTCAGCACCATTTGTTGAAAAAGACTATTCTTTCCCCCATTGAATTGTCTTGGCATCCTTTTCAAATATCAGTTGACCTTAAGTATAAGAGTTTATTTCCCAACTCTCAATTCCATTGATCTATGTGTCTGTTGTTATCCAAGTACCATGCTGATCTGATTACTGTAGCTTTGTCATACGTTTTGGAACTCTCAAGTGTGCATCTTCCCAACTTTGTTCTTTTCAAGGCTCTTTTGGCTATTTTACTCAATTTTGCTGTGAACCTAAAACTGCTTGAAAAAATAAAGGCTATTTTTAAAAATAAGTACCCCTAAATTGTAATATTTGGAATATAGTGAGTTCTTTTTTTTTCTTTCCTGCCCCAAATTTCTGTAATCTATTGCATTTGTAATTTTAAAGTTTTAACTAAGTTTGGCTAATAGACTAATTCTTTTTCCCCCAGGAAGAAATCTGATTTATTCCTGGCTTGCCTCCTCTTCGAGTGGATCAGGAGGGGGTGGCTTTTGGAGTGGAGACTGCTGGGTGATGAGAGGGTGGGGCTGCTTGTCTGGTTTTACTGACAGCCGGTGGGGCCATTGGGGCCTGCTTCTGGGTCAGCGCAGCTGGGTGCTATTCGCTGATGGGAATCGCAAAGATTGGTGTCTGTGTCTGGGCTTGATTTCCTGAAACCCGGGTCTTAAGGGATTTTTAGCCCTCCTTGGAATTTGTTCTTAAAGTAGTTAGATTGCCCCCCAGCTTGACAGTCCCCACTGAGCCAAGCTGGAGACCAGGATTTTGGGAATCCTGGAGATGGTGCTGGGAGGATCTGAGCATTTTGTTGCCTTGGCTGAGTGGCTGGAGCTGTGGCTCAGTCAGTAGAATAATTTTTTTTGTTGTTTTTAAAGATTTTATTAGGGAATTGCGGGAGGGGAACAGTGTTGGGGAATTGGGGAGGGCCCCCAGCCAAGTTGTTCTTCAGTCTTCATTGTGGAGGGCGCCAGTCACCATCTGGCTGCCCGTCAGCAGCTCGTGGCCTCTAAGCTCAAGGTGCTGAGTTCAGTCTTAGTTGCAGGTGGGCATAGCCACCATCCCCTGCGGGAGTCAAATCAACAGCCTTGTTGTTAAGAGCGCTCGCTCTAACCACTGAGCAATCCAGGCGGCAGCTCAGGTCAAGGTGCCAAGTTCAGTAGTAGAATAATTTTTTAACTCAAGAGGCAGCGCTTAGCTCTGTAGATAAAAACCAGACTTAACTTTCCAGAAAGAGTACGTGAAGGTGAGGAGCTGAGATATAAGGTCATGATTAGTTGAATTCTTTCTCTTCAGTTAGCTTCCCTCAGTTTCTTCCCTGCCTTTTCATTCTCCATTAAAAACCCTCCCTCACCACCTAGCTTAGGACTTTCCTCAGAAATTTCCTTAGTGAAATTTTCATTTTTGATGAAATTTTGGAAATGTGGCTAGTTTATACAGTTGCCGTTGATAGATGGAATGAATGGTGGTTGCGTAGCATGAGGGAAAGGAGCCAGACAGTGCAGTCTGAGCCCCAGAAGCCACTTTGATGGGAAGTGATTTTCAAAGGGCGAAAAGGAAGCCATCCAAGTGGAGCTCTTTACTCTTTTCTTTGCCCCCATTGTATTCTATCAGTATTTTGCATCCGTATATGCTGTTTTCTTATGAAATCATATGCTCTTTAAGGTCAGAGATCTGCAGGTGGTGCTAGGGCTAGTTTAGTTAAAAGTTTAAATAGGTATATAGAGAAGCAATCCATGTGGCTTGGTGACAAACTGTTATTCATATGTTGTTTGTAAGTTCCAATAGAGAGCTTGTTCTTTCTAGTTTCAGCAGCGTTAACATCTCAGTGTACTGAAATACTTTATAGGTTTTGCATATTATAGGTGTCCGTTGAGATTTGTTCCTAAACAAAAGCAAGTTTTATAGATTTGCTGAAGGCTATTAATAACCAGTGTCAACAACTGAAATGCCCATGAATAGACGACGAGATAAAGAAAGTGGTACATTTGTACAGGAGTGTTACTCGGCCAGAAAAAAGAATGAAACCTTACCATCTGCAACAACATGGATGGACTTGGAAGATATAATGCCAAGTGAAATAAGTCAGACTGAGAAAAATAAATACCATATGATCTCAATTATATGTGGAATCTAAAGAACAGAATAAATGAGCAAACAAAACAAATAGACTCATAGAAACAGGAAAAATTGATGGTTGCTAGATGGGAGGGGATTGGGAGGATGGTGAGAAAGGTGAAGGGATTAGAAAGTACAACTTGGTAATCACAAAATAGTCACGGGGATATGAAATACAATATGAGGAATATAATTAATAATGTAAAGATTATGTATGGTGTCAGATGGGTACTAGACTTATCGGGAGATCACTTCATAGATTATATAAATGCCTAACCACTGCACTGTACACCTGAAACTAATATAAAATAGTATTGAATGTCAACTATAATTATAGTCACGGGATGTAAATTGAAGTACAGTATAGGGGATATAGTCAATGGTATTGTAATATCTATGTACAATGACGGAGGGGTGGTAGACTTGTGAGGGGTGAAAATGTCTAATCATGTTGTTTTGTACACCTGAAACTAATAAAAAATTTTTTTAAAAATAACCTGTCTACCAGAAGTCAACTTTTGTAGCATTATGACTTAGAACTATTAAGATGATGTCCACTGTGTATTTTTCAGTTGAATTAATCAAAAGAAGGGAAAAAAATAGCTTTTAACTTAGATTTTTAAAAATTCTGGTATATTTACTAATGGCCTTTAGAAATGTAAAAATCACAATTTTTTGTAATGCTTAAAATCATTTCTTATATAGATTAAAGAAGAAATAAGATACTGCAATTATCCATATTTCCAGAAATATGCACAAAACCATTGTTTGGACTGCTATTATAAAATAAAGTACCTGCCATTTAAGGAGAGAGATTTATTATCATTAATTACAGGCTTTGACTTTTGTAATGTCATGGAAAAACTATACCCTTCAAATTTTAGACTGTCAAAATTTTTTCTAAACAGTGTTTATTTTGTCAGATACTTTTCCCCCCTTGGAACTCCATTAATAAGTTGTGTCTTTTTACTGTGTGTTTCCCTTATTCTGACTTAAAAATGCACTCATCGACTTGTGCTTCCACCCAAGATGGAATTGCAGAGAATAGATTTACTCTCTTGGCTGTAATAATATAACGAACAAACAAAAACCCCAGAAAAAAATATATGAAGTTTCAAACACTGAACAACAGGCAGCACAGGACACTGATCCCCAAGAAAGCAGAAACAGATGAACCCTACAATTATCCTAGCTTGCATCCTGAAGAGAGTTTCCAGGCCGCAGTGTAAGGAGGGGGAGCCCAGGCAGAGCCCCGCAGTCTCCTTGAGTTGAGGAGGTGTTGCTGGAGGCCAAGGTGGCTACCACAGTTTGGAGAAGAGAGAGCTGCACAAGGAGAGAGCTCCAGATGTCTGCAGAGTCTCTGTAAGTTTTCAGATGAGGACTGATGAGTGCATATATTGTGTGGAAACGAACCAAAGCCAAGAAAGAACCACCCAAAAGGATTAGAGGGAACCCCCCCCCATTCTTTCTCAGAGCTGAGAATAGTTTGTGTTCCCACTACCCAAAGAGAGAAAACCTCATAAGTCATAGGACATTGGGTAGAGTATTTAGAAGGGGATTATTGCCTTAGCAGTGGGGCTAATGAAGCTCTAAACAAAAGACTGCTCTGATCCTTTCTAACAAAGCTTAAAAACAGGCCTCAAAAGGATCAGACTCTTTCCAAATAATATTTTGTTATATGAAAATATCTAGCACTCATCAAGGTAAAATTCACATTTGGCCTCCAGTCAAAATACCAGACTTGGAATGAAACAGGAAAAACACAGCCCATGAGGAAGAAAATAAATAAATAAAAACAGACCCAGAAATGATACAGTTGATAGAATTAGTAGACAAAGATATTAAAAACAGTTATGACTATATTCCATATTTTCATCAAAGTAGAGGAAAGACTGAGAATGTTAAATATGAAATATATTTAAAAGACCCAAATTGGACATCTATGGAGATGAAAACTACAATATGTGAGATGAAAAATATACCGTATGGGATTATACCAAGTTAGACAGTGCAGGAGAGAAATCAGAAGACATGAAGCCATAGCAGTACAGACTCAGAGAGGAAATAAAAATTAGGAAACAATGAACAGAGCATTAATGAGCTGTGAGAAGAGGAGGAGCGTGCCAAAAATGTTTTGTTTGTTTGTTTGTTTTAAGATTTTTTAATTGGAAAATTGGGGGAGGGGAACAGAAAAGTTGCTGTCTTTTTTTTGTTCAGTCTAGTTGTGGAGGATGTTGCTTCACTGGCCCATGTTGGTATCTTCATTGCGCTCTTCCCGGATGAGGCAGATCGGTTGCTGGCCTCTGGACAGCCACTCATAGCGGCTCTTGGCAGCTCACATTGGTTTCCAGCTGCTCATACTGGCTGCTGGCCACTCACTGTAGCCTATGGCAGCCCACTGCAGCAGGGGCTGCAGCTATGCCATCGCTAGGACTCGGGAAGCCCTGCTCCAGGTGGAGCTGTTTGTTGTTCACCATCTTAGCTGTGAGGGCAGTGTCACTGGCCCTCATATGTGGGATCCGAACCGGGGCCGCTGGTGTCCCAAGCCAGCTTTTAACCAATGTGCCACTCAGGTGGCCCCCCCAAAATTTTTTTTTTAAAAAAACGGCTAAAAATTTCCAAATTTGATAAAACTTGTAAACCCCGAGATCTGAGAAAAAAAAGGGAAAAGGGAACAAAGAACAGATATGACAAATAGAAAACAAATAGCAAGATGTTAGATGTATACCAGACTATATCAACAATCACATCAACTATAAAAAAGCTAAACAACCCAGTTAAAAGGCAGAGCTTAGTAGATTGGGGATAAAAGCAAGACTCAGTTTTATGCTGCCTACAAGAAAACTAGTGTACATATTAAGATACAATAGGCTTAAAGTGAAAGGTTGGAAAAAAATATTCCATGCTAATACTAATCAGGGAAGTTGGAATAACTATATTAATTTTAGACAAACTAGATTTTAGACCAAAGATTATTACCAGGAATAAAGAGTCATTTCATAATAACTTTATCATAATGATAAAGTAGTTAATTCATCAAGTGGAACTAATAGTTCTAAATATTTATACACCTAATAACAGAGCTTCAAAGTGCATGAATCAGAAACTGATAGAATGAAAGGAGAAACAGATCCACAATTGTAGTTGGAGATTTCAGTACCTTATCCCTGAATAATTTATAGAACAAGTACATGAAAAATCAGTAATGATTTAGAAGATTTAACATCACTATCAACCAATTGACCTAACTGACATTTATGTGATATTCTACCCATTACAGCAGAATATACATCTGTTTAATTGCACACAGAACATTTACTAATATGGACCACATTCTGGTCCAGAAAATAATGTCAGTAAACTTAAAATTACTTAAATCATAAAAAGTATGTCATTTGACCAATAGGGAATTAAAATAAAAATAACAGAAAGATATCTGGAAATCCCCTAAATATTTACAAACTAACACACTTTAAAGAAACTCATCGTCAAAGAAAAAAATTCAAAGATGAATTTAGAACATATTTTGTACTGATTGAAAATGAAAACACAACATGAAATTTGTGAGATACATCTAATGTAAGTGCTTGTGGAAAATTTATAGCATTAAATGCCTATATGAGAGAATATGCAAACCTATGTCCTCAGCTTCTACCTTAAGGAACTAAAAAAGAGGAAACAAACCCAAAGTGAGTAGAAGAAATGAGTTAAAGGTAGAAGCCAAAAACCAGTGAAATAGAGAACAGGAAAACAATAAAGAATGTCAGTGAAATCAAAAGCTGGCTCTTTGAGAAGACCAATAAAACTGATAATAGGCTGATGGATCAGAAAAAAAGAGAAGACACAAGTTCCCAATATCAGGAATGTAAGAGTTGGTAAAGCTGCAGACCCAGTAGTTATTAAAATGATAAATAAGAGAATTGTATGACTTTATGCCAATACATTAGACACTTAGATGAAATGGCAAAATTCCTTGAAAGATGCAAAATAACCAACCTCACTTAAAAAAAACCTAATAACCTGAGTAATCCTGTATCTGTTAAAGAAATGGAATTCCCACAAATATTCTGGGTCCAGATGTCTGCCCTGATAAATTCTCCAAACATTTCGGGAAGTCATAATACCAATTTCACACAAATTACTCCATAAAATTGATGAGGAGGGAATACTTCTTAACTCATTCCATTACACTGGTATTATTTTGATACTAAAACCAGACAAATACATTTCAAAAAAAGAAAATTACAGCCAAATATCCCTCATGAACATAGTTGCAAAATTCTTAACAAAATGTTACCAAATTGATTCCAACAACATTCTAAAAAGAATAAAATACAGTGAGCAAATGGGATTTGTCCCAGGAATGCAAGGTTGGTTCGACATTTGAAAATCAGCATCATTTACCATGTTAACAGAGTGAAAAAGGGAAACCATATGACCAACTCCATAGATGCAGAAAAACCATTCAACAAAATCCAACATTCATTGCTGATTAAAAAATAACAGCAACAAACTGGGAATAGAAGGGAACTTCTTTAATATGACAAAGAGCACCTATTGAAAATCAGTATCTGAAATCACGTCTATAGCCGTAACACCCTGAATATGCCCATCTCATCTGAATTCCTACTTAATGCTGAAAAACTGAATCCTTTCTAAGATCAGGAGCAAAGCAAGATGTCCCCTGTCACTACTTGTATTCAACATTGTGCTGGAGTTTCTAGCCAGTGCAGTTAGATAAGAAAAAGAAATAAAAGACATCCAGATTGCCAGGGATGAAGTAAAACTTTATTCACCGATGACATGATTGCCTATGATTTCTAAAAAAAAGCTACTAGAACAATTAAGTGCACTTAGCAAAGTTGCAGGATGCAAGATCAATATAGAAAAGTCAATTGTATTTCTATATATTAACAAATGGTCAGAAGTTGAAATTTTAAAAGAATACCATTTAGGGTGGTGGATTGGGGGAGGGTGTTGTCGCTTTGTGAGGGGTGAAAAGTATAACTGTTGCATTGTTTTGTACACTTGAAATTTTAAAAAAATACCATTTACAGTAAAATATTTAATACCTAGGGGTAAATTTCATAAAAGCTACGTAAGACCTCTACACTAGAAGCTATAAAATGTTACCGAGAGAAATTAAAGAAAACCTAAATAAATGAATATTGTGTTCAAGAATTGAAGGAATCAATATTGTCAGTTTTCTCTACAAATACAGATTCAGTGCAGTCCCAATAAAAATCCCAGCTGGCGATTTGTGGAAAGTGACAAGATGGTTTTAAAATCTCTATGGAAATGCAAAGGACCTAGAAGAGCCAAAACAATTTTTTTTTTTTAAAAGATTTTATTGGGGAATTGGGAGAGGAGAACAGCCAAGTTGTTGTTCTTCAGTCTTTGTTGTGGAGGGCGCAGCAAGTTCAGCTCCAAGTCCAGTCGCGCTGCTCAAGGTGCTGTGTTCAATTAGTTGTGGGTGGGCGTGGCCACCATCCCATGCGGGAGTCAAACCAGCAACCTTGTTGCTAAGAGCGTGTGCTCTATCCCCTGTGCCATCCCGGCGGCAGCTCAGCTCAAGGTGCCCGGTTCAGTCGTAGTTGCAGGTGGCGTAGCCCACCATTGAACCAGCAACCTTGTTGTTAGGAGCATGTGCTCTCACCAGCTGAGCCATCCTGCCACCTGTTGGCAGCTCATCTCTGACACAGGTCATTGGCCCGTGTGGGAATTAAACAGGCGACTCTTTTGCTTAGAGCTCACACTCTTGAGCAAGTTCTGAACCAACTGAGCCACTTGGCCGGCCCACCAAAACAATTTTGATGAACTTTGATGACTTAACAGTATCTGATTTCTAAAACATTATAGCGAAGTCATCAAAACAGTGGTGTTGATGTGACGATAAATAGATACATCCATGGAAAAGAAGAGTCCAGAAAAAAATATGGTCAGTTAATTTTTGAGTATGATGCCAAGGCAGTTAAGTGGAAAAAAGATAGCCTTTCAGCATATGGTGGTAGAACAATTTGATATTCATATACAAAAAACTGAATACATACCGTGCCTCATATGCATATGTAAAAGTTAATTCAAAATTGATCATAGACAAAAATGTAAAGCCAGAATCTATAAAATTTGTAGAATAAAATATTTGTGACTTTGGGTTTGGTAAATATTTTGAAAGCATAAGACCAAAAGCATAATTTACAAAAGAAAAAATATAATTTGGACTATATCAATATTAAGAACATCTCTTTGCAAGTCACCTTTAAGAGACTAAAAGGACAAGCAACAGACTGGGAGAAAATATTCTCAAATCTCTTATCTGATTAAAGACTTGTATTCAGAATATATAAGGAACTGTCAAAACTCAAGAAAACAACTTGGTAAAAAATAGACAAATATTTGAACAGACCCTTCACCAAAGACGCTACATGGATGGTAAATAAGTGCGTGGAAAGGTGGTCAGCATCATTAGTCATGGGGAAATGCAAATTAAAACCACAAGATACCATTGAATACGTTAGAATGTCTTCAGTTAAAAAGGCTTACGGGGGCTGGCCGAGTGGCGCATTGGTTAAGATCTAGTTTTGGGATGCCAGCAGCCCCGGTTTGGATCCCACGTATGAAGGCCTGTGACACTGCCCTCTACAGCTAACAACAGCTCCACCTGGAGCTGGGCTGTGTGAGTCCTGGCGATGGTGTAGGCTGCAGCCCGTGCTGCAGTGGGCTGCCATAGGCTACAGTGTGTGGCCGGCAGCCAGCGTGAGCAGCTGGCAGCCAGCGTGAGCTGCCAATAGCCATGGTGAGTGACCATCCAGAGGCTGGCGACCCATCTGCCTCATCCGGGAAGAGCGTAATGACGATACCAACATGGGCCAGTGAAGCAACATCCTCCGCAACTAGACTGAAGAACAAAAAAGAGCAACTTGTCTGTTCCCCTTCCCCGATTCCCCAACACTGTTCCCCTCCCCCAATTCCCCAATAAAATCTTAAAAAAAAAAAAAAAAAAGGCTTACGGTACCAGGTGTTGGTGAGGATGTGGAGCAGCTAAACTCATATACTCCTGGTGGGAATGCAGAAATGGCGCAGCTACTTTGGAAAACAGTTTGGCTGTTTCTTAAAGACCCAGAATGTTCACCTATCCTGTGACTTAGCCATTCCACTCCGAGGCATTTATTCAAGAGAAATGAACATATATGACCACATAAAGAGTTGTATCAAAATATTCACAGCAGCTTTATTTGTAATAGGCAAAAATTAAAAACAAAGACATCAGTAGGCAAATAAACACTGGAATAGAATTCAGCAATAGAAGGAGTGAATTATTGATACACAACACAAAACAATGTGTTTGATTCTCAGCATAATTACAATAAGAGAGAGAGCCAAGGAAGAAAGACGTAACTCCATTTATATTAGAGTCTATAAAATACAATGATTCAGAAAGCAGGTCAGTGATTGCCTGGAGACATGAGCTAGTGAGGGACACAAGGAAACTTTTGTGAGTGTCAGATATATTCTTTATGTGTGTGTGTATATGTTTATACACACAAACACACATCAAACTTAACAAATTGTATACTTTAAATACGTGGTTTATTGTATGTTAAGTATATGCCACGGAATCTGTAAAACATATATACACTCGTGTTCATTTATAACATGCTCAAAATTCAGAAATCATGGAAGGGACTCAGACTAATTTTTTAAAATTGTTTTCAGAGATTAAGTTCGATGAGGTGGGAAAACGTGTAGATCAAGTTTACTTAAAATTTTAACTTACTACAAAATTGAGAGACTAAGTAAATGTTCCAATCTGGGCTTTCTGAAATTTTGAAGGAATTTTCAGAATGATAAATATCAAATGTGCAATTTAATTGTGGAACATTGTTATTATAAACTGGATGATAAATAAAGGAGAGAAAGGAAAAAAATGTTGTAAAATGGAGGAAGTCAACAGAATTCTAAGCTTGGAAGAAATTCTTAACGAGCTTGGTTGGATGACTAGGTATCTATGGTAGGTAGACTAACAGCTTCTCAAAGATGTCCACATCTGAATCACTGGAATTTGTTAATATGTTAGTTTACAGAGTAGATGGGACTTTGTAGATGTGATTAAGAAGGTTAAAGCCTTTGAGATGGGGAGATTATCTAGAGTTATTCAGATGGGCCTCACACAATCACATGGATTCTTAAGAAATTTAGGAAAGCAGAGAAACTTTCCCAGCTGTGGTCACAGGGAGATGTGACGACAGAAGGATGATCAAGAGATGCAGTACTGCTGGCTTTGAAAATGGAGGAGTGGGGTCATGAGCTGAGGAATTTGGGTGGCCTCTAGAATCTGGAAAATGCAAGGAAACATTCTCTTCCTAGAGCCTCCAGAAGGAATGCAGCCCTGTTAGCACTTTGATCTTAGCCCAGTGAGACCCGATTCCAACTTCTGGCCTCCAGAGCTGTAAGATAATAAATGCATATCACTTAGGCCAGTAAGTTTGTGGTCATTTGTTATGGCAGCTATAGAAAACCAATACAGAATTTAAGAGGGTAATGCTCAGAGTTAACAATGTTTTGCCAGAAGGTTGCAATGGAAAGTGAACTCTGTAATACCAAAATAACTTTTTCCATTCTTTGGGAATTGTTTTCCCTTGCACATATCAAACCTCATTTTCCCATAAAGTAAAACATGTATTTATTCATTAAAAAGTAATTCTAAATATAAAATATTAGAGTTGGAATAAACCTTAGATATCATGCTAGCGAGCCTAACCCTTGAAATTTACAGATGGAGAAACTAAGTGAAGGTCAAAGATTCCACATCTAATTACCAAGAGATCGGAGTTTAAATTCAGGCATGGTTCTGTGCTCTACCCCATATACCCTTTAATTAGGAATTTGTTCTGTAATTGTGAAATATCTGAGTCACTTAAAGAGGGTGTTTACTTAGGGAAATAGATGAATCTTTTTCTAGTCAACAGGATTAATTTATGAGATTAACTTGTCACTTTGGAAGGCCCTGAGAGCCTGACCCAGAGGAGGTAGAATAAATCACATTAACAGACTGGTCAGTAACTAGATTTGCACACGGGACAGTACCAACTGAGACTGGAGCGGTTGGGAGATGGTAGGGACACATCAAAAATAAACTTTCTTTAGGGCCGGCCGAATGGCTCAGTTGGTTAAGAGCTCGCTCAAGAGTGCAAACTGAGCTCTGAGCAACAGCGGTTCGAGGCCAGCCCGAGCTGAGTTGCTGTTGAGCTGCCAACAGGTGGCAGGATGGCTCAGCTTAAAAAAAATAAAAAGAATAAAGATAAACTTTCTTTATTTCTTCCTGCCTAGGACGTTAACAGCCTTATAAATTCCATTTTCCCCCAGACTTCTCCCCAAACCCTTACTCTCTCCTGTAATGGAACATCCACTTATTCTCAAAACCCTGTGCCCAGCTGGAGGCCCCGGTCATCAGGCTCCAGGGCAGCAGCCTTCTCTCTCTCCTCAGTCCCCATCCTCTTTCTTTACTTTTATACTTTTATGGTAGGGATTTAAGTGGCCGCGGTTTTGTTCCTTCTACGTAAGGGTTTGTTCGCAGAACCCAAATGCTGGTCTTGTACAGTTTTTCTCCTGGACATATAATGGACCTAGTGAAGCCATGTTTTAAATCTGCTTAATTTATATTATAGTGCTTTAATGAGACAATACTTTAAGAGGATGCAGTGTTATATAGAACTTTGATGCTGGGTTTCTCCCCTCTGCATTTCGGCTCTCTGAACCATCTCTTCCTTCAGTTGCTAGTTAATATATAACTCCTGAAACCATAGATAGCACTAAACTTACATATACTATGTTTTTTCCTATACATACATACATATGTACATGCCTATGATAAAGATTAATTTATAAATTAGGCATAGTAAGAGATTAACAAAAATAATAAAATAAAGCAGTTATAACAATACACTGTAATGAAAATTTTGTGAATGTTGTGTGTGTGTCTCTCTCTCTCTCTCTCTCTGTCTCACAAAACGTCTTATGGTACTGAACTCACCTTTTCACTTAAAAGAAGCACTTCATGGTTTCTCTGTGGCATAGCCGAATTGCCAGCATTGCTACTCTTGTGCTTTGGGGCCATTATTAAGTAAAAGCAGGGTGACTTGAGCATGGACTGTGATACTGAGGCATCCGATCTGATAACCCAGATAGCTAGTGATTAACAGGTGGGTGGCAGGCACAGCACGGACACGCAGGACACAGGGAGGACTCATGTCCCAGGCGGCATGGAGCAGGTGGTGCGAGATTTCATCACACGGCTCAGAACAGTGCAAAATTAAAAACCTACAAATTGTTTCTGAAATTTTCCATTTACTATTTTCAGACCATAATTGCCCATGGAAAGTAAAACCACAGATAAGCGGGGACTACTGGACTCAGAGATTGACAGCTAGGTGTGGTCCTGTGTTCTTGACTGCCCATGTTTTAGCCAAACTGATATAATTCATAAGGTAAATGTATGTGTACTCGTATGTATGCACAGACATATACTTACGGTGTACTTCAAAGGTATATTATGCTAGGGTTTTCTTTTTCTTTTTTTTTTTTTTTTTAAGATTGTATTGGGGAATTCGGGGAGGGGAACAGACAAGTTGCTGTCCTTTTGTTCTTCAGTTTAGTTGTGGAGGACGTTGCTTCACTGGCCCATGTTGGTATCGTCACTGCGCTCTTCCCGGGTGAGGCGATGGGTCGCCGGCCTCTGGATGTGCTAGGGTTTTCTTAATTACCGCCCCTCTGATTAGAACAGAATATTATTTTTACCTTTATAGTTGAACTCTTGGGTACTGTGTAATTCTCCAGATTAGATTTTTCAGAGAAGGAATATAGTCAACCGGTAGTAGGAAGTTTCAGCACTGATTCCTCATAGTGTCTGATATTTTACCAACTTTCTATTGACTGCTTTTGAAAACCACAATTCATTTCAATGTTTATTGAGTGCCTCTTCTATGCCATTCACTTACACTAGGTGGTGGGGTACTAAAATGAATAGGACACATTGTCAGTCTCTCCAGTGTGCACAGGCCTGTGTCATATGTTACCTCGGTGGCCTGCCCTTACAGATCATCAGCAGACTTAGAATCAAACTGCTTGGCCCTCATGCATCAACCCAAGTTGATCATCTGCCACTTTGGCACAGGTAGGCATTTAATTCTTCTATCAGAACTCTGAACAAGTAGAACAAGTAGAGACACTCCTGCTGTCTTGACTCTTATCAGAATGTAAGTTCCATGGAGATTGAAATTGTTTTCTGTTATTTACTGCAGTATCTCCATTGCCCAGAGCCGTTCCTGGCACATAGTAGGTGCTCAGTAGATATTTGTTGAATGAATAGGTGAATGGCTCCTTTCAGCTTTTCAATTCGGACGTCCCCTTCTTATAGTTTTCTTCCCACCTGAGCTAGCCACTCTATCCTTTTTTTTTTCTTTTTTTTTAAAGATTTTATTAGGAAATTAGGGAAGGGAACAGTGTTGGGGAATTGGGGAGGGGGCAGCTCAACTCCAAGTCCAGTTGCCGCTTTCAGTGTGGTTGCAGGGCGGTGGGGGAGCACAGCCCACCATCCCATGTGGGAGTCGAACTGGCAACCTTGTTGTTAGGAACATGTGCTCTCACCAGCTCAGTGGCCATAGAACCAGTGACCCTGTTGCTCAGAGCTTGTGCTGTAACCAGCTGCACCACCCGGCTGGCCCCACTCTATTCTTTTTTTCTTTTTTTTGAGGGCAGTGTCACTGGCCCTCATATGTGGGATCCGAACCGGGGCCGCTGGCATCCCAAGCCAGCTCTTAACCACCACGCCACTCGGCCGGCCCCCCACTCTATTCTTTATGGATATATTTTCCTTACATTCCATTGACCTGAATTTAGTCACATGACCACACATAGCTGCAAGCAAGGAAATTGGGATTTTATTCCGAGAAGCTTCATGTCCAATGAAAAAATAGGCGTTTTATTTTTAAGAAAGAACTGGGGAAAAGGATACTGAGAATTATTAGCAGTCTGCCGCAACTCTTAACAGTGATATATATCAGATACACCTTTGAGCCAGTGGGTGTCATGAGTTGTCATGGAACAGGCTACAGCTAGCTAGTGAGAGGTAAGAGGCAACCCAGAAAGTCAAGAAAGTACCCAAGAAGGACTTAGGAACTAATTACTTGTGCTGAGAAGAAAAGAGAGTTTACCAAAGCATCCTATGTATCTAAGAGACGATAAAAGAGGAGACTGTAACTCTAATGTGGCAATTCCACTTAGGATCCTCTTTCCTCTCCTGTTTTCATGACTGGACATCTTCGAGCCTTTGGTTCCTGAGGAACTGATGCAGCAGCCTCTGCTTGAGGCTCAACCCAGAGCTTGGGAAGCACACGGAAATGTGAAAGCCATCTTTGGTTAAGTCGGGAAGGTGGGAGAATTAAAGAGAGAAGTCTGCCTGACCAGTTGATTTCTGGCTGCTCAGGTTGAATGACTGATTTCTTTTTGTTTCAATTGTGATAAAATATACATAACAAAGTTTACCATTTTAACCATTTATAATGTACACATCAGTGGCATTAAATAGTATTAACATTCATATTGTTGTGCAATTATCACCACCATTCTTCTCCAGAACTGTTATATCTTCCCAAACAAAAACTCTGTACTTAATTATTAACAACTGCTACTCCTTCTTCCCTCCCCACAGCCCCTGGCAATGTCTGTTCTGCTTTCTGTCTCTGAACTTGCCTATTCTAGGTACCTTATATAAGTAGATTCATACAATATTTGCCCTTTTGTGTCTGGCTTATTTCACATAGCACAATGTTTTCACAGTTCATCCATGTTATAGCATGCCTCAGAATTTTATTCCTTTTTACGGCTGAGTAATACTTGTTTTAATAATAATATATAATACATACTCCACACCATAATCTGTTTATGGACACTGGATTGTTTACACTTTTTGGCTATTGTGAATAACGCTGCTATGAACATGGGTGTCCAAGAGTCTGTCTCACTTCTGGGTATATATCTAGGCGTGGAATAGGTGGATTGTACGGTAATTCTATGTTTAGCATTTTCAGGAACCACCAAATTGTTCCACGGAATCTGCACAGTTGACTTTCCCGTCAGCAATGCATGAAGGTTCCGCTTTCTTACACCCTCACCAATACTTGTCATTTTTCCTTTTTTGATAATAGCCCTGCTTATGGGTGTGGTGTCTCATTGTGATTTTGATTTTCATTTCCCTTATGACTAATGATGTTGAGCATCTTTTCATGTGCGTATTGGCCATTTATATATCTTCTTGCAGGTTTCTTTTTTAAAGGAGAAAAAAAGGAGTGTAGGCCCATGTATAGGACTGTTGTTCGGCATCTCCCCATTCCGCATCCCAGTGTAGAGGAAGGGAATTAACTGAAGGAAAGTAGGTAACTAAATATAGTGCATTCCATATAGTTGTGTTGTCTGTGTTTATACTTGATCTTATTTCCTCTGTGTGCATATTTATCTCCTTTTTGTATGTATGTCTTGTCTACAAATAGCTGACTCCTCCTGACACTCCTGCATTACTGGCCTTGAGTGTTTGAGAGAAGCCTGCGGGTAAAGTGTAAATGAAGGCTTTCCAGTTCGTCCTTACATGGATATTTTCAAAAGGAAGATGTGCTTATATTGCATTCAATTACAAGCCCTAGGAATACCTCCTTCCTTGTGGTTTCCTTCTTTTGTGTGTGAGTTTTGGGAGGCCGAAAGCCTTTATGGCCTAGACATCTGTGGTACTTAGAAAGAATGGTGCTGTAATTTTCTGTGCTTCTACCAAAGCAGCCAGTTCCTATATTCTTTTTTTGTCTTCTTTCTGAAAAACGCCCTATTAGACAGTGGGGGATAGTCTGGTACAAAATATCTACATTTTAACAAAGAGAACAACCCCGTACATAATACACACGGGGAATTAGCAGATAAAGCTTTAAAAGGACTTCTCGTTTGGAGGGATATGACAATTTATTATATAATAGTTATATTATGTTAACTGAAGTTTTCAGTACCCTACTGATGACATTTTACGCGTCTTCTCATTTTCCTGTTATGTCTCTGGGGTTGGCTGACTGGCACTTCAGAGAGTGTGTGCTTATCTGGCATGTCCACAACACAGGGAACGGTGCGTTCCCGCTCAGATGTGCTGGGAGCAATTTCGCTCCTTTAGACAGTTCAGCACAGTGAGTTTTATCGTAGATTAATATCCATAGCTACATAATGATTTTAAATCCAGAATAAACCGAGGGTAGAGGAAAGAAGAAAAGGCTCTTCTATGAAAAAAGTGGAACTTTCTCAATATGTCTTATAGGTTTTTAGGAATTGTCTGTTCTTACTGCCTTTTATATAACACTAGATCAAAGGAAAAGTTTTTTGTGTTTGTTTTTTTTAATTAACTTGTTTGCTTACAAAAATCTATACCACCAAATGTCCTAATTGGAATTAAGGAGAAATACTGTAAAGTTCAGTTTATTTCTTTATTCTTCCAGGTTTATCTTCCTCTAAAAGTTAAAAAAAAAATTTTTTTTTTTTAAAAGATTTTATTGGGGAGTTGTGGGAGGGGAACAGCATTGGGGAACTAGGGAAGGGAAACAGACAAGTTGCTGTCCTTTTGTTCTTCAGTCTAGTTGTAGAGGACGTCGCTTCACTGACCCATGTTTGTATCGTCATTGCGCTCTTCCCAGCTGAGGCAGATCGGTCACCGGCCACTGGACGGCCGCTCACGGTGGCTCTTGGCAGCTCACTCCAGCTGCTGGTTACTCACACTGGCTGCCGGCCACTCACAGTAGCTCATGGCAGCCCACTGCAGCAGGGGCTGCAGCCTACGCAGTCGCCGGCGACTCACAGCAGCCCAGCTCCAGGTGGAGCTGTTGTTCACCATCTTAGCTGTAGAGGGCGCAGTGTCACTGGCCCTCATGTGGGATCCGAACCGGTGCCCTGCTGCTCAGAGCTGGCATCCCAAGCCAACTGTTAACCAACGTGCCACTCAGCCGGCCTCCTAAAAATTGTTTTCTTGTTTTTATCTTTGCATCTTAGTTATTCATGCTACTCCTTTTCATATGGACTCTGTACTACTCAGAATTATTCTTTGAGTTATGAAGATTACTTGGATCCCTTGAAGTGTTAGAACCAAAAATGAAGAGTAAATTCCATTATGAAATGGGAATTATAAAGGTAGCAAATGAACTTATACAAGTTTGCAATTTATTTGAATTTTGGAAAGCCATTGTTTGCAAAGGGCAGGGGTAGAACCAAAAAGAAAATGTTTTTTGGATTGATAATATTTTCATTTAAAAATTTAGCAGATTCCCAAATGATGAGCATTGCCTTTGGATGTGTTGTAGCTATGCTTTCTCAATGCTTTGTTTTTAGTTTTTTGTGATATTTGTGCTTACACATGCTCTCCCTTAAATGCTTGGATAGTAAGTGGCAGACATCCTAACATCTCACCTCCAAATACTTCAGCATATGTCTCCTAAGAACGAGGATATCATTCTACATAAAGCTACAGTACCATATCACACTCCAGAATACTCACATTAGACAGTAATAATAGTCAAATGTACAGCCTGTGTTTCCAAATTTTTCTGATTCTCTCAAAAATGTACTTTTATAACTTTCTGTTCCCCTGATCCAGTATCCAGCCAAGGACCACACATTGCATTTGGGTTGTGTCTCTTTAGTCTCCTTTGAACTAGAACAGGCCCTTCTGTCTTTTCTTTTTCTTTCTTTCGGTTTTTTTTTTTTTTTTTTTTGTCTTTTATAACACGAACATTATGAAGAGTTTAAGCCAGTTGTCTTGTAGAATGTTCCACAACCTAATTTTGTGTTTTAGTCTTGATTAGTTTCAGGTTAAACATTTTTGGTAGGACCACCACATGTATGTTTTTCATTATGTCACATCAGGAGGCCATGATACCAATGTATGTTATTATTGGTGACGCAGAGTTTGGTCATGATGCAGATCACTTGTGTTAAGGGGGTATCTGTCGGATCACTTCGTTGGAAAGCCCTTTTTCAATAATGAGTAATTATTGTACGTCCTGTATGTTCATGCTTCGAGACCGTGTGGCTGTCCTATTCCCTAATAACATTTCACCTGGTGGTTTTAATGTGTTTATTGATTTAATTCAGGGTTTCCCCAGGGGTCTATTGAGAGATGTCAGTGTATCTGTGAGGCCCTGAGGACATTTCTGTGTGTGTATTTTTCCAAGGATACAGTCCATGACCTCCAAAATACGTAAAAGATATCTTCCTCCTCCCCCCTGTTTTCGAGGTGCCTTCTACAAGTTTCTATGCATCAGAGAAGTGTGTTTTAAATGGTAGGTTTCTAGAAGCTGGGAATCAACCCTGCTCATCTAATTTCCCTAATTGTCTAGCCCAGCATCACATTAACTAGATACATAATTTTGGGTGATGTTGTTTGTTTGAGAACACTTTGTTCTGGACTTTGCCTTATCCGGAGCCCAGCATTTCTATCTCTGTGTTTGACATAAACTGTGCTAGAAAATAAAGCAAAGGGGCTTCGCCCCTGGGTTTTGTTGTTCTCTTTGAAGATTTTTTTGGCACAGCAAAATTTGATTTGTGTCTTTGTTGACACTAAAGTAAATTTAGGTCAATCAGAGATGAGGTAAAACACTACAATATATGTTTTATTAGTAGTTGTCTAATTGTCTGTTGTATCAATAAGACATTCTTCACAAGAGTAAAGTAGCTTTTTTTACTGTGTAGACAAGAGGTCCAGCAGGAGACTGTAGGGAGCCTTATGTCCATTAGTAGCCGACTGTGGAACAGCCATAGAAGTGATGCATTGTTGACTTTCCCTGCTTAACCAGGAGAGCAGTATGGCATTCATCATGGCAACGGCCAGCGATGTGCGTTTTGCCTCATCTATTGATTAGCCTTTGGTAACATTCGTCATTTGGGTGACTGATAATAATAAGAGCTAACATGGGCATAGCATACTTTTAAAATATACGTTATACCATTTAATACAGAAGATCATTCTGTGAAAGTAGATATTATTGCTACTCTAATTATGCAGATTGAGGAAAAAGGCTTATAAGAAGTTA
The DNA here is from genome assembly GCA_033961575.1 of Aselliscus stoliczkanus. NCBI lineage: Eukaryota > Metazoa > Chordata > Mammalia > Chiroptera > Hipposideridae > Aselliscus > Aselliscus stoliczkanus. Next base: position 54,199,315 of record CM066733.1, on the reverse strand, counting down.
AAGTAGCCAATATCAAATAGCTCGTAAGGAGCTCCAAATTTCTTGCCGTTTCCATCTCACCAATCTCAAAGAGATGTTGTAGGAAATACAAATATGAACAAAGCATGGCCCTTGCTCTCAAAGATCTTTTAAATCCAAGAAGTCAGTTTTCTTTTTTTTAAAGATTTTATTGGGGAATTGGGGGAGGGGAACAGTGTTGGGGAATTGGGGAAGGGGACCAACCAAGTTGTTTTTCAAACTTCGTTGTGGAGGGCTCTAGTCGCCATCTGGCTTCCCGTCGGCAGCTCATGCCCTCTAAGCTCAAGGTGCTGAGTTCAGTCTTAGTTGAGGGTGGGCGTGGCCACCATCCCATGTGGGAGTCGAACCAGCAGCCTTGTTGTTAAGAGCGCACGCTCTATCCACTGAGTCATCCTGGCGGCAGCTCAGCTCAAGGTGCTGAGTTCAGTCTTTAGTTGCGGGTGGGCATAGCCCACCATTGAACAGGCAATCTTGTTGTTACACCAGCTGAGCCATCCTGCCTCCTGTTGGCAGCTCAGTGACAGCTCAGCTCGGGTGCAGCGTTCACTGGCCCATGTGGGAATCGAACCGGTGGCCCTATTGCTCAGAGCTCGTGCTCTAAGCCAACTCTTAACCAACTGAGCTACTCGGCTGGCCCAAGAGGTCTGTTTTCTTATGAATATATTACAAAAAAATCAAGGGAAAGGCTAAGGAAGTACAGAAAAGGGGAGAGAACCTCCAAATCTAAGGTCAAGGTTGGTATGCTGGAGGTAGGGTTGGAGGGGGAGAATGTTTGGGGAAGAAAAAGAATGGCCAAAAGCATGGAGGTGGGAAAGCACAGGGCTTGTTATGGAAGAGAAATGGGTCTGGTTGTCTAGAACATCAGCTGCATGAAAAACAGTAAAAGAAAGTAGTGGAAGCTAGACCTGGGGGCTAGGTTAGGATCAGATTGCGAAGGGCCTTGAGTCTTATGCTGGGGAAGAGCCTCATTCTGTAAGTATTTTTGAGCAGAAAATGAAAAATGGGGCCCTATAGAAGCCCTAATGATAATCATAATAAATGCTTACCTTTTTAAGTGTGAACTCTGTGCTAATCTCTTAACATACATTATCTTATTAATGCCTTACAATAAATATGAACAATGTACTGTGTCCATTTTACAGATGTGAAAGTGAGGCTCGTGAGATTCCATAAGTTTGCACATGTCAAACAGATACTGCTGCAGCTGGGACTAGGGTCTGTCAGATTCCAGAGCCTGTTCTGTTTACCACAGTGCTATGTTGTCCTTCCTTTTATCCAATCACCTGATAAATCCTTGATTCTCTGTCAAGAATATGGCTGTACGAAAAGGACATTTTCAAAGTTTTGAGAGGACTACTTCTGAATGTGTAATTATGTTGAGGAATATAATCACCACCGCATCTGACTTACACTGCTGTCTAATTTGGGGCCAGAGCTGGATGGCAAATTGAGGAGTTGGATGATGTTTTATTTACATGCCTCATGACATCCACACATGCTCATAGCAAATGGTTTTATTTTCATTTTCAGTGTTTAGCCTTATTGCCCCTAGGTAAATCTTAGGACGACTAAAGCCCAGTCCCTAGGAGCGTTTTAAGATGCATAAATAAGTGATATGTTTCCTAAAAGATTGTTTATTTTCCACAGGTTATCTACTTATAAAAGACAATGACTACTGATGAAGGTGCCAAGAACAATGGAGAAAGCCCAGGAGCAGCTGTCGCTACACATGGAGAGGATATTACCGTTAAAAAAGATAGAGGAGTATTAAAGGTGAGGCCAAAAGGATGAGTGACATGTAGGGAAATTTGCTATCTGGAAAGATTGTAAAACTTTTTTTGTGAGTGGGGGCTGGAGGCGGACAATATTTGTTAAGGCTTACTAAGTTAAGGCCCAGACACTACAGCTAAAGTCTCATTTCAGCTCATACCTTGAGGTTTAGTTTTAATCCTAAGATATAGATGGCGAACTGAAGCCTAGCTAGGTAAACTAGCTTGCCTAGTAGCATATCTAAGTAAATACAAATCTGGGGGTCAGGTCCCAGATATGTCTGACTCCCAGATATATCCTCTCTCTATTCTCAGAGTGTATAAGTGGGTTGGGTTTTTTTGTTGTTTTTTTGTTTTGTTTTGTTTTGTTTTTTATTTTGAGGGCAATGTCACTGGCCCTCATATGTGGGACCGAACCAGGGCCGCTGGCTTCCCAAGCCAGCGCTTAACCACCGCACCACTCGGTTGGCCCTGGGTTGGTTTTTTTGTTTTTAAAGATTTTATTGGGGAATTGGGGGAAGGGAACAACGTTGGGGAACCGGGGAAGGGGAACAGACAAGTTGCGGTCCTTTCGTTCTTCAGTCTAGTCGTGGAGGACGTTGCTTCTCTGGCCCATGTTGGTATCGTCATTGCGCTCTTCCCAGATGAGGCAGATCAGTCATCGGCCTCTGGATGGCTACTCACCGTGGCTATTGGCAGCTCACTGGCTGCCAGTCGCTCACGCTGGCTGCCGGCCACTCACTGTAGCCTATGGCAACCCACTGGAGCAGGGGCTCAGCCTACTCCATCGTCGGGGCTCACAGCCCAGCTCCAGGTGGAGCTGTTGTTAGCTGTAGAGGGCAGTGTCACTGGCCCTCATATGTGGGATCTGAACCGGGGCCATTGTCGTCCCAAGCCAGCTCTTAACCACTGTGCCACTCCACCGGCCCTGGTTTTTTTAAATATAATATTTAAGTATATTAAAGCTAGCCAAAGACAATACAAAAGACTTTTTTTTTAAAGGAAAAAGAAAAGCTAACTTGCAAAGTTCAAAAGGATTTGTTTTTATATGAAAATAGTGTACCTGTACAGTGAAGATATTTTTTGAGGTTTCATCAGAAAATATATCACTTTTGAATTAGCTTTCCTCCTTTTAAAATGCGTTATTTATTTTTTCCACACTGTAGTTAATTAATCATCTTTACATGACTTTTTTTTTTTTTTTTGAGGGCAGTATCACTGGCCCTCATATGTGGGACCCGAACCGGGCCACTGGCTTCCCAAGCCAGCGCTTAACCATCACGCCACTTGGCTGGCTCTTTACATGACTTTTTAAAATTTGTGTCTCACAATGGTCTTGTGAGATGATCAGAGCACCTCTTGATTCTTCTATTTATATATGGAAAATATATATTTATAGTCTATATAAATAAATAAACTGAAGCTGAAAGGTTAAATGGCTTTGGTCATCTTATTTCTCTTATGCTGTTGTTATACGTACAAGTTTTGTGGGATTAATTTTTTTTTTCTGAAAAGATTATCTTCTTATGCATTCTAAATATTACCACTAAGCTGAGTTTTAATATTTTCTTGTGTCGCAGTAGCAAGAGAATTTGCTAGTTTGTTTTGTCTAATGTTGTTTATGTGAAAGCCCTTTTTCTCTGCCCGAATCTCTTCTGAATATACATGTTTTACTATTAGCTTGCTGGGTGCCAGGCCAAATTGTGGAGACCTGCAACTGTAAAGGAAGGGTTTTATGGTATTGATTTACAGTATGCTATCTTCTTTCAGAGGGCTTCTCAGCTTTTAGCTGGATGGCTTCCTCATCCCAGACTCCAGAATGCTGTTAAAGGTAGTGAAAATCGCAACATGTCCTCAGCATTTCCCTTCTCTTTCATCTTTTCCGAGCACCCTTACAGAGAACGCAGCCCTAGACTTGCCTCAGACTCTGCTTTGTCCTAAGGCGTTAAACAGAGAAGGTTTTTAGGCGTTTAAGAAACATTCTGAGATTGTAAGCCCTTTCCATCATATCATTTATCACTGCCTAGGGCCTCAAGTTTCACCGTGGGGCCTTTGGTTAAGGTTAAATAGGTCTACTGACTATATGACTTAGAGCAATTTAGTTAACCTGTCTGTGATGAAGTTTCCTCATTTGTAAAATTGGAATAATACTACTACCTACCTCATGGATTTATCGGGATTACACAGAGCATTATGTAGTGTCTTGCTAGGTAATCTCTCTTATTAACGATTATATGTATATATTTTAAAAAGATCAAGGCAGGTCTGGGAAGTCAATAACTAGCCAAGCAAGGTAAAATTACATTGTGGAACTTACATTTTTTAAATGAATTGAGAGTAGATTGTGTCCTTAAGACATCTCTCGATTTAGTTCAACTTGCTGGAGAAACTTCAAGTGACAGCACCGGGTCCTTGCTGGCGTGGACAGCCGTGTGACTGACCGCCTGGTAGCCACTCGCCTGCCCGGGCTGCCCAGTTCCTTGTTCAGTCTCAGGGGTGCAGATCTCTCCCTGAGAGGCTCAGGCTCCCAAATACTCCCCGCGGTCCATGAGCCTGAGCACTTTTACCTATTTTTATTTTTTTAATTATCTTTTTCAATTACAGCTGACATTCTGTAGTATTTTATATTTATTTCAGATGTACAGGAACATGAGCACTTTTAGAATATCGTGTGATTTTTCTTTTAGATTAATTTTTTTTTTGAAAGTTTTTTTCGGTTTGAAGTCCTTGAAGGGTAGTAATAATTTTTTTGGGTAGCTTTTAATTTAATTTTTAAATTATACTTATTTTTTCCAGCTGTGTTGCTATAATTAGCCTGTAACATTATGTAAGTTTTAAGGTGTACAACATGATGATTTGATACAGCTCTGTGTTTTGGAATGATTCCCACGGGGTTAGTTAGCACCTCCATCACCTCACATGGTTACCATTTCTTTTTTGTAGTGCAAACATTTACGATCTAGTCTCTTAGCACCTTTCAAGTGTACAATAAGAATGTTGTTAATTATATTATGCTGTATATTAGACCCCCTGGGTTTTTTCATCTTATATCTGATTTTTTCATCTTATATCTTCTATACCTTTGACTGACATCTCCCCATTTCCTCCTTTAGACCTTGGCAGCTACCATTCTTCTACTCTTTGTTTCTGTGAGTTCAGCTTTTTTAGATTCTACTTGTAAGTGATATCAAACAGTATTTTATCTTCTCTGTCTGGCTTATGTCACGTAACACAATGCCCTTAAGGTACATCCGTATTGTCACAAATGGCATGATTTTCTTCTTTCTCACGGCTGAATAATTTGTGTATGTGTGCACGCATGCGTGCATCACATCTTCATTCAGCCATCAGTGGACACTTAGGTGGCTTCCAAGGCTCAGCTGTTGTAAACGATGCTATAGTGAACATGGGAGTGCAAATATCTCTCCAAGGTAGTGATTTTCTTTCTTCTGGATTTATATCCAGAAGTGGAATTGCTGGATTGTGTGATAGTTCTATTTTTCATTTTTTGAGGAACCTCAGTACTGTTTTCCGTAGTGGCTGCACCAATTTACATTCCAACCAAAGTGCATGAGGGTTCCCTCATGAGGGTTCTCCACATCCTCGCCAACACTTATCTCATCTTTTTGATAATAGCCATTATAACAGGCGTGAGGTGATACTTCATTGTGGTTTTGGTTTGCATTTCCAGAATTGTTTATACATTTTTTTCAGGTATTTCATTGTTAGTGTATAGAAACCCAATTGATTTCTGCATGTTGATTTTGTATTCCGTAACTTTACTAAATTCACTGATTACTTCTAACAGTTTTTTGATGCAGTAGCAGTAATGATTCTTTTCCTTTAGAGACTGGGCTTTTGAACTAAGAAAGTTGTAGATTCTAAGTTTATAGTGTTTATGTGGTGATATGAGGGTGGGGCAAGAGGGACACATCTCAGAGAAGAATTTAGGAACAAGTATTGGGTTGTCGGAAAAGTCATAACGCATTTTTGCAACGAAAACCAGAAAAAAATAGTCATGATTTTTCCGACAACCCAATAATTGAATCTTTAGATAAAAGTTCAGACCCTTGGGCCGGCTGAGTGACGCGCTGGTTAAGCGCTGGCTTGGGAAGCCGGGTGGCCCCGGTTTGGGTCCTACATATGAGGGCCAGTGACACTGCCCTCAAAAAAAAATAGTTCAGACCTTTACCCCCAAAAGATGTTCATTGGACATTAGCTACCACCCTGTGTTATCTAATAAAAAGGAATAATTTGGTATAGGCGATTAGCAGAATAAATTACACCACCACGTGCCAGGATTTGATTTTCTTTTCCCAGATCTGACCAACTGCATTAGTGGCTTGCTCTGCCAAGAACAAAATAAATATACTAGATTTTACAATAGCTAAATATTTTTCAGCTTAGAGGGGTTTTTGTTTGTTTGTTTGTTTGTTTGTTTAGTGGCATTTCCTTTACAATCAAACAAATTATTAAGTATCATATCAAACCGTACAGTGATTCTATTTTTTTATATGTTGAATAGTTTTTAAATAATAGGAAGTGTAACCTGTTATACTGGAAAATGGAGCTTTTAGAAATTAAATCAAACTGGTGTAATCTAGTCAAAAGCTAATGTTTTTAGCAAAGGAGGGAAGTAAATAAAAACTCACCTTTGAGGGCCCGCCGAGTGACGCGGTGGTTAAGCACTGGCTTGGGAAACCAGCGGCCCCGATTCGGGTCCCACATATGAGGGCCAGTGACACTGCCCTTAAAAAGAAAACAAAAAACTCACCTTTGAAACTTTGCTTTAGACTTCTGTTTGAATGATTTTGAAAGTCAGTACTAATCTTTTCAGTCTAATTCAGTTTATATGTGAACTAGCTCTGTGACTTGAGAAATTTTAGTGTCAAAACAAGGAGAAACCAAGGAGGCAGGATTTATTGGTTCATTATTTTGAGGGAACAATGTGATTACAAAAAAATTAAATGTAATATTAAAGATTTAGAGTAGAGTAGAATAGGACAGTTTTCTAACAGTAGGGTTATTGAGAGAACTGGGAGGAGACCCTTTAGAAAACACATAATAATTTGCAAGTCTGCATGGGTGATACGAAATAGACTGTGTAATCTTTTGATTCTGTGATTAGAAGTTAAAAGTTTCACCTCCTTTTTCTTGATGTTCGTTTTTTCTAGATTGTCAAAAGAGCGGGGAATAGTGAGGAATCACCAATGATCGGAGACAAAGTTTATGTCCACTACACAGGAAAATTGTCAAATGGAAAGAAGTTTGATTCCAGTCATGATCGAAATGAACCATTTGTCTTTAGTCTTGGCAAAGGTAAGAGGGTATTTCTTTTTTTTTTTTTTAAGATTTTATTGGGGAATTGGGGTTGAGGAACAGCGTTGGGGAACCGGGGAAGGGGAACAGACAAGTTGTTGTCCTTTTGTTCTTCAGTCTAGTTGTGGAGGACATTGCTTCACAGGCCCATGTTGGTATCATCATTCCTCTCGTCCCGGGTGAGGCAGATCGGTCACCAGCCTCTGGACGGCCACTCACTGCGGCTCTTGGCAGCTCACGCCGGCTAAAGGCCACTTACTAACCTATGGCAGCCCACTGCAACAGGGGCTGCAGCTATGATGTCCTGGGGACTCACAGCAGCCCAGCTCCAGGTGGAGCTGTTGTTCACCATCTTAGCTGTAGAGGGCAGTGTCACTGGCCCTCATATGTGGGATCTGAAATGGGGCCGATGGCATCCCAAGCCAGCTCTTAACCAACGTACTGCTTGGCGAGCCCAGTAAGAGGGTATTTTTTGAGTTGTATTTTGCTTAGATTTGTTGCTACTTATATAGGAGCAAGTGGATCCTATCCTTGCCAAAAATAAAGATATTTTAGAGCAGTAGTTCTCAGATTATGGTTCATGGATCCCTGGTGGTCCCTGAGATCATTTTAGGGGATCTATGATGTCAAAATTATTTTCATAATCTAAATGTTATTTATCTTTTTACTGTGCTGACATTTGCACTGATGGTACAAAATCTGCAGTGGTTAAAAACCGCTGGTGTCTTCATGCAAATCTAGGCAGTGGCACCAAACTATACCAGCCTTCATTTACTGTTTCAATAAGAAAAAAAAAAAGGAAGCCAGTTTCTCTTAACTATATCCTTGCTATAGTGTAAAAAATACTAATTTTATTAAATTCCAATCATTGAGTTTCACCTTGTTTTGCTGTTTTGTGACAGAACGGGAAAGACACATAAAGCAGTACGGTGGTTATCTCAGGGAAATCCACTTGTGCACTTATTTTAGTTGAGAGCTGAAAAAGCTGCATTTTTTTTTTTTTTTTCGTGAAGCACCATTTCTATGAGAAAGGGCAAAAAGTATGATTATTCAGATTTTTTATTCAGTATTTGGCAGATATTTTCTTGAAAATAAATGAAATGAGCCTGTCACTTCAAGAAAAACAACTGACAATATCTCTCTGTTTTTTTTGTGTGTGTTTTTTTTTGAGGGCAGTGTCACTGGCCCTCATATGTGGGACCTGAACCAGGGCCGCTGGCTTCCCAGGCCAGCGCTTAACCACCACGCCACTCAGCAGGCCCGACAATATCTCTTACCATTGAGTTTTCAAGGGAAAATTACAGTTTTGGAAAATTTGTATCTGCTGCTTTGAGCTTGACAGCATCCCAAAACTTAAAAGACTTCTGATGAGACCAATGAGGATTAATGTATGTGATTTAAAAAATATTATACAATAAAATCTGTTAACATTTGGAAGACCTGTGTAACTCACTGAACCAATATTTTCCCAGTGGACCACTGCAAGATATTACAAAGTTATGCATGAGTAAAAGATCCATTCAATGTGCAAGCTAGACCAGTGGATTTTTAATGTAGGATAATATGAAAGGTACACTGATATGCTTTAAGGTTCTACATTGTAACTAACCTTTATGAAACTACCACTTGTCCAGTTTTGATGTAGTATCAGATGGTTATATTCATAATGTTCTGAAAAGGCTGTTAGAGTACTCCTACTTTTTTCAACTATCCATCTTCGTGGGTTTGTTTTTTTTCCATGTACTTCAACCAGAATTGTAACAGATGAATGCAAAAGTAGGTATGGGAATCCAGTTGTCTTATTATTAAGTCAGACACATTTTATATTTGTAAAATTACAAAACAGTGCCACTCGCCTCACTAATTATTTTTTCTCTTGGAAAATGTAGTTATTTTTCATAAAAATAAATTATATTAACACAATGAGGTTATTTTTATTTTTAAATAAATTGGTATATAACTTTTTATTTCTAATATGGCAACTATTAATAAATATATATCATATAAGCAAAAATTTGGAGTCAATTTTTTTTTTTTTTTTTTTAGCTGAGCTATCCTGCCACTTATTGGCAGCTCAGCAGCAGCTCAGCTCCAGCTGGGCATCGAACTGCTGTTTCTCAGAGCTCAGCTCACACTCTTGAGCGAGCTCTTAACCAGTTGAGCCTCTCGGCTGGCCCTTGGAGTCAATTTTTAAGACGTAAAGAGGTCCTGAGAAAAAGGTTAAGAGCCACTGTTTCCAAGTCTTAAATGTGATTTCTACTAATTTCTTTTCAAATGCTTTTAAATATCTTCAGTTAATTTAATATTCTTATTTTTGTTTTTACTTTTCTAAGAAGAAGAATAGCCCATACATCAAATTGAACTTTGAGAATCATATGGCTTTTTGGAAATTCGTGGCTGAATTGCAATGTCTTTGTATTTTTATTTGCCACAGTATGACAGACACCTGGTGTATTCCCAGATGAAGTGTACGAGAAAGCGGGTAATTGCCCTGTCCCCAACTGTTGGCTCTGTGCTTACTACAATTTCTTTCTTTTTTTTAATAATTTTTTTTTTTTTGACTCTCTAACTAGTTGAATTGTTAACTAAGCAGTGATCTGGGAAAGGAAGCAGCAAGTCAGGAATTCAGGAGCTAAGCTCTCTGCCTCTCTGCCACCCTGTCTTCCCCAGTACTCAGAGGCACTTGCGTGTAATCGTGACTTGTGCTCCTGTCCAGCTGTTCTCTCTCCAGGCTCTCGTGCTGCCTATGCCAGTTTGCCCTTCTCCTTTGGGTCCTCAGTGAGCTAATGACTCATGTGAAATTCATCTCATGTTTCAATAAGATAGCAATCAAAATCAAATAGGAATTCTTTCTCTTGATGTAACAGATAATGATAACAGTTAAACTAGACTCTTTTTCATTTTTGTTGATTTAGGGATGTGAACCTGAAGGGCCACCAGCATGGTGTGACATCATTATTTAGTTTAGATGACCCCAGAGTAAATGGCCTTGTCAGACCTTTTTGTTTCCACTGCCCCAAGCTCTTACTCTACTCTTTGAGTTTCTGTCTTGAAGAAGTTGGTAGATTTAAGATAGGAAATTTCTCTCAGCAGTTACCTTTGCAAGTAGACTTAAGAATTGCTGAGAACTTATACTGCCACCTTCTCTATCCGGATTTTCTCAGTAAAACGTTCTATGGCAAATGAGTCTTGTGTTGCCTCTAATTTTGAGTAGAGAGACAAGAGGTAACTTCCAGTTGACATGGTACCTGGGACACACCTATCTAGAGATAGCATGGCCTTATGGGGACAGCACCCAGCTGGGTGTTAGGCAGCCAGGGTCCTCTCCTCACCCCTTACTGTGATGTGTTCATGTGAATGAGCCCCCTGACCTGCCCTGCTCCTATAAAAAGGCGGCTTCTGTAGGAGAGCTTTAAGATTAATCCTGAGTCTATGATTCCATTCTTTTACTTTCTGTAAAGAGTACAGGAACAAGAACTGCAAAAGACTAATAAAACTAACACAATGACAGAAACTTCAGAGGCCCCCTTAAGATGACAATTAGAAATATCATAATAGAGCAGCTGTATACCTTTGGTAAAACTTCTATAATATAATGTGTTCAGTTACCTATATACAACAAGAAACATTATGTTATGGGGCTGGCTGAGTGGGTCAGTTGGTTAACAGCTCGCTCAAGAGTGCGAGCTGAGCTCTGAGCAACAGCAGTTCGATGCCCAGCCCGAGCTGAGCTGCCAACAAGGTGGTAGGATGGCTCAGCTAAAAAAAAAAAAAAATTCTTGTTCTCCTTTTCTCCTATATGAAAAAATATTTTTTCTGTATAATGCGCTATATATCTTTCATCCTATTTTAAGTATGCTCATATTTCAAATGAAAACATACATTAAAAGTTATGTAGTCGGTAATTTTTATCAAGGGTGCTAAGAACATTCAGTGGGGAAAGGATAGTGTTTTCAACAAATGATGTTTTCCCAAACTAGATATTCACAAGAAAAATGAAGTTGGGCCCTTACATTACACCATATACAAAAATTAACTCAAAATTCATCAAAGATCTAAATATAAAACCTAAAACTACATTTTCTTAGAAGAAAAGCTTCATGACATTGGATTTGGCAGTGATTTCTTGGATATGACACCAAAAGCACAGGCAACAAAAATTAAAAATACATAAATTGTACTACATCAAAATTTAAAAAGACTTCCGTGTATCAAAGGATATAACAACAATAAAAAGGCAATCTATGGGATGGGAGAAAATATTTGCAAATCATATATCCCGAATAAATAAACAACCCCTATAATTCAACAATTAAAAAACCCCAAATAGGGCCGGCCGAGTGGTGCGGTGGTTAGGTGCTGGCTTGGGAGGCCAGTGGCCCCGGTTCAGGTCCCACATGTGAGGGCCAGTGACACTGCCCTCTGAAAAAAAACAAAAAACCCAAATAACCTGATTATATAATGGGCAATGGACTTAGACATTTCTCCGAAGAAGATACATAAATGGCCAACAAGCATATAAAAAGATGCTCAGCATCACTAAATATTAGGGAAATGCAAATCAAAACTACAATGATATATCACCTCACACTGATTGATCAGGATGGCTACTATCAAAACATAAAACAGGGACTTCCAGTAAAATGGCGCAATAGACAGACGCTGTGCTAACTGCCTCCCAGGATCACACCAAAATTACAAGCAAATTATACAGCATTCAACCCTGGAGGTCCCTGGAGCACTAGATGAACAGAACCACTAAACGAAGAACTTAAAGAGGAAGCCACATCGGGTCTGGTAGGATGGGCGGAGACGAGAGAGGGCGAGCCCCGTGAGGGAAGCCCCAGCCGTGGAAAGCTTCTCTGGCTGGGGGAGAGACCCTCCGGCTGCACTCCAAGCTCACCAGCCCAGAGTTCCTTTGCCGGGAAGAGGAGTTCTAATATAGTTGGCAGTAAATTAGTGAGGACTCTCTGCTCAGCTCGGTGAGGCTAAGAGCGGCCGGAGAATCAGTGGGGCTGGCGCCCGGGCTTGCTCGCCGGTGAGCACTTACCTGGTTCCTGGTGGAGGGAGTGGCTGTGTGAGCCGGACCCGGGAGCCTGCGGGGGTGGACTGGGCTGGGCACCTTTGGTGCAAGGGCTGGAGGTTTTTGGACTGTTGTTCCCATGGTGTGGAGCCTGCGCGCGAGTGGTGTAGGGAGGACGCCATTTTGTCGGGCTTGGGCCCTCCCACGGAGGATCAGGTCCGAGACCTCATTGGTCTGGTGGAATTGGCGCAGAAGTACATGTGTGCGTGCATGCATGTGTGCGCGCGCCTGCGGCCTTGGATCCCCACCCTCTGCCCAGCTTATACTGCGTTGCCAGGGAAACGCAGGGCGGGTGCCCTCCGGCTCCAACAGGCTGCTCATTGAGACGCGGGAGAGCGCAAGCCACCTCAGTTCCCCGCTCTCCGCACTCGCTTGCAGAGTTGCCAGGCTGGTGATTGGTTGTCAGGCTGCTCGGCCTGATCTGCGAGCGGCTGATTGGGACAGGCTGAGACTGGGAGTTTTCCTGGGAGTGTTGGGCGGTGAGCTGTGTGCCTGCGTGATCCAGCCAGGGTTCTCCTGGTGATCTATCTAATACATCAAAGCAATCCCAGAGCGACAGCCAGAATGGGGAAACAAAGAAACATCTCACAAGTAAAAGATCAGAAGAAACCTCCAGAAATGGAACCAAATGAAACAGATGGATCCAACCTTTCAGAGACAGAGTTTAGAACACTGATGATAAAAATGTTTAAGGAACTTAGCGAGGACATAAAGAAGGATAGGGAAACCATAAAAAACAACCTGTTAGAACTAAAGAATACAATAACTGAAATGAAGAACACACTCGAAGGAATCACCAGTAGAGTAGATGAAGCAGAGGAGTGGATCAGCGATTTGGAAGATAAAATAGCAGAAATCACCCAGTTGGCACAGCAAAAAGACCAAAGAATAAAAAACAATGAAAATAGTTTAAGAGCCCTATGGAACAAGGTGAAGCGCAACCACCTTAGACTCATAGGGATACCAGAAGGAGAAGAGAAGAAGCAAGGGGTTGAAAATGTATTTGAAAAAATAATGACTGAAAACTTCCCTACCCTGGTGAAAGAAATCAGCATACATGCCCAGGAAGTGCAGAGGGTTCCAAACAAGCTGAACCCAAACAGGTCCACACCAAGACACATCATAGTTAAAATGGCAAAGGTTAAAGACAGAGACAGAATCCTAGAGGCTGCAAGAGAAAGACAGCAGGTTACATACAAAGGAACTCCTGTTAGACTAACAGCTGACTTGTCTACAGAAACTCTGCAGGCCAGAAGGGAATGGCAGGAGATACTCAAAGTAACCCAAAATAAAGGCCTACAACCAAGATTGCTCTACCCAGCAGGGCTATCACTTAAAATTGAAGGAGAAATAAAGAGCTTCTCAGAAAAGAATAAGCTTAAGGAATTCATTACCACCAAGCCAGCATTGCAAGAAATGTTAAAAGGGCTTTTTTAAATAAAAGAAAGGGGTAAACAAGCTAACCCAGAGAGACAATTTAAGAAGATTGAAGTCGTATCAAGCAGATATAAAGGAAAAACTGATGGTTGCTGGCTGGGAGGGAGTGGGGAAGAGGGAGAGGGGGAAGGTTTTGGACGGTGTATGTGGGACTACAATGTTGCCGCAGGGATATGGGGGCAGTTCTGGGAATGTAATTGATAATATTGTGAAGCGACTATTATGTTGCGAGAAATAAGTCAGTCGGAGAAGGGACAGGTACCATGTGATCTCACTTGTATGTGGAGTCTGAAGACCTGAGTGAACAATCAAAGTAAACAGACTCGTAGATATAGAGGAAAAACTGAGGGTTGCTAGTTGGGAGGGGGCTGGGGTTGGTGGGGAAGGGGAAGGGATTAGACAGCATAAATAGACAACTACAATATTGCCACAGGGATATGAAACACAGTTCGGGGAATATAATAACGTTGTAAAAATGTTGTGGCATGTCAGATAGTCACATGTCTTGTTAGGGAGACCACTTCATGGATGGAGTAGAGGCTTGATCACTGCACTCTACACCTGAAGCTGATGTTGTATAGTATTGTATGTCAACTGCAACTGAATATGTGGATGGTCACGGGATGTGGAGTATACTGTGGAGGGGAGTCAGGGGAGTTGTGATGGATGTGTGTGATATGGGGAGGGAGTGGGGTGGCGAACTGGGGGAGGTGGGTTTTCACTTTGCGGGGGTAAAGAGTATAACTATTGCATTGTGTTGTACAACTGAAACTAATAAATAAATAAATAAATGTTGATGAGGTTATGAAGAAATTGAAATTCTTGTGCATTGTTAGTGGGAATATAAAATGGTACAGGCACTATGGAAAACTGTATGGCAGCTCCTCAAAAATTTAAGAATAGAATTACCCGATGATCTAGCAATTCTACTTCTGGGTACACATCCAAAGTAACTGAGAGAGCCTCAAAGAGGTATTTGTGCATTCATGTTCATAGCAGCAGCATTCATTATAGCCAAAAGGCAAAAGCAACCCAAGTGTTTGTCTACAGGTAGAGGGATAAACAAAATGTCATATATACATATGATGGGATATTATTCAGCCTTTAAAAAGAGAGAAATTCTAACATGTGCAACAACACTGATGAACCTGGAGGACATTACACCAAGTGAAATAAGCCTGTCACTAAAAGACAAATACTGTATGATTCCATTTACATCTAGAGGAATCCAGAGTAGTCAAATTCATAGAAACAGAAAATAGAATGAAATTCCTAGCAGGGGCTTGGGGCAGGAGGAAATGGGGAGTTGTTTAATAGGTAGTTTTAGTGTTGCAACGTGAAAAAGTTTTGGAGATTCGTTTCTGGAGTGTGAATATACAGAGGGTGCCAAAAAATATATATACACATTTTAAGAAAGGAAAAAACTACCAAAATTATAATGCTCAATATGTACCGATAACAAAAGATGAATACAAGTCACGTTTGACTTCTGCAGTTACAAGAGGTGCTCAAAGTGGTTACCATCATTGTCCAGACACTTCTGATTATGGCAAACTACTTACTGCTTGAGCAACATTGACCAAAGTGTCCACTGTATACATTTTTTTGGCATTCCTGGTATTTAACAATGCTTAAAGATGTACACTTAAAAGTGGTTGAGAGGAAGAGCCGGCCGAGTGGCGCTGTGGTTAAGCGCTGGCTTGGGAAGCGAGCAGCCCTGGTTCGGTCCCACATGTGAGGGCAAGTGACACTGCCCTCAAAAAAATAAAAAATAAAAAAGCTTTAAAAGTGGTTGAGATGGTAAATTCTATGTTACATGTATTTTATCACAATTTAAAAAAAATTTAAACAATAAAGAAAAAGAATGTTCTAAAGGGGTCACTATAGTCTTTATTATAACTGAAAGTTATTCTGTGATTAAACTAAAATGTTCTATTTTAAAATGTGTTGTATGATTTTTTTTAATAGACTATTTTTTAGAGCAGTTTAAGGTCACAGCAAAATTGAGTGGAAGATAACAGAGATTTCATAGTCCCTCTTTTAAACATCCCCCTCCAGAGCAGTACACTTATTAGAATTGATGAACCCACATTGAACCTCTAAAATTTTATGTTTCAAAATGTACTATAAGATTTTTTTAAATGAGAAAAAATTATGTAATACTCTGCAGAAAGAAGAAAAGTATAGTACATTGCTTTTATACTGAGCTTTGTATACTTTTAAACGTTTTGAGTTGTGTACAGTTAGGTATATATAAAAAGCATTTAAACTTATTTCCGATTTTGATACAAATGGAATAGGACTCCTGCAATTGATAAAATGAATTGTGTTTGAGCTAGTAAATTTGAAGTCCAGATCAAGTATAAGAATAAATTGCATTTATACATTCTTGGTGTATTATACCTACAATTAAGATCATAAGATCACAAATCTTAAAAATGTTTATGCTTTGACTCAGTAATTCTACTTCTAGGAATTGACCTAAGGAAAGTGGTAGAAGCTTGCATAACTAACTCCAGATTAACTGATGCTCTTCATTTATTGTGAATAAACCAAGTGATCCTGCTGGCTTCCTGTTCTGTGGAGCTGTCCCACGCTCTGCTCCACCAGCTGAGTAGGTCTCCAGCCGCAGACCACTAGGAACACAGCTGTAATTGAGCAAGCTGGGTTCATTACTCACTGAATGTAGGGAGGGAGAATGCACAAGGCATTGTGTGTATGTGGGGGAGGGGGCAGGGTGGATGGGGGTGGTGGTGTCTCAGTAAGAGTGTTCTTAAGGACTTATAGGATTTGGACTTCTATTTGGTGATTTGGGGAAGGGTTAAGGAAGAGGGGCTTTGCTCTGGGTTAGATATTATTAGAATTTGGTTGATTCTCTGGGTATCTTAAATCTCATCTAGGAGGGCTGACTGGAGTGAGACTAATGCTATACCTGCTAGGGTAGTAGCAGTCACTCATATTCACCAGGAGAGGGGGATGTTTGGTATTCTGTAGGTTACACAGTGACCTTGTTTTTTTGGTCTTGTTTAGACAAAATTTTGAAATGTTTCTTATTTTGTCTCACTTTTTTATGGTCTCAGAGTCACCTTGTCTGGTGTTGATGTTTTGTGAGATTATGTCCAGCAGGAGAAGAGCATTCCTAGCGGTGTGCCCCAGGCCAGCTTTAGACATCCTGAGGGCTGCTGTATTGAGCAGGTCCCATACACTGGGGGCTGCTTTTTCCTTCCTCAGATTGTTGCCGAGAATCAGTTGAAACCTGTTTGTATCTATTGTACTTTTTATAATTATGTAATTTCATTAGATGGTATATAAAACATTAAAATTAGTGCAAAAAGAGAAGAATTATTTCTATGAAAACTAAGTTGAACACTTTTGGGAAGATTTATTAAGGTGAATCACTGGAAACATTTTTAAGTGGCTATTGAGTTAGGGGTGAGTACAAGGCGTTTTAGAGACCATCGGAACACATTTCTACCAGAAGAATTGTGTATACTGACCACTTTATAAGTGGCTTCTGGTTCTTACTCCACTTTAAAGAAACCCACATTGTAAATTGCAAGTGAAATATCGTAAGTGAGGTATATATATAGTAAAGATGATGTGGGACTCTTGTCATTGGAACCGCACTCAGTCACTGGGCCATGGGCTTCTAATGCACGGTTAGTAAGTTTAATGTACTTTCATATGTTTTAAAAAGTGTTTCAGGTATGCGTATGTTCTTTTTTATGACTCCTTACTTAAAGCAGCATTTTAAATTAACCAACCATAGTCCTGACTTTTACTATGCCAAAAATAGCATGTAAAGATTTAGTGCCAAATCGTTCACTGAAACTCTTATAACAGTAAAAAAAAAAACAAAAAAAAAAAAAACAACCTCCATGTTCATTAGTGGGAGTAATGAAATTATGGTATATCCAAAAGGTGGAATAGTATATACAGAGGGTGCCAAAATATATATATACACACACACATTTTTTTTTATTGTTTTTTTTTTTTTTTGAGAGCAGCGTCACTGGCCCTCATATGTGGGACCGAACCGGGGCCACTGGCTTCCCAAACCAGTGCTTAACCACCGTGCCACTCGGCCGGCCTACACACACACATTTTAAGAAAGGAAAAAACTATATTAAAATTGTAATAGTCAATGTATAACAATAACAAAAGATGA
Source organism: Aselliscus stoliczkanus (assembly GCA_033961575.1). Taxonomy (NCBI): domain Eukaryota; kingdom Metazoa; phylum Chordata; class Mammalia; order Chiroptera; family Hipposideridae; genus Aselliscus; species Aselliscus stoliczkanus. The sequence continues at coordinate 54,181,521 of CM066733.1, read as the reverse complement.
ATACAAGTCATGTGTATACATTTTTTTGGCACCCCAGTAGTTATTAAAATCATGTTTTCAGATATCTTTTTAACAAGAAAAATGCTCATATAATATGAAATATAAAGAGCAGGCTACAAAACCAAATAAACTAGGCTCAGAATTTTAAGACTGTATATGTAAAAATTTACTATGCAAACAAATTGTACATATATAATTTGAAGAAAATGAACCAAGAAATTGACAGTTTATCCCAGATGCTGGGATTGCAGAGGTTTTTTGTTTGTTTGTATTGTAGTCTCTATGCTTTTCTATACTTTCCAAGTGTTCTATTATGAGGATGTGTTGTTGCTGTTGTTTTAATCAGGGGAAATGCTTTTTCAGAAAACAGTCCCAGTGGTGGCAATTTTAGAAACATACCTGTGTCCTTATCTTTCTGACTCTTTGCTCAGTGTGTTTCATTCTGTAAGAGAAGTTTTCAGGTTCACAAATGGGTGGAAAAGCAAAGGCATATTCAAGATTTATTTAGCTTGGGGCTCCTACAGATTTAATTGACGGGCTGATGTTTCCAACTTCTCAGGCTTAGCATACATATCCTAGGAATGAAGCTTTTGCTGCTTGTGCCAACCTTCCTTCCAAGGCAAAAGCCCCTTGTTTATGCATTGTTTTAGTGTGTTCCCCACACTGTTTTAACAAAAAGAAAAAACCAATGCATGTATCTTTCTTCTCCACTAGCCATAACTACACTGCATGGTCCTTGGAAGGAAGAAGGGAACAGCCACCTTTGTATACTTTATGCCGAGACAGACCTTTGCTCCTCAGTAACTGGCTAAATGTCTTGAACAAATGTACAGTAGAACCCCCACAGTATAAAGATTTACTGAAGACATGTATAAGGCATTTGTCTTAAAATATCAGAGTTGTTAGTTTTAAAAATACATATTCTCAATGGCCCACACTAAAGCCTAGCAGTCCTTGAAGAGCATCAGTGACAGGAAAGCAGCCTCTCAACGGCAGACCTGATGTTTCTTCTGATGATTCTGGACTGTTTTTACAGGAGAACCACGTGTGGGCATATGAATTGATGCAGCCGTTTGATAAGGACAGTGGGCAGTATCTGTCAGATTGAGATTGCACATCAACTTTGTTCTAGGAATTTACTCTTCAAATAAAAAGTAGGCACAAAGTAGGCAAACGTGTGTGGACGAATATCTTTGTTAGATCGCTGTTGGTAATACGTTTCCCAAAAGGAGAGTGACTGGAATATTATACAGTCATTGAGAATGAGGTAGATCTATTTACAGTGATGATGATGGGTCTACTTTAAATACATATTACATGCCATGCATTTGATATATTCTATTTAATAGTTTTTGGGTTTTTTAAAAGATTTTATTGGGGAATTGGAGGAGGGGAACAGCGTTGGGGAATTGGGGAAAGGGAACAGACAAGTTGCTGTCCTTTTGTTCTTCAGTCTAGTTGTGGAGGACGTCGCTTCACTGGCCCATGTTGGTATCGTCATTGCGCTCCTGCCAGATGAGGCAGATCAGTCACCGGCCTCTGGACGGCCGCTCACCGCGGCTATTGGCAGCTCACGCCGGCTGCCGGCCACTCACTGTAGCCTATGGCAGCCCACTGCAGCAGGGGCTACAGCTATGCTGTGTTGGGGACTCACAGCAGCCTCATATGTGGGATCCGAACCAGGGCTGCTGGCGTCCCAAGCCAGCTCTTAACCAACGCGCCACTCGGCGGCCCTATTTAATAGTTTTTATAACAATTATATGGCAGGTACTACTATTATTATGGCAGGTACTAGTATCAATTATTGTTTTGCAGATGAGGAAACTGAGGCACAGAAGTTACATAACTTACACAAAGTCACACAGCTAGTAAGGGGCAGACCTGGTATTTGAATCCAGACAATTTGAGGCTGCAGTTTTAACTTATAAAATGCATATTCTCAAAAAAAGTTTAAAAATAATAAAATGCATATACTCCTTTCTACTGACAAGAGAATGGTCAAGATACAGACAGTCCTTGACTTACCATGGTTTGACTTACAATTTTTTTATGATGTACAAAAGCAATACGCATTCAGTTGAAACTGGGGAGGCTAAGCTGTGATATTCAATAGGTTGAGTGTATTATATGTATATTCAACTTAACAATGGGTTTATCGGGACGTAACCCCGTCATAAGTTGAGGAACATCTGTTACAAATTAAATAAAAAGCAGCTCAGAACTGAATGTACTCATATAGTATGTTGTCATTTGTGTTTTAAATTTTTTAAAAAGCAACAGCACATACTGGAAGGATACAAAAGAAACATAACAGTGGCTTCTTACAAGGAGGAAATGGATGACCTTTTATTTTTCCCTTTATATCTTTCTCTCCTGTGTGTTTTAATATTAGGTGTTTATTATATAAATTTTTAACTAAAATAAGTGTACTCTGATATTTTGAAAAGTTATAATACTGAAGACTAAGCTGGAGTCATGAGTCTCAAATGCTTTATCTTCCCTACTTACATACCTTAGAATTGGGTTCCCCTCATTCTAATATCCTACCACAGCTCTCTTCAGAATTCACTTCCTCTGGGGTTCATTACTTACCTGATCCCACTTGGAGTCCTTAAGTTTTTGATTAACATATCACCTTAATTTTGTATTTTATCATTTAAATTACCTGAATTTATTACTGTTTCCCAAAGGATTTGAGACTCCTTATTTTAAGATATAATTAGATAGGCTCATGTAGTTCTATAGTTGAGCAGTGAAACTGACTTTTAGTTTACTGGAAGTAGGCCAAAAAAAAAAAAATTCTGATTTGTCAAACGGACACATTCCGTTTTGCTTTTTTTTAAAAAAAAAAAAGAGAGGAGGTCCCGATTGGGGTGCCCCTGTGTTCTACTTTTTTTGTGTTTTTTTTTTTAAAGATTCTTATTGGGGAATTGGGGAAGGGGAACAGCGTTGGGGAATTGGCGAAGGGGAACAGACGAGTTGCTGTTCTTTTGTTCTTCAGTCTAGTTGTGAAGGAAGTTGCTTCACTGGCCTATGATGGTATTATCATTGCACTCTTCCCTGGTGAGGCAGATTGGTCGCCGGCCTCTGGACAGCTGCTCACAGTGGTTCACAGTAGCTCACACTGGCTGCCAGCCACTCCCTGTAGCCTATGGCAGTCCACCGCAGCAGGGGCTGCAGCCTACACCGTCACTGGGACTCACGCAGCCCAGCTCCAGGTTGAGCTGTTGTTCACCATCTTAGCTATAGAGGGCAGTGTCACTGGCCCTCATATGTGGGATCTGAACCAGGGCCCCTGGCATCCCAAGCCAGCTCCTAACAAATGTGCCACTCAGCCTGCCCCCGTTTTGCTTTTTTAAAAGAAGTTTTTTTCTTCTGCTAAGTTTTGAGGAAAAAATCCATTTCATGTGCTCTTTTATGCAATTTATACTTTTCCAGTTGTTTCTTGTTTGCTTTTGTCTACCCTACTAAATTATAAGCTTCCTTAGGACAAATTCCATTTTCTATACTATTTTTGTTTCATCTCTGCCTAGAAAATATGTACGTATTATTATGATTGAAATTATAAATTAAGCAACAATCACAACACAGCCACATTTCAATGATTATGTTACTGCCACTTTCCAAAGACTTAATCTTTGAGCAGTTGATAAATTAATACTACTTTTCATCTTCCTCAGCAGGGAATCTTCACTGATAGCCCTCAAAAAAAAACCACAATTTATTTTTCAGTGTGTAGCTTTCTCTGAGTTTTTTTGTGGCCCTTCCTAGCTGAGTATGTAGTGTAAAGAACTGGAAATTTGTTTGAACTTTTGTTTTATGACAGTTAAATCTTTTTAAATATGGCCTGTAGCCTTTGTTAAAACAGAGGTTAAGTCCAAAATGGAGTCACTTGTGCTAAGCCCCACATCAGCAAAACCAAGACTTAGTATGTAACATAATTGCAGTTCTAGCCTCTGACCTTTTCCTTTCTCTTAGGCCAAGTTATCAAGGCATGGGACGTTGGAGTGGCTACCATGAAGAAAGGAGAGATGTGCCATTTACTTTGCAAACCAGAATACGCATATGGCTCGGCTGGCAGTGTACCCAAAATTCCCTCAAATGCAACTCTCTTTTTTGAGGCAAGTGTGTGTGTGATGTTGCCTTGTTAACATCTGCTCTGCTATAGTGCTGGCTCCGGAACAACAGGCAGTGGAACAAGGAGCTAAGCTTGCTATTGAGAATCAGATCCAATTTATTTATTTTGGAGCTTGGCTTCTTGAATTGTTTCCCAAAAACCCAAGGGGTGTGTGCCAGTGCTTTCTTAGAAACGTGTCTCTGGCACAAAAAGGTCATATCCAAATAAACAAAAGACACCAGGCTCAGGAATAAAGGTTTTGGTCAGTGGGTGCGTGTGATGTTAGAAATGACCAAAAGACAGGATGGAAATGTGGGAAATAAATGTTGAAATATACCTAAACCAAGTTGTAAAGTATTTTCGTATTATTATAAAGGTTTATAAATGTCACAGATCTCATGTCTACATTAGAAGCAGTAGGTAATGATCATTTGTTATTCATCTTGTGTTGAATCACCAGATTTAGCCAAACCTGATTTTAAAATTAAGGGGCAAATGCCTGAAACAGCCTAACTAGGTATTGTAAAACACGCCCTTAGTTGGTTGTAGGCCTGAGTCATAGGATTTATTCTTACATTTCAAGACTGGAATTCCATGAATCTGGGGTGGCAATGTGGTGGCCTCCCAAGTCAGACAGAATAGTTGGGGGCCTGCAGTGTGTAGCCCTGGCTTTTTGCCCACCATGCAGTTTTCCTAGCATTTCCTGTCTGTCTGTGTATTGCAGCCCCACAGGATGTAGTCCCAGACATTATCATCACATGAAGGTTTTTTCCAGGTATTGAAAAGTGCAGTGTTCTTTTTTTTGCTACTCTTCCAATAATTAAGGAGCACAGATTAATATAAAACAGTTTTACTTTGTAAAATGAGAGGACAGTTGGTTGTCCTTGCCTTTAAGTATGTGAAATTGGTTTTATTTGGTCTTCTCAGCCAGATCCCTTTTTCCTTTCTAGATTGAGCTCCTTGATTTCAAAGGGGAGGATTTATTTGAAGATGGAGGCATTATCCGAAGAATCAAACAGAAAGGAGAAGGATATTCATACCCAAACGAAGGAGCAACAGTAGAAGGTAAGTGTTGCTGTGAGAGGGAAGATTGGGTTCCACTAATGTGGATGAAATGGAGATTTCTTTATTAAAATGTATTTATAGAAATACATTTAATATATCTCAAGAATAGTTTTAAATCTGACATTTATTTAATAATGACTTCATTTAGTAAATATTTATTTTATGTGTATGTGCCAGGTACTGTGCCAGCCTCTGCAAACTCAAAAAAATGAAAAAAAGGTTGTCCCATCCATCAAGGAATTCCTACTCTGTGGACTCCGTAGTGTGCCAAAAATTGTTTTAGTTGCCCTATATATTTATTCATTTCTCACAATAACCTTATGAGGTAAGATTTATTATTCCCCAGGTGAGAAAAGTAAGTTTAGAGAAGTTACGTAAATTACCCAACATTACAGAGTTACTAAACAGAGCAGTAGATTGTAATGCCCTTCAGGGCTCTCAAGTCCATCTCACTGGCTGTCATCACAATAAGAAAATAGATCATCATTTTAGTTAGATCAAAATAGGATAATAGTGTTCATACTATTCTCTGTCAGAAGCAGGGTCCTCCGTCTGCTTTGCCATATAGTGAGCGCCCTGGGGCTATTGCAGTGTTTCAGTTGCTAAGTGGGGAGTAAGGAGAGTGCTGAGGATGGGGATAACTGACCATTCTTCCTCCCAGAGTGCAGAGTATACACCACTGTGTACACTGCTTGTCGGATAATATTGTATCAGCATTTGCCCATTTCCCTGGATACAGTGCGTGCTGCAGGGCTGGACTCTTCATCTTGGTTTCCAGTGTCACCTACAGTGCCTTACACACATAGTGTTCAGTAAACACTTTCTGCATGGATAAATGTTTGAGAGATGCCACTTCTTGAGCTGAAGTAGTTCCAGAAATAGTTGTGAGAAAATAGAGGAATACAGTAAAACCTTGGATTGCAAGTAACTTGGTTTGCGAGTGTTCTGCAAGACGAGCAGACAGTTCTAATACATTTTAACGTGGTAAACGAGCAATGTAGTGCAATACGAGTAGTTTGTTTCAGGAACTAATTATGCTCGCAAACTAAGGTATTACTGTACTTCCATCAAGTAAAATCAAATCACTAAACAAGGATGGCAACACAAACTATTATAAAAGGCCTATTTTAAAATAAAGAGTTCATTCAAAACAATAAACTAGAATAGATTTTCTTATCTTTAATGTTGCATATACTACTTTGAACCCGTATTTCATTTCTATGAGTCTGGCAAATTAGTCCAAATTAGTTGTGTTTTTCTTTTTTTTTTTAATTGGAAACAGTTATAAATAGTATTACTGTGATATTGCAGTTGAAGTGTTTAGGTAGTTATCATTCATGATAAGGTTTAGAATAAGTAAAGAAGAGCTTAGAAATATAATGTTGAAGAAATACCTAGACCAAGAATCAGGAGATAGGATTCTGGCTTCACCCAGCTCTAGCTAGACTTCACCTCTAAGCTTAGCTTCCTCCCTACACAGTGATGCAGGCAGGACAGACCTCTTGATTTCTAAGGCCTTGCTGGCCCTACACATTCCATGATAGAATTCGGCATGTTTATGAGTGTTATAGGAATGATAGGAAATTATCTTCAGTATATTAACAACCACTTAAAAAGATTGTCTATAACATGTATTTAAAATTTTAATTATGAAACACTTCAAACATATACAAAAGTAGAGGTTTTTTTCCTACGATACAGTGACTCCAAATGTTTCAACAATTTATAATACATATTTTAAAACTGGAGGTTTTTTGTCAACTCAATTAAAGGGAAAAACCTTTTCCCAATTATAGAAAATACCACAAAACTACCACTAGAGTTAACTTTGGAGCAAGCTAAATTAAGTCATGCTTTGGTAATATTTTCAATGGGACTCATTTTGTTTAACATTTTGTTTTGAAATAATTTTTGACTTACAGAAAAATTGTGAAACTAGTACAGAGAATTCCCTTACATGCTTCACCCAACTTCCCTAATGTTAATGTCTTACCTAACCACAGTACATTTATCAAAAGCAGGAAGTCAGCAATGATACAGTACTATTAACTTTTCTACAGATCTTATTTGAATTTTACCAACTGCCACATTGATGTCCTTTTTCTGATCTACAATCAAATTCAAGATCCAACATTGTACTTACTTGTCATGTCTCCTTAGTCACATCCTGTCTATGACAGTTCATCTGTCTTTCTGTGTTTTCATGACTTTAACGCTTCTGAAGACAACTGGCCTGTTATTTTGTAGCATATCCCTCAATTTGGGTTGGTCTGATGTTTTCCCATGATTAGATTGAGGTTACACATTTTTTGGAAAAATACCCTTCTCAGTTCATCACTCTCAGGAGGGACACCGTGTTGGTGTCAGCCATTACTGGTGATGTTAATTTGGGTCATTTCGTTAGGGTGGGGTCTGCCATGTTTCTCCACTGTAAGGTTACTATTTTTACCTTTGTAATTACTAAGTATCTCATTGGGAGGGAAATACTAGGAGACTATGCATCACACCTTCACACATTGATTTTAGCATCCATGAATGATTTTTGCATGCAAGTTATTACTGTGATATTTGCATAATAGTGATGTGTTTTTTTTAGTTTCCACTGTTCCTTTTACATTTAATTGGAATTCTGTAAAAAAAAAAAAAAGAAATGCCTCTTCTCCCATGTTTATTCAGTTGTTTATTTATATCAGCATGGACCCATGGATATTTATTTTATTCTGTAGGTTATTATATATTACTATTCGTTTTTATTTTATTGCTCAAATTGTCCCAGAGTTGGCCATTGGAAGCTCTTCTTCACCTTGAGTCTTGTGTCCTTTCAACATACCTTCATTGTTTTTTAAGCAAGCACTTCCTTATTTTGGGCACTACAGGTGCTGTAGGCTCATTTTGTAATTTCCCTCCCCCAGACCTAAAATCAACCATTTTCCAAAGAGCTCTGATTCCTCTTATTGGAGAACGGTATTTAGAAAGGAAGATCTGAGTGCTAGATATACTCATGGTACAAAATGTTATTGCTTCTAGAACCTCTTAGCAGACAGAAGTAAGGTACCAAAAATATGTATTCACATTGTAATAAAGGAAAAAACTGGATTAAAATTGTAATACTCAACATATACCGATAACAAAATACGAATACAAGTCATGTGTATACATTTTTTTTTTTTTGGCACCCCCGGTCTATTTTTAAAACTATGAGTACGCTTACATTCTCCATTCCAATCCAACACCATAGGTTTGTTCTAGCCTTCTTCCTGTGTTTGTTTGAAACTGCTTTCTCTGACAGTGAGAAACTTGGCTCTGATCATTCACAAACTACAGTATATACAGAAAGTAGTTTCAGAATTGCCAACCCATGCCCCTGTGAAAAACAAATTTCCAAAGCAGCAAATATTTGTGTATAGCTCCTTTTGTCATTAGCCTTACAGCATCATCGAAAACACTCTTTTCCAACTTAGGTTTGTTCTTCCTCACTGCCTTCAGTATGGTTATGTTATATATATTTGTAATACAGTTAGGTTCATTTGTTATGTTTGCACTCCTTTTGGGGTTTCCCCCCACACTCTGGTTGATTTTAATTATGTTTGTTTTTTGGATATATGAAACATTACCATGAGATTCTAAACTACAGTCATCCCTCAGTATCTACAGGGGATTGGTTCCAGGACACACCCAACTCTCTACACCTGCCTCCCAGACAGATGACTAAAATCTGCTGATGCTGAAGTCCCTTACATAAAATGGTGTGTCTGCATATACCCTACCACATCCTCCCATATACTTTAAATCATCTCTAGATTACTAACACAATGTAAATGCTCTGGAAATAGTTGTTACACTGTATTGTTTAGGGAATAATGACAAGAAACAAAGTTTGTACATGTTAGTACAGACGAAATCATCACAGGCCTAACTACATTATATGAGTCAGCAACAATGTAACTTTCCCCCCAATATTTTCAATTCACAATTGGTTGAATCTGCAGATGTAGAACCCGCAGATGTGGGAGTATATATGAAAATATATACTCAGATGTGTTATCCCCTTCATCCCTACTCACCTGTTCCATTTCCCCATTCTTTACTCCTGTAGGTAACTAATCTCATTAGTTTCCGATTTCTTGTTGTATTTCTTTTGCAGAAATGAGCAGAGATGTGTATTTTTTTCTTATATCCCTTCCTTTTTGCATGAAGAGTAACATATTATGAATGGAATTTTTAAAATGTATTTGAATAATCCTTTATACAATTTTATTTTCTGTTTTTAAATATATTAAGAAAGAGCAGTGACTAATCTTTTGTCTTTCATCTTGTTAGATTATACTTTGCTGGGAAATTGTAGAGTAAATGGTTAATTTTCTCCCAAAAGTCCTTTTTGGTTTTCTGAAACAAATCAATCTTATAAAAATTTCTTATATTGTATTTTCGTTTATCAAGGTTAAGGTGTCCTGTTTTCTGTCTTTGAAACAAGTTAGCTATGTGTGGGAGGGGGACAGAAGGCTGGCTTATAAGTGGTCTCTGCCAGAAACCAAGGTCACATTGTTCTTTTTGAAGTCTTCACAGACTTGACCAGTTTGCCCTTTTTTTGGAGCATCACCTCTACACTTAGATTCAAAACCAGGTAAAAATCCTAGAACTAAATGCAATTCTACAGTGAAAGAGAACAATAGACAGTGATCATTCATTCTAATATGTCATAGATAAACAAGAGTTACAGAGTTTCTGTCACTTCTGCATAAAGATACAGTGAGTAGTCAGGGGAGAGGGCCACACTGGCTACACTTGGAACATATTTGTTTTTTTTTGTTTTTGTTTTTGAGGGCAGTGTCACTGGCCCTCATATGTGGGACCCGAACCGGGGCCGCTGGCTTCCCAAGCCAGCGCTTAACCACCGTGCCACTCGGCCAGCCCGGAACATCTTTGTTATTTTTATGACTATACAAGTTACTTAACCACCTTGAAAATCTATTGCTTTTATTTGTAAAATGGGAATAATAATCTTTTCCCCCACAGGCTGTTGTGACAGTTAAATGAAGAAAGGTGCCTAGTACATGGTGAATTTTTTATTTCTTTTCCCACCCTCTGTATTATGTTTATACAATTTGTTGCTTTCTTCAAATAGATTTAAGGACAGAAATTCTTGACTCCACTTTCTCTTATATCCTACATCTAATCCATCAGCAAATCCTTTTGGTTTTACCAGGGTTAACCTAGAATCCATGATTAATTTGTCTTTGTCCTTAATACCAGTCTTCAAATTAATTGCATGTCATCTTAATAGTTACCTTACCTAAATCACATTTCTTCAGAATTTGTTTTTTGAAAAGTAAAGTTATGGACTGAAGCAAAAGGCTTTTACGAAGTAGTGATCTTTTGCTTTCTTTTAATAACTTGTTTGATTCTATGTGGAAGAGAAAACTTACATTAGTTTGACAGGATTTATTCTTTCTCAAAGAAATTTTGGGTTTTACTGTCTCTGACAGGATCCTAATGCTTGAAATCAATATTTAGATTCCATTCCAGTGTGCTTCTCCTTGTGTCAATAAGATGACCATCTTGTAATTTTTATTCAATGTCCTTTTTCCATTTAACACAAGTCACTGTGTTCTAAGGTAGTCTAATTGACATTATGATGATGACTGAGACTTTAGTCATCTACTTTAGTTTAATTGCCAGTAGTGGCTATGTTGTTACTTTTAAGCTTTGCCTTCTTGGAAAATCCAGTCTGACTGACAAAAGGCTCTAAATAGCCTCCAGCTCCTCTTAATCCCAACTCCGCATCTCAGGTCTTCTGATTTGTAACCTTAAGCGTTTAGGGCAGGCACACCCCCGTGCTATCTGGATGTGGCGCTCTGCTCTCTCGTCCCACAGTGCTTTCAGCCCTATTTGCGTGCAAAGAATGCAGACGCATTTTCAGATATGAAAATTTCAACAGTGATCTGCTGGATTCAAATTGTTGGAGCTCTCTCCTCTGTGCTCACCCCCTTTCCCTCTCCAAGTCCCACTGAAGGAGAGATGGGGGCTGGGGGTGGAGAATGATTTCAAAGAAGAGTGGAAAATCTGTAATACCATGTTTTCCCAAAAATGAGACCAGGTCTTGCTCCAAAAATCTATATTTATTCATTTATTCATGTACAAAAATCTACATTTATTCAAAAAGTCATGTCTGGCTGATATTTAGGGTAGGGCTTATATTATGAGCATCTTGAAAAATCATGCCAGGGCTTATTTTCCGGTTAGGTCTTATTTTCACAGAAACACTGTCCTGCTGGAAAAGGGGAAATACAAGAAGTGGATCTGAAATTTTGAAGAATTTCTAGAATATGTAAAGATGAAATTGGACTGATGGAATCTAGACTCAGGAAACCCAACCCAAAACAGGTGTAGAGAAGACCTCTGCAGAGGTACATACCGTTCTTCCCAACAAGCGTGGGCAGGACTCCAAGCTCACAGTCTGCTGGTGCGAGGGAGCCAAAGCAGGCTGTGGGGCAATCCACAGGGTTGTTAGAAAACAGTATGGAGTAGCTGGGCCAGCAAGTGTATGGTGCAGTAGTTCTCAACTTTGGCTGAATTTAGAATTACCTGGGGAGCTTTTAAAACCCTGCTGCCCAGGCCTTAGCCCAGGCCAGTTAAATAAGAATCTCAAACCTCAAAGGATAGAACTCCTCAGGCACAAGTTGTTGTTTTTTAAACTCCCCCAGATGACTCTAGTTTGCAGCCAAGGATTGAGAATTACTGCTCTAGGGTCTGGCTGTGACTTTTGCTCCCAGGCTAAAGCCAGTATGGTCAGATTTCTAAAATAAAATAAGGATCTGCCTCAGAATACTCCACATGTTAGGACTTGGACTAGAGAATGAGAACGTAAAGTATCTGAACTTTTAAAACAGATGTGAAAGGGGTAAAAGTGAAATAGCAGCTCTGCACAACAGTAAATATGCCAGTGTTTTGCTCCTGAAGTAAAACTGTTTCATGCATCACCAGTGGGAAAAGAAAGATGTTCCCAGCTTTCCTGTGTGCCTTGTGCTCAGCACACAATAACTGCTCAGTAAATATTTGTGGGATCCTCACCCAGAGATTTCTACAATTAGCCCCTCCCTTTTGGGAAAAGGCCTATCATGGACATGTATTCAACTGCTTAGGAATACTGTGCCAGGTAATGATAAGCATTTAACCCTGCTTAATCCTTCCTTTATAATATGACCAGACAACAAAGAATCATCAGCAAATACGATGAAAAAGAAGCCCCGGGGGCGGCCGGATAGCTCAGTTGGTAAGAGCGTGAGCTCTGAACAACAGGGTCGCTGGTTCAACTCCCACATGGGCCAGTAAGCTGCGCCCTGTACAGCTAAGATTGTGAACAACGGCTCAACCTGAAGCTGGGCTGCCGTGAGTTGCTGGTGACGGCATAGGCTGCAGTGAGGCTGCAGTGGGCTGCCATGAGCTACTGTGAGTGGCCAATGGCCAGTGTGAGCTGCCCTGAACCGCCATGAGTGGCCGGTGACCGACTGCCTCAGCCGGGAAGAATGCAGTGATCACAATACCAACATGGGCCAGTGAGCAGCGTCCTCCACAGCTAGACTGAAGAACAACAGCTCGGAGGTGGGGGGGGGAAAGGAAAGAAGGAAGGGGAAAAAAGAAAGAAAAGGAAACCCCAAGGCAGACTAAGAAGAAATAGTACTTTTAGTTGTTGTTGTTTTTTTGTGTGTGTTTTTTTTTTTTTTTTTGAGGGCAGTGTCACTGGCCCTCATGTGGGACCTGAACCGGGGCCGCTGGCTTCTGAAGCCAGTGCTTAACCACTGTGCCACTCAGTGGGCCCTGAAGAAATAGTACTTTTAAAATACTAATTATCTTCAGAGATGTTTAACAAGATATTAAATTCATAAACAACCAGCTTCTCTGAAAAAAGGAAAGGGAGGATAAGAAAGTTTCTGGAAATTAAGAATGACTACCAAGGGCCAGCCGAGTGGCACGTTGGTTAAGAGCTGGCTTGGGACACCAGCGGCCCCAGTTCGGATCCCACATATGAGGGCCTTCTACAGCTAAGATGGTGAACAACAGCTCCACCTGGAGCTGGGCCGCTGTGAGTCACCGGTGGCAGTGTAGGCTGCAACCCCTGCTGCAGTGGGTGGGCTCAGCTACAGTGAGAGGCCGGCAGCCAGCGTGAGCGGCTGGCAGCCGGTGTGAGCTGCCAAGAGCCGCTGTGAGCAGCCATCCAGAGGCCGGCGACCTATCTGCCTCATCCTGGAAGAGCATGATGACAATACCAACGTCGGCCAGTGAAGCAACGCCCTCCACAACTAGACTGAAGAACAAAAAGACAGCAACTCGTCTGTTCTCCTTCCCTGATGTCCCAATGCTGTTCCCCTCCCCCAGTTCCCCAATTTAAAAAAATATATATGACTATCAAAATTGGAACTCAGAGGAAGGGTTGAAAAACAAAACAGAGAGTCCCAGAATTCTGAATTGGTGATAGGAAAGGTAGTCAAGGATATCTCAGAACAGAGAGCAAAGAAACAGAGATGAGAAGTGAAAGAAAAATTAGAAGACAGAAATGATAAATCAAGAATAGAATGTGCATCTCATTAAACATGTAATAGAAGATTTCCTAAAGAAGATGTAAGAGTCTTAAGATTGAAAGGGCCAGCTGATGGTGGCATGCAGGAGTAAGGAGGGCTTTTTTAACTAGATACATCCTGGTGACATTTCTTAATTCCATAGCTTAAAATAAAATTTGGGACTCTTCCAGGGAGGAACAAGCTAAATGCAAAGAAATGAGAATTAGAATATCAGACTTCTTATGTGTGACACTAAATACTACAAGACAAGGCTTTGAACATGGTGTCTAACTATGAGTATTTTGAACCCAAAATTCTATATTCAGTGAAATTATCATTTAAGTGTGAGAACAAAATTAAGTTTTTAGAATATGCATACTCATGCCCTTTTTGAAAATGGTACTATAGGATATACTGAAACATCATAAAAAATAAAGCCAAGGGCCGGCCGAGTGGCGCAGTGGTTAAGAGCTGGCTTGGGAAGCCAGAGGCCCCGGTTCGGATCCCACAGTGAGGGCCAGTGTCACTGCCCTCTAAAAAGAAAAAGGAAAAAAAAGCCAAGAAATGAAGACTCAAGCATAAGAAACATTGGTTAGCAAAAAAGTAATTCCCAAAACATGACAGTGAAACTGAATACATATATCTTGAAAAAGCCTTGAAGCGGTAGCACTTTTAATGTTAAAAATAATAATAGTTTAACAGTCTGGAGCTAGGTTCTACGTTGCTTTAACAAAATGTAGTACAGATGGGAAATGGAGAGAGGAGGCAAAATTATCTAAAATTATTTTCTTATTCCAGGGGAGATTATGCTGATTGTTAACACTGATAAAAAATATATACCTTGAAATGATTTGTTTAAAAGGGAATGTTAGGTACTAGTAAAAATAACATGTAGAACTTCCAAACCCCCCAGTGGGGAGTGGGGAGGTGGAGGAACAAAGAAAATTTGATCAATATAGTAAAATTAATAAAGGAAAAATAAAAATATTATATAGAAAACCTAAAATTCAGAGGGTAGGAATAAAACAAATCATATCAATGATTACAAATAATGTGGGTAAAATAAAATCACCTGTTAAATAAGGCAAAAAATCTTATAAGGTTAAAACAACAACAAAGTCTAACTGTATGTTCTTTATAAATAAAACACCAAAAAAAAAAAAAAAGAAAAGAGGTACCAAAAATTGAAAATAGAAGAAAGATTTCATGTATGCCCCTATTGAGACCTGATAGAGAGAGCTATGAGGTGTTTTTAGTTTTGTTTTTAACATGTTTTTGAAGTGTTGATGAATGTCCTGGCAAATTTCATCCAGTAAGAGAGCAAATTCTTGAAACTGTTTTATTACATGTTTTCACAAAATAATGTAGTGTGGCACTTGGTCTAAAATGGACAGTGTTTATTCTTTAAATATTTTCAATTTATATACCTCTTCTAAAAAGGTATCTTTAAATCTTATGGTTGTGTAAAATCTTAGTAGAAATTGGTCTTATTTGTTATTTAAAAAAATCTTGCTAGTGGATCATTTATTTTAGAATAGTATTAAAAAACAAAAGCTCTGGGCCGGCCGAGTGGCGCGGTGGTTAAGCGCTGGTTTGGGAAGCCAGCGGCCCCGGTTCGGTCCCACATATGAGGGCCAGTGACACTGCCCTCAAAAAAAACAAAACAAACAAAACAAAAAACAAACAAAAAAAAACCCACAAAAGCTCCATGTCAGTAAAGAATTTAAATAGCTCATGGAATTTATTAAAAATAGGAGTATTGACTACTATCAAAAAGGAAAATTCCCATAAACGAGTGAAAATTACTACCATGTACCCTAATGCCCTGTTTTCACATTAATCATTAAATAAATGTTTACTTTCTGGCCCTGAACTGTGTGCTGGGCACTGCGAGGTACAAAAGAAGTGCAAGACATCGCTTTTGCCTGTTTCTGAGTTTTATTCATACTTTGACAGTTGTCTCTGTGGAGCCATTACGTGGTTCTTATACCAAGTTCTGAAACATGTTTTATCTGGTATAATTTACCACTAATTGCAGAAAAATTATCATAGCTGACGTTTATTGAGTTCATCTCTGTGTATCCACACATAACAGTGTGAAAACACAGTAGCCACTCCAACATATCAATCGGTTAGTGCCAGGTCCTGACTGGGATAGAAGCTTTAATCAGTACCTAATTTAATCTTCTCAACAATTATGAGTTAGCTAATATTATTTCCCCTATTCTATAGATAAAGAAACTGAATCAGATAATGTAAATGACCTTGCCCAAAGCCACAATTGTTGAATGGCAGACTGAGCCTGGAATCTGGGTCTGACTAAAGTGCTGTACCCATGTAAAGAGAAAAGTGGTGAGTAGTCGTGTTAGTGTAGAATTTATTGCTGTGGTAATGCTTCCTGTTTAGACTAAGATATATGTCATCTACATAAATGTTATTCTATTCAAGTAGCCAGTTTCCATGCCTCCTCCCAGCATGTGTCCCTCAGTTCCATAAGCAATCTTAACAGTGGTATTTGGTAACCTCGAGTAGTACGAAATACTGCAAAGGCGGGGGGAGGGCGGGGGTTTGCCTCCAGCTTGACCACCATGCCTGATGGGAACCGTTTCTCTTCTAATCAGTGATTAACATGCTCTCCTGATTTTAGAAATCCATCTCTGCTTCCTCATTTGTCTTTTTAGGGGGTCACTAAGATCCCACTGTCTCTTGGATGCTCTCTATTAGGCAGGAGACACAGGCAGAGAGAAATCATTTGGTGTGAATTAGGCAGCAGAGAAAACCCTTGGCAAGTAGGAGTAACCTGTCAACCTGGTTTTCTCTGGCCAAATGACCGGTCTTGTCTAGTAGTAATGCTATTACAACATTCCCATTCAGATCCCCATGACCCAGTAATTGTTTTGGGAATGAGTGCAAAGCTATCAGACACCAACTGCTATAATTAGAAAAGGGAAAAACAGACACTTACCAGAGCTACGTCTTTAGGCTGGAGCATTTACAGCACTTTTTTTAAGGTTATGGAGCCTCTTTCTGTTTTGCTTCCTAAAATACAAATTATACAGTTTTGGGGTTCTTGCATTCCAGTTTTTGTTACTGCAGTACACTCTTTCCTCTCCCCCCCACCCCCCCGCCCGTTTTAATCGGAGTACAAATTGCTGTCAGCACATTGAGTTCATGTGCCAGCCACATTCAGAACAGGGTGTTCTGTGCTCTTCAAAACAAAATTGCTCTAGGGCAGTAAGAGAACAATAAGTCAGAGCGCCAGTTTAAGTGATGTTTTGCAGCAGACCGGGCTCACTTGATGTGGTTACACTCAGATTGCGCAGCTCAGCTTGAGTAATTTGGTTTAGTTTGACTTCGTGGGGTTTGGAGGAGCTCCCCGCACTTTAAGTTGCATAGACTTTAAGAGAAAATGTCCCTTTTTAACTTGCGTATTCCTTTCTCTACCCAAAAAGCCCTAAGTAGAAGCATCCTGTATGTGCTTTTATTCTCTTCGAGCACATCATAGATCATTTACTTCCCGTAAATCATGCCGGTTGGAATTAGCAACAGACATCCTGAGCCCTAGAGGCCGAGCTCCCAGTGAGTCATGATGGTTATTATTAAATATTTATTAAGTGAGTATTTGCATTAAGAGATACAAGGTCAGAAGCAACCACAGGTCTTCCACAGCCAGAGCTTCCACGGTTTTCTTTGGTAGCAATTGTTGAGACAATTTAAAAAATCATAACTGACTTTATAGGAGCTAAGCATGCCTGCCTCTGTCATCATGATGGGGGACCCCTACTGGGGCAGTAGGCACTTGTTTCTGTGTGGTGTGTGATTCTTGTCAACAGCCCTGCAGAACTTGTCACACCAGTGTTCCAAGTTTAGAAGCCAGTTAGCTGGCAGCCTTTACTATCAACCCCAAGTCCAGTAGTTGTTTCAATCTAGTTGTGGAGGGCGCAGCTCAGTGGCCCATGTGGGGATCGAACCGGCAACCTTGGTGTTATGATCACTGCACTCTAACCAATTGTGTCTTAAAGAGACCAGCTGCAATTAAAGGTTTTTTTTTCTTTCTTTCTTAATTATGCCTTCATTGTCATTTGACTTGAACTTTTCTTTTTTTTTTTGCTTGTTTGCTTTACTTTCCCAACATGCTTATTAGTCGCCAGTATTTTCTTTCTAATACGATGGGTTATCACATGTAGAAAACTCCTGAAATTATATAATTTTAATATCAAGTATATGCAGCAAGCCGAAAGCCAGGCTGGGAAACTGACACAGGCAGGAATCCTTTGCAGAGTCTCTGCATTTCCTGTTTTGAAAACACATTCAAACTTGATCAACCAAAAACCACAATGAATGTACTGATAGTTTCCTCCCCCACTGAATGTACTCTACTTTAGGGAAGAAGATACTTCTAATAATAAACTTCAGACAAGATGATTTGTCAACTAAGTTGTGAGCTACTAGGATAATAAATCTTAGTACTTGAGGAATTCCACCTGGGCTGAAATGCACTTTGCTCACTCAGCAAATCTCTTTTCATGAAAAGCACCATCGCATCAGTCTAAATTAAATTTCTTGGGGGCCGGCTGAGTGGCGCGGTGGTTAAGCGCTGGTTTGGGATGCCAGCGGCCCCTGTTCGGTCCCACATATAAGGGCCAGTGACACTGCCCTCAAAATAAATAAATAAATAAATTTCTTGGGCAGATTGAAAAATATTTAATGCAGACTTTTCAGAACTCTCAATCCTTTAGATACATCAGCTTTTACTCTAGTAAAAATATTTTAAGCCCTAGACTCCCGGCTGAACCTCTCGAGTATGTATGTATTTGAGAATAACGAAGTTGAATTTATTTGGAAAATATTTTTCACTTCAAAAACACTTGCAATGTGCTGCAAGTTGATTAAGTTTTATTTTATCTAGAACATTCCAGAAGTGAGTGTAATAGAATCATCAGCATTTATGAGTATGGGGCAAAGAGCAAAATTCCTATATGCCAGCTCCACGATGAGAGCCAGTCCAATTCTTGCCCTTGTTTGGAGGGTCTGACTCGAGGCAGGCCTTTTCTAGTTTGGCCCAAGCTTCTTACACTCCCTGCTATGTCTGCAATGGGAGCAAATCAGAATTGTATGAATCCTAGTAAATTAGAAAAGCGTAAATGTTCGTGGGACGTTGTGGCCCCTAGTGTCTACATAACTGCTGTTTACTCTTCAGGGTTTCGCTCATTTCTCAGCCCCGGTGAAAGGTAACCTGATCAAATGATTAACTACAGGAATTAGCCTCGAAGCTGGTTTTTGGCCTATATTGAGAATTATATTACTGGGTCATAGAATCATAGAATTTCAGAGCTTCACAGGACCCCGAGATCAAATAGTTCAAAAGTAGACTAAGTTAGAATTGAAATGTATTTAGAAAATAATAATTGTCTCATGGAACAAATATAACAGAATGAGTGATTTTTAGTTTCCCTAAAGCAAGTTATTGATCTAAAAGAGAACAAATAGCTTTAGAAAAGCATTTTAGAAAATCATTACATTTGAATCTAGTCCATTGTATTACAGAAGTAGGAATAAAGAATTTTCTTATGAAAGGCAAATTATTACATTGCTGTTGTGCTATCATATAAGCCACCCATTTTTCTTTTTGAGTCAAAGACCTGCATGGTAAGGAATGAATCATCCTCACTATTAAAAAGTAGTTGAGGGCCGGCCGAGTGGCGCGGTGGTTAAGTGCTGGCTTGGGACGCCAGCAGCCCCGGTTCGGGTCCCACATATGAAGGCCAGTAACACTGCCCTCAAAAAAAAAAAAAAAAGTAGTTGAAAGTTTCAGAGAATTGTTTGTTTATCCTAGAAAAAAAATTAACCAATTAAGAAGAAATATAAATCTATATGCATTTTTCCTGTTTTGTCTTGAAAAAAACATAAAAGCCCCCTATCTAATATGAAATGCCCTGGGAATAAGCTGAGTCAGTTTGAGTGCAGTCGGGAATTAGGCCCCAAGAAATTGACCCCTTCACAAAACATTTCAGAGGAGGTAGTTAATTTGATTTGTGAAGCTATAGTAGACTGTTGATGCCTTCACACTTTACATTTATTACTCCACTAAGTGACATAGCTATGTTAGATGTTGCCTTTGGGTTTTCCTTTTTTAGTCAAATATTTTTGTGAATGAGATTAAGACACTTAAAGAAAAAGAAGAGCGTCTGTATTCAGTTAACCTTTGTATATCATTGGGGAGATGGTCATTCAGTTGTTTTTCATCCAAGCATCTGAAGCCGAGATGCAATTATAAATGTTTAAGCTATTATATATTTGATATCAAATTGGTGACAATAATTATTAAATAAACTAGCATTTCTTTTTTATTTATTAAATTGGGGAATTGGGGGAGGGGAACAGAGTTGGGGAATTGGGGAGGGGGACCAGCCAAGTTGTTGTTCTTCAATCTTTGTTGTGGAGGGCACGAGTCGCCATCTGGCTTCCTGTACGGGTGGGCATAGCCACCATCCCATGTGGGAGTCGAACCAGCGCCCCTGTTGTTAAGAGCGCCCTCTATCCACTGAGCCATCTGGGCGGCAGCTCAGCTCAAGGTGCCAAGTTCAGTCTTAGTTGTGGGTGGGCATAGCCCACCATCTCGAACTGCCTATCTTGTTGTTGAGAGCACATGCTCTCACCAGCTGAGCCATCCTGCCACCTTTTGGCAGCTCAGCAGCAGCTCAGCTTGGGCGCCGCTGACTGGCCCATGTGGGAATCGAACTGGCAGCCCTGTTGCTCAGCACTTGTGCTCTTAACCAACTGAGCAACTCGGCTGGCCCAAGCTAGTATGTCTTGAACCTGTGTTATAGGTGAGGAAACCTCTGTCATATAGTGGTTTAAATCAAACCTATTTTTTCACTTTGTCTTATTATCCGATAAGCCTTCTTATTGATACAATTATCAGTAGTTGTTATAAGCTTAAACTTAAAACATAATGAAATATGATTGCTCTTAAATTTTCAAACTAGGCAAACTAATCTTCAGCAGGACGTATGGTGTGTATCAAGGTGAAATGGGAAGGGGAAGCATCACGTAGCGCCTCCCTAGTGAGCCAGTCCTAAGGGGCATTTTGGTGACAGGCCTGTCTCCTCTCCCATAGTCCACCTAGAAGGCCGCTGTGGTGAAAGGATGTTTGATTGCCGAGATGTGGTGTTCATCGTTGGTGAAGGAGAAGACCACGACATTCCAATTGGAATTGACAAAGCCCTGGAGAAAATGCAGCGGGAAGAGCAGTGTGTTTTACATCTTGGCCCACGGTAAGCTGCGTACCAGTTCAGTACACAGTGAAGTTGTCTAAACAGGGATACACTTGCTTTTTCAATCAATCACTGAAGTTAATGATGCTAGCAGTGGGAACAATCAAACTGTGTGAGACATGGAGTGAATTAATGGGCGGATCTTAGTTCACCAACGCTTGTGAGCCTATTCACTGGATTGATGTGTGTTCAGGGTAGGACTGACAGGCAAGTTTTGCTTTTTTGTTTATTTGTTTTGCCTGCTGTATTGCCAACACAGGAAGCTATTATAGGTGCTTCTCCCGTGATTCTCTTACCACCCCTTCCCGCTTCTCTAAATTAGGCAGGAGGCAGTAAAACCTGTTGGGGGGTTAGAAGTCGCAGCAGCATTTGGATGATTTATTACCACTTGACTTTGTGCCACCTGCTCTTATACAGTCCCTGGGGAAAAAAGTGTTCTTCCTGGATCTAAAGGCAGCGGAGATGACTCATTTTTGCCTAAATTTTTCCCATCATAAGGATACCCATTAGCACTTCGTCGCTCAGAACTATCAGACACTGACAGTCTCTCTTGTGAAAACACATTTGGTATTATTTTTAGATCTAAAATTATATCATGAATCCAACCCTTCTATCTTGAGAAATGGACCATTGAGAGAAACCAGGGTGTTTAATTCTGTTTGCATGTAAGTGCATCCGCTTATCTTTGTGTCTGCTCCCTCTCTGCCTCCTTGGATTTCAGTCAGTAGGATTTTGATGAACTACGCTTACCAGTAGGTAATATGGTGCCTTTTGTACAATCACTTGCCTTTCTGTAGCCTCCGTAGTAACCAGTGGCGTATTTACCTCTGCCCTAACACTTAGGCCATAATCATATTTCTCAAGTGATGTTTTAAACATGCTCCCACCCATTTGAAAATCTTCCAAAATGCGCTATACCTTGAACCCTTTGGAGCCTTCGCTAAGGGCACCTTTTGTTTAATACCTTCTTTTTCTCTGTTGTATTCCTTTTCCACTACTATTTTCCCATGTCAGTGTTTCATTTACACTTACTCTCTATTTGTAGTTCAACCTTAGGTGAACCTGTTTTTTTCTATAAGGAACTTTTTAAAAATCAAGCAATGCACAGAGAAGGCCATCTCCTTTGGATACTAGAGATTATCCAAATAATATCTGATGAGTTTTAATCTAGCATTCTAAAATCATAGTAGTTCTAGATTCATATAGAGTGGTATTTATGTCCAATGTATGTTTTCAAATTTAAGTTCCTTGAGGATAAGTTCTGTATACACTGAGCATATAATAATATATGAATGAGTTTGTTACATTTTAACATATCTTACAAGGGCCAGATTCTCAAGTTTAATAGCAAGGAGGAACAGAAGTTATCCTTATATTAATGCACGTAGTTCCTTGCAAGCTTACATTGTATCAGTAGCGCCTAACCCTGCTATGTAATTTAATAGCTGTGTGCACTTGTGCAAGTCACTTAACTCTCCCAAACCTCAGTTTCCCCTACTGTAAAATGGGGATAACAGTATCTACCTTGTAAAGCTGTGGAGAACTCAGTGAGATAATGCATGTAAAGAACTTAGCAAAGTGCCTGACACATAAACCCTCAGTGTATTAGCTATTTTTGCTATTTCAAGGTCTGTCTTCTTCCATTATACCCTCAGACCACAAGGAAAAGGAAACCCTGTTTAAACATATGGTAGATTTTTTTCAGTCGTAAAAGTCATCAATAAGTTTCCATAAATTTCTAGATATAAAAGTTTTTTCATGGGCCGGCTGAGTGGCACGGTGGTTAAGCTCTGGCTTCAGAAGCCAGCGGCCCCAGTTCGGTCCCACATGTGAGGGCCAGTGACACTGCCCTCAAAAAAAAAAGTTTTTTCATATGTTTTATGGAGAAATTTTAGCATAGTTAGAAAGGAACACATTATTTTTTTCTCCAGATGTTGGTTAGTATGTTGAGGAGTTATGGAAGGTACATACTGGGCAGTGGCTCCCCTCACATGCCCGGCGCAGTGTCACCCATGTATGTAGAACACGCCGCCACCAATCACATGTGAGCGCCTGCAGGAAATTACTTGTCCAACCCAGACTCCCACTTACCACACAGCATGGTACCTGAGCATTGTTGTAAATATGCTGTGTGACTCCCAGCGTCACCTGTGTTTCCTTCTCCACAAGGTGTCCGGGTGATACCTCACCTTCTCTTTCATACTGAGAGACTCCTTGGCAGGATGTTTTCATGATAAGACATTCATTAAACACTTCCGAAGAACCCCTTTTCTCTCTTCTCATCAGGACAATATCTTATATATTGTTTTAAATACTGTGACTGATGAATCTTTTTCATTTTAGGTAAAGTGTGGCTAGTTTTGACTTTTTCTTTTTCCTTCCTTTCCTTATGTTTCTGTTTTGTATCAACCCCAAACCAAAAAATAGGCTGCCAAGCTAATCAGGAGGCAGTGTGGGTCAAAAACAAAACCGTTTTCTGGGACAGAGTCTGGATTTAAATCCTGGCTCTGCACTGCCTCTGTGTGTGACTTTCAGGAAGCACTTCTCTCTGAGCCTCAGTTTCTTCATCTATAAAAGGGGAACGATTGGTAGGCACTTAGGGTACACGTGCTTCTGTATGCACAGGAAGGCTAGTGGTCAGTAACAGTCATTGTGTGTCTCTCTGCTCTCTGCAGGCAGCTGTGAACTCAGGAGCAGTAATGCTGGGTTCCTTCTGTTACTGTAGCCCAGCTGGTCTTTTGGTTAAGCCCTGGAACCCATTGCTGGTATTCTGTCTTTCAGTCAGAGGAATTGGTGTGCCCCGGGTCCTTCCTTGCCCGGGCTGATAGAATGTAAGTCAGACAACTTCCTGTATAATGTGGAAATGAGGTGAGATGTTCCCAAAGCAGTTTGGTGTGAGCTTACACCTCCCAGGATGATGCGTCCCACATACAGTTCCGCAGAATCTCTCCATTTGGAACCCAGGAGAGACTGTAGAAATAATAGCCTTCTTCCGTCTCCTTTAATCGCATTGATAATAACGAGGACAATTTGGTGCCTCCCTTGACGCACCCCCAGCCTTGAGACCCCTATTTGTGAGTTCCTCTGAGGCAGCTTTTCTCATCCTCAGCATTGTTAACATCTTGGGCTGGATGTTTCTTGGTTGTGGGGCTGTCCTGTGCATTGTAGGATGTTCGACAGGGTCCCTGGCCTCTTCCCCCCAGAGGCCAGTGGCACCCCCATAGCTGTGACAAACCCATCTCTACACATTGCCAAGTGTCCCGGGGGTGGGGGGATTAAAATCACCCCATTGAGAGCCACAGATCGCCTGTTGGATTTGTGCCTGTGTAGCCCAGGGGCCCAGCATACCACGCTGTCAGTAAGCACAGCTCGGTGAGGCTGCCCCTTCCTACCTGGCTCCCAGCAGTTAAGGAATGTTCTTTATTTACCAGATGGCAAAAACAAAATAGATATATAGGTCTAAGAGCTTAAAGTAGAAAACTAGTCACCACTTCCTAAAACTGGCCACTGGTAATTATGTCCTCTCTTATTTCTTTGCTGAAGATACCCTTTGCCCTGCTATTAAAACCACCACACCCCATTCCTGCCAGCTCTCATTGTATCTCTTTGCCTCATTCTGGCTCCAGCTTCCATTTTCTTGTGTAACAGTGAAGGTGAGTAAGCATTTTCTTCCTGAAAAATTCAGGCAAGGGGTAAAGAAAGTGACGCAAGCAGCAGCAGATGAGTGTTCCCATTCGCATCCCGTTGCCCCAGAGGGAGTTCAGAGTGTTAGCATTGACCGGGTTTGGCATCTTTCACAGCCTGAAAATTGGGGTTTACTCAGAGTTTTGCAGGGTCCTTCCATTTAGGAAAGAGCAGTTTAGCGTGAAACAGGTGAGAACAGTCTCCATTCCAGCGGACACTTCCCTAATACGCTGGGCATCATTCTAAACTCCGGGAAACCCTTGAACCAGACAGAGCCCTGCCACAACTCCCCTTCTGGCAGATGTGGACTTCTTGAATGCCTTGGATGTGTTAAAGATCTGAAATGATCCAAAAAAACAAATTTATACAGCCTCATGATGTCATTCAGTCAGTTTTGGCTAGAAGATGTAGCATTTTACAATTGGACAGCCACAGAACTCTGAGAGTATTTCTCTTGATGAGGTGTTCGAGCTTGCTAGGGCTGTTCTTATTGATGATGCGTTTGTTACATCATTTGTATTTTTTAGTGTGTATTTTTAAAGTCTTGGAGAAATATTGTGAAAATGTATTTGTTTTCCCTGATGGGCGAGCTTCTCCCCTTCTCCATCTGACTGGAAGCGGTGCTGTTAGAAGGAGACAGCACTTTAGAGCTGAAAGCTTATGAAAACATACCTCTAACGAACAGGACGATGGCAGTGCCGCCCTCCTCTGCCCTCCTGCTGGCACAGCTTCCGGAAGGAGTTATAGCCAAAGAATGGCCATTTTGTAAAAAGAATTAGATATAAAATCAAGCAGAGAAAAAGGCAGTGACATTTACAATCACAATGAGCAAGCTTCCCCAAGGAGCACAGGTGTTGCATTACATGTGAATGCGAAGGAGAAAAGAAAACTGAATCTAGCCTGGTTTCGTAAAAAACCACCGCAGTGATGCTTGGCATATATCTTCTGATCAACCTCTGGCTTGTCTTCAGGATCTCTGATGTGTGTAGCCTGCAAATTATAGCTCTGTCTAATATGATGCTGCAAAGTACCAAAGGAAGTGCTTGGAAGTACACCCATTCTTTTAAAGTTTTATGTCTTTACTCTCCATTTCAGATATGGTTTTGGAGAGGCAGGGAAGCCTAAATTTGGCATTGAACCTAATGCTGGGCTATTATATGAAGTTACACTTAAGAGCTTCGAAAAGGTGAGAAAATACCAACTCCTCTGAAATCATGGTAGATTTCCTCTCCATCCACTTCCTGTAAATTACAAAATACATTACTCGGTGGTGTAGGTAGATGGTATTTATTTGCATGTTCTTTTCATGACCAAGTTTGTCTCTTGTCTCTGACCCTGAGCATGAGACAACTGGTACAGCAGAGCTGATGCACAGCTAAGGAGCTCAGGGTTCCTATTGTGTTTCTTTTCTTTTTTTTTTTTACTTTTTTGGGTAGAAGCCAAGACTTGTTCCCTTATTTGTTCCTAGACTTGTTCTTTTTGTACTTTTTTTCCTGGGTTGAAGACAAAAAGGCTCACATTCTGCCAAGCAGTTCCTTGGGGGAGTGGGACGCAGTTTTCAAGTGCTGAACGGATTGTACCCTTCCCAGGAGTGTGGTGAAGAGGCCTTCACTGGGGCTCCAAGTTATTATCCGAAATGCAAGGCTTCAAGGGCCACCAGGCTCTGTGACAAGGAACACAAGAGACAAACCTGCTAACCCCAGGCCTTTTCTTTTCATACCTTTCCAAATAGAAAAAAGAGATCATCAATTGCCCTGAGCTCCAGAAACGGCGTGCCTCTCTGAGTATATTTCCGTCTCAGGCCTGCCTCTGGAGGCTCCCAGCAGCAGCCTCACTGGGCAGACACAAAGCATATGCCTGAGCAAGGTATTCTCTCGTGTCAGCTAAGTCCCCTCTGCACCACCAGAGCCCCTCCTTCCCCAGAATCCTCAAGAACTGTGTTTTGTAAGCCTTTTTTTTTTTTATTCCCACAGTGTTACCTCCACAGTCTGTGCATTAGGCCTTGGACCTGAAATTGTGATTGCTTATATTTTATTAGACTCTGAAAGAAAATCATTGTCCTGTAGGCTTGTAACTTGGGGCTAAGAAAGTCGGAGAAGGACTCCTTTAGGATTCTCCCCCGGTCAGACCGCTCGCACTTCATGTTCCCCCAAACGAACATGTGCCCTTGTCATGACCACCGCCCATTGTCAGGTAGGCCTGCTAGTTCTGCGCCGATCCTCCAAAGCTGTCTTCATGGCACAAAGTGGTTTTTATCATTTAAGAGAAAGGATCATCTTTAGCACTTGGTCATTTAGACCTTTGACTTTCCTATTCCCGTTTCAGTAAAGTCACGCCAGCCTCTTCCCATCCTGCCCCGGAGGACGTGACTTACTTTGGCGCGTCCTCCCTGTGGTACGCCACAGTAAGCCTGTGCTGTCATCACCCCAAGATCATGCTCCATGAGACCCTGCTTGCCTTATTTGAAACCACATGAAGGTGTGTGATGTTGGAGGCAACATGATTTAATTCTCTGCCTCATTGTATGAAGAATATTTTTATACTCCATAAAGATGGAATCTACTATAAAAACTGCCAAGGCCCTTTAAATAACAGCTGAATTGTTAGGAAGCAACATGAAGTTGCCGGCAAGACTTCACTTCATTATTCACTTTTGGGTCGTGGGGGCCCGGGGATACACACCACTTTTGAATAGAGAGAATTTTAGAGTTACCACTTAAGCTTCATAATTCCAACACAGTAAATAGCTCTGACAGAGCCATTGTCATTTTCCCTAAAGGACCCCAGAGTGTTCTGTTGACTTCATGATAGTTCTAAATCCAGCTGTTCATAATGAAAGTGCAGTTGTCTTGCATTTGTATCGTTAATGGGAGAGACCCATGACACACGTAGTCCAGATTAGCAGATGACCATAAAATCATCTACTCATGGCTTTGAAATGATATTTTTGCATCAGTTTTATCCTCCCAATTTTCTTTTACTTGAAATTCCCCAAGCACACATCTGCAGGTTGGTACGGTTTGGAGGCATTAGCATATCTGGTTGTTACAGAGTGGAAGACAGCTACATGATTTGGAATTTAAAAAATCCTTATGAATATATAACTGTGATTTGACTGTAATAGTGTTCCCATTTTAGAGTTGAAAAACTGAGGCTTGGAGAAACAGCTTGCTGGAGTTATAATAGCAGTTTAGTGTGGAGTTTGCAGGAAGGAAATAAGGGACTCTGGCGTTCTTGGGTGGCCTCCCCTTACAACTCTAAAGATACACCCTTTTATAGTATTTAGCGGTTTATGTTCCTTGCTAGATTTTTGCCTGCTTCTCCCTCTTGAGCAACGTGGGTCACACTGCACCTCTGTCATTGGGAAGTAGTGGCAGGGAATTGGCCACCGCACACAGTTTTAAAGCCAGTGTGTTTTGAGGTGTGGGTATCCTCTAGAAGTAGCTACTGTCTGCTCTTCTGGGCTCAGCTGATGCTTTTTCCTCCTCTGTTCATCTAACCATTGTCACAAATTTACACAACAGGCCAAAGAATCCTGGGAGATGGATACCAAAGAAAAATTGGAGCTGGCTGCCATTGTCAAACAGAAGGGAACTGTGTACTTCAAGGTATGTGAGTTCTTGTACAGTCCTTTCCATCTCAAGGAATTTTCTTAGATGTCAGTTAATTGTGCTGATATTCCCTGTTCTGAATTTTATCAATACCCGTCTGGCTAAGAATAAGCCTGAATTTTTACAAGGCTGTCATTTCCAGTATAAAAAATGGTGAGAAAGAATGAAGCAACGTGACAGAAGAATGCATATGCCTCCTTTTCACAGCCTCCTCTAGATCGCAGCCCTCCCTCATGGCAAACCAGGTCTGGCTTGCCCAGCCACGCCTGTCACTCAGGGCCCAGAGCATCTTGCGTTGGTACATGGCTGGCACTCAGTGTTTGTGAAATGAAACAAAGAATGAATAGAATATTTGTTAGCAAGTAATAGAATTCTTAGGGGTGAGTTTCACATGGATTTCCTTTCCACTGTCTTGGTGGAGTCACTGAGGCACATGACAAAAGGAAAGAGAACCTGCACAGATTTCAAAAGAGACTGACAGGAGGCAACTGTTAGTTTCTCCCAATGGCCACGGTGATCCTGCCACGCTTCCTTCTGTGACGACTTTTCAGAAATTCCCAAATGATACTTTTCATTGATTGCTTCTTGAAAACCCTTTCCTGTAGCATCCAGGAATGTATTATTTCCTCACTTAGAAGAAAAAAGAAACAGCCTTTTGTTAATTTGAATCAGAATGTTCTCTCTGTTGTGTCCCTGCCCCAAATATGTACCTTCTCCCTGTCACGCAGAAAGGCTTACTGAGGAAGAGAGAAAGAACAGAGTTTTGTCCAGGTTTCTTTCTTTTTCTTTTCCTTCCCTTGCCACTGCAATCCATGAACAAAAATTAGATGATGTTTTCAGCAGGTCTTTATGGAGCCTCTGCTATAAGATAAGCTATTGTTTTGACAACCTTGTCTGGAGGGCGGGGAGGCGATGTTCACCGACATGAAACAACAAGAGAATTATGTAAGACTGTTCAATCAACACAAAGTGAACCCAGGGAGCAGCGTGTATAGTTATTGGTTTTCAAGCTTTGAGAAAAGATCCATGATTGGCTCATGAAATCAATTTAGTGGATGTGTGTATATTGCACTATTTAGTAAGGATAAATTTTGTTTTATAAATCTTTTATTTACCTGTGTGTGAGTGAGTTGGGTACTCAGTCACAATTTAAAACATTTTTTACTGTGGATTATGGTTAAACAAATTTGAAATCTGTTGGCTTAGGTAATATATAATTATTTATATTTATTTCTAACTATTATATATACTAAAATAATGCATGGATCACTGATAAGCATTGGAGTGTGGTGGAATGAGTTTTGAATTGGCGACTGGGAAAATTGGACTTTATGGCTCCAAATGATTTAAAGTCATGTAAGGTCCAAAGAGGGTATTTTTTCATGTGAAAAGTGAGGGAGTTAGATTAGATGATCCCCAAGTTTTTTTCCAGCCATAAAATCCTGCGAGTTTCTAAATTCTATTTTTTTTTTTATTCAATTTGAGTATATTGGATACTTCTATTCAAGTATGATTCCAAATGGGTTATTTGTAGACCAAAATACGCAGTACACTAAGTATAAAAAGAAAATTCAATGTAAAACCCCTGAATGGTGTTTCCTATATACCTGGAGTTCATAAAAGTCTTAAATGTATTTTTCATATTTACCAAAACTTCGAAATAGAGTATTAACAGTTTGAGGGGTGGGAGGTAAGGTTTTTGGCATTTGCCTAAAATGATATTAGCTCAGTGTAGTAGAACAGCTGTACGCTTCAGAAGCTCTAATTGGTTGCCGATGACTCAGGACTGTTTTGATACATTATTGGTGATGAAATGTTGCAAAGCCACATATCTTATAGTGTGTCCTGAATGTGTGCGTGTGTGCACGCATGCATGCATGCATGTGAGTGCATGTGTATACACACGCAGAGGTGGCCAGAATTTGTCATCAGTAGCAGAAGGCAGTGGTTACGTGTCTATACAATTACTTTATTGCTTCTTAGCATCACAACTGCAGTAGTGATTTGTGTATTTCATAATATCATGAACCCTCTTAAAATTACTTACCTTTGAATAAAATCTGGATCAGCAGTCACACATATGAAACATATTATTTTAAACATGCAATTTGATAGACAAAATCTTTCAAAACATTAGTCCATTGGGGCAAAATTAACGAAAGGTTCAAAACCACTGACCTGAGCCTTTTCTCCCAGAATGTCTCTGAACATTTTGTACCACTGAAAACTCCCCTGGAGGTACCTTCATATTCATAGGTAAAGGGTACCAGCAGTGATCCTAGTTTATCAGCTGTAAGACTTCCTGTACACATTCCCTTTAAACTTCCATGGCAGGTTCACTGCCGCGCCACGCTCCTGGCCTGGTCTCTCCAGGGCGTTTGACTTGGCACATGGTGCCCATGCAGAGTCCAGATGTGTGGGTGAGAGCAGGAGATGGGGAAATAAAAACCTGCATTCCATGCCAGGTGTACGTTGGAACCCCATTTTTATTGACCTGTTGGTTTGGTTTACACTCAAATGGGTAAATCTCCCTACTTGGTCGAGTTGAATTGTGCTCCCCGTTTTTTTGTTTTTGTTTTTTTTTTTGAGGGTAGTGTCACTGGCCCTCATATGTGGGACCGAACCGGGGCCGCTGGCTTCCGAGGCTAGCACTTAACCACCTCGCCACTCAGCCGGCCCCCTGCTCCACTTTTGCCCCCTGCTCCACTTTTAAATGGGAATGATTTTGCTGCTTAGACTGTAAACTCCTCTTATCGACTTCTGAAGGGTAGGAGAGAACTCTCTTCATTTGGCTCTCCTACTAGCTATTAAGCATAGATAACTACATGATATTATGGCAGACTTCGTGCAAGCCAGTGAGACAGAGCTGGTTTTTATTTTCCCCTCCTGGCTGGCAGCATTCTGCAGGACCAGAGCACCTAGTCGGTGGTTCTGTTTTCCGACTTGACGCTGCCGTGATCCAGGGTTTTTGCGCCCCCTTGTGCTCTTTGGGAAAAAGGCATTGCCACAGCGAGCTAGTTAAGGATCATCTTTCAACCACTGAACTCTTTTCAGGCAAACCAAGCTTTGCTATGTTTTGACCACCCTTGATGAACCAAGAAACCAGTGCTGGGATTTGAAACAAGTCATTTATGACCCTAGGATTTTAGGTTAAAAAAGGAAAACTCATAAAAAGGGTCAACCCTGCCTTTTTTTAATTCATTCTTTTTTTTTTTTGAGGGCAGTGTCACTGGCCCTCATATGTGGGACCGAACCGGGGCCGCTGGCTTCCCAAGCCAGCGCTTAACCACCGTGCCACTCTGTCGGACCTCTTCTTCATTCTTTTAGTACAAGATTTCTCAACCACGACACTGTTGACATTGAGGTTGTATAATACTTTCTGGTGGGAGGCTGTTCTGTGCATTGTAGGATATTGAGCAGCACCCGTTGCCTCCACCCATTAGATGCAAGAAGCATATATGCCCTCTTCAGTTGTGACAACTAAAAAACACCTTTCAACATTGCCAAATGCCCTGGGGCAAGAGGGAGGCACAAAATCACCCCCAACGGAGAGCTCCTGTGGAGCACAGGGAGGCAGAAATACCACAGAATACTTGACTCATTGGAAGTTAAGATTGAGCTAAAATTATATATGGTAGGGCCGGCCGAGTGGCGCGGTGGTTAAGCGCTGGCTTCGGAAGCCAGCGGCCCCGGTTCCGATCCTACATATGAGGGCCAGTGACACTGCCCTCAAAAAAAAAAAATTATATATGGTATATATAAAAGAGCTTTCAAGAAGTGAAAATGCTCTATAAATGTAAAAGGACTACTGTGAAGTCTGTTACTTGTTTTTCTTTTTAGAAACCATAGCCTTGTCCCATTCTGATTATTCACAGCCTACCGAAGTGATCAAGATCTGGGTCTCTGTGGCCCCTGGCTCTTTCCCTTCCCTGTACCAATATGTTAGGCGACAGTGGGACAGGCAATAGGGGTATTAAAGGTGGAGGAGGAGGAGGAAGGAAGAAGAAACGAGGCATGCCAGGAAAACTGCCTGCCCTTCTTACCTGATCTAAATGAAATGACACCTTTCATTTCTACTCCACCTCCATGTTTACCCCCAATGACTGAGAAAGTTTTGAGTCCATAGTTATATTCCTTTCACTTTAATGTTTACTCAGCAAACCTTCATTAAGGGCTTGTTTATGCCAAACCCTGTATATTCCAAAAAGGCATAGGACATGCTTTCTGTCCTCAAAGAGCTCGCAATCCAGCAAGAGAAAAGTGACAGAAAGAAAATGCCACACCCTCAAACTGATGAGGACTTTATTTATTTTTATAGTGCCCAAAAAAGAAGCGGTGGGCCTATGGCCATGACAATCTAAGTATTGTTTTAGTTACCTCGGGCTGCCATAAGAAAATACCATCAACTGGGTGACTTAAACTACAGGCATTGAGTTCTCACAGCTCTGGAGATTGGAAGTTCAAGATCAGGCTGCCAGCAGGGACACTCCTAAGGTCATCTCCTTGGGCCCCAGATGGCCGCCGCCTTACTGTGTGTCCTCACATGACTCTCCCTAGGTGCTTGCAGATGGCAAAGGGAGGAAGCAAGTTCCTCTGTGCCTCTTACAAGGGAGCCAATTCCATCATGAGGACCCCACCCACTTACCTTCCAAAGGCCCCATCACCAAAAACATCGGCTTGGGGGTGGGGTTCCAGCGTGTGACAGGGGGTGGGGAACAACACAGTTCAGTCCCTAGCAAGTACAATATAATTTCCCCAAGAATTTCAGCGTTTGTTATGAAAGGACTGGTTTCATATTCTTACAGATAACCTGTATCACAAGTTTCGGAGGCAGAGAGGATAACAGATTTTGATTTTGGCACCCCTCTCCTTCATGACACCTCAGAATCCTTTTGTACGCCTTCCTAGAGCAGAACCAGGGAGTCCTGTGTCTTCTCTTTCCTAAACAAGCCACTTGTGAAGAGGGAAGCCCTTATTCAGACCCAGGTCCCCCACTTGGAGCTGGTCTACCCCATCCTCCTCACCAATACCTGGCATCGGGGCTTCTCTTCTACCGGTGAGCCCATTTCTCATGCAAATCTCTGTGAGTCCTTCGTGACAGGAACATCCTCGTAAGCCTACTGGATGAGGTTTGGAGTGTATGTGGGAGACGAGAGGTGTGCACCGCTCCAATTGCGGTCAACCTCGGTGACATGATCGGAACGCTGTTCACTGGTCAGACATCGGATTCAATGTCCTAATGGGTCCCAGTTCTACTCTCTGCTAGGACGCGCCTTGTTCTCAAGCTCGTAGCCGTCTCCTGCAGAAGAGATCCCTCACTCCCATTTTATTGGTGTATTTACTCCTTCCTTTCATTCATCCTAAAGTACGCACATTGTCTCCACCCAGAAAGCCTGCCGAGCCCTGGTAGGTGGCTGTGAGCTGCTGCGTTTGGGACTGGCCCTTGCCAGCATGTCTCTGCAGTGCGTGCTGGTCCTTGGAGAAGAGTAACTTCCCCTCATAAATGTGTGACTAGGCTGAAACTGCTCGCCAACCTTTAGAAAGCCTGCAGATATTAGCACCAATGACTGTAACCCCAAAATGCCCTCCTGCTGGAAAGGCTGCCCCTCCGAGAAGTGGGGGTGTGCGTGGTGGAGAACAGCAGCTCACAGGGCCCTGGCACGTCAGCGAGAATGGAGTCAGGGCCTAAGAACAGAAAGAAATGGTGGCCTTCCAGGGTCGGCAGGAGGGGGGGATGCGGCGTTTTGAGGGTTGGTTTTCCTCAGGGGGCCTGAACTTACGCTTCTTTGTACCCCTCCAGAGCCCGTGTGACAAGTGATGACTGGCTTTTTCTCCTAGGGAGGCAAGTACCTGCAGGCGGTGATTCAGTATGGGAAGATAGTGTCCTGGTTGGAGATGGAATACGGCTTAACAGAAAAGGAGTCCAAAGCCTCGGAATCGTTCCTGCTCGCTGCCTTCCTGAACCTGGCCATGTGCTACCTGAAGCTCAGAGAATACGGCAAGGCCGTGGAGTGCTGCGACAAGGTAGGGTGTGCGCATGCGCATCCTCCGCGTCCTGCCCTCGGCTCCCCTCCTACTTGGTCTTCCTTTGCTTCCTCAGCCAGGGGTAGAGGCTTGTTTGTTTGGCTCTATTTATTTTGGGGGGACTGTTTGTTTCTCAGTGTGAATTGGGAAATTCAGAAAGATTTTAATTATAGACTATTCAGATACCTGGATTATTTATCATAATACATTATGAATAAAAGTTTTGATAAAATTAAATAATTTTCACCCATGACCTCCCTTAAATTTATAGCATTTGGTATAAGATTAAACATATAACTCCTCAGGTTCAACTTAATAAGAAAAGATTTAACTTAAGCCCTTCAAGACTTTAATGTAACTGGGCCGGCCGAGTGGCGTGGTATTAGGTGCTGGCTTGGGAAGCCAGGGGCCCCGGTTCGGGTCCCACATGTGAGGGCCAGTGACACTGCCCTCAAAAAAAAAAGGAAAACAAGAAAAAAAAAAAGGACTTTAATGTAACTGACTGCAACCGCTCATACAGAGGATATATACAAGTCACTTTTTATTATACTCATATTTATTCACTGACTAAGAATACACATAAGGAATTTGAAGACCCACAGAGCATCAGCAGCCCTCTTCTTTTTTTACATGTGTACTGTTAATGCTGTTACTGGTCCTTTGGTGCCTGCCTGCTCCGTGACAGTGTTGATCAGATGTGTGACTCATGGTTTTGGACACCAACTGATGCTGAATATTATGTCAGGCATTGGTCTGACATAATATTGTGAACAGTGTATATTATATTGTGGGTACTGTGGGTAAAAGCTAATAATTAGATGTATCTTAAAGATAAACAGAAAGGGATAAGACAAACAAACAACTATTTCATACATTCTTTCTAAGATTATTTTTGGATTTTAAGATTCAGTTTTGTGATTATGTTCCCTATCATGTTACACTAAATTTTTGCCTAAGAAAAAAATGTTGCTGTTTAGTACATTTTTTGTAAATACAAACTTTGTGCTTCCTTATTTTTTTATTATAGAAGTAGTGTAAAGTTATTAAAAATTAAAACATTGTAGAAACAATCAAGAAAGTAAAAGTCCATTCATAAAATTCCCATTGACCCTCTCCCCCATGACCAGTCATTCATCTCACACATATCCTTCTGTTTTTTCCATACATAGAGTTACATATATTTTTTTTAATGAAAATGTATAGATTTAGATACATAGTTTTATAAAACAGACATCTTTCTGCATCTTATCAGTCTACCATATAGTTTTTCATTGTTTTTAAAATCTGTTTAGTATCAATTGTATGCATTTATCATCGTTTATTTAACCAATCCCCTTTGGTATATTTCTAGGTTTTTGATATAACAAATTATATAGAGTCTTTCTGCGTATTTAGGATTATTTTTGTGGGATGAATTCCTGGAACTGGAAATACTGGGTCCACAGACTTGATAACATTTTAATACATTAACATTTTAAATTTTAATACATTATATATTATTCTTAAATAGTATCAGTTCTTTTTCTCAATATTATTGGCAACAAAATAATTTGTTTTCGTTTTTATTTCTTGGTTACTAATGAAGTTTTCAGTACTTATTAGCCATTTGTATTTCTTCTGTGAATTGCCTGTTCACATCCTTCTACCGCATTATTTGTCTGTTTTCGGTTGATTGAGACAGTTTGTATATTATCACTATTAACTCTGACTGACAGTAGAGACCCTGTTCTCCTTATTTGTTTGTCTTTTAACTTTATTGGTGGTATCTTTTTCTGTAGAGAAATTTTTAATATTTACGTAGTCTTTGCCTTTCTAGTTAGAATAAATCTTCTGTACCATCCGATTATGAAAATAACCCCATTGGGTCCTTGAAAAACCTCCTCCAACTAGGTTTAATTTTTTTTTTTTTTTTTTTTTTTTTTTTTTTTTTTTTTGAGGGAAGTGTCACTGGCCCTCACATGTGGGACCCGAACCGGGGCCACCAGCCTCCCAAACCAGCTCTTAACCACCGCGCCACTCGGCTGGCCTTAGGTTTAGTTTTTAAATATTAATAAAAAAAATAAGCCCTTATGGGTTTTTTGCATGCAAATAGAATTGGTTTAGGATTTCTTTTTGTGTTTATGATATGAGGTAAGAATTAACTCTGTTTTTACATACATACGAACCTATTTCTGAATGCTTTGTTCTGGTTCACTGACCAGTTTGTCCATGGACTAGTAACCAAGCTGTTTTAATTTCCGTAGTTTAATAGTGTATCTTTTTCTCTGGTAGGTCAAGTACCCTCTCATCATTTTTGTTTTCTAAAATTCTCTCAGCCATTCTTAGGCATTTCCTCCTTCCATCAAAATGGACTTCTCAAGAGCCTCCTCCGAAATCCTTTTGGGATCTTTATAGAAATTGCATTAAATATAGAAATTAATTTGGGTAGCTAGTTGTATTTTGATCAGTAGTATATAATAACCTTGAGCCCATCTTTTCAATACTTTTTCCAGTTCCCTTGGCCAGAGAGTTTTGGTAAGTTATGTAAATACCGAGTTTCTTTAAAATTCCCACAAACTATGTTCATTCTTTCTAAACTATAGACCCTCTGTTCTAGGCCCTTGGACTGGACAGTGCCAATGAGAAGGGATTGTACAGGAGGGGCGAAGCTCAGCTGCTCATGAACGAGTTTGAGTTAGCAAAGGGCGACTTTGAGAAAGTGCTGGAAGTAAATCCCCAGAATAAGGCCGCAAGGCTGCAGATCTCCATGTGCCAGAAAAAGGCCAAGGAGCACAACGAGCGCGACCGCAGAATATATGCCAACATGTTCAAGAAGTTTGCAGAGCAGGATGCAAAGGTGTGTGTGGGACCCACTGCCTTCAGGTGACGAAGCACTGACCTTACCCTGGGAGCATGGGGCACAGGACAGGTGGCCAACCCGAGAGGCACAAGGACAGAGAAAACAGCTTCTGTTCTGATCTGAAGCTGGTTTGAATCCAGAGGTAGGAGAGGGCTGCTGACATGTCCATGCAAGTAATGAGGAACACTAGTTCCCTAGGTATGTTCTAAAGCTCTTAGTATTAAAAAATCGGACATCTGGTTCTTTCCAGATGCTGTGTTTCCTGGAAAATAAGATGTAGCCGGAGAAGAAGCTGTAGCACGATTCCTCCAGGATATGGAGGGCAGCATCCCTCACATGAGGGTTTTATGACCTGTCTCAGGAGAAGGGTGCCTTTTCCACAAACTCCTTCAGCTTAAAATATTCAGTATGCCACGGTGCCATATTTTGGCACCTAAAAAAATGCGAGGGCTTCTTTTCCGGTGAGGTCTTGTTTTCGGGGAAACAGTAGTGCTTCCATGTTGAGACTTGCAGTGTTCCCGGAAAATGGGAAGCCCCACCATCATGCCCTTTACTTTGACGTTCAGGAGCCAGCCTGCAGTGTGAGAGGGCAGGTCAGCTCCCCCTCAGCAAAGCTGTATTCTAGTCCTGAGCTCACCCCCCACTCCCCAACCCTCTCATCTATGGACTGGTTATTAAACTTTGGCAATCTAGTCATTTTAACTGAAGGAAAGTAAAAGGCCCCACTGAAGCTGACTTCCCTAATCCGGCACCCACAATGCAGTCGTGGTACCACCTCTCGTGTGAGAGCTGACAGACAGCCTGGAGGAGCCAGGAACTAATTGAACATTTCACTTATTCCTTCCTCAGGAAGAGGCCAGTAGAACAATGGGCAAGAAGATTTTAGGAGGCATCACCAATAAGAAAGAAACCGATCGTCGAGCAACGGAAGAGAACGCTGAAGGCCGTGTATGACACCACGTCAAGGAGGGAAGAGTCCTAATGAACTCGGCCCCTCCTCCATGGGCTTTACCCAACTCAGGACTAAACAGTGTTTAATGTAAAGTTTGTTATAGTCTATGTGATTCTGGAAGCAAATGGCAAAACCAGAAGCTTCCCCCCAAACCACACTCTGCTGCTGCCCAGTGCTGTCATTAAGGGGTGGCGTGCAACCACGCCAGGTGGGACAGAAGTGACTGTTGGTGTGGCCACATGACACCAACAGCTTAAGTCCAGCTCATTTCAGTTCATGTCAACTTTCAATATCCAATTCAGGGTCCCTTGAGATAATCCTGACAATTCGGAGCTGTCTGTTAGGTTTTATATTTGATTGAGTTTTAATAGCACTTCAGAAACATAAAAATAAATGCTTAATGAATTTCTCCTTTCCTACAACTGGATGGGGGAAAGGAGGAGGAGATTTTGTTTTTTAAATAACTGAAGTGCTACGAATGCAACTTGTTGTATTTTTAACCAATAGCACCCATAATAGAGGGGTCTGGTACCCCCTCAGCTCCACAGCAGTGTCACAGACTTGAAAGCCAGAAGCTCAGAGGCGACTTGCTTGCTGACTTAGCCAAACTCCCTCCTTAGTGAGAGCGGGTTTCTGCCACACCCATCCTGTCCCTAAGGAGGAATTCTGTCATTCCTAAAACACTCAGCAATGACAGTGAGCAGAGGGAGTTTCCGGATTAGCTGTCCCTGTTTTGAATGAAGTTCTGAGATGCTGAAATGTGAAAAGAGCAACCAGGATTGTGCTTTTTTTTCCTTTCTCTCTTCCTTTTAGGAAATCATGTTGAGTATAGGACTGCCTGCTAGCATTGCAATTGTTCAGTTTCTTATTTCCATTCTAACCCTTGCTATTAAGAATTTAAGACTAGTTCTTATGCTATCTCTGACCTGGTGTGGATTTATTTACATATCTATTTAGGATCCCTGCAGTTTTTTTTTGTTTGTTTGTTTTTGTTTTTTTTTTTGCCTTTTTAAAATTACTGGCTCATAGGGCCAGCCACGTGGCGCGGTGGTCAAGCGCTGGTTTGGGAAGCCAGCGGCCCCGGTTCGGGTCCCACATATGAGGACCAGTAACACTGCCCTCAAAAAAAAAAAATTTACTGGCTCATGAACATTTGTATACTGGTTTATGGAACTTTATTTACACTCCTCTTCATGCAAAAACAAAACAAAACACCTTTTTACTATTAAGCAGCTGGATTTTTAAAAACAAAATTTGTGGGGTTGAAAAAATTAGTAGTTGCTCTTCTACATTGAGGGTTTTCCTTGCAGTTTTGACACACAGCAGCCTTCCTTTCCTGTACTGATAGCTTCTTTTTTCTGGTGTGAGTTGTGAAAAAGAATTGAAAACAGCCTCCCATGCAGGTACTTCTAGCCTAAAATCTCGAGTACTTGAGCATCGAATTAGGGCAAGTCTCTTAAATATGTACATGTAGTTGAATTTTAGTCCTTACGGGTAAACGAGATTGACTATGGCTTTCTATACCCACAGCCTAAGAAATACTCTTGGAAACTCATTTAGCACCCCAAAGAAACATTCACCTCAGCCTGG
This sequence comes from Aselliscus stoliczkanus, assembly GCA_033961575.1. Taxonomy (NCBI): domain Eukaryota; kingdom Metazoa; phylum Chordata; class Mammalia; order Chiroptera; family Hipposideridae; genus Aselliscus; species Aselliscus stoliczkanus. The sequence continues at coordinate 54,141,804 of CM066733.1, read as the reverse complement.
AACATCTCACTTTTTTAAAAACCCTAAAGAACACTGGCAATTATATTTTACATTAGCTTCAATTTTTATGGTAGTTTTAACAAAACACTTTTATTGTTAGGTTAGGACCCATGTTAAAACCTAAAAATAGTCACTTCCTTTTATGCCAGTTTTTTGCATGAAACAGATGGAATTAAATTGTGAATTTCTCCATTAATTATAATTTTCATTTATGACTTTTCTTTTTTCATGAGATATTTCTTTAAAAAGCCCTGGTCTCACATAGGAAATAAGCAAATATGCAAAATCAACTTTTGCTTTTCCTATCTGTTTAATATTTGTGGCTTTGTTGACTAGAGCATGACTCCAGTGAGCCCAAGACTGAGATTTGATCCTAAAAAGGCCAGTTAGCTTTCTGCAGGTAACAAACAAAAAAAGTATTCCAAAAATTAGATTACCCTAGTGAACTGTCTCCCAAATGTGTGTTATGTGTCATCAAGGCAAAAGTGTGTGGAGAGAAAGGGAAAATGGTATGTGAGTGGTTCTGAGTAAACAATTATGAGATGCCCATCACCTCATGGGGAAGAGAAACTTCACATATCCTATCAGTAATATTAAACAATTTGTCTAGAAATCAGCATCTGTTAGACTGCATAGGGACTGGTGAGGCAGCATATGATGAATTAAAAACAAATTGTGGTTTTGTTTTGTTTTTTTAATCATTCAGATGCACTTTTTTGGTGTTCCTTAAATAAATTCAAAAACGTGATTTCCCATTGTTCTTGGTTTTGTTTAAACACGATGTTTTGGGTAGAAAACTATAGTGGAGTCCAAGTTGAAATGAGACATCAGAAAATTGGCAAGGACATAGCCACAACGATCAGACAAGAAAAATAAAAGGAATCCAAATTGGAAAGGAAGAACTGTCATTATTTGCAGATGACATGATAATATATATAGAACCCTAAAGATTCCACCAAAAAATTATTAGAACTGATAAATGAATGCAGTAAAGTAGCAAGACACAAAATTTATGTTCAGAAATTGGTTGCATTTTTATATTCCAATAATAAACTATCAAAGAAATTAAGAAAACAATCCCATTTACAATTGCATTTAAAAAAAAAAAAAAACTAGGAATAAATTTAACCAAGGAGGTAAAAGACCTGTACTTGGAAAACTCTAAGACACTGAAGAAAAAAACTGAAGAAGATACAAATAAATGGAAGCATAAACGTGCTCATGAATAGGAAAAATCAATATCGTTAAAATGTCCATACTATCCAAAGCAATCTATTGATTCAATGCAATTTCTATCAAAATACCAATGGCATGTTTCACAGAACTAGATCAAATAGAATTTTCATGGAACCACAAAATACCTTGAATAGCCACAGCAATCTTTAGAACAAAGTTACAAGTATCAAACTATACTGCAAGGCTACAGTAATCAAAACAGCATGGTATTGGCATAAAAACAGATCAGTGGAACAGCATAGAGAGCCCAGAAATAAATCCATGCCTATATGGTCATTTAATCTATAAGAAGGCAAAAACATGCAGTAGGGTAAAGACAATCTATTCAGTAAATGGTGTTGGGGAAACTGGACAGACATTCAAAAAAAAATGAAACCGGGCCTTCTTACACCATATACAAGATTAAACTCAAAATGGATTAAAGACTTAAATGAAAGACCTTCAAAACCATAAAACTCCTAAAAAGAAAACAGGCAGTAAACTTTCTGACATCACACTTAATAATATTTTTTCTGATCTCATTGGGCAAGGGAAACAAAAAAATAGGATTACATCCGGTTCGATGCCAGCCCGAGCTGAGTTGCAGTTGAACTGCCAACAGATGGCAGGATGGCTCAGCTAAAAAAAATTTTTAAAAATAAATAAAAATAGTATTACATCAAATTAAAAAGTTTTTGCACCGCAAAGGACAGTACCAACAAAACAAAAAGACAGCACTAAATGGGAGAAGATATTCACCAGTGATACATCTAATAAGGGGTTAATATCCAAAATTTATAAAGAACTCATTCAAGTCAACACCAAAAAAAAACCAAAAATCCAATTAAAAAATGGGTAGAGGACATGAACAGACATTTCTCCAAAGAGGACATACAGATAGCCAATAAACATGAAAATATTCTTAATGTCACTAACAAAAAATGCAAATAAAAACTGCAATGAGATATCACTGCACACCTGTCAGAATGGCTATCATCAATAAATCAACAAATGTTGGCCAGGATGTGGAGGAAAAGGTACCCTGGTGCACTGTTGGTGGGATTGCAAATTGGTGCAGCCACTACAGAAACGAGTATGGAGGTTCCTCAAAACATTAAAAATAGAACTACCTATGACCCAGCAATTTCAATTCTAAGTATCCGAAGAAATCCAAAATGATAAAAAGATACATGCAGGGCCGGCCGAGTGGTGCAGTGGCTAAGCGCGGCTTGGGAAGCCAGCGGCACAGTTCGGTGCTCTCAAAAAAAAAAAAAGATACATGCACCCCTATGTTTATTGCAGCACTATTCACAGTAGCCAAGATAAGGAAGTAACCCAAGTATCCATCAGTAGATGACTGAATAAAGAAGATGTGGTATATATGCAATGGAATATTAGCCATAAAAAAGAATGAAATCTTTCCATTTGTGACAACATGGATGGACCTAGAGGGTATTAATGCCAAGTGAAATAAGTCAGACTGAGGACAAATACCACATGATTTCACTTGTATGTGGAACCTAAATAACAAACAGAAACAGACATAGACACAGAGAACAAAATTGATGGTTGCCAGAGGGAAGGGAGATTGGGGGGGCTGGGTGAAAAAGGTGAAGGGCTTAAGAAGTACAAATTGGGCCGGCCAAGTGGCTCAGTTGGTTAAGAGTTAGCTTAAGAGTGTAAGCTCTGGGGCCGGCCGAGTGGCGCATTGGTTAAGCGCTGGTTTTGGGATGCCAGCGGCCCGGGTTCGGATCCCACATGAGGGCCAGTGACACTGCCCTCTACAGCTAACAACAGCTCCACCTGGAGCTGGGCTGTGCGAGCCCCGGTGATGGTGTGGGCTGCAGCCCCTGCTGCAGTGGGTTGCCATAGGCTACAGTGAGTGGCCCACAGCCAGCGTGAGCGGCCCACAGCCAGCGTGAGCGGCTGGCAGCCAAGCATGAGCTGCCAATAGCCGCGGTGAGCGACATCCAGAGGCCAGCGACCGATCTGCCTCATCCGGGAAGAGCGCAATGACAATACCAACAGTGAAGCAACATCCTCCGCAACTAAACTGAAGAACAAAAAGACAGCAACTTGTCTGTTCCCCTTCCCCGATTCCCCAACGCTGTTCCCCTCCGCCAATTCCCCAATAAAATCTTTAAAAAAAAAAAAAAAAAGAGTGTAAGCTCTGAGCAATAGGACCAACGGTTCAATTCCCACATGGGCCAGTGGTGCTGTGTCTGACCTGAGCTGCCACTGAGTTCCCAACAGGTGGCAGGATGGCTCAGCTGGTGTAACAACATGACAGCCTGTTCAATGATGGGCTACGCCCACCCGCAACTAAGACAACTCAGCACCTGAGCTGAGCTGCCTCCCAGATGGCTCAGAGGATAGGGCGTGCACTCTTAACAACAAGGCTGCTGGTTCAACTCACACATGGGATGGTGGCTACACCCACCCGCAACTAGGACTGAACTCAGCGCCTTGAGCTTAGAGCTGCTGATGGGAAGCCAGATGGCGACACAACGAAGATTAAAGAACAACAACTTGGCTGGTCCCCCTCCCCAATTTCCCAACATTGTCCCCTCCTCCAACTCCCCAATTTAAAAAAGAAGTACAAGTTGGCAGTTACAAAATAGTCACAGGGATATAAAGTACAGCATAGGGAATATAGTCAGTAATGCAATAACTGTACAGTGCCAGGTGGGCACTAGTCTAATCGGGGGATCACTGCAAAAGTTCTATAAATGTTTAACCACTATACTGTACACCTGAGACTACTGAATGTCAACTGTAACTGAAAAAAAAATACATTAAAAGAAAATTGGCAAGGACTATATTGATCTCTTCCTTGCTTTAATGCACAACTTGAAATCAACAGTGGGCCAAAGGCAGTGGAATACTGCATCTTTGTGCCAATGAACCAAGTAATCAGAAAAATGAGGATTTTGTGTTATTAACCAGTCGGTATTCCACCATTTTAAGTGATTGTAAGGTAGGTTTAATTTGGGAAATGAAATTTAATTGTGCCCTTTAAGAAATACGTAAAATATAAGTAAGCCTATGTTAGGTGATGCTGTGTTAAACATGCCTTTCTTAAAGCATATTTCATCAGACACTCATGGCCACGTACTCTGCAGGCTCATGGAGATGCTGTCACACACAGTGAGTCCTGATTCATGCTGCAGCAGAAGGGGGGTGTGGGGCGGGGGCGGCGACACACCTTTCTCTAGAAGCATCACGGAGGTCTACAGAACAGGTCAGTGCAGGCTCTAGGCACCTGTGTTCCCTCTGAATTCCTTGCCTCATCTCTGGATTTGAGTTTTACTCCTCACTTATTGCTGCTAGATTATTCGGTAATGAGATAATCGCCTTTATTTGCACATTTTTCCCAAGCAAATCATGATTACACAAGGGATCTTGAGGTGAGCCAGGGAAAGTTTCCCGGCTGTAAATTTGTGATCTGGGTAATTTGAGGCAGTCTACATTTGGCTGCAAAGCACGGAAAATATCAATGAAGAGCTTTATCCATATTTATTTGGTCTTTCTGGCAACACTTTGAACTCCCTGCTCATGGTACATTAGAATATATTCCCTGGGACTGGCAACCCTGGGAGAGAGATTGTCACCAGCATTGGTGACAAATGCGTTGAATTTGAGTTGATTAGTCAGAATCCCAAAACTAGCTATATGTTATTTCCATCAACTGGTTGCCTATGTGTTTGAATTGCATTGACTGACAAAACTGTACATAAAAAGACATTCTCTAATGGCTTGAAAAGGTTTGGGGGGACCCTTGGTGCTTCCTTTCAGATTTTTCTCTCCTATGTATCTGACATTTCCTAGGGAGGTAAGAAAAGGATAAAGAGAGGCAAAATAAGTTTGATGCTATATTTTGCATAATTTATCTCTTGACCTATGATTGCACATAATCTACGTGTGACCTTAACAATACATGGCAAAAAGGGGACATCGTTGACTGTAACTCCCAAGAAGACATGGCAGCATCCTGTTGGAGCTAACGGCTACCTGTAGATGGGAGAACTGGAGCATAGTCCATAATGCAGGGATTCTCTGAGGACTTGGGAGACGCAAGAATGAGGAAGACCCTTTGGCCAGCCGAGTGGCTCAGTTGGTTCAGAGCTTGCCCAAGAATGCGACCTCTGAGCAACAAGGTCGCCGGTTCGGTTCCCACATGGGCCAGTGATGCTGCGCCTGAGCTGAGCTGCCACTGAGCTGCCAACAGGTGACAGGATTGCTCAGCTGGTGAGAGCACGTGCTCTTAACAAGGTTGCCTGTTCAAGATGGTGGACTACGCCCACCTGCAACTAAGACTGAACTCGGCACCTTGAGCTGAGATGCTGCCGGATGGCTTAGTGGATAGAGCATGTGCTCTTAACAACAAGGCTGCTGGTTCAACTCCCGCATGGGATGGTGGCTACGCCCACCCGCAACTAATTGAACACAGCACCTTGAGCTGAGTGATGCGACTGGACTTGGAGCTGAGCTTGCTGCTCTCTCCACAACTAAGATTGAAGGACAACTTGGCTGTTTCCCTTCCCTAATTCCCCAACACCGTTCCTCTCCCCCCACCCTCCAATTCCCCAATTAAAAAAAAAAAAGGAGGAAGACCGAGAATGGTGAAGCGGCCTCTCATGGTCATCCAGGTCACCTGATGCCCTTATGCAATTCCACAATAGGTCTTTTCTAGTCTGAAGCATGATTCACTTGGCATATGGAATAAGATGTTGGTAGTTACTTAAAATTCCTCATCATTTGGTAGAACTGAAATGTCACAGACCCATATCCTACTTTGGAGTAAAAATAATGGGGGCAATTTACCTGTATGTAAAGGATAGACATGTTTTGCTTTTTAAAACATGTTCCAGGTTGAGTCAGGGAATCTCAGTGTTTGGGTTCTTTTTTTTTTTTTTCAGATCCTGTTCTTTAGATATTAGATCTTAACCACCCACCACCTTGGAATTTGGTTGGAGCAAGAAAAGGCAAAAGGTTTTTCTCTGTATTCTCATTTTGTTCAGAAACTTACATATCCATACTTGAAGGGACCCTACCTTTTTAACATAAACAAGGGCAAGTCATAAAAGCTTTAGGCATTGACAAGGGTAGGGCATCAGCTGCTCAGATCAATGCATAGAAAAAGCTGTCCTGCAGCCATCTGGACATCTGGTCATGCTACTATTTATTGAGTGCTTACTATGTGCCAGGCACTGAAGCCCTCTTTCCACTCACCTTCCTAATATAAAAAGAATGTGGCTGCTGCATTGTTTCCACTTTCCAAATCTTACACAAGATCATGTGGTTCTTACTAAACCAAAACTATGCAAGGAAGGAATTTTGGGGCACGTATTTCAAACTTGGCATATATTTCGAAGTTGACACGTTACAAACACACCAAGTGCCTAAGCCTTTCTTTTTTTTTTTTAAAGATTTTATTGGGGAATTGAGGGAGGGGAACAGCGTTGGGGAACCGGGGAAGGGGAACAGACAAGTTGCTGTCTTTTTGTTCTTCAGTCTAGTTGCGGAGGACGTTGTTTCACTGGCCCATGTTGGTATCGTCATTGCGCTCTTCCTGGATGGGGCAGATTGTTGGCCTCTGGATGGTCACTCACTGCGGCTATTGGCAGCTCACACCGGCTGCCGGCCGCTCACACTGGCTGCCGGCCACTCACTGTAGCTTATGGCAGCCCATTGCAGCAGGGGCTGCAGCCTACACAGTCGCCGGGGCTCACACAGCCCAGCTCCAGGTGGAGCTGTTGTTAGCTGTAGAGGGCAGTGTCACTGGCCCTCATATGTGGGATCCAAACTGGGGCTGCTGGCGTCCCAAGCCAGCTCTTAACCAATGTGCCACTCGGCCGTCCCAACCTAAGCCTTTTTTGAGGTATTAAATATTTCTGACCAGGCTCTGCTCTAGATCAGTGTTTTCATAAAGTGCCTTCTTGCTGTAGGCATTAGGTTTGGCTTTAAAGTTATTTCATTAAAAATGTCTGACCAAGGAGATAAGGTGGGAAGAAAAGGTAGCAAATGATTAGTATTTGGGGAATCGGTGACTAATTCTAGTTACTCTACCAGGGATTTGATATCTGCTCACAACCATGTTTCCACACTGAGAACTGATCTTAGTCAAAAGCTTAAACCGACATGCATATTCTCACCGTCTACAGATACCAAAGTCTTCCTAAAGATGACACCTGCCTAAACATATATTAAGTTGTCATGTGACACCCCCCACACTGAGGGGTCCAGAAACTCATTCATTCCTTTTACTCATCACCATTTCAGCACCTAGTACACCATTCCAATGTAGTACATAGTAGATGCTCAATAAGTCGACTTCCGGTCCTTTCTCATAAGGCAGCCTCGCATCTCTATCTCAGTGGCCCTTTATTCCTATTACATGTCTTGAGATGTGGAAGCCAGGACCACATGGTTTTCTGGCAACTCCTGCAACTTCATTTTGGCCTTGAATTCCTTGAGGTGATGGACCAGCCACAGACCTGAGCAGGGCATCACTGCAAAATGGGTCCATGGTCTTCAGGCCACATTGATCTTAAATCTATGTCCAGTCACACTGATAACACAAGAGTTCTTCAGCCTTAACAGGTCAAATGTGAAGTGGAGGAGAGTTCTGGGAAGAGGACCGAGTAGGAAGCACCAGGCATCTCTCCCAACCTAGACAACAATTGCACTGGCGGAATCTAACTGATGTAAATATTTTGGAACTCTGGAGTTTATTGGGTCCTGGCAACCTCCAAGGGTAGGTGGAGATAGTACACTGCAGTCAATTTCAGCTCTTAACACAATAACAGCCTCCCACCCATGATCTCCAGCCACAAGGCGGCAGCTCAAGGGTTTTTTTTAGAGCAGGTGGTCACAGCCTGTAGTAGCGAGGTGGGGGGGAAAAAAAGACTGTCCTCTGAATATTGGGGATCAGTGCACTGATTGCTTTTTGTGATCACTGATGCGCAGACAAAGAAGTGGGCAGCCATTGTTTTACCTCCTCCCATTGTTGCAAGTCCTCCCCCTCTGGCTGAAGTGACTTCCAGGGGATTTAAAGGACCAGCAACCTTTTTGCCCCCTCTTAATTTTTCACATTTTCCCCTTTTAGGAACCAGATATTACAGAATAGGACATTGAAAAACAAGTGCATATACAGGGAAAATAAGAAAGTGACACTTGCCGGGAAAGGCTCACAAAAGACCTGAAAAGACATTTATTTTACGCCTCAGACTGATCCTCAGCCCAGAGGCAGCCTACGACAATAAAAAAGAAAATCAAAAACAACAAAAACAATAAGCACCAAACCATTGGGAGGGGGTGAATATGGTTTTTAGAGTTAATACATTATTAGATTCAAGTGGCCAGTGTTCAACAAAAAAATCACAAGGCATACAAAGAAACAGGAAAGTATGGCCCACTCAAAGAGAAAAAAAATCAACATAATCTGAGAAAGAGTTAATGGCAGGTATATGAAACAAAGACTGTAAAACAATCACCTTCAGGATGCTCAAAGAACTAAAGGAAGATAAGGAGAAAGTCAAGAAAACTATGTGTGAACAAAGAAATATTGATAAAGAGGAAACCTAAAAAGAAATCCTGGAGCTGAAAAGCATAGTAACTGAAATGAACATTTCATTCCATGGGTTCAAGAGCTGATATAAGCAGGCAGAAGGAAGAATCAGTGAACTTTAAGATGGGACAATGGAAATGATCAAGGCTGTGGAACAGAAAGAAAACAGAGTGAAGAAAAGTGAACAGAGCCTAAGGAATCTGTGCATCACCTTCAAGTGGACCGACATGCACATCACGGGAGTCCCAGAAGAGAAGCAAGAGAGAAAGAGACAGAATATTAGAAGAAATAATGACTGAAAACTTGGTAAATTTGATCAAACACATGAACATAAACATCCAAGAAGCTCAACGAATTCCAAGTAAGATGAACTCAAAGAGACCCCCACCTAGACCTATTATAATCATATTTTCAAAAGACAAAGAGGGAATCTTGAAAGCAGCAAGAGAGAAGTGACTCATCACATTTAAGGGAGCCTCAATAAGATTACCGGCTAATTTCTCATCAGAAAATTTGGAGGCCAGAAGATAGTGGCCCAATATAGTCAAAGTTCCCAATCTTTGAGAAAAAAAAAGAAAAAAAAAGGAAGAGTCCTCTATTCAACAAAACTCTTTCAAAAGTGAAAGAGAAATTCGGATATTCCCAGATAAACAAAGGCTGAGGGAGTTCATAACATTAAGATCTGCCCTGCAAGAAATGCTCAAGGAAGCTCTGAAAGGTGAAATGAAAGGATGCTAGACAGTAACTGGAAGCCATATGGAGAAATAAGTGTCCCACTGAAGGTAAATAAATGGGTAATAAAAGCTAGTATTGTTATAACAATTGTTTGCAACAGTACTTTTTGTTTCCTACATGATTGAAGGAAAGAACACTTATTAATGTAAAAGTTTATATTACTGTAATGTTGGTTTATAACTCCCAAGTCTTGTTTTCTATACACTTTAGGAGACTAATGCACTTAAAAGAATGCTTATGTACTTGGGCACACAAGGTGTAAAGTAATTTTATGACATCAAAAACCAAAAGGGGGGCCTGCCGGGTGGCGTGTTGGTTAAGTGCTGGCTTGGGACGCCAGAGGCCCCAGTTCGGACCCCACATATGAGGGCCAGTGACACTGCCCTCTACAGCTAACAACAGCTCCACCTGGAGCTGGGCTGCTGTGAGTCCCCGGGATGGCATAGCTGCAGCCCCTGCTACAGTGGGCTGCCATAGGCTACAGTGAGCGGCCGACAGCCAGTGTGAGCAGCTGGCAGCCGCTGTGAGCGGCCGTCCAGAGGCCGGCGACCCATCTGCCTCATCTGGGAAGAGCACAATGATGATACCAACATGGGCCAGGGAAGCAATGTCCTCCGCAACTAGACGGAAGAACAAAAGGACAGCAACTTGTCTGTTCCCCTCCCCTAATTCCCCAATAAAAATCTTTTTTTAAAAAAAAGAATTAATGCCCATCCTTCTCAAACTCTTCCAAAAAATCTAAAAGGAGGGAACACTGCCAAACTTTATGAGGCAAGCACTACCCTGATACCAAAGCCAAACAAGGACACTACAAGAAAAGAAAACTACAGGTCTCTGATGAATGTAGATCCAAATAGTCTCAATAAAAACTAGAAAGCCAAAAAACAAAAACAAAAAACTAGAAAGCCAAATTCAACAACACACTAAAAGGATCATCCAATATGATCAAGTGAGATTTAATCAGGGATGCAAGGATGGTTCAACATTCACAAATCAACCAATGGCACTGGTGTAAAAACAGATACATATGTCAATGGAACAGAATTGAGAGCCTAGAAATAAAGCCATGTATATACAGCAAATTAATACTTGACAAGGGAACCAAGAATGTTTAATGGAGAAGAGACAGTCTCTTCAATAAATGGTGCCAGGAAAATTAGATAGTCACATGTAAAAGAATGAGTTTCAAAGAAACATGTTTATCTGATGTCTGAATTATAACTACCCTCTTTAGAGGGGTGTCACTACCCTCCTTAGAGTGGTGTCAGTTCCTTATATCCTGGGGAGCCCCACCCCTTTACTGTCAACATGTCCTCCCTGCAGAGAAAGCTGCCCTATTTGAGTGTGTTGTTGAATGTTTCCCTTCTCTCCCATAGTCACACAATGGGTTTCTAAGATTTCTCTGAACTCGGCCATGTCTTCTTGATGGGCGTAGGATGTAGTGAGAGTGTACAGTGAAGCATCACACTGTTCAGTTATTGTCAAACATGATAGTAATAAAACAAACAAGTCAGGGGCTGGTCGAGTGGTTCTTTGGTTAAGAGTTAGCTTGGGATGCCAGCTCTGAGCAGCAGGGCCCCGGTTCAGATGCCACATGGGCCAGTGATGCTGTGCCTTCTACAGCTAAGATGGTGAACAACAGCTCCACCTGGAATTGGGCTGCTGTGAGTCGCCGGTGACAACATAGGCTGCAGTGGGGCTGCCATGAGCTACCTCGGCCAGCAGCTGCCATGAGTGGCTGTCCAATGGCCCGGGAACGACTGCCTCAGCCAGGAAGAGTGTAATGATAATACCAACATGGGGGCTGGCTGAGTGGCTCAGTTGGTTAAGAGCTCACTCAAGAGTGCGAGCTGAGGGCTGGCCGAGTGGCGCGGTGGTTAAGCGCTGGCTTGGGAAGCCTGCGGCCCCGGTTCGGGTCCCACACATGAGGGCCAGTGACACTGTCCTCAAAAAAAAAAAAGAGTGTGAGCTGAGCTCTGAGCAACAGCAGTTTGATGCCAGCCTGAACTGAGTTGTCGTTGAGGTTGGCAGGATGGCTCACCTAAAAAAAGTAATAATAATACCAACATGGGCCAGTGAAGTGACGTCCTCCACAACTGGACTGAAGAACAAAAGGACAAAGGACAGAAACTTGTCTGTTCCCCTTGCCCGGTTCCCCAATAAAATTTAAAAACAAAAAAACAAAAACCAAGCCTCCTTCAGGCTGTAAGACTGGGTCTCAGAACCAAGTTACTGTGGGCCAAACCTGACTTGGATATGATGGCCTAGACCAGATCTCCTGTGCGTGCTATGGAGTGGTGTGATTTCACTGTCCCTGCCCTCAGACAGTGCTCCCTCAGAAAGTCCTTATCAAAACTTCATCAGTCTGAGGAAGCCAAAGCCAAGTGAAAGGAGCATGGGATTGGGTCCACCTCTGCGCTCACAGGAAGTGATTTTGGTCATCACTTCCTCCCTCTTGGGACTCAGTTTCCTCACCTGTAAAATAATATAACTAATATTTAACTTTGACTTTTTTGCTTTTTGGGGTTTTTTTTTGTATTTTTGAGGGCAGTATCACTGGCCCTCACATGCAGGACCCGAACCGGGGCCGCCAGCTTCCCAAGCCAGCGCTTAACCACCGCGCCACTCAGCCGGCCCTAATATTTAACTTTTAAATGTTTAATTGTGGAGGGAAAAAAAGGAAATATACCATAGTAACCATTTCCAAGTGTACAGTTCAGTATTGTTAAGTATATTCACATTGTTGTGTAACCAATCTCCAAGTTTTTCATCTTGCAAAACTGAAATTCTATATCCATTAACCAACAACTTCCCGTTTTCCCCTTTCCCAGCCCCTGGCAACCACCATTCCACTTTCTGTTTCTATAACTATGACTACTCCAGATGCTTCATATAAGTAGAATCATCCAGTATCTGTCCTTTTGTGACCAGCTTATTTCACCTAGCAAAATGTTCTCAATGTTATTCCCTGTTGTGGCATGTGTCAGAATTTTTTCCTTTGGACACTTGGATTGCTTCCACCTGTGGGCTATTGTGAATAATGCTGCTAGGAATGTGGCATTTAGTTCTTTTGGATATACGACTCTGACAATTAAGTTTGCAAACTTGTTGCAACGATATTGCTAACCTTTTTGATATCAGAGAGATTATTCATTATGACTTTGTACCAACTGGACAAACAGTTAACCAAGTTTACTATTTGGAAGCGCTGAAAAGGCTGAGTGGAAAAGTTAGACGACCTGAACTTTTCGCCAACAATTCATGGCTCTTGCATCACGACAATGCACCAGCTCTCACGGCACTGTCTGGGAGGGAGTTTTTAGTCAGTAAACAAATAACTGTATTGGAACACCGTCCCTATTCACCTGATCTGGCCCCCACTGACTTCTTTCTTCACCCAAAGATAAAGGAAATATTGAAAGGAAGACATTTTAATGACATTCAGGACATCAAGGGTAATACAACAGCTCTAATGGCTATTCCAGAAAGAGTTCCAAAATTACTTTGAAGGGTGGATTAGGCACTGGTGTTGGTGCATAGCTTCCCAAAGGGTGTACTTCAAAGGTCACCATAGTGATATTCAATAATGAGGTATGTAGTAGCACTTTGTCTAAGATGAGTTTGCGAACTTAATTGTCACGTTTTGTATACCCAGAAGTGGGATTGCTGGATCGTATGGTAGTTCTATTTTTAATTTTTTGAGGAACCCCCATGCTGTTTTCCACAGAGGCTGTACTATTTTACATTCCCACCAACATTGCACAAGGGTTCCAATTTCTCCACATCCTTGCCAACACTTGTTATTTTCTGTTTTGTTTTGTTTTGTTTTTAATTAGTAGCCACTCTAATGGGTGTGAGGTGATACCTCATTGTGGTTTTGACTTGCATTTCCCTGATGATTAGTGATGCTGAGCATCTTCTCATGTTTGTTGGCGTTTTGTGTATCATCTCTGGAAAAAAATGTCTGTTCAAATCCTTTGTACATTTTTTTAGGTATGTTATTTGATTTTTTGCTGTCGAGTAATAATAGCTAATATTTATTAAGCTCATATTATAGTCCAGAAATTATACTTAGGACCAAACTGAAACAGGTGATAACCCTGGCAGGCTAACAATTTGGTGTCATTTTCAGACCCATAGTCTTTAATTATTTGCTAACCATTTACCTGCAAGGGGAGCGGGGGCAGAGAGAAATTAATTGCCTGTTACTAACAATTACATATGAATGCAACAGTATTCACAATAGCCAAGACATGGAAACAACTTAAGTATCCATCAATGGAGGAATGAGTAAGAAGATGCAACACACACACACACACACAGAGATGAGTCAGGCAGAGAAATACTGTGTAATGTCACTCATATCTGAAATCTAAAAGAGCCAAATTCATAGAAACAGAGATTAGAATAATGGCTACCAGGGGTTGGAGGCCGGGCAGTTGGTGAGATGTTGTTTAAAGGGTGCAGACTTGCAACTAGAAGATGAGAAAGGCCTGGAGATCTAATGCACACCACAGTGATATTAGTCAAAAACTCTGTATTATATTCTCAGAGTTACTAACAGACCAGATCACCACACAAAAGAAATGGTCATTATGTGACGTGATAGAATTATCTAATGCTATGGTGGCCATCATATTGCAATACATACATGAATCAAACCAACACATTGCATACTTTAAACTTACACAATGTTACATGTTATCGCTATTTTTAAAAATTATATACAGGAACACAAATTCACTTCTACTGGCCACAGAGTCAATGTCTGAACAAAAGGGGCTTTTTTTATTTACAAAATCTTTCCAACTTTTCTGACATTCTTGTTTTTTTCTCCAGTTTTTGTCTCGGATCTTCCAAAGCAGATAGATAACTTCTCGGGAGGAATTTTAAAAGGCTCAGAATTTTGATAATGAGATGAATCACTCCTTCCCAGTAAATACTACCAGGCCAAGCATTACTCAGTCTCACAATCTCAGCCGAGTACCCCTGCCAACTTTCAGCTGATGGAGACGTGGACTGCTCACAAGTGTTGGAAAACACAAGATACGTGGGTGCTAGTGAGCACAGCTTTCCACTTCCTGTTGTGGGTGCAGGATCAATTTGCATTTCAACAATTATATAAGAAGGCATCTGCAGAGACCTGAGTTGCCTGACACATACTTTTCATTTATTGAAGTGATTTTTTTAATTAGGAAATATTTGCAACATATAGACAAGGGTAGAAAATAATGATATGCATGTACCCACCACGAAGCATAAACAGAGATTAACCATTTTACCATCTTTGCTTTGAAGGTTTCATTTTACAAAATAAAATGTTTCAAGTCCAACTGAAGTCCTACGCTTTCCCCCTACCCTCCCTCCTCAGAAGTCCCTATTAACTTCGAGGTATTGTATAGCATTCCCATGAATGATTCTGTACTTTTGTTAACTCTGTTTATCTGCAAACAATCTAGCCTGTTGCTTTGGGTGTAAGTTTTGTATACATGATAGCTATGTGGCCATCTGTCATTCTTTTGGCCGCTCAGTGTCTGAGACCCCTTTCCTGGAGGAGGAAGAGTCCCTTTAGCATAAAAGCTAAATGGCCAGCTGCCCGTCCTCCCGGCCCTCGTGCATCTGGGGACAGGCACGTGACCTAGGCTCTGCAATGAGACCATGACCCTTGACAGCCCAAGGGCCTGGGCTCCACTGCAGCTACACGGTTTGGTCCTGGGTCTTTGTTCTTCAGCTCCCCTGTAAATTAGCCAGTATCCTCCCAATGAGTTCTTTTTGGCTTAAGTCAGAAGGATTAAGAACCTGGTTGAAAATGATACTTTTGCAACTCACCTTTTTTTAATCAACCTTTTTTTTAAAGACCAAAAAAGGATATATGTAATGGAAGGGGAGCAGAATATGGCTCTCAAAAAGACATCAATTTGGCATTTTCCGTGTTTTGAAAGAAAGGTGCTTGAGAAACAGCTGGTGCAGCAGGTTGCTCTGACCCTGCCTGTCTCCCTGAACACAGGAGATAAACCTCCCAGGTGAAAGGTGCCCTCTCTGTACCAGGATGATAAAAAGCACTCCTATCACCACAAAATAAATAATGAAACGAGCGTTTTCCTCCCTTCTCTCAAAAATTACCTAGGAGCAACATGAGAAATGAGGTACAGAAATATAAGTCTACTTCCCATGAACCTAGAAGCCCCGACACCCTAAGCTACATGCAGCAGAGATAGGGCTGCCAAAAGCCACAGCGATCAAGCAAAGGGGTTAAAGGATGAGAGTAGAGGGTGCTGGGGGCTCGGATAATAGTAACGACAACAACACAGCAGCAGTAGCAAACACTTCCATAGCATTTACAGTGACGCTGAGGTTCAGAAAGGTTGAGTGACTGCCCAAGGTCAGCCAGTTAGGAGGTGGCACAGGTGGGATTCAAACCTAAGCATCTGGCTCCAGAGCCTGTACTCTTCATCCTGCTCTCCTGGGCAGCCTCTTGTCTCTCTCTCTCTCTCTCTCTCTCTCTCTCTCTCTCTCTCTCTCTCTCTCTCTCTCTCTCACACACACACACACACACACACACACACGTGATAAGGAGCAAAATATGGACCTGGAGAGTGAGGAGGAGCACGCTCTTCTGTATAAAAACAAAATCTCTTGTTTGCAGCAACTGGACCAGATCGCAGGCCAGTGGTAGAGACATCCCTGAATCTGCTTTGGTCCTACGGGAGAAGGGCTGATTGAGGCAAGCCACATGACGTATGTTAAAGTTGGCTAGAATTTCTTTGCCACTCTTCCCACAGAGTGGAGCCTACTTCCCCTCCTTTGAATCGGCAGGCTCTCTTGACATGTTTTGATCAATAGACTGTATCAATAGTGATGATGCTATGAGACTTTTAAAGCTAGTCTTTAAGAGATCTACCACTTGCACTGTCACTGCTTGAAATACTCCTTCTTGGAGCCCAGCTGCCATGCTGTAAGGAAGCCCAAGTTGCCACGGGAAAGGCCCATATTCAAGAGCTACACCAACCACCAGCCGTGTGAGTGGAGCAACTTGGGAATGACGGTCCTAGTTTGGCTTCTGGGTGACTACAATCCCAGACATGACTATGGAATAGAGTTGAGTCTTACCTAAAAATACAGACATTGGAGCAAATAAATAGTTTCTGCTGTTTTAAGTCAATGTTTTGGGGTGCTTTCCAATGCAACTATATATATAGCTTTTGGTTTCAATGATTTTTCTCTATTGTTCTTCTATTCTCTATTTTGTTTATTTCCATTCCACTGTTATTATTTCATTCTTTCTGCTTGTTTTGGGATGCGTTTGACCTTCTTTTTCTACTTTGCAAGATGGAACGTTAGGTTCTTGATTTGAGATCTTCCTTATTTTTTTAATATAGGCGCTTACAGATATAAATTTCCCTCTCGGCATTTTGTACACTGCATTTCATATGCTTTGGTATATTGCATTTTTGTTTTCATTCATCTCAAAGTATTTTCTAATTTCTGTGGTGATTTCTTCTTTGACCTAGTGGTTATTTAGGGTTATTTTGTTTAATTTCCACCTATTTGTGTGTTTTCCAAATTTCCTTCTGTTATTAATATCTAATTTCATTCACTGTGGTCAGAACACACTTTGTATGATTTCACCCTTCAAATTTATTGAAACTTGTTTTATGACCTACCATATATGGTCAGCCCTGGAAAATGTTCCATGTACATTTGAGAAGAATGTGTATTCTTCTATTCTTGGGTGGCTTTTTTGATAGAGGTCTTTTAGATCTAATCGTTTTACATTTTTGTTCAACTCTTCTATTTCCTTGTTGCTCTTCTGTCTAGTTGTTCTATCCATTTTTAAAGTGGGTCACTAAAGTGTCCAAATATTGTTAAATCTACTTCTTTCAATTCTCAGTTTTTGCTTTATGTGTTTTGAGGCTCTAGAATATATATAATTATTATGTTTTCTTGATGGATTAACTCATTTTATCATGATAAAATAACTTCGTCTCAAGTAACAATTTTTGCCTTAAAGTCTATTGTGGCTGATATTAGTACAGCACTCCAGCTCTCTTTTGGTTGCTGTTTGCGTGCCATATCTTTTTTTCCATCCTTTTGTTTTCAACTTATTGAATCTGAAGTGTGTCTCTTGGAGACAACATATAGTTAGAACATACTTTTTCATCCATTCCGCCAATCTCTGTCTTTCAATTGGAGTGTTTAATCCATTTACTTTTAATGTAATTACTAATAAGGTGAGCTTTATATTTTACTATTTGTTTTCTGTATGTTTTATTTTTTAAATAAGTTTTGTATTTTTCAGTTACAGTTGACATACCACATTATGTTAGTTTCAGGTATACAACATAGTGATTAGATATATAACTTACAATGTAATCAATCCAATAAATGTAGGACTCATCTGACACCATACATAGTTATTACAATATTATTGACTACATTCTTTATACTATACTTTACATCCCAATGACTATTTCGTAACAACCAATTTGTACCACTTAATCCCTTCCCCCCTTCACTCATCTCCCAAATCCCTCCCATTTAGCAACTGTCAAAATGCTCCCTGAGGTGGGCCGAGTGGTGCATGGGTTAATAGCTGGCTTGGGACGCCAGTGGCCCCAGTTCAGATCCCACATATGAGGGCCAGTGACACTGCCCTCTACAGCTAACAACAGCTCCACCTGGAGCTGGGCTGCGAGACCCGGCGACGGTGTAGGCTGCAGCCCCTCCTGCAGTGGGCTGCCATAGGCTGCAGTGAGTGGCTAGCAGCTAGCATGAGCAGTGGGCAGCCAGCGTGAGCTGCCAATAGCCGTGGTGAGCGACCATCCAGAGGCCGGCGACCGATCTGCCTCATCTGGAAAGAGCGCAATGACGATGCCAACATGGGCCAGTGAAGCGATGTCCTCCGCAGGTAGACTGAGGAACAGAAGAACAGCAACTTGTCTGTTCCCCTTCCCCAATTCCCAACACTGTTCGCCTCTCTCAATTCCCCAATTAAAAAAAAAAATGCTCCCTGTATCTATGAGTGTTTTTCTGTTTTGTTTGTTCATTTATTTTGTTCTTTAGATTCCACATAAATGAAATCACATGGCATTTGTCTTTCTCTAACTGCGCTCAGCATAATACCCTAGGGTCCATCCATGTTATTTCAGATGGCAAGATTTCATTCTTTTTTTTTCCAATTTATACAAGATTTATTACTATATTTTGTCCAGGGTTACAAGCTACCAGGAGGTCAACAACACAACAACAAGTATTAAATAGAGGGAAAATGGGCCAAGCTGCTAAATGTTACCAGCCTGTTTTGTGGAGTAAAAGGCTCCAGCCTTTCAGGGAATCTGAAGCAGGGCAAGGAAACAACCAGGCATAGAGGCCCTTCTGTTCTGCAGAGTAGACCTCACCCTCCTGCAGGAGGGCAAAGTTGAGGAAGTGGGAACGTTTTTTGTTTGTTTTGTTTTTTTAATGTCTGAGTAATATTCCATTCTACGTATGTACCACCTCTTGTTTTTCTGTTCATCCATTGATGGACACCCAGGTTGCCTCCATATCTTCACTATTGTAAATGATGCTGCAATGAACATGTGGATACACGTGTCCCTTTGAAATAGTGTTTTTTCAGATAAATACCATGAAGTGAGACTACTAGGTCCTTCTTTGTCTCTTCTTACAGCCTTTAATTTAAGATCTATTTTGTCTGATATAAGTATTGCTACCTGAGCTTTTTTTCATTTCCATTTTCATGAAATATATTTTTCTATCTGTTACTTTCAATCTGTGTGTACCTTTCGATCTGAAGTGAGTCTCTTGTAGGCAGCATATGTAAGGGTCTTGTTTTCTTACCCATTCAGCCACCCTGTGGTCTTTTTTTGTTTGTTTTGTGTGTTTTTTTGAGGACAGTGTCACTGGCCTTCACATGTGGGACCGAACCAGGGCCAGCACTTAATCACTGCACCACTCGGCTGGCCCTCACCCGTGTCTTTTGATTGGAGCATTTAATCCATTTACATTGAAAGTAATTGTTGATAGATATGTAGTTATTGCCATTTTATTATTTATATTTTAATCATTTTTCTTCTTCTTTATCTTAAAGTCCTTTGTCTTATAATACTGAATTGGTTGTGATGAACTCTTTTAGCTTTTACTTGTCTGGGAAACTTTCTCTGTCCTTTGATTATGAATGACAGCCTTGCTGAGTAGAGTAATCTTGGTTGTAGGTCCTTACTTTTCATCAATTTGAATATTTTATGCCAATCCCTTGTGGCCTGCAAAGTTTCTGTTGAAAAAACAGCTGATAGTCTTATCGGAGCTCTGCCTTTCTCTTGCTGCTTTAAAGATTTTCTGTTTGTCTTTAACCTTTAGCATTTAATTATGATGTGTCTTGGTGTTCTCTTTGGGTTCATCTTGTTTGGGACTCTGCACTTCCTGGACTTGTATGTTTATTTCCATTGCCAGGTTAGGGAAGTTTTCTAACATTATTTCTTCAAATAGGTTTTCAACTTCTTGCTATCTCTCTTCTCCTTCAGGTATCCCTATGATGTGAATGTTGGTACACTTGATACTATCCCAGGGGGCCCATAAACTATCCTCACTTTTTTGGATTCTTTTTCTTTTTGCTATTCTGATAGGGTGTTTTCTGATACCACAGCTTCTAAATCACTAATTTGATTCTCTGCTTCATCTAATCTGTTGATTCCCTCTAATGAATTCTTTATTTTAGTTATTGTATTATTCATTTCTGTCTGGTTCTTTTTTATGTTTTCTATCTCCATTTTTATGTTTCCTACCTCTTTCTTGAAGTTCTCCCTGAGATCATTTGGCATCCTTACAGCCAGTGTTTTGAACTCTGCATCTGGTAGACTGCTTGTCTCCATTTTGTTTAGTTCTTTTTCTGGAGATGTTTTCTGTTCTTTCATTTGGGACACGTTTCTTTGTCTTCCCATTGGCTGCCTCCCTGTGTTTGTTTCTATATATTAGATAGAGATGCCAAGTCTCCTGGTCTTGGTAGAGTGGCCTTATGTAGTAGGCGTGCTGTGGAGCCCATTGGTGCAGTGGTGCAGTCTCTCTGATTGCCTGATCTAGGTGCTCCAGGTGTGTCCTTTGTGTGGGTTTGTGTGTCCACCAGTTGTAGTTGAGCCCTAGTTCTGTTTGCACATCAATAGGAAGGATTAACCCTCAGGTTGTTTGATGAGGACTGGTCATGACAACAGTGGAGGAGCTGTTGTGCAGAGGCTGACCCTACGAAGCAGGGTTTCCTTTAGCAGGGCTCTGGTGCCTGCTCAGTCCATCCTTTGGATATATCATCCTCAGAGACAGCCAGGTGATGCTCCATTTTGGTCCAAAGCTGGCAACCAGGCATGTCAGCCCCAGGGCCTCTTGGGAGGGGCCCCGCTATAGGCCAAGTTCAGTTGCAGACTGTGCCCTGCCCAGAACCACCTGAAATGAGCCACAAAGCAATCTGCAGATGTCTGCCACCCACACTGGGCTTGGAGGTGCCTGGGAGAGGCTAAGCCTTCAAACCAAGGCTGGCTTCCTCCAGTGCTGGGCTTGGGGTGGCTTAGCAAGAGATACGGGGCATGCTGCAGCCAGATGCTGCTTGTTTGAGTTTTGTGAATCTTTGAGAGATTTTAGGAAAATCCTCAGCATTAGCAAGGACAGGCTGTTTGTATGGAAAAGACATTGGAAGTAGCTTGGTTGTGCTCACAAGTTGGGTGGGACAGCATCTCAAGGAATCACTAAGGTGGGGTGAAGAGTGTTAGCCATGTTAATGGAGACTCAGATATGAAGGACACATCCATCTGCACACTGGGAAGCAGGGAGGGCTTAACAAAGAAGCAATGGCTTCTGCCAGCATTTCTGTCTGTGAGAAAGCTGCCCCTCCTGCCCTCACCCTGAAGCCAGACAACTCAGTTCCTTCTCGTATGTCCTTGGCATGTTTCATGTTGTTGTTCCTGTACTGGAACCCTGGGCTGAGGAACCTGGTGTGGGGCTGGGACCCCTCACTCCTCAGGGGGAACCACCACAACCAAGATATTCCTCCTAATTTTTAACCACCACGCATGGGTGTGCGACCAGCCCATTCCATGTCTCTGCCCCTCTTACCTAGCTTCTCTGTATGTCCTTAGTTGTAGGACTTCTGTTCAGCTAGACTTCAGTGATTTTCAATGATGGTTGTTCTGTAGTTTAGTTGTAATTTTGATGTGGCCATGAGAGGATGGCAAGCACAGCATCATTTACCTAGTCCACCATCTTTACCAGAAATCCTGTTTTCTACCTGACTTTTGTTTCTTTCTTTCTCCATTACTATCTATTTTGTATTAAATAGGTATTTTCTAATATAACATTTTAATTCTCCCATATATATATAGTTACTTAGTTAGTGGTTGTCATGAAGATTACAATTAACATCTTCACTTATATATAACTAATATAATTCAGGTTAATACCAACTTAATTTCAATAGTATACAAAATTTGATCCTATATAGCTCTATCCCCTCCCCCTTCGACTGTGCTGTTTTGCCATACAAATTACATCATTACACATTGTGTGCCCATCAACACAAATATATAACTAATGCTTTATGAAGTTGATTTTAAAACCTACAAAGAAAAAAAGTTATAAACAGGAATATATATTGTTATCTTTTATGTTTACCTATCTAGTTACTTTTACCAGTTTTCTTTATTTCTTCATGTAGTTTTTGAGTTACTATTTAGTGTCCTTTTATTTCAGCTAAAGAACCATTTTTAGTAAATCGTGTAAGATAGGTCTGCTAATGATAAATTCTCTGTTTTGGTTTATCTGGAAATCTCTTCATTTCTTCTTTATTTTTGAAGGACAGCTTTGCTAAACATAGAGTTTTCATTTGGCAGGGGGTTCTTTTTTCAGCAGTTTTGAATATGTCATCCCCCTGCCTTCAATCCTCCATAGTTTCTAATGAGAAATTATCTGTTAATCTTATTGAGGATCCCCATACGTGATAAGTTGCTTCTCTCCTGCTAATTTAAAAATTCTCTCTTTGGCTTTGAGTTTCAACAGTTTCGTTATAATTATCTAGGTGTGAATATCTTCGAGTTTATCCTGCTTCAGGTAAAAGATGAATGTTATTCATCAGATTTACTCATTATTTCTTCAAGTATTCTTTCTGTCCCTCTCTCTCCTCTCTCCTTCTGGGACTCTGATTCTGTGTAGTATGCTGGTATTCTTAATGATGTACTACAAGTCTCTGAGGCTGTGTTCATTCCCCTTCCTGTTTCTCACACTGGATAATCTCAATTGAACTATCTTCAAGTTTGCTGATTCTTTCTTTTACCTACTCAAGTATGTTCTTGAGCCCCTCTAGTGAATTTTTCATTTCAATTTTACTTTTCAATTCCAGAAATTTTATTTTGCTCTCTATTATAATTTGTATCTTGGTTGATATTCTCTTTTAGTGAGACATTGTTCTCATACTTTCCCTTAGTCCTTTTTTTTCCCGTTTTTTAAGTTCATGCTTTTGAAATTGAGGTATAATTGATACATAACATTATATTAGTTTCAGGTGTACAATATGATAATTTGATATTTGTATATTCAGTTGTCCCCTGAACAACACAGGGTTGAACTCTACAGGTCCACTTATATGCAGATTTTTAATTTTTTTCCTTAAATGTGACAATTCTGGAAATCAGGTTATCCCTTTCCCTGTAGTTTGTTACAATTGCTGTTTGCTGTTGTTTGTTTAGTGGCATTCCAGAACTAATTATGTGAAGTCTATATTTTTGTTGTGTATGGCCATTGAAGTTTCTTCTTGATTAGCTTAGTGGTCAGCTAATGATTTCACAGAAATTTTCTTAATCACTTGGAATCAATAAGCCCTTCAGTCTTTGCCAAGGGGCTTTGTGTTCATGTTGGGGCATGCCTTCAACAATCAGCCTGGCAGCTGACAACTCTGCCTTAGCTGTTACTCCCTCCTTACATGGAGCCTCAAGGTCAGTTAGAGGTATGAACTTAGGAACTTCTCATGTCTTTCCTTAGCATGCAGATAGCTCTGGGCATGTTCACCACCCCACACATGCATGTGGTTTTTTAGATTACCGGAAATATGTCAGAGCGGGCCGGCCAAGTGGCGCGGTGGTTAAGCACTGGCTTGGGAAGCCAGCGGCCCTGGTTCGGTCCCACATATGAGGGCCAGTGACACTGCCCTCAAAAAAAAAAAATGTCAGAGCTTTTCAAGACACCTAAGGACATCTCATTTGCCACCTTTACCCTTTTAAGGTTTATAGGTAACCTATCGTGCGTTCCAACTGCTATCCGCTGTCTCAGGAAGCCACAAAGTTAAACAAATTGCCTTTAATTGGTTTTTAAGAAACATGCCCACCCCTACCTGCACCAGGAAAAGGCGTTATATATTAGGTGAACTCTGACAGGTCAAATACAGATATTCTTACAAGTGGGGTGTTCCAGGGCGCCACTACACAGGTTAAATAATGAGACTGTAAAGTTCCAGGGCCAGCTGAGTGATACGTTGGTTAAGAGCTGGCTTGGGATGCCAGCAGCCCTGGTTTGGATCTCACATATGAGGGCCAGTGACACTGCCCTCTACAGCTAACAACAGCTCCACCTGGAGATGGGCTGTGCGAGCCCCGGAGACGGTGTAGACTGCAGCCCCTGCTGCAGTGGGCTGCCATAGGCTACAGTGAGTGGCCGGCAGCCAGCGTGAGCTGCTGGCAGTCAGCGTGAGCTGCCAAGAGCTGCAGTGAGCGGCCACCCAGAGGCCGGCGACCAATCTGCCTCACCCGAGAAGAGCACAATGATGATACCAACATGGGCCAGTGAAGCAACGTCCTCCGCAACTAGACTGAAGAACAAAAAGACAGCAACTTGTCTTTTTGTTCGCCTTCTCCGATTCCCCAATGCTGTTCCCCTCCCCCAATTCCCCAATAAAATCTTTTTTTAAAAAAAAAAGAAGTTCCAGCCCCATTCTGCTCCCTTCAGTGGCCATCATGCTGCTGGGTTTCACTATGAGTGAAGTTAGTTTTCAAAGCTACTGCAGAGTGAAAGAACTGTGGGAACTCTCCAAGATGGAGGGAGCCAGTGAATGCCATTGTGTATATGCCCCACCACCTTGGTAGGGAGGGTAGGAGCCTGTATGAGTGCTTCTGCCTACCCACAGGATACCACAGCGCATTTGCAGCCTCACTGTCTGGAGCACATTCCAGGTCTGAACAAAAGAAGCAAGCAGGATCAACAGTGCGTCACCACATGCACTGGCCTCGCTGCCCAAGCTGCTCCAGTCCAGCAAGCCAGTACCCTAGGCGCCATAAGCACCTGTCCGGCTCCAACCAGCCTGCCAACACATACAGCTTACAGCAAGGTTGCTTCTACACGAGACTACTTTTTGTACAACAAACAAGAGAGAGACCACATAGAGAAAGCTGGGGAGCCATGGAACTCCCCAGGAACTGTGGAAATTCTCCAGGGTCAGAGGCGTCTGTGAGCACCACTGCTTATGTACCCCCTCCACCTCAATAGCTCTATCCAGATACTCTGGCTTCCCAGCAAAGTCGCCATAGCACGTTTCCAGGCACATCACCTGCTCCCATTTTGGCTTTGAACAAAGGGAACAAACAAGATCAACAAGGCAATCCTCCAAGCCCCTGGCCTATCTGGCCAGAGGCCTATCTACTCCAGTTCTGTGGGCCAAGCCCCCAGAAACCACAGGCATCCACTCAGCTCCAACTGGCCTGCCGAAACCACCCAGCACATACAACCTACATAAAGGTTGCTACCATACCAGCTGCTTTTTGAAGACTGGGAGAGATAGCTATATAGCTATTTCATAAAAACAAACATAGAAAGTCAAACAAAATGAAGAGACAGAAGAATATGTCTCAAATGAAAGAATAAGAAAAATCCCTGCAAGTGAGCAACCAGAGAGCTGTTAGACTGCAGGAGCGGAGCAATGCCTAAATCAAAAGAACTTGTTTCTTCAAGTTCTTCTGGCAGTGATTCTAACAGCAAGGTTGACAAAAAGTTAAAGAGGAAAAAGCAAGTTACTCCAGAAAAACCTGTAAAGAAGCAAAGGACTGGAGAAACTTAAAGAGGCCTGTCATCTCCTAAGAAAAGACGGTAACATGTTTCAGATTGGGACAATGAGGTAAGTCACAGGCAAGATTTTAAAGGGAAAATACTAATTAATATTAGAGGATATTAGATGGATCCAGAAGGTGAAATGAAATGAGGAAGAAAAGGTATTTCTTTGAATTCTGAGCAATGAGTCAGCTAAAGGAGCAGATTTCTGACACTGACAAAGCAGTAAGAAAACTGTAAAATCAGAGCCATAGAAAACCTGTACTGTCCTAGTTGTTTCAATCTGTCTTTTTTACATTGGCTTTTGTTTTCTAAACATTGTTTTCCAAGCTATTATACGTGGATTGCAGAACAATTTGCAAGAAGAATACTTTTTAAAATGTACATTATTAAAAATGTTCTGCGTGAAGAAAAAGAAAAAGAAAAATCCCCAGAATGAAACCCTAAGGAAATAGAGATAAGTAAATTGCCTGATAAAGTATTCAAAGAAATGGTCATAGGATGCTCACTAAACTTGAGGGTGGAATAGAGGGACTTGGGGAAAACTTCAACAAAGAGTTAGAAAGTATAATAAAGAACCAAGCATACCTGAAAAATAAAATAACTGAAATTACAAATGCAGTAGAAGGACTCAAGAACAGATTAGTTAATACAGAAGAATGGGTCACAATCTGAAAACAGACTAGTGGAAATCAACTAATCAAAACAGCAAAAGGAAAAAGAATTTTAAAATGAGGATAGTTTAAGGGATCTCTGGGAAAACATCAAGCACAAAACATTCACATTATAGAGATCCCAGATGGAAAAGAAAGAGAGAAAGGAAACTTTATTTGAAGAAATAATGGCTGAAAACTTTCCTAACCTGGAAAAGAAACACATCCAGATCCAGGAAGTGCAGAGAGTTCCAAACAAGATGAATACAAAGAAATACTGTAATTAAAAACACAAAGACGTATTGTAGATTTTTCAGAACGGGTTAACCACTGGAACACAGGTGTAGTGAAAACCACTGCTAAATCTAGCCCAAAATGGGAAAGAAAAAGACACACATCAACATCGTTGTCTTTGGACATGTAGATTCCTGTAAGTCTACCACTACTGGTCATCTGATCTACAAATGTGGTGGGGTCAACAAAAGACACATTGAAAAATTTGAGAAGGAGGCTACTGAGATGAGAAAGGGCTCCTTCAAGTATGCCTGGGTCTTGGATAAACTGAAAGCTGAATGTGAGCAGGGATCACCATTGTTATTTCCCTGTGGAAATTCAAGACCAGCAAGTATTATGTGACCATCATTGATGCCCCAGGACACAGAGACTTTATCAAAAACATGATTACAGGCACATCTCAGGCTGACTGTGCTGTCCTGATTGTTGCTGCTGATGTTGGTGAATTTGAAGCAGCTATCTCCCAGAATGGGCAGACCCATGAGCATGCCCTTCTGGCTTAGACGCTGGATGTGAAACAACGAATCATGGGTGTTAACAAAATGGATTCCACCAAGCTGCTTTACGGCCAGAAGAGATACAAGGAAATTGTTAAAGTCAGCACCTACATTAAGAAAATTGGCTACAACCCTGACACAGTAGCATTTGTGCCAATTTCTGGTTGGAGTGTGACAACATGCTAGAGCCAAGTACTAACAAGTCTTGGTTCAAGGGATGGAAAGTCACCCATAAAGATGGCAGTGCCAGTGGAACCATGCTGCTTGAAGCTCTAGATTGCATCCTGTCACCAACTAGTCCAACTGACCAACTTTTGCGCCTGCCCCTCCAGGATGTCTACAAAATTGGTGGTATTGGTACTGTCCCTGTGGGCCGTATGGAGACTGGTGCTCTCAAACCCGGCATGGTGGTCACCTTTGCTCCAGTTGATGTTACCAATGCTCCAGGCAATGCAGTAAATGCACATTGAAGCTTTGAGTGAACCTCTTTCTGGGGACAATGTGGACTTCAATGTCAAGAATGTGTCTGTCAAAGATGTTTGTGATGGCAATGTGGCTGGTGACAGCAAAAATGATCCACCCATGGAAGAAGATGACTTCACTACTCAGGTAATTATCCTGAACCATCCAGGCCAAATCAGTGCTGGATATGCACCTGTGCTTGATTGTCACACAGTTCACATTGCTTGCAAATTTGCCAAGCTGAAGGAGAAGATTGATCATCATTCACGGAAAAAGCCGAAAGTTTTTGGCTCCAAGTTTTTGAAATCTGGTGATGCTGCCATCATTGACATGGTTCCTGGCAAGCTCATGTATGTTGAGACATTCTCTGAGTACCCTCCTCTGGGCCATTTTGCTGTTTGTGACATGAGGCAGACAGCTGCTGTGGTGTCATCAAAGCAGTGGACAAGAAGGCAGCTGGAGCTGGCAAGGTCACCTAGTGTGGCCAGAATGCTCAGAAGGCTAAATGAATATTATCCCCAGTACCTGCCACTCCAGTCTTAATCAGTGTTGGAAGAATGGTCTCAGAACTGTTTGTCTCAAATGGCCATTTAAGTGTAATAATAAGACTGTTTAATGATTACAATGCATCGTAAAACCTTCGGAAGGAAAGGAGAATATTTTGTGGACCATTTATTTGTGTGTGTGTGTGGCAGGTTTTTTTTGTGTGTGATTTTTTTTTTATTAGTTTCAGGTGTACAACACAATGCAATACTTATACTCTTTACCCCCCAAAGTGAAAAACCCCCTCCCCCAGTTCGCTACCCCACTCCCCCCCCATATCATACATATCTATCACAACTCCCCTGACTCCCCTCCACAGTATATTCCACATCCCGTGACCATCCACATATTCAGTTACAGTTGGCATACAATACTATACATCAGCTTCAGGTGTACAGTGCAGTGATCAAGCCTCTACTCCATCCATGAAGTGGTCTCCCTAACAAGACATGTGACTATCTGACACACCACAAAATTTTTACAACATTATTATATTCCCCGAACTGTGTTTCATATCCCTGTGGCAATATTGTAGTTGTCTATTTATGCTGTCTAATCCCTTCCCCTTTCCCCCATCCCCAACTAGCAACCCTCAGTTTTTCCTCTACATCTACAAGTCTGTTTACTTTGATCGTTCACTCAGCTCTTCAGGCTCCACAAACAAGTGAGATCACATGGTACCTGTCCTTCTCTGACTGACTTATTTCACGCAACACAATAGTCTCTTCACAACATTATCAATTACATTCCCAGAACTGCCCCCATATCCCTGCGGCAACATTGTAGTCACCCACCTATGCTGTCCAAAACCTTCTCCCTCTCCCTCAGCATCACTCATTCCCAGCCAGCAACCATCAGTTTTTCCTATATATCTGCTTGATATGACTTCAATCTTCTTAAATTTACTGAGACTTGTTTTGTGGCCTAACATGGTCTATCTTGAAAAATGTCCCATGTGTACTTGAGAAGAATGCATATTCTCTATTTTCAGGGTGAAATGCTCTAAAAATATCAACAAAGTCCAGCTGGTCTAAAGTATCATTTAAGGCCCCTCTTTCTGTGTTGCTTTTCTGTCTAAAGGGTCTGTCCATCGGTGACAATGGTGTTGAAGTCCCCTACTATGGTAGTGTTACTGTTGATCTCTGTCTCTATGTCTGTCAAAATCTGTTATATGGAATTAGGAGTTCCTATGTTGGGTGCATAGATGTTTATTAGGGTTCTAGTGCCCTTCTTTGTCTTTTATTGTAGTCATTTTAAAATCTTTTTTGTCCAAAATAAATATTGGTACTCCAGCTTTCTTTTTTCTCATTTCCATTTGCATGAAATATCTTATTCCATCTGTAAACAGCATATACATATGTCCTATTTTCTTATCCACTCAGCCACTCTCTGTCTTTTGATTGGAGCATTTAGCCCATTCACATTTAAAATGATTATTGATAGGTGCATATGTATTGCCATTTTGTTATTTGTATTCCTGGTCTCCCTGGGTTAGCTTGTTTATCCCTTTCTTTTGTTTAAAAAAGCCCTTTTAACAGTTCTTGCAGTGCTGGCTGGGTGGTAATGAACTCCTTAAGCTTATTTTTTTCTGAGAAGCTCTTTATTTCTCCTTCAATTTTAAGTGATAGCCCTGCTGGGTAGAGCAATCTTGGTTGTAGGCCTTTATTTTGTGTCACTTTGAATATCTCCTGCCACTCCCTTCTGGCCTGCAGAGTTTCTGTAGACAAGTCAGCTGTTAGTCTAACAGGAGTTCCTTTGTATGTAACCTGCTGTCTTTCTCTTGCAGCCTCTAGGATTCTGTCTCTGTCTTTAACCTTTGCCATTTTAACTATGATGTGTCTTGGTGTGGACCTGTTTGGGTTCAGCTTGTTTGGAACCCTCTGCACTTCCTGAGCATGTATGTTGATTTCCTTCACCAGGGTAGGGAAGTTTTCAGTCATTATTTTTTCAAATACATTTTCGACCCCTTGCTTCTTCTCTTCTCCTTCTGGTATTCCTATGAGTCAAAAGTGGTTGCATTTCACCTTGTCCCATAGGGCTCTTAAACTATTTTCATTGTTTTTTATTCTTTGGTCTTTTTGTTGTGCCAACTGGGTGATTTCTGCTATTTTATCTTCCAAATCGGTGATCCACTCCTCTGCTTCATCTACTCTACTGGTGATTCCTTCGAGTGTGTTCTTCGTTTCAGTTATTGTATTCTTTAGTTCTAACAGGTTGTTTTTTATGGTTTCCCTATCCTTCTTTATGTCCTTGCTGAGTTCCTTAAACATTCTTATCATCAGTGTTCTAAACTCTGTCTCTGAAAGGTTGGCTCCCTCTGTTTTATTTAGTTCCATTTCTAGAGGTTTCTTCTGATCTTTTACTTGTGACATGTTTCTTTGTTTCCCCATTCTGGCTGACACTCTGGGATTGCTTTGATGTATTAGATAGATCACCAGGAGAGCCCTGGCTGGATCACGCAGGCACACAGCTCACGGCCAAACACTCCCCGGAAAACTGCCAGTCTCAGCCTCTCCCAATAAGCTGCTCGCAGATCATGCCGAGCAGCCTGAAAACCAATCACCAGCCTGGCAACTCTGCAAGTGCAGTGTGGAGAGCAGGGACCCCAGGCGGCTTGCGTACTCCCGCATCTCAGTGAGCAGCCTGTCGGAGCCGGAGCACGCCCACTAGGTGTTTCCCTGGCAACGCAGCACAAGCCGTGCGGAGGGTGAGGATCCCAGGCGGCTCGTGCACTCCTGGGTCTCAGTGAGCAACCTGTTGGATCCGGAGGGCACCTGCCCAGTGTTTCTCTGGCAACGCAGTATAAGCCGGGTGGAGGGTGGGAATCCAAGGCCACATGCGCGCGCACGCACTTCCGCGCCAATTCCACCAGACCAATGAGGTCTCGGACCTGATTCTCCATGGCAGGGCCCAAGCCCTACACCACTCGCGTTCAGGCTCCACACCACGGGAACAACAGTCTAAAAACCTCCAGCCTTTGCACCAAAGGTGTTCTGTTCAGTCCATCCCCACAGGCTCCTGGGCCCGGCTCACACAGCCACTCCCCCCACCAGGAACCAGGTAAGTGCTCACCGGCGAGCAAGCCCAGGTGCCGGCCCCACTGATTCTCCAGCTGCTCTTAGCCTCACCGAGCTGCGCAAAGACAGTCCTCACTAATTTACTGCCAGCTATCTTAGAACTCCTCTTCCTGGCATAGGAACTCTGGGCTGGTGAGCTTGGTGTGCTGCTGGAGGGTCTTTCCCCCAACTGGAGAAGCCTCCCCAAAGCTGGGACTTCCCTCACGGGGTTCACCCTCTCTTGTTTCCGCCCGTCCTACCAGACCCGACATGGCCTCCTCTTAAAGTTCTTTGTTTAGTGGTTCTTTTCCTCCAGTGTTCCGGGGACCTCCAGGGTTGAATGCTGTATAATTTGCTTGTAATTTTGGTGTGATCCTGGGAGGCAGTTAGCACAGCGTCTTTCTATTGCGCCATTTTACTGGAAGTCTCTGTGTGGCAGTTTTTTAATTATTAGTTTTTAAAATCAGTACTATTTATTTATTTATTTATTTATTATTTTAAGATTTTATTGAGGAATTGGGGGAGGGGAACAGCATTGGGGAACAGGGGAAGGAAAACAGACAAATTGCTGTCTTTTTGTTCTTCAGTCTAGTTGCGGAGGACGTTGCTTCACTGGCCCATGTTGGTATCATCATTGCGCTCTTCCTGGATGAGGCAGATCGGTCGCCGGCCTCTGGATGGTCGCTCACCGCGGCTATTGGCAGCTCGCGCTGGCTGCCAGCCACTCACGCTGGCTGCCGGCCACTCACTGTAGTCTATGGCAGTCCACTGCAGCAGGGGCTGCAGCCTACACCATCGCCGGGTCTCGCAGCCTGGCTCCAAATGGAGCTGTTGTTAGCTGTAGAGGGCAGTGTATACTGGCCCTCATATGTGGGATCCGAACCGGGGCCGCTGGCATCCCAAGCCAGCTCTTAACGAATGCGCCACTCGTCTGGCCCAAATCAGTACTTTTTAATGAAAACAACTTGACCAATAATCTGTCACAGAATTTTGAAACTCATTAAAACAAAATTTAATGAGGGAAAAAAAAAGACACACTGTGATTAAGATGGCAAAATCTAAAGGGAAAGAGACAATTTTGAAGGCAGCAAGAGTAAAAAACTAGATACATTCAAAGGAAACCCCATAAGGTTATCAGCTAATTTATCAGCAGCAACTGATAAAGGGAGTTGCAGGTCATCTTTAAAGTGTTGAAAGAAAGAAGCCTATAACCTAGAATAATTTACCCAGCGAGGTTATCGTTCAGAATTGAAGGAGAGATAAAGAGCTTCCTGGAAAAGCAAAAACTGAAAGATTTCACCATTAAATCAGTTTCACAAACAGGTTAAAGGGCTCTCTTTAAGCAGAAAAGAAAAGGCCATAACCATAAATAAGAAATATGAAAAAGGAAAAAAAATCTCACAGGTAAAGCCAAATATTTAGTAAGTACAGCAAATCAGACATTTAAAAACTACTACAAAAGTACCAAACTCAACTAAAAGGACATTACATAGTTAGGAGAGACACAAAACAAAAAATGTCTAAAATATGACATCAAAAAACATCACGTATGGGGGCCAGTTGAGTGGCACACTGGTTAAGAGTTGGCTTGGGGGCCGGCCGAGTGGCGCGGTGGTTAAGCGCTGGCCTAGGAAGCCAGCAGCCCCGGTTCGGTCCCACATATGAGGGCCAGTGACACTGCCCTCAAAAAAAAAAAAAAAAAGAGTTGGCTTGGGATACCAGCTCTGAGCAGCAGGGCCCCGGTTCAGATCCCACATGAGGGCCAGTGACACTGCACCCTCTATAGTTAAAATGGTGAACAACAGTTCAACCTAGAGCTGGGCTGCCATGAGTTGCCGGCGACGGCGTAGGCTGCAGTGGGGCTGGCCGTCAGCTGGCGTGCAATTTCATGAGCTATGGTGAGCTGCTGTGAGCGGCCATCCAGAGGCTGGCAAGTGACTGCATCACCTGGGAAGAGTGCAATGATAATACGAAAATGGGCCAGTGAAGCGACGTCCTCCACAACTAGACTAAAGAACAAAAGGACAGCAACTTGTCTGTTCCCCTTCCCTAATTCCACAATGCTTCCCTCCCCTAATTCACCAATAAAAAATCTTTAAGACTTCCGGTAAGATGGTGGAATAGACAGATGCTGTGCCAACCGCCTCCCAGAATCACACCGAAATTACAAATAATTTATACAATATTCAACCCCGGAAGTCCCCTGAACACTAGATGAACAGAACCACTAAATGAAGAACTTAAAGAGGAGGCCACGTCGAGTCTGGTAGGAGGGGTGGAGACGAGAGAGGGCGAACCCCGTGAGGGAAGCCCCAGCTGTGGGGAGGCTTCTCCAGTTGGGGGAGAGACCCTCCGGCAACACACCAAGCTCACCAGCTCAGAGTTCGTTTGCCAGGAAGAGGAGTTCCAAAATAGCTGGCAGTAGAAATTAGTGAGGACTCTCTTTGCTCGGCTCGGTGAGGCTGACAGCAGCTGAAGAATCAGTGGGGCCAGCGCCCAGGCTTACTCACCAGTGAGCACTCATCCAGTTCCTGGTGGAGGGAGTAGCTGTGTGAGCCGGGCCCAGGAGCCTGGGGGGACAGGCTGAACTGAGCGCCTTTGACACGGGAGCTGGAGGTTTTGGGACCATTGTTCCCCTGGCGTGGAGCTTGCACGCGAGTGGTATACAGGACGGCCCTTCCACAGAGGCTCAGGTCCGGGACTGCATTGTTCTGGTGGATTGGCACAGCAGTACATGTGTGTGCGCGAGCAGCCTTGTATCCCCACTCTCCGCCCTGCTTGTGCTGTGTTGCCAGGGAAACACCGGGCAGGTGCACTCCGGCTCTAACAGACTGCTCAATGAGAATTCGGAGTACGTGAGCTGCCTTGGGTCCCCGCTTTTCGCACTGTGAGTGCAGAGTTGCCAGGCTGGTGATTGGTTGTCGGGCTGCTCAGCCTGATCTACGAGCGGCTGATTGGCCCAGGCTGAGACGGGCAGTTTTCCTTGGAGTGTTGGGCTGTGAGCTGTGTGCCTGCATGATCCAGCCAGGGGTCTCCTGGTGATCTATCTAATACACCAAAGCAATCCCAGAGTGACAGCCAGAATGAGGAAACAAAGAAATATGTCACAAGTAAAAGATCAGAAGAAACCTCTAGAAATGCAACTAAATAAAACAGAGGGATCCAAACATTCAGAGACAGAGTTTAGAACACTGATGATAAGAATGTTTAATAAACTTAGTGAGGACATAAGGAAGGATAGAGAAATCATAAAAAAACAACCAGTTAGAAGTAAGGAATACAATAACTGAAGTGAAGAAAACATTGGAAGGAATCACCAGTAGAGTAGATGAAGCAGAGAATCGGATCAGCAATTTGGAAGACAAAATAGCAGAAATCACCCATTTGGAACAACAAAAAGAAAAAAAGAATAAAAAACAATGAAAATAGTTTAAGAGCCCTATGGGACAAGGTGAAATGCAACCACTTTTGACTCATAGGAATACCAGAAGGAGAAGAGAAGAAGCAAGTGGTTGACAATGTATTTGAAAAAATAATGACCAAAAACTTCCCTACCCTGGTGAAGGAAATCAACATACATGCCCAGGAAGTGCAGAGGGTTCCAAACAAGCTGAACCCAAACAGGTCCACACCAAGACACATCATAGTTAAAATGGCAAAGGTTAAAGACAGAGACAGAATCCTAGAGGCTGCAAGAGAAAGACAGCAGGTTACATACAAAGGAACTCCTGTTAGACTAACAGCTGACTTGTCTACAGAAACTCTGCAGGCCAGAAGGGAGTGGCAGGAGATATTCAAAGTGACACAAAATAAAGGCCTACAACCAAGATTGCTCTACCCAGCAGGGCTATCACTTAAAATTGAAGGAGAAATAAAGAGCTTCTCAGAAAAAAATAAGCTTAAGGAATTCATTACCACCCAGCCAGCACTGCAAGAAATGTTAAAAGGGCTTTTTTAAACAAAAGAAAGGGATAAACAAGCTAACCCAGGGAGACCAGGAATACAAATAACAAAATGGCAATACATATGCACCTATCAATAATCATTTTAAATGTGAATGGGCTAAATACTCCAATCAAAAGACAGAGAGTGGCTGAGTGGATAAGAAAATAGGACACATGTATATGCTGTTTACAGATGGAATAAGATAATTCATGCAAATGGAAATGAGAGGGGAAAAAAGCTGGAGTACCAATATTTACTTTGGACAAAATAGACTTTATAATGACTACAATAAAAGACAAAGAAGGGCACTAGAACACTAATAAACATCTATGCACCCAACATAGGAACTCCTAATTACATATAACAGATTTTGACAGACATAAAGACAGAGATCAACAGTAACACTATCATAGTAGGGAACTTCAACACCATTGTCACCGATGGACAGACCCTTTAGACAGAAAATCAACACAGAAAGAGGGGCCTTATATGATACTTTAGACCAGCTGGACTTCGTTGATATTTTTAGAGCATTTCACCCTGAAAATACAGAATATACATTCTTCTCAAGTACACATGGGACATTTTCCAAGATAGACCATGTTAGGCCACAAAACAAGTCTCAGTAAATTTAAGAAGATTGAAATCATATCAAGCAGATATAAAGAAAAAACTGATGGTTGCTGACTGGGAGGGAGTGGGGAAGAGGGAGAGGGGGAAGGTTTTGGACAGTGTAGGTGGGACTACAATGTTGCCGCAGGGATATGGGGGCAGTTCTAGGAATGTAATTGATAATGTTGTGAAGAGACTATTACGTTGTGTGAAATAAGTCAGTCGGAGAAAGACAGATACCATGTGATCTCACTTGTTTGTGGAGTCTGAAGAGCTGATGAACGATCAAAGTAAACAGACTCATAGATGTAGAGGAAAAACTGAGGGTTGCTAGTTGGGGATGTGGGGGAAAGGGAAGGGATTAGACAGCATAAATAGACAACTACAATATTGCCACAGGGATATGAAACACAGTTTGGGGAGTATAATAATGTTGTAAAAATTTTGTGGTGTGTCAGATAGTCACATTTCTTGTTAGGGAGACCACTTCATGGATGGAGTAGAGGCTTGATCACTGCACTGTACACCTGAAGCTGATGTTGTATAGTATTGTATGCCAACTGTAACTGAATATGTGGATGGTCACGGGATGTGGAATATACTGTGGAGGGGAGTCAGGGGAGTTGTGATAGATATGTATGATATGGTGGAGGTGGCGAACTGGGGGAGGGGGTTTTCACTTTGGGGGGTAAAGAGTATAACTATTGCATTGTGTTATACACCTCAAACTAATTAAAAAAATTATTAAATAAAAAAAATGGCAAAAGTTAAAGACAGAGACAGAATCCTAAAAGCAGCAGGAGAAAGACAAGAGGTTACATACAAAGGAACTCCTATAAGACTAACAGCTGACTTGTCTACAGAAACTCTGCAGGCCAGAATGGAGTGGCAGGAGATATTCAAAGTGACGCAAAATAAAGTTCTGCAACCAAGATTGCTCTACCCCGCACGGCTATCACTTAAAATTGAAGGAGAGATAAAGAGCTTTTCAGAAAAGAATAAGCTTAAGGAGTTCATTACCACCAAGCCAGCTTTGCAAGAAATGTTAAAAGGGCTTTTTTTTTTTTTAAAGATTTTTATTGGGGAATTGGGAGAGGGGAACAGCGGTGGGGAATTGGAAAAGGGGAACACACAAGTTGCTGTCTTTGTTCTTCAGTCTAGTTACAGAGGAAGTTGCTTCACTGGCCCATCTTGGTATCGTCATAGCGCTCTTCCCGGATGAGGCAGATTGGTCACCGGCCTCTGGATGGTCACTCACCGCGGCTATTGGCAGCTCACGCTGGCTGCCAGCCACTCACGCTGGCTGCCATCCACTCACTGTAGCCTATGGCAGCCCACTGCAGAAGGGGCTGCAGCCTACACCCTCTCTGGGGCTCGCACAACCCAGCTCCAGGTGGAGCTGTTGTTAGCTGTAGAGGGCAGTGTCACTGGCCCTCATATGTGGGATCCGAACCGGGGACGCTGGCATCCCAAAACCACATCTTAACGAATGCACCACTCGGCCGGCCCTAAAAGGGCTTTTTTTAAACAGAAGAAATGGGTAAACAAGGTAACCTAGGAAGACCAGGAATACAAATAACAAAATGGCAAACATTATACACCTATCAATAATCATTTTAAATGTGAATGGTCTAAATGCTCCAATCAAAAGACAGAGAGTGGCTGAGTGGATAAGAAAATAGAACCCATGTATATGCTGTTTACAGATGGAATAAGATAATTCATACAAATGGAAATGAGAAAAAAGCTGGAGTAGCAGTACTTATTTTGAACAAAATAGACTTTATTTCTTTATTTTTTTTTTTTGAGGGCAGTGTCACTGCCCTCATATGTGGGACCGAACCGGAGCTGCTGGCTTCTGAAGCCAGTGCTTAACCACTGCGCCACTCGGCCGGCCCACAACAAAATACACTTTAAAATGAAGACTAAAATGAAAGACAATGAAGGGCACTATAACCCTAATAAACATCTATGCACCCAACGTAGGAGCTCCTAAATATATAAAACAGATTTTGACAGACATAAAGACAGAGATCAACAGTAACACTATCATAGTAGGGGACTTGAACACCCCGTTGTCACCAATCGACAGAAAATCAACACGGAAAGAATAGCCTTTAGACTAGCTGGATTTCATCGATATTTTTAGAGCATTTCACCCCAAAACAACAGAATATACATTCTTCTCAAGTGCACATGGGACATTTTCCAAGATAGACCACATGTTAGGCCACAAAACAAGTCTCAATAAATTTAAGAAGATTGAAATCATATCAAGCAGGTATAAAGGAAAAACTGATCATCGCTGACTGGGAGGGAGTGGGGATGAGATAGAGGGGGAAAGTTTTGGACAGCGTAGGTGGGTGACTACAATGTTGCCGCAGGGGTATGGGGGCAGTTCTGGGAACGTAATTGATAATGTGAATGCTTTGTAGGTGTCAGATGGTCATGTGTCTTGGGGAGACTGCTTCGGGGTAGGTAGAGGCTTGATCACTGCACTGTACACCTGAAGCTGATGTATAATATTCAATGTTGACTGTGATTGAATGTATTCATATAGTCACAGGATGAAGAGTACAGTGTGGGAGTGGGGTCAGGGGAGTTGTAGTAGATATTATGATATGGGGTGGACTGGGGCGGTGGATTGGGGGAGGGGGGTTGGCACTTTGAAGGGTAAAAAGTATAACTATTGCACTGTTGTAAAAAATAAATTTAAAAATTTAAAAATTAAAAAAAAAAGAATGTAGAAAGGGAGTGTGTACTATAGGGAAGTCAACATGGCATCAATTCTTCAAATAAATTTCCTCTCAGTGGGCTGCAGTGAACAAATATGGAAATCAACTCAACCAGAAGGGCAGAGGTGAGGGAGATCACGAAAGAATTGACTCAGATTCATTTTCAACCAGGGCCACTTCCTAACCTACCTGCATTCTTTTAAACTATGCACACCAATAAATTCTCCTTTTGTCTCAAAAAAACAAAAAATCTTTAAAAAAACAAAAAGAATGTT
This sequence comes from Aselliscus stoliczkanus, assembly GCA_033961575.1. Taxonomy (NCBI): domain Eukaryota; kingdom Metazoa; phylum Chordata; class Mammalia; order Chiroptera; family Hipposideridae; genus Aselliscus; species Aselliscus stoliczkanus. The sequence goes on along the minus strand of CM066733.1, from coordinate 54,103,144 downwards.
AAGAGGAAAAAAAGAAAAATGACAGGGTCATTACAGGGGTCAATCCAAGAAGAGACTATAACAACTATAAACACTTACACACCCCACACAGGAGCACCTAAGTATATAAAGCAACTATTAATGGACACAAGGGAAGAAACTCACAGTAAAACATAACAACAGGGGATTCAGTGCTCCATTCACATCAATGGGTAGATTATCCAGACAGAAAGTTAATAAGGAACCAATGGCCTTGAATGTCACATCAGGTCATATCAACTTAATACATATTTACAGGACATTTCAACCAAAAGCTGCAGAATAAACTTTTTTTCAAGTGCTTATGTAACATTCCCCAGGATAAATTACATATTAGGCCAAAAACCAAGCCTCAATAAGTTAAAGAAAATTGAAATCATATCAAGCATCTTTTTCAACCACAATGGAATGAAACTGAAAATCAAATACACAAAGAAAACTGGAAAAAAACAGATATATGGAGATTAAACTATAAGCTATTAAACAACCAATGGATCAAAGAGGAAATCAAGTAGGCAATAAAAAAACTACCTTGAGGGGTGGCCAGTTAGCTCAGGTGGTTAGAACACAGGCTCATAACACCAAGGTTGCTGGTTTGATTCCCACATGGACCAGTGAGCTGCGCCCTCCACAACTAGATTGAAAACAACGACTTGACTTGGAGCTGATTGGTCCTGGAGGAACACAATGTTCTCCAATAAAGTTTAAAAAAAAATACAAAACTACCTCAAGACAAATGGAAATAAAAACAAAACTTTTCAAAATTTATGAGATGCAGCAAAAGCAGTTTTAAAAATAAAGTTCATAGCTATAGAGGTCTACTTCAAGAAACAAGAAAAATATGATATAAACAGTCTAACTTCACACTTAAAGGGACTAGAAAAAGAAGAACAAACAAAATGCAAAGGAAGGAAATAAATAAGATCAAGTGGAAATAAACAGAATAGAATTTTTCAAAACAATAGAAAAGATCAATAAAACTAAACTGATTCTTTGAAAAGAAACAAAATTGTCAAAGTGTCAGCCAAACTCATCAAGAAAAAAAAAGAGCTCATAAATAAATAAAATCATAAATGACAGAGAAGTTATCACTGACATCACAGAAATATGAAGAATAATAAAAGAACACTATAAACAATTACATTCCAACAAATTTGACAATCTAGAAGAAACGGATAAATTTCTAGAACCACATAAACTTCCAAGAGTGAACCAGGAAGAAACAGAAAATCTAAACAGACTGATTATTAGCCATGAATTTGAAATCAGTAAACAAAAACTCCCAACAAATAAAAATCCAGGCCTAGATAGCTTCACAGGTAAATTCTACCCAACATTTAAAGAAGAATTAATACCTATCCTTCTTAAACTTTCAAAAAAGGAAAGATGAAGGAATGCTTCCCAATTCATTCTATGAAGTCAGTATTACTCTGATACAAAACCAGACAAAGATATCACACACACAAAAATAAATTAATTAAAAAATAAATAAAATAAAATTACAGGCCAATATCCTTGATGAACATAGCTGCAAAAATTCTCAACAAAATATTAAGAAACCAGATTCAACAAGGATTATACACCAAAACCAAGTGGGATTTAATCCAGGGACACAAGGATGGTTCAACATCTGTAAATCAGTAAATGTGATACATCAAATTAACAAAATGGAAGATAAAAACCATATGATCATCTCAATAGATACAGAAAAAGCATCTGACAAAATTCAACATCCTCTTATAATAAGAACTCTCAACAAAGTGGGTATAGAAAAAACATACCTCAACATAATGAAGGCTACGTATGACAAATTTACAGCTAATATCCTACTCAATGATGAGAAGCTGAAAGCTTTCCCCTAAGATCAGGAACAAGATAAGGATGCCCCCCTATCACCACTTCTATTTAACATAGTATTGAAAGTCCTAGACACAGCAATCACACAAAAGAAAGAAATAAAAGGCATCCAAATCAGAAAGGAAGAAGTAAAACTTACACTATTTGCAGATGACATGATACTAACTATAGGAAGCCCTAAAGACCCTACCAAAAAGCTATTAGAACTAATAAATTAATTCAATAAACTAGCAGGATACAAAATCAACATACAGAAATCTTGTGTTTCTATGCACCAATAATGAACAATCAGAAGAAGAAATTAAGAAAACAATCCCATTTACAATTGCATCAAAAAATGTAAAATACCTAGGAATAAATTTAACCAGAGGTGAAAGACCTGTACTCTGAAAACTATAAGACATTGAGAAACAAATTTAAGAGGATATAAATAAGTGGAAGGATGTGCCACGCGCATAGATTGGAAGAATTGTTATTGCTAAAATGTCCTTATTACCTACCAATGGCATTTTTCTCAGAACTAGAACAACTAATTCTAGAATTTATATGGAACCACAGAAAACTTGACAAAAAAATAAAGTGGAAGTTATCATGTTCCCTGACTTCAAACTATACTACAAAGCTACAGTAATCAAAACAGTAGGGTACTGGCATAAAAACAGATATATAGATCAGTGAAATAAAATCGAAAGTCCAGAAATAAATCCTTCCTTATATAATTAATCTACAACCAAGGAGGCAAGCATATACAATGGGATAAAGACAGTCTATTCAATATGTGATGCTGAGAAAACTGGACAGATACACACACAAAAAATGAAATTGCACTACTTTTTTGTACACACATAAAATAAACTCAAAATAGATTAAAAACTTAACTGTAAGACTTAAAACTATAAAACTCCTAGAAGAAAACATAGGCAGTAATCTCTTTGACACCACTGTTAATAATATTTTTTTGGATATGTCTCCTTGGGCAAGAACAACAAAAGAAAAAAGCAAACAAATGGGACTATGTCAAACTAAAACATTTTTGCACAGCAAAGAAAATGATTAACAGAATGAAAAAACAACCAATCTACTAAATGGAAGATATTCAGAAATGATACACCTGATAAAGGGTTAATAGTCAAAATATATAAGGTACTCATACAACATAACACCGAAAAGACAAACAATCCAATCTACAAATGGACAGAGGACCTGAGTAGACATTTCTCCAAAGAGGACATGCAGATGGCCAATGGACATATGAAAAGATGATCAACATCACTAATTCCCAGGGAAATGGAAATCAAAAGCACAATGAGGTATCTCCTCACACCTGTCAGAATGGCTACCATAAAAAAATGTCAACAAGGCTGGCTGAGTGGTGCGGTGATTGGGCACTGGTTTGGGAGGCCAGCAGCCCCAGTTTGGGTCCCACGTGTGAGGGCCAGTGACACTGCCATCAAAAGAAAAAAAAAGTCAACAACGCCAGCTGCATGGCTCAGTTGGTTAAGAACTCGCTCAACAGTGTGAGCTCTGAGCAGCAGCAGTTCGATGCCTGGCCCGAGCTGAGCTGCTGCTAAGCTGCCAACAGGTGGCAGGATGGCTCAGCTAAAAAAATTTTAAAAATTAAAAAAAAAAGAATCAACAAGTAGAGGTGACATCAGCAATCATGGCTGTGAATAGACACCATTGTTTCTTCCCTTAAATTTCCAAGTTGGATAACTGTAACTCAATAAAGTATCCCCTACTCAACACACACACATGCCTGAAAGATCCATTTATCAGGACATCTGATTGTGGGTATAGTGGAATGAGTAAGGAGGCAAGACGGGGGAAAGGACAAGGACTGTGGCTGCAGATGCAGTTCAACAACCACCGTAACACAAGTGAGAGTGGTAACAAAGGAGAAGTTGGGCTGCCAGCCTTACACTACAACCTGGAGTTCAAAGAGACAGAAGCAGTTTCCCTCCCAGAAAAGGCATTTACCTTCCCATCATCATAGAAGTGGGTAGAGGTGGCTGGGAAACTGTAAACAAAACAGTGGAGCCGATAGCCACGACTGGCAGGAGGTGGGCGCCAGAATTATTAAACACCTGCCTTCTCTCCCCCACATGCCCTGGCAGAGTCTGGTAAAGCCAAAAACACAACAAAAAAAGGAAGTCACTCTAGTTGCAAAACTGATTCTTCACCACCTGCTACATTCCCCCACCACAGAGGAGGTGCCCCATAACCAAGTGGGAATATGGCACATTCCTTAACTGAAGCAACACCACTACTGCTGCCCCCAGAGGCGCAAATAGTATAGGTAAGAGAAAACAAAAACTTGCACTATAGCACCATCTATTGGAAAACAAAAGAAAGTACTCTATGTATCAACCAGCTGAACTGGAGAGAACAAAACAGTACCTATTAAGAAAAGAGATCTCGGGCCGGCCGAGTGGCGCATTGGTTAAGCGCTGGTTTTGGGATGCCAGCGGCCCGGGTTCGGATCCCACATGAGGGCCAGTGACACTGCCCTCTACAGCTAACAACAGCTCCACCTGGAGCTGGGCTGTGCGAGCCCCGGTGATGGTGTGGGCTGCAGCCCCTGCTGCAGTGGGTTGCCATAGGCTACAGTGAGTGGCCCACAGCCAGCGTGAGCGGCCCACAGCCAGCGTGAGCGGCTGGCAGCCAAGCATGAGCTGCCAATAGCCGCGGTGAGCGACATCCAGAGGCCAGCGACCGATCTGCCTCATCCGGGAAGAGCGCAATGACAATACCAACAGTGAAGCAACATCCTCCGCAACTAAACTGAAGAACAAAAAGACAGCAACTTGTCTGTTCCCCTTCCCCGATTCCCCAACGCTGTTCCCCTCCGCCAATTCTCCAATAAAATCTTTAAAAAAAAAAAAAAAGAAAAAAAAGAAAAGAGATCTCTACTTCACATGTGCAGACAGAGAAACAGTCCATCAAATACCATGAACAATCAAGGTAAGTTGGGAGCACAAAAAGAAAATAAAAAGTCTCCAGAAACCAAACACAATGTCATACAAAAATGTAATGTAAATGACAGAGAATTCAAAATTGCAGGTATGAAGAAACTCGATGATATACAAGAAAATTTATAAAGACAATTCAGTGAACTCAAGAATAAAATTCATGAACAAAAGGAGTATTCTACCAAAGAGATTGAAACTATAGAAAAGAACCAAAGAGAAATTCAGAAGCTGAACTCAATAAATGAGATGAGGAATGTATTACAGAACACTGAAATAGAGCAGACTACATGGAAGAAAGAATTAGCAAACTCAAAAATAGAAACCTGGGCCAGCCGAGTGATGCGGTGGTTAAGCGCTGGCTTGGGAAGCCAGCGGCCCCGGTTCATGTCCCACATATGAGGGCCAGTGACACTGCCCTCAAAAAAAATAAAAATAAAAATAAAAGAACTCTACAAGAACTATCTGATTATATACGAAACAGCAATCTGAGGATAATAGGTATACCAGATGAAGAGAGGACGAAAGAAACAGAGAGCCTACTCTAAGAAATAATTGATAACAACTTCCCAAGCCTATAGAAAAAAATGAAATTAGAATAGAAAAAGCTAACAGAACACCTAATTATATCAATACAAAAAGACCTTCTCCAAGACATACTTTATTCCAACTGTCAAAAAATTAATGACAAAGAAATTCTCGAGGCAGTGACAGTAACCTACAAAGGAAACCCTATTAGATTGTCACCAGATTTCTCAATAGAAACATTACAAGACAGGAAAAAATGGAAACAAACATATTCAAAATATTGAAAGAAAGGAACCATCAGCCAAGGATAATATATCCAGCAAAGTTATGTTTTAGACATGAAGGATAAATAAAGTCTTTCCCAGACAAACCTAAGCTGAGAGAACTTGCCACCACAAGACCTGCATTACAAGAAATGTTGAAAGGAGCTCTTTCTACTGGAAACAAAAAGACAACAAAAAAAGTATACAGGGCCGGTCAAGTGGCACAGTGGTTAAGCGCTGGCTTCAGAAGCCAGTGGCCCCAGTTCGGGTCCCACATATGAGGGCCAGCAACACTACCCTCAAAAAAAAAAAAAGTATACAAAACTTTGAGTAAGATAACTAACAGACAGAAGCAGGAGACTGCCAATCTACTTCAGAAGAGGTTTTTAAACACTTCATTATAACATAAAGGTTAAAGGGGGAAGGGCGTTAGGGGGAAGGGCATTAAAGGTTAAAAGGGCATAGAAAATAGGTATAACTACAGCAATGTGGTAACTAATGCACAACATAAAAAGGGATAATTTGTGACAAGAAAATCATAAAAGTCGAGGAAGAAAAGGACAGAATAGGTACAGGTGGATGAAGATAAGAAGCACTCAGAGGAAAAAGGACTATTGTATATATGAGACATTTTAAACAAACTTAATGGTAACCACAAAACACAAATCCAGAGCTGAAACACAAAACATTTAAAAGAAGGAAATGGAGGGAAAAAATCATAGAAAACCACCAAACTGAAATAGCAGAGAAATATCACAGGGGAAAAGAAATAGTGGAGACACAGAGCAACCATAAAACAGAAGATAAAATGGCTGTAATAAGTCCTCATACATCAATAATCACTTTAAATCGAAAGTGACTGACCTCACTGATCAAAAGGCACAAAGTAGCAGAATGGATTAAAAAGTAAGACCCAACTATATGTTGCCTACAGGAGACCCTTCTTGACTCCAAAGACAAACATAGGCTCAAAGTGAAGAAGTGGAAGATAATACTCTAAGCAAATAGCATCAGGAGAAAACTGGGTCTTATATTAGACAAAACAGATTTCAAGATTTTAAAAAGGTAACAAGAGACAAAATTGGATAATTTATCATGACAAAGGGGATAATTCATCAAGAAGACATAACTCTTAACAATATACATGTACCCAACCAGAGAGCACCAAAAAATATAAAGCAACTACTAACAGACCTAAAGGGAAAAACTGACAAAAATACAATTATAATAGGGGTTCTGAATACTCCATTGACAGCAATGGGTACATCATCCAAACATAAAGTCAATAAGGAAATATAGGCATAAATAACACAATAGAGCAAATGGACTTAATCAATATTTTAAAAACTTTTTATTGGGCCAGCCGAATGGCACGCTGGTTAGGAACTGGCTTGAGATGCCTGCTCTGAACACCAGGGCCCTAGTTCGGATGCCACATATGAGAGCTAGTGACACTGCCCTCTACAGCTAAGATGGTGAACAACAGCTCCACCTGGAGCTGGGCTACTGTGAGTCGCCATGTGAAGGCGTAGCTGCAGCCCCTGCCATAGGCCTGCTATGGCTTGCCATAGGCTACAGTGAGTGGCCGGCAACCAGGGCAGCTGCTGTGAGCTGCCAAGAGCCATTGTGAGCAGCCATCCAGAGGCCGGAGACTGATCTGCCTCACCCAGGAAGAGCGCAATGACAAAACCAACATGGGCCAGTGAAGCAATGTCCTCCACAACTAGACTGAAGAACAAAAAGACAGCAAACTATCTGTTCCTTTCCCCTAATTCCCCAATAAAATCTTTAAAATAAAAAAAAAAAATTTAAAACTTTTTATCCACAAAAAACAGAATACACATTTTTTTTCAAGTGCACATGGACCAATCTCAAGGATAGACTGACTATATGTTGGGGTACAAAACTAGTCTCAATAAATTTAAGAAGATTCAAATCATACCAAGTGCATTTTCTGACCACAACAGAATGAAACGAAAAGTAACTACAAGAACAAAGCTGCAAAAACACAAATATGTGCAGATTAAACAACATGCTACTGAATAACTACTGGGTCAAAGAAGAAATTAAAAATACATCGAGGGCCAGCCGAGTGGCGCGGTGGTTAAGCGCTGGCTTGGGAAGCCAGCGGCCCCGATTCAGTCCCACATATGAGGGCCAGTAACACTGCCCTCAATAAATAAATAAATAAATACATAAATACATAAATAAAATACATCGAGGCAAATGAAAATAACGACGTACCAAAAATTGGGGGATGTACCAAAAGGGGTATTTAAGAGGGAATTTGAAAACATTACAGGCCTACCTCAAGAAACAAGAAAAATATCAAATAAACACTCTAACATTACACCTTAAGGAACTATTGGGTTGTCGGAACAGTCATGAAGTATGTTTACAACAATGGCACTAGTTGCTTTTTGTAAGCACTAGAATCATTCACATCTATGTTATTCTATGTCATTTGACAGCTGACAGTTCTAGCTTCATTCTAAAACAAAAATTGAATGATTTGGTTGAGTTTTGGAGATTTTACAAGTTGAAGATGGAAGACCAAACTGTGCATTTTTGCCATATTTTACAGTTTTACTTCCAAAAAGGGAAGAATGCGCATCAAACTTGTGAAAAGTTGCATAAAGTTTACAGTGACAATGCTCTACAAGAACATCAGTGACAGCGATGGGTCACGAAATTCCGTGCTGGTGAATTCGATCTCAATGATGCCCCTCTGTCAGGAAGGCCCACCGAGGTTGATGACGACAAAATAAAGGCATTAATAGAGTTAAAGTCACATTACACGACACGAGAGATTGCAGAAACATTGAACATCCATCATTCAAGCATTCATGACAACCTGAAGAAGCTGGGATACATAAACAAGCTTGATATTTGGGTTCCGCATGAACTCATAGAAGTTCATTTGACCGTGTGTATAGACATCTGCAATATGCTCATTAAACGTGAGGAAAACAATCCTTTATTGAAGCGACTGATAACTGGTGATGAGAAATGAATTGTTTACAGCAATGTGGTGCACAAACGGTCTTGGTCCCGACGTGATGATTCAACTCAAACTACATCCAAAGCAGACGTTCATCAGAGGAAGATTATACTCTCAGTGTGGTGGGATTTTAAAGGTGTCATATTTTTCAAACTCCTACCGGGAACCAAACAATCAATTCAAATGTGTACTGTTGGCAGTTGAACAGTTTAAACAAATTCATCATCCAGCAATGTCCAGAGCTCGTTAATTGTAAAGGAGTTGTGCTCCATCGTGACAACACGAGACCACACACAAGTTTGATCACTGGTCAAAAATTATTGGAGCTTATGCTGTCAGACTTCCAATTGTTTCGCCCTCTTCAAAACTTCTTGCGTGGTTTAACGTTCAACTCGGATGAGGCTGTAAATCAGCACCTTGTTCAGTTTCTCGCAAATAAAGATAGGTCCTTCTATGAATGAGGAATTATGAAGCTCACTGAAAGAGGGCAAAAGGTTATTAAACAAAACGGGCAATATATCATTGATTGATCTTTGTTCTTTATATAAATAAATCACCTTTGAAAAACAGACAAAATACGTCATGACTTTTTGGACAACACAATAGTAAAAGAAAAACAAATGAAGCCCAAAGTCAGTAGAAAGAAGGAAATAATGAAAATTAGAGTGGAAATAAATGAAGTACAGAAAAAAAGACAACAGAAAAAATAATGAAACAAAGAACTTGATATATGAAAAGATACAATTAATAAACCTTTGGCTAGACTCACCAAGGAAAAAAGAGAAAAGACTCAAATGAAATCAGAAATAAAAGAAGTTACCACAGACACCACAGAAATACAAGAATACTATGAAAGGCTATATGCCATCAAATTCAAAAACCTAGAAGAGAGACTTCCGGTAAAATGGCGCAATAGACAGATGCTGTGCTAACTGCCTCCCAGGATCACACCAAAATTACAAGCAAATTATACAGCATTCAGCCCTGGAGGTCCCCGGAACACTAGATGAACAGAACCACTAAACTGATGAACAGAACTTTAAGAGGAGGCCACGTCGGGTCTGGTAGGACGGGTGGAGACGAGAGAGGGTGAACCCTGTGAGGGAGGTCCCAGCTGTGGGGAGGCTTCTCCGGTTGGGGGAGAGACCCTCCGGCCGCACACCAAGCTCACCAGTCCAGAGTTCCTTTGCCGGGAAGAGGAGTTCTAAGATAGCCGGCAGTAAATTAGTGAGGACTCTCTTTGCTCAGCTCGGTGAGGCTAAGAGCGGCTGGAGAATCAGTGGGGCCAGCACCTGGGCTTGCTCGCCGGTGAGCACTTACCTGGTTCCTGGTGGAGGGAGTGGCTGTGTGAGCCGGACCCAGAAGCCTGCGGGGGTGGACTGGGCTGGGCACCTTTGGTGCAAGGGCTGGAGGTTTTTGGACTGTTGTTCCCGTGGTGTGGAGCCTGCGCGCGAGTGGTGTAGGGAGGACGCCATTTTGTCGGGCTTGGGCCCTCCCACGGAGGATCAGGTCCGAGACCTCATTGGTCTGGTGGAATTGGCGCAGAAGTCCGTGTGTGCGTGCGCGCGCGCATGCGGCCTTGGATCCCCACCCTCCGCCTGGCTTATACTGCGTTGCCAGGGAAACACTGGGCGGGTGCCCTCCGGGTCCAACAGGCTGCTCACTGAGACCTGGGAGTGCGCGAGCCGCCTCGGATCCCCACGCCCGGCTTGTGCTGCGCTGCCAGGGAAATGCCTGGTGGGCGTGCTCTGGCTCCAACAGGCTGCTCACTGAGACGTGGGAGTGCGCAAGCTGCGTCAGGTCCCCGCTCTCCACACTGCGCTTGCAGAGTTGCCAGGCTGGTGATTGGTTGTCGGGCTGCTTGGCCTGATCTACGAGCGGCTGATTGGGACAAGCTGAGACTGGGAGTTTTCCTGGGAGTGTTGGGCCGTGAGCTGTGTGCCTGCGTGATCCAGCCAGGGCTCTTCTGGTGATCTATCTAATACATCAAAGCAATCCCAGAGTGACAGCCAGAATGGGGAAACAAAGAAACATGTCACAAGTAAAAGATCAGAAGAAACCTCCAAAATGGAACTAAATGAAACAGAGGGATCCAACCTTTCAGAGACGGAGTTTAGAACACTGATGATAAGAATGTTTAAGGAACTTAGCGAGGACATAAAGAAGGATAGGGAAAACATAAAAAAAAAACCTGTTAGAACTAAATAATACAATAACTGAAATGAAGAACACACTTGAAGGAATCACCAGTAGAGTAGATGAAGCAGAGGAGCGGATCAGCGATTTGGAAGATAAAATAGTAGAACTCACCCAGTTGGCACAGCAAAAAGACCAAAGAATAAAAAACAATGAAAATAGTTTAAGAGCCCTATGGGACAAGGTGAAACACAACCACCTTTGACTCATAGGAATACCAGAAGGAGAAGAGAAGAAGCAAGGGGTCGAAAATGTATTTGAAAAAATAATGACTGAAAACTTCCCTACCCTGGTGAAGGAAATCAGCATGCATGCCCAGGAAGTGCAGAGGGTTCCAAACAAGCTGAACCCAAACAGGTCCACACCAAGACACATCATAGTTAAAATGGCAAAGGTTAAAGACAGAGACAGAATCCTAGAGGCTGCAAGAGAAAGACAGCAGGTTACATACAACGGAACTCCTGTTAGACTAACAGCTGACTTGTCTACAGAAACTCTGCAGGCCAGAAGGGAGCGGCAGGAGATATTCAAAGTGACACAAAATAAAGGCCTACAACCAAGATTGCTCTACCCAGCACGGCTATCACTTAAAATTGAAGGAGAAATAAAGAGCTTCTCAGAAAAAAATAAGCTTAAAGAATTCAATACCACCAAGCCAGCATTGCAAGAAATGTTAAAAGGGCTTTTTTAAACAAAAGAGAGGGGTAAACAAGCTAACCCAGGGAGACCAGGAATACAAATAACAAAATGGCAATACATATGCACCTATCAGTAATCATTTTAAATGTGAATGGGCTAAATGCTGCAATCAAAAGACGGAGAGTGGCTGAGTGGATAAGAAAATAGGACACATGTATTTGCTGTTTATAGATGGAATAAGATATTTCATGCAAATGGAAATGAGAGGAAAAAAAAGCTGGAGTACCAATACTTATTTTGGACAAAATAGACTTTAAAATGACTACAATAAAAGACAAAGAAGGGCACTAGAACCCTAATAAACATCTATGCACCCAACATAGGAACTCCTAATTACATATAACAGATTTTGACAGACATAAAGACAGAGATCAACAGTAACACTATCATAGTAGGGAACTTCAACACCATTGTCACCGACGGACAGACCCTTTAGACAGAAAATCAACACAGAAAGAGGGGCCTTAAATGATACTTTAGACCAGCTGGACTTCGTTGATATTTTTAGAGCATTTCACCCTGAAAATACAGAATATACATTCTTCTCAAGTACACATGGGACATTTTCCAAGATAGACCATGTTAGGCCACAAAACAAGTCTCAGTAAATTTAAGAAGATTGAAGTTATATCAAGCAGATATAAAGGAAAAACTGATGGTTGCTGGCTGGGAGGGAGTGGGGAAGAGGGAGAGGGGGAAGGTTTTGGACAGTGTAGGTGGGACTACAATGTTACCGCAGGGATATGGGGGCAGTTCTGGGAATGTAATTGATAATGTTGTGAAGAGACTATTATGTTGCATGAAATAAGTCAGTCGGAGAAGGACAGGTACCATGTGATCTCACTTGTGTGAGGAGTCTGAAGAGCTGAGTGAACGATCAAAGTAAACAGATTCATGGATGTAGAGGAAAAACTGAGGGTTGCTAGTTGGGAGAGGGGTGCGGATGTGGGGGAAGGGGAAGGGATTAGACAGCATAAATAGATAACTACAATATTGCCACAGGGATATGAAACACAGTTCAGGGAATATAAATAATAATGTTGTAAAAATTTTGTGGCGTGTCAGATAGTCACATTTCTTGTTAGGGAGACCACTTCATGGATGGAGTAGAGGCTTCATCACTGCACTGTACACCTGAAGTTGATGTTGTATAGTATTGTATGCCAACTGTAACTGAATATGTGGATGGTCACAGGATGTGGAGTATACTGTGGAGGGGAGTCAGGGGAGTTGTGATAGATATGTATGATATGGGGGGAAGTGGGGTGGTGAATTGAGGGAGGGGGGTTGTCACTTTGGGGGTTAAAGAGTATAACTATTGCATTGTGTTGTATACCTGAAACTAATAAAAAATAAATACATGTACAAATGCCAAAAAAAAGAAAAAAAACCTAGAAGAAATGGAAAAGTTCTTAGAAATATATTACCTTCATAGATGAATCATGAAAAATTTGAAAACCTTAATAGGCTGAACACTAATAAGGAATTTGAAACAGTAATCAAAAACCTCCCTGGGCCGGCTGAGTGTCGCATTGTTTAAGAGCTGGCTTGGGACGTCAGCGGCCCGGGTTCAGATCCCGCATATGAGGGCCAGTGACACTGCTCTCTACAGCTAACAACAGCTCCACCTGGAGCTGGGCTGTGAGCCCCGACGACAGTGTAGGCTGCAGCCCCTGCTGCAGTGGGCTGTCATAGGCTACAGTGAGTGGCCGGCAGCCAGTGTGAGCAGCTGGCAGCCAGTGTGAGCTGCCAATAGCCGCAGTGAGCAACCATCCAGAGGCCGGCGACCAATCTGCCTCACCCAGGAAGAGCGCAATGATAATACCAACATGGGCCAGTGAAGCAACGTCCTCCACTAATAGACTGAAGAACAAAACAACAGCAACTTGTCTGTTCCCTCCCCCAATTCCCCAATAAAATCTTTAAAAATAAATAAATAAACTTTTAAAAACACTGCCTGTTTGATGGTGGGCTATGCCCGCCCACAACTAAGACTGAACTTGGCACCTTGAGCTGAGCTGCCACCCCGATGGCTCAGTGGATAGAGCACAAACTCTTAACAAGGCTGCTAGTTCGACTCCCGCATGGGATGGTGGCTACGCCAACCTGCAACTAAGATTATAACACAGCACCTTGAGCTTAGAGGCCACAAGCTGCCGACAGGCATCCAGATAGTGACTGGCACCCTCCACAACTAAGACTGAAGAACAACAACTTGGCTGGTCCCCTTCCCCAATTCCCCAACACTGTTCCCCTCCCCCAATTCCCCAATTAAAAAAATAAAAAAATGAAACTCAACCACCATCTTACAACATTCACAAAAATCAACTAAAAAAAATCATACACAAAAATTAACCAAAGTCTTGAACATAAGACATGAAACCATGAAACTCCTAGAAGAAAAAGTTGAGGGAAACCTCCTTGACATTGGTTTTGGCAGTATTTTTTTGAATTTGACACCAAAAGCAATAGCAATAAAAGAAAACCAAGTGGAACTACATCAAACCAAAAAGCTCTGCACAGCAAAAGAAATCAACAGAATGAAAAGGCAACCTAGTGAACTGGAGAAAATATTTGCAAATCATATATCTGATAAGGAGTTAATATCCAAGATATATGAAAAACTCATACATAGTCAATACAAAAAAAAAATCTGGAGCCGGCCGAGTGGTGCATTGGCTGGGCGCTGGCTTGGGATGCTGGTGGCCCTGGTTCGGGTCCCACATGTGGGGACAAGTGACACTGCCCTCAAAAAAAAAAAAAAATCTGATTAAAAATGGGAAGACAATCTGGATAGACATTTTTTCCAAAGATAACATATAGGTGTGCAACAGGTACATGAAAAGTGCTCAGCATCACTAATAATTGGGGAAATGCGAGTCAAAACTACAATGAAATAACACCTCATACCCGTTAGAATGATTGTTATCAAAAATACAAGCAATAATAAGTTTTAGCAAGAATATGGAGGAAAAGGAACCCTGTGCACCATTGTTGGGAGTGTAAATTAAGCAACCACTATGGAAACACAGTATGGGGTTCTCAAAAACTTAACAATAGCAGTACAATATGATCCAGCAATTCCACTTCTGGGTATGTATCCAAAGGAGATGAAATCAGTCATCTCAAATAGACATCTGCACCCCATGTTCTTTGCAGCATTGCAGTATTCTACCCTGATTTGTGGCATCACTTTCCATGGTTTCAGTTACCCACAGTCAACTGGGTCCAAATATATTCAATGTAATATTCCAGAAATAAACAATTCATAGGTTTTAAATTGCACAACATTCTGACAGCATGGAAAAACCTTGTGCCATTCCACTCTGTCCTGCCTGGGACATCAATTGTCCCTTTGTCCAGTGTGTTTATGCTTTATACACTACCTGCATGTGAGTTACTTAGTAGCTGTCTGGGTTATTAAGTCTGCTGTTATGGTATTGCAGTGCAGTGTTAAAGTAATTCTTATTTTACTTAATAATGGCCTCAAAGCACAATAGCAGTTTAAACTTTACCATAGGTATATTTGTATAAGAAAAAAGATAGCATATATAGGGCTCAGCACTACCCACAGTTTCAGGCATCCACTGGAGGGTCTTCAAATGTATCCTTTGCAGATAAGCAGGAGCTACTGTATTTACAATAGCCAAGATATAAAGCAACTTAAATGTCCACTGACAGATGACTGAAAAAGAAAATGTGGGGGCCAGCCGAGTGGTGTGTTGGTTAAGAGCTGGCTTGGGACACCAGCTCTGAGCAGCAGGGTCCTGGTTCAGATCCCATGTATGAGGGCCAATGACACTGCTCTCTGAGGCTAAGATGATGAACCACAGCTCCACCTGGAGCTGGGCTGCTGTGAGTTCCCGGGTCGGCATAGCTGCAGCCCCTGCTGCAGTGGGCTGCCATAGGCTACAGTGAGTGGCCAGCAGCCAGCGTGAATGGCCAGCAGCCAGTGTGAGCTGCCAAGAGCCCCAGTGAGTGGCCGTCCAGGGGCCGGCCTCCAGTCTGCTTCACCCAGGAAGAGCGCAATGACGGTGCCAACATGGGCCAGTGCAGCAACATCCTCCACAACTAGACTGAAGAACAAAAGGACAGCAACTTGTCTGTTTCCCTTCCCCGATTCCCCAAAACTGTTCCCCTCCCCCAATTCCCCAATAAAATCTTAAAAAAAAAAAAAAAAGAAAAGAAAGAAAATGTGGTAGGGGCTGGCCAAGGGGCTCAGTTGGTTCAGAGCTTGCCCAAGAGCACAAGCTCTGAGCAACAGGGTCGCTGGTTCAACTCCCACATGGGCCAGTGACGCTGTGCCGGAGCTGAGCTGCCACTGAACTATCAATAGGTGGCAGAATGGCTCAGCTGGTGAGAGCACATGTTCCTAACAACAAAACTGTCTGTTCGATGGTGGGCTATACCCGCCCACAACTAAGACTGAACTCGGCACCTTGAGCAGAGCTGCCACCCAGATGGCTCAGTGGATGGAGCGTGTGCTCTTAACAACAAGGCTGCTGGTTTGACTCCCACATGGGATGGTGGCTATACCCACCTGCAACTAAGACCGAACTTGGCACCTTGAGCTGAGTGGCGTGACTGGACTTGGAGCTGAGCTAGCTGCACCCTCCACAACTAAGATTAAAGGACAACAATTTGGCTGTTCCCCTTCCTCAATTCCCCAACACTATTCCCCTCCCCCAATTAAAAAGAAAAAAAAATGTGGTAAAAAGTCACAGGAATGTAAAGTACAGAATAGGAAATACAGTGAATAATATTGTAATAGCTCTGTACAGTGTCAGATGGGTACCAGACTTATAAGAGTGATCACTTCATAAGTTATATAAATGTCTAATCGCTATGTTGTACACCTGAAACTAATATAATATTGTATGTCAACTGTAATTTTAAATTATTTTTAATTTTTAAATGTGCTGTGTATATACATGGATTATGGAGATATATACATACATACACAATGGAATATTATTCAGCCATAAAAAGAAGGAAATCTAGCCATTTATAACCTCACGAATGGAGCTTGAAGTCATTATACTAAGTGAAATATGTTAGACAAAAAAAGCCAAATACTTTATTATCTAAAAAAAAACAAAACAACCTCATAGATACAGAGAACAGATTGGTGATTGCCAAAGGTGGGAGGTTGGGATGGGAAAAATGGATGAAGGTGGTCAATGTGTACAAAATTTCTGATATACGATAAATAAGCCCTGGGCATCAATGTATAGCATGGTAACTATAGTTAATAGTGCTATGTATTTGAAAGTCACAAAGTGTAAATCTTAAAACTTCTCATTACAAGAAAACAAAATTGTAACTGTGTGGTGATGGATGTTAACTAAACTTACTATGGTAATGATTTTAAAATATATACATATATCAAATCATTATATTGTACGCCTAAAACAAATACAATGTTATGTCAATTATATCTCAATTTAAAAAAAACAAACAAAATAAAGCTCCTGAGAAAGAAAAGTCCTGAACCTGAAGTCTTCACTGGTAATTTCTACAAACATTTAAATAGGATCTAATACCAATTCTTCCCAAACTTTTCCCAAAAAAATTGAAGAGGGGGCCCACTGAGTGGCGCAGTGGTTAAGTGCTGGCTTGGGAAGCCAACAGCCCCGGTTCGGGTCCCACATATGAGGGCCAGTGACACTGCCCTCTACAGCTAAGTTGGTGAACAACAGCTCAACCTGGAGCTGGACTGCCGTGAGTTGCCGGCAATGACATAGGCTGCAGTCCCTGCTGCAGTGGGCTGCCATAAGCTACCGTGAGTGGCCGGCAGCCGGAGTGAGCTGCCCTGAGCGGCTGTCCAATGGCCGGCGACCAATCCACCTCAGCCAGGAAGAGTGCAATGATCACAATACCAACATGGGCCAGTGCAGCAACATCCTCCACAACTAGACTGAAGAACAAAAGAGCAACAACTTCTCTGTTCCCCTCCCCCAATTCCCCAATAAATCTTTAAAAAAAAAGGTTCAACATATGAAAATCAATGTAATATGCCACATCAACAAAATGAAAAAAAAAAAAACTAAACACATGATCATCTCAATTGATGCAGAAAAAGAATTTGACAAATTTAACACCCTTTCATGATAAACAAACAAACAAACAAAAAAACACTCAATGAAACAGGAATAGAAAGAAACTACCTCAACATAATTAAAGCCATATGTGAAAACCCACAGCAAGCATCATACTCAATGGTGAAAGAGTAAAAGCTTTCCCCTTAAGGTCTGGAACAAGGCCAGGATGCCTATTCTTACCACTTCTATTTAACATAGCACTGGAAGTTCTAGCCAGAGCAATTAGGCAAGAAAAAGAAATAAAAGGCATGCACATTGGGAGGGAAGATGTTTGCAGAGGATATGATCTTGTATATAGAAAACCCTAAAGGCTCCACAAAAACAAACAAGCAAACAGACAAACTAAAACTATTAGAATTAATACATTAATTCAGCGAAGTAGCAGGATACAATGTCAACACGCAAAAATCAGTTGCATTTCTACACAAAAACTATCTAAAAAGGAAATTACAAAAACAATTCCATTTACAATAACATCAAAAAAATAAAATTCATAGGAATTAATTTAACCAAGGAAGTAAGAGACTGGTACAATGAAAACTACAAAATATTGCTGAAATAAATGAAAGAAGACGTAAATAAATGGAAACGCATGCCATGTTCATAGAATGGGAGACTTCATATTGTTAAAATGTCAATAGTACCCAAAGCAATATATAGACTCAATACAATCCCTATAGAATCCCAATTATTTTTTGGAGGCATTGAAAAACATATTATAAAATTTATATAGAAATCTTGTTACCCCAAATAACCAAAACAACTTTGAGAAATGACAAAACTGGACAATTCATACTTCTCGATTTCAAAAATTACTACAAAATTACTGTAATCAAAATGGTGTGGTATTGGGCCGGTCGAGTGGCTCAGTTGGCTAAGAGCACAAGCTCTGAGCAACAGGGTGGGCGGTTGATTCCCACATGGGCCAGTGAGCTGCACCCGAGCTGAGCTGTTGCTGAGCTGCCAACAGGTGACAGGATCGCTCAGCTGGTGAGAGCACATGCTCCTAACAACAATATTGCCAGTTGGACTCCCGCATGGAATGGTGGGCTATGCCCACCCGCATTTGAACACGGCACCTTGAGCTAAGCAGCCACAAGCTGCTGTCGGGAGGGCTGCATGGCGACTGGACTTGGAGCTGAGCTAGCTGCGCCCTCCACAACTAAGATTGAAGGACAACAACTTGGCTGTTTCCCTTCCCCAATTCCCCAACACTATTCCCCTTCCCTAATTCTCCAATTAAAAAAAATATAGTATGGTATTGGCATAAAAACAGGCATGTAAGAACAATGGAATAGAATGTAGAGCCCAGAAATAAACCCTCGCATATATGGTTAAATGATCTTTGACAAAGCATGCCAAGACCATTCAATGGGCAAAGGACAGCCTTTTCAACAAACGATGCTGCAGAAACTGCATATCCACATGTAGAAGAATGAATTAGACACTTACCTAACTCTATATACAAAAATTAACTAGAAGTGGATCAAGGACTTAAGTGTAAAGACTAAAACAATAAAACTCTTAAAAGAAAACATAGGACAAAATCTTCACATTGGATTTGACATTAATTTCTTGGATATGACAACAAAGGCACAGGTAACAAAGGACAAACAGACAAATTAGACTTCATGAAAATTAAAAATTTTGTACATCAAAAGACACTATTCACATGGGCTGGCCAAGTGGCACAGTGGTTGAGCACTGGCTTGAGAAGCCAGCGGCTCTGGTTCGGGTCCCACATATGAGGACCAGTGACACTGCCCTCAAAAAAAAAAAAAAAGACACTATTCACAGAATGGGAGAAAATATTTGCACATCATATATCTGATAAGGGTTTAATATCCAGAATACATAGAGAATTTCTAAAACTTAACAACTACAAAAAAGGACCAGATTCAAAAATGGGCAAAGGGGCTGGCCGAATGGCGCGGTGGTTAACCGCTGGCTTGGGAAGCAAGCGGCCCTGGTTCGGGTCCCACATATGAGGGCCAGTGACACTGCCCTCAAAAAAAAAAAAATGGGCAAAGGACTTATACAGACATCTCCCAAAGAAGGTAAACAAATAGCAAGTAAGCACATGAAAAATGCCCAACATCACTAGTCATTAGGAAAATGCAAATCTAAACCACAATGAGACATCACTTCACACCCATTATGATGACTACTATAAAAAAAAAACAATAAAAAGCAAGAGGTATTGGCAAAGACGTGGATAACCTGAAACCTTGTACACTGTTGATGAGAATGTAAAATGGTACAAACACTGTGGAAACCAGTATGGCGGTTCCTCAAAAAGATTGAAAATAGAATTACCATATGATCCACCAATCCCACTTCTAGGTATATACCCCAAAGAATTGAAAACAGGGTCTTAAAGAAATATTTGTAGGGCCGGCCGAGTGGCGCATTGGTTAAGCGCTGGTTTTGGGATGCCAGCGGCCCCGGTTCGGATCCCACATGAGGGCCAGTGACACTGCCCTCTACAGCTAACAACAGCTCCACCTGGAGCTGGGCTGTGCGAGCCCCGGTGATGGTGTGGGCTGCAGCCCCTGCTGCAGTGGGCTGCCATAGGCTACAGTGAGTGGCCCGCAGCCAGCGTGAGCTGCCAATAGCCGCGGTGAGCGACATCCAGAGGCCAGCGACCGATCTGCCTCATCCGGGAAGAGCGCAATGACGATACCAACAGTGAAGCAACATCCTCCGCAACTAGACTGAAGAACAAAAAGACAGCAACTTGTCTGTTCCCCTTCCCCGATTCCCCGACACTGTTCCCCTCTGCCAATTCCCCAATAAAATCTTTAAAAAAACAAAAAAAAGAAATATTTGTACACTTATGTTCATAGCAACATTATTTACATTAACTAAAACATGGAAGCACCTAAGTGTCCATTGACTTGATGAAGGGATAAGCAAAATGTGGTCTATACATACAATGGAATAGTATTCAGCCTTAAAAAGGAAGTAAATTATGCAACGTGCTACAACACAGAAGCACCTTGAGGAAATTATGCTAACTGAAATAAGCCAGTCACAAAAAGACAAATACTGGGACCGGCCGAGTGGCATGTTGGTTGAGAGCTGGCTTGGGATGCCAGTGGCTCTGGCTTGGATCCTACACGAGAGCCAGTGACACTGCCCTCTACAGCTCAGATGGTGAACAGTGGCTCCACCTGGAGCTGGGCTGCTGTGAATCCCCTGGACGGCATAGCTGCAGCCCCTGCTGCAGTGGGCTGCCATAGGCTACAGTGAGTGGCTGGCAGCCGGTGTGAGCTGCCAAGAGCCACTGTGAGCGGCCATCCAGAGGCCAGCGACCGATCTGCCTTGCCTGAGAAGAACGCAATGACGATACCAACATGGGCCAGTGGAGCGATGTCCTCCACAACTGGACTGAGGAGCAGAGGGACAGCAACTCATCTGTCCCCCTTTCCTGGTTCCCCAACGCTGTTCCCCTCCCCCAATTCCCCAATGAAATCTTTTTTTTTTTTTAAAGATAAATACTGGATGATTCCATTTATGACTTATCTAAAGTAGTCAAAGTCATAATGATAGAAATTGTAATGATGGTTGCCAGGGGCTGAGGGGAGAAGAAAGAGGGGTTGTTTAATAGGTATAGAGTTTCAGTTTTACAAATTGAAAAGAGTTATGGGAATGGATGGTGTTGTTGGCTGTACAACAGTGCAAATGTATTTAATACCACTGAACTACACTTAAAAATGGTTAAGATGGTAAATTTTAGGCTATGTGTATGTTACAACAATAAAAACAAACTAACACAAACACTAAAAAACTCACTGTTCTTGCTGAGATTCAGCCATTTTTCTCGCATAAACTCTTCCTGAATTGCTGCAAGCCTTTGGTTTATTTCTAGAGTTTGGAAAAGTTAATTTTGACCATTTTGTCTGCTTTCTCGTTGTTTTCATAGAGCAGAGAATTTTTGGATATGTGTACTTTGCTGGTTTTACCAATCCCCATGGCTTTGCATTGTGAATATCGCTGTGGCTGCGTCTACTGGCTGGGGGAAGAAAGCAAAGGCTACGACAACCCCAGTCAATTAGGAAAATTCTTGCTGTCCTGGAAAAGGGTCCTGGCTCTTACTCTTCCTGAAAAGCTCACCTCTGTCAAAGATGAATAATCAAAGAGGAACCAATGGAGGACCTACGCAAAGACACTAAAAGGAAAAAGGAGGAAAGAAGCAGGGCAAACAGGAAAGCTGAAGAACACTTACTAGAAAATCATTACCAATGAGCAGGTGAAAAATTCTATCAGATATTTCGTCTTAAAAAGAAAAAGAAAGGGCCGGCCGAGTGGCGCGGTGTGTAAGCGCGGCTTGGGAAGCCAGAGGCTCCGGTTCAGGTCCCACATATGAGGGCCAGTGACACTGCCCTCAAAAAACAAAAGAACAAAAAAAGAAAAGAAACCAGAGCAAGGAAAAGGCTAAAGAGATGTATGAGAATGGCAAAGCAACAAAAGGAGCAAAATGTGAGCTGACAAAACACAGGAAACAAGTGAAAAAAAAAAAAATTAAAGCAGCACAGAAGAGAAGGTAAAATTGAAAGTATCACGGGGGGGGGCGCGGCCGGGTGGCGGGGTGGTTAAGCGCGGGCTTGGGAAGCCAGCGGCCCCGGTTTGGATCCCACATACCAGGGCCAGTGACACTGCCCTCAAAAAAAAGAAAGTATCACAGGGAGGGCTGGCGGAATGGTGCGGTGGTTGAAAGCTGGCTTGGGATGCCAGCGGCCCCGGTTTGGATCCCACATACCAGGGCCAGTGACACTGCCCTCAAAAAAAAGAAAGTATCACAGGGAGGGCTGGCGGAATGGTGCGGTGGTTGAAAGCTGGCTTGGGATGCCAGCGGCCCCGGTTTGGATCCCACATATGAGGGCCAGTGACACTGCCCTCAAAAAAAAAAAAAAGAAAGAAAGTATCACGGGGAACACGGAGGCTGCGAAAACACAGAAGGGAGTTTGGTGGACTGGGATGTGAAATGTGAGCAAAATGAAATGGCTTAAAAGGAAATGATGTACTTGACAAATGGGCAGAAGAGTCAGTATATATGCGTGATTGGCATCCCTAAGGAAGCAAAGCCAAAGGATGGATTTAAAGGCTGCCCAGTGGCTCAGTTGGTTAAAGCGCATGTTCTGAACAATAGGGTTGCAGGTTGGATTCCCACATGGGCCAGTAAGCTGCGCCCTCTGCAGCTAGATTGAAGACAATGACTTGAGCTGAGCTGCTGCTGAGCTGCCAGTGGGCAGCCATGGTGAGCTGCGCCCCCTGCAACTAGACTGAAAACGATGACTCGACTTGGAGCTGAGCTGTGTCCTCCATAACTAGATTGAAGGACAACAACTTGACTTGGAGCTGCTGGGTCCAGAAAAAAACACACTGTTGCCTAATAAAAATTAAAAAAAAAAAAAAAAGAGTAGATGCTGGTAGCCCAGTGTCTTCCTTTAAAAAAATGGATTTAAAGACAGAACCCTGAAATTGCATCCAGCAATAGGAGAATACATGATTACACATTTTGAATGACCATGTCCCAGTAAAAGTGGGTATATGTGGGTATACATGGTCCACACTTCCAAACGCTATAAAGTTACTGAACTTCAAAGATAAGGAAAGAATCCTTTTAACTGAAAGGCGAACAGATCCAGTCACCAATGAGAAGAATATAGCTGGGACAACACATTCCTACACCTGTATTCAATGATGGATACCGAAGATAGCAGAGCCGGCAAGGCCTCAAAACTCTCTGCAAGAAGCAAATGTACCCAAAGATATTTACACCCAGCCCAAACATTTTTTGAACATGCAAACTCAAGTGATTTTGTTCTCATGAGACCTTCCTGAGGAAAATCCTCAAAGGGAAACTCAGCCATCCAAGAGGGAAAGTCAAAACAGTTCTGACATAGCAGATCTCTTAGGAGGACCCAACTGAGGACTCCTGCATTTGTGCTCAATGGCCTACTTGTCCATTTGATACCCCGGATGGATCATTTTAACCCCCTTCTCTATAGACAAAATTATTGTCAATAATAATCGTGTTCTAATCAGTAATAAGCATATTTGGAATTCATCTTCGGTTTTAAAACAATAGTTAAGAAAGATTTCAAATTTTAATAATATTCAATTGAGTAAAATAGTTCATGTACTAATTAAAATTTGTGCTGCCCCCGCCCAAAATTTCACCTTGCTGCTTATACTCTATTTTGCTGTTTTAAATTTACAAAATAAAAGCTTTAAGTGATCATACAGACTGACAGAATTGAAATGATTCCAGTCCTGTTTCATCATTTAATATCTTGCTGGAGAGAAGAAGTAAGCTGCCAGCCAACAACAGAAATTAATATAAGTAAAACCAAAGACAGCAATGCTTCAAATACTAGTGACTATAAAACCAATTCTAGAAAGACCGGATCATTAAACTCTATTACAGAGAGGTTCTCTAAGCTGGGGCCAGAGAACGTTTTCTGAAATGGGCCAGATAGTCAATATTTTAGGCTGTGCAGGCCATAGGGCCTGTTGCAAATGCTCAACACTTTCATGATAGCATGAAAGCAGCCATAGACGATACAGAAACAAATGCATGTGCCTATATTCCAATCAAAGTTTATCTACAGGGCTGGTCGAGTGGCACCTTGGTTAGGAGCTGGCTTGGGACGTCAACTCTGAGCAGCAGGGCCCCAGTTCAGATCCCACATATGAGGGCCAGTGACATTGCCCTCTATAGCTAAGGTGGTGAACAACAGCTCCACCTGGTTGCCTCTATAACTAAGATGGCAGGAGACTGTGGGCTGCAGCCCCTGCTGCAGCGGGCTGCGATAGGCTACAGTGAATGGCCGCCAGCCAGCGTGAGCTGCCAAGAGCCGTTGTGAGTGGCAGCCCAGAGGACGGCGACCAATCTACCTCACCTGAGAAGAGCGCAATGATAATACCAACATGGGCCAGTGAAGCAACGTCCTCCACAACTACACTGAAGAACAAAAAAGCACTGCAATTTGGCTGTTCCCCTCCCCCAATTCCCCAATGCTGTTCCCCTCCCCCAATTCCCCAATAAATTCTTTTAAAAAGGGAAAAAAAAGTCTATCTACAAAAACAAGGCTCGTAACAACAGAAATTTCTTTGCGTGTTATGTAACAGCAGAGAGCAGATAAACAGCCTTCTTCTATGTAGTCATTCAGGTACTCAGGCTATTGGAGGAAACTGAGGCTCAGTAGTTAAACAAGTGGCAAAGTGGGAACTAGACATTAGGCAGCCTGGTGTTTGGCCCAGAACCCAGTTTCTTAGCCATGCTGAGCCCAAACACCAAGCTGCTTAAGTCCATTCTAGTTTCATAATTTTTGTGTATCTTGACCCTGAATCGTGAGGATCAGTCATCTTTATCAAATCAAGCACAGTGCTAGGTATGTTAATTTGGTGTGCAGAATATTTAAAATGAGTATAAGATTGAATAAATGAATGAATGAATGATGACTACTATAATGTGACCTTAGGTCTTTCCTTCTCATTGTGGAGGAGGGGGGAAATTTCCCCTTCCACCCTCCCGTTCTTTTGGCTGGTTGAATAATCAGATTGACATGAGTCAAATTAACAGGAGAAAATCTACTCTCATGTACATGGGAACCCCACATACATGAGAGAGTCAGAGGCTCCACATGCACGAGGAATTCAGAGACAGAAAGGTAAAATGAGGTGTATATGACATCCCAAATTAAGGAATGAGGTAAGGAGCCTGAGACTTTAGTAGGGAAGAGGGTCATTCGCAGATACATAAGAAAAGCAGATGTTCAGGAATTAGATGTTTGCCCTCCCATATAGATAGGTAAAAAAAAAAAAAGATTATCTCTGGTAATACCTCTTTTTATGGGCAAGGCCCCTAATTTAAATTCTTCTAGGTAATTAAGAAGTTTCCCTTCAGCCCGCAAGCTCTCAATTAACTTTAGCTCAAAATAATCTGCATGCCACACATGCACATCTTAGGGCGACTCATTCTGAACCCCCACATCATTCTACATTTACTTAGAGCTGTCTTTTACTATAACTCCCTCAAATCCTTTTAGGTAGTAGGTGGGTTATAATATGAAATAAATAAGAGGGCTAAAAATGAGGGGCCCCAATGGAACCAAAACAGACAGGACATGAACCTGACAGGAGGTGACACCAGAACTATTTTCCTTAGGAAAATCATCTCCCACCTCGTTGTGTGGTTGCCCTCTTCCTTCTTGCTCTAAAGGCCTTGGTTATGGTTTTTCGTACTGTGCTCCTAAGAGCAATTTGATCCAATCCAATATTCCTGAATTAGTTTCCTGTGGCTGCTGTAACAAACTGCAAAAAACTCGATGGCTTAAAACAACAGAAATTTACTCCCTTACTGTTCTGGGGGCTGTAGAGGAGAATCTGTTCCATGCCTTTTCCAGCTTCCAGTGGCTGCCTGCAATCCTTGACTTATAGCTGCATCCCTCCAATCTAACAGGACAGCATCTTAAAATCTCCCATCACTCCATCTTCACATCACCCTTTCCTCTCTCTGTCAAATCTCCTTTTGCAAGCCGGCCGAGTGGCGCATTGGTTAAGAGCTGGTTTTGGGATGCCAGCGGCCCTGGTTCAGATCCCACATATGAGGGCCAGTGACACTGCCCTCAACAGCTAACAGCAGCTCCACCTGGAGCTGGGCTGTGCGAGCCCCAGGACGGTGTAGGCTGCAGGCCCTGCTGCAGTGGGCTGCCATAGGCTACAGTGAGCGGCTGGCATTCAGTGTGAGCTGCCAAGAGCCGTGGTGAACGACATCCAGAGGTCGGCGACCGATCTGCCTCATCAGGGAAGAGCGCAATGATGATACCAACATGGGCCAGTGAAGCAACATCCTCCACAACTAGATTAAAGAACAAAAAGACAGCAACTTGTCTGTTCCCCTTTCCCGATTCCCCAATAAAATCTTTAAAAAAAAAAAAAATTCCCTTCGCATCCTTCTTATAAGGATACATAACGAGGTTGGATAATTAAGTTCGTGAACTCATCCTAGAAAAAGGGCTACATACTTCATTGCTGAATATCACTATGGTCACCTTCGAAGTACTCCCCTTGGGAAGCTATGCACTGATGCCAGCACCTATTCCAACCTTCAAAGCAATTTTGGAACTCTTTTTCTGGAATGGCCATCAGAGCTGTGGTCAAATTACCCTTGATGTCCTGAATGTCATCTAAATGTCTTCCTTTCAACATTTCCTTTATCTTCGGGTAAAGAAAGAAGTCATGGGGGACAGATCAGGTGAATAGGGAGGGTGTTCCAATACAGTTATTTGTTTACTGGCTAAAAACTCCCTCACAGACAGTGCTGTGTGAGCTGGTGCATTGTCGTGATGCAAGAGCCATGAATTGTTGGCGAAAAGTTCAGGTTGTCTAACTTTTTCACGCAGCCTTTTCAGCACTTCCGAATAGTAAACTTGGTTAACTGTTTGTCCAGTTGGTACAAATTCACAATGAATAATCCCTCTGATATCAAAAAAGATTAGCAATATAATTGCAACAAGTTGGCAAACTTAATTATCAGACCTCGTATGTTTACATTTGGAGTCCACCCAATAATCTTGGATAATCTCCCTGGCTCAAAATCCTGAACTTAATCACATCTACAAAGACTTTTTTTTTCTATTCAAGGAAACATCCTCAGGTTCCATAGATTAGAACATGGATATCTTTTAGAACACATTGAGTCATTCAATATTCAGTACTTAACCACTTACTGAATATTTGTATGGGTCTTCATTCAGTCTTGTGGATATGCAAAAATTTATAAAATGAGGTCCTTAATCTCTGATTTTAATACAGTAAATTTGATATTCCAACCACCGACCCCGTCTAGAAATTATCTGTATCAGTCATGGTCTAGTCAAGAAAATTGATACCACACTAGTTACTTTAACAGAGAGAATGAAATAGGACATTGGTTAAACAGGGGCTGGAGGACTGAAAAAGCACAAATGGGACACTGAGGTTGCACAGAGATACATGCTACTCAGGAAGCAACTACTGCCAGGAGGGCTGGGGGAACAAAAAGAAGATCCTAAAACTTGGAAGGGGCACTTCTTGAAGGAGAGTTTCAGACCTCTGAGGAAGGGTGGTGTCCAACTGCTGCTACTACCCCACCAGCTCAGAGGAGTGGCCCCCAAAACTGGGGTTCAGACCTCCATGGAGAGGAGGTGCTGTCACTGGAGGGGGTATCTCAAGGTGCTGAGGGGAGCCTGGAGATGGAACTCCCAAAACAATCTGGAGGCTGAAGCCAGGTGTTGCTGCCTGGGGTGAGGTGTCCATTGTTGATGCAAAGCTGATAGATAAGTCACAAGACAAGTTCCAGCTCTGGTCCTCCAGCCGCCCTCTGGTGACCCCTGCTGGCAGAAGCTCAGGGGAAGCCAACTGACAGGAGAAATGCGAGGCTTCCTATTCTAACATGTCAGGACAGAATACAGAAGGGTAGATTAAGAGCTGAAAGTCAATTGCAACCGGCACAATCCGCCCCTGTACTCTATATTTGGTCTTCCATGTAACAACAAAACAACGTTATGCTTCTGCCTAACAAGATAGATGCAACTGTCCTTCAAACCAATGAAGACACTCTCACCCTTTCCCCAAAAGGGGATACACAAAGTCCCCATAGCCACCTCTAAATAGCCTTAATTACTTCTAGATTCAATCACAGTTCTAGATGAGCATTCTGTAGCTTTCTAGATGAGTATTCTGTAGCTAGAGACTAAATTGTAATATTAACCACCGATAATAATCCTTATATAAAATAAAAAGGATAATTGAAGAGAGAGAAATGCAGTCGTCCCTCAGTATCCATAGGGGACTGGTTTCAGGACCTCTCAGATACCAAGATCCAAGGATGCTCAAGTCCCTTATATAAAATGACATAGTTGGGCCCGCCGAGTGGCCCGGTGGTTAAGCGCTGGCTTCAGAAGCCAGCGGCCCCAGTTCAGCCAGTGACACTGCCCTCAAAAAAAAAAAACAAAAAAAAACCTTGAATACATAAAGATTTAATAAGTTAATATATAAATAAAAAAAATATTTTAAAAAAATGACATAGTATCTGCATAAATCCTACACACATCCTCCCATATACTTTAAATCATTTCTAGATTACTTGTAATACCTAACACAATGTAAATGTAATGAAAATAGCTATTATACTATATTGTTTAGGAAATAATGACAAGAAAAAGTCTGTACATATTCAGTACAGATACAACTATTGTAGGCTTAACTACACAGTACAGGTCAGCAACAGTGTAACTTTTTTTTCAGATATAGTCATGGGCCCCTTAACCACAGGTATACCTTCTGAGAAATGAGTTGTTAGGAGATTTCATCATTGTGCAAACATCACAGAGTATTATCGACATAAGAACATCCAAACCTGTAGAAAATTTTTATAAGCATTTATTAGAGGTTATTTAAGCCAAAAGGAGGATGAACCTGGAAGCAAGATCTCAAAAGACTGAAAAAAATGCTTCCCAGACACTTTTCAGGGTTTTTGGAATTAAGGAGGGAACAGTAAATGTCGACATAAGAAACATCCAAACCTGCAGCGAATTCTTATGAGTTTATTTGAGCCAAAACTGATGAGAATTGCCAGGAAGGAAGAAGCTCAAATGCTCTGGAGAATGACAGTTTTGCAGTTTCTTTTATGCATTTGAAATTAAGGAGGGAACATAAGGAAAGATTACATGGAGGCGGGAGAAAGCAAGGGGGGATTGGATTATAAGATAATTAATAAGATTATGTGCTTTCTTGGGTGATTATTTGTAAGGTGTGTTAACCTAACTGCACAAAAACAATGGAAGGGCTTGCTTAAAGCAAAGGTAAACCTTTACTACAGAAGTTATAGGCCTGGGGCGTGACTACCCACCATGACCTGCCCAGTTAGGAATTTATGATCAGGTCACCCTGTGAGGTTACTCTTGGATAAATTTATTACAGTGCCCCTTTTTCATCCACAGTATACTTCTAAAAACCTAGATGGCTTAGCCTACTACATGCCTAGGCTATATGGTATTGTCTATTGCTCTGTAGGGGAAGAAAAATAATTTTCCCTCTACCTTTCTGGGTTCTTGGCTGAAGCATCCCTGCAATAAAATCCAGATTAACAGGAGAAAAACAAACAAAAGTTTAATAACGTGTATGCCTCCTGTGTACATGGGAGACATATAAGAAAACTGATTTTTTCACTAAAATGGCCGAAGGCACCACCTTAAATACCATCATCAGCTGAAGACAAAAGATACTAGAGCTAAGGGAAATTCGTCATGGGAGGTGACCACGAAAAGCAGAGTAAACAAGGGTAAGGTTGTTATTTATGCAGATTTAAGATGTTGTCTTCTGCATTGATAAGAGTTTCTAGAGATGAGGTCATCCCCTTCTTCCTGGCACAGCCAGGGAGACGCTCATACAAATGGAGATTCCCCTCACAAATGTTTAAGTGTCTTTTACACAGGGTAAGTTCTACTTGGTGTTCAGAGCTTCTGTCATGTCTGCTGTTTCTTAAAATTAACCAGCCTAAAATAATCTTATGCCAAAGAGACATATTTTGGGGTGACAAATTCTGTTCTATAGCTCCTAGGCTACAAACCTGTACA
Source organism: Aselliscus stoliczkanus (assembly GCA_033961575.1). Taxonomy (NCBI): domain Eukaryota; kingdom Metazoa; phylum Chordata; class Mammalia; order Chiroptera; family Hipposideridae; genus Aselliscus; species Aselliscus stoliczkanus. Next base: position 54,072,886 of record CM066733.1, on the reverse strand, counting down.
GCATGTTGTTGTGCTGAATACTGCAAACAATTGTAACACAGTGCATTTGTGTAATGCCTTGATCTGCAGCTTTATTATGGCTGCGACTGTCACTAAGTGATTGGAATTTTTCAGTTCCAATATAATCTTATGGGATCACCATCGTATTGTGGCAGGGAGCCCTAGACAAAGGCTTTCCCATACCACATGACCACCTAGACTTCCGCGTTTAACATTTCCTAATTCCTACCTCACCCGGGAACCAGTCAGAAACTAACACAATGCCACATGCCCTAAATACGGAACCCTAGCTGCTAACCCAGAAACCTCAGGGCATATAGCACTGAGTCCTGTCTGGATCGGGGCTCAGCCTCTGGATGTGAATCTGCTGAGTCGGTGCCGGCATCAATAAACACTGCTACCCGCTCTGAGCCTCGGTGTCCCGTCTCTCTGTCCGAGTATCCCGCAACAATATATGCTACCCAGTGTTGACCAAAACATTGTTATGCAGTACGTGATGTAAGTGCACGGTGGAAAGTTTACAAATTTAATTGTCCGATCTTGTATTTTTGAAGAGTGGTTGCTTGAGTCCATGAATGTAGAACCTGTGAATATGAAGGGCCAACTGTATATCTATTGTGTGTGTGTGTGTGTGTGTGTGTGTGTGTGTGTGTGTGTGTGTTATGGGTAGAGTTGTGCCTCAAAAAAAATAGATTTGAGCAACTGGATAGCTCAGTTGGTAAGAGTGCGAACGCTGAACAACAGGTCCGACAGTTCAATGCCCACATGGGCCAGTGAACTGCACCCTCTACAGCTAAGATTGTGAACAACAGCTTGACCTGGAGCTGGGCTGCCTTGAGTGGCTGACATGGCACGAAGCTGCCGTGTGCTGCCATGAAGCTGCCATGTGCTGCCATGAACTACCGTGAGTCGATGCCAGTAGAAGCGTGAGTGGCCAGCAGCCAAGGAGAGCTGCCGTGAGCGGCTATCCAATGGCCAGCGACCAACTGCCTCAGCTGGGAAGAGTGCAATGATCATAATACCAACATGGGCCAATCAGCAGCATCCTCCACAACCAGACTGAGAACAACAGCTTGGCAGTGGGAAGGGGAAAAGGGGAGAGGAGAAAAAAAAATAGGTTTAAGTTCTAAGCCTCAATACCTTAGAATGTGACCTCATTTAGAAATAGGGTCTTTGCAAATGTAATCAAATTAAGGTGAAGTCATTATGACACTGTCCTAAATTAATACGACTGGTGTTCTTATAAGAAGAAAAAAAAAGGTCATGCGAAGACACAGACACAGGGAAACGCCATGTTCCGACAGAAGCAAGATTGGAGCAATGTGTCTACAGGCCAAGGAACACCAAGGACTGCTAGGAACTGAGCTGAAAGAGCAGGACGGGATTTTCCCCCAGAGCCTTTGGACAGAGCGTGAACCTCCCCACACATTGTTCAGATTTCCACTTCCTGAACTGTAAGAGAATAAATTCTGTTGCTTTTTAAGCCACCCATCCTGTGGCTTTGTTACTAAGAAGCTAACTGTGTGTGTGTGTGTGTGTGTGTGTGTGTGTGTGTGTGTGTGTGTACACAAGCAAGAAAAAAAATGTACCTAGCTAGTACATTCTTGTTTTTGTAAACTCGCTACAAGAAGTAGCTGATGTTAATAACTGTTAATAACTTCTTTCTTCCATTCCCCATCCTGAGTTCCCTTTGCCTTCAGCTAGCACCTCAGCTAGCTGAATTCTTTATTTGATGGGGGTAACCCTTTATTTAATTCCTGAAGGATATGAATTCTCAGTGGTCTTGCCTTTTGTTGGTTGCTATTGTTCCCCACTCACTTTTACTTTGCAACATCAAAGTACTAAGAGCCCCCACAAAGAACATGGCAGATTCTAGACTGTTCTGACTTCATTGTATAACAGCAACCCTATTTTTCCTTGCTTATCATGTTTGATCATTTCGGCAAGTAGAGTAACCCCTTTCTTTGCCTGTTGGTCCAGTGACATGAAGAGCCCCAGATGTTCAGGTGGCAGTCTCAGCTTCTAGCTCAGTGAAATCAATACTGTGTTCCATGGTGGCAGCATTCCTCCATTGGGCATCATGACTTTCAAACAAGCAGAACTCAGAGTTGCAGAAATAGGAAGCAAAAATTCTATGACTAGATTATTAGATGTAATTGTGAGAGGGACTACTTACCCTCCCACCCTTTGATTCCCAGATCTGTACAGTGTGGGTGCTTCCCCAAAGCAGTTCATCCTGAAAGATGAACCCCCATATTTCAAGACATTGTCTCCCTTATGACTCGGTAAGTCAGATAATACCCAGCATCTAATGTTCCCCTCAGATCACATGGCCACTCGAAGCCCATGGCCAAACATTCGGTCTATGCCAGGACCTAGGAGCACGCCTGAAGCTAAATCCAAAAGGAAAGTCGTTCTCTGCAGAAGAGGGCATGGAATGGCTCCAAAAACTTATATGTGTGTGCAGTGACTCTTCAACAGGGCTTCCCAGTGGCTCTTATTTGCCCTAGATACGTTGACTACTATTGAACCTGTTGGATCAGAAGGCCCAGCGTTGGGGCCATTAGGATTGCAGCCCTTCTATGGCCCCCGCTCAAAACTCAGTGAATCAGAGTAGATCAGAGCTGCACATTCACATGTGATGCTCGTGCCTCCTGTATTCATTCCCCAGGGCTGCTGTAACAGACTACCACGAACACAGGTGGCTTCCAACAACGGACATGTATTTCCTCACAGTTCTAGAGGCTGGAAGTCTGAAATCAAAGTGTCTCAGGGCCAAAGTCTCTCCAAGGGCCTTGGGGGAGAACCTGTCCCATGCCTCTCTCCTGGCTTCTGGTGGTTCTCAGGGGTCCGTGATGTTCCTTGGCCTGTAGACACATCACTCTGATCTCTACCTCTGTCACAGCCTTGTGCGACTATGTCCTTAGGTGACATTTTTCTCTTCTTATAAGAACACCAGTCATATTGGATTAGGGCCTGCCCTACTGACCTCATTTCAACTGGATTAATCTGCACAGACCCTATTTCTAAATAAGGTTACATTCTGAGGTATTGGGGGTTAGAACGTCAACATATCTTTTTGAGAAACACAATTCAAACCACTACATCCCTCAAATCCAAAAAGACCTACACAAAAGAAAAGAGAGAGAGAGAGAGAGAGAGAGAGAGAGAAAGAGAGAGAAACAAAAAAAGAAAGACAAAAAAAAAAAGATATCTCATCTGGAATAGATTACGTTTAAAGTGAATTACAGAAATTCTCAAAAGCCATCTGCCTCTTGCAGAATTCAAACAGGTGAGATAAGGAGGTGTAACATCCCTGCAGTTTCCCCACACCAGCAGTATCACTTTCTGTTACTATCGGATAGGAGAGGAAGAAGAAATTCTGGGATCCCTCCTTGCGGTTCTTCACACAGTAATAGGCTTTATTCAGTGGTTCCCAGAACCAATGTGAGGTTCTGCTACTGACCAAGCATTCATTCAGGAACTCGAGAAATAACCACAGGATGGGTCCATGATCCTACTTGGCTCACTGCAATTTAGACTTTAGCCATAATCCCATTTATCATCTGACCACCATAAGTCCCCACTGGCTTTTTGTTTTTGTTTTTGTTTTGTTTTGTTTTGTTTGTTTTTTTGAGGGCAGTGTCACTGGCCCTCATATGTGGGACTGAACCGGTACCACTGGCTTCCCAAGCCAGCGCTTAACCACCGAGCCATTCGGCCGGCCCCCCACTGGCTTTTTTGATTCCCAGGAATTAATGACAATTCAAGCCACTATCTGGTAATCTCCAAAAGTTCTGAGAATGTCCCTTTCCTGATTTACCCTTTGGAGAAGATTTATATTGCATGCTAATGGGATTTTGCAAGATCCTGTCTCAAGGAGACCCTGGACTCAATTCAGTCAAGGGGCTCTGAGACTACAAACTGCCTTAGGTTCAGAAACTGGGTGGGAGACTGTGACTATTATTGTGGAGACTAAGTCAGGTTTCTGGTCACTAGACCTATCGTGTTTCCATTTTATAGATCAAGAAATATTTTAGGGACGGGCCGAGTGGCTCAGTTGGTTAAGAGTGCAAGCTCTGAGCAACAGGGTTGCTGGTTCAACTCCCATATGGACCAGTGAACTGCGCCTGAGCTGAGCTGCCAACAGGTGGCAGGATGGCTCAGCTGGTGAGAGCACTTGCTCCTAACAACAGGGTTGCTGGTTTGACTCCCACATAGGATAGTGGGCTGCGCCCCCTGCAACTAAGATTGAACACAGCACCTAGAACTAAACGGCTGCAAGCTGCCAACAGGCAGCCAGATGGCGACAGGACCTGGAGCTGAGCTAGCTGTGCCCTCCACAACTAAAACTGAAGGATAACAACTTGGCTGTTCCCCTTCCCCAATTCCCCAATAAAAATTTTTTTTTAATTTTAATAGGGTGCCCATCTATTTTATTCCTAGGGACACCATAATCAACTAGCCACTTTCAAAACCTGTGCAGGTCAAAACGTTCTGATCACCCTTCGCTGCTGCCCTTTATATCTCTCGTGACTAAATGCTGTCACTTGACCTCTGCTATTCCAGGACTCCAGCTTTCCTATTGAAATGGTCTCACCCCACTGCTCCTCTCCTGTAGGGAACAGCCAGCACACAGTGGTCGAGGATGCTGGTACTCCCCCTCACGACCGTATTTCTGATGCCCTTGTGTTGGGTGTATCCTCTAAGACTTCTCAGGGGATGAAGTAAGGAGAGGATGTGCAGGTCCCATGGAACAAAACCACTTCACATTTCTCCCTTCCTATGCTTTTGGATTCCCTCTACATAATTCCAAGGAGGTGCTAACATCTCAAATTAACTGATTGGAGGCTATCTGCGAGGCCAAGTTTTAGTCAATCAACCAAGCAAACTGCTACCTCCTCTCCCAGCTGCACAAGCTAACATATTGTGGTAGATTACAACGTAAAATGGCCACAAATCTCTCTTCGTTCTTTATGTACACCCCTTAGCAATGTGACTTTATTGCACCTCTCAGCAGGTGGGCTCACTTTCTCCACTCCCTTAAACCCGGCTAACCTTCTGACATGGTGTGACCCACAGAACATGTCAGACTTGATTTTGTGGGTGTTCTGAGGCCAGGTCCCCAGAGGCCTTGCAGCTTCCGCTCTCCCTCTCTTGTTGTCCAGGCTGTCAGGGAAAGAAGCTCAGGCTGACCTCCTGGAGGACGAGAAGCCATGTGGAGAGACAGTCCCAACGGATGGCCAGCACCAACTAGCCAACTCTCTTGGGCCATTCATCCAGCCCCAGCCGAGCCACCAGATGACTGCCACCACGTGACTGACCCCAGGGGAAACCAGCACAAGCATCACCCAACTGAGCTGAGCCAAACTGCTGACCCACAGAATCATGAAACAGATATTGCTTACGCCAGTCTTACAGCAGTAGGTAACTGGGGCACACATCCCATCCAGGGTCTCTCATAATTGATCTCATATCGATGAAACTGGTGCTATAACAGAAAGGCCATCTCTGATGAAGCCAGGAGATAGCTAAAACCACAACTACAAAAGGAGTGAAGGGGGTGCCCAACGCAAGGAAGGTGAAGAAACAGTGGGAGAGACAAGGAGAGAGAGGATGCCTGCATCTCGGATCTCAGACAGAGCCAGTGAAGCACCGAAAAGGTGCCAAGGCCAGGTGACGGGCAAGGTCACAGGTGGCAAAAAGTCAGGGGACCGCTCCCTCCAACAGGACGGGAGGGAAGGAATATTTATTAATATATAGACACTGAGCAGGTCAAGAATTATGGCTGGAGTGGTTTTGGATAGAAGGGCAGTGGACCAGATGCTAAACTCTTCAAGGAATGAGGAGTGACCAGGGGTCAGTAGATGTCTGCAACAATAGTATTGTTAAATAGCATGAGATTTAAAGCTGGGAGTTTGGGGAGAAGAAGGAAGAGTCATATTCTGGAAATGGAGCAAGGAAGTCACCCACCCCACCTTCTGGCCCAGTGGCAGGAGGAACAGGGAAGGGAATATATCCACCGTTGGAGCTAGGGGTAGAGGAAGCGGTGTCCTCAGAGAGAGGCAGTTTTCCAGAGAAGCTGATGGTGAAGGAACTGTTCATAGGAGACAAATCGTAGGGCCCCTCCCATGCCTGAGTTCGACGGGGCTCGCTCGGCAGCGGCAGCGTGTTTCAGGGGTTAGGGGGTGGGAAACCAGCGGAGCGAAAGAAAAGAAGGGCCAGATGGGGATTAGATTCCGGGAGAAGGCTGACTGGTAAACAGGGATCAAGGGTGTAATGAGATTAGTCCCAGTGTCTGCAGCGGAGCAGTGGTGGGGCTGAGCAGCTGGCAAGGCTGTCCAGGAGGAAAAAACAGAGTGCAGAGAAGTGTACATAGGCATACAGTACAGGAACGATCCTGTAGGTGCAGGACGGGGGGTACTGCCAGGTGTAAGCAGCCACCTAGGCCGCCCACCCTGGCCAAGGACGTGGGGACGACGCGCTTTTCCACAACTCCAAATCCTGCGAACGCCTTTCCCAACATAGTCAAGAAAATGTTTTTTCAAAGTCAGTGATACAGAAGAGAGCACTAGAACAAATCCCAATCTAGATTGGATTTAATATATAACCATGATGGAATTTCAATTAGATGAGAAAAAAAATGATATTTTATTAATAAGTGATGTAGACTCAACCAGGAAGAAAATGAGGTAGCACTCCAACCCCTCGACATAGCCAAATAAAAAATTTCAGATGGTTTAAACCTATAAATGTAAACAATACTCAGAATATATAAAGCGGGCCAGCCGAGTGGGTCAGTTGGTTAAGAGTTAGCTAAGAGCGCAAGCTCTGAGCAATGGAGCCACCGGCTCGATTCCCACATGGGCCAGTGAACGCTGCACCTGAGCTGAGCTGTCGCTTAGCTGCCATCAGGTGGCAGAATGGCTCAGCTGGTGTAACAACAAGATTGCTTGTTCGATGGTGGGCTATGCCCACCCCCAACTAAGACTGAACTCGGTACCTTAAGCTGAGCTGCCACCCGGATGGCTCAGTGAATACAGCATGTGCTCTTAACAACAAGGCTGCTGGGTTCGACTCCTGCATGGGATATTGGCTATGCCCACCCGCAACCAAGATTGAACACAGCAGGACCGGCCGAGTGGTGCGTTGGTTAAGAGCTAGCTGGCTTGGGATGCCAGCGGCCCCGGTTTGGATCCGGCATATAAGGGCCAGTGACACTGCCCTCTACGGCTAACAACAGCGCCACCTGGAGTTGGGCTGCGAGCCCCCGCGACTGTGTAGGCTGCAGCTCCTGCCATAGGCTACAGTGGCGTGAGCTGCAGTGAGCGACCATCAAGAGGCTGGCGACCGATCTGCCCCATATGGGAAGAGCGCAATGACGATACCAACATGGGCCAGTGAATCAACGTCCTCCGCAACTAGACTGAAGAACAAAAAAAAGGCAGCAATTTGTCTGTTCCCCTTCCCCGATTCCTCAATGCTGTTCCCCTCCCCCAACTCCCCAATAAAATCTTTAAAAAAAAAAAAGATTGAACACAGCACCTTGAGCTTAGAGACCACGAGCTGCGAACGGGAATCCAGATGGCAACTGGCGCCCTCCCCAACAAAGATTGAAGAACAACAAGTTGGCTGGTCCTCCTCCCCGATTCCCCAACACTGTTCTCCTCCCCCAATTCCCTAATAAAATCTTTAAAAAAAAAAGAGTATATAAAGCATATATTCTGAAAGACCTTTTAAACCAGACCAGAAAGCCAGAAGCTACAAGAGAAAGGTAATACATTTAATTACATAAAAATTATAAATTGTTTATGGCAAAAGATAACTTCACCAAAGTCAAGCGGGATTTAATAGAATAAGAAACTTTTAAATCCATGTAAGAGACAAGTTAATATCTATATTATACAAAGAGCCCCTTCAAATTGATAAGATAAATAATTCGTTGGAAAAAAAGGAAAGGATAGTCCACAGAAGAGCAAATTCAAGTGTCTGATGAGCATATGAAAAGATGTTTACTCTTACTAGTTGTCAGGAAAATATAAATTAAAGCAATAATGTGCTATCACTTAATACTCACAGATCAACAAAAAATAAAAACACAAATGATATCTACTATTTGTAGGGATATGGGAGAAATGGTTCTATTTCATTGCTGGTGAAAATGTGTTTCATTACAGACTTTTGGAAAACAACCTGGAAAAACCTGTTAAAATTGAAATATACACACCCTTTAACCCAGCAATTCACACCCAGAAATCAACCCCCTAAAAAATAAAAGCAACAGCACATAAGGATGGATATGTACAAGTATATTTATTGTAGCATTAGTCATAGTGGTGAAAACAAAACAAGACAAAACTGAAAAACAAGGAATGCTCCTTAATGGGGAGATGAGTGAATAAATAATGGTGCATCCGTGCTGTGCGATAGTATACAGCCATTAAAAAGGATGTTAGAGCTATAAATTGATATGAAGGGTTCCGTTAAATGAGCAAAAAGAAGAGATGTGTATATACAACACGGTCACATTTTTATATAAAAATAGTAACAAAAATAATCCTATATATGTTCCAGTGGTTTTTTTGTGTGATTCTATCAACAAGTGGGAAGTCTGGAAGGCCACACACCAGAAGATTAACATTGGTTTTCTGAGAAAGAAAAGTCAAAATGAATAAATAAGTAAAAATAAAAAATAAAAAGGCATCTATAACAATAACCATTTTTACCAACTTTTTGTAACGAACATATGTGGGTGTGTATGAATGCATAGAGACAAATAAAGGAACAAGTGCCAACATTATGATGGTGGATTTTCTCAGTGTGGGGGCATTTCAGGCAATTTTAATTTTCTTTCTTTTTCTTTTCGGTATGCTTACATTTTTACAGTGATCAACATTTTTTTCATCACGGAAAAAAATTGTGTGGGGGGGGCTGGGTATGATCAGCAGGTCTTGGTATATGGGAATGGCACTGTGGGAGAGGAAGAAGGTGGAGCCAAAGAAACCCCTCCAGTGCCGGCCAAGTGGCGCGGTGGTTAAGCGCTGGCTTGGGAAGCCAGCGTGCCCGGTTCGGTCCCACATATGAGGGCCAGTGACACTGCCCTCAAAAAAAAAAAAAACAGTTCATTAGAAACCCCTCCAGCACCCTCCATCCCCTCTCCATGCCTGTTTCCGCCAATCACTCATCACAGTCAGTTAGTAGCCTGTTAGGGAGCTGGGGTGCCAGGCAAGTGTGATGTCATGGGCACCTGGGGAGAGAGCCAATAAAAGGAGGAATGGACAAGAGCCTCAAATGCAGCAGAGAAGGCAGGTAGGATGAAGACTGGAACTGTCTCCACAATTTAGTGACACTAAAGTCTAAAGACCTTGAGTGGAACAGCTATGCAGGCATCAGAAGTCATTTGCAGAGGGTGGAGATCATGAGGAGGCCGAGAGGAGAGCCTGCCCTGTGGACCAGAAGAGTGCAGGGATAGGCAAGGGTGGCTTGAATTAGATATCCATTGAAAACTGTGTGAGGGGCTACACGGTTTTCTAAATTTATTTAAAGGAGTATGTAAGCATAAGAAGTTGAGATCAGAGGGTAGACATCCCCTTCTGAAAGTGGCTGTAAATGGGAGAAAAAAAGATGGCGGGACCTAGAGAGGATTAGGGGGGTTTACTCCAAGATAGAGAGTTGAGCATGTTCATAGGCTTATGGGACTGGGCCAGTGGGGCGGGGGGTGGGGGTGGGGGGCAGGGGGGAGGTTAATGGGCTTGAAAAGAGATAACAAGTGGAGCCCCAGGGAGGCCCATGTTCCCAAGCCTGGATGCACATCAGGCTCGCCCGGGCAGCTTTCTAAAATTCACATCTGGGCCCACCCCAGAACTACTCACTCAGACTTTCCAAAGGTTGAGCCAAAGAATTTGGACTTTAAATAAGCCCTTGATAACATTAAAATATACAGTGATTATCTAGGAATAAATCTAACAAAAGATGTGCAAAAGTCATAAAGAAAAAAATGTTTACCTGAATAAATGTATGTGTGTGAGTATACACAAGTACACTCATGCGCGAGTGCACGTTACATATACATATGTACCATGTTCAAAGATTGGAAGACAAACTTCCAGTTATAGGATTAACAAATTCTGGGGATCTAATGTATAGCATGATAATTATAGCACGTAATACTGTAATAGATACTTGAAAGTTGCTAAGACAGTAGATTTTAAGTGTTCTCCCCACACAAAAGAAAAGTTAATTTTGTGACAAGATGTGGGTATTAGCTAATGCTATGGTGGTCATCATTTTGTAATATGTAAGTGTATCAAATAAACAGTTGTACACCTTAAACTTACACAATATTATATGTCAATTATATCTCAATAAAGCTGGAAAAATATAATTACTTTAGGTTGCCCCATCCTATATATTCTCTTTTTACATGTGCATCTTTTCAAAAAAAAAAATAAGAAGAAGACTCAATGTTGAACAATTTATTGATTTATAGATCCAACACAATCAAATTAAAACCCTCATAGGGTTGGTTGGTTGGTTTGTTTTTCTTGAGAATGTGACAGCTTGATTATAAAATATATATGGAGGGCTGGCTGAGTGGCGCGGTGGTTAAGAGCTGGCTTGGGACACCAGAGGCCCTGGTTCGGATCCCACATATGAGGGTCAGTGACACTGTCCTCAAAAAAAAACAAAAAACAAAATTCATATGGAAATGAAAGCACCAAAAATAGCTTCCTAATAAAGAACAATATGGTAATATTGCTCTACTGGGTATTAAAACTTCTTTTTTTTTTTTTTGTCAGATTCTTTTTTTTATTATTATTAGTTTCAGGTGTACAAAATAATGTCATAGTTAGACATAAAACTTTTTATAAAAGTACAGTGATTAGTATCTGACGATGTCAGAGGGGTAGTAGCTTGGGGGAGGGGGGTTATCACTTTGTGAGGGGTGTAAATGCCTAACTATTATATTGTTTGGTACATCTGAAACTAAAATATATATACCTTTTAAAAAAGTACAGTGACTAGAGAGAGCGATATTTGTGCAAAGAGAGACAGGCTGAGGAAAAGACTAGAAACTGACACTGAGATGGACACGGGTTGTGATTCATGTGACACTAAAGAGCACAGGGAAGGATGAGCCTTTTTATTTATTTTTATTTTATTTATTTATTTTTAATTAGTGGATGAGCCTCTTTAGTACGCAAATCAAGTAAGGGGAAAGAAACCAAAAACTTGACCCTTACCTTGCACCATAAAAAAACAAATCCTGGTGGGCTGTCATCATATGGAGGGCAGAACAAGAAAGATTATAAAAGATAATGGAAAGTGAAAGAAAAGATTTAGGATGAAAACCCCAGGGTGGTGACAGATTTCTTTTCATGACACAAAAGCACCAACCTTAAATGAAAAGTATCCAACAAATTTGGTTTCATTAAGATTAATAAATACTTTTCTTCTGCTAGGTCAGCTATGGTGGCCGTGAAGACCCTGAACCCAAGGCTGAGGTGGCCCGAGCCCAGGCAGTATTGGCGGTCAACATCAGTGCGGCCTGGGGCTGTAGGATGTGCTGAGGGCCAGCTTGGGGCCTTACAGGTACCATGAAGATGCTTGTTCCGATGCTGGAGATATCGAGCTTACTACAGGTGGCAATGTGCTGCTTCGTGAACTGCAAATTCAACACCCAAAAGCCTCCTTCAGAGTCAAAGTAGCAACCACCCAGGATGACATAATTGGTACCACTTCTAACATCCTAATCATTGGAGAATGGCTGAAACAGGCAGATCACTATATTTCTGAAGTGCTTCATCCTAGAAGAGTAACAGAAGGACTGGAAGCTGCAAAGGAAAAGGCACTTCAGTTTTTGGAACAAGTCAGAGTAAGCTAGGAGATGGGCAGGGAAACACTCACAGATGGGCTCACAGCATCTCTACTTAAGTTCATGCTGAACTTGTTCGTGTTTTAACAGAGGCTGTCGTTGACGCCATTTTGGCCATTAAAAACAAGATGAACCTATTGACCTCTTCATGGTTGAGATCATAGAGATGAAACAAACCTGAAACAGATACAAGGTTAATCAGAGATCTTGTTTTGAATCATGGAACACGGCATCCTGATATGAAAAAAAGAATAGAAGACCTGTACCGCCTCACGTGCAGTGTGTCATTAGAATATGAAAAACACAAGTGAATTCTGGGTTGGTTTGTTTGTTTACAAGAGTGCTGAAGAAAGAGAAAAACTAGTAAGAGCTGGAAGAAAATTCATTAAAGATGGAATTAAAAAGATAATAGAACTGAAAAAGAAAGTCTGTGGTGACTCAGACAAAGGGTTTGTTGTTTATAATCAAAAGGAAATTGACCCATTTTCCTTAGATGCTCTTGCAAAAGAAGGCATAGTAGCTCTGCATGGAGCTAAGGAGAAATGTGGAAAGGCTGACTCTTGCTTGGGGAAGGCAGGAGGGGCGGGGGGTGGGGGTAGTTCTAAATTCTTTTGATGACCTAAATCCTGATAGCTTGGGACATGCAGGACTTGTCTATGAGTATATACATTGGGAGAAGACAAATTTGCCTTTACTGAGAAATGTAACGATCCTCTTTCTGTCACGTTATTGGTCAAAGGACCACATAAGCACACACTCACTCAAAACACAGATGCAATAAGCAATGGTTTGAGGGATGTTAAAAATGCTGTTGATGACGGCTGGGTGGTTCCAGATGCTGGTGCAGTGGAAGTGGCAATGGCAGAAGCCCCCGATTAAATATAAGCCCAGTGTAAACTGCAGGACCCAACTTGGACCTCAAGCGTTTGCTCATCATTCCCAAGGTTCTAGCTCAGAATTCTGATTTTGACCCTCAGGAAACACTAGTTAAAGTTCAAGCAGAACCTTCAGAATTAGGTCAGCTTGTGGGTGTGGACTTGAACCCAGGTGAGCCAATGGCAGCAGCAGAAGTAGGTGCACGAGACACGTATTGTGTAAAGTCACTCCTGCACTGTTTGCATCAACATTTTCCTGGTCAGTGAGATCTCACGAGCTGGAATGTTTTCTCTAAACAGTTGAACTGAAGCTTTTCTTGTAGCATCTAAATCATGAAGAGTCCACAGAGTGATCCTACGAGTACAGCTGTGGAATTTTTGTCCACGTTTCAAGTGATTTTCCAAGGAGTTTTCTTTTCCTGTATTAAAAAAGGGAGAGAACACTGGCACTTATTCAAATTCCAAAGTCTGAAATTATAACTTAAGTATTTTTTTTAATTGCACTTAGCGTACACACATAAAGCAGGCCATATTCACCCAAAGAACATGATGTCTTGTTTTCATTTCAGTGATAAAAATACACATTAGAAAAGCATGTTATCTACCTTATTAAATAGTCTTTGAAAAACAAACCAAAAAAAGATTAATAAATAATCCCATTTACTCAACATTCTAAATCAGGCAAAACCAGAAGCGTTTAGGGGAGCACACTCAGGCTGAAAGGGATCGAGGAAGCAAGGACCTGATTGCCACAGAAGTCAGGGTGGTCACTCCTGTGACAGGGAGGAGGGGCCGACAGTCTTCTATTTCTTGGCCTTGGCGAGACAACATGGAAAGTGGCTTTATAATGGTGCGTTAACTTGTGTATTTATGTTGTATGTGTTTTTCTGTGTCTGTGTTAGCCTTCACCTAAAGGCTTGAAGGAGAATCTCCCTATGCGGTCCTCATCAGCACCACTTTTGGGGACCCCTGATCTCGTCAGGTCTGTTTCAGGTGATAGAATCCAACCCTTGACGCACTGGTTTCAGGGAGCGAGTCGCACATCTGAAAAACGCCAGGTAGTTTCAGGAATGGCTGGTTCCAGACACCCCAACAAGATGATTGGGAATCTCCTCTCTGCACAGCTTTTCTCACTATCCTGGGGGCTCTGGACCCCAGGACAGCCCCCAGCAAGGCCAGGCTATGTCCTGCCAGCTAAACCACCTGAGCAGCAATAGTCTAGATGGGCTCTCCTTGGACTGACCATCCCTGACCACAGCTGTGGCCAGGATCCTGACATATGATTGCCCAGATGTGCCTGCCCCTGGGGTGGGGGAGGGTAGAGCCAGCCTCAGCTGAATCCTATTATCCATATAGGAGAAAACATGAGTTTTCCTTCAAGGAAAAAGTGGGTGCCATTAGCAAGAGAAAAGGGGAAACGTGCCTGGGCAGAAGAATTGGGATCCATAGGCTAGAAGTTCGCAATGGGGTCAAGGAGAGGTGTGGTGGAGGCCAGTGGGTAAGGGGTGTGAGGAGGAGATTGTCAACAGAGAGTGGGATGTCTGAGGGATAATTTCAGAGGTGGAGCAGTTTCGGGTGATGACAGGGTCCAGGGTGTGGCCTTGGTGGTGGGTGGCAAGGCTGACAAAGAGCCAAGACACCAGGGTGTTGGATACTGGAGAGTCTGCTCCCAAGTTTATTAATAAGGGTGGAACCCTAATAAAGCACAGTCACGTGCGATTTGGTCTCAGAATGGTTTCTAACAAAGAAATACAACCCAGTCGTCTAAAGTAATTAAGCAGCAATTGTGTCCTTTAGTCACACTTCTCATAGGATTCTGAAGGGATTCATGTATTAATACATAGTTCATAGCACATGAATTAAAATCCCCTTTCCTCTCTCTCTCCTTGAGCCCTGAAGCTACTCTGTGCTGCTCATGTCAATATCCATCTCCCACCAAACAAAATCAAAATCAAAATCAAAAACAAAAGCTCCTCCTCCATACCTAGCTCAACTTAGCCACTTTCCCATGGGAAGCATCGGTTTTTTTAGGAAGGGAAGAGAGATGCAGGAGAAATTGCACTGACAATCACAGGACCCTTGGGTGCACTGGCGGGGGAGTCTGTGCCCAACCTCTCACTGACCTCTTTTGTCTTATCACAGGGAGAGTGGACCTAGGAGTTATATTAACTGCCACCGGGAGGGCCAGTGGGGGGTGCGGCAAAATGAACAGGCATTTTTACATATGTGGTCCCAGCTCCAACCCTCTGCCTTGACAGCCTCCATTTGAGAACCTAGAATTCATGCTGAAAAAGCAGGAACAAATCAAAGCAGAAACTCCAGCAGGAGCCACTTTCTCCTCTCAATAAAAGGCATAATTGTTTTATTGATTTATTTTAACAATAAAAATGGATTTGTTTTATTTAGTGTAATAAATTGGGAATTAACATTTTGGGGGAAATTATTCTGAAGCTGTCAATGACTTTGATAAATTCTGGACTTTCCACTTTAGATCTAATACATTTTAATCAAAATTCAAGCAATAGGGCCGGCCGAGTGGCGCATTGGTTAAGCGCTGGTTTTGGGATGCCAGCGGCCCTGGTTGGGATCCCACATGAGGGCCAGTGACACTGCCCTCTACAGCTAACAACAGCTCTACTTGGAGCTGGGCTGTGCGAGCCCCGGTGATGGTGCAGGCTGCAGCCCCTGCTGCAGTGGGCTGCCTTAGGCTACAGTGAGTGGCCCGCAGCCAGCGTGAGCGGCTGGCAGCCAAGCGTGAGCTGCCAATAGCCGCGATGAGCGACATCCAGAGGCCAGCGACCGATCTGCCTCATCCGGGAAGAGCGCAATGACAATACCAACAGTGAAGCAACATCCTCCGCAACTAAACTGAAGAACAAGAAGACAGCAACTTGTCGGTTCCCCTTCCCCGATTCCCCAACGCTGTTCCCCTCCACCAATTCCCCAATAAAATCTTTAAAAAAAAAAAAAAATTTAAGCAATAATGAAGTACCATCTCTCACCATTAAATAGAAAAAAGTGAAATAATAAAACCTAAAGTTGGTGAAGTTATTGGGGTAAAAGAATGTCCATACATTAATAGTACAATCCTTTTCAAGCAAAGAGAGGTGATTTGACAATATTCATCAAATTCCATATACTATTTTTTTAAATTTATTTTATTAGTTTCAGGTGTACAACACAAGGCAATAGTTATACTCTTTACCCCCCAAAGCGACGACCCCCCTCCCCCATTTCGCCACCCCACTCCCCCCCCATATCATACATATTTATCACAACTCCCCTGAGCCTCCCCTGTGATGTATACTTCACATCCCGTGACCATCCACATATTCAGTTACAGTTGGCATACAATACTATACTATTTATTCCCCAAATCATTCGAAAGATGAAGAAAACCAAACATTCTCACTCTTCACCACTATCACCTACCACAATTGGGCACAGATTGTCTCATCTTTTTTCCCCCCCAATTTTTTTTTTTATTGTAATAAAATACACATAACATCAAATTAACCATCTGAACCATTTTAAGTATACAGTTAACTGGTATTAAGTACACTCATATTGTTGTGCTATCATCACCACCATCCATCTCCGGAGCTCTTTTCATCTGGCAAAACTGAAACTCTGTACCAGTAAGCCCCTGTCTTCCCTCCCCTCAGCCCCAGGCAACCACCATTTACTTTCGTTTCTGTGAATTTGACCTCTCTAGTTCCCTCATGTAAATGGAATCATACCAGTATTTGTCTTTTTGTCACTTAGCATAATGTCCTCAAGGTTCATCCATGTTGCAGCATTTGTCAAATTTCCTTCCTTTTTAAGACAATAATATTCCATTACGTGTGTACACCACATTTTGTTCCATGCATCCCTTGATGGACACTTGGGTTGGTTCCATCTCTTGGCTATTGTGAATAATGCTGCTATGAACTTGAGTGTTCAACTGTCTCTTCAAGTCCCTGCTTTCAATTCTTTTGGGTTTATACCCAGAAGCGGAATTGCTGGATCAAATGGTATATTGTGTCATCTTTTGGGGAGGGTGGTCTGGCTTCTGGATTAGAGGGTATTAGGAATTTGGAGGGGATTAGCTATGTGACCTGGGGCAGGTCACGTTTCCGCTCTGAGAGCAGATCCATGTTTCCAGACGAACTCTTGTTAACCACACATGTTCCCAGGCCCCTTTTAGTGGAAGATTCTAACTCAGTGCCTGGCCTAGGGCCCAGGAATTTGGAATATTTTTTAAAAGAACCTCAGGTGATTTTTATCATCAAACAGGTTTAGGAATCACAAGACAAGAGGATTTCCAACAGCCCTTGCAGCTCTGACCTTCTATGACCTCTGTGGTTAAGAGATTAGTCTGGAGTCACACTGACTGGATTCAGTTTCTAGTTGCCAGTTACCAGCACCGCCTCAATTGCTTCACTCCCTAAAGGAGGGTAATGGCGCTTATCACAGGACTGTTAATGAAAGAAAATAAGGATTTAGCATATATAATATTACCTAGTACTGACAAGGGAAGGGGAGGGAAGGGAAAGGAAGGGACGGGAAAGGGAGGAGGAGGAGGAAAGGGAAGGGAGGAGGAGGAGGGAAAGGAAGGGAGGAGGAGGAGGAGGGAAGGGAAGGGGAGGGAAGGGAAGGGGAGGGAACGGAGGGAGGGAAGGGAGGAAGGAAGGAGGAGGGAAGGGAAGGGAAAGGAAAGAGAAGAGAAAAGAAAAAGAAAAGAAAAGAAGGAAAGAAAAGAAAAGAAAAGAAAAGAAAAGAAAAGAAAAGAAAAGAAAAGAAAAGAAAAGAAAAGAAAAGAAAAGAAAAAAAGAAAAAAGTCCTCTAATATCTTTGTTATTGCCCGTCGTCCTTCAGCCTGGCTTGTGTCCTCCTGGAGTAGGTGGGTTTTTATCGCCACCTGCTGGTCAGACTAAGTCAGTGCACTCACACTACCATTTCCCCCTTTTCCCCACCCCACTGTGCCCCAACTCCCACCCTTCACATTCCAACACCGTCGGATCCCAAGTTCACTGCATTCAGAAGCCTCAAAGCCCTCGGTGAAGGTGAAGCCCAAGGTGGGACGGCGGGGATCTGAGGGTCCCAGCAGCCCGGAAAGTCCATTCCACAGCCTCATCCCAATAACAGTGAGTCGCTGGCAATGCTCTGCCTCCATGGGTGGTCCTGAGCAAGCCTGATCCTGCAAGCAACCAGGGCGTGGTCTGGGCTGCCCCCTCCTCACTAGTAATGATGGAGTTGAATGCCAGTTCTATGCTAGGGGCCTTACAGACATCGTCTCATTCCTCCTTCATAACCATTGTGAAAGGTAAAGGGATTTAGGCCTTTTCTACAGATGATGAAATTGAGGCTCAGAAAAGTTAGGTGACTGACACAAAGACGCACAGCTTGCAATGACACAGCCACGTCTCATACCCATATGGATCTTAACCCTTAGCTGTTTCTACTAAGTCGCAAGGCCTCTAAACTAGTGGTTCCTCACCTTGGCTGGATATTAAATTTCCCCAGGCAGCCTTAAAGAATATTAACTGCCTGGGTTAATCAGTCTGGAGTGCAGCTTGAGCCCTGGGGCGTTGTAAAACTCAGGTAAGTATTCAGTAAGTATTCAAGAGGGTTGCTCTAAACTCACCTATTCTATTTTCTGTACCTTGGGGCTCTGCTCTCCACTCTGGGACTAATGGCAAACTTCTGATAAGCAATCTGCACTGAGATGTTTGCTCCCCGGAGGCTCAGTGCACTGGAGCTCCGGAGAGCCTGGGATAGCTTCCAGCCTGAACAAGAGGCCTAGTTCTGCACCTGGGATGGCGGAGGGTGTGCCCCCAGCACAGCAACATCTACCCTGGAGAGATGTCCGGGAATATGGGACCACCAGTTCTGCTCAGTACTGGCTGTGTGGCCTTGGGCAAGTGGCTGCACCTCTCTGTAAAGTTACCTCATATGTAAAGCATGAAGGTAGCATCTATTTCATAAAACAGTTGCATTAAAGGAGCTAATACACATAAAGCACTCAGTACGATACTTGTAGCCCAGCAACATCTCAATAAATGTTATAATTACTACTAGTATTATTATTCCTGACTCTGATTATAGCTTCCCACGTGGACTACTCTCTAATTAATTAGGAGTAGTAGAACCCCTCTTTACCTTTTTAGAACAGCCATTCTCCCAAGGGGCGGAGCTATCAATCACAGAGAGCCCCGCCCAGAGGCGGGCACATGAGAGCTGGCCAGAGTACCCCTTCTCTTAGCCTAAACAGACTAATCCAGGACTCCAGTGACTCCAGTGGAAGCAGTCAGGACCCCCTTGGAGGAATTGATGTGATCAGGGAACAGTCAGAGGTCACCTTTCCCACCAACGCAGAGGAGAGCAGAGAGGATGAGACAGAGACTTGAGGACACCTTTTGAGGCCCTAAGGCAAGAATGCTCCTAGCTGGCCCAGTTAAGGGGCCAATCAGTTCCCTTCTGAGCTTAAACTAGTTTATAGCAGACTTCTGTCACCTGCCATCAGCAGAGTCCTGCCGGGCTTTAGGTCACATTCATAGTCCCTGCTCACCTCCAAGGCCATTGGGGATTCAGCTGAGATGATGTCCAGTGAGTGGCTTTTTATGTGGAGGTTGCATCCTGAAGGCATCTCTCAAGTCACATTAATTGCCCATAAGTGAAAATTGCATACAGGAAAATTGCCCTTGACAATCTCATAGATTAATGAGGAATAGAGAGCCATTGTTGGGACAATTAGCAAAACGTGAATAGGGTTTTTGGCCAAGGGCATTCCAGAGTTTGTTTACTGTTCTTACAACTTGTATATAAATTTGAAATTGTTTGAAAACAAAAACTAAAAATAAGAAAGAACCTCGTATTGAAATTGTTTGAAAACAAAAACTAAAAATAAGAAAGAACCTCGTAAATTGCCTGTCAGGATGTATACCCCGCTACACTCCTGCACCACACTGGACACACACACAGACTCTGATGGGGTGCCAGGGGCCCATATCACAAGTCCATATCACTTTTCCTGAGTGCCAGGTGGAGAGGCAGGCAGTTGAAGGGCTCATTTGTGCCAGAAATCTGTATCTTTATTTATTTTTATTATTTTAGCTGAGCCATCCTGCCACCTGTTGGCAGCTCAGTGGCAGCTCAGCTCGGGCTGGGCATCGAACTGCTATTGCTCAGAGCTTAAGTGAGCTCTTAACCAACTGAGCCACTCGGCCGGCCCTTTTTAAAAAAAAAAAAAAGATCTTATTGGGGAATTGGGGGAGAGGAACAGCGTTGGGGAATCGGGGAAGGGGAACGGACAAGTTGCTGTCCTTTTGTTCTTCAGTCTAGTTGTGGAGGACGTCGCTTCACTGGCCCATGTTGGTATCATCATTGCGCTCTTCCCGGATGAGGCAGATCGGTCGCTGGCCTCTGGATGGTCACTCACCGCGGCTATTGGCAGCTCACACTGGCTGCTGGCTGCTCACGCTGGCTGCCAGCCACTCACTGTAGCCTATGGCAGCCCACTGCAGCAGGGGCTGCAGCCTACACCATCGCCGGGTCGCACAGCCCAGCTCCAGGTGGAGCTGTTGTTAGCTGGAGAGGGCAGTGTCACTGGCCCTCATGTGGGATCCGAACCGGGGCCGCTGGTGTCCGAAGCCAGCTCTTAACCAATGTGCCACTCGGCCGGCCCAGAAATCTGTATCTTTAGACACTAGAAACACTAGGCTTTCATTTTGTAGGACCAAGAGAGAATAAGGGAAAGAGAGAGTCTCCACGCCCAGTTCACAGCAGTTCTCTCTGTCTCTCTGCAGACTCTGGCCAGGCCCTGGAAGGACGGCTGTGAGCAGGATGGACAAGTCCCTGGCTTCATGGAGCTTGCCATCCACAGCCATCCAAGGCTCCTGTGACCTGGTTCCATTATTCAGAGAAGTGTAGGGAACTACCCACGGTTGAAACAGAACCAGTCTTTTCTTGAGGGCCTCCTCAAGACAGTGCTGCATGGGGTCAAACTTGAGTGGGCATCAGAATCCCCAAAGGTGTGCTAGAATGCTGATTGCTGGGCCCCACCCCGGAGCTCCCGATGGTCAGTGGTGAGGTCTGAGAATTTGTTCCCGAGGGTTACTGATGCTGCTGGTCAGGGGACTCCACTTTGAGAACCACTGCTTTACCGAGAGGAGTAATGTAAAGAGTGAGAATTTCAGGCCCCACAGAAGACTCTGATCACCCCCAGGAGCCGTTAAAACCCCTACTGCCTAAACCCCACTTGTGAATTCACTTGGAATTTCTGGGAAGTAAGATAAACATCAGCAGTTTTAAAACGCCCCCTGAGTGATTCTAATGCCACAGCCATGGTTGGGCACCATGACCCCAAACTAACCCAAACCCAGACTGAGCGTCAGTTTTACCCAGATTTGCCTTCAGCTTGGCCGAGAGCTCTAAGGGTATCCCCCTCTCCCGGTTGCAGCCCCTTGGGCCAGCCCTGTGTTGGGCCATTGGCAAACTTCGTTACCAAACTTCTCACAGTTCAGCAAGGTGTCTATCATCATCCCATTTTATAGATGGGGAAGGTGAGGACTTATGTGTACCCAGGAAAAGGAGCCACAGAGAAGGAATTCAAACCTAGTACCTCCCACTACCCCCTTCTCCCCCACACTGCTTTGCCTCAGTGTTTCCCAGGGACCCATGGCATTTGGGGCAAGACCACACTCCAGTTTCCCAGCATTACAGAACATTTAGCTCCTCCCTCTAAACGTCATGAGCAACCCCCCCCCCCCCGCCACCCAGTCATTGTGACAACTCAAAACAACCCACACACTTCCAAATGTCCTGCCTGAAAGCCACTGCATCAAACACTAATCCTAGCATAAGGCACATCCCAGAACCCTTAAATGCCCCTTCCTAAGCCTGCCAGACTCCTCCAGTGACACCTAATCTTGCTATTGTACTATTCCCGCTTTTGACTGGAAATGCAACTCTGGCATAAACTTCGGCCCCAAGCCCTTCCCCAATCCAACTCTAACCATAATCAAGGTCCTGAACAGCTTGTTAAACCTAATACCAGCCTCACAACCTTCCTAACACCTGACTGCCAGGCCTAGTCCTTCAAATGCCATCATTGATCCAGTCTTCAGCATTGACCCCTTAGCTTCACGTACTCATCTCAACTCACTCCTTTCTATTTTTAATTTCTTCTCCACAGTTTGTTTGTTTTTTGTTTTCGTTTTAGAGGGCAGCGTCACTGGCCCTCCTATGTGGGATCCAAACCAGGGCCGCTGGCATCCCAAGCCAGCGCTTAACCACTGCGCCACTCGGCCAGCACCCCCACAGTCTTTTTAAATGTACAGTTCCGGGCCGGCCCAGTGGCACATTAGCTAAGAGCTGGTTTTGGGATGCCAGTGGCCCCGGTTCGGATCCCATGTATGAGGGCCAGTGACACTGCCCTCTACAGCTAACAACAGCTCCACCTGGAGCTGGGCTGTACGAGCCCCAGCGACGGTGTAGGCTGCAGCCCCTGCTGCAGTGGGTTGTCATAGGCTACAGTGAGTGGCCGACAGCCAGCGTGAGCTGCCAATAGCAGCTGTGAGCGACCATCCAGAGGCCTGCGACAGATCTGCGACAGATCTGCCTCATCCGGGAAGAGCGCAATGACGATACCAACATGGGCCAGTGAAGCAACATCCTCTGCAAGTAGACTGAAGAACAAAAAGACAGCAACTTGTCTGTTCCCCTTCCCCCATTTCCCAACGCTGTTCCCCTCCCCCAATTCCCCAATAAAAAAATCTTTTAAAAAAAAGCTCTGCCTTGAACATTTCCTTTAAAAAAAAAAAAAGTACAGTTCCCATCAGCTCACATCCTGTTCAGCAATTTTCAAAGGCGTCTTATGCCCACCAATGCCCACCAGCATTAAATGCCATTTTCAGTGTGACCCAAACGTCACTTTCCAGTTGTAGCCATTAGCATTAGGTTTGACTACAAGTGACAGAAAAATCTCCATGTCACAGTGACTTGAATGAGATGGGTTTGTTGTCTTTTCTCTCTCTGTTTCTCTGTCTCAAATCAAGGCTCCTAGCTGTTTTCTCCACATTTACAGCTCACATACCCAAGGTTGCCTCATGGTCCAAAATGGCTGCTAGAGCTCCAGCCATTAGATCCTTTTGCGAGCCAGTGGGAAGGAAAAAGTAACCAAGAAGGGTGCACCCTTCCTGGGAAGAACACTTCCCAGAAGTGGCACACACACTTCCACTTACATCCCAATAGCCTGAATTTGGCCCATGACCACATGGCTGTAAGAAAGCTGGTAAGTGTGTTTTTCTGGGTGTCCATATGCTCAGCTACAAATCAAGGGTTTTATAAATAAGGAAGAGGAGACATACTGAAGGAATAACAGATGTTTCCAGACCATTGTCCTTCCCTCCCTGCCCCTAAGAAGGACCTCAGTTTTTTGGTTTTTTTGTGTTGTTTTTTTTAGCTGAGCCATCCTGCCACTTGTGGGCAGCTCAATGGCAACTCAGCTTGGGCTGGCATCGGACCGCCGTTGCTCAGAGCTCAGTTCGCACTCTTGAGCGAGCTCTTAACCAACTGAGCCACTCGGCCGGTCCAAAGATTTATTTTTTTTTTTGAGGGCAGTGTCACTGACCCTCATATGTGGGACCCGAACCGGGGCCGCTGGCTTCCCAAGCCAGCACTTAACCACTGCGCCACTCGGCTGGCCCAGGACCTCAGTTTTGAATCTCATCATCAGACTACACCATTCTTTGACAATTTTGGCTCTTCACTCACTGACTCAGGATGTAGCTGTCCTAATTCTTGGTGATTTCCACATTTAAGGGGACCCTTCTAACGCCCAGCCTCTCTGTTCCTTGGCCTCCTTTCCCCTATGATCTTGTCCTCCACTTTCCTTCTGCTACTGGATTTTATCATCTCTTTGTCATTACTGATCAACCCCCAATAATTTCCATTTTATCCCTCCCATTCTCTAACCCAGCTCTCTACCTCTTGCTCCCCAATCCCCACCACCTTTCAGCCTCACCAAAAACTACATCTACTGAATGATCTGCCACCTTTTCCCTGTCCCTTTAGTTTACAAATGTGTTATCTATCCCAAAACTGAAAAACAAAAGCATCCCTCTTGAATCTACTTCCCCCTCTAGCCACCTCCCCATTTCTCTGTCCCAGTTCCTCTACTGATCTCTCTTAAACCCAAGCTTTCACTGTCACCACCCCACTCCTCCAAAACCACCCTTGTCTATGCCACCAGCAACCTCCAAGGTATGAAAGCCAGGGACCAGTTTCCTGTTCACCTACCTTGCTTGGCCCACCCCATCAGGTGTCCATACATACTGGCTTCACTGGGACAGCCCTGGTTCATATCTGTTGCTCTGGTGTGGTTATGTCTGTTGTTCTCACAGGGGTCTGGGCTTGGACAATCAGTTATGCTGTCACCTTCTCAGCAGCACCTGACACCGTTCATTGCTCACTCCCTCCCCCCACACTCCAGCGTTCCCCTCCCTGGCTGTTCCTTCTCAGACTCTTTTGCTAGTCCCTCCTCTTCTCCTGGGACTTCCTCATATTACACCCCACGCCTTTCAACCCTACCCCTCCTTCCCCCCCCAACTTCAATCGCTGGATCAGCTGTCTCAGCCAGGTGTTTGACTTGAACTACTATATATAAGCTGATGACTCCTAACTTTATGCCTCTAGCCCAGACTTAGGTCCAGTTGCCCATGTGACATCACACATGGATGTCCAACTGGCACTTTAAACCTAAATGTCCAACACTAGACTCCTGACTTTCCCCACCTGACTCTCCACAGTCCCTGTCCCAGTTACGGAATCGCTGTCCCTCCAGCTGCTCTGGCCAATGTCTGGGCATCACCTTGACCTCTCATGCCCCATACCCAATGTGCCAGGGTAGCCTGTCGTGTCCACTATCTTCTCACCCAGCCACTGCCTGGAGGACTACAGCAGCCTCCTCACAGGCCTCCTTGCCCTCCTAAATCTGCTTGCCACACAAAAGCAGAGTGATCTTGTTAAAACTTGCTCAAGACCCTTTAACGTCCCCCAGTTCTCACCAAGTAGAACCCAACATTACCCTAACCCCCTTGCTTCCCAACCCCATCACACCTTTAGTATCTCTCTTGCCTTGTCTCTCCCTCACTCATTCTAACCTAGCTATTCCTCAAATGTGGCTGAGCACACTCCTACCTCAGGGCCTTTGCACTTGCTGTACCACCTGCCTGTAAGCTCTTCCCCCAAATGTTGATATGGCTCACCCCTCACCTCTTCAGATCTTTACTCAAATGTCACCTTCTCAGTGAGACCTTCCCTGATCACTCTATTTTAACTTGCAACTCTCTCTCCCCTCATACTGTCACACTTTTTCCTCTTATCCTGCTTTTATTTTCTGCACAGTACAAATCACCTTTTAACACAATGCATGATGGTTTAGAATGTCAGTGTTACAAGGGTAGGTTCTTTCATCCATTTTGTTCACTGCTATACATCGAGTGCCTAGAACAGTGCCTGGCATACAGCGGGGCTGGATGAATAGTTACAGAATGAGCCCCCATTCTATGTCACAACAGCCCTGCCATCCATCCCTCTGGCTCCAGCCCTCATCCATCTCTCGTGTCAGTCAATCCCTTTCTCTGAAGGGCCTCCTGCACTTGGTCCATGTAGCTGACGGGGCAGAAACGTATCTGGTCTCCTGTCTCTATGCAGCATGATGGCTTCAGAAGGCAATGAGGGGCCTGTGCCGGGAGGTGTTTAAGCAGAGGCCAGGACTGTGTGTATACCAGGGTTGCTGATTCTGCTGAAGGCCACACTGCAGGACATTTAGGGCCCTTCTAGCTCAGATTCACACTGATTCTGTGAAAAGCGATGAAGTCCCTCAATAGCATCAATTGTCACATTTTACTTTCTATAGAAGACATCAGCACCCTTGTTTCATTTTCTGTGCCCCTACCAGCCAACCCTCATCCCCCAGGCTATGAGCTCTAAGAGGGTTGAAACTGGGTTGGAATCTCATTCACAGCTCCTGAAGCCAGCACCCTGCAGCCACCAATGCTTCATTCAACAAGCAATTGAGAAGTCCCTCCTTGGGCCACCACGATGCTGCTCCCAGGCTCTGGGCTCAGACAGTTGGCCTGAACTCCACTCACTCACTGCCCATCTGTGAGACCCTGGACAGTGACTTAACCTTTCTGAGCCTTCTTTTCCTTTTCCAAGAAGCGAGGATAAGACCAGGACACCGGCACTGCAAGTCAAGTGTTCACTGAGAGAATATGTTATGCCCAAACCTGCTTCCTTTTTGAACAGTCTGCTGGGGGCTAAGGGGCAGTAATAGAACTTTGATGGATGAAAGAAGCCCCAAACAACCTTGACAAACTAAAGCAACAGAAACCAGCCATTTCTGAGCTCAGGATTATTTCTATTTTGCAAGTACCTGAACACACTTTAAGGTTGCATAGTTCCCAGGTTCCTGATAAGCCCACCTGAATGGATCCTTTTGTGATACAAATTTATTATTTGCCAAATCAAGAAACTGAAGTTCAGCGGTGACCGGTTAGAACGCAGTGCTCATAACACCAAGGTTGCTGGTTCGATTCCCCACGTCCTCCACAGCTAGATTGAAACTTGACTTGGAGCTAGCTGATGGGTCCTGGAAAAAACACACCGTTACCCAATTAAAAAAGAAAAAAAAAGAAACTGAAGTTCAGGGTAAGAGGCTCTGAAAAAAGGGGAAAGCCTGCCCAAGGCCACTCCGCTGGGAAGTGGTGAAGCAAGATACTGGGTCTGTTTCTGGGCAAAATCTTTAGCTCTTAACCACTGCTTCACACTTTGGAGAAAATCCTGTCTTTTTACCTTTATACCAGAGAGCCAGGGAGACCTGGGTTTCAACTGCTTAGGGACTTGGGCCTCAGTTTCCTCACCTGTGAAAAGAAGGTAAAAGAACACACAGCTCACATTGATAGGACACTTGTTCTGTGCCAGGCACCATGCTAAGCACTGTACATGTATCAAACCATTTAATTCTCACAATATAACTTCCGCAAAATCAGGTACAATTATTGTCACCACTTTACCGGCTAGAAAATGGAGGCATAGAAAGATGAAATAATGTGCTCACCGGCCTCTCAAAGATTCCATAGGGACTCGAGATAACACAAGTAAATATCAAGCACATAGTAGGTGTTTGGTCAATGGTATGGCTCCACCCAGCACCAGCTGTGTGACCTTGGGCAAGTTACTTAACTTCTCTGAGCTGCAGACAAGCAAGAGTGCTGTGAGGATGAATTGAAAGCATTGGGCATGGTGCCTGATAGATGGGAGGAGCCATTATTTATCAGCATCGTCGTCCTTGGTGGTAGCAAATCTTTGTCTTCTGAAAGTGGATAACAGCGAAAATTCATATGGAATTGAGTGTGTTGACTAATGCCAGTTGATCGAGCTGAGATATGTCATTTTGAGACCAAAACAAGGTGTGATTATACAGCCTCAAGCCTGGTTTTCTTTGCAGAAAGTCCTGGTGTACTGGCATCAGGTCAGAAGGTACTACAGATTATGTGTTCCTGCTCTGAGTCTTACCCTAAAGTGACCCGCATTTTAACTCAGATCTTGATGACCGATCTTAAATCCACCTCTGACACAAATCTGATCATTTAAACTCCCTCTAAGTTCCCCACACATACTCACTACTCTAGCCCCACCCAAACCCGGAAGTTTCTTTTTATTCCTTTTTTTTTTTTAAGATTTTTATTGAGGAATTGGGGGAGGGGAACAGCATTGGGAAATTGGAGGAGGGGAACAGACAAGTTGCTGTCCTTTTGTTCTTCAGTCTAGTTGCAGAGGACGTTGGTTCACTGGCCCATGTTGGTATCGTCATTGAGCTCTTCCCAGATGAGGCAGATCGGTCGCCGGCCTCTGGATGGTTGCTCACCACGTCTATTGGCAGCTCACGCTGGCTGCCGGCCACTCACTGTAGCCTATGGCAGCCCACTGCAGCAGGGGCTGCGGCCTACACCATCACGGGGACTCCTGCAGCCCAGCTCCAGGTGGAGCTGTTTGTTCACCATCTTAGCTGCAGAGGGCAGTGTCACTGGCCCTCATATGTGGGATCCGAACCGGGGTCACTGGCGTCCCAAGCCAGCTCTTAACCAATGCGCCACTCGGCCGGCCCTCTCGACCGGCCCTCTTTTTATTATTTTCTGAGTTCCACTTAGCTGCTTTCTGTTCCTGTCACGATTTGGACCCATACTAATTCTTAAAGGATTTTTTTTTAATGTAATTTACATTCAAAGCATACAAAATTTGAATACATTCTCCTCGAAAGTAACTAAAGTTAATGTTAAAAGATTTTTTTTTTTTTTTTTCCTAGCTGAGCCATCCGTTTTTTTTTTTTTGCCCCTAGCTGAGCCATCCTGCCACCTGTTGATAGCTCAGCTCGGGCTGGGCGTCGAACTGCTGTTGCTCAGAGCTCAGCTCGCACTCTTGAGCGAGCTCTTAACCAACTGAGCCACTTGGCCAGCCCTAAAAAGATTTTTTAATTAAAATTATTTTTCACGTTTTCAAAAGTGACTTTTCTTCTCATATACCAGGGTGCAAAAAAAAATGTATATACATGACTTGTATTCATCTTTTGTTATATCAGTATTACCATTTTTTTTTTTAAGATTTTATTGGGGAATTGGGGGAGGGGAACAGTGTTGGAGAATTGGAGAAGGGGACCAGCCAAGTTGTTCTTCAGTCTTTGTTGTGGAGGACGCCAGTCACCATCTGGCTTCCCTTCGGCAGCTTGTGGCCTCTAAGCTCAAGTTGCTGTGTTCAATCTTAGTTGCAAGTGGGCACATAGCCCACCATCGAACAGGCAATCTTGTTGTTACACCAGCTGAGCCATCCTGCCACCTGTTGGCAGCTCAGCAACAGCTCAGCTTGGGCACAGCATCACTGGCCCATGTGGGAATCAAACTGGCGGCCCTGTTGCTCAGAGCTCGCACTCTTAATCAACTAAGCCACTTGGCCAGCCCCCGAGTATTACAATTTTAATACAGTTTTTTCCTTTCTTCAGTATTACAGTTTTAATAGTTTTTTCCTTTCTTAAAATATGTATAGATTTTTTTTTGGCACCCTCTGTTTTCAAAGTTATGTATTAAAATTAAAAGACAAATGTAATTTATAATTAATGAATACCAAAAAAAAATCAAATTTAAATAGTTTAGAAAATTTTAATTCCATCTTATTAAATATTTTTAGAACTATTCCCAAAATAGCATCCAATATACTACTAGTTGTCAATATGAAGAACTGCTACTATGGTTCACATGTTATGTCCAAACCCACATATACACAAATTTAACAGTCATATGAATTGTTGAATATGGTAAAGTGTTCCTTGGCTGCCAAGTGCCACTGCTAATTCATGAGAACCTTCAGAACATGAGAGGAAGCAAGAATATGGACACTTGTCATGCACATGTCTATCATACCCACACAACCTGAGAGGGAAGATCTGAGAAATGAATTTATCTTTCCTTTCACTTAAGCTTCTACTGTTCAAATCCTCCCCACACTCCAAAGCCCTGTCCATCTCTGTTGTTGGCCACAGCTCAGCCCACACATCTCTGGCTTTCCAGGGAAGACACCTTTGGTTTGGAGAACAGTGGGCAGGCAATGTGGAGAAATGTTCCCTGGGGCCTGAGCAGTGTTAGAACATGACATCTAAGGTTACAGTCTTAGGGGGCAGTGCTGAGGCCCAGGTGCTCTATGGTTCTTAGTTATGTGTTTGTGTGGAGTTTCAGATCCTCAGGACCCCTCTGAAGTGAGGGTCTTAGGCAGGGCCACTCTGTCCTGGTCCAGGGGGTGGTACTGCTCCATTGTGCCAAGTCCTTTGCTGCCTGGAAACATTTTGCATAAGCTGTGCCTTGTGTGTGGAAGATTCTTTCTCCATCTTTGAAATCTTTCAGGTCTCAATTTAAAAATACCCCTCTCGTCCTTGCTTTGGCCGTACATATACTAAAATTGGAACAATACAGAGATTAGCATTGCCCCTGCACAAGGATGACACGCAAATTTGTGAAGCATTCCATATTTTTCCACAAGCTCCTGGGACTCCTTCCTCAAGATCTGGAACTAATAGCCCCAACCCCAAGTGGGGCTAGCCAGGAGGGGCCCTGCCATGCCCACATGATTGCTTTGGGGCAGGGGGTATACAAGCCTTCCTCCCCAGGCCACGGGGCCTTGGATCCTTGCTTCCCCACCCAGGTTTGGTTCTTGCAGGGGGCCCCCACTGTGGAGATAAAGATGGAAATAGAATGTGGGAAGAAGAGGAGTAGAAAGCCCTCATGCTTTTGCTGCTCTGGGTCAGGGTCTCACCCCTGGAGAGCCAGAGGCAGGAGGTAGATACTCCAGGGAATGGATTTTTTTTTTTTTTTTTTAAGATTTTTACTGGGGAATTGGGGGAGAGGAACAGTGTTGGGGAATCGGGGAAAGGGAACAGACAAGTTGCTGTCCTTTTGTTCTTCAGTCTAGTGGAGGATGTCGCTTCACTGGCCCATGTTGTTATTGTCATTGCACTCTTCCCAAAAGAGGCAGATCGGTCGCCATCCTTTGGATGGCCACTCACTGTGGCTATTGACAGCTCACACCGGCTGCCAGCCGCTCACGCTGGCTGCTGGCCACTCACTGTAGCCTATGGCAGCCCACTGCAGCAGGGGCTGCGGCCTACACCATCACGGGGACTCCTGCAGCCCAGCTCCAGGTGGAGCTGTTTGTTCACCATCTTAGCTGCAGAGGGCAGTGTCACTGGCCCTCATATGTGGGATCCGAACCAGGGTTGCTGGCGTCCCAAGCCAGCTCTTAACCAACTCACCACTCGGCAGGCCCAGGGAATGGATTTTTAAAAACTGGTTTGACTTTAATTTTTATTATAGTTTCAGTTTTTCCATAAAAGAACCAATTCCAACTCTGTAAAAATAAGTAGATAAATAAATAAAAATTTGCCTCTCAGACAGCCTTGCCTGTGTTCTAAATCCAGACTGGATCCCATTGTCCAGGAATCCAGTTCTTTTCCTTTTTGGCATTTATTACAATTAATAATAATGAGATTATTATAACTAATTGTGTATTTAGGCCTTTACTATCTTTCTGACAAGAATGGAAACTCCATGAGGGCAGGGACTACATCCTTTTGTCTATCGCTGAATGATCAGTGCTTGGCACATAGTCGTTGCCCATGAAATATTTGTTGAGCAACTTCCAGCTTTGAGTTTCCTCACCTTTAATAACAATGTGTTAATGTCTGCCTCATAAATATTATTGTGAGGGTGGAGAGAGAGAATGGGAGCAAGGGGCCCAACACACAGTAAGTGGTCAATAAATGTTGTTGTTATTATTATTATTATTATTATTATTATTCATGAAGAGGCAACTGAGGACTGAGGAATCTTGGAGGCAGGGACTTGAGAGTTACTTAGAGTTGAAGGTTTTGTGAAATAGTGAGGGCATTCAAGAGGGAACAACTTGAGCAAAGTCATGGAGGAAAGAAAGCATAAAAGCAGTAGGTAAACCTATATGGCTGAAGAATAGGGTTTGAGACATCCCTGTAGTTAGAATGGCAGATTGGGGCCAGATCAGGGAGAGCCTTGAATGCCAACCCAGCACATTTAAACCAGAACCTTAGGCAGTAGGGAGCCAATGCATGTTTTTGAGCAAAGGTGTCAACTGAAGAAGTAGCATTTAGAAAGGTTAATTATGGCAGATCTGGATCAGGTGGACCAAGGAAATGAAGAAAGAGAAAAAGAAGGACCCTTTCATTCAATCCCCATCTCTAATCCTTGCGACTGTATAAAATAAGCAAAAGTTAGGTGCAAAAGCTCTGACAGCAGACAGACCTGGATTCCAGCTCTGGCTCAGCAACATTATGATCTGGCTGACACTGAGCGAGTCAGCTCACCTCCCTGAGCTCAGTTTCTCCACCTATAAAGTGGAGATAATCTGTACCCTGCCTATCTCACCGGACTCTTGTGAGAATCAAATGAAATAAAGAATGTATGCATTAATTTACTCAGTCAAAAAATCAACCCCAATGGGGCCGGCTAAGTGGTGCGTTGATTAAGAGTTGGCTTGGGAAGCTAGCTCTGAGCATCAGGGCCCCAGTTCGGATCCCACATGAGGGCCAGTGACGATGCGCCCTCTACAGCTAAGATGGGGAACAACAGCTCGACCTGGAGCTGGGCTGCCATGAGTTGCCGGTGACAGCATAGGCTGCAGTGGGGCTAGCCGGCAGCAGATGTGCACTTTTGGGAGCTTCCGTGAGCTGCTGTGAGTGGCTGTCCAATGGCCAGCAAGCGACTGCCTTATCCAGGAAGAGCGCAATGATAATAC
Organism: Aselliscus stoliczkanus; assembly: GCA_033961575.1. Taxonomy (NCBI): domain Eukaryota; kingdom Metazoa; phylum Chordata; class Mammalia; order Chiroptera; family Hipposideridae; genus Aselliscus; species Aselliscus stoliczkanus. The sequence goes on along the minus strand of CM066733.1, from coordinate 54,040,777 downwards.
CAACATGGGCCAGTGAAGCCACGTCCTCCACAACTAGACTGAATAACAAAAGAACCGCAACTTGTCTGTTCCCCTTCCCGATTCCCCAATGCTGTTCCCCTCTCCCAATTCCCCAATAAAAATCTTACATGCATTCACACAAAATGAACCCCAATCATGTGTCAAGCTGTGTTATAAATGCTGCGGAGGCAGATTAAGTGGAAATGCTCTGAAAAGGGGCACATAATTACCAATTATTGAGTGCTCAGTGTATGCAGTTTTCTGCCTGTCATCTCATGTAATCTGCACAGTACACCTTCCAGCTGGTACTATTATCAAAACCACTTTATAAGTGGGAACTTGGAGGCCCGGAGAGGCTAAATCACCCATGGATGTTCAGCTCGTAAGTGCAGGGCTTGGGCTCAGGGGTAGCTATGCCTGAGATGACAGACCTTTGAACATATCTGGCTATTTCCAACCTCCAGGTCTTTATCTCGCTGTCCCTTTCCAGGTAGCCGTTTTTTTTTTGTTTTTTTTTTTGCCTGTGGAATTCCTACTCACCTTTCAAGTTTTAGATCAGGCTTCAGGAAGCCTCGGGGCAGTCCTCTGGGCATCCTCAGCACTTAACCAAACCTCTCCCATGATATTAATCACACCAACACTATATCTCAGCTCTCTAAATTTTAAAAAAGCATGCCCCCTATCAGTAACAAATATTTAAGCGTACACCCACAATATAAGCACATTTTTTTTTCCAGGGCAGTGTCCCTGGCCCTCATATGTGGGACCCGAACCCTGACCACTGGCTTCCCAAGCCAGCACTCAACCACCGCGCCACTCGGCCGGCCCTAAGCACATTTCTTTATAAAATATATACACATACTTCTGTCAATCCCTATATATTAAATATCAGTAAATTCTAGTAATTTTTTATGAAAAATAAATATTTTTCATGAAAAATATTACACCTGAGCTAATGTTTTCTTCCCACACCCCTTTGACCACTTACAATTACAAGTAGGTACCTCTCACTCCAAGAGTGGTAGGGGAGGGGGCCTGGTACAGTGATGCTATCTTTCAGGCTGGGGCCTGAGAACTTGGGGGGTTCAGTCTCTTCCCTTCTAGACTGGGCCTAGTGGGGGCAGAGGTCGTGGGAGGGAGCACCCTCACAACGCTGCCAGGCCCCCACCTTCTTGAGCCAGCCGGTGGTGGGAGCGAGTTGAGCCCGGATTAGCTGGGGCAGGCAGCGAGCCTCCTAGAGCTGCAGGTTGGCCACAGAAGCGGGTATAATAGGCGAAGTCACCATGCCGCTGCAAGACGACACCCTCCGGGAGGTGTGGGCCTCCGACAGGTCATGAAGGCCTCCAACTGATTCCCCGACCCTGGGGGACCCAGATGGAGGGATTGGGAGGGGCAGGAAAAGGGAAGGGAGATGGACTGATTCTTTTGCTACCTTCAGCGGGCACGAAGAGGAAGACTGGAGCCCAGAGGTCCAGTGGCGCCCCAAGCAGGTATGTCACTCGTACTCGGAAAGGAGGCGGAAAGATCCCCACTCTAAGCCCACGGAGGGGAGGGGATGTGGGAAGGAGTGGCCCTCCTCAGCATAGCCTGGGGGTACATCCCTGGAGTTTTGTTTGTTTGTTTGTTTGTTTGTTTTTGGAGTAAAGGGGTGTTTGGGGGTATGGGTTGTCCGGGGGAGGAATTTGGGTTTGGGGACATTGGAGGTGGCCGTGATGCATGGGAGGGGTCATCCTTCCTCAACCCAAGAAGGAGGCTGCAGACCCCCTCCGGATAATCCGCGGTTATTTCTGGCGGCTTAAGGGATTAGAGAGTGACAGGTAGCCCTCTGAGCCCCCATTTTCTTCTTCTTCTTCTTGACGCCACCTCCCCACCCCACCCCCAACTCTGCAGCAATCCGCCAGGGGACAGAAGTTGAAGAAGAAAAGGACGGAGGCCCCTGAGTCCCTCTGCCCTGTGGGATCCAAGCCCCGGAGACCTGGAGGCGGGCGGGGGGCCGAGCCCGGGGGCGCCCCCCAGGGTGAGGGACGAGGGAGGGAGGGGCCTGAGGGCGGGGGAGGGTGACTCTAAATTCTGGAGCTTTCCCCCGGGAAGCGGGGAGCGGGGCAGGGGCAGAGGGAAAATGCGGGGTGCTGAGGGATGAATGAAAGCCAGAGTTGGGATATCCAAGGTGGAAACAGAGGCCAGGGGAGACCCCAGGGTGAGGAGTCGGAGCGGGGAGCGTTCAAGGCTTGGAGAGCGGTCGCAGGAGGGGCCCGGGCGCTGCCTAACCCGCGCATCTCGGCTCAGTCCGGCGGAGGGGGAGGCTGCGGGAGGAACCCGCCCCGGAGCCGGCCCAAGCCCCGGTGCCGCAGACCGTCTACACTAGGTTCCTCAGGGATCCGGAGGCCAAGAAGCGTGATCCCCGGGAAACTTTTCTGGTAGCCAGTGCCCCAGGAGCGGAGGACGGTGAGAAGTCCGGTGGGAAGGGCGGGTAGCGGGCGGGTTGGAGAGGAGGAAAGGGGCTGGACCGGAATCGCAGACTCAGAGAGTCGGAAAACTGGAAAAAACAGCCTCCACGTCTCTGGCTTTGTCTTTGATCCAGGAAGACCTTTATTCTCTTGTTCCTTCCCCCAATTTCAGGATGGGGAAACTGAGGCATAGAGAGGTTCCGAGTTTTGCCTTAAGCCGCAGCTAGGGGACAGAGATAGCCCAGATGGGACTGGCTGGAGGTCAGAAACAGAAACAAACAAGGACAGAGAGAAACAGCAGGTGCAATGAGAGCCTCAGGGAAGGGGAAACGGGGAATGTGTGAGGAGATGAGGGCCCCAGGCAGAGGAAGAACCTGATGAGAAGAGCGTTTTCCCAGAAGGCGATTGCCAAACCCCCAGCATCTTCCCAACTCCAGCCCACTTGTAGACTTTGGGGTCACCCCCCCCTTCTTTGAGAACCGTTGCTGGAACTCTTTCCACCTCCCGTTCCTGTTTCAGAAAGGAAGCCTCCTATCCCTGGCACTCACTCCCCTCTTCCCAGCAATCTGGAGGGGCTGGGATCCCTCAGAGAATGGGGCCCACCCAGACCCCATTATAAGGAGTTTCTACTTACAGAGGGTGAGGAAGAGGAAGAGGAGGACCATGAAGATGAAGAGGAAGAGGAGGAGGATGAAAAGGAAGAGAAAATCCCTTTGCCTCCCCAAAAGCCCCCTAAACTGAAGGCTTCTGCAGACATCAAGGAGAGGAGAGCCAAGGGCCAGGGTCCAAAGGGTGGGTGTTGAGCGTACAGAGGGAGCACATAGACAGGTAAAACCAGCCTCACCCTTGAGGGACTTGGGGTCTCATTGATACACAGGAGCTGAGACATCCAAGTTACCCAGTGCCTGGACCGGAAGGTGTCTTCCTCTGGTGGTTTCTTCCCCCGAAGGTCCTTAAGGACATAGATCAATGTGTGTTCCCCCCTCATCTCTCCTGCCCCTGCCCAGAGTGCTCTGTGAGCCAGGGAAGGCAGAGAATTTGGGTTTTCTTTGTGATTTCTGTTTAGTAGGTTTTTTGTTAACTCAATATGAATTATTGTTATAATTTTTTATAAAAGTATCAAAGTGATTACAGTAAAAATCAATCAATGAATGAATATATGCCTGGCCAGGTGGCTCCCTGGCCAGGGCACCTCGCCCTACAGGTACCTAGGCATCTGTGGACAGGCAGCTAGGAACCTGAGGCCAATGCAGGAGCAAGACTGCATATCTACAACACCGGCCAGGGGAGGCTTTCTGCCAAAGATGGATTGGGGCTGGGATGCACAGACTCAGTTCATTCATTCATTCATTCATTCAGTAATTGCTTATGAAGCTCCCAGTGTTTGTCCAGTCCCTTCTGTACTCAGGGTTAGAAAAGAGCTGAGCAGAAGGCAGATTCTGGGTCTTGGTCAGGCCTTCCACCTCTTTGGGGACTGAAGGAATGATGAGTGGGTTTGAGGGTGGCGTTCAGCCCCAGCAGGCTTTTCTTTTTCTAACCCCCACCCTCCATTTCCAGGGGACCTGGGAAGCCCTGTCCCCCCACTGAAACCTCTGTGCATTAAGAAGAAAGAAGTGCCAGCCAGGGAAGGGACCAAGGTGAGAAAGACAAAGAAAAAAGGTGAGACTGGTCTCTGGAGGATCAATCAGGGTACCCTGAGTGTGGTGGGGGTTGTGACCTCTTCCCATCCACACATACAGGGTCTGGGGAGGCTGACAAGGACCCCTCAGTGAGCCCGGCCAGCGTGCAGAAGAAGATCCCAGCAGCCATGTTTCTGGTTGGGAAAGATGGCCCAGCTGAGAAAGCTCTGAAGAAGAAAGGTGGGTGGCAGTGGCCTCTCCCACCATGACACTGAGAGACAGTCCTGGGAGTGGATAGCTGAGGCACAGTGTAGTACCCTAAGGAGTGTGGGGTCTACAGTCAAAAGACTGGGGGCATCTTGACCACCACTTTAATAGCTGTGTGGCCTCAGGCAGGTGTCTTAGCCTTTCTGAGGCTCTGATAATAGTAATATGAGGTTAATATCTTGTGGTTGTGGGAAGAGTTCAAGTGACACATGGGTGTTAGAAACACTTTGCAAATCATGAAGTACTCCACTAGGGTAAGGGGTTAACAGGCTGTTCCTGCTCCATTCCCAGGCACTCCCAAAGGCTCAGAAGAGGAGAGGAAGGAGGAAGAAGAAGAGGGTGAGGAGGAAGAGGTGGCTGCTGTGGTGACCAAGAACAGCAATCAGAAGGGCAAAGCAAAAGGAAAAGGCAAAAAGGTTGGATCTCAGAGGGGAAGGGGGCTGAGGTCCCTTTGGCGGGGCAGTGGCAGGGGTCTGGGCTCAGGGGACTAGAGTGTGGAAACTTATGGGCTGGGGCCATGGAGTCACCTTTGATCCCCCTGTAGTGACAGGGTATGAGAACAAAGGTCACCAGACTTGTGAGAACAGAAGAGGCAGTTGTGGGTCACCAGGTTGGGACACCGGCCACCCAAGGACCTGGCCTTATTTCCTCTGGTCTTGAAGCCCTCCCCACTGCAGCCTAACTATCAGACACAGCCAGAGATGCCCCGACATGAAGAGACACACATTTTCTGTTCCAGGGAAGTGGAGCACACAGGCTGACAGGCACATGTGTACACATCGTTGGGCACACCAGCTGACTGATAGTCAGCTGGACGAGTTGTTAAAGTATTTCCACCCTGCTGCTCTGAGCTCCCCAAGTGTTTTCTGCTACCTCACCCACGACCTCCCAACCTTCCAGCAACTAAAGGGTTAACACAGGCTGTCAGGGGCCTCCAGGAACCCCCTGCAGGCCTATCAGTGCCCATTCTGTCTGGACACTCTCCATGGGCAAAACAGGTTGTTAAATATTTTGAATATTGCTCTTACAAACTTAGGCATCACCACACACAAACTCAAGCAGGAGACAGAGATTTAACTGGAGAGAGAAAGTGATGGAAGTCTATGAGAAACTGGTTTCCACAAGTGGAGAGATGACCATGAGGGCAGGGCCTGGTCTTAGCTATGTGGGTTTGTTACTTTGTTCAGGAGTGTTTAGGTCTTGGGAGACTGATTCACATTAGCCGAGATCGCCAGATATTGATGTATAAATTGAAAGACCAGTTTATTATCTCCCAGGAGGACTATAACTGCAGTACATTCTTCAATACAGTAGACCCTTGAAATTTACAGCTGTAGAAAAGTTTGAATAAGCTCTGGCTTGCTCCATATCACATTCCAAACATAGTCTTGTGTTGCACAAGTTTCTTCTGGAGCAGCCTAGAGTGGCGGAGATGCTCATTTGCCCGCTGGCTAAGGGCTCACTCCCTGACACCAGCCTCACTCACCTCATACACAGTGCAAACCTGCCCTCAGCAAAAAACCACAGCACATCAGGGGAGCTCCGTGGCTCACTGGTAGCATTTAATCCTCCAATGCACACACCCAGGCTGGTGGTCTCTTCTCTCCTCTGTTGGGAAAGTTGGGGTTAGAATCTTGGCTCCCCTCTCGTGAGGGCAAAGAGCACCCTGTTTGTGACAACAGAAGGGACAGTGTGGGTCACCAGGCCAGGCCACCTTGGGCCCTGATACAACCAAATTATTAGTTTTTCCATGAGCAAAATTAGCTTATTTATTCACTCATTATATTAACTATGTGTTATCATATAATAAACCACCCCAAAATTTAGTGTCTTAAAACAATAAACATTTTGGTGAGAACACAATGTGATATATAGATGATGTATTACAGAATTGTACACTTGAAACTTATGTAATTTTACTAACCATTGTCACCCCCCATACATTTTAATAATAATAATAAAAAGGATCTAACTCAGGAACAGCCAGATGGAAGAGATGCACAGGGCCAGATTTGAGAAAGGGGCTCTGAGCTTCCCTGTTCTCTCTGAGCAGGCCATTCTTCCAGAATCTCCATGTATTCACCAACAGAGAAGCTCACCAAAAAAAGAATAATAATAATAAAATAAAATAATAAACATTTGTTTTCTTAATTTATGCAAGTCAGAAATCTAGGAGTGGCTTAGCAGGGTAGTTCCAGCTCAGGGTGACATTGCAGTCAAGGTCATCTGGGTCTGCAGTCATTCTGAAAACTAGACATGGAAGATCCACTTCTCAAATGGCTCACTTTTATGGTTGCTGTCTGGAGGCCTCTCCATAGGGCCGTTTGAGTGTTCTTATGACATGGCAGCCAACATCCCCCCTAGCCCAGGAATGACCCAAGAGACAGACCAAGGAGAAGCCACAGTACCGTTTATGACTTTGCCTTAGAAGTGACCGCCCCCATCACCTCTGCCATATTCTATTGGTCACAAAGACCAACCCTGATTCAGTGTGGGAGGGGACTACACATGGGTGTCAATACCAGGAGGCAGGGACCATTGGGGGCCATCTTGGGGGCTGGCTACTACATTGCATATATACTATATGCTCATGATAATAGCAGTAGCTAGCACTTCCACTGCACTATGTGCTTAGAACACAGCAATCCGTACCTTCAGCCTCACCTCAGTTCGCCCCCTGAGAGTGTATCCACACGAAGGAAGGTCTTTCTAAAGGCTCTGGAGACTGGGCAGCATTAAATCCCAGTTCCACCTCTTATGAACTGTGTGAACTTTGGCAAGTTCCTTAACCTCTCTGAGCGTCAGCTTCTTCTTCTGAAAAATGAGACAGTTACCTCAGTTGGTTATTGATAAGAGGATTAAATGAGTTACTATTTGGAAAGTACTTAGAACTATACCTAGCATATTGGTAGACTTTAAATGAGTGTTTTTTAAATGTACATATACATTAACTAAGGCCTGGGGCTGGCCAAGTAGCTCAGTTGGTTAAGCGCTGGCTTGGGAAGCCAGCGGCCCTGGTTCGGGTCCCACATATGATGGCCAGTGACACTGCCCTCAAAAAAAAAAAAAAAAAAAAGTTAGCTTAAGAGCCAAGTGGTTTGATTCCCACATGGGCCAGTGAGCTGTTCCTGAGCTGAGCTGCCAACAGGTGGCAGGATGGCTCAGCTGGTGAGAGCACATGCTCCTAACAACAAGATTGCCTATTCAGTGGCTACGCCCACCTGCAACTAAGACTGAACTCGGCACCTTGAGCTGAGCTGCCACCCGGATGGCTCAGTGGATAGAGCGTGCGCTCTTAATAACAAGGCTGCTGGTTCAACTCCCGCTTGGGATGGTGGCCAGCCCACCCGCAACTAAGATTGTAACATGAGCTGCAGCAGGGCAGCCAGATGGCGACTGGCGCCCTCCCCAACGAAGACTGAAGAACAACTTGGCTGGTTCCCCCTCTCCCAACTCCCCACCTCAAAAAACAAACATTAAGGGATGGCCGAGTGGCACGGTGGTTAAACACTGGCTTGGGAAGCCAGTGGCCCCGGGTTCGGGTCCCACATATGAGGGCCAGTGACACTGCCTTCAAAAAAACAATAAAAAAAAAATTAAAGTCTGTTCCAGGTGTCCAGCCCTCAGCCTACCTACTTCTCAGATGGAAAAACTGAGTCAGCGCACACACGTGACAAACAGTGGTACAGCCAGGATTTGAACCCAAGCGTCTGGCTCTAGAGCGTGAGCTCTTAACTACAAGCTAAATGAAATAATAATTAAGTGCAGGGCTTCCTAACAGCCTGCTGAGCTGTTGGGGAAGTGTTGGGGAAGTGTGAGGGACCGGCCACCCTCCAGCTGGCCTCTCTGTTTTCCCCCACAGAAAGCGGTGAGTTGTCCTGCCTGTCCTGCCTATGTCCCAGCACGGGGGACCTGCCAAGAGCGCGGAAGCTAGTGCTCTGGGGCTGATGCACCCTCTACCCCACCCAGAAGGAGGAGAGGACCCCGTCCCCACCCGTGGAAGTGGACGAACCTCGGGAGTTCGTGCTTCGGCCTGCCCCCCAGGGCCGGACAGTGCGCTGCCGGCTGACCCGCGACAAGAAGGGTATGGATCGGGGCCTGTATCCTTCCTACTTCCTGCACTTGGACACGGAGAAAAAGGTGGGTAGGGAGAGATGGAGGGAGGTGGGGGGAGGAAGGAGGGCGGAGGCACCAGGACCCAGGCTGAGGGAGGGTCTAGGGCCAAGATGTGGGGAGGAGCTACAGGGCAAACAGGATTCCTCTTCCCCTCACCCACCTCCTTGTGCCACCCCGGATTCTCTTCCCATCCTCTCTTGTCTCCACCTCTCCCCAGGTGTTCCTCTTGGCTGGCAGGAAACGGAAACGGAGCAAGACAGCCAATTACCTCATCTCCAGTGACCCTACGAATCTGTCCCGCGGAGGGGAGAATTTCATTGGGAAGCTGAGGTGGGGCTGGGAGGCTCCGGGCAGAAAGAGGGCCATGGCCAGTCTTCTCTGTCCACCTGTGCCCTCAGAATGCCCACCACAATGGACACTCTGGTCCACTGTATAGATCACTTGGGGATCTTATTAAAATGGTTCAGTAGCTCTGGGGTGGGGAGTCAGTGTAGATTCTGCACTTCTAACAACCACCCAGGTAATGCCCACATGGCTCGTCCAGGGACCTCACTTGGAGTAGAGCATAAATTCCACGAGGGCAGGGCCTGTCTTGTTCATGATTGAATTCCTGGCACCTAGTACATAGTGGCTATTCAATAATTATTCACTAAGTGAATGAATGAACAAATATTTTGCAACCACCCTGTGCTATGTTTCCCCATATATCACATATAATCCTCACCACAAGACCCCAGAGTCAAGCCTTATTTATTTTATTTATGTATTTAACAAACACATACCAATAAGGTCTATCTATGTGTCAGGCATAGTTCTAAGTAACTTCCAATATTAACACGTTTAATCCTTTTATCAACCAAATTAGGTAAATACTGCTCTTATGCCTATTTTGCAGATGGGGGAGTTTAGGCTCAGAGTGGTTAAGTAACTTGCCTAAGGCCACAGAGCTAGTAAGAGATGGAGCTATTTGATCGCTGCCCAGTCTCCTACATCCATCTTTTTGTAATATCTTTTTTTTTTTTTTTTTTGAGGGCAGTATCACTGGCCCTCATATGTGGGACCGAACCGGAGCTACTGGCTTCCCAGGCCAGCGCTTAACCACCGCGCCACTCGGCCGGCCCTCTAGATCCATCTTTTTAAAAGGCCTCATGGAGGAAAGCCTGGGGCAGGAGACATGAATTGCTCCTTCCTAAGACACCTCCACACTTGATCAAAGAGCTCTCAAAACTGCTTGGCCCGGGCGGCCGGCCGAGTGGTGCGGTGGTTAAGAGCTGGCTTGGGACGCCAGCGGCCAGGGTTCGGATCCCACATATGGGCCAGTGACACTGCCCTTAAAAAAAAACAAACCAACAAACCGAGGAAGGGTCTCGGAGTAGGGACACGGAAGCCCCACCCCCAGCTCTACCCGCCTTGCAGGTCCAACCTCCTAGGAAACCGCTTCACCGTCTTTGACAATGGGCAGAACCCACACCGTGGAGGAGGCAGCGCTGATGTGGGGAGCCTTCGACAGGAGCTGGCGGCTGTGATCTATGTGAGATTCCACCTGTGCCCTGTGGCAGGCCCCTCCCCTTTTAGGGGCTGGCCTAATGCGCATCTCCCTCCCAGGAAACCAACGTGCTGGGCTTCCGAGGTCCCCGGCGCATGACAGTCGTCATTCCTGGCATGAATGCAGACAACGAGAGGGTCCCCATTCGGCCCCGAAATGTGAGCCCTGCATTTCCCTAACCCCTCCCCATGAGAGTCCTGTTCCCTACATGACCCACTGGGGGGGAGCTGGGGCAGGGGGCTAAGCTTGTCCTACGCCCAGCCTCCTGAGCACACTCCATCCTCCAGTGCAAATTAATTCTGGCAACTTGTGTAATGAATTAGGGGTTTTTGTAATTGAATTCACTAAAACGAGCACAATGGGTTCTTTTTTTTTTAAGTTTACATCAAATTATCCATTTATATATCCATTCAACACACATATATTGAATGCCAAGTATTCTAGGTATCTGGAAGACATCAGTGGACAAAACAAAGATGTGCCCTCATGAGCTGGCAGTCTAGGGGAGCATGATAGTAGAGAGTAATTGTGAGAAATAAGTAAATTATGTAGTACGTTAGAAAATGATAAGTACTCTGAAAAAAAAAGGAAAAGTTGAACAGGGGAAGAGGAGTGTGTATGTGCGTGTGTGTGTGTTTCAATATTAAATACAGTGTTCAGAGTGAGCCTCGTTGAGAAGGTGAAATTTGAGCAAAGTCTTGAAAGAGGTGAGGGAGCAAGTCTGCAGATATCTTGGGGAAGATCACCCAGGCAGAGGGAAGAGCCACTGCAAAGGCCCTGAGGCAAGAGGTCCCCTAGTGGGTTTGAGGAACAGCAGGTGGCCAGTGTGGCTGCAGGGAGATGAGATGAGAAGGGTGAGAGTGAGGAGCAGATAGGCCCTGTATAACTGGTTTTTACTCTGAGAAGAACTGGAAGCCAGATTAGGGTCCTGAGCAAATGAGTGACATGATTTGATTTAAATTTAAAAAGCAAAGGTTGTTTTTTGTTTTTGTTTGTTTTACGTATGCGTGTAGGTGTAGGGTAAGATGAGAGGTGTCCCGCAGACAGGCGGCTTCCTTCAGTCAGCCCTGCGCCCTGCTCCTTAGCACTGCATTTCAGAGACAGGATGACTGGCATGCCCCACACTCCCAGTGATGTCACTTGACTCATTTACAATGAAAAATAATACTCCTATCAACTGTTCACACATCATTGCCTGCTGGAAAGTCACACCATAATCAGAGGCCCAGCCCACCAGTGGGGCATTGGCCATGGGAGACTCTGGTCTTGAGGAGCCCATGGGTGCCACACTTGCTCCTTCCATGCCTGGAATAAACACACACATCGTCCCGTGGCAGGGCCTCCTGTGCATCTGGGCTCAGTAAGAACTACCCAGTGCTGCTTTGGGTCTCCATCATCTCAGTTCATCCATTTTACAATTATTTATGAAAGCCAGGCACCGGGGATCCAAAATCAACACAACAGGTACTAACAAAACAACATCTGATATTTATTGAGCATTTACTCGGTGCCAGGAACTGATTTAAATAACACTTCCTGCACTATTAACTTATTTAATCCTCACAACACTCTGTTATGAGGGAAACTGAGGCACAAAGATGTTACTGAAATACGGTGCCTGCCCTTACAGTATCCAATTCTATTACAGTGCAGTGGTAGGAATGGTAAGAGCAAGGTGTTATGTAAATTAGACCTGGAATCGGGAAGTCTTCTTGGAGGACATGATCTTGAGTGGACTCACTCTAAGCCATGAATGTGAAGGTGGCAAGGAAACTCAGGAAAGATATATCTCAAGAGCACCCTCATACAGACATCCCTTCTTCCTTCCAGAAACTCTCTTTCAGGATGTTTTATTTTTTTATTTGTTTTTAAAGATTTTATTGAAAAATTGGGGGAGGGGACCAGCCAAGTTGTTGTTCTTTAATCTTCGTTGTGGAGGGCACCAGTTGCCATGGCTTCCTGTAGGCAGCTGATGGCCTCTAAGCTCAAGGTGCTGTGTTCAGTCTTAGTTGTGGGTGGGTGTAGCCACCATCCCATGTGGGAGTCTAACCCAGCAGCCTTGTTAAGAGTGCACACCCTATCTACTAAGCCATCAGGGCAGCAGCTCAGCTCAAGGTGCCAAGTTCAATCTTTAGTTTTAGTTGCAGGTGGGTGTAGCCCACCATTGAACAGGCAATCTTGTTGTTATACCAGCCGAGCCATCCTGCCACCTATTGGCAGCTTAGTGACAGCTCAGCTCTGGTGCAGCATCACTGGCTCATGTGGGAATTGAACCAGCGGCCCTGTTGCTCAGAGCACATGCTTTAAGCCAACTCTTAACCAACTGAGCCACTCAGCCGGTTCTCAGGGCATTTTATTTTAACCACTGTTTGCCTGTTCATCTCTCCAAGTTCAACTGTGAGCTCTTTGTAGGTCCTAGGATGTCTGGCTCATCCTTGTAATCAGATGCCAGCACGTAACCATTCCAAAGACCCCTTGGGTACCAATGGCACAGAGCACTTACTGTGTGCCAGAGGCTACTTTCCATTTTCCAACCCCCCACTTTGGCATGCCACAGTAAAGCCCCATTCTCACAGATGCATACCCTATCCCAAGGACACCACAGAGACCAGGCATGCTCTCAAGGACACCCTGAGTGGACGCTGACATTCAGGCTGCTCAAGGGCACACATATGTCCCAAGGCCCCTTCGCCTGTCAGTCTGAGATAACTCAGCCACCCCCACCTGTCCTCTCCCTGATACTGCCCCCCGCACCCAGGCCAGCGATGGGCTGCTGGTGCGCTGGCAGAACAAGACGCTGGAGAGCCTCATTGAGCTGCACAACAAGCCACCTGTTTGGAACGAAGACAGCGGCTCCTACACGCTCAACTTCCAAGGTCGAGTCACCCAGGCTTCGGTCAAGAACTTCCAGATAGTCCACGCCGATGACCGTGAGTATCTAGGGACCCAGACCAGGCTGTTCCCCACCAGCTCCAGGACCCCGACCTCAGGCCTTTCCCCACCATCTTTCTCTCTCACTGACACACATACACTGGCCTGGAGCTGTCCTGTATCCCAGGAGCCAGAACATCTAAGAAAGTCACCCCTTCCTCTGGGGACATTGCCACTAGGCTCTCAGGAGCCTCAGATATTCCAAGCAGGTGTCTTGGGGCTCATTATTCCAGGCCCTCATTCTAGCATTGACCAGAGCCCTGGGGTAGATACTGGGAAATTCTGGGTGAGAGTGTTGAAGGGAGAGTTAAGCTGCTGGAGTTTGAAAACCACTGATAGGCTGGCCCCTTTGTAGTCAAAGAGGGTGCTGAGGCTGAAGGCAGCCCCTTACCCAAAGTCTCTCAGCTCCTCCAGGCATTTACACGGGCCCTCAAAATTTACTTCACAAACACTTACACAATACTTTCTATGTGCCAGGCACTGTTCTCAGACTTCACAGATATTGAGTCATTAAATCTTTTCAACAACACTGTGAGGAAGATACTATTATTGTTCCTATTTGGCAGAGAGAAGTCAAGTAACTTGCCCAAGGTCATACAGCTTAGTAAGAGGTAGAGCTGGAATTTGAACCCAGGTAGTCTGGCTCCAGTGCCCCAGCTCCTAATGCCTTAAAGATGGCTACCTTTTAAGAGTAGGGAATATTAATCAAGCATTTCTCAGTGCCTACTCTATTGCCTTCTCTCAAGTGAGGTCAAAGGCCTACCCTTGGGGAGTGAGGGAAACAATCTGTACCGAGAACATAATTAAGTAAAAATGTCCCTGTTACAAGCCTGGGGGAGAGGTCTCCACTAGGGTAAGGAAGCCTGGGAATGGAAAGGTATCTCCCAAGGGACTCCAGGTTCCCAAGGTCAGCTAACACTGAGCAAGTTCCTCATCTCCCACTCCATCCTGGGGATGTGCCCCTTAGTGTCACCTGTCCCCCGACCTTGGATGACTGCTCTCCAGATCATGTCTGGTAGAGCCTGGTCTGCTGATGTTGGGGTTATTTTTAGCAACTTCGGGTCCCTATGGATGCTGGGGGAGGTGTTGGGATAGGGGCTGAATGGGCACTGGATGAGGAAGGGAACCAGGGAGCTAGTCAAGGGGTTGAGCCTGGTGGTGGTCTAAGATGGGCCTTGGGGTGGGGTAGGGGAGGGGTGGGAAGAAGAAATGGGATCAGAAGACAACAGAGACATTGGAAAGGGAGGAATCTAGGCTTGGGGAAGTTTGACAGGTTCCTATGATTAAGTAGCAGTTGCATGCATAGCCCTGGGCAGCAGAAGATAAGGCAGGGTCCCTGTCCTCAGGGGCTTCCAGTGATGGATGGTAAAGCTGCAGGTGGGGCAGGTTGGGCCAGATAAGAGGGGTATGGATGGGTGGAGGGTGAATAACTGAGAAGGTGGCTAGATATTGGGGCCCCAAAGCAAGGGAAGGGGACTTGCCCCAATGCTGAGGGCACTGATTGCCAAGACAGGCAACCAGGAGATCTCGGGCAGCCCCCACCAGTGTCTTTGTCCACAGCCGACTACATCGTGCTGCAGTTCGGCCGCGTGGCTGAGGATGCCTTCACTCTAGACTACCGGTACCCGCTGTGCACCCTGCAGGCCTTCGCCATCGCCCTCTCCAGTTTCGACGGGAAGCTGGCCTGCGAGTGACCCCAGCAGCCCCCAGGACTCTCAGAGCCCGCCAGGGTGGGGGAAAGGATTTAGCGGCGGCTTGCAGGGTCCCTTCACCAAAGCCCCCACGGAAGACCTCCCTTGTCGGAGACTGACCCCTCACTGCCTCCAGGTGACCTCCATCCACTCCCCAGCCTGGCACAGGCCGAGACAGGGGAGGAGCTCGGACTGAGGGTCCGACGGAGATGAAGAACATCTGGAGTTGGAGCCGCACATCTGGTCGCGGAGCTAGCCGCTTCCACACACACACACACACACACACACACACACACACACACACCCGCGCCCCTGTCACTTCCTGTCCAGGAGCAGTAGTCAGTGTTGTTTTAACCCCCTCCGGGACCGTGCTAGGGCTCGGGGGAGCTGGGGCTGGCTCCGAGCAGGGGGTAGGTGACGGGGCACGAGGGCCTGGTACCCACATCCCCAATAAAGCCGTGTCCCAGGCCAAGCGGAGCAGTGGTTTTTCAGCGCGTGCGGAGGTCGAAGAGGCGGGAGGGGTCCGGAGGGCGGGCAGGAGGCCTGCCTTCCCCTCTCCCGCCCAGGCCTGGGGCGCTCCCGCGTCCCCTCCCCCGCGCCCATCGCCGGTCCTACCGAAACTCGGCGGGCTCGCCTTGTCAAGATGCCCCCCCCCCGGGGAGCAGGGCCGAAAGGGAGGGCCCCGGAGGTCCGGGAAGAGGGGAAAAGGGAGAAATTCGAGAAACAAGCCTCTCGGGGAGAACCAGACAAACCGGGTCCAGGCAGGGCGGGCGCAGCCGCCAGGGCGGGGCCGGGTCTGGGGCCCCGGAGTGGGGGGAGGGAGGCGGGCTCTTGGGCGGGAGCGGGCACTCCGCCTCGGCGGCTCGGAACTGGGGTTGTGGGGTAGGAAGCCCCGAGGCCCGTGCGCTCCGGCTCCACCGGGCTTCTCGTGACGCGTCACCCGGGCCCCAGCCTCGACGGGAGACCTGTCCAGGCGGCGGGAGCTCCGCCCTCGGCCCCGCCCAGGCCGGAGCCCCAAATTCCGGCTGGGCACTGGAGAGGTGGGCTCCGGACCGGTGTGCCGGGAGAGGCTGGGAGTGTCGCACCCGCGGGCGAGGAGCGGGGCGCACGGGCGCAGGAAGGTCAGGAGCGGCCGCGGGCCGGGAAGCCACGGGGTGAGCGGCTCGCTCGCTGGGTGAGGGCGGCCCCGCGCGGCCCCGCCCCCCAGGCCGGTGCCCGCCCCCCTGCGGGCCCCGCCCCGTCCTTTCCCGCAGCCCCCACCCCCCGCCGGGCTCCTCAACACAAACTTTCCGTCCCGCTCACTCCCTCCTCCGCGCCCGGCGCCTCCCGCTCCTGCCCTGCTCATTCCGCACATTCCGGCCAGCCCCCTCCCCACGACCCCCCTTCCCGGCCCCCCTCTCGGCTCCCTCGGGCCCGGCAGAGCGGCCCGGCCGGAGCGCCCCCGCGAGCTCGGACCAGGTAAGCCGGGCAGACGCCGGGAGGAGGCCTGGCTGGGAGAGGTGGTTTGGTTGGTTGGTTATGGGTAGGGGGGGCCCTCGAGGGGGGCTGGGTCCCCGAGCTATTGTCCAGCCTGAGCCGGAGCCCCGGATTTGGGTGCCGGGAAGTTTAGAGGGAAGGGGGGGCAAAGCTCTCCGGGAAGCCCCGCCCACCCCTTCCCCCCCCACCCCGCGACTGGGACTAGTTGTTCGGGGGAGGTAGGGGAGCCGGGAGATCGTCCCCGGTGCCATCGCCTGTCCCAGTGTTCTCGTTTGGGGTGTCAAAGCAGTGGCCTGGGGGCTGGAGAGTTTCGAGGGGCCTGCCACCTGGGAGCGCGTCCCCAGGGCTCCCGGTCTCGGGCCTCGCCGCCCTTTGGACTCCCGGCTCGCGCTCTCCCGGAGCCCGCCGGGCCCCAGCTCCACGCAGGCCTTGGCCCGGGCCTCCCGGCGCCCCGGCCGGCTCCTGCGCGCTGTGCCCGCGGCTGCGCTGGATCGTGGCGGCTTTCTGGGAGCTAAGCTGCGCGCTCTGGGCGTGTGCCCCCTGAGAGGCAGGGGGCTTTCGTTCCCTCCAGCTCTGCCTCCTGCGTCGGGGTGGAGGTTCGGAGTTCCAGCCATGAGCGCTGTGAGCCCAGCTCCAAAGGGGGCTGGATTTGGGGCCTTTTCTTTGCCCTATATCCTCAGAACCCTTGTTTAAACTTGAGAAGGTTTGAAGGCGGCTTGTCCCCACCACCACCATTGTCATGCCCTTTACCCCAGCCTGGAGAGGGAAGGCGGGAGTGCCTGTCTGCATCTGGTTTCCAGCCTAGCCAGACTCTGTCACTGAGACCCCACTCTGTCACCTTTCTGGGACAAGGGCTGAGAGATTCTTTCTGGACAAGGAGGAGTGAGGCCCTGGGGGAGAGCTTCTCAGGGGGCACCTCCCTCTGTGTCTTCCCCCTCTCCAGGGAGAGGCAGAGCCAGGTCAGGCCTGGACTTGTAGCCCAGGAGATCAGGGGATGGGGGTGGGGGCTGGACACAGCCCTGAGGGGCTGGTGCCCATGGCGGCTGTGTCCCATCTCCGGTGGCCTGGTTCTGTGTACAAGTTGTGTAGACATCTCCTTGACCGGAATGCTGGGGGCAGCCTGGGATGGGGAGGGAAATCCAAAGTCCCCAGAAGTTGGAGATTGGGAGGAATTGTGTCCTCCTCCCTTCCAGGTTTTCGTAGCTCTTTTTCTAAGGGTGCCACCCCAGGACATGTTTCTGTAGTCTTTTGGATCTCTGCTCACGCTGTGGGCAGGGGATGGACAGATGTGTCTTCTATTAAATAGGATATCTGGTGAGGGTGACTTCGTGGGGCCTGGATGCCCCCTCCTCAGAGAGAGGCTGGGAGCCAGTGGGACTCTTAACCTCTTGGGTCTTCTCCCAGTCCTCTAGGGAAGGAACAGTAATTAATGTTAATTAGTGCATTTGGGCTGGGGAATGACTGAGTAGGGTGGTCACTGATTGGCAGGACAGACCTGTGTGTATGTGTCCCGAGCCCTGCTCCCGCCCTCACCCTCAGGTTTGCAGAACCTGGTACATACTGCCAGTTGAGGAAATATTAAAACCAGAAGGAAACATATCAACAGAGGAGGTCAAGAAATTTGAGATCTGGTCCCAGCCATACCTTTAACCAGCTGTATAATCTTGGTGGGCCTCAGTTTCCCTGCTTGGAATAAGTGACTTCACAGGTCCCTTTTCTCTGAGCTCCTCCCAGAGTCTCTGTCTGCTAGTCAGTTAGCCTTCCCTCTCCTCCCACTATGGAACCTGAAACCTGGTGGGATCTGGAGAGGTGAGTGGGTGATCCAGTAGTCTAAAGGAAGAAGGTGAGGACAAACCAGGAGGTGACTGAGGAGTAGCTAAACCAGGTAAGCGCGGCTGAAAAGGTTGCAGGCAGCACACGTTGAGGGACAGGGAGGCCAGGTGGTGTTGGGGGAACTTGCCCTCTGAAATGGTTGTAGGGTCTGACAAGGCTGGATGGGATGAATGGTGTTCAGAGGCCACTTGGATGGCAGTCGCCCCTGTCTGACTCCCAGACCCCCCTCGGGGGCTCAGTGTTAATCTGGAAGGAT
This sequence comes from Aselliscus stoliczkanus, assembly GCA_033961575.1. Taxonomy (NCBI): domain Eukaryota; kingdom Metazoa; phylum Chordata; class Mammalia; order Chiroptera; family Hipposideridae; genus Aselliscus; species Aselliscus stoliczkanus. Next base: position 54,022,595 of record CM066733.1, on the reverse strand, counting down.
GCAGAAGCTATCAGTCTTGCCCACCTCTTCACTCAGGGAGGAGAGAGGAGCAGGGGATTCTGCTCACAGTGAAGAGAGTAGGGAAGGGAGCTGGTGGTACTTGGCCCCAGGGCGCCGGGGTTCTAAATGCTGCAGTTTGCTGTGGAGGTGGCTCAGAGGTCACACTGTCTACTTCCTCCGTGGGAGCTGCAGAAGCTCTGGGGTTCCAGGGGTGGCCTTGAGGACCCAGGTCTCCATGGACCTCTGGGGCATGGCAGGAGCTTCTTTGGTCAGAGCAGAAGCAGAGGTCAGCAGATCACACTTGGCTCTATCCCTATGGCCTTGCCCTGCCCTCGCCTCCCTCTGGGTGTTGTGCCAGCAGAGGGAGTCTGCAGGAGAGGTGCTGTCCCGGACACCAGATGGGAGGGGGCTCCTCCTGTCCTCTCAGGGTCCCACAGGAGACTGTAGGCAGAGGCCCGAGAATCCTATCACTCTGCCGATCCCCAAAGCCTCAGCCCTTGAGGTTTCCTCGAGTGCTGATTGTTTCCTGTACTCCCTGCCAGGCCAGAAAGGACAGGAAGTGATAGAGGGAAATGAGAGTGCAACTGTGTATGACGCTGGATGTGTGTAAGAGAGAAACTGTGTGGGTGAGACTGTGTGTAGGTGGATGTGTGTGTGAGAGAGAACCAGGTACAACCAGTTTGTGTGTGTGTGACTGCATGTGAGGCTGGACAGATACACGAGAGAAACCGCATTGTGACATTGTGACTAACATTCACGTGTGTGAGAGAAACTGACATTCTCTGTGTGACTGATACTTCACGTACGTGAGAAAAGCTGTGTGGATGATGTTCTTAGTGTGTGACATGCGAGCGGCCATCATACAGGTGATGTTTATGAAAGAAGCTGCTCGACCATCCGCGTGAGGCAGTGTCTGAGTCCGGGTGGGATTTTGACGCTGTGCGTGTGTGAGGGACACTGCGATGCTATGATGCTGTGTGTGTCAGAAGTGGAGTGAGTCACATTCTGTGTGCCATAGTGTTGACTCCTTATGATGCTTGTATGTGTGTGTGTGAACAGCATATGAGATGGTCTCAGGTTTATAGAAACTGTCTGTGTGCATGTGTGTGTGTGTGTGTGTGTGTGTAAAGGAGAAACCATTGTGACATGGTGGACTAGACCCAACACAGCATAATTGTGGCGAGGAGCTGCTGTGATAATCTGAGTGTGAAGTAAGGTGTGTATGTGAAACTGAACACGAGAAAGAAACTGCGTGTGTGTGTGCTGCGTGCGAAAGAAACCGGGGTGTGACTGAGACTGCCTCTGTGGGTGGTCACTATCTGAGATTGCTTGGGACTGTAGGACAGCGTGGGCGACGTCTTTCAGGCTGTGCCAGACGTGGCCTGGGATACTGTGTGTGACTAATGTGGGGGCCTGTGACCCCATGTATTGGGTTGTCGAAAAAGTCATGACCTGTTTTTTCTGTTTTCCGTTGCAAAAATGCATCGTGGCTTTTCCGACAACCCAATATGTGGCGTCTATGTGGAGGACCATGAAAAAGATAACTGTGAAAATCAACAAGGAAAGTACTTAATGCCACTGAATTGTGCACTTAAAAATGGTTAAAAGAGTAAATTTTATGTTATGTATATTTTCTCACAATAAAATAAAAAAAAAAAAAACTCAGAAAGAAGAGAGGCCAGTGACAGTGACTGCAGGACAGTGTGTGTGAAGAGGAGGGGCCCAGAGAAACACCTGTGTTTCTAAACAACAGTGGCATTGCGACCCTCAGAACGGGGGTGACTGATGGAGTGATTGGTAGCAGCTTAGAGGGCGACCCAGAGTACAAGGGGCTTGGGTTCAGGCAGCCTGGGGTAGGGGCATGGACATGTGAATTGAGAACTGTCACCCACTTTCCCAAGTTGTCCATTAGCTGTATCCCCCCAACTTGGATACCTGGCCTTCACTGGAATTGGACAAGATGAGGGGACCTGACATACTCTCGGGATGGGGGTGAAAGGAGGTCTGAGAACTGGGCCCCTTCTCTCTGCAAGGGCCTTGAGGGCTCTGAGTCAAATTGCTGCTAGTGGGGGAGAAGGGGTCGCTGGCAGTGAAGATGAGCTTTGGAGAGGGAAGCCTAGGGGCTACCCCGCCCTTCTGCTCCCTGAGAAGCCTGTGCCCTGAGTTTTGGGAGTGGGGGTGCACTGAGTCTTGATTCCCAAATTGGAAGCACATTAATAAGTGAGGGAGAGGGGAGGAGGTTCCCTCCTAGTGGGCTCTGCAAATTGCTTCCTCCTGTAAAAATCCCGACCCTGCTCCAGGGAGGAGGGTACTCCCTCCCCAGCCTGGCAGGGTGTGACCACTTGGCAGGGTCCCTCAGGGGTCCTTGGACTGGAGGTGGGGGAGGCAGACACCATCCCCATCCTGCCCCTCTCTGTGGTCCCAATCAGAGCAGGGCTACTTCTAGGGTGGGAGCCTCTGGCAGCTGGAGAACAGCTGGCCCCGCTGTGGGGGCGGGTGGGGAAGAAGCGGGGAAAGGCAAAGGGGATGGGGAGGCTCCGTTAACCCTCATCCACTGCCCTCCCATCCTCAACCCCCTGGCTGGTCCAGGTGGGGGCGGGGGGGGGGCGGGATTTAGGATGTAACTGCTGAGTTCACTAGTCTCCCCACACTTTGAGTGATTACTCAAAGTGAGAGCACTTTGGGGGCTAGGATCCCTCAAGAGTGGACAGCTGCTGGCCACTAGACCCAGTGGAATCACCAGCCTCAATTTTGTCCTCCCAGCAGGAGGAATGGTCGCGATAGGGGTGGGCGGGAGGGGGTACCTGCCTAGACTTGCCTTGCCTGCATTCCCCACCAGGGCAGAGGCTCTGGGGGAACCCCGTCTTTAGGCCTGTCCCCCAACCTTGAAAGGGAGGGTGGTCTGGAGGCTACGGGTCCTTTGGAGGTGTGGGTCTAAGGTCTCTGCAGAGGCCCCAGCTCTGGTCTCTATCCCTGGAGCTGTCCAGCCAGTTATTCCAGCAGGCCTGGCCCGAGGGTGGGGAGTGGGCAGCAAGGTGACCCTTATCTCCCCCAGGGCCCCAGAGCCTGCTCACCCAGCCCCCTAGCTCCCCGTCCCTGCCACCACCCAGAGGCACCTTCTGACCTCTGAAGGCTGAGGGCCTTGGGACAGGGGAAGCGAGTGTGGCTGGTCAGACCGAGGTAAAGGCAGGTGAGAGCACAGGAGGGCCATAGCCTGTTGTATCAACAGGGAGATGTGAAGTCATCTGTGAGGAGGTGGGAGGAGCAGATGGGACAGGAGTGGGGCTGTCCTGGACAGGGCCCTGTGGGGGTGATTCCCTTCTTTCTAGGTCTGTCCTGGTCTGGGTCTTCCTGCATTTGTGCTCCTGGGGGTGGGTCTCTCTATGGCTCTCTCCTCCCCCACCACCACACCCCTTGCCCCATCCCACCCTTCCTGCCCATTTGAACACCCCCTCTCTTTACTCCACCCCCCAGTCTCCCTCTTTACCGTCTGTGGGAAGCTCTACCCCACTTGCCCCTCACTTTGGTCTTTCTTCCTTTCTCCTACCAGTCAGCAAGGAGCCTGGCCGGACCTGCTACCCCTCCCACCCCGTTCTCTGTACAGGGAAGAGGAGACTCTGCCCTGGATGGGGTTGCCATCCCAGGGGCCCTAGCCCCTCACCCCAGGCAGCCCCCTCCAGAGTCCTCTTTTTCCACCACGGTCCCACATTTGCCTCAGTTCAGCCCTGAAGCTGTCTGAGGAGCCCCAAGCCTCCTTCCTCACCCCAGGCTGGGTCCCAGTGTTTTGGGGGGGTCTAAGGAGAGGAGGGTGGGCATACACTAGCCTGTCTTCATTCCCACAGCAGTCACTCTGGGAAGACGGAGCAGCCGGTCCGGACCCCTCACCCTGAGCCCCTCCTGCCTGTGCCGCAGGACAGAGACCCCAGCTCAGAGACCCCATGGGTGTGCCTCGGCCACCCCAAACATTCTCGTTTGGGTGTTCCCCGGGCACCCACACAGCATACCTGCACACATGTGCATGGCTGTGTGGGGTGGGGGTCATCTGTGTGCCCCTGTGTGGTGCCTCTGCCCACATGCATGTTCCTAGACAGTGAATCTGATATGTGCCCACGAGGCAGAGGAAGGGACGGTGGTCCCACTTCTCTCCTTGACTGTCCTTGTAGCTGCCCCCTGGGCTCCCCTCCCCCTCACCAGCTGCCAGGCGTCCCAGCCAGGGGCCGCCCCGCCCCCCCCAGTCTGTCCCAGCTCCCAAGCACTGCTGTGTTCGCCATATTTGGCCACAGTGCTCCTGCGGGGGGCGGGGCGGGGCTGACATCACCCCGAGAAGGGGGGCCACCGCCTGGATGAGGGGAGGCGGGCAGAGACTTGGGGGAGGCAGGAAAGTTGCTTTCAAAAGTTGGACTGCCAGGGCCCCCCATGCAGTGGGCCTCCGCTGCTCTGAGGGAGGCCGCAGGAGAAGATTTGGGGGAAATGGGTTGAGGATTCAGTTGGGAGGGGTCTTAGCTCACTGTAACCCCCCTTCTGCCTCCCCTGTGGTAGCTTGTGGCAGAGTCAGACCTGGTGGGGGGCAGCCCTACATCCCAACTTCCTCGGTATAGGAGCCGCTGGGTCCTCCAGAGTCCCTGCTCCCTCACATTTTTATTCCAAGAACTTGGCCTCAGGGATTGAGAAGAGGATGGAGATGGGGAAGCAGCTCCCTGGAGTGAAAGGCAGGCTGGAGTCAGGAGTGTGACCCCTGGCTGGTCAGGGGGCACACATGGCTTCCTCTCTCCCTGGTTGCCCCCTGGTGTGGGAGAGCTATTCCTCATGATCTTGGAGGCCTCACCAAAAAGGCTATTGAAGTTTTGGGGTCCTTGAAGCTGCTTTAGCCACTTGGGCTGAAGGGACCCCCCCTGGTCTGGACCCCAATGGGCTAACTCATGGTGGTTGCCATGACAGCTGGGCCACCTTTCGTGCAACAGGTGACGGAGCTGCTCAGCCCCATCCCCTTGGTGAAGAGATTGAAGCCAAATGGCCTGGCTACAGAAGCCGGCTCTAGCACTAGCTGTGTGTCCTTGAGCAAGTTGCTTAACCTCTCTGTTCCTTGGTTTCCTCATCTGTGAAGTGAGAATAATAATAGTATCTACCCCATAGGTTATTGTGAGGATTAAATGAATCACTGTGTATAAAATTCCAGCACAGTGCCTGTCATATGGCAGGTGCTGTCATTAGTAATAATATTAAGTCCAAACTTTATATCCATCTGACATTCAGATCCCCCAGGCCCTCCCCATCCCATGCCACTAGTGACCCCCCTCAGGCCTCCCTAAGCAAGCAGGTGGCCCCACAGGGAGAATCCCCACGCATTCGGCAGGACACGGAATTCATGTCGGAGGGGAAAGAATTCCCTTCCATGCCTTCTAAGGGGGTCCCCACCTTTCTACCCTGCTCCCGCTTTCCCTGAAGCCCTGAGAGAAGTCTCAGGATCTAGCCATCTTGGGCTCTGAGGCTCCCAGGACCCTGGGTAGTGCATGGGGCATGCAGATTCTGAGGCTAAAGACAGGGAACTGGGGCTGTGTGTGTTGGGGGGACTGAATGGGAGTGGTCTGAATTAGCAACCCAGCCTGGCTTGCGCAGGGAAGCAGAGTTTACAGAGCCCTGGCCTGGTGATGTGGGCCAGGGCAGGGGCGGGCGTGGGGGTGGTTTATGGGCTGCTGTAGGGCCAGGAGGTGCGGGAACAGGAAGTGGGACGGAGGCGCAGGAGCGGGCGGGGTTGAGCAAGCCTGCTGGCCAGGCACCCTCTCAGCTGCTCCCCTGCCAGCCAGCGTCTCTCTTGCAATTCCTGGGGCACTTCCTGCCCTACGTTTAGGTCCCTTGGCAGGGTTCTTACGAGTTTTCTTTTGGGGGAAGCAAAATCCTGGGTCTGGGACCTTCCTTACCCCACAGCAGGTCCTCAGCAGGGTTGCTGGGGGGAGAATAAGGGGTAGGGGGCGGTCCCTGGTTCAGGATCCCAATGACAGGGGGGAGGAGGAGCCAAGGAGCCCCTCAGAGCTGCAGAAACGCTGCAGAAGAGCTGCAGAAGGGCCCTGCCCTTCATGTTCCTCCTCTCTGTCTTTGACAGCTGTGTGACCTTGAGAGCCTCAGTTTTCCTTGTCTGAATAATGGACATCACTCCTTGCCCTCCCTGCCTTAGATTTGAGGATTGAATGAATACCAAAGTGCTTCCCCCCTCCCCCCCGACAAAAGTGCTGTGTAGATATAAGTCATTATTATTGTTGCTATTGATCAGCACCAGTACTGTTACGAGTGTTATGAGCTGGGCAGTATGGTAGGCACTTGGTCATGATCTCATTTAATTTTAACCCTCACAAACTCAAGGAGACCCTTTCCTCCTTTTATAGGACTGGGGGTTGGAGAGGTGAAATAATTCATTCAGGGTCAAACAGTGCTGAATCAGTCTAACCTCTGGTTACGTCCACCCCACCCAGAGCACCTGCCCCTAGGGTGGGAGGTTGCCCCGTGAGGACCCTGGCCCTCACTCCCCTGTGTCTCCCCTCCAGGCTCAGGCTGCCCGGTGGGCTCAGGCCCAGAGCCCAGAGTAACCAGCACAATAGCGTCCAACAGCTGGAACGCCAGCAGCAGCCCCGGGGACGCCCGGGAGGATGGGCCCGAGGGCCTGGACAAGGGGCTGGACAATGATGCGGAGGGCGTGTGGAGCCCGGACATCGAGCAGAGCTTCCAGGAGGCCCTGGCCATCTACCCACCCTGCGGCCGACGCAAGATCATCCTGTCGGATGAGGGCAAGATGTACGGTGCGTGTGGGGAGGCCCAGGGACACTGGACAGGACTGGAGAGGCAGCCTGGCCCTCCCTGGCCCCTCCCCCTGCTCTCTGCCCCTCACCCAACCGGTTTGGCCAAGTCTCCAGGTTGCCAGCCCGCCATGGGCGAGTCTGGGCGTGCAAGCCTGTGTGTCTGGATCCTCCTCATAAACAAGCCAGGCTTGCTCCCTCCACTGGAGAGAGCTCGGCCCATACCTTGACCCCCTCATCTGCTTCTCCTCTCCTCTCCACTGCTGGCCTGAAGCTTTTGCAGTGACTCAGTGGGCCCAGGGAACTGGGTCAGTCCAGTGTGCTCCGGGCCAGGCCTGGGAGAGGGTCGCTTTCCTGGGAGGAGGTAGGGGAGTCTGCGGGGCGAGACCTGGGGCGGGAGTCCCCGCACAGCGCAGGGTTACCCACTGGTGAGCTCCTTCCTGCGTATGGGGGAGGGGAGGACTGTGACGTGGTGGGAAACCACAGTGTGACAAGGGCCTGTGTTGGGAAGAGGGCTGGAGAGACTGGTTCGTTCCTCAGGCTCCCTCCCAAGTCTCTCCTGCTGTTCTGGCCCCTCTCTTTGCCACCTTGCCCACCTTGCCTTCCGAAGGGAGTGTCCTCCTCTTGTCCAGCCCTGAGAGGGCTCTCCTAGAGCTGCATTTTTGGGATAACTCAACCCTTCTGGGCCTGGCTCTTTGCCAACTCCCTCCAACCTGCCCTGACAGCCTGTAGTTGAGTGAGGCAAGCCCTCAGCTTGTCCTCTGCTGGTATCCAGTACCATGACGGGTGCAGGAAGGAGACAGCTGGGCCAAGTTGTAAGGGCTGCCACATGTCCCCTGCCCCCACCCACGTGCCACACCTACCCCTAGCACCAGAGCCCCACTCGTGGGGCAGGCAGATATTCCAGGGCACCTTCCAGAGGGCAGAGGTTGTCTGCCCCAACTGCTACCTCCCAGATGGCTGGGGCAGCCCCAAAGGGTATTTTTAGACAGGGTGGAGGGAGTGAGGTGGGGAGGGGCAGGCAGGAAGGGAGGAGCAGTGGGACTGGTTCTGTCATTGAAGAGGAATTTGGAGAATGTGGCAATCTGGGGAGGCTGTGAGGTTAGGGGGCAGGGGGCCTGGATTTGGGGGTAAGAGGTATACCCCCTGAGGATGCTGACATATGCTTAGCCACGTCCCAAGCATCCCTCAGGGCAAGCCCCCTGGACCCTGGCCGGCTTCTGGGCCCTCAGGGGGTCCGTGATGCTGAGCAGAGCCCTCCACCCAAAGGCTGACAGGCAGCTGGGCTGTCTCTCATAGATCGGGAAAGACACCAGTAACCGGTGACATGGAGGTGACAGTCTCAAGGACAGAGTGACATGCTCAGTGACACGTCTTGACACAGGCTATCAGTGCAGGAGGTGTGTTGGAGACCATCTGGTCCTTCCTGCCTGTTTCGCCAGAGAAGGGAAGGGACTTGTCCAGAGTCTCCCCTCGTGGCAAGGACAACTAGGACAGGAACCCAGTCCAGAACTCTTTCAGGCACACATGGCGACGCTAGCCGAGATGTCTCCCGCCCGGGTCAGGCAGGCCTCACTTACACATGAATACATACACTCAGAGACTTGGAGCTGGTGACAAGCCCTGGAGGAAGGAAGCAGTGCTGGGGGCTGGGAATGAGGGGCCCAGCTGTCCTGCCACCCTTGGGCCACACCTGCCCCTGTCAGTCTGCAGGGAAACCTGTCTGGCTGCCTGACATTGTTCCACCTCCCTCCTTCTACTCTGCTGCCCCTACTCAACCCTCCCCCAGCAAGCAGCCCCCCAGGTCCTGGAGGCTGTGGGGGAGCGCCTGGAACTTCCCTATCACCTTCGCCTGCTCTGATTGTGCCCTTGAGGGTGGGGAGGGAACAGGAGCAGTGTTTTGGGGAGGGCCCTGGTGTAGTTTCCAGCTGGTGGGGGCAGTCTCCAGCCACCAGCTCCCCCCTCCACCCACTCATTTTTTCTCTCACCCTAATCTAGGTCGGAATGAGTTGATCGCACGCTATATTAAGTTGAGGACGGGGAAGACTCGAACGAGAAAACAGGTAAAGAGACTATGTCGTGGCCCGCGCGCACATACACACACACACACACACAGTCTCTTTCTCTCTCAGCTGCCTCTTTCAGCCCCTTCCTGTCCGGAGCCATTCCCACTGCCCTGCCCACCTCCTCTGAGCTGCCCCTTCACCCAGTCTACTCTCCCACCCTCGCCTAATGACTTCACACCCCCTCAAGCTGCTCCATCATTCTTCCCACTGTCCTCTCTGACCACCCACCACCTCACCCAAGGCCTTTGGTTCAGTGACCATAGGTAAAGCCCCATGGGGCAGCTGTGGCAGCTGCACGGTCACTGCCCTGAGAGGCCCACTGACCAGTCAGGGAATCTGACAGTTGGAGGGATAAGTGCAGAGCTGGGTGGCATGGCTGAGATAGGGGTGTGTGCTGGCGGATAAGCATCTAACCTGGACCAGGAAGGCGAAGGGAAGGAAAACTAGGAAGGCTTCCTAGGGGAGGCAACATTCAAGATGCATTTTTAAAAAGGAATAGGATTGGGCCGGCCGAGTGGCGCATTGGTTAAGAGCTGATTTGGGGATGCCAGCGGCCCTGGTTCGGATCTCATATGTGAGGGCCAGTGACACTGCCCTCTATAGCTAACAACAGCTCCACCTGGAGCTAGGCTGTACGAGCCCCCACGATGGTGTAGGCTGCAGCGCCTGCTACAGTGGGCTGCCATAAGCTACAGTGAGTGGCCGGCAGCCAGTGTGAGCTGCCAATAGCGGCAGTGAGTGACCATCCAGAGGCCAGCGACCTATCTGCCTCACCCGGGAAGAGCGCAATGACGATACCAACATGGGCAAGTGAAGCAATGCCCTCCACAACTAGACTGAAGAACAAAAAAAAGCACAGCAACTTTTCTGTTCCCCTTCCCTGATTCCCCAACACTGTTCCCCTCCCCCAATTCCCCAGTAAAATCTTTTAAAAAAAAGGAATAGGATTTAGCCAGGCAGAAAAAAGGGAGAGGATTCTTCCAGGCTAAGAAAGTTGGATGTACAAATAATAATTGTGAACCCATACAGAGGTAACTTCATATTAATTTATTTGATCCTCACAGCCACCTTACAAGGTAGGTACATTATCTCCCATTTTACAGATGAGGAAACTGAGGAACGGGGAAGTTACATACCTTCCTTAAGGTCAATCAGCTGGTGGGTAGTGGATACAGGATTCAACCCACTAGGCAGGAAAGAGCCTTCAGTCAGCAGTGTAGGGTGGGGTGGGGTGGGGTGGTAAATGGAAGGGTCAGAATTGCTGAGGGCTGGTGGTGAGAGACTTGGTTGGAGACCTGAGGGACAGGTTTCCCTGAGGGCAGCTGGGAGCCACGGAAGGGAATAGAGCTAGGAGTGGAATGTTCGCCCTGGAGCAGTTGGGCAATGGATTAGGGCCAGGCAGAGGCAGGGACCTAGGTCAACAGCAGTGGTGGCCTGGTTAGTGGCCATGGTGAAGGTAGTGGCTGTGGGGATGGAAAAAATGATTTGAGAGATGACTGTGTGGCTTGCAGCCCAGGGAGGGTAGCAGCATGATGACAGGAAACCTGAAGGGAGCCTGTTGGGGTGGGTTGCACTTAGGGTGCCTGGGAGAGAGGCAAGCTGAAGAGGCCCCTGGAGGAGGGGAGGCCACCTCTGACGCTCAGCCCTTAGTCTCCCTGGCGTCCGGATGGCGTTTGGACCTTGCATCCACCTCCCCAGGACTCCATGTATGCCTATAACAAGCCTGACCTGTCCTACTCCACTGCCTCTAAGGTAGATTCTCTGTCCACCCACTCATGGTGGGAGCAGAAATACTCCCTCATTTATTCAGGCATTTACTAACCACTGTCCCCGGCCAGCTCACGTTGCTCAGCATGCTTCACTTAGCAAATTATCCAGCTACTTCTATGTTCTAGGCACTAGGGATGCAGCAGGCACCCAGGCTGCCCAGGCCCTGTTTCCTGGAGCCTGGGACTACAGGAGGAGCACAGATCAGACCCCCGGGTTCAAGTGCCTGCTCCAGTCCTGTGGGGAGGGCATGCTTCGGCCCCCCAGCCTTTGTCCCTCATCTATTAAATTAGCTAATACGTGAAGACACTTAGAACAGAATAAGCACTGTGCAAGAATTGGCTCCTGCTGTTGCTGTCCTCACCACAGTCGTAATAAACAGAAAGCCATCCCTGGCACGGGAGAAGGCACTGTCTCGGCATGCCCTGCTTCACCCAGAAGATGTGTTTATAGGAGCCTTTGTCAGAGTGGGAGGGGCTGAGGGAATCTTTGCTCTCCATCACTTGGACCTGAAGCCCAGGAAAGGTTGCAGCATACTGGGCCCAGCGTTGTGCCTGCTCCTGGCAACATAGCCTGCAAAGGCTGCCTGGCCAGTGAGGTTTGATTTTAATTATAAAATAAAATTATAAAATAATTATCCATAAAACTAGCTTGTTGGCAAGCCTAGAATTTTCAAAACCGCTGGCCTCCGTCATTTTGCAAGGGTGGCACTCCTCTAACTTTTTTTTTTTTTTTTAAACTCTGATATCTAATATCTCCTTCAAAGGGGACCCATCCTATGGTTGTGAGGACAAGACATGTCTTTCTGTGTTGCAAAGAACAGCCAACCCTGACAGGCAAGGTTGTTTTTATTTGACTTTTGGTTTTAAAAATGCAGTTTTAGGTTTGTTTGGTTTTTTTTACAGATATAGACAGCAATTAGTAGCAAGTACAATTCCTCAGGCATTGTAAAAAACACCTTACATATGATGTTCGGATTAAGTCCCATGTGATCCTCACCTGTCACAGAGCTGACCATTGGAGGTGGTCCTCTGTGCTAAATGTCTGAAAGAGACCTGGTTCCATAAGTGGGTGGTGGAGCAAGTAGGCCTTGGAGTCGGGCCACCTGGGCTAAATTCCCAGCTCTGGCCTCCAGCTGTGTGATGTTGGATAAGCCGCTCAACCTCTCTGTGCTTTGGTTTTATCATCTGTAAATCAGAAATCATATAAGTATTGACTTCTTGGTGTTGCTGTAGAGGTCAGACGAGTGGGTATGGGCTAAGTGCTGAGAACGATAGTAGGTGTGCTCAGTAAACGTCAGTTGCTCTCATGACATGAAGTGATGAATAATCTTGCTGGATGTGTGTGTGATTCCTGTGCAGGAAGTATGAGGCAGCATGAGGAGCACCTGGGTCCCAGCCAAGTAGTATGGGGGCCGCCCAGCATCACATAAGTATTATAGTAACTCTCAGTCTCTGATTAAAAAGAAGAAACTTTCTTTGTTTTTCTTTTTTTAGCTGAGCCATCCTGCCACCTGTTGGCAGCTCAGCAGCAGCTTAGCTCGGGCTGGGCATTGAACTGCTGTTGCTCAGAGCTCAGCTCGTACTCTTGAGTGAGCTTTTAACCAACTGAGCCACTCGGCTGGCCCAAGAAGAAACTTTCTTTGTGGGAATAAAAAAACCACTTGCAAAGAAAGCCAAGAGCAATTGCTGCTAACGAAAGTGTGAAATAGCCTAAAGGAGCCATGTGTCCCCTTGTGTTTCATGGGGAAGACAGTGACCTTTAGGTTCTTTGAGGCTCAGGGTCAGATCCTTGACAATGTCAAGGGTCTATTGTGCAAGCCCACGGCACACACATCTAGGCCGTGATTAGCTCAGGTTTGCCAGGCGCGAGAGACTGCGGGGAGGAGGCGCCAAAGGTACGCAATTAAGAGCATCTACTGTGTATGAATACTGTCATTTATTATTCCAAGGAAAGAAAGGCATCTTGGGGGAGAAACTGAGCAAAGCAGGAGTAGGACCAGGCCTGGTTCTATAGACCAGAGAGCTGCTGGGGTTGATAGAAGGACTTAGGCAATGGTACAGGGGGAGATCTTTGGTAGAGGATATGGCCTGATATATAATCTGTTGGCCAGCGGGAACATTATGGCCCTGGCTAGCCTCTGTGGTGCCAATTAGAAAAAGGTATTCTCCTCTGAGGATACCAGTGACAAAAAGTCACCACTTTGGGGGAAAATAAAAGGATACCCTTCCTCTGGGTAGATGCATCCCTACGCCAAGGCACATAGCTTGGCCAGCAGAGCTTGGACTGGATTTTAGCCCTCACTGGGTCGGGTACTGCTGTGCAGTGAACAACCTGTACAACTGTACATGGAGGTCTCAGAAGCTCCTGTAGGCTCTTGATCAAGACAGAGTCAAGAAGAGAGCGGAATTGGCAGGACTGAGATGTGTCTGTCCACAGGGGCCCCACAGTTCCCCCCACGTGTATTTGTTTCCAGAGATGAGGGCTGGGATGCCCCTTGCCTGTGGCCACCCCGTGCTGTGCCTCCTCACTGTCTGTTTTCCTCTCTGGCTGGGCGCGGGGCGGCCCCTAGGTGTCCAGCCACATACAGGTTCTAGCTCGGAAGAAGGTGCGGGAGTACCAGGTTGGCATCAAGGTACGTTGGGCGCCTGACTGGGGCCTCCAGCCCCTCCTCGGCCCCTTTCCCACAGCCGCCTCCACCACTGTCTGCACGGCTCAGGCCTCTGCCTTGGCCAGCTCTCTGGCTCCACTGTGCCTCTTTCTGGCTGAAGCTCAGTTCTTGCCTACTCTTCCACTCTTTCTGCTCTTTTTCTTTCTCTTTCTCTCTCTCTCTACAGGTCTCTAGCCACTTGCAGGTTCTAGCCAGGCGGAAATCTCGGGAGATTCAGTCCAAGCTGAAGGTAGGGGTTCCCTTGCCACTTGGCCTGGCCAGCCCAGGCTTGTTGCTGCTTTCTGACCCCAGCCTGGGGCAGGGGGAGTCGGGGGAGCTGAGGAGCTATTGGGGGTGGAGGTACCTCGGAAGCACAAGCAGCAGCAAGAAGCCCAAAGACTGCTTCAGGCTGCACAGAGCCACAGTCCCTGGAGACTGCGCAGGAGCCCAAGGGGACAGCGAGCCCGACAGTGAGGGAGAGGAAGACCATCTAGGGGCCACTAAGCCCACCTCTCTTCTTCTCCATTTTCCTTTTTCTCCTTCCTCCTAATTGCTCCTTGCTAATTGCTTGGGGACTTCAGGTGGGCAGGGAAGAGACACTGGAGGGTATTGGCTGCCAGACCTATTGTGGCGGGCATTGCCATTCTTTGCATTGGACACTCCTGGCTGCTGTGTAACTGAGGATCTCGGACCCTGGGCTTCATGGCCCGGGCTCTTGTCAGGGCCCCTGTAAGCTGCATCTTCTCCCTGCCCATCGCTGCCCAACATGGTGGGCTTCACACCCCAGCGCTCTATGCCTATAGCATGGCTCCAGAGGACACGGACAGACCCAGGGGGCACCAGCTTGGTCTGCCCCAGCCTGTCCTTTGTCATCCTACCCTATCCAGGGCACCCCCCCGCTGGCAAGCACTCCCTCTGGGTGGCAGTGGGGCAGGGGGAAGTTCCACAGCTGCCTCTAAGCTTCCCTGGGCTCCTTGGAAGCTGAGAGCCAGGTGGGCATTGAGTGGAGGGAGGTGAAAAGACATGTCCCCCCACCCCATAGAGCCTTCATTTGTGCCTCTTCTAATCCATTCTCCCTCTCCTTCACAGGCCATGAACCTGGTAAGTAGCACGGCCCCTCTGCTGGGGGGAGTTGTGGGGAGAACACCTAATATAAGATTTTGAAATGAAGGATTGTAAATCAATTTAATAGGTTTTGCAACAGAGTATTTTTAAAATGAAGTATCAAATGGTTCTCAAACATTAGCTTGCATCATAATCACCTGGAAAGCTTATGAAGACAGATTTTTGGGCCTCATGCTCCGAGTTTCTGATTCAGTAGGGCTGAGTTGGAGCCTGAGAAATTGCATTTCTAACAAGCTTCCAGGTGATTTGGGGCTCTGGGTGCACAAACTATACTTTGAGAACCACTGATGAAATAGAGTAGAAACTAGGACAGAACAGGACACACACAACAAACAAGGCGAAATGTTTTGGCACATACTGAGTTATGAAATAAAAATTACTTCTTTGGGCCGGCCGAGTAGTGCAGTGGTTAAGCGCTGGCTTAGGAAGCCAGCGGCCCCGGTTCGGGTCCCACATATGAGAGTCAGTGACACTGCCCTCAAAAAAAAAAAAAAAAATTATTACTGTGGATTGTGGTCCCAGGGGTGATACACACTTAGGAGACAAGCCCAGAGAGGGGCTAAGACTCCTTAGCCCGCACAGCAGAGGTGGGGTTGTAATCCAGACTCGCGCTCCGCAGAGCCCTGAGAACCTGGGAGCGGGACCCCGAGGCAAGCCCTTGTCCCGTCTCTGGCCTGGCCCAGGCCTCACATGGCCTTTCCACTCCCCAGGACCAGGTCTCCAAGGATAAAGCACTCCAGAGCATGGCATCCATGTCCTCCGCCCAGATTGTCTCCGCCAGCGTCCTACAGAACAAGTTCAGCCCACCCTCCCCTCTGCCCCAGGCCGTCTTCTCCACTTCCTCACGGGTATAGGGGTCCTGGAATGTGGGGCTGGGTGAGGGGATGCCTTCAGGGCTGGGCTGTGGTGCGGGGCATGGATACTGAGGGGCCCTTGGGCTTTGTCCTGTCTGCAGTTCTGGAGCAGCCCCCCTCTCCTGGGACAGCAGCCTGGACCCTCTCAGGAGTGAGTATTGTGGAGCACCCTTCCCATACTCCTGGCAGCCACACTAACCTTTCCCTCCCATCTGGATTCCAACAACAGCTGAGCAAAGTTTTCGTTCAGAAACAGATGGAGAGCTCCAGTAAAAGAGCTAATGCATCTGTCTATTCATTCATGTGTTTGTTCATTCATCAACCCACTCATCCACTTGTCAGCTGTCTTTCAATTATTTTTTACTCAGTTAATCTCCGAATCCATCTCTTAGTCAACGAGTCAGGTTGTTGAGTGTACTCGGTTCCTTCAATTCTAAGATGACTTTCATCCTGAGACACACCCTCAGTTTGATGAACAGCTCTTCAGGGTGGGGTTGAAATGCTACATTAAATGTGCACATCAATTGTGAGATGCAGCAGGATTTCACAGAAGTTAAAATGGGAAGAAAACAAAAAGCTCGTGAGTTAGCTTGTCAGCATGCATTTCTGGGCCTCCACAGACAGCCTGGGTGGCTCCCTATGGGGGTCCCAGGTGAGACCCCCAACTGACTGGGCCAGGTGGAATGTGGGGAAAAGGGGTCACCCTCTAACCAGGCTGTGCTCCTGTCTGCAGCATCAAGCCCTTCGCACAGCCAGCCTACCCCATCCAGCCGCCCCTGCCACCAACGCTCAGCAGTAAGTTCCCCGTGAAGCTGCCATCACCACCTGTCCCACCCTTGGCACCTCTACTTCTGCTTTGAAGAGCGGAAGCCCAACTCTGTGTGTGTGTGTGTGTGTGTGTGTGTGTGTGTGTTGGCAGGGAGGAGTGGGTGGCATCTATAGGGTGTTCGGACAGACCAGGAATAGCCCCCTTACCTTTTACAATGTTGCTTCCAGAACTCTGCTGTAAGTACACACCACCAAAAGTATTGCCATTATATACTGTATGTACATAAAATCCCTCATAAGGAAATACACAAAATCATGAGTTGCACTCTCTCGAGGTGTTGGGATTCTGGGTAATTTTAAATTTTCCCTTTTGAATTGTCTGTATTTTTCTGTTTGAACACACATTAATAGCGACAAAGGAAAAAATCCACTGATTCTTACTACTAGGGCCACCACACGTGGTTGTGCGCCATACAAGGACACGGGAGTCAAACTCCAGCCTGTGTTCCTACCCAAAGGCGCGCCATTTTCTAATCTCCACAAAGGCTCCGTGCAGGCTGGGGCAGTTCTGTACGTAACCAAGTGCCGCAGGTGACGGCCAGTCTCGTCCTCCAGATTATGAGCCCCTGGCCCCGCCCCCCCCAGCTGCTGCCTCCGTGCCCGTGTGGCAGGACCGCACCATCGCCTCCTCCCGGCTGCGGCTCCTCGAGTATTCCGCCTTTGTGGAGGTGCAGCGAGACCCTGACACGGTAATGTGTTTGGGGGCGGGGCGGGACGGTTGGTGCGGTTGTGGGGAGACCCCAGCATGGTGGTCTAGGAGCGCAGTTCGGGGTCATGGGGCGGTTCTGTTCCGGTGCAGCCCCCCGGGCCCCGCGCACTTGTGTGCTCTCCTGACCCGGTACTGGGCCCTCCCCACAGTACAGCAAACACCTGTTTGTGCACATCGGCCAGACGAACCCCGCCTTCTCGGACCCACCTCTGGAGGCAGTCGATGTGCGTCAGATCTATGACAAGTTTCCTGAGAAAAAGGGTGGATTGAAGGAGCTGTATGAGAAGGGGCCCCCTAATGCCTTCTTCCTCGTCAAGTTCTGGGTAAGCTGCCCTGGTCCCTCGCTGCTCCCAAGCACCCACCTCTAGATGTGGCCCCCTCCCCACCCTGCTGACCCCCGCATTCCCCGTGGCCTGTAGGCAGAATGCCAGAGATGGGCCCTTGGGCGGGCCGCTGACGTGTCATGGCGGGAAGCCTCCCTCTGGCTTCTGCAGCACCTGATACGCCCCTCTCCCCCTCCTCCAGGCCGACCTCAACAGCACTATCCAGGAGGGCCCCGGAGCCTTCTATGGGGTCAGCTCCCAGTACAGCTCAGCTGATAGCATGACCATCAGTGTCTCCACCAAGGTGTGCTCCTTTGGCAAGCAGGTGGTGGAGAAGGTGGAGGTGAGTGGGGGTCCGAGGGGGGGGGGCTGGGGCCTGGGCAGGCGGGCAGAGTGATGCCTTCTCTGCGGCCCCCGCAGACGGAGTACGCCAGGCTGGAGAACGGGCGCTTTGTGTACCGCATCCACCGCTCGCCCATGTGCGAGTATATGATCAACTTTATCCACAAGCTGAAGCACCTGCCCGAGAAGTACATGATGAACAGCGTGCTGGAGAACTTCACCATCCTGCAGGTGCGGGGGCGCAGGGGCTGGGGGGTTCCGGGGGGGGGGTGCCAGGCGCAAGGGCCTCAAAGTGGGCGTGGCCTGGCCCATTGCTCAGAGGCGAGACTGAGCCCCGGAAAGGAGCAGCTTCTGTTAGCCCGGGCACCCCGCGGCCCTGTGCGGCCTGACCTGTCTCCCTGCCCTGCCGCCAGGTGGTCACGAGCCGGGACTCCCAGGAGACCCTGCTCGTCATTGCTTTCGTCTTTGAAGTCTCCACCAGCGAGCATGGGGCCCAGCACCACGTCTACAAGCTTGTCAAGGACTAGGCGCCCGCTGGCCCGCCAGCAGGTTCCAGGCCGGGCATCTCCACACACCCGCCTGGCCCCGCCGGGGGTCCAGGACTGAGGACTCATCTGCTGCCAGGCCTTAGGCCCAGGACCGGGTGGCCTCCCACCTGCCCCAGCACACACTCCCTGTCACTGTTCTGCGCTTTAATTCTGGGAGAAGTGGGGGGAGGCTCAGCCATGGGGCAGCCTGGCGGGGACACTGAGCCACCACCACCTGGTTCTGCCCAGCCTCGAAGGAACGGGAGGACACCTTTGGGCTCAGGTGTGTGGCCACTGGCCCCTCAGGGGAGTGTGACAGCGGCTAAATGTCAAATTGAGGGGAGGCCGAGTGCAGAGCCCAGGAAAGAGAATGTCAAGTTGCGGTTGGGTTGAGGAGACGGGGGGGCCACACTTTCTTTGCACCTGCTGTGTGCCAGGCACCTTGCATGCCTCGTGCCATCCTCAGACCCTGCAAGGCAAGCGTGGGTCTTAGTGTCTCAGATGAGGTGCTGAGGAACCTGTGAGAGTGATGGGCAGAGTGGGAGTTCTCACCCAGGCTTGCCTGTTCCCAGAGCCCAGGTTTACACTACCTCCCCGCAGCAGGACCCACCCCAGGGGGCGGGAGAGAGGCTCTGTGCTGAGATGCTGGGGCCCGCTGGGTTGGGGGACCCCTGACTCGGGGGAGCAGCTACTTCTGCCCAGGCAGGAAAGGGAGCAGCAGGTACTCAGCACTTGTTGGGCGCCCTCTATCAGCCCGCAATCCAGCCAGGGGCTTCAGGAGCCCCGTGCCCGCCTCCCCCACGCTGCCCTGGCCCAGATCCTTTGCCAACCCTCCCAGCGGACTCCTGGGGGAGGAAGGCCCCTGGCGGCAAGCCCAGCCTCAGAGATAGGCTGGAGGGTCAGGGAGGAAGATGGAGTTCCAGGCTCTGGGCAGACCAGTGGCCTGGGGACATGGGGCAGCCAAAGGTTTCGGTATTTTTTCTTGCCCAAGACTTGGTTTAGTGAACCCTCGTGGGCGCCACTCCCTTCTGTCCTCCCCGCCTGCAGCAGCAGGTCCCCAGGCCCCGTTCTGGGACTGAAGGTTACCCCTTCCCCTGCTGCCCTTCCCAACACCCAGGCCCCTCCGCTGGCTCGGCCTGTCCACCAGCCGCCCTGGGTATTTATGTTCCATATGAAGTACTGTGCCACTTCCCTCCTAACCCGCCCCGCCCCGCCCGAGCTTCCTGAAGGTCCTCACAGTGCATATCGCTCAGGCCACCTCCAAACCCAACCTAAGTTTTATAATGTATATTATATATTTTTTGTGTATTTTTTAAATCCAGCTGTGATGGGTTATATCATAAATGTGGCGCGGGGCTGGGGCAGGCGCCCTCAAGGCCCAGTTCCTGCTCAAAAAAAAAAAAAAAATTAAAGTTATTTGTTTGTGGGTTAGTCGTGTGACTAGTTGTGTGCCAGACCTCTGGGTTGGAACAGTTTAAGGTGGACGCTCCCCCTAAGTTAGGTCCTGGTGTGTTACCCCACTCCACCTTGGATTTGCTGGGGAGCCCGAAGTCCTACCCATACCCAAAACAGCTATGATTCAAGGGTCCCATGAAAGCTTTCCAACCCCAACCTTTCCCCAAGCCCCTCCTGCCACGAGTTGGGCACTGAACTGTGTAGTGCTGCCCTGAGCTTTTTGTTGCTTTGTCTAAGTGAAGTGACTTGCCCAAGGTCACACAACTACTGAGATGGGCCCCCTATTAATTCCGTCTTCACAGTGGCTACTATTGTTCTCATCATCCTGTCCTCACTTTACTCATGAGAAAAAAAGCCTCAAGGATGAGTGCTCTCCCACGTGGATGGCTGCTAGCAGGGGAAGCGGGATTCTCTGCTCCTGTCTGCCCTGGGAAAGCCCTGCTCTGCCCTCTGAGCCATCTTGTGCTCACATCGCAGGGACCACAGTGGGGAGTGGGGAAAGGGTACCCTCAGAGGACATGCGTTATCTGAAATACAGATTTAATTGGGCATCCTCTATTTTCATTTCCTACATCTGGCAACCCTACTCTAGAATCTACTCTAAAATCAGGGGTCGGCAAACCTGAGACGAAGAGCCACCATGGGTCAGCAAACTGTGGCTCATGAGCTGCAGGCTCTGAAGTAAAATTGAAAATGAAAGTTACGGGCTGGGCTGTGTGGCTCAGTTGGTTGAGCTCGCTCAAGAGTGTGAGCTGAGCTCTGAGCAACAGCAATTCGATGCCCAGCCCGAACTGAGCTGCCAATAGGTGGCAGGATGGCTCAGCTAAAAGAAAATGAAAACTATCATAGCTTCAGTTATAGAATTTTTAAAGGATATTATTCACATAATGGTGATTATGTAAAAACATATTTATGGCTCGAATAATTTTTAAATTGTGAGGGACAGGATTGGCTCTTCCAGGGGTCAGTAAACTTTTGAGATGGAATGTACCCAAAGAGCCGCCAGTGGCTCGCGAGCTGCAGTTCGCCGACCCGTTCTAGATCATTCTGGTTCCATTTCCAATTTTGCAGATGGGAAAACAGACTGAGGTTAAATGCTCTCCTTACTCAAGCCAATCAGTAACACCACCAGGATTTGAACTTGGTCTGCCTGACTCCCAAGTCCATGCACCTGACAAACTATTTAAATAATGAGGCAGGAGGGCCGGCCGAGTGGCACAGTGGCTAAGTGCTGGCTTGGGAAGCCGGCGGCCTCAATTCGGTCCCACATATGAGGGCCAGTGACACTGCCCTCAAAAAAAAAAAATGAGGTGGACTTTGTTTTGGTCCACTGCACTGGAGAAACCCCAGACTGTCATTTGTAGCATGGGTAGGGTACCTGGAACACCAACCACGTGGAAGGGGGTCCTAGAGACAGAAATCTGTTTCTGAAGGATTCACCATGTGCCAAAGCCTGGGGCTGGATGCAAAATCCAATCTGCATTAATAGGTGATTATATCGACTGGGTGCTTGAAGCATCTGTTATGTGGGCTGTTGCCTTCACTGATCTCTTGGAGTAATCAGCCTTCACGCAATTTCTTTTAGAATAATGTACGTCTCATCCAGAAAATTCAAGGGGCGAAATGTGGCTGGTCTCCATGTTCTGTCTCCCCCTTTGCCCTCAACCACAAATGTTAACAGATCCGGAAGTGGGTGATGACCAGTTTCAAGATTCCAAAGTAGGGAAGGAACCAGGATAAGGTGGGTCTTGGGAGCCCCAAGCCCAGGACCCAGGGCTGGCCTGCAAGTGGCTCTCCCCTACTCAGGGTCCCATGGGAAGCTGTACAGAAAGGCCAAGAAAGCTGGAGCCCACAGGGGCCTGTAGCCTTCCCAGCTCTGATGTTCCCTGGGGGAAGGGAGGAGTGCCATCTTGTCAATTTCACAGTCGAGGCAGAACAGTCCTGGGGGTTCATGCAGGCTCTTTATTTCCCTGCAACAAAACAACTGGGACTCCCCAGATACCTGAACCCTGAATTCTAACTCAGGTGTACACCAAGCTTTGGACTAAGCATCCTAGAGGCTGGGATTTAATTAAAATAGCTCCTCATTTACAATAGAACCAGTCTGTCCCCCCAAGTGTCCTCATCTGCCTCCTTTCCTTTTCTGAGGTGCTGTGGTCCTTAGGGCATGACACCATTCCCCCAAGCCCAGCAGAAAGTGGTGTCAGTATTTAAAAGTTGGTTTCTGGGACCTGCTGAATGGTACGGTGGTTAAGCGCCGGCTTGAGAAGCCAGTGGCCCCGGTTCAGTCCCACATGAGGGCCAGTGACACTGCCCTCAAAAAAAAAAAAAAAGTTGGTTTCTGGACTCCTACCCCAGTATGTAAGTAAGGCTAAATAGATTATAGTTGAGTATATTTGACTTACATTTAGGTGATTCAAAGCAATGATGTAGAAGATTCAAGCTCCCAAATATTTCTAAAACATACCCATTTACCTTGCCCGAATTTCCAAAACTACTTTAGGATTTTAATCCTTGGCTCATTTCCGACAGGAGGTGTGACTTTGAAGGCACCCTATTAGTGCATCAGTGTCATCGATAAGGTGTCCTCAGGATTGCCCCCACTCAACCTGTCCTAAACGTAGTATTTGTGCACCGGGCCCAGTGCCTAAGTGCATGTGGCCATGTGTCATTTCCCTTTTCACTGCTGTTTTGAGTACTAAGTACCTCTGCTGTCTTTCAGGTAGGTAGGTACTATCGTCTGCACTTTGTGTTAGTTAACAGACTCACATGGCTGAGTGGCAGGTGGGATCAAACTCAGGCAGTGGGGTGACCCTCAGCCCACAGGCAATCACATGGCTGGTCAAACCATGTATCTGAAGTCATGAAATACCTCCTCCGAAACCGTCGGCTAAACTGAGACTGCTCATGACAGCACCACTGCTGGTGCAAACAAACGTCTGAGAGGTGGTTTGCAGCCATGTGCCCACCAAGGACCTTGGGAGTGGCCACCATAGGGACAGCTGGGCCCACCTTAGCGTATGGGACTTGTGTTGAACCTTTTGGCCTCATGGCTCTCATGCCATTTTCTCTTAACTGTACTCAGTGCCTTGTGAGCAGCTTTGTAGCAGACAAAGCGTAAAATACTCACACTTGTAAATTGTTTTACTACATTCCTCTAGTCATCAAATCACCATAGATTTTGTTGCCCTATTTTAAGCAGTGCCTTTTTTCTTGATTACAAACATTGTAGAACTTAAGAAAATCCCAAATAAAAATCATTTAACTCCAAATTAAACATGGTCTATTTTATGTAAGCTTCTAATCACTATGCATATATACACTTCAACAAAATTGGGTCCTAATTTTATAGCCAGCTTTTTCCCCATAAGGGAACATTGTTTAACAAGCCCATTTTATTACTCCTTTCTAATATAACAGACCAGAGGAAGGAGCTAGACCTACCTGGAGACCAAAATTCACTGCACATCAGATTGGTGTAGCTATTTCACCTGCAGTTAAGAACTAAAATGCAAAAAATGTTGAGCATTTTTTGCTCAAGGTCTTTGGTGAGAATCTTGTATTCTTCACAGTTTAAGGACAGATAATGCTTGTTTTTGAGAACTTAACAGCTTTCTTATTTATGCTTTGGATTAGCCTTTCAGCTCTACTTAAAAAACCAGAGGGATGAACTGTTTCATTTAGCAAAGTTAAATGAAGCAGATTCAAAACAAAGGTTAAATCACAAGTTATGTCCCACTGTGCCAAAAGCCACTTTTGCAGTGCCTAGCACTGGAGGCAAAACAGGGAAGTCCTCAGGTCAGGGACAGCCTGCTGGGAGGGGGAGAGCACAAAGGGCCTGGGAACTTCTACAGCCTCACTGCACCCATTCGCTCCCCTATAAAAAATCAATAGGGGGGCCGGCCAAGTGGCGCAGTTGGTTAAGAACTTGCTCAAGAGTGCAAACTGAGCTCTGAACAACAGTAGTTTGATGCCCAGCCCGACGTGAGCTGCCACCAGGTGGCAGGATGGCTCAGCTAAAAAAAAACAATAGGGTCCATTACAATATTGCACAGGTCTACTTGTATTTTTCTCAACTTATTATAGTAAATATTACCCTGAACATAAGGTACTCAATTTGGGGTCAGACAAGCAAATACTAAACCCATTTCTCCAAGTCTGTGGACCACTCCCATTAGAAGCACCTTGGTACCCAAACTCCACTTGTAATAACGTTGTGATCCCTACAGACCAAGATCCCAAATGCATGATTTAGAGGGATTGGAAAAATAAAATAGCCCACATTAAGAACCCCCAACATACAGAGAATCAACACAAGGCTATGCATCAAGCATGCTGCCAAGGGCTGAGAGTCAATGTTCTTTTTTTTTTTGTTTGAGGACAGTGTCACTGTCCCTTATATGTGGGACCCAAACCGGGCCCGCTGGCTTCCCAAGCCAGCGCTTAACCACCACACCACTCCGCCAGCCCGTCAATGTTCTTAAGGTGAAGCTCCTTACACTTCACAAGTAGCTGGAATGTCCAGGCTGGAGTCCTAGCCCTGACCTGCCCCTCCCATGGTTATCAGAAATGCCTCAGTTCTGGTTAGCAGCCCCACCATCAACCATCCCGTTATATCAAGGAGACTGCAGTTAAGACTACTCAGTTTTGAAGGCAGTCAGAATGCCTTTCCTAGTTTGCCTAGTCTGATTAAAATGACTACCCATCACTGTGCTGTAGGCATGCAATGTCAGCTCACGAAACACTCCCCTCCACCAGTCACAGGTCGACAGGTAATGGTAGCACTACGGTTTATTAAGCTCTGCCTCAGTACAGGCGCTGGGGCTTTCCCATGGTGCTCTTGATATATAAAGCTCGGACGTTCTGCCAGTTCTTTTTGAGCAAAGACACCAGGAAATTGACAGCTAAGTGGATGTTGTACACAAGCTCATCATCTGTCATTTTCACGTGGCCAACAGCCACTGCCAGACAAAGCACCTGTGGGGAAACGAAGGTCATCATCAGGTTGGTGGCCGGATGGAAGAAAACATGGAAAGAGCGGGCATACCCACAAAACAGATGGCCCATCCCTCCCCATCAGTGATGTAAAGAGCAGTGCTTTGGCCCCAGGCCAGGAAGACGGAGCTAAATGCAAACGAGAGCGCCCATTTAGAGAAAGTGTGTATACTTCAGGGCCCTGTCACCATTACCATGACTTAACCTATGCTACCAGCCAGACCTTACCTTCTTCATCTGGAACTTGATGGTGGATTTCACTTCATCAACTTTGGCCACCATGTTCTCATTGTGGGTCAGCAAGGAAGGGAACTTGCCAGCCTTATTCAGGCCTGGGCCCAGGATTCGTGGGATCTGCTTGATCAGAGACTCTGATGCCAAAAAGGCATCATACTTCTTGGCTGGTAAAGAGAGGAGGCCATTGGGTGCTAGAACCCTGAAAGGCAGACCTCTAAACAGGGTTCTGTGAACCAAGCACTGAAGTGACCTCTAACCAGTCCTCTACCCCTCCCTCCAGGTACCAAGTCTTGTTAACCCTCTCTGCATTCCAGTCTCTTGATCAGCTCCATCCTCTGGATTTTTACTGGTCCAACATTCACATGAAGTCTAGAGTCAGAAGCTTCAGCTGACCCACAATCCATGTTACAAGGGAAAATGCACATCCTGGCTAAGAATGCCTGGGTTCAAATTCTGCCTTCCTACTCTAGCTATGTGACAACTGGTGCATGTCTTTCATCTATAAAACGCTTAAGGCCATGTAAATTAAAAAAATTAAATTGGAGTGTGAAATCGAATTCAGAACACACCAGCAACTGACTTGTCAACACCTCTCACCTCTTTATAAAGGACCACCACCTAGCCTTCTTCCCTTATAAAATCCAATCCTCAAAGCAAATATAAAAAGAACCTTCATAAGGCTAAAAACTACCACTCAAATTAACCAACCACAGCAGATCCTTTTGGTTATGATTCTACCTCCATCATTTTAAAATCCCAATGGCAGAAATACCTCTCATGAAAACTGTCTGCCCTCACCCCACCCTAATACAAAACCACACCAGCCACACTCACCCAGCTTTTTAACCAGTTTCTTATTCTTGTTGAGTTTCTTCAGCGCCTCAATGTCCATGTGGGGGATATCCACAGCCTTGGCCTCGTCACAGTGCTGCTGGTCCCCCAGCACACATACGGAGAACTTGGGGCGGGGAGTGGATTTAAGCCTGCGTTTAGGGGACAGAACAGGTCACGCCCATGCCTGGATCTGAAGGGCAGGTGAACGGGCCTGGGACCGCTGCAGCCACTGAGCCTTACCCAGAGTGTCCACATTCACCAACAGCTAGTCTGGCTTCTCAAACTAGCCGGCGGGCTCGGCCAAGGCCTCCCCACGCCTCCCCTCTTGTTTTAAGACCCAGGGTAGGGGTCCGTCCAGCCGCGCCTGCCCAGAGCAGGGGGTCTGAACTACCCGGGCGCCTCAGTGCTGCACATGCCTGCCCGCCTCGGGCTCAACACGAGCCTCAAGGGAGGAGCCGGGCACGGGGGGCACTGAGGGCTGGGTGGGGTCAGAACGGTGCCAACCTGACGGTGCCCGAGAAGCGTTTGTCCTTCTGAGGGTCATAGTTCTTCAAGCTGATCTGCAGCTCCACCGTCTCCAAAAACCTTAGAGAAAGGAGCAAGTTAACCAGCCGCCCGCGGCTTCCCAAACGCCCCCGGGCCCGTCCTCCCACCGAGGCCCGTCCTTACTTCCGGCGCTTGCGCTGGTTTCCGTGCAGGACTTCCCGCACCGCCTCATACAAGGTGTCGCGGGAGACTTTGCTGCTGTGAAAAAGAGGCAACGCAAGCGCTCAGAATCCGGGCGCGGAAGGGGTCGGAAGTCTCGGGCTTAGAGCCGAGGATTCCTGACCCCAAGTCAGGAAATGTGGGTCAGAGAACCACACGCAGGTCCCGGTAAAGAGGGACCCTTCTAGCGGCCTGGCTTGGCGCGTGAAATCGAACGTGGGGCCCGCAGGCCGGCGCCCCGCAAGAAATGCCCCACAGCGAAGCAAGGGGAAGAACCCCCGATTCCGTCCATTGGGTCTCCCTCCCCGTGCGGGCGCCTCGAGGTGCGGATGAGTACAGATAGAAGGCTAAAGACCGCTCACCTCATATTGCCTCACGCCGCGAAAACCGGAAAAGAGACTAACGCGGCTCGCGCATGCGCTCAAATAGGGAGCTTGCTCTCGCGAGAGAGGCCTTGTTCCTGTGGTTTCCCTCCTGAGAGCAATCGGTCACTCAGTCCCGGGGAGCGCGGCCGTCTGTGACCGCTCGAGGGCGTTGCCGTGCGTGGCACAGCTAAACCAGCGCCAGGACGACCTGAGATGCTGCGGTTCAAGACGCCCGCGGCATCCTGAGAAGATCCCCTTTTGCGCCAGGTTCTGCCAGTACCTGAGGGAAGAGGCTAAGCCCAGGGCTTCAGAAGTCACACGTACTGGGCACCGCACAGCGATGGCCGCCGGGAGCGTGCAATTCCTGCATGTTTGTCCCTCAGACCTCTTCTGCCCGCTTCCTCCTGCCCTCTGCACCAGCCTCAGCTCTCAAAAGCAGGCTTTACTCCTGACCTCTCCCTCCTCATCTTGTTCTAATGGGGTCTCACGGCTTCCGAGGAAGTTAAGGGAAATATCAAGATACAATTAAGTTCTGTTCCTGGCCCCTCAAAGCCTGCAATGGGGAAGAGCTGGGAAGGTACTGTAATGAACTTTCCCCTGGTAGTTGATTCAATCACATAGACCTGTTAAGTGTTCACAATGAACAAGGCGTCTAGCTAGCTGCTATGGGAATGAAAGACGGACAACAGACATGCCCGCAGTATAGCATACCTTTTCTGCCCTTTCCTCTGTCCAACAGGCCGCATCCTCTTCTCTGTCCACAGTAACCCCAGGAGCTCTCCCCTCCCTACCTATTCCAATGTCTTCTGCCCAAAAGCCTTCCCCAGCTCCAGAATGAGTGACTCCCACCTTCAAGGCACTCCCCCAGTGGTCCACAGCCCACCTCACGTACTCAACAGACAGCTGATAGGGCTGGGATGGGTGGTATCACACATTATCTGGCCCATAGAACATGAATAAACTTCAGAACCCTACCACCTTCCCCTCACAGAACATTTCACCAAGAAAAAGATGTCCCTTGTCACTGAGCAGGGTGAGATGGTTTTGAACAAATACCCAAGAGTTAATAGGAAGGCAGGCACAGCTTCTAGTAAGACATTGAACTTCCTGCTTTTTATTAAATACCAATGAAATTATCATTCAAGTCAGAAATAAGAACACAGAAGACAGTAACAAGAGATTTCTGCTAAGTACACAGGTCCCCCAGGACTCCTGCAGCATTATTTGTCTGCTCTGGGTTGGCGGTGACCCTACAGAGGCCTATGGGAAAGTTTCTGTCCCCACAGCTGAGGTAGAAGTGACAGGGAGCGAGCCAGTGTCAGCAGCCCTTGGAAATCGAGCTCATCCAGGCCCCTTGGCCCAGCACCCTCCCTGCTGGCTGGGAGGCCAAGATGGCTTCTCTGCAGCCTGGAACAGGGAGGCAGTTGATCCCTGAGATGGCCAGGCTCAGCCTTGACTCCCAGGCAAGAGGTGCTGAGGGCAGAAGTGTTGCTCACGAAGCTGGTAAGGGAGGGAGCTCTAGGAGGGTGGGTCCCTTGGGGGAAGGTCAGCGGGCCAGATGTCTCAGGGTGGCCTGCAGAGATTTCCTCAGGAAAGTGGTGTTGAGTGCCAGGGGGGCGGCCAGGCTCAGCCTCTGGGTCTCAGTGATCTGGGGAGAAGGAAGAATCACGTCAGGACTGCAGCACCTGATCCCTCCCCTTACCCCTCTGCCCCTGGGCTCTGCTCAGGAAAGAGAGAGGAACCCAGGACACAGGACAATGGAAGGGGGCGATGATGCCCTGAGCAACTGAACCTCAGGATTTCACCATGGTGAAGCAAGGTCTTCAGATTCAGGTGGCCTGGGGTCAAATACTAACTGCACAACTTATTAAGTCAGCCATATTAATAAAAAGGGATAATTGTTGAGTGCTTACTATGTGGCAGCCTCTTATATGCATTAGTTCATGTAATCATCACAAACCTCCCATTGACAGATGAGGAAACTGAGGTTCAGAGACACTCCACTGCGGCTGCCACCTTCCTTCTGGGTCACAGTTTTTCTGCCCTGACCAATGTTACAACCTCCTGAGAGGTCTCCGCCTTGGGTCTTCACTCTCCAACCCCTACTCCTTAGAGGCCGTAGCCTTTATAAAATGCAAATCTGACCAAGTCATTCCAACCGAAAGCCCTGGGATAACTCCTGGGGCCTCATATCGGAGGTCCTCCTTCCAGGATCTACAGAGGATCCAGGAGCCTCCTGATATGTGCTCATATATTCACTTTTCTAACAGGAGTTATAGCTTTCATCAGATCATCAGGTGGGCCTGTGACTCCCAAGAAAAGGATAAAGAACCAACAGCCAAGAACATCTAGCCTTCAAGATAAAATCCAAGCTCCTCACCATAATCTACAGGGCCCTCCATAAGATGCTACCATAGCCTGGCAATGTGACCTTGGGCAAGTTACTTTAACCTCTCTGAATCCTAATTTCCTCATCTATAAAATGGAGCTAATAATAGTATCTTCTTGGGCCGGCCGAGTGGCGCAGTGGTTAAGCACTGGTTTGGGAAGCCAGTGGCCCCGGTTCGGGTCCCACATATGAGGGCCAGTGACAGTGCCCTCAAAAAAAATAAAATAAAAATAGTATCTTCTCATAGGGCTAACGTGTGGAAGAAACTAGTGAGTTAACATATGTAAAAGGCTTAGAACAGTGCCTAAAACATAGCAGGGGCTATATAAGTATTAGCTCCTGGTATTTTAGCTCTCTAACCTCAACCCCTATCACCATCTACTCTCATGTTTTTAGGCCCCAGCTACAATGAACTATCTGTAGATCCCCTCGGACAGTAACTACTTACACTGTTTCCTATGCCTGGAATGCCCTTCCCTCCACCTCCATCCGTGACTACCACTCACCCTTTAAGAGTCAGGAAACCTGTCCCAATTCCGAACCACAAACAAGGTGAGTTGCCCCTCTTCCTCTGCCCCCAAAAGCCCTGTGCACGCCTCTCACCTGGCTCCTACCAGATATTACAATGATCTATTTATCATCTCTCTTTCCTTTTGCTAGCCCGGCGTTAGAGGACAGAGTCAAGGACAGGGACTGCGTTACGGTCACTGTTGGTTCCCCAATGCTCCATGTAGCATCTGGCCCACAGAAGTGTTGGCTGGATGAATGAACTCCTAAGCCTGGGCTTGAACTTGTGGTTTCCCTGGCTAACATCCAGGGTTTTCTCCCTGGCAAACATCATGGCAGGTTCAGAGTAGCAGGCCCAGCCCTTGTGGCCCTATCAATACTCACGTTGGCCTGATACTTGGTCATCACTGTCAGCATGAGCTTGGCATAAGCCAC
The DNA here is from genome assembly GCA_033961575.1 of Aselliscus stoliczkanus. Classification (NCBI taxonomy): domain Eukaryota; kingdom Metazoa; phylum Chordata; class Mammalia; order Chiroptera; family Hipposideridae; genus Aselliscus; species Aselliscus stoliczkanus. The sequence continues at coordinate 53,992,694 of CM066733.1, read as the reverse complement.
GGATGTGGTGGCTGCCAGGCCCTCTTTACAGAGCTTCTCCATCAACACATCGCACTTCTCGGGGGTCATCTCCACCTGCTCACAATGGGAGATGGGACAGTAGCACAAGAAAGGGCCTTGTATTCAATTCCCAACTCCACCACTTCCTAATTAGGTGACCCTGGGCAGATCACTTAACTAAACTAAGCCTCAGTTTCCACATCTGTAAAATCGGGCTCATAATATCTCACTCTGAAGACTGTGAAAAGGATTAAATAAGATAATGGACATAGAGCCTGGCACACAGGTCTCAGAAAATGGTGGCTACTGTTGCAAAGGCTCAGATTAGGACCAAGGGAGGCCAAGGATCCCTAGCCTGGCTTAGCGGTTGAAGACACACGGGAGTGAGAAGTCCCCCGGGGTACTGCTAGCATAACAACAATAGCTCTTCATAATAATTTAATAAACTATCATGCATGAAATGTAACTTCTCTGGGCACTTTACACCAGTTATCCTACTTAAACCTCACTCCAGTCTTATGAGGTAGGTGCTATCATCACTCTCCTTTTGTAGATGAGGAAACTGAGACATAAAGAGGTTAGGTCAACACCTAAGTTAAAAACAAATGAGGCAGAGGGCCGGCCGAGTGGCTCAGTTGGTTAAGAGCTCGCTCAAGAGTGAGAGTTGAGCTCTGAGCAACAGCAGTTCGATGCCCAGCCCCAGCTGAGCTGCCACTAAGCTGCCAAGGTGGCAGGATGGCTCAGCTAAAAAAAAAAACACAAAAAAACAAAAAATAAATGAGGCACAATTTTAGGTACTGACATGGAAAAATTGCCAAAATATTAAGTGAAAAAAGCAAAATACAGAGCACTGAGCTTGGTGTTACCATCTATGTAGAAAGCAAAGGAATATTTAAACATGTGTCCTCATAGACATAAAGCAACTCTGGCAGAGTTCCCCCAAAACTAGTAACACTGATTAGCCCTGAGGACGGGAATCTGGATGGTTGGGGGAATATTTTTCACTAAATCCTTTTGAGCTTCCAAAACTGTGAACACATGTATTACCTATGCAAAAATTAATTTATACACACACATCAGCAAGTTGCTCCCCAGGCCACACAGCCAGCAAGAAGCGGAGATGGGATTTATCATGCAGTCAGCTCTCTGCTACCAGCCCTTCAAGTCCAGGGACTCTCCCCGTGTCACAGGGCACCCTGCTGTAGGGCAGCTGTCCTGCTTGCCTCTCCATCATTCAAGGGATTGAAACCCAGGAGCTCCACGCCTGTCCACAGCATCGCAGCACTGCCCACTCCTCCCCAAGGTGGCCTGCTCACCTGCCGCTCCAGGAGTGACTGCAACACCAAGAAAGTCTCCTCCTTCCAGGGCAGCTCCAAGATCTGTCTGCAAACACAGGCCCTGGTGAGTAAGGCCTGGTCTCCCACCCACACCTGGGTATCTACTGCTCCTATCCCAAGGCAGGGCCAGACCCTGGGCACAGAGGAAGGAGTCAGAGCCCCACTGACACTGGTGGCTGCCCAGTAGCCACTACTGCAGAGCTACACTCAGTGCTGGGAAGGCCACAGCCCAAGCCCCCTGGAAGCTGACAACAACGGATTTGGCGGTGAGATGTACAAAGGGCTCCTGAAAAACAACCAGGAGTTGAGCGTACGTCCCGAGGACAAAAGGTAAGGGAAGAGTGTGATGGAGGAGATGACACACACAACCTGTGGAGCCCACCCATGGTGAGGTCCACTCCAGCTGCACTTCCTGTTCTACTGGGCAGTCCTCAGCTTGTTTGGAAAGGCAGCACGTCACATGGACAGTGTGGCTTCCTGGGTGCACAGACTGGGTTTGAGACCAGCCTTTATCGCTTGCTGGATGTGTGACCTTTGGCCAGGTCCCTTAATCTCTCTGAGCTTCTTTAAGGCAGCAGCAGCACCTACCGTATTTCCCCCAAAATAAGACCTAGCCAGAGAGTAGCATGATTCCTCCAGGATATGGAAGGCACGCACCCCTCACATGAGAATTTTATGACCTGTTTCAGGGAGAAGGGTGTCTTTTCCACAAACTCCTTCAGCTTAAAATATTCAGTATGCCAAGGTGCCATATTTTGGCCCTAAAATCATGTTTCAGCTTATTTTCCGGTGAGGTCTTATTTTTGGGGAAACAGGGTACCTCACAGGATTGCATGAAGACTAAGAGAGATAATGAATCTAAAGCACAGAGTGCCCAGGCCAGCCGAGTGGGGCGTTGGTGAAGAGTTGGCTTGGGAAGTCAGCTCTGAGCAGCAGAGCCGGCAGTTTGGATCCCACATGAGGGCCAGTGACGCTGGGCCCTCTACAGCTAAGATGGTGAACAACAGCTCCACCTGGAGCTGGGCTGCCGTGAGTCGTCAGCAATGGCATAGGCTGCAGTGGGGCTGCCAGGCAGTGGGCATGCGCTTTCGTGAGCTGCTGTGGGCCTCCGTGAGCAGCCGTCCAATGGCCGGCGAGCGACTGCCTCACCCAGGAAGAGCGCAATGATGATACCAACATGGGCCAGTGAAGCGATGTCCTCCACAACTAGACTGAAGAACAAAAGGACAGCAACTTGTCTTTTCCCTGATTCCCTAACCCTGTTCCCCTCCCCCAATTCCCCAATAAAATCTTTAAAAAAATAAAATAAATAAACCACAGAGTGCTCGATAAGTGGATGCTGATATTATTTTTGAGACTAGCCCCTTCTCATATTACACTTAGCATTTTATAGTTCCTGTTGGTGTCCAGGGGGGGTCTTACCTACTCATTATTTCTATGTGTCTGTATCTTGACTCCCTAGTTTTAATACCCAAATTTAACACCAATTTAATAACAATTTTGGAGCACTTACTAGGGGCCAAATACTGTGCTGAGGTCTTTATATGGATTATCACATTTAATAACTAGAAAAATCCTACAGAGTGAATATTATCCCCATTTTTCATATGAGGAAACAGAGGCTCAGCAAGATGGAATAACCTGTTTTGAATTCGTCTGTCTGACTCCAGGGCCAGTACTCTTAACCACTGTGCCATGTTCCAATCACGCTGTGAACTACTCCAGAGCCGGGACCCCCAGCCTCTTCTCTGCGTCCCCAAGGCACCTGGCACGGAAGACTGAAACCCCAGGCTTGAGAAGGTACACAGCATGGTTAGCTGCACGGGTCCAGGTGGAAGGCACAGGCCAGGTTCAGGCAACACTGAGCGGGGGCACCTTCTGTCTTTCGGGCCCAGGGCCCAGTGCCCAGCTGGCTCCAACTCCAGAATGCCAGGAGCAGGCGTGGCCGGGGGGCAGCATGGAGGCACACTCACCCCAGCATTAGAACCTGCATGTCTGGCTCCAGGACCTCGTCCTTCATAAGGCGACACAGTAACTCTGTTTGAGCTGGACCTGGGTTGGGGACAGCAGAGGAGAGAAGTCTGGGGACAATGGCAGGAGAGGTAGACTAGCAGGGAACAGAAAGCTCAGCTCGTTATAGGTGGCATCGCCAGGGAAGTAAAAGGTGTTTCTCATTGAATCCCCATCTCCTGCCAGGGCCCCACTGGGGTGAAGGCTGGTTCCAGAATTACCTGTTTCTGGGGCCCGGAGCACCGGGCCCAGGAGGGCTCTGCAGACGGGGTAGGTGTACTTGGCACAGAAGGAAGTCAGTGCAATGGTGAGCAGGCGGGAGGCTGAGGAAGTCAGGGAGAGAATCTACAGCCAATGGGGGCAAACATTATTTAATGCATTCTTCTCCCCTCCAATAAATGTTTATCAGACATGTTTTTCAGATGGTGATACATGTTACAGAGGGAAGAAAAAGTTCTTTTATCTGGGGCTCCCATGGACCCACCAACTGGAAAAGACACATAGCTCCCTTCCTCCCCGATCCCAAATCCCTTCAGCTTCTGGAATGGTCTGAGGCCCGGAAGGGGACTGGGATGCCATGTGGGTAGATGGCCTAGGGGTCCACGCCGTTCCCTTGCCCCAGGCTGCCTGGACAGGCCAGAAGCCTGCAGGGCTGGGAACCCCCTCTCTAAGCACCTTCCTCTGAGGCTCCACTCCTCCCCCGCATTGTGCCTGGTGATCCGAGTGCATCCCAATGTACTTACTCGTCCAAGAAACAGGCTCCTGGCCAGCACAGTAGCATTGCTGAGGCTAAGATCTGGTGACAGGGAGAGCAGCCAGGTGCAGAGCTGCAGGAGACCTGGGTCCGAGAGCTGGGGAAGCTGCAGTTGGGCACAGAGCAGGTCCATCTGCCGAGTAGAGGGAAGGACATGGGGACAGTCAGTCTGTCTCTGCTAGGCTGTCTCAAGTCAGCAGAAGGGGTAGCGCAAGAACACTCCAGGGTCGGGTAAGGTTGGGAGAGCGATACTCCTGGCAGGAGTTAAGGGCTAAAGGAAACCACTCAGGGTGACCCCTGCCAGAGACCAGATCACCCAACAAAATCCCCTCCCCAAATTTCCACGTGAGGCAGAGAAACACAGAGTTAAATGGAAAAAGACTGGGGAGAGGGGCTGTATTCTCAAGGCCAGGCAGTCTTTCTGGACTCACCTGGCTGGGGCTGCATTCATGGAAAAGCTGCAGTTCAACTGGGGGGGCGTCTTCCAACCCCTCCAACCTCTGGGAAGGCAAATCCCATGTTAGGGCTGGCAGAGCAGTTTGTGACAAGTCATTGAGGCCACCCCTTCAAACTACAGTGGGTGGCTGAGAACCCCGGAAGATGCTAGCAGAGGCGAGGAACTTATTTGGGGTTGACGACATTATCTGTACTTGGGCCAAGGAAAGCCCTGCAGTGACTGTCTTCAGACTTTCACTCCAATCCCCCCCACCCCCTCAAACAGCCTGTGCCTCACTGCACTGGGGATTCCCTGGGCATGGCTGAGGTCCAGGCAGAAGGTGGAAGAAAGGCTATGGTGAGCAGAGTAGGGCCAGTCACCTCCCCGAAGGTCTTGAGCAGCTGCTGCAGCCTGGGAACCTGGTCCTGCAGAGGAGAGCCCAGTCACAGCCAAGTCCCTCCCCGCACAGCGTGGCCCCAAGCCCAGTCTTGGCTCCCTCTTCTGAGAAGGCCCCAGGTCAGTGGGAGCTAGGGGGCAAAGAGGATTCAAGGGAGCCAAGACCATGAAACCTAAACCTTGAAAAGTGCTCAAGAACTCACACTAGACAAGGGCTGTGCAAATCCAGCTGTCTAGACTAGCTGTCTTCTCTGTATCCACCCAAATGGGGGGAGACCCAGGCTGGATGCCAGCATGATTCCCCTCCACCCACTTTGGAGCCTCTCCTCTTGCCTGGCACCCTTAAACCCCACATTATAGATAATCAGGCCAATAACCTCCAGTAACTCCCTTCCCTCAACCCCACCCTCCTTACACTTGCTCCATGGACTACAGTCATCCCAATTGGGAAAGAGTGTCCCAACTGGCTTCCGCCCTGGATAAACCCCCCATTCCTGAAGGATCATTCTAAACTCAGCCTCCTCACCCCAGTACCTGGATAGCTTTGGGCAACTCCATGCTCTCAGCGGAGCCCTTAGCATCCTCCAGGCTCTGATCAGCCTTACTGGGCTCGGCCCCCATGACAGGCTGGCTCTTAATGGGTGATGCGCCTCTTCCATCTGCCAGGGATTCCAAAGATTCACGTCCAGCGCTCTCCTCATGACCTTCCTCTTCTTCCCTTTCCAAACACCGGAGCCTTTTGGGGGCCTTCTCCCCCTCAGGATGGGCAGGCTCTTCCTCTGGCTCCTTTCTACGTTTCCCAGGATGCTGGGAGTCTTTGTCTTCCTCCTCTTTGGGGTCTGGAGACTGGGGCAACTTCAGCCTCCTGCCCCCCGGGCCCAGCTGCCTACATAGGTCTTGGAGCTGTCTCTGGAACCTTTTAGACAGTGGGGACGCTCCCTCAATGGAGACCCCAACGCCCAGATCCCTTTGCAGCAACTTCCCCAGGGCCTGGAGCCAGGCATCCGCATCAGGGCTTGGGTCCTGCTGTGTAATCTGCAGCACAGGGAGAAGCCTGCTTTCCGGCAGGGATGGCCTAACAGCCATCAGCAGGGACATCAGGTTCCTCTGGCATAACCGGGGCAACCGCAGCAGCAGTGGTTTCCTGGGTAGCAGAAGGAGGGCAAGCAGTTAAGAGTGCGGCTGAAAGGAACACAGGGCAGACTAGGAAGGGCTAGAGGCTACACGGCAATGGACAGACAGGGAGCTGGGAGGCAGTGCCTGTGGGTCAGTGTGGATGGACAGGTGGACAGCGCGGGAGTCATTCAACAAGTGTTCATTGAGCATGCAGTAGTCTACACTGGGCCCTGCTGTTTGACGTCTATTTCAGCTCAAAAATTCATACTGAAACCTACTCTATAATAGATCCATGCTCATTTTACATAAAAAAGAAGTCTTCCTATTTCTACTTATCTAAAACACAAGAAATTAAGTATGATCGATTTTTTTTTTTTTTTGAGGGCAGTGTCACTGGCCCTCATATGTGGGACCCGAACCGGGGCCACTGGCTTCCCAAGCCAGCGCTTAACCACTGCGCCACTCGGATGGCCCAAATGAAACAGCTGTATTTTTTTTTTTTTAAGTATGATCGATTTTTAAGTTATGGATTGGCCCTCCCTAGTCTAGTCTCCAGCCTAATTCTGAGGTAAGAATGAAAGGGCGGCTCTTCTGAACCCTAGAGGTGGAAGGTGGCACCTTGCTTACTTTTTTAACTTTCTGTGTATTTTAATTAACTAATGATAGTTAAGTGCATTTATATAGTATCATCTTTTTTAACAAAACAGAACCCTCACAAAACGGGCACATGACTTACAAGGACGCCTGGAAAGAAACTGACTACCAATAACGGAAGCCCCACCAAATAATAAAATGAAAGAGCTGATACTTGTGCTCCCAGTAGGAACTGTCAGCCACATAGAGGCAGAAGTTCAAAGTCACCATAAAGACTAGAAATGATCAAGAACACCCTCCTTAAGGAAAGTGATCTTACGCTAAAATGTATATTATGCTTTGAAAATATAAAGCCACCACAAGTCGATGTTTGCCATTGATCCCATTTTAAACTTCAATTTTTGTATACTTTCTTTTTTGTATACTTTGTAGACGTATTTTAACACACGTGTATACTTTATACTTAAGTATGCTATACTGGAGGTACGAGTTCGGGTTTTGCGCCCAAAATTGATTTGAGTCCACTATTCTCCATTCACACCCAAACGCAGGCGCGCCTTAGGTCTAGGTGCACGGCACTGGCCGGCACCCAACAGGTACTCAGTGAAGGACTGCTGGACGCCCCTCCGCACAGGGGGCGCGGCAGGGACCCCTCGCTGCGGGTAATTGACCTCTCCGTGTCTCGGTCTTCTCTAGAAAACGGGGGTAGCGCCTCACACGACGGTGGACGAAATGAGGCGCCCGAGGCTACGCCAGCCGCCAGGCAGACGACTTACAGCTGCAGCCGACAGTCCGGGCCCTCCACGACGGGCTCCTCCCGGCACAGAGCCTCGAGGACGCGGTCCCAGCAGAAGGGCTCCCCGCTGCGGCTGCCCAGCGTCCGCAGCACCCCCAGGCCGCGCCGCGCCCCGTCCGGCCCCGCCTGCAGCGCCTGCAGCAGGAGGCGGGCGGGGGCCTCCAGCTGCGCCCAGGGCGCCGGTTCCGCGCCCTCGGCCTGAGAGGGCGCAGCCTCTGGGGCTGCCATGCCCAGCGCCCGCGCAGCGCTCCCGCTCTGGTTTTGGGCCTCAGTTCCAAGGCCTGGGGAAAGGAAGGACTCCAGGACTGGCCCAGACAAGGCGGCAGGCACCCCCCCCGGCGCCCGCCACGCTCCCTCCTCAGCGCTCAACATGGGCGGGAAGCCCGGCAGCCCTCGAGACTCCCGCGCGCTCGGTCGGAGAGGGAAAGAAGCTAGCGGCGCGGCGGGTGGGGCGGGGCGGACCGGACGTGAGGAGGGGCGCGAGGGCAGGCCGGAAGGGGCGGGGCCAGAAATGGTCCCGCCCGGAGAATGCGGGGAACGCAGTGCCGGACGGAGAAAAGGCTGAGCGCGTATCCCTGGAAGGGGCGGGGCCACAACGAACGGGGTTTGTTTGTGGAAGGGGTCACACCGGAGATCGTGGGTAGGGCGGGGCTTGATGGTGGGGCGGATCCTCAGCTGCTGCCTATAACCTTCCTCCACCGGTCTCTGAAGTAGGTGCACTGGGGGGTGCAAAAGAGATGTGATCCAAGCAGCATTTAATTTTATCTGACGGCCATGTTGCTTGTAGATCATGGGCTTTGCGATAGGGTTTGATCACAATTTATCACCCTACCATAACACCATCACATCACCTCTTTCACAGGCCATCAACTGCCATTATAAGGGTTTCAGTCCCCCACCACGAAATATTAAATGTACAAATATCCCTAAGAATGGAGTCGCAGTAAAACCTAACGCCATCTATGTGGTCAAAGACCTTATTTGAACTTCCTCACAAAGACCAAGCAGCAGCCTTGCTCTGCTCTGGTTGTCTATAAGGGACCAGAGTGGCTCCACCTCCCGGGGTTTCAGTTGAAGGAAATCTGCTGGAGGAGACAGGCTTTCAAGCAAAAGGAGGTGAGGTGCAATATTGAGATGTATAAGAAATATATATAGGGCCGGCCGAGTGGCGCGGTGGTTAAGCCCAGTTCAGGTCCCACATATGAGGGCCAGTAACACTGCCCTCAAAAAAAAAACCCCAAAAAAACCAAGAAATACATATATATATATATATATATATATATATATATATATATATATATATGGTGTTTGTCTTATTCGGATGACTGAAATATATTTGTCAGATATATTTGGTCTTCATCCAGAGTTTCTGGCTTATAGCTTCCAAACCCCTTTCCTAAGAGACAAGAATGAAAACAGTGTCTCTTGTTATGTTAATGAGGTGACTTTGGGACCCCACCCAAGGAGTTGGTTGCCAATAGGAGCCAATCCTATGGTTAGAAAAACTTGCAGTCCCGCCCTGATTCCCCAGGAGGGAAGAGGGGGGACTTGAGGTTGACTCAATCACCAATGGCCAATGACTTAGTCAATCTTGATTATCTAATGAAGCCTCTATAAAAATCCAAAAAAAAGTTCCCTTGGCCTTTTTCAGAGAGCTTCCACACTGGGGAACTAAAACACTTCTGTCCACCTTGCTGGGCCCCAAACTTCAGGAAGACCCAAACTTCGTTCAAGACCTTGCCCTTGCAAGATGGCTCAGCTAAAAAAAAGAAAAGAAAGAAAGAAAGAAAGAAACCTTGCCCTTCACCTGTTGATTCATATTCTTTAGTATCCTCAGTAATAGATTGGTAATCTAGTGAGTATGAGTATACAGGTTTTCTTGAGTTCTGTGAACTGTTCTAGTAAATTAATCAAAACCGAGGAAGGGGTCATGGAGCCTGCTGATGTGGAACCAGTGGGTCAGAATCACTGAGCTTGCGAGACTGGCTTCTGAAGCTGAGGGTGGTCTTGTGGGACTGAGCCCTTTACCTGTGGAATCTGATTCTATCTCTGGGTAGATAGTGTCAGAATTGAGTTGACTTCTCCAACACTTTGCTGTCATCTGACACTTTGCTGTGATGCTTGTTGGTGTGGGGAAGCCTTCATGCAGACATTGAAATTGGGTCCTGGAGGATCATTGCAAAGGATGGGACTAAAGGGAGTGGGGAGAAGAGCTCCACAGCATCCCATAAACTCTACTTTGGGTGTTAGCTTGTATTTCCCATCCTCCCAGCTTCTGCTGCCATATACACATCTGTTCATTCAAAAATCTTTCCTGAGCACCTAGAGCTGGGGATACAGGGAACAAAACAAAGACCCTTGTCCTCATTGTTGCTGACATTCAAGTGAGGAGAGACAGACAATAAATAAACAATAGAAAGTTTGATTGTGATAGTGCTTTCAAGAAGAATACAGCAGGGAAGGGAAGGGTAATTTTAAATAGGTGGTCAGGTAGAGGTCTGTGGGGAGAGCATTTCAGGCAGAGGGAACAGCAAATGCAAAGGCCCTGGGGCAGATGATATGTGGCTGGAGCAGAGTGTACTTGCTGAGGAGTAATAGGAGATGAGATCAGAGAAACAACCAGATCTTATCAGGCCCTGAGGTCAGAAAGAGGACCTGGCCTTTCACTCTGAATAGTATGGGAAGCCATAGGGATATATTTTGAGCTGGCTCTGATTTATACCAGAGCTAAAATTTTTATTTTCTAAATAATTTCAAGGGAGCTGTTGGAAAATACTAAGGAGTATTTCTTAGAGAGTGTCTGCTTCACAAAGGCCACAATAGCAGGAAAGAAGTTTCTTCCAGATGTCTCTATCTCAGGTTAGCAATTTTACTTTATAGGGGATGTTTTTGGTCTTCGAATCACCAGCTATTGCGGGCGCAGGCACTGACAAGTAGTGGCAGAACCAAGAATGCTAAATAGTCTTCAATGCCCTGCCCATCCCCAACTACCAGCTTTATTCTGTGGTGGCCGTAGTTCATGCCCACCAATCTGCCAATGGCAAGGAGAATTCTAAGTATGGTTCAAGAACCCTGGGGGGGCTTTGATGTACTTTTATCTTATGTGCTCCATGGAGTCATTACTATTTTCATAATGCTAAGATGTTATTTGCCCTTTCCACTAATTCGCTTATGAGCATTAAGTGAAGCTTTCCAGAGACTAAGGGATGAGTGATACACTGCAACAGATTGAATGCAGAATCCACCTATGGCTGGAGCAGGGCTGGGGCGTCTGCGCTATGAGTAGACACACTTCAGACACCAGCAGTGATGGCTTAGGTGCATTTTATTGGTTTTCATTTAGAATCCTTCTACAAAAGAGTAAAGTTAAAATTCAAGACCCTAACAAGAGGGCAAGAACACTTCCCCTTTCCCAGAGCCCTCCACCATGTTCATGGGAGTGGAGGACTGGCTACTTTCACCCCTCCTCAAGCCCCAAAAGGGAGAAAGACATACCACCTAGTAAACACTGCCTCTGAGTCCCGCCCCCCACACATTGGCTCTGGTTACAAGAGGCTGTGATAAGAACTGTTGGGATCTAGCAGGAGTTCTAAATCTCAGAAAGCCATGGCCAGGACACAATCTGTGAACACTTTGTCCTCTCACTCCGTGCCCCCTGGCAACGCTGTTGGGCCCAGCACCTGGGAGAAGAAAAAGCAATAAGTGAAAAGCTACCCACTTGAATCTTAGTTGCCTCAGGAACAAGGGAATCAAGGCTGACACATAAGGTCAGGCAGGTTGTATATTACACAAAGGTGCAACAGTCAAGCAGGTGCCATTAACGTCAAAGGCATCATATTTTACATTTATCACAGACACTTGTTATAAACCATAATCAGCAGCCCCCGCTGCCCTATATCCCCACTGTTACCACCTCACTCCCAGAGGTCAGCTGCGTACTCTCAGGGCAGAGACGGTCAGAGGTCAAGGCTCTATCCGGGAACTGGTGCAGGTAAATGCAGTCAGACTTGAAGGGACAGTGGCCATTCCCTCGCATGAAAAACTGGCATCGGATCTGGCTATACGAGGGCAGGGGGAGAGAAGACTGTCTCCTTCAAGCCCTGTTGCCCCAGGAGCAAGGAGCACTCAAGGCTGACACACAGTACAAAGGCACCACATCTATGCAGGCTCCATTGTTTTCCAGCAGATGGCAGTAAAGTCTCAAGAGGTGCCTTGCTCTGATTCCCACAGTCTCAATTTGGGCCAGCCGAGCTAAGTTTCAAAAATACCACCGAAGGAGGGGTGATAGCAGATAAGCCTAAAATGTGTCTCTAACCAAGTTAGAACAACGTCCTGTACTCAGCGGTGGTCTCATGATTTGGTAATTGCTAGTTAAAGAAATTGATTAAGATGTTTCCCACTTCTGAGGTTTCAAATTCACTCCGTGAAAGGTCAGATACAAGAGGGGTTTGTAGACCATTTGTGATCCCTTAAATAGGACCAGCTTTCTTCTTGCTGAGAAAGACGGATAAGAGGGAGAAAAGGATAGAGTGCATGTTCATAGCCTTTTTCCTGCATTATCACTCTGCCTGATTTCAGCACGCTTGACTCTCTCCCACTTCCTGAGGTCCCAGAGTGAATGCAGGACTCAACTGACCGAAGTTGGAAGCCTGGGAATCCCTCTAAACCACCATCCCTTCTTCTTCTTCCTCCTACCATTTGGCCAAACCTAGTGTCCGGACTGCTCCATCCAGATCACCTACAAAAACGCCACATTCAACCTATCCAAATCCCGCCTCAGCATCCCTCACCCAGCTCCCATGACAGTAGCAGTTTTGTGGCCACCTGTGCTGGAAACCTAGTCATTTAAAATTTCCCTTTCAAACTCATGGTCAGTGGGCCACCCAGGTCTGGCCCTTCTCCCTCTCAAGTCAGTATGCTCCCCACCATTCCTTCTAGTACGAGTCCAAATGCCGGGTTCAAACCGCACTTCCTCAAGTAAGTCACATAGTACATGCCTCAGTTTCTCTTTCTACAGTGTGAGGATAGTAAGACTCCCAACTGCAGGGAGTTTATGATGTGCAAAATCTGTCAGACATAATAACCACTCCATGTATGCTGTCTCCTAGTATACTGGGGCCTGGGTGCTCCCCTCCAGCCTAGATGACTTCTGAAGACCCCCAACTGGCACCCTACCTGCAAATATTTCTCCCACTTTGACCTATCTCTTCCTGGAGTGCTCTCATTTTTCTCCTGAGGAGCCCCTACTCCTCTTCCAACACCAGCCCACACACTGCCCCCTCTGGGAGACTCACCCAACTTTTTTTCTCAGTAACTTTGTTGATGCAGATATTACATTTCTCAGGCAAAATCTAAATGTCTTCCCAATAGGGTTGACTGGGGGCCAGCCGAGTGGCATGGTGGTTAAGCGCTGGCTTGGGAAGCCAGAGGCCCCAGTTCGGGTCCCACATGTGAGGGTCAGTGATACTGCCCTCAAAAAAAACACAAAAAACAATACGGTTGAGTGTCTCACAGGTAGAGGCAAGACCTTTTTTATGCCATACTTTATCCAAATATACTTTGCATATTGCAAGTGTAATTAATCCTTTGGGAAGATGGAATTAAGAGTCGGGAATTGTCACTAATTTCAGATTTTAGATACTCTCCCTAAGAAATTAAAACCTATCTGAATTTTCCCTCTCTCCAAGGGCTGTTTTTTGGTCTCCTTCTCATGTTTTCAAATATCATCTAAACAAACAACATGTATTCATACCAATTTGCTTTCCTGCTTAAAGAAAGAATCGGAAATCAAAGCTGGGCAGGGCTTCTCATGGTGCTGAAAGAACCAGAGTTGGCCTGCATGGATCCTGAGCCAGGCCAGGAGGGAACCGACTTTGCTCTCCTGCTGCTGTCTCAGTCTCGCGCCATTCTCTACTGGGCTTTCTGAAACAGTGGAATTAGCTCACACCCTCCTCGCCTACTATCTCCACAGCTCTGAATTCCAGGATGTGAGGGACCCAGGCGGGAAACCATGGTTGAGCTGGAATGGATCAGGGGCTGTCTTCCCCGCTTCCTGAGCTGCAGTCTCTTTTCCCCTTTACAGCCTCACCTAGTCCGAGCCTTGAAGTTCCTGATGAGTTGCTCCTTCTCAGGCCCCTCGCTCACCCAGAATTTGTGGGGGATGATGTAGCTGGAATGGACTCGGCACTGGGGACAGGCCCTGCGAGATGGGGGTCATGGGGGGAAGGTGGAAGAAGAACAGTCACAAGCCCCTAGGCTGGCCTCCCAGCCCACACCCCTCTAGGGCATTTCTCTCCCTCCCTCTTGGCGGCTCCATGACACTGACTTGATGACATCCCGCGGGAAGTCCTGTCGGCTCTTCCGCCAGGTGCGCAGGCAGCCCAGGCAGTGGGCGTGAGTGCAGTTGGGCAGGATGCCAAAGGTCCGCTCGGCCTCTGGCTTGTCCCACACCTTGTCCATGCAGATGCCACACACAATGTCCCGACTGTCCTGTGCCCTCTGCAGCCACGGGCAGAGTCAGAGGACATCTCCACACACATGCACACTGCCACCCCAAATACAGGCCCGGGGACCACAGAGCCCTCCTCCAGCAGGTCTGGGCATCCCAGGGGTCCAGCCTGCCATCCTCTACCACTCCCTCTCCCCTATTATCTGCTGTACCTGAAGGTCCATGCTCTGAAGTGGGGCCACAAGCTCCTGGACAGGGTCTGACTTAGGCTGACTCTCCCAGAAATAGCTGTGACCTCCTTCAGCAGCTGTCGGGGAAAACTGGATCTATTCATTCATTTACTCCATCTATTCATTCATTTACTCCTTCATGCTGCATCTCCTGAGCAACTGCTGCATGCAAGACTCTGGGTGCACGAAGTCCTGCCCCCAAGCAGCTCAGAATCCAGTCAGAATTCTAAGTCTCTTAGGCAGCTATTTAGAACTGTGCTGTCCGATATAGCAGCCACTCGCCACATGTGGTTATTAAGCACCAGAAATGGAGCTAGTCCAAACTGAGATGTGCTATAAGCATAATGTATACACAAGATTTCGAAGCTTAGTACCAAACGTGACTAAAATGTTTCATTAATGATTTTTATATTGATTACATGTTGAAATAATAGTATTGATAATATTAGCTATATAACTTTTGCTACATTGGGTTAAATGAAACATATTATTAAAGTTAATTTAACCTGTTGCTTTTTATGTTTTTTATTATGGCTACCAGAAAATTTTAAATTATGTACATGAATTGTAAAATGGTGCGACCACTTTGGAAAACAGTTTGGCAGGTCTCAAAATATTAAACCTAGAGATACAGTATGCCCCAGCAATTCCACTCCTAGATATCTACTCAAGAGAAATAAAAACTTAACTCTACATAAAAACTTGTACCTGAATGTGCTCATAGAAACATTATTAATAATAGCTAACAAGCAAAACAACCCAAATATCCATCAACTGATGAATGAATAAAACAAAAGCAGTAAAGGTATAAAATACTGGTACAGGCTACAACATGGGTGAATGTAAAAAATATTATGCTAATCCAAGGAGCCATTCACAAAGGCCACATATTATATGATTCCATTTATATGAAATATTCAGAATAAGCAAGTCCATAGAGATGGAAAGTAGATTAGTGGTTGCCAGTGGCTGGGAGGATGGGTTGGGTGGAGAATGACTGTTAGTGGGTATCTTTTGGGGGTGATGAAAATCTTCTAAAATTAGATAGTGGTAATGTTTGTATTACTCTGAATATACTATATTACATTGAATTGCATACTTTAAATTGGTGAATTTTTTGGTTTGTAAATTATAGCTCAATAAATGTATCACAAAAAGTTACATATGTGACCTATTTCTGTTAGTGCTGAATTAGAGCAATAATTTAAAATAATAACTGCTAACATTTAATGTTTACTCTATGCCAGGTACTGTGCTAAGCACATGGCACATAGGAACTCATCACACCCTCGCATGACCCTGTGAGGTAGGCGCTATTAACAGTGCTCTTTTGGGCCGGCCAAGTGGCGCGGTGGTTAAGCGCTGGCTTGGGACGCCAGTGGCCCTGGTTCGGATCCCACATATGAGGGCTAGTGACACTGCCTTAGAAACAAAAAACAAAAAAACAGTGCTCTTTTGTAAATGAGAAAACTGAGGCCCAGAGAGGCTAAGTGACTTATCCAAGATCACACAGCTACATGTGAAATTGTGGTTTGACTCCACAGGCACCTGGGTATCCTGCTTCTAGAACACAGAAAGTGGCAGAGCAGGAGGAAAATTTCCCTCTAGCCAGAAATCTTGAGGAGGGAGAGGGGCAGAGGGAAATCTGCACCTTGCTCAGAGACAAGCAGGACCCTGTCTCAGATCCCACTTGTGCCCACCTGCAGTGCCCATGGTGACTCACATGATGACAACAGGGACTTCCAGGAACTGCCACTAAGCTCCTCATTCTTGCTGGCCAACCCTTTCAGGTCAGGCTCCATGTCCCAGCCGAGCCCGGCCCAGCCCCAACCCACAGCCACAGAAGGCGGGTAGGTGGGCTCTGAGTCCCTCCGGGTCAGCCCCAGCAAGGGTCCTGGCAGGCTGACAAGTGGCTCTGAATGGCGGCGGCCCCACTCCAGGTGTCCTGGGGGCTGCAGGTGCTGATATCTGTAGCAGGGAAGAGAAGGGTGAGGAGAATAGGGCAGCCTCTGCAGGGCTCGGTGCTAGGCCTACCTGCTAGGCCTACCTGGAATGGCGAGCTGAGAGGGGAGAGGCTCTGGGAAGATGCAGGGTTCACGAAGGGCCGATTCCGCCGCTGCCCCCTATCCACAGCCTTTCTAGGAGAAGACATGCTTACCTGCATCCATCTCCGTGGAAGCAGAAGCCTCGCTGGAAGTACCTGCAGACCTGGGACACCTTCCAGTCTTGAGCAGAGCGGCAGCCTGACCCCCAGGGACAGGTCCCTGGGGCAAAGTTCCTAAAAGATCGTCTGAGTCATGCCCAGCCCCATTATCAGAGGGGCCGTGTGATATGAGAACAGAGTCTCAGGAGCTGGTGCTGTGTTCAAATCCTGATCCCGTTGGGTAACCCTGGGTGGGTAACTCAGCTTCTCTGAAGCTTGGTTTCCTTACCCTTAAACATCAGGGTAAAAATGCCTCAGGGTTTTTCGAGGCTTTTTTTTTTTTTTTAGAGGGCAGTGTCACTGGCCCTCATGTGGGATCCGAAACAGGACCACTAGTGTCCCAAGCCAGCTCTTAACCAATGTGCCACTCGGCCCATCGAGGGTTTTTGAAGACTCTGTACAATGCACATACAGGTGCTCATAAATCACAGCGGTTACTATGACTTCCTCCCAAGGTAGCCTCGTGGGTCCTAGAGTCAGAATTCTGGGCTCACATTCTGGTACCCAAGCTGCCTTCCTGGGCATGCAACTGTGCAATCACTTGCTTTAATGCTCTGCTGTTGCCGTCCTGAGATTATTACATTTTTGAACAAGGGGCCCTGCTTTTCATTTTGCGCTGGATCCCCCAAATCACACAGTTCTGCCTAGTACGTCTTGGTTGTGTGAGCTTGCACAAGGCATTTCACCTTTCTGCCTCAACACCTTCATTTGTAAAATGAAGACAGTATTAGTACCTACTTCATGGCATGATGTCAAACTTAAATGAGACAGTGTACGTAGGCACATAGCAAGCTCTCAATAAATATTAGCTTTTATCATCACTCTGCTGCTGTCATCATCACCAGTACAGGGGCTCTTGAGGGTCAGGGTGTGAGGTGGAAAAGGGTGGGAGGAGGCTGAGTCGAGCAAATGTTTAATGAGAATCTACCGTGCGTCCAGGCCTGAGCCAGGGCTCTGGTACAAGGTAGAGACATCTGCCCTTGTCAGATGCTTCCTTGCTTGGAGGGGGAATCAGCAAGCCCACAGGTGCAGTGACCAGGACAGCAGAGATGGGGACAGAGGCCAGATGTTAGTCCTAAGAGAACACAGGCCGCCAGCCCAAGTGTCTGCTCTAGAATGGTCCTCAGCGGGCCCCAAAGAGCGCCGAGAGCGGGGTTCTGGCAGAGATTCAGGCAGAGGGACGGGCGACAGGCACCCGGTCTTGTTGGGGGAGGTGCCAGGCTCATGGTCACACGGTCCTTCATTTATAACAAAATGTGCAGCCCTTGGATGGGGAAACTGCCTAGGGAGCTCCCACTGAGGTGACAGCAGAGAACCCACGGCTGGGGCTGGAGGAGGCTGCTGAGGGCACTCGCTGCAGACACAGAACTTCAAGGGGCGCCAAAAAAAAAAAAATCCACAAGGAACAAAAGGTCAAATTTTTTTTTTTTTAAGCTGAGCCATCCTGCCACCTGTTGGCAGCTCAACGGCAACTCAGCTGCAACTCAGCTCGGGCTGGCATCAAACCGCGGTTGCTCAGAGCGAGCTCTTAACCAACTGAGCCACTCGGCCGGCCCTAAAAGATCAAACTTTTAAATAAAGATAGGCGTCAACCCTGCATAGCTTACCCAACTTGCCTCCCCCAGCTCAGGCCCCACAGAAAGGGCACAAAGACCCAAAGCAGCTGCAGACCATGGAGAGGGCTCCTGCAGAAAGAAACGGCTGCCAGGTTGGGGACCTGCTCTAGACGATGGTCAGGGAAGGCCATGGAAGAGGTGCTAGTGGTAATAATCATTATTACAATGATTATTATTACATTATTATATAATAGTACATTTATAATAATAACTCGTGTTATTTTTATGGAAGCTGTTGTGAGGGCCAGGGACGTAAAGTGAGACCTTTAAAATAGTTATTTTTGATGACAGACCACTATGTAATTATGGGCATTTAATTCAGAGGTAATCCAAAGAATTGAGTGCCCCCACTGTCACGAATCACCTTTCATTTCTATCCACTTATGTTTGTGAACAAGATTTTTCAGTGCTTCAATTTATAATCATTAAAAATTGAAATTTATGTTGAACCCTGATTTATTTTAGCAATAAGTAATATTTATCCATGAATACATGAGGTTTCCGAGGGGAAAATGAAAGCAACAGTCCCATGTATATCAGGAGAAAATTTTCTAAAGAAAAATTTTTATTATTTAGTCATTAACTGCTAAAATGTGTAATATACCAGCGGTGCCAAAAAAATGTATACAAATGGACTCTTTGGTCAACGTTGCTCAAGCAGTAGTTCACCGTAATCAAAAGTGTATGGATCCTGATGGTAGCCACTTTGAGCACCTCTTGTAATTGCAGAAGTCAAACGTGGCTTGTATTTATCTTTTGTTATCGGTATATATTGAGTATTGCAATTTTAATACAGTTTTCCTTTGTTAAAACGTGTATACATTTTTTTGGCACTCTCTGTATTTAAGTTGTTTTGATCAACTGAGCACTCCTAATATCTAAATCTAGAAAAAAACTAAAATTTGTCTCACAAATATTTTTATTGCAGGAACATATAATAGGATGATCAGGAAAAGACTTTTGAGAATAAAAATATTTATATCAGGATGAAAAATTCCGTGGGAAGCAGACTAGAGTAGGCATTCAAGGGGAAAAGGGAATTATGTAAAACTGTAAGAGCCTGTATATATATATATATATATATATATATATATATATATATATATATATATTTTAATGGATGCCATTATATGTTAAATCTCTCTGGTATTTAGATGCCAGTGGATACATGACGAGAATAATGTACTTATTCAAGCCTGCCAGGATCACCGGCCATTTCCAGTCAGCTGCCCACACAGCGAGTTCACTGGCAGGACCCAAAACAGCAGCCTGAGTACCTTGGACTGAGAGCTACAGAGGGCTACAGCCTGCCCTCCCCTGGGTGCGTTGTAATTATTCCCACTGCCTGGCTTAGGAAAACAGAAACCCTTGCGAGGAGACTGACGGTGAGCTTGTTCTTGTGGTCTGAGTGCTTTGAGCACATTCCTCAAAATCCTGCCTGAAGCACCAGCCTTGGAGAAGAAAGATTCAGCAACGGTGAAAGGCATTTGATTTAGTGATATGACATCTCTTTAAAAACATTTTTTTAAAAAGTCTTTTGGAATTAAAAAAAAAAGTAATATAATCATTTTTAAATGGGGGAATTTATAATATATTAGAAATTATAAACTTTGCAACAATTTACATTATGATGAAAAACATTCGATGTCTTGGAGCGTGGAGGGGATCTGTGGTTTTTCACATTTCTTTTAGGAGGTTTATAGAAGATGCCTGGACTGGTATGTTTCTGATCCCAATTACAATGTGGAGGGGTGCATAGAAAGAGGCTGGGCTGGGGTAGGGACCAGATCAGCGGTGAGGGAGGGTGCAGGGTGGGATGCAGGGTGAGGCAGAAATGAGTCACTGTGGAAGGCGTGGGTGAACCTGAGAGGAGACCCTTACCTCCTAGGGGAGGAGCCAGTCACCCTCACAGGCCTCCTGTCCCCAGTCCACTGCAGGGGTCGGCAAACTGGTTCAGCGAGCCACATGCGGCTCTTTGGGTACAGCCCTTAAAAATTTTATAAAAGCGGGCTGGCCGAGTGGCACCGTGGTTAAGCGCTGGCTTGGGAAGCCAGCGGCCCCGGTTCGGGTTCCACATATGAGGGCCAGTGACACTGCCCTCAAAAAAAAAAAACTTTTATAAATGAAACTATGATAGTTTTATTTTCATTTTCACTTTTACTTCAGAGACACAGCTCGCGAGCCGCAGTTTGCTGACCGCTGGCGGCTCTTCCATCTCAAAAGTTTGTGGACCCCTGAATGGGAAGCCTCAGGGAGCGAAGATGAGCTGGGAGAGCTTTGCTTTTCCCCAAAGACCACCAATGAAGCTGACCCCCAGGACTGCCTAGAGAGGTGACCCCACTAGCTCCTCCAGTAAGGGAGCTCTGGCAGCAAGTCCAGGGTGGGGCTCAGCCCCTTAGATGAGCCACAAGAAAAGGGGCTAAGGGCTTTGTGATCAAATTGATTTGAGAAACTCTTCCTGCCATAAGTTCTTGCATATTGCTTATTGTATATAAACATATTAAAGGCTCTGATAAGTTCTGCAAAGGAACCTGTTTGATTTAACCCAGCATTGCTTAAACTTGTTTTTCTCGTTGCTTGTTTAGGCCCTCTACCCATACACCCCTAACATACCAATGAAACACATTTTGTTTGGGGAAATGACAAATTAGTTCATTTAATCCTCAAAACAAGCCTTAAAAGTCAGGAGTCATTTTTTATTTTCAAAATCTGAGCCTCAGAGAGGTCAAGTAACAGGCCTGGGACTCAGAACAAGGGTTAGGACTGTAAGCCAGGTGTCCTCATTTAAGCCTGATAACTCTCTAGTTAACTATGGTTGACTTGTCAGGGGTGGGAATTTCTCAAGCTAAGTTCTGAGGCCCACGGGCGATGACAGAGCAGCCAGAGGTCACCAGTAATCCAGGCGTGGGAGGCGGCAGAAGGGACTCTGTCTGGGGAGCTGGAGCAGCAAGCCTGTGGAATCATCAGGACTGACTGCTACAAGGGGGAAGGAAGAGGGGGCAGAGGAGGGTAGGGCTGGGAACAGTAGTGGGGGAGGTGGAGCCTAACAAACCTTGATCAAGGGTTTTAAAACTTGGAGAGCCCAGGGCCGACCAAGTGGCGCGGTGGTTAAGCGCTGGCTTGGGAAGCCAGTGGCCCCGGTTCGGGTCCCAAATATGAGGGCCAGTGGCCCTCAAAAAAAAACTTGGAGAGCCCAGACCTAATCTAGACTGCCACTGTGCTGGCCCTGCCCAAAGCTCAGGAACAACTGAAAACCTTCCCTAGCGAAACTCCACCTTCTTTGTTTGTCTCCCTCTAGCTATCTGAGCTATCTGGCTGCCTTTCTTCCACTAAAAGGAAGTGGGAAAACCACTTGCACTAAGATCTTAACCCTATAGCTATCCCTTCTAAACGTCAGTTCCCTCTGAAGAGCTGATCTCTACTAGCTGTTGGCAAAAGGAATGTGTGCTAAGGTATAAAAATCTTATGAAGGTCCCGTGAGCTAGCACCCCCAAAAGAACGACTCTAACGTTCAACCTGACGTTTTCCATTCAAATATTTATGAACACCTGGCACCCTGCTAAGCGCTGGGGCTACAGAGGTGACCAGGAAACCAGATGCCACTGGCAGACAAACCATTGTTGGGTGAAAGAGAAAGAAAGTAGGTGGGACCCTGCCCTAAAGGGTCAAACCCTGAGCCAGCCCTGCCCCAGCTGTGCAACCTCCGGTGCCTGTTACCCGGGCTGGTCTCAGTCTCCTCCTCCGGAGGATGGGGGACTGGGAGATGATCTCTAGACCCTTCCAACGTTGGGGTAGAGGGGCAAGGAAGACCCTTCTTCCCTAAATGCACCCCCAATTCTTTCAATAGCCAGGCCAAACCCATAGAACTTTCTCCCACCTACCTGTATCCCCTGAGACCCAGGTCCCTACCTGAATGGCCGCTGGGAGTGGGGGCTGCTGTTGCCACCACGGTGGCCGCTGCCACCCAGCCCTGCAGGGTCCATCCCAGCTGCAGCCCCTTGTAAGAATCAGGCTGGGCTGCTTGGGTGCTCCTTTATCCCTCCCTCTCTGGGCAGGGCCAAAGGGAGGAGGGGCTCTGTGGCCAGGCCCACCCCTTCCCATGACCCCAGACTTGCAGACAGGAGGGGATGGAGGGTTGAGGCCAGGACTGCTGGGAGGCTGGGGGCCAGGGATGTGGATGGGGTGGGCATGAAGGCTTTTAGGGATCCCTCGGTGGTTCCTGGAGGAAACTGGGGGTTGGTTTAAAGATTTTAAGGGTTCAGGAAGGCAGGGCACCTTGGGAGGGGCCCAAGAGGACCTGGAACCCAGGACCAATAGCCTGGGAGGGTGGGAGTCCTAGGGCTGGTGTTTGAGGGGAGTGTGTAACTGAGGAGGCCAGAGGGGAGCATCCCCCACCTCAGGGCTGTGTGAACTCCACATGTGGAGCTGAGGTTGGTGGAGAGGTCAGAGGGTAAGTCGGGGCCTCTGGAATCTCCAGGAGATGGTGCGAGCCAGGTGAAGCTTACAGGGAGGACTGTTCCAGCCTGGCCATGTACTGGACAGACCCAAGAGGCTCTGAGGACCTGCCTCCAAGCCCAGGACATTCTACAGAGTCACTGTGGTCGATCTGTGTTTGTATTGAAGCCAGGTTGCTATCCTTATCACAAGAAATTAGAATAGTGTCAATGACTCAGCAAGGGCCACCACAGGAGGTGGCCTGGAGGGGGCTTGCCTGGAGCACTCTTCAATGAGGATATTCCAAACTGGATGATAGCAAGTCAGCCAGAGGCCCCTGGAGGATTCATAGCTTGCAGTGGGGTGGGGAGAACAAAGGGCTGGGCCATTGAGGGGAAGGGGGACCACGAGCTCGAAGGTGCCTACCGCCCCGATTCTTTCTTTTTTTTTTTTTTAAAGATTTTATTGGGGAATTGGAGGGAGGGGAACAGCATTGGGGAATTGGGGAAGGGGAACAGACAAGTTGCTGTCCTTTTGTTCTTCAGTCTAGTTGCGGAGGACGTTGCTTCACTGGCGCATGTTGGTATTATCATTGCGCTCTTCCTGGCTGAGGCAGATCCGTCACCAGCAATTGGACGGCCACTCATGGCAGCTCACAGCAGCTCATGCTGGCTGCCAGCCACTCACAGTAGCTCATGGCAGCCCACTACAGCAGGGGCTGCAGCCTACGCCGTTGTTGGTGACTTACGGGAGCCTAGCTTCAGGTCGAGCTGTTGTTCACCATATTAGCTGTAGAGGGCTCAGCGTCACTGGCGCTCATATAGGATCTGAACTAGGGCCCTGCTGCTCAGAGCTGGCGTCCCAAGCCAACTCGTAACAAACATGCCATTCAGCCGGCCCTCCGGCTATTTCTAAGACCCCTCAGTTCTCTCCACTGGTCTGCACTGCCCCATGAGAGAGGTAAATTGGGAAAGTTAAAGAGAAAATAAGAGGAATTCACTTAAAATTTAAAGGAGAGATTTAAAAAATTGAATTTAAACAACTTCCTCTATCAGCAAATTGGGACACTGATGGGGAAATCAATAGTCTTAGACATCTAGTTACTTTTACTTTTGCTGCATCAAAAATTAAAAAAAATAAAAATTTATAGGCACTGACAATTTGCTTTCTGTGGAGGCTGTGCCCGTTTAAACTCCTACCCACAGTATGAGAGTCCCTGTTTCCGCACAGCCATGCAACAACACAGTGTTATCAAACTTTTTAGTATTTGTTTATTTGGTAAGTGAAAAAAACTATATCTCATTGTAGTTTTAATATATATGTCTGTTACTATAAATGAAGTCAAGCATCTTTTCATATGTGTAAGCATTTCTTTTTCTGTTCATATCCTTTGCCTATTTTTCTACTGGATTGTTAACCTTTTACTCATTGATTTGTAGGTGCTCTTTATATATTAAGGAAGTTAGCCCTTTGATTATGTGACAATTTTTTTACATGGTTGGTTTAAAATGTTTTCCTTATTTTTTCCCCAAGAGAAATTTTAAAAATGTGTATATGGTAAATTCTTCAGTTTTTTCAGTTTATAGACTCTTAAGTTTGATGTGTACTGCACAAAACTTAGAAACTTTTATGTATACAATAGACGTTTTTTTGTTGTTGTTCTTTTTTTTTTTTTTTTTTTTTTGAGGGCAGTGTCACTGGCCCTCATATGTGGGACCCGAACCAGGGCCGCTGGCTTCCCAAGCCAGTGCTTAACCACTGCACCACGCGGCTGGCCCTACAATAGACTTTTGAAAGGTCTATCCACTTCAAAATTATATAAAAGCTCCCCGATGTGTTTATTCTAGTTCTCTCTCTCTTTTTTTTTTACATTGTATAAATATATCGTTTATCCATGTTCCTGTAGATGAACGTTTTGATTGTTTCCAAGTTTTTGTATTGCTGCAATGAACATACATACGAGGTGTAATTTGGTGGGTTTCCCTTAGGGTATTGTCTTAGGTTGGTTTCTCCAAGAAATAGATTTGGATGTTTACTTGCAGGATACTCGCTGGGGAGTGCCCTTTGGAACAACACCTGTAAGGAATTGAAGGAAGCAGGATTGGGTATTGAGAGATGAACCGCAACCTAATGACAACAGATGTCTCAGGTTTGGAACTGGGATTATCCTTCAAGTTGTCCCAAACTGGGGCAAGGAGGCTTGGCCTCATACCCCACCTTGGCTGCAGGCTGCCCCTGCGGAGGGAGTGTGCCTCTCCTGGATGAGGCGGCTCCCTTCAGTGAGGGCAATTTCCTGGGAGAGACTCAGCTGTGGGCTCAGCAGCCATGGAAATTAGTGCCTGGGTCCTCGGGGTGGAACCTGGGAATGCCCCACAGCATACACATTCACGTTTGCACTTCCTAGATTTTGGTAAATTGTTTTTCAAGTTGTTTGTACCAACTTCTGCTGCCTTCTACACTGTATGAAAATTTGTATTGCTATTCTTCCACTCCACATTTTCTTTGTTTTTTTTTTTTGAGGGCAGTGTCACTGGCCCTCATATGTGGGACCCGAACCGGGGCCGCTGGCTTCCCAAGCCAGCGCTCAACCACCACGCTACTTGGCTGGCCCCAACACATTTTCTTTTTCTCTCTCTCTTTTTTTTAAAGGATTTTATTGGGGAACAGTGTTTTTCCAGGACCCATCAGCTCCAAGTCAAGTCTAGTTGTGGAGGGCACAGCTCAGTGGCCCATGTGAGGATTGAACTGGCAACCTTGGTGTTATGAGCACTGCACTCTAACCTCCTGAACTAACCGGCCGCCTCCACTCCACATTTTCTATCTTGGTTTTCCTGTACTATTTTCTGAGTAATTTCTACAGGTCTTTCTTGGTGTGTAAAAATGATCTCTTTGGCTGCTTCTAATCTGTTTCTTAGCTTATTGAGTTTTCTTTTTTTCCCCTGGAAGTCCAGGTATTTCTTTTAAAACATTTCTCTTCTTTTCTCCTTAAAAAGCAAATTGTGGCTGGCCAAGAGGCGCATTGGTTAGCAGTTGGCTTGGGACGTCAGCTCTGAGCAGCAGGGCCCCGGTTCGGATCCCACATGAGGGCCAGTGATGCTGCGCTTTCTATGGCTGAGATGGTGAACAATAGCTCGACCTGGAGCCGGGCTGCTGTGAGTCGCCAGTGATGGATGTGGGCTGCAGTGGGGCTGGCCCTGGCGGGCAGCTGGTGTGAGCTTTCGTGAGCTGCCGTGGGCCACCATGAGTGGGCATCCAATGGCCGGCGAGTGATGGCCTCACCCGGGAAAAGCGCAATGATAATACCAACATGGGGCAGGGAAGCGACATCCTCCACAACTAGACTGAAGAACAAAAGGACAGCAACTTTTCTGTTCATCTCCCCTAATTCCCCAATAAAATCTTTTTTTTTTAAATAAAAGCAAATTGTTCCTTTCTTTTTTCTTTTTTGAGGGCAGTGTCACCGGCCCTCATATGTGGGATCCAAACCGGGGCCACTGGCGTTCGAAGCCAGCACTCAACCACTGCGCCACTCGGCCTGCCCGAATTGTTCCTTTCTTATGGTTTTGATTTTTTTTTGTATTTTTTAACAATATGAACCATCTCCTATACTATAATCAATAGTAGTATTTTTTTGAAGCCCCAGGTATCTAATTTCACTGGTCGTTGTCTATTTCATGCAGGTTTGTTTCTTCACATCTGTAATTTTGTGGGAGTTTGGTACTGCCTGTATCCATCCTCCAGAAAGGCTTTGCAACTGGTTTTCCAGGTTCGTCAGAAAGATTACCAGCTCGAGTCCCCTCCCTCCCTTCCTCTTTTGTTAATTTTTTATTTCAGAAGAATTTTATAGAATTATTGCAAAGATAGTATCTCTAATCCTCTTAAGGTTGCTTTCTTCTTTTTTATTATTTATTTGTTTTTTGCTGAGTCATCCTGCCACCTGTTGGCAGCTCAGTGGCCGCTCAGCTCGGGCACCGCACCACTGGCCCATGTGGGAATCAAACCAACAGCCCTGCCATTCAGAGCTCATGCTCCCAAGCCAACTCTCAACCAAATGAGCCACTGGACTGGCCCGCTTTCTTCATTTTTAAATACTTGATTCATTTGTCATGAGCATCATTAAAAAGAGACCAGGCAACCAACGAGGTTTTGCTCCTGGGTGAAGAGTGGAGATCCTAAGGCCCTGGATCAATGCAGTACTGGATTCACCTCTTCCTAGCTCAGTGATCCATTATCCCTACTCTCCCACTGTGCTTCCTCACCTGTAAAATAGCAGGTGCTATTAAATTTGCCTTATAGGGTTGTGGTGAGGCTTAGAGGTGACATATACACAATGCCTGGCACAAAATGATGCTTAAGCAATAATGTCCCTTGGTGACAGTAATAATAGGATGCCAGGGTGACACGATGCCATCCCTGTGCAGCACCAGAAGCCAGGTAACAATAGAAACAGGTACTGAGATTCAGCTTCACATTTTGCTGAGTTATGTCCAGTTATGTGGTCTCTTGTATTCTTACCTCTTTAGTGCTGGGAGGACTGGCGTTTAACAACTGAGGATCTTCTAATTTTCTCCCACCTGATGGCGTGGGAAAGGCTAGGGAGGTGAGAAAAATAAACCAAGTAAACGAGAAGATTCCATCATGAATGAGCAAGGCTGTCAACTTCAGAGATGCCCGTTCTAAGCATTCCTCATTTCCTCCTGTCCCCTGGGACTGGTACTTTCTGGGCTGAGATGAACCATATGTCAGTTGAGGGTTCAGATGGCTCTGGCCAGCTGGCCAGCCAGAGAAAACAGGGAGGCAAGTCTCAGACATGACCACCGCTTTCACCCATGGTCCTCGCTGGGGTTGTTCCCCTCGGGCCTGTGTATGCACTTGGTGCGAGTTATCTGCTGGCTCGTGGCTTTTCCACATGCTCCTCTATGCTGCAGGGGCTGGAAGTCTGCAAACGACATTTCCTGGACTCCCTTACAGCTGTTTTTTCAAGGGGAGGTACAGGCAACAAACTGGAATCAGGAAGGAGGGAGAAACTGCCACCCACCCCCAAATTCTGATGGCACTTCTGGCAGGAGCAGCTGAGTTTGACCTTCAGGCTTCTTGCTCAAGTGGCGAGGTCCCAGGGGCAGCAGCAGAGGTGGTGGTGGCGGCTGCTGCGGCCCTGGCAGCCCCAGATGCACATACAGCGTGCATAGACTCCGGTGCCAGTCACACCAGCAGGTGGCTGTGGCCTCCTGGTTTTCTGCAGTGTTGGCGGGTATTTTAGCCATGGAGGCCTCTAGACACCATTTTTCATTCAGTACCGGGGTTGAGTGGCTTCCCGCAGTTACTAATGTCTGGATGATCTCCATATCCTCCCTTTTGCTCTTTCAGTCCTCTCAGTACTTTTGTAACAATTCCCTGGAGTAAATTCTCCATTTTGAAAATTTAGTGGTGGTGTTTTCTGGCTAGACAAGCACTCAAATGTGCCCTGAAGTTGCCTCACGCTGCAGCCAAGCCCACTGGCTGCTGAGGACTGGGCTCCCTGGAGCCTCTGTGAAGATGGCACTCCTGGGAATAAACTGGGGTGTCAGCTGAGGAGAGCCCCAATCGCTGTGCGGGTGGTAAAAACTGACGGTGAATGACAGGCTTTGGCCCTTCCAAGTCCTATATACCACTCAAGGCGCAGGCAGGGGGCGTTGCGTCCTGCAGGGCCCTTGCAGCCTCTCCAGATCCCCTCACACCCCACCCACCCCTGGTTTGTGCCATGGCCCCACACATTTTTTTTTTTTTCCTTTAAGATTTTATTGGGGAATTGGGGGAGGGGAACAGGCAAGTTGCTGTCCTTTTTGTTCTTCAGTCTAGTTGCGGAGGACGTTGCTTCACTGGCCCATGTTGGTATCATCATTGCGCTCTTCCCGGATGAGGCAGATGGGTCGCTGGCCTCTGGATGGTCGCTCACCGCGGCTATTGGCAGCTCACGCTGGCTGCCAGCCACTCACTGTAGCCTATGGCAGCCCACTGAAGCAGGGGCTGCAGCCTACACCATCGCCAGGGCTCGCACAGCCCCGCTCCAGGTGGAGCTGTTGTTGGCTGTAGAGGGCAGTGTTACTGGCCCTCATATGTGGGATCCGAACCCGGGCCGCTGGCGTCCCCAAACCAGCTCTTAACCAATGCGCCATTCGGCGGCCCTCCCACACATCTTTTTCAGTGTTCTCTTCACAATTCAGCTTCTCCCTGCAGGGAAAGGATGGCATCCTCTCAGTCCTCCCCAACCCTTGCTGACTGACTAGTGGTGAGCAGAAAAGATGGGGCACTTCCACAAGTCACAATGACCAGCACCCCAAAGTCTCATTTGCCCAACTAAGTTTTCCCCTCTGTGTCCCGGATACGTAGAAGGGGGAGGAGGAGTGTGATTAGCTCCCAGGAAAAACATGCAAAGAACTGAGTCAGCCTAATCAGCTCTTAAATACTTAATTCCCATTTATTTAAAGTTCCATCAGTCTGTGTACACTATTTATATTAAAAACACAGGAAGCTGGGGCTCCTAGCAAAAATATACATTTCAATTTTGGAGATTATTCAGACACTGAGAAAAGCTGTATTCTCAGCACCTGGGCTGGGTGGGGGATTGGGATGGTCGCGGGGGGCGGGGTCAGGCACAGCGTCTCTTCACAGTACTGGCCCAAAGGGGGCGCCCTAACCCAAATCCCTGGTCGGCCAAGGGCGGGAGGGGAGAGGGAAGAATCTTGCTAGTGGAGTGGTCCTGGGCAGGGCAGTCGCAGCATGGCAGGGGCAGACACGGCTAGTCCTGTATAGCGCCTTTCCTCCCAGAACTGCGGTTAGACAGGCCCCTGGCAAAGGAGGGCCAGATAGGACCCACGGATCCCAGGATCTAGCCCCAGGTCTTCAACCAAGTTTCATCCCTGGAAAAGCAGCTTGGGGGTGCTCCCTGCCCCCTGCTCAGCCACGACACTCCAAGCTGTGCTTCAGCTCCTCCTCTGGGGCACTGCACGCCCCCGGGGAGGAGGAGAGAAGGGGTAGGGGCTGACCCAGTAAGGTCCATCAGCAGAGGCTGTGCAGGGTGAGTTCCAGGTGGCCAGCTGGGCAGAACACAGGGGACAGGGACAGAAGCAGATGGATGTCACAATAAACAAGATCAGTTTATCCCTGGCACCTCCCCCTGTGAACAGGTGCTGGGCTGACTCAGCAGGACAGCCCAGTGGACCAGGGATCTGGCCCAGTCCTGGGAACAGGCACAGCTCTGCCTGCACCCGCAGGCTCCTCCAGGCAGGCATCTGCCTGGGGAGGGGGGAGGGGCGTGGAACCTGCAGATAAAGTGAATTCAGTGCCTGGCGTGTGCTGGAGTGGCAGCTCCAGGGAGTGTGTGGGGGCTGGTGGCATGTGCTTCAGTGGGCTCCACGAGCCAGGGCCAGCGTCTCCTGGCTGGAGAAGGGACCATCCTGTGCATGAGGCAAGGCCCCGGCCCTGGGTGAGGTGAGAGCTGTGGTGCTGACAAACATGGGCAGGACTCAGGGGCTGCTGCAGACCAGTGAGAGTGTGGGGTGCCGATGGAGCGTGACCCTGAGGCCTGGGGTCAGAATTAACTGCACTGCTTGCTGCTTTCCCCACCAACCTTGGCCTCCCTTGAGGTTTGTTTCTCTTCAATGGGGGTGTGGGAGCCCCCACCTGCAGGGAACCCCACCTCCTTCCAGGCTGTGGGGAAGTCCCCCCAGTGGCCAGCACAGGGGGCCGTCAGCGACACTGGCCTGGAAGACCGGTGAAAAGAAAAATGATGTTGGATGTCAGTGAGGCTGGGGTATGTTGCCGGAGTGGGGTCGGCTGGGTCAGGGGGTCTCAGCCTCAGGAGGGTGGTGACAATCTCAGGGAGGCATCGTGGCCCTCAGGGCAGGGACTCCGTGACCAGGGCCCTGCTGCAGTCAGTCACCCCAGGCCACGCTCGGCTTCCCCAGAAGCGGGGCCCAGAGAGCTTAGTGTTTCTTTGGATGGCTCATGTCCCTTGCTGTGAAAACAGGAGCAGAATGAGGCCCCTAGCCCTGCAGGGGACTTGGTGCAGAGGGCAGGCCCCACCCCTGCTCTGGAGGACGGGGGCAAAAGCAGAGGTCCTGTTCTATGCTGGTGGTGAAATAATACTAACTGTCTCACAGAAAGAAAAGGAGGGACAGACATGGGGCTGGATGGGGAGAGAAAGCAGGGGAGGGAGGGAGGATGAGAAAGAACAAAAAAATTAGGGAAGAGGAACTGAAAAAGAGGGAGCAGGAAAGAGGGAACATGGGGCGAGAGGCTGTGTCCGCACACAAGTGGGTGAGATCCCTGCTCTGGCGCCGGGCCCAGGGCTGCCTGCCCGCCCTGGCCCTGGGCCCTGAGGCCTGCGGGAGCCCCGGCGGCCTGTCAGTACATGTCCTTGTAGATCTCCTGGAGCAGCGGGTGCAGCGAGGTCTCTGTCTCTGTCTTCTTGATGCGCTGCATCATCTGGGCGTGCTCGGTGACCAGCTGCCGCAGGTCCGCCATCTTCTGCAGCAGCTTGGGGAAGAGGTACTGGGCGTCGGGGTGGTTGGCCTGCAGGTGGAACTCGAGGGCACGCAGGATGGTGTCCTGGATGGCCTCCACCTGTGACACGTTCATGAGGCCGGGCCGGTCTGTGGGGACACAGGGCAGCGGGCATGCGGGTCTCAGAAGGGCAGAAGAGCTCCCCCACCGCCTCCCTGCACGGGGGACTGGGCATCCTTGCTGTGACAGACCCAAGCCCTGTCCTATCAGTGACTGTCCTACTGAGCACCCCTGCTGCCCCCGCCTTTGTTTTCTTCTGACTAGGCGTACAATATCATGGTTAAGTGACCGACTTGCTGCCCGCATTCTGGCCTCGGCTCTCCCCAGCCTAGCAGTAAGGCCATGGGCAGGGCACTCAGCCTCTCTGGGCTCGTTTCCTTAGCTGCAAACTGGGGATAACAGAAGTGCCTGTCGCACACAGTTGCTGTAAGGATCCAGTGCGTTATAATCTAGGAAAACGAACTGGAACCGTGCCTGGCATGATGTAAGCTCTGTGCCACTGTTAGCACGATCATTATTACAATTATTGTGTTGGACTTGAAAAATATATTTTTTATTTATTTATTTATTTTAGTTTTTTGAGAGCAGTGTCACTAGCCGTCATATGTGGGACCCGAAACGGGGCCGCTGGGTTCCCAAGCCAGCACTTAACCACCGCACGACTTGGCCGGCCCTGGACTTGAAAAATATAGATAAAATACAGAAAACCTCTCCACCACCACCACAAGAAATAGCCCCGTCAACATGTTGGTATATGTCCTTCCCGTCTTTCTTCCATCTCATCTCCACCTACGTAAGACCTATGTGCAGTCGGTGCTGTGGACACTGCATCTTCCCCACGCCATCCGAGCGCAGCCCCACGCGTGGAGCTCTGCAGGGACAGGGCCGGCTGCCTGCCCACCCTCACTTACCTCCGCACAGAATGATGGCCGCGATGAAGAGGGCCAGGTCGCTGTCGTCCAGTTCCAGGGCATTGAACTTGACAGCAAACTCAAACTTGGGCTCGATGATGTCACTGAAGGGCTTGCGGAGGCTGCGCAGGAACTCACGGGTGACAAAGCCAGTGCCGTTGGCCACCAGCAGCCCGTCCTTGTTGACAATGGAGGCCAGCATGGCAAAGATGGCCTCGTGCACGCCATACTTGAGCAGCGTCACCTGGTCGTTGAGGAAGAGGCTGCCAAAGCTAGGGATGCTCTTGGCAAACTCGGTGAGCTCCCGCACCGTCTCCACCGTGGTGCACTGGCAGCGGTAGAAGACGTGCACGCTGATCTCCTTGTAGGCGGGCAGGCCGTTCACCAGCTGCTTCCACACCAGGCCCTTCTCCGCCTGCCACAGTGTCTCGATGTCGTGGATCACAAAGGGCTGAAAACCAGGCCCCGTTAAAGGCCAGGCCTCAGGGACCCCCGCCCATGAGTTCCCCATAACCCCTGCCTGTGCCACGACGTTAGGGAGGGAGGCGGCCTGGTACTCCCAGGAATCAGGCAGGCGGCCGCGAGGCCCAGAGCCAGAGGTGCTGCCAGGCCGAGCAGTGACACTCACCGCCGTGTGGCTGGTCTTGCCGGTGAGGATGCCACGGGCCTTCTTTTTGGTCATGTTGAAGTTTTTCAGGTAGGCATTGTAGATGTGTTTGGAGAAGGCCTTCAGGTCAGCCACCTGTGGGTTGTGCTGACCCCCCTCACTCGCCGTCAGCCCTGCTACCAGCTTCCTCTTCTCAGCCTCTGGCATCCGGCCAAAGCGGATGGCTGCGTGGGATGGGGGGAGAGTCATGAGGGGTCCGCACCGGGGCCTGAACCTCTAACCTCCTCGTCCCTCTACAGGCACAAGGGCCAAAGACGGAGACACACATGTGAAGCCCAGGGCCCTCCGCTCTAGAGGCAGCAAGTTGGAATGTTGGGGAACCCCGCCCCCGCCGAATGTACAGCCCCGGGGCAGGGGGTGTCAGGTTCACACTGCCCGGCACACAAAGGCCCTCACTCGGAGTGGCTGAGCCACTGGCCTGGAGGTGGTGCAGTGCGGCGGGCCTGTGCCTGGGTCCCAGCTAGGCCACTGGCTGGCTGCGTGGCTTCAGGCAGGCCACTTCACCTTCTTGTTTCATCAGAAACATGGGGCTGACACTTCCATCTCACTGGACTGTCAGAGCAATTAAATAAGGGTAGTCACATAGTAAGCACTCAAAAAAATTGTCATTAGTAATGGAACAGGTTACAAATCTGGCTTTTCTCAGAGAAAAATCGAGAACTCAGTCAGTCCTGAGGTCTAGGAAATCCTCTCACCTCAGCCAAGTAATGGGGCCTGGGCAGATACAGACTGAGGGACGGGGTCAAACCCTGTCACCTAAAACAGCTGCAGACGGAGGCCTCAGGCCCTGCCACCCTCTAAGGAGCAAGGCTGTCAGGGTATCCATGGCTGCAGGCATTTACATCAGGGGCTCCCCCGATCCTCTGGAGGTCTGACCCACAGGGAAAAGGGGTCAGGTGGGCTGTGCAAAATCTTACTCTATGGGGTCTGAAGACAAGACTGTGCAGGAGGCCTGGGCACATGGCGTGGCTGGCCTCCAGGACTCCCGCCTGGCTCCCGGCAGCTGCCACATGTGGGCACATACTGGCTCCCGCCCACCCGTCCTCAATGGCCAACAAGGACTGAGGGGCTCCCAGGCCTGAGCAGCAGCTTTTCAGGCTGTCCGGTCATCAAGACAGGCTTGAGGTTCCAGGAGTGGTGTTTCCAACACCACTGGAGCTGGGGTCAATTCCCACTTTCCTTCTGGGCCCGAGAGGGTGACCCTCAGGTGGAGAGAGGTGGTGACTGCCCCCGGCCTGGGACGCAGGGGGTGCTGGGCAGTCTGGGGAAGGCAGGTCGAGGTCAGCGAGGTCAGCAGCCGGCACTCAGCAGTGCCTACTGTGCGCCAGGCGCCCCTCTCTGGGCCCCGGGAGCCGGCTTCCCAGCGCGCGCTGTGCCCAGGCGGCTCTCACCGTTATGCGACATGCCCAGTGCCAGGCACTTCTGGAAGCGGCAGTACTGGCACTTGTTGCGGTTCTTCTTCTGGATCTTGCAGCTCCGCTCACATTTCTCATATTCCAGCTTCATGCGGATCGTCCGGCGGAAGAAGCCCTGAGGGGAGGAGCACAGGTGAGGAAAAGCCACAAGGGAGGGGAGGGTGGCTAAGAACCCTGCCGCCCACTGGGGCCCAGGGGCCCAATTATGCAGGAGGATGTAAAACTTACGGAAATCTGAAGTAACGGGGGGAATTTTTTGGAAGGGAGAGGGAAGTCAAACAGCTCTAAAACTTTTGACATAATTAACATAATATACCATATTTATTTTAAATCCTTGTTAGTTTGGTAACTTAAAATTGTATCGTAGCTAACTTGATTTATTCATAACGTATCTGGCTCTGCCTATTTTCTAGGTAGTAGTTTAATAAAATATGTGAAAATTTGATGGGTGTGCAGTTAGGAGGGAGAACCCGAAAGCACCACTAGAGAAAGAAATGTAATGTTTCCTTTTTGCTCGGAGTCCCCGTCAGGCTTTGAGGCGCAGGAATCTCTGACCTCAGGAAGATGGCTCAGCCCAAGCCCCCAGCCGGCCCAGCCTGCCTTCTCCAGCCAGGTCCCCAGGGGGCGCACGCAGCCCAGGGAGCCCAGGTGAGTGCAGGGCAGCCCTGGCACGGGAACCCCTCCTCTCCAGCAGGACCCAAAGCGGAGGCCTGGAATGGGCCCAAGGGCCTGGCTGCTGCCCAGGGAATTCCGCAGTGGGCATTGTCAAGGCTGCACCGCTCAACAGGGAAAGCCCTTCTGGCACGGTAACTCACCATGTGGCCAGAGCCCTGCTGGCGGCCAGCCAGCCACCCCCACTGCCCATACCTTGCACCCCTCACAAGCATGAACACCGTAGTGGAAGCCGGATGCCTTGTCCCCGCACACGCGACACTCCATGTTGAGGCTGCCGCATGAGGCCCCATCACAGCCCATCTGCAGCTGGTCCAGCAGTGAGGGTGGTGAGGAGCTCCGGGCGAGGTCTGCGGACACACAACACGGGAGCTTCACACTCCGCTGGGCTGGGCGCCAGAGCCCACGGGTCTCACTCGCACAGCCCTTGCCTCAGCCACTTCAGACCTGTGTGGCCACAGAAGCCAACCTTTGTGACGCTCAGTTTCTTCACCTAGAACATGGGGCTAATGACAGCTTCTTGGGAGGCTGGTGAAGTGTCCAAAGCACTTCCCCCAGACCTGACTCACAGCAAGTGTTCTGGAGATGGCAGCTATTACAACCTGGGGTAAGTCAGGGCCTTCTAGGGCTGAACTCACCACTGGGGAGGAGGGGGAATGGGAGATGGTTTGTTTTGGGAGGAGGAGAGCAAGAGAAAGGAAGCGGGCAGAATGTCTTCAGGCTGACCTTAGGAAGTGGCCCACGTGGGGCGGTTTGAAATGTGTTTTGTAAAATCTGCAGAAGTGCAGACCCCTGCACCTGAGAAATGCAATTCTTGCCCGGACGCCAAAGTCCTGTAAAAGGTCTCTCAAGAAGCTCAAACTAATTCTCATGAGACTCCTTGCTTGAGCTGAAAGAGCGTAGGTATCAGTTACATTGACTGGGCAGCACAGTGCATTTCCACCAGTGTTTTTCTGTTAAACGTAGATGTCTGAACCTACGTAGATGTCAGGTGTTGAGTGTCAGCAAGGAGAGTGGTTACCATGGCAACAACTTCAGGGTACACATGCTGTCAGATGTAAGAGCTGCCGGGAGTCTCTTCTCAGTCTCTCCCTTGGACACTCAGAAATGAGCCCTTCCCTCGGAAAGGGGACCCACACCGAGACCCCGTCTCGACCCCTGCCCAGTGCTGCATGACCCACGTGTCACCTGTCCTCTGTCCGCCTGTCAGCCTGCTCTTCTCTGCTCTCTTCCCTGATGACCGAGTTACCTCCTCGGGGGCCCGGGGCCAACACCCAAACCAGAGCATTGGCGGCTTAGAGTGGACGGCGCCTTAGGGAGACCCAAAGCCATGGCAGTAAGTCCAGGCCTAACACTTTCCACTGCGCAAGATCCAGTTTTCCCCACCATGGAGGGGCCTCCCAAAGTGCACCCCACTTGGCTCACTCTTTCCTCCTACTGCCCCATTTCCCCCTTGGGTCCTAGGAGTGACCTCCAGCCAGCCCCCTCCTGGAAATAGGAAGGGGGCACAAGCACCACACCTCAGCAAGGGACCCAGCGGCCTGCTCCCCGCCCAGGCTGATGAGGACAGCGGGGGCAGAAGTCCCTGGTTCCTAAAATGGCCCATCCTGTTCCAGAGCCTTGGGTCCCAACCAT
This sequence comes from Aselliscus stoliczkanus, assembly GCA_033961575.1. Lineage (NCBI taxonomy): Eukaryota > Metazoa > Chordata > Mammalia > Chiroptera > Hipposideridae > Aselliscus > Aselliscus stoliczkanus. The sequence continues at coordinate 53,956,480 of CM066733.1, read as the reverse complement.
CAGTCATTCCAAGGGGTGTACCAGCCCCCTCAGCCCGGACAGGGAGAGGGGGCTCCCTCCATCTCCTGGGCAAGGTGCTGCGGGAGACAGCTGCCTGGGAGGGGGAGGTTGCTTTGGTCTTCTCAGAGCCTGTCACCACCTGACAGTCTGTGTTTACTCAGTGCTGGGGGCTCCCCGCCAGTGTCAGGGCCACAGGGCAGGCTCTCAGTAACTGGGATAGGCGTCCTCAAGCTGCTCGGGGGTGACCGGCTGGAGGGCTGGGGCACACCCACCAGTCCTGGAGGATTATACAGAACAAGGGCACTGGAACTCACATCCCCATTGCTGGGAGATGAGGTAATATGTAAAACCCTCTGGAGAGACCTGCGCAGATGCTGCCCAGAGGGGTTTCCAGCACTTTCTCCTCGCATCTGTGGTCTGCGTGCACTGTCCACTTGGTGTCACTTCGACAGTGCTGTTTCCGAGGCTCACGACTGCCTCCTCTGCTGGACTTGGAGCACCTCGAATCACATTCCTTTTGGATCTGCAAGTCTCCTCACCACTGAGTCCCGTCCACAGGCCCAGTCACCTCGGTGCCCACCTCCTGGCGGTGCTTCCTCATTCTCCCCTCATGGCCCTGGACTCGGCAGGTGTCTTGTCATTTGGTTGCTGTTGATGCTGCCCATGGCAATGCCACCCTCTCTTCATTCAACAAACATTTGATGAGCACCTGCCCTCAACTAGCTGAGGTAAGAAAAGAGTAAGAAAACAGAACACAATGCAGCGGGTGGCAGCGCCGGCCAAGGGGCAGGCAGAGTGGTGCAGGACCGAAGGAGCCGTCAGCGGGCGTGAGGGGGTCAGGGAAGGTGGCTGCTCCCCTCTCTGGGCTCAGAGCTGACCCTTGGATGACCTCCCAGCCAGCCTCCAGGTGCTCAGAAACAGGGTAAGAATGCGGCTCAGAAGCCATGCAGTCCAAGTTCAAATCAGTGTCCTGGGCTAAAAACCCAGCTCTGCCCTCTGGGCCTCAGTTCCTCTTCTGTAAAAGGAAGATGCCTCTCAGAGAGTCACGGTGAGGCATACGGGAGCTACTACAGAAAAAGCTCTTGGAACTTGGAAGTGCTGTGTAAATACCAGCTTCAGTTAGGGTGATGCTCCCGAGCAAGCCGCAGTCCTGCAGTTTCCAGGCTGTGTGCCCCACACAGGCAGGGACCATGCCTCTCTCTTCCTTCTGGTTGTTTGTCCCTCTCTCCCCACAGCTTCACAGAAACCCAAGGTGTGTGGGGGTGGTGTCTCTGCTTATGCGGCCAGGAGAGCCAGCCCTTGGAACATGACCTAGCTTCCTGTCGTGTCTCCTGGCCTGCCGCTGGCCCCTGGCTCAGGGGAGTCAGGACCACCGGGAACCCGGAAGAAGTCATGCTGCCCAAGCCCTACTGGCCGCCGAGTCCGCCAGGGCTCTGGATTATGAGGAGACCCAGGGCAGGAGTCCCAGAGGGGCCCCAGTCAGGAAGGGCTGCAACCTGGCCCAGGACAGTGTGGGGTCCGTGGGACATGGCCTGCCCCAGGAGGTCAAGAGGCGTAGGCTGCCAAACTGGAGAACAACCAGGGAGGCCTGGCGGTTTCAGGGGACTAGGACAAGGGCACCCCCTGCTTCTTTGAGGGGAATAAGAGAACACAAATAACTGATCCACAAGACAGAGAAAGGCTGGGGAGATGAGGGGCTGGGATGGGCAGAAGTGTATGCATCCTACAGGGATCCCTTTTGTTGTGGGGTGCATGTATATCAGGGACACTGAAGTGGTGGTAATTTGGGGGTGGATTTTCCAAAGATAAAGGTTCTGTTTCTTCCTGGTTGACCACCTGGCTTAAAGGTTTATCCTCAAATCACCACTACATCCTACCTGAAGGTACTGATGGCAGCATGACCCCCATTTTAGGGACCAAGTTCTGAAGGTCCCACCACTTCCCCCATGACCCGGTGGGAGACCGGGGTTCCGAGAAGCCCTCCCCCACACCAGTAGTCCCTCCCTTGGTGCCCCTCAGGCATGCCGGGGGGAAGAGACCCTGGGCTTGCCATGTGAGGGCCGCCTGCCTGCCACCAGCCGCTGTCCCTGCCAGCCCAGCCGCGTCCTCTCACCCAGCCCCACTTCTGCTCTCAGGAAATGCACTTGCTTACCTGATGGCCATCATCTGGCCCTTTGCCCGGCCTCTGAACTTCCACTCTAGCCACACCCTATCTGACCATCCAAATATCTCCTACTTTTACCCCCCTGGAGGGGAAGGGGATGGATCCAGTGTTTATCAGGCCCCCCCTAAACGCCACATACGGCTTTATGCCTGTATCATTTTGTAACTGCCATTTAAGACGAGGAAACTGAGACTCGGTGGCATTAAGGGATCTGCCCAAGGCCCCCTGCCTTACCTGTGGTGAAGCTGGAGCTTGAACCTAAACCTGACTTCCCTGCAAAGGCTGTGTGTTTGCACCAATCACATCTCTCTTTCAGCCCATCCCTGCTGTGCGCTTGGCACTCTACTGGACGCTTGACATCATTAATCTTGTGAACCTCAAAACAAACCTTCTAGCAGGTCTTCTTAGCCCCATTTTAGAAGCGAGCAAACGGAGGCTCAGGAGATTCAGAAACATGCTGACAGTGGCTCTGATGGTTAATTTTGTGTGTCAACTTAGCCAGGCCATGGCAGCCATGTTTTCGGTCCAACACCAGTCCAGATGTTGCTGCGAAGGTAGTTTTTTAGGTATCATTAACATTCAGATCATTCCTCTCCATAATGTGAGTAGGCCTCCCGAAGGAAGAAGGAGTCTAGCTCCAGGCTGCATTTGGCCTTGAGCTACATCAGCTTCCCTCGTCTCCGGTGTGCTAGCCTGTCCTGAGAGGTTCGACTTGTGGCCCTCACAAATGCCTGAGCCAATTCCTTAACGTAAGCCTCCCTCCCTCCCTCCTACACATACTCACATACACACATCCCATTGGTTCTGTCAGAAATGGTTCTGTCTCTAGAGAATCCTGACTAATACAACGGCAGAGTGAGATTTATAACCTGGAACTAGTCAACCCGTGGGCTGAGCTCTTACCCGCTGCCCTCTACAACTTCCCATAGGCATAAACACATGTTCATTACTACTGATCAACAATTTGTGATTATGTAAACAATGCGACATGTCACTGCCGAGGATGACACTGGGCCACTATGTTTGGACTCAGTATAAACACCAGGCCCATCATCCAGAGAGAGAAGTATCGGTTGCACATCTTTGATTACAAGTTCAGCAAACACACTACGAACCCCATTCCGGTCATTTGTCCATGTGGTTGCGAGCGCTCCCGCACATCTAGTCCTCGTCGCTACAGCTATGCTGTTAGCATAGCTGGGAGGGCGGCCAGGAGAGGCCAGCCCTGTTTACTTTGCTGGCACAGCCACACAGGCAAACAGCTTCTGAAGTCAGGGCCAACTCTGCAGGACTCGGGCTGGGTTCCCAAGCAGCCTCCTTCCTCCTGTTGTCCTGTCTGCCTGGGCTGCGGGCTCCGCAGGGCAGGCACCCGACCTTGTCCTCCGCTGAACGGCTGCCTGGGCACCCACCGAGCATTTGCTGAGTGAGGGAGGTGCCAAAGCCAGAGGAAGGACGCTCCACCGTCCTCAGCCCCACACTGAGACCGCTGACCTCTTCCTCGGCGCAACGGGATGTTTATCACTGAAGCAGGAGGGACGAGGGCAGGAGCAGGGTACGAGCGCCCAGTCCAGCTGCCCGTGCCCTCCCCAACCGGGGGGCCCTGGGCATGTGCGTTTCTTGTCGCTCAGTGCTATCGACGGGGCTGTCCTGCCTGCCTCCCTGCGGGGGAGGAGGGGAGGCTCGGTAGGTGTTGAGCTCGCTCGATACAGAGATGACCAGTCAGGCAGGTCAGGAGGGTCAGAAGGGAACAAACTGCAGCCTTCCTGCTGTTTCAGGCCCGTCCTCATGGATCCCTGAGGGGACTCTGGAGGTCAAAGTCATAGACTCATGGGGCGGGGAGAGCTGTGGCGTGTCAGCACCATTTACTCCTTACCTGGCTGGCGCTTGAGGTGGACAGAATACAGCCTTTAGAGGTGAAGAGGGTGTGGCACCAGCGAGGCCACAGCTCACAGTGGCTGGCCTGTGACTCCTGCCCTGGTTAGTGTGACCCCCAACACAGATGGGATGACGCCCTGTCTCTGGGACCGCCCGCACCTGTGGCCTTTTCTTTTTTTTTTTTAACCGTTTAAAGAAAAGCAATGTAATTGCTTTTTAAAGTATGAGAGTACTTCGGGCTTGCTGGGAAAAATATGTAAGGGCGCGTAGCACCTTATGACAGACCGTGGCCCCGCTAGTCCTTTGTGCATCCTCCTCTAGCGCCTTCTGTGATACACGGAGGTTTTAAACAATGGGATCCCCTTCTTACTTCCCTGTCAGTATACACAGAACTACTGTATCCATTTTGATGCCTAGAGTACTCAACACTATGGCTCTACCACAGTTTACATAACCAATTTCCACAGGTGGGCGCCTCCCGATTTTTTGCTCTTATGAACAGTGCTATAGCAAACAAGCATAGAAATCCCTGTGCACGGGGTGCATTTACAGGTGGGGAACGGCAGGGCCAAAGGGCTGCCCATTAAACAGCATTGGCCTGCACTGCCTGCCATGCTGCCCTTCAACCCTGGGTGGCTGGGCGGCCATGTTCTCACCCTCTGGCCAACATAGTCCTCTCTGCCAATCCAATGGGCTCAATGGCATCCATCTGAAGACACTTTCTTTGATTGGTGAGCAGACTTAAAAGTGTTATGTGTTTTCGCCATTTGTATTTGTCCTACGGTGAACTGCCTGTTTCTGTTTTTTTTTTTAAGATTTTTTTTATTTTTATTGGGGAATTGATGGAGGGGAACAGCGCTGGGGAATCAGACAAGTTGATGTCTTTTTGTTCTTCAGTCTAGTTGCGGAGGACGTTGCTTCACTGGCCCATGTTGGTGTCCTCATTGCGTTCTTCCCGGATGAGGCAGATCGGTCACTGGCCTCTGGATGGTCACTCACCGCCGCTATTGGCAGCTCACGCTGGCTGCCGGCCACTCACTGCAGCCCATGGCAGCCCACTGCAGCAGGGGCTGCAGCCTACTCCATCACCGGGACTCGCACAGCCCAGCTCCAGGTGGAGCTGCTGTCAGCTGTAGAGGGCAGTGTCACTGGCCCTCATATGTGGGATCCGAACTGGGGCCGCTGGCTTCCCAAAACCAGCTCTTAACCAATGTGCCACTCGGCCGGCCCTGTTTCTATTTTTTAGGTCAGGTATCTTGTCTTCTAGGTTCTGTGGGAACTTTCTATATACATACAGATTATGTTAATCAAGCCCCATCTTATTGAGGGGGTGGTTCAACATAATCACTATATGTATATAGAAGGTCTTCCTGTATATGATAAACAAGAAAGCCTTTCTACCTCCATTTGATCAATTTGTTGATAAACAGCATCTATTAAGCATACCATATGCGGCACTGCAAGGTGGATGGTAAATCCTTCCCCAGACAACTCCCCGCACGCCCTAAATCCCACCAATAACACTCCCCGAGATGCCATCACCATGTCCACCTCGCCCTGCCCGTGTGCCAGGCATTCTCTGGTCTGCATGTGGACAGCAGGATCAGTTGGGGACGTGTTCCCCACAAGGGCATGTGGGAAGCCCCAGGATAGGACATTAGTCTGTAGGTAACTTCTATGTGCCTGGGCCCAGGTGGGCCGGGGCGGCAGTGACGCCACAAAACCAGTGGCCCTCTCTCACCTTTCACTCGCGGTCCACAGTGACATCCTTGCTCATTCTTAGCCCTCAGTGTCTTCCCTCTGCTTCCTAACCCTTTCACCTGTCTCAAGTTCAGAACAGCACGTGTTCTTAGCGCTGAGTGACTGATCAGTCCCAGTTAGCCATTCCTCTCTTCTAAAAATGGCTGGGTCTCCAAAGCCTTCCCAGCCACCAGCCAACCAACAGGGAGAAGGGTACCCTGGGGCATGAAGGATGCCTTCGTTGGGCCTGAAATCACACCAAGCCTGCTTTGGTCATTCCTGGGTGTCTGGGTTGGACGGGTGGCCTTCCCCTCACCCGAGCCTACGACGTGGCCTGAAGAGGAAGCAGCTCTGCAAAATCCCGGGACTTGCTTTGCAGGTTCAAAGCCGTGTGACTCAAGGATTCGGGCCTGTCTGAGGTGCAGGCCCCGGCAGGAGCCTGTCCTGCATCAACAGCCGCCACCCTGCCTTAGCTCTGACACCATCTCCCTCTCCCCATGCAGAAGCCAGGGTCCAGAGCCCATATCTGTGGGATGGGCCTGCCCCTCCGCCCTGAACCACCACTTGTGGCCAGGATCTCCTTCAGCTGAAGCCAGCAGCAGCAAGATCAGGGTGTGCCCTGCCGGCAGTACACCCTCTCATGGCCCTGAGCTCCTCCTGAGGAGAGGGAGCAAGGCACGCAGGTGGCAGAGGAGAGAAGCTGGGGGCTGGGGTGGGGAGTGGGGAGCACGGGAAGGGCGGCATCAGCAGCAGGGAGAGACAGGCAGGGGCTGAGAGAAGGGGATTCTGGGTATCCTTGAAGGTGGGCATATATCATGATGATGATGAAGATGGTGACAGAATAGTACAGGGTACCAGAGAAAAACGTCTACACAGCTGCTGATAGTGAATAAATAAAGGGGAACCAACAAGTGAAACAAGAAGGTAAAAAACTGTCTGGCTGCAAAGAAGGAATATTAATTACAGTCATTCAGACCAACTGCTTAACATTTATGCCCAATTGTAGCGCAGCTCGATGGTGTGTATAATTAGCACCAGATCAATCAAGTTGTGTGTTCTGATTGATCCTAACAATCACCGGTACAGCTGATCTTTCTAGCGTGTTGTTAATGCAGATTGGTCCTAGCTCCCTTGTGGTGGCAGTGGTGGAATAATGATGATGACATGCATGAAAAATGCTAACTCAGGTACTTCTCACAAAAGCCCATGTCTACATCCCCTCCAATTCCTGTCTTTTTTATAGGAAGAAGTGGTGCAACTTGCCCAGGTCCCTGGGGCGTGAGCCTCGGCTGTCTGGCTCCAGCCCTTAGTCACTGTGCACTCCCGTGACACTGTATGGATAGGGCCAGGTTCCCACCACCTGGCCGTGTCCCCTCTGCCCCTGCCCGCCCCCTCACCTGTATAGCTGCTGGAAGGAAGCGGGCGCTCTGGCCCTCCGTTGAGCTCCAGGGCTCCTTGTGTCTCTGCCACTTCCTCTTTCTCCTCCTCTTCCCGGATCTCAGGGGCTTCCTCCGGTGGCTGCTCCATGGCTGATTTCCCCTCGGCGCCACGCCTGCAGGCCCGGTCATAGCTCTGGCATCATCTGGGTCTGAACGCAGGTGGACCTCTACAGGGTAGTTCCCGTCAGGCTGGGCAAAGGAGAAGACAGGGAGAGGTTGGGGGAGGCAGTGAAGAGGGTAAACCCGTGACCGAGGGCCGTCAGCTGGGGGGCAGTCTGGGGAACACCCTGCTCCTGTTCCTGCAGGAGGGATGAGACACCCCTGCAGCGCTATCTCACGGCCTCCACTCCTTGCATCACAAGTCACTTCCCCTTCTGCCCTTTGCCCACTTGGCTCCTGTGGCAGGTTTGTGGGGTTCAGCGCAGTCTCCATTAATCAGAGAGGGTGACCCACCACTGTGCCATCTTTCCCTGCCACGTCTGCATCCTGCTTTTTGAGATCCTGAGTCTACAGGAGACATACGAGAGTGACTTGAGGGGCTTTTTCAAACGCTCCAGTCATCAGGGAGATCTGACATGCATCGTGCCTCCTACCCCCTCTCCGCCCTGCCCCGTCCCACCAGCACTCAGGCCCAAGAATCACTGCTCTCCTAAGCCACCTTTCACCTTTCTTGACGAGAGTGGGTCATGGGCTTCCTGGGTTTGGGTGTGGATAAGAGACATGAGCCCCTGCTATGCTAGGCTCACAGTTGACAGAAGATCTGCAACTAGACCCTCAGTGGCAGAGCCATCAGGCCAGGGGAGACGCACTGTGGCCTGTAAGCTTCCCAAAGGCGTGTTACTAGGTGGTGACCCCACGTCTACATCACCCAGGAGGAGACAGCTGCAACCCTCAACAACTAAGATACTGTCCACGAACGCCACAGTCAGAGTGGTAAGGTCACGAGGCACTGCGGGACAGTCCTCCTGGCAGGGCATAGTAGGGAGGAGGAACGCCTCGCCTCAGAGGCAGCACAGTGGGGAATGGTGAGGAGTCCACTGTCTGGGGCGTGGGGTGCTGAAGGAGGGGCTTTGGAGGAATGGCCAGGAAGGTGGGTTTCATCCAGGCCTGTGTGCTTCGGCTGCCCTGGCACTGGGTGTGAATGAGCTGTGCCCCGTGCCAGTGCAGGCCTGGAGGGATCGGAAGCAGAAAATACCTGCTTTAGGGAGATTCAAGCCTCGGTGGGACCCCTGATCTTGGATGTCCCACAGCAGAAGCCGCCATCTTCCCCCCAACCTGCCCCTTCCTCTGTAATCCCTACCTTACTGAGCACATGCCCATCTTCCCACTAACTAGAGGCAGAGGCAGGGATCATCTCAGATTTCCCTCTCCCTCACCAAGGCTTGCAAACTCGGCTATACTGGAATCACTGGGGAAGTTTTAAAAAATACACATGTCTGGGCCCATCCCCAGGTTCTCACTGGACTGATCTAGGGAGCAGTTTCGACATCAGGATTTTTTTTTAAATTCCCGTGTTGGTTGTAATCATTCCTTTCCACCAGGCCCTCATCTTCCCCTATTTGGACAGACACAATAACCTCAGTTGGTCTCCTGAAGGCAGTTTGGCATTCAGCCCTGGAGTCTAACAGCTGGGGAGTTGGGAATCTGCAGTTTTGGGGACATCCTTGTTGTGTGACAGCCACAGGAAGGGATTCAGTTCACTAAAGGAGAGGGTGACATATCAAGAAAGGACAAAGGACGAGGCACCAGAGTGGACCATGGGGTAGGGGCCAGAGGCAGGAGAGACCTGGCACAGGCTGGCATGTCAGAGCCCAGGGAAGGGCTGTCTTTCAGGGGAAAGGGTCAACCCGCTCAAATGCTGCAGAGTTTTAGGGGTGATAAACGGATACCACTGGATTCAGTGACTGTGAGGGCACGAATGACCTTGTGAAACAAGTTTCAGCCACGTGATTGGGATGGAAACCTGGGCTCTGAAAAATTAGTGGTAGCAAAGAAGCTGGGACAGGGAGTGGAGACAAAATTTTTGGTGAATATGTCAGGGAAAGAAATGTATAAGAGGATGCTAGATTGAGAAAGTAGCAAAGCCAGGAAGAAACTTTTTTGGAACAGAGGAAACTCAAATAGGCTGTGGACAGAGGAGAGATCTGTGGAGAAAGACCTCTGTGGGGAGACTCAAGGGGGAGCCATGGCAAGGCGATTGATGGGAGGGGAATAATTCAAGGGGCAGGAGAAGGAAAATGCAAAGTATCACAGCAGTGTGTGTGTGTGTATGTGTATGTGTGTGTGTTTAAAGTGCATATGGAATGGCCTCACTCTTCACAGTTAATTAAGTAGGAGGGAAGGCTGTCTACTAAGAATGAAAGATGAGACTTGAAGAAAGCAAAGAAGCTGGGTGGAGACACTTTGGCAGATGTGATAGGGAATTCGCTGGAAAGGCATAAAAAGAATTATAGGAAAGCAACAATAATTAAAACAGTGTGGTACTGGCAACGAATAGACAGTGAAAGAGAATACAAAAAGTCCACAAAGGGATGCAAACACATATGGAACTTTAATATGTTATAATGACAGCACTTCAAGTCAAAGGGAAAAGGTGGGTCCCTCAATAAATGGGACGAGTAGCCATCTGGAGAAATTAAGCCGGATCCCTACCTTACACCTTATACCAAGACAAGCCCCCCTCTCCAAATCAAAGATTTTGAAGTTAAAACAAAAATACATGAACTAGGGGCAGCTGGTTAACTCAGTAGGTTAGAGCCCAGTGCTCACAACACCACGGTTGCCAGTTCGATCCCCACATGGGCCAGTGAGCTGCGCCCTCCATAACTAGATTGAAACAACTACTTGACTTGGAGCTGATGGATCCTGGAAAAACACACTGTTCCCCAATAAAACAAACAAACAAAAAAACATGAACTACTCAAATAGTCTTGAGGTGGCAGAAGAATTAAGAATAGCACTAAACCCATAAAACTCTATGGGTTAAAAGATGATGGATAAAGATTAATAAATTTGATCATAAGAAATACAAACTTTCTACATATTAAAAAATGATAAAATAAAAAACAGATTATTGGGAGGGCTGGCTGAGTGGCGTGGTGGTTAAGCGCTGGCTTGGGAAGCCAGCAGCCACGGTTCGGTCCCACATGTGAGGGCCAGTGACACTGCCCTCAAAAAAAACAACAACAACAGATAATTGGGGAAAATATTTGCATCTCGCATCAGATAAAAGGCTAATTTCCCTAAAATAGTTCCTACAAATTAGTAAGTAAAAGATCAGCAATCAATAGTAAAATGGGCCGTGGGGCCGGCTGAGTGGCGCGGTGGTTAAGCGCTGGCTTTGGGAAGCCAGCGGCCCCGGTTTGGTCCCACATATGAGGGCCAGTGACACTGCCCTCAAAAAAAATAAAATAAAATAAAATAAAATAAAATAAAATAAAATAAATAAAAATAAAATGGGCCGAGGATTTGAAAAATATATACAAGAAAGGTACATATTTGGCTCTTAAACATATGAGAAGATGATCAACATCATTCATAAAAAGAGATATGCAAATTAAAACATTTGAAATACCCTTTTTATAATCAGATTAAAACAAATGCTAACACGCTGTTAATCGTGTGAAGTAACAATCTCACATCCCTGGTGAAAATGTCAGTTGGCACAACCTCTACATAGGCTAATTTGGCTACATCTCTCTGAATGACAGGTGCAGCCCCTCTGACCCAGAAATGCCACTTCTAAGTTGTAGCCTGAGCTGTGCTTCCACTAAGCAAAATGACATAATGTACTAGTACAAGGTTATTCATCAAGTATTATTTGACTCCTAAGAGGTAGGGAACAAGCTAAATGTCCATTAACAGGGGACTTACTAAATAAATTATGATACGGAAACATGGAATTCTAAGCAGCCACAAAGAACAACGATGATGTTTATGGACTGGTAATGGAAGTCAATTATACTTGGCAAAATTTCAAAGGTAACCACTAAGACTCCATGAATAGAATGTATAATTTCCAAATGATTTCCTACAGTAGAATGCGAACACTCAGAAGTCATGTAGAACTCTAGCTTTCTGACTGAGAAAAGTCTCAAGAGACAGGGGAGTATGGGGACATTAGCTGCTAAATGCCGCAGGATGGTGGGCTGGATCCCGGAGCAGAAAGAGAAGAGTGGTAGAAAAACCGGTCAACGCCACACACATTCTTCCTAGTGGAGTTACTAATGGCACCGTACCAGAGTTCACGCCTTGGCTTTCGTAAGTGTCTGACATTCACATACGGTGTTACTATTGGGGGAAGCTGGGTGAGGGCAGTGGAAGCCTGGCCGCCATGGCGCTGCAGAGCGGCTGCAGCCACCCCGGATGCCTGCCTGCCTCCAGGCTACTTGCAGGTGAAAAGAACTAGACACCTGTTTATAAGGCACTGTTGGACAGATGTCAGCTGCACGTACCTGAACACAGTCCGCACGGAAACGGCAGGCTATAAGGACACTTGGCTAAAGAGCAGAGCGGGACAGCTGGTAGGAGGGGTTGGTGACAGCACTGGAAAGGGACCTTGGCGATCCCAAGAGCAGTTTGTGACTGTTCAGTATGTATTACACTCTCTACTGTCCAAATAACAAGGGCCAGAGACACTGATTCTTCATGCTCCATGGGGCTGAAACGTTCGGAGGTGGAGGAGGCAGGGGCAGGTGAGGGGAGGGAGACCCTCCACCAGCCTGTGGCTGAAGGGCTGCAGGAGGTTTCTGCGGAGCAGCGTCAAGGTGAGCAGCATGGTGACAAAAGGTCAGACAATGTCACTTCTAAGAGCCATGAGGACAGTGGTGGCACAGGGATGAGGCTGATCAGAACAAATTGGGTGTCAATGGTATGGGGAAATGCCCACCAGGCTGTGGTGATGAGAACCAGGGAGACGGGGATGTGAGGATTTGGGGGTTCCCCCTCAGCAGGTGGAAACAGGAGACAAAGTTACAACACTGCCTTGTGTACATACTTGACACAATATTTTCTCACACATTCCCTCATAATCTGGGGAGATGCGACAGAGTTCATTAAAAGGACTGATTCTTGGGGAGTGTGGGTAGGGAGGGTACTGAGTGCCCCCACCACGCATCAGGCAACCACGTCAGGCACTGCTCAATCCCCACAAGCCTCCACAAGGGAAGCCCTGTGAGCTGCCCTGGGCAGATGGGGACTGTGATAGGAAGCCCTGGCCCGCAGAGCCTGGCAGCGTGTTTCTTGAACAGGCCAGAGGAGGAAGCAGAAGACCACGGGGTTTCAAACACAGCAGAGTCCGAGCCAGCCTCGCCTCGACGAGCAGAGGCGTGGGGCAGCCCTAGCACCCGACCTCAACTTCCTCTTCCACATGCCAGCTGGTAGGTTATTTCACCACGATCAGGGTTACTGTGCTCCATTTCTGGGGTGCATGTGGTTGCCTGTTGGGATCAGACGCGGTTCTGGGCTCTGGTTAGAGTTTGGGATGTGGGGCGGGGGCCCCTGGACTCCAGGTGGGTGTTCCTCCCCGGCCTGCAGGTGTTGCTTCTGGCTGTGACCCCTAAAGGACACCAGCTGAAGGGGGAGGGGAGCTACAGTCTGGTTGTTCTAAAACCCACACAACATCCCTTGGACTGTTCCATATTTAGATGTAACCACTGTACTGTGCAGTCCCTGCATTTTGCCAGAAGCCACCCATTTTCACACAGCCCTGACTGTTCCATCTACAGCTGAGGTCTGCCCATCTGCCCGGAGCCAAGGCTGCCACACCCTTACCACTGTTCTCAGCTTGTCCAGCCAGGAGCTATTTTGACCCCTCTCTCTTCCCCTCTCCTCACTGGGCCCAGGTTCACAGGCTCGATTTTCACAGGTAGCTGCCACCCCATCCACCACTATCCCTGCAATAAGCCCTGTTCTCTTCCCTTTTTTAGGTCTGGCACTAAAAAAAACCACTCTGGAACTAGGTTTAACTTTTCCGTGGCTGAGAAATACTGGTTTCGCTACTGCCCCTGCCCCCTGCACTGTGAGGAGGCCAGAAAGCCTCTGCTCATGTGACAGCTTCGCCCCTCTGAAGAGGCTGGTGCTGTCCTTAGGCAGGGCAGGGGCCCTGCAGGCAGAACGAGGCGAGCCTGTTCTGCTGTTCTCGGACAGAAAGTGGAGTCTTTAGCAAAAGGATTTCTTACTAAACAAATGCCTGGACTGCTCCAATTCTAGTGCGCAATATACACGTACACACAAACCTGCCGAGCACATGTGGCCCCCGGGCTCCAATTCCAATACCCACTCCCTTGTCCCAAGAAGAAACTCAGGCCCTTTTGGAGCTCAGGTGGGGGGAGGGGCACAAGTCCATTCACTTCCCAATGGGCAGTGTGCATGAGAAGTTTAACCCAAATGACCCAGAGCTCTGCAGGGGCCTGATCTGGGGCCAGAGCAACCAAGCCACCCGGGGCCTTACTCTTTCCCACTATGTCTAGCTGTCCTCAGAAAAAGGAGCTTCCCTGGCGCCCACCGGCAGGCTTTATGCTGAGCGGGTCAGTCTGTGTGCTGGGGCCCCACCACGCTGTGGGCAGCCTGATGGGCCTCTCCCTGCACCAGACAGACCAGGCTGGGTCACAGCCCCGGGGCCTCGGGCCGACCATCTCCATCACAACGGTACCAGCTCCCATTCTCCAATGATTACACACCAGCCTCTGTGTATACTGACACATCTCATCCTCACAACAAGCCTGAGTCCGGTGCTATTCTTATCCCCATTTAACGGGTCGCGGCACAGGCAGGGAAGTAGCTGGCTTCAGGTCACACATTAATTGAAGGAGCAGGGTTTGAGTGCAGGCAGGCTGGCTCGCGTCCTAATCGCTCTGCAGTCCGTGTGCTTCTCAGGCGGTGCTGAGGAGACCTGGCCAGGAGCAGGTGGGCCCCTGCCCAGCTGGGGCCCAGAGGTCTGGAAGCTGCTCCAGGCCTCAGTCTGGAGCCACCGCCCCTGAATCCTGTCTAGCTGCCAGTTCCTAACTGTTTCTGTCAAGAACTCTCTAGTCAAAGCCCTTCTAGATACTCCCTGCCAGCAGATAACCATTGCGTGCTAAGGGCAGCCGTGCGCTCGGGCCCTGGCCCCTCTCCAGCCCCATGTTCCAGCATCACTCCCTGGACACGGAGGCTCACACTGCCTCGGCCTGGAGCGCTCCCCCTTTATAAGCTAAGACCCACCCGCCCTCAAGACCCACTGGCCCCGCCTCCTTCAGGAAGCTCTGCCCCACCAGCCCCATTCTGTCCTTCCCACCGCAGCCCTGACCAGGCCCCCCAGACCTGTGATGGCTGTACTGCAATGTCTGTTAACTGGTCTGGCCTCACTGTGTTATCAAGCTCCCAGATGATGCCAGCTATCTTGCTGAGGTAGGCCCCCAGCACCTGGCACAGGGCCTGGCATTTAGTGGGTGCTCAACATACGCGTATTGAATGAGCAAACAGACGAAAACCATTAACTGCTGTCACACTGTTATCGGTCACAGCATTTGCCTCTGCATCAATTCTCAGGTATTACTGCCCTTGAGGCACAATACTCCATAGAAGTTATTCCTTCAGCTTCTGTGTCAGGCCTGGGCTCGAACCCTGCCTCTGCCCCACCCTCTGTGATTAGGGGAAGACACTCAGCCCTGGAATGGAAACACCGCCACCTAACCTGAGGGGCTATTGTGAGGACTAAATAGCCACACAGAACATCACTGTGGGACCACCTTAGGGGATGGTATGGAGCAAGTGACGCTCCAGATCTAGAGATGGGCTGGCCTGCTAAAATGCCAGGGACCTCAACAAATGGCATTTCCGAATTCCTGGCCTTACAACCCTGTGGAGCAGGGAGGCGCAGGGAGCGCCCTCCTCTAGCTCCTGCTTCTGGCCAGAGATGGGCCAAAGCGCCCTCCCCTTCTTCTCCCCCAACCCACCCCGCCTGCAGCTCACCTAGTTGCTGCCATTTCCTCCTCCCCCACCACAGCAGGCGAGGGTCAGCAGACTCCAGATAAAGGGCAGAGGTTGCCCCACGTCTGTGGCAAGTGCCTACAGGATCAGCAGTGAGGGAGGCCATGGAGGGCGGCCCGGGTGCCTCTCGAGCTCTCCGATCAATCATTAACCCGGGTACACTGACCCAGTGCCCTGGTTTTCCGGACCAGCAGCTCCAGGGTGCTCTCTGCTCCCCATTTGCCAGTCCAGGTCACCCCATACCCCTCAGGGCACACAAGAGGCCTGCGTGGCCTTCTTGCTGGAATGAATTCACCCCAGGGGGTCACCTGAAGCCAACCCCCAGGAGTGGCCTCGGGGCTGGTTTTGTTCAGAATGCTGGGACCAGAGAAAAGACACCCAGGAGGCCACCCTGCCCCTCACACTCCCTAGCACTTCCAGTTCCAGCAGGAGTCAGTCCCTAGGCCCCGTGGAGTGGAGCTAAACTGAAACAAAAAGGAAGGCTGGCCCCAGGGAGCTGCTGAGGATGTGTGTGAAGAGCTCTGGGTGGGACAGAGGGTCAGCAGGGGGGACACCAGCTAATGACTGTCCTGGGTCCAAGTGCCTCTGGCTGTGGCCACTAAAGACTGAGGAGATACAGGGCAGTTGGTTAGCTCAGGTGGTGAGAGTGCAGTGCTCATAACACCAAGGTTGCCGGTTCAATTCCCCACATGCACCCTCCACAACTAGATTGAAACTACTTAACTTAGAGCTGATGGGTCCTGGAAAAACACACTGTTCCCCAGTTAAAAAAAAAAAAAAAGGCCCCACAGAAGGAGGGTGGGAAAGAAGGGCTGTGTGGCTGGAGTGCCAGGAGGGCAGGGAGGCTGGTCCGGCTAAGGCTGCCCACCCCCAGGGCCTTACCGAGGATGTCAGGGACGGGGCGTTCATGCAGGAGGGTTATGAAGAGGATCAGAGCTGCATCTGAAAAAGGATTCCTCTGGCTGCTGTGGACGACAGAGTGATGACTTCAGCAGGACTCAGAGCAGGATCCCAGCAAACCAGCTGGGGAGTCAGCGGGAGGGGGAGGCCACCCCCGCAGCCTTGGAGGCTGGCTCTGGGAAGGAGACGCTGGTCCATCCCTGGGAAGGTCCAGGCTGAGGGGCCGAGGCACCACGGCCTCACACGGCGTCAGGCTTGTCCTCCATCCACCCCATGCCCTCCCCGGGGAAAACGCCAGGGCAGGGTTAGCCGGTCTCCATGGCCTTCCCGCTCTGACCTCCCCTGGGTCCCACCTCCCAGCACCACTCTGGTATTAGTGATTCTCTTGCTCTCACACAGGTATCTGGGAGCGGAAGTGGCACCAGGCACTGGTTGGCCGGAGGCCAACTGACTCAAATAGCCACATTCCCAGGCCTGACAACTCCATCCAAGCCCCTCAAACGCCTGACACACAGCTCTCGTGACCGGCACGCCTGCCTGTGGATCAGTGGCCCTGCTCTAGGACCTATGTGGTTATAGGGCATGGACTAGACACCACTACTCACACCTCCTTCCTTCCTTCCTTCCTTCCTTCCTTCCTTCCTTCCTTCCTTCCTTCCTTCCTTCCTTCCTTCCTTCCGCTAGCCATCCTGCCACCTGTTGGCAGCTCAGCAGCAGCTCAGCCCGGGCGCAGCTCACTGGCCCATGTGGGAATCAAACCGGTGGTCCTACTGCTCAGAGCTCGCCATCTTGAGTGAGCTCTTAAACAACTGAGCCACTTGGCCAGCCCACACCCTTTTCTTTTTGAACAGCTAAGACTGGACATTGGCCAGCCCTTTCAAGTTCAGAAGCACCTTCATGTAATAACTTCATTTAATCGACCCAGTGAGAGGGCAGGCAGGACTAATATGTGTTGAGCACCCACAATGGATTATTTCATTTTACCACTACACAGGCTCTCTGAGGGAAGCTCTGACTAACCCCTGCTGACCAAAAGAACAAACTGGGTGAAGGGACAGAGGCTGGTGGCAAGGATAGGCACAGAGCACTGAAAGGGTGGCCAGGCCTAGTGAGAGGGACTGAAACTCTGACCAGCCCAGGAGAAATGGGACTCACTGCTGGGGGCGGTGGGGGGGGGGCGGGGAGAAAAGGGGATCAGCAGGGCTGAGTGACTTCAGAACCTCCCCAAGGAGAGAAGGAGACACAGAAGATTCCTACAACAAAGCCAGGACTAGTCAGTTCTGTCCAGGGGAAACCGGCTCCCAAGTACAAGCTTTACCCCAAAGCGTCCATGTCCTCTGACCTTGTAATTCTCCTCATAGGAAAATGTACCGGGCTGTTGAATGCAGTGTTATTTATAATAATGAAATCAATTTTTATAGTAACAAAATTATTTATAATAATGAAAAATAACAGAAATGACTCAGTGCCCAATAACAGGAATGGTATTAGGGCACTCTCGGAAAATGGAATATCTAGCCATCAAACTCATGTTAACACTGAATATTTAGTATCCTGTTAAGTGAAAAATAGCAGAATACAAACTATACAGGCTGATTTCCCATAAAAATGACCAGTGAGAGAATGGAAGTTCCCGTGTGTGACTGGGGCAGTAGGTGAGTTGTTGTTTTCATGTTACCGTGCTTCTTAAACTCTCTGTACTGGACATGTATTACTATCTGCTCCTCATTTGACCTATCAGAGATGCCCTGCTCTAGGATTGCTGGATTCTTCCTCGTTTACACCTTTCCTTCACTTGGCTCCCAGATTTCCCGCTGATCTCCCTGGCTGCTCCTTATCCATCTCTTTTGGTGGTGCCAGTGAGTGATTTTCTTCCCAGCTTCTTAGGGTGCCTTTCATTTTACACTCCCTCCCTGCATGCTCTTATGCTGGCTCGTGGCTGTCATACCTTCGATATGCTGATGGCTCCCTTCTTTATTTCTCCAGTCCCAGCTTCTCTGACATCTCCACGTGGATGCCCAATGGTATCACGAGCCAACACAACTAGAACTGAGACCTGGACGTTCCCCCACCATGTCTTTCCTATCTCAGTAAATGGCAACTCCAACTTTCCAGTTGGTCAGGCCATGTTAGCGTCAGCAAATCCTGTTGGCTCTGCCTTTAATAAATATTCAGAATCTAATTACTTCTCACTACTTCCACTGTTATGATCCTGGTCCAAGCCAGCATCATCTCTCACCTGGATTACTGCAACAACCTCCTAGCCGGCTTCATCCCACTACTCTGCACACAGCAGTCAGATTCTGTCCGTCCTGTGATCAAATCCCTCCAGGAGTTTCCTGCCCATCTTAACGTGGCCTGCGAGGCCTCCCAGAACATGCACCAGGCCCATGGCCTCCTTGCTGGTTGGGGACAGACATATTTGCCTCAGGGCCTTCTCTGGCAGTTCCCTCCAGCTGAAAATGTCCTTCCCCGGGTATCTATTTTCTGGGGTTCCTGGCTCATCTCCTCAGGCTTTGCTTAAATGTGAGTCAAGAGGCCAGCTGAATGGCTCAGTTGGTTAAGAGCACGAACTCTGGGCCGGCCGAGTGGCGCATTGGTTAAGCGCTGGCTTTGGGATGCCAGCGGCCCCGGTTCGGATCCCACATGAGGGCCAGTGACACTGCCCTCTACAGCTAACAACAGCTCCACCTGGAGCTGGGCTGTGCGAGCCCCAGTGATGGTGTGGGCTGCAGCCCCTGCTGCAGTGGGCTGCCATAGGCTACAGTGAGTGGCCCGCAGCCAGCGTGAGCAGCTGGCAGCCAAGAGGGAGCTGCCAATAGCCGCGGTGAGCGACATCCAGAGGCCAGAGACCGATCTGCCTCATCCGGGAAGAGCGCAATGACGATACCAACAGTAAAGCAACATCCTCCGCAACTAAACTGAAGAACAAAAAGACAGCAACTTGTCTGTTCCACTTCCCCAATTCCCTAACGCTGTTCCCCTCCACTAATTCCCCAATAAAATCTTTAAAAAAAAAAATAAAAGAGCACGAACTCTGAGCAACAGGGTTGCCAGTTTGATTCCCACATGGGACAGAGAGCTGCGACCGAGCTGAACTGCTGCTGAGCTGCCACCAAGTGGCAGGATGGCTCAGCTGGTGAGAGCACGTGCTCCTAACAACAACAAGGTTGCTGGTTCAACTCTCGCATGGGATGGTAGTCTGCGCCTCCCTCCCCGCCCCCCAACTAAGACTGAACACGGCACCTTGAGCTGAACAGCTAGCTACTCAGCAGATGAGAATGCATGCTCTAAGGCTGCTGGCTCGATTCCCGCATGGGATGGTGGGCTCCCACCCCCACCCCCACAACTAGATTGAAAGTGGCAACTGGACTTGGAGCTGCGAGACTGAAGGACAACAACTTGACTTGGAGCTGATGGGTCCTGTAGAAACACAATGTTCCCTTTCCCAATTCCCTAACACTGTTCCTTCCCCAATTTCCCAATAATAAAAAAAAAGAAATATGTGAATCAGCCTGACCACAGTATTTAAAATCACCCCAGCCCACCTTGGGCTGCTTCCATTTCACTGCTCTGCTTCAATTTTCTCCATAGCTCTTAGCATTATCTGGAGTAGTATGTGTGTGTGTGTGTGTGTGTGTGTGTGTGTGTACACTTAACACTTACACACACACAAACATACATGTATTTTTAAAACCTCATTTTGTTTACTTCTTGTGTCCCTCCAAAAGAATATAAACCTTGTAAGACAGAGATTTCTGTTAGAGTCTTGATCCTCAAGACTTAGAGGAGTGACTGGCAGACAGAATTGCTCAAACATTTTGCTGAATAAATGAAAAACTTCTTACAATTGGAAAAAAGACTTCCATTCATGGCCCAGCCTGAAGCAGCCTCATGGAGATCATTTGTCCCCGGACTTCCATCTGAGCCCGTGCTCCAGACCATTCTAGTGAAACACGGGGCTCATCAGGGTTACAGCGAATCGGCAGAAATGCAGTGCAGGGGCCACACGGAGTCCAGAAGGTGCCTGGCTGTGGTCTGGGCCAGCCCTTCTGCTAATCTCAGGTGGCCTAGGAGGTGGTACCTTTGTCTTGGCTTCATTTCCCCCCTGGGGAGAGAGGGTTGGGCGCTCCTACCCCCCTTTCACTCTACAATCCTCTCCCTGAGCAGACCCAAGCGTAGGATCCAATGGAAGTAGGCCTAGGTCCCTCACAAGCCTGAGCTCTTCAAAGGTCATGGGTGAGGAGGTGGTGACAAATCTCAGGTGCCTTTAAAGTGTTTACACTCCAGTCAGGGAGGAAGATAAGACCAGCACCTGCAACTACCAGAGGGGAAGGCAAGGAGGGTAGCTGGCCCCTGAGGAGGAAATGGCCTCTGGTAGAGGCCTCAGGGAAGGCTCAAGGCTGAGGAGAGCTGGGTCACCCAGAAATGATCCTAAAAGCGAAATCTGCTCATTAGCGAGAACAGAGTGGAGAGAAGAAAGCAAAGTCAAGGCTGAGCGGGCAGATTGCTTTTTTGATACCGATTGAGGCAGCGTGTTCTCGGTACAGGAAATGCAGGTCCTAGGCCTGGGGCTGGGGGGGGACGGAGAGGGCACCAGCAGACCAGTGTGGCAGGGACCAGGAAAGGCTGGGGAAGCTGGTCATAGCCAAACGCATGCAGAAAACCTGCCCTGACTCTATACGGAGCCCACTCAAATTCGGCTTGAACGGAACAGTACAGAACGTTTCTACATGCCAGCATTACTGCAAGCTCCGATGTGTAGTGACTCACTGAGGTAGCACAGTGAGGGCTAGGAGGCAGGTACTGTTATCATCTCCATTTACAGAGGAGAAAAGCAGAGCAAGGAAGACTGAAGTCATTTCCATGACCATCTGAGCCAGGATGCAGAGCCAGGAGCCGGTCTGCCTTCAGGGTGGGGGTCGTCAGCCCCTCCACGGCTCTGCCTCTTGCTTCCATTCCTGAACCCCTCTAATGCTAACCAGCCTCCTGGATCCTGGCCAGCGGACACTTCCTCCCCCTAACCTCCATCCCTATGCTCCTGTGCTGCCTGAGCTCTCGTCACCACCTCTGCCTGCACCATCTTCCTTCCCAGAACCAGCATCTCCAGGTGAAAGCATCTTCCCAACCCCTCCTCTTCCCTGCCTTATCACTCCCTCTTAATGTGTTGGCTCCTAAAATCCCCAATAACCACAATGAAGCTGCAGTGTTGGAATGGCAATACTTTAAATCTGAGAAGCGTGTCTTCTATCTTCTCTCCTAAGTCAAGAAGAGGCTGAAGTGTCATGAGACAGTTTCCTCTCGGCGCCATGTGTGTTAGCCCTTGATAAGGCAATCCATCAAATTCCAGCCACTGCCCAGGCCCTGGTAAAACCCGGACTGTGGGCATCCCTCCCATCTATCTGGAGGTGAGAAGATAGTGGGATACAGTGGACAGAGCATCACTGCTGGACTATGATAAGTATACTGCCAGCTCTGTCACCACTAGGCTGTGTAGCTCTGGGCAACCTTCTAACCTCTCAGGGGCTCAGTTTCCCTGTCTCTAAGATGGGACTAATAGCCACATGCCTAATGGGGGCAGCAAAGCTCAGATGAGAAATTAAATGTGAAAAACATCTGTATTACACAATTTATACCCCAAAATGCTAATAATGGATATCTCTTAGGGGTAATTTTAATTTCTTCACTTATTATCATACTTTTTGAAATTTCCTATAACGAACCTGTGCTGTGTTCAATAAGCAAAAAACAAAAAATGTTTTAAAAGCATGATACAGGGGCTGGCCGAGTGGCGCAGTGGTTGAGCACTGGCTTGGTAAGCCAGCGGCCCTGGTTCGGGTCCCACATATGAGGGCCAGTGACACTGCCCTCAAAAAAAAAAAAAAAAAAAAAAGCATGATACAAACATGAGACATTATTTTATGAAGTAGCAAGATGAAGCAGAAAACGCTGAAGAAGTCCATCTCAAGATGTAACATGCTGGTATATCCGTGTCATGGAATTCTCTGTTGACCTTCAAGAACAGGTGACACAGATGCGACGCCTGGCGGGACGGCAGGGCTACATGGTGAGTGGTCGGACTACACACAGACTCACACCCCTTGGTTGAAGGCAGCACAAAGCCAGCACCCACTTGCCCCATGCCATAAACAACTGTGAGGGCAAATGGTCTGGAATGGGAGGGTGGGACACAGCAGTGTGACGGGGGGAGGCTAACGGCTTTGACATGTTTGTAGCTGTAACCTGTGTTGTAGTGTTGTTTGTAATGAAGCTGAGGAGAAGGGCTAGGCGTCCCCTCCAGACACGTGGTCTCTCCCTCACGAAAGCTCTTGCTCTCACTTGAGTGAAACCAGCTGAGGAACTAAGGGCGGACACTCACACCGGAGGAAGCAAGGAGCTCACCTGGTGTTAAGTACTCGCTTTCTGCTCTCCTTTCCAAGTGCACACCTATCTGGTTGTTCTCTAAGGTCCCAGATAAGGGCCTAGTTAACAAATATTTGAAAAGCACGAAGGCCCCCAAAGAGGGAAGGGAGAACCAAAGGCGAGAGAGTGAAAGGACAAATAAAACAAGAGTATTCAAATCTCAGGGAGCCCAGCACAGACTTTTGAAACATCAAAGCACCTTGGAGAGTCAGAAAAATGGCCCATGCCCTCACCTTCTAATTCTTGTACTGTTGACAGAAATTTCTGGATTTTATGCCTCTATGACAGCCTAACAAGAACTTTTGGTAAGAAAGCTGGTCAAAAACCTACACTCTCACTCCTCAGGCCTCAGAGCCTGTCAGGAGGGATGCACAGGATGAGGTGGGGAAATGCAGGGACAGGCGTGACTTAGTGATGACACTTGGAGAATTCATTCAGAAAGCGGAAGGCCTTACGTGTCTGGTCATGTCAGGCTCCCAGTATGGATTTCAGCCCCACCTGGAAGAAGGAAGAAGAGGCTCCCTCGAAGGAATCAAAGCACTGCCATGGGCCGGCCGAGTGGCGCGGTGGTTAAGCCTGGGAAGCCAGCGGCCCTGGTTCGGGTCCCACATATGAGGGGCAGTGAGGGCCAGTGACACTGCCCTCAAAAAAATAAATAAATGAATAAATACATAAAGCACTGCCACTGTTCCTCGCACATCACACCCAGTGGTGACAGGGAGTCTGTCTGAGGTCCTGTCTCTCCAGGGGCCCGCTCTGCCCTGCCTACCTGGCTGCCAGTGCCCTGGGGGCTCTCTCCAGACGTACCATGGGAGCAGGCCAGGAACCAGGGGCATTGCTCCCTAGGAGACCCCTCGGGAGCCTGCTCCTTGTCAGACCACTCTGGCCCTGAATTTGGCCCCATTCCCTGAAGGCCTGTGAGGATAAATAATGCAGGGGGCAGCAGCTGGAACTTGGAAGGCCTGGCTCCTAGAGTCTCAGCTCCACAGCAACAAGACAACACGGCCTTGACAAACTGCATCCTGACAGAGCAGGAGCCGCTCTGGGCAGGACCCATGACATTACTCACCAAGGGCCCAGGTGCCACGTGCCTTGGGGGAGCTGCTAACTGGGAAAATGCCGGCTGCTGGGCTGCCCGGCACGGGGCCGGGGGGAGCAATCCTGGAGCACTGTGTCGCCACCACGGCTTTCCTTTCTGGCTGCCTCCTTGAGAACCTCCACCCAAATCCTGGGGCATCCAGAGCATGCAGGCAGTGTCTCCCCACCCACAGCAACCTGATTGGCAAGGCTCTGTACACCTTTCCTGCATGAATGCTTCCTGTCTCCCTCCCTCCCTCCCCCCAGGAACCCAGGCAGGCTGAGGCAGCACCTTCCTCCATCCACTTGGGACTGCCCTTGGGACTCAGGGCCAATTGGGGAATCCTGGGCACTGACCCTACCATGGGCCAAGGCCAGATCCGTGAGGCTTGCACTTCCCTGTCTGGGCAGGCTGGGGCTGGAACAGCACCAGCAGCTCACCTTTATAACACCTGCACGACCATTATTCCAAAGGTGGCTGAGTAGTACCCGAAAGCCCGCCTATCAGCTTCCCTGAGGTGCCCGGGCTTCCTGTGGAAAAGCCTGCCACATGCAGAGAGGAACCTGGGCGAGAGTCACTTCTCTCTTCCCTTTAACCTCCGATTCTAAAAGGCTAGTGTTCTGATGCGTTCTGAGCACCGGGATCTGACGCCTGGTGCCACCATAATGATGACCGGCTGGCCACCATAATGATCACCTCAGAGGAGGCAGACTGGCATAAGGGTAAGAGCGCGACTTGGGCCCCAACAGAACTGGGTTTGAATCCTAGCTTTGCTACTGACTAGCTGAGTGGCCTTGGGCAAATTGCTTCATCTCTCTCAGCGTCTGTTTCCTTATATGTACAATAGCTCAGCCCAGAGTGATGACATAACTTGTCTACAGTCAAGGGGTGAGCCAGTTGTAGAGCTTGGACCCAAATCCCGTCTCCTGGCCTTTCTGACTACATCAAGATGTCTCAGGGCCGTTCTTTCAACTTTCCCGTAGCTTTGACCTTTTGATTGAATAAAAAACGGAGAGAAAGAGCAGTCCTGTTCTCGGCTCACCCATGGCTCTGAGTCAACAAAGCCTCAGTTGTACCATGTTTGATTCTCTCCCCAGTGTCCAGAATAGGAAAATCCAAGCTTCTCTGCTTGTGTTCAAGGCTTAGCACAATAGGGTTCACACAGAGTTTTCTAAGCTCATCTTTCACAAAACTCCACTACCTGAACTACCTCCATCAGCCAAAGTTGTTCATACTCGGCTTCCAAACAGCCATTGGTTGGAAAGCCACTTGTTCAGCTAGCAACGTTCATGGAACACCCTCCATGGCTCAGGTGCCACGTTGGGTCCCTGAGACACTGAGATGGACGAGATGCAGCTGCTGCCCTGTGGGGCTTACCTTACAGGATACCCCCAGCACTGGCTTTCGACGAGTCCTGCCTTGCGACATCTTGACTAGTGTTTCCATGTAAGACTACCTTCCCAACATTTCTTGGGAAATTTATCTATCTTACTAAATCCCAAAATCTGAGAAATTGGAAAAATGGGAAAAAGTATTAAAATCCTCTGGTAAGAATTAAAGCATAACCTAGAGTTGTTACTGGTTTGAAGGAATTCACTGACTTCAAGTCAAAGCAAGAGAAAGAAACTAACATGTCAAGTTGAAGGTTAAGGGATGACATTTTTGGGAACCAGGACAGAAATCCTGGACAGAAATAGGAGAGAAATGTCCACAATCTAATCAACTCTTGCTTGTAGCTGTTGTCCTGTTGTAAGTGTATGTTCATGACCCTGTCTGCTGCTAATGAATGAGTTGTTCTTGCAAATATGTATTAATACATTTTTGTATGTAGTATACAAAAACCCTACAAGTGATATTCTAAGAAATAAGTTTGGAAACAAGTTCGTAAATTGGCAGTTTTGAAAGGTGATTCTATATAGTGCTAGGAGATACACGTGTTAGGCTATTCAAATACTACCCAATAATGTGCAGTGGCATCTTCTTCTAGCATTTGACTACTTGCTACAGGAGAAATATATATATATATTGTAATTGTGAAATTTTAGGACACAAAATCAGAAACTGATCTAAAATCTGAAATTAGTAAAAATGGTATTGAGTAAAAGCAATAGTTAAACCAAAACTGGGGCATGTGAAGTGTTTTCATCACTGAAAAGGAAATAAGCTGGGCCAGCCAAGTGGCGCGTTGGTTAAGAGTTGGCTTGGGACGCCAGCTCTGAGCAGCAGGGCCCTGGTTCAGATCCTACATGTGGGCCAGTGACGCTGCGCCCTCTACAGCTAAGATGGTGAACAACAGCTCGATCTGGAGCTGGGCTGCCGTGAGTCACTGGGGACAGTGTAGGCTGCAGTGGGGCTGGCCGGCAGCTGGCGTGCGCTTTCATGAGCTACCCTGAGTAGCCGTGAGTGGCTGTCCAATGGCGGGGGAGCGACCACCTCACCTGGGAAGAGCGCAATAATACCAATATGGGCCAGTGAAGCAACGTCCTCCACAACTATTGGGTTGTCGGAAAAGTCATGATGTAATTTTTCTATGTTTTTCGTTGCAAAAATGCGTCATGACTTTTCCGATAATCCAATAGGCTGAAGAACACAAAGACAGCAACTTGTCTGTTCCCCTTCCCTGGTTCCCCAATGCTGTTCCCCTCTCCCAATTCCCTAATAAAATCTTTTTGTTTTTTTCATATTAATACAGTATTTATTTATCTTCCTTCTGTCAAACCCTGAGCCAACCACTTTCCCCAGGCTGCCTGGGGAGGTATAGGAAAAGGAACATACAGGGCAGACAAGACACGGGAGAAAGAACTATGGGAGGTGGAGACGGCTCCTTCACATGGCGAAGAGGATGAGAAAGGCCACCATCAGGCAAAAGAGCCCCATGGCTTCTGAGAGGAAAGCCCAGAATGGCGCAGGAGAAGAGCTGTTGCTTCAGTGAGGGGTTCCTGGCATAACCAATGATGAGGCTCCCAAACACAGTCCCAATTCCAGCCCCAGAACCAGCCACCCCAACTGTGGCAGCCCCAAGTCCCAATGAACTTGGCTGCTGTGTCGATGTCCCTTGAAATGGCGCTGATTTGGAAGCTACGGCTAGAAATAAGTGAGGTCTGGGTATGTGGGGCTGCCAAGCTGCTGAGGCTCTCATCTGTCAGTGTCCCTGGTCGTTTCAGCGCCACTGCAGAGAGCGATCAGCTCAGCAGCTGAGATGTGCTCCTGACCAAAGAGGGGGTGGAGACAAACTTGGTGCACGCGTACATTTTCAGGGGATGAGGGGCTGTGGCAGGAGAGCTGCTCCCAGGGCAGAGAAGACAGAGAGCAATAAAATCTTTAAAAAAAAAAAAAAAAGGCACAAAGTACTGATACATGTAGCAACAACAGATAAATTTCAATATATTATGCTAAGTGAAAGACTCAAAATACCATGCATTTTATGATTCCATTTATATGACATTCTGGAAAAGGTAAAACTAAAGGTACAGGATAGATCAGGGGTTCATGATATGGTGAGGTTTGACTACAAAGGGGTAGCACAAGCAGGTATCATTTTTAGGGGGTGATGGCAGTTTTCTGTCTGGATTATGGCGGTGATTAATGACAATGAATTCGCCAAAACTCAGAAGTACGCACCAAAAAGGGTGAATTTTAGTGTCTGGAAACTTAAAAATAAAGATTTTAAATGTCACTTTAAGAATAACTTCTAAATTTTAAATATTTGTGGCATTATCCTTAAAACATTAAATGATTTTTATTTGGCATTCATTTTGTGTTAATGTTCTCTTCCTTTAATATTTTCTACCATCAAATATCCATATCAGGTAGAGATCATTTTTTTTTTAAGGGCAGTGTCACTGGCCCTCATATGTGGGACCCGAACCGGGGCCACTGGCTTCCTAAGCCAGCTCTTAACCACCGCGCCACTTGGCTGGCTGGCCCAGGTAGAGATCATTTTTACATGTTAATAAAACATAATCTTGTCACAATATATTGTTCCTATTAGTAAACTATGTATTTACTATTCTATATTTTATTTTTTTGTTTTACAGAAAAACCTCTGTAAGCTTTATCACAGAAAAATAACTCCCAGTTCATTATGGTCTCTCCTTCTTATTTAAAAACTCATGAATGAAAGATATAGAATAAGATGATTTTGGGACTTCCCAGGACATTCTATTCCTTTTCCCCGAATCCTGAAAGTTGGTAACTGTGGGGAATTTGGGAGCACCAGTCCCGCTGCTTTCCCAGACAGCCTTTGTTACGACACCCATGGAAACCTTCCACCCACTTCCAGCCAGAGCCTCATTCAAGTAAAAAGTCATTTACGGGGCGGCCGGTTGGCTCAGTTGATTGCAGCACAGGGCACAGTGCTCACAACACCAAAGATGCCAGTTTGGTTCCCACATGGGCCAGTGAGTTGTGCCCTCAACAACTAGATTGAGACAACTACTTGACTTGAAGCTGATAGATCCTGGAAAAACACACTGTTGCCCAGTAAAATTAAAAAAAAAAAAAATCATTCACGGGCACCCGGGATCTAGAGCTGGCACTGCCCATGGCATCTGACACAGAGCTGGGAGTGGGGGGGCGGTAGTCTGGGTGGTGGGAGAAGGAGGCAGTGGCAGCGAATCCCTATAAATGGCGCTGAAGCCTAAATTCCAGGAGGGTGCACGAATGCTGTGCTTTAACGGGCCTCTTCTATATAAAGCAAAGCATGTAAAGGTAGCCATAAAGGACAAATAAGTGAAATACTTTCTACATACAGTGGTTGGAATAAAAACGGGATGAGAGGGTTTCCAGAAAGCAGGGTACTCAAATAAATACATGGACACTGGTCTGCAGAAACAGCAAGATTGCCAAAAAGCCAATCAGAACAATCGTAAAGCCAATATGCAGAGGGGAGGATGAGCCAGGCTGCCCCGGGAAGGAAGACTTCTGGCCTGGAACAGAAAAATGCTGAAGTGAAAACAAAAAAGAACAAACAGAAAACACCCAGAAATGGAGATGGTGGCAGGACCAGCGGGACACCTCCACCTCCTCGCAAGAAAAGGGAGGAGACCCTACTGTAGAAAACGAGGAAACATCCACGAACAGAGCTGAAGATTCCTGAAGTACTAAAACCATGGCTTGTTGATGACCGGGACTTAATTACCTGGTGGGAACAGTGCTTTCCTCTTCCCGCCAAGAAGAATGTGGATTCCACTTGGGAGGATGATGAGAATTACAAGAAATCTGAGGAAACTGATAATCAGGAGCATGCTGTTAATGAAGCTGTGGCAGGGATAAAGGAACACGAGGGTGTGATGCTGGGCGCCCAGCTGCTCCACAAACATGAGACCGCAGGTAGCTGTGACCCTCGGTCACCCTGAGGCACCTTTGTCCCTGGTGGACAGAGCGCACATCTACAGAGATGATTTGTACGAACAGAGCGGTGTTGGCCTATACACCCCTGGATGAGAAGAGCCTTGCTTTGTAACAGAATTATCTTCACCATTTCCTAAAATACCTGGCAAAGAATTCCACGACTCTGTCTAGTGCCAGCGAGTACGACGCGGCCCCTCCTGAGTTCCACTGGAAAGCTGTGTGAGGCGCTTGCGTACCTTGTGTTCGGATCTCTGTAAACATTCTGTTCTTAGTCCTTTCTTGGACAAATGGCGTCCTTTGAAAATGTTAGTGTATAACAGAATTGATGTTTGTTTTGTCTGATTTTAAACAGAGAAAATAAAAGGGGTCACAGCTCCTTTTTTCATTTCCAAGTTGCTACCAGTGTATTTTCAATGATGGACAACGCAGAGACATACTGCAGTGTTTTATTGCCTAGTTGACAAAGCTGCTTTTGAATGTTGGTGGTTCTGTTTGTTTGACACTACATACTTTTACAGTGCGCGTTAATGCTATATGACAAAATGCTCTGATTCCTAGTGCCAAAGGTTCGATTCAGCATATATAACTGAACACACAACCATTGGCGCTTTTTAAAATTTTTTTAATGGTGCTTATTGGGGCCAGCCAAGTGGCTCAGTTGGTTAAAAGTGCAAGCTCTTAGTAACAGGGTCACTGGTTCAAGTCCCACATGGGCCAGTTAGCTGCGCCCCAGCTGAGCTGCTGCTGAGCTGCCAACAGGTGGCAGGATGGCTCAGCTGGTAAGAGCACATGCTCCTAACAACAAAGTTGCCGGTTTGACTCCGCATGGGATGGTGGGCTATGTCCACCCGCAACTAAGATTGAACACAGCACCTTGAGTTGAGCGGCCGCAAGCTGCCGATGGGTGACCGGATGGCAACTGGACTTGGAGCTGAGCTAGCTGCGCCCTCCACAACTAAGATTGAAGGAAAACAACTTGGCTGCTCCCCTTCTCCAACTCCCCAATAAAATCTTTTAAAAACAAACAAACAAACAAACAAACAAACAAACAAATGATGCTTAAAGCACAGAGCCCATCCTTTGTAAGTCATCCACGTTCTTCTTTTGGCATTTTATCTCTGTTCAGATTGCTGAAGAGTGGTGGCTTGTGGGCCAGCCAAGTGGCACTTTGGTTAAGATATGGCCTGGGATGCGAGCTCTGAGCAGCAGGGCCCCAGTTCGGATCCCACGTGAGGGCCAGTGACGCTGTGCCCTCTACAGCTAAGATGGTGAACAACAGCTCGACTTGGAGATGGGCTGCTGTGAGTTTTCAGCAATGGCGTAGGCTGCAGCACCTGCTGCAAGGCTGCCAAGAGCTACCGTGAGTGGTTGGCAGCCAGCGTGAGCTGTTGTGAGCAGCCGTCCAATGGCCGGTGAGCGATCTGCCTCACCCGGGAAGAACGCAATGATGATACCAACATGGGCCAGTGAAGCAACGTCCTCCACAACTAGACTGAAGAACAAAAAGGAAGCAACTTGTCTGTTCCCCTTCCCTGGTTCCCCAATAAAATCTTAAAAAAAAAAAAAAAGTGGTGGCTTGTTTTATGGTTTCTATATTTGTGTCTAATGCACATTTTAACAGGATAGATGGAATGCATTGAGTAGCTACAGTTTTCTGGAAAAGTCAAACTTTTAGGAATTGTTTTTCAGATCTTCAATATGTTTTTTCTTTAAATTAAAAAAAAAATCACTTATGGGATTGATTTGGGAACTATGTGCAACGGCGCTGACCTAGGCTGCTACAGTGGAGATACCGAAAAGGAGGAAAGCAGAGACGGCCCTTGAAGAGGGTGAGCGAACAAACAGCTGTGTGATGATGCAGGCCACACAAGAAGTGGACACCAGTTATTTCTAACTCAGGAGAATCGGGGATGACTCTGGAGTAGATGTTATGGCCTTTCTTTCAGCTGGGTCAGAAGGCTGGAAAAGGTACGCCCAGAGAAGGCCAAAGTGAGCCAGTGCGGCTGAGAACACAGAACATATCTGGGAATGGCCAGCTGTCCCTTTGGCTGGGGCAATCAGTTCTCTCAAGGACAGATAAGGGGCTCGGATATGGCCTGGACTTCCTAGTTACTGGGTGGGAGGGAACTTAATTCTGAGGCAAGAGGAAGGCATCCAAGAGAGGTGCTTTATTCCCATGCCTGTGAGAGGGAGGCGAGACCCACTAGAGGACTGCTGAAACAACAGTCAGAGGGGCTGAGGGGCTGAAAGCTCATCTCTCATCCCTTCAAAACTCTACACTCTGTTCACCCTCAAATGCCAGCACACCAGACTCTCTCCCTCTGGCCCCTGGCACAGTCTATTCCTTCCACCTGGGACACCTCACCCTCTTCTTAACCTAGCACTTCCTCATCCTTCAAATCTCGGCTTATAGATCACTTCCTCAGATAAGCCTCCTGCAGTGTGCTCCTAAAGCCCCTGGATTTCCCCAAGCACGCCCTTCCCTGCGATGCACTGTACTTATGAATTTATTCGGGAATGTGCTATTTACTTGCTTGGTAAGGCGTATAACACACCCAAGATTAGACCGAGTAGTCAGCATTAAATTAAGTAGCATGCAGTGCCATGAAGTCTTACATCATATACTACCATAAAACTATCGCCCAGCTCAAGAGAGCAAAGGGCATTAAGAGCCAGAAGGCTCTTAATGCCCTTTGTCAGTCATGCCCCCAATAAGAGGTGGCCACTATTCTGACTCGACCACCATCCATTAGTTTTGCCCACTGTGCATCCAGCATCTGCTGGCTAGAGTTTGAGAGCCCATCGAGGGCAGGCGCGGAGCTGTCCCTGCTGCTCCCTGGCCCCCAAAAGTGCTGGGCACAGAGCAGGCATTTAAGATGTAACGATTATACCAGGCTGGTGGTGGAAGGAAGAGTGTCCAGGGGGCCCCAAGCCCCTACCTCTGCCCATGCTGCCACCCTGCCTGAAATGCCCCCTCTTTATCATTCGTCTCATTCCAACCCTTCTCTGTTTTAAAGGCTTGGTTCAAGCTCCATCCCCTTTGAGGAAGCTCGTCCCCAAGGCATCTGCCCCCACCACACTCAGCCCTCAGACACTGTCTTCCACTTTCTTTCTAGGAAGGCCTGTGTGCAGTCCCACACCCTGCTTCCCAAACGATCGGAGTCTCTCAACGGACAAACCCGGTTTTACTCTTTTTCAAACGAACACCAACCTCTCTCACCTTCTCACAGTTCACAGAGTACCCTGAGCTCCAAAAACTGTCTCTGGTCTATCTTCCTCACAGGGCTCTGAGGACCACAAAAACAGCTGTGAAGATGTTTTATAAGTTCCATCGACAAATCCTAGGCATTTTAATGTCTGGTTACATGAATGGTGGCTAGAAAATTATTGGTTCAGCTATACATACATCATATGTACAACGGTAATAGTTTTTTTTAAAAAGAATGCAGTGTATGTCAACTATATTTTAATATAATTAAAAAAAGAATTTTAATGGTAGCCTTAAAATATAATTAACTGAGTCTATTAAATAAAATAATATATACCTTATAAAAAAGAATGCTATAGATCTGTCCGTGATGTGGAAAACTTCCCAGGATATACTTAAGTGAAAAGGGCTAGGTGTCAAAACAATTTCGTGAGCTTCCACTGCCACAGAGCACAGGAGTGGGAAAAGGAAAAACACACGAGGCTGTGCATGGACAAATTTGGGAAGAATCCACAGCAAACCGATCGCCGTCACCTTCAGTGGGGCTGGAGAGCCTATGCCCAATCAGTCCCTTTCTGTCACATAACTTTCTCATCTGCCTACATGTTATTTATTTATTTATTTATTTAATTTATTTTTAGCTGAGCCATCCTGCTACCTGTTGGCAGCTCAACGGCTACTCAGCTCAGCCTGGGTGTCAAACTGCTGTTGCTCAGAGCTCAGCTCACACTCTTGAGCGAGCTCTTTACCAACTTAACCACTCGGCCAGCCCTAAAAGAACAAAGTGCACATTCAAGAAATGTTTATTTATTTATTTATTTATTTTTTTGAGGGTAGTGTCACTGGCCCTCATATGTGGGATCTGAACCAGGGTCGCTGGCATCCCAAGCCAGCTCTTAACCACCGCACCACTCGGCCGGCCCTACATGTTATTTTTATATTAATAAACACTTTCACATAAAAATAAGCTAACATGAGGGGCTGTACTACCACCACAGTACCCCCAACTGCCTAGAGCCCATCCTGAGGGTATACTAGTGGTGGCATGTTTCACCCTGGGCTCAGACCCCAGGAGCCAAGCAGACACGGCCCAGAGGCAGAATTTCAGCACAAGTCAAAGAGGAAGCGGTAAAAACAGCCTGTGAGCTGACCCAGGGCAACCCCTGGGCCTGGTAAGGAGTAGCAACTGGTGCAATTCCACCTTTGGTTTGGAGCTGGAAAGCTGGGAGCTGACAGGCTGGGGCACAGCCGGAGCGGAGCCAGGGGTCAGGGCCACTGGTAGGTTTATGCTGCCTACCCGGTCTTGTGGTGCAAACTGATCCGGTCCTGGGAGAGGCCTGACTTTCCCTCCTCCCGACACATATGCAAACCTCAGGTGGGGAGAAGCAACCCAAGGGAGAGAGCGAAAGGACAGGGCCTCCGGGCTGCTGGCTGCCCAGTTCCGAGAGCTCCGCTCCACACAGCACACGGCAGTGTTTCCCGGGGCCAGAAAACACCACACGCATATGCCTCTTTCCTGGCCAGCCGCACCCACCTGCTCCTCCTCCAACACTCCCTGCACCAGTCTGAGACGCCACCCCACCCCCCCACCCCTGGTCACACAGGCAGAAATGCTAGTGCCATCAGCTCGTCCTCACAAGGGACTTTTCAACCATCCACTGTCCCCTTTCCCTGACTTTGCCGCTGTCCTGGCTCAACTCCTGTCCACCCCTCACCTGCACCTGCCTCTAGATACTTCCCTGCTCCAGTCTAGCCTCCCTACTCCTGTTGGTGACCTTCCCAAGCCAGGATAAATCTGTCGTACCCCTGCCCATAAATCTCCACAGCTCTCTGTGCCCACAGAATAAAATCCCACTTCTTCACGTGGCATCCAAGGCCCTGCCTACGACCCAGCCACAGGGGACAGGAGCAGTGCCGGCCCGGTCCCTGTAACAGCCAGTATTACAATTTGACCGGTGAGAACAGCACAGGAGGGTTCAGTGCCGTGCCCAGGGCCACAGTCCAAGGTCAGAAGGAGAGTGTGTGCTGGCTCAGAACTAGCAACGGTTCAACCATTCCATCTCCCCTGAAAGATTAAACCTGTAAGGGCTGGGACATGCCTTTAAAACAAAAAACCCACAAAACTGTGCAGCAAGCTTCCCATTGCTTCCCTGACTTCCCAAAGGGAATGGGGCGAGAGGTGGAGGAGGCAATCCAAGATAGTGCAGGTGACCTAAATTATTCCAAACACTCCCTTTGAGTTCCAAGAAGGAATATCAATGTTTAATGGTACAGAAAGAAATCTTACAGAAAGCGGAAGCTGTACTTTTCCCCATACGATTAACTCCAGTATGCTGAGACTCCTGATACATCAGCGCAGATAAAAACTTCATCCCTATTTTATGGGACCTGGAGAAGGGTTTCACCCTTCTAAAGGTTTCCGTTCAGGACAAGCTGTCAGGGACGGCATAACGTAGCTGATGCCAGGTGCTGCCGGGTCAGGCGCTCCCCTCCCGCCGCGACCCCGTTCCTGGAGCGATGTCTCCTGGCACCGCCACAGCATTCCAGGGACAGGGTGCACTCCTGCCGCTAGCCTCTGGTTGCCTATGTGCCTGGCACTTGGCTCTTCAAACACGTGGCTCCCGTCCCAGAGGCTCCCACTAAGCTGCCAACTGTTCCCACTTCCTCAGGTTCTACGGGCTATTGCTGGGGTCAGAATGAGGGGGCAAAAACCCCCAACAACGCCAATGACGATAAAGGGAGAGAGCAGAGGAGAGGGCACAGAGGAACTAAACGGCAGAGAAGAAGGCTAGTGACAAACTCTGGGGGAAGCTCTGACAGCCTCCTGGCAGACGGTGAGACACGTTTCCTCGCATCTTCCTCACTCTGTACTCTGCTTGTTTACTTCTCTGTCTCCCATCTGGAATGGGCACTCCTTGACTGGTCTTAATAACTAGCTGACAATTGGTGCTGAATTAATTAATGCTGAATGAATGGTAGCAGACTTGTAAATTATTGATGTAATAATATCTACTCTCCCCTCTCCCTTAGTTAGAGAATCCCAATTTTATTTCAGGTAGCAATGTGTCTGGCTAAAAGACTTCTCAGCCTCTCTTGTGCCTATGGGAAGCTAATGAGGGGAGGTGGAAACTATTAGGTGGGGCTTCCTTTTTGTCCTTTTTGTCTCTCTCCTGTTTTCCTAGAAACCTAACCTGATGGCTGGAGCTCCAGCAGCCATCTTAGAACATGATACAACGTGGGTGTTGGAAGCCATGCACTAAGGATGGCATGGCAACCAACTCTAGGCTGTCTCTCCCAGATTTCTTTAAAAAAACCTACAGAGAGGGCCGGCCGTGTGGCGAGTTGGCTAAGAGTTGGCTTGGGAGACGCCAGCTCTGAGCAGCGGCCCCAGTCGGATCCCACATATGAGGACCAGTGACGCTGCCATTTACAGCTAAGATGGGGAACACCAGCTCCACCTGGAGCTGGGCTCCGTGAGTCGCCGGCGACGGCGCAGGCTGCAGTGGGCTGCCATGAGTAGCTGGCAGCTACCGTGAGCAGCTGTCCAGTGACCAGTGACTTATTGCCTCAGCCGGGAAGAGCGCAATGATGATACCAACATGGGCCAGTGAAGCGATGTCCTCCACAACTAAACTGAAGAACAAAAGGACAGCAACTTGTCTGCTCCCCTCCCCCAATTCCCCAATAAAATCTTTAAAAAAACAAAAAACAAAAAAACCTACAGAGAATAAACTTCTATTGATTTAAGCCACTACTACTTCTGGTCTCTGCTTATTAACTGCCAAATGTAATTTCTAATTGATTCATGAATAAACCAATTAAACTTGGTTTTCTTACATTACTCATCGCTGACTTGTAGTTCAAAGGCCAGTCACCACTTCTAACCTCTGATCCTTGTAATACAATGATACTTTGCCATTAATTAGGGACATCAAGAGGACAGAGGGACAGAAGCTACACAAGGAAGAGGTAGTTCAAGGTGTAGTAGAGAATAAATAAAGATGATGATGAGGGATGAAGGCAGGAGGTGGAGCAGGAAAATCAGGGGCAGAGAACAGAGGGGGTGTGAGGGGCAGGCAGGGCAGGAATAGAGGGCAAAGGTGCCAGAACAAAGGAAAGGAGAAGAAGATGAGGGGCAGGGCAGGGACCGTGGAGAGATGGAACAAGAGGCAGGGGAAAGGGACTGGTGTCCAGGTGTGCTGCAGCAGCAGTTACCTTGCAGGGAGCTCTCGCTGTGGGCTGGGCATTGTGCCAGGTATCCTATATGCATCCTCCCTAATCCTCATCTTCCTGGGAGATTATCATGCCCATTTTACAAATGAGGTTACTTCCTCTCTGAGATATTAAATAACTTTCCCTCACAGAAAGTGGCAGAGACAGAAGACTTTCTTGAAGTATCCTTCAAAGGGAGGGAGGGGGCCCATCATCCTTCCCTCTCTCTTTCTCTATTCTATGTCCTAGAACATGGATGTGATGGCTGGATCCATGGCAGCCATTTTGGACAAGAACAGCCACACTCTAAAAATGACAGAGCAGGGAACTGGAAGGAGCTAGTGGGGTTCCACAATGGCCTGAGACTACAGACTTCCTAACCTACCTGGGAGGGCCCCCATCCATAAATCCATTTAAAACTGCTCCAGATCTCAACTTGCTCCACTGTCCTCCAGTCTTCAATAAGAGATCCCAAGGCCCCCTCTCAGAGATCCTGATTTGGCAATCACTTTGAGATGTACTCTCATAGAGAAATGGAGTCAGACTAGAAAAGATAAACGATCGGAGAGTCCACAGGCAAAAGCAGCAATGGCTGGGGACCTGCCCCCTGAAGGCCTTGGAGATCAGCAGTGGACACTGTAAGATTAACCTGTCATTACTGAAAGAAACAGAAGAAAGGAGAAGTTCACAAAGACACACCTGGGGCCATTCCTCGGGCATCAAAAAGGTGGTCCTAGTAATCTCAGACCAGTCTGTAACAGTGCTAGCAAATCAGCCAAGAGAAAAATCAACGGATGCTCCAAACCTCAGCAAGAGAAGACCTCCTTTAGAGCAAAAGCACCATCTGTGCAAGGGGCAGATTTGCACACGGCAGCATCACACGGAATTAGTCTTGCACGGTTGGCTGCAGCTTCCTGTGTGCTCAGAATTCTCTGATTAGATTGCAAGCTCTCCTCTCTGAGAAGAGGGACTGAGGAGAGGGGCAGTGGCATTATAATTTAGGCGTCTTCAGCAACAGCACCCAGCACGGTAGTGAACACAAAGGCGCTGAATTCAGGACTACAGACTGAGGGCCGTCAGGAAAGAACCAAAGGCATGTGTGTTGGGCCAAGCTGTCCGCCCACCCCTAAGCTGAAGCTGACTCCTGAAATCCCAGCCCAGGGGCCTAAGAGTCGGTGCTGCCACTGCTCACCACTCCCACCATACGACTCTCTGCCAGATATCCGGTAGGGATCTTAAAGATCAAATTCCCTGATCCTCTGAGAATATTCCTGTGACAGAGTCCCAAGAGGCCAGAGAATTCAGGCAGAGGTGAGGGGGACGGACAGCCCGGGCTCTGGTTAGCTCTGCCAGGGGCCTATATAATCCACCCTGTTAGTTGTTGAAACCTCAGAGGAGTAGAAACCCTACCAGGGCTGGAAACGACGGGCAGTCGTGGGCGACGCTTAGCTGGAAGCACCTGGCTCCTGAGCTTTCATGTCCTGGTGTCCTTGGAGCCCCCCCCAACCCCGACTCCTAAAACAACTACCTCTTCCAGAAGTGCAGCCTGACTCTAAAATTAAAGGTTCTAAGGGCCCACTAGGGATTAGTTTGTCTTCCTCTGCCTGGCACTCAGAGAAGCTGAGTTTGGGGATGGAATGTGGACCATGAATTCTTAAGGCCAGAAACCACTTTAGTTTGCAGGATGTAGTGGCTTTTTCTGGCTGCTGGGTGGCTGACTGCAAGTCTCTGGCAGCCTTGGCTAGACTGAGAATTGCTACCTTGTGTTCCGGCCACACTTCCATCAGCTTGGCACATAGCTTGCCAGGAAAACCAAACTTTCCTGCTCTCTCTCCCTGCATGTCTCGTACCACTCCCAGCCCTCTACTCAACCAGAAAAATTCAACGCAATTCAGTTTAACAGTCAACATCAAGAGTCAGGTAGAATGCCAGGTGCTTCAAGCACCCAGAAAAGCAAGACCCTGCTCTCAAGGGGCTCAGAGCCTAGTCAGGAAAGGAGACATGTAAACAAGCAGCAACCCACAGAGTGATGATTATTATAAAAAGAGACTCAGCACAGAGAAAGCAAAGGCCACTCTCTTGAGAGGGATCAAAGAAGGGTGTCAAGGGGGAAACAGGCACTTCTTGGGAGGAAAAAGCATATGCAAAGGTGCAGAAGCCTGAGTGTGAACTACTGGAGACAGCACCCACGGGGGCAGCTAGCACGGGTTAGGTTTACTATATACCAGATGTGGCCATTTTATAGATGAGAAAACTGAGGCATGGTGAGGCTAGGCAACTGGTCCAAAATGACAAGTTACAAAAGGATGAAGACAGGTTCCAAACAGCTGGACTCTAAAACCTGAGCTTTTAGGCATTACAGTACATGCTGAAGTGTAAAATGAAGAGTTCAGTTTATGCAGGAAAGGCAGGGTCTGGATTATGAAGGGCTTCATACACTATGCTAAGGATCTGGACTTGAACTTTTCAGCAATATAGTTGACATGAATATACTGCACTTCCCCTTCCCACTACAGTCACACAGAAATACTAGATAAAACAAGTGATATCCTTCAACATACAACCAAACCTAAAAGAAGAAATACCCCATGTGCCAAAAATGACAAGAAAAACTGAAATATGAACAGTAAGGGGAACTAAGACCAAAATGACCTGCGGACTTCTGAACCCATATATGAAGTGGTTTTAATGCCTGGCTGTGGCTTTGAGCCCTGATAGCAAGTTGAGAGCCTTAAAGGGTTGCCCAATATAGAAAAGCGACAAGAAGCTGCCATTTCTCCAAGGCTGTGTGGAGGGGTGGGAGGTCACCCATAAGGAACTGAACTACTAGGGGAGCCTGCCATGGATATGAATCTCACTTTACACTAACAGACTGGTGAAAGGGCGCCAAACTGAGAAAGGACCATAAAAGCTGAACCAGGACCCCTGAAACACCTATGGCTCCAGCAGAAACAAACTTTGTGTGATGCTTTCACAATTCAGGGCACAAAACTTGCTCATGTAATAAAATATTATAGAGCCACCATGATGGGGTCAAGCATCAGGCACAAAGAGATTAAGTAGCAGCACAAGAATCAGAAATAATAAAACAATCCAAAAGAAGACTACAAATGAGAAAATTTAAATGTTTAAAGAGATAAAGTGGGGCCGGCCGAGTGGCGCATTGGTTAAGAGCTGGTTTTGGGACACCAGCGGCCCCGGTTGGGATCCCACATATGAGGGCCAGTGACACTGCCCTCTACAGCTAACAACAGCTCCACCTGGAGCTGGGCTGTGCGAGCCCCAGCAATGGTGTGGGCTGCAGCCCTGCTGCAGTGGGCTGCCATAGTAAGCACCCGGCAGCCAGCGTGAGCTGCCAATAGTTGCAGTGAGCGGCCATCCAGAGGCCGGCGACCTATCTGCCTCATCCAGGAAGAGCGTAATGACGATACCATGAGCCAGCGAAGCAAAGTCCTCCGCAACTAGAACAAAAAGACAGCAACTTGTCTGTTCCCCTTCCCCAATTCCCCAGGGCTGTTCCCCTCTCCCAATAAAATCTTAAAAAAAAACACAGCAACTTGTCTGTTCCCCTTCCCTGATTCTCCAATGCTCCCCTCCCCAATTCCCCAATAAAATCTTTAAAAAAAAAAAAAAGAAAAAAAGAAAAAAAAAAGAGATAAAGCAGTACAGAAAAACAGATATGGAGGCTTGGATGGTATAGTGAGCACCAGAACAGGGAAAATGGGAGAGAACCAAAGAGATAATCACTGAGAAGTTCCCAGATATTTAAAAAAAAATTAAATGTAAGATGTTAACATTAGGGGAAGCCAGGTGAAGAGACACAGAAACTCTAAATCTCAGTCTAAAATTATCCCAAAATTAAATTTTTCTAAAAAAGTAAGCTTTCAAATAGAACTAGCACACCAATCCTCAGCAAGAAAATGAAAAACAAATCCACATGTACTTTCAAATGCTTCTAAACAGAAGTGTATAGAGATAGAAAAATGTATTAACTGAAGTAAAGGAAAAATACAGGTGTTCACTATACTATTTTCATGGTTTTTTCAAACTAAAAAGATGAGGGAAAGAAGAGAAAATGTACGATTAAAAACAGAAATAAGATGCATAATTTTCAAACCGGTAAAGGGAATGAAGAAAGTTCAATCTAACAGAAGGCAGGAAAGGAGCAAAAGGGGCAGAAAAGGCAGGTATACGGAAAGTACTCACAACATGATAATATATTTAAGACAAATGTAAATAAATTAAACTCACTTAAGACAGATTTTCCAGATTTGATTTACAAATTTAAATCCAGCCACATTTTGTTTATGAAAGAATCTCCTAAAATGTGATGAGACAGAAAGGTTGAAAATATGAGGCAAATAACCACAAGCTGAGGTAGCAGTAGATCACCAGGCTTTAAGGCAAAAAGCAGGAAAGATATTAAGCAGGAAGAATCAACAAGACTTGATAACTAAGAGAGGAGAAAAATGGAGGACAACCCTCAGGTGACCAGGAATGTGGGAAAAGCAAGTCTGGCAAAAAAATTTAAGAGGTCATTTTGGAGTATATTGAATTTCTGGAGCTCTGGAGACCCCCAGGGGAAGATGTCGTTCAAGTAGTTACAGATACAGTTACGATGTCAGTGAGTTATTCCAGAGAAGATTCTTAACAACACTCAGTATTAACAATGTACATAAGGGGGGCCAGCCGAGTGGAGCATTGGTTAAGAATTGGCTTGAGGGCCGGCCGAGTGGCGCGGTGGTTAAGCGCTGACCTGGGAAGCCAGCAACCCCGGTTCAGGTCCCACATGTGAGGGCCAGTGACACTGCCCTCAAAAAAAAAAAAAAAAAAGAGTTGGCTTGAGAGCTCAAGCTCTGAGCAGCAGGACCGCCGGTTTGGATCCCACATGGACCAGTGACACTGCCCTCTACAGCTAAGATGGTGAACAATAGCTAGACCTGGAGCTGGGCTGCTGTGAATCGCCGGGGACAGTGTAGGCTGCAGTGGGGCTGGCCAGCAGCTGGTGTGAGCTGCCATCCAGAGGCCGGCGACCGATCTGTCTCACCCGGGAAGAGTGCAATGACGATACCAACATGGGCCAGTGAAGCAACATCCTCTGCAACTAGACTGAAGAACAAAAGGACAGCAACTTGTCTGTTCCCCTTCCCTGGTTCCCCAACGCTATTCCCTCCCCCAATTCCCCAATAAAAATCTTTAAAAAGAATGTACATAATTCTTTTTTTCTTTCTTAAAAGAAAAATATATCCAGAAAGCAACCAAACTCCAAGCCCCAGCCCCAGGCCTTATCAGGACCCTGGTAGTGAGCCCGTGTTTCCCACTGATACCTGGCTTGTCTGAGCTCTGCTCCTGCTGGGACGTGAGAGGTTCTAAGAGCGGGAGTGACAGGCTTCAGAGCCACTTCGCATCCCATCTTCAGAGTCAAAAAGCTCTTTGGAAGGAGGAACCCTGTATCTGTGCTGCCACAGGAGACACAGATTCATGAAGTGGGGTTCACCAGCAACAGGCTTCCGATGGTTTGCTACCAGCGGGTTGCCCACTCCCACTGCAGTCACATAATCACCCAGGGCCCCACCCTGCTCTCAGGGCATCCGGTCAAGTAAAGGAAAGACTACGATAAGCCTCTCCAGAGAGCTACTAGGAGCGCTGGGGTCTGAAGAATGGCTAGCGCATCTGTGCAGTTCACTCACACAGAATCATGAGTTCATGGAGGAGGCAACATTGGAAATGTTCTTGCTCCTTGTCCACTTATTATGTAATTCTGGGGTACCAGCACCCCTGCAGTTGTGCTGCCTCACTGCAGTTACCATTCTCCCCGTGGAAGCTCGTCATTTCTAATAATATGTATTTATTAAGTGATTACAAGAGTCAGGCACCTGCTGAATGTTTTCTGAGCATTCTTTCATTTAATTCTCCCACTTACCCTCTGAGGTGTGTACCACTGCTATTTCCATTTTACAGATGAGGAAACTGAGGCTCAGAGAGGCAAAGAAAACTTTCCCAAGGCCACTCGGGTCACAGCACCTGATTTTTTTTTTTTTAAGAGGGCAGTGTCACTGGCCCTCATATGTGGGATCCGAACCAAGGCCGCTGGCATCCCAAGCCAGCGCTTAACCACCGCGCCACTCGGCTGGCCAGACAGCACCTGATTTTGAACCCAGGTCTAACTCCAGAGCCCACACTCTTAGCTGCTTTGTCATATCGCCTCATGTACGCACATGTTATTTTCTCTCCTAGGCCATCAACTCTGCAGTCCGCCACCACAGCCGCCTGCCAGGATCAGCACCAAGCGCGGTGCACACATGGAGAGCTGTGGCAGGATGGCGAAAGACAAAGGTGGATCGGAGCTCCTAGGCTTGTCCAAGCATGGGACACTCGATGTACAGGCTGTGTACATCTCTCCGATTTTTTTTTTTTTTTTAAGAGGGCAGTGTTACTGGCCCTCATGTGGGATCCGAACCGGGGCCGCTGGCGTCCCAAGCCAGCTCTTAACCACTGCGCCACTCGGCCGACCAGCCCTACATCTCTCTGATTTTAAAGCACACAGTGTCAGGCCCACCGCTAAACACTACAGTCGAATCCTCACAACAATCCATTTGCCCCGTTTTCCAGGAAAGGACACTGAAGCTCTGAGGGGCTACTAATCTGCCAAAGGCCCTTGGCTAAGGAGAGAGAGAACCAGGATTCAAACCCAGACCCACCTCAGAGACTACACTAGTAGCGCTGTGCACACAACCTTGCACAGCTTCTGACCTAGGAGTTGGGGGTGGGGGTGGGGAGGAAGGCAGCGAACCCTGCCTTTGGACCTGGGAAGTAATGAACATCTAATCACTGGAGACTGGAAACACTGTCCCTATTTCAGGCCAAGGGACTGACAAGACCAAAGAGGAGGCCAACGAGCAGAGATCTGTACATAGCTGCAGCACAGGGAAGATTCCTGCAAAGTCTTTTCCCCAAATAAAGTCACATTCCCAGGTTCTGGGGATCAGGGTGTGGACATACCTTTTGGGGGGACACTAGCCAACCCACTACAGAGACCTGGGGATAAACACCAGGAGAATGGGAGG
Organism: Aselliscus stoliczkanus; assembly: GCA_033961575.1. Taxonomy (NCBI): domain Eukaryota; kingdom Metazoa; phylum Chordata; class Mammalia; order Chiroptera; family Hipposideridae; genus Aselliscus; species Aselliscus stoliczkanus. Next base: position 53,913,054 of record CM066733.1, on the reverse strand, counting down.
GATACCTGTGGATGGCAGAGGGAGGGGTTCAAGCTGTCATAGGCTCCTGGGAAGTGAGAGAGCAGGCATATTGTGAACAGGAATGGGAGTGTGGGGAAAAGGGGGGACAAAGGGGAGTTCTGCCTCGAAAACTGAGCACTCCAGCAGGCAGGTGGGCACATGGGCCTGGCAGATTCAGTAGAGAAGGTTTGGGGCAAGAAGTTCAGTATTTGTATCTACAAGAGGAGAAGGTCAGAGCCACAGGAAGGGCCAAGCACCTTGAGAGGGTGGGAGGAGCAGAAAAAGTGCTGCAGCCCCCAGAATGCTCACACTCAGGCCAAGGAAGGAGGAATCAGGGCAGCAAAAGCGCAGTCAGAGAGGGAGGGAGAGGGAGACCAGGCCAAGGAGAAGAGAGGTGCGGGCCTCCTGGAGGGCGGGCCAATCGCTTCCTGCTGTGTATTTCCAGTCTCCTATGGTACCAGGCACAGTTGCTGAAGTACCAGTAAGACAATCAGCAGTTATGTGAAAGACCAACTATATGAGATTTCCGAGACGCAAAGCAAAGAAGTTAAGGTGTCTGTAAGACTGGCGATCTCTGCAGTTCCAAGAGGCAGCACCTAATGAGAAGGGTGGGGGTGAGTGGGGGAAGGCTTGGAGCAAACTCCAAGGGGAATGTGATCCGACACCCCACCCAAGAGAGGCGAATAAAAGGATATGCAGCCAGCTGTTGTTGGAAAAGGTGAATTTCTCGGGCCTTAACTGACCCCACTCCAGGAACATGAGCTCTCCGCTCCGCACAGCGCTGCCTCAGCCATCCAGCTCTTCCTTCAAATCCCAAGTGAATACTCCACCTACTTATCTAAACAACAAGCAGATGCCACAACTCATCTCTGAAGAAAAGTGCTGTGAATGCACAGGCAAGAAAGAGGCTGCTGCCATGGCCAGGGGAGACCTGCCCTACGACGTTCCTGGCAATGCTCCTGGGCCCAGGCGGGACACAGGCTTTTCCAAACAGGGACTCACTCGGTCAGGAGCAGGGGCTGCAGCCAGTGGGTGACTCAGGCAGCATTTACCAGCCATGTGGGTGCCCACCAGCTTCACAGGGGGCAGGCTGGGCTGATTGCATCAGACTTCCTGGAAACATTTCTTCATTTCTATTTTTGAAGGCACACAACTCCCAGGGTGACATGTCTCCTAATGACTTCAAAAGGCATGTCAACCAACATCTTCTTACACACACTTGGCCAACCCAAGTTTACTCACTCCCCAGCATGTCCACACACAACAGGGACGTGACTAGAGAACGCTGTGCAGCCTCTCTCAGGGCAAGAGGAAATGCTGCAACAGCATAGGCCGCGGGGACGAACCAGGCGGGCAGCGCCCCCAGACACCACCAGCTTACCCAACAGGCAGGGACACGGCGCACGTAACCAGTGACTCCCAAACCAACTGACTCACGGTTCAGAGAGTGCTCTATTTCAAAAGACCACAAGGGCTTTATAAATTAACTCAGGCCCAGCGAGTCAGGCACTCGCCTATGTTGTACAGAAAGGGTAAGTTATTATAACTCTGGAATTCGGCAATCTGGCAAACTTTATCAATAGTCTTACATTTAGATTCATTCAAAATCATACATACACACACTTTTTAAAAAACTGAATATCTACAAAGTGCAGGACTCTGCCAGGTAATGGGGAGATAGTGTTGGTAAGACACACAAGATGGCTGCCCTGAAAGAGTTTCTGTTCTAGTCAGGGAGTCAGACAATTAACCAATAAATCAACAAACAAGATGATTTCTGAGTAGAGGACACATTAGTTATAATCGTAAAAAATAAGAAATAGCCTAAACATCCATCAGCAGAACCAGTTCAATATGCTAAGATACACCAAGATGGAATGCTACTCTGCTGTTAAAAACACATTCCTGGGCCGGCCATGTGGCCCATTGGTTAAGAGCCGGTTTGGGATGCCAGCAGACCCAGTTCGGATCCCACGTATGAGGGCCAGTGACACTGCCCTCTACAGCTAACAACAACTCCACCTGGAGCTGGGCTGTGTGAGCCCCCGCGACGGTGTAGGCTGCAGCCCCTGCTGCAGTGGGCTGCCATAGGCTACAGTGAGTGGCCCGCTGCCAGCATGAGCTGCCAATAGCCACGGTGAGCGCCCATCCAGAGGCCGGCAACCGATCTGCCTCATCTGGGAAGAGCGCAATGACAATACCAACATGGACCAGTGAAGCAATGTCCTCCGCAACTAGACTGAAGAACAAAACAGCAACTTTCCCTGATTCTGTTCCCCTTCCCCAATTCCCCAATGTTGTTCCCCTACCCCAATTCCCCAATAAAAGCTTTTAAAAACAAAACAAAACAAAAAACACATTCCTGAAAATTATATTCAAATCACTACTGATATAAATGTCTACAGCAAGTTTCCAAACAGTATCACGATTATGTTCAGAGAAAGAAGCCAATCACAAAAGACCATATACCGTATGTCCCCATGTTTATGAAATGCCCAGAATGGGCAAATCTGTGGAGATGGACAGAAAGTAAGCGAGAGTGAATGCTAATGGATACAAGATTTCCTTTTGGAATGATCAAAGGTTCTAAACTTAGATGATGATGATCGTTATACAACTCTGCAAATATACTAAAAAGCAACAGATTGTACATGTTTCGTTTATTGATCCTATTTTATGAAAAATTTTAATTATTTGTGTTACATTTATTGGGGTAACATAGGTTAATGGCATTACATAAATTTCGGGTGTACAAGCATTATAACACGACATCTGTGTCCTCAATTGTGTGCGCCCCGCCGGAAATCTGTTTCCTTCCGTTTCTGTGTGTTTGACCCCCCCAACCTTCTTCGTCCTCCCCCACCACTCGCCCCTCTGGCAAGTCCCATTCTGTTGTCTATATCTACGAGTTTGCTTTTTGTTTGTTTTGTTTATTCCTTTTTGTTTTATATCCCACATATGAGTGAAATCATATGGCTCTTGTCCTTTTCTGTTTGACTTATTTCACTCAGCAAAATACTCTCAAGATCCATCTACAGTCACAAATGGCAATATTTCATCTTTCTTATGGCTGAGTAGTATTCCATTGTATACACGTGCCATTTCTTTTTTTTTTTTAAATTGGGGACTAGCCATGGTCATTGGTTACACATTGCTTTCATGCTACAATGGCATAGTTGACTCTTTTAAGGAGGGCGCAACTCAGTGGCCCATGAGGGGATTGAACCAGCAACCTTGGTGTTAGCACCACACTCCAACTAACTGAGCTAACCGGTCACCCCATATGTGCCACTTCTTTATCCAGACATCCATAGAAGGACACTTAGGTTGTTTCCATGTCTTTGCTACCTTGAATAATGCTACAATGAACATAGGGGTACATACAAACGTTTTCAAATTTTTCAGGTAGAGAGCCAGAAGAGGGGTTGCTGGGTCATACAGTAACTCTACTCTTAATTTTTTGAGGGACCTCCATACTGTTTTCCATAGTGGGTGCACCAAATTGTACGTTTTTCTTTTTTTTTTTTTTTTAGAGGGCAGTGTCACTGGCCCTCATATGTGGGATCCGAACAGGGGCCGCTGGCGTCCCAAGCCAGCTCTTAACCACCGCGCCACTCGGCGGGTCCCCAAATTGTACATTTTAAGCACGTGAACTCATGGCATCCGAGTTATGTCTCAATAAAGCTGGTAAATAACAGTTTCATAATATGACTTCAATACGGTTTTCAAAAAGAGGGTGTGTGACGGTGTGTATGTGGGGGGTGGGGAGGGAGAATATGAAATAGCCATCAAAATATTAGCTGTGGTGATTCTCCGAGAGGAAGGTTCTAGGTGATTTTTTTCTTCTTTATAGTATTTATCTGTATTTTCCAAATATTCTAAAATGTAGACATTAGTTTAACTGACAAAAGAAATCAGACAGAGTTTTAAAATCTACAAGTGGACCTTAAGTAGGTCCAACAGAACTAGAAAGGTCCAATTGTGCTAACTTGAATATACCTAGGGTTGTCATATTCTTTGTACCAAACAGCTAGCAAAGCAAAGGAATTTTGTTTTCCAGATAAATCAGACCAAGCAGGTCGTGGTTAAAAAGGATTAATTGACTGAAGGAGAGTTTGCTCCCCTCTGCAAATACTTTAAAAGAAAACCAGCAGTGTCACTATAAAGCTCAGATACCGTCATATAATGCAAAAGAATATCAAAGATTTGAACAGATGCGCAGGAAACCTACTGGACAGTGCAAGGCCCTCAGGACAATCATTCGCAGTCCCCATGTGACTTCTCATCACTGGCTTCAAAGGCACCTCTCCGAGAAGTCAGTGGTTCCCCAACCAGTCTCCCTCCTCAAGAAGTCAATGGGGAGCTTTAAAATGCCTGGACTTCATTCCTGGAAATTCCACTTCAAGAGGCAGAAGGCAACGGCCAGGAATCTATACTTTTTCCAAAACTCCCTGGCCAGTCTGCCAGCTGAGCCATGTCTGGGAATCGCTGGACGAGACACCATCCGCCTGCACATCTGGCTGTAACGCTGCAAGGATCCCAGAGGGCCAGCGCAATGGATCAGAATGTTACTAAGTGCAGAGAGGGAAACTCATGGGGAAATTCCATGTGTGTTCCAGAACCAGTGCTGAAGCCTGAGGGGCGGCTAGCAAATCCCAAGGACAAAGCTTATATGAAAGGTTCTCTATATGAAAGGTTCATATAGGACAAAGCCTATATGAAAGGTTCTCTCAGCGCCCGGTGATCCTGGACGCTACTCTGTGAAAGAGGAGCAACTAGTGTAACTTCCTCTCTGGCAGGCCAAAATAAAAATCAGTTCCCTCTAACAACACTCATGAGCCAGCAAGCTTTGCACGCTGAGAGTCCGGGGCAGAATGGGACAGTGTGGTGTGGCAGAAAGAGCCCTGAATTGGTGTCTCACAGATCTGGGCTCAAAATCCCCACTCTCCATTACTTACTGGCTGTCAGTGAATCAAATAGGCTCCAGTCCCTTTGCTACTCCTGCCATCAAGATGTGCAGTCTAGACCCCCTCCGTGCATTGGAGCTGGCCCAGTGACTGCCTTCCCCAGCAGAACGTGGCAAGGCCCAGCCACACGGTGTACAGGCTGCTGAGAGAACACGTAAACCGACTGTTTGTCTGACCAAACAACAACCCCACAGCACCCTTTCCCCAACAAGCTCCCACTTTTACGGTGCTTTTTGGCCAAGGGTGCACCTTCATATACAAGGCACGGGAACTATTTAAGCTCCTCTATAATTGGCAGGGACCCTGCCAACAAGTGCCCAGTGTTCCAGATGACTCACTTCTCCCCACCTCACCAGTGTCCCCACTGGTCTCTCTTCTTCCTACTACAGTGTCATCTTTGTCCCAGCCACCTAAGTTCACAAAGTCAACCTCGCCGACTCCTGCGCCTTCCTTCAGCATCCCGGGAAGGGCCAGGACCTCGCCTCCCCAGTCACCACCCGTCCCCTTTCCACCGCCACGGGCCCCGCAAGGCCGTCTGTACGGCCAGGCCGACCCCAGGGCATCTCTGCCACTTGCCAGCTGTGGACCACGTGCAAGTAGCCTCTCTGAGGCTGAGTTTCCTCAGCTGCAAACTGAATGTAAATCAGTAATGCCTTATGGTTGTGGTCATTTCAAAGATAAGAGAAAAATGCAGCCAAAGTACATAGTACAGAGGTGCTTGCTGTGCAGCTACTGTGAACACAGGCTGGAAGCTTTTCACCCAGATCAATACAGACATCTACTCTGAGCCTCTCCCTGTGTATGTCTCCCCAGCTTGACCCCTCTAGTACAATGCTCGCAGAGACACTGCCCTAGGTGGCAGCTATCCCACTGATTTTCCTGTGCGAAGGCCTTCTGTGACTTCAACTGTTCTCAGATCAATCCCAACTTCTCAGCCAAGTTCGTAAGATTATCTGTCATAACGTTCCCCTCCTGTCACCCTGGCCTGCTCCGGCCAATCCCATCCTCACCATGGCTTGCTACTAGAGACAGCCTTCTAAAATGGCTCTCAATAATACCCACCTCCTGGTATTTCAGCCTCTGTTTAATTGAACCCACAGAGGTAGCAAGATCATAAATGTCGTTTTAAGCCACTAAGTTTGGGGTCATTTGTTAGGAAGCAATAGATAACTAATTCCCTTAATCTCCCCAGTCTCATCAGAACTGCTGCTCCTTTACTCACGGCCAGTGGCCATTCCGCCCTGCAGGCTCCCTTCACGTGCCGGGGCTCACCCTGAGCCTTTCCTAAGGCTCTGTCAACCACCCTCAACCACCCTCATATGGGAGCCTGCCCCTCCTCCCCAGGGCTCCCACACACATCGCCATCACTGCAACCGTCCCACTTTCTCATTATCTGTTTATCTGTGTGCAAAATGACACACATCAAAGTTATTCATTACAGTCAAAGACTAGAAATCACCTGCACATCCATCAATAAATAGGGGTACAGTACGCCCACACAACAGATGAAGGAGCAGTGAAAAAGAACGCGGGAACTCCACGTGTGCTGGAGTGCGAAGATGCACGAGAAACAACACAGGAGGCAAGGGGCAGACAGGCGAGTACAGCCGATGGGCAGCTGCTGAAAGTGATTATGTAACAACAGATATCGGCGCAGGATCATAAATGAAAGTGGCCACGAGGGCTGCCTCCCCGAGGGGAGCCTGGCAGCTGAGAGGCTGAAAGAAGAAATACCTACTGAATTTTGTAGCATGTCAAGAATTATCTATTCAAAAATAAACAGCCCTGAAAGACTGAAGGTCAAGAACAAGAGAAGGATGTGTCCTCTCACCACTTCCATTCATGCTGTGCTGGCGATTCCAGCCAGGGCAACTCGAAGTTAGCAGGGTGCAAAGGAAAAGTAAAACTATCTCTATTGGCGGATGACATGATCTTATATATAGCAAGTCCTAAGAAATCCACTAAAAAAATTATTATAATTATAAAGAAGTTCAGTAAGGTTGAAGGATACATGACCAATACTATATAAAAATTCATCATATTTCTACACACTAGCCATGAACCAAGAAGGCCAAAAGTCCAGAGTCTGTCTAATAAGAGTCCTGGAAGCAGAGGATAGAGACACAGAAGGAAAACAAACAGTAAAAAACTTCCTGGAAACCCCGAAAGACCGATCTTCCACAATTAAGGGCTCTGCAGAAATTAAGGAAAGAAGACAAATACTTATAGATATCCTTGTGATATGTCTGAACTCCAAGAATAAAGGAAATTCTTACATCTTTCAGAGAGGAAAAAAGCAGATTACTTACAAAGAACCTAGAATCCAACTAACTTTATTCTTCACATTGAAACATGGAGCAGTGACCTCCATGTTTCTGAGTGAGGGCACGGGAACCCTCAGAGCCTGTTGATGGGAACGTAAAATGGTGCAGCCATGAGGAAAACAGTATGGTGGCTCCTTAAAATTTTTAAATAGAATTACCATATGATCTAGCAGGTCTACTTCTGTGTACATACCAAAAAGAAGTGAAAGCAGGTACATGAATAGACATCTGTACACCCATGTTTATCAGCAGCACATTCACAATAGCCAAAAGGTGAAAGCAACAGATGATTGAACAAACAAAATGTGTATATCCATATAATGGATTATTATTCAGCAGTCATAAAAAGGAATGAAGTGGGCCGGCCAAGTGGCACATTGGTTAAGAGTTGGCTTGGGATGCCAGCTCTGAGCAGCTGGGCCCCGGTTCCGATTCCACATGGGCCAGTGACACTGCCCTCTACAGCTAAGGTGGTGAACAACAGCTCCACTTGGAGCTGAGCTGCTGTGAGTTCCCGGGACAGCATAGCTGCAGCCCCTGCTGCAGTGGGCTGCCACAGGCTACAGTGAGTGGCCAGCAGCCAGTGTGAGCTGCCGTGAGCTGCCGTGAACCGCCTTCCAAAGACCGGCAGCCAACTGCCTGAGGCGGGAAGAGCACAATGATAATACCAACATGGGCCAGTGAAGCGACGTCCTCCACAAATAGACTGTAGAACAAAAGGACAGCAACTTATCTGTTTCCCTTACCCAATTCCCCAACGCTGTTCCCTCCCCCAATTCCCCAATAAAATCTTTAAAAAAAAAAAAAAACAGGAATGAAGTACACTGCACACTACAACATGGATGAACCTTGAAAACATGCTACGTGAAAGAAACCAGACACAAAAGGCCACATAGTGTATGACTCCATTCATATGAAATGTCCAAAATAGGGAAATCCATACAAAAGGGTACTAGGTTGCCAGGGGATGGATAAGGGGAGGGGAGGTTTGGGATTAACATACTGAGAGGCACAGGGTTTGTTTTGGGCGTGATGGAAATGTTCTGGAATTAAGACAGTGGTGATGACTGTACAACACTCAATATACTAAAAAATCACTACAGTGGTGAATTTTATGTTGTGTGAAGTACATCTCGATTTTTAAATGCTATAAAAATATCTAGAATATAAAATAAAAATAACCGATCCCATTCTGCTTTGTAGCTCTGTGGTTCGGAAGCTTGTCCCTGCCAAGCCCTCCCACCCCATGAGGCTGCCTCCCCCCCGCCCCCCGTGCATCTCCTCTCCGACAGTGGGTGACCCTGGCACTCTTGGCTGCTCACCTGCCCTTCATCTCCCCAGAAACTTCCCACTTTCTAACTATGCCTGTCCCAGCTTCACTGCATGCACTTTTCTGGCAGGTCCCTACCACCTACTCAGACCTACCCAAGGCTGTCTGGAGGCTGAGACGCCAGCTGCAGGACACACCCCACAAGAGCTGCCCAATGACCAGGACTGCAGTTACAGGCGTGTGTCAGCTGAGGGATATGGTTGCACGTAGGAACTTAATTATAGCTCAGGAGTGGGGAAGGGAGGGGGCCAGCGGTGAGGCTCCCCTCCACACAGGAAGCTTCCTGCTCTGCAGCCATGAGGTTATCTGCCAGGCATGCCCAGCACTGGGATCCACTGGGAAACAAGTACGATCCAGTCAGGTCCACAGGAGCACACAGCTTATGAAACTCGCCCCATTCAAACATGTGAATTCCCAGCCCGGTGGTGCAACGCCAGTCTGTGTGGCCCAGCGAAAAGCCAAGGATGCCAAGTCTCACTCCCCCGCAGGGATCAAATGGGCCTTCTCCTTACCTACGGCCAGAGCCCTCATTTTATTATGTGAGAAGTAAAGGGGCGGCCTAGGTGTTCCTCCCAGGGTGCCCATCTTCCATTTTCTCCCAGACTCTGAGCGTTTCTCTAGAAGGGTATCTGAGCTCCGAATCTGAGGATGTAGGAAACGTCTTCCCCAAGCCAGACTACTACGCTCAGACCCCCACCTCCTGCCCAGGAGGTGCCACGGAGCAGCTGCTGGCACATAGGTGTCAGTAGGGCATGATGGCTGGGTACACCAGACCTGTCAAACCACCTGGCCCGGGCACTGCCGGGGGGGGGGGGGGGGGAAGCAGACCAGGCGGAGGTTCACAGTAAGAGCAGGGCCTGGGGGAGGAGCATGTCCCACTGCGACACTGCCTTGTCCCCTATATCTGGGTCCTTTCTTCTCCAGACCTCTTCCTGGCAAGCTTGCCTGCCATCTCAGCAAGATGTCCCCACAGCCCCCTGCTACCTGCCTGCCCGCCCCCAGCCTACGCCCCAGTTTCTTCTCACTGTTTCAAGGCAGACCCAGGGACCCAGGCCCTCCTCTTCGTCATCTTTCCAAGACCCACCCCCAGCCCACATGTGACCCTTCCCATCTCTCTGTACACCTTTTTTCTGAACTCCTGAGGTTTGTCCTTCAAAGCTATGGAAAGAAACCTTCAGACTGGAGGTGGTATCCTTTTCCAGGTTTACATAGAAGAGACAAAAAGACAGAGGGTGGGTAGGGAGAGCAGATTTGAGGGGTTTGGGGAGACAGGGAGAAACATGGATGGGGATAGGCGAGAGAGACTCCACGCACCTCTCTGCCCTCCGCCCTTTAAGCAATTAGACCAGTGAGCAACCAGCCGGCTCTTCCCAAATGCCTCCCTTTGGGGAAAATGCCTTTCTTTGCTCACTCACAAAGGGAAGCTCTGAGAGCAAACACAGACATAATGAAACCACCTGAAAAATGCAAAAGGCAAGTCACAAAACAATGTTAAACAATATCCCTTTTTTTTTTTTTTTTTTGCTAAGCAATATCCCTTTTTTTTTTTTTTTTTGCTAAGCTATCCTGCCACCTGTTGGCAGCTCAACTTGGGTTGGGCATCGAACTGCTGTTGCTCAGAGCTCAGCTCGCACTCTTGAGCGAGCTCTTAACCAACTGAGCCACTTGGCCAGCCCTACAATATCCCATTTTTGAAAGAAAAAAAGATACATACAATCATGGTAAAATCTGAAAGAACACAGACCAAAATTTAAAGCAGTCCCTTATTTTCCTCTGTGCTTATCTGTATTTTCTAATTGTCTACAAACAATAAGCGTTATTTATATAATTAAAACATTTTAAAGTCAATTAAAAACCACACACACATAAACTGCTGTGCCTGCGTGCCACCTCCATGTCCTAGAAAAGAAAGTTTTCTAAATTCCCACAACCACTGGTAGCATCTGATTAATTTCTAAACCCCCCAAATATAAGGTTTCACAGGCGTCTTTCACTCTTACTAGCTAGATAAACAAACAGCTTGCCAGTGGCAAGCCCCACCTCCAAACCCTCAGGCCCATCCACCCAGAACCAGTGTCTGGGGGTGTCTGCACCCATGGGACACAGGTCTCAACCCCTTCGGAGCTCACATGCAAAAGCCAGGGTTTCAGATAGGTGCAGACGCAAAAGCAGGGCCTGGCATCCTCAGGATGGAGAATTCTCACCTGACCTGGCTGTCTCTCCCAGGGCCCAGGAGGGGTTGGCAGGATGGACCGCTGGGCAGCTACCTTGGGAATTACCTTGTGCTGTTCTGCAAGCAATCACCGACTGCAGTCACAGATGCTCCAGCCAGCGTTCAAGTACAGAGAGGAAGACAAATAGTCTTGAAGTTCTGTTTAGTGCAGCCAACAGTTACTAGCACCCACCTACGGGGCTGGGCGCCAGGGGGTCAGAGATATGCTAATAAAACAATCAACACTCAATGAGTCTCCTCAGAGCCCCACTGCGCACGATCCCTTTCATCCTCCCCTCATCCCTGAGGTGCAGGGTCTACAATGACCTCCCCTACGGAGCAGATGAGGAAGCCATCAAGGCATAAAGCCACTGGCCCAAGGCCACTAGCAGAGCCCGAAAGCCCGCAACCTCAGAAAGAGCCGGTAAACCAAAACTACAAAGTGTGCCAGCTGCTACTTCCTGTTCTGCTCCCAGGAAAGCTCATGCCCCCTGAGAAGCCACAGAAATGAGGAATGTGGGGTCCCTCTGTCCAGGGTCCCAGGGACCCCCAACAGCTGGCTTGAGGAGGGGCCATCAAGGCAAGTAGAAGGACACAGTCCCCAGAGCCAAGGCACCTATACTCAGCTGCCACCTATAACTGCTTCAATACCTTCCCTGCACCCCAACCGCTGCCTCTAGCCAGGAAGTGGAAGCAGAAATACAGCTCTCTAAAAATAAACCAGGGAAGGCATGCAACTACTGAGCCCAGTAAGTCCTGCTGACCTCGTCAGGGCCTGGGCTGCTGAGCAGGACAGGTGTCCAGAGCCCTGATTCCCTGCCGCCGCTGCTCACAGCCGGTGGGTGCAAACCCGCACACATTTCCACTTGGCTGGAAAGTGCAGGCTCCATTGACACACATGAGCAGGAAAAGCAGAGTTACTGAACTGAAAAGAACAGGGGCTCCAAAGGGCTCACTCAAGCCCCAGCTCTGCTAGTCAGCTGTGTGACTCGAGCAAGTTGCTGAACCTCCCATCCCATTGCTCCTCATCTGCTAAGCGGGAATCTACTAAGGCCACATCTTGCAGGCTGGTGTGGGGGTGAGTGAGCTCATCCATGGGGTGGCGCCTGGCCCAAGGGAGAGGCTGAAAGGAGGCACCGTCCCTTCCTTCCTTCTCTCCATATGTGCACATCTTCTCTTTCTCTTCTCCCTTCACTAGACTACCAGTGGGCTGGTTAATCACTTGGAGCAGAGATTGGTTTTTTTCTCCCTTAGTCCTCACTACCCTACAGGCCTGGCCCACCAGTTAGCTGGTTATGTCTTACAAATCTAGGAGACTGCTCACTGCCTTGGAGCAGATCCAGGGAGCCACTAAGCACAGGCATTCTCAGGGGCTCCTCTGCCCCCTGACCTGGCGGGGAGACTCTGCAGGTGCCCCAAAGCCTGCCAACATCGTGCTTCTGCTCAAGCCAGGAGAGATTCCACTGTGCTCGAAAGCAGGGGGCGTTCCCTGAAGCCAACTCCAGTCTGGCCAGTTAAGCAGGCGCTTTCCAAACTGGAAGACGTAGAGTCAGCCAGCCACGCCTGATGGGAGGACCTGCTATGTGATCGAAGACACAGTTTTAATCATCCAGGTTCAAATCTCAGCTCTGCCACTTATGAGCAGTGCAGCTTTGGGCAACTCTCCTAATCAGTCTGGGCCACAGTACCCTCATCTGTAAAAGGGGTGCAATGACTCCTGCCTCTCAGGGTTGTGCGCAGTAAACAAGGTGACACATGTGAAATGACTAGCACAGTGCATTCCACTCAGGACGCAGCTCCTGGGAATCTACTGGTTTCTGCTGGGAAGGGAAAGGGGATTAGATACAGGGGAGCCCAGCTCTTGAAAAATTCAGTCCAACAGCAGAGCCTAGAATGTAGGCAATAACAATGGCATAATGTGCCACGGCAGGTGCCAAGCCAGAGGTGTGAGAAAGGAGCCTCACCACACCCGCCGCAGAGGAGGGAGGGAGAAGAAGGCAACCGGGAGACTCTGCCCAAACCAAAAATCGCAGTTGTCTCCACTGAGCCTAAACCAAAGGGAGGGTCAACAACTGGGCAAGTGTCCTACAGGGAATATGTCAGATGCAGCCTCCTCTATAGGTGTCTGATTGCTGCCCCATGAAATGACTTCCCAGACAGGCCCTGGGGTAGGCTGATGCCAGGGCCATACATTCTGCGGGAAGGCGGCCACTTTGGCTAGCCATCCGGACCCCCTTCCATCCAACGAGGGCTTGGTGGGCATCTCTGCACAAGGCACCTGCCTGGTAAGGAGCCAATTTCCAGGGAGATGATCTCTGATCATGGTTAATGAACACCCCCGTCAGGACCGAGGGTGCGACGGTGCGGCTGCTCCCTTGAGACTCAACAAGGTCTCTGACTCATAGAGAACATCGAATAGGTGAACCAGTCCTTTCTCACAACAGTAGAAAGCAGAAAGGAGGGCAAGGTTCAGACTGCCATCCTCTGGGGGAGAGCTGTCAATGGGCAGAAGCTCTGGGAGAGTTGGGACCAGCTCACGAGAGGTGCCCCTTGGTTCTCCACAGGGAGCCCAGGGTGGGCACAAAGTGAACAAAAGGCGGGCTGTCCTGCTAGTGCAGGGGACAGAGGCAGGCCTTGGGTGGGTGCAGATGGGTCAGGGAATGGGCTAGAACACAGACTAAACCTTTTTCTAAAAGGTGACACACTGCAAGGATATGGAAAGAAATTTAAAGTAGATATAAACACACTGGGGTATGAAGATGCCACAAAGAAAGTCACTAGGAATCAGACACTTGTAACAGAATATAAACAGGGCTGGACTGATACAATTTTGGCTGGATGCATTCTGCAGTTTGGGAATAACCTAGTGATTTTCACTTGAGAGACAGAAATTACTATCACTCAGCTTGCTTATTACCAAAGATTTTTTTTAGTTTTCAACAACAGTCAATTTGCTTATTACCAAAGATTTTTTAGCTTTCAATGACAATCTACTTGGTGCCACTATTAAAAGTAGGTTCTGGGCCGAGTTGCCTAGGACTATACAATTGAGGACACAGGCATGGTAGATTTAATCCGCAGAATTTGTACTGGCCCCCAGATGATAGCAAAGCTTACCATAGACTACTGACAGGCTGTCATTTGGGAAAGTTGCCAGAGCTCCAGAAGTGTCATAGGGTCACTATCCAGGGAGAGAGTGACTTTTCAAGCTGGGCTTACTTGACCTTTTGGGATCTGATTCTTAGAAACGCAAGTAACACTGTGGAGGACTTAAAGGAAGCAGAGTCCTGAGGTTTGCAGCGGCCCTTCCACTGAATGGTTGGATTGGTGGCTCAGGGACGCAGGGCTAGGGGTGATCACGTAACTGTGCAATGACAGCAGCCTGTGGGCTATGCCCTATGTCTGTCTCTCTCTCTCTCTCTCTCTCTCTCTCTCTCTCTCTCTCTCTCTCTCTCTCTCTCTGGCAGCCCCCAGGCACCGGGCTGAGTAACCGGGAAGAAGGCAGGCTGCAGTGCTGCTCCTGGGAGGGAAGGGCAGGGAAGTGAGGGGCTGTTAAGAAAGCGTGTCAGGTGGGCAACTGTGGGACCCACACGGGGTAGACCAGGACGAGTCGGGTGGAAAGGCTTGGCAGGCTACGGGCCCTCATGGGGCTGAGGAGAGTAATGGGAGTGAGGACCCCCAGAAAGCACCCCAGAACTTCTTGCTGAGAGCAGCCGCCAACCTGCATTTCCAGGTACAAAACTCCGTTCCATCACTGACCTGCTTTTATTAGTCACAAAGAGGGGGTTACTTTTCCCCTTTTAAAAATAATTTAAGTGGACTATGTTTACCTGCTGATAGTCCCTTGATATGATGTGACAAATATTCTACAGAAAGGAATCAAAGAACACAAGCATAAAGACCAACAGGCAGTGTGGGGAAGCAGGGAGAGAGGGAGGTGGGGAGGGAGGGAGGGGGTGAGGAGAGAGGGAGAAAGGGAGGGAGGGAGATAGGGAGGGAGGGAGATGAGGAAGGAGGGAGGGAGGGAGGGAGGGAGGGAGGAAGGAAGAAAGGAAGGAAGGAAAGAAGGAAGGAAGGAAGGAAGGGGCAAAGGGCCTCGGGAACTAAAAGGTTTTATCGTATTTCAGGGTCACTGGTAAGCTGGCTTCCGATCACGTCTCTGACCTTGTCTTCTATCCTCTTCCTGCCTCACTCCACTCCAGCAACAGTGGCCTCCTGATTATTCCTGAGACACACCAGCCAGCCATGTTTCTGCCTAGGGCCTCTGTACTTGCTTTTCCTCTGCCTGCAAGATTCCTCCCACATGTGGCCCAGTCTTCTCTTTCACCTCAAATGTCCCCTTCTCAGTGAGGCTGTCCCCAAGCCCTCTAGCTGAAACTGCCACTACCTCTTTTCTGCTTTATTTTTTCTAATTTTTTTTTAAAAGATTTTATTGGGGAATTGGGGGAGGGAACAATGTTGGGGAACCGGGGAAGAGGAACAGATAAGTTGCTGTCCTTTTGTTCTTCAGTCTAGTTGTGGAGGATATCACTTCACTGGCCCATGTTGGTATCATCATTGCGCTCTTCCTGGATGAGGCAGATCAGTTGCCAGCCTCTGCACGGCCGCTCACGATGGCTCATGGCAGCTCTCGCTGGCTGCCGGCCACTCACTGTAGCCTATGGAAGCCCACTGCAGCAGGGGCTGCAGCCTACACTGTCACCTGCAACTCAGAGCAGCCCAGCTCCAGGTGGAGCTGTTGTTCACTATCTTAGCTGTGGAGGGCGCAGCGTCACTGGCCCTCATGTGTGGGATCCGAACCAGTAGCCCTGCTGATCAGAGCTGGCATCCCAAGCCAACTCTTAAGCAACGTGCCACTCGGCCAGCCCTCTGCTTTATTTTTTTTTTTTTTTGAGGGCAGTGTCACTGGCCCTCATATGTGGGACCCAAACTGGGGCCACTGGTGTCCTACGCCAGTGCTTAACCACCGCACCTCTCGGCCAGTCCCCTCTGCTTTGTTTTTTGATATAGCATTTATCACCATCTGTGTCATGCTATTTACTTAATTCTGGCTCCCTCCCCTGCCCTCCACCATAACCACCATTAAGAATGGATTTTTAAAATCTGCTTTGTTCACTGCTTTACCCCCAGTGCCTAGCACATAGTAGGTACCCAATAAACACCTGTTGAATGAGTGGAAGGAAGTCAGGGGATGATGAAATTAGAGCCAGATTTAAACCAATCCTGGATCCCCAACAGTCTGAAAGAAACCCTTTATTACCGACCTAATTGAAGGTGTGGGGTGAGTTCCAAAAGCAAGGACCAGATCCTATCTGAGGCCTTCTCTTTTGTTCCCAAGAAGTCCCTGAAGGTTCCCCCGGGAGCATCCTGTCTCAAACGCTGTTCTAGAAAGAGGCTGAACTGTCATGAAAGGGATGCTCACAGAGTGCCATAAAACAGGAACAAGAATCGGCAGAGTCACCACCATGCCTGGAGGTGGGTAAGCCCTATGGCAGTTTCCTGTTGCCAATGTAACAAATTACCCCAAACTTAGTAGCTTAAAACAAACCATATTTATTCTCTTGCATTTCTGGAGGTCAAACGTTCAAAATTAGTTTCATTGGGCCAAAGTCAGGGTGCTGACAGGGCCACGCTGCCTCCAGGGTCCTCGGAGAGTGTGTTTCCTTGCCTCTTCCAGCTTCTGGAGCTCCATTCCTTGCACCCCTCGGCTTTTCCTCCATCTTCAGAGCCAGCCGTGTAGCATCTTGCTGCAGTAGTCACATTGCCTTCTTAAAAGGACACTTGTGAATGCACTTGGGGCCCACTCAGATAATCCAGGGTCATCATCTCCCCATCTCAAGATCCTTAATTTAACGGCATCTGTAAAGTCCCCTTTGCCATAGAAGGTAGCACCTACAGATCCCAGGGGTTACAGCCTGGCTATCTTTGGAGCCATTACCTAGTCTACCACCATGGAACACAGGCTTCAAAAGTGTTGAAGAAACATAGCTCAGACCTCTGGTCCACACGAAAGAAGAGTCGGATCGGGAGTCCTGGCAGCGTCCCAGGCCAGAGTCTTTCTTTTGCTGCAATTGTTTGCTATTAACTAGGGGGTGGGAAATTAAGTTTCTGGGGCTGAGCCTTTGGCCCTTGGAGGGTCTACTTAGAAGAGAAGGGTAGTTTTCTCCTCTCCAACTTAAAGCCCCCAGTGTACCACTCAGCCCAGAATGTGTGCGCTGAGGGTCAAATGGAAGCCGTCAGGATCCTGGGACTGTCCTGAAGGCTTTTATCGGAGGGGCGCTGCAAAGAAACAGCCTGGGTCAGACAAACAAATTCGAGATCAGGGATGGCTGGTAAGCCTTCTCTCACGAGCATGGGCTGCGGTGAAGGGTTCTGAGAACCATCTGGGTTTGCAGAGGAAGACTGCTGCTGAGATCAGAGTGCCAGGTCAGCTGGCGATGGCTGACACCAGGAACCAACAGGCTAATGACAGTCCACTCTGCTCTACCAACTCTGCTCTATATGGCACCTCTGGGAGCTATAGGAAGGTGGCTTTTGCCCAGACACTGAAGACTTGGAGAAACACAACCACTCCAGGAGATGGCTTTACATCTCGGACACTGTCCCTCTGTCGCGCAGACAGCATATGGTTTCTTAGTTTGAACCTGCCGTTCATTGTGAACAGTTTCACTCCTTCCCCAACATCCTCAAGGGCCCGTGAGATGACTGAGTAGGGTAAGTTTCCAATGTAAGACCTATATGCTTATCTTATTGGTTTTATTGATATGTTCACCAGTGGACCCAGCTGGCCAGAAATATTGGGGGGGGGGGGATGACAGAGTGGTAGTTCTCACTCAGAGTGATTTAGCCTCCTAGGGATCTGTGGCAGTGCCTGGGGACATTCTTGGCTTTCACACCTGGGAGGGGAGGGTGTGGGGGATGGGCTACTGGCATTTAGTGGGGAGAAGGCAGGAGTGATGCTAAACATCCTATAATACACGGAAAGCCCACACAACAAAGAATTAGCCAGCCCAAAATGTCTATAATGCTGGGGCTGAGAAACCCTGTGCTAGAGGAAATGAAAGTGGAGGCAAAGAAAGTGAGAGCGATGAACAAGGAAATGTTTTGGGCAATAAGGGAAACTGAGGAAAAGGGAACTCTGGGAAATCCAAGGTGGCCCGTTTGTGAGGAGAGGGCCTGCAGACTGTCTGCCTGGCTAGTGCTGCTGCTGGCCTGGGCCTCCCTCGGAGTGGGAGCCAAGTAACTGTGCCTCTGAGGTTACAACTCCTGGATGAGGGAAGTGCCAAAAGCAATAATAAGATATGGATCAAGGATTTGGAGCAGATTACAAACGAAAGCAACGAAAATCTATTAGAAAAGTACCTATTAGTATAACTGTCTAGAAATGAACTGAAGCCTGTGGTGGTTTCCCCATGACTCCCAGGAGCCTCTACCTTCAGTGGCCTCCTCATGAGAGAACTCTTTCAAAGCTGTGTGGCTATTAGCTGTGGCGAAGGTAATGGTCTCAGGAAAGCTGCTGAGATGACAAGGCTGAGATTAGGCTCTGAAGGTTGGGCTCGAAAGACAAAAGAAGGGTGCCACAATGCACTGCCCAGAGGCCAAGCTGTTTAACAGAAGATGAAGGCTCTGGGTCTGAGGCTGGGCTCCTGGTGCCACAGCCTGGAGAATGGGGAAGGAACTGGTTCCGGAAGGCATTTCACCCTGAGTCTGGCATCTGAGAAGCTGGCTCAGCAGAAAGGGGGCAAACCAGCATGTCCCGAGGTTCGTTTTAATCAGTAAGTCATAACTCCACACACTGGAGCCAAGAGTCACGCTCAGGTGTGCCCAACACCAACCCACTCAAGTTCTTCCCATGGCCTCTTCACAGACAGAAAGATCTCCACGGACAGGACAAAGACGGGAGGTACTACGCCCACCCAGAAGCACGGCCAGAGACGCAGAAAGAGCCAGGCTCTGCCAACACCGAGGTCCATGCGGAGCCGTCCCTCAGCCTCACGCAGTTCATCCGATCTCATCCTCCTTCAGACTCTTCCTGCTGCTTCCCTGTCACCTTTTATCTTTCTCCCTACTACTCTCTAATTTGTCCCCTTCTTTCTTTTCACTTCCTATTGGTCTATGTGATACTGAAACTGAAGTATATTTGAAATGTTGTTAGTGGTAAGCTCTGTATTTCCTCGTTTTGAATAAATTAAAATGAGTTTTTTAATGGGCCTTGACAATAAAACCTAAATTTAGTTGCCTTTTAATTTTTGTGACCCCTTTAATCTCTCCCAAGCATCCCTAAATAAAAGGGTGGAGGTAGGGAGTGCTATTCCATCCATGCTCTGGGTACTTAATCTGTGTGGCAGATAGATCAAAATCAGTAATTTTAACAACAACCAGAAAAACTCAGGTTTAATATAAGGAAGTTTCCTGCCTAACCTCTCTACCTCCATTCTTTCTCCATTCAATACACCCTTCTGAAACATTAACACAATCACTCCTCGCTTCAAAACCATCAATGGCTACTCACAACCCAAACTTAAAATGCAAATTCCTTCACATAGTATTCACCAGCCTCTATCAACCTACTAGAAATGTCCTAACAATGGTTTACAGGAATGGAAGTCACGAGGAGCATTTCTCCCCTGGGGTATCCACACGCAGGCCACGTTACCTCACAGAAGGGATGCTAAGAAGTAGTAGGTGGTCTCCAAGGAGGCCTCTCTCCCTTCCCATGAACCATGCCTCTCAGTAGTCACGTCTTTGTGTAGTCCTCTCCCTGAATCTGTGACCTGTCCCGTGATCAAGAAAATACAGAGGCAGTGACACTGTGTGACTTCTAAACCAAGGTCACGAGAAACCTTGCCATTTATGCCTACATCTCTCAGCACACTCATTCTTGAGATGCTTCTGCTCAGAATCTGGCTGTCATACTGTGAGAAGCCCAAGGCACACAGAGGCCACGTGCAGGCACTGTAGTCAACAGCCAGCATCAAGTGCCAGCCCTGTGAGAGGGCCAGTGTGGACATCCAGCCTCGCTGAGCCTTCAGACGGCTCCTACCCCAGCCTCCATTTGACTACAGCAATATGACAGCCCCTAAGTGAGGACTGCTCAGCTGAGCCCAGTCAACCCACAGAACCATTAGAGATAATAAAGTGCCAATTTCGTGTTTTTAAAATATTCTGTGTAACAAAATAGGAGTTACAGGATTGTCTCAAGGAAAAAGACTTGTGCAATTGTTTGAGTTGCAAGCTAAACTAGCCCTTTTTTTTCATGAAACACAATGTTTATTTAAAGAAAAGATAAGCAAATTATAATTAACTAGACTTGAGTATTTGACAAACTTTTTCTTGAAAATGAATGAAGACTGTCACTTCAAGAAAAAAAAAAAAAACCTGACAGTATGTTACCAATGATAAAAATCAAGCTTTTTGCAAAGAAATCCAAAACACTAATTCGAAAAGATATATGTACTCCTATGTTCACTGCAGCACTATTTACAATAGGCAAGATATGGAAACAACTGAAATGCCCATCAATAGATGATGGGATAAAGAAAGTGGCGCAGTGGTTAAGTGCTGGCTTGGGAGGCCAGCGGCCCAGGTTTGGGTCCCACATATGAGGGCCCGTGACACTGCCCTCAAAAAAAAAAAAAAAAAAAAAAGAACGAAATTTTACAATTTGCAACAACATAGATGGACCTAGAAGATATGATGCTAAGTGAAATAAGTCAGACTGAGAAAGACATATACTATATGATCTCACTTATATGTGGAATCTAAACAACAAAATAAATGAACAAACAACAGAAACAGATCCATATATACATACAGAGAACAAACTGATGGTTACTAGATGGGACAGGGGTTGGGGCTGGGTGAGAAAGATAAAGGGATTAAGAAGTACAAACTGGTAGTTACAAAAGAGTCCTGGGGATATAAAATACAGTATGGGGAATACAGTCATTAATATAAAAACTATGTATAGTATCAGATGGGTACTAGACTTATCAGAGGGATCACTTCATAAATTATATAAATGTCTAACCACTACTACGCTGTACAACCTGAAACTCATATAAATTACAGAAAACTTGTATCCACCACCATAAGCCTGACAGTTTCCCAATACTTGAAGATTTTTTTGATGAGATCAGTGGTGATATTAATGAATATAATTTACTGATGTTGTAAAATGAAATGTCAACATTTAGAAGATATCTATAACTCAGTGAACCAATGACAAATTCAAAATAAAAGATCCAATTCAAAGTGCAAGATGGACGAATGGGGCCGGCCGAGTGGCGCATTTGTTAAGCGCTGGTTTTGGGATGCCAGCAGCCCCGGTTCGGATCCCACATGAGGGCCAGTGACACTGCCCTCTACAGCTAACAACAGCTCCACATGAAGCTGGGCTGTGCGAGCCCTGGTGATGGTGTAGGCTGCAGTCCCTGCTGCAGTGGGCTGCCATAGGCTACAGTGAGTGGCCCGCAGCCAGCGTGAGCGGCTGGCAGCCAAGCATGAGCTGCCAATAGCCGCGGTGAGCGACATCCAGAGGCCAGCGACCGATCTGCCTCATCCGGGAAGAGCGCAGTGACGATACCAACAGTGAAGCAACAGCCTCCGCAACTAAACTGAAGAACAAAAAGACAGCAACTTGTCTGTTCCCCTTCCCCGATTCCCCAACGCTGTTCCCCTCCACCAATTCCCCAATAAAATCTTTAAAAAAAAAAAAAAAAGATGGACGAATGGATTTTAATGTCACAAAGCATGAAAAGTTTGTTGATTGGTTTTTGGACTTGACATTCCAACTAACCTTTAAGATTAAATTATCACTTGCCAAGTTTTGGTATCAGACCAAAGAAGAACATCCACAATTACCTACAAAACATTAAAATACCCCTTTATCTCTCAGCTATGTATGTGTGTGAAACCAGAATTTCTTCATATCCTTCAAATAAAACATATTTTAAAATATTGAATAAAGAAGCAGGTATGAGAATCTAGCTACCTCCTATTAAACCAGACATTAAAAGAGATTAGCAAAACTGTAAAACAATGTCACTCCTCACAACTTAAATTTTTGTTTTGAAAAATAGCTGTTTCATTAAAAATGTAATTAATGATAAATGTAATGAGTTTATTATTATTACAGTAAATGAATTTGTAAATTAGTAATTTTTTAAAATTCCTGTTTTAATTTCTAAGTTGGTAAACAAAAATTCTTGGGGTCTTTAATAATTAGAGTGTAAAGGGGTTTTGAGGCCAAAAAGTTTTTGAGAATCACTGTTTTACAATATTCTAAAGTTGACTTCAAAATAAACCAACTTTCAAGGCCCAGTTAGAAGCCCAGCTTCTTCAGGGACAAAGCCAATCCTGTAATGACTTGCTCGTTTGAGTGAGTATCCGTATAGCACCATGTTCTTAGTACCCACCAGCTCTCTAATATTTTAGAAAATCTTTTGTGCATATGTCTTCTCTCTCCAACTACGTTCCACACACTTGGGGCGTGAGGGCAGCCAAGGACCATGTCTGAAACATGTGTCACAGCACCTGGCCCACAAAAGTGCCTCAGATAAGAAAGACGAAGATGGCAATACCAGTTTTTTAAGATTAACACTGAAAAATCTGATAAAGCTACAGCCTGACCTTTGTCAGGGGAACCTAAGAAAGAAAGTTCTAGCTGGGCCTGGGAGCCCCGCTCAGGGGTGAACTGGACACCTGACCCCTGGACACGCACAACGGCTAGCTGCTGCTGAAACAAATGACAAAACAACTCAACTCAGAAGTCTTTCCTGCTCAGAGGAAACCTCTACCTCATCCCCTCCCAGGGAGCCTCAGAAGCCTCGCAAACCCCCCTTCTTCCTCCTTCACATTTCCTTCGAAGGAAAGACCTTAGGATGGGTTTGAGAACAGGAGGGGTCCCCGCCTGAGGCCTTCCTGAAAGATCTACAAACAACCTGATCCCCACAGACTGACAGACATATGGGCTCAGCACCCCTTTGTGGCAACAGGAAAAACCCACAGGGTGTTAAAGGCAGAGGAAGGGAAGTGAAGCCCATAAACAGCTACTGGAACTACTGAACTTCAGAGATTCAAACAAATCAGACAGGAGCCCCATGTTTCCCCTGGCCCCCAGCAGGGACCCCACCATAGCACAGCCTTCCAAATACTTGAGACAATGGACATCAAATTCCCTGGAGCTCCTCTTCTGACAGCTATAAAAGCTGCCAGGCATCCTGAGAACACGGAAATAGCATTGGGAAGCCCAAAGCATTGTTCAGACTCTGGGAAGGACCCACTACCCAGCAGCGATGGGAGAAACAAAATTCTATGGATTATGCCCAGGTCCTACATGTGCCAGCAAACTACAGACCCATGAGACAGGAACTGATTCTGTTTTTTTTACTGTCATCATTTCCCAAGTGCCAGTACTTGTGCCTGGCACATCGTAGGCACTTAAAAATGTTTGTTGCATAAATCAAAGAGAATGATGGACACCATCTTTGTGGCCTGGCACCCATGTGGGTAGAGAAGAAAGTGTGTGCTTATTCATTCAACACAAATAATTATTTAGCATCTTTCCTGTACCAGGAACTGTCTGTTCTAGGCACAATAGGAAACAAAATAAGTCCCTGCCACTGTGGAGTTTATGTTTTAGTGGGTATAAAGGTGAAAATCTCAGTGCTGGGTTGGCTGAGTGGCTCTGTTGGTTAAGAGCCCAAGCTCTGGGCAACAGGGTCGCCGGTTCAATTCCCACATGGGCCAGCGAGCTGCGCCTGAGCTAAGTTGCCGCTGAACTGGTGACAGCACATGCTCATAACAACAAGGCTGCCAGTTCGACACCCACATGGGATGCGGGCTGTCCGCCCCCGCAACTAAGATTGAACACAGCACCTTGAGCTGAGCAGCCGCAGCTGCCCATAGAAGGCTGCAGGCCGCACGGCTCAGTGTGCAACAAGGTTGCCGGCTGACTCCCGCATGGGATGATGGACTATGCCACCTGCCCCCGGCCCCGCAACTAGATTGAAAGTGGGTGACTGGACTTGGAGCTGAGCTTGCACCCTCCACAGCTAAGATTAAAGGATAATCAGGCCATCCAAGTGTCTCAGTTGGTTAAGAGCTGGCTCAAGAGTGCGAGCTGAGCTCTGAGCAACAGCAGTTCCATGCCCAGCCCCAGCTGAGCTGCCACTGAGCTGCCAACAGGTGGCAGTATGGCTCAGCGGAAACAAACAAACAAACAAAAAAGGACAACTTGACTTGGAGCTGACGGTCCTGGAAAAACACAATGTTCTCCTTGCCCAATTCCCCAACACTGTTCCCTTCTCCAATTCCCCAATAAAAATCTTAAAAAAAGAAAATCTCACTGCTCCCCAAATATATTACGTAAGCCATAGACATAAAAACTAAATATTTAGTAATTTTTTTACTAAATAATAATTTAGTAAATTATTTAGCTATGTGCAAGTGATGAGTGTCAGATGCTATAACAGGCACGTGAGCTCGGGGACTAAGCCCTAGTGAAATTATTTCATCTTCTAGGCCGGGACCCTAAATCAGGGATGTGTGTGTTAGTTGTTAGAAACCCCTGGGTAAGGAAAATGGGATTACCTCTTCGGTGCATCTGTCCTCATCTGTTGGTGAGCAGAGGCCACTGCGTAAGTACCACGTACATGCCCAAAACACCACGCAACACTGCAGGATAAAAAGCAACATAAGCTCTTTAGCTGACGGGTGCCAGGGGTTAGGAAAGCAGCTCTAACATGTTATCATTAAACACTGGGGCTCAAAGAGTGCTCCTAAGGCAAGCTGGCTCCTCCGCTGTCTCACACTCACACACACACCCCGAGATGTTATTCTGAGCCTGAGTCAGCAAATATTTCCCAATCCTGGAAGTAGTCTGCTCATTTCCAAGTAAGAAGACACCGGCTTTGCTGATTGTACCAGGGTGGGGCAGAAGGTGCTGGCAAGGTGAAGAAGCTGGAACCCAATGGCTCCAACGGGTGGCAGCTCATAAATGGAGATGCCCTGAGTCATGCTGGATTCCTTGACCAAAAACCCGTGGAGACAGGACTGGCGTCACACCCCAGTCACCAGCCTCTGAGTTATAAAGGCCAGGAACAATCAGAAGACCCACATGTCTGAAACCTGATGCCAGGGGCCGCTGCCTCCCTGCCAGACTCAAGCCAAGTGCCTGGCTCTGCTCTGACACCGTGGAACCCAGCTGCTGCACGTAGCTCTTCCACCTGGGTCCAGAAAAATGCTCAGGGACATCAAACCATCTATAAGAAGCAGCCACTGGGCAATCTAGGACAACACAGCACAGACAAAGGCATCATGCACCGAACTTCTGATGACACAAACAA
The DNA here is from genome assembly GCA_033961575.1 of Aselliscus stoliczkanus. NCBI lineage: Eukaryota > Metazoa > Chordata > Mammalia > Chiroptera > Hipposideridae > Aselliscus > Aselliscus stoliczkanus. Next base: position 53,887,873 of record CM066733.1, on the reverse strand, counting down.
GAGCCTGGCAGGCCCTAGGCCGTGGGGATGCTGTGTATGGAGGAAGAGAGATGTGCCCAGCATAGACAATGCTGGGCAGGGGGGCAGCTCCTGGCATTTCCAGGAGGGCCTCACAATTTAGCTTCCCAGCTGGCAGTGAACATCCTGGGAGGGGGACTGCACAGCTATATCAGTGTCGGGCTATAGCCAGAAGCCTTTAGAAGCCACAGGTCCAACTCCTCCTGAGAGAGAGGAGCCGCACAGTCCCAGAACATGCCAGCATCTGCAGGCCCTGAAGCCGGATTGCATGCAGCCAGGGGAGCTGCAGTCTACCCAAAGCGGAGGCCTACTAGCTTCCCAGGCCAGCACCCAACACTGGCTGTCCTCTCACCACGTCTTGGGGGAAGGGGTCTGACGGAGCTGGCAGGCTGAGTAAGGGCAACTCTTTCTCAGTGGGCTGAGGCATACGAGCACACCAAAGAGAGAACGTAGTGGTAGAGCAGAAGCAGGGAAAAAGGCAGAAGAACAAGAGAGGTTTCAGTAAATAGCTCATTAAGCTAAGGAAGTGATGGGCTACACCATCTGTAGAATAATGTCAGAGTGCTGCCTGCTCACACCTTTGAAAAAGAGAGGCAGGCTGACCTAGGCTCCGTTAAAAAAAAAAAAAATCACTGAATGAGACAAACATGACTACCCACACAGAAAACGACAGAGTGGACAAATGCAAAAACCCACGTGGCCAGGGCCGCTGGTGCCCAAGCTGCGCCACAAGGACTGGGCCTGACATCTTCTCAAGTCCTTCTCCCCTACTGCCTCAGTGGAGAGGACAGGTGAGCAAAGACACAGGAGCAGCAAACTGCTCAAGAGTCAGGTCAAGTCTTCGGGCCAAAGACTGGACTAAATTACCACCAAACACACAACCTTCAACTTCATTAGAATGACTCATTATAACCCAGGAGGGATGATTTTTATGGGAACAAGGGACCTCTTTTGGTCCATTCTGCCCAAATTCCCCCCAAGAGCTGCTTAGGTGGGGACTCAGGGGTCAGTGGAGAGGGGACTGGCTCAGCCATCCACAATCCTATTCCTTTCACAGAAAGGGTCAGTGCACACGAGGATTCCAAAACTTTAAAGTCTGGTCTAGCTGGTTCTGTTGGCTCTCCACCAAGGCTCCTGCAAGTTGCCAATTCTGTGTCCAATTCTGGCTCAAAGACAGAGAGCACGAACCTCAAAAGAGAAGACCTAGAAACCCAAAGCCAAGTGAAACAACAGGCCTTCGTTTCTAACCGTGAGAGTGGGTCATGCTTTCTGAATCCTCCAAGACCAGATTGGGCAGAAACAGAGGATGTTATTTCCTGACGATCTCTCTAGGGGACCAAGGGCAAATAAAGGAGCTCACACTGAAGGCATCTGAAAAGAACCTTCTGCCTGACAAGGTTAAATACCAAAACACACCACGAAGGTGGTGGGCTCTTCAGCCCCCGAGAGAATGATCTCTGTGACTAGAGGCAACTCAAGTGCCTGACATGGTCTAACTAATGCAGCCGCACAGAGTGCCCAGGCAAATGTCACCCTGACACACCATGTTACTATTGCCTGGACATAAGGGAACAGAACTTCAGCGTCAGCCTCCCTTTTGGAGCCACAGGAAATGAAGCTCCCAAGGAAAATGGAGGGAGAACCTGCTCGGTGACACATCAGAGGCCCTGAAACATTCAGGGGGTCAGAGATGCATGAGGGAAAAATCAGCAACTGGTTCCAGCCACCAATAAGAAAAGGGACAGATGCCCACCAGCCCTAGGGCTATAGGGACCGCCATCTGCTCAAAAACTCAAACAGGAGAAAAATGTTCTGGAGTCATAGTCAGTACAGAGGAAAAGGGCTGAGGACCACGGGCATTGTCTGAGGCATGTCTTCTGGAGCCTTCTCTTAGTTCTTTGGGATGAGGCACAGGGCAGAGGGCGGGAGTGAGGGCAGAGACAGGCTAGGGTATCATGGTTTAAATGTGGTCGATACATCCAGAGTGGAAAGACACAGAGCCCTGTTTCCTGGAAGGGGAAAGAGTTGGATGAGGCCTCCAGCTATGCCTGGCGCACACCCAACTCAGCAGCCAGTCTCTTCCCAAGGGTTCCTGGAAGTCAACAGACCCATAAACGGGAAGTATTAAAGTGGAGATTAGAAGAATGGTCTACAGATTGGACATCATCCCTGATGCAACTACTCTAGTAAATTCTCCCACACAGATCATACCTGCTATTTACCTCAGACATTCAGCTCCTTACTTCCATGGGGGGCTGAACACCCTCACCCGACAGGTATCTCAACTGCGGGACCCGGGAAAGCACAGGAGTGTGTGGAGCTAACGCTTCTCCCTGAAGCAGAGGAAGGAACTGGGGGAGAAGGGGAGGGGATGACAGGAGCGCAGGGCACACACAGGGCGGATAAAAAGGAAATCAGAGAGAGGGATAACATAGGGCGTCAGGTGGGAGCCAGTAGAGGACGGGCTAAGGTAAACAGGGGTTGCAGGCACGGACAACCACAGCCTGGTCTCACCACGAGGAAGATGATGGGGAAGCCCTGATACTGAGAGGGGCCAGGCAACAGGGAAAGCGGGGAACAAGGCTGGAAAAAGAAAGCAAACACTGAGGGCAAGGATGGAATGACGAAGGAAGGAGACAAGGATAACGAGGGGAACAGAGAAGATCCCCAAGGAGACCCTGGAGAGAGGTCAATGGATCTGGGGACACCCGAGAAGAGACGAAGGAAGAGGTCGGGGGCAAGGCTGGGGAGCGGAGAGAACCCCGAGCCTGAGACCGGGTTCTCGGAACACAGACGTGGGAGGAGACGGGGCCACGAGGCCCGACTGGGGTCCCAGCATCGGGCGGGGAGGCCTGAGGTTCGGGCTCCAACAGCGATGCAGGTCCCCAAAGGGCTGGGGGCAGCGGGGCGGAGCGCCGGGGGAGCGCCAGGCCGCCGCGGCCCCGCCGGGCGGGCGCGCCGGGCAGCGACCGCCGCTCGGTCCGCGGGCGCCGGCTGAAGCCCCCGCCCCGCTCCCCGCCGGGCCTCGCGCCCGGGTCCCGCTGGCCGCCTGAGCCCGGGCCCGCCGCTTCCCTCCGCAGCTTGCCGACGCGCTTCCCCGCGACCCGAACAGACCTGTCCCGGCAGCCTCCCGAGTCACAGCCGCCGCCGTCCCGTAGGTTCCGCAGGGTCCTCCGGCTCCTGCCAAAACTTTTCCCATTAATCCCCGGCGCCGGGGCGGCCGCGGCGTCACACGCTGCACGGCCCGACCCCGCCCCCGCCAGCGTGACGTCACCGCGCAGCTCGGTTTCCCCCCCCTCTCTCCACGCCCCCTTCTGCTTCCCCTGCTGCGGCCAATCACCGCGCCTCCTGGAGACTCCTCTAATTCTCCCATTCCGCCCACTGCACGCTGCCCGGGGCCCGCCTGCAGCGCCCTCTGGTGCGGGATCTGGGCGCTGCAGCTGAGGGAGGCACTGGAAGGGAGAGCCAGGGCCAGTAAAACAAGTCTGGCACGTATCACAAAAGCTGAAAGGGAACTAGAGGTCATTTATACAACCTCCTCATCCTCCAGTGAAGAGAAGGTGCGTGCCTTGCTGTAAGAAGCAATAGAATCCGAGTCTTCAGATTCCAGACTCCACTGCTTGGAGACCGTGCAGCCGATAATTTTAGAAGGACTTTCCTCCCTCGAAAGGCTTCTGCAACTAGAAATTTATGGTTCTGGACTTCTTACCTATCTTCCTGTGTACTTATCTAATACGCTTGCCCACCTGAATGGGGAACATCCTCCGTACTGTTGTGAGAAATTCCATTCTTGCTTTCCTAACCCAGGTCTTTAAGACCTGGAAAGGACCTGTTACCCCAACATTTCCTTTCACATACACCATAAAAAGGTACCTAGCAGTCTGGTGAAAGAAAATGGTTTTGTCATCTGACAAAACTTGACTCACGGAACTAATGAGTAACTTCCTCCTCTCCCCCATCTTTAAAGCAAACGATTACCCCTCCCCTCTCGCATATACTCGCATATACTCCTCAGGCCACACCCTCAGATATCTGATTGGTATGAGTGATTTTTGTTTTTCTTTCTGCTTCTCTTTTTTTTTTTTTGCCTTCTACTTTTTAAAATAAATATGCATTACTTTTGTAATGCAGACGTCAACCTCCTTGTTCTTTGAGATTGAAGAATGGATTGTGAAGGTCAAAACCTTCCCTAAGATTTCTGCAAATTTCTGGAAATTAATATTCCCCTAAATCTCTGCTTCTGAGTTCCTGCTTCTGCAGGGCTGTTGTACTCCCACAGTTCAGAAATGTAGAGATGAAACCCCGCCCTTCCTGAGGACTGCCCACACTTCTTCCCACACAAAGCATTCAGGGGCATAGAACTCATTATGATGCTCTGGGCCCTGGGGCGGAGTGAAATGATGTATTGCAAACAGCTTAAACTACACAACAGACATTCTTTGAAGCTCTTTTCACATCCCCAGTTCTAACTGGCTCTTTACCCCTTAGAGCTCAATCTTTCTCCAGATCACTGCCTCTCCTCTGTGCCTCACTATTCCTTCCTCTATTACATGCTCTGTGGAGAAACAAACAAATCCCTCTGGCTTCCCAGGCAGAAAGAGACATCTTAGCTGTATCTCTTCTGAGCTGTTGCTGAGCTGCGAACAGGTGGCAGGATGGCTCAGCTGGTGTAACAACAAGCTTGCCTGTTCTATGGTGGGCTATGCCTGCCTGCAACTAAGACTAAACTCGGCACCTTGAGCTAAGCTGCCGCCAGGATGGCTCAGTGGATAGGGCGAGCGCTCTTAACAACAAGGCTGCTGGTTCTACTCTCGCATGGGATGGTGGCTATGCCTACCCGCAGCTAAGATTGAACACAGCACTTTGAGCTTAGAGGCAACGAGCTGCCGACGGGAAGTCAGATGGCGACTGGCACCCTCCACAAAGAAGATTGAAGAACAACAACTTGGCTGGTCCCCTCCCCCAATTCCCCAACACTGTTCCCCTCCCCCAATTCCCCAATAAAATCTTTAAAAACAAACAAAAAAAATGATGCCTACTGGCTGGCCAAGTGATGCGTTGGTGAGGTGTTGGCTTGGGACGCCAACCCTGAGCAGCAGGGCCCTGGTTCGGATCCCACATGAGGGCCAGTGACACTGCACCCTCAACAGCTAAGATGGTGAGCAGCAGCTCGACCTGGAGCTGGGCTCCTGTGAGTCGCCGGCAATGGCATAGGCTGCAGTGGGGCTGGCCGGCAGCTGGCATGCGCTTTCATGAGCAGCAGTGAGTGGTATCCAATGGCGAGCGAATACCTCACCCGGGAAGAGCGCAATAATGCTAACATGGGCCAGTGAAGCAACGTCCTCCACAACTACAGTGAAGAACAAAAGGACAGCAACTTGTCCGTTCCCCTTCCCTGATTCCCCAATGCTGTTCCCCTCCCTTAGTTCCCCAATAAAATCTTAGGAAAAAAAAAAAGGTGCCTACGGTGGCTCAATTGGTTAAGAGCTCGCTCAAGAGTGCAAGCTGAGCTCTGAGCAACAACAGTTCGACGCCCAGCACGAGCTGAGCTGCCACTGAGCTTCCAACAGGTGGCAGGATGGCTCAGCTAAAAAAAAAAAAAAAAAACAAAAAAAAAGTGCCACAAAGATTTGGTGAAAACGTGGAAACTATTGGGTTGTCAGAAAAGTCATGACGTATTTTTTCTGTTTTTTGTTGCAAAAATGCGTCATGACTTTTCCAACACCCAATATTATGGTCTGATATTCAGTGGAAAAAGCAGAATCCAATGATATGTATAGTATATGTAGATATGTATACCGTCTGGAAAACAAAAAATTAGTTAGAAAAAAATGGAAGGAAACACGAAAATGTTGTTTTTATTTTTTTCCTTTTTTTTTTTTTTTAAGGCAGTGTCACTGGCCCTTATATGTGGGACCCAAACCAGGGCCACTGGCTTCCCAAGCAAGCGCTTAACCACCGCACCACTCGGCTGGGCCGGAAACACTAAAATGTTATCAGCAATTGTGTCTGGGTTGTGATTCTGTGAGTTTTAATCTTTCTATATTTTTATTCTGAGCACTGATTTTCTTCATAATTGAAACATGGCTTGTTTTTTAAGAGAAACAACAAAAGAATCTTCCTTATATTGAGCAAAAACTTATATCCAGTGGTGTTCCTACCCAATAGTCTTAGTTCTAGCCTTTGGAGGTAAACTAAGTCAAATTGTTTTTCATATAAAAGCCCTTCTGATATTTGACATCATTCTCCTATATGTTTTCTTCTTCAAGCTACAATATCCCTCGTTCCTCATATAAAATGATCATGGTGCCTTTGCCACCCAGATTGCTGGCCTCAGACTGTGCCGTTTTATGCATAACCACCCTCTTCAAGGCTTTCCTTGGTTTTCCACCTAATTTCTGAATCACCTTCCCATATTTGGGGAATCTCCCACTTTAGACTCTTCTTACACTGTAGAAGCTGAAAATGTCAGGCATTTGCTTTTAGCATCCTTTGTAGCTAAATCTTAGCCACATAACTGAAGCTTCACCAATCAGACGCACTGGAAGCTGGGAAGATGAAGAACTGGGGAGCACACATAATCCATTCAGGTAAGTGGCAGAGCAGTGGCTTCACCCAATTTCCAGTTGTAAGGGCAGCATCTAGCACGGGTGATTTAGCCATGGAAGCAGAGCATCCATAAGAGATGTTGTGTCCATGATTGAGGGTATTATTCCTCATTATACAGCCCCCAAGATGGCCCTTTCATCCTCCCAATTATTTACTAGAGTATTTACTACAATATTACATACTCTGTTAATAAGTTCCACTTTTACTTAAATCTGTCAGTTTCTGTTACTTGAATCACAAACCCAGACTAACAAATCTTCCCCGAATCTTCCTTTTGACCAGATTTGCCCACAGGCACAGCCCAGAGTGGGAAAAGTTGGTCCCTACCAAACCTCTGCAACACTTCCCAGACTCACCAGAGGCCACAGCGACGAAAATGCCCAATTACAGTATAACTGAACAATGACTTAAAATGTGCAGTAAGAAGGCCAGATCGGCTTTGAATTCGATTCCTACCTCCTCCACAGCCATTTCAGGCTCCAGCTAGCAGGTAGGGGGCTCCTTGGCATTCCTCCTTCTCCTCTCGCCTACAGCAGGGGCTAGGGAGGCAACTTTCAGCTGAGTTGAAACTGTGCTTGAGGAGGAGGCGCCTTGCATATTCTGGCAACAGTTTGCAGCAGGCCTCTTTCTCTCCAGCCAGTCATTCCTCCTCGCACACAAGCCACAGAGGGATGACCTTGGACCACAATGGCTGTGCTTTTCATGGCCCCCAGTTTATGAGTATCTCTGAAGACATCGGAGATTGTATACACGCTGCTTTGTTCATGATATTGGAAAGGACAGAGGACTTATTTTCTAATCCTGGAATTAAAAGACTGGGAAATACCTTCTCTTACCCCCAAGGAATGTCCCCCAAGACTGATTGACAACTTTTCCTGAGAGTCCCAATGTGGACTGTATTCAGGCATCAGGGTGAAGATTCTTTCACTGCCTCAAACTTCAACTATGCCTCCCTGTGTCCCATCATAGAACATTCAAAAACCTAGAATGCACCCATTTACAGGTGAGGAAACTGAGGCTTAGAGTTTGGCTTGCCACCTCAAGTCTAAACTCTATGTAGCTTCCAAGAATGTTCATCGTCAGGCCTCATTCTTTTCTAGTTACAGGTCCTTCATAGTAGTATCTTCAAAACTTTTGCCCCTTGGGCCGGCCGAGTGGCATGGTGGTTAAGTGCTGGCTTGGGAAGCCAGTGGCCCTGGTTCGGGTCCCACATATGAGGGCCAGTGACACTGCCCTCAAAAAAAAAAAAAAAAAAATTTTGCACCTCTACTACTAAAAGGATTTATAATAATTATGCAGCTCCTTCATATTTTAAAAGTGACGTCTAATATTTTTCATCATGAGTTTGAAACAATAGTTGCAGAGGATGGATGTAACTTCTATTATTTAATAAATATTGACATTTTCATATAAAATTGCCATATTTTCTTTTTTTTTAATTTTAAATCTTTTATTGTGAAATAAACATTTTTTTAAAAAATTAGTTTCAGGTGTACAACACAATGCAATAGTTATACTTTTTACCCCTCAAAGTGACAACCCCCCCTCCCCCAGTTTGCCACCCCACTCCTCCCCCCCCATATCATACATATCTATTACAATTCCTTTGACTCCCTTCCACAGTATACTCCACATCCCGTGACTATCTATATATTCAGTTACAGTTGGCATACAATATTATACAACATCAGCTTCAGGTGTACAGTGCAGTGATCAAGCCTCTACTCCATCCGTAAAGTGGTCTCCCTAACAAGACATGTGACCATCTGACACCCCACAAAATACTTACAACAATATTATATTCCCCGAACTGTATTTCATATCCCTGTGGCAATATTGTAGTTGTCTATTTATGCTGTCTAACCCTTCCCCTTCTCCCTTATCCCCACCCCCACTCCCAACTAGCAACCCTCAGCTTTTCCTCTACATCTACGAGTCTGTTTACTTTGATCGTTCACTCAGCTCTTCAGACACCACACACAAGTGAGGTCACATGGTACCTGTCCTTCTCCGACTGACTTATTTCACACAACATAATAGTCTCTTCACAACATTATCAATTACATTCCCAGAACTGCCCCCATATCCCTGCAGCAACACTGTAGTCCCAACTACAATGTCCAAAACCTTCCCCCTCTCCCTCTTTCCCACTCCCTCCCAGCCAGCAACCATCAGTTTTTCCTTTATATCTGCTTGATATGATTTCAATCTTCTTAAATTTACTGAGACTTGTTTTGTGGCCTAACGTGGTCTATCTTGGAAAATGTCCCATGAGTACTTGAGAAGAATGTATATTCTGTTTTTTCAGGGTGAAATGCTCTAAAAACATCAAAGAAGTCCAGCTGGTCTAAAGTATCATTTAAGGCTCCTCTTTCTGTGTTGATTTTCTGTCTAAACGGTCTGTCCATTGGTGACAATGGTGTTCAAGTCCACTACTATAATAGTGTTACTGTTGATCTCTGTCTTTATGTCTGTCAAAATCTGTTTTATGTTATTAGGAGTTCCTATGTTGGGTGCATAGATGTTTATTAGGGTTATAGTGCCCTTCTTTGTCTTTTATTGTAGTCATTTTAAAGTCTATTTTGTCCAAAATAAGTATTGGTACTCCAGCTTTTTTTTTTCTCATTTCCATTTGCATGAAATATCTTATTCCATCTGTAAACAGCATATACATGTGTCCTATTTTCTTATCCACTCAGCCACTCTCTGTCTTTTGATTGGAGCATTTAGCCCATTCACATCTAAAATGATTATTGATAGGTGCATATGTATTGCCATTTTGTTATTTGTATTCCTGGTCTCCCTGGGTTAGCTTGTTTACCCCTTTCTTTTGTTTAAAAAAAGCCCTTTTAACATTTCTTGCAATGCTAGCTTGGTGGTAATGAATTCCTTAAGCTTATTCTTTTCTGAGAAGCTCTTTATTTCTCCTTCAATTTTAAGTGATAGCCATGCTGGGTAGAGCAATCTTGGTTGTAGGCCTTTATTTTGTGTCACTTTGAATATCTCCTGCCACTCCCTTCTGGCCTGCAGAGTTTCTGTAGACAAGTCAGCTGTTAGTCTAACAGGATTCCTTTGTATGTAGCCTGCTGTCTTTCTCTTGCAGCCACTAGGATTCTGTCTCTGTCTTTAACCTTTCCCATTTTAACTATGATGTGTCTTGGTGTGGACCTGTTTGGGTTCAGCTTGTTTGGAACCCTCTACACTTCCTGGGCATGTATGTTGATTTCCTTCACCAGAGCAGAGAAGTTTTCAGTCATTATTTTTTCAAATACATTCTCGACCCCTTGCTTCTTCTCTTCTCCTTCTGGTATTCCTATGAGTCTAAGGTGGTTATGTTTCATCTTGTCCCATAGGGCTCTTAAACTATTTTCATTGTTTTTTATTCTTTGGTCTTTTTGCTGTGCCAACTGGGTGATTTCTGCTATTTTATCTTCCAAATCGCTGATCCACTTCTCTGCTTCACCTACTCTACTGGTGATTCCTTTGAGTGTGTTCTTCATTTCAGTTATTGTATTCTTTAGTTCTACCAGGTTGTTTTTTATGGTTTCCCTATCCTTCTTTATGTCCTCGCTAAGTTCCTTAAACATTCTTATCATCAGTGTTCTAAACTCCGTCTCTGAAAGGTTGGTTCCCTCTGTTTCATTTAGTTCCATTTCTAGAGGTTTCTTCTGATCTTTTACTTGTGACATGTTTCTTTGTTTCCCCATTCTGGCTATCACTCTGGGATTGCTTTGATGTATTAGATAGATCACCAGGAGAGCCCTGGCTGGATCACGAAGGCACACAGCTCACGGCCCAACATTCCCAGGAAAACTCCCAGTCTCAGCCTATCCCAATCAGCTGCTCGCAGATCAGGCCGAGCAGCCCGACAACCAATCACCAGCCTGGCAACTCTGCAAGCACAGTGCGGAGAGTGGAACCTGAGGCGGCTTGTGCACTCCCGCGTCTCAGTGAGCAGCCTGTTGGAGCTGGAGCACGCCCAGCAGGCGTTTCCCTGGCAATGCAGCACAAGCCGTGCGGAGGGTGGGGATTCGAGGCCGCATGCGCGCCAATTCCACCAGACCAATGAGATCTCGGACCTGATCCTTCGTGGGAGGGCCCAAGCCCGACAAAATGGCGCCCTCTTTACACCACTCGCGTGCAGGCTCCACACCACGGGAACTACAGTCCAAAAACCTCCAGCCTTTGTACCAAAGATGCTCAGTTCAGTCCGTCCCTGCAGGCTCCCGGGTCCGGCTCACACAGCCACTCCCTCCACCAGGAACCAGGTAAGTGCTCACCGGCGAGCAAGCCTGGGTGCGGCCCCACTGATTCTCCAGCCGCTCTTAGCCTCACTGAGCTGAGCAAAGAGAGTCCTCACTAATTTACTGCCGGCTATATTAGAACTCCTCTTCCTGGCAAAGGAACTCTAGGCTGGTGAGCTTGGAGTGCTGCCGGAGGGTCTCTCCCCCAACCAGACAAGCTTCCCACAGCTGGGGCTTCCCTCACGGGGCTAGCCCTCTCTCGTCTCTGCCCGTCCTACCAGACCCGACGTGGCCTCCTCTTTAAGTTCTTCGTTTAGTGGTTCTGTTCATCTAGTGCTCCGGGGACCTCCAGGGTTGAATGCTGTATAATTTGTTTGTAATTTAGGTGTGATCCTGGGAGGTAGTTAGCACAGCGTCTGTCTATTGCCTTTTTTTTTTTTTTTGACGGCAGTGTCACTGGCCCTTATATGTGGGACCTGAACTGGGACCGCTGACTTCCCAAGCCAGCGCTTAACCACCACGCCACTCGGCAGGCCCAGGGTAGGGAAGTTTCAGTAATTATTTTTTCAAATACATTCTCGATCCCTTGCTTCTTCTCCTCTCCTTCTGGTATTCCTATGATGCGAAGGTCGTTGCGATTCATCTTGTCCCATAGGGCTCTTAAACTATTTTCATTGTTTTTTATTCTTTGGTCTTTTTGTTGTTCCAACTGGATGATTTCTGCTATTTTGTCTTCCAAATCGCTGATCCGTTTCTCTGCTTCATCTACTCTACTGGTGATTCCTTCGAGTGTGTTCTTCATTTCCGTTATTGTATTCTTTAGTTCTAACTGGTTGTTGTTTTTTTTTTGTTGTTGTTGTTGTTTTAAGAGAGCAGTGTCACTGGCCCTCATATGTGGGATTCGAACCCAGGCTGCTGGCATCCCAAGCCAGCTCTTAACCACTGCTCCACTTGCCCGGCCCATAACTGGTTGCTTTTTTATTATTTCTCTATCCTTCCTTATGTCCTCACTAAGTTCCTTAAACATTCTTATCATCAGTGTTCTAAACTCTGTCTCCGAAAGGTTGGATCCCTCTATTTCATTTAGTTCCATTTCTAGAGGTTTCTTCTGATCTTTTACTTGTGACATGTTTCTTTGTTTCCCCATTCTGGCTATCACTCTGGGATTGCTTTGATGTATTAGATAGATCACCAGGAGAGCCCTGGCTGGATCATGCAGGCACACAGCTCACGGCCCAACACTCCCAGGAAAACTCCCAGTCTCAGCCTGTCCCAATCAGCCGCTCACAGATCAGGCGGAGCAGCCTGACAACCAATCACCAGCCTGGCAACTCTGCAAGCACAGTGCGGAGAACGGGACCTGAGGCTCGCACACTCCCGGGTCTTAGTGAGCAGCCTGTTGGAGCCGGAAGGCACCCGCCCAGCATTTCCCTGGCAACACAGTATCGCCATATTATCTTTTTATATTTATTTATTTATTTTTGAGGGCAGTGTCACTGGCCCTAAGATGTGGGACCCGAACCGGGGCCGCTGGCATCCCAAGCCAGCTCTTAACCACTGCGCCACTCGGCCGGCCCGCCATATTATCTTTTTAAATATATTGAATAAGACTCAAATCCCATAGTGATTTGATGCTCACCATTATCCATCTTAAAAATACATGAACAAGGGGCAGCTGGTTAGCACAAGTGGTTAGAGTGCAGGCTCATAATACCGAGGTTGCCAGTTCGATTCCCACATGGGCCAAGGAGCTGCTACCTCCACAACTAGATTGAAAACAGCTACTTGACTTGGAGCTGATGGGTCCTGGAAAAACACACTGTTCTCCAATAAAAAATTTCTTCAAAAACAAACAAACAAAAATACATGAACAAGCCCTTCTTTAGCAATAAAAAATTTTACAATGTCTCTTTTTCTCCTTGTACTTGTTATTTCCATCCACTTACCCCTCAACAATCTAATTTTAATGTCACATAGTTTTATGCTTGAAAGTCTTTTATTGATCACGATATCATATCTCTTTGCAGCCAAAATATGTATATAAGTTAAAGTTGAAATTTTTTTCTTAAGTTTCATGTAACTATAAAGCTCTGAGTGAGAAATTTTTTTCTGATTTGAGTGGCCACTACAAATATTAGTAACACCCAGTTGAACCAAACAACATAAATATTATGATTTTTATAAATATTAAACAAAAACACAAAATACATTGGAAATGTATTTCTTTTTTTTCTAAAGGTTTTTATTGGGGGATTGGGTGAGGGGAACAGTGTTAGGGAATTGGGGAAGGGGACCAGCCAAGTTGTTGTTCTTCAATCTTCGTTGTGGAGGGCGCCAGTCGCCATCTGGCTTCCCGTCAGCAGCTTGTGGCCTCTAAGCTCAAGGTGCTGTGTTCAATCTTAGATGTGGGTGGGTATAGCCACCATCCCATACGGGAGTTGAACCAGCAGCCTTAGCTGTTAAGAGTGCACGCCCTATCCACTGAGCCATCTGGGCAGCAGCTTAGCTCAAGGTACGGAGTCTTAGTTGCAGGTGTGCATAGCCCTCCATTGAACAGGCAATCTTGTTGTTACACCAGCTGAGCCATCCTGCCACCTGTTCGCAGCTCAGCGACAGCTCATCTCGGGCACAGCGTTACTGGCCCATGTGGAAATTGAACCGGCTGACCTGTTGCTGAGAGCTCGTTGCTCTTAAGCCAACTTTTAACCAACTGAGCCACTTGGCTGGCCCTGGAAATGCATTTCTTTCCAGAGGTTTTTTTTTTTTTTTTTTTTTGAGGGCAGTGTTACTGGCCCTCATATGTGGGACCTGAATTGGGGCCGCTGGCATCCCAAGCCAGAACCACCGCGCCACTTGGCCGGCCCTGGAAATGTATTTCTTTTCTTTTTTTTTTTGAGGGCAATGTCACTGGCCCTCATATGTGGGACCGAACCAGGGGCCGCTGGCTTTCCAAGCCAGCACTTAACCACTGCGCCACTTGGCCGGCCCCGGAAATGCATTTCTTAATGAAATACATGGGCTACGTTTTTTCCCAGGTAGCTCATATATTCTTAGTTGAATATTACTTGTTAGAATGAGACTTCATTCAGCATCAATTCTAGACCTATTTTTTTCATTTATAAGCTGAGAAAACTTGTACACATAATAAGAAGATGGGAATTGAGGTTTTTGATATAGCAATGGTATCTGAATTGTTTGCCCCCAAAAACCCATAGAGATCTATTATTTAAAAAAAAAAAATACTGTTAATGATTTTTCAGCTGACAATGCAGTTAAGTCCTTTGAAAGCAAAGATTGAGAAATCTCCTGACTTGAAAACAAAAAGAATTTGTTGTCCAGTGTTTGAGCCATTCACTTTCTCAGCACCCACAGTCCTACACAAGCATTTCAAATTGTTGCTTTGTTTAGTGTTCCAGGAAATGTGCCCTGTTGGGTAGTCCACCATTGAAAGATAGTGGATGGGTGAATGGTGAACCTTGCTACTGAAAGTAGGGAAGGTGAAATTGTGAAAGATGAAAGCGGTTTTGCTAAAGAGAACACTTGGAAGTTGAGGATCTGAAAATTGATTTTCTTAAAGCTCTTTCTACCCTAGAGATACCCTGCACCCAGAATGGATGATTGGTCCTCCCATCCAATATCCAGAATCCAGAGTTTTTGTGCCCATAAATGTGATATGCTTCTTTCTATTTGTATTGTTCCCATGCTCTCCTACTCTCCTTTTTATTTATTTATTTATTGATTGATTGATTTATGAATAGTGTGTTTTTTCAGGACCCATCAGCTCCAAGTCAAGTAGTTGTTTCAATCTAGTTGTGGAGGGCCATGTGGGGATCGAACCAGCAACCTTGGTGTTATGAGCACTGCACTCTAACCAGCTGAGTTAAGCAGCCGTCCCTACTCTCCTTTCTCATTTATTAAAAGTTTTAAGGGCCATCTCGAATCCCAGTTTCTACCTAATGCTTCCTTTTTTTTCTGAATTCTTACTGCCCTTAGAGTTTGAGCCTCACTTCCCATTCTTGAAATATGCATCATGTTTTACTGGCAGCTTTGTTGCATGACACTTTAAATAGATTATAATGAAGTTCCTTGCAATAGAGTTTGATGTACTTGCAAAACATATGAACTCTGATATTAGATAGCAGCCCATAAGTTCTAGGAGGGCAAGGGCTCTATCTGTTTTGTTCTGTGCCATATGGCCAGCGCCTAGCACAATGCCTGGCATATTGTAAGAGCTTAATAATTTGTTGGATGAATGAATGGACTTGAGTTTGAATATTACTTTATTCCTTTTAAGCTGTGTGACACCCAGCCATTCATTTTAGAATGTATTTATTCATTAATTCATTCAAGAAACATTTGTTGCATACTTATTAATAGCCAAGTCCTGCCCTCAGGGAACTCAAGCTGGTGAAGTAAGGTGGAAAGAACACCCACTGCAGGCCCAGAGGTAAGAAAAATAGAGGGAGCTGCTAGTAGATCTATAAAGCAGAGGCATAGAATGTCTGTCCTTCAGATCTTCACAGGCCTCGAATGCCCATGCAATATATGGGAATGTGAACTTAACTGTCCAGATTACCATGGAGAGACCGGAAAGTGGGAAGAGTCAAGGCCAGATCTGCATTTTAGAAAGCCCATTCAGGCAGCCATGGGGAGAAGGGTTAGCAAGGAGACCCAGTTTCTGCTCTTATCCAATTGGGAGGTGATGGGGCCCAGAGTAAGACATTGGCCATGAGACATGCCCCCAAAGGGGTAGATTTGAGAGTCGCCAAGCAAAGCCAATCAATTGGACTTAGAGAATGATTAGATATGGGGCAAGATGGAGAAGGAGTAAAAGGTAAGCATGGAGGTGGAAGATACAGCAGCCTTAGCCATAGCAGTAAGCCATGGGAATAGAAAAGGAGGGATAGATATGAGAGTATGAAAGAGAGACTCTGCTGGATTTGATGATGGGTTTTGCATGAGCGGATGAGAGGTGGGGAGCAAGTCATCCCAGATTCCCAAATCTCTGTCTTAGGTAACAAAGTCAGTAAATCAGATAATATGGGAAGAGAAGCAAGACTGGAGGGCTTTAGTCAAGTTACCTGACCTTTCTGAGCCTCAATTTCTCTACATGTAAAATGAGAATAATAATACCTACTTCTCGGGCCTGCCATGAGAACTAAATAATTCGGGAAACTGCAGGGTATAGAATGGATGCTCAATAAAAACTTTTGAGTAATACTAATAACAGTGCTTGCTTATGTGCCAAGCACTTCATCCTTACCACAACTTAGTAAGCTAGGTTCTAGTATTATCCCTATTTTACTAACATGGGAACTAAAGCACAGAGAGGTACAGAAACCTGACCAAAGTCACCCAGTTAGTAAGTAGCAGAGTGTACTTTCCTGGCCACTGCACTATATACCTTATTCCTTCTGGGATCTCAGCTGGACTTGAGCAAGAAAGAGAAGAAATGGCAGGAGAGACGGACAGCAGACCTGATCAATGATTCACTCCAAGAGCAGTTTTTATTTGGAAATGTTCCTCCACAACTTGGTGGCAGTCTGGGGGCAGACGGGCCCTGGCTTGCTTGTTTACTCTTTCCTAGCCCAGGGCATAAGGTCCTTACCGGTTAAGGCACAGGGTCAAGTTCTCAAGAATCAACATCCCAGACAGCCTCAGTAGTCTGCAGCCTGGGGCTGATGCAAAAAACTAGGTTCCATTGTGGACTGCTTCATGGTTGGAGGGCCTCGGTCCCCGGAACCAGGACCTCAGCTCCCTCTTTTGCAGGGGTCAGTGTCACCCACAGGCCAGCTGTGGCCAGGTCCTGGTGGGGATGAGGTTGCAGAGGAAAGAGGCTAGCAGAGGCTAATTTTCTGGTTCCGCATCCAGTTTATCTTCCTGAGGGGTGGAAGCCAAGATGGGAGCCTCATCCCCACCATTGAGGGACTTCTCCTGCTCACTGGTGCTAGGTGAGAGGGTCCTGTTGCCCTGGGATCCCCAGCGGCTCAGGCGCTTTAGGGAGGAGTCACGGCGGGCAAGTAGAGGGGGCTGGAAGCCTGTGAAGGAGCTGCTGGTGGTGGGACGCTTGTCTGGCAGAGAAAAGGCAGGCATGAGTTAGGAAAAAGGTGCATGCAAAGGGGAAAGGTTGGGGGGGGCCTTACCTCGGCCCTTGGAAAGAGGAGACCCTCCTGACCGTCAGTCCTGTGCTGGCTCTGTAGATCTGGATATATCCCTTTCGGCCTCCCTTCTCCCTCCTCACCCCAGGGAAAGCTCCAGGGTCTACCCCTTCTCACCTCCAGGCTCAATTGGATGCATGAGCCGGTTCATCTGGACATTCCAGTGTTTTACATTGGTACTGGCCTGGTGCAGCTTCCGCTGGGCAGCCTGTGGGGGCAGAGCCAGTGGCGAGTGGGTCAGAGCCACTATCCAAGAGGGTGTCTTAACTTTTCCAGGTTCACAGGCCCCTTAGCATGTGACAAAGCCCAAGATCATCTTAGAAAAATTCAAGTATGTTCACAAAGAGTTATGTATATGTACAGAGGTACAGAGTTACTGTACAATTTCAAGGGACTCATAAGCACTCCCCAAGGGTCAAAAATAATCATAATTATAGTTTCCATTTATTAAACAGCTAAGATGTGATAAGTATATTTATTGTGTTAGTTAACCTCCAGAGTAGAAGTTAATAAGTGCAAAAAGGTTGGGCCGGCCAAGTGGCGCGGTGGTTAAGCGCTGGTTTGGGAGGACAGCGGCCCCGGTTCGGGTCCCACATGTGAGGGCCAGTGACACTGCCCTCAAAAAAAAAAAAAAAAGTGCAAAAAGGTTAAATGACTTGCCCAGGGACTCATGTCGACCTCTAAACCATTGCACCACACCACCTCTCCAGGAACTAATGCAAAAACCTCTGCTCCAATGTTCACCCAGCTGTTAGCAGTGGGGTGGGGGGATTATAGGGGAACTTTCCCTTTCTGTGCTACATATTTCTGAGTTTGAATTTTTTACACGACCATGTAATCTAACAAAGCAAAATAAAATAAATAATATTAATAAAACAAAATACCAAACAAACAAAAACACCCCAAACCCTCTTCTATGGAGATTTGGACTCCAAGGAGTAGATGCAAAATACGGGGTTGGAAGAGTAGGAGGAGAAATTTTGCCCAGGTAAATAATAATGATAAAAATAGCAGCTCATGTTTCTTCGGCCCGTATAACATACTAAACATCACATATTTTCTTATTTAATCTTCATAACAATGCTATTACTAGTCCCCTTTCCCAGATGAGGGGCTTGAAATTCAGAGAGTTTAGGCGATTTGCTGGAGGTCACACAGCCATACAAGACAGAGCCAGGGTTTGAGGAAAGGCCCTGACACCGCACCAGAGTATTATCGCTCTGCCGGCCTTCATCCTGTGGCAATCCGTCTCACCTCCACGTCCTCATCCGCCCTCTGCCGGTTCTGCCGCACCTCCTCCAGCTGCTGCTGGGCCTGCTGCAGGGAGCGGCTCTGTAGCGCCATCTCCTGCTGCAGCTCCTGCTTCTCCTGCTGCGCCTGCTCGATGTAGCGTTCCTGTTCCTCCTTCAGCTGCATTAGCTGCTTCAGCTTCTCCTCTTCCTCCTCCAGCAGCCTGCCGGATGTGCACCGTGTCGTCTCCAGAGCCTAGGCACCTGGCAGGTGCTCAGCAAGTGGGACGGTGGGGGAGTCAGGAAGGAAAACCAGACGGGGCCCCTCAGTCCTACCTGGTCTGGGCTAGGCGCACGGCCTCCTCATCTTGCCGAGCTTTCACCTCCAGGTGCAGAGCCTCCTGAAGCCTCTGCTGCATCTCCTCTAGTTCTTGGATGCGCTGCCGCTGCCGGGCAGCCTCCTCCTTCTTCAGCTCCATCTCAGCTTGCATGGAGGCCCGGGCCTGCGCAGGGACGAAGAGCGAGGTCAATGGGGACACAAGGGAGGGAGGCGGCAGTTTCCCCAGGGTTCTGCTAGGCTGGTCCAACTAGCTATGTGCAGGTGAGAGTCTGGGGAGTTCTTTCTCGTCAGGGTTTCCGGATCTGATCCCTTTCTGAGAGCCTGACTAGGTCAGATAATCATCAGTGAACAGGTGCTACATGGGAGAAAGGGGCTCAAGTCACCCCCTTCCTAGCACCAGCCTTAATAATTATTATATATTATGAGTTATAATTAAGGCTAGTGATAGGAAGGGAGTGACTATCATTACAATCGTTATAACAACCAAGTGTTTCTTCATTTGATCCTCATCAGACCTCTAAGAGAAAGATTAGCATCAGCATGTCACTGATAGGTAATGGAGGCACAGAGAGAGGCTGAGTAACTTGCCTGAGACCACAGGGCTCTTAAGAGGCAGAGCTGGGAACGAATCCATGTGTCCCTGACTCCAATTCTAGATCTCTAAAGTATTAAATCTAATTGCCTTTACACACCTAGTCTTCCATATTCATCCTGTCTTCTTCCTATCCTGCATCCCCCAAACTGGTTTCATCGTAAATTCAGAATTTAAGTCTAGTCCAACCTATTCCAACCCTGATCCAAATTCATCCCTAGTCAAGTGGTCTTTAGTCTTTCCTCAGCACAAGCTCCTCCTATAGCCACGGTCTCAGAGCAGGGCCCCAATTTACTCCAAGCACTCAACTCCAGCCCCACCCATCCGTTGGCTCGGGCCCCGCTCCATACCATCTCTCCCCTCACGCTACACCTCGTTCAGGTTCCTGCAGTCAGCCCTCTTATCCCACAGGCCTCGTCCCTGGCACAGGCCCCGCCCCATACCCATCTTTCAAGCCCAAGGGCTCTGCCCCAAGCCGCCACCCCTCAGCCCACTGGCTCCGCCCCCAGCCAAGGCTCCGCCCCAGGCCTTGCCCCGCGGTGCCCCGTCTCGCCGCACCCTCAGCCCTCTCCTGCTCTCCAGGGGCCGGCCCCACCTGCTCCGCCTCGCGTAACTGGCCCTCCAGCGTTTGCTGCAGCTCTTGGTGCTGGCTCCGGCGCCGCTCCTCCTCCTCCTGCAGCAGGCGCTCGGCCTGCCGCTGTGCCTCCTGCAGCAGCTCCAGCTCCTGCAGCTTCCTCTCCTTCTCCTCTTGCAACTGCTGCAGACGCAGCAGCTCCTCCTCTTTGGCTGCCCGGCGCCGCTCCCGCTGCTCCCGCTGCTCGCGCCGCTTCTGCTTCAGGTCCTTGTGCAGTGACATCTTCCCCTCGGCCTGCAGTCGGATCGCAGTCTGGATGGCTGCGGAGGGAGCGGGAGGTGGTCAGTTGGGGGCTAGCCTGGGGCAGGAAAGGGGCTTTAGGAGTCGCTCGAGTCCAGTCCCCAGCGTCCCGTTGGGCAAAGTGGCATCACGCCCTTTTCACAGATGAGGCGACTGAGGCCCAGCCAGACCCAGGGCACCCAGTGAGCACTCACCAGCCGTCCACTCCTGGCGCTGGCGCGTGTCTGAGGCGCTCATCTCGTAGGTGCGCGAGGTCGTCTTCACACAGAACATGCAGCGCTTTCCCTCTCGGTCAGGCAGCACCTGGGAGAGGGCAGGTGGCCCAGACAAGCTGGCTTCACTGGAGTCAGGGCCACCCCCGCCCCACCCCAGGGCTCCAGCTCTAGCCCCTACCCCTCCTGGCTAACCATCTTCCCTGGCACCCCTCCCATTCTGCCAGGAGCCTGCGTGGCCCGGCATGGAGGTTAGTTATGGGGGGGTAGTTGTGTCCCCACAATTCTTATAGCCTTTGCTCTTTGAAGGTGGGGTGGGACCGTTTTCATCTGGCATCTCTCCAGCGAGCCTAGCATCTAGTCGCCACTCAGTGACAGGGTCCTCACTACCCAGACCATTTATTTTCACACGGCTATGCCTGTTGAGTACGTTCTTCATTCATTCATTTCACAGATATTTGGGAGTGTCCACTGAGTGCCACTCATTGTTCTAGGCATTTGGGATACTGAAGTGTGCCTAACAGACCAAATCCCTGCCTTCCCTAAGCTACATTCTAGTGGGAAATAATAGCTACCATGTAGTGAGTTTCTTGTGATCTAGGGTCTGTACTAGTGTTTTATACCCATCATTTTATTCACTCCTTCCAGGCAGGCTCACCAGGCAGCCATTATTCTTTATAAAGCTCCACTTCACAGAGAAAGAAACGGAGGCACTAAGAGGTCCAGGAACTTGCCCAGTTCGCACTGTTAGTGGTGGAGCTGGGATTTCTACCTAGATCTGTGCTCTTTCCACAGTGACACCTATTTCCTCATTTGACAAAAATGGACAGAAACTAGGGTGGTTATAATAATTTTTTTAAATGTAAAATGACAAGCGTTGGCAAGGCTGTGGAGAATTGGAACCCTTATACATGCTGGTGAGAATGTATGATGGTGCAGCCACCATGGAAAACGGTTTGGCTGTTCCTCAAAAAGTTAAACAGTTACCATATTGTCCAGCAATTCTACTCCTAGGTATGTACCCAGAGAAATGAAAACATATGTCCACCCAGAAACTCATACATGGATATTCATAACAGCATTATTCACAATAGCAAAAAGATGAAAACAACCCAATGTCCATCAATGAATGAATGGACAAACAAAATGTGGTATAGCTACACAATGGAATATTATTCAGCCATAAAAAGGGAGGAGGTGGGCCAGCCGAGTGGCTCAGTTGGTTAAGAGTTGGCTTAAGAGCACGAGCTCTGAGCAACAGGGCTGCCAGTTCGATTCCCACATGGGCCAGTGATGCTGTGCCTGAGCTGAGCTGTCGCTGAGCTACCAACAGGCAGCAGGATGGCTCAGCTGGTGTAACAAGGTTGCCTGTTCAATGGTGGGCTATACCCACCCACAACTAAGACTGAACTCAGCACCTTGAGCTGAGCTGCTTGCTGCCCAGATGGCTCAGTGGATAGAGCGTGTGCTCTTAACAACAAGGCTGTTGGGTTTGACTCCCATATGGGATGGTGGCTATGCCCACCTGCAACTAAGATTGAACACAGCACCTTGAGCTTAGAGGCCATGAGCTGCCAATGGGAAGCCAGATGGCGACTGGCGCCCTCCACAACGAAGATTGTGTGAAGAACAAAAACTTGTCTGGGCCCCTTCCCCAATTCCCCAACACTATTCACCTCCCCCAATTCCCCAGTAAAATCTTTTTTAAAAAAAAAAAAGAAAGAGAGAAAAGGGATGAGGTCCTGATTCATGCCACAATATGGATGAATCTTGAAAACATGATGCTAAGTGAAATAAGCCAGATCCAAAAGAACAAATATTGTGTGATTCCACTTATAGGAGGGACCTAGAATAAGCAAATTCATGGAGACAAAAGGTGGGGGGAGGATGAGTTATTGCTTAATGGGTACAGAGTTGCTGTTTGGGATGATGAAAAAGTTTTGGAAATAGATACTGGTGAGGTTACACAACACTGCGAATGTCCTTAATGCTACCGAATTGTACACTTAAAATGATTAAAATGGCAAATTTCATGTTAGATATATATTTTTACTTCAATTTTAAAGGTTGTTATTTTAAGCCTCTAAAATAATGATGGACAGAACCCAGGAAGGAAAAGGGAGGGGAAGGGGGAGAGGAGAAGGGTGTGAATAAAGAATAGTGAGGTACAGAATTGCCATAGGGAATGGAATTTGGGTGAAGGAAAATCTTTAAAGAAAATATTGAGAAAGTTTTGCTGTATAGTGTGAGACATAGGCCATCCCTTCTGATATCTTTAGCAAAATTCACATTATTCACCAATGACTTTGGTATTTGATTTGCAGTTTTGTTTTAAGTCCTGACATGGATAAGAATGGCCTTGAGGTACCCAGGTGTATCTGGGTTATACTCATCTAAGCAGAAATTTGTGTCGGTGGTGTTTCTCCATTCGCCCTGGCCCTGACTCTCTTGCCCTCACACGACACTGGAGACCTTCGGAGCCCTGAGATGGGCTCTGTCCCTTCACCTGTGCCCCTCACCTCCACACAGCATTGCGCATCCAGTGGGATAGTACCCCTTTTCTCCTTGCACTCTTCACTCCCAAAATAGCAGAGGCAGCTGGGCTGCAGCTGGAACCAGCGTTCTGACCAGTTCCTCCTCAGGTGCCCTCGCTTCCACAGGTAGCCCTGCGGGCCAGAGCAAAGTCAGACGCTTCCCAGCCCCACCCCCACCCCCACTTGGGATCTTCCCAGAGTTCCCAGCTTGGCCTGACCTGCTTCAGGACATCTTGGATGAGCTCCTGATAGACCTCGTGGATGGCCATGCTGAGCGTGTCCCGCCCCACGCCTCGCAGACAGCGGCCGGAGTTGAAGAGTTCCAGGAACTGCCAAACACTGAGCCCCCCGCTGGTCTGGGCGGCCTGGGCCTCCTGCGCCAGCAGCTCCTCCAGCTCGCCCAAGCCCACCTCCAGGCTCATGCTGCTGAGCACCTTCTTCAGCAGGTACTCCACCTGGAGGGGGAGACGGAAGGCCTGGGGACTGCAGCCGGCTGTGTCCCGATACCAACACCAGGGGGCGCACTTACTCGGCTCCCAGAGTCTGGGAAGAGGTGACAGGCTCTGGGTTGGGGGCCAGAGCAGAGGACCCCAGGGTAGAGATTTGGGAGGGAATTCTGGAGCCCTAACCCCAGTTCAGGCTTCCTATCCCCTTTCCCAACCTCCAGTCCCACTCCTTCTTGCCTTAAATTAAGGGCAGGGTGAAAATGGGAGCTGACGGCCTGGGGCCAGGCAGAGACAACAAATCACAGAAAATATCAGCGGGGGTGAGAGTGCCCTTTCATCCAATACCCTCACTCTGCAGATAACAAAACTGAGGCTCAAGGGGGGATCTTATTCTAAAGCACACAGGAAGCTGGTGGCAACCAGAACGTGATTCAGACCTCCTGAGTCCCATTTGAGTCCTTATTCCAAGCCCCAAGGCTGGGGATCCTCCCTTATGAGGGCAAGGGGACTGGGGGTGGGGGTAAGCAGGGCAGGGACAGGAAACTTGTTGGAGAGGAACAGGAAGTGGTGGTTGGGGTACATCCTGCTGCGCTTTGTTCACACTGCATGCTGATCACAGCAGCAAGCAGCCTTCTGAGAGGTCCACCTTGCCCTAACTGGCAGGGACCTGACAAGGGTACCCACTCAGGTGTCTGTGGAGATGGACACATGTCCCTCTCCTGTCCCAGCAGCTTCTTGGGAAACTCTCTCTAGGATGTTCACTCTGGGAGCTACTGGGTCTCAGCTGGGAGTGGAGTACAACAGTTCAGGGCTCAGGTGGCTCCCCTCGCCCTTCCCACAAACAGAAGCAAGGATTCAAATCCGAGTGCAGTTAGACATGCCAGTACTTTTTGTAAACACAGAGGACCCCTTCCCTGTGTCCCCTAATCCAAAGACCTAAAACCACCCTGGAATCTTCACAGAAAGAGGGCTAACGGGTCAGGAGAAGGCTGAATGGATGGGGAGAGAGGTGGAGAAGAGAGGGAGGGTGCAGGTTGACTGGGAAAGGGAGGCACCTGTCCGGGATTCACCGATGATTGAGGAGGGAGGGTTAGGGTTCCAGGCCTCTCTACCCAGAGTGCCCTGAGCTGAGTCTGCCTGGCTCTCCCCTATGTTGTAGAAGACGGGAACTGAAAATTTGCAACCAGGGCCAGACTTGGTTGCCCACGTGGGGTAACTGGAGCGAGGTCCCAGAAAGTTCTCCCTTCTCTTCATATAGCACTCTTCTCAGATTGTCACAGTACCTAAAATTCTGGCATTTGAACTTAAATGTTTTGTTTTTAAATGCTCAGTAATGTACCAGGCATTTAGACCTCTATGTAAACAAAATTTGGAGATAATTTTTCTCCTGTGAGGGCCAGCAGAGCCCTGAAGCAAGTATAGTTTTGGCTGTCCTGGGAGAAGGCACAATTGCTCTGATATGGGTCGTTTAGGCATCTGGAAACAACTGGGTGTGGACAGGGAAGACAAAGAAGAAAGGGCATGTTGGGAAGTGCAAAGGCAATTTGACCCCACGTGATTCAGTCCCTGGGGCTGCCATCACCCTCACCTCATCAGGAACCATGATCAGAGGGTACTTGTCCTCAGACAGGAAGTTGAAGAGGCACCAGAGGCGGAAGGCATCCTGATTGGAGAGCATGCTGTTTCCGTTGCTATCCACCCGGTAGTTCTTCTTGGCCGTCAGCGTCCAACACAGCTCATCAAAATGCTCCTTAACAAAAGCACCCTCCTCCACCTGCCACCAGGTCTGCACGTCAGCCAAAAAGGCTGCCCCATCTCTGCTCTACCCCTAAACTAGGCTCTAGCTGGTGTCTTGGGGTCATCTTTCTCCTGCTCCCCATTCTGCCAAGTCTGGGCTCTAACTTGAGACATCCTGAGCTGATTATTAGGTAACTATTATTAGGTAACCCCACCCACCCACCCAACGCGCACACACACACACGCAGCCATACCCACCCAAGTCCCCTGCCAACAGAGAAACTCTAGTCCCTCAGCCAAGGGGAGAAAAAAGGAGAAGCTGGGGGGCGGGCAGAAGAACCTGGGAAGACAGTGTCAGCTGGGAGCAGCAGTGGGGACAGCACTTGGGGGAAGCTGGAGAGCCCTCTGTAAAGGTGACAGCTGGAAGCTGGAAACGGGCTAGGCAGGGATGTGGTGGAAAGTTATGGAAAGGGTGGAAGCTAAGACAGAGATGAGGGAGACAGAAGATGAATTAAGGGGGGCAGGAAGGCAAGTGACTGGGCTGTGAAGGATGGAGATGGGAGAGTAGGGATGTGCAGAAGGGACAAACATGGGAGTTTCTAGGCGGGGGGAGGGAAGGGAGTTGGACAGGCCATGTATTGGGGTGCCTCCCCCATGCTGGGCCCCACCTTGTCCAGTATGTACTTGTTGAGGTACGGCATGTATCCCTGGCTGGACACGGGGCCGTCATCATCATCTCGGAAGTGTTCCTCCAGAGCCACGGGATCATGGGGGATGTGCAGGACCGTGTACAGGTTATGGGACAGCACCTGGGACAGAGCGGCAGTTAGCGGTCCCGCATGCCAACTGCAACTGGGCCAGAGGCCCGCCTCACATTAGTCCATTCAACCATAATGAAAACATATGTATGTACACAATGGAATATTATTCAGCCATAAAAAAGAAGGATATTGCCGTTTGCAATAACATGGATGGGCCTTGAGGGCATTATGCTAAGTGAAATAAGTCAGACAAAGATAAACAATCTTGCTCATATGTGGAATCTGAAAAATGAAACAAAACCAAAAAACCCTCATAGCTTCAGAGAACAGACCAGTGGTCGCCAGAGGCAGGGGTGGGGGTGGAGGGAATGGGTGAAGGGAGTTATAAATAAATACAGGGAGTTATAAATAAATAAGTCATGGGGATGTAATGTTCAACATGATGACTATAGTTAATAATACTGTAGTGCCTATTTGAAAGTTGCTAAGAGAATAGATCTTAAAAGTTCTCATCACAAAATATTTTTTTGTACCTATGTACAGCGACAGATTTTAACTAGACTTATTGTGATCATTTCGCAATACAGCTGACCTTTGAACAACGAGGTGGGTAGGGGTGCCGACCCCCATGCAGTAGAAAACCTGCATGTAACTTTTTTTTAAATTTTACTGAGGAACAGTGTGTTTTTCCAGAAACAATCAGCTCCAAGTCAAGTAGTTGTTTCAATCTAGTTGTGGAGGGCGCGGCTCAGTGTCCCATGGGGGAATCAAACTGGCAACCCCAGTGTTATAAGCCTGTGCTCTAACCACCTGAGCCAACCGGCCACCCCTGCATGTAACTTTGGATCACCCCAAAACTCAGTAATCCTTCAGTGTCTATGGGGGATTAGCTCCAGAACCCCCTCAGATACCCAAATCTGCAGATGCTAAAGTCTCTTTTATGAAGTGGCATAGAAGAATGCATACAATTGACCCTCCACATCCATGGATCCCCAACCATGCTTTGAAAAATACTGTTTTGATCTGAGGTTGGTGGAATCTGTGGATGTAAAACCTGTGGACAGGGAGGGCTGACTCTATATTTATTGAAAAAAATCTGCGGGTTAGATCTGCGCAGTTCAAACCCATGTTTTCCAAGGGTCTACTGTATATACAAATATTGAATCATCATGCTGTACACCTGAAACTAATGTGTTATATGTCAATTATACCTCAATAAAAAACCAAAAAAACCCTAAAACTTACGTACTTACTATGCACCAAGAACTGAGCTAAGGTCTTTACATATAATTCATTTAACTGATAAAAACTGATAATATCCCCATAACTGATAGTATCCCCATTTTAGAGATGAAAAAAATCCCCGAGAACCTTAAGATATTAAGTATCGTACCCAACGTCAGAGAGCTGGCAGAACTGGGATTCATACCCAGGCAGCCATGCTCTTAGACGCTTCATTAGGTGGGGGTGACCTCTTTCTGCAAACAAGGACATTGAGACTCGAGGGATTCAGGAACCTGCCCAAGGACCCACACAGTGAGCCTGGGATTCAAACCCAACACCTCAGATCCCCTACGATGCTGGGCTGTCTACAGGGAGACGGCCTGTTGTCTCGGGGCAGAAGCCCCACATTTACCATTGTTCCCACCTAAGACCCTTGGTGTTCAGACTGCAGAGTGCTCACCACCCAGGTGTATCTGCTCTGGGAAGGCCATGAGCAGTTCCAGTCACTGCCCTTCTAAAGATGGGAGGGAACTGGAGAGGTCTCAAAGGAAGGGTCATGAAAAATTGTCTGTGGGATGTGGAGGACAAGGCCTAGAAGGAGGGGCGGCCGTGATGGTGTGGAGGGGAAACACGAGCTGGTTTATAGGCTTATGATATTAGAACAAAGAGGTCGAAGGCTGGACAAGGAAGTCAGGAAAAAAATTAAATTGCCTTGGGATAATTCTGTTATAGCCTTTACCACAGAGAACCTGAGTGATTAGTCACTATTGCACAAAGACTACGTGCCAGCCCATGTCTGAAGTGCGTTCTATACCCTGAGTCTAATCTCCATAACCTTGATACGCCAACATTAGTATCCCTGATTTTCAGATGAAGATGCTGAGACTCGGAGAGGTGAAGACTAAATGGCAGAGCTCAGGTTGGGACTAGATGTGCCTCCTCATTGGAATATTGACCCTGCGCCTCTTTCCCAACTAGACGTTGAACTCTGGAGACAAGGCCTCAGCCCATCTTCATGTCCCAGAGCCCATGTCCTCTTCAGCACACCAAAGGCAGCCAATAAATGCTGTGTAAGGGCTGATCCAACACCAGCAGTTAACCTTGGAATCAGTTCCTCCGAGGCAGGAGCTGGCAACATCTCAGAGAGGGCATGTGTGCCAGCTCTTTATTTCTCTACTCCCTTTTGTGAGAGGAGGGAGAGAAAGGATTGAGACTTCTCCCCAGTGTTCTCCTGGGCCTCAGGTTCAACTTGGCAAAGTGAGAAGTTGGGGGTTCATCAAGGGCGTCAGGAGTTTTATTTTCCCGAACTTCCCTGTGGGCAGCTATCCCTGATCCCCACACCAACCATCTTTTCCACACTTTTCAAATTATCTCATATGCCATCTTTGGTTTTGCCTTCTCTTGTTCTAGAGGACATCTGAAGTTTCTTCTTGTTTCGTTTTGTTTTTTGAGGGCAGTGTCACTGGCTCTCATATGTGGGACCCGAACCGGGGCCGCTGGCTTCCCAAGCCAGCGCTTAACCACCGCGCCACTCGGCCGGCCCTGAAGTTTCTTCTTGATAAACTCTGCCTCCCTCCCTTATTTTGATAATGTAGACTTGATTTTCCTTTAAGAAGTACCTCTCCCCTGTTCTCAATATCTGTGGTATTGGCCATTTTCAGCCCTGCCTCACCTGTCTGCAAGGATGGGCACATCAGAATCATAGTGATTGGTTCAAGGATAAGCATATAGCCAAATCTGGGCCAATGAGAATCAGCTCTAGGAATTTTGCTTCCTCTAGTGGAAAAATGGTATATATACTCTTTCCATGTGATTGTTAAATTGTTACAAGATGGATGCATCTGACACCTTTGTCCCTGTGTGGGAAGTGCCTGCTTAAGAATAAAGCCATCTGTGGAAAAAGCAGAGTCAAGGACAAAGAGTCATCACTTGAGAACTTAGATCCAGCCACGCCTGAAGCCAATGTTATGCTTGGAGTTTGGGTTATGTGAACCAATAAAAAACATCCCCCTTAAGTTATTTCTATCACTTTGGTTTGGTTTCTAACAGTTTGGTTTCTATCATTTATTCCAGAAAAGAACTGATTAATACATCTGTGATCATAGGGTACCAATCCGCACTCTAAGAGGTGCCACTGGCTCAGTGCTTAGCTCTTATAATCCAGGGTGACTAACACAAGAGAAATAGCCACTTCTGAAGCTACAGGTGTTGTTCCAAGAGTTTTACATACTTTCACCTGTTGCCTCCTGGCCTTTTTTCAAACTACCCATATCCTTATCTTCCTTCAAGCCTCTTAAAGCACCTCTTTGAGAAAGTTTCCTGCATAGCCCACCCCTACTTCAGTGGGGGTGGGTGGGTACATGGAAGACCAGGGACTTTTACTTTCTAGTTGTGAAGGCTTGGGTAAACTCCTTCACTGTCTGAGCCTCAGTTTTGTTGTCAGTAAAACAGAGGGTAATATATGCCATGCAGAAGGGCTGTGAGGATGGAGTGAGATGACATATAGACAGGTTTGCACAGAGCAAAGGTCAGTTCTCTTCCTGTATAGAAAATGTGATTTTTTTTTTCAAGTTACAGAAAGGGACAGTTTATTAGAAGAAAAAATACAATTCAGAAAAGCAGAAGAGGGCCCGGGCAGTAGAGAATGGCTCAAGGGTCATTATTAGAAGAGAAAGTACATTCCAAAGAGTGTGGAGCTGGCCCAGCAAAAGGAAGCTCAAAAGGCCAAACATGCGATATTTTACCTAACAAATTAACATTGATGCAAAAGATTGGTAATATGAAGTCCTGAGGAGGCTGTGGAGAAATGGGGACTTGAACGCCTTACTGGTGGGGTGTGACTTGATAGTCTCTCTGGAGGGCAAGAGTCTATCAAACTTCACATTGGGCCTGAGCCCAACATTTCTAGTCACCCAACCCACAGATGCTCACGGGAACAGAACAAATGTCCAAGAATGTTCACTGCAGTGTTGTTTGTAATATGAAGAGTTGGAGACGGCCTAAGGCCCCAGACCTTAGGCTCCTTTGTGAAGATAATAAGAAGCCTGCTCCACAGGGATTTTTAGAATGAAGAGCTTAGTACAGCCCCTGATGTGTAGTGCCTCGCTTAACAAAAGTTGTGAGCTGTTTTTATGATTATATTTGTATAAACAGACAGGGAGAGATATGCATAATATTACTGGCAGGTGGAAAAAAGGAAGCTGTCGAGTAAAATGTTTGTAAACCTAGGTGTGCAAAGATTAGGTTGAACCATATCAAACCGGTATTTTAGTACATCAAAACAACCAAACGTCGGCAATTTCACCCTAATATGTTTATTTGTACTTAGAAAAGATCTAGAAGACTCAGCAAACTGTGAACAGCTATCACTTCACCACCCCTCCCTAGGGAGGGGAGGGGCTTTCATCTTTAACGTTACAATTGTCTTTTAATTTTATTAACCAGCAACATTATTTTAGTTTCATAACAAATTGCATCTTTTTAAAAAAATTTTTTTTTTTTTCTTTCAGGACAGTGTCACTGGCCCTCCCTTGTGGGACCCAACCACCGTGCCACTCGGCCGGCCCCAAATTTCATCTTTTTAAAAATTATATTCTTCTGCACTGATTTTTTTTTAAACCAGGAACATATATTGTTTTTATGACAAAAATATTTGAAACTATAGATAAAAACAAAGGGTGTCATTAATCATGGTTATTAATATACCCTGTTATTAAGTTGCTGTCAGAATCCTTTGGCTGTTCGGTTTGTGTGAGCGTTGCTGCGTGTGCTACATTCCTTGAGGGCAGCAAGGACTCTAGTCTCAACCCTCACTCCAGGCTCAGGACAATGTCCCTACATGCTGAATGCTTCTGACCGACTCCTCAAGTCTAACTTAAACGCTCCAATGGTTCTCTTAGTAAAATCCGAGGTCTCGGGCACCACCGTCTTTGACCTCATCCCTCTCCCTCACTTTTCTCAGCCATTCTGGCTCCCTTGACCTTCCTCAGACAGGCCAGGCACCTCTTGTCTCAGGGTCTTTGCACATGCTATTCTTTCAGCCTGGAGCATTCTTCTCCCAGGTCATGGCTCACACCCTCTCCTCCTTCCAGTGTTTACGTAGAGATCCTTTTCAGGGAGGGTTTCCCTGATCACCTTGTGTAAATCTATAACCCCATCCTCTCTAACTGGCGTTTCTGCTTTATTTTCCTCCATGTCATGTATCATCTTCCATCACATGATATATCTTTACTTATTCGTTTATCATTTGTGTTCTCTGACTGCCATGTTAGCCCCACAGGAGTGAGGATTTTTGTCTCTTTTATTCACTGCTGTATCCCTGGGCCTGGCATATGAGAGACACTTAATAAAGCTGTTGAATGAACTTAAATGCTTCATAGACGGAAGTAGGAAAAAGACAAGTCAGACAGACATGGATTGAATCTCTGAGCAAATTAACCTCACAAGGCCTGTTTTCATATCTCTGAAAAAGGGGGTTCAACAAAATAATGTACAAACCCCCTCCCCACCCCGGGATAGAACCTGCCACACAGCACACACACTTGTTTGAGCTATTTCTCTCCTGGGTTCATTTGCCTACACTGTCCTCTAAGACCTACCTCCTCGCCTGTACCTTCTGCCAGTGGAATCTGGGGAGTCCAGGGCAGAGGCTCCGACCCCTGTGAGCCCAGGTGTCAGGACAAGGAGGAATTGAAGGCTCTAGACACTGAGGGCTTCTCCCCGGAAAGCTTAGCAGACCTCAGACTGCTAGGCTTCCGGTGCTTGGGTTTGGGTGGGGGCCGGGGTGGGGAGTGGGTGTGGCCAGAGGAGGGTCCTGTTGGAAAGGAAACGGTAGGGGTGGAGGCCAGTGTGTAGGAGCGCACCTGCTGATTTTAATCAATCCTCAGCCCCAGAGGCAAGGACTCTCATTACCCTCCTCATTATCCTCCTTTTACAGATGAAGAAACCAAGGCTCAGTCAGAGATGAAGCGTCTCGCCACACAAGGCCTCTAAAACCCTGCTCTGGATCTCTACGTGACGACGTAGGCCTTGGCTGAGCGTCAGTCACCTGGGGAGCTGGTGAAACTGAAAAATGTGGGAGCCCGCCCAGATCTACTGACTCAGAGTTTCCAGGGGTGGGGTC
This sequence comes from Aselliscus stoliczkanus, assembly GCA_033961575.1. Lineage (NCBI taxonomy): Eukaryota > Metazoa > Chordata > Mammalia > Chiroptera > Hipposideridae > Aselliscus > Aselliscus stoliczkanus. Next base: position 53,855,773 of record CM066733.1, on the reverse strand, counting down.
CAGGTGTCTAGTTTTCACAAGCTGCCATTGGGCCTCCCATTTAGAGAACTCCCACAGGCTCCCCAACCCACCCAGGGAGCCCCTGACCTCTGGGCTGGCAGCCTTTGACCTTTAAGAGGCTTCATTTATTCAGGAGGCATGTGGGGCATGTCGGGGTGTGGTTCTCCTCTGGGGTCTGGATTTCCCTAAAAGCTCAAGTGCAGGGAGGGATGGCGCTAGGCCATGCCCACCGTTCTGTACTGTTTAGCCCTAAGGAGTAGAGGCAGATACAGGGGAGCTGAGAATCCATAAAAGCACCAAGCAGTGACTGCACAGAGTATGAGTAACCTCATTCTCTCTACTACATGCCCTATGTAGTCTGTAAGTGTATCTAGGTGCCAAATGACTCTAAAAATATACAGATCCTTTTAAGAGTTACTGAGTATATTTTTCTCAACCAGCAGGTACTTCAGCTTAACTACTATCTTGAGAGAGGAGCACCGTGAATTTTAAAAGGTGGGAATCTCTGCTGAGAGCAAGAAGGGGCTGGCAGGGTTCGGTATAGCCATCAACGGAAAGACAGGCTCCGAAAAGGGAAAGGGGGCCTGGATCAAGGCTCAGCTTCACCTACTTGATATACTTTGTTCACATTTATGTTTATAGATTAGCTGGGTCACTTGGTGATCCACCGTTCAACCCTCAGGCTTTACAGATGAGAAACTGGAAGTTCAGAGATGGGTGGTGACTTGCTAAGGTCACCCGGCTGGGGAGCTGCAGAGGCCTAAACCTCTGCACATCCCCCCCTCCCCCTCAGCCTAGCCTGGAGCCCAGCAGCAGGTAGTGGGCAGGACAGAGCTGGTGACTCCAGCCAGCAGATTCTTGGACTGTAGTTGTTCTTAACTTCCCCTCCACCAAGAGTTGTTCCTCTCTGGAGAAGGCCAAGCCTGAAGCTCATCAGAGCTTCTCAGTGGGCAAGTGACCCTCCCTGAGCCCTTGGACTGCTGAGTGCCCACTGGAGGCCCAGGAGCCTGGGGGGCCTGACAGAGCCAAGGGGGGGTAGTCCCAGTTTGTCCCCCTGCTGCTGTCAGTCAGGGGGAAGTGGTAGGCCTGCCGCCTCCTGAAATCCTCATCCAACCAGAGACCCATTGCTCTACCCACATCCCCTCTCGCCCCGGACCTCACAATAGGGGAGGGAGGAGGCCAAATTCTCAGGTGATCCCCCACTGGGTCTAAAGCAAAGCTGTTCCCCTACAGAAGAGGGGGTGGCCATGAGGAAACCCAGCATTCCCAAAGCTCCCCTCCCTGCAGCTCTGTCGGGACAACTCACTCCTGAAGTTTTGTAGAGGAGATTCTGGGGACACTGTAAAAACTCAGTCCTCAACTTCTACGAAATTTTGTGTTCAGCCTAAATACATTCTGGGCAGAAGTGTCATTCCTACTGGTCTATTTGTAGTGTTCTCAGCCCAACTGGACAAAGGCCATTGTACCTTCTACAAGAATTCAAAGAAAGGAAAATTCATCTGATCTCTTCCCCAGGCCTGACTCCCTGGGCCACTTCTCAGAAGGCTTGCTGTTCCTCCTCCTCCCTTTGGCCTCATCAGGGCTCTGCCCAGGACAGTCATTGGCAGCCCTTCTGCCAACACATCTGGGGATAAGTGGTGACTGTCACAGACAGAGCCTGTTGTGGCTGGCGCAGGTTTCCTGCCTGGTCCCAGCCAAGGACAGGCTAACCCCAACATCTTTTCCCTTTTCCCCAAGTGCTTTTAGGGGAGAAGGTGGAACCTGCTGGTATATCTCTTTCATCTGTTTCTTCCTCTGCCTTCTGACCACTTCTCTATTGCTCCTTTGCCTTTCCGGCACCCCTACCCCCAACAGTATCACGACTTCCTCCCATTCCAGTACCTACCACTTAAGGGCTTGGGGTTGAATTGCCTTCCCCACACTTCCCTCTGATGACATGGGTCCTACCATTTCGGCTCCACCCATCACCCATCTCACTCAGATTCCCAGTGAACCAGTTTTCTGTCGCTCAGAGGGAGAAATCTACCACTGATCCCCTATGACCAAAGAAGCTGCTGCCGGTGGGCTCAATTTGAGCTGTGATGTGGTACAGACAGGAAACGCAAGCTCCCCATGGAACCTTCTCTGCAAATACGCAACCTGTGCGGGTAGGGAGCAGGCATCAGCCCAGTCAGAGGCTCAGGCAAGGAAGCCTTACTGGCTGATGGCACCAGGAATAGGGGAACCACTTGAGGCTGTATCCTCCATATGTGACGGGCATACAGAGCCTGGCGAGGTCACAGGGGCCACAGGTAGTGAAGAGATAGAAAATAGTACCTGGGAGATAACAAATTATGGAGGTTGGGATTGTTCCTGCAAGATGGTAAAGGGGCAGAGTGGGAGGTGGATGTAGGGCATGGAGTTGCTGCAGGGATGGATTTTTTTTTTTTTTTTTGAGGGCAGTGTCACTGGCCCTCATATGTGGGATCCGAACCGGGGCTGCTGGCGTCCCAAGCTAGCTCTTAACCACCGCGCCACTCGGCCAGCCCTAGGGATGGATTTTGGATGACCTGCTTTTCTTCTGTCTGTACTGAAGACCCCACTAGATGACATGATCTGCAGTAAAAAGATTTAAGTAGGGGCTGGCCGAGTGGCGCAGTGGTTAAGTGCTGGCTTGGGAAGCCAGTGGCCCCGGTTCAAGTCCCATGTATGAGGGCCAGTGACACTGCCCTCAAAAAAAAAAAAAAAAGATTTAAGTAGAATATAAGGAAGAATCTGTCTGGTGGGACATTCCCAGATGATCAAACGCGGTAGGGGATTCTCCCCTTCCTGGGGAAGTCAAGAATTATAATTCACAAATCTGGCTAAGGGATCGATTATGGGATACAACCAGTTTGGGACATCCAATTTCATTGCATCCAAGTTCAGCAAAGTATGGGGTTCGAGTGGCAGTGGGGGATAACTCCTATCCTGTTTCATTCATGTCTCTTAGGTTTCCAGGCACCTCCTACCTTAGTCATTAAGAATGGAGGTTTCCTTGGGCCGGCTGAGTGGTGAGTTGGTTAACAGTTGGCTTGGGATGCCAGCTCTGAGCAGCAGGGCTCCAGTCTGGATCCCACATGAGGGTCAGTGACGCTGCGCCCTCTACAGCTAAGATGGTGAACAACAGCTCCACCTGGAGCTGGGCTGCCATGAGTCGCAGGCGACGGCATAGGTTGCAGTCCCTGCTGCAGTGGGCTGCCGTGAGTTACCATGAGTGGCCGGCAGCCAGTGTGAGTGGCCGGCAGCCGGTGTGAACTGCCAAGAGCCTCCATGAGTGGCCATCCAATGGCCGGCCACCGATCTGCCTCACTCGGGAAGAGTGCAATGATCACAATACAACATGGGCCAGTGAAGCGACGTCCTCCACAATTAGACTGAAGAACAAAAGGACAGCAACTTGTCTGTTGCCCTTCCCCAGTTCCCCAACGCTATTCCTTCCCCCAATTCCCCAATAAAATGTGTAAAAAAAAAAAAACAAAAAAAAAGAATGAAGGTTTTCTTGAGATTGCACTCCTCCTTTGGGTGTGCACAGGGGAGACACCAGGGATCTAGGGCCTTAGCCTCATGCCAGGTGTATAGCTGGTGCTCAATAAATATTTGGGGAGTGAATGAATGAGCCCCTAAGGCAGGTCCCAGAGAGCCCAGGCCTACCCTGCTGCTGTCCCCCAATGTTCCCTGGTCCCAATGGCCAAGGGATGGGATTCTTCCCCACTAACCAGGGTGGAGAAGGCAGCACTAACCCAGGACCAGAGAAAGGAAGGAGTGAAACTTTCTGGCCTACCAGGAATTGTAGAGGGCCAAGGAATGAACTTGAGGGCTATCACTGATGGCGTTCTTCCTGGGCTCAGATCCCACCTCCTCCCTACCTGAGGTCTCAAGTCCTAAGTTAACAATTTCCCAACCTAAGGGGAAGCTTGGCAGCAGTATAATGGGGTCTTTAGTCCTTTCCCTTCCCAGCTCTGTCCCACCTGGGAGGTAGGGTTCAGAGGAGCTGTTCTGTCAAGGGTGACCAAGCCAGCCTGGTTTGGACTGGGGGAGGCTCATTAAGTTCTCTCAGCTCTGGGAGGAAGTGACTGACAAGAACTAGGTAACTGTGTGTCTTCAAAGCCAGGAGAAAGCGGCAGGAAGGAGTAGGGTGCATGCCCAAGCTTGACTCTGGGGAGATGTGTGCTCATCACATGAAGTCGGAGATGTTGCCTGGCCCTTTGCCCTCAGAACCACATGATGCCACCTCCACCCTCCCGACAGCTGAGGGGCAGAGCTCTGGACAATGGCTCTGCATGTACCTCCCTGGTCTCGGGACAGTGGAGAGCAGTCTCCCCACGCTGCCCCGGTTACCCAGTACGGCCCCCGCCCCAGGCCTGGGCCTCTGGATGGCTGGGTGGCCCAGGAGTAGCAGTGTTCACGCCTGGCTCCCAGGCGGCAGGGGCTGATGAGGTGTCTGCCAGCCTCCCCTGGGTCCCGGGTGCCCCTCACCTTGAGCTGGGACTTGGAGACCTTGCCGCTCTTCTCCACGTCCAGCGCGGTGAAAGCGTACCAGATGGATTTAAGCAGCTCCTTGCGCAGGGCCATGGCTGAGGCGCCCGCCCGGCCCAGGGGCGGCTCTGACACAGAGATCCGGTTTCAGGAAATGCAAACCAAACGGCTGCAGACCGCAGAGGAGTTGGGGCGAGGAGCAACAGCTCCACCTGCCTGCTCGTGAGGGCTGCCCGTGCAGGCGGAAACTGCCCTGCTGCTCTTGCAGTGCTCAGGGGCCCTGCTCCCAGCAAGGCAGCTGGGGACCAAGCCCCAGAAAGCTAGAGCCCCAATTGTGTTCAGCCTGGCCTCCTGGACTGCCAGAGGCAGCATGCTGTGGGCAAAAGCCAGCCAGCCCATCCTGGCTTTGGAGTCAGATGGGGGTACACGTGTGTGTGTGTGTGTGTGTGTGTGTGTGTGTGGTGCCCTCTCAATTGCACACTTACTAGGTAGGGGGGCCTAGATAAGTTACTTAACCTTCTTGAAGTCTCCTCATCGGTAAAGCAGGAAAAATACCCACCTCACAGAGTTGTATGGACCGGGAATGGATGTGACGCACAGAGTAGGCACTGGACAAAGCATTTCTTTTAGTGCCATCTAACATTATTGTGGTGCTGGGGCTCCTCCCAAGCAGAAGGAAACAAAGGGAACATTACTAAGCTAGAAGAGGAACTGGGGCCAGGGCACCTCTCCAGGTCAGGCGGACTTGGCACGTGATCGGCTGCCTCCCCATCCTCTGTGCTTTGGCTGTAAAAGGCTCATCCCAAGCATGGTTCACTCTGGGGCCCACTGGCCCTGGGGACTGTTTTCCGAAGCACGCAGGGTGAGCCTCACAGTGAGGCAGCAGGAGGCTTGGGGGCCCTCCACATCAGTGCTTGAGATCCAACCCCATCAGGGCTGGGACATACCCCTGCAAGGAACAGGGGTCATGGGTATCGAAGGTAGGCAACTGAGACATCCCCTCCCTGGGGCCTGCCCCAGCCCCCTCTGCTTCTAAGGACCCGGTGACAACAGTAAACAGGAGCTGGCTTAGCATCCCAGGAGAGGATGCCTGGGCTGGGGGAGAGGGTTCCATTCACAAGTGGCAAGGAGGGGCTTAGGGCACACCCACCATTGTGGAGAGAAAGAGGTAGCTCCAGTCCCTGCAATGTTCCCAGGCAGGAGGGGTCACACCGAAATAAATATTTTTTCCATCAAGTCCTTCCCCCTGCAGGCATCCCTTCCTGTCCTCTGGGGCTGGGTTGGTCCTACCACGCACTTTTTAGTGGTGTCCGATTGTGCCTCTGGACTCCCATAGCATGGCCCGACACAGGTGGGAACCCAGGGCTGGGTACCAGAGCCAGGCCTTCAGACTGCGGCAGGGGAGGCATGAGCGACCCTCGGCAACCTGGGCCAAGGCACCCTCGGCCCCACTCCAACGGGAGTAGCTGTGTGCAGTATGTATGAGGGGAGTGGCTCGTCTCCAGGGGCTCTAGTTAACACAAGGTAAGGTAGAAAAAAAACCAGGAGTTCCTCCAGCCTAACCATCCTGAGGCCTGAGAGCCAAACAGAGCCTGGAAGCAGTGGTTACACTGGTCCTGTTTGGCCACCCTGCGCAGCTGTGGGTAGGAAGCCACTGGCAGCTCCTCAGGGCTTATCTTACACTGGGGCTTCCTCCCACCTGTCCCCCTGGTAGGGCAGTCCCATCACTTCAGCACCGAGGCTCACTGGAGTATGTGCCAGGGATACAGAGCTAAGAGTCTGACTTGACCAGCCCTGCCACCAGGGCCCAAGAAAGGAGGGAGGGAGAGACCCAGGTGGAAACTTGGAACTTTTATTAAATACTCATTCACCCGTTTGCCATCACTGCCCAGAGCAGAAAAAAAAATTATCAAAATGCAATTAAAAAAAATTAAACTCAATCCGCAGTATGTATAAGGCTGCTCCCTGCCTCTCTGCCACAGAGAGGCTGGGGGGCAGCTAGGGGTGGGAGGTGGGGCTGGGCACCTTTCCTCCAACCACAGGCCCCTGAGCAATTCTGGCTGCGGTGGCAGGAAGTCCCTGCTGCCAAGTGGCCAGGCATCTCGGCTGGCCGTCGGGGAGGTGGTTATTGCTGGGAGGGGCAGGGCCAGGCCTCCTCTGCCCCTACTGGGCTGAAGACTGGTCTGCCCTCTCCCCTGGTGGGCAGTGACCAGTCAGACTGGAGGACCAGTCCCCACAGCAGCCCCAATCGCCACCTGAGAAGGGGAGTGGATTGAGGGCAGGCAGGAATTCCCTGGAGGGTGGGGGGTGGGCGCCCTGCCGATTCTGAGGGGAGGACGCCTCCATGCAGCCTGGGGATCAGCTCATCCTCTCTAGCTCCTGAGGATGACACACTCCTGATTTCAGCTACCAGCCCTTCTCTTGAGCAGGGCCCTGATTTCCTTCAGTTAGGCCGTCTTCCTGCTGCCTTCTCACCCTGGAGACCTCCGTGACCATCTTCCCGTGTTGGCTACAAGGGCCCTTGGAGGTAATGATGGCCGTGTGGCTGGGCACCTCCTCCTCACAAATGGGACCCGGCCCTCTCGGGCTCAGCAGCGGCTCTGACTCTGGGGTCTCCAAGGTCACGGCCCCTTACTGCATGGCTGCAGTGGCCACACTAAGAGCCTCCTCTAAGGTCTGCTGCTCCTCCAGCTGCGGAGAAGGGGGTGGAGAAAGAAGTGGAGAATGAGACACGCCCCCCTAGAGTCTAGGGGAAGTAGTATGTGGCCTGCATTTTTGAACCCCCTCCATCCACCCAGTGCCACACACTGAGCACTTAGTAGGGTGCCAATAAAGAGGAGGTTCCCTGATGGACTAGCTATGGCCAGGGAGCCACAGAATGGTCCCAGGGTCTGAGAGTCTGGCTTGAGCACAGAAGGGAATGATTTTTTTTTTTTTTTTTTTTTAGCTGAGCCATCCTGCCACCTGTTGGCAGCTCAACGGCAACTCAGCTCAGGCTAGCATCGAACCGACGTTGCTCAGAGCTCAGCTCGCACTCTTGAGTGAGTTCTTAACCAACTGAGCCACTCGGCCGGCTCAGGGAATGACTGTTTTGAGAGGGCCTTAGTAGTCACCTCCTTCAGCCTCCTTATTCTCCTGAGGAAGAAAGGGGGGTATAAGGAGACAGAGGGCTCAGACCACCAGACCGACTGCCATCGCAGTCATTCTGAAGGGCGGAAGGGGATCCATCACTCTTTCTCAGTCAAGAGCCTGAGACAGGTATGTGACTTTAGGGAGAAAGGGATTTGTCCTCTGAAATGAGTGCTTTTTGAGCCAAGAGCCCCTCTCTTCAATCTAATTCCCCTGCCCTCCTGGTTCCTCTCCTGCCCCGGGGCCTGGCTCCGCCCAGGCAGGACCCACCTGCACAGCGATGTGTGTTCCGTTGGCCGTGGCCAACAGCGCCACCTGCTGATGATGAACGGATGCTACACTCGCATCGTCGGCCACCACAGCCCCAGAGGTAATGATGGTGACCTGAAATGTTCACGAATGAGGTTTCCCAGCTCACTTATATTATTCTCCCTCCCTCAATCCAAAAAATAAAAAACCCCTCCAAGCAAGGTGGCTGGAAACCACCCAGGAAGGAATGGATAAAACCATGACGGGTCAGATTAAGTAGCTTGGGGCTCCAGAGGTAAGTGAGGTTGTGTCTTTCTCTAATTTATAGCCAACTGAGTTCAGGGATTTTCACTCAGGACAGAGCTAAAAGGCCCCAGAGATGATATAATCTCCTCAACTGAAAATGGACTGAAGTCCATGAGAAATGACTTGCCTGTGGTAGCAAAACAAATACGGGTAGACTGAGATTTAGAAACTCTTTTGACCCCCAGTGAAATGTCTCTCAACAGAGTGGCTGATGACCCAGAGGGGCTGGGGGAAGACCCCTTTTTGTAGGAAAATCTTGGTTCTCCTAGGAAAGCCTGACTGTGTTAGCCTGCACTTTAATGTCCACCCCACGGAAAGGAAGGACAAGACAACAAGAAACCCCAAGCAAACCGCCTGGTCATACTGGCTGCGTCTGGGTGCCGTCGGCACTGATCATGGTGACTGTATGTGTGCCAGCCGCGGCAGGGTCATCATCGTGACTGGGGATGGTGAGGGTGGTGCTGCCATGCTGAGTCACCACACTGATGGCACTACCCAGGGCCTGCAGGTCTTCTGGGGACAGGCTGACCTGCCAACAGGAAGGAAGAGGATGAGCAGGGAGCGCAGTGGAGGGTCCTCTGAAAGCCCCTAGGCGGGTGTCTGCTCTCAGCCAGGTCAGCTCACTGGTAAACTAGAAGATTAGCTTCCTGTCACAGGGGTGGGGGTGGTGGCCAGCGACAAGCAAGTCAAACAGGTGTCAGGTTGCAAAGAGAGGCTACACTGCAATCCTGCTGACTGCTCCTAATTACCACTCTGCCTCAGGGCTGCTCCACGCAATTCAGCATCTCCACCTGATTTCTTCCTTATGTCAACGCCAAAAGGCACAGATGCACTTGATAGTGAGGGTGCGGACAAGGGTCAGGTTATACTGCTGGCTCAAAAGCCCAGGCTTCCAGACCTCACACCATGCTCTGGTCCCTACTCAGGACATCCTCAATGTCTCTCTTGAGGACATCCAAGCAAGTCATTCAAATCAGGATGTGTCCGCCTCCAGTAAAGAGGGAAACTACTAACTGCTCCAGAGGTCCCCGAGACCGAGCTGGACGCAAGAGGAGGCAGGGCTGTGTCAAAAGATTTGGTACCCTCAGCCTCAGATCTGCAAGGCTAAAAAAGGCCGAGTGACAAGGTGGTTGAGCACTGGCTTGGGAGGCCGGTGGCCCTGGTTTGGGTCCCGCATAGGAGGGCCAGTGACACTGCCCTCAAAACAAACAAACAAACAAACAAAAAAACAGAAACTGGGCGGAGGTGGGGCTGTCAGAACTTCGGGGTCCCCCCGAGAGAATGGGAGAGGGAACCAGCTGGAGGGGCCCACTCCATCCCTACCACCAGGGCCTGTACCTGCTGGGCACCATCCTGAGTGATCAGAGCCACGTGCGGGGTGTCCTCCTCAGTCACCATGGCCACTTGGGCTGGGATGTCATCACCCTCTTCTTTCACCTCCGAAAGGTAAGCAATGTGGGGTCGTTTGGGTGGCGGGCTGTCCTTGGCTGCAGAGGCGGCTAGGAGAGGAAAGCCCAGGCTGACGCCTGCCACTGGATGGCCACGCTGAGGGCCGGCTTGCCCCCACTCTCACCTCCTGCCCACGCCCCTCACCCTCGAGCTGCTGTTGCTCGTACAAGGCCTGCTCGCTCTCTTCCGTGGCCTCCAGCTCGCCGTGGGCGCTGCGCTTGTGCATGGCCAGGGTGGAGGTCTGCCGGTAGGTCTTGCCGCAGGTGCTGCAGGTGTAGGGCTTGCAGTGTGTGTGCACCACGTGGTGCTTATAGAGGCTCGAGTACTCGGTGAAGCGCTTCCCACAGCCTGGCACCGTGCAAACGTATGGCTTCTCCCCTGGGGACACTTGGCTGTGAGGGGGGTGGGAACTGGGGCTGGAAAGGGGGAAACTAAGGGGACAGGGGTGGGGGCAGGGCTGGTGAAGGGAGAGCCAGGGGGAGGGAGAGGGACTAAGACCTGGAACTCTGAATGGACAGAGTTGGGGAAGACAGCCAGTGAGACACAGGGGGTGTGAGTGTGGGAGCACTGAGCCCAGAAACAGGTCAGAGCAAATGGGGGGATGGGGCAAAGCTGGGGCTAGAGAAGGGGCTGGTTGGGAACACTGGGGGCTTGTAAGACTGAGGGTCTCGAACAGAAGAGGCAAGCGATAGAGAGGGATGATGACATGTCAGGTGCGATGGGAGAAGTGAGAGGACGCAGAAGGCTGGACAGGGCATGTAACGCTGGGGACAGGGCAGGCTGCACAGGGGTTACGTGGACAGTGGATGAGGTGAGGAGCTGAAGGGGACATTTCACTCTGCTTGTTCCCCCATCCTGCCTGACCCTGGCCTTTTCTTGGGGGCCCGGCTGAAGAGAGAGAATTCAGAGTAAGTGGAGAGAGGTGACAGGGAGCTGAGAAAGCTGGCAATACCTGCCAGATCGAACCTAACTGGAAAGCGTGCATTGCAAGTGAAACTGGTTCTGCAAACAGTGGAACCACAGAGCCCCCTGGCTGAGCCCATGGACCGGCCTGGACTGGCCAGCAGAGATCAGCTCTGGGCTGGGAGTTGAGGAAGTGTCTCAGGTCAGAACCCTACGGTGGAGGGGGCGGGGGTCTAGGAGGGGGTGGTCCTGCATGCCAGTGGGCCCACCTGTGTGGATGCGCACGTGATTCTTGTAGTTGGTGGCGCTGGTGAAGCCGCGGCCACAGTGGGGCTCGGGGCAGGTGTAGGGCCGCTCGCCTGTGTGGGTGCGCACATGTACCTTGCGGATATTAGATGTAGTGAAAGAGCGGCCACAGCCCTCGAAGGGGCACCGGAACGGGCGTTCACCTGTGGAGACGGGAGTGTGAGGATGGGGAGTCACGCTGGAGCAGGACGCAGGGACAGGCCGGAGGGCAGGGGGCCACCTACCGGTATGGGTGCGGACGTGCTTCTGCAGGTCTCCTGAGGTCTTGAAGGCCTTGCTGCACAGCTCCTCTGGGCACTTGTACGGCTTCTCGCCAGTGTGGGTGCGCACGTGGCTCTTCAGCCCATATCCTGTCCGCATATGGGGGGTGGAGGGGTGAGAAGGGCACTCAGTGGGCCGCATCGTCCACCTTCTCCTCTTCCTGCCGCAGAGGCTCTCCACCTTAAGGAGTGCTCTGTGCAGCTCTATCGCATCCCTGCCCAGGCAGGTGAGAGGCGCTGAAAAAGCCCACTCTGCCCTCCGCCCCCTCCAGGGGCAGCTGGGGCCCATCCAGAACATGAGTGTGACCTAGAGAACCCAGGGCTGAAGGGTGTCGATTCGAAGGGAAAGTGAGGCCCTGATGTGCAATGGCCCCCACAGCTGCCTGGTGTCAGAGCTGACACAAAGGGCAGGGTCTTGCTGCAGGGCCCCCAGGCTCCTTCTGCGGGCCTGGCCCACGCTCCACTCGCTTCTGTAATAGCTTCTTCCAGTGGCCAGTCAGAGCACTCTGCCAGGAATTTCTCCAGGAAGGCAGCCTGGGGTTGGGTTCCCTAGAGGGAGATCCCAAAGCTAATCTAGAACCCTTTGCCCTCAACTGGGAGCATTCCACCTTCAGTCTCCATCCAGGTAGATTACCTGTGGCAAAAGCCTTTCCGCAGCTGGGGAAGTCACACCGGTATGGACGGTCACCTGTATGAGCTCTTTCATGCACCTGTGAACATAAACCATCACGTAATTCAGAGGGACAAGGATACAAATGGGTTCCTCAATTCTCTTTAGAGCCCAGAGTCTCAGCATTGGCCACCTCTTTTATTTTGCCTCCTTTTGGGCCGAGAGGCCACCTCCTCCAGGGATCCTTCCCTGATTCTCTTCCTTCCTACACTCTTCATGTGTATCACAGCACCCTGGGCTAACACTTCTGCACTCTTCTCTTCCTACAGAAGGCAATGAGCAACTTGAGGGCAGGGACGCCCAACCAAAGCGGACAAGTGGAGTTATAGGCTGGCGGGGAAGATGGAAAGGGGAAACTGTCTGGGGCAACCTTACCTTTAGGTGATGAGCAGTGGTGTAGAGACGCCCACAGCCCTTGTAGCCGCAGCGGAATGCTCTGTCCCCAACCTGCTGCCCTTTGCCGTTTTGGGATGCCTGGCTGTCGTGCAGAACCTGAAGGAAAAATCTCAGGGTCCCTATCTGTATTCTCCTCAAGCAGAGGGGAAAGAGGTGGGACACAGGGTCCATCTGTGGAAGCTTCAGGCCCAACAAGCAGATTAAACTGCCAGGGGGAGAAGGGCACCCTGAGTGACAGATCCAGGTGGACAGGGAACAGACACGGGGGCACAGTGTAGAAGAAACGGGGCTGGCACGTGGACTTACTGCCCATCTCTAATGCATAGAGGGAGAACTAAGTGTCATGGGGTGGACAGCTATGGAAGAAAGGGCATCCCCTAGACAACTAGGTAAAGTGGGATGGGTGGTCTGAATGGCCACACTGGAGCCAGCAACCCCACTTGTGGCCAACTGCAAGACATGGACAACTGCAAGAATCTGGGATATGATACCCAATCTATGTTCTCTGAATATTTGTGCATGAGTGTGTACAGGAGTGCATGTGTGCACATGTGTGCACACACACACACTTGCATATAAGCATATTCTTTTTAAAAATTATTTTTTCAGTTACAGTTGACATTCAGTATTATTTTATATTAGCTTCAGAAATATTGCATACTGGTTAGACATTTATGTAATTTATGCAGTGATCCCGCCGATCAGTCTAGTACTCACCTGACATGCTACATAGTTATTGCAACATTATTGACTATATTTTCTAGGTTGTACTTTACATCCCCATGACTATTTTGTAACTACCAATTTGTATCTCTTCCTTTTCTTTTTCCTTTTTAAAATAAAACTTTAGGGCCGGCCGAGTGGCGCAGTGGTTAAGCGCTGGCTTGGGAAGCCAGAGGCCCCGGTTCGGGTCCCACATATGAGGGCTAGTGACACTGCCCTAAAATAAATAAATAAATAAATAAATAAATAAATAAATAAATAAAAATAAATAAATAAAACTGTATTGGGGAACGGTGTGTTTTTCCAGGACCCATCAGCTCCATGTCAAGTCAGTGTCTTCAATCTAGTTGTGGAGGGTGCAGCTCACTGGCCCATGTGGGAATCAAACCAGCAACCTCAATATCATGAGCACTGTGCTCTAAGCAACTGAGCCAACCGGCTGTCCTCCAGTTTGTATTTATTAATCCCTTTACCGTTTTCATCCACCTCCCCAGTGTCCTTCCCCTCTGGCAACCGTCAGTTTGTTCTCTGTCTCTATGAGTCTATACGTATTTCTGTTTTGCTTGTTTGTTTATTTTGTTCTTCAGATTCCACATATAACTGAGATCATATGAAAAATGGTTTGGAGGTTCCTCAAAAAATTAATTAAAAATAGAACCACCTTAAAAATAGAACCTGGGCCGGCTGAGTGGCGCAGTGGTTGCCCCGGTTCGGGTCCCACATATGAGGGCCAGTGACACTGCCCTCAAAAAAAAAAAAAAAAAAAAAAAAAAAAAGTAGAACCAGCAATTCCATTTCTGGGTATTTATCTGAAGAAATCCAAAACTCTACTTGAAAAAGATATACACACCCCTATGTTCATTGCAGCACTATTTACAATAGCCAAGATATAGAAGCAGCCTAAGTGTCCGTTGACAGGCCATTGGATAAAGAAGAGGTGGTGCATATATGCAATGGAATGTTGCTAGGGCTGCAGCTCTGGGCACCTCTCTCGTCTGATGGGAACCCGGTGCTCACAGGGGTATTAACAAAGGGGCTTGCTGGGGGTAAGCTCACCTAGGTTCACCGGAGGGAGGTGGCCACAACTGCAGAAGGGCCCAAGGCAGGGGCCTGCAAGTCCCTCCCAGAATCTCAGCTTGAACCACAGCGCCCAGCTAACTGATAAGTCTGTCGCCCTGCCATCTCTCCTGGGGACATTTCTAGAGCCACCTGCTTCACCTCTGGCTGCAGAGAGCCCTTACTGCTCTTCTGCTTTCCTGGGGAGGATCCTGCTCAGTCTGTCCCTTAGTCTTTGTTTCTGGGACAGTCTGGCCTACCCAGGAGCTCCTGCAACAGAGCTCTGGGAGTCATGGTGGGACCAAGGGGTGAGGCCAAATTCATGGCAGGGTCTGTCTGGTCAGTTCCAGGTCAGGGGTCAAGCAGCTGACAAAAGTTTCGTGGACACTTGAGTAGCTGGTGGCTGGTGGGGGAGGGTCCCAGGTGGCCAGGCCTACTCGGCTAACTCACTCAGGAGTTTGGATTTCATTTGCTAGTCTCACTAGTGCTTGAAGGTAACTGAGGGAATCAAGAACTTCTGGGCTGGAAGTGACCTAGTCCCATCTCATTGTCTTAGAGAGGAATGCGCTGATCCTGGGAGGGGAGAGACTGCCCCCGGTCAGGACAGGTAGAGGCAGAGCCAGCACAGGTCTCAGGGCTCATGATGTAAAGTCCAGCTGTCTTTCCAGCTGTATCAAGTCTCAAATTCGACTTCTAATGCACACCTCGGGGAACAGGGCTGCGGAGAGGGCACAGCCCAAAGCAGCCTGCTGTCAAGTGTTGTGCTTTGTTTTGAAAAGACATAAGGATTTCCTCTTCTCCTCTATGATGCAGCCACACTAGTTTTATTATAGACTCTCCCCAGTCTCTGGGTAAAACTAGTGCTCCAGGAAGACCCTGAGGCTTGTAGTTCATCCCGGAGGGAGCACAGCGGTTTGGAAAGCTCACAGGTCTCTACCCGTCTCCCCTGTGGGCTGGGCCGCGCTCCAGCAGAGAGAGCTTGGACTGACTGACATGTGAAGGGCTGGGATTCTTTTCCCTTGCGGCTGAGCTACTGTGCAGGCCCCGTGTTCTCTGGATCCCAGCTGCTCTGTAGCATCTGCCCTCGTCACTACTGAGGTCATTTCCCCAAATGACTACATGCGTTGCAGAGAAGAAATAAATACAAGAGCATCTGACCTCAGTGGACTGGAAAACTAATAAAAGTCACTGGCGAGAACTTTCTCAGACAGAACAGAGGATAATTACAACAGCCAAAGTGAAGCCAGGCCCAAATCCCTAAATCCCCACCACAGGACGTCAGTGCTTCTGACAGTTGCCCTCCCTCTGCAGGCAGCATAAACATGGGGAGTGCAAGCAGCTGTTGGCAGCCCCAGCTAGGCTGTGATGCACGCCCTGGACAATGATGTGTGAAAGATGAGCTGGGAGGCCAGAGCAGGGGCAGGGGGAGTACCCTAGGCCATGCCGGCGCAGGGGGCAGTCTTGTCCTTGAAAGAAGTGGCAGTTTTGGCAGGGCCAAGGGAGCTGGCAGGCAGTGTCAGGCTCTGCGAGCTCACCTTGCTGGCATACTGCTCCAGGGCCACCACGGTGTCTGCGCTGAAGTTCTCGTCGTCCTCTGTGGCCAGGTCCTCCAAGCCCACCTCTGTGTGCACGGCCAGAATGGTGCTGTCTGACGGCACGGCCACTGGGTGGTGAATGTAGGCAGTGGAGCCATCTTCCAGCTGGACGGCCTCCAGGGCGCTGGGGTTATAGCCCTCTGTGGGGAATACACGGTGAGCCCGAACGCTGCAGGAAGCCACGATGCAGGCTGGGGCCCTGGCATTACGGGGACGAGAGGTACATATGCCAAGGAGGGTTTCAGGATCAGGTTTGTCCCAGTCCCTCGCCTTGGTCATCCCTCTGGCTGGCCCTCCTGGGGCTGCCCCTCCTGAGGAGGAGGTCTGCTATGAGACACTGATTGGGAACTCATGAGCCCCTTGAGGACCCGAGGAGACCAAATTATCTTGGCCTAGGTGGCCTCCTAAACAGTGGAGCCTCACCCCCTCTGCTTTCCTCCAGGCAGCACAGCACCTGGAGGGATCTTTGCAAGACACAAATGTGATCATGTTACCTGGTCTCAGGATAAAGACCAAAAAACGCCCTTCTCCTGATACTCATGCCCCAAGCACTCTGGCCCCTACTTCTATTTGGCTTCACCTTGCCCCGCTTTGCCTTCAACCCCCAAAATCTGGCCCCCAGTGGTTTCTGGAATGTGCCATTCTTTCTCCCAGTCTCTGGGCCCACATATGCTGTTCCTTCTGTCTGGAGCACGAAACTTTCCCTGCCCTCCCTCTTTCCCTAGCTGAGTCCACTTCATTCTTCAGCTCCCAGCTCAAGCGTCACTCCCTGAGACGCCTTCCCTGAGCCTGACATGTTTGCTCACGACAATCAGCTCATGAGTGAAGACTGCTTCACTTTTATTTCCCCCACTAGACTCTGGGGAAGCACGGGCGGTGTCTGACTTTGTTCTCTCTTGTAGGCTCCACACCCAGCACAACGCCTGGCACACACAGGGCGTCACTGAAGAAACCGCTTGTAGAAGGAATAAACTGCTATGCTTCTGTACCGTAGGAGCTGTATTCTTAAATGTTAGTTAGTTTTTACCCCCGTCTTGGATGATACCCTCAGGTCCTATTTCAAGCCCTAACTTAGTGATTGTGCTGAAGCCAAAACCACCATCAAGGTCCATGCTTCTGGGGGTAGAAACGGCTGCTCCCATGCACATACCAGGGAAGGCAGGCCAGACTGCTAATCCGGGTGAGCTTGGGGACCACAGCTTCTGCGTGTGTGCCCGACTCCCGGGGTATGCCCCCCACACCCCAACCTCTGCCCGTCCTTCTCCCTTCCTTCCTGCCAGTCATGACGACCATGACCCCACCTTTGGGTGCGTGGTGTATGTAGGCCATGCTGCCATCCTCCAGCTGCACAGGCTGTCCATCCTCAAAGGAAAGAGGTTCTGTAACGAGAGCAACGCTGGCCTTTCTCTGGAGCTTGGGGCCAGGGAGGGGTCCTCGGTGGGGACTGCCTGGCCTCCCTCGGCGAAGCCGGGGTGTCTTAGGCGCCCTCACCTTTCTGCACCATCACCTGGTGAATGTATGCAGTGGTTCCATCCTCAAGCTGGATCACTTGCCCTTCGAGCAGCTTCTCTCCTGTGGAGGTGGAAACGGACAGAAGTGGGACAGGCCCAGAGAAGCAGAGGCCTGCTGAGGCGCAGGGGTCATGGCTGCGTGCCTGAGCGCAGGTCATTCTCCACTTCCCTCTCGCCCTGCTTCCCTAAGCCTGGGCTGCAGGGGTTCTAGACATCCCGCCATGAAGAGCGCTACAGCTCACAACAGATCCCCTTCCTGTCACCCACAGGAGGAGAAATTCATGTATTATTCTGCCAAGTGGGGACTTTCAGCCTAACAGTAAGTTGCCGAGACTGACCTAAATGGAGAACAAAGGATGCCTTGAAATCTGCAAAGGCCTCAATGGGTCAAAATTCAGATATGGCTCAAACTAAATCAAATACATTCCCTTATCTTCCACTGTGACAGAAGCCTAGACCTTCTGATAAGGCAACAGAGCTTAGTGGTTAGACACAGTGGGCTCTGGAACCAGTCCAGGCCTCCTGGCTTTGAATTTCAGCTCTGCCTCTTACTGGCTGTTTGAGCTTGGGCAGCGTATTTAATCTCTCTGTGCCTCAGCTTCCTTCTCTTAAAATGAGGATTAAAAACTGTGTCTTCTTTATTGGGTTGCTATAAGGGTTAAATGAATTAATGAATATAAAACAGTCGGAACAATGCCCAGTATGTGGTCAGCCCAATCTGCATATTAGAAGAAACAGAAAGTAAAGCAGCAGGGAGCAATGTGAATGTGACTACTATGCTATTACATGCCCATCTAGGTCTTATTCCACTGTCACTGGTGGGTAATGTTTCCTTCATTCATCACTGACATTTTCATTTCAGTTTTCTAATAAAAAGTTGACTCACCTAAGGCAACAAAACAAGCTCTCTAAAAATGAACAAGACTGCAGAGTTCCTAAGATATTATCCTTCCTTCATCTCAGATCCCTTCTAAGAGCAAAAGGCTCTTACATTTAGGATTAGAATTAGATAGGCCCTTCCCCGTGTCCACCGAACTTGAGAGGAGAGAATGGGGAAAGGAAGTGAGAAAAGGAAGAAGGGAGATTGAAGAGTTGATGACAAGTGGTTTATTCCTTCCTTTCCTTAACACTTCTGGTTTAGGAAATCGGGCTCTCATGATGTGGGTAAAGTATCAGGCAGTTACTTCTGGCCCAGGTCTCCGATGATGTCTCTCCCTCAGAGGAATTCCCACACTTGTCCCCAAGCTGAGTCTTCTTGGGTCAGTGATTAACAGTTCTACAACCCAGCTGAAGGCAGGTAAGGTGGAGACAGAGGTAAGACTTAGGAGAGAAAGGCAGTTGAAACAAGGGGAGGGGGCCCCACTCTCTTCCCTCCCACCCAGTGGGCTGTAGGCTACTACTCTAAAGGTTAACACTTTATCTGTCTTGGCAGCAGCACCCGTTTGTGGGGGTTCTGGAAGCATCAGCAGAGCTTCTACTAGCAGAGAGGACATTGTTTCAAGGCAAAAAACACAATGTCGAGAAGAGTTATTTGAGAAAAAAAATTTTTTTTTTTTTCTTTTTTTCTTTTTTGAGGGCAGTGTCACTGGCCCTCACATGTGGGACCGAACTGGGGCCGCTGGCTTCCCAAGCCAGCGCTTAACCACCACGCCACTCGGCCGGCCCTAAAATTTTTTTTTTTTTAAATGTAGAGCCATCATGTACTTTTATTTACACTTCTGTATTTCTAATACAATCCTTGATTTTAAAGTAAATCTATATTGAACATACTACACATATTTTATGAAGATACATTTAACCTATGTAATTTACATTTTAATTTAAAATATATTTTGAAATGTGTAATACAGCTAAGTTTTACCCTAGAATTTCCTCTAACAACCAGAGACACAATAGGGAGCAGGGAGACCCACTGACTGACATGGCCCTCGTGCCTTTAGGGAGGGGATCACACGCTCCTGTTAGTCCCAACACTCCCAGGCATTTGTTCACAGCACTCTCTTACACCCCCAAAAGTGTCGGGTTTGAATGACATGTTTCATGATTACCTATCATATAGATAAATCTCGTAAAATTTTAGGGCTTCCTGCTGGCTCAGCGGAGCCCAGACAAAGCCGCCTGCTGAGAGAGGGAAGTGCCCTGTGCCCCTGTCAAGAACTTCCCAGCAGCTCCTCAGAGAGACAGAGATGCCTTTGGGGATAGTGCCGTTCGACATGCTGAAGGCTGGCTGTGCCCTGGCAGTGTGCAGTGTGAGTGTAAGAGTGAGTGCATGCGTGTGCGTGCGCTCGCGCTGCAGCACTGTGAAGGAGGCAGAGAACAGAGCCAGGGAGAGTGACGAGAGAAAGATATCGAGGGGGAGATGGAGGAGGCAGGGACCCAGACAGAAGGAGGTAAGACAAAAGAAAAGAGTGTGGTTTTCTCAGGCCAAGTGTGGCCACTTGCTTTTTCTTATTCATTCAACCATTAATTTGTAGCAGAAATGCAGCATGAGAAATCACTGGGTCCACGGGATAAACCCAGCCTTATCTACCGAGTTCCTAAGTCCTTCCATCCCACCAAAACTGCAGCAGGGGGAAGCTGTGTGATGAGAAGGCTGCAAACAGAGGGTTTCGGGCTTCAAAAGTATTCTACAAACGTTTCATTCTCAAGGAAACTAAGCCAGCCAGACCCACACATCCTAGCAAGAAACCTCTGACAGGAAACCTTTCCAGAAGGCGCCCCCCCCACCCCCACCCCCACACACTATGGAAAGAGCTTACTGATGAGATTAAGGGGCCTCTTTGTCTTCATCAGGAAGCAGACAATTTAAGATGAAATCAACAAACAAATTATCAGTAAACTTGGGGACCGAAATATATTTTGACAATGTGTGGAATGGGAAGGGGCAATGTTGCAATGACAATGCAGTCATGAGGCTGACAGCACTCATGGAGTCCCGAAATGGCAAAATAAAAAGTAGGGATGAGGAAGTGTGTGACCAGTGCTGTCCCAGGAAGACACGCATGCCATCTGGTGAGCCTGAGGACCACGCTGGCTGGTAAGAGGAAGGTAAGTGTCCCTGGACCCCTCCCTGCCTGGCAGCCAACACTCTGTTCTAATGCCACATCCATCTTGATTTTAAGTTCCTAGAGAATCCGAATTTCGGGTAAATCTGAATTTCAGGTACAATGAAATTTTTTTTAGTACTTGGTGTTATTATTTTAGTACTTTTTGCATTTCATCCCATGTTTATACATGTCTATCCCAGGCAGTATTTGGGACATAGTTATACTACAAAATTATTGTTTATCTGCAATTTAAATTGAATTGTGTGCCATGTATTTTTATTTCTGGTAACCATAGTGGGCCTAAGGAACAATCTGGGGTGCCCCTCTCTGAACCTGTACATGGCAGGTGCTCAGTAGATAGACTGAGTGCTTAAACTTGCTCGAATTAAGATGAACTCTTCTGGAAAGCACTGAGAAACTGGACAGGAAGTATTTGAAAAGCAGGAAGTCATAACCAGCACTGAGTTCATCTATCCCAGAAATATTTATGAACCACTCACTACATGTAAAGAACCTGCCTTTAAGAGGTCTCGGCTCCTACAATGGGGCTAGTCTCATTTTTCAGCCTGCCCAAATGGCATTTTATTTTATTTTTTTTTTTGAGGGCAGTGTACCGGCCCTCATATGTGGGACCCGAACCGGGGCCACTGGCTTCCCAAGCCAGCACTTAACCACCGTGCCACTCGGCCAGCCCATTTTATTTTGAAGAGTTCCTTTTTCATCAATGACCGCCAGAGCAAGTTGTGGCAGGTGGGAAAGCAGGGCCGCGGTGAGACTCTTGGAAGGGGATACTCCTCTCCAGAGTCTGGGGGACAGGGCAGGATCCTGAGGTCCCGGAAATACTCACCTTTGACAGCTTGCTGGACATAGGCTGTCGTTCCATCACTGAGGGTCACCGTCTGCAGCCCCAAGCTCTCCATGACAAAGTGCTGCCCGTGCTTTCAGACATGAAGTTGGCTTCTGGCCAGCACTGAGAGCCGCAGCTGAGGTCAGAGATTTCCTTCTGGGTCACAAACCTGAGACAATGGACAGTTTCACATTATGAGTCGCATAGCTTCCTCCTGCTGCAAAGACACACGGGGAAAGAGTAAATGAGGGCAGACAAGAAGAAAAAGGACAAATTCTTCAA
Organism: Aselliscus stoliczkanus; assembly: GCA_033961575.1. Classification (NCBI taxonomy): domain Eukaryota; kingdom Metazoa; phylum Chordata; class Mammalia; order Chiroptera; family Hipposideridae; genus Aselliscus; species Aselliscus stoliczkanus. The sequence goes on along the minus strand of CM066733.1, from coordinate 53,834,547 downwards.
AGTAGAAAACTGTGTTGGTTTTTATGAAGAGGGTTCAAAATATACACATTTAAGACTTCTAAATTTCAGGTATAAAAGAGAAGCCTGCCAACCAAATGGGTTGTAAATTAAAATTGTATTGATCAAAACCCATTTTTAAACTCGCTGCCCTTAGAAGGGAGCCCTGTTGAAGGCAGGCAGCCAAGCTGGTTCTCTCTGCCCATCCCAACCTCTCTCCTGCTCAGACCCATTCATCCACTGGCCTTGCTGACCATCCTCTGTGAACACCCCGCAGGAATCACAAACGGAACAAGTCCCCAACAGAACTTGCAACCCTCCAACCCCCAGAACTGTTCCACTTCCACTATCCCCTCTCCCAGGGATAGCACCCCCAGCCACCCAGAATTGTGGGGTCATCCATGATTCCTCCTTGTCCCTCAGATGTTTAAGTACACCACTATTTTACACCACACACAGAAATTAACTCAGAATGGATTCAAGACTTGACTGTGAGACCTGAAACCATTAAACTTCTAGAAGAAAACACAGGCAGTAAGCTCCTTGACATCAGTATTGGCAATGATTTTTTGAATTTGACACCAAAAGCAAAAACAAACAAGTAAGACTAGAGTACACTAAAAAGCTTCTGCACAGTAAAGGAATCTGTCAACAAAATGAAAAGACAACCTACTAGATGGGAGAAAAAAATAGCAAATCATGTGTGTGATAAGGGGCTACTATCCAAAATATATAAAGAACTCATATAATTCAATAGCAAATAAACAATATGATTAACAATGAGCAGAGGGGGCCAGCTGAGTGGTGCGGTGGTTAAGCGCTGGCTTGAGAAGCCAGCAGCCCTGGTTCGGGTCCCATATATGAGGGCCAGTGACACTGCCCTCAAAAAAAAAAAAAAAAAAGGGAGCAGAGGATCTGAACAGATTTTTTCCAAAGAGGACACAGAGATAGCCAACAGATACATGAAAGGATGCTCAACATCACTAGCCATCAGGGAGATGCAAATCAAACCACAATGGGATATCACCTCCTATCTGTTAGAACGGCCATCATCAAAAAGACAAGAAATAACAACTGTTGGCAAGAACGTGGAGAAAAGGGAACGCTTACGCACTGTTGGTGGAAATGCACTATTTACAATAGCCAAGATATGGAAACAACCTAAATGCCTATCGAGAGACGAATGGAGAAAGAAAGTGTGGTATGTATATTACAATGGAATATTATTCAGCCATAGGAAAGAATGAAATCTTGCTACTTGTGACAACATGGATGGACCTTGAAGGCAATGTTCTAAGTCAATTAAGACTGAGAAAGATAAATATCGTATGAGCTCCTCATTTATACGTGGAATCTGAAAACAAACAAACAAAAAACCCCAAAAAACAAAAACCCCAGCTCACAGATACAGAGAGCAGATTGGAGAGTGCTAGAGGATGGGGGCTAGGTATGGGCAAAAAGGGTAAAGTGACTCAAAAGGTACAATCTCCAGTCATAAAATAAATGAGCTTTGGGGATGTAATGTACAGCATGGCAACAACAGTTAATAATACTATATTGCATATCTGAACGTTGCTGAGAGTAAATCTTTTTTTTTTTTTTTTTTTTAAAGATTTTATTGGGGAATCGGGGAAGGGAAACAGACAGGTTGCTGTTGTTTTATTCTTCAGTCTAGTTATGGAGGATGTCACTTCACTGGCCCATGTTGGTATTATCATTGTGCTCTTCCCGGGTGAGGAAGTCGCTTGACAGCCATTGGACATCTGCTCACGGCGGCTCACGAAGTGCACGCCAGCTGCCGGCCAGCCCCACTGCAGCCTACGCCATTGCAACTCATGGCAGCCAAGCTCCAGGTGGAGCTGTTGTTCACCATCTTAGCTGTAGAGGGCGCAGCGTCACTGGCCCTCTATGTGGGATCTGAACCGGGGCTCTGCTGCTCAGAGCTGGCGTCCCAAGCCAACTCTTAACCAATGTGCCACTTGGTCGGCCCTGAGAGCAAATCTTAAAAGATCCCATCATCAGAAAAAAATTCTGTAACTATGTGTGGTAACAGATGTTAATTAGACTTATCATGGTGATCATTTCGCAATATATACAAATATCAAGTCATTATTGTTGTACACCTGAAACTAACATAATATTGTATGTTAATTATACCTCAGTTAAAAAAAAAAGTCTAGGTACCTATTTCAGGTATCACCTACCACTCACCTCTTAAAGGTCTCTTACGTTATGTCCTCAGATAAACTCTTGCCTGTTCCCTATTCACTTTGCACTACTGTGTTAGGGTGACTTAAAAAAAAGTACAAAACTAAATCTCCCACTTCCTTGGTTAAAACTCTTCAGTGGTGAGCCGGCTGAGTGGCTCAGTTGGTTAAGAGCCCGCTCAGGAGTGCCAGCTGAGCTCTGAGCAACAGCAGTTCGATGCCCAGCCTGAGCTGAGCTGCCGCTGAGCTGCCAATAGGTGGCAGGATGGCTCAGCTGAATAAAACAACAAAAAACAAAAAACAAACCCTCCTCAGTGGCTTCCTGCGCCCTTAGGATCCACCTTGCAGGCACGGCTGGGGTCCCTCCTAAGTCCCTGCAGGCCCAGCACTCCCCGTTCCTAGCACTCACAGCCCTGCATCACCTACCTCAGTACTGACCACCACTCCTGTAGCACCTATTGCCTACACAGGACCCTGGGCTGCAGTCTGGTGTCTGGTTCACGGGGGCGCTCCACAACCCTGGCGGAGTGACTCCCAGAGCGCTCACGGGCACGCAGGGAAACACGGGGGCGTCCTGCTGGTAGGATCCCCTCTGTGGCTGCTGTGGCATGTGGCTTGTGGAGCCTCTGCTCTAGGCTCAGCAGGTAAAGAGTCTCTCTGCCACCATCCAAAGGATTCTGCGGGACTTGGACTCAGGGCCGGCTACTTGATCCTCACTACCTGCCCGCTGATCTTTCTGATCGGTGCTGCCCAAGCTGTTTTCATGTCAGGGCACCCAGAGAAAAGGGTATTTGTATGCCTCACTGTGGATACTGTTGCCTGATGCCAAAGGCAACACCAGCTGGGGCTCTGGCAGCCCCAGGGGCTGAGCAGATCAATAGCTTCTGGTAACTGTAGCCCATGGGTGACACACTGGCAGGGATGCTCCACCCTAGACTTGGCATCTCTGCTAGAATCATTCACTCATTCTGCCCATAAACACTTATTGAATAGGCTAACCTCTGGGATAGTGACACCACTGCCTCTAGGAGTGAGCCTTGCTGCAGAGCTAACCATGTGCTAGGCATTTTACACATAGTGACTCATTTACTCCTCACAACGACCCTGTAATGAAATACTATTATCATCTTCATTTCACAGTTGGGGCAATCAAAGCCCGAGACATAAAGTAACTTGCTTAGCTGCCCATTAAGGTTGCACAGCTAGTAAGCAGGAGAGGGGGATTTGAACCCAGGCCATCTGGCTCCGCAGTATGTCCTTAAGTACTCCACTATTGCTGCCTAGTACTGAAGTTTTTCGCTGGGGGTTTATGAACCCTGAAGCCACCTGAAGAGTGTGAGCTTGAGCATTTTTCTGAAGAGGAGATAGTCCAAGACTTACAGGGATTAAAAGCACTGGGCTAGGTAGGAATCCTGACATCTGACCCATCTTCTCTGTTCGACCAGGACCCAGGCAGTGACCCAAACGTGGCCCAGAACCCTGGTAACGCCCACACGGTCCCAATCTCATAAAAGCTCTGGTCCTAGCCTCTCTGTCTGCTTCATGACCCTCAGCTTTCACTCTCTTATCACGGAGAGAAATTCATTTGGTAATCTGTTTTTGTGTAATATAATAGCATCGTGTCAGAAATAAGGGAACACGTGAAAGACCGAGATCTGAAAACAAAGCCGACTGTAGGCTGAAAGGGTTCCAAAATGGCCTCAAATCTCTAGGGCTGAGCCCTATGGCTGCTGCAGCAACGGCTGATTTAATTTAGCTCATCTGTACTCTACTGGGACTTTCTGAGGAAAACCTGTGGTGTGGTTAAGAACACAGGCTCTGGAGTCACACAGCCTGGGTTCTAATCCAGGCTCCACCTTGGCAAGTAACTGAACCTCTCAGGTGCACTTCTAAAAAATGGGGATACAGTGACCCCTTTTTCTTAGGTTGCTGTAAGGATTAAGTGAGATCCCATATGTCAGTATTTAACACACTGCTGCTGGCACATAGGAAGTATCCTAGAAACACTGGCTCTGAGGAGCAGGGGATGGAGGAGGAGCCTAAAGGGAAATGCTATTGAGGCAATGGGTATTTCTAAACCATAGCCAAGAGTAGTGGCAACAGTCCTGGACTAGAAGTGCAGAAGTGGCTTCTAATCTTGATTGTACTTCCTGTGACAGCCACCTAAGCTATAAAATGAAGCATTGGCCCAGAAGACCCTAAAATCCTTCCCATTGCTCATGATAATTGTTTATCACATATATAGCTCTTAATATGTGCCAGCCACTCAAAGCACGTTACCTATATTAACTCTTTTAATCTTAAAAACAATCCTATGAGGAAGTAGGCACATTATCCCCATTTTACAGATGAGGTGACTGAGGTTTAGAGGTGGAATAATCTGTCCAAGTTCCCATAGCTAGTAACCGCTGAAGCCAGGATTCAAAGCCAGGCAGGCTGGCCCTGTACCTCTCAATATCTAGTGTATTTCTTCCTTCTGCTAATCCACTGTGATACAATGTCAGCACTCAAACCACTCAAATATTGGTTGTTTAACATTCATCTCAACCACTGCAACTTAAACCCAGTCCTTTTTAAGCTGACCACAATGGAAAGAGGGAATAGCTGGTAGCCACATTTCCTAAAATAAAATGCTTCTTAGACTCAAAGAAAACAAATCTCCACTCCTTTACACGGTCTCATGTCCAGGCTAAATATTCAATTTCCCTCGTTAAGTCTCATAACATAAACCTTTAAAACAGTCCACTCTCACTCGCTAACCTCTCCTGATCTCTGAAGCTGCCTTCCCACAGCGCCTGCCTGCAGTGGTGCTTCGTGGCTGCCTAGAATGTACAAGTGTCTGATTGCCACTTTTCTCCCTTTCTTTCATCAAAAGATGGTTTTCTCTGAATCCTCCTGTGTCAGCACTAAGCTAACAACAGTGAAACTGGCAGAGCCAGACAGTGGCTTGTCACTGCCTCAGGATGGCTGTTTAAGCAGTTCCTGCCTGCACTTGACATTTTAGATTCCTCACTCCCGCCCGCGGCCCTCTGAGAAAGGGCAGAGGGGGAGCAGGGCCAGCTGCTCTGTTTTCTCCACAGAGAATATAAGGTTTACCAGCTCCCCAATGACCTGAGCTGGGTACAGGAGACAGACAGGCTGGGAGTGGGGTGGATTAGAGCCCTGGCAAAAGAGAGGGAGGAAAAGGGAGCCCTCCAGACTAGCAGCAAGTCCAGTTCCCGTTTGTTGCATTTTTAAATGAACTTAACCTACTGTTAGCTCTGATGCAGGAAATAGCCCTATGGCTTCAAAATATACAAATGTGTTTCCTAATATAGAAACATAACTTATAATTATTGGGGGGAGGTAACATTTAGAAAAACTTTTTAGATACTTTGGATCTTTAGGTCACTGACACAAGATGTGCTTAAACTGCCTCCTCAAAGCAGAAGGGGTATGAAAGCAGGGAAACTAAAGAGTAGCCATGTAGTTGTGTTTCTCCACTCTGTCACAGTTCAGATCTAATCTGATTCACACCAAGGCTGGGCTTCTCCGGGATTGCCGGCACCTGCTTGCTAGTCAATCATTTTCTGCCAGCCAGAGCTCCCTGGACATTTGAAAGAAGGCTTTCTGTTCTGTTTCAGCCAGCCTGGAGGGCAACCGTATTTAGAAGTAAAACCAAAACAAAAGAAAGCAAAGCAAAACATTTGCTTGGAAAAAGAATGTTCAACTTTGGAAGAAAATATGACTTAATTTTCACTCAGAAAATTCCTCATTTGGAAATATAGAAAACTACTCAGAGAGGACAAAGTGACATGAGGATGGGAAGGATGAAGGCTAAGAGAGTCAAGTGGCAAATTATTGGGTTGTCGGAAAAGTCATGACGCATTTTTGCAACGAAAAACAGAAAAAATGTATCATGACTTTTCCGACAACCCAACAGAACCAGATTTGGAAGAGCTGTAATAAAAATGATTCAGTATTTGTTATTACAGAAAAATACTTCAATGTACACAGAAAAACCCTAGTGAAACAGGCTTGGTTCTGTGGGTTTCTAAACACTAAAGAGAAAATAGGAAATTAGGAGCAGAAACTTGCAATAACATAACACACATTTAAAACATCAGCTAAACTTCTCTTTCCAAATGGCGTACTGATGTTAAAAGCAAATTACTTTTCAGTATGGTTCTGATTTGGCTACTACGATTTTTTAGATTTAAATTAGTCACAGAAAAAGAAGCAATTAAGCAATGTGAATTATTTTCTATTTCAAAAGGGCAGTGAAAATGCAGACCCCTTTACTACAGAACAGAATTCATTTAAACTGAAACAAGTAACTTAAAACTCAGATTTTCAGCCATATGTTTAAGTGAATTTTAACAACTTAGTTTATAAACACCCAATCATGGCTGACTTTCAAACCCACCTTTTGTCCATGAAAAGAAAAGCCTACAATAAAGGCATAGTTTATAAACACCCAATCATGGCTGACTTTCAAACCCACCTTTTGTCCATGAAAAGAAAAGCCTACAATAAAGGCATTTTAGAAGGGTTATCTTAAGGATTTCTTTGACACCACCAAGCAAATTAGTACAGATATCATGATGAAGTTACATCTGAACTGTTTCTGGAATTCAGCTTGGGGTTGCCACAGGCTTAAGAAGGGCTTTTTGAAAATGAAACATTCCATCAGCACCAGGAGGGACTGGACATCACAGTTATTTAGAAACATCACCCTGGGACAAAAGGACTAAACTAAAATCATCACAATGAAAAATATCCAAGGGCCAGCAGAGTGGCTCAGTTGGTTAAGAGCTTGCTCAAGAGTGCGAGCTGAGCTCTGAGCAACAGCAGTTCGATGCCCAGCCTGAGCTGAGCTGCCAACAGGTGGCAGGATGGCTCAGCTAAAACAAACAAACAAATAAGGAAAATATCCAGATCTCAACCAGGAAGAGAAGGCTTTTGAAGCACACACACACAAAAAGATAATCAGGTCAGAAAAAGAGCTGGTTTTATTTTTATTTATTTATTTATTTTTCTGAGGGCAGTGTCACTGGCCCTCATATGTGGGACCCGAACCGGGGCTGCTGGCCTCCCAAGCCAGTGCTTAACCACTGTGGCACGCGGCTGGCCCAAAGAGCTGGTTTTAGAATAAAACACAAGCCAGTGCTTAACCACTGTGGCACGCGGCTGGCCCAAAGAGCTGGTTTTAGAATAAAACAACATTAGGGGAAAACATTAAAGAAAATAAGATGATCGGGCTGGTGGTTAAGCACTGGCTTGGGATGTCAGTGGCCCCGGTTCAGATCCCACTATGAGGGCCAGTGACACTGCCCTCAAAAAAAAAAAAAAAAAAAGAAAAGAAGATGATATTAAAAACACATGCTACTGGGCCGGCTGAGTGGTTTGTTGTTTTAAGACTTGGCTTGGGACGCCAGCTCTGAGCAGCAGGGCCCCGGTTCGGATCCCACATATGAGGGCCAGTGACACTGTGCCATCTATAGCTAAGATGGTGAACAACAGCTCCACCTGGAGCTGGGCTGCTATGAGTCACCAGTAGCGGCATAGGCTGCAGCCCCTGCTGCAGTGGGCTGCCGTGAGCTACCTACCATACGTGGCTGGTAGCCAGCATGAGCGGCCAGTAGGTTGAGTGAGATGCCATGAGCGGCTGTCCAATGGTCGGCAAGCGACTGCCTCATCTGGGAAGAGCGCAATGATGATACCAACATGGGCCAGTGAAGTGATGTCCTCCACAACTAGACTGAAGGACAAAAGGACAGCAACTTGTCTGTTCCCTTCCCCGATTTCCCAACAGTGTTCCCTCCCCCAATTCCCCAATAAAATCTTTAAAAAAAACAAAAACAAAAAGACACATGTTACTGGGCTAGCTGAGTGGCTCAGTTAGGTCAAGAGTGCAAGCTCTCAGCAACAGGGTCACCAGTTCGATTCCCACATGGGCCAGTAAGCTGTGCCCGAGCTGTGCTGCCACTGAGCTGCCAAGTGGTGGCAGGATGGCTCAGCTGGTGGAAAGCACGTGCTCCTAACAAGGTTGCCTGTTAGACTCCTGCATAGGATGGTGGGCTATGCCCACCCACAATGAAGATGGAACACAGCACCTTGAGCTGAGTGGCCAGAGCCGCTGACAGGCGGCTGGATGGCGACTGGACTTAGAGCTGAGCTAGCTGCGCCCTCCACAACTAAGGTTGAAGGACAACAATTTGGCTGTTCCCCTTCACCAATTCCCCAATAAAATCATTAAAAAAAACAAACAAAAACAAAAAACACCACATTACCAAACTGTACACTTAAAAATGGTTAAGATGGTGAATTTTAGGTTATTTGTATTTTTCCACAATTAAAAAAATAATGGGTGGGGCCGGCCAAGTGGCACGGTGGTTGGGAGCTGGCTTGGGATGCCAGTGGCCTGGGTTTGGGTCCCCCATATGAGGGCCAGTGACACTGTCCTCTTTAAAAAAAAAAAAAATGGGTGTGCGGGGGTGATTGGTTAGCTCAGTTGGTTGGAGTGTGGTGTTGATAACACCAAGGCTGCTGATTCAATCCCTGCATGGGCCACTGTGAGCTGTGCCCTCCCTTATAGAGTCAACTGTGCCACTGTAGCATGAAAGCAATGTGTAACCAATGACCATGGCTGTTCCCCAATAAATTTTTTTAAAAAATGGGTGAAAAAATACATGCAGACACATACACGCCTCTAAGAACAGTATCAAATTTCCACTGGACAAATAAGGCTACAATATGAATTCAAAACCAAAAGAAACACTAATAGTAAATAAACAACATAAAAAAAGGTTCATTCTCATTAATAAAGAACAAGAATGAATAATCATGATAATATTATACTTATCAAATCACCAAAAATCAAAGTATTAACATCCAATACACAATGAGATACAACTAACTACACGCCTATCAGAACAGCCAAGATCCAAAATACTGACAACACCAAATGCTGACAAGTATGTGGAGAAACAGGAACTCTCACTCACTGCTGGCGGGAATGCCAAATGATGCAGCAAAATGGTACTTTGGAAGATAGTTCGGCAGTTTCTTACAAAACTCAACATACCCTTATGAAATGATCCAACAATCCTGTGCTTAGGTATTTACCCAAACGAGATGAAAACTTACGTTTGCAGAAGGTTTAATTCAAAATTGCCAAAAATGGGAAGCAACCCATTCAATAAACAAACTGTGGTACATCTATACCAGGGGTCAGCAAACTTTTGAGACGGAACGTACCCCAAGAGCTGCATGTGGCTCGAGAGCCGCAGTTTGCCGCCCCCTGATCTATACAATGGGATATTATTCAGCAATAAAAAAGAAATTAACTGAAGTCCATAGTTTACGTTAGGGTTCACTCTTTGTTTTATACATTCTCTGGATTTTGACAAATGCATTATGTCAGGTCTTCACTACTACAGTATCATACAGAATAGCTTTCACTGCCCTAAAAATGCCCTGTTCCACCTCTTCATCCCTCCTCTTCTCCCCCTGCAGTCTTGGCAACCACTGATCTTTTAACTGTCTCTGGTTTTGCCTTTTCCAGAATGTCATATGGTTGAACTCATACCATATATATAGCCTTTTCAGATTGGCTTCTTAGCAAAATGAATTTAAGGTTCCTCCATGTCTTTTCATGACTTAATAACTCATGTCTTTTTTTTTTTTTTTTTTTGAGGGCAGTGTCACTTGCCTTCATATGTGGGACCTGAACCAGGGCCGGTGGCTTCCCAAGCCAGTGCTTAACCACTGCACCATCATGCTTCGCAGATATTGCATTTTTTACTAATTGAAGGTTTGTGGCAACTTTCTGAGTGAACATTAACATGAGTTTGAAAGAAGTTGATTCCAATATCATGGATGACTGAAGAGTTCAAGACTTAGGTGGATATAACTGCAGATGTGGTGGAAACAGCAAGAGAACTAGAATTAGAAGAGGAGCCTGAAGATGTGACTGAATTGCTGCAATGTCATGACAGAACTTTAAAGGGTGACAAGTTCCTTCTTATGGATGAGGCAAGAAAATGGTTTCTTGAGCTGGACTGTACTCCTGGTGCAGAGGCTGTGAAGATCGTAGAAATTATAACAAAGGGTTTAGAATATTACATAAACTTAGCTGATAAAGCAGCTGCAAGGTTTGAGAGGACTGACTCCAATTGTGAAAGTTCTCCTGTGGGTAAAATGTTTCCAAACAGTGTCGCATGCTACAGAGAAACGATTCGTGAAAGGAGGAATCCATCCATGCGGGCAACTTCACTGCTGCCACCGCCACTCCCACAGTCAGCAACCACCACCCTGATGGTCAGCAGCCATCAACATCGAGGCAAGACCTTCCCCCAGCAAAAAGGTAATGACTTGCCAAAGGCTCAGCTCATATTGGGTTGTCAGAAAAGTCATGATGTATTTTTTCTATGTTTTTCATTGCAAAAATGCATCACAACTTTCCCGACAACCCAATAGTTAGCATTTTTTAGCAGTAAAGGTTATAGAACTATTTTTCTTAGACAGTTGCACACTTACTAGACTACAGTATAAACATAGCTTTCACATGCTCAGGGAAACCAAAAAATTTGTGTGACTCATTTTATTGGGGTGGTCTGGAACCAAACCTGAAATATCTCTGAGGTATGCCTGTAATAGGGGGAAACTGGGAACAGGATGTGGGGGGAAGTATATGGGCACACTCTACTTTGTTCAATTTTTCTGTGAACCTAAAACTGCTCAAAGACATAAAGCCTATTAATAATAATGATAAAAAAAAAAATCCAACCATCGATGTTGATGAGGCCAGGAAGCAGGCACGAGAGTGCACAGCTGACAGCACTAGAGACTTCTCCAGGCTCTCCAGAGAACAATCAGTCCATGCTTAACCCCACCGGGAAAGGCTGAGGATATAAGATCTAATAACCTCGTCTTCATAATTCATCCCACAAAAAGAAGGCACAGAAAACAAGAGCTACTTGAACAAGGATACTTGTTTAAATGTTTTAGACAAGAACCATGAAAGACCATCTGGATTAATGGAGGAAGGTTAATAAATTAACGCTAAGTGAAAAAAGTCACATGGTTGAACATCCATCAGTTCCAGCCCGTAGAAACCTGAACTCCAAGTGGGATGAGGGCAGAAGAGGCCGAAAAGAAATGAGTGGTTGTGCTGAAGGAAGGGGTATAATCTCTTAAAAAATAAAGTTGCTGAAATGAAAAGATACCAGCACTGAGCTAAGAGGTCCTCCAGTGGACACCAAGCCTGGTTGCCAGCTCCGCCCCCCTGGGGTTTTCCTTCATTCTCCCCACAGCCTTCCTATCCTCTTAGGTCCTAAAAAGAAAGACATCTATTCCTCCTCTATTCATGCCAGTCTTAAGTACCAAGGTAGGGAATTTCTTCCTCTAGGATTTTTCTTCCTTTTTTCTAATCACCAGAGGTCCAGTTACCTCTTTTGGATATATTTTAAAGCAATATTCTTCCAACCGGGCTGGGTGTGTTGTATGTCTTATGGAGCCCCATGATTCAGTGTCCTACCTTGATCTCTAGGTAATCTGCTCATATTCTTAGCTCAAAGCAATGTCCATGATGCTGTAGGGAGACAGGCACAGTCTTACATTGTTCATTGTTGGCACAACGTTGGCACAAGTTCTATGTAGGGTAATTTTGGAAGTATCGATCAAAATGACCAATGTACATACCGTCCGACCCAGCAATTTCATGTCTAGTCTACAGGCAGATGTACATGTGTGAAACATGGCACATGTCCAAGGTTATTCATGGCATCCCTGTATGTAATAATAGCAAAAGATTAGAAATAGCATAAATGTCTATCAATATAGAACTTGCATACTATGTAGACAAATAAATGAGGAGGCTCCTTACATATGGACGTGGAAAACTCTCCAAAATATATTAAATAACAATGGCAAGGTATAAAACAGTGCCTTTTGTATGCTGCCATGGGCATAAAAAAAAAAAAATCTGTGTAAAGACCGTCAAGAAATTACTAACCAGGGTTGCCTGGGGAAGGACTCTGAATGACTAGGGCAGAGAGACAGAAGGGTGGCTTTCACTTATATCTTTATACTTAAAAAAAAAAAAAAAGTAAACCTTGTGAATGTATTACCTGTGTAAAAGAAATAAAAATAAACAAATAACAGAAGCCTGCTCTGCACTCCATTCGTTGGTTACAGGAATATGTACGATGCTCTGTTCGTGAGGCATGGCTACTCCAGTGCTGACGGGACAGAGTCCATGATGTTTACAGGTGTGCAGCAAAACATCTGAGGGTGGGCCAAGTGGCTCGGTTGGTTAAGAGCTTGCTCGAGAGTGCGAGCTGAGCTCTGAGCAACAGCAGTTCAATGCCCAGCCTGAGCTGAGCTGCCACTGAGCTGCCAACAGGTGGCAGGATGGCTCAGCTTAAAAAAAAACAAAAAACAAAAAACCACATCTGAAAACTTAGCTTTGCAATTCATGGGTGCCATCCTGGAGTATCATACGGAAAGCTGATCAAACTGAGCATGAGGCAATGGCAAAGCTACATGGGACCTGAGGACATGCTGGCCTAACATGTATGTTCCCAGCCTGGTCAGGAGGGTGGTTCTGGCCGGAGGGACGCTAAGCAGGGGCTGCCTTCCTCCTTCACTGGCCTCGGGACACTATTTCCTAGGTTCGGAGGAGGCTCTCAGACAGAGAGAAGAGCTCTGGTCTTAGGTACCATGGCCACGCCCTCCACATCTCAGCCTGAGTTTAGTCCTATAACATCAAGGAGCCCCCAGTTCCTTGGTTCTTATCTTAACTGCATGGTTCTCATGCTTGATCAATTATCCTAAAGCAGCAGGGGCTACCAAATGAAGAGTCATGCAGTGAGAACCGTTAGCGGGCTAACATGTTCTCTCTGGGCTTGTCTGAGGACACTCACTCACTGAGGGTCAGCTTGGGGTGAGTGTTAACCCGGACACACTAGAAGCAGCACTTGAGCTCCGAGCTCTGACAGTCTAACGTGCTGTGAGGATTCAAATGGCGCATCCAACATCACAGGTCTGTCTGATTTTGAGCTGCAAGTGAGGTGCCTGAGTAGTCCTACCAACCAAAAAAAAGCACACAGCATTTGACAGATCCTCATGTGGACTCTCCCATTTCAATACCTTCACTGACAGCAGCCAGGGCAAGAGGCATCTGAGGTTTGTCAGTTGCTGCACTTGGATTTGTATCTCAGCTACTCCTCTTTAGCTGGTCAGAGACTCTCCTTACACTATAAACACTGACATCTAAACGACACAAGGATGAACACTGCAGTGATGGTGCTTCCAGATACAGTGAGAGGCTGACTCGGCTAAGTCTTTCCCTTAAACTTAACTCTTTTGGGGGGAAAACAACACACTCCTACTTTCTGTTAATACTGTTCATAATTTAAGTTCCTGGAGAGCATGCATTTCAGCTTAAACAGCGCCCAACAAAAAATGTGCCCACTGATACTAAATAAATAATAATATTAGGTCACATAGCTGAGTTTTTTAGCTCAAATTTGACTCCTAAATCAGCTCCACTTATTGTGAACTAAATCTACTGAAACTCCTGAGACTCGATTTGAAACCCTTTCACCTACTACAGAACTATGAGCTCCTTAAGAGAAGTTCCTAGCAGAGCAGTAAATGCTGAATGAAAGAATGAAGGAGGGGGGGGGGGTTCGCCCCACCACCCACCTCTTCGCCCAGCCCCAGCCCCAGCGAGGACAAGCAGTTCTCACTTGGAATACCACCTCGCCTCATCTCTGACATGCACGTTCACTGTTTTCTCCTAGACCCAGGGCAAGAACGAGGTCACCCTGGTCAATGTCACAGTAGACGCACCACAGGGAGCCCGTCTGTAGTGTTTCACGAAGGCATGGTTGCATCTTCTGTCATCAAATCCTCTGTGCCTAACATGGCAGGCATTTATTGAGTATTAACTTTAGTGAAGGAAGGAAGGGAGAGAGGGAGAGAGGGAGAGAGAGAGGGAGAGAGGGAGAGAGGGAGGGGGAGAGGGAGAGGGACAGAGAGGGAGGGAGGGAGGGAGGGAGGGAGGGAGGGAGGGAGGGAGGGAGGGAGGGATCTTACCACCAACACCACTATCTTGTGCAGAGCTCAGAAGTTTCCAAAATGCTCTCAGATATACAGATATATCATCTTCTTTACTCTAAGCATTTCTCATCACCTCTCACAATGGGAGAAGCTGAGAAGACAGCTCCTTTCTAGTCTAAAGCAGTCAGTTTGCAGATACAGAGGCCAGAGCTGCCAGAGGAGTCTCCGTGGTCACACAGCTACACCGTGGCATAGCCAGGCCTCACACGGGAACCACCAGTGCTTTTTCCCATCATACTCCTTTGTTTCTTGCCTGGTAATAGCAATAGTGTTCTTTAGGTTCCTGGAGACCAGAAATTTACTCATGTCTAACAGAGTTGTAAATCCAGCTGCTTACTCAATATCACCATAACCAAAAAACATCTCAAACTTGACATTTTCAAGTGAATTCCTTATCTCCCCTTCTCACAAGCTGCCCCTGCTCCAGACTCCATGATTTTAGTAAATGGGAACTCCATCCTTCAGTTGCTCAGACCAAAAATGAGGCAGCCATCCTAGACTTCTCTCTTCCTTTCATATGCCACACCCAATCCATCAGAAAATCCTGCTGGCTCCTCTTTCGAAATATATCCAGAATCAACCACTTCTCACTCTTCCTGCTTTACCTTGGGTCCAAGCCACCACCTTCTTTTGCCCGGACCATTGCCATAGCCTCCTAACCACTTTCCCTTCTACTCTTGGCCCCTAATCCTCAACATAGCAGCCCAAATCATCCTTTACGTCAGTTCATGTCACTTATCTGCCTAGAACCCTCCAATGGCTCCCATCTCACAATTCACAATAAAATCCAGTGACTATAAGGCCCAACATGAACTGCCACTAATCCACCCAATTCCCATATCTCCTGCCATTTCCCCTCTCTTAGCCTGCTGCAGCCATACTGGCTGGCATCCTGTTTCTCAAACATGCAAGGCATACTCCTGCCTGAGGACGCGTGTGCTTGCTGTTCCCATTGACTTCCACACATACTCGCTCAGCTCACCCCTTAATTTTACTCAGGACTTTGCTCACATGTTACCTTTCAGTGAGACTTTCCCTGACCGTCCAATTTAAAATTCCATACCCTGACTTCTGATACTATTTCCCCTCTTTGCTTAATTTTCTTTATACTTTTTTTTTTTTTTTTAGCTGAGCCATCCTGCCACCTGTTGGCAGCTCAACGGCAACTCAGCTCGGGCTGGCATCGAACCGCCATTGCTCAGAGCTCAGCTCGCACTCTTGAGCGAGCTCTTAACCAAATGAGCCACTCGGCCAGCCCTAATATATACTTTTCTTGTTTATGTCCTTCCCTCCTCCACTCTCCACCAGGTGCGCTCCTTACCTCCTGGAATTTTGTTTTATTCACTGTTCTACCCCCAGGCACTAGAAAAGTCCCTGGCCTTTAGCAGATATTCACCAGACATTTGTGGAATGGATGGAATGAACACCCATTCCTTCAGGATCTCCCAGGATTCGAAAGGCTTTAGGCCAGGAGATCCTAGTTCAGTCTCTTGCTTACCTACCCCACTGCCTCACCTTCTTCTCGGGTCCAGCCATTTAGCCACCAGAAACCACACCTGGGCTGAGAAGCGGGGAAGGACCAGAGCTACAGGTGCTTGTTGCCAGGACTTACAATTCCTAGGCCACTAAGCACAGAATTCTGCAGGATGCTAGCATCCTGATACCTCACAAACAGAAGAGGTCAAAGACAGGACAGGACTAAATATACTACTAACCTAGATAACAGTGCTGACTCAGTAAGAGCAGCTCATTTCCTTTGAGGTGTCTTCTAAGGAACTGTGCTAAACTCTCACTTGTTCATCTAGCTGTCCTCTCTGAAAACTAAACGTTTATTATGGAGTTCAAGCACACACAGAAGTGGAAAGAATAGTATAATGAACCCATGAACCCATTACCCAACTTCATTTTGCCGATCTGGTTTCCTCTATTCTCTATCTCTGCAACCCCCACTAATTATTTCATCTGTTTTCTTGAGAACTGGTGTCTATATGGCAGACTCTGGCTTTGTAACCACAGTACATAGCAACTATGTCAACCAATCTCTCTAGTCTTAACCAGAATTACAGTAAAACAAGCACTTACACCACTGCCCCACTGGAGCAATGACTGAAAAAAGAAGTGTCTCAATTCCAGACTGTTAAAATGAAGGGACTTGCTCATGGTCACATTTGGACGGGTTTGGGGCGGACGCTGTTGTGGCTACAAAATGAACGTAGACATGGACTGTTTCCACTTGTTTGTACTGATGCAAACTTTGTGAACGAGTTTATTCGATCCAGTAAGCATTTACTCGCCACCTGCTCAATATGAAGGGCAGGGTTAAGATGACAGAAGGTAAAAAAACCCACCCTCTGTTCTCAAGGAAATCACAGTGGGGGTGGCTGAAAAGAATACACAAAGAACTAAGATACAAGGCAGAACACTTTTTGTGCCCTAAGAAAGATTAAATAAGCCTAAGGTAAAAACTCCTTTAAAAAAAAAAAAATCAACCCACAGGGTTTGTAGCCCCCAGGATTTACCCCTTCCTTAACTCTAGTTCTGTTCTCCGCTATATTTATTGCTGTAGAGTCAATAAGTACATTGTAGGAGACCTGGGAATTTGGTGATCCTCAGAACAGACTTTTGGGATGTGGATCTTTAATGTCACGTTTTGCTACTCACTATCCAGTCTTCTGGTGGGAGGAGATAGGAAAGTCCTCCCAGGGTTTGGAAAACCATTAGGCTAATTCAAAGCTGGCAGAAACTGATACTCAAAGCATTCTACCCTGAGGGCATATACAGCAAGCAGTTTCATAAACAGGACAGGATCCCTGGGAGGGGGTCAAGGAGACAAGGCTAGATTGATTGAGAGGAATTTTCAAGGTCTCTCTCCTTGCTGCCTACAGGAGTGTGAGCTTGGTGATCTATTATCAGAAGTTTCCGGAGAAGAGTGTAGTTCTGTGGTAAACCAGAGGCCAATGAAGTGTGGTTGGACAGTGCTGTGTGTGAAGGAAGGAGAGCTGAAGAATGGCAGGTTTGTTCACGTGGCCCTGGCGTCAGATGCACAGGACAGTGGAAGAAGGGCAGAGGTGGGGTGGGAGGGAGGTTTACATTATAATCAGCATTATCAAGGCTGTGAGGTGAGGATGGCTAGGAGAAAAATAAGAGGAAGGAAGAAGGCATTGTGAGAAGGGACAGGGACACAGGGAGAGGGAAAAGGTGAAAGATGATTCTAGTTTGAAAAAGACGTCACTGAGGAAAATGAGGAAAATGCCATGAGATCTGGGAATCTGAGAGGCACGATCTCACAGGATGTTGGACAGGGTGGAAAAGGGAGGATCTTAGAAAGAAAGGAGTTATAGATTATGATGGATGCGTTCAAGCTGGGATGGAAAGGGCTCATTTTACTGAAGATGGGTGAAGGAGGTCACTAGATGATGGGCTAATTAGATGAAAGTTTTGGATTACAGGGTGTGGCTGAGAATAGTAGAAGGGAGGCAGATAGAACACTGAGAAGAGATTGAAACATAGGAAGAGATCAGATGAGGAAAGATTATTGAGCTAGAGGGTTTTAGAGTTTATGAATTCCTGGGGATAAGGGCTTTAACAGAATGAGAGGATTTGGAGTAAAGTGCCAGTGAGGTGGGAGACACCTTAGAGTGAGTGAGATAACGGAATGAGGGCTGAGAGCTCCAGGGACTCAGGATAAAGAGAGAGGTATTAAGGTGCAGGGGTCAGGGCATGTGGGGTCAAAAGCCATGAACAATGGATTGAGGAAGTCACCAAGACAAGGGGCAAAGGGTTACAGAAATCTTGGGGGTTACTGAATGAGTTGATGTTAGGCTTAGGAATTATTAGAAAATAAGAAACAAGGGGCTGATGGTTCCCTGGAAAATTAGGTAGGCTTGGGGGCAAGAGAAGGAATGGAGCAAGTGGGTTTTGAAGACTGTGGGTTCAAATCCCAGCTATACTACTTATCTGTGTTTTAGGTTTTTCATTTATTTAAAGTCAAACCAGAACAAACAAAAATGGGAAATGGTGGTGGATATAACAACCACCTCTTGGGGTGGTTGAAAGGTAAACTTAATTTATAAATACAAAGCTTGCAGTAGGCCATGGGCAGATACGTGCCAATCATTATTATGGAGATATCAGGGTAAAGACCCAGAGAAGGGAGGAGACCATATCAGAGACAAGAGGATGGGGATTCTACGAGCGCGGAGTAGTAGATAATGCAAGGTATGGGTCCTGTGTTCATTGTCTGTTGAATCCCTAGCACTCAAGACAGTGTAAGATTCATAGGAGCATCTCGGCTTATACTTAAGGGCTCCCATGGGCTAGGCAAGGTGCCAAGTGCTTTGCATACATTATCTCAGGCACTACTATTATCCTTCCTCAGCAGAAATGGAGACTGAGGGTTCAGACAGGCTGAATGGTAAGCCTTGAGGTGCCACAGCTGAAAGGCCAGAGTCACACTAGCACCCCGGTCTCTTATCACATCAATTCCCAGAGCTGAAGCACTGTGCTGTCCTGCTTGGCAAACATGTTAACTGATAGGGCCTGCTCAAGGGAAATGGGTATGGGTCATGGGAGTGAGGGAATAAGGTTCATGAAGCAAGTGGACCCTGGGGTGAGGTTACAAGAGTAACCTTCTAGGGAGGGGCACAAAAATAATTGCAAACAAATATTATCTTGACTGAAAACTGCAGATTTCCACAGCTGGAAGTAAACTCTGGGATTGTTTAGACCAACCTTATCACAATACAGATGAGAAACTGAGGACCAGAGTGAGGGAAGGGACTTCTCCCAAGTTCCCAAAGCACAACCATGGCAAAGCTGGGGACTTGAATCTGGCACTACACACTCAATCCAGAATTCTCTGACACCTCCAACTATTACTACTTCATATTCATCTCCATATCTTCCTGGGCACCAGCTTGGTGGCTGGGGCACTTTTAAGTCATGTGCTGATTGACACTGGGGGACTGCGAGTGCAGAGAGGGATGTCAGTGTGTGTGTGTGTGTGTGTGTGTGTGTGTGTGTGTGTGTGTGTGGAGTACTTTAGGATGAAGGGGGTATATGGAATGAGGATCATGAGGTTACAGGGCAAAGAAAGGATGATCAGATATTGAGGGTTACGTAGATATCGGGGTGGGAAAGTTGGAGTTACCAGGAAAGATTTGAGGGGAGTAACCAAGTTTGGGGGTGAACTCAGGGTAGGAATGGAGGCATGAGCAGATCAGTGGGGTCACTGAAAAGGTTTGGGGATCACCAAAGAGGGGTGTGGGGACCTTGGGTCACGAGTCACTGAATTAGAACTGGGAAGAGTCACTAGGTTGGTGGGTCCCTGAGCAGCGCTGGGGAAATTCCTGGGTTGTCAGAGTCAATGACTAAGAGTTGAGGGTTACCTGGTGAGGTCCTAGGGTCAGTGGGTGGGGTGTGGAGTCACAGAAGTGGAGTCGGGGTTGGGCTTGGAAGTCACGGGGGAGGAGTCGCAGAGCGGAATGGAGGGGAGACGGGGGCCGGGAACCGGGGCGGGGGTGGTTAGGCCGCCCGGCAGCCGGACGAGGATCGGAGGAGGTGGGCATGCCGGGCTCGGGACCTTCCCACGGTCCTGCGCCCGCCCGGCCTCCCACCTGGGCAGGGTGGACCCACTCTTCCCGCAGCCACCAACCTGACAGCCCCCGAGGGCGACTCCGCCGACAGACCGCCATGCACCGGGCCCTGCCACCAGCGCCGGCCCCGCAAGCCGCCTGCGCCATAGCCCGCCCGCCCGCGCGCAGCTTGCCTCGCGCGATATCCAGGTTCCAGGGCCTCCGCACTTTCCTTTTCTCTCGGCGCGCCCCTACCGGGCCCCAGAACCCGTATAGAAAATAAAAGGCACGCTCCACCCCGAACCTCCCGTCACCTCGGCCGCAGCGCTAGTTATTCTAGTTCCGGGGCTCCGGAAGCCCGGGACGCCGGACTCTGCACCGTACCCCTCGCGGCCCCGCCCCCTGGCCGGGAGTCGCACGGCCCGCGAGCCCGCGCGCCCCGGGAGGGCGTGATGACGTCACCGCGCTCGGTCCGGGCTTGGGCCGGCTCGCAGGCTTTGTCGTCGCTATAGCAACGAGGAGACGCCGCCTGTCCTGCCCAGGGACTCTGTCCACCTGAGGCCTGAGGCGGGAGCGGGCAGGAACCCGAGGCTTTGAGGGCTCCGCGCCGTCTCATCGACAGACTGCGGGCTAGAAGGGGCGCTTCAGGAGCTCCGGGGTACATCAGGAGCATGCTGTGAGAGAAGCGGTTCCCGCGTGTCCCACTGCTTGCACGGGGACTCGGAACCTTCTCCTCCCAGCTCAGAGCCCAA
The DNA here is from genome assembly GCA_033961575.1 of Aselliscus stoliczkanus. NCBI lineage: Eukaryota > Metazoa > Chordata > Mammalia > Chiroptera > Hipposideridae > Aselliscus > Aselliscus stoliczkanus. The sequence goes on along the minus strand of CM066733.1, from coordinate 53,813,910 downwards.
GGCTTCCGCCTGCGACTTACGATCCCGAAGCGGTTTGCTGGGCGCTGTCCGCAGGCACTCACAGCCTGTGACCTTCAAGCCAATCCCCCGAAGGAAACAATTGCACGTATTAGCTCCTTATTGGAAAGGACGACATTGAGGAGCCCCGAGGCACTTGTCTCTTTGGGGAAGGCACCCAGACGGTCTTCTTGGATTCTGTCACTCTCATTCCCGTCAGCCCCACCCCAGCCTCAAAACCAGGTAGCTTGTACGCTAGCTTGGGGTGAACAAAATCAAGCCCTTTTCGGGCCGGCCGAGGGGCGCGGTGGTTAAGCGCTGGCATGGGAAGCCAGCAGCCCCGGTTTGCCTCCCATATATGAGGGCCAGTGACACTGCCCTCAAAAAAAAAAATCAAGCCCTTTTACTATGGCCCCCTAGATTGGGGTATTCTCAGAAACCTAAGGAAAAATGAAAAGGGAGCCAGCTTTTGGTAAAAAATTAAAAAGTAAGTAGGAGAGGCCTTAGATAAGGAACTGGTAAAGGTTGCCTCTTAGGAGAGGAGTGGGTGCCTGGAAGAATGAGGTGAGAAACTTCTCCCTCTTTACCCTGCTAGACTTTGACTCGTTTCTTTTGTCTTTTTTTTTTTTTTTTTTGAGGGCAGTGTCACTGGCCCTCATATGTGGGATCCGAACCAGGGCCGCTGGCTTCCTGAGCCAGCGCTTAACCACCGCGCCACTCGGCCAGCCCAGACTCGTTTCTTTTGTATCCCTCACCTCTCCTCCGAAAAAATACTATTTAATCAAAAAAAAAAAAAGATTTAAAAGGGAAATATTCCCCCAAACTAGGGGGAATATTTACAAAGTACTGGGCTTGGAGCTGTGGTAGCTAAACATGCCACTGGGGCACTGACATCCTGTGTGCCCCCCCCCCGCGTCTGAAGAACTTAACCAAAAGGACCCCCCCCCCTTAAATTTGAGCCATTCCCTCTTCCCCATTTTTGTTTTGGCACATTTCCAAAGGTGAGAAGGGCCAGAGTTCTCAGGTTCTCAGCTTGGTGGGCAGTGAGTGACAATTGATGGTCCATTCGTACGGTTAATAATCCTTTATTTATCTCCTTTTATAGAAATAAGCCTGACCACTATGGTGCTCCCTTTTTGTTCCTTTTTGGTGGAGATTTGACAAGTTATATTACAAAGATACAGAGAAAGAATAAGTAGCTTGTCCTGTAGAATAAACTCCTGGTTAGAAATAGAGCAAGGGGGCCGGCCGAGTGGCGCATTGGTTAAGCGCTGGTTTTGGGATGCCAGCGGCCCCGGTTCGGATCCCACATGAGGGCCAGTGACACTGCCCTCTGCAGCTAACAACAGCTCCACCTGGAGCTGGGCTGTGCGAGCCCCGGTGATGGTGTGGGCTGCAGCCCCTGCTGCAGTGGGCTGCCATAGGCTGCAGTGAGTGGCCCGCAGCCAGCGTGAGCGGCTGGCAGCCAAGCGTGAGCTGCCAATAGCCGCAGTGAGCGACATCCAGAGGCCAGCGACTGATCTGCCTCATCCGGGAAGAGCGCAATGATGATACCAACAGTGAAGCAACATTCTCCGCAACGAAACTGAAGAACAAAAGGACAGCAACTTGTCTGTTCCCCTTACCCGATTCCCCAACGCCGTTCCCCTCCGCCAATTCCCCAATAAAATCTTTAAAAAAAAAAAAAAAAAAAAAAAAAAAAGGAATAGAGCAAGGGAATTGTCCTAGTTTGTCTCCCTACCACCTTTTTCCATAATAAAAAAATACATCTGTCCTTTCTCACGTTCCTTGCAGATCCTGATCTGATTGGCTAATCACCTCTTCCATTACACAATTAATAAAAACTGTGGGAAACCAGTGTCTGAATTTGAAGTAGTAGGATTCTGATGGTGGGTAGTTTCAGGTACTCCAGAGAACTGGTGAGGAAAATACTTTGGAGTGGAGGATTGAAAATCATGTCTAGCGGCGTCTGTTCTGCGTTAGAGCCCCATCCCTGCAATATACCATGTAGGGCTAGTGGTCTTCAGACATTTTTTTTTAATGGACTCCATAAAAGAATTTTAAAATTACTTTTTTTTTTTTTTTTAGCTGAGCCATCCTGCCACCTGCCGTTGGCAGCTCAACGGCAACTCAGCTCGGGCTGGCATCGAACCGCCATTGCTCAGCGCTCAGCTCGCACTCATTTTTGTTTTTTTTTTTGAGGGCAGTGTCACTGGCCCTCATAAGTGGGACCCGAACCCAGGCCGCTGGCTTCCCAAGCCCGTGCTTAACCGCCACGCCACTCGGCCGGCCCTCAGCTCACACTCTTGAGCGAGCTCTTAACCAACTGAACCACTCGGCCAGCCCCATAAAAGAATTTTAAAGAACTGTGTACCTCCTTGTTGATTTTTAAGTTGATATCTAAATTTTCCATCATGAATTTAAATACTTGTAGAGGAGGGCCGGCCGAGTGGCGCATTGGTTGGGCGCTGGTTTTGGGATGCCAGCGGCCCCGGTTCGGATCCCACATGAGGGCCAGTGACACTGCCCTCTACAGCTAACAACAGCTCCACCTGGAGCTGGGCTGTGCGAGCCCCGGTGATGGTGTGGGCTGCAGCCCCTGCTGCAGTGGGCTGCCATAGGCTACAGTAAGTGGCCCGCAGCCAGCGTGAGTGGCTGGCAGCCAAGCGTGAGCTGCCAATAGCCGCGATGAGCGACATCCAGAGGCCAGCGACCGATCTGCCTCATCCGGGAAGAGTGCAATGACGATACCAACAGTGAAGCAACGTCCTCCGCAACTAAAACTGAAGAACAAGAAGACAGCAGCTTGTCTGTTCCCCTTCCCCGATTCCCCAACGCTGTTCCCCTCCACCAATTCCCCAATAAAATCTTTAAAAAAATAAATAAATAAATAAATAAATAAATAAATACTTGTAGAGGATATAATTTCTGACTTATTGTAAATTTTGACATTTTAAACTAAAACCATTACATCTTTCTTAAATGTATCCAATAGACTCCATATACTCTAAATATTTGATGCCCACCATCATTCATTTAAAAATATATAAACTTGGGCCGGCCGAGTAGCGCGGTAGTTAAGCGCTGGCTTGGGAAGCCAGCGGCCCCGGTTTGGGTCCCACATATGAGGGCCAGTGACACTGCCCTCTACAGCTAACAACAGCTCCACCTGGAGCTGGGCTGCGAGCCCCTGCGACAGTGTAGGCCTCAGCCCCTGCTGCAGTGGGCTGCCATAGGCTACAGTGAGTGGCCAGCAGCCAGCCTGAGCGTCTGGCAGCCGGTGTGAGCTGCCGTGAACAGCTATTCAATGCCCGGTGACCAATCTGCCTCACCCGGGAAGAGCGCAATGATAATACCAACATGGGCCAGTGAAGCAATGTTCTCCACAACAAGACTGAAGAACAAAAGGACAGCAATTTGTCCGTTCGCCTTCCCCCATTCCCAACACTGTTCCCTCCCCCAATTCCCCAATAAAATCTTTAAAAAAAAAAAAGAATGTAAGTTTAAGTTTATTGCCTGTGACAATAGGCTTTAATTGTCAATGGTTCTTATGAATTGAATTGTCATTACAGTTGCTAGTACACAATTTATTAAACAACATAAATATATTACACATTTTTATAATTTGTGAAACCTAAAAAGTACAATTTTTATTGAATATGTATCTGTTAATGAGAAATATGGTGTTTCTCCTCAATTAGTTCAGGTATTCCTGGATGACTATTACCTAATGGTAGAAGGAGATAAGGCAGAACATCAATTGTCTACTGGTTTTTTACTTTTATAGATATAAGTGGTGAGAAACCTTGTTCACATAGTAATTGGGAAAGGAAGAGATTTGTTACGGTAATATTCCTTGAGTCTTTGAACTACTTCTAAATTATATGCCAACAATCAGAAAGTGTCCTATTACCAAATACCATTATCAAGTACTATCAAATAGAGTCCTTCTTTATTTTTATTAAAAGCAAAGGACTGGAAACCACTGAACTTGCAAAAGGATTTATCTGTTCATTAGAGTCTCAGTTATAGTCTTATAAAAATGATTAATTGTCTGCAACCTTTTCAGTCAGAGGCACCTTGTTAATCAGATATTGATTTTCATACTCCTTTGCCAACAATTTTTTTTTTTTTTTTTTTAGAGGGCAGTGTCACTGGGCCTCATATGTGGGATCCAAACTGGGCTACTGGCGTCCCAAGCCAGCTCTTAACCACCGCGCCACTCGGCCAGCCCCGCCAACACTATTTGTTTGATAAAATTCTTTTGTCATGTCATTGTATGTTTTCAGGACCTTTTTGTTAAAATATTGGAGTGCATATTTATATCCATATGGAAATACCTGACGTTTGTGGCATTAGCAAAGCCAGTCTTCATTTCAAATCACTAGCCTATATGATAATTAGCCAAATCAGACTTACTTTCTCCCAGGAAAAAGTTTGACTTTATTCTTCAATTCAAATAAATGTTAACATTCATTTTAAAGATTATGATAAAAATAATCTCTGGGAAATAAATTAACTGTAGCTTATAAAATAAATGACTAAAAATCCAGTCATGTTTAAAATTATATAGATCTAATATAAAAATTATAAGAGCAAGATAGTACATTTCTCATTTAATTTGGAACAATGCCATGTAATGGATAGCTATACCCATTAGTTAATTTATTAAGTGATAAGTAGGATAGAAGGCATGTTGTCCCTTGGCAAATGTAGGTATATGCGTGTGTGGAACTCTGATGTTTGGCTTTTGGGAGCGATGAAATAACAATCATGTATAAAAATCAGAAATAACTCCAATAATTGTTAGACTTCATGATCAAACTTTTTCTTACATATTTAATAAAAAAATAAAGGTATATTTACTAGGAGATAATGGGTTGAGCAGCTAACAATTTCATTTTTGCTAGTAGAGGGTAGAAAATAGGGAACATGGGATGAAATACATAAGAGGACTGATTATAATGGGAATGTTTTGATATGAAGGGAAAAAACAATGCCTCCTCCTCTCCGGTGTTTACGCCCTGGCCACGCATTAAGATACAGTGTAGGTGAGGGATACGCCTTTCTTGGCAAGGACCCTGGTGAAAGGGGAGGTAGCATGTGCATGAATATGATGGCTGGCTCTCAAACAGATTATTTTTAGGGACGATTTCTTATGGACGTTGAGAATCTGGAAATTTATTCCCTTAAAACTCTCCTCGGATTGATTTCCTTGCCTGGGTACCCCTGAGAAAGTCTTCACACACCCTTGGAAAGAATTCCTTGCAAAGTCTTCATCCCATTTTTTAAGACTGCTTGATACACTTGTAGGTAGACCCATACTTCACTGGCTCTGACTGTACACTATTCTGGAACATCATTGCAAGTGTCCTAGGAAGAAAGAGGATTTGGTATTTTGGAAATATAAGAAGGTTAAGAGAGCGCTGGCCGAGTGGCGCATTGGTTAAGAGCTGGTTTTGGATGCCAACAGCCCCGGTTCGAATCCCACATATGAGGGCCAGTGACACTGCCCTCTATAGCTAACAGCAGCTCCACCTGGAGCTGGGCTGTGCGAGCCCTGTCTACGGTATAGGCTGCAGCCCCTGCTGCAGTGGGCTGCCATGGGCTACAGTGAGTGGCCAGCAGCCAGCGTGAGTGGCTGGCAGCCAGTGCGAGCTACCAATAGCCACGGTGAGCGACCATCCAGAAGCCGGCAACCGATCTGCCTCACCCAGGAAGAGCGCAATGATGATACCAACATGGGCCAGTGAAGCAATGTCCGCAACTAGACTGAAGAACAAAAAGACAGCAACTTGTCTGTTCCCCTTCCCCGATTCCCCAACACTGTTCTCCTCCCCCAATTTCCCAATAAAATCTTTGAGAAAAAAAAAAAGTTAAGAGAGAAGTCAGAGAGCACAGCCCCAAGCTGGTGTAGTCACAGTGGTCCTGGCTATGACCCTCAGCTTTGTAATTCTAGAAATGTGATTTTATCCTTCCACACAAACGTGTTCATGTTTTGTCACACTAAATCAAACTCATAGGAAAGTAATGTGTAAAATGGAATGCCAGTGAATTAATTTATACTCAGAGCCACCAGGTAGACTGGATTCTCTCTCCTGTTGGGAAATCTATGTGGAAAGATCAGCTGTAACCAGAATCTTACATAAGGAGTGAGGATTTTTGGTGTGGCTTTTGTTGTCAAGCTGTGATAGCCTGATATAGGATGCCTGGCACATACCAGGAGCTCCATAATTTTGGGGTGAATGCACTTATCTCCTTCATAGATGCTAAAGGGGGAGCTCAGGATTCTGGTAGGCCAGCGCGCCATTGTTGTTTTTTTTTACGATTTTATTGGGGAATTGGGGGAGGGGGACAGCGTTGGGGAAGCAGGGAAAGGGAACAGACAAATTGCTATTCTTTTGTTCTTCAGTCTAGTTGTGGAGAACGGCGCTTCACTGACCCATGTTGGTATTATCATTGTGCTCTTCCAGGGTGAGGCAGTCGCTCATTGGCCATTGGACAGCCACTCACGGCAGCTCACGTGGCTGCCGGCTGCTCACGGCACCCCACTGCAGCAGGGGCTGCAGCCTACACCATTGCTGGCCACTCGTGGCAGCCAGCTCCAGGTTGATCTGTTGTTCACCCTCTGAGCTGTAGAGGGCGCAGCGTCACTGGCCCTCATATGGGATCCGAACCAGGGCCCTGCTGCTCAGAGTCAGCATCCCAAGCCAACTCTTTTATTTTATTTTTTTAAGATTTTATTGGGGAATTGGGGGAGGGGAACAGTGTTGGGGAATTGTGGAAGGGGACCAGCCAAGTTGTTGTTCTTCAATCTTCATTGTGGAGGGCACCAGTCGGCTTCCTGTCGGCAGCTCTTGGCCGCTAAGATCAAGCTGCTGTGTTCAATCTTAGTTGCAGGTGGGCATAGCCACCATCCCATGTGGGAGTCAAACCAGCAGCCTTGTTGTTAAGAGCACATACTCTATTCTCTGAACCATCCGAGCAGCAGCTCAGCTCAAGGTGCTGAGTTAAGTCTTAGTTGTGAGTGGGCGTAGCACACCATCTAACAGGCAATCTTTTTTTTTTTTTTTAAAGATTTTATTGGGGAATTGGCGGAGGGGAACAGCATCGGGGAATCGGGGAAGGGGAACAGACAAGTTGCTGTCTTTTTGTTCTTCAGTCTAGTTGCGGAGGATGTTGCTTCACTGTTGGTATCGTCATTGCGCTCTTCCTGGATGAGGCAGATCGGTCGCTGGCCTCTGGAAGTCGCTCACCGCGGCTATTGGCAGCTCGCGCTGGCTGCCAGCCGCTCGCGCTGGCTGCCAGCCGCTGGCTGCGGGCCACTCACTATAGCCTATGACAGCCCACTGCAGCAGGGGCTGCAGCCCACACCATCACCGGGGCTCGCACAGCCCAGCTCCAGGTGGAGCTGCTGTTAGCTGTAGAGGGCAGTGTCACTGGCCCTCATGTGGGATCCGAACTGGGGCCGCTGGCATCCCCAAACCAGCGCTTAACCAATGCACCACTCGGCCGGCCCCTAACAGGCAATCTTCTTGTTACACCAGCTGAGCCATCCTGCCACCTGTTGGCAGCTCAGTGACAGTTCAGCTCAAACACAGCATTCACTGGCCCATGTGGGAATTGAACCGGCAGTCCTGTTGCTCAGAGCTCACGCTCTAAGCCAACTCTTAACCAATTGAGACACTCAGTTGGCTCCCAAGCCGACTCTTTTTTCGTTTTAAGGTTTTATTGGGAAATTGGGGGTGGGGAACAGCATTGGGGAACCGGGGAAGGGGAACAGACAAGTTGTTGTCCTTTTGTTCTTCAGTCTAGTTGTGGAGGACATTGCTTCATGGCCCATATTGGTATAGTCGTTGTGCAGACCGGCTGAGGCAGATTGGTCGCCGGCCTCTGGGCGGCCACTCACAGTGGCTCTTGGCAGCTCACATTGGCTACCGGCTGCTCACGCTGGCTGCTGGCCACTCACTGTAGCCTATGGCAGCCCACTGCAGCAGGGGCTTCAGCTATGCCATCCCCGTGGACTCACAGCAGCCCAGTTCCAGGTGGAGCTGTTGTTAGCTGTAGAGGGCAGTGTCACTGGCCCTCATATGTGGGATCCGAACTGGGGCCGCTGGCGTCCCAAGCCAGCTCTTAACCAACGCACCACTCCACTGGCCTCCCAAGCCAACTCTTAACCAACGTGTCACTCGGCTGGTCCAAGCCCTCCATGTTTTTGATCAGGTCAGTTTTTCCTTGTTCTTCTTAAACGGCTACATCATGTAGATGTTAAATCCAACAAAATTTTATGTCAGGGAATTATATAATTGCAACAATTAAGATTTATCTAACACTTCTGAGCCTAGAAATTGGGGCTGTTCACTTATTGGAGATTGGAGATTGCTTTCCCGTGCCCTGTAGTCATAATGGTGATCGTGGCTGAGTGATCTGTGTTTCAGAATTCTGCTTGATTGCTAAGAATGTCCTGCATAAAAAGAGCAACCTTGGGTGAGTCTCAGTGCTGGTACTTTGCCAGCCATGGGACATCATTAGGGAGGTGTCTGAGCCACTTGTGGCCTGGTCAGGTTTTGAGAACTGTACTGTGGTGAGGAGCAACAATATCCTAAATTGCTCCTACACCCTAGATCCTCCTCAGGGGTAATTCTTTTTTTTTTTTTTTTTAAACTTTATTGGGGAACAGTGTGTCTTTTCCAGGGCCCATCAGCTCCAAGTGAAGTTGTTGTCCTTAATTCAGTTGTGGAGGGCTCAGCACACTGACCCATGTGGGAATCGAACCGGCAACCCCGGTGTCATGAGCCTGCGCTCTAACCACCTGAGCTAACCAGCCGCCCCCTCAGGGGTAATTCTTGATATTGCTTTTAAAAATAGACAAAAGAGACAAACGTTTTGCAATTCTAAAATCATCAGGAGGCGCTGCCCATTAGTTCAGTTGGTTAGAGCACAGTGCTCATAATACCAAGGTTGCCTGTCTGATCCCTTCATGGGCTACTGAGTTGCGCCCTCCACAACTGGATTGAAACAACTACTTCATTTAGAGCAGATCGGTCCTAGAAAAACGCACTATTCCCCAATTAAAAAAAAAAAAGGGTATGGTTAAACAAATAAATAGGGCCTACTGAGTGGCGCATTGGTTGAGTTGGCTTGGGACACCAGTTCTGAGCAGCAGGGCCCCAGTTCAGATCCCACATGAGGGCCAGTGATGCTGCGCCCTCTACAGCTAAGATGGTCAACAACATCTCAACCTGGAGCTGGGCTGCTGTGAGTCGCCGGCAATGGCGTAGGCTGCAGCCCCTGCTGCTGTGACCTACTGTGGCTGTCCAATGGCCAGCGAGCGACTGCCTCACCGGCAAAGAGCGCAATGATAATACCAACATGGGCTAGTGAAGTGACATCCTCCATAACTAGTCTGAAGAACAAAAAGACAGCAACTTGTCTGTTCCCCTTCCCCGATTCCCCAATGCTGTTCTCCTCCCTTATTTCCCCAATACAATCTTTTAAATAAATAAACAAACAAACAAATAAACAAAACCATGAGGCAGAAGATGGACAAATGAAAAATCTGGGTAAGTCCTATGTGGAAGCCAGAAGACACTTTGTCTCCTCAAAGCTTTTTTGCAGCTCTAGGTTAAGCATTTGAGACAGAGAAAAAGATCCAAGCTGAGAAATTTCATTAGTATTTTAATAATAATAATAAAAAAGACAATACAAAATTCAAACATTTCTTTTTACAAGTTCAGATACATTTTTCCCCCAAGTGCAAAATATTCTATGAACTGCATCAGTTACTGTTTATTATTGATTGTGTAAGAGATGATTACTATATTGGCAGCAATGGAAGGCAGATATAAATACAATATTTTGAGATTTCTTCTGTATGAAAAAAAAAAGCCTCCCACATGATAATGATTATTCTCTGAAACTTCAGTTCAACTCACACAGAATAGTTTTCAGTTTGTCCGTACTGCTAGTCTGTGTTGTCTAGATAAGCTGATAACAGAAACGGGGATTCCCTCTAATCATGTATTTTCTTAAAGGGTTCCTAGTCCAAACAATGGCCCAAGGACAGGGTGTGCCACCACTGAGACAGGTCAAATTTAAAGATATACCTTGTGTTGTTGGCTTCACTTTTCTTACTGTTCTTAAGAAAGAAGCCAAGCAGGTTAACATTATTTTCTGCTTACAGGCATTACATTGGGTTGTCGGAAAAGTCATGACACATTTTTGCAATGAAAAACATAGAAAAAATACATCATGACTTTTCCGACAACCCAATAGTTTGTCTTCCTTCCCCTAGTTTGAGCTTCTTATATTGAGGTTAAGCAGCAAATACAAAAGTTTGAATGCTCGACAACAGTTTCTGACATTTTAAGACATGACCTAATCCACTCCAGAGTCACCTCAAACATGCATATGGAGAACACTTCTTGGGTATAAAGTTTCCTTAGGGCCAAAGACCAGGACAGTATCACTGAACTTTCAGCAATAAATCTGAACCTCCACCACCTCAAACTAACCCAATCCTGAGGAAGTCAGAGCAGTCACAGCTCATGGTCAGCTTCTGAGGATCTGTAGGCCTGGGGCAGGGCAGCTCTAGTCAGTTTTCTCCTGACTCTCAGAGTTCCCTGGGGTTTAGGGAATGGGCCTGGCTTATCATACAGAAAGAGGGAGGCCAAGAAGTAAAAGGGATTGTGTGTTGCTGAGGATATAAGTGCCTTTCTGATATGGATCACTTGGTTCTCAGAGCTCTTGTAGAAACAGCTTCCCATTTCCAGAATCAGATCAGGGCAGGTTTTGTACTAAAATAAATGAAGCCTTACAGCACCGTGGCCCTGTAAACACCCGTCCTGCAGAGGCCTCTGGGCTGATTTCATGAAGGGTTCCCATTTATACTGTCTTTCCACTTCTCCACACTGGTGAAATCCTATTTTTCTGTCTGACCTGTATAAGGCCTAGAGAGTCCCTGAGTGTTGACTCCTCATTCAGTCCATTTAATCCCTAGTTTGATGCCCCAGGGCGGCTTCCTCTATAGGTTCAGCAGCAGCTTTGCCTGGGTTCTTAACCCCCAACTTGGACAAACTAAATTGAATTTGGTGGACATTAGCAGGTCTTCACCTGCTCACCAAGATCTGTCCTGACATGAGTGAAGAAGCCTAGTGGTCTATACTTTCCATGCTGTGGAAGTCACGTGCAGGTCCCAGAAACCATGGAATAAATGAATGGAGGGTGTTTATGTGTGTGTATGTATGGGGTGACAGGAAAGGAAGAAAGCAAGGAAAGGCCAGACCCTGAAGGCATACATTGGGAAGCACTCTGACTGGCTTTCTAGGAGAAATGTAAAATGGTAAGGAGAGAGGAATCAGAAAGTTATCCTAGTTTCTGGTGGACAAACAGGATGGTCAAAAGTAGATTAAAGCAGTTCTCATGGAATTTCCTTGAAAGTGTGGATACTTCTATTAAATGACCATTTCCCTGCTTGGAAGGAGACATTTTGGGTCTTTATAGCAGCACCCCCTTTGACCCAGAGAGAAAAAGGCAGCCAGACACAGTACTCCTTCAAGGCCATGTATTGGCTCATGGATGTCAGGGAATCGATTGTAGCTGTGACATTGGCTGCCGGCTACCCAAGGCTGTTTTCACTGCTGAATGCTAATTGGGGAAAGGAGAGAGGTCAGGCTCCTTTATTTAGTGTTGAGTTTACTGGGGGAGCAGTAGCCTGCGACAGTCACTTAGAAATAAACACTATGACTTAATTGGTAGCCTTTCATTGAATAGGACTACAGCTTTGGGGGAACTAGAAAGAGCAAATGGAAAATAATTTCACAGGCAGCAGTAGGTTGAGGGTGGAGTGCAGGATCTGGGCTTGGGTATGGACTTGATTCTTCATCCTTTTGAAAAGCAGTACTTGAGGAAGCTAGGCTTGAAGTCAATTCCCAGAGGGAATGGTGAACAGGTACGGGTGGGCAGAATGGCCAGGATCAGGCAGAAAACTTCACGCCTGGATAACTGTCCTATTCTTGGCTCCCCGAGTCTTGTCTCTGCCCTTAGGGCCCTGAGTTAGCCCATCCCCAGGGGGTTTGTCCTGGTCCTCTTCCATGTGCACACCAGGGGAAAACAGGATGAAAAGCAGGGAAAAGATGGAGGTTTTCCCTACTTGGGGTGGAGAATCACTGACCAGTTCCATTGTCCTCTACAATCATGAGGTCCATGCTGATCCATGGAGAGGCAAGGGATAGCAGGATTGGTTTAGCAAACACAGGTCCCTCTCCTTCCTGCTCCACAAAGTCCCCAGAATTACTGTCCTACACATCAGGTGCCTCTGAGCTACAGCCCTGGGTGACCCAAGCCAGGGGCTCTAGAGGTCTGGAGGGCCACTGGGTGGGAAGTAGAGACAGATCAGATGCTCCAGCACTCAAAGTTCATGAGATTCAAAACCTTTTTTCTTCCACTCCAAACATATACTCTTCTCTTTTGGGCAGCTATAAATAGGGTTGTTCTAATAGAGGAGAAAGAAACAAACAAACAACAAAAAAAGAACAAAACCAGAAAACAAAAACCCCTCCCTCTAGACAACATAGAAAGACTCAAAATGATTGCACTTATTAGATGTGGACAGGGTGGGCAGAAGGCTTGCCAAGTGCACACACATCCCTCTTGCTGCCCACAGCCTGGGGCCAGAGGTAGGTGGCTTTGGGCTGGCTACCGAGTGGGGTCCTCTTTGGTGGAGCCCACAAGCCATCTGTGGCTACAAGGGAAAGAGAGCACTGGGGTAAGGCCCAGGCCGGCTTCCGCTCGGCAGCCATGTTTCTTTAAGCACAACACTTAGCATGGGCAGTAGGGCTCCCCCAGGGAGCACTCGGTGGGGGTGAGAGGACGGCTGGGCCAGGGAAGACAAGAAAAGGGGTGAATGTTTGAGGCTGGCTTCCAACTGTTCTGTAGTCTAGTCCTTTAGATAATACGTTTTTGTTTCTTTTTTTTTTCTTTCTCTTGGTGATGCTTGAAAACCTGGTTTCTGTCTTGCAGAGCTCTAGCCTTTCTGTCCGGGAGTGACAGCAGTGCATTCAACACGGGAATGCCTGCTGCGTTTCCGCATTCAGCGGGGTCCACCAGCCCAGTGGTGTGGGCCCTTTGTAAGCCCTTACGGATTGGGCCCCAGGCAGATTGTGGGGGAAGAAGGAGAGGAACTGTAGAGACAAGGAAGCCGGCTGTGTGGGCAGCCCAGGGCTCAAACCACGTGCCCCAGAGGACCAGTGCTGGCATTAAGCCTGTAAGTCAAAGGCTTCTTTGGCAGAACCCTGGGCTATTAAAATCACCTGGGGGGCACAGCCAGGGGACATTTTGCCTCCTGACTAGCAAGGCACAACCCTATAATGGCAGAAGCCCCTCTTCCCCCTCCCTGTTCCCCATTAGATCCACTTCTTTTGGTGGGCCTCTAGCACCCTTCCAAGCTGATAGGGTCAGGGATGTGAGCTGGTAAAATGGACAGTGTGGCTGGGGAGGGGAAGGTAGGGAAGGACAGGTACTGTTCCTTCACCCCTCAGGGGGAATACAGCCAGCACTGAATGGCTTTTCCAGGGAGCTTGTAGGAAAAGGGAAAACAGGAGAGAGGGAAAAAGAGAGACAGAGAGAGGCCGAGAGGGGCAAGGAAAGGCTGCTAGAGAGAAAGAAAGGGAGAGTTCCTGGTCTGTAGAGTGATATTTTTTTTCTCCAAAGAGAGAGGAGAGAGTTCCTCGTCGGAGGATGGGGGCCGCTGGCTCTGAGGGCTAAGGAGTCTGGGGTCTTCAAAACCTGGGGCTTGGGCCTACAGGCACTATTTGTAGGGCCTCAGGAAGCTGGAAACTTTAGAGCGCAGCAGCTTGATGAAGGATTTGGGCAGCATCTCCTTGTGCTTCTCTGTGTACTTGAAGTAGTTCTGAGGGTGGGCCAGCACCTCAAAGAAGGCCTTGATCAGCTTCTTGTCCTGCAGAGGGTGGCAGTGTCAGCCTCAGTGTCGGGGCTGGCAGAGAGCAACCCCAGCTTCTGCTCAGCAGAAGCCCCTCTTGGTGTGGAATAGGCTTACTCAAACAGGAACCCTGGATTCCCACCCCCACCATCTATTCCTCCATGGTGACCCAGTCAGCAGCAGTCCCATCCTTCCACTGCTCAGGGCCCAGTCCTTGGCACCACCTTGCCTCCTCTCATTTGCTCAAACCACAGCAAATCCTGATGGTTTTACTTTCAAAATAGATCCAAGGTCTGACCACTTCTCACTGTCTCTCCAGCTCCTACCCTGTCCAAGCCACCATCATCTCTCACTTGGACCATTGCAGTAGACTCCTGACTGGTCTCCATGTTGCTACCTACATACTCTATGCTTCTAGACTGTTCTCCCCAGAATAGCCAGTGACTTTTTTGGTTTTTAATTAGATCCTGTCCTTTTGCCATTCTGTGGTTCTTTTTTTTTTTTTTTTGAGGGCAGTGTCACTGGCCCTCCTCACATGTGGAACTGAACCGGGGCCGCTGGCTTCCCAGGCCAGTGCTTAACCACCGCGCCACTCAGCCGGCCCTATTCTGTGGTTCTTTCCACTCAGTAAAGCCAAGTGCCTTGCATGGCCCGGGGGCGGAACTACGTGCTCTCTCTCCTCCATGCCCCCTCGCCTCTTCCTCACTCTGCTGAGCCACGCTGGCCTTCTCAAGGTCAACGGGCCACAGCTGCATGCTCCTTAGCTTGGAATGCTCCTGTCTCGATGGTCTAATGGGTAGTCCTTTACCTCATTGGGGTCTCCTCTCCTCAGAGTCCTTTCCTGCCCACCCTGTCTGAAATAGCAGCACGATGTGGGGGAGCCTTCTAGGGGTCAGGCGCTGCTCATTGGGACTCAGACCTTTTGGTTTTTAAACTAGTGTTCTTTCCTTTGCATCGGGGTTTTTTAAAAATAAGAGGTGGGGGTTCCAGCCTCTCACCCCCACAAAGCTTTGCATTGGAGTTCTAGCACATTTGAAATAAGAGTTCAGATGCTTTAAAAAAATTTTTGAAAAGCACGGCTGAAAATACCATATTTTGCTGTGTATAATACACACGGTTTTTGCCCAAATTTGTGAGAGAAAAAGGATGCGCATTCATATATATATATGGATAGTACTAATTCTGTATCTATATAAATGTCTTTAATTCTTTTATGTATGCTAATGAGTTAAAATTGTAACTCTATAAATCAATAACGATATCCATGTCCAAAATAATGCCCTGGAATACAATAATCAGTTTTGTTGAACTTATGACAAACCTGCAACAAGGAAGAGTTCTTGGCTTTCTTTGATGCGTAAATATCATAAATTTGTTACTGGTACATAAAATTTCTTGTATCAAGTATCTGTCTTGTATTTTGTAATTATTTGTTACATAAAATTTCTTGTAACATAGTATGTCAAAAAATAAATGCTAAAATTCCTTTATAATACAAAAAACATGTACCTCAATGTAAGCAAATAAAAATTTGAATTAAAAAATTGAAATGAGGGCCAGCCAAGTGGCTCAGTTGGTTAAGAGTTAGCTTAAGAGCGCAAGCTCTGAGCAACAGGGTCACTAGTTCAATTCTCACATGGGCCAGTGAGCTGCGCCCAAGCTGAACTGCCAACAGGTGGTAGGATGGCTCAGCTGGTGAGAGCACATGCTCCTAACAACAAGGTTGCTGGTTCGAGATGGTGGGCTATGACCGCCTGCAACTAAAGACTGAACTCGGGGGCTGGCCCAGTGGCTCAGTTAAGAGCTCGCTCAAGAATGCGAGCTGAGCTCTGAGCAATGGCAGTTTGATGCCCAGCCTGAGCTGAGTTGCCGTTGAGCTGCCAACAGGTGGCAGGATGGCTCAGCTAAAAAAAAAAAGACTGAACTCGGCACCTTGAGTTGAGCAGCGCGACTGGACTTGGAACTGAGCTTGCTGCGTCCTGCACAACTAAGACTGAAGGACAACTTGGCTATTCCTCTTCCCCAATTCCCCATCACTGTTCCCTTCCCCCAATTTCCCAATTTAAAAAAAAAAATTGAAATGAAAGATTTTTTTCCCCCTGAAAGTTTGGGCCAAAAACGTGGGTGCGCATTATGCACGGGAGCACATTATATAAACATGGCAAAATATGGTATATTCTTTACAGCCTGCAAGTTCTAGGAGATTATTGTCATCATGTCTCTTAGCTTGATGATAATACAAAAGTTATTAATCATAGAGATAAAACATTTGTTTTACAATAATTTATGAAGGATATACTGTGATGAGGACCAGCTTCTTCAGTAAGATTTTCTCCAACTGGGATCCACAGACCCAGGTGTCTAGTCCATTCTTCAATATTTTAATATTTCTTTTCTCTTAGAGTCTATGCTGAATTAATAACTGAGAAACACTGTGCTAATCTGTTTTTCTGTGAGAGCTGAGGAGGGAGTTAGGGAAGGAAGGAACTTACACAAAAGCACCTTTCTTTTTTCTTTTTTTTTTTTTTTTAGAGTGCAGTGTCACTGGCCCTCATATGCGGGATCTGAACCGGGGCCGCTGGCGTCCCAAGCCAGCGCTTAACCTCCATGCCACTCAGCCGGCCCTTCCCTGTAGTTTTGATGGATGAGGTAGGGGACATTTCATCTCCTCATTCTCCCTTTCTCTCCCCCTAAGGTGTGGGGGGACACTGCAGTCAGATGGGCTTAGGCTCAAATCCCTGCTTCACCACCGGGCAGTTCTTTAATTCTTTGTGCCCCAGGTTTCTCATCTTTATACTGGGCATGATGAAAGTAGCTACTTCATGGAGCTATTAAGTGTGTCAAATGAGAATGTGTGTGCGGGCATGTAGCATGCACAATGTTGCATGTCCATTAAATGTTGGCTGTCACTGTTGTGCATATTCACTTGCCTTTAAAATCTCCTGGTGGTTTTCAGATGCATAGAGTCGGCCATCTCGCACAATGTCTTCCACCAGCTGCTCGTAGTCTTCTGCAAGGTCAACCAAGGGGAGGGCTTGGGCGTGGGGGCTCTTCAGCTCCTCGTGGCCTCCCAAGGCCCTGAGCCCGCCCCTGCTCACCCGCCGCCGCCGGGGCTCTCCTGCCCTTGCTCACCATCATAGGTGACATAGGGGATCTGGAAGCCACGGGCACTGTTGGCCTCACTCGTCTTGAAGTTGATCCAGAGCTTCCTGGAGCGGGCCGTGAATGCAATGGGGCGCTCGTAGGTCTGGCAGGTCTCGTAGGTGGTGATGGAGGCTGGGGAGGCTGGGAAAGCAAGCAGCAGGTCAGGACAGCCGCGGCAGGTGACCCAAGCCCTCCTGTAGTGAGGGCGGCGGGGGTGACGGTGCTGACAGAGGCTCGCCCCCACCCCAGAACACACACACATAGCCTTCCCCCTGCCCTGGCTCAGTCCACAACTCCTCTCTGACATTCAGGCACTCACATAGTGTAAGAAATCTGACACTGACATGAATGGAACAGCAAAAACATTAGAATCGGAAAGCGACACCTGCAGCACTACTGGAGTTCTAGTCTGGCTTTCCTAAGTGCTCTCCAGGGAACACAGAGCCTTCACTGCACTTTTCCTTTGTTGGCTGCTTTCTGCTCAAGGCCTCCCCTCTTACTACCCTGATGCTTCCCGTTCTCATTTCTCTCTCTCTCTCTCTCTCTCTCTCTCTCTCTCTCTCTCTCTCTCTCCGTCCCTCCCAACCACATGTGGACTGCCCTTCCCTGGCCCAGCTCTGAAGCCACCCACAGTTCTTTCTCATGACGAGGACATCCCCGCACTCGTCCTCAGATGGCAGGAAGATCTCGGGGACCACGATGAGGATCTTGCGCTTGGGCGGGGGGTTGATGTTCCAGACGCACTCCACGCCGGCTGGGTAGTTGCCTGGGTAGTTGGGGGACTCAATATAGCCAGTGAACTCACCCAGCTCCCCACCGCACTGACGATCTGTAGCCAAGCGCCGTGGACATAGCAAGAAAGAGAAGGGAAGTCAGTGGGGAAAGGGGCGGGCAAACCGAAGAGTTCTGAAGTAGAAATCAGACACATGGAGGTAGCCGCCTTCCTAGCCCATCATCTCTTCTCCAAGTTCTGGGTCCACCTTCCTTTCTGCTCTTTTTAGTGCCTTTTCATCTCACCTCACCTGTCTCTGCCTCCCCATTAACCTGTCTCCAGGGAGAGGGTGCTACAGGGCCCAGCCCAGAAACTGGTCTTGAGGTTGCGTGGGTTGGGGACAGATGGAGGGTCCGACTTCCCTGCCCATCCACGTCTCAGCCCCGCTCCCTGTTAGTTTAATCCCCGAACACGCTTCGTCCTGTGCTCCTTGCTCCCAGGCCCCTAACCCCTTCTCCACAGCCTGGCCTGCCACGTACTCTTGCACTGGGCCACGCTGGTGGAACCATCAAAGTCAGTGCTCGTGTTTCCGGGACAGCGGGTGCAGAAGTTCTGGCGGAAGTCGGGCTGGTAGGACCCCATGGCACAGCGGATGCAGCGATGGGTGCTGGTGTTGTAGTAGTGCCCTGGGGAGCACTGGACTGCAGACAAGGGGGAGGCGGGAGTTAAGATGGTAGGCCCGGGATGGGCGGGACACATGCACCCTGGAGCATCAGGAGGCAGAAGACACCAGGTTACTTCCAGAGTGCCAGCCTTTCCTAGTCATGCCAGGATTTAAGCCCAGGAAAAAACAAACTCAACAGAGTGGTTGGCAGTCCTTTTCTTTCAGGAACCTGTACAGAAACTCATTTGTAGTATTGAGGGGAATGTGCCTCCAAGCTCTCTGAAGCAGAGGGTAATTGGGACTGCTATTTATTCCCCAATTCTCAGTCTGTGGCTTATGGAGGGTCAGGATGGGTCCTGTGAGCAGGGTGGTGTGGTTGGTTAGGCACCTGGGCCTCTCCTGGTTTGGGGAAGATGGTGGGCAACAAACTTGAGTCCACTCTGGGGACTTGGAGAGTTTTTTCTGGGGGAAGTAGTTGGTAGGCGAGTCATCTCGTGGGGCGAGTAGCCCACTCACCTTTGGTGTCACAGTCTTGGAAGGAGATGGCCCCCTCGTGCTTGGTGGTAAGGCCCCCACCGCAAGGGAAGCACAGAGTCCGTCCTGCTTCAGGCTGGTAGGCGCCGCGTGGGCATGGCTGGCAGGGCTTGAACCCATCTACAGAGTGTTGGCCAGGTGAGCACTGACCTGCAATGAACCAAGGGCCCAACTCTGATGGGGATGGTCCTGGTCATCCCTTTGGGGTCACCCAGTCTCAGGGGACAGAGGCACACAAACAGGATGTTGACTAGGAGAGTGACCTGGAGCCTGGCCTGCCCTTGGGAAATCCCATGCCCATGGGCGTCCCAGTGCCCACCCTACCCCACTCTGTATTGTTTGTTCCCCTGGCACCTGCACACGTGGTGACGTTGGTGGCTCCAAGAGGCCCGTGGGCATCACTCCCAGGGCAAAGGTCGCAGGAGAGCTGCCCTTCTCTCTCCTGGAAGGTGCCCGCTGGGCATGGCACACACTGCTCCGTCTGGCCGTGGTAATACGTTCCCTGCGGGCAGCTGACTGAGGGAGAGTCGGCCGCGCTAGCCACCCACCCCCCCTATTTCCCACCACCCAGGCCTGGGACTCCCCTTCCCACTCCCCAGATTCAAGGAGAATCTCTGTGTTTGGAAACAGACAGAATCCTGCGTGGGAGAATCAGGGGCCAATGTCATGTGCAGGACGACTGGCGGCCCCACCTGGTGTCCTTCTAGATTTCAGTCTGGGACCAGGGAGGGGAAGATGATGGGCAGGAGGGTCTTGGCTGCCTCACAAGTTGAGAGATGCAGCTGAGTCCATAAAGTATCCTGCTCTGAGCCAGGCCCGAGCAGGCACTTCCCTGCTCCTGTGCTCCCCTCTGCCCCAGCAAGCTGCCTTACCACACTTGGCCCCAGCACGGTGCTGCCCGGGTCTGCAGGCCTCCACCAGCTCGGCTCGCTCCCCAGCCACCGGGCCCGGCTTGTGGGCCAGCTCGTAATCAAGGCCTGCCAGGCGCAGGAGGAAGCGGTCCTGGTTAATGGACTTTCTAAGCATCTTCAGGGACCCTTTCAGCCGCCGTTCCATCCGCTGTCGGAGGCAGGGGAGCCCACAACCAGCTGGAGGTGGGTGGTGGTTCGAATCATGGAAGGAAGAGAACGAAAAAGTGGCTATGAGCAGGGGGGCAAGGGAGCAAAGGTAGGAGCTAGAGGTGAGAGGGACTGGCTCTGGGGCTTGGCATCAGGCAGGGTCTGCCCTTAATAAAGGCTCTGCCCCTTCCCTTTGCCATTGAGACTTGGGGTTTCCCTGCCTTGCCCCTCCCCTCTCCACCCTCCTTCCATCAGTGCTTCCAGTCCCACCTGTGGTTTCTTCGGCTCTGACCTCTGCCTCCAGTTCCAGGGTGAGACGAGTGACCTCCTTGCCTGGAGGGGTCCGGGCCCGCCGGCCCTTGCCCTTCCGAGAGGAGTCACACTTGAGGTGGATGAAGGTGACCTGGCAGTCAGAGCAGGGGGCACCACCTGGGGGAGAGGCCTTGTCAACCCCAGGGACACGCCCCTGGGGACAAGGAAAGTTCTCACTCCTAGCTCTCGCTTTTCCACCCCAAGCCAGACAGACCTCACCAGGTCTCTGACTGAAACTACCTCAGTTTTCTTTTAGTCTAGGATACTAATTAATTGGTGTGGGGAGTATGCCTACAACTGCTTTTGCCCCTGCTCTTTCCAGAGTTCAGGGTGCCAGTGGGGTTTTGGAGATCTCACTAAGCCAAGGAGCTGAGAGGCGGGAAGGGTTTGGTGGCCAGACATCCCATTGAAGTGGGGTCCCCAGTCCAGACCTGGCCCCAGGATTCTGCTGGCCTCCTCCATTTTGCCTTTGTTTCGCAGGTGCAAACGGCATTTGGCGTCCTTGATCTTGAAGGAGGCCCGCTGTTTAACGGACAGCACTGCAGCCTCTAGAGGGATGGTAGAAGCTCAGCACAGCCTGGGGGCCCCATGGGGGTGAGGGCTGCTGTGGAGGGTGTTGAGAAGCTGGGCAATAAGCCAGGGGCTTGGCTGGAGGAGAGGGATTACGAAAGTCAAGGGAAACAGATGTTAGTGGCAGAGGGAGCAAGGCGGCAGAGCTGGAGAAAAGAAGGGGATCCAGAAAACAGTGAGGCCAGGCGGGTTAATGAAGGGGAGAGATAGAAGCCAATAAGCAAGAGAGTAGGTGGGAACAGGCCTCCGGGATGGTGCTCACCATGGCAGTGGTTGGAGTTTGTGCCGTTCCCGGTGTGGCCAGCTCGGGCTGGAGTGGCCCTGGGGCTGGGGGTGCCACAGCTCACTGTGAAGCCGTTTTCAGACTCTGAGAGAAGGGGGCTGTCACAGCTCTGACCTGCCCCCCACAACTCCCACAACTGGTTCATGACTCTATGGGGAGCAGAGGGGCTGCCCGAACAGCCAGCCTTTCCTCCCTACCAGCCCTCCATCAACCTCTTCCAGGTACCTGGCAAAAACCGGGCGCGGGAGGGGCAGGTCAGGGCACAGGTGTCCTTCTTGCCAGAACGGTTGCAGCTGAGCATGGCTTTTGAGGCACCAGGACTGCTCTGACACTTTACTGGCTCTAGGAAGGGGAGAGAAGCCTGAGGAGGAGAGGGCCTTCCTGTCCCAACCTATCCCTCAGCTGGGTAATTTGGAGGAAAAGAATTGGCTACATGAAGAATTGTAATTGTGCACAGAGACTGGTGATAGGATGAAGGGATTATTTACTTCATGTCCCTAATTCATATGGCTACATTCTTCCCCTCCTACTACCTCACAGGCTCCTCAGTATAGACTCCTTCCTTTCCAGGACACCCCCCCAAAACTGCAGTGCCTGCAATGGTCAGCAGAGGGCGCTGCGCACCTGTGCAATCCTTGCCATTCCAGTGGAGCCGGCCCTGGCCTGCTGGGCAGGTACACTGGTAGCTGCCAGGAGTGTTGACGCAGCCGAAGCGGCAACCTCCCCGGTTGATGCTGCACTCATCCACATCTGGGGGAAGGAGTGGGGAGACACAGACAAACCATGGTGGGGGAGGAGGAGGAACCAGGGCACTGAGTGAGGACCTTGGGTTCAAGATGGCTACTGGCCTGAGAAGAACTCAAACCTACGACCTTATCTCTGTCCACAGTCAAAAGGACGATTGAGAAAGGGCCAAGCTGATGAGCTTTTCAAAGCCTCCCGCTCCTACCTACCAGTGGGGCTATAATTTGGGAGTTAAGGATGGGGGTCACGGGGCAGTGATGGTGGTGGGAGATAAAAATTTGGGAGGCAGGGGCCGGCTGAGTGGCACGGTGGTTAAGCGCTGGCTTGGGAAGCCCGGTTTGGGTCCCACATATGAGGGCCAGTGACACTGCCCTCAAAAAAAAAAAAAAAATTGGGGGGAGGCAGGATGCTGTTCCCTGATACCTGATTCCCAGCTGTCTTACTTCCTCCCATTTCATCACGATGGATGCAGACATGGCATGTGCATCTGAGGACTGCCCAAAGCCATGGGCCAACTCAGGGGTTTGTTCAATTGAAGGGTGAGGAGGTAAGAGGGGCCGGGTGGCTGAGGGTCCAAATTTGCTGGCTTACCCCCACAGTGGGTGACACCATATAGCAGATAGCCATGGTGGCAGAGGCACTGGAAGCTTCCCGGCGTGTTGACACATATGTGATCGCAGGTTCGATCAAAGGAACACTCATCTATATCTGGAAGAGCAAGAATTCAAGCCACTGAATCTGTCTTGAGGAGCTTGACCCTGGAACCCCCTTGCTCAGGTGAAGGACACAAATGAGGTGCCTTGGCTCTCCCCCTTAAATTGAAAGCCCCCACTTTTGGCCCAGCTGTAGGATCACCAATTCAGTAATGCCCACCCCCTCCCTTACACCCCTCCACTTGGAGTCTTTTGAGTCAGGAACTGCCAGATCCGATGCCTGTGGATCAGGCCTACTACAAGTATGTGTGGTTAGGCGGACCCTGTCAAAGATATGAATTGGGGTGACATCCATCCCTCACTCCTTGCCATGCCGCCATGTGCCCCAACGTAGAGCTGGGCCGCCAAGAAGGCATACGTTTGCTTATTTGCAGAACGACACTGCTTATGGAAACTCCAGAGTCTTGAATATCTGAGTCTGGCCTTCTTGAAGCTCTCCTGTCCCAAGAACTTCTCCAAGGCTTTCCCATCAGCCCCAGTCTGCTCACCCTGGCAGTTCCTCTCATTGATGAGAAGCTTATAGCCTTTCTTGCAGCTGCACTCAAAGCTGCCCACTGTATTGCGGCAAATGTGGTCACAGCCTCCATTGTTCAGGCGGCACTCATCTATGTCTGGGGAAGCAGGACAAAGGGGAGAAAATCAAAGGTAATGGCGAAGACTGAGGACAAATAAGGATACAAACTCGCTCCCTCACGGAGATGGAAACTCAAGGGGAATGCTGAGCCTGCCCCTTCTGACTCTCACTCTCCCAGCTCTGTTTCTTCCCTGTTCAGGGGATCTGTGCCATTAGTAACACCTTTCCTCAGGCTGAGTCCTCTTAAAAGGGGACATATGGGAACAAGTCAGGCCCTCAGGGAGTTACCTAGAGCAGGAAGCAAGTGGGCATTTGACCTGCAGGGCTCTGCTGCTGATGGCCCTTCCCAAAAAGGCTGGTGGAGAGGGTTCATCCTTTTCCTGCTCCCCATCCCTGCCTGTGCCTAAGTGGGCGGGTAAGGAGGTGGCACAGAGAGCTGGAGATTCCAAGGGGCAGCCCTTCAGAGAGGAGCAGCTGGGAGATGGGCCAGGCAGGGAGGACCTCCAGAAGAGCCAGTGAGGCTGGGGAGCTGATGGGGGAGGGGTGTGGGCCAGGCAGGGGGCTGGGCTGGGAGAGGTCTGGAGAGACTCAGGCCTGAGGCAGCTCTCAGCACTAAGGAGGGGTAAGGGGGGTGAGGGGGGGGGGTGAACGGCTTCCGTCCTGAGGTCAAGTTCCCCAAGCTGGTGGCAGACAGGACCCAGGCTACTCACCCCTACTTGGGGGAGGGGGCAGGGAGGGCAGCTTTCCACTTCACTCTTAGCATACCTGTCAACAGTCCTTCCCAGCAGGAAACCTCTCAACTCTGGCTGTCTGACCTGCTGCCCCAGCCCCCCCCCCCCCACCTCTGCCAGCTGTTGGGCCAAAAGACACAAAGAATGAGCCCAGACCTCCTTCCAGTCCCTACTCCTTGTGACCAGGGAACACAGACCTGATGAATCACTTTCAGTATGGTTCCCCTCCTTTTCCCTCCCCTCCCTCAAT
The DNA here is from genome assembly GCA_033961575.1 of Aselliscus stoliczkanus. Taxonomy (NCBI): domain Eukaryota; kingdom Metazoa; phylum Chordata; class Mammalia; order Chiroptera; family Hipposideridae; genus Aselliscus; species Aselliscus stoliczkanus. The sequence goes on along the minus strand of CM066733.1, from coordinate 53,789,685 downwards.
GCTGCCCTAGACGTGGCTAATTAAAAGAGGGGAAATAGAATGGACTGTGTGGTAAATTATACCCTAAAAAGAGCTAACACGAAGTGTTTATCATTTGTCAGGCACTGTTCTAAGTACTTTGTAGTTTATATATCAATCATTTAATCCTCACAACATTTGGCAAGCACCATTACTGTGGTGAAACTGAGGCACGGAGACACCAAGTAACTTGCCCAGAAACACAGAGCTAATAAGAGGTGGAGCTGGGATTTTGAACCCTGGTAGCCAGGCTCCAAATCCAGCATCACTGCCTCTGACCGCTATAGTCTTTTTACAGTGAAGGTCTCGGGAATGTGGGTTAAGCAGGGTATGGAACACACTCGTGACCTGGTGTACACACAGGGCTCAAACATCCTTCTAGACCCAGAGACAAATGTAAATGGCATGGTCATTAGCCAAGAGGGTTCGGGGCCCGCAGGGGATAGGAATGAGAGTAAGGAAAATAAGATAGTGTAGGGACAGGGGACACTGAGAGACTGGCTGGACTTTTGTGTCCCTTGAACTGAGATGGGAAAGGTGGACAAGGAGACAAGCCCCAGTTATGTCCTCAGTTCTGTATAATCGGGGTCCCTGGGGGGTGGAGGAGGCGTGGCCCTCGCTGGAGGAGGCGTGGCCCCCGCTGGGCGCCGGCTCCCAGTCCCGCCCCTTCCGCTTCCGCTCCCGCGCCTGCCCTCCCAAAGCCCGTACCTTTGCAGGTCTTCCTGTCTGGCTGCAGCATGAAGCCCACAGGGCAGCTGCAGTGGACGCCCGTTGCTGCATCGTGGCATTTGCTGTCGCAGCCCCCGTTGTTGACAGCGCAGGTCTCTGTTTAGGAGGGAGGTGGGGGATGGTACCCAGGTTATGGGCCTGGAGGAGCCCCAAACCGTAGGGCAGCCAACAGCACAGAGGCCGAGAGCGAGGGAAGGCCTCCGCTGCCTCCCCGCACTTCAGCAGGAGCATCAGGCCGTTTCCCAGCCCCCATCCCCTCACAGTGCAGCCAAGCAGTCCACTTCCCTGCCCCCCTACTTGATTGAAACAAGGTGGACAGCAGTGAGGCAGGTACAAGCCAGAGCTGTCAGGCAGGAATGTGCTGAGGGGGTGGAGGAGGTGGGGAGGGGAGGGCGCAGGGGGGGATAGGAGTAATGGCTGCCAGGGAACAAGAAGGGACACATAGGAGTTTCCTCGTCTTTCCACCAACTGTCTCTGGTGGCTGGGGGCATCATGGGGGGCAATCTGGAGGGGAGTGAGCCTGGTGATTCCTAGGACAGCTGAGGGATGGCCATCAATTTGTCTTCCTCCCTGCCCAGTTCCAGGACTGACTGCTCGTCCTCAGAGGAGGCGGCACATACTCAGTCCTCTCCCAGCCCCTTCCAGGCTACCTCTCGCTCCTCCCGAGCCCTCCTTTCAGTACCAGATGGAGATAAACTGGCTGTTCTGTTGCTTTACTTTCCTAATGGGGAGATTGGTCTGGGGAGGGAAGAGGAAGGAAAGGGACAAAAGAGGAAGGATCAGACAAGGAAGGGTGTAAGAAGGTAGGTGAAAAAGAGAGCCTCAGAGCAAAGTCTCTTGTGTTGTCCCCTCTTGACTGGTAAATTTTCCCTTTGCTGAGAGGTCAGAGTAGGCGGGTGTGGATGGGTCACTCCCTGTTTTCTGAATTCAGAGCAGGAAAACAACAGGTTTAAACTGCAGCCCAGGAGTGTCAAGTGAGCCCAGCGAAAAGCCATCAGCTTGAGTGGAGGAGGTAAGGGCCGTCCTCCGGAGGACTAGGGTTCTCCCATTAGAGACAGAACCCCGAGGCCTCCACTAGGGAAGAGAGGAGAGTGGTTCCCAGAATCGGGAAGGAGCCAGAACAGGCACCAAGGAGCACTATCGTCTTGAATCTTTGATTCCGAAAAATCCGGCCCAACCCTTGTCACTGAGGAGACCAGCAAGGACCTAGGGCTCCGCAGTGTGCCGCTCCCACCTCAGTCTGTCCTGAGGTTCCCCAATAATGGAAGGAATCCGGGAGGGAGCGCCAAGCCCAGCCGTCCTCCTCATCCCCACCCTCACCCCGAGAATGTTCTTAGCATTCTAAGAAGAGGTCCGCCAAGCCCTGGACGAGGGAGAAGGGAACAGAGATCCTGTGCCAAGTCTAGGTAGATTTGAGGGATCCAGGATGGGGCAGCAGAGCTGGCACAGTGTCCAGCCTAGCTTGGACAGAAGGCTGGGCACAGCTGCCCGCCCGTATAGGATAGCATTCTCCAGGGCAGAGTTGGGGCAGCGGGATGACACGGCCTCAACCCTTTGTTCTTCAGTTCCCAGTATTAGAACTACAAGTTACTTTGTGCCAGGAGCTTCCTAGATGTTCTGTACCCACTTTCTCAATCATCACAGCAACCCTAAGGGAGAGTCATCTTCCCCATTTTATGGAAGGGGAAACTGAGGATCAGAGAGGATGGTAGCTTGCTTGAGTCATACAGTTAGAAGGTGGCAGAGCCAGAAGTCAAACTTAGGTCTGTCTGAACTCAAATGTCATGCTCCACACCTTTGATGGTGGGAGAGAATAGTGAGTGATGCTGGGACTGTGAGCCAATATGGGTCAGCAGCCCCAAGGAGGGGATGGCATCTAACCCTACCCCACCCCTATCTCAGGTGGCACGGTGGACACGAGGTCAGATGGAGCTGGCTGGGTCTTGAGCTGTGTAGAAGGCAGAGAGAGGGAGGAAGGCAGATGGCTGGGAAGGGGGGAGGTGTTAGAAGGTGGACGAAGGAGAAGGTGGAAGGAGCAGCAGGAGAGGAGAGTGACAGGATCAGAAACAAAACCAACATGAAGGCTCCTGGGCCAGCTCTTGGGGACTCAGGAGACACTTAGTGGGCCCAGCACCCAGACTGCCAGGGGAGCCCTGCTGGCAGGCTGGAGCCCAGTCAGGCTCCAGTGGGCATGCAGTTAGTGGGAGCCCCAGCGGGTTAGCCCTTCCCCTAGCAAGCCAGTGAGAGCAAGCGGAGAGAGCAGACATATTTACCATTAGAAACGGCCTGAGGGGGGATGTGCTGCTCTAGCCGCCTTTCCCCTGTTTGACATTGTAAAAAAGCTGTTTAGATGCTGGGCAGGAGCCACTGTGGCCCACCGTGCCTGACCCTCTCCCCCGCCCCACCCGCCCTGCAGGCCCAAACCACTAGCCCCGTAGGACGAGCCCTGAGACTCCAAAACTTCACACCCCAGCCTCGTCCTGCCTGGTATCCTCAAAGAAGCTGGGTTCCTACTACGTGACTGATGGGAAACTGAGTCTCAGAAAGGGGCCATCATGGGCCCAGTACACACAGCATGCCAGGGGCAGAGCTGGGATCCAACCTTAAGTCTTATAAGCTGCCACATCCCAAAGGGTGCCTGCCCTCTCTGCTAAACTATATGGCACTCAGTCTCCCCACTAGCTCTGAATATCCTGATGGCCCCAAACAATGAAGTTTCCTCCTACCAGGGCTGGGGAGAAAAATGAGGTGCAGGGCAAGGTAAAATCAGTTCTATGGGAGAAAAGGGAGAGGAACTCGGAAAGAATACAGCTGTGAACCTTAGAACAGCCTCATTTGCTCTCTTCTACCTCACTTGGCCGCGGCCAAGAAGGCAGAATGGGTCTTGCATTAGGGAAGAGCTCAAGCTTAACAGGGGTATTTTCAAAAGCAGCCATGCCCAGGGTCATGTGAATAGAAAGGAACCTGAGAGGGGCACGCCCCCCATCCCCGGTCTTTTCCTTGGGGACTGCATGCAGCTTCTTTGGGGGAGACCCTGGGGACGTGTGAGTGTGTCCAGGGGATGGTGGGAGGTTTGGAAAGCAGAATTAGGTTTATGAGGGAAAAACATAAGGAGCTGGAACAACCAGCCTGGAGAAGGCAACAGAAAGAAACCTAAAAGTGTTCCAAGGTCTTTGAAGAGTTAGTTCAGAGGGAAATATGTAGCAGATGAGATTTTAATTAGAGAACTTTAGAACCGTGTCTGCAAGTCTCTGGTGCAGGTCCCCGAGGGAGACCTTTAAGAGCATCATCGGCTGCCCTGTTCTTGTGTCTGGGAGAAAGACTGCTGTCTGCAGAGATGGGGTGGGTCTCCGGAATGAGATGGGGGAGTCTGGTCCCTAAGCTAAATGAGTGCATTCAGACCTCTGCCTCCCCGGCATGAGTAGCCTGCGAGATGAATGGCCATCCATAAATATTGTGCCCTCAGAACAAGCTTGCCCCCTGCCTGGCTCAAGGCACAACCGTCCCCCCTGCCCACACTCTTCCCTTTCATCTCCCACTCCTCCAAGGGGACGCCTGTCCCATCATCTCTCTCAGCACTCGGGGAGCCCACAGTAATTGGCCTTCACGAAAGACCTAAAGACTTAGGGACTTAGGAATTAAAGTCATCTATGGTACCTGAAGATATGTGAGGTAAGGCTTAGGCATTCAGGAAAAGAGGAGAGAGAAGGAAATGGGGGGCGAGGGTGAGGGGGGTGGAAGGATTTATAGGAGGAGAGTGAAGAAAGAAAGGATAAAAAGGAAAAAAGATACCTGGAGTCAGGAAACCCCATTTGTCAGTTCAGGGCTGGTTGTTCCAGGAACGAGCACTCTGTCCCACCCTTGGTTCCAGAGTGGGGACAGTGGGCTGTGACAATTCCCATCTTACCACACTAGTCAACCAGGGCCTCTGGTCAGGCTTAATCCTGCATTGCCCCAGCTCTCCTCCCCCTTGCCAACCACAGCCTTGGTCAACAAGCACCTCTGCTAATTATTCTTGGTTTGGCAACACTTTATCCTGGATAAAGAGGGTGGTGAGGCTCCCTGCAGTGGGGCAGTGGAACAAACGGGTAGGGGAGGAGAAGAGGGTCAGGTGAGCCCTTCAATCTCTCAGAGTTGCCCCTCACAAGACCTGGCATTGTTTGGGTCTTCAGTTCACTCACTAGTCATTCTGTGCCCAGCACCTGGGCTCCAGGTGCTTCCCACCTCCCCTCATTTCCAAGGGCCCCTACCCCCTGCCCCCCTCACAGGTGGACTGAATTCTCCACTGGCCTCACCCACCGATGCATGTCTTCCCGTCGGTATGGAGCACAAACTTGACATGGCAGCCGCACCGGGGCCCCTGCTCCGTGTCATCGCACGTGTGCTGGCAGCCCCCGTTACCGTAGTTGCAGGTCACTGTGCAGAGAGGGCAGGGGGCCTGTCAGCCTGCTTCTTCCAGGGCACCGCCACTCTCCACAGTACGGTGCCTGGCCCTCTTACCTAGTGGGCTCTCCCATGCTCCCTTTGCCTCCCACCTCTTGCCTCCGAGGTCCCACAGCCCTCCTCTTTGTCTCCTCTTTCTCCCCACTGCCATCCCAGGTATCTCACATTTACAGTCGCGCTGGTTCTTGGTGAGTTCGAAACCCGGGCGGCATTCACAGGCAATGCCCCCTTTGGGCGTCTCCCGACAGATGTGAGCACAGCCATGGTTCTTGTTCATGCAGTTCATTCCTTCTAAAAGGGAAGAGGAGCAGGGTGAATACTCGGTTTTCTGGACGCCCAGAGGAGGAGGGACTAGAAGGGGAGATGGGGCCTAGGAAAAGGAGAATTCCGCTAAGGCTGCTACGCAGAGCGGAGGCTGACTCTCCCCTCACAGGCTCCCTGTGCTGCCCACAGAGCCGGGCGCAAATGAGCAGAGCTCAGGGCCATTCTGAATGACATACAGGGATTGCTCCTCAGCCCCACATACCTGCATGGCCTCCTCTCCTTCAAACAACTAAAAGCTAGTGTCTGATAGCTGCCCAGTGCTTGCTAGGTAGGTACTGGGTGGAGTGAGGAAGGATAAAATATAAGACATGATCTCTTTCCTCAAAGAGTTTATAGTCAAGCTGGGAAGAAGATAACATAACATGAGTGGGGAGTAAATGGTACACGTTGTTATCATATGATCTTACTTCACAAATATTTGGTAAGCTCCCACTATATGCAAGGCAGGGTATTAGGTCCTGGGGATACAAAGATGAATTTGACATAGTCCCCGCCCTCAGAAATGTCACAGTCTGGGTGGGGGGTAAGCCACAGAAACAGACAACACATACCCCACTATTCCTGCCTGACCTTCCCAGTCCAACCCAAGGGATAAGACACTGGTGAGGCCCTCTCAGATAGCAGCAGCTTAGAGCTCAGCTGTCTACAATTAGGAATGACATCCACCTCAGACTGGGACACAAGGATGCCCCATAGTAGCCTCGATCCCACACTGACTCCAACCCCAAATGACTTCTCCCAGATTTTGCCCTAAGACAAAGTGTCTGTCCATGGAGCCCTTAGGATGTGATTGGGTTGAGGGAGGAGAGAGGAAGGAGCTAGTGGAGTTGAGAGCAGAGGCTGAGACCTAGGGGGCATTGAGGGAAAGCTCCAGAACTGATGCAAAGAGGAGCCTGGGAGCACAGCGCTGGGCTGACCTTCGGGCCGCTGGATGCAGGTGTGCTGATTGTCACTGAGGAAGAACCCTTCCCGGCAGTGGCACTCGTAGCTGCCCATCATGTTGACACAGCTCTGCTGACAACCACCGTTGCCCTCGGCACACTCGTCCACATCTGTGCAGGATAGTGGCTGGTGAGATCATGGGGTGCAGGCCAAGGTCCAGGTTGTGTCCTGAGACTTCAGCATCTGGCACGCATACCTCCCCCACCTCCCCAACCCGACGCCCAGCCTGAGGCCAGGCGGTTCTCACCCACTGATCACAAGTTCCACTGCTTCGGAAGAGGCTGCCCTAAGAGGGCAGAGCTAGGGAGCTAAGCAGGTGGGGAGGGGACATTAACAAGGCTCACTTAGGTGAAGACTTGCCCCCCTTTCCCTAACCTATTGAAATTGGGTCTGAGGGCAGAGGGGATCAGGAAAGAAGACAGAGCGCAAGGGACACAGATAAAGATAAGGATGGAGCTTGGGTGGCGAGAGGAGCTGGGGGCAGCTGGCTGTGATGAGCAGCCAGGGAATCAGAGAAGCTGAGCAATGGCTCCCATGTGCAGGGACAGCTGTGGCCATGGTGCTGAGGTCGGAGGGGCAGGTGGAGAAAGGCAGCAAGCCTCTACTCCTTGTGGGGCAGGGACCATTTCTGTGGACAGGCCATGGCCCTGCCCTGCCTCTCCTCCCCCCATGCCTGGGCTTGCTGCCATAGTCCCTAGCCTTTCTCCTATTTTGGTTTAACAAAACAAAGTCTGATAGCTTGGGAGGGAGGGATGGGGTGGGGGGAGCTGCCAGGTCACGCCCTAATCACCACCCTAATCACCACCCAAGGTCCCAGAGCCAAGCTCATGCTGGAGCTCCCACTTCAGTGCCTTGGCTTGGTCTCTGTGCCTCCTACTGCCCTCTCACATCCACAGCCCATCTCAGTTTTCCTTGGCTTAGGAGGCATGAGGAAGGGAGATTGGTCCCCAAATGGAGTGACTAGTTCCTGAGGACTTCATCTGCCCTTCTCTTCCCATCCTCTCTGAGCCCTGAAACCCTGACCTTTCCCCTTCTGGCCAAAGGTCAAGGGGCCCAGATCCAGCAGGCCCCTGCCTGAGAAACGCACCTGTTAGGAAAGCTGAGGAGGTACACCTCCCTTTGCCTCGTTCCTGTCCCTGCCCCTCTCTTGCTACACTCCCGACATCCCTGTCTTCCCACTCTTGCCCCATCTTACATTCTATCCGTTGTTCCCTTCTATTCCAACCTTATGACTTTGCTACTCTGGTGGCAAGAAGTTCTTTCTTCCAATTCTCAGTGGGGAAACTGAGGCCCACCCAGAGCATGGATGACTTACTCAAGATTCCCCCAAAAGCCAAAAGTAGGGTTGCGAGTTTGAACCCCAACCATAGGTTTAGGGTTGTTAGATAGACCTGGCTTCCCTGACCCCTTCCATCCCTACTCATTCTCTTACCCTTCTGGCTGGTTTCATAAGGAAACAAGACTTGATGAGAATCAGGGGCCTAGAGAGATCAAAGGCAACCAAAGGACTCAGAAGCTGATGTTTGAAGTCCTGTAGGCAACTCACTGTCCTGGCCCAAGAGTTATGGCTTCTTCTTCCAAAGGAATCCCCAAAGAGGCCCTCATAGTTGACTGGGCGGGTGAGAAGTGAGGTCCTCCCCTGGTAGCTACAGTGGTGAGAGAGGTGGCTAGGGCCGAGGGTCAGGGCCCAGCAGGAATCGGGGTTTAGAAGCCTGGGTCGGGAGTGGAAACCTATAAGCCTGGTCCATGGATGGAATATGACTGGGTTTAGAGGCAGCTCTGGGGGAAGAATGCTCTTCTAAGCCAATGGGCCCTCAGGTCATGGATCTGTGTGGTCAGGTAGAGGGTAGGAGAGCAGCCTAGTCTGCTTTTCTGGACATTATTCCTCTTGCTTCTCTTCCGTTCCTCGTCTTCTGTTCTTCCAATCTCCTATGTTTGTTTTGGCACCAGAGAGAAAGAATTTGGGGAAGGACCCCTGGGTTCACAACTCAAATCCTTTTCTATTAGAGGCTTCGGTTTTTCTGCTTGGGGAAAAACCTGACATAGTCCCAGTAATTTTTCCCAATGACAGAAACCAAAGTTGCGTTTAGTTCCCTCTCTAATCCAGTTCTCCTCTCTCTGATCTAGCTCCCGGGACAGAAGAGATCAGGTCAGATTGAGGTCTCAGAAGTGAGGAGCGGGTGGGCCTGGAGACAACCAGCCTTTCAGGGTCAAAGGCCCCAGGGGCACAGAGAAGCAGCAGCAGCATGGATGACATTCCTTCTGTTTACTGAACACCCACTATGTGCTAAGGACTGTGCAGGTCTCTTTGCACGTGTTCTCATGGTGCTTCACCCAGATGCCCTTTGAGTGGGGTATTCCCATCCCCACTTTAGAGATGAGGAAGCTGAGATTCCCAGAGAAGGTTGATTTGCCCAAGGCCCCACAGCTGCTGAGCAGCAGAGCAAGGATCTGTCGCCTTCCCACCACGTGCCACCCTGTGGCTAAACCCACTACTACCCACTGCTGTCATCTCCTGACCCTTGCCCTGGGAGCACTTTCTGACAGCATCTCCTCTGTTTTTCATCCTCCAGCACGATTATCTCATCCTCAGTGCCGAGTCTTAAAGGGGAGGCTGACCTTGCTCTCTGTTTTGTGGGAATGCAGCTCTTTCCTCTCCTTGCCTGGGAAATGGGAAACGCCGAAAACACCTCCTTCCGCACAAGATACCCACCCACCCACCTCCCCTCTCCTCTGCTCACCCAGACAGTTGTGTCCGTCATGTGCCAGGTGGAATCCATCATAGCAGGTACATCGGTAATTGCCAGGGATGTTGACACAATCGTGCACACAACCCGCGTTATCCTCTCGTTCACATTCATCCACATCTGTAAGTAAAGGGGAGCTGAGGCAGCTGGGCCCACCTGAGGTCCCCGTGCTGTCCTTCCTGGGGCTCAGCCTTATAGTGGTTTTAAGAAACACATCACCTTCCGTGTGTGTGTGTGTGTGTGTGTGTGTGTGTGTGTTTAGTTACTTTCATAGTCTATAAACCATTTTGCATTTCATCCAAACTTAAGTCATAAACATTTTCATGTTTCCATCCAGTCTTTCTAATTACCACTGTCCATGCTTGCAGACTATCCCATTGCATTGCTATATCATAATTTGTTAATCCTTTTTCTCTGTTGTTAGATTGCTTCCATTTATTTCCCTGTCATAAATAATGCATCAGAGAACAACTTTTCCCATATATTACTTTGTTTCTTTGAATTTCCTTTGAGTAAGTTCCTAAGAGTAAAATTCCTGGGTCAAAAGGCATATATATATATATATATATATATATATATATATATATATATGTTTTCGGATTCCTGCTAGCTATGACAAAACTCACTTTTCAATTTATAACATCACCCGGAATTAACACGTGTACCTTGTCCACTGAAGTCTTATCAACACTGAAGGTCATAACTTTAAAATAACATCTCAACGCTGCTTTCATTTGTTGCATTGCTTTAATTATGAGAAGAAGATGTGTTTGTTTACAATATAAATTTCCCCTGGGATAAACTGTCTGCTTATCATCCTTTGTGGGCATGGTGTAAGAGTCTAAAGATGGAGGTTCCAACGTCAGGGAACCTCCGGCCTTCGCCCACGATTCTGGTCTCCCCACCCAGCCGGGTTTGTCTGTGAACTCTTCCAACCAGGGCCTCCCTCCGCTAGCCTACATGGTGTCTTTGTGCAAATTAGAAAATGGAGTCCTCTCTTGGAAGAAAGGGCGCCACCCCCCAACATCCCTCCCCATGCCAGTAGGGACTGCAGGCCTAGTGCAGCGCACAGTGTGGCCACCGTGGGCTGTGGCAGGGCTTCTCTCCGCAGGCCCCCTTCCCCAGATGCCTGCCCGGCCTCACCTTTGCAGTGTTTGCCATCCCCCGTGTAGCCAGACTTGCAGATGCACTTGTAGGACCGTGGGGTGTTCTGGCAGATAGCATCAATGTGGCAGTTGTCGGTGCCCTCCACACACTCATCCACATCTGGCAGGGGCAGAGGGAGTACATGAGACGGGCTGTTGGTGCCTCCCAAAGAGTGTCTTGAAGGTGGTTCCCCAGGGGCAAAAATCCCCTCTCCTCTAAAGTAGAGACAGTGACCTCACCAGAAGCAGGGGCCCGCCTCTGTAATTTCAGGAATTCAGAAAGCACCCCCACTTCCCTCAAAAATACTTAATCCACAATGACAGCTAAAATTCCATCATTTGAAACACTCCTCTTTGATTTAAAAACAAACAAAACCCCTGAGACTGGGTAGCACACTTAACTTGATTAGAAATATTCAACTTAATGTGAATTAGTTTACCTTTCTTAGGAGCAAGCTCAGAGGGAGGGGGAAGAGAAAAGGCATGGGGGACCGTGGCCTCTGGGTCCAGCGGCCACTGGTAATTACAGGAGGAAGGAAGGGAGACGGCCTTTGAGGAATCCTCATCTACTTCACACTTCTGCCTGAGACCAGGCCTGCTTCCACTTGCCCACCACGGCGCCAAAATCTTCACAGGAAAGAAGCTCCATCCTGGGAGATTTCATCGGCCCCTGTGCTGTCAACACCGGGGACCAGGAACTGGCAGGGGCTGGCACCCACAGCCTGGAGTCTGATAAGTGCAGCCCTTGGCGCTCCAGCTGACTCAGGCAGGCCCATCCATCCCGCCACCCCGAGCCCTTCCATCTAATGTCAGGTGCGTCACTCTCTCCTGGCCCCCACTCTGACAGAGGGGCCTCTCTCACAGCTCTGCTAAAGGAAGAGGACATCCAAGACTGAGCCAAGAGAGCATGGTTCAGAAGGGACAGAGGAACAAGAATCATTTGTCGTCTTTGGGCAAAAGACTCCAAAGTCTGTGCCAATCTTATGGTGTCCCCAAAGCTGAACTGAAATGGAGGGAAATGTTTCTTTCAGTTGAAAATGCTGTGTAAGGTGTTTGTGAAAGGCCGGGGAGGCTCAGAGGGGACTCAGCCCACCCAAAAGGAGGCACAAGTAAGTAACATGAAGTAGGCTGTGGCTGAGTGCCACGAGGGCATTAGAGATGAGGTGAGGGGGTCCTCGACCCTGGCTGCACATCAGAATCAACTGCCCCAGAGGATGCCTGAGCGCCACCCCAGGGACGCTGGTCAAGTAGTCCAGGCTGGGGCCTGGCCACCAGCAGTTCTCTAAAGCTCCCAGGTGAGTCTTGGATGCAGCCAGGCTTGAGAATCTCTGCTAAAGGGAAGATCAGAGGAGAAAGAGGCTATTTCTAGCTGTGAACTGGCAAACCCAAGATAGTGTATAAGAAGCCAACTGCAAGTAAAAGAAAGGTTTGAGGGCTGGTCGAAAGGCTCAGTTGGTTAAGAGTTGGCTTAGAGCGTGGGCTCTGAGCAACAGGGCCACCGGTTCGATTCCCACATAAGCCACTGAACGCTGTGCCCTAGCTGAGCTATCGCTGAGCTGCTAACAGGTGGCAGGATGACTCAGCTGGTGAGAGCACGTGCTCCTAACAAAAAGGTTGCCTGTTTAGCCCACAACTAAGACTGAACTTGGCACCTTGAGCTGAGCTGCCGCCTGGATGGCCCAGTGGTTAGAGCGTGCACTCTTAACAACAAGGCTGCTGGTTCGACTCCTGCATGGGATGGTAGCTACGCCTACCTGCAACTAAGATTGAATACAGCACCTTGAGCTTAGAGGCCACAAGCTGCCGATGGGAAGTCAGATGGCGACTGGTACCCTCCACAACAAAGATTGAAGAACAACAACTTGGCTGGTCCCCTCCCCCAATTCCCCAACACTGTTCCCCTCCCCAATTCCCCAATAAAATCTTAAAAAAAAAAAAAAAAGAAAGGTTTGAAATCAAGACTAACTCCCAGGTGTGATCTGTTGACCGCGGAATTGCCTGGCTTTTGTTAAAATACAGATTCTCAGGCTTTATCGCAGACGTATGGAATCCAAATCCTAAGGTACTTCCATCTGTTTTTTTACTGAATGAATGAGTGAACCAGTCATCATTCCAAATGTACAGACATCCATAAGTCCTGGCTTGAAACAGTTAACTGTCCTTTGCCTTCATATTTCAAGAAGTACTTTGGGAGGCAGGACTGAGGAGACGTCCTGGGGCTAAGAAGAGAAGTGAAATTTGGAAGAGTGCCCCCAACACCCTGCCTCCAATCTGCAGGCTACTTTTCAGCTCTCCACTCTGCCCTCCAGCTCTCTTGGACTCCTCTGCAGTCTAGCAGTCTACCGTGGCCACTGATTCTAATTGCGTAGTTCACACTTCTTCTCCAGCCTCACTGAGTCCCTGCAGTCATGGCGTCTGCCTGCTGGCCCACCCTGGGAAGTCATCCCAAAGGGAGAGAATGGAGAAGGGGGAGCAGGGCAGACACAAGAGAGGCACGAGGGCCCTCTGTGAGAGGGGAAGGTTGCGTAGAGAATCAGCCTGTCCAACTGATGAAGAGAAAATGGTACTAAGAACTGTACTATCGTAGGAAGAGCCTCCGCGCTGGAACCAGTCAGTCCCAGATCCAAGTCCAGCTCTACCATTCTTTAGGGCAGTTTTTCTGATTCTTTAACTTCTTTCTCCTTAAAACGGGGATGATGATACCTCCTCGCGAGAGGCTGTGAACAGGTGTGAGATGATCTGTGTAAAGTACCTAATCAAGTGCCTGGTAGACAGTAGGTCCCCAATATATGGAAGCTTGAGACAGTAAGTGTGGAATCACTGGTTCAGACAACAGATGCTCGGGGGCTGCCACTAGGCACTTTAATTTCAAATTCAGTTCCTCAGTTGCACCAGCCACATGTGGCTAATGGCTACCACAGTGGACAGCACAGATATGGGACATTCCCAATGTCCCAGGAAGTCCTATAGGGTGGCACTGCTCTGGGAGTTCTGGAAAAGGGTTACACCTGGGCCTGGGTGGACCAAAAAAAACTCCGTGAGGAGTGGGATTCAAGTTGAGTTTTGGAGGCTGGATAAACGCTAGACAGAAGAGGAAATATCACGTATGGTTAACTGTGCAAAGAAAGACAAGGCACCTAGAGAGCTGGTCCTTATTCTGTATCCCCACACTTACACGTGGGGAAAAATATTTTTTAACAATGAATTCCAAAATTTGAATGGCTTTAGGCTTCGTTTTATACGTTCTTGAGGATACTGTCTGGAGGACATGGGACTGGATGATGACCCCCGTCCCTGTGGTAATCCTTGGGAGTTTTAGGGGCCGGCATGGGACACTGGACAATCCCAGTGACTAATAATGACCCTGTTCATCCTGCCTGGAGCTCTCTTCTGTGTCTCTCCATCCGTTCCCCAGCAGCCTGCAGGGCGACTTGGAACCCATCTGGAAGCCCCTCCTCTGGGACCATCTCAGAGGTACCCCGTCTCGGAACAGCTGGTGCTCCATTAGAGTCTGCCTCAGGCTACCTGGGCTCCCAGCTCTTTCCTTTGCTCCCAAGTCAATGCTCACCAGTCCTAGAGTGGACCCTGATGCTGACTGCAGCCAACATAGGCTCCCGGCAGAGCCTTTCGGCCTTTCCAGCAGCCGGGCTTTCCCCGCCACCTTATCCCCTCCCTCATCTCCCTGCTCATCCCTCCCCAGCAGCCCTTCTCTGAGAGACTTTAGCTTCTCCCTATTCCATCTATAACTTCTACAACAACTAACCATTCCACCTATTGCGACACATTCACACACATCGCATTCTTCACATCTGAGATGCAGTCCTCTTCTCTCTTCTAGCTACACTGTGCTCAGCTCCCCAAATCTGGCTCAAAATTGTCTTCCCCAAAGCTCTCCCTAGCAAGCCCTATTCCTGATGGGTTCCTGTCCCAGGGGACTTGGTTTGCCTCGGCTCACTTATAGCTATTGTGGAGTTGCTCTGCTATGGCTTTAAAGCCATCTTGTGTGGCATGTCCCACCTTCCTCACTTGGCTAGTCACTCGCTAAGGAATCGACTATTGGGTTGGAAGCTTTTGAAGCAGAACAGGCCTAAAACAGAGCTCTGAAATAGGGTCCCAATTTATATCCAGCATCTCTTCCCTTTGCCAGTTCATTCTTTCAGAGCTCCTTCCCACCACAGCTGCCCACCCACAATTTGTCCGTCCAGCGATTCCCACCAACACCCATGGACTCAGCCTCATCTCAGCCTGTTCTCTCAGGGTGCAGGTGATTACTAGCTGGCCTGACAAACCAGCTGATGGTGCTGGGCATGGGTTGGCTTAGACCCATGGTTCTCAACACTGGCTGCACGCTGGGACTCCCTGGGACCTTTCAGAAGTGTGACCCTCCGGGCACTCTCCTCAACTGGCTGCATAAGGACCTCTAGGGTGAGGCTAAGCTGCTGTCTGTCTTCCTTTTCCCAATGCAGGAAATGTGAATAGACTGCTCAAGCTGGGAAGAGAGCAGGGCGGCGACATGACAGAGTGTTTGAGAAAAGGGGTTCTGGAGTGATACTGTGTCAGTTCAAATGCCAGCTCCGCCCGTGGCTGCGTGGTCCCGGGCCAGTCTCTGAACTCTCCAGCTTCCTCCTCTGTAAACGGGAATCATAATAATAGCACCTCCTGGCGGGGGCTGCCATGAGCATCAAATGAGTTAATACCTACCAGGTACTTAGCATGGCAGTGCAGGCATATAGTAAGTGCTCAATCAAGGTTCACTATTTTTAGCCCTTCTCTCCAAAATTCTCCCCAGTATCCTTTCTGAACGTCTCTCTCCTCCCCACTTCCCCTTATCAGAGCCCTATTTCAGGCCTGGTGTGGGGAAATGCAGCACCAGGGGACACATGAACAGGGACTATGGGGAGACATACCCCTGAAGATACCTGCTCCACTGCCTACCTCACGCTATGCTGGGAACTTCCTGAGGAGGAAGGTGAAGCGGGGGAGAGGCCGGCTGGGAGCCGAAAGGCTGCCATCCAGCATTCTTTGTGGAGGCTATCCTTTGACACCCCGTACCCCCACCCCTGGCACTGGGGGAGAGTGGCGGCTGCAGACACTACAGATGAGCCATGTCCTCCCTGCCTCACCCTCTCCTGGCATGAACGCACAGGCCTGTCACTGCAACAGCTGTTCGCAGCCATCCTGCATGTCCTCTGGATCTGCTTCAGTGCCTGGCAGAGCGCTCCCGAAACTCAGCTACATGGAGAGAGGAGGGGTAGGACGTGGGTGGGGTGTGCGGGTGAGAGGGCTCACCAGAAAGGGGGGATTATGATAATACAGGCAGGCCCAAGGTTCCCGTCTGTGGCTGGGGAAGCAGACCCCAAAAGGGAAGCACAAGGACCTCTGAGGAAACACTTCATCTATTTCAAGATTCTGCCCAGGTCCAGCTGAGGAACAGCAAAAGGAAACGAGCAGGAATGCAGGCAGAGCGGGGTAAGCAGACACCCCTAGGTAGTCTCCCACCTTTACTTCGGTAGTTACCTAACCACTCACAGGGGGTGGAGGAGTTATGGGCATATGTGTCGGGCCCAGTGATAAGGTCCAAAGCAGCCTGCCAGGTGTCCTCATGTGCCACATGGCTGTGACATTCTTCTGGCCCCAGGTTAGCCCAGGATGTTCGGTGGGCCACCTCACTCTATTTTCCTCTCCTTCGGCGCCTTCAAATCTCACCCATCATTGAGGACCCAGTACAGGTGCCACTGCTGGGAAGCTACCTGTGGCTGTGCCAGCCTTCTCTGCTCTACTCTTTTTTTTTTTTTTTTGAGGGCAGTGTCACTAGCCCTCATGTGGGACCTGAACCGGGGCCGCTGGCTTCCAACGCCAGCTCTTAATCACCGCGCCACTCGGCCGGCCCTCTGCTCCACTCTTTAACTCCTTACTGTCAGGCTCTCTGAGCCCCTGACCATTCACTGTCTTGTGATGCCTCTTACACGCTAGCTTGTGCCATTACTTAACTTTTCGTTTATGTGCATTATCTTCCTACAGAAGCGGTACGCTCCCCGAGGCCATGGCTTCTGAGTCCTTGAAACCTGTAGAGCAGCTGGGATAGAGCTGGGCAGCATGTGCCTGCGAACCCACACGCCTGCTCTATCTCCAGACCAACAGGCAACTAGGGGGAGCCCGGCATCCCAGCTCTGGCTTCTCAATGTGTCGTCCCAATTTTGAACTGGGCTGAGACTCTGTCACCTCAGCTGGAGCCTGGGCCCAGGCAGGGGTGAGGGAGGCCCGGAGAGAGTCCAGGAAACCACACAGATGACCCCAAGGAGAGTACCCTTCCCGCGTACACAAGCTTGGCCTGTTCACCTGAAGAGCCAGGAAAAGCAGCTGCTGCTTGGTGATTGGAAGGGAGGGGGGCTGACCCTGAGAGCCTCATCTCACCCATCAGGGGCCCTGATGGGCTTCTCGCTGCCGTCCTCCTTATCCCTGATCCAGCTCCTGGCTCGTCTGAATGTACCTTTAAATGGACAAGAACTTTCTCCCTCTCAGGGTGGACTAAACCAACAACCCTGAGTCAGAAGCCTTTCGGGGATGGGTAGGGTAAGGGGTCATGGAGATAGGGAGGAAAGAACAGAGCACTAGAGAGGGAGGGCAGGGAGGCAGGCCGGGACAGAGGCAGCTTCCAGCTTCATAAGTATCAGTCTTACTCTCTAAATTGATGGGAAGAATAACAGTATGAAGAACGATGATGCCAGATGATGCTGTATAATTCCATTAAGGCTGCAAAGCTCTTTCACATATGTTACTTCATTTGGTCTTTAAACAGTCCTGCCCCTCATTATACAGACGAGGAACAAGCCCAGAGAGTGTATCCCGGGAAAGAGCAAAGAGCGAGTGCAGTCAGGACCGCTGCCCCCAGTCCATGCTCTCTCAGACACACGGTCTTCTTCAACACCTGAGGAAGGAATCCATGCCTTCACTGTTGTGCCTCCTCCCACCCTGACTCTGCATGAAACCAACGTCCCTCCATAACCATGGGCCGGCCTGGTGGGGAATCAGCAGCAGGCACGGGTGCTCTGAGGCTGTGCCATGGAGGAGCAGGGAGGAGGGCAGGGCCGAGTGGCGCAGCATGGTGGGCGCAGACAGGGCTGCAGTGAAGAAGGGGTGGGCAGTGCGGCAGTGGGCAGGTGTCTCCTGCCCTTGGATTCACTGCACTGGGCCAAGCAGCTGGTTAGAAACAAAAACAAACACCAGGGATACAGGTTCCTGCTGTTAACAGCTTCAAACCGCCAGAGGAAAACTCCAAATAAATATAATTAGAAACTTGTAAAAACGTCCTCTCTGTAAAGCTGCTTCCCAGGGTCTACCCTTTAAGCGCCCCCTTCTCCCACCCCACCCCCATGCCCACATCTCTTGACACTCCACCCTCACCCAGGGATTCCTAAAATCTGGTTACTTATTCTGGATCTTCCCTCCAGCCCAGCAGCTTCTCGGCTTGTCATCAGTGACCAGATGTCCACAGTCCCTGGCCTGGGGCTCTGAAATCCAAACCCCTGGCCACAGCGCCCTGTTAAGTCATCATCCCGCCTGTGGGGCCAAAGGGAAGCATCCAGGGGCAACTAGGAAACAGTGCCTTGGTCTGTAAAGGGGAGATGTCTAGTTTGGAGCGGAAGGCAGAGAGCTAGCCTTTGAGCTGAGAATATATGGTGTGGGAGCAAGGCCTGGGGCCTCACCCAGGTAGGGTTCAGTTCCCAGAACACAAACACTTAAGCTCCACTTCCCGAAGCTGTTGGATGCTCACACCTTCACACACACAGAAACACTTGTTCTGCAGAGACTATTTCCAGGGGGAAATGCCCCCCGTAAGGACAGAGCAAGAACTATCAGGTTTTGGGGCCCCCAGGAAACTGGGGCGGAGGAAGAAAGGAAGAGGAGCAGAGCGACGCAGACTTGGGCAGCGAGCAGTGGGGCAGGGCCCAGGGAGAAGAGGGCCTGAGAGTCAGGTGAGGGGTCCGGGGAGGCTGCTGCAGGACTGAGGCTGGCTCTAGGGTCTTCTCCTTTCAGCAGGAAGGCTTTTGATGAAATGTGCAGAATCTCAGAGCTGACAGGGACCCTACTGATACTCTCGTCCATTTTATAAGAGAGCAAGAGAATTTCAATTATTTCCTCAGAAGCTCCAATCCTTAGGCTCTGTCTACATTTATGTAAACCCACGGGCGCCATACTCACTACCCCATGGCATTTGGGGCCAGTGATATATGGGCGTAGGAGGACAGCGGCCAGTCCGGTGACAGAGGGACCATCGGGGGAGAGGTTGAGGATCCAGGTCCCCTCTTAGCCCAGGTGACTAGCTCCCCTACTCCTCAAACATCCCTGGGTTGTCAGCTGCATCACTTTCCCCAACCAAAGACCAGCAGTCTTTCTGTCTTATGACTGAGCCTGAAGAGGCTGTCCCCAGGTCTGGGCCTCAAGCCGCCACTGCCAGCCTCAGCAGCTCCACAGTTTTCAGCTCGGACAGGGACCCTTTCTTATAAGCAGTCATGTGCTAGGGGTACAGGACAGCAAAGGAGGCCCACACCCTGACACTCGGATCAGAGCCTGGGGCAGGGACTGAGGTGAATTCAGGGAGCAAGCTCCTCCACCTCTGTCTTTTCAAGAGGGTCTGAAGCCATCCACTCCCTTCCCCCACACCAGTACAAGGCACGGGACTAAGCCATTGCACTTCTTTACTTCTCCAATGAAAATAAAGTGCACATTGCCCCGCTTCCTTTTTCCTCTCACAGGAGCCCTGCGCGCGTGCGTGTGTGCGCGTACACACACACACACGCACACACACACACCCTGAGTAATGCACACGCACGCTCACACACCCCAGTGAATGCACACCTCACATTCCCAAACTCACATCCAGGGCCGGCTCCTTTTACAACAGGTCCCAGCCGCTCACATCTCAAACCGGTTCTCATGCTCTCAGATTCCTGAAGATTTCAGAAAACAATCTCATTTGGGGGTGGTGATAACTTTCTTCTTTTTCTGCCTGTAATAATTCTGGCTTTCGTGTCTTCTAGTCCCCTCTCTCTCATCTCGCCCTGTAGAGACTCAAGGAGATGAGGGGTAAGAAGTGAAAAGTCCCTGACAGACACACACACACACACACACACCAACCAGGTTCCCGCCCCCAGGGGACATGTCACTGAGAGAAGAGAGGTCAAAGGGATTCCTGAGGAATTTCTGAGGAGTCCACCCCCTTCTCTACCCTCTGGGAAAGGCGGGGGGGGGGGGGGGGGGGGGGGGGGGGGGGGGGGCGGGCTTGGAGGGAACTGATTGAAGATCATCAGACTCCAAGAGTGGGGACTGATTCTCTCCCCAGTGTGGCCTGAATGGGGCATGGGCAATACCCGGCTGCCCATGGGGCCACCCTCACCCGCTGACACGGTTATGGTTTTCATTTCATATTTTGGAGGGAGGGGCTAAAAGGAACAGTCCCCTCACTGTAAGAGCTGGCCACAGGAGCCCAGGGAAGCGGGGAGGAGAGGAAACAGCCACATTAAAGAGGAAAAGAGGGGTGGGGGAAAGAAAGAGAGAGACACACATACACCCAGACAGAGACCCGGAGAGACACACGGAGACAGAGAGACACTGTTTGCAGCCAGGAACGCTCTCAGTCCCAGAGATGGCGTTACTTAGAAACTCTAAATACACGACTTTATCAAAAGTCTATCCCTAATGAGGAGAGAAAACAACCAGGTAAACGAAACGGCCAGGCTGGCTCTCCAGGAGCCCCTCCTGGGGACAAGTTTTCCCCGGAGGCCAGGAGACCTTTTCATTCAGCTGTAACCTGAGCCCTACACCAGGATTAGGCCTTTTAAACCACTGCTGCCCCCCCCCCCCGCCCAAAAAAAAAAAAAAAAAAAGCAAATTAATGCTTTTAAGTTAACTATTATCTTGGTTATCCAGTCTGTCTACTTTAAAATACACAGACAGGCACTTAAAAAAACACTCAAAACCATGTACCCTCATGCCTGCTTACTCCCAGTCACACAAGCTTACCCACCCACTCATTCACACACAGTTCTCAAAGACACTAAAAACATCTGTATTCATGCTTAATAACTAAGTCACAATAGACAGAGATACCCAGCTGTGTCACCTGTGGTGATCCTGGTGAAACACACACACTCACTCACCTGCACACCCAGGGCTCCCTCCCTTGTCTCTTCCCCCTTCCCCATCACACACCAATGGGGTCCCCTACCTCCAATATCTGGAGAAAAGGGACAGAGCACCAGATACCCCAGAGATACAGTAACTGTGCCAGATACTTGCCAAGGGTGTTTGCATTTTAAAGAACTGTTAGAGCTTCATGGCATTACAGGCACCCCTAGATACTGGGGATACCTAGGAGGTATGTTTGGGGGCAAGGGATTTCCACAGCACTGTCAGGGGGTAAGGCTGCTTTGCCTGGTCAGCACTAGTCCTTCCTGTGGCACTGGCCTGCAGACTGTGTCCAGAGACATTCCAGGACACGTATTGTTTGGCAATCTCTGGCAGACCAGGTTGATAAATGTCCTGAATAGCAGAGTCAAAAGTAGCTGAAATGACAGGCTTCGATTCCATGCCAAGCAAACTAGGGGATCAGGAGGAAGGAAGATGCAAAGCTAATGGCAGCCAGGTCAGAGGAAGTGTGGCCTGAATACGAGATAAGCCCTGGACAAAACTACTTGTATTAGCCTGTAAGTTCCTTGAGGGCAGGGGCTTTAACTCCCGCTTCCTTTCCCACAGCACCCAGCAGAGTGTCCAGAGGGAGTCCTGGAGTACCTCGAAGGGATTCTGAGTCCTTCTGTCCCTGATGATGGGCTCATCTCCCAGGCTTGAAAGCCTTGGCTTGATGGCACCTGTCCCTTCTAGGAGTCTCCATCTGTCCCGGGAACCCCCTTGAATATACTGCTTGCTCCCCCACTTGCCCCCAGCGCTCCAGTCTCATTAGGCCACTACCAACACTGGCTCCAACTTGAAAGAGGTCCTTATCTTGTCTCTAGATTCCTGCCTGAAATCTGTTCCTTCCTTCAGACTAAACTCACTAGCTAATTCCATGTTATGAGTAAGTCAGCATGCACTACAAAAGCCAGCTTTGTTTATGAAAACACAAGCAAATCCACAGTGGGACAGGGGCTGTGCCCAGCCTGGGGGTGGCAGTGGTAGTGGGCTGTCTGGAACCAGGGCTGGAGAAGCAGCAGTTTGGGGTTGGAATGGGGTGGGGGTGAGGTCTGGTATTTGACAGCTGAGGGTCTCTAGTGTTTTGGTTCTGTTAAAGGACAGGCTGGAGGAGGAAGCGGGTATTTGAAGAGGCAGTGTTTTGGGAGAAGAGGATGGCACTGATATAGCACCTTCCATTTAACAGAGTGGGAGCCCCTCTAGTACAAAGAGCAGCTGAAGAGCCAAGTGCTCCGGCCTCAGGACACAGCGACCCGACTGTCAGAGACTCAGGCTTTCCCAACTCCCAAGTTCAACTTTCCCTTGGCCCAGCCACCTCCACACTCCAGCCTGGTTTCAGGAGTCCCTGGGATACTAGACAGAACCACATCCTCCCGGGCAAAGCCTTGCCAGGAGGAATTTTCTTTTTGTCCATATAAATCTCTTCCTGGGTGAGGACACGATGGGGGAAGGGTGCAGCAAGAGGTCAAGGGGGAGGGGAGGCTGTCCCCCAGAGAACTGTAGTCTGCCAGCCTGGTTTCTGCCAGCACAGCCTTGGGACTGGCCGAGCAATGAGCCTGGGGTCAGGGATGGGGGTGGGAGGGCCTCCCTGTCTCACTCTTCAATTCCTAGAGGGATCTGTCAGAACTCCCCAGCCAGGAATTTTACTTTGTTATTTCAATGCAATTCTGACCTGGATTTAAATGGAATTGGAAACCCGAGGCCTTAATAAATAAATATTATGATAAGAAATGAAAGCCATGCAAGAGGAAAGATTTCCCCCCAAAGAGGCAACATTCTTGCAGGAAGCCAGAGTCACAGAAATTTTCCTTCAGCCGATTACCATGATATGAGAGGCAAGCCCGGTCTTCCATAAAAGACCCTAATTTTCTTTAGCATTTTTCTGCTGATAAGACAACCACTTTGAAATTTGTGTAACTCTGCGTGAGGGTTTGGGGTGAGAGGAAGAAACCTATGGCACAGCTTTAAACTTTTCATTCTCAGTCTCTCCAGGCCACAACTTACGTTTCTGGCAGTTTGAGAGAAGAGAAGACTCTCTCTCATACTTTTGGAGGAAAAGAAGTCTTTCGAGGATGCTGGGGTGGCAGTGAAGGAGGCAGAATTCTGAGCTGCACCGTCCCTTCTGCCCAAGGCCCCCCAAACTTCTCGCTCATCCGTGCCGCCCCTGGTGCCTCCAGCCTTCCTCCCGGGACGCAGCGCCCAGAGGTCTGGTCCTCAGCCGAGGAGTGCGGGTGCACAGTGCCCAGTCCTGACAGCAGCACGCTTCCCAGCACCTGCCCTGCCCCTCGGAAATCGCACTCCCGCCCTCGGCCCCCGCAGTTCCCGCAGCCCCGCGGCGGCGCGTTCCTCTTTCCTTACCTTGCGCGGCTTTGCTGTGCTGGGCGGCACGGGCGTGGACCAGCAGGACGATCAGGCAGAGCCCAGGCACGCGCCCCGAGCCCATGGCTGGAGCTACCCGCGGCCGGGCGGCCGGGGCCGGTCTCGCAGCCCCGGGAGGGCGGAAAAGGGCCGGGCGCCCGCGCGCCGAAGCGGGGAGTGGAGGAGGCGCCCCTCCGGGGCCGGGCTGGGGGCTGCGGGCGCGGGGCGCGGACCACGGCGCCCCGGGCGGGAGGCTCCCGATGCTGCCGGCTTCTCCCGGCCCCACGCCGGGGAGAGCGAGGCGGAGAGCGCGACGAGGCTGGGGGCGCCCGGCGCTGCTGACGGAGGGGAACCCCCGCCCTCTCCAAGCCGGGCTCCGCGAGCGGCGGCGGCGGGGCTACTCGGGATAATCCCACCCAATTCCCAGCTTCGCCCGGACAGAGCTGCAGCCCAAGAGCGCGCAGAGCCCGAGCGAGGGACCTGAGAAAGGGGAGGGGAAACGCAGAGCCAGAAACACGCCCTTTCTGCCTCTCTTTCTTCCTCTCTCGCTTTCTCCGTCTCTCGGGCTCCGTCTCTTTTTCTTCGCCTTTCTCCTCCTCCTCCTCCTCTTTCTCCTCCTCTCCTTGCTCCTTTTCGTTTTCTTCCTCCTCCCCCTCCTCCTCCTCCTCCACCACCACCTCCTTTTTCGTGCCCTTTTTTTCCTTTCAAATGGGGCCTCGGCGCAGCAGCCGCTCCCCCTGCGCGCCCGGGCGCGGCGGCCCCCTCCCCAGGCTGCCGGGCCGCTGCCTGCAGGAATTTACAATCCCGCGCTGGGGGAGCGGGCCCGGTCTCCATGGAGACGGCTTCCCCGGGAGCAGGGAGGTCAGGCGCAGACCGCGCACAATCAATGGATCAATGCGAGCCCCGCTCGGCTCCAGACCAAACAGCACCGGGCTCCGGCTAGTCATCTCTCCCCGCGGAAAGAGTGGGGTTTAGGGTGCGCCCCCGCGCTCGCACGCGATGAGGGCCCTGCGACGCAGGTTTGCACGCACACCTCCACTAGGAGACAAAGAGAGCGCGGGGTGTCGGGGAGGCTGGGGCGGACAGGATCGTACGGGTACTCAAGCGTGCCCGCCGACACAGCCCGACACACGGGACACAGCCACATAGGACCTCGAGAAACAGAGCGGCTCGACAACCGGCCGGCCGAGTAACGTCCTCCCAACTCCACCAAACCTCTCACCGTCAGGACTCAGTCCCCTCTCCTACTACTGAGTCCACTTTAATTGAGGACGACGAAGAAAGTAGCCTTCCCTCCAGCCTAAACTACCAGCTCCAGAGCTGAGTGTCCTGCAGTTAAGGCCTTGGAGTAGCCACTGAGCCACCCTACCCAGATAGATTTGCGCTTAGGCATAAAACGCTCTAATGCGCTCAGCACAGGGGCGAAAGCTAGCCTGCAGAGGTCAGCCTATGTGTGTAAATACAAAGACACACAGATATACACAACACAAGCTCTAAACCTGCCCTTGAAGCTTCAAGATGTCCTGACCGGTCCATTAACCCTTCATCCATCCAACTTCAGGGGCAGCAAAAGAAAAATAAACAAGATTTTTAAAACTAGGAGTAAAGCGTGCCAAAGGAGCAGTGTCCTGGGACCACGGACACTGCCTCCTGACGCGTGTACCAGCTTTGCATCTTCTCTCCTTCCATCCTAGGAGAAAGAGGAAAGACCTCTTGAAAGGTCATGAGGACTTTCTTGGAGTATGGGGCTTCAGTCTGAGTCGGTGTCAGGGTTTGGAGTCAGTTTTCTGCAAGGAAGAGACACCACTGGGACCCAGATTAACTTAACAGAGCCCTCAGGGTACCCAGCAGGAAGGGACAAACCAGGACCTCCCTGAAAATAACATAGTTATTAGACCCTTGACACTGGCAGCCCATATCAGCTGGGGCGACAAGCAGCCTTTGTCAGAGGCCTCCTTAGCTCTCAGTGAAAGCTGAGTCCTTCCTTTCCTAGGGATTGAGTAGAAAAGTAGAATGGAAGCAGGCTCAAGCATTTGGGTTTCTTGTCCTTGCTCTACTCTGGGACGAAGATTACCTCTGGTCAAGTCACATGTCAGTGGGCCTCAGTGGCCTCATCTAGAAAACAAGCCTGTGGGATTAGCTCGGTGGTGGAAAGGAGACAGTGCCCTGAGGAAGCCGGAGGGAGGAGGCTGGAGAGCCCTGCAAGGCATGAAAGGTGATGGTTGGGATGGGAGCACATAGCTCATGGGAATGGTGTGGAGGCCACAAAAAGGTTGGGTCAGCTCTCCAAGGTCCCTTCCAGCCCTGTCATTTTAGGACTTCCCTCCTTCATTCCATTGGCAAACCCCTCCCCTTGAAGCAGCTTTGCCTGCTGCCACCAATTATGTGTAGGGCTGGAGGACAAGTGCAGACTTGCCATCCTCTCTGCCCCAAACAAGAGAACGGTTTAAAAAAAAAAAAAAAAGACAAAAAAGAAAGAAAGAATTGGAAGGTGCCAGATGGTGCCTGATCCACATGGGGGCACAGGGAGAGAGCCGAGGAGCCCCCCAAGACAGGGAAGAGAGAGTGCATTGTGCCTTGCTTTGGGCACTGGTGTGAGCTCCTATGGGTCCCTGGGGAGGAGGGCTCCAGCCCACCTTGTAAACCACAGATGAGGTGAGCATGGAGGATTCTTTGGGAGCAGATCAATAGGTTATCTCAGGCCTTCCCTCCAGTTCAGTGTGATTTCTTGGTCCTCTGAATGTGGGTATTACCCAGGCTTGGGGGAACGGGGGCTTTGGTGGGTTATCCCACCTTAGCTGCAATGTCTCTGGGAGGCTCGGTATCTTTTCCTGTAGTTTCTTTTTTTCTTCTCATTTTGCCAGCTTTTCCTCTGCCCTAGGTGAGTGTCTTCCACATCTGGGCAGAAGAGGCAGTTCCTGCCCTGCTCCCCACCATCCGACCTGGTTTCAGCCTACCAGAGAATTCTACAGGAGCAGAAACGGGGCTTATATCACTGGGGCACTGTGAATTGGGGTGCTGGTCATTTTGTCCTCTGCCCTGTCCACTTCTGCAGGGACTCACAGCTGGATAGTGACTCAGGAAGATGATGAGGAAGGAAGAACCAGATGGCTCTTGAAAGTGGTACTACAAAAGCAGAAGCATATGCCATACCGTCATTGGCAGGGCAACCTGTCCGTGGGGCCTTTGGGCCTCCCACACTCACCTCTCAGGCTGCAGTTTGCTTTTGGGTTTCATTTTCCTTCAGGGAAACTTCTGACCATCATTTCATTCTAGTTTTTCCTGCCAATGTCGAGGGAGAGGACTGGGCTAGGGGGCTTATAGCTGATATATCTCGGTTCTGATCCTGCTTAGAGATGCCTCTGCCAGGGCTCCACCACGTTCGAGGACTTCCCTTCCCCTGCCAAGCCTCCTTGCTCTTTCTCTCTGCTCCTCCATTTCCCCATCTGTGAAACAAGTCTAGCGACCCTACCTTGACAGGCAGTATAGTCTAAAGGAGAACAAGTGCAGGTAACCATGAGTAGACTATATATACCAAGGTCAATGTTGGGCCCTACCATTTCCCAGCCATCTATCTCTTCTTGGTGCATTATTTCACTTCTCTGAGCCTCATCATCTAGAAAATGGGTATGGTCAAAGGTGAGGCATACCTCACTATCCAACCACTTGGGCTCTAGAGGAAAGTAAGCCTGTGTTCAGATATCAGCTCTGTTACTTTCTAGCTGTGTGACATCAAGCTACTCAATCTCAGTGAGCTTCAGTTTTCTCTTCTGACAGTGGGGATAAAAATATCCACCTCATAGGTTTATGGTGTTTATTAAATGAGATAATGAATGGAAACCTCCTCGCACACAGTGGGTCTTCAATAGGTGGTGGACATTGTTATTGCCACTATTTCTCGGAAGGAACTAAGTCCACAGTGTTTGATAGTAAAGGTTTAGCAGCACCTGGGAAGAAGCAGTTTTATTCCAGGCCAGACTTTGATGTCACTGGGCTTGATTCTCACCATTCCCAACTGGTTCTGTTTGCCACACATTCCTGCTGAAAAGGTTCCAAAAATGCCATGCATTCCAGCAAACTGTCCTTGTCTGCAGCACTCCCAAATTAGAGGATGTGGAGGATGCTCACCTGCCAGGAAGGACAGCTTCAGAAGTCCTCTTTCCTAGTCATCTTGCACCTCTGACCCTGCCTTATAAAGGCACACATGTCCTGAGACACACATTAGAGCTCATAGCTACCATCTACAGACTACTTTCTATGTACCAGGCACTGTACCAGGCACTCCACCACAAGCCTATCCAGCAAGAATCGTCATCCCCATTTTGTTGATGGGAAAACTGAGGCTCAGATGGGTCAACCTGCCCAGATGACTGACTAAGAAGAGACAAAGCCAGGACTTGGTCCCAGGCCTGACTCTGAAGCTTGCATACCTCCTCTATTCTCTACCTTGCCTTCTCTGAACCCACAGACACCTAACACATTTTTTACCAGTGTTATGGGTCAGGCCGAGGGTCCCAGACTCACCCCTTCACACACAAGAGGTAGTGGAGTAGTACCCTTGCTCTGGAGGATCATACAGTAGAAGGACTTCAGAAGACTTGAGCCATCACTTTTATTAGATGATGAAAGGTCACACAATTTGCCCAAGGTCACACAACATATTTAAAAGACAAAGCCGGGAGCAGAACCCATGTCTGCGATGACTTGTGACTCCTGGATCAGTGCTCCTGGATTAGCCTCAGAGCTGCCAGTACCCTCCTTTCAGTTCTCACTCTTTCTTTTTTTTTTTTTTTTTTAAAGATTTTATTGGGGAATTGGTGGAGGGGAGCAGCGTTGGGGAATCGGGGAAGGGGAACAGACAAGTTGCCGTCTTCTTGTTCTTCAGTTTTTAGTTGCAGAGGATGTTGCTTCACTGTTGGTATCATCATTGCGCTCTTCCCGGATGAGGCAGATCGGTCGCTGGCCTCTGGATGTCGCTCATCGCAGCTATTGGCAGCTCACGCTTGGCTGCCAGCCGCTCACACTGGCTGCGGACCACTCACTGTAGCTTATGGCAGCCCACTGCAGCAGGGGCTGCAGCCCACACCATCACCGGGGCTCGCACAGCCCAGCTCCAGGTGGAGCTGTTGTTAGCTGTAGAGGGCAGTGTCACTGGCCCTCATGTGGGATCCGAACCGGGGCCGCTGGCATCCCAAAACCAGCGCTTAACCAATGCGCCACTCGGCCGGCCCAGTTCTCACTCTTTCTAATGTTCGATCAGTCATGAATCTTTCTGTCAAGTGGCATAGGGTACTTATCTCACACCTTCCTCCCAATGCACATGGTCCTAGGCCCTCTAGGATATACAAAAGACATAGGAAATGTGATCCTTGCTCAAAGAGCTACATCGACACCAGTGTACTGTTCCAGACCCTCCTGCATCACAAGGTAAGCTCCCCGAATGCCAAGTCTTACCAGGAAGATAAGGTCTATATATGCAAAACAGTCCATGTGCATGTGCTATGAAGCAATCCAGACGGTGCCGTACAGAGGAAACAAGTGCTCATCTGGAAGGCTTATGGACGAGGAGGGATTTGAGGTGAATCTTGATGACACACAGAAAGAAATCAATGGACACGATTAAAAATACAAAGAGAAATCAGTGAGAGAATAATGGAGAGAGAGAAAAAAAAGAGAATAGTCAGAACCACAACAAAAGAAATAGAAGAAAGCAGGGAGGAGGGAATCATACTAGGTCAGGTTAACCTGTCCAGGATGGCTCAGGGGCCATTTGGCTGTATAGGCAGAGGATTGGAAGTAATGCTCTCTCAAAGTCAGTTCTGACCCTGGGATTCCGGGAGTAACTTGCTCCAAGGCCCTTAGTCTATGTCTTTACAGAGAGGTCCACTGGCATCCCTGCCAGGATTTGGAGTGGGGTAGCCTGCTTCAAGCTGCCCACACCTGTTCCAGCCTCTCCGTTGGCCACGTGGGTGGCCTCCTTGGTCCCTCCTTGGCCCCTCATCCCAGTCTCCTCCCAGCCCTTCCTCCCTGCCCACCCCCACACCTGAGACACTTTGCCACCTGCTTCCTCCCCACCTGCTCCTTGGCTGCTTCTATGAAGGAAACAAAAATCTCCAACCTGCCAATTGGCATCAATACTGACATGTTGTTCCAGATCCCTCCACATCACAAGGCAAGTCTCCAAACTGCTCTGAGCCTGTGCCCTGTCCCTTTCCACACAGCTGCTCGTCCAAACTTCGGTTCCCCCTCTGCCAGCCTGCACCCCCCCCCACCTCTCCGATCACCCCTTTCAACTCCTGTTTCATTGAGAAGCCAGATGCCATCTGCCATGAACTTCCTGTCCACCAACCCCCCTCTCCCTCCACTGTTGGGAGAGGGGTCCCTCTTCCTGGCCAAGGCCAATCCCTCATATATGTGCATGCCCCTTGCCCCTACAGGGAGCCGGTGCTGTCAATCATCCCCTCCCTCTCCTGAATCTCTCACTGCAGCATCCTACAGCGGTAACAACCAGCTTTCCCAGACCTCCCTGCTTCTTGTCCTTCCCAGCTCCTGAACTTCTCGGAGGAGCACTCCTGCTCTGTTTCTGCTTCCCTGCTTGCCTTCACCCCTCACCCTGGGCAGTCTGGCCCAGGCACCCTCTGACAGCCCTCTGTTAGGTCTGCAGCGACTTCCACATCTCCATGTCAAGGCCGCCTGCCAGTCCTTATCTCACCTGACTGTCCTGCGTCATCAGAAGCCCCTCAGCATTTTCCTTTCCCTTCTTGGAGCCCTTTCTTTTGCCAAATCTCCTGCTGGCTGCTCTCCCCCCGCTGGCCTCTGAAGTGCTTCTTGCTTGGCTCTTCTAACTTCTCACACTATGTGACCTCCCAAGCGACTCTCACCTGGAGACAGCAAGGGTGATGGAAAGAATATTGGCTTTGTGGTCAGAAAGTTCCAAGTGTGGGTTCCAGTCCCATCAGCAGAGAGGCCTGAGCAAGTTGCTTCACCTCTCTGAGCTTCCACTTCCTCATCTAGACAACAAGGAGGACAAAACTCTGAGCTTGCAGGTTCTTGGAGGGTTGTGGCGGGAAAGCCGTGTGGAAGGCGCAGCGCAAAGCAGCTGGACAGCTCGTCCTGCCTGGTGGGGAGTTATGGCTCCAGCTGGGCTTCCGACTGCCAGGTCTCCAGCCTCGCTTTTCTTCTAGCTCTAATTCTATAATATATGCCCGATTTTCAGATCTATAGCTCTAGCTCCCTGTTCTCTTTTTCTATTTAGTCCTATGTTTCTGTCTACTTTATAGGTATTTACAATCGTATTTTTCAAGACCTCAAGCTGAACCGACCTGCAACCAAACTCAGCGTTCCCCTCAACGCTCTTCCTGTGATCGCCATCTTGGGGTTAATGGCTTCATCACCCACTCAGTCACCCCCGCTGGATTTCTGAGTCTGTAAGAGCCCTTTCCTCCTCCCCATCTAAGAGGCCACCAGGTCCTGCAGGTGAAACTCCTGAAACCTCCCTCAGACCTATCCCTTCCTCTCACTCCCGCTGCTGCTGCTCCGTCCGTCCAGGTACTCAGCGTGTCTCCCTTGGACACCGCCTGACATGGTTAAGTTCCAGCTCTTTAGCAGGTCGTGCATGGCTCTCGGTGCCAGTCCCAAACTCGTCTCTCCCATGACATTTCATCTTTCTCTTCTGATCTCACCATCTCCACACCCAAGCCACACATACCGTGTTGTTGCCAGCTGGAAAACCATGACTTCCCTTCAAGAGCCACCTTAAATGTACCTTGTTCGTGAAGTCTTACTACCTTGGCAGGCTTTGGACTCAGTGGTCCTTGAAACCCAGCCCTGTCCATGCTGTATTGTATGTAACGGTCTGTTTCCATTCACTAGGCGACACCTGTATTTGTCATGCTGTATTCCCAGCCCCAAGCATATGCCTAGACCTCAGTTATACTCAATGAACGTTTGTTGAAGGAATGAAAGGAAGAAATGGTGAACTCATGGGACTTCCAAGGAGAGGGAGAGCATCCCCTGATCTGTCTTCCAGCCTCCCACCAAACTAAGAGTGGTGGTAGCAGAGGGTATAAAATGGGGGAGGCAGTGTGGGGATGCCCAGGTGAAGAAAAACCACAGAGAAACAGGGGGCCTAGGAGGGGACCCTGGCTAGAGACTCTCAGATTCTGGAAAACAAAGAAGTGGAGCTGGAACCTTCGCCAGAGCTCAGGATCTCCCCAAAGCTTGGGGCCATGGGTGATGGAAGCCTGGATAAAGCAGGCAGAGGCAGGTGATTGGGGAGAGAAGCAGTGACAGGCCTGGGGCCAAGGTGGGTGGGGTGGGGTCCACGGGCAGCTAAGCTAGCTACCATCTGATCCGTGGGGAAGCCACTCAGGAGTTAGAGTCCTCATCATCTCCACCCCTTCATCAAAGGTCTTTCCTACTGATGCTTAAAATCCCGCCATGAGAGGATCACTCCTTTGAGCTAAACCTTGTGTTCCTTGGGTCCCAAATACACATAACCCTGTGAGAAAGAGGAAGAGTGACAGGATTAAGCCTTTGCCAGTTAGAACTTCAGTTATCAGGTGAAGCCTTAGCAAAAGTAGGAACGCTCATAAGGAGCCTCCTAACTTGGCTGAAACCTGGCTTTGCTCCCCTGGCCCTGCTTCTTTACGACTCTCCCCCAGGTCCCCACTGAGCTCCCTCCCCTGAGGAAAAGACAGACAGATGGAGGAGGAACTCTCCACCTAACAGTATAATTAATTCCTGTTAGCATCCTGGATTAGAGAAAGGATGGGCAGAGGTGTTGGGGCAAGTTCAAGGTCTTCGTGAACCAATTCATACAGTGAATTGCTGTAAAACAAATCTCAGTTCCTCAATGGCTCCTATTATGTTTCCCCGAGAAGGACTCCCATAGGACTGAGGATCCTTTTAGAAGAAGCTGAAAACCTGCAGCAAGGAAGGAGCCAGAATGTTTGCCAGCTCTGTGTTTATGCTGAGTGTCGATAACCTTACAAAAGTGTGCCTCCCTTGTTTGGCAAGAGACTCTCTCCTCTTCATGTCATGGATGGAGGGCTGTCCAAGGCATCATGCTGAGCTCGCGGGGGGCGGGGGGGGGAGCGGAGGGCCATCACAGCCAGGCTGGGATTCCTTGGTGTCCTATCCTGGTCCTTCAAAACTCAGTCAGCTGGAGGCTGCAGTAGGCTGGAAGAGGACAGGCCCTGATTGGGACTCAGGGATGCGCCTCCCCTTGGTCAGCCTCAGGGCTACGGAGGAAAGAGAGGGGCTCATTCTAGTCCTCGGTGCCCTCACCCACCCCTCCACGCCCTGGTCCAGTCCTGCCGGGATTGATTGAGAAATTCAGTCGCTTCTCTTTGGCGGTCCCCAAGCTGTCATGCCGCCGTTTACCAGTAGGTGCCGCTGTCTAACATACCATCCTCCAGCCCTCGGTAAGTGAAATCCTGAAATCGGACCTGGGGGAGCCTCCTCAAGGAACCAAGTGCCACAAACAAATTTGCAGATGAAATTGTCATAAGTGAGATACACCCACATTGGTGAAGTTAAGATGTGCAATTAATTGTATGTGGGTCTCTTTATAACCGTACATTCAGTAGTTAATGGGTTTGACATATCTCGTGTACTTATTATGTGCCAGGAACTTAAAGGATATGAGAATTCAAAGATGACATGGTTTCTCCCCTTAAGTTCATAATTAGGCAAGAGAGAGAAATTTGCATCTAAATAATTAGAATATAAGGAAGAACATGGTAAATGCCCAAATATGGAGGTGCCAACATAAGATTCTAATGACGGTGTAAAGGAGACAGATTAATTCCAGCTGGAAGCTTGGGGACTCAGAGGAGGAGAGGGTTTAAAAAGACAACCTCAAAGATACATAGAATACTCACACATGGAGTTGGGTGAAGAGGGTGAGGGCTTTCCAGGTGGTGGAAACGAGGTGAGCAAGGACTTGGAGGAGGGAATGTCTCCAGGTACTTGAACCAGGGACAAATATGTAAGGGGGTAGAGCGGGAGATCTAAAAAGTAGGATGGGTCAGATGATGAAGAACCTGTTGCCATCCGATGCTAAGTGGTTGACATTATTACAGAGGCTCCAGGACCACTGATGACTTTAAAGCAAGGCGGCAGCATGGCTGGCTCACGTCATGAATTGCCTTTATATAGTCTGGGCTTTATGTACTCTGCAGGATTTCTTCAGCGTTTAGTGAATTTATTTCATCCTGGATGCAGGAAGAAAACAGAGAGGGGAAAGGGGGGAAGGGGATGCAGAAAGAAGTGAACAGGAGGGAAATAATGGATGGAAGGGAAAGAAAGATGGAGAAGGAGGAGAGGGAGAAAGAGGAGGAGGCAGCAAGGCAGACTGTGCCCCGGGAGCTGCACTCAGGGAGCTGTTTGGGCTTTTCCAGCCCAGTGGCCTCTGGCTCCAGGCCCTGGACCACAGAGGACAATGTGAGGCGGGTTTGTTTGGTGATTTGTTTTCTGCTGGTCCTGTTTGTTTGTTTTCTGTTTTCCTGGCAGTGGACACATCTGTGGTAGAGAAGGAGGAGGTCAGGGGTGTGGCTGGCCGTGACAATGATCCCTGGGCCAGCTGAGCTGGTGGGATCCTTTAGGGGGGCTTGTGGGCATTGGAGTGGATTTTTTTGATGTCCCTGGGAGGGGGCTCTATGTGGGCGCCCAAAGCCAGGTGGCCTGCCCAGACCCAGGGATGGTGTCCCTGTCCTCCCCCACCCTGGCTGGAATTAGTCCTTGAGGCCTGGGCTCCTTGCCTGTGGAGCCAGGATGTCATGCTGGGCTGGGGAGCCTGTGGGGTAGCAAGAGCAGCCACTTCCAGTCCAGTGCTGGGGGCCTGGGGAGGGGGGCGTCCACAGGAGCCAGCCTGCTCCCCAGCTCTGATGATGAGTCTGGCTTTCTCCTGTCCCACAGCCTTGGAAGCCAACCTAACGAGCACTATTAAAGTTAATGAAACGCAATGATTCCTCCATTTGCTCAGTTACACTCTTTACGAGATTGCTCCCTCTTGCAGAGGAGATTCATTTGAGGTGCCGGGGCGCGGCCTTTGTCCCCCTAATTTTTATTGGCCCATTAACCAGATCAGATGCCCTGGGCTGACCAGGGATATCTGCTGCTGGGGTCCCAACAAGCCCCAGTAGGTCAAGTCTCAGGTGGCTTTTTGAGTCCAAATTGACCTGAAAAATAGCCCCTGTTGCCCTTCCCCGCTTTGTTGCTTCCCTACCTCCAAACCCAGTTTGATATGTAGGAACAGCGGGGATGTGGGAAGACTTCAGAACTTTCGAGATGCTTTCCATCCCTTTTAGAATGTGCCTCAACTCCTTGATGGAGTAGTTCCCCCAGTAAGAACTCTAGTTCCTTTGGCTTAAGGGCTTCATTCACCATTAAAATAGAAATACACTGAACTTCTTAGTCATTTACTTGTTGGTGTGAATTAGTTCATAAGATTATAGGTTGGCTTCTAGGGGATCTGGTAATCTCCTAAATTGTATACAAACTTTTGTCTCAAGGGTTCACTTTTCCAGAGAGAGGTTTTGTATAGCTTTCTTCAAAGTTTCCATGACACAACTGACCCCCACCCCCCAAAAAAAGGTTAAAAAAAAAACACTCTATAGAAGTAGGAGAAGAATGGTCCCTAACTGGGACATAGAAGACACATCCTTCTACCTGCACCATCTGCTTGGCCAGCCCCACCCTGAGGAGGTAGCAGCCCTCTCCTCTAGAGACATTTATTTCCTCCACAGACCTCCCATTGTCACCATAGCTCAAGCATATCTTTCTTAAATCTTAAAACCAACCTCAAGTTGGGGGGCAGGAGCAAGAGGAGAGCCACTTAACACTATATTGATTCACTTGGAAAGGCTGTAAATGATCGGTTTACATGCTGGTGTAAATACTCATAAACTCTTGTGCATCGGGCATCGCATGCCTCCTGGTGCCCAGGTCCTCTGCAGCCCACACAGGCCTGGCATTCATAAGGTCAGAGAGGAGGGGAGTGCTGAACAGCTGCCATGACAAGGTCACAGGTGTGACAAAAAAAAGCTGTAACCTGTTGTCCTCCCTCACAGAGCAGGTAGCATCTGCACGATGATGTCTTCTCCCTGCTCAGCCAGTCTGACTGTTTCATGGTCACCGGAAGTCCCCTGTTAAAATGCAAACGTGTTTCTTGGGAAGATGAGCTGGGCCTAAGAGTCCATTCTTCACATGGCAGCCAGAGTCATCTTAAAGCAGAGTTTCACAACCTCAGCACTATTGAACTCAGCACCTTTGTCGTGGGGGCTGCCCCGTACATTGTGGGATATTTAGCAGCATCCCTGGTCATTACCCACAGGATGCCAGTAGCACTTCCCACGCCCTGCCAAGTTGTGACAACCAAAGATGTCTCTAGACATCATCAAATGTGTCCTGGGAGAGGGGGACAAATTTGCACCTTCCCCACACCCCATCCCATTGAGAATCTCTGTCATAAAGTATAAATCAAATCATATCACTCCCTGGTTAAAATCCTGTGCTGTGTCCCCATTGCCTGAGCCTGAAATCCAGCTGCTTGGTATGTCCCTCTGTGGGCTAGCTTTGCCATCCTCTCTAGCCCCACTCATCTGTCATCACCCTTTAGCCACACGAACTGTTTTTTTCTTCTTCTTTTAATTGGGGAACAGTGTGTTTTTCCAGGACCCATCAGCTCCAAGTCAAGCAGTTGTTTCAATCTAGTTGTGGAGGGTGCAGCTCAGTGGCCCATATGAGGATGAGGATCGAACCGGCAATCTTGGTGTTATGAGCATTGCACTCTAACCAACAGAGTTAACTGGCCGCCCCGACACCCTTGGCAGAAGAAAGAATGTGGTGTGAATATGATTTTCAGTTGGAGTGGATCCAGGAGGGAAGTACTTGAGTCCCTTGGTCAGGAAGTAGGGCGAGAAGTCGGCCAGGTTGGAGCCTAGTGAAACTGGGGCCAA
Organism: Aselliscus stoliczkanus; assembly: GCA_033961575.1. Lineage (NCBI taxonomy): Eukaryota > Metazoa > Chordata > Mammalia > Chiroptera > Hipposideridae > Aselliscus > Aselliscus stoliczkanus. The sequence goes on along the minus strand of CM066733.1, from coordinate 53,753,829 downwards.
ACCAGGGAGGGTTTTGATTGCTGAGCCTGAAGCCTGGTCCTGTCTGAGCCTCTGAAAAGTGATGATTATTCCTCTCGGGGTATCTGATGTTGGTGAGCCTGTCTGCTCTGATCTCCTTGGGTCTCTGGAGCCAATTCTGTGGCCATCATGGAAGTCAAGAGTCTCACCAGTGAGCCTAGGCCAGTACAGAGAGTCCTGGGGCCCAAGTGGAACAGGCCTGGGCCTGGCTCCATCTTCCCTCCCTCTCTTGATGTGTGGCCTTGCTCAAGGCATTGGACTGCAATGGACCTCCGCGTCCTTCTTTTGGAAAACAGAGTTAACAATACCTGCCCCATTCAGAGGAGAAATGAGGTCATGTTTGTGCAGCACTGTGAGCTCACTGGAGACAATGAGTGTATTCTTCTTAACAGTAACAATAATAATCATTACTGCAAATCTAACCAGTAAATATATCTCTTCAAAGCTGGAGTTGGGCCTCTCAGTAGAATAGCAATTAGAGTTAAAAGAAAATTTCTAGATGGGGGAATTTTCGGGCCCCATTTTGATCTTTGGGGTTTGCAGAGTTGATATCATTGTGGGAGGGAGAGAGGCCTGAAGCAATAATTCATTTCAATCCTATTCAATTGTACTTATTGTATCTCTCGTGTCCTTGAGTTATCCCCAGTGGGTTTTGCAACTTCTCACCCTCCTTCAGTTCGAAGAGAAAGAGGTCCCTCAGATTGTTCATCTCCACACCCACCTAGTGTCCCCTTCACTCATGGAAATAGTGATCTGGCTATTTGAGATCCTGGACATTCGGGTATTGGCCACAAACTAGCCTGCAAAGTAGGTGGTCTAGGGCCGGCCGAGTGGCACGGTGGTTAAGCACTGGCTTGGGAAGCCAGCGGCCCCGGTTCAGGTCCCACATATGAGGGTCAGTGACACTGCCCTCAAAAAAAAAAAAAAAAGTAGGTGACCTAGCTTGAGTTCTTGAGTCTCTTTTTCACCCATCCCATGAAGTAGGCTGATGGTCTCCCAAATGAGCTGTGCATTCAAAGCCGCAGGAGTGGGGACCATGGATTCTCAGGCGATTCTTATGCAGCCAGCCAGCACCTGTCTGAATGTGGGACTCACCAGACTTAGTGAAATGTTAGTTATGATTACAAGGGAGCAGAACAATGCTTGTACAAAGGTATTGCTGCAGTTTGGGTCAAAGTGGCAGAATACCCTCTCTCCTGCCCCAATTCACAAAATCACAGAATAACTTTAGGAAAAAAAAAATACTATACAGGGTGAGAAAACAAGAGAGAACCATCAGCATATCAGAAGCACTGGATCCCAGAAAGATAAAGAACAAGGAGCATCAAAGCTATAAAGAAATCAACCTGTAGGAAACACAGCTAAAACACATAAAAGACAAGACTGGTATGGAGGGAAGAATGGTTTGGAGGCCTCCAAGCCTGAGACAACAGACTCAAAATAATCAGAGGAGGTCCCATGGGAATTCCTTGCTGCTTCCTCATCTGTGCTCGGTAGTGGGCAGTAGTGGATTTGTCCCCCAGATGCTGGGGATAGAGTGGCAGAGCAATGCTCCAAGTAGGGATAGAGAGATAGGGAACTCTCTCCAGTAGGACACTCATCTCCCTCGCACCCTCAGTAACCAGCTACAGGCTATAGTGAGCACAAAGCTGGCAAATAGGTATTCTCAAACACAAAGATGGGCCAAACATCAAGAGTTATTAAAGATTTATGGGCCAGCTGAATGGCTCAGTTGGTCAAGAGTGTGAGCTCTGAGCAACAGGGTCGCCGGTTGGATTCCCACATGGGTAGCTGTGCCTGAGCTGAGCTGCCGCTGAGCTTGTGAGGGCGCGTGCTTTTAGCAGCAAGGTTGCCGGTTCGACTCCTGCATGGGATGTTGGGCTATGCCCACCCACAACTAAGATTGAACACGGCACCTTGAGCTGAGCAGCAGTGAGCTGCCGACCGGCAGCTGGATGGCTCAGTGTGCAACAAGGTTACTGATTTGACTTCGACATGGGATAGTGGACTATGCCCACCCCCCGCCCTCCCCCTGCAACTAGATTGAAAGTGGCGACTGGACTTGGAGCTAAGCTTGTGCCCTCCACAACTAAGATTGAAGGACAATAACTTGGAGCTGATGGGTCCTGGAAAAACACAATGTTCTCCTTCCCCAATTCCCCAACACTGTTCCCCTCCCCAATTCCCCAATTTAAAAAAAAAGAAGAAAAAAAAGAGTTACTAAAGATTTAGGGAAAAATAAAAACTATGGTAAGAACCTCTAAGCCAGTACTGATCAAAGAACTTTCTGTGACAATGGAATGTTCTATATCTGAGCCATCCCATATGCAGCCTCATACCACATGTGACTGTTGAGCCCTTGAAATATGACTGTTGCAACTGAGGAACTGAATTTTTAATTTTATTTTAATTAATTTGAGTTTAAATAGCAAGTGGCTACTGTATTGGATAGCATAGCTCTAAACAACATATAGAAGAGTTAATACCCAAAGAAATAGAGATAATTTAACAAACAACAACAAAAACCAGTTTAGCTGAGAATAATTATCTTTCAGAGATGCAAAATAATAATAAATCCATTTAAAAAATCAACCAGAGGTCTTAGGAATTTAAAAATTGATCATCAGAATTTGAAACTCAGTAGATGGTCTGAGATGGATTTAATGATCTGGTTATTAGGAAGACTGAGCTAAAGAAGTCTCCTTAAATACGGTGAAAAGGATAAAAAGATGGCAAGTCTGAGAGGAGAAGTTAAGAGACATCTGTCTAATAGGCACTATAGACAGGTAGAACTTCAGAGAATAGAAGAGAGGAAACCAAGAACTAAGAAAAGAAAATGCCCCCAACCACCCCACTTCCCCGCCCACAAAAAAAAAAGAGAGGGAAAGAAATAAAACAAAAACAACAAAAAAAGATGAGAAAAAAAAAGAAAAGAAGAAAGTTGAAGAAAGAAATTAATTATTAGACTCACACCTAGATACATTGTAGTGAAATTTCAGAACAACAAAGATAAATAAAAAAGCCTAGAAGCTTCTAGAGAGGAAAAGGAGATCACCAATAAAATATTATTAAATCAGACTGGATGTTAAAAGACAATGGAACATTATTTCTAAAGTTTCAAAGGGAAATGAAATATTCAGGTGGGAGGGGAAAATGAAGACATTTCTTGTATTACAAGGAGAAAGTTTGCCACCCTCATACTCTTTAAAGAATTCCTAAGGGAGGTTCTTCAATAAAAAAAAGTAGTGAATTCAAGAAAGAGGAAGAAGTGGGATGCTGAAACTGTTGTGAACAAAGAAACCAGTAAAACTCCTAGTGATGTCTAAATAATGATTAAGACATAATGTAAACATTTTAAAAACAACAATTTGAAACAAAATCTATCCAAATGATCTCAACTTGGGAGGTGGCAGATGGGGCAGGAAGAAAAATGTTAAAGTGTGCTAAGGGAGAAAAAGTTCCTGATTAGCTCTATACATTGATAGAGAATCATAAGTCAAAGAATATAAGATCAATTTAAGGATAACCAACAGAAGATGGGGAATTGGAATATAATGAACTTCCAAATCATTAGAGTGAATTTAAAAGAAGGGGGCATGCAAAGAAAACTTAATCCAAGTTTTTTTAAGAAAAGAAAAGAAAAAAGAAGAAAACAAGGTAAAAGAAAGCATAAAACAAAATGACAGGATAAGTCTAAAAATATTATTAATAATACATGAAAAAAGAAAATTTCTCTATTAAAGGGCAAAACCCTGCTATATGCTGTATATACAAATGTATTTGAAACTAAATGACAAGAATATTTTGAATATGAACAGACAGAGGAAATACACCAAGCAAATGTTCACAAAATAAAGCAGATATATTAGCATCAGGCAATATGGCATCCAAGGCAAAAACCACTAAAAGAAACAAAGAAAATATACTGATAAAATTTATAATCTTACAGAAGTATATAATATCAATGACTCGTAACAATCCAGTTTTAAAATTTATAAAACAAACAAGGAGAAATGAACAAATCTATGGCCAATGGATGAAGGCTCGGAAATCTATAGGCCACGTGGACAAAGGAGACTGATAGAGGGTTTGAGTGACATGATTAACAAGCTTTAACTAATATATGTTATACCCTACAAACTGGGAATACATTTCTAGCATTCACACATACCAAAGAACTAAACAAATTTCAAAAAAACCCAAAAAAAACATATTACACCATCATTTTTTTCTGTCCACGATGTATGAAAATAAACAATTAACATTAAAACAGTAAGGTGGGGTGGGGGTAGCTATTCTCTGCTTGGAAAGGTAATCTCATTCACAGGGAATTCCTTGGAACTCAAAGCCTGGCTTATCTCTGCTACATATGGATGTAAATCTCACATATGAATGTCACCTGTCATGGTGTCCCCACCTTTGGGGAACATTGCTGTGAACCTCTGCTCCTGATAGTAAAGTCTAAATAAACTCAGCCTGTGATTCAAAGCCCTCCATGATTGGACCCCAGCCTGCCTTTCCTCTCCCACCTCCCACTTTCTCTCCAACATGCAAGTGCCACAAACTCATGGTGTACTCACCACCTAATGGATGCTCCTTGGTCTATGAGGCTCAGCCCTGTTCCTAAACCATTCCACCTGTGTGAATCTCGCCTCTTCAACCCAATTGGGCACTCTGGAGAACTATGGCTCAAGAACCATATCTGGCCTGTCCTGTTTTTGTAAATAAAGTTGTTTGTATTTCCCTCTGGGATCAGAAAGTCATTCTGACTCACTCTGCCCAAATGCAAGAGGCAGTGGAAGTTTATTATGATATTTGTCTTTAAAATGAGGAAATAGGAGTAAAGAAAAATTAAAGTGTTTGTCCAATGTAGTGCACTGGTAAAATTGGAATCAGCAGGTACTGTCTCATGATACAATTCCTAGTTGTAGGTGTTTTTTTTTTCTCTTGGACATCTTTATTTCACAGACGCTTATAATGTACTTCCTAAGAGTCAGGCATTCTTGTATGTGTTTTATACATTTTTACTCAATTGCCTCTCAAGGTAGTCTTAGGAGTTAGGTACTGCAATTATCACCCACATTGTATAGGTGAGGAAACTGAGGCACAGGGAGGTGAAGTAACTCGTGTGAGGACACATTCCTAGTATCTGGCAGATGCAATTTGGCTCTGGAATCTCTACTTAACCACAGTCTTGTGCTGCCCTTCATCCTGAGATGTAACTTGCCTTTTTCCTGAAGGTCAAAAACACATGCCCTAATGCCTAACCTCCCCACTCTGTGATCAGTAGAGCTTCTACTCTAACACTTCGAACTGGTCACTAAGGAGGGTACAAACAAAGAATGTGAGGGCCGGCCGAGTGGCACATTGGTTAAGTGGCTTGTGACGCCAGCAGTCCTGGTTCGGATCCCACATATGAGGGCCAATGACACTGCCCTCTATAGCTAAAAAGGTGAACAACAGCTCTACCTGGAGCTGGGCTGTGCGAGCCCCAGCAACGGTCTAAGCTGCAGCCCCAGCTGCAGTGGGCTGCCATAGGCTACAGTGAGTGGCCGGCAGCCAGCATGAGCGGCTGGCAGCTGGTGTGAGCTGCCAAGAGCTGCTTTGAGCGGCCATCTGATTCCCCAAAGCTGTTCTCCTCCCCCAATTCCCCAATAAAATACTAAAAAAAAAAAAAAAAAAAAAAAAAGAAGTCCCTGAAGGATTCTTCCCCAAACTATTTAAAAAAGAAAAAAAAAAAAAAAAAGACTGTGATAGGGCAGGGCCTTATCTTCTTTACTGTATTCCAGGTCTCCTAGAACAGTGCCCAATACATGGAAGGTACTCAGCCAAAAAAAAAATAAAACAAACAAACAAACAAAAATATATTTAATGATTTTATTGGGGAATTGGGGAAGAGAAATAGCGCTGGGGAATTGGGGAAGGGGAATAGACAAGTTGCTGTCCTTTTTGTTCAGTCTAGTTGTGGAAGATGTGGCTTTACTGGCCCATGTTGGTATCATCATTGTGCTCTTCCCGGATGAGACAGCTTGTTTGCTGGCCATTGGACGGCCGCTCACAGCGGCTCATGGCAGCACACGCTGGCTGCTGGCCTCTCACGCTGGCTGACGGCCACTCACAGTAGCTTATGGCAGCCCACGGCAGCCCCACTGCAGCCATGCCATCGCCAGCGACTCACAGCAGCCCAGCTCCAGGTCAAGCTATTGCTCACCATCTTAGCTGTAGAGGGTGCAGAGTCACTGGCCCATGTGGGATCTGAACATCGCACTCCCAAGCCAACTCTTAACCAACAAGCCACTCAGCAAAAATATTTTGAATGAATAAATGATCAGATGAACAGATGAATGGATGGATAAATGTATGAATTAGATGTGTATGTAAATGAGTTTTATTGTCACACAGCCACGCCCATCATTTACATAATGATTACAGCTGCTTTCCCTAGAGTTGAGTATTTACAACAGAGGTCTTACAGCCCACAAAGCCTAAAATATTTACTATACGGCCCTTTACAGAAAAAGACACTTTTATCCTCTTGTTGTCATCACCAAGCCAGGGCTGGACAGGAACCCCTATCACCACTTGTTGCATTAAAAATAAAGGGTTGAGAATGACCTGTGCAGAAAATAGCAAGGACGCTCTTTCCCCATGCCCATATGGGGAAAAGGGAGGCAGTGTTGGCGGATGGCTGTCACCATTGCACAAGTGGTCAGAGGACAGGTTTTGGAACCTGGGTTGTCTTGGGTTTGACTCTCAGCTCTGCCACTTACTAGCTATATGAGATCTGACAATTGAGTTCATGAATTCATCCTATAAAAAGTTCTACATACCTCATTGCTGAATATCACTACCTGTGAAGTACTCCCCTTGGGAAGCTATGCACCAACGCCAGCACCTAGTCTACCCTTCAAAGCAATTTTGGAACTCTTTTTCTGGAATGGCCATCAGAGCTGGCATCGTATTCCTCTTGATGTATTGAATGTCATCAAAATGTCTTCCTTTCAATATTTCTTTTATCTTCAGGTAAAGAAAGAAGTCATTGGGGGCCAGGTCAGGTGGTAGGGAGAGTATTCCAATACAGTTATTTGTTTACTGGCTAACAACTCCCTCACAGATAGTGCCGTGTGAGCTGGTGCATTGTCGTGATGCAAGAGCTGACTTTGGGGCCATTTTTGCACATACCTTTCTCATGCCAAAATTTTCAATTAAGATTTTCCTGTTTTTTGTTTGTTTGTTTGTTTGTTTAAGATTTTATTGGGAAATTTGGGGAGGGGAACAGTATTGGGGAATTGGGGAAGGGGAACAGACAAGTTGCTGCCCTTTTGTTCTTTAGTCTAGTTGTGGAGGATGTCGCTTCACTGGCTCATGTTGGTTTTATCATTGTGCTCTTCCCGGGTGAGGCAGTCGCTCGACCGGCCATTGGACAGTCTCTCACGCCAGTTCACGCCAGCTGACCGGCCAGCCCCATTGCAGCATACACCATCGCCGGTGACTCATGGCTGCCCAGCCCCAGGTGGAGTTGTTGTTCACTATCTTAGCTGTAGAGGGCGCAGTGTCACTGGCCTTCATATGTGGGATCTGAACTGGGGCCCTGTTGCTCACAGCTGGCATCCCAAGCCAACTCTTAACCAACATGCCACTTGGCCGGCCCCCCTGTTTCTTTATTGATGTTTACTTGGTCTGCTATGCTTCTCACAGTCAGCAGATGATTTTAACGCACAATTCGACGAATTTTTGCAATGTTTTCATCAGTTCTACTCATTACTGGCCTCTCTGACCTCTCTTCATCAGTGACATGTTCTCTCCCTCCAGAGAAATGTTTAATCCATTTGTATACTGCCATTTTTTCATGGCATTATCCCCATAAACTTGGACTAACATGTGCCTGATTTCACTTCCACTCTTGCCAAGTTTAACAAAAAACTGAATGTTTGTTCATTGCTCTAATTCAAACTCAGAAGTCTCTCAACAGCACACAAAAACACGCAACAACAATAATGAACGCCACTTAGCAAGACACCGCCACACATCGACGTGAACACAGCTGTGAGACCCTGATATACCAAGGTTATGAAACCTTACCGAGCTGTTTGTGCAGTGTTGCCAATGTAAGGGCATGGTGGCAAGGTCACAAACTTAATTGCAGGCCTTGTATGACTTCAGGCAGGTTCCATGCTCTTTTTGAACCTCAGCTTGCTTCTCTATAAAACTGTGGATGATAAAACCCACCTGTAGGGTAGTTCAAGGATTGAGCAAGACAATACGCAGAAACTGTCCAGGGTCTGAGAGCCCTGAAAAGTGGTCATTCTTTCTCATTGTGGACATCAGATGTTTCCCAGGGTTGGTCTCCAATTACAATCAGCCAGTTTCAAATGAGTTTTGTGTCCTGATAGCTCTTCACAGAGGCCACCACTGCCCCCACCCCATTCCTGCTGTTGACCACTAGCTCTCATCCAGCCCCAAGCCTCTCTGACTTCTGCTCCTCTCAGTCCTGCCTTTTCTAACTCAAACTCTCTCTTACTGTTTTTCAAGTTGTTACTGTTCTCTGGTGAACCCAGACACCTGCCCACACAGACCTGTCCCCACAGGGGTCCAGGGAACTATTGAGGGCTGGTCACTTGACTGACAACAGCTCCGGGCTGAGTGGGCTTGTCCCTACTGGCCTCTTGAGGGTGGCACCCTCCTTCCCAGCCACCCTAGACAGCTTCCCCTGCCTGGTGTCCCAGAGCATGAAATTCCTGCCACAGAGAAGCATTCCTTTATGATTATTCTTACCCTCAGGATGTTCCTCTGTTAAAATGTAGGTAATTCCTGGGAGGAGAACATCTGTGTCCAGGTTCTTACCTTGAATCACAGACAACCTCCACATCTTAACTTCCCGATGGTCAACTAATTCCCTGGCTACTGTAGTCCCAAATGAGATCGTGTATCTGAAAATGATTTCAATGTTTTGATGAGAACAATGCAAATAAAGGGTTATTCTTGGGCAGTTGGGTGGCTCACTTGTTTAGAGCGTGTGCTCAGAAAAGCAAAGTTGCCTGTTGGATTCCCACATGGGCCAGTGAGCTGCGCCCCCTGCAGCTAGATTGAAGACACTGACTTGAGCTGAGCTACCACCGAGCTGCAGGTAGGCAGCCAGATGGCTCAGTTGGTTAGAGCACGTGGTCTTAACAACAAGGTTGCTGGTTCGATTCCCACATGGGATGGTAGGCTGTACCCTGAAGGTACTTCCCTTCTCAAAGCCCACTGCCCAGGTGACCATCAGCTCCACCAAATTCTAAGCCAGCTCTGGCCACTGGAGCCTGGGAGTAAAGAAAGGGCAGCTGGTGTGACTGAGTTAATGCTGAGGCTTAGACCCAGTGCCTTAGAACCTTCTCATAATACAGATGAGGAAATTGAGGCCCAGAGAGAGAAAGTTGCTCTCTCATCCAAAGTGGGGGAGCCAAAGTAGAAGAGTAAGCAGTGGCTTAAGTTGGTGGGGTGGGACTGGGGGCTAGGCGGGGTCAGAGGCAGGATACAACCTAAGCTACGGTTGAGGGCACTGCCCCTTGGCAACGCTAGCCCCCTTCGGGCTTTCCTTGTGCACATCCAGCACCGACAGAGGAGCCCACTCACCCCTTCACCCAGGCTGCCCCTCCCACAGCAAGTGCAGCTCCTCCTTGCCTGGGGCCACCCTGCCAAGGGGAGGCTTCCCATCCCCCACCCTGGGCCCAGGGAGAGAAAGTCAGAAACAATGCCTCTAAACTGAAAACATTTTTGTCTTTCTCCACAGAACAATGGCCATTAACAGCCGTGGAACTAGAACGAAATGGAACGTGAACCCCAGATGCCTGTGGAGGTGGAAGGGGACTGGGAGTAGAGGTCTGGGTGCAAGCCCTCCCCACCACCTCTTCCTATCACTTACCTGCACCCCTTGTCCTCCTGAGGCACTTCTGGTGGCAGTTGACATTTCCATTTGAACACCACTTGACCTCCACCCATCATGGTCTCATGGTGCCCTGAGGGGCTGAACATGCCCCTTTCCTTCCCTCCCCAGTGGTGTCCTGAACACTCACCTCACATTAGGAAGACCAGGGGACAGCTTAAAATCACCCCACCAAAGCCCAAAGAGGGTTTCTCTCCACTTCCCCGAGAAGCCCTGGGGCCCTCTGCTGGGGACTAGGCAGGGCCGTGGGGATGACCTGGAGGCCAGAGACTGATCCCCAAATCCCTGACTGTGGGAACCCCCAGCGTGGGCTCTTTTTGGGGGTAGCTGAGACAATGAGCCCCACTGAGAGTGGGAGATGACGCATTTTTCTGTGGCCACAAGCCTCTTTTGACGGGTCCGCCCCATTGGGGAGCAACCGAAACCTCATCCCACCCAGCTCGGCTTTTGTCTGCTCCACATGTTTGTCTTATTTGGAAGATTTTTGTGGGTTTTCCCGTCTTTCTCCAGCGCTCACTGCCCTGAGGGGGACGCGGAGGCCATGGTGGGGCTGAGGGAAGGGGGTGAGAGGCATTCTTGGGCACTATGCCTGGTGGTCTGTGGCACAACTGGAAGTGGGGGAGAAAGCTGCCCCCCATAACACTCTCTCTGCCCCAGACAGGGCCCCTGGGCCCAGGCCACATGCCTCTTCTCTGTTGGGACTTGTGCCTCTCTAGGTCCATCCTGGGCCTGTTCCCTCTCCATCTTCTCTCCACCTCCTCTGCTCCCTCTGTGGCATCCCTTTTCATTCCCTCATATTCCCTCCAGTCGGCTCAGCACCTTGTAATTTCCTCCCTCCTGGCCGTTGCCAATAATTTTCCTGCCCCTTGGAGCACCCTCCCCTTTCTTTCTACCTGTCTGAATTGTGAAGTATCTCTCAGAGCCCATTGCCGCCTCACTTCCTCCTTGGTGCCCCCTAGACTACTCTAGCCCTTGGCAGGAGCTCCTGTTTTGAAACTCCAACAGTGCGTGTTTTCTATCCTTCTGGCAATTCCAAACACATCCTGCCTCTATACCACCTACCCAGTAAGGAGGACCCAGGCCATGGCTTTTGTTCTTTGCTTCCTCTTTATTTTTTTTTATTTTTTTTTTTTTTTGAGGGCAGTATCACTGGCCCTCATATGTGGGACCGAACCGGGGCCGCTGGCTTCCCAGGCCAGCGCTTAACCACCGCGCCACTTGGCCGGCCCTTTGCTTCCTCTTTAGACAAAGCATTGCTCAGTGGGGCTTTTCAAGGGCTGGCCATGGACCACATTAGAGAATCTCAACGATGGGAGAGACCTAATCCTCTTAGAACTTGGATTTCAGCAACAAGGTGTCTGGCTTCAGCTTGCATGTCTCTAGTGACGGAGAGCTCACTATTTCCTAGGGCAACCCATTCCCTCTCCTGATAGCTTTGACCATAAGAGAGTTCTTTCTCATATTGAGCTAATGCCTGCTACCTCCTGGCTTTCCTCATCCCATTCCCAGCTAGATCCCATAAAGCTACTCTAGTCTTCTTGCCTCACAACCATCCTGAAGATACTTGAAGGCAGCCATCTCCGACCTCTGCAGTTTTTTTCTTTTCCGTGGGCAAATACCTATTGTCCTAACCTCCAGTGCCCAATGCCCCAATGACTTTGGGTGTTTCCCTCCCCCCCACCCCAGAATGCTGAACCTCTCCTACACCCCTGCTTAACTCATTAACAAAATTTCCCCTCTTTCTGGATCAAAATGGATGTCATAACCTTTGAGATGGGGCTTGCCTCTGTGTGGTAATTTGAGATGTCCTAAAGGAACTCTCTCTCTCTCTCTCTCTCTCTCTCTCTCTCTCTCTCTCTCTCTCTCACCAGGTTAAAAATATAAAATTAGAGGGCATGGAGCGGCTGCTTTGTCTGTTTCCCCTTTGTCTTAGGGCAGCCCTGCCCTTTCCTGAGGTGGTAGCGGGTAAACCTGAGAACTGATTGTAAATGTTAGTGGAGGAATGGCTTCCCACATACCTCAAAGGCGGCCTTTTAGGTTGTTTGTGTGCATTTTAATAGAGGTACGCCAGAGGGAATACCAAATGTTTTAAACCAAAGGGTGACTCATGGAGCCATTTCAGGCCGGTGAGATATTTTGGGATGAAGAAGTCTTGTGGTGCCTGACTTGCTTCTCCCCTGACCCTCTGCCTGTGAGAAGAGCCTCCAGCCCCAGGTATATTTCCAATAGGATCAGGCACTTCCCAAGCCCCCATTACCTGTGCCAATTATTGAAACATAGGCTCTGCTGGCTTATAAGGTTCATTATCTTTCTTAAGTATCTGTGTCTGTAGCAAATGAAAGAGTCCTTGAAGAAAATGGTAGGGACCTTAAAGTATTCTTATCAGTGGTCTGTATCATGACTGTGGTGGTGCTTGCACCCATATATGCACTTATTTGAAGCTCATCAAACTGTATACTTACAATGGTTGCATTTTAATATATGTGAATTATAGTTTGATGACGGTAGTTATTAAAAAGGTTTCCATATCCCTTACAAAGTCTAGAGTAACATCTTGCTCATACCTGGATCCGTGTGAACTTGTGGATTGACTTATTGAGTTAAGCCGTACCTAGAGCTCTAGCCAAGAGCCATCTTAGCTTGTATACCAATCACCAGCTTGACATGGCTCCTCAAACAGCGTGACTGAAACAAAACTCTGCATTCTCTGCCTTGCCTCCAACCTGGTCCTCCTACGCAGTGACTCAGACCCACATCGAGGAGGCGCACTTGATTCCTCGCCCAGCCTATCTTGTAGGGTTGCTTAAATATAACCATTCCCATCACTAGTACTGCTATGATCCCAGGTCCCTCAGACTAAAGCTCTCTGCCCAGTCTTGCCAATCGCTTGCCTTGAGAGTTGGTCTCCTGAATCCCCAAATGTGGGGAGCACTATTCCCCAAGGTTGATTCACCAAACCATGGCTGAGCGCGGTGAGCTTCCCAGCCACCCTGTTCCACATGGGCCACTGGCCCTGGGCCCAAGTACTAACCATCTTGTCTGGATTATGACTCAAGGTATGTGGACCCCTTGGATGCTGGGCCCTGTCCTTCTACCAAAGCACCTGGCTTCTTTGTCTTATCCTGAGCTCATGAGAGTGTCCTTTACAAAAAATAAGATAGTGCATGCCTGTGGGTAGCAGGATGGGGTGATTTTTATTTGCCTCTTTCTGCTTTCTGGTCTATTCTAATGATTCTTGAGTGAGTGTATCTATCTTGCTTACCAGACTGCAACTCACTGAGGGCAGGGGTAGAGTCCTTAACCCTTTTCACTATCCTCAACTCCTAGATGTGTGCCTGGCACATAGTTGGTGTTTGATAAATGTTTATGGGCTGATTGATGAGTTCAGTTTCATAAAAAGCATATGGGAGGGGCCAGCCAAGTGGTGCGGTGGTTAAGTGCTGGTCTTGGGAAGCCAGCGGCCCCCGTTCGGGTCCCACATATGAAGGCCAGTGACACTGCCCTCAAAAAAATAAATAAATAAATAAATAAATAAATAAATAAATAAATAAAGTAGCACTCCTTTAAAAAAAAAAAAAAAGCGGGCCCGCCGAGTGGCGCATTGGTTAAGCGCTGGTTTTGGGATGCCAGCGGTCCCGGTTCGGATCCCACATGAGGGCCAGTGACACTGCCCTCTACAGCTAACAACAGCTCCACCTGGAGCTGGGCTGTGCGAGCCCCGGTGATGGTGTGGGCTGCAGCCCCTGATGCAGTGGCTGCCATAGGCTACAGTGAGTGGCCCGCAGCCAGCGTGAGCAGCTGGCAGCCAAGAGTGAGCTGCCAATAGCCGCGGTGAGCGACATCCAGAGGCCAGCGACCCATCTGCCTTATCCGGGAAGAGCGCAATGACGATACCAACAGTGAAGCAACATCCTCCGCAACTAAACTGAAGAACAAAAAGACAGCAACTTGTCTGTTCACCTTCCCCGATTCCGCAACGCTGTTCCCCTCCGCTAATTCCCCAATAAAATCTTTAAAAAAAAAAAGCATATGGGAGGTATTCTACACTCACCAGAGAGTACCAGGTGAGGATATAGAGACAGGAGCCTCATATACCAGAAGTGCCAAAAAAATGTATACTCATGACTTGTATTCATCTTTTGTTATTGGTATGTGAAGTCTGACAATTAAGTTAGTGAACTCATCCTAGAAAACGTGCTACATACCTCATTGCTGAATATCACTATGGTCACCTTTGAAGTACTCCCCTTGGGAAACTATGCACAGATGCCTGCACCTAGTCCGCCCTTCAAAGCAATTTTGGAACTCTTTTTCTGGAATGGCCATCAGAACTGTCGTTGTATTACACTTGATGTTCTGAACGTCATCAAAATGTCTCCCTTTCAATATTTCTTTTTATATTTGGGTAAAGAAAGAGGTGATTGGGGGCCAGATCAGGTGAGAAGGGAGGGTGTTCCAATACAGTTATTTGTTTACTGGCCATAAACTCCCTCACAGACAGTGCCGTGTGAGCTGTTGCATTGTCGTGATGCAAGAGCCATGAATTGTTGGCGAAAAGTTCAGGTCGTTTTCATCTAACTTTTTCATGCAGCCTTTTCAGCACTTCCAAACAGTAAATTTGGTTAACTGTTTGTCCAGTTGGTACAAATTCGTAATGAATAATCCCTCAGATATCAACAAAGGTTAGCAACATCATTTTGACTCTTGATTTGGACTGACGGAACTTTTTTAGTCATGGAGAATTGGCTGACTTCCATTGTTTGCTTTGTTTCAGGGTCGAATTGGTACACCCATGTTTCCTCACCAGTGATAACATGGCCTAAAACATCGTCTTGCCTCTCCAAAAGGACTTCGCAAACTTCTACTCTCCTTGGGGAACTGGGGAAGGGAACAGTGTTGGGGAATTGGGGAAGGGAACATTGTGTTTTTCCAGGACCCATCAGTTCCAAGTCAAGTTGTTGTCCCTTAATCTTAGTTGTGGAGGGCACAAGCTCAGCTCCAAGTCCAATTGCCGCTTTCAATCTAGTTACAGGGTTAGGGGTATAGTCCACCATCCCATGCGGGAGTTGAACTGGCAACCTTGTTGATAACAGCTTGCGCTCTTAACCAACTGTGCCACCTGGCCGACCCCTTCAGGGCCATTTTTGCACATGCCTTTCTCATGCCAAGATTTTTACTATCGATGTTTACTTGGTCTGCTATGCTTTTCACAGTCAGCCGATGATTTTGATGCACAATTTGATGAATTTTTGCAATGTTTTTGTCAGTTCTGCTCATCACTGGCCGCCCTAACCTCTTTTAATCGATGACACATTCTCTCCCCTCAGAAAAAACGGTTAATCATTTGTAAACTGCCGTTTTCTTCATGGCATTATTCCCGTAAACTTGGACTAACATGTCCCTGATTTCACTTTCACTCTTGCCAAGTTTAACAAGAAACTAAATGTTTGTTTGTTGCTCTAATTCAAGTCAGAATTTTCTCGATGGCACACAAAAACACGCAACAACAATAATGAACGCCACTCAGCAAGACACCGCCACACGTAGACGTGAACACAGCTGTGAGACCCTGATATACCAGGGTTATGAAACCTCACTAAGCTGTTTGTACAGTGCTGCCAATGTAAGCATATGATGGCAAGTTCGCGAACTTAATTGTAATAACTCGTATATTGAGTTTTACAATTTTAATACAGTTTTTTCCTTTCTTAAAATGTGTATACAGGGCCTGCCAAGTGGTGTGTTGGTTAAGAGCTGGCTTGGGACGCCAGCAGCCCCGGTTCGGACATATGAGGGCCGGTGACACTGCCCTCTACAGCTAAGATGGTGAACAACAGCTCCACCTGGAGCTGAGCTGCTCTGAGTCCCCGGGATGGCATAGCTGTAGCCTCTGCTGCAGTGGGCTGCCATAGGCTACAGTGAGTTGCCGGCAGCCAGCGTGAGAGGCTGGCAGCCAGTGCGAGATGCTAAGAACTGCTGTGAACAGCCGTCCAGAGGCCGGCGACCAATCTGCCTCACCCGATAAGAGCACAATGACGATACCAACGTGGGCCAGTGAAGCAACGTCCTCCACAACTAGACTGAAGAGCAAAAGGACAGCAACTTGTGTGTTCCCCTTCCCCGATTCTCCAACACTGTTCCCCTTCCCCAATTCCCCAATAAAATCTTTTTTAAAAAAATTAAAAAAAAACACGTATATACATTTTTTTTGGAACCCTCTTTAGAACTGATGGAGTGTGACTCAGTCCAACCATTTTGCAGAGCTATTGGGCAATATCTTGTCAAGTGGAAGATACCTTTCCGTCTCTACCCTGGATAAGCTGTCTCTTGCATGTGAACGAGAATGCTCATGGCAGTGCTATATGTAATTGCAAAAAGCTGGATGTGTCCAGCCACGGTGGACATTGTGGAAGTCACACAGAATCAATCACACTTTCACTCATCAATGTGGATGACGCTCAGACACGTAAAGTAGATCAAAAAGAAAGTTGCAGATGGAAATATACAGCGTGATACCACTTACATGGTCTTTAAATAAATGTAAAACAATACTATATATTATTAATTATAGATATTAGGCCTCAGGACAGGCTGAGTGGAGATTTTGGGCCCAGTTCACCTCTCTGCAAAGGGTATATACAATTGATACATTGTTTATTTCAATATATAGTAAAATATAGAGAATGACAAACATCAAATTCAGGAGGATGGTCACCCCAGGGCGGGGTGGGGCTGGGGGATGGAAGCAGAGAAACACACTTGAGTGGGGTACGCGGAGGGCTTCGCCAGTACTGGCAGAGTGATTTTACCAGTTTGGGTGGTGGTGGGTGTGCTTCTCACAGTCAGCCGATGATTTTGATGCACATGGTGTCTGTGATATAATCCTTTATTCTGTGGTCTCCTTTGCATCTCCTTCCCCTTCTAAAACCTTGGCCAGTGAATTGTGAGCTAGAGCATTAAACTGCCTTTTTGAGATCCTCCGGATTTCTCTTTTGCTTCTTACAGTGTTTGCGATGGTGGCTGTTCCATCAGCCGGAGTCCCTGAGAAATTTCAGTGAGCAAAGCCCCCTTGCTCATCCTTGAAGTCCATGTAGCAGAAGTAGACGCATGTGAAGCCACTGAGATGTCAGGGCTGTTTGTGACTGTAGCATAATCTAGACCATTCTGCCTGGGACATGCCTTTTAGTGTACCTAGAATATTTCAATTGAAAAAAATGAAGTAAGGGAAAAGAGCCATGCCTTTCAGGCTAGTGCTGAGATTTGACAAGAGTGTGGGGTACAGGAGAGAAGAAGGGCCTGCAAGTCTTCATTTCTGTTGCTGTTTCCTTTAAAAAAAAAAAAAAAAAAAAAAGCTTTTCAAGCTCTCTTTTGCCCCTTGTGTGGTGGCAGTGGACAAACTCAGCATTGAATTCGGGGAGACTTCAGCTGGAGTGCCCCCAGCATTGCATTACACCTTCCTTAGAAACCCGTTAGCATCACCATGCTTTCTCTGGGCCAGACTTTCGTTTCAGGAAATAGGCCCAACCATCACTGGACGTTAGACACCTGCAGGGCAGACTCGGCTTGGCACATTCTCCTGGCTTCTGAGCCCCCCTCCCCCATTAGGCTGCAGGCACATCAGCCAGAGCAGGTATGTGAGATCAGAGCAGACAGGATGTAAGGATGTTCTTGCCTCAGGTGCCTGGCAAGGACCTGAGCCTGGGCTCCCAGGAGCTTGGGGCCTGACGGCTCCTTCACAGAGTCTGGAGCCCACGGACACTTCAAACATGAGCCTCCTACCTCCTCGCCTGCCTCCAGAGGAAGTGTTCCTGGATTACCTTGACTGGAGGGGAGGGGAGAAGGAGCTGCAGGTAATACCTGGATTTCTACGGTGCTTTTCTTCCTAAAGCTTCAAAAGACTTCCCCTTCTCTGATCTTTTGTGGCCTCCCCCAGAAACAGGGCAAGGAGAGGAAGAGTCTTTCATTTCCCAGTTCAGGTGAGAAAATGGGGTCCCAAAGAGGGTAAGAAAATGGCTTGAAGTCACAGAGCAGGACAAGGATACGATTCTGGTGGGCAACGGTCTCTGTCGCCAGACCCCGTCTCCCAGTCCTGGCCCTGGGCCCACCTTGGTGGGCTGGCTTGTCTGTGTGGGCAGCAGCCTCCCTGCTCTCAGAGACCCCTCCTGAGGGGTGAGCTGGGCCCTGAGTCTCCACTCAGCCTGTCCTGGGGCCTGAGCAGATAGGAGAAGGATCCTGGAGAGGCTAAGGGCAGCCCCCCTTCCACAGAGCAGTGACGACAGGTTGGCCGTGAACCCCGTGGTCCCGCCACTGGGAGGTCAGGTCAGGGAAGCTGCCAAAACACCGGAGCTGAAGAGCATCCAGATAACGCAATTGGGGTAGCCTCTGTGGGTGGAAATGACATTTCTTGGCTTTAAATAGCTCCACCTCTGGAGCCTGGGTGCCTCAGCAGGGCTATTAATTCCTGGACTCCCGGAGCTGCCCAGCCCTGCCATTCTGTTTGCACAAGTTGTGTAAGATCTCAGGCATTTTTCCTGCCACCCGTCACCCCCACCTCCCTTCAGTTTTCCTGTGCGATTTCAACAAGGGGTTAGTTTATTTCTAGAAGCGGGCCTGGGTTTCAAGCTGACCACATACATATTTTGTCCTTCTTACAAGTGACACGGCTCAAGTCAACAGCAGACGCTTGAGGGTTTTCTTTGTAACCTGGTGTCTCCATAATGAAAGGTAATATGTGTGTGCATGGTTGGCAAAAATAGAGGCCATATCTATGCATCTATGTGTGTATATCAAGTTAATTAATCAATCAATTGATAGGTTAACCAATTAATTAATTAACTAATTAATTAATCCCCCAGATATGTATTTTTTAACTTTATTGGGGAATAGTGTGTTTTTCCAGGACCCATCTTGTCCTTCAATCTTAGTTGTGGAGGACGCAGCCCAGCTCCAAGTCCAGTCACCGTTTTCAATCTAGTTGTGGGGGGCACAGCCCACCATCCTATGCGGGAGTCGAACCTGCAACCTTATTGTTAGGAGCACGCACTCTAACCAATTGAGCCATCCAGCCATCCCCTCACCCTCCAGGCCCCTGCCCAGATACTTTCTGAGTACTTACTATGTGTCCAGCACTGTGCTAACCTCTGGTGCACAGGGTAAACAGGAGTCCTAACTGATAAAACAGCTGTTATCACATCCATGCCTGCCACTAGTGCTGTCTCCTGGCCTGGCTGGATGTCTCAGCCACTAGTTTCGCATGTCTCCGAATCCTGCTCATCGTCACCAAGCCCCCTGCTTGTGCCATGCTGAGAATGATGAAGAGGAAATGACAGATAGGTGCAGGAGGTACTCACTGCATGACATTGACAGGCCATGGTAGCTGACTGGCTAGGGAAGTACGAATCAATGTCAATTCCAAGGTATTCAGCCTGCGGACAGGGAGAATGGCAAAGACTGGTGTGTGGACTTGGGAGGGGCCACCTGCCTCAGATAGGAATTGTGTTTGACTTCTGATAAAAGTCCAGTCACAATGGCTTAAACACACAGGATTTCTCCTCTCACATAAAAATTCACAGCTCTGGAACTGGTGCAACAGCTCCTCCACCACAGTCACTAAAAGCCTTCTATCTTTCTGCTCTGTCATCCTCAAATTCTCCTCATGGCCCAAAACAGCTACTGGGGTTCTACCCGTTACATCTGAATTCCAGAAAGAGAGAAGAGAGAAGGACAGAGGGACAAAAAGGGTATGTGTCCCCCACCCTTTTAAGGGAGCTACCTAGAAGTCATCCATACCCTCTGCTTCCCTTTCATTAACCAAAACTTAGTCACATGGCTATATCAAGCTGCAAGGGAGACCTGGAAATGCAGTTTTTGTTTTTTTTTTTGTTTAGCAGGGTGTGTTGCCCAGAGCTCTGTTACTAGTGAAGCAGGGAAGGACTGACATTGGGAAGCAACCGGCAGGTTTTGCCACAACACTCAATAAATACTCATATGTGTTGATTTGAACTGAATCATGAGGAAAGATAAGGAATTGTGTTTGGGGCATGCAGAGTTTGCAGTGAGGAGGAAACATCCTATTGGGAACAGAGGAGGGGAACATGTGTGAAGGGAGCGCTGAATACGTAGTGTCTCTGGTCAGCCACAGAGAGGTAAGAAAACCATGACTCTGGTGAGAGCCTGTGCCTGAGCCTGGGTCAAGTCTACAGCTTGGTGAGGAGAGAAGGAAGAGCAGCTTGCAAAAGAAAAAAATGACAGACCATCACTTGTTTGTCCATTATCACTCTGTGACTTTACCTGGGCTTGCCCAGCCTCGTAGTCTGTGGGATCTTTGAAGGCACGTGGTGCAGCTCCTACCTGTGGGCAGCTTCTGAGGGCACCTATGAAGTACAGCATGTGCCCTCCCGTGCCCAGGCTGAGCATTTCAAGGACTTCCACAGGGAAAACACCCCCATCTGCTCCTCCTCACCCAGATGCCCCCAGAGAATTCTGGGAGCTGAAGAGTGGGGAGCCACTCTGTGGAGAGGGAGCAGGGGCATGGGAGGGGGCCCCTCCCTTTGCTACGTAAACCCTCAAGAAGTTTCTCCCAGGGATTTAGATCAGTTTTCAACCATGGGCCACTTTGCCGCTCAGGGAACATTTGGCCAGGTCCAGGAACATTTCTGATTGTCATGACTGGGGAACTATTGACATTTGGTGGGTAGAGGCCAAAGATGCTGCTAAATATCCTGCCAAGCATAGGACATCCCCCCAACAAAGAATCACCTAGTCCCAAATGCCAATAGTGCCAAGGTTGATTACCTTGGCTTATGTGAATTTGATCAGTGGGCCCACAGCAAACTGAAATCGTCTGTTTCACCCCCATGCATGCCATGCTGATGTAAATTTAGGCTAACCTCTGAAAGGCCTATTTAATCTGAGCAAGCCTAAACCACACTTATCATAATCCAACACCATTTATTGACCATCTACAATGCCCCAGGTTCTTTAAATAAATTACTCATAAGCTTTTCAGCAACCATAGGAAGTAGACAGCACAATGATTACTATCCCTGTTTCACAGATGAGCAGACTGAGGCTTAGTGGGGTAGGTGACTTACACAGTAGCGCATAGCTAATAAGTGACCCCAAAGTGACCTCACTCACTTTCCATTCACCACATACCTCTTGTATTTGTTCCAGTCCTACTACTACACGTAACTGCTTATGGTCTGATCTTTTGAAAACCCATCATTGGGTGTGACAAATGAGGGCACTCTCTCCTAACTGGACCATCTCATTAACCCTAGCACCTCCTCTGGAAGAATGGGAATTTCTATGCTTAAAGTACGTCAAGATATACCAGGAGGATGCAGTTCCTGGAAAAGCAAAGCCAAGTGGCTGCCAAGCAGGTGAAAATACGCTCAAGTTCATGAAGGGGTCAGGGAAATACAAGTAAAGTGACAGTGAGATACCTCAGGGTGGGCCCAGCAGACTGGTAGAAATCACCAGGCACTGAGCCACCCACTGCTGTCAGATGTGACAGAGGCACCCTCACTCATTGCTGGCAGGGAGGTGAGCTGTCAGACCTTTTGAAAAGCAACCTGCCATATCTCCTAAAATTAAACCCAGGGACATTTCAACCCAGCAATCCTACTTCTGGGCACATATGGATATGTAGCAAGGGTTTCGTCACACCATTGCTCACAGTAGCAAAAAACAGGAAATACAGTGATGCCTGTCAGAGGGGTAGTTTAATCAATTAATAAAGGTGAATTTTACTGTATGTAAATAATAACAATAATAGTTTTTTTAAAAGACCACTATGCAACCATAATAGTTCCTATGATGCAGAAAACCATGTCTAACAAGATTCCACACAGGCATTTGTATATATGTAAATACAGAGACATATTCATGTATGCTTATACGAACATGCAGAAAAATACAGAAGGTTCACTTTAGGTTTTTAATACGGGTTTCCTGGGAGTGGAGATGACCAAGGAAGGGTCAAGAAAAAAGGTAAAGAAACAAGAAGGGACTTTAACATTATGTATGATATGATCAAATGTCTGCACTTAGGCAACGTTTAAAACGTGTGGGTATATGTTTAAATTAAAATAAAATAAAAATTAATTCTCAAACGGACAGAACTCGGGTGGAGGCAGAGGGTCTCCGGCCGCCCCTGTCCTGCCCGGGGCCGACGGACGGACGGGTAGCTGCGTGCTCCTGGGCGGGGAGTCGCGGGCAAGCCCGGCTGGTCCCGGCGCCTGCGGGCGCGTTGCAGCTGCACCTCGTCGGGGGCGCGGAATCCCTCATCTCGAGGGAAGCAGACGCCGCCGCCCGGGAGACCGCGCGGGGATTTTCCAGTGGGGGGGCGGAGGCTCCTGAAAGGCGCATTGTCGGACAGTGAGGCCTGGGGGTGGGCTGTGCACCCCAGGACCGCGCCTCGGATCCCCGGGCCAGCCGCGTCGGCGGGATTCAGCCCGGAGGCGAGTATTACCTGCAGGGGCGGCTGGGAGCTCATGCCCCCGGGGCCCCAAGATTTGCGCACAGGTCTGCCTTATTTTAGGACCTAAGAGTGGCTCAGGCAGCCCCAGGGAGTTGTCAGAGTTTGTGGCTCCTCCTCCCCGGGGCCTAGCAGCCAGCAACATTTGCACCGTGAATGACAAGGGCCCTCAGTGGGCCATGGCTGGGGATGTCTCCCCGGGTCCCCCTCAGCCCCCCTCCAGAAACCGGGGCAGCATTCTTGTACCATCGAAATCCCACCTGATGGGCTTGATCGTTGGTTTTCTCCATCTGCGTCTCTCATCCCCATTTCCCAGCCAGACAGGGCTGCCCTGAGGACAGGGACTGTGGCAGACATGTTTGATCACTTCCCAGAATTAAACTACACACAGCCCAACACACAGTTGGTGTCTTTCACAAAAATTTACCGTGGCCGGCAGAAGAGGACACTTGGAGTCAGGCGGCTCTCTCCATGTCCCTTGATTAAAAATCTAATTAGGTCTTAGCTATTCTGTTGTTTGTACCAAGAGAGGAACTTAGACATGTAATGAGCCCTGGGCCACTCAGGAAGCCTGGTGGCGGGAGGGCAGAGGTGTGACAAAACTTGTAGCTTTTTAAAAAAACTGGAGCACAAAGTTTAAGAGTTGAGCCGAGGGGGCCAAGAAGCTTTTCTTGTTCCCTTGCCCTGGGCTGTTAGCCAAGAGAGAGGAAAATGCTTCCAGAAAGTACAAGTCGGGGTTTAGTGGCTCCAAGGGAAAGATTTCCTACCTGGAACTAAAGCAAGAACTAGGCTGCAACCCAAAATCTTCTAACTTCCACTAGGACCAGAGAGGTGCAAGAGAGAGACAGGGGTGGGGTGAGGGGAGTAGGGAGGGATGGAAAGTAAACTGGACTTGAGGTCAAAGGTCTGGATTTGAGCCATGGCCTCAGCCACCTTAGATCAGTGCCTTGATCCTGGGAAGGAATCCTTAAATTCTCTGAATCTCAGTGTCCTTATCTGTAGCCTGGGGCTAATAATTCCATTTCATTCACAGGACAGACTACTAACAGATGGGTGAGTACCTATCTCAGGTCTCTACACACAGCAGTCCTCAGAAAAGGGCTGTGTGTCAAACAGACACTTGCAATTGTAGTTTTGTTCACATCAGCCAAAAGGTGGAAGCAACCCACGTGTCCATCCAGGTGAATGGATAAATACAATGTAGTATATCCCACAATGGACTATTATCCGGTCATCAAAAGAATGGAATTCTGATCATGGATGAACCTTGAAAACATTATGCTAAATGAAAGAAGCCAGTCACAAAGGGACAAATAGTGTGTGATTCCAATTATGTAAGCTACCTAGAATAGACAAATAGAGATAGAAAGTAGAATAGAGGTTACCAGGGGCTGGTGGGAGGGGAAACGGAGAGTACAGATTTTCTGTTTAGGATGATGAAAATGTTTTGGAAATAGAGAGTGGTGATGGCTACACAAGAGTGTGACCATAACTAATGCCACTGAATTATATACAGAGGGTGCCAAAAAAAATTGTATGCACATTTTAAGAAAGGAAAACTGCATTAAAATTGTAATACTCAATAGATACCGATAACAAAAGATGAATACAAGTCACGTTAGACTTCCAATTACAAGAGGTGATCAAAGTGCTTGCCATCAATTTCCAGACACTTCTAATGACAAAGTACTACTGCTTGAGCAACGTTGACCAAAGGGTTCACTTGTATACATGGTTTTTGGCATCCTGTACTTAAAATTGGTTAAAATGGCAAATTTTATATTATACATATTCACACACACACACACACACACACACACACACACAGCTGTGGGACCTGATTGTGAAAAGAAAGATGTTTTTAGCAGCACTTTTCTGATAGCTCCCAACTGGAAACAGCCCAGATGTCCATGTACAGTAGAATGGGTGTTGCCTATTCTCACAATGGAATGCCATGAAGTTGTGAGAATAAATGACAACCACACACTACAATCTGGGTAAGTCTCACAGATGCGATGTTGAGTGAAAGAAGCCAGACACAAAAAAGGAAGTCCTCGGGCCGGCCGAGTGGCGCGGTGGTTAAGCGCTGGCTTGGGAAGCGAGCGGCCCCGGTTCGGTCCCACATGTGAGGGCCAGTGACACTGCCCTCAAAAAAAAATAAAAAATAGGAAGTCCTCTATGGTTCCATTTATACTAAGTTAAAAAATGGGCAAAACAAATCTAAGGTGCTAGAGGTCGGGATGGGGTTACCCTTGGGGAGTAATCATTAAAAGGGGGCACAAGGGGGACTTTGGGGACTGGTAGTGTTCTGTTTCCTGAGTTAGATGCTGTTACCTGGGTAACACTTTGGGGAAATTCTCCAACCTATTTTATATTTATCATATGTGTTCTTTTCTGTATACTGTATATGTTTACATTAACAAAACTTTTTTTTTTTTAAGTTCTTGTTTGAGTCTTGAGTGGAGGGAATGGTGAAGTAAAAAGGAAAGCTACAGAAGCCTGATTTACACATTTAATCTGTGCCAAGCCAGAGGGACTATGAAACTAGATGTATAATTCTGTACGTTGCTTGCGATTTGTACTGCCCTCACACCCCTGGCCTCCAAGAGCTGTAACCAATTAGTTTTGAACTCTAAACAGCCAACTTTCCACAGCTCACACTGTCAGGGACCTGGAGGGGAGTAGGATACACCCCAACACCAAGAAAAGTCCCTGCTCCCCAAGCTCGCAGCCTCTGGAGCACAGTCCACCATTGCCCTGGGCTTGGAGGAGCACAGTAGGCATTCAGCAAATACTTGTGGGTGGACTAGGTCATGAAAAGTCTCCAAGTGCACCCCTGAGATCCCACTATCCCCAGTCAGGGGAGGGCTGTTTGCAACCCCTTGGGGAGGACATAGGGCCTGGGGACCAAGAGAAGAGGTTGCCCCTGCCCCCAACACTGGGAGTCCTCTTCCCAGCTGCCCTACTGGACACGGGGACAACTGATCCAAAACATTTGACTTGGCCCTGGTTGATCCAAGGTGACTTCTGACACCAAACAGCCCTGGAGTTGGGGTTGGGGGTAGGGAATAATTTATATTTTTGCTTGGTGACAAACTGCTAAATAATAGATCTGGCTGGGATGTTGGTTTCTCCCCCACGGGCTTGACCAGTGTGTTGGCCTATTGACTCAATCGGACAGTTATTTTGGCCCTGTGGGGACCCAGAACTTGGTTTCTGCTCTTGGAGGCCTCTCCGTGCTCCTAGGGGTTTGGGCCTCCCCCAGGGTGTCCTGTTTGTTTGCCTGCCTGTCTGGGGCCCTGAGGGCAGAAGAAGGCAGCGTGGGCCTTTGCCAAACTGGTTTCTACGTGACCTGGGGCATGTGGCCCTGGGGAACAGATTCCTGCTTGCCCGGGCTGTTCCTCCTGCAGAGCTCGAATAGCAGCAGTATCTCTGTCCTCTTTCTACTTATCCCATCAAATGCTGTCTTCCCTCTCCCTTCAAGCTCTGCTGTCTGTCTCTTGGGAGCAAACCACCAGCCACTCTTAATGGTAATGATGGCAGCTGCAGCAACAATGTAATTCCTTACGTGGGAATAAGTACTTTGTAGTTTATGAAGCCCCTTCACAGTGCATGTCACTTGACCTTCCCACAGCCCGGTGTGGCGCTGAGGCTCAGGGAGGTTCTGGCACTTACCCAAGATCGTGGACTCATAGAGGCCAGAGAAAATCTTTTGATTTCTGAACCTGTATTCGTTCCTTTGACCCAGGATGCCCTCTTGCCTTTGGAGACTGGGGCAGAGGCTGGTGATTGCTACCCCGAATCCATTTGCCTTCTTTCTTAGCTATAGAAGCTCAATTTTATTCAAGGCAGTTTTATGCCCAGGCAAAAGAAAAATTCCCAGTCTCACTTGCAGCCAGTGATTTGTAAGCAGAAACTTCAGGAAAATTCCTTAAAAGAGAGGATGGGGGGCATGGACCCTTTTTATCTTTATACACTGCCTGGAATGCAGCTGTAATGGCTGGAGCTCAGCAGCCATTTTGGACAATGAGGTGACCTTAAGGAAAAAGTCATGTATGCACCAGGGTAGTAGAGCAGAAATATAGAAGGGGCCTGAGCCTCAGATGACCAGAGAGCCACCATACCAGCCCAGATTTCCTACCTCCAGACTTCTTTTACGTAAGAGAAAAACCTCTATCTTGTTCAAGCTGTGGCTGTATGGTTTTCTGTAGCACCCAGGTTGAATCCCTCCTGATTCAGAGATCCCATTTTTGGTGATACACAGCTTGCCCTGCTCCCCTTCCTGTTCATTCACTTGGAATGCAGGGGGCCATCTCCTCATAGTTCTCAGCACTCAGTATGTACCTGCTGCGCTGGGTCATGAGAGCTATCCCAGGCAGGTACCCTTCTGTATCCTTTGAACCTGCTGAGAGTTCCAGAGAATGACCATATGACACAGTTTCTTCTGTTAGTTCCTATAGCCAGGTGAAATTACTGAGGGGGAGAACACCTGAGAGAGAATTCCATGCACTTAGCAGTTGGCATAGATTGGATTTTCCTCAGGGCCAGTTTACAAAGACACACCCCTCTCCCTACAACCTTCCTGAGTGGGACAGAAATTTCATCATTTGGGGCCTACTCCTCATCCGCACCCCTGCCCCCAAAGCACAGCAGAGAAGGGTGGAGTCCTTGCTTTTATGGCCCCTAGGACATGAATCCTTACCAGTAAAAGAATTTGAGCACACCCCTAATAGATGAGCATTCATTGATTTAGGAATTGTAGACCCACTCATATTAGTCCTGACACATGGAGCTGTAAGTAACTGAAAACCAAAGTAATAATGGCTAACTCAAGGGCCTTGGCTGGTCCAGGAAGGGTGGGCTCAGCTTGGCTCATCAGGCCACAGATGTCATTAAGGGCTGGGCCTTCTCTGACTTTCTGAAGTTCCTCCATCCTTAGTGTGTTGGCTTTTGTCACCAAGTCTGCCTCTTCAAGGTCATGTGTTAAAATTGTATCTGCTGGGCCTGCTGAGTGGCGCATTGATTAAGAGCTGGCTTGGGATGCCAGCAGCCCTGGTTCGGATCCCACATATGAGGGCCAGTGACACTGCCCTCTACAGCTAAAATGGTGAACAACAGCTCCACCTGTAGCTGGGCTGCGAGCCCTGGCAACGGTGGTGGCTGCAACCCCTGCTGCAGTGGGCTGCCACAGGCCACAGTGAGTGGCCAGCAGCCAGCACGAGCTGCCAATAACCGCGGTGAGCGACCATCCAGAGGCCGGTGACTGATCTGCCTCATCCGGGAAGAGCATGGTGACGATACCAACATGGGCCAGTGAAGCAACGTCCTCCACAACTAGACTGAAGAACAAAAAGACAGCAACTTGTCTGTTCCCCTTCCCCGATTCCCCAATGCTGTTCCCCTCCACCAATTCCCCAATAAAATCTTAAAAAAAAAATAAAAATTGTACCTGCCTTCTCAGCAGGCAAAAGGGGGCAGGTGAAGTGCCAGCCTGTCATGCCCTGGCACCCACTCCCTTTCTAAGGAGCAAAATATCTTTTCCAGAAACCTCTGGTGAGTGTGTCTTTATGCCTCCTTGGCCAGCACTGGGTCACATGGCTTTACTGGTCACAAAGGAGTCTGGGAAAAGTATCAGGCAACGAGTGAGCATGGAACGGCTGTTGGGCTGCCACCTTATAGGGTCTGCAATGCACATGTTCTACTGGGCTAATAATGTACTAGATATATGATAAGACCTACGTTAAAAACAGAGGCTTTTGAAAGAGGAGGTAAAAAATAAATACACATTTTGATTGTACTTCCCACACAGTTCTTGGGACACAAGCACCCACTTTGGAAACCACTGGCATAGCATAGAGGTCGCAACCACTGCCGCCAGAAGTACCTGAGTTTAAATCCTGTCTCTGTTTTTTATTAGCTGCAATCTTGGTCTAACTCCTTAATTTGGTTAAGCCTCACTTTCCTCATCTGCAAAATGGGGATAGGAAGAGAGCCCACTTAGGGTTTTGTCCATTTCCTAGCATGGTGCGCGGCACCTTGTAAGAAACAGTAAATATAGATATTATGTCTCCCTTCAATAATAGCTTCCCACTTATGGGGCAGGAGAGGGTAGTGGGAAGAGTTAATGTATTGAAAGGATTCAAAGCAATGGTCATTCCTCACATAACATTTTATTTTATTTTATTTTTTAAAAAAGATTTTATTGGGGAATTGGGAGAGGTGGACAGCATTAAGGAATCGGGGAAGGAGAACAGACAGGCTGCTGTCCTTTTGTTCTTCAGTCTAGTTGTGGAGGACGTCGTTTCGCTGGCCCATGCTGGTATTGTGATCATTGCGCTCTTTCCGGGTGAGACAGATGGGTTGATGGCCACTGGATGGCCTCTCACGGCAGCTCTTGGCAGCTCATGTCAGCTGCCGGCCACTCACGGTAGCTCACAGCAGCCCACTGCAGCCGATGCCTTCGCGGGCCACTCACAACAGTTGAGCTCCAGGTCGAGCTGTTATTCACCATCTTAGCTATAGAGGGCGCAGCATCACTGGCCCTCATGTGGGATCCGAACTGGGGCCCTGCTGCTCAGAACTGGTGTCCCAAGCCAACTCCTAACCAATGCACCACTCAGCCGGCCCTCAAGTAACATTTTTTGGGGGGGTGGAATTCGGGGAGGGAAACAGTGTTGGGAAACAGACAAGTTGTTGTTCTTCAATCTTTGTTGTGGAGGGCACCAGTCGCCATCTGGCTTCCCTTTGGCAGCTTGTGGCCTCTAAGCTCAAGGTGCTGTGTTCAATCTTAGTTGCCGGTGGACATAACCGCCATCCCATGCATGAGTCGAACCAGCAGCCTTGTTGTTAAGAGCACGCGCTCTATCCACTGAGCCATCCGGGCGGCAGCTCAGCTCAAGGTGCCGAGTTCAGTCTTAGTTGTGGGCGGGCATAGCCCACCGTTGAACAGGCAATCTTGTTACACCAGCTGAGCCATCCTGCCACCTGTTAGCAGCTCAGTGACAGCTCAGCTTGGGCGCAGCATCACTGGCCCATATGGAAATTGAACCGTTGGCCCTGTTGCTGAGAGCTCGTGCTCTAAGCCAACTCTTAACCAACTGAGCCACTCGGCTGGCCCTCTCAGATAACATTTTAATAGTACCCATCATTTAAGTATCCAGATGGTTTTTGTTTCCACAGCAACAAAAGTCACATTTGGAGGATTCCTACGAGGGCTACAGCACTGGACCAAGAGTCCTTCCAGTATTCCCCCAGCTTTGCACTACCTGCTGTAAGCCTTGGATCTTGCTGTTCCCCTCTCTTGTCCTCAGTTTCCTCAGCTGGAACATGGGAGGATTGGGTTAGAAGGTCCTAAGCCTGTTCCCTCTCCTTCAGTTTAGGGCATCCCCATTGTCAGTCCTGACTCAGGTGACATCTCTCCACTTGGTCTTTTTCCACTTCTGCCCCCCTCTGTATGTCCCCTGGACTTGATTTCTGAGGTCTGCCCCTTGTGGCTTGCTTTTCGTTTCTCTGGCCTGTTCACCTATCACTTCTTCCTCTGGTAGGTAACTCTGCCTTTTTGAAAGTGCTGTTTATCCCAGCATCCTTTGAGATTCCATCATCGCTCTAGGGAGGAGGCAGCATAAAGGTCTGTTCTCTGCTAGAGACTAGATGTAGTTTCAGATTTTTTTCCCCAAACAGGCTCAGAGCACTTTCAGTGTACTGGGCCTTGTCCTAAGAGCTTCACTATGCTTTAACTTGCATAGTATCATTTTATCATCCCTAGTTTATTGTTTTTTGTTTTTTTTTAATTGGGGAATTGGGGGAGGGGAACAGTGCTGGGGAATCGGGGAAGGGGAACAGACAAGTTGCTGTCCTTTTGTTCCTGTCTAGTTGTGGAGGACATTGCTTCACTGGCCCATGTTGGCATCGTCTCCGCGCTCCTCCTGGGTGAGGCAGCCACTCACCGGCCTCCAGACGGACAGCTGCTCCCTGCGGACCCTGGCAGCCCACTGCAGCAGATACCATCCTTAGTTTTAAAATGAGGAGAATGGGGCCGGCCGAGTGGCGCATTGGTTAAGAGCTGGTTTTGTGATGCCAGCAGCCCCGGTTCGGATCCCACATATGAGGGCCAGTGACACTGCCCTCTACAGCTAACACCTTGAGCTGGGCTGTGTGAGCCCCAGTGAAGGTGTAAACTGCAGCCCTTGCTGCAGTGGGCTGCCATAGGCTACAGTGAGTGGCCGGTAGCCAGCGTGAACGGCTGGCAGCCAGTGCAAGCTGCCAATAGCCGCGGTGAGCGACCATCCAGAGGCCGGCGACCGATCTGCCTCATCTGGGAAGAGCGCAATGATGATATCAACATGGGCCAGTGAAGCAACATCCTCTGCAACTAGACTGAAGAACAAAAAGACAGCAACTTGTCTGTTCCCCTTCCCCGATTCCCCAATAAAATCTTTAAAAAAAAAAAAAAAATGAGGCGAATGGGCACAGAGAGGTTAAGTAACTTGCCCAAGTTCACACAGCTGTTCAGGGGTAGAGCTGCATGTCAGCCTAGGCATTCTGACCCTAGAGCCCATGTTCTTAACCACACACTAAATATCTTATTTCTTAACTTGTCTCTCCTTAGTTATGCGACCCTGGGCAAGTTATTCAACCTTGTCATTTTTGTAAATGCTGAGCAATTTGAGAGTTCATTGCAGACATCGTGACATTTCGCCCTAAATATTTCAGACTCTACCAGTATAGGGACATTTCCCTATATAACCTCGGCATCCTCATCAACTCAGGACATTTGACATCGATACAACACTATCATCTAATACAATGTTTATTTTCAAATGTCCCTGTCTCAATAAAGTCCTTTGTAGCTGTTTTTTTTCCCCAATATAGAATCCAATGAAGGATCACACATTGTATTTAGTTATGTTTTAAAAACTTTATTGATATAATTCACATACCATAAAATTCACCCTTTTAAAGTGTACAATCCAGTGGTGTTTAAGGGTATTTACAAAGTTGTACAACTGTCACTCCTTTCTAATTCCAGAAAATTTTCATCAACCCAAAAAGAAACCCTGTTCCCATCATCCGTCACTCCCCTTCCCGGATTCCCCCCAGCCCATAGCAATCACTAATCTATTTTCTGTCTTTATAGATTTGCCTATTTGGACATTTCATGTCTGGCCTTTTGTGTCTGGCTTCTTTCACTTACCATCATGTTTTCCTGGTTCATCCATGTTGTAGCATGGATCAGAACTTGATTCTTTGTTATGGCTGAATAGTATTTCATCATATGGATATACCTCATTTTGTTTGACTCGTCATTAATGGACACTTGGGTTCTTTCTACTTTTTGGCTATTATGAGTAATTCTGCTATGACATTGATGTTTTGGGGACCCCGGCTGTTATTTTGCAGACTATTCCTTTTGGATTGTCTAATTGTTTTCCTCATGAGGAGTTTCAGTTTCACTGCATCAATTTCCATAGCCTAACAAACAGCTTTCTCTTTCTGCAGAGCCCAGCCATGAGCCAACGTCTCTGCCCAGCTCTGTTGCTGGCAGGTGGACCAGCCTGGTGGAGGCTGAGCTCCTCGCCTCCCCAACAAAGCGGTGCTGTGCTCATTCCCACTGCCCACAGCCCTTGCCACTGCCCTCCCTGCCCTGTGGGCACAGAACCTCAGAGCTATTTCAGGCCCCTTCGTGGTAGACCTGGCCTGGGAAAATCTGAGGTCCCGGCTACTGGGCACAACTGCTTTCCTTAGACGCATGACGGTCATTGCCTGGGCTTGGCTCCGTCGGTCTCGCGGCCTAGCCCCTTGCTTCTGGTTCCCCTCGACCCCCAGGAGTCATCCTCTGGCAGCCAGAGTGAGGGAGCAGAATACGCATCACTGGGACGGGCTTCCTGTTGACAAGCGCCTGCCTGTGGCATCGAGTGTGGTTAAGGCTCAAAAGAGCATCTATCTAAAAATGGGCCCTTTCTGCTCAATGGATTCGGAGCACGTGTGTCTTTGAGTCATTGCTGTTTCCTTCATATGGGCAAAAACAATCTTTCTTCCCCTGTTGGTTTCCTCTGCGCAGCCCCCAAAGAGTCCCACAGCTATGAAACTCTGTAGTCTTCCGTCCTGGACCTCTTCCCCAGATTAACATCTCAGTTTTCCTGGCAGAGCCTGCAGGGTTCTGGGGTGGCTGCACCATAGCTGTTTGTTTATTTGTTAGAGCAGAGAGACAAGGCTTTTGAGATACTTTCTGACGCGCTGTGTGGCTTTGAACAAGCCACTTGACCACTCTGTTCTCCTATTTTCCTAGCTGGAAATTAGGGAATGGGTGACACCATTCTTTGTGGCTTTTATCAACAGACTGAGGTTTGTTTACAGATCACACAATGGAGCAAGTGACTCAGACGGCAGTGATCTTCTTCCTTGGAGATACAGACACTTAACCATAGGTCAGATCCCCATTTGGCCATCCTGGCAGATGAAGAGGTGGTTGTGGAGAGAGCACAAGCTTTAGAGCCAGACATCCCCAAGGTCAAAATAGTTTTCTCTCCACAACACTAGTTGTGTGGCCTCGGGCAAGTTAAATCTGTCTAACCCTTTGTATAATGGGGATAATACCAGTTTTTTTAGGAGCTGAATGAAAGATTAAAGGAGGTAACTTCTGTAAAGTGCTAAGGACAATTTCTGGAATGTTGTAGATGCTCAATAAGCCACTGATATGGAGAAAGTGCAGTCAAATAGAGTAGCAGTGGGATAATTACTGAAAATATATCCAAATCCTTACTCCTCTCTGTTGGCCAGTTTCTCACACTGGGGTTTAAGACCGGTAATTTAATATTGTTGGGTGAATACCCCGAAAATTTTGCTATGGCATCTTCCTTGGAAATGAAGGCCTTTTATGCCTCATGTTCCTTTTTGCTCAGCCTAGTTTTCACCTCCTTGGAAAACAGAACCAATCAGAAATGGGTTTCAAAGGTCCCAAGTTATCTCAAGGTAAACCTTCTGGAGGGCAAAATGCTGCAGGGTAAGGCGGTGAACCCCACCTGTGGGGCCTGCCTCCCTTGGGGGCTTGTGGGTTCTGGCCTCCCTGGTGGCATGGCTCTGGGTGGGCCACCCAGGGGGTGAGATTTCAGGACTCCCCAGCTTCAAATTCTGCCTGTCTTGTGGACTAATTCTTGATAGTCTCGAAGCCCATTGACTTAAAGCTTTGATCCCTGTTGGAGAGAGATATCCCTGGGAAAATATATCATTTAATCCTCCTATAATCATGTAACTATGTCTGTGGCTATAGCAAAAACTGCTGGCTGTCCCCTGTATCATTTCTCTCTGTCTTTATTTGATACTAGAACGCCCAAATTCTGGTTGCCCGGTTAGAGCAGGGTTTCTCATCAGGGATTTATTAAACATTTGGGCTGGATAATTCTTTCTTGTGGGGGCTTTCCTGTGCATATAAGACGATTAGCAGCATACTTGTCCTCTAGCTATCACTACCCACCTCACAGTTGTGACCAAAAATGTCTCCAGACATTGCCAGGTGTCCCCTGGGGGTGGAGACAGAATCTCCCCTGGCTGAGAAGTACTGAATTAGAGATTACCTTTCCCAGCCTCCCTTGCAGCTAGATGCGGTCATGTAACAAAGTCCTGGCCAAAGGCACATGACGTGGGATACGCAGAAGCGTCGATGTGAGCAACTGTTAATTTCTCTTACAGGGACGAGCAGGCCCTCTACTTCCTTTCTTTCCTTCCCACTGGCTGGAATGTGAACACAGCACCAGGAGCTGGGAGACGGAGGCTGTGGGTCAAGGTGGCAGAGCAACTACAGAGAAGGAGCCTGGGTGCTCAGACTGTGGAGCCGCCATATCCCCCCTGTTGCATATGCTTAAACTGCTGTATAAGAGAGAAATATCCTTCTATCTTGGAGCCACTATCATTTTGGCATTTGTCACAGCAGCCAAACTATATCCTAATTAACACAATTAGTTTATCACCTCCTTTCCTAACTGCAGAGACTGAAACAAGAAGCTAGGAGAACATGAATACATGAATAAAGGAATGACTAAAGCTGCCTCTAATGAGTGCTTTCTAAATTCGAGGCACTAAGTTCTAGTGCTAGGGGTTTTTGTGCACACTGCTTTTATTTATATAATTCTCTGAGTAACTCTATAGGAGAGCGATGATTATTCCTGTGTTTCCAGAAGAGGAAGCCAAGACTCAGAGAGGTTGAGTTATTTGTCCACATCACACAGCCAGCCAGGGTCAGAACCAGGATTCAGCCCTAGTCTTGAAAGATTTCCCTGCACCACGCTGCTCCTTTGATTGACAGACCATGCAGACATGAGGATTCAAAAAGGATGCTACTGCCTTTGAGATGACCTGTCACACGAAGCCCTGCTCCCATCTCCACCCCAACACTGTCTCTCCTCCTCTCACCCCACATCCAGCCTTGCTCATCTAGTGGTCCCTGGGCTTGCCTGCTCTTCCCTGCCTCTATACCTTTACTCAGGCAGCCCCCTTGAGCTGGGATGCCTCTAACACCCTTCCAAATCCCTACTCCCTAAATCTGCTGTCTCAGAGCCCTGTGGCAGAGCTCCACTCAGACATCTCCTCCTCCAGGAAACCTTCCCTGACTATACACTCCTCAGTCAGACTGGGTTCTTCTACTCTGTGCCCCGCCCCCACATCTGTCCTACCCTATGATGGCATTGACACTGTATGAGGTATAATGTTACTTGAGGGAGCTCCTCCAGGGTAAGACTCTGTCTTCTTTGTCTCTGTCTCCTCACAGATCAATGTGATGTCTGAAACATAGTATTTACTCAAGGAAGGAAGGGGGAGGGAAGGTGGGAGGGGGCAGGGACAGAGGGGCCAGAAAAGGAGGGAAGATGGGAGGAAGGGAATGAAGGAGGAAGCGAAATATGCTAGATGCTGCAAAGTGAGAGAACCAGCTCACAGTTTATTCATGCCCTTTTGTGTCCACAGTGAAACTCAGCCACTAGCTGCTGTGAGGAGTTTCACAGACAGGAAATGGCGTGGGTTTGGTCCTCAAAGAGCTAAGACTCTAAGAGGGAGCTAAGAAGAAGTCAAATCCAGAACATACAAAAAGGTGCCTGTGGACACCGTGTTTGGGATTGTCTATTGAACGGATCCCTGGAGGCCCCCAGCAGGCTCTGGGCTCTCTCCACCCCATCAAGCCTTAGGAATGCCACTTATTCGCACAGCCGTCTGAACGAGACATGAGTAGGAAGAATGGCCTGAAAGCGGCACGCCGAGACCCCAAGGCTTAAAAGAAAGACCAGGCCTCCCGCCTCCTGTCCTGACTCACCAGGGTGGTGGGGATTACCCTCCTGTCCTGGTTTGGGGGACATGCTGGCGCTCAGGACTGGGGAGCCCTTCTGTAGGCCTCAATTGCTGAGACACCTCTCCAGAGAATAAGAAGGGCCCATGCAGGATGGTTCCTTCCTCAGATGCTCTGGACCCTCAGAGGAGTATCTGGAGAGCTAGAGAACGAGCGGGGCACCTCAGGACACGAATGTGGACCTCCACCACTGTGGGGGGAGGCACCCATCAGCCCAGCATTTCCATGCAGTGCCCCCATCAGTGAGTGGCTATGGAAGTGTGGGTAAAGCCTACCTGTTGCCAGAATAGCCCTCCTTTTTCCTCAGGCGAGGGAGGGTGCAGACATGGCCTCTCTGTTGCCTCAGCCCCGAGGAGGGATGAGAACCGCAAGTGTCCTGGTGACAGCGTGATGACTGAGGCAGGCGGTGCTGCTGGTCACCTGTCAGGCTCTATTGTAAGCTCTTATTTGACTGTCACAACTGCCTCATGAGGTTGAGCCTGGTATTCCTCTATTCGTTACCCAAAGGATCTTACAGCCAGTTTCCAGGGCCAAACACTCCCATGGAATCACCTGCCGCCCTCTGAGGCCTTGAGCAGGTCACTGCACCTTTCAGGCGGACTCCCTGTCATGAAAAAGCAGCCCTGACACATTCGTCCAGTGCTGAGAGGCCAACAGCGCAAAGTGCTCTGAGAGTCTGTGCCTATGACCCGTCCAGCACTGCGGTTCCTCCTTCCTCAGCCAGCTTGGCCTGGGTGCAGACGCCAGGGCCCCAGAGTCTGCCAGGGAGAGGGACTGACTCTTCCATATTTGCACTGTCCTTTCTGCTTCTCATTTCTTCAGTGAACACCCACCATTGTGTATGGCCCCAGGAGGGTCTGGCCAGTATGGACAGGGTCCAAGCACTAGTTCTGCCTCTCACCAGTTGTGACTTAAGGCGAGTCATTCTCCGTCTCTGGGCCTCAGTTTCCTCA
The DNA here is from genome assembly GCA_033961575.1 of Aselliscus stoliczkanus. NCBI lineage: Eukaryota > Metazoa > Chordata > Mammalia > Chiroptera > Hipposideridae > Aselliscus > Aselliscus stoliczkanus. The sequence continues at coordinate 53,717,119 of CM066733.1, read as the reverse complement.
TCTGTAAAACAAGGGAGTCAGATGGAGCTGTCCCTTTGAGTGCTAACATCCTCATGTCCTGTGATCAAAGGCCAGCCGAGGGCCTGGAGGACCCAGAGGGAAAGCTCAACCCCAGCTCAGCTTCCCCTGTTAATGGCTTTGCTAAAAGGAGGCCCCTGGCCATGGAAGCTGCTTTATCAAACCGTGTTCCAGCTCACTTAGATTACTCTTCACTCTGCTGAACTTCAAAAGAGGCACAAGGGCTCCCCTGTACACAATTGCCCACAGAACATCAACACGGCTGGTCAGGCTTGAAGGGGTCACCTCACTGGGCAGCCGGCAGGGCTTTTATGGACCCTCGATGGGAGAAAGAAAAAGGAGACAGCTGGAGCCTCACGTGGTTGTGCCTTTGTGATTTTTCACATGGTTATCATCTTCCCCTGGTCTCCAAATCTCAGATCAAAAAAGACAGTCCTGATGGGCCAGCAAGATAGGCAACCTCTGATAGGATGAAATATAACCTGAGGAGCTGCGAGCCTCATGCTCAGAGGGAGAGAACAAAGTAAATTTGTTTAGAGTGACAGTTTATGGGTGAAATGTGTTAGCAGCTTTGTGTGTGAAAAGGGGACATGGGTTTTAGTTGATGATAAACATTGTTTATGTGATGTGGCTTCCAGAGAAACTAAAGCTTTGGTGCTGCATTTAGAGAAATATAGTATGAAGTTGAAGAAAAGCAAGAACATTATTACCATTTATAAGGTAATTTATAAAGGCTTACTGTGCTACACATTGAACGTAGCCAGTTATCTGGATTATCTTATCTGATCGTCACACTACCTGAAGTAAATACTATCATGACCTCCATATATTTCTGATGAGCAAACCAAAATTCAGAGAGGTTAAGTGACTTGCCCAAGGCTGCACAGCAGATAAATGGCAGAAGTGAGCTTCAATCTTGGGTCTCTCTGCCACTAAAAGAACATCATTTGAAGAACAGTCAAAAGAGCAGTGGTTTTGAGTCTTCAACTATTTTAAGGATGTGTGGGAGGAGGGGGATCAGACTTGCCCTGCGTTGGGTTGTTGGGAGGAATTAAGACTGAAGGGTGAAAGGGAACCATCTTCCACTCAATGCAAGGAAGACATTTCTAGCAGTCAGTGGTCTGAAGACAGCAGGGAACCTCAAGAGAAGTGGTTTCTTTGATTTGGGGGGGGTCTTTATGGACAACCACCTGGCAGTGAGGCATGCAAGTGGATTCAGTAGGTGGTTGAATGAAGACCCCTGCTGTTAACCCTGAGATGTGGGCAGATTCAAGGGCTGAGGGACCAGATCAAGCAGACATATCTAAGCTGTGGCATCCAACAAGTCTCATCATATAAAGGATTTCTCCAGGTGTTACTGGAGGTGCTCCGTGCTCAGCTTCAGACCAACCTGAGAACCAACCGTGTTGAAGGAACACCGGCCTTGGGATTGGGAGACCTGGTCTTTTGGCTTCAACTTTTAGCTCTGTGCCTTTGGGTAAGTTGTTGACTCCTCTGGACCTCAGTTTCTTTTTTGTTTGTTTGTTTGTTTGTTTGTTTTTTGGAGGGCAGTGTCAGTCACTGACCCTCATATATGGGACCCGAACTGGGGCCACTGGCTTCCCAAGCCAACGCTTAACCACTGTGCCACTCAGCCGGCCCTGGACCTTAGTTTCTTCACTGGTAAAAATGAGCGTGGATTGGATCAGTCCTATGGTCCTGAAATGTGAACAGATGTTACACAGGGACTTGGGATGACAGACAAACTCTAACTATGTCTCAGAGGTCAATGTTGGAGTAACAGAGGTAGGTAGTAGAAGGAAGGTAGAGGATGGGCCCCAGGGCAGAGTTCTGAGGAAAGGAGGGCCTCTAGGTGAGGGGTCGGGTGGCTGGAGTGGTTGTGGCTTAGAGGTTAGAATTTGGGAGCTGGGCTGGTGGCCCAAAGGCAAAGCTAGTTCTTGCATTTTTATCCCAGAGGAGGTGGTAGATACGTGTTCAGCAGACAAAACAAACACACTAAGGTGGGTTGATGGTTGGTGTGTTTTGTCTGCGGAGCCTGATGCCACTGGTGTGCTCCTTCCTGCACAGAGACACACCAGACAGGCTTGGGAGGGAGGCTCTGGGCGAAAGGCAGGGAGTAGCATGCGGCTCCCATAGGGCTGTTGGTGCTTTGCAGTTACCGCCCTGATGGTCTTCGTTACTGTGAATGAGGAGGGACTCCCCAGCGTCTGCCTTTGGAACTGAGGAAAACTCGGTTTGAATCCCAACTCTGCCACTTCCTGGCTGGGTGACTCTGGGCAACTCATTTAACCTAGGATGTCCATATAATTTATCATCCAAATGGGGGCACTGTTGAGAATGGAGGGGAAAGCTATTATTAATTATGCCTGGACAACAGCATAAACTGAAACCATTTGGGGCACACGAAGGCATAGGTCACCTTGCTTAACCTCCCCAAGCCTATTTCCGCTTTGAGAAAATCGATGTTATGATGTTCATATGCACCCGCTTCACGGGGCTGTGATGAAGATGCAATGAATGACACAGCGTTTAGAGGGTGTCAGAAGAGAGGGCTCCACGGCTCACTCCCCGACCCCTCCCCCTTCTCTGTGTTTCTGAGCAGGGCTCTGAAATGGGGCAATCCGGGGTCCCGGAGAAGCTGTGCTGGGGCCTCCTTCGAATCCGTGTGCTCTTTCGTGGAGGGCCTGTGTGCCCAAAGCCAGCTAGGACTTGGACCTCCCTTTGGGATCTGTTTGCCTTTTTCATAAACACAGACACACGGTTTTTCTTGGCCAGGCCCTTTTGCTCACAGCTTAGAGATTGTACCTTGAAGCATTCACTCCCATGTGATTGGAATCACCATCTACCAGGAAGTTTGTTTTCCAAGGCCTTAGTCAACATATGGGTGTGGAAACACCGACCAATTTCAATGTAGAGTCAATTCCTTTTTAAATAGGGACTTTCACGTTTGTCAGACTTTTCAAAACAACAAAATGTTTAAACAAAATTCCATTTCCACCTTTCCATCGCCAGCAGCAGTTACTGAAGATATTTCTGTTCCACCAGAGGCTTTCCCCAACCCACGTTTTAGCTGGTTCCCTTGCTATGTCAGAACCGGGGCTGTGTGTGATGTCACATACTGGGGGTGTGAAATCGCTCTTCCATGGGACTCAGTTTCCCCTCTGGCTCCTCCTGTGAACTCAAAGGACTGCTTGGGCCACAGTCTTATTTTGCTTCATTCTGATCCCTTGGTTTGTTGATTGCCTGGAATAACAGCTATACAGCCCACACCTTCCAAGATCCCTTCCCCTTAAGCCATGGTGCCATCCCAGCAGTTCCCATATTTCAGCATTTGAAGCTCATAGCTCAGACTGCCTTTGAGGTACCAGGATTTGGCAAGAAGTGCTTTTGACAAAGTATCATGGGTCCCAAATGTGGTCACCCCAAGCAGGCCTAGACTTACACCTAACCCAAACCTGCAAATTGGCTTGGTGCATACACACCGATATCCGCCCCTAGTTTTCGGGCCTTCGTTGGTGTCTACTCTGGTCCCTTCCCTCCTGGCTCCTCCATTCCCAGGGTCTGTCCTGTGTCACACCCCCATGTCGCACCCTCTTCTCTGGCAAAGTCTGGGAACTCCGCAAACATCCTGTTTGTTGTGTACTTAAGACACATCCAGCACTCTGCTAAGTCTAACACACAGTGTTTCCCTTCATGAGCAAGGGTCTGGCTAGTGCTCAGAAACTTGGTCTTGTGTAAGCTCCTAAGTAACCCATCTTGTAGAACGGGGATGATAACAATAGCTCCTCCTTCACTGAATCGGTAGGAGTTCAGTGAGTTTATGAGTGTCAAGTGCTTAGAGCTGTCCGACATTTAGCAAGTGCTCCATAGCCGTCGTCTATTTTTACAAACAATCCTCAGCACAACCCTACGAGATGGGACTCTGACTATCCCCATTGGCAAACGAGGAACTGAGCCTCGGAAAGGTTAAGTAACTTGCCCAAGCCATGTGCTAGAATGATGGGCAATAAACATGCTTTGGGAAGTCTGGGGCCCTGTGCTCTGTGACATGGGAGTCTGGGTTAAGTCCCAAGTCGGTTGCTTTTGCATATATTTATAGGTACCAAAGTGCCAGGCCCTGTGCCAGGAACCGGGGAGCCAGCAGGGAGCTCCACCCCGTTTTCAGCCCAGTCCATGCAGGCAGGCTCTGGACAAGGCACAGTTAATCTGCAGCCATCCCCACTGGCTTCACCTGGCTCATTAAAACCAGACACATTATGAGTTTATTTAGCATCTGCAGAGAGCGTCTTTCATCTTCAAAGGCTTGCTTCCCAAAGCACCAACCAATTAATCCTTACAACACCCCTCATCTCGTAGACAAATATTTATCCTCATTTCATACCTGGGACAACTAAGGCGCAGAGAAGAGAACAGACTGGGCGGGAAGAGGAAGAGAGAGTGGCAGAGCTAAGCAGAGAATTCCGGAGCCCCAGGCCTCGCTGGCTGCCCAGTCCATCTGGAGGCTGAGGGGAAATTCTTCCCGTAATACCTTTTTTTTTTTTTTTTTTTAAATGGAAGCAGAACCTTTTGCAAGTTCAGAAGAATTAGATTTCTTTAATAGTAACCTGCAGGAAATACATTAAAAACACATTCTATCAGTTACAAATCTTAATGTCACCAGCCAAGGATGAGGGAATTAATGCTGGGCCCAAAAAATACATATAGTCAGCAACTCTGGGGCAAGGGCAGAGACGATTTATAGAGTGTGAGGTCTGGACGTCTGGAGCAGGCAGGCTGAGCTCAGCGGTGAAATTGAAACAGGGCTGTTTTCAGATGGGGTGGAGTGGGGGAAGGCTGCTGGGGTGGCTTTGATTCAATCATTGTTCCCCATTTCTTCTCAACGTAATTTTTTTTTTTTCAGTGCTATAAAGGCCAGGTTCTGATCTGTCATGAGAAAACTGCTTTCATTAACATAAGCTCCTATCAAGGGCACTTAAAAAAAAAAAATCAACCGCCCCCCAAAAGTGAGTGCCCCCACCTAAACAATTCCAACCCCGATTATCTCCCCTGTCTACCTGGCTCAAACAAAAGGGGGATCCAAACAATGGTTTGGCTGCAGAATCTGGACAGCGAAGACAAAACATAGGTATAATTAATGTGGTTTCACTTCTGTTCGCGGCAGGTATTTTTCTTTACCTTCATATTGTAAATGAAAGTACAGTTCCAGAAAACCACATGAAAAAAAAGGTGTAGCTTAGTGAATGGTGATAAGGGGAAACAGTGCAGGTCTTTTAACTTGTTTTAATTTTTGGACTCAGCACTCCATTTTGCCAGACTTGAATCTAACACAGCCTTGGAAAAAATCTTGAATCTCAGGGGTATAACACTCTGATTTTAGGCAGGAAGGTGACCTACAGAACTATGTATGGCACTCAGCTGTTAGTTTAGGGCCGCCACATTCCCAGCCACGTACTTGCTCTCAGAGGAAGGGTAGTAAAGGACTCCGTGGGCCCTCAGAGTCCCACGAGCAGAGATGGGCTTGGTCCCTAGTGTGTTCCCATCACTGGCCTCTCTTGTCAGAAGCCACACGGCATCCCCTCTGGGGCTGAGCAAGTCTTTTTTTTTTTTCCATTTTATTTTATGTTTGGGGCGTCTTTGTGGCCTTTTCTCCTGGAAGGAAAAGTGAGAAAACGTTGCATCAAACCATTCCCTTTATAGGTGAGGAACCTGGGGCCACAGGTCTGGCCTGAGGTCAGTAGACAGTGGCAGCGTCAGGAACGAGAGAGTGTGCCCCCCTGCCACACCGCCGTGCCTCTCTTTCCATGCAGTGCCCGTGTTGGGTCAGTCCCTGCTTGTCAGGAACTGGTAACCAGCACTTTCTAACCAGCTCTAGAACCTGGTAGGATGACCAACCATTCCATTTCCCTGGGGTTGGGGGTTCCTGGTACATAAAATTTTCAGTGCTAAACCTGGGACAGTCCCAGGCAGACTGGGACAAGCTGGTCCCCCCTGCTGGGCTGTGTCCATGTAACTGACACCCGATTACGGTGACTTATTAGTGGGCACCGAACATGTGGTGGTGGTGGGGGGGTGGAGAATCAAAAATTAGAGAGGGGGATGGGGTTTCTCATGCTGAATGAGTTGACTTAGAGTACTATTATCCAAATAATTGAGATTTTTAAAAGTTACTGAAGGAAAAGTTAAGGGTTTGTCCTGAATTATAATAGCTAACACCTTGAGCATGCTTTATAATTTCAATGCACTTTCACATTCCAAATCTTAATTATTTGGGCCCTTAAGGCGAGGATGTCTGATTGAAGTCATTTTTACAAATTTGGAGACTGAGGCACAGAGCTGGCCCGGAGACCTAGTCCCATGCACCGAGCTGTGAGTGATGGAGCTCGAAAAAGCCCCAGTTCTCTGAGGCTTGGCCAATGCTGTTCCCCACCCCTTCTCTGGTCAGGAACCCTGGCTAGAGGCCAGACCTTGAGTTCTCTCTCATTTAATTGTTGGGAAGCAGGAAGCCAGGAGCTGGGGGTTTCTAAATTCAATTCCAAGGACTTTGGATTAACACCAAAATAATTCCCTTCCTGGAGACTTACTGCTAGAAAAGAACCTTAAGGGGCCAAAGAATGGTCTTGAGTTTGATCAAGCAAGGCTATTTGTTTACCTTTACCCTCCCTGATCTGAAAGCTGAGCTCCTTCTGAGACAATATTCAGGCTCTCCCTCCCTAAATGCCGTTGACCCCCAGCTCTGGTCACCGCTTCCCACTGACGCTGGAGCAGTCAGACTGCTGAAATGAGAGCTGGAGGTGAAATGCTTAGCCGGCTTTGCCTTTCAATGCCTTTCTTCTCTCTTGGGTTTTAACTGCTTTTTCTGGCCTCAGGGAATCCCTTGGAAGTTAATAAAACTTAGTACATCAAAGGGCTCCACAACCATTACCCAATTAAAACCTCACAGCACTCCTGCAGCAGGTAAGCGTTATTAACCCCATTTTACAGATGGGGAAACTGAGGTTAATTGGTTTGCCCCTGGCTACTGAGGAAATGAGTGGCATTAGAACTGGGAGGTTTGTACAGATCACCCAGGGGTGGTAGTTTCTGCTGAAATCCGTTTTTTCAAAGCACCTTGATTCTTAAAGATTTCTTTTCTTTCAAGAAAACAACTGCAAGGAGGATGAGGAATTTCTCCAAAGCTCCTCGGAAAGCAGCAAGCTCCTGCCTTCAACCAGGAGAGGTGTCATAAAAATAGATGAAAGCTAAGAGTTCAGTGCAGTAATTTAGGAAACAATTTAGGCCTTTCAGAAATTAATGTTATTTAAAGATGCAGATTCATCCAGCCCAGAGGCCTCCTGGGAGTGCTTCCTGAACTATCTGGCTCAATCAGCTCATTTTCTTTGCCCTAATCCTCCTGGCTGTCGTGTGTGTGTGTGTGTGTGTGTGTGTGTGTGTGTGTGTGTGTGTGTGTGTGTGTGTGTGGTGTGTGTGTGTGTGTGTGTGTGTGTACTGCAAAGGTTCCTGGGGAACTGGCAGCATGAATAAGAAGTAAAGACCTTTCTCTTTCATCAGCCACCTCTCCTCTTTTCCAAACAGCATTAAATTCCTAATCCTGTTTATTCTTAGTAGGGGTATAAAATTCATGTTTCGACAGACAATGAGGAGATCTGTGAAGGCCTCCACCCCAGGGCTCATGTCCTCTCAGTTTGGGTCCAACCAAGATGGTGGAGGTATCTTACCCCGTTCACTGAGAGAACCTATAAAACCTGGTGGTATTCGGGAATAAATCTGCCCAGGCCTGCTGAGGGAGGAAGCAAAAAAAAAAAAAAAAAAAAAATTTTTTTTTTCTTTTGGTCTGGTTAAAGCTATCCAGGGAAGATTTCAAAGACTCAGGTGAGTGTTTTCAAAAGGAGAGCATCAGCGCAGTCCCAGCTGTGTAAGGCCCCATTTCTTGCTGTTCAAGTCCAATTATAACCCACAAAGGCAGGATGCCGTGTTTACATAAATAATTACCAGATTTCGGATAGCCAGACGTGTTTCGGCACACAGAAGGCAAGCCCATAAATTACATTTAGGGAATTAAGGGTCAGATTGATTTTATCTCTGTAAATCCGGCTGAATTCTGGTAAGCTAAAGGCACATCCGGTTGATTGAGCCTGGGGAGGCCCAGATCCCAGAAACCAGTGATCCTGAGGCTGGCACTACCCCCACGCTTCCCCCTGCTCCACTTTGCTGGCTGGCTCTGAGAGCCAAGGGATGGCAGAAAGAACTGTCCCAACTTGCTCTTTGCCCAACCTGCAAGGAAGGCAGGCAGGAGAGGGGTGTAGGCATCTCACTGCTATCCTCTCTTTTTCCTCCTGGGACTCACAGGATCTTGCTCCTGAAACAACAGCAGTGATGGAGGAGTGATGGGAACCGGCAAAGCTGTGAGAGTAACAGGACAGAGCCCCTGCTGGAGATTTCCCTCTGGCACAGGCCAGATTCCATGTTTTCATCCATTCAACACGGATGCATTGAACAACGACTGCACCCCCCAGGGCCACAGCGCAGTCCAAGTGGCGGAGGGCTCAGGCGCTGGAACCAGAACTCTTGAGTTTGAATCCTGGCTCTGCTGGCCACCCTGAGCAAGTGACTGCACTCTCCTGGCCTCAGCTCGCTTATCTAGAAAGTGGGTTAGTGATAGCACCATTTCCTTAGCCTGAGTAAGGACTGATTGATGTCATTCACAATGAGCTCTTAGAAAAAGGCCTGGTACATAGTAAGTACTCAATAACTGTTAGTTATTGCGATCATTATTGTTATTATTACTATTATTATTACTGTGCGAGGCACATGTGGGCCTCTGTTCTGAAGGTGGTTATGAGTTGGGTCAGACAGATATTCCCACATATGCACAAAAGTCATGATAAGGCAGTATAGTTGATTAGGTACCAAGTGACTGGAAAAGATAATTAAATTCTAAGGAACAGGCAGGAGGGTGAAATAGCTGTGGCTGAGAAGGCTTCATGGAGGAAAGAAGGCTCCAGCTGAGCTTGAAGGATATGCAAGATTTGGCTGGACCACAGAAGGGCATAACACATGGGGACATAGCTTGAGGCAAGGGACTAGAGTCCTAAGAATTGACAAAAATTAAACTAGAAATCAAAGCGTTATGCAAGTCTGATGTTTCCAGGAATATAAGCCAAACCTCTTCAATTAAGGTTTCCAAATCAAAATGTTGGCCTCTCTTATAGAGAAAGAAATATGATTTGTGTTAACTTCACTGACAAAACAATGTTACAAAGTAAGGGCAACAGAGCACATTGTGAAGGGACCAGAAGCTTAGATCTATCAGAGCCTCAATTTATAAAAGAAGAGGATAGGTACATCTGATATAGATGTTATTGAAATAAAATAATATTGTTTGGTGAAGTAAAAAAGTCTGCTATTCATTAAATCACTCTTTAAGTATATATTGCATGTTTACTATGTGCCAGGCATTCAAGGAGACTCTTGTAGTGACAATAAACATGGTTCTTGCTATACATGTATTGATCTCATATTTATCATTTTCTATAAATTAGAAAACAATTTAAAATAAATAAATAAAAGCAGGTTCACATGAACCAAACAGTTCTGAAACATTATAGTGTATTTCTTCAAAAAGTTTAATCTGATTTCATGTAATTTCATAAATGAATGTGGTCTTCGTTTGAGTAATAATTAAAACAACTTGTTATTGAACATTTTAAAAATTAACCCAATCAATATTTAAACAAACATTTTAACTATTTAGACAAACTATGGGCCGGCTGAGTGGAGAAGTGGTTAAGAGCTGGCTTGGGACGCTGGCGGCCCCAGTTCAGATCCCACATGTGAGGGCCAGTGACACTGCCCTCTAAAAAAAAAAAAAAAAGACAAACTTTTGTTTGGATATCACTACTTACAAAGATGAATCAATTCAAGAAACATTCAATGAGGGCCGACGAGTGGCGAGGTGATTAAGCACTGGCTTGGGAAGCCAGCAGGCCTGGTTCGGGGTCCCACATATGAGGGCCAGTGACATTGCCCTCAAAAAAAAAAAAAAAAAAAAAAAGAAACATTCAATGAATGAACTAACCATGTACCCATACCCAGCACTGTTTTAGCTACAACAAAGGATAAAAAATAATTTTAAGTTAAAGAAGTACTTTGTTTCCAGCCAAGATGGAGCAACAGGAACTAGATTTATTCTCCTTTCAAACAACCCCACAAAACCCCAGACAAAATATATGAAACAATAGTTATCCAACCATTTCAGGCAATGAAGAACTGTTCCTGAAAGATGGGAAATCAAACAAGATAAGCCTTTCAATTGTTCAAGCTTACTACTTTATGAGGATTTGCAGGCTACTGCACCGGGACAGGAAACCCAAGCAGACCACAGAAAATTCTCTGAGTTGAGGAGACATAGCTAAAAGTCTGGGGAAACCGACAGAGGTGACCAGAATTTGCAGGACAGAGTACTGGAGAGGAAAAGCTGCACGGAGAGCTGGAGATCTGTGGGGTTCTCCCTCAAGCATTCAGCATGATTAACTCATGGCATGATTGACTCGTGAGTGTGAGAAAACTACCCAAGACTGGGAAAGAACCATCAGAGAGGCTAGAGAAAAATGCTAGGTGTGCACACACCATTGGGACTGTGTCTGTTTCCACCAGCCAGACTGGAAAACTTTGTAAGTGCTGGGTCATTAGTTAGAATATTCAAAAGGATATTGCCTCAGTAGTGGAGAATAGTTAGCCCTGCACTAAATGCTGTTCTTGTCCCACCTGACAGCTCTTAAAAGTAATATCAATTGAATCAAATTGTTTCCAAGTACTCTGAGTCCCAGAACAAAGCTCAGAAGATTTACAGAAATATAAAAATATCCAGCACCCAACAAGGATAAAATTCACAATGTCTAGCAGGTAAACAAAGATTATCAGGCATGCAAAATATGGTCCATGATGAGGAGAAAAGTAAAACAGTCAATATTGACCCAAAACTGACACAGATGTTATAATTAGCAGCCAAGGATGTTAAACCAACTATTATAACTATATTCCATGTGTTCAAAAACATGTACGATGTAAGGATGACACAAACCAAACTTACAGAGATGAAAAGTACAATGAGTGAGATGAAAATCACACTGGCTAAGATTAAAAACAGATTTGACATTTTATTTGTTGTTTTTGTTGTTTTAAGATTTTATTGGGGAATTGGGGGAGGGGAACAGCGTTGGGGAATCAGGGAAGGGGAACACACAAGTTGCTGTCTTTTTGTTCTTCAATCTAGTTTGCGGAGGACGTTGCTTCATTGGCCTATGTTGGTATCGTCATTGTGCTCTTCCCGGATGAGGCAGATCAGTCACCCGTCTCTGGATGGTCGCTCACTGCAGCTATTTGCAGCTCACGTTAGCTGCTAGCTGCTCACGCTGGCTGCAGGTCACTCACTGTAGCCTATGGCAGCCCACTGCAGCAGGGTGCAGCCTACACCGTCGCCGGGGCTCACACAACCCAGCTCCAGGTGGAGCTGTTGTTAGCTGTAGAGGGCAGTGTCAGTGACCCTCATATGTGGGATCCAAACCGGGGCTGCTGGCATCCCAAAACCAGCTCTTAACCAATGCGCCACTTGGCCAGCCCAGATTTGACATTTTAGAAGAAAATTTTAGTGAGCAGGAAGACATAACAATAGAAACTATTCAAAATTGTACATACAGAAACACAGAAGTTTAAAAAAATAAAAAGTGCATTAGTGACCTATGGAACAATTTCAGACAGCCTAATATATATGTAATTGGAATCCCCCCAAAAGAGGCAGGAGAACAGAAAAATTATTTGAAGAAATAATGGCCAAAGTTTATCTAAATTTAATGAAAATTATAATCTCACAGATCGAGGAAACTCAATGAGCTCCAAGCACAAGAAACCTGAAGAGAACAACACCAACACACATCTGATCCAATTGCTCAATACCTGTGAAAAGAGAAACTCTTAGAAGCAGCTGGAGAAAAAAGACAAATGCTACACAGAGGAACAACTATAAGGATAACTGCAGATTTCTCACTGGAAACAGTGCAAGTGAGAAGACAGTGGAGCAAAATATTTAAAGTACTGAAAACAAAACAAAACAAAACAACCACCCCACCACCAACAAGAAACACCTCTCAATCCAAATCCTATACCCAGCAAAAATACCTTAAAAAATGAAGGTATAATAAAGATCTTCTCAGACATACAAAGACTAAAAAAAATTTATTACCAGCAGAACTGCACTGTAAAAAGTATTCAAGGAAGTCCTTCAGGCAGAAAGGCAGAATGAAAATGATACCAAGTGGAGGGCCGGCCGAGTGGTCTGTTGGTTAGGAGTTGGTTTAGGATGCCAGCTCTGAGCAGCAGGGTCCCGGTTCGGATCCCACATTAGGGCCAGTGACGCTGCGCCCTCTACAGCTAAGATGGTGAACAACAGCTCCACCTGGAGTTGGGCTGCTGTGAGTCACCGTCACCGTCGATGGTGTAGGCTGCAGTGGGGCTGGCCGGCAGCTGGCGTGAGCTGCTGTGAGCGGCCATGAATGTCCTTCCCATGGCCAGCGAGCGACTGCCTCACCAGGGAAGAGCGCAATGATAATACCAACATGGGCCAGTCCTCCACAACTAGACTGAAGAACAAAAGGACAGCAACTTGCCCGATTCCCCAACGCTGTTCTCCTCCCCCAATTCCCCAATAAAATCTTTAAAAAAAAAAGGGCCGGCCGAGTGGCTCAGTTGGTTAAGAGCTCTCTCAAGAGTGCGAGCTGAGCTCTGAGCAACAGCTGTTTGAGGCCAGCCCGAGCTGAGTTGCCGTTGAGCTGCCAACAGGTGGCAGGATGGCTCAGCTAAAAAAAAAAAAAAAAATCTTAAAAAAAAAAAAAGATACTAAGTGGAAACATGGATATACCCAAAGGATTGGAAAGCACTTAGAAAAGGCAAATACGTAAGATTTCTTTAAACTGAGTATATCACTTTCAAAGATAACTGTCTGCTTAAACAAAATAATTATGACATATTGTGTGGTTTATTACATGTGTGTGAATAACAAGTGTGACAACAAAAGCATAAAGGCCAGAGGGAGAAGTGGATATGCACTATACTAAGGTTCTTACACCATAAATCCTAAAGCAACCACTAAAATCACAAAACAAAGAATTATAGCTACTAAGCCAACGAAGGAAATAAAATGAAATCATAAAAAATACTCAATCCAAAAGAGGAGGAAAAAAAGGAACAAAAAGAAATGGAACAAATGTAAAACAAGTAATAAGATAATAGACTTAAACTTAACAATATCAATAATCACATTAAAAGTAAATTGTCTATGCTGTATGATTTCAATTATATGAGGTATCTACAGTAACCAAACTCATGGAAACAAAAAGTAGAATGGTAGTTGCCAGGGGCTGGGGAGAGGAAAATGAGTTATTCTTTATAGGTATAGAGTTTCAGTTTTGCAAGATGAAAAAGTCCTGGAGATTATTTGCACAACAATGTGAATATACTTAACACTACTGAACGGTACACTTAAAAGAATTAAGATGATAAATTTTGTATTATTGTTTTATACTACAATTCAAACCAAACCAAACCAAACAAAAAAATGAGTATTTATTTGAGGTGACTAAAAAAGAAGTAAATGGTCTAAACGCTCTAATTAAAAGGCAGAGATTTTCAGATTGGATAAAAAAGTAAGACAAATTATGTGGTACTAAGAAACATGCTTTAAATATAAACACACAGGGCCGGCCGAGTGGCGTGGTGGTTAAGCGCTGGCTTTGGAAGCCAGTGGCCCCGGTTCGGGTCCCACATATGAGGGCCAGTGACACTGCCCTCAAAAAAAAAAAAAAATACACACACACAGATATATCCAAAAGTAAGAGGGTGGAAAAAGATATACCATGCTCATGCTAATCAAAAGAAAGATGGACCTGGGATGTAATGTACAATATGGTGAATACAGTTAATAATACTGTATTGTATACTTCAAAGTTGCTAAGAGAATAGATCTTCACATCACAAGAAAAAATTTGTAACTATGCTTGGAGATGGATGTTAACTAGACACATTGTCGTGATCATTTCACAATACATACACATATAGACTCAATATGTTGTACACCTGAAACTAATATGTTATGTGTCAATTATACCTCAAAAACAAAAAAGATGGCCATGATATATTATTGAATTAAAATAGTTGTGAAACAAAAAAGAACATGAAAAAAAGAAAGATGGAGTGGCTATATTAATATCAGATGAAGTAGATTTCAGGGCAAAGAATATTGTCAGGTATAAAGAAGATAATTTCTTGGGGCCTGCCAAGTGGCTCAGTTGGTTAAGAGTGTGAGCTCTGGGCAACAGGGTCACCGGTTTGGTTCCCACATGGGCCAGTGAGCTGCTCTCTAGCTGAGCTGCTGCTGAACTGCCAACAGGCACCCAGATGGCTCAGCTCGTTAAAGAGCATGCTTTTAACAACAAGGTTGCCAGTTTGATTCCTGCTTAGGATGGTGGGCTGTACCCCCACCCGTCCCCGCAACTAGATTGAAAACAGGGACTGTACTTGGAGCTGCGCCTTCCACAACTAAGATTGAAGGACAACAACTTGACTTGGAAGTTGATGGGTCCTGGTAAAACAATTCCCCAATAAAAATCTTTTAAAAAAAGAAGGTCATTTCACAGTGATAAAGGGATCAATTTATCAAAATGATTTAATTTGAAAAGTTTATGCACCTAATAACAGAGTTTCAAAAAGCATGAAGTGAACATGTATAGAACTGCAAGGACAAATAGACAAATCACAATTATAGTAGGAGATGTCAATACACATTCTTAATAATTGACATACAAGTAGGTAGAAAATAATCAAGGGTACAGAAGATGAAATACCATTAATCAATTGACCTAATTAACATTTATAAAACACTCCATCCAACCACAGCAGAATGCACATTCTTTTCAAATGCACATAGAACATTCACCAAAATAGGCCATATTCTGGGCCTTAAAACAAGGCTCAATAAATTTTAAAAGATTCAAGTCATGAAAAATATTCTCTCATCACAATGGAATTAAATTAGAAGTCTATTAAAGTCTATAACAGAAAGATTCTTGAAAAATCCCCAAGTATTTTGAAATAGAATATATTTCTAAATAATCCATCAGCCAAATAAAAATAGAAAAGGGAAACTAGAATGTATTTTGAATGGAATGAATATGAAAACTCAACATATCAAAATGCATGGGCTACTAATGAGTACTTCAAAGGTCTCAAACCAATAACCTCAGCTCCCACTTTAAGGACCTAGAAAAACAAGAGCAAATGAAACCAAAGTAAGCAGAAGAAAGGAAATAATATAAATTAATAAAAAAGAATACAGCAAAACAATGGAGAAAACCAATGATGCAAAATCTAGTTCTTTGAGAAGATCAGTAATATTGATCGAACCTTTAGCCACATGAATGAGGAAAAAAGAGGAGACAGAAATTACCAATCTCAGTAATTGGGAGAGGTGACCTCACTACAGATTTTACAGGTAATAAAAAGATAATAGGGAATATTATGAACAACTTTGCTGATGTGAACAACGAATAATTAATACCAATACATTAGACAACTTAGATGCAATGGAGAAAATCTTTGAAAAACAAGCTACCCAAAGTCACTTGATAAGAACAGATAACCGGGGGCCGATTGAAAGGCTCAGTTGGTTAAAAGCTTGCTCAAGAGTGCGAGCTCTGAGCAACAGGGCCGCCTGTTTGATTCCCACATGGGCCAGTGATGCTGGGCCCTGAGCTGAGCTGCAGCTGAGCTGCCAACACGTGGCAGGATGGCTCAGCTGGTGTAACAACAAGGCTGCCAGTTTGAATGGTGGGCTATGCTCACCCGCAACTAAAGACTGAACTTGGCACCTTGAGCTGAGCTGCTGCCAGGGTGGCTCAGGGGATAAAACGTGTGCTCTTAACAACAAGGCTGCTGGTTTGATTCCGCATGGGATAGTGGCTACGCCTACCTTCAACTAATTGAACACAGCACCCAGAGCTGAGCAGCATGACTGGACTTGGAGCTGAGCTAGCTGCGCCCTCCACAACTAAGATTGAAGGACAACAAATTGGCTGTTCCCCTTCCCCAATTCCCCAACACTGTTCCCCTTCCCCAATTTCCCAATAAAATCTTAAAATAAATAAATAAATAAATAAATAAATAAATAAATAATAAATTAATCTAAAAAAAGAATAGATAACCTGAATATCCCAGTAAAGAAATTGAATTGGTAGCTTAAAATCTTCCCCCAAAGAAAACTCCAGGCCTATATGACTTTACTGGTAAATTCTACAAATATTTAAAGGAAAAATAACACCAGTTCTGTACAAAATCAGAAAACTGAAGAGTCCAAATACTTCCCAACTCATTTTGAGGTCAATATTACTCTGATACTAAAACCAGACAAACATATTTAGAAAAAAACCACAGATCAATACCCCTCATAGACACACATGCAAAAATTCCAAACAAAATTTTAGCAAATCAAATCCAAAAATATATAAAAAGATAAAATGCATCATGACCAAGGGGTTTATTCCTGGAATGCTGACTTAACATTAGAAAATCAATATAATTCACAATATTAACAAAGAAAGGAAAACCATGTGATCATCTTAATGAATGCATAAAAAACTTTTAACACAAATACAACATTCCTGAGTAAAAACTCTCAGCAAACAAGTAGTAGAAGGGAACTCCTTCAATCTGATAAAGAGCATCTGAAAAACCTACAGCTAACATCATACTTAACCATGAGATTGAATGCTTTCCCTCTAAAATGAGTAGCAAGAGAAGGGATACATGCTCTCACCACTTGTATTCAACATTATACTAAAGGCTTTAGCCAGTTCAATAAGGCAAGACAAGGAAAGAAAAAATGGTAAAGAAAAAGTAAAACTGTCTTTATTCAAGACAATATGACACAAAAAGTGTGATCCATAAGGAAAAATTGATAAACCAGAGTTAATCAAAATGAAAAATTTCTGCTGTGTGAAAGACTATTAGGAGAATGAAAAGCCACAGACTAGGAGAAAAATATTTGCAAAGTATATAACTGATGAAGGAGTTGTATTTGGAATATGTAAAGAACTCTTACAACTCAGCAATAAGAAAACCAACAACCCAATTTTTAAAATGAGCAAAAGATTTGAACAGACACTTCACCTTACAAGACCTCTGGGTGACAAATAAGCACATGAAAAAAAAAAAAAAGCTCAACATTATTAGTCATCAAGGAAATGCAAATTAAAATCACAATGAGAAACCATTACACCCTTAGCAGAATGGCTTTAAAAATAAAAGATTGACAATATCAAGTGTTGGTAAGGATTTGGAAAAACTGAAACTTTGGTACACTGCTGGTGGAAAAGTAAAATGAGACAACCACTTTGTAGAAATGTTTGGCAGTTTCTTATAAAATTAAACATACTTGGGGCCGGCCGAGTGGCGCGGTGGTTAAGCACTGGCTTGGGAAGCCAGTGGCCCTGGTTCGGTCCCACATACGAGGGCCAGTGACACTGCCCTCAAAAAAAAAAAAAAAAAAAATTAACATACTTACCATATAATCCAGTAA
Source organism: Aselliscus stoliczkanus (assembly GCA_033961575.1). Taxonomy (NCBI): domain Eukaryota; kingdom Metazoa; phylum Chordata; class Mammalia; order Chiroptera; family Hipposideridae; genus Aselliscus; species Aselliscus stoliczkanus. The sequence goes on along the minus strand of CM066733.1, from coordinate 53,699,478 downwards.
TTCCACTCCTAGGTATTTACCCAAGAGAAATGAAAACATACGTTCACCAAAAGACATACTTGAATATTTATAGGAATTTTATTTCTAATAGTAAAAAACTAAAAATAACCCGAATATCCATCCATAGATAAACGGATAAACAAAACTGTGGTGAACTACTCTCTGCAATAAAAAAGGAAAAAAACTACTGATAAATGCCACAAAACAGATGAATCATATAGACATTATGCTGAATCATAGACGTTAGACACAAGACACTACTGTTAGGAACTGAATTGTGTCTCCAAATTCCTATGTTGAAACCCTAACCAATGTGACTATATTTGGAGGCAGGGCCTTTAAAGAGGTAATTAAGGTTAAATGAGGTCATAAGGGTGGGGCCCTAATCCAACATGACGAGTATCCTTATAAAGAGAGAGAGACACCAGGGACCAGCACCCACAGAGAAAAGGCCATTTGAGGACGCAGGAGAAGGTAGCCATCTGCAAGCCCAAGAGAGAGGCCTCAGGAGAAACCAAACTTGTTGACATCTTGATCTTGGTCTTCCAAAATCATCCTCCATCTGTGAGAAAATCCATTTCTGTTGCTTAAACCCCCCAGTCTGTAGTATTTTATAGTAGCCCTAGCTAACTAATACAACTACATATTGTACAATTCCACTAGCTCATTCGTTGCTTCTTTGACTCATTCATTCAGCTGTATAATGAGTTAGCTCTCCGTGCTTAATTCTGTAGTAAGGTTTGGGGATGTAGCAGTGAAGGGGACAGCCATGGTTTGTGCCTTCCTGCTGCTACATTCCTACATTCCAGGGGGAGTTGGGGGTTGCAGGCTTCCCAAGTGGAACCAGCTTAAGCAATAAGGAATGTGTTGGCTTGATGCTGGGGAATCTCAGGGAAGAGGCCGGGCTTCCTGGGTTCCCTTAGTGAAGCTGGTAGTAAGATGGCTGCCAGGGACAGTCGCCAGCCTCCCAGCCTGGCCGGACAAAGTCCAAAGGAAAGGCTCTCCCTTCCTGAAAGGAGTTGATGAAGCAGAGTGATGAAGAATGCTGTGGAAAGCCTCTAGCAACCTCTCCTTGTAGCGGAGATGGGATGACCCTTAGGCCAATCAGGCTTCTCCATGGAGCTCAGTGTGTTTGGAACAAGCTGGGTGTGTCTCAGGGACCACAACTTAGACCACAACTGCTTTCTTCTAAGTTAACTTGAATATGCACATAGTAAACTTTAACATTGGTTCAAGGCAGTTGATAACGCTTTAGCAACTTCCAGAAGCATTGATTTAAAATACTGGTTTCAACTACAAACTAATTTAAGGGAGAAACCTTATATAAGACATACCAGAAATGTCCAGAGGGTTCATTTTATGACCGTTGAGGGGCAATCAGGAACGACTGCATGGGGGAGGCAACCCTTGAGCTGACCCCCAAAGCACACCGCTTGGCTTTGAGTTCCTGGCTCTGAGACTGAGTAGCTGGGTAAATCCCTTAAGCTCTGGGAGCCTCAGTTTCCTCTTCTGAAAATAGACACCGTTATACCTCCTTTGTAGGATTCATGAGAGGACTAAATGAAATAATGTATGTGATCCCCCTAATTCCAGCGCGGGGCACATAGTGGGCGCTCAGTGTTATGATTTCACCTGTGCAGAGCCAATGTGATTGACCGTTATTAGTGGATACACCTGGCTCATTCCCAGTTTGTTTCTGACCCACATCTTCATTTTCTTCTCAGGATCTGATTTTAGGTCACCATTAATCAAGAAGAGGAGTACTATTTACACATATTTCTCAAGCTTCTGTCTCCACCTGTATTGCTTTTCTCCTGTGCTTCTCTACCTTAACTTTTTTGAGGGCAGTGTCACTGGCCCTCAATACCTTAACATTTTTAGGAAGTGACATAACCTATTAGTCAGGGCTCTGAAGTCAGACTTCCTCAGTTCAAGTCCATGTCTACGTCTTCTTCACTGTGTGACCTTCTGCGGGTTACTTCAGGTCTCCTCATCTATAAAGGTGTGTAAAACCACCTCTTTGTCATACAGTTGTTGTGAGAATAGTAGCAGCCCATCTATGTGAAGGGCTTTCCAAGGGCCTGGCACATAGTAAGCATTTGATACTTGTCGTCTGGTACTTTTATTACTATTTCATGTATCAGCCATAACCCCTGACTCCATTCTTATTATTTGTTTCAATCTCTTTTCTTAAATCCAGCTGCTTATTTCCACCTGCCTGTTGAATATTTCCTCATAAAGATCCAACCAAAACTTCATTCTCACCCTGTCCTAAAATATTCCCATCCGCTCACCTCTTTCCCCAAATTTCCTCCTCCGCCTCCCTGCAGCCATCCTTTCCGTTAATGTCAGCACCTGTGGGGAACCAAGGGCTTTGTTTCCTGTTTTGAGGATTCCAGATATCAGAAAGCCTTGTTCCTCTTGCTGCTCCCCACAAGTTCTCGTAGTTGGAGGACACTCCCACCCAACTTGAGGGAAATGAGGCCAGAGCTGAGAAGTGACTTGCCGAGGGTCACCAGAAAAAGGAACTCGGGCTTCCCTTTTGAGTGCTCCCCTCCCAAGGCCCCATGGCTCCCCGTTTCTCTGCCATGGAAACACTTTGCCAAGTTGTCTAGAGGAACCTGCAGGGCTCACAGTCCTGGGTTTGGGATGTGAGGCTGAGAGTCCGCAGGGAGTTCTTGAAATAATTAAAAATCAGATTTCATAAGCCAAGTCTCCAGTTATCCTGAGATGTGCACTGGGGAAGGGCCGGGGGTGGGGGACAGAGGTGGGGGAGGCTAACTCCTTTGAGAATTTCCAAGCACTATGAGCAAAATGAAACCTAAACCGAAAGACGTGAGTCATTCTGAGAGTGCCTCCATCAGCCACAAATGGGTACAAGAGATGGAAATTCCGCAGGGGCTATGAGTGGTTTCGCCAGTGTTTTCCAGTGTGAGAAATTCCTTAGCATGGAATTTGAGGGTACCCAAGGGAACCCTCCACGCCTCCTCTTGTCTTCCCATCTCTCTTAGCTCTGACAGATCTCAGGTGCGGAACTCTAACTGATGGGCACTGACCAGGGGGCCACGCAGGCTTCAGACATGAGAACAGCCGTCCAGCTCATCGCGTTCCTACTTCCTCAGACCACTGAAGTCAGAAAATTCTTGCCATTCCTGAGCTTGTAACGGAGACTCAGACCCAGTGACCTCCTTTTGTTCCTGCTGGGGGCTGCGGCTCCTCTGCAAGTTTAAACCGTTCAAATGAGCTCCACTTCATCTCATAGACCCTGTCTGAGAAGGAGAGAGGAGTGGGGCGGGGGGGCAGCACTGGGAAGTCTACACTGTGAAAAGACGATAGGATGGCCACAATTTTCACATTCTCCCATCAGGCCATGGGAAGAAAAAAACGTCCCAAAGTCAAACCGGGGTTTAAAACCGTTCTCTATTCATAAAGACTGAAAGTAGAATAGAGGTTGGGTGTGTGTGTGTTATTGTTTAATGGGTACAGGGTTTTTAATTGGGGATGATGAAAGGTTCGGGGTATGGATAGTGGTGGTCATGGTTACACAACATTGTGAATTTAATTTATTTTATTTATTTATTTATTTATTTTTTTTTTTTTGAGGGCAGTGTCACTGGCCCTCACATGTGGGACCCGAACCGGGGCCGCTGGCCTCCCAAGCCAGCATCCAACCACCGCGCCACTCAGACGGCCAGAATTTAATTTATTTAATGCCATTGAATTGTACACTTATGAATGCTAAAATGATAAATATTATGGTATGTATCTTGCCACAATAAAAAAAATCTACAATAATTTTTTTCTTTTTTTTAAAGAAAAACCTTTTCTCTGTATTTCTTTATTTCTTTTGAAATTGACTTCAATAGATTGGCCCTCAAATCTAAGCTGCTGGATTCTTTGTCAGGAGATCATTATATTTTGCTTTATTTAGGCTGGTGGTTCTAGAAAATTATGAATGACAGGAACAGTTGAAACTGATTTATTAATATTTCTCAAGTGTTTGAGATTCCAGCATGCCTACCCAACAGTGTCTATTCAGGAAAAGCTTGTCTCGACCAAAGTCAGAAAAATAAAGAAAATGCACAGGCTGCCATCTAAAGTGGGCCTGGTTTAAGAAAATCTCCTGTGTGAAACCTCAGATTTGGAAAACAAATTGGTGGCTGATGATTTCCCTTACAAAAGACCGATTCTCGTAACAAAAGAATTCACTCAAAAGTTCCTTTAAGAAGAGAGCCCCCTGGTGCATTTAATGATATTATTGCATTAAAAAAGAAATCATCCCAACCATTCAAGGACATTGCACTGTAAAACGTGAAAGCATTGTATTGTGTCCTAAGAATGAGGATAAAGGAGTCAGAACTGGTTGACAAATGGACCATTTTGGCCCAAAGTAACACAAGGAGGGAGCAAGATGAGTTTTGGCCTCAAAGCCTGGCAGCTTTCTGGGAAGGCTTTGGGAGTTTGTGATTTATTTAAGACCAGCTAAGCCCAAGGCCTGCGATGTGTTCGTTTTGAGAAAGAGCCTGTGCCAAACTTAAGGTCAGAGTTCTAACTCTGCCCATGCTGACCCCCCATCACCTGCCCTCATCATAAAGGCTCTCAGACGTGAGTTCAACGCTGTCCTGCGATGGCAGAAAAATACGTCTGTTGCCAGAAAGTGGATTCTCCCTGGTGATGAAGAATGATCCTTATTTATGTCTGCATAGGTACATTCTGGGGCCCATAAAGGTTTAATTGTCCCTCTAACTAGTTTTTTAAAAAACCCACAAAGAGGCTGCCAGCTTTCCCCAGAGCTTAAAACCAACTGAATGTGGTTCTGTGGAAACTGCTTTAAGTGTGTAACTTGCGCCCTGTCCCGGGGCACAAGGCGCGATTGTTTTGGGAACTCGAAAGATGCAGCTCTTAGAGGGACTTTTAAAGTCAGTGTTTGTGGCTTTGGGCTACTGCTGACCCTGGAAAGAGAGAGAGAGAGAGAGAGAGAGAGAGAGAGAGAGAGAGAGAGCCTTTGCGAGTCCCTCACCGGGAGCCTGCCTCTGTAAATTCCTCTCCCAGAGTGCCACTGCCCCCTGCTGCCACTTTCTGGTTCAGGGGGGAATGCCCTGCCACAGAACCCTAAGCATCTTTCCTTTTCTCTCAGATGTTGTCTTTGCTAGTTTCAAAGACTCTCAGGAAGCCAAGGTCAGAGGGGATACAGAAAGAGAGGACATGTGTCTATGAGACAAAAAAGACAAAGACAGAAGCTGGAAACCGAAACTGGGTCCACAGGGGCACACTTTGCCTGACTCCTCGGGTGTGTGCGGGGAGCAGTGGTCATTCCACCAACTCGCGCCCCCCCCCCCGTTTGTGCCTATTGGTTCAATCTACAAGTATTGATTGGGTACCTACTATGCTCCAGGCATAGTGGTGAATGAAATGTATATAGACTGTTCTCAGGAAGCTTACAGTCTCACGGGGGAGTTGGATGTTCAATAAAGGTTAATTATGCAAGCAAACATGTAATTACAAACTATAGTGAGTGCTAGGAAGAAAATGTAGAGGGTGTTGAGAGACGTTAATGGAGGGCCATAGAAGGTTCTCTGAGGAAGTTAGGCCTTAGAAGCTAGACCTGAAGAATGAGGGAGTCAGTGAGGGGACACGCTGCTAGAGGAGGGAGAAGCACCCTAATGGGAGGGACAGCATGTGCAAAGACCCCAAAGCAGGAAGGAGCACGGCATGGCAGGTATTGCTAGCGGAGTGAGATGTGGCTGGACAACTAGGCAGTCAACACGCTGCCAGAGTCTTCTTTGTCGCCTATTTGAGCCCTCTTTCCTTAAAGATTTGTAATGGTTTCCCCATCCATCACACTTCACTCTGAGCTTTAAAGGGCTATGTCCTGACTTCCCTCAGATTACCTCAACCCTGCTCACAGTGCTCTTGGGTTCTGTGAAGACAACACATTTGTCAAAAGACTAAAGCAAATAGTTTTGACATGCGGTTCTGTACTATAAGAAAGGCTATAATGAAGTCAGTCCCAGTTTACATGACTCCAAATGGTTCCATTTAAATGTCCCACCCTGTATTTACGAGTCCCTACCACTTTAGTTGACTGTTTATCTTCCAGTATATGCTCCTATACTTGCAGTCACGGCCTTTATTTAACTTCATCTCCTACTTTTTCCATTCCATGGCCTATCATTTACATTTTTCTTTAGGAAATGTAAATATTTATTTACGGTATTAGCTTTTACCCTTGCATAGCTCTCTATATTATGGAGTAAACAGACTGCGATATGGGTTCTAGTCCTGAATTTTCCATAAACTGGTGGTGACCTTAGCCAAGTCATTTAACCTCACTAAACCTAAGATTCTCCTTTGTAAAACGAGGTGTTTTTTCATTTCAGTTTTTTTGTTTTGTTTTATAAAGCTAGAAGATCCATATTCAGGAGTCCTCTTAAATTCTGAGGTTCTGTACTTCTTGTAGCCACCTAGGAGTGTTTTACTGACTACTTTGTCTTTTTCCACCCTTCTTTCAGAATGTTTTGGTAGGTAAGACCAACTTTCTGTATAATTTGCCTTGGTGGGCTAGTGTACCCAACCTAGTACTTAACAGATGAGAATAAATCATACTATTGGGTTTGGGTTAGAGGTCACACATGTAGGGAACCAGTTGAGGAGGAGGAAAATTCTAGCTGTAGGCCTGAAATTCCTCAGATTGCTTTTCAAACTGGGATGTATGTACCCACGGGGTGTACACAGGGGTACCAGCAAGTATAGGAAGCCCTTCCTCCTGGAACAAGAATTCTCAAAGATGTGAGGAGAGCAAATAGACCCTGTATTAAACAAATGTGGATATCCAGAAGGTGCCCAAAAAATGTATACACATCTTAAGAAAGGAAAACTGTATTAAAATTATAATACTTAATATATATTGATAACAAAAGATGAACACAAGTCACACTTGACTTCTGCAATTACAAGAGGTTGTCAAAGTGGTTACCATCCGCATCCAGACACTTCTTTTTTAAAAGATTTTATTGGGGAATTGGGGAAGGGGAACAGCATTGGGGAACCAGGGAAGGGGAACAGACAAGTTGCTGTTCTTTTGTTCTTCAGTCTAGTTGTAGAGGATGTTGCTTCACTGGCCCATGTTGGTATCGTCATTGTGCTCTTCCTGGGTGAGGCAAATGGGTCACCGGCCATTGGACGGCCGCTCACGGCAGCTCAAGGCAGTTCACACTCGCTGACTGCTGGCTGCTCACACTGGCTGCCAGTCACTCACAGTAGCCTGTGGCAGCCCACTGCAGCCCCACTGCAGCCTATGCTGTCACCGGTGACTCATGGCAACCCAGCTCCAGGTCGAGTTGTTGTTCACCATCTTAGCTATTGAGGGCAGCCATATGAGCACTAAACTGGTGGCCCTGCTGCTCAGCACTCACGCTCCCAAGCCAACTCTTAACCAACGAGCCACTTGGCCGGCCCAAGACAGACACTTCTGATTACGGCGAACTACTGCTTGAGTAACGTTGACCAAAGTATCCACTTGTATACATTTTTTTGGCACCCCCAGGGTATTATGAATGGAAGATAAAAGTCATATGACATCTTACTCTGAAAGGGGAACCCCAGGGTGGACAGCTTTGGCATACTGCAGAGGAAATAGGGCTTTTACTTCTGTCCTTGGGTTACCCAAAGAATACTTGTCTTATGGTCTTTTGACATAGGTGTAGTTTAATAGGGTAAAGGTGCTAAGTTACTCAGGAGGGGCATTCCCTCTAAATAATGGACATATATGGGAAATCCAATTTCATCCATTAGGACAGTTTGAAGAGAGTCTGAAGTTGAGAGGGAACCAGGCTGAACAAGAGACCCATTTCCAAAGACGAAATCAGTTATACACAGTCTTGCTTAGGATCCTGGCTAAAGGCTGTATTTGAACAGTTTGAACTGATCCAAACATCTGAAAGATCTCTCACCCTTTCTCTGACCTCCAGTAGCACTTCTTGTTTGTACCCCCAGCTCTGGTACTTACCATACCATTCCATGTCAGTTATATTTTCTTGTTCATGCGGCTGCTCAGCCAGAGTCAGGGAGGTGGGATAAATGAAGAAAAAATATAGAGTCAAGACTTGCTTGCCATGGGACTTTTTGTAGCTCCCTGAAATCTCTTGGGTTCCCAGTTTGCTCATCTATTAAAAGGTCCAAAATAACACCCACCTTGCCTACTGAACAGGTAGAATTGTGTGCAGGGCATAGGGGTTTGCAATGTAAAAACATTTTGTAAATCATTAAACAAAAATCAGTTATTATTAACTAAGACCCCCAAAGGGAAGGAGGGTATATCTCTCACATCATCTTTTTATTCCAATCAACTTGTAACTTCGCCTAGTTAGTTCTGATATATTAATGATAAAGGTCATGAGATGCTGCCCCCAGGCTGACCCTGGGAAAACGCTAATTCTGTCTTTCTCTTCTGCTCGTCTATTACTCCTCTTCTGGCTTCAGTTTCCCCACCCCCACCATGTGCTCCCATGGTATTTCTTCCCACTGCCTGTTCCAGAGAATTTGGATATTAAAAGGACACTTAAAGAGGCTGTGTAATGTATATAAATAAACTGCTGGAGTAATTTCAAGCATCAGCAGGGAGAGCTTTATGGCAATGCCATTTTTGTGGGGAAAAGAATTGGTGTCACTCTGGAAAATTTCTCTCTCTCAAAAAAAATGCCCAAATATAGTTCTGGATTTTTTCTTTCTTTTTTAAAGATAAATCAACAACCCAGCCTATCTATCTCCCTATGTAAAAATGAAGAATCATAGTTTCATTCAACTCCTTGCTGACGTCATGCAAGTTCCTCCCACTTCTCCTGGGTTGTGGGAAGGCCAGGCTGCTTCATAGTTGACATCCCTGAGGGAAATACCAGGAAAGGGTGAGGAGGAGGAAGGAGCAGGTTTAGGATGGATTGGTCTGAGATGCTCTCTGGCTAAACAGTAACTTTACCAGGCTGTTCCCCTTGTAACTTCCTGGGCCTCAGAGCTGAGCAGACTTTCTTAAGCAGAAATGTTCTTGGGCCTCTTCATTTTCCCCTTCAAAACGCACAAGTTGTGCAAGAAAAATCCACATTCCACACTAACAAAGCAAGGGTTATAATGAGAACGTGGTTTTTTACAGGCAATATTTTCATCTTTTGTTATATTTTCTAAAAAAGTAAGCTTTTGTGGTAAGAAATCAAGACAGAGTAATAAAGAAGGATGGGAGAGTGTGGAGTGGAAACTTTTCTTTTTCCCCCCCAAAGTGCAGGGATGGGGTGGGGGTGGGTTGTTGTTGTTGGTGGTGGTGGGGGTCACTCCAGATCCAAATATCATTCCAGGGGCAGCAACAAGGGCAGAGCCAGAACCAAGAAAGGCCAGTGAGGTGGAACCGGTTAGCTCCAGGGTCAGCTCCAGGTCACTGATGAGGCCCAGACCAGGAATTCAATGGGAACAGCCGGCAGGCCTCTGCTGGCCAGAGCCCACGGAGAACAAAGGTCCTCAGTTTCCACACCTGTAGAATGGGAACGTGGCTCTCCTCTCAGGACGAGCCCAGGATGTGCTCAAGAAACCACCCTTCTGGGTTGTGGTTCTGTGCTTCTCAGGCTATAGAAACAGGCCGAGGAGAAACAAAACATATTGCTCCTTCCCTTCCTAAGTAGTTCCAGGTGATCTTTGTGGTGGGGGGTGGGGGAGATGTCAGAGAGGGGCGCACCACAGCGTGCCTGGGGGGCTTCGTGCCCACGAGGACAACTGAGGCAACAGCCTCGGCTTCCATCCCAGGCGGCCGGTGGGCGGCGGGATGCTGGGCCAACACGCGACTGCTGTTACCCCGGGAGACGCGCAGAGGTTTGTTTTCAAATCCCAGACTCTCCCACCCAGCGCCCCCAGGCGTCGACAGCGGGGGTGCGCGTGGGGTGGGCCTGGTCACCGGCGCGTGGCTGTCCGGCCCCTCCCAGCAGTGCGTCCCCGCCGCCCCGCTGCGGTGGTACAGCCCGAGCCTCCAGGCTGCAGAGCAGCCCAGCCCTCTCCAGAGCAGGGGTCCAGGTGCCAGGGAGGTGGTGAGAGGCTTGGAGCTTGAGCGCCTGGGGTTCCCCCTGCTGCTGGGCCCCGAGCGGCCTGGGGAGGGCTTTTCAGGCGAGGAGGTGGCCTGGCGGTGGAGGAAGGACCCTGGCCCGCTGGCCCGCCCTGCGCCTCCGCCCCTCAGGCCTCAGTTTCCTCGTTGCGCGTCCAACGCTCCACCTCACTCTGATCCCCCGTCCCTGGTCCTCCAGGTTCCTTTGCCCTACTATCCCCTGAGAGACCCCGAAGCTGCCCTCTTTTGGTTTGTCCAGGTCGGATGCGACGGACTGGGCCTCAGCAGCCCTGCGGCAGTTGGAGAGCCCCCTGCCTGGACACCAACCCCCATTTCTCCCCACCCCCAGGTTCCATCAGCAAAATGCTGGGCGTCGAGGAGAATGTGTCCCTGAAGGACCCTGGCGAGGCAGAGAGCAGGTCCTGTCAAGGACCAAGACCAACCCAGAAGAACAAGAGCAGCCCCGAGGACCACCCTCCCCGTAGGTCCATCCCCGGCGGCCCTGTCGCCTCGTGGGTGCTTAGTGTGGATCAGGCCAGAAGGAACCATCTAAGGGCCCGCAGCCGCTGTGGCCTCACAGCTCTCTCTTCACCCTCCCTCTCTTTTGGTTTGCCCTTCTTCTTCCACCCTAATCTCTAGGCTCCCTATTGATCACAAGGTCTTCGGTCCTGGAGCAAGAAGTGACCCAAGCGTGATGACTTGAATCTGGCAAGATTTGAGGCCGAGTCATTTCAAAGCCATCTTTGTTGTATTTCGAATTTATAGGTGGAAAATGGCAGACACCTGGGATAGATGTTAAAGGATGCAAATGCTCCCAGATCGGAATTGTGTTCTCTTAGTGCTTTGTTGTCTCAAGAAGTAATACTGCCCTGGGATCATACTCGTTAGTTCTTGTATGAGAGTAGATGTTCTTGTATGTTCCTGTTGGAGCAAAGGTCACTTCGATGGTCTAATCTCACTGGGACTCATCCTGCATTCCTCTTGAAATAATCTTCAGAGACCTATCCACATGCAACAACATAAGTTAAATTCTTGAAGATTGAAATGGGAAAATTTACTTCAAGGCCATGCTACCAAGTTGAATTACATTTGTTTCTCCTGTAGCCACGTGGGGTCGCTGCTGGTTAACAGACTGGCACTAAAGCGGCAAATTGGGTGCTTTGTAACCCCGACTGGGGATAAGAATGTATTCAGTAGACCTGAGCCTGAGGTGAGGTGAAAGTCACTTTTTTTATAAATACAATTTAAGCAATTGAGGTGGCTATTTAATGAATCCATAGGTAAAACAACTTTCAGTAAAATGAATAACCAAATTCCTCTTTAAAAAAAAATAGATTTGAAATTTGAAATTTTATATACCAAGTTGACTTGGTTAAGTTACTTACTATATTATCTTGAAAACGTCTTTGTCCTTGGGATCTGGATTTTTAAATCTACCTTAGTTGCATTTGACCTCTAAATTCTCTTCAAGTCCTCCCTTTTCCTGAATTTTACAGCCACTGGAGTTGCTTAATGGCTGTGGTTAGCAACAGGACAATCTTGTCAAAGCAGGCTATGACCTTTGATTTGTTGCCATTGGAAAGTGTATAATAGTTCCCTCAGTTCTTCAATAAGCTGCTATAGATCAGCCTCTTAAGCTTTTTTTCTTAGTTCTCATTTCAAATTAGTGGTAAGTCTGTTTGCATATTTGACTGTATTTTGCCATTTTGGCTGGAAATAAAACTTCAGAGAGGCTGCAAAATAAAGGGAACTTCAATTATCCACTTAAGGTTCAATTCACCTTTATGTTTACCTAAACAGTTCGTTGTATGTGTTTTTTCTCTATTTTTTTTGTCTTGCCAAGACTCAAGTCATGACTTTACCTCTAAAAACTTCATCATGTATCTTCTAAGAATAAAGGTGTTCTTCTGTATAACCTCTTTTTTACACTTAAGTTTTTCCATTATTATATCTTTTTACAAAAGGAAAACTTAAACATTTACAAAAGTAGATGTTTAAACGAACCCCACTTAATCCCCCAGCTTCAACAATTACCAAGTCACGGCCAATCCTAGTTCATTTATATCTGCCCCACATCTTGGAGCCAAATACTTTTTTGTGAACAAATTATGAAGCTTCATTGAAAGAGAGTGAGAAAATACCATTCATTGTATGCGACTTCGTTTTCTATGCCAAGTAATCATTATAACTACCATATATGCTTATTATATGAGAATGCTATCAGCTAGGTCTTTACTGAGATCCTAGAACAGTGGTTTCCAAATGCTGGTTTGTGACAAAATTCTTAGCAATCTATTTAGTAAAATGAAATAAAGATGTTGTAATGAGCTTTTCCTAAAGCTAAATTGATTCGATTTAAAAGATTACTATTTTTTTTTTTTTTTGAGGGCAGTATCACTGACCCTCATATGTGGGCCCTGAACCGGGGCTGCTGGCTTCCAAGGCCAGTGGTTAACCACCACACCACTCGGCCAGCCCTGAAAGACTACTTTTTATTCTGACAGTAATCCCTTTCTGCTCTTTTGGAGGTTACATTATCCTTTCTTTTATGAAATGATGGTTTTTGTAGTGGTAGAGTAGATTTTTTTTTTTTCATTTGCTTGTTTCACTGTCCATGCATGGCCAAATAAAAAGTTGGCAAGTTGTCAGTTGCTCACGTTTTGGAAAATTAGTCTGTGAAATCTTAAATCTGGGAGCTACTAGTTTAGAAGACCAAATGACATTGGCACCATTCAGTACTATCTGTGTGAAGAATTTAATTTTATCAGAGGCAGGAAGAGAAGTGTGGAATCATAATACATGTTTATCATAATAAATGTTTATTTTTTTGTAAGCAAATTATTGTTTCTTTGCTGCTTGTTATTTTTACTTTGTAAGAGATAGGTTTTAATCAGTTTCCCTTTCTATTTATTATAAAATAACTTCTCTGCCCTCCCTCATCCCCCCATACTGGACTATGAGAGGCCCAGTTAAGGGGCCTAGAGTTCATAAAATGTAAATGACTAGAATGATTGAATGAGTTTGTGTAAGATCAGTGTGAATCCAAATTTGGGGCCTCGTCAGTGGAGTGAATCTCTGAATAGAATAGGAATTCAGACTTGTGCGCGTTCACCATTGTCCACTGTAAGCTCTTTCTGTCACAGGTCTGGTAGATACAGGTAGTGACCCTTCCAAGCTCAGCAACGAGATTGGGATGAATCATGATTTTCACATGGAAGAAGTTTTACCTCCAAACAGGTACAGGCTCTCCTTGTTTTACCATTTCGTTCATCCCAGCAGAGGTATTTAACACGAATGGCTCCTGACCAGATTTAATGCATTTTTATTTAATAATACAATCAGTGTTTGGATATAAGCCTTTAAGAGGTCTCAACAACTTAAACAGAAGAGTCATCCATTATAATTGTTAGTATCAGAGGGACAAGAAGCAAATGTTGTTGTTTTTTTAAAAGATTTTATTGGGGAATTGGCGGAGGGGAACAGCGTTGGGGAATCGGGGAAGGGGAACAGACAAGTTGCTGTCTTTTTATTCTTCAGTTTAGTTGCGGAGGATGTTGCTTCACTGTTGGTATCGTCATTGCGCTCTTCCCGGATGAGGCAGATCGGTCGCTGGCCTCTGGATGGTCGCTCACCGCGGCTATTGGCAGCTCGCGCTGGCTGCCAGCCGCTCACGCTGGCTGCGGGCCACTCACTGTAGCCTATGGCAGCCCACTGCAGCAGGGGCTGCAGCCCACACCATCACCGGGGCTCGCACAGCCCAGCTCCAGGTGGAGCTGTTGTTAGCTGTAGAGGGCAGTGTCACTGGCCCTCATGTGGGATCCGAACCGGGGCCGCTGGCATCCCAAAACCAGCGCTCAACCAATGCGCCACTCGGCCAGCCCGAAGCAAATGTTATTTAACCAGTGAATACACTAAAGTAATTATTGTTGGAATATTCACTTTGGGACAGGGTGGATTTCAGATCTTCTCTGATAGATATGGAGGAAGTGGCCTGGAGTAGCTAGCTGTTGCTACATAACAAATTACCCCAAAATTTAGCAGCTGATATGGGCCTGGTTTACCTAACTGTGTGCCTCTGGCTCGAGGTCTCTCGTGAGGTTGCAGTCAGTCTGTTGACTGTTGGCAAAACCTCCCTCCGTCCTGGCCACGTGGACCTCTCCATAGGGCAGCTTACAACATGGCAGCTGGCTTCCCTCATTTAGGGCAAGGGAAAGAGAGTGTGAGAGCCAGTGCCCTAGATGGGAACCACAGTCTTTTTGTTACCTAATCTCAGAAGTGATATCCCATGTTACATTTTGTCCCCTAGAAGGGAGTCATGAAACTTAGCCCACACTCCAGGGGACAGGCTTACATGGTGTGAATACCAGGAATTATAGACCTTTGGGGTCATTTTATTAGCTGCCCACACATAGCTCCTATCAATGACTCTTAAGTGATCACAGATTAAACAGGCACAGATAAAAAGGCTAATTTTCTAACAGTGGCATTTTCAACTCTTTCTGGCTTCATAATTAATTTATGAATTAAGAACAGAACCCTGTTGATAAATAACGCTCCCCCACCCCCATAAAGCTTTATTTTCATTCTTCTTAGTTCTGTTGACATTGCAATAAATAAGAACCATTTAGTAAGTATGAATTGAATGGCTCTGCTGGCTTATTAGCAAGCAGGTAAGTGGGTAAATTCACTGTCAGAGTTTACATTTTAAAACCGCTCTAATTTCCCACCAATAGCCAGAATAAATAATGGCAGCCTGTGATTAGTCAGCTTCCTTAAATGCTTTGTTATTTGGCAGCGTCAGGGAATGTGTTACTAAAGTGTCATTCCCTGCCACAAGTTGCCGCCTGGTCTGCGTGCTCTGCTTTGCCCTTGCCTGGTGCCAACAGGTGTCCATGCCAAGCACAGTTCTGGTGTTTCCACCAAAATCCAGATCTCCTAACGCCTCTCTCACAGCTGGCAGGATAGGAGAAACACAGAACAGTGAGGTTCTGCTAAAGAATAGGTGGTGGAGTTGGGGTTGGGAAGTAGGTTGAAGAAACCAGAGGGGGACAAGCGAGCAGGGGAAATACATGAGGCTGGGAATAGAGGAGCAAGTGTGGAGGAGACGATAGTGAATTCAATTTTAGACCTGCTGATTTGGACATATCTGTGGGTATTCAGGTATTCTCAAAGAAGGAAAATCCTATCCTAGAGTTGAAGACTATAAGAAAATGAGAGACCGTTTAGTTCATTGCTATATGTATACATACATGGAAACTGAGTCACATATTATCTGGGCTAGATGCAAAATCATGCAAAATCAGCCTGACCTCTATTTAGCCTTCTTCCTACTGCAGAGTCAGGGCTGTTCTGGAGCCGTGAGGAGCCCTCTGAGGTTTTGCAGTTGCCCTTGACAGCCAAGCCTAACCCCAGCTGTTCAACTCTGTTGCAGTCCAAACAGTTCCCAGCCTTTCCCTGTCAGTATAATCGTCTTTTATCATACAAACTCTAGTTTGGGGCTTAGGAGATAATGTCTTATGACAGTTTTTGGATAGAGAAAGTGATTTGTTAATTTAACCCTTGTACAGTCTGGAAGGCAAGGTCATGGAGAAAATGCACGATGCCTTTTGGGATCATCTTAAACAGCAGCTATCAGCTACTCCCCCAGACTTCAGCTGTGCTCTTGAACTTCTGCAAGAAATTAAGGAGGTGAGTGACCAATCTTACATTCGTAGATGTAAAGTTCCTGGACATCCCCAGCTCATTCGAATGTCAGTGGCTAGCAAGTCCTAACTGAGCTGTGTCTGTGAATCTAATCAGTAAACAAAAATCACATGGTAATTTCAACAAGGAAGTTTGAATATAAAAATCATTATAACAGGAAATTGGAGAAATGAGGGCTTTGGGCCAGTAAGAAGCAAAGAGAACTCTAAAGAACACTGGAATATCAGCTATAAGAAGGGTCCACCATATCCCTAGAGCTGACACAGAGCACCCCAGGACTCATTGGAGAAGGCACCACTGTGCCAGGGGAAGTTGCTGACCACTGCACAGTGCAGGCGCTGAGTGCTAGGGCACCAGCCCGTGCTGCAGCAGCCTGACACTGGAGACGTCACTCAGGCTGTAGGAGCTGGCTGCTGGCAAAGCCACACATACTGCAGGAGCCTGCCAAGCGAGCATTCCAGAACCCAAAAGAAAAGCTTTTGCCCTTTGGAATGTTTTTCTAGTACATGGTGCACACACCTTCAGGTAACCCCCAGTGATACACACCCTTGTATAATCCTCTCTCTCCTTGAGTGAGGATGAGATCTGTAACTTGCCTCTAACCAATAGGATGTGGCAGAGGTGGTAGGATGTCACATTTTATTATGTGAGACTGTCTTAGCAGGCTGGAGAGCGACATTGTCTTGCTGGCCTTGAAGAAGAAAACAGGTACGTTGTGAACTGCCTCGAATGGGCCGCATTGCAAGGAAATGTGGGTGGCTTCTAGGACCAGCATCCAACAGCCAGTCAGAAGCTGGGGCCCTCAAGCACACAGCTGTCAGGAAATGAATTCAGCCCACAATTTGAACGAGCTTGGTAACAGATTCTTCCCCAGTCAAGCTTCCACATGAGAATGCAGCCCAGCTGACACCTTGATTACAGCCTTGGAGGACCCAGTTAAACCATGCCTGGACCCCTGACCCATAGAAGCTGTGAGATAATAAGCATATATGCTGTTTTAAGCATCCAAGTTTATGGTAATTGGTTATACAGCACAGAAAACTGATTAATAGTGCCCTCTACAGGGCCGGCCGAGTGGCGCGGTGGTTAAGCACTGGCTTAGGAAGCCAGCAGCCCCAGTTCAGTCCCACATATGAGGGCCAGTGACACTGCCCTCAAAAAAAAAAAAGAGCTGGCTTAGGACACCAGTGGCCCCGGTTTGGATCCCACATATGAGGGCCAGTGACACTGCCCTCTAAAAAAAAAAAATAGTGCTCTCTATAGATGAAGCTTAAAATTTACCACCTGGTAAAGGAAACACTTAAAGGAGTTCATTTTTCCAGAGCAGAGAAAGGAAGGATGGATTTGGTGCTAAGAGATAATAAATTGACAAATGTCAAGTTCCACTCCTTTGGCGACTCAGCTCCGATATGCACGTTTTGACATACATTTGAATTCCCGAACTGTCTAATCTTATGACCATGTAGGTCAGACAACACCTAGCTTCCCTCATGGGAAGCTCAGACCACGTGGTCATCCAGTGTCCTGTGGTGAGGTATTTACTTTTGGCCAAGGCCTAGTAGGAGCAAGCCAGAAATTGTATCTCAGAAGGCAAATAGTTATCTTCGGAGGAGGGCATAGATTTGCCCCAAAGTCCTAGAGATCTGTGCTGTGATGCTCGTATGGGTGCTTGCCGGAGGCTCAGTACAGTGTCCTTACTTGCCGTGGACACTTCAAGTATCATTGAACCTGTTGGATCAGAGTCCCAAGTAGGAGAGTAGCGCTTACCGCAGCCTGGACTTGTGGCGTAGCCTACTCGGCTGGCTCTGGATCCCACTGAAATTGGCAACCTCATGAGTGACTCTAAATGAGGGTCACATAAGAACGTCCAAATCTGTGGAGAATTTTTATAAGAGTCTGAGTTTATTTGAGCCAAACTAACGATGCCTGGCCAAGCAGCAAGATCTCAAATGCACCAGAGGATGAGAGTTTTGTAGTTTCTTTTATACATTTTGAATTAAGGAGGGAATGTAAGGAAGATTATAGTTAACAAGATTATTTACTGTCTTGAGGGGTCCTAATAAGATTACTCTGGCCCATGCAAAGATGTGTTAACCTAGATGCACAGAAACAGTGGGCAGGACTGACTTAAGGCAACAACGATAAACCTTTTATTAAAGAAGTTATAGGCCTGGGTGTGACCACCCTCCATGATCTGCCCAGTAAGGAATTTATGATCAGGTCACCCTGTGAGGTTACTTTCAGTCATTTGACTTGTCAGATTGATTACAGAGCCCCTTTTGCATCCACAAAACACAAATGTAATGTAGGTTACCTTGAAAATCCAAAAAGACCTGTAAGTATTGTCTCTTTTTTCATGGTGGGGACGGTTTGAGTTATAGCAACTTGTCTTTCACCTTGGAGGGACTAGCCTGACAAGGTCCAGGCCAGCTTTACTGAGATGATGGGCCGCTGAAGTTTTGTGGGGATTATTCTGCCATCCTCCAGTTTGCATGTCTTTCTACAGTATCTAAAATACTCGGGCCGGCCGAGTGGTGCATTGGTTAAGCGCTGGTTTTGGGATGCCAGCAGTCCCGGTTCGGATCCCACATGAGGGCCAGTGACACTGCCCTCTACAGCTAACAACAGCTCCACCTGGAGCTGGGCTGTGCGAGCCCCGGTGATGGTGTGGGCTGCAGCCCCTGCTGCAGTGGGCTGCCATAGGCTACAGTGAGTGGCCCGCAGCCAGCGTGAGCGGCTGGCAGCCAGCGTGAGCTGCCAATAGCCGCGGTGAGCGACATCCAGAGGCCAGCGACCGATCTGCCTCATCCGGGAAGAGCTCAATGAGGATACCAACAGTGAAGCAACATCCTCCGCAACTAAACTGAAGAACAAAAAGACAGCAACTTGTCTGTTCCCCTTCCCCGTTTCCCCAACGCTGTTCCTCTCCGCCAATTCCCCAATAAAATCTTAAAAAAAAAATAAAATAAAATAAAATAAAATACTTGCTACTTTCTGCTCGTCAGATCCAATGGACAAATGGCCACTGAGTTCGAACCTCACTTATGGTACCAATTTTGTATCAGTCAGGGTCCAATCAGAAGAAGGAAAACAGGCAGTCATTTGAACAGAGAGGAGCTGTAAAGCAGTAGGAGCTTGCTGAGGGGGAGTACACCAGGACCAGGAAGGAGGATCCTTCCTCTTGCAGTTTCTCGTTAGCGTCCTTTACTAACAAAACCTAACTTTGTGCCAGCCAGCAAAGTAAAACCACAGAAACGGCCCACCTGCATTTTCGGAGTCGGCGCTGAAGGGTAGGCTTGGAATTCACAGGTTACACATCAATGACTGGCATAGTTCACCATTTGCATAGATAACATGGAGCGCCTTGCACTTTGTTTAAGAAGGTAAACATGGGATCTTGCTATGATAACACAGTGTTCTATTCAATTAAACAAATGTTCATTGAGCTCCATTCCTCACCCCCACCATGTTCTGTATATTACAGAGGCACAGAGATGAAGAAGAGTCTCTGTTCACAGGCAGATGGGCTGTTTCCAGTTACTATTAGCAGTTCCTTTGTTTTATCCTTGCCCTTTGATGTAAAATTTCAAAAATGCCCCCTTTTAGGCTGGGCGAGTGACCCGTTGGTTAAGAGTTGGCTTGGGGGCCGGCCGAGTGGCGCATTGGTTAAGCGCTGGTTTTGGGATGCCAGCGGCCCCGGTTCGGATCCCACATGAGGGCCAGTGACACTGCCCTCTACAGCTAACAACAGCTCCACCTGGAGCTGGGCTGTGCGAGCCCCGGTGATGGTGTGGGCTGCAGCCCCTGCTGCAGTGGGCTGCCATAGGCTACAGTGAGTGGCCCGCAGCCAGCGTGAGCGGCTGGCAGCCAGCGTGAGCTGCCAATAGCCGCGGTGAGCGACCATCCAGAGGCCAGCGACCGATCTGCCTCATCCGGGAAGAGCGCAATGACGATATCAACAGTGAAGCAACATCCTCTGCAACTAAACTGAAGAACAAAAAGACAGCAACTTGTCTGTTCCCCTTCCCCGATTCCCCAACGCTGTTCCCCTCCGCCAATTCCCCAATAAAATCTTAGAAAAAAAAAAAAAAGAGTTGGCTTGGGACGCCAGCTCTGAGCAGCAGGGTCCCGGTTTGGATCCCACATGAGGGCCAGTGACACTGCCCTCTACAGTTAAGATGGTGAACAACAGCTCCACCTGGGGCTGGGCTGCCGTGAGTTGCCGGCGACGGCATAGGCTGCAGCGGGGCTGGCTGGCAGCTGGTGTGCGCTTTCATGAGGTGCCGTGAGCCACCATGAGTGGCCGTCCAATGGCCAGCGAGCGACTGCCTCACCCGGGAAGAGCACAATGATAATACCAACATGGGCCAGTGCAGCGACGTCCTCCACAACTAGACTGAAGAACAAAAGGACAGCAACTTGTCTGTTCCCCTTCCCTTGTTTCCCAATGCTTTCCCCCTCCCCAAATTCCCCAATAAAAATCTTAAAAAAAAAACAAAAACCTGCTTGCTATTTATTTATTTATTTATTTTTATTTATATATACTTTTAATTAGCTTCAGGTATACAACAAAGTGCAATAGTTATACTTTTTACCCCTCAAAGTGACAACCCCCCTCCCCCAATTCTCCCCTCCCACTCCTCCCCCCCATATCATACTATCTATTACAATTCTTTTGACTCCCTTCCACCATATAATCCACATCCCATTATTTATTTTTTTTAAAAAAGATTTTTTAATATCCAAGGGGCAATAATAAGCCTTGGATATTATTGGTCCCTAAACAAAGATAAATAGTGCTCTCTAGGCAATTTAGGGATGCAACTTCTTGATCCTTAAAAGCCACAGGCTGGGATGTCTTTGGCTAGAGTGTTTGTACATTAGAGAAAGTCTGGGACTCTAAACTGAAGGCGAGTCCTCTGTCTTTGTTTCCTGGGCAGATCCTGCTCTCACTGCTCTTACCACGCCAGAACCGCCTGAGAAGTGAAATCGAGGCAGCTCTGGACATGGAGCTTCTCGGGCAGGAGGCAGTACGCGCGGCCCTGAGTGTCCCTCGCCACTCCAAGTGCATCCTCAACATGATGACTCTGCTGTGCGCACCAGTTCGAGATGAAGCCGTGCAGAAACTCGAGAACATTGCAGACCCCGTTTGCTTACTGAGGTGTGCCACTTGATTTCCATCCCCCGAAACCTGCCTCTTCTTCTGGGCCAGGAGAAGCTGGGCCAGACGCTGGCTGAGAGCCCGTTTGGGTTGGCTCTACCTGACTAACCTCCTCCTCTCTGGCCTATTAGCTTTCCTTTTCCAAAGATGGCCTTGCCAGGCCATTTGGTTATCCTTTTCGATTGATTGGGCCCCCCAGTGTAACGTCCTACCATAAAATGTGAGCGTATGTCATCTTTTCTCCCAAGGCGTCCGAACACTGCTTTCCCAAGTTGTTTTTATTGCAATTCATCACTGTGGTGGGGAGGTTAAAGTGACTGGCTCAAAAATAGCACCACCTGTGGCCCCACTTCCTAGAGTGAATTGGTAGCATTCTGGTGTGTTTTCTTCCGCTGACCATCTTGTCTTAAGAGACACCAGAATGACCACTGTGGAAAGAGTTCTAGCTCAGAGACTTCCAGATCAAGGCTCACCTGTTCCTAGCTATGCCGCTCACTCACTCTGGGCCTCGGGTCCTGGGCCACATGTCATCTTTTGTAAATGTAGGAGGCAGGACTAAGTTAGTTTGAAAGCCCCTCCTAATTTTAGAATACAGTGATTTAATGACTCCTTGTGTCATAACCCGTTTTACTAGTTTTCTTTTCATAGTATCATTATTCTGTTTTCCCTTATATCAGAGGGATCTTTCAGGTTCTGGGCCTGATGAAAATGGACATGGTGAACTATACCATCCAGAGCCTCCAGCCCCACCTGCAGGAACATTCCATCCAGCACGAACGGGCCAAGTTCCAGGAACTCCTCAACAAGCAGCCTGGTATGTATATAACTCCAGGGCGGGAGTGGGACCCTCGGACCTTGGGTCTGATTTGTATGATGCTGGAGAGTATTCTGTCTCTTAAGGAACAGGAAGTTTCTCCCTCAGGTAGTGGGAGGAGGAAGGAACAGCCATCTAAGACAGAAAGACACCCCTCCCACCCAAAGCATTTGTTTATTGAGAAAGGAACCTTAGCCTTGCAGCCTCAGGGAAGCGGAGGCTGAGGCGCTCCCACACCTCCTGTCACAGGCCTTCTCAATCACACCACCAAATGGCTGAGCCGAGCGGCGTCTGACCTCACCACTCTACCTCCAACCTGCCCTGATGCTCCCGTCTCCTCCAGTGGGGCCTGCCTGTCTCCAAACGAGGTAGTCAACAGCTCAGAGCCCGTCAGCCCCGCCATGGTGCTGTCCCAGGGTTTCCTGAACCTTCTCCTCTGGGACCCTGAAAATGAAGAGTTCCCTGAGGTAGGCCTGTGTGGGACCCCGCCTTGTCATTTTGTGTTCAGGGCTTGCATCAGGACCCTGCTCTCTGACAGCCCGTCCCTCCCTGCTTCCTCAGACCCTTCTGAGGGACAGAGCCCGGCTGCAGGAGCTGGAGTCCCAGCTGCATCAGTTAACTGTTCTGGCCTCAGTCTTGCTGGTGGCCAGTAGCTTCTCTGGCAGTGTTCTGTTTGGCTCCCCTCAGTTTGTGGACAAGCTGAAACGCATCACCAAAGCCCGCCTGGGGGAGTTTAGTTCCAGGTAAGCTGCATTTTTTTTTTTTTAAAGCCAATGCTATGTGGTATGAGGACATCGGCAGATCATGAATGATTGCTTACCTTCCACCCAAACCACAAAAAGGCCCGTTGGCTCCATCCACAGAGATTGTCCATGTCTTTCCATAAGTGGTCTTGAAAATTAAAACTTTCTTCCAAAAAGAGTAGCTTGGAGGATAGTTCGCTACAAAATGATTTATGATCGTATTTGCTGCAAAGGAGCCGTTACCTGGCTGGGTGGATGGCAGTGCTCGGCTGGGTGGATGGCAGTGGATGGCAGTGCCCGGCTGGGTGGGCGGCAGTGCTGCGGGCTGGTCACGTGTGTCTAGGAGCTGGTTGGTCAGCAGCACTGACTGAACACCCACCGTGTGTGTTCAGGGCGTCGCAGCAGCGGGGTCAGAGGCAGAGCTTCTCGCTGAAACTGCTGAGAGTAGGACAGATGACCATGGAAAATGTCTGAGAAAGTCTAAAAAGAGCATTTTACAAAGGGTGCCAAACAAGTGCATACACGCTTTAAGAAAGGAAAAAACTGTATTAAAATTACACTGATGGTAACCACTTTGAGCACCTTGTGTAATTGCAGCAGTCAAATGTGACTTGTATTCATCTTTTGTTATTGGTACATAGAGTGTTACAATTTGGTATTGCCATTGCGCTCTTCCCAGCTGAGGCAGATCAGTCGCGGGCCTCTGGACAGCTGCTCATGGCAGCTCTGGGCAGCTCACTCCAGCTGCCAGCCACTCACTGGAGCCTATGGCAGCCCACTGCAGCAGAGGCTGCAGCCCACACCATTGCCAGCCATCTTAGCTATAGAGGCAACCAGGTGGAGCTGTTGTTCACCATCTTAGCTGTAGAGGGCGCAGCATCACTGGTCCTCATGTGGAATCTGAACCAGGGCCCTGCTGCTCAGAGCTGGCTTCCCAAGCCAGCTCTTAACCAATGTGCCACTCGGCCGGCCTGGGCCTGAGTGTTACAACTTTAATACAGGTTTTTTCCTTTCTTGAAATGTACATACATGTTTTTGGCCCCCTCTGTATGTAAATAAATTCCATAGGGCTGAAGAATACTGAGTTGATCCAAGAGCAGAGCCAATGCCTTGTCCGGAGTTGACTTTAGTTTATCGTGTTTACTAAGCAGTAGAACATGGAAGTGGAACCATATGAGATATTCGTTGGTATCTTGAGGGTTAGAGTGAAGACACTGAACCTACCCACTGACCTGTGCTGCCGCCCGGGGCTGGGTTGAGGGCAGGAAGGCCGCTGAGGACGCCCTCAGGTGGGTGCAGCTGCTACATGGCGCTTCCCAGGCTCTGGGCCTACGCCAGGCCCACCTGGTGGCACCTGCTTCCTCTCCTTCATGATCTAGGCCCGAGGAGGTTATGCTGACTGTGAGTGAACAGGTGTCTCAGGCAATTCATCAAAGCCTCAAGAACATGGGCCTTGGGGCTCTGAGCAGTGACAGCACGGCATCTCTGATAGGACAGCTGCAGAGCATTGCCAAGGAGGAGAGCTGCGTTCACAGTGTCATCGGTGAGGGTGCCTTGTGGGGTCAGAGCGCTGCGGGGACACGTAGAGTCAGGGACCGAGCCATTGAACAGTCAAAGGCGTGATCACTGGGTGAGTCACTGTTCAGGCTTTAGTTTTTTCAAAGCGCTGCTTGAAAATAATGTATATTTTCTTAGTTTAAAGACTGACTCTATGGTTCTAAGGAAGATTTATACCCAGGAATTCATGACTTCTAGGTGTGGCCTACTGTCAACCAACCTGGTTAAGTCAGCCCTGGCCTTGGCCATTTTCTGAGTGCAGGCTAGGACCTGTGACACCTACCCCCTGCCAACAAGAAACTGCTGCTGAATTATGCTGGAGGACATACATGGTCGCCTAGCAGGGACTCCCCCCTTCCCATGTTGGAACGGAAGCTGTGAACTTGGCTTTGCTCCTAACCTCAGCCATAACAGTCTAAGATCCCCCTGTAGGATCTAACTGATGTATACTTAAGGAATCTTGTGAATCGTCAAAAATTTCCTAGCTCACTAGTTTCCGATCTTTGCTTTGCCCTTGGGAGGTAATCAGTCCCCTCCCCGTCAAATTTCCTTCTCTCTAGCTAAGTGAGTAGGTTAGTGAAGTAGGTCAGTTAACTTGGACCTTGGGTGAGTGCGGGGGCAGCGCTTCTTCCTGAAAGCTGTTTGCCGGTCTCTTCTCACTGTCTTTTCCTGCCCACAGATCAGCGGATCCATTTGTTTCTCAAATGCTGTTTGGTCCTTGGTGTGCAGCGGTCTCTGTTAGACCTCCCTGGAGGCCTTACCCTCATCGAAGCAGAACTGGCCGAACTGGGCCAAAAGTTTGTCAGCCTAACGCATCACAATCAGCAGGTGTTTGGCCCCTATTACACGGAAATCCTCAAAACCATCATCCCGCCAAGCCAGGCACTGGAAACAGAGGTGGAGTCTGACAGCACCAGCTCCAACCCCAGCACCTTGGACCAGGAAGAGCAGCCCATCATATTCCTGGGGTGACATCACCAGTGACCGGCAAAGCAGCACAACTTTCACCCCCGCTGCAGCCAGTGCTGGGGCTGTAGTGAGCATGTGAACCCAGCTGGCCCAAATTCATTCACTAATAAACTTGTGAGTTGCAAACCCCTCTTCCTGTGCTGAGCTGTGGCCAGGCCCTGTGCCCTTGGCCCCCAACTAGTTAAGAAGCCAACAGACCCCCAGTTTTTCCTCCACTGGCTAGGTGTTCCCTTCAACATGAGAAGCCAAGAGGCCAAGACGCCCAAGTGCTAGCGTAATTTTGTCTAAGGGTAAAGCATTTCTCTGAGGGCTCTGAGAAAGCTCTGCAATTATCCAAAATGTGAGTTTAAGGGCTTCTCTGGAAGTTAGAAATTTGTTTGGTCCAGTTCAGCTCAGGGTTGGACATGGCTGAAAGAAGTTATTAGGAACTTTATTTCTAGAACCAAATCCCTGTGAGGGTTTCAGAGGAGTCATGGAGTATTCAGAGCTTTAGCTCCCTCTGTTGCAGGGTCTGCAGCAGTGTGCCAACCAGGGCTGGGTGAAAAATGGATGTTGGTTTCAGAGTTCACAGGATTTCTCTCTCAAGTATCCAGAGCTCAGGCTCCGACAATTGGGTCAGCGACTGACTTGGGCCAGGATTTCCCTTGGTCCTGTCCTCTAGCCGAGTGTCTCATGTTCTCTCATCTCGAAGCTTAGAACACTTCCTGACAGGGGCTGTGGGCGTTCAGAGGTGGAACACGTTCCATCCTTCCCACTTGCAGTCTGGGGCTTTAATTGGCAGTTTCGGTTGTAGGCTCCTGTTTGGGGTCACACATGAGAAATGTTCTGAGAGGACCTGGGCTTGTCTTCCGGGGATCCAACCCGTCATTTTCAGGGTGATGGCAGCAGACCAGCCCCAACCTAGTTTGGCTGAAATGAGGAAAACATTCCATTCAGATTTGACGCCCCTGTAATGAAGAAGAGAAAATGGGAACACACTTGGGTGCTCTCAAGGTAGGGTGAAGAGAAATAGTGTTCTCACCTTTTGAGGAGATGGAGGGAGCTGAATCTAACACGCCTAATGGTAAGAACTGAAGAGGGGTTTGCGTTCCATTAGCCCAGGGTTTCCTCCTCACCGACTTCCTTTGTTGGGAATGGGGCCTGGATGGGTCAGCAGTGTGATTCTTACTATGACCAGAAAAGCCCAAGGGCCTGGGTCCCTCAGTTTCCTCATTCTGAGGATGTCTTGTAGCTGGAGAAGCATATAAAAAGGAGTATGTTTAATAAACAGTGAGTTTTGTCTAGATGGATTCTCTTATCTGCAGCAATTGTTTTTTGTTTTTTTTTAAATCCACATTTGGAAGCCTCATTATCTTCGAGGCAGATGTGATCTGAAGGAATTCCTGTGCAGAGGGCTGCCTGGTTGGTGGGTGCAGACACGGGGCTGACAAATAGAACCTTGCTTTGTATTTCATAATTAAAATGTGAAAAGATCAATTTCTTAGAAGTTTTGAGTTAATTTTCTTGTGCCTCTGTGTGGAGGAAATGTGGACCCGAATGAGGAAAGATAGCTCTATGCAATCCTACACATGATTTGAGGGATATAAATTTCAAATTGTAAAATACACATAAAATTTACCATTATTGACAATTAGTACATTTACAGCATTGTGCAGCTATCACCATTATCTAGTTCCGAAGCATTTTCATCACCATAAAAGAAATCCCACACCCATTAAACAGTCACTTCTCACTCTTCCCTCCCTGTAGCCCCTGGAGACCACCGATTTGCTTTCTGTTTCAGTGGATTTTTCTGACTCTAGATAAATAGAATAACATGAAATCTTTTTGTGAACAGCTTTTCACTTAATAGGTTTTAAAGATTCATCATGTTGTAGTGTTTTGTTTTGTTTTTAGCTGAGCCATCCTGCACCTATTGGCAACTCCACAGCAACTCAGCTCGGGGCTGGGCATCAATCCGCTGTTGCTCAGAGCTCAGCTCGCACTCTTGAGCGAGCTCTTAACCAACTGATGTTGTAGCATGTTTTGATTTCTGCCTTTATCTTTATTATTTCCTTCCTTCTCTTGGCTTTGGATTTTCCTCTTGTATTTTGAGGTCCTTGAGGGTAGAAGCATTAATGATTTAAGATTTTTCTTTTCCAATGAATGTATTTAGGACTATGAATTTCCCTCTCAGCTCTACTTTACCTTGTCACACAAATTTTGATATGTTGTATTTTCGTTTTCACAGTTTAATGCATATTTTGATTTCCCTTGAGAAATATTTGACTCATGGGTTGTTTTGAAGTGTGTTGTTTGTTTCCAAGTTGTTTGGAGAATTTCCTGTTATCTTTCTGTTATTGATTTCTACTTTGATTCTATTGTGGTTCAGGAATGCACTGTGTATGATTTCTCTCCTTTCCCCTTCCCCCAACCTCTCTTCTCTTTTCTTGTAAGACCAGCAATTCTACTGAATTAGCACCTCACTCTTATGACCTCATTTAACCTTAATTAGCTCCTAAAAGCCCTATCTTCAAATAGTCATTTTGGGGGCCAGCTGAGTGGCACGGTGGTTAGGAGCTGGCTTGGGATGTCAGCGGCCCCGGTTCGGATCCCACATAAGAGGGCCAGTGACACTGCCCTCAAAAAAAAAAAAATAGTCATATTGGGAGTTGAGGCTTCTACATAGGAATTTTACAGGGACACAATTCAGTCCATAACATTTCTGGATTTGTCTGTTTCTTTCAGTTCAGTCAATTTTTGCTTCACATATTTTATAGCTCTTTTGTTTGGTGCATACACATTTAGGATTGATATGTTTTCTTAATGCATTGACTCTTTTATCATTATATAATGCCCCTTCTCTCTTGTAATTTTCTTTGCTCTGAGGCATGCTTTATGAGATTTTAATATACACTTTAGTGTTTATTTTCTAGTTATTCCCTTTTCATTTTTCTATTCTTTTTCTTATCTTCCTGTGATCTACTTGAAAAATTTTTAAAATTTATTTCAATTTATCTATAATGTTTTGAGTTTATCTCCTTGCATGACTTTTTTTAGTGTTTGCTTTAGATATTACATGTATACATAACTTGCCATAATCTACTGGTATCATCATTTACAAGTTTGAGAAAGTATAGAAATCTTACCTCCTTTTACATCCCTTTACCCTCCCCATGTAAAAGGTAATTTTTTTTTTTTGTAATTTTTTTGGGGAAAAATGTTTTTCCAGGACCCATCCGCTCCAAGCAAGTAGTTGTTTCAATCTTTCAATCTATTGGGTTGTTGGAAAAGTCATGACGCATTTTTTCTGTTTTTCATTGCAAAAATGCATCATGACTTTTCTGACAACCCAGTAGTTGTGGAGGGTGCAGCTCCTTGGCCCATGTGGGAATTGAACCGGCAACCTTGGAGTTATAAGCCTGTGCTCGAACCACCTGAGCTAACCGGCTAACCCTAAAAGATAATTGTTTTAAATATTTTCTCTACATACATTTAGAACCACATTAGATTCTGTTATAATTTTTGCTTCAACCACCAAACATAATTTAGAAAACTCAAGAGGAAAAGGAAAGTATTTACCCATATTTTTGCTTAATGATCATCCTTCCTGATGTTCCAAGGTTACTTCTTTTATCATTTCCTTCCTATTTAGAAAACGATTTACCATTCTTTTAGGGCAGGTTTGCTAGTGACTAAGTCCCTTAGTTTCCCTTCATCTGAGAATGTCTTGATTCCTCTTCATTCCTAAAGAATATTTTCACAGGGTTCAGAATTCTGGGTTCACAGTTCTTTCAGCACCTGAAAAATAGTGTACTACATCCTCCTGGCCTCCCCCATTCTGCTGAGAAATCCAGGCATCCAAGTTACTTTCTTGTAGAGGAAAGGTGTCATTTCTCTCTCACTACTTTCAAGAAGTTTTTCTTTGTCTTCCATTTTCAGAAATTTAATAGTTATGATGTATCTTGGCATAGATTTCTTTTGGTTTATCTGGTTTGGGGTGTGCTCAGCTTCTTGAATCTGTAGGTTTATGTTTCACCAAATTTGGGAAGTTTTCAGCTATTATTTTGTGGAATACTTTTTCAGCCCCATCCTCTTTCCCCTCTCCTTCTGGGACTGTGCTGACACAAATGTTTCATCTTCTGTTATAGTCTGGTAGGTCCCTGAGCCTTTTTCTTTGGATCCATTTTCTCTGTCTCTTGCTGAGATTGGGTATTTTCTATTGTTCTGTCTTTCTTGTCCATTCTGCTGTTGAGCACATCCAGTGAGATTTTAATTTTGGTTATTGTATTTTTCAGGAGCAGCCATGTTATTGCTGGGCAATGGTGAGTTCTCCACTAGACCTGAAACCACCCCAAAGAGAGTATTGGGGCACCTCTTTATAGCCTGGTGAGAGTGGAAGTGGGCCTTTGCCGGCCTGCCTCGGGTGGGGTCACAATGTCTGTGGTGTGTGGATGGAATAGAGTGGTTAGTGTCTAAAAGTTTTCTGATTTGCTAGGCTGCTCCTTTTCTGTCCTTTGGCTACAGAGAGCAGGCTTTGGTTTGGGCTTTGTCTGTGCCCATTGGTGTTTCTGCCAGGGCTTTTAATTATACTTAGTGAGAAGAATAGGGAAAACTATGTCTATTTGATCTTACTAGAAGCAAAAGTTCAGTTTACTTTTATTTTTTTTAAAGATTTTTTTTTAAATTGGGGAATTGGGGGAGGGGAACAGCATTGGGTTATCAGGGAAGGGCAACACACAAGTTGTTGTCCTTTTTTTCTTCAGTCTAGTTGTGGAGGACGTTGCTTCACTGGCCCATGTTGGTATTGTGATCATTGCGCTCTTCCTGGCCACTAGATGGCCACTCACGGTGGCTCTTGGCAGCCCACTGCAGCCTACGCTGTCACGGGTGACTCCTGGCAGCCCAGTTCCAGGTGGAGCTATTGTTCACCATTTTAGCTGTAGGGGCAGTGTCACTGGCCCTAATATGGGATCCAAACTGGGGCCCTGCCGTTCAAGAGCTGGCATCCCAAGCCAACTATTAACCAATGCACCACTCGGCCGGCCCAGTTCAGTTTACTTTTGATAGGTATTGTCAAGTTGTCCTTTGTTATATGTGGTGCAAACATTTTCAGTTTGTTTTTTTTTTGTTTTTTTTTTTTAAAGATTTTATTGGGGAATTGAGGGAGGGGAACAGCGTTGGGGAATCGGGAAGGAGAACAGGCAAGTTGCTGTCTTTTTGTTCCTCAGTCTAGTTGCGGAGGATGTTGCTTCAATGTTGGTATCGTCATTGTTTTCTTCCCGGATGAGGCAGATTGGTCGCCGGCCTCTGGATGGTCGCTCACCGCGGCTATTGGCCGCTCATGCTGGCTGCTGGCCACTCACTGCAGCCTTGGCAGCCCACTGCAGCAGGGGCTGCAGCCCACACCATCGCTGGGGCTCGCGCAGCCCAGCTCCAGGTGTAGCTGTTGTTAGCTGTAGAGGGCAGTGTCACTGGCCCTCATATGTGGGATCCAAACCGGGGCCGCTGGCATCCCAAAACCAGCGTTTCCAATGTGCCACTCGGCCGGCCCATTTTTTCAGTTTTTTTAATGGTGCATTTTGCTAGGCAGAAATGTCTGATTGTGGGGCTGGCTGAGTGGCTCAGTTGGTTAAGAACTCACTCAAGAGTGTGAGCTCTGAGCAACAGGGTCACCAGTTTGATTCCTGGCCCAAGCTGAGCTGCCACTGGCAGGATGGCTCAGCTAAAAAAAAAATGCCTGATTGTTATATAGTTGAATATATTGATCTTTTAAAAAAATGGATTCAGGGGCCGGCCGAGTGGCGCGGTGGTTAAGCGCTGGCCTGGGAAGCCAGTGGCCCCGGTTCGGTCCCACATGTGAGGGCCAGTGACACTGCCCTCAAAAAAAAAAAAAAAAAAGTGGATTCAGAGTTTTGTAACATGCTTTGAAGGACCTTTTTCATACCAAGTTTATGGAAAAAGAAGTCTCTCTGTTTTCTTTTTGGAGCTTAGTGTTTCATTTGTCTTTTTTTCTTTTTCTTTCTTTTTACAACTTAAATATGTGAGCCATCTGGAATTTATTTTGGTGTAAGTAGGACTAGGAATTTCCGTGCACCGTTTCCACTCCACCGGCCCTTCCCCCCGCCATGGCTCCCCAGTTTTCCCAGCTCCTTTTACTGGATAATAAATATTTTATGGTGTTAAGGAAATTCTTTAGTTTGGTAAATGGTTGTTTATAACAGTGTTGCTAACACCTGAGTCCTGAAAAGCAGCAGTTGCAGAGTCAGAGGCCACACTGAGCAATAGGTAATTCAAACCTCTGAACGTCTTGGGTGTTAGTTGATGACAGCTGTGCTGTGTGAGCCAGTTTGAACTGCATGACAAGAGTGATAGGTCTGCCTGTCCCTCTGCTGGAAGTCAGGTGGGATCTAGATACCCTGTAGGTGTCAGTAGGAAGCCGGAGGTGGCCAAGGCTGACAGGGTGTTGTGAGCTGTCCTGGAAAGTGCTCCAGTTTGCGGGGTTCTGCCTCCTCAGTAGCCTGGTCTCCTAAAGGCTGCTGTAGCTCAGCCTGCAGTTGTAACGTGCCAGCTGCCTGGGCCACAGAACATCTGTGGGGGGAGGCTGGTGGGGACGTGGAGGAGTGTGACAGAAATGGGCCCGAGGGGGGAGAGGAGCGCATGGGGGAGGCCTCCTGAGGGTCTGCCTTAGGCTCCACTCTAACACAGAAGGCAATCAATACCCATTGACTGCGGACAGCCTCCGGGTCCCGAGGAGCCAGTGTGAGTCAGAAGCAGGGATGGAGGCGGGGTGGACTGATGCAGTTTGTTGAGTGTGCATCATGCTTTGCTCCTTGGAGGCTGCCCCGCCCCTTTCCTCTTCCTCGTCCTTCCATTCTGTCTGTTCAACTGCAGTTCCCACCTGCCCAGGAGTAGCGCTGCCTGAGGCTCAGAACGGCAGGCCTGGAGTGGGGCAGTCAGTCACACGTGAGGCTTCTGAGTGGCACCAAAAGGGATTGTGACAGTGGCGATGTGTCCTGGGTACCCTGTTCCAGAGGAACAGTGACACTAATTATGACCAGACCTTTTCCTTCAGGCTGTAAGGTGTCTTCTGCCTAGAAGAGTGCCAAAGCCAGGCAGCAAAGGCCCTGCACTGGCCTCAGTCTACGTTCCCAAGTTCTGTGCAGTTCGACCTTAGCAGCTCCGAATAGAAGGAAGTACCCAGATCTTGGTCTTCTCTCTGCCAGTAGCTGGCTGGCTGGCTAAGAGCAAATCATTTCCCTGCTTGGGGCTGTTTTCTTCCTAAATACAGTTGGGTATTGGATTAGATCACTGATTTTCTCTTTTAAGGCCCTTTAACAAATGGACTGTGTCACAGAAACTCACAACTAAGAGTGTTCAGTGCCAGGCAGCTCGGGTCAAAGCAGGCAGGGACCAGGGGCTCTGGGCAGGTGTTTGAACCGTTCTGAGCCTGTTTCCTTCTCTATAAACAGCTCCCGTACCACTTACCTAGGAAGGTGTGATGAGATGGCTGCTTGTGAAGCTGCTGGCAGGGTTTGCAGCACAAGGGTCCCATCAGTGAGGCGGTCATCAGTGTCGTTGGCACTTTCCCAGGCCTTCTCCTTTAAACAGTGGTGCGGGCGCCACCCCTGCTTTCCTGACACCTGGCCCTGGGGACACTGGGTCCCTCTGAATCCCTGCAGCCCTGGGACTGTCTTGTAGGCTTGCGGCGCGGCTCTGGGCTCGCAGCTAGTTGTGTATGTTTAAACTCAGCCTCCACAATGAAACCAAGTTCCTTCAGGGAGACTTTCCTTCCACGGCTCTTACCCCCCGTGCGGCCTGTACACAGTTCCGTGTGTCTGTGGGCCGACCAGCCCAGACCAGGACGCTGAGCTGTAGCTGTAGCCACAGTGTGGCCCCTGCCTGGTACTCAGACTAGAGGATCCTAGGAGGGGACGGTGAGCTGCAGGGCCCTGGACGGAGCAGGGCGGGAGTGCTGACTCATCCTGGCCAAGCAGCGGGATCCACAGGGCCGACCCGAGCCAGTGCCTGGCTTGTGCCCGCATCAGGGGACAGTCAAGAAACATCCCAAGTCAAAGACTCCAGAAAGTAAGGCTGGTTTTGTGTCGCTTCTCATTTATTAATTCAGTCTGTTCTAAATTGTACAGTTATGAAAATAACAAAACCAAAGCTGGAAGCCCAGGAATATTTACACTCTCGTGTAGTGAGGTCAGTCTATGTTGTCACACAGGTCGGTTATGTTTGGTACCACAAGATGTTCGTAATTCAGACAAAAGTGGACAGATTAACAATGATATGTACAGCAAAACAAAAGGGGAAGTCATTCAAGTATCAAAATACAGAGACCAAGATTAAATAACATTTTTATTACGATTCAGTCCCATTGCCACACCATTAGCAACAATACTTTTGTGACAGTCGTTCTGCAGGCCTGGGCATCTCCGACACAGACCAATGTCAGGCCAGCTTTTTAACCGCTGGGTGACTGCAGCTGTGCCTGCTGCCTGCCTGGCCCGAGGCTTCTCCAGGACTCCCTAGAATCCAACGCTTAGAAGCCAGGAGGGGTGCGGAGCGCTGCACACACAGAGCCTGCAGGAGGGGAGTCCTGCTCAGCAGCTGGCCAGCCGACAAGAGGCGGCCAGAGGGCCTGGGCTGGTGACAGGAACAACCCCATTTCAAGTCCCAGCTAAGCAGGCTCCCGGGTTCAGACACGCAGCGACGGGGTTGGTCCCATCACGTGACCCGCACTCAGAGACGCAGAAGCAGGGCCTATTCCACTTGAAGCCTGTCCTTAAAGTTATCCTATTCCTTTCCAGGGAAGGGAGAGCACCCGCCCCAGGGAAGAGTAAAAAAGAAAGAAAGATCCAGTCCTTTACTTTCTGGAATATTCAGAAATAAGCCCATCTCAAAACCACCACGAGCCAGAGCAGATTAGCCAAGGCTTTCCAATACGAAAATACCCTGAATAAATAAAGAAGATATAGCAGCTTCAAGGGGAAGAAACACCTACATCTGACTTTCAAACAAAAAGCGTGTGAGGAGCTCATCGTAGTGTCTAGTTTTGTTTTTGGACCTCCCGCCCCACCGAGACCCTCAGCAGAGACCTGGCCTTCCTCGGCACGGCAAAGCGCAGCAGCAGCACCCCCCCCCCAGCTCCGGGCCTTGTCAATTCTCGGAAGAAAGTCGGGGCCGAGCCCTGCACAGTGTGAGCTGACGGGAGTCCTCACAGGCGTGGGAAGAAGCAGGAAGTCAAGTCAAACTTCCAGGTGTCGACGCTCCTGTTTAGTACCGAAAAGTGGAGGCTCTTCTGCCTCTACCCCAGAGGGGAGCTGACCCCAGGGCCTGAGGTGCAGGCGGCTCAGCAGAGGACTTGCCCTGCTTTCCATTTCTCCCCACCACAAGGGTTGTGGATGTGCCCGTGGTCACTCTCCCCACACATGTGCACAGCACAGAACAATTCCCAAACTTCGCTGGGAAAGTAGTGCTGAAGCCCGGGGTGCCGACCCTGGGACGGCCCGAGCGTGCCAGCCAGGCCTCGCCCGCTGACCTGCCCACGGAGCGGCTCCTCTCTGCTCTCTGCTCCCTGCTGGGGAAGGTACTGGACTCGCAGCTGCAGGGCTCTGCCTCTGCCTCACAGGAGTCCCTTTGCTGCTACTACAGCCTGGGAGGAGGACACAAACAGATAAAAAGCAAAGCGAGCCAGCAGGAGGGTGGAAGTGGCAGCGGGACACCAGGGTGCCGGCCTGCCCTGAAGGCCACACTGCGGGGGGAGCATCAAATCGACCGTCACCCTAGGAACCCTTGTCTACACTGGAGCCAGGGACAAGCCCAGCAGCTGAAAAATACAACAGTCAAACCAATAATTCAGAGAATCAAAAGTGAGTCCTAATCACAGAGACCCTATTAGACAAGTCACACACTGGCAGGTAGCAATCTTAGCTGACCTACCCGTTAATGCCCCAAAGTTTCTTTTGTCCTTTCTGATCCAACTCAGGCAGCCTGAGGTCAGAGAGCTCGTGGGCCCGGCAGCCCAGGGCAGCACTCTGACCACCCGCAGGCCGGAGCTGCCCAGCGCCAGGCACAGGCTCTGACGTCACGGCGCCAGGAACTGCTCGCTCATCTCCATGGGGCCTCTGGGCCCTCACACCTGGCACCTCAGACACGGACAGGGCACCTTTGCGTTCACTAGGCGCCTGAGGCTGTTCTTACTGCAGAGGCTGTGCCCAGGTCTACAGAGGGGCAAGAAATCACGCAGTTCACATGGAACGGCAATGAGCTTGGATGGGTTTGAGGAGCAGACTCTAACCAAACCTTGTCAACTGTGCCCTGTGCTGCTGTCTCACCCACCCCCAGGCGTGGCCTTCTCGGTCCTGTGGGACCATGCCAAACCCCTGAGGACAGAGGTTGGACAGATGGCCTCCTACTGGTCTCAGCTCTCCTGTCGTCTGACCCTGCGGCCACTTGTCTCAAGGGTGGCAGTTTAACCTAGAGGTTTGAGCCAAGTGTTAAAAGTTCATTTTATAAAAAATTTTTTCCTATTAAAAAATGTGTTCTGGACAAGTCCCTTCGTGACCCTCTGGCGTTCCAGTCTCATCTGCTAGAGGCCTGGAGTGTGTCTCTGCAGCCGGGGCAGGGCTCGCTCTGCAGGGCCGGTGGTGGCAGGCCCAGGCCGAGCAGCCGAGAAGGTCCTCCAGGCAGAGGCGGGCCTGGGTCTTCAAAGCTGCAGGTGGCGGCGGTGGTGGGAGCCTGTGCCCCCACGTCTGTGTTTCCGCAGCACAGCGGGCTCCTCAGTGGCTCAGCTTGGCAGAAGCAAACACAATGGGGGGAGGAAAGGGTTAACCGACGGGCCTGCACAGGCAGAGGAGACGGGAAGGAGACACAGAGGCAGGACAGAAGGCCCTCGCAGCCTCCCCCGAGCGCCCACGGCCCACGCCCGCCGTCACCTCTGGCTCAGCACACCTGCTCGGGAAGGCACAAGGACAGGCAGGGGTGCAGAAGGACCCACCCCGGTTCACCAACTTGGGCTTCAATTCTAAAGAAGCTGCTGTTAACTTGCTGGCTTTTCTGCTCGACTGCGCTGTTGGCGCTGCCTCCTACCGGAGCTGCTTCTGTCCTGTCTCCTGCCATCTAAGCTGCTTTGCCCACGGGGAAGGCATGGGGCTTCTCCTCAACTCCACCATCCCCGCTGCTGAGCTGCTTTGAGGTGACACCCTGCACAGCCTCCTTTCTCAGGAGAGCCAAAGGCTGAGGGAAGGGACTGCGGGGAGACTATTTGGGGTCCCCCACACTGTGGAGCAGGGTCAGAAAACTTCCGGAGGACAATGGAAGTGGCTCGAGCAGCCCCGTCCGTGAGGAGGAAGATGCCCCGTGTGTGCAGGGCAAAGGCCTCCCGCCTGCTGGGTCCTACGGAAAGGCCTTCCTGCTCCGGGAGCTACACCCCAGAGCCAGCTTTGTGATTCACTGGTGACGACAGGATGGGCCGACCACACACACGTCATCCCATTCCTCGGCGTGGAGGGCCCGCCAGGACCAAGAGCCCTGTGAGCGACGCCGGGCTGCGGTGTTCAGATGGCAGCGCCCATGCCTCAGAGCCAGGCCTGTGCCCAGGGGCTTGGCACGGGCCTGGGCCCTCACAGAAAGCAGTCTGACCCTGCTCCAGCTACATTGCGGAGCTCAGGGTTTCCAGCGGGGGCCAGCACCTCAGAGCCCAGGAGCCAGGGTGGCAGCTGGCTGTAAGCACAGTGCAAGGGGACTCGGGCACCAGGTGGTCACAGTGGTCGGTTGTGTCAAGAAAGGTGCAAACAGACAGTTAGCTCTTAGGAGCCCACTCAGCTGTGGCTCAGCACACAAAACAGGCACGGGGAGCCGACAGGGAGCCTGGCCGGGCCACAGTGGCTGTCCCTGGGGCCGGGTGCGCCCTGCTCGAAGCCCGCCCCGCCCCTCAGGAGTCAGTGCCCGCGCCAGAGACTTCTGGGCGCAGCAGGGCCCCTCAGCGCTCTCGGTGCCACGTCAAAGGCAGCCCAGCCCACCCCAAGCTGTCCTTGCCCAAGGGGGGAGTTCACAGTGTCCGCTGGTGTTAGGTACAAGCTGTGAGTGCAGCGTCTAGAGCTGCTGCCCAGGAGAGCAGGTCCCAGGGGGTGGGGCCTTGGCGTCCGCAGCTGGAAGGAGGTGAGAGCAGCAGAAAGACCGGATGGCAAGGCACAGTGAGACTAGTGGAGACAGGGAGTGGGTGGTTAGAAGATAGTGGTCTCATACTTGGTGCTGAGGCTCCGTTTAGAGTCTGGTTTGGGGTCCACAACCCAGGAGACACTGGCATGGGACTGGGCATCTGGGTCCGTTTCGGGCGGTTCCACCTGCCGAGGACAAGAAGGGCCGAGTCAGGGAGTGCTGCGCCTGGGCCAGAGGCAACAGGCCCGCTGGCCTCCCGCCTCCCAGGAGGAGCAGCCCTGTTCCTTTCGGCAGCCCTGGGGGTGGGGGGCCGGGAGGGCCACCTCTGGGCAACTTGTCCCGGGGTTTCTCGGAGCTGCTCAGCTAAAGGAGTTGTGCCCGACCCGAGCATCGTGCTCTAAGCCCCAAACCTGTTTACGGAGGGAGGAAGGGACAAGGGGTTTGGAAACTCCAAGTCTTGGGTCCCCTCTGGCAGGGCCAGAGAGCTCACCCTGGGCAAGACCACAGCCGGCTCCCCAGAGCCCTGGAGAGGGGAGGACACACAGGAGAACAACAAGGGCAAAAGCACAGACAGGGGTGGCAGGAGGGCAGCTCAGGCAGGAAGGACGCCACGCAGGCGGAGGGAGAGGCCACTAGTCTCAGAGAGCTCACGGTCACTTCGGGAAGACTGACACACAGACAGCAGGAGGTGTAAAGACCTTGACTCCAGGACTAACAGACGGCAGCGGTAGGTAAGAAGGACGGTGGGTGGTGCAGGTGTGACAGTAACAACAGCGACTATCAGGGGCCAGCGGCACCTGGGGTGCGAAGCAGAGCAGACAGACACGGGGGATGTTACACGGACTCCTGGCTGGCCGCGCGCTCGCAGCCCCGCGCCGGCCTGGCCGGGCCCTGGTGGAGCCGGCAATGGGGGGAGCAGGACGCGGGGGGGGGGGCCTGCCCTCCCACACGAGCACCTCAGCACCTCGCAGCCGCAGCCCGATGAGCAGGGCTGTTTCCTGAGGGCCAGCTGTCTGAAGTGCGAGGAGACCGAGCTGGCTCCACCCCAAGCCCTCAAACCCCATGGGGCGACTGCGGCCACGTACTGCTGACTTCCTCATGCCGACACGAGGCTTAGGCACCGGTTTGGAGGACTTCGTTTCGATCATCTCAGCTGCAGAGGCCGCCATGGGCCTGGCCTTCTGGGCCTGCAGGGCCAGCTGATAGGCCACCTCGAACGCCTGCCCCAGCGTCAGGATGATCTCGTACGTGAGGTTCTGCGAGGGAACAACAGCGCTGATGGGGGAAGCCACGGACGGAGGCGTTTCTCATCCTTCTTCCCCAGCACAGGCGTGGCCGGCCCCGGACAGGAAACCAGTGGATAGTCGCTTCCGCTAGGACACTTATTTTTGTCCCAAAGCAGCTGATATATATCAGGGAACAATCTGAGCATAACACACATTTTGGGTTTTCTCACGCATAATTTCCTCAGACAGAAACGCTAGGTGAATGCAAACACTGAGCCCAGCTGCCCCAAGTCACCTGGGCACACACACAAACGTGCACATGTCAGGACAACAGTGAACCAACCCAGCCACGGGCGCCATCTCAACCTTCCCCAGACCCAGCACCTCACGTTGACGCAGGCTGCAGTCCTCCAGGGCGGCCCTGGGCGTGCGACCAAGCCTCCCCGTCCCGTCACTGCTCCGCGCCGCCCTCCCCGTCTTGCTTGGCTTCTCTTTCTAGCTCTTCAGTGCAGCTGGCGGGCACACACTTCCATAAGCCAACCTCAGGTCTTTCTTAGGGTACAGTGCAGTGTTTATTGTAGTATTTATGTACTTCTTAGCCCTTTACTAGGAATAAAGCAGTGCTAGGATTTTTATTCAGTTCCTATTGCTTTTTTTTTTTTTTTTTTTTTGAGGGCAGTGTCACTGGCCCTCACATGTGGGACTGAACCGGGGCCGCTGGCTTCCCAAGTCAGCGCTTAACCACCGCGCCACTCGGCTGGCCCTAGTTCCTATCTCTTTTTAACACACAACTGCTGAAGTTTCCGAGTATTGTGCCCCGGCCCCCTCTTCCCATAAACCCCAGTTTTCACTGTGTGAGGTTACAGAGCACGGAGACACGTGTTGTGTGATACAGAAGTGACTGATGTGGGAAATGTGAGCGACAGGTAAGTGTCAGGAATGATGAGGACTGGATGGATCACCTCCTTTAACCTTGAAAACAACCCCATGAGGCTGGTCATCCTATACCCCCACGAAGAGCCGGGGAGAAGTGCAGTTACTTTCTAAGCTTCCACAGCGAGCAAGAGGCAGAGCCAGGAGCAGACGGCAGGCTCGGAGGGCCTGGGGCTGGGAATGCTGGAGCCGGCGGTGGTCCCAAAGCCACAGAGATTTGGGGACTAGCTACTCTCCGGATGGGGAGACCTGGACAAAGTCTGGAGGTGAGGAGAGGCAGGCCCTGCCGCACCAGCTGTCCTCTCGCTCGTCCGCTCCCTGTGGGCAGCTCCCCTCAGCCTGAGCAGGAATCTGGGGGAAGGAGGCCTGTGCCAGGAGAGCACTGCGGCCTCCAGAGGGAAGCAGAGGGCATTTCAGGGAGACTACCCAGCTGGAGGCTTGGGAAATTGACAAACAGCCGAGGGGAGACTGACTAACACTCGCCAGGAACAGGAAAACCTGTCACTAGAACCCCGGACAAGACACTTGTTCTCTGTGCTTGTCTTGCTGCTGTGCAAAGGAAGCTGCACTGGATGGCTGCGGCTGCTTCCTTCATGAACCAAGCATTTGCTAAGTGCCAACCAGGTGCCCGGACAGTGTTGCACAGAGGCCAAGCATTTGCTAAGTGCCAACCAGGTGCCTGGACAGCGCCGCACAGAGGCATGTCTATCCAGGCCCCTTCCAGCGGTACCCACCACATCCACCGTGCTGAACACGTGGCAGTAGTGGTGGTTGGTCTGCAGGTCCTTGGTGATGTAGGCAAAGGTGCACAGGTCGTCCGGGTCCTGGGCCGCACAGGAGATGTTCCGGATCTCATGCTCCGCGATGACATTCTGGGGGGAAGCAGGTGCAGTTTGCGGGCTCCCTGCGGGCACGCCTCAGCCCTCTGACATCACCACCTCGCTCCCCACCCAGGGTGTTAGCCAACTTCCGCTTCTTTATTTTTTTGGTGGGGGAGGGGGCAGTGCCTAACCTTGCCCGATTTAGGTTTGAGGTCTCCATTCCTGACCACAGCAACTGAGGGAGTAAACTGCCCCCATCCAACTTCCAGCTCGCTAGCCCCTTCTGCCTTCCAGGGTAGGGTAGGGCGAGGAGGGAAGGGTGTGTGTGTGTGGGGGTGCCAAACATCGGGCCTGGGGCGTCCTCTGCTTGTCAAGGGCCTCACACTGAGAAAGACCTATGAGCAGGTAAGAGGGGCTATGAAACCCACGTGAGCACAGCACACAGCGGCGGTCACCAGGGCACGGCCCAAGGATCAGGTATGTGGGTGTGTGAGACAAGCTCCCGCTAGGGTAGGAATGAAGGGGAATAAAAAGGGCTGGGAACACGCTAAGGGGGACACCCAGCCGGCGGGGGGCGAGGCACGGGAAGCCGACAGAGCCTGTGAGAAGCATACCTTGTTGGAAGCATCAATGAACTTGACCCCTTTGTACGTGATGGACAGGATGATGGTGGGGACCTTCTTCATGTGCTCGGTGGATTTCTATAGGGAACAAGGGTGGCCCTGTGAACGCTCCTTCTCTGGGCTAAGCGCCCCCAGACCCCACAACCCCTAACCTCCCTCCCCCACCCCATCCTTATATAGTGCCCAGGTGGCTGCAGCTGGTACCCCCATTTGCTTGATGCCTTCCATCCTAGCCAGCCCCCACCCTATGCTTCAACCCACAGAGATAACCCACCCGCATCTTGGCACAGGCATCTTGTGTGGATTCTGTCCCTCGAAGGTCTTTGATCAGCATGGAGCCCAGGTACTGTGGGAGTGAGCAGTGGCTGGTCTTAGGAAGACCTACATTCTCAGGCAGCGGGGACCCAACCCATCTGGGACCACAATCTGATGATTCCCTTCCGATGCCCGTCTCCCAAGCCGGCTGGGAAGCCCCCCTCCTGGCCAGGTGCTGGGCGCATAGGTCTGAAGAGCAGAGAGCAGCACTGGCGCCTGGAGCCGGCCAGGCAGGGAGACAGGAAGCAGGAGGCCGGCTGGGCTGGGAGGGCCGGGGCAACTCACATTGGCCTCATAGCCGCAGGACTCGAAGATGAGTTTCTCCGGCTGGTGTTGCCAGCTCTGCACAGGGGCATAGGGGGCGGCAAGGCTGGGGGGCCGGAGGGTCAGCCTGGCCTCGCGGTGCTCTTCCTGCAGAAACGCGGGGTCACAGGTCTGCTCCAGAGGAGCTCACGGGCCTCCTGCCTGGCCCCAAGGGCAAAGGAGCCAGCGACCTCAAGGTCAAAGGCCCGGTGGGGATGGCAGGAGGGAGACAAGCCCATTCAAAGGCACTGCGGCAGCAAAGGCAGAGGAGCAGGGACCTAAGTCTCGGAAGGCTGGGTGGTGTCTGAGGGGAGGCTTACGGGGATGGGAAATGCACAAAACCGGTGAGTGGAACCATCCGTGTGGGGCAGCGCGACATGTGGGGAGCAGGGCCAGGCCCCTGGATGTCTCATGCCCGTCCGGGCGCCTGGCCCTGATCCTGGGGTGGGGGTGGGGGAGGAGGCAGTCCCGGTGTGAGATGATGGGGTCCCCAGGGGGAGGAGGAACAAGACTCAGGAAAGATTTACACCTTCAATTCCCAGCACTGTGCAGTCTCCCCACACGGAGCAACTAGAACTGTGGGACAACATACTTTTTAATCTTGCTAGAAACTCATGCCCATGCTGTGGTAAGGTAGGGAAAGGCGAGAAATGAGAAGTGTGAGAGAGAAAATGAGTGAAGTTGAAGTTTGCCCTGAGGGCAACGAGGCACAATGCCAGTCTGAGGGCAGTTCCTGCTCAATGGCAAGGGCTGGGGCGGCCCCAGGGCCTGGCGGAGGCTGCTGGCTGCGCCCACCTCGGGGCCACAGAGACAGCGGGAAGAAGGGAGTGTGATCCAGGCTGCAGCTTAGCTGGGCAGGTGGAAGGGCTGGGTGTGCAGCCGAGGGGAGAGAAAGTTCTGGGGAAAGGGCAGGGCGTGGATGAAAGAGGGCCGGGAAGGGGCCGGGAGCGGGAGAAGCTGAGGGATGGTGGCTGAGGCAGTGTGGGAGGCTCGGGGGACTTCTGAGGAGGGACGTCCAGGCCACAAAGATGCAGGGGAGGACCCAGCAGTGACAGCTGAAGTGAGTCATGGAGTCACAGCATCTGGGCTTAGGGGCTGGGCGGCTGACACAGGCAGCTGGCTGGGGAATGCCAGGAGGAGGCTGGGGTCCTTCTCCTCCCAGTGCCAGCCCAACAGGGCTTGGGCACGGGGGGTGGGGCTAGGAGGAGCTGTCTTGCCCAGAGGAACGAGGGGACCCCTGTCTGCAGTGCTCCCTCCTGCCTCACCTGGAGTCTGAAGCGTTCCACTCGAGAGGGTGCTGTGGGGTCATGAAGGCTGTCATGCCGCCTTCTGCCCGTGTCCCCTGGAGGCAGCAGCAGGTCAGCGGACCGTGCGGTACAGGAGTCATTCTGGCTCAGCGGGGACGATGTCTGGGAGAGCAAGTCTTGGCACTGAAGCGGGGAGAAACCCAGGTGAAACCTGGAGCCCGTGAGGCCA
The DNA here is from genome assembly GCA_033961575.1 of Aselliscus stoliczkanus. Taxonomy (NCBI): domain Eukaryota; kingdom Metazoa; phylum Chordata; class Mammalia; order Chiroptera; family Hipposideridae; genus Aselliscus; species Aselliscus stoliczkanus. The sequence goes on along the minus strand of CM066733.1, from coordinate 53,656,609 downwards.
GGCCTCAGCTCTGGGTGTGAGCAGCCCTGAGGCTGCCGAGGGCCTGGCACAGGCAGCGCCACCAGTGAGACAGAACAAGTGCGGGGCGGGGGGGGGGGGCAGATGGGCTGCTGCGTCCAGCCTGGGCAGTCAAAGTGACCAGGTTCTTCCTGGAACCAAGAGGCCCTGACTGCCTAGTCCTGTGGGTGAGCAGCCACCATGAGCAAACCCACTTCACTAGCATACCCTTCAGCCCGGAGCCGTATAGGAAGAGGGGTGGTTGTAGAGCTAGGAAGTGCTTTCCAGCTTATGAAAGATAAAATTATCTGTCACAATCCATCGTGGGTCTCTGGGGCACGTGACCAAATCCAAAGTTTTTGAGAAAACACACAGTGCTACCAGGTAGCACCCCGAGGCCCCGCCCCCAGAGAACAGGCATCAGTCTCGTTTTCACAGCTGAGTGTGAGAACCTGTCTGTCTCACTTTCTTGTGAAGGAGGATAAAACAGCTCCCACTTTCTGAGGCTGCTGTACATGGGTTGTACTCGGAGCCCACCGGCAGCTCAGCCTGGAGGGTTTGGAGGGTGCTCATCCTGGAATGCAGGCATGCAGGGTCTAACCAGTTGCTGCAGTCAAGGATTACCTGGCTTGAGCAACAACCCATCTGTGAGGTTAAAAAAACCTCAGGTTCTCTTACCCGCCCTGCCGCAGGAATTTTCCTTCAGAAGACTTGGCGGCGGGGGGGTGGGGGGACCCAGGCCCTGCCATGTATTCAAGCTCTGTGTCAGGCTCAGGTCAGGTACCCCAACACCCCCGGCTCTGCCACCTGAGCACAGTTGACGTTTTCACTCAGGAACAGCGTCCAGCCCTCTGGGACTTGGCTATTTGTTTTCCTGTGTTTCCCAACATTTACCTCCTACTCATAAACTGGACCCTTTATTATAGTCCATCTCAAGCTTTTCTGACATGGATGGGTGGCATGTAATTGATAAATAACCAGCCCCTTGACCTGAGCTTGGGGCAGACGTGGCCCCAACGACGCGACGGGAGGGGCCGTCTGTTCCTCTACCCGAGGTCCCAGGGCGGAGAATTCCTAAAGAACTCTTTCGTCTCTAGCACATTCCTTTCCATCCCTCCCCAACTCACCCTCAGCTGGGAAAACCTCGGGGGCTTCTGGGGCGGCTCCTCATAGGGCCTGTCAGCCAGGGAGGCGATGATGCGCTTTCGATGGCCGAGCAGGTGAACCTTTAGGACCTGGCCGGGAGGGGAGAGCGGCGGTCAGGCGGCGACCGGGCCCTGGCTCCCCGCCCGGCCCATGGCTCCCTGTCACGGGCTGGGGGCAGCCCAGGCCGGGCCTGGGCAGAGGCTGCACTCACGTTGACCAGCTCCAGCTCCCAGAGGTTCTTCACAGTGTCGATAGAGCTGTAGCCACTGGACAGGAAGGAATGGACGTAGTCCTGCAACCCCAGGGAGTCCAGCCAGGAGGGCACTGACGGGGGGCTGTTCCCGTCATAGCCCAGAGCCTTCACCTGTAGGCGGGGAGGGGAGGCGGGCCTGGTATCTCAGTACGTACGGGACAGGGGCCCTGGGGGCATGGAGACCCAGGCCCGTCCACAGACCACACCAGAGACGGCAGCTCCTGAGCGTCAAGGAGGGCCTGTGGGCCTGGGTCCTTGGCACCCCGAGTCCCTTCCTTCACACAGCCCTTGCTACCCTGGCTCCAGGCTGAGGTTCCCCCTCTGGGGAACACCATCTGGAGACCACCAGAGTACTCCGGGTCTGGGGGAGATGGTCCCAGTAAGACCAGATGGGGAGGAGTGTTTGCAGAAGGCCCTGCTTGTTCTGATGGGGTCACAGACCTGGTGGGACAAGAAAATGGTGTCTGTGAAGCAGGTGTTGGCCTCACTGTTGGGACTTACTTGTCTGTGCTTCCTGAGTTCTGGGCAAGTGGAAGTGACAGGGGGACACTGGACTCAGTGCAGCATAGTTCAAGAGAAGCTCAGCCCTACCAGCCCTGGCTGCCCAGGGAAAGACACCAGAGATGGGCACAGGCTGGCCTCGTCTCAAGTGATTCAGGAGAGACTCCAGAGGGGCTCCAGGTGACAGGCCAAGCCCGTGGGCACCCGGCCCCCATGCCGGGCGGATGCCTGCAGCCCCGTCCAGAGGCCAGAGCAGGTCCTCACCGTCCCCCGTACATGGCTGACTGGGGCCCCAGGACTTGGGGAAGAAGTAAACAGGACTCTGTGTTGCCCTCTGGGGCTCCCAGGATGGGGGGCAGACACCCCACCATGATCTGCATGCCCCAAAGTCAAGCCCCTTCCCTGTGCTGGGTCCAGGTAGCGTGGGGAAGGGGCCCTGGCCCTGGCGCGGGCAGAGGCTGCAGAGCTGTGGGCACTCACCTTGGGCAGGGCCCGCGCGGCCTGGAGCAGCTTCCGCCGGTGCTGCGGGTCATTGATGCCGATCTCCCGCAGGTCCTGCTCCTCCATCACGTTAGACCCCTAGAGCAGGAAAGAGAGAGTGAGGCCTTCTGAGTGGGCAGCTGGCGGCCGCCTGTGGTGTCAGGTCAGCCTCTCATGTCTCCTCCAAATTCTTCCCTTTGGCCACAGGCACCAAGAGGGAGTGAAGTCCTGGGGCTCCCCGAGAAGGATAGGCCAGGCAGCAAGAGGCTCTGTGCACGCCGGAGGCCGAGCAGAGCAGCAGACAAATCTGCCCGGGCTGCACACTCTCGCGAGCTGGGCAGTGTCGGGGCTCCGGAACAGGCGTGGGTGCAGAGCTGGGCCAGGGGCCAGGGCGACACTGCATGCACAGGTGTGTACGGCCACTAGCCCCAGCCCACCCGAGTAAAGGTGCATTTTCCTGGGGAGGAGGTCTCACGACCACCCAAGGTGAAAGACAGATTCCTCACACACGATTTTATAACTTTAGGCTGACAGCCACTGTGGTTGGGCAGCTGGTGGCAGGGCAGGCACCCGAGGAACCAGCCTCCCCCTAAGGAGGAAGGAATCTCAAGGGGGGATGGTCAGGCAGGAGGGACGGTCAGGAAAAGGCCTTCCTGCTTAGGAGAGGACGACGGCTCAGAGCTGAGCCCCCGTGGGACAGGGCTCCCCAACCACCCGACAGGGCAGCTGAGCACGCGGGGACGAGCACAGGAGGCGTCACTGCTGCGTGACAGGGACCCGCCCAGCTCATGCTGACAACCCTATTTGTTAGGTTCTGTTTTAATCCTCATTTTACAGATGATGAAACTGAGGCCCAAGGTCAGAAACTTGCCCGAGGTCACAGGGTGGTGGAGCTAAGACCTGGGGCCGCTGACTACACTCTCTGCTCCAGATGCCTGTGGCTGCTCACAACAGCGGTCCGTCACAAGATGGGTTTTGTTCAGATTATGAAACAGGAAAATCCGCTGGCTCTGCTGCTCCTCAGCCACTCCCAACGCTTGTGTCCACTCCCCAGGATGTCCGTCTGGAGCCCAGCGGGGCCCACGCACATATCTGCACTCTTCATTTTCACAAACGTAATTATTTTACACACTGCTCGGCACTTTGGTCCCACTACTTAATACCCACAAGGCCTGCTCCACACCAGTGTATGCAGACCTGCCTCTTTTTTAAAGCTGCATAATCATCCAGGCCATGGACATGTTATAAACGACTTAACCTGCTGAAGGACATTTGTTTCCGATTTCCGAGTTTCAGAGAGGGCTGCGTTTCCGACCCCGTCTGTGTGTCATATCAAGGGGACGCGGCTTGGTCAGAGGGTGTGAGCACCCCGGTGCCTTCCATCCGCGGTGTGAACCCCACTGCTCCCACGGTCAGCAACCCCAGGGCGGCGCATCACAGCACCGTTCTTATCCTAAAATAATCCTCTGGCAGGTGAGCTCGGGCTTCTCGTCACAAGTTGTCTGTCAAGCGCTCACACAGCACTTAGTGCCCCTCCATGTCCTCCAGGCCTCGCAGGCAGGGCAGGTAGACAGGTAGGAGCAGGAACGGGCTCGCCCTACTTGGAAAGCTCCTGGCTGGCCTGGGTCCAGACCCCTGGCGGCTGCCCTCATTTAGGGCACTGATGCCTCACTGGTCCAGGAGGACTCCAGGCTCACGCACGCTCCTAAATCAAAGGGGTGTGTTGTTAGAAGCTAGAGAGAGAAACCATCCTGCTTATGGGAATGTACACCCTGCTTTTAGGGTATTGTGATGAGCTCAAGACAACCTGGGGAGCAAGAAGGGAGTGCAAGGCACACCAGCTGGGAGAATGAGAGGTACTGGAGCTCTACCCATAGAAATAAAACCCCTCACACAATGTAAGGAGGCTGCTTCCCTCTCTTGGGTCAGCCATGTCTTGGGGTGTACTTGCTTTTACTAACAAATTTCTTGCTGTTCTATGCTGCACAAACTCTGCCTCTTTTTTTTTTTTTTTTTGAGGGCAGTGTCACTGGCCCTCATATGTGGGACCAAACCGGGGCCGCTGGCGTCTCTAGCCAGCTCTTAACCACAACACCACTTGGCCGGCCCCAAGCTCTGCCTCTTGACCGAATTCTTTCCTACAAGAAGACAGAGCCGAGGTACGACGTCATTCCCGGTAACAACACCTGCCAAAGCCTTTAATAATAGGGACAATCGTCATCTCCATTTTACAGCTCAGGAAGTGGAGGTGCCGAGAGTGCCAACAACCTGCGGGTCGCACGGCCTGTTACCGGGGAGCTGGGAATGAGACCCACGCTCTGGGTTGCACACCCTGTTTCCGGGAATCACCCGCGTCTGTCCTCTGCGTGTTTTCCCATGGAGTTGTTGGTCTTTTCTGTATTTGGTTTGTACGAATTCTTTATATAGTAAGGAAATTAGCCTGTATCTATGAAAAGAGATAATTGTTTTTTCCAACGTGTCACATCCCTTTGACGTTTATGTCGGCTCTGTTCACGCGGGAAGTATCTGATGGACCTAAACACACCCGCTGCTCTTGCCGAGCCCCCCAGTTTTGCCAGGCTTAGAAAAACCTCCCCTCTCCAAGGTTTTCAAAACAATTCTTCCCCAGTTTCTTCCTGTAATTTTACAGTGTCATTTTTTACAATTAAATCTTTAACCCATCTGGAATTTATTTTGAGGTAAGGTTTAAGGGCCAAGTTCCACTTCATTTTTCTTTCCAGGCAGCAAATTGTCCATTTCTGCAATCAAATGTCTTTCCCCCACCAATCTGAAATGATCTCTGTTGTGTCCCAAGTTCCTGTATTTCCCGGACTCTTTCTGGACTATATCCTATTGAGGGATACTCAATAGAATATCCCCTACTTTACAGATGAAAAATTAAGTAACTGGGACCAGCTCATGCAAACCCTTATCTGGTGGTCCCACCTCGGGACCTGAGCTGTAGCAACTGGATTGGGGGGGGGGTGCATCCCAGGCCTGTGCGTGGTAAAGAAAACTATGCATCCCAGAGGACACTTTCCAAGCCTTAAACTCAAGAGCATCCCAGTGAAGAGAGAGCCCTGAAGCCAGGAGGCAGAACACAGACCTTTGCTAGGCCTACAGCAGGTGATGGGGGTCCTGGCACCTCCTCAGGTCTGAGGCCAGCTCCTGCTGTCCCCCCTCAATCCACACTAAGTTCTTGTAATTGTTCTGGGCCCAAATCTAGGGTGTGCTGATTGGGAAAGGCACAGAGAGGCAGCCTACCTGATGATGAGGACACCTAAGCAAGGACCTGGACTGAACCAAACAGTGAACCTCAGGAGGGTGGACCACGTGATTTCCCGAACTCCCACTATAACCCCAGCACGTGCTCGTGAACGTTCATGGGCTTTGAGGGTTACACTGATGCTGAGCTGAAGACGGCCGGCCAGGAAAACCAGGTCCCGCTGGAGACAAGGCCTTTAGTAACGAGACCCCCAGTCAAAAGAGCTGGCTGTTGTGTGCGGATTTGAGGAGAAAAGCAAATGGAAACCAAGCAGAAACAAAGGACGTGATGGAAAATCAAAGTAAGCAGTCGCCAGAGCGTGTCCTGGGCACAGTGCAGGGTCCTCCTGATTTCCTGACCTTCCCACACCCACATTCTGTGGGATATATATGAAATAAGGTGCTACAAATCCTCAAAGGCAAGAAACATCACTCTGGAAGTTACCTTATCCTCTAGGGGAGAGAAGCACCACTGCCTTCTAGAAAGCTCTTCTTGAGAAGGGTTATGGGGGAAAAGGGGCTTTCTATTTGACCTTCTGCTCCATTGACAGTTACCGGGAGCTTACTGCATGCCAGGCTTGGATTGAGTTCTTACTGAGCTATTAATTGGGGAGCTAGCAGAGAATAGCTCATTGGCCTAAGCATTTTGCTTAATAGAGATTTTCTTAGGTTTTAGAAAAGGTTCTAAGTGTAAGTGAAATCTGAGGCACGTAGCTAATAGCGACTTGGCCTGGGTGGGTTCGGCACCACGGCGCCCCCCCATCCCAGGCTCTGTCCTGTCCCTCGGGCCTCACAGCCACCTGGCAGGTGTTTATCCTGCTACCACTTCCCGGAAGAGGAAACGGGACACGTGGCCAGCAGTGGCACCATGGCGCCCACCTTGACCATGGCCTTTCTAGGTGCCAAGGGAAGAGCAGGGCGAGCAGAGGTCCTCAGGGCCAGAGCTTGGGCCTACCAGGACCGCCCAGGGCCCCCTTTGCTGGCCTTTGTGGGGAGGTGATTGTGAAGATGTGAGCATGGTCCTGACCCTGTCCTGGGGCTGTGCAGGGCCTCTATGTTTATGACCTGAAAACACGCTGCCACCACACCTTCGAGAGAGAGAGACTGCCCACATTATACAGAGAAACTAAGGCTCCGAGGACTCACTGACTCAGCCAAGGTCACAGAGCTCATGAGGGAATGGCAAAGGGACAGTTAAACCTCTATCTAACAAGCTCCAGTGCTTCCTCCTTTAGCTGTACTCTCAGCTAAAATCCGAACTCTCAGCGCCAAGGGGACCCCTGGAGACACAAGGGGAGGGAGGGCTTGCCAGGCCTCACGTGATGGAGAAACAGCCAGGACGCGGGCCAGGCCCCGGGACACGCAGCCCAGCATTGGGCCTTAGGCCTCGGGGTCGAGAGCCTGGAGCAGGCTGACGTTGGGGAGGACAGCCTGGCCCCCTGGGGCACAGGGCGAATCTGCTCTGCTCTGCAGAATGACTGCCCAATTGCACAATTATGGGTGTCCTTCCTTGATAAGGCACGGATTAGAAGCAGTGCCTATCTCCGGCTGTAATGAGTTTTACTTTCCATCAGCCTAATCCGTTTGAAAGCTTTCTCCTTCTCCCAGTCTCTGTCCTCAGTCTCCACCAAAAGGCGCAGAGGTGGTACTTTGCACAGTGGCTCATCGGCCTCGAGCAGGGTCTCTGGGCCCCCAGATCTCTGGGCATAGCTCAGTGGATGTCCAGACACAGGGGAAGAGAGGGGTCTGCAGGCAGGGGCACACGGGCAGGCCAGGGCCCCCAGGAAGGGAAGGAGCACAGACAGCAAGGCCTGCCTCTGGGGTCCTGGGGAGGGTCTTGGCTACAGATAGAGGGAGGGCTGTTGCAGGACCCACATTCCTTTCTTCCAAGCTCTCTCTGGCCCTCTAGGACCCTGATTATCTTGGGTCTTCTTCACAATATGGTTTTAGGAGAAGGAAAGGTCCCGTTGCATCTTGAAAGGTATCTCACTTGTTAATATTTTGCTAGAAATTTCTTTTAACTGCTGGGCTGGTCTTCATTAAAAAATCATAGAAAAGGACTAAGAAGGGAACATTTGGGAGTGTTGGCACGCTGATGCAGACCCTTTTCAGCTAAGAAAACAGGCTGAGTTACTTGCGGTGGGTCCCAGGCCCTGTTATGGGCCAGGGACTTGTGTGTCTCATTCACAACTTTGCCTCATGCATCTCACGTGGTGCCTGGCATGTGTTTGTGCTCAATAAAAATCTGCTGCATGGACCAAGGAAACCTAAGGTTGGAGAGGCCCACTGACATTTAAATAAAAAAAAATAAAAAAGGAAGAGGCTGACTAGCCAAAGGCAATGCTACTGACTTCACAATTTTGGTCTTTTCCAGTCCTCTGTGAAGAGCTGGGATGAGGTCTGGGGGGAGGATGGGTGTGTACTGAGCTGGGGAAGGGGAGTCCCAGGGGTCTCTAGGGCAGAGGATCGGGCCAAGGGCTCCCCTGCTGGCGGCAGTGGGAAGTGCCAGGTGGTGGATGCCCAGGCTGAGAGGCGGGATGGGTGATGCTGTGGAGCAGCCCAGGGCAGCAGGGAAGCTGTCTTATTTAGTCATGGGGAAGCTGAGGTCCTGTCAAGGGAGAGAGTTGCCTGAGGTCACATAGCCCCATCCCTGCCATTCTCAGATCACAGAGCTGCCTCTTTCTAGCCCAAATGAGAACCAAGGCAAAGAGAGGGCCATCACTTGAACTTCACCCTAAACCCAGGACTTGTTTATGGGCACACAGGGCTGGGCAGTCCCTTGGCAAAGGATCCGGGTGTGAGGAGACGGGGCTGGGCTATCACAGGGTGAACGCAGCTTGGAAGGCTGAGTCTAGAGCCAAGGGTCAACCATGCCTGTCAAGCGAGTGTGGCAGGGCGCTGTGCCCACCTCCTACTGCACAGGACAGCATGCGGGGCACAGACGGCCAGCCACCAGTGAGCTGCACCACAGGGAGGCAAGGACTCTTCTCAGCCCATGGCAGAGACCCAAGGCTAAGGGGAGTTTCAGTGCCTCCTCCGGGAAGACAAGCCCTCAGCATGGAGGTGCTAGGCAGACCCTGACGCCAGGTCTGGGTGCTCTGTTGCTGGGGACCTGTTTCCCTGGCAGGCTGGGCTGTCCCGGGGCTGGCCAAATCTGCCCCTCTAAGACAGGTTAGTTAGTGTAATATTTATTAGGCAGTTAGGAATTTCCTGGTAGAATGAGCAAAAAATAAAATATCTTTAAAGCCTCAGCCTTGAAAAGTCCCAACTTTAAAATTAAACACTCTCAAGCCAGCCGAGTGTCTCATTGGTTAGGAGTTGGCTTGGGACGCCAGCTCTGAGAAGCAGGGCCCCGGTTCAGATCCCACATATGAGGGCCAGTGACACTGCACCCTCTACAGCTAAGATGGTGAACAACAGCTCAACCTGGAGCTGGGCTGCTGTGAGTTGCCAGCGACGGCATAGGCTGCAGTGGGGCTGGCCTGCAGCGGCCGTGTGTTTTTGTGAGCGGCCGTCCAATGGCTGGCGAGTGACTGCCTCACCCGAGAAGAGCACAATGATCACAATACCAACATAGGCCAGTGAAGCAACGTCCTCCACAACCAGACTGAAGAACAAAAGGACAGCAACTTGTCTGTTCCCCAACGCTGTTCCCCTCCCCCAATTCCCCAGTAAAATCTTAAAAAAAAAAAAAAAAAAGATTAAGCACTCTCTTGCTAGAGCAAAATCATCAATTATGCTCTGAGACAGGCCTCAGTCTCGGCCTTGAGAGCCCAGCCTGGAGATAACACACCTGCTAGAGCTAAAACACCAAGTAAGCTCAGGGACAACTAGGCTGTTTAGAGAAGCCCCCTCCAGGCTACATGAATCAGTAGACACCAGTGTTCTCCCAGATAGGCGAGGAAAAGCATATAAACAGTAGCCTTCCCACCAGTCAGCGGGCACTCCAACTTTTCGGGTGCCTCCTCTCTTTGAGAGAGCTGTGTCTCTTTGTTCTAATAAACTGTTCTTTTCTGCAAACTCTGCCTCTCTGGTCCGTGTCTCCGTTCCTTGGCGCTATGAGACCACGAATCCCGGACACTCACAAATCATCCTGCATCAGCTCCTCCCACTGGGAACCTGAGACCCGGCAGGCAGCAGTGTGGTAGGTCCCCGAAGCCCAACTCCCCAACATCTAACTCGCTCAAACGCAGCCTTAGAAGAGCAATCAGAGCAGAACGGCAGGGCAGACAGGCGGCCTAGGGGAGCCCAGGCTGGGGCAGCGAAGCCCTGCCCCTGTCTCGCTTTCTGGTCCTCTCCCCAGCAGCCAGTACCCCCTGCTCTCCCTGGGCCTCCCCTCACACCCAAGACCCTCTGGGCCTGGGGCTGTGGTCTGGGACACAGGTGCGCTCACCCCTCTCCCTCCTGGCCCACCTGCCAAGGTGCGTGTGTGGTTAGTACACCCCCAGCCTCAGAAGGCTGGTCTGGCTTAGTCCAGGGCCCTGTTCTGTGTCCAGCGACCTGCACAGGCAGTATGACCCGGTGACAAGTACTATGTCCTGAGGACTGCAAGGAACTGCCTACAGTGGACGGTAAGTTATGGAATGCCTGGGTCCTGGATGTTTGCATCATTACAACTGTTCATAAAATGCGGGGTGACGTGTGTATGCAGTATATGAGTGTGTGACAAAAGCAGGCTGGGGGACAATATCCCTTGGCTCTCTACCTCCAGCCCGCCAAAGGCCAAACATCAGCCCCTGGAGGGTCTGACCTCTGCTCAAACAAAGGCTGACACGTGAAGCAAGAGTGGCTGCTGGGCAGAGCGACACTAGACCAGGCTCGCCTGCAAAGGAGGTCTGTCATCTCCCAGAAATGGTTTCCAGGCCTTCCACTAGCCTGCCCTCCAGCCTCATTTCCACATTCAGTATGGTCCTCTTCTCAGTCACTTGGCCCTTTCTCCTGCCATCAGGCATGAAAAAGCAAAGGCTGAAACCTCTCCTGGGGAGCAGGATTGAGAGACAGCGATGTCCAGGCCTGATTTAGCCTCCAGGGAAAAGCCTGGCCCTGGTGCTCTTCCCTGTAGCCCCTCCCTCCTCTCCTCTGCACCACCCAGTCCCTTCTCCCCAAGTTCCTTCTGGGTCTCAAGGGGCAGGGGACTGTGGAAGAGAAGCTCCGGAGAGAGGACTCTCTGAACTGGGAGAAGGGTGTGTGTGTGCGATACTCAATCAGGACACACAACAAAGTGCAAATTAAGACCTTAAGAGCAGATTTCTTAAGACAAGGTGGGGGGGCAAGGGGAAGATGAGGGAAGAGCCAGTCTGAGTGAGCTGACATTCGCCACACGTGTCACTGTATTGATTTGTGGGGCCTGCCAGCTCTGCTCCCAGGAGAGGAACTGCTAAAGCTCATTAACAAATAAACAGCGCAGTCATGGGGAGGCTACAGAAATCTCCCCTCGGCCAGCGGCTGGGTGCACATCCACCCCCCGCCCCCCGCCGCCATGGTCAGCGTGCTGGGGAGTCGCATCAGGCCTCCCAGCCTCTGGCTGCTTCAATGTGGTATTTACATGGTCTCTGGCTTCAGGAATGTTCTGGATTTCCACTGGGCTGTGCCTCTATCTCTTCCCCACATTAAAACAATTTTTTTTTTCCTGAATAGAAAAGTTATACAAGTTTATTGTAGAAAACTTTGAAGATAAAGAAAGCATAAAGAAAAATGTAACAGCCACACATAAATCCATCATAACAGGGAGAAAAAATAAACAGGGATACCATTATGGTGTATTTTTCTAAGTGGATCCTTATTTTTAAAAAAGTAAGAATGGGATCTCACATCTACCACTTTGGTCTGTTTTTTCTAAGGTTTTATTTTAAAAATTTTTAGCCAAATTGGGGTTATAGTGTATGTATTGTTTTTTAACCTGCTTTTGTCACATATTCATATATTGCGTGCACACCTTTCCCCCGACATTTAACTGCCTGTTATGAACAGCTCTAATGAATGCACACATCCAGTACCCAGGCACTGCGCCGTTGGGCTTCGTCCACTGTAGGCAGCTCCTTGCAGTCCTCAGGACATATTACTGGCCACTGGGACATACTGTCCTGGGCACGGTCGTCTGGGGTGCAGGTCGCTGGACACAGAACAGGGTCCTAGACTAAGCCAGGCCTGCCTTCCGAGGCTGGCAAGTGGGCCAGGAGGGAGAGGGGTGAGCGCACCTGTGTCCCAGCCCAGACCACGGCGCCAGGCCCAAAGGGTCTCAGGGCGCATGAGGGGAGGCCCAGGGAGAGCAGGGGGGACTGGCTGTTGGGGAGAGGACCAGAAAACGAGGAGGAGGGGCAGGGCTCTGTTGCTACCCTGTGGCCCCCAAGTCTAATGATGATGGGAAACAGAAGCCACGCTCCCTGAAGCATTCCCTTATCCAGGGTTCGCAGGCTTTCTGTGCGGCAGCTACTATGCAAGGCAGCTGTGGCGTAAAGGAAGCAACTGTTTACATCAGAACTGGGTTCAAATCCCGACTTTGCTGCTCTAGGTTGGTACAAAGTCAGAGCCTTGTAAACAGGAAAAACCCCAGCTGCCTCCCAGGGTTAAATAACAAATTCCCTGGTGCTAAACCCTGATTTGCCGGCCGGAATTGGGCTCGATGGCTCTTCTTGTGTCCACCTGCTGGCCACTGCCCGGCCCAGGCGACCTGTGCGTCCCCTGGAACCCCATCACGAACTGGCCAAACTGTTGCCCGCCTCCAGCTCAGGGCCGACCCTTTCAGAAGCATCCTGCCCTGAGCCACAGGAGCAGCAGCCCTGAGCCACACCCCCTGCTCTCCAGAGGATTCCCAGCCCAGACCTGTCCTCACAGAGAGGACTTGATGGCGACAGAGAAACCAGTTCCAGAGAAGAGGAGGAAGCAGCACAAACGTCACCGGGTCCTATTCCTGAAGCCGGAGGCTGGCTCCAGCTGTCCCTGCAGAGAAGGGCTCTCACAGACGGCGGCAGCGGGTGTCAGAGAGACTCCTCGTAGTTTCACAGAAGCCCTGCCGGGCCTCATGACCTTTGGTCTCCCAAGCAGGTGCTTGGGGTCCCCATTCTCTCTGTACCTGGTACAGCATCCTCTTACCCATCTGCCGACTATCACCCCCAAACACCTGCCTTTCTGAGGTCCGGGTGCCACATTCACTCCCACATCAGCAGTGTAGATTAGCGAGGCCCAAGCCAGGCCACCCAAGCAGGCTTTCCCTCAGGGATGTGAGGACAAAGCCAACCCCTGCTTCCTACAGAGCAAAGCTCCCGCCTGCCCTGCACTGCAGAGAAAACGCCACCTTACATCCTTAGTCATGGCCAGTCTCGGGCACTGTTGTTACAGTGTCACCACAGGTAACAATGTTTCCCCTTTAGTTCTTACGTTCCCAGGAAGTAAGCAGTCAAATGAGATTCCACGGGTCCAGGATAAACAGGGCGGCCAAAGAACCTGCCCCAAATCATGCAGGGGACCTGGAGGAAACCCTGTCTCCTGACTCCCTGTCCAGCTCTTTGCAAGTAAGTGTAACCCTGAGTTTTCTCTTGTGCTTTCCCCATCCAGTTTACTTAGCTGTGGCCTTGGCAAGCAGCCCTCGGCCCCGGAGCTTTCTGAGCGCGGAAGGCGGACACCTGCCACCTCTGACCTGTGGCGGTGGCAGCTGCAGGTGTAGAAGGGCATCAGCGGGGCCGCAAGCCAGCGCCAAGAGCTTAGAGGGCCATTCCCAGCCTTTTGTACAACAGCTCCCAGCACACGTGGGTGGGTGGACCGGTCTGCCTGACCAGGCTGGCGCCGGTGAGGGACGCGCTGGCTCATATGCTAGGCTCCGACTCTGGGGGACGCACGGAGCATGAGGCCCAGGTGTGGCACCTTCCTGGGGGGTGGGAGGCGAGAGCCCACTCTGGGCACGGGAGACGTGGCTTCCAGTCGCAGCTCAGACGTCTGCTTGAGGCGCAGCCATGGGCAAAGCACTTAATCCAAGTGTCCTGAATGTGCCATCCACGGACCACAGGAGTCCACGGGTGGGCTCCAGAGATCTCCTTGAACCCCTGAATTGTAACTGACACTTGCTGTGTTAGGAGGTCTGCGCCTTCACAGGGACACTCGGGCCCCACTGCCCTGCCTTCCGTGCACACGGTGGGGGCTCACTAAATGAAGCCAGGGTCAGTCTGAGATGCCTCGACAGGGCCCCTGCAGCCGCTCACGCTGCGATGTCAGCAATCGGAAGCTACACAACAGGATGTGTTCACCTGTCTAATTCCATCTCAAAGTGCAGTTAGGTAAATTAACAGACTGAAAACAGTTCTCAAAGGTCCCTCTACTGTGAAGGGCACTGGAGGCCAGAGTGACACCAGGGGCAAACAGTGCTGGGCTCCTGAGTAATTCCAGCTGCTGTCACCCCGAATAACTCCACATGGTCAGGCAGAGAAAGAGGGGGAGAATGACAGAGAGCACATGCTTGGAGAGGGCCCACCCAAAGTGAGCATGGCTCTTGTGTCAAGGCCAAGGACGCAGCAGAGATGGGGACGCATGTGGTGTCATCTCCCTGGGACACTGGGGAGTTAAGTTCTCAGGTTAGTTCAGGAGGCAGGATCCACACTGTGAGAGTATCCTTCTAAGCCTGAGTTCCAGCGACCTTCCAGCGCCCCAACTGAGGGAAATGTCCTCCTTAGGCCCCGCTTCACACTGGCGCACAGACCTCCCGACAGACAGAGCAGGGAGCGTGCCTAGCGCGCTATGGGGAGAAGCTGAAGCAGGGAGCCCATGATACCTCCCCGCTGAAGCCTGGGACGTAAGACGCAAAGGGCGGGACGTGGGGGAGGGATGAGGTGGTAGCCTGGGAAGCCAGGGTGGGCACCCAGGGCACGACCGCACTGTGCATATAAAGCTGGCCTCTGGGGCGGGTCGGGGGGGCTCATGCAGGGACAAGGGCCGGAAGGGAAGCTCAGGGGCCTGGGGGCCCGGCTGGGAGCTTCAGGGCCAGTGAAGAAAGCCCTCCTCCCTGAGCGTATGTCTTCCGGCTTCTCAGGACCGGCTCCTCTTCACCTGTCATCTCCCTTCGACACATGGGAACAAGCTGGCACACTCTCAGACACAGACAGGAAAACAGTGGGAGCCTATCTGCATGTGGCAGAAGCCTGTGGAGAAATAAATTGATGGGAGGAGCAAGGCCTCCCCGATGCTGGCGGTGAGAAGCTGCTGGCGGTGAGAAGCGATGGGCTTGCCTACTCGGTCTCCATTCCCAGCTCGTCCTGAGCCTACTGCCAGGCTCATTTTCATTTCCCATTTGCCCAGCATGACCACCCCCCACGTACTGGCTCTCAACCACACCCTGCTGTCTAAGGTTCAGGGGCTCTCTGCCTGGGGAGGGGCACAACTGGAGGACCCCCCCACATACATACCCAGGGCTCAGAAACCTTGCCGGTCCCCCCCAGCATGGCTGTCAAGGACTCTCAAAGTCAGGGTCCTGCCTTTCACCAATTCAAGGCAACCGCCTCAGCCAGCACAGACAGTGCAGCCTCTCAGCTGCCTTTCCTCCCCTGCAGTCTTCTCGAGCCCCACAGCCTCTACCAGCCCCCAGGCCAGTGAGTGGGACCCCGATGGTCAAAGTTGGACAGCGCTGGGCTAGCATCCTGGCTCTGCCACTTACTGGCAGTGTCTCCACCCTCTGGGGCTCAGCAGCCCCATCTGCGACTTGACCGACAGTCCCCCTGGGCTGCGTGCCAGCTCAGCGCCTGGCATGCGGTAAACACTTGGGGAAGGAAGGCTCTTCCCCACCCTGTGCCCCTGTGGCACTTACAAGCCTCACCACAGCACTTAACACTTGTCTGGGCTGTTGTTTTTATTGCTTTATGTGCCTTGTGTTCCCAGCTGGACCATCAACTTCCTTAAGATACCTACATTATAGCTTCTCTGATTTCACATCCATTCATTGTAGGAAATGCAGAAAATCTATCACACTCCAAAAAAAGAAGATGGAGCCACCCGCAACCCGAGATAAGAGCACTGAGCGCATCCCAGCCTACTGCCTGCACCTCTTGTGCATAGATGTTTCTTCTGAAAATCAAGATCATGTTACAGATGCATTTTCTTTCTTTTTTTTTTTTTTTTGAGGCAGTGTCACTGGCCCTCATATATGGGACCCGAACCGGGGCCGCCGGCTTCCCAAGCCAGCGCTTAACCACCACGCCACTCAGCCGGCCCTTACAGATGCTTTTTTATATCTCGGTTTCTTCACTCAACACTCGAAATGTTCTCCCACATCAGACATTCTTCAAGGACATATTTTTAACATCCATGCAATACTCCCATGCGAGGGGCACTGTCACTGACTCCCATCAACACGTCCACGCAGGGAGGTCAGGATGGGTCCGCAGTTACGGAGACTCGCACCAGCATGCTTGGAGCTACTGATCTGCCAGTTACCTTCTTTCTGGGCTGTTAAAATGCCTTTCTCCCTTATCTTGAGAAAGCCCTTTCCTGCGGACAAAATCTGTGGTGAAAACTGGAACTGGCTATGATGCACGAGCCCATATGGTGGGCTGGCCTGTCTGCTGTCAGTCCCCAGGTCAGCTCAGGGGCACCTGGCAGCGCCACTGCCCTGACCCTCACTTGCAAGTCAAAGGCCCTTTCTGCCTGCAGGCAAGAGAGTGTGAACAAAATTCCCGCTGCAATGCCTGTCATCTAGCTCAGTCATCACATCACAGAAATAACAGCCAAGAGAAAGGGTACTTAGACAGGACAGGACCCAGGAGGCCACGACAGAGATCTTCAATTTTCTAAAGGGCTTAAGTGTGTTCTGTATGGCCCCAAAAGGGACACCTGGAACCAAGGGACAGAAGCCACAAAGAAACAGGAAACACATTTTTGTTCAACAAAAAGAATGCTCTAAATCAGCCCAAGTGATGGCAAGAATGAATGGACTACTATTTTGTAAGGTGGTGAATCCCCCGACACTGGGAAAACATCATGGCAAAGATTATCTGGAAGGGACTCAGGCATGAGAGGATGCCCGGACCATGATGCTAAAGTCCCTGCCACCCCGAGAGGGAGCTGTGTGACCCCCACAAGTGCCCTGTCCTCCCCTCAACAAACTCATAGGACCCCATCACAGGGCAATCCCACAGCAGGGCCGTGCCTGTGAGATGCCCCCCCCTCCCCTCGTCTCCAGAGGTTCCTGCTACACCGACAGCCTGCCTTCTTGGGAGCTACTTGTGCATCCAGCAGAAGAGCCTCGAGGGCATGTCAGAACCAAGGGAAACACTTGCAGCCTATTGAAAACCCAACCACAGGAATACACTATAGCTAATGTGATGTAAGTTTTATCACACACAACGAGGGACTGTTTCTAAACAAAAATGGCCCCTTCTTGTGTTTTCCTCCTCTTTTTTTCCCCCCCTGATTGCTAAAACTTAATTAGCCTTACGGTTCATCTGGCAATTTACATGCAATTACCCAGGATGCTGTGCATGGCTGCTCTGGCCACACTGGGTATCTGATGTAACACACTCAGGTGAGGTGTAATCGGCAGCCCTTGTGCAGACTCCGCCTGCCAACCGCCCTCTAGAACCGAGGGCAGTGAAGAGAACAGCTTGTATCTTGGGCCACAGCAGAGGCCTGGAAGAGCCGCTGGTCCCCCCTGATGAGTGCCCTTCCCTATCGGGAACAGACGCCTCTAACAGAGGCCCCGTGTCCCCCGTGGGCGTTTGGGCCAGGGCTTGAGTTCCCCAGATGCCTGCCCTGGCCGGCAGCACAGGGAGGGGCAGGGAAACAGTTTTAATGGTGTTTTGATATTCAAGGATTGGGACCCTTATCATCCTCTCCAAAATTAGCAGGAGTGAGAACTTAAGAGCTCAGCCTCTAAAATACTGAAGCCCGAGGAGGAGACACGGTCAAGCCCACAGCCGCCCTCTGTGCTTGTCTGATGACGGCCAGTGTGAGGAAAGGGTGTGCTCAGAGAGGGGAGGCTACCAGCCCTGCTCACTGGCTGAACCCGCCTTTATTCTGGGTTTGTTGGCCTTCCCGGAGGAACACAGTGAGTCAGAGGATAGTTTATAAAAACCGTAAATAAGCTCGGTTTAACTTTTTTAAAACAACTGCTATTTTAAAACCTAGTCTTTTTAAAAGCTAAAACACAACTGTCTGGCTCTAAGTTGGTTTTCGAAGGGTGGTTTGCTGCTGACTTCGCTATCTGCCCTGGAAACGAAGACGCCCCATGTGAGGCAGGCTGTCTGATCAGGGTCCCTCCTGGAAGGCCCAGGCCAGAGGCACCAAATGCAACCCCGTCGGTGGAAAATCCAGAGGCCCACACTGGAGAATGGAGGGCAGGGGTGGGAGCTCTGCGCTGATTCTGACCATCACCCCTCCACCGAGGCAGCGGAGTGAGGTGGGCACAGGTGGGGGGACCTGCTTCAGAGAGTGAAGGCAATGCATGGTCAACCCAGGACTGCCTTCCCAGGGGCTGTGAGAGCAGGCAGCGGGCCTGCCAGGGAGCAAGGAGAGGCAGGGGCAGGGGCAGTGACTGAAAGCACATAAATGGCTACACCCCGCTACACACACACACACACACACACACACACACACACACACACACACACGCGGGAAAGAGGCCAGGTACCATGGCGGCTACAGCATGACCCTTAGACCAAGATGCCTGGGCACACGCTCCTACCCTGCTGAGAACTGGCAGTGTGAACACGAGCAAGCCGCCTAGCTGCCCTGCATCTGGAAAAGGGAGGTGGCAACACTAGTACCATCTCAGGGATGCTGGGACGACTCAGGGAGCTGACACATGCATATCACTACGAACCATGCCCAGCACGCTGCAGGCAGTGAGACGGGCCAGTTCTCACCACCGGCTCTGTGACATGCCCCAGGGGATGCAGGTGCTGCCTCTGAGCTGCCCCGGCCCCACCCATGAGGGTGTCTCGGGGAGGGCTTCCAGGGGGAAGACGGTCATCATGGCCACCTGGCCCTGAGTGCCTGTCGGGTTATAGATGCCCAGGGTCCTGGCCCGGCCCCGACTCCACAGGGAGCCTGAGGAAAGACATCTAAAGTTTTCTCTCTTTTTTTTTTGACCTGTTGTATTTGTAACAAGAGAGTACAAAATGATACCAATCCTTCACACCACCAACTCAGCCTCTCCTAGGAGCCATCTGTGAGGCCATGAGTGCCTGAGGCTGTGCAGCCTCGGTCCCCAGCACAGATGCCCGGCCTTGGGCAGCCGGGGAAGAGGCCTGTCTGCCAGAGACAACATTTCTTGCTTCGGTGACCAATGGCCAGACAGCAAAGTTTTGGAGAACAAAGCAAACGCCTGCTGTCCAGCCAAGCTGGGCTAGATGGTCACCACAGGGACCTGGCTGTCCTGTCCACCAAAACTCCTGGCTTCTCCGGGAACAAGACAGCCTCGACGCCTCCCCACACGACACACAGCCTGAGGTCTGAGAGGCAGACCGGGGTTGAGACAAAAGGCAGCAGTCAGGGACCCTCCTTGGGATGCAGACGTGAGACGTGCAAAGAGCTCTCCCCACACACCTGTTTCTGGAGTGGTTAGAGGGGGACAGAGTTTGGAAACAAGGCGTGTGACACAGCTACTCTCTTGGGCATCTAAGTCACTCCAGTCAGCTCCGCCTGGGGCGCAGGTCTACATACTGTTTCAAACTCCAGCAGGGGCCACGGGGGAACAGGGCAGCACGTTTCCACGGAGCAGCACCCGCCCTTGCGGAGGCCTTGGCACTTACCAGGAAGCGGACATCGTCAAAGCCATTCAGAAGCAACTTGCTCTCATATTGCTGCAGCCCAACTGCCTCCAGCCACTCCCCGACGCTCTGCTCCAGCGTCCGCGAACCTGACGAGAGAGGAATCGGCAGACGCTTGAAAAGGGAAAAACCGTGAAGGCGGTAGCAGCGGCACTCAGAGGAAGACAGATGGCACTGCCACAGCATAGTCATTACCATCAAGCAGCCAGACTACGGACCAGAGACCAGGGAGCAGAGGGCTCGCAGCTCCTCTTCCGTGGGCCGGCCACGGGCAGCACGCCCGGTGCCCCACGCTCTCCCAACCTTGGGCGGCTGCGCCCACTCACACCCCCTCGGCCTGAGCTGCTGCAGGGCCACGGGGCCACATGCATGAGCTCTGCCCACAGGTCGGGGGAAGCCAACCCCCAACGGTCTCTGGTCAGCTCCTCGTCAGCGTTCACACTGAGGTAGTTCGGAAAGTCTGGTCCCACAGGCACTAGCGGGGCTGGGGAGCCCCAGGGGGCTGTGGGCGCGGCTGGTCCTGCGACCTTGCAGCACACACTGGTCAGGAGAGCGCACACATCTTCATGCAGCGCAGGGCCACAGGCACAGCGAGGGCTCCAGGAGAGAAGCGGCGGCAGCTGCTCACAGGGACCCAGCACATGCAACCCAAGCAGCACGGGCACGGTGGGGGAGAAAAGAGACTTTTACTTGTTTTCCCCCAGCAGTCCCGAAATAAGCAAACCATGGCCCTTTGTGCTCAGAGGCTCAGACAGTGAGAGGCTGAGCGGGGCGCATGGACTAGGGCTCAGGGGCCAGGCTCAGGGTGGCTGTAACGGGACGCCGACATCGCATTCTGCGGGCTGTGCGGCCGCTGGGTTGAGGAGCCTGGTCCACAGCTAGACCCTGGCGGCCAGCGAGCGGGGCATGTCCCGGGCTGGGGTGCTCTCTTCCCAGGCCAGGTGGTTTTGCAGGGGCCGGGCAGTCATTGTCCTCTTCTGCTGGTGGCCGTTCCTATGACTCGCCTGCCTGCTCAGGTGGAAAGCAGGCAGGCAGATCCAGTTCTTGGCAAAGGACGATGACAAAACCCAGCCAGATAGAAGAAAAAGCGGTCCTCTGTCAGCTGGGCTGTGGCGGCTTAAGTCTATTCACGTCCGGCGCTGTCCTCTCTTTGGCTGAGAGATAAAGTGTCTTCCCAGGGTCCCGGGTCCGATGTCGTCTGAGGCCAGGCAGGGGAGGGAGGACACCTACTTGCTATGCTCCTCACGTAGGACAGGGAGTGTGGTGATGCAGGGAGGAAAAAGTTCAGCCCTTCCTGGCAGGCCGGGGGAGCTCTGAGCTGAATGCCTTAACCCCCACCTACTTCTCCGGTTCTCACAGGCAAGTATGGATAAAAGAAGGAAAAAGGAGAAAGGGAGGAAAAAGGTGCGAGGAAGGAGAAAGAACCAACTACAAAACCATCACCTCCAGAGAACTCTTGTCACGGTGAAAGTCATTCTGTCTGAAAGTCATTCTGTCGCTCCAGGCACTTCCTGCCCATAGGGCAGGCCAAGGCCAACTGGCGTGGTTATCAAGGAGACCCCGGGGGGGGGGTCCCAGGGTCCCAGGCTCCCCCTCTCGGCTGTCCTCCACAGAACAGATGGCTCAGTGTCCCGGGCGGCCTCCCGATGCGCTGTAGCAGCAGTCCAAGATGTCTGGGGCTACTTGGGCTCCCCTGCCCTTGAGCGGTGCTGTCTGCTCCAGGGACCTAAGCAGCAGGCTCTGGTCCGCCCATGAAGTGTCCCTGGCTGCTGATTCATTCCTGCCTGTAATCCCCCAGCCAGGCAGCTGTGGTCCTGCCTGCTGCCGGTGGATGTGTACGCTCTCAGCACCGCAGCAGAGTGCTTTGTCTAAAGGCTCCTGGGCTCCTCGCTGCCTGCTGCCGGCTCCACAGTCCTTGCTCACTCT
This sequence comes from Aselliscus stoliczkanus, assembly GCA_033961575.1. Classification (NCBI taxonomy): domain Eukaryota; kingdom Metazoa; phylum Chordata; class Mammalia; order Chiroptera; family Hipposideridae; genus Aselliscus; species Aselliscus stoliczkanus. Next base: position 53,635,294 of record CM066733.1, on the reverse strand, counting down.
CTTAACGTCTGGCCCTCCCCCTCCTCCCCTCCCCACTCTCCTCCCCTCCACACTCAGGAAAATACATTAGGCATCGGACATCGAAGCAAGAGCTGCGGCTGCTGCTGCCGCCGCCGAGGGAAAAGACAGCAGCACTGGCATCAGAGCCAAGTGACAGATTTCCCAGCATCTGACGTTGTCCAACACACATGCCCAGGAAAGGTAAAGACAGCAAGGCTTTACCTCCAGCTAAGGGGCTGGAGACGGCTTCCGGGGAGAACAGAGAAGGAACTTCCTACAGTTGGGCCAATAGTTTCTAGACAGACAGAGGGGGGATAGAGGAATGACACTGCCCTGAGGGCACAGCCCGCAGGTTTAGTGACCCCCCCCCCACAACCCCACTCCCCACTTAAGGAATGACTGTGCCTCTCTGCCAAGAAGATACACCTTGGGGGTCACAGAAACAGGTGACAAAGTAAAGATCTTACACCTGATATCCCTCAGGTGAGTGCACCAAACAGCCTGCAAGTGGCTTATCTCTGGACCCATCAGAGTGCAGGGGAAAAGCCCAAGCCTACAGTGGCCACTCACATCTGCAGGAGAGAGTGTGGGAGGGGAGCCACCCAGGGCAGGGGGAAACGCAGACCAAACCTCCACAGCTGTGGAGACAAAAAGACAATGTGTGCAGGGACAACAACCCGGGGACACCCTGCCACCCTCTAACCACGCTGGGAACACCTTCATCCCAACAGGCTATAGGTGGCCCTGACAAAGCAGGGGCTCTGTGTGCAGGGAGATCAGGACCCGGGAGGGGACAGCATTGAGCGGCTACTCAACAGCTATAATGGCTGACTTCAGCAACAGAAAGCTGAGCGCTAAGTGGTCTCTTCCGCCTGACAGCACAGGCCTTTGTTGAAATCAGCCAGAGTGGCCTGGGCCAGTGGGACGGCTTATGCTTCTGCACTCCTCCCAGTGGGATGGTTGTAAACCAGTCTTTTGGGGATTCGGGTACCAGCTTCAGTGCTGGCAGCTCAGGGGCCCATGGTCCAAAACAGGACTGAAACTCAAGTGCCATAGAGGGTGTCGCCCTTCAGGACATGGCTACGTGCAAAACCACACATAGGCAAGGGCTGGCTGTTGGAAGGGCCGGCTTCCCCAAGCAGGCTGGCAAGCTCAGAGCCCGGGTCTCTCCTAGGTCTGGGGGCCCAGAGACAGTCAGAACCCTGATACTGACCATTCGAAATAAACAAGAATTAAGAATTCGGCTTTGGTCTGCCTGAAGGCTGGTGCGCCCCGAGGCCGTGGGGAAAGCCCCTCCTGACCCATCAGACAGAAAGCAGAGTTCTGATCTGCTTTCAGTGGTGCAGACACAGGGGGCGGGGGCTTGGCAGCATGGGTGCACGCACCCTCTGTCCAGCCGGCCACCCTCACGTGCCTGCCTTCCACTTCCTAAGCTAGGGTATGGAGGGTGGTTGAATTAAGTGAGTATTAAGATAAGGCTGTGTGTTGGGATCCAGAAACATAGAGGGACAGTGGGACCAGCTCTCGCCACGCACATGGGCACATGGGGGGCAAGGACTGGGGGAGGGGCCAGCAAGGCATAGAAAGAGCTCCGCGTCGCCACCTCCAAGGACAAGGGTTCTTCAAGGGAAGTGTTTCCCAGAGGTCCTGCCACAGCTCCTGACTTAGCAAAGCCAAGGGGTGGCGGCCTGCTTGTGACCCAACTCTCAAGCAGATGCACATGGTTCAGGCCCCTCTGACCCAGTGGGGACAGGGAGGCAAAAAGCGGCCTCAGCTGAACTGCCTCGTGTCGTCCTGTTCCTGGCTGTGCCCAAAGCTCAGCGCTGAGAATGGCAATGCCGACAGTCTCAGTCCTGAGCGTCTACTCCCCACACACACCCGGCTCTCGAGAAAGCCTGAGAACTACAACAGGGTGGCACTGCTTGCCTGAGTAAGCCACTGCCTGGAAACAGGCACAGTCTCTCAGCCAGAAGAGGTGCCTCTGCAGACCCCGCTCTCATCTAAGGCTTACAAAGGTAGACCAAGCCCAGCGGGGCCCTCTCGGAACCCGGGGAACAGGGCGGCTGGAGGGAGGGTGGCTCTAGGAACCCGGTCTAAGAAACGGTACCGGGAGACAAGCCAGGGGAGCAGATGCCTCTCTTCTCTAGGCCTCGATGAGTCAGTAATGACTTCACGGACAAAAAACGAGCATAGTTATTGCTTACTGAGTACCTCTTTAGGTCAAGTATTTGTATATATTAGTTATCCCCACAAACCTACGAGGTAGGTACTATTATCCCTATGTTGTGGTTAGGAAACTGGGGGCTCAGAGAGTGTAAGTGACTTGTTCAAGACATCCATGGATTTAGAACAGGATTTGAACCCAGGTTCCAGAGCCCATACTGTCCACAGGCCCCATGGCCTCAGCAGGTCGTTTCTCCCCGATGTGCACACTTGCCCCCGACTATCAGACTCCCTGCAAAGGCCAGAGGCCCATGGAGGCACAAGCAGTGTCACGTGGGGCTAACAGGCCAATCCTGGGTGAGGCTCTGGAGCGAGCAAGGAATTCTACCCCTTCATTCAAAGAGGCATTTCCTCAACAAGGGAGTGGGATCAGGTTGGGGGTGGTGAGAGAGGGGGACAGGAGATCTGCCTGGGGGAAGGAGTTGAGAGCAGCTCTGAATGTCACCTGACCTAAGAAAGTAACACAACCACAATTCTATTATCAAGGAAAACAGCTCAGATATGGCTTCCCTTGTTCCCCGTTTCAAAGCAAGGAAACAGAGGCAGCCCTCACCCCTAGGGCTCTGAGATGAAAAGAATTCCCCAGGTAGCAGAGATCTGAAGTAAAAAGGATAAGTGACTTACATGGAAAAATGGAGAAACAGACACACAGAGGAAGCAGCAAAGCCGACCCCTCCTGGAAAAGCAGGCTAACAGTCTGAGCCCACTGGTCCAACCCGCTCTGCCACTGTCACGGATTAGGCAAACAAGAGCCACCTTCCCATGAAGAAGTGGTGCCAGAGACACCTGGGAAGCTAGGGGGACCCCTACCAATTTAAGACAACTGGAAAAAGTCTACGTCTACAAAAAGAATTATGAGTGACAATTGCTGATTTAAAAAATACAGTTTCTTAACAGGCAGCCTGAAGTGCAGTGAACACATTCTCGTCCAATACGTAGAGCCATGGCTCTAACAGTGACCGCTGGATGGGCCATCTGGATGCGCAAGATTCTCAGCTGTGAGAGCATGCCATGGTCTGAGGTGACGTCGCTCATCCCCTAAGGGTCTGTTTCCTGTGTTGGTGGAAAAGCCTGAGCCGGAAAGGACCCAAGCTCGGACTGTGTTCTAAGGGGAGAGAGCTGCTTGGTACAATACCTGAGATCCTCTGTTGTTCCTGAGAAAAGTCGATCCCTTCTCCAATAGAGCTCATGATTTTCTCAATCTGCAATGGAAGACAGAGGAACAAAGAGGAGAGGCTGTCAGGCTCGGGTTAGACATGGCCAGATGGCCATCTGGGTCCAGAGGGCAGTCCTCCAGGGCTCTTCTAGATGATTCCAAGGCTGGCACTAACTGGAAGTATCAGAGCTCTGCTTCTCAGACCGAGAAAGGTCCACTCTGGGCACAGCCCTGTAGGGTCTAAAGACATGCTCCAAAGGGGGCGAGAGGGTAACGACCGGGGCTGCTGGAAATGCCACAGCCTCCCTCCCAAGGCATTTATGTGTCATCCCCACCCCCAGCTCTCCAGACCAGGTAAAGATTGCGCAGAGGGTGCGAGAGCAAGCCAGACCTAGCACATATCACTGCTCATGCCAGAATCTTAATTCCATGAGAGGAGAGCTTGCCAGCTTTGTCTCCTGTTGTGCCCAAGTGCCTAGAGCAGTGCCTGGCAAACCATAAGCACTCAACAGGTAAATGATATTGCATGGCCGCCTCAGAGGTGTGAGGCCAATTTCTAAAGCTGAGATAAGCAGGCACCTGAACAAGGAGCCTCTTGGAAGCCAAAGGGAGGCAGGCACATAACCCTGAGTGGAAGATCTTTCGCTGCCTGGAGGCCAGTGGTCCCCAACAGCTCTGCGTTCAGGGATGAGAAGGGCACAGACGCCTGTCCTTCCTCTGGACCGCAGCAGAGACCTGGTCTCAAAGCGTCCACCATCTCCAGTGCTGGCCCTGTGTGAACCTGTCCCAGCCATCTGGCTTGGGCGGTCGTCCTGAGCCAGACTCAAGCTCCCCACCCCGGCAAACCTAACCAGGGGCAGGATCGTGCAGTGAGGAGGCAGCCACCTTCTCTTCCTCCCTTCCCCCTCCTTTCTAGGCTTCAGTGATAATGAGCTCATTTGCTGCTCTTTTTCCAAAGAAATGGAAAGAGGACCTTTTGTACCAGGGCTTGGAAGGCTTTTCCTCTAAGTGCAAGTAAGGAGCCTGGGTCTGACGATCAGCAAAACAACTCTCCAGCCAGCCTGCAGCTGGCAGACAAGGGCAGCACATCTGACGCCCAGGGAGGGCAGAGGGGGGCCCACCTCCCCCGGGCAGCCTGGAAGGAGCGCAGGAAGGGGTCCTCCTCTGGCCACAGGAATGACTGAGGCCTTGGCGGTGGCCTGACGCCTGTTCGTTCATGCACGCCAACTCCATCCCCGAGCTTAGCAAACGCAAAGGGCAACAACACAGCTGCCGGCAGGTGGGGTAAATGGAAGGTGTGGCTGTGTCCTGGCCCGGGGGCTGCTGGCAGCCCCACACAGGTCTGCATGGCCCCTTGAAGAAAGTGCCCAAAGGAGGCGGCAAGGGAATGACCCAGGTGAACCAGCAGTGCATTCAACGCCCCCAAGCCTCAGTGTGACAGCTACAAAAATGAGGGTGGTGCTGCCACCCGGGAAGGGCTTGTGTGGGCAAAAGCATTGGGCACACACGCCTGCAGCCGGGGCCTGGCTGCTGGCCCCCGCTCAGTACAAGGCTGGTTTGCGTCCCACGTCCCCAGCAAAACTGGTCTTTAAAGTTTTAAAAAATACTTTTACTCACATATATTTTTTTGACAGGTAATAAATACATCCACAATTCAAAATTCAGAGGACACAAAAGGTTACTCGGAGAAGTCTCCTTCCCAGCCCTGTCTCCTAGCTGCCTAGCTTTCTTGGAGGAAACCAGTGGAGCCGGTTTCTCCAATGTCCTTCTAGATCTACTCTGTTCACATGTAATCGAATATAGGAATGCAGTCCACCCCCATACTGATAGAGGCATTCCATTTTCCTCTGAATAACACACCTTGGAGTTCCTGCCACAGTTCATAAGGAACATTTTTTAGAAAATGGGTGAGGTGTACTCATCCAGTATATGGCTGCACGACAATGTATTTAACCAGGCCCCTGATGCGCATGCGTTAAGTTTCCAATCTTTTCTCATTTTAAATCGTGCTTCGATGAATAGTGTTCTCCACACATCTTTGTACACATACGCAAATCTATCTGTAGGATAATTCCTAGTTATTCCTTGAGAGTTCTTCCAGGCACAGAATCTCAAGTCAGCGTTAGGGAGCTCACAAGTCTTAGAATCCCAGCTCCCGCTCTCTGTCTGATTTCGCTACAGGCCTTCCCGAGATGGGGCCTTGTTCACTGTCCCAGGCAGCTCACCCATGTGCAGAAAATGCCGATGTGTAACATTTGTCTTTTTACAGACTTAAACCTTTTTGTAACTTCCACCCAGTGGTCCCATTATTCCCCTAGAGCACTTCCTCTTCCAAAAGCTTGGGGATATCTGGAGATAGCTCTCTTCCAGGCCAAGCTGCTGCCCCGCCCCCAGGCTGCACTGAATGATCAGTGTCAGGCCCCGAAGCCTGGGGCACCCAATCAGATTACAGAGCCTCGAAGCTGGGCAGAGAGTAGGCATGCAATAGATATCTGCTGATGTGCCTTCTTCTACTTTTCCACATCTATAGGACAAAGTAGGGCACTCGAGGCAAGGAAACTTTTTCCTACATGGTGGATGGCTCCTTCAGCCTTTGGATCTCTCCTCCAGGCCACAGGGGGTGATTGTGGGAGAGGCACCATGAGGGTTGGAATCATGCATGTTTTATTGATGTTTTATCCCCTGGGCCTGGCTCTTGGTAAATGTGAGGATGGATGGAAGGAAGGAAGGAAAGAAGGAAGGAAGGAAGGAAGGAAGGAAGGAAGGAAGGAAGGAAGGAAGGAAGGAACTGAGAGTACCCGGCAATTTATTGACAGCTTGCAACCCAGGACTCCTGCCGGCCCTGCTGGATGTTCAGGGCTGGGGGCAAGTGGCAGGAAACAGGCCCCCGCCGTGGAACCGCAGGCACAGCGCTGTCTGGGGCTATGGTCCTGACCAGCCGCTAGGCCTGTGTGGGGATCGCACCGTGTCTCCCTGCACACCCCACCCACCACGGCCCAGAACTGGCAGAGAGATTATGGTCATTTCAGTCTAGACAAAGAGGAGTGGTCACAGAAGACAGATGCCATTCTGATCTGATTCTAAATTTCATGGAGTTTAACCATTTAGACTTTAAAAAACAATATGATTAGGCTGCTTTCCCAGAAACATTCTGCATCTCAAGGGCATGTCCGGGGAAGACGCAGGTGGAATGTAACAGGAGGGGCACACCTCAATGTTCTCTCCTTTTCCTGCTCTTTGGGAGCAGTGGCATTTTTGGAGGGAGACAGGACGTGGCCACACTTTCGTCCTGCACTTCGCATGAACTCTATTAAGAGAACTTATATTTGTGTCTGGGAAGGTAAGGCCTGGAGATTTCTATCACCATGCTGGTCTCAGGTATTAAAAAAAAAAGGCTTGGAAATATTTCATTTTCAGAATGTATTCAGGATTATTCTATTCTGACTCCCTGCCGCCTGCCCCATACAGGGAATGCATAACATGTATTCCCTACGTGCCTGAAAACAAAACCAGAACAAACACGAGAGCGACTGCTGCTCAGGCCATCTGACCTCTGCGTGTTTGGCACACAGGATGCTGGGTTCACAGCGGCTGGAGGTGAAGTTCTGTGTGTAGGGAGGCCGCCTTCTCCAGCACCACAGCCTGGCTGCCAGTGGCAACTCAGGTTACACTGCCTGCTTTTCAGTGGGTGCTGGGGGGGAGGGGTGGGGACTACCGCCGCTGGGGGAAGAAAAGCTTCCCTGGGCTGTGACGGTGCTTCTGTGTGCCAGGGAGTCCACCAGAGAACCGCAAGCTTCGGTGTAACTCGGCTCCAGGGCCCATGGGAAACCTCCCTTCAAGGAGATGGTACTAGTTAGAAGCAGCGGCGATGTTCGGGGCTCCCAGTGCAGCCAAATATCAGAGAGCAGGAATCAGTCTGGTCAACAGCCTAACACAGAGGAGGAAGGAGAAACAACTGCCTCTCCCCACCCTCTTGGTGCAAATGAGAACACGAAGGGAGAAGTTTCTGTGCTTCACTAGCAACTGAATTTGGCTGCTGCTGTCAAGACACTCCCTCCCAACCCACTTTCTGGTGCCTGGGGAGCTGTCAGCTCCTTAGGACTCTCCTACCAGCCGGAAAACACACTCCAGTCTCCTTGGGCCGGTCCCACCAGGCCAGGCACCTTCCACACTTCCTCCCCCGCCCCGGCGCTTCCTGCTGTGTTGGCCCAGAAGTACTCAGCTTTGTGAGGTTCCTTCCCTGACTAGCTGTTTCATGGTGGTCCCAGAGACATCACCGAACCATGAAGGGTGAGGAGCCTGTTTCATGCCGTTTCTTTTAGCCCTGTACAGAGTTGGCACACTGGAGGTGTCCGGTGACAAACAAGAACAGCTACCATTTGTTAAGTGTCCATGCCAGGCTAGTCACCTCGCTAATACAGTGAGAGGGAAAGGCAGCCAACACGTCCGGGCTCAGTCTGGATTCTCTAACTCCCCTCCCGCCTCATCTTTATCTTTTGCCACACTCCTTGGGTTGCTGGCACAGCAGCTCGCACCCACACGTACCAGCGGGTCCTTCTCTCAACAATCCCGCAGAGCCTCAACTCGCTGCCAAGCAAACGTAGTATCTCAGTTTTCAGGTGAGGAAATGGAAGCTGTACCCCATGGGCTCCCCAACTCCCTGACGATGGCACAGCTTTCACTTCCGGTAGTGCCAGGTAAGTGCCATAGGAGGCCAAGCAGGCTCCCTGGAGAGCTCAAGCTTCCTGCTGTGTGTGCGAGGGGAGAGGGGGGCCTGAGCAGCAGGCCCTCCTCTCTGGCCGGCGGCCTTGCTCGGACAGCACAGTGCCCTCCATCCCCAGGAGCACAGGGCAGAGCACCGAGTCTAAGCCCCCCTGCCTCACAGGTGCCCGGCCCATGCTGTCAGGTGACAGCTGACGTCAAAGCTGTGCAGGAACCCTACGGACTGCTGACAGCTGCACTCCAGGCCCAGGAACCACATAAGAATTCATCACCATCTCTTGTCTTCTGCAGCTCAGCAGCAGACAGGCTCTCAGCCTAGAGTGGCTTTGATTCCACATTTGAAAAAGGGTCACTGACCAGGGTCTGGGTTATTTTTTTCTCTTCTGCCCCCAGGCTGAATTGCACAAGGCCTCAGGAAAGACAAAGATGGATCTTAGTATTATTTGTCCTGATTTTCTAACCTTGTCAACTGCTTTTAGGAGACGGAGGCAGGACTGTGGGGGAGGGGAGAAGGCGGCGGGAATGAATAACTATCTGCCAAGCGGCTCAGGGCTGTCACCTCCAGGGCTGTCACCTCCGGGCTGTCCTTCTAAAGCAGATGTGGCAGCTCTGCTAACAATGAGGAACTTCTTTTTTCACAGAGCAGGCTGTTAGTCTCAGCTTGGTCTGTCTCATCGCAGTGGGGCATTCAGACTGGAACCATATTAATTGTTCTATCCCCCTTTTTTTTTCTTTTCTTTCTTTTTATTTTTGAGGGCAGTGTCACTGGCCCTCATATGTGGGATCCGAACCGGGGCCGCTGGCTTCCCAAGCCAGCACTTAACCACCGTGCCAGTCGGCTGGCCCCGTTCTATCCATTTGAATCTCCTTTACTCCATGGTCACTCTGCCTTCTCAATCCTCCCTGTTCTATTAGGCTGAGACAGCAGGCTCAGTCCTTCTGTCAAAGCCTGCGGTGCGCTAGCCCCAGGCTAGATGGGTGGAGCGACCCCAGTCCAGGTCTCTCACTCTCTCCCCACCTGTATCTTTCCCAGACCTCTAGGGTTGCTGGTACCAGGGCCTTGCTCCCCATAGCATCTCACACCCCACATCTACCAGCCGGCCCTTTCCTCACCTCGAGAGGCTCCCATCCCAGACCTACAACTTGTCAGAAAGGGAGTCCTACTTGTAAACAGTACGTGCCAAATGACCTTCTCATGCTAGAACAGCAATCTTAAACTCAAAACCCCAAGAAACTGCTGAAAGAAGAAAAAAGTTGGGAGACCTAGATTCCAATTAACTTTGTTATTGCCTGCCACAGAACTCTGGGTTGCGCGCCAAGTCCTAGGTTTCAAAAGTGGGACAAGAATCTAAAAGATTAATGAGGATTATGTATTTGGGTTCTAGTCCAATTTTCACAATCTACTTTCTATCCAGAAGTAGGCTTATTTGGGGGTGGGGGGTGGGGGAGAAAGCACACAGATCGGAAAGTTACCTAAACAGAACCTGCCTCGTGTCCTCTCTGGTTTTTCTTTCACCACCACCACCATCCAAGTAAGCTTCTCTTGGGCCTGTTCTTCCACAATCCGAAATTTCATTACAGCGCACAGCACTGGTAAGCTGGCTACGGGTTTAACTGGCCTGAAGAAAACATCCTAAGCTCCCACTCACAACTGATTTCCTCAGCAATGTGGCCAGGGAAAGCGGTCCGACATCCATCGTCAAGGGAATCCTCAGATACCGCAGGGGAACACCTGTCTTGTGACATCAGGGTTGTCAGATGTGAAATTTTGAGCACCAAATTACATATACTTAAGATGTAAAACAGAAATTATACACACTGAATGCAAAAACACTACCAGCATCCATCGCCGCCCTGGGGCTGATTTCCTGCAGCTTGTCATGCCTAATTACCTCTGAACTTGGGGAACAGGAAGTTGGATCAATGGAGTTGACAGAGTCCCCAAACTTCATTTTAAAGCACTAGTTAAAATCATTCAGATAAGCCTTACACAAAAGAGCACATACTGCCCTGATTTCATTTTTATAAAAGTCTATAACAGAGTTGTGGAAAATGTCAGAAGGGTAGTTCCTGGGGGTGGAGAAGGGTAAGGATTGACTGGGAAGGGGAATGAGGGAACTTGCTGGGGTGATAATATTCTGTATCTTGACAGGAATTTGGGCTACACAAATGTATGTATTTTCAAAACTCTCAAGGAACGGTAGACTTAAGATTTATGCATTTACTCTGTATGAATTTTACCTCCCCTAAGCACTATAAACAAATATTGAACTCAGTTAATGATATACATTTAAAACTGTTTAAGGATGAAATGTACTGATGTATGCAAGTTATTTTGAAATGCATAAAAATAATGTGGATTTCTGAATGTACTGAAATACGGAGAGAGATGTGAGATAAAGCAAGTACAGCAAAATGCTAATTGTAGAACCTAGGCTCTAGGTGGTGGATATCCGGGTATTCATTATTCAAGTCTGTTTCAAGTTTTCTGTATGTTCACAAATTTTCAGAATAAAATACTGGGAAAAACAAAATCTCAGGATCAAATCTTTTAGAGAACAGTAAATTGTAGACTCAACCGTGGTTTGAGTTTCATCATTTGTAATGAACTGTGCTCGACATGCTAATAAGCAAAGACAGGCCCAACAGGCAAAGGAAACAAAGAAAAAGGAACGTGGGAAAGCTGGCTTCATTATTCCGTGTCACAGAGCTTTCAGGGTTACAGGCTCTCAGCACAGCGTCTCTGTTATGGTGTGGCTTTCTCTATTCTTGGACCAGGCTAAGCCCCGTCTTGACAGTTTGAAAACTCAATCATCGGTGTGCCCAGGGACCAGCGGACCCTGGGAAACTGGTTCACAGGAACAAGGCTCAAAAGACACTGATCCCTTCATCAGTGGGTTTCTTTAGCATGGTAGCAGCATGTTAGAATACTTGGCTGGTGGTATACACTTGTATTCTTTTTTTTTTTTGAGGGCAGTGTCACTGGCCCCCACATGTGGGACCCGAACCAGGGCCGCCGGCCTCCGAGGCCAGCACCTAACCACCGCGCCACTCGGCCAGCCCTACGCTTGTATTCCTTATAGCCTGAAACCAACCACACGAGGAGATCAAACCCACGTTCAGAATACTGACGGAGCAAAGGAACAGTGCGGGTTGTGTTGCAGGCTTATGAAATGATCTCTTTCCTACTAGAGGAGGCCATCGCTGTTGAAACCAGGACTCAGGTGCTCACAGCAAGGTGCCCTCCTTGGGAAGGACTTCCGCTCAACAGTGGTGACCGGGAGCATCAGGGTGCCCTGGCCCCAGGGCTGGGTCCTCCCAGCGGGTGCTGTGCACTGAGAGCCAGCAGATGCCCTCCTGGCAAGTCAGTTCATCCTCACAGCTCACCTGGGGAGAGCTGGGACCCTGCTCACTTTGAAGAGGAAGCCATACAAGTTAAATACCGGCCACGCTCACAGCACTAGAAATAAGTGACAGGTGCCCGATTAATAATCTAAGTCACGCAGTCCAGCTTATTTAGGGCCTAGCTTCTAGAACTCTCAAAGCTCAGAGTACAATTTCAAATATATGGGACTGAGAATGCTGAAAACGGAGTGTACAGCAGTGGAAAGAACAAGGACTTTGGGATAAGGAACTTGAGTTAAAAATCCAATTAATTAGGTGTGGAACCTTGGCCAAGTCATGCATTTCTCTTTCAATTTCTTTTTCTATAGAACGTGAAAAAATCAGTCACTTGTGGGATTATCGTTATGGGCAAACTACTCTCCCTCTCTTCCTAAAGCCTCAGTTTCTTCAGGGGTAAAATGGAGATAACACACAGAGCTGCTGTAAAGATCTGAGACCAGGCACGAGGACTCCTGCCCAGGGCAGTCTCTGGTTCCCAGCCAGTGCTCAAGTAAGCAATTAATTTATTATGACACGAGTTAGAGCAAAGCTCTGTGATGTGTAAAAACACATCGGCTCTTCACGTAATTCATCCATTGCCCGAATGACATCATCCTGGAAGCAAAGACAAGGTTCTTGCTGCTGTGAGCACAGCTGGTGAGATTTGCTCCTTCCCCAAAGGCAACGCCTGTTCCTGGGAGATTTCAGTCCCTGCCACGTCTGGGGGCCATGGCAGGAGGTACTAAAGAGCTTTCTTAAATTCAGTGCTTGGAAAAACAGGGTTGGGCCTAGCCGTCACTTAGTTTTCGCTCTGTAACCACCTGGTCAGGTGGAAGCCTTCCTTACGCCGAGGAACATCTGCAGTCCTTGGACAACCACACAGGCCAGGCAAACAGCCCTAACTGCCTTGTTCATTTCAGTTTACAGCGAGTAGAAAGGGGTCTGCACTCATGACTCACATTCATCTGGCTCCAAAATAAACAAGAATTCTACCTAAAAAACAAGTTCATCAAAACCCAGGTTCCTTTGTTTTTATTTTATTTTTTAAGGACAAACCAGGGGGAAAAGGTTTCCTTCTGGCAGAAAATGTTTAGAAAATGCGGTGTGAACAATGGCTCACTTCCTGGACACTCAGCTGGAGGCTGCTTCTCCACTCAGGACAAAACGTCTCATGTGAGGGAGGCCACGCCTTTTCTGTGAGGCGGCTCCTTGGTAAAAACAAGGAAGGCAATAGCCAGGGGAGGACAGGTGAGGGCTGCAGGCTGTGCCACCATCCCCACACCTCAGACAAAGCTGGCTGCTACAGGCAGGTGGGCAGGTAGCCGGAGACGGCGCAATCAGCAGGGTCCCCTGTGACAGACGTAACACCACCTACGCTGCACGTCTGTTGGTGATCTTCACTTAACTAACCTACCGGTTAGCCAACTGCCTGCCCTGATGCCCTCGGCACACAGTACCCGCCCGGGTCCAGCTCCGCAGCCGGCAGGGCTCTGGAGCACACCGCCCACCGCGTGTTCTGATTATCAACAATCAGTATGATCTTTCCCCAAACTGTTGAAGACGGTTGTGTTTGTGGATGAAAATAGAAAACTTAAATTAAACATTACATAAGTGATGAAACAAGCCTAAAAACAGCTGTTTCTGTGACAACCAAGATGTTTTGAAGAGACTTAATAACAGGATCATTGAAAAAAAAATGTGCCCTTGAATTAAGTGTTGGAGAAATGTAAGAAGTTCTAAAAGGATTCTGTGCTCAGACTGCATCACAAGTGGCTAAATTCTTGCTTTCCTTTTAAGAGCTTCAGCTGGAAGTTCCAATCACAGGTGTATTAAGGATGTGGTTCATGTGACAGGCCAGAGGGCTCTGAATTAGCAGGTCCACATGGAGAGAAAAGGCCCAGTTCCAAATCAAAAGGCTGGCACGCACACCTAGCTGTTTGGAGTTTAAACTAAAATGTCTGTCTTCTTTTTAAAAATGACTTCCTCCTTCAACAGAGGATTGTAATTACCTAAACAATGCCCAGCCTCCCTGGCCATGTAGAAAGCCTTGTGGGCAGCTGGCTGCCGTGTCTGATCAACACACTTATCAATACCAGGAGCTGACCTTTCAGTTATCAATTAAGTCTAAACTCCCAGAGACACGGAACCCCTCTGTCTGCTTTTTCCTAAAAAGTCCCTCCACCCAGGGTTGGTAAACAATCCCAGGTAACTGCCAGCGTACACTCAGCCCTTCCTTCTTCCTCACTGAGGTTCCTGTTTGAAAGATGCCTTGTGCTTTCATGGGTCACTGCCATGGTCCAGCCAGCCAGGGCTGTGGGAGCTGTGGGAGCTCCTGGCTACAGACCAAAGGCAATAGCAAGTCATGGGCTCTTATAGTATATCAACTCAGAGGCCACCTCATGCAAGTCAGCCTCCAGCTTCCATGCACGGGGCAGAGCAGGCCGTGAGCAGGAACTGCCCTCAGCCCACCCAGACCTCCAGCTGGGAGCACAGACAGAGAGGGTCACTAAGTTAACAAGACCTTTCCCCTCCCCAGGGCCCCCTTACTCCCCTGGCAGACCATGGGCAGAGAGGCAAAGCAGCTGGAGTCCTCCAAGTCTCACAGATGTATTCTGAAGCTCAAGGGCACCCAAGGTCATCCCATAGAAAGAGCCTGAGCTACAAACTAGTCTGTGCCTTGCCCCACCCCAATTTCACCAGGGAGTACAAATAATTATAGAACGGCATCTTATGTCCCCCAAAGATAATCACGGAGGATAAGATACGTGAAACTACTCCATGGGAATGAGAGGGGCATGGAGGATAAGTGTTTTCCGGGTAGGAAAGCAGAGCTCAGGAGCCCAGACAGCAGTGCACTTGAGCCCACCACTTCCTGGGCCATCCCTGCCCACCTACACGCCTGCTGTTCCCGAGACCCCAGGCCTGAACTTGGCAGGCCCCTGCCATCTCTGTACTCCCAAATCCTCATCCTGTCATTACTTCTAGGACCAGCTCAAGTCACCTATGCTCAAGACACGCCATGCATGATCTATTGTAATATAAAAAATGTCTGGAGCAAGGGTCAGAGCAAGGCTGTGTCCTGGTCACTCCCTCTGGAATATCTGCACCTTGTCTGCGAACTGGGATGACAGCATCTGCTTCACCGTCCGGCACGGGGATTCAATGCAATGACACAGAGAGGGTGGCTGGCACACAGCAAGCGTTCAATCAGCACCATGTCCTGCCAGCACCCTCTGGACTGGTTGCACCTGAGGGTTCTGCTCGGGAATCCTCGTGGCAGAGGGCGGTTCCTCACTAACGCTGACATGCTCCATAAATGCGGTCACGGAACGGCTCCTGGCCCTCTGACGTATGCACAGCACGCCACATGGCTTCTTTTGTCTTATATTTCCCGCCGGTACTCCCAGAAGGTACTGAGCACTGGGCGGGCTTAGTCAATACCCAGCAGAAAAACACACAAAGAGCTTTCAGCATGGTTACCCCTTAACTGGCTCTTAGGGCGGGATCTGTTTAGGACAGACATCTTTCTTGGATCTGAGATGCTTCCCGAAGAGGGAATGAGAGGGGAACGTGGTGGCTTTCCCAGCAGCTGTGTGGCATTGCTCCATGTCAGTTCCTCCACCTGCATCCTTACTGCCTCGCTGCTAAGTTCCTGTGTCAACAGCCTTTTTTGGCCTTTTTATCAGCCGGGGGCTGACCTCAGTCACAGGAAGTGTATTCTTTCCTCTTTAAAAACGTGAAATATTTCTTATATTCCAAAGAGTCTAGTTTATAATATTATGATTTCAACAACAGTAATAAATGACCCACCCACATGCCCCCCAGCCGGTTTAGCAAACAGAACACAGCTGCTACACGGAAGTCCCAGACCCCAGCCCTTCCTGCATCGCGGCCCCCTCCCTGCTCCTCTGAGGCCACCGCCTCCTGAGTTAAATGCAATCCTCGTCTTGTCTTTCTCTAGAGTTTGCTATTCATGTCAGATTTCCTAACCATACAGATTCCAGGCTTTCTCTAGCCTAGTGGCCAGGAGCACAACTTCATGTCCCTGACGTAACCCAACAGATTCTGGGGCCAGAGTTTAGGGTCAAGGGCTCCCTTTGGCTGCTGAGGACGTGGAGGTCATGGAAAGGACTCAGCACCTGAAGAAACGGCCCTGATAAACGGAGGGCAACAAGCCCTTGAGTCTCATCGGGCTGGCAGGGCGAGGTCATGTCCTGCGGGACTCCTGTGAAACGCCATTCCCCATATGGGGCTAAACTTTATGTTAGAATATACAAGCACGCTGGGCAACCAGCAAGAACACAGCCTTTTCAGACCAGTCTCGGTGGAGGCCGGCTGCCCCAGGACGCCCCCGTGGACTCGCACTCTTGGGCGTGCTAGCAAGGAAGCCTTGCAATTACACAGCACATAAATTTCCTCAGAATGGCTGCATGCAGGGAGAGGAAAGGCAGAAAAGAGGGCCATGCTGCCCTCTCCACACTGTGAGGCTTTTCAACTGGGAGAGCCACGGGCCACCCACCCCGCAAAGAACGTCTCCAGCCTCGCCTGCACCAAGATTCCAGTGTCTCCATTATTTTGCAAGTGTTTGTCACTGCCAAGAAGTGTTCTCTGGGGACTTTGTGTGTGTGCCTAGGAGGTAGGGCCCTCCAGAAATGGAGTGGGAGCTACAGTCTCAAGACAACACAAAGAGGGAAAGGTCAGTCAGAGGAGCCAAGGAAAGACGGAATTTATTAATGTTTGAGTAAGCCCCAGCACACCTATTCCTTTTTGTATTTCCAATAACTTTATAACATCTCCATTGTTGGCAATTTATTGGCTATTTCTGTCAGCCTGTTTCCCATTTTTGTTTTGCTGGATAAGCAGTAAAAACTTAAAAGGGGACTGTGTGCTTATTTCAGATAGGGCAAAGGTGAGGACACACTGGATAGCTTTATCCCCTCCTCACAGAGCTCTGGGATAAGGGCAGAGAGGGAGGAGACGGGCAGGCCGCCTGAAGAGGTGTGCCAGTGCCTCAGGTCTATAGGAGACAAGAAAGGGGGGGCAGGAGAGCTGGTTGAGACCCTCAAGAGTCCACAGAAAAGAGGTCAGGAGTTCCAGGATGGGGTTCCCAGCTCCTCTGTTAATGGAGGCCCAGGGGCCTTGACGTCTAAGATCCTACCTCTTACAGAATCAAATGCTCAAGCAACAGATGAACTGGTGTAGAGAAAGTTAACTTCAGGCTGAAGGAAGTGTACTGCTCACTGCAACCATCATCAGTAAGAGATTTGTATTTCTCAAGTATCTCTGAGCTGAGTGAGTGTGTGTGTGTGTGTGTGTGTGTGTACGCACACACATGCGCGCATCAGAATCTCAAATATGCTCCTACACAGTTGAAAATAAACAGGATGGCTCTAGTCAAAACTGTGAAGTACAAAATCACTAAACTCTTTCCTTAAAATGATTTGCTCCCAGAAGTGGGAATAAGTGAGTACAGCTGGTATAAGGATCAACAAACTGAGCGCTTGGGCTCTCACCACCCTGTCAGTGAAAACGCCGGCAGGAAGGTGAGGGCCACTGAGGCAGGAAGCCACAGGTGGCTCCACATGAATCTCAGTTTGGCAGGTGAGGAAACTGAGGCTCAGGGAAGTTACCTAACTTCACCAAGGCAGTGAGACGGGCAATGCACGGGCTGACCGTGGCGTCTTGTCTCTGTGCTGAGACGCCCACTGATTTTGTAGTTGGGGCAGTGGCAGAGCATGAAGCAGCCGTTGGTGAAGATACTTAAGCCTCCAGAGGGTTGAACCCTGAAGGAAAAACAGCTGAGGTAAAAAGGAGCTTTCTCACCGGAGTCCTCTGCATCCCTGGGCACTCGCCTCTTTCAGGAAAATGGCTTCTGTGCAGAGCTGCGCTGTCCCACTTCATGTGGGGGACACAGGGCAGTAGTTCCCAAGCGCAGCCAAGTATGTGAGCCATTTTGCCCCTCACTGGGATAAAAGGACTGTTATAAGGCTGCCAGCTTTTCATCATGGCAAATAAGGACTTTCAACACTAACAGGATGGAAGTGTGAGGGAGTTCTCTCATAAACAGCTCTTCCTGATTGTGGTGGTGGTTCCATGAACCTACACACAATAAAATGGCACAGAACCACACACGTGCACACGCCCAGCTGGGGAAATGTGTATACTGTCAGTTTCCTGTCCTGACACTGTAGTTGGGTTAGACATTTCTATTGGCAGAAACTGGGTGAAAGTACCGAATAAAGGACCTCTCTGCATTACTTCTGCAACTCCCCATGAATCCACAATGATTTCAAAATAAAAAATACGAAAAAGTGGAAAATTTTTGACAAGAAAACTATTCTCTGTTTTATAAAAGGACAACTGAAATACAAAAAAAGAATGGATGTAAGCAGAATAAAGGTGGCCGCCGGCCACACACCCACCAGCACCACCATGGCGGCCCTCGCTGTCTAACCGCCGCCTCCTTTGACGGTGGACCAGTCAAAGCTGTGTTGAGGACTATCTTAGTAAGAACTCAAGGCTCTGGTTCCCCCATCCTCACCCACCTGGCAAGCACCCACAAAGTGCCAACAGACTCACCCAAAAGGAGGCCTGGCTTACAGCTCCCTTTCTTCCCAGCCGGGAGAGACTGAAACACCAAAGAGGGCAAGACGAGAGGGCTGAGTGGGGCTGGGGAAATGCATGTCGGGCTTTGCTGGCAAGGAACTGGAGTTCCTCTCCTGCCTTCGCCTCCTCTCATCAGTGCCCAGAACACTCTGGTTTTCCTTTCTCTCCTACCCGAGCACACAGAGCTGATGTCAGCCATTTACAACCCCTGCCCTCGCTGCTCAGACTTTGAGACCCAGAGTTTAATCTCACAGCACTGGCTCCCTTCCTCCTGCCACCACCCTTGGCAGCTGTTTTCAGACCCTGAGTATTTGCCTGCCACACCCCTTCCGGAACTGGAACCCCGGGGGCAGGTCTGTCCTGACCAGTGCCCAGAGGGGTGGTGGGTGTGCCTCACAGGCCTCCAGGGTGGTGGGGGCGGGGAGGTGAGGGGGTGGGTCCCCCCAGCCTGGGACCACTGACGGGTGGTGTAGCAGGCGCTGTTAGTACCTGCCTACATCCTCTCAGCTTCATCGTTTCTGAGCCTGCCAATTGGACACTTTCCAATTGCAAGTACCTGCAACTCGCTGAGGGTTCTCTCTGCACGCAGAGACCTCTAGGCCTGTCCCTGGGCAGGCAGGAAGCACCAGGGCATGGTACAGAAAGACCCCAGCTCCCTTCATCCATCGGGTGGGAGCACTGAGGCCATCCCCCCTAGTCCTGCGGCAGGGCTGAGCCCCAGGGCTCAGAGTGGTAACCTCTTAATAGCAAACCCTTTATTGCTTTCCTTTCCTTCTCACTCCCCCATACCCCCACACTGCTTCCTGAGCTCACCTCCGGAATAAATTACTTGCATCCAAATCCTGCTTTGGGGGAACTCAGCCTAAGATGGACGGTCACGGGAACCCCAACCGTTGGGAAATTAGAGCTGAATTTCAAATATGAATCAGTGTATCTCTGTGGGTGTCTGAAGAATGTATATCTATGTAATGAGGGGCACTGCCAACACCATGGCTGCTATCAGATACTAGAAAGATAACAGGGGGGAAAAACCCATAAAAATTTGATTTGCCTGGGTAATACTCATTACAGCCATTTATATGAACTGCTTTTCATTTGCCTAATTACCACTAGCGCATTTACTACCATGGATGTATTAAATGTGTCAGAGAAAACTTGCATTAAATTCTATTTGATAACCAGCGTTATGCAACCTACACTGTTCTTATGTGTTCAGAGCGGGGTGCTCGGGTTGCACAGTTGCTCACACTGGAGGCAACACTGTGGCTGCAGAAAATCACCTGCAGAGTTTGTTACCACCCTGGTAGCAGAGCTCTGCCCTTGGTGGCTGGGCTCTGCCCCTGGTGGCTGGGCTCCGCCCCTGGTGGCCGGGCTCCGCCCCAAGTGTGAGTATCACCTGGGGTAGGTGTGGGGAGGAGCCCTGTGTTGCTGACCAGTGCCCTGGTCTGCAATCACTCAGAACCACTGCTTTCAAGGACACAAATGACGGAAAGAGCGAACTTCAGAGTTGAACTTTCCACTTGGCATTTGCAACATGAAAGGTTGAAAACCTTCTAACACTCTAGATCAGTCACAGAACCAGAATCAGGTCTGGTACACTGACAGTTTAGCCCCCCAAAAGTTATAATTAACTCTGTTACTCCAACAAATCCCAAATCTCACATAAATGAGACCTGGGTCTACTCATTTATTCAACAAGGGAGTGCCCACTCTGTGCCAAAGATGTTGCCAGGCAACAGAGGTTTGGGCACTGCCAAAGGCCCTGTGTGACTCTGGGTGGGTTGCATCCTCTGTGGGCCTGTTTTCTAACCTATAAAGGAGGTAACTCACTTTAGGGACCTTTCATTCAGCTCTGACATTTTACAATGAATCAAAGCAGTGCCGTGGCTCAAAGCAAAAGCATTCGGCCTGGCTGTCTGGGCAGCATGATGCGAAATGTGGGTAAAATCCCAGCTGCTCTGGCGGGTGGGCTGTGACAGAGCAAGCGAGGGCCTGGCAGCGGTCCTCACCCTGAGACTCTCCTGGCTGGTCATCCAATTCAGTTCAACGAATGTCCGCAATCAAAGGTGCGCCAAGGTAGCTAGTACCATGTCCAATACAAGCAAAGAATGTAGAGGCGTCCAGCATGAAATTCGTGTTCAAAATTGGTACTCCCTGATATGACATTTAATCACTCCAACTGCTGAGGGGAAAACGGGAGCCACTCACTAGAATTAAGGATGCCATGATAACCTTCTCAACTGGGGCTTCAAATGAGCCCTGCGCTAACAGCTTTCCTGCTCTGAATGCAAAGCAGGATGCAAGTGGGGGTGGGAGTGGGGGGGCAGCCACCTGTGAAGGGCGGCCACTGATGACAGCTCTATCTGAGAGGCCTGGCTGCTGCATGCCTCTCCCGGTGTGTCCCCGGGCAAAAAGCCCTGACCTTCCAGATTCCGCCGGGGACCTGCTGGAAACAATCTTGTTTCATTCTATTTTACAGACTCAGATGACTATAATTTGCTCAAAATCACCAACAAATCAGCTGTGGAGCTGTCTGATTTCTGACAGACCCAGGTTGGCAACCTCTGATCAGTATGTAGTGGGCCTGAGGTAGAAAAGAGCTCAGTTAAAACCAACACCTATCCTCAGACCTGCATGTTGACATGGTATTTAGGTTTTAGGGGGCAGAAACAGAGCCCAGCGATGGCAGCATCAAGGAGAGACCCTGCCTTACAGGCTGGGGCATTTACCTGCCCATAAGCTCAACAGTCCCTCACCAAGCCAAATAAAAACAAAATTCTTTTCTATAGAAACAACAGACATTTTCTCAGCCTCACATAAGGTATAAATACAAGAATATTTAGAAAGCTGTTTTTGTTGATCTGACACAAAAAAACTTAAGTAAAAACAGTGAAGCGTATCTCTGAAACAGGCCCCTGCCCCCACTTTCAGACTGTTGCCCCTAAATGCTCCCTACACAGAATTCAGGAGTGATCCCCAACTTCCTTCAAGAGAAGAGCTGTGCCCTTTCTCTGCCCCCAGCACCCGGCACGGTGCCTGATGCTGTGGTCACCTAATAAATACCTGCTGATGACGCACACGGTCTCCGCCAGCTCGGACAGCCGCGGGCAGCAGCACAGACGGTGGCTCCAGGGAGGCCAGCCTAAGCCTTTTCGCCTGTTACTGGTGGTGAGACGGTTCCTAAGCCAACATGTTCCATCTGCACCAGGGTAACGAGTCCCCCAGGCCCACTATTGCCCATGGCAGGGAGCGGTTGACTTTATTTATTTGCTCTAATACACCACCTTGAAGTTTTTGCATCTGTGTTTATCTCATTCCACTGGGAATTAGGCACGAGGCTGTGCTTAGCCTGTCTGGTCCTCCTGTGATTTCACAGGTGGCAATCGCAGGTCAGGTGCGGGCCTCCTGCTGCGGACGGGGAGCCCGCAGCTCAGTGGACCTGAAGGCCGCTAACACGCGCACTCAGGTTTTGTGATGCGGCACTTTCTTTTCTAGCTCAACACTGAAGAAATACAGACATTGCCATAGTACATAAAATGCAGCAAATGATGCAATGATACTGGCCCAAGTAATGCTAAGCCTACAAAGACTTGGAAATGTATGTTAATGAACACCAGTAGGAAGCGTTGTCTGAAGTAAATCGAGTAAAGGCACGGACACAAACTTGGCAGGGGTACACAATGCTCCCCAAATGCACAGAGCATTTTCCACAGACCGCGGGGACCACCAGTAAATGCCGCTTGGGGGCACGACAGACAAAAGTAACCGTGAGTGTTAACACCCCTGAGGACTCCAAATACAGCAGTCAGCGGGGCCCTCTCCCAGGAACAGGCCTGAACAGGCTGCACACCCAGCCGGCTCAGGTCCACCCGGACAAGCGAGCCCCTCCCAGGGCACAGACACGCCAGTGCACGTCTGCACGAGGACCAATGCTCGTTCCTCACCGACATCAGCCTGTTTCCATCCTCAGGGGTCTGAGAGATTTTACACTAAAGCCCTTCTCAGCAGAGGAACAGATGCATCCATCACTAGCTCTGGCCTGAAAAACTGGCAGTGCTCGAGCTGCTGCCCAGGATGACAAAAGGCCAAATCTAATTGAACCTTCAGGGGGAATTTAGCACAGAGAAACAGCGCTATCCGAACTGGAGCATGGCCAGACCTCTGGGTTAATACCCCAACAGGGGAGGTTCATCAAGGGCCTTTTTTCTGGATCTGCAGCAATATCTCTAATTTTTAAAAAATGGGATTTGGAAAATTACCTCTAGCCAAATCAATTCCACCAGCACCATTTACTCCAGAGATGCTAACTCTTCTGCTTTGTCGAGTAAGTGCCTACAAAGCCTGTAAACGGGTTTAAGTGCGTGGACCCAGTGGAGGATTTGTTTAGTTATGCATTCGCTCTACGGCAGCCGCATCCTTCTGGAGCCCTACGGGGGACACAGGGAGCCACCTGGGCGGGACCTGACCATGTCATTGCACTGTACTGCACTCCATTTGTTCCTTTTCTCCTCTCCATCTAATGGAAAAGATTAGGGGCTGAGAACTGGCCAAACCTGTTTCTGTCCTTGACTTAAATATGATACTTGAAAGCAGAAAGAGTTGTGACATTTCCAAGGCTTCTATTCTCAACATTCTTTATAGATGTTAAAGTATTTTATGTAGGAGGCCAGAGGCAGGCAGTAAATGGAATTAACTTAAAACATATATTGGCATTTAAATGTCAAATCCAATCCCTCTTTTTCAAATTAGAATGTTCCAGTGAAACAACAGTTTCAATTTAAAAAAATTAAGGGGGGGGGTGCTAATCTATTAACTTGAGAAATCCATAAAACACTGGCAATAAACCTCTCCTGAAATCCATAAATTTCTATGGTTCCATCTGTGAAGCAAATTATTCCACATGTTGTCTAGAATCCCTCAGTTGAAGCATAAAAGGGCTACTGCTTACTACTAGAGAATGAAAAAGAACGTAAAACTCAAAGTTTAAGGCTGAGATGGAGAACAACATAATTGTTCTACCTCCCTCGAGAAGAAAAAGGTACGTATACCCTCGCACGGCAAGATTTTAGCAATCCAGACCTTGAGTTCTTTGGGGTAACCATGACATTTTAAGGACTCAGGACCCCCAACATCCTTCCAAGGTCCCTAATCACTGACTCATTTCTAAGTGCCATTCTGGGCTAGAGAGCCTCGGGGCTTGTAAAAATGAACTATGATTACAACCCTTGAAACCTGGTTAGGTTTCTAATCTGGTTAGGGACTTGGCCATGCATGAAAAAACACAAGATCAGCAATGCCTGGAGGGCCAAATTAGTGCCTGAGGAGAGTGCAGCCACACAAAGTCCTCTGCAATGTCAAGGTGCCAGCAGCAGGTCCGAGGGCAGCCAGGGCAGCCATCCTCCTCTCCCTGAAAGGGGCCGCTGGTCCCACCACTGCCTACCAGGCTCACTCCTTCAACCTAAATGGGGCCTCACCCCACCTCCCACCTCTCATAGCACTTTGTTCTTTTTCTTCAACAGCATTTATTTTTGTTTGTGAGAATATTTTTATTTGTTTGTCCTTGTTTAATGTCTTTCTTTCGACTGTAAGTCCCTCAAAAGCTGGGTGTTGGTTTGCTGTTTCCCTTCTGTATGCCCAGCACCTAGGGCAACCTGGCACACAGTATGTCGAATAAATGAATGAGCAGGCTTTAAAGAAGAGTGGAATTTCAACCAAAAGGAATGGAGAAAGTCATTCCAAAGCTATACACCGCAGTATTTGCAGGGGTTGGCAAACTTTTGAGACAGAAGAGCGAATCCTGTCCCTCACGACAATTTAAAAATTATTCGAGAGCCATAAAACAAATGAAATCTTCATTATGATATCCTTTAAAGATTTTATAAATGAAACTATGATAGCTTTATTTTCATTTTCAATTTTACTTCAGAGCTACATGTACATACTCAAAAGAGCCGCATGTGGCTTGCGAGCCACAGTTTGCCGACTCCTGGTTTAGAGGAAAGTAGTGGGTAAAGGAATTTACTGGAGGAGCCAGAAAACTAAAGTACAAGAAGAGAGAGAAGGCCAGGTATAGACGCTGGACCGTACGGTCATTCTCGGGAGAGCCATGAACTCCAGGCTGAGGAATCTGGACTCTGTACTGTAGTGGTAGGACACCAGGGAAGGCCTTCAGTCAGGGGAGCATGCAGGATATTTAGGAACACGGTAAGGGAACCACAGGTAAGACTGGCTGGAGGAGAAGCCCAGAGGCTAGGCGGAGAATACGGAGGTGGCAGCTGTGGAAGCGACACCAGAAAGCTGAGTGAAAGGGAGGAAGGGCAGCGATTCTGGGAGGAGGTCTTGGTGACCGACTCAGGATGGCAGAAAAGGAAGAGTTCAGAGTCAAGGGCAAGTGAAGGCTGGAGACACCCTTTACAAGGCCTGCCTCGGGGTCATTTATACAACACAGGCTTCCCCAGTTTTCATCTATCCTACTGATTTCAAATGAAAAATTGGTAGAGGAGCATCTCTGCCTGTAAATGAAGGTCGTGGTGAGCCGGTAGCTGCTGAACAATGCCTGAGAGTCTCAGGGGCCCAGAGCAAGGTGATGACGCTGTTGGGTGGACGGCAGGCACAATCACTGGGTTGTGGTGGGGGACGGGGAGCCCTGCATTAATTCTGCCAAAGAGCACAACAGGGGAGAGGCTGAGCTGTGTCTCCCAGGCAAGAAGCATAGGCAGAAGCTTCCCAAAGCAACAAGCAGCTCCGCCACTTCACAGAGCAGCTTTCTGGAGGCTTCCTGATGGGGGTGGGGGGTGGGGCTCTGGAGGGGGCAGCATAAGGTCCTTGATTTGGGCTCACTGACAAACTGCACCCCTTAATTTTTCAGGAGAGTAGGAGGCACATCAAACTCCTTGAGGAAGCATTCCCAGGCACCATGTCACAAGTAAAATCTCATCACAATGTATAACACAATCTGTAATGACGTTATACAACTTCCAGAGGACGGCATGGCCTGGATGCATCCGGAGAACGGCCAGGACAGAAGCAATGTGAGAACAAGTCATCTGAGGAGAGGGAGGAGGAACTGGGGTACCTGGCAAGGAAACCAGAAGGTCTGAGGGCGGCGGGAGGACATCAGTGCAGCTTCCAATATCTGAACAACTGTGACACAGGACATGGCAGGACCCAGAGGCTAGAACCAGAACTAAGGAGGCGGAGCTCACGGATTTTAGCTGGAAATGGGGACGCCGGTTCCACGGCTTCACAAAGCAACTGGGGACAGCAGAGGGGCATCCCCTGGAGTTTCCAAGCAAAAGCTGGAAGACCACTTTTAGAGAGCACAGACGTGACTACTCAGAGGGCAGCTGAATGACTTGGCAACTCAGGTTTCTTCCGATTTCTTGATTTGAGAATTTGCTGGAAATCATCCCGTCACTCTGCAAGTCATAACAGAAACACCTAACGGTCCTCCATCTGGGACAGCAGTAAAGGGAAGAAACGCTTCGAGCCTTGATAGTGAAAAGGAAAACTCACGCTTTCTCCTAGGAGTCCCCTCTGCCAAGTCACTTTCCTTTATACACACCGACAAATGTTTTTCTGGATTTCCGGAGGGTGGGGGGGAAGCAAGATAGTGCTGTAATATTGGGTTGTCAGAAAAGACATGACGTATTTTTTCTACGTTTTTTGTTGCAAAAATGTGTCATGACTTTTCCGACAACCCAATAATTTGGATTGAAACAAAGAACTGAAACGTAACTGCTAATTAGCACCAAAACAAAACTCCATCTCGCCTGTATTCTAAATACAATCCCATCCAGACTTAGGGGACAGAGCCCTGGCAGGCTGCCCTCACTTATCAACTCCAACACCTCCGTTAAGCTTTTCAGCTCTCAACATTTTAGTTTCCTCACCTGAAAAACTGAATCAAATAGTGGGCTAGATATAACAGTTGCTAAAACTCAACAGAACGTTTGGTGTTGTCAACGATTTTTTGGATTTGACACCAAAAACAAAGGCAACAAAAGCAAAAATAAAGACACAGGATTGGATCAAACTAAGAAGCCTCTGCACATCGAAGGAAACCATTAACAAAACGAAAGGGCAACCTATGGAATGGGAGAAAATATTTACCAACCACTTATTAGATTAAGGGGTTAATATCCAATATACACAAAGAACTCATACAACTCAATAGCAAAAAAACCAAATAACTCAAAAAGGGCAAAGGACCTATAGACATTTCTCTGAAGAAGACATACAAATGGCCAAGTACATGCAAATGCTCAACATCACTAACCATCAGGAAAATGCGAATCAAAACTGCAGTGAGATACCACCTCATACCTGTCAGAATGGCTATTATAAGACAAGAGATGAGTGTTGGTGAGGATGTAGAGAAAAGGGAACCCTTGTGCACTGTTGGTGGGAATGTAAATTGGTGCAGCCACTATGGAAAACAGAATGAAGGTTCCTCAAGAAATGAAAAATAGAACTACCGGGCCGGTTGAGTGGCTTCTCGGTTAAGAGTTGGCTTGGGAGCACACGTCTGAGCAGCAGGGCCACCGGTTCAGACCCTACATGAGGGCCAGTGAGGCTGTGCCCTCTATAGCTAAGATGGTGAACAACAGCTTGACTTGGAGCTGGGCTGCCATGAGTCGCCAGCAACGGCGTAGGCTGCAGCCCCTGCTGCAGTGGGCTGCCGTGAGCGGCCGTCCAGAGGCTGGCGACTGATCTGCCTCATCCAGGAAGAGTGCAATGACGATACTAACATGGCCCAGTGAGGCAACGTCCTCCACAACTAGACTGAAGAACAAAAGGGCAGCAACTTGTCTGTTCCCCTTCCCCAATGCTGTTCCCTCCCCCAATTTCCCAATAAAATTTTAAAAAACAAAAACAAAACAAAAAAAGAAAAATAGAACTACCATATGACCCAGCAATCCCACTTCTAAGTATATGTCCAAAGGGCATAACTCAATATCTTGAAAAGAACATGCACTCCATGCTCCAAGCAGCACTATTCACACAGCCGAGTATGGACACAACCTAAGTTGTCTGCTGAGAGATGAATGAATAAAGAAAATGTATCTCTTTCTCTCTCTGAAATACTATTCAGCCTTAAAATAATAAGGAAATCCTGTCATTTGTGACAACATGGATAAGCCTGGAGGATATTTTGCTAAGTGAAATAAGCCAGACAGAGAAAGACAAACACTGCGTGGTATCACTTATATGTGGAATCTTTAAAAAACAAAACAAAACAAAACAAGACAGTCAAAGTCATAGAACCAGGGGCCAGGAGACGGGGGACATAGTAAAAGATTGGTAAAAGGATACAAACTTTCAGTTATAAGATGACTACAGTCTGAGGATTTAACGTATAACATGATAACACTATTTCATAAGTGAAATTTGCTACGAGAGTAGAACTTAAATGTTCTCACATAAAAAGGTAAGTATGTGGGACGGTGTATGTGTCAGCTAACTAGATGGAGGGATCCTTTCACAATGTATACATACATCAAATCATGATGTGTACATTTTAAATATCTTACAGTTTTATTTTACCTCAATAAAGCTGGGAAAAGTCAACAGATGGCTTTATTTATGTAAAAATAAATTCTGTAAGAAACAAAGATTTAAACCTGAAAAATGAAACTATAGCAGTACTAGAGGAAAAAAGAAAATGAATTTTTGTAGGGTAGGGAAGGTCTTTTTAACTAGGACACAAAATCCAGAAGTCATTAAAGACTAACAGACTTAATTATATAAACATTTTAAATTTCTGCATGTTAAAAAAAATGTTGTATGTCTATATCTCAATTAAGCCAAATACCATAAGCAAAGCCAAAAGACAATTCATATCACAGATAAAGGGCTAATTTCTTCAAACATAAAGAGCTTCTACAAATGCAGAGAGATTGATTCAACAATAAAAACAGAAAAAGAAATGTTACAAGCAGAACCCACAAAACAGTGTTTTTTAAATATATAAAGACGCCAACCTCACTCATAATAAAAGACACCCACTTTAAAACTATACCAAGATAGGGCCGGCCGAGTGGCGTGGTGGTTAAGTGCTGGTTTGGGAAGCCAGCGGTCCCGGTTTGGTCCCACATATGAGGGCCAGTGACACTGCCCTTAAAACAAACAAACAAACAAACAAACAAACAAAAACTATACCAAGATAACATTACCAGTCGGTTAACCAAAGAGGTTACAAAGCTGACCGCCTCCAGGCTGGTGAGGTGTAGAGAAATAGGCTTTCTTTGCATGTTGTGGGTGTGAAAGTAAATTTAACATGCACAAACCCTTTAACACAGCTGTTTACCTTCTAGAAATTTATCTTAAAATAACTTTGCAGGGATATGTATTGCAGCATTACTTTTAATCAGTAAAAACTTATTAACATCCAGGCCGAGTGGCTCAGTTGGTTAAGAGTTGGCTTAGAGCGCGTGCTCTAAGCAACAGGGCCACGGGTTCGATTTCCACATGGGTGAGTAAACGCTGCGCCCTGGCTGAGCTGTTGCTGAGCTGCCAACAGGTGGCAGGATGGCTCAGCTGGTGTAACAACAAGATTGCCTGTTCAATGGTGGACTACGGCCACCTGCAACTAAAGACTGAACTTGGGCACTTTGAGCTGAGCTGCCGCCCAGATGGCTCAGAGGATAGAGCGTGTGCTCTTAACAACAAGGCTGCTGGTTCGACTCTCGCATGGGATGGTGGCTATGCCCACCCGCAACTAAGATTGTCAATACACAACACCTTGAGCTTAGAGGCCATGAGCTGCTGATGGGAAGCCAGATGGCGACTGGTGCCCTCCACAACGAAGATCGAAAAACAACAACTTGGCTGGTCTCCTCCCCCAATTCCCCAACACTGTTCCCCTCCCCCAATTCCCCAATAAAATCTTTAAAAAAACAAAACTTATTAACATCGAAATTGTCCATCAAGGGGAATTTTTTCAAATAAGTGACAGTACATCCATATTATGAAATGCTGTGAAGTATAAAAAAGTAAACACTTCAGGTAGGATGATTTTCAAAACAATATTAAATGGAAAAAGCAAGGTTCAGAGCACTATGTATACTATGACACCATTTATCTTAGAAAGAAAAACACTTGGCATATCTGAAATGCTTTAATATTTCTGGAAGGGTACTCAAAAACAAAACAAAACAAAAAACACAACCCAAACAATATGGGAGAGGAACTAGGTATCTTGGGGAGAGACTTTCAAAAAAAATCCCCAGGGTACAAAAATTCCATTTCTAGGGCTGGCTTTGCCTAGACTTCTATACACAGTTAGAAGTGAGGTTGTTAAAGACAGATATTTCCTCCAAGATTACAGCTCATGGCCTTGGGGTTTGGCAATCCCTACTCCTGAAGTGTACTCCTCTGCCACTACACCCCAAGTTCTCTCCTGTCCTATGGGCCAGCACAGGGTTCAGCCAAGCCCTGAAGCTAAACTCTCTGGGATCATCCATCCACCTTCTGGGTGTCTCTGAGGGACGTTATTTCCCCAGCAACAAAACCCAGGACTGCACATCTGCTGCATGACAGATAGGAGGCACTCCCGCAGGTTTGGGGGGAGATTCTACCCAAAACAACTAACTCCAAAGTGGACAGGTACCTGGATATTGACACAAACCACACCATCTCAACTGAGTTTACAATAGCTTGCTGGTTATTTCAATCAGGAGAGGCATGAACAGACTGTCAGGCAAATTGTCATTTGTAGGCCCCTAGTGAGCTTAGGCAGTTTCCCACCTGTCCAGACAGATAAACAGAATGCCCTGGGTTATGGACAGGTGGACCCTGTGGTGCTGGAGACTGACTGGGACATCAGGGCTCGTGAGCGAGACAGCAGGAGGGCCAGGCAAGGCCGCTCAGCATCTTGCCCTGCCGAGTCTCCAGGCCACAAGCTTTCTTCTTACCACTGGCTGCTTCCCCGGTGGCATTGAAAGGGAACATCCAGGCGGAAGAAAGCAGGACAAAGGGAAGTCAAGGAACCCTAGGCAGGGGGTGCGGCCTTCCATGAAAAGACGGCTGAGATCTCTTGCGATGACATCTTTGAGGGAGCTGGCACAATATCGGGGGCCAGAAAAGAGCTGTGTCGTTGCCGAGGGTCAAGGTTCCAAAGGAGGCCCCAAAGGTCCAGATTAATTGCTTCCTAAAGTCTAATATAAGAAGCCTGTCCCTCACTATCTGGCCAGAAAATTATTGGCCACTCTGACCATCAGCACGTCTCTAAACAAATTAAGTTTCTCTGGGGCCTATTCATTTTAAGGAGGAAAAAACAGAAACATGGTTGTCTTATGAGCACATAATGAAGCCAGCTTGTGTTGCGGTGCTTCCCAGGGCTCCACGTGAGCCAGGGAGGGTGGGAGCACACACGGCCTGCAGCAGGCCACCTGGGCAGACTTTCTGGGAAGGATGGACCAGGCGCCATCACAGTGCAGGGCATCTCGACCCCAAGCAGACCTGGGCAACGACAGTCCCCGGGCACGGCTGCCTGACAGTCCGCTCCCATCCCAGCTGGACATACCAGATATCATGTAATTTACCGTCTGAAATGGCACAGCACCTACATGCACGCTCCCTCTCATACCTGTG
The DNA here is from genome assembly GCA_033961575.1 of Aselliscus stoliczkanus. Lineage (NCBI taxonomy): Eukaryota > Metazoa > Chordata > Mammalia > Chiroptera > Hipposideridae > Aselliscus > Aselliscus stoliczkanus. Next base: position 53,604,609 of record CM066733.1, on the reverse strand, counting down.
CCTGTATGCACAGAACGACACTCTCCATACCTGATGTCTAAGAGGCCTCCTCCGCACCGGCCTCCCTAAGCGCACGCTGGGCCACAGGGTGTCTGAAGTCCCCAGCATCTCTCTCTCTACGGGGACAATCACCTGTTTCGAACCTGTGTTCTTAAGTGGAAGCATTTTAGACTGATCAGGCCGTCAGCCCTCAAGATGTCTTTTGGGGCACCAGTACCACCCTACGTTCGGGGTGCTGATATCCAGCCCCTCTCTCCCGACTCTGTGAACACCTTGCTGGCTGTCCTCTTCTCACGGGATCTCCCGTTTTCTAAATTCCTGGCCATCGTCCGGGCTAAATAATTTTGACTTCCTGTCCCCTTGCCTTATAATCCTGGTTTTTAGATTTTATTTCTGCGTTGAGTATGTGGTGCACCCATGGAAATATATTTCCTAAGACAATGACCGAGAGCCCAGTGCCTCCACCAGAAGCCACTCACGGATCCTGGCCCAGGATGACAAGAACAAAGATCAAGTCTGAGAAATTCTTAGAAATTCAGGTTTCATTCTAGTTCAATTGCCTAAAAAATATATATGTATGTGTGTGTGTGTGTGTGTGTGTGTGTGTGTGTGCACATATGCATGTATGCATGTATATTTAAAAAGCCACCCAAAACAGCTTAACAGAAAAAAAGTCGGGGGCAAAAACAGGAGAAAAGAAGCCGGTAGCAATAGTGGTGCAAGAGAAAGAGAAAGGGCCGGCCGGGTGGCTCAGTTGGTTAAGAGCACGAGCTCTGAGCAACAGAGTCGCCGATTAGATTCCCACATGGGCCAGTGAGCTGTGCCCGAGTTGAGCTGTCCCTGAGCTGCCAACAAGTGGCAGGATGGCTCAGCTGGTAAGAGCACATGCTCCTAACAACAAGGGTGCCAGTTTGACTCCTGCATGGGATGGTGGCTATGCCCACCAGCACCTAGATTGAAAGTGGCAACTGGACTTGGAGCTGAGCTGCACCCTCCACAACTAAGACTGAAGGACAACAGCTTGACTTGGAACTGATGGGCCCCGGAAAAACACAATGCTCCCCCTTCCCCAATTCCCCAACACTATTCCCCTTCCCATTTCCCCAGTAAAATCTTAAAAGAAAGAGAAAGGGAGTTGAAAGTAGAAGTTAAGTAATAAGGTGTATTTGTAAGACAGTGTAAGTGTAGGATTGAATTTTAAGTTTCTCTTACAGGAGAAATTAATTACAAACAGAGAAAGTGGCTCAACAGCTGGCTCAGGCCTGCTCCACCTGCGGACCTGCCCTCACCCCTCTTCACTGGGGCTTCCTGGCCGCCCCATCTGACTGCAGCCCCCACTTCCCACCACACTCCATCCCTCTGCTCAGCTTTATTTTCCCCTTATTGCCAACTATCATCGTAGGAATTTTACTGTCTTCTTTTATTTCTCTTTCCCCTGCTGGCCTCCGCCATTTCGGTTCCGGGAGGCAGAGGACCTGGTCTGGTTTGTTCAGTGTGAATCCCCGGGGCTTAGAACTGTGCCTGGAACACAGCAGGCACTCAAGCCATTGAACGAATGAATAATTATTATAATAAAAATATACTTAAAGTTGATAGTATTGCTGATTATGTGAAAATACCTCTACTTGTTTCTTAAACACAACTGCTTAGAATGTAAGATAAACTGCTATTACATAAATTATATAAAATCATTCAGTCTGTATACTACTGATGCCTTTACCAGAAAAAAAGAAGGAAGACATACAAAACCAGAACCAAATTATATAAAGAATGTCCCAGAAAACGCTTCTGTGATTCTCATCATCTGTATGCACTAGGAAAAAGATCAAATTCTTCTCATATGTCTGCCTGTGTTCACTGTCACCCAAGCTTTTGGTCTGGTGTTAAAAAAAAATGTAAGTACGCAAAAAAGGAGAAAAGGGGAACCCTCATCTGGCTACCAATTTCACAAACATTGCCCATCCTTACATGGTGCTCGGTGGTGCCCTTACTGACGCAGCTAAGTGGAGCCAGACTGTTTATGAAAGGACGGGGGGCAGACAGTGTGGGTGGTGGCACGTGGGCGAGGAGGTGAGCTAACATGAGGCGTGGTAACATGCCCTGTAGAATACATAAACAGGTAAAACGTTCAAAAGAGACAAGAAAAGAAAAATCCTTCTGTCAAAGGCCTGTCATTAAGAGGTCATCAAGGGAGGCTGGATGGGGGGACACTACCTCCTCACCCCCAGTTAACACAGAACCAGGACTCACTCCAGCTTATTCATGACACCATGATGTTTCTCCTGGTAGCCTCACAGCCATGGAAATAAATGAGCGCGCGCGTGTGTGTAAAATCCAGGCTAACACAAATCACTTGGATTTAACAGACAGAAAGGCCAGAGTTGTTTATTACGGACTGCCTATGAAATAAGTGAGATTATTTTTTCAATACAAAAAAAACAAAACCCTCAATCTTAACAGACCACTTAAAACCAAAGGAAATTTAGAGGTTCTAGGGCAAAAGTTGTGAGTCCAGTATCCACAGGAAGCAACTTACACAGACACTGGAGACTCTATTTTGTCCCCAGAGGCAGGGGTGTCACATTCTTGTTTGGAGCAGGACAGCTTTGCTCAGCAAAAAACGACTACACAGCACCGCCTTGTTTACATAACAAAGAACAAGGCATCCGCAGAATCTGGTGTGGAAAGTTCAGCCACTGGCAACGTTACCTCCCAGCCCAAGTCTCTCCTTTTGTGGTCCAAGTCATTCTTGCACACCCAACCCTGAAGGGTTAACACAGCCACGGCCTCTGGGGAGGTGAGCCAATCAGCTTTTCTCCTGATGACATCATGCCTCCCACTGGACAGCTTGCTGGAAAGGGCAAGGCGTCTGGGTCTGTGACCCGGCCTGGAAGGGTGCCTGCCCTCCCTCTACTGCCACTTCACTTCTCAGGGACGGATTGGAGAGCCAAGGGTCCCCTCAGAGGAAACCGGGACACTCCCCACCCCCAACAAATCCCTGACCAGAAATTACTCTCAGCTTGTACAAAAGGCATAGGAAGCACGCCCCTGCCCTTCACTCACTCTCCTCTTGTTTAATATTTATGAAAGCTGATTACAGAACACAGATTTATCACTTTGGCCTCCAGCCAAGTTCTAAATGACTCAAATGTTTATGCTAAGTAGACATGCAGCCTTCTGTGGTTTTCTCTTTCAGAAGTCTCCGTCCCATTCAAAGGCAGGCAGGTATATGAGAGATCTATGTGACTCCACAGACTTTTTATACTTTCAAACCGCAATCGGACCAGAACGTTATTTTTGTTCTTCTCACAAGGTATTTATTTCGGACGTGAACTGCTGCTGCTGTGTGTTTTGCCGTGGGTGCCTCAGTCATGCAGGGACAGAGGATGGAAACCCCTCTAGGAGGCTGGGGTTCAGGAGCACACCACCGCAATACTGACCACAACTGCCAGCTTGGTGGGAAGGAGGACAAGTTTCTTCCCTGGAATTGGAAGGGGAAAGGCTTCCAATTAAATGATGAATTACTCCTGCTTCCCAGCACCCTGAGTATCTACAGCTTCTGGTTCACCTGCAAATGAAGATTAATTTACAATTTACATGCAAGAGCCATGTTTACCGCTCCAGCACACAGCCATCTAGCTTGCTTCGAGTTGATGAAAACAGTGCTAAAAATGTCTGTAGCACTCAGGTCCCCGCAGGAAAAGGACGGCACACTCAAACTGGGCAACTAAAGGGGCTTAATATGGGGGTTACTGGCATAGGTTTGGGTAGCGTACAGGGAGGGTAGCAGGGACAAGAGCCAGTCTCAGCCAGGAGCCCCGGGCCGGAAGGGTCCCAGGGAGGACTGGGTACCAGAACCCAGCGATTGGGAGAGGGCTCCTCACAGGAGAGGTGGTCTTCCGCAGGGGGCCCCAGTCAAGCCACGGTTTCCTGAGCTCACTGCCTCAGTACGTACTGGCAGGGAGAGAAGGAAGGGAGTGCACCTGAAGGGCAGGTGCGGAATGCCCTGCACAGTACCCAACAACGGGAGGCCGGTGTAAGCAACAACAAACTGCCCTTACGATAGAGCCATACAGCCGTGCAGCAGGAGACTATGCCTCTTAGAATGAAGAGCTGAACCCAGGTCTTCCTGACGTCACCATGGCAACGCATCCCAATAGGCAGCCATGAGGTAAAAAAAGCCAACCATAAATCAGTCAATATTAGCATGAGACCCCAAATTTGGACACACTCCAAATGGTAACAGAGGGTAACTGTGTAGGAAGTGCAGGTTATTTCCCTGCTCCTTATCTATATATTTGTAAAGTTTTATTTATGTGCAGCTTCTCCGTGTAACCTCTCTTATGCCCCAGGGATCATTAAGGCAACAAAGAGCGCTTTGACTTGACTTAAAAACACAGAAAGAACCCACTGAAGTTTGGATTTAGATCTCCTCTCAGGCTGAGCTCCTTTAAGAGCAAACTCTATTACTTCTCGTTACCAAGAGAAAACAGGGAGAGAGCTAGTGTCACTAGTGGATGCTGTGCTCAACTGGGCCAACTCTCAGACGCCAGATTTGTCGGGAGTAATTCAGCAAGAGCCGCGCCTACCACCCGTAAGGAGCAGTCTGTGTTTGGGGACAGTGACCCCTAATCTGTCAGCTCTGCATGTCCCCACCTACAAGACATCATCCCACACAACCAAGCCTCAAGTCGCCACTGCGCCCACTTCAGTATCAGCCCTTATCCAGTTTTGCTTTTGGCGGTGTCAGTTACCTGTGGTCACCCGCAGTCCAAAAATGATGAAATGAAAAATTCCACAAATAAACCATTCACAAGTTTTAAATCACACACTGCTCTGAGTAGTGGGCTGAAGTCTCGCGCCATCTCGCTCCATCCCGCCAAGGACGTGAATCAGCTCTTTGTCCAGCCTGTCCACGCTGTAGACACTCCCTGCCCATTAGTCACTTAGTAGCATCTCCGTTATCAGACTGACTTCCATGGTATCGCAGGGCTTGTGCTCTAGTAACCTTTACTTTACTTAATAATGGCCCCAAAGCACAAGAGTAGCAATGCTGGCAATTCGGGTGTGCCAGAGGGAAGCTGTAAAGTGCCTCCTCTAGGTGAGAAGGTAAGTACAGTACAATGAGATACTTTGAGAGATGCCACTTCAAATAACCTTTATTGCAACATATTGTTATAATTGTTCTACTTTATTGTTACTTTTCTTGTTCATCTCTTAGTGTGCCTAATTTCTAAATTAAACGTTATCATAGGTATGTACATTGAGGAAAGAGGATAGTATGTACAGGCGTCAGTGCTAGGGTCTCAGGCATCCATGGGGAGCGGTCTTGGAATGGACCCTCCATGGATAAAGGGGGGCTACTGCTGTATGTAGAATACATATGAAAAATAAACGGGAGATTTCTCTCTAACCTCTCTCCTCCTTTCAGGGAGTTAGGAAGAAAGGCTTCTTAATTTCTCAAAGAACAATAGGGGGCACCTGCCCCACTTTGCCAGACTGGATGGGCTCTTTCGGGTCTAGGGTAGGGCGGTCTTGCGGGAGGTCATGGGTTGAGGGGCTTTGAACTCCGCAACTTTGCAGTCACTCTACTGCCAGCGGACCCCGCCCCCCGGACACTCCGGCCCTCATTTCTCATCTCTACAGCTCCAGGCACAATAACGATCTGCTACACATGCAATACTTTTTGAATACAGTAAAACCTTGGATTGCGAGTAACTTGTTTTGTGAGTGTTCCGCAAGATGAGCAAACATTTCTATAATACATTTTAACACAGTAAATGAGTGATGTCTTGCAATATGAGTAGTTTGTTTCTGGTATGAATTATGCTCGCAAACCAAGGTATTACTGTAGTTGGAATTGTGCTAGGCACTTAAACACATCTAATTGGTAAAAACAACTCTGCAACACAGATTTGACTGCCTGTTTCACAAATAAGGGTAGTGACGCCGAGGCTTCCTGAGGCCATCCACGCCAAGGCGGAGCCTGTGGAGCCCGGGGCCTGGCCTTGTGCACGGCCCTGCACCTCCTGGGAGTGGCCTGGCCAGCTCACATGCACAGCTCATCAGAGCTGGGATCACGGCTGCCTGGGCCCCCAGAGCCTTTCCCTGCCTCCCAGCGAGAGCTGGGCTGGGCCTGGGCTCCTTCAAAGCAGCCTTCCCCACCACCTGGGGGGATGGGCAGTGGGGATCCAATGATGACAAAGAAAAAAAATCTTTAAGCACAAGGTACACGAGATAGGGCAAAGCAGCCATCAGGCACTGGTCAGGGGTAGGGTGGGGGGCCGCCATTAGCTAATGTGCTGTTCTGGGAAAGTCTGCCAAAGACCTGGGTTTAGGGCCAATCACTGAGGAAGCAGTTCTGAAGTCTCTCTTTAGATGAGATAGTCACAAAAACCCAGGATAGTATGACTCAAAAACAATGCTGAAGGGTTACACATAAAGGGCCTTGTTAACATTTACTATGCAACCAGGGCTCAAGGTTCTGAATTCTTTCCAATAAGACCTCAACTGCCTTTCGTTGTTTTCAAATTTAAAGTGTAACAGTGCTTCTGGGCCACCCTACAGACTGGCCAGGACACCCAGACCTTGAACAGTCTCTGGGTTCACTGTACCTGCAAGGTAGGTAACATCAGCCTATGAACCCTCCTCTCATGCAGATGCCAAGAGACAACTGGTCTATTAGCCTAAACAACCAACTTCGATCAAGCTGGGCTGTGCGTCAGTGATGTCACGTTTCTTCTGCAGGAGGAAATAAACGGCGGTGTCCATAAGACCGGCTGGCACATGATCAGAGCACGGACACACTTGGGGCGCCACCCCGCTGACCTCCTAGGGAGAAGATATGCTCAGGAGATGGGGTCAAAAAGCAGAGGTATTTCTAGATAGTAAAGCTGCTTTCCAGCCTATTGGAAGGACCCTGAGATAGCACCTTGATATCAGATCAAATACTCACTTGTCAGCCTCATGTTCAAAGCTCACTATCTGGTCCCAATCTCACCATCCACTCCTATTTCTCACTCTCCCCTGTACAAAGTCCACATTCTATAGAAACCCAGGCCCTCAGCTTTCCCAGCCCCATCCATGCCTTTGCCCATGCTCCTCTCTCCTCCAGCAAGGCCCTCTCTCCACCCCACTAGCTTCAATCTGGTTTTAGGCAAATGCTCGGTTCTTTAATTCCGTGTTGACGCCCCACTTCTCTGTGGTCCTTACTGAAGCCCCCTCCACCCTCTCACGCCTCCTGTCTCTGCCCCACCCCCTCAGGTGTTTGTCTCCCTATACACCTGTCCTGCCATTTCAGAGCATGCTGCTCTTATTTTCCTCTTAAACTGCCTTATTCTATACTTTACTGTAAATGCGTAAAGCTCTGTTTTGAAAAACAAAGGTAGAGCACACATCCCTACAAACGCACACACCCCTGTGGGCGACCTCCTTGGGGCCAGGGGCTCTCCCACTCAGTCTGATTTTTCTTGAGTGGCCTGGCCTCTATGGTAGAACCGAATCACCAAATCTCGGTTCACTCAACAGTGAAAACCTCCTGGTGCGCGAATTCCCTGACAAAACAGTCCCAAGCCTGGTCTCCTCTGGAGATAAGAGTGCTGGAGGAACTGCCCCCACCCTGTTCCCACACTGGGATGGGATCAGCTTTGGTTTACATAACTTTGCAGCTGCAACCAGAATAGCGTTGGGCAGGGCATTTAATCTACAGACCGTTCTAATGGACATGCCAGCTGCAAAGCTCCCCTCCTCTTGGAGAGCTAAATTCATCTCTTGAAAGTGTTCCTGGGAGACAGACCCAGGCCACTTCAAAGGCAGCTTCTTCCTAGCGAGAAGCCTGCTAGGGTAGCACCCCCACATTCCCGGGGTGTGTACCAGTCTTTGAGAAACATTCTTCTGCCCGGTAGACATGTCACAGTCACTGAAAATATTCAGGACATAGTTCCAATGCTTCTGTAACAGTGGTTATGAAAGGAGCCTGGGCCTCAGACTCTGAATGTTTTCTCCTTACTGATCTATTTCCTGAGCCACTGAGCTAGCCCTCTGCCTCTCCAACCTGGGAATGTGGGATGGGCAAGGCACTTCTCCTGGGGCAGGCATCTGGTCTCCCAGGGGACACAGAAGACTCATCCTGGGGAGCAGGGACTAGGAAAGCCCCCTCGTACCCTCTCAGCAGCCTCTCCCAAAGCCCAGCCCCTCTCCCCGCCCTCCTAGCTCAGCCTGGACCCCCTCTTCCTCCCGGAGGCCCAGAAGAAGGACTTGAGCTCTTCTTAAGCGTCTTCAGGAGGCGTGACTCCCTCAGGAGGGCTGATGGGATCCAAATATTTCCAAACAGCATGTCATTTCAGGGGCCTGCCTCTCCCTCGTCCTGCTGTGCTGGGGTCTCCCCGCTCCAGTCTGACCACGAGTGGACCCGTTCTCTGCGATGCAGGCCGGGGATCCCCTATCCTGGCTGCTTGGGGCCTGCCTCCCTTGTGGCTGTCAAAACCACACTGGTCTCAGTGTGACGGAACCAGGGACAACCCCAGCCCCTATCCTGGTGCTGGGGGGTCGCACACAGGGGAGCTGTGGGGGGCTGTGGCCAGCCCAGCTCTCTGTGACGTCACGCAACCTTACCTCATCCCACTCCGAGGCGAAGGAGGGCGACTTCTCCAGCCTCTTCTTCCCGATGCTGCAGTTGGACAAGGACTCGCTCCGGCTCCCCATCGCGTCCTCCGTGGGTGAGCAGGTCAGGAGATCAGAGTCAGACTTGGACAAACTGCGGCTGAGTTTGAGTTCAGCTTTGGGTTTACTGGTGGGAGGGACTCGGCTTCTGGCCCCGCTCCGGTCTCCTTCTGCCTCGGCACCACCAGGGTGTGGAGATACCGTGTGAGTCAAAGTTTCGGGGTGCGATTGGCTGTTGGCGGTGGGCAGGCCTCCTGGGTGGCTCGCTGTCTTACTCGGGTCCCGGACACTGGGAGGGGAGCCCCCCGGAGTGTGCACGCCTGTCTCCTCCAGCTGCATGCTGGCCTCGTGGCAGGCGCCCTGCGCAGGGGACCCTTCCTGATGGCCCTGGCCAGTGGCGGCGAGCAGCTGGAAAGGGCCCTGCCCCACTTCACACACCGGGGAGGAGCCGTGCAGGAGACCTGAGAACAGCTCTGGGACCTGCCCGTCCTGCCCCTCCGCAGAGTCCTGGCTCCGGCTGCTGCCGCTCCGCCTGTGGTCTGGGAGTGGACCGAGGGAGAGAGAGAAATAAAAAATTAAACGTGGCAAAAATCAACAAAGTCCCAACGCAGTGAGCACACAGCAGAGGAGAGGAATTCAAAAACAGAGGGAAAGAGAGAGAAGCTGGATGGGCTGGGGAGAGAGAGGGCAGAGGGAGAGGAGAGAGAGAGAGAGAGAGAGAGAGAGAGACGGGAAGGAAGAAAACAGTTTAGTATTGTTCTTAATGTTCAATTTGTACCCAAAGTCAGGGCATTTATGAAATTCCAAACACTGGCCTGATTAATGCTCGCTGGCAGCCGCCCCTGTTGTTAGATTGCTGTTAACGTTAACAACCAGACCTTGCTATATAAGGCGAGAAGTGCTCACTACATCCTACAGAGAGGACAGGAGTGAGGAGAGAGTGAGTGAACAGGGAGTAAAAGTGAGGGAGGGAGAGAGAGGGAGAGCGCGCCAGCGAACAGGCATGAGCCAGGGAGACTCACTCCTGGAACATCTGATACATTTCCATAAAGGCCAAGTGTTATTTAGAGCCACCCACCCCCCCTTCCTCTGGCAAGCAGCAACCGAGGGAAAAAATGGAGGTCATGAGCCACAACCTGCAACTTCTGGAATTCCTTAACTGAAAGTGCAAAACAAAACAGCAGAGAAATGAGCTTCCTTCCTCTGAGGGGGGCCCTGCACGGCCCCACGCCTCATCCTTCCTTCCTTCCTTCCTTCTGCAGGGAGCACAGGCTTTTCTGTTTTTCTGAGAATGGGCCCATCATACTCCTTCCAAAGCCTCCCAGCTGCTCCTATTTGTTTAAGTTGAACCTTGGTGGGTCCACTGAAAACAAAATGGTCTAGTTTGTCAGTGCCAAGGGGCATTTGCAGTTCTCCGAAGACCTCCAGACTATCCCAGAAATCTGACACTTCCAGCTCTGGAGGCCAATGACTACTGTACACTCACCCGAGATATCAAGTACCTCTGCCCTGGAGCAGCATAAATAATTGACCAAATCAGAGTCCAACATCAGTCTCACACTGGGACACCCACAGGCTCGCCGACAGGAACTCGGAGCCATTCAAGATTTGAACCCACATCAGCAGGGTCAACAACCCTGCATCCAGCACTAGCTCATAGTCCAAAGCTAAGACTCCACTTTGTGTTCTCTGTAAGTGGCATCTATGCTACACACCAGATGATTCCCTAGTCTGCCCAAAGCTCTCAAGAACTGTTCATGAGATCAGAGTCAGGACCGAAAGGGTCGAGTTCAGCTCTTTTTATTGGTGAGAAATCACAGGCCCTCCTTAGGCCTTCAGTGGTCTGTCCAAGGTGGTGTGTGGGGAAGGCTTTCACCTGGGGGTCTGAACACCTGGCTCTCCTGGCGGCGCTGCTCTCTCGCTGTGTGGCCTTGGCAGTGATCTCATCTTGCTTGGCCTCAGTATCTACAATAACCAGGTTGGACCGTGTGGTCCTTCAAAGTCCCTTTTATGTTATGATAGTGATGACAAGCTGAGTCTCCACCATACTCCGATGGCAAACTTCTCCCCCTCGGGGCGCTGCATAGTCTGGCCTGGGTACCGCTCCTGGGTGCCTGCATGGCACCTGCTCTCCCTCATCAGCTTGCCTGCAGCCCCAAGACCCCTTCTTGGAGCTCAATTCCAAAACTGACCAGGGTAGTCAGATTCTTTATAAACCCAAGGCACTGAAACAGTCTCCACTCGCCATGCGCTAGGCTAGTGTCCCCCAACACTGCTCTTCCAAGACAGGACCCCAACAACCAGCTGTCACAATGAGCACGTCACCCTGAGGTCTGAACAGAGACATGGCTCCATTCACCCCACCCTTTCAAGGACGCTTCAGTCTCCACAGTCTGTCTGGCTTTTGGCAAGTCTGTGGGGGCTACAGAGGGGGCAGCCAGTGAGCCCCACTTTCTGGCTCCAGTTACATATCCGCAGGAGCCTGGAAGTATGACCTTTTGGCATCTCCTTCCTCTCCACTTGACTGTTCTGAGACTTCCACACCCCTAACTCACAAACCCTACACCCCAAAGGTCAGGCCCAGAGCACAGAACAACTTGAATCATCTTTCTCGGGAAGAAGGCATGCTGTGTACAGAAGAGATCCATACAGCTTAACTCAGGCCCCAGGAAGCCATGACATGGCCACGTGAGCACCGCTGAAGCCATGACGTGGCCGCGTGAGCACCGCTGAAGCCATGACGTGGCCGCGTGAGCACCGCTGAAGCCATGACGTGGCCGCGTGAGCGCCGCTGCCCTGTGGTGCTGCACGGTGGCCACAGGGAGGACGACGCGGACCACCCCACAGCTCTTCCCAGGACAGGCTGATGGGGAGCCCACCAGGCTGCAACATTTGCACCTCTAGGACTAACTCAAATGGCTGGCTTCCCACATATCCCGTCCCAAGGTGCCATGTCCCTCTGACGGCATCTGAATACAAAAAAGAGGACTTTGGTAACAGGAACAAAGGCTTCTGTCCTTGGCAACAGTGTCTAGCCCCTTATTTAACAATTTTGGGCAGGGGGAGGGGAGTCTAACAACAAAAGAAAAGCAGCCCAGTTTGGAACCGGGAGCCAGCCTGGCTCACGCTGCCTGGGTGGACCTCAGAGCCCAGGCCACAGAGAATGCCCCGCCTGCTGCCGGGGGGTGCCCACAATGAAAGCCCTGTCTTACAGCCACCCATTCACGCACGCCATCAATGAAGAAAGGGAGACTGATGCCAAGAGCTCAATACCAGACAGATGCTGGGGGAAGGAAGTGGGCAGAAAGAAGGAATGGAAACTTATGGAAGAAGGAAATATGTGAAGAGGAAGAATTTCTGAGGGCCGCAACCCCATCAGAGAAACCCCAACCCACCGATACTGTATGGAGTACAAAAATCAGGGAGGAGGCTTCTCACCGTGACATGGCTTTCCCAGGCAGTTCCCTGGGAAAGACACCTTGGTATGGGGAAAGCTAGCTCTAAGAGCCTCAGGATCTTAATGAGTTGGTGTTTTCTTTCCCATAAAAAAAAACTATATCCAAGGCTAACATAGATTTCTCAGCAAATCAACTGGTGGGAACGATCTGCCCAACGGTCCCTTCCTTCTCTACAGCCAGGAGAACACTAGGTCTCTTAGGAACAAGATATTAACATAACATGCCGGACAAGAGCCAGGTCTGAGCAAATGACTTACTCTCTGTGTCTGTGCCCAGCGTTCTCATCCATAATTTGGGCCTTAGTAGTCCTTACTTCATAGGATCGCTGTGAGAATTAGACTACACATGCGAAGCATTCAGAACCATGCCTGGCGCATGCTCGCTCTCAGCCAGTGTTAACAAAGGTTATTATTCTCCACACAGGATCCATTACAACATATTTGCTCATGGATCAGACCAACTACTCTGTTCCTCCAGGGATCACCAAAGACAATGTCCGTGACAAGTCCCAACCTGTTACCGTCATTTTCCTTACCACTCTGGGCAGCAGGAGGGGACAAGGTGACACAGGGAGAAGGCTGAAGGGAGAGTCCGAGCCAGGCTCCAGGGCCGTTGGTAAGCATGGGGGAAATGCCTGTCTGCAGGGGCGCCCAAGGGGTAGAAAGAGGAAGACGCTGTCTGCTCAATGGCTTACCAGCTACCGGAATAGCATGTACAGAAAAGACTAGAATTCAAGGCAAAAACTAGTAGATGCTTTACGAAAAGTACAAGCCACACAGTGAGAAGAAGGAAAGTGTGTTGCCTGAACCACAGGTTGTCAGAGGAGGTAGCTTTGGGGCTGGGGGCGGAATGAGAAGGGAGGCCCGGGCAGGCTTAAAGAGCAACGGACATCCTTTAGAGAAAGCAGAGGCACGAACCTCCTGGACTCGTAGAAGCGAACCCCGGGCCCAAGGCCCTCCTCCTGACTGGGACTCGCTGTGCTCCCACCTTCGGAATTACCGCTTCCAACCGTCTTCTCACACTGCCCTCAGCTCTGCTCACAGCCTGTCCCTCCCGGGAAACAAGAGGGGCCAGGACAGGGGAGGGCTGTCCACCCCCCACCCCCCGCATGCCTCAAGGCCAGCTGCTCTACAGAGTGGACAAGCCGGCACGCTAATTCCCAGCCCCTGCAGCTTTCCGTCTTTATCCTTTCTGGGTGTTCATCTTCCTTTTACCCTGTGAGCTGCTGAAGCAAGGGGTCTTCTGTGCTGCATTTTAATTACCATGCTATCCACGGGGCTCTCACGGGCTTTTGAATAATAACATTTTAACATTTACACATTTTCAGTCACCCCTGCCTATTTAAATCAGGGCTGAAAAACGCAGCTGATATGAGGATGTGCTAAGTCAAATCAATCCTTAGACCCAGAGGAGAAAGCTGGGGTACTCCAATTTCCCAGACTGCTCCGAGTTCTTTGTTCCATCAGGACTGGAATGCTCCAGTGGCCTGGTCACTGCGGTGGGCGTCAGAAACTGTGAGTGCCTAAGCACATGGCTACTGTCGGAGGGTCACTGTGCTTTCCCCAGAAGGAAGGTACTGACCAGGCGATGCAGGTACTGGCCGGAGATGGTGATCTGAGGAGGCAAACAGGCTGAGAGTGCCCTCTGGTCCATGACGACCAGGGAAATAGCAGAGGAGCCGGACTGGGCTATTCCCAGCCTTGTGACTTTTCCTCAGAAAACAGACGGCTGCACTGCATCCTCCAGGGCTTTGGGACTCAGTATGGTTTGAATCTGTGATGAGATGACCTGAGTTTCCTTCCAGCTCTGTGATGTTAGGAATGTGAATAGCAGCAGGGCTCTGGGTGAAGTGATTTAACCTCATGGTTTTAAGAGGCTTTGGATTCAGCCAAACTAGGGCTTAAGGCTCAGCTCTAACACCTAACTTCTTCCTCACCCAGAGAACAGGGATAAGAATAGCTCCCACCCAGAAGATCTATCTTGAGCTACTCAATGACCTAATCAGTGTAAATGAAGTCGGCATGCGGCTGGCCCATAAGAGGCATTCAGAAAATGGAAGCTGCTGTCATTATCATCAGTTTCCATTTACAACCATCTCCAAACCGCTCTTCCTGCTAATGCTGCACAGAAGTTGGTTTCCTTTCGCCCGGCTCTGCAGCGTCCGCAGGGCATAGCCCAGCTTTGGGACTCAGCGGCTTGGTCCTGGTTACCTTACACCTCCCCCACTTCCGTAAATGCCTCCTGCAGACTCCGTTCACCGCCTGCTTGGACCTCTGGCCCCTCATACTCCCCCATTCACTGCACCCGCTCTGCCTGGATCGGTTTCCAACCAGCCATGTTTGTGCCTCATTTAATAGCACACTTGCCGTCTCTGTTTCCCTTGATCCGCTGCCAGGCCCAACACTGGGTATTCACAACCATTGGCTCTCTCTTCTCCAGTTGCTGGAATGTTGAGCCCTGGTGAATACTCAAGAAACAACTGACTGAGTCCTGTTGAACGCAGCTGGTTTCCTGTAAGCTCCGGTGTCATTTGGTACTAGTTCTTCTGTGCCAGACACTGCTGTTTTCTTTTTTAATAGTCATAGCAACCATGAAATAAAAATTTGTATCCCTACTTTACACATAGAAAATGAGGCTTAAAGAGGTTAAATGACCTCCTCAATGAGTGGTAGAGCAAGCAGATCCAACTGTCCCTTGGTTCACATCTTGGAAACTGGTATCATCATAAGATCTATTCCTCATCTCTTCCACTCTTTGCAAACTTTCGCCTCTTCCACTCTTTGCAAACTGTCGCCTTTCCCACAGCACCTATACTCTTGGAAGATAATCACACCAATCACACCTGAGAAGACTCACACCAGACAAGCTTCTTAACTACTCCCATCACCATGTCAAAATCTGGCGATAATTTAATCTCTTCCCACCTGCTTCAGAGAAGTATCGCCTAGTCTACGATTTACCAATGGTCTTCTCATTGCCTAACCATTTTTCTAGTCTTCATCCGTCTAGCTCTTTCTATATCATTTTGACACTGTTTATTAGTTCTCCCTAATACCCACTCTCCTCTTCTTCCTTGGTTGTGGGATTTTTTTTTAGACTGGCTCACAGCCACCTAGAATAAAGACGGTATTTCCCATCTTCTGTGGAGGTAGGGGTAGTCCATGACCAAGTTCTGGCCAATGGGTTATAAGTGAAAGTGGTACATGCAACTTTTGAGAACTGCCTTCAAAGTGCCCTTTTCCTCTCCTTTCTTCCTTCCTGCACAAAGAGCTAGCACTTGAATAGTCACCTTGAACCATGAAATGGCAGGAGACTGGGTCCTTGATCACCTCAATGGCCACGTTGGTCCTCGACTCCTTACTTCTGGACTATCTTGTTTAAACCGGTTATTTGGGGTTTCCATCGTGTTCCACCTTAGCATCTAAGACACTACATCGCCCTGGTTACCCTCCTGTTTCTTTCCCCTTGGGCCTCTAAATAGAAGTTCTATTCTTGACTTCTTCAATCTCTCTAGACTTTTTCTCTGCTACTGATTATCATTTATGTTAATCATCACCTCAACTTGGATGATTCATGAGTCTGTTTTTCTAATCTTTACATCTCTCTTGAACATCAGATCCACATTTCCAAGTGTTTATGGAGTATCTTTACCTGGACGTTCTCCTGAAACCTGAGAACACCTCAGGCGTAACATATTCAAGATTGAACTTAACATCTTCCCTCAAACATGTCCCTGCTTCAATCCCTATTTCTTTTAGTTGTACAGTATGTTCCCAGTTGACCAGGCTCAAAACCTCAGAATCACCCTCAATACTGTCTCCTCCTCATTCTTCCACATTTCATTGTAAGGTCCTCCTCAATACTTCTGCCATCCATACACTCCTTCCTATCACTTCCTACTGTCCCCCTAGTTTGGGCACTATTTCCTTTAACAGATTCCCTACAGCCTCTCGATTCCAGGGTTTTCCTGCTTCTAGTGTCTCCCAACTGCACTCCAGGATCCCATAGCCATACATACATCAAGTATGGCTTCTAGCCCGTCACCTCGTTCAGAAGCTTCAACAACACTGCACTGTCTCTGGAATAAACACTGACATTTGAGATTCAATGTTCTAAGACTAGTTCTTTGTTCCAGCCAAACTGGATTACTTAGCATTCTCCAAACATGTGCTCTATCGTCTCCCGGCATCTTACTGCTGTTTATGCCACTCCCTCTGCCTGAAATACCCTCGTCTTCCTCCTCAATTCTGCCTGTCAAGTAGAAGAATGCTTGATTTGGGGGATTCAGCTCAAATGCCATTACTTTCATACAGCCATCCCCGATTGCTTACACTGGCATAATGTATCCGTCTTTTGATATAAATTACTTTATATCACTTTATGTGAATTTAACATATTCTGCCCTTTATGATTATTTTACATACATCTCATGTATACTCATGTATATAAATGGCTGTCGATACATTCAGAAGAAAATAGAGATGTACAGTTCCCTAGGCTTGGGCTTGTTCTTTAATGGAAAGAAAAGTGAGCTATTCTAACTCAGAAATATAAATTGATAGAGCATGACAGTTACAGAGTGGGGCTTTGGTTAGGAACTCCTCTAATGAAAGAAGGTGAGAGAAGAGGAAGCTGCTGAAAATAAGGCATAATTATTGTTGAACTGTCTCATTTACATTTTTTGCTTTTGGATAAAGCACCCAAACTTACTCCTTGGAACCTACCAGGAAGAGCTCACCTGGACTTCCAGGTAAAGATGGTGATTGAACGCAGGTATCTATTTAATCTTCTTCCTGAAATTTTATTATCAATAATAGTACAAGTGGGACTGCAGATGGAAACATGTGTGAGAATCCCAAGTTGGCAAAGGGAAAAGCCAAGACTTACATGCTAGAATTCCCCAAAGCCTCAGGAATTGGCAGCACTCTGGATGTGGGAGTAGAGGGAGAAGCTAAAATAACATTTTCCTCCCCCTCAAGAGGACTGAGGTCTTTATCCTCATGCACAAACTTCACACAGACCTAAATGCACAGCTCTCAGGAATATTGACTTAACTGCATCTAAAAAACCTCAGAGGTGAAGCTGCATGCCAGTGACTCCACATGGATCACTGTCTTCAGATAATCATTCATCACTGTCCCAAGCTAAGTGGACGACGCAAGCACTATTAGTGGATGCTGCAGAAAAGCACCACAGAGAATGATGCCTTTCAGAGCTCTTGGCTACTTTCCCATTTGCTATCAAACCAGGAAAGTTGTCTGGTGTTCCTCTGAAGAGTAGTATGTCAGAATGTCCAGTGGGCAAGGAGTTAAACACTAAAGAGGAATAAATGAATAGGCCACATAAAACAGGAAATATTGTTCTCAGTGATGCTGGCCCTGTATATGATTTCAGAAGATTTTTTTCTACATTTGAAACAAATTAAATAATAGAGGACGACCTAGGTGGATAAAACTATGACACACCCATCTGGGCCTAGTGCCTTTTTGGGAGGGATGGGTTTTCTACCTCATGAATCTTCATGAAACTTTCCACTTCTGTCAGTTTTTGTCACATCTGCAGACACAAATGGAATTTCTGGGTGGGAAAATTCTTCTATGTGAAGGATTATCCCGCACAGAGTAAGATGCTTAGCATTCCTGATCACCAGGAACTAACTGCCGGTAGAAACACTACCTCAACTAGTCATTGTGTGAACCAATTACTGTCCCAGACAATTCATCCCAGAGGGGTGGTGGCAACTCTTAACTAAACACATAAAATTTATTTCTATATATTCTCTTATTTATTTTTAACATGTCTGAATTTGTGGTTATATATATTCTTTATATTATTCCCGTATGTTTTCTTTCCTCTTGATCAGAATTGTCAAGAGATCTTTAAAAAAAGAAACAAGTTTGCATTATAATGATCAAGTCTACTGCTTTTTTGTTTTTTTACTTCATTATTTCTGCTTTTAGATTTGCTTTATTTCACTGTGGTGTAACAAGTACACCATAAAGTATGTGAAGTATACTATATACTTTTATCTTTATTAATTCCTGTCTGCTACTTCCTTTTGGTTAAGTTTTAGTCTTTCTTGTTTTTTAACAAATGAATTTAAGGATATAAACTTTCCTCTGAGTATCATTTTGGCCAAATATTATCAGCATTTATATGAAGCATTTCCACTACCAATAATTTCTAAGTAGAAAAATGGGGGGGGGGGAGGCAACTCCCAGGCTAAATATATAATAGTAATCAAGAAGATATAAGATGCTCAATTTCACTAGGTCATGCAAATGCCAATTTCAAAAAACACCTTTTTTGCTTATCATGGTGAAAACCATTAAAGAGTAACAATATTCTGTGTTGGTGAAAGTATGGGGAAAAGAGTGCTCGTTTGCCATGAGGGGAAAGTAACTGAGCTCCATCAATTAGGTCTAGACAGGCACCTACACTCTGGCCAAGTCTACTTTCTATCAATGCCTTCTAAGAAAAACTCGCAGCAGCATGTTAAGACATGTGTACAGGATGTCCAGAGCAGCATAATTTATCACAGAGAAATACTGGAGGCAACTTAAATGTCCATCAACTGGAGAATGGAAAAATGAGTCATAGGATATTTAACCACCACTAAAAAAGAATAAGGCAGATTTTTTAAAGAAAGAAGACAAAATGGTACCCACAATCTACAGACAGGGTAAAAGAAAAACAAGTTTGCAGAAATTTGTAAAATATGATCCCATTTTAGGTTAAAAATAAACAAAGCAATCTCACACAGTCACTTTTGTATAAAGATGACAAATGGCCTGAATATGCCACACTTTCAAACTATGGTCACCTGTGGCAGAACTGAGTAGCGCACAGGTGAGAAGAGCCTGGGCATTTTATTTGTAGTCACTTCTGTATTATTTGAATTTATTTTCCCCAGTGAGCTAACACAAATGTAATTTAAAATATCTCCCATCTCACCCCTCACTTTGTAGTTTCCTGAATTATAGTAAAGAGGGCTGAAAGGTCTGGTAGTCTCTCATTAACAAGGCCCTTTGAAAAACGGATAAATTAATTCATAAAAGCTGCCTAAAATAATGACATTAGTGGAAATGATTTGCCTCACTTTCACCTATTCTAGCAGGCATTCATTCCTTCCAGGCCCATTTTCATATGTAATGTCTCAACTCCTTTGTCTGAAAGCTCTTTGAGTGATCCAAGCAGCTGGCCTGCAGGCAGGCACACTGCACACAGGGGGTGGCTCAGTTACATCTGCTTCCCGTGCCTCCCAGTCTCAGCACAGCCCAACATTGCAGAGATGGAAGACACCAAAGCTAAGGAGGACTAGATCTGAGGTCTGAAGACCTCCTTGGCAGTTCCTGCCTTCATCTGGAGGTCTCATGGTCTGGGGCTAGAAAATTCCTATCAAGGGCACTTGGCAGCCAAGGAGACTGGCACTATTTATGAAGTTCATCTGCCTTTCATCTTTTCTTCCTTTCAAAGGATGAGCCTGCTGTCTTGCAGTGATTCCAGATCAAGCTTTTCAAGGAGAGAAAGAATTGGGATCTCACTCCTCCATGATGCTAAATGTTCTTCCCTCCTAACAACTACTTTCAAACAGAGCATTAAATTAACTAAGTACTTGTTCTTTGAGGGTTAGCTTCAGTGTGATTTATTGTTGAACAACTAGAGAAAGCATCAATGCTCTACTCCACTCTCTCTAAAAGTTTGAATTAAAAATCGACCACATCACTGAGCTGCCAACAGGTGGCAGGATGGCTCAGCGGTGTAACAACAAGACTGCCTGTTCAATGGGGGGCTACGCCCACTCGCAACTAAAGCCTGAACTCAGCACCTTGACCTGAGCTGCCGCCTGGATGGCTCAGAGGATAGAGCGTGGGCTCTTAACAACAAGGCTGCTGGTTTGACTCCCGCATGGGATGGTGGCCATGCCCACCTGCAACTAAGACTGAACACAGCACCTTGAGCTTAGAGGCCACGAGCTGCCCAACGAGAAGCCATATGGTGACTGGCGCCCTCCACAAAGAAGACTGAAGAACGACAACTTGGATGGTCCCCTCCTCCAATTCCCCAACACTGTTCCCCTCCCCCAATTCCTCAATAAAAATCTTACAAAAAAAAAAATCGACCACGATTGGAAGATCTGATATAGTTAGGATCTGAATTCTTCCCAAAATGCTATATAGATTCAGAACAATTCAGAAAAAAATTCCAGCAGGACTTTATGTAGAAATCAACAAGCTGATTTTAAATTTTTGTATGGAAAGAAACTAGAATACCTAAAACAATTCCGAGAAAGAATAACAAGGTGGCAAAGGCAATTCAACGGAGAAAGGACAGTCTTTTCAACAAGTCTACTCAATTGGACATCCTAATGCGAAAAAAAAAAAATGAACCTCACACCATATACAAAATTAACTCAGGGCCGGCCGAGTGGCGCGGTGGTTAGGCGCTGGCTTGGGACGCCAGCGGCCCCGGTTCGGATCCCACCTATGAGGGCCAGTGACACTGCTGTCAAAAAAAACCAAACAAACAAAAAAACAAAACTAACTCAAAATGGATCATAGACATACATGTAATGCCTAAAGTCATAAAATTTCTAGAAAAAAAATATAGGAAAAATATTTGTGACCTTCTCCATTATAAAAAGGGATAAATTGAACTTTATCAAAATTAAGAACATCTGCTCTTCAAAAGACACTGTTAAGGGGCCGGCCGAGTGGCGTGGTGGTTAAGCGCTGGCTTGAGAAGCCAGCGGCCCCGGTTCAGTCCCACATATGAGGGCCAGTGACACTGCCCTCAAAAAAACAACAACACAAAAAACACACAAAAGACACTGTTAAGGAAATTAAAAAGACAAATCACAGACTAGGAGAAAATCATTTATATCTGATAAAGAGCTTGTGTCCAAAATATATAAAGAGGGCTGGCCGAGTGGCTCAGTTGGTTAAGAGCTCGCTCAAGAGTGAGAGCTGAGCTCTGAGCAACAGCAGTTAGATGCCCAGCCCGAGCTGAGCTGCCGCTGAGCTGCCAACAGGTGGCAGGATGGCTCAGCTTAAAAAAAAAAAAAAAAAAAAGAAGACAAAATATATAAAGAACTTACAACTCAATAATAAGAAAACAAACAACCCAACTTTTAAAAAATAAGCAAAAGACTTGAACAGACCCTTCATTAGAGCTGAGGATGACAAATAATCACATTAATAGATGCACAACATCATTAGTCTTTAGAGAAATGCAAATTCAATCCACAATGAAATACCACTACACACATATCAGAATGGCTAAAAATGTTTAAAACCTGACAATATTATGTGCTGGGAAGGATACATAACAATGTAACTCTCCTACTCTGCTGATGGGAATGGAAAATGGTACAACCATTCTGGAAAATGGTTTGGCAGTTTCTTATAAAGTTAAACATATATCTCTGTAGAACCCAGTTCTACATTTACTAGGTAAACATTCCTAGCGTTTACCCCAAAGAAATGAAACCTATGTTAACACAAAAACCTGGATGCAAATGTTTATAATAGCTTTACTTGTAATTGCCCCAAACTGTAAACGAAGCAAATGTCTCTCAGCTAGAGAATGGACAGACTGTGGTACATCCATACAATGGCATACTACTCAGCCATGAAAAGGAACAAAATACTAATACATGCAACAGCATGGATGACTCTCTAATAAATTCTTCTAAGTGAAAGAGGCCAGGCACAAAGGGTTCATTTACACGATGTATGGTTCCATATATATGACATTCTGGAAAAGGCAAAATTATTGGGACAGACATCAGAGGACAAGGGAGGGTTGCAGGAGTGACTACAAAGGGAGACAGAGAATTTCTTGGTGTGATGAAACTGTGCTGTATTTTGATAATGGTGTCAGTCATATGACTGTATTTGTCAAAATTCACAGAACTGTACACAAAAAGGATGAATTTTACTGTATCTACATGATAATCTTTTTTTTAAAGCTCCAAATGGAAACCATAAAAAACAAAACAAAGCAAAACATAAAACAAATAACTACTATGAAAATAACCACAAAGTTTTTGCACACTAGAAGAGAAACCTTTTAAACAGGACTATTAAAATTAAGATCTCCAAAGTCATACGCACAGGTAGAAGTTCTCTTTGCCAGCCCCTACCTTCTGACAGGCCTAGCAAAGGGAACGTCAGAAGAGACCATCGCAGCCCCATTCTTACCTGACCACGGACTAGCTTGGCACTGAAAGGAGGCACTTGGAACACCCCCGAAGGACCCAGCCCCTGAAGCTAGAGAGCTGAGGAGAGGCCACCGAGTTCCTTCAGACGGCATCGCCCATGTTCCCCCGAGGAGAACAAGGGTGGTCGCTGACTCTAGAAGTGCACTCACCTCTGTTGTGGCTGCGTTCACATCGCCTGGCTGGATCTCAGTCCTGCAGCACTCACTCCCTCACAGAGGAAACTGAATTTTGCAGAGGCGCAGAAAGTAGGCCAAGGCGACAGAGCATTCTAGTTACCTGGTGGCAGCCAATCACAGGCCCGACCACAGGAGCGCCTCACTCTGAGGTCAGGACTCAAAGCGGAGTCTGTGCCGTCAGCCCAAACCCGAAGGGACCGACTTGTTGGGCTTGTTTTTCCATGGCACTAACTTGAGAGTTTATGACTTGAGACCCCAAATCGGTCTCTGCCACAATACCGGCAGCTCTCACCTAGTCTGACCTGACCTTTTCCTTGCTTCACGTGCGGACAGGTGGCAGCCAACTCCAGCCCAGGGTATCGAAGACGAAAGGAAGGCCATTATCCAGCCATCACCCCAGGCTGCCAGGGAACCACACTCCCCATCCCGCAGAGCATCAAACCTCGTCCTTCCATCCAGGATGACAAACTATAAAAATCCTTTCCGAGTTGTTTCTGGGGGGCGGGAAGGTACGTACCTTTTGTTTTTCCATCTGCTGACACCAGCCTCTTTGTCTCTGCTGTTAACAGGAGCTCATAGGGGTGCTCGTCCTCCTCCCTGGCAGTCCTCCCCTGAGTCCGGGGTCTCAGGGCCAAGGCCTGCGAGATAAAACACCACAGGCTAACACCAGAACAGGTTACATCGAACAAATTCGAGACTGTTGGTTCCTTTTTCATCAGAGGGGAAGAGAAAGTCAGTAACTCGACTGTCACGTGGAGCTCTCTTCTCGATATGCGCCTGTACCTCATCTCAGTGGCCTTTGATGAAAACACCCTCCCCGCTTTCCTTACCTCATTTGCTCTTTCAAACAAAGTAAAATCCAAGGCACACCCTTCCCTTGCTCTCCCATCTCCACAGTGTCTGCACGGTCTCGCTTCTGTGGCTGCTGCTTCCCAGGCACATATAGAGGCCTCTTTCTCCACGTTTCTTTCCTAACACGCACACATACTATGCTAAGGATGGAATCCTTCCCACCTTCCCAGGCGGGAATCAGAATGACTCAGACCAACCCCGAATCACGGGCATTTACTGCGAAGTGCTCTGTAAGTCCTCTACTTTTGTGAGTCTTTCTTCACAGGTCCTGGGGGTTATAGGGAAGAATTTCCCCAAAGCCAGCATCCTGTCACACTGATGGCAATATAATTGTAATTCCACCAACGTGGGTTCTGAAAACATTCAGGTGGCTAGGCAGTGTGTATTTCAGTGGAGAAAACGCAGCTCCACATGCTGAGAAAGTCTGATCGGGCAGCACGTGTCTCTGTGAAGTAACTGGACCAGAGCTGGCTCTTCCACCTGCCACCCAGCTTGAGCCAGCTGAGGGCCTGGTGGCCTCTACTCACGGTGCCGGAGTGGCCAAGTCCAAACCAAGCCAGAAATACGAGGATTAAGGCTACAGCCCCCTGAGAGAGAGAATGTAGAGCCTGGCTTCCAAGGGAAATCTTGGCTCATCCATCCTAACACTCCAACGTGTTTCACAGGCAAATTAAGAATAATCACATTCCAGCTACGAGGAGAAGACACCAAAGCACAAAATCTCTTCTTGTGCAGTCTGGCCGGGTACAAGCAATACATTACGAATGAAGGGGTAAAGGAGAATCCCCAGTTCCACCTAACAGATAACGGTACCTTACAAACGTGAGTCTTTGGAACACACAGAAACCTCCCCCTTCACTGACACGTCCCACAGATGACTGGAAAGAAATCAGGTCTGTGAATCATGACTCTCGCTTCCTGGAGGCACAGCTCCCCGTGTTACAGCTAATGAGACAAGGAGGATGCTCGCGGACTCAGGCTGAACCAAAGCCTGTAGCTCCTGTTTGCTAACAAGGCTGCCACTCTAAAGGCAGAACAACAGTCTCTTTTCAAAATTCTGCCAGACACAGCAGGAGCCTCCACCTCCCGAAAGCCACCTGCAAGCTACAAGTTCTTTCATTACAACTCCTTTGCCTCTTCATAGAAACACAATTAAGGGTCCAAAGAAGGACCATTAAAGAGCTTGTTCAGAGTCAATACCAAAGGCTTCCCAGGCAGGTTCACACACCCACAGCTCTCACTTGGGCAGTGCCCTGGACCTCTGATTCTGGTGAGTGTCCTGCACACCGCAAGGGCTCTCTGGTAGTATGCCCCAGGCACGCATCTCTCAGGTATCAGACAGCCCAGAATACCCTTTCTCCCCAGGCAGGACAGGGCTGACGATTCCCATCTGGGAAATCAGGCACATGGACCTGTGTTCACGCTATGCCTGGCTCTTATACACAACCATTGGAAACAGGACCAGCAAATGTCAGAGCTGGAAGGGATCTGAACTTTACAGTCCCAGCTAGACAGCACCTGGTTCCAGCTCTTTCATTTCACAGACAACAAAACCCGGTTCCGCGAGAGGACTAGGGACTTGCCCAAGGTTACAGAGAGAGCTCCTAGCAGAGCTGGGGCCACGAAATTCACTTCCCCTGATTTTGGACCAAGCTGGCCTCATTTTTTTCTAGGAAATGTGATTTTTCCATCCAATTTGGAACTCTTTTCTTCCTTCAGATGTCTAATAGGAGTCCCCCTCATCCCCAGACAACTCGTAGGTTGGTATTTTTTGCTTGATCATGGCCCCTGCCAGCTATGGGATTAAAATCTCACAATAAAGCAATAAACTGCTTTTCTTCAAGCCGTCCTAGTTCCCACTCAAGAAGCCCTGTGTCACAGCAAATATGGCAATAACTGATTTTCAACAGAAAGGATTCTGCTCTTTACTAAATTCCTCCTTAATCTTTTTTCCCCCCTTTCTTCCAGGGATGGCAATAAATCAAAGCCCTCACAAAAATCATATTCTGTTGCCACATGGAAAGCAATGTTTTTGCTGCAGAGAAAAGCTACTACCAGTCACCAGCCAACTATAAGCAATGGAATGGCCAGTGGGGGTGTGGGCAGCTTTCTGGGAAGAGATATCACAGCAGCTGCAACTTCCCATGACTGTTAAGTACATCTGAGCACAGAGTAGCCTGTGGTTCGTCCCATGCAGCCCACAGCCCATTGGGTGGGCAACGACATCTAAACAGTAGGGGCGTGCACATGCGTGTGTATGTGTTTAATGTTTCGTAGCCATGCTCTCCTGTAGCCAGGTACACTCAGCTTCCCTTAAAGCCTCTATGGGTCATCTGACAATGACAAGCCTCAGGAATAAGGCATGAGCACTGGGGCAGACTGCTTGCCGAATACAATAGTCTAAATTTGATGGAGCTAATGCCTCCCTGGAGATAAAGTTTAGGATAGTAAAGCCAGGGGAGTGCAAAATAAAGATGGTGAAGATCGGAGTCCAAAAAAACAAAACACCAGTGCACTTTTGGAGAAGGCCTGTCCGTGAAGACTACGGCACACAGAATCACAGAATCTGCCTTGATCATTAAAAGGCTATGACCCTGACTGAATCAACTCTATATTCCTGTACTTAGAAGCATCACTAATAAGCAAAGCCAGGACTTCAGTCTTCCAAACACTGACTCTGGTGGTCCAACTGACCCAGAATTCCACGCTGTTCAGAAAGCCAAATCCTAGGAGGTGTATCTCAGAGAGAGTCACCTGCCCAGGAGAGCAATGTGGTGCTTTCTCCCCTATCTCCTGACACAATTATTGCCAAATTGCATGTTCTAGAAAGCCTTGGGAGAAAAGAAAGTCCTGGTTGTCCAGCATTTCTTTAAGAACTTTCCCCCTATCCTGGGCATTGGGAATTTTACTCCAAGTCTGTGTGAAAGAGGCGGCCTGACGCATTTACACAGCCCCAACCCTGCCTGAAAATGATCCATATGCCATGGTTCTCCTTGTACAAAGGGAGTCATGAGGCAAATCTCTGAAGACATGCAGGGATTTACAATAGGCACTTGTGCTGCGAGCGATGTATTATTCCTTGGAGGCTGTAGTGACTACAGAGACCCCTTAGCTGAGACACGATAATAAGCATTTTGTAATTAAGAGCTAGAAAGAAGGAAAGACAGAATTTGTACTTAGCATAGAAATCAGCTCCTATCTCCAACACTGACTTTTACACTCCTAAAAGGGTTTCCTTGCATTTATACGTTTTGTTAAACCGAAGCCATCCTCAGCTTTCATGTGTTTATATTAAAAAAAACAACAACACATTTCACTGGACGGTCCATGGCAATAATGTAAAAAAAAAAAACAAAAGAAAAATTAACTCCTGGGGCTGGCTGAGTGGCATGTTGGTTAAGAGCGGCTTGGGACACCAGCTCTGAGCAGCAGGGCCCGGTTCGGATCCCACATATGAGGGCCAGTGATGCTGCGGCCTCTATAGCTAAGATGGTGAACACCAGCTCCACCTGGAGCTGGGCTGCCGTGAATCGCAGGCGGTGATGGCGTAGGCTGCAGCCCTGGCTGCAGTGGGCTGCCATAGGCTACAGTGAGTGGCCGGCTGCCAAGAGCCGCCATGAGCGCCGTCCAGAGGCCGGTGACCCATCTGCCTCACCTGAGAAGAGCGCAATGATAATACCAACATGGGCCAGTGAAGCAATGTCCTCCACAACTAGACTGAAAAATAAAAGGACAGCAACTTGTCTGTCCCATTCCCCGATTCCCCAACGCTGTTCCCCTCCCCCAATTCCCCAATTTAAAAAAGAAAAAAAAGAAAATTAACTCCTTCTTCTAGGTATAAAGTAATGAGACTTAAATGACTAGTTTATATTAGCTGATTTTTAAAGAACTATATAGGGCATTGGATGAGATACAAAATAAACTATTGAAATTATGTAGTATTTTATGTTTGTTTTTAGCTGAGCCATCAGTGACAGCTCAGCTTGGTCTGGGCATTGAACTGCTGTTGCTAGAGCTCAGCTCGCACTCTTTTTTTTTTTTTTTTTTTTTTTTTTAGGGCAGTGTCACTGGCCCTCATAAGTGGGACCCGAACCGGGGCCGCTGGCTTCCCAAGGCAGTGCTTAACCACCGCGCCACTTGGCCGGCCCTCAGCTCGCACTCCTGAAAGAGCTCTTAACCAACTGAGCCACTCGGCCGGCTCAAAAATACTCAAAAAACATTCTCTGAGTGATACGAAGTGTTAAAGGAGTATTTTGAAGATGAAAGATCAAGGAAAACATGACTTTCTTCATAAACCTAAGTGACAAGACTAAACTATTGGCCCCATGATAACATTTCTTTTTTAAAATGATGGAATATTCTTTTCAAATACACTTTGATTCCCCCACCCCCACTACTCCTATTTCTCTTCTAATTGAGTCTTCCTCACATTTTCCACGTTTGTCCTAGTGCATATTCTTCATGTGAAATGAAGAGAAGAAAATGCAGACAGGACCTCCAAGGCCTGCTAATGTGATACAGTCCAGGGAACAATGTCATTGGATGGATAATGTACATTTTATCTCAAAAGACCACACCAGTACAAAAGCGCAAAGTGAGACTGGTTGGCCCGTCGGAGCCTGGAGAAAAACGTGCTGCTTTACTCTCCCTGCGGCAAGGCACGTAGCAACTGGGCTGTCTGCTAGAGAGCTCCACTCGGATCCTTTGAAAGGTCTTGTTCCAGATTACTGATGTGCACAAGGCACGTCCACTCATTCAAAACACTGATAGGAAATGAGAAGCAAAGTCTCCTTGAAGCACACACTGACACACTTTTCAAACATCCTATTTCAGTGATGGGAACAGATCCATAACCCTTTACCTCAGAAGCTGTCAGGGGAAGAAACTTCTTATCCATGTGGTCCTCCTCCTCTTCATCGGGGGGTGGCTTTGCTGGAGGCGGTGGGCGTTCTCTCTGTCAAAGAAGAAACATACGGACTTCACTCTCTCTTTTCTCAAGGACTTAACTTTTGGGTTTACGCTTGTCTTAGCCCTTGGACATGGAAAAGAGTAATGTGAAGAACTCCCCTGAGAGACCGAACTCAAGGGTTAGTGTCTGACCAGATGGAGAACCCTGCACGAGTGTGCCCATGTGTGCGAACACACACACACACACACACACACACACACACACACACACACACACACTCAATTAGCGTGCTCTTTGCCTTCTGATGTTTATAGCAAGAGATTATAAATGCCTCTTTCATATCCTTGACCACACTGAGAAACAGCAGCACTGAAAACACATAACTATCAGCCTTGCCAAAAATGTCCTTCATAATACTGATACCTAAAACTCTTGTATAGGAAAACACATGGCTTAACTTTCAGGCTACTCTACAAAGAGGAAACAGCAGGGCGAAAGAATCAACTTGTCAGAGAGTTCCAACAAACCGGAGTTATTAAGGAAGTAATGAGGAACATAATCAAGAACAAAAGCATCAATTCCTGTTCAAACTTTGATGGCATCCCCATCTATCAGTAACAGCTCATACTGGTCTCTCATCCTCGATCACCTCCTTTGATGATTACGATCATGTATTACTAACATATGAAAACCTTATTTCATCTCAGCCCATTTTAAAAAACAATATTTGTCAGTTATCTGCCCTAGAGTAGGGGTTGGCGAGCTTTTTCTTAAATATTTTAGGCTTTGCAGTCAACTCTGCCCCATAGTACAGAAGTAGCCATAGAAAGCATGTAAATGAGCGAGTGTGGCTGTGATCCAATAAAACTTTATTCACAAAAAGAGGCAGCTGTCTGTGGCCATGGTTTTCCAACTCCTGCCCTGGAGAAAGACATTCACTGAAGTGGGGAGTAGTTAGATCATGGGTAGATGATTTCAGGAACACACAGAACGATCTTTGGTGAAAGAAAGCTAAAGAGTGGTTTGCCACTGGACCTGTGGTACTTTCAACACTGTTTCTACTCTGGAGCTTGAAAATCAGTGTTCCTATGGGGAAGGGGGTGGAAGCCTGAACAGGAGTCGGCGTGCAGGCTCATTCCCTGGCTTGCAGGTGAGTTTGCTGTGTTGCTAGAACAGGAGTGTTTAAAAAGTCAGGGCAGAGGTGAACGTAGAATAATGTAAGAGCCTCAGAGAAATCTACAAGGAAAGATATTCATTATGTTTTTGGAGCTACCAGTTAGTTAGCATTTGGTATCCATGATCTCCCTACTGAAACACCACTCGGTATTATATGAGGTGTGAACAAACAATACGGTGAAAGTCTAAATTTAAAAAATGTATTACAGTAAAAGACACATTACCATTAATCCCCCTCAAAATACTCCCCCTTGCTTCAAACACACTTATCCCATCCTTCTTGCCACTTTCTGAAGCAGTTCTGGAAGTCCTCTTTTGTGAGTGTCTTTAGTTGCACTGTCATGGCTGCTTCAATGTCCTGAATCATTTTGACTTTGGGGAAGAGCCAGAAGTCACACGGTGCCAGATTCGGTGAGTAAGTTGGATAAGGACACACCGTAATGTTTTTATTTGACAGAAATTGTGGTATACCAGAAGCGATGTGTGACACAGAGCATTGTCATGATGGAGGATGATTTACAACACATTTTAAAACATACTTCTCTCAACCGTAGCTCACACCCAGATGCACTGAACAAGTTGAAACTTGTCACACACTGTCACTAAGGTTCGACGCGCCACTTCCCGTAATTGAAGATTCCTGCCTCTCCGTTGGATGGCACTTTGCAACAGCTTTCACTGTATTTTGTGATCACACCAGAAAGGCTCTGTGTCACACATCGCTCCTTGTATAAGGTAATTTCTTTTTTTTTTTGAGAGCAGTGTCACTGGGCCTCATATGTGGGACTTGAACTGGGGCCACTGGCTTCCCAAGCCAGTGCTTAACCACCATGGCACTTGGCCGGCCCTGTATAAGGTAATTTCTGTCAAATGAAAATATTACACTGTGTCCTCATCCACCTTATTCACCAGATCTGACATCGTGTGATTTCTGGCTCTTCCCCAAAGTTAAAATGATTCAGGACATAGAGGCAACCATGACAGCACAACTAAAGACACTCAGGAAAGAGGACTTCCAGAACTGCTTCAGAAAGGGGAAAGAAGAATGGGATAGGTGTGTCTGAAGCAAGGGGGTGTATTTTGAGGGGAATTAATGGTAATGTGTCTTTTTTGTAATAATTTTTTAAAAATTTAAACATTCACCGTATTTTTTTATCACTTGATAAATCAGTCATTCCCATAGTCCCTGTAACCCGATAGATGCCCAATGGCAACAACTTCAACACATGTTCATAAGTTCAAGCCAAACAGAGCAATTTAAGTCAGGTTCCCTGCTATGTCCAACTTTCCCAGCCCGTCTTTGCTCTGGAAGGGCAGGAACAAGCCTTGTCCCAGTCCCACTATCTAAGGTAGGGAATAGCAGAAGCAGCGGGCCTATCATCTACATCCGTTATCCAACCTGGGGCCACAAATAGCTGAGGAAAAACAAAATGAAACACAACAACAACAAAGGGCCTATCCTAGAAGGCCTCCCCCAGCTAAATGAGCCTGGAAAGGACAACATGAAAGAAAGCCTCTGGTGGAAGAAGTGATCGTCAGGGACGCTGGGAGGAAGGGGAGGCAGGATCCTTTTTTCTAACATCAGAACTTCCAGGCCTGGGGCCTGGAAGCTCAGAGCTACTTTATACATACCATCCATTGTGTTTACAGGATATATAGGACAGTCCCCTGACCAGGTAATTACCAAGGGCCAGGAAGGCAGCAGAGCCACAATACACTCCAGTGCAAAGGGCAAAGCACGCACCCCAAGACGCATCAGCTTCTACTTAGAAGGAACCTAGGAGGCAGGATTCCCAGAACAGGATGGAACAGAGACTGTAAATCAGTAGCTAAGCCCCACAGGAACTTGGTCATTCAGAGCGTCCTGCAGTGGCAATCCGTGTTCTTCTTGCAAAGTCTCCAGCTCCCTCTAATGGGCATCACCTGTAAGTGCCACTTCATGCAGCGCCTCCTCGACAGGTGGATATGCCCAGTTCATTTGTGCCTAACAGTGAAAGCAGTGAAAAAACCAGCTCTGTCTACAGCAGCCTACGGTGCTTGGCACAGGCGCTGCTTTGGCCACTCCTGAGTTTCATCCCATTCCTTGATCACACCCTCTCTGGTGGGCATGGCTAAAATCCACACTGAAAGGCGCGGTCTATTTCAGGGCAGGACAAGGAGCCTAACGAAAAAGAACACCCAGAAACATCAGGCCACACCCAGGCCACACCTGAAAAGCCTGAGGATCGCCTACCGGCAGCCAAAGTATCATCAAAATGGTCATAAGCCAGATTCAGACCAAAAGGAAAGAGCCAGCCTCTCCAACAAGAAGAAATATATACATACGAAAATATGCCTCAAGGTGGGATTCTCACTAGCATCTTGTCAGAGCATCGGCCAGTTTGCTAAAAGCACAGTGCTCAGAACCTCAGGTGACTGTGCCGGGAATGTAGGAAGGACGTCAGTGGGAGACTGATCCAGGCTTGGGCTCACAGTAAAACCCCGGGGCAGGAAATGGGGGTCAGAAGTCTGCAGAACAATGTACAAAGCCAGAAGCAGAAGCAAGTACAGAGAAAGAAGCAGCAAGACAGGAAGGGAGGCATGAGAAGGACAATTCAGGGCTGTCCTCATCCCATATTTCAATGGCTGAAGGGGTTATAACTGGGAAAACCAGGAGTGTCACTTACTAATACTAATACGTGCGATGTCTGACTAAACCTTGCTACAACCCTGCTGAGCACGGAAATCTGTCCAAATCCAAATGGATGCTTCTTTGAGGGAAAAGGCAGACAGGAACCTATGTCAGTGAGCTCTTTCACCGTCCGAACTGGTCCCCAGAGGGAAAACAAACACTATACGGCCAAGACCCCAAAGACAGCGGCACTAAGGCTAAATAGAGATAAAATGCATTCATTTCCTCTAAGGCCAAAAAGTCACAGAAAAATGCAAACAGGTTATACTGCAATAGGAAACACCAAAGTTCTACCTCAATGCGAGCTGTATCGTTTACCACACTAAGCAAGAGGGAGATGGGGAAGGGCGTGGGAGGACAGGGAGGGGGATCCAGGCCTCTGACGGGCAACGTGGTACCAGGCTCACACTTCCTATCCCCAGCACCCCACAGAAGCACCGCGGGGAACAGGGGGTGACCCCCAGGCTGCTCAGGGCCCCGGGCCACATACAGGCCTCACTCCAGCAGCTTTCACTACTCCCGCTGCCTCAGCCTCCTTGTTCACGGAGTCCCGGTCAGATGACCGCCCGCTGGCCATGCTGTCCAGCGAATGGCAGGAGACTGCATTGTACAGGGCCTCGTAGGGACCCTCCTCTTCAGCGTTCGTATCGAAGTCGATGATCAGTTCAGTCACTGCTTTCTCCACATCACCTGAAAATGAGAAGAGAGGGTCAGAGTGTCAACGAAAGGGGAGCAGAGTCTCAGATTTCCAACCACTGCGACAACCGAAAGCCTCAATAACCCAGATCCACGAACACTAACCCAGTGCAGGAAAATGAATGACTTCTCTGCTCCGTGGACAGGAATAAATATAGAGAATTTCAGCTGCTCTTTATACCCTGAGAAGTGAACAGATTTTTCTCTGATTCAATGCAGAAAACCCTTGATGTCTATGCGGGGTACCCCCAAGACCTTCACAAATTCCCAAATACCTCAATACCATGATAGTATAAACTTAAACCATAAAATGTAGCAGAGTATAACTGAAGAACATTAAGTAATCCTTTAAAGTCTTAAAAAGAACCTCCACATGCTCAAGCAAAGCTGAGGGTGTGAAGGAAATGGAGGTGCCGCAAGGCAGTTAGCCTCACTCCCTGGGTAACTGCGAACCTGAGTCTCCGAGATCCAAATTTGTGACCGCAAAATTACTCACTGTTCTAGACCAGGGATCTCTGGGCAAATAGTCCAAACTGCTAACTGTAAAATCCTTAAAATCTAAGGGCTGAGTAAACTATTAATCCCATTACTAGTAGATTATGAAGGCAGAAAAAAAGTGTGACCGGGAGGAGGGCAAGGACGCCCAGTAAAGACAGACCAGGCGCCTTTAACCTTTGTATCTACCTCTGTGCTCCCTTGAAAAAAGCCCTTTCCCTGTTTAGTGCCTGGCTTTGTTCTGTTTCTCTAGCCTTCTCTATTGTGGTTTGTGTCTGGGGGCGGTGTCACTCAGTATTTTGTCTTTCTCATCCGTCATACCCAGGACCAACAAGGCTGCTCAATAAACCCAAGAAGGTGGATCCTGGCAGTGCTAGAGAGGCTGGACTGCCTAAGCTAGCACCCAGAGCACATATATAGGCCAAATGATATATTACTAAACTCTGCTATATACACACACATCTACCAATCAACCAAATGACACTCATTCAATATTTACTGTGGGCCAATGATGCCCAAGACACTACGGTGTGTGTTAGAAAAAAGTTTCACTGAGATTTGAATTCATTTTGAGATTATCCTGCCCTCTATACAACCCAGAAGAGGTTTCACAGAGCCAATTGTGAAAGGAGAGAATAAAGTAGGAAAGAAGGCGGCTGCCGTCCGTTGCCTAAGCTATGTCCAATAAAACTTCAGGCAGTGGTTGGAAAAAACCGAATCTGAATACAAACATTAAGTACTCCCAACTCTCTGAAACTGGGTATTATTTAAATTAAGATTTTCCATTCTGCCAAACTCTGCAAGCTAAGAGCCCCGTTGCTGGCAGAGAAGAGCTGCCTTACCCTGAGACTTCTGGGATATGGAGTCCATGTTGGAGATGAGAGGTGGCTGGGGTGTGGGAATTTTATCTACCTCTTTTGCACTTCTTTTTCCAATCATGTGATCTACATGGAAAGACAAAACACAGCTGCACCAAATACAAATGCCTTGGTTTGGCCAGTGTGTCCTCTGGTCACCCCAGCGGGAAGATGGACTCATACCTTCAATGAGCGCTGCTATCTGCTGGCTCTTTTGAGAAGGCAGTTCCTGGACCGTGTCTAAGGCCGTCAGTCCACGGTTATCTTTTATGTTGACATCAATGCCTGGAAAAGCACACCAGGTGGACAGTGGAGTGAGCATTTTCAAGTCAGCCTCAGCGAGGGTCAAATTCCAGGGTACCTACCGCTCCCAGCAGCACAACCCACAGGTTTCATCCAAAGCCACTTTACCCAGCTATTCATGAACAATTCATACATTTGCAATCAATCAGTGGAGACATACATACACTGGGTTCAAATGCAGACAGCGGGAATCCCCCTCTGGGGAGACTGGGGGAAATGATCCCAACCCTGGCATGCTGTGTAGACAAGAGCGCTGCCAACCTCTCACCTGCAGCCAGCAGGATTTGTACCACATCGGTCTTGCCAAACAAAGCAGCCTCATGCAAAGCACTGCCCTTCTCCGTCTGGAAAGCAAACGAGAGCGCAGAGCAGGATGTCGTCAGAATAGTGACCCAGGTTTGGCGTGGCTTCACACGACAAATGGGACATAGACAGTAACAGACAGGAAACTAAAACAAACCACACAAAGTCCTCTATCATTATCTTTCCCATTTTTCTTGTCTAGAATCCAAAACCACGATCGTGGCCTGTACATCAAGGGTGTCTGATGTGCCACCAGCAGGCCACATGTGACTAACTGTACCGTTACTCTTGGAGCCACCTAGTGGTAAAACTCCTCAAAACTCTACCT
This sequence comes from Aselliscus stoliczkanus, assembly GCA_033961575.1. Lineage (NCBI taxonomy): Eukaryota > Metazoa > Chordata > Mammalia > Chiroptera > Hipposideridae > Aselliscus > Aselliscus stoliczkanus. The sequence continues at coordinate 53,569,502 of CM066733.1, read as the reverse complement.
TCCTGAGTGGAACAAATAATGAGAAGAAACGTACAAGGGGAAAAAACACCTTGACATCAAGGATGGTTTGGTCCATGCAAAGCCTAAGGAATGACCGTTCATCTAAATGGAGAAAGCGACCAACGGAGGGGCAGGCTACGTCTCCCGTCGGCCAGGCCAAACTGATGGGACTTTGGGGGTGTTAAACGGTGGCAGTGCGAACACATGTATAGGAAGATAATGAAACTGTTTCAATCTCGAGAGCTCATCCATAATCACATCTTTCAGGGTGCAAGGACTATATATGACCCCTGAAAAGAAGCCCAAAATTACAGACTCACTTGGGGGAGTTTGTCTCTATAGTTTCACAGTCAAATGAGTCAAGGGACAGAAGCCTCTGACATGTGATGCGAAACGTGCTAGGTAAGACCACAGCCCAGCAGCACGCTGCCTGTGCCTCCTCCGGCCGCCTGAGCCTGAGACTGGGAGGGCTGTGGGCTGCTACCTGGTAGTTGCTGTCCATGCCAGCATCCAGCAGCACTTGGACCACGGCCCTGTGGCCGTTCCTGGCGGCCAGGTGCAGGGGGGTGTGCTTCTTAGTGTTGCAACTCAGGAGGTTGGGGTGCGCGTTGAGCAGCATCTTCACCACCTCCAGCCTCCCATAGAGCGCGGCCAGGTCCAGCGGCGTCTCGAACTTGTTGTTGCGCATAGTGGGGTCCGTCAGCTCCTCCAGCAGGACCTTCACCACCTCTGTGTGGCCGTACTGCGCGGCGCAGTGCAGGGCAGTCTCGTTGTCATTGTTCTGCAGAGTCAACAAGCAGAGCGCATCAGAACGGTGACGGGGATAATCACACATAAAACCATTGAAATTTAAATGAGAAAAATAGCAGCAATACTTGGGGACTGAAAGAAGTCGGTCAGGATCCAGACATGCTCCCCGGCGAGCAAGACCGCCACATCTCGCCCCAGTTACCACGACAGGGGAGCAGCCACGTCACCGGCTTGGCATGTGCAGTCTCCTCTGTGCTGTGAAGGACACGTCTCCAGATTGCAAGAGTGAGCTAGGGGCCGTGGCAGGCCTTGGGTAGAGGCCTTGGCACAGACGACTGCCAATAATATCACTGCCATTGATTCATTTTAAACTTCAACTGGTTTTACAATTTATATGCAGTCAACCCCTGGTTCTGATTCTGGATTGGGTGACCATCCATTGCCTCGCACACAAGCTTTTTTGAAAGAGTTTGTCATCTGCTTAGCTTCTTGCATGCAAATCAACCAGCCAACAATGAAGGTAACAGAGCAGAGCACCAAAATCACTCTCAAGACATCAGCCAACAGCCATTTCCAGGGAAGGGAGGCACGAGCTCAGCCACGGAAGGCCCGGACCTTGAGGCCGCCCTCTGCCTACCCCAGAGGCCTGCACCAATCAACACATGCAGGATCCAGGGCACAGGGAAGCGTTTCTCACATAGGAAAGACTCGACCAGGCACCGGAACATTTTGTGTGAGAGGTGCAAAATATTCAAAATTGTAACACTGCCATCCATTCCAGTTCACAACCCCATGGTCCTTTAATGTCAAATTTGCTTCCAACTAAAGGGAGAACTTTGGATACAGTAGAAGTTTTGCTTTTTCAACCATCAGAAACAAACTATTACCTCTTCCAATTATGATCTTTCTTTTACTACTAACAATGTATAATTAGAGCAGGAATAAAGTGATTTCCATGCCCTTTCCTTTTTTAGAAGCACTAATGGAAATAATTCTCCCACAAGATTTTGAGATTCCTGAATTTATCCAGGAGGCTTCTGCCACTTTAGGGAAACAAAGCTTATAAATGGGTTTGTCCATCAAGTCAATATTATGCACCTTTCAGCGGTCAAAAGGTAAAAATGAATTGTTTCCACAATTGCTTTAATTGCATTAATGACATTCAAAGGAACGGACTGGAAGTTACCCAAACATGCACGCAGTTCCACCTGCTTTTGACCTGGCATTTGACTGCATCATTTTCTCCAGCTACACCAAGAGTACCAGAAAGATCCAGAGTTGCTGGGAGCAAGGCCCCAAAAGGCCAGAATGATAGCAAAGAAAATTTTAAAAATGAAATGAGGACAGAAAAGGGAGGTAGCAGGAGGCACATGCAAGATAAATGCACAAAAATAAACAGAGGACACAGCACAGAGCTCAAACGTGGCTCAGGAGAGCAGCGGCTGAGCAAGTGCGGACTGCATTCAAGGCCACGGACAAAGGCAATTAGCAAGGCCCCCTGTGATAGAACTGGCCCCAGGGGCAAATTCCTGTCCACCTAAAGGTCTGGAGGGACTGGGAAATGCTGGGCAGGAAGTAAGTCCTCGGGGTTCCCTGTGCCCAACAAACCATTTAGGACACCCATTTGCAATGCCCAGTTCCTATGAAGCTATGGCATGTATTCCCTGAACAAACTCAGAGCTGTCACTTTACTTTCTTGTGATGAAAAGACAGCGACATCCACGAAAACTCACAGGAGCTTTCTGTAGAGTGCTCCTGGAACCAAGTGGCAACTGGGGAAGTTCACAGGAGCTTTCTGTAGAGTGCTCCTAGAACCAAGTGGCAACTGGGGAAGTTTAAGAGGGTTCTCAGGGTTTAACATCTCAAGATTAGCATGACAGCAAGGGCCAAGCAAGACAGCGTATTCCTATTAAAACTTCCATCCAGAAAACCTTGTTTACTCTGAAGCAGATGCTGTTGTCTCTTTTATATCCAAGCTGTCTCACAACTACCAAAATAATCTGTCCTTGATTTTGTAAAAAGCATGCCATGAAGGCCTAAAGAACTGTAACATTTTAAACTATCCAGCAGGGGAAAAAAAAAAAAAAAAAAGGCCTTCCCTGTTTTTTGTTGTTTTTTTTTTTTTTTTTTTTTGCTAGAACGAAGACAGCTGCCAAAAAGCTGCCTTGCTTAAAAGACAAGGTCTTGATCACTACCAGGCAAATTTCCCACCGATATGAAAAATGGCCTAACCACATCCCTGCAGAACATTACGCTCATACTCACAGTGTAGGAAGCATCTTCCTTGTGTTCCAGTCCTGCCAGACATGGCCTGGTAACGATAATAATCCTGAGTTTCTGTGTGTGGCCGGCACATCCCTCGGCTATTGAACACAGGCCATCAGTGAGCTGTTACTACCATTTCCCCTTCGAGCCTGACAACTCTAAAGGCAGGAAGTCACTCCGTGTTGATTCATGGACCCACAAGAAGGGGAGGGACTCCAAGGAGCGCAGACTCATAACCACCTGGAACCCTTCTCTTTGACACCATCCAAATTGCAGCACAGCTGCTGACAACACCTCAGGAGTTTCCCAGAATCAGATTACTGAATCGGGACTGAGGAAGAAATACCCCAATTTCCCCAAAGTCTTTGTGTAAACTCTCCATTCCTGCCCATCTTGAGACCACTTTCATTTTTCCTTGCTATGGTCATCACTTCTAAGAAAAAAAAAAAGATCCTTATGTACCCTTTATATCTGGAGACCCCAATCAAAGTGCAAATCCATTATATTTATGCATGTATGTATACACACACACACACTCCAAGCAGCAGAAAACATACAGAAACATCCCCATGGCCTTTCTCTTCTTGGAACCATTCAAAACCATCATCACCTCCCAGTGCTTAGATTACAGCCAACTGTACACTTGTCCACTGTGGACAGAGACCTGAGTTAAGGACAAAGTGGGTCTACTGAGATTTAAAAGATACAGAAGAAAGGCGAGAAGTGAGTCCATCACATGGAAGGGAAGCCTGACCTACTCTCTAACAGGCAGAACTCTGACCAGCAGATGGAAGTTTGGGAAGGCAGATATCAACCAAGCATAAGAAACAAAAAATCAGTGGAATCCCCAAACAGCAATTCTGTTTGTTACTAGGAGAACCAAACAAGTCAAGAGGCAGATGGCCCACCTTTCAGGTGAGAGAAGGTTCCCACTCTGGGTGGGAAGTTGGCTTAGATCAGTGGTTCTCAAACTGGCTTCATTTTGGAATTACATGGGAACTTAGAAGGAACTACTACTAAGTGCCATCCCAGACTTGCCTAATGCTCAGGAAGACTATTATTAAAACTTACCAACCTAGCTGGCATCAATCATTCGTCATCATCAAGAATGAGACAAATTGGGCTGGCCGAGTGGCTCAGTTGATTAAGAGCACGAGCTCTGAGCAACAGGGCTGCCACTTTGATTCCCACATGGGCCAGTGAACGCTGTGCCCGGGCTGAACTGTTGCTGAGCTGCCAACAGGTGGCAGGATGGCTCAGCTGGTGTAACTACAAGATTGCCTGTTCAATGGTGGGCTATGCCCATCCGCAACTAAGACTGAACTCAGCACCTTGAGCTGAGCTGCTGCCTGGATAGTTCAGTGGATAGGGCGTGTGCTCTTAACAACAAAGCTGCTGGTTTAACTCCCGCTTGGGATGGTGGCTACGCCCACCTGCAACTAAGACTGAACTCAGCACCTTGAGCTTAGAGGTCACGAGCTGCCGATGGGAAGCCAGATGGCGACTGGCGCTCTCCACAACGAAGACTGAAGAACAAAAACTTGGCTGGTCCTCTCCCCCAATTCCCCAACACTGTTCCCCTCCCCCAATTTCCCAATTTAAAAAACAAAAACAAAAAAAACAACGGACCTATACTCTTCAAAAATGTCAATGTCACAAAAAGCTAAGAAAGGCTGAGGAACTGGTCCAGGATGTGTATGATCCTGGACCGGAAAAAAATTGCTCTAGGGGACATTCTTGAAACAATTAGTGAAATGAACATGGATTCTACATTAGATTACAGTATTATGTCAATGTCAAATTTGCCAATGTGATAATTGTATTGTGGTAATATAAGCAAACGTCCTTGTTCTTAGGAGATACACACTTAAGTATTTGGAGCTAAAGATCATGATGTCCATGACGTAATTTCAAATAGTTCATCATCAACCTACAGCAATTACATATACCAGGGGTGCCAAAAAAAATGGATACACATTTTAAGAGATGTTATCTATGTATTACTTTTCGAAGTTGAATTGAATTACATAGCAATGTGTAGTATGACTTTCACTCAAAAGATGGCGTTGATCAAATGAATGCTAGCATCATTCATTGTATTACAATTTTAATACAGGTTTTTCCTTTCTTAAAATGTGTATACATTTTTTGGCGCCCTCTGTATATGGTGGGGAGAGGAGAGGGCACGTGAACGTGACAAAATGTTAACAACTGGTTCATCTAAAAGAGTATAATGCAGTTCATTGCATTATTCTTGCAACTTTTGTAAACTGGAAATTTTTCAAAATAAAAAGTTTCATAAAAACTTGCTCAGTGATTCTGATGCATCCAGGCAAGCTGAAAAGCATGTGGAGACAACTTGTCTAGATAACTTCCAGGGCTCTTCCAGCTCTAAGGCTGAATTATGCTTAAATAAATGCACAGAAAAACAGATCTACCCTAAAACTAACTTGACTGTTGCTCCTCTGATGATGTTCAGACTAAGTTAAAATTATTTTAAAAGGCAGTAAAGCATAATTTTAATGGTTCCACCAGAGCTAAGAACGACTTACATTTACACTGGTTTATGCTGACTTGTGACAAAGGAATGGCTCCATATGTCGAAGAGGAAGGTAAAGCTCAGGAAAACTATCTCTGCTTCCCAGAGAGGCACCTGAGATGCCTTCGTTTCCACAGGTGCCTGGTATGACCTAGCACACAAAGTCCTAGAAAAAGCCAGGTCAATAAAGACACACGGCATCAGGGTAAAACTTAGGGAGGTCAGAGTCAAATCAGCTTGAGTCTGCAATCTCAGCACAACCCAGACAGCTCCATCCGTCCACATGGTTTCCATCAGTTGCCCTGTGGGGGAGGAGCGGGGGGGGAAGCAAAGGACAGTATTTCCAAAGAGAGATGTCTGTTCTTTTTCTTTTTCTTTTTTTTTTTTTGAGGGCAGTGTCACTGGCCCTCATATGTGGGACCCGAACCAGGGCCACTGGCTTCCCAAGCCAGCGCTTAACCACCGCGCCACTCGGCCGGCCCGAGAGATGTCTGTTCTTATTCCGTTTAGATTAATTGTCTCTTATATGTACAAAATCAAGGGATAGGAAAATGTGCTTTCAAGAACCAAAGGCTTGGGGGCCCGAGCGGCTCAATGAGTTTAGAGTGTGAGCTCTGAGCAACAGGGTCTCAGGTTCGATTCCCAAGTGGGCCAGTGAGCTGTGCCCGAGCTGAGCTGCCGCTGAGCTGGTGAGAGCGCGTGCTTTTAGCGGTAAGATTGATGGATCAACACCCATATGGGATGGTGGGCTGCGCCCACATGCAACTAAAATTGAACCTGGCACCTTGGACTGAGCAGCTGCAAGCTGCTGACAGGCGGCCAGATGGCTCAGTGTGCAACAAGGTTGCAGGTTCGACTCCGGCATGGGATGGTGGACTATACATGCCCCTGCAACTAGACTGAAAGTGGCGACTGGACTTGGAGCTGAGCTTGCGCCCTCCACAACTAAGACTGAAGGACAATTTGATTGGAGCTGATGGGTCCTGGAAAAACACAATGTTCCTCTTCTCCAACACTGTTCCCCTCCCAATTCCCCAATAAAAATCTTTAAAAAACAAAACAAAAACAAAGGCTTACCTTTAATCAGATAAGCCAACTAAACTCACTGCGGAGTGGGAAAACAATCACTTCAAGGTTCCCCCCGCCCCAAACAAAACCCTGAACAGACTAACTGAGCAAAGCTTTGTCCAGCTTCGTCCAGCAATGAAGAATGAGTTCCAAATGCCATTTCAGAAATACCACATTAGATATGGTGGTAAAAATCAGCATCTCAAGCATTACTAGCTACCAGATGTTTCTATGTACATTATCTTATTTAAACTCCAAAATAATCCAGCAAGGTAGATGGTATACCCCATTTTACAGAAGAGAAAACTGAGGCTCAGAGAAAGTAAGAAAGCTGTTCAACAAAACCAAGTTAAGTGGTGGCACAGAATTCAAATTCAGGTCTGACTTGAAAGACCTATGCGAGTTCTCCACTCTACCACACCACTTTCAAAAAACAGGGGAGACTAAGATAGACTCTCATCCTATTTTGAAGATTAGAAAACAGAATTTAAAGAGCGGGCCCAACCACAAGCTGATGTGTTCCACTCTCCCAGATCGAACTGCTCCTCCATCATAACGGCCCAACAGCTGAAGAAAAGCTTCCACAGAGCCTGCCTAGGTCCAGTCCGCAGGGAGCTTCATTTGCTAAATCAGTACTTCTCAGAGAAAACCATGAATATCTGCCTTGCATTTGGACACATGCAGAAAAGTGCCATACGTTCGCCTTCCCCAAGGCTGAGCAAGTGAAAGCTCAGCCTTCACTTCGTTAAGTCAGAGCAAGTGAAAGGAAGCTAATGTGAGTAATGCAGTGCCTCCACCAAACTCCAGATTGTTGCCAAAAAGCAAACCTCATCTGAATGGAAACAGCGGGTGAGAGCGCTGAGGAATGGGGCTAACACCATCACCCTATCCACCGGCCCTGCCACCGATGTGGGGAAGGCCCCGGGGGCAGCAAGGCCAGGGGGCTGGGCACCAGGCCAATCAGACCAGTACGGGTCCCCGCCTCACAGGGAGGGAGACTAAATGCAGGTGACCTGCATGGCCCTGCTTGGCCAAGAGTGACCGAGCGGAGGGAGATGTCAATGCTGCGGAGAAGGTACTGAGACTCTAAAGCCCAGGCAGAAATGCAGAAACTCATGGAAATGAGAGCGGGGCCACAGCAGCAGTTTTGTAGTCACCCCATGTGCCCCTTCCCCATGCTCCCACCACAAGCTATTGAAAATCAGACTCTACTTCAAAAGGAACATAGGAAACAGACTAAAAAAAAAAATTTTTTTTAAATCCAGGAAGTAAAACTTAATCATTTTTTCTGTGCATCTTAAAAAGCAAGCTAATTTGTTGGACATCTTTTCACTGCATTTTTCTTTTCTGAATCTAAATGATTTTAGAACTCACAATAGTAAATTATAATATGGCCTCCTCTTTCCCATTTCTGCCACTCCTAAGCTTTTCAGACATTCTAGGAAAAGCGCCCAAACTTTCCAGAATTAGTACGGATTTTAAAAATGAACATAAAACCCAGTGAAGCTGCATTTTCCCATTCCCAGACAAGCCAAAGGCAGATGGGCTGAAGCAGAAAGCAGTCAGGGTGATGAGAGGAGCCTGAGGGGACAAGAATGGAAGCCAGAGAGGACCAAGGAGGGGTGCAGCTCGGAGAAATGATGCAGAGAAACCCTGGCAGTGAAGTACACACCTTGGCATTGATATAAGGGTCAAAGGGGCCGTACTTTTTGAGTTCTTTGATCTCAAGAGCATTCTACAAAAAGGAGAGGAAGAGAAAATGTGATGATAAAATGGATGAAATATATAAAAGCAACGCAGAGCCCCTAGGGGGCCCAACACTAGAACTCGGTCAGACCTGCCCTCCGGGTGCCTCAATAGGAAGTTAATGGGAAGATGGTCTCAGGGCTCGGCACTCATCACCCCCATTTATCCAAGCAGCCAACTGGAACCACAGTAATGGTTTTTCAATAAATCAGTGTAGCGCTTGTAACTACTACCCAGATCCATTAGCTATTGCAGCCGTCATGCCCCGCCTCACCCTGCTGCCTGCCAGATACTCAGAGCATGGGCTGCTGTCCCACCCCTCAGTGGAGACGCCGGGCGGGAAGGGGGCGGCTGAGAGCAAGACACGCTAGCACACTCAAGTGGCTCAAAACTCCAAGCAGCTGTGTTCCAAGGCAAACGTGAGCAAAGACAGGATGAGAAATGGTTCCTGAAAATTTCTTAAATGAGAAGGACTTTAATGGGTAACTAGTTTTTTCAACATCGAGGGCTAGGACTTAAAAGTCAACTTCTTTAAAAATTTCCTCCAGATAAGAGAAATTACAGTAGCCTTAGCAAGGAGGAGTAAATTGCATTTAGGTTCTAAAGAGGCAATTCTAAAGACACCATCTTCATTTCTAATGTTATAAAACACACATCCCCATTGATGATCTTAAATGTCTGTTGCTCACCTACCCAGAAAATATAGCCCAACAGGGGGCATGGAAGCTGATGAACAGCTATCCGCACAATCTCTAAATTGGGACACGTGGAGGCACAGCTTCCATTTGCTCACACCTCAGAAAGAAGGTGCCCTTCTCTGGGTCAGTCATGCTCCTGACAGCCCACTGAGAATGTGCAGGGTCTTGCTGACAGATGGCCTCGCAAGAATGACCTCCTACTTCCTGAGGGATAACCCTGATCTAATTCTGCAGGGAATTTCAGTCTCCTCTCAGCAAAGTCATTAGGAAAACAGCCCAAAATTTAGTGAGAAAGAGCAGCATCACTCTCATTCAAGCAACTAAGAAAAAGGAGCTGCTTTGGTTCCGAGCAGGGAGAGAGACAGGAGAATGGCTTATCATGTGGGGAAAGTCCATCTCCTCAGACTCAAACTACAGGGAGTTGTATTCTATAAGGGGCTTGTCTAGAACGTGCATAATTCAGGTATAATGTTTCCAAGGTAATAAATGTGAAGAAGAGGACGTGAGTCTCTGGCTACCTAAGTCCACGGCCACTGCCAGGCACTTCTGCTCAAATGCTGCCTTTTTTATTTTCTAAGAACTATCTCTGCTTTGGCAAAGCACGGTCACGCGTCAACTAACATTCGAGGACAGCTTCACTCTATGGGATCCCTCCTGACCTCCACTCACGCATCTGTGAGCCCGCTTTTCAGCACCGCTCGAGTACTGCCAAGCCCGCAAGTTCTGAGGCACGGGGAACAGCAGCTCGGTTCACGCAGCACAGACATGCACCGGGGGAGCGCTTCTGTTTACCAGCTCAAGTTGCGTTGCCAGGTCAACGGCATAAGCACAATTTGGAATTAATGAAGCCCGCCAATTTGAAATGGACTCTCAGCCATTTTGCAGGATTTGCATTATTTCAAATCTTGCACATGGGGTTAGTATTTACATTTTTATGACAGCACCATTCCAAATCTGCAGGACTCAAATGCATGTGAAATGCACCCTCACGGAGTGAGGTCTCCCCGATATACTAAGAGGAGGGGAGTCACTCTGCGGGCATGGAAGAGCTGGTTCCCTGAGACTCGACTACGGGACCGAGACAGCCACGGGGCTGCAAAGGTCCTGGCTGCAGCTGACAGGAAGAGCGCGTCCCTTCCTTCCAACCTGTTCATTGACTCTGGTGTGTGAGGGCCCTTGATGGATGAGCAGCCGCACTATCTGGGCATCTCCTTTCCAGGCTGCCAAGTGCAGCGGGTAACAGCCTTTAGAATCAGCCACGTTGGTCAGCGCATCGTTCCTTAGAAGAACCTCGACTACATCCCTGGAAGGCAAAAAAATCCACCATGAGTTTGCAAACGCAGAGGCCTTGCCTACTAACAGCTCTTCACATGTGTACAGAAAGCACAAGGTCCTTTCACAGCCTTGATTGCATACAGCCCCCCACTTCTGCCTGAGCCCACTGCCCAGCCTCTTCCTCTCATTCCGTGAGCTACTTGGACAGCTGCAAATGGACAGCTGAGGCATCTTGAGCCATGCCACGATGACCTGCACCTCCCTGAGTATCTAGGCTTTCTAGATAATCCATCCATTTTTTCCATTATTTTGGAAAATGTCTGGTCCCCTTGTCTAAACCTTGCAATGCTTCCTTGTTTGTGATGCTTAAATAGCATTCAGAGATATATGATTTACATAAAAGAAGCCATGCAAGACAAACAGCAGTATTCATCACATTATTCAGAGCATTTAGTGATGTGGGGCTGAAGGTGGACAGGCAGAGCAAACTTCACGTTGTTGCAGACATAAGCCAGACACATGTGGTATCGTTTGATACATCCAGGAGAAGGCCTTGGCGTTCCTGGTGACACCACTAATTAAGCAGATACAAATGTATGGTTAGCCCCACGCACATGAGGTTGAAGAAAACCCCCACGGTAAATAAAAACAACATTTGGCGATCAACTTGCCTAACAAGCTCTGGTCTTGTAAATTCAAGATTCACTTCAATTCAGGTTGCCCTCCTGTTTAAGGGGGGCAGGGTCCCTACCTATTTCTTGTTAGCTTTGTCTGAAATGGCTATAGAAAAGACATAATGATCACTTTTAATATATTTTAGAAAGGTTTAATGTAGAAGGTAACAGCTGCCGCCTCATTTCTGGCACGTCAGTCAATCAGGCTGGGCCAAATATTGCACAAGATACCACCAAGCAGCGAGAGCCCCCTGCTCCTTGCTCAGGAAAATCTAAAATAATTCCAAAAGTCCCTCCTCATAAAAACTACACCCTACTGCCCATGTCTTACAGTATTACGCCTTGTCTCTCTTTAACACCCCACCCTCTTAGGCCCCGGTTTCCATCCTTACACACCCTAGAACTCCTACTCACTGGGCCCCACGGCCGCTACTGCCCCTTCTCCCAGCCACCATACTCTCCCTCACCTGAGGGGCAGCACCCCCTTTCGGCTGCCCATCACTCACACCTCTGCCTTCTTCTCTTAAACTCCCCCGCAGCACACTTTCTCTGGAAAATGTCCCACACAGATATCACCCCATTCCTAATGTAAGAGGATTGACTAAGCTATATTATTTATGTACTTCTTCTCTTAAAAATGGTTCTTGTCTACAAGGCTAACGTTATCAGGGGGAAAAAAACATAGGGTAAATAAAAAAACTGCTGGGCCGGCCGAGTGGCACAGTGGTTACGCACTGGCTTGGGAAGCCAGCAGCCCCGGTTCGAGTCCCACATACAAGGGCCAGTGACCTGCCCTCAAAAAAAAAATAAAAAAATAAAAAAATAAAAAAACTGCTTTCACAGAGGGAAAGTTTCTCATGACCACTCAATCTCTTTTCAGTTTATAAAGCAGCTGGTTACCGAATAGGTTACCTAGCCCCTCTATGATCCGGCCACCCCAAATTTGATCACCATACTCAGGTGATTGTGTGGCACTGCCCCACCTCAGAGGAGAAAAAGACATACAGAGGAAAAGGTAAAACTTCATCTCTGGTTCAGGTTTTTTTGGGGGTGGGGAAGGATGTTTAAGTTATACACAAAAAAGAGACTCAGGAATTCTGAATGGACTGGACTTAGTTTGTTTTTCTCTGTTCCTCAATGCGACTGCTTAGCAATTCTTTATAGGAACTGAAAAAGACCATCTGAAGGCTGGGGTTCTGAGGATGGGGGGAAGGCGGCACCCCAGTACTTACTTATGACCATTCAAAGCAGCGTGGTGCAGAGGGGTATACCCTGTGCTGTCAACGCAGTTCACATTGGGCCCTCTCCAGATGCTACAGAGAGAAGAAAAAAAACAAAGTCATAAACCAAATTTAGAGACAACTGGCTGCCTGGAAAAGAATTCTGGGTGATGCTTAACCAAACTAGTTACTTTCACATGGTTTCTGATAAAGGACAGTAGCAATTTACCACAGAAATGCAAAGTACCGAGGTACATGATGGTTTGCTGAACAAAGACTCAAATGTCAAGACTACGGTGTTAGGCCAGCTGAGTAGCTCAGTTGGTTAAGAGTTGGCTTAGGGCGCAACAGGGCCGCCAGTTCGATTCCCACATGGGCCAGTGACACTGCGCCCAAGCTGAGCTGTTGCTGAGCTGCCAACAGGTGGCAGGATGGCTCAGCTACTGTAATAACAAGATTGCCTGTTCAATGGTGGGCTATGCCCACCTGCAACCAAGACTGAACTCAGCAGCTTGAGCTGAGCTTCCGCCCACATGGCTCAGTGGATAGAGCGTGCACTCTTAACAACAAGGCTGCTGGTTCCACTCCTGCATGGGATGGTGGCTATGCTCACCCACATCTAAGACTGAACACAGCACCTTGAGCTGAGAGGCCACGAGCTGCTGACCGGCAGCCAGATGGCGACTGGCGCCCTCCACAATGAAGACTGAAGAACGACAACTTGGCTGGTCCTCTCCCCCAATTCCCCAACACTGTTCCCCTCCCCCAATTCTCCAATTTAAAAAAAAAAAAGACTACGGTGTCATCATTTAAGACCATGTCCTGGGCCGGCCGAGCGGCTCAGTTGGTTAAGAGCTCACTCAAGAGTGCGAGCTGAGCTCTGAGCAACGGCGGTTCGATGCCAGCCCGAGCTGAGTTGCCGTTGAGCTGCTAACAGGTGGCAGGATGGCTCAGCTAAAAAAAAAAAAAAAAAAAAAAGCTAAGACCATGTCCTTCTGCACCCTTATCATCTGGAACTTCATTAATCACTCAGACTGGGACGAGTGCCTCTGAATACTCCCAGGATTGTAAGAACAGCTCTTTGAAAGGTCATCAAAAATATTACTGAGGCCGGCAGAGTGGCGCGGTGGTTAAGAGCTGGTTTGGGGATGCCAGCGGCCCCGGTTTGGATCCCACATATGAGGGCCAGTGACACTGCCCTCTACAGCTAACAACAGCTCCACCTGGAGATGGGCTGTGCGAGCCCTGGCGACGGTGTGGGCTGCAGCCCCTGCTGCAGTGGGCTGCCATAGGCTACAGTGAGTGGCGGGCAGCCAGCGTGAGTGGCTGGCAGACAGCGTGAGCTGCCAATAGCCGCAGTGAGTGGCATCCAGAGGCCGGCGACCAATCTGCCTCATCCGGGAAGAGCACAATGATAATACCAACATGGGCCAGTGAAGCAACGCCCTCCGCAACTAGACTGAAGAACAAAAGGACAGCAACTTGTCTGTTCCCCTTCCCCGATTCCCCAATGCTGTTCCCCTCCCCCAATTCCCCAATAAAATCTTAAAAATAAATAAATAAATGCATTTTCTGCATCTATGGAAATAATCATAGAAATTTTCACATCTAACCAGTTAATATGTTGTTATCAACTGGCTTCTTAACATTGAGCCATCCTCTCATTCCTGGAATAAACCAGAAATCTTATTTGGCCTTTCTCCATTATGACCATGTTAGTCAATTCTACCTGAGAGTATTTTATTTAGGATTGCCACATCTGTAAGTGAGGCAGGTCTAAAATTTTTACTTTTTGTGATGTTGCTATTGGATTGTATTAGTGTTAGGTTTGGATCATGATCATCTGGTAGCTATCAACCCACTTCTATATTCAGGGATCAATGACAATGAGCATAAACATTATCAAGAATCACCAGTAAAACCATCTGGGCCAGAGCCTTTACACTCAGATGTTGGAAGCAGAATTATTTACAACAAAATATTGGAACTGGCCCAAAAGTCTATCAATAGAGAAATGATTATGGTAACTAAGATATAGACATATAGTTAAATTTTATATACCAGTTATATTGCTATGTAGTAAAACAGAATAGAGATTACAATGCAATGTTAAAGAGAAAAAAAAGAAACAAAATTGTAAATATTGTAGAGAAAGAGTAAATGAGGGAAATTTATCAGGATAGTAGCTTGAATGCACAAGTTTAGTTCATCTGTCTAAAGTTCTATGAAGTGAAAGAAACAATTTCCACTCTACACTATAGATAGATAGAAGAAAGAAAGAAAGAAAGAAAGAAAGAAAGAAAGAAAGAAAGAAAGAAAGAAAAATAGTCTCAAGCCAAGAAAATAAGAAAAGATGTCATCAAATAACAGGTAATATCGAGGTATTCCTAAAAGGCAGAAATCAGACAAGGTCAGATCTACAGAGCCACAACCCAGAAGAATGTGAATTAAAATAATCACACACTGTTTTTCACCTAGCAGACTGATAAAAATAAAATATGTAATAGACATCATAAAGTGTTTATAAAGACCAGAGAAACGCACTCTTAAATACCACTGACGTGAGTTTAAATTGGTGAATTCCTTTGGGGAGACAATTTGGCAGCATCCACCAAAACCAAAAATAGGCATATCACTGAGCATTTCCACTGCCAGCAACTATCCAGCAGGAACACTGGGACACGTGCACAGTCGCATTCATGGACAGGATTTGCTTCACTGTGTGAGTCAAAACAAAACTGCATGTCCATCAATAGGTGAGCAGTTAAATATCAGGTACACCCATAAAATGAATTACTGCATAACCATCAACAACAGTAACAACAAAGGAGAGAAAAGAAGTTGGACTTATGTGTCCTGACATGAAAAGATTTCCCAAGAAAAACTTTGCTATGGGTAAGTGAGAAAAAGGCATTGTATAATACATAAAATATGAGCCTGTTTTATTATAAGTATATATGTGTACACACACACACACACACACACACACACACACACACACATGCACACACACTCCTGGGCATGGTGACGGGCAGAGTGCTCACCAAGAAAAAAAGAAACAAAATTGTAAATACTGTAGAGAAAGAGTAAATGGGGGAAATTTATCAGGATAGTTGCTTCAGTGTATAAGTTTAGCTCATCTGTCTCAAGTTCTATGGAGTGAAAGAAACACTTCCTACTCTATACGATAGATAGATAGATAGATAGATAGATAGATAGATAGATAGATAGATAGATAGATACCTCTGGGGAAGGAAATGTGTGTTAGAGACACAGCAGAATGGTGGAGAGCAAACTTCCTGTTCTGCTCTGGATTCTACCATGGTTTAAAACATTTACAATGAAAATGTAATCATGTAGGTTTTTATAATAATAACTTTTAAAAAGAAAGAGGGAAGAACCTACACATAGGGAAAAGACAACCAAAAAATTGAAGTGCTAATAATAAATGGCTTGTATGTGTGACAAGGGCCATTTTAATGAGCTTGTAGGTATTAGGCCTAAAACCTTAAGGTAAACTTTCAGTGAAAAAAAAGGATATGTGTGCTTTGATATCTAGGTTATTTGTTCATCGTCAGTTAAGGATGCCGGTGGCGTCAGGGGCCTGAGGGACACCCTGGTACCCCTGCCCTCCATTAAGCTTGGAGTCCTATAGCACCTTCCAAAGAAAGGGAAAAAAAGCACACTTTGTCACACTTGTACGATGATCTCATTTTCTAAACTAAAAATTACATACCTGTGCATGACAATGGTTAGAATGATGGAACGTGAAATGCATCTGGGAAATCTGGGGATACAGGTTTCATACTTATTTTCAAGTCACCCCACGAGACAAAAGCTCATCCCTCTATTATGAAACACGTGACACTAAAATCCAAAAACAAATTACTTAAGCCAAATCAGTGGCAGAATCAAAATTCCCATTTTATGGAGCTCTTGGCGTCTGGCCAAACAAGGACTTGCAGATCTAACTGGATGACAAGATGAAGTGACTGTGCAATAATACCTGGTGTACATAATACAATAGCAAGACAACTCAACTAGAAAAAGCTGATAGGAGCCGGGAAAGAGGAAATACCAACATGAGTTAAAGCAGGTGGCAGTACATACAGCTCTGTCAGCTCCTAGCTCTCCATTAGGAATCTTTCATCTTCGACCATCTCAATCCAGCTCCCCAAGTAACCTTAAAACTAAGATGTAAGCTGCCCTAGGGCCAGCCGAGTGGCGCGGTGGTTAAGCGCTGGCTTGGGAAGCCAGCGGCCCCGGTTTGGTCCCACATATGAGGGCCAGTGACACTGCCCACAAGAAAACAAAAAACAAACAAACAAACAAACACACACAAACAAACAAAAAGATGTAAGCTGCCCTAACTTTTAACGAAAAGGCAGGATTGAGCAAGCCCTCCGTAGTTTTCTAACGTTTACTTCCATGCCTCTGATTTAGAGGTGCTTACGTTTGGCTATCCTAAATCAGCACTAAAACTACCCCAAAACAATTACAGAAGACAAGGAAGAAAGATGAAGACTTTCCTGCATAAAGCTGCAATATTTCCAACTAATAAATTCTTCTCCACGCCCCTTTTCCTTTGACTAGCATTTCCTCTAAATACTCATCTAGAAGTTTTGGGGAATGGAGAATTATTAAATACAGCTTAAATGAAAAGGAGACCTATAACCTCTCTGCTTGGGATTTTAGCTTCAGACATGATGGCAACAACATCCCCCTCCACCCAAGCTTCTTCCTTTCTGGCAGCCCAAGAAAAGAGTATTTACAATCTTAGATCTTCCTCCTGATCGCATCTATCCTTTTAGGTTTTTCTGAAACAGTTAGTACCAAAGGGTTGCTCACCAACAAACAAAAAGCAGAACACAATGCACCAAGAGAACCAGGGAAAAACAACAACAACAAAGAATGCTGCCCAGGAGATTGCTAAACAAAGTCTAACCTGTACGGATTGTGCAGAAACGCAACAGCTGCCCCTGACTTGCACAACAAGCCCTCAGACGAATCTTGACGGGGCTTTGGGCAGTCACAGCATGAAGGAGCCCTGGAGCCAAGGCTAAGAGCTGAGGCCCAGCAGTCAGCCTGCGAACTTGCCTCTGCCACGTGTGGGTCGTGTGATCTTGGACAAGTTACTGAGCCTTCAAACCACCTTCTCTGCACCTGTCAATTCTGCTGTGATCGACTCCCCTAAGTGGCCCGTGGAGACTAGAACTGAACTGGCTTGAGCCAGTTTAATAGCTTGAGGGGTGAGAGGCCCCGAGATCTGTCTGTCATAGTACCCCAAGTGCAAGGACATGAAATTGAAGTGCAGCAAGCCTCCCCTGTGCCTCGGAAGCACCTACGTTTTGAGGTGACATCTAAAGACACTGGAGAGGAAAGAGAGGAATACGACTGATGAGAACCTGTGGCTTTTGAATCCACCTCAAACACCCCTCTCCATTCTTTTAAAAACTGGCAATACGTGGGTTCATGGCAAGCAGCATGCTAGATCTGGGGTCCTGATGAACGAGAACAGGCTGTGCAGATACACCCCTCCCTCTGTACAGTGAGATAGGTTCCGAATGAGGTCCTGCTCCCAGGGCTGCTTGTGCACGGAGCCGTTAGATATGTGAAGGGCGCCCTCTACCTGCCAGGCACGGTCCTAGGGGCTGGAAAAGCAGGTGGATGTAAGACTGTCTGTGCCCAGATGGAGCTTGAATTCGAGGGAGATGGACAGGGAGTGAATAAACAAATAAGTGGGTAATGTGATGACAGTAGTGTAAGTGCCATAAAGAAACAAAAGCAGCAGCTAGAGCAAATAAGGAGATAAAATATGGTGACACTTTAAGGAAAAAAACCTCTTGAAGAAGGCGATCTATGAGAAGACAGCTGAATGATAACGTGTGGGCGTCTGAGGGAGACAGGTAGAGCATCAAATGCAAGAGCCCTGGGAAGGAACACGCGTGCCCTGGGCTGGGGAGCGAGGAGGGGCAGGCAGCCCTGCCTGTATGGACCAGGCTGCCAAAGGGGACCGCGGGACCGCGGGTCAGCAAGCCTCCACAGAGCATCTATGTGCCAGGCTCTGGGGGAGATCCAACATCCCCACTGAAGGGAAGGGGGAGCACTTTCCAAACAAGAGGAAGCGATAAGAAAGACTGTGAAGTCCACCCCATGATAACCAAACATTTGATCGAACAGGGAATCAGGGATCCTCTGAACAGACTTAAAAGGCCCACAAGACCCATGTTTACATTTATTTATCACTTCTCAGACCCAGCAAAACTCAGGCAAAAACTTGGGGTAAAATTGTTTGAAGTCTCTGTGAAGTCAAATAACAACAGCAGAAACTGCACTGAGATCCTCCTTCTGCCAGGCACAGAAAGCAGCCCAGCTCCAACGTCACCTGCTTCACACTCTTTCCCGATGGCACTGGCTGATATTAACCTCACCCTCCTCCGATTTCCCAGGTCATCGACTGCACCTTCATCCTAGCAGCTATCATATTTGGCCTTGAACCACAGTAAAATCTTTAAGCCGCTCATCCATGCCACATAGTTTAAGCTCTTTAGGAGAATCCCTCACGTTCCCAAGAGCACAGCACCTTGCAAGGGATTGGCCCAGGACCACTAATTTGCAATGTCTAAACATTTGGGTATTAGCAACATGCCACCCCGGTGTAACATGGGCTCCACACAGCCTAACAAACCCTGCTACGCTTGTAGCCATTAAAAACAGCAACCATCTCTTGACGGAACATACAAGAATGCTGCATTCATACACAAAACAGAGAAAGAAGAACCATAAGTTGGAACCAAAGTGCCCAGCCCACTTTCATCCGTGGCTACTCTGTGCAGTCAGATTTCGGGACCAGCTCTGCTGGCGGTAAGCTTGCTTCATGGGGCTGCCCAGCTACGTAACTGCTTACTTTACACAAGTCAGCAACAACATCGCAGGGCACCTGCAGAGGTCCAATCCAGTTCAATTCAATAAATGTTTACACACCACCTACCACATGCTAGGGTGCTGGTCTCCACCCTTGCATAGAGTGGGGAAGTCAGACAAGTAATCAAATGACAATACTGTGCATTATGTAACACTCTGTGAAGGAAGCATAAAAGGGTAGCGGCTCATGGGGAAATGGGAGTGAGGCGAGCTTTGCAGAAGAGGATCTCCTAGAGTGAGTCTCAAAGCTTAGAAGAGGAAACACCCAAATTTAAAGTCTCCCGAGGAGTCCCAACAAACTGGGATGCTGCAAGTAACTGCGGCTGCAACATGCAAATGAGAGATCGGTGAATGCACGGATGGAGAGGCAGGCCGGCCACCAAGGGTCCTGCATGCTGCCACAGTCTGCAACAGGGACCCATCAGGCGTAGGTTTTAGAAACGCCCTTCTGTGGACAGCTGGGAGGTGGGAGCCTAGAGGGTCAATTTGTTACTCACCATACGGTTGTGAAGACCCGACAAATTGCAGAATTTGCAAAAAAGAATCATTATGCGAAGGAGTTGTGTAGATGATGGACTGGAAGAAGTGTGTTACTAGATCCAGGGAGCCCAGTGAGAAGTAAGCAAAGCAGGCAAGTGGGCCCTGAATGAAGGCAGCGGGTAAGGAGGGCCGTGAAAAAAGGGCAGACCTGGGCTGGCCGAGTGGCGCGGTGTTTAAGAGCTGGCTTGGGACGCCAGTGACCCCGGTTCAGATCCCACATATGAGGGTCAGTGACACTACCCTCAAACAAACAAACAAACAAGCAAACAAGGACAGATTCAATAGAAGAGACAGGATCTATCGACTAAATGAGGATGGGGCATGTGGGTCGGTGTGAACAATTCAGTGGATAATGACAGTCAATTCAGGAGGAAACCGGGGGTGGCTTTATTTTGTGATTGTGGTCACGCGAGGTAAGAGGGGAGAGGAACGGAGGCTGAGGGGGTTTGTGTTGCATTATTAGTTGGGGCTGAAATGAATTTGGACTCTTACACGGAGATGTCCAGTCCTTGGGTGAGTATGAGGGACGGGAACACCGTGGCTGCACGGTTAGGTTCGGATGGCCATGTCCAAGTGTTTCCACGCATGCAACCTGCCTTTGACCCTTATGACCATTTATGGAGTAGGAAAGTGCTTATTATTTCCCTCTTGCGGGTTAAGAAAAACTGAAGTTCAAATGACTTGCTGATTGTTATGCGGCTAATTAGTGTGAGCTGAAACAAAATCCCATGTCTGACTTCTCGTGCATGTTCCTTCCAGTTTTTCAAGGCTCTTGACCTTGACTGTTGAAAGAAAACAACTTGGAGTTCTCTGGGTCTCCTCCTCCGTTAGTTCTCAGGCTGTCAAAGGCTCTCAGAGCACCAGTCAGGAAAGGGCCTGCCCCGTCACAGGCTGTGAGGGGCAAGGGCAGTGGGCTGGAGGGAGAAGACAGGTTCTGGGTGGTTCCCATCAAGTCTTCATGAAATTGTGAGGGAAGGTCTACACAGGAGTTTGTCTCATCAGCCTGCCAAAGGCCTTCCGGTTTCTTCTTTTGGTTTATCTCTGAGCCTCAGGAAGGGCTGGCTGGCAGTCTTTCAACACAATGAAACTCTGCCCAAAGTTAGTCTAATTTTAAAAAGACTTCATCTTACTCAAATGAATTTGACACAGCCTTACTAAAATTCTTTCTCCCTACTTAACTGTTGAGGATAAAAGGAAAGACACCGTCACCATTGTCCAAGAAGCTGTGATCCTTAGTGAAAGACAAGGCGTAATTACCCACAATCAGCACCACGCCCCCAAAGGAACTCTAGCTAACTGGGAAAACCTAAACATGTATCTTTATTTCTGCCCACTCTGAAACCCCATTAAAATGAGAGTAAAAACAAACAAACAAAAAGGAACAGGAGAAAGATGACAGTGAACACAAAATGCCAACATTTTTTGGAAGATGAAGAGCAGTTAAGCGAGCAGAGCTGAGACACTGCCCTCCTGGACACACACACAGCCTGGGAAGGCTCAGGGATTAGAGGCACCAGCTGACAGGGGACACCCGGGATGAGGAGGGGCTGGAAGCAAGGACCTGATACAGGTTCCCAATAAGAAAGTGTTAGGCTATTAGGTCTCTGGTCACGTGTAGGGCAGCCAGCAGTCCATTACTCCGTACGTGGGTATGAGAAGGTGGATTTATTCTGTGAAGAAACGAATCAGACGGGCTCTAGACTCAGACACATTAGGAAGAGCAAGGTGCAGGGAGACCCTAAAAGGAAGTCTACATCGTGAAGGACAAGATCCCAGCCCTGCTCATACACCTGGCTCCCAGAATGATGGCACCCCCATCCCACCTCCAAACAGTAGGTTGGAAGATTCTTTCTTGGAGAAACCAAATGCTGCCACAGAAAAGTTCAACAGGTGCGGACTTTGGGGGATTCCCCAGCAAAGCAGATGGATTTCTGCCCAATCACCCAGCCTTGCCAAATTCCTCCTACCTCTGCACAGACCATGCAATCAGCTTTCTAGTTCTCACTTAAATGAAAATGACAACCAAGGATCACCACACATTTGAAGAAAGCCTTCAACAGGAAAAGATAAAGCACGAAACAATAAAGGGACTGACAGGAACAGAAACAAGGAACCAAATAAAACCTCGACAATAACAACCTATTATTACACAAGAACAGGATTAGGAATAATTGGAACAATCAGTGCAAAGTTCTTGGAAATTAAAAAATGGCAGTAGAAAAAAATATATATAAAGAGCTAGAAGATTAAGTTAAGTAAATTTTGGCAAGTGGAACCAAAGAGATGGGAAATATGAGAGAAAAGATTTTAAAAATAGAGTACCAAGAGTTCCAGAGAAAAGAGAGAAAGAAAAGAGAAGAAAATTATCAAAGAAATAACTACAGAAATTTTCCTAGAACTGCAGGGATAGGAACTTCCTGTTGGAAGAGTCCACCCTATGCTCAATACAATGAATAATTTTTTAAAAGACCCAGCCCCAAGGCACAGTGTGAAATTTCAGAATACATTTCAGGACACATGAGATAAAGAGAACACAGTTTTCAGAAGGGAAAAAAACAAAACAGTTTGCATATAAAGGACTGAGTGGCATCAAAATTTTCAATAGCATCTCTGGAAGCCACAGACAAAGGAGCAAAGCTTGCAAAATTCGGAGGTGCCATGATTTCCATAATTCTATAGCAGGCAAATTATCAGTCAAGTATGAAAAGAGAATAAAGACAATTTTAGACATGCAGGGTCTCAGGTTTTCCCTCCCCACACCCTTTTATCAGGAAGCAGCTAAAGGATATGGCGCTCCACCAAACAAACGAGCAAACCAAGGAAGAGAAAGGCAGGTGGCACAGGAGACAGAGCAAAAGGCACAGGGACTCAGCCGGAGGCCACCGACCGCCACAGGGGACGCAGGGCCGGTAGTCTGAGGGAGCAAATGGAACCTGCAAAATCACCTCATGTGTCGCCTGGCACATGGAAAAGGATAGTTAGGGATTTAAAAATCATGGTTGGTGTTTGGAAATTAAGAGTGAGCCAGGCATAGGGAACTCAGAAAACCAGCAAGAAAGGTAGTTAATGGGGATGTACAAGAAAAAAAGATAGGGCTCACCGAGTGGCCCGTTGGTTAAGAGCTGGCTTGGGACGCTAGCGGCCCCAGTTCAGATCCCACATATGAGGGCCAGTGACACTGCCCTCTACAGCTAAGATGGTGAACAACAGCTCCACCTGGAGTTGCCAGCGACAGCACAGCTGCAGCCCCTGCTGTAGTCAGGGCTGCCATAAGCTACAATGAGCGGCTGGCAGCCAGCGTGAGCTGCCAAGAGCCACCATGAACAGCCGTCCAGAGGCCAGCGACCAATCTGCCTCACCCGAGAAGAGAGCAATGATGATACCAACATGGGCCAGTGAAGCGATGTCCTCCACAACTAGACTGAAAAACAAAAGGTCAGCAACTTGTCTGTTCCCCTTGCCCGGTTCCCCAATGCTGTCCCCCCCCCCCCGCAATTCCCCAATAAAATCTTTTTTTAAAAAAGAAAAAAGAAAAAAAAATAGGATTGTACTATACTAATTGGTTCGGCAGGTGAATTATATACTAAAAGCCATAATATTCTAAATATAAACATTTACTACAGTGCAACTAAAAATCATGACATATATGTATCTCTGAAGGATGAAGGGAGAGGCAGCGGACCCAGGGGTGCAGTGCAGACACAGACATAAATCGGCAAGTTCCTTGGGAGCAGGAGCTGTTTAAAGCCGCGCACCTTCACTCCAAGAACTGCTGTTTCCAACGCTGCTATTTCAGGAGAACCCAGCACTGCCTCCCCTTTGATGCCTCTAACAGGAAGGGGACTCTGCACAGTGGCCTGAGGGAGTGCAGAGTGGCACTCTTTCAATACGGACATGATGACCTGAGAAGTCCACTGCCAGGAAGTGGCCCCCACCACAGGAGTCCCTGCTGTGCTGTGTGCATGAGGGATGCATATACTATAAATCCAATCTGTACAAGCTGTATCCCATCCCCCAATTTACACTACTACTTTCAGGGCCCTTATTTTTTGTTTGTTTCCATTTACCTCAGCATGGGTTTTGTGTTGTTTTTTTAGCACGGCTTAACACTTAAGTATGCTCTGCTTCTCTTCCATGACTACAAAAAAGGCCCAGAACTGCTGACCTGCATAAAACTGGATTCAAAACGCTGGTTCTAAGCAGCCAGTCATTCGCTGCATTCACTCATGGTGCAGAACAGTTCACACTGCATTGCTCCGTGATAGCGCGGATGGTGCCTGTCTTGTGCCACCTTCCCAAGCGGCAAGCACACCTGGCAGATGGCAAACATGCCAACATCCGGGAAGAGGGAAGAAGGGGCGAAAGCCACAGCGCTGTTCTAGGTTCCATACAATAAATAAAACCACGTCCCCGCCCCCAAAGCCTGCAGAGACGTAGAAACAAAAATTATAATGCAATGTGATACTTGCTATAAAAGAAGCGTGCAAAAGCTAAGGGAGCACAGAGAAGGCCTGGATGGACGGCATGCTGTTGGCAAGGAAAAGGGAAGGAAGGGCTTTGCAAACCGGGAGAGAGTGGTCACAGGCGCAGCCAAGGGGTTCTTTCAAACAAAGACCCTCCCCCATTTTCTGCCTTCCTCAGATGCAGGTCTTCTCTCCTACAGGACCCTGCTCCCTCCTGCCTCCTCTTGCCCCTGTCCCGTTCAGCACAGAGCAAAGCTGTCCTCACGGAACTCTCCCTCCGTCTGGTCTCAGGCCACGCAGGCTTTTCCTGAGCTACGCACACAGCTCCTGGACTTTGCCATCATTACAATGGTCTCAGTTTAGAGTGCTGCATTTGTCATTATTTGATTGTCTTTCTTACTAGACCACAAACAATTTAGAGGCAGATCCAAATACGCTTACTGCTGTGTCCTCACTGCCAAGAGCGCACTGCACCTGGCACGATGCGAGCTTGGAGGGTAGGAGAGATCCACACCTAAAGGCGCGAGGGGCCTGGCTACTTAACGGTAGGGACGGTCAATTATGTGTAAAATAGTTTTTGAAAACTATAAGAACTCAAATATCCTCCATCAAGGTATTTCTTGGGTAATAAACACTGCACAAATTTTATTAAATGTATGTGCGGACTCATACTACTCTAAGACAACACATTACCTAGAAAGAAAAAGCAACGTTTCCTCTACTGTTTAGTGAATGTGTACATGTGCGTCTGTCTGAAGAAGAGATTTTAAGAATGATTTGCTCCCCCGCTTGTCAAAGTCCAAAGGCTTAGCTGGACTGAGGTAGGAGGTAAGAGGCTGAATCAGTCACGTTTAGGGCCAAAGATGCCTGCAGCTCAGGGAACCATAAATACTGGCTTATATCTGTTGTCCCAGCGTAATTATTAACAGCATCCTGGCCTAGACAATAAATTACAGGGTCACTTTCCTCCATCCAGACTTGGAGACACCTTTCCTGGAGTTTTGATTTTTAAAAGATGTGGAAAAACCAGCTCGTGTTAAATGATTACTATAAGCCAAATATACTTTAAGTGGATTAAATAACTATGTGCCTCTCACCAGAACCCAAGTATGAAGGTGAATAACTTACCCAGGATCACAGAGCTGGAGTGGGTGACACCAGGTTTAACTCCAAAATCTTAACCACTGTGTTACATACAACTTCTTGAAAATAGCTCTCTCCTGGCTGTTTTTCTCATTCCTGAATAAGATGAATTCCCCATAGCTCATATTCTTTCATTTCCGCTCTGCTTCACATCCCCCACTCCTCATTCATTCTGTCTTTCTCTTTTTCTTGCTCTCGAGTCACATATAAAGAGCACTGAGAGAGAGAGAGGCACCAGGCTCTACGCAGGAACCGTGTCCCAGAGGGAAATGAACAGAGGTAGTTAACTGAAAAACTCCCGCAACATTTCCAGAAAGCCAATTAATCTCGACAAACTTTGTTACTTAAAGTAACTAGTGAAAGCATCAACATTATAATGAAAGATATAAATTGACTAAACTCATTTAATCTGAAGGTAGTTAACAATTTTGCTGTTTTGAGGAAATAAAAATGACAAAAATTTCAATGTAAGCTGAATGTCAAAGATCTAATTTTCTTTTTTCTTCCATGCAACTGACCCATGAGTGAATCCTGGACTTGACACACAGAGTAGCTACAAAATCTCTAGTGAATGGTATAACCTCTAGGTAAAATGGAGATGTCACTCGCCCTATCCCTACCCTGAGAGGGTTATTTTATGGAACAAATGTGAAAAAAAAAATGTAAACTGGAATCTAAGATATAAGGACTTGGCATCAATATCTAAAATGAGGCAGGCATTCTAAAGAATGAGACCAGTGTGTATGTGCTGACATGAAAAAACATGTAAGATATATGAAGTGAAAATGCACCTGCATAATGGTGTGTAGCATGTGGTCTCATTTCTGTAAGAACGGTGTATTTTTCTAAGCCTGTACTAACACATGGACAGCTACATACGAAACTGTTAAAACTGATTAGTTCTGGGGGTGTAGCATGCACTACTTTTTTTTTTTTTAACGATTTTATTGGGGAATT
Source organism: Aselliscus stoliczkanus (assembly GCA_033961575.1). Taxonomy (NCBI): domain Eukaryota; kingdom Metazoa; phylum Chordata; class Mammalia; order Chiroptera; family Hipposideridae; genus Aselliscus; species Aselliscus stoliczkanus. The sequence goes on along the minus strand of CM066733.1, from coordinate 53,543,240 downwards.
GGGGGAGGGGAACAGCATTGGGGAATCGAGGAAGGGGAACAGACAAGTTGCTGTCCTTTTGTTCTTCAGTCTAGTTGTGGAGAACGTCGCTTCACTGGCCCATGCTGATATTGTCATTGCGCTATTCCCAGGTGAGGCAGATCGGTCACCGGCCTCTGGATAGCTGCTCACAGTAGCTCTTGGAAGCTAATGCCGGCTGCCGACCACTCACTGTAACCTATGGCAGCCCACTGCAGCCCCACTGCAGCCTACACCATAGCTGGCGACTCACATAGCAGCCCAGCTCCAGGTCGAGCTGTTGTTCACCATCTTAGCTGTAGAGGGCACAGCATCACTGGTCCATGTGGGATCCAAACCAGCAGCCCTGCTGCTCAGAGCTCATGTTCCCAGGCCAACTCTTAACCAATGTGCCACTTGGCGGGCCCAGCATGCATTACTTTCGTAATAACCCTCTCTCTCTCTCTCCCCCTCCCCCCGACCAAACTTTAGTCAGGCTCCTCTAGGCACTATTTTCAACTAGGCATTGATTTTGGTCCCCATCCTGTCTTGGCCTGTTCAGTCCAATTTTAACAAGAATCCTGTGAAGTAAGTTTAGCAACAGTCCATCCGTCCGCGCACCCCCCCTCCATATCTGATTGAGTTCCCGCCCCCCCACCTTTGATGACTCTGTCCTTGGCCCTTGGCCGGCCTTTAGCAAAAATCTTGTTAGGTGAGTTTAGCCTCCTCACCCTTGGTGTCTCTCCTCTTAGTAACTTTCCATCCACTGACCCCCTCCCCCTGTTCCTTGGCTATAAATCCCCCTTGTCCTTATTGTACTCAGAGTAGAGCCGGAGACCTCTCCCATTGCAGTGTATTAAATAAAGTCTCCCTGACTATTTTAACAAGTGTCAGAACAGTTTTTTTCTTTAACAACACACACACCCACTTTTTCTTTTTAAGTGAAGCCAGATTTATTCCAGGGAGACAGGCTTCCGGTTATGAGATTCTTAAAAGAGTCCTTTTAAGAAGTTCTGAACAAAATTTATTTCTGGGTTTGGCCTCCTTTTTAAAAAACCTCCTGTGGTCTTTGAGTTTTCCAGCCTCTGGGGGATTAAAATCAATTATTCTCATTTGCTTCTGAATGGAGCTCTCCAATTACAGGGCTAAGAACAGGCTGGCGGACAAGACTACAGGACCAGTCCCCAGGGAAGGGGACCAAACGGGTCAGTGGTTTCAAAGGCGTGTGGATTTTAGAAGACGTAGAAATTGGACACAGTGGTTGTGTATGGCTAATTTAAGTGACGGTGAGGTTAGGGGAGGTGAATGAGTCAGCGGGGGGGGGGGGCGGGGGGGGGATCCAAATCCCTGATACTCCTGAAACAGTTTGCAAATTTGTCCCTTCCTCTCCGTTTCCAAAGCACTGCCTTCCTCCTGAAAGAGCTTCCAAAACGATGTCCACTCTTCCTCCACTGACAACAAAAAACACTCTCTGCACTGTTGTCACTATTAAGTTCTAAAGTGCATCTCCATTCAGGCTTTGATGGTTCTCTCTTACCCACAGGAAACCCTTCCTGGCCTGCCGTGAAGAAGGACCTTTTCGGCCCACCCCCCAGTACACACCTGGGCGCCGGGTAGAGGCCGCTTGTCTTTGTACTCGCTGTTCTCTCTGTTCTCCCCCATCTTAATCTCTGAAATCCCAAACATCCTTCAAGGCTCCAGTGAAATGTCACCCCATTTTCTAGGCTGAATTCTGTTTAACGGTGGCTCTTTATAAAGACCTCTATTTAAAACATTTGTAATACTATGTTCTTTATTTGTTTACAGCCAACTTGTTTCCACCATCAGACAATGACCTCTTCAAAGGCTGGGGCGGTGTTTTATTTATCTCTCAATCCCCAGCGCCTAAAACCATCTTGTCCCAAACGGAGACACAGTGAGACGAAGGGCCATGCCAGGCTGGAGCCAGGGCCTCCTGTCTGCGGGGGTGGGGGTGGGGGCTCTTTTCACAGCACCACACACTAGGATAAATCTTCTTGACTTCCTCACATGACACTTGTCCTCAGTTCTCTCCTTTGACAATCTTCCCTGCCCTTCTCCCCTTACCTCCCTTCGTGAGGTGACCTAACAAGAGCCTTGAACATTCAGTCCAGCACACACACAGGTAAATACTCGAATTGTTAAGGCTCTGAATCATTTTCCTGACCGGGTAAGTCCGTGAATCTTGGTGTGAGGGATGGTCTGGTACTGTAAGGTCAGGTGAAAGGAAGGGGGTGAAGTTATAAGTGTCAGGCTTGCAAAGGAAGTCAGACTGCTCTGAGGGGACAGATGCATAGGTAATCCCCCACCTGGGGCTAACCTCTGGCCTGCCTGGCATCTAGTCCCAAGCCAAGGCTTCCTAGTCACGTAAAAGAAGTCATTTACTGTGGCCCAAGAGAGCCAGGATACAAGTTACCACCCCTTCTCAGAATCACTTTACTTCTAACCTCCTCTCTGCTCTAGTTCTGTGTAGCCAAGGTGACTTCCCAAGCAGGTTATTTCCTTTCTAAAAATTACATTCTGTTCTTGAAGGAAACGTGGCAATTATTTCTGAACATTTGTACTTACAGGTTAGACAGATCAGATTTTGCTGCTTTAAGCTTTTCTGTTTCAACTAATTTTTTAAAGTTATTTCTCCACCGTTTAGTAAGCACTGTGGCCACTTAGCTGTAACTTCCGTTAGTGAAAATAGCTGAGCAAGGCACATTACTTTGGAAAATTAAGAAAAACAACAAAACCAAAAATGTTGGCTTTAACCAAGTCCAGGTTGTCTCACTTTCTTGTCTCTGTTTGGAAAACGTTTAACTTTTAGTTCAATCACAAAGCCTGTCCCATGAGCTCTGTGAAGACTGCATTTAGTCTCCCAAATCTGCTCCATTGGCCAAATTCCTTCCCTGGGTTTTCCAAAAGGACCAAGTACCCTGTCCTTGGAGTCTCGATTAGGGTGACAAAGACCTTGGTAAACACCTGGCTGAAAAGCAAGACAACGCTGTGTGTAGCACCTACCAGCTGAGGAACGAGAGACGTGACCATGAAGGTTAGTTATAAAGGAAACGGTTTCCCAGACAGCAGGGCTTTCCCACAAACAGCTTTTTGCTTCTCCAATTTTAAATGTTCAGCTCAAGAGGCAGCCATTTACACAGCTGAAACGCTACGTGGGAAGAAATACTGCTGCATGTATCAAAGAACAAGAGTGTCCTATCATCTGCTGATGGCCTCAAGTATGAATAAATCCTGAAAGTCTTTAATGAGTCTGATTGATGTTGTCTTTTAGAAGTACGATAGCTACAGCGGTCTACTATTGCTAAGTATCATAGTAGACACCTAATATACATTAGCTCTAATTTGCATACTACACAGTAAAATAAGAATTTGAATATTATGAACTTTAACATGCCCAAACAGACCAATAGAACATAATGAGAGAGGTGAGCCACTTGCCCAAGGACACACAGCTAGCATGGGGAGCCAGCTCGCAAACTTGTCATCCCTCAGTATCTATCGGTGGGGGATTGGTTTCAGGACCCTCCAGCACGCGGGGACAGCAAAATTCATGCATGCTCAAGTCTCTTAATATAAAATGGCGTAATATTTGCATATAGCCTACACACATCCTCCCATATACTTTAAATTATCTCTAGGTTACTTATAATACGTAACCCAATGTAAATGCTATGTAAACAGTTGTTATACTGTGTTGTTTTGAGAATAACAAGAAAAAATAGTCTGTACAGGTTCAGTACAGACACAACCATCCTAGGTTTAACTACACAGTACACATCAGCAACAACGCAACTTTTTTTTTCAAATATTTTCAATCTGCAGTTGGCTGAATATGCAGATATGGAGGGCTGACTGAAAAGCCATTGTGTTAATAGTGAAATAATAAGCCTTAGAAAGTCTAATGATATCTCTATGTCAGCTCCTAATACTTATGCTTTTGTGCACACATATGTATAGCAATTACTGACAAAAATTTAGAGATTGACTTAAAGCCAAGACTTATTATGGTACTAAACTGTTAATATGAACTAAAAATACCACACTCTAAGCTGGTTCTTTGAAAAGATCAATGCAACTGCCAAATGTCCAGCTGGGCTATCCAAGAAAAAAAAAAAAGACACAAATTACTACTACCAAAAATGAAAGAGCCATCATTACTGATCCCATGGATTTTAAGGAAAATAAAAGAATATTATGAACAACTCTGTGGCCACAGATATAACTTACATGAAAAGGGCCAATCCCTATCAAAATCCACACAAAAAAAATATATCATCTGAATGGACCTATAGCCATTAAAGAAATTGAATCAATTAAAAACCTTACAAAAAGCAAAACACCAGGCCCAAATGGTTTCACTGGTGAATTCTACCAAACATTTAAATAAAAAATGACAGCAGTCTCTTCCAGAAAATAGAAGTAGTGGGAACACTTCCTAACTCATCCTATTAGATCAGCATTACCCTAATATCAAAACTAAACCACAACATTACAAGAAAGGAAAATTACAGACCAATACCTCTCATGACATAGGTGCAAAAATCTTCAACAAAAGACTAGCAAATCAAATACAACAATGTATAAAAATAAATATACACCACAACCAAATGGGATTTATTCCAGGTATCGAAACAAATCAACATAATCCACCGAGTCAACAAAATAAAGATCATATGATTATATATCAATATACGCAGAAAAAGCACTTAACAAAATCCCAAACCCATTTTTGACAAAAAGTCTCAGAAAACTAGTAATGGAGTGGAACTTACCCAACTTGATAAAAACCATATAAAGAAACCTACAGCTAATATCTTATTTAATGGTGAGAAACTATTGTAGATGCTTTTCCGCTAAGATCAGGAACAAAACCAGAATGTCCCCTTTCACCACTTGTATGGAAAATCCTACTGAAAGTCCTAGGTAGTGCAAATGAAAATAAAATAAAAGGTATTCAGACCTGGAAGGAAGAAGTAAAACTATCTTTGTTCACAGATAATATGATTATCTATGTGAAAAATCCCTAAGAATTGGGCCGGCCGAGTGGCGTGGTGGTTAAGCGCTGGCTTGAGAAGCCAGCGACCCTGGTTCGGGTCCCACATATGAGGGCCAGTGACACTGCCCTCGAAAATAAATAAATAAATAAATAAATAAATATCCCTAAGAATCAACAAAAAATGTAACTAAGTGATTATAGCAAAGTTGCTACAAAAGTCAATTGCTTTCCTATATACCAACAATGAACAACTGGAGTTTGAAATTAATAACATAATACAATTTACATTAATTAGTACCCCAAAATGAAGTACTTTAGTATGAATCTTACAAATACAAGTAAGATCTATATGCACAGGACTACAAAACTCTGATAAAAGCAATCAAAGATCTCAGTAAATGGAGAGGTGGTGCATGTTCGTGGAGAGCAAGATATCAATTCTTCTCAGCCTTTCCAATTAAAATCCCAGCACGTTATTTTATGGCTATCAACAAGCTGATTCTAAACTTTACATGAAGAGACAAAAGACCCAGAATAGCCAACACAATATTGAAGGAGAAGAACAAAGATGGAGAACTGACACTACCGGACTTCAAAGATTTACTATAAAGCTACAGTGATCAAGGCTGTGGTGCTGGCGAAAGAAAAGTCAAATAGATCAGTGGAACAGAACAGCCTGGAAACAGACCCACACAAATATAGTCAACTGATTTTTGACAAACGAACAAAGGTAATTCAATGGACAAAAAACAGCCTTTCCAATAACTAGTGTTGTAACAACTAGATGTGTACATGCAAAAAAAAAAAAATGTATCTGGACACAGATCTTACACCTTTCACAAAAATCAACTTAAAATGGATCATGGGCCTAAATATAAAATGCAAAACTATAAAACATCTAGAAGATAACATAGGAGAAAATCTACATGAGCTTGGGTTTGACAATGACTCTATAGATACAACACCAAAAGCATGACCCATGAAAGAAAAAATTGGTAAGTTGTACTTCATTAAAATTAAAAACTTCTACTCTGTGAAAAACACTTTTAAAAGACAAGCTATAGACTGGAAGAAAATCTTTGCAAAACACATATCTGATAAAGGACGTGTATCCGAAACATACAAATAACTTTTGTAACTCAACAATAAGAAAACAAACAACCCAGAATAAAAAATCAATATATAAAAATCTGTTGCATTTCTATACACTGATATCAAAATACAAGAAAGAGAAATTTTTTTTTTTTTTTTTTTTTTTAAAGATTTTATTGGGGAATTGGTGGAGGGGAACAGCGTTGGGGAATCGGGGAAGGGGAACAGACAAGTTGCCGTCTTCTTGTTTCAGTTTAGTTGCAGAGGATGTTGCTTCACTGTTGGTATCGTCATTGCGCTCTTCCCGGATGAGGCAGATTGGTCACTGGCCTCTGGATGTCGCTCATCGCGGCTATTGGCAGCTCACGCTTGGCTGTCAGCCGCTCACGCTGGCTGCGGGCCACTCACTGTAGCCTATGGCAGCCCACTGCAGCAGGGGCTGCAGCCCACACCATCACCGGGGCTCGCACAGCCCAGCTCCAGGTGGAGCTGTTGTTAGCTGTAGAGGGCAGTGTCACTGGCCCTCATGTGGGATCCGAACCGGGGCCGCTGGCATCCCAAAACCAGCGCTTAACCAATGCGCCACTCGGCCGGCCCGAGAAATTTTTTTAAAAATCCCATTTACAACTGCATCAAAAAGAATAAAATGCCTAGTAATAAATTTAACCAAGGAGATGAAAGACATGTATACTGATGAAAGAAATTGAAGAAGGCACAAAAAAATGGAAAGCTACTTTGTGCTCATGGATTGGAAGAATATAGTTAAAATGACCAAACCATCCAAAGCAATCTACAAATTCAATGCAAACCTATCAAAATTCCAATGGCATTCTTCACAGAAATAGAACAAACAATTCTAAAATTTTGATGGACTACAAAAGACTCCAAACAGCCAAAGCAATCTTATGAAAGAAGAACAAAGCTAGAGGCATCACACTCCCTGATTTCAAACTACGATATATTACAAAGGTATAGTAATCAAAACAGTATGGTATTGGCATAGATCAATGAAACAGCCCAGAAATAAACCCACACATATACACGTCACAATGAATATTATTCAGACATGGAAAAAAGAAACCTTGCCACTGTGACAACATGGATGGAACTGGAAGGCATTATGTTAAGTGAAGTAAGTCAGACAGAGAAAGACAAATACAGTATGATCTCACTTACAGGTGGAATCTTAAAAACAAGAACCTAGCTCACAGATACAGAGAACAGACTGGTGGTCGCCAGAGGTGGGGCTAGAGTGTACAGGGTGGGCGAGATGGGTGAAGGGGGTCAAAAGGTACACACTTCCAGTTATAAATTAATAAATCATGGGGATGTCATGTACAGCATGGCGACTATAATTAATAATATGTATTCCATATTCGAAAATTACTACAAGAGTCGATCTTAAAAATTCTCATCACAAGAAAAAATATTTTTGTAACTATGATGACAAATGTTAATTAGGCTTATTGTGGTGATCATTTCACAATGTGTACAAATATCGAATCATTCGCTGTACACCAGAAACCAATATAACGTTATATGTCAACTACACTAAAATTTAAAAAAAAAAAAAGGAAGAAAACAAACAATCCAATTGAAAAATGGCAAAAGATCTGAAGAGACACCTTACCAGGGAAGATACATAGATGACAAAGGAGCAGATGAAAGTATGCTCAACATCAGGAAATGCAAATTACCACCACTATGAGACACCACTACACACCTATTAGAACGGCGAAAACCCAAAACACAACACCAAATGCCGGGGAGGACGTGGAGCAGCAAGACTCTCGTTCATTGCTGGTGGGAACACAAAATGAAACAGCCACTATGGAAGCTAGTTTGGCAGTTTCTTAACAAAGCTATTAAATATAATCTTACCATGTGATCCAGTAATCTCGCTTCTAGGTGTTTACCCGAATGAGCCAAAATCGATGCCCACACAAAAAGCTGCACACAAATGTCTATGGCAGCTTTATTGGGAATTTCTAAAACTTGGAAGCAAACAAGATGCCTTTCAATAGGTGAATGGAGGAATTGACGTTGGTACACTCACACAATGCGATATTATTCAGCAATAAAAGGAAATGAGCTACCAAGCCAAAATAGCCATGGAAGAACCTGAAATGCATATTATTAAGTGAAAGAAGCCAGTCTGAGAAGACTGCCTACTTTTTGATTCCAACTATATGACATTCCAGTAAAGGCAAAACTATAGAGACAATAAAAAGATCAGTGGTTCGGGGAGTGTGGGAGGGATGAATAGATGAGACACGGGCATTTTTAGGTCAGTAAAACTATCCTGTAAGATACTGTAATGGTGAGTACGTAATATTATGCGTTTGTCAAAACCCACAGAACTGTCCAACAAAGAGTGAACCCTAATTAACTGTAGTTAATAACATAGTAATACTGGTCCATCAATTATAACAAATGTACCACACAGTCAAGATGTTAATACCACACGTACCAGTGGGGGATGAGGGCGGGAAGGGTATATGGGAACTCTGTACTTTCTGAGCAGTTTTTCCACAAACCTAAAACTGCTCTAAAAAAACTAAATCCATTCAAAAAAACCCACACTTCCTAAAAATGAACACTAACCCTAGACAGAACAATGTACAAGTTACAATCCAAAACATGGGAAGAAAAGAGGCAGCTGGGATGAAGAGAGGCACAAGCCACCAAGGGTGGCACAATTTCAATTTGAGGCAAGATCCTGACGTTCAATCCCCTGCCTGCAGGCTCCGTTCTCAGGTTCTGAGGGATCAGCCTGGGAGAAGTGGGTGCAATTACACAAAACACTTATTAAGGAGATCAAAGAAATGGTAGTGATCACCCACCCACCCACTCACTCGTCGGGAGCATGAAACCTAAATGTTTAAATGCCTGTCTTACTTCCTAGTAACTCAATGATCTCATCTCTTTTAAGCTACTAACCTCGGATCTGGGACACAAACCCAGGAGAGTATTCAAGCTCGAGCCACTTGTGATGACTGTTAACAGCTCACCTTCAGTTACTCTGTCACAGACTGGTGAAGCCGGCCACCAGTTGTTCCAGAGAGAACTATTGGGTTGTCAAGAAAGTCATGACGTATTTTTTTCTATGCTTTTCGTTGCAAAAATACATCATGACTTTCCCGACAACCCAATACAATAGTAGAGAGAAAAATTTCCTTTGGAATCTCGTTCCTTCAAGACATGAGAGATGGGGCTGGCCGAGTGGCTCAGTTGGTTAGAGTGTGAGCTCTGAGCAACAGGGTCGCCGGTTCAATTTCCACATGGGCCAGTGAGCTGCCGCTGAGCTGGTGAGAGCGCATGGTCTTAGCAGCAAGGTTTTGCCGGTTCCACACCCATATGGGATGGTGGGTTGCACTCCCCCCACCCCCTCCTTCAGCTAGATTGTAAGTGGCAACTGGACTTGGAGCTGAGCTTGTGCCCTCCACAACTAAGATTGAAGGACAATAACTTGGAGCTGATGGGTCCTGGTAAAACACAATGTTCCCCTTCCCCAATTCCCCAACACTGTTCTCCTCCCCAATTCCCCAATAAAATCTTAAAAAAAAAAAAAAAAAAAAAAGACATGAGAGCTGGCCAAGGTGCGGCCCAGTGCTCACAAGACACTAAAATATTTTAACTGGAGGAGGGTATGAGAAATTCCACCTGACTATACTAAGCTACCTCCAAATGACTATAGAAGGAAAGGGAAACATAACAAACCAAAAACCGAGCTTAAAACCTCTCTGTCTGCAAATTCCTCAAGGTTACAACCAGGGCAATGTTACTCAGAATCTAATACTTTGTAGGCTAACATTGTTAACCTCTAATAGCGTATCGCTTCTAACAAGCACATCTACACCAAGAACAGCTCCTGAAGTGCTGGGTCTCAACTCAATTTCCTGGCTCCACAGAGTGTGTGTGGTCAGTCCCATTCCCAGCACGAGTCCGAGACTCTCGGGTTTCCTAGCCCAGGACACGCACTCTGCTGCTTTGTGAATCTCTAAAATGTCTTCAAAGAATAAGCAGCTGCCAGTTTCAAGGACAGACTGAAGTAATAGCAGGAATGTCAGGAGTGTCAGACACCAGAGAATCGGATGCATCCATTAACAAACTAAAGAGGACAAAACATATGTTCCTTTCATTAGATGTAAACTATTTGATGATTCAACACTCATTCATGATTAAAAAGAAACTCCTTCAATTAAGTAATGTCAGTAATATATTTGGTGAAAAAAAAAAACAAGTTGTCGATTACATATCGTCATCAAAATAAAAATGGAATGAATTTGTAAAAGCTTGGGGAAAAAAATCTGAAAAAACACATAAAACTGCCGGAGGGATTGTAGGTAGGAAGAGATGCTACAGATTTTTATATTGACTTTTTTCATTGTCAGAATATATTCTTTTAGTAATTTTTAAATGATACTTTTTGAGAAGTTAGAGTCAATACACTTCTAATATTGGCGCATTGAATTTTATATCGAACATATATATGATATATACATATTTTTTTTCATGCTGCAGTCGAACCAGCAACCTTGCTGTTAAGGGTGCACACTCTATCCACTAAGCCATCTGGGCGGCAGCTCAATATGTCAAACATAGAGAAAAGACTATCTACTAAGAACCACCAGGAAAAAAAAGAATTCTCAATTACATAGAATGATACAAATGAAATCATCTCTTGTCTCCTTTTTCCTCCAAATTCTCATCTTCGTCATGTGTGGGTACCTCGAGGATAAAGGTGACAGCACGTATATTGCCCTGAATACTCTGCACATTGATTGAATACATTTTTCAAGAGAAACAATGTGAAACAGCACATTCCAGGTTTCTTGGCTCCGTCTTCGGGTCAGTGAACTGCATCGGTCATCTCAGGGTGCTCCATGAGATAAGGAATGCATAATTAATCTTTTCATTATCTTCCAGATTTATGGGCTGTTGTTTTCCAGAGCTCACTCTGTGGAATCTCAGCTTTAGAGACACGGAGTACTCGTCAAACAGTGCAAAATACACTGTGTTCTTAACCCCACATGGCTGCTTATCTTGTGAGTGTTCTTGGCTCAAAAGACAAGTGAATAGTTCGAGAAGTCCAGTCTGGAAATGGGAGCATTAGTGGCCATCTACCCAGGACCAGGGTGGCTGAAGCTCGTTACGGGTGCACAGCCACACTTCCTCCAAAGCCTGCGCTGGTGGTCTCAGCCCCTGCCCACAGAGCTGGGAGCAGCAGTCATACTTAGAGGAGCAAAATGGGAAAAGGCCACAGACACTGAAAACGGTCCTGCTTCTTCAAGCTTTCTGTGCCTGGTTTTTCCACCCTCCCCGCTTTGCAGATATTCTAAGCAGTACAGGGAAACCATGTGAATAAATGAAAAAGCATTAATTGTCCTTAACACATTCCCAAATACTTTTTCTTTCTAATCACTTGAAATCAAATAGCACAAGGCAACTAAATATTTCACCATAGTGCATACTGCTAAGACAAACTATGATAATATTTAGCATGTGCATACTGAAACCTAGAAGTCCACTGAATCAACAAGATCTGCAAATACATTTCAGAAACCTGATGAAACATACAGTAAATGAAGTAAGTTTGTTGAGAAGCCTTGAGAAATCTGTCCAGTCAGCTGCTGATGACACTCCCATTCTTGTCTGGAGCAGGCATGCTTTCTGATCTGTTTCATCCCCAGAGGTCAAGCGGCTGCCCCGGGGGGGCCGGGGGGTGAGAGAAGGGCTCCGACCATAGGCTAGCCATTAGCCTGTAAGCGTCTACTCCAGGTGTTAAAAGTTAGGGAGCTCATTGGGCTGCACATCAAGGCCATAACTGTCAATCACCTTGATTGGTAATGAAGGTGATATTTCTACCTCCCTCTGTTTATGTGTATTTCACTCTCTTTTCAACTGTTTCAGAAGCAACTAAAGAAGAGGTGCTCTTTCACTGGTTCCTTTACACCTCATTGAAGATACCTCGCAAAGAGCCTGAAGTCTGTACACCAGGTCCTTCTATAATCCACAATCAACTGTTTTTGAAACAATTTGAAATTCTCAGGACAACCAGTTAATACTCTCAACATTGTAACTACTTATGAATTTCAAAAATACACTTGTTCCTGAGACTCTTCCAAACTTGGGGTGGGGGGGTGGGGGGAGGGGAGAACTAAGACAACATGTGGAAACCACTGGGGTATCCCAGAAGTCAAAAACAAATAAAACTAAGTAAAAAAAAAAAAAATTCAATTGTGACATAAATACACTTCGGGGGCGCGGGGGGGGGTCCCACGGGGGAGGGAGGGCAGAAGAATGTGTACGTTCTGTTATGTGTGCGGCACACACCGTGGCCATGAGGCATGTGCTAGACCTTTGTCCACTGAGGGGTAGATGTCTACCTGCATGAGGACAGGATGATTTGTGCCAGGACAGGGACAAGGACACAGGCCTTTTCCACAAAGCATTTACTCAAGGGAGAGGACAGCTCTCTTTGGGGAAGATGCTGGAGACCTGCCCTGCCCCTAATCCTAAAAAAAGCCTAAATAAGATTGGATTTTTTTAGAGCCAGTTGAATAGGCCTAAAAGGATTGTTCCCAATCTCCTTGATGCCTGAAATTCTCCTAAAAAAAAAAGGGGGGGGGGGAGTCTTGTAAACTGCAATTAGAAATAAATGGCTTAAAATATGCTTTCAAATGGTTGAGAAGTAATGCGTTTACTACAACTACATATTATTTAATTATGAATAAATGACATCAGCGCCTTCCTAGCTTGGATGGAGGGAAGACAAGGTCAATAAGTGCCTTAAGTGGAAGTCACTGCAGAGGGAGGGGTGGGCTGAGAGGGGCAAGGATGCAAGACCATCACTTACAATGAGGATGGACTAGAAAATTCAATGACAGAAGAAAGTGTCCACATTATATATGGGACCAGGTTATAGAAGAGTAGAGGCCACGAGGTAACTGGCAGCTCAGACCCTAGATCGTTGGCCTAATAGCTCTTCCCACTAGGGACACCATACAAAGACTTGCCGGATTAATTTTTCCTAACGCCAGATTCTAATCATTATTAGCTCACTCCAAAACCTCCAGTGGTGCCTCCCATCCTTCCAAATGAAGTCAAAATGACTAAGGGAAGGATTGAAGACTTGCATGATCCAGCCACAGCTGATTTTTCCCAGTCTCGTTTTCTTCGGTCCTACGTTATACCCACCAATTGAGAAAGTTAACTTTTCTCCAAATTCGCACAGCCTCTTCCGCTTGGATGCTTTCCCCATCCGCCTTGCCCCAGGCCTCCATTCTCTCCTCCTTCAAAGGCTACCACCCCCGTGATGGCTTCTCTGGTCCTCCAGTCACAGGGCAAGGCCTACTGTGTGTCAGGTACTCTGCTAAGGCTTTGCCTAAATTATACTGTTTAATCTTCACAACGACCCTGTGAAGTACTTACTATCTCTAAACACGAGGCAAAGAAACTGAGTCTTAGAGAAATAAAATAACTTGTCCCAGGGTCCTACAATAAGTTCTAAACTAGGATTTGACCAGGCACTGACTCCAGAGCCCAAAGCCATGACCGCTGACTGCCTGTCAGTAGGATGTGTCCAGGACGCCTCTCTTCTCTCCTCTGAGCTTCCGCTGTACTTCATTTGTTCACACTAGTTAGTAAGAGGTACAAAGGGGCGTGAAATTTCTGTACCCAGATGCATGTATACGTATGTGTGTGTGCGGTGTGTATACATGTGTCTTTCTAGACTCTGAGATGGTCTATCTATGTGAGACCCATCGTTGTACCTGCTTGGTATCCAGCACAGCGCCTTGCACACAGTAGGTACTGGAGAAGGTGTTTGATGAATACATGAAGTTATGTATCAGTCTTATACTTTGTTTTTCAAACAAGAGTAGTTTCTTTAGAAAGCTTGGCTCCCCAGCCAGTTACTTACGGAGGTGTCAGGAGGGAGACATTTCAAATTACCTGACGGCAATGACGACATAAGCCCTCTGCACGCTGGGGATGGAGTGAAGGGAACGGGACACCCTCATGAGCTCTCACCTCTACACAAAGTATTAGAGGCTTCTTACAGGCTCCAGACACCGAGGGCAGTGCCCTCACCATGAAGGAAGCCAGCACGCTCTAGGCCCTGCCAGAGTCTTGCACAAGGCCTGGCCATGGAAGCAAATGGACAGTTCAAGGGGGACATGAATTGTTTTCCCTCTGCCTGGAAGGACTACAGAGAACTGAATGTCAAGGTAATGACCGCATTCCTATAATGTATCCTAAGCCATCCACAGCTGGAAGCCCTTCCCAGCCTCCCACAGACCTGGGGACCCATCTGCTGCAGCAGCAGGAGGGGCTCCTCAGAGGCACCCCTCTGCTGTGAGGAGAGGCACAGTCAGTGCCTTAGACGCTGCAGAAACTCTTCCCCAGCCTGACTTCCACCCCTGAAAAGAAGGGCTCTATGGCATGGCTGCATTCCTTCAAGGCACGCTACAGATCAGGGGGTGCTGAGCGCTGCAAAACAAGTTCCTGAAGCTCTCTCACGGGAGGGGGGGGCGGTCTAGGGACATGCTCAGCCCATCACCATGGGGGTGGAGGGGGTGGATTGGAAATAAGTAACCTGCGCCTTCTTTCTTTCAAGATGCAAGATTCAAGATTCTGCTGGTGGGCAGAGATATTTAAGTGACACTTTTAATATTAAGATGTTTGGGGACCGTCTGGAGGCCAACGAACGATCAGCCTCACCCGGGAAGAGCGCAATGATAATACCAACAACTAGACTGAAGAACAAAAGGACAGCAACTTGTCTGTTCCCCTTCCCCGGTTCCCCAATGCTGTTCCCCTCTCCCGATTGCCCCAATAAAATACCTTTAGAAAAAAAAAGATGCTGGGGTGTAGTTTACCCAGTAGGGCTTTTACCAACAAATAATAATTTCATATGTTTACACCATCAGGATTTGGTTTAAAGACAGGAGACGACTAAAGCTACAAGAAAGAGGAGCCCAAATATGAAAGAGGAGCCCAAATATTTTAAGCAGTTCCCTTTCTCATAGTCAAATACAAACAACAAAGCCCAGTGAGGTAGGCGCGACCCCTAACCTCAGCAGGTTTTTTTGTTGGTTTGTTTTGTTTTGGCTGAGCCATCCTGCCACCTGTTGGCAGCTCAGCTCAGGCTGGGCATTGAACTGCTGTTGCTCAGAGCTCAGCTCGCACTCTTGAGCGAGCTCTTAACCAACTGAGCCACTCGGCCGGCCCAAATCTGGGTGTCCCACTTCTGATCCCAAAGATGGGGCATTAAAAAATGTAAACCAGCCCATCCCTGCACACAGATGCATCAGAATGGACTCAGGTCTCCTAAGCGTGGCCAAAGGACAAACTCAAAAAAGATTTTCTTATATTAGAGTGAATGAGAACAGCCTTACGTGGCCACTGCTCTATGAAGGGAAATAAAAACAGATGAAAGAGGAAACCTGAGCTGCCTGGTGTTTGAAATAACTAGAAAAAGTGATTCCCAGCAGCCTTGTAAAATAAAAATGGCAAGGCAGAAAGGATAAGGTTAGGAGGCGGCCGGTGGGGGAAAGCGAGGGAAATAAGAACTGTTTTAGCTGAGATGTAGACACTTTTTTTTTTTCTTTAAATGCCTCAGCCAAAAGAAACAGGTTTCACATGTGTAAGAGTAAGGGCCGCTTGGTTCAGAGCCAGCTTGTCATGCGGCCCAGTTTCCAACACTCACCGAGAGGCGAAGGACTTGGTTTCTTGTATGCGCTTCCAGGGGACGGAATGTAGGGAAGACCCCCTGAGCCATATGCAAATGCAAATGAGAAAAGGGACAATAACCAAACAGGGTCCTTGAGGAAGGCCAAAATAATTAAAGCCAGTCCAGCTCTACAGACTTCGGTGAATAAAAAACCACTTCACCCAGCATTGTAAGCATTCTGGGAAGCAACAGGAGGCTTCCTTCCTCATCAGCTTTCTGGGAAATGCTTCAACTTGTAAGGAGAGTAAGAGAAACAAACAAACAAAACCCTTTCAACTCCCCAACACACACTGTTATCTGGTTGTCGCCTCCATTCTCCTCCCTTTCTCCAAGTCAGTCCTCCGAATACCGCTGTGTGCTGGTCTAGGGACACAGCCTCTGGAGACACAGCCATGAAATACCAGCCACTGGGCCGGCTGAGTGGCGTGGCTTGGGAAGCCAGCAGCCCCAGTTTGGTCCCACATATGAGGGCCAGTAACACTGCCCTCAAAAAAAAAAAAAAAAAAGAAAGAAAGAAATACCAGCCACTGACTGCCATGTTTTATATATATATATATATATATATATATATATATATATATATATATATATCCTCAAGTGAAAATAATGTTTAATTGCATTAATTTCCATCTAATCCATGAGTATTTTTAAGACATTAGCCCTGAAAACTCCTTTGGAAGACATCAGTTAAAGCCACAAAAGGGTAGGAAAAAACACGAGTATGATATCAAAGGAAGTAGAGTGTTTGAAGGAAGAGCAGTTGCTTCCAGAACCTGACATTGTTTTTCCACGTAGAAATCCAAAATAGCCTTTTTCCGGTCACTCCATGTGTGACCCCTCTGCCACCTTGCATTTAAAATCTTTTTAAGCTTCCATTTCTAATAGCCGACTTCCAAAGAAGCCACTTAGATAATGACATTTAGTCTACAAAAGTAGTGATGGAATGATCAGTGACACAAATTTAAATTCCAGGCTGCCAAACGAAACTTTCAAAAAGGAACCACTTTTTTAACTCAACAACAAAAAGACAAATGACCCAATTCAAATATGGCCAATGGATTTGAAAATGTATCTCTCCAAAGTAGACAGACAAATGGCTAATAAGCAAATGAAGTTACTCAACATCATTAGCCATAAGAAGAAGGCAACTCAAAAATCACTTTATACCCGCTAGGAGGGCTAAAGTAAGACAGACAATCACAAGTGTCGGCGAGGATGTGGAGAAACTGGCACCCTCATCCATTCATTGCTGGTGGGACTGCAAACTGGTGCAGTCATTTTGAAAAACAACTGGCAGGGCCTCAAAAAGTTAGAGTTACCATAGAACTCAGCAATTCACTCCAAGAGAAACTGAAGACAGATTTCTCCACAAAAACTTGGGCATGAGTGTTCACAGGAGCATATTCGTAATAGCCAAAACATGGAAACAATTTAAATTTTCTGATGAATAAATGAACGAACTGTGGCATACCCATACAATGGAATATGATTTGGCAATTAAATAAATGAAGTACTGGGACTTACTACAACATAAATAAACCTTAAAAATATTATGTAGAGTAAAATAATCTAGTCACAAGAGACCATATATTATTGTATGATTCCATTTATGTGAAATGTTCAGAACAGGCAAATCCACAGAGATAGAAAGATTAATAGTTGCCTGTGGAGACTGAAGGAAAATGAGGAGTGAATTCTAATGTGTATGG
This sequence comes from Aselliscus stoliczkanus, assembly GCA_033961575.1. Taxonomy (NCBI): domain Eukaryota; kingdom Metazoa; phylum Chordata; class Mammalia; order Chiroptera; family Hipposideridae; genus Aselliscus; species Aselliscus stoliczkanus. The sequence continues at coordinate 53,525,689 of CM066733.1, read as the reverse complement.
GGTTTCTTTCGGGCAGGGGAGGGAAGGGGGACGATGAAAATGTTCTGAAATTAGAATGTGTTGATGTTTGTGCAACTCTGTGGTTATTACATGTAAACTACAAAACCATACACTCTAAGTAGGTGAATTTTCTAGTAGATCAAACATATCTCGAAAAAATTTAAAAAACCCCCACACAATTTGACTGGTAATGACGACCAGGGAAAAGACAAGAATAACAGACGCATGCATTATGGCGCCTGAATCTATCTTGTCTCTGACAGAGCAGAATGCTACTATAGGAAGCAGCGGCTGGAAGGGGCCTGAGAAGGCATCCAGACCAACGCCCTCATCTTATATATGAAGCCTATAGTCAAAGGGGTGAAATGGCAGCCTACAGCAGAGTTGAGATTAGGGCTGAAGTCACAGACTCATCCCACGCCAGGTCTTCCAGTCTCTCTTTGAACCTGAAAATGTGTGTCGGAACTACCCCCAAGGTCATGGAGGCCTCAGCCTCTACCAGTCCAGCTCATCCCTTCTCCAGAGGCTACTGATTGTTTTAACCCTCTGTCTGGTACAACTCATCTCACAGATTCATTGCACACAAATTTTCAAATATCTAACAGTTAACTTAATATCGTGACTCATTGCTTCCGTATCTTGCCCCTCTACCGTAACCTATTGCCAGTCGTGTTTGTGACTTAGTACAGTAAAGACGTATTTCACAGAAGCATCTTTGTGAGCAATGAATCTGTGAGGTCAGTTGCACCCAACAAAGGGTTAAAGCAATTCTCCTTTGCATCTGCAATACAAGTTCACTAAACTTTGAAAACAGGAAAGGCCAGTTACACACTTATTCATCTGCTACTATTCTGTGCACCTCACTCGACCTTTTTCCTGCCCTTTAGTTCTCTGGACAGTGTGCATGACAGAAAGTGGTGTTATTTATTGAGCCGCCCCACATGTTTGTGTCCTTACAGGGGATTTTCCTGGATGAAGGAGAGGACTCACAAATCGGCTTCATCCCAGGCCCCGGATTGGTGAGAAGAAAAGAACACCAGTTCCTTCCTCTAGTCATTCTGAGTCACTCAGGTGTCATAAGATTTAAATACCTTTTCAGATGTGGCGGCTCCATGAAATAATGCTATTTGTGGAAAGTTAAAAATAAATAAAAATAAAAAGCAGAAGTACGGGAGGCAGGGGCTCTTTGATACAAAGATAAAACTCTTCTGAGAATCCTCAAAGCTAAGAAGACACGAAAGTCTAAGACTGAAAACAGCCTTTATTGAGATAAGCATAAAACCCTTGCCTGGACGATAATAAGGAAGAAGAGTCATTTCTGATGGGCAGCTTATCAACTAAGGAGGGGACTCAGCTATATCTGTGACCACGACCCTGGGAATGAGGCAAGATGATACTTCTTAGGAGATAGAACATTCCTAGGTTTGCAAAATTGTGAGGAAACGGTACAAAGGCAGAGAAACTGGCTTTGTCAGAGACAGGCAGAAGAAGAAGGAAAGTGAAAGGGAGAGAGGTCACCTCCACCAACCCTGATGAATTCTGTCTGGGTGGTGAACACAGGCACCCTTATTTTACACAGGGATCTGCCCAGGTCACAGAGAATGGCAGAGCTGCAGTCTGCACCTGGTCCTGCTGGACTCCCGACCTGGGCAGGCAGCGCCCCGTGGACCATCCATTCACCTCCCATCTCAGAAAAGCTCGTCTCCATCCATTCCTTTCCTATGCTGTATCTACTTGTGTTGTTGACCCTCCAAGCACAGCTCGGAGACATGCATCTGCCACCTCCCCCTACATCCAGTTCCCCAGTAAGAGAAAAGTGTAAAGATCAATATTAAAAACAAAATTGTGAATATTCCAATAGACTAGGAGAGGTTAGGACTGGGAAACAGGAATTATTATCTTCATTTCACAGAGGAAGTTAAATCATTAGCCCCAAACCTCACAGCCACTAAATTCTAGGCACTTTACAAAAACTGGCTCACTTCTTCATGACAAGTCTTATCTTCATTACACAGATTTAGAAACTGTGGCTCCAAGAGGTTACGTGACTTGCTCAAGGTCACACAGCTAATAAATGGGCACAGTCAGTGTTCAAACCCAGTCTGCTGGACTCTCATGTTACCATGTGACATTCCTAAAACAAATTCTTCAGTCGGACTAAAAAGAGGTAACAGAAAATGCCATCTTAAAAATGGTGGCTCCAGCTACCTGAAGGGAGACTGAGACAAGGTGGTTACGAACAGGGCCCACCTGCCAGGACTCCAATTCCAGCCACAAGACTAGGTGTGCAACTTTGGGCAAGCTGCTTAGCCATGCTGTGCCTCTGTTTCCTCATCTGTGAAATAGGATAACAATTGTACCAATTATTGTGGAGACTATAAATGAGGCCATATTTGGAAAGGATTAGAACAGTGTCTGACACATAGCAATGCGCCAAAAAAAAAAAAAAGAAAAAGAAGGGAGTGGCAGGAACTGAAACAGAGCAAACCTGGATAAGAAACTTAGCCCAACCTTGCTGTGATAATGCTTTTATCTGGGCTTTGGGGCCACAGCCCTGGCCTGGGGGAGGCCAGACCTCTTCCTTATTGTACATTGCAGCCTCCCTGTGACAGAGTGCTTCTGATAGAGTGATTCCAAGCATGAAAATCAGAGACCTTTCAGATGATCCTGTGATGCTTGGGGCTCTAAGAAGCTGCTCTCATCTTCCACTGTGTCTCTTCTTTTGCAGTCTCAAAAGCAATCACGTCAACAGCAGTGCCTGACCATGGAGGACTTGAGCAATTTCAAATAACTGAAGTACGAGGTCCGTGAACACAGGGAAGGGAAGCCAGCTTCCATCAGGGTTCAGAGGTTCCGCTATGGAAATCAGGGTGGAAGCCCAATTCCCACCTGATGCTCTGAGGAGCCTGTGGCTTCGGAGGAGCTGGGGGAGCCGGCAGTACAGCTAGGGAGTAGCCACTGAGAAGCAAGTGCCAAGTCTGCATAAGGCACACCCGGTGGAGGAGGCCGTCCTGTGAATGAACGGGGTTACCAGCCTTGCTTTGGAATGCAGCGCCTGCATTCAAACTGCAGCCCAAGGAAGGCACCTCAGTTTAGGGAACAGCAGGCAACCATGGCGGTAAGGGGTACTTACTTCCCCTAACCTTCTCCTCCTCTCTCCTCTCCTCTGACCCGTTTCTGGCACAGCCACTATACGGACTGGAGGTTCAGGTCATCAAATCCTGTATGTTATGGTCCTACTTCAAACCATACTCCTTCCTCTATTCCTACACCTACTCCTTCCTCTATTCCTACAGCTAGCACTCAGTCCAGGCCCAAATGAGGTGACCGATCTGACGGCCTCCTGGATGGCCCTCTGACCCGTCACTCTCCTCACCTGTCAGTCCAGGGGACTCATCTGCTCCAACTTCCAGGTCTTTGTCATTCCACAGCTCAGAAATCCCCAGCACCCTCTACAAAAACTAATAATCCATCTCTCCTGCCTTGCATGTCCCAAATCACACACCCAGACCCATTTCCCAGTATCCTAGTCAGTTTCCTTACAGCTTCTAGAACACGGCCAGCCCCTTCCTCCTCCCACATCTGTCCTGTGTGCTCTGTCCCCCTGGCCGTGTTCCCTGCCTGACTTCAGCCCACTGCAAGCCCCACCAAGAAAGCCTCTCCAGCCACATCTCCTCCACGTACGTTCTCCTCTCAATTCCTCCAGCACTTAATCTGCACATCATTTTATATAAGGGCAACATGACTGAGCACTCAGTATATGCCAGGCACCACTGCAAATGCTCTGCGTTCATTGGATCCTTTTAACAACGGGACAGAATTATGCTCACTTTTCAAATGGGCAAACTGAGGCACAGACGGGCTCACTGGCCGCTGGGCCCGCAGCAGGACGTCCTGGAGCCAGGACTCAAGCTGGTGCCAGTGCCCACACTCTAAACCACCACATAATAATCGTAAGTCTGTAATTATTCATACTGCACCATGATTACACGTTACTCAGCAGCAGAACCCAGGCCTGTATCCCCCGCAGCCCACCCCCAAAGCTGCACACTAGTGAACACGCCACAACTGATGACAAGGAGACAAGGTCAAGCCCCCAGTCAGCCAGGCACCAGAACCCGGCAGCCACTCGAAGGCTAGCTCTTCTCCCCGCAGGGGCTGGGGGTACCGGGGAAAGGCGGCTGTGAGTGAGCTGCAGAGCCTTTTGACCCACATTGGACTGATGGGCGTGCTCCAGGGTGAACTCCACCCCACGTGCTGAGACAGGGCACGCTGTGCACCTCACAGCCCACACCCTCGGGGGCTGGAATTCTACAGTGAGAAATACTTGTTTTAAGGAATTAAAATAAGCTGCATGACACAAATTAGAAGGCGTCACAGAATAATTCTAAAGGTTCCATTTTGGAAACGCCATGAATAAAGTGATGCTGTCTCCTTCAAAAAAGGGTCATCTTCATCAACACGCCCCCATCCCCACACACTGAGGGCAGGGACAGAGGTCACTTAGCTCTAATACCATCAGCTCCAGGAGGCAGGGCTCCAAGGGCTGGGAACACGCTGCATTCAGAGGATTCTAGAAGCTTCTGAAGGATGGTCTTTCTCCCATAAATATATCCACTCAAAGGCATGAATGGTGAAGGGCGTCCAGGCCCTAAAAGAGGCTTCCCAACTAGCGCAGGCAAGTGCCTGTGCTGCCACCATGCAGAGCAGGGCTCCGGACAGTCCAGGGCTCCAGCCCGACCTGCCCCTCGCAGGTGAGCAGCCCTCACCTGGGTCCTCTGCAGGACAGCACACCAGCGGCTGGAGTGGCAACACTTCTTTACTACAATGTGCGATCCTTAGAAGACATAAACCATACCTGAGAGAAGTACACAAATACAACCTCAGTCAGTTTTTCTTCACGTTAACCATGTAACACAATCTGATCCTTTTTACAGTGTCCGCTAGTTGTACTTCCTAATTCGAATCCACTCCTGATGACAATCCCTCGAGACTTGAGTCCTACTGACATTCTGACCGGATAGTCAGTTCTTGATTGTGGGAGGGTGTCTTGTGTGCTGTGTGATGTTTCCAGCATCCCTGGTCTGTACCCACTAGATACCAGCAGCACCACTCCTGGCCTCCCAAACTGTGACAAGAGACACTGCCAGTGTCGGGGGCAGAAAGGGCCACCCCTGGTTGATAATCACTGCTCCAAAGAAACTAAAGAAAGCTCAGTTTGGTCTGAATCCCAGAGTACCCCTCACACACTCAGTTTCAAGCAGAAATTATTTTCCTGCCAGTTTCCCAAGTCCCATACACTGTTCCCTGGAATTCTCTCTTTTCTTTTTTACAATGATTGGGGGCGGGGGGGCGGCAAAGGGAATTTTTTTTTTTTCTCCCAGAAGTCCACTTCTGGGATAAAAATCACCCTGAATAAGATTCTCTAATTCTTGGCTCTTTCTCCATGTGTCATTAGGTCTCCTTCATGGTTTCTCAACTCTCTCTCTAGAAAGTTCTCAGTTTCCTACTCAGTCGTCCCTGGGCCCATAGCTTACCCTCCATCACATAGAGGGAAGGTTTCCCCCCCAAAGCCTAGGTACAGCTCATTGTCCGGCCCCAGCCAGGGGCCAGCAAGGCTCCCTCTCCCAGCGTCCTTGATGTCATCCATCACATAGGACTTCAGGAAAGTCCTTCTATGAGCAGAAACTAGGAGGAGAAAAAAGTACTAAAGATGGTTTACGGAAGGCCTAAAACAATAGTTTTCATTAAAAAAATAATCATTTAGGGCAGGCCGAGTGGCGTGGTGGTTAAGAGGTGGCTTGGGACGCCAGCGGCCCCGGTTCGGACCCCACATATGAGGGCCAGTGACACTGTCCTCAAAAAAATTAATTAATTAATTTAAAAAAATAATCATTTATAGCGCACAGGAAAGAAATCAAGAGTATGCTAAAGCAGTCAAGGCTTCTGAGAAAAAGAAAGGGAGAACGTGAAACTGTAACTAATACAGACCAGTAAGTTTCTAAGAATTAAACGTAAGTTTCTAAAAATTAAACATCTCCTTGTAAATAAACACAAGGAGGAAATATGAGAACATTTGAAAGCCTAATAGAAATACATATCATAGTAACAGCAGAGTTGCCAATTTTTTAAAAAATGAGCCTTCAACAACAAAGTGGCAGAAGATCTATATAGTTTATAGATAGGAAAATAAAAATGATAATAGAGGCAATTAAGACTCTTCTATGATCAGATAATATTAGTATATGTGCTGACAAACAGATTTTTTTTTTTTTTTTTTTAGAAATGGAAGACAATTTTATTTTTATTTATTTATTTTGAGGGCAGTGTCACTGGCCCTCATATGTGGGATCCAAACCAGGGCCAGTGGCTTCGCAAGCCAGCTCTTAACCACCGTGCCACTCGGCCGGCCCGGCAAACATATTTTTTATGTCTTTGTCTCTCTAATCATGTTCCCTCCTCCTTCACCTCCTTGATCATTTCACACAGATTTTCCTGAGCAGGCAGGAGCGACCCATTGGGAAATCCAGGGGTCATGGGGTGCCAGCCACATTCACAAATAGCAGGGCTGAAGAAAAACATGAAACTTAACAAGTTAAACCCCCCCCCCCCCCGCCAAGAATGTCTCCTTAAGAAAGAGAGAAAGGCTGAGAAAAACAGGAAACTGCATTTGTAGAAACTTCATGGAGTCGAGAATGTGTGTGAGTTTTATACACGACTGTATGAGAACTGCTCGCATACAGCGGACATGGGTTTCTGGGACCCATAAATGCATCAAGAAACCTGAAGGTCGAGTATATCTAAAAACCAAACCCTATCAAATTTCAGAGACCTGGCTCAATGGTTCATAATTAACACCCATAAATACAGGAGAAAACAAAAATACACATACCCAAAAACCCTCCATCCAATGCCAAGTACAAAAAGACTATGGGAGACCATGGGGCCAAGCCAACATTCTCAGTGTATTCACAGTCCACAGAGCTGGCTTTTTTTAAACTTCCTTTAAATGTCTGAAGCCATATCTCTGCAAAAGGACTTGGACCGTCAGAAAAAAAGAAAGGAAAAAAAAAGCAGACATCCTTCAAACAGCGCATAGGCTTTCTGAGCATGGAGCTGAGAGGAGCAGCACGGCACCCGGCACGGGGCACAGCACAGGCACTTAAATGGGGCTCAAAGGGCTGACACGTCTTCCTCTCATCTGGAAGTCAGGAATCCTTTCCTAGGGTCTCAGGGAGACTGTCTCCCCTAAAATCTGCGCACTCCATTATATTTATGATGTAGCTTGACTGACTTCGGTCTAAACACGCCTTAGAAGCATTCTGAGCTTGGGCAAGTGGCTTACACGCTAAGCCTCTGTCTCCTCATCTGTACCTGGCACACAGTACACATTCAATACATGCTATCAACTTTATCCCACAACTTCAATCGCTCCCTTTCGATGAGGTTCTTGCACTGCCTTCTGATCTGCTCAGAGCAGAGAACCCGAGAGAGGACAAAGGCTTCACGAACAATGCGCTCAAAGCCATCCTGTGTCAGTCCTTCCTGTCCTTGCCAATCTTTGGAAGTCAGCTCGACACGCAGTGGCCTCACAGCAGGCCCCCTACACCCTCCATTCACTGCACAGCCCCTCAAGTAATCATCAGCTTCCCCACCTTAACAGAACAGTTCTCTCAAAGATCACAAACACACAATCTCCAAATCCAGTTTCAGGTTTCAGTTTCAGTATCTGAAGCACTGGACACAGTTGATCAAACTTTCCCTGAAATTCTCTCTTCCCTTGATCACTATTAGGTCACGGCCTTCCTAGATTCTCCTTCCGTGCTTGCTGGTTCCCTCTTTGGTGACTTTGGCTCCGTCCCTTTGCCCAGGGTGTGGAAACACTTGGGGTGCAGTGCTCTGTGCCCTCTTTCTCCGCACGTGCTTGCCCTCAGGGCACACACTCTCGCAGCTGTACCTGACCGTCTTCCAGGAGGATGAATCCATGCTACAAGGGCCTAAGCAGAGTCTCGTGTGTGTAGTGTGTGTGTGTGTGTGTGTGTGTGTGTGAAGGAAATCTTCATCTTGCAATGACAGGTCTGATCTCTGCAAATTTACTGAAATGCAAAGCCCAGTGTGTTGATCAAGGTGGGAGGTGACCAAAACAGTATGTGAAAACAACAGCTTGAATTGGTAAGTTTACAAAATGTCTGCATTTCTCATGACACCTCCAGCCCTGTCAGGTAGGCATGGTGGTTAGAAATGTAGGGTATGGAGCCACACTGAAGCCTGCCATCCACTGACTAGCTTTCAACATGGAACATATTACAAGACTCTCTTTGCCTCAGTTCCCTCATCTGTAAAATGGGGATAACAGTACCTATTCAGGTGGCTTTGTGGGGATTCAATGTAAAGCATTAGCACTGTGCTTAGAATACAGTAAATGCACTAGAGATTTTAGCTGCTGTTGGCCCTCTACTTGTTGTTAAATTCAGAGCCACAGTCAAAAAAAAAAACACACACAAAAAAAACAAAAACACGTCAGTTTAAGACATCCCAACACAGTAAAGAGGGAATAATCCATGTAGGAAGCAGAGCAAGTAACAGTCCTTTGAGTGACCTGCATGTAATAGCCTGGAAGAGAGTATCGATTTACTCAGAACATCTAGATATGTCCTTCTGAATCTCCCTGCAAATCTCTGATGCCCTTAACATTTGTTCACCAAAAAAAAAGTCCCCGATTCTTATATTAGCTAACAGTAGCTAACAACACTGAATCTATAAGTTTGACTAGATGGACCCACTTCCAAAACGAACCTCCAGATTTTGTGGCTCCACACATCGTGAACTCCAGGTGTTCTGATAAACAAGTCATTATCAGGCCGGCCAAGTGGCTCAGTTGGTTAAGAGGACAAGCTCGGAACAACAGGGTCGCCGGTTTGATTCCCACATGGGCCAGTGAGCTGTGCCCTAGCTGAGCTGCCGCTGAGATGCCAACAGGTGGCAGGATGGTTCAGCTGGTGAGCACGTGCTCCTAACAACAAGGTTTCCGGTTCGATTCCCGCATGGGATGGTGGGCTGTGCTCACCCACAACTAAGATTGAACACGGCACCTTGAGCTAAGCAGCCACAAGCTGCAGACAGGGGGCCAGAGGGTCAGTGGACTTGGAGCTGAGCTAGCTGGGCCCTCCACAACTACGATTGAAGGACAGCCACTTGGCTGTTGCCCTTTGCCAATAAAATCTTAAAAAAAATAAAATAAAAACCAAGTCATTAGCGAGGGACACCATCTTCTGATCAGAAAGCTCTGAGTGATACACAAAATTTTTGAGGATATAAGTCATTGCACAGGCACCTACATTAGGAAAAAATTTTAAATAATAAAATTTTTAAAAAGATGTTAACTTTTTTTTTAAAGATTTTATTGGGGAATTGGAGGAGGCAACAGCGTTGGGGAACTGACAAGTTGCTGTCCTTTTTGTTCTTCAGTCTAGTTGTGGAGGGCGTTGCTTCACTGGCCCATGTTGGTATCGTCATTGCGCTCTTTCCGGGTGAGGTAGATCGGTCGCCGGTCTCTAGACGGCCACTCACAGCAGCTCTTGGCAGCTCACACCAGTTGCTCACGCTGGCTGCCAGCCACCCACTGTAGCCTATGTCAGCTCACTGCAGCAGGGGCTGCAGCTATGCCGTCCAGGGGACTCACAGCAGCCCAGATCCAAGTGGAGCTGTTAGCTGTTAGAGGGCAGTGTCACTGGCCCTCATATGTGGGATCCGAACTGGGGCTGCTGGCATCCCAAGCCAGCTCTTAACCAAAGTGCCACTCAGCCAGCCCAATGTTAACATTTTTGAAAGACTTAAAATCAACATCAAAGAGCCTCCTTCCTCCTGTGTCTTCAGAGTTCTTGCAGAATTTCTAGAGTTAGAAGGAGCCTTCGATATTCCGGAAGCCAAGATTTCAGCAGCAGCGACATTTGGATGCTCCTGGGTCATCCTTGTGCCCTCAGCGTGGGGGACAGACCACAGCAACCAGAAGAGGAGGGGATTCCTCCTGTGCCATGTGGGCTGGCCAGGCCCATCACACTGGGCACAGCTCGGCCAGTGGACGCTAATTAATCACGTGAGAGCACACCAGTCTCACATTTTTAATATATGCAAATAGAAAATCAAAATGAAATGTTACAAAAGGCTGGTACCCTAATAATCCTTAGAATAGAAAGCAAATATTGTATGATTCTGATTCATTGGCTCACCTGCATTCAGAATATCAGCGGTTGTCCCAATAAACCTTAGTTTCCAAGCCCATCTATGTTTTGTTGTTTAAAAAACCATATTCAAAAGCAAGGTGGAAGCTACTCTCTGGCGAACGATATACTCTGACAGAGTCTTTACACAGACTCCCCTTTGGACATGATGTGTAAGTTTTTTGTACCAATAGAGATCCAGGTAGCCTAGAGGGCATGATTAATTCTATTTTTAACTTTTGGACAAACTAGGAAATGAAGCTATAAAAATAGATGTTTCTCTGCTCTCCTCCCCAACGTTCCCAAGCTTGTTGTTTTTGCCCATAATCCTTATCTGCCTGCATGACTGGCATTGTTTTGTGCTATTAATGCATTGCAATTGCACAGTGTAAGACCATATTCAGCTAGCATCTTCCCAACAGAAAGAATCAATCTCTTTAATGATCCCTTATTTTACTTATTTATTTATTTATTTATTTATTTATTTATTTATTTTGTGGGCAGTGTCACTGGCCCTCATCTGTGGGATCCGAACCGGGACCACTGGCTTCCCAAGCCAGCTCTTAACCACCGTGCCACTCGGCCGGCCCTTTAATGATCCCTTTTTAAGTATAACTGTACTGCTCCTTAGAGAAAAGGCGAGAAGGCCTGGGACAGTAGCTGTGGGCAGCGAACCGGACAGCAGACGAGTCCTCAGCAAGGCAGTGAGCACAGGGCAAAAACGGTATGTGCCATGAAGCCAGACAGAGCCGGGTTTAGGCCCAGCTCTGCATCTACTAAGCTAAATAGCTCTGAGCGCTTTACACGCTTCTTAAACGGGTGTGCTCCCACATTCTGGAGGAGCTGAGAGTGAATTCCATGAGTGTATCCAAAGAGCCTGCTGTGATCCCGACACAGGAAGACTTACTGAATGTCATTTTCATCCCCAAACCCCAGCGTGTGTTTTTAAAGTGCCCTAGTGAGGGAAAAGGGAGACACTTGAGCCTCTTGGCTCATGACAAAAACAGACAAGCAGAACTATTCATCAAAAAATCGGAAACAGAGCTGGCCTAGTGGCGCATTGGTTAAGAGCTGGCTTGGGACACCAGCGGCCCCAGTTCGGATCCCACATATGAGGGCCAGTGACACTGCCCTCTGCAGCTAAGATGGTGAACAACAGCTCCACCTGGAGCTGGGCTGCTGTGCGTCCCTGGGGATGGCACAGCTGCAGCCCCTGCTGCAGTGGGCTGCCATAGGCTACAGTGAGTGACCGGCAGCCGGCGTGAGCTGCCAAGAGCTGCTGTGAGTGGCTATCCAGAGGCTGGCGACCGATCTGCCTCATCTGGGAAGAGCACAGTGATGATACCAACATAGGCCAGTGAAGCAACATCCTCCACAACTAGACTGAGGAACAAAAGGACAGCAACTTGTCTGTTCCCCTTCCCCGGTTCTCCCACGCTGTTCCCCTCCCCCAATTCCCCAATAAAATCTTTTTAAAAAAAAAATCGGAAATAATTTAGAGAAGAGGAAGAGGAGGAGCCGGAGCAGGAGGAGGAGAAAACACCTACCTTAACATCCTAGAGCAGGCAGAGAAAGGAAACAATGTCTACCAGGCAATGGGGATACAACTGTGGCCAAGAAAGAGACCCTGCCTACCTTCATGGGGCTTGCAGTCTCAAAGTGGAGAGGAACAAGGAAATGGGAAATTACAATACAGCATAATAAACGCAACACCAGGAATTAGAGAACAGGCCCTGGGAGCACATAACAAAGGCCCTCACATGCCAAATCGGAAGACACCCTGCAGGAAGTGACACTTAACAACAATAAGAGACCACTAAGTACTAGGAATACCCTAAGTGCGCTTGTGGGTTACTACCCTATATAATTCTCAGAACGACACTGCAAGTCAGCCACAATTATACCTGCCCTGTTAAAGATGAAACAAAGGGGTTAAGAAACTTCCCCAAGGTCATCCCCCAACAAGTGGCCAAGCTGGGATATGAACCCACATGGCCTGACTCCAGAGTCTAAGCACTTCACCACAACACTACTGCCTTTTCTACGTGAGGCCAGAAGCTGTCAAAACCCGGGGCATGGCAAGTTCTGTAGGCAAAGAGGCATGTGTACAACTCCAGATGCAAGCCAGCACATGGCCAAGTTCAAGGGAATTGCAATAGGCACTTAATACTTGTTAAATGAAGTGAGGCTGAAACGTCCAGTGCAAAGCTAACAGTGAGAAATGAGGAAAGGAAAAAGAGCCAGGTTAGAAAAGCCCCAGATACATTAAGAATTTTGGACGCAAGGGCAAGCTACCATCCTACAAAGGTGTTCCAAGCCAGGATTTAATTTTCTCTTAGAAACAACAGTCTCCTGGGGGAGTCTTCCCAAAGGACTAACTTCCAACTTTCTGATTAAAGAACTAGAAACATTATAGTTTACCAATCATAGCTGATCCTCATTCAGGATCAAGTTTTTTAAGGAGTATATAAAGTTCAAAATGTAACAGTAACGTGTCACATTCACATTTAATATGCTATACCTACCTACATGGTGTTCCGTAAACAAACAAACAAATAAATTCAGGCTTGCAGTCAACTTTTTCCCTTCAATAAATCAGAAGGCAACAGAATACTTTTAATGAAACCGTAACTTCAGGAAACAGATTTGGCAGCCATGTTTAAGGGGCCCTTGAGACGACGAGCTAGTACGCGTGATGGCTTTCTGTGAAACTGATCCAGAGATGCCTTCCACTGCCTTCTTACCTTATCATAATTTTCTCTGTGGGAAGCACAGGGTGCCTCAGGGATGCACTTGTTGGCAGCCATCTCATCAGCCCATAGTGTCACCTTCTACAAATTATAAAGCTCACATTTAATAAGCACATACCACGTGCCCGGCACTGTTCAAACCACCTTCATATGTTTAAGATCCCCACAAGGACCTTACAAGGTAGGCAGGCAGGAGCTATTATTATTCCCATTTAGGACGTAAGAAAACTGAGACACAGAGAATTTAAATAACCGACTGCTCGGCGGCGAGCTGGCACATGAGCCCAGGTGGACCGACTCCGACCCCACGCCCCTCAGCACCCCACGCCGAGCAGCACCCCCATCCCAGCCCACATTCGCACACAAGCCGCCACCCTTTGCCTCGCAACCAGAAGGTGATCCACACCCACAAACGCCACGCAAGGCTTTGATTTCAGCGATGGCTATACTCAGTCCCTGGAAGGAACAGATCCCAGCAAATAGGGATTGGGCCAGAGGGTAGAATGACAAACAGGAAAAGCATTTCTGGAGAAAGCCTGAGGCAGAAAAACCAAGAGGTGGGAAAAAGGCTCTTTCAGAAGGAGGGCCCGTGTGGGTTACCAGGTGCGGGGGAGGACAGCTGGGGCCAGGAGACGGCCTCTTCCTCACTCCAGGGACCTGCAAGTTCCTTATCAGCTCCCACCCCAGCTCCACCCTCAGAAACTACTGTGACCCCAACCAGAGCAGAAACACCTAGAATTCCTGGAGCAGGGCAGAGCAGGGCGGCCACAGGGCGGAGGCGAGGTGGGGCCTCCAGGCCTTAGGTCGAGAGACAAGACCAGTGAGTTGGGAGGCAGCAGTTGGGTCTGTGGGAACAGAACCCACTCTCCCCCTTTCCCTTCTATCCAGCTGGAAGAAAGCAACCTCCGCTCAAAAAGATCTTTTCCTACATCACACCCTCAGATTTTCTGGTTAGTTTAACAAACAGAGCCAGACAGGGCAGCGTGCCATTTCATTTGTACTTTAATGTGAATTCTCTTACAAAAACTGATTTTCTAACATCAATTTGAATCTAGCTACACAGTGGTTAGAGGAATTTTGATAGGCAATCTGGAACACTTGGGGGCAGGGAAACTTGGCTGGGTGTGAAAAGAAGAGGTCCCATAAATGAAAAGGTGCCAAAAGTAAACATCCCTGACATCTAAATGTACCTCGAGTGCAACCTGCCTCTCCACAAACCACACAGCAGGTGCCTCCTCCAGGCAGCCGAGGGCCTGCTCCACCCATGTCTCCATGGGCAGCTCTGTCTGCCATGCCCCGGGCGAAGGGGCAGCTGCGGGGAGGCTGCTGGGCTGGCTCCTTACGGCCTTCTGCCCCCCTCCCCGGCTCTCCCTCTGCCAAAGCACACAGGACACTGGAGGGCCTGCAGGGAGCCGTGCAGAAGGTGAACCAAATAAAGGAATACACAGGGGTGTTTTGTGTTGCCCCTCCAAGAGATGCCGGTTAGAAGGGCCTGTGTCTCTAATTGTGAAAGGGAGCTCCCCCACTTAATTTAGCTATTCTACCTGCAGGAGGGCTGGGGCACACCTGGAACGAGGGACAACCACATGCCGGCAGCAGTTCGATCTAGAATAAGGAGCAGTATTTCTGTTCAGAGCAGGCGCTCAGTAAATATTGAGTGGAAGAGTACACTAAATCACTTAAGGAAATTTTCCAAAACTCTGTAGTCCAATAATGTATTTTTGCCTTCTACGCCATGCAATTCCCAGACGAACCACAAAGAATTAAGCCCTTCGCAGATGGGATGCTGAACATTCTGAAACTTTCTGATTTTTAAGTTCCATGGGGGCACAGCATTTTTCAGAGGCAGAAGAAAGACTTTTACAAGAGACCAAATGAGGAAAAATTTCTTGAAAATGAGACATCTGGCAAACCTGGCAATTCAGTTTTCATTTGTTGATAAAAATGTCTTGGACTTGCGTTCGTCTCTGAATCATTCCTCTGAAAATAGAGGCTTTATATTTACAGAGGGCATTTTGTCTAATTTTTCCTCCACAGCAGGCCCCATTGAGAACACAGAAGCGCAGCAGTCTCAATCCAAAGTAATTTCATTTTCATATTAATTGACATTTTTAACTTCAATTTGGCCATATTTGTTAAAAAGTGGACTGTAGTTGAGACTGTGGTCTCGTCCTCTCATGAATCACCATGTCCAGATTTTCCTCAGTGGATGCTGATGTGATGCTCCTTAACCCCCAAATTCTTCAGAGGACTTAACTGGCTGCAAGGAACACAGCTCTGGGCTGGAACCAAGTACTTTCTCTGAGAAGATGGGAGCAGAGAGAACTGATTGGCCTTAAACTAGGAGTGGACCCTGAAAAAACCAGAGCAGCTCAGAGATCGGGGCTCAAGTACATGCCAGCCCACCTCAAAATAAAGCACAGCCAGCCTTTTCTTTCATTTCATTATTAGATTTTCATCAGTCAGTTTAAGTAGAAGAAAAAAAACCCTCTGGAAGGAAACCTTGGGAATATAAAACCCCAAACTGCACTTTGTAAATAAAGCAAACAACCTGCCTAGGCCTGAAGCTCTGAGATGTTAACAACTACAGATGGCCGTGTATCTACATCCCTCTGAGCCGCCCACAGTACTAACTCTGGGGACTCCTCACTCACCTGGGAGCTGAGGATCTGCTAAGCGCCTGGCACTGCCAGAGGGGCACTGCATACACATGAGCAAAATAAACAGACATGACTTTGGCCCTCATGGAACTTATATTCTGGTGGGCGAGACCCATCTCAAATGACTAAAGAAATAAATACGTAAAGAGCTAATACTTCCCACTACAAACAGAGAGACCTTTTACAATCATGAGACCCCAAAATTCCCTTAAGTAAAATATCACCCCATTTTACAGCTGAAAAAATGAGTTCCGTTAAGCAATACATTACACAAGGTCATACAACTGACCAGCTCAGTGCATCAAGGCCAAGTCCACGCTCTCTAACCACGCGGGGTCACCGCTGCTTTCTCACTGCCGCTTCCAGAAAGGTCACCAGGAAGACATATCTACAGCCTGTCCTGCTCCAACACTCACAGCCTTCAGAGGACCTATGTTCAGTAAACACTGTTCTGGGGTCCACAATGCAATGTTACAATGCTCTCCCCACATCACTCAGGGTGGCATATTCCTTCTCAAGTTTTTCAGAAACTAAAGAGTCAAAAACACAGGGAGCCCAAAGGCCCTTTTCTAAGCCTAAGCCTAAAATGGCGACTGGCCCCAGGAGGATTTCCGGCTGCACAAGAAAGTGAGCGGGCACACTGCCTGAGCTGGTTTCCCCACCCTGGCCAGCTCAGGATTGGCTAACGGAATTTTCAAAACCGTTTATGCCCCCAAGAAAAACCTTACTACCTGCCGAACCAATTTAAAAAATACACTGAACAGTGTCTTCCTGAAAACACTGTACAAATCAAATGGTGATGACTAAATCATTCTAGGCCCATTAGGGTGATTTACTAAGTGATGAATATTTTCATTGAGCAAACTAGGAGTCCTTAAGTAATTATGCTTATATTCTGATGTTTTTAATTATCAAGTTTTCATAAAGTAGCACAGTCTGAGAATCATTTGTATGAATTTTTAAATATCTGCACAAACTTCTCTGGGAAGATACCATCCTTCCTGATGGATTAGTTTTAGACTGAAAGACTATTACACTTAGTCGTTCCTAACTAGTGAGTAGGGGGTCAGGAGACGAGGCTTCAGCTCGGCCACTATTATCATGTGCCGTATTACGTCAAGTCACCTCTCTGTGACTATATATTTGTATCGTGGCCACATGAACAGTCTTGCTCCATTTTACAGGGGTGGTGAGGCCAAATGAGTTTACAGAGGTGAATGCATAAGGTATGATGTAAAGCAGAAATACTGGGTCATCTTTCTTTACCTGGCTCCTGGGACAGGGCCCACCACAGAGCAGAAACTCGGTAAAGCTTTGACAGAAGAGCGAAATTAAACCGCATTCATCAAATACAGGAAAGAAAACCTAACTTTTAGGGAACCGAATGGCGGGTCAGGTTAACCACAAGAAAAATAGGCAATACTCTGCCAGCAGGGCCACAGTGAAAGGTTCTGCATTTCACCACCAAAGAGTGAGCCACCATCACTGCATGCCACACAGATATAAAGGGCAGTCAAAGACGTCACTCAAAACCAATGCTGTTTCTCTATCCACCCAACACGTAGTTTTCTTTTCAATGATCCTCTAACCAAAATAGCCAAGTACTCTTACTAGGGCACTAACTCTCTTTCTGGCATAACATAACTCTGCGATGGAGTAAGGAAATTCTATAAATAAATGTCTGTTAAATCTTTACTATCTGCTAGGTGAGAGATTTTCCGTTTATTTCATTCCCCAGTTTTTAATAAAATGTGTTGCCAATGCCTCCTCAGAGGTGAAGGGACCTCTCACCCCAACAGTATGTCCTCCCTGCCCCCAGCACTGAGGGGCCTCCCTGCCTCAGGGTCTAGAGCTCCACCTGCCGAAGACACCCCCCCCCCACCCCACCCCCGCTCAGAATACCTGGGGTCCAGGCGAAGCCACAGGAGCTGCTCTGTGGCTGAAGGGGGTGGGGGGGAGGCTGAGGGCCACCCTGTCCCTCCAAGGGGCTCCACGGAAGAGAACCCAAGCTAGACTCCTGCGTTTGAACATGGGGGAACCAGAGCATGACAAGGATGAGGATCAGCCTCAGAGAGGAATCAGCGCAAATGCTGACATTGATGCTAATTATAGATGCCGGAGCACCAACAAA
The DNA here is from genome assembly GCA_033961575.1 of Aselliscus stoliczkanus. Classification (NCBI taxonomy): domain Eukaryota; kingdom Metazoa; phylum Chordata; class Mammalia; order Chiroptera; family Hipposideridae; genus Aselliscus; species Aselliscus stoliczkanus. Next base: position 53,507,928 of record CM066733.1, on the reverse strand, counting down.
TTAAACATGAAACTGGGAAAATTTGATTTGGCCGTATACAGATTAATACTAATTACAGTCACTCATGTAAACTGCTTACCTAATTACCATGCAGCACAATAATGACTCTGCATATCATTAAAGGTGTCAGATTAGCATACGAGTGTTTGATTTCATCACAGCGCTGGACTTAAGGTCACACAAGCCCAGCCTCATAAACTGTGGCTCGCCAGCAGGCTTGTGTACTTACAACTTAAAGCTGAAATGAACGTCACTGGGTGAACAAGAACTTGGATTGAAAAAGCATTGACACTCCCTGGGCACAAGATGAAAACTGGAAGAGGAATTCATAGTGGCTCAGAGCGCTATATGGATTCCAGGGGCAAGAAATCTACCGTGTAGTTTCATTTCTTATCATTTTTGTAGCCAAACCGCATTTCCCTTCTCATCTAAATAAGGATTCCCTGCCCCCAACACAACCATCCTTCACTCTAAACTGTCAAGGTTTATAGTAACAGGAAATTTGGAGTTGGGGTAGGCAGATAACTAAATTTTGGCTGACTGGAGAGAACCACTTCCTCTCAGCGTAAAGGGTGTGGTTTGGGTTTCTTAATGACCACTTAGGGTTAGGACTCCAGATATTGCCAATCACAAAACCCAGGGAGCTTGCTTTGCCTTTTCCAGAAGTTTCCAGGCCTATGCAAATGACCCCTAAGCTTCCCGAGGACACATTCCCATAGCTGAGGACCAGGACTGAGTGAGGCAGTCCTGGGCGCCTAGATAACAGCCCTGCGGGTTTCAGGAGCCCCCACACTGCTATCCTGCGCAAGGCCAGTGCTTGTTTCAGCAGCTGATCACAGGCCGAGGCAAGGGCATGGGGAACTTTACACTTTACAAAACCCTCAGAATCAAATCCATATGCCATGTCACACAAAATGCTGGTTTGGCTTTCTGCATGCCTCAGAAAATAAATACGGTGGCCTAAGGCCTGAAGAGAGTAGGTCTGCCTTCTTTCCTTATCACTAGTTCTCCCCTGGCCCTCCTCCCGAGTCAAGAGTGCATGGGGGCCATCCGGGTGGCTCAGCTGGTTAAGAGCGTGAGCTCTGAGCAACAGGGTCACCTGTTTGATTCCCTCATGGGCCAGTGAGCTGCGCCTGCGCTGAGCTGCCAATGGGCAGCCGGATGGCTCAACTGGTGAGAGCGGGTGCTCTTAACAAGGTTGCATGTTTGACTCCCACATGGGATGGTGGGCTGCTGCTCCCCTTCCCACCTGCCCACCCCCAACAAGACTGAAAGCGGTGACTGGACTTAGAGCTGAGCTGCGCCCTCCACAACTAAGATTGAAGGACAACAACTTGATTTGGAGCTGATGGGTCCTGGAAAAACACAATGTTCCCCTTCCCCATTCCCCAACACTGTTCCCTTCCCCAATTCCCCAGTAAAACCTTAAAAAAAAAAAAAAAGTGTGTGTGTGTCTTCTCTGTGGGAATACCCATTTGAAGATGTAGTTTTCATCACAACAGACAAAGCAACGTTAAAATAAACCAAAGACTGATTTATCGGCCTGATTTAAAAACAAAAAAACTTGGGCCGGCAGAGTGGTGCGGTGGTTAAGCGCTGGCTTGGGAAGCCAGTGGCCCTGGTTCGGGTCCCACATATGAGGGCCAGTGACACTGCACAAAAAAAAAAAAAAAAAAAAAAAAAAAAGGAGAAAGAAAGAAAGAAAAATAAAAACAAAAAGCTCATCATACAAGTCTAGGCCTTCATCTACGAACTCCTATGCACATCAAAATACAAAATGAGTCTGCTCTAAAGCAAACAATGCCCTTCTGCTACTGAGGGAGACAGCATCTCATTCCGGCTACAACTTAACAAAAATCCACTCTCATTTTACATTGTAAAGTCCCGTGTAAGTCCTATTTAGTCACAGGAGAGATCAACCTGCCCACTGCAATCAAAACCCACCAAGTCCTGTTCGTTGCGCCTCTTCTCCACACCCACTGTTCCTGTCCTCATTTCCCACACCTAGTCAGTCTCAACCCCTCCGATCCATTTCCCAAAAACCGGAAGTGATCTTCCCAAACTGCAAATCCATCAGCACCTTCGGGGTAAAATCCAGCTCCTTAGCATGGGTTGGCATGACAGTATCCCCTCTGCCTGCTACCCAGCTCTCTCTCCCTACTTCAAGCACCCAGCCTCTCCCCTCTTCCCTCCCCAGCAGGCAGTCCCCTGCAGTTTTCTGAACACACCATGCTCTCCATACATCCATTCTTTGCACACACTCTACACACTCTCTCCAGCTTCAAAGAGCCCTCACTTCCCCCTTCTTTGCCTGTCCAGCTCCACTCTCTAATACTCCACACTTCTTCCAGGGGGGCCATTTCCCCACCTGGAGCTGCCCCCACCGGCCCCGCCCCTCGACATGTGTGACCCTCCAGGATCCCTGTTCCACAGCACTCATCTTAGCACTGTCTCCCTCATTAGGAGAAAGCTGGTAATGAGGCTTCTTTCCTAACTCCACTGGCTGGCACAGGGTCTGACATTCGTTAAATGAAGGAACTGCCATTGTCCTTTGGTTTCAAATCAGCACAACTCCCCCTACCCTCCAAGAGGGTAAAAAAAAAAAGCATGGAAATGAGGATTAGGTTTTAACTGCTGCTCTTACACCACTATGTAAACTACTTGGAAAAAAAACCTACTAAGGAGACTTGTCATTAATGATGATTATTATGGTAAGTATCAGTTGAAGGCACAAAGCATGGTGCAAGGGAAAAAAGTGACTCTGGGGTCAATGAAATATGGAATTGAATTTAGATAAAGAACATAAGCCTCGTTATGGGAAAATTTACTTAAGTCTGAGAATGTGTCTAGTGTAGTATTTGGCACAGATAGACCCATTCCTGCTCCCACCTCACTGTCCTGAATGCAGCTGGGTGTAAGGTGGAGAAAAAGAAACATTACCAGGCAAAAACCTACGGTGACAGAGGTCAGAGCAGTGGTTACCTCAAGGAGGGGCACTTGGGGGTGAGAGATGACACACGAGAACCTTCTGGAATGTAGAAAACATTCTATGTCTTGATCTTGGTGATGACTACAGAGACGTATACTGGTGAAAAGAAATGAGCCCAAAATGGAGTCACTTTTGTTAAGCCCCACCAAGACTTAATACCTAACCCTAATTGCAGTTCCAGCCTCTCCCAGGAATGGAGTTTTAAACCAATCAGTCTGGAGATCCCTGGTCAGCACTAGTCTTATCTGCTTGATAAGACCCCTTACTTTCCCTTAAGGAAAGATAATCTAGTCTGAAATAATCCACTCTTTTAACTTCCTTGTCCCGCCCTCTTTTTGCTATAAAAATCTCCCAGTGCTCTATACCTGAAACTAATATAATATTAAATTAAAAAAAACCAAAACAATAAAAAACACTTCCATTTTGTACAACTCCTTGGAATGCCTTTCTGGTTGCCGGATGGGATGCTGCACAATTCATAAACCACTTAATAAAGCCCAAGTCTTCAGATTTACTTGGTTGAATTTTGTTCTTTAACAATACAGAGGTAAAAACATCTTGTCCTGAACACTCAATATCCATACACTCCCTGTATGTAAATTGTACGTCAATGATTTGACAGCAGTGACTCTTAGCCCTGGGGCCACAGTATGATTATAAAGGGTGGGCACGTGCATTGGTACAGCCAGCATTGGCAGTAGGCAGAATAACTGTCTGCCACACATCCCAAAGGTACAGAGAAACTACCATACATAATAAAACACACTTATTTACTAAATTCATAGTCATTCTGTCATAATATATTTTCTCAATCGACTCAAAGCACAACCACAATCCTGTTGGGACTGAAACAATTTTTTAACCCTCTCCCCCTCCCACACACACCAGCTCCTGCTGCCCTCCCTCCTTCCCTCCACTGTCCTAAAGTCTAAACTCAACCAAGCCAGCAAGCTGGAGCCCACCCACCTTTCAGCCTCCCCTCCCCTTGCTCCGCCCCCCCCTTTCCGCTCCACAACAGGCCTTTCCCAAGGAAGCTCCTCTGCTTCTCCCCTAGCTGTTCCCTTTCCTCCTCCTCGCCAGCCTCCTATCAGCTATCTGAATCTTTGACTTCCTTCCAGGGCAAGACTCAGGCCTAGGGATGGATGTGGTGGTGGGGATCTCCAGACCACCCCAACCCATCACCCTCTTCTCCTCCAAATTTCTTTAGCACTATCTACCTGATGAAGAATAGGTGGACACGGGCTGAAACCACCTCAGTAACTAATAAATATTTTAGGAAAGGGGCTTTGACGCCATGCAAATATTCTGCTTCTCCTTCAACTTTCACGCACTAACTTTGGCCTTCATGGATAGCTCTTGCCTTCAGCGATGATCACTGTGGTGCGTTCATGGTGGTTTTCTAGTCCCCACATTCCTTCTACATTTATCAATGGAATTCTCCTGAAAGGAAGAGCAATCTCTTCTCCCGGTTTATTTATTTACTCAATCATTTATATCATTAACTCAGGGATATTTATTTTATCCTTTGGTTTATAATCCAATGTTATTTATTTTGCTGTTCAAGTTCTTCCTGCTTTGGCCACTGAGAGCCCTCTCGGGCTGGCTGCTGTGTTCCTTTGACAGGCCCTGTCCTTTTCACTTTCCCTGCTCCAGTCCAGGAATTTCTCTGAGGAGCTGATAAGGCCATTTTTATCACTGCTCTAATCAAGTCCATTGCTTAGGGGAATTGACAAACATTGTATTCCTATGTATCTCCTACAGCAGTAGCTTAACACAGAGTCATCAGGCACTAGTCGATTTTTGTTTACGGAAGTTCGAAGGGCAGAAAGAGCAATGGCCTGCTCACACACTCCCACAGATGAGGGGCAGACTTCCTTCTCTCCTGACCTACCTTTCTGGTTCACAGTGCCAGTGAGAAAGCAGGAATTCTATTCCCCGAGTCACTCTGCAGCTGCTTTAAGACATGCTGATGCACTGTTCTTAGGACCCCTATCAGGAAATGCAATAGACACTGCCTTTTTTAATGGATGGGGAAACTGAGGTGCTCCCAAGATCACACAGCTAGCAGGTGGCTGAGGCGGTACCAGGCAGAATGACCTCCGAGAGGCCGTGTGCACTCTGAAAGAGGGAGGTTTCCAGAGACAGTGTTTCCTGTAGACTGCTTTTTCTGTCTAACCATGTCCTTCTCCCTCCAGAGCTCAAGCATGGAGAAACTAGAGGACAAAACTAAGAGACCTATGTACTTGCCAGACCCCAGGGAGCTAGGCCAAGCTAAATACTCTATGACAAGAAGAGCTTATGGCTTTTAACTTCAAGATTTCATCCAGGTGTCTACACATCAAATAAAAGGCTAAAATCAAAATCAATGAAAGTGGGGGGGCCAGCCGAGTGGCTCAGTTGGTTAAGAGCACAAGCTCTGAGCAACAGGGTCAGCAGTTCGATTCCCACATGGGCCAGTGAGCTGCACCTGTTCTGAGCTGCTGCTGAGCTGACAACAGATGGCAGGATGGCTCAGCTGGTGAGAGCGCATGCCCCTAACAAAAGGTTGCCAGTTCGACTCCCGCATAGGATGATGGGCTACGTCCATCCGCAACTAAGTCTGAACTCAGCACCTTGAGCTGAGCGGCCGTGAGCTGCCAAAGAGTGGCCAAATGGTGACTGGACTTGGAGCTGAGCTACTGCACCCTCCACAACTAAGACTGAAGGACAACAACTTGGCTGTTCCCCTTCCCCAATTCCCCAATAAAAAAAAATACCAATTTTTTAAATCTTAAAAAAAAAAAAAAAAAAAAGAAATCCACTGTGTTCCACTCAAACCCAGATGACCACACGAACCCAAAGACTGATCCCAACTTCTTAGTACAAATACTAAGGGAGCAATGAGAATCAAAGAGGTTAAAACAAATGTGAATACAGTCAAAACAACAATAAAAAGTGGTAGGTTAGGGCCGGCCGAGTGGCGCATTGGTTAAGTGCTGGTTTTGGGATGCCAGCGGCCCCGGTTCGGATCCCACATGAGGGCCAGTGACACTGCCCTCTACAGCTAACAACAGCTCCACCTGGAGCTGGGCTGTGCGAGCCCCGGTGATGGTGTGGGCTGCAGCCCCTGCTGCAGTGGGCTGCCATAGGCTACAGTGAGTGGCCCGCAGCCAGCGTGAGCGGCTGGCAGCCAAGCGTGAGCTGCCAATAGCCGTGGTGAGCGACATCCAGAGGCCGGCAACCAATCTGCCTCATCCGGGAAGAGCACAATGACGATACCAACAGTGAAGCAACATCCTCCGCAGCTGGACTGAGGAACAAGGGGACAGCGACTTCTTTGTTCCCCTTCCCAGATTCCCCAACGCTGTTCCCCTCCGCCAATTCCCCAATAAAATCTTTAAAAAAAAAAAAAAAAGTGGTAGGTTAAGCCTATACATGTCAAAATTTCACAAGTCCCCGTACCTAGTAATAAGGAAGCCTGATGCCAACCTGATTCATCATATAACTCCAGTGAGCTCATTATTTCATCAGTGACCTCATTATTACATCATCAAAAGAAAAATAAAAAAATACCATCAGCAATAGGAAGCATGTGAATAAATATAGCAATAACAGTGGTTACTAGGTTATTACATAATATTCACATTTTTTCAAAGATGCAGACTTGAGGTCTGAACTCACAGCTGATTCAATCCATCAGAAAATTTGATGATTTGACATCAGGTGATTTGACTTCTAAAGCAATGACTTAAGAGCAAATTGGTTTATTAGAATGATAACCAAACTCCACAATAAGCCAACTGGAAAGCACCATTATTAAGATTAAAAAACAGAAGTTATAAACATTCAATTTTATAGATTATAATGGAACTTCCCCCTAAATAAATCTTGGGTTTACCTTCTACTAGATCATTTCATTAGTACTAGCAGCATTACACAAAACTTACAGTTACATATGCATTCCTCTCAGCAGACAGATATTTTTAAAGGGTTGTGAAAACTCACTCAAAAGACTTAGGTCTTCATAAATACCTGCCAATTGTATGAGGAGAGGCTAAAGTAATAGCTGGGCTGCCACGGTCATCAATTCTCTCTGTAAATGAATGATATGGTTGACAAGAGAGTAAATATTAAAGAGAGAGGCACACAGAAGCGATGGCAACTAAAGCCAAGGAGTGTGATGGATCATGATGGGTAAAAAAAGACACTGAGGAAAAGACAGCTCCATCATTTTGGTCAACAAGACATAATAGGTAAAACTACTGGAATCATAATTTCTTATACACTCTTTCATTAAAAAGAAAAACTATTGAACTTCAAAGGAAAGCACAAAATCCTGGGTCATTTACTTAAAAACCTTTTGGAAAGTCTACCCTGGGTCTGCTAACAACAACGAAAGGGCTGCTGATGAGTGACTAGCAAGAAAATTATTCTCCAGCTAGGCCTTAAACATACAATTATGGAGATAGCACTAGCTTAAAAAGTAACAAATCTGGAATGGCTGCCAATTCCCATGTCTGAGTTATCTTCATTTGTAGGTAAGAAGTGATGGAGCTAGTCTAGTCCTGCCAAGCACACAGGACCCACAGGTGTTCTCAGAGCTACTGAGCCAGAGTACCAGCTTTTCTTTACACCTCTACCACACGGGGGCCCAGCCATCCTTCTGGCAGCCACGATCTCCACATCAAATGGCTCCTAAAGGCCTGGCAAACGGAAAACCTCAATCGCTGGCAAGTCACTTACCGTCTCGGCATCTCATCAGGAAAATGGGCACTAGTTATCTGTATCACAGGATTGTGAGGATTAAAGCACTGAGGATTATGGAAAGTCACATTTCCTGTCCCATAATCCCAGGCTTCAAACTAGTATCAGCAATCATTTGAACCAGCCAGATGATACTCTCTGAAAATTATTGCAGGGACAAACTAACTGTTTTTCGGTGATGTAAAATTTAGTTGTAAACCACTAAGGAGAGCTGGGAGGGGAGAGAACTGTAAACAAGCCGAGTTGGTAGCAATGGTTAGAAATCGCTTCAAATACAGGCTTGCCAACTGTTCAGATTTACTTCCCTTGCACGCACATTGGCCTCATAGTACATCTGGCAATCATGTGTCCAAAACAAATTTTTATCACTTTGAACTTGGGGGCGGGTCCTGAATTTTCTCAGATGAAACTCATGAATATATTAACCTGCTTGAGAGGGAAATGAGAATTTTCTAGAAATCTGAAAAAACAAAAGGGGTGCTTTTCCTTTTCATGAGGCATGGCATTCTCCTATGTTGTCTAAACTAATACAACATTTGGCGTAAGTTTAAAGACATTCCCCTCATCTAACTTTCTTATGGTCCAGAGTCATAGCCAATGATTTTTTTTTTTTCTTAAATTTTTTATTTTTTAATTTTTTTGAGGGCAGTGTCACTGGCCCTCATATGTGGGACCCGAACCGGGGTCGCTGGCTTCCCAAGCCAGCGCCCAAACACCACGCCACTCGGCCGGCCCAGAAATAGGTTTTTTTGTTTGTTTGTTTGTTTGTTTAGCTGAGCCATCCTGCCACCTGTTGGCAGCTCAACGGCAACTCAGCTCGGGCTGGCATCGAACCGCCGTTGCTCGGAGCTCAGCTCGCACTCTTAAGCGAGCTCTTAACCAACTGACCCATTCGGCCGGCCCGATTTTTTTTTTTTTAAACAAGCCTTTTACTTTAATGTAGTCAAAGTGTTCCAAAGGGATTTTGTGTTCCATTCTTGGGAAAAAGGAAGAATCCCCTGTGTAAAACGAAGAGCAAGGGCTCTGGAGCCCATCTGCTTGGGTTCAAAACCAAGCTTTACTAGCTTCCTACCTTTGCAAATATTACTTGAACTCTCTGTGTCCCATCAGTAAAACAGCAGTAATACCAGCGCCTTCCCCAAAGAGTTGTTATGAGGCCAAAATGAGTTAATATTTGCAAAGTGCTTAGAACAGTGTACAGCACAAAGTAAGCAACTGTTAAACTAAACAATCTCTAATTCATCCTTTTGGTAAAATATTACCTAAGTGATGGTTTGAATCTCACCCAAAGAGACTGAGTTCTCCAAGTGGTCAAATGCTTTAAAGTAACAGCTTTGGAGTTCCAGGAACCTCTCTCCCTGTACGCTGCCCTCCTTGTCCTGAGCTGGTTACTAACCTCTCCCGGAACCTTTGTTTCTTCATCTGTAAAATGGGAATAATAACTTATCTGGCAGGCATGCTGTGAAGGTAAACTGAAGAAATACTGATGTAAAGTTCTTGGCACGACCGAGCAAAGGATTAAGTGATCAAGAAGTGAAACCCCTCCCAAATGCATGTGTACACAGCCACCCACAAGATAGTCTGCAGAACTCTGAGCTGTTGTAAATTAACCTGTGAGTTAACGACCTCAAATACTACAGCATGGGCGGGGCTTTGCCTTGCAGCTTTATCAGGGCTGTGGGGCAACCCTGAGCAGCAAGAAGGAGGCGGCTGGATCCAAACAGGACAAGAGTGAATGCCCTGACTTCATCAGGCTGGGCAGGAGGAAGAGTGGTGAATAGGATACTAGCAGTTAGGAACAAAGCCACGAACTAAAGGTCCAAAAGCAAACACCAGAAAGTCTAAAATTCTCCCAGTAATTCAGGTCAACAGCCTTGAACTGATCTGTTTTGTAAGCTTTTCTGCCATTGGGATTTCTTATAAGTAAGTCTCGACTGTATTTAAAAGGAACAATAACAGGAGAAATGGATTGTATTTAAAGGAAACTGGAAAGAAAATCACAAGGGATTCTCACTCAGGTGAAAGGAAAACCAACTCAACAGCTGCCTCACACGGACAACAGGGCTGGGGGCAGGCTGAAGTCCCTTCTAAAAGGATCTTCTAAGGTTAAATAAAGCACCGCCTCCAAATAAATTGGCTTGTGTTTTCTCAATACCTGATACCTCAGGTGACAGTATCACTCTTCTATCTTTTCACAGGTAACAACAGAGTTTCCTTTTTTTTTAAATAAAGTGTTCCTTAAAACAATTACAATCCCTGAGATTTTAAGCTTTCGCTGTGACTGGAAAGAATTGTAATTAGGAGATCTGACTGTACGCATGCAAAGCTAAAAGTCACAAAATGCACAAAAGGATAGATAATAAAAATGTTTCCTTTCTTAATCCTAGTAAGGACAAGCACTTCATAATGCCTTTGAAATGTAAAAATTACTGCTACTAATCCAATCAGTGAATGCTTACTAAATGCTGACCACTGGGGCGAATATTATCGGGACATACATCTGAAGCTGCTTTTCCAGTCCCAGTGAAAGGCCTGACTGATCTCCATTCATCATGTTGCTTTTCGGCCCCACGGGTGGGAAAAGCACAGGGCAGCCGTGACTGCGATGGAACCCCTCACATGGAGGCAGAGCCACAGCCTCAGTCTTGCAAGAACCATGTACCACCCAACACAACAGTGTTGGTAATTCTTTGGCACGATGGAGGTGAAGCGTTTTAAGATACCCTTTCCTTTCTCGGTAAAGGAAATTCAATATATTTCTTCTCTTCCCTTTATTTTTATTTTTTATCTGAACTAATGACAATGTTCTTTAAAGAATCTGAGAGCCCAGCATGAAAGTGCTATGAAGTCAGTGTGATGCAGTTGGATGCTGTCACTACCTCATGGAGGCCAGGATCGCTCTAAGATAGAACTCTGACTGTCCCAACAACTGTCAAAAAGAAAAACCAAGGAGTGGTTCCATGGGCTGTTTTACCACTTTTAGACTGACTCTATTGTATTTTTTTTTTTTGAGGGCAGTGTCACTGGCCTTCACATGTGGGAACCGAACCGGGGCCACTGGCTTCCCAAGCCAGCGCTTAACCGCCGTGCTACTCAGACGGCCCTAGACTAACTCTAGATGTAGCTTTGCAGGGCCAGTCAATGGGGGAATCTGAGCCAAAGCAGAAAGACCCAGACCCAGGCCCAGACCTCTCACCCCTACTCCAAACACATAAAGCCAGTGGATAAAACATGGCCCCCCAAAATGCTTTCATATATGTAGTTGGGCTCCAAACCAAAAAAATACACAGGTGTCAAAAGATGACCTCAAATTCAGAGCTGAATGCAATAAATCAGAAATCAACAATAAGGGGACAGGGAAATGTGCTTAGTACACTTAAAAAAAGACAATTCGACTGGCTCTTCAATGTTTATGGAAAAAGTGTCCGGGCCGGCCAAGTGGCTCAGTTGGTTAAGAGCTCACTCAAGAGTGAGAGCTCCGGAGCCAGCCGAGTGGTGCGGTGGTTAAGCGCTGGCTTGGGAAGCCAGCAGCCCCGGTTCGGGTCCCACATATGAGGGTAAGTGACACTGCCCTCAGAAAAAAAAAAAAGGAGTGCAAGCTCTGAGCAACAGCATCGCCGGTTCAATTCCTACAGGGGTCCGAGCTGAGCTGCTGCTGAGCTGCCAACAGGTGGCAGGATGGCTCAGTGAAAAAAAGTGTGACATCATGAAACATATTCAGAGTAACAAATGAGACTGAATAATCTAAGAAACAACTCAGTTTGACACATCTAGATTCTTCTCTAGAGCAACCCATAAAGCTGGCAGGAAAACACCATTTAAAGTGGGTCTTCCATAATTACAACTTAAAGAAATTTGGTTACTACGTCCCTAAAGCATCTTTTTAAGGCTTTCTCACCTATAGAGTCATCTATGCCCAGCAAAAAAACTAAAAAAAAAAAAGAAAAGATTAGAAGCCAGAAAAATGTATCTATATTCTCGAAGATTAAAATGCTTGATTTGCAAATAGACAGATGAACCAGCACAAACTGGAAGGCTCTGAGGAGAAATATCACTCAATTAAAATACACAAACACAACACCACTTTATTACAAACCAATTCAGCTGCTTTTCATGGTAAAGTAAAACAGTCAAAGTCTAAGTGTCTCAGAGCACATTTTAAAAAGGTTATTACTGCAGCACAACTATATTTAAATAAATATGAGTTCATAATGATATTTACAAAAGCACTCATTGGATACCTCTAAAGACTACTAAGAAACCAACCTGATCTGAAAACTGGGAAATAAAGAAAGAGTCAAGCATTTAATTCATCTTTCCTGCACAAACTATAGCTCAGGATAAAGTCGTTGATCACAGGAGGTTTCTCTACAAAGTTTCTCTCTAAAAAGTAGTCCAGTTAAAAAGGGAAAGAAGGGGGCCAGCCGAGTGGCGCGAAGGTTAAGAGCTGGCTTGGGACGCCAGTGGCCCCGGTTCGGATCCCACATATGAGGGCCAGTGACACTGCCCTCTAAAAAGGGGGGGAAAAAAACAAAAAAAAAAAAAAACGGGAAAGAAGGTAAAACAGAGATCAAAATATCACCATTTTAGGGCCAGCCGAGTGGCACGGTGGTTAAGCGCTGGCTTGAGAATCCAGCGGCCCCAGTTCGGGTCCCACATATGAGGGCCAGTGACACTGCACTCAAAAAAATTTTAAAAAATCACTATTTTGCAGACTCTTAGTTCAGTCCTGGATGTAGGCAGCAATGTCCGTGGCTGCTGGCATCACACGAAAGGCTAGCCTGAAAGAAGTACAACCACATCCCCGCAGAAGAAATCCTGCCAAAACATCTGAACCTGAATCAGACCAAGTCTCTAGGTCTGATTTCCAGCTTACAGGAAATACAGGGAACAGATGAACATGTTAAAGGATATCAGCGATACAATCAGCAAAGCCCCGCTGTGAGAAATGGGGGGCAAATGGCCTTTTTTCTTCAACAAATAAACTGGAAAGAAAACAATGAGAGAGGTGAAAAGCCACAGTGAAAGGGCTTTAGACATATCAAGAGAATGCAATGTGTGGACCTTGTTTGGACATAGATTTTAACAAATTAACTGTAAGATATAAAATATGTTGGTCAACATGGAAAATATGGACCCTGACTGACTATACATTTGATGATTCTAAGGAACGCCCATTTTTAAGGCGAGATAATGGTATGGTGAATGTTTTTTGAAGAGTCCTTATCTTTCAGAGCTACATACTTAAATAAGATGATACATAGGATTTTCTTCAAAATAATTGTGTTGTGGGGGGGCGGTGGTAAAAAGAAACAAAATTGGCCATAAACTGATAATTGTTTTATGGGTATACAAGGTATATGATGATTCATTATTTTATTCTCTTGACTCCCGTATGTTTGAAATTTCCCATAATAAAAATTAGAACTACAAAATAAAATGGTCTTTCTCTCTTTCTCCTTAAAGCGTATTGCTCCATGTAACTGTGTAATTAAATGGCCCCTCTTCTTGACATTTTACCTCTGAAGAAGGACCCAAGAGGCCTCAACTTGACCACTAAAAATCCTGTACCTGCACAAAGGTAACTTTCCAAATATAAAGCATTTAACAGCAGTAGATCAGTACATTACTTTCTAATCAAAAGGACCCAGGAGATGGAAAGGGCCTTAGAATGATCAGAAGAGTCCTCACATTTAACTGCACATATGTTGGTTTGCAGTGGTTGAATCCTCAAATTACATCTACTATCCTACTGCGTATATAAAATGTTATAAGCATGAGTGTGCACAAAATCTTATCTACAAGGATATACACCACAGTGCTGTTCCAATAGCAGAAAACTAAAATCAAGTTCATGTCTAATGGCAGGGAAGGGATTAAATAAATTATAGCTCATATACACACTGGGGAATACCACTTACCCATTTAAAATGAGTTGAGGAGAACAGGAAATAATGGGAAAGTACTCACAATCTATTAAGTGAAAATTTGAGACAAAGGATGTATGTACAGAACAATGTCATTTCTGTTTAAAAAAACAGTTTGTATAGAAAAATGACTAGTGTATACACCAAAATTACAACAGTTTATTTCTTTAGGTGGTGGAATTATAGATGATTTTGACTTTCTTCTTTGTGTTTTTATGCATCTAGCCATTTTTCTAAAGGCAGAGGTCCATATTCCCTTATTTATTGTACAGAAATCCAAAAAAGCTCTGAAAATACATTTTCAAAAGTTAGCAGCTCATTTGGGTATAAAACCTGACCTAAACTGACAAGGAGCTCTTCATATTTATCCCATTTACTGTGACTATTTACCGAGTTCACTGCAGAAATACATTTCAGAGTGTTGCCCCAGATCCCACTAGGGGTTCACTATTACCCTCCAACAATCCAAATGTTCTGGATTCTAAATCCCAAAGTTGCAGACAAGAGATTGTGGACTTGGATCATTTTGTACCTACACCACCATTACTTTTTAGACTTTTAAAAAATGAAATGCTATTTGAAAAGTTTGGAAGCCTCTACTACTAAATATAAATTATTTAAAATGGCAACATCCAGGGCCGGCCGAGTGGCACAGTGGTTAAGCACTGGCTTGGGAAGTCAGCGGCCCCGGTTCGAGTCCCACATACAAGGGACAGTGACACTGCCCTCAATAAATAAATAAATAAATAAATAAAATGGCAACATCGGGAGCCGGCCGAGTGACGCAGTGGTTAAGCACTGGCTTCAGAAGGCAGAGGCCCAGGTTCCGTCCCACATGTGAGGGCCAGTGACACTGCCATCAATAAATAAATAAATAAATAATATAAATAATATAAAATGGCAACATCGGTAAAAAAAATATATCTTTAACAAACAGGATTATCGTTCCGGATTCATCAAAGGTGGCAAGAACTGGGCTCCCATGCGGTGATTTTGGTAGCAGAGGTTTCCCAAGCCCTTGGCAGGTGCCAGGCATGCTGTGTCTTCCACATTTGAACTCCCGTGATGCTGCTTCAGGAGGCAGGCATATCCCAGGCCCGTTATCAAATGGAGACACAGATGCTCAGGAGCTTCCGTGACTCGCCTCAGCAGGGCTGGGTCAGCACCGACCCTCGGCGACAATGTTCAGTCAGTCAGATGAAGTCGGTAAGCCAGGCGGCAGCTCTACTTCCTGGGTCAACTCCACCATTTTTAACAGTGGCAATAACATCACAAGGAAAGCAGAGACAACCGACTTGTTTTAAAAACTCTTTTTTGATTTGTAAACTAAACAAACTTGATCTACAAATTACTAAGAAAGGATAAATAAGAAGCCATACCATGTAATTTCTAGTATTACTGCCATTAACCCTAACCACACCAAAGTTACTTGAAGATGTTCTATGAATGTAATGATATAATTTTCTACGCCACAGAAAATCTCCCAGTAATCTTTTGGAAATCAGCGTGGGGAACAGTTTCTGAGGGCTCTCCAGAAAAGACCAAGTTCCTGCCCACAGGAGAGCCTGACATTTCCAAGAACAAACTCTCCACTATCTGCTCTTGGGGTTTCCTTGGTGTCTCTGGGCTATAATACCTAGTAATTTACTTGCCCTACGGAAGACCAAGGCAGAAATAGCCTTGACTTCCTTTCGCTGACCAAAATTCACAGCTGTTTGTGGTGAACAAACTGGGGAGGGGGTGGTTCCTCTGAAGGGATTTTTCTGACCTGGATACAACTTTTGCTCGGACCGGAACCTCCCAGGACATGTGAACATGCTGAAGCTGACTGGATACTAATCAAATTCTTCAGATTGCAAGGCTGTTTCACCCTTTCCCGTCTCTAATTTCCATAACTAAGACAGTAAAAACTGAACTTCAATTGGAGAACACAGAAAAAAGAGAGATCTCTGACTTACCAAACTTCTAAACTCTCTTCTTCTACCAGAAGATGCCCTACTCAGTTTAAAATTAGGCACTTTCTAGATTTGTAGATATAAAGTAACCACACAGGGGTCATTTCCAGGCATGCTATCTTTCTTGTTTTGTTTTTTAACGGGGGAACCACAGTCTGCTTTAGAGAAAGCCAAATGTACAGCAATCCCAAAGAAAAGAAAAAGGGCTGCCATCCCAATAAAATTGTACTTAGAAGTATTTTAAGAAGCGCTTGAAAAAACATTTTAATGAATTCAGCAGGTTTAGTGGGAGATACAGAAAACTGCTATCCTATTGGATAGCTGTGTTTTGCTTTGCAGTTTTTGTTTTTGCCTTCTCATGAGATCCTGCTTCCAACACCGCCCATTCGAAATCCTTACAGGATCTGTACTGCCCTATCCCTTAGGATGTTAAAATCATTTTGCTCAAAATAGGCACATTCAAAAGAAACCTGGAATGGTAGAAGGGAAAAAGGAAAAGGGTCGGCATGAGAAAAAGCTATCATGTCATTATAATTTTCAAGCTACAGATTCATTCTGGGGGCAAATAAAGAACCATTTCAATAGAATGGTTATGCTAACCACTCTTTTTTTTTTAAATTCTGAATTCCTTAAATAAATATTAGGGATCTTTCTTAAAAACAATGAATAACTTGTCATATCTTCTGACATCTAAGAGAACCTGTCATTGTCCCCAAAATGGGGTCCATTTTTCAAAATGTTTCATTGCTTCATTCCTTATTTCAGAAACTTTTCAGGTCTTTGGGAAACTCATGGTTGTTTTTGGATAGTCTTCCCACCCCTAACCCCAAATGGTAGAGTAAAAGCTAGTTCACAGTCACATTTATTGCTACATTTAAATGTCAATGTAAATAAATGTCTATAAATACTCAGATTTCTCCAGTAAGCTTCCTTGGCTTCTTTTCTCATTCACTCTTCTCATGTGTGACAAATTAAATACACAATTTTTCTAAACCACGACACAATCTACTCCTCAGTCATGGCCTTTGGTTTAATTTCTCTGTGCTTCTGAAACCTCAGGACTTTACATCATTCACATACATTCACACTCACGGCAGCCCAGCTCTAGGTGGAGCTGTTGTTCACCATCTTAGCTGTAGAGGGTGCAGTGTCACTGGCCCCCATGTGGGATCTGAACTGAGGCAGCTGGCATCCCAAGCCAGCTCTTAAACAATGCGCCACTCGGCCGGCCCTTGCTTGTCCTTTTAAATTACAAAAATTATATATGAATCATTTTGGATACAAAACTCAAATATGTTTTTCCTACTTTCATTAACAAGCTATAGTGAACATAATTTAATCTTTATTTATGGCTAAGAGTCATAATAAACAGAAATTATAGCACTAAGCTCTAGTAAAATGATGCCTGGAGCCTAACCAGGTATAGAGGGGTACATATATCTATGTTAATAGTCTCAAATTACCAGGGGGTGGGAAAATGCTAGATTTTAATTGCTTTTTCTGTCTCGTATTTTGTCAATCACACAGACATCATACGACTATAAATACTATAAGGAAACAGGCCATGTACTGGAAGAGAGACTAATTTTGGTAGAGTACCTACTATGTGCAAGGTCTGAGATAAACTTTGAAGTGCATCTAGCAATAGGCCTTGCACAAAGGAGGTGATGGGTAAACATCCGGTAAGTGAGTGGCCTTAACATGCCTGCCTGAGCAAGTCCTCTCCCTTACTTACTGTTTCTAACCTGCCATGGCTTGGAAAACAGATACCCACGTGTGAAAGAACACCACTGAAAACGTGTCTGGCATGGTACTTCGCACACAGCAGATGCAGCATGGTAAAATTGGATGTGCTGATCCGAACTGAGGAGGGTTAACAGTGAGCACTCACAATGTGCCAGAATTTGTGGTACGTTTCTTTCACACATTATCTAAGACAATGCCTATAAGACGGATAATATTATCCCCATTTTACAGATGCAAACTGAGGTTCAGAGTGGTTGGGCGATTTGTATGAAGTCAGGCAGCGCATCAGTGATGGCAGTGGGACTCAAATCCAGGCCTCAAGCACAATCCTATACTCCCTCTGCATGTACAGTAACTAAGGGAAGGTCAGAGGACATGAAGTTTGTAACAACTTTTTTATTTCTCTGGAAGCATTCTTTGCTGACTTTCTTCTGACTCTCAGGTATGCTTTTGATTGGGGAGGGTTATTATATGTAAACATTATGCTGACAGGCCAAAGCAGTAGACTGTGAAATCCAGGCAAAGTGTTAAGTCGATGAGCTGCTATAAACCACAGATGATGGGTTCCAAAGAAGTAGAAGCTTGAGAGATCTGTGTGTATTAAGGTCATGAGGGAGGGAGTTAAGAAGTTAAGACCTAAGCCCAGGCAGAATAAGAGAAAAGGGATAGGGTGAGAGAAGGAGCATTTTGTAGCTTAAGAATAAGCACACAGGGCTGGCCGAGTGGCGCATTGGTTAAGCGCTGGTTTTGGGATGCCAGCGGCCCCAGTTCGGATCCCACATGAAGGCCAGTGACACTGCCCTCTACAGCTAACAACAGCTCCACCTGGAGCTGGGCTGTGCAAGCCCTGGTGATGGTGTGGGCTGCAGCCCCTGCTGCAGTGGGCTGCCATAGGCTACAGTGAGTGGCCGGCAGCCAGCGTGAGCGGCTGGCAGCCAGCGTGAGCTGCCAATAGCCGCGGTGAGCGACATCCAGAGGCCAGCGACCGATCTGCCTCATCCAGGAAGAGCGCAATGACGATACCAACAGTGAAGCAACATCCTCCGCAACTAAACTGAAGAACAAAAAGAGAGCAACTTGTCTGTTCCCCTTCCCCGATTCCCCAACGCTGTTCCCCTCCACCGATTCCCCAATAAAATCTTTAAAAAAAAAAAAAAAAAAAAAAAAAGAATAAGCACACAGCTTTTGTGGAATGGCCAATGGCGGGGTGGGGGAATCATAAATAGATGAACAGATGAATAAACAGATGAGCAGACAAACACACATGTGGTGGGGAACATTTATATCCACTGCAGCTATAAGCTCCTATTCCTGCCAGCTTTACTTGGTCACTCAAGCAGCTGGACAAAGATGGGCAGCAGTTGGCAGTATTAGCGGGGGCAGGATATGGCAGCGAACGCAAAGGCCAATTCTGAAACTGTGACTCGGCAGCTCTTGTTAAATAAGCCAGGGTCCCCGAGGTGGGAGTGTGGGCATAATGGACCTAACCCTTTATTATTTCCAAACCTAAAAAGGCAGGACATGCTGACCTAGGGATTATTTAAATGCATGGTCTCATTTGCTCAGAAAATCTTTCACTAGGTTGAACCAGTCACCTCTAATTAATGACACACCTTGTGTAACAAGTGCCTGCAGATCCTCCCTGGCCCTAGGAGTTACAGGGATGAGAGGCTGAGGCAGCTCTCAGGCCATATACTGTCTCTACAACAGACAAGGAAGCAAGTCAGGAGGCGTTAACTCTCTTACACAAGTTAATGGAGACACCACCATCCACTCTTTATGACACTCTGGACATATTAACATGAGACCCAAAGTAAAAACACTGTGCTCAACGAAGATTTCCTAGTCTTGCTTAACTACATGGCAGCTAAATCCTCAGCAGAAGTTCAAGTCTCTGAGCGAGAGCACTGAGAGTAACTTCGCCTGTACCTGAAGGCAAGAAGTGTGTGAAAGTCTCTCACTTCAGCAGGATACATTGGGCGTTAAGATAGTTCTGGCAGGGCCGGCCGAGTGGCGCATTGGTTAGGCGCTGGTTTTGGGATGCCAGCGGCCCCGGTTCGGATCCCACATGAGGGCCAGTGACACTGCCCTCTACAGCTAACAACAGCTCCACCTGGAGCTGGGCTGTGCGAGCCCCGGTGATGGTGTGGGCTGCCATAGGCTACAGTGAGTGGCCCACAGCCAGCGTGAGCGGCCGGCAGCCAAGCGTGAGCTGCCAATAGCCGCGGTGAGCGACATCCAGAGGCCGGCGACCGATCTGCCTCATCCGGGAAGAGCGCAATGACGATACCAACAGTGAAGCAACATCCTCCGCAACTAGACTGAAGAACAAAAGGACAGCAACTTATCTGTTCCCCTTCCCCGATTCCCCAACGCTCTTCCCCTCCACCAATTCCCCAATAAAATCTTAAAAAAAAAAAAAAAAAAAAAAAAAAGATAGTTCTGGCAAACCGCCAAATGCTACATCATTCAACTCATTAGAGACAGGCACCTCCAAACTTACATAGTCTTCCTCTCATCTCTCAGACATCAGTAGTACAGAAATGTCAAAGTCATCCGGGTAAGATTCAAAACCCAATTCATGCATTCAAAGTATGTTTATTCAACACCTGTGAGTTGTCAGACACTGATCTAGGGACTGGGAATATAAACCTGAGAAAGACTAAGTCACTCTGAAAAATGGAAGTTTATCCATCCATTATGATTTCCCTTTATTGCGCCCAACAACTCAAGGCTCCAGGCAGGAAGTTCTTCTAATGTCCCACTCGCACCAAATAAGGCTCTTTCCCCACTTCCACGCCTATGATCATGGTGTGCCCACCTGGAACACTCACTCTACTTCACCTACCCAAATCCTCACTTCCTTCAAAACCAGCTGAGGTTCCTCTCTTCCTGAAAGCCCTGATCTCCATCTCATCCCAAAGTGATGTCTCATTTCTCTCAACTAACAATTACAGTGAACACCACCATCAGTTTATTTAGAAATTTATCGCTCTCTGATTCTTTTATTTAGTCAAATGCTGAGTACCAACTGTGTGACAGCACTGTCTTAGGGGCTGCGGAACTTGTGGCACACACTACTGGTGTTTGCGTCCCCCAAAGAACTCTTATGGAGAGTTCTCCTCTTATCTGCTTTTCTAAATCTTCTGTGTAGAGCTTGGTTCCTACTCAACGCTTAACACCTAACAATTTATTAGAGCTTGAGGGTTCCTTCGCCCAAGCTCACCCAAATTGGCGTTACGTAAACTAATGGGGAACAAAAGCAAACCAAGCCATTTCTAAATGAACTTCCACTTCTTAAAAACCTCAAAAGAACAAGGAAGGAAAAGCAAACAGGCTATGAAAGTGTTGCTGAACCAACACATTTTACTCACTGACAATCTCCCCTCCAAGTCACACAAAAGTGACTTTTTTTTCTCAATCCATACAGCTCGGATTCAAATGTTTATTTTAACAACAGACCGTGGAAAAGTTTAAAGCATCCTTGGTTAGTTTCCTAACCAAGTCTTTCTAAAGCCTTATTTCTTGATGAATGAACCCCCTGATGAGTCCTGCACATGCCACTTAACACACTAATCCAATGAGGTTCACTACAAGGAACTAGAATTTGAGCTTCAAGCACAAGAGGGGCTCAAAAATCACTTTAGACGTGATAAATCCAGAGGCAATTTTAATGTAAACAACAAAAGCCAGATCCTGCAGAGCCCAGTGGAAGGTTCCAAGTTCCCAAAAGAAGGGAATCAAGATCATTTCCTCCAGGGGTGCCGCGAGATTCTGCAAGACGTGGGTGTTTCCGCAGGAGGTGAGGACGATGTAAAATGTGCATATATTGCCCTAAAGGGGCTGGTTAGACACGACAGCTGGCACCCTGCAGCGGGCGAGGGTGAAGCCGGGCTGTGCCATGCGGGGAGGCGGCGACCTGGGCACTCCCACCATTCTTCGCCGCCGGACCAGGACACGAGACGAGACGAGCCCGGCGCCGCTCGGACCCGCGCCGGCGACCCTTGCTCCGTGGGCCGCCTGCCTTCGCCCCGGGGCACCCCGAAAGCCACCCCACCCCGGTCTCAGGACCCTCGATCTCTCTAGGGACCCAAGGGGCAGGCGGTGGAGAGGGGATCTCGTGGCGGCTTCCCGGCCCCGGCGCGTTACCCACCTGAGCAGACTGGAGAGGGGATGGCTCGAGGAGCCCAGGCCGCCGCCGCCGCCGCCGCCGCCCCCGGAGCCGCCGCCGCCGCCGCCGCCCCCGAAGCCTGAGGAGAGCCGCTTCCCGGACAGCAGCTTCTCCACCGCCGGGAGGTGCCCGGTGCGGGCCGCCTCCAGCAGCTCCTGCTCCTTCCCCATCCCCAGGGTCACCGCCCCTTGGACCCCCTTCCTGGGGCCGCCGCCGAGCCTGCTCGGGCTCCCAAACTTTCCGTCTCCGGGCAACGCACCCCCCAAACCGGCCGGGGACACCACCCCCCTCCCCCCCGCGAACCCCCCCACATGGGCGCGTCACTTCCGGGATCCGGCGTCACGCGTCACCGCGTCCCGCGCCCCCGCCCCCTTACCCACCTAGCTGGGCGGGGCTCGGCGGTCCGCGCAGGTGGCTGTGGTCTGCGCTAAGTGGACTTGGCTGTGCGGAGGTCGGGCTTCAGGGGCTAGAGCAAAGCGCCATGTGGGCGCCCGCTGTACTGGGTGAAAGGAACCAAGAGGGTCCACCTGTGTGCGCCTCCCTAACAGCGCTCCTTCCCCAAAGGTTTGAGAGCGCCCAGGACAAGAAATACGGTAATTGGTCCAGGCACCGTAGAAACAAAGAGAGAAATATGGTAACGCGCAACTACATTTCCTGGTCCATTCTTTAAGCACCCATAAATTAAATATGTAATAAGTGTGGGGATCTAGTGACACACAGGTGAATAAAATGCCCTGTACCTCAATGAGGGAAGAGAGGAAACTTCTCAAATACAAACATCCCCACTTCATGCTCCCATTCCCTGAAATGGCTCCTGAAGTGAAAGTCGAAGGAAAGACCTCCATCCACTAGAATTTTCCTCTGACTTTTGATAGTATTAACCAAACCAACATGAATCAGGTTTGTGAAACCGACCCTGACCTTGAGTACTGGTGAATTGGAAAAATTTTATTGGGCATAAACTATGTCTTTTGTTTCTGGTAGAAGCAGTTTCTGGCTCGAAGTAGTTGTGGAGTGAATAAATGGATTGGATGAATTCTGTTCAAGCTGTAACTGTTTTTTAAGGCGCTTGAAGAACAGAAGAGAAATGCTGGCAATTCAGTATAAACACAGGCCCGCAGTCTCTGCCTGAAGGTTTACGAGGTAGCCGCGTGCAACGACGCGCGCGTAGCACGGAATTGAGTTTTCTCCCGTCCCCAAACTTGACTCTTAAGGAAGGAGTTAACTGACCTTGCGTTTTTAGAAAGGGCGGCAAGGAAAAAGAAATCATTCTATAAACAACATAGCATTTATTTACAAAGGCTGGTTTCCCAGGATGAAAGATCCACAAACTAAACTCCGTACCCTCAATTTTCCCTCTCCCCGCCGCCATCAAATCAATTAAAACGGAGCGCTGGGGTCCTCCAGGAACGCCTCAAAATGACCCTCCGAGGAGCGGTAAGAGTGATGTCATCGCCGCGCGACGACAGGAAGTTAACTCCGGGGCTGCTGTGCCGCGCGCCGTCCGGAGCTTCTGAGAGTGACAGCATCACGATCTCCTCTCCCTCGTCCTGGAGGCGATGGATAATGCCTGCGAGTCGCCCACGGAGAAAGATGGAGAGACAGCGGAGTCCGATGAGACGGCCGCTGCTCCCGGGGGTCCCGGGGCTACTGACACGGACGGAATCCCGGAAGAAACTGACGGGGACGGAGATGGGGACTTGAAAGAAGCTGCGGCTGAGGAAGGCGAGGTAGGGAGAGATGTGTTGATGAGGCCGGAGGAGGACTCCAAGACTGTGTTACTGGCTGCTCGACCACTTTCTTGGGTGATCCCCCTCCAGGCTTACATAATTTGAACTCACCAGGATCTGCAACCCCTCTAGATCTGCCGTCGCGAAGGCGGGTGGGCGGTAGGAGGAGACAAAACTATGCGGTTGGTTCGGGTCCAGAGACCCAAGCACTGGGTTAATATTTTAAATCCCTGCCCTTAGCTAGTAAAGCTATTTCCAAGGGAATTTTAAATAGCCTCCTGGTTTTACTGGTGAGGAAATTGAGATCCAAGTTCACATTGAGAGGGTGCAAGAGCTAGAACCCAGGATTCCTAGTATCCCTTTCACCACGCTATGGTTTCTATTAGATGTTGCTTACGCATAATTTTGTTATTATAGGCTGTTATTATAGGCTTTGTTATTATAGGGTCGTTAAAGGGAGATTTTAAGAGTTGCTGGTTTAGTCACGTTCTTACCCTCTTGGAACATTTAACTGCTACCAGTGACCTGGGTGCTAATGTCCAAGGGTCTCTATAACATAAACACACAAAACCCATCAATTGTGCCACCCAGAAGCTCAGCAGTGTTACCTAGCCTAGCACCTGTCAGGGGACCAGAATCTCAGCATTCGCAAGGACCCATTTCTAGAGATTGAATCTTGGGATCTTAGATCCCTACGTAAGGGATTTCAGGAGGTCATGGGGAAGGACATTGGATTAGATGGAAACAGCCTTTTGGAGCATGAAGTTGCATCCAAGTATGTAAAATGAGAACTTTTAGAAAAAGAGAACAACGTACCCAAACTATTTTGTTTATTTTTATTTTATTTTTTTTAGCTGAGCCATCCTGCCACCTGTTGGCAGCTTGGCGGCAGCTCAGCTCGGGCTGGGCATCAAACCGCTGTTGCTCAGAGCTCAGCTCGCCCTCCTGACCAAACTATTTTAGAAGGAACCTTTAAAGTAGATCTCAAGGACAAAAAGAATTTGAATAATAATTAGCTTAATGCAATCGAGAGCTCACTACATACAGAAATTTGCACCCAACAGAAGATAAAATTTTTTTTGATGCTTCTGAAACACTTAAAAATTGATCATATACCAGACCACAAAGAAATGCATGAATTCAATAAACTTGAAATTAATGACAAGAAACTTCTCCTATCCCCACTCCTGCCCCAAAAACTAACACCAGGACATTTTAAACTGTTTTCTAAATAACTCATATATTTTTTTTTTTTTTGAGGGCAGTGTCACTGGCCCTCATATGTGGGACCGAACCGGGGCTGCTGGCTTCCCATGCCAGCGCTTAACCACCGCGCCACTCGGCCGGCCCAACCCATATATTAAATAAATTAACAGAGAACACTACATCAAATCCTATGGGGTTTGACCAAAACCTTATTTAAAGAAAAATTCATAGCCTTACATATTTTTATTAACAAGCCCGAGAAATTGAAAATAAGCACCCAACTCAAGAAACCAGGAAAACAACAAAGTAAACCAGAAAATGTAGGAACAAGGAGTTAATAAGAAAAAAAGTAGGTATTAATGAATTAATGCTTACAAAACATAACAAATGATAAAATAAAGACCTGGCTATTTGAAATGTAAATGCACAACATTATAAAATAAAAAAAGGCTATACACACTGATATGGAGATCTTTGAAGTTATAAAAAAAATTTAATGTTCAAGTTTAGGCCCAATGAATTTGAAAATCCAAGAAAAATGGCTTATTTTTAAGGAAAATATAAATCAATAAACTTAAAGCACAAGGTTAGAAAACTTGTATAGATCAATACCTAGAGAAGAAATTGAAAAGGTTGCTAAAGATAAACTACCTTTTCACCTACCCCCTCATATTCCTTTATGAGCTTAAATGTGAGTTCCCCTTTATGGAAAACAAAGGTTAATGAGGATTTAATATTGGTTTGCTGTATTCTTAGGTTCTATATGAAGTTGGAGGGGGTGAAGTTTGGATTTTGATCTTTTCGGTATTCAACAGATGTTAAACATCTCTAGCATGAGTAAAACTATGTTAAATGCTTTAGTGGGGAGAGGTAAATAAGAGACAAACCTATTTTCAAAAAGTTTTCAGTCTAGTAAATATGTGCACAAACTAAAAGGTAGGAAGAAAAGAGTACTACATGTGGAAGAAGCTCACTTAAATGTTCCACGTTCAAAGAAACACTGTTTTGATGAGAAGAAGCTTTCTTTTTAATATTCTTTCTACATGGAATTATTACCAGTAAAGAGATCTATAGATTCATGACAGATGAGCTGGCTGGATGGAGAAGACTTTTTTGACGCGCTCTCTAAGAATGGGGTCAGGGGAAGAGAGGCTTTCATTATCTTGGCATCTTCTTGCCGGTGTAAACAGATATTGGAGCTATGATCATAGCTAACCTGGAAAACTGGATTACTTATCTGGTTTTCTTTCCACAGCTGGGCTATAAACTTCTTTAAGAGAGATTGTATATCTTGCACCTGATGTTGCAACCTGTGCCTGGAGCCAAAAAACTACTGAATGAATGCATTTGTTGTGTTGTAATGAGAATGATGTCTTCTTACCTTGCCCAAGTCTGGAAAGTAGGCCAAATATATCATAGCATTTCTTTCATCTTCTCAGCTCAAGAGTCAAGACATCTCAGATTTAACAGCAGTTGAAAGGGAAGACTCATCATTACTTACTCCTGCAGCCAAAAAACTGAAAATAGATACCAAAGAAAAGAAAGAGAAGAAGCAGAAAGTGGATGAAGATGAGATTCAAAAGATGCAGTAAGTCATTTTCTGACCTTTCCCCATTGCAAGGCCCTAACTGGACCACACAAATAAACTTTTCTTGGCCTTAATTTTTTTTTTTTTTAACTCAAAAGAAAATAAAGCAATTAATACATTGTTATATCACAGAAGATATAAATAAGAATAAAATACCACCTTACCACCAAGATAAACACTGTTAATATTTTGATGTATACTCTCCAAGATATTTTTTATACATATGTATCTTTAAATTAAAGTTTTCAAAGATGTTAAATACTATTTATAACCTTTTTTTCCACATTATATATGGTGAATGTGTTCTGTGTCAATAATTATATATCTAGGTTATAATTTTCTTCAAAATTTAGAAATAGCTTCATTATGTTTTCTGATTATAAAAGAAGTATGGCTCATTGCAAATAATCCAGGTAATACAGAAGAATAGAAAAAATAAATTACCCATAATCCCACCACCCAGAGTTTATCCAGGGTATACTTTTCAGTATATACCTTTTCAGATTTTTTAAAAATGTTTGCTATATATTGCTAAATATTTTCATGTCATTAACTATGCCGATAAGCCCATATTTAATGGCTGCATTGTATTCCATCATGTGGATGAACCATAATTTAACCAATCCCTATAGCTGTTGTCGTGTTTTGACATTATAAGTACCTTTGAGCATATCTGTGCATACCTGTCCATTTGCTTCCTAAAATAAACTGGAAGTGTAATTGCTAGTCACATAGTATGAATATTTTCAAACATATTTCTAAATGCTTCTCCAAAAAGGTGTTCCACTTCACACTCTTACAAGCATGTATGAGTTTCTGTCTTCCCATTTTCATTAGTACCATTCTTTTATTTTTAGCTGAGCCATCCTGCACCAGGTTGGCAACTCAGCTTGGGCTGGGCATCGAACTGCTGTTGCTCAGATCTCAGCTCGCATTTATAAGCGAACTCTTAACCAACTGAGCCACTCGGCCGATCCAGTGCCATTCTTTTTAATACTTGTCTATTTGACTTATGAAAAACGTTAATCTCGTTTTAGTGTGTCATTTCAATTTCTTTAATAGTGAAGGTTAATTTTTTTCTCTATATTTATTAGCCATTGGTATTTTATAAATTTTCTGTTCATGTCCTTTGCTCATTTTCTAATATTAGTATGGCGTAATTACTATGGAGTATTAGCCCTTTCTCATATGTTTTACAAACATTTCCCCCCCTTAATCTATTAAGGTTGAATACTATTGGTTTGAATATAAATGTATATATTAAATTTTTACCATAATGTGAAGTAAGGTAGCATTATGGGAGAGAGCCTAATGCTGAAAACACAATCTATGTACAGTGATACAGTGACCCAACATTGTTAGGTTTTTGTTCTTAATGAAGAAAGGAAGTTGTTTCACTTATTCTCAAGCTCCTTAAGAGTGGAAAAACTTTATCTTCATTCTTCATGAGCACTAAGCCTAATACCATTGATTCCTTGAAACTTCTAATTGTCTGAGACCTGATTTTATTGACGGAATAATATATCATAAGCATTCTTTCTTATAAGTAAACTTAATTCCCTGAATCTTTGTCTAGAATCCTGGTTTCTTCTTTTTCTGAGGAGCAACTGAACCGTTACGAAATGTATCGCCGGTCAGCCTTCCCTAAAGCAGCCATTAAAAGGGTAAGGTTGGGGCCAGCCGAGTGGCGCCTTGGTTGGGCGCTGGCTTCGGAGGCCGGCGGCACCAGTTCAGGTCCCACATGTGGGGGCCAGTGACACTGCCCTCAAAAAAACAAAACAAAAACAAAACAAAACAAAAAAAAGGGTAAGGATGGACTATCACACTTCATTTCCATCAGCTCTGAGAGCTGAAGTAGAGTCAAAGGTTATGTCCATTGGCATTTGAAAGGTGGTGGATCATTTAGGCGGGAAAGTAAAAATTACATGCCCATCAATAATCTGACCAGTTGCAGTTTTGTATTCCAGGGATAAGGTCTAGAGCAGGGGTCGGCAAACTGCGGTTCGCGAGACACCTGCGGCTCTTTAGGTATGTGCCGTCTCAAAAGTCTGCCAACCTCTGGAAGAGCCAATCCTGTCCCTCACAATTTAAAAATTATTCGAAAGCCATAAATATATTTTTACATAATCACCATTATGTGAATGATATCCTTTAAAAATTTTATAAATGCAACTATGATAGTTTTTCAATTTTACTTCAGAGCCTGCAGCTCGCGAGCCGCAGTTTGCTGAACCCTGGTGGCTCTTCCATCTCAAAAGTTTGCCGTCCCCACTCCAGACAAACAGAATAGGTCATTATACACCTGAATCCTTGTTTTATTATAGTAGTCTCAGTTTCAGCATCCAGCCTTTAGGAAGCATTTTTTCAGTCAGAGCTCGTATGCATACTGTTTATAAGTCAGTCCTTTACCACCTTAATCAGTTTTTGTCCTTCTTTCAAGCTGATCCAGTCCATCACGGGCACCTCTGTGTCTCAGAATGTGGTCATTGCTATGTCTGGTATTTCCAAGGTTTTCGTCGGGGAAGTAGTAGAAGAAGGTGAGTGGTGCTGGTATAAATACTGGGTTGAACCTGTGACAGTCTTATTTTCAAGAATATCTATACTGACGGACTTAATGAGGCACCTGTGGGAGTTTCCATTTACACTGGAGGCTGACCAAAGTGGAGCGTTGTATTCAGAACATGACCGTTATTCCTTGAAAGTTTCCATGCTGGAAGCATCTAGAAAATCTCCCCTCCTGATTCCTGTCCTCAGCCCAAGGTGACAGAGCAGACTTTGCATTTTTCTCCAATGGACTTTGCTCCTTTCTGTTGCCAAGGTAAAGATACAAGAAATCACTGGTAGGGTGAGGAGTTATCCTTGAATATCTGACCCCTGTCAACTGCCCCCTCCCATCTCCCCACCCCCGTCGTCCATCAAGTAAACAGCCCAGCTGCTGCCCACTGCTAATCTCTAACTGGTGAAATGTTTTTATAAGCAGAAGGTATGTTTTCAACTGTTGCCTATGATAAAGCCTGATATGGGATGTTATACTAAAGCTAACAATATACTTCATAGCATTCTCTTAAGAAGGGGAAATGTCTTGGTTTATTTCCTTAGCAAGCTTAAGAAGAGTTAATGAGAATTACAGTTGATTCATAACCTCTGGTGTGATAATAAAAATTTCTCCTTGCCCTGTTTAGCCTTGGATGTGTGTGAGAAGTGGGGAGAAATGCCACCACTACAACCCAAACACATGAGGGAGGCTGTTCGGAGGTTAAAGTCCAAGGGGCAGATACCCAGCTCGAAGCACAAAAAAATCATCTTCTTCTAGACCAAAGCCTCACAAGACCTGGTGCTGGAGGAAGTGCTGGTTCCAGGCTTCGGGCTGCATGACTTTCTGGACTGAGTCCTCCTGGGATTCCATGATGGTTTTAATGTCTCTGAGAACTCTGTTATTCATCATACCTACAAGGCAGCAGCCTGTTTCATACTCACCCTGACTAAATATCAGGACCTCTTAGGGCATTCTGAAGCATTTAGTCGAAAGAAGAAAGGTCCATGGGCCTTAAGCATCTTCCTGACAGGGAGCTGCTTTCCGAGAGAACTTGGACGGTTCCACATTGAAGTGTGACAGTTTCACACTGAAGTTGCTATGACTTAGGGTATTTCTTACGTCTGGTTTTAAGTAGATGAAACAACCAGAGCCTTTTGACTTGTGATGCTGTCACATGAAGGACATGGTGATAGCAGGAGTGGAATAGTTGGTCCCTGTAAACATTTTAGATTCTCCCGTGGATTTGGTGAATGATCATTCAATTGTTTTCTAGCTTGTCATGTATGTATTCGTTTTCTGTCTAATTGGTTGGAATTGGGGGGAGATCATCATTTTTTTGGAGTCAGAGTAAAACTGGTCTTGGGTTTTTTTGTGAAAATTTGAGCCCTTCCCATTTTCTACTACAGCCATTAAAATTTTATCTCATAAGTGTACTTAAGGCACTTAGAAACTGTGTAGAAGCCCATATATTTCAGATTCCTATAAACAGATACATCACAACCAATACTGTTTGATAAATTTAATTTGCTTTTTTCAGGTGGTTCACAGAACCAGTACACTCAAGGTTTGATTAGATATTGCAACATTAAAATTTCCCAATACTGACCAGTATTCCAGTTCATCAGATACATTCTCATTGTTTTCCTCAAATAGAGGGGAATGAAGTGACCTTTTATTGACAGTGATTAGCAGTAATAAGGCTACAGTATTAATTGGCAATCCCCAAGAATTCTTTCCTTTCTATCATTCAGTGTCTTAGGGACAAGGGTTTTGAAGCTGTTCTCTTTTGAAGCTTTCCTGAGCATGTTTTAGTAAAGATTCCAATTCTGTTTAGCCCCGAGGTGGGGAAACAGCTTGGACTCAAAGTTGGGCAAATCTGACATGTAGTATCTTAAATTAAAACTCGTAGCTTTAAACATGCTAGTGGAGACGCACTTCAGTGGGGCATCCACAAAGAAAAGCTGTTAAGACTCAGGCTAAATCTTGACCCAAAACTAATAAACTGTGGGGGAAAACCCAGAAAATAGATGCTCTCTCAGGTCTAACAGGAATTTTTTTAACTGTTATAGGAACAGTACCTATTGCAATTTGGGATATTGGGTAAGGCTGAAATTTACAAATAAAGAAAGAGAAAGTTCACACCCCAAGTCTGGCCATTTAGCAAAGCCTCACAGTTTAAAATTATCCAAGTGTTCCACCTTGTGTCAGTTGTCAGAGGTGGGGAAAATAATCCTCATTCAACAATAACTACTGTCCATACCTACCCAGAGGTGATGGGAATATTCCTATTCCAGCACAAGGTGGGGGAGCCATAGAGCTACGTGAGAGGATAGGGCTTCCCACCAGAATCTCTTGGAACACTTAAATGACTGTGGCAAATCACAAAGCAATTACATAGCCTTGCAGTTCTCACATAACCAAGTGTTATCCTACCAGCTTGTACAGCAATGTTGCTTCCAAAACTTATTTTGGAAGTTTAGGCAAGTATTAAGAGAGAAAAACAAACCCTTAGTGTAAAGGTTTGGAATGGCAAGTTCCCATATCACTATAGCAATACTTCCAACTACCGTATTTTCCCACTACCCTCCTCAACTGGCCTAAGGGGAATTGAATGTAAATGGGTTACATGGAAGCACTTAAGTTATGGGGTATCTGAGGGGTGGTATCACCCCTAGTATATTCCATACATGGGAACCATTCCTTTTAGAACCTGATAAAGGGCACATAAAGGTTGAGGCCCATGGCAAAATCAGGGTCAGATTACATATACAGCAAAAAGCAGCCATCACAAGAATAGAACCCATGCTTTCTGTCGTAAGTCAAAGAAACTAGGTTATTCCAGTGAGTTAAAAACAATTTGAGATCGATAACCATCCCCGCAGCTCAGCTAAGAGAGATGTAAACCAGTCCATATGCATTATAGTATATCTCCAGTACATCCATGTAAACAGGAAACCTGAACAATCAGAGATGACGTAGTTGTAAATGTTTCACAGCTGAAATGAGGATGTGCAGTGGCTGAAGTCTCCGAGGGAAAGTGGTGCTATGACTCCAGGCATTTTCTTGAGGTATTGTTATTTCTTGTTCACAGGGTGAACAAGAGTCTTACAGCTCCGAGGCAGAAATCCTAAGCAGGACAAAGGAGCTGACACTATTTTTTTCCTTCCAATTTTTTCCTTTATGTTTACCCTGAGGACCAACCAGTTCACATTTTTTCATTATGAGAAAAAAAAATCTTCCATCCCCCATTGAATAGAAGTATGATGTTATTACACAAGATGATTTTTACTAAAATTCCATGGGACAATGACCCTACTTCATTTCCTGAGGGTGAATTTCAAGCCTCAATAGCCAAAGCTGCCAGATAATGGAAGTCTGAAATTCTAGGGCTCCAGGTCACATGGAAGGAGCTCCAGAGCCCAGACACCTACTGAGCTCTGGCCGTTACACAGGTTAGCCTTGGTGTTTCCCAGATTTGCCTCCCGCCAAGCACAAGCTTAAGGTGAAGGTGTACCAGGCAATGCCTATCAGACATGTTCTTTGCATGGAGGGATGCCAGAGGGATGTGGTGGGTCACGGAGGAGGGAGGGAAGAAAATCAGTGATTTTAAACTAATTCAGGTGAGCCTAAGGTTGAATAATTCCAGCTACTGGGTCTCCCTCCTCCCCTTCCAAAAACATTAGAAATGCCATACTTGAGACAACCCATCATCCACTTTGTTCACCATTCCGCCTTTGAAAAAAGCATTCAGGGGGACTTTGGAGGGACGCAATTACCCTCCGTTGTATTTCACCAAAATTCCTCTTGGGAGGCCTAAACCATGCAAGGACTCCTCTTCAGCCCTCTGCACCCATGCAGAGCTTCTGCCAGTACCACTTCTTGGACAACGAGCTCCGGAGGTTTCTGATGTGCTACGAGAAGTGCTTCCTTTAACCTGAGACAATGAGGTAGAGCCCGAGAGCGAGTATTTCAGGGCCTAGTGATCATGTCCTTCCTCTTGGCTGGATATTTGAATTAACACTACCTTCAGCTTTCTTCTTTCCAGAACTGGAGTCTATATTTTAAAGGCCTGTCCTCATCTAAGGACCTTCACCCCTGATCATTTTTGCTGTTCTCTGGGCCTTTCCTTCCTTCACCAGCAGTTTGTAAATAAGGTCGCCAGAGTGCACAGGCATTGAAGACATCGCGGGGTACGAGGTCCCGCCCTCTGTGCTGTGTCCCTGCCCAATGGCGCAGCTGGGCTTGGGGCCACAGCAGCACACGGAACCTCCTCCCTCTGGGCAATGCTTGGGTTCCTTTCCCGAGTTCTCACAGAGCGGCTGATTTTTCCATAAGTGCATTACTTTACACTCACCTACACCTAACCTCACCTGTCACTTTCCTGAGTGTTCACAGTCCGGCTTGTGGCCCTTCTGCAGTTTTCCTATTTTTAAGTCTCTTCTAATTTACCTTTCAATGCCTGGAAGTAGTAACATTTGATTGCATTGTTATATCCTACTTTCAGGGTATTTATAAAAATCTTAAATAAGGTTAAACCAAGCATCAACCAGTAGGAAACTTCCCGTTAACATTCTCTCCAGAAAAATGTTTCTTCTTAAGTCTCTAAGTAGTTTCCTAAGCATCACAAACTATTCCCATAATCTCATAGTAACTGGTGCTTTTAAAATTGCCTTAATGAAGAACTTGACAAAAGTTCCTTAAAAGTCTGAACAAATTAGATCTTGTCCTTCTTGAACACGTTTCTTTTTATCCTCATAAAACTAGAATATACAAGTCAGACATGATTTCCCATAAAGGAAGCCATTTATCTTTCCTTCAATAGGTCAATTGTAAGACTTTACTGACCCTGCTAAATCACTAGTTTACCATCTGACCGATTCAAGGTGAGCTGGCTGATGAACTGTCACACAGCTTGACTGGACAGAATTAGACAGGAAAGAAGGGTGAGACTGTTCTTTTATAGGGCAGGGACAAAACCCAGCCAGGGTGGCAAGGGGTTTTTTTTGTTTTGTTTTTACTTAAGTCAAAATTACAGGTTTTAAAAAAGCCACAGTGATGGGGGTGGGGGGAGCAGGGGAGAGGCAAAAGGTTGAGATGCTGGTGGGAAGTCGTGGTGCTGGGAGAGATGTGTCAGGGGCCCAGGGAGACTGAGGTGCAGCTATGGGAGAGAGGACTCCAGGCGGGAAGCAGGGGCTCAGAATCAAGCTCCCTTACTGGTCGCTACCACATCATGCCTTCAAGTTAGCTCAGAGGGAGTATTTTTTTTTCTTGATTTACATTTCAAATAAATTATGATATAGAAGGGAAAGATGATACAGCTGAGCCACTACTGATGTTGACTTTCTACCACAGCATCACAATGATGAAAGCATAACAGAAAGCTTAACCCTGAAAGATCTGATTGTAATATCAGCCAAGATGATATGAGCTCAGTTCCCTTTCCCAAAAAGGCAAGGTCCTGCTCGATCTCCCTTCTTCGTGTGCCTCTCCTGGTCCCCACCTCGCTGGCTATGTCCTCTCCCACTCTACTACTATGGCCAGAGCTCAGGCCAAGGACTTTGCAGGTCTGCTACAGGAAGCTCTGGGATGTACAATCTTTGGTGGCTCTGTGTGTGCCTGAGGGTGGGTACTCCCCTTGTTCACACAGATTGTGGAGGAAGGAAAAGTCTCTGTCATGAAACCAGGCGGTGAAATGGCTCTACCTCATGTACAGAGGACCAAAATGCTCTACACAGGCAAGACATGACGCTTGAGCCACGCACAAAGCTGCCCCCAATTTCCAAGAACACAGTCCTGCTTTGCCCGGTCTTCCATCCGAGTCGGAACAGCTAGCACAATGGACACCACAGGGAGTGAGCTGGGCATCCCCCCGGCCCGTGGCGTCCTCAGCCGACGTATCAACATGGGAGGGTGCCTTCTGGTCATAGGTGGTGCTTCTGCTGGTGATCTCCTCCTCGCCTTGGCACAGATGGCTGAGCTCCTGCTATCAGAGCTCAAAGAGGGGATTATACTTCCTAATCTCCTGAAGAAGTTTTTCTTTATCCTGGTTGGCATTGGCCAATGCTTGTTTAGTTTCTATAAGTTCCTTTTGTAGGGTAGGCAGTTCTTTCACCTGAGGAATGATAAGTAATTCACAGTTAATGAATAAGGTAACACACCTTGCAAAAAGAAAAAAAAAACACTGAGTAAGGCACAAGGTGGAAGAATTCAAGCAGAAAAATCCACAAGTTTGGTCAATGATCAAGAGAACCCAACTAGATCTTTTCCAAGATCCTGACCCCTCTTCAGAGTTGATCAGTTATGAGGATAGCAGCAGGTGAAATCTGTGATCAGCAACCATTCACTCCAGCTCCTGATTTGCATCCTCTATTCACACTTCTAGAAGCTGCTGCTGGGTGACTGAAACCCACACCACCAGCTGTACACAGCACCAGCAACCTTTCCAGCCCTCCAGATTTTACCAGCAACTGCGATTACAGCCCCTCAGGGTTTACAGGAAAGGTACTGTGTAGTTAGCTCCTTACCTGTTCTCCAAAAGCCTCCCCTGGGGGCACCAAAAACACCTGTTCTTTTGGGAGCTGTCTCTTCTCATTTTCAGGTACTTCAGCTGATGGTCTGTCATGAGCAGCAGCTGGAAAAAAAAAAGTAAAGGTTCTAAATGACAAACTGTTACGACCATGCAGACAATTCCTTTCCAGGATAAAAGGCAGAGAAGCCAGGAGGCTGACAGGCCCAACTCACCGCCTATGTGGAATACACCATCATCATCTCGCTTCAGCACAACATGCTCCATGGCCAGAGTAATGGGGACAGGGCCTGGGGACGTCGGGTAGATGGGGGGGATATCATCCTACAGGAAAGAGGGGAACTGCATGATGCCCCCAACCAGCTCAGAGCAGCTGAGGTAACAATCCACGCTTCTACCATCAGTGTAAAGCACAGCTCTGTCATCATTTATCCATACACTCTTGTAAGGTATGAAAGACTTGGCTGAGTTTCTCCCATTCTAGAGATGGTGAGACTGATCAGATAAATGGATGGGATGGCACAGTCATGCTCCAGGCCAAAGGCAAGGTCAGGGCTAGAGACAAGGGCTCCTGGCCTGGACCCAGGACTTTTTGACAGTAACACATATGAGGTTGGACAATTAAGTTCTTGAACTTTCCACTGTGTAAGTGCACGGTGGGATGTCCCTGAACTCAATTATCCGGCCTTTCACATGTATGTGCTAATATAACATTGACAAAGAGTGATAATATGCATCTCCTCACGTGACCCTCACAACCCTTTCCAGGGACAAGGCAAGAGGTTAACAGCTGTCACTGCCAGAATTCCTTGCCTGACCAAGTCTGGGGTAAAAATCTAAAGTTCCTCTCACCTTTAGGGTGATCCTGGAGTTCAGGAGCTCAATCTGCATGGGAACCACCACGGGAGTCTCCTCATCCTCCAGGAAGGGCCCCAGGCCATTGAGCACTGAAGTGAGCAGCTCCAGGTCACAGCCTCGAAGCAACAAATGCAGGAAGCCATTCGTGGTGGCCAGCGGGGAATGAACCGCTGCACCAGGCCCCACCTCAAAGCGAAGGCCCACAGCTGGCTTGATGTGGCCAGCCCTCAGAGTTGAGGATTCCTGAAAGTTTGTACCTTTGAGAAGACAGAGGGAAAACATAGTAATTAACAGCCAGGGACTTTACATACATTTCATATGTATTCATATCAACCCTATGTCAAAAGCATTATTCATTCCCATCTTAGAGAGGAAGGTACTGAGGCACAGAGAATCACTTAGCCCAGGCACAAAGGATCGCTTACCCCAAGTTACACAACTTGTAAGTAGCGAGGACAGGATTTGAACACAGGCAGCCTGATTGCAACTGTGCGCTTGGCTACTCTCCCCAATGCCCACAGAGGGGGGGTTAAGAACCAGTGAAAAGCTGGCCTTGCTAATGGCCAAGGGAAAGCTCTGAAAACACAGAGCCCTCAACCCTGCTACATTTGAATGACTCTTCCTTTCTTCAAGTCTTATCTTCTCTTATAAAGCCAACTCTCTGCGATAAAGCGAAGCAGGATCTACGCTCATCTCCTCAAAACTCCATAAAGAATAATCTCAGGTGTAACCAAGGATATGGAACTTACATGCTTACATAACTGCAAATTACTACAACCATTTTGAAAAACAAATTGGCATTAGCTAGTACAGTTAAAGCTATACCTACCCTAATGAGCTAGAAATTATATCCTCAAGAATATAACCCCGGAGAAACTCTCCAACATATATATTAGGAGACACATACAAGGCAACCCTATTTGAAATAGCAAATGAACTGGGAACAACCCAAATGTCTGTTCAGAATGGACTGAAGGAAATATAGTAATGGGCACAGGGGATAGTTTAGGGGTGATGGTTGCACAACTGTAAACTAAAATTTATCGAATTGTATATTTACAACGATTGAATTTCATAATATGTAAATTATACCTCAATAAAGCTGTTTTTAAAAATGCAAAAAGTAGTATATTTATACCATAGAATATTATATGCTAGTGAAAATGAATGAATTATAGCTAACTCAACAACCTAGAAGAATTTGAAGAATATCATGTGACATGGAAGAAGGAAATCACAAAAGAATACAAACTATAATTCTATGTAGAAAAACTCAAAACCCTATAAAGCTAAATAATACATTGATACAAACACACATGGAAGAATTCTCAAGTAAAGCAAGAAAATGATAAACACAAAATTCAGGATCTCGTGATCCCCTTTGACAGGTGACAGGCAGGGACTTTAAAGGTAACGATGCTGTTCTATTTATTTATTAAACTAGGTGGTGGGTACATGGGTTCATTGTATTGTTATGATTTTATTATATATATATATATATATATATATATATATATATATTTTTTTTTTTTTTTTTTTTTGAGGGCAGTGTCACTGGCTCTCATATGTGGGACCCGAACCGGGGCCGCTGGCTTCCCAAACCAGTGCTTAACCACCGCACCACTTGGCCGGCCCCAATATACATATATTTTTAAGTATTCTTTAGTATCTAACTCAATATTTTAAAAAATAACTTTTTTTAAATGAAGCATGTAGCACTAGCTCTGATTTTTTTCTGTCATCTTTCAGAGTATAAATGACAATTCACATCAAAGGCCTTAATCTGAGGAACAGAAGCTCCCTGGTCAGGTGTAGTTTGATGTTAGCAGCCACACAAACAAACGAGTGGCCACTGTCCTGTGGGAGCTTAAGGAGGACGTGGGAAATGACGATGGAGAAGAGTCTACAGAAAGAGCCCCAGAAAGAGCTCTGGGAGGTTCCTTGCAAGGAGGAGGCTTCCCTGGAGTTCTTCCTCCCCCTAATGGTTAATGGAGGGAAGGGCCCAAGGCAGGGCACAAGGGCACCTGCCCTTGGAGCCCAGCGACAAGAGCAAGTTAAGCTCTGGTTGCCCCAGGTACATCCCACCAGCTCTCCTGGAATGGCTGCCATCCTTACCCGGGCACGGTCCATGCAAGAACTGCCAGAGTCCCATGGTGCCCAGCTGCTGAAGGGTCAGTTCCTCTGCTTGCAGGGCCACAGCCAGGTCCTCGCCACGCACCTCAATCCCCATAGACACCTCACTGACCTTCAGAACCAGAACTGAGACCTGTAAAAGGAGACTCTCTTAGCTGAGTCCCATGCTTCCAGCCTAGAACCTACCCTCTGCAGAGAAGAGAGGAGAGCACTGACCGGGTGAAAATTGACGTCTTCCCCACTAGGGGAGAAGGAGCTGTTGGCCTCTGGTGAGCCCTGGCCGTAACTATCCACAACAGGGCTCTCCTGAACACCCGCACTGTCCAAGAGATTTGGAAGGGATCCTAGTGGGAGAGAGTCTGGACCAGGCTCTGCATACGAAAGACAACGAAAGACAACAAAATAGTCCAAAAGTCAAAAAATGCTGTTCGAATACAATCTCTTAGAACAATGACAACTGTAAAAATAAAACAAAACATTTAAGACACTTATGAGACAACTGAAAATGTGAAGTCTAACCAGATATTTGGTGAATTTAATAAATTATTGTTAATATTTACAAGTGTGATAACGGTATTTGGTCAAAATTTTAAAAGTCTGTGTATGGAAGCAACTTAAGTATCCACGGATGGATAAATGGATAAACAAAAGTGGCATAAACATACAGTAGGATATCATTCAACCTTAACAAGGAAGGAAATTCTGACACCTGCTACAATGTGAATGAACCTTGAGGACATTATGTTAAATGAAATAAGCCAGTCACAAAAGGACAAATACTGTATGCTTCCACTTCTAAGAGTTACCTAGAGTGGACAAATTCAGAGACAGAAAGTAGAATGGTGGCTGACAGGAGCTGGATGAGAGAATGAGGGGTTATTGTTTAATGAGTACAGAGTCTCCTTTTTTCAAGATGAAGAGAGTCTGGAGATGGATGGTGGTGAGGGATGCACAATGATTGGAAGTGTACTTAATGGCAACTGAATTATAGTTAAAAAATGATTCGGATGGTAAATTTTATGTTTTTTACCATAATTAAAAGTCTGTACTTTATCTAGAGAGGCATAATGAAAATATTTATGGATGAAATGATATGTTTGAGATTTGTTTCAAAATAATATGGGAGGAAGGAAATATACCACTTGGAAAGGGGTATATATGAAACAAGCATAGCCATGAGTTCGTAATATCTGAAGCTAGCTAATGGGTATATGAGGGTTCATTATTTGATTCTACTTTTATATATATTTGAAAGTTTCCATAAGAAGTTAAAAATAATAACAACTCAAACATGGGCACACACCATCCAGTTTAAGAAACACAGATTCTCTACTTTCTTTTCATTTAGACGTTCTTAAAGGACAATTTTAAAAGTTTCCATTTCAATAAGCTGAAAGAACCAGTGTACCTTCCATTGGTAATTGATCTAATTCCTAAAAGTTATTTGTTTTATCATAGATGAAAAGCTCCCAGTTGTTTTCCAACAATAGGCAAAAAAAAAAAAACCCAAATAAACCCACACACCCCTCCCTATGACACCAGCCACAGGACTAATCTTACTGCCACAGCTGCATGGCTGTAAGGCTGGCACTGTCCTTTGGACTGAGTCTCATTCTGTGATAAAGGTCAAGCACTCACCAGGAACCTAGAAGACGTGGGGATAAAGCTAGAGCCATGAATCCATTAAAATTTCTCTTTTTGGTTTTGGTTAAGAAAATGTCTGTTTTATCAAACGTGAGCTCCTTCTGCATCCTGCCAGTGTGGAAACAGGCCGCAGAGAGCACCATTTTTGGACTTCTGCAACTCTGCCTGGCTCTGCTTCCACTTACCAGACTCCAAGAGCATCACAAAGCTATCACTGCCATCGCTGTCTACTGAAATCCGGTCTTCAGGGCCACTGTTATCCAGTGAGACAGCATCAAATGACTGCTGAGATACCGTCCTCTTCATGGAGAAAAGTCGGAGTCGGGCAGCACCTCCACTCACTGGGGCTGCCACCCCTTCATCTATCTTGGCCATGGGCTCCCTGTTTAAAAGACAAAAACCCAACCCACAAATGTGACTTAGGGAACCGTTGTTCCATCCCCTTGCAATACCCCTCCCTTTCAAACAAGGCAGTTATTATATACATAAACTTTGATGTCAACCATTACCCACTATAGGGGGGTCACACCATTTTCCAACAGCTGGCCTTTCTGAATCCTCATATTCCAGCATTTCAAACTGCAGAAGCAGCTCTCCCATATCAACATTAAATGTCAAGGTTATTTAGGGTCATGCCATAAGGAGAAGAGACCAACTACCTACCTATAGCCCAGGTGCTAATGATTGGACCCTGAAGCCACCCACGCTCATTCTACAAGTATTTATTGAATAGCTTCTGCATACAGGGCGCCACGCTAGGCACAGGGCAGAGGCGGAGGGTGAATAAGAAACCCCTGTCCTCGAAGAACTTATAATCTACTAGGAGAGAGGAGACTCATACATAAGTAACATTATTTGGGAGTACATTACGCACACCATGAGAGGGACAGAGGTGCCAGCCAAAGGCCAGGCTGTAGTAAAGACGGGAAAGGCGAAGGAAAAAGGGCTTGAGAAGGGCGTTGTGGAAGGAGGTGGCACTTGAGTTGGTCCTGAAGGAAATGAGAGAGATAGGGAAGAGGGCATTCTAGGGGGAAGAAACAGCATAAGCAAAGAAAATAAAATGTACTTTTAGAGACAGTAGGTAGCTCAACCCAGCTGGAGCATAGATTTTGTTGGGGAGAGCAGTGGAAGATAAAGTTAAAAAGGCATAGTGAAAAGAAGCCTTTAAAGCCCTTTTAATCCTACCTCCCATTTTACAGATGAAGAAACTGACTCAAGGTCACAGTTAAAAGTTAAGAAAAGCCCAAGTCTCCTACCTTTCTGCTAAGTACTTTTTTCACATTACCACATTGGTTACACCAGATTATAGAAAACTCTGGATAAAAGATTATATATGAAAGTGCTCTGAAAATGTCAAGTGCAAGGGGTATATGGGAAATCCCTGATCAGTCTTGCTATGAACCTAAAACTGCTCTAAAAAATAAAGTCTATTAAAAGAACTGTAGAGCCGGCCAAGTGGTGCGTTGGTTAAGAGTTGGCTTGGGATGCCAGCTCTGAGCAGCGGGACCCCGGTTCGGATCCCACATATGAGGGCCAGTGACACTGCCCTCAAAAAATAAATAAATAAATAAATAAATAAATAAATAATAAATTAAGTGAATAAAACTGGAAATTGTCTACATTCTATAGAAATAGTATAATCCCATTATTGTAAAAACAATATTTGTGTATATTAAATGTATATACACAGGGCCGGCCAAATGGCGTGGTGGTTAAGCGCTGGCTTGGGAAGCCAGCGGCCCCGGTTCGGATCCCACATATGAGGGCCAGTGACACTGCCCTCAAAAAAACAAACAAAAAAAAATGTATATACAAATATAAGAACTCCCATGGATACACAAATATATGTAAAAAAGTTGCAAGAAAATAGATCTAAATGTAAATAATGGCCAGCTCTGGATAGTGTCATTACAAGTGACTTTTATGTTTTCTTCTGTATTCTTCTATTTTCTACATTGCCAACAAAATGAACACAATCATTTTTATAATTTAAAAACTAAAAACTATGACAAAGGGGATGAGAATGTGGACAGCCTAGCCCTGTGAAACAGTTACATTTACAGGACAAAAGGAAGAAGGGAGCAGCCAAGGAAAAAGAAGACGCCTTCTTGCAGGGCAGGCGGGGTGCACACCAGCTCAGGACCAGCTGACTTGGCAGGGTAACTGCCCCCAGGAGTCCAGGGTAAGGAGGACCGAGAAACGGCCATTAGCCTGTGCAGTTAGACAGTCATTGGTGGTGTCTGAAAAAGAGCTGATATCACACCCCTTTCTTCTCTCTTTTCCCATCTCCCTTACTCTTCCCCACGTAAAAAAGGCAGCACACTGGGTGACTGGGAGTCCAGGCTTTCAATCCTCACCCCACCACTCACAAGTAGTCTGATCTTTCTTACCCCTCGGAGCCTCAGTTTCCTCATCTGTAAAATGGGGAGTGATATTAGTACTTGCCTTATAGGGCTGTTTTGAGAATTCAATAGATTAGTATTGTAGGTATTTAAGATAGTGCCTGACACGGAAAGCACTCAATAAATGTTGCTGAATTATCATTCATCCCTTTAAGTTTTCCTCTCTCCTTCCTCCTAGGCTACCTAATGCCAGCAGGTACTAGCATATCCACAGGCAGTGCTGAGAGACCCACTTAGACAAAAGGTCTAAAGTCACTGGTCTTCATACCATGGTCCCCAAACCAGTGTCCCAGCAAAGCTTTCCAGTAGCCTTCATTAACTTTCCTAAAACCACAAGGCACCAAAGGGAAATATCTGCACCTTTTCACTCTTCTGACTGCATTTCTGGGTCTTTCTTCCTACCATGTCTCCAGTACCTAACACAGCCTGGCCCACAATGTGGCTCAGATAACAGTGCTGAGCAAGTGGATGGATGCCGTCCCTCTCAAGTGCCCTGGCAGACGCTGACAGGGTGTCCCACAGAGAGCAAGCCCAAAGCCCCAGGCCTGTCGACAATAGAGGGTCATAGGTACATCCTCTCCGCAGCCTGTTTCCTCAGCTATAATCTAGGAATGCAAATTTCCGCAGCTATCTCACCAGGCTGCTGCGGGGATCAAATCAAACAACATGTTACACGAGAGGCCACTGAACAGAATAAAATATCACACCGATACCAGGTACTATTATTCTGACACAGCATGTCTATATCAGTAACCACGAGTAGGTAAAAGAGGAGATCATTTGATCCTAAGAAGCAATGAACGTTGACTTGAAAACTGCCCAGGAACAGGCTATATGATATGTGGAGGCATGTGAAAATCCATGGGATTTTGTTATTTTATTGCAATTTCTGGTTCTTCCCCTATCACAGAATTAGATGTAGCCTGAAAGTGAGTCGCTCCAATTGGTGGCTGTATCCCCCAAGCGGCCTGAAAATTCCTCCAGTGCCCTGCAGGCAGCTCTGGACACCAAGGGCTTTGCTACGGGAACTGGGCCGTTCCATGCGCTCCTCTGGACCAGGAGCTTCCCCAGCTACCAGTGCACGCAGGAGGCCTCGAGCCCACGGACCGCAGTGAGGAGGAAGGAATGGGGTGACCGACAGAGGCGGGGGGCCACTCACTTGGCTGGGGGCAGGGACAACATCTTGTGCACGGTGGAGGCCATGCGGTCCCGGCCCAGACTGAAGGCGTCCTTCGTCAAGGACACAGCTTCCTTGGTGAGGTCCATGGTGGCATGCAAGGCCTCCTTGGTGGCATCCTTAGTCATGTGGATAGCACTTGACAATTCTCCCTCAATGTTCTTCAAGGGCATGAGCTCGTCCTGTCCATTCACACTGGTATCCCTGCCACCGGGGGGCTTCGGCGCAGCTGCC
This sequence comes from Aselliscus stoliczkanus, assembly GCA_033961575.1. Lineage (NCBI taxonomy): Eukaryota > Metazoa > Chordata > Mammalia > Chiroptera > Hipposideridae > Aselliscus > Aselliscus stoliczkanus. Next base: position 53,464,363 of record CM066733.1, on the reverse strand, counting down.
GAGCTGGGTGCTTGGTCTCTGCTCGGTCTCTTGGCCCGTTGGGAGTCGACTGCTTCGTGGCCCTTCCCCGCCAGCTGCTGTGTGAGACAATCAGAGTCCTGCAGCTCTCCATTGCTATGGAGAGGCGCTGGCCCATCCTGGGAGGCGGCCAGGTTCTCAATGCCACTGTCCTCCAGAGCCTTGTCAGGACTTGCTGGGCCCTGGTCTGAGGAGGCCTCGGACTTCAGCTCCTGCTCCTCGGAAGGAGACAGCTCCGAGTCTATAAGGCTGGTGGTCTCTGAGCCTGCAGACTCAGCTTCTGCAGCACCAGGCACAGGATGCATGAGCAGAGCCATCTCGGCACTGGGGAAGAGGACCCCGATGGACGCTGTCTGGTCCTGCAGGGGACACCCAGTCATGGCCTCGGTGTCCTTGGTCAGCTGCTCCTGGAGATCCTGCAGCACGTCCTTCAGGCGGAGCAGGGCCAAGTACTGGTAGTGGTCGAGCCTCAGGCGGACGTGTGCCGGGGAATGGACGAGCACGTGGACATCTGCTACATCCTGCAGCGGGGTCACAGGCCCTTTGGCGTCCGCACCACCGCCTTCCCTCAGAATCTCCATGACCTCCGTAAGGCCTGACAGGCTTTTCAAATCATGCTCGGTCTTTGACCTCAGATGGGACACAGGGTCAGGGGCAAGGGCCTCGGACGGAACAGGACTGCCAAAGCTGGCTGATGGTTTCAGCCTCCCTTCTGCAGCTGAGAGGAGCTTCCGTGCCTGGGCCTGCTGCCAGCGGAGGGGTAGACAGGCCCAAATGGACAAGGGGAAGGGGGCCACAAAATTCAAGGTGCGGCCTTTGAAGTTCTCTGTTCCCTCAAAGTCCAAGGAGACCTGGGGGAAGTGAATAGACCAGAGATCCTGGGAAGCCTTGGGCCTCTGGGGAGGGAGGGTACTAGGCTGAGGGACACTGGAATCCATCTGGAAGGCATGATGCAAAAACAGTATGTGCAGAAGGCTGAAGCCACCTGGGACCTTGGGAAAGTGAACATAATTGGAATGAAAGAACTCGGCAGCAGCAAAACCCCGGAAGAGACTCTGGAGGTCTGGACAGCTACAGTGTGGGGCATGACGTGTATTGGTGGCCGTCATGCCTGCAGCGGAGAAGACAAGGGCCTGGGGCCGATGCAACCCAGCCTGCTCTCTCTTTTCCAGCGGGAAGCTCACCTTTGAAGAGAGAATGAAACCCAATTCAGAATGGCCATCCAAGAATCTCTACACTCTACCATTAATACACACACGAAAGGCCATTTGGACTGAGAAGCTGTTTTTCTTACTTCTATCAAATGGACAGAGCAGAACCTTGGATTATAACGATGGGAAAAATGCAGCTGGGGCTGCCAACAGAGAACCCAACTCCCACTGTCTCCCTACCTTCAACCAGAAGGCATCCAGGCGGATGTCCAAGTGTTCACCTTTCTGGCTTGAATCTTCCAGCTTGTAGATAGCTTTGAACTGCTCTAAGCTGCGGTATAAATCCAGGCAGAAGAGGTTTCCCCAGAGCAAGCTGACAGGATCCATAGTAAATGTCAGACCATTTAACTGAATGTAGAGATTGGGACAGGGAACTGAAAAGCAAAGGAAAAACGACCATGTATTGTACGAAGTAGCAACTCGACTCCTGCTTGCCAGCTAATATTCTTTTTACTATCAAGAGAGCAAATGGACATATTTATACAGGGCGAGTTTTTAACAAAGGTGTGCCAAAATCGAATACCTAAAACTCCTAACAACTAATGAGAATACAAGTAGTGGCCCCACGGCTGACAAATGGGAACAGCACATGCTGGACAGGAAGAAAGGACCAGCTCTGCAGCTTACCTGGAAGCTCCTGATTATCTGGGAAATAATACTCTGTGAACTCAATGTGAATGGCAGAGACCTGAGTGGGGAGGTTGTGAAGCTTCCGGCTGCAGGAAAGGAGTGTAGACGGCTTCTTACTGGGCTGTCCAGCTGAAGAAACCTACACAACCACAAATGACTGTCAGCACCCACGCTGCACCCAGAACAGCACTTCCTCTGTGTCTTCCACTATTCTTTCAGTCTGTCCCGGGAAGCAGAGCGCTTTCACACGTTTCCAGCATTCTCACACCTGCCTAACACTATCCACAAGTTCATTTTTTCAATAGAAGCTTTGGAGTAGGGTATTCAGAGGAAAATAGGGGAATCCCAAGTTCTGATCTCAGCAACTTGCTCAGAAAGAAACAGGCGTCCAGGTGTAAAACCAATAAGTCACGGGGATGTAATGTACAGCGTAGGGAATATAGTCAATTATACTGTGATAGCGTGGTACGGTGTCAGACAGTTGCTGGACTTACCATGGTGATCACCTCTTTAGGTATATAAATGGTGAATAACTATTGTGTACCCATGAAACTAACATAATATTGTATGTTAACTATATTTTAAACAAAATCTTTTGGGCCGGCCGAGTGGCTCAGTTGGTTAAGAGCTCGCTCAAGAGTGCGAGCTGAGCTCTGAACAATAGCAGTTCGATGCCCAGCCCAAGCTGAGCTGCTGTTGAGCTGCCAACAGGTGGCAGGATGTCTCAGTGGTTGGGCTCTTGCTTGGGAAGCCAGCAGCCCCAGTTCGGATCCCATATATGAGGGCCAGTGACACTGCCCTCAAAATAAACAAACAAACAAACAAACAATATCTTTTTTAAAAATGTTTTAAAAAGAGAGAGAGAAAAGCAGGTAAGTGTTGACCCACCAGGAGTAAGGGTAACAGCCCTAAATTCCCTTCCACTGAACTGCCCCAGCCCTTTCCGACCACGTCCCCCTGCCGTGTCCTGGGCTCCTCACCTGGTGGATGTCCAAGTCATCCACCCGTATTACCATGCAGCTAGAGCGTAAGCGGTTCCACGCTGGAGGCCGGAAGGCAGCCTGTCGGCCCTGAGAGGGGCTTCTCTCGAGGGGCTTCTTTCGAGGACTGGAGAGGGAATCTAAATAAAAAGAAGGCAAGGAAGAGAATCAGATACATCCAGCTCCCATTATTAATAGAATTAGGAAGTAAAAATCCTAAGATCTTAATGCTATATGTAGGAAAGACAGCTTAACACTGCCTAGCTCCTGGATGGAACTCGAAGATTATATTCGCCTTAAGACCATGGGAACAGCCTACTGGGTAGAGGTGATGACAACCTCTCTTCAACATTGCAGCTATCCCTGGGGACAAAAAGGACTCTGTAAAGAAAAAAGTCTGATGACTCTTCATGGGATAAGATTGGGATAATTAATTAGCTAGGGATAAGTTGGGATGATAAACTAGTCCAGTGCTTCATCTCCACTGGATATTCCAAGGTAAATGGCAAGAGGTTAAGCAATGGGAGTCCTCCAGCTCCTCATAGCCCACCTGCTTTCCTCCGGAAGGGAGAGGCTATCCCCAGGTGCCAGGGAGGTTGCAGACCAGTCTCCTCATGCCACTTCTCCATTTTACTCTGAAATTCCATCACCAGTTTCTGGGCCCACTGGCCTCGGGTCTCCATGGCCTCGCAGTGCCGTACCCAGTGTTTACAGCTATCGCCTGCACAAGAGAGGAGCAAAAAGATTTTAGTCCAAGATCATGATCCAATGTTCCAATTTTTCCTTTCCACTGGTATAGTCATAGTTCAGAATCCGATCCCTGAGCCCCAACCCAGAATTCCTTGGAATAAGTACAAATTATCCAGTGAGAGCACTCAAGTTCTTCTGGATTCCTTATGCGATTTTTCCCTCAGGTTCCTGAAGACCAGCTGCTGACTGCTGCCATTTTTGACTATGGACTACTGGACAGGCTCTAAGTCTGTCTAAGGGGCAAAGGGTAGAGTCAAAAGCAACACCGCAGGCACTGCCTTCCCTCCCTACTTCCTCTCATCACTGATAAAGAATTATCAGTAATGGACCCTGAAAGTTTCCGGAAGACGTCCTCTTGAAGAGGGCTATTTCCAATACCTCATGTGCTGCAATCCCTCGCACCTTCCTGCTGGGCAGTCAGGGGTGAACCCAGGAATCTGCTCTCAATACCTGGGCCCGTCAGAAATCTCCTACCTGCCCAGTGGAAGGGGTAATAGTCAAACGCCATCTTGCGGAACGTAAGCTGCATGGCACCACCCATGAGTCTATTTGCAGAGACACCTATAAAAGAAAAATAAAGGTGAATAGCAGCAGAAGGAACAAAGAAGCCTAAACACCACTTGAAGCATTGAAAGTCCTCTTGAGGGTCTGACACACAGTTCACCTGAAAGACCATGATGTCAGGTGATTTGCAAAACCGAGTCCCTCCTCTTTCAAGTTGCAACAGTCAATAGACATGCTCTGAAAGATCAAAAACGTGTATTCTACTGTCTCTGTATAAGACTGCCAGACTTCCAGAGAGGCAAAAGAAACTGTAAAACTCAGGATTTAGGAATTCTAATCCTAGGTCTCCCACAGACACGTTCTACAACCTTGATTGATTGGGTCTCCCAATCCTAACAATACTTGTTTTGCTGCACAATACAGCACAACACCTGGAGAGGCATAAGCCATATTCCCCAAAAACCAGGGCCCATATTATTTACTTTCATATCCGTGCCTCAGAGCAAGAGCGTGATATTAGACAATCATTATATACTCTACATACAAAATACCATGGAATACTAAAAATACTGCACTAACAAGAACACTGTAAAATAACACACAGAATATTGTAGATAAGTTGGAACTTTTAGCAGTAAGTCAAATATTTATTATGTTTACCTTGAATTTACCTGAATGAATGATGTTTCTATCTTATCTCTCAAACTAGACTCTAAGAACTATAAGAGTAGGGACTATTCTACATTTACTTAATGTCTGACCTACCCTGTTCTGCCCTTCCACCCCCTCCCTCACTAGGGTAAAAGGAAATACCTGAGATTATACTGAGTACTTGAAATGTGGCTGGTAGAAATGAGGAACTCATTTAATTGTCTGTAATTTTAATTTAAATAGCCATATGTGGCTAGTGGCTACCATATTGGACAGAGCTGTAAAGTGATATTACCCAATAGAAATATAATGTGAGCCACAGAACTAAGTTTAAATTTTCTAGTAGCCACATGAAAATTTTTTAATGAAATTAATTTTAATAATACATATTATTTAAACCTATATAACCAAAATATTACCCTTTCAACATATAATCAATATGAAAATAATTATCAAGGTATTCTAACTATATTTTTGCACTGTATATTCGAAATCCTGTGTGTATATTACACTTGCAGCAATCTCAATTTGGATCAGCCAACATTTCAAGTGTCTAATAGTCACTTGTGACTAGTGGCTACCAGAGCAGACAGAACAAGTCCAGAGAATCTGAAAGCCCTTTCTGTACCACCTGGTCCTCCCTTCCCTGTTCTCCCTAAACCCAAGGAGAAGAGTGAAAGTCACAAGAACTCTTCCTGTCCCTTGCTCCTTTAGTATCATATACCTCACTTGGGGATGGCAGGCTAGGAGCTATCCCCATCTAAAGGCATCACATCGAAAACTTCCATAAGTTCTGCCAAGAAGGTTAATTTTGTTTAATAAATGAAGAGCTGCAGGGAAGGCTATAGTCCCATCATAGTGTGGGTCATGGGACCCTGCATCATGAAGAGGACAGCGCTCCACACCCCTCATCAAGTAAGACGAAACTCTCAATAATGTACTCTTAATAAAGGCTTCTGAGAGAGCTCAAAAAAAAACAACAGAGCCTTTATAGTAACACTTGGAAGAAACAACCAAACAAAATAATAATCATTTTAACAAAGAACTTCGAAAATGAATGGGTGGCAAGCCAGTGAGCAATTATTTCCTGTGGTGGCAAAAACAATCTTTACGCTATCACTGCTCCCTGCAGCTCTCTGAGTGGGAGGAGAGGGGGGTTGAAGTCACCTCAAGACCATGGAATAGCCAGGCAAGAAAGGCAATGCTGCTTGGTACCCCAGGAGGAAAAGAAAAACCCCACAAGGAACATTAGTGTCGGTCTCATTAAGAGACAAACATGGGGTGACCTGTTAGCTCAGTTGGTTAAAGTGTGGTTCTGATAACATCAAGGTTGCGAGTTCGATCCCTGCATGCGCCACTGTGAGCTGTGCCCTCCTTAAAAAAGAGTCAACTATGCCATTGTAGCATGAAAGCAATGTGTAACCAGTGACCATGGCTGTTTCCCCAATAAAATTTTAAAAAAGAGGCAAACAAAACCTTCAGAGAGGATGAGGCAGTGAAAGACAAATCTATCATACGAGAGCATCTAAAATCAAGAGCTGCTGGCAAGGGAAGTAAAGACGGAAAACAGACAAGAGAATTGTAAAAAACAGACATCAGGGTAATAATACTTAGTATCTGCCTATCATGAAGGTCCTCAAAATTCAGTATATTATCTCATTGGAGCCTGACAACAACCTGTGAGGTAAACAAGATATAATTTAACTCAAGTTCACAAATAAAGAAACTCAGCCGGCCGAGTGGTGCGGTGGTTAAGCGCTGGCTTGGGAAGCCAGCAGCCCCGGTTCGGTCCCACATATGAGGGCCAGTGACGCTGCCCTCAAAAAAAAAAAAAGAAACTCAAAGAGGTTAAGCAAGCAGTTAAATGATTTCCCCAAGGCTCATGAAGGAAACAAATGAGTCAATTACTTTTCCATTCTGAATAAACATATATGTGTATGGAATATCAATTGCTCTAACGAAAGTAAAAGCAAGACAAGAGCACAGCATAACTTCTCTGCTTGGGAAGAGCACATTTACACATAATATTTATTTAAATTTACTCAAAACTATGAAAATTCTGAGGTGTCCTAAAGTTGCACTTACTTTCCTAACACACCAGTTGTCAGCAGTGCCCAAGGGACTCACAAAGAAAAATAAAAAGTATGCACTGCATGGGCTCTACCCTTGAAGATTCTGACTTCAGTGGGGGAGGGGACAGCCTCGGCATCTGTGTTTTATTAAGTGTTACAGGCGGTTCTGTTGCTCCCTGAGGGCTGAACAGCACTGCTGACGCTAACAGAAAGAGAGCTACCACAGGAAGGCTGAGGCTCGGGGATGCCTGTGATCCAGGGAAACCAGCCCAAGTACTCCACAGGCTCTGGAAAGAGCCTTCCTCCCCATGCTTCGCCCAGAGCTGAAGGCGCCGATGGACCACCCAGCCCAGGCTCAGGCCTCAAGGGCTACCTGGCTCTCGGGACTGGCTGTCATCACAAATGTGCAGGTCCAGGCGGGAGATGAGCAGATGGTAGGAGGACTCTTTCACATCAAAGTTCTCAAAGTACTGGCTGAGGCGGTTGCTGCTATTGCTGCTGCTGCCCTGGCTGCCACCAAACGCCTGGGCCCAGGACTGCTGAGCACTGGGAGCAGGTGGGGTGATCTACGCGTGACAGAGAGAAAAACAGGAAGTCCAAGCCTGAGAGACTCCTTTGCAGCCTTTTTCAAAGCTTCAGTCCAGCCTGAAGAAAACCACAGTTTAGCAAGATGCTCTCACGTAAATAACCCAAATTCCAAAAACCCTAATAGTAATGAGGTCTGAATTGGCCCCCAAACTCTTCCTCCCCAGGACTTAGCTGACACCTCCTCAGGGAGTCTATACCCTAAACGCCCTCTTTCAGCCTAGGTGGTTGGATGCCCCGTCTCTGTGCTCTCACAGCATAGTGTTTACCTCTGCTGTAGCACTTATTACATCATTTCGTCAGAACTTGTTTATGGTCCAGATTTCAAAACAGTGAGAGCTCCAAGGACAGCAGCAAGAGGCTATTCTATTTTTCCTCTCCAGTGGCTAGCATGTATACTCACCACACTGGAAGCACCCAATGAACAGAATAAACGAAGAAATCAGAGGCCCAGGCAAAGCCTATGCACATTCAGAAGTAAATGACAAGTTCCCCAAATAAGCCAAATAAAGTCTAGACCCACCCATGTTGGTATGAATTAGGTCTGGTCTACCACTTCCCCAGCTCCACCAAGGGCACCTGCTTTGCCTCTAACCTGTATCGGTTCAGGGGCCAGGCTCTTTCTCTGCTGGGCTGACTTCTCCATGGCCTCACTCAGTGACTCTGCATACTTCATCATAGCCTTGAGCTGCGAGTCAGTCAGCACCCAGAGGAGGTCATCCAACAGGAACATCAGCTTGGAGGCTACCACGTTGCAATCTTTGGTCTGAAGGGGCCACACGGCACATAGGTTCAACATCTTGCATAATTCCAACTCCTCAAAGTGACTGTCACCCAGTTAATTTCAGAGATGGTTTTTCAATCCCCAGTACATGAAAAGAAAGTATAAAGTACTCTGGAGAGTCAATTTCTTAAAACTACTAAAGCAGCAATAGACAACTTCCAGACGCCTATGTTAGTGTCCCTATATATAGGTAAAAATTCTGGTTTCCAAAATTAAGAGAATGAGGAGATGGTAATGTTCTCTTATTGGTGGATACTATGCAATACTGAATCACAGGCCCTCCCCTTTCAACTGTCACTCCAGAGGCCAATAACATTTTTAAAAGAGGGTACACCTACTCCCAGGGGGTCTAGGAGAATGGAAGATGGAAGTTCTCAGGAGGACAGAGAACACACTCACTCTTCTTTTGAGGGCTATTTGGATCCTGCCTTGGTTGGTAATAAGCCTCAGTGGGGTGGTGACCGGGTCCTGATCTCCACTGTCTGTCGCATCTGCCTCAATCCGAAGTGTCTGCCAAGTTATTTCCTTAAATGTTAAAACCTGGAAGGAGAGTGAATAAAAATCCCTTAATTCTGTGGATGAAATTAACCAAGAGATAGGAAGTCCAAGGGGAAAAGACCGGCAAGGCAGAGCCTCCCACCATTCTCCGCTGGGATCCTACCCATGGAAGGCAGTGGATCAGAGATCTATAACTAAAGAAAGGACTCAGCAGTCACACTGGACAGAAGGGATCCTGGGCTCCCAGGAATAAGGCATCATTTGAGGAAATCCCCAAAGGAGCAATAACATCCTGTAAGAATTAGTCCCACTTTGAATCCCCCCATTCTCTCCTCTTGCAATGCTACAGCTGTCACCTCTCCTCGGCGGGGGTCGGTGATGCGCGTGAGACGGAGGTCACTCTGCTGCCAGTTGGGGTTGACACTGTAGCCCTGGAGCTGCCACAATTCAAACGAAGCGTGGAAGGCCTTGGAGTGAATCTTGATGGTGATGGAATTGACGGTGATGAACATCCCCTCCACAACCTTCTCGGCAAAGCCATATTCACTACAACAGATGAGGCAGACCCCTGTTCAGAATCACGTGAGACCCGGCATACTCACTCTTTACCCTGGAAGACATCAGACAGTACTAATAACAATGCCCATCTTTGGGTGCTAGAACTGTGGATGATTTTTTTTTCTTAATTTCTCTCCTCCCATTTCTACTTCCATACATTTTTTTTAATTTCCAAAAAAAATTGTATGACACAGTACTCTGTTTAATGGGACTTTTTTAAAGAATGGACTAAAACAATCTGGAAACAATCTCCTTCCTTTTAGAAAGAATAAATTGAAACATCTTTTTACAGTCCACAAACTACCTGAATAAATATTTGCATATTTTCTATGAGGGAGGTATAAAGAAAAGCAACGCTAGGTTTCTATAAAATCTTCCAACAGAGCTACTCCGCATAGGTAGCGGAAAGAGGAAAGGACAGCGACGTCAGCAAGAGGTATAATACCGTGAAATCTTATCAAGAACAGTCCCACCCTGACCCGATGGAATATGTCCCAGAGCACAGCTGTAGTTCCACAGTGAGAGGCCAAAAATGGCAAGGAGCGGAGTGAAGGCCATCCGAAAGGACTTCTGGATGTGGAAAACAGACATTCTTGACCTGTACGTGAAGTCAATTCTCATTACAACAGATGAAAAGAAGGTCTGGAAATTATAAACTAAAATAAACATATACAGTTGACCTTTCAACAACGCAGAGAGGTGAGAGGCACTGACCCCACCCCACCCCACTATGGAGTCAAAAATCCATTTATAACTTTCAACTCCCCCAAAACTTAACTACTAAGAGCCTTTGTTATTGAAAGCTTTGCCAATAACATAAACAGTTGATTAAAACATACTGTGTATGTCATATGTATTATATACTGTATTGTTATAATAAAGTAAACTAGAGAAAAGAAAATGTTATTAAGAAAATCATAAGAAAGAGAAAACACATTTATAGTACACGTTTATTGAAAAAAATCCACGTGTAAGTGAACCTGTGCAGTTCAAACCTATGTTGTTCAAGGGTCAACTGTATATGTATATTTTCAATTTATATCACAAAGGGCTTCAAAAACTAAGAAGAGAAAGATGAACAGCTCAACAAAAATGGGACAAAGTATCAACCGCTCACAGAAAAATAAATGTAAATAGGTATTAAAAAAAATGATGTTCAACCTCACTCATAAATCATAATTACACTGACAGGAATGGCCGAGTGGCTCAGTTGGTTAAGAACGCAAGCTCTAAGCAACAGAGTCACCAGTTCGATTCCCACATGGGTCAGTGAGCTGCGCCCTAGCTGAGCTGCTGCTGAGATGGTCAGAGGACATGCTCTTAGCGGCTTTGACTCCCACATGGGATAGTGGGCTGCGCCCACCCGCAACTAAGATTGAACAGGGCACTCTGAGCTGAGCGGCCACAAGCTGCCCACAAGGGGCCAGATGGCTCAGTGTGCAACAAGGTTGCTGGTTTGACTGCGACATGGGATGGTGGCCATGCCCACCCGCAACTAGATTGATAGCGGTGTCTGGACTTGGAGCTGATGGGTCCTGGAAAAATACAATGTTCCCCCTTCCCCAATTCCCCAATAAAAATCTTAAAAAAAAAAAAAAATTACAGAGAGTCATCTGATTTAAGACAAAGGTGACACTGTAGCAGGGAAAGATGAAAGACGGTCTTTTCAATAATGGTTCATGGTCAATTTGAGGATATCCATAGAGATCAAAAATAATATTAACCCCATCTTACATCAAACAAAAAAAAAATTAGTTTCAAGATTGACTGAGGTCTAAATGTAAAAGGTCAAACAGTAAAGCTTTTCAAAGAAAACATAGGAGAATATCTTCATGCCTTAGGATAGGAAAAGATACCTTAAACAAGACACAAAAAGTGTCAACCATACAGGGAAAAATAGATTAGATATACTAGACTACATTAGAATTAACAGTTTCTACTCAACCAGAAAACATTAAGAGTGATAGTGAACCCACAAGGTAGGAGAAGATAGCTGTAACACATGTATGTAACCAAGGACTTGTTTCTAGAATAAAGAACTCCAAATTAATAAGAAAAAGACAAACAACCCAAAAGATAAATAGGCAAAACACTTATATCACTACTTTATGAAAGAGGATATGCAAAATTCCAATAAACCAATCATTAGGAAAATGCGGGGCGGCCGAGTGGCGCAGTGGTTAAGCGCTGGCTTGGGAAGCCAGCGGCCCTGGTTCAGTCCCACATATGAGGGCCAGTGACACTGCCCTCAAAAAAAAAAACAAAAAAAAACACGGAAAATGCAAATTGAAATTATAATGTGATAAAACTACATACCTATCAGAATGGCTAAAATAAAAAGATAGATATTACTAAGTGCTAGCAACTGGAACTCATGTACTGCTGGTGGGGAAAGTGGTACAAGTATTTTGAAAAACTTTCCAGCAGTTTCTACTGAAACAGAACATATGACCCTGCAACTCCACTGCTAGGTGTACACAAAACAGATTGTGTATATATGTTCACCAGGTTGGTACAAGATATACGCACAAGTGTTCATAGCAGTACTTTCCTTTTTTCTTACGTATTTTCAATTTGCATAGAGAAAAATTCATTATTAGTGGTGTACAGGCCTAGGGTTTTGAAAATGCATAAAGGCATGTATCAGCCACACAGTCATGACAGAGAACAGTTCCATACTGCAACAGAATACTTAACAGCCAGAAACTAGAAACAAACCAAATGTCCATCCACAACAGAATGGCTAGACTGCAGCATGTAATGAAATAATATACAGTAATGAAGATGAAGGCACTACAAATGTATGTAACAGCATGGATGATTCTCACAAATAGCTAGACACAAATGACTACCTACTAACTTTAAAAATAAGGAAAACTGGGCCAGCCGAGTGGCACGGTGGTTAAGCGCTGGCTTGGGAAGCTGGCGGCCCCAGTTCGAGTCCCACATATGAGGGCCAGTGACACTGCCCTCAAAAAAAAAAAAAAAAAGGAAAACTGATGTATGGTGTTAAAAAGGATAATAATATTGTGACAGTGTGGTAGGGTGTCAGATGGTTGATGGACTTATATCATGGTGATCATTTCTTTAGGAATATAAATGTTGAATAACTATTGTGTACATCTGAAACTAATACAATACTGTATGTTAGCTATATTTTAATAAAAATCTTTTTTAAAAAACTACATTTAGGTCAAACATGAAAAATAAATAAATAAATAAAATAAAAGTTACTCTTGGGGGTGGGTATGCCTATAAAGGGCACAGAAGGCATGCGGGGTACTGGAAATAGTCTGTTTCTTGACGTGTTAACTTTGCAAAGAATGACTGAACTATACACCACTTACGATCTGTGCACTTCAATATGTTACACACTTCAATATAACCTACAAAAAAATTACACTGGGGCCAGCCGGGTGGCTCAGTTGGTTAGAGCACGAGCCCTCGAACGGCAGGGCTGCCGGTTAGATTCCCATATGGGCCAGTGACGCTGCACCCTATACAGCTAAGATTATTAAGCGGCTCAACCTGGAGCTGGGCTGCCATGAGTAGGTGGCAGATGATGCGAGCAGCCGGTAGCCGGTGAGAGCTGCCGTGAGCGGCCGTCTTACAGCCGGTGACTGACTGCCTCACCCAGGAAGAGCACAATGATCGTAATACCAACATGGGCCAATAAAGCGGCATCCTCCACTAGACTGAGAACAACAAACGGTTGGGTGGGGGCATGGACTAAACTATATATATAAAAAAAACTACAGTGAAATACCTCCTGTCATTTATTAGGTTAGGCAAAATTCCTGATGTTTAACAATATTCTCTGTTGGCTGGCAAGCATCTGGGAAAACAAGATCTCTTACACATCGCTGGTGGAAACGTGAAATTATAAAATCCTTCTGGAGGGGACTTTAGCAATGTCTATCAAAATTTTATATGCATTTGCCCTTTGACCTAGCAGTGCCACTTCTAGGAATCTATCCCAAAATATGCTAGCAAAAAATAGAAACAACCCAAATGTCCATCAACTGATGAATGGATAAATAAAATGTGGTCTAGCCATAAATGGAATACTCTTCATCCATAACAAGAAATAAAGTACTAATACATTCTACAACATAGCTGAAACCTGAAAACATTATATGCTAAGTGAAAGGGAAAGAAGCCAGTCTCAAAAGACCACATAGTTTATGATTCCATTTATATATGATCAGAATAAATACAGAAAATAATAGATTAATGGCAGGCTAAGGCAGGGGAGAATAGCAAGTGACTGCTAATAGGCATGAGATTTCTTTTTGGGTGATAAAAATGTTCTAAAATTGATTGTGGCAAAAGCTGCACAACCTGGATGAATTCTATGGTATGTGAATCACATCTCAATAAAGCTGTTTTTAAAAATATGCTGGCAAAATACTAAGTGACTTATGAACAAGGTCGTTTATTGCTGTACTACTTCTAACAGCAAAGAACCTGGAAATAATTCCAATAACAATAGAGAACTGGCTATAGAACTGATGCCTCCATAAATTATTTATTCTGCAGGTGTAAAAAGGAATAAGGAACTTCTCTCTATATGCTTCTATGGAGTGATCTCCAGAATATAATATGTAAAAGAAAAAAAGCAATGTGTAAAGTGTTTACGGTATGCTACATTTTGTATAAAAAACAGAGTGGGGACCACACAAACATACTCCTATATACATATAATACACCTTTCTTTTTTTTTTTTTTTTTTGAGGGCAGTGTCACTGGCCCTCAGATGTGGGACCCGAACCTGGGCCGCTGGCTTCCCAGGCCAGCACTCAACCACCGCGCCACTCAGCCGGCCCACACCTTTCTTTATAGTTTTAACTTTGGTACTATATAATTCTACACAGTTAAAAAATAAATTTAAGGGCCGGCCGAGTGGCACAGTGGTTAAGAGCTGGCTTGGGACGTCAGCAGCCCCGGTTCGGATCCCACATGAGGGCCAGTGACACTGCCCTCATAAATAAATAAATAAATAAATAAATAAATAAATAAATAAATAAATAAATAAATTTAAGGGCCTGCCGAGTGGCGCATTGGTTAGGAGTTGGCTTGGGACGCCAGCTCTGAGCAGCAGGGCCCCAACTCAGATCCCACATGAGGGCCAGTGACACTGCACCCTCTACAGCTGAGATGGTGAACAACAGCTCGACCTGGGGCTGGGCTGCCGTGAGGCCACGGCATAGGCTGCAGTGGGGCTGGCCAGCAGCTGGCATGGGCTTTCGTGAGCTGCCATGAGCGGCCGTCCAATGTCCAGCGAGTGACTGCTTCACCCAGGAAGAGTGCAATGATAATACCAACATGGGCCAGTGGCGCGACAGACTTCCACAATTAGATTGAAGAAAATAAAAGGACAGCAAGTTGTCTGTTCCCTTTCCCCAATTCCCCAATGCTGTTCCCCTCCCCCATTCCCCAATTTTTTTTTAAAAAAAAATCTAAATAAATAAATAAATAAAAATAAATAAATTTAAAAACAATTTAAAAATTAAAACAAACTGATATAAAACTCCTAGAAGATAACATAGGAGAAAACCTAGAAGACCTTGGGGAGCATGACACCTTTGTAGATACACCAAAGACATCGTCCATAAAAGAAATCATGGATAAGCTACATGCGAGTAAATTAAAAACTTCTGTTCTGCAAAAGGCACTATCAAGAGAATGAAAAGACAAGCCACAGACTGGGAGAAAATATTGCAAAGGACACATCTGATTAAAGACGGTTATCCAAAATATACAAAAGCTCTTAAAACTCAAACAATAAGAAAACAAACAACCCAATTAGAAAATAGGCCAAAGCCCTTAATAGACACCTCACTAAAGATACACAAATGGCAAACAGGCATATGAAAAGATGTTCTACATCATATGTCATGAGGGAAATGCAAATTAAAACAATGAGATTCCACTACACACCTATTAGAATACCCAAATCCGGAACAGTAGCAAGGACGTGGAGCAGCAGGAACTCTCACTGATTGCTGGTGGGAATATAAAATGGTGCAGCCACTTTGGAAGACAATTTGGCGGTCTCTTACAAAACTAAACATACTCAGAGCAGCTGGGTGGCTCAGTTGGTTAGAGCATGAGCTTTGAGAAACAGGTTTGCTGGCTCGATTCCCACATGGGCCAATGAGCTGCGCCCTCCACAACTAGATTGAAGACAATGGCTTGAGCTGAGCCACCAGTGGGCGGCCAGATGGCACAGCTGGTTAGAACGTGTGCTCTTAACAACAAGGTTGCCGGTTCGACTCCCGCTTGGGCTGCACCCCCCACAACTAGACTGAAAACAGTGACTGGACTTGGGGTTGAGCTGCGCCCCCCACAACTAAGGTTCAAAGACAACTTGCCCTGGAGCTGATGGGTCCTGGGAAAAACACACTCTTCCTCAAAAAAGTTAAAAAAATAAAAAAAATAAACATACTCTTATCATACGATCTAGTAATCATGCTCCATCATATTCACCCAAAGGAGATGAAAACTTACGTCCACACAAAAACTTACACAGGGACATTTAGAGCAGCTTTATTCATAACTGCCAAAATGTGGAAGCAACTAAGATGTTCTTCAGTAGGCGAATGGATACATAAACTGTGGGACATCCAGATAATGAAATATACTTCAGCACTAAAAAGACATGAGCTATGGAGCCATGAAAAAACACAAAGGAATCTTAAATGCATATTACTAAGAAGCCAACCTAAAAAGATGGAATCATACTGTATGATTCCAACTATATGACATTCTGAAAAAAGAAAAAATATGGAGACAGTAAAAAGACCAGTGATTGCCAGGGGCTAGAGGCAGGGAAGAGGGATGAATAGGTGGCATACAGAGGATTTTTCGGGCAGTGAAAATACACTGTATGATACTGCAATGATGGATACATGTCATTATACATTTGTTCAAAAACAGAATGTGCCAACAACAGTGAACCTTAACGTATACTATGGACTCTGGGTGGTAATGATGTGTCAGTGTAGGATCATCAATTGTAACAAATGTACCACTCTGGTGGGGATGCTGATAATGTGAGAGGCTATGCATGTGTGGGGGCAGGGGGTGTATGTGAAATCTCTGTAACTTCCTCTTAATATTACTGTAAAACTAAAACTGCTATAAAAAATTGTCCTAAAAAAAAAAAAACGGAAACAAATGAACCTCTCAGTATGTCAAATTAGTACCCAACCATATGAATAAAGATTTCAAGTGACTTGAAAACACAATATTTTAACCATACATCCCTAATGATATACACACACAGAAATCTACTGCATTCCATAGTCTAATTGATAATTATAATATAGTCATGTTTTTTGAAATTATCAAAGCAGTAAATTATTTATTACTATATTTATTAGTGTTAGGAACCAATATTCAACATATGAATAAAAAATACAAATATGAAATCTAAAAAGTTAACTCAAAATCCTCTTTTTAAAATTCGAATTGAGAAATACCAGAATATTGTCAAGAATTTTTTCTTTCTTAAAAGTATCTTTTCCCTTGGGCTGGCCGAGTGGCGCGGTGGTTAAGCGCTGGCTTGGGACGCCAGCAGCCCCGGTTCAGGTCCCACATGAGGGCCAGTGACACTGCCCTCAAGAAAAAAAATATATATATATATATTTTCCCAGGGCCGGCCAAGTGGCTCAGTTGGTTAAGAGCTCACTCAAGAGTGTGACCTGAGGGCCGGCCGAGTAGCGCATTGGTTAAGAGCTGGCTTGGGACACCAGCGGCCCGGTTCGGATCCCACATATAAGGGCTAGTGACACTGCCCTCTACAGCTAACAACAGCTCCACCTGGAGCTGGGCTGTGTGAGCCCCAGCGATGGTGTAGGCTGCAGCCCCTGCTGCAGTGGGCTGCCATAGGCTACAGTGAGTGGCCGGCGGCCAGTGTGAGCTGCTGGCAGCCAGCGTGAGCTGCCAATAGCCGCAGTGAGCAACATCCAGAGGCCGGCGACCGATCTGCCTCATCTGGGAAGAGCGCAATGATGATACCAACATGGGCCAGTGAAGCAACGTCCTCCACAACTAGGCTGAAGAACAAAAAGACAGAAACTGGTCTGTTCCCCTTCCCCGATTCCCCAATAAAATCTTTAAAAAAAAAAAAAAAAAAGAGTGTGAGCTGAGCTCTGAGCAACAGCAGTTCGATGCCCAGCCCAAGCTGAGTTGCCATTGAGCTGCCAACAGGTAGCAGGATGGCTCAGCTAAATATATATATATATATTTTCCCTAGATCTGAAGACTGAAAAGCCCTTAAAGTAATGACAACTCAGTGAATACCATTTAGCCCAGAGTATAATCTCTAACTAACATTTCTCACTAAAAGGAATCAGGGTTCCTTGGAGAAATGTCTGATTCCAGGTCTGAGGTAAGACTGTACAGAGAAGCCTGAAACATCTTGTTCCGTTTAAAAGCAGGAAAATTACTGGAGTCTTGTCTAGGACACAGGAAGTTACTCTGAAAGGTTCTCACTGGCCAAAGATGGGGACATCTGAACACCAAAAATAATAATGACTGTAAAAATCTGACATACAACAAACATTGAAAAAGGAAATGTAAATGTAGGACATAAAAAATGTAAAATGTGAAAGCATTTAAAAAGAATGTAAAACGTGAATTATTTATTACTATGACTCTGGAAAAGTTTGACAGTTTCTTAAAAAGTTAAATCCATACCTACCATACCACCCAACCATTCCATTCCTAGGCATTCACCCAAGGGAAATAAAGTACATAATCACACGGAAACTTGTATGTGAAAGTTCATAGCAGCATTATTTACAATAGCCAAAAACTGGTAATAAAAGTCCATCAACAAGCTGTGGTATTTCTACACAATGGAATATTATTACTCAGCAGAAACAGGAATGAACTGTTGATACACTCAACAACATAGATGAATCTCAGAACAATTATGCTGAATAAAAGCAGCGAGACCAAAAACACAATACATACTATAATATGATTTCATTTATACAAGATTATAGAAAATGCAAACTACTCTATGGTGACAGAGAGTCAATGCTTGTCCAGGGGTCGGAGGGGGTGTGACAGGGAAGCGAGGGTATACAGAGGAGAACCACCTGTGAGGGGTGATGGATATGGTCATTATCTTGATTGTGTTCATGGTTTCATGAGTATATGCATACACCAAAACTTATCAGATTGTATAGTTTATATATGTGTCGTCTACTTTATGTCCATTCTACTGTAATAAAGCTATTAAAAAAAAATCCATGGATTCAAAATGATAAGCCTCCTTCTTCTTCCCCACACCCCAAAAAAATCTCTTTGGAGGTTATTAGGGTGTGCACTCATAGTTCTTTTTTTATTGAGATATAATTTACATATAACATTGTATTAGTTTTAGGTGTACATGATTCTTAAATTTGATTTGATAAAGGTAAAGGAATCCAGCATTTATCCTGACATTCCTGTACAAACTATATTTCAGGGTAATCAAACAGTTGGTGAAAAAACATCCTTTATAGAAAATCACAACAAAAAAATGCACTGGGAAGAAAATAATTATAAAATCCCTATTTCTGAATCCCACAATGAAATAAAGGACCTAAACAGCTATCATCAATGGTCCTTAAGCCATGAGGTGAAAGGTAGCTGAGGATCTTATCATAATGGACAAATCGGGCCAACATCATTGGAATCCACCAATTAATCTTAACCAAAGGGAAAATATGTGCCTTCAGATATGTTACAATAGGAAATACACAGTACCATTTCTGTAATATTCTTACCAAAAAAAAAAACCCCAAAATTGAAGCGAATCAAACCTTTAAATCTAACTACCAGATTAAATGAGAAACATTTTAAATGACTGTGAGAACATAGTCAGCCAAAAGTATAAAATGCAGGAAATTCTTCAGAAAAAACAACCCAGTTTGTACAAAGAATAAATCGTATATTAAAAAGTGGGGGGGGGGGGCGGCTGAGTGGCGCATTGGTTAAGAGCTGGCTTGGGATGCCAGCGGCCCCAGTTCAAATCCCACATATAAGGGCCAGTGACACTACCCTCTACAGCCAAGATGGTGAACAACAGCTCCACCTGGAGCTGGGCTGCTGTGAGTCACTGGCGATGGTGCAGGCTGCAGCCCTTGCTGCAGTGGGCTACCATAGGCCACAGTGAGTGGCCTGCGGCCAGCAGCCAGTGTGAGCGGCCTCACAATCCAATGGCCGGTGACCGATCTGCCTCACCCGGGAAGAGCACAATGATAATACCAACATGGGCTATGAAGCAATGTCTTGCACAACTAGACTGAAGAACAAAAAGGACAGCAACTTGTCTGTTCCCCTCCCCCAATTCCCCAATAAAATCTTTAAAAAAAAAAAAAAGTGTGTGGGGAGGATATTGTTTAGAATTAAAAAGCTTTAAAACTCATATCACCCAAATATAATGTATAGGGTTCTTTTAATCCACACTGTATTATAAAAATATTTTAAACACAATTCAGGAAAATTGAATATGAAATACATATTAGATAATATTAAGGAATTCCTGTTAATTCTATAAATTGTGATAATAATATTGCAGCAGTTTTTTTTCCTTCTTTCTTCCCAGTCCTTGTCTGTTAAAGATACGTGATCAAGTATTTACAGGTGAAATTATATAGTGTCTGGGATTTGCTTTCAGGGACTGCAGCACAAATACACATATACCATACAAAATGACAGGAGAAAAGGTGAAAAAAATGGCAACATGTTGATAATTGTTGAAGTTAGATTTTGGATGCATGAGTTCATTACATTATTCTACTTTAGCATATGTTTGAAATGTTTCATGAAAGTTTTTATTTTTTAACTGAAGGGTAAGCTGGACCAGTTAACGTTTCCAACTCACCTCTGTCCTGCAGCAAGGGCGATGGGAGACTGTCCATTGGGGGGCCGAGGCTCCTCGCATGTCTTCATCTCCACCTCGACCTTATCCAGACACTGAAATAAAAGCCATGGAGAGCTAAGCATCTGCACCGAAGTCCACATAGCACGGCCGTGACTTCCTCATCTCTGTGCTTCCGGTGCCTCGCCGAATGCCAGGCTCACAGTGGACACACATGTTCCTGTCACACATGTGCAGGTGTTATCTGGGCCCATTCATGTCATTCCCATGGGACTTGGGGGGCCAGCAAGGAGAACTAATATAAACATACGCTTATGCTATTTGCTGGGCCATAAGTAATCAAGTCCTTTGTTGAATAAACGAACAAACTGAAATGCAAGGACAGGTGTCGTCTTTCCCCTTCCGTTTCCATTAGCAACAGAATTCCATGAGAAGCATGGGATTAGCTCACAGCAGAAAATTCAAACATAAACCAAGTAACATACATCCATATTACTACTCCTGGGGATTCTAGGCTTTGGGATAAAAATACGAATCAATCAGTTACTGAAGGGCTTTCAGCTGATAATTATCCAATCGTCAACATGAACTAAACTTCTCATTTTTCTGCTGTTAGGATTCTAAGGGAAAACAGAGAAATCTAAAGGTAGATCTGGGCAGCAAAACTTCTTATGAAAAACAACAAAACAAAACCAACTCAGGACTTCTGTGACTTGTGCATCTGCACTCATTCCTGTGCTGCCCAGCAGTTCCAGAATAAGTCCAGACAACAGTCATTCTGTCTCAGAGAGCAGCTCCCACTACTCCAAAAGGGACAGCCTACCAGGACTCCTCCCCAGCTTCTCTCGGATCTTTTAAACCCTCCCCCAGACATCCCCATTTGATTACTTGCAATCAAGAAAGGCCATTACCAAGCAAATTGGGTGCGTCTTCAACTTTGTCCACTGGATCTGAAAGAGAAAAGCAAAGACTCAGGGCTGTGGAAGCAGGCCTGCTGGCCAAAGAGCAACAGCACGCCGAGCCTGCTCTTACCCGGATGGAGGCCCTGTTGCAATAGACCCGAGTGATGGCTAACCAGGTGGGCAGCTCCAGTACATTCTGCAGAACCTCTTCATCCAGCTCCAGGTTGGTCAGCTGACCTTCCCCTTTCAGCGTGCTCAGATTGATTTTGTCGGGGGAAAGATTCTTAGTGAACCTGAAAAGAGGAATAAGAAGCTATGATTTCCATGGGAATAGGCCAAGTGGGCAGTATAGCCAATAACACTTCTGAATTTAAAGAGAACATTAAAGAACAAATGTTATCTAATGACCACATTCTATCTGTGCCATGTAAGGTGTTAGCTGAGACCTATCATTCTACTCACCATTATGTAACCTTTCTACTCAAGAACCTACGATGGGGGTTCTGGGGAAATGGTTGTAGCAGTGGCAAAACAGCCTTCTGATATTTTTGAATCCCCATCTAAAAACAAAGTAACTAGACAGCAACACAAAAAGCCCATGGATAAATTTTAAAACAAAACTAGACGATAAAGCATCCTTATAACCCCCATTACTAGCAGATGGAGGAAAAACACCCACAGCCACAAGACGTGAGTGCTAAGTGCTGTAAGCAGCTGTGCAGATCAACGTAGAGGGAAGCAATAGGGCAGCTGATGGACCAGAGAACAGAACCCCAAGACAACCAAGTGCTAAATGAAAATCAGTGTGGGCCAATTTGAGAATAGCAATTGAAACAAAGGGTTCTGTCTGCTGCAAGGGGTCCCCGGTGAGGCCCAGAGGAGCTGGAGCAGTCCAGCCCCATAAACTCTTAGAACTAACCAAGGCTCCTTCCCAAGACAGGGCCCCCACACTGAGGAACTGCTGGGAGTCACAATCAAAGTGAGCGAGACAGGGATAACAGAAATGAAGAAAAGAGAGTCCAAATTAAAGTGGGGGGAAAGGGGACGGGCCAAGATTTCTCATAAAGCAAGCCATTGTATTTTTTAACACTACTAGAAATACCAGAAGAGGGAGCTCTACAAAGTTAGACAGGCTAATTATGAGCTTGTTAAGTAGGGTAAAATCTCAGACCCTTACACAAACCTTTGATGTGATAAAGGAACACACAACCACCTATAGTCTTGCCAAAGGGATTGAACCTGAACCTCATCATGCTGTTGGGTCCAGCGGCCAATTTGCAGGAAATACAGAACCCTAAGTGTGCAACAGCAAAATCCACACCGTGAGTGGCCTGCAGCACACACTTCACACAGGCCAGGCTTCTCACAGCGCCACACGCACTGTCTCCAGTCCTCGTTCGAGTGCTCTTGCCACCCACTCCCTTTCCTGGAGCAGCCTCATCACCATCTGCTATTCAAGGCCCAACTAGATTCACACTGAGGCTTTCTTTCCCTAACTGATGCCACTAAACTAGTAGGGTCTTAGGTTGTTCTCTAATTCTCCCACGGGTAACCACCCCTGCGCAATTAGGTGTTAAGGTCATGGCTCCCTGACAGAATGCTGGGTGTACGTACCTCTTAGCTAATTGCCCTGCTGGCTAACTACTCCCAGCTCCCTTCCCTCATCTCTTTTGGCTGGATCAATTGAAGGCCAACCAGTTCCTTATTACATGAGCCTGTCTCCTGTGTGACAAACTCTCTAGACCAGGGGTCGGCAAACTGTGGCTCCCAAGCCACATGCGGCTCCCAGGGTGCATCCCATCTCAAAAGTCTGCCGACCCCTGGAAGAGCCAATCCTGTCCCTCACAACAATTTAAAAATTATTCGAGAGCCATAAATATATTTTTACATAATCACCATTATGTGAATAATAACCTTTAAAAATTTTATAAATGAAACTATGATAGTTTTTTCATTTTCAATTTTACTTCAGAGCCTGCGGCTCCTGAGCCGCAGTCTGCTGACCCCTGGCAGCGCTTCCGGCTCAGAGGCTTGCTGCCCCCGCTCCAGGTGAATCTCCTCCCTGTAATTCTCACTATTGCTGCCTCTCATAATCAGTTTTCCATCGCAATAATTGTATTTTGCCTTCCATCCGTAACTAGACTTAGCCCTTACATAAATTAGATGCTAATAGTTGACTTTAAAATAATATATTGTTTACCAACTTTTATTTTTCACACCTATCCTTTCCTTTTACTAAACTGTGTTTTTAGTTTTCCGTGAACCATATAAGATCATGACATGCAGGAGCTTTATCTTTAAATTTCTTTCTGTAATGCCTAAAATGGCACTACTATGTAAAATGGATCTTTAACAAATTTTTTTATGTAATTTTTTTTTTTTTTTTTTTTGTAAGAGGGCAGTGTCACTGGCCCTCATATGTGGGATCTGAACTGGGGCCGCCGGCTTCCCAAGCCAGCTCTTAACCACCGTGCCACTTGGCCGGCCCTGTCTTTAACAATTTTTTAAATGACAGTAAAAACTTTTTTAGGAAAAAAAAAAAAAAAACTTTTTTAGAAGTTTGTAAACATGCAAAACAATACCGTATAATAATACGGGATATGTAGGAAGGCACTGGCAAGATGGCAACACTTCAGGAAAGCGCTTCCCTGTGGGACAAGGGGAGGGGTCCACAGGAAGCTTCAGATAAAGCTTATTTCTCAAATTGGGAGGTGACTGTATTGCTGTTCACTACATTACTCTTTTTACTTTTTCATATGGTAAATATTTTGTAATAAATCTAAGGTTTCTGTCAATTACCTATTGTATGTACTTATTATTGGGAGAACTACTTTGCCATGGGTCTCTCACACTGCTACATGGCCTCACTGGATATGCCCCAAAACACAGGACCCTGCCCATTCCTTACCCAGGCCACATCTCAGGACTGTGTTGCAAAGGTCAGCTTGAAGTAATGTCCCCTCCAGGCCAAAGAATAGGCTTGCTGACCACTAACCAAAAGCAATGGATTCCCCAAGCTCAACATTCCATTCCTAGAACACGTGTGCTGGCATCTATCTAGGCCCATTCAAGTCACTTCCATGAGACTGGGGCCGGGGAGGGCGCCAAGGAGAACTAACACCAACATGCTTGGGCTGCTTGCTGGGCTGTGAGGAATAAAGGCCTCTGTCTCTGATCCAGGAGCTGCATGTGTGCAGCCACATCCATGAGCTGTAGCTGGCTAATCAGCTTCTAAATAGGGTAAAGTAAAATCCCAGGCCCTTACACATACTTTTACTGATTTTAATTAATAAAAAGAAATTTAAATCAACATGTACTGAGTATGAACCAATTTTATTCTCTGAACCAAAAGGACAAGCTTTCTATAACGGCTCCTATCCTCTGAAAACTAACTTCCCACGGAGGGAAAGAATTTCTCTTTTCCTACAAGGAAACAGGACTGGGGGTGAAAGAGAAAAAAAGAACATCTTAAACACTTCCACTCCATGAAATAACAACACAACAACAAAGTAAAGGAAGGAAAGGAAGATATAGTGCGTGCCCCTGAGGACCTTGGAGGAAAACACGTTCCTGAGGGAAGACAAAGAAGCAGAAAACAACTCAGCATTATCGGTCATCACTACGTACGGGCAGGCTTTCTTTCTCAAACCCCTTGTATACTTAAATATTACAATTATTTCCTCTTAGCAACCCTTCCTCTACTGTTAAATATTCAGGAAAGCCACATCAGCCCAGAAAATGGGGTGGGGCATCCTTCAGAAGTATTAAAGATAAGAATATTTGAAGACATAAAATTAACTTGTAAAGTTAACTTGTTTCCTCCTGCCCTGCCCACAGATTCTAATAGGACCTCATCTCCCTACCTCAGCTGAGAATTCTGGTAGGAAAGAGCCACTGTCAGAGACAGGCTAAGGAACCTTTCATATGCAGGAGCTGGGAGAAAAGGCTGCCTTTCAAGCTCTTTTTCCTTATGGTTTAAAAAAAAGGTATTTTTAAGAAAAGAAAGTGATAAGGATTTTTTTAAACACTTTCCTCTCTGAAAAAAAGAGGAACATACCTCAAATTAAATGAAACATAAACACAGTTAAGAACAAGTTATACTGGGCCAGACGAGTGGCGGGTTGGTTAAGAGTTGGCTTGGGAGTATGAGCTCTAAGCAGCAGGGCTGGGGGCTCGGGTCCCACATGGGCCAGTGATGCTGCGGCCTCTACAGCTAAGATGGTGAACAGCAGCTCCACCTGGAGCTGAGCTGCTGTGAGCCACAGTCCAACGGCCGGCGACCAATCTGCCTCACCTGGGACGAGCGCAATGATAATACCAACATGTGCCAGTGAAGCCATGTCTTCCACAACTAGACTGAAGATCAAAAAAGGACAGCAACTTGTCTGTTCCCCTTCCCCAACGCTGTTCCCTCCCCCCAATTCCCCAATAAAATCTTTTTAAAAAAAAGAAAAAATTGGGCCGGCCAAGTGGCGCGGTGGTTAAGCGCTGGCTTGGGAAGTCAGCGGCCCGGTTCGGTCCCACATATGAGGGCCAGTGACGCTGCCCTCAAAAAAAAAAAAAAAAAAAAAAGTAAAAGAAAAAAAAAAAATTACACTGCTTGTTACCAGTAACATTCTCAGCATATGGTACCTATAGGTACCTAAATAGGTACCACAGATCTAATTCCTACATTGTATTCTATGAACAATCTAACTCTATTTATAGCTCCATATAAAATAAATGTCATTTTAAAAGCCTCGAAAAAAAATGGTATGAGACTGTATTACATTTTGCCCTAACCTTGCCAGTGTTCCAGGCAACGAGCCCCAAACTATGCTCCCCGGATCACATGAGTGGAATCACCTGGGTAGGGGGGTTTTTTTCCTTTATTTTTTACAACACAGCGCATTAGTTATACTTTTTACCCCTCAGTGACAACCCCGTTTCCACAATCCACCCCACCCCCCGTCTCCCCCCCGATATTATACATATCTATTACAATTCCCTGGGTATGTTTATTTTAACATGCAGATTATCAGGCAACAGCCCAGGTATGCTGAATGAATTACAATGGGCAGGGGGTGAGAAATCTGCATTTTTAACAAACTCCAAGTGATTTCTTCTGTTCTCTAATTTTTTTTTTTTTTTTAGCTGAGCCATCCTGCCACCTGTTGGCAGCTCAACAGCAGCTCAGCTGGGGCTGGGCATCGAACTGCCGTTGCCCAGAGCTCAGCTCGCACTCTTGAGCAAGCTCTTAACCAACTGCACCACTCGGCCAGCCCTTGTTCTCTACAATTTGAGAATGGTTTAATTTGAGGTTTCAGTTCACGATCTAAAATAATTCAAGAAAGAGAAGAACGAGAGGCTGCAGATGGAAAACAAACGCATAAATCCATGCTTCAAGTACAAAGTTTTTAACTTCTATTCTTCTTATGGCTTGGTGATTGAGAGCACAGGCGTTAGAGTTAGACTTGGGCTCAGAACCTGGCTCTCTCACTTGCTAATGCTGTTACTTTGGGCAAACTGCTCAACCAGCCTCACAGGGCTGCTGGGATTAAAAGAGCTAAGTAACATAAATAAAATATCTGGCATTTATTAAGTGCTCAATAAATAAATTGTAATCATTGTTATTTCTGGATTCCACTACTCTCTCTTTAGAAAAGCCTTAAATTATCATCTTAATTTTTTTTTAGGTGATCATTTCACAACGGATACAAATCTGGAGTCATTACATTGTACACCTGAAACTAATATAAATATTGGACATCAATTTTGAAAAAAAAAGATTTAGATTTAGATTATCATCCTAGGATTCAGGTTTCCTTCAAGAGACAAGACCTCAGATCTATCTTTCTACCTCAGTGTAGCATCACATCCCCGGTATACTTATTTCTATCCTTACGACCTGGTTATCTAGAAATTGAAATCTGAACATTAAAGGTGAATTAATGTTCCCCAGAAATCCTACCCATGATATCCCACTCTGGCTCCAGGAATAGGTTTTCATCCCTTGTCTCTCTAGTACTAATGGGTCACAAGAGAACAGAGGACAGGGAATAAAATCATCAAAGAAGTTAGTCAAAATCGAGGTTCTCAGGCAAGGCCAATCAAGGCAGTTTTAACAGCAACTGGACCACCACAGGCTGTTCTTCCATAATAGTAGTAACGATATATCGTATATTTGCTTATTAATTTATCAATTTACTTTTAGGGTTCAACAAAAAATGGATATCACCTGATTATTTTCTTTAATAAGGCAGTAAGAATTCTTCAACTGAATTTGTCTGCATTTGATAATAACAAAGCACAGGTAAAAAGGTGATTTCTGGGGCCAGTCATTGGCTCAGGAGGTCTGTGGAGGTTTGCTCAACCAAAGAAACCACTGATCTAAGATCTGATCTAAAACCACCCCACAGTCCCTCACGCAAACTTTACTCAGCGTTTATGTACCTCATTGAGAAAGATATCACTGAGTCCAAGGGTGGCTGAAAAGGCTAGTGGAAGCTTGCTATTTATCCATTTCAAGTATGCAGGAAAATATTTTCTGGCCATCTGTTACTATTACAGAGCACAGAAGCTGAACTGAAATCGAGTTGGAAAAATAGGCTTTAATCAGGTTTCATTTCTGCCAAAGGACTGCAATCTGCCAGACAACAGAGAAAGGCTCTCAGACATCTTTGTGAAAAAGTACAAGGTTGGGAAGTGAGAATTCTTAGATTTTCAGATTCACAGAATTTCAGAGATAGAAAAAAGATCTTAAATAATCTTTTTTTTTTCTTTTTTAAAGATTTTATTGGGGAATTGGGGGAGGGGACCGGCCAAGTGGTTGTTCTTCGATCTTGGTTGTGAGGGTGCCAGTCGCCATCTGGCTTCCTGTCAGCAGCTCGTGGCCTCTAAGCTCAAGGTGCTGTGTTCAATCTTAGTTGCAGGGGGGTGTAGCCACCATCCCATGCAGGAGTCGAACCGGCAGCCTTGTTGTTAAAAGCGCATACTCTATCCACTGAGCCATCCGGGCAGCAGCTCAGCTCAAGGTGCCAAGTTCAGTCTTAGTTGCGGGTGGGCATAGCCCACCATTAAACAGACAATCTTGTTGTTACACCAGCTGAGCCATCCTGCCACCTGTTGGCAGCTCAATGACAGCTCAGCTCGGACACAGCGTTCACTGGCCCATGTGAGAATCAAACTGGCAGCCCTGTTGCTCAGAGCTCACGCTCTAAGCCAACTCTTAACCAACTGAGGCACTCAGCTTGCCCTTAAATAATCTTAGTCCAAATCTGTAATTTGCAAATGGTTGGAAACTTAAATGACTTGTCCAAGAGTCACAGCTAGCCAGTGGTACAGCTGCGACTATGTACATAAATGGCCGAAATGGCACTTAACCCAGTGGTTGTTCAACTCTACCATTTCCTGCATCCTGGAATTCAATACCTTTATCGCTAATAAGAGAGTCAATAATTGCAATAATCAGTCTGCTTCGGGTCCCATAGAAATTGAACCCTCACAGGAGAATTAAAAGGTTCGCAAATATACTTTGCTTCCTTCACTATTTTTTCCACTAAGGTGATCATGGCCCAATCCTTGGCTTCTAAGCTTCCTATCCAATTCCATATCTAAGTATTTTCACTGCTCAGCCACACCATAGGCTTGTCTTTCAGCAAAGATATAACACAACACAGCACTGCAGCAGTTGATTTAGATGCAGGACCCTGTATGATGGAAACAAAACACCTCAGTCACTAAAGTAGCTAACATCCCATTGCAGGTAATCTGCTGAAATGAGCCCTTCAGTCCCAGAGGTTGCCCTACTAGGCTTACTCTCAAAACTTCTGCACAAACAAATACCTGCCTTTCTTAGGAGAAAATTCTCTTTCCTTCTAGATTTTTGTTTGTTGTTTACAACATTGAGTTTCTTAACTGGTTTTGTATTATTTGAGGTGCAATTTATATAGAGTGGCTTATTTAGGAACTTCTATTTTGTTCTACTGATCTGTTTATCCTTATGCCAATATCACACTATCTTTATTACTGTAGCTTCATTTTAAGTCTTGAAAGTAAGTAGTATAAATCCTCTCCTTTGTTTTCCTTTGACCATTATAGGTCCTTTTCATTTCCATATAAATCTTTAAATCAGTCAGCTAATTTGTCAGAAAAAAAAAAAGCACCTGGGCCGGCCGAGTGGCACATTGGTTAAGCGCTGGTTTTGGGATGCCAGCGGCCCTGGTTCGGATCCCACATGAGGGCCAGTGACACTGCCCTCTACAGCTAACAACAGCTCCACCTGGAGCTGGGCTGTGTGAGCCCCGGTGATGGTGTGGGCTGCCATAGGCTACAGTGAGTGGCCCACAGCCAGCGTGAGCGGCTGGCAGCCAAGCGTGAGCTGCCAATAGCCGCGGTGAGCGACATCCAGAGGCCAGCGACCGATCTGCCTCATCCGGGAAGAGCGCAATGACGATACCAACAGTGAAGCAACATCCTCCACAACTAAACGGAAGAACAAAAAAAGACAGCAACTTGTCTGTTCCCCTTCCCCAATTCCCCAACGCTGTTCCCCTCCGCCAATTCCCCAATAAAATCTTTAAAAAAAAAAAAAAAAAAAAAAAGCACCTGCTGAAACACTGATTGGGATTGCATTGACTGTGGCTCGATTTGGAGAAATTGGATGTATTAAATATCAGTCCATTTATCTCTGAACATGGTACACATTCAAGATGTGGTATATTTATTTAGCTCTTCTTTATCTGTTCCTAGCAATGTTTTGTAACTCTAGAATACACTTTTTCTTAAATTTATTTCTATATATTTAATATTTTTCACGCTATCATAACGGAAATTTGTTTTTTCTAGCTGTTTGCTGCTAATAGATAGCAGTAAAAGCACTATTTCAACATTGACCTTGTATCCTAAAACCTTACTAAATTCAGTTATGTGCTCTGTTTTGTTACTAGGGCTATGATAGACTTACTAAACAAGTTTGGAAGTGTTTCTCTTCCTTATTTCCTAAAGTAATTTGTGTTAAATGGGTATTTCTTCCTTCAATGTTTGATAGAAAGCACCAATAAAACTATCAAGGCCCGGAGTTTTCTTTGTGAAAAAGATTTTGACAACAAATGCAATTTCTTTAACTGATGTAGCGCTACTCAGATATTCTATTTCATTTTGTCAGTTCTAATAAGTTGCTTCTCAAATAATTTTGTGCATTTCATCTCAGTTGTCAAATTTATTTAAAACCCTTAAGTTCAGCATTCCTCTCGGCATTTTTAAGCATATGCAGTAAAAATTCTGACCGTGTCCAACCCCACTGTTTGGCCTGGGCACATCTCCGAACTCCACCGTCGTAACAACGGAACGGCACACGTTGCTTTTGTAACGTGACATCCTTTAGATACTTGGTGGCTTTTCAGATATGCATACCCTTGATGGCCTGGGCAGTTTCATGAGTGTTCTTAAAATGAACCCGTGGATTCGAACCTCTCGATTTACATGATTTTGTGGGGTTCTCCGGGTCAAGAAAATAGCAAACCATTTTTAGAGGTCACCTCAGGCTGCTTTCGGGAAGAGAGCTATAGCCTTTTATATCTACATTTCCAGTGTTCTTCATTCTTTCCTATAGATCCAAGTGTCCATTTAGTGTCATTTCAATTTGAAGAACCTCCTTCAGTATCTATTGTAATACTGCTAATTCTCTCAATTTTCATTTGTCTAAAAATGTTTTTACTTCACCTTCCTTTTTTAAAGGACATTTTAGCTGGATATGAAATTCTAGGTTGAGATTCTTTCTTTTGGCATTTTAAAGGTATCATCCCATTGTCTTCTGACCTCTGTTTTTATTGATGTGAAGTCAGCTATTGATTTATATCATTATTCTCCTATATGTAATGAGTCATTTTCCTCTGGCTGCTTTCAAGTTTTTCTCTTTATCTTTAGTTTTTAGCAATATGACTGTGATGTGCCTGGGGTGGTTTCCTTTATATCTGTCCTGCTTAGGATTCACGGAGCTTCTTGAATTCTATAAATCTGTTTTTCACAAAACTGGAAATTTTTCAGCTGTTCTCTCTCTCTCTCTCTCTCTCTCTCTCTCTCTCTCTCTCTCTCTCATAACAGCTCTATTGAAATATAATTCACACACCATACATACATCTATTTAAAGTATTCAATTCATTGGTTTTTAATATATTCACAAAATTGTGCAATCTTAAGTTTAATTTTAGAACATTTTCATTACTAACCTCCAAAAATAATATCCGTTTGTTTGTTTGTTTGTTTGTTTGTTTGTTTGTTTGAGGGCAGTGTTACTGGCCCTCATATGTGGGACCGAACAGGGGCCGCTGGCTTCCCAAGCCAGCGCTTAACCACTGCGCCACTCGGCCGTCCCAAAAAATATCCTTTTGGTATCATCCCTCACAACCCTAGGCAACCATTATTCTATTTTCTTTCTATAGATCTGCCTATTCTGGACATTTAATATAAATGGATTCATAGAGATGTCTTATGTGTCTAACTTCTTTCAGTTAGCATCTTTTCAAGGTTCATCCATGTTATAGCATAAATCAGCATTTCATTCCTTTTTATGGCCACAAATATTCCATTGTGTGGCTATACATTTTGTTTTTCTTTTTTTTTTTTTTTAATTTTTTTTTTTTTTAAAGATTTTATTGGGGAATTGGCGGAGGGGAACAGCGTTGGGGAATCGGGGAAGGGGAACAGACAAGTTGCTGTCTTTTTGTTCTTCAGTTTAGTTGCGGAGGATGTTGCTTCACTGTTGGTATCGTCATTGCACTCTTCCCGGATGAGGCAGATCGGTCGCTGGCCTCTGGATGTTGCTCACTGCGGCTATTGGCAGCTCACGCTTGGCTGCCAGCCGCTCACGCTGGCTGCGGGCCACTCACTGTAGCCTATGGCAGCCCACTGCAGCAGGGGCTGCAGCCCACACCATCACCGGGGCTCGCACAGCCCAGCTCCAGGTGGAGCTGTTGTTAGCTGTAGAGGGCAGTGTCACTGGCCCTCATGTGGGATCCGAACCGGGGCCGCTGGCATCCCAAAACCAGCGCTTAACCAATGCGCCACTCGGCCGGCCTACATTTTGTTTTTCCATTCATTCATGAGTTGAAGAGTGAAGTTTGTTCATCAGGACAATTAACTTGGTGGGATCATATTTCAAACTTTGCATCTTCTGCAGTAGACAGCAGCTGAATCGCAGCTCGATTCTTTCAAGCTCTGTAACTATTGTTTTTTCTAGACTCCATGGAGTCTTCCCCCATGCATGTCAAGGATTTGGACAGAGTATAAAAGCAGATTTTAGGACTCCCGCTCCTGTTGCTCCCTCCTTTCTGAGATTTCTCCCCTCCCTTTCTAGCTCCTCTTATAGCCCTGAACTCCATTCTGATTCCCCAAGCTAGTAAGGACTGTGGATTCTTGCTTAAATTCTAGCGGCTACCTACCATGCAAACTAGGGAGTATCCCCAGGCAAAAAGCTGTGTACATGAGTCTCTGACCCAATGCAGTTCCTGTCTTTCAAGTTTCCCGTCAGTTTCTGCCTGATTTGGTCACTTTCCAATGTCTTTAAGAAGTTGTTTTTCATATATTGTCTAGAGTTCATAATTTCTATCTGAGGAAGGGTTAGTTAAATATAAGATACTCCTCTATTAGTAGAAGTAAAACCCTTTTCTACTAGATCTCATCGGTATCATATCCTCCCCAACAGGCAACAGCGATGTAACCAGATGTACACAAATGCGCCTCTCAAGGCAGCAGGACTGATGAGATAGGAAGGAAGGCAGGAAAACAAACTTCTCTTAGAAAAGGGAAATGCATGTTTTTAGTTTTGCCTGGGAAAGCACTAGACCAGATGATTAAAAACAGTCAGCCTGAATGAACTTTAGCCCATCCTTATCTGTATTTTTTACATGTTAGAATTTCCCAACTTTCAGATGACTGGTACACACCACAAACTGCTGCCCAGTCCCCTGCCCCATCACCGCTGCCACTGCAACAGAAATCATTGTTGGAAACTCAGAAAAAACGTGGAACTTCCAGAGTATCTATAGATCCAGAGGCTAAGAAAGGAAGAGTGGCTTAGGCGAGCTGACCCTGTAGACTCCATTTCTATTCTGAAATAGAGTTGGTCTAATCAGAATGGATTCCTGCTCCACAATATGTTTTCCACTTTCCCCCTTGATTTAACTGAAATCATATCTCCTAAAGAGCTGGAAATTTTGGTGAGAAAATGAAGGGAGCATAGCATGTACGCCTTGTTGGGAGGGGTGTGGAGGGCTGAGGGCAGAACCAGCACAATGGGGCGCACAAGAACAGGGACCTTAGGAAGAGCGAAAGAGACCTAAGGAGAGAAAGGGAGTGTATCAAGAGCACACTTCAGCTGTTTCAGAATTTAGTCTAAGTCAGTGGTTCTCAACCCAAACAAACTCAGTTCGAGGAACAGCAATGACAAGAGTTACAACGTTTTCTAAAATAGTGACAAACACCTGGTAACGTTCATAACAATCATCCCCCGCAGTAGTTACAGTCCTAGAACATTCACCATAGTGTAAAGCTGTGCAATACTTTGTGTTTACAGGGAAAACAGAGTTCAGTTCTAGGCTTATATAATCTAAACATGTAATTCACCTATGTAAACATCTAACGAACATTCAAAAGTCAAAAAAGACAAAGGATAATGCTTCTTTGGGTGAAATTATTCTGCACACTGCATGACATCAGCATCTCCCGGCTGCTCATCAAATGGTGCTCATACCCCTCAGTCACAGCCCAAGAAGTCCCCTCGGAGTATAATAATCTCAGGGATCTAAAATGTCCAAGGATTAGGAAAGAAAAAGCCTTTTCTCCTTCTCCTTCATCTCCCCTCCTCCTAAAATGATTCGCTAACAACCAAGACCCAGAACTCCACCTAGCGAGTTTATATAATATGTAATTAATCCACTACGGCTTTTGTGGGCTAACTTGGGAATCTATTCAACATTTTTAACACTATTTCTACTGGACCACACAGTCCAAATTTCAAACTTAAAAATTTTGAAAACAGAACACTTCCATAAGTCAGAGACTTAAATATATTAACCTCTCATGATCCCTGTCCTAATTTTTTAAATAACAAGGTGACATTCAAGCTACATATGACCAATGTACTATAAAGACTGAATATACATGTAAAATAACCATTGCTGTAGGCAAACAAAACATTTGATAATACAAGTCCTTATTTTTGTGGCAAGTAGGTACAAACTACATAGCCTTTACCTAAATTAGTAATACACTAATGTATACTGTTTCCACACTTTAGTTTCCCCTTTAT
This sequence comes from Aselliscus stoliczkanus, assembly GCA_033961575.1. Taxonomy (NCBI): domain Eukaryota; kingdom Metazoa; phylum Chordata; class Mammalia; order Chiroptera; family Hipposideridae; genus Aselliscus; species Aselliscus stoliczkanus. The sequence continues at coordinate 53,430,053 of CM066733.1, read as the reverse complement.
TATAGATATTGGTTTTGCTGCTTATGAACACTGGAAAGTGTTCTTAGAATCTAGAATCAGCACCAGTAAGTAGCAAGTACTTACCTCATCACTCAAAGGTAAAAGGTCCCTTAGTGATAATGAGTGAACTGGATTTCCTGGTCCTTCTGCCCGCCACCGAACTCCCACATCTCTCAGGTCTAAGGTTCCCTGAGTTCCAACCACGCACTCCCACTCCACACGTCTCCTGCACCCACTTCACCCACTCAAAGCATCCTCAAACTCTCTGGTTTTCGAAGCAGCCAAGGAGCACAGGCCCTGCTGTCCTGGAGGACACACTCCAGTGGGTGTAAGGAACTGAGCTGTGATGAAAAGAATCTTTTTTTTTTCACTGATTAATGCTATACTTACAGATTATTATTCAACCAGGTTCTATACTAAGTAACGGAAACTAAATGACTTCTAATTTTTTTTTTTACTCTAAGAATACAGTATATGATAGTGCTATCTTCTCAGACACTATATAAATAAATCCTCTAAGGACCCAACCCAGTGTATACCTTTCACTCTACATCAACTATTTCACCTGTGCTGAGATCAAAGTTTCCTCCTTGAACTATGCCTTGAGAAGAAAAAAAAATTATAAACTGGAACAGTCCTTGTTTCCTCCTCTCTTTAAGGCCCGATAAAAAGAGCATGCATCTCCACCGCTCTGTATTAAAATGTTAAGAAACATAATTCCTAAACATCTAAAGAATTAGACATTTGGATAAGTTAGGCACAACCTTAAAGATGCTGAAAAGCATTATCTCCAGAAACTAACGGCGATCTATTTTGAGCAATTTTAATAAATAAAGAAAAATAGTAATAGTCATTGTTTACTAAATATTTTTTCAGCCCCTGTACCCCCAGGAAGGAATGGGGACCCTCTGCACTGCATTGAGTTCTAGAATTAAAAAGAGTTCACATACTTTCAAAAATGCATAACTCTCAGAAGTAGGCTGGTCCCGGGAGAATCTAGCTTAATACTTTCAGCCTTGATCTATAAAGTCAGAATCTGAAAATGTACAAAACCATCTTTGCATTACACTTGGTCTAATAAAGCTACTTTTGAGAAAGGGAGGACGGACATACATACATACATACATACACATACATACATACTTTTTTAGGACCAGGCACTTTTATACATTACTTCTAACCCTCAAAACAACACTGGGTTATTATCCCCCATTTTACAAACGAGGAAGCTTTAAGGAGCTACAAGACTTGCTGAACAGAGCTTACAAGTAGCGGAGTCAAAATGCACAGCCACCTTTTGGAATCCAAAGTCCCGGTTCTTTCTCCTACACTGACGTGCCTCTCAGCCAGTTTTTCAAAGCAGGTGAGTTCATTATTTGTGAACTATACTGCATGCCAGTAGCTTATGGCCACATATGAGAGAACTGCTTTGAAATTTTTATTGCTTTTAAATGCTACTTTTAAGACACAAGACAACCATTTAACCCTTAGAAAAGTGTAAAGATTGTAATACAAAAGCTATGAAATTCAAATTTTAGTTTCTTTAGTAAAAATGGGGTGTAAGCTTACAGAACAGAATGAAACTATTTAATATCTAAGGTAGTCTAAAAACCAAATATTTAACAAAAACCCAAATGCTTGAAGAACAGGCCCCCTTTCTCTTAATTGTTATTTTGACAGGGAGCTAAGTGTCACATCCATTCAAGTAAGAAATTTTATGGGCTAATGGTTATAAATTACCCTAATTATTTTCACTGAACCTGCCTAATTTGAACATTTCTCCAAAAAAGATCTTTTGTTTTCAAGGTTCTGACATTTGCTTGTGACTAAAATTTACAAAATAGGTCAAAATTTAAAAATTAAACAGAGGGCCAGCCGAGTGGCGCGGTGGTTAAGCGCTGGTTTGGGAAGCCAGTGGCCCCGGTTCGGGTCCCACATATGAGGGCCAGTGACACTGCCCTCAAAAAAAAAAAAAATTAAACAGAGGTAAAAATAAAGTGGCCATCTGGTTTACCACAAAGTAAAAAAAATTTCAAAACACACCCACCAGAATGGCTATAATGAAAAAGGAAAAATAAAGCGTTGGCAAGGATGTAGAACCACCAGAACTCCCATGCATTTCTGGTGGAAGTGTAAACTGGCACAGCCATTTGAAAAACTGACAATATCTATTAAAATGTAATATTATGTATATTCTACAGCCCAGAAATTCCGCTCTTATCATATCCCCAACAGATGTGTACATTTGGTCACCAAAGGACATGCACTAGAATGTTCCCAGCCGGACTATTCATCATAGCCCTAAACTGGGAAACTATCCAAATGCCCATCTACAGTAAAATGTATAAACAAATACAATACTATACAGCAATGAAAATGGAGGTCTATAACTTGATGCAACAATAAGGATTAATCACACAAAAATAATGTTGAGCTAAAGAGGCCAGACATAAAAGTATACATACTATATGATTCCCTTTATATAAAATATAAAACCAAACAAAACATATGTGGGTAGAAATCAGGACAGTGGTTACTCTTTGGTGGAGTAATGATGGAAGACGCTTTCTGGGTGCTAGTAATATTGTGTTCTCTCATGTGGGTGCTGGTACACTCAGTTTGAAATACTCAATAGGTGAGAACCATTATAGCAGCAGAGTGGTTAAAAAGCACAGCTCTGGGATCAGAGTGCCTGAATTTGAATCTCGGTTCCATCACTTACTAGTTATGATCTTGGGCAAGTTATTTAACCTCTTTGTGCCTCTTTCTTCATCTGTAAAATGGGACTAATATAAACCTCATAGTTAGGCTGATGATTAAATCATCCTAAGATTTACAAAGAGCTTATTCGAACAGTTGGCTATTATTATTAAATATTTGCTAAGTAAATAAAAGCGCTTTATTCTGAAGCAATACAAGATGAGGAAGAGAAATAAGAACACACATGATTTGAATACTACTAGAAAATGCACAAAGTAATTATTTGGGGAATGAAGGTGATAATAAGTAAGGTAAAGTACAAAGGGATGTATATGCCCTGGAAGTTGAGACTAGTTCTATAGTTCTACAAGCCTTTGCCTGAACAGACCCTGGGTAAGCAGTCAGCCTCCCTGAGCTCCCTGCTGCCCACTGCAGGCCGCCAGTGATGTCTTCAGGATACCGAATAATAACGAGTGGAGGCACCAATCAGGAACTAAGAGGAATGAGCTCAGTCAGGCTCTCTCATTCTCCAAAAGGACCCTGAAATTTTCTGTGCCTCTGAATTTCACCTAATACTTCTGTTTTTTAAAACATCTATCATGTCTATCAGCTATGTTTCTGTCACTCAAGGTCCCATTTCCTGCAGCCATTTAGAGTAAATAATTAAGACTTCTAATGGGTTTCTAAAACAGCCAGTCAGCTAGGTTGCTGTCATCTGTACCATGGTAGTGTCCCTAACTTCTCTGGCTATGGTATAAAAGCTACTCTTTATCAAACCCTACTTACATGCCAACATTATAATGCTTTATCCCCAATCCTCAAAAAAATCTATTAGTTATGTAGTATTTTTCCTTATTGTCATCTTTTATGGATAAGAACACTAAGGCTCAGAAAGGCTGCCCTGTTCATGAGTGGCAGAGCTGGAAGGTGAAGCTGGCTTGTTTGGCTCCAGAGTCCGTGCTCTGTCCGTAAATCATAGTCCCCTGACTTACTTCACAATCAGTCATATTTCCTCTTACTTGGATAACCAAAGATCATTAGCTAAGGTGATCTAAAATAAGAATAATCTAATTTAGTGAAAAACCCATTTTGGATATTTTTTAAATGATGACTTTTGTTTCTAAGTGGGTCTATTGAAATGAATACAGTGCATTGAAGCTGTCTGTATTACACAGCAGGCATCCAAACCAGGGGTTAAAGCCCTTACATGTCTTCCCTGCTGAATCCCCAGTGCGCAAGTCAGTACCTGATCCAGAGAGGTGCGTAACAAAATCATCGTGAATACCACCTCCCTCAAATCCTGTTTACCAAAATGCTCTACTAATAAGGAAAATGCATTCCAATAATAACTCTTAATAATATCTGAAACTCCACAACCAAAATTAAACATGCTATGCAAGTCACTGGGATATCTTTCCTGCTGTGAGACACCCTCGTCCAGGTCAAGTGGCACTGCCATCATTAGCAACAAGTAATAATTAAACACCTACAAATATTTATTTAACATAGTAACTCAGTACACCTTCTCTTCTTTCTCTTTCCCCACCAGGTTTGGCAAGCCACAGAAGCCACAGTTCCCCTCCAGGCAGACAGCCTCTGTAGGTGAAGCAGAGACCACAGAGAGGCACAAAAGTCACACATGATTAGGCAGTTTCTCCAAGTTAAACAAATGCAAAGGCCCCAGGAATTTGACCTTTCCCCAGCCAGAACCATGTCCTAGCACCTTTTCCTGGAGCCCTGAAATTGCAGCCTGAATAACCTCCTTCTTCTCCTCCTCAGTCAACCATCCAAGGCTGAGGAAATCAGAAATTTCTCCCAATGTCTGTCATACCTATTTCTACTTCATCTAAAAGAGATACTTTGTTCACTAAGGATTCACTGAATGCGACAGCATATACTATGAAAACTGTCTTTAAAAGTCCTGTCTTCATAGATATAAGAAGTACACAGAATATGTGTGTACTAAAAGAAAAGTATTCCAGTGAGGAAGTTGGGTTCTATTCCATTACAACTTGGGCAAGTCATTTATCCTTTTTAGACTTTCGTTTCCTCAGCCATAAAATGAAGGGTTGAACTAGTCAGGGGCTATTCACTTAGTTCCAGGATGCCTTGCAGGATTCAGGCATGTGCTTTAGGGGTTCATTACCCCACATACACACACCTGGAACATATATTTAAAAATTACCTGTCCACATATGTGGACTTTTCTGGAGAAGTCGGCTTTTATCAAATTATCATACAAGTTGTGGCCCAAAAAGCAATCACAGTTCATGTTTTATTGAGCACTTACTATGTGCATGGCACTGTGCTAAGGTCTGACATGTATTAACTCATGCAACCTGCACAATATCCCTTTAAGTTAGATACTATTATTATTCTCATTTTACAGTTGGACAAAGTAAACCACGAAAAGCCGGGGCTCTCAATCACGATGCTATGTTAAGTGAGATCCTCTCTAAACCCTAAAATTCTCTGATTCTATGTTCATTCAAAATTTTGCTTTAGTTAAATTTCCTGTCCCATTTCACAATATGAGTCCCACTGTTATTTAAATCTTTACACAGAACCACCAAACTCATGGAACACCCAGAGGAATGCTACCTGAAAAAGAATGTATTAAGGAGTTACTCCTAGTAACGTGACCAAAGGCACTTTCCAGCTCCAGCAGCCAATCTGCTTTTACTTTTATAACATGGTGATTAACCAAAACATATATCTGAATCGATTACTAATTAAAGCCTAAAATCAAAGTAACAGTAAATAAGTGAGAGTGCCAACCAGTAAAAGGGGAGCAGTGGCAGCAAGGGTGTCCCCTATGCCACTCACCAACACAGGAGACCAGGAAAGACACATTAGTGAGAGGCCCTAAGTCCCGAGCAACCCTGCGTCCCATGTTGACTGGCTTCTCCCTGTACTCCCACCTCCTGAAAACCAATGACCCCTGTGGACCCAAGGCCTGAACCACACTCCACTTGCAACACAAAGCTGGTGCGAGGAATTAAAGGCATCATCAACCCCCCCGCCAGGACTAAGGAGTGAAAACTAAGTGAAAGCCTAGCTTCCAATTTCTGTGGAAACCGGTTCTGATAACCTGCAATCTTACACAGGAGTTAGCAGTCATCCAGCTACACCTGCAAGCTGTGTTGCCTGCCGCCCCTTCCTGCCCAAATTACTGAGGGACATAACACTGCTTAAATGGCTGCAAAGCAGAAGTGGACACTGTTCTTTTCCCAGGCTGTCAAAAAAGCTTCCACATCTTAAAGGGAAGGTTGCTGAAACTTTATGCCCAACTCGCATGACCTTTCTCCATTTAGTCTGTGTAATGAGAAGAGAAGCACAGGAGGGAGAAGGGAGATCAAAGGCACGGCCCTGGGTGCAGGGGTGGTATCTTTTTCAAAGGTGATGCAACAGGGTCAGCCAGACGATGAAGAGGAGGAGCTGGGAGCTTCTGGGAAGTGGAAAGCCGGCCTCGGAGTGGGGCATCTGGGCGGAAAATGGGGTAGCAGTGATCGGGTGCGGGGGGTCACTCAGGGCCGGCGGGGGGATCAGGGTCCAGTCGGTGGCAGTCCGAGGGCGCAGAGGGGCAGTGGAGGGTTGGGGCGCGGGGGGCGAGGCGGGCAGAGGGCCGGGGGGCAGGCGCGGCGGGTGCAATCCGGGGAGCCTCGGGGGGACGGTCACAGGCCCGGGGACATGCGAGGGAGATCGGGGTGCCCTGCTCGGCGGTGCGGCAGCCGGCAGGGCGATCCCTGCGGGTCCGGAGGGCTGTTGGGAGAGGGCAGAGCGGAGGCACCCGCCAAGGGCAGGGGCGCCCTGCACCCGCGGCCCCGGGCGAGCGCAGCACGGAGTGGTGACAACGGCCGGGGCCAGTGCCGCGGGGAGGCGGCTGTCCAGCTCGAGCGGAGGCGGGGACCGCCACGGGGTCCCGGCTCGGGCCGAAGCGAGAGAGGCCGGGCCCCGAGCACGGCGTCCCGGAGGCTGGAAGGAGCTGAGGAAGGGCGCGGGGGCCGCCGAGGGCCGGCGCTGGTGCTCTCACCGGGACAGGTGCTTCAGGATCTGCTTCTTAATGATCCCGGCCATACCGGAGCCGTGCCCGCGTGGAAGGCAGGCGGGCAGCTGGGGCCTCCTCAGCCGTGAAGAGGCGGCCCCTCACCTCGCCGCGACGCGGGGGCCGGATGCCGCCGCCATGGCGCTCTCCCGCCCCTGCCCCGGCTCTCGGAGCTCCGCCGCGACCCCACCCGCCCGCGCGGCCCCGCAGCCGCCAGCGCTCAGCGACGCCGAGACACCTCACCGCACGCCAGACTCGCTGCGGCCGGAGGCGCGCGTGGCCAGGGGCGGGGCGCGCGGCGGCGGGGGGCGGGGCGGGGCGCGCGCGCGGCGACGGAGGGGAGCGCGCGGGGCCGTCTCCTCGGCCCGGCGGTCGGCTCTCGGCCGAGGGAGGTCCGCAAGGCTTCGCCCTGAGCTGCCGGAGACTCACACCCCGGAAGTCGTCTTGAAGCGTTGCGGAAAGGGTGTTTTTGTGACTTTTTGCAGGAATTCGCTGGTTAATTGCTCAGTGCCTGGTCCACTTCTCATTCATTTCCTTCACACATTCACTCGTTTGAGCACCAAGTAACTACTGCAGGAATCCGTGGGGCGTTAAAAAGTAGCTTAGAACCACTGCGGTCTGCTGCTTTGTGCCGAAGAGCCGAGACGGGGGCCGTCTCTTCATCTGTGTGCCCTTCTTAGCCTTTCCTCAGTTGACCAGTGGGCAAATGTTTACTCAGTACTTCAGAGATGCACCCCGAATGCGAAGGCGGGAGGGGCAGAAGAAAATGACAGGAATTGTCAAAATTGCCAAGGACGTGAGAGATGCACCGATTCGTTTTGCAAATAAGAGAACTGAAGCCCAGGAAAGTGGTCGAAAGAGCTTGCCTAGGTCACAGCTGTTTAGTGAGACTCAGGACTAGAGCCCGCGTCTCTGACTGGCACACGGCCAGTGCTGTAATCCTTTCACTCGCTTCCTTCCGTGCGCTTAAAAGTATGACCCACAGGCCGGGGACGTCTGCAGACCCAATGGCAAAGGCTGGAAGGTGGCACTTTTCTAGACGTAAACCTTCAAGCAAAAACCTAAGCAAAACGCTACTCTCTGAGACAGACTTACGGGAGATCTGGCCACCAGTTAATTTTAAATTTAGTCATTCTTGTGACTAGATAATACATGCCCATAATACAAAAATCAGTATAAATTTCCCTCTCTCCCCTGTCCCTCAGCCATTCAGTTCCCCTCCCGCAAAACAATTGTTACCGAATTCCAGACATAGTCTAAGCATGGTAACCACATGAATGTGAAATTTTTACAAAAATAATAAACAGACTTCATGCATACCTATGCCTATGTCTTCATCATAGTAAGTTCAATTTTTCCCAGAAGTCCCCCCAAAACGACCTTTTGAGGCAAGTCAGCCTAGGTCCCCACCATTCTACTATGCAGTCCCCACCATCATGGCTGCATAGTCTATCATTATTTGTCCCTCTGCCCACCTCTCACCAGAATACATACCAGTAGATGCTATGGAAGCAGAAGTTTCTTGGGCTGGCCGAGTGGCGCGGTGGTTAAAGCGCTGGCTTGGGAAGCCAGCGGCCCCGGTTTGGGTCCCACATTTGAGGGCCAGTGACACTGCCCTCAAAAAAAAAAAAAAAAGTTTCTTGCCAAGGTTATTGATCATTATCGCTCCTTCCCAATTCAGCTCTTAGCTGCAGGGGCCTCAGGACAATGTTACACATTTCATGCTTCTTTTCCTGGAGCAGCCCATTAACTGATTTAGATATCTGACATTAGCTATGTAAAACAAAACCTGCCTCAAGCTCAGAGACTCAGCATCCTCCTTGAACATTCATCATGCCTGCTGACTGTTATTTTTGTTGAAAGCAAAAAAATCATCCTCTCCAGGGAACCATTGACTAGGAGAGTTTATATTCACCCAATAGCATTAATTTGGTTAGCTTTCCCTGCAATGCTAAGAATGCAAAGCATATAAAAACAAAAGGGATTTAGGGGCAATCCATGTATTTTTTTTTTAATTAAATATTTTATTTTGAGATGATTGTTGATTCACATTCAGTTGTAAGAAAATAATAGAAAGAGGGGCGGCCAGGTGGCTCAGTAGGTTAGAGCGTGAGCTCTGAACAGCGAGGCTGCCAGTTCGTTTCACACGTGGGCCAGTGAGCTGCACCCTCCACAACTAGATTGAAGGACAACAACTTGACTTGGAGCTGATGGGTCCTGGAAAAAACCACACTCTTACCCAATAAAAATTAAAAAAAAAAAAGAAAAGAAATAATAGAAAGAGATCCCTATACCTTTCACCTAGCTCCCCAATGATACTATCTTGCAAAACTGTAATACACTACCACAGCCAGGATATTGGCATTGATACACCCAATATCCAGAACATTTCTTCCTTTCTGATATGAATGCCATTTATTTCCTTTCCTTACCTTATTGAGCTGGCTACAACTCCTGGCACTTTGTTTAGGACTGGTGAGAGCAGGCATCTTTTCTTTCTTCCCAGTTTTAGGAGGAAATAATTCAGTGTTTATTAAACTATTAAGTATAATATTAATTGCAGATTTTTTTATGGATGCTCATTATCAAGTTGAGGATGTTCTCTTGTATTCCTATTTTTCTAAGAGTTTTTATCAAGAATGTTTAATTTTTCAAATGCTTTTTCTGCACTGAATGCTATGTTCATGTGAATTTAGTGTGGATTATGTTGATTAATTTTCAAATACTGAACAAGCCCGCATCCCTGAAATAAACTTCATTTGGACATGGTGTACTTTCATATATTGCTGAATTCTATTTGTTAATATTTGGTTAAGAATTTGTATGTATTTCCTTGATGGCTAATGATATTGAGCATCTGATGGACCATTTGTGTATCTTCTTTGGAGAAGAGTCTACTCAGATCCCTTGTCCATTTTTATTTTATTTTATTTTATTTTTTATAGCTGAGCCATCTTGCCACCAGTTGGCAGCTCAGTGGTGGCTCAGCTCGGGCTGGGCATCGAACTGCTGTTACTCAGAACTCAGCTCACACTCTTGAGCAAGCTCTTAACCAACTGAGCCACTCAGCTGACCCTCCCTTGTCCATTTTTAAATTGGTTTGTCTTTTCATTATTGAGTAGTAATAATTCTTTTTATATTCTACATACAAGTCCCTTATCAGATATAATTTGCAAAAACTTTCTGTGAGGTCTCCCATTCTGTGAGTTCTCTTTTCATTTTCCTCATGGTGACTTTGAAGCACACAAATGTTCAATTTTGATGATATCCAGTTTATTTTTGTTGTTGCTGTGCTTTTAGTGTCATATCTAAGAAATCATTGCCTAATCCAAGGTCATGAAGATTTACATCTAAGTTTTTTCCTAAAAGTTGTATGTTTTAGGTCTTATATTTAGGAATTTGAATCATTTTGAGTTAATTTTTGCATATGGTGCAATGAAGGCAACCAACTTAATTGTTTTACATGTGGATATCTAATTGTCTTAGCATCATTCTTGAAAAGAATATTCTTTCACCACTGAAATTTCTTAGTGAAAATCAATTACCAACAAAAGGGTCAAATTCTAGACTTCCAAGTGTATTCCACTTACCGTATTGTGTATGTCTATCCTCATACCAGTAACAGTGTTTTCATTAGTGTAGCTGTGTATAAGTTTTGAAATAAGGAATCTATAGTGTGTTTGAGTGCATAGCTTTCATAACTTTTAGTTATTGTTCTAGTTTTTACATTATTTATCCATATCTTATCACAGTCTACTGGTATTGTCATTTACTAGTTCAAGAAGTATAAAATTTTACCTCCGTTTATGTCTCTTTTCCTTCTGGTAGGTATAATTGTCTAAAATATTTCCTCTACATACATTTAGAGCTACATCAATCAGTTATGATTTTTGTGTCAACCATCAAACATAATTTAGAAAACTCAGAAAAAGTGAAAACTATTGTACTTACCCATATTTTTGCTTACCATATTCTTCCTTCCATCCTGATGTTTTGAGAGTCATTTGTTTCCTTTCTAAAAAGTTTAGAGAACTTTTTAGCCATTCTAAAAATGGCTAAAAAATGGTAGGTCAGATGGCAAAAAATTCTCTTACTTTTCCTTCATTGGACAACATCTTTATTTCCGATTCATTTCTGAAGCATATTTTCACTGGATATAGTATTCAGGGCTGGTTGTTTTCTTTCAGCACTTAAAACCATTCTGCCACTTCCTTCTAGTGCCCATGGTTTCTGATGAGAAATCTGCTGTCCTTCAAATTATTTTCCCCCAAAAGTAAGATGTCATTTTTCTCTGGCTATTTTCAATTTTTTTTCTTTACCTTCAGTTTTCAGAAGTTTGACTGTGACAAGTCTTGGTGTGGATTTGAGTTATACTGATTGAGGTTTCCTCAACTTCTTGAATATGAGGTCTGACAAGTAAGTTTCCAAACTTGTTACAACAATGTTGCTAATCTTTTTTTTTATATCAGAGGGATTATTCATTATGAATTTGTACCAACTAGATAAATAGTTAACTAACTTTACTATTTGGAAGTGCTGAAAAGGCTGGATGAAAAAGTTAGACAAGCTGAACTTTTCACCAACAATTAATTCATGGATCTTGCATCAAGACAATGCACCAGCTCACATAGCACTGTCTGTGAGGGAGTTTTTAGCAAGTAAACAGATAACTGTATTGGAACACCCTCCCTACTCACCTGATCTGGTTCCCAATGACTTCTTTCGTCACCCAAAGATAAACGAAATATTGAAAGGAAGACTTTTTTTTTGTAAGATTTTATTGGGGAATTGAGGGAGGGGAACAATGTTGGGAAATCAGGGATAGAGAACAGACAAGTTGCTGTCTTTTTGTTCTTCAGTCTAGCTGCGGAGGACGTTGCTTCACTGGCCCATGTTGGTATCGTAAATGCGTTTTTACCGGATGAGGCAGAGCGGTTGCCGGCCTCTGGATGGTCGCTCACCACAGCTATTGGCAGCTCACGCTGGCTACCGGCCACTCACTGTAGCCTATGGCTGCCCACTGCAGCAGGGGCTGCAGCCTACACCATCACCGGGGCTCACACAGCCCAGCTCCAGGTGGGGATGTCAGCTGTAGAGGGCAGGGTCACTGGCCCTCATATGTGGGATCTGAACTGGGGCCGCTGGCATCCCAAAACCAGCTCTTAACCAATGTGCCACTTGGCCGGCCCGAAAGGAAGACATTTTGATGACATTCAGGACATCAAGGGTAATACGATGACAGCTCTGATGTCCATTCCAGAAAAAGAGTTCCAAGCTTGTTTTGAAAGCTGGACTAGGTACTGGTGTCAGTGCATAGCTTCCCAAAGGGGAGTACTTTGAAGGTGACCATAGTGATATTCAGCAATGAGGTATGTAGCCCTTTTTCTAGGAGGAGTTCGTGAACTTAATTGTCTGACCTCGTATGTAGGTTTATGTCTCTTTGGGAACTTTTCAATCATTATTTGTTCTAGGACCTTTTTTAGCTCTTTCCTTTTTTTTCTATCCTGGGTCTCTAACATGAATATTAGATCTTTTGTTCTAGTCCTACAGGTCCCTGAAGCTCTCTGTTCATTGTTTTTGTGTCTGGTTTCTCTCTGTTGTTCAGATTGGGTACTTTTACTGTTCTGTCTACAAGTTCATTGATTATTTCCTGTTACCAATTGTTTGCTGTTGAGCCCATCCACTGACTTTTTTAATTTATTTTATGTTTGGATTCTAAAATTTCCATTTGGTTCATTTTTGTATATTCTATTTCTTCATTTATTTTGAGCATGTTCATATTTGCTTGTTGAAGCATTTTTGATGGCTGCTCTAAAATTTTTGTGAAATAGTTCTAGCATCTCTTTCATCTTGTTGACATCTATTGAGTGCCCTTTAAATTCTATTTGAGATCGTCCTGATTCTTGGTATGACGAGTTTGTTCTTTCAAGGGTTTTTTGGAGGGGGAGGTAATAGGTCATTTTAGATTGAAAACTGGACATTTTTATATTATGTTCTGAGACTCTGGATCTTACTTAAACCTTCTGTTTTGCTGGATTTTTCTCACAATGGTCTGGCAGAAGGGGGAGGTGTCCTCTTGGTACTGACAGGTGGGGAGATAGAAGTTCAAGTTGCCTAGTTAGCCTCCTTGGACACCCAAGGGAAGGGCTATGGTGGGAATTCCAGCTCTCCAGGAGGCCTCAACAAATACCTCCTGAGCTGGGAGTGGCAGAGTACTTTTTTACTGCTCCCAACAAAGCCTCCACTGACGTGGTGGTATATGTAGCCTCATTATCACTGGGCAGTGGTGAACACCCTTTAAGTCATGACTAAGCCCCTTCTGACACTACTTCCATCAGGAGGGAACAGTGCCTTGTTACTGCCAGCTGGGGATGATAATCTCAGCTCTTTTTTGACACCACCCTGGCGGGGGTTTGGGCACTTCATTACAGTCTCACAAAGGTGGAAGTCTAAACTCCCCACTTGGCCTTTGTGGCATGGGTTGGGGTAAGACCAGTTTTTTCTGTGGTGTTTGGCTGGAGTAGAGTGGCTGTTGTCTATAAGTTCTCTGTCTTACTAAATGGCCTTTTTCTGCTCCTTTGGCTACAGAGAGCACTTTTCTCAGGGTATATTTTGTCTGTTGCATATCAGTATTTCAGTGTTTCTTCATGGAAATTTCTTCAAGTCTGGGATACATGAGGCAAAAAGAAAATCCAGAGAATTCATTATGTTGTTCCTTGGGTTCCCAAGTTCCCTACCCAAGTTCTGTCTTCTTTCCACCTTTCAATCTTATGCCTGTGTGTATGTGTGTGTGTGTGTGTCTGTGTGTGTGTAAAATGTCTAGGGTTTTAGCTGTACTTAGCAGTAGGAATAGGGAAATGTATATGTACTCCATCTTTCTGGATGCAGCACTCCATACATTTAAAAAGAAATCTATTATTTTGAAATATAGAGTCACAGGAAGTTGTGAATACAGAAAAGTCCCATATACTCTTCATCCACCTTCTCTCAATGGCTACCACTTCATAACTATAGTACAATATAAAGCCCAGGAAATTGATATTGGTTTGTGTGTGTGTGAGTCTGTATTTTATCATGTGTAGAATTGTGTAACCACTACCATAATTAAGATACAGTAGGGTAGGGCTGGTCCAGTGGCGCAGTGGTTAAGCGCTGGTTTGGGAAGCCAGCAGCCCCGATTCGAGTACCACATATGAGGGCCAGTGACACTGCCCTCATGGAAAAAAAAAAAAAAAAAAAGATACAGTATTCCATCACCACCCAGATCTCCCTCAGGCTAACCCTTTATAGTCACCCTCTGCTCCCCTCTGCCCACACCACCATTCCTACCCCCTGGCAACTACTAATTTGTTCTTCATCTTGATAATTTTGGCATTTATACAGACGTTATCATGCAGTGTTACCTTTTCAGACTGGCTTTTTTTCACTCAGCATACTGCCTTTGAGATCCCTCCAAATTGTTGTATCAGTAGTTCATTCCTGGGGTCGGCCCTACACCAGCACCTTGAACACAGCACCTTGACCTAAGCAGTGCAAGTGGACTTGGAGCAGAGCTTGCTGCGCCCTCCACAACTAAGATTGAAGGACAACTTGGCTGTTCCCCTCCCCCAATTCCCCAACACTTATTCCTCTCCCCTAGTTCACCAATAAATTTTTTTTTTTTTTTTTAGCTGAGCCATCCTGCTCCTGCTACCCATTGGCAGCTCAGCGGCTGCTCAACTCGGGCTGGGCATCAAACTGAGTAAAATATTTTTAAAAAACCTTTAAAAAGTAACAAGTTCATTCCTTCTTATTGCCGAGCCATATCCCACCATCCATACATTTGAAAAACACCTAGCTGATCACTTTTAGACCCAGGAGCTTCCCTCATCTCCTTGGAAGGATGGTGACATCTCTTAATTCATGATTAAACATTTGTTTGTACATACTGTGCTATGTATGGAATAAGGGAGCATACATAATGCCCAAAGAAGACTATGCAAATGAGGACAGGCAATTTCATAGAAAACTCAAGAGCAAAAGGGTTGAGTAGCAAAGATTTGTTATTATTGTCTACTAGGATTTTTTTTTTTTTAAACTGGGGAATTGGGAGAGGGGGACCAGCCAAGTTGTTGTTCTTCAATCTTAGTTGTGAGGTGGGTATAGCCACCATCCCATGCGGGAGCAGCCTTGTTGTTAAGAGTGCACGCCCTATCCACTGAGCCATCCAGGCTGCAGCTCAGCTCAAGGTGCCGAGTTCAGTGTTAGTTGCGGGTGGGCATAGCCCACCATCGAACTGGCAATCTTGTTACACCAGCTGAGCCATCCTGCCACCTCTTGGCAGCTCAGCGACTGATCAGCTCAGGCGCAGCATTCACTGGCCCATGTGGGAATTGAACCGGCGGCCCTGTTGCTCACAGCTCGTGCTCTTAGCTCTTAACCAACTTAATCACTCGGCCGGCCCTCTACTAGGATTCTTGAGAGCAGTTCCTAGTTTGTGGTAGCTATGACTTTTTAAAACAATTGTATGACTGATGTAGAACAATGTTGTTTTTTTTAAGGGCAGTGTCACTGGCCCTCATATGTGGGATCCGAACTAGGGCCGCTGGCATCCCAAAACCAGCTCTTAACCACTGTGCCACGCTGACGGCCCAGAACAGTGTATTTTTTGAAGTGTACAATTTTTAGAGTTTTGACATGTATATACACCTGTGAAATCATCACCCAAATCAAGATAAGGAGCATACCCCTCATCCTCCACAGTTCTGTTTTGAGCTACACTGGCTCCCCGGCTGTTTCTCCAGTACAGTAAGCAGACTCCAACTTCAGGGTCCTTGCACCCCGTTCCCTCTGTCTGGAAAGGTTGTGCCCTAGTCATCTGAATGTCTCCCCTTCTTCGCCCCCTCCCTTCATGTCTTTCTCCCAATCACCCCTACTGGCATTCCCTATACCACTTCCCTGCTTTATTTTTCTTCATGGCATGTACCACACAACATTGGTCTTTTCTGTTTGTTATTGTCTCACTTCCCCTCTAGAATGTAAGTGCCATAAGAGGACTTTGTTTTACTATTCTGTTCCCATCATTTAGAACACTATCCAAACTCAGAGCATCAGAGAGTGGCATACCTGAGGGAAGTTTTCTAGCTGGACAAATTCATCAATAATACTCTCCCTCCTTGAACATCTTTTTTTTTTGAGGGCAGTGTCACTGGCCCTCTTATGTGGGATCCAAACCAGGGCCACTGGTGTCCCAAGCCAGCTCTTAACCACCGCGCCACTCGGCCGGCCCAGAACATCTTCTTAGCAGTCAGGTTTCAGGCTCATCTGCATATAACAAAAACCTCAAAATGACACATAACTTTAATTTAAAAAGATGTTTATTTCTCTTTCACGTAAAATAAGTCTAAGGTTAGGCAGTTCATGGTAGCACTTCAATCGTTAGGATCCTAAACTCCTTCTGTTTTGCCAACACCATCCTTAGTTGCCAATTCATGGTCCAAGATGTTGCCTGCATTTCAAACATCATATCCACATTCCTGTCAAAAGGAAAGAGGGCAGAAAAAAGGCACACTGTCTCCTGCCACATGGCCTCACCAAGCTGCATGGTAGGGGTAATGTGCTCTTCATTGCAGGTAGCCATGGATCCAGATAAAAATCAGGGATTCTAGTATTATTATGGATAGTAATAAATACCAGGGTGGCCAATTAGTAATGTCTGTCTGCCAGTTTAGGCTTTCTTGTTAGTCTTCTTTTTGACACCCTTTAAGTGCTTCACTCTACAGCAGAGGCTGAGAGATAAAGGGACAAAGAGGGGAGAAATGTGGCATTTGAATATCGATAAAATTCTTTTCCTACCATTTATTTATTTATTATTTCAACAACCATCCTGCCAAAAGTACTAGGATGTGAAGTACAGACAAACAAAAGGAGGGAAAGATTAGGAGACCTGTTTCTCAGTCATTGTGAAAGCTGATTAAGTACTTACGAAGGGCTTTGAGATTTTGGTTTCCTATGCTGTGTTCAAAGTCTTACCATTAAATAAGAACATAAGTCAATGGGCTTAATTGGCAGCTGGGGAAAGACTGATTCAAAAGAGATAAGTATGGAGAAACTGGATATGCACCTTAATAGGTGATCAAAATTACTATCACCAACAGGGGCAGATAGATAGACCCTGTGTGTCTGACTACACAGATGTGATATCCTGGGGACACAGCTGAGGCCATGTACCAGAATGCCGCAGGATGAAACATTATGCAAACCCAAAATGAGAATGAGGAACACTCTATTAAACAAAAGGTGGTGAGATTGTCAGTGTCATAAAATACAAAGAAAGGCTAAGGAATTGTTCTAGGTTAAAGGCGACTAAGGAGATTTGACCAAAAAGCAAGGCACATGACCCTAGAGAGAATCCTGTCCAGGACAGGAAAAACAAATACAAGGACAATGTTGGATTAATGGACAAAAATTAAATATGGTTGGTAGATTATTGAATCAAGGTAATATTTCCTGAGCTTGATAACTAAACTATGGTTGTGTCAGAGGATGTACTTATTCTTAGGAAATACACACTCAAGGATTTATGATAAAAGGCATGATATAAGCAACTTAATTCTCAAATGGCTCAGAAAAAAATATATATACAGAGAAAGCAAGTGAGCAAATAAAGCAAATGTGGTGAAATGCTAACAGCTAATAGGTGATTCTGATCAAAGGGTATATAAGTGTTCTTTGTACAGTTCTTGCGATTTTTCTGTAAGTTTGAAATCCACCTCTCCCCCTCACCCCTGAAGAGCAAGGACAGTAACATTCATTATTTATTTATTTATTTATTTATTTAGCTGAGCCATCCTGCCACCGGTTGGTAGCTCAACAACTCAGCTCGGGCTGGCATCGAACCGCCGTTGCTCAGAGCTCAGCTCGCACTCTTGAGTGTGCTCTTAACCAACTGAGCCACTCGGCCGGCCCACATTCAGATTATTTTATTCCTGCCCTTGTCTAATGAACTATTCTATATGCTGTATTTGATTCTGTATCCAAAAGTCTAACACTTAAGCTTTCAATTGGGAGGGGGAAAAAAAATGACTTCTGTTAGTAAACATTTATTATGTTTTCATGAAAACCAATATACCAGGCCAGTCTTCAGGACACTTCTGTCAGAGAAAGCTAAGGCAGGCCAGGCTTTTTTCTGTTCACCAAATGTTGTCTTGGAACCTAAAGGATACCATCTGACTGAAGCTCTGTAATTGGGACAAACTTAATCACCACTGGACTTTTTCCATGCAGGATGACCAAATTAGCCTGCGGCTCTCTGCGAGGATCCCATTTCTCAGGCAGCTTGGACTCAAGGGGACTGGCATTCTGACAAACCATTAAAGCCACGGCAGTGGAAATGACAGCTTGGACTTGAACTGCACTCCCTCTGGCCTTGGATCTGGCCACAGAAAAGGAAGCAAGTGTTACCTTACATCTACACTAAGTTCTTCAGTTCTTGCTATGGAGTAGTAGTCCTGATTGCACCTATACAAATTCTTACATACTTTGGAAAAAGCTTCATTTTAGTGACACCTAGGTTGCTCCTAAGTACCTGAGGCTATTTATTATACACAAAAGACACTCTCCTTGCCCTCAGCCTGACAGAGCCATCCAAACCAGAAATTTGCTGAGTCACACGTAAGCTTAGCTGGCAACCGAGCTTACCCTAACTCTTCAGTGTGCAGGTTTTAATAACAAATCTGAGTGATCAATTCAGACATGTAAACTATAAATTCCCAAGACTTAAGTCTTTCTTTAAAAAATGTAACAATGAGAAACTAAAAACAAGTAGTTTCCGTAAAGGCTCAGACTAGGAAGTTGACTCAGCTTCCACACAGCCTAAGAATGAAGCTTATTTTTTGGCCGGGAGCTCTATTTCTAACCTCTTGTTTACTTAAAGTCATTTATTTGATAAATTAGTTCCTCTTCAAAATATTTACAAGTTTCTAAAGGAAAGAAAGTAACCTGCCTATTGCCATTTCAATTTTTAGCTACAAATGTATTTTTAAAAAATTATAGATATACACAGTGTTATATTCTTGAGTAGACCAGATCCTAACACAGTTTGCCAAACTCATTAATCAAAATCTGTTAGGGGCCGGCTGAGTGGCACGGTGGTTAAGCGCTGGCCTGGGAAGCCAGCAGCCCCGGTTCGGTCCCACATGAGGGCCATTGACACTCCCCAAAAAAAAAAAAAAAAAAAAAAAATGCTACGGATCTTGCCCCAAATGCAAATTTCCCAAGCCCCACTACAGATATACTGAATCAAAATCAGGAATCTTTTTTTTTTTTTTTTTTGAGACAGTGTCACTGGCCTCATATGTGAGACGGGCAGGCTGGCTTCCCAAGCCAGCGCTTCCACTGCCACTCGGCCGGCCCTAAAATCGGGAATCTTTATTTTGAAAAAGGTCCCGTAGGGCCGGCCGAGTGGCGCGGTGGTTAAGCGCTTGCTTGGGAAGCCAGCGGTCCGGGTTCGGATCCCACATCTGAGGGCCAGTGACACTGCCCTTAAAAAAAAAAAAAAAAGGCACAAGGTGACCAGTCTCTCCCCTTCATCCCTGTCTGCTAGCTACCCATTTGCTCTTCATGGGCAACAAATATGACAGTTGCTTATCTGTCCTTCCAGAGGCCCTTTATGCCTACAAAGGCACATATAACTATTTCCTTTAAAAAAGGAGAGCAGCAAACAGTACCTTGTTATGGGAACCAACCAAGGTGAAAAACAAGGTGTATCCTGGAGGTCCTTCCCCACCAATACATACAGCTTTCCTTATTCTGTTTTAAGAGGAATGGTAGATGCCACTTTGTGGCTGTAGCATACTTGACAAATCAGTCCCCTTTCACTGGATATGTTATTTCTAGTTTTCTGCTGCAATGCATAATCATGTACACACGTTGTCTCATGTATGTGCAAGTCTATTTGTAGGATAAATTTCTAGACATGGTAGGGCCGGCCAATTGGCTCAGTTGGTTAAGAGCTGGAGCTCTGAGCAACAGGGTTGCCAGTTCGATTCCCACATAGGCCAGTGAGTTGCGCCTGAGCTGAGCTGCCAAAAGGCGCCTGGATGGCTCAGCTGGTAAGAGCACATGCGCTCTTAGCAACAAAGTTTCCAGTCTGACTCCCGCATGGGATGGTGGGCTACCCCCATCCGCAACTAAGACTGAACACGGCACCTTGAGCTGAGCGGCAGTAGGTGGCCGGATGGCCATGGGACTTGGAGCTGAGCTAGCTGCGCCCTCCACAACAACTTGGCTGTTCCTCTTCCCCAATTCCCCAATAAAATCTTAAAAAATAAAAAATTTCTAGACATGGAAATGCTAAGTCAAAGGATATAGGTATTGTAATTCTAATAGATACTGCCAAATTGCCCTCCCCAGATATTATATCAGTTTTCACTTCCACTTGCAATGAGAAATAGTTTAGATTTTATAATGAGTTGAATATGAATAGTTCCAAAGGCTTACTTTCTAGATGCTTCCTTGAAAATATTCTACTTTTATAGCCTAGTGATATAACAAATATTCTGAAGAAACCTCCTGTAGCATGGAAATCTGAATGATTTTACCATTGCTATTAGAAAGCTTTCTATTTGAAGTCCAAGAAAAAGAGGAGCTGAGAGAAAGGAGAAGCTGAGGTTAAGGCAATTCTTGCCATTCTTAGCTGACATGCATGCACTGTGAATTTTTTCCTACTTCAGCATAAAAGGCTTAAAATTTTCCACTTACTACACAAAGCGTTCTTCGTGTGAAATATTAACCAACTGTGCTATTTATTTAATCAACAAAAGCTCTAAAGGGTTAGATTTACCAAAGGATTGCACAAGACAAGTTTACTAAATAAAGGCAGGGTGTCCAAAGGGACCCACTCTATAGCTAAGGAAGAAGAATGGGAGCCAGCTGAGTGGCGCGGTGGTTAAGCGCTGGCTTGGGAAGCCAGCGGCCCTGGTTCGGGTCCCACATATGAGGGCCAGTGATACTGCCCTCAAAAAAAAAATGTCACCTCAGGAAGAAGAATGTTTTATGCAGAGGGTGTGCTGAAGAGAGAATGATCTAGAGGAACACAACGGAAATGCTTCATCTCCTTTATAATACACAAAAAATACAGAGGGGAGAAAAAAGGGAACACATTTTTAACTAAAAGAGTTAACAATTTTATTTTCACATTTCACAATACAAATGAAAATTGCTTTTATGTCCCACCACCCGCCTCCAAACTATTCTCTCTTTGATAGGAAGGGGGAGCGACTCTACCTTGTCATGCTGTTAGAAAACACCCAGAGTCACAGCACCAGGGTCTCCTGGTGAAATAGCACAAGTTACATAAACCTGATAGAAAGAGGCTGTCCTCTTTCCTTATCTGTCTGGTCGAGTCATTCCTGGCCGAGTGGGCACCATCATGGGACGGGCAGGAGGTCTCATCATCGGGGGCCCTGGCATCATTGGCATGTGGCCTCCCATAGGTGGCCTCATTCCAGGAGCTGGAGGACAAAACAAAGAAAAGGAAAAAACAAAAACAAAAAGGGTCAGAAAATACTACTTATGAGAGTTTATGGGACTTCAATTAAAGACAAAAAAAGTAGCCCCCCCTGCAAAATGCTGGAAAAAAGACATACTTGACAGAAGAAATGCAACAAAGTAATCACATCTTTAAATTACTTAGACATTCTCCAACAAAAAACAAAAAAAGTAAACACAAGAACCATACGGAAATCATAATCTAATGATAGGAAGGGGGAAACTATTATTAGACTGCTTTCCAGAAACCACCAGGGACACTACTAGTTCCCTAAACTGACCTTTTTTCTTACTCAGGGAAATTCACAACTAAGTCACATATTTCTCAGTCAGCTCTTTTAATCAGTTCTATCCACCATATAACCAGGAGCTATTTCATGGATGTACACAGGCACAGAGGACAATCTTACCACTAAGCGTTTGCTCGGAGTTGTAGGAAAGGTGAGCAGGAGGCCCATGCTGAGAACCTGTTAGTAACCATACTTAGCTCAAGTCAAGAAAAATAATAGGCAATAATGTGATTTATAACAATTAGCACACACACAAAAATCTGATTTTTCTAACGCATTCTAGAAATTATAAATGAATTTTTTTAAGTATCACATCAATATACCAGCCAAATAAATGAGCCAGGGAAGGGAAGGCAAGCGGAGTGGTGGAGGTTAGGGAGGGACACAGGCGGCTTCACAGAGCTGGTGTACATCCTCAGCTGGATGGTGGGGTCACGGATATTCATTTTATTATCATGTCTCAGAATCTTCATGTTATAGATCTTTTCAAATATCAAATTTTACCTACTTATTTTTAACTAAATCATTTTAATTAAAGGCTTGCTATAAATCTTTCAAGAAAACTACAGAGGGTGCCAAAAAAATGTATACGATTTTAAGAAAGGAAAAGGAAAAAGGAAAAAATATATTGAGTATTAATTGTAATACTCAATATATACCAATAACAAAAGATGAATACAAGTCACTTTTGACTTCTGCAATTATAAGAGGTGCTCAAAGTGGTTACCATCAGCATACTTTTAATAGTATTTTTCCTTTCTTAAAATGTATATAGATTTTTTTGGCACCCTCAGTATATTCAAAACTGAATATATAGCCTTATCACAAAAAGTAAAACACAAGTATATGCAGACACAAATCCAACAGGTACAGAACATTTTTTTTTAAGATTACTTTCAACAGGAACAGAGAATAACACTAAATACTTATTTAAAAATCCCACCATAACATAACCTGTATTCAGCATTTCTTAGAGGAGAATAATCTAGACCAGATTGAAAATGAGGCACCTGAAAACTTGTTTTCTTTGGTCTCCACAGTGTCTTTAATTTTAATTAGTTGCCAACACCGGCAATTAATAATCTAATTACTAATAAGTAAGTCTAGATTCCTTTTGCACTTTTTATAATAGAAATGCCCAAACACACACAGTGGAATAGTGTAATGAACATCCATGTACCCATCAACCAGCTTCAACAATTACCCACCCAAAGCCAATTTTACCCCCACCCCTTCTTAGCCATGCCCACCCCCAACTACTCATTTATTTTAATGCAAATCCCAAATCTTATTATTTTATCCTGGTAAGAACAAGAAGAACAAAACACTCAGGAGAATTGGTAATACCAACCTGCATTCTCAAATGTCAACCATAGGCTGAACTGAGTTCTGGAACCTTCTTTAGATGAGTCATGCATCTCCAGTTCACCACATCCCTAACCCCTCAAGAAATTTGAATTAATGACTGATTTAAGAATGCAAAAGAAGCCATCTGAGGCATTTTGGTTGTCTTTTGGGTTCACAAGCCAGTAAGGCAGGACTCTTTATCTCTACTCTCCCATCCTTCTAATGATACCCACAGCAAGCACTCTGAATGCTTCTGGCTAGGAAGCTCTAGAATACCTTTGTACCTTGTCTTACCAGTTGAGTTGTAGGCTTCTTGCATCAAGTTGTATTTAACTGCACAATTTAACTATTCTGCAAACCCATAAAATATGAGTATAAAAAACAAAATCCTGTTTCTATAAAAACTAAGTTGCTACTTAGCAATACTCAGGCAAATCATTCCCAGAAAGCACTCACATATTTGGTAGGTGAGCCGATCATAAAAGACGAACTAGATTGCCTCACTAGGTCTCTAACCACTTCAAAGAAAATGAAACTAAAGTTGGTAGAGGATATATCATGGGTTTATTGATTTTTGCAAGAAATATATGGTGTTCTGATCAGTAGACTTGTTCTCAAAGCAAAGACCCTGAACACATAGCAGAAAATTTGCAAATTAATGCACATTTATGTTAAAATAAAATGTTTGAGGTGTAAGATTTTTCCCCTTGCTGAATAAAAGACCACTATCAGGCCTAAGGCCTTTTTCATACTAATTTGGGCTAGCTAACCTCCAAGATTAAATCAGCAATAGGAGGTAGCTCTGCTCCACATCACAACTGAGAAATGTAGCAGCACAGGTGTAGATATCTACACTTCCCTTTATGCCCCCAATGGAACAAGCTCCTCCACCTTTCTTTTCATTATTAAGGGCCAAAGGTCAGGAGGACACAAGGACAAAGACGGAGGGAGAAGAGAAAAAGAGGCAGCCTTGTCCTGCTTTCGGTAGCACAAGTCTTTGGATAGCACCCACTTACACTGATAAACTGAATATTTCTTTTTTTTCCTCATTACAGATTCACCAAATTTAATCTGTTGCAATAATACATTCAGACAGCTAGTTAAGAATTCTATATAAATGGAGAACTAAATCACAATGGAGCATTCTGCGAGATTCAAACTTACCAGGTCCCACAGGCATCATCCCAGGAGGAGGAGGGCCCATCATTGGCATCATGGGAGGGCCCCCCATGTGGGGTGCTGGCATCATACCAGGGCGGGGAGGACCCGCTGAAATCAAGAACGTGGCACCTGAGGTTAAGATATGCTTACACATTAACATTTTATCTTAATGAAACTTGTAAGGCCTCAAGATCTCGTCCAAATTCTGTAACAATAGATTTCCGATGGTCTCTTTTTTAACAGTAGATGCTGTTATAAAACAGTAGATGCTGACAAAAGTCAGCATGTCACAAAGCTCTAATTGCTTTATGACTGAAAAGCAAACACAAGCCTACCTAGACAGAAGTATAAAATGAAGTCAGATTCCCCAGGTTCAAAAAACAAACAAACAATATTTTAACTTTTCAAAGGGGGTATTCTATTTTCTGTAGAGCTCCTGATAAAAGCTGATGAACTTAAGCCACAAGTACCTAATTTCAGATTTTAAAAAAATCAAAACCTAAGTTTAAAAAGTTCTTGGAAAATATAAAGATGTATATGCAGAGATATTCCGAACAGTACCACTTACAATAGCAATAATTTGAAACAACTTACTTGTCCAACTATAAGAAAATGATGAGGGTTAATTATGGTACATGCATACCATAGACTATTCTACTGTTAAAAATAATGGAGTTGAGGGCCAGCCAAGTGTCGCATTGGTGAAGAGCTGGTTTTGGGATGCCAGCGGCCCCAGTTCGGGTCCCACATATGAGGGCCAGTGACACTGCCCACAAAAAAAAAAAATAAAAAAAAAAAAAAAATAATGGAGTTGAGTGCCAGCCAGTCAGGATGGAGTAGGAGAGGTGATCTGGGAGCTGCTGGGAGCTGACACCTAGCCAGGTCCCAGGATGGTGGGAGCCCAAGGGTTTGGTGGGCTATCAGCGATCCACCTGCATTAGTGTGCAAATATTATAAACAGCCTTTTTACTTCTATGTGTTTGTATTGATGATTAATTACAGGACTGAGTTTAGGTCTCTGAGTTCGGTTTCAATCTGAACACTTCCAGAAGAGCCAAAGCACTACGGCCTAGTTACTCAATCTCCTTCTGTTTGTCATGCAGAAACAAACCTTCCCAGGGAGGCCTTTTTTTTTGAGGGCAATGTCACTGGCCCTCATATGTGGGACCGAACCGGGGCCACTGGCTTCCCAAGCCAGCGCTTAACCTCCGGGCCACTCGGCCGGAGAGACGCCTTTGAACCACTCCACTTTGAACTACACCATTCTTGTGTTTCATGTGCTAGGTGGGTTAGAAAATAGAAAGATCGAGAAGTTTATCAGCTACTTCAATCCTCTAGTGTTGTGTTCTTAGCAGTAAATAATTTAATATACTCAGCAATACCTCTTCAGAGACTAACTCAGGGGTCGCAAGCGACATGCAGTTCTTTGGGTACGTTCCATCTGAAAAGTTTGCCAACCCCTGAAAGAGCCAATCCTGTCCCTCACAACAATTTAAAAATTATTTGACATTATGCTAAGTGAAATAAGTCAGTCGGCGAAAGACAAATACCATATGATCTCACTTATATGTGGAATCTAAAGAACTGAATAAATAAGCAATGTAAACAGAAATAGTCTTAGAGACACAGAGGAAAACCTGATGATTGCTAGATGGGATGGGGGTGGGCCTGAGGGAGAAGGGGAAGGGATGAGACAACATAAACTGGTAACTACAATATTGCCGCAGGGATAGAAGAGACAGTTTGGAGAATATAATCAATAATGTTGAAAATATTTTTTAGGGGACCAGATGGACTCACGTCTTGTTAGGGAGACCACTTCATGGACAGTTTAGAGGCCTGACCACTGCACTGTACATCTGAAGCCACTGAATAATATTAGATGTTAACTATAATTTAATACATATATATAGTCATGGGATGTGGAGTATAGTGTGGGAATGGAGTCAATGGAATTGTAATAGATACGTATGATCGGGGGTAGGAAGGGCAGTGGATGGGGAAGGGGGAGTCACTTTGTAAGGGGTGAAAAGGATAACTATTGCATTGTTTTGAACATCTGTAACCAATAATAAAAAAAATATGGAATTAGTATAAATAGTATAAAAAAATTATTCAAGAGCCATAAATATATTTTTATATAATCACCATTATGAATAATAATATCCTGCAAAAATTTTATAAATCAAACTATGATAGTTCTGTTTTTATTTTCAATTTTACTTCAGAGCCACATGCTTCCAAGCTGCAGTTTGCTGACTGGCGGCTCTGCCATCTCAAAAATTTGCCGAGCCCTGAACTAGTTCCTCTAATCACAGGAACATTCTGAGCTTTCCACTGAATCTGTCTCCGGCCCCCATGGGATGCCACACATACAATATCCTAGTAATAATGCAATCAGAATGTAACTAAAGCTAGTTCAGAAATTCTACCACTAGTTTTCTGTCACCATCTATGTATTCATTCAATGAGCATTTGAAAGTCCACTGTGAGATAATCTATATAACAAGATTAAAGTCTAATCTGCCCACTTACATCTCTTAAAGTAAAAACTTTAGAAACTTACGGAGACTGGGGGGAGGTGGGATCATTGCCCCCGCAGGAGGAGGAGCAGAGAATGGAGTAGGAGGTATCTTTCCTTGCTGAAATGCTGCAGCTTTAGAAAAAACAAAACAACACATGGTGAATAAGAATTCAACAACCTATAACCACCTTTCTTTTAAATCTTTAATGGTCTCAATTATTTCACTCTAAAAAGTAATCATCTAAGATTACTACATCATGGCTTCTAGTTTTTAAATCAACTTTAGATATCCACCAGCTAAAATTGCAATTAATTGGTTTATTGATTTGGGTTTTTTAACCTGTTTTTATTTAGTCAGCATTTGTATGGCTGAATTAACTACTGGAGACTGGAGTGAAAACCTCCCATCTCTTGATGTCTTATCAAAGTGAAGCGGTCATCTTTAATCTGCAGACGTGGTTTATAACCTATTCAAGCCATTCAGTTTTGTTTGAAAATGTGTAAGTGTGTGATACCTCTCTGGAGACCAGGCTTTATAAGCGTCAATCATTTCTATCCAGGCCGAGTCAAAACAATATACAATTTGGCTTCCCAGCTTTGAAATTAATGCACTGAGATAACAGACATGAAAGCAACAAAGATTTCCAAGCAAGAGCCTGCCCTGAAGGAGATTATGGTCTTAAAAAGTGTCTAATACAATCAACTTTAAATTTTTATTTCAGACTATAGGAGGCACAAAAGAAACTGAAGATCATTTATATTTGGTTTGTAAAAGAAGTCAAGTAAATACTAAAATACACTCAAAGTTTATTCCTGAGTGTAAGCCCTTCTCAATTCAGTGCAGTCTGCAGTCCAGGCACCCACCCCCATCCCATTCCACCCCCACCAGTGCAATTATTATTCAAGTAAATCACTGATAATTCATGAGGACCAGGCCCAAAAATTGATCTAGAATGGAGATTTATGAACAGCTATTCATATGCCTCTGAACGGAGCCTGTGCTCTGTGATCACACCTTAAAAAGGCACCTCTACACTGAGTGAAAGGACAACTTGTAGAGACCGAGGAGTGGCTAAGCCACTGGCTCAGCAGCACACTCAATGTCACCACTGTCATGGACATCATGAGGTGCGTCCCTGTGGGCTTGCCTTCTCGCTTCCCAAAGTCCTCCATCAAAAATGTTTACTCATCCTAAATTCTTCTGCTGCATACAAAAACTAAGCGAATATAATGCTAACCTTTAACATCAAGAAATTTCTAATGTCTTTTCAGAGAAAAAAAATTACATTATAATTAATTTTTCAAAGGAAATGGGACAGTGTCTGAGACCTGCTCCTTAAAAATCCAGGAGGGATAACGGAAGGAGAGAAAGGTACTCAGTGGCTCTCCACCAGAGGGCCAATAGTACCTTGGGAGTGCTACTAGGCACTGTTAGGAGACATTTTCAGTTGTCACAACTGGGAATTGATACTTACCTCTAATGGACAGAGGCCACGCTGCTGCTGAATTTCCTACAATGCACAGGACAGTCCCCATAACAAAGGCTTATCCAACCCCAAAGTCAATAGTACTAAGTTTGAAAACTGTGGTATAAATGAAATAAGACTGCTATAGCTGGGTGCTGGGGAATAGGAATGGGGGGGGGCGCGGAGCAGTGCATGGCCTTGGGAGGTTCATTCATTAAACATGTCTTTCTACTATGTTTGAAATTTTCCATAATAGTTTTTTTTTTGTTTTTTTTTTAAAATCACATCATAATCAAAGCCCACATTTGCCTGCCAGCTAAGTACAATGAATAATTAAGAAAGGCCATGTATCAAGTACACCAGGATGAACTCACATAGAAATGCAACATCTCCTGTCAGTGCCTTGGAACCAACTAGCCTGAGCAACAGAAGTGTTCCTAATTAAACAAAAGATTATGATATGTATGACACAACTTTGTCACATCAGTTACTTCCTTTCCGACTAATTTTCTTTGTCAGAACTACAAAGACTAAGAAACTTAGTCTCTCAAAGAACTACAATCCCATCCCCCATCCTTTTCCGAAAAGGTGGGAAACAGGAAAATAATTCTAAGAACCATGATCAGTACAAAGGAGGTTTTATATAAATTTGCTACAAAAGCTGGTCCACGTCACTAAAGAAATATTAGGCAATTCATTCTTCTCTGCCCCACTTCCCAGTCTAACCAATACCCAATTGCTGCAACCTCAATAATTAATATTAATGCGTTCCTATATCCCTGGGAAACCAATGACCTTCCACTTCTTTCACTCAACACATCAGAATGCTCCTATTTATCATTCAGAATGAGTTGCTTCTGTGAAAAACAACAAAGAGACAGGGATGAGAAAGAATGGGACCATTCTACCACATCAGAACAAGAGGCTGAAACATACTTGTTTTGTCAATCAGGCTCTGCGCCTGCTCTTCCATCCATTTCTGATAGTAGTCTTTCACATTCTCTTTGTGTTTCCTACCACTGCAGTGTGTCTTTCGCACAGATGGCTGTAAAACAAAAAGGTCATATGAGTCACAGAAACAAATTTCCCAAATTGAGAAAAGTAATAAAGCCTTACCTTTATATAGGTGGCCTGACTACCTTTAGCAGCTGTAGCTGGGTGCTAATGCCATCACTTATAAACATTATCCAACAATGTACTAAGGTAAGTTATCTACACTATTTATTATGTAAACCAAGAGTCAGCAAACTGGACTAGCTGCCTGATTTTGTAAAAAAAATGTTGGAGCACAGCCACATTCATTTGTTTTGTCCACATCTTCTTTCTACAACAACAGAATTGAGTAATTGCAATGAAGACCATACGGTTCACAAACCTAAAATAATTACAGTCTGGCACAGTAAGAAAAAGCTTGAAAGACCCTGATCTAAAACAACACCATTTTAATGCCCTATCTTAGACTATTCTATGGCAAAATAATATAGCTTACATACATGTAAGTAACACTATCCATGAGAACAGTCTTTTAAATTATTATGGGTCTAGAATAGAGACTGTATGAATTACACATAGACCTGTCTCCAGCCCATTAATCCTTTTATTATTTATTTATTTATTTATTTTTGAGGGCAGTGTCACTGGCCCTCATATATGGGACCCGAACCGGGGCCGCTGGCTTCCCAAGCCAGCGCTTAACCACTGCGCCACTCAGCCGGCCCAATCCTTTTATTCTTTAACAGCATTATTGGGTAAAACTGACATAATATAAACTCCATGCATTTAACCTATTTTATTTTTTAAGTTAAAATTTATTTAACACTTACTACACGCCAGACACCATGTTATATACTTTACAAGCAGTGTCTCAATCTTCATAAAAATCACATGTGCGGGCCAGCCAAGTGGCTCAGTTGGTTAAGGGCGCAAGCTCTGAGCAACAGGGTCGCCGGTTCGATTCCTACATGGACCAGTGAGCTGCACTCCAACTGAGCTGCCAACAGGTGGCAGGATAGCTCAGATGGTGAGAGCATGTGCTCCTAACAAGGTTGCCAGTTCGACTCCCACATGGGATGGTGGGCTGTGCCCACCCGCAACTACGATTGAACATGGCACCTTGAGTTGAGTGGCTGCGAGCTGCCAACAGGCGGCCAGATGGAGACTGGACTTGGAGCTGAGCTAGCTGCGCCCTCCACAACTAAGATTAAAGAACAACAACTTGAGGGCCGGCCGAGTAGCGCGGTGGTTAAGCGCTGGCCTGGGAAGCCAGTGGCCCTGGTTCGGGTCCCACATATGAGGGCCAGTGGCACTGCCCTTCAAAAATAATTAATTAATTAATTAAAAAAAAAAAAAGAACAACAACTTGTCTGTTCCCCAATAAAGTCTTTTTAAAAAAGTGGGCATTTAATTGAACATAAATTAAAACTCAATCAAGTTGATGAAACAAGCACATTCTACTCATGCTTAAAGACTTGTCTCAAAACACATAGCTGGTAAGCAGCAAACACAGGCCTGGAATCCAGACCTCATCCAGATGCTCCAAGGCTGCCTAACCACCCACTACTGGTAGAGCCTCTCTTCACAGGATTGCATCAGAGGCAGCAGATCTGACCAACATCATGCGAGTGGTCCACCTTTCAAAATAGTGTTCCCTATCTCCCAAACCACTGCTTATATTAATACTATGCTTACAACGATGCCTCAAATCTAAAAACAAAATCATGCCTAAGAACCAATAATAGTTTCAAAGTTACATACACAGCACTGCATGTTTTATACATTTCAAAGTCCACCACAGGGACCTGCCTCAATTATGATGGAAATTTCATACTATTTTCACAAGATATCATGTTAGAACAACAGTATTGCAAGGATTCCTGATGTTTCTCATAAAGTTATTATATACTTGTCAATTCTCTGAATTCTGGCATTAGCAAGATGAGTGGGTATATGAAAATATAGTGCTGAAAAAGGGTAGAAAGGCATATAGCCCCCTCACTAATGATTTCAGAAAATTAAGATTCTCCAAATGACTTAGGGGGTTAGAGATCAAAACAAAACAAAACGGAGATTGATAGGCAAGCTACTACCAATACCAACTTACCGAAAGAGCCTCTTCCAGGACAATCTTCACATTATTTGTTCAGAACTATTTAATAATATTCAGAACTACTATTTCTTCAGGAGGAATCACCCTACTTACAAGTTCCACCCATCTATTAAGCTGAGCTATATCTGATCACGTGGTAGAAAGAATTCCAAATGAAGTACCAACACAGAAATCATTGGTTAATGTCACGTCCTGCGTGGCAAGGGCAAGTGGGACACGAGAGGGGCGACGCAGATTAAGGAAAAACAAGAGAAAGAATTAAGATAAGAGCGAGACCAAGGGACTCAGCCAAGGAAGACTGAGCCCCGAATCGGGTCAGTGCATAGCTTTTATTGAGAATTTTCAAGGAAGCAAACTGTAACAAATCATTAACGGTGGTTTGTAGTTCTCAGGATTTACACAGTCCTCTACTCCCCTGAAAGTGTTCTTTCCAGGGTGCACTGTGACTTACTCTTTCGTTAAAGGATTACCTTGTCTTTATTATGATAATTGCTATGAAACCCAGACTCGGTTTCTGTAAGTCACCTAAAGAATGTTTACTAAAGCTATCTTGACTATCTAGAAGTCATCCTAAATTCTAGCAGTTAAACACAATCATAAAACTCACAGTATACTTGAGCTATACCAAAAGACTAGGAGTGGCTGTGTTTAAGGTAAAAGCATCTAAAATCTATTCGTTTGTAAATAACAATACCTAGCAACCAAAAGGGTTTCACACCTCTTATCCTACAGAGGGCTGCATCCGTTTCTCAGTCAAAGCTTCAGTATCTGTTGCTGCAACAAGGCACTGGGCAAAGGAATTCACACAAGGCTGATTAACAAATCCATGGTCAGCGGATGTCTTAGAGCTGCCTCTTACCCGGAACTCTCATGGCCTGAAGACTTAATCTTCCAGGAGACTATTCACAGTAGGACCCTTAGGCAAATGCATCAGCTTCTCACAGGCCTGAGTTTTCTGGCCTGAGTTTGTCAGAGGTCTGTGCCTCAGTTTCCAAGGGGCTTGATGCCCAATATCACAGTTCAGGGGTCCCCTATGGAACTACCGCCTGGCTTGGGTTGTCTCCCCACTTTTAGGAGATCTTACCCGTCCTTGGCTGCGTAGTTAGCTCATTGGGGCACCACAGGAACATATCACAAGTGTAGTAAATATATTGTCTCCTATAGAAGAAAAGCCACATGGGTTCATAGAGGCAGGAGATATTACATGACCAGCCATAAGGCAGCACCCCTAATATCCAGTGCTGAGCAGGGCAATGTGGCCTTGTCAGATACTAGGGTGCTATCAACTTCCCACAGGTTAAGTTCTTGCAGCTCCTATTCAAGACATGATGGAGTTCTGATTTAATCAGGTTTCTGAAAGGCAGTAAGTATACAGCTGCACTTCTCAAGGTGTGGCTCACAGAACCTAAGTGTCTTAGACCCACCCTTCAGGGGGCCTGCAAGGTCCAGTAGGTTCATAGTAATACTTAATACATTACTTAATACATTACTTCCCTTTTTCACTGTATTGACATTTGCACTGATGATGCCAAAAGCCTACCACTCTGGAATGCATCAAGGGAATGGCAACTCAATGCATTAGTAATCACTGTATTTTCAATATAATGCACTCACAGGGGGAAAAAAGCCAGTTTCACGCATACTGTCCTTGATGAAGCAGTAAAATTATTAATTTTATTAAATCTCAACCCTTGAGTTCATGTCTTATTAATATCCTGGGTGACAAAATGGGAGTATGTACAAAGCATTTCTGCTGCATGTCAAAATATGCTATTTCAAAGAAAAGCAGGCAAGCAAACTGTTCAACAACTTAAGAGCTCGCCCAGCTACCTCTTTGATAGAACATCATTTTTACTTGAAAGAACGATTAAGAAACAAACTGGTTTTTCAGACTTCTCAAAAGTAAATAAAGAGAGGGCTGGCCTGGTGGAGCGGTGGTTGGGCGCTGGCTGGCTTGGGAGGCCCGAGGCCCTGGGTTCGGGTCCCACATGTGGGGGCCAGTGACTGCCCTCAAAAACAAAACAAACAAACAAACAAAAGTAAATAAAGGGAGCCTGTTACTTCAAGGAAAGTAATTGGTAGTATTTGAAATTTGACCTTTCAAACAAAAATTAGAATTTTAGAAAACCTTATCTGCCACCATGAGCTTTTCAACTTCTGAATACTTAAAAGCGATTTGTGATTAGATTGTGACATTAACGAATGCTAATTTTCATATTATATAAATAAATGTGTCCACACTTGGAACACCTGCATAACTGAGTGAACAAGTATTTTCCAAATGACCGAAGCGTGTTACAAAATCACGTGGTAAAAGATCCACTCAAAACGCAATACAGACTGGTGAGTTTTAATGTAAGCATGAGTGGGAAGTTTGATGTGGTTTCAGATTCCACACTGCAAATAACCATTTGATGAAGCAATATAAAGTATTAAAGAATACCTACAATGATCTAAAAAGGCTATTAGAGTACTCCTTTTTTTTTTTTCAACTCCATATCTATGTGAGGCTGGATTCTTCATATACTTCAACCAAAACATAGTGCAATGAATATAATGCAGAAAATGAAAATCCAGCTGTCTTCCATTGAGTCAGACATTACAGAGGTTTGCAAAAAATGTTAAAACAATGCTAATGTTAAAACATTCCTTACACTATTTTTTTTTTTTTTTTGGGGAAAATAGCTGTTTTTCACTTTTAAAATGTTATTTGCTACAAGTAAAATGTTTGTTGTTACTTTTAAACGAATGAATAAGTACTTTTTAAGTTTTAATTTCAAATACAACTAATATTAATGGATATAACCCACATAACCTAATTTTCTTTTTTGCAACCCAGTAGTTTTTAAGTGGGTAAAGGGACCATGAGACAAAAAAGTTTGAGAGCTGCTGGCATGGAAGCTCTGTTGTTAAACTGCCTAGGCTCATCTTTCAGCTCTACACAACTTACTGGTTTGTAACATCCAGTCAGTTAGTTATTCATACTCTGCCTCAGTTTCCTCTTCTGTAATATGGAGAAAAAGCTAACCTCATAGGATTATCATGAACATTAAACAAAATAATACATGGAAACATTTGGAACATTGTCTGACACACAGTAAATATTCAATCTTAGATACTGTTATTATTTGTAAAGCACATTTTCATCCAATTGAAGCACTCAGTTTCAAATTTAGGCATGTCTTTCCAATTTAATCAATCAAATATTTGAGTGCCTGGACACAATCAAATATTTGAGCTTCAGGATACTTGCCTGAAATTTTTACTTGTCATAATTTTTCTCATCTTCACACTTGCTAAACCTTTACTATCTGGGTCTCCATTGAAAACACTGTATGTTGGAAGCCTAATAACTTCAAATTATGAAGACAGTTAAGGGAAGGGTAGAAAAATAAACACCCCAAATTATTTTCGTCAAGCAGTATAACTTAAACCCCAGCAGGAAGAAAAGCACAAACTTACACCTAAAAAAATCAAATTTATTACATATGAGGTTTTCTGAAACTGGAAAGAAACACTACTTACAGAGTCATGGGTGAGGTACGTATCGCAGTAGTCACAATAAAACCTGGAAAGGTGGAAGGTAAAGAAAGAGATGACAACCAGTTAATAGATGCGCACCCACAGAAGTGCTATTCATTCAAGGTAAAACTAACAAGAAAACAAAAGACCTAGTCACGATTCGTGGACGTCAAACAAAGCGTCCGCATATAAAGTAGGTTGTTTTGTTTCCCTACATGGGGTCGACCTCCACACTCCAAAAGGGGTATCTAGAGTCCCGGTCCTCCTTTCCCCAGACCCTCCTTTTTCCCCAGGGGCCTCAAGAGCCAGACACCCGCTCTGCGTTGCCTGAAGGTCACAATAAGTGACTGCGAACACCCCCAGATTCAGGGCCCTCCTCACTTGGGCATGTTGCTCCGCAGGCCGTTGACCACTCTGTTCCGCGCCGCCGGAAATGACGCGCATAGCAGGCGCCGACGCCGCGGAATGAGGTATCAAACGCGACTTCGGGAACCCTCCCGTGTCATCCAATCCGCGGCCGAGCGGGTCTGGGCCGAGCGAGGGGCGGGGCTTTCCCTTTCTTCCTCTCCCTATAGGCAGCCGGAAAGGCGGGTACTAAGGGTCCCTACGAGGTTCAATCCAACCCAGTTCAATCTTGATTTCTGATGCTTCCGGAAGCATGTTTTATTAATCCTTTCGACAAATATCTAACGATTACCTACTATGTGCTAGGCTCTACTGTAAATGCTGGAAAGACCGCAGTGAACAAAACAAACAAAATCATTGTTCTCATGGAGTTGACATTCGAATTGGGGAGGACAGAAAAATAAAGTTAATATGTAGTTAGATGGAGCCAAGTGCTAAGTGGGCTGAAAAATGAAGCAGGAAAGAGGGAATTCAATTTTAAATAAGACACTCAGAGAAAGCTTGCTAAGGTGACAACTGAGAAATAATAGGTAAAGCAGTAAAGCCAGGAGCAAGCCGTTTTATGTAATGTCTCTTTTTCAAGTCTCATTAACCCTAGGAGAGAGTAGAATCCCCAATTTCAAGTCCCATCTCGCCACTTCTCGGCTGTGCTGCTGGCGCAGTTCACTCATCTGAAAAATAGGCAATAGTTCTTACTTGTGGAGTTTAAGGAAGAATTAAATGTGAAAATGCTTATAAAGTGTTTAGTGCAATGTCTGTACATACTAAGTCCTTTACAAATGGTAAGTATCTTTACATATGAGGAAATTGATAGAAGTAAATTGTCCACTGGTATAACCTGTTCTAGCAACAAAGTCAACCTTCTAGCCTATTCTGTCAGACTCTAAAATGGAACTGGGGAGGAGCAGCTTTTGAGTCTTCTGCTTCACATTCTCTGATGCTGAAATTGCAACCAAAATAACAATAATTGTAACTTTATTTGAATGTTTACTATGTCCTAGGTGCTCTAAATGCATTGATTTATTTCATGTATTCAATAACCCTGTTATTCACATTTCATATGAGGAAACTGAGCTTTAACAAGGTGAAAGCTTCCTGGTTTTAAAAGAACGTTAACTGAGGGCCTGTCTAGTGGCTCAGTTGGTTAAGAACCCGAGCTATGAGCAACAGGGTTGCTGGTTTGATTCCCACATGGGCCAGTGAGCTGCACCCAAGCTGAGCTGCCACTGAGCTGCCAAACAGGTGGCAGGATGGCAGCTGGTGAGAGCATGTGCTCCTCACAAGAAGGTTGCCATGGGATGGTGGGCTGCGCCTACCTGCAACTAAGATTAAAACAGCACCTTGAGCTGAGCTGCCCTGGGCTTCCTACAGGGGCTGGATGGTGACTGTACTTGGAGCTGAGCTAGCTGCGCCCTCCACAACAAAGATTGAAGGACAACTTGGCTGTTCCTTTTCCCCAATAAAATCTTAAAAAAAAAAAAAGAATTAGCTGAAAAATAAAACAAAGCCTTAAAAAAATAAAATAACATTAACTGCACAGTGAAGTTATCAAGTTTTTGCCACCCTAATGTGATGGTATATCTTGGCATTATTAAAGCTATGTTAGAATAGTCAGATGTTATGACTGCTGGGGTGCCAACATTAAGTAGACACCGTTAACTATGATGTGTACTTACCAAAAATGTTTAACTTGAATCTAATCAAGGTTATAGAATAAGCTAGAGGATGAAGCTAAAGGGAAGCAAAAGGCAGCAGATTTAGAAGATGGGGCATCCTATAAGACAACTGGCCTTTTTCCTTCACCAAGTCAAGAAAAAGTGTCATTCTAAATTAAACTATTTTAAGAGATATAAAAACTAGATGTAATGAATGGTCCAGGGTTAAATCCTAGTTTGTATAAAACAGCTATAAAGGACATTTGGGATCAAAAATTGTAGTTCTAGAAACTTACCTTTGTGCAGGCACCCTGAGGTGATTTTTCTCAAAGGGATGGATTCATTAATTATGTTTTGATTTTTTTCCCCCTAATTTCTCTCTGTGCTGAATCCTGAGACTCTTTTGCCCTTCAAATCCATTTTTCACCTTTTCCCTGATCTTTACCGTATGGCAGTGGGGGATGGGGACTGACCCCCATGAAGGCTGCGTGGCCTGGACTTCCATGCTGGTTGGCTTCCAGGCTGAGTTGCTGGGTTCCATCAATCAGAGGCATTTCTGGAGATTGGAGGAATTGAGGGAAAAAATGGAGTATTCCCACCCCCAATCCACAGTATCAATCCTCATCCCCCAATCTTAGGCTGTCTCCTCCTACCTACCTGGCTCCAACTCCCAGCCATGGGGTCTGGTAAGATGTATCCTTCTGTCCCTCCAGTGTAAGGGAGCTTCTTGCTATTGCTCATCTCTGGGCTACTTGATTGTTCTCTGTTTCAGTTTTTATCTCTGCCAACACCTATATAAAACAATTCTATGAATTAAATTTTCTCTGTTTTAAATACTTAGAGTGGTTCTGTTTTCCAGGACTCAGAGGGTGACCTTCAAGTTCCAAGAGGTATCTCCCCCGTGTCCTGCACATGAGTCCTATTATCTTTTTTTTAATATATTTTTTTATTGTATTTTTTGTTTTTGAGGGCAGTGTCACTGGCCCTCATATGTGAGACCCTAATCGAGGCCGCTTGCTTTCCAAACCAGCGCTTAACCACCGCGCCACTTGGCCAGCCCGAGCCCTATTATCTTGTAAAGCAGTGCTTTTCACACTTTTCCTATGTGTCCCAGGCAACACTGAGAAATCATTTATTTATTTACAAACTAATTTATTATGAACTCTTTGTGTTCTATAGCATTAATTTCCAGGTGGCTATTTCCTAGATTATCCAAGAGAGAGAATAGCCAGGCTCCATCAAACCCCAGGAACCTCTGTTTCTTGTTTACAATGAACTTTCCAACCTGCTGCCCACAGCTAATCCACAGGAGCAGACACTTCTTCCTTGTGGACTCCACTACCCCATCCCAGAACTAGTCCCGCTTCACCTTCTCCTGTCCCCTTTGTGTATAGCTAACGGCTTACAGCTTTCTCCCCTCTACTTGATATATAAAAACGCTTTCAAAACTCAGCAACTAAAAACATGTTGTCTGTCCTATCTAGTCATGCTACTGGTCCATACTCCCCGATTGGTCTTTTTTTTGCTAACAATGGCTTAGCAAAAAAAGACTTTCAGCATGAAAGTTAAAATTTTTGTTTCACCGCATCTACCAAGTATTTTAATTATTACAGCTCATATCTTATGTATGGTTATTTTAATATAAAATAGTTTTCAACTACCTAGTTAAATTACTTAACTTTATTCCTTCCTAAAAGAGATCTTTCAGCAGTGACTCATGTGTTAACATTTGTCATGTGATTTGGCACATCCTCTGGTACACTGTTGTATATCCCTGCAGGGTAGAGTTGCCGCTACACATATGATGCCCAGTTAAATTTGAATTTCAGATAAACAATTAATAATTTTCAATAGAAGTATGTCACATACAATATTTTTTCTATATCTGGAAAACCTACTATAGGGTACTTATTAAAACTAACTTTTTTAGTTGCATGTGGCAAAACCAACTTAAATCAGCTTAGTCAAATTGGGAATATAGAGGCCCAGAAAGTTGAGACATCTAAGGTAGATTTGTTTTCAGGTATGGTTGACCCAAGGTCTCAAATAATGTTACTCAGTCTTTTTCTCTCTCCATCTCTCATCTCGCTGTCTGCTTCTCTGCACATTGATCTCACTTTCTCACATTGACATCTGGCTTCTGTGCAATCATGTAAAACAGCCCTCAAATATCTCCAAAATTCCATTCTTTGAGTACCATCATGCCAAAAGCCAGGGAGGGGCCTGAATGGCCAGGCTTGGGTAGAGAGCCCTGCTTGGGTGGGGATGAGTGGAAAATTGTAATTGACAGACATACTCAAACCTCAGGGAGAAAGGGAGGACTATTCAAGAGTTGGGGGAGTACTGTTTTCAAAGAAGAAGCACAGAAAAGCATTCTGGGCCAAAAATGGTATCAGCTGTCACATTGGTCAGACCTAAAATCTGCAAAGCCCAACTCAAAGGAAATGGTAGTTTATGGTAGCAATTTCCACTGTGACCACCAGAGGACTTGAGTCCTTAGTGCCTTAGTAACCTACACCTCAACTCTTCCCTATCTTTCCCCAATGCTAAGGCACAGACACTAATGTTCAGTTATTCAGTGTTTATTCACAAACTGTTATTGAGCACCCACTGAGTGTTCAGGTCAGTGTTGGCCACCGTCAATGGAAAATGATTAACACACTGTACCCACCATCAAGTTTAGCATAGGAGATAAGCATTTAAACAAAGAATTGTAGCGTTATATGGTCAGAACTAGAATAAGACAAATTCATCAAGAAGCAATATCATGTAATGATAATGAGCACAGTTTTAGATCTAAAATGCCTGTGTTTGAATCTCAGTACCACAAGCTATTGCTTTGAATTTGGGGAAATTACTTAACCTCTTTGTATCGCAGCTTCCTTATCTATAAAATGAGGACAATAATAGTACCTACTTCACTGAGTCATGGCTACCAGGACTGAATAAAGTATTTCCCATAAAGCACTTAGCACTTGGTAAGCACACAGTAATTGGTGGATGGTGTTGGCACTGTCAGTAATAAGAATCGATGCTAAAAACCCAGGTCTCTTGAATTTCGCAGGCTTCTTCATGGCCACACAAGAGATGGGCTGTGGAACTCAGAGGCATTTCCCCATTCCCTTCCGATAAGAGACTTCAGCCTCACTTTGCAGTCATCATTGGTTGTGGACGCTTCTATTAGGCACACTTCAGAATCTACAGTTCTTAGTTCCTCTCCCAGACCTTGGGGCCCTGAAATGTTGGAAAGAGGCTGAATCCCAAAGGTCAACTTGCCAGCTGTCCTCCCAGCTCAGAAGGGCCTGATTTGTTGATAGATGCCTCACTGAGGAGGGTCATGCCATTGTGGTTTTACCTTCTAGCTTTCTTTTTGAACTGAGATTTCACTGCCTTGAAATGGACTAAGAGGTTAAAACTTGACCTTTCTATTTGGAAACAACAGCAGGACATAGGGAACCAGTTGTAGGAGCTCACACCAGGCCTCCCAGGTGGTATAAACAGAGCTGTGGCTGAGAGCTCATGACTGCAGCTGGCGAGAAAAACGAGAGTCCTTCTGAAGACTTCGCCCAATCCTCATCCTACTCTACCCTGCAAGTGAAATCAACTGAGAGATGACCTGGCTGCTACTTTCCAAGGCCAGTACTTGGAGGTGAGGCTTTTGCCACCTAGCCTGGGCAAGTGAGAACAACACTAGGACAACACTGAAGATGCCCATCTGGCACCACAGGATGGCAGCAAACCCCATTCAGTTTTGTCTGGCCATGGGGAGGAAATAATTATTCATTAGCTCTGCTATGATGGTTCCTCCTTCCTCACAGTAAACAGAGGGTTCACTGCGGGGAATAGAAAAGTCCCAGGGCCTGGGGAGCAAGATCTTTTTTTTTTTTTTTAAATTGGGGAATTGAGGGAGGGAAACAGCATTGGGGCATTGGGGAAGGGGAACAGACAAGTTGTCCTTTTTTGTTCTTCAGTCTACTTGTGGAGGACGTCGCTTCACTGGCCCATGGTGGTATTATCATTACGCTCTTCCCAGGTGAGGCAGATTGGTCGCTGGCCTCTGGATGGCTGCTCACCGCAGCTATTGGCAGCTCACGCTGGCTGCCGGCCACTCAATGTAGCTTATAGCAGCCCACTGCAGCAGGGGCTGCAGCCTACACCATCGCCAGGACTCAGCACAGCCCAGCTCCAGGTCGAGCTGTTGTTCGCCATCTTAGCTGTAGAGGGCAGTGTCACTGGCCCTCCATGTGGGATCTGAACCGGAGCTGCTGGCATCCCAAGCCAGCTATTAGCCAACACACCACTTGGCTGGCCCCCTTTTTTTGTTTTTTTAGGGTTGTTTTTAATTTT
This sequence comes from Aselliscus stoliczkanus, assembly GCA_033961575.1. Taxonomy (NCBI): domain Eukaryota; kingdom Metazoa; phylum Chordata; class Mammalia; order Chiroptera; family Hipposideridae; genus Aselliscus; species Aselliscus stoliczkanus. The sequence continues at coordinate 53,388,956 of CM066733.1, read as the reverse complement.
TTTAAATTAAAGTATAGCTGATATACAATATTATATTAGTTTCAGGTGTATTCTACACTTATATACCTTAGGACGTGATGACCACAATATGTCTAATAATCACCTGTCACTGTACAAAGTTATTACAATATTATTGACTATATTCACCATGCTATACACTACGTACCCATGACTTATTTAATTTAATTTAATTAATTTATTTATTTATAAAAGATTTTATTGGGTAATTGGGGAACAGCATTGGGGAAACAGGGAAGGGGAATAGACAAGTTGCTCTCCTTTTGTTCTTCAGTCTAATTGTGAAGGGCATCACTTCACTGGCCCATGTTGGTATTATTATTGCGCTTTTCCAGGGTGAGGCAGTAAGTTACTCACCGGCCATTGGACGTCCACTCATGGCAGCTCACGAAAGCTCAAGCCAGCTGCTGGCCAGCCCACTGCAGCCTATGCAGTCACTGGCAACTCATGGCAGCCCAGCTCCAGGTTGAGCTGTTATTCAGCATCTTAGCTGTAGAGGGCACAACGTCACTGGCTCTCATGGGATCCAAACCGGGGCCTTGCTGCTCAGAGCTGGCGTCCCAAGCCAACTCTTAACCAACGAGCCACTCAGCCGGCCCATGACTTATTTATTTTAGAACTGGAACTTTGTACCTCTTATTCCCCTTCACCTTTTTCACTTATTCCCCCCAGCCCCTTCCCCTTGGCACCATCAGTTTGTTCTCTGTATCTGTGTGTGTTTGTGTTTTGTTTTGTTTTGAGATTCCATATAAAAGTGAAATTGTATGTTCTACTTCTGGGTATTTATACAAACAAAATTAAAACGATAATTCAAAAAGATATATGCACCCCTATGTTCATTGCAGCATTATTTACAGTAGCCAAAAGATATAGAAGCAGTCTTTCTATATAGGATATAGGATATCCATCAATAGATGAATGGATAAAGAAGATGTGCTATCTATATGTTATTATATATTACCTATATATTATTGGGTTGTTGGAAAAGTCATGAATCCTGTTTGCAACAGATGGCCCTAGTTCATTTTTGGAAGTACTACAGTCATTTGCATCTATGTTATTGCTATGTTATTTGACAGCTGACAGTTCTGGCTTCATTCTAAAAAAAAGATTGAGCGATTTAGCTGAGTTTTGGAAATTTTACAACAAGTTGGAAATGGAAGACCAAACTGTGCATTTTTGCCATATTTTACTGTTTTACTTCCATAAAGGGAAGAATGCATGTCAAGCTTGTGAAAAGTTGCATAAAGTTTACAGTGACAATGCTCTACAAGAACTTCAGTGCCAACGATGGTTTACAAAATTCCGTGCTGGTGATTTTGATCTCAATGACGCTCCTCAGTCAGGGAGGCCTACCAACGTTGATGACGACATTATAAATACAAATAAAGGCATTGATCAGTCAAACCCACATTACACGACATGAGAGATTGCAGAAACAGTGAACATCCATCATTCAAGTGTTCACGACCACCTGAAGAAGCTGGGATACATAAGCAAGCTCGATATTTGGGTTCCGCATGAACTCAAAGAAGTTCAGGGCCGGCCGAGTGGCGCATTGGTTAAGCGCTGGTTTTGGGATGCCAGCGGCCCCGGTTCGGATCCCACATGAGGGCCAGTGACACTGCCCTCTACAGCTAACAACAGCTCCACCTGGAGCTGGGCTGTGCGAGCCCCGGTAATGGTGTGGGCTGTAGCCCCTGCTGCAGTGGGCTGCCATAGGCTACAGTGAGTGGCCCGCAGCCAGCGTGAGCGGCTGGCAGCCAAGCGTGAGCTGCCAATAGCCGCGGTGAGCGACATCCAGAGGCCAGCGACCGATCTGCCTCATCCAGGAAGAGCGCAATGACGATACCAACAGTGAAGCAACATCCTCCGCAACTAAACTGAAGAACAAAAAGACAGCAACTTGTCTGTTCCCCTTCCCCGATTCCCCAACGCTGTTCCCCTCCACCAATTCCCCAATAAAAAAAATCTAAAAAAAAAAAAAAAAAAAAAAGAAGTTCATTTGACAGCGTGTATAAACATCTGCAATATGCTCATTAAACGTGAGGAAAACAATCCTTTTTTTTTTTTTTTTTTTTTAAAGATTTTATTGGAGAATTGGCGGAGGGGAACAGCGTTGGGGAATCAGGGAAGGGGAACAGACAAGTTGCTGTCCTTCTGTTCTTCAGTTTAGTTGCAGAGGATGTTGCTTCACTATTGGTATCGTCATTGCGCTCTTCCCGGATGAGGCAGATCGGTCGCTGGCCTCTGGATGTCGCTCACCGCGGCTATTGGCAGCTCATGCTGGCTGCCAGCCACTCACGCTGGCTGCGGGCCACTCACTGTAGCCCATGGCAGCCCACTGCAGCAGGGGCTGCAGCCCACACCATCACCGGGGCTCGCACAGCCCAGCTCCAGGTGGAGCCATTGTCAGCTGTAGAGGGCAGTGTCACTGGCCCCCATGTGGGATCCAAACTGGGGCCGCTGGCATCCCAAAACCAGCGCTTAACCAATGCGCCACTCGGCCGGCCCAAAACAATCCTTTTTTGAAGCGACTGATAACTGGTGATGAGAAGTGGATTGTGTACAACACCGTGGTGCACAAACGGTCTTGGTCCCGACATGATGATTTGCCTCAAACTACATTGAAAGCAAACATTCATCAGAGGAAGGTTATGTTCTCAGTGTGGTGGGATTTTAAAGGTGTTGTGTGGGGCCGGCCGAGTGGTGCATTGGTTAAGAGCTGGTTTGGAGAGCCAGCGGCCCCAGTTGGAATCCCACATATGAGGGCCAGTGACACTGCCCTCTACAGCTAACAACAGCTCCACCTGGAGCTGGGCTGTGCAAGCCCTGGCGATGGTGTGGGGTGTAACCCCTGCTTCAGTGGGTTGCCATAGGCTACAGAGTGGCCGCCAATAGCTGTGGTGAGCGACCATCCAGAAGCTGTCAACCAATCTGCCTCATCCGGGAAGAGCACAATAACGACGATACCAACATGGGCCAGTGAAGCAACATCCTCAGCAACTAGACTGAAGAACAAAAAGACAGCAACTTATCTGTTCCCCTTTCTCGATTCCCCAATGCTGTTCCCATTCCCCAATTCCCCAATAAAATCTTAAAAGAAAAAAGAAAAAATGTTGTGTTCTTTGAGCTCCTACCAAGGAACCAAACAATTCAAATGTGTATTGTCGGCCACTGGACAATTTGAACGAATCCATCATCCAGAAACGTCCATAGCTTGTTAAAGGAGTTGTGCTCCATCGCGACAACACGAGACCACATACAAGTTTGAACACCTGTCAAGAATTATTGGAGCTTGGATGGGATGTGTTGCCACATCCACCATACTCGCCTGACCTTGTGCCATCAGACTTCCACTTCTTTCGCTCTCTTCAAAACTCCTTGTGTGGTACAACGTTCAATTCAGATGAGACTGTAAATCAACACCTTGTTCAGTTTTTCACAAAGACAGGTCCTTCTATAAACAAGGAATTATGAAGCTCACTAAAAGATGGCAAAAGGTTATCAAACAAAACGGGCAATGTATCATTGATTGATCTTTGTTCTTTATATAAATAAATGATCTTTGAAAAACATAGACAAAATATGTCATGACTTTTTCGACCACCCTATATATAATGTTATTATATGTATGTTATGTGTAATGTTATTATATGTATATAATGTATATAATATTATATATTACCTATCATACATATTATATATATATATTATTCAGCAATAAAATCTTGCCATTTGCAACAACATGGATAGACCTAGAGGGTATTATGCTGAGTGAAATAAGACAGAGCAAGTTCTTTTTTGAACTCCTTTATTCATCTCAGGCTGTTGGACCCACAGGTCATGGTATCAGGAGGAAGCCAGTAGGGCACTAATCATCAAAGCAGAAAAACGGGTTTGGCAAGGTGGCTTTGAGTAGCTCCTTACTAAAAAGGAGTTATTACTCACTCTTGGAATGCCTTCTCTTAAAAACATATAATATTTTCTCTGTGAGCCCATTTTATTAGCACAGGAAGCTTTCAGCCTGACTCTAGGGGTGTGAAGCTGGAAAGCTGGAAACAGAAATATAAGTAGCTTCTTTGTAGGCTAATACTCCACCAGGACCTGAGGTCGTGGTTGGGGGCCACACACACACAGACCCTTCTGCGGCCCCAGGGCATATTGTCTTTAGTGACTTGGCTTTTAAAAGAAGAGAAACTAATATTTATTAAGCACCCAGTTTGTGTCAGCACTAAATACTGTGCCTTCCATTAGGTTATCTCATGGTGTTTGATTTTGAGGGTTTTTACTGATGAGGAAACTGAGACCCAAAAATGTGATGTAATCTGAACAAAATCACATAGTTAATACAATGGCAAAGACAGGATTTTTTTTTTTTGATTTTTTTAAATTAGTTTCAGGTGTACAACACAGTGCAATAGTTATACATTTTACCCCTCAAAGTGACAACCCCCCACCCCCAATACACCACCCCACTCCCCCCCCATATCATATATATCTATTACTCTTCCTCTGCCTCTCTTCCACAGTATAATCCACATCCCATGACTATCTATATATATTCAATTACAGTAGGTATACCACCTCCGCTTTAGTAATACAGTGCAGTGATCAAACCTCTACTCCATCCATGAAATGGTCTCCCTAACAAGACCTATGATCATCTGACATTCCACAGAATATTTACAACATTATTAATTATATTCCCCAAACTGTTTTTCCTATCCCAGTAGCAATATTGTAGTTGCCTATTTTTGCTGTCTAATCCCTTCCCCTTCTCCCTCATCCCCATTCCTCTCCCAATTAGCAACCCTGATTTTTCCTCTATACCTATGAGACAGTTTCTGTTTACTTTGCTCATTCATACAGTTTTTCAGATTCCACATATGAGTGAGATCATATGGTATTTGTCCTTCTCTGACTGACTTATTTCACTCAACATTATAGTCTCTAGGTCCATCCATATCATTGCAAATGGCACGATTTCATTCTTCTTTATAGCGGAGTAATACTCCATTGTATAAATATACCACAGTTTCTTAATCCAGTCATCTACTGATGGGCATTTTGGTTGTTTCCAAGTCTTAGCTATTGTAAATTGTGCTGCTATGAACATAGGGGTGCATAACTTTTTTTGAATAAGTGTCTTGGTTTTTCAGGATAAATACCTAGGAGTGGAATTGCTGGGTCAAACGGTAGCTCTATTTCCAGTTCTTTGAGATACCTCCATACTGACTTCCATAGTGGCTGCACCAATCTGCAGTCTCACCAACAGTGCAGCAGGGTCCCCACAAAGACAGGATTTAAACAGGTGGAGTCCAGTGCTTATGCTCATTCCACTGAACACACTGCATGCACATCTGAGATCCTATCTTCTCAGCCTGAGTATAACCTGTTCCCAGTAACTCCGGTGCTGCAATTGGTAAGCAGGAGTTTTCCAGGTAAGTACTTCAAAGTGCCCCTGGATAGCCTCCAGCTGGAAGCCTTTCCACCTACAAGGGACAGCTCCACTAAAAGGTGAATCTTACTGTATGTAATTTATACTTCAATAAATCTGACTTCTAAAAAGATGTTGGGTGTAACACATAAAAAGCTCCTAATAATAATAAAATGACCATCAACTCAATAAAAAAAATTCAAATGAAAAGGAAATTTAAACATCCTTCACACCTGAAAAGATACTCATCCTCACTCATAATAATACGAATTCAAATTAAAAGTCACTGACATACCGTTTATTATTAGATTGGTAAACATCCAAAAGATTGATAATACTTAGATTAGGCATCCAGGTGTGTAAGTAGGAACTATCATACATTACCAGTATATATAAATTGGAACAATTGCTATTTCTAGCAGTGTCTACCCAAATGTGTTATGTTTATACCCTTGGACTCAGCAACTTCAGTCTTAGAAATTTATCCTACGGTTAGAGTTGCAGGTGTTCAAAATGATGTGCATACAAGGTTTTTCATCGAAGCAGTTGTTTGAACAAAAGAGCAAAAGTCTGGAAAGTTAAATGCTCATCAACAGAGACCTGATTAAATAAGGTATGGAATGTCCATACTGTAAAATACTATGCAGCTGCAGAAAAGAATGAGAAGTATCTTTGTGTACTGAGATGGGAAAACTCTCCAAGACATATATTATTGACTGAAAAAAGCAAGAGGTAGCCAGCTGAGTGGCGCAGTGGTTGGGAGCTGGCTTGGGGCGCCAGCAGGGGGCTCCGGTTCGGATTCCTCAAGTGAGGGCCAGTGACACTGCCCTCTAAAAAAAAAAGAAAAAAGCAAGATGTATAACAGTGGATATAGTGGATACCATTTATATGAAAAAGGAGGGAGATACTACATATTTGTATTATCTTATAAAGGCATTAAAAATTAAAAGATGTAGGGCCTGCCGAGTGGCGTGGTGGTTAAGCGCTGGCCTGGGAAGCCAGCGGCCCCGGTTCAGGTCCCAAATATGAGGGCCACTGCCCTCAAAAAAAATAAATAAATAATTAAAAGATGTAAAAATCTAGTAACTGGTTGTCTGTTTTGGAAAATAAAGCTATGAGGGATATCTTTAACTGTGCCTTTTCAAAATTTTGATATTTAAATTTTATGAATTTTTAAAATTAAGTAAAATAATTGTTAAAGAAACAAAGGGTGAAGGAAGAGAAAGAAAAAGCATGTGGTGGGAGGGACATCCCACATATCCTGGCTGTATCCGGGAACCACACCCTACAAACTGCCCTCTTCAGCAGACAGACTCTTCATTGGAGGAAGTGACTCAAATAGCCTGTCGACTTCCAAACTGACATCCTTGATTGAATTCACTCCCCCAAATTCTCCCGGTTATGGGAAGGGGGAAGGCTGCTCCTTTGGGTCTGCTCAGATTGCGAGTGATTTCAGCCTGGTTGATGACTAGTTTAGGCTCCATGGACTACATGTGAGGTTTATTCAGTTGGATAGGTTTTAATCCTGAGATTTTTTTTTTTTTTTGAGGGCAGTGTCGCTGGCCATCATACCCTCATATGTGGGACCGAACTGGGCCGCTGGCTTACCAAGCCAGCGTTTAACCACCGCGCCACTCGGCCGGCCCAGTCTTGAGATTTTAATCCTAAGAATCCCAACCAACGCTCTAGTTTCTCATCTCCTTTTTTTTTTTTTTTTTTTTGAGGGCAGTGTCACAGGCCCTCATATGTGGGACCCGAACCAGGGCCGCTGGCTTCGCTTAACCACTGCGCCACTTGGCCGGCCCAGTTTCTCACCTCTTCAATGTCCTTTAAAATCCTTCATTTGCTCACCGAAGAGGTTTGTTTGGCCTCCTGGCCTTCTGAGTTTCAAATAGAGAAATGTGTTCATCTGATTTCAGCTCTAATTGAAAGTACTTGTGATTCACAACCTAGAGGCAAAGATTTCTAAGGACACAGAAAACAAATAACCATTTAAAAATTGGATAAGTTTGATTTCATCAGAATTTAAAACTTATGCTCATGACAAGACATAGTTAAGAAAATGAATAGGAAAGCCATAGACTGAGAGAATATATCTGTAAAACATTTATTTCACAAATGACTTTCATCCAGAATATATAAAAAGACTCTCACAAATCAGTAAGAAAATGACCAAAAAAATTTAATGAGTAAAAAACTTGAACACTTACAAAAATATATATACAAAAGGCCAATAAACCCATAAAAAAGTGTTCAAAAGTGTTACTCACTCAGGAAATGCAAATTAAAACCACAAATGAGATACCATCACAAACCCAAGATAATGGCTAAAGATAAAAAGACTGAAAATGTCAAATGTTGACAAGAATGGGGCAACTGGAACTCTGATTTATTACGGGCAGGAGTAAAAAGTAACACAACTACTTTGGGAAAATGTTTTGTGGTTTCTTATACACCTACCTGATGACCCAAGAATTCGACTCCTAAGCAATTACTCAAGGGAAAGGAAACATGTCCATACACAGAGTTGTACAAGAATGTCCAAAGCAGTTTTCTTCATAATAAGCTCAAGCTGAAAACAACCCAAATGTCCACTCAGAATATCGAAACAAGTTCATACAATGGAAAGTTACTCAACAATAAAAAGGAACAATTCCTAATATATCCAACAACGTGAATGAACTTCATAGATACAAACATTTATGCTGAATGAAAGAAGCCAGACACAAAAAAGTGCACTCAGCTTTTCCAATTATATTAAGATCTAAAACAGGCAAAACTAATTTATGGTGGAATAAAATGGAAATGTGGTTGCGTCTGGGGGTGTGAAATTGCTCAGGCAATGGAAATGATAGAAATGTTCTATATTTTGATGGGAGTGCATGTGACGTAAATGTTGGCACTTATCAAAACTCATCAAATTGTGCACTTAAGATTTGTGTGTCTCACTGTTCCCCCCACTGAAAACCTCTGTAAATAAATATTGGCCTGTACTTGGAAGGTTAGGCTTGAGCAAATAAGAAAATATATTGAGGGTAATGAGAGCCAGTTTTCTCACAGTTGGACAAAAGGAGTTACAAAAATGGAGAAAGGAAACATACCATGTGATATTGGACTAGAATTGGAGGGATCAGTCTGAATTCATGGCTTTATACAAATTTCCTGGCTTTGTCTACTAAGAGAGTCTAGAGAAGCAGTGACATAGGAGCCACAATGAACATACAGAGCACCCAAATCTTGGTTTCTAAATTCCATTCTCCAAGGGAACAGACTTCTGCAGAGAAAGTATAAGATGCACCTGAAACATCTCCTTCTGCCAGAAATAAAATAGTGCTCACAGAATGCTGGGGATATATCAAAAGAACACATGAGCCAGCTGGAAGAGGCTCCCACTGACCAAGTCTGAGACAATCTTTGACCATCAAGAGAAAATAATGATGGTAGAGGATTCTAACCCATTGAATTAAATAAGAATCCATGAGTCTATTCTGATAGTAATTAAGTAATTAAAAGAAAGAAGGTGGAGATCTTCTTTACAGAATTACATCTACTATTATAGAAGGAGCAATAGAGTTAGAAAACCTTCATGGATGCTAAAACTTGAGGGTTAAAGCGCATAATGAGGAAACATATAAAAATATCTACCCATGAATTACTTTTTAGTTATAAAGGGGAAACCAGCAACTTTACAGTGGAGAGATCTGGTAGCCTTCACCTTAACCAAATGATCAAAATCAACATTGTTACTATTGGGATAAACCAACATCATGTATCTCCTGAAGCGATGTTATATTCCTGTCAAAATGCATAATTTAAATTTAAGGATAAGGGAACACCAGCCAAACAAAAATTGAGTGACGTTCAATTTTTAACATCAAAATAAAAGGCTGTAGTTGTAGTGGGGTGTGATGGCTTCAAGGTTACTTAGTGGAGTGGGAGTGCTTGTTGCACAGGCCCCGAGGGCACACGGTTCCAATGCGGTGGCCGCGGTGGGCTATATGGCATCTGGAGGTGGTATTCCTACTGATGATGACCAGGCCACTGGGCTGGAGAGAGAGGTCATGATGGCTGCGCGGAAGGGACTGGACCCATACAATATGCTAGCCCCTAAGGCAACTTCAGGCACCAAGGAAGACCCTAATTTAGTCCCCTCCATCACCAACAAGCGAATAGTGGCCTGCATCTGTGAAGAGGACAGCAGTGCTGTCATCTGGTTCTGGCTGCACAAGGGGAGATCCAGCGCTGCCCTAGCCGTGGAACCCATTACAAGCTGGTGCCCCACCAGTTGGCCCACTGAATCCCTGCACTCATTCCAAGTGTGCTGTAAGGTTTCTTGTTTCCAATAAAGACTAGCCATTGCTTTAACTCTTTCTCCCAGGAAAAATAAAATAAAAATAAAAGGCTGTACTTTTCAAAAATGTCAAGATTGAGAAAGGCAAAGTAAGGTTGAGGAAAAAATACTTACAAGTAAGTAATCTTATTTATAAGGTTCCAGATTATAGGAGGCTAAAAATTTATAACAACTAAATGAAAATCATGATTCTTAACTGGATATTAGATTGAACACAGAAATAGGTATTATAAAATCTATCCTATCTGGACATTTGCCAAATTTTGAATATGGACTGTATTACTTTTCTATGGCTCCTGTAACAAACTAGTACAAATTTGGTACATTGAAATAACATGCATTTATTCTCTCACAGTTCTAGATACAAGAAGTTCAAAATCAGCTTCACTTGACTGAAATCAAGGCTTTGGCAGAGTCATACTTCCCCTGGAGTGGGGAAACGCACAATGTCTCCAACTTCCTGTCGAATACATTATAAATATGTATGTAAAATGGGGCAAAATAGAAATAATTAGGAAATCTGGATAAAAGGTGTACAGGAGCTCCTCATACTATTTTTGCAACATATAGTTATGTTCAAATTTAAGAATAACTATTAGGAATAACTATTAGGAACTTCTAACTATTAGAAGAATAACTATTAGGAATAATAGAGGCAGGGATAAGACTAACATTTCATGCCAACTCTAAGGTCAGTGGAATAGATTCCTAACCAGAGGCAGGCAAATAGGATAGATAATAACACTTGTTGCATTGGGTGATGCTTATTTTCCAAGCCATTTTATAGCTATTGCCTTATTTGATCCTTGTAATAAGCTTGTGGGGTTGGAAGGGCAGATATTTTTATTCCCAGTGGACAAATGTAAAAACAGAGTCACTTACGTGACTTACCTAAGATCTCACATGAGGTAAGTGACAGAATTAGACATTAGAAATAACTCCTGTGCTAGTTTTAAGGAAGCCGTTAAGAGTGGCTGAGTTCAGACAGAATCCTGGCTACAACTCATCTAGCTATTTGACTCAGGGTAGGTAGGTTATGCAGTAGTGACAAATAAACCCTGAGATGTCAGCAGTTTAGCACAACCAAAGTTGATTTGTGGTTTTCATTACAGTGCGTTGTAGGCCAGTCAGCTCTCTTGAGAAGCTCTCCTCCAAGCAGTTACTCAGGGATCTAGGCTCTGTCCTTGGGAGGGAGGATAAAGCGGGGCGGTTCCTTGGCTTCCGGCTGTGCAGATAAGGAAAAGATAGTAAAGTTTGGGTGGTATGTTTTAAACCTGGAAATGGGATATATCACATCTACATTCTATTGACGAGCATTCAATTGTATGGTCCCATCTAACTGCATGGAGATCTGGGAAATGTAATCTTTCTGCTTTCCTTTTCAAAATGAAAATAAAACAGTTCAGTGAACACCCAGTTTTGGCTCTGTCATACTAGCTATGCAAACTTGAACAATTCATTCAAGCTCCTTTGAGGTCTTCTCATTCATCCACTGGAGACAATAATACGACAGGGTTGTTGTATTAAAGGGGGCACATAATGTACATGACATGCGCACAGAGTGCCTGGCACATAATCAACAATAAACGCTGGTTATTAGTATTCTATCACCTCTCATGTCTCTTATAGTCCTAGTTGTATCAATTCCCGGAATAGTGGTGGAACTATTCATAACAAACCTTTCCACGTGCTGCCCATTTGTTCTTCGCCCTCTGCCCACAACATAATGTAGATTAGTTTCATCAAAAAGAAAGACTCAGGCCTTGGAGCAGGCCCACATGGCAGGGTGTAATATGAAGAGCAATGGGTCATTTTGCAAAATACACCTCAGTGCAGAGGCCTGGGGGCAGTGCAGGTAACCCCGAGCCCCTGGGGTTGCTAAGATGGCCCCCCTCATTGTTCTAAACAACAGGTGTTGGCAAACTTCCAGAAAACCTGGCTCAGTGATCTATTCTCTGGAATTTAGAGGGAAAGGAAGTAACGATGCTGAGGGAGGTCAGATGGAACAGCTGTCGGGAGTTCACAACTTTCCCCACATTCAATGCCACAGTAGTTTAAAGTGGCCCAACTACGGCCTGTCCAAAGAGGCCCACCTAGGGACACACTGGGCCTCTTGGTGACCTGAAAAACAGAACCCTGGGATCCATGAGCAGGAATGGGGTGAGCTCCTTCAAGGAACCATGTATGACCATTTCATTCCTGCCAGATAGAAACGTCCCTGTTAATCTGGAAATGGCCACCTGGGGCCAGCATTTCATGGCCTGCAGCTGGCATAGACCTTACTCCATTTCCTACACACAATCCAGCCGGGGTTTGACACACCAACACAGAGGTGGTCTACTCTCCCATTTTACAACCAGATTTGACAAAGTTAGCAAATTTGATAAACAATGTAATTAATGATGCTGTAGCCACATTAACACCCTTTTATTTTTAAAGGATTTATTTTATTTAAACATTTTTTTTCAATTATAGTTGACGTTCATTTAAAAAAATTTTTTATTTTTTTTATTTGTTTTTATTTTTATTGTTTTTTGAGAGTGGTGACACTAGCCCTCATAGGTGGGACCGAACCGGGGCCGCTGGCTTCCCAAGCCAGCGCTTAACCACTGCGCCACTCGGCCAGCCCAAATTTTTTTATTTTTTGATTACAGTTGACATTCAATATTAGTTTATATTTGTTTCAGGTATACAGCATAGTAGTTAGATATTTAAATAATTTATAAATTGATCCCCCCATCAGTTTAGTACTCCCTGGCATTATACATAATTATTACAATATTATTGACTATATTCCCTATGCTTGTACTTTACATCTCCGTGACCGTTTTGTACCTACCAATTTGTCTTTTTTTTTTTTTTTTTTTAGATTTTATTGGGGAATTGGGGGAGGGGCACAGCATTGGGGAATCGGGGAAGGGGAACAGACAAGTTGCTGTCCTTTTGTTCTTCAGTCTAGTTGCGGAGGGCGTTGCTTCACTGGCCCATGTTGGTATCATCATTGCGCCCTTCCCGGATGAGGCAGATCAGTTGCCAGCCTCTGGATGGTCGCTCACCGCGGCTATTGGCAGCTCACGCTGGCTGCCGGCCACTCACTCTAGCCTATGGCAGCCCACTGCAGCAGGGGCTGCAGCCTGCACTGTCCCTGGGGCTCGCACAGCCCAGCTCCAGGTGGAGCTGTTAGCTGTAGAGAGCAGTGTCACTGGCCCTCATATGTGGGATCCGAACTGGGGCCACTGGCATCCCAAAACCAGCTCTTAACCAATGTGCCACTCGGCCGGCCCTGTCCTTCTTAATCCTTTCACTTTTTTCACCCTCTCCCCCCTCCCCCCGGCAGCCATCGGTTTATTCTCTGTATTATGAGTTTGTATCTGTTTTGTTTGTTCATTTATTTTGTTCTTTAGATTCCACGTATAAGTGAGATCATGTGGTCTTTGTCTTTCTCTGTCTGACTTATTTCACTTAGCACAATACCTGCTAGGTCCATTCATGTTGGTACAAATGGTAAGAGTTCATCCTTTATTATGGCCGAGTAATATTCCATTGTATAAATGTACCACATCTTTATCTAGTCATCTATTATGGACACTTGGGCTGCTTCCATATCTTGGCTATTGTAAATAATGTTGCAATGACCAACTTTGTTCTTCTTTCATATCTTTTTGAATTAGTGTTTTGGATTTCTTCAAATAAATACCCAGGAGAGGAGTTGCTGGTCATAGGTAATTCTATTTTTAATTTTTTGAGGAACCTCTATACTATTTTCCACAGTGGTTGCACCAATTTGCAATCCACCAACAACAGTGTACGGGGGTTCCCTCTTCTTCACATCCTCGCCAACACATTGTTTGTTGATTTACTGATGATAGCCATTCTGACAGGCATGAGGTGACATCTCACTGTGGTTTCAATTTGCGTTTCTCCGGTGTTTAGTGACACTGAGCATCTTATGTCTATTGGCCATCTGTATGTCCTCTTTAGAGAAATGTCTATTCAGGTCCTCTGCCCGTTTTTCAATTGGATTGTTTGTGTTTTTTGGTGTTAAGTTGTATGAGCTCTTTATAAATTTTGGATACTAACCCATTATCAGATGTATCATTGGTGCATATCTTCTCCCATTCAGTAGAGTGACTTTTCATTTTGTTGATGGTTTCCTTTGCTGTGAAAAAACTTTTTGGTTTGCTGTAGTCCCATTCGTTTGTTTTTTCTTTTGTTTCCCTTGCTCAAGGAGACATAGAAGAAAAATATTACTAAGAGTGATGTCAGAGAGTTTAGTAACTATATTTTCTCCCAGGAGTTTTATGGCTTCAGGTCTTACATTTATATCTTTTATCCACTTTTGTTTGTTTGCTTGTTTGTTTATATGTTTTTTGAGGGCAGTGTCACTGGCCCTCATATGTGGGACCCGAACTGGGGCTGCTGGCTTCCAAAACCAGCACTTAACCACTGCGCCAGAGCTCAGTTCGCACTCTTGAGTGAGCTCTTAATCAACTGAGCCACTCGGCAGGCCCTCTTTTATCCATTTTGAGTTTATTCTGGTATGTGGGGTAAGAAGGTGGTCTAGTTTAATTTTTTTTTTTTGCATATATCTGTCTAGTTTTCCAAACAACATTTACTGAAGAGACTGTCTTTACACTATTGCATATTCTTGCTCCCTTTGTCACAGATTAATTGAACCATATAGGCGTGGGTTTATTTCTGGCTCTCTATTCTGTTCCGTTGATCTATGCTATGTGTGTTTTCATGCCAATACCATGCTGTTTGGATTACTATAGCCTTGTAGTATAGTTTGATATCAGGTAGCATGATACCTCCAACTTTGTTCTTCTTTCTCAAGGTTTCCATGGCTATTTGGGGTCTTTTTTTGTGGTTCCATATAAATTTTAGGGTTTTTGTTCTATTTCTGTGAAAAATGCCATTGGTATTTTGATAGGAATTGCAATTGAATCTATAGATTGCTTTGGGTAGTACAGACTTTTTTTTTTAAAAAAAGATTTTATTGTGGAATTGGGAGAGGGGAACAACATTGGGGAATCGGAGAAGACAACAGGAAGAGACAAATTGCTGTTCTTTTGTTCTTCAGTCTAGTTGTGGAGGATGTTGCTTCACTGGTCCATATTGGTATCATCATTGCACTCTTCATGGGTGAGGCAGTCGCTCGCTGATCATTGGACGGCTGTTCACGGTGGCTCATGGCAGCTCACGAAAGCGCATGCCAGCTGCCAGTCAGCCCCACTGCAGCCTATGCTGTTGCTGGCGACTCATGGCAGCCCAGTTCCAGGTAAAGCTGTTGTTCACCATCTTAGCTGTAGAGGGCACAGCATCACTGGCCCTCATATGTGGGATCTGAACTGGGGCCCTGCTGCTCAGAGCTGATATTCCACACCAACTCTTAACCAACATGCCACTCGGCCGATCCATAGACATTTTAATGATGCTAATTCTTCCTATCCATGAGCACTACATATGATTTCATTTATTTGTATCTTCTTCAATTTCTTTCTTCAATGTCTTATAATTTTCCAAGTACAGGTCTTTTTATTTTCTTGGTTAAATTTATTCCTAGGTATTTTAAAAATGCAATTGAAAATGGGGTTGTTTTCTTTTTTTTTTTTAGAGGGCAGTGTCACTGGCCCTCATATGTGGGATCCGAACTGGGGCCGCTGTCATCCAAAGCCAGCTCTTAATCACCTTGCCACTTGGCTGGCCCTGGAGTTGTTTTTTTTCTTTCTTTTTTTTTTTTTTTTTGAGGGCAGTGTTACTGGCCCTCATATGTGGGACCCGAACTGGGGCCGCTGGCTTCCCACGCCAGCGTTTTACCACTGTGCCACTTGGCCGGGCCCTTGGAGTTGTTTTCTTTTTTCTTTTTTTTAAAGATTTTATTGGGGAACCGGGGAAGGGGAACAGACAAGTTGCTGTCTTTTTGTTCTTCAGTCTAATTGCGGAGAATGTTGCTTCACTGGCCCATGTTGGTATTGTCCCAGATGAGGCAGATCGGTCACCGGCCTCTGGATGGTCGCTCACCGTGGCTATTGGCAGCTCACGCTGGCTGTGAGCCACTCATGCTGGCTGCCGGCCACTCAGTGTAGCCTATGGCAGCCCACCGCAGCAGGGGCCGCAGCCTACACTGTTGCCAGGGCTCGCACAGCCCCACTCCAGGTGGAGCTGTTGTTAGCTGTAGAGGGCAGTGTCACTAGCCCTCACATGTGGGATCCAAATCGGGGCCGCTGGCATCCCCAAACCAGCTCTTAACCAATGTGCCACTCGGCTGGCCCTGGAGTTGTTTTCTTAATATCTCTTTCTAATAATTCATTATTGGTGCATAAAATGCAACTGATTTCTGAATATTAATTTTGTATCCTGCCACTTTACTGAATTCATTTATCAGTTCTAATAGTTTTTTGGTGGAATCTTCAGGGTTCTCTTTATATAATATCATGTCATCTGCAAATAATGACGGTTTTGCTTCTTCCTTTCCAATTTGGATGCATTTTATTTATTTTTCTTGTCTGATTGCTGTGGCCAGGACTTCCAATACTATATTGAACAACAGTGGTAAAAGTCGGCATCCTTGTCTTGCTCCTGATCTTAAGGAAAATGCTTTTAGCTTTTCCTTGTTGAGTATGATGTTAACTATGGGTTTGTCATATATGGCCTTTATTATGTTGAGGTATGTTTCCTCTACTCCCACTTTGCTGAGAGTTTTTTTTTTATCATAATTGGATGCTGGATTTTGTCAAATGCTTTTTCTGTATTTATTGATATGATCATATGATTTTTAGCCTTCATTTTGTTCATGCGGTGTATCACATTAATTGATTTGCAGATATTGAACCAAACTTGCATCCAATAGTAAATCCCACTTAATCATGGTGTATGATCTTTTTAATGTATTACTGAATTCAGTTTGTAATATTTTGTTGATGATTTTGCATCTATGTTGTTCATCTGGGATATTGGGCTATAGTTTTCATTTTCTTAATGTCTTTGTCTGGTTTTGGAATCAGGGTAATGGTGGCCTTGTAAAATGAGCTTGGTAGCCTTCCTTCTTCTTGAATTTTTTGGAATACTTTGAGGACAGGTGTTAATTCTTCTATGTATGTTTTGTAAAATTCTCCTGTGAAATCATGTGGTCCAGGACTTTTGTTAGTTGGGAGTTTTTTGATTACTAATTCAATTTCATTAGTGGTAGTTGGTTTGTTCAGATGTTTTGTTTCGTCTTGATTCAGTCTTGGAAGATTGTAAATTTCTAGGAATTTATCCATTTCTTCAAGATTGTCCAATTATTTGGCATATAGTTGTTCATAGTATTTTCTTATAATCCTTTGTATTTCTGTGGTGTCAGATGTAATTTCTCCTCTTTCATTTCTGATTTTATTTATTTGAATTCTCCCTCTTTTTTTCTTGATGAGTCTGGTTAAACGTTTATCAATTTCATTTATTTTTTCAAAGAATGAGCTCTTGGTTTCATTGATCTCTTATATTGTTTTTTTAGACTTTATTCTGTTTATTTATACTCTGATCTTTATTATTTCCTTCCTTCTACTCACTTGGGGCTTTGATTGTTTTTCTTTTTCTAGTTCCTTCAGGTATAAGGCTAGATTATTTATTTGATACTTTTCTTATGTGTTTTCCAGTTTTTATCTTGTAATTGATTTCTGGTTTCATACCATTGTGGATGAGAAGATGCTTGATGTGATTTCAATCTTCTTCAATTTATTGAGACTAGTTTTGTGGCCTAACATGTTGTCTATCTTGGAAAACGTTCCATGTCCACTTTAAAAAAATTTATATTCTGCTGCTGTGGGGTGAAATGCTCTAAAAATATCAATTATATCCATCTGGTTTAATGTGTCATTTAAGGCCACTGTTTCCTTTTTGATTTTCTGTGGTGAAGACATATCCATCAATGATAATGGGGTGTTATAGTTCCCTACTATGACTGTACTACTGTGGACCCCTCACTTTATGCCTGTCAATATTTGTTTTATATATTTAGGTGCTCCTATGTTGAGTTCATAAATGTTTACAAGGGTTATATCCTCTTGTTAGATTGATCCCTTTATCATTATGAAATGTCCTTCTTTGTTTCTTATTATACTCTTTGTTTTGTGTTTTTGTTTTGTTTTGTTTTGTTTTTTGAAGATTTTTATTGGGGAATTGGGGAGGGGAACAGTGTTGGGGAATTGGGGAAGGGGAACATTGTGTTTTTCCAATGCCCATCAGCTCCAAGTCAAATTTTTGTTGTTCCATTTTAGTTGTGGAGGGCAGAAGCTCACCTCTAAGTCCAGTCACTGCTTTCAATCTAGTCATGGGGACGGGGGGGGGGGCGGGGGGAGCAAGGTGCAGCCCACCATCCCATGTGGAAGTCGAACTGGCAACCTTGTTGCACATTGAGCCATCTGGCTATGGCCACCCATTGGTAGCTCATGGCCACTCAGCTCAAGATGCGGTGTTCAATCTTAGTTGCAGGGGGGCGCAGTCCACCATCCCATATGGGTGTCAAACCGACAACCATGCTGCTAAAAGCATGCACTCTCACCAGCTCAGTGGCAGCTCAGCTTGGGCACAGCTCACTGGCCCATGTGGGAATCCAACTGGTGACCCTGTTGCTCAGAACTTGTGCTCTTAACCAACTGACCCACTCGGCTGGCCTTTTTTTTCATATATTCATTTTTTTTTTTTTCAATTAGTTTCAGGTGTACAAAACAATGAAATAGTTATACTTTTCACCCCTCACAAAGTGACAACCCTCCTCCTCCAATCCACTGCCCCCCCACATCATACATATCTATTACAATTTCATTGACTCCACTCCTCCACACTATACTCCGCATCCCATGACTATATATATATTAAATTATAGTTGACACTATACTCTTCATTTTGAAGTCTATTTTGTCTGATGTAAGTACTGCTGCCCCAGCTTTTGCTTTCATTTCCATTTGCTTGAAATATATTTTTCCATCTCTTTACTTTCAGTTTGTGTGAGTCTTTCAATTTGAAGTGAGTCTCTTGCAGACAGTATATGTATGGGTCTTGTTTTCTTTTTTTTCTTCCTTCCTTTCTATTTTTTGTAGAAATTTTATTGGGGAACAGTGTGTTTTTCTAGGACCCATCAGCTCCAAGTCAAGTAGTTGTTTCAATCTAGTTGTAGAGGGTGGCCCATGTGGGAATCAAACTGGCAACCTTGATGTTATAAGCCTGCACTCTAACCACCTGAGCTAACTGGCCCACCCTGGGTTTTGTTTTCTTATCCATTCAGCTACTACTGGCCCACCCTGGGTCTTGTTTTCTTATCCATTCAGCTACTCTATGTCTTTCAATTGAAACAGTCAATCCAATTATACTTAAAATGATTATTGGTAATAGTTATGCAATCACATAGTTATTGCTATTTTATTATTCATATTTATGTTCTCTCTCCCTCTTCTTCTTCATTTATTTATTTATTTATTTATTTATTTATTTATTTATTTATTTGAGGGCAGTGTCACTGGCCCTCATATGTGGGAGCGAACCGGGGCTGCTGGCTTCCCAAGCCAGCGAGCGCTTAACCACAGCGCCAATGGGTTGGCCCTTCTTCTTCTTAAAGAAATCCCTTTAGCATTTCTTGTAATTCAGTTTGGTGGAGATGAGCTCCTTTAGCTTTTTCTTGTCTGGGAAGCACTTTATATACCTTCAATTCTAAGTGATAGTTTTGCTGGGTAGAGTAATTTTGGTTGTAGATTCTTGCTTTTCATCACTTTGAAATTTCATGCCAATCCCTACTGGCCTGAAAAGTTTCTGTTGGGAAATCGGCTAATAATCTTATAGGAGCTTCCTTGTAGGTAACTAACTGTTTTTCTCTTGCTGCTTTTCAGATTCCCTCTTTGTTTTTAACCTTTGCCATTTTAATTATGATGTGTCTTGGGCTGGTCCTCTTTGGGTTCATCTTGTTTGAGATTCACTGTGTTTCTGGGACTTGGATGTCTATGAGGTCTGACAATTAAGTTCACAAACTCATGCTAGAAAAAGTGCTATATACCTCATTGCTGAATATCACTATGGTCACCTTCAAAGTGCTCTCCTTGGGAAGCTACGCACCAACACCAGAACCTAGTCCACCCTTCAATGCAATTTGGAACTCTTTTTCTGTTGTCATATTACCCTTGAGGTCTTGAATGTCATCAAAATGTCTCCCTTTCAATATTTTCTTTATCTTAGAGTAAAAAAAAGAAGCCATTTGGGGCCAGATCGGGTGAGTAGGGAGGATGTTCCAATATAGTTATTATTATTTTTTTTTAATGGGTAAAGACTCTCTCACAGAAGTGCCGTGTGAGCTGGTACGTTGTTGTGATGCAAAAGCCATGAATTGTTGATGAAAAGTTCAGGTTGTTTTCATCTAACTTTTTCATGCAGCCTTTTCAGCACTTCCATATAAAAAACTTGGTTAATTATTTGTCCAGTTGGTACAAATTCATAATGAATAATCCCTCTGATACCAAAAAAAGGTTAGCGACATTGTAGCAACAAGTTTGCAAACTATTGTAATTGTCTGACCTCGTATTTCATATGCCAGATTAAGAACATTTTCAGTCATTATTTCTTCAAACAGGTTCTCAATCCCTTCATTTGTCTCTTCTTCTTGTACCCCTATGATGTGAATGTTGTCACACTTGATATTGTCCCAGAAGTCCCTTAAACTATCCTCATTTTTAAAATTCTGTTATCTTTTAGCTGTTCTAGTTAGGTGTTTTCTGCTACCTCGTCTTCCAATGTGCTGATTTGATCCTCTGCTTCATTTAATGTGCTGCTGATTTACTCTAGTGTATTCTTCATTTCTGGCTGTGTGTTTTTTTTTTTAATGGTTTCTATGTCCTTCAATTCTAAGTTTTAATGCTTACTATCTCTTTGTTGAAGTTCTCACTAAGTTCCTTGAACATCCTTATAACCACTGTTTTGAACTCTGTATCTGGTAAATTGCTTGCCTCCATTTTGTTTAGTTCTTTTTCTGGAATTTTTTCCTGTTCTTTTATTTAGAACATGGTTCTTTTGTCTCCTCATTTTGGCTGCCTTTCTGTGTTTGTTTCTATGTATTAGGTAGATTTGATTTGTCTTCCAGTCTTGGCAGGGTGGCCTTATGTAAGTGTCCTATGGGGCCCAATGGCACAGTCTCCCTGATCTCCTGAGCTGAGTACTCCAGGAATATCTCTTGTATGTATTGTGTGTGCCCTTCTGGTGTAGTACAGCCTTGATTTCTATTGGCTCATCAGTTGGTGGGATTGACCCTTAAGCTGACTGGCTGTGAGGACTTGCCACAACCAAGTGTTTGAACTGCTGTGAAGACGCTGACCCCACAGAGCAGGATTCATGCCAATGTGCTCTGGTGCCCGCTAAGATCACCTTTTGGATATGCCACCTATGAGGCTAATCAGATGGTGTCTGTTGTGGTTTGAAGTGGCCACGAGGTGTTTTGGTTTGGGGGACTCTTGGGAGAGGCTCTGATGCAGGCCAATGTCAGCTGCTTGTGACCAACCTGGAACTACCTAGTAGAAGCTACAAAGTGATCTGTGGTTGCTAGCTGGCTATGCTGGACTTGAAGGCACACGGGAGAAGTCATGCTGCAAACTGAGGCTGGCTGCCACAAGTACCAGGCCTGGGGCAACTCAACAAAATGCTCGGGGGCAACTTGAGGCTTGCCGTTGCCTGTGGGCAGCCATAAGGCTCAGCCACTGAATGAGCCTATGGCAGTGTGTGAGTTGGGTTTGGCATGGTCCCAATGAGTTATCAGGGTAGAGCGAGTGGAGTTCATCGAGCTAAGGCAGATTCAGATTTGGCTGTGTTGGGGGAGGGCTCAACACAGGAGAAGGCACTCAGCTGTTGGCTGTATGGGAGGAGGGCTCAAAACAGGGACAATGTCAGTTTCCCTCCAGCCTTTGCTATGCATCCACACAACTCAGTCTCTCCTGGTATGTCTCTGATGTCTCCCAAGTTGATTGCATGAAAACGAGTCTTTGTATGGACTCTTTAAGAATACTCTTGCAGGGCCGGTCGAATGGCTCAGTTGGTTAAGAGCTCGCTCAAGGGTGCGAGCTGAGCTCTGAGCAACGACGGTTTGATGCCAGCCCGAGCTGAGTTGCCATTGAGCTGCCAACAGGTGGCAGGATGGCTCAGCTGGAAAAAAAAAAAAAAAGAGTACTCTTGGGTTGGGCCAGCCGAGTGGCCCAGTGGTTAAGCGCAGTTCGGGTCCCACATATGAAAGCCAGTGACACTGCCCTCAAAAAAAAAAAAAAAGAAAAGAAAAAAGAGTACTCGTGGGTTTCCAGCAGTCTTCCATCTTATCTGGATGCACAGAATCCCCGCTGATTTTAATGGCCAGATGAGGAAGTTCCTCTTCCTGGCACTGGTGCTCCAGGCGGTGGTGCCCAGTGTGGGGCTGGGACCCTTCACTCCGCAGAGGGTACTCTGCAGCTGAGATAACCCTCCCAATTCTCAACAGCCACACATGAGTGAGGGGCCAAACCCATTTCTTGTCCCTGCCCCTCCTACCAGTCTCCACGTGGCCTTTTCTTTATATTCTTATAGAACTTCTGTTCAGCTAGTCTTCAGCTGGTTCTCCAGCTTGATTGTTATATAATTTAGTTGTAATTTTGATGTGGCTTTGAGAGGAAGCGAGCATGGGGCTGGCCGAGTGGCACGGTGGTTAAGCGCTGGCTTCGGAAGCCAGCGGCCCCGGTTCGGTCCCACATATGAGGGCCAGTGACACTGCCCTCAAAAAATAAACAAACAAACAAACAAACAAATAAATAAATAAATAAAATACATAAAAAAAGATAAAGAAAGGAAGCGAGCATGGCATTTACTAACCATCTTGACTGGAATTCCCCTTTTCCCCTACATCCATCCAAAAAGCTACCTGAATCAACTGTCCATTGAGAAGCAACAATAACAATCACATTAACCCTCTTTTAGATTATAGGTGTCCAAGTTCTCTTGTTTTTTTTCTCTTTTTTTAAGATTTTATTGGGGTGTTGGGGGAGGAGAACAGCATTGGGGAACCGGGGAAGGGGAACAGACAAGTTGCTGTCCTTTTGTTCTTCAGTCTAGTTGTGGAGGACATTGCTTCACTGGCTCATGTTGGTATCATCATTGTGCTCTTCTTGGATGAGGCAGATGGGTCACTGGCCTCTGGACGGCCGCTTACGGTGGCTCTTGGCAGCTCACACTTGCTGCCAGCCACTCATGCTGGCTGCCGGTCACTCACTGCAGCCTATACCATAGCCAGGACTCACGCAGCCTAGCTCCAAGTGGATCTGTTGTTCACCATCTTAGCTGTAGAGGGCAGTGTCACTAGCCCTCATATGTGGGATCCAAACTGGGGCTGCTGGCATCCAAGCCAGCTCTTAACCAACACATCACTGGGCAGGCCCTCTCTTGGTTTTTTTCAACCAGCAGATTTGGGAACACAGTAAAGTAAAAACTCCAGGCTACAGATCAAAATTTGAATCCACCTGAAACAAATAACAATTTTTATTTAAGTGTTCAGTCCACTATGCAACTTTTGGTCATTCTTGTGAGAAGCCCTCCCACCATTTCTAGCAGTTAATTGTAAACCTTGGACTTCTTTGTGGCTCAAATCAACATGAGTGTGCTCAGAGCTCCTATCTTCTCCACGCAAGACCAAAGTTCACACAGCTTTCTCCCAGGATCAATGTTAGGCGCTGCTTAATTTTGCTGCTTAATTTTGCTGTGTTTGCTGACTAACTTCTGAACTCCTGCACTCTGGACCTTACCTGTCTCAAAATTAGGCACTGCTTAATTTTGCTGTGTTTGCTGACTAACTCCTGACTCCTGCACTCTGGACCTTACCTGTCTCAACCTATGGTCCTGTTTTATTTTCCTGTTACTTTAGTGATCTCTGTGAACTTGACTCCTTTCTGCTGGTATTTGCCAGATGCTGGGGAGTCCTGTTTTCCTACCACTTATCAAAGTCACTTCTGACTTTGTGTAATGCTGGTTCTTAGGAGGGTCAATCTCTTTGGAAGGTAATTAGGCAAGCCTCCCTTCTTGCACAATTTCAGAGCCATCCCTTACACTGTAATTCACATAAGTGATATCCCTTGGAACTGTGAAACTTGGGGACTCTGAATTTCAGGAAATTATTATGAAGCTGCATTTCCCTAGCACTGTTTTTCTACTTAAATTGTATGTTTATTTGAAGTGGCTTGAGAGCAGTGTGGCTAAAGCTCTCCTAAACCACCTCTTGGTGCCACAACTACCATCCATGTCCATACGTGAAAATAATTTCCAGAAAAAATTTGAAATCAAAGATTGTGGCAGTTTATAGTTACCACTAGCACCTTCCAAAGGTCAAGAAGTGACAAAACAGAGGTGAGACTAAAATAAAAACTAGAAAAGAAAAAAGAGAAAGAATTTTGCCAGAAGCAAATCTGCTTATAAGGTCTCTTAATCTCTTTCTACTGGTTCTGGGAAGGAAACCCTTTTGGTGCAAAGGTCTTTCTGGAAGACAAAGGCAAGGGGTTGTGGGGAGTGTGGGGAGTCGGGTGACTCAGTTCAAGTTCTAAGTCCTCCACTTTCCAGTTTCTTAACCCTGTGAAATTGCGTAACTTTCCCAGTGAGTCTCCTGGTCTCTAAAACTGGGTCTCACAGGTTGTTGTGAGGTTCCAGTTAAGAAAACAATGTGAGCATGTTGTGAGGTGTTTTGTTTGCTATGAAATATAAATTTCAGTTTACCTAAAAGCTTCTGGGTTTCTTGGAATTTCCTCTAAAACTTTTAGGGAATCTGGCCATCATTTCAAATGCAACTTGTTTTTGTAAACTCCCCATTTTCCTCCCACACATATCTGAGTCCAGAGTTTCTGTAAAATCCCTTTTTATAATGCAAATGCCCCTGGGGAAAGGGCCCAGCTGACAGTTTCCAGGTAACACCTTAATTGTCCATAAATGCTTCAGCTCAGGGCAGGAATCAGATATGGGATGGGCCCCTGGAAATGCAGAAGAACCACTTGGAGGCTCATGCTTGGCAAAGAGGCTCAGAGACCCGACAGCGGATGAGGTGAAAAGCAAACTTAGTTTGCTGAGGGGAAAAACTGGGTGGGACAGACCATCTTTCAACAATTGTGTTGTATGTACCAATTCCTATACAAAGAGTTGGAATCATTTGTTTTCCTCTCTGTGATGTGTATATGTTTATAAATGTGTATGTGTAAATTATATAATCCAATCCCTTAAATCACAAATAAAATGACTAGACTAGAGTTGCAATGTGAGGTTTGCCTGGGAGATTTTAGTATTGCATCAGCCCCTAGTTCACCAGTGAGTAGTAAAATATGAAAAGACTAGGGAAATATGGAACGTTCTTAGGAGAAAAGCTCAAATTTTAACTTTTCCCCTGGGGAGGAAGCCTGACCTTTTTCTTTTTTAAGATTTTATTGGGGATTTGGGGGAGGGGAACACACAAGTTGCTGTCTTTTTGTTCTTCAGTCTAGTTGGGGAGGATGTTGCTTCACTGGCCCATGTTGGTATCATCATTGCACTCTTCCCAGATGAGGCAGATTGGTCGCCAGCCTCTGGATGGTCGCTCACTGTGGCTACTGGCGGCTCACACTGGCTGCCAGCCACTCATGTTGGGTCGGCCACTCACGGTAGCCTATGGCAGCCCACTGCAGCACGGGCTGCAGCCTACACAGTCCCCGGGGCTCGCAGCCCAGCTTCAGGTGGAGCTGTTGTTAGCTGTAGAGGGCAGTGTCACTGGCCCTCATATGTGGGATCCGAACCAGGGCCACTGGCGTTCCAAGCCAGCTCTTAACCAATGTGCCACTCCTCCAGCCCCTGACCTTTTTTTATAGGCTGTTTTTTCAAGCCCTTACTTTTCAGTCTTAATATTCGCCATCTAAACACTAAATGAATAGCTCTCTTCTTGCTGCTCTGACACTTTTTAATAAAACTTTTTAAAGTTATAATTGTATACAGCCAAGTATAAAAATCTTTTTTAAAAAAATCTTAATCTTGATGAATTTTTACCTGTATAACTCCCAATCAAATTATATAGAATATTTCCAACACCCTAGAAGGCTCTTTCATGCTTCCACCCAATCAATAGCCACTGTCCCCATCTTCCCAGAAAATCAACAGTCCCATCTCTATCAGCAAAGTTTTGCTAATCTTATAAATGGAATCATACAAAATATGCCCTTTTGCCTATGCTCTTTCAACATTAAGTCTGTATAAATTATCCATGATGTTGCATATAGCAGGAGTTCACACTTGTATTTAGTATCCCACAGTGTGGATAGATCACAATTTATTATTCCTACTGTTCATTGACGTTGGATTGTTTCCAGTTTTTGGTGATTATGAATAGCACTGCTATAGACATCCTTACATGTTTCCGTTGGGGGACATAAACCCTTATTTGTTTAGGTATATACTTAGGAGAGAAATTTTTAAACAAGAGGCATGGATTTCATTTTAATAGGTAAAGCAAAGAGGTTTTCAAAGTTGTAGTTGTACCAATTTATTCCCACCAGAAATATATGAGAGTTCTAATGGTTCCACAACCTGGCCAATAATCGGTATTGCCATTTTCTAAAATTTTTGCCTTTTTTTTAAAGATTTTATTGGGGAATTGGGGGAGGGGAACAGTGTTGGAGAATCGGGGAAGGGGAACAGACAAGTTGCTGTCCTTTTTGTTCTTCAGTCTAGTTGTGGAGGATGTTGCTTCACTGGCTCATGTTGGTATTGCGAACATGGCGCTCTTCCTGGCTGAGGCAGTCAGTCGCCGGTCATTGGATGACAGCTCAAGGGAGCTCACAGAAGGTGCCAGCCACTCACTGGCTGCCAGTCAGTCACGGTAGTTCACAGCAGTCCACTGCAGCAGGGGCTGCAGCCTATTCCTTCGCCGGCGACTCACGGTAGCCCAACTCCAGATCGAGCTGCTGTTCACCATCTTAGCTGTAGAAGGCAAAGTATCACTGGCCCATGTGGGATCCGAACCCAGGCCCTGCTGCTCAGAGCTGGCATCCCAAGACAATTCCTAATCAACGCACCACTTGGGCGGCCCCATTTTTACCATTTTAATGAGTGTGTATCTCATTTGCAGGTTTTAATTTGCAACAAGCATCTTAAAAGGTATATAGACTTATTGGAAATTCTGGATAGCCTGTTTTGTGAAGTGTCTGTTCAAGTCACTTGTCCATTTAATAATTTAACAATTGGGTTGCCTTTCTTTTACTTAGTTATTCGTAAAAATATTTTTTAAATATATATTTTGGATTTGAGTTCATTATTGGATGCATGTATTGCAACTGTCCTCTCTCAGTGTGTGGTTCACATTTTCACTTTTTTTTTTTTAAGATTTTATTGGGGAATTGAGGGAGGAGAACAGCGTTGGGGAATCGGGAAAGGGGTGCAGACGAGTTGCTGTTCTTTTTGTTCTTCAGTCTAGTTGTGGAAGACATTGTTTCACTAGCACATGTTGGTATTATCACTGCGCTCTTCCCGGTGAGGCAGTTGCTTGCCGGCCATTGGACGGCCGCTCACGGCAGTTCACGAAAGCGCTCGGCTGCTGCCGGCCAGCCCCACTGCAGCCTATGCTGTCGCCTGCGACTCATGGCAGCCCCACTCCAGGTCAAGGGGTTGTTCACCAATTTTGCTGTAGAGGACACAGCATCAATGGGCCTCTATGTGGGATCTGAGCCAGGGCCCTGCAGCAGGCGTCCCAAGCCGACAATTTTTTTTTTTTTTTGAGGGCAGTGTCACTGGCCCTCATATGTGGGACCCGAACCAGGGCCACTGGCTTTCCAAGCCAGCGCTTAACCACCGCGCCACTCGGCTGGCCCTCAAGCCAACTCTTAACCAAAGCACCACTCAGCTGGCCCACATTTTCACTTTTTTTTTTTTAAAAGATTTTAATGGGGAATTGGGGGAGGGGAACAGCGTTGTGGAATCGGGGAAGGGGAATAGAAAAGTTGCTGTCTTTTTGTTCTTCAGTCTAGTTGTGAAGGACGTTGCTTCACTGGCCCATGTTGGTATCGTCATTGCTCTCTTCCCGAATGAGGCAGATTGGTTGCCGGCCTCTGGATGATGGCTCACTGTGGCTCTTGGCAGCTCACGCTGGTTGCCGGCCACTCACTGTAGCCTATGGCAGCCCACTGCAGCAGGGGCTGCAGCCTACACCATCGCCTGGGCTCGCACAGTCCAACTCCACGAGGAGCTGTTGTTAGCTATAGAGGGCAGTGTCACTGGCCCTCATATGTCGGATCTGAACCGGGGCCACTGACATCCCAAAACCAGCTCTTAACCAATGCGCCACTCGGCCAGACCAATTTTCACTTTTTTTTTTCAAGATTTTTATTGGAGAATTGGGGGAGGGGAACAGTGTTGGGGAATTGGGGAAGGGGACGTTCTTCAATCTTCATTGTGGAGGGCACCAGTCGCCATCTGGCTTCCCGTCAGCAGCTCATGGCCTCTAAGCTCAAAGTGCTGTGTTCAATCTTAGTTGCCAGTGGGCGTAGCCACCATCCCATGCGGGAGTCGAACCCGGCAGCCTTGTTGTTAAGAGTCGCATGCTCTCTCCTCTGAGCCATCCAGGCGGCAGCTCAGCTCAAGGTGCTGAGTTCAGTCTTAGTTGCGAGTGGGCGTAGCCACCATCCCATGCGGAAGTCGAACCCAGCAGCCTTGTTGTTAAGAGCGCACACTCTATCCACTGAGCCATCTGGGGGTCAGCTCAGCTCTAGGTGCCGAGTTCAATCTTGTTGCAGGTGGGTGTAGCCCACCATTGAACAGGCAATCTTGTTGTTACACCAGCTGAGCCATCCTGCCACCTGTTGGCAGCTCAGCAACAGCTCAGCTAGTGCACAGCATTCACGGGCCCATGTGGGAATCAAACTGGCGGTCCTATTGCTCAGAGCACGTGCTCTAAGCCAACTCTTAACCAACTGAACCACGCGGCCGGCCCCATTTTTACTTTCTTAATCGTGTCTTTTGATGAACTACATTCTTAAATTTTAATATGGTCCATTTTATCAATTATTTATTTTATGCTTGATACTTTTTCTGTCCTATTTAAGAAATGTTTTCCTACTATCAGTTTTTAATAGTAGAAAATTATTCGTTTCAAAAGTACGCTGTTGGGCCAGCCGAGTGGCGTGGTGGTTAAGCGCTGGCTTGGGAAGCCAGCGACCCAGGTTCAGGTCCCACATATGAGGGCTAGTGACACTACCCTGAAAAAAAAAAAAAGTACGCTGTAAAAATATTAGAGCATATAGATTATCACAAAGAAGAAAAATAATCACCTATGATGCTACCATCCATAGACATAACCTCTATTAACATTTTGGTACATATTCTAGAACTTCCAAATGTTTATACGTATAGTTTTTTTCAAATACGTAGGATGACTCAGTACTTATTTTTTAGTTAACCTTTTAAAACTTTTATATAAATATTAATAAACTCATTCTCATAACTTTTAATAGTTATATAATAATCCATTATATGGATATGCCAGGAATGTCCTTTTAAGCTGTAAAGTTCACATAGTAATAGGCGAAGAAGCAGCATCAGTAACACTGAATGGAATTGTCCTAAGGATTCTCTTTGGATTGAGAATCATTTGAGAGATCCACCAAGACAATGATATATAGTATCAGAATTTTAGGCTTAGGTCTCCTCCTAGCTCCATGGCAATGGGAAAGTCACTCACCATCTCTCCACCCTGGAATTCTCCAGGTTAGAGAGAAGTTTACAACAAATCACCTGTAAGGTTTGCTCCAACTGTAGGTGTCTGAGGATTCACCCATAACCAAGACTGTTGCTATGGATCTTTTCCTTCTCCAATGTTTTCACTGGCTCACTTGTGATCTAAATGAGTAAACAAACATCCTTGAGAAACTGTGTGGGAAGGTGGTCGTGTCCTTGGAACAGAATGAATGTAGGGGATATACATCACAGCTTTGCTTCAGATCAGCTGTGGTTGTGTGACCCTAAGGGACTTCCCTGAAGAGGAGCTAAGAAATGAAATTCTGCTTTTTTATCAGAAGAAAGGTGGTTTAGAGAGTTAAGAACTTTCAGGGGGAAAATTGCTGTTATATTTAACTCTCAAAAATTGGGAAGAAAGAATCCCAAATAAAAAAAGACATCATAAGGGCCGGCCGAGTGGTGCGGTGGTTAAGAGCTGGCTTGGGAAGCCAGCGGCCCCAGTTTGGATCCCACATATGAGGTCCAGTGACACTGCCCTCTTAAAAAAAAAAAAAAAGACATCATAAAAAGTAGAAGTGTAAAACAGTGCAAAGACCTTTTTCAAATTGAGTTGAGCAGAGGAAATATTATCAGACGTGTTACACTCAAATATCTCCTCGAATGTCATTTTTGGAATGACAGTTAAGGGTGTGATTAGAAAGTGAGGGTCAGAAACCTGAATTTTGGTTAGCAATATTTGTTTAGCATATCACTGTGGACCAGTCATCTCTCTGAGCCTGTGTCCCCATTTGTAAAATAAGGAAATGATAGTATCTCATAAGCTTGTCAAGGTGATCAAGTGAGATAAATGCCTTTAAGCACTTATCAAGCCCTTTGCCAGTCTTAGCACGAGGTAAGCACTCAATTTTTTTCTTTCACAATTAAAAAAAGTCAAGATAAAATTCAGATGCCATAAGTTCACCATTTTAAAGTATACAATTTGGTGGGGTTTTTATATACTCACAATGCTGTACAACCATCGCCCCTATCTAATTCCAGAACTTTTCCATCATCCCAAAAAGAAACCCCAGAGCCAATAGCAATCACTCTCCATTATCCCGTCCTCCTAAGCCCTGGCACCAATTAATCTACTTTATATCTCCATGGATTTGTCTATTCTGAATACTTTATATAAATGGAATCTACAATATGTGATCTTTTTGTGATTGGCTTCATTAGCATAAACACTCAATATTATTGTTTTGTTGTTGTTATTCCTATTTCCTCTGACCCAAGTAGCATGAGAACCAAATGACAGTAGATTTGGAATCTCTTGGTAAAGAAGAAATGCTCTGGAAATGTAAGGATGGATTTAACCACTGTGGTATTCACTCTTTTGTGGGAATGAAGAGATGCCCATAAGAACTTCCTAGAGGGAAAACAAAATTATAAAATCCGGAAAGATGACAGGACTGATAATATTCTCCATTATTTAAAAATAAATTATCCATTTGAAAAATGTTCAGCTACTTTTTTTTTCCTAAAGCTTTTCGCTTGCTAAGGTCTCTTTGCCATGATACCTGCCAGCACTAGTGCAAGTTTTAAATCTCCCTCACCGTTTGAGGCATGCTATGCCTGGATGCAAAATAGGCAGGCAGAATTGTGTGGGCTGAGGAGGATCCTGGCTATCAGCCATCTCTCACAGACCAGTCATCCGTAATGGCCTTTGACCCACCCCAAAGGGATAGCGTGGGCCACCGACAGATCTGAAGGCAGATATTACATTCGATTTCTATCTAGTCTTAATTTTGTTCTTGTGTAAATACAACGAGAAGCTTGGAGTCAATTTTTATTTCATTTGTGTGGAGTATGACTCACTTGGGAATTTGCCTGTTCAAATGGTCCTGCCCAAATGCAGATAGTGATTTATCAACAATCAAGACTCTCAGGATTATTAGCTCAGACTCGAAATGAAAAACCAACGCATGTAGAACTAATTATTCTGCCTTGCATTACCTTCCGAAGAATTTCTTGAAGACTTGGGGCTTCAAACTAGTCTTCTTAGAGTTTATTTATCCTCCTCGTCCCAAGTCACAGGTAACTTGGCTTTTACTGTAGTGTTACCACTGTGTGTTGTTGGATGGTCTCTAGGTCTGGGCAGGACTCTCTGGCTTTTGTCATGTAGTGTGGTGGGAAATATAAGCATTTCCTTACAGGAGCAAAGGAAGGTTAGGAAAAATTGTTGAACTGTCTTATCACTGACCTGTGTGATTTTAGAGGATTTTACTTCCCTGCTCCATTCTGCCTCCCTCTTATTTTAAAACATTTTTGAAATATTTCAAGAGGAAGTTGGGTATGGTTGTCAAGTGATCAGACTCTGAAGCCAGACTGCCTCCAACTCCCAGGGTCACCACTTAACAAATATGTGACGTTGAGCAAGTGTCTAATTTTTGTACCTCAGTTTTCTCATCTGTAAAATGGGGGTAATCATAGTAACTACTTTACAGGGTTGTTGAAATTACTAAATTAGTTAATACAGGTAAAGAACCTAACAGTGCCTATGACATAGTAAGCATTATGTAAGTGTTTTCTGCTTATATACATATGAGGTATAATAATAAAATACAGTGCATATTTAAATTTTAAAAGATTTATTACAGGGTCGGCTGAGTGGTGCATTGGTTAAGAGCTGACTTGGGACGCCAACAGTCCCGGTTTGGATCCCACATATGAGGGCCAGTGACACTGCCCTCTACAGCTAAGATGGTGAAAACAGCTCCACCTGGAGCTGGGCTGCTGTGATTCCCTGGGACGGCATAGCTGCAGCCCCTGCTGCAGTGGGCCGCCATAGGCTACAGTGAGTGGCCGGCAGCCAGCGTGAGCTGCCAAGAGCTGCTGTGAGCGGCCATCCAGAGGCCGGGGACCGATCTACTTCATCCGGAAAGAGAGCAATGATGATACCAACATGGGCCAGTGAAGCAATGTCCTCTGCAACTAGACTGAAGAACAAAAAGACAGCAACTTGTCTGTTCCCCTTCCCCAATTCCCCAACGCTGTTCCTCTCTCCCAACTCCCCAATAAAATCTTTAAAAAAACAAAAAGATTTATTACCGTAAAAGACACATTGCCATTAATCCCCTCAAAATACTCCCTTTCCCTTTGAACACATTTATCCCATTGATCCTACCACTTTCTGAAGCATTTCTGAAAAGTTCTCTTTCGTGAGTGTCTTTAGTTGCACTGTCGTGGCTGTCTCGATGTCCTGAATCAATTCAAAGCATTTACCTTTCATTGTCATTTTGACTTAGGGGAAGAGCCAGGAGTTGCATGGTGCCAGATCCGGTGAATAAAGTGGATGAGGACATACCATAATGTTTTTATTTGATAGAAATTGCTGTACCAGAAGTGATATGTGACACAAAAGTGTTTTCATGATGGAGGATGAAGTAAAGACACTCATGAAAGAGAACTTCCAGAACTGCTTCAGAAAGTCACAGCAATAAGATAAATGTGTTCAAAGAGAGAGGGAGTATTTTTTTTTTTTTTTTTTTTTTTTTTTTTAGCTGAGCCATCCTGCCACCTGTTGTCAGCTCAACGACAACTCAGCTCAGGCTGGCATCGAACTGCCATTGCTCAGAGCTCAGCTCCCACTCTTGAGTGAGCTCTTAACCAACTGAGCCACTCGGCCGGCCCTGAGGGGGAGTATTTTGAGGAGGATTAATAGCAATGGGTCTATTACTGTAATACATTTTTTTAAACATTCACCATATCTTTTGATCACATCTTGTATATATGTATAAAGAATTTAACAAACTTCCAAGTCCTTACATACAAATCCTAACATTATGCCATATTTGCTTTAGATATTGTTAAAGAAATAAAATATTATAGAAACAATTACACACACTACCCTATTACACTCCCTTCTTTTTTTTTTTTTTTTAGCTGAGCCATCCTGCCACCTGTTGGCAGCTCATCGGCAACTCAGCTCGGGCTGGCCTCGAACCGCTGTTGCTCAGAGCTCAGCTTGCACTCTTGAGCAAGCTCTTAACCAACTGAGCCATTTGGCCGGCCCCCTTCTTTTTTTTTTCTTGAAATAACCATTATCCTGAATCTGTTACTTATTATTTTTTATTTTATTTTATTTTTTTGAGGGCAGTGTCACTGGCCCTCATATGTGGGACCTGAACCAGGGCCGCTGGCTTCCCAAGCCAGTGCTTAACCACCGCGCCACTAGGCCGGCCCATTACTTATTATTTTTAAAAGTTGATATATACGATCTTATAAAAATTAGATATTATTGTTTCACATGTTTTTAAACCTTATAAAAATGGTATGTTTTATTTCATGACTATATCACAATTGATCTATCCATGTTCCTGCAGATGGACCTTTAGATTGCTTCCAATATTTTGCTCTCATAAACATTTTTGCAAGGAACATTCTTGTGTCCATCTCCTTGCCACATGTGTAAGAATTTTCTAGATCATGTACCTAGAAATGGACTTGCTGGCATGTAGGGAAAACTTCAGCTTTCCTAGATATTGCCAATTGTAGCTGTGCCAAGTGGTTGTCCCAATTTTCACCTTTCCAGTAGCGAATAAGCAGTCCTTTGGCTTCAGCCCGTCAGCAACACTCATTAAGCTTGTGAGTTTCTTCATTTTGCAAGGGGAAATCAATATCTACGGTTATGCTCCATTTTTTGTTTGTTTGTTTATTGGTTTTTTTTTGAGGGCAGTGTCACTGACCCTCATGTGTGGGACCGAACCGGGGCCGCTGGCTTCCCAGGCCAGTGCTTAACCACCGCGCCATTTTTCTTTTTTAATTGGGGAGTTTGCTGAGGGGAACAGAGTTGGGGAATCCAGAATGGGGAACAGACAAGTTGCTGTGCTTTTTGTTCTTCAGTCTAGTTGTGGAGGACTCTGCTTCACTGGCCCATGTTGGTATTCTGATCATTGTGCTTTTCCCGGCGGAGGCAGTCAGCAGCTGGTCATTGGATAGCCGCTCCCGGCAGCTCATGGCAGCCCACTGCACCAGGGGCTACAGACTACACTATCACCAGCGACTCACAGGAGCCCAGCTCCAGGTTGAGCTGTTGTTCACCACCTTAGCTGTTAGGGCGCAGCGACGCTGGCCCTAATGTGGGATTTGAACCGGGGCCCTGCTGCTCAGAGCTGGTGTCCCAAGCCAACTCCTAACCACCAGGCCACTCGGCCGGCCCCGCAATCTTTAGAAATAGCATTAAACCGGGGCTGGTCGAGTGGCGCATTGGTTAAGCGCTGGCTTTGGGATTCCAGCGGCCCCGGTTCGGATCCCACATGAGGGCCAGTGACACTGCCCTCTACAGCTAACAACAGCTCCACCTGGAGCTGGGCTGTGCGAGCCCCAGTGATGGTGTGGGCTGCAGCCCCTGCTGCAGTGGGCTGCCATAGGCTACAGTGAGTGGCCGGCAGCCAGCGTGAGCTGGCAATAGCCGCGGTGAGCGACCATCCAGGGGCCGGCGACCGATCTGCCTCATCCGGGAAGAGCGCAATGATGATACCAACATGGGCCAGTGAAGCAACATCCTCCGCAACTAGACTGAAGAACAAAAAGACAGCAACTTGTCTGTTCCCCTTCCCCGATTCCCCAACGCTGTTCCCCTCCCCCAATTCCCCAATAAAATCTTTAAAAAAAAAAAATGAAAGAAATAGCATTAAACCAATTCTTGCTAGTAGTGTTAAATTTCTGGTAGAATGCCTTCTGAGAACGAAAAATCTGGAAAGATAACATGGCTGGACACTGACTTTTTAAAATGTTAAGTGGTATATATTATGAATCAGAAGATTTTAATATAAATCATAGGTTTTCATGTAAATTGAGGCAGAAAATGTCAGGCACAATCCCGTGACCACACTTGATACAATATTGTTATTGTTAACCCTCTTATTGTTTCCTAGCAAGTGTATTTTTTTTTTTTAAAGATTTTTATTGGGGAATTGGGGGAGGAGAACAGCATTGGGGAATCGGGAAAGCGGAACAGACAAGTTGCTGTCCTTTTGTTCTTCAGTCTAGTTGTGGAGGACGTTGCTTCACTGGCCCATGTTGGTATCGTCACTGCGCTCTTCCTGGGTGAGGCAGATCGGTCGCCGGCCTCTAGACGGCCGGTCACAGCGGCTCTTGGCAGTTCACACGGGCTGCCAGCTGCTCACGCTGGCTGCCGGCCACTCACTGTAGCCTATGGCAGCCCACTGCAGCAGGGGCTGCAGCCATTCCATCCCGGGGACTCACAGCAGCCCAGTTCCAGGTGGAGCTGTTGTTCACCATCTTAGCTGTAGAGAGCAGTGTCACTGGCCCTCATATGTGGGATCCCAACCGGGGCTGCTGGCGTCCCAAGCCAGCTCTCAACCAATGCGCCACTCGGCCGGCCCGCAAGTGTATTTTTTTTTTTTTAAAGATTTTATTGGGGAATTGGTGGAGGGGAACAGCGTTGGGGAATCGGGGAAGGGGAACAGACAAGTTGCCGTCTTCTTGTTCTTCAGTTTAGTTGCGGAGAATGTTGCTTCACTGTTGGTATCGTCATTGCGCTCTTCCCGGATGAGGCAGATCGGTCGCTGGCCTCTGGATGTCGCTCATTGCGGCTACTGGCAGCTCACGCTTGGCTGCCAGCCGCTCACGCTGGCTGCGGGCCACTCGCTGTAGCCTATGGCAGCCCACTGCAGCAGGGGCTGCAGCCCACACCATCACCGGGGCTCGCACAGCCCAGCTCCAGGTGGAGCTGTTGTTAGCTGTAGAGGGCAGTGTCACTGGCCCTCATGTGGGATCCGAACCGGGGCCGCTGGCATCCCAAAACCAGCGCTTAACCAATGCGCCACTCGGCCGGCCCCCGCAAGTGTATTTTTTAAAGGAGGGTTTGTAGCCTCCTTAAGGCTTGAAGGGACAGCAATACCATGGATGAGAATTTACCCTTAATGAGCCATTTCTAAATGCCAGGCTTTGATGCTAATGAATATTATAAAATTCATCCTTTCAAAGTGTACAATTCTATCTTTTTAGATGAGGAACTATGAACTGAAATATTCTGTTGTGTACATGGAAGTTACAGAGGCTCAAAGTCACTTTAAAGTCTGGCATTACATTAGTATGGGGTGGGTGGGGTAGGTGGGGTGAGGAGTATATCTAAAACAAGATTGGCCTTAAGCTGATAATACTGAAGCCAGGTGAGGTATACTTGGCAGTTCATTATATTATGCTGTCTATTCTTTAAATATGTTTTAAAATTTCCGTAATAAAAAGTAAAAAAGTTGTAGGGCTAGCCGAGTGGCTCAGTTGGTTAAGAGATCACTCAAGAGTGCGAGCTGAGCTCTGAGCAACAGCAGTTCGATACCCAGCCCAAGCTGAGCTGCCAACAGGTGGCAGGATGGCTCCGTTCACACAAAAAAACAACAACAAAAAAAAAGTAAAAATGTTTTTTTTTAAAAAGGTCTAGAATTATGCTTTAATGACAGATCTTTGTATATTTAGGTACTGAATGAATTTGGGTCTCTGATGTGAAAATCAAGACAATAATACACTAACTTTATAAAACATCTTATAATTTACAAAGCATTTCCACATTTTATATCATAACTACCCTTTGAGGTAGACAGGGCAGGTATTAACATCCCCATTTCAGAGAAAAGAAAAGTGAGGTCAAAAGCAATAGATCTGGGACTTTAATCCATGTTGAGGGTCATTGTCCCCAACATTGAAGGGCTTGTAAACTGGCTTTAGTGGGCTTGGTGAAGCATAACTTGTTTGTCTGCTCCTATTGTTTCCTTGCTGCACCTGGAGGGTGCTTACTATCCACTTATGGAGGTATGTGGTGAGGACGGTCAGTTCCTTGGGACACAAAACAAAGATGACTATCCGGATTAATGGAAAAGGAGCCTAAGGCACATACGAATACGCGGTTAATGAATTACTGCAGTTTACTTCCTTAAAAATTTACAATAAAAGCTATGCGCAGATCCGATTCAGGGCTCAGTCTTCTTTGGCTGAGTCCCTTGGGCTCAGTCTTCTTTGGCTGAGTCTCTTGGTCTCGCTCTTATCTTACTTCTGTCTCTTGTTTTTCCTTAATCTGCGTCGCCCCTCTCGTGTCCCATTTGCCCTTGCCACGCAGGACGTGACAAATCCAGTCTTCTTACATGGAATTCAGTGGCCTGCCCCCTTTTATTCAAAATGAATACAGCCTTATTGCCTTTTTTTTTTTTTTTTTTTTTTTAGAGGGCCGTGTCACTGGCCCTCATGTGTGGGATCCGAACTCGGGCTGCTGGCATCCCAAGCCAAGCTCTTAACCACCATGCCACTCGGCCAGCCCCCACCTTATTGCTTTTTTTAATTGTAAAAGTAATATATCTTATGTTCTTAAAAATTTAGAAAAGTTACAAAGAATAAAAATACGTATTTCCTGCAATCCAACCACCCAGAAATAACTACTGTTAACATTTTATATTTTACCTTTCAAATCATTTGTTTTTAAATTTTTTTACAAAAATGAAATATGATAAAATGTTTTTATAATCTTTTTTCTCTTGAACAAATGTGTATTGTAAACATGTTTCCATGTCAATAAATATCAATCTGCATTTATTACATGGTGCTATCAAAACATATTTAACTAATCTCTTGTTTTTAGACATTCAGATAAATTCTAATTTTTCACTATTATGAACAATGGCAAAATAAACCTTCTTGTACATATTTCTTAGGTCACTCGCTAAACTCTTTCCTTGGGCCGTCCCAGTGGCTCAGTTGGTTAAGAGTTGGCTTAGAGTGCATGCTCTGAGCAACGGGGCCACCGGTTTGATTCCCACATGGGCCAGTGAATACTGCACCTTCGCTGAGCTGTCGGTGAGCTGCCAACAGGTGGCAGGATGGCCACAGCTGGTGTAACAACAAGATTGCCTGTTCAATGGTGGGCTATGCCCACCCACAACTAAAGACTGAACTCGGCACCTTGAGCTGAGCTGCCGCCCGGATAGTTCAGTGGATAGAGCGTGTGCTCTAAACAAAAGACTGCCAGGTTTGACTCCTGCATGGGATGGTGGCTACGCCCACCCATAACTAAGATTGAACACAGTACCTTGAGCTTAGAGGTCACGAGCTGCCTGCCGACAGGAAGCCAGGTGGCGACTGGCGCCCTCCACAGCAAAGACTGAAGAACAGCAACTTGGCTGGTCCCCTTGCCCAATTCCGCAACACTGTTCCCCTCCCCCAATTTCCCAATAAAATCTTAAAAAAACACACAAAAAAAACCTCTTTCCTTAAGATACATAACTAGGAGTGGAAAACCTGGATCAAAGCATTTAGAAAGCTTTTGACACATATTGCCGCCAATCTCAGAAAGGCTGTATGGATTTACATTCTCAACCATGAGTTTTTTTGTTTCTTTGCGATTTCATACTTGCTTTTCTTGAAACAGATATAATTCAAATATACCAGTGGAAATACAGAGTTTAATTTGTTAACCTGTAATCAACTTGAACTGTTGAGCAAACCATCAACAAACAATTAACTTGTTAGTTTGAAGTAAGGATCTTCAGGCTCTAGTGCATCCGAGTATAAGAATCACCTGGAGATTCCTGGGCTGCATCCCAGACACACTAAGTTAGATTCTAGGCGCCTGGAATCTAGGTGCCCCCTTTCCCCTCCCCTAGTGACTCTGATGTAGGTAGTCTAGGGAATTGTATTCAGAGAAATACTGGCTTAAGATTACAGACAGGGGTAGGTTGAGAGTTTGCTGTTATGGACCCTAGTACTTTTTGGTCATATGAGGTTTGGTAAGAATGGCATATTCCCTTATTCTTGTTAAAGAATACAAATTCAGCCGAGTACATTTAAAGATCTAATTGGCTTTATTGAACTATTCTTGAATGAGCAGCATCCCTAGTAAACAGAAAGGTTTTTGGAGGAGATGTTCAAAATGGAAGGTTTGTATAGGTACAAAGAGGATGGGACAAGGAAGCTAAAGGAGTGGTTGTTTCAGGCAAGTTTACCTTCCCTTAGGGGAAGCAAGGGGTCTTATCAGGCAGATTACCTACCTCTCTCGCACTGAACAAGACATCCCAGACGGATTGATTTAAAATTCCACTCCTGCACTGAAACTACAAACAGGCTAGGTATTAAGTGTATTAAGTAGTGGTGGGGCTTAGCACAAGTGACTCCATTTTAGGTCTGTTGTTTCTTTTTAACACTTTCTATTACCTTGGTCTCATTCATATCATTATTATCTCTCTTTCTGTTTCTGTCTGTCTGTTTCTCTCTCATACACACACACTTTTGAAGAGAAAATAAACATTTTGCTTTGGAGATGTCTGTACTGCAGGCTGCCATAATTAGTTACAGACAAATATTTGATTTATAGAGATTCTTCTTCAGAGCTTCCAGTGTTGTTTTGTTTTGTTCTCTTTTCCAAGCAAGCACCTCTGACATGCCTAACCAATTGAGCACCTGAAAGTCATTTAGTTTTCCCTTTTCTATAGAAACTGAGATCGTCTTTAAAGTGATCTCAAGGGCCGGCCAAGTGGCTCAGTTGGTTAAGAGCTCGCTCAAGGGTGCGAGCTGAGCTCAGAGTAACAGCAGTTAGATGCCCAGCTGGAGCTGAGATGCCATGGTGCAGCCAACAGGTGGCAGGATGGCTCAGCTAAAAATAAATAAATAAATAAATAAAAATAAAGTGGTCTCAGAGGTTCTGTGGTGGGAGGAGATAGACTGAGGGCAAATGAGGCCAGTCAAATTCTACTGGGCCTCTGAGGGGGAAGGTCATTCATTGAGTTGTTATCACCCCTACCTGGGTGCTTTGAAATTCAAACTAGCTTTACAGGCATTTACCTTTCCAGGAATTGATCCCCTTTGCCCAGCCTTAGGAAAGCAGCAGTCAGTTTTCTCCTTGAATATCTTTTTTTTTTTTTTTAAGGAGGGCACAGATCAAAGTGGCCCATGCTGGGATGGAACCATCGACCTTGTTGTTCAGATCATGCACTGTAACCAACTGAGCCACCTGGCCACCCATGAATATTTATCTTTAATGCAAAGACTTCTTTCTTTCTCATGGAACCCTTCAGCTTTTACATGCGTGGTAGCATGGTGAGGGCTTCAGACATGTCGCCTTCATAGGTAGGTCTGCCATTGAGAAATGTGTACTGAGGGGAGGGTTGTATCCTTGAGGCCTCACTCTTACCCAGATGCCTGCCTAGGGCCCACTGTCGAGGGCCCCGCTGCCTAGGGCCCAGCTAGCTGTCCCCTGGCCACCCAGAGGAGAGCCACCTAGAGGCCCCTAGGGCTGTCCTGGGTCTCATCTCCTCAGGGTCAAGTCCATGAAGATAATTTATTCACCTGCTAGTGGGAAAGGACCAGAGACGTGCCTATAACCCCTTTCTTTTGAACAGAAAAAACAGTCATTCACTGGCTGACAGACATTTACTATTTATGCCAAATGTTGATTTCTACCACATGCTTCACACTGGCATAGAAACAAAACCAAAGGGTCAGTAACAAAGAAACAAAACTTTTCTGAGGCACAATCTATGTACAGGAAAATTCACTCATTTAAAGTGTATAATTTGATGAGTTTTGACAAACATATATACCCATCTAACCATTATCATAATTAAGATATAGAACAATTCCACCAACCCTATCCAAAATGCCCTTTCATGCCCCTTCCTACTCAATCCCTCACTATTCCCCCAAGTTGCCCTGCAACCCTAGGCCTTACTGGTCAGTTTCCAATGTTATAGCTGAGTTTTACCTATTGACTTTCATATAAGTGGAATATGCAGTAAGTATTCCTTTGCTTTTGGCTTCCTTTGATCACTGGAATATTTTCAAGATTCATCCATGTTTTTGTATGTATCAATAGTACATTTTGATTGTTAAGTATTCCATTGCATAGATATATCACAACTTGTTTATCCATTTTCCTGAAGATGAATATTTGGGTTGTTTACATTATTTGAGTACTACAAATAAAGCTGCTGTGAACATTCACATTCAAGTATTTGTATGGACACATGCTTTCATTTATTTTGGGTAAATACATAGGAGTGGAATGGGTGGGTTTTATGGTAAATGGATGCTTAACTTTTTATTTTATTTTAAAGATTTTATTGGGGAATTGGGAGAGGAGAACAACATTGGGGAATCAGGGAAGGGGAACAGACAAGTTGCTGTCCTTTTGTTCTTCAGTCTAGTTGTGGAGGACGTCACTTCACTGGCCCATGTTGGTATTATCATTGCGCTCTTCCTGGGTGAGGCAGATCTGTCGCCAGCCATTGTACGGCCACTTGTGGTGGCTGACGCTGGCTGCCGGCCACTCAAGGTAGCTCACAGCATCCCACTGCAGCAGG
Organism: Aselliscus stoliczkanus; assembly: GCA_033961575.1. NCBI lineage: Eukaryota > Metazoa > Chordata > Mammalia > Chiroptera > Hipposideridae > Aselliscus > Aselliscus stoliczkanus. The sequence continues at coordinate 53,347,096 of CM066733.1, read as the reverse complement.
GGTTCCAGCCTACACTGTTGCCGGCAACTCACAGCAGCCTAGCTCCAGGTCGAGGTGTTGTTCACCACCTTAGCTGTAGAGGGTACAGCGTCACTAGCCCTCATATGGGATCTGAACCAGGGTCCTGCTGCTCAGAGCTGGCGTCCCAAGCCAACTCTTAACCAACGTGCCACTCAGCCGGCCCGATGCTTAACTTTTTAAGAAATGGGGCAGTTAAAATAAATCTCAATTTTAGTTGTCGAGTCCATATCATACGTCAAGAATTCCAGCTCCCTGTTCTCGTGGTTTAAGTTGGAAAGAGCACTGTTTTAAGAGTCATTAGTCTGGGAGTTAGCCTGAGCACCTTAGTTCCATTTCTGGATTTTGAAAAAGGGGTCATTTAGTATCTCAGAGCTTCAGTTCCCTATTCTTTAAATTGGGGCTAATAATTTATACCAACAAAAAATTGGAAGTAGTCTCAGATCTGATCAATAGGAGACAAGTTAAGTAAAATACATTCCTAAATTGAATACTATATAGACATTAAAAACGAGAATGTAAATTTATATTTATTGATGTGAAAAACTATTTTCAACATATGCTGAATGAAAACTAGCCGGCTAGAGAGGTAGGCACAGTATGACACCGCTGAAGCAAATTATACAAATGGAGCGTTATCTGAACGATATATTAACTAAAATAGAGGTTATCTCTGGGTAGTGGGATTCAGGGTGACTTTTTACTTCTTTATAATTCTCTATATAGCTTAATTTTATTTGCTGCAAATACGTATGAGTCTTTGCAAAATAATAAAGCTATTAAAAAATAAACTAATACAACCTGTTTTTCCTGAAAGTGAGAGCATAAATGGATGTGTGGAAAAAGTATAAAGTGTTATTATGTATATTTAAGATATCAGTATTAATATTAGTATTTATTACCCCAATCTCTTCTGGCAGTATCCTGGAAAGTATCAAAGGAACAAAATAATGGTTCCACAATAATGGAGGAAGTAATGATAGCTCCATTGAAATACAATCAGGTGGAGCATGGCAAAAAGGTAAACTCCTTAGAACTTAACGAAATCTGCAGTAAAGAGGTGGGCACAGGTTTCTTTCTGAGACTTGGACTTGAATCCTGGCATTCTCAACATCTGTGTCTCCTTGGATATGTTACTTAAACATTCACTCTCCATTTCCTTATCTGTAAAATGGGAATAATACATATTGATCTCATTCTGTTGTGAGGATTAAAGGAGTCAAAGTACTTAAAGTGATGGACATTTGGTACACTGGAGGGGTTCATTATGTGTTTGTTCTACTTTTCCTCCTCTTCTTTCTTACCTCCACCTAGGGTGTAGACAGAAAGATACTTTACACATTGTGACCCAGTTGAAGAAAGAGTGAAAAGTGTGATTATAATAAAACAAGAGGGGTTCTGAGGATTTTTTTGGTTTTGTTTATTTTTTTTACATAAGGGAGACATAGGAGTTGGTATTTATTTGTAAAATGTTTTGGTTCTAGTAAACTAAAGGGGCCAAGAAGAGAAGAGAAGAGAAAAAAAAAGAAAAGAAAAGAAAAGAATGGACTAATTCTGGATGTATCTAGGTCAAGGGACATGAGATAAAAACAATCAGGTTTTCATTTGCATTGTCCCATTCAACACAGTAGGAAAAAAGAGACCCAGGGCATCAGATGCTCTGTTCAGAAGAAAAGATAGTACAATAGGTTGGTGCCTCCTGTTTTTATATCTCTTGAGTAGGCTAATAGGGTAGAGGAACTGGAAAAACCCCAAACGTGGGGGATCTGGTCTTACCCCATCATGCTCTGGGTGGATGTTGAAAGTGGTGGTATTGCTCACAGTGACAGGCTGCTCTTTATCCTTCCCTATTTATTCACTTCCCAGGAAACAATGTCCCCTCACGTACACCTTAGATTTTATTTCCTTTTCCTGGAGTCACTTCTAGATATGTTTCTGTGATCAGGACAGAAAATGGGAGGCAGTAAAGAGAAGCCTGGGTCTCATAACTGTTAAAAACTCCCACATGCATGCAAAAAAAATGAAGTTGGACCCTTATTTTACACCATTACAAAAATTAACTCAAAATGGATTAAAAACCTAAATGTAAAACCCAAACTATAAAACTCCTAGAAGAATACATAAGGAAAAATCTTCATGACATTGGACTTGGCAATGATGTCTTGGATATGACATTAAAAGCACAGGCAACAAAAGAAAACAGTTACAAATGAGACTACATCAAACCTAAAACTTTTGTACATCAAAGGACATAATCAACAGAGTGAAAGGCAACCTATGGAATGGGAGAAAATATTTGCAAATGATATATCTGACAAGGGGGTTAATATCTAGAATATATAAAGAACTCCCACAATTCAACAAAAAAATCAAATAACCTGATTAAAAATCAGCAAAGGATGTGAACAGACATTACTCCAAAGGTGATAATACACATGGCCCACAAGAATACAAAAAGATGCTCAACATCACTAGTCATCACAGAAATGCAAATCAAAAGCACAATAAGATACCACCTCACACCCATTAGAATGGCTACTGTCAAAAAGCAAAACGAAGGGCCTGCTGAGTGGCTCATTTGGTTAAGAGCTCGCTCAAGAGTGCGAGCTGAGCTCTGAGCAACGGCGGTTCGATGCCAGCCCAAGCTGAGTTGCCGTTGAGCTGCCAACAGGTGGCAGGATGGCTCAGCTAAAAAAAAAAAAAATCAAAATGAAACAATAAACATCTTTGCAAGGATGTAAAGAAATTTGAACCCAGGTGCTCTCTTGATAGGATTGTAAAATGGTGCAACGGCTATGAAAAACAGCATGGCGGGCCATTTAAAAATTAAAACTAGATCTACCACATGATCCAGAAATCCCACTTCTGGTTATATGCCCAAAAGAATTGAGAGCAGGGTCTTGAAGAGATATTTGCACACTCATGTTCATAGCAGCATTATTCACAACAGCCAAGAGGTGGAAGCAACCCAAATGTCCATCAGCAGATGACTGGATCAACAATATGTGTTGTATACATATAATGAAATACTATTCAGCCTGAAAAAGTAAGGCAATTTTTACATATGCAACAACATGGATGAACCCTGAGGACATTGTATGAAGTGAAATGAGCCAGTCACAGAAAGATAAATACTGTATGATTCTACTTATATGAGGTATTTAAAGTAGTCAAATTCATGGAAACAGAAAGTGGAACTGTGTTTGCCAGGGACTGGGAGGGGTGGGGAAAGAGAGTTGTTTAATGGGTACAGTTTCAGTTTTGCAAGATGCAACAGTTCTGGAAATAGGTTGCATAACTATGTGAATATGCCTAATGCTACTGAACTCTATACTTAAAAATAGTTACGATGGTAAATTTTGTGTCTTTTAAAATCACAATTAAAACAACAAACGCCTAAATGATTTTGTCATGTGTCCCTTCATGAGCTTGTTCCTCAAACCCCATGGAAAATCATTTAGGGCTTGGGTAAGGTCTCTTTGAAGACCTCTCTGGGTATCCCAGTCTACTCTCGACTCTTCTGTCTTCCCAAGTCCTACTGCCTCTTTGTCTCCTGCTCATTTGGCACTTGAATATATGCTGCTTTGTACCTTTATGTAGTTATTTATAGAAATATATGTCCTTGTCTCTCTCATTAAGGTCATGTAATACCTTAAGACTTAGCATTTACACTCATGCCCCTCATTTAAACTTCCAATCCTGGGTAATAAGCGCAGAATGTAAGTTTTGGCTTGTGGTGAAGTTTAAGTAAATACTAATTGTAGCTGCAGATGAAATTACAAATATTTTTTCTTTTGTTTGATGTATTCTTTTGCTTCACTCCAGTGATCTTTTTGCAGCATTCCCTATATAGAGGGGAGGAACTGAGATCTAGAGAGAAGCTAAGTAGTGTGTCCCTGATCACATAGCACAAGGATTAAGGTTCTCTTTCTAGGCCACTGCCCCTAACTCAACCCTACTTATAGTAAGCCAGCAGATATTTGCTGGCTAACTGAATAGCTCATGTGACTGTTAGCTGCTTCCTAGGTTCTGCAGCTTAAGAGGTTTAAAGCATCGGACATGGGGAGGAGAGTGTAAAGAACGGAAATGAACTAATGCTTGACAAGCCCCCAGGACACCCAATTTTCTTTTTTTCCAAATGAAGTGTCTCTTAATGTTTTATCATGTGATCATTTTATTAAAAAATCTGAAAATACAGATAAAAAAATGTAAAAATATCCATCATTCCCTATACTCAGAGATTGTCATTATTAATACCTTGGATATATCTTCCAGACATCTCTTGCACTCATTTGTGTATCTCTCTTAGAAATTGGATCACAGATAAATACTACTTTCTGTGGTATGTTTTCTCATTTAAAAATATATTGTGGGCTGGCCGAATGGCACGTTGGCTAAGAATTGGTTTGGGATGCCAGCTCTGAGCAGCAAGGCCCTGGTTGGATCCCACATGAGGGCCAATGACACTGCCCTCTACAACTAAGATGGTGAACAACAGCTCAACCTGGAGCTGGGCTCTCGTGAGTCGCTGGCGACGGCGTAGGCTGCAGTGGGGCTGGCCAGCAGCTAGTATGAGCTTTCGCGAGCTGCCGTGAGCTGCCATGAGCTGCTGAGAGCGGCTGTCCAATGGCCAGCGAGTGACTGCCTCACCCAGGAAGAGTACAATGATAATACCAACATGGGCCAGTAAAGCGACGTCCTCCACAACTAGACTGAAGAACAAAAGGACAGCAACTTGTCTGTTCCCCTCCCCCAATTCCCCAATAAAATCTTTAAGAAAAAAAAAGAATATACTGTAAACATTTTTCTATGTTAGCAGAGATAATAGATCCATCAATTAAAGAAAATAGTTGATCTGTTTGTTTCTTTAAATATAGAAAAGTACAAAAAAATACAATCCTTATTAATAACTTTAATATTTCCAACATTTTGTTATATACTTAGGTTCATACAATATACAAATTTTAGATCCTACTTTTTTTTACTTAACATAGTATGGGCAAGTTTAATGGTAAAAATCCATTTTTTTTTTTTTTTTTTTTTTAGAGGGCAGTGTCACTGCCCTCATATGTGGGATCTGAACTGGGGCCACTGGTATCCCAGGACAGCTTTTTTTTTTTTTTTTTTTTGAAGGCAGTGTCACTGGCCCTCATATGTGGGACCGAACCGGGACCGCTGGCTTCCTAAGCCAGCTCTTAACCACCGTGCCACTCAGTCAGCCCTAAAATTCCTTTTTTTTGCAACAGTTTTCCTATTCATAAACATTTGGGCTAATACAAACTTTTCAAGTTTTCACTATTATATGTATTATAATACTCTATGAAGAGCTTATTTGTAAACCTAAGATTTTTGGACTACAGTACATGAATATTTTAAAAGTTTTTCATACCAATTCATCTAAATTCACATCTACTCACCTTTAGGAAAAATGATATCAATTTACATTCCCAGAAGCAGTTGTGCCTGAGAGTACTTGTTTCCCCACACTATTTTTTTTTTTTTTAAGAGGGCAGTGTCGCTGACCCTCACATGTGGGATCCGAACCGGGGCCGCTGGTGCCCCAAGCCAGCTCCCAACTACTGTGCCACTTGGCCAACCCTCCCCACACTCTTGCCAACAAAAACTATTATAAATCTTTTTAAAGCTTTGCCAATCTGATTAGGCAAAAGTGATACTTTATTGTTGTTTTAATCCATTTATTTAACTATGAGTGACATAATATACCTTTTTTTTTTTGAGTGCAGTGTCACTTGTCCTCATATGTGGGACCTGAACCGGGGCCGCTGGCTTCCCAAGCCAGCGCTTAACCACCATGCCACTCGGCCGGCCCTGGCCAATATACATTATATGCGGGCCAGTGACATTGCCCTCAAAAAAAACCAAAACAAAAAAAAACTATATTGGCTAGTTGTATTTCTTTTTTTGTGAGCTGCCTTTTCGTTTCCTCATACTTTTTTTATCCCCCATAGGGATTTCCATTATTTTCAAGAGTAGGACGTCCATCCCTGTCTAAACATCAAATATTCACTTTCTTTTTTTCTTTCTTTTTTTTTTTTTTTTTTGGCTGAGCCATCCTGCTACCTGTTGGTAGCTCAGCGGCTGCTCAGCTCGGGCTGGGCATCGAACTGCTGTTGCTCAGAGCTCAGCTCGCACTCTTGAGCGAGCTCTTAACCAACTGTGCCACTCGGCCAGCCCTTCTATTTTCTTTTTTTGCTTTTGTTTTATGATTGGATTCTTTGACTTCATCCATGGAATAATGTGTTTTGAATAGAACTTAGAGAATCTCATGGAATCTAAAGGAAGGTGACCAACCAGGACTCAGAAGGACAGAAACCTCTTTCTCCCATGCCTTCGGGTCTCTCATCTTTGCTTCTCTCTGCTTCACAGCTTTCATTCTGCAGATGGGCAGTATCTGCTTTTCATGGGTGCCCCACAAAGGTGGTCTCTTTTCTTTCTATCACTCAGTTTTAAGTAAACAGCCTAGGCCCATTCCACCAACTCATTGAGTTCCAATTCTAAATTTCTGAGCTGGAGAATCTGATTGGCTGATCCTAGGTCAGGCACCTCCCTCTTGTCCAGTCAATAACAGCTAAAGGGCAGCATTATATGAGCCAGATATGGCTGCAGGGAGCAACTGTGTTTCCTCCAAAATAAGACCAAACTGGAAAATAAGTCCTAGCATGATTTATCAGGATGCTTGTAATATAAGCCCTACCCCAAACATAAGCCCCAGTTAAGATCATCAGCCAGATATGACTATTTGAATAAATGTAGATTTTTGTACATGAATAAATGAATACATGTAGATTGTTGGAGCAAAAATTAATATAAGACCCGGTCTTATTTTCTGGGAAACACAGTATCTAGAGGGTTGTTAATGGTTTGCAGAGAAAGGAGGTCATCACAGTTTGAATGTACACTCAGAAGATTTTACTACAATCACTATGATCATATAATGTGCCCTAACATCTATTTGGACTCTTTGTTCTCTGAATCAGTTATATTATACTGTGGCATAATCTTAGTACTAGCTGGCCTTGGCAATTCTGAATCTTAAGGACTTGGAGATCTGGAGGCAATCTAGGCTGCCCTGGTGAGACGAATCACTTTTCTCCTAAACTTCCGAATGATAGAATGGCTTAGCTCCCTTAAGAAACCCTGAAACTGACCTGGTCTTGGGATCTGGAATTAGTTTAAATTTCTTGTACAAGATCACCAGCCTAAGAAATTCAGAAAGAAACTGGCTGGTCTTGGGCATATACCAGGCAGTGACATATCCAAGCATAGCCCCTCACATAGTTCTAAGGTGGCACCTAGAAGCCCGTTTGGAATACTGCTGTCAGCTTTCCTTCCTTAGGGAGGTGCTCAGTGATTTTCTTTGCCTCTCAACCAGTCCTTCTCCAGGCCCACTTCCTAGCAAAACAAAACAAAGCTGTAGAGCTATCAGGGCAGAACCCTTGGTGTTGCTAATGACTCTTCAGACTCAGGTGGAAATTCATATTTCTGGGAGTCTCCGGATTGGGTAATACCTCATTTCCTCCATTATACCTCTCAGTCCCACAAGAGAACCATTCCATGGGGATGGGGGTGGTAGTGGCTTTTCCTTTAGAACCACCTTGGTCAGTGTTTCTGCACAGTGGTGAGGGATGGGACAGTTCTTTTTTTTTCTTTTTTGACGGCAGTGTCACTGGCCCTCCTATGTGGGACCCGGACTGGGGCCACTGGCTTCCCAAGCCAGTGCTTAGCCACCGCGCCACTTGGCTGGCCCAAGGGGTGTGACAGTTCTTTATTGTGCATGACTGTCCCGACGATTGCAGATGTTTAGTATCCTTGGTCCTCAGGAAGTTAATGGTCAGGGTACCACACCGATCTATGAGAACCAAAAATGTCCCCACAAAGTTTTAGAATTCACTTGAGGAGTAGTTGCACTCCTTTGAGATAACACCTATCATGAGCTATAGTTCTGAGCCGTTTGGGTCTCTTATTTGCAAGGATCTCTTTGCATTATGTGGGCTGTTTAGGTGTGAGCTAAGAGCCTAGTACTTGGCCAAGAGTTTTTAGTTTCCCCGGGTCAGCATTCTAGTGGAGTTGTCAGGTTCTAGTAGCATTTGTTTCTTTTGGATCTTTTGTCAACACAACTTTAATCCATGGATGTTGCAAATTAAAACACTTTCTAGTAATTCTGTGTTCTAACATCAAATCAGTACTTGTGTCAAAATTTCTGATTATTTTGTATGTAAGGCCAAATTGAACTCAAACTATAAATGGAATTGTAGCAAGATACAGTGGGTAGAGAGCTAGATTGGAAGTTTGGAGACCTCTTACTAGCTGTGTAACCTTAAGTAAATCAATTCTCTTCTCGGTTTCATTTTCATCTGTAAAATGAGGAGATTGGACTAGATAGCCTTAGTTCTTTTCATCTCTAAATATTGTGATTTTTTAATAATCTTTCTGTGTCCTCATTCCATCACCCATAAAATTGGGGCAATATGTGCTCACCTCTGAGGGAAAGTGATTTTTCCTTAATATTAGTGAAATATTTCAAAATTGTGGCCACCACAAAATTAGGTACTGGCAATGATCTAAGCTTCCACACAGATTTCAGAGGCCCAAAAACAGTTTCTTTTTTCTTTTTTTTTTGAGGGCAGTGGCACTGGCCCTCATATGTGGGACCCGAACCAAGGCCACTGGCTTCCCAAGCCAGCGCTTAACCACTGCGCCACTGGGCCGGCCCAAGAACAGTTTTTTATAGAATGCTTATAACTACTGAACGGTATGAGTTTGTATGTATTATTATGCTGTTAAAGCTGTCTGTCTTCCATAAAATATTCACATTGGAGGGGGGAAAAAAAAATCTCTGGAGAAAGGGCAGTTCCTTAATAGAAAAAGAGAAAAGGCACATATTTTGTATTTTTAAGAGCGGACTAGAAAGTAGAAGGGCCAGGGGAGAAAGTAATTCCTGCCTACTTGCATCACTGTTTAACCCCATTGCCACGCCTCATGTTTACGGCTACAAAGTTACCATTTCTTGAAGGCTTCTTCTGGAGCAGGCACAGTACTGAGCTCATACATTCTTACCTCATTTAATCCTCATAACAATCCTATGTGTGTAAGCACTATGATTACAAATAACTGGCAGAATAAGAATTTTAATCCCAAATGTGTGTGACCCTCAGAACCAAGGCTTCTAAAGCCAAAGAATTTTACTAATTCTTATTTGGTAGTGGGGCAGAAGGAGGTAAAATGCTTTCCTTTTCTAAAACCTCCTGGCACCCTGGATGCTACCAGTCACTTATTCTACTTCTGTTTGCTGTTGAAAATACTCTGGAAAACACACTCCATTAGGAATTTGAAAGCTGGGTTCTAGTTTTGCTGTCTTGTATTTTTGGACAAGGCATATGAGCTTTCTGGATTTCTTTCCTTATTTACAAAACAGAGCTATTTGAAGGCAGGAGACAATTTCCTACTCATCTTTTACCCTTTTGGATGTAGCAGTGTGGGGCAAATAGTGGTGTTTAAAAGCACTTCCTTTAGGAAGTGCTTTTAAAAGTGGGTAGACAAGATGATCCCTATGCTTCGTTTCTCATTTTTTCATCTTGAAACGAATCCTTGACCAGGTAAGTGTCCCATATATACAGTAACACTTTGCCTTCTATTTAAAAATCAGAACAAGGCATACCAAATTCTTGTGACTTAACCTTTATTATGAGAGGGTTGGCGTTGCCAGAATGGGTGGAAGATTACGTGTGGTGTCCGTCTGGACCCATGACTGATGTCTGTATCAAGGCCTCCTTTATTCCCCGGAGACTGGCTACTACTGTTGCATAACAGAAACAGCACTAATAAACTGTAGTTATCAGCACCGAGGTCAGTTTGGAATCACTGATTTACAGCAGTATCCCTCCGGGAAGGCGGCTCTGAAAACTCATGCAAACAAGTCTTCCCAGCGTGAGAGACCAACCCCTGACTGGGAGGATCGGGTCCGGCGGTGCACGTAGGTACCTGATCTTGTTATGGTCTCTGCTCTCCTCGGACTTCAGCTTTCTCACCTGCAAAATGGTGGCGTTGTCCGACCTAGACGAAGATCCCCGAGATTCTCACCCAACCCTGAGCTTTAGCTCCGCCCCTTGAGGGTGAAGGCGGGGCCTAGAAGGTCAGGCCAGGAGTCACCCCTCCCTCTCCGCCTCCCCACGGTGCCTTTGCTTCTTCTCACTTCCCGCCCCCTCGCTCCACCGCGGTGAGGTCACGCGGGGGACGTCACGGGGTTGTGACGCCACTGAGGGGCGGGCCTCCGGGAGAGGAAGGGGCGGGGCCTAGGCGGGCGACGCTTGCGCAGTGGGCGCGGCGCGGGAGGAGGCGGAGGCGGCGGAGAAGCGAGAGGCGGCGGCGGAGGCGGCGGCGCTGGGGGGGGGTGGGAGGGGGGGCGCGCGAGAGTGAGTGAGTGGCTGAGTGAGTTTACCCCTATGAGGCGGTGAAAGGCCCGGGGCCTACCTCACAGGAGCGGGGTCGCGGCGCCAGCTAGCAGCGGGCCCCCTCCTGGTCCCCGGGCCCGGCGGCGCGGCGGCGGCTCGGTTGTGAGGAGGCGGGGAAGCGGGTGTCCGACCCCAGCCATGGAGGGCATGGACGTGGACCTGGACCCCGAGCTGATGCAGAAGTTCAGCTGTCTGGGCACTACCGACAAGGACGTGCTCATCTCCGAGTTCCAGCGGCTGCTCGGCTTCCAGCTCAACCCGGCAGGCTGCGCCTTCTTCCTGGACATGACCAACTGGTGAGCCGGCCCCGCCGCGCCAGCGTTGGCAGCGGCCTCGGGGCCCCGAGGGGCAGGAAGGGACACCCGAGCCCGGCGGCAGGGCGGGCCGGGCGGGCACCGAGGGGGGAGGGCGTGTGGGAGCGCCCCAGGGGCCTGGGGGAGATCTGGGGGTTGAGCAGGGCTGGAGAGGACGCACTAGGAGGGTGGCGGGCCACAGAGGGCAGGAGGGGCGGAAGGGAGATCGGAGGGAGGGGGGTCCTGAAGTTACGCGGAGTCTTAGGGGCCGAGCAAAGTGGGAGGAGGGGAGGAGATTTGAACATCAAGGCACAGGGGTAGACCTGGGAGGAGGAGGGTTAAGAGTGAGAAGCACGGGCAATCTGAATTTGGGGAGTGGAGAAAAGCTTGCGGGCGTGGAGTTAGGGGCTGAGGAAGGCAGGGATGAGGGGAAACTCCGGGAGAGCATTAGGTGCTGTAGAGGCACCAGGGGCGCGGGAAAGACTGGGGAATGAGGAGCTGAGAAGAACGGAGTGCGTGTGTGTGTCCCCGTGTGTGTGTCCGTGTGTCCGTGTCCCCGTCCATGCGAGGACACTATTGTGGGGGAGGACAAGTGAGGACGGTAACAGAGACGACTTTCCGCAGAGTTGTGCCAGGGAGGGGTGGGATCCACTGGTAGACTGGATAATCATGGGGGACTGGGAGTGCTAGACCTGGGACAGGGTCTGGGGGAAAAAAACCTTAGAAAAATGGAGGAAAGGAGATTATCTTGGGACCGGGAACTTTCTCAGGGAACTGGAGCCCACTGTTCCAAATGGAGAAGGACTGATCCGAAAGAAAGCTGGGTTGGGAGAAGTTTGGGAAAATGGAGAACTTGACTTAGGCTGGGAAGCAAGTATTTTCAGCCTGGAGTCGCCTGGTGGAAGACTGAATTGAGGCAGAAGACCATGGCACTTAGACTAAAGGAGTGTTTCTTGGCTTTGGATGTAGCACTTGCCATTTTTGATAAGCAAGACTTCCCCTTGTTCTTTGAGGAGAGATAGTCGGGTTCACTCAGGGTGAGTGATAAAGTGAAGATCATTAGACTTCCATTGAGAGGATTTCAGGTAAAGTAACTCACCTTTCTTTGGCCAGAAAGCCATGGGATGAGTGCCCTTTGCTCTTTGTTGGGCGTTCAGTCCCCTGACATGTGGAATCTTGTTTCTCTTGGCATCACTCGTACAGCCAGCCTCCCCTTTATTCCATGTCTACTGAATGCCTCAGGCAATGCCAGAAAAAAGTCTGTCGGCCTCGTCTTTATCCCATTCCTCATCTAGCCCTATCCGGAATGATGCTCATTTTACGTGAAGCCTTGCACCCATGGCCCCACCAAAAAGTGATGTGTGAATTTTTTTCCATGCAGCAGCATTGCTGGGTCTTACTATTTTATCTTTAAAGTTGATTATAGCAAGAGTGAGGTTGAATTTCTAGGTATTTAGAAAACTCTTTGAGGTATTAAATGAAGGAGATGGTCTTTAGAATTAAAGAAGCATTTGTGATCCCAGCTTGTATCCATGTCCAGGATGATCTCAGGCAGGGACTACAACTTACAATAATTTTCTGAATGCCAACCTCTGGTGTTTATATGGAGAGTGGCAGGGGTTATTGAAAACATTGAGAAGAGGTATTACGCTGGTGAAATTTGGAAATAAAGCTATATGTTGAGGCCGGTTGTTTTCGTGCCTGCCTTTTTTCCCACCCCCAGCTCTTTTTCTTCCTTGTTTACACTAGTTCAGCATAGGAAACTTGGCATATTGTGGCTGCCAGTTTGGTAGGGGCGGAGCATTATTTCTCCCCACCCCCTTTGTGAGTTGTACCATTTAAAACCCTGCCCTAATAAGTTTTTAGTCCTTTAGAGTCAGTATTTGTTTGTACAATGATTATGGCTACTAAACCAGTGTAATGAATTTTATATGCTTGAGGTGTGTGTGTTTAACATCTAAGATTGTTTTTAGGTATTGTGAAAGAATGAGGCCCAGTGCGGATAAGAAAAAAATAATGTAAAGTAGTTGCATTATAAAAATTTTACTTGAATTTTTTATAAAAGAATTATTAAGCTCAAAGACACAGAGTAGCAAACACTTTGATGAGATGTTATCTCTATAAAACAAGGTATGATACATTTCTGAACAAAGGAGTGAGCCATTAAAACTGTGTTCTGGTTTTAAAGCAGTTAGAAGTCAGTAGCTTCTTAGGAAATCAGGCAATTAAGTGATCACTCAGCTTTAAGCTATATTGCCTTATTTTTTTTGGCTCTAGAAGTCACATTCTTTGTTTTCATTGATTATAAAGTGAAAAATAATTTGTGAGATGAAAGCAGTAAGGCTTGTTATTCTTTTCTAATGAAAGCAGTTAGTTCCATAATCCAATATTGTATTTTGATTCCTATGTTGACCTGGCCAAATTTGTCTTGTTCGATTTTTGTTTTAAACAAATACCCATTACAGTTAATAAAATCTAGTTAAAACAAGTGCATGCATGCATACTTGGTCAAAATATTTGTGTGCTGTTTGAGTAAATCGTCAGAGTCTAGAAATGTATTGTTTTTAAGTGTCATTTAAAGTCTAAGTTTGGAACTTGTTGAGATAGCCTAACATAGGTTGGCAAAATGTCTCTCAAATTGCTGTGGTTAACCTGTTGAATTGAAGATGATTAACCTTGGTGACTTCACAAGTGCCTGCTTTGGGTTGTAATAAATAACCACCATTCAGTTGCCTGATGACTGTGAAAAAATAATGGGGTAAATTAAAAATTATTATTTTAAAATGAAGGTTATGAGTCTTCTAAAATGAGTTGGAAAGACTGTGTTTTTGTTTTCAAAACTAAGAATGTTGTTGTTGGTAATAAACAACTTTCTTAGAAGCTATTGAAAAACTGACTAAATTGAATGTTTTATAAGCTTGTAAATTTTCTATCCTGTAAACCCAGATAGTTTTTTTTCTTAGTCTTAGTTAGGTATGCATTATATAGATATTTCATTATTTGTTTAATTTAGAACCAAGTATTGTTTCAGTTTAAGCATTTTTGTAGTGTTTACACTTTAGTTGGCAGCCATGCTGCTGGAGATGGGTGACAAAAGTAGTCAATTTTCAGTTCCGAAATGAGTATGTAAAGTGAATAAATGGTATGGTGAAGATATCCAAATATCTGAAGCCAAACTGAAATGACTTGTAGATTAGTATAACTTTCTATAGGTGGAATGTCTTGCAGAGATATTATTGGGCTGTGAGTATAGAACCTGGAATTCTAAAGCTGGAAGCAGGTTTAAGAGATTCTATAGATCATTCCAGTTTTTCCTGCAGAATTGAATATAACTCTTCAAAGATAGCTTATTCTTAGGTCCCTGAGGGCAGAGATTTGCATGATACCTTATTAGAGGGTTTAATTACTTTTTTAGTTAGAATTATGTCAAAACTGCCTCTCTTACTACACTTTAAGCTTTTTTTCATTTGCTTATGTCCAGATGGAGAATATCTAATAAACACCACCCTTAAGAGGTCAGAAAACTTTTATTCAAATCACTAAAAATGTCAACCATTTATAATTTAAACACATTCAATTTAATGGTTTCTCACCCTTTAATAGATTTATATTTTTTTTTTTCAGGGAAACCAACAGGATTCAAAGGAGAGCTTACATATGATTTTTAAAATATTGTGGTAAAATAACAACAAAATTTACCATTTTAACCCATTTTAAGTACAGTTCCGTGTTACATAAGACTTTAAATTTACTTCTGGCCTTCAAAGTCATTTGTGTCTGTTATGTTTCTAAAGCGAGTTGTTCTTTAGCATTTATAACAAGAGGCAAATATTACTCGATTTTTAGAGGACATTAACTTAAGAGTTAGCACTGGGCTTATTTCTTAGTAAAGGTATAAGTAAAATATCTTTCACTAGCATATAGACAGCGTCTGCTGTTTCTTTCCCTCCTGTTCAGTAGGCTAGGGCTTTGCAGTTTTGGTGTTGCAACATCCTAGGTTGCCTCCAGGTATCTTCAGGAAGCAGTGTGTATTTTTTGGAACACTGCATGAGGGTGCCCATCATGGATGGAACAGATGTTTTCTAAAAAAATAACTTGGGAAAAATATTTTTATAAAACAATGTCCTATTGACTATGTCAGCATTGTCAGAGGCGCCCTACTGGATAAAATCAAGGTATAACCACTACACAATGAGGCTGAAATCAGAATCTAAATGTGAAAATCAGTTGTACCTCTTATCTGATCTCACAGTGCCTCCCCTGCCTGGTCTTAATCCATTTCTCAGTACCTGCATGCTAAATGAGTTTCTGATTCACTCTCAGGTTTATCTGTATGAATCTAGGAAAAGTCTCTTTATGACAGATAAAACTTGATATTAATACTGGTTTCCTTAAAAAATGTGTGCCAAGCAGCAGTTTTAGGAAGAAGGTAGGGTAGGGTTGTATAACACTCAAGGCCAGAGTGTTGTGGGCTATATTGCATTTTTAAGAACGTTGCGAGTTTTTGTTTTGGACATCCTTCTTTTCCACTATTTTTTTTTTGTCTTTTTTGAGTGGCACACGCAAGCTGGGACTCTGTATATAATACAAAATAGTTTGCAAATAGAGCACAAACTAATTTTAGTTTTAAAAGAACACCGTTCTTTTAGAACGTAGAGAAGTACATTGTTGTCCTGCAGGAAATCTTTTTACTGTCCTGTTGCAGTGGACCTGCACTTCTGATCAGAGATCAAGTCAGAACCAGCCTTCATTATACTCAGGCCAATGGAGGCGGTTTCTTCACACCTGACATCTTCTCAGCCCCCCGCCCCCCCACACACACAAGTGTATCTAGCACATCACAGCAAAAACTATCAACCAGACAGTATTGAAACAAATGTAGTTTGGATAGAACCCTAGCAGGTAGTGGAATACAGAAGCAGAATACAGCCTTTATCACAATTTGCACTGTAATGGGAAAAGAACAGGCCTGAAACTATCAGAACAGTTTCAGGATAATAAGAAGGAAACATTCATATGTTAATACTGAATTAAATGAGTAAAATTTCAGAACAGGTAGGAATGGACTGAATCAAATAGAACGAGTGGTTGAAAGATTGAGAGCTTGCCATGGGCAAGTTGCCTTCTTAGAAGTTAAGTTTTGGGATGGTTGGGAGTTTTGAATTGATGGAAAAACAGTGTGTTATAGGTAGAATATACCTCCTGAGTGAAGGAGCGGGTGGAGCAGGGCTGTCTAGAAGACTGGTTTGGCTAGAATGTGGTTAATGGGATTAGGAGTGACAAGACATGGAGCTTATTTTTATTTTTGGTTTGGAATATTGTTGATTTTTTAAAACCTGAGGTGAAAATGACATAAAATTAGACCATGGTAAAAGTGAATAATTCAGTGGCATTTAATGTATTTACAATGTTGTGCAATTACTATCTCCGTCTAGCCAAAATATTTTTCATCCCCTCCAAAAGGAAACCTGGTACCCATTAAGCAGTTGCTCCCCATTCCTCCTCCTTTCCCCCGTCCAAGCCCCTGGCAACCACCAATCTGAATGCCTTTTCTATAGATGTACCTATTCAGGATATTTCATATAAACAGAACCACGTAATATTTGCTCTTTTGTGTCTGGCTTCTTTCAAGGTCTCTCCATGTTGTTGTATAGCACACATCAGGAATTCATTCCTTTTTGTTGGTGAACAATATTCCAGTGTATGATTATAGCACAATTTGTCCATTCATTTGTTGGTGGACATTTGATTCATTTCCAAACCTTTTGGCTATTGTGTATAGTGCTGCTGTGAACATGTGTGTACATGTATTTGTTTGAGTCCCTATTTTCAGTTCTTTTGGGTAGACACCTAGCAGTTGAATTGTTAGGTCATGTGGTAATTTTATCTTGAAGTTTTGAGGAATCACTAAACTGTTTTCCACAGTGGCTGAATCATTTTACATTTCTCCTAGTAATGTACAAGGGTCTGTCCCGATTTCTCCACACCCTTTACTTATTTTCCTTTTTAAAATCATGGCCATTCTAGTGGGTATGAAATGGTACCTCATTATGAATTTGATTTGCATTTCTCAAATTATCAATGATATTGAATGTCTTTTCATATGCTTGTTGGCCATTTGTATATCTTTGGAGAAATGTCTATACAAGTCCTTTGCCTGTTTTTTAATTAGATTCCCTTTTTGTTGTTTAGTAAGAAGAGTTCTTTATATATTCTGGATGTGAGACTCTTATCAGATACGTGATTTACAAGTATTTTCTCCCATTCTATAGGTGTCTTTTCATTTTCTTTTTTTTTTTTTTGAGGGCAGTGTCCCTGGCCCTCATCTGTGGGACCCGAACTGGGGCCACTAGCTTCCCAAGCCAGCGCTTAACCACCACACCACTCGGCCAGCCCTGTCCTTTCTTTTTCTTGATAATGTCCTTTGACACAATGTTTTTAGTTTTGTTTTGTTTTTAAGATTTTTATTGGGGAATTGGGGGAGGGGAACAGACAAGTTGCTGTCCTTTTGTTCTTCAGTCTAGTTGTGGAGGACGTTGCTTCACTGGCCCATGTTGGTATCATCACTGCGCTCTTCCCAGGTGAGGCAGATCGGTCGCCGACCTCTGAATGGCCGCTGACGGCTGTTCTTGGCAGCTCACGCTGGCTGTGGGCCGCTCACATTGGCTACCAGATGCTCACTGTAGCCTATGGCAGCCCACTGCAGCAGGGGCTGCAGCTATGCTGTCCCGGGACTCACAGCAGCCCAGCTCCAGGTGGAGCTGTTGTTCGCCATCTTAGCTGTAGAGGGCAGTGTCACTGGCCCTCGTATGTGGGATCCCAACCGGGGCCGCTGGCATCCCAAGCCACCTCTTAACCAATGCACCACTCGGCTGGCCCTTTTTGTTTGTTTTTTGCTTGTGCTTTTGGTGTTATGTCTAATAATGCGTTGCCAGTCTAAGGTCATGAAGATATACCTTTGTTTTCTTCTAAGAGTTTTATGGTTTTAGTTCTTATATTTAGGTCATTGATCCATTTGAGTTAATTTTTGTATATGGTGTGAGGTAGGAGTCCAGTTTTATTATGTGGAGCTTAATTTTGATCATTATGCTCTAAGACTGGCTTTTTATTGACTCTGCATTAAATATATTCTTTACTAGTATTAAGTATATACTTTACTGTCTTTGGCCATCACTAAAAATTGGGCCAGAAAAGTATGCAAGATTTACTGATGGAGGAAAACTTATGGCTGTTCTGTTAGGCACCCAAAAAACTAAATGTGTTTAAAAGGTTCATTTATCCTTTGCCCCACCCCCAACCAGTTTTTCTTTCCCAGTTTTCCTTGTTGTTTTAATAACTACAGTGGTCTCCCAGACATTAGACTTGAGCTGAGTTATTTCCAACGCCCTCTTTCCGGGACACCCCAGATCATTTGCCAAACCCAATTCATTTCCACTCTGAAGTGCACCTCCCAGCTGTTTCTTTTTTCCATTCCTCCTGCCACCACGTTAGTTTGCAGGTTATATTACCACTGGGACTGAGTCACATAGGAGTGGACTCCAGGATGGTTTCTACACCTGGCGTCCTTCCTCCCAGTCCGTTTTGTGGACATACCACTACCAGACCAGCCTTTCTACATCACAGCCATGATCTGGGTGGGCCCTTCTTTTCTCAGAAATCTTTATTAGTGTGTGTAGCAAATAAAGAGCAGAGAACTTTAGCTTGACATTCAGGGCTCTGCAAAGATTGATCCCAGCTTACCTGCGTATCCCTTTGTGCTGGATATCCCCATTCAAAATGGTCTGCTGCTCATTTCCCAGAAATTTTTGCTTTCCCAATTTTAAACTTTTTTCTTCTATTTAGAATGCTGCTCTTTCTCTCTTTATGCCTCATGAAATCCTATTGTCTTTTTGAAATTGGGACAGTAATCATTGTTTTGAGTATCACTGTCTTCTCTGAACTCCACTCTTGCCTTTTAAATAACATGTATATGATACACACCCTGGAGAGGAAAATGCCCCATAACAGCTTGTTTCTCCCAAAGCATCTGATGCAATGCTTTGTATACACAGAGGGTGCCAAAAAACAAAAATGCATACACATTTTAAGAAAGAAAAACGTATTAAAGTTGTAATACTCAATATACGTGTATACTGATAACAAAAGATGAATACAAGTCACTTTTTTGCTTTTGTTTTTTAAGATTTTATTGGAGATTGTGGGAGGGGAACAGCATCGGGGAAGGGGAGCAGACTACAAGTCACGTTTGATTTGTGCAATCCAGGAGGTGCTCAAAGTGGTTACCATCAGTGTCCAGACACTTCTAATTATGGCGAACTACTGCTTGAGCAACTTTGACCAAAATATCCACTTGTATACATTTTTTTTTTTTTGAGGACAGTGTCACTGGTCTTCATATCTGTGACCCGAACCGGGGCTTCCCAAGGCAGCGCTTAACCACAGCGCCACTCGGCCAGCCCAACTTGTATACATTTTTTTTTTGGCACCCCCAGTATATAGTAAGTTGGTGCTCAGTATTTGTTGAAGTAATGCATAAAGGTAGATGGGAGTAAAGGCTTCATTTTTGTGGAAATGTCGATGTTTAATGTTGTTAGAAGAAACAAAGCCTTATAAATTAAGCTCCCTTTCAGGCTCATTTTGTTTGTAGGTTTAATTTGAAACGAGATTTAAATGTTGCTCATAGTTCCTACATGATTTGAGAGCAAATTAAAAATTAAGTAACAACAAGAATATGGTTTCTGGAAGCAATTTGAGCCCTCTAAAGATTGGCCCCACCTTATATACCCTACCTTTCCAGGCATGTGCTTGTACTGAATACTCTTTGTCATTCAGTTTATGAGAGAATTTATTATCCAGAAAAATTAGGTATTAGTTATTGAGATGTGAATGGAGAATAATATTTTGTAAGCTCTCTAAAGTTCTCTTGGATCTTTGCCAGTGTGTTTCATTGAGGAAAAACTTTAGAGAGCAATATAAGCACATACTAAGTTCAAGTAGTTTAGAAGGTTCTAACCAGAGGTTGCAAACTAACATGCCTAGAGGTGCCCATGGGGAACATGAACAATTGAAGTGTGTGTGAGCTGGAAAGCCCTTGACTTTTTTCATAAAGAGGATGCCTGATTCTTGCCTGAAGTCAAGTTGCCATGCTGGAATGGGGATCCAGTGTTCTTAGGTCCGCCCTTCCCCCAAGAGAAGCCAGAAATTCTGATTTTTTAAATGGAGAATTTCCTGATTTTCAAATTTTGGCAGCTAATTCAAATATTTTTAAAGTACTGTGTGGGTCAAATAAAGCACATCTGTAGGTAGGAGGATGTGTGATCTTGGAGCCATTAATTTGCAACCTCTGGAATAAAAGTGAAAAGTAAAAATCCCCTCTGCTTTCCAGACATAGCCATTATTTCTTCTGTACCTTTCAGAAAGTTGCTATGTGCGCGCGCGCGCGCACACACACAGAATTTTCCTATGCATGTGTATATGTATATATAAAATTATGCACATAAATTTTTTAAACAATGATGTCGCAATTTGAATAATTGTGTTTCCTATTTAGAGTGGTCGATACCATGGCCCTTGTACCTCTTTTGCTTCAGTGGGAACAGAATTTAGTTGTCAGAAGTACTTGAATAGCTGATCAGATAGGTATTTTTTAAATTAGCAATGCAGTAGTGGACTTTGATTTCTTCAAATACAATAGAATTCCTCCAACGTATTAAGCAACAGGCTGTCATCCAGTGATTCCACATAATTACTAAAAGTTTGTTTTCCTGTGTTAAGAGCAAAATGTGTTAAGTAAACTATCTAGTAATGAGCTCATCTGATTTACTTACCAGATACTGTCAGAGAACACATTTTATAAGTTGAAGGTTTTTTTAAAAGATTTTATTGGGGAATTGGAGGAGGGGAACAGCATTGGGGAATTGGGGAAGGGGAATAGACAAGTTGCTGTCCCTTGGTTCTTCGTCTAGTCGTGGAGGACGTCGCTTCACTGGCCCATGTTGGTATTGTCGTTGCGCTCTTCCCGGGTGAGGCAGTTGCTTGCCGGCCATTGGACAGCGGCTCACGCTGTGGCTGCAGCCACTCACCGTAGCTCATGGCAGCCCACTGCAACCTATGCCATCGCCAGTGACTCACAGCAGCTCAGCTCCAGGTCGAGCTGTTGTTCACCACCTTAGCTGTAGAGGGCAGTGTCACTGACCCTAATGTGGTGTCCGAACCCCAGGCCCTGCTGCCCAGAGCTGGCATCCCAAGCCAGCTCTCATCCAATGTGCCACTCGGCTAGCCCTATAAGTTGAAGTTTTTACAGACCCCAAATTCAACTGAAACTCACTGAAGAGGTTTATTATTAAATCATCTTGTGCAGATGAAACCAATACATTTTTCACTTGCTCGAAGGGTAATTAATTTTTAAGTGGTTTTCTAATGACTTGCCAAAGTTAATATATGTCTTGGGAAGGGGAGCTGTTTGTTCCAAATATGGAACACAACCCTACCAAATTTACTATGTACTGGGTCTTAAAAGACTCACTTTAAAACATGAACGGTTGTATTTTCTATAATGTTTGATCCCTGGGTCTATAAGGAGTTTTTGAGTGTTCACAATTAAGTTGTTGTGCTTGATTTGAGGTCAGTGATTCACAGCCTATTATGGAGCAACAGCCTACTAATGATTGAATGATACACGATGTTCTTCTAGAGTGCTTTCTGGTCAGCATTTATTTTCTAAAGTAAATTTTGCGTTTTAATTTTTGTTTAAACTTTGATAACAGGCTTTGAAAGAGTGGAAATTACTGACTGAGGAATGGAGTTTGCGTACAACTCTAACTGGGAATGACTGCCTTTTACAATTTTTAACAATTTAAACATATCTGCAATAAGATTTATGTCATAAGAGTTAAGTTAAAAAGTACCAATATGCAAAAAGAAGACAAAAATAATCTATACTCACAGGACCCAGAAATAAACAATTTTTTTTATTTTTAAGAGGGCAGTGTCACTGGCCCTCATGTGGGATCCGAACCCAGGCCGCTCGTGTCCCAAGCCAGCTCTTAACCACCGCGCCACTCGGCCGGCCTGAGATAAACAATTTTTACGTTTTGATCTATATCTTTGTAACACTATACTGTTTGTGTGTATACTCTGTTTGCTTTACAAAAGTGAGATATTTACTATATTCCAAGTAATGTTTTAAATGATTACATTTAATATATAACTTAATGCTCATAATCATTCTAGGAAGTAAATACTATTATCCTAATTTTGCAGGAAAGGAAGAGTCTCAGCAAAGTTAAATAACTTACCTAGTCACCTGGGCAGTCAGTGGCAGACTTAGGATTGAAGTAAGCAGCGGGACCAGCACCTGTCTCCTCGTTGCTCTGCTTCCCATCCTGGGTCCTGGGGCCGTAACAAAGGACCACGCACTGAGGGGCTTGAAACAGAAATGTACTCTTTTTATTTTTTTTATATTTTTTATTTTTCAGTCATAGTCAATATACAATATTATGTTAGTTTCAGGTGTGTAACATAGTGATTAGACATTTCTGTAACTTATGAAGTGACCGCCACAATGTCTACAATCATCTGTCATTGTACAGTGTTACAGTATCAATGACTATATTCCCTATGTTGTGATTTTTGTTTCCATATTTGTTCTTACTGTAGTTTGTAAAATTTTTGCAGAAACTTGTTCTTACAGTTCTGGAGGCTAGAAATCCTAATCAAGGCCCTGCAGGGCCATGCTCCTTCTGAAGGTTCTAGGGAAGCATCCTTCCTGACCTCTTAGCCTCTGATGGCTCCTGGCATTTCTTTCTGTTCCTTGGCTTGGCGATCTCTGCCTCAGTAGTCACAAGTCTCCTCCTCCTTAGAAGGACACCAGTCAGTTGGGTTTAGGGCCCAACCTAATCCAGCATGACCTCATCTTAACTAATTACATCTGCAAAGACTCTTTCCAAATAAGGTCATGTTCTGTGGTTTGGGTGGACATGAATCTTGGGGGACACTCCCCAATCAGTATATGCACTATTTGTAATCTGTTTTCACCTAACAACCTCTTACGACCATTTTTCTTTTTTTAAGGCAGTGTCACTGGCCCTCATATGTGGGACCCGAACCTGGGCCCCGCTGGCTTCTCAGGCCAGCACTTAACCGTGCCACTCGGCCGGCCCCCATTTTTCTATTTTTTTTTTTTTTTTAAGATTTTATTGGGGAATTGGCAGAGGGGAACAGCGTTGGGGAATTGGGGAAGGGGAACAGACAAGTTGCTGTCTTTTTGTTCTTCAGTTTAGTTGCGGAGGATGTTGCTTCACTGTTGATATCGTCATTGTGCTCTTCCTGGATGAGGCAGATCGGTCGCTGGCCTCTGGATGTCGCTCACCGCAGCTGTTGGCAACTCACGCTTGGCTGCCAGCCGCTCACGCTAGCTGCGGGCCACTTCACTGTAGCCTGTGGCAGCCCACTGCAGCAGGGGCTGCAGCCCACACCATCACCGGGGCTCACACAGCCCAGCTCCAGGTGGAGCTGTTGTTAGCTGTAGAGGGCAGTGTCACTGGCCCTCATGTGGGATCCGAACTGGGGCCGCTGGCATCCCAAAACCAGCACTTAACCAATGCACCACTCGGCCGGCCCATTTTTCTATTCTTAATAAATACGATTCTAACTTTTACTTTTAGAGGCTTCACAATATTCCATTACATGGATATATAGAATAATTTAATAATCCCCTTTTGCTGGATATCTCGGTTGTTTTCAATTTTTTGTTAATATAAATTCAGTAGGGAGCACCCTTATAGTTAAATCTTGGCTTGCATCATTATTTCTTTAGAATTTAGTTCTAGAATTAGACTCTGCAAAATTATCTCCTCCGTAAAGGTGAACTGATTTTTATTGTTGCCACTAACTGTGTGAGTGACTAGTTCGTTAATACCTCATCATTGCAGCATATTATAATTAAAATTTTTTTAAAGTGATAGGTAAAAATGTGATCCTATTTTAATTTGCAGTTTGTCATTTCTAATGAGTACTTTTACATATTAAATGTCCATTGTATTTCTTATATGAATTGACTGAATGTGCCCTCTATCCATTTTTCCATAGGGAAATATGTTTTTTCCTTCTCATTGTAAAAGTAATAATACTGAATATAAAAAAACCAGCATATTCAGAAATGTTGAAGGAAGGCAGTAAAGCCATTTGTAAATACTACTCAAAACTAATCACTGCTGTCCATTTGTGTTCATACATGTGCATATATAGATATGTATATGCATGTTACATTTTTTAAGTTAAAATATAATCAGATAATACATATTGTTTTATAGCCTACTTTTCACTAAACATTGTATCTTTCCATGTCTGTTTTTCATGGCTCTTAATAATTTTGTTACCTGAGTGTATTCTGTAACTTATTTAAGCAGCCATCTATTGATTTTTGTTTTTCATGATACAGTATATCTGCTCACTTGCCTAATTATTTTCCCCTCTCTCTCTTTCTATTTTTTTAAAGATTTTATTGGGGCAGGGAAACAGCATTAGGGAATTGAGGAAGGGGAACAGACAAGTTGCTCTTCTTTTGTGCTTCAGTCTAGTTGTGGAGGATGTCGCTTCACTGGCCCACGTTGGTATTATCATTGCACTCTTCCTGGCTGAGGCAATCAGTCACCAGCCATTGGACGGCTGCTTACTGCAGCTCTTGGCAGCTCACGCTGGCTGCCGGCCACTCATGGTAGCTCATGGCGTCCCACTGCAGCCTATGCCGTTGCTGGCGACTCATGGCAGTCCAGCTCCTGGTTGAGATGTTGTTCACCATGTTAGCTGTCACTGGCTCTCATATGTGGGATCTGAATCGGGGCCTTGCTGCTCAGAGCTGGTTTCCCAAGCCAACTAACTCTTAACCAACAAGCCACTTGGCCATCTCCTTTCTCTTTCTTTCTTTCTTTCTTTCTTTCTTTCTTTCTTTCTTTCTTTCTTTCTTTCTTTCTTTCTTTCTTTCTTTCTTTCTTTTCTTTCTTTCTTTAATTAAAGTTTATTGGGGCAACAGTTGTTAGTAAAGTTACATAGGTTTCAGGTGTACGATTCTGTAATACATCATCTATATATCACATTGTGTGTTCACCACCCACCCAGAGTCAGTTCTCTTTCCATCACCATATATTTGGTCCCCTTTACCCTCATCTACCATTCCCCTCCCCCCATTACCCTCTGGTAATCACTAAACTATTGTCTGTGTCTATGAGTTTTGTTTCTTCATTTGTTTTTCTTGTTCTTTTGTTGTTTTCAGTTTTTTAGCCCATATATCAGTGACATAATATGGGTCTCTAACCTCTCTCTTTCTTGATTGCCAGGTAAAAGGTCTGTCTTTTTGAAGGTTCTTGATAAACATTGACAGCTTGTCTCCATGAAGAATGTACCAAGTAATACTCTTAACAGTTAGGCATAGAAAACTTGCTTTATGGGAATTATAATTTAAAATTTTTGCTGGGTAGATTTATCTGACCAGATTTATCTGACACAGATAAAATGTTTACTTGTTTTAATTTGCATTTCCTTGATGGCTGGTGAAGTCTTATGGGGTTTTGTGTGTGTGTGTGTGTGTGTGTGTGTGTTTGCTGTATTTTATGGACTTATATTTTTATTTTGGATAAAAGATATAATGAATGCCATCATCTTGATTTCCCCATCATCTTGATTTCACAGTCATCAATATTTTGCCCCTTTTCCCACTAGAACAACAGTGTTTTAAAGCAAATTCCAGCTATGTGGTGAATACTTGTTTTGTCTTTTAAAATGTAACAACTTGATAGAGATATAATGTATGTATCATAAAATTCACCTGTTTTAAGTGTCTGATGCAGTGATTTTTGTAAACTTACAGATTTGTACAACCGTCATCACAGTCCAGTTTTAGAACATTTCTGTCACGCCAGTAAGATCCCTCATGCCCGCTTGTGGTCAGTCCCCACACTTACCACCAGCCCCAGGCAACCACCATTCTGTTTTCTATCTCTTCGGATTTGCCTTTCTGGATATTTCGTATCAGTGTAAACACCCAGTATATGGCCGTTATAACTGCTTCCTTTCCCTTAGCGTAATGTTTTCGGTGTTCATCTGTTGTTGTAGCATGTATCATATATGGAAATCCATTCTGTTTTATTGCTGAGTATTATTCGTGTACATTTAAAAATCATTATCATTAAAAAATAATTATTCAAGGGCTGGCCGAGTGGCGTGGTGGTTAAGCGCTGGCTTGGGAAGCCAGCGGCCCTGGTTCTGGTCCCACATATGAGGGCCAGTGACACTGCCCTCAAAAAATAAAATTATTCTAACAGTACCAAAGATTTTCAATGAAAAGTAAATACTCCTTTTTCTTGTTCTAGACTTCCTGTCTATTGGCAGAGGCAGGAACCACTATCAGTCTCCTGTGTACCTTTCTGGGTGTTATTCTACATAGTTTTAATACCTGAAAATGTCCTCGATTTTTTTTTTTTGCATCTTTGTCAGTTTTAAAATTTATGGCTAAGCAATATTTTGCACATGTTTTTCCAGTTTCTTTTCTTTTTTTTATGAGTTGCCTGTTTTTATTTATATTTCTGTATTTTTTTTAATGATAATACATTCTGAGATTTTTACTTAATATAATTTAAAATAATATGGTTTCAATTACATTAATAAAACTCCCTGCTCCCAAGTGCATTTAGAGGGCAAAGGCCATTTCTTTAATCCCTCCACCCTGAGAGCACAGCACCGAGCCTGGCACAACATGGCCACGTGGGAACATTTGTCGGAGGTACTAGCCTGCTGTTGCCCACCTTTCCCCGCCCCCTTGCAAGACCCAAACTCCAGATTTCACCCATCACAGCCCTAGGCCTTCCTCTTCCAGGGCAGTCAGTGCGCGAGCACGTGGAGGCGGGCTGTTTTTCCAGTTTCTTACTTGTGGTTTTTTTTTTATTTTTTATTTTTGAGGGCAGCGTCACTGGCCCTCATATGTGGGACACGAACCAGGGCCACTGGCTTCCCAAGCCAGCGCTAAACCACCGTGCCACTTTGCTGGCCCTCTTACTTGTTCTTTAATTTCTTAAAATTTTATTTGGACATATAATTATAAAAATAATACATGTTTCTTGTGCAAAGTTTGGATAGTACATGAATTCTTGTGTTTTTCTCCCTCATCCCGATTTCCTGAAGTGGCCATCATTCTATTCTTTTTTTTTTTTTAAAGATTTTATTGGGGATTTGGGGGAGGGGAGCAGACAAGTTGCTGCCCTTTTATTCTTCAGTCTAGTTGCGGAGGACGTCGCTTCACTGGCCCATGTTGGTATGTCATTGTGCTCTTCCCGGATGAGGCAGATTGGTCGCTGGCCTCTGGATGTCGCTCACCGCGGCTATTGGCAGCTCACACTGGCTGCCAGCCACTCACGCTGGCTGCCGGCCACTCACTGTAGCCTGTGGCAGCCCACTGCAGCAGGGGCTGCAGCCTGCTCCATCACTGGCGCTTGCACAGCCCAGCTCCAGGTAGAGCTGTTGTTAGCTGTAGAGGGCAGTGTCACTGGCCCTCATATGTGGGATCCGAACCAGGGCTGCTGGCATCCCAAGCCAGCTCTTAACCAGTGCACCACTCGGCCAGCCCCATCATTCTGTTCTTTCAGAGGCATTCTGTACCTTGGTCCTTGTGTGCTAATTAGAAGTTATCACTATACTCCTTTCCTCCATTCGCCATGCAGATTTAAATCCCTGCTGCAGCTTTTCTGATAGAAGTCCTGAATGAAGTCCTGATAGATGCCGTTAGGTTTTCAGTGTTAAGCCTTGTTGTGGGCCTCCCCTCCACAATGCTTTAAAACAGACTTTGGTACGTTTTTAAGTATGGGTTTTAAATTTAGGTCAGGCCACAATCCATCCATCATTCACTTCAGTTGTCAAGAGTTTTTTCTAACTGGGAGCGCATGTTCTGTAAATAGAGGTCGTATCCTATACCCCGTACTTTAAAACACAGACACACACAAATGGAATCATACTATGCAGTCTGTTCCCAGGTTAGCTTTTTAACCTCACAATGTGGTTTGCACTGTTTTCTTTTCTTTTTTTTTCTTTTTTCTTTTTAAAAGGATGCACGGGTATTCTGTTGTGGCTGACCATATTTTATGTAAGCACTTCCTTGTTGAGGGACAATTTCCAGTTACTTGCTTTTGTAAAGCTGCTGTGTGGTACAGGTGTCTGTATACACTTTAGGATACAGTCCTGGAAGTGAAATTGCTGAGGCTGGGTATACAGGCAGTTTAAATTTTGATAGATAATATCAAACTCCAAAAGTACTGTACCGATTTTCATTTTTCCTATCAGTGTATAAGAGTGCTTGTTTTGCTGTACCCTAATCACCCCAAGAATGATCGATGTCTTTATGTTGTTGCTGGTCTGACAGATTAAAAATATATTCATGTTAATTTGTATTGCTTTAATTACGAATGAGGTTGGACTTCTTTCTGTATCTTTGTTGGCCATTTGTATTTTCTTCCCCCAGCTTTATTGAGGCCATTTATATTTTTCTGTGACTTATTTGTGTGTTTTTCTCTCTACTTCTGTTGGATTCTTATCCTTTTTCTCATTGATATGCCATTTGCATATTAAGGAAATTAGCTGCTGCTTCTTATTTTTTATTTTCTTTTTTTAAATTTTATTGGGGAATTGGGGGAGGGGAACAGTGCTGGGGAATCGGGGAAGGGGAACAGACAAGTTGCTGTCTTTTTGTTCTTCGGTCTAGTTGCGGAGGACGTTGCTTCACTGGCCCATGTTGGTATCGTCATTGCGCTCTTCCCGGCTGAGGCAGTTGCTCGCTGGCCATTGGACTGCTGCTCATAGCAGCTCACACCTGCTGCCGGCCAGCCCCACTGCAGCCTACGCAGTTACCGGCGACTCACACCGGTCTAGCTCTAGGTTGAGCTGTTGTTCACCATCTTAGTTGTAGAGGGCAGTGTCACTGACCTTCATGTGGGATCTGAACCGGGGTCTTCCCAAGCCAACTCCTAACCAACATGCCACTCGGCCAGCCCAAAATTAGCTTCTTATTAAATGCTTGCGTTTCCACCAGTTTGTCTTTTAACTCGATTTTTAATATTTTTAATGAGGTGGCACGTTTTTTGTGAATTTTTTGAGGTCGAATCCAGCAGTCTCCTTTTTGCTTTCTGCATGTGATTTCATGTGCAGAAATCCTTCCCCACCTAATTGTTATAGGTATAATTATTCACCTCTGTTTTTGTAAATTTTGTATTTACCTATGTAAATTGTGATTGTATAATTTACACGTAAGTTTTTTATATAACACATTTATTTGGCATTGTGGTTGGAGGTTGATATCTAACTTGTTTTCCAGACGAGTAGTCAGTTTTTCCATCATTTATTGAGAAATGTACATTTTTATCACATATCAAATGCATATGTAAAGATTTAGAGCTGTGCCTGGCACATGGTAACTGCTAGTTTCACTCACCCATCTCCCATTCTCCCATTTTAATTATTTGTAATTTGGTTAAGTCAGTTTTCAGTGTTTGTGTTGTTTTAACTATTTAAATGTTTATTGACACTGAACCATTAGGGTACTTGAATTCATTTTCCTTTTCTGCCCAATCTTTTGCTGGCCCTGGGATAATAATTGTCTTGATTTTTGGTTTGCTCAATCTCTTACATATTTTTTAATAAGTTATCCTCAAACCCTTCGCAGGTATGAATCTCTTAATAGATTCAAACACTTTAGGTGTCCTCTCAGCGTCCTTCACTTTTGAAAAGAAGTCTCTTCCAGAGCATTTGCCCAACTCTGATAAGGGCTGGTTATGCTCTAGGTCTGCTACACAGCTCTTACCCAGGACACCCTGGGATTGCCTTCACACCCTCCCCCTTTTTGTTGGAACCCCTGTTTTCTGGACCCCACTTTTTAAAACTTCCTGACTGTGCAGAGGAGACAAAATTTGAGACTTGTGTTCTGAAACTATATTTACTCTAATAGTTAGTTGATATCCCAGGTTTGGTTAGACAGCAGTTTTAAGGGTGAAAATATTTTTTTCAGAATTTTGAAGGCACTGTTGTCTCCTTTTTTTTTTTTAAGTGGAAATGTTGAAATGTGATGCTGTTCTGATTCTTTGTTCCTTGAATAAATCCTATTTTTTCCCCTCTCTGGAAGCTTTCAGTAACTTTGCTGTGTTCCCAGTGTCGTTAAATTTGACGGAAATGCATTTCATTTTCATACATTGTGCTCAGCTTTGGGGAGACCCTGTCGTCTGGAAACTGTCCTCTTGTTTTTTGAAAATTTCTTGAATTAATCCTTTGATTTCCTCCCCTTCATTTTCTCTATTCTCTTTTCTTAAAGCTTTTATTTTTCAGATATTGGAAAATATCTGAATATCTTCTGATCTGGTCCTCAATTTTTTCTCTTTTGACCTTTTGACAAAATTTTTGCTCTTGTTTTCTGGGAGATCTCTTTAGTGTTCAAGTTGCGTTTTGTGTTTGCTTGCTGTAGTCTTTTTCTTTCATATTAGATGCTTTACCTTAAATATGTGGTGGTTCTTTGCCACCTACTCCTATTTTAAGAGTAGGACATATAAAGTGGATTGGAAGCTGTGAGCCTGACTGTAGGGTCTGTTAACTGAGTTTTTAACAGCCCCACCCATTTCCTCCTGGGTGGGGCCGTCGCCAGGCGCTGCAGCTTTTAGACTATATTAGGGGATCTGGCTGAGGCCTGACTGTTGGGTTTAGGCAAATGCATAACCTCTCCTATTTTTATCCATTTCTTCACCTTCACTTGAAGGGTACCTGGTGCTGTTAAATCCTGAATCTTTTGGGGATCCTCATTTGAAATTAGGTTCTCTCTCTACTTTTCCCCCCTGCTGACTAAGGAGCTCTAAGCTTGCTCAGGTCGGAGAAGTCATTTATCACTTGTCTGTCGACTTTCCAACGCCCCAAATATTTCCACCTCACTTGTTCACTTTGTCCTTGTGAAATTTTGAATTTTTTTCCCCGTTTGTTTTAGTTAATTTGGGCTGCTGTAACAAAAATGCCATAGACTGTGTGGTTTATAAACAACAGAAGTTTATTTCTCACAGATCTGGAGGCTGGGAAGTGCAGAATCAAAGTACCAGCAAGTTTCATGTCTGGTGAGGTTCCACTTCCTGGTCCATGGATGGCCCACTTCTCTCTGTAACGTCAAGGTGTCTTTTATAAGGACACTAATCCCACTCAGGAGGGCTCCATCCTCATGACCTTTCACCCCAAAGGCCCCACCTCTCAATGCCATCATCTTGGAGGGTTAGGATTTCAACATATGAATTTTGGAGAGACACAATTCAGCCAAGAGTACCATTTTAGGAGCATTTTGGGAAAGAGCTGAGGCCACAGCACGCAGTATTTAATGGGAAACTGAAAGAAGACATTAGATTTGCATCTAAAATGTTTTATTTTGGGGCTGGCCGAGTGGCGTGGTGGTTAAGCACTGGCTTGGGAAGCCAGCAGCCCTGGTTCAGTCCAACATATGTGGGCCAGTGACACTGCCCTCAAAAATAAATAAATAAATAAATGAATGAATAAATAAATAAAATCTTTTATTTTGCATTTGTGTTCTTACTATGACTTCTGTGATTGTTTGGATATGATATAGAATTTCAGTATGCCAGTTGAATAATTGATCAAGTTGTGATAATGTTACATATAAATAGCTTTCTTTCACCAAACGGGATCTGCTTTTACCTGAAGGATAAAGAACAAATTATAAATGGTTATCTTTGGCTATTGGAGTTATTGTTGGTTTTTATTTTCTTTTTTATACTTTTGTTCTTTTTTACTCTAATTCCTAAATTTTCTACAATGAATATGGATAACTTGTGTAATTAGGAAAAAATAATACTTAGTAGAGAAAAAATTGTTAATTATATCCTTGGATAAAAATTGGCCCTAGGTACTCTTATTTTGTCCTAAATCTATCAGAGTTGTGCTATGTCCTTTACCTCCTTTAGGTAATCTGCAACTAGAAACACTTATTTTGGGATGTGTGTGGGTTTTTTTGTTTGTTTGTTTGTTTATTTTTTGAGGGCAATGTCACTGGCCCTCATATGTGGGACCCGAACCGGGGCCGCTGGCTTCCCAAGCCAGTGCTCAACCACTGCGCCACTTGGCCGGCCCTAGGGGATGTGTGTGTTTTTGCGGAGTTCATTCTAATTTATCCTCCAATTTTTTATTTTGAAGAATTCAAAACTAGAAAAGTTGAAAGACTAGTACAATGAATACTTGTGAAAGTGCCATTTTACAACATTTGGTTTATTTTAAAGCACCTTTATTGAAGTATAATTTACATATCATAAATTAACCCATTTTAAATAGATAATTGAATGATTTTTAGTCAGTTTACAGAGCTGAGCAACCATCCAGTTGCATACTTTCATCGCTCTGGGAAGATTTCTTCCTTGATATTAATCTCCATTCTCACCCCCAACCTCAAGCAGACACTAATGTTTTGTCTGCCTCTCAACTGTTGCCTCTTCTCCACCTTTTATATCAATGGAATCATATAATACGTGGCCTTTTGTATGTGGCTTCTTTCACTTAGCATAATGTTTATGAGGCTCATCCATGTTTTGGCATGTATCAGTGTTTTGTTCATTTTCATTGCTTAGTAGTAATCCATTGTATGTCTTCTTCTACATTTTATTGATCTATTTACCAGTTGATAGTTCTTGGGTTGTTTCTACTTTTTGGCTATTATGAATAAAACTGCTATGAACATTATTTTACAAGACTTTGTGTGCATGTATGTTTTAATTTCTTTTGGGTAGATACCTAGGAATGGGTTGCTGTTTGTGTGTTATAGTTATGCTTAATTTTTAAAGAAACTGCCAAACTCTTTTCCAGAGTAGCTACCATTTTACATCCACACCAGCAATGTAGGGGAGTTCTTTCTATGGGCTTCATACATTTTCCCCTGAATCATTTGAGATAAGTTGCAGATACCAGGACATTTCACCCCTTAGCTCCTTTTTTTTTTTTTTTTGCTGAGCCATCCTGCCACCTGTTGGCAGCTCAACGGCAACTCAGCTCAGGCTGGCATCGAACCGCTGTTGCTCAGAGCTCAACTCACACTTTTTTTTAATTTCCTGAGAGACTTTGTAAATAAATCTTAGCCTCTAATACCCTTTTTTTTTTTTCTTTTTTTTTTGAGGGCAGTGTCACTGGCCCTCACATACGGGACCCGAACCAGGGCCGCCGGGACCCGAACCAGGGCCGCCGGCCTTCCAAACCAGCGCTCAACCACCGCGACACTCGGCTGGCCTCAACTCAGACTCTTGAGCAAACTCTTAACCAACTGAGCCACTTAGCCGGCCCTCACCCCTTAGCTCTTAAGGGAAGGGTATCATCCTACATCAATGCAGTGTCTTTGTGACCGCCCCCAAGGAATTTAGCATGTAAACAATAGTGGCATCCAATATACCGCCCGTATCCTATTTTCTATTTGTTCCCGGAATGCCCTTTATAACTCTTTCCTCCCCAA
The DNA here is from genome assembly GCA_033961575.1 of Aselliscus stoliczkanus. Lineage (NCBI taxonomy): Eukaryota > Metazoa > Chordata > Mammalia > Chiroptera > Hipposideridae > Aselliscus > Aselliscus stoliczkanus. The sequence continues at coordinate 53,313,800 of CM066733.1, read as the reverse complement.
ATCCAGCATCTTCTCAAGCATCTCATGTTACATTTGGTTGTCATGTCTCTTTAGTTGTCTTGAATTGAGAACAGTTTCCTCATTTTTGTCAATTGAATATTTTATGATATTGACATTTTTTGAGTCCAGGCCAGTTGTTTTCTAGTGTCCTATATTGTTGATTAGTGTGGTTGTTTCCTCACAATTAGATTCAGGTTAAACATTTTTTGTTGGGGGAGCTTAGAAATAATACGTAGATGATTCTATGTGTTCCATTGTGTCACACATCAGGAGGCATATGCTGTTAGTTTATCCCATGTGAAATTTGAGTATTTGATTAACATAATGTCCACCTGTTTTTCTCCTTTATAATTAATAAGTAATCTGTGAGAGACTATGAGAATATTCTTTTTTCCCCAGCAATATTTTTCCTGATACTTTTTAGTGTCCGTTAACCAACCATCCTTTCCTGAGTCAAAAGTTAAATTTCTAATCCTTTTGTTCCTTTTTTATTAGTTGGCAGTTTCTTGTAAAGATATGGCTTATTTTAAAATGGAACTTAACCACATTATAGTCATGAAGGATTTTATGGTGAATAAAGCAAATTTTTGGTTATTTTTTAGTATATCCTCATAGTGTAGACTTAAGTATATTTGCCTTACCCTCTAAAGAGAGAGAGCTTGACCTTTGTGAAGCTTGAAATACAGAAACTCTTTCGCTGTGTTTCCATTATTTGGCATGTTTGCTGTTTTTCTCTCATTAGAGATCACTGTTTTTCAGGAAGAATCTGAAAAAGCTACAGAGAAGTTTTTTCCTCAGTTTTTATGAATTTTTCTTTGTAAACCAAATTGGATAGTTCATTTCCGTGTTTCTTTGGATGGTTCTGTGATTTTTTGTTTTTTGGTAGTAATTTAACTGGTGGTAATTATGCAGTGTCATGCAAAGCAGCTATTTTAAAAAATCCTTTTCTTCAGTAATGTATAAGAAATGCATAGTTGGATGAGGTGTCTAAACCTGACTGCTTGTCATCTGTATGGCTGGTTGCCCAGAATATGAAAACTTGAACAGAGTATGTAAGGTTGTTTGCGAGTATCACAGGACTTTACGAGGAAATCTTTCAAAATGTTGTCTTTTTTGTTCTCAGTGATTTAGTTACTACTAAAAAGGGCAGCAATCTCACGTATTTACACCATCATTTTATTAGTTTGTAAAAGAAGAGGGGGTCTGGGCTTGTCAGGTTTGTGAACTGTCATAAAATCTGCCTTTATCCTATTTTTTCTCCAAGTTAAATCTAATTTAATTTAGTCCCCTAGCTATAAGTGTGTAGCTTTTTAAAGGTACCTATCTCACATGTACCAGAGAGCAGCCAAATATAGCCCCGGAGGATTTGGAGAGGGTTGGCTGCAGAATAAAGTTGGCATTGAGGCCATGTGGCATTATTTGGTAGTGATGGTCACTGCTTTGGCCATGTTCAGCATATTAACTAGAACTGGGCCAGGGCGTGTTTACCTTTTCGTTCTTAGAATAGAGAATAAGATTGATAACACAGGGCCTCAGATTCTCTTAGTCGTGTACCCTGTACCCTAGTATACGGTTTTGGAGTGCAATATGCGGAGGTGTATTTTTGTATTATCTTCAAAGATGGCATGGTCAGTGTTGTTCTCTAGGGGAGATGAAACTGAAGAGGCTTTGAAACTGGCCCCTGTACCCCACCATCAGGAAATCGCAAAGCAGGACGTAACATAGGTGTGGGCCATTTTAACCAAATTATGTAAAAAGTGTGTGGTATTTCTTTTCAAAGCCCATGCTTTTTTTCTCTATGTAGAAACAACAGCTAGATTTACGAATGGAGTGTTGCTTTACAACTGAGCTTTTTGGCACTTCTTTCTTTTTTGAAGATCAAACCCAAAAGTTCCTAGTATTTTTTAGGAAAATAACTGTATGACTAGGCTCTCGGATAAGATGCATTTGACCACTGCTGGCTTATGGTAAGTTCCCTGTTAGGTAAATACACTTTGGAAAACTGTATTTAATTGTAGGTTTACCAGATCATTTCATAACTGATACTGTGTGTCGCAAAGAAAGTTTCATGAACAACAGTAAACCACAACGATTTGCATATGAAGATAGCTTTGTCTGAATCACGTTTTCTATTATTCTGGGACTGTTTGGGTTATCATACCTTTTCATGTCTCCTCGAGGCCAGTGTTTCTAGTATCTTTGAAAATGTCCGTTAGCACTGAACCTAGTGATTGTTTACATTATCAGGAGCTATCCATGACAGTTAAATTGTGGGGCGGGGATGGCAAGAAAAATGGGAGTTATTTCCAAATATGCATCTTTAATGGATGTATGATGAAGGAAATGAGTCAGCAGAAAACAGCAGCTTTCAAATTGTAATCTTTCCTTAGTCTGCCTTCATATTCATAGCTTTTTCCCTTTATGATGTACATTTTCAAATATACAATAAAGTTGAAAGAATAATACAATGAATAGCCACTGTATTCGTGTTTTGCTATTGTAATAAATTACCTCTGAATTACTGGTTTACAAAATTACCAATGCCCAGTGAGGGCGATCAGAAGTCCAGAATGAGTTTCCTGGGCTAAAATCAAGGCGCTGCCATGCTGTGTGCTTGCTGGAGGATCTGTTTCCTGCCTTTCCCAGTGCAGGGGCTGCACACACTCCCGGGCTGTGGCCTCATTTCTTCGTCCTCAAAGCCAGCATGTTGTGCAAGCCCTTCGCACACCGCTGTCCCTCGGGTTCTGTCTACTACTTTTTTTTTTTTTTTTTTTTAGGGCAGTGTCATTGACCCTCATATGTGGGACCGAACCGGGGCCGCTGGCTTCCCAAGCCAGCGCTTAACCACCGCGCCACTCAGCCGGCCCTCTTCTACTCTTAAGGAAGCGATGACATTGAGGTTCCCTGGGGATCCCAGGGCAGCTGACAGATCCCCCTTTCCCATGTTACATGGCATGTGTACATGTCCCGGGGACTGGGACATTGTTGGGATGATGCCAGTGTTCTAAAGCATGGTGATGGCTTTACAATTTTTTACAAAAATCATTGAATTGTACAATTGAAATGGGTGAATTTTATGCTACGTAAATTATACTTAAATGACGTTGTGGCTTTTATTTTGTTTTTGTTTGTTTTAAACCTTTAGTTGCTTTCCTTTGCTTTTAGGAGTAAGTCCAAATTTCCTTTTTTTTTTTTTTTTTTTTAAGGGCAGTGTCACTGGCCCTCATATGTGGGACCGCTGGCTTCCCAAGCCAGTGCTTAACCACCGTGCCACTCGGCCAGCCCTAAGTCCAATTTTCTTGAATGAAGCATATTGGTCCCATCCTAATTAAATGCTTTAATTACAAAATACACGTAATGTAAAATTTACCATCTTAACCATTTTTAAGTGTACAGTGTTAAGCCTATTCACATATTGGTCAGCCAATCTCCAGAACTTTTTCATTTTGCAAAGCTGAAACTCTGTACCCATTAAACAACTCCCATTTCCCCTTTTCCTCAGCCCCTATCAATTATCATTCTACTTTGTTTTTTATGATTCGATTACACTGGATACCTCTTATAAGTGGAATCATACAGTACTTGTCTTTTTGTGATGGACTATTTTACTTTGTATAATGCCCTCAAGGTTCAGCGATGTTTTAGTGTGTGACAGGTTTTCCTTTTTAAAAAAGATTTTTATTAAAATGTAGCTAACATACAGTATTATATTAGTTTCAGGTGTACATCATAGTTATTCAATGTTTATATACCTAAAGAAGTGATCACTGTAAGTCCAGGAACCATGTGACACACCCCACACTGTCACAATATTACTGACTATATTCTCTACGCTGTACAGTGTCACATCCCCGTCACTTACTTGTTTTATACCTGGAAATTTGGATCTCTTATTCCCCTTGAACTCCCCTCCCCCCTTTAATTTTTCAATTACAGCTGACCATCAATATGATATTAATTTCAGGTGTACAGCATAGTGGTTAGACATTTGTAAAATTTAACAAGTGACCCTTGACGAGTATAGTACCCACCTGGCACTATACATAGTTATATGTATTTATATACACCTTATTATTGACTATATTCTGTGTGACTATTTTGTAACTACCAATTTGTATCTTAATCGCTTCACCTTTTTCATCCTGTCCCCCACCTCCCTCCCCTCTATCGCCCCAATAAATCTAGGACCCATCTGTACCATACATAGTTATTACAATATTATTGACTATATTCCTTATGCTATACTGTACATCCTCATGACTACTTTGTAACAACCAATTTGTGCTTCTTAATCCCTTCCCCTTTTCACCCATTCCCAACCCCCCTCCCGTCTGGCAACCCAGACTTTCCTTTTTAAGGCTGAATAATATCCCGTTGTATGTATATACTACATTTTGCTTATCCCTTCATCTGTTGATGGACACTTGGATTGCTTCCACCTGTGGGCTGTTGTGACTAATGCTGCTATGAGGGTGGATTTGCAAATATCTCTTTGAGATTCTGCTTTCAGTTCTTTTGTAGATGCAGCTGACCCTTGAACAATGTGGGTTTGAACTGCATTGGTCCACTTGTATGTTGATTTTTTTCAATAAATACACAGCTGGCCATCTGTATCCTCAGGTTTCACAGCTGGGGATTCAACTGCCCAGGGGTTGAAAACAGTATGTTAGCTCCCTGGTTGGGAATCTGTATGGGGAAGGCCAACTTAAGTTATAAGCTTCTTTTCAAGCCCTTGGGGAGTTGGCGACCCCAGTCCCCCCTGTGTTGTTCAGGAGTCAGCTGTATACCCCAAAATGGGATTGCTGGATCTGAGTTCAATTTTAGTTTGCCTCTCTAGCTCCTCTTTGCCTCTTATAACAGCCATATATAGATGTTATCCCGGGAACACACTAGAATTTTGAATTAACTTGGGCCTATTATGTTGCAGTTAAACTCATTTCAGACTAGCTTATGCTAAAGGTGGTGGGAGGATGGAGGGAGTATTTTAAGGATCTCTGTGTTGTGTAGGACCCAAGGACAGGAATATGTTTGGGCTTCAGAGCCGAGGACTCAAAATACCTCAGGTTTCTTTCTGCGTATGTTGTGTCTAGGTATTTGCAGTGGCCATCTGTCTCTGCCAAGGGAACCATGAAGCTCAGAAGTTCCGAAGGGTGTTGTTTATAGTCCCAATACCATGAGCAAAACTTTCCCAGTTTCACTTTCAAATGCCTGGGTGCCCATCAACTCTGGGACTGCTTACTCTGTACTCAGTAGTCCCACACGGAAGTGGGGCATTGCCTAGACAGTAATAGCTGCAGAAGCTTTCATTCTCTTCCCCAGTGGGAGATGACCCCTGCTCAGGTCCAGCTGTCACTCCGTGCCTCACTATGGCAGGCACGCCCGCTGAGGGTCTCGGGGTAATAGCTGTGCTTTCCCTAGTTTGGTCTCGATGGGTCCATATATACATTTGCATGATCCTACCGTCTGTGGGCTAAAATGATACATTTTTTGTTGCCATTCCCCTGACCTCCATCATATAGTCTCAGGATACAGTTGTGAGAGGAAAACCAGATAAAAAGGAAATACTATATTTTATTCCATTCAACAAATATTTATTAAGCACCTCTATGTGCAGGCACTGTTCTCAGCCCCACGGAGTATAAGCAGAAAGAATACAGAGCATGTAGTATCTTTTTTACAGGGCAACCAAGGAGTAAGATACAATCAGCAAGTCTCATGGTCACCCTTTAGCGCATTTCCCTGGCAGAGGACTGAAGGCCCTGCCTGGCATGGCTTTGCCAAGAAAGATCCCCCATGTCAGATATTCCTCAGGGCCACCTGAGCGAATGTCGGGCACAGCGAATGTCGGGCAGCGGGGGAGATTGTCCCTTTATGAAGCCCTGCTGCTTTGGCTTTCCTCTTCGAATGTGATGCCACTTTTGGATTTAGGGTTTGAATAGGGTGTATAATCATTATAGGCTCCTGGTGATGGAATTCTAAAACTTTAGGTTACTGGTCATCCATTTAATAATGGGGCATTCCCTTTGATAAATCACCAACTCCAGTAATATTATAATTAGACATTTTAGTCTTTAAGATTGATAAACGGAATAGCTAGGACCGCATTTCGTTTCTTATCTCTGCCTATCTTTCCAGTTTAAAGGTCTTTACCTCAGGGCATGGATGGAAAATTCTGGATTTAGAGCTTTCTCAAATCTGTGGAATATCACCCCCTATATTTCCCTCCTCCCCAGCTGCTTTTCTGTCAGATATACTCTGTAATGGAGGGGTGGCAGTTTGGGGGAACGCTGTGAGAAGTTTTAAAGGGGCTGCCTACATTGTATTCATTAGGGTCTCATAGTTTCTTAGTGGCTCAGAGAATTTAGTTGCTGAAATTCTGCCAATTATCTAATTATCTGATGGTTAGAGGTTTCAGATCTCTGGCTTTAGGCAGAAAGGGCCTTGGTTAATCAAGTTATACCCCTGTTCTGTGTGTCCTGGCTCCTCTGTGGGGGCTGGATGGGGCTGTGCTCTGCAGCTGGGATGGTCCTGCAGAACCATTACTGAAGTTAGTCTTCTGTGAGCAGTTTCCTCTTATTGCCCAGAGCTCCTAAAGCTCCATCCAGCTTTGGAGAGCGAGCTTTGGAGAGCGGGACCACCCCTGTGCTGCACATCAGCACTGCCAGCCTCCTCGCCTGACACGGGCCCCGTTTCTTCTTACCTCGCCCCGGCTGTGATACCCACTGGGGATTTGTTACTTGTAACCCCTCAGTCTTGTAACAGTTGAGACTTTATTGGAGGTGGTGACCAGAACCCTGTCATGCTGTAGCTTGAGTACAGTGAGAATTAATAAAGAGGAGACTGGGATATCTTAGAACCTGAGTTAGAAATTCATTTTGGCTTCAGAAACAGCCAGAATCATGGACCTGAATGTTTTTGGGCCTCTCCTTTTCTGGCTGTTATTGTTTGTAGTGTTTTTCTCTCTGAAGACTGCTTTTCTTGCTTTTCAGTCCAGTGGACAAAATATGGCACTAAAAGCCCCAGCTACTCGGGGAGAGATTGACTTCTCTTTCAGCTCCGGTCCTAACATTCTCAAGGAAGGGTTCAGGTTGACTTAACTGGATCAGGAGTTCATTCCCGGACTAATCAATGGTGGCTTGGATCAGCATCTTGTATTAACATGGAAGTTCCCTATGGAGTCAATGGAATTGTAATAGATACGTATGATATCAGGGGTGTGGGGGTAGTGGGTGGGGGGAGGGGGCTTGTCACTATGTGAGGGGTGAAAAGGATAACGATTGCATTGTTTTGTACACCCGAAACTAATAATAATAATAATAAAAACATGGGAAGTTCCCTAAGACACATCTTATTTTATATCTGCTTTCCTGGGAAGAAGTGGGGCAATGCCCAGAGAGAAGGGGTCTGTAAACGCTTATACATCTGTGTGCCTTTGCATGTTCTCTCTATCTGAAATGCCCTTTCACCCCCTTTCTCTGTGGTTAACCAGTCCATCGAGGTACAGTTTTGATGTTACCTGCTCGGTGAAGCTTTCCCTGAATTCCTAAGTTTGAGTTAGGTATTGCAGCTTCTGTACTTTCGTAATCCTTGGTTATGTTTCTTGTCTGACATTTACCACATTGAGTTGTGACTGTTTGTTCCCAGATCTTTCTTAATAGACTTTGTGTTCCTTGGTAGCAAAGAGTTTTTCTTACTTATCTTTGCATTTCCAATACCTACAGTGATGAATGAGTGAAAACTTAAAGAAATGTAAAAGAAGTAAATGCTGTATATACTTACTGATTGGCAGATATAGAAAGACTTTTTTGTGCTTTTAATTTACCTTGGCTGATTGTTAGATGAATGTTGTTGATTCCTTCAGCCTTAGAGACTGGGGAAGAAGGCGATACAGCATCACTTAGTATGACCGGAGCATAAGCACGCTGCACTTGCCTTACGGTGGGGACCACACACAGCTCGGCTGCTTCTCCCATTGGATTCCCCCAGTCTGAGCTCTGCCATTTGTTACACTTGCCATGTAAGTGCCACCAAGGGCTAGGGTCATAAAAAGGGCAGGATCCCACCCATATCCAAGAGTTTGTCTTAACTATTTTTCTCTCAAGAATGTTTGATCCTTCTTCAATACATGGTGCTGAGACAACTGGAAAACAGGCAAAAGAATGAAGGTCCAGGGCCGGCCAAGTGGCACATTGGTTAAGCGCTGGCTTGAGACACCAGCGGCCCCAGTTCGGTCCCACATATGAGAGGGCCAGCGACACTGCCCTCAAAAAAAAAAAAAAAAAAAAAAGAATGACTATCCCTACCTTTCTCCTTATACAAAAATGAACTGAAAATGGATCAGCGACCTAAATATGAAAGCTAAAACATGAAAATGTTAGAAAAAACATAGAGGTAAATCTTCATGACTTTGGATTTGGCAATTGAGTCTTAGTTATGACATCAGAAGCATGAGCAACAAAAGAAAAACTAGATAATCAACAAAATAAAAAACTTGTACATCAAAGGACATTATCAAGAAAGTGAAAAGACAATCTTCATAATGGGAGAAAATATTTGTAAATCATATATCTGGTAAGGATCTGATTATCTGGAATATATAAAGGAAGACAAACAACACAGTCAAAAAATAAACAAAGAATTTGAATAGACATTTCTCCAAAGAGGATATACAAATGGCCAACAAGTGTGTGCAAAGATGTTTAAGATCATTGGTCATTAAGGAAATGCAAATTAAAACCACAGTTAGATATCACTTCACACTCACTAGGAAGCTATAATGAAAAGTAAAAAAGAAAATGAGTGTTGGTGAGGGTGTGGAGAAACAGGAACACTGCTGGTGGAAATGTAAAATGGTTCAGCTCCTGTGGAAAACAGTTTGGTGGTTCTTCAAAAAGATAAACACAATTACCATATGACCCAGCAGTTCTACTCCTAGGTATAGTCGAGGGTGCCAAAAAAATGTATAAACATTTTAAGAAAGGAAAAAAACTGTATTAAAACTGGAATACTCAATATATAATCACGTTTGACTTCTGCAATTATAAGAGGTGCTCAAAGTGGTTACCATCAGCCTCCAGACACTTCTGATTATGGCGAACTGCTGCTGCACAGATAACATCTCTTAAAGTGTGTATACATTTTTTGGCATCCCTGGTATATCCAAAGAAATGAACACATGCCCACACAGACACATGCATGTGAATGTTTATAGCAGCATTACTCATAACTGTCAAAAGGTAGAAACACCCAAATGCGCATCAGTAGATGAAGGGGTAAACAAAACATGGTATGTACATACACTGGAATATTATTCAGCCATAAAAAGGAATGAAATATTGTTGTATGCCACCATTTGGGTTAAGTCTTGAAAACCTTATGCTAAGTGAAAGAAGACAAACACAGGATGTCACATATTGTATGATTCCTTTTATATAGATTTTGCAGAATAGGCAAATTCATGGAGACAGAAAGAAGACTAGTGGTTGCCAGGGGTGGGGAAGGTGAGGAATGAGAAATGAATACTTAAACGGTATGGGGCGTTCTTAATAGGTATGAGGTGATTAAAAAGTTTTGAAACTAAACAGGTGGTTTTGCACAACATTGTGAATGCACTAACTGCCACTGAATTATATATATATATATATATATATATATATATTTTTTTTTTTTTTTTACTTATTTCAAAGTAATTGTATATTATGTGTATTTCACCCTTTTTTAAAAAAAGGAAAAATAGTTTGATCTGACATACAGCCAAAGGCACTTAGAAACTAAACTCCTATGATGCCAGTGTCGAATTGCTGTATCCTCAGAACCTGCTTTAAAAAAAATACTAAGCCAATTTTATTATCTCAGATGACAAGAATAACCCAATGTAAGGTGGCTGTGGGGTTGCCTAATTTCGTGGTTCAACTATATCGTCATGCACACAGTAATTATTTCCCTCTTTCTGATCTGTTACCCTCAGTATATGAGCCTCCTGAGGCTCCCAGTAGGTCCCTTCATGTTCCCGAGATGGTTGGAGTAACGCTGTGCCCTGCATTTCTCACTGTTCTCCAGGGGCAGGAAGAAGGACGCCTTTCCTTTCTTCTGTCATCTTTTCCACCTACCTTTATATTATAAACTTTTCAAACCTATAGAGAATTTTAAAGAATCGTAGAGTGTATACCCTTATACTTACCACCTAGTTCAACATTGGTTAACATTTTTGGCTTAATTTTTTTTCTCTATATAAAATTTTTTGAGTCATTTGAAGGTTGTAAACATCATGACCCTTCACCCTTAAATATTTCAACATGCTTCGCCTAAAAATAAGGACACCCTCTTACATAACCACATACTAAAATGTTAAGGTAAGTTACAAAATTTCTTTTTTTTTAAATTTAATTTAATTTTTTATTGATTTCAGGTGTACAAAACAACATAAAGATTAGACATGTACACCCCTCACAAAGTGATAACCCCCCACAATCTGTTGCCCCTCTGACATCGTATATAGCTGCTACAATACCACTGACTCTGTTCCCTATGCTGTATTTTACATCTCATGACCATATACCAGGGGTGCAAAAAAAAGTATACACATTTTAAGGGATGTTATCTATGTATTACTTTTCAAAGTTGAATTACATAGCAATATGTAGTATAATGTTCGCTCAAAAGATAGCATTAATCTGGGCCGGCCGAGTGGCTCGGTGGTTGGGAGCCGGTTTGGGACACCAGCGGCCCCGGTTTGGATCCCACATATGAGGGCCAGTGACACTGCCCTCTTAAAAGAATTAAAAAAATAAAAGCATTAATCAAATGAATGCTAGCATCATTCATTGTATTACAATCTTAATACAATTTTTTCCTTTCTTAAAATGTGTATACATTTTTGGGGCACCCTCTGTATATAGGAATTTAATTATAGTTGACATTCAATATTATTCTACATCAGCTTTAGGTGTACAGTGCAAAAAATCCTTTACTAATAAAATATAATCCAGTCCATGTTTAAATTTTCTCAGTTGTCCCCAATTTTTTTTAAAGATTTTATTGGGGAATCGGGTTAGGGGAACAGTGTTGGGGAATCGGGGCAGGGGAACAGACAAGTTGTCGTCCTTCCATCTAAGTAGTGGAGGATGCAGTTAGCTCAGCTCTAAGTCCAGTCACTCTCTGGTCAACTGTTGGCAACTCACAGCTGCTCAACTCAAGGTACCGTGTTCAGTCTTAGTTGCGGGTGGGCATAAACTACCATCCCATGTGGGAGTTGAACCGGAAACCTTGTTAGGAGCACGTTTTCTCACCAGCTGAGCCATCCTGCCACCTGTTGGCAGCTCAGCTCGTGTGTAGCTCACTGGCCCATGTGGGAATCGAACAAGTGGCCCTGTTTCTCAGAGCTTGCACCCTTAACCAACTGAGGCACTCAGCCGGACCCCCCAATTATATCTTTTATAACTTTTTTTTTTTTAAAGAATCAGAATTCAGTCATTTTTTGCATTTGGTTGTTACATGTCTTTAAAACAATGCCATCACCATGCCTTTTTCATGGTGAATATGTGTTTTTTACTTTCTATTTGGACAAAGTATAACTGCTGATGATAGTGAGAAGGACCAATTCTAAAAGGTAATAAAATTAGTGGATTAATAAATAGCCAGGAATGGAAGAGAGAAGAAATCATTTTGGAAAGAAGTGGGTAAATGCTGGTGTGAACTTTGTTGCTCCTCTTAATGAAATTTTCCACAAGTTCTTTCATTTTTCTTAACTGTCTTCACATATTAAATAGTATCATTCTTGAGTTAATTTTAGGTTTGGAAATATTGAGAGCCTTCATTAGCCCAACTCCTGTTCCCTACCTGCAGTCATCATTCTGTTTTAATGAAATTCTCAGTTTTTCCCAGGTCTTAAAATTTACAACAGTCATAAGGACATATTTTATAGCCCTTAGTTTTGGTCTTCCACTTTAGATTCCAGTTGAGTTGATGTTGGAAAGGTCTAGTAAGAACCACCTGTGCTGACCTCCTTCCTAGTCAGGCTTCAAATCATCCAGAGGTAGCAGAGCCTTCCTGATTTCCTGGTGGGCTGGTGTTCTCAGCAGCACTCCACAGGGGAGGGGTGGGAACTGCCTGTGTTTGGGGTACACACTGCCTGAAGCCCAGAGACGCTATTGCTCGTGCTTCACTGGATCTGTGCCTCATTCTGATTTCCCATCTTAGTTTGTGACCAAATTAGATAGTTTTCTTTTTCTCATAAATAATTTGGATCCTTTTGAATTTCTTATTTATTCAGAGCATGGAAAGAGAAGGTTTCTAATTTTATTTCCCTGAGAATCTAAGGTTAATTCTCATACTTCTGGCATTCCCTCTTTAATTCTGATTTCCTGATCTTTTTTTTTTTTAAAGATTTTATTGGGGAATTGGGGGAGGGGAACAGACAAGTTGCTGTCCTTTTGTTCCTCACTGTAGTTGCGGAGGACGTTGCTTCACTGGCCCATGTTGGTATCATCATTGCGCTCTTCTCAGGTGAGGCAGATCAGTCGCCGGCCTCTGGACGGCTGCTCATGCTGGCTGCCGGCCACTCACTGTAGCCTGTGGCAGCCCACTGCAGCAGGGGCTGCAGCTGTGCTGTCGCTGGCGACTCCAGGTGGAGCTGTTGTTCGCCATCTTAGCTGTAAAGGGCGCAGCATCACGGGCCCTCATGTGGGATCCGAACTGGGGCCCTGCTGCATCCCAAGTCAACTCTTAACCAGCACGCCACTCGGCCGGCCCCCGATCTTCTTAACTGTTTTTTTCCCCCATGTTTTTGGGTGATGTTCCTAATTGTGTATTCAGTATATGATTGATTTTTCTTTATAAGACCAGTAATCTGTCTTGTATATGTATACATAGTACAAAAATAAATGTTTTGTGTTTGTGAATATATACAAGGTTAGGTATTTGAACACCTTCAAGAATTCAGCTTAATGAGGTTACAACCAATTTGTTTATGGAATCCATGATGGTAATTAATATGTTCTTAAGAAAATCTGATGTTCATAGTGTTACTAGATAACTGGAAAATTCTGAATAAGTCAGAAGTTTTTTGCTTTTGAATAGATATGGCTCTAAATTCTAATAACTGATTCTAAGTAGTAAGAAGTTAATAATAATAAATTCTACTGATAGACAAGGGCATGTTATTCACAGTTATCTATAAAATGAAGGTTGAACAGTATTGCTTCTAAGTTACAAAATTGCCTATCAGCACCACCCGATTCTTCTACTCCGAATTAGGTTAAGCTGATAATCAGTACAGTTGAAACTAGTGTGCACCAAGCCCATTTTTCACCCCAAGTAGGAAAAGTTGCCTTGGACTGATAGCCTCGGTGTGTGAGGCATGTGGAGTCGCCCTTGTTTGAGTGCCCCTGGTTTGCTGCATTGGTGAGGCCATCAGCTTTGTAGAGATGGGCCTTCCCTGTTGTGCTGTCTGTTTTATCCCTCGTCCCAGGGTGAATGCTCAGCACGTGGATAAATGCTCATTAATTAAATGCTTGTTGAATGACTGACAACCTAAGGCATTTGTGCACAATTGCGTAATGCAGTCTTCACAGCCAACCCTATAATGCCAACCTTATAATATAAAATATAAGCTAACCTTATAATCTAAAAAACTCAGTTTGCAGATGAGTGAACTGACATAGATAAATGCTTGGCGGGCAGAGGTAGGAGCTGTCTTTAAATAAAGCCATTTTAAATTTTACCATTTTAACCAATTTGAAGTGGATAGCTCTGTGGCATTAAGTATATTCACAACATTGTGCAACCATCACCGTCACCCATCTTAGCCTGTGCCTTTCCCCAGCTGTTATACTGCCTCCCTTTGTTCTTCTGGCTGTCTTTAACCATCTGAAATCAGATTAAAAACTTTTTGAATGGAAACAACTAAAGGACCCTGGAAGTTTAAACTTTCAGGCTGGGCTGAATAGTGAGCCAGTGTTTTCTTTTCCCACCTCCTCAGCCAGCTCTACTTCCATGTAGAATTTCTTGCTGGCTAATAATAGCTGAGTGTGTTGTTTTGAACGGGAATGTGTGCTATCATGTCTACTTGTTCTCACACTGAGTTGGAGCTGTTTGGTCTATTCCTGTGTTTCTTGACCTAGTGAGGCAGTGATCTAAATGGTCCGAGCACAGAGGAGCTCTCTTGTGCCCCCACTTGGAGCCTTGTACCTGCCTGATGGGTTTAGGGCACCACGGAGCTAACGCCTACTCTCAGCCTTGTAGTTGGGGAATGAGTTTGCTTTGTCATCCTCCACTCCTGCTTCCGGCCAGGAGTCTGGTTCACTACTTTCAGTTTCACTTTGGGCTTTAAAAATGTTTCTTCATCTTTCTCTGGCTGAATTACCTGTATAATTATCGGTACAAATACACAGTTTTGTTGCCTTGGCTGTGGGATGAGGTGGGATGTGTGAAAGACTTGAGGAAGGGAATGGGTCTGCCTAAGTAGGATAGCTGGACTTGCCCACTTGTTAGTGTTTCTACCGCAGTGGTCTCGAAGTCCTGTCTAATACCAGGCAGAGCCAAGTGGTGAAATACGACACAGGCTGGGGATGAGAATTGGCAATTGTCCTGGGTGCACAAATAGTTTCTTCCTTCCCAAGCACATTTTACAGCCAAGTGAACAGAAAACAATTCAGCAGGCTCCTTGCTGGGGACCTGCAGCAGAAAAATGATCTTCATAAAAAGCTGGGCTTTCATAAAAAGCTTTCAGGAGAACAAAATGCAAACTTAAGCGTATTTTTCCGTCCCTCGTTTTATCCCTGATCCCTAAGTGTAAGGCTGATTCTAGACGTACTTCGAAGCCTGTTTGTGGGAGGGAGGGGCTGGGCTTCCCCACGTCTGACCAGTCACAGATTCTTCACTTTAGATCACAGTCAGCTAGAAAGGAAGTTGCTCGGAAGACTCAAGTCCAAGCCTTCCTATTGAATGGTCCGGCAAATAGGCACAGCTTGGCCCCTGGCCCAGCTCTGTTCCATGTAAATTTTATCTAGCACACATGGGGCAGGCAAGCAGCTGCTGGTGGTGTAATTCCAGTCATTACTGACTAATATAACAGGCCACCATTGCGTGAGGCTTGACCTGAGGTAGCTGCTCTAAATATAGCCAGCCTTTCTGGCAGCTGCGAACACCTGGAGGAGCAGGCATGCCCCCAGCAGAAAAGGTATTTGCTGTTAACAGCATGTCTGTTGAACAGTTATGTGCTGTCAGAGCTCATTTCATGCTGTTTGTGCGTAATTAAAAACAACCCACTGGGTCCATTGGCTTATGGTTGGTTATGTTTAGAAAAATGCACTGTGTGTTGTCAGTTGTGGGGACTGGGATGATGTCACTAGTTTGAGTAAGACCATACGAAAAGCAGTTAATGTAATTACCGACAATTTCTTTGATCTCTAATGAACACAGCTTACTAAAACCCCTCAGTGGCCTTTGGTTTCTGGCACTGATGAAACAAGCTGTCAATCGTGTGACTCTGTTCAATTAGGGACTCTGGTTTGTGTGCTTGGTAGTTCTTTCTGACATAAGGAGGTTGATGAGTAATGAAAAAGAACACCAGCATTTACAAAATGGTGCTTGCAGAAAAGAAACTACAAATGGGCCATAAAAATGTAAAAGATACCCTTTTTCGTAAAAGGAGAAACCATTTTAAGACCTCATTGAGATCTTATTTTTTACCTATCAGATTGAGAAAAATCAGTAACATTGGAGAAACATTGTTGATGAGCAAGTGGGGAAATAGACCGTCTCATACATTCTTGGTGGAAGCATTCATTAAGTATACAACTTTTATTGAGGAAGTCTAGATACATCTATTAAAACCACAAGTATATATACCCTGTGACCTGGTAGTGTTATAGGAATTTGTCCTATGGATGCATTCTGATGTGTGCATAAACTTGTTTAAGAGTTAAAGCTTGGAAACAAACTCACAAGTGGATTGGTTATATAAATCATGATGTATATATAATGGATACAGCTGTAAAAAACAATGAAGATGCCCATTATATGCTAACATAGAAATATCTTCATGGTGTAGTGTTACGGGGATAGAGCAAAGGCCAGTATATAATGTGCTACTAACTGTGTAAAAAGGGCGAAATAAGAATGTGATTTGCTTGTATGTGCATAAGGAAGCTCTGGAAGGATATTTAAGAAGGTCATATGAGTAATTACGTGTGTGTGTGTATGAAAGGAGATAAGATGGGTGTTTTCACTGTATGAAACTTCTTGAACCATATGCATGTATTGCTTTTCCAAAAAATTAAATAATTAGAATGTTCTTTTTTAAATGGAACTTCTTTGAATTTCAGTCACAGTTGCAGAGGAGCTTTTAATTGACTTCTGTAATTACCCAAACTTCGCATCCTGGTGGGTAAGAGGGAACTGTCTTTGTGTTGCAGCTCAGGGCAATACTGTCTCCTGTGGGGGCGCCATGGGCACAAAGGGCTGCACAAGTTGGTGGGTCCTGGTGTTTTTCCTGGTGCCCCTCAGCCAGGTCGGTGGCTCTGAAGATTTACATGGCAGGAGCCTTCCTTAGGTTCTGTAACAAACCCTAGGCAGCTGGCTCTTTCCTTGTGTTTGGCAGTGAGGGTGATATGCTTTGGACAGGACTGAAGCTTTTCACCTTTTCTCTGTATTTGTAGGAACCTACAAGCAGCAATTGGGGCCTATTATGATTTTGAGAGCCCAAACATCAGTGTGCCCTCGATGTCCTTTGTTGAAGATGTCACCATAGGAGAAGGGGAGTCGATACCTCCTGATACTCAGTTTATAAAAACGTGGCGGATCCAGAATTCTGGTAAATATATAATGAGCAATTCCCCCTGAACCAGTTTTCTTTTTCTTAGTACTAAAAGAAATAAATGTTTTTGTTTAAGTTATGTGATTGTGTAACTGAGATTTTTCTACCCATATATGGTGTAGCATTTCTTGTACTGGTATGATGACCAAACATCAATGAAATACCCTGCCCTACTGCAGGAAGAATTTAGGTCTCCGTGGCATCTACACACCACCCAGTGTTGCTTTGGCACCGGGATCTCAGCCTGTGTGTGGTGTATGGTATTGTCTCCACCAGTGCTGTTCTGCTGCATCATTTTAATTCTGCTCTAATTAATCTTCTGGTTATTTCCAGCAGGCTAGAGGAGGCACAGCCATGAGCAGGACAGAGTAGTTAGAAAGAGCTGTGAGCACCTGCTCTGTAGACAGCTCATTGCTTTACAACTACAGGATGATTCTGTCTGAAATGTCATTGAGATATCTATCTCAAACATTAATATCACTTTGAAAAATAGGGTAAAAAGTGTGGGGATTTGCTCAGAACGTGAAAGATGGAAAGACTGAGAAATTTTTTTTTTAAAGCATTGTTTTGATATACTGCTGACTTTAAGAAAAGATTAAAATAAGTTAACCATAGTTCTTTGAAAATAGTGTCTGAATATGCATCTGGTAACTGTTAATTATTACCTTTTAATTGTTAGATTCTTTTCTAATGATTTTAAATTGGAGTGGGTTTAATATTCCTTGGCTCATCCAATAACAATTTATACTGACTGGGTGAGGATGCTTTATATCCTTGTTATTAATGAGGACTTACAGAGAAACCCTGAGAGGTGGAAAGAGGATATTTAGCAAAAAATTTGTGGCTGTGGGGGAACCCTATCTAGCAAGGTAATCTGATGTGAGATGATATAAAACTCGGGGGGGGGCTCAAATAAACCTATAAAAGTGACCTTTTATTGACTGCTTACTTTTCAGTTCTTCATACTTCTTTTATGATGGGGAAAGACTGGCTAAGCCAGACTTTTATATAATAACTAATGTACCAAATTGTTATTCTTAGTTGTTTTGGCTTATTTAGAAGTAACTCTCCCTTGGATAAAGGTTCAGTGTGTCACTGAGCAAAAACTCACGTAATCTGGACTGACCTAGTGTTGTAGAGGAGTGGGGACATCTGTGTCTGTCAAGTTTTTGTTAGCATCTTTCCTCTTTTCGTTATAACAGTGTGGTGCATTGTTAGTTTGAGAGGCACGTGGTAATATGGGAAAACAGCCATATTTTCTGTTTTTCTTGAAATTCTTACTGTTCAAAGTTGGATTATCTTTACTTTGCCTAATTTCTTATCTTTCTTAATGTTGCCTGCTTCAAAAAATATGAAAACAGTCTCTTAAGTTCAGCTTCTACTCATCATGTTTCTCCTTTGTACTACTAAAACCTGCTGTTACTGATCAAAAATGCTTTCAAAATTTATACATGAATTTTTTTAAAGGAGTGGTTTGTTTAGAAAATATGAGATATTGAAAAATGTTATTTATTTTTAAAAAAGTTAATCTAAGACCTTGTTTACTTATAGTAAAAACACTGAAAATGGTCTGGCTTTGCATGAGTTTTTTTGTCCTGTTTTTAAATATTGAAGGTTGTTAGAGTAATGTTGAAATATTGTATATACTGTCTTGTTACAGAATAACCATTTTATGTTTCAGAAAGCCTCTTGATATATCTACTCACTCACTAAACAGTTACTTGGGTTAATGGGGGGCTGGAAGCCTGGATAGAAAATGGCTACAGTGTAAAATCAGAACCTCCAGGAGTCTGCCTTTCACCTGGACTTGGAGAAGATCCGTGTTGGTGGGCCTGGTCACTCGCTCCTCCCGGCTTTGCATAGTGACTCCAGGTTAAATCAACCTCTGGGTCTGCAGCCTTTCTTCCTGTAAAAGGGCATTCTTGTTCCTGAACACTTCTTGAAAAGTTGGGCAAGAGTTGCTAGAGATTTTACTGTTCAACATTCTTTGAACAAATAGTTTTTTGGTTTTTTTTCTGGAATTTATTCAACCAGTCATGAAATAATTTGGTATCTATAATCTAAATGATTAAGGAGAACCCGGCCTGCTATACCCAAGTGACAGGTGTGTCGCTGAGGAGAGAGGGAGAGCATGTGCATACACTGCTCCTTGGCGACATCCTGACCTGGCCCGAGTTCTTTCTGGAAATAGAGTAGTAGCTCAGAAGTGGGGCAGCCTCCACCATTTCTCCTCCCGCTCTCTTACTCTCATTCATAACCTTCCCTGAGAGAGTAGTGCGCACTGGGAGAGTTGCATAGCTAATTGTCCTGATACCTCTGTGCTGTCATTTTTTAGGCACGCCAGGCTTTCAGATGAGACTGATAGGAACTGCATATAGCTGTCCCAACGGCTTCCCCAAAGAAGATAAATGGCACACAGTGTTTGGAATTAAACTCCTAATTCTGTTTAATTAAATCCTTAGATTTAGACCACAGGAAAACAAAAGTGAGACATTTAATGACATAGCTCTGGAATCCCAGGACCCAAACTTTTGTCACTATTTAAGTGTTAGAAGCTTGGGAAACTTGAGCAGGAAACCTTACACCCAAGTTTAAAGTGAAAACTTGAAACTCGCCCTCTAAAGATGAAAGGAGAAAATCTTTTCGCCAGCACTTCCAGCTCCGCAGTCACTGCAGCCGTGCTCTGCCATCTGCGTGGAGCGAATGCTGAGCTGAGCGTGGAATCGTCGCTCAGATGTTTCTCTGTGTGGGTGAAGCAGTTGAGATGGTCATACAAGAGAGGAGCTTTTTTTTAACTCCATAGAAATAAATATAAAACGAGTTGGGAGAAGAACTTGAGAAAGAACAACCATTCCTCCATTTTTCTTTTGGCTCCTTAAAATAGTTAATTTTGTACCTTTCTCTTTAGTACGATTATAGAAAAGATACTTCTGCTTCATTCATTCAACAAATTGTATTACGTTCTAGTTACTTTATCAGGTACAGGGAGAAAATGGTGACAAAAGTCAATGAAGGTCCCGTTTTTATGTAGCTTAATTTGAAATGCAGTCTCCAAACTTATAAGCGTTAAAAGAATTGGGGTTAAAAACCTCTTCATTGAGGTTTTTCTTCTGCATTGCTTTTTGGATGTTCCTACTGTCTCCAGACTATTTTTATAATCACATACCTGGATTAGAAGTGGACTTTCTGAAACTGGTGGAATTTTATTTCTCAAAATTGCCATATGACAGGGTTTTTGGGTTTTGTTTTGTTCTGTTTTGTTTTTTTACTTTTTTAAATAAAATTATATTCCATAACTAGAAAAGCACAACCTTTATCTTATACATACTTGTGACATTTAGCTTGGAATGTCATAAAACACAGATTAATCTTTCTTTTCTTCTAGACATATTTATCTCCCATTAAGCCAGTTCGTACCTGAGACTTAATTTGAAGCCTGTTGTATTATATTTGTCAGATCCTGATTTCAGGTGTCCTTAGCCAGGTGGTCCAAACAGCTCACCAGTATTTCTCTTCCTTCTCTATAAAGAATCAGAATCTTTGACTCTTTCAGAGTTACGTGACCTAACAGTTGGGGCTGTAAGAGCTGTAAGTTATAGTGAATTATTGAAACTCCCAAAAGGCAGGTGATGGTTCTTTATTTCATAGTAAATTAATACTTTAGAGTTAATGGTGGATAGCTTTTCCAGTGTTTTTTTCAAGAGGCTCTCCAAGTACCCCATTAATAGGGTACTAAAAAGATCAGGGCCGCATCATTGAATATTAATCATTAACATGTTACCAGCTAACTCAGTCTCCCTAGAATATAGCAGCACTCCCACTGTGCACGTCTGGGAGACTGACCATCCCAGCTGCTTGTGGAGATTTGCTCAGGACAGCCAAGCATTTCACATTACCCAGTCTTGGTTTTCCTTATTTAGAGGTTCAAAACCAGCCACAGTCTTGGGTTTTCATATAAACAGACAATTGTCTTGTTACAGATATGTGTGTGTGTGTGTGTGTGTGTGTGTGTGTGTATGTTTTGTAGACTAAATTGTGAATTCAACCCTACAACAGTAGTTTAATTTTCCTCTTGGATTTTGGCCTTTAAAGAGACTGACATTTTCCAAGATGCTTCATGTCAGCTGCTATTACGTTTGACATAAGACATATATGCTTTTCCTAGGTCATAGGCCTCAGAAATGAGAAGCAGTTTGCATGCATTGCCAGTGTGTCATCCACAATTTTTCCGCGAGCAGCAGTTGCTCTCTGCAGTGTTAACTTAGGAGGACACTTTGCTGGCAGGGTTTTTTTTGTTTTTTTTTAAGAAGGCATGACAAACCACAGTGGCCGCTGCTTCCTTTGCTGCCCCTTAAGTTCCAACGGCCACAGAGGGTGCTGTTCATTATGGGTCTGAGATCTCAGCAGTAGTGCTCTGGTTGTTTTTCTCTCTGGTTCTCTTTTCAAGAATAAGCCATCATGTTTATCACAGCCAGCCTGGCACGTCCAGGACAAGGTCCTGAGGCACCCTAGAGGACTGTTAGGAGGTCAGTTTCAGACATGCTGTGTCCTGAGAGCCCTGCCATGTCCAGTGATTTGTTTTGATAATGAATGTGTATGTCCCCCAAAAAGATACATAGAGGCTTCTGTCTAGAGTAAAAAGTGTGTTAGAGAGACTTCACAGGAAAGAGCACCTCTAGTTACTGTGTGGCTACCTATGACCCGTCAGAGCAAGTCAATATATAGATGTTTTTATTTTGCATTAGTTTACATTAAACTAGGTCCACAGCAGCAGGTATCAAATAAGATCATTGCCACTTCCAAAGAAGGAAGGACATTCCTGCCAGAGCCATTTCTCTGTATTGATGTTCCTGTCCTTTCTACAAGCACCTCTGGCTGGTGTCACCACCGCTGAGATCAGGGGAGTTCAGCACACTGTTCATATTTTCCTACCAGTGTTTGAAAATGAAACTTGCACTGGACTCCTCTGTCTTGTATTTGTGGGTCTCATGAGCCTCGGCCTTTTCATAGTTAAGGACTCCAGAAGGAAAGTCATATATCAGGGAAAAGGCAGTTTTAAAATGAAACAGTATCATAGAAATTACTCCTTATGTATTTCATCCTCCTGCCTGGATAGAAAACTCGGGGACAGTCAGACATATTTTTATTTTGAATGTTAGCTTAAAAAGTGAGAGTGAGGGCCGGCCGAGTGGCTCAGTTGGTTAAGAGCTCGCTCAAGAGTGCAAGCTGAGCTTCCAACAGGTGGCAGGATGGCTCAGCTAAAAATAAATAAATAAAAGTGAGAGTGAAATGGGCACATTACCTTTTAGTAGAGAGAGCAGTCCTCCAAGGATGTGGCCTGTGCTGGTTTTCATGGCTCTTCCCTGAGGTCCCCTGAAACACCGCGTCTGGAGAAGCTGCCTTGCTTTTGCTGTATGTGCCTTCTCTTAGGGACAGACTTGGTCAGAAGCTGTGAACCCTGATAATCCCCTCTGATCAGTCATGTGTGATGTTACATAGCTTAGGGATATGTGGCTGGGGTTACAGGTGAGAGAGACCAAAGAGTCCTCTTCTATGGTTTTGTAATGAACTGCACCTAGCCTGGGACCTCGGATTGCCTAATGCTTTTTTCTTTTGCTTGAACTCAGGGGCAGAGGCCTGGCCTCCAGGGGTTTGTCTTAAATATGTTGGGGGAGACCAATTTGGACATGTGAACATGGTGATGGTGAGATCACTAGAGCCCCAAGAGACTGCAGATGTCAGCGTCCAGATGTGCAGCCCCAGCAGAGCAGGCATGTACCAGGGACAGTGGCGGATGTGCACAGCGACGGGACTCTACTACGGAGGTGAGTGTGTCCTCGTGCAACCCAGGGCAAGGGACTGAGGCGACATCTCAGGGCACTCACACGACAGGGCGTGGCCTCTGCCAGCCACTCCACGCGGGCAGATAACCTGATTTAATGACGGTCTCATTGGTTCACCCTGCTGCTCTCCCTTTTCCACTGGGATTTTAGTTACAGTTTAGTGATATGTATGAGATATATCTTGCATTCCAAACAATGCATTAGTAATGTTGCTGTTTTTATTGTACAGTCTAGTAGGTGCTGTAAAAATACTGAAGGCTCTTTGTTCACAGAGTTCAGCTAGTTAGAGCATGGCTCTGTGATAACACCAAGGTTGCTGGTTTGATCCCCGCATGGACCACTGTGAGCTGCGCCCTCTTTAAAAAAGAGTCAGCTGTGCCATTGTAGCATGAAAGCAGTGTGTAACCAATGACCATGGCTGTTCCCCAATAAAATTTAAAAAAAACAAACACACAAAACATGCATATTTCTCTCAACCCAAAAAATGTCAAGCTCCTAGTGCCTCTCACACCTTCCCTCTATTGCCAAGCTTTCTGAACACAGTGGTCTAGACTCATCACTTCCGCCTCCTGTTTTCCATTTATTCTTCAACCCGATTTGTCTCTTACCACTCCAGCGAAATGTCTGCCAGTGACTTACCCAGTTTCCAAATCCAGCAGTCTTCATACTAACTGACCCTCTCTCACTGGGCACCATTCTGCAAGTGTGTTTTGAAATGTACCTTCCTAAACACGTACACCTCTTGTTTCTCCTCCTCCCTGGAAGGTGCTTTCCCTGGCTCTGTCTGGTCTCACCTCTGCCTTGTGATGACTAGATTCTGAGCTGGGCTCTGTTCATGCTCTGTGACCTCACCCGCCCACGTGGCTTCAGCTGTCACCAGTACAGCATACACGGCAATGGTCAGATTCACATCTATGGCTGCACGTTCTCCAGAGCGCCAAACCTGTGTTATGACTGCTTATGGACAGAAGACATAGACCTGAATTTTAACATTGCCCAGGCAAAGCTCCCTTTCTTCTCATTGGCACCCCAGTGAGATGGTCAGGCCAGAAGTCATCATCTTCTCTCCTTACTATCTTTAATCACAGATCAATCCCTGTTGGTTTCTCTATATCCCATGTCCTGGAAATCCAAAGAAAAATACGTAGTAAATAGTTCTTGCCCTCAGGGAGCTCTTAACTGGGCCTATGGCCAGTGGGACCTTTGGAGTTATTTGAAGGGTCCCTGAAATTAATGTTCTCATATGTTTTTGCAGACAGTGGAAACTTTAGATATTTTTACAGCCTCGAAAATTTTCCTTGTTAGAAAATGTGTCTCATAGTGTGACTCCATTCTTTGCCCAAAACCCTTGTGCGTACTATAATGAAAATAAATGCCTTAGCGTGGGGCTTCCAGCTCCTCGTGAACTGGCCTGGCCTTGTTTTCAGTCACCTCTTCAGTCACCTCTATGCTTCCCAGCAGCCATCCCCCAAGGTGCCACCTGCTTTCACGTCTCCGCGCCCTTGCTCCTATCTTGCCCCTTCTTTCCAGCACACCCTGCTCATCCTCCATCCCCTGCCCCCCTCCTTTCCACCTACTCCGAGAAAGTCCGTCCCTCCCTTTTTTATTACGTTATGCACATGCTTGTTATTGTAGTTAACACATTGTACTTTAGGTGTTTATGTACTCATCCTTTTCTCCTACTTGACTGTAAACTATTTGTTGAATAACAAATGAACATGTAATCAGGTATCAGTATGTAGAGAGATTATTTGTCTCTTTCCTTCTGGACTCTGTTTACAGGCCACCTCTTCTAAGCATCTTCTTACCCACATGGTTGAAAGTCGTTTCTTACAGTGCTGAGCTGCCATTGCATTACGTCTTTACCCCTCTGGCACTTTACCTCTTACTACCCAGTTAATTTGAGGAACGTCTCATATCACCTTTAAAACTTAAGGTGTAATACATGTCTCATTTGTTTTTGTAACGCTTCAAAAAGCTGAGCCCAGTGCAAGTGGAGAGTGGCTACTCAGTAGATTTTTTAAATGAATGTCAGCATTTTTAAGGGAAGAGGAAGAAAACATAAGTGACTTTTTAAAAAATGCCTTTGATGCAAAGATAACTGCTGCTTAGTGTTGTCTAGTGTTTGAGAGCTCAAGTCTTGTTTTTTGGTATGTGTTTTTAGTGTTAAGTTGAAATAGTATCAGTATGCAGGACATTAAATTTATACTTGTAACATCCCTCTGAAATTCTAGAAGTAGGTAGAGTGTAAATATACTAGCTTTGGAGGCAGTAAAAGTATTTTAAAGCCTTTCTTGGTCATGTATTCTGTGAGATTCTAGGACTTCGTGAAATCTAAAACCTTTAGGGGATTTTAATAATTTATCTGATTCCATGATTTCAAGCTTTTTTCTTAATCAGTGGAACCCTTTCCTTGATAAAAGCATACATGAATACCCACTCCAAAAAAAGGGAAAAGATAAAAATGAAACTGGTTTGTTGAATTAATTGAAAGCCTTCTTGACATGAGCCTCCCTGCTCCCTGGCTGAGGTGACCCCCAGAGCTCTGTGCAAACCCTTTATCTGCTCTGTTAAAGAATTTCATTTCATTTTACAAACCTACAATATTTCATTGAATCCAGATTATTGTTGATTATAAAATACATCCTGAGGGCCGGCTGAGTGGCGCGGTGGTTGAGCGCTGGCTTGGGAAGCCAGCGGCCCCAGTTCAGTCCCACATATGAGGGCCAGTGACACTGCCCTCAAAAAAAATAAAATAAATAAAATAAAATACATCCTGATAGCAGACATGTGAAATGATTGGCAGAAGGTGCATATAACATACATAAAACCACAACTACGAACACGTGAGAAAAAATAGTAACATGCCATGATTGGCTCTTCCCAGTGTCTCCTGCCCCTCTAGCTTGTTAGCTCAGTGGGTATGGTGTGCTAGGAAGGTAGGACTAGGCTGCCTGGCATGACCGTGGACGAGTTAGGAAGCCTCGCTGGACCTCATCTCAGTGTCTTAACAGCAAAGCTGCTTTTGTTTGTTTATTTTGGTTTTGGTGGGGTGGTCTCTTCTGTAGTCTTTAGATGGTCTTCTCTAGAAAGAATCCATTCTTATTTTTATAGTAACACTTACGTTTCAGCTCACTTCTCTTCATCAAAAGGCATTTTTGCTATATTTAATAATTTACAAAGTGGGTTCCCCTTCCCGGTTTTAGATTGGTCGTGCTCGCAGAGTCTCACCAGGGATGCTGGTGGCATGTTGTGGGGATAATTTTTCATGATGTGGGGCATATTTATAAAACCCTTGGCCCTCTCTCACTAAACACCTGTGACTTCCCGTGTTCACCTTTGCGGACAGCCCTCTTCCCCCACCACACTCATATCCAAACTAACTCCCTCGGTTAAGTCTGATTCTTAACAGATGTATTTTTAAGTGCAAACATTTTATCTTCTTTTTATGAACTTTTGCTTCTTAGATGAAAGCAATCTGTTATCTAGTACCTACTGTATGTCAGGTATTGTGTTGGCTTTTTGCATATAAATTATGTACCTTATGAAGGAAATATTAGGTATATTTTATGGATGAGGAAACTGAAGACCTGAAATAATTAATGATTTGTCTAAGTTTCAGTAAAACTATAAAGTATCTATAATTTATAGTTACAAAGCAACAACGGTAGTTTTATGATCTTTGTCATTAATTTGGCCCTCACTGCTCTGTGGGGTTCACAAGGAAACTTTGGCTCCAGAGTGTTGATACTTGTGAGAGTGTAGGGAGGGAGGCCTCTCTCCATTTCCAGAGTGAGTGGGAATGACGGTGGGGCGACTCTCAGGTAGTTGGGTAAATACCAGTGCTCCCCCTAGGAGTTCATGCTGTCAGGAGATACACAGTTCCAAGCGGACACTGGACTTTGGGGAAGGAGTAGGAACATGAATGGTTGTCCTCATTTTAGTCTTGGTACCAACAGAAACGTAACTGCCCTCTTCCAGAGTTCTGCAGGCGACGATTAACTTCTGCACCCGGATGGTTTCTTGTAAATCAGGGGGGTCCTAGTTGTGAAGTAAGCTGAGGCCAGCTGATCCTCTGATTATCACGTGCGGGTGACGGTTGCTCCCACTTGAAGGAGCTCCTCTGTTAAATACATCACATGGGTCCCTAGGGACGTGTCCCATCTAGATGGAGTACTTTCCTGATTAAGCTCCCAAACCGTACCATGTCCCACACATTAGGAAAGTTATTGGGTGCTCTCTGGGAACCACACTCTTTGTTTCCTAACACCTTTGTAAGTTCTCCCAGCTTCTCCAGTTTACAGCGTCCTCCCTGCCCAGTAATGCAGGACCGTTCCCCCGCATTCCTCTCCAGTATTTCAACTGATCATCTTATCAAAGAAACGCTGGTTTCATAGACTTCCTCTAGTCTCCACACAGGTGTCTTATAGTTACATGCTGTTCTGCTTGGCATTTTTGCCAGTTCTCTCTCTTGCCCTTTTACCTATTGACCCCGCCTTTAAAAAAAGGCTGCCTCATTTACTTCTAGAAGACAATCAGTGAGATGCTCTCTGTTTCAATTCTGATCTCTACATTCTCCATTATCAGAAATATGAGTAGTCCTTGAAAACAACAGATTTTTTTTTTTAAGGTTTTATTGGGGAATTGGGGGAGGGGAACAGTGTTGGGGAATCAGGGAAGGGGAACAGACAAGTTGCTGTCCTTTTGTTCTTCAGTCTAATTGTGGAGGACGTCGCTTCACTGGCCCATGTTGGTATCGTCATTGCACTCTTCCCGGGTGAGGCAGATCGGTCCCCGGCCTCTGGACGGCCGCTCACAGTTGCTCTTGGCAGCTCACATCGGCTGCCGGCCGCTCACGCTGGCTGCTGGCTGCTCACTGTAGCCTATGGTAGCCCACTGCAGCAGGGCTGCAGCTATTCTGGCCCAGGGACTCACAGCAGCCCAGCTCCAGGTGGAGCTGTTGTTCACCATCTTAACTGTAGAGGGCAGTGTCACTGGCCCTCATGTGGGATCCAAACTGGGGCCACTGGGGTCCCAAGCCAGCTCTTAACCAACGCGCCCCTCAGCCGGCCCAACAGATTTCTTATTTGATAAAAGAAATGCTAGCCTAAGCTGATTGTGATTTACATGGGAGATGTTTTTAGAAGAAACAGTTCAAATGTAAATGAGATCTGAAATCCTTAAGTATCTTTATGTTACAAGGTCTATATGAAGTTTATAAGGTGATGGGCTATTTCCGCTTCCTTCCTGCCATTGGTTGTACTGCCACCAGGGGGTGGTGATTGTTTGTTTGTGGTCGTGGCCAGGTCGTTCCTGGACACGTGCCTGAGTCAGAGGCAATGTGCACTGGCTGTACTGTTGAGATTAACCCCTAAAATGCAGATATGTGGGTCCTGAACATCTGTGGAGTATAGACAGTCAAATCAGATGAAACAGTGGCCCATCTATAAAGCGTAGTAAATAAAATATTTGCATGTCCAGTTATGAAGCATCAAATGTTTTAACAATTTGAAATTCAACTGCACGTAATTTTAATGTGTACTGTTACTGCTAATAATGTTTGTTTTATAAATGGTTGTATTATTTTTCAGTAGGTCAAATATATATAAGAATTTGATAGAGGGCAGTCATACAGTTTGAAAGCAGCATCTTTGTGTCTCATGGTAACCAGAGCCCTTTTGTTAACGGAAACTTCTTTGATATGGAATGTTAGGTTATAAGGATTCTGAATTTTGGGATAGACAGATCCTTAATTTTTTTAAAAAATAAAATAGAATTCTTTGTTAAAATATTAATATGCTTATTGATAGAAAGAAAATAAATTGTTGTAAATCTACCAACCATTTTAATGATGAAATACTTAGGCATAATGTTTACATATATGCTGGAGTTGTTTTGAAGATGAGAAATTATTATTTTTTTTTTTTGAGGGCAGTGTCACTGGCTCTCACATATGGGATCCGAACCAAGGCCACTGGCATCCCAAGCCAGCGCTTAACCACCACGCCACTTGGCCGGCCCGAAGATGAGAAATTCTTAAGGTTTTACTGAGCTGTTATG
This sequence comes from Aselliscus stoliczkanus, assembly GCA_033961575.1. Lineage (NCBI taxonomy): Eukaryota > Metazoa > Chordata > Mammalia > Chiroptera > Hipposideridae > Aselliscus > Aselliscus stoliczkanus. The sequence continues at coordinate 53,285,081 of CM066733.1, read as the reverse complement.
TGATGGGAATTTTTAGTAAATGCCATTGTGTACATTTGTCACTGAATCAGACCAGAGCATATCTCTTATAAATAAGGAGGCAAGGGTAATTGCTTTCTGTTCAAATCACAGTGAATACCTAATTCATCAGAGTGTGCTATAAAACTATTGAAATATGTGTGATTTTTTTTTTTAACAGAATGATTAGTGTCTAAAATAATCAATGTATAGGGCTTTTCAGCTTTATCTGATAACCTGAGTTTTTCTGATACAGTTTGTATTCCTTAATGACTGCTCAGAATGTGGCTTTACTTTATTTTTAGAACCCTCCCATTAGTCTTGTAGTTAAAAATGAAAATCATTGAAGAGGATATCTTCTTACTGAAAAACAAATTGCATGGATTTTTCTTCAGAATGGCAAAGACTTTTTCTTTTTTGAGGGCAGTGTCACTGGCCCTCATATGTTAGACCCGAACCGGGGCCACTGGCTTCCCAAGCCAGCACCCAACCACCGCGCCACTCGGCCGGCCCAGGAATGGCAAAGATTTTTATCACTTAGAAATTAGTTCATTCTATAATCTTTATCTTGAAAACATACCCTTTTTAAAAAGCTTTCTTTATTTTTCTCCTTTTATCTTCCAAAAGCTTACGCTTTACTTTCTTTACAAAGAAACTGTCATTATTGGACATTGCGCTGTAGGAAGGAGTGCTGTGAGCCTGTTAACCTCTGGATTTTGCTTTGTAGTGATCAGTTTCCTTCCAGTTTCCTCTTATGATTTTTAAGAGTTTTACTTGTGCTTTGTTTTGAAATGGTCTTGAAAGCAGTTGAAAATCTAGAGTGGGTTAAGCTTTGGCTTAGAAGCCACTTTAGTCATTTTTCTTAGAATATTTTCCAACTTCCGTTGAGACTTTGACAGCTTCTCTTTTATGTTTAGAAATCAGAAGTGGTTAAGAAAGCAGCCTCTATTTCTGACCTAAGCCTTATTTGAGGACTTTAAAAAATGTTTAATAATATATTTTATTTAGCTCAGTAGAGCCAAAATATTATCACAGCCACATTTCAAGTACCCAGTGGTGGCATTTGGCCAGGGGCCTGCCCTGTTGGGCAGTGCAGCTCTACAAACTCCAGCGTGCTGTAGCTTTTTTTTCTCTATAACAAATTGTATAGTATTGGTGGTGTTCTTCTGAAGATTTTGCCAATGAAACTGTTTGGGCCTGGAGGATTCTTTTTTGGAAGGTTTTTAAATTACTAATTCAATTTATTTTCATAGATATAGATATCTATCTATTCAGGATTATCTATTTCATGTTGGGTGGCTTTGGGTAACTTTGGGGAATTGGCCCTTTTCACTAAATAGTTGAATTTATGTGCAGAGAGTTGTTTGTAGCATCCTTTATTCTTTTTATTTTTTTATTTTTTAAGATTTTATTGGAGAATTGGGGGAGGGGAACAGCGTTGGGGTATTGGGGGAGGGGAACAGACAAGTTGCTGTCCTTTTGTTCTTCAGTCTAGTTGCAGAGGACGTTGCTTCACTGGCCCATGTTGGTATCATCATTGTGCTCTTCCCGGGTGAGGCAGATCAGTCACCGGCCTCTGGATGGCTGCTCACAGTGGCTGTTGGCAGCTCACATCGGCTGCCAGCCGCTCAGACTCGCTGCCGGCCACTCACTGTAGCCTATGGCAGTCCACTGCAGCTATGCCATCCATGGGACTCACAGCAGCCCAGCTCCGGGTGGAGCTGTTGTTCACCATCTTAGCTGTAGAGGGCAGTGTCACTGGACCTTATATGTGGGATGCAAACCGGGGCTGCTGGCGTCCCAAGCCAGCTCTTAACCAACGCGCCGCTCGGCCGGCCCTATAGATACTATTCTTATATGTATCCAAATATTAAAAGAAAAATATCTGTTTTTCAAATTAGGCACTGTTACATTTAGTTTTTTGTTTTGTTTTGTTTTGTTTTTGAGGGCAGTGTCACTGGCCCTCACATGTGGGACCGAACCGGGGCCACTGGCTTCCCAAGCCAGCGCTTAACCACCATGCCACTCGGCCAGCCCTACATTTAGTTTTGTAATCTATTTTTTTCCTACTCATATTTTAGAAACTTTTCCCCCGTTACTTTTAGAAAACACAATTTTTAGTAGTTGCATACCATTCTATTGGATTACTATTAACCAAAATATTATAGATCATTCTGTCGTTTTAAAATTGAGATAAAATTGGGCCGGCCAAGTGGCACGGTGGTTAAGTGCTGGCTTGGGAAGCCAGTGGCCCCAGTTCGGATCCCACATATGAGGACCAATGACACTGCCCTCATAAAAAAAAAAAAAAAAAGGAAAGTTGAGATAAAATTCACATAATAAACTAACCATTTTAAAGCATACAATTCAGTGGTGTTTAATACATTTACAGTATTGTGCCACCATCTATCTAGTTCCAAAACCATTTTATCACCCCAAAAGGAAACCCCATGACCAGTAAGCAGTCATTTCCCATTCCTCCAGCCCTAATGTGCTTTCTGTCTCTATGGATCAATGATTCTTTTTGTTGTGTTGGGGAAAGGTAGATAAGTAGTGATCAAATAATAAAATGTACTAGACAGCCATCTCAAAAACAGAATCTGGGCTGCTTGCTAAGAATGAACAAACCGTACTTATTTGGTTCATTTATAATTGAATTCTTAAATATTCCTTTTTATTAAAGAAGGGCAGTAGAGCAGCAGCCTGAGTACTGAAGTCATAGCATCTCGGTTTGACTTCTAGTTCAGCAGTGTAATAGGAGTATGCTTTAGAAAATCATTTTATCTGTCAGTGACTCAGTATTTTTATCTATAAAATAAGAAAAACAGTACTGACCTCATAGGGTTTTGAGAATAAAAGGAGTGAATGCATGCAAAAGCTTTTAGAACACTACGTAACATGGTAATCACTGAATAAGTGTTACATGCTTATTACTGTTGTTATTAATATTCTAATTGTTGTTATTTAAAAACCTGACTATATTGGGAAACCTTGTGCAGTAATCTCTCCTCAACTGTTAACTTGTCTTATATGAACTTTTCTTCGTAAAGGTTCCTTAAGGTTTTTCAGTCTCAGATATCCCAGTGATCTGGTTCTTTGGAGTCCTGGTGGGATCTTCAGGGTGGAGTCAGAGATATCAGGTCATAAAATCAGAAAGATGTTGAATGCTTGTGTGGCATTCCCAAGGCAGAATTATATACAGCCTAATGTGTGCTGAAAATTACACAGAGAATCACAATTTACTGGAGCGGAAACCTGCAGCAACCAGTACTGGGCTAGAAAAACTGGAACTGTAATTGACAAATTGTTGGAGGCTTAGTTGGGACAAGCCTGAGAGAGAAAACTCCAGCAGTATCCCCACACTTTTGTTTTACCCCAGGGATCTCTACCAGGTTCTCACAGTGAATGATATTGGACAAAAATCCCCTAATGCTTCTGGCAGTGGGAGAGTAAAAGTAACTGTGAAATTACCCAAAGCAATTCTGTTCTTAAGAAGGCCTGCCCTCAGGAGAAATTATTTTACCAGAACCTAACCTGGTTTTATCAGAGCCTAACTGGCCTGGGAGAAGGGAAACAGCCAATTCCAGCTGGCTCGAGCCTTCCATGTGAGGGGAGAGCAACACCCAGCGTCAGCCCCCTTAACCAACCTGTCCCTTCAGAAGGGGGAAAGAAATCTGCGAAGCACTGGTGAAGTTCGCAGTCCAGGGACACAGACTCACCAAAAGCCTGGGACCTAATCACAGAACTATACCCTTCCGCCTATACCTTACCACTACATCACTGAAGGGCTCTTTTTCTGCACTTCCTTTTGTAAAGTGGTATAGCATGTATACCCTTCAACAAAAAATGAAAAACTATACTAAAAGCTAAAAAAAGTTTGAAGAGACTGAACAAGCATCAGAACCAGAGTCAAGACATGGCGGGAGTGTTGGAATTATCAGACCAGGAATTTTCAAAGTCTATGATAAATATGCTTAGGGCTTTAATGGAAAAAGTAGACAGCATGTAAGAACAGACAGGTAATGTAAGTAGAGAGATAAAAATGCTAACAAAAAAATTGTAAATGCTAGAGAACAGAAACTCTTACCAGAAATGCAGACTGCCTTCAATGGGCTTAGTAGTAGATGGGACACAGCTGAAGAAAGAATTCCATATGTCAGCAGACACTTTCAAAACTGAAAAGCAAAGTGAAAAAAGGCTGAAAAAATGGAACAGACTACCCAAGAACTGGGGGACAGCTACAAAAGATGTAACACATACATGATTGGAATACCAGAAAGATAAGAAAGAAAGGAACAGAAGAAATATTGGAAGCAATAATGATAAGAGAATTTTCCCAATTAATATCAGACACCAAACCACAGATCTAGGAAGCTAAGGAAATACCAAGCAGGAAAAAGGCCTAAAAAACTACGCATAAGCATAACATATTCATAATGCAGAAAAATCAGAGATAAAGAAAAAATCTTGAAAGGAGCCAGAGGGAAAAAAGCAGCATACCTATAGAGGAGCAAAGATAAAAATTATATGTTACTTCTTCTTGGAAACCCATATAAGCAAGAAATTTTAAAGGAAGTTCTTCAGAGAGATGGAAAATGATATGGGTCAGAACTCAGATGTATACAAAGAAAGGAAGCACATTGGAGAATAAATAAGTGAAGGTAAAATGAAAACTTTTTTTTTCTTAATTAGGCTAACAATAATTTGTTCAAAATAATAGCAACAGTGTATTCAATTATGTATGCTTCTGTGTATGTGTGTGTGCTCACATATGTATAAGTGAAATGAATGACAGCAATGATATAAAGGACAGGAGGTAGAAATTAGGAATATTTACTGTTATAAGATTCTTTTTTGTTTGTTTGTTTTTAAGATATTTTATTGGGGAATTGGAGGAGGGGAAAGCGTTGGGGAACTGGGGAAGGGGAACAGACAAGTTGTTGTCCTTTTGTTCTTCAGTCTAGTTGTGGAGGATGTTGCTTCACCGGCCCATGTTGGTGTCATCATTGCACTCTTCCCGGATGAGGCAGATCAGTCGCCAGCCTTTGGACGGCCCCTCACAGCAGCTCTTGGCAGCCCACACCGGCTGCCAGCCGCTTACTCTGGCTGCTGGCCACTCACTGTAGCCTATTGCAGCCCACTGCAGCAGGAGCTGCAGCTATGCCATCCCGGGGACTCACAGCAGCCCAGCTTCAGGTGGAGCTGTTGTTTACCATGTTAGCTGTGGAGGGCAGTGTCACTGGCCCTCATATGTGGGATCCGAACCAAAACTAGATAGAGACATTGTAAGAAAAGAAAGTCAGAGACCATTATCTTTCATGAACCTAGATGCAAAAGTCCTCAACAAAATATTAGCAGGTCAAATCTAACAATGTATAAAAAAAAATTATACACACCATGACCAAGTGGGATTTATCCCAGGTATGCAAGGCCGGTTCAATATTCAGAGATCAGTTAATGTAATCAACCACATTGACAGGCTACAAAGAAAAAAAACACATGTTCAAATCAATAAATGCAGAAAAATAATTTCTCAAAATTGAACACCCATTCATGATGAAACTCTCAGCAAACTAGGAATAGAGGGGAACATCCTCTACTTGATAAAGAACATCTACAAGAAACCTTCAACCAACATCATACTTAAAGGTGAAAAATTAGAAGTTTCCTGCTCAGATCAGAAATAAGGCAAGGAAAGGCCACAGCTTTTCAACATCATACTGGAAATATTAGCTAATGCAGTAAGACAATTGAAGAAAATAAAAGGTATACAGATTGGGGAGGAATAACTAAACGATCTTGTTTTGTAGATGACATGATTAACTACGTAGAAAATTTGAAAGAATTGACAAAACTCCTGGAACTAATAATTATAACAAGGCTGTAGGATACAAGGTTGACGTACACAAGTTAATCACTTTCCTGCAGTGGAATGCCAGCAATGAGGAAGGTCAGTTTGAAATTAAAAACGCATTATCTTAGGGCCGGCCGAGTGGCTCAGTTGGTTAAGAGCTCACTCAAGAGTACGAGCTGAGCTCTGAGTAACAGCAGTTCGATGTCCAGCCCAAGCTGAGCTGCCGCTGAGCTGCCAACAGGTGGCAGGATGGCTCAGCTAAAAAAAAAAAAAAAACACATTATCTTTTTTTTTTTAAAGATTTTATTGGGTAAATGGAGAGAGAAACAGCCAAGTTGTCCTTCAGTCTTAGTTGTGGAGGGCACGGCAAGCTCAGCTCCAAGTCTAGTCACACCACTCAGTTCAAGGTGCTGTGTTCAATTAGTTGCGCTTGGGTGTAGCCACCATCCCATGCAGGAGTCAAACCAGCAGCCTTGTTGTTAAGAGTGCACTCTATCCCCTGAGCCATCGGGGTGGCAGCTCAGCTCAAGGTGCCAAGTTCAGTCTTTAGTTGCAGACGGCGTAGCCCACCATCTCAAACAGGCAACCTTATTGTTAGGAGCACTTGCTCTCACCAGCTGAGCCATCCTGCCACCTGTTGGCAGCTCACTGGCCCATGTGGGAATCGAACTGGCGACCCTGTTGCTCAGAGCTCACACTCTTGAGCAAGCTCTTAACTATCTGAGCTACTCGGCCAATCCCCAAAGCACAGTATCTTAGGTGTTAACATCCTCCCTGAAATGAAATACTTAAGTATAAATCTGTCAAAATATGAACAAGATAAATATGAGAAAAACAGAAAATCTAATGAAATAAATCGAAGAATCAAATAAGTGGAGAGATATTCCATGTTTGTGGATGGGAAGACTCAGTATTGTCAAGATGTTACCTCTTCTCAACTTGATCTATGATTCAACACAATCCCAGTTAAAATCCCAGCAAGTTATCGTGGGTATATCAACAAACTGATTCTAAATTTTATATAGAGAGGCAGAAGACCCAGAATAGCTAACTCAGTGTTGGAGAAGAGCAGAGTTGGAGAACTGACACTCCTTGATTTCAAGACTTATAAAGCTGCAGTCATCCAGGCAGTGTGGTATTAGTGAAAGAATAATTAAATAGATCAGTGGAACAGAATAGAGCTCAGAAATAGACGGACACATATATAGTCAACTGATCTTTGACTAAGGAGCAAAGACAATACACTGGAGAAAAGTCTTTCCAACAAGTGGTAGCTAGACATCTGCATGCAAAAAAATGAATCTACACACACACCTTAACCTTCTTCACAAAAGTTAACTCAAAATGGATCATAAAACTAAACGTAGGGCTGGCCTAGTGGCTCAGTTGGTTAAGAGCTCACTTAAGAGTGGAAGCTGAGCTCTGAGCAACAGCAGTTTGATGCCCAGCCTGAGCTGAGCTGCCGCTAAGCTGCCAATAGGAGGCAGGATGGCTCAGCTAAAAAAAAAAAAACAAAAACAAAAACACTAAACGTAAACTACAAAACTGTAAAACTGCTAGAATATAACGAGAAAGTCTAGATGACCATGGGTGTATAGCAGTGACTTTAAATGCAACACCAAAGGCATGATCTGTGGAAGAAAGAATTGATAAACTGGACTTCATTAAACTTAGAAACTTCTGATCTCTGAAAGATAGTGTCAAGAGATTGAGAAGACAAGACACAAACTAGAAGAAAATTTTTCAAAAGACATCTGATAAAGGACTGTTAACTAATGCTCTTAAAACTCAATAATAAGAAAACCCAATTAAAAAATGGGTAAAAGAGTTAGATAGATATCTCACCAAAGAAGATACCCAGGGGGCAGATAAGTCTATGAAAAGATGCTCAGCATCATGTCATTAGAGAATTACAAATTTAATTAAAACGAGTTATCGGGCCGGCCGAGTGGCGCATTGGTTAAGAGCTGTTTTTGGGATGCCAGCAGCCCCGGTTCGGATCCCACTTATGAGAGCCAGTGACACTGCCCTCTAAGCTAACAACAGCTCCACCTGGAGCTGGGCTGTGCAAGCCCCGGCGATGGTGTAGGCTGCAGCCCCTGCTGCAGTGGGCTGCCATAGGCTACAGTGAGTGGCCCGCAGCCAGTGTGAGCTGCCAATAGCCGCGGTGAGCGACCATCTAGAGGCCGGCGACCGATCTGCCTCATCCGGGAAGAGCACAATAACGATACCAACATGGGCCAGTGAAGCAACGTCCTCCGCAACTAGACTGAAGAACAAAAAGACAGCAACTTGTCTGTTCCCCTTCCCCGATTCTCCAACGCTGTTCCCCTCCCCCAATTCCCCAAGAAAAATCTTTAAAAAAAAAAAAAGTTACAGTTTTAGTTCTTAATGTTTAGTTAATTTTTATATATGGTGTGAGGTAAAGTCCAACTTCATTGTTTTGCATGTGACTATCCAATTTTCCCAGCACCATTTGTGGAAAAGGCTGTCCTTCCCCTTGGGGGGAGGGTCATGTGGCACTCTTGGAAATCATTTGACCCTAGGAGTGTTTATTTCTGAGCTTTCTATTCCTTACCATGATCTGTCTGTCTGTCTTTCTGCCAGTACCACACTATTTTGATTACTGTAGTTTTGTAATAAGTTTTGAAACCAGGAAGTACGAGACCTCCAACTTTGTTCTTTTTCAAAATTATTTGGCTGTTAGTGATGCCGAGATCAGGCAAAGGGTTCAAACTGACAGGCTGTCTCCCCTCATTGCAGTGAGAGGGATGAGGGAGGAGGCTTTGTGAGGTGCGGGTTGCTGCCGACCACTTCTGAAGAGTCTCTTTGGGATGTGAGGTCAGCTTGGGATTGGCTGCTGTCTCTGAGGCAGGATTGGAAGGCAGGCTTAATTAGGATGCGGTGCTGTCATGAGACAAGGGCAGTATGGCAGCTGGGCGTCCTCAGTAACAGACGGCTGTAACCAAGCGGGCCTGGGCATCATTGATAAGAAAGCTGTGGCTGCTCAGAGAGCGTGGCTTGGCCTTTCACATCTGCCTTATGACGTTGGGAGAAACGCTGTTTCCTGTGAACCTTGCACCTGCCTTGATCTGTGCCTGTCCTCCCAGCCCAGTTAATGGCAGGGTTATTTTTTCGTTTTTCATTTTGAGTTGATTTTCATCTTTTGTCTCAGACATATTTTTACTCTTTAAGTTCCATGGCACTGATTTTACTGGTTTGGGGAAGTATAGGGATTGTTGTTTTTTTAAGACTTGAAGCAAATGAATAAATGATTAATCACTGTACTTACCCCCTCCCCATTTAAGGTAAAAGCTCATGAATATTAAGTAGGGCTTGATTTGGAAAAGTTGTGAAGTAGCAATAGTTCCTTTGTTGTTGCCATATCAACTTTTCTTTCTGAGCCCCTCTCCCTCTTATGGGCACCAGGGACCCATCACTGTCTCAGCTCACCCAGTCTTCCAGGGCTCGCTCTTAGGCCTCTCTTTCTTTTCCTCTAAGTGAACTCTTGTCCATTGGTTGACTTGACAATGAGGTTAAGTTAATATATTCCTTTGAGGGTCGTTTTAAAGGGAAAGTTCTGAGAATAACACTGAAACTAAGGCATGAGTTTCTAATGCACTTTTGTGGCAGGATTGGTGTTTACAGTCATGGACTTAAGTGGGCCTAAACCCAGAAGTCAGGAGCTGACGAACTGGTGGTGCCTGCCTCTGCCCTCTTCCCCCTTAGGCGCTGGGGTGGTGGTGTGTTGGTAGACATGCAAGTATCTGAGCACCCGGGCATGCGCCATGAGTATATGTGGGAATGCAGACTGGAAGGGGACGCCGGGCAGATCAGTGCAAGGGCAGCTGGAAGTGCCTTCTTATAGCGCACACACGTTACCTTGGCAGTTCCAAGAGGCGGACACAAAGATGCGGAGGCCTGCTCAGAATACCGAGCCCTGTGCTGCTTGCTGTCAGGACGTGTTTCAGGCCACGGACAAGCAGTGCTCAGACTCTCCTTTCAAGCCTTCGCGCTGAGCTAAGTGGTACGGACCCAGCCATCCTCCAGAGGAGAATGGGAGCTCATAGCTTGTAGCCCAGCTGCTCACTGGTCCCCTTTTACCTCTCCAGACCCAAGTTGTTCTCGGTCCTCAGTAGAAATGTGAGGTTCCTGTTGTGCTTTGAAGATTCATTGAACTTTAGGAAGGATTTGAATCCACAACCCCCAAAGCTAGAGGTGGCCTTCATGGTAATCTTCCATGTAGATGCTGACTAAAGCCAGGCTATGTCTGCTTGTGCTGTGGCATTCTTGTCTCACAGCTCCTGCGGACAAGCCTGAGATGGTCATTCGAGAGATCAGAAGCCTGCAAGATTTCAGTTCTGGCCACAGTTAGAACTGTTCTGAGGTGTCCTTGTAAACTGGATTTTTCAAAATGGTACTTTCCCAAGTCCTCTGGCCTTTCCCCCCCAGGGAAGACCCGAGTGGAACCTGTTGATGCCACAGTCGCTGCTTGCTTTGAGTGGCTTCTGTTTGCATTGTGTGCCAGCTAGAGGTAGGCTCTGGAATTAGTCCTGCAGCTTCAGCCCAGCCCCACATCAGGGCACTGCCCGTTTGGGCAGTTGATGGTGCATTTGTGCTGCACTCCCTGTTTGAAGAGTTAACTGGCCCTACTTCTCTACTAGAAGGGGTTGCACTGGAAAAGAGCGATCTCCCTGCAGACAGGAATGACTCATGGACGGCTGATACGGCGTCTTTCTGAGCCTCTAAAGTATTTGAGCATTGTGGGTCCTTCCCTTTGCCCTTCTGCAACCTCCTCTACCTACCACTGGGTCAGAGCCCTCTCCTTGTCGTCGGGTCACTGCAGAGAGAGTGGTTTGCATCGGCTCTGTTGCAGCTTTTCTTCTCAGCGTCTGAAAATACAGTTTTTAATGCTATGCTAATTTCTTTAGGTAGACTTGACTTTGAAACGATTTTAGATTTCCAGTGAAGTTTCAGAGATGAGACAGAGTTGCCATATACCCAGTTTGCCCATTGTGTGTGTCTACGTAACCGTGGCATTTGTCAGGGTGAAGGCATCAGCACTGGTACATTACTGGTGACTAAACTCCAGACTTCACGTAGATTTTATCAGCTTTTCCATTCATGACCTCTTTTTTTTTTTTTAAGATTTTATTGGGGAATCAGGGAAGGGGAACAGACAAGTTGCTGTCCTTTTGTTCTTCTGTCTAGTTGCAGAGGATGTTGCTTCACTGGCCCATGTTGGTATCGTCATTGCGCTCTTCCCGATGAGGCAAATGGGTCGCCGGCCTCTGAATGGTCGCTCACCGCTGTTCTTGGCCGCTCACTCTGGCTGCCGGCTGCTCACGCTGGCTGCCGGCCACTCACTGTAGCCCATGGCAGCCCACTGCAGCAGGGGCTGCAGCCTACACTGTCACCGGGGCTCACAGCCCAGCTCCAGGTGGAGCTGTTGTTAGCTATAGAGGGCAGTGTCACTAGCCCTCATATGTGGGATTTGAACCGGGGCTGCTGGCATCCCAAGCCAGCTCTTAACCAGTGCACCACTCTGCCGGCCCCATTCACGACCTCTTTGTGCCCCAAAATCCAGTCTGGGGTACCACATTACTCTTAGTTGTCATGTGTCCCAATCTGCTCTGGTCTCTGACAATTTCTCAGTCTTTCCATGTTTTTCATGACCCCTGATAATTTTGAAAAATACTGGCAGGAGTCCTTCATGGTGTCTGCCAGTCTGAGTTTGTCTGATACTTTCCTCATGAGTAGGCTGATGTTATGGGTTTGGGGAAGAATACTGCAGAGGCGAAGCCCTATTGGGGGTTACTTGATATTTGCATAACTTCACTGGATGATAACCTTGATCACTGGTTAAGTGGTTGGTTTGTCAGTTTCTCAGCTGTAAAGTTACTGTTTTTCTCTTTCCCTGCTCTGTTCTTTGGAAGCAAACACTTAAGTCTAGCCCACCCTCAAGGCAGGTTATAAAATTAAGCCCTACCTCTTGGAATTTACATTATTTGAAATTTTTCTATACAGAAGTTTATCTTTTCTCTCCCATGTAGTCATTTATATAACTATGGACTCATGTATTTATTTTATACTTCGAGTTATAATTCAACACTTCGTTATTTGTTTTGTTTACCACCTTGTTCCAACTTTATACTCATTATGAAAAGTCTTATATGTAAAAGGGATGCGTTGAATGAAATAATATTTACAATACCTTCTAGCTCTAAAGTTCTGGCTCAGGAGCTTTTAAAAAATCACCTTAAAGAAAGACATTCTAAAATCAGTTTCTCCATTTGCTTACTAATCCCTGATTCTGTAGGCTTGGCACTTGATTCCACTTGCTTGATTTCTTTTCTAGAACATCCTCTTGGTTCATTTTTTTGATATTGGTGCCAAGGAACGTATGTCTGTAGGTAAAGCTACTATGGCCTGGGAAATATAATGGAACTGACTTAATTACATCTTTAGTTCCCTGGATATGCTTCCCAAGTTGCTGTTGGGAAGAAACAAGTGTGAGTTTAAAAAAGCTATACTGAGAGTAGTTAGTTCTTGGTCATCATCTACATTGGCTTCTAACTTGAGGTCTGATCTTAACCCATCGCTTCTACCTGTTAGATGACCCCTAAGCTTCCTTACAGCTGTAATTTTATCGTCAGAGATGATAAAATATCAAACTGGCAGTTCTTATCTCAGTAATCAAGGCATTCTGGCAAGAACAGGAAATGGTCAGCCTCTCTGAAACAAGCTCATTGAGCCCATTTTCACCATCCTTTTTATTTTGATTAAATGCACACACCCACTGCATGGGAACAACACACCCTGAAATGGGAAGTGCGCAGACGACTCAGATTGTACCATGTAGAAGGCATGTTTTACTGTTCGTAATGACCCATCATGGTAGTAACTTTGGCGGATCAGAGCTAGAGTGTTGTTGGTATTTATAAATCAGTGGCTTTTTAAATGACATTTCTTTTACAGATACTGTGTAGAATCTGTGAACAGAATAGAAAAGGGGCCCAGGTGAATGGAGTTTGGTGCCTTAAGTATGATCAGGCCCAGTGAGTTTAAAGCTTTATTCTCAGAGCCAGGGGCGGGGATGGGGGAATGTCATTAGTCTCATGTACTGATACCGGCCTTCAGAAGACATTCCTTTCTAATAAGCGTTTAGTTTCCTGAGCGAAGAGAATGAAGTATGTGACCTGTAGTTGAGTGTGCTCCACGTTTCGTGTACTTACGAGAGGATTTTGGAAAACAGATGGGTGGAAGACGACAAGTAGGAATCAAGGTGCTGTCAAACAGGATGTGTTCATTTGGGGGAAAATGTACACAGAGTGAAGGATGTTGCTTTTGTTAGAAAGATAGGACAGAGGAACGTGGAATGGCTGTCCTCAGACTGCCTGCCCTGAAGTTGGTTGTTAAGGCACACGCACGCCACACTGGCTTGTGAGATTGACTTATTGCCTAGGATGAAAGCGCTCTGACCCAGCGTAGCTGGCCTGGTCCTGGACTTCTCAGTGAGGTGGCATGTTGCGTGGCCTGGCTGACGACGTCGAATCAACAGTTTGCACTGCCGTGGTCCTAGTTCTCACAAGGATTCCCGTTGTTTTAATAAGGTGTCTGAACGGATGCCCTTTCCCCCCAGTCATGCCCGCGCTGCTGGGGGCTTTCACTGCTGCTTCTCCCGAGGTGGGAAGTGCTGCTGATTCCCGACGTGACCGCCAGATGTCAGTGCGTCTCCACTTTCTAGGCTGCTGGCTCTGGGCTGTTTGGATGCCGCCCAGCTCTTACTGCAGCTCCCAAACCACCACCTCACATTGAATATTTATGGCCACCAGACATCTTACGGCCCCCTTCCTCATGCACAGATCCCAGACAGAGAGTAAACACAGCCCAAGAGGGTTTCTCAGCCTCCTCCCCTCCCTCTTTATTCATATATTGTCTGTATTTCCATGGAGCTGACTGATGAAGTTTATTTGCCTTTTCCTATCAGCCTTACTTACAGCAGTTGTTTAGGCGCTTGGACGATTTTTTCTGTTTCTCTTCAGCAGGGTTCACACTTCAAAGCTTCTTGGCCTTTCTGTAGCTTGCTTTTTGAAAACCTTCCAGCAGGAAAGTTGATGCCACTGTTCTCTGAATTGAGGCACTGACCATCAAAGGAAACTGCCACTTTGTTTATTCTTCAGTTTAAACCCATAGCTGAGGAAATAAACAACTGAATTATGACCAAAAGTTCTGTAGTGCATCTTTTAACTTTGTTTTTTTTTTTGTTTGTTTGTTTTGTTTTAACTGAGCCATCCTGCCACCTGTTGGCAGCTCAGCTCAGGCTGGGCATCAAACTGCTGTTGCTCAGAGCTCAGCTCACACTCTTGAGCGAGCTCTTAACCAACTGAGCCACTCGGCCGGCCCTGTGGTGCATCTTTTAAAATAAATCTCATATGGTTTCAGTGTAGATAATAGGGTTTCCTTATCTGACAGAAAGGCGAACTTGGTGTTAAATTGAATTATTGTAGAAAGTGTGAGACATACTGAACTTTTGGTATCTTTTGATCACATAGATCGTGGAAATAGCTAGAGTGATACCTGCCCTAATATGTCAGGGTTAGTGCTGGTTGACACCTGTGTCCTGGTATAATTATTAATAGTTCCTTCTATCACTATGAATTGACCTCGTTTGGACAAAATATGGTCATCTAAATTGCCCAAAGAGGTGGGAGGCAGTTGATATGTAGCAGTTTTAGTAATATAAGCATTTTTTTGATTCAAAAATTATGTCTGCCTGGAGTTTTCTGAGTTAAACAAATGGAAAATAAAGCAAAACCCACAAAGAACTTTAATTCTGGGAAAATAGCTTTTGGGTTTCTATCTATTGATCATTGTTCTCTAGAGCAATGATTTCCAAATATGGCTATGCACCAGAATCAACTAGGAACCTTCTTACAAATACTTTCATGGGTCTCACCGCAGACCTCCACTGAATTTGTAGTGGAGTTTGAACTTGTCATTACCATAGATGTAGGCTTCATGCCGTGTACGTGTACTGGGCCCGTCAGCTAGCTTCTTAACTGGCATATAGAACACTTCTTTCCGTGGTTTGGGGGGTGGTTGGGGTTCTTGCGGGTGGTTGCTTTGGGCCTGGAGGGTATGCCTGCCATTGACATGAGTTGCCTTTTTGTTTCAGATGTCATCTGGGTGATTCTCAGTGTGGAGGTGGGTGGACTTTTAGGAGTAACGCAGCAGCTGTCATCTTTTGAAACGGAGTTCAACACACAGCCACATCGCAAGGTAGAAGGAAACTTCAACCCGTTTGCCTCTCCCCAAAAGAACCGACAATCAGATGAAAACAACTTAAAAGACCCTGGGGGTTCCGAGTTCGACTCGATCAGCAAAAACACATGGGCTCCTGCTCCTGACCAAACCGAGCAAGACGAGAATAGTCTGTCACAGAACTCTGTAAATCTGTCCCCCAGCAGTCACGCAAACAACTTATCAGTAGTGACTTACAGTAAGGTAGGTGCCCTCGGAGAAGAGGAGAAGGGGTAGGCGGTGGGCCTTGGGATCTGTGACGCCCCTTCATGGCAAACCTACAATCCTAGAATGTTCTTTAAGACTGCTTAGCTCTCCTGCCAACAGCAACAACACAGAACCTACCCCTTCTCCCCTCCCCCTCCCCGTCTTCATGTCCTGTGGATATTACTTCATCCACATTTATCATTTACTACTGTCTCTCTGCTCTGGTTTGGGTGTTGAAAGAACAAAGTTGTTTACCTTTAGCATTTAAAAAAAAGAAAGTCAAAATATCACCAGCCATGCTTCCATCGTAAACGTATACTAAGTTCAGAGCGACCACAACACGCCTTTGGGTTTGGTTCCTACTTTGTTTTTTTGGTTTGGGGTGGGTTTTTTTTTTGTTTTTGTTTTTCCTCTGAGGAAAAAGACAAGCTCAATTATTTATCCTAAATGTTGTTGGGCTTTCCCCTTAGTTAACTTGTTTGTATGTCTTCTTGTTGATGTCTTTTCAGTCTGTGTGGCCTCCCCATCTACAACTCAGAGTGGCCCAAGTGATATTTTGACTTTTCACGTGTGGGGAATAAGTGAGAGAATTCTTTGTTGAGTTAACCATGATTTTAAATATTCTGATTGTTCTGAGACACTCTCTTGGGTGTTTGATTTCTTGATCCGTTTCCCTTTATGCTATTTGATTACGCGGTGTCTTCTACCCACTGCTAAGGTGATGATGGTTCCTGGTTGTTGGTTTTGGTTGATTGAATAAGCCATGAATAAGCCCTGGTGCTGGTGGTCCATGTGGTGCAGCCGGTGCCTTTTCCTGTGCCTTCTTCTCTGATGAGCTGTGCTGCATGCTTGGCCCAGCATTCCACCCATATAATCGTATCACTCTTAAGTCTGTCCTCACTTCGTGTTGGTCTTCGCCCTCTACATTTTAAAAATAAAACTGATGTTTATTTGAGGGATGAGTTGCTCTGTTGTAAGAATGGTATTTTTCTGACTAATGCTTTGTGTATGGTCTAGACCAGGAGGCAGATTAAGAAAAGAAACCTGGGGCCGGTCGAGTGGTGTGGTGGGTAAGAGCTGGTTTGGGGTGCCAGCAGCCTGGGTTCGGATCCCACATATGAGAGTGAGTGACACTGCCTTCTAAAAAAAAAAAAAGAAGAAGAAGAAGAATTAAAAAAATAAATAAATTTAAAAAAAAGAAACTTATTTGGGTTAAAAAAGAGCTGTCATATAGTCTGTATTCTAAATTTAAAAAAAAAAAAAAAGAAAGAAAAGAAACCTGGAGATGTGAGTCCTCTTTCTCCACATTGTCTAGTAAGAGGAACTCATTCACTAGTGAGGTAGCAAAGTACTGACATGTTGGCTGATTGGATAGTCGTTGTACCGGATTCTGTGGAGTCATGCTGGTTCTGCAGGATAGAAGAGAAGGAAATTGACAAGGCAGTAACTTGTATTTGAGGAAAGACTTCACATCTTAACAGTCAAAGATTTCCCTCTAAGCCTCTCTTGCTCCAGATTTTTCTTGCTTAAATCTAACCCTTCAGAGTGTGACTGCCCTGGGTGGTACAGGCTCTAGAATGCCTTGTTAGAACAGGAACTTGAGGCAATTGAGTGTAATAGGAAGATGAGAGTTGCAGGAAGCGAAACCGGTTGTTCAGTACTTTTCATAACGGAAGCCCCTTTATCCACCTGTGAGCCCCCGGGTGCGGCCATCATGGTAGCCCAGGAGAGGGCCAGAGTTCCTGGCTGGGGTCCTGCACTCAGTTGCCTGAATTGTGGACCTGTGAGCTGTTTTCTGCTCCCAGTATAGGGCTTTAGGGACTGATGCCTTTTAACCAGCTCTGTTTGCCCTAGCCCAGGTGTGTTTGGGGGCGTGCGTTGTCAGAGTGGTTACCTACCAGCCTCAATTGAGGTCCCAGCATACTGCTTTTTCAGAAGGGCTGGGCTGTGCTGAGACCATGCAGATATTTCTGGAGGCTAATGGTATGTGACCACAGACTTTTTTCCATGAGCTCTGTAGGATCATTCAGCAGTAGCACTTGCAAGAGCCACGAGAAAGGTTCTCATCACAATGATATCCAAGGAAACTGTTGTCTGTAATGCATTGAGAATGTGGCACTTAGATCCCAAAGAGAAATGGGAGCCTCCTTTTTTTTATATATAAATTTAAGCAGAATCTTATTCAGAAAGCACTTTGTGAGCAATCAGCAACTTGGCTGCAAGTATTTCTGGCTTAAGTTGAGTCAGCTGCACCTCTTAGGGCTCGTTAGGAATGGGATGGGGTGTGAACAGTCATCAGTAAGTATTTGTTAACACATTTGTGCACTGTTTAGAGCAGTGTACATTGTTCAGTAGGAGACATGAAGAATAAAAGAAGCCACCCTGCCAGCTAGCAGCTTTGCAGCACAGTAGGGGAGGTGAAACATGCCTACAGCTCAGTCAAGACGAAGAATGGATTTGGTCAGTAGAGAACAGGTCAAGATGTATAATGTGGGTATATGGCTAGGGGGCTAGTTAGAGAAGGCTGGGACGGAGTTGATGAAAAGAGCCTTTCAAAGAATGGACAGATTTGAAAAGACAGGAAGGGCGATGGGTGGTATGGAGGGCAGGTTTAAGTGCAGAGGGCAGAGTGAGGAGAGGCCATGTGGCTGGGCATGGGTGACAGACAATGGGAGGCAGCTTCAGCTGGTTGCAGTGTGTTCCTTTGAGGACCAATTGGATGAAATAATGGCTTTGAAAAGAATTCATAATTCTAAACATTCGTGTTTGGCTGAGAATACAGATTTATTTATTTTTGGTTGTTTTTTTTTTTTTTGAGGGTAGTGTCACTGGCCCTCATATGTGGGAACCAAACCGGGGCTGCTAGTGTCCCAAGCCAGCTCTTAACCACCGCACCACTCGGCCGGCCCCAGATTTATTTATTTTTAAAGGCAGGCATGCTTGCGGTTCTGAAGGGTGTACTTGACAAAGTGATGAGACCAGGTATATACGAGTTTTGTTTTGTTTTGTTTTGTTTTGTTTTGTTTTTAAAGATTTTATTGGAGAATTGGGGAAGGGGAACAGCGTTGGGGAATCGGGGAAGGGGAACAGACAAGTTGCTGCCCTTTTGTTCTTCAGTCTAGTTGCGGAGGACGTTGCTTCACTGGCCCATGTTGGTATCGTCATTGCACTCTTCCCGGATGAGGCAGATGAGTCGCTGGCCTCTGGATGGTCGCTCACCATGGCTATTGGCAGCTCACACTGGCTGCTGGCTGCTCACGCTGGCTGCCGGCCACTCACTGTAGCCTATGGCAGCCCACTGCAGCAGGGGCTGCAGCCTACACCATCACCGGGACTCGCACAGCCCAGCTCCACGTGGAGCTGTTGTTAGCTGAAGAGGGCGGTGTCACTGGCCCTCATGTGGGATCCGAACCGGGGCCGCTGGCATCCCAAAACCAGCTCTTAACCAATGTGCCACTTATACGAGTTATTTTTTAACTCTTCCTATGTGCCAGCTGTGCTACCATGTACTTTACATGTATCATCTCATTTTTTGATCAGAAAACAAAAGCTCTGAGGGCTAAGTAACTTGCCCGTTGCTTATCACACAGCTGATGAGAGGCAGAGCTGGGGTTCAGATCCAGGTGCCACATTCCTAAAGTGTGTTACTTAGTAGGTGAACCTGGGCTTTCCCAGGACCCTCCTGTTGGGCCGGAGGCCATATGGAGCGGAAGCATTAACTGAGTTGATGACCGGTATCGTCCAGGCATGAGGGCAGCAGAGGCTCTAACGTAAATGGGGGGTTTGGGCATCTTCTTTTTGAAGAGTTCCTCTGTTTGTTGAGTCTTTAAAGTAGTAACTTCTTTTCCTGCTTGATAAAAGTTATTTTTATAACTCTTGGGGGGCATAAAACATGTGGTGTTTATAGTAAGTAGCACCCCTTTATTTATGAGAAAGACTGAAAGAGACCCCCCCCCCCGGGCTCTAAAGCTGGGACAAGTGTCCTCCGCAGGTGCCGTCTTTATTGGATGGGGAGACCTGCCCAGTGCCCCGGTGTCAGGGGTCACTGAGCTGGCAATGGGTTTGATTTACACTAAAGAAATTCCCTGCCTGCTGTTAAGGCTGGGAAAGAACATGATGCTCTTGGAAGCCCATGGCCACAGTTTTAGTACGTAGATATCGTTTCCTGCTGCCTCCATAGTTACAGTTTAACTTGCTAAGGTTGGTAGGATGAAATGAAAAGATTGCTTCATGCACCTGCTCTAGGAGGGCAGGGTGGGTATGTCAACATAATGGCACATCTGTCAGTGCCAGGAACTGGACACCTCTGGAGCCCTTTCCCAGCTGCCCTTGAATAACCATTAGCTTTCTGGACTCAGTGCTTTGTGCTTGGGGGCAAGCTCTGGGTGGGAACGCCTGCCCTAGGTCCATCCCACAGCCTAGAGGGCCCTGCCCCTCTCTGTGTGAAAGCTGTCCGAGGGAGTCAGAAAAGTAAGTATGTGCTGACCTGCTCTAAAGATTCATAAATCTGACTCCTTGCTGTTGTTAGAAATTGGCTGGCCTCATTGTCAGCTCCATTGTGGTTGACCTGTCCCAGGTGAACAGTTAGAGCAAGTATTGGTGAAGGTTAGGCACTATTTTAATGAACCCTTTTTATGTGATTAGTTCAAGAATCTCAGGACAAACAGCCACAGCAGGCTAGGTGCTCACTGTTGACTCAAGGCCAGTCTTGTTGTGAATTCAAGCTCTGACTCATCTCTGGAGGTCAGGATAGCTTCTGTTGGACAGTAGGAAGGGGTGAAAAACAATTTATAGAGGTGTGGAAGGAGAAAATAAGTCCTGTTAAAATTAGATACTCTTTCTCTTACTTACCAGTAATTTTTTAAAAATCTCGCAATGTTTTTTAACAAGACCCTACAGAGGAATAAGACACCAACTAAATGACCTGATTCGGGGCAGCTGGGAATAGGAGTGAGACTGGCAAAACCAGGGGGCTGTGACTTCATGGTGGCCAGGTGCTTCCCCGCCTCTCTCCAAAGGCGTAATCATTTACACTGGGGGGCTGAGAAGAACCTCAGACTCATTTATTTTGTTACTTGGACTATGCCTCTTATTTTGTGTTTGTTCTTACTTAAAAATTGTTTGGAGCTAGTGTATGTCAGATACTCCTCCTTTAAACTGGATTACAATCTGAGCTACTGTTATTACTTCCGCCAAGTGTGGGTTCAGAAGGAGAAACTTGTTATTATCTTTGTGGGGAGGTTCATCGAACTCCAGCGTCCACCACTGCTGGGTGCCATCTGCCTTGCCTGCCCACATCCCCACCTGCTTCCCTCCCTCCCTCCCTCCCTCCCTCCCTCCCTCCCTCCCTCCCTCCCTCCCTCCTCCCCTCCCCTCCACTCCCTTCCCCTTTCTCTCTCCCTTTCTTTCTCTCTGACAGCCACCCTTTATTTAGTATGTTTGGATCTGGAGCTAGAGGAGTCATTCCGTTTTATTACATCAGAAATCAGCTGTCTCCTAACCTGGTGCTATCTGTGTTGACTAAGGCATAGAACAGTTCTTTTCCCTCTAATTAGGCGAGGGTTTAAAAATCGTAGGAGAGGTTACTAGAGGGGGGAGGTTTGGAAAAAGCAAGACCCTTGCTGTATGGGCCTGAGGATGTAATGCTTGTGGATCTTATTATTACTTTGAAGTGGCCGATCAGTTTACCATAATAGGGATGGGTTTAGGGTGACTTGGTGCAGTGGGACCCATCATTTGCCCAGTTTAGGTGCTCTGAATTGGACCAGAAGGCAGGTGGGTGGGTGGTGTCCTTAGCTGGGTTAATGGCTCTGTGAGGCAGTAGAGGGCAGTGTAACCTTCCCACTGCTGTGAAACTTGAGTGTTTGTTCTCAGGCACAGACCCTGTCCGTGCAGGGTTGAAAGATGGCTGAAAGAGAAGCTGGAAGGAAAACGTGCGTCACTTGATATTTAGCCAATTTGTGTCCCCTCTAACGGGACCGGTAACAGGAGCGTGCTACTTCCAGGCAGAGGCCAGTGGAAGTACAATAATCAGAGCTGTAACACTACCATTTATTGAGCACTTACTATGTGCCAGGCTCTCTGCTGAGGACTTATTAAATTTAATTTTTATTGTTAAAATTAAAACAAAAAATGTACGTAGTTTAAGGAGCCAAGTAGTTCTACAAAGCTTTTCACACAAAAAAAATACCTCCCTGCCTCCCAGCCCCCAGCATTTGTTCTGCAGAGGCAGCAGGCTCAGTGTTAGGCACGCATTAATTACTTCATTTAGTCTGCACGACGGCGCCACGATACAGGTGTTGTTACTGTCGCTACTTTCCAGTTGCTGAGACCTGAGGTACCCAGATTCCATGACTTGTGCAAGGCCCTGTAGCTCGAAAGTGGTAAAACCAGGATACGAACAAAGGCTGTTGGTTTTGACTCCTGAGGCTGCTTTCTTACTAGCGCACCCCATTGCTTCCCAATTACACACATGACCAGCTGGGCCAGCGGCTGTGAGCCAGGGAGGGCACGACTTCTGCAGCTTCGGCAGCTTTTCAGATGTGTATGCCAGTTACCACATAATATGCGACTTCTCTACTACTAAACCTGCTCCCATAAGCTGCCGGGACGCCACAGAAATCAGCTCTTATCTTCACCTCCAGGAAGAGAACAGATTCCCTAGAACCTCCAGAGCCATGTGGGCTTAGATTTTTGTTGACATTGAAATTTCCATTAACTCACTCTTATGACAGCAGCACCTGTACTTCTGGAAGTTACAAAACCTGTCTGTATTCCTTGATTGTTGCCAGAAGATAGTCTCTGGAGTTTTATTTTTCTGGAACGAATCTAAAGTCTCTCTTGAACATACTTAACATTTTGGAACTAGAACATACTTAAGGGCTGTCTTACTTCTGTTACAGTTGGGTTTTGTTTCTGGAGAAAGAACATTTTAGGCAAAGGGACAGCCAGCACAAGCCCGGAGGTGGAAGGAACAGAATGAGTGAGGAGAGGGGGATGGAGTCAGGGGAGAGAAACCAGGCCGTGCAGGACTTTGTGGTCCCTGTGCAGCTTTGGGCTTTTGCTCTGAGCGAACAAGGAACCATGAAGGGTTTAGCGGAGGGTGGTGTGGGCTGCCTTAGGGAGGAGGAGGAGCCCTCTGCTTCCCTGCGGAGGGTACAGGGCATGGACAGGCGCAGGGGACCCACAGGGAAGGGAGTGCAGTGGTCCGGGGGCGGGGGGTTGCTTTGGACCAGAGTGGGGCAGGGAGGTGGGAGAAATGGTCCGAGGCTGAACCTACTTGGTAGCCAGAGCTACAGGAGCTGCAAATGGGTTGGAAGGGGGACGTGAGGGAGAGGACAGGATGACACCAAGGTTTTGGGCCTGAACAACTAACAGGATGGAAGCGCCATCAGTGGAGAAGGGAGAAGGCCGTGGGGAGGTGGGGAGTGGTGAGGAGTTCCATCTGGGCACATCGGGGTTCCATAGACATCTGAAGGGAGGGGTCAAGTGGGTCATTGGATGTCTAAGTTGGGCGTAGAGCTTAGGAGAGAGGGCTGGGTTTAGATCTAAATTTGGGAGTTGTGTTATCTGGATGGTATCTAATGCTCTGAGACGGGCTGCAATCTTCTAAGTGATGAGCATAGAGCAGGGTTTCTCAGCCACAGACTAACCAGCTGACCTTTTAGGCCAGGTAAGTCTTTGGGGGCGTGGAGGCTTATGCATTGTACAGAAAACTGTTCAGCAGCATCCCTCGCCTTTACCCACTGGATGCCAGTGGTACCTCCCCATTCCTGAGCCTAACAATTAAAAATGTCTTGAGACGGTAACAGATGTCGGGGGGGGCGGGGTGAGCAGGATGTGTGTGGGGTGGGGAGGTTGGGGGATCAAGCTACCCGCAAACCACTGGTATAGACAGAGAAGCGGTCCAAGGACTGAGCTTCATGCTGTGTCTGACATGGAAACAAACCACGTTATCCCGAGCACCTCACCTTAATTCACAGCACTCTTGTGAGTTTTGTAGTTATACTCTTCATTTCACAAAGTAATCAGGAAGCTGCAAGTGACTTGCACACATTGACCCAGCACATTGGGGGTGGAACCCAGGGCCCAGCGGGGATGTAATGTCCTTCTAGACCATCCTGTGATAAGGTTTGCTGGCAGAAGCAAAGTGTGTTGACTGTTCTCCGGAGGTAGTTTATACCCTTAGAAATGTCCTTGCTCATCTTCCTACCGAAGACTTCGTGGACAAGGAGGAAGCGAGGCAGGGCGACTCAGGAGCCTGTGTGCTGTCCCTCCCTCCCTGCCCCCAAGTTTGCTGGCAGATTAGCACATTCTGTAACAGGAGGGGTTTGCCAGGAGACTCTGGTTTAATGATATAAAGATGAATCTCTTTTGAAAACCTGGAGGAGCCAGTAAAGCCCTCCCAGCCCTGCTGGTGTTTGCATTGGCATGGGGCATGTGTGCATTTAAAAATAAATTAAGCAAACATTGTGAGCCTCAGAAAATGTCTTTTGTTGTTTGTAACGTTGTTGCCTGACTGGGAATAAAAGTACCTCCAGGAACTCTCCCTTTTGAAGCTCAGCAGCTTCAAAGCTGTTCGGCTCCATTTTATTTGTTTTGGGGCTCTGAGCATTGTTTCACACCGATCTGATGCTGGGCTGTCTTAGAGTTGAGACAGAGCTAGTGCTCCCCAGATTGCTGGAATATTTCATTTTGGTTGTAAGGAGGCATTCATGCTTTTCGCTATATTCTGAATTTAGCAATTTAATTTCTGATGAAAGTTCTCAAAATAGGACTAACTACAGGTTCACACGGAGAAGTGTAATTCAGAAGTGTGAGGATTCATCTCCTGATGTAGGAGCTCACATTTCAGATGAGCCTGCTGTCACTGTTCTGGCAGAACGGAAGGCCGTGAGCTGCGGGGCCTCAGGGGAAAGGTGGGCTGGCTCCCTTAGAGATCAGCTGCCCGGAGCTGAGCTGGTTCACCTGCAGGGGAAGAGGGTCTTGGGCTTTTTGCTCTGATTTCACTACCTAAGGGTCAGTTAAAACTGCTTTCCACAGAGAGAACTTGGATATTATTCCGTCAATTAGTGGCCTCCTAGGTGCTCAGCCTGTGCTAATCCTTGTCTTCAAAGAATTTACCGTCTGGCTACATAGATGTGACTAGCTGATGGGAAAAACGAGAGCCAGTGAAGATGGAG
Source organism: Aselliscus stoliczkanus (assembly GCA_033961575.1). Classification (NCBI taxonomy): domain Eukaryota; kingdom Metazoa; phylum Chordata; class Mammalia; order Chiroptera; family Hipposideridae; genus Aselliscus; species Aselliscus stoliczkanus. Next base: position 53,260,538 of record CM066733.1, on the reverse strand, counting down.
TATATAGAGTTCCACTTGACTGTCAAGTGTTCATAGGAGTTTGGAGCAGGAGAAAGCCATGAGGCCTGGAGAAGCCATAAAAATGACGGTGGATGATCGATTCAAACTGAATTGGAGGGAAGAGGAACTGCCTGCAGGAAGGCCCAGGGGCCACCACAGGCCGGGCGTGTTCACAGGACACTGGCCCGGCCACTGTGGTGACTGAGATGTGCCCAGAGAGGGCGGGGCGAGCTTGAGGAAGACCTTTGGAAGCCAAGCAGGGGAGAGTTCCCTTTTACTAAGAAAGGAGACAGAGCGCCAGCAATGCGTGACATCAAGTATGGCTGAAGGGCCACCAAGGAGAGACGGTTTATTCTCGTGCGTCAGCCAGCCAGCCGTCTGGGGGGGCACGGGTCCATGCTGTGAATTAATTGTAAGAGAGATGCGGGAAGGTGGTGACATGTAAGGAAAGGGTAGCTGACAGAAGGTGCCAGGAGCCCGAATGGAAATTCGGAGAGGAAACAGGACCAGCAGCCTCACCATGTGCCTGGGGGCAGGGAGCAGGATTCCCACAGGGCAGCACCAGTGGCCACGTGGCTGGGAACTTGGCTAAGCTCCTCTCTGTTGGGGTGTCCTCCCCAGGGAGACCCTCGCCGGCTCTGTCTTCCTTGTTAGGAACCCTGTACTGTAGGACATGGTCACAGAGGGCTGTCTGCCAGCGTCCCGTCGTTCCCCCCCCCCCCCCGGATTCCAGCACACTCCCTAGATCTTCGGGGCTGGAATTACAGACAGCTTCAGCCAGTGGCATCCTCCTCCTCGTAGAGCTTTAAAATAACGTGTCCTTGTTCACAGCAAAAGGGCCTGACCACGAGTGTTAAAGCAAACCTGCCGCCGTGGACTGTGCAGTGCTCGCGCTCCCCGTGGCTGTCGGTCCGGGGAGGGCCCTGGCCTGCGTGTTTCTGAGGGAGTCCTCATTGCCCTGCCCAGCCCCGTGAACAGACTTCTGTGTTTCTAATTAATGAGAGACTCCCGAGCTTCATCAAGGCTTGGCCCGCCGGGCCTCCTCACATGGTGTTTGCAGAGCAGGACCAGGACAGAACTTAGCACTAACCCCTGTCTTCCTCCGTGTTGGTATTCAGTACACAGAAGTAATACAAAGGGAGCAGCACCAGGAGGGCGGGGCACTGGCTCTGGCCAGGAAATGGGGGGGGGGGGGTCTGAGCTGTCATCAGGAGCGTGGTACTTCACAGCCTTGCAGCACACGCTCCTGTCTTTCTGTTCACCTGTGGGAACCTCTTTATTCATTTAAATCAAATTACAAATAAAAGCAAAATAAAGGCAGGTATGTGAAAGGTTCGTGTTGTGGTATTTTCTCTAAACAATAAGCTTTCACAGAGAAAAAGAGCAACCCAGAAAGCCCTGTAAGACATCCTTGTTTCATTAGGAATTGCAACCTTATTTCCCCCCCGCTGGAAGGTTAAAAACAGAGATAGCTCACCAGTGCGAAGTATTTCACAGCCCATTCATTCATTTTATTGATGTCTGAGCCCTACTATGTGCAAAGCACAAATAATCGGCAGAAACCGCTTCCACCCTCATAAGGGCAGCTTGCTCTTGGATAGCACTGTACTTCCTACTGTTGAAAATTGATGAAGAAACTTTAGAAAGTCTTATTCCAGCTGAAACAGAACTAGTTTCCTGTTTTTAGTTCTTTAGCATACAGTTAATGTTTTCCCTGACCATAGTTTAGTATTCCTTTTTGGGAGAGTTATTTTAATTCTGTGTAATTTTCGGGAGAACTTGAAGATCCTGTAGGTGCACACGCACTCACACAAGACCAGTGACCCCCGCATCGCTGGCGGGGAGTGCCCCAGGAGCAGCTGTGAACCACTGTGAAACGCAAACCAGAGAGCTGTGGCGGCGGTGGCTTTGGTTTGTTTTGAGAGCAGGATCGTGAGTGCTAGATCTTACGTTGTCCTTTCACAGGACTGTGATGAATAAGGCTGAGCTTTTCTTTCATGGCTATAGATGTTCTCTTTTAAAAATATTTTAGAAAATTAGCCAAATTATGGCTTGCAGTAGTTATTCCATCGTGGAAGTGCAGCTCAGGCCCTGACTCAGTTACTGCCATCTTTCACCCTGTGTGAGGCTGGCAGGCAAGAGGCCCTGCGTCTTAGCTGGCGGGGCCAGGGTGTCTGTGCTGCCCTATAGCCAAATGGGGCAAAGGTCCAGGGCTCACTGCTACGGCAGCTTCAGGAAGGCCTCAGCCCCCCTGGGCCTACAGGTTGTCTCTCGGTCACCTGGAACATTTTCTTGTCCCTAGCAGATGTGACACTGCTTGCTCCAAGAAATAAATGTAGCGTTTGAAAACCCATTTCTGTGTCAGTTAGGTGGTAGGCCCTGGGGAACTGGCCTTCAGACCTGAAGTCAGATGAAGGAATTCTTTTCTGGGTTTGAGTATTCATTCTTCTATTTGCACAGCTAATCCAGCCTTGCTGCTGGGATGTGGTAACAAGTGATTCCTCACAGAGAGGAGGGTGACCAGAGTTTTATAATCACGCTGATGGCCTCAGTTTTCGCTTGAGTCAGAGTGTAATTTGGGACTCTGTGTTACTGGGTCTGTTTTCCTTAGCAGTCGTGGTACAGCTGTTAGAGGAGCGATGTCAGTAAGGCCAGGTGAGTTAAAATAGTTGGCATTTGCTTTTCCTGCAGATGAAAACTTGGAAGAATTGCTAAGCCCCAGGAGAGAGGGAACATTATCTGTACTGCCAAACCCTGCTTTTAGGCTGGGATCAGAGACGTTAGCCAGCAGAACCTGTTTCACCAGGTGTTGGAACTCCAGTGGAACCGAAAGTGTGGATGGGCCTCCTTTTTCAATCTGCCCGCACCCCGCTGTTTAGAAAGGCGCTTCCCGCCTGGCCTCCTGCGGGAGAGCGCCCAGGATTCTCCACAGCTTTTCCTTAATACCTGGTGTGGCGTTGCCTGTGGTCCTGCACATGGGGAGTGGAGATGATAAAGTCCTTTCCGAACAGAATTGGCTTTCTCTCCCTTTCTTGCAGTGATGGTAGTTAATTTGGGCGGAAGGAAAGTAGAGCTCATTCTCTAGCCACCTCTCCGCGCCAATTAAACATCAACAATTCCAATATGCCATTTTCTGGGTAAAAGGGAATGAGGCAACATTTTTTTCCCCGAAAGGCACACAACGAGTCAGTGAGGATGAACGGTAACTCTGTAATTCCACACTGAACTGTCTAAGCACCGGGCACTTGAGTGGAAATCCGGAAATGCCCGCCTGCGTCTTTATTCCTCTCTGCCAGTTGCATAGGACTGTTTTATTCATCTGTAAATGGGGATGTACAGCAGCCCCTTAGCAAAGCCGTGCCACAAGGCCAGGGCTTGCTTTAGTGAGTTCCACATGAAGTGTGTGGAGCTTAGTCTGGAAAGCAGTGAAATTTAGGGTAATGGGGGAAATACTTCATAGAAAACAAATGCTGCTTGTTTGGGGTTTTTCTTTTCTCTGTGCACCTTTTCCTGTACAGAGAGACCTTTGAGCATTGTATTGGTTTTACATCTTCCAGGAATCTAAGCCGTTATTGCTTTCCTTAGGGATTGTTCTGGAAGAATGAATATTGCTGGGAAGTACTGAGAACAGCTCGTGTTAAGCTTCTTTTCTGTCCACCTGTGGTGTGTGTGACCCTCTGAGTAGGCCCCAGAGGGGAGTCTGCCAGCCCTTTGCTACACTTTGGTTGGGGTGCGGGGTGCCATGGCTGCTGAGATGGTTACCACCTGAGCGTGCCTGCTGGAGGCACGATGGGCTCTGGGGCTGGTAGACATGCAGCCTTTGGGCATTTTAAACACGACTCTGCTTATCAGCTCTGTGCCCTCGATCAGGTGACCGCACCATTCTGAGCCGGGAGACCACACTTGTCTCAGTGGGTCTTAGTGAGAACTGAAGAGAAGCGGTTACAGTGCTGGAGCAGCCCTTGCACACAGCGTCTGCCTGCCCATGCCCACATTCCCCTTCTTAGGCTCTTCAGTTCAGTGACACCACCAAGTAGCTCTCCAGCTGGTCTTTTGTGGCTTTCTCTGGGGGAGGGGAGACAAAAACAATTTCAGTGCTTCTCACTGAAAAACATGGAAACTTGAATCTCATGTTCCCTGTTCCTGGCAGTTTTGACCTCCGGCCTAAGCATTACCGAAGGGCATTCTTTATTGAAATACTGTTTTTCAGCCTCCTGAGCCAGGGCGTTTTGCATTGACTCCTAGAACCTTAAATCTAGAAAGATTTAAAGAGGAACCTTGAGATCCTGTGAGGGGCAGGAACCTCACTCAAGGTCACTTAGTGAGCTGGTGCAAAGCCGGGGCGGAACCCAGCTCTCCACGTGTGGGCTCCAGTTCCCTACCCTAGGGGGCCCGGCCGCTCCTGGGACCCAGGAGGCTGTCACCACACCGGTGTCCCTAGGCCTAAGCAGCCGTTTAAAAACTTGGTTTTGGAAGGACCAATAATATTCCTGGGACTTAGAGAGGTCTGACACTCCAGATAGCAGTCTGAGACACCCCTGTTCTCTTATAAGTTATTAATTCAGCAAATACTTTGGGTACCGAATAAGGGCCAGGCAACATGCTAGGTGCTAGGGAGATGGCAGCAAACCAAGTCATACTGAAAAGGGATTCTCATCGCTGGCAATCCTGCAGCCATGCACTTTTATTTCCTTTCAAAGAAGAGTGTCATTTTTTAAAGACAAGTAAATATTGACTGCCCACATCCCATCAAGCTAATGGCAAATGTCACCTCAGTCATTTTTGTCAAACGTCAAGAAACCCCTCGGGTCATTATCATGGTTCTGGCTGAGGTGCCTGCTCTCTGCACCCATTTGGTCCCTTTGGTCTAAGGTCCCTGCTGCGCCCGGGGCCAGTTTGGGGTGTGGACCCAAGTGAGGCTGTTACCAGTTACCTTGGCCTCCCCGGTCTTTCCAAGGAGTGTACTCCAGGAGTGGCAGTGGAGGGGCACAGGTCGCTCTCCGCCAAGTTCATGCAGCTGCTTTTGGTGTTGGCACATCTTGGAGTCTCATCCTTAACTTAAGATAGTGAGACTGTGACGCCTTTTCCACCAGCCACGCGCATAGAAAATGCTTTTGGGAATTTGTAATAAATCTTATCATGATGTGGCAAGGAAGAGGCAATGTGGGGAGAACAGAGATCAGCCCTGGGTTTGAATCTTGGCTCACATCCTACGACCCAGGTGACATTGAAGGAGTTTCTTAGTGTCCGAGGTCAAATGGGTGTAATAATCCCCCCTGCTGTCAGGATGAGGATTAAAGGCTGGACGGAAAGCTCCGAGCATGTGCCCGGGAGACAGTCGCCTTTCTGCCTCAGTGTTTTGTTGTTAAAATGTGTGCGATGAATAAGCAGTAACGTACATCTTAGAAGTTGGGGTGCAGGAAGTGATGTACAAGGATCTTCAGTAGAGAGCTTGAGACAGTGTTGTCAGGAAGGAGAGAAGGCTCTGTGACCCAGATAGAAGAAGGCTGGCACCCAGGATCTGCAAGTGGAAAGACGGGAAGTCCCTCCCCCACCCTCCCCTCCTGGATGCGGTGGTTGAGTGGGGAACACTTAGCAAATTGAAATGAAGTGTGCTGCTGTTTGGCCCCCTGAGGTTGTGCCTCGCCAGGGCGGCCCTCAAGCCTTGTGTGTGCCTTGGGGCTTCCGTGGGGCTCCCTGGGAACCGTAGATTCTTTTACTTGGTTTTGGTTGTCACATGGTACCTGCTGTGTGTCTCTCCTCACTGACTGTGTTCACTCTCTTCCAGGGGCTCCACGGGCCTTACCCCTTCGGCCAATCTTAAACGGGTGTCAGCAAGAAGAAAACTTAACAAAGGACAGAAGGCCTGACTTTGGTGGGAGAGGGCAAGGGGTTCCTCTGGATTGCAGCCCACGTCGCCTGGACCCCTGCTCTGACCCGCCCCATCCCGGAAGAGGAGGAAGAAGCAGAACAGACTAGTTTTGAGTAAACTCAGTGTGCATGTGTGAATGCTGAAGCGCTGGAATGGTGTTGAGGCTACCAAGAAGAAACCCGTGCAGCCACCGTGGGTTCTGTCTATCAGGCATCAGTCTAACAAGTCATAGGTCACTCGGGAAGGGAAAACAAGTTTAAAATGGGGGGAAAAAAGCCATCTTTTTAAACAAAAATTATTTTGCCTGCAGACAGGTTGTAGTTTTGAGCACATGTTAATTTTTTTCTCTTTCCCCACTTTTATTTTTTTAGATAAGGGATTATGTACTCTGTAGAATAGCTGCTTGCCCTGGAAGCGATTCAGGTTAAGGCTGGCGTGGCGTGTTTGGGGACTCTGCGGGCCAGTGCTGCCGGAGGACCTTGCCGAGCCGTGTGACTCCACGAGTCTTTGACCCCGTTTGTTTTCAGTGGCATCAGCCAATGAATTATCTGTCACCCTTTTCCTCCCCTCTTCTCTTTAATCTTCTGTTGATTTACACCTTTAACATTTGTACTCGTCAACCCTGCGGCTTGTTACCATCGAAGCCTCTCTGAAGACCAAACTTCCCTGTGTGGCCCGCAGAGGAAGCCTTGAGGACAGGTCTCGGGTGACATGGGCGTTTCTGAGCCCGAGAGGTGTCCTTCCGCACGCACTTGTAACAATTCAAATTGCTTTTCTTCCATGTTTCTCAGAAACGCCATCATGCTTATTGCTTTTTTTGGCTTCTTCATACAGTGGCCCGTTCGCTCTGGGAACAGTGCCTCGTGCTGCGTAGCTGCGTGTGCCACGTGCACACGCACGGGTGTCGGTGCAGCTCACCAGCCAGTGGGCAGCCGGCACGTGTGAAGGCCCCATGCGTCTCTGCTGTCACACAGCTCCCTTCCCTGTGTTTCCTCTCAGTTGTCTTTCGGGGTATTTCCACAGCCTGTTAGTGGAGGCTGAGCTGTCAAGGTATGAAAACACAGCCACAAATGGGGAATTTGACATGGGGAAGGGCCACAGTTACTGACTGTGATCTTGGAGACCACATTTTGGTGGAAATGAGAGAACCCCCGCCCTGAGCAGGACGCCTGGTTATTGGGCGGTGGGCGAGGGCAGGCAGCCCAGCCAGAGCAGAGGCGCGTTGGCTGGCTGGCTGCTGCTCACTTGGGCAGGTGGCCCCAGTGGCATCCTGTGGACTGCTAGCAGGTGGTTGAGGTGTGGGTGTCTCCAAGGGAAGCTTGAACCAGGCTAGAACAGCTGTCTGCCAAAGATACAAGAATATGCAAAGTCCCTCTTCTCTTCTCACCCCCTCCTTCCCTCGAGTCTTGGTTGATTTGACAGCGGGGATATGGATCTAGGGTGCGGTTGCCTGCCTGTCGCCACACCCCCACCCACCCAGGGGTGTGAGACAAGCAGGGAGACCAGGTGATGAGTGGCTGCAAGGGGTCCTATAGCCTGGGTGTGGGTGAGGGTCTGCCTGCCTGTCTGTCTCTGTCTGGGTGTCTGAGTTCCAAAAATGTGTGTTGTTTGTCCCTCCTCATCCTCTTCTGAGACTGTGGTTTTTTAAGGCTTGACTGGGAGAGAAACTTGTATGAAATTACCCTTTGCCTCCCCCCCTCCCCCCAGATAAAAGGGGGAATAAATTTTGGTCCACTGGAGAAGCCCTAGGGGAGAGTGGAGCCGGCCTGCTGAGCAGGGCAGTGCATCGGGGTCGGGGCTGGATGGGGCTCACACTGAGCACACGAGGCGTGCCCCATTCCTGAGCAGAGTGGGCTGGAGTCCCTGCTGGGTGCCCAAGCTACCACCCAAGCCAGGGGCTCACGATGGCTTTCTGTGTGAGGGCCCCGTGAGACCCGGTGTGCCGCTACTGTTGGTGCCAACCCCCTGGGACACCACCCTGTGGGAGCCCACCCTTGCCCGGCATTCTCCGTGCTTGATAGCCCTCAAAGCAGCACATCTCCAGCTGCCCGTGGCAGGATCATGGGAGGCTTTCCATCCCCTGGTTTCCAGGCTTCATCATCTCCCCTATGCCAGGTGCTCCTTCCCTCTTTCCCAGGAGGGGCTTCCTGCCACCATTCAGCTGGGGCTTCGTAGGCGCTGCCAGAGGCATCCTGCTGTCTTGCTTGTAGGCAGCCTGACCCGGCAAGGGAGATGTCCCACGCACGTTGGCTTCCTTCCTCCCAAGAACAAACCATCCCTACACATCCTGGAGAGGTGAGCTCCTTACAGGGCCAGGGAGTAGGGGCCGGGGGCCCACGGCTCCCCCAGGGCCAGGGGCCCAGTGGTACCATTCATGGGGCTCTCAACATGCCTAGTGCCCCTCCCCTGCTGGTGGAATGGCAGAGGCCCCCCTCTCAGCCCCAGTAGCTTCTGCTCCTCTTCACCACACAGCAGGCTGCCTCTGGCAGGACCACCAATGTCGTACCCACGATGTCAGGCAGGTGCCGGCCTGAGGGGCCTGAGGCCAGCGTGGGAGGCAGAGGGGCTCAGCTTGGGAGGAATCTACCTGTGTGCACGGAGTGAGGTGTGTGTGGATGTGTGTGCACGTGTGCATGCCTTTTTTTCTTTTTGTCATGGGGACAGTTGAATTTGGGGCATTTTTCTACAAGAAACAGCCTTCTCTCCCTCAGTATAACTGAAGCCCATCAAAGGCACTTCCAACCTGGAAAGAACCTCACCAAGACAGCTGGTGTGGCCAGGGTGGGAAGTGGGTGTGAGAATAATCACCTCCCCAAATTCAGTCAGCCCCAGCAGGAGAGGATGATGGGGTTGCCAGGGCTCCGGAAAGCACGCTGATCCCCACTGCCCCTCCCCTGCCTTTCCCTGTCCCCCTGGGTGAATGCTGGAGCAGCAATGGCTGCCCGCTTCACCTGAAGACCGGTATGTAGTAAGCAAGCTGGGTGGGTGATTGTGGTGGGGCCTCATGGTGCCTGGGAGGAGATGAAGATGAGGAGGTTTTTCCTTACTGTATAAATGAATATTTGTATGATTAAATTAACACACACAAAAAAAAACCCTTTTCACATGTGTCGGTGAGTTTTATTGCGCCCTCAAGCCTCCTGTGTGTGTGTTTAGTACCACGTGGCTCCGTGATGTACACTTTTTGGTCTCTGGGTCTCTTGCTTTGGGGGAAATCAGTCCTAGGGTTGTAATTAGGTCTGCTGCCCTTCCTGACTCCTAAGGACCAGAAAGGTGAGTAAACTGCTCCCAGTGGCCTTTAGGTCCCCTGAGCCCCATGCGTCTTTTGAGCGCTGCTCTGTCCCAGCATGAAAGCAGCTCTGGGTGAGTTAGTGTTGACGTTCGGCCAGTTCCTGAGGGCCACATAATAGGGGGAAGGATGCAGAGCATCATGGGCCCTTCCTGCTGGGAAAGCAGGCAAGGCCGAGTTCGGCGGGGAGCCCTTCTCAGTCCCACATGGGCCCTGGCACCCTAGATTTAGAAGAGGGAATACATCTTCCCTTACGTGTTTCCCATGGTGGTTCATCTAGTGCCTGGGTGCTCTAGGCGCTCCTTCAGGCATATTCTGCATTAGGAACGTTTTAGGGGACTGGCCTTGGATTCCCCAGAGTCAGGAAGAGACCACAGTCCAGACAATTGGCAAACCCACTTGGAACCTACCCCACGTACTTATGTGAGACAGACCTGTGACCTTGGCCGAGGTGGGTTACAGTGGTCAGACAGCATGAAAGAAACTTGGCAAAGGACCCATCCCTGCATGTCTGGAGCGCTCTTAAGAGCTCAGAACTCAGGGCTGGCCGAGTGGCGCGGTGGTTAAGCGCTGGCTTGGGAGGCCAGCGGCCCCGGTTTGGTCCCACATGTGAGGGCCAGTGACACTGCCCTCAAAAAACACACCTTAGAACTCAAGTTTGTCCTGTCACATCACCCCTCTGCGTAGGCCGGGAGCGAGGTCAGAGGGGAGGGAGCTGCTCGGCCTTGCAGGCTGGGACCCAGGCCCTCAGCTGGCACATGCTGGCATTGTTTTCACTTAAATTGCAGACCCCCAAATTGGGGCTTCACCCTGCCTGGCAAAGCCATGTGTTCTAAATGATGGTGGAACTGGATGTGAGCCATGTATCTAGGGGGTGGGAATTGGGGGGAGGGGACCCCTGGCCGTCTCCCTGGAGCCAGCTCGGTGAGGGGACCTGTGGCCACAGATTGCATGAAGGAAATGGAGACACCACAGGAGAACAGGTCCTTGCCACAAGGGGCAGAACGCGTCTTTTTCTGTGCGTAGCCTGAGACAGAGCCCAGGGTGAGGGAGCCGGGAGACTGCCCCGGAGACCCCTGGGGGAGCACCCTTGCCCCTGCCCGGAGTGCCAGACAATGCACCTACATCCTGCTTCCTTCCAGGTACCCAGGGCTGTTTGTTCTCTGCAGGAGAGGTGCCCCCACCCTGTCCCCTGCTCTCCTGGCAGCTTAGACCCACTCCCATGCGTTCCCTAACACCCCTGCTGCCGGACAGTTATTTGCTTGGCAGAATCTGTTTGTCTTTGGGGCTGTAACCTGTCAAGAAGTCAGCAGGCCCTGGGAGAAGGGAGCAGCTTCGATGGTAGCTCCTGGCCCAAGCCATTCCCACGGGGGCTAGGTGACAGGGCAGGGGCTCACAGCCGAGCTTTTGTCTGGGGGGTAAGGGACAGGGGAGGCAGTGGCCGTGGTCCCAGCCCAGCCCTCTGGCAGAGCAAACAGGTCCTCTCAAGCCACCTCCCTACCCCAGCTCAGGTTGTACCTGGGTGCCTCCCAACCTGTTCTTAGGAAAGCCGCCTTAACTGCGAGTTGTGACCCGGCCACTTTCCCAGACACCACCTGATGTCCAGCTCTGTCTGGGGGCCAAGCGAGCAGGCACCGGGGGCATTCAGCAGCTCTTTATTTCAAAATGGGAGCAGAGCAGGGAGCAGGCGAGGCTGCTTTGAGATGGGAGAATGCCTGTGAGTCTGGGGGTCCGTGTGCCCAGAGAATGGATTCTGACTGACGGGTTTCAGATGGCTGCTCTGTATGATGGGGCGTACTGGCTAGGAAGCCAGGACGTGGAACTCATGGATTGATTTCTATGCCCTCAGTTCCGAGATGCTGTGAGCAGGGCCAGTGCTTCTCAGACTTGGATGTGTTAAAATACAAATTCCAATGTAGTAATAAATCTTGGGGGAGAGGGCAAGATTCTACATTTGTAACGAGCTCCCTGGGAGCACATGAGGATTGCAGGGGAGGGCCTGGAGGGGCTGCCAGCGCCCCTTCCACCAGGCCCATGGGATGTGAGGGAGCCGCAGACGCCCAGAACAGTAACATCCAAAGGTGGGCACCCAGCATTTCCTGGGGCTTACCCAAGGCTGTGCTTTCTGGCTTAAACATTACTGTTAGTATGCTACTTTTCCATCACAAGTGACAAATGATTGAGTGTCCACTAGAATTATGGTAATATCGACTGAGTTACTGAGCAACTCCTATTCAGCGATTTATAGGCACCCCCTCATTTAATCCTCAGAGCCACCCTCCTGAGGACTTTGGGGGCTGGTGCTCAGTCGGTGAACAAGTAACTCCTACGTGTCACAACACCTATGAAAATAGAGGCGCTGGGGCCATGAGGAAGCAACCTTAACTTGGGACCTGGGAAGCTTCTCAGAGGAAGCGGCACATAAGCTGAGACCTAAGGAGAGAGCGAAGGGGACCGTGAAGGGGCCTGCAGGAAGGTGAGAGTGCACTTGAGACCCTGAAAAGAGAGGAGTGGCTCTGAGGGAGTCACTCCCCGGTGGCCCTGTTGCCCTTGCCTCTTTGTCATCTGTTTACTCGTTTATTGAACATCATTTACGTGCCAAGCACTATTCTAGGCGCTGGAGATTCAGCAGTAACCAAAAGACAAAAACGCCTGCCCTCGTAGAGCTGACATGCTAGTCAGGTTAGGTCTCCAATGAGCAAGAGTATGTCAAGAGGTGACAGGTGTGCGGAGAGAAATGCGGCCCGGAAGGACAGAGCTGGTGAGGGAGAAAGATTGCTGTTTTATACAGGACAGTCAGAGAAGCCTTTCCTAACACACAGAATGCCTCGTGGGTGTCTGGAGTAAGCATTCCAGGCAGAGAAGAGCACACGCAAGGGCCCTGAGGTGGGGCACGGCTGTTGCAGAGTGAGTGGGAAGAGCAGTCGGAGATGCGGTCAGAGAGGTGAAGGGGGGTCAGGTCGTGTGGGGCCTGGAAGTGACTAAAATGCTTTGGCTTTCACCTGGCCCAGACGAGAGCCATTAAAGGGTGCAAGTGAGCACAGGACGGGACACACCCGACTTCCCCTAAAAGATCCCTGTGGGTGCTGCTGTGTAGAGAAGAAACTAGGGGACGAGGGCAGGATCTGGGAGGCCTAGTGGCTACTGGCTGGTGTCTGTGGAAGTGGTGATAAATGGTTACAGCAACATTCTCCATGCTGAGCCAACAGTATTTGCTAATAGATGTGGTGTGAGGAGAGGGGCGACTCCTGGGATTAGGGCCTGAACAGTTAGGAGCCTGGACACGGTTACCTAAGAGGACTATGTGAGGAGCAGGCTTGGGTAGAAATCAGGAATCCGCTTTGGATGCCTGGTAGGTAGGCATCCTTGAGGGGTGCTGGGCCAGCAGGTGGATATGCAGTCTGCAGACGGGACGCCATGTTGGATTCATCAGTTGTGCGATGGAATGTAAAGCCTCAGGACTAGATGAGGTCATCGAAGGGGTGTCAGTGGGGTTGGCGTCACCTGTCACACATTCCCTTAAAGCCAGAGGGTTGGCCCAGCTCCCTCTGCGATGATCTCTGACCCAGAAGATCCCTTCTCAGACTCAGAGTTCCGAAGCTGCACTTGACTTCTGTCCTGGCACTCTCTGTCTTGTCTCTAGCCCTTGTGCGCCAGCCCTCTCCCTGTTCGTCACTCCAGCAAATGGGTATGGAGTGGATGAGGAGCTAGATGCTGTCCAGGCCAGGGGTGACCCCTCCCCGGGAGCCAGGCCCCAGGGCATGGAGGAGTGAAGCCAGTAAGCCTGTAGCTTAGTTCCTGTGGTCCTTTCCTCCCCAGGACCATCCAAGGCCCTGGAGCCAAGTTCTAGGAATTCTTCTTGCTGGGCTGTGGGAAAAAAAGACAAGGCTGAGAGAAGAGGGTGCAGTGTCTGAGTCAGGGACATGCTTGCCTGCATCAAGCTGCCAGCCCTGGTCAGCAACCCCTGAAAGGCTGGGCTGTCACTGCTCCAAACCTCTGAGAGGCCAAGCCCCCACCCCACAGCGTGCATGCGCGCAAACACACACACACACACACACACACACACACACACACACACACAGCACTGAGACAGCAAGGGCCAGGAGCGGGTTGTGGCTGTGCTGTGAGGAACACCTGCCTTTTCAGGGTATGGCTGCTCCGGGCCATGCTGTAGGTGACTGTAGGTGACGGGCAATGTGTGAGGTGTAGGCAGAGTCCCTTGGGGGTGCTGAGAGGGGCCATCTCAGAGCTGGTGCAGAGTGGGCCCGAGGCCAGCAGGGGGCACCATGTGGCCCAGGCCTCTGGAAAAGGTGGCCCCTGGCCCCGCCTGGCTCCCCCTGAGAGGATGTGCTCCAGGCCACACGTTGCCTCTGCTCTCCGCTCCAGGTCCACAAGCTTGGGTTTGAATCTAGGCTCTGCTGCTTGCCCACTATGTGACTAGTCAGTTTATTTAAACCCTCTGAACCTCAGTCTCCTAATCTATATGAGGACACTTCCTCCAAAGGTATGAGACTTAAAACTCATTATAAAAGTTCAGCAGCATATACCTGGACCTGGCACGTGGTCAGTGTCCAACATGTGGTAACCATTGTTACATTTTTGCGACCTTCCAGAGGGCAGTCTGGTTTCCTGAGAAGAGGGGACTGGGACATTGGGCATTTGGGAGGCAGAGTCCAAAAAATCTGTAGCCTATACAGGAGTCTCCTCCTGGACCGTAGCCCTTATTTCCAGCAAATTCTTGTATTTCTTGTTCTGGGGGTGGCAGTTGAGATACAGGAAGCGACCATCCTGGAAGAGAGTCGAGGAGATCCTAATTTCCTTTAAGAGGCTGTAAGAGGCAGCTGTGCCCAGCAACTGCATACAGGAGGCGCTCAATACACGCTTGCTGGGTGAAGAACAGGTTTTGGGGGAGAGACTGCCATGTGCTAGACTGGCCTGATTTCTGGGGTGGACACTGCCCAGCCAAGCTCAGACCCGACAGTGGCAGGGGTCCTGGAGAGACTTTGGGTGGGGAGGGTCACAGGTGTCCCCGAGGTTGAGAATGACAGCCCAGAAACCCCTGCGTGGGAGTTTGGCCACTGTGGCTCACCACTTCTGAGGGCAGAGCACGGGGGCTGGCGGGTGTATTTTCATGTGCCCGCAGGACCGTTCCCAGAACCAGGGCCGGGGCGGAGGCCCGGCTACAGGTGGGCACCAGGGTGGCATTTGCTGATGTCACATGGCACCCAAAGCCTCTGAGCCTCCCCAGCTCTCTCCTTCCCTGACCCCCCCCCCATCCTGGCCTCCTGATAGTTGAGGTCAGGGGCCATGGGGTGATGGCTTGGGGTTGGGGGTGCCCACAGAGAGCTGGAGGGCTTAGGGCAGGTGTTACCAAGATGGGTGGTCAGGAGGGCAGTTTGTGTATGTGTTGAGCCCCTGCTGCCCCCCGTCCCCATGAGGGCCATCCAGGGCTGATGGAAATGTGTCCCTGCTGGGAAGACAGAACCTGGGGGAGGGGAAAAGTGAGTACAGGTGGAGAAGTGGGCAGGCCGCGGGTCCTGTGAGTGAGCCCATGGCAAAAATGCCACAGGGGGCTGTGGGAGAGCCAGGCCTCTCTCCAGGGCCGTGCGCGGGGGCCAGTGTCCATTCAGAACATCCCAAACACGAGACCAGGAGGGGCCTGGCAGCTCAGCCAGAGAGGACTTGGCCTTCCCCAGAGTCCCACAGCCAGCGTGGACCAGTCCCAGCCCAGGCTGTCTCCAGGACACCTGTGCCAGCAGGGAGAGGGCCAAAGACCCTCAGGGAAGAGACAGAATTGGTGGTTGGGAAACAGGAACCGACCCTAACTGACTCCATTACCCAAGTTGGGTCGCCCAGGCTGCAGGGTCCAAATGCAGTCCAATCATCAAGGCGGTGGTTGGGCCTGAGGGGAGGCAGCCTTGGCTCTTGGGTCTCATTTGCATTGAGTGAGGAGGAATTTGCATCTTTGAGAAGTTACAGTTGTGGGAAGGGAAGGGCCCCTGGGAGCAGTTAGCCAGGCCTTCAGTCTCCTAGTTCCCCCTGGGTGGGCTGGGTGAGCAGGCCCTGTGCCCTCAGCACCTTACCTGGCGTGAGGACCACAGCGGAGTCCCAGCGCCGTGGGCTCAGCATTCAGGCTCTGCCCTGTGTAGAGCACGCAGGCGAGCCCTCTGCATTCCTGTCCGCGCATGTGCATACGTACATATGCCGTTCCATGCACCGCTCACACACAGGATTGTGTGGTCACACATCACACGTGCATCCATGTGCTGACACAGGCTTAGTTCACCTATAGACACACCACATCCTTAAGGTGACATGATCTCACACCAGCACGTGCCCACACACAGGCACATGTTCGTACTTAATAAGAGTTGATATTTGTTACCAGTTTTCTCTCTAAGTAACGCATGTTTGAGATTCTGTTTCCTCCTCACAACCACGTTCGGAAGTAAGTACTATTGTGTCTATGTTATTGATGTATACTTTACATACAGGAAAGAATACAACATTTAGGGGTTCAGCCTGTGGCACCCCGTGAACCATCACCCAGGTCAAGATCTAGAATATGCCCAGCACCCCAGCAGCTCCTGGCCGTGCCTTCCCAATCAACAGCCCCCACAAGAGGAGCCAATATTCTGTTAAAGTAAGCGCCGTTATTGCTCCCATTTAAGAGGTGAGAAAACAGAGGCTCAGACTCACGGTGACATACGAGTGGCCAGACTGAGAGTTCTCTGACTCCAGACCACTACCTTGCATAAATAAATACCCATTAATATACTCACATTAATAGAGGGCCATGATCACAAAAGAGACGGAAGGGCCTATTTTGTGTTTTTTATGAAGAAAGCAGCAGAGACGATTTAAGCTTTGTTTTCAATCTGCCCTGCTTGTAAAAGGGCGTGTCTGTGAACTCAGCGGTTGCACTGTTAGCAAAGCTTGACATTCATTCATTCGTTCATTTTTTCATTCATTCTATTCCTAAGTATGTATTGAACACTGTAACTTACCTTGTTTCCTGCCCTCTCCTAGGCGCTGAGGACGCGACAATGAGACAGACCAAAAATGTCTCTGCACCATGGAGCTGACATGCAGTGAGACAGATGGTATACTGGAAGATAAAAAGGGATCTGAGGGCTGGCCGAGTGGCACGGTGGTTAAGCGCCGGCTTGGGAAGCCAGAGGCCCCAGTTCGGGTCCCACATATGAGGGCCAGTGACACTGCCCTGAGGAAAAAAAAAAGGGGGGGGTGTGAATCTGGACAAACAGGAGGGGTGAGGGAAAGAAAGGTGAAGTGGAACTTTAGGAGAACACGGAGGTCCCATTGAGAAGGTGGCGTTTGAGGAAAGATGGAGCAGCGAGGGAGTGATCGTTGTGACTACCAGGCAGAACAGCATCCCAGGCCAGGAGAACGGCCAAAACAAAACAGACAGGAGCGCATGTATTCAGATGCTGACTGTGGATTTTGTGAAATGCAGATTCTGGCACCTGCCCCGCCCTTAGTGCTGTGTGACTTTGATGAAGCCACTTCCCCCTCTGGGCTCTGGGCTCTGTGTCTTCGCCAATCTGATGGGAGGCTTAGATAACGAGCTGCCCTATGCACCACAGCACTCCCTATGTGCTCCAGGGTCTGCCCTTACCAGCCGAGGAGCATGTGTGATCACCCCCAGGTCTGGTCACTGCCTGAAGAGCTCCAAAGCAATGCCCCTGGCCCAGCCACCCGCACTCCAGGGCTGGCCACAGCTTCATTCAGGGCCCTGTGTCTCAGAGTCTCAGATGCAGGGGTCGGGGTGGTGGTAGAGGAGACGCTGGCATCGTTCCTCATATTCGAGCCTTGTCAAGTATCAGCTATGTGTATTTGGAAGAATGGGGTGGTGTTACTGGGGACCTGTATGTGCCTCGGATGTCATATGTTTATCTGCAAATTTATTGTTGAGCAAACAGTGGCTCGGAGCTGAGTCTAGGGTCCCTTCAGACTCCACCCTCCCTGGACACTCCCAGGCCTGGTAACTCCAGAGGACCTGGGTACCCCCTGACCTCCTCCCAGGGTTGGCTCCACATCTAGTCCCTGTTCCCCTTCCCTTCAGCCCCTTTGCTTCTCAAAGGCCTCCTTAAAGGAAATGGTTGCCTAAGATCATCCAGACAAAGAAGGAGCTGGCAAAGGAGAGTATTACTGACAGACCCTCTGGAGTCATTTAGGAATTGCATTCAGCTGCAAGTAACAGATTCCTGAAAGACAAGGGCTCAGACAAGGCAAGGATTTATTTTTTTACTCATTAAATGTGGCTTACTCATAAGATCTGGCTTCTATCTTCTTGGCTTCCTTGTAGTCACATTGTAGCTACCACAGCTCCAGTCATCATATCCCAGTCCCAGGTAGAAAGGAAGAAAGAATGACTTAGTCCCCTTTTTAAGGAACTTTCCTGGAATCCCTACCCAACAACCTCATGTATATCCCATTGGACGGAACTTGGTTAACTAACTGTTCCTTCTAACTGCAAGGAATGCTGGAAGTATTTCATCCAAGAAAAATGGGATTCCATTAGTATGAAATAAGGAGAGAATGGATATTGAGGAGACAACTAGCGCCCTTTTCCCTCTACATGCCCTGCAGTTTTCCATCGGTCTTTTAAAAAACTCGCGCTGTTCCTTCCACCTGTGAGGCCTCTCTACCCTCGCTCCCACCCATTTGTTCTCTGACAAGGAGCCCACCGCACATTTCCTGAACCTGTTGGGATTGCCAGGAACAGAGATGCCCAGGGATGCCGGAGAAAACCAGCCGAGGGTGCCCCCCAGAGGGAAGGGCAAGGCCTCCCACTCCCCTTCTCAGCCGGGACCAGAGCTGCAGACACAGCCGTAGACAAGCCTGGTCCAATTCCTGCCTTCAAGGAGCCGATCTTCTGATGAGGAGACAGGGTCACACAGACCCAAACCTAAAGATCCTTTCAGGCTCCTCTCGGTGCCAAGATCAATGAGGAAAAGGCAATAGATAGAGATTCACCAGGTGGTCAGAAAGCACCAGGCACACAGAGGCACTCAGTACCTGTGTGTTGAAATACAGCTCTCAGGAAAGTGCCCCACATCCAAAGGCTGTGGACCCTTGAGAGGCAGGTGATGATAACACAGCCCCAGATGGAAGGCCGCAGGGCAGGTGTCAGGTGCTTGGGTCTTCAGCTCAGGGGCTGGTGCAGGCCTGGAGAAGGGACCTCAAAATCATAGCGGGGGTGTGGGGAAGGGGTCCTGTGCCAGCATTGAGGCTATTCAGAGGGGCTGCTGGGCCCACACACCCAGCAAATGCCAAAGATCCGAGACTGTGGTCTCAGTGGTCCCGAGTGGTCCTGCCTGGCGTGCCGGATCCCAGGTGTGCAGGTGAATGAATGGTAGACTCCAGGGGTCTTGACAACGGAAGCAGGGCCTCTCCCCTGCCGCCCCTGAGACCCTCACGCCCCCAGACACAGCCTCCTGGAAGCTCTCTGGGCTTAGAGGGGGAGCCAGTCCGACCCCCAGACGGCCCATGTGAGAGATGTAACTTTCGTCGCTAAGCTCTGCTGCGCACCCTTCTCCGTGAAGGAAGCTGCCTCAGGGTGCTAGAGAAGAAGGGAAACCAGGCTGGTTCCCCCAGCTGTTCCTTTCTGCAAGTCCTGCTGCCCAGGCCTTGCGCCTGAGGCCCTTGGGCCCTTTTCACTGAGGAGCTGGGGACTGACCCTGCTTAAGGTTTCGGCGCTCTTGTTGAGTAATAACTCCTGAAGTGTCTCACCCAGCGCTCCCCAGAGCCCCCATGGACCCTCTGTAGAGAATGTCATCTCCCCGACCCCTGACACATGCAAGCCTGAGGGTCAGAGAGAGGAGATCAACTCGGTCAAACCCCCCTCGGGAAAGGGGCCGTGGCCCAGGGCGAGGGGCAGAAGTGGTCCTGTGGCCCAGGGTCCAGGATGCCAGCCAGCCTCGGACTTCATCCACTTGTAGCAGTGAGCACTGTGGGGTCTTCAGCTACAAACCAGCATGATAAAAACGCACACCCATGTGCATCCCATCCCCTAACTACTGTCATCTTAGCCTTCTGACAGTACTTACAAATACTGTCTCAGCTGTTCCCCATCCATCAACCTGGAAGCTATATATTATCCCCATTTTACAGTACAGGAAACTGAGTCCTAAGGAGGTGGGAACCCTTGCCGAAGGTTTCGGGTTGTCTGGGCCAGGTCCTCCGGTTCCAGACCTGCCTTTGGTGCCCAGCACCCGTGTGGCTGTGCTGAGAGGCAGGTAGGGCATGAGCTCCAATGTCACTCATGCCTGGCCAGGTGTGACCTTGGGCAGCCCGCTGACCCACTGGCCTCAGTGTCCCACCCAGGAAATGGGGTTATATCCCCATTCACAGGCTCTTTGTCAGGCCTTACTAGGCTCAAGGCCACCTGAGGCCTCCACTCTCCTCTCAGGGTCAGTCAACAGCTGGGGGCAGCTCCCCACTGTGCCCAGGGCCCCTTCCCTGCCCTGGCCCTGTGCCAGTTAGGCCCGCCCATGCCACATCTTCCAGATGGCACCATAAAGCCATCCCTGAACCTGAGCCACCCAGGAACAAACAGCCCCTCCCTGGAGGCCACACCCCGCTGGAGCCCTCACCAGCACGTTCCCTTTCGGGATGCCTCATGCCTGGGGCCAAGTGAGGGCAGCAGTTCAGGACCAGGCCTATGGGTCTGTCCTTCCTGAGAAGGGGGAGGGGAAGCCAACCAGGAGACAGGCCAGGGCAGGGAGCTGCGAGAACAGGCTCAGGACACCTGAGGCCACCCTCTCTGCCTTCCCTTCTCACCTTCCCCCCTCCTTTCTGCTCTCTGCTCTTCCAACCCCCTTCTCAAGAGAGGCTAACTGACCCACTGTCAATCAGCTGTTTGACCTTGGGCAAGTCTCCAAAATTTTTTTTATTTTTATTTTTTAAAAAGGCAGTGTCACTGGCCCCTCATGCGGGATCCAAACCGGGGCCGCTGGCTTCCCAAGCCAGTTCTTTTTTTTTTTTTTTTTTTTTAAAAGATTTTATTGGGGAATTGGCGGAGGGGAACAGCGTTGGGGAATCGGGGAAGGGGAACAGACAAGTTGCTGTCTTTTTGTTCTTCAGTTTAGTTGCGGAGGATGTTGCTTCACTGTTGGTATCGTCATTGCGCTCTTCCCGGATGAGGCAGATCGGTCGCTGGCCTCTGGATGTCGCTCACCGCGGCTATTGGCAGCTCACGCTTGGCTGCCAGCCGCTCACGCTGGCTGCGGGCCACTCACTGTAGCCTATGGCAGCCCACTGCAGCAGGGGCTGCAGCCCACACCATCACCGGGGCTCGCACAGCCCAGCTCCAGGTGGAGCTGTTGTTAGCTGTAGAGGGCAGTGTCACTGGCCCTCATGTGGGATCCGAACCGGGGCCGCTGGCATCCCAAAACCAGCGCTTAACCAATGCGCCACTCGGCCGGCCCCCAAGCCAGTTCTTAACCACTGCGCCACTCGGGCGGCCCAAGTCTCCAAAACTTTTGAGTTCTAATTTGCCCCTAATGGCCCCCTTCCTGGCTGGCTATGAGGGCTGAAGGATGCTTTGAGAGGCCGCAGGTGAAGGCAGCCAGCCTACTGGCCTCTCATCTGCCTCCCCTCTACTGTGGAGGAGGGCTGCAAGGGAGGAAGGAGGGGTGATCCTTCCCTGAGTAGGCTGGGACGGGAAGCCCAGAGAGGTGAGGTCCCAGGCCCGACAAGCAGGACCCACAGCCCATCCTCCTGGCCCCCCAGGAACTCACCCCGTCGGCCTGATACCCCCACCCTTGCTATCAGAGGCACCCTGTTGGATAGAGCTCGGGCCTTGGTTTTCCCAGCTGTGCAGTGGGAGTGACAGGGTTGGTGTGAGGCTGGGGAGGGCTGGGTACAGTGCCTAGCACCCATGGGTCAGGCACCCAGTATCTGGAATGGATCAAACACCTTCCCCAGGAGACCAGTTCCTCAACCCTGACCCACACCTTTCAACACCTCAGTCACCAGGACTCAGCTTTCTTCTCTGAAACTTTGATCTCCTTTCCCACTCAGCCTCCCTCAGGCACAGACAGTCTGTCCTGGACAGTTAAATTCTTAAGTACAGATTGTCCACTGTTGTTTTCTTTGGTTTTATGTGTTTTGGGAGGGAGTGGAGCGCAGTGGTTCTTGGGCCAAGCTGCCGGGGTTCAAGTCCTCACTCTGAACTTGCCAACTGTGCTACCTGGGGAGTAATGTGTAACCTCTCCTCGGCCTCAGTTTCCTCATCTGTAAAATGGGGTTGATCCCCGTCGGTAGATGACTGGATTAAGAAGCTGTGGCACATTTATACAATGGAGTATTACTCCGCTATAAAGAAGAATGAAATCTTACCATGTGCAACGATATGGATGGACCTAGAGACTATTATGTGAAGTGAAATAAGTCAGTTGGAGAAAGACAAATACCATATGATCTCACTTATATGTGGAATATGTAAAACTGAATGAATGAGCAAAGTAAACAGAAACAGACTCATAGATATGAAGGAAAAGCTGATGGTTTCTAGTTGGGAGGTGGGTGGGGATGAGGGAGAAGGGGAAGGGATTAGACAGCATAAATAGGGAACTACAATATTGCCACAGGGATATGAAAGACAGTTCGGGGAATATAATTAATAATGTTGTAAATATTTTGTGGAGTGTCAGATGGTCACATGTCTTGTTAGGGAGACCACTTCATAGATGGAGTAGAGGCTTAACCATTGCACTGTACACCTGAAGCTGAGGCTGAATAATATTGTATGCCAACTATAATTTAATATATATATATATATATATATATATATATATATATATATATATATTCATAGGATGTGGGGTCCAGCATAGGGAACAGAGTCAATGGAAAGATAACAGCTATATACGATGTCAGAGGGGCAATAGATTGGGGGAGGGGGTTATCACTTTGTGAGGGATGTAAATTCTAACTAGTACATTGTTTTGTACACCTGAAACTAAGAACAAAAAATGGGGCTGATCATAGTAGCACCCACCTCATAGGATGGACATGCAGCTTAAAGAGTTAATATGAATAAAGTGCTGAGCACCGCGAGGGTCTGTGCATGCTCTTATTACGGTTCTCGTCCACTGTGGGGGAGGGGACATCCAGAGGGCAGGGCCCACACTGCGCCAGTGGAGCAGTGCAGAGGGACAGCAGTTGTGACCCACAGTGATGCACGCTGCCAGCCCCTGCATGTGAAAAGGCTGAACCATGGAAAGGTGATTCTGCAAGGGCCCCAGGATCCCAGCCGAGGGCTGAGCAGCCCGGGCAGTGTGTGGTCACTGGCAGCCTGAATGACGGCACTTTGTCCTGAAACCTCCCTCCCCCGCATCTGCTGGGCTAGAGGACAAGCCAGTCACGGTCACCACTGGGCCAGGAGGCTGCCTACCCTGAGAGGGGAGGCAGGGTCATGGAGATTTCCGCGTCTCATTTTGCCCACTCACCTACTTACCTTCTCTGGGCCTGTTCCCTCATCTGTAAAATGGAAATGAGAGCTTCCTCACAGCCATGTGTGGTGATGATTTGAGACAATGTTTGTAAAGAACCTGTCCCATCAATGTGATAATGTTGTTGGGGACGGCAGTGGAGGGTCAATTCAGTGAGGGGCAGATAGGGTCCTTCCCCACAATGAGAGGACTTGTGGGCGTGTTCTGGGAGGGTCCACAAGGGACCTGGTGACAGACTTTCTAATCCAACCTCTCTGCTTTCCAAAGAATAAACTGAGGCCCAGAGAGGAAAAGGAACTAGTGGAGGTTGCACAGCAAGTCAGAGGCAGAGCTGGAGCTAGAACTGGGTCTTGAGACCCCTAGTCCAGGCCCTTGAGCCACCGACCTTGAGGGGTATGAGGGGTATGAGGAGAGGGACTCCAGCCTCAGCTCCCCTCTGGCTCCCAGACTTGCCACCCACTCCTGCCTCAAACGCTCTAGGATGCTCGGTTAGGCCCTTATGCTAATCAGCTCTGCCGCTGCCCAGCTACGGGCAGGTCACCTCACCCCTGAAATGGGGATAAGAATAGAACCCCACACAGGGTTGTTGTGAGGGCCCAGCGGGTGACCCACGGCCCTGCTCACAGCACTTACCACATGTTCTCCGCTTTCCATGTGTTACAGAGGTTAACCTGCACCTCAACCCAAGAGGTCCACGATGACGCCCAGGGATGTGAGGTGACTCGCCCGAGGTAACATGAGTTGTCTGTCCACCCACCCACCCCACTCAGGTATATGCACCCCACCTCACGTGTGAG
The DNA here is from genome assembly GCA_033961575.1 of Aselliscus stoliczkanus. Taxonomy (NCBI): domain Eukaryota; kingdom Metazoa; phylum Chordata; class Mammalia; order Chiroptera; family Hipposideridae; genus Aselliscus; species Aselliscus stoliczkanus. Next base: position 53,237,102 of record CM066733.1, on the reverse strand, counting down.
AAACGCTGAGCACAGTGCCACCTCAGAAAGCTGAACACGTGTGTTCCCTCTGAGTCCTAGCCCACTCCTCAAGACCTGGCTCCCAGCCGCCTCTGCCACGATGCCGTCCCAGCCTCTCAGACCCCCAAGGCTGGCGCCTCTTCCTGCCCCTGGAGTCCTTCCTGTCTACCTCTGTCCTGTTCACACTGAGAAGTTGGTCTCAGTCCCCCAGCCAGATTGTAAGCTCCCCGAGGGCAGGGCGCTCAGCTGGGGCTTAATGAAGAAGTGGTGAATGACTGAGCAGGGGTTGCAGGGTGGGGACGTAAGCCAGGACCACAGAGTGACACCCGAGATACTGGGCGGGTCCTGCTTCCTGCAGCTACTGCCAACTGTGTCCCAGACTGGGCACGGGGATCCTGGCTTCCTCAATGTGACGCAAGAGTGGCGTCAGGTGGCAGAGGGGACAAGGGTCATCAGTGAGGGGCAGGGCAGCTCCTGGGGGCTGCTGGGCCCAGTGAAGGGTGCACCTAGCAAGAGGCTTCCAAAGGTGGGAGGAGAGGCTGGACAGAATGGTCTCCCTGGGACTGACTGACTCTGTGACCACTCACCCAGCCTAGCCCATGTACAGGCAAGACAAAGTCATGGTCAGAGCTTGGGCTTGGCTGGCTTTGTGTCCTGGCTGTTTTCTATTAGCTGTGTGTCCCTGGGCAAGTTAATTAACCTCTCTGGGCCTCAGTTTCCTCATCTGTAAATGGAGGTTATGATACCTACCCCATAGGCTTATTATGAGGATTAAATGGCATTATGTAGAAAAAGCATTCGTTCATAGTGCCTATACCACAGAAAGAGTTCAATAAATGCAAGTAGTGATGTTGTTCTTATATTTATTAGTATAAGGCACCGAGACCATGTGAGACTGAATTAAAGCCACACAGTAGGCAGAAGCCAAGGAAAGACCAAGACTTCTCTTGGTAACTGCAGCAAGAGGCAACAAAGCATGGGGTGATGCATAGGCCCTACAGCCAGGCTGCCTGGGCTAGCAGATCACCTCTGCTACTTACAACCTGTGTGACCTCAGGCAACTTCCTTAATCTCTCTGTGCCTCAGTTTCTTCATCTATGCATTAGGGATTATAATAGTGCACCTACCTCATAAGGTTGCTGGACGATTCAGGAGTTAATATGTGTAAAGCACATGGAAAAGTGCCTTGTACCACAGAAAACACTCCATAAGCTCAGCAGTTATTATGCTGTGTGACCTTGAGCAAGTCCCTTCCCTCTCTGGGCCTCCACCACATCCCTATAAAATGACTCATTAGACAAGCTTAGCTGGAGACTCCTTCTAGCTCTGAGAGCCATAGTTCTGGGGAGTGGAGGCATGCTGGGTTCACACACACACACACACACACACACACACACACACACACACACCCTCCTGATTTTGCAGTTCCTGAACCCCTGAGGAGGTATTCTCTCTCCAGCCTCTGTTCTCTCTCTCTCCCTTTTCTTTCCCCTCCTCCAGGATGGCAGCCAAAGGAAAGGGGCAGCCTTAGTGGTGAAGGAGGTGGGAGGCAGTCACAGGGTTGGGATCATAGGGAGAGGAGAGAAATGAGTCCCTTCTCCACCCTCTGTCCTGTTCCCATTGCCCACTAGTGTCTCAGGGATAGGCAGCTGGGCCAGACCCCTGCTCGCCTCTGACTGGGGTGAGAGACTCAGGCAGGTCTGGCTTGCCACCTCCAGTGGGAGGGAGGATCCTCAGAGAAGCCCCCTCCTTGGCTTGGCACTGTTGGGCGGGCCTGCCTGAGAATGAAGGTAGCAGAGGCCATGAGTCAAGCCCTGACAGCTCTGTGACCTCAGGCAGCCACCTTGTTCTCTCTGAGGCACTCTTGGGGTCTAAGCACAAGGGAGGTCTGAGCACCCCTCCTGGAGCTGGTGACACAGAGGTCAAGCCTCAGAGAGGTAAGAGCTCAATGTCTTCCAGTCCCAGGGACCCAAAGCAGGTGGTCTGTATTGCTCACCTCTCCCAAAGCCCTCCCCACTTGGTAGGGCTTGAGTCACTTCAGGGGAGGGGGTGCCTCTGACTGGGTGGGGTGGGAACGGCTGGAAACCCCATACCAGGAAGCAAATCCTATTCTTTGTCAACCCTCCCCCAACCTCCTTTTTCCCACACACCTGTGGTCATTGTTGTACAAGGCAATCATGTCTCACATGGGAACCAGGAGGATGTAACCCTGCCTGTACCCTCACCACACCCTCTCTCCTCCCCAGGGCATTCCCAGACCTACCTCAAAGTGCAGCCCCCATTCCCCTCTCACTTTCTAGTTGGTACCCTCAGCCCCAACAAAGTCCATCCCTCCATCCCCATCCATCCATCCATCTCCATCCATCCATCTCCATCCATCCACATCCATCCATCCATCCATCCATCCATCCATCTATCCATCTCCATCCATCCATCCACCCATCCACCTATCCACCCATCTTCATCCATCATCCATCCATCCATCCATCCATCCATCCATCCATCCATCCATCCATCTATCCACTCATCTATCCATCTCCATCCATCCATCCATCCACTCATCCATCCATCTCCATCAATTCGTCCATCTCCACCGATCAACCCACCCATCCACCCACTCACTTGTCCATCCATCCATCCATCCATCCATCTCCATCCATCCATCTCCATCCATCCATCTCCATCCATCCATCCCCACCCACCCATCCACCCACTCACTCATCCATCCATCTATCCATCCCCATCCATCCATCCATCCATCCATCCATCCATCTATCCATCCATCCATGTGTCCAACCCTTTAATCCATGCACAGCTATTTGCTAGATACTACACAGGTGTCTAAAGATGTTAAGCAAATGAGACAAAGCCCTGTCTCTATGGACTCCCAGCTGGAGACAGGCAAGGAGAAAGGCTGTTTGATAAGGTGGGATATGCGCTGTGGTCCCGAGAATGGCTGGATCAGGAAAGTCTTCCTCGAGGAGATGATGCCCATGCTGCATTCTGAAGATGAAGTGGGAGGACATGTAGAAAACCCTGGAAGTAAGAGCCACTGTCAGCCCCACGCAGGGACTGAACACACTGTTGTATCCTCTGTCTAGAACAGTGTGGCATGCAGTCGATGCTCAGTAAATGCATAAGTAGATGTTGGGGAAGAGCTCCCTGCAGCTCCTAGGGCTGAACTGGCCATGTGTGCTTGTGAGCTGAGGCAATATAGGCAACTGGGGCAGGATCACACAGGGCAGCCTGTGCCCCACAAATTTCTCTGAGGGCAATGGGCAGCCACGGGAGGACTCTAAACAGTGGAGTGACAGTCCTGCCTCGCCCTCTTCTCTTCCTGACTTTGACTCTGATTCAATGCACAGCCCAGCCCCAACAAGTCCATCTCTGTCGATTTGTGGAAATAAGCACGTATTAAGCTCCTACTGTATGCCTGATGTTTTGCTGTGAGCTCGAGGTGAATCCGGGGTCCTGCCTGCACATTACCCATGATCCAAGACAGGGACTCTTAATCTGGGGTTCATGAAGGGTTCCGGGGGTCTGTGAGCCCCTGGAATTGTGTGTGTGTGTGTGTGTGTGTGTGTGTGTGTGTGTGTGTTCTGAAGGGGGAGTTCATAGCTTCTAGCATATTCTCAAAGAGTGGCCAGCTCTCCATATGAGTCAAGACCCACATATATGAGAGAAAGTTGCTTCCCCCGGCTTTGTATCTGGATGCTGCTGAGAAAGTCCAGGCCCCAGGACCTCCCACTCTTATCCTGACCCTGACTCTGCCCTGGACCCTCCCTAGCTCTGCGTCAGGAGCTGGCCATTCCTGGCAGCAGGCGACAGCACCAAGCACTTCCTGGCTGGTGTTGCTGCTGCTGGGCAGGGGTGTCCTGCCCACAGGCCGGGCCCCTGGGGGAGCTTTAGCTGTATCAGCTTAGGATGGCTCTGGGAACTCTGTGGCTGCTACTGTATCTCGGAAGTCATCATGGGGAAGGGGGCAGGACTCAGGCTCAGGCATGGGCAGCAGGATCTGAGGATCCAATCCATACAACCAAAGGGACACAGGGGCCCCCTGAGTGTAGCGGCTGGCCGGGGGGCATCTTTTAATGCTGAGTCTGACTTTGCCCACCTTCCACCCCTCCTCACCCCCAGCTCTCAAAAATGCTCTGTATTGGGCCAGCCGAGTGGTGCGGTGGTTAAGCGCTGGCTTGGGAAGCCAGCGGCCCTGGTTCGGTCCCACATATGAGGGCCAGTGACACTGCCCTCAAAAAAAAAAAAAATGCTCTGTATTTTTTTCTTTTAACATTTCCTTTCCTCTTCTAGCATCCTCATTCATTCATTAAGTTATGAATGTTTTTAAAAAAATTTTATTGGGTAACAGTGTTTTTTCCAGGATCCATGAGCTCCAAGTCAAGTCACCGTCCCTCGTTCTAACTGTGGAGGGCGACTCTAGGTCCAGTCGCTGTGTTCACTCCAGTTGTGGGGGGGCGGAGCGCAGCCCCCCATCCCATGCGGGAATTGAACGGACAATCTTGTTGTTCAGAGCACGTGCTCTAAGCAACTGAACCACCGGGCCGCCCCATGAATTTCTTTGATTTATTCTTGGGCATCACCTGGAAGGGGAATAGGAGCATGGTTAGGAGTACCAGGCTCATTCCTGAGAGCTGGCCTGGAGCACTGGGGGCCAAGAGGGGTGAGGGGAAGGCCTGGTGGGCAGGGAGAACAGGGCCAGGCAGCCTGCTCCTTGCAACTTCCCCAGGGGCCAAAGCTGTGGCTGGAACCCCCTCAGCTGAACGACAGAACATGTCAGGTGTGGGGTGGGGGTCGTGTGAGGACTTCACCGTCCAAGGCCCCGGAGCCAGAGCAGGAAGTCAGCAGGAGGAATGTACTCAGTGGGTCTCCAGCATCATTCAGTGGAGAGGATGCCCTGAACTCTCAATTGTGCCTCAATTTCCTCATCTGTAAAATGGGAACTATTTAGAACTAAACTATAGGATTGATGTGAGAAATAAGAGACTTAATACATGTAGTATTATTGGTAGTGACCTTGATCCTGAGTTGGCAGTGGGTTCACCATGTTCATTATATTATTAAAAATCAAGAGACAGCTATGAGTGTGTGTCATAAACCCAGGATATAGGGCCGGCCGAGTGGCACGGTGGTTAAGCGCTGGCTTGAGAAGCCAGAGGCCCCGGTTCGGGTCCCACATATGAGGGCCAGCGACACTACCCTCAAAAAAATAAAAGAATAAAATAAACCCAGGATATGGTTAATCCAATTAACAGGGGTCCTTTAAAAAGCCTCTAAAGTGCTTGGTACATGCTCAATGCTCCCTAAATCCTGGCCACAATCTAGGTGAGAGAGACAGAGGTCCCTACAGGGGAGAGAGTCCACTCCTGACAGGCCCTGCTATGTACCAGGCACTCGCACTTTCTCTCATTTGCTCCTTATGGCATATTTTGAAGAAGGAATCCTTGTTTCTGTTTCACCAAGGAAAGAAACAGGCTGAGAGGGCCCAAGGTCACACGGTGAGAATACAGGAGGGCCGGTATTTGAACTGGTCTCCAGACGCTGCCCTTCCCCAGCTGCCCAGCTGCCTCGGGCCTCTCCAGCTCGATACAAACAGTGACTGAGGGCCTTTGGACACCGTCCCTACAGCCCCAGGGCCCAAGGCGGGTGGTCCACCCAGCAGCCTGCTAATCAAGCTCCCTTCAGCATCCCTTTTCTCATCTGTCTCCTTAGAGCCCATCTAGCTTGAATCAGGTCCCGGGATCTGCCCATCTTAACCCCATGACTCCACCTGCTACCATGGCCATAGCTATAGTGGCCGCTTTCTCCTCCCAGGCCACTGACACCTTCACAGGAGAGCAGGCGTGTGTTGGGAGTAAGGGGGGTGGGAGGTAGAAAGTGGCCTCTCCTCGAACACACCCTCGAGATCAGGCCACTGGTGGACTTAAACCTCCAGGGGCAGATGGAGGGCACATGGGCAGAGGAGGGAGCCCGAGGACCATGGCACTGGGCGGGGAGCATAAGGGCAGCCCTCCCAGCATCATGATGCCATCCGTATGTACCCTGTGGTCCTCCAACGTGGGCCTGAGCCCCGACCCTCCGCCTCAGACGAGGCCTGGCAGGCCTCTTGGCTGCAAAGGACTGAGTCAAGTGGCTATGAGCCTCTGTGCTCCCAGGCTCAGCCCAGCCCCCAGGCTGTCCAAGAATGGCCAGACTGTCCTGTCCAGGGCCCTGGCAGTGTCCCAGGCTGGGGCGGCAGGAATGGGGGGAAGGGTCCTGGCTGGGCTCTAATTCCCGCTCTGCTCTGCTGCTGTTGTGCTGTGTGGCCTTGGGCACTTCACTACCCTCTCTGAGCCTCAGTAAAAAGGGAGTTTGTAGAATTGGTTGATATCTGTCTTTCTCCTGGCTCTCCCCTTCTGGGTTTGTGATTCTAACCCCATAGAGGGAGAGCATTAGAATCCTCCAGGTCTTGATTCAGATATCACCTTGTCAAGCAGACTTTCTCTGAACCCCTCACTCCCCTCACACACACACTTAAAATTGCCCCAACACTTCCAGTCCTATGTCTGTGCTTCATTCTTGACCCATAGCAGCAGTTATCGCTTTCTCACACACTCAATATCCTACTTATTTGTGTTTATTTATCATCTGTCCCCAGCTCCATGGGGGAGCAAGATTGGTTTGTCCTGTTCAGTGCTGAGCCCCAGTGCCTGGCGTGTAGTAGATGCTCAATAAACATTTGCTGAAGGTGTGACTGGGAGGTCAGGCATGTAACAAGCCAGACCTGGGTTTCTGAGGAGAGCCAGTCAGGAGCATGAGAAGGAGTTGGAGGCTGTACCCAACTGCCTGGCACTGAGTAGGGAATGGGCTGAGAGAAGTCTGGGTGAAGGGATGAAAGGGTTGGGGTGCTGCAGCCTTCGTGCAGGTGTGCGATGTTGAGGGCCCGGAGGGAGAGAGCACCTGGCCAGAGCATTCTCTTGGCCCACGTCTGTAGGTGTGAGAGAAGGGGGCCTCCTTTGGTGTCTGAGGGCCAGGTCCTTCTTCCCAACATGTGCTGCTCTCCCTGTCCACTCCCCTGCCCGGCCCCAGTCTCCCTGGGCAGAGGCCAGGCCGGGCGGAAGGCAGCCTACCACAGCTGGACACAAAGGCAGAGCAGCCCTCTCTCAGAAAGCGCGCACCTCTGATAAGGTGGGTAAATTTCAAAGGGGCTAATGGGGAAGGGGTGGGCAGGGCTGCTGATAGCAGGTCCAGAGTACTGCCAGCGGCTTCCCCCCACTTCCCACCACCCCGAGGCCCAGTGCCCCACCACCACCACAGACCTGCAAGCAAAACAGGTTCCGATTGTACTCTTATCTTGGCCTGCGGTTTTGGAAGGTCCTGCTGGCTCTGGACTAATGGGGGAAAAGGCAGCGGGTGTGGGCAGTGACGCAGCCCCTCCACCTCTGCCCCCCACGACGGGCCGGCCAGGGCAGGGGGCCGGGGTGCACCTGGCACTCTGGAGCAGGGCCGGAGGGACGACTGACGCACCTCAGCAGGGAGGAGGCCCTGTGTGGCTAGAACAGGGCTTGCTTCAGATCCTGGCTCCATGCCTCGCCACGTGAGCTGCTGCCTTCTCTGTGCCTCAGTTTCCTCACTGAGGTGAAAATAGGGATGCTAACAATAGGGGTGCTACCTCACAGGGCTGTTCGGACAAGTACATGAGTTAGCCTCTAAACCATTCGCGTGGCACACGGCTTCTAGGGAGCATCAGCTAAGGGGGGTGGGGTGCTTGGAGGGGGGACTCTGGAAATAAGGAGCTGGGTCTTCACAGCCCTGCAGCCTGGCTCCACGCTCACTACCTCCCCGCCTTGTCTCTCCTTACGCCCCCCTCTCTCCTCTCCAGGCTCCTCAAAGTTTGTCAAGTACACCAAGCACGAGCCCCCCTCAGGGCCTTTGCTCAAGCCTTGCCTTTACCTGGAGTGCTCACAGCAAACAGCAGGGCGCACATTGTCACCGCCTCCATGGTCTTGCTCAGATCCCACCTTCTCAAGGACACCTGCCCCGACCGCCATATTTGATGCTGCTCCCATGCCCACCTAGCACTCCTGATATCCTATTGATTATGGCACTCGTCACCTTCTGGTGTACTATGCAATTTCCTCATTCGTCACTTTTACTGTCAACTATCTGTCTTTCTCCTCTAGAATGAAACCCAGTGAGGTTTACTGCTGTATCCGTGACCCATGCCTGGCTCACCAGGGCCTTCAGCACGTGTTGTGGACAGATTCATGAGGCAGGCCAGGCCAGGGACACCATCATGCTCCACCATTGCAGGAGCCTGGGGGGTAGGAAGGACAGTGTGTGTGTGTGCGTGTGTGTGCGTGTGTGTGTGTGTGTGTGTGTGTGTGTGTGTGGTGTTTTGTCTGCTCCCAAGACAGGCCTCAGGGTTCCCAGACTTGGCGCCTACCTCTGGCAGGAGCCCTGCCTGGCTCAGTCCACAGGAAAAATCTGGGGACCCTGAGGGCTGTCTTCGGGCCCTGGGGTGAGGCATCCTCAGATAGCATCCCAGGTGTGAATCAGCGATGAGAGTGGATGGATGAGGCTCTAGGCAAGAGTTAGGGGGTATAGCCAGGCCTTAGACAAAGGAAAGACTGGCCCCATCTGCTCAGCCACCCTCGGGGGGTGGGGGAGGTCTGTGGAGGAGCAGGAGGTGACATGGTGGGGATGCCCAGGCCACAAGCAGGGAAGGCCTTTGGCATCTCCCATTTATCAATTTTCCTATCATCTCTACAGTAGGTGAAACCAGTAAGCCACAGATGGCTAGCTTGGGAGGGATGCTGGAAGTCATCTGTGCCCTCTGCGGCCACCAGGCCACGAACTATTCTAAGACAGACTGTACCCAGCCACCCTGCTCCAGGGCTGGTATAGGGCCTGACACAGAGTAGGTGCTCAACAAATGCAGGCTGACCTGAGCAGAGCAACATGGCATGGCCCACGGGTGCCCAAGGGCATGCTCCAGTTGACGGGAATGCTTAGTTGTGTGGCCCCTGTGGACACAGCCGCCATCCCCTAGCCTATTCCTGGTCCCCTTGTCCACCATCCAGCTGCAGCATGGTGTCCTGAAAAGAGGGCTCCAACGGACCCGGCCTGATTCCTGCCTCTGCCACCTTCTAGACTTGACTTTGGGAAAGGTGAAGGAGCCTCGGTGCCGCATCTGTACGTGATAAGGCCAACGAGCCCCTCTGGTGCTGGACTTGCTAGGATTAGATGAGCTAGCACATGCCACACTGAGCATGAGTCGGGGTCTGGATTTGGATCCCAGCCCTGTTGTGTACCCTTGTGTCTGTCCCCTTGCCTCTCTGGTCTCAGCGTCTTCCTCTGTATCACGAGGGCTGGATGGTCTCTGGGTCCCACAAACCAGCCTTCCCGCCCATCCTGCCCACATCGTCTCATCTGGGTGATCAGCCCCAAGCTCTCCATACATCAGCAGGGGAGCCCTCCTGCCAGATCTTCCTACCTTCTCACACCCAGAGCCTGGGACAGGGGGCAGGGGACAGGCAAGAACCAACTGGCAGCCCATCTCTCTGTGCCTGGTGTGGGTCCCAGCCTAGTCCCTCACATCTCCCCTAGACTGCAGCTCCTAGGAGGATGGGGTGATAGGGGCAGAAAGAAAGCTAGGAACTGACAAAGACAGACTCCCCTTTCTAAAGTACCTCCACTTCCTTTGTCAATTGATGTTCACCCATCACAACCCCCTACCTGCAAGGTCAGGAGGGCAAGTATTTCCATTTCACTGGAGGAGGTGAGATAGTCCCAGAGGGAGCCTGAGACTCGGTGGTCACACCTAGTTAGTAAATGGCAGCACACAAACCCAAGCCCTGCACCCTGCCTCCCATCCAGCACTCTCCACTCTGATGGGCTAGTGGGGAGAGGGTCCAGGTGGGGCCCCGAGCTCAGGCATGCTGCTCTAGAGGCATAATCTGCGTGTTGGGTCTGATGCTGCCAGTTGCTCCAGGGTCTCTGCCCTCAAGAACCTAGAATGTTGGGAAGAAAAGCTGGGAAACAAAGCACAAAGAATGGGGACATGTGAGGTTTACAAGGGCTGGAGGGACCATGGGACAGGGCTCTAGAGATGGGCTGGAACGATGCAGATTCTTTCAATCGCAAGTAAAAGAAACTCAATTCAAATCCATTGGAACAACAGAAAAAGGAAGTGACTGGGTCATCCAGGGGTTCACGAAGTGGTGTCAGGAAGGTCCTTTTCTGGGCTGTCGCAGCATACTCTCCCTGGAGGTGACAGCTCCCAACTTACACTCTTAAGCTGCGAAACCCCAATATCAATAGAGAATACGTTATCTCAGTAGGTTAGAAGAAAGTTCCAGGATGGATTCACGTTGGGCCAACATGGATGGGATGGATGCAGGACTCCAGGTCTGGAAAGGGTGGACATGGGGTAGGCATCGCCCATAACAGATGGGTGAGATCTGGGTGGGGGAAGAACAGTGTGGGGCACATTTTATCCTGTGAGAGCTAGCCAGAGGGAGGTGGAGAGGAGATCAGCCTGGGGGAAGTCAGCCTGGGAGGCAGGACCCAGTGACCCATGCCAGGGACCTGAGACTTGACCCTGAGGGGACACGGTGTAGCAACAGGGTCCTATCAGGCATGGGTGATGGGAAACTGGAAATTTACATTTGAATCTGCTTTCCAGCTGTTGACCTTGAGCAAGAGGTCAAGGTCAATTTTAAACATTCGGGCCTTGGTGTCTTCATCTGAAAACTGGACACAGTCATATGTATCTGCAAGGGTTGCTGTGGGGAGTAAGATTATAAGTGTCAAACATATGACATGTGGTTGGCGGTCAGCAAGGCGTTGGGACAGGGCACTTCCATCAACATTATGTCACTTCTCACGGCAGCTCTGCGAGTTCTCTGGGGAAGGGAGGAGACGTGTTCAGCCGGTGTCAGATAACTTGGCCGAAGTCATGAAGCTAGAAGGTGACAGAGCCAAGATGTACATTTGGGTCAAACCATGAGCTGGTGCCACGACACCATGCTAGATGGCTCAAGGTATTGAGGGGATGTATGTTGCCCAGAGTCCCCTCCTGGATTAAGGATGGGCCCTATTTGGTCCTCTCTTCCCCTGGAGCCCGTCAGAGTTGCCCCAGACAGATACTGAACATGCCTTGAGCCCACCACACCAAGCAGCCTCTTAGCACCTTAGTCTAAGAAAGCCCCCGCTGAGCAGATGGGGAGTCCTCTCCTTGCTCCCTCTTGGACCTTTCAACTTTCAGAGGCACCCTTTGTTTCCCTCCTCCAGGCTTAGGCAGGTAGAATCACTATCCACACTCAGCACAGCCTAGCCTGGTCTGTCCATTCAGGCCCACCCATCCCTGGAGACACGTATGAAATGTTCCCTCCAGAACAAGGCTGCACCCAGTACTCAAGGGGCAGATTTCCCAAGGTCAAGGTTTTCCGTGGAATAACCAGGCCCCTTCCCATTGCCACCCAGCAGTAAGATATCCTCTCTAGCTGCAGGAATGTTCTATCTTCATCTGTCTGTCCATCTTCTGGTCTATCTCAGCTAGGATCAGGCTTTGCTTTGAATAATAAAGACTCCACTTAACAAAAGCAAAAGGTCTATTGCTCTCATAAAATCCTAAAACAGGCAGTGCGAAGTCAGTATGAAGGTTTTATACAGCCCTCAGCAACCTAGGCTCCTTCCAACTCACTGCTCCATCATCTTGTCCCTATGGTCCAAGATGGCAGGCAGAATTCCAGCCGTCACAGCTGCATTCCAGGCATCAAGATGGAGGAAGGGTAAAGAAGGGGCAGATGATATATGGCAGTTTACTTTTAAGAAAGATTCCTAGAAATTGACATATGACACATTTACTTGGTCACATAATCACATCTAGCTGCAAGGGAGTCTGGGATAGTCTTAATTTCAGGTAGCCAAGTTCTAAGCTAAAAATTAGGGGCTTGTTACAGAAGAAAAGGAGAAAATAGACATCAGAGGTAACTATCTCTGATGCCTGCTCCATTCAATAAGCACTTGTTGGATATTCCTTGTTCTTACCCATGTTATAGTATTTATATTAAAATATGATTAATACCTTAGAATCTCATGAGTGCTGAACAGTGCTTGGCATAAGTGGGTGTTTATTGAGCAGTGGCCATTATTTTCACTACATCAGAGTGCTGATGTAAGCACACGCTCCTGTGAGAATGGAGAGGAGGGCGCCCGCCTGGCAGGGGAGCAAAGTATAGAAAGGCATCCTGGAGGAGGACGCCCCTGGGAAAGTAGGGCTCTTTCTTTTCATTGACCCTGGAGAGCTGGGATGGGTGACTGTAGTGCCTCCTCCATCCCATCTCACCTCAACCGTCTCTGGGGAATGACTCTGGTAAGTCACCCTCACCAAGGTGCTGGGGGCAACCATAGCCAAACATAGGGCTCTCCAGGATGAAAAGTGCAACCATTCGTCAGAAAATGATGGCATCAGCGAAGGGGAGGGGGTTAGTTCTGAAGGCCTTGGAATCTTCTGAAGCCCTACGTTACTCACGCTGTGGGCAGTCCCACAATGCCTTCTGAAACTAGAAAATAACAGTAAACATGATCTAAAATGCCCTCACCTGACAGGTGCTTGGTGCCCTTCCACGGTGGTCCAGAGAAAGAAGAGGCAAACCCTGCCCTCCAGGGACATCCCTCAACCTACCTGGCAGGGTGAGGAGGACGCTGAGAGCTCCACTGTGAAGACCTCCTTAGGCTCATGCAGGTAGAGGACCCTGGGGGTGGGGTGCCTGAGTGGAGGTGTGTGTGCAGCCCCGTTTCCTTGCCCCTCCCCCCCTTCAGGGGTGAGAGCAAGCTTCTGCTGTCCTACCCCTGCTCTGGGCCTGGGAAAACAAGCTAACGGTTCCTCCTGAGCACACTGGGGTGGGCCTGTGCCCGTGGGGCGCAGGGAGCTCAGCCCCGACACAGGCCCCTTTCCCCAGGGTTCTCTGAAGCTCCCTCCATCCTGGGGATCCAGACAGCACTTCCTCCAGGAAGCCCTCCGCTGACTTCCCTTGCCTCAGTGCTCCCACTGCCCTCCACTGGGGCTCTGAATTTCCACTGCTGCTTGCTTGTCTGTCCCCCACCTTTGGCTGATCCCTTTTAGTGGCCCAGCCCAGGTCCCTCTTGATATATGCCCTGTGCCTTGCACATAATATGAGCTCAGTAGCTATGCATCAAGTAAGAACATGTGAGTGAATGAGTGAGTGAGTGAGTGAGTGAGTGAGTGAGTGAGAGTGAGTGAGTGCATGAGTTCCCCGGCTGCCAGGGTATAGATTCCCTCAGTGAGAGGAAGGCCCGAAAGGGTTAACTGGGAGCCTGCCTGTGGTCTGAGGTAAGCAGGGAGCGTATTTGTTCAGGTAAATAAGGAAGGATTACTTATAATGGGAAATCAGGCCTGGCCAACTCTTCATCCCAGGCTGCCTGACGCCCTCCCAGCACATTCCTGCACTCTATCTGCGTCTGTCCGCTCTGCCCCGCAGACTCAGACTCCATGCCCTGAGCCCACCTCAGCCGCCCTGTAAGCCCCTCCGGTTGGGTCTTGCTACGGTGCCAGCAAGTGGCCCTTGGCTGGGGGCCTGGGGCTCCCTACAAGGCACGCAACCCTGAGACCTCAGAGGGCCACCCCTCGAGGGGGGCCAGGCCCCCGGCGGCCCACCCGAGTGCCACCTCTGTCTCCAGCCCTGCTGGTCCCTGGTTCCACTGGCTCCCCAGATGCCTGGCTGAGACCCAGCAGTGGCCTAACCTGCCCCCGCCTCCTCCTGGCCCCCGAGGTTGCTACCGCAGCAGGCGACTCCTTGGGCACCAGGCAGCTAACGGGTAAGTCCAGTAGCAGGCACCCAGTGCCGTGCACGGGGCTTTCCCTGCCAGCTGTGGGGAGGTGGGCCACTGAGAGGACTTGGAGGTGCGCTTTGCAAGCTCAGAGCCCATCTCCGGACACCAGTGACCCTGTGACCTGGGCCCTTCACCCTCAGAAGCCCCTGTCTCTCCTTCTGCTGCCCCGTTCCCTCCCTGGGCCCACCCTAGAGCCCAGGTGAGCCCCTTTGCCCTGGCATGGCCTGGGCACTGCATGTCTGTGATGGACCCTTCCAGGCTCCACATCGAGCCCAGCCTGCCCGGTCTGAGGAGGCAGCTCTGTAGATGCAGAGAGTCGGCCCTGAGACCTGGCCCGTTCTGCTTGGCTAGTGAAACACAAGCAGCCTTTCTGCTGCCAGCCGCGGCTGCTCGGCCAAGGGAAGGGTCTCCCATGGGCTGGGCCAGGGGCTTGCTGGGGCCTGAAGGCCCAGGGTCAGGGTCCAGGTTGGAGAAGCAGGGACAAGCCCAGAGCCCAGGGAACAGGCAGGCCATTGGTGGGCACAGGAACCAGATGGGCAGGCAGCTGTGGAGCAAACACCTGGTTGCATGGGTGCCCAGAGAAGCAGAGGACCTGTGGGCCCCGGTCTGGGCACATGGAGGAAGAAACAGGGCTCCTTGTAGGTGTTCATTTCTAAGTTTTGCCAGATGCCTCCTGTGGGGAGACAGGGAAGTAGGCAGTGGAGATGACAGAGTGGAAAGCCAAAGGGTCTAGATGGCTGGAGGCTCCCCCAAGTTTGGATAGGGTATGTGCATGTGTGTGCATGTACATGTATTTATATATATATATATATATATATATATATATATATATATATATATGAGTGTGTATGTGTGTATGTGTGCCCCTCTGTGCATGTTGGGGAGAGGGCATGCTCACGGAGCCAGCCCTGGACCCCCTCACCTCACCCATCATCTGCCCCCCACCCCCCGCAACCCACTCAGGCCACATGCCTCAAGGGCCTGTCTCCTGGGTGAAAGGCATGGCCTTTCTCTTCTTTGGCCCGGGCTGGGACGTGGCCTCATTTCCTGCCCCCACCTCCCCAATAAACAGCTTCACAGCACCCCCCAATAAAGCAGCATCTCCCCTGCACCAGCTGCTCGGCTGAGTAACAAAGCAAACAGGCACCTGGGCTGCCCAGGTCCGAGGGGGCAGGCGGGGATGGGCAGGAGATGCCCCACCAGACAGGTAGGCCCAGGCGGGGGCCCAGCCCAGCAGGGCAAGTCCTGATTGCCCCCTGTAGGGGAGGGGCCAGAGGCAGGGACCAGTGTCAGGGACTCCTAACTTGGAGTCTCACCACCCCAAACTCACAGAAATTTGGGGACAGAGCACTGTTCTCAGGGCTCCCAGGGAGGGTGGGGTGTAGAGGAGGGTGGTCTTTCTCAGGGTAGGGAACCACCTTCCCCTTTGAGAACCTGACTGTGAATGGACAAGTGATTCATAAGCTCCAGCGCTGGGGGCGGGGGGTGGGGGAGCGACTCAGAGCTGAAAACAGTTCCTATCAGACATGTTTATTGTGTTACCAATTATAAAACACTTTAATAGATATGATGCCACTTGATTTTCACAATCTCTGAATTAGATAGAGCTGCTCTGTCAACCAAGCCTGAAGGAATAGGCGGCATCCAGTAGGTGCTCAATCGACGCTCAGAAATGGTGACACTGGCAGTAAGCAGAAGAATGCAGGACAACCCACTTTTTACCACTGAGATCGTTACAGATATAAAGTTAACAGCCCTGAAACAATTAGAGCACAATTTTGGGCTAAATGACTTGGTGCAGCCTGAGTGTAACCTGGGGATGTCAGTTTAAGCTGACTTGGGGACAAAGACTCTCTGCTGCAGGCCCACAGTGTGTGACCTTGGGCAAGTCACTTTTCCTCCCTGAGCTTGCAGCTCCTCTCTGGGTAATGAGAAGGTTAGATGAGGTGACCTCCTCTGTTAAAGGAGGCTTTATGGAGGAGACAACTTGAAGCTGGGTTTTGAGGGCTGTGTAAGAGTTGGTGAAGGCAGACTGGCTGACCTCCAGCTTTGCAAGATGTAGGTGCCTTCCCAGCCTTGTGTCCCAGGCTGAGGTCAGGGGAGGTGAATGGCTCTGCCTCTGACTTTTTCTAGAGGTCGGGGAAGGGTGGGTGATGCCAGCTAGAGAGTAGAATGACCTCAGGGCAAGGCCCAGGTCTCCCTCATCACCATCCTCAACTCCTCCCCAGGCTCCTCCCTTTGGTTCTGACCCTCCACCCACCATCACCATCTGCTTCTTCTTTTGCTGTCCTCATTCCACATCCCATTACCTTTCCCTTTCCTCTTCTCCAGCCCCATCCCCTTACCTGCTCCCAGGTGCCACCTTCATGCATGCTCAGTCTATCATAATTCACAAGGCAGGGCCCGCCGAGTGGCGCAGTGGTTAAGCGCTGGCTTGGGAAGCCAGCGGCCCCAGTTCGGGTCCCACATATGAAGGCCAGTGACACTGCCCTCAAAAAAAAAAAATTATTCACAAGGAATTTCCATCCACCTCCTCCTTCAATCTTCACAACCCTTTAAGACATGCTCTTGACAACCCATTTAACAGATGGGACAACTGAGTCCCAGAGGAAGCTGAGTCACTTGCCCCCAGTCCTAGAGCTAGAGAACAGGGAGTCAGGGCTCAAACCTGGTCTGGGACCCTCTCCCCACTCCCCTCCTCACCCCATCCCATTCTATGCCCCACCCTGCACCCCCGGCCAAGCAAGTGGCCTGTCAGGTGGAACAACTCTTCCCAAAGCAAACTTTGCACAAGCCCAGTTGCCCTGGGCTCTTCCTGACATTTAATGCCTGGCTCCTTCCCCTGCTTCGTTTGCATGTTCCCAGCCCAGGAAGCACCCGGGCCAGATTCTCCTCTCCCACCTCTCAAGGGCTGAGTGGGGCCCCCAGAAGAGGGGAGGGTGAGCCTCCTTCTCCCTCCGGACCACTCTTCCCAGCCAGGGACTCCGGTGTGACTGCTGGGGGCCAGGCTGGCTGGAGCCCACCCAGGACCGTAGAAAGGGCATCAGAAAGGAGGTGCCCCTCCTCCCTCCAGCTCTGGGATTGAGGAGAGAGGTTTGGGGGTGAAGCCCAGGATCCCGATAACCCCTTAATCACCCATCCCCTCCCATTTAAACCTGTTTTGAAGCAATTTCTGTTCTTAGTCTCTTTGGACAGTTCATTCTGGACTTTCATCATTTTCTGTAGTGTTGGAGTGTGTTCACTTTGTCCTAAAACCCCTCTCCCCATGGTGTGCTCCCTGGCCCTAGGACTGGGGCTTAAGGCACAGTTTTTCCCTCAGCCCTGTCAAGATTATACAGACTCGCCACCAGGAACTTATGAAGCACTCTGTCTTTCCAGCACCATGGTGGGCCTGGGGGAAATGACAGAGACAAGTAAGACTAGAGATAAAAGGGACACCAAACCCCAGAGGCACAACTGCCTTTAAAAGTCCCCATTTTACTGATGAGAAGACTGAGGCAAAGGATCAACTGAGGTGCCACAGGCAGGAGCCAGGTGAAATCCATGTGTCCTCACACCTTCAGTGGCTTGGCTGCCCCGCTGAGCCAGGAACGTAGGGAACGAGATGCCCATGAAACCCAAGTGTTGGGAAGGGTGGTATAGATGGGGTGCTAGAGGAGTGTAGGGAAGAGACGGGGCTGTTACCCAGACGCTTGGAGGAGGGTTTGTGGAGACTCTGCTGGAGAGGGGAGGGGCAGCCCGTCAGCTACTGTATAATGACCGAAATTGGACCATGCGGGTAGCAAGGGCATGGCAGTCCAGGCAGGGCAAAGGAGCTGGACCGGGTGCTGAAACATGAAATACATGTACACAGAGGATGTGCTAAACAAGAGCTGAATGGAGAAGTGATTTGCAGTTTCTGGAAGCTGAAGGTTGTGCAGGATTTGGACTGATAGGAGGGGAGACCGGGGTTCTGGCCTGGCCCAGAATTACGTCTCTGCTTACAAGGGGAGCCCCTCATGTCCACCTCCGTTTCCCCACCATCCTCCTTCCAAATCAGGCTGAGGGGCAAGATGGGGTCATGGGGTCACAGAATAAAGAAGGTGTGTGGGCTAGAAAAGCCCTGGGAGACGACTCACCCCCTCCAAGAATAGAGGAGGAGACTGAGGCCCAAGGGGACCAGGGACTGCCCCAGGCCTCACATATGGAACAGGGCAGAACACGAAACCACACCTCCTGATGCTGAAGTCTCCAGTTCTTCCCAGGCCACACACACACCCTTTGGAGCAAACTCAAATACAGGGGTGAGTGTGAGGTTGAGGTGGGTCCCTATACCTCTAGGCTGCAGGCATCCATGCCACCAGAGCCACCAATGCAACCTCCATGGGGCTGGGGTTTTCAGGGGCTGGGTTAGTGGGCGGCCTGAGCAGAGGTGAAAAGGGTGGTTGGCTGCGGTGACCCTGGAGGTGGGAGGGTGCCAAGTCATCAGCACCATCTGAACAGAGGGTGGAGCTCAGTCTCGAGTTCCAATCCCGCCTTAGTCCCTGTGGTCACATGCCTGTAGCAGTCACAGCACCCGTGTTTGTCAGGAAGGAATAATACTAGGGATGGCTGGGAGAGCCCAGTGAAGGGGTTTCTTTAGTTGGCCTTCACCTTGTCCCAGAAGGGGCTGCAAGTGTTGTCAGGGAGGCTTGTATGTGTGTGGACGCCAGCAGCACCGGAGCAGCGGGCGTGAATGGGAAACAGAGCTGGTCCAATTGTGCCTGTGGATTTCTGGCTGCCCGTGGGAACTGTGGGAACAGCAGACCAGACCAGATTTCCTTGATATTCCCCTGACCCTTTCGTTTCCTGTGCCCATCCTCCTACTACTTAACTCCCGACCGTCCTCTGGTCCCTACATAGCCTCACCGTATCCCCCAAGTCGCCCACACACTCCAGCCCCTGGCAGACTCCTCAGATTGAACCTCCCAGAGAGCAGGGCTCCTGAGAAAGGTAGGCCAGTGGCCTGGGTAAGTCTGGGATCTGAGGAGGTAGCAAAAGCCAGGCGGTCTAGAAGAAACCCACCTCCTCTAGTGTCAAGCTGAGCCCAAGGCAGGCAAGACCTCCCTCAGCCACCCCCAGAGACCCACCTCCCTTCTTCCTGCCCTTGGCAGCAAATATTTGGGGGTGGCCACAGCAGGATGCTTGAGAGAGAGGGCCAGGACTGCTGGGAGGTGGCCAGCCTGGGACCCCTTCCTGGGTAAGAAGGTGGTCTGTCCAGTGGAGAGAGACTAGCCCTCTGGGCAGTGAAGGGTGGTCAGTAAGGAGGAGGCTGGGTGCATTTTCTGGCCCAGCTAGTTTCAAAGGCAAGGGAGTTGGGGTTCCATGAGAGGGCGGGAGCAGGGCGAGAAGGGAATGTCTAGAGGAATGAGAAGCCTGGGAACAGAGGCTGGGAGGGCTCAGAGGAGCCAGGCCCGCGGCTCAGGCCCCTCACAGCACTGGTCTGGGGCTCCCTGTGACCTGGGCGGGCTCGGCTTCTCTCCAAGGTGCTGACCAGCGGCCTGGGGGGCAGTCCCATCTGGCCCCTGTCCACTCTGCATGCTTCTGGCCAGGTCCTGGCCACACCTCCACAGCCCTCTGACTCCGACCCATTAAAGGAGGCCCTTTGGATGGGCGGGGGTGGGGGGGGTGGGGGGGGCGTGCTGACAGCCAGGGCAACGGATCTCAGTGAGGAAGCCAGGGGAGGTCTGCTCCAGTTGGTAGAGTGAGTGGTGAGCTGTGTCACCCCTTCTCACTGGGCTCTGCAGCTGGGGTCCTAGGCTCCAGGCAGACTGAGGTGGGGTCTCGGGATTGAGGTGGGGACTTGGGCATGTTAAGCCCACCCACAATCCCTCTGTGGGGAAGATGTGGGAGGCTGGACTGAGCAGGATGTGGGAGGCAGGCTCCAACTCCGTGACAGCCCAGGGCACTAGTAGAGACCTCCCTGGTAACACCGCTCGCCTGAGGCTGTGGTTTCAGGAGCTATCAGGGGATCTTTTGCTGATGCCAGGTGGGGGTGGGAGTGAGAACCCTGGAGGCAGGGGAGTTGCAGGGGCATATTCAGGTCCCAGGGATGAGAGCAGGCCCAGGAAGAGGGAGGGAACAGCTGCTGTAAATCTCAGACTTTGGGTCCCTCTGCTTCTCTCCTTGATCTGCCTTCATATGGGAATAGGAAGTGCTGAGAGAAGCCCCCCTCTTCCCCCTGTGGCTAATCCCTCTGGCCTCTGCCCTGCGACCTGGCCAGTGGCTCTGGGCTTGGCCTCCACCAGCTGTTACCAAAGTTTCTTTGTCTGGAGTTGAAGCCAAAGCCTCGGGCAGGAGGGGCCAAAACATGCTGAGCCTTAATCCAGGCATGTGGTTTAATCTAGAAAATATCAGCTCGAGGTTTGTGAACTGGTGGCATTGCTCAGGAGACGGGCGGTCCCTTGGGCCCAGCCAGCAGAGGCTGTTAAGAGGGTTGGGTTCGCCCTCTGAGGGAACTGGACCCGGCAAACACTGAGTTTGTCCCAGAACTCTAGGCCTAGTGGCCTGAGGGTCAGCTGGCCTCTAGCTGGTCCTAGCTTAGCTGTGTGACTCAGGGCATGTCCCTGTCATGCTCTGAGCTTCATTTTTCTCAGTATATGTGTCCTCATGGGCAGACAGTCACCTGTGAATATAATCTGGGCTGAATTACATGGCATAGATGGGGAGAGGTGGGAAGTCAGACGGAGCTATTGGGGAGGGCTTCATGGGGGAGGAGGGCTTTGGGCTGAACTGTCATGAGAAAGAAGGGGCGTCATGGGCACGGGGAAAATAACAGAAGAGAAAATAGCCATGTGCCCATAGCACAGGGGCCAGGGGAGAAATGCCGTTCTCATTAGGGCCTAGATATGTCAATTGATCCCCGGTTTTGATCCAGACCCTGACACTAACCAGTAAATGAACCCCTTCCCCACTCTGGGCTTTGTTGTTCCCATCTATAATGCGATCACATAATATGTGATCCCTCCCCCCTGATTACCTGGGCTGCGTGGGAGGTGGGCTCAAAGGTGGACACCAGCCATTGGGATCAGGCAGGGTTGGCAGTGATGAGCTATGGGAGGTTCTTGAGCAGAGGGGTGCCTGATGGAAGAAAATGAGCTTGACATTGGAGTGGAATGAGAAGCCAGGAGGTCGGAGTGAACTTTGGAGGATCAAGTTGCACAATCGGGAAGTGGGCAGGACCCAGGGAAGATGAGATTGGCCAGAGCAGAAGCCTCAGGGGGACTGTGGTACAACGAGCACAGCCCAGGCATGGCCGGCTGGGGACCCCGGGTGAGCTGCGTAACCTCTCTGAGCCTCACTGTCTGTATCTGTGACATGAGGCTGTCATGTCCACATCACCGGAGCTGAGGGTGGTAAAGGGGGAAACGTGCCCGAACGCTCTGGACCTAGGGGGTGCTCACTGTGCAGTTCTCTCTTCCCACCTGAGTCTGGCCCCAGAACCCGAAGGAGATGCCCAAACTGCACGCTAGGCACACCAGCTTCTGGCTCCCTGCCCAGTAAACCAGGGTCCCCCCAGACCTGGGCTGCTGGGGTAAGAGCATTCCCCACCACCTCGCACCTGTGAATAGTTGGATCTTTCTTCTTGCCGCACGGCTAATCACGAGCACACCTGTACGTTGTGTCTCTTGCTTTCCAAGTTTCTTAACAGTGAGTATTTAGAAGCGTGAGAGGAGGTCTGAGAGCTAGGCCCGAGCTTTGGCAGAGAGCAGGTTCCTGGGTATTTAGGAGCAAGGTGATGGGGAGCTGGAGTGTAAGGTGTTGAGGAGGAGGCGGGAGTTCCCTGCTCGTGAAAGAATCCTGGGCCGGGAGTCCAAAGTCACTTAGCTCAGCTCTCTGCACATGAACTTGCCCATCCACAAACCAGGACGGAGCCCAAGGCCCATGCTGCCTCTCTCCCGGGGAGGGACGGATGCAGGGCCTATGTGGCTCGCTTGACAAATGTGTCAGGAATGTGTCATCACATCCCCGCCTGGCAAACACTGCCACCTGCCCTGCCCATTCATCCTCACTGACCCCTCATGCCACGGGGCCCCGAAACAGAGCAGCTGCCTTCCACCCTCCCTATGGCAGAGGCCAAGCAAACAGGAGGGCCTCGGGGGAGGCAAGTGCTCCGGCTTCTTGGAAAAGCTTCCGTCTCCCTGGCATAGGGCCCAGGGTGTTGGCAGAGACTATCCTAACGTGGCAGGCGTGGGGTTCTGGGGACGTGGATGGGGAGGGAGGCAAGCAAAGGGTGATGAGGGGTGAGGGGGTGCTGAGCAGGGCTCTCCAAGGGGTAGGGCGTGGGCACAGTGGGGGTGGGGACCCAGGAGCAGAGTGGGCTGTTGGTGCTGCCTTGGTAAATAATGTGGGCCTAGAGCACACACATGTGTTTGCACAGAAGGACTTGAAATGATTCCAGGCCTGCCCTCTGTCCCCCGCAATCCCGGTCCCCCCTCCACCCCTGCCCACCCCACCCCACCCTGACCTTTCCTTCCTTGTCACTTAAAGGAGCCCTTGAAAGGGAGAGTTGAACTCAAAGGGAACACCCTTCTCTCTTGCTGGCATTCTCTCCACCATGGAAAGTTGCAGGGCTGCCAAGTGAAGTTGGGAAGGTTGGGCACTGCGGGGGGAGCTGACATTCCACCTGGGCTCAGTCCACCAAGCTATGCTCTCCAGAGAAAAAAGGGCATCATTTCCTGAGCTGAAGGAAATTGTGGAATGGGCTAGCTGCAGCCCTAGAGAGAAGCCAGGGTGTCTTCCAAACTAGGTTCTTTCCCTGTTGCATCAGCAGCAGCAAATGCCACTGCACACAGGCTGAGCAGGTCAGCCCCACGGGGTGACTGGAGGTGGCCAGGGAGCTTTCCTCGCTGTCCTAGTGGGGCACAATCAATGTCACCATTAGAGAGTCTACCAGTCCTTTGATTACAGCCTTGGCCAGATGCCTTTAAAGCGATTCTCAGCCATGAACATGCAGCAGGAACACCCAAAGGGCCTGTTGACAGGCACTCCTGGGCCTCCCCGCATCTGCCAGCTTGAGACCGGCCTGAGAATTCGCATCCCTAACTAGTTCCCAGCTGTGCCGATGCTGCTGGTCTTGACACTGCATTCAGTGAGCCTTGGCTTGCAAATATAAATCTCCAAGAGAAAGGACCCATAAACTTGCCCTTAGCAGGTTTCCATGCACTGTCTCCCCTCTGAATGGTTCCCTGTGTTATTGGGAGCACGTATTAATTGGTAATCTTCCACTTCTGTCCTGATTTATTCTTTTTTTAAACATTTTATATATATATATATATATATATATATATATATATATATTTTTTTTTTTTTTTTTCTTTTAAGAGAGCCCTCACTGGCCCTCATACGTGGGATCCAAACCAGGGCCGCTGGCATCCCAAGCCAGCTCTTAACCACTGCGCCACTCGGCCGGCCCGTCCTGATTTATTCTTGAGTCTCACATATCATGGAAATATTCCAGAAACACTGGTGTTTGGTGCATGCACCTCTCTCAAGTGCCCTGTCTCCCCCAAACCATGTACTCCATCGAGGCTCAGAGGAAGGGACTAGGTGACCAAATGGGGTGGGGGATGCCTCTAGTTGCTAGTGTTGAGGCTAAATGATGCCACTGGGGGCCCTGGGGCAGCAGGGAGGAGAGGTGTCAGAGTCCCAGCCTTCTCACCACCCCTGCTGCTCCAGGAAAGCGCCCCTGAAGGTCAGCACATGGGCAGCACCTCCGAGCAGCACATTCCTCCAGGGCCTGGGAGCAGATGGGCCAAAGGGCAGCACCTTTCAGGGAAGGACAGGTGGGGTGGGTATTAGCCCAGAGCAGGGCTGGGGCCACGCCCACCTGGGCATTGCTCGTCAGTGACCACCTCCTTAGCCTTATGCTGGTAATTTATTCACACCCTCTGTGGTCCTGTGGGAGGGGACTCTACCTCATCACACCCCGCACTTGCTCCTCTCTTCCTTCACCTGGCTGGTGACGGTGAGCCTCTCCCTTCCCTTTTTCCTTCCAGGACACAATAAAAGAAAGCAAGCTTTGCTACAGCAGGAAAGATGTAGGTTCACTCTCAGAAGGAACTTCCTCCACGCAACAGTGAAGTGGGACCTGGGTGCAGGTCGGCTGAAAAACAGAAGCCTGGGCATGAAAGGCTCCTTGTCCAGGCCTCAGTTTGCTCATCAGCCAAATGGGACTAAGTATCCCTTTCATGGTGAGGGCCGAATGAGGTGAAGAACCTCAAAGGATTGCTCGAAGCACACTATACCTGTAAAGATTTGCTGCTCCCAGCCAGCCTGGCTTCCTTGAGGAGTGAGGGAGCTGTTTACAGAGCTACCCCAACTCCCACCTCACTGTCTTTCACAGCCAGAAAGCCTGTCTGCCCAGCCCTGTCCCAGCTGCGCAGTGACCCGGAAGCCCCAGCTCTCTCGCAGCCCCAGCCACTGTCACTGGGCCCCTCATCCCCTGCACCAGCTTAGCGGCGCCCATGGGGATGGGGAAGCAGCCGGAACTTGACCCCTTCCTCTCTTATTTCTGTAGACACAGCCACGGGCCTGAGCAGCAGCGGCATGGGCAGTGCCAGCCCGGGCCTCAGCTCTGTGCCCCCCAACACCGTGTTTCGGACAGGCCCAGAGAAGGTGACCACAGGGGCAGGGGGGCCCGAGAGACAGGACTGGAGCCCCAGCCCCCCTGCCACGCCCGAGCAGGGCCTGTCTGCATTCTACCTCTCCTACTTCGACATGCTGTACCCTGAGGACAGCAGCTGGGCCGCCAAGGGCCCTGGAGCGAGCACTCGGGACGAGGTGCCAGAGGAGCCCGAGCAGTGCCCGGTCATCGACAGCCAAGCCCCCGGGGGCAGCCTGGACTTGGCGCCAGGTGGGCTGACCCTGGAGGAGCACTCGCTGGAGCAGGTGCAGTCCATGGTGGTGGGCGAGGTGCTCAAGGACATCGAGACAGCCTGCAAGCTGCTCAACATCACCGCAGGTGAGCTCCTCCCCGCTGCCTCCACCGCTGGGGGCAGGCAGGGCTGAGGCCGCTGGGGGGCAGGGACACTGCCTGCGCAGCCCCAGACATGTTGGTGCTTCTACACACATGGTCGGCCCATGACACAGCAACTGTGAGCTGGGGCTGGGAGGGTTCGGCCCTCTTTGTGCCCTCACTGTTTCAGCCCAGAGTCCCTACTGGGCAGGGGTTACATGAAATGAATTCAAGTCTATACTGTCTGGCCCACCGCCTCCTCTCGGACTCATCTCCACTATCCCCTCAGCCACACCTGCCTCCTTGCTGTTCCCACAATACACATCTCAGGACCTTTGCACCTGCTGGTCCCTCCATCTAGAATGCTCTTCCCCCACATATCTACTGGGCTCACCCCTTACCTCCTTCAGGTCTTAGCTCAGATGGCCCCAATTCAATGAGACCTTCCCTCACCCCTCTATTGAAATTACTACCCATACCCCTTCCTCCTGCTTTATTTCTCTCACAGCACATACCAGCTGATACGCTGCACATTTTATTTATTTATCTTATTTACTATGTGTCTCCCCCACACTGGAATGTACACACCCAAAAGGCAGGGATTTTCATTTGCTATATCCCCAGTTCCTAGGATGGCACCTTGTACATAATAGATGCTCAATAAACAATAACTTAATAGCCAGGCCTTGTTCTAGGGGGAACTGAATGGTGAACGCAACACAAAAGCCCCTTCATTTATGAAGCTGACATTATAGTGAGGGAAACAGGTCATAAATAGATAAATGTGTCCCTGGTCCAGTGATGACGATGGCTCTGAGGAGAAGGGGACCTCAGGAGGCTGGGCATACGTGTGTCTGCCAGGGCAGCTGCTGGGTCTCTAGCGCGGTCCCTCCGTCCTCTCTGGTCGTTGGACCCTGGCATTTGAGCATCCCACTCTCCGGCATCCCTCAGGCTCAGCCTCTCCTCCTCAGAGTCATCTGGGCCGGGCCTCTGCCCCCCAGCAGCCCCAGCTGGTGCTCCATTAAGTGAGTTCCTGCCCACACCCCAACCCTCCAGTTGCCCAATGCCCAGGCTAGCCCCCCCACCCCCCACCAGGGAGGTCTCCCATGGTGCCTTCGCTCCCACACTGGGCTAGGAAAGGAGGGGCCTGCCCTCTGAACAATGGGACAGAAACAAATCGTTTTGACCCTGGAGAGGAAAATGGGTTTATTAAATGTGGGCAGCCCGGCCTGCAGGTCACCCCGCTGGGGCACCAGCATAGACCGCAGTGCTCACATGGAGCCCCATTGTCACCATGCCCACCAGCCTGGCCTCCACCTGTGTGCGCTGCCAGGCTCACCCCAGAGCAGCAGCTCAGGGGAACATCTAAGACCTAGCCAGTGACCCCCACCCTGCCTTTGAGGCCTGTAGCTTCCCCATGACCAACCTATGCATTGCCATTCATTCATTCATTCATTCATTCATTCAACACGTGTGCATTGAGCAGCTACTATTCACTCAGCCCTTTGTTAGGTGTTGGACAAGGGGATGGAACTCTCTGTGCCTCAGTTTCCTCGTGTGTAAAATACAGTGGGGGTTGTAGGATTAACTCCTGGCTGGGTTTTCCTCTGTCTCCTTGTGGGGCTTTGGGTAGGCAAAAGGCAGCTGGGAGAGAATCTCATGTGTTTCTGGGTTAATGTCACTGTCCCCTCCTGGGCTGGAGCTCCCCAAGAGGTTCTTTGGAGTGGTTGGACGTTTCTGGGAGAATCCAGGTCTGGGTGAGGTGGGGGCGTGCAGAGCCTCCAGGCACCCTGTTCTGAGCCAAGGTTGTTTATAGGACACTGGCTGCTCCCTCTGACTCCTCTGTCTTGGGAACCTCCTCCACAGGGCCCCTCGAGAGGGTCTGTCTTGGCCTGTCCCCACCCCAGGAGCTCATGGCCCTGGCCGCAAGCTCCCAGTTCCCACAGGGACCCCATCCCAGCACAGCGGGCCACTTTCAGGGCGGTGCCCTCCAGCAGACCCCAGAGCTGAGGCGGTGTCTCTTGCCCAGACCCCGTGGACTGGAGCCCTGGCAACGTGCAGAAGTGGCTCCTGTGGACGGAGCATCAGTACCGGCTGGCCCCCGTGGGCAAGGCCTTCCAGGAGCTGGGGGGCAAGGAGCTGTGCGCCCTGTCGGAGGAGCAGTTCCGCCAGCGCTCGCCCCTGAGTGGGGACGTACTGCATGCCCACCTGGACATCTGGAAGTCAGGTAGGACATGGCGCGGTGGGGCGGCCCTCCCAGGCTCCCAGCCAAGAGCACGGGGCAGGGCTCAGGCCGGGCTGCCAGCTGGGCCGCTCTGAACCCCAGCCCCGGCTGCTGCTCCTCCCTGGAGCCTGGCTGAACTCACCAGCCCTGGCCAAGCCCACAGAGCTTAGGACAGGGCACATGGAAGGTAGAAGTTAGACTGTGAGGACACAAATGTCAGAGGTGATGGGACCATGGATGCTATGAAGTTCTTCTCTGTTTTTTGTTTTTTTTTAAATTTCATTCGTTTTATGTTGTTTTTTTCATTAATGAAGTAATAAATGTATATGATTTAAAAAAAAAAAAAAAGACTGGGCCAGCCGAGTGGCGCAGTGGTTAAGCGCTGGCTTGGGAAGCCAGCGGCCCCGGTTCGGGTCCCACATATGAGGGCCAGTGACACTGCCCTCAAAAATAAAATAAAATAAAATAAAATAATTCTAAAAAAAAAAAAAGAAAGACCATAGTGAAAAATAGTATACCATGCAAAGTAATTGTCCCTCCCACTCCCGTCCCCCAGCCTTCCAATTCCCCTCCCTAGAGGCAACCACTGTTACCAGTTTCTTGGGTACCTGGCCAGGGAAACATACAAGCAAACATATACATGTAATTTTTACTCTTTTTAAACATGAACAGTATCAGAGTGTCACATTGTTCTATACTTAACAATGTATCTGGATCTTGTACCCCATCAAGATCCGTGTAGCAGCTGCCCTATTTTTTTTTTTTTTTTAGCTGAGCCATCCTGCCACCTGTTGGCAGCTCAGTGGTAGCTCAGTTCGGGCTGGCCATTGAACTGCTGTTGCTCAGAGCTCAGTTCGCACTCTTGAGCAAGCTCTTAACCAACTGAGCCACTCGGCTGGCCCTTGCCCTATTCTTTTTTATTTTTTTTATTTTGAGGGCAGTGTCACTGACCCTCACATGCGGGACCTGAACCGGGGCCACCTGCTCTCCAAGCCAGTGCCCAACCACTGCGCCACTCGGCTGGCCGTTGTCCTATTCTTTTTAAAGGCTGCATGTCAACTCCATTTCCATTTCATTGGTTGTCTACTGTGTGCTTTGCACAGAGCCGTGTGCTTTGGAGAGGGCAGTGCTTGCTCAGTGGGTCAAGGCCCCTGCCCTTAGATGCTAGGATGAATAAGAAGACAGGACCCACTTATATGACCCACTCAGAGGCCAGCCTCACCCTAGGCTCCTTGACACTGGCTGCCAAGGACAGTGGGCAGTACGAGGCTGAGCACTTGGTGGTGATGTGGGCAGAGGCTGGCTGCCTCACCCACCTCCACTGCTTGGTCTGGGGGTGGGGGAGATGGAGAAGTGGCCAAGTCAAAAGCAGGAAGGGAAAGAAGTGCTTGATGAACTTGGCAACTGAAGGATGGGGGTGTTCATTATGCCAGGCACTGAGAAAGGTGTTGTGTAGACTTTGTTGCCTTGGATCTTTGTAAGATCTGTGAGGGGTTGTCCTGACCCTATTTCATAGGTGGGAAAAGGAGGCAGAGTAAGGCTCCATTTCCACTCTCCTGTCTGAGAGGCTGCATTTGGAGCTTCCAAGTCTCCTCTCAGCTCTGAAATCCTAAATTCCCTCCCAGGGAGTAGCTCCAGACTGGCAGGAGGGAGGGAGCCATGGGGAAACCTGGGAATAGGGGGCCCTCTGTGGCCCCACAGTCCCACCAAATGCCCTCTTCCCCCTTGGGAGGGAGGTTGGGGTCTCTCCTGCGTCCCCAACCTCCTGTCCTTGTCCTGCAGCGGCCTGGATGAAAGAGAGGACTTCCCCGGGGGCCATTCACTGCTGCGGTGAGCAGGGTGCGGCAGGGAGAGGGCTGGGGCTCTGAGGTCGGTGGATGAGGGGTGGCTGCCACTGAAGCAGGGGGTGGTCACAGCTCCCTACTCACTGCCACCCTCCCTGGCTGCCCAGCCTCCACCAGCGAGGAGAGCTGGACGGACAGCGAAGTGGACTCATCCTGCTCGGGACAGCCCATCCACCTGTGGCAGTTCCTCAAGGAGCTGCTGCTCAAGCCCCACAGCTACGGCCGCTTCATCCGGTGGCTCAACAAAGAGAAGGGTAAGGGGGGTAATGGGGCCCCTGGTGGGGCACAGGCAGGCTCCGGGCCACAGGGGAGAGAGGGGGCACTGAGGCGGGTGGGGGGGGCTGCCTGGGTTCTTCCCAGGCACCAGGCACCAGGCACAGGGATGAGCTGGGCTGGGCGCAGTGGGGAGCTGTCCCCCCATCTATCACTGGACCTTCCCCAGTCTGCCCACGTCTGCCTCCTGGTCAGGCTCTCTCTTATTCAGGATCCCCAGCGCTGCACAGAGCCTGGGACATAGTAGGCGCCTGAAATTCTGCTGAGAATGGGACAGTCTTTGCCCTCAAAACATCATAGCTTCACTGGGCAGACTGATGGTGCCCAGTGAGAAATGCCGTGTGAGCCAAGTGGTAACACTAGGTTTTCAAGCAGCCACATTAAAACTAGTGAATTTAATTTTAATAATACTTTTTATCTAACCCATACTATAAATTATTATAATTTCAACATATAACTAATGTAAAATTTATTAATAAGATAGCTTACTAAGTCTTTGAAATCCAGTGTGTATTTAGTGGCTACCTCGTTGGACAGCGCAGGGCTAGATCCGGTGTGAGTGTGAGTGTGGAGTGTGTGTGACTGTGAGTGTGTGAGTGTGTGTATGAGTGTGAGTGTTGTGAGAGTGTGTGTGAGTGTGTGTATGTATGTGTGTGAGTGTGAGTGTGTGTGTATGGGATGTGTGTGTGGTATGCGAGTGTGTGTGACTGTGTGAGTGTGTGTGCATGTGTGTGTGTGAGTGTATGTGTGTGGGGGGATGTGTGTGTGTATGTGTGAGTGTGTGTATGTGTGAGCGTGTGTGACTGTATGTGGGGTGTGTGTGGTGTATGTGTGTATATGTGCATGTGTGTGAGTGTGAGCGTGTGTGAGCATGTGTGTGTGTGTGTGTGTGTGTGTGTGTGTGTGTTGGCAAAGGCCAAGACACCTGGGTTCTAGGCCCCACCTTATCGGTAGCCGCAGTGGGTGCCTAGACCTCAGTCTTCAGGTTCATTCATCCAGCAATCCTTCCTTGAGAGCCTCCTCTGGTCCACACTTGCTCAGCTGACATTTACAAAGAATTACAGCGTCCTGAGCGTTCAGGGAGGATTCAGTCTCCCCTGTCCTCGCGGAACCTACAGTCTTGTAGAACTAGTAGTGAAATGAGCTGGTGTGCAGAGCATGTCGGGGCTGTGGCAGGGCCATGGGGGGCCTTCACCCAGGAGGTGACTCTGGGCTGAGTGTGGAGGATGAGAAGGGGCAGGAGCGGGTGGAAGAGAGCTCTGTGCACAGGGCGTGATGGTTGTGTGTGCACATCTAAGACAGAGAGCAGACAGCGGCTCCGCTGGTCCTCTGGTCCTCGGGGACTCTAGGGAGAGAGTCTCAAGGATGAGTTTCAGGGAAGGGGCATCAGGGAGGGCGGGGTGGTCTGGAAAGGCTGCCGGGAGGGCTGTGCTGGCCTGGGCCTTGCCAGGAGGGCTCCAAATGAGAGCTGGGGGTATGAACCATGGTAATGGTTCTTCCTAAGGGCACCTCCTTCAGACTCCCCTCTAAGCACTTTCCGTAACAAGGTGGAAGTCACTACAACCCCCTTACTGACAGGAAGAGGGGCCTCAGACACCCTCGCCAGGATTCAAACCCAGGTTGGCCTGGCTCCAAATCCACTCTTTCCACCACCTCCCCTGAATTAAATCTGCCAGAAAGGACTGTATGGGCTGAAGTGTCTGAGCACGGCAAAGACATCTTTCAGGCTTGGGAACTGCAAGGTGGCAGGGGTGGGGGGATGATCTTACCAAATGAGCTGCAACCCTTCCACCCCTCACCCCCGCCCAGGGTTCTGCATGAGGTGTGCAAACCCCACAGTGGGAGCTGAAGCTGGCAAGGGCCAGGCCCTCAAGGCTCCAAATAACCCCCTGAGGTACCCAGTCTGCGCCAGGGGGTTTATGGCTCCGTTGTATTATTCACAACTTACTGGGCCCCGTGGCACACTCCTTGCACACATTTTTTTAACTCTCACCACAACCACAGGAGTAGGTTTTATGGCCCCCACAGCGTGGCCCTGCCCCCTGTGGACACTGGCGAGCTTAGCTTTCCGAGAGACTGACCTGTTGATCTTGGTCTTTCTCTCTCTGGCCGTTCCCTCCTTGCACCACTCGCTGTCTGGACCCTCCTGCGCCCTCAGGCATCTTCAAAATTGAGGACTCTGCCCAGGTGGCCCGGCTCTGGGGCATCCGCAAGAACCGCCCTGCCATGAACTACGACAAGCTGAGCCGCTCTATCCGCCAGTATTACAAGAAGGGCATCATCCGGAAGCCGGATATCTCCCAGCGCCTCGTCTACCAGTTTGTGCACCCCATCTGAGGGCTGCGGGCCAGGCCGAGGCCTGAAACTCTCCCTCACCAGACCTCCCTCCAGCCTGCCCCTGCCCTGGCCAGACCTGGAGCTGGGGGAGAAGGCAGTCTGCTGGCATTCAGAGTCCAAGGTCAGGGAGAGGATGGCCCACTGCTCCCAGGGGTATCAGTGAGCTCTCTGGGGCCCGAGGGACCCCAGGTGGGGATGCTTCCTCCTCAGGCCCAGGCGTTCACATGCCCAGTCCACTGCAGAGTGGAGGGGGTCAGGGCTGTCCTCAGTGTCCACAGTTCCCCAGGGAAGGCCTTCCCTCTACCCTAGCCTCTGACCCCAGCATTTCCAGAGCTGAGCCCACAAGGCCACTCACACCGTGCTTGGCATGGTGCTAGGAGACGTCTGCATTCCTGAGTTGGGGAACCAGGGGTGCCCAGGGAATAGATAATAAAGAGACGAGAGAACTGATATAACCCCAGTGTCTGTGCAGTGCTCAACGCGGCTGTGGTCACAGAGGCCCGGGGTAGTCAAGGGACACTTCCTTGGGGAGGCGGCATTGAGCTGGGCCTACAGGAAAGGGATACTTGGAGAAGCTATCAGAGAGGCGGTGAATCCTCAAGGCCAAGGAGGGACTCCCTCCACCAGGTGTGGGCTGAGAGAAGAGAGCGGGGCTGGGGCTCAAGAGGGTCCATGTTTAGGACTAGAAAGAATGCAGGGTCCTCTGTATTCTCTTGTTCTGCTGTAGATCAGGGCTTCCCGCCTGGGGTGGGCCAGGGAGCTGGCCTTCCTGCAAGGAGGCCCAGAGCCCTTCTCTCTGTTTGGTCAACCAAAGGAGCTCTGGGCTGGGGCATCAGGGGCGCAGGCCAGGGTGGGTGCTTCGGTCCCCCTTGTGAGATGCTGGCTCTGAGTGAACAGGTTAGAAAAGAGGTTGGCTTGTTTGTGGTTCCTCTCTCCTGAAGAGTCAGGTCACAGATCTCAGCAATGCCCTCTGTGAAGCTGTGAGCCCTGCTAGTGGGGTGTGAGGGCTGAGATTGATGGGGAAAAAGTGTGGTCAGACTGTGTGTGTGTGTGTGTGTGTGTGTGTGTGTGTGTCTGTGTGTGTGTGTGTGTGTGTGTGTGTGTGTGTGTGTGTGTGTGCGCTGGAGGAGATGGGACCCACCACCCATTCTCCTGGGCAAAGCAGCTCACTCAGCTTCTTCCAGCTTCCCTCACATTTGTTCATCAAGCTCATGAGCCCCAAGGGTTGACTATGTGCTTCCACTTCTTTTTTTTGTCATTAACCTTCCCAATAAAATTAGGGGTTACTCCATTTTTCAGATGATAAAACTGAAGCTCACAGCAATTAAGTGACTTGCTCACACACAACCACTCAGCAGCAGAACCAAGAACTGAGCTCACCAAACAGAGCTCTCTCTGCCCTTCCATGCCTCCTGCCTCATGGCTGGGCAGCACCCATAGCCTCCTTCTGAGGACAGGCATCCGAGGAACCAGACGGGGAGCCAGGCAGTGCCAACCATACCACTAAGAGTTAACTGCTGCCCTGTACAGACACCTTCTGCCCTCAGCAATTTTATTGTCTTCAGAAGAAAGTTTACTCCTGGCACTGAGCAAACAGCACCTTGGCATCTGTCAGCTGGGATTGGACCTGGAGGAGGAGGGGGCCCTGCCCCAGGCCTGTGCCTCGCTGGGCCCCTGTTGTCTGCCTATCCCCTAGGAGGGGGCAGATTGGGACCCTGGCCAGAACCCAGCCTGCCTGTCCTGCCCGCAACTGAGTCCCTGGAGCTCCGTGTTTCCTCATCACCAGCTGGGCCTGGGCCTGGTGAGGCTCGGGATCTCAGATAGGGCCTGGCAGGAGGAGGGGTGGGGATTAGGGACTAGGAGTCCCTCCAGAAAGGAGAGCTGTGGGGAGAGGGCGGGACAGCTCCCTGCTGCGTGGATTGCCGGGAGGCACAGGTCCCTTTGTGTGCTGGCAGAAAACTTCTGATTCCTCTTCCTCCTCCACACACCTGCCCATCAGAACACCATCCAGCCTAGGTGCTCCCTGACCCTCCTCATACGCCCTGCCTCCAGGGTGCCCCATAACTGCATGGAGCAGCCTGCGCAAATGAGACAAGGCAACCTTTTGTCTTTATTTGAATAGTTCTCCATTTGGCTAAAACCAGGCTCTTATCAGGAAAGATAGATTTGGGGGAGAAAGGCTGTGGGGTGGAGAACAGATTCAACCCCCATCTTGAACTTTTCTCCCTCCCTTGAGCACGCCCTGAGGCTGGGGCAAAATTGGGGGTGGGGGAGGGAGAAGGGATTGTAATATATTTGCCTTGAATCCTGGGGCTTGTGTCAGTACCCTGCCAGGCTGCTGGGCTCAGAGGGCTCAGAGAGGCCTCAGGGAGACATCTAACCAGATTGGGGAAAGCAGAGGCCAAGTGAGGGCATGGGTGGGGACACAGTAAGCTGACGGCAGAGCTGGGACTGGACCTGGGACTCCTGACCTGCCCCAGAAGAGACCTAGCCGGGGGTATGTTGGTTGGAGCCGGGGCTCAGGCCTGGGCAGGGCCTGGGTCTGGCAGAGCAGGACTGAGGGCCCAGAGCCCAGGCCCTGCCCACTGCAGAGGAATCCTCCTGGTGGGGCCTTCCCAGGGGCCCACTGCTGTCAGAGGTCAGGCAGGACACAGGGAAGTGTCGCAGGGCCTGATGTCACACCTCAGGAAGCCTGGGACTATGGACACCCAGGAACCACAGGTCTCAGCAGTCACTTTTAGAATTTCGCTTTAAAAGTCGAAATCTGTTCAGGGCTCAAATTCACCCTTGAATGGTGAGTTTGGATCCTGAATGCCGCAGCTGTCCCGGTCAGTGCTCATTACCAGGCAGGTATCCAGGATCCTAAAGGCCACTTAGGAGCCACAGAGGGCATCCAGTGTAACCCTCCCTGCAAAGACAAGGCCCGGGGCCCTGGAGGATAAAGGGACCAGGCCTCAGTCCCCAAGTCAGGAGTCAGCCAGGACACCCCGTCGTTGTGCTGGGTACTCTCTTCCTAACAGACATCCCAACTGCAGGTAACTCTCAGAGGCCTCAAAGGACACAGGACTCAAGATGACAATGCCCAGCCAGGTTGACACAGTTCTGGATTTTATCCACAGTCATACAATCACAACTTATATATATATATATTTGTATTTATATACCTTTAAATTACACAATCATGTACAAAACAGGTGCATTGCTGAGACCACAGCACTTCTCGGAGTTTCACAAGTGTTGGACTAATGGAGTCAGGAAGCCGAGGGCGGCAGACGGCGGTGCAGGGCAGCCTTGGCTCCTCGCAGGGCCAGGCCGCGGAACGGTGGTTAACTGGGGACAAAACACATGACTCGCCGAGCCCCGCGGGGGCGGCCCGTGCAGCATCGAGGGTGCGGGCAGGGGGCTACAGGAGGCAGTGGGTACGGCAAGGGGTGCGGTCCCCACATGGTGTTGAGTGCCCTGACACCAGCACTGACAGGTGGGGCTGGGTCCTGGGAAAGGAACCTGGGGACCACGCCACGCGAGAAAGAATGGTCCCAAATGGGGCTATGGAGGCGGTTGTTCACAGGGAATGGGGTTTCAAGTCCCTGCCCCAGAGTGGGTAGCTAGAATGCTGAGGGGGACAGGCCTGGGGTCCAGCCAGGGCCACAGCCCCTCCCCAGGTGCTGGGAGCCTCTGGCACAGAAAGGGGGAGCCCAGGCCCCAAGGTGCAGATGTGCCGGCTTCCTGACTCCCAAGCGTAGACAATGAGGGACAGAGGCCCCCACCCCGACTCCTGCCTGGAGGAGATGCTGAAGGGCTTTGTTCTGGAGCTGGGAGGGCTGAAGGTTGTCAAAATCTTGCTTCGGGCTCTGATGGGCCTTGGGCACATCTCAGGCTGCAGCTGAGGCCCAGAGAGCAGTGACAAGAAAGGGGTTCTGGGGGAGGAGAGTTTCTCTTCCCTGGGGGTGCACCATCGTCCCCACCCCCTAACTCCCCTGGCCCTGAGGGAGGCCTGCCTCAGCTCAGACCCCCAGCAGAGTCTGCCAGGATCCTCTGTGCCCACATGAATAGGGTCAGGGCTTGAGGCTGGGGTCTATGGCCTCCTAACAGTGGGTTTTGGGGAGAAGCAGGGAGCAAAGGACTGAGGGGTGGACAGAGAGGCTGGAGTATCTCATTGTCTTTACCTAGGGGCCCAGGGGGCCAGCTACTGTGGGAGGGGGAGGGGGTCTACGGTCCTAAGGCTCAGAAGTGGCATCCACAGTCAGCAAGGCTCACCTGGTGCTGCAGGAGTCTCAGGGCCTCACCGCAGAGGTTCTGGAAGACTTCTCTCAGCCAGTTGCCCACCTCTTGGGGTCTTGTCCTGCCCTGGTCTGCTTCCCAAGTACCCCTGCCCTACTTCCATGGGAGAGGCTGGTAACTGGTACTAATCCTCAGTAATCCAGCACCAGCCATAGGAAACACTCCTGCTTTGGGCAGGCCCTTTGTCTCCTCCTACTCCCAAAAGTCCTTTAGCTGAGACCCAGGCTTGGACAGATTGGGGGGCTGTCAGCAGGGGAAACGTTGCTCTAGGGACTAGGGCTGGGGCTGGGTGTGGAGAGAACAAGGAAGAAAGACTGTCTGGCTCCTCCCTCCTGCTAAACCCATTCCTCTCCCATTGGCTGCAGGCTTTCCCTGCTGGTCCCATGCTGGAAGCTCCCATGGACCCCATGGTATCTCCCCAGGCAAACCCCAGAAGGGGAGAGAAGGCTGGCTGAGCCCAGTGATTCTCTAGTTTTAGATGGACATGGAGGGAGGGCAGGTGGTTGGGCAAGATGCCCTCCTCCCCAGGAAATGGGAAGAGGCTGCTACTGTTGCTGGCTTTGCCCTGGGCTTTGGGGCTCCACCCCCTGCCTGAGGACCTTGGAGTGTGTGTGGGGGTCTCTGCAAATACTGAAGGGTGTGACTCGAGGAAGAGCGTGGCCTAAAGTGCTGACAGCTGGAAAGAAGGGTCCCAGCAGGGTGTTGATCCCTCAGCTGAGCCTGCCTGCTCCCCTGCTCCCTCCTATATACCCCAGTGACTCTGTCACCAACTCCATCTCACCCTTCTTCACTTCTGGGGGAGTCTAGGGACCACTGGAAACCTCTATGGAGAAGAGGTTGACCACTCCTCCTCCAGTCCGAAGGAGGGGAGCTAGGGAGAGTAGGACATTCCCCAGGGCAGAGTGGAAGTCTAAACACTAGAAGGCCCCCTTGCTTGGAGTTGGAGGGGAGGCCCCCGAGAATAGGGTGGTGGTGGAAGGGGAGTGGGGTGAGGCAGGAGCTCAGAAAACCAGACCCAGGGAAGGGGAGCAGGTGCTGGTAGCCTGGGGTGGGGAGGGGAGGCATGAAAGGGGGAGACAGGGGCAGTGAGGCAGGGTGGAAGGGTCCAGGAGACATCTCCCTCAGGGCTCAGGAGACTCTTTGGTGGGATCTAAAATGCAAACATTGTGATGTCTCTGTTGGGCTAAGTTCTAAGACCCTCACCTACCCTGGGGCCATCACCCCAAGTTCCTCCAACTGGCCTCCAGGCGGCCCTGCAAATGCTCTGTCTCTGTATTTTTTGTTTTGTTCTGTTTTGACTTTTAAAAAAATAAAAGCTTGATCGGAAAATATGTCTGGAACTCTATGGCGAGGGGAGGGGACAAGAGTGGGGAGGGAGGGGAGGCGGTGAGAGAGGAGTGAGGGGTAGTGTGGAGGGGAGCAGGGCAGCTAGATGGCCTCCACGTAGTTGGCAGGATAGAGGCCCAACTGCCCGCTGTCCAGCCGCCCGCGGCACCAGCCCTGCTCATCCTCTTCGCCCAGCTTGGTGAGCTCATCTCCTGGGAAGAGGACACAGAGGAGCTCGTTGACAGGGGCTTGGAGAGGACCGTCCTTCCACCCCCCACACGGCTACATAAGCCCTCCAATACAAGGAATGCTGTGCCGACCTCCAAAGCCTCTCCCATTACTGCCCCAATGCCTGCCCCTGCGGACCAGCCCCAGCCATGCCCGGACAACCACCTAATCTGGGTCTCTGCCGCTTCCAGCTTCACTTCCCTGGTGGGTCATATGGCATTCCCGGTCCTCAGGCCCTGCCCCCAATCCGTGTCCCGCCCCAACTCCCAATCGTATTCTCAGGTCCTGCTTTTGCCCCTGGCACGCAGCTGTCCCTCTAATTTGACTTTTGGCAGGGAGGCACAGGTCACACTCCTGGTCTTGGACACGTCCTGCGCTAGGCCCCGCCCCCAACTAGGCCCCGCCCCCAGCTAGGCCCCGCCCCAGCCGCATTCCCGCAAATCCCTGCATCTCCCGCCCTCAGGTTCCGCCCCACCCCAGGACGGGCTGCCAGCCCCGCCCACCATACCAGCCTTGAAGCTGAGCTCATCCTGCTCCTGGCCGTCGTAGTCATAGAGTGCACGCACACGCACTCCTTTGGCGTCGTCCTCGAAAGGGTTGGAGCCCCCGTTGGCCTCACTGCCCCCAAATGGGTTCCCGCTCTCGTCATCGGACCACTCAGTGGCATAAGGCTGGCCCCTGTCGTAGCTGCTAACGCTGAGAAAGAGAGAGGGGACCCAGCATGAATTACCTCTCACCTCGTCCCTAGGGCTGCCCCCTCCTCCCAGCCAAAGCCCTGGCCCCAAACTTCACCCAGGCTGGAGCAGAGATGGACCTTGTAAGAGGGGTCCTGAGCCAGCAACCCTCGCTGACAGCGCTTCAAACAAATGGGAGGCAGAACCATCAGCATTACTGCTTTGCCCCTGAGACAGGGGTTGCTGAAGGGGACCCCAGAGAACATCTGGGCAAGTACAACCTCGTCGTTAAGACTGATGGATGATTCTGGAGCCAGATTCTTGGGCATCATATCTTGACCCTGAGGCTTACTAACTAACCATGTGACCTTTGGCAAGTCACTTCTAATCTCTCTGGATTTCGGTTTCTCCATCTGTAAAATGGGAATCTTTACACACTTCTCAAAGTATTGGAGGCTTTAATGAGTCAATAAATGGAAAATGCTTAGAACAGTGCCTGCACACAGTAGGTGCTCTCAAAGGATTAGCTTCCACTATCTTTGAGATGAGCACGAGGTTGTTGTGATTTAGACCATTTCTTCTCTCCTGAGGAAAAACGTTGCATCAGTGTGTGAGCCACCAACACCTCCATCCCTCCACCCGCCCCCCCCCCCAGGAAGCTCCATGGGAGGTACTCACCTGCCCCGGTCCCCAGCCTGGGATGTGGACTCCACCACCCCTGTGGCATTGGTCACTGCTACCCCCTCTGCCTTCTTGGGCTGCTTTTCCTTCTTTGCGGTGGTGTGAGGGAGGTCTGGATTCCACTCCTGGTGGGTGCCAGGGGAGCAGTCAGGCTGGCGGCAGGCTCCCTGAGCCCCCTCCCAGTTTTTTCAGACTCCCTTCCCCATCCCCACACATCCTCACCTCAAACTGGGGCCAATTCATGGGCATGCCAGGGCCACTGGTACTGCGGAACCATCTGAGGTCATCCTGGGCATCGGCTCCCCGGATGGCTTGCTCCATCTCCCGGTACACATGGACATAGCTGTACACAGGGGAGATGGGGAGGTCGGGGGCAAGATGCACTGCGGCCCCCCCTCATCCTTGATGAGAGCCAGAGACCATTCAAGGGACCAGGGTGCTGGCATGCTCCCCAACTAGGAATCAGGCAGGCTTCCCAAGGAGCAATCTCTGTACTGCCATGCTCAGTGGACATCCTTCTCCGTCCCCACCTTAACCACTCACCCATCCATTCAAGCACATTTCTTGAGTATCTAGCATGCGCCAGCTTACACCCAGGAAGTTACTGTTTGGAGGCTCTTCCTTCTTCGCCCTTGCAGCTCTGCCCTCCCCTTCCTGTCACTCTGACATAGGGCCTGGGATGCCTCGCATACCAGTTCTGCCCTCTGCTGCCTGTGCCTGTGCCCACCAAGCTGCCACACCCAGCTACCTGCTATTCTCAGCTAGGTTGAGGTGGCGTTTGATATCCAGCAGCACCTCCTTGAGGAAGACCAGCCGTTTTTCCTCAAATTGCTGGCACTGTTCAAACACCTGCTCCATGCCCTCCATGTACTGAGGTGTGGTCTTGCCCACTTCATCCAGCACCTTCTCATACTTCTCCTGCGTCTGTAGGCACCAGGGTGAAGGGAGGGTGAGACCCATGCTTGCAGCTGCCAGCCACCACCCACTCCGAGGGGCCCTCAGACCCCAGGCCAGTCGGCACCTTTTGTACATCCTGCTTGCACTTGTCCACTTTGTCCTGCAGCTTCTTCTGCTGCTCAGGTGTGACTGACTGTTCTGTCTTGCTATTCATCTCCCGTGTCACAGCCAGCTTCTCCTCTTTGCAGGCCAGATGGTAGGCCTTCTTGGCTGCCTCTAGCTGTGGGGAGGGGGAACAATGGGAAGCCCTCCTACTTGTGAACAGGAGCAAACGAGGTCACTCATCAACCCCTCCCACCTGCCTGCCCCACCAGGAGCTGTGAGCCCACATTCTTAAGAGGCAGAATGGATGCAGGCTCCAGGTATGTGGGAGCAATGCCCACCCATCTGTGGATATTTCCCTCCATTGCACTGCCTGCTGCCCCTACAAACACCTTCCTGTCAGTCACTGCAGTGTCTACCCCATCTGTGGATATTTCTTACTGGAAGGCAGTCCTGTTCCCCCATGGGCACAATCCCAGAGGGTAATGCACCGCCCACCCCATCTGCAGACACCCTCCCTCTCATCAGACTGGCCCTCTGAGCTCAGCTGCCCACGCTCGCCCCATCTGCGGCAGCCGCCCAACAGGCACCTCCTTCATCTTCTTGGCCCAGGGCTTCTGGGCCTTGCGAAAGCCATCTTCAGCTTCCTTGGTTTCCTTGAAGCCGCCCATGATCTGCTTGTGATAGGCGTCCTTCTGCCAGTTCTTGACCTTCTCTAGGTCCTCGTTCAGCAGGTTGTTCTTCACCTCCTGGTGCAGTTCGCTCACTTTGTCTGCCTCGGTCATCATGGCAATCCAGGCCCGCTCCAGACTGCCGTACTGTGGGCCTGAGGACGTGGCAATGTGGGAACAAGGCCCTCGTTACCCCTACCAAGGGGTCCCCTCACACCTCCTTTCTCTGAGGCTTTCCCGTATTTCCCATGGCAGCAGAAATGCCCTCCTCTGTTCTCCTTATAGTTTTATTCCTCCTCCAGGACCCAAGTAAAGTCTCCTCCTCCAGGAGGCCTTCTCTGACTACTCTCACCTCACACCTCAGCTTGCAGCCCTCACTGAATTCTTATATACCTGCCTCTGTGCCTACTCCCTATATCCCTTGTTAGCTTGTGAGCCCTAGGGGAGGCACCTTGACCCTGTGAGCTCCCGTAAGCCCAGCACAGCATCAGACACACAGTAGGTACTCCAGGGAGGAATGTTGGATGAATGTAAAACTGAAGAGCCAACTGGTGACAGATACCAGAAGGCCACTGGGACCAGGCATTCCACAGTCATTTGTTTCTCTGTATACGGGCATCAACTCTGTGCCAGGCATTTTGCTGGGCAGTAAGGGCCCAGCCCTTGCCCTCATGGGGTTTAGAGTGTAGTGGAAGAAAAAAACATTAACTGACACGTGTAAACCCCACTTGAAATAGTTCTAGATTAAAGGAACCCAGAGACATGACAGCTAAATGTAATATCGGATTGGATTGGATCCTGGACCAGCAAAACATTGCTATAATAAAATTTGCATATGGGCCATATTAAATGCCCTGAATTTGATAGCTGAACTATGATTACATAAGTAAATGTTCTTATTCTTAGGAGATACATGAAGAATTTAGGGCAAAGGGGCATATTCCCAACTTAAATGGTTCTGGAAAATATGCATATAAATAGAAAGGGAGTGAGAAAACAAATGTGGTAAAATGTTAACTGGTGAATTTGGGTGAAGAGTATGTAGTTCTCTGTACTATTCTTGCAACTTTTCTCTGCGTTAAATTATCTCAAAATAAAGTTGTTGGTTGTTTTGTGTTTTTTAAATCCAACCTGCTTTGCTCTGGGAGGGAAGGAGTGCAGGTGCGGGGGCAGCGCTTGCAAAAGAGCTCTGACTGGAGGCAGGTGAATTCACATGGCTGGGCACCCCCAGGCCCCAGGCCCCAGGCCCCAGGCTGTTGGGTCAGGGCCTGGGCTGTGCGCACGGGGTGGGCATGGGGTGCACCTTTCTCGATGAGCTGGCGCCAGCGCTTGGCCCAGTCGGTGAGCTGCTGCCCATAGGCCTTCTCGATCTTGGCACGCTCCTGCACGCAGCTCATCAGGTCGTTGCACAGGCGGTGCCCGTCATCGACGCGCTTCACCGTCCGCTTGTAGTTCCCCACCTGGCGGCCAAGCAGCGAGAACGAGACTCCCGCGGGCTCCCCGCCTCCGCCAGCGCGCCTCGGCCGCCGCGTCCTGCAGGGGGCGCCCGCCACAGCCATCCCGGTAGGCCTCCGCCTTGCAGGGGCTCCGGACTCGCACTTTCAGAGGCATTGGCAGCCCACATCATACCCCACTGTCTACACACGCCCTCATCCCTCTTTAAACATAATTTCGTCGCTGCCACAGAGTGCAGAAGGAGTTTTGTAATTTGGACTTGGGCTAGAATGAATTATTCATTCATTCTGTTCTTGGGAGCTAAATCTATTATATTTATATAGAGTCATGTAAGTCTTGAGTTGAGCTGCAGCTTCTTGACATAATATTATGTTTTGTAGACATCTCATTAAACACTTATTAATTTAGGTTTGGCAGTTTTCACTTTGGGTTTCATAAGCCAATAGAAAAAAATTTTTCTCAAATATTTTGGAAGGCTCTGAAGTACTGGCCCGACTCCACCTCTGTGTTGCTGTGGGGTTCCCTGAATTCACTCCATTTTTCTGTGACCAGTGCTCCACCTTCTGCTCCTTCACAGGGTAGGGGCGGGGAGCAACTGTGAAAGGCTGTGTAATCTGCAAAGTGCTGCACCTGCCTGTGCGAAGTGCCAGGAGTCTGAGCTAGGGCACCCAGAGCAGAGGGTCAGGACAGGCCTGTTCCACATAGTGAAACGCCACGGGATCTCTCCAGGGGCAGCTGTGGGGCAGTGGGGCTCCAGGCTCAGTGGGTAGTAGTAGCCACTTCATGGCAACCACTGCCTATTGGACACCGAGAGCTTTGGAGGGGTCCGAGGGGATGGGGAGCAAGGCCTAAGGCCACTGGGCAGGTGGGAGCCTGGGTCTCCACACAGCCAGGCTGTTGGGTCCTCAGGATCTGGGGAGCATCAAAGCCTCACCTCCCAGAAGCTGTCAGTGGTCTC
Organism: Aselliscus stoliczkanus; assembly: GCA_033961575.1. Taxonomy (NCBI): domain Eukaryota; kingdom Metazoa; phylum Chordata; class Mammalia; order Chiroptera; family Hipposideridae; genus Aselliscus; species Aselliscus stoliczkanus. Next base: position 53,194,322 of record CM066733.1, on the reverse strand, counting down.
CTCTGGAGCTAGCGAGGCCTCATCGTAGGAACCAGACATGGCGTAGCCGTGGAGGGATGGACAGGTGTGGAGCGGCGGTCAGCAGGCTAGGCTGCTCATGTGCTGGGAGAGCAGGAGAGAGATCCCTGGAGATGAGGGATATGTCCCACATGACCCATTCCAGGTCTGAGGCCCCAACTTGTTGTGGGGATGAGGGCTCCACAGACATGAGCCTGGCATAGGGATGGGTACTTCCTGCCCAGGGACTGGCTCACCATCCTGAGGGTAACTCTGACTCACCCTGTGGCACCCTCCCATGCCCATTTGCCCACCTCTGCTCCATGAGCCCTTTGCTCCCTCTCCTCGCCTTCCCCAGGATGGAGCTGAGGCTCCTCCAGCTCCAACAGGAGCGCCTCTTGCCACAGCCACCAGAACCGTCATGCCCACCACTGTTCTGTGTTCCTGGACTCAGCTGAAAGTTAGGGCCACACAACAGCGTATTTGTTTTATACAAATCTGTGGTTTGCTTTGTAGAGACATAGGTCCTCAAAGCCAGCCATCAGGCTTATCTTTGTACATGTCAGCACCCCCTCCCCAGGACCTGGCACACTGGAGGGCCCACTAGAGCTCAATAAACCCCAGCTGGCTTTTTAGTCTGCCCCCTTGGCACTGCCCCCGCCCCCTGACCCAGCCAGATCCTTGCACCAAGCCCACAACACCCACCTAGGCTCCCCATCCCCACCCCCAACCAATGCAGAGCCCCTGGTCTCAGCCCCTAAATCCTCCCCACACCCCGTCCCGGGAGCCTGGCGCCTGGAGCATGGACTCGAGCCCTCTGGGAAGCTGGCTGCAGGCCCCCTCCTACCTCCTGCCCAGGCTGAGTGCCTCCTCAGCTCTTTGCTGCTGGGCCCTGTGAATGCCCTTTTGGCTGCCCCGATGCCCAACCTCAAAGGCCTCATTAGCCACTTCCATGTCCCCTAAGCGTCCCAGTCATGCAGCTTCCTGGTCCACAGGTCAGACCACTGTGATCTGTGTGAGCATCGGGCAGCTGTGTGTGGCCTGGATCTGTCAGCTGGCATCACGACTGTCCAATCTAGGCCGCGTGCTGCCCCAGGCTGGGGCAGGCACTGCCCTACTCCCATCCCCCATCCAAGCGTCCCTGCCACCCCAGGCAAGAATGGCTCAGTCGTCAGGACAGAGAAGGCCAGAGGCCTGGACTTCAAAGGCGCTGCCAACCTCAGGGCCGGGAGACCTCCCTGCCCTGAGGAATTATGAACCTTGACCGATGAGGACACCGGGGGAGTGCAGGCCTCTGCAAAACTCAGCCTAACCTGGGGGTCCCAGGGATCCCCAACCCTATCAGTAGCTGGCCCTCAGGCTCAGGGAAGGTGCGCCAACACATGAGGATCCTGGGTCAAGGATGATCCTCCCACTCTGGCCTCAGTTTCCCCATCTGTCCAGGTGCTAGTGTTCTTTTCCCAGTAATAACCCAGTATCGACTCCTTGCATCTCTCAGACACTAGATATGTTTTGTTCCTTTCCCCTTAGCAAAAATACATCCTTTCCCACAAATTCATGTACAGTGGGGGTGGGTGGGGGGAGGGAGGGCAGCTGGATTTCATCAAGGAACAAAGAAATGAGTCTGATTTTTTTTCTTCTTAATTTAGCACCTTTCGTTTATAAAGGCAATGCTTGCTTCATAAAGAAAACTTTGACTTAGAAATGAAGATAGATTTGATTTAGATAAAGTAAAAGGCAGGGATATTTAATAAACAAATTCCAGCCAGATTAGGTAAGTGTCCCTGGGGGCAGAACCCTTGAAATCATACAGAACTCTGCTTTGGGGATCCCCACAGCCCGCAGCTGTCAGCAGGCTAGCAGTGCGGGCAGGAGCAGAGTGGAGGGGCGGGACATTCCCTTATGGGAGTGAAGGTTGAACCCATCCCTGTCAGCAGGGAAATGTTGTGTCACAACTTCGGTGTCCTCTCTCATCGTCACAGGAGCACACATCCCCACCCAGCAGCACCGTGTGGTCCTAGGAATTCACCTTCCAGCCATGTGGGCAAACTGATGCTGCCTGATTTGATTTACTGCAGCACCGCCTAGAAAAGCCAAGGGCTGGAAACAACCCAGATGCGGGTCCAGGGGGCTGGTGATGTCAATTATGGTGCAGGCCTGCAACGGACCCTCCCCAAACCATGTCACTAACACCAAAGGAGCAAGGAACAGAACGGTGTGGCTGCGGATGCATAAGCAGGAAATATGTTTGGAAAGCTGGTGACAGTGGCTGCATTAGGGGAACTGGGTGGCTGGGGGATGGGGCGGGAGGTTTTTCACTGGAGCTTCTTTTATGCCTTTTGAATTTTGCTTTGTGTGCATAAATTGCTTATTTTTAAAAAAAACCTTCAACCTGTGTTGGAGAAGAGCTGAGAGAGATGGGAGCAGGACCAAAGCATGGAGAAAGGGAACGGTGCAGCTAAGACCTGGTGTGTCTGGCTAAAAGGGCAGGCACGATGGTGGAGACCACCCTCCACCTTGTCTAGATCCAGGCACTTGGTGTAGGCAGGTGATGGGGCTCCCAGGCTCCCAGGGGAGGTAGTATGTGTCGTAGAAATAGCTCTAGTCTTGGGGTCCTTGCTATGCCACCAAATTGCTGTGTGACCTTGAGCAATTCACATGGCCTCACTGAACCTTGCTGTGAAATGTGGATGATTCAACCCAACTTAAGGATTAAATGAGACTGGGTCCCGGCTGGACCTGCACAGAAGTTGATGAGGAAGGCCAGCAGGCAGGGTTGGGGAGGAGCTGCGGGAGGGGGCATGGGAGCCCCGAAGCACCACATGGGCAGACACGCCATCCCACCTCGCCCTGCCTCACACCCCCACCCTGGGGGGAGGTGGGAAGCTTAACTCTTACTAAATGCCATATGCTTCCTGAATAGCAATCAGTAGCCTCCATCACTGAAAACACTGCATCTCTGTCAGGAAGCTAGAGTGGCTGGCCTCTGCTACTCCCACGGGCGGGCCAACACGCCCTTAGCTTTCCACAATCCATCTAATGGGCACAGTGCCCATCTAACATTTTGTGGCCCTGAAAGCCCTTTATCATGGATAATAATAGCTGGCATTTACGGAGCACATATTTGCCAGGGACGGTTCCCATGTCTTAACTCATCTAATCCTCACAAAGACCCCACAGGCAGGTGCAACTCTCACCGGGAGCCCCCGAGGCTGAGACCTGCCTGAGAAAGGGCTTGTCAGCTCTCACTATAACCTGTCACCACGGCTGTCGTAGGCCCATCTCAGCGTGGGCTCTTTCCTTTGGTGGAGCCAGGGGAGGTGCCAGGCTTTCTCACCCCAGGATGGTGAAGCCCTCGCGTGCAGAATGGGAGGCACGGGGCTCTGCTGCAGCTCTACCGCCTGCCAGGGAGAGCTCAGCCAAGTTCCACAAGAGAGTCTCAGTTTTCGAACTCATATGATGCAAAACAATACTCGAGTTTATGTTGAAGATCAAAACAAAGCTCTTGGTGAAAAACACAGACCACTATGGAAATGCAAAGTTTTCATGCTGGCCTGGACCTTTCCTTCAGGGAGAAAGGAGCCCCAGGGTGGAAGGTGTCCCCCCTCGGGACCCACACCTGCTGCTAGCTGCCTCTAACTGACCCTGGAGGGCAGGGGCCTTGGTCACGTTCCATGTATCCCGGCTTGAAGAAGGGATGGAGGAATTAAAAGCATGAGCTCAGATAGGACAGGCCTGGTGTGGACTCCTACGTCATTAGTCACTAACAACCACAGGCCTTGGAGTTACCCTCACCCCTCTTCCTCCCCTCACCCCACACCCAGCCCACTGGCAGATCCTGACTCTACATGGGACCACCCTGATCCCAGCCCCCTCACCTCCCTGCAGTAGCCTCTTCACTGGTCTTCCTGCCTCTGACCTTGTTTCTCTCACCACCCCCCACCTCCAAGCCCCAGCACAGCATCCAAAGGGAAGCTGGTGAAACCTATCAGACCCCACCATGGCCCTACTCAGACTCCCCATTTCCGCTGAGTGAAAGTCCAAGTCTTTGCCAAGAGGCTCTGAATAACCTGCTGTCTCATCTCTCACCCCTCCACCCTCACCTCCCACCACTCTCACTCCTCCAGCTTCACTGACTGCCTTGCCATTCTAACCCCAGGGCCTTTGCACCTGCTAGGAACAGGCTCCCCCCACCCCCAGATTTCCAGGTCTGCTCAAATGTGCTGACCTCCCCCGGCTGAAACTTGAAAATCTGTTTCCACCCCCAGTACTTCCCCCTCTCCCTTTCCCCACTTTATTATTCTCCACAGCACTTGCCACCATCTGACAGGCTACCAACATTAGAATACTCATCATATTTAGTGCCTTCCTCTCCCATTAGAATGTCAACTCTATAAGGGCAGCAATTTTGTCTCTCTGGTTCCCTGCTATAGTTCCAGCATCCAGGGCAATGCCTGGCACATAGTAAGTCCACAATACCTTTTTGTTCAATGAATGAATAAATGCCAAGGACATTCTGGAACATTCATTCATTAAGTAACAGAAGCACTGAATATTGTACCTGAAGCCTAACAGTCATCTGCACACAGTAGGCATTTAATAAATGTTGATAATGATACTGACACAACCAAGAGCCAGAATCTCAAAAGAGGGGGTCCCAGATCCCACCTGTCCTGTTTCCATCTTCTCCTGGCATCCCTTTCCCCACCTTCTGGGATCCAGTTTCAGGGTCTCTTTCTCCCTGATCCCCCAGAATGATTTTGCCCTCAGGACGGGGCCTCAATCCTCAGGGATCCTACAGCATGCACACAGAATAAGTACCAACAGATTTGGCTATTACATTACCCCTCTCTCCATTCTCCCTTTAGAGCCTTTCTCAGTACTTACTATGCTCCAACTTCTTTATTATGCTTCACCCTCACAACAACCTGTTGAGATGGGTGTTGCCTTCCTTGTTCTACAGACAAGCTTCTGAGACTCAGGGAGGTTAAATAACTTGTCCAAGGTCACTCAGGGAGGAGGTGGTCAGATCCAGGCCCAGGGTGAGTCCCCTGTCCCCTCTTCAGGTGCCCCATCCAGAGCCAGCACTCTGTGTGTGTCACCTGCTCCTGCTGGCCAAAGATGTTCTCCCAAGGGACCAGCTCAACTCAGACCAGGGCAGGGCCACGGGAAGCCAGAGCTGCCTCCCCTCACCCAGGGTGGGTCTCAGGACCCACGAATATTCCAGCAGCTCCTCAGCTCACCCAGACATGGGGCCTCACAAGGACCTTTACCAGCTCTGCTGGGGCGTCAGGTGCAGCAGAGGGATCCAGGTCAGCTGTGAGGTGCTGTCCCTCCCTCCCTCCCCGGGAGGCCACCCCGTGTTCACCCCACTGCTGCTCCTTGGCTTGCGCCTCCCCCCTCGCCCCCCACCCCCGGGGCCTGGGGTGCCTGCTACCCTCCCTCCCATTACCCGCCTCTCCCTAAAATAACCCTCGTTCCCTTCGAGAGCCAGCTCAGTCCCTGAATATTCCAGCACTTGCCTACCTCATCCCTATACCCTGGTGCAGCTCCTAGTCACACCCTGCCAGAAACCACAGCTCTCTGGGTCAGGGCAGCAACCTGCTCTCCCAACAAGCCCAGTAACTCCCTCTAGGTTATCAGTGAGAGCAGAGTAACTAAGAGCACTGCCCTTGGGGCCAGGCAGGATGACTGAGTTCAAATCCTGGCTTTGCCACTTATTGGTTGTGTGACTTTGGCAAGTTGCTTAAACTCTCTGTGTCTGTTTCTTCATCTGCAAATGGAGGTGATAAGAACCACCTACCCCATGGGGTTGGTGTGAGGATGAAATGATTACCTAGTGCTCAAGAAGCACAATTTTAACTATATTATTATTATTATTATTATTACTATCATTATTATTATTGGTAGTATCACTCAAGCTTCTCACAGCTGTCAAACTTTCAAAACCGGAGACTCTCATCTCTCTGGATGACATCATACCCCCATCTGCCCTCTGTGCCTAACGCCTCAGCAGACCCAGCAGCCCTTTGCTATGGAATGCATTGTGTCCCCCAGATTTATATGTTGATATCCTACCTCCCAATATGACTGTATTCAGACTTTTAAAGGTAATGAGGTCAAATGAGGCGGAGGGTCTAATCCACAGGATTGGTGCCCTTATCAGAAGAGGAGACAGATCTGCCCTCCCCATGCATGTGCCCTGAGGTAAGGCCGTGTCTGGACACAGAGGTAAGTCAGCCATCTGTGTGCCAGGAAGACAGACCTCACTAGCAACCCAAGACGCTGCCACCATGACCTTGGGTTTCCAGAACCGTGAGAAATAAATGTTTGTTATTAAGCTGCCCAGTCTATGGCATTTTGTCCTGGGGGCCTGGGCTGACCAACACACCCTTCAGTGACTTTTGGGACTTATCTTGGACCCCCTGAAAAGAAGATCCCAGGCCTGGCTTCCTCTAGCTTTCTCTTTGGGTCTAAACATCAGGTCCCCCCAACATCCACCTGCTCTGAGGTAAGGTCCCGGGGCAGTTCCCAAGGGGCCCTCCCTTCAGAAATGATGAACCTTGGATGGTGGAGAGGAAGATGATGGAAACACAAACGGGGGGTAGGACAGAGCAAGGCAGAGCCAGGTATCACCCAGAGAAGCCCCAGCAGAGGGGACGAGGAGGGCTTGTACCAGCCTGGAAGGGTTTAAAGGCACTCGCCTCAAACCCTACTTGCTGGCCTCCTCTCCCTTCTCCCTTGCCCACTCTGGGACCCGGCTCTCCACCTCTCTCTGGTTCCTCCAGCCCCACCAGGCCCCGGGCCTTCTCTCTCTCCTCCAGAAAATCACCCCAAAGGCAGCCCCGGCACTCCCCTGCTCCCACAAGTGGAGGAGGCACATTTCATTCGGCCTCTAGGGGGCCTCTAAGATGGCTCCGGAGGGAACAGACCGGCCCTCCCCCGATGGAGTGTGCACTCCGAGGCAGGCAGAAAGCCAAGACATGAAAAAATATCAGCTCCTTAGGTGGTGACAACAGTTAAGGGGAAAATCAGGCAGGGTAAGAGGGTTCCAGCCTCAAGCAGTGTGGGCAGGAGTTGGTGTGTACACACCACAGCTCCCCATCCCCGGTGGATCAGGCTGAGGTGTTTCCCACACTGGTTCTCAGCCCCTTGGGACTGAGCCCTAGGTGTCCACAGCAGGACAAAGCATCCCCCTGTCTTGCCTCTACACTCTCAGTGCTTCCAGAGACCATATCCCATATGGACCGGTCTCATCAGATCTTTGTTCCAGGCTCAGCTTCTGGGGGAGCCCAAACTGAGACACCCGTGATGGGGAGGCAGGAGCGGGGGCTGCTGGGAAGACAGGCCCTGTCCTCTCTGCTCCGGGCACCTCTCTCCAGGAAACCAGTCATCCCACACTTGGCCCCCTGTGGGGGTCTGTCCTGTCCTGAGCCCTGTGGCTCCCCTGGAGGTCAGGGGTCAGATCGGGCCACTCTGCGGGCGATGACCCTGGTGGCTTCATGCATGCTTTCCCGATGGCAGAGAACTCTGGGATGGCTTGTGAGCAGGAAGGGGCTGTCTGTCTTCAGCAGCACACAGGTCGCTCTCCTCCCTTTCCTGTTCAGGTAGAGCTGTCTGGCCATGGCTGGAGCAGAAAAAGGCAAGAAGCAGGGACCCACTCCATGCAGGAAATCCTGCCCAATTCAATGCCTCTGGAGCAACTGCCCAGCCAGGGGGCCACTGGATCCCTTCTCCTGTGAGAGCCAAATCACAGGTCCCCCGTTCAGAGTGGATGCAGAGGCCAGCCCCTGTGGCAGAGACTCCTGGCTTTAAACTGCAGCCCTGATCTCTATTGTGCAGCTCTGGGTGACAGCAGTGAGCAAGACAGAAACTCCCTGCCTTCATGGAGCTGACAGTCCAGAGGGGCTAGACAGACAAGGAACCAGACGAATAAGTAAGTGATCACGTGTGTTAGAAGATGACACGGGATGTGGAGAAATTTAAGACAAGAAAAGGCACAGGGTGGATGGTGGGGGCTAGGAGTAAGGTTATTTAACCAGGATGGTCAGGAGCCGGCCGAGTGGTGCGGTGGTTAAGCGCTGGCTTGGGAAGCCAGCGGCCCCAGTTCGGTCCCACACATGAGGGCCAGTGACACTGCCCTCAAAAAAAACAAAAACAAAAACAAAAAAAACAAACAAACCAGGATGGTCAGAGAAGGCCATTCTCAGGAAGTGACATTTCAGCAAAGACCTGAAGGAGTGAGGGAGGGAGCCATGCAGTTATCTGGGGAAGAGCATCCAGGCAGAGGGAACAGCCAGTGAAAAGGCCCTGAAGCAGAAGCATAGCTGCCATGGTTGAGGAACAGGAGGGGGATGTGGCTGCAGCAGAGTGAGTGAGGGGGAGACGGAGGGGTGAGGTCAGGGAGGCTGGGTGGGGAGGCTGGGAGGGCCTAGTAGGTCAGAGTAAGACCTTTGACTCTTTCTCCCAAGTGAGATGGGAACTACTGCGGGGTTTGAGAAGAGGAGAGATGTGATCGGGCTAAGGCTCTAAAGGATCCCTGGCTGCTGGGGGAAGAGCAGGCTACAAGGGGACAAGGGGGACAGGGAACCCACTGGCAGGTGGCTGCAGTCCTCCAGATGAGGGAAGATGGGGGCTCAACCAAGGCGGTAAGTTAGCTGGAAGCAGTGAGGTGACTGATGTCTGGAAATGTTGTGACATTTGAATAAACAGGATGGTTTGGATGTGAGTGTGAGGAGGAGTCAAGGATGGTTCTGGGGCTTGGGCCTGAGCAGCTGGTAGGTAGGGACACGGCAGGAGGAATGATTTGGGGGAGATGGGAGCTCAGTGTGGGAGCCTTGAGTTGCCCATTAAGAGCCAAATGGAGAAGTTTCCTTACTCTCGCCCAGAGTTCCTGCACTGGGGGCCGTGTGATGGGGGGCCAGCCTGGGGCCAAACTGCTCTTCCAGTTTCAGGTCCCCAGGCCTCTGCGTGCTCCTGGGGCCTCCCTTCAGCTCCCTCTGACTGCTGGGGAGAGGCCGGGGTCCCAACCTGGCTTCCAGGAAGGTGCCCTGGGCAATAAGCCCACTGGGTGCAATGGGGTGGGGCTGGGAAATATATCCTGGGAGGCTATTCTGGTGGGCTCACTGCCCCAGAGTCTGGGAGCAACAGAGTGTAGGAGAGAGACAGAGTAAGCAAAGGCAGATCCTAAGGGACCTGTGGGACAGAAAAAAATTAAGGGGGCATGTGGCCTAGAGAAAGCAGGGCAGGAGTGGGAGAGGTCAGGGCTGAGCCTGGAGGGTCTGGCGCAGGGACAGCTCCTTCCAGTTCTCGCCCAAAGAGCCTGCCCTTTAGGCCTCACCAGCCCCGTCCTGGCTGAGATGGAAGCGAGCCCAGCTGCAGAAGTTGAGGCAGGACAGGTGCCAGTGCCGGCTGGAGGCCCTGGTGGGAGGAGGGAGATGGGCTTCAGAGAAGCAGGGGGCAGGTGGTGACGGTGTACATGGGTCATGTGGCTGCCAGCTCCCGGGCAGCTCTGCATCCCAGACCCTGCTCCTGCCACTTGAGACCTGCCATCTCACCCTCCAGACCCTTAACCCCAAACCAGGAGACCCCTGTGCCTAATCCTCAGCAGAGTGTTTGCATTTGCAAATGCTCAACATTTGCAGCAATGAACTAAACCATGTCAGCTTCTTGACACATATTCCTCCACCGTATGCCAGGCCCAGAGATGGCTTCTCAGCTCCTGCACAAAGTCCTCTGACCCCCAAGTGCCCAGGGGAAGGAAAAGCTCCACAGTGTGGTGCCACGGCCCAGCAAAGGACCCAGCCAACTGGGTGCTGGGTAGAGAAAGCAAGTGGGAGAAGAGGGCACACGCGTTGCCTCCCAGGCACCCTAAGCATGCCCAGGGTTGCACACACCAACCCCCTGCCTCACTCAGGCTAGGATCGTCTCCCCACTCAGGCCAAGGCCCTTCAGATCCGTCCCAGGGCAAACGTGGACCGGGTGACCCACACACACTGCACCACTGCAGGCCCGTTCTGCACCTCTGTGCCTAGAGCTGAGGCAGTGCAGCCTCGTTCCTCCCCAGGCCCCAGCCCCACCCATCGGAGCAGCGGCAGAGGCTCCTCCGCAGTGCCCAAGCTCCCCCAGCAGCAGCGGGAGTCTGTCCCCAGGAGCAATGCAGCACATGGACAGAAGTCGGGGGAGGGAAGGCACCACCAACCATGGGGGGGCTGCTCTCCTGTACCTCAACATGGAGACTCTGGGCTTGGTGGGTGGCACAGGGGTCCTTTGGGAGACCTGGGGATCTAGGTCTGCTGGGAGAACAAGGAGAGGAAGGGCCAGAGCTTGGGGAAAGAAGAGAAAGATGCCTCCTCCCTGACCAGGGGGCTTTCAGCCCAATGCTGGAGACCATGTGGGTCAGAGGGGAGGCTGATCGCTCTAAATGGCCTGGGCCTAGCAGTGCCCCAAGCGGGGGTGGGGGGCATCCTTACTCCTCCCTGCCCCACACACGCTCTAGCCTCACCCTGGGGAGGGATGGTACTGTGGGTTATTGGAGGCTCCAGCCCCCCTCAGCCCACTTCCCCCAGAGAGGGGGGCATTTCTTTAGTCAGGGCGCCCAACAGTGATAGAGAGAGGGACTGAAGTACAGAGGAGGAAAGGCAACAGGGGACAGTCCTCCAGATGGGGAGGACTCAGGTTCTGAAGAGTGCCTCCAGGATGCTGGCTGCTCCCTGCCCGTCCACTGGCCCTGGTCCCTCAGCTTGCTACCAGGTGCTGCTGGTAGGAAGGTGGGGGTAGTCCCAGGGCCCCACTCTCCATGCGGCCTCTTCCAGCTGTCCCCATCGGAATGCCTACCTGGGCCTGTCTTGGTACCAAACCAGGGGCAGGTAGGACCACACTTCCCCTGCTGGGCCAAGCTGGGCCGGAGGGGCTGGCTGTCCTCCTTCTCCGTGGTGGCGGGCAGGGAGAGGGCCTGGCGCCCAAGCTGGGGTCTCTGTCCTCTTGGGTTCCCTCCACCGCTGCTCAGGAAGGCGGCAGCGCCAGAACTGCAGAAACCAGCTCCCCGCCCCCCACCGCTGCCTCCTCCCCCTCCCTTCTCCTGACCTGCCTCCTGCTCCAGCCACCCACCTCCTTCTGCTCGTTTCTATGGCAACTGGGCAATGCTCGCACAGACAGCCTCCTTCCCATGTACACCAGGGGACGCCCGCCTTCTACACGGTGCCTGCATCAACACCGGCGGGGCATGCACGCTTCACCTTCGGAGAGACGCTGCTGGACACGCAGGCTCACATGGCCACCCTGGACTGTGGGGGCCCTGCTCCAGCCTCTTTTCTCTCTTCTCCTCAAGACCCTGCCTCCAGACATCCCTACGAGGCACTGCAAACTGCACCTTTCCATGCACTCCCCTCAGGTCTTTGAAATCTGACTGCATGCTGCTCTGTAAATATTTCTATTTGCTTACTCATTCATTTGACTTCAGTCATCCCTCAGCATTTTATGGTGTCTTTTCTGGGTCAGGCTGAGTGCGAGATGCTCCTCCACAATCCCAGTCTATAAGGTCCCATACCCATTTTACAGACTAGAACCTGAGGCCCACAGTAATGACAACTTCTGAGCATCCAGAGCTCCTGGGCTCACTGTTGGCAGTGAGGCCTTGTGATTCCAGCTCTGGTGCTTCTCCCACAGGCCAGAGCTGTCACACGCTGCGCAGAGCAGACATCAAAGATCCCACATGTGATCTATACGCACCAACATGCATCCATGCACAAGTGCACCCCAACAACACACCTACACATACATTACACATATTTGCGCAAATGCTTTTCCACAAGCCTGTGTATCTATCTCTATGTGCACAGGTATATATATATATATATATATATATATATATATATATATATATATCTGTTAACACTAATATCAGGGACCACACCCAGTGAGGGTGGGGTAGTGAGGAGAGACCAGGTGGGGACAGGGCATCGGACACACTGTGCCCCACAAGATACCCTGTCCCCAGCCCGCCATCACCTCAGAGGACCTCAGGCAGGGGTCACTGCAGCCCCTGAGCCCCAGGGCAATTCTCAGGGACCCCACACAGCCCAGAGAGGGCAGGTTCAATCAGAGAGAACCAGAAGCCCACCGAAAATTAAGCAAGAAGCTGCCCGTTAATGATGGCCTCGTCCATATTTCATCCCATCTAAGACCCCTCTCACCCATCAAACTGATGCCAATTATATCAGACATGCTATAAATTGTATGAAACATCCTAATATCAGAAATGTCAAATGTGAGGGTAAAAGTCATCTTGGACTAGATGAAACAGGGCATTTCATTCATTCAGCAGATATTTACTAGGTACCCACCATATGCCAGGGACTGTTTTAGGTGCTGGGACACAGCTACGGGCCAGAGTCCCCACCTGGGCTGATCTCCTGTGGTGTCCGTGGCTATCACAGCACGGCCACCTTGAGGTGAGGTCACAGGACTGACAGGGAGCAGGGGGTCGGAGAGTCTGAGCAGTTTGCTCAAGGTGACAAAGCCAATAAATGCCTGGGCCGGGATTTCAGCCCTCTGTCTGCCAAGTTTTTTCCAATGTTCCACATTGGTTCCATTAAGAAAGATCTGGCTAGGAAACATGGCAACAGCCATCCAGTTTCTAGGAGTTTCAGAATCGAGTGTACTTCTCATCAGTAGATCAAAGGCAGGATGGGGTCACATGTACTTGAAATGTCAGTAAAGTACTGGGCATGAGTGAGGACCCCAAAATGATAGATGACTTCCAGCCTGGCCTTCCTTGGACCAGAAGGCTGGCATTGGGTGTCCCCAAACCTGGAGGTCCTCAGCAGAGGGTCAGGTCAAGGACCAGGCGAGGAGGTGTGTGTGTGGGGGGTGCCTGCCTCCGGAAAGCAGAGGCCCCTGGAGAGCGAGGAGACCTCAGCTAGGGGGCAGGGAGGGATTGAGTTCCCAGGAGCTGTAAGCAGAGCCCCCTGCCCACCTGCCAGCCCCCAGCCCCAGATCATCTTTCTCCTAAACAGCTGGCTCCATCCAGGGATACCAAAGACAGCTCACCCCACCCACCCCTCTGTCAGCCTGATCCGGCCCCATCTGCTGCCTGGCAGACCCCCGAGTTCTACCCTCCCACACTCAGACAGGCTCTATGGCAGAAGCTGACCTCTCGGTCACCCCTCCTACCTCAGCCCAGGGAGCATCCACCCCTACCCCACCTCCAGTCAGCCAGATCCAGCCCCATCTGCTCTTGGGAGGAGCCCCCAGTCACCTGTCTGCAGCCCTCTAACTCCCCCACTTACAGGCCCCAGACAAGCCCAGGGACCCCCCCCCCCACACACACACACACACCATGCCCAACCTCAGCCCCTATTCCTGGACTTTTACCATGTTCTAGTTCACAGGTGGGATCAGACTACAAATGAGGAGGGGGCCTCTCCCAGGCCACAGAGCAGCTGCCCTTTTGCCCCCAGGAGAAGCCCACCCCTTGCCTCCTTGCCTAACCCAAAGAGCATTCACATCCCTCCTTCCCCTCGCCACCCCCCTCCTCCCCAGCCTGGCACAATTATCCCACATGTTCCCTGGGCAAATGCAATCAGGGCTCATTAGCTGCTGCTTTGCATCTCATTTGCATAATGTCCCCATGACTGTCAAAATGCCAGAATCCTCCCCAAACCCCTGCTCAGGACAGGTGGGGCTGGCCAGCAGTGAAGAAATAAAATGGGCAAGGCGCCCCTGAGGGTCTATGTAGGGGCTAAACGTGGGGACTGGAGAATCAGAGGGAGAAACCCGGAGGCAACTTCAAGTTTCACCCAGGGGGGGCAGGCAACAGGGACTCACTGAGCACCTGCTAAGTCCAGGCACTACGTGGGGGGTATGCACATTACCCACTTGTTTTCCCCAATGAGCCATTTTGCAGGTGCGGAAACCGAGGCTCAGAACAGGTAAGACCTCGTTACTCTGGGTCCCGCCTGGGAGCTGGAAAGACATGCAGCATCTCAGGTCCCACCCCAACCCTCCTGAATCCAAAACTGCATTGTCACAAGACCCTAGGAGATGAGAGTGTGGGGAGAACGAGATTGAGGGACTTGCCCTGTGATACACAGTAATGTTGGAACCGAGGCATGTCTGACCAAATCCCATGCTAGCATCTTTAATACATTTAATGAAATAGTTCCTGAGCACCTACCATGTGCATCACTGCTCTAGACAGTGGGCCACGGTAGATAACCACGAGATAACCTCATGAACGTTTCATGCCAAAAGAGGAAGACATACAACAAATAAACAATACAAATTCACATGGTGATCACATGTCAAGAAAAATAATGTGGGGTAATTCCATTTTGGAATCCGTCTTTAAAGAGAGGACATGTAAACAAAACCCTAAATAAAGGGTAACAGGAAGGTATGTGACGATTTGGGGGGAAGGGTGTTTCTGGCAGAGGGAAGAGCAAGGGCCAATGTCCTGAGGTGAGCATAAGCTAGGCACGCTGAAGGCACCCCAGCACCGAGGGGATCGATGGATGGATGGACTGATGGGAATGGGTGGATGAAGCGGGGCAGTGAGAAGTAGACAAGGTAGGAGTAAGGAGGAGGCAGCAGAGGCCAGACCCTGTGGGGCCTGGAGGCCGTGCTGAGCAGTCTGGACTTTATTCCAAGTATGAAGGGAAGCCATTGGTATTTTTGAGCAAGCGGGGGAAAGGATCCAATTTATGCTTTCAGAAGACTACTGTGGCTTTTATGTGGCAGTGACTAGAAAGAGGCAAAGGCTGGAGCAAGGAGGTTGGTTAAGGGTCTTTTGCAACATTTATTCCCAACAGAACTGAGTGCTTGTGGCCACTAAAACACATGCCCAAGAACATTTGTAGCAGCTTTGTTCTTTTCTTTTTTTTTTTTGAGGGCAGTGTCACTGGCCCTCATATGTGGGACCCGAACCGGGGCCGCCAGCGCTTAACCACCGCGCCACTCGGCCGGCCCCGCAGCTTTGTTCTTAATATCTCCAAACTGCAAGCAACCCGTCCAAAGAAGGATGGATAAACACACTGTGTGGTGTGTTGCATATAGTAGGGGTTGTTTGCTTTTCCATTGTGCAAATTCTACCATGTGGTTTGTTCACACAGTTTAATACTATATAGCAATGAAAAACATCCAACTACACACAATCACATGAAAAAAATCTCAAGACATCTTGTGGAGCAAGAAAAGCCAAACTTAAAAGAATGTACATAGTGGATTCTATTTATATGAAGTTCAAGAACAGGTAAATCTGGACTTCTGGTTCCTGGGCAAGATGGAGGCGATGCATTTCCTATTCCTCCTGCACAGGACAGCTGAAACCCTGGACGTTATACGTAAAACGAACCTATGAAGATTCTAAAAGGGGAGAGAAGAGCGCAGCCTAGGGACCTCAGGACCCAAGGAACAACACAGCAGTGAGTGTTCTGGCTTTTCTTTTTGCCCACTATATCCCAGATTTGTTGCTGGAGAAGTCAGCAACCCAGAAATACCAATGAGTGTGGACAAAAACAGCTCTAAGAAAAGCCTGCTCTCTCTAGCCAAAAGACCAGGAAAGGCGCAGTCTAGCAACACAAAAACCTTTAAAACAATAAATGCCATACTTTAGCCAAACACCATAGAAAAAAAACCTGCAGCCGGAGCCTCACCACACCCCCATGAGCAGGGTCTGAATGGGGGGCTGAGGCTGGTTGTGACCAGTGCCCCGTCCTCCACCACCAGGGTAGTAACAGGGAAAAATGAGTGGAAAGCCAGGACTTGCATCCCCACCTGGTACGAATAAGGCAGCCTCCCTTCCATGATGGGTGTCAGAGGAGGCCTAGTCAGGACTATAACCATCTCCCCATGGTCTCTCCAGCAGGGTACCTGGACCTGCTTACATGGTAGTTCAGGGCTCCAAGAGTGACCATCCCCAAAAGACAAGTTCCAACATGTAAGCGCTTATCTATCAAGTTTCTCCTTCTGGCATGTTGGCCAGTGTCTCATTGGTCAAAGCAAGTCACATGGCCAAGCCCAGAGCCAATGCAGGTATTAGGGGTGGGGAGCCTACACCAAAGTGTGTCTAGCAGGAGGTGGGGTTCATGGATGGAGCCCCAATGTACCAGACCACCACTGGAGGTCTGTGGTGGGGCCCAAGAATTTGCATTTTTATGACCTTATTTCTAAGTAGCTCCCCATTATGATACAGGTATTCCAGTGACCACACTTCAAGAGCTGGTCCTAGTCTATAACATCTATTCTAAGCCACCATCAAAGTGGCTTTTAAATCTCCCCACCTGTTCTAGTAACTGATCAAAGGGAATGCCACACACAATGGCTGTCCTGGGGGGCTGAAAGCCAAGGGCAGACACCACACACTGGGACACTGAACACTATTCAAGCATAGGGAATCGAATCAATAATATATTAACTATGTATGGAGTCAAATGGGTACTAGATTTATTGAGGTGATCACTTCATAAGGTATATAAATGTCTAATCACTATGTTGTAAGCCTGAAACTAATATAATATTGTATGTCAAATGTAATTTAAAAATTAAAAAATTTATTTAAAAAAATGCTATTCAGATACTGGCTTCTTCAACAAGCCTGGGCCTCTGGCTTTTAGTCCCGACTCAGCCACATTCCAGCCAAGTGACCTTGCACAGGTCACTCCCCTCAATGTGAGGGGGTTGGCCCAGATTAGCAATTTCTAACCTCTGCACCACTGAGGGACCCTTGATGTGTCTTCACCCAAGGAGCCCGATGTTTTGAAAGATTTTTCTCTACCAAAAAACTACGCAAGTTGTCTTGTTAGGGAGACCACTTCATGGATGGAGTAGAGGCTTGATCACTGCACTGTACACCTGAAGCTGATGTTGTATAATATTGTATGCCAACTGTAATTGAATATATAGATAGTCACGGGATGTGGATTATACGGTGGAAGGGAGTCAAAGGAATTGTAATAGATATATATGATATGGGGGAGAGGAGTGGGGGATAGAATTGGGAGAGGGGGGTTGTCACTTTGAGGGGTAAAAAGTATAACTATTGCACTGTGTTGTACACCTGAAGCTAATTAAAATAAATAAATTAAATTAAAAAAGAAAAAAAAAAGAAAAGCTATCTGCCATCCTGGATAGCCCAAGCATCCATTTTACATATTGGGAAAGTGAGTCTCAGACAGGTAAAGTGAATTGTCCCAGATGAAATACATAGGAATAGGCCAAGCCAAGTCTTAAATGCTGACTTTCAATTAAATTCCCAGTTCACTTTAAAAAAAAAAAAAAAAAAAAAAAAGGAGGGGGAGGGAGAAAGAAAGGAAAAAAAAAACTATGCAAGCTAAGTAATTTTTTTAAACTGGAAAACAAATGACTTTTTACTCAATTATCAGGTAGCATTTTTGATTGGCATGAGA